>OU611788.1:0-10000000 GCA_914767645.1 Hydraecia micacea
ACCTACCTACCCAACCTAACCTAACCTACCACCTAACCCACCTAACCTACCACCCTAACCTACACCTAACCTACCTAACCTAACCAACCTACCCACCTAACCTAACCTAACCTAACCAACCTAACCAACCTACCTAACCTAACCTAACCTAACCTAACCTAACCTACCCTAACCTAACCTAACCTAACCTAACCTAACCTAACCTACCTAACCTAACCTAACCTAACCTAACCTAACCTAACCTAACCTAACCTACCTAACCTAACCTAACCTAACCTAACCTAAACCTAACCTAACCTACCTCCAACCTAACCTAACCTAACCTAACCTAACCTAACCTACCTAACCAAACCTAACCTACCTAACCTCACCTAACCTAACCTAACCTACCTAACCTAACCTAACCTAACCTACCTAACCTAACCTACCTAACCTAACCTAACCTACCCTAACCTAACCTAACCTACCTAACCAACCTAACCTAACCTAACCTAACCTACCTAACCTAACCTAACCTACAACCTAACCTAACCTAACCTAACCTAACCTAACCTAACCTAACCTAACCTAACCTAACCTAAACAAACCTAACCTAACCTAACCTAACCTAACCTAACCTAACCTAACCTAACCTAACCTAACCTAACCAAACCTAACCTAACCTAACCTAACCTAACCTAACCTTACCTAACCTAACCTAACCTAACCTAACCTAACCTAACCTAACCTAACCTAACCTAACCTAACCTAACCTAACCTAACCTAACCTAACCTAACCTAACCTAACCTAACCTAACCAACTAACCTAACCTAACCTAACCTAACCTAACCTAACCTAACCTAACCTAACCTAACCTAACCTAACCTAACCTAACCTACCTAACCTAACCTAACCTAACCTAACCTAACCTAACCTAACCTAACCTAACCTAACCTAACCTACCTAACCTAACCTAACCTAACCTAACCTAACCTAACCTAAACCTAACCTAACCTAACCTAACCTAACCTAACCTAACCTAACCTAACCTAACCTAACCTAACCTAACCTAACCTAACCTAACCTAACCTAACCTAACCTAACCTAACCTAACCTAACCTAACCTAACCTAACCTAACCTAACCTAACCTAACCTAACCTAACCTAACCTAACCTAACCTAACCTAACCAGTCGTGCGGCACCCCTCACCGCGAGCAGATCATTTTTAAGTCGCTCCGCGCTCAAAAATTCTAAAAAATCGGTTTTTTTCTTGAAAAGTCATATGTGTGATATATCGTTAGAAGCGCGCTGCTGAGACGCATGTGATAGTGAAAGTGATTTTGTAAAAAGTGGAAAATTGTGAAAGTTATTGCTGAAAAACCACTTCGTGGAGGCTTCGGAGCTCAACGCTGCTCGACTTTGAGTGAAAACTCAAAAATCGGCCATTGTAGCCGGGTGCGCCGTGTGAAGACCTATCTCTGGACACCTCACTTAGAATTTTCCGAGTTGGGGTACCGGAGATACTGACCACCAAACCAAAAACCACGTGCAACGTGGTCAGAGATCCCGAGGGTTTCGACTGGATCCGGGAGCAAATCCTGAAGGCAACACGGACGAGGGGCCGGGAGGTAGTCTGACATCGAAGAAAATCTTCTTGGAACACCTGTAAAAATAAGGTTAAACATTTTAGTAAATTTCAAGATTTAATATCCAGGAATCTAGAGCGACAACATATAGTTTTTATGAATTCAAAAAATTAATCATTAGCATCCCTATATGTGTTTTAAATTTGGTTTAAATCCAACAAATAGTTTTTAAGTTATTACGTTTTTAAACTTTAAAAAATTTGGGGGTTGGTTAATTCAACCCCTAAAACATCCAAAAATTTTTTAGTTATAAGAACTCAGCAAGTAGCTATATTTACTGTAAATTGTAATATTTTTAATTTCCTATTAGTGCTCAAAACCAGCTTTTTAGTATTATTTTTGATACACATCTTTTTTAAATCTAAAATACACCCCTTCAGGGCAAAACAAAAATCTATATTTAGTATCACGCGATAGGGAAAATTGTCCTCTATCTAGTGATATATATTAAACCCACCCGAAACACATATTTACACCAAAATTTTAACAATTTCTTTACAGAAAAGCAAAAATTAAAATTACAATTGTTTTATTGTCAAAATTATTAAAAAATTTCTTTTATGTTTAATTTAATAGATATATAGTAGCTTATTAGTCTTCTGGGGTGCATATTTCGAACCCGATTCCTTTTTGGTCGCTGTTATTCCAGATTATCATATATCTTTCTTTAGAAAAACATGTTTTTTGACCATAATTAAAAATATTTGTCTGGCAATACAATCAGTTATTCCATAGTTGGCTAGGTCGCACGGAGACGCGTCTTTTGACACCTCGCATGTGAGCCTAGGACATACAGAACCATAGGAAACCTCAAAAGTTATTTTTCACCACCGGGAATCGAACCCGGGACCTAAAAATCTTTTAAAACGCTCCTATCTCGGGAACGGAGTGAGTTAGCCCGTTTTTGACACCAGCCTGGATATCTATACTATAGTATAGATATACTGCAACCCTCTCCTGACTACCCTTTTTCGAACCCCCCTACTTCTTTAAATTAATCGTTAAATTAATTAAATACAGACCCCCCCTCCCCTTCCCCCGCCCGCCACAAACATCCTCCACGTGCCTCATCATTATCACCGTATAAATGTATATGTATATGTTATTACCCCTCTAAATAACTCCTCTTCGACCCCCCCCCCCCCCCCCCCCCCCGCAATCCATAATTCACTTCCCTCCCCTCTTCGCTCGCAATAAATTCCTTTGTGTATTATTGTGTATGCAGCAGTAATCCCTTAGTCACCCACTTTTACCCACTCCCTTTTCCCCCTAATTTTGTTGACTCCCAAATATCTCGAGAACGGCTAGGAATATCAAAATTCCGACGAAATTTCCCCCCCCCCCTAGTACCCCCCCCTCTCAGCTAGGACCTATATTAGGATAAGACCCCTAGACCCCCTTTTTGACCCCCTCCATTATTGACCCCAAAACTGTTTTAGTAGTATAATTATACAATATATTCTATAGTACACTTACATTTATATCCTGAATCCCCCCCCCTGCCCCTCCCCCCACCGTGGCCCCCCGTGACGCACCCTGTGACCCCTAGGATCCGCCCTCTGGCGACCACCTGGAACTCTCTAAAATCCTTTTATCCCCATTTTTGCTAAACTTCCCCCCCCCCCCCCCACCGTTTAAGGCTACTTCACCCCCCCTGGGCCTAACTTTCGAACCAGAGGTCCTAGACCCACCAAGTTGGGGTCTCTGAAATCAGCACAAAAAGACCTGTCTTCTGGCTCCAACCAATTTACAAAATTATTAATTGCTTGTTGTTTGTTATTGTTTGATTTTATTTTTATTTACATTTATTTAGACTTACCCCATTAAGGGTAAAACTGTTAGGAATAAGACGTGTTTTGATTAATCTAAATTTCAAGTGACGTTAGTATTGACGCCATTTACACGTTTTACTAAAAAATATTGACCGAGTCCCTTCTTAGAGGGCTCGCTTTTTAAAAAATTCTTCTTGCTGATCCCCCCCCTTTACAGGGATTCAGTAGTTCTGCAAAGTAGTGTCCTCTGACAAATCATATTATTATAATAAGCTCTCTTTAAGGATGTTCGGACATAGGACCCCCCCCTAACAAGCCGAAGGCTGTGGATGAGAGTTCGAGCTTTGAGGAGGCATGCACAGCACCAACGGGCCCCTCAGTGAGGCGCAGTGTCGGGGAGTGGGAAGCGGAGAAACAGAAAATGGGGCAACCCTGCAAACCTCCTACACCTCCAAAAGCGACACCCGCGACCACCCCCCCAAAGAAAGCACTCGTGCCCTCTCCCCTAAAGCTCAAGTTTAAACCAATAGCCACCCAGCGGGTAAGGACGGATACCTACGAGTTACCAGGAAGGGCCCTGGAGAGTTCGCCTCAGGAAGTGCCACCCGTGAAGTATCTTAATAGAACCACGGAGGCAAAAGCGTGTCTCTCCAGTGCCAAGCTACAACTGGACAGCTCGAGGAACCTTAAAAAAGAAATAAAGGACGCTCTAATAAAAGCCGTGGATCGGTTATACCAACTCGTCAAGGAGAGTGAAAAAGAGAGGGGTAAAACACCGGGAGAGGCAGCCGAACCCGAGATGGCTCCCAAGGACGTGACACCGGCCTCCGGCGCACCTACAGAGCTCGTGAAGCAGCTCATGGATAACCTCCAGCAGCACAACAAGGCGCTGGAGGAATGCCAGCTACACACGCGAGCTCTGTCGGAGCGCCTACAACAGGCACCTCGCTTTGTCGCAGGCCAGGGACCCTCGTTCGCAGAGATGGCCGCCGTCCCGAAACAGCGCTTCCAGGAGCCTCTTCACTCGGTGGTTGTGTCATCGGTCGATGACAAAGACACCGGGGAAGAGGTTCTTGAAAAACTGAGAACGGCGGTAGATGCCAGAAATGAGGGCACCAGGGTGGAGAGGCTGCGAAAAGCGAGGGACCAGAAGGTGGTGGTCGGATTCAGGACCAGGGAGGAGCTGAATCGGGTGTCAGAAAGGATAAAGAAGGCCGGAAACCTTGTGGTCGAGGAGATAAAGAATAAAGATCCTCTTATCATCCTCAAGGATGTCCTCTCGTGCCACTCGGATGGGGAGATCATCGAGGCGCTCAAGCGACAGAACACTCACCTGATCGGGGACCTACCTGCAGACGACGTGAGGATGGGGGTTAAGTACCGTCGCAGGACGAGGAACCCCCACATGTCTCACATCATCATGCAGGTGTCCCCTTCTGTGTGGCAGAAGCTGACAACGGTGGGTCGAGTGCACATCGACTTGCAGCGGGTGCATGTGCTGGACCAGTCGCCACTGATCCAGTGCACCCGCTGCCTGCGCTTCGGCCACAGCCGTAAGATGTGCACGGAACCCGCCGACCTCTGCACACACTGTGGAGACCCCCACATGAGGGTAGACTGCCCCTCACGGCTAGCTGCGGAAACACCAAAGTGCCGAAACTGCGTTTCCGCAAAGATGGGTAAGACCGAGCACAACGCTTTCGACAGCGAGTGCCCAACCCGTCTCAAATGGGACAGATTGGCGCGGCTGTCGGTGGCGTATTGCTAAGGTGGTCCAGGGCGGAAGCGCAATAAATAGCGAAGACAGACCTCACCAGTATCGCGTCGTACAGGCAAATCTCCAAAAGAGCAAACTGGCCACAGCTGAGCTCATTATGGAAGCGGGAAAGCGGAAGTTGGCGTTTGCAATGGTCCAAGAGCCATACATAGGCGGGACCGGAGAAGTGAAGAACTATCCGGGTGCACGAGTAGTGCAGTGTGCCAGGAAGACCGAGAAAGTCAACAAAGCGGCCATTGTACTATTCGACGACACCATAAACCTCACACAGTGCCCAACCCTAACTACAGAAAACTTTGCAGTTGCAAAACTGAGGACTGGAGCCTGGGAAATAGGTGTGGTGTCGGTGTACCTGGATGGTGGGCAGCCTATCGAGCCAGACTTGGGCCATCTAAGGAAGATAATGGAGGGAATCGGAGTTCGCGACGTGATGCTGGGGGGAGACGTCAACGCTTGGAACACGTGGTGGGGAAGCCGAGAGACGGATCATAGGGGGGAGGCACTGGCTGGTGCCCTCGATGAACTAGGACTCCAGATCTTGAACATGGGAACGGCCCCCACCTTCGACGTCATCAGGGGTGGACAAAGGTACTGCAGCTGCGTTGATATTACCACCTGTACAGAAGACATGCTCAGAAGTGTGGCTAACTGGAGACTATCCGGGGACGTCACCACCTCGGACCACAAGGCAATCCTGTTTGAATTAAAACTAGAAAAATCAAAGGGTATGGACATTATAAGAACTACACGAAAATATAATACTAAGAAGGCAAAATGGGGACAATTTTATGGGAAACTTGACGAAATTTGGGAACAACAAAACATAAACAAAATAGAAATAGACAAATTAAACACTATAGAAGAACTTGATAAGATAACAGAAAGATACACAGAATCAATAGAGAAAGCATGTGAGGGAACCATACCGACTGTTAGTAAAAGAAATCAGACAGGATTGCCTTGGTGGACGGAGGAGTTGACACGAATGAAAGAGGAGGTCAAGAGACGTAAGAGGAGAATCTCCAGTGCCGCACCGAGACGCAGAGCATGGGTCTTGGGCCTATATCTTGCAGCTAAAGAGGAGCTGAAACAGAAGATGGAGAGCACGCTGACATCCAGTTGGAAGGAGTTCTGTGGAAGGCAGGAACGAGAGACTATGTGGGACAGCATATATCGGGTAATAAGTCGCACTGCCACAAGACGGGAAGACATACCGCTAGTACAAGGCGACCGTGTACTTAGCAGCGAGGAGTCAGCCATGACGCTTGCGAGGGCGTTCTATCCTGAGGATAAAACAGAGGATGACGATGCAGACCACGGCAGGATACGTGAGCTGGCAAATGGAGTGAATGAAAATACGAATGGTGAGACATTTGATCCTCTATTCACGGTGGATGAACTTAAATGGTCTGTATCTAGTTTTAATCCGAAGAAAGCACCGGGTATTGACGGCCTAACAGCGGATATATGCAGGGCGGCTATTACCCATAACCCACAACTGTTCCTAGCAGTGCTAAACAGATGTCTCTCTCTGTTCCACTTTCCGACCATCTGGAAAGAGGCAGTAGTCGTGGTCCTTAGAAAGCCAGGTAAGGACGACTACGCGCACCCCAAATCGTACAGGCCGATTGGGCTATTGCCTGTACTAGGGAAAATATTGGAGAAAATGCTTGTGCGTCGCATTAGATGGCATATATTGCCACAAGTTAGCAGGAGCCAGTATGGTTTCATGCCGCAGCGCAGCACCGAGGACTCCCTCTATGACCTGATAAAACACATAAGAGACCGACTGAAAGAGAAGAAGATCATCGTCGTCATATCATTGGACATAGAGGGAGCCTTCGACAATGCGTGGTGGCCAGCCATAAAATGCCGACTGGCAGAGACACCGTGCCCAATAAACCTGAGACGTCTGGTAGATAGCTATCTACTGGACAGGAGGGTGAGGGTGCGATACGCAGGAGCAGAGTTCGCACAAAGAACATCAAAAGGTTGTGTACAAGGCTCCATAGGTGGGCCCACGTTCTGGAACCTACTCCTGGATCCCCTGCTCAAAGAGCTAGAACAGCGAGGCGACTATTGCCAGGCATTCGCGGACGATGTGGTTCTGATTTTTTCGGGTGAAACAGCGCTTGATGTCCAGGGACGGGCCAATGCAAGTCTCGCTCATGTTCAGAGGTGGGGAGTCGGAAACAAACTGAAGTTCGCGCCCCACAAAACGAAAGCTATGGTGGTCACAAATAAGTTGAAATACGACTCACCACTTCTGCGCATGGGCGGTGAGGACATTGCCCTGTCTCGGGAAATCAAGATACTGGGGCTCACGGTTGATGACAAGCTGACGTTTAACGCCCATGCTTCGAATGTCACGAGGAAGGCGTTAAACATATACAAACAGCTGTCAAGAGCCGCAAAAATTAGCTGGGGCCTAAAGCCCGAAATAATCAGGACCATATACACCGCTGTGGTGGAGCCGGTCATAATGTATGCAGCCAGTGCTTGGGCACCGGCTACAAACAAAAAAGGTATGCAGAAGCAGCTGGACACAGTCCAGCGAGGTTTTGTGCAGAAAATCATAAAGGCGTACAGGACAACATCGCTGAACTCGGCCCTGTTACTCTCTGGACTGCTTCCTTTGGACCTTAGGATCCGGGAAGCGGCCTCTTTTTATGAAGAGAAAAGAGGATACTCCCGGAGAGTGACAGGAGACCGAGACATCGAAACACCAGTTCCGTACACGGAACTACTACACCCGGCCAGCCAAGTTGGATTACAGTTCCAGTGCGTGGTGAACGATGCAGAGATGGACCAGCAAGAACTCACAATCCCGAAGATTTTCACCGACGGAAGCAAAATCCAGGGCAAAGTCGGTGCAGCACTGAGCCTGTGGGAAAATGGGGTAGAGGTCAAAGCCCAAAAGTTCAAACTGGATCATTTCTGCACCGTTTATCAAGCCGAATTATTGGCTCTGCACGGGGCCTCGGAGTTGGCCTTGAAGCATCCCTCAGCCGTTGTCCAGATCTATTGCGACTCCAGATCAGCCTTAGAAACCGTCACCCGAGGCGACTCTCTCCATCCCTTAGCAGTTAAAACACTAAGAAACATCCAGGCACTGAAACTTTGTGGAAAAACCCTTCAGCTGTTCTGGATAAAGGCACATGCGGGATTGGAGGGGAACGAGAGGGCAGACGTGCTGGCAAAAGAGGCAGCAATAGGCAGCAAAACAAGGCCCCACTACGACCTGTGTCCGGCTTCTTTTGTCAAGCGAAAAATCCGAATGGAGTCGCTTGGCGAATGGAGCACAAGATACGGGTCGGGCGAAACGGCTGCAACCACAAAAATGTTTCTCCCTGATGCAATTACAGCCTACCATATAGTACGGAAAATCGTGCTAAACCCGATCATAGTACAAGTGCTTACAGGGCATGGCGGGTTCTCCGAGTACTTGAATCGCTTCAAGTGCAAGGAGAGCCCGGCATGCCCCTGTGACCCATCTAAAAATGAGAGCGTCCCACACTTACTAACGGAGTGCCCTATATTCGCGTTATATAAATATAAACTCGAATCCGAAATAGAAATGGAAATAAATTTAGAAAACATACCGATAATAATGGGAAATTCAAAATTAAGGGAAAAGTTTTTAATTTACTGTGAGGAAATTGCTAAAAAAGTCATTAAAAATAATAAAGCCTAAGAAAATAGATATACTATTATGTATTATTAGAATACATAAAAAGTATTCGCCGTGACATAGAAGAATTTAAAATAGAAATTGTAACCTTAGTTGTAAAAATTTAGAATTAAAAATGTAAAAGATAAGTAGTTGTTAGAGGTGTATTAAAGATTATAAACGGTGGAAATGTAAAATATTTCGAAATAATATTTAAGATATTAAAATATGTAATTAGATATAAGATGGTTGTATAACCTGAAACAAATATGTAATAGCATTAGAATAATAAATAAGATAGAATAAGAACCATTGTAAAAGATAAATAAAAACATGTGTCTATGTGTTATACCCAAAATAAAAGAAAAAAGAGGAATAGAGTACAGATTAGGAACAAGTAGAAGGGCGTCCTACCCTTAAGATAGAAAGATGAAGGAATGAAAGAAAGATAAAGTATGCAAAATGAAAGTACGAGAGGAATAAAAGCGAGAACTAGTATGAACATATCGATTAATGAGCTTACTAAGGTCTCTGACGACCTATGTCAGAGGAAACACTAGACAATTTAAAAATAAAAAAAAAAAAAAAAAAAAAAAACCTAACCTAACCTAACCTAACCTAACCTAACCTAACCTTTTTTTTTTTTTTTTTTTTTTTTTTGCGCTGGGAAAAAATGCATTACGCATACCCTCCCATCGGGGGATGGGGGGCTATGTGGGACTCCCCGGTCTGACCGGTATACCCACTAAAACAACCCAGCGACACTCCCGCTTCGTCCGAATGGCGGGGGACTGGGAAACAGGCGTAGCCTTAACGTCCAGTCCTCCGCCGACGATTGCCCTTCATGGCGGGCCCCTCACGGGGGCCCGGGAATGACCGACGAAGGTGGTGATGGGTGGTGCAATGCGGGAGAAGGCACCCCCGTGCCTGTCGCCCGCCCATCGCCACCATGAGGAAAGTGAGGCTGGCGCGAGTCGGAGAGAGAGTGGTCTCCCCACGCGGCGGCCACGTATCCCGGTCCCCTCTCTAAGAGCGAGAGGGGGGGGGAGTCCGTGGAAGACCGCGACACCAACGCCACTAGGCCGTCCCGGTAGCCCAGCCACTGGCCAGGGACCGAGTAAGGGTATGCGATATTCGACCGTATCCATCAGTCGGACATCGCACCCCCCTCCGCAGCCACCGCAGAAACAGCGGCGGTATTGGCAGCGGCAGCAAACCCGGAAGGCGCCTGCGCTTTGCCCCGCTTAGGGGGAGGATTGCAGTTCCTCCCCTTCATGACGTGCCCTGCCGGGCAGCCACTGGCGGCACACACCGCGCAGTGCGGCGTGGCGGCCCCGCAGGAGGCGGCTTTGTGGCCATCCTTGCCGCAGCGGTAGCAGGCGTCCGACCTGTCCACTGTGGACGGACACAGGGGCCGGGTGTGTCCGATGCCGAAGCACCGGAAACACCGCAGAGGCTGCTCCTCGAGCGCCCGGACCGCTCCCGAGCTAAACCCGACTAAGAGCCGTCCCTTTGCAAGGACGGCCTTGGCAGCGGCGATTGGGCACTCGAGGCGCATGGTGCCCATGCCGCCGCGGCCGGGCCTTATGTCCCGGCCTTGGACTGCCGCGACGCCACAGCCCCCCACCGCTGCGACCGCCGCCACCACCTCCTCCTTGGTGACGGAGTCGTCCAGATCCGTCACCTGTATGGCCGCCAACTTGACCGGCCGTGCCACCTTGGCTGAGTCGGCGATGACCTCCTGCAGCTTGGCCGCAAAGAGGTCCGCGTGGGCACTCCCCTCTGCCCCCGGGAACTCGAATATTCGAGCCCCGGCCTGGGTCCGCCGGCAGGACACACTGCCGATCCCCAGTTGGGTGGGATCGGCATTTGCACGCGCCCGCACCAAAATTGACGCGTACGTCTCCCCGCGGTCCGCAGCCTCCGCGGTGAGCGTCACCACGACGGCCGCGGTTTTTGGGGGGACTAGCTGCCCCTTTCGCCCCCCTTTCCCTTTCCCAGTCCGCTTTCCCTTGCCGGTCGTCTGCGGCTGGCTGGGAGCGGTGATGGCGGCGGGGACGACGGGGGCGGCCGTCGCCGACTTTTTGCCCTTGCCCTTCCCCTTGCGGACCACTTCCGTCCACTCGTTGGACGGGGTCGTTGAGGGGAGGAGAAGGGCGTCGTCCGCGCGGGAGCAGGACGGGCCCGGCTCACGCTGCCTCGCGTCTGCCGCAAGGGCTGGTCGGAGGCGCTTCTCCGGCAGGAGCCGGTCCTCGATTCCTGCTAGGCAGGCTCTTGTGAAGGCCCTCTCCTCCATTATGACCTTGCGGAAGATATCCTCAAGGTTGGAGGCGGGGCCCTCTGCCGCAGGGCTCGACTGGGCCTGTTGTGGCCGGGCCGTGGCTTCAGCCAGTTTCTGATGAAGCTGGCTGACCTCCGACTGCAGGCGATCCACCCTCGCCTGCAGTTGCCGCGTCTCGTCGCTGGAGCTGCGCTGGACCAGCTCCGCAACGACGCCGCGCATGCTCGCGGCCCTACACTTCAGGGCCTTCTGTAAGGTCCCCTTTATGTTGGAGGACTTCGAGGCGACCTCCGCGATCTCCCTCTCGTCCTCCTCCGCCATCTTCTCCAGCTCGGCCAGGGAGTGGTCCGCGTATACGACGCGGGACGCACCGTACCCGGACTTGGCCCGGGCGACGTGCGCCCGCTTCTCCGCGGCAGCGACCCGCTCCTCCAGCTCTTGCTGGAGCTGAGCCCGCCGAGCCAGGTCCAACTGGCGTTGGGCGTCCGCGAGCCCAACGACATGGGTCTCCACGGCCACCGTCGGCTTTTTAGCCTTCGCCGACCGCGTCGACCCCGAGGCCGAGGAGCCCCCGGACCCACCGCTCCGGTGAGTACGCTTCCGCGAACGAGTGTCGTCCGCGTCCGACACACTAATCAGTGAGTCGTTGTCAGACGACGACTCGTCCGCCCCTCCGAAATAGCTAGCCGCAGACGGCGCGCGGCTAGACTCTGACGCCGAAGCGTCGGGGTGGCCCTGAGAAGGGCCTTTTGGTTGGCCCTGAGAAGGGCCTTTGGGTTGGCCCTGAGAAGAGCCTTTGGTTTGGCCCTGAGAAGGGCCTTTTGGTTTTAAAAACCGCCCGGAGGCGTCCCGCGCAGGTTTAGGCATATTCCCGGCAGGTTCGCAGACACAAAGCAGTTAAAATAAAATAAAATCTACGAAGGCACAGTGCACTTTGGCCAACCCAGTCTGCCACTCCGTTACGGTGGTCAGAACTGGGCTGTTTCCAGGGGACGCGACGTGGACGCAAGCACTGTGGGGTGGTCCCCCAACCTAACCTAACCTAACCTAACCTAACCTAACCTAACCTAACCTAACCTAACCTAACCTAACCTAACCTAACCTTTTTTTTTTTTTTTTTTTTTTTGCGCTGGGAAAAATGCGTTACGCATACCCTCCCATCGGGGGATGGGGGGCTATGTGGGACTCCCGGGTCTGACCCGGTATACCCACTAAAAAACCCAGCGGCACTCCCGCTTCGTCCGAGTGGCGGGGGACTGGGAAACCAGCGTAGCCTTTACGTCCAGTCCTCCGCCGACGATTGTCCTTCAGGGCGGGCCCCTCACGGGGGCCCGGGAGTGACCGACGAAGGTGGTGATGGGTGCAATGCGGGAGACGGCACCCCCGTGCCTGTCGCCCGCCCATCGCCACCATGAGGGGGGAGAGGCTGGCGCCTTCTCCGACCCCTTCTTCGTCTGCGGAGCGGCACAGCGAGAGGGTCGTCCTCCCGCGCGCGCTCCGCCTCCTCCTTTTGCGAGATTACGTCCTCGCAAAAGGAGGCCACCGCTGCCCAGGCCTCCTCGCTCCCCAGCATGGCGTTGATCACACCAGGAAGCGAGAGGTCCTGTCCGACCGCCGCGGTCAGACCGCGGCGCAGCTCGGACCAAGCCGGGCACACCTCGAGGGTGTGCTGCGCCGTGTCCTCCGCCGCGCCGCAGTCGTGGCACGCCGGGGTCTCCTCCCTCCCGATCCGGTGCAGGTACGTTCCGAAACAGCCGTGGCCGGACAACACCTGCACCAGACGGAACGAGAGGAAACCGTGGGACCGCTCGAGCCAGCTCTGCAGGACCGGGCCGAGCGCGTCCAACGTCCGGCGGCCAAAGGCGGCGGTAGCGAGGTCCTCCGTCCAGTGGAGGACGATTGCGTCCCTCGCCTCCCGCCGCACGGCCTCCCGCTCCTCGGCGACGGGGCGCTCCCCGAGCGCCCTTCGTTGCGCGGTCCACTCGTACACTCTGGCGAGCACCCAAGCCTCCAGCTCCCAAGGAGGGGTGCCGGCCAGAGCGCACGCCGCCGAAAAACCCACCGAGCGGTAGGCCCTCGCCACCCGCAGTGCAATGGCCCTTTGGGGCTTGCGGATGGCGGTCGCATTCTCCCTCCTATGGAGGGAGTCCGCCCAGATAGGGGCCCCGTATAGGGCCATGCTTCTGAGGACGCCGGCATAGAGGCGCCGGCATCCCACCTTGGGCCCCCCCAGGTTCGGGAGCAGCCGCGAGAGGGCGTCCGCGGCTTTCAGGAGGCGCGTCGACAGCCCGCTGAAGTGCGGGCCGAAGCGCCACCTCTCGTCCAGCACCAGGCCCAAACCTAACCTAACCTAACCTAACCTAACCTAACCTAACCTAACCTAACCTAACCTTTTTTTTTTTTTTTTTTTTTTTTTTTTTTTTTTTTGCGCTGGGAAAAATGCGTTACGCATACCCTCCCATCGGGGGATGGGGGGCTATGTGGGACTCCCGGGTCTGACCCGGTATACCCACTAAAAAACCCAGCGGCACTCCCGCTTCGTCCGAGTGGCGGGGGACTGGGAAACCAGCGTAGCCTTTACGTCCAGTCCTCCGCCGACGATTGTCCTTCAGGGCGGGCCCCTCACGGGGGCCCGGGAGTGACCGACGAAGGTGGTGATGGGTGCAATGCGGGAGACGGCACCCCCGTGCCTGTCGCCCGCCCATCGCCACCATGAGGGGGGAGAGGCTGGCGCCTTCTCCGACCCCTCCTTCGTCTGCGGAGCGGCACAGCGAGAGGGTCATCCTCCCGCGCGCGCTCCGCCTCCTCCTTTTGCGAGATTACGTCCTCGCAAAAGGAGGCAACCGCTGCCCAGGCCTCCTCGCTCCCCAGCATGGCGTTGACCACACCGGGAAGCGAGAGGTCCTGTCCGACCGCCGCGGTCAGACCGCGGCGCAGCTCGCACCAAGCCGGGCACACCTCGAGGGTGTGCTGCGCCGTGTCCTCCGCCGCGCCGCAGTCGTGGCACGCCGGGGTCTCCTCCCTCCCGATCCGGTGCAGGTACGTTCCGAAACAGCCGTGGCCGGACAACACCTGCACCAGACGGAACGAGAGGAAACCGTGGGACCGCTCGAGCCAGCTCTGCAGGACCGGGCCGAGCGCGTCCAACGTCCGGCGGCCAAAGGTGGCGGTGGCGAGGTCCTCTGTCCAGTGAAGGACGATTGCGTCCCTCGCCTCCCGCCGCACGGCCTCCCGCTCCTCGGCGACGGGGCGCTCCCCGAGCGCCCTTCGGTGCGCGGTCCACTCGTACACTCTGGCGAGCACCCAAGCCTCCAGCTCCCAAGGAGGGGTGCCGGCCAGAGCGCACGCCGCCGAGAAGCCCACCGAGCGGTAGGCCCTCGCCACCCGCAGTGCAATGGCCCTTTGGGGCTTGCGGATGGCGGTCGCATTCTCCCTCCTGTGCAGGGAGTCCGCCCAGATAGGGGCCCCGTATAGGGCCATGCTTCTGAGGACGCCGGCATACAGGCGCCGGCATCCCACCTTGGGCCCCCCCAGGTTCGGGAGCAGCCGCGAGAGGGCGTCCGCGGCTTTCAGGAGGCGCGTCGACAGCCCGCTGAAATGCGGGCCGAAGCGCCACCTCTCGTCCAGCACCAGGCCCAGATACTTCATCTGGGGCTGGACCTCTATCCGGACGCCCTCTACGACGATGTGGGCGTCGGGAGGGCAGCGCTGCCGAGGCCCGTGAAAGAATACGGCCTCGGTCTTGTGCAGCGCCACCTTCAATCCCAGGAGGCGGATCCTTTCTGCAACCAGGGATCCGCCAGCCGAGGCCAGACAGGCCGCGTCTCCAAAGTTCCTCCCCCGGGCAGTGAGGAGAGTGTCATCCGCGTAGCAGATGACACTCGTGCCCTGGAGGAGGACTCCGCGTAGGAGCCAGTCGAACCCGATGTTCCACAGGGAGGGCCCCAGCACTGACCCCTGCGGAACACCGGATTCTGCTCCGTACCGCCTCACCGTGCCCGTCCGGTCCGCGAGGAGGACCTCTCGGCCCTCCAAGTAGCTGGCCAGCAGATCCCGCAGGTATTGGGGCACTCCGTGATACCGGAGCGCCTCCAATATCGTCGAGTGGGGGACGGAGTTGAAGGCGTTTGCAATGTCGAACGACACTGCCAGCACTCCGTCCCCCGCCTCCACCGCCTCCTTCACCTGGCCCTTGAGTAGGGCCAGCGCGTCGATCGTCGATCGCCCTTGTCGGAAGCCGAATTGGGCGTCCGACAGGTCCGGCCCTACCCCCCGCAAAAGGCCATGAAGTCGGGACGCGATGATCCCCTCGAACAGTTTACCGACCTCATCGAGCAAGACGATGGGCCGGTATGCCGACGGGGAGTCCACCGGACGTCCCTCCTTTCGGAGGAGGCAGAGCTGCCCCTCCTTCCACAGTTTCGGGAACCTCCCAGCCGTAAAGCACGCGCTGAAGAGGTCCCGAAACCTGTCCTCCATTTGGGAGGCGGCGATCGCCACCACCCGTGCGGGGACGCCGTCTGGCCCGGGGGCCGTCTTCTTCGCGCGGAGGGTGAGAACCCCGGCGCGGAGCTCCTCCACCGTCACCGGGGGGACCTGCTCGTCCGGCGGAGCCGCCCCTTGCGGGGGATCCATCGCTGGTGGGGTGAAGTCGGTCCTGCGCGGAAACAGGGACCGGACCACCCCGTCCAGCAACGCCGGCTCGAGGGTCTCCGTCAGTGGGGGACCATAGGGGCGTAGCTGGTTCCGCGCCGCCTTGTATGGTCTCCCATAAGGATCCCTGTCGAGACCCTCCAGCATCTCGGCCCTCGCCGAGTCTTCCGCAGCGCCCATTGCAGACTTGAGGACCGTCCTCGCCTCCTGGTAAGAGGCGTATAGGCGGTCCTCCTCTGCCCGGTCTCGGTTCTGGGCGCTGCGCCGTCGGCTCCGCGCGTAGGCCCTTCTGGCCGCCACGCAGGCGGCCCGGAGAACCGCCAGCTCCTGCGTCCACCAGTAGACGGCGCGACGGGGAGGCGGACGGCGAGACCGAGGCATGCTGGAGTTGCACACCACGGTCAGGGACCCCCTGAGCTGGACCGCTGCGGCGTCCACGTCCAGGGCCTCGACAGGGGGGGGCGACAGCCAGTCCTGGAGAAAGGCCGCCTCCTCGGCTGCCTCCCGGTCCAGGCGGGTGAGTGCCCACCGTGGGAAGGGAGATTGCCCGGCGCGGGCCCTCCCCTCCCCCTGCTGGGTGGAGATGTCGAACCGCACATATCGGTGGTCCGACAGGGTCTCCACCATCTCTACCCGCCAGTTGACGACGCGGGCGGCCAGCGCAGGGGTGGCAAACGAGACGTCCACCACCGATCCGCCCTGTTGCCGCACACACGTGTGGACCGCCCCCCTGTTGAGGAGGGACACACCGCATGAGGCCGCCCAAAACTCGACGGCGCGTCCCCGGACGTTGCAGCCGGTGGCCGGGTTGCCCCAGGCTGCCGACTTGGCGTTCAGGTCGCCCAACACCACGACCTGGCGCGGTGCCGCCCTCCCTACGACTGCGGTGAGGATCTCGAGGAAATCCTCAAAGTCGGAGAGAGAGCGGTTCGGGGAGAAGTAGACCCCTACCAGGGCCATGTCTCCCCACGCGGCGGCCACGTATCCCGGTCCCCTCTCTAAGAGCGAGAGGGGAGGGGAGTCCGTGGAAGACCGCGACACCAACGCCACCAGGCCGTCCCGGTCGCCCAGCCAACGGCCAGGGACCGAGTAAGGCTCGGCGACCACCGCCAAGTCTACCAACCACTCAGCCATGGTCTGCATCAGCAGATCCTGGGCTGCCCTGCAGTGGTTGGCGTTCGCCTGGAGTATGCGATGTTCGACCCTATCCATCAGTCGGACATCGCACCCCCCTCCTCCGCAGCCACCGCAGAAGCAGCGGTGCTTGTGGCAGGCCCGGCCGGCGCCTGCGCTTTGCCCCGCACAGGGGGAGGACTGCAGTTCCTCCCCTTCATTAAGTGGTCTGCCGGGCAGCCACTGGCGGCACACACCGCGCAGCGCGGCGTGGCGGCCTCGCAGGAGGCGGCTTTGTGGCCCTCCTTCCCGCAACGGTAGCATGCGTCCGACCTGTCCACTGTGGACGGACACAGGGGCCGGGTGTGTCCGATGCCGAAGCACCGGAAACACCGCAGAGGCTGCTCCTCGAGCGCCCGGACCGCTCCCGAGCTAAACCCGACTGTGAGCCGTCCCTTTGCAAGGACGGCCTTGGCAGCGGCGATTGGGCACTCGAGGCGCATGGTGCCCATGCCGCCGCGGCCGGGCCTTATGTCCCGGCCTTGGACTGCCGCGACGCCACAGCCCCCTACCGCTGCGACCGCCGCCACCACCTCCTCCTTGGTGACGGAGTCGTCCAGATCCGTCACCTGTATGGCCGCCAACTTGACCGGCCGTGCCACCTTGGCTGAGTCGGCGATGACCTCCTGCAGCTTGGCCGCAAAGAGGTCCGCGTGGGCACTCCCCTCTGCCCCCGGGAACTCGAATATTCGAGCCCCGGCCTGGGTCCGCCGGCAGGACACACTGCCGATCCCCAGCTGGGTGGGATCGGCATTCGCACGCGCCCGCACCAAAACGGACGCGTACGTCTCCCCTCGCTCCGCAGCCTCCGCGGTGAGCGTCACCACGACGGCTGCGGTTTTTGGGGGGACCAGCTGCCCCCTTCGCCTTCCTTTCCCTTTCCCCGTCCGCTTTCCCTTGCCGGTCTTCTGCGACTGGCTGGGAGCGGTGGTGGCGGCGGGGACGACGGGGACGGCCGTCGCCGACTTTTTGGCCTTGCCCTTCCCCTTGCGGACCACCTCCGTCCACTCGTTGGACGGGGTCGTTGAGGGGAGGAGGGCGTCCTCAGCGTGGGAGGTGGACGGTCCCGGCTCCGACCGCCTCGCATCTGCCGCAAGGGCCGGTCGGAGGCGCTTCTCGGGCAGGAGCCGGTCCTCTATTCCCGCCAAGCAGGCTCGTGTGAAGGCCCTCTCCTCCATTACGACCTTGCGGATGATATCCTCAAGGTTGGAGGCGGGGCCCTCTGCTGCAGGGCTCGACTTGGCCTGTTGTGGCCGGGCCGTGGCTTCAGCCAGCTTCTGATGAAGCTGGCTGACCTCCGACTGCAGGCGATCCACCTTCGCCTGCAGTTGCCGCGTCTCGTCGGTGGAGCTGCGCTGGACCAGCTCCGCGACGACACCGCGCATGCTCGCGGCCCTACATTTTAGGGCCTTTTGCAAGGTCCCCTTAATATTAGAGGACTTCGAGGCGACCTCCGCGATCTCCCTCTCGTCCTCCTCCGCCATCCTCTCCAGCTCGGCCAGGGAGTGGTCCGCGTATACGACGCGGGACGCACCGTACCCGGACTTGGCCCGGGCGACGTGCGCCCGCTTCTCCGCGGCAGCGACCCGCTCCTCCAGCTCCTGCTGGAGCTGAGCCCGCCGAGCCAGATCCAACTGGCGTTGGGCGTTCTCGAGCCCAACGACATGGGTCTCCGCGGCAGCCGTCGGCTTTTTAGCCTTCGGCGACCGCGTCGACCCCGAGGCCGAGGAGCCCTCGGACCCACCGCTCCGGTGGACTCTCTTCCGCGAACGAGAGTCGTCCGCGTCCGACACACTAATGAGTGAGTCGTTGTCGGACGACGACTCGTCCGCCCCTCCAAAGAAGCTAGCCGCAGACGGCGCGCGGCTAGTTTCTGACGCCGAAGCGTCGGGTTGGCCCTGAGAAGGGCCTTTGGGTTGGCCCTGAGAAGGGCCTTTTGGTTGGCCCTGAGAAGGGCCTTTTTGTTTTAAAAACCGCCCGGAGGCGTCCCGCGCAGGGGTCGGCATGTTCCCGGCAGGTTCGCAGACACACGACAGTTAAAATATTAAAATAAAATCTACGAAGGCACAGTGCACTTTGGCCAACCCAGTCTGCCACTCCGTTACGGTGGTCAGAACTGGGCTGTTTCCAGGGGACGCGACGTGGACGCAAGCACTGTGGGGTGGTCCCCCAACCTAACCTAACCTAACCTAACCTAACCTTTTTTTTTTTTTTTTTTTTTTTTGCGCTGGGAAAAATGCGTTACGCATACCCTCCCATCGGGGGATGGGGGGCTATGTGGGACTCCCGGGTCTGACCCGGTATACCCACTAAAAAACCCAGCGGCACTCCCGCTTCGTCCGAGTGGCGGGGGACTGGGAAACCAGCGTAGCCTTTACGTCCAGTCCTCCGCCGACGATTGTCCTTCAGGGCGGGCCCCTCACGGGGGCCCGGGAGTGACCGACGAAGGTGGTGATGGGTGCAATGCGGGAGACGGCACCCCCGTGCCTGTCGCCCGCCCATCGCCACCATGAGGGGGGAGAGGCTGGCGCCTTCTCCGACCCCTCCTTCGTCTGCGGAGCGGCACAGCGAGAGGGTCGTCCTCCCGCGCGCGCTCCGCCTCCTCCTTTTGCGAGATTACGTCCTCGCAAAAGGAGGCCACCGCTGCCCAGGCCTCCTCGCTCCCCAGCATGGCGTTGATCACACCAGGAAGCGAGAGGTCCTGTCCGACCGCCGCGGTCAGACCGCGGCGCAGCTCGGACCAAGCCGGGCACACCTCGAGGGTGTGCTGCGCCGTGTCCTCCGCCGCGCCGCAGTCGTGGCACGCCGGGGTCTCCTCCCTCCCGATCCGGTGCAGGTACGTTCCGAAACATCCATGGCCGGACAACACCTGCACCAGACGGAACGAGAGGAAACCGTGGGACCGCTCGAGCCAGCTCTGCAGGACCGGGCCGAGCGCGTCCAACGTCCGGCGGCCAAAGGCGGCGGTGGCGAGGTCCTCTGTCCAGTGAAGGACGATTGCGTCCCTCGCCTCCCGCCGCACGGCCTCCCGCTCTTCGGCGACGGGGCGCTCCCCGAGCGCCCTTCGTTGCGCGGTCCACTCGTACACTCTGGCGAGCACCCAAGCCTCCAGCTCCCAAGGAGGGGTGCCGGCCAGAGCGCACGCCGCCGAAAAGCCCACCGAGCGGTAGGCCCTCGCCACCCGCAGTGCAATGGCCCTTTGGGGCTTGCGGATGGCGGTCGCATTCTCCCTCCTGTGGAGGGAGTCCGCCCAGATAGGGGCCCCGTATAGGGCCATGCTCCTGAGGACGCCGGCATAGAGGCGCCGGCACCCCACCTTGGGCCCCCCCAGGTTCGGGAGCAGCCGCGAGAGGGCGTCCGCGGCTTTCAGGAGGCGCGTCGACAGCCCGCTGAAATGCGGGCCGAAGCGCCACCTCTCGTCCAGCACCAGGCCCAGATACTTCATCTGGGGCTGGACCTCTATCCGGACGCCCTCTACGACGATGTGGGCGTCGGGAGGGCAGCGCTGCCGAGGCCCGTGAAAGAATACGGCCTCGGTCTTGTGCAGCGCCACCTTCAATCCCAGGAGGCGGATCCTTTCTGCAACCAGGGATCCGCCAGCCGAGGCCAGACAGGCCGCGTCTCCAAAGTTCCTCCCCCGGGCAGTGAGGAGAGTGTCATCCGCGTAGCAGATGACACTCGTGCCCTGGAGGAGGACTCCGCGTAGGAGCCAGTCGAACCCGATGTTCCACAGGGAGGGCCCCAGCACTGACCCCTGCGGAACACCGGATTCTGCTCCGTACCACCTCACCGTGCCCGTCCGGTCCGCGAGGAGGACCTCTCGGCCCTCCAAGTAGCTGGCCAGCAGATCCCGCAGGTATTGGGGCACTCCGTGATACCGGAGCGCCTCCAATATCGTCGAGTGGGGGACGGAGTTGAAGGCGTTTGCAATGTCGAACGACACTGCCAGCACTCCGTCTCCCGCCTCCACCGCCTCCTTCACCTGGCCCTTGAGTAGGGCCAGCGCGTCGATCGTCGAACGCCCTTGTCGGAAGCCGAATTGGGCGTCCGACAGGTCCGGCCCTACCCCCCGCAAAAGGCCATGAAGCCGGGACGCGATGATCCCCTCGAACAGTTTACCGACCTCATCGAGCAAGACGATGGGCCGGTATGCCGACGGGGAGTCCACCGGACGTCCCTCCTTTCGGAGGAGGCAGAGCTGCCCCTCCTTCCACAGTTTCGGGAACCTCCCAGCCGTAAAGCACGCGCTGAAGAGGTCCCGAAACCTGTCCTCCATTTGGGAGGCGGCGATCGCCACCACCCGTGCGGGGACGCCGTCTGGCCCGGGGGCCGTCTTCTTCGCGCGGAGGGTGAGAACCCCCGCGCGGAGCTCATCCACCGTCACCGGGGGGACCTGCTCGTCCGGCGGAGCCGCCCCTTGCGGGGGATCCATCGCTGGTGGGGTGAAGTCAGTCCTGCGCGGAAACAGGGACCGGACCACCCCATCCAGCAACGCTGGCTCGAGGGTCTCCGTCAGTGGGGGACCATAGGGGCGTAGCTGGTTCCGCGCCGCCTTGTATGGTCTCCCATAAGGATCCCTGTCGAGACCCTCCAGCATCTCGGCCCTCGCCGAGTCTTCCGCAGCGCCCATTGCAGACTTGAGGACCGTCCTCGCCTCCTGGTAAGAGGCGTATAGGCGGTCCTCCTCTGCCCGGACTCGGTTTTGGACGCTGCGCCGTCGGCTCCGCGCGTAGGCCCTTCTGGCCGCCACGCAGGCGGCCCGGAGACCCGCCAGCTCCTGCGTCCACCAATAGACGGCGCGACGGGGAGGCGGACGGCGAGACCGAGGCATGCTGGAGTTGCACACCTCGGTCAGGGACCTCCTGAGCTGGACCGCTGCGGCGTCCACGTCCAGGGCCTCGACAGGGGGGGGCGACAGCCAGTCCTGGAGGAAGGCCGCCTCCTCGGCTGCCTCCCGGTCCAGGCGGGTAACCTAACCTAACCTAACCTTTTTTTTTTTTTTTTTTTTTGCGCTGGGAAAAAATGCATTACGCATACCCTCCCATCGGGGGATGGAGGGCTATGTGGGACTCCCCGGTCTGACCGGTATACCCACTAAAACAACCCAGCGACACTCCCGCTTCGTCCGAATGGCGGGGGACTGGGAAACAGGCGTAGCCTTAACGTCCAGTCCTCCGCCGACGATTGCCCTTCATGGCGGGCCCCTCACGGGGGCCCGGGAATGACCGACGAAGGTGGTGATGGGTGGTGCAATGCGGGAGAAGGCACCCCCGTGCCTGTCGCCCGCCCATCGCCACCATGAGGAAAGTGAGGCTGGCGCGAGTCGGAGAGAGAGTGGTCTCCCCACGCGGCGGCCACGTATCCCGGTCCCCTCTCTAAGAGCGAGAGGGGGGGGGAGTCCGTGGAAGACCGCGACACCAACGCCACTAGGCCGTCCCGGTAGCCCAGCCACTGGCCAGGGACCGAGTAAGGGTATGCGATATTCGACCGTATCCATCAGTCGGACATCGCACCCCCCTCCGCAGCCACCGCAGAAACAGCGGCGGTATTGGCAGCGGCAGCAAACCCGGAAGGCGCCTGCGCTTTGCCCCGCTTAGGGGGAGGATTGCAGTTCCTCCCCTTCATGACGTGCCCTGCCGGGCAGCCACTGGCGGCACACACCGCGCAGTGCGGCGTGGTGGCCCCGCAGGAGGCGGCTTTGTGGCCATCCTTGCCGCAGCGGTAGCAGGCGTCCGACCTGTCCACTGTGGACGGACACAGGGGCCGGGTGTGTCCGATGCCGAAGCACCGGAAACACCGCAGAGGCTGCTCCTCGAGCGCCCGGACCGCTCCCGAGCTAAACCCGACTAAGAGCCGTCCCTTTGCAAGGACGGCCTTGGCAGCGGCGATTGGGCACTCGAGGCGCATGGTGCCCATGCCGCCGCGGCCGGGCCTTATGTCCCGGCCTTGGACTGCCGCGACGCCACAGCCCCCCACCGCTGCGACCGCCGCCACCACCTCCTCCTTGGTGACGGAGTCGTCCAGATCCGTCACCTGTATGGCCGCCAACTTGACCGGCCGTGCCACCTTGGCTGAGTCGGCGATGACCTCCTGCAGCTTGGCCGCAAAGAGGTCCGCGTGGGCACTCCCCTCTGCCCCCGGGAACTCGAATATTCGAGCCCCGGCCTGGGTCCGCCGGCAGGACACACTGCCGATCCCCAGTTGGGTGGGATCGGCATTTGCACGCGCCCGCACCAAAATTGACGCGTACGTCTCCCCGCGGTCCGCAGCCTCCGCGGTGAGCGTCACCACGACGGCCGCGGTTTTTGGGGGGACTAGCTGCCCCTTTCGCCCCCCTTTCCCTTTCCCAGTCCGCTTTCCCTTGCCGGTCGTCTGCGGCTGGCTGGGAGCGGTGATGGCGGCGGGGACGACGGGGGCGGCCGTCGCCGACTTTTTGCCCTTGCCCTTCCCCTTGCGGACCACTTCCGTCCACTCGTTGGACGGGGTCGTTGAGGGGAGGAGAAGGGCGTCGTCCGCGCGGGAGCAGGACGGGCCCGGCTCACGCTGCCTCGCGTCTGCCGCAAGGGCTGGTCGGAGGCGCTTCTCCGGCAGGAGCCGGTCCTCGATTCCTGCTAGGCAGGCTCTTGTGAAGGCCCTCTCCTCCATTATGACCTTGCGGAAGATATCCTCAAGGTTGGAGGCGGGGCCCTCTGCCGCAGGGCTCGACTGGGCCTGTTGTGGCCGGGCCGTGGCTTCAGCCAGCTTCTGATGAAGCTGGCTGACCTCCGACTGCAGGCGATCCACCTTCGCCTGCAGTTGCCGCGTCTCGTCGCTGGAGTTGCGCTGGACCAGCTCCGCAACGAGACCGCGCATGCTCGCGGCCCTACATTTCAGGGCCTTTTGCAAGGTCCCCTTAATGTTTGTGGACTTAGAGGCGACCTCCGCGATCTCCCTCTCGTCCTCCTCCGCCATCCTCTCCAGCTCGACTAGGGAGTGGTCCGCGTACACAACGCGGGACGCACCGTACCCGGACTTGGCCCGGGCGACGTGCGCCCGCTTCTCCGCGGCAGCGACCCGCTCCTCCAGCTCTTGCTGGAGCTGAGCCCGCCGAGCCAGGTCCAACTGGCGTTGGGCGTCCGCGAGCCCAACGACATGGGTCTCCGCGGCTACCGTCGGCTTTTTAGCCTTCGCCGACCGCGTCGACCCCGAGGCCGAGGAGCCCCCGGACCCACCGCTCCGGTGTGCTCTCTTCCGCGAACGAGTGTCGTCCGCGTCCGACACACTAATCAGTGAGTCGTTATCAGACGACGACTCGTCCGCCCCTCCGAAATAGCTAGCCGCAGACGGCGCGCGGCTAGACTCTGACGCCGAAGCGTCAGGGTGGCCCTGAGAAGGGCCTTTTGGTTGGCCCTGAGAAGGGCCTTTTGGTTGGCCCTGAGAAGGGCCTTTTGGTTTTAAAAACCGCCCGGAGGCGTCCCGCGCAGGTTTCGGCATAATCCCGGCAGGTTCGCAGATACACGACAGTTAAAATAAAATCTACGAAGGCACAGTGCACTTTGGCCAACCCAGTCTGCCACTCCGTTACGGTGGTCAGAACTGGGCTGTTTCCAGGGGACGCGACGTGGACGCAAGCACTGTGGGGTGGTCCCCCAACCTAACCTAACCTAACCTAACCTAACCTAACCTAACCTAACCTAACCACAGCTGGCCAGAGCTGCCCGGGTGAGTTGGGGTTTAAGCCCGGAGGTCATCCGTACTATATACACCGCAGCGGTTGAGCCGGTACTCTTGTATGCCGCGAGTGCGTGGGCACCAGCCGTAAGTAAACTAGGGGTCATCAAGCAACTGAACGTGGTCCAAAGAGGGTTCGCACAAAAGCTATGTAGAGCCTACCGCACAGTCTCCCTAAACTCGGCACTGGTGCTGGCCGGGATACTCCCAATCGATCTGCGCATTCGCGAGGCGGCAGCGCTGTACGAGGCCAAGAGGGGAGTGCCCCAGCCAGCACTAGGAGATAGGGAGATTGAGCGGATGGCCCCAGCGCTGGAGGCCCCGCACCCAGCTGAGCAAGTGAGTCTGGAGTTTGGAAGCCTGGTAGACGAGGAACAATATCGGAACCACAGTGATTTCGCTGTGAGGATCTTCACCGACGGCAGCAAGATTGAGGGCAAAGTCGGAGCGGCGCTATCCTTGTGGAATGGTGCCGCCGAGACAAAGGCCCTCAAACTTGCTTTGCCGTCTTACTGCACCGTCTACCAGGCTGAACTCCTGGCCCTACAGAGAGCGGCAGGGCTGGCTCTAAAGTCCCGTGAAACCTCGTTCGGCATCTTCAGCGACTCTATGGCGGCCCTTCAGTCGGTGATCAACACAAGTTCCCCCCACCCCTTGGCCGTGGACACAAGGGACACCTTACGACGCTGTAAGCTCCAGAACAAGAGTGTCTCCTTGTTCTGGATAAAGGCCCACGCAGGGTTGGAGGGAAACGAGAGAGCCGACCAGCTCGCGAAGGAGGCCGCCCTGGGGTCGAAGAAGAGGCCGGATTACGATCTGTGTCCCATTTCATTCGTCAAGCGAAGGATCCGGTCGGAAACGCTTGACGAATGGAATGGGAGATATAGGTCTGGTGACACAGCTTCGGGCACCAAAATCTTTTTCCCGGACGCGGTGACAGCGTACGGTGTGGTGCGCAAGATGGCTCCCACGAGCATCACCACGCAAATCTTAACGGGGCACGGTGGGTTCTCTGCATACCTGAAACGTTTCAAGTGTAAAGAGAACCCATCGTGCGCATGCGAGCCCGGCGTGGAGGAGACTGTACTACACATTTTACTGGAATGTCCAATCACCGCAAACACCCGTTACAACATAGAGCAGAAACTCGAAGTCGAATTAGTGGCCCGGAATATACCAGACTTAATGACGGGTAAAAAGAGAGAATTGTTCCTGAATTATTGTAGTCAAATCGCATCCCTAGTAATAAATAGAAATAAAGTAGTTTAAGAAAAGTTGATAATTAATATATTATAATAATATAATAACGTATCAACCTAGTTAAATAGATATCAAAAAAAAAATATATATATATAGAAATAATGAGTAAATTTACAGTAACTTAGATGTCATTTAGTTTGTTTTTGCAAGTAGTCATGTTCGAAATCTTTTGTCGTTTGTCGTATTATTCGTTGTCGTATTATTCGTTGTCGTATTATTCATTTATCGTTTAAAAATATTTCATAAAAATTATATCGTTTACGCAAAACAAGGTCTCTGATCATGTCAGAGGGACACTGTAAGGCAGGAGTGTGGTTTTAGCCGGTAAGAGTCCGGCACTGCCCAGACTGCCCCACCAGTGAGACAGTCTGGGCGTCCATGAGGATTTCCCACTCCTGCCAAAACAAAAAAAAAAAAAAAAAAAAAAAAAAAAAAAACCTAACCTAACCTAACCTAACCTTTTTTTTTTTTTTTTTTTTTTTTTTTTTTTTTTTTTTTTTTTTTTTTTTTTTGCGCTGGGAAAAAATGCATTACGCATACCCTCCCATCGGGGGATGGGGGGCTATGTGGGACTCCCCGGTCTGACCGGTATACCCACTAAAACAACCCAGCGACACTCCCGCTTCGTCCGAATGGCGGGGGACTGGGAAACAGGCGTAGCCTTAACGTCCAGTCCTCCGCCGACGATTGCCCTTCATGGCGGGCCCCTCACGGGGGCCCGGGAATGACCGACGAAGGTGGTGATGGGTGGTGCAATGCGGGAGAAGGCACCCCCGTGCCTGTCGCCCGCCCATTGCCACCATGAGGAAAGGAAGGCTGGCGCGAGTCCCACGCGGCGGCCACGTATCCCGGTCCCCTCTCTAAGAGCGAGAGGGGAGGGGAGTCCGTGGAAGACCGCGACACCAACGCCAGCAGGCCGTCCCGGTCGCCCAGCCAACGGCCAGGGATCAAGTAAGGGTATGCGATGTTCGACCCTATCCATCAGTCGGACATCGCACCCCCCTCCGCAGCCACCGCAGAAATAGCGGTGGTGTAGGCAGCGGCAGCAAACCCGGTCGGCGCCTGCGCTTTGCCCCGCTTAGGGGGAGGATTGCAGTTCCTCCCCTTCATGACGTGCCCTGCCGGGCAGCCACTGGCGGCACACACCGCGCAGTGCGGCGTGGCGGCCTCGCAGGAGGCGGCTTTGTGGCCGTCCCTGCCGCAGCGGTAGCAGGCGTCCGACCTGTCCACTGTGGACGGACACACAGGCCGGGTGTGTCCGATGCCGAAGCACCGGAAACACCGCAGAGGCTGGTCCTCGAGAGCTCGGACTGCTCCCGAGCTAAACCCGACCGTGAGCCGTCCCTTGGCAAGGACGGCCTTGGCAGCGGCGATTGGGCACTCGAGGCGCATGGTGCCCATGCCACCGCGGCCGGGCCTTATGTCCCGGCCCTGGACTGCCGCAACGCCACAGCCCCCTACCGCGGCGACCGCCGCCACCACCTCCTCCTTGGTGACGGAGTCGTCCAGGTCCGCCACCTCTATGGCCGCCGACTTGACCGGTCGTGCCACCTTGGCCGAATCGGCAATGACCTCCTGCAGCTTGGCCGCAAAGAGGTCCGCATGGGCACTCCCCTCCGCCCCCGGGAACTCGAAGATTCGAGCCCCGGCTTGGGTCCGCCGGCAGGACACACTGCCGATCCCCAGTTGGGTGGGATCGGCGTTTGCACGCGCCCGCACCAAAATTGACGCGTACGTCTCCCCGCGGTCCGCAGCCTCCGCGGTGAGCGTCACCACGACGGCTGCGGTTTTTGGGGGGACTAGCCGAGCCTTTTGCCTCCCTTTCCCCGTCCCCTTTCCCTTGCCGGTCGTCTGCGACTGGCTGGGAGCGGTGGTGGCGGCGGGGACGACGGGGACGGCCGTCGCCGACTTTTTGCCCTTGCCCTTCCCCTTGCGGACCACTTCCGTCCACTCGTTGGACGGGGTCGTTGAGGGGAGGAGAAGGGCGTCGTCCGCGTGGGAGCAGGACGGGCCCGGCTCACGCTGCCTCGCGTCTGCCGCAAGGGCTGGTCGGAGGCGCTTCTCCGGCAGGAGCCGGTCCTCGATTCCTGCTAGGCAGGCTCTTGTGAAGGCCCTCTCCTCCATTATGACCTTGCGGAGGATATCCTCAAGGTTGGAGGCGGGGCCCTCTGCCGCAGGGCTCGACTGGGCCTGTTGTGGCCGGGCCGTGGCTTCAGCCAGTTTCTGATGAAGCTGGCTGACCTCCGACTGCAGGCGATCCACCCTCGCCTGCAGTTGCCGCGTCTCGTCGCTGGAGCTGCGCTGGACCAGCTCCGCAACGACGCCGCGCATGCTCGCGGCCCTACACTTCAGGGCCTTCTGTAAGGTCCCCTTTATGTTGGAGGACTTCGAGGCGACCTCCGCGATCTCCCTCTCGTCCTCCTCCGCCATCTTCTCCAGCTCGGCCAGGGAGTGGTCCGCGTATACGACGCGGGACGCACCGTACCCGGACTTGGCCCGGGCGACGTGCGCCCGCTTCTCCGCGGCAGCGACCCGCTCCTCCAGCTCTTGCTGGAGCTGAGCCCGCCGAGCCAGGTCCAACTGGCGTTGGGCGTCCGCGAGCCCAACGACATGGGTCTCCACGGCCACCGTCGGCTTTTTAGCCTTCGCCGACCGCGTCGACCCCGAGGCCGAGGAGCCCCCGGACCCACCGCTCCGGTGAGTACGCTTCCGCGAACGAGTGTCGTCCGCGTCCGACACACTAATCAGTGAGTCGTTGTCAGACGACGACTCGTCCGCCCCTCCGAAATAGCTAGCCGCAGACGGCGCGCGGCTAGACTCTGACGCCGAAGCGTCGGGGTGGCCCTGAGAAGGGCCTTTTGGTTGGCCCTGAGAAGGGCCTTTGGGTTGGCCCTGAGAAGAGCCTTTGGTTTGGCCCTGAGAAGGGCCTTTTGGTTTTAAAAACCGCCCGGAGGCGTCCCGCGCAGGTTTAGGCATATTCCCGGCAGGTTCGCAGACACAAAGCAGTTAAAATAAAATAAAATCTACGAAGGCACAGTGCACTTTGGCCAACCCAGTCTGCCACTCCGTTACGGTGGTCAGAACTGGGCTGTTTCCAGGGGACGCGACGTGGACGCAAGCACTGTGGGGTGGTCCCCCAACCTAACCTAACCTAACCTAACCTAACCTAACCTAACCTAACCTAACCTAACCTAACCTAACCTAACCTAACCTAACCTAACCTAACCTAACCTAACCTAACCTTTTTTTTTTTTTTTTTTTTTTTTTTTTTTTTTTTTTTTTTTTTTTTTTTTTTTGCGCTGGGAAAAATGCGTTACGCATACCCTCCCATCGGGGGATGGGGGGCTATGTGGGACTCCCGGGTCTGACCCGGTATACCCACTAAAAAACCCAGCGGCACTCCCGCTTCGTCCGAGTGGCGGGGGACTGGGAAACCAGCGTAGCCTTTACGTCCAGTCCTCCGCCGACGATTGTCCTTCAGGGCGGGCCCCTCACGGGGGCCCGGGAGTGACCGACGAAGGTGGTGATGGGTGCAATGCGGGAGACGGCACCCCCGTGCCTGTCGCCCGCCCATCGCCACCATGAGGGGGGAGAGGCTGGCGCCTTCTCCGACCCCTCCTTCGTCTGCGGAGCGGCACAGCGAGAGGGTCATCCTCCCGCGCGCGCTCCGCCTCCTCCTTTTGCGAGATTACGTCCTCGCAAAAGGAGGCCACCGCTGCCCAGGCCTCCTCGCTCCCCAGCATGGCGTTGATCACACCAGGAAGCGAGAGGTCCTGTCCGACCGCCGCGGTCAGACCGCGGCGCAGCTCGGACCAAGCCGGGCACACCTCGAGGGTGTGCTGCGCCGTGTCCTCCGCCGCGCCGCAGTCGTGGCACGCCGGGGTCTCCTCCCTCCCGATCCGGTGCAGGTACGTTCCGAAACATCCATGGCCGGACAACACCTGCACCAGACGGAACGAGAGGAAACCGTGGGACCGCTCGAGCCAGCTCTGCAGGACCGGGCCGAGCGCGTCCAACGTCCGGCGGCCAAAGGCGGCGGTGGCGAGGTCCTCTGTCCAGTGAAGGACGATTGCGTCCCTCGCCTCCCGCCGCACGGCCTCCCGCTCTTCGGCGACGGGGCGCTCCCCGAGCGCCCTTCGTTGCGCGGTCCACTCGTACACTCTGGCGAGCACCCAAGCCTCCAGCTCCCAAGGAGGGGTGCCGGCCAGAGCGCACGCCGCCGAAAAGCCCACCGAGCGGTAGGCCCTCGCCACCCGCAGTGCAATGGCCCTTTGGGGCTTGCGGATTGCGGTCGCATTCTCCCTCCTGTGGAGGGAGTCCGCCCAGATAGGGGCCCCGTATAGGGCCATGCTCCTGAGGACGCCGGCATAGAGGCGCCGGCACCCCACCTTGGGCACCCCCAGGTTCGGGAGCAGCCGCGAGAGGGCGTCCGCGGCTTTCAGGAGGCGCGTCGACAGCCCGCTGAAATGCGGGCCGAAGCGCCACCTCTCGTCCAGCACCAGGCCCAGATACTTCATCTGGGGCTGGACCTCTATCCGGACGCCCTCTACGACGATGTGGGCGTCGGGAGGGCAGCGCTGCCGAGGCCCGTGAAAGAATACGGCCTCGGTCTTGTGCAGCGCCACCTTCAATCCCAGGAGGCGGATCCTTTCTGCAACCAGGGATCCGCCAGCCGAGGCCAGACAGGCCGCGTCTCCAAAGTTCCTCCCCCGGGCAGTGAGGAGAGTGTCATCCGCGTAGCAGATGACACTCGTGCCCTGGAGGAGGACTCCGCGTAGGAGCCAGTCGAACCCGATGTTCCACAGGGAGGGCCCCAGCACTGACCCCTGCGGAACACCGGATTCTGCTCCGTACCGCCTCACCGTGCCCGTCCGGTCCGCGAGGAGGACCTCTCGGCCCTCCAAGTAGCTGGCCAGCAGATCCCGCAGGTATTGGGGCACTCCGTGATACCGGAGCGCCTCCAATATCGTCGAGTGGGGGACGGAGTTGAAGGCGTTTGCAATGTCGAACGACACTGCCAGCACTCCGTCCCCCGCCTCCACCGCCTCCTTCACCTGGCCCTTGAGTAGGGCCAGCGCGTCGATCGTCGAACGCCCTCGACGGAAGCCGAATTGGGCGTCCGACAGGTCCGGCCCTGCCCCCCGCAAAAGGCCATCAAGCCGGGACGCGATGATCCCCTCGAACAGTTTACCGACCTCATCGAGCAAGACGATGGGCCGGTATGCCGATGGGGAGTCCACCGGGCGTCCCTCCTTTCGGAGGAGGCAGAGCTGCCCCTCCTTCCACAGTTTCGGGAACCTCCCAGCCGTAAAGCACGCGCTGAAGAGGTCCCGAAACCTGTCCTCCATTTGGGAGGCGGCGATTGCCACCACCCGTGCGGGGACGCCGTCTGGCCCGGGGGCCGTCTTCTTCGCGCGGAGGGTGAGAACCCCGGCGCGGAGCTCCTCCACCGTCACCGGGGGGACCTGCTCGTCCGGCGGAGCCGCCCCTTGCGGGGGATCCATCGCTGGTGGGGTGAAGTCGGTCCTGCGCGGAAACAGGGACCGGACCACCCCGTCCAGCAACGCCGGCTCGAGGGTCTCCGTCAGTGGGGGACCATAGGGGCGTAGCTGGTTCCGCGCCGCCTTGTATGGTCTCCCATAAGGATCCCTGTCGAGACCCTCCAGCATCTCGGCCCTCGCCGAGTCTTCCGCAGCGCCCATTGCAGACTTGAGGACCGTCCTCGCCTCCTGGTAAGAGGCGTATAGGCGGTCCTCCTCTGCCCGGTCTCGGTTCTGGGCGCTGCGCCGTCGGCTCCGCGCGTAGGCCCTTCTGGCCGCCACGCAGGCGGCCCGGAGAACCGCCAGCTCCTGCGTCCACCAGTAGACGGCGCGACGGGGAGGCGGACGGCGAGACCGAGGCATGCTGGAGTTGCACACCACGGTCAGGGACCCCCTGAGCTGGACCGCTGCGGCGTCCACGTCCAGGGCCTCGACAGGGGAGGGCGACAGCCAGTCCTGGAGAAAGGCCGCCTCCTCGGCTGCCTCCCGGTCCAGGCGGGTGAGTGCCCACCGTGGGAAGGGAGATTGCCCGGCGCGGGCCCTCCCCCCCCCCTGGGTGGAGATGTCGAACCGCACATATCGGTGGTCCGACAGGGTCTCCACCATCTCTACCCGCCAGTTGACGACGCGGGCGGCTAGCGCGGGGGTGGCAAACGAGACGTCCACCACCGATCCGCCCTGTTGCCGCACACACGTGTGGACCGCCCCCCTGTTGAGGAGGGACACACCGCATGAGGCCGCCCAAAACTCGACGGCGCGTCCCCGGACGTTGCAACCGGTGGCCGGGTTGCCCCAGGCTGCCGACTTGGCGTTCAGGTCGCCCAACACCACGACCTGGCGCGGTGCCGCCCTCCCTACGACTGCGGTGAGGATCTCGAGGAAGTCCTCAAAGTCGGAGAGAGAGCGGTTCGGGGAGAAGTAGACCCCTACCAGGGCCATGTCTCCCCACGCGGCGGCCACGTATCCCGGTCCCCTCTCTAAGAGCGAGAGGGGAGGGGAGTCCGTGGAAGACCGCGACACCAACGCCACCAGGCCATCCCGGTCGCCCAGCCAACGGCCAGGGACCGAGTAAGGCTCGGCGACCACCGCCAAGTCCACCAACCACTCAGCCATGGTCTGCATCAGCAGATCCTGGGCTGCCCTGCAGTGGTTGGCGTTCGCCTGGAGTATGCGATGTTCGACCCTATCCATCAGTCGGACATCGCACCCCCCTCCTCCGCAGCCACCGCAGAAGCAGCGGTGTTATTTGCAGGCCCGGTCGGCGCCTGCGCTTTGCCCCGCACAAGGGGAGGACTGCAGTTCCTCCCCTTCATGACGTGCCCTGCCGGGCAGCCACTGGCGGCACACACCGCGCAGTGCGGCGTGGCGGCCTCGCAGGAGGCGGCTTTGTGGCCCTCCTTGCCGCAGCGGTAGCAGGCGTCCGACCTGTCCACCGTGGACGGACACAGGGGCCGGGTGTGTCCGATGCCGAAGCACCGGAAACACCGCAGAGGCTGCTCCTCGAGCGCCCGGACCGCTCCCGAGCTAAACCCGACGGTGAGCCGTCCCTTTGCAAGGACGGCCTTGGCTGCGGCGATTGGGCACTCGAGGCGCATGGTGCCCATGCCGCCGCGGCCGGGCCTTATGTCCCGGCCTTGGACTGCCGCGACGCCACAGCCCCCTACCGCTGCGACCGCAGCCACTACCTCCTCCTTGGTGACGGAATCGTCCAGATCCGTCACCTGTATGGCCGCCAACTTGACCGGCCGAACCTAACCTAACCTAACCTAACCTAACCTAACCTAACCGGCTATATTTCTGCATCCCGGTGACGCATTCTGAAGCTTTTTTCAGCGTAGTAACTCATATTTAGGCTCCGTCTAACTATCCCACTAGTCTAAATTGACATAAAAGCGAAAAACACTTTTTGGTTATTCACTTTGAAAAAATTTCTATACAAATTTCTTTAAATAATTTTTTATTCAAAATCCATAGTCTAATCTACGTCGGTTATAGTTTTAATAGATACGTACCTGCCTTACCTGTACTCCGGCGCGCGTTCCGCGAGCTTGGGTCACGTTCGGTGGTGTTATTCGAGTTTTTCACATACATTTTGGTCGTAAAATCAGTTTTTTCAGAAAAAGTCAGAAATTTTGTTCTGACAAAATTCCAAAAACACCATAGTCCGGTAGACGGCGCGGAGACGCGTCTTTTGACACCTCGCACGCCCGCCTAGCTCAAATAGAAATACAAAAAATTGTTGTACTGTGTTATTCCGCTAACTGACGAAATCTACCTAAGTGATAGTATAAAAACATCAAATCGCTATATTACTGCATCCCAGTGACGCATTCTGAAGCTTTTTTCAGCGTAGTAACTCATATTTAGGCTCCGTCTAACTATCCCACTAGTCTAAATTGACATAAAAGCGAAAAACACTTTTTGGTTATTCACTTTGAAAAAATTTCTATACAAATTTCTTTAAATAATTTTTTATTCAAAATCCATAGTCTAATCTACGTCGGTTATAGTTTTAATAGATACGTACCTGCCTTACCTGTACTCCGGCGCGCGTTCCGCGAGCTTGGGTCACGTTCGGTGGTGTTATTCGAGTTTTTCACATACATTTTGGTCGTAAAATCAGTTTTTTCAGAAAAAGTCAGAAATTTTGTTCTGACAAAATTCCAAAAACACCATAGTCCGCTAGACGGCGCGGAGACGCGTCTTTTGACACCTCGCACGCCCGCCTAGCTCAAATAGAAATACAAAAACCCACCCACCCATTCGTGTCTAGGCAGGTAAACTTTTGAACTTTTTCAAGAAAATTATTTTTTATTTTTTGCCCTTCCGGCTACATTTATACCATTTCTGTTACGACGCAGGGAAGATAGACGGTTTCCGAGACTTTTAGTGCCTTTGTAGGCATAAATAAAAATTGACTTTGATTAAAATATTTAAAATATTGACCGAGTCCCTTCTTAGAGGGCTCGCTTTTTGAACTCCTCTTGCTGATCCCACCTTTACAGGGATACAGAAGAGATCAGTGACCTCTGACGGAACCTATGATCCTCACCTTCACGAAAGCCACCGCCATGTTCCGCACGCCCGCCAAGAAATCCGCGAGCTCGCCTCTGTTCGGGGGCTCGCCGTCATCTGCAGAGGAAGCTGGGACCTCGCAGTCGAGCGTGAGACGCACACAAGCTGGCCCGTCAGTGGCGCGTGGTATTGGAGAGGGGGAGGCTGATGGACTGAGGTCTGGGCAGCTTTTCAAAACTCCAACGCCACCGAAGAAGGGCCAACAAACTTCTCCCCCAAAACTGAAGCCAAAAGCAACTCAGAACAAGTTGGATGGACCGAAGCAGCCGGAGGGGACTCAGGAGAACTCGCCACGAGAAGCGAAACCCGTGAGGTACTTAAACAGGACCACGGAGGCAAAGGCGTGTCTCTCAAAAGCAAAGATCCAGCTTTTAAGTTCCCGGAACCTAAAAAAGGAAATAAAGGACGAAATAACAAAAGCGGTCGAAAGACTGTACCAACTGGCGAAGGAAGCGGAGATCGAGAGAGGAAATGGAGCTGACGTGGTAGCTGAATCTGAAAGTGACCAAAGGCCAACCACAGATGAATCGACAGAGCTCATGAAATGCCTTGTGAAGGGTCTCAAAGACCACAAACAGGCATTGCAGGAGTGCCAACACCATACCCAGGCTCTGTCGGTTCATCTCCAGGAAGCCCCTCGCTACGTCGCAGGCCAAGGTCCAACTTTCGCGGAAATCGCTGCCGGCCCGAAGCAGAACATCCAGGAACCTCTTCACTCAGTGGTTGTATCATCTGTGAATGATCAGGACACCGGTGAAGAGATTCTTGAGAAGCTCAGGACTGCGGTCGATGCCAGAAACGAGGGAACTAGGGTGGTTGCGCAATGCGAGGGATCAGAAGGTAGTGGTCGGTTTTAAAACTAGGGAGGAGATGACGAAGATGACTGAAAGGATTCGAAAAACGGGCAATCTGGTGGTAGAGGAGGTAAAAAACAAGGACCCCTTTGTCATCATCAAAGACGTCCTCTCTTGTCACACAGATGCGGAAATTACACTCGCTGTCTATGCCACAGCCACAGTAGGAAACTGTGCACGCAGCCCGCCGACCTCTGCATCCACTGCGGCGACCCCCACATGCGGGCCGACTGTCCGTCGCGTATGGCAGCGGAGGTGCCACGATGCCATAATTGCTTAGCATCCAAAATGGAGAAGACTGACCATAATGCCTTCGACAGCGAATGCCCGGTACGCATTAAATGGGACGCATTAGCACGCCTGTCGGTGGCGTACTGCTAAGGATGAGCCAGCATTCCCAAGCACAAAGAACCACAACGGTATTAATTTCAAAATTTACATACAGAAACCCAAAGCGACAAACATTTATAAAGCCACAAGATTTCCCAACACAAAACTAGCAAATTGCAGCCAATTTCATGAGAAACTGGCACAATTAAAAACAGATCCCAAACTTTATTTATTTAATATTCACCAAATTTACATTAAAATTGTTTTAGGAAATGGATTATACGATTATAGGTATTCAGATACCAGAATTAAAATTATTGACACACTAATCTTACCGTTGTGGTTCGACGAGCTCGTTGAAGTTAAAATTATAGTTCAAATAACAGCCGTGAGTCTTTTAGGACTGACTGAAAGGAAACATAAAATATTGAATAAAAAGTTAAAAGTAAAAATTTATAGGACAAGAAATAAATGTAAGCTCAGAATAAGAAATATTATGTCTATATGATATATTGTATATATATTAGAATAGTCATAACATAAACATAGAGTAGAGTAAATTGAAGATTAAAGTACTTTAGGAATTAATTACATAGAATCAAACATGAAAAAACAAAACTACAGAAACAATACAGGAAAATAAGTTAGTTAAATATTAGAAACGTAATAGTATGTCACCAATTAAAATCCCCTCTTACCTAAACAGCACAAATGGAAAATTGAAAAATAAGACGAAGTGAGTTGAACATTGTTCCCAGGAATTCCCTACTTCCTAATTACGGGACTGCAAATGAATGAAACATTGTAAACATTGACAAGAAACAGAACTCAATGGCGTCAAAAAGGTCTCTGATCATGTCAGAGGGACACTCAGCAAAGGCAGGAGTGTGGTTTTAGCCGGTAAGAGTCCGGCACTGCTCAGACTGCCTCACAAGTGCGATAGTCTGGGCGTCGCGCTCACGGTGGTCGAATCATTTTTTTTGTGTCGCTCCACAAAAAAAAAAAAACGAAAAAGTGGTAAAAAGTGTTGGCTGTCATCATCACATGTCATGTAATCATATCATAGCATGTCATCATCTCACCGCGGGCGAAACGTTCAGACCAGAGCCCCGGGTTTCTACCCCGAAGACTCAACGTATGCCGAACAGCCATACCACACTGCTTTGTCGAGGCTAGCGGAGGAGGAATACCCCCAAGGACTGTCCGCCAACGATCCACCTTTCACGACCGCGGAGCTGGAAATGGTTCTCTAAAACCAAAATCCGAAAAAAAACCCTTATTCTTAGCGCCCACTGGTGCTTTTTACATTGTTTGTTGACGCACGTAACCCGAGCAAACCTAACCTTTATTTTCAGATTATCTTTCAAGAGAAATAAAACAGACACGAAAAAGAATTAAAAATTATCTTTAATGACTCAGTACAACGACTTATATTACATAACAAACAGATCGGTACAGCTAGGTGATGTTAGACGCGGCTCCGGCAGGTGCGGTGCCGGGCACGCGCAGCACGTCGGCGCCGCGCAGGCGCGGCAGCGAGGGCTGGCGCAGCAAGCCGCACGTGTTGGTGGAGGCGCGCATGCGCACGTAGCCCTCCTCGCCCCACGCCTTCGACCACGAGTTCTTGACGATGAAGTAAGTCTCCCCTTTGTGCACTGTCCAGCCCACGGCCAGCACGGCGTGGTTGCGGCTGTTCAACCGGCTGTAACACATCGTTGCCGTCAGTTTATGGTACGTGCACGACCACGTGACGCTGCAGTACACTTGCTTATCTTATTCTCATGCAGTGTCCCGCATGTCGTTTACACATTTAAGCATCAAAAGTAGCTGAACAGCTCTGGCTACACAATACATTAGCTAGTCATAAAATAGTATACTGACCAGCGGGCATCGTGATAATAACCCTTACTGTAGGTCTCGAAACTGGTGGCTGCGGCGTCGATGGTCAATACGGTGGGCCCGTACTTCCTGATCGCCACCTGCCACAGACGCACGGGAGTTAGTCACGCGCCACACATGATAACATACGTCAGGCCGGTCTAGGAGCTGGCAGTACCTTGAGCGCCAGGATGTTGTTTGTGGTGACGTTGACGTGCCCGCTGATGCGCGTCACGGCCGGCACGCTATCCGCTCGACACTGTAGCTCCTATACACAGACGCGCAAAAAAAAAATCAAATCAAAATCGTTTATTTGCATTAAATGTGGTAGGTACAAAAGATGTTAATGTAAGATTGTAGTGCAAAGACACATTCCGCCATGTAATGAAATATTATACGTACACGTAAACGAAATATTATAGTCGTAACTAGAAAAAGTGCATATGAAGAGTTTGAAAAGATAATATTTGTTATTTTTGGTCAGTTATCGTACTTTGCCTTCGTAGGGTGTATACTCGTCGAGCGCGGGCAGTCCTCGATCTTGTATGTAGTTGTAGGCGTAGCTCGGCCACGTCCCCTTACATCCATTGCCACCGTACCTGTAACACAACAGACGTAAGTACATACATGTCAGCTGCTGGCGCTACGTGTCGCACGAGTGTGAGCGAGTGTATACTGACGGTTGCGCGCAGTCCACGAGCGCCTGCTCGCTGAGCGGCACGAGGCGGCCGGTCTCCACGAACAGCGCGCCCTCCACCGCGCCCACCGTCGCGAACGCCCAGCACGAACTGCACAACTTCTGATCTGCGAGCGACAACACGCGTCACTAGGGTGCCTCGCTACTCACTAGGAGCACGAAAGAGCATAGATGCGACACTCACTGCGCACGGGGGTGACGGCGCCGCGCTCGCGCCAGTCGAACTTGGCCGGCAGGCGGCCGCGCAGCGCCTCCAGCTCGGCGCGCGAGTGCGGGAAGGGCGCGCCGGGGTCGGCGGCGGCCGCGGGCACCACGCCCCGCAGCACGCCCCGCTCCGCCTTCAGCCGGTCTGACATGAAGTTGGTCTGCAGTTCGAAGGACGCGCCCTGCCGGTTGCCCGACGCCATGTGTCGCGAGCTCTGTATCAAGATGTTCTTGCGGACTGCCTCTTCCACGTCATCGGCGTACGTACGACTGTATTTTTGTTTATACCTGCGCGAAATGTTTTTTTTTTTAATTGAAAATAATGTAGGTAATGAACTCTATTCATTTCATAGTGGTCCAATATCTCTGACTTATAAAAGACCGGTAATTTAATTACCATTATTGAAATAAACGTATTTAAAACTACAACTCGCTTTACAGCTTCTCCCTTTTGTGTTTTGTGTAACACGTGCCTAACAAAGGTATGTCCCTGTAGTAATATGATCGTTTCCTAAGTAGAACGAAGTACAACGACACTCACTGCTCTACTTCCGTGTCATATCGCGGGTGGCGGCGCAGCATGGTGAACTCGCGGAGTGGTTCCACGCTCTCCATCCGATTGGTTCTTTCAACATGTTCACATGCGTCAGCTTAAATACAACAAAATATATGTATTACAACAGTTTATGTAATATACCAATTACACATTTATATCGATGTCACCTAGGAAGCTATCTAGTCTGCGCAACCTGACGTACCGATGTCAAGATGGAACATTGAGGAGTCGTGAGGGCGCGCCTGCACCTCGTCGAACTGGTGCACGTAGCCGTCGGTGTCGGCGCCCAGCACCGAGCTGTCCACGCGCACCAAGTACCTGTGGCAGATAGCGTCAGTCGTGAGCACTCGAGTCGATAGGACTGTCAGTCTACGTCGCGAGCGATAGTCACCAGTGCGGCGTGGTGGTGTAGTTGTCGGCGGAGCGCGTCACCAGCAGCTCGTGGCGGAAGGTCAGCGCCTCCCCGCGCGCGCCGCCCAGCTCCCCGCTGTGGCCCGACAGCGTGTATTGCCAGCGCTCGGCGCGCTCGGCGCCGCGCACCACGTACCCTGCACACCACACGCGTCAGCACGACAGCACAAGGGCAGCCAGACGTACATACGCACAATACGTAGATGTAGGCACGATGTAGGTATGTATGTATGTAACACACGCTAAAACTTGTTTTAAGAAATACTGCATAACAGGATTGTAGAAATATTGTTTTGAATATGCAAACCATATTTTTTGAGTATTCGCTTGTATTATTTTCAGTTAAGTTTGCGTTACTAGAGACGCAATCCTGTCTAGAGTTTATTTGTGCACGAATGAATATTTATCTTGTAAATAGTCACCGGCGAAGGAGAAGGCCTGCAGGTCGGGCAGCGCCGGCAGCGCGCGCTCGGCGAGCGACACGCGGCGCGGCGCCGACACCACGCAGCGCCGCACGTCCGTCTCCGCCGTGCGGTCCACGCGGATCTGAAACATCATTGACAACATGCTACAGCATGACCGATACTTCAATCATGAACCGATTCTTTTTTAGCCGACTTAAAAAAAAGGAACAGGTTCTCAATTCGGTTTTTAGGGTTCCGTAGCCAAATGGCAAAAAACGGAACCCTTATGGATTCCTCATGTCTGTCTGTCTGTCCGTCCGTATGTCACAGCCACAAAGAAAATACTTTCAGATTAGTCCGATAGGTTTTTTTTCAAAATCGGTTTAGTAATTTGGTTTTTAAACCAAAATGACTGGTAAAAATTCAAGTAGGTAAATGAAATTGCGTCGTTTGCTTTCCTATGACTTTTCAGTGGTGGCTTAGTGGCATTGTCTTGGGATGCATTGTGGCTATAAGTGCCGTATCTTTACATAATTAACCGACTTCAAAAAGGAGGAGGTTCTCAAAATAACTGTGTTTTTTTTAAATTTATGTTACGCGATATCTCCAGCGATTGTGGATCGATTTCAAAATTATTTTTTTAATGGATATGCCTCGGGGGCGGTTTCATATAAATTTTATTAACTTTGCTTGGGTAGTTTTTGAGTTAGCTTCAATAATAACTTTAATTTCGAAAGTCGGTGGCAAAAACGAAAATGCGAACCCAACTACACCGACTAACAAACTTTGATTTCAATCGACTTAATACTCTCAAGCTTCTTATATCTACGCTCACAAGTATTAAGGCGATAAAAAAAAATAAGGTATGGTTCTACCATTATTTGTGGCTAATTTTGAGGTTAAGTACCAAAAACCAAGCTAATCAAAAACCAGAAATACCAAAAATCATGCAGTAACAGAGAGAAGTTTCCAGTTTCCGTGGGTACCTGCACGCTCTGAACGCGTCCGTCGCGCCTCATCATGCGGTAAGTGGAGGTGGCGCCGCCGTGGAAGTCCACGCGCGCCGCGCCGCTGGCCGCGTCCCACCTGCACACACGCACACGTCAGGCACACGCCAGGTACACAGTAGGTATACTAACGTACTCTGCTACTGCATGGAAAGGGCTACTCTCATACTAATAAGAAACCCATTGCTGAAGTTTTTACCAGTATTCAACAGACCGTTGTGATTTGAATAAACAGACCATTTCAGTTGGTAGTTAATCTGCTTTGCAATTAGTTTCCCTGACTTTACATACCACACAGAGTATGTTTCGGTGTAGTCTGCGCGCGGCACGGTGAGGCGTGCGCGCAGGAACAGCGAGCTCTCGAAGCGCGGCAGGGGTGGCGGCGGCGTCCGCACCGCCCCCTCCGGCTCGGGCGCGTCCCCCGCCCCGCCGGCCTCCGAGCGGCGCCGCATGCACTTGAGGCGCCGCCGCTCAATGGTTGGCGCGTCGTCCACCGCGCTTTCTGCCTGCGACTCGTGCGGTGCCGGCCAAGCCGAGCTGGCCTCTCTGAGCTCGTCAACGGTGTAGTCGTCGGTGCTGACGACGCCGACGGGGTCGATTACTATCGGAGGGAGTGTGGGGTCGTCCGGAACCTGTGCCCGGAACTGCTCTACCAGGAGTGCAGAGTTCTCTGCAAAATATTAAGTAAATTTAGCAACTACAACGGGAGAAAAAGCTGTGGACATGCAAGAGGTGAAATAACAGTGCTCCATATCTCTGATGTTAACCTGAAGTACAGATACAGAGAGAGTCATTGCGGCGTCACCATTGCAGACAGTACAGATGGCTCACCGACAGGCGGGAAGTTGGGCGCGTCCCTAGCTAGACGCTCGTCGGTGGCGGGGCGTCGCGGAACGGGCGGCGCGGGGGGTGCTGCCGACGGCGCCGGGCTGAGGGTGGCACTGGGCTGCGGCGCTGGCGATGGGTTGTACGATGGCACTGCGTTGCTAGTCGGACGTTGGTTGAACACTGGGACCTGGTTGTACGGTGGTGTGTTGTAGCCGGTGTTGTACACGGGGCCGAAGGGATCGTTGTAGGTGGGCCCGGCGAGGTTGCGCAGCGGCGCCACGTTGTCGATCTGCGGCGCGGTCAGCCCGCACTCTGCAACGGTGACAAAGAGTGAGCGTGATGCCGGTACGGCCGTGTGGCGTGGCTGTGGCGGGTACTCACGCGCAGGGTCGGCGCGCGGCGCGGGTGCAGGCACGGGCACAGGCACGGGCACCACCAGCAACGACAAGGACGCGCGTCCGCTGTTATCACCTTCTGTATTAAAAAAACAACCGGTCAAGTGCGAGTGTGTCTTGGGATCTGTATTTTAGTTTTAGTTTTTTGCCACCGACTTCCGAAATTAAAGTTATTTCATAAATTTTAAGTTAATTTCTTTTTTTTGAAGTCGATTTAATTTAAAAAAATTAAGTAAGTACTTTTTTATTTCGTAATTTTTAGTTTTAAGTAAAAACTGGAATATTTGTTTATAATAAGTAGATACTTAATAGTTTTGTTGTAAATATTGCACTAGAATTTGAACAAGGTTTTGAGATGTTTTCCCTTTGACACTACACCTGTAGCTCGTATCAATAAGCCAGGCCACTTACACGCTTTACACGTATTAGTCCATATCTTGAAAATTACTGAATCGATTTTGATGAACCTTGCACTGTTCCCTAAGTTGAAGTAAATGTAAGCCAATAAAAAATGGTCACGATCTGATTAATAGTTGCGGAGAAATGCGTGGACGAACATACACACACACATCTATAAAATTTTGTATATTTGTTTAGAAGCCCTATAATAGATTGCAGTTCCAATAATATTACATACACATGTGTCGAATTGATAACGTCATTTTTTTGAAGTCGGTAATAAAACATTTTCTTTTTTTTTTAAACAAGCTTTTAGTTAAATGCGCTAAAAAGAATAAAATAATCTTTTCCTTTGTAACTTTTACTACCAACTTATAACGTCATTGCACAATTTATATGGTATAAAAGCTTGTCGCGAGATTTACCTGTGTATATAAACAAGTAAATTAAATAACTTGATCCGACTCATTTTAATTTTTAATATTTTCAAACTAAGTAAATAGGTACGAGTACTTAAATCTCGCGACAAGCTTTTATATCATATAAATTGTGTAATGACGTTATAAGTTGATAGTAAAAGTTTTATTTTATTATTTTGAGCGCATTTATTACTTGGGAGTGCGGACCAGGAAAACCGACACTTAACTTCCGAGGCCCGTATTAATAAACGTTCCTCATCGACGTACTCAAGTGCGTAATCATTTGATACGACATTATTACGGTATCAGCATCTCAAGATCATTCCTAATTAATAAACATGAAAACAGTATCTCAGTTACCAAGATCAGCTCCTCAAGACACTGTACTTGACAGCTTGATCTCATGAACTATTACGTCACATTGACCGAAGCTTAGAATAACATTCATCTCATTTCGTTAATGCAAAGACCATAAAATATCGTCATAGTACCATTGACTTATATACCTACTTTTGAAATCATTGCACAGTACTAATTAATTTCACCCAAAATATTTTCAAACTCCATGCACACATACGTAAGTCCATCAATGCCTAGTTGTGGCCAAGGCATGTATAGTACTTTTCTCAAATAATGCGCGGAAATTAAAACTAAGTACCTAGTACCTAGGCAGAACTTTTTTGTCAAATACAATTACTTTTCAAAATCAATGACGAACAACGAACAGTAATCATTTTTACCGCGTAAGGCTGGCCACACATACGTCCGGTTTCCTGATTCGGAATTCAGATTCGGAGACCCTGAATGCACGCGTTTCATACAAAATCTTCTCTTTAGCGCACACGTTCTTATATTTTCCGTCAGGGTTTCCGAACTGAAAATATAAGAACGTGTGCGCTAAAGAGAAGATTTTGTATGAAATGCGTGCATTCGGGGTCTCCGAATCTAAATTCGTGATTCGGAAACCGAATCTGAATTCGTGATTCGGAAACCGAATCAGGAAACCGGACGTATGCGGCCGGCCTTAAAGTGTTCATTTGTTTTTTTTTTTCAATAAACAGCTTTCTATTTGCAAGCCAGTTCGAAATTTAAATAAAACCTTTGATATACCTCCTTGGTTGCTAATTTGCCATGTTTCGGAATAAAAGATCGTTCCATTTTTAAATTACACGACAGATATGAGTTTACTATATAATTTATTTGCCCGCAAAACACGACAGATATAGATTTTCATACAACTTTTGCCGGCCGCTGCTCGCATGTATTTGGCCCACAGAACAGTTAAAATTTGGCCAGTACAGCAATTTCGATTTATCTTGAAGAAGGTTGTCAAAATAATGCTCAAACCAGGCATGTTTGAGAAAAAGATATGAACTCAAAATGCTAGCTTGTTATTGAAATATTTCTACACCAGCAATGGTAGTATATTATGTGAAACGATGTTTAGTGTTAGATCTCAATGTACCAATAAGTACTGAGAAATAAATAAATACTTAGGTACTTACTATACTAGAATAATAGCTACATTTTAATAAAACTCCCCGTTGCTATTACTTATTTTCATTTAGCGTTCTTCCTGTTTTTTTCTTTTTGCTCGGCTCCCATTGGTCCTAGCGTGATGTTAAATCCTATAGATATGTGTCCGCGTGTCTCCCGTGGTAATAAGGGTTGTGTGTGGTCGCACTACTCACGCAGCGGCACTTGTATGGGGATGGCCGGCGGGAACCAGCCGCCGCCGCCCGGCCACGCGCCGCCCGCGCCGCCCGCGCCGCCCGCGCCTCGCGTGTACTCTGCAGACATTTACAATGAATATTATACGAAAGTAAGTACTAAATTATCTATCATACTCTTAAATCATATTGTGAAAGTTTTAGATAGGTAATTTGACTAATTAATCAAGAAACAACGTGGACATACAGTTTCCGCCACGATCACCAGGAACTGATAGCTGGTTGTGAGTAACATCTAACACAGTTAGTAATAAGTAATTCGCAGAAGTGGTGTAGGTGTGACGCGCACGGACACCGGCAGGCACGAGGAAGTGGTCGGAGACCTCGCCAGTTCGCCGCTCGACCACTCCGCCGCGCACCGCGGCCACCCGCGGCGCACGTCACTACTTTGACAATATGGTTGATTGTTTAAGGAGGAAGTAAATAAACTAATTACTTACGATTCGATAAGGTACCAGTCGAATTATTTGCGAGTGGGCCCTTAAATTGAAATAGTGCTTCTACATGATAATGATCAAATGTAACTATCTCGAAAGCGAGCAAAATCCAATATAATTTATGCTAGCGCTCCAAACAAGCAAAAATGAATAAATGCTACCGATACTTAGCAATTTGGAGAAAATTTACACAAACCATATATACAGTACAGGGAACTGTTGAGGTTGTAGTAGGAATAAGGTATTGTGAGCACGAGACTGACCGGCGATGAGGTTCCGCCAGTGGTCGCCAGTGTTGGCGAGCGAGCGCGGCGGGCGCGGCGGGCGCGCCGCCCGCGGCTGCTGCGCCGACGTCGCTGCGCACGCCACGCCTGCAACCACATAGTCAGGTTCAATCATGCCCCACAGAACATATAACAGTACAACTGCACTGAGCCCAGCTAACTAACTAACTAACGGGGTAAACTTCGCATAGGTACTCGACACCGCACCTAGACACAATCAAACTGGTTGCTAATTAAATTTTATAATTTTTATGACATTGATTTGAAGAGCAGTTGTGGCCCAGTGGTATCGGCCCCGACTTACGAGTCGTAGGTTCGAACCCAGACCGGCGCTTTACTTTGTGTAAAATTTCAGCACCGCTGCTCTCAAAACGGTAAAAGAAAACATCGAGAGGAAACCGGCATGTCCTAGAACCGAAAAATTTGAAGACATGTGACATCTACCAACCCGCACTGGGCCCGCGTAGTGGATTACGGCCCACTCCCTCTCACCGAAAGGAGGCCTGTGTCCCAGTAGTGGGAATGCTATAGGCTAATATAATATATGACATGGATTTTACATTCTGTGATAACCTTAACTCTTACAGTAAATGATTACTTGTTAAAATTTTAGGAAAATCATGTAATTCTACAATTTATAATTAATGTGAGCACCATGTACCTATCTGTAGCCGGTTACTAGCTTAATTAGACCTTTCAGTGAACACGGCGCCGTTCAACTAGCAGCCTGAATGGTATTCAGCCAATGCGTTTAATACAACGTTTTTGATGAACTATTAAAACATGGGCAAAATTCAAGAAAAAAACTAATGAAGAAACACATATCAGGACCGTGCCCGGGACGTGGACGAACTGTGCTCCGTTAGGGGTGAAAAAATACCGGTGCGAACATTTTATATGAACTCGTTCACACACGAACGTGTGCGGGCCGGCTCCGGAGCTCCAGTGCCTGTCCGGTGTGTACCACGGCCCTGATATGTGTGATAGACCTCTGGTAAAGAAAAAAAAAAAAGATATATTTGTGTTGTAGGTACACAAAAATAAATTAAAGTCTCTTTTCGTGTAGTGGGCCGTGTGATCGCGATGTCCTTCTAAACTACTTATTATTGAATCATAATTAAATGTAAGGAATCAACAACATAAAAAAAAATTGAACTTCCAATAAAACAAATAATGCTGGTTCACGTAAGGTGGGTGTAACTGACCCGCTGTCACCTCTGACCTCGTCTAAACAGTTCGCCGCGTGGCGCCTGGCGGTCCACTGAGTCGCCGATGTCTCCGGCGCTTCCTTGTCACCCCGCAGAACTACTCACAGGTCTGAGTGGACCATACCCAAAATTACGCTAGCAGGATCCTTACAGATTGATAATGATAATGTACAGTGCATACAAAAGATTTGCACAAATATACTGAGAAGGCAGTCATTATATTTGTTTGCGTTCGCACGCATCACTACTAGATGGCGCTGCTAGTCTCATTAGTAACCCAAATCTTTGCGAGTTAAATATTTTTATTATTGAATATTTTAACATTAACATATTAACTCTTATTACGCGTTGCGCCACTGAAAATTAACACCGGGTTAGTTAATCCGATATTAGTGTTTTTTTGAGTTGGGAACAGCTTAATTAATGAAACATAAAATAGAATTGCATTCTCTGGACGAAAAATGAATGAACGGAAATCGTATACCCATCTCTTTTACACTACATTACGATACATAATACTTTCTTGTCTTTCAATTGTATAACATGATATTTAATTTTAATCGTATTGTAGGTATGCGGTTTCCATGGAAATTTAGTTTATTGATTGACAAAAACGTCAGATAAAGAAAAATATTGTTATTAATAAAAACTCATTCATCGACCAAAATATTTATTATTCTTTTCACATCACCTGCTCGCTAACGTCAAATTATATGTCATGCAAACTCTACCTTTTTTTTTTTTTTTGTTTCCGGGGTGGAAAATCCTCATGGATGTCCGCCGCCCTGGGGCGGGCGACGGGGTCTGTCAGACTCTTACTGACTAAAAACCACCCCGGTGTTCCATCTCACACCTACGCCGGGGGTCGCGGGAACGTACGATCCTTCCGCAACCCCCGGCTGGTGCCCCCGCAATTGCGGGCCTCCTCGGGTCAGGGGGGGGGAGTGAGGTGTTTGACTCCCCCCGTGACGTCTAACAGGGGCGCGCGTGGAACACTACGCGCCGCCACCTCGGGTCCTAGTGTGTGGGGGGCGACGGACGTCCCCGAGTCCGTCGCCCCTGGACCCATTTAGGGGGGCTGGAAGAGGGCATTGTCTGCCCTCCGCCGACGCCCGGTGCGCCTGCTGCGGGCCGGGTGAGTGGACGAGATCTCCCTCTCCCTTTCCGCAGCCTCCTTCTGCGAGACGACTGTTTCGCAGAAGGAAACCACCGCGTCCCAGGACTCTTCGCTGCCGACCATCGACTCGACCACGGCCGGCAGCGACAGGTCACTGCCTACTTCTGAGATGAGGGCACGGCGCGGCTCCTCCCAAGCGGCACACTCTGCCAGCGTATGCCACGCCGTGTCCTCCCGGCAGTCGACGCAGTGGTGACACCGGGCGTCCGGCTCCCTGTTTATGCGACACAGGTACTTCCCGAAGCAACCATGCCCCGAGAGCACCTGCGTCACCCGAAACGACAGGGAGCCGTGCCTCCTCCCGAGCCAGCGCTCGAGTACCGGCCGGACCGCCTCGATAGTGACGAGGCCGGCGGTAGGGCGGGAAAGCCTGTCCCGCCATTCCGCCACCAGGACCTCGCGAAGCTGTGACCGACGCAGCTCCATATGGCGCTGCATCAGCCACTCGCCTCGCGCCCGCGCTTCCTCGCGCCACCGATACAGCGACGCGAGTACTTTCGCCTCTAGGTCCCAGGGCGGGGATCCAGCCAGTACGCAGGCCGCCTCGTAGGAGATCGTGCGATAGCCCCGGGCGACTCTGACGGCCATCGCCCTCTGCGGCTTTCGCAGTATTGCGATGCTACCGGCCGTCAGGTCAGTCGCCCAGATCGGGGCCCCATACAGGGCCATCGATCGCACGACCCCCATGTAGAGCCGCCTACAGGCGGCGCTCGGGCCCCCCAGATTGGGAAGCAGCGTTGACAGAGCCCCAGCGGCGCCCAACAGCTTAGGCGCCAGCCGCCGGAAGTGAGGGCCGAAATCCCACCGGCTGTCGAGCACCAATCCCAGGTACTTCATGGTAGACTCGACAGCGATCCGGGATGCAAACTCTACCTAAAGCAAGTCATTTAAGTTCTAGGCTCTAGCTGGGCATTAATATTGTACTGAATTTCATTATGAACCGCTGGTAATTAATGTGATTTGAATTTGGAACGTCAACTGAGATAATTGTATGGAAACGTTAACCAAAAAAAAAAAGTAAGTTCTTTAATTATTAAAGAGTTCTCACTTCATAGGTTTTAGTCGCCGCTGACGAACAAAATGATCGGATGCTGTGGCGCGTATACCCCGCGTTAAGAATGTTGGATTTGGGCTGACGCGGACGCTCCATTGACATCGTCGCGCCCGCGCAACCATTCGGGACGGTCGCGCGTATCGATAGCGGTAATTTGTAAAAATGACGAACGTTGTAAAGTGCAGCAAGTGTAATATTGTGATAGACGAGATGTTGTCGTACATCCAGAATAAGGTGTCCGTGATAGACGAAGTAACGTTGGTGCGGATCTGTACTTCGTCATTTACGAGTGAAGAGATTAAGACTTCCAAGTCGCTTCTGTTTGACTCCATACCCACGGAATTGCGCAAAGTGGTTCGAAAAAACAAAGGGAAGGAAGAACGAGATATGGCAGATATAATCAAGTTGTTTAAATCTGCGGAACCAACCGAAATCCCAGTGTTTGTGGCTCGGCAGCTAGAAAAGCTACCTCCGATCACGTTTGATCACTTAGACTGCACGAAACTTCTAAAGGACATAGTACGGATGCAATCTACAATAAACGAGATGAAGAGCATATATGCCACCTTAGATGATCTGAACGAGTTAAAAGATGAAATCTTGAAAATTAAATGTGACTCATTACCACCAACGTCCACATTTAAAGTAAACACAAGGCGAGGTGCATGGTTACTCGACAGTGGCCCTATGGGACTTTCAAATGTGCATAATTCTTCGATGAATGAGGACTGCATCATCAATAATAGTGGCTTGGGCACTGACAGCTATAAGAAAACTCCACCTCAATTCAGAAAAATTATGCGGGTAGATGAGCTGCAAAAGCAAAAAAGTGAGAATTCAAAGTTGAAGGGAATTCGACAACAACGGTCGGAACCGGCTGGCACTGTCAATATTGCGATGACGCATGAATGTGACGAAGTGGCGAGCGCTGTGGTTACGTCAGAGCCATCGAATCACTCGCACGTTCAGTCTCTCGGGCCGGTCGCGAATTCGCCGGCGCAGGTAGTGATAACGAGTCAGCTGACTGACTCTGAGAACACTTTGGCGAATCTGCAGTGTGCGGATGCTAATGAAAATTCACAAAAGCTTCGTAATAAAGACGAGGAATGGCAACAAGTTTCGTATAAGAAACGGACAAAATACCGTTTCACAGGCAAGTCAGGAATTGCGAAGGATTTAAATTGTAATTTTAAGGCAGCTGAAAAGAAAATTCCGATACTCATTACGAATGTTCATGGCGAAACAACGGAAGACGACATAATTACATACATTTACCGTAAAACTCAGGAAACTGTATGTCTTGAGAAAATTAAAATGAGAAAAGACAAGGGCCATAATGCTTACAAATTCTTTGTGTCTGAGTCTAAAGTATCATTATACCTAGATGAAAATATATGGCCTGCCGGTATCATATTTAGACGATTCATGAATTTTAATTATCGAAATACGAACAGATTCTGTTCTGTGGACGGCGCTAAGCAACTTAATAATGGATAGACGTGGGTACCGATTTGCTAGCTTTAACTGTAAGAGCGTCAAGCGATCAGTAGAGAGTGTTCGGGAGTTGTGTCGCACCTGTGACCTAATTGCACTGCAAGAAACATGGTTACTGCCTGAGGAAATAACGTATCTAGGTACGATCGACAGCAGCTTCGGATACACAGGAACGTCGGCGGTAGACACGTCCGCCGGCATACTGCGCGGGAGGCCGTTTGGCGGCGTCGCTTTATTATGGAGAAGTAGTGTTTTCCAACAAGTGTCAGTGTTGCATTGTGATAACGCGCGTATTAGTGCATTAAAAGTGACAACCAAGGATCGACCCGTACTTGTGATGAGTATCTATATGCCTACGAATTGTGCGGATAACCTACCGGACTTTACGGACTGTTTAAGTGCGGTAAGTGCTATTATAGACGAACACAATATTCAATCGGTTTTTATGTTGGGTGATTTTAATGCTGACCTATACGAGTTATTTTATAACGAGCTTTTTAGTTTTTGTAGTGAACAATATTGGTCATGTATTGATGTCGACATTCTCGGTGTGGACTCGGGTACATACACATTCATAAGTGACGCTCACGGCACATGCAGCTGGCTAGATCATTGTATAGTTACGCAATCTGCAAAACGATCTGTCACTAATGTTTACGTTAATTATGATACACTGTGGTCGGATCATTTTCCTTTAATCATAGAGTGTGACCTTGATTTACTTACACCTAAATTACAGAATGAAATGTCGAACGATAACACTGTATCGTGGGGCACTAGAAATAAAGAACAGATCGCGAAATATACTACAGAGTGTCATGAACGTTTAAGGTTGGTTGACTTTCCTACCGAGTGTATAAACTGTGCTGATTTTTACTGTAACGACCCCAATCACCATTGTGTTCTTGATGTGATGTACTCTGACATTGTGTCTGCCCTTCGTGCTGCGTCCTTGGCAGGTCGAGAGGGCCGTATGAGGAGTGGTAGTGGGTCACGCGTGGTGGGTTGGAATAAACACGTCAGCGAGGCTCACCGGAAGGCTAGAATGAAGTTTACGGAGTGGGTAGCGTGTGGTAAACCTAAATCTGGCCCTATGTATGATGAAATGTGTGCAAGCAGAAGAGTTTTTAAAGCACATTTAAAATGGTGTCAAGATCATCAAGACCAGATTAAAATGGACAGTCTTGCGCAAAGGCACGCCAAAGGTGATTTTCGAGGCTTTTGGAAAAACACCAACAAAATTAACGCCAAACCTGGACTTCCGGTGAGTGTCGAGGGGGTGAGTGAGTGTAAGGGCATTGCTGAAATCTTTAAGACTCAATTTTCTATTCAGTCACCTTTGGGTCCGGCGTGTGAGGTTTACAATGGTGAGTTACCTGAAGGGAAAGTAGGGGTGAGGTTTAGTGCCAAGGATGTGGCCGTAACTCTTAAGAGTTTGACAAAGGGCAAGAGTCCAGGTCATGATTCTCTATCCATTGAACACCTGCTCCATGCTGGCCCACATATAAACAGAGTATTAGCAATGTTCTACTCGCTATGCGTGAGCCACTCTTATCTTCCGCCGGATCTTATGAGAACTGTGGTTGTGCCTATAGTTAAAGATAAAACCGGTGACTTAGCTGATAAAAGCAACTATAGGCCAATTTCGCTAGCTACAGTTACAGCGAAGGTGTTTGACGGTTTGCTTAATACACAGTTAGGTAGATATATATCTCTGCATGATAATCAGTTTGGATTTAGACCTCGATTATCAACGGAAAGTGCCATACTGTGTCTTAAGCATACCGTCAGATACTATAATGACCGTAAAACCCCGGTATACGCGTGCTTTCTCGACCTGTCCAGGGCCTTTGATTTGGTGGCGTATGATCTCTTGTGGGAAAAACTTGAGAGTATCAACCTACCACCGGAACTTGTTACCATTTTCAAGTATTGGTATACGCACCAAGTCAACAGCGTCAGATGGGCGGGGGCAATGTCGGAGCCATATCGATTACAGTGTGGTGTGAGGCAGGGCGGACTAACCTCACCCTCGTTATTCAACCTTTACATGGATGCGCTGATCGTCGCGCTGAGCAGCCAGCACGTCGGCTGTCATGTAGATGACGTGTGTATCAACAATTTAAGTTATGCAGACGACATGGTTCTGCTGAGCGCGTCGATTTGTGGTCTACGGAGGTTGATAGCGACATGTGAGGACTACGCTGTTAAACATGGACTTGTTTATAATGTTAAGAAAAGTCAGTACATGGTCTTTGAGTCAGGTAGTGCTGTATGCCCCGACTATGTACCACCTATATGTCTGAATAGTGTACTCTTAGACAGGGTAAATCAGTTTAAATACCTGGGACATATAGTCGCGGCTGACCTCGGGGATCATGCTGACTTGGAACGGGAGAGGAGGGCTTTATCTAAAAGAGCTAATATGCTGGCACGCAGGTTCGCACGTTGCTCGGATGGCGTGAAAATAACTCTTTTCCGAGCATATTGCACGTCCATGTACACCTGCAGCCTGTGGGCCAATTACACACAGAAAAGCTATAGCGCCCTCCGCATACAGTTTAACAACGCTTTCAGAGCGGTCTTGGGTCTGCCTCGCTACTGCAGCGCTTCAGGTATGTTCGCATGGGCGCACACGGACTGTTTTCATGCGACCATGCGGAAGCGCTGCGCGTCTTTTGTGCGCAGAGTGCGGGCCAGCTCCAATACCGTTCTGAGTATGATAGCAAATAGGTTGGACTGTCCTTACGTGCGACACTGCTGTGACAGACAAGTTACCTATAGTGTCGCTCGTAAGAGACTACTGTAGTTTATGATTAGATGAAATTTGTATTATTTTTAATTTGATTATCTACTTTGTGTATTGATGTTGTATTTATATTTGTATTTTTTCTTTTGTATTTATTGACATGTGTTTGTATTTAATATTTAATTTTAATTGAATTTTTAATTATGTTTTCTGATATGGGTTATGTGGTGCCTGAAATAAATGAAATTATTATTATATTATATTATTGACGATATTATTTATTGTGTTTTTGATAAAAATGCATGAGATTATAATTATCGAAAAAATAAAAAACCCGACAGGCAGTAGGTATGTTATTTTTAGTTGAATCTCAGATTTGATGCGCTAACACTACATCGGCGGGTTTTGATTTTGCAATTTTATTTTAATTTGATTCCCTTTAGTGTTATACTAAAAGGATTCAAATGTTTGGAATCGTCTCCCCAAGCCCTTTATTTTGAGCCCACATAGTAATGGTACTAATTTAATTTTTCAAGACCTTACATGTTGTCGTCTAAAATCCGCCATTTTAATTTTATAAAAAAAACCCTAACCTTTGCGTGACCCAAACAAGTCGATAGACACCTCATGTATTAAAATCCATCCGGCCGTTCATAGTCTTTGGGCCGTTCGGATGCTTCGAGGGTTTAGGGAATTCCACATGTACAAAGATACATAGTTAAGTACGCAAAAACATAACCCTGTCCTGTCACATAGCCGGGTACCTAAATAGCGTATGATACCTACTGCACATAACTGGGTATTCCCCGGTTATTTAACAGGTTCTTAAACTACTAATTCGAGAGTACTAAGTAGATAGAGTGTTATTTACTTTGTAGGTTAAACATAATCAGAGATCATTTTATTATCCGGCCGCAGACTATTATTATGCATTAATAGATTTAGAAAATAATGCATGTTAATCCATATGTATGTATTTTGATCAAATAAATACAAAATTTTATTAGTGTTTATTTATGTATGCCTACCCCTATGAATGCGAAATATAAATGCGATATGAATGTTTTGAATGCGATGCGAACACAATAATAGCAAATAATAATAAATATTTACAAAATCACAAATGAAGGGGTTTATTTTGCGCCTGTGAGCTGTCAGTATTTTTGAACTAGGACCGTCTATTAAATCCACGTTGTTTTTTGGGGGCGAGTGAGGGGGCGAGTGAGGGTGCCCCTCTCCCCTGGCACCACTTTCATGAAAAGGCAAAGCACCGTTCTTGAGAAAAACAAATTATTGTAACCTTAACCTCAAAACACTTTAAAGTGGCTTAAAAAGCGTAGTCGGAGCCCCCCCGCCCGCTTCGCGGCAATGGTTTAAAAAAAACAACCACGAAGGGGATGGCCCCCTTCGAGCCTAACCTGTCCGAGTCGGGTGCCCCTAGTCCCGAGATCGCTTTGCTCGCTCTTGCATCCTAAGTTCTCCAAGTAACAGTAGTAACATTGCCTTTTGTACACACATACGATCAGGTTCAGGATCAGGTCAAATTCTGCTCAGAAGAAAGCTAGTGTACCCCACACTAGCTTTCTTCTGAGCAGAATTTCTAGTTAGGTTTTCATAAAAACAAAAAAAATAAAATAAAACATTCAATATTTTTTTTACGTTTCGTTTTATCGATTTTCCACGACATTTTACACCACGGACGACAATATACTAGGACAGATTTGGTCGTCAATCGCCCATTTTAGCGTTTCGTTTTCGATTTTTATCTAATTTAAAGTTAGATTTTTTTAAATTAATTTTTCGATAATTATGCATTACCTTTTGATAAGAGAGGTAGCGTTATAATCGGGGATCCAACCCCTACAAGTTATAACTGTTTTTACTCCCCAACTCCTGCCAAACGATACTAGATGCAACTAAAAGTAATTTTACGCTGGACCGCCTAAAGTTGAAACTTCTTTTTTCGTATGTCACGTAGAGGACGTCTAAAGACATTATTTGCAATATTTCAACAGAAAAAACATTTTTTGAGATTTATTCTTAATCAACTATTTTTACCGTCAGTCTTATCGCAAATTAGTTCACTACCCCAACACTAACGTTTTAGTATGGTAGCATGATAGTGCTTTGTACTGTCAAGTTACTGAATACGATCAGAAGTCCAAGTATAATAGCCGTTATGTTGTTTGAAGCAAAATATTTGAATGTTGTTTCTCATTCTGTGGTCGTGAGTAGCTCTTGTTACTATCGTGTTTAAGACACTCACCCACGCCGCAGAGCAGCAGCGTCACCGTCCAGCCTCGCATGTTGCGCACTGGCACACCCTGTCACAACACGACACAACACAACACAGCACAACACTCGGCTCCGTGCTCACAGACGACAGTCTTAGGTCCAGTGTGCGTGCGCGCCGCACTCTCCTCGCCGCACTAGTGTCGCACGGCCCGAGCTCACCGGCGGGCGGAGGCTGCGAACCATCTTCATCTTTGCCCCCCTCCCCTCCGCCTTATCTCTGCTACGCTCTCCATTATCACTCGACAGCAGTGTAATCAATTAATTTCCTAAGTGTTATTTGCATTGTATCGAATGTCATGGTTGACAAGATGTGTACAACAGCTGTACAGTGTACACAGACGCTGAGTGAGCTCCTTGGTGCAATAATCAACCGCGCACTTAGTGGGGCCTTTTTAGAGTTAACAGTACCTACTTATTACGTTTAGACTATCTAAACTAGTACAAAATTCAACTGATTTATGGTTACGCATGATTGTGATAAAATCTTACAAAGGAAAATCTTAAATCGCGAAAACACTGTGCAATATGGTCGAACCTTCACCCAATTTAACATACCAAGCCGTCGGATTGTCGGATGTCGCAAAATACTGTTCAAAGATTGTGTGATGATTCTCGCGGTAGACATTAATGTAAAGGTCAATAAACAAGTTTCATCAATGTATGGAAAACTTAAGGTATAGGTATATGATCGTGCATACTAATGAATGCACGATGCGTAAGTAGGTATACGGTCAGAGCATTCGGTTGATGAGTCTCATTAGATAACAATTCCAAGCAGTGATTAGTTTTGATTGCATTCGCTGATCAAGTATAATATTATGATGATACCCGCGTGTGGAAAGCACCAGCGCAGTGCGCCCGCGGCGGGGATGTTGACTTAGATGGAACGTGCTGACGATGTACCGAAGCGTCCCTTAGCAGCGGCATAGTTCGACATAGTTCGGCATGCATGTACTGCACTGTACTAGTGGCACGATGGATGAGCTGGAACGTGCCACATTGAACAGTTGCGAATTGTGCGCAACTATTGTGTTACCGTGACCTTACGACGGTTTGAGCTTTAGACCGGCGCGGGCGCGGCGGGGGCGGACGTGGGCGCTCTGCGGCCCGCGCGGGGCGCGGCCGCCTGCCCGCCTGCCTGTCACGCTACTTATGTAACAATGATCTTCATAATACCCACTTGAACTTGAGTCCATTAATGGCGTCTTATGAAATCATAAAACATCATAATTTGGCAGCAATTGTTTTTACGAAAGATAGAAAGCACGCATACCTATGTCGTTGCAAAAACAAGCCACTGTTTGGTAACATCAAACAGTCCTCAAATATAAATAGAGTGTTAGGCTGTACTACTAGCTACTTACGGAGTGCTTGTGACGTGCACATGTTGGTGGGCGCGTGTGCCAGGCGGCCTGGTGGTGGCGCGTGTGCCAGGCGGCCTGGTGGTGGCTCCATGTTGTGTTGTATGTGACGTGCACATGTTGGTGAGCGCGTGTGCCAGGCGGCCTGGTGGTGGCGGTGTGGTGGTGGGTCCATGTTGTGTTGTATGTGACGTGCACGTGTTGGTGAGCGCGTGTGCCAGGCGGCCTGGTGGTGGGTCCATGTTGTGTTGTATGTGAGAGGAGCTAATCCACATTCTTCTTTTCCGTAGCACTCTTGTCAGAGCGGTCGTGGTCCTCATGTAGTTTCTTGTCTAGGGGCTGATGTGATTCGCCTCACTATTTCCGCCACCTACTCCGATTTCTGGTAAATTAAGATGAATAATGAGTGCACCGAGGGCGCCGCTGTGCTGCGCTGGGTCAGCCGGGTGTAGCTGGTAGGTAGGTGACGTGGTCGCGTGGTGGTCTCAGTCGGGGCTCAGTAGTAGCTAGTGATGGGATCACAGCTACATGGTCTTACAATTCGTTAGGTCCATGAGTGTGCACAAAAGACATCAACGCGCAACACTGCGAGCGAAGAGCTTTACCAAATCCATACTATCCATACTAATAATATATATAAATTCGAAAGTAACTCTGTCTGTCTGTCGTATAACGTGCTCTCCGAGGCACGGAGGGGTCTTGGTATGTAAAGATGGTCTTGGTCACCTATCCACGGACCAACCGCGGCAAGCATAGCTTAACCTGATCGTTTGACCCGTGCGGCTGTTATTACTTAGTCACAAGTCATATAGGCTATATTGTAATTAATTATTATGATCTTGGTTCTAAGGATAAAATGAAAGTTTAAAGGCACTGAGTAACAAAATAATCACAATTTGGACTTCTTCAAAAAATAGCAAAAACTTTCAGTATCGCAGCTTTTTTTCTAAACTACCCACATGTTGTACTGGGCCTGCCTACCCAGGAGTTCTACTACCTAAGCACGAAAACCGTAGTTCCGGCCGAAGTTACGGGTGATCCATATCCGTATCGCCTACGGACATAACATTAGTTCGGGGCCCGACCGATGAATGAATGACACCACGATTTGACAGTTATCCGTACCTACTCCTGATGTGCTTTTTCCAAAAAAGTTAATTAATCGTCTGGTGTAGGTTTCGTTCCGACGGTTCCAAGCGCTGTCGGACGGACCCGTATCTTCGTCGACGCTCTTAGAGAGTAGGCCCCAGGTCGCTGACTGTCAAAATGTCACATTGAGCGATAGTTGGCTGACCTCGTTCCGCGCAAACAGTGATAAAGACGGACCGAGTAAGTCGGATGTCGAACGATTGTGAAGCCTGGAAGGGCCTTGATTAGTAAACAAAGGTTGACCTTCCCACAAGTATGACAGCTCAATCGATCTGCGCGGTACTGATTGTACAAGCTCTGTCGCGGACATTATTACCTATTGATGAAGTGTATGCTTGTGAGTGGTCACGGCGGCACGCCAAGGTCAGGGGCGCCGCGCCGCGCAGTCGTACGCTGCACAGTGCACGCTTTCTACGAACGCGCGCCGCGGGAACTGGCGCAGCCTATGTGCGGGCACTCGCCGCCACTCGCCGCGGCACACCTGTTACGTCTCATGCATGCATCAACGGCGAACACTACATACACACACATACATCACTAGCATTCTGAAAAAAACCCTGGCTTAGACAACAGACGATTCTAATGATTTTCAAAATAAATCTAAATGAGTACCTACCTACGATATTAAACGAGTAAAATGTAATCAGGTTAGGAATATAGGTTTGGGTTGCATATTTATCACACCTCCTGCATGTGGTGCACATTTCGGCGGGCTGGCTGATAAGGTACTGAAGTTTTGTAAGGGGCAGCTGATCGTTTTTTCACGATTACGATGTTGGTCCCATGGAGAAAATTGTTCAGTCATGACGTGACATTTCTGGCTCGTATCAGGAAGATGTAGTTATATTAGGTTCTTACCTATCAAATTGCCGTTTTACATAGAAAAAATCTTTAATTATTTTTTTTAACAAAGTATTTAATTGAATAGAACTGCTACCAAGCTATTTTACTTTTATTTACCTAAGTTTTAACTTTGTTTTACGTTATACTCATTGTTAGTTTATTACATTTAAGTATTTAGGTACACACTTTCTAGCCTGAAGCACAGGTTCAACCTAGTTCAGGCAAATTAGCAACTGTGCGCTATTTTAATTGTTAAGCTATTCATTGTAAATGTATCCTCTTTTTATAAATAAATTATTATTATTAAATATTGGAGTATTGGCAATTAGTGAAGATGGACAGCAGGATATTATTGTGCATTCTACCCTACCTTTCGTTCCATTGGCTCACTCCGTTCGCCTCGTCACTCTCGGTGGAGTAGAATGCCCAATAATGTAAATGAAATCGAGTGAAATACTGGTTCGGCGCCTATTCCAGTTCGGCGCCTATTCCAGTTCGGCGCCTATTCCAGTTCGGCACCTGGTGCCTTTGGTGGAATAACCAGATGGAACGGAAGGTGGAGTATATTGTGCATACTTGTGTGTATACTGGTTCGGCGCCTATTCCACCCGATAGAATGGAAATATTTTTCAGCGTGTGATTTGAGCGCTACTCTACTTTTTGTTTCTCGTTTAGTTGACAATAACATAAATGGATTGTCCAGTTGGCTCCTATTCTACGATGTGCTTCAGTTTTAAACTAGTTTTATTCTTTCTGACATTCACTCTTTAAGTATGGGGCGTCAACACATTTTTTTCCTTTCACAGCATTTAAATAATAGCATTCAGGAAAGTTTATAGCTTGCTGTAACCAAGGATCATCATGTATCTCCCAAACTTCGATACTACCTCCACAAGAAAAACACATGACTTTATCGTTTACACAATTTCCACAATAAAAAAATCCTGCATCAACCATTTCCACCATCAATCTTTTTTGTGAATGAGCGGTCGCCCAATAACCCAAATAGACTAACAACTAACTTACTAACTTTTTTTATTTCTTTATTTAAAAAAAATAAGCTGAAAAGGCAATGTCCCATAAAGAGTGAATGTCAGAAAGAATATAACGAGTTTAAAACTGACGTACATCGTAGAATAGGAGCCAACTGGACAATTTTAGCCCAAAGAATAAGCATTGCCATCCAACGTGGTAATACAACCAGCCTTTTGGGCACTTATCCCATTGACAGCGATGCGGACGAATTTTTTGATGCCCTATGAGCTCCTGTCTTTTTCTTTTTTTTTTCCCTTTTTTATTAAAAACTTTTATACATATAATATATATATATATATATATTAGACTGTAAAGTAGGTTAAATGTGTTAGATGTAAATCAATTACACTGGACAATCTATTTATGTTATTGTCAACCAAACGAGATTCAAAAAGTAGAGTAGCGCTCAAATCACACACTGAAAAATATTTCCATTCCATCGATCCATTTGTCGGGTGGAATAGGCGCCGAACCAGTATTTTACTGCATGCAGTAAAATACTGGTTATTTACGACACAACCTGTAAATGAAATCCATGGATTTCATTTACAGGTTGTGTCGTAAATAGTGGTCCACCATTAAGGATTCGATATACAAGATAATTTACTATAACATATTATAATTTTAATAGTACTTTTTTTTTTACAAAATCGCTCCTTAATTTGCAGGATTATGCTAAAAATTTGGATTAAAATAGAGAAGAGCTAACTTTTTCTTCAAAAGCTCTTTTACATAAAAAACTAATTTTACACGATAGCTCTAGTATTCAAGAGTAATTAATAGAAATCAAAATGAAAAAATAATGGTTTTTGTTGAAACTACAATATTGTAACAAAAGGTTGAAATTTCGTAAATAAAAAACAAAAAAAAAAAATATTTTCGGAACCCTTGGGTAAAAATGGTTAAAATTGTAAAATGTTATAGTAAATTATCTGGTATACACTATTTACGCCACAATCTATATATTATTGGGCATTCTATTCACGGAGAGTGACGAGGCGACGTCCATTCCGTCATGAGTCGATTGAACGGAAGGCGGGGTAGAATGCCCAATAATATTATCCTACTCTCGATACTTACAAACAGAGAATATCAAGTAGTAAGTTTTCAACATTATTTTACAAACATTATCGTTAGTTCAAGGTCAAACTACGGTTTACATTGTCGACGAGTCATGGTTTAAAGGTCGTCAATAAATAAAACATAGCAGTTTGACGCTATCATTGTAACTTGGTAGTTAATGATAGGTGGTCAAAAGGTGCGGCGCGCGTATGTGTGATAGATGGCACCGTGGAAGTGTGGGCCACGAGAGCAGCGCGAGCAGCCGCGGGCGGGTCCTGGTGGCGCGCCACGTGCGTCACCAGTCGTGGTACTCGCGGTGCATCATCGCTTCAAGCGGTCGCGTCGCCGCGCTCTCCCGCACCCCGGCCATCCCAGCTACTTGCTCCCCGCCCGCCGCCAACATTCATCCTGTCACTAGCGCGCTGCGCTTGATGCAATACATACAAATTCCACTGTTCGATTACCTTTTTACTATCATTAGCAATAAAACTTGCCACAATCATTATCACATGCAACTAATCGAGAATCCACATAATTAAATCGATAATAAGTAATATAACGGTCATATACCTCTACCTTCTATCTAGTTCTAAATTAAAAATATTTTTAAGATTCATTCCGTTTAATAACTTTACTAAGTATATCGATTTCTAAATCTAAAGTGTAATGACCTACTGTTTACATTATGAACTATTTGGAGTAGGTAAATAATAAATGAATGTCCTATGTAGTATTACTGTTGCGTGGATAGTAGACGTAGTACGCGCGTGTGTCCCTGATGAGGCGGGTGTCACTGGTCACGCGACAGCCGGCAGCCGGGCGGCCATCGATTGCCGATACGTCGCGCGGCGGCCGCGGGACGGCAAGGCCGCTCACGGCACACATACGGTAATCATTCTCCGCTCAACGTTATTCTTCGAACGAGCCGCCAGTGACACGGCTCATGTCCATTACTAATTACTACGAACGATTAAACTTTAAATAATTATGCATCATAGAGTTCTGGATATATTTAAGTGATGATTATAACTCAATGTAAGTCCAACTCGAGAAGTTCAACGCGGGAGTCTGAACACAAAACATCCAGCTTGAAACCTTTAAAGCAGAAAAGTTATGGGAGAGATCGAGGAACCAACGCTGATTCAAACACTGCGCGCGCACCGCACTGAGGTAACGTGTGCCGACGCGAGCGGCGCGCAGCTCGTGACCGGCAGCGGCGACCGAACGCTGCGGCTGTGGCGCTGGAGCAGCGGCGCCGGCTGGGACGAAGTGGCGCGCGCCGAGCACGCGCACCGCTACGGCGTCACGGCGGCGCGCTGGGCGGCGTCCGGCGTGCTGCTGGCGTCGGGCGGCGTGGACGGTGCTGCGCGCGTGTGGGCCGGCCGGAGCCTGGCACCGCGCCGCCTGCTGGCCGCGCCGGGTGCTGCCGCCGTGCGCGCGCTGTGCTGGGCGGCGCGCGCTCGTTTGTTGAGCGGACACGACGACGGCGTGCTATGCGTGTGGCACGTGCCGCGCGCGCAGCTGCTCGCGCGCCTGCACGCACACGAGGGTGCGCTGCACGCTGTCACGGCGCCCGCGTGTGGCGCGATGCTGCTCACCGCGTGCACGCACGGCGTGCTCAAAGTTTTTGATCTTGCAGGTAATATTTTTTCGGTGGTAACGATATCAATGTTGGGGTACTTGTTTTTATTGGTATTTATGTGTACAGAGGTTTGTCGAAGTGGGATTAGCGGGTGTCCGACGCCGATGGCGCTCGCGTGGATGGACAACGTGCACGACCTGGGCGCACTGTGCGCGGACGTCACGGAGGATGGCAAGCTGTGCGCTACAGGCGGACAGGACGCGCTCATCCGGGTGTGGCACACACGCGTGGAAGACGGTTGGCCGTGCGGGCTGCTGGCGGGCGGGCACCGGATGCGCGGGCACTCGGCAGCGGTGACGGCGCTGCGCTGGGCCGGCTGGGGCGAGCACGCGGTGCTGGCATCCGCGTCGCTAGACCGCACGGCGCGCCTGTGGCTGCCCGACGGTCTCCAACTGCGCTGCGTGCGCGTCGTGCACGCGCACACGCGGTACCTCACCTGCGTGGTGCTCGCGCACGATATGCGATACATGGTTACCGGTCAGCACCTTACGTTAGTTGAATTGAAATCCCCGGTAGTGTCTGTTACTCACTCATCATAATGGAGGTTTCATTGAATTGCAGGCTCGAACGATAGATCACTCCGCGTGTGGTCGCTGGGCTCTCTCACGCTTGACGATCGGCTGGATACTCCGTGCGAAGCGCTCGCTCACTTCGGTCTCGGTGATCTTAAAGTCAGTAATTGCAAATACGTTTTTAGGGTTCCGCACCCCAAGGGTAAAAACAGGACCCTATTACTAAGACTTCGCTGTTTTTCCGTCCGTCTGTCCGTCCGTCTGTCTGTCACCAGGCTGCATCTCAAGAACCGCGATATTAGCTAGACAGTTAGAATTTTCACAAATTATATATTTCTGTTGCCGCTACGAGTATAACAACAAATACTAAAAACAAAATAAAATTAATATCTAAGGAGGGCTCCCATACAACAAACGGGATTTTATTGCCCTTTTTTGCTCGATATCAATAATGGCAATTATAGGTAGACACTTGAAATATTCACAAAATACTCAGTTGTATTTTTGCTTTAATAAAATTAAAATAAAATAAATATTTAAGGGGGGTTCCCATTCAAAAAACGTGATTTTTTATATATGTAGTGTTAAATATTGTACGGTGGTACGGAACCCTTCGTGTGCGAGTTCGACTCGCACTTGGCTGGTTTTTTTTGTTTAATTGTCCTGCTATATTGCACACCTATTATATATATATATATATTATATAATATATACTATTATTATATTATATACAGTTTGGTTAATAAACTTGAAACCTGGCAATATTTGCCTCAGTAAATAATAAAGATTATCACTTTTAGTTTTAAAAATAACCCTCACAGTGGATGTAGGGGGTTAGAAAATAATAGGTAAGAAGAAAATGTAAACAGTCATCGGATTAACTCGAAACTCGGTACATTAGTACCAAGAAAAACCACAAAAAAAAACTAAAAAAGTATGTGTCTTAGGGTTTTTCAAGAATCTACTCCTTCCGCGGTGGAAAAGGGTAATAAAGTTTAAGGGGTGGATTTTACCGCTTGCTTCCATTAACTCGAAAATGGGTATAAATAATTACTTCAATCTTTAAGTCATACAACGGAAACGTACCAAACGCTTTTTTTAAAACAAGCCCTATCCTGGTGAAAAGGAAGGACACCGTTTACTTGAAAAACCTCATTCTACTGAGTTGAAAGTTGGCCCAGATACTTATTTATATAACCCTATACTTAAATAGTGAAGCTAAAGAGTTTGTTTCTTTGTTTGAACGCGCTAATCTGTGGAACTACCTGTCGGATTTGAAGAATATTTTTTTCATTTGATAGCGCAATGTTTGAGGAAGCTTATAGTCTATTTAACATCACGCTACCCTTAGAAGCCGAGCAAAAGGAAAAAGGCAAAAAGAACACTAAGCGAAAACAGAGTAATGGCGCGGGTGAGCAATGCGATGCAACGGGGAATGGGGTGGGTCCGGGGAACAAGATCATTTACGTGGACGAAGTCGCGGGCAGAAGCTAGTACTATATATTATTTACAGGGCATCGGGCCAGTTGACGAAGAGGTGGTAGACCAGCACGGAGTGGCGACGCAGACGGCGCTGGGAGAGCACGATGTGGGAGCGGAGCACATGTGCTTGCGGCGCCTGTGGTCCGACGTGGCGCACGCAGGCGCCATTAACTACATCGCCACGCACAAGGACCTGGTGGCCACCGCGTCCAGGTATGAGGAGTGTCACATACTGGAGAAGCGCCGCCTGCACCGGGCGTCATATTGTGACTGTTCACAGCGACGGGGTTGCGCGCGTGTTCCGCTGGAGCGCGGAGGCGGGCGTGCTGCACGCGGTGCACGCACTGGCCGCGCACCACTACCCCGTCATGGCGGCCGACTTCACTGCGGCCGGCCGAGCGCTGCTCACTGCGGGGCTCGACGGACGCGCCTGCGTCTGGGACGTCGAGGTATGTGCAATCCTCATTAAAAAAATATATAAAGGGGTCAAGTTCGCCGATAAAACAATTGAGATATAGATTGGTGCCGAATTGTATGGGGCTGATGAAAAGTTTATTAGGTTCCTTGCTGTTGTATGCAAGTGTCATTGTTTGGTACGGTTACGGCGGTGGTGAGGTCGGTGCAAGCGTGCTGTGGTTGCAGTCGGGCGTGCAGCTGCGCTCGCTGTGCGTGCCGGTGTGCAGCGAGGAGAGCACGGAGGGCGAGGCGGGGGGCGGCGGGGTGCGGGCGGCACGCGCCTCGTCCGGCCGCCCGGCCCTGCTGCTGCTGGCGACGGACGATGGGCTCGCGCCTCTATGGAGCCTCGATGACGACGACCCCAAGCCGCTGCAGTAAGTTCACGTTCTACCCATTCTTTTTCTTACCTTACGACATTGAGATATATATTTATAGATGGACAAACCTCTTCATCACATTTCATAAAAAACGTAACAACTTCAGTTAAGATGACGTCACTTTGCAGCTTTGAAACCACATAACACTGAATAAAAACATATAATTTTTTGCACTAGTTCACTGACATGGTGGTTAATTAAAAGGAGATAGCACTATCTCCTTTCAAATTCAAGTGTTATGCTTACTTCATTAATTTAATCAAATATCTAGTAAACACATCCCTTAATATTATCGAGCGTGGCCGTCTGCTGGCTGTAGAAGAATGGGATTCTTGGGAGATCTTGTGGCTTCAGGCGCTCCCGTCATCCACCATAGGCATTATGATGGTTGACTCATCTTTTCAGCTCTCTATGTGTCTCCGCTTGGGCGCACCTTGTGTTGCTTCGTATCGGTGCCACTGCGGTGGAGCCGTCAACAGCCTCGGGCACCATGGCCCGTCCTGCTGCTGCATACTGCATAGCACGGCACGCCAATATCAACGATATTATTTATCAAGCCCTTGTCACATCCGGCGTACCAACGGTATTAGGACCAAACAGCTTGGTACGTGACGACGGGAAGAGACCAGACGACATAATGGTGTTGCCTTGGAAGATGTGTAGGCCTCAGGTGTGGGCCGCATCCTGTGGCGACACCCTTGCGCCATCTCATGTTCAATGCTCAGCTGGCTTTGCTGGCACCGCTGCTGCGGCTACTGTGACCCTCAGCGCAAATACTGTAACCTTGTGGGCAACTACAGTTTCGAGCCGTTTAGGGTCGAAACGCTCGGGTCATGGTGCCCGAGTGCGCGTTTGCTTTTTAAGGGAATTCTTTACCGACTGATCGATTCTTCACGTAACCCTCTGGTTGGCGCGTTCTTTAGTAAAAGAATTATCATTGCCTTTCAACGTGACAATACTGCCAGTCTTCTGGACACGTTTCCGGATACGTTTCGGAATGACAGCATTGCGGACCCGTACTTCGACGCCTGAGTGACCAAAAACCAAAGGATTTTTTGTATTTATTTTAGTCGTTTAATTTAGTACCTGGTGTAGATAGTTTGTTGCTTTATATATATACTCGTATAAGGTGCTATACAAATATATCTGCCACGGCTGCATTGGGAGACATTATTGAACTTATGTCATACATTTTTTCATACAGCAAAATGTGCGTATAAATTTGAAAAGATTTAGTTGCATGAAACCGTTCCATAGTAATTAGCTGTTGCCGCACCGTCATTTCATTTCGTAAAATGTGACGAAGCGACACATCGCGCGTAATTTGTGTAGGGAACAGCTGATTTTTTTTTCGCGATTTCAGGTTTGGTCCCATAGTAAAAGTTGTTTGTTAACATGAGTACAATCACGTATCCAACTTTAAATGTCATGTTTTCATTGCACACTTTCCCATCTTCTTTCTCGCGTCTCTTGCTTGATGTCCCGTATGTAACTAAAACGCCAGATAATATTATCCGAGGAATAATTTTGAATTTTTGACAGTTCTTCCATACTAAAACTGTCAGACGTCCATTTTATTCCACGAGGAGTGCAAAGTTCGACACTTCGCTGTATTGCCGTCACCATATGACGCTGCGCTGGCAGAATAGTCGCCATCGACTCAGATGCCAAAGAAAAAAAAAAAACTGTCGATTGAAAATAGATCGAGCAATGACGTTTATACACCTGTGGGAGTGTGGGCTTAGGTATGTCGGTAAGTGTTACTCTGTCGCGCTTACTTCCAATCTACATAGTTTCAAATCAGTTCCCTACGACGGACATGGTCAGGCTACCTGTGGTATTGCATTCCACATTAATATTTTCATCACCAATGAGTTGTCCGAGTTGGTTGCTTGCACATAGATTAATTAATTCGCATACGGCTTGACGTCGTAGACTGACGAGTCTGCTGGTCGATGTTACAAGATTGGTACACCATTAAGCTGCTTCTAGGCCGTACAATAACTATGTTGTGTGGTGGGCGCATTGCGCAGCGTGTTCGGGGGGCACACGGCGGCGGTGACGTGCTGCGCGTGGTCGTGCGACGCGCGGCTGGCGGCCACGGGCAGCGCGGCCGGCGAGCTGCGCCTGCACGCGCCGCCGCCCCAGGCGCGCTTGTTGCACCACGAGCTGCATGCACACGACCTGGGTTAGTGGTCACGTGAAAAATGCTATTTATTTCTGTAAATTAGTTCAAAAAACACTTTTACCCTTCAGTCTCGTGTTTCCTACCCGACTACTCTGAGAAGACAGACCGACACAAACTCAGAGGTCAGTCTCCTTTAAAGGCCAGACATAATCTTGGTCGATCCATGGTTGGTTGGTTTGTTGCCCTTGGTCTTTTGAGGAAAGACTGGTCAGTTCTTCCCTTGCTGTGGTGGTAGGGCTAACGCCCGCCTGGTTTGCGACCACTCTCCCACCGGAGTCTGGCATCAAGCAGCCTGCTGTGTTTCGTCGTTGCGCGGTAGTTCCAGTGCTTTAGGCAACTTCTGGGCACGCTCGTTCCTTCATAGACCTCATCCATCGCTTTCCATCAGGCCGCAGGCGTGATCAAGGTCAAGAGCGGGCACATTCAGCAAAAAAAAAACCCTTAAAATTCAAATATCTCGAAAACTATTGAATTTCGGCCATATCATTATATGGAGGGTTCAATTTGTTGCACTTTGGCCACCCTACCAGCTCCTAACGGATATACGTCGAATTACAAGTAACCCTGTATACTAAAGCAAAGCGATAGACGCTACCACAAAACTATACGAGTACTTAAGATCTATTTCACGCCAACGCCATCTAGTTACGCCAAATATAATTTTGGTCGAATTATGATGTGTTTTGTTAGACTTAGTTGATGACAGATTTGATCATGATTATCGTCGCACCGGAAAATATCGGCAGACTGTGAGTAGGTACTTACCATTGCTGGAAAGCAATTATCTACTTACCATTAGAGTACTTCTCATTACTTGAGGTCGGGCTCACTTTGCAGGCGTGTTCTTACGACATTATTGTGTACCTATGACTTAGCACGTAGCAGCTACCCGAGTGGTTAGCTGCTGGTGTCACACTCGTATGTGTTCACTAGAGGGCGTCCAGAGCTGTGACTTCGCGACACCGAGCGCGCTGGCACTCCCCGATGACACGTATCTCCTCGCGACGGCCGGTGGTGACTCGCTCATCAGAATGTGGAGCATACATTACAACGAGGTACGGTCAGTGAGTTGTCTTAGGAGCGCGAACGTGATCTAGAATAATAATACAGCCGAGGGTGCATGCTAGTATCTCGCGACGTCACGCAGGCGCTGGAGAGGCCGACGGTGCGCGCGCTGCAGACGCTGGAGCTGCACGGCGGCGGCGCGTCGTCGCTGCGCTGGGGCGGCGCGCTGCTGGCGGCGGCGGGCGCCGACCGCGTGCTGCGCGTGTGGCTGCTGGCCGAGCGCGGCGCCAGCGCGCGCCTGCTGACCGTGCTGTCCGTCAGCAGCCTGGCCGTGGCGCTGCTGAGCGACGGGCCGCTGCTGCTGAGCGGCTCGCTGGCGGGCGAGCTGACCGTGTGGCAGGTGCCGTCCGAGCTGCGCGACAACGAGCACGACGAGGAGGGCACGGCGCCGTGCTTCTGGAGCCGGGAGGGCGTGGGGCGCTGGCTCCGAGATTGTATTATGCGCGCCCCTGGTCAGTCAACATGCTGTTATTACCATAAAATTTGTAGATTTTATTGAAGCCATCGTCCTTATTATCCAATGTGGCAGTACCCAAAACCACTGCGAGTGAGCTGGCAGTCCAGGGACCGAAGTCAGACTCGTTGGTATGCGTCCTTCAGACTAGAGAACAGTCGTTGTTACTTTAATGATTTGTGCTCTACTCAAAGAATTAATTCCATGCCAGGTTTTGAGCTGCGTCCGGACGAAGAGGAATTCCTTATTCAAAGAGCCGAGCAGGCGAACATGACGGGCTCCAAACTGCTGTCCATTCCGGTCGACACATTGCTGGAACAGTTGGGATATGGTACTCTAACATAATTGTTTGTATAATAATATTGTGTAATCCGGTATAATTGTAAGAAAGTGTTTTATAAATAGATTTTTTGAAAATTAAATATCCTGAAACCGTAGCTTAATAATATAGCCAAGGTGTAATACCTATAGAAATGACTCAAAAAAAAATGACACATGCCTGCTAAGTAAATAAATTGATCCATTTTTACCTCAGCCACCCCAAAATATTTTTTAATGACATAAAATGATATAGCAAGTAATTATTTACTTTGGTAAATTATTGTAAAAGCTATTTGTAATTTTTTATGTCCTGCTTATTCTAATCGACGTGATCATTCATATTTTTATTATATAAATTAAAAAGAAGTGTAATCGATTCTAATCTCGACCAAAAAACAAAACTAAGTAACTAGTTTCTCGAAAAACTAGTTTAAGGTTATTTAAATCAAAATTTAAAGTAATTTATTCAAATTAGTCTGAGTATCTGTACTTTTCGAACATCAAAATTACATAAGACAGTGCCCAAAACGCCCGCCCTTCACCACTTCCTAGCACTTCCGCTGGAAAGAAGCAGTGGCGCAACAAACTCCCCAGCCGCTCAGCTATTCTTATGACATAATGTGTTTTGATGTGAAGGAATTCTTAGCCGTGTTGAGTGACGACGGGTATATTTTGAACATAAGTCGCATGTTATAAAAATGTAGAGTGCTCTTTAACAAATACACCAGCTTGCATTATGAAAAGACCTGTTAATGTTAGAATTTAAATTATTCAGAGAGAGGTCTGCAGGATGATAATAAGGACTGATACCGCATTTTGCTCTTAGGCATTTTTCTGTACTAAGAAGGCATCGTTAATATTCGTCGAGTTCCCCCAGAGTAGCAGCCCATATCTAAGTAATGAGGAAACATACCCGTGGTAAGCAGTACCTAAGTGCAACAGATTTACTCGCAGACGTTTAAGAGCAATTACAAATTGATTTAGTTTCTTGCATACATGCCCCATATTTAATTTCCAGTTACAATGCTGGTCTTGAATAATTCGTTAATTTATTATCCTTAACATGCTTTTTGTTTATGATTGTAGTTTTTAAAGTTTATGTATTTTGTTTTTTTTTTTTTAGATTTTCACAGAGATAATTATTTTCGAGCAATTTTAAAACTTGTCACAAATGATAAACTAGGACCATCGAAGTAACATAAATAAACAGTTAATAATAATAACAACACCATGGTCAGCAAGACGACCAGTCACCACAAGCAGCACCCGTTCACGAGCATAACGCAAAGATCAGCCATTACCCAATCAATTAAATATTTTTCTGGTTCTCTAAAAAGTTATTAACCTTGTAATGACGCAAAACGATCGTCTACAAAATGCAGTTGAAGCGGTTGACTTACTGTACGCTACGCTTAGAGTAATATTATTACTTCGAGGTTGACAGCAAATGACATAAATGTTGATAGATGGCAATTAGCGCAGCGTGTATTGCTGTTCAATGACAGCAATGACAATCGTTATGTTAAAATAGACCGCGCCAGCATACATGGAATATTTTCTGTCTTATCCCAGTTTATACCATTCTTCATGCCAAACATCAATATTTTCTTTTTTTCTGATTTGAAACCGCAGGGGCTATTGCAAGAAATGCCTTATCTTATCGGCGTTTGAAATCATATTGTTTATGAGTGAAGCGACCCTTGTCAGCACAGTTCAAAAATCAAATAAGGCGTGCGTGCGCAAATGATGAATCATTATTTGAAATCTTCATTCGCGTAAACATTGACAATTGAAATTGATAATTTCGAAGACGCTTTAGTGATCCACACTGATTTTAAATAAATGAGTCTATTTTTTACTTTCAAGTCTTTTCTCAGAGTCGCCAGTCGGTTGCGTTTTAACCAAGCAACCAAATGGGTTAGGTTAGGTTAGGGCTGCGGTCTATCTGACCACATGCCGATTGCGACCGGCGACGTGTAGCCATCCGTTACCGACGACGGCCGAATGTTATGGTCGTAAACACACAGACGTGGTCTCGCTCGCACGCCGCCCGCGACGTCCAGTTGCTAAATATTATAGGTTGCGTTCAGCTCTTAAAAATCTTATTTCTTTTAATTCTCTTATTGCTTAAGCATTTCAAGAACTTTATCATCTTCTTCTTCTTCCAACAGCAAAAGTGCTAGTTGTTTACGGCGACAACAATTAAACTCAGACCAGTCAGTGCAGTCTAAACGTTGCAAGCGGATCTCGAAGGACGAGACAGGCCATGAATCTGCGACTGGGCGGCGGCGGCTTGTCGGTCGTCCGGCGTGACGTCACCGCACGCTGTCAGTAGCGTCTGACGTTTTAAAGAGACCGGCCTTAGGCATAAATAAAACAAAAATACTATTAGCACTTTTGTTGCTGGAAAAAGAAAATGATAAAGTTTTTGAAATGCTTACAAGCAATAAGAGAGTAAAAAGAAATAATATTTTTAAAGACAGTTTTAAGAGGAAGGAAGGAAGGAATATTTAGATAAATAGATATCTATCTTTGTCATTGCTAAATCTAGCAAACACCTCGTACGTCGCGGCGTCCAGCCGTCGCTATGCTTTATTTTGATAACTGCGGACGTTTGCGGCGTGTGACTTTGGGCTGTCGCAACTGGACTTCGCAGGCGGCGTGTGAGCGAGGCTGCGCCTGTGTATTTACGAACATAGCATTCAGCCGCTTTCGGTGACGGACAGCTACACGTCGCCGGTTGCGGTCGGTGTGCGGTCAGGTAGACCGCAACCTAACCAACCGCGCGCGAACTGCGCAAGCGAGCGGTGCCGCGGTAGTAGCCGACGAGCGCTACATCCAAGTTGGTCGCAGTTACTTAGCTATTTTGAGGACCTTTGAGGTTCACAAAAAGATACGCATTCATTGTATTAGACTGTTCAATAATATTTTTAGGAAATCTAAATGAGAATTATTTGAGGTTCGACTCGACATGCCTATTTCAATTACACCTTGGATATTGTAATAAGGTTTCCCATCAGGGTGGATGGGAATTTGAAACGAACTCTGTACCATGTTTTCGAACGAATGAAGATATTCTTTTGTAATACATGTATTGTGTTTAGAGCTCGAGACCGTTGCAGCCGGAGCCGATGGCTCGGTCCCCGACGACGCGGAGCGGGCGCTCGTGCGCGAGGAGCTGGGCTGGCTGCAGGCCGCGCCGCCCTCTTACAACCAGGTGAGCCCATTGTGTTTAGAGCTCGGGAGTAAAATTGTTTAAACTGGACAAATCTAGTTTTGACTGATTTTTTCCGTTTACTTGGATTTGACCGATTAACAATTTTGACTCTGTGACTATATAATTTGTTTCTTTCTGATGTATTTCTGTAAACTAAAATGTTGTAATGTCTGATGTAAAAAGTGGGCAGGCTCCGGTAGTACAGTCAACTGCATGTCGCATACGAGCAGTGCTTGTGTAGTACTTGGCATGCAGCTGAGCGTACATGGCATAGTATTATGGTTGCAGGAGCGGTCCGCGCCGCACGCGCTGCGCTGCCCGCTGTCGCACCGCGTGCTGCACGAGCCGGTGTTCGCGGCCGACGGCTACACCTACGAGCGCGCCAACATCCTCGACTGGTTCCTCGCCGCCGGTGCGTCGCCACACCACACCACCACACACCACATGACATATTAGCACCACATGCCGTACTACCACACCGGAGTGCACATAACCGCTTGGCATTATAGCTTGGTTGATAGAGACTACCCCGATTCCTACGTTTGTAAATTCAGAATATTAAAGTTTACTACAAATAAAACTAACTTAGTACCTAAACCATAACTATACTAGTTGGTACTTCGGCTAACCCTCAAATAATTCCAAATATTGAGGTAATCATAAAATGTAGGGCCCGGAAAAAGCGTCCGTGAAGCTCCTTACTCTGCCATACCTCCTTGTGATCGTTACTGTGTACTATTATTTGACAGAGTTGTGTAGTGAGCACTCGTGTGTTGCAGACGGCGCGGTGTCGCCGATCTCGGGGCGGCGCCTGCTGTCCTCGTACCTGCAGTTAAACTTCGGGCTGCGCGACCAGCTGCGCGAGTTCCTGCGCGCCTCAGCTGACACCTGACACCACCACGTCCGCTGAGCTGACCCCCCCCCCCCCGCCCCGATCTAGGTGACATGTTTCTGGATTTTGTGATTCACTCGAGATAAGCATAAATCTTCTGGATATTTGACCATTTATAGTACTAAACTGTTATATAAAATTCTGTGATGTCACTTTTCTCTGATAGTCTTTTACGAAAGTTTCGCAATACTAAGTAAAATGAAAAATAAATCTGCAAGGCTTTTATTATTTTGTTGTCCACTTATCAGGTTTCCCACAATATGGCCCATCGCCTGAATAAAAACGGAGAATATCAAATGAAATGAAATTGTTATTTTGTAATCACTTTCGCCATTATCATCTCATCATCTGCCTGCCTTTTCCCAACTACGTTGAGGTAGGCTACCAGTCTATCCGGATGCAGCTGAATACCAGAATTTTACATGAAGCAACTGCCTCACTGACCTCCACAACCCAGTAACTGGGCAATACGATACCCCTTGGTAAGACTGGTTGTCAGACTTTCGGGTTTCTGACGACCCGTAAGGTCTGTCAAAGCAGTCGGGACCAACGGCTTTACATGTTTTCCGAGCCATGGAGGGGTCTTGGTATGTAAAGATGGTCACCCATCCACGGACCAACCGCGGCAAGCGTAGCTTAACTTGATCGATCGGCCCATGCGGCTGTCGCTTGTTCTCTAGCCACAAACCCCTCAATCACTTTTACACGTCATATTATTAAAAAAAAAAAAAAAAGTCGGCGTTTTCTATCTGACTACTCTGAGAAGAAAGGCCGAAACAAACTCAGAGGTCACAGTCTCTTTTAAAGTCCAGACATAACCTTGGCGAGATCATGTGAAGACCATGTAGATTGATTTCTGAAAATATGGACTTTTGAGGAAAGTACCACACAGATTTGAAGAGGTATTCCACTCAGAGCACTGATTTCAACCGCGACCAGTCCAGTCAGTGCAAGCATTTGTCATTAATCGTGTTTATCAACTCAGTAGGTACTTGAAGAGTTCAACGACTTGACAAACACTACCAAAGAGAGTACATTTGAGTAGGCCGCATAAACTACTCTAACTGCCAGACCAACAAACTAACAGAGAAAGAAAAAACTACCCACATATCCTCACATTCACAATAATTAAGATGTGGAGCGATTTTTAAATTTATTAATTATAAAAGCGCTCCACGCTTTTTGAATTCAATTGAATTATTTTACAATTTTTAGTGCATGATAAAAAAGTTTTTTTCATTTTATTTAAATTACATACATATTTTATTTTTAACTTTTGCGTCTAGTATATTCTTCATTAGGTTAATAAGTATAAAGTCGACGAAGGTTTGACGATCAGGGGCTACTGGCAAAGTCGAGAGGTTTACTAGTAGCCCCTTAAGAGTCCCACTATCCACCCCCTGGCTCCATCATCAGACCATCGACGCCAAGTGCAATCTGTTGGACTCGTCAAAACAAATCATATGAGCCCAATCTCGAGGGGTTCAACTAGTAGCCATTGAAGAGTTCCACTATTGAGTATCCTAATACAGCACCTGTAATTAAATCTTCATTTTATATGGATTATTTGCTGTGAGGGGCCCGTCGCTAAACAAACGGTCACACAGGTCTATCGATCAGGTTAAGCTACGCTTGCCGCGGTTGGTCTGAGTGACCATCTTTACATACTGAGACCCCTCCGTGCCTCGGAAAGCATGTTAAGCCGTTGGTCCCGGCTGTCATTCGCGGATCTTAACTACTTACATAAATAAAATCATTAGCATTTGTTAGTAGGGACCAGACCGGAATAAGTCAGTAGGAGTGGGTAGTGGGTTGTGGAGGTCAGACAGACAGTCGCTTCATGGAAAATACCGCTCGTATTGATCTGCATCTGGTTAGACTGGAAGCCGCCCCCAACGTAGTCGGGATAAGGCTATAGGCAGATGATGACTTGTGTAAGTGTTTGGATTGAGTTTTAAATTTCAAAACCTTTTTTTACCTGTAAACCTGCCTGGGCTCTAAGAAAACGTCAGAAGTCAGCTCACTGCAGGCATGCAGCATGTCGCATGTCGCCAGGAGTGCGGCATGAAGTCGCAATAATACCAAAAACAATGTTTCAACGATTTCATCTTTATTTTGTATTACTTACATTATTATATTTACAAGTGAGGCAGTAACAGTGTCAACGAACCAAACTTTATCAACTCGGAACCACTGTTCGACGACATTCGTTCAGTAAAACGAACAGAGTATTGATCGCCGCGAGCGGTGCGGGACGACGGCACTTCACATCCCACGCACTGACGCGGAGCGGCGCGGCCCGGACTGAGCTTACACGGCGCTTGTGACTTGCGCAGGCGCTTGCACTTGCGCTAGTTACACGCAGCGTGTACTGACCGTACCGCTCAGTCGCAACGCATGAACCAGGACATTTCCCTTATTGCTACAATATGAAGGGAATGTTAATGTCAATATTGTTTAGCAAGGACGTGCGGAATTACATTATACAGGCGTCAGTTAGCAAAATTAAGGTTTACATTCGAGGGTGGGCCGTCGTCAAGTACCGACTCACTGCAACCAAATTATATAAAATATCATTATCATAGTTCAGTATCAATTCAACCAATTCACAGGTTATGATACAATTCCTTGCAGTTTTGTACTGTTGAACAAATGACACGAGTACAATGGCCGTCCGTAAGACGTTGGCGGTTAATACGATTTCGATGTCGCTATGAGTAGTCGAGCAAAGCTCTCGGGGCGGCGCGCGTGCGCGGTGTCGGACACATGCGTCGGTTACAGGTGAGGTGTCAGACACACGTGTCGGGCACATGCGAGGTGTCAGACACGATTCTGAAACAGTTCTACGACATTCGTTTCGCCGATGAACTGTTCGTCAACAGAACGATTCACTTTCAAGTGTTTCGCCGACAGAACTTTCTCGTTTATTGTTTGCACCCTAGTTGTATATAACGGTTGTAGAAAACTGTTTGAAATATCAACAATAAACGAAAACAGTACTACATGTAGGATAGATCTTTTATACCGTGATGTAAGCGCGGGGATAGATGAACAGTTGCGTTGAAAGGTTCTATCGACGAATCTCTCCAAACTGAGTCGTTCTGTCGGCGAACCATTCATCGACGAAACGGAAGTCGTAGAACTGTTTCAGAATCACCAGACACATGCGTCGTGCACGCGCGATGCGCACTATGCGCAGTGTCTGACATGCGTCACACAACCATAAGAACCACGCGCCGCCACGGTCGCAGTAGATTAATCAATGTTACTATTAATATAATTAATTGTAATCATTTATAATAATTATGTACAACTTTACAAATGTGAAGGACGCACGAGCGGCAGCCGGCGCGCGCGGCGCCGCGCCGCCCGCGCCGTCGGCTATGTACATAGTTTTGTTTCCCATAATATAAACTTTAGTAGGTAGGTAATACGAATAATCTCGTAATTTTAATTATCTTCTCACATCGTTCATATCACAACGCGTACGACACACCGTTCCATTATCTAAGTAATACATTTGAAATTTTTACAATACATTTAACTTAACCACTCCGCATCGCATGCGGGTGTTGTTGGACGTGAGGGCGCGCGCGCCCGCGCAGTCACTCGCACACTCACTCACACTCACACTGTAGTCACTCGAGTCCGCACTCACGGGCTCGCTCACACTTCGCTGCGCTATTTGCCGTCGTCCTCGTCGTGACATAGTATCCTGGAAGCAAAAACCACACCATGTTAAACTGCCTTTGTAATAAAAATAATGTTTCTAGGGTTCCGTACATCAACACTGGTGTAAGCTAGGGTTTCCTAAAAACTGGAACCGTCATATACACGGTTTACTCAATCGAAATAAATCAAAACATGAATTGGAGTCATTAGGGATCCTATTTTCCGTTAAGTTTGAGGAATTAAGAACGAGATCTTTCCTCTGAACAACTTTTACCTATTATGGGATCATCCTTGAAGTCGTAACTTAAAGTAACAAAATGTATGGAGTAGCTGATCAGTTTCACATTCTGTCGGTATTATAATAAACCACATTGCACGGAGGACTTTCGGTCAGTCCGACTGGTGGACTTTATTCGCGGAGTGTTGTAAACATGGCCGCGTCGTGGCGGTGACACTCACGGGTAGACGAGCGCGAGCGCGAGGAGCAGCAGTAGCCTGCGCAGCGCGCGCGCGCGGGTGGCGGCCAGCGCGCCCAGCAGCGCATGCGCAGTCGGCGCGCGCGCGTGCGGCGCCGCGTTGCCGTGCTGCATGGCCGCCGGCTGCTCGCCTGTGCGGTAATACGATATTGTGCTTCATTGAACAACGTGAGGCTGGTCGCGGACAATACAAAGCGTGAGTATGATCATAAAGTGAAGGTGCACGCCGAGGCAGCAGCACTGGAGGCGCGCCGCAACGGCAACTGCGAGGTGTTATGGAAGAAGACGGTAGTAAAGTAAAGTGCTGCTAACACAGCTTTAAGCCATATTGGTGACAGTAGTTTTGTTCTATACTTTATATTAAGTATGTTAGTTTGTAAGGTATCATTATGTCTGAGGGCCTCTGTAGCCTGAAATGAATGTTTATTATTATGATGTTGGTGTACATGTGGCTGACGAGGACGAACACGACCGACGTAACGCTATTTTTAACCGACTTCAAAAAAGGAGGTTCTGTATTCGACCCGTATGTATGTATGTATGTATATATGTTTGTTTATCCGCGATTTTCTCAAAAACTCATGAACCGATTTTGATAATTCTTTCACTTATGTGATCTACATACTTTCAGGAAGGTTTTAGTATATAATAAATTACATATTTATTCTTATGTACGACGTTATGTGCATAAATGTACTGCATCTCCGGCATTTCTATGCAAATTTTGATGATTCTTCTAGTCGGTGTCTTCAATTCTTCAATGCACTAATGTTATTTGTATTTGTGTGGAGTAGGTACAACTAAAAAGTGAAAAATAAAAACTTTTTTACAAAAAAAAACAACCGACTTAAAAATAAAACTACAAAGTGATAAATAACTTAAAATTTTGGAAGTCGGTGTCAAAAACGAAAATGCGGAACTAACGACACCGATTTCCAAAATTTAAGTTATTTATCACTTTGTAGTTTTATTTTGAAGTCGGTTGTTTTTTTTTCAATAATACAATGCAACTACGTTGGGTACAATAATACCGGAGCCATCGACTACAGCGTCTCAACATGTTTTTTACTGTTCAACACAGAGGTAAGCGCATGCGTGTTACTGACCGCTGAGCACGTGCAGCATGACAGACGCGGAGTCCAGGTTGGAGGGCGAGCACGAGTAGTTCCCGGAGTCCTCGCGCCGCGGACTGTAGATGATCAAGTTGCCCACCTGCAATAGCAGCGGACCATCGAGTTACTGGGTCGTACAGCATGGAAGTATGTTACATTAGCATCGCACATCCAAACATTGCTCTTGTTCCTCTAAACTGAAGTTCGGGATCCATACCTACGACACATACATTTTGACGTTTGTGCAGGGGGAGGGGAGCAACTAAGCGCATTTAATTGCAAACAGTTCTTATAGAACTCGCGAGGAGTACAGGAAAAGAAGGATCATCAAGTCTTTTTTTTTTTTTTTCAATTTCGAGTTACCAATACTATCTAGTAGGAAATTTTAAAAAACTTTCAAGCTATTCTACTGAATAAAAATGTTAAATTGATTAATTCCCTGACAAACGACGACCAGCCGCAACCCCCGGCTCAAGAAGCTTGAAGTTTTGCGAGTTCGTTTCATAACGAAGTGAGCACTAAGGACGGATTTTTTAAAATACACATATATTCCAAGGGGTGGGTCGAGAGTTTATAAGGGAGTTCGTCGACAAGATTGTCTCGTGTGTCTTGCTGGTGTCGTGTGTACGGTACCGTGGTGTCGGGGGCGACCCGCTCCATGCGGATCTCGACGAGGCTCTTGTCGTAGTTGAGCACCCGCTCGTCGTTGTGGTACCAGAAGATGTAGGCGGGCTCCTCCAGCGCCTGCGTGATGACGCACTTGAGGCTCACCGTCGTGCCGGCCTTCACGTACAGGTCCGACTCGCCCACGATCTCGATCTTTGGCACTGTCAACATGTACATCGAATATATTACAGACTCAGCTTGCTTGAGACCACTATTTGGCAAGAATAGAGTGGGACGTCCCCAGATCTTAAAAACAATTGCCAAGGGCAGACTCAGCTCAAAAGGTGGAGAACCGGGGATGTTGTATAACTTGCAAGGGGCTAATGTCCAGACGACACTAGCGGCAGCCGACATCGAACGATCAAAATGACAGAATCCCGTGACAAATGGAGAGTAGGAGTACTCACCTACAACGTTGAGCTGCACGAAATGGCTCATCTTGGGCTCAGTGCCCACCTGGCACTCGTACACGCCAGCGTCGCGCGCCTGCACGTACTTCACCTGCACATACGCTTATTGTCACTCACTCGACACTTAAAATACCGCCACAGTCACGAAATAACACAAATGAGAACTCCCTGCAAAGTATTTCTTCTATTTTGTAACTGTCGTCATTTATTTTTGTCCTTGTTTGCCAAGATTTCAAAAGATGAAAAAATAATGTACCTAAATGCCCCAAACTGGACAAAATAATAGTGAATAATGGACCTGCAGCGTCCAGGTGTCGGTGGCCTCGACTAGGAAGGCCTGGAAGCGCTCGTCGGCGATGAAAGTGAAGCGGTCCACGGTGAGGATGTGCGCGTCGCGGCGCCGGATCCACGACACCGACTTGTTGCTCAGCTGCCGCACCTGCAACACGCGTTCCGATTGTCAGCATTGTCACTGCCAGGATATCGTCATACTCACATATAGCAGTACCAGTTTACTTTGGCGCGTGTCCAAAATCGGAACTAGCATCACATCATCATCTTGTTTTTGGAACGAAGTTCCTTAACGCACGTTATGGGAATGCACACTTGACGAATAAGAGCTAGACCGAAGAAAGTGTAAAATTTTGACCGACACGACACTTTTAGGGTTCCGTATCTCAAAAGGAACCCTTATACGATCACTTTGTTGTCCGTCTGTGTGGTGTCAAGACCCTTTATCTCGGGAACGCGTTAAGCTATCTAGTTGAAATTAAAACTATATACTCAGGTCTGCGGTCCCTTGAAGCTGTGAAAAAATCAAACTTCTAAGTTAACGTTAAAAAAAGATACGGCCGTTTATGCCGCAAAAAACGTATATTTCGACACTCTCAAGGGAATCAAAATGTATAGGGTACTTCCCGTTGACCTAGAATCATGAAATTTGGCAAGAAGCAAGGTCATGTAGCACAAGCAAAGTAAAAAATCCGGAAACAGTAAAGGAGAAGGGAAAGTCTCCATAGTTTCCTGGGCCCAGGTGTTAACTCAATCAACCTAGACTTATTTGTAAGAAGATATAATAAAAAGGTCTCACTGAAAATTTGGTGAAATTTGGCTTTCTAAGAATCAAGTTACATGAATATAGTTATATGTAGTAGCAATGGTACAATTCACATAGCGATCCATGTCGTCAATATCCGATCGATAGGCGTAATCAGTGGTCCAGAATAGAGAGCCAGGTAATTCAAAGTAACAAGATTCGTCGAATAGTCCTTTATAATATGCAAAGCCGAGGTCGTGGGGCTATTCAATATAACATGGAAAATACGCGCGTACTCACAAGGAAAGAAAACGAACGAGTGCCGGATTTTTTCTGCCTGTCATCTGTCAGTTGGTGACCTGCGCAGAGTATTTTAGACTATACTGATGACCAGTGTTGCTAACTGAAGAAAAATTAAAGGAACTCGATTCGCTATGAATCGATTCCACGAAACGATTGATAAGCATTTGTCACTCGGTTTTCATACATTATTCTGAGATTTTACCGATTTATCCATTATCGATTACTAAGAATTCAGGCATGTATTTAATCGATTATTTAGTTTCATAACTTAATTTAACTTTTCTCGCTTCCTAGATAGAAACATGGTACAGTATTTTGTGATTTCCTTTAGAAAAATATAACGGTTTTTTTAATACCCATTTCAACTAATGGGTATTAAAAAAACCGTTATATTTTTCTGCTGGGCCCAGGATTTCCCATCTTTGTTGTTAAATTTTAAAAAAATCGTGATAAACTATTTACATACCTGCAAATTTGTACAGACCCCTCGGTACGCGAGCCCGACTCGCTCTTGACCGTTTTTTTAATATACATTTCAAGTGAAATTTCAAAAAACAACAGCGCCCCAGTTGCCCCTGGCAACGTCATTCGAGCGCTAAAATATCCTTGTAGCAGTAAACACAGGCTCTTGTTTATAACAACTGAGGAAGTCGTGCAGTATTTGAAGGTGAAGACCAACTGGACTCTGAGGGTCGAAAGGCTGGAATCGCGCCACAACATCAACTTTAAGTCATTCGTGGTACGAGTTCCAACCCAACATCTACAGACCTGCCTGAAAGAGGACTTTTGGCCGAAAGGTGTCGTATATCGACGTTTCCGAGGACGGTTACGCGACACCACGCAGCAAAACACGACGCCGACCACGTTACGTCTATTATAGTCATAGCTTTAAGGTTTTTAATATGTATTAGTTTATTATAGTATAAGATTATGTTGTGTATTTTATCTATGGGCCTTAGCTGCCTGATAATAAAATGATTATTATTATAAGTCACACGTTTCAGAGAACTCGCTCATTAGTGATTTTCAACTGTTAGGATTTTGAATCGGGAGCTTTTATTAAACAAATACAAGTCTTCTAAGGAGCATTGAAGATGATGAAACTTTCACATGTTAAGTTAAGGAACTCGATTGATAAGTAACTTGACTATAGGCTAACCGCTTAATAGAGTCCTCGCCTGCGGGGTATAGGGGCGCGGGGGTAAGACGAGAACGGGGACTCGTAGCGAGACACACCAGAGGCGAAATGTGCACTGGACAGTTTTTAAAGATATGTGACGTCACATTGGTTAACGGTGAACAGGTGGTGATTTTTTATTAGAAAATTAGTTGATGACTTTACAACATTATGTGAAACAACTATGTGTAGGTAACAAAATAAAATATTAGCTAATAAACTTATGTATTATTTATTATATGCAAGATTTATCAAATTTATAAATCAATCACTTAAATCATGTCCATATCAATATCACTGGAACTTGATTCTTCACTTTCGAAGCAGCCATCATCAGAATCATCTGAATCGTCCTGCACATTAATAATAAAATCAACAACATCATCTAGAACTCTGTCATGTTTGTAGTATTCGTTCTCGACTTTAATTACATGGTTAACACAATGCTCCCACTTCTCTACGGCATATCGAGCAAATAATCCCTCCAACATATTTTTTTTGGTCCAAATTAGAGTCGATACTTTTTTGTGCTAACTGTCCTTAATATCACTGGGTCATCAATTGGGGTCAGGTCTGGGTGATATGGAGGCAAACGCAACACTTCATTTCCGTTTCTTTTCAATAACTCGTCAATTTTGTAATTATATATTCTGTGAAATGGCTTTTAATTAATTTAAATAAGTCATCCTTTCTAAGTTTATCATCAAAAGGCACGTCATACCGTCGTAGCCAATCTTGCATAGCTGGCTTGGTGGAAGCCAAAGTCAGCTGTTTCTCTTCTCGTACCGAATGATAAGCTGCGTTATCCATTACTATGACAGAATTTGGTGGTATATTAGGTATGGGTTTTTAATTTATCCATTTACTGAAATTCACGAAATTCATAGAATTGTGATAATCACCTGTTTTTTATATTTGGATTTAAATATCACGAGTGCTCCGTCTACAATCTAGTTTGGCCTCCACAATGTACGATGATCAAACGGCCTCCTTTACCGATATGAGACAGCACGCCGAGTTCATCCTTTGATTGCCAACATTTTGAAACGTTATGAGACGCATTAACATATGTTTCGTCAAAGTATAAAATATGTCTTCCTTCTCTACGATATTTTGATATTTTTTTAATAGTATTTAGGTATTAACACCTCCACGATGTTATATTTGGCTGTTCGATAAAGAGTTAAGCACATCTAATACTTTAAAATAATATTGATTTGCTACTTAGCCCTCTTCCTGTCTCCTAATTTTGCTGTGCACGACAGGGTCCATATTGATCTTTTACTTATAATACCATCTATGTAATACATATGAAATGCAATAAAGAATTGAGTATTGAGTTTCCTTTTAGATTCGCATTTCTTAAATTTAAAACCTAGATAATGTAATAATAGTGTTAAATGTTCCCTGTCGCAGTGTAATACATTCTCTTCTCTAAGTACAGTTGGTATTTTGGTATTTTTTTGGAAATTGTGTTATACTGAGTGAATTTTCGTTCTTACCACGCCTTTTGTGAAATCGTCTACTTCAACGCATTTTCTGCGAATCTGTTTTGATTTTCTCGGTTCCTTGTTGTACAATTAAAAATTTTCAATTACAGACTTTTCCGATAATCCAGTAACTTTTGCTGCGGTTTTGTTTAAAGATATATATTGTTGATATCCAGCAGAATTGGGATCCAGTTTTTTTTTTCTAAAATATTCGTATATGTTAAAAGCCATTTGGTTGCACTGACTATTAATTTTATGTCCGAAGATGATATTTCGACTAATCTTGATAATTATTTAATCTCACGTATAACTCTCACAAAGCGTCCGCTACTGTCAACACGTGCGATCGCTAACCGCGCAGCGAGCACAGAACACTATGCTTCTAAGCGGAGAGCGAACTGAGTTTGACAAGAATGCGCCTGCTGCACCTCTCCCGGTCTCCATTCCGCGCCCCGCGCCCCTCGCCCCTATACCCCGCAAGCGTGGACTCAATTAAGCGGTCTGCCTATATAACCTTAAATTGTCCGTAAATTCAAATCACAGCTGTCATTCTGTATGTGTTAAAACTAGTATTTAACTTGTTTGTATTGCCTGGGAAATTAATTATTATTAATAATATTCGTATAAATAGCTACAACACTGCAAAGTGGTGTAGTGTGTCAATCTGCGTAACAATCAAGTTCCCTGAGGATACATACAAACAGGGATCAGCCGGTCTATTCTGTAAAAGCTTCACCGCGCAAACTTAGGTGAAGTGAGTTTGAAATGAACGACTTATGACTTATATAAATGACTTATGAAAAATGAGCTGTCGTTCCACCTGATGCTAGGGAACCTGTTTACTGATGCTAGGGAACCTGTTGACTGATGCTAGGGAACCTGTTAACTGATGCTAGGGAACCTGTTGACTGCTCACTTCACGTAAGCTTTAACGGTGGGATTGTTACAGAACAGATGGGCGGTGGTGTGGTGTTACCTTGCAGGGCAGGTAGGCGTGTGTGCCGAGCTGCGTGGTGATGTTGTTGGGCGCCGAGGGGTCGAAGTAGGGCCCCGTGTACAGCCCCACGTAGCGCTTGGTGAGGCGCGGCCCACCGCCCGCCTCGCCGCACGATAGCACTGCAACCACAAATAAACAACAATAGATGAATGAAACTACAAGACCAGCAAATTAGATTGTTGAAACTATCAGTCAGTAAGAAAACAAAAAATACGTGTGGCACTCGGGGACTGCCGCGGTAAAGCTATTGCATAGCAACGCACACAAACACCGTGCCGAAGTCTGCCGAACTGATACGACGTTAGACGATGCTTAGGTTTATTTTCGTTACGGAATTTCTTCATTCGGTCGCCGCGCTCAAAGCCCAAGATAAAAGCTATGCAATAGCTTAAAAAAGAAATGTAAAGACGATTATAATTATATTTATTTTGAAATTTTCTTCACGTAGTTTAAAACATAAATACGTAACATGCGTGGCGGTTGGGAGCGTTACTTAAAGAAATCAATCCACAGCTATTCACGACCACACATCAATACAGAGAAGTGACCATAGTAGTATCTAGGGACATTAAAATATGACATTTCTGATTTGAACAGACAGCTAAATTCTTCTCTATTCATATCACTGTCATGCATAAGCGATAAGCTCCGTCAATGAGTTATTTATTTCTACAGTAAACTAAGAATAATATTCTTGTGTGTCCAAGGACTGGAGTCCTCTTTTCCAAAACGCCATAGATTTGATAAAACAGAACTGAGCTATCACGGCAGTAATTAAAGGCTTGTCCTGTAATACTCCTCTTAAAATACAAAGTCACTTAATAGTTTAAACGATGAAACCACTGCCACCAAAATCCTGCTGTTTTAACTCGTAGGTTCTAATTTATTGAATTAAACACTCGTACACACGGAATCAGTTTATATTTGAAAACTTGCCAGCTGAACATTAAAACTAAGACATGCACATGGAAATTATTGTTTTGCAGTCCATCAGACTCTCATCTCAGTCGAGCAGGCAATTGTGTTGTGCGGCGTGCGTTCCGCCGAGCAGTGCAGCAGTGGCGCCACTCGACGCCGCGGGTTCACACACGCGGCGTCGCGAGGTATTTCAAAATCGCGCGTTAAATGATAAATGATTTATTTCTGTAAGTAGGTTTGTACAAACACTTTTACACGTCAATCATATTTTTTTTAAGGTAGATGAGGTCGGCGTTTCCTATCTGACTACGTTGAGAAGAAAGGCCGAAACAAACTCAGAGGTCACAGTCTCTTTTAAAGTCTAGACAAAATCTTGGTCAGATCATGTGAAGACCATGTAGATTGGTGTCTGAAATGGTCTTTTGAGGAAAGAACCACAAAGATTGAGCAGACCTGTCCAGTTGACAAATGGGTGCACTGGCACGCATTTGTCAAAAATCGTGCAGCTCAACTCAGAACTTGAGGAGCTCAACGATTCGACGAACAATACTAAAGAAAGGACATTTGGGTAGGCCGCGTAAATTACTCAAACTGCCAGATCTTGATTAAAAGTAACTAAGAAGGAAAACAGAAAAAAGAAACGAGAAACACTATATTATAGAAATAGAAATGAAATAATTTCATGAATTTGGGTAACTCCAGATAATAGGACGGTAGCGCCCTACTATCTGCGTTTAGATATTCGGAATTCGGATACTTACTACTGGGTACAAACACTAATGGACGCAACTTATACTGCTGTACTCTGCTAAGTCGCTAAGTTCATGAACACATAATGTTTTTTAAATAATCTAAATCTTGCTCTTGGATTATGCGAAACGGTTAGTATATTTGCTACGCCGTAGCCCGAAGCGGCAGTCGTAGAGGGCACTAGTATCCGTAGCATGTGTCCGGCGGTTCGTCGCCTTCATTTCCATTCTTGATTTCCGGAGCGAGGACCCAATAATAAAACGAAATTTATGTGAGAGGCACCGCCGCCGCGCCGCCCAGCGCCGGCGGGAGGCGTGGAGGCGCGGCGGGTCACGGGATCCCGATCTAATTAATTACGCGATGATGCTACGAGCCGTCTTTATAGGTGTTTGGTAATATTTCCTTTGCAGCATCGTGATTTTGTCATTAGCGTCGTCGCTGGGATGAATAAATCTATCGACAGTATCGACTACTTTGTCGCTACAGATAGTAGGCACCGCGTCAGTATGACAAAAAGACTCGTCCTTCACACGACACGACCGGTTGCTTCGTAGTGACATGAAAGACACGTCCTTCACACGACACGACCGGTTTCGTGACATGAAAGACACATCCTTCACACGACACGACCGGTTGCTTCGTGGTGACATGAAAGACACGTCCTTCACACGACACGACCGGTTGCTTCGTAGTGACATGAAAGACACGTCCTTCACACGACACGACCGGTCTCGTGACATGAAAGACACATCCTTCACACGACACGACCGGTTGCTTCGTGGTGACATGAAAGACACGTCCTTCACACGACACGACCGGTTGCTTCGTGGTGACATGAAAGACACGTCCTTCACACGACACGACCGGTTGCTTCGTGGTGACATGAAAGACACGTCCTTCACACGACACGACCGGTTGCTTCGTAGTGACATGAAAGAAGAATTATCTTATAAGAAACTAAGACTAGTGACCGCGTAGTCCTTATATCACGTTGCTGCATTTGGTCAACCTGGAACACGCATATGAGGTGCACAGACTGGGGACACTGTTGGGTGACGACAGTCTGGTAGACGCGGGCGCGCGGGGCGGATGTGCCGTGTGATGGGCGGGGGCGGGGCGGGCTCGTATTCCGGAATAAAAGTTTTTATCGATGCCACCCGTCTGCACCGGATATTGAGGATGGAAATGAAATCCCAAATCATCCCACCTCCGCAAGTTCTGGCATCGCCGCCGCGGTGCCTCGACGCGCACTCTACACAGTGCACACGTACAATGCACGAGTGTTTGTACGACGACGTTCACACTTCTGTTAGTCTCCAGGCTCCAGGCTCTAGGCAGGTATTTTATTTCCAAACATTCGCCGACAGTATACCGAATGAAATTGATTCCCGCGGATATGATGCAACGAGCTTAAATATGAGGTACAGCAGACCATATTGTACGTGCACACTGACACACGCCGACCTGGCTTCATAACGGAGGAAGAGTTGCTGGGTGGTGGGAAGGTAAAAGATAACATAAACCAGTTAGTTAATTAGATTATCACTCAATTGTTGAATATATCAACAATTTGTAAATTCTACCTTTGCTAAAATTGTCGACTGCTTCATGAGCAGCTCTAAATATGTATTTGTACAACGTTAGATAGCTGATTAAATGAAGATGTCTTTCCCGTAACTTGTACGCTTAATGTCATAGTAAAGTTTTGAGATAACTTGTGTCAAAGTTCATGTATGTAGATGATTTATGAAGATGGTTAGTAAACTATAACATTTAACTGTTTGATGTTTTAGAGAATTTGGTTACATCGAAAGGTTTTTTGAAGTATTAGGTATCCAATTGAATATCAATGAAGGCCATTTAATTTGAGAGTTTAGAGAACAGTAATATTTAGTGACGAATTCCTTGAATTAAAAAAAAAATAGTAGAAATATTGGATTTTCTCGAATCCCATGAATTTTTGCCTAGGCATTAGCGGGTGCATACCTAATTGTTGTAAATAGGTCACACTATCATGTCCTGAAAGGAATAGGTCACTATCATATCCTGAAAGAAATAGGTCACACTATCATGTCCAGAAAGGAATAGGTCACACTATCATGTCCTGAAAGGAATACGTCACACTATCATATCCTGAAAGGAATACGTCAAATTACAAGTCATCCTGTATACAAATCACCGTCATTCTTTCAGTCATGTGTCATGTATAAGTTGGCTCTTTCGGTGTATTCACGAAGTTTGTTTCAGCCTGCTAAACAACTAACTTTGACGGTGCAACCCATTGCTGTGGAGGATTGTGCAAAGTGCCGAAGCGTCCCTCATATTGTGGCTACATACGGCTAGTTTCATGTGATTAATCTAATGATGATAACGTGCTTATGGAAATGTTCGTACTTGCATAAATATCGCGTGTGTAAGACATTTTACTTGTTGGATGGGACGCCAGCGGTGCGAGTTCGGTGCCGGTCTACGTCAGAAAGTGGTAGTTTGGTGGCCGCCCAGCTAATTATCGACCAATGCCGACCACCCGGACCGATTTAAACTCGGGCCGTTGTGGTCCCGGTGCACTAAAAACCTTACTCAATTTAACTGAATTCGGATTCATCCGAACTACTGATGTAGAAAAACCTTTATTGCGTTCGGCAGTAACTGTCGAGTGTCGGTCACAGAGCACAAGGAGTCTAGCGTCATCGAACGTGAATAGATGTGTCGTCATGTGCTGACAGAGCGACTTGCGCCCCGCTGCGCTGTGACGGTCTGTCACTCACTCACTCCTATTTAATAACAAAATATTATAGATATAGAGGGGCAAACATGAAATAAAACTTTAATTTTCAATTTTATTTGTATTTTTACTCAACCAAGCTCTACCTAACTGGAAAGTAAGGTGTAACATTTCACGGTCAAAGATTGACGAAAAACCATTAGTAAGCCATTGTACTGTAATTCTTTATATCTTATTGACATAAAGTTTAAATTAGAATAAAATTGTTGCTGTGAGTTTATTTTGTATGTTATAAGAAGTATTTTACAATCTAAAATATATATATATATTATATACAAGTGTATAAAAAAAAAAAGACAAGAGCTCATAGGTCATCAAAAAATTCGTCCGCATCGCTGTCAATGGGATAAGTGCCCAAAAGGCTGGCAGCATTACCACGTTGGATGGCAATGCTTATTCTTTGGGCTAAAAATAGGTCAGCCCTCTGGTCACATGTAGAGTCAACCAACCGCTTGGCGATGTCTCGAAACATTCGATGAGCACTCGGGCCCCAAGGCCCTAGAGTTTCAACCCCAAACGGCTCAAACATATAACTCCCAAAAAGGTTGTTATATTTGCGTCGTTTGAGGTTTTCTGCTCCTGCAGCAGCCGCCCCAGCACAGCCCGCCGTGCTAGGAAGATGGGATGGCGCGAGGGTGTCGACACAAGTTGCATCCCACACCAAAGGCCTACCCAACTTCCAAGGCATTATTGTCATTCCATCTGGCCTCTTCCCATCGTCACGTGCCAAGCCATTGGGTTCTAAAACAGCTGGCACCCCGGCGGTGACAAGAGCCCGACGGATGATGTCGTTAATGCTGGCGTGCCGTGCCATCCGACCAGCGCTCTTGCTGCAGGATAGGCCATGGTGTCCGAGGCAGTCGACTGCTTCACCGCTGTGAGTTGAATAAAACTCTCTGCAATCATTCTAATTTACACCATACCTTACGGAGATAAGAGTTACATTGCAATGACTTACTAATGGTGGAACATCGATCGTGAAGGGCTTAGGCCAACATTTTCTTTGCCGTGCCGCTACCACAACACCGCCAGTATTTGTTTCAATTTTTATAGGTACTGTGATATGACAAAATCAGCGACGAGGCGACGGCGTGGCGCGGCCACAAGCCCTAACGTTTTTTCCTTCATAGTAGGTAAATAAAAAAAGCCACTTGTTTGTTTCCAACGCACGTGTGGTTTTCGGTTGTTAATCGCTAGTTTATTAAAGTTACTTTAAATTCAAATTATATTTTCGCTCGAGTACCCACTGCAGTGCCCACAGCCTCACACCTATCTAAACTATGTCGGATCGTGAAGAAGACCCGATGTTTCGCATCTCGGCCACCCAGTGGTGCGACCTATACGCTGCGCTGTCAGCGAATCTATAGCTATTCTCCATCTACGCCCTAAACTAATTAACTATTTTTTTTTAACATAGTACCTATTTTGTCACAGATATTTTAAAATTTAATGTCACCATGAGACCTAGTATCATTACTTTCAGTCTATTAAAATGTACTCTGTGATTATTACTTTTTAGTCCGGTCAAGTTAGCTTCAAAAATAAGCGTAAGGTTACATTAATTCGCATAAAGCTGAAAATTGGTATAAATGTTAGGAACACCATTTACAAATAAATTGTCAAAAGTCCCCATCGATCCGACGTGAGCAAAAAAAAATTATTCAAGGTCAAATGTTGCAAAAATTAAAAATTTAAAAAACCCCCGACTCAAACAAAAACCTCTAAAAACTAAAAAATAATATATATTGGCCCTTTAAGTTTAATATAAGTTGCAGGAAATATTTTGATCCAAGCGTCCTCACGTCGGGGGACGGCTAATGAAAATTGGAAGTTAACAGCAGCTATGTTTTCTACAATAGCGTGCATTCATTTTTGCTGGGTTTAATCCTCATCTGTTTGGCGTTTTCATTAGCCGTCCCCCGACGTGAGGACGCTTGGATCAAAATATTTCCTGCAACTTATATTAAACTTAAAGGGCCAATATATATTATTTTTTAGTTTTTAGAGGTTTTTGTTTGAGTCGGGGGTTTTTTAAATTTTTAATTTAACTTTTATTTCTTGCTTTTAAGACTTTATAATATTATATTACTAGTAAACATGCTATACTATCGACACCTGACTCGCCGAAATCTGCGAAGCTGTACGTATTTTTACCACAGTGAAGCTAGTTAGGTACCTACTCGTGGTCGTTGGCGTTCATTCCATATTAACGTATTCCTCTGTTTTCTCCCTGGATAATGGTACTAGTCCAAATACTTTGTCTTAATTATATTTTTTTTAAACAGTTTTATTGAAAAAATAAAGGTAATAATAATGTAGTAAATAATGTATTAAAAGCTAAATAATTCGTTAGGCCCTAGGTACCAGTCATCACTCCAGTTTCCTCATCAATCTAGCTAGGGCATTGATTAGATTAAAAAAATAATTTTCAAGTTTTTAGTTTTCATTTCGTTAGTTAATATTCCTCATTCCCTTTCAATATAGTGTACATTATTCTACTTGTCAAGCCCTTTCATTTGATACCCATATTAAAGGAGTTGTGAAAAAAAAGTGTTATTCGCCATTTTGTGGTGGCGGCCATCTTGGATTTGAAATTTATCATAGTGTATGGTATTCTACTAGTCAAGCCCTTTCATTTGATACCCATATTGAGGGAGTTGTGAAAAAATATGTCATCCGCCATTTTGTGGCAGCGGCCATCTTGGATCGATTTTCATCAAACATAGCTAAGAACACTCCCGACTAATTCATCTTTCAAACAAAAAAAACAAAATCAAAATCGGTTCATCCGTTTGGGAGCTACGATGCCACAGACACACACACACACACACAGACACGCAGACACGTCAAACTTATAACACCCCGTCGTTTTTGCGTCGGGGGTTAAAAATAAGTTTTTTGCATTTTTCAGCTAAACGGTAAGTTTTGTCACAAACAGGAAAAACAAAATTGTTCATCATGCAATTATCTACAAAAAATGTTCTTACACTTTTTTCCTAAGAATCACCATTTCAGAGATATAGCGATGCAAAAAGTTGAAAAAGTTGAGTTTTTCATACCCAGTCCCACTTCAGCTTAGCGGCTTATTGAGCAACGTCAGTAATCTGTGTTTTGAGCGCAGTGTGGTGTTGCGAATATGGTCTGTCAATTTGACGCATAGAATAAGAATACTGCGGTCCATTGCAAGTTGGCAAACCTTGAGTTTGGACTTTTAAATGTTTGTCAAAGACCAAGTCTGAGATCCATAGGTCAGGATGGGAAAGATGCACATGTCCATAATTTTTTGCTTTAGTGTCAAAGGCAGATTTCCTTTCATAAGCTCTTTCATGGACCAGTAGCTCTTCCAGGCATTTTCGGTTCGTCTTAAGACTTCCTTGTCTTGTCTGGACTGGATTTTGTGAAAATAAACTCGATCTTGAGATCTTAAGACTTAAAAATAGAAAAATACGTCTTAGACGCCTAAAATCTCGAAATGGTTTTGGAATCGGCATAGGTTCATTTTTACAAGCTTTTATGTAAGTAAGTATGTATGTAAGTTGTCCGTCAAAATTTGCAAACTACGATATTTTTCGACCCTCTGTAATGTTGGTATCCGATTGAGCTGAAATTTTGCATACACCTTTAGTACTGGTAACAATACAATATGCAATACTCAATATTGTAATAATTTCAATATGGTCGTCGCTCCAAGATGGCGGATTACATTTTTCTTACGATCCCTTTAATATGGGTATCAAATTAAAGGACTTAAAAAGTAGAAAACGATACGTGAACAATTAAAACGATTAATTCAATTAAAATATTAAACAAAGAGTCATAATGTCAATAATGTAAATAGTGTAAATAATGTTAGTAGGGTAAATAATGGAATGGTGTAAGTAAATCAATAAAATAATGTAAATAAATGAATACAAAATGGAAAAATAGTAGATTGTACAACTAGTGCATAAAAGAAGCCATTTTATGCCCGAGTTATACACTCTGCTTTTCACTTCGATTGCGAGAAAATGAAACAGGCATAAAGTATATAACAGTACATAATTCATCAAAAATTTTGCAAAGCATACCTAATTCCCGCCACGAAACTTTTTAAAAGTTTTTATTTTTATTTTCAACATGTGTCATTCGACTTGGGTACTTCATACTGCCAAGTCATAAAAACTTTTCTTTGCGTTTTTAAATAATAAATGACAACTATTTTATCTGATTTTATTAAATTAACCATAGAAAATACGGAAGTAATATAAATTAAAGAAAATGAAATAAATCACGACTTTAATCTGCGAAGTTTTATTGTGCGTGTGGCTGTTGGGCCTGATTATCTTAGTCTTAGAAAAAAAAATACTTTATGCACAGAACATAATAAAAAGCGATTTTATGTCGCCTAAGCACAACATAAAGACGAACTTTTAGAGCATAAGAAGTGAAGAAGATGTTTTCACTTCTCATGCTCTAAAAGTTCGTGTTTTAAAAAAAATAAACAACCGACTTAAAAAAAAACTACAGAGTGACAACTAACTTTAATTTCGGAAGTCGGTGTCGTTGGTTCCGCATTTTCGTTTTTTGACACCGACTAAAGTTATTTATCACTTTGTAGTTTTTTTTTTAAAGTCGGTTGTTTTTTTTGTAAAAAAGTTTTACGTTTTTATTTAAATAAAAGTTTGTTTTTTAAATACTTTTTTTTAATCCAAATGACTTGTATCCAGGGTGGCAGGACTGGCAGGACACCGACGCGCAAACTGTTACCACAGATTCAGTAAATGATTCTGAAATCCCCTGCGTTGAAATTTTTCGTCGGTAATAAAAAAAATCCGATTCCATACATTTTGACTACGCGGTCAAAATGTATGGAATCGGATTTTTTCGGTTTTGGACTTTTCTATGAAACAGCAGATTTTTTTGATAACCGACATTTCTACGCCGAGGGGTCTAGACTCATGTGCTGACGTTCACGCTTAGTTTGTGCGGCGATTTCCCTGCCATCCTGTATATGACCGAGCAGGAGGAAGCTGACATTATAAAATAATTTCACGTCAAAAGTTTGGACTAAGCCATCAACCCAGGCGTTTGCGTGTATCTTGGGGATTAGAGTTACATCAATCACATAAGTAAGAGTAATCACTCACGTCTGTGAACTGTACCGCTTAGCCCTCACACTGTGTACCGGAAGTAAGAAAGTTGGCTAGTGTAGCACGATGTCCATACAAAGCAAGATTGCGCCGCGCCGCGCGGGGTAACAATTGTGTACAGAGATAATCCTGCGATACTCAACAAACAAGAGTCCATTAATAATTTGTCTGCGGCGGCAGGAGAACACATTATTTATGAGTGAAATATAGTTGCGCTGAGATGTCGGGACAAAGCGAACAAAACGAATGGTTTCTTGTTCCAAGCCGGCCTAGATTCCTTCCTGACAAATGTCTAGTATTCATTAGGGGCGCGGCGCCGTTCATTAATACTGAATTATTCCTCTTGAAAATGTATGAAGCGTTCCTCAGCCGCGGCTGGTACTTAATCAAACTGCGCGTTGTTCCTCGCGGGGAGCCCTGCGCATTTAAGAGTTGTGAACTGGCCCCCGCCGTGTTGTGTCTGTCTTCATTGTACTGTCTGTATGTATTCCGTGCATGTTTACATGTTTTATGTGTACATGTTTCATGTGTACAGTAGGCGCCAAAAGTCCATAGGCAAAGTCACAAAGCAATAGCTTGACGTTTAGTTTGACTTACGACCTTCTTTTAATGAGTAATTAGACACACACACTCGCATATTACTCGAATATAGTTCCGTGTCATGTTCGTCTTGTTCACATAGTTCGTAAAAAATTATGATTATACCCACAGAAATCTAAATAAATAAAATATAAGGTAGACAGATGCTTAACTTACGGCTCATTTACCGCTAGTCCCCGACTAAATAGAATGTTGTTGCTTCTTGGTTGGTGGATAATTTGGTAGGTGATGGTGTTGTAGTTCATTTTGAAATGCAAGCAAATTTAAATATTGAGATGAAAGCGGATATAATCACGCTGCGTAAACATGGACTTAATATTATATCACAAATATTTGATGAAATCGGTCTGACTGTGAGTATTATGATTTAATTATTTTATCGAACATTTATCTAATTAAAGTATAGCTGATGATTCTTGTAGTTATTTTTTTAAACGTTTTATATTTACCATAAGCCCTAAATAGAAGAAAAAAATAATATTTCCTAAAGTTTATTTATTTACTTTTGGAATGATGAATATAACATTAAGCATAATTATAATATAATCATTTTGTAACATTTCTATTTTCAAAATAATTTTGTTTCAAAATAGTAATAATCTATACATATAATAAAATTGTAGAAAAGTGGTGTCTGTACAATGGAAATATATAAAAAAAAAGTAGCAGGGGTTGTTATTATATCGATGCCGAACCCGAAAGTGTAATTCAATTTTTTTTGTCTGTTTGTCGGTTTGTCTGTTTGTCTGTGTGTTTGTGCACGCTAATATCAGAAACGGCTTATTCGATTTAGATGCGGTTTTCACTGATACATTGTAGTAAGCTTCACTTAACATTTAGTGTTTATTTCATGTCAATCGGTTCATAAATAAAAAGTTATGTCAATTTAAAGAATCACGGCGAACATTTGTTAAGGTAATACAGAGAAGCATTACTGTAAAGTAAATTTTTAGCTAAAGTAATTTAAAATATGCTGCCCGAAAAGTCACTATTCCACGCGGACGAAGTCGCGGGCACAGCTAGTATTTTATAATTTTGCTAGTAGTCTAACATTATTCCTTTTTTGTTTTAGAGAAATTAACTACTGAGTCGGAGAGTCAAAAGATATAAGGAAGGAGGAGGGTAGCCTTGCCAGTCGAAAGCGAAGTGGAAAGCCCAGCTGGTCAGTGAATATGAAACAAGTGGTTTCATACCAACGAGATATTTTGCCGAATTATTCGCCAAGTGTTTACGAAGCGTTCGCCGTGCAAACGAAAACCAACTCAAAAACATAATATTTGATTGGAAATCATAAACAAGAACGTTTATACAAAGTATTAAGTTATAAATTGATTTTAGTAATTATTTATATATAAATATTTAAAATAAAAACTTTTTTACAACAAAAACAACCGACTTCCAAAAAAAAACACTACAAAGTGAAAAATAACTTTAATTTCGGAAGTCGGTGTCGTTGGTTCCACATTTTCGTTTTTTTGACACCGACTTCCGACGACGTATTTTTCGCTTTTTAGTTGTACCTACCCCATACAAATTCATATAACACTACTTGCTAGTGACAGGAAGATAAACATCATCAATATAAACTAAGTGGAAAAACAAACGTATTGTTGACGCTAATTCCAAAACTACCCAAGCAAAGTTCATAAAATTTATATGGGACCACCTCTGAAGCATACCTTATTCATTAATTAGACTAGATGCTGATAATCCTGGCTGCAGCATCAGGCCAAACTTATGTCAACATTGCATTGAACTTAAAATTTAGTCCTGTTTAAAATGAGCCCAAACACGACTACGGTGCTGTAATTTCAAAGTTTGTACTTTTTCTGATGCTCCTGGCTTCAGCATCAGGTCTCTATGTACTTCGGTGTTCCTCATTAACATTACGTTTATCCACACGTCGAGCCCTTTCCAATGAGCCTAAATATCTGCTGTTAGTTGTCGAGGAGTTAGGTACTCTGCAGACTATCCTGACTGCAGCATCAGGTCATGACTTGATGATCATGAGACCAAATGTGGCAAATGCCCAATCAAACATCAAAACAATTTACTAAAACAGTCCTTGCCTGTTCGAGTAACTTCTTACTGTTAAGGAGTTGTACCTTCCATCATCAGCCCAGCTACCTGAGATGGTGACAACCATACGCAAATACACAAGATACTTCATAAAATATGCGAAAAACCATAAGTAAGCCTATAAAATTTGAGGGTTGCCCTCGATTTCTCTAAGATCCCATCATCAGATCCTAACTTGGTGACAATGGGACCACCTCAGAACTATCTACTTTCGAACAAAAAAAGAATTTTGAAAATCTGTCGACAATTGGCGGAGTATTCGATGAACAAACATACAAAAAAAAAAAAAACATACAAACAGCCGAACATAGTACCTCCTCCTTTTTGTGAAGTCGGAAAACTCAAAGGTGACTGACTGACTGACATAGTGATCTATCAACGCACAGCCCAAACTACTGGAGGGATCGGGCTGAAATTTGGTCATGCAGGTAGATGTTATGACGTAGGCATCCGCTAAGAAAGGATTTTGATAAATTCTACCCCCAAGGGGATAAAATAGGGGATGAAAGTTTGTATGAAACTTTGTCAATTTTAAACCGATCGGGCTGAGACTTTGCATGCATATAGCTACTATGACGTAGGCATCCCCAGAGAAAGGATTTTGATAAATTCTACCCCAAGGGGATAAAATAGGGAATGAAACTTTGTATGAAACTTTGTCAATTAATAATAATAATAATAATAATATATCCCCATCGCCGTATCTCTACGTTGACGTCCACCTCTGAAGCATACCTTATTCATTAATTAGACTAGATGCTGATAATCCTGGCTGCAGCATCAGGCCAAACTTATGTCAACATTGCATTGAACTTAAAATTTAGTCCTGTTTAAAATGAGCCCAAACACGACTACGGTGCTGTAATTTCAAAGTTTGTACTTTTTCTGATGCTCCTGGCTTCAGCATCAGGTCTCTATGTACTTCGGTGTTCCTCATTAACATTACGTTTATCCACACGTCGAGCCCTTTCCAATGAGCCTAAATATCTGCTGTTAGTTGTCGAGGAGTTAGGTACTCTGCAGACTATCCTGACTGCAGCATCAGGTCATGACTTGATGATCATGAGACCAAATGTGGCAAATGCCCAATCAAACATCAAAACAATTTACTAAAACAGTCCTTGCCTGTTCGAGTAACTTCTTACTGTTAAGGAGTTGTACCTTCCATCATCAGCCCAGCTACCTGAGATGGTGACAACCATACGCAAATACACAAGATACTTCATAAAATATGCGAAAAACCATAAGTAAGCCTATAAAATTTGAGGGTTGCCCTCGATTTCTCTAAGATCCCATCATCAGATCCTAACTTGGTGACAATGGGACCACCTCAGAACTATCTACTTTCGAACAAAAAAAAGAATTTTGAAAATCTGTCGACAATTGGCGGAGTATTCGATGAACAAACATACAAAAAAAAAAAAAACATACAAACAGCCGAACATAGTACCTCCTCCTTTTTGTGAAGTCGGAAAACTCAAAGGTGACTGACTGACTGACATAGTGATCTATCAACGCACAGCCCAAACTACTGGAGGGATCGGGCTGAAATTTGGTCATGCAGGTAGATGTTATGACGTAGGCATCCGCTAAGAAAGGATTTTGATAAATTCTACCCCCAAGGGGATAAAATAGGGGATGAAAGTTTGTATGAAACTTTGTCAATTTTAAACCGATCGGGCTGAGACTTTGCATGCATATAGCTACTATGACGTAGGCATCCCCAGAGAAAGGATTTTGATAAATTCTACCCCAAGGGGATACAATAGGGAATGAAACTTTGTATGAAACTTTGTCAATTAATAATAATAATATATCCCCATCGCCGTATCTCTACGTTGACGTCGTGGTGGGGCTTGCGCGCTCCGAACTCTGGGCCTGTGCCGGAAGAGTTTACTCTCCAGAATGGGTCTAAGGTGAGGAGCCAGACCAAGAGAGATACAGAAACCCGCAGGGCAGCATGTGGCGAGCTGTTGGGCAGTAGCGACCCCACGGACCCTATCTCCCGGGAGAAGTCTTGTTCCTCATCTCTGGCTTGCCTTTATTGGCCGGCTGGAGTGAAAAATGACGAGGAACAGAGCTCCCACCTCATTCTTGCCTTTATTGGCCGGCTTGAGTGGAGATTCGCAAGAGCAAACGTGCTCGGAGGAAGGAAGTATTCCAGTAAGATGCTGGTAGGGATCTTGACCGTACTTCCGGGATTGTCCTGATAGCCGTGGAATACCTCTCCACTCCTCATAAGCACCTCAGGACATGTTGCCCCCTTGTCGCTACGTCACTATGTGCTAGCGACCGTTTCCGGGGGCCCATTATTGAGTGTGCAAGTCACCCCCTGCCATTTTATCCGTGTATATATAAAACATTGATCAGGCAGGGGTCATAGTTCTTCCATAGTTCTTGGTAACCAGTCCACTTCAGCCACCCAAACCCATAGTCCAACTTTTTATTTTTCCTATCCTACAATAGTCCTACACCAACCGGGGGTTATCCTTGGGTGCACTTGCATAGTGCATACAGGGATAATCGTCGGACGGTGCCGCATTTCATTAAAATTTCCTAAGGGGCCTCTGCGAGTTGGCTTCGGCCCCTCGTACGCCTCCCAAAGGACCGGGACCCCATGGTCCCGAGATATGTAAAATCATAAAAAAATTAATAATAATATCGTTTATTCATAAAAATGGTGCAGATTTTTGTAACACAAACTTAAAAATTATTATAGAGGACACAGTTGCTCATTTGCCTGAACTAGGTAGAACCTGTGTTTCAGGCTAGAAATGTGCTAAGAATTTTAAAATATAAAAATTAAAACTGTTAAGACTAATTTAAAACTAATATTATCTTAAAATACTAACATGTTTTATTTACAGACAACGAGTAAATCCTCTGTCTCACTATATGATATGCTAAGTAAAAATTGCAGAATAATCTTTTTACAGTCGTAATTATTTAATTTATAGATACTTAATTTCCTATTTAATTTATTGTATAGAAATGGGCCTAAAAATGTAAAGAATCTGTTTACAAAGACATATTTAGAGGATGCATTTGACTCACATACAATATCATTCCGTCTCTTATTAATACTTTGAATGTTATAGGAGAGCATGGTGTGCTGTTTTAATACCAAGTGCGTTATGAAAAGCTGGCGAACAGTCAGCACGTTACAGGATTTGTATAGCAGCTCTGTAGGATAGAGAAAGGGATGGAAGTTTGCAACTTTTAAAATTGCTCTCTGTGCTCTTTCAAGAGGCAGCAAGTAAGTTTTTGGTACTCCACCCCATGAAGTAACACAGTACTGTATTACCGATTGACCTAGGGCCAAGTAAACTTGTGAAACTAGTTTTCTATCTGCAATTGCTCGCAATTTTTTAAAAACAAAAATTAATTAATTAATTATTTATTATATTATTTATTTTTATTTTTTGTTTAATTATAAACCGATCGGGCTGAGACTGCATGCATATAGCTACTATGACGTAGGCATCCCCTAAGAAAGGCTTTTGATAAATTCTACCCCCAAGGGGATGAAAGTTTGTATAAATCTTCTTAGATTTTCGACTGATTGAACTGAAATTAAAGATTGGAGCTACTATGATGAAGACGTCCGCTTAAATAGGATTTTGATAAATTCAACCCCCATGGGGATAAAATAAGTGCTGATGGAGGATGTAAATGTATTAATTTGAACTATCAGTACCTAATGGTCACACTAGACAGTAAGCTAAACTGGAGTAGTCATCTGGACAACAAACTGAACAGGGCCTGCACAACCTTCTGGCAGTGCAGGAGAATGATAGGTAAGAAGTGGGGCCTATCCCCTAAAGTTACACTGTGGCTGTACACCGCAGTGATCCGCCCCATGATCACCTACGGGGCTGTGGTCTGGTGGCCCCGCACCAAGCTAGTTACAGCCACCAACAAACTACAACGCATGCAAAGACTAGCCTGCATGGCGACTACGGGCTGCATGAGGACTACTCCGACTGCAGCAGTTGAGGCCATCCTGGGTATCCCACCGCTCCACCTGTTCATACAGCAGGAAGCGACGATGGCGGCGGTACGTCTTAATACACTAAATCTCTGGGGTAAGAGTGATACACCACACACCACGCTGCTTGAGGGACTCCATATTAAGGAGTTCCCTATTACGAAAGCTATAAACGACCGGGTTCCTAAACAATTTATCTTTGATAAAAAATACAAGATCCAACTTCACGAGGATCGCCGATGCGAGGGGTTGCGTCCTGCAGAGCTGCGTATCTTCACGGATGGATCAAAAACAGATAGTGGCACAGGTGCTGGAATCTTCTCGGAGGACTTCAACATACATATAGCCACACCATTGGGTGTCCATAACACAGTGTTCCAGGCTGAATGCATGGGCATTTCTCTGGCAGCTTCAGCCATTATGGCCAGGGAAGTAAAGGACCACTCAATACGCATACTCTCAGACAGCATGGCTGTTCTGCAAGCGCTGAACAGTTATACAGCTGACTCTGGGCTAATATACGAGTGTCACCAGCGCCTCAACCAGGTGGGTAAACTCAATAAAATAACCATTCAATGGATCAAAGGACACAGCGGTTCGCTGGGCAACGATGCAGCCGACGAGCTTGCCAGAAGGGGGTCGAGCATGGCACCAGTGGGACCTGAGCCCATCGCGCCACTCCCCTTCGGGTATATACGTACTCTGGTAAGGAAACGTACCAGAGAACAACATGAAAAACTCTGGACGGACCTGAGTGAATGCAAGCAAGCTAGGGAAGCACTTCCCACATTGGATGGCCGCCTCACGAAATAGGTTCTCCGTCTAACCAAACAAAAGCTGCGCATAGTTACTGCAGCTTTAACTGGCCACGGGTCATTTAATAAACACCTCTTTGTCATAGGAGTAACAGACAGTCCGCTGTGCAGGGCCTGCATGGAGGACGACGAGACAGCGGCACATGTGCTTCTAACTGCCCGGTGGTCACCACGTACAGGGCAAAGTACTTCGGTAACCCAGGTACCCTATGTGAGACGGTCAGTAACATCAAGGCGTTGCTGGCCTTCCTTGAGGAGCTGGGGTGGATCGAATGATCGATTTTCCCACCCGTACGCAAAATACGCGCATTGACGTGGAGTTGCGGATACCAGCCCGTATTACCTATTACCAGTACCTTTTTTTTTTTTTTTTTTTTTGTTTTCGGGGGGAAACCTTCAAAAGGCACTCGACCTCCGGGGAGGGAGGTCGGGGAGTGTGGGATTTTTACCTCACTAAAACCACCCCGGTGATCACCATCAGCACATAGGGGAGGTGCCGGTTCCTCTTAAAAGACCAATTCCGGAACCCCCCCGTGCAACGCCTGAAAGGCACATCCCTGGGGAGACCGTAATGGGGCCTCCTCTGAGCCTCGATATGCATGGCAGCACGTGACCACTGTGCCACCGTCTTCCCTGGGGTCACTTGGTGGGCGGACAGAGTCCCCACTCTGTGCGCCCGCGACCCCAAAGGTCCACCTACCTTATTTGGTAAGCGGGTTTCGGCGTATTAGGCGCCACGGCGGTTGCCACCCCGACGCCTCCTTCTCCGAGCAGGATCGGCCCTCTCCCGATCCCGCTCGGCGGCCTCCTTCTTGACCATCACGGTCTCACAAAACGAGGCTACTGCCGTCCAATTCTCTGTCTCTGCCAGCATAGCCCTCACTACTGCTGGCAGAGACAGGTCTCGCCCGATCCTGGCAACCAGGACCCGCCGCTCGGAGGCCCACGCAGGGCACTCCTCGAGCGTGTGTTGTGCGGAATCCAGACTGCCTCCGCAGTGGTGGCAATTTGCCATGGCCTCTCGCCCAATTCTGTTCAGGTACTCACCGAAGCAACCATGTCCGGTGAGCACCTGGGTGAGCCTGAAGGAGATGCGCTCCTCTCTTTTCAGCCAGGCTTCGAAGTGCGGCAGAATGGCTTCGACAACGCGCTTGCGCGAATATTGCGGCTGCTGCAGCCGCTCGCGCCACCGCTCGAGCGCGTGTCGCCGTTCCCGCCGCCTCAGCCTTACGAATGCGCTTCCTGGCACACTATTCCCGCTTTGGCGGATATCGCGAATCTGGTCGTAGACCTTCGCGTCCATATCCGCCAGGATGTCCAGCGGTGGAAAGCGCGCCAGGAGAGTTGCCGCCTCAAAGGATATCGTTCGGTATCCTCGTGCAATACGAATGGCCATTTTCCGCTGTAGTCTATTGACTTTAGTCCTGCAGCGTCGGACGCCTGACAGTCTACCTGACCAAACAGGCGCCCCGTAAAGGACCATCGATCGCACGACACCCGCATAGAGGCGGCGAACTTCCTCCCGAGGTCCCCCGAGATTGGGCAGCAGTCTATGCAAAGCACCCACTGCCTTCTCGATCCGGGGAACCAGGCGCTCGAAGTGCTCTTCGAAGCCCCACCGACCGTCCAGGGTGAGGCCGAGATACTTTATGTATCGCCCCACCTGGACTTGCGCATCTCCGACATGGACCAACGTGCTGGGTGGCTCCCTGCGCCTCGGCAGTTTATGGAACCATAACGCTTCAGTTTTCTGAGGCGCTATCTCCAGACCCAGCCCGCGGATTGCCGCCACGACTTTTGCCACCCCGAGCTCGGCAAGCTGAATGGTTTCCTCGAAGGTGTCCCCGCCGGCCAACACCAGAGTATCGTCTGCGTAACAAACGATATTAATGCCGACGGGGAGATCGACACGCAGGACCGCGTCGTATGCTAGGTTCCACAAGAGAGGACCTAGAACCGACCCCTGCGGAACCCCACACGTAATCTCCCTCCGCTGAACGCTACCATCCCGGCCCACATAGCGAATGTGCCGGTCGCGTAGGTATGCCCCGACAATGCCTTGCAGGTAGGGAGGCACCTCATGATGTACCAGTGCCTCCCTAATTGCACCCCAGGGTAAAGAGTTGAAGGCGTTGACGATATCCAAACTTATCGCCAACGCCACTCCACCTCGGGACACCACCTGGTCCGACAGCGTGCGGACGCGAAGAATCGCATCTACGGTAGAACGCCGCTGCCGGAAGCCATACTGGCTATCAGCAAGGTCGGGACCAACCCGCGACAGGTGCTCGACGAGCCTTTCAGCAACCACTCTTTCAAAGAGCTTGGAAGACTCGTCAAGCAGGCATATGGGACGGTATGCAGAGGGAGACTCTGCGGCCCTGCCTTCCTTCTTCAATAAAACCAATCCAGCTTCCTTCCAACCGGAGGGGAACACACTTGCACGGAGACAGCTATTAAATAACCGTCTCAGGCGGTCACCCAGAGCAGCCAGAGTCAGAACCCACGCCCGGCCAGGGATACCATCCGGACCCGGCGCTGTGTTGCGAGCCCCCAAGCGCTTCACGGCTCGGTCGAGCTCCCCTTCCGTCACCCCTAACTCGTCAGACCAGTCTGACAATGACAGGGGCGGCGAGGGACTGTCCCTGGCTACTGGAAAGAGTGTGTTTACGACTCTCTCCAGCAGACCCGGATCCATGGTCGCCGTGATGGGGGGGACCCACGGGCGTAATTTGCCCATGACCAGCCTATATGGTTTCCCCCACGGATCCCTGTCCAGCCCCTCGAGAAGCTCGGTCCAGGACCGAGACCTGGCATCCGCGATAGCATGTTGAAGCGCCATAGTCGCTACTCGGTAAGCTCTATAAACTCTGGCTATCTCCTCTTCCGTAGCTCTCGGCTGCCTTCTGCGCCGGGTGCGCTGAAACTGGCGCCGGGTTCTAAGACAGACAGTCCGCAACTGCGCGATGTCTTCCGACCACCAGTAAACCGCACCAGGACGCTGGGCGCACCTGACCCGGGGCATGGCAGCGTCGCAAATTGACGTCATTGTGTCCCGGAACCAGGTCGCCTCCTCTTCTGGATCGAGCGAGATCCCCTGAAATCCACCATCATCTGGCCACACCGCGACGTTGGCAGCTGCGACGAGCAAATCTCGATTGAGCTTTTTGAGGGCCCAACGACACGCCGGTGGACTTGAGCCTGGACGGCTCGGGCCGCCGGAAGGACGGAGTGCCACATCAAAAACTATGTGGCGATGGTCAGAAAGAGTGACCATCTCCTCCGCTACTCTCCATTCCGACACCATGCGGGCTACAGAAGGAGTCGCCCATGAGAGATCCACGATTGACTCCCCCTGCCATCGAACGCATGTAGCAACGGACCCTCGATTCAATAGTCGAAGGTCAAGCGAAGCCGCCCAGTCCTGCACTGCGTGTCCCCTCGGCCTATCCCGGGTGTTACCCCATGCTCTGGAGTGAGCATTGAAGTCACCCAGGACAAGCACTGGACGGGGTGAGCATTTGTTTCGAATGCAGTTCGCAACCCCATCCAGGTATCCCTCAAATTGGGCAAGGGAAATGTTGGGAGACACGTAGCAGCCCACTACGGCCAGATGTCCCCATTCGACTGCGACATATCCCTGCCCCCTATCGAGCAGGGAACAGTGAGGCCCACTGCCTCCACCAGCCCAGTAAACGGCAACAGAGTCCAAGGTGTCCCGGAACCAGCGAGGATGATCCCGGAGACCGTAGGGCTCTGCTACCACCGCTAAGGCAACCGACCACTCCGCAATAGTCTGCAGAAAAAGATTTTGCGCATTGCAGCAGTGGTTCAGGTTGCACTGAAGGACTTTCAGGGCTGGGAAGATGAGGTATCCATCTCCTCCAGTGGGCCCGCACCCAGTGGTGCTGGTGCCGATCTCTGCAATGTGGCCGGGACAAGGGAGGCCCACTTCTTGCGCGGAGCGCATTTCTTGCCTCCCAGCCTGTGGTCAGCTGGACGACCTTGGTCCGCACACAGCGGACACCGCACAGTCGGCGACGTGCACTCTCTTGCTTTGTGGGGTCCTCCGCAAGAGTAGCACTGAGTGCTCCGGTCAACCACACTAGTACAACGGCGACGGACATGCCCGGGTTCAAGGCAACGGAAGCACATCATACGACGTGCCTCCAACACCTCGACCCTTACCGACGTCCATCCTATCCGCATGCGTTTGTTGGACGCCAGCTTCTTTACCGCCGCCAATGGACCACGAACCCAGACGTGCCCCAGAGAGGTAGGCGGGCGTCGGATTTCGCCCACCTTTATGTCCCCGGAAGAACAACCACCCGCCTCGGCAATGGCTATCGCCACGTCTGCTGGCGTGACAGCGTCGTCGAGGTCCATGATTCTCACCTCAGCCATTTTCATCGGACGAGCAATATGCACGTCATACTCGGCAAGGACCTCCCTCATACGGCTTGCGAGGCTGTCAGCCTTGGTAGAACCGTCTGCACCAAAGATGGAAAGAACCATTCCGCCATCCGCAGCCCTCTTCTGGCCAACAGTATCGATGCCGAGATCGGCCAACCGAATCTGCTGCCTCGCTACCGACAGAACTTCTGCGAGAGTGGCGGATGATCCTTCGCTTACCGTGATGGTAATTGCTGCCGAAGCGGGAACACGAGGCAGTCTGATCGGCTGCTTTTTCCCCTTAGGAGGGGTAGATGACGCAGATGGAACGGCTGGGGCACCAGCTGTGGCATTGGACTGGGGAGTCTTTCCCTTTTTTGCCACAGTCGACCAAGCCTCCACCTCAACCGTTGACGTGGGCTGTAAGGCCTGTGCGGTTGCTGCAGGTACAGCGGGCAGCTCCACCACCGGAGCCACCGACTTCTCCTTTCCATTTTTACGCTTTCTCTTTCCCTTTCCTTTTTTCCTGTTGGAATTAGGAATCACGCTGGGATCCTGCGCAACTGGCAATAGAGCCGCAGCCCTCTTTGCGTCGGATGCAAGAGGCGGACGTAGTGGCTTTTCAGGAGGCAGCCTGCTCACAATGGCATCCAACTTGGCGTCCATCATACCCCCAATTTCTATGGCGATGGAACGCCGAAGCTGGGCCTCTGCTTCCGGTGCTAGTCCAGTCACCGTTATGGATCCATCAACGCTGGGGCCCACCTGCCCCTTACAGATGAGGCTGAGTTGCTCCGCCATTTGTGCCACCGTTGCTGTAAGGCTAGCGAGTTGCGAACGCAGGTCCGCGTTCTCTCTCTCCAGCCTCTCAACTATGGCTCCATCCGAAACAAGCAGACCACTCTCCCCTGACGATGCTCGCTTCGTTTCTGCCACCTTCCGCGTTCGTTTGCTTCTTGATGACTCCTTGGAGGCGAGCGACATTTGCGAGCAGTCGGAATCACCGCTGTCGCTCACCATCCCATGCACTGGTGTAGCCGGCCGCTTAAAGCGAGACCGGGTCACCCTCCCCTCTGACACTGGAAGTGCCTCTGCGACGCTCTGCGTCCGCTGTTTTGGTCCCTGAGATGCGGACGTGTTGGATACATCCAACGACTCCACACCTCGGGGACGTGAGCCACCCTGGCTCTCTGCGTCGACTGACGGTTGATGGCGGTTGTTGCCCCCCCCAGAATACGAGGGGCTGACCGAACTAGCGGTGAGGGATTCTCCGGCTGTGGAGCAACCGGTACCCTCCTGGGGTAATGTTTTTATACAATGCGCCTTCATGTTTATTATTTTTTTTTTTTTAAGAGGTGGAGTCCTCTATCTAAACCTACTTTTTTTTTTTATTGTTATTATTATTATTATTATTTTTTTTGTTCTTCCCTTTTCCTTTTTTTACCTTCTCTGTATTTTTTTTTTTTTATTGTTACTATTATTATTATTTTTTTCTTCTTCCCTTTTCCTTTTTTTTTTTTTTTTCTTCCTTCTCTGTAATTTTTTTTTTTTTTTTTTTTTTTTTTTTTTTTTTTTTCCCTCCCAGGCCTCTCGCCTTTCTCAGCCTAAGCCTGTACCGCCCTTGCTTTTTCACTGTGTCTTCTGCCCATCATATGGCCAGACGACACAGTGCAAAACTCCCCGTCCAGAAGTTAGTAACAGGCGATTATCTCGCCTGTCTCCAGGGTGCACCACGTGGAGGTCTTCTGGCACCGCACCCCACCTATTACCAGTACCTAATGGAACGAATAAATTAAGAGTAAAGCCGCAAAAAATATACTTAATTAATAATAATACTTAACGCGAGCGAAGCCGCGGGCATAAGCTAGTATTAAAATAAAATTGTGTCATATCCGTAATAAGGATTATTTTAAGGTTTAGTTTCAATCTTCTTTTCATAATGAAAATGAATACTTAAGCTATAACCGCAATAAGTCCTAATAAATACGACTGTTTATAACGAATAAACATTTTGAAATCACTTAAGTATAAAACATTTTTATTTTTAACCCCATATAACATAAGCATAACAATATAATAATAAAAATATAAAATTTATTACATTATTATTCTCGTTTATTATCTCTATTGAATAACAAAAAAAAACGAAAAAGATAATTGTTGAAAAGAAAAATAATAGTCTCATCTCGAGATTGGAACCCAGACGTTCACGTTTGCTAAACCATTAGGTTACGTTACGAGCTATCTATACTTGCTGTGATGAAATGAATTTTAGCAGTAGTATGAACCCACCAAGGTCATGCGTAATTACGTAGTACCGTGTGCGTAAAAGCGACGGTATGTTTTGTTTCGTTCGACGGACGCTAGCCAGTGCGTGTTCAGTTTACACACACAAATGTGGCTGCGGCGCGAGGCGGCCGGTATTATCACAGCAATTTGAACTTTAATATCGATACCTCTGGGCTCAAAGGTCGTAAAGGACAAAATGCGACTTTTCAGGAGAAGCAAAAAACGAAAAAAATAAAATTATTTTTACTCTAACATTTTTGTTTCTTGAGCTATTTAAATGAAACCTAGGAAAAAAGTGCTTAGAATTTATAGTATTCTCTAGGGCAGTGTTAAAAAATTACCCTAGTGCTGTATTTACCGAGATAGATTTCCTTTACGACCATAAATTTAAAAATAAATGTCCTTTACACCCTTCAAATTTTCATCCTATGATAATCCTAAGGGCGTAAATGTACTTTACTGCACAAAACTAAACAAAATAAGGAAATAATCGACAAGTGTAATAATTTTTAGGGTCTTAAGGATCACCCGCTAAGGTATTCTGAAAGGATAAATTAATAATTAAACTTAAGTATTAAATGGATTATGTAATTTTGTATGTATTTATGTGTATACTACTGTATTTTCTTTACAAATATTCATGAAATAACATAATTATACAAATAAAACGTACATTTGTGTAATCAAATTGAGATCGTTTATTTGTAATTGAACACAAAGCTCTAAATCTTTAAATTATAAATGAATATTTTTAATACGTCCACCAATACTGCTGAGTGTGCCCGCCTGCTGGCTGTAGGTGAATGGGAGTCGGGCTTCTGGCTTCAGGCGCTACCGTCACCCAACATAGGCACTATGCTGGGTGACACCACATTCCGGCTCGCTACATGTTTGCGTCTGGGCGCTCCTTGCGGAGCTCCACATCGCTGTCAATGCGGTGAAGCAGTCGACTGCCTCGGACACCATGGCCTATCTTGCAGCAAGAGCGCTGGTCAGATGGCACGGCACGCCAGCATTAACAACATCATCTGTCGGGCAGCTGTTTTAGAACTCAATAGCTTGGCACGCTACGATGGGAAGAGGCCAGATGGAATGACCATAATGCCTTGGAAGTTGGGTAGGCCTTTGGTGTGGGATGTAACCTGTGTCGACACCCTCGCGCCATCCTATCTTCCTAGCACGGCGGGCTGTGCTGAGGCGGCTGCTGCAGGAGCAGAAAATCTCATACAGCGCAAATATAACAACCTTATTGGGAGCTATATGTTTGAGCTGTTTGGGGTTGAAACTCTAAGGCCTTGGGGTCCGAGTGCTCATCAAATATTTCGAGACATCGCCAAGCGGTTGGTTAACTCTTCACGTGACCAGACCTGGCCTATTTTTAGCCCAAAGAATAAGCATGGCCATCCAACATGGTAATGCTGCCAGCCTTTTGGGCACTTATCCCATTGACAGCGGCAGCGACGCGGCCGAATTTTTTTAAATGAGCTGTCTTTTTCTTTTTAATCCTTTCTTTTTATTATACACATAATATCTATAAATATTTTAGTGTTTAATTGTAAAATAGGTTGTGTATTAGAAATAAATAAAAATGTGTCCGACTAGTAAAAAAAAATTAAAGAAGTGAAAATATAATTCTTCTTTTATCAACTTTATAAACAGAATCTGTTTGATGAGATGCTGAGTAAACACCTCTCTGACCAGTTGGATGGGGTGGTTTTTTGATCCTGGATCTGAACAGTCATCGTGGCAGCGTCGTACAAACATCTCAATGCCCGCACGCGAGAGCGCGTTCTCTCAATCTTTCTCTCTCTCTTGTCTCTCTTCGATGTAGCGCCAGTTAATTCGACATCGTTGCAGAAAGGCCAGAACTGCCCATATTTTGATGGAGTCGAAGGCTTTCTCGTAGTTCGCAAATGCACAGTGACTGGTTGTACTCCGCGATATTCTGTACAATATGCCAAACATGGATGTGGTATATGGTACTGAAGCCTTTTCGAAAACCGCCTCGATCTGGCGGCTGGAACTCGACAAATCTCTTGGCGAGACAGCTCGTGACGACCCTCGAGAGCAGCTTGCATACGTGGTTCAGAAATGAGATGGGACTATAGTTCTTCAGCGAGGATTTTTTGTCACTTTCTATTAAAAAGTGAAGATTGACCATTTGAGGGTTAACGGCTTTCTAGTTAAAAGACGGCAGCACTATGCAGAAAAATAAATAAGAAACTGTCGTAAAGAATTATTATTACAACTCAAGTGTATCAGGTTATATATTTAAGTCAAACGTATTGTAAATTAATATCATTTTGTAGGGAGTAGAGCTCATATTGATTTACAAATGTAAGATGTAAAGGACCTACTTACAACAGTTACAACACATTTTCTTAGATTATTTTGGTAGTAAAGGACAAGTTTGTTTTTTTATTTTAAATTGTAGGGGTGTACAGGACAATTTGCAAAGACGATGTCCTTTACATCCAAATTTTTGAGGTGACTTATATTAACCATCTAAGGTGGTATAAGACAATTGATATTTTTTATGTATTTTACACCCAAAAGTTGTTTTATACTTTGCTTTACTACCAAAATGAGTTCACACTGGTAACTAAGTGTTATTTACATCCATATTTTCACGGTAAACTTTGCTTAACGTCTCAAATTATGTGGGTCGTAAAGGCATTTTTTTTGCGAATTTCGTAGAACGGAATATACAGATCGATAGAAAATTAAAAACTGAGTATAGCAGTATCAAAAAGTCATTTTCGCCCAAATGTCCTTTACGACCTTTGAGCCCAGAGGTATCGATATGCTTAAGCAAAATTGATGCCTGACTGTACATGTTTCTTTGCAATGCTGATGAAAAGTTGATTAGGGTTTCAGTTTGAGCAGTGGCTCACATGAAGCCTGTAGCGACCTAAATTGAAATGAGCTAACATTGAAATCATTTGCACTAATATGTAATTCAATACACATTACACACGCCTGTACTCCCAGAAGTGGTAGGTAGAGGTGTCGCCAGTTATGTTTCAGTGGCAGGTAGAGGTGTTCCTACAGTACGCCCACATGTCGCCAGTTATGTTTCAGTGGCAGGTAGAGGTGTTCCTACAGTACGCCCACATGTCGCCAGTTATGTTTCAGTGGCAGGTAGAGGTGTTCCTACAGTACGCCCACATGTCGCCAGTTATGTTTCAGTGGCAGGTAGAGGTGTTCCTACAGTACGCCCACATGTCGCCAGTTATGTTTCAGTGGCAGGTAGAGGTGTTCCTACAGTACGCCCACATGTCGCCAGTTATGTTTCAGTGGCAGGTAGAGGTGTTCCTACAGTACGCCCACATGTCGCCAGTTATGTTTCAGTGGAATGTATTTTAACACATGATGTGCTTATCGACTCGCCTAGGTCGCACGATAGTTGTAGGCTAGGTTTTATTTTTATGAAATCACAATGACAGATTAACTTTAACAAAGGAACTGCAACTAAATAAATAAGGGAGTCGCGTTAAGTCCGCTACGCGAAGCGTCCGTTTGTGACCCTATTGTATTCTTGAAGGTGTTTTTTTTTTAGTCGAGTTACAGCCGTTCTACCTAAAAGTAGACTCAACGCCAGAAGTGCTTGTGATTATAAAATAAACACACAGACCAAATTAACATGTTGTAAAGCATGGTAGTAGGCCAGCAGACTTATCAGGAGATACTTATGTCGCCCACACACATGCATATTTTTCTAGGTGTATGTATGTTTGTCCACGCATTTCTCCTTAACTAGTTTGCTTGTTTTGAACTTTTTAGCTGCATTTGGTTCGGTAAAAAATTTTTTTAGCAATTTTTTCCGGCTTCGGCTTCTGATAGTCTGATGGAGTCAGTATTAAACTCGTTTCGCTGCCTTCAGTGACCGAGTGTTCGCGCCGGACGGCCAGAGCCCCCGGGCGCGCGCGGTGGACTGCTGCGGCAGCGCGCGCCACTCACTACTTACGTGAATGAATGGGCTCTCCATTAGCGGCGCCAGCTGTTTGCTCCACGCGCATACACGATGACACGACGCCGCTAATGACGCCGACACACACTAGCACCCTCTTCACACACATGCTGCGAGCACCTAATATGAACACGCAAACACCTAGCACGCCTCAACATCATGGCTGCGAACGATACACTTGTCATCTCAGCGTTTCTCAACTATTAGCATTAGGACTATGTGTTTGGTATCTTTACAAGCACAAGCTATGCGAACGACGTTGTGTACGTCATAATATTAAGATTATGCGATGCATGCTTCGCTTAGTCGCTTGTATGCAAATTAGTGTAGCGGCGCGTCGTGCGGCCGCGTCGAGTGGCGAGTTGACCCGGAATCGGACGCTCGCGATCGATCCTCGCTTGTGTGAACTGTGTGGAGCTCAAATCACTGAATTTCAGAGCGAGCGCGCGATTGCGCGTGCACGAGCGATAGAAGATTCGAGTTTGTTTGCACAACTGAGCATCAGTTAACATGGCAGTGGTGTGAAGACAAGTGTGCGCGGTGCACACAGCCTTTCTCACTCACTGCGGCCACTTCATCAGGTGAACAGATCAACGCAACTCGCGGCACTCGCATCAATAGGAGCTAACGTGTCTGTAAGTCTCTACGAAGTCAGACTGTCAGTCGTAACGCCTGCTTCTATGATTGTGTGAAATTACATATTGGGTGTCTCGGTTTTTATAAAATGCCCATTAAACCGCGGGCAACGGCTAATATAATACCTGACACAGTCAATGCCTAACTTCAGTACGTCTTTTTTCCTACAAAGTTCCTCTAAACAAATAAAATCCTATAAGCTTGCCTGGCTTGCTCGTAAGCAGTGACAGATAGCCGGAAGCCCGGGGGGGGGGGGGAGGTGATTCTATGTAAATTCCGTGTTAAAGCACGGAACTCTCGGACAGTTGACGTGTGAACGCGCCGCGACTTTGCGAGCGATTTATTGCTGTGAATTCTTTTCGTTAATAGCGTGTGCGGCGCGGCGCGGCGCGCTTACAGCCCGCGGCTTGCGGCGCTCGGCGCGCGGCGGCTGTGCTTCAGTGGCCGCTGTACCGCGACGAGCGATGCTGGTGTCGGCAGTCACACTGTGAGAGACGTTGTGTCCATGCAAACAATCGTAGGTAACTTAGTAGGCGCTATTATTTACATGATAATCCAAACATATTTAAGTAAATTGCATAGTTTTTTAAGTTTCTATAGTAGGGAACCCATAGTCGGTAACAGTACAAAGATTGTATGGAAACAAATAGGTACCTACATAAGTGCATGTAGTTGCTGATAATACGGGTTCCTACAGCACTTTGAGTTCTTCCCGATTAGTTATAACTGGAATACCTAGTTGTTCCTAATGTTCAAGTATCTGCTTACAGCTAGGGAACTAAGACTAAGGTACCTCCGTTAACAACACATTGTGTTCCGACTAGTACGGCCACCGCCGACACTGTCGAGGCTAATGTTTACCTGTAACAAGAGAAACACATCATTATTTAATCGGCATGTCTCATAAATAGTGTTTTTGTGTTACCTAAGTAACGGATTACAATGTGAATATAATAACCTCATTTAATCATGTATGTATTTACATAATCAGCCTATAATGTTCCCACTGCTGGGACACAGGCCTCCTCTCTGTGAGAGGGAGTGGGCCGTAATCCACCACAGGGGCCCAGTGCGAGTTGGTAGACGTCACGTGTCTTCGAATTGTATATATATATTTATCGACTCCAAAATAAAAAGAGAATGTCAATCTAGCTGTCAAAACCACACATAGCTATACGTACAGGTGGCAGTCATTAATAGCCCAGTGCGGGGCATCGCGATCACACACGACCAGTGGCCGACAGCCGCCCCCACCTCCCTGCACACCACACGCTCACTCGGCCACTTTGTTACGATCACACACGACCAGTGGCCGACAGCCGCCCCCACCTCCCTGCACACCACACGCTCACTCGGCCACTTTGTTACGATCACACACGACCAGTGGCCGACAGCCGCCCCCACCTCCCTGCACACCACACGCTCACTCGGCCACTTTGTTACGATCACACACGACCAGTGGCCGACAGCCGCCCCCACCTCCCTGCACACCACACGCTCACTCGGCCACTTTGTTACGATCACACACGACCAGTGGCCGACAGCCGCCCCCACCTCCCTGCACACCACACGCTCACTCGGCCACTTTGTTACGCTCACACACGACCAGTGGCCGACAGCCGCCCCCACCTCCCTGCACACCACACGCTCACTCGGCCACTTTGTTACGATCACACACGACCAGTGGCCGACAGCCGCCCCCACCTCCCTGCACACCACACGCTCACTCGGCCACTTTGTTACGCTATTAAACTAAGGCAGTCTACAAGTTGTACCATCGATTATTCTTGTGCGTTCATAGAACTTGAAATCAAAATACCTCTTTCATCGACCGAGTCTGAAAATATTTAAAGTTTAAAAATATTCTTATTAAATGTAAGTCAAACGAGTTCCGAGCCGATTAGGGGTCGCGGGTGTAAAGTTGCTGCTCTCAAATGAATGAAAACTCAGGCGAGCGACACAACTAAGACCACCACGCTGACAGACTAGATGGTGCAACCGACACAACACCTAGTGACACATGCAGACAGTATGTTGTTGTTGACGACAGTGTAACCCTGGAATGTAGCGGTTGTTTTGTTTCACAAGCCGTAGCGACTGCTTCACTGGTGAGTGTAGTACAAATGGTACATACCTAGTGCCGATATTCTGACCCTTCTGTGCTTGGACTTTTTAATGCTTACAGTGGTTTATTTCTCAGTGTGTGTACTATGAAAAGTAAATTATAACAATCTCAAATAATGTTTTTCGTAACGTTTTGTACGTTTCTCTCATCTCTCTAACAAACTTATAATAAAACAGATAAATAATAACAATTTATTGCATAAACAAAACTCACATTGCACTGCATACATTCAGTTGACATAATTCAATACAACTTTAGCAGAGGTGTAGCAGTGATGGGACAATTGGTATTGTGTGTGTACACGTCACAAACTTTTCAGCTTTATTATTACTACTAGCTTCAGCCCGCGACTTCGTCCGCGTGGAATGAGTGCGTGTGTGTGTATAGACAGCTGGTCATCGTATAATAACTACTAGCTTCAGCCCGCGACTTCGTCCGCGTGGAATGAGTGCGTGTGTGTGTATAGACAGCTGGTCATCGTATAATAACTACTAGCTTCAGCCCGCGACTTCGTCCGCGTGGAATGAGTGCGTGTGTGTGTATAGACAGCTGGTCATCGTATAATAACTACTAGCTTCAGCCCGCGACTTCGTCCGCGTGGAATGAGTGCGTGTGTGTGTATAGACAGCTGGTCATCGTATAATAACTACTAGCTTCAGCCCGCGACTTCGTCCACGTGGAATGAGTGCGTGTGTGTGTATAGACAGCTGGTCATCGTATAATAACTACTAGCTTCAGCCCGCGACTTCGTCCGCGTGGAATGAGTGCGTGTGTGTGTATAGACAGCTGGTCATCGTATAATAACTACTAGCTTCAGCCCGCGACTTCGTCCACGTGGAATGAGTGCGTGTGTGTGTATAGACAGCTGGTCATCGTATAATAACTGCTAGCTTCAGCCCGCGACTTCGTCCACGTGGAATGAGTGCGTGTGTGTGTATGGACAGCTGGTCATCGTATAATAACTGCTAGCTTCAGCCCGCGACTTCGTCCGCGTGGAATGAGTGCGTGTGTGTGTATAGACAGCTGGTCATCTTATAATAACTGCTAGCTTCAGCCCGCGACTTCGTCCGCGTGGAATGAGTGCGTGTGTGTGTATAGACAGCTGGTCATCGTATAATAACTGCTAGCTTCAGCCCGCGACTTCGTCCGCGTGGAATGAGTGCGTGTGTGTGTATAGACAGCTGGTCATCGTATAATAACTGCTAGCTTCAGCCCGCGTGGATTGAGTGCGAAATTTTAGGATCCCCCGACCCGACCCGTCGCATCGCGTCGTCTGTCTGCGCTATTACTTCGTTTTCGCTTAGCGTTCGTTCTGAATTATTTATTAAAAATATAGGGAGTGTGTAACTCTTATCCATAGCTTATAGAATATAATATAAGCATACAGTTATTATGCAAGAGTTTACAATATTTGTATTAGAGAGGCTGTAAATGTATGAGAAAATAAATTATCCTCATTATTATTTTTTTCCGTGAATTTTTCCCATATTTTAATAGTGATTCTGCTATTCGGGGCGGAGACAAATCAACAAAATTCCAACTGCAATTGTAAGTTTGTACGCTCAATATTGAATAGGTTTTCCTATAATCTGTAAGTAAATAACTATTTCTGTATTTTTTTCAAAGTTTTAGGCTCAGTAGTTTCGGATTTATGTAATTTTTTTATATTTTAAATTACATTAAAAATGTTAGTTTTTATAATTATGAAAAATATGTATTTGAGACCCTCACAATAAGCTCTTTCATTTGATATTGCACACAGTACAGTTTACAAAACTTTTGTTTTTAATTTTCTAGTTTGCCCCCCAAAAGTGACCCCCATGTTCAAAATTAATTTATTTACTTCACTTCACTTCCGTGTTTGAGTGATTTATAATATGTGTACCAAATTTGTACTTAATCAGTCCATTAGATTCGGATTCTATGACAGACGGACAGACAAACAGACACACGAGTAATCCAGTTAAGAATTCCGGTTTATCCCTTTGAGATACGGAATCCTAAAAACACCGCATGAAACACTAGCCTCTACAGGCCTTTGTGAACATATGAGAGCGGAGGTTGCGCGTCCGCTGAACTTTGAAAATAAAACTAAGTGCTTACATAAAATATGTTTCTCTATCTGTACGCACCTACAGGCTACCACTGCTGCAGTAAGTACTAGGAAACTTAAGAGTTGATTTGACGGTGTTGGGTAAGCCCAACACCGTCAAATTCCTTCTGTCTACGTTAATCAACATCGCTACGAGCCAGCTACGCGCTTCGATGTGCTACGAGCGTGTTACGATGTGCTACGATGTGGTACGAGCGCGCTACGAGCGTGCTATGAACGCGCTACGCATCGCTGTCGGTCTCCGTGTGACGTAATTTATTCCATCGTTATGCAAATTCGTTTCGACTTCAGTTTCGTTCAACTATTTTGCATTTCGACGTAATCCTCCTCCAATTATGTAAATTAATTACTTCTGATGATCATTCATTAGGATGAATTGGGGCGGCTTTCAATTTCTCGCCGGTAAATAAATATTTTGTTCGCCATCGTCTAATATAATATTTGTGATATAAATAAGTCAAGTAGGAATAAGTCTTAATTCATTTTACTTAGGGTCAGTTTATGTTGTAATTTCTGTTCTGAATGTTATACGATTCGGTAACTCACCCAAAATATAAATAAAAAAACAGGATAATTTATTTGCGTAAATAAGGTACAGAAAGTCCTTAAAGATAAATACATCGATCTCATGATTAAACCTTTAATTTCGGTGTGCGTATTTTACATTTTTTTAAGTTACAAACTTGCCTGTTATGTTATTGATATAGTATTATGTATAACATTGAATACTTAGGACATAGGCATAGACAGTCAAGTGTAATTCAGTGCTTGTGCAGTGTCGCATAACGGAACTGGAAAGAGGCTTGCGTCGTTGGAAGAGGTCGCGGGTGGGGGCTGGCTCATGTGCGGGGCGAGGGGGGAGGAGGTCCGAGGTGTAATTACAGCTGCAATCAGAATCGCAATCTGTTGGCGCAGCGACGACGACACATTGACAGTTGTCCGCGATGGCGATTTTGTACAGCGTGACGTCAGAGCGCCACCGTGACGTCAGAGCTCCGGCAACTACGTGTCGTGTACGCCATACATTCCACGGTCAGGAGCAGGTTGTCTTGTGGCTACAACAATATGTTGGCCTCAACTAAATCGCACGACGGTTGAAAGCAGCATTGAACGTCGGCACTGACACGCGTCGTCGGCGTCAGTAACGCTTCGAATGTGAACACAGCATAGTGACAAGAAAGTGTTTCGAGGTATCTTCATGATTGTTTTCTATCGTATCAAATTAGTTGTATTATGTTTTCAACACACTATCTACCTAGCATAATATATGCTGAAGAATATCACATATTTTTCTGATTTTGTTTACTGTAGTCGATCATATACTTTTATTGTTTCTAAAACTTGCGTTTTTTTGCGTTTAGGTCCTGTAAGCCCCTTAATCAAGCCACTCATTAAAATCCCCTTAAAAATTGAGTTACCACTTTTTGTCCCGTCAGGGGTCAATTTTCGAAAACCCCCATACACTTATTATTGATTCTTTTCTATCAAAAGTATTAATACTGAGTTTTGAGTTATACTTTCGAGTTAATCGGACCGCGTGTTAAAATTCTTCCACACAAACTGTAATACCAAAAAACCCCCTTTGAGGGGTAGTTTTGATAAACTAATAATGATAAACTGTATTAATTGCTTAGGCAAGTATTCTTGCTAAGTTTATTAACCAAATGAATAAGATTTTTCTTATAAACTGTATCCCCGCTTTTCACCCCCACAGGCGAGGAATTTCGTAAAATCGTTTGGGATGTGTTCATTACTTGATTCTAAGATGATTTATACCAATTTTAGAGTTAATCAAGCCACGCAGTAAAATCCTCCCCTGTAAAATTAACTACCCTTTTTCACCCCGTTAGGGGCGGATTATCGAGAAACCCTGATACATGTTATTCTTTATTTTTATTCTTAAGTATAAATACTGAGTTTCGAGTTAATCAGACCGTGCGTTAAAATTCTTCCATACACCTTAGGGGTTGAATTTAAAAATAATCTTCCTTATTCCTTGTCTACCTTATAAATGGAACCTCTGTGCAAAATCTCTGTGCTTTCTAGGTCTAAGGGTTTGGGCTGGGCGTTGATGAGTCAGTCAATCAGGACTTTTCTTTTTATTTATATAGATATATATATATATAGATAGAAGATTCACGTAGTGGATCTACTGCCGTGTACTGTGACATGCATCAACAAGCTGCGACGTTGCGTTGATAACGATGACGTGTGTGTTACTGGTAGCTAGTAGTGTGCACTGGTCCACTGCGGGACGTTTAGCTTAATGTAATGCAGCTATTAATACGAAAACCGAAAGAAGCTGATATCGATGTCTTGTTTGTATGTTTTTAGTTGGCGTTTTTGTCATAGTTGGCTTTAAGTTTCCAAATTATTTTTTATTTATTTGTATTTTGGGGTTTATGTATAATATTATTATGTATAATTATAGGTGACCAATACATTTTTAGAAAGTACTCCATAAGAACTTTCATTTGATATCGCACATGATATGACAGCAAAAGGAATACAAAGACCCCCACTTCTTTTGATGGAAAATCCGCCATTTTGATTTTGTTAGTATAAAATGTACGCTATGTCACCAAGATTTGGTATTATAACCAAATCGATTAATACCTCGTTGATCAAAATCGGATGAGTATTTTAGACGCTAAAGTGGAGCATAAGTAAATACAGTCATACATACATAGACTGCTAAACCATAACCCTTCCTTTTGGTTTCGCCGCAGTCGGGTAAAAATATAATTATGATTGGGGTGTATTATAAAAGCACCTACAGCCGGCTCGGCTACTCCGGTACAGAGCTTGTGATAGTGATCGCTAATGGAGCGCTGAGTTATGAGGCACGGCGTGCGACGCGCGGCGTGCGACGCGCGGCGCGCGACCGCTCAGCAGTTGGGCGCACGAGTGACCGCAGCAGCCGCACAGATTGTATGACTAACACGCTCGTTACTTGTCATCATCATCATTTCAGCCGAAAGACGTCCACTGCTGGACATAGGCCTCCCTCAAGCACCTCCACTTCGACTGGTCGGACTTCGTTACTTGTAATATAATTCTAATTGTTAAAGCAATTACCACTGCCGTGTAAGTAGACGGTATTCACCCATGCTGTGAAACAATCGACTGCGACACAAGGCCGAGTCATACCCGCTTTGCTCCTACAAATGTATGGAGCCCAGAGCGCGAGCGACTGTTCGGCATCCTTTTGAATGGTCTCGGTTTCTAGTCACGGTCGCCTGTCGCAGTTGCCTGTCGCGATCGCGTTATTCAAATCCTACCTTTATAACCAGAAAAACAAAATATAATAAGAAACAACAAAAAGTATCTTCTTTACTATTGCAAACCACAACGCTTTCGCCATTCCATTACAAATATTACCGTATGATTTCCTTATGACGTTAATCAAGTGAAGATTCTGCACCGTATTATTTGCGGGCGTGTGCGGGGCGTGCGGGGCGTGCGGGGCGTGCGCGGGCGTGCGGGGTGCGGCACAAGATCGCGATGGTCGCATGCCGCGGCCACATTCAGTCCGCCGGCTGCGCTGTACAGAATGTTCCCTTTAATTTGCAACATACAACACCGCACTAAATCATTCGCCAGCTCGAGAGCGATATTAAATTCATAGCGTGGCGCTCCTACATTATAACAAAACAAACATTCGCTCGTAATACTATTACAGCGTTTTATGTCATCGCCGCCTTCGAGCTGCGCCATCGCGAACTGCAAACACCGCCTACAATTATTAATTAGGAACGAGATTATAAAATTATGAAATGAATATCTGCCGTGTGGACTATAATTATCCCCATCTTCTACTGAGATGAGAGATTGTGTTAATAATCCAGCAGCATTTTCTTTCATTGATCAGTTAGGAGCAATGATAACAACTAAGAAGATGAATCAATTTGTCACTTGCCTAGCACGGCAGGTCTCGTGCATCCCGGCCGTCTTTAGAATTCATTAGAGTAAGTTTTTGTTAGAACTAACTTTAATCATTTGTAAATAAAGGACTGAACAGGCATTAATGACTTCAATGAATTCAAGTTCTTTACAAGTACGCGCACGCAGTTTGAATACACGGAAGCAGAAAAATGCCCCCCACATAAAACGAGAACGTATGCAATATGTATAAATAATGATGTGCGTCGATGAATAATGTAGGCGAGCATTCAATATTTCATTGTGAGATTACACGTTACGTCGCATTAGTCGGCTCATTAGGCTTTTTGTGAGCGGACGACACGGCGCGGCATGGTGCGGTGCGGTGCGGCCCGGTGCGGTGCGGCTCGGTGCGGTGGCGTGATGAATGCCTTAAGCCCACTCTCAGTTTTTGCTCGGAGCGGAGACGTTAAATATTTAATGGCTGGTTGAGAGGAGGCTCTCGCCGGAAATGAATCGCGTATTTTAATGCGACGACTGCTATTTTAGCGTTGTAAGCTTGTGACGTCAGAATTAATTTATAATAGTGTATGAAGGCTGGATATTGTGGTAGTATTCATTTCTTTTTAAAAGAGGAGCTTGCTAATTAATTATGACGTAGTATTCATCACGTCGTTGAGTGCTGGGCGTGTGTTGTGTTGCTTCAGTGTTTCGGTTTCTTTGCGCATGTGTGCCGTGTACGCAGCACAGAGCGTGCTGATGTCGCGAGCGCACGGCGCGCGGCGAGGTGTCGCGAGCGCACGGCGCGCGGCGAGGTGTCGCGAGCGCACGGCGCGCGGCGAGGTGTCGCGAGTGTCCGACACGTCGGTGTCGGGCGTCATGTGCCACTTACTAACAGACTAATATCTTGAATATGTAGGTGCTTAGCTGATTTGCTTTCTACAATATTATTACTGATGCCATAAAACTATGGTTACCTATGATATTGTGGGGTTCAGTATAATAAGTCGTACTTACAAACACGAAGAATGACAATAGTATCAGCACGTAGTCGCTCACTAACTACAACTACTTTTGAACCGCGCTGGGCAGCCAGATTAGCGATCACAATAATAAGTAACTGTTTGTGAGCTTACTGCTTTAACCAAACATTTCGTATAAAATGCATACCTAGGTAAAAATTGTGACAGGAAGTGCGCCTATATCCCAATTATAAGTAGACTCAGAATGAATTTCATTTTCGGTTTTCGGCAATATTTAATTATGGCAACTTTTGTTGTCGGCATTAAAAAAAATAAGTATTTGCAATGAAATCGGGCCGAAATTAGTAAGTATTCGTTTTCGGCCGAAAAATAAATTTTCAGTCGGAGTCTCTTTCTCTCTTATGACTTACGGAGCCGAAACGTGGACACTCACAGTACGGCTGGTCCATAAATTCAAGGTCGCTCAGCGAGCTATGGAACGGGCTATGCTTGGAGTCTCTCTGAGGGATCGAATCCGAACGAGGTGACCCAGCAGAGAACCAAAGTTGTCGACATAGCTCACAGAATAAGTAAGCTGAAGTGGCAATGGGCCGGCCATATTAGCCGTAGAACCGATGACCGTTGGGATAGACGTGTTCTTGAATGGAGACCACAAATTGGCAAACGTATGGTAGGACGCCGTCACGCTAGGTGGAGCGACGATCTTCGCAGGATGGCTGGTAGCAGCTGGATGAGAGTTGCCGAAAATCGAGTTGAATGGCGTGCAATAGCGGAGAGTCCTATGTCCAGCAATGGACTGGTTTAGGCTGATGATGATGATGATGAGTCGGACTCTACTAAACCTTAGTTGGTATGAGCGACATATTTGATCGGCTGGCCACAAATGCGCGGATAGATTTGCGCTTAGTTGCTGCGACGACGCGTGACGTCATTGACAGCAGACCACTGCGGCATTACCACTGCGGCTCCACATCTTCATGCATCATGATGCATCTCATGAGATGCTTTGCCGTTAATTAGATACGGGGTAGGCAGAGTGCATCCATAATAGTAAACATAACGTAACATGTCTGTAGGCAAGTCTTGGGATCAGTCTTCATTGTCACGAAGACTATTCCTATAAGCATCATTCCTTAAGCATCTTCAGCTGGAACAATTGATTAGATACGTATGCATCAGCTTCTATTTTCAAGCGCACCATATAAACAGAGTGTTATTCCACAAAGTCGATCACTCCATACATAATGAAACATCTGTTCAGGTACTTCAGGTTGAGCTGCAAGTTCGCGAGCGCACACAAAAGTTTCGCTTGGCTGCAGCACTAACTTCACTGTGACATTTTCTGAACTCAGACAAGTCTCGCTAGACAGTCACACATGAACTAGGACACCTACATTATCATATCGGTATAAGACTACCAACGAACAGCTGCAGGCTACGTAACAGCGGATTGTTGTAGGACTAGGCTATTTAAAATTTTGTTAATTTAATAAAACTTTAATAATATACCATGTTTAAAGTTCGTATTATATGTTTCATATTAAAAAAACAATAATTGCGAAATGTGCCTGCAAAGTTATAGATTCATCATTTAGGTAGTTCGACAATGGCGCTTTAACGAGCGATCCACACATAGATGTATATGTCGTGGCCTGATCTTAGAATTGATTATTTCATGAAATGGTTGTGTTTCATGAAATGGCCAGCTAAAATTGACCATATCGTTTACACGTCAACGTTTAATGATATGCCAGTCGACTTTCGGCCCTATCATTAATGTAGGGTATCCATTGTTTATAGGCCTAGTAAAACAATCCAAATAAAGAAGGAACTTTTGTATTGCTATTGTAAGTACGAAAAGTAGCTTAAAAATTAAATAAAAACCTTAGAAAAGTATTATTTTATAAATATAAATAAAAATAAAAAAGTACTTAAAATTTGTTTAAGTCTCTGATAAATATCACCGGTGGATAGTCTAACTATTTTACGATAAATGATCACTAATGTTTGGCCTCATCAAACGTCAAACTTTGAATAATCAATGATCTGGTCAGACCACGTCATGATGTGACCAGCAGTCGACGTTCTATTGAATACATTAAATACAATAATTTATGAAATGGTCAAACACTTCATGAAATGATCACTTCTAAGATCTGGCCACGATATATATATTTCTATGGATCCACATGACATGAGTGTTGCCGCTTGTAACATTAAACAAAAATAATTTGACTTAAATATAAGCACGTCGGAACGTGTGGTTCAGTCGCACCGCACGTCATCATACGATGTCAGGAACGTGTGCGGGCCGGAGCCGCACATGACGTGACGTGCGGTTCAGTCGCACCGTACGTCATCATACGATTTTATTTATTTATTTAACATAAAACGGCCAAAGCCGATTACAGTAGTTAAAGACAAAGACACAAACACATTTTAAAAGTAAAGTAAACAAAAGTATACAACTACTCGCCAGTCATACGCTCATCTCACAATACCCCAGACATACTGACAAGATCTTCTTCCATCCATCCGCGAACACATCACAGTCAGGCTTAGCGTCCAAGAGCGCGTTAAGCGCAGAGAGTGTGCGAGGAACAGGAGACTGGGCTCGCGCGGCGGTTCGACTCCAAGGCACGGCGAACAGTCTATGCCTCCCGCCACGGTTGTAGTTTACCGGAGCAGATGTCAGGAACGTGTGCGAGGCCGGTGCCGCTCATGCGGTGATGTGATGGCCGGCAGTCAGGGTTCACATGTTTACCTAAGTACCTCGCCAAGCGGTTGGTCGACTCTTCACGTGACCAGAGGGCTGGCGTATTTTTTGGCCAAAGAATCAGCATTGCCATACAACGTGGCAATACTGCCAGCCTTTTGAGCACGTTTCCTATCGACAGCGATGTGAACGAATTTGAAATTTATTGACGCCCTTTGATTATTTCCCCTCCCTTTTTATATCCTTGTACATATTATTATTATTATTTTAACACAGCTTTCTAAATTATGTAAATATAAGGTACCTGGTATATCTATGACAAGTCGAGCTTGAAGCTTCCATGCTTTGAGATTTGAGTCGTGCGCATAATTAGGAGAAAGTTCTCAATTGTTCAGGTATATTAATTATAGGGCAATATCAAGATCTAAAGACATTTTTCAGTATCTGTTACATTTGGAAAAGCGGTTATTTATATATAGGATATATAATTCGCCTTGAACAGTGTTAGTTATTCAGCAATAGTAAGTGTACTTTGGATGTCTCCGCGGCGAGCATTCGTATGCGTGAAGTGACCGGCACTAACTGTAGCTAATACTCTTACAATTACTGCACCGCACACCGACCATGCAGCGCTGCAGCGCTTACTAATCACCCTGTTACCTAGCTCCAACACGTCGCGCGTCGCGGCTTCCTTCACTAACTTTACTAAACCTTTTAATACCCCTCGGTCGCTTTCAGCGCTAAATTAGAACCAACTCAACGACGAAGCGCTGAAATACCTACCGAGAGCTTTTTTTCAAGGTGAATTATTTAATTATTAACGGTGAGCGAGTTTCAAATAATACAAATAGTTTACGAGCGCTTAAGTGACTGTTACGGCGTTAAGCGCTTGAGGGGGCAATAAAGGGAATTATTCATCGGCGAGCGGCGAGTAATTAAATAGAAATTAGGAGAGCAGCCGCCAGACGAAGTATACTTTATTTAAAGTTATAGCTGCTGCAGCAGATAGAAATTTATTTCCGTCATATTGTTGAAGTTTTACACGGCTCCAGCGTGCGGGTTACGTCACCCGCGCTCACCGCCGCCCCGCCCCCGCACCGCCCCGCCCCTTCCCTCACGCTGCACCGCTCTAAAACGGATTCCCTCTACAATATTTCTTTTCCAGTTCGAATGTGAATTTCCCGCGGCGATGCGAACTATTCATGCGCTCGAAGAGGGAAATTTATAGTGAGATATTTTTTTAACTTCCATTTGAATCGAAGTTTAAATATTAAAATGATATCGGCTGGCTCTGTGCCCGCGCGGCGCCCGCACCGTACCGCACCGTACCGTACCGCGCCGCGTCTCGTTTCAATAGCGCTGCAATTGAGCCGCGCACCATTAAGCATGTTATTCCCAAGTGTCGGCGCCAGACCTGCAGCCTGCAGGTCTGCTGCTGCTGTCGTAGCGCGCCATGTCGTGTTGAGTCTAATGTTCTCTTCGCCACGGTCCACTCCGGTCGCTGCATCCGATATGCCGCTAACACCTCGCACGGTCGCACCGGCACCATCTCTCTACAACTCGCAAGTCGCAAGACTTCTTTTTTTTAAGTCAGGTTCTTAGGATATACAGTTACCTGTGTGTTTCTTACTCTTTTGGTCTATGCTTCGTGTTAATTTTCGTCAGTACGTATGCCAAAGTAATTGCTCTATGCGTTAGTACCTTTATTCTCTTGTGCACGCCGAGGGTAACGGAACAATACTGAAATAAGAAGTCGAAGTCTCGTAACGTCCTGAGCTTGCAAGACTTCAAGTATTATAAAAAATTATTAAATTCAATAATCGCTGAGAATAGATCATTTATACGTGCACCAACAGTGGCGAGCAAGTGAGTGGCTACAACATATAATAGGTCCCCGCCGAGCCACGCTCCGAGCTCATGACACACGCACCGTCTGCCCACTGTGACACTGTGACACTGCCACACAATTGATTTACAATGACTGTTACTATTGAGCTCCCCCTCGCCAGGCAGGGTCGGGGGGGAGGTGGGGGTGGCGCCAGGTGGGCGGCCGGCAACAATAGTGGATCAGCTGCGGTGTATTGTGACCATGTAGTTGCGTCGGGAATGCAAATTGCTTGCGTTGGAAAGCTCAAAGAAAGACTTCAATAAAATGTATTGAGGTCATAACTGTAACATCACATTGTAACAACTGTTAACCGAGTGGACCCTCATGATACGGGTTCCGACTATATTTCCAATTCCTTAAATCCCTTAATTCATTTATTTCTTGGATTGGAAGCTGCACTATTACATACAAGTGTGCGCTCAAATTGTGAATTTACAAAGAAACCGTCAGTACAACCTTTATAATCTTTTAAATCAATTAAGTGGGCGATATAGCCGTAATTTATAGTTTTTTAGTGCATCCAGGTACCCTAGACTGAGACCTCGCCCTGAACCTAACTTAACAGAAAACCCTACTTTTTACCTGATTACGGCGAAGCAAAAAGAAGGGTTACGATTTTGACCGGTATGTATGTATATTATGTTCGTCTGTTCCCTCATAACTTCTACACTTCTTGTCATAATTTGACAAATGGGGTATTGTTAGAAGCGTCTTGATCGTCCACTGGTTATAGGCTATGTGACACATTAAATTGAATATATAATATATACATATATTTTTTTACGTCATTACTTTATGTCCGCTAGAGCCCAACACGGCATGAGTAAAAAAAAATTTTTTTTAATCATGCCGTGTTGAGTATCAAATGAACGGGCTTAATTAGCACATTTCAAAAATATATATATATTGTCAACTGTTGCTCACGGCTTTGCTTGCATGCACCCAATAATTAGGAATAATTTCTAAAAATCACGCCTCAGCCGGAATAAATCGATTAATGTACCTATAAGTTTGGTATATTACCTAAACAAAAAAAACTAAAGCGGCTCTGCAAATACTTTATCACGAAATTATAACCCCAAAATAATGTACTGAAAAGGATGAAACAAGAAAGTACCTTCCCGTGGTCGCATGCTGCCATAGCTTATAAGTATGTTAGTACAGCGGCATGCGACCACGGGAAGGTACTTTCTTGTTTCATCCTTTTCAGTAGTCGGGTTTTAGTTTTTAAACTATTTTTTTTTATTGAGTTTATATGTTGTAAAATTCTTAGTCATAATACTAATACAGTTTTGCTAACTAGCATTCAAAGGCACGTTAAGTGCTGAAAAATCTAGTTGTATCATTTTAAATACTAGATTTCTCCCCCCCCCCCCTCCCCCACGAAGTGCAACGCATCACGCAAATCCCCTCGAGCTCATAATTATAGCAACGCAACGAAACTAAGACGTCGGAATTAATTTAAACTCGCAAGAAAAATGATAGTCCGCGAACGCGATCATTAACCTTAATTACTGTAATTATTCATAGTTACGTTGTGACCTGCGACGGAAACTCGATGGCAAACAGAGATTGATCGAAACTGAACCTCCAGCAGCCTTGGGGCCCGCAGGCCTTGGGCCCCGGCCCCAGCGCGTTGGGCCCCGGCCCCAGCGCGGTGCGGGCGCGAGCCGGATTTAATGAATATAAAAAGCCCGCCATAAATCCAGGAATACCTCACGCTGTTCGCAACAAGGATAACTGCTGTTTGTTCATGGCCTGTAAAAATACCTAGAGTGTAAATTGGATGGCGGGAACGAGCCCCCCTTGGCCGCTTTGTGCCGTGTTTACACACAGAGCGTGAGCCTCGGGCCGCAGACGGGCCGCAGACGGGCGGCAGTCAGTCAATTGATTTTATACCTTATGTATACCTATATATAGATACTCTACAAAATGGAAGATTAACAATATAATTATTATAATTTCATAATTACAGTAAATCTGTATATCTGTGTAACAAAGAATCGTTTGTAGAAGCTTCCCTTGATGAGTGAAGTATAGAAGTAATGAGGGCAGATCAAAATATAATTCAAACAAGTTTCAGTGAGCGAACTACTAAACGAAATATTAATCGTTTGAGAGTTAAACTAGCGTCTGTCGACGGATTTAGCCGCGCGCCTCATAATGATGAAATTGGACAGTGGGTCCAGTCGACCTATTCGAAATGTGATTGAGTCCAGTGATCTCGTGGGTCCAGTTCGAGTGGGTCCAGTTGACCAAAGACTACCGTCCTGTACCGCGTTTGTATTGCAGCATAACATCCTAGAAGCTAATCATAAACTAAATCTAAATATTATTTAGCTACATTACATGAACAATTTACATACACACTGCGCTAGTTAAGTAGTTACTCGCTCCGCTGCTACGCTGCTACAGTGCTACGGCGCTACGCAGCTACGGTGCTACGGCGCTAAGCTGCTACGAGTTGGAGGCGTAGCTCGTTAGCTTAGTTTGGTGACATTTTGATCGCTGCACTAAATCGGCGGCGTTTGTAATTTGAGTTTTTAATTGTAAAGCCCGAGTTTAAAGAAATTCCTCCCGGAGCGACACTACAGAGTCGTCGGCAGTCTCGCGACACATACGCACTTCGTTGTCACGCACTCACGCCGGCCGGCGACTGCACATATAGGTCGTAGCGCACCTCACTAGACAAATAGGTGCAGAAGGCCAGCATGCAACGAGCGAAGCGCGAACGTACGCTAATCTCAAACAAACAAATTACTGCAAGTGGCGAGTGCGCGTGCACTCGCTGTACGTACACGCGTGGTGTCTATGTTTGCGCGCGTTGTATGGAACAGACCTTCTGTAGGTACGTATCTATGTTGTGCTGTATATGTGTAGCTACCGGATGAACACAGGTCACAATGTTAGTGAGTCCGCCCGCGCGGGCTCTGTTACAGCGTCGTACGTCAACGCGTTATGGCGCTACCCTTGCTGTAAAGGCTAGAGGCGGTTCGTTCGACACCCACATAAAACTAAATGGGAGACTGAAGGCTAAAATTCGAGGTTATGAAATTCCCAGATGTAGTTTAATATAAGCCACACACACAGCTTGTATTGTGAGCCATACTATAAAATTGAACTCGTCGTTATAAATCAATTGAATTGTGGCATTTTGACAGCGAGAAATGTTATTGGCAGAATCTTAAAGTAGCTTTTGCTGGAAGAATACGAAAACATTCAAGGAAAGTACCGAAAATACAAATAAAAGTTAACTAATTCAAGAAAGTTCTTTTCCTTCGTCACTGTGGCAACTACGCATTGCAAGTAGTAGTCCTTGGGTTCATACAGACGCTGAGAAGCAGATCATCAATAAAGGGGACGTGTGATTGCGTTGGTCGCGTGCGATGCCGCCGCAGCGATCACGCGGTACGGCTAATGACCCGCGCGGGCGATCGCAGACCGCACGCCGCAATGTACGCGGCAGGCTTTCAATATCATCGAAGATGAAGTGGTATCTGTACTAAATTAAGAGGTAACATTTGTTTGTTTATATCTATGTAGGGGGTAATCTCTGGAACTAATAATCCAATTTAAAAAAAATCACTGGTAGCAGGCTTCATTATTCCTGAGTGCTATGAGGCTATAGATTATATTTCATATCTTGCATTTTAGCTGAGCTATTACAACTTTTGTCTAGCCAGTCAGAAAGAAATACCTCTTAAAATGGAATGATTTGCATGCGCTGCCTAAACAGTTGTATATAGGTAGTTAATAACAATGTATGGCCATCTGGTCCGCCTTAAACACTTCTACAAAAAAGTACGCGACGAAGTTTCGGGCAGCAGTTAGTAGTTATTATACGATGGCCAGCTGTGTATACTGCGCATATATTGTACATTGCTTTTGGATTTTTATTTTTTTATGATATTGCTGAAACACCAGGAGGTGGTGAAGGCTGGACGTTTCGTGACTTGTTTATTGCAACTTTAGACGTTCAGATAGTGGTTCTCAATGACAAAGGAAACATCGTCTCAATCATCGCGACTGGCAGACGGATTGGTGTCGGTTTTTTGTGTCTCCGTGTAGATAATTATGTCTTGTGGTTACCGTCACAATCACTAATTCATTTCTATAACAGTTAGGTTCTTAATTCAATTACTGTCTCGGTAGTTAGCTTGATCTAAAGATAAACCTTGTTTTGTAATAAGGGGATAAAGGTCTATGGAATAAATCATGTTATATAAAGAGCTGAAGTTGGGTGAAAAAAACGACTTATTTAGTTTGTATGTAGTCAACATAATAAATTATTATTGTAGATAATTAAGTGTTATCGTAAATCCAATACGTGTACCTAATGGTGGACGATCGCAGCCGGTCGGTGATGGATAGCAACCGAGCGCTCATTCACCACACAGTGACTATCACCAGGCATAGCATAAGGATAATCAGCCTATAGTAACCCCACTGCTGGGACACAAGGATCCTCTCTTGGAGAGGGAGTGGGAATCGAACACGGGCCCAGTGCGGGTTGCAAGATGTTAAAAAGAACATCAAAATCATTTACTTGTAAAAATGAGGTACACAAAATTCATCGATCACTTATTATGCCATTAATGTCGGCGTGCAAATCAACAAGTCACATGTCATCGATTGTTTGGTTCTAGGACATGCCGGTTTCAACACGATGTTTTCCTTCACCGTTTTGAGAGCAGTGGTGTTGAAATTCACCTACCTGGGTTCGAACCTACAACTCGTATGTCGGTTTCGTTACCACTGGGCCACCACTGCTCTAGAGGAGCAACTCTCGTTATTTTTAGAACGTTCACAGTCAGAGCACAGACAGACAGTCTGATCTCAGTCTCAATTTTCAAGACAAGTTTTTGACATTGATTGTTGCCGAGATGAGTTTGCGACTAGATTTTGAACGTTTTTAATTCCGGGAATTGGCCTTCTGACTTGTACATTATAGATACAACTGCAAGCCTATAAGATTTTTAAATAAGCGCAAGTGGTTGGGAAGCTTCGTGGGATCTCGATCTGGTGTGAACTTCGCGGGATCTCGATCTGGTGTGAACTTCGCGGGATCTCGATCTGGTGTGAACTTCGCGGGATCTCGATCTGGTGTGAACTTCGCGGGATCTCGATCTGGTGTGAACTTTCTTCAGATATTATTATTTTGTTGGAAAAAACACTTTGCCTTCTTTTACAAAAATAATTATTTCTTGTTAATTTTGCTTAAATGTGAAAACGTTGAAATGTTATATTGTGCGAAGAAATTAAACGTGAATAGATCGGCTTTGTACATTGTTTCTCAAAGGTTACCGCTCGCTGGCGGCGCAGCGGCGCGGCGGCGCGGCGGTGCGGCGGCGCGGGCGTAAACCTGACAATCCGGTGCAATTCCCGGCAACAATCGGATCGCACGCCGCCGTCCCGTGTGACACGACGCCGCGGCCCCGGATAGCTGTGACACGATGCGACAGCGTGCAGAAGAACAACTGCTGGCAAGTACCAAGACAGTACAATGTTCATGTAGATGAAACAACCTCGTTCATACATCGCCGCGTCTTCCCGTATCCCGCCGGGCACCTTACGAGTATGTGTACAGCGCAATGTGAGCACCTTGTGTGGGACTACTGCATTTGCAATTTTATGTAAGCTGTGACTCTGTGAGGTGCCACGGCCCGTAATCGGTTTTGGAATACCCCCGAGCCGAACAAAGCCGAGAGGAGCCGAGACAAAACGAACCGCGCGACCCACGTCCCGACCACGTCACACAACACTAAGTACTTACACGCCGCTCTTACTATGTATAAGAGCCGTCGCATAACTTAGTAAATATGAAGAGTTTTTTTAAATTCCAGCTTGCGATAGTTATGGAATGTGTTCGTTGTATAACAATTTAGTTTTTGAGTAAGTAAAAAAAGATTATATTAAAAGGTATAGGGTCGCGTGGCGGGAGCGTCGCGGTCGCGTGGCAGGTGCGGGGCGGCGGCGGCGCGGCGCTTACTGCTAGGTATATTGACACGCGTGAGTGTCGGGTGGCGGTGTCGCGGCTTACTTCCCGCACGTCTGACACCGTCGCGCGGCGCTCAGCTGTGCAACGCTCATTATACTCTAGTAGTAAATACTCGTATTCAATAGTGACTGTAAAGAAACTCCAACCGAAGCGAACGTACTGCCGCCACATCAGATGACGTATACACAATAGAACACAAGACGCTTGAATGTAGCCACTTATAATACAATAACTTTATACAGCCATCGTAACCAACTTTGACGATTATTGCAATGTTTTTCCTGCCTATGAGGGTCTGGTTTTAATATCTTATATTTCTCCGTCAAGTTTGTTTCCTACTCGTACTACAAAATAACTATAATTCTACAAAATATTCGAAGGACGCCGTGGCGGGTTCGTTGACTTTTATTTTTAACCTCGAATGAATAATTTCCTAAGTTGAATGAAAAAAAATATATAAATTAATCAAAGTCCGAGTGCCAGTGTCGAGTATTTAGCCAAGCATGCATCCTGAGCTGGCTGGAAAGTAATCACGCATTCAAATCTGTAGACCATTCCTTCGACATAGCTCCGTAATTAGTAGGATTTGGATCAAACGCGGCACCGCTACATGTCCCGCGGTAATTTGCAATGGCTATGCGATCAGGGTTACTTGCTACTCAATAATCGTAGCTCGGCACTGCTACAGACACAGGAAATAGAAATTGCAAAGGTCCATAATAGACTGACTGACTCAAAAGCAGAACTTGTTTTGGGGAGTAGCACGCGGAGCTGACAGGAGAAGCAACGACAATCAAACAAGGTGCCCAGCCTGTGGTGAGTTGGTGACCATGTACGTTTAGTGAATTTTAAACCTTATAGTTGTGAACAAATGGAGTCTTTTTATTTACTTTTTATGTACTTACATAACTCCGCAAAACTTTTAAGTCTTGAAAATTGAAAACTTGTGAAAACTGTTGTGATATGAAAATTGTTGGCCGTTGTTGGTTTATCCAGCACGCTTCCTGAGCACTTCGCTTCGTTATAGGACACGCTGTACCATGTGCAGGTATCTAAGACTTGAACGGCCTTAGACCACACATACAATGCTGATATACATAATCAGCCTATAATGTTCCCACTGCTGGGACACATGCCGCCTCTCTTCGAGGGGGCGTGGGCTAAGAAGCAAAGGAACACCACGTCCTGCGGCCAGCAGCTGCGGCAATGCTGATAATTATGTTATTGTCAAATCGGGAATCTAATCTTTAACATAAAATTATTCAATTACAAATAATAATAACGGGAATTGACAGAATCCATGTAGGTCCTAGGTAGACGAAAGCTTGTAAAAGTATTTTTAATAGATTTCGGAATAAGGATGCTGAAAATAATTGTTTTTGGAGCTTTGATTCAGAACTCAGGTTTGATTTAATAGAGCTATTTTGGTTGATATTTTCTCGTGATTTGTCATTTAAAGCAATATACTTGAAAATATTTTGTCATTTGGCCGCTAAGCTACCAAATCATTGACATATTATTATGCTCATATATTATACGTTGGCAACGAAGAAATAAACAGTGTTTGATATTAGTAAGTAGTATGCATCGGTCATCAACACTAGAAAGTAGTACTGTCTGCATCGGTCATCGACACTAGAAAGTAGTACTGTCTGCATCGGTCATCAACACTAGAAAGTAGTACTGTCTGCATCGGTCATCAACACTAGAAAGTAGTACTGTCTGCATCGGTCATCAACACTAGAAAGTAGTACTGTCTGCATCGGTCATCAACACTAGTAAGTAGTACTGTCTGCATCGGTCATCAACACTAGAAAGTAGTACTGTCTGCATCGGTCATCAACACTAGAAAGTAGTACTGTCTGCATCGGTCATCAACACTAGAAAGTAGTACTGTCTGCATCGGTCATCAACACTAGTAAGTAGTACTGTCTGCATCGGTCATCAACACTAGAAAGTAGTACTGTCTGCATCGGTCATCAACACTAGTTAAGTATGCTTCATCATCATCATATCACCGGAAAGACGTTCACTCCTGGACATAGGCCGCCCCCAAGCGACGCCACTTCAATCGGTTCTGTGCTTCTCGCATCCAGCGGATTCCTGAGGCCTTCACAAGGTTAAGTATACTTAAATGAGCTGAAACCTCATGTACCTACTAAATATCAGACGTCACTAAAACCCGTGTGACAGATGACGTCACCTGTGACGGATAACGTCATGGCATCTCGGCTGGAGCCTGCTCTAATTACGACGCTAACAATACGCCGCGTTCACTCGGTCATCACACTCACCCGCTGCGAGTGACGCCATAATGTCCCAGGCCAGTTATTGCTAATATCGGGAACATTGCCTGATTGACACTTTATTGATTGAAAACTGGCTTCCACATTAGTGTTGCCTGCTGCTGAAACTGTTTCAAATGATCCATATAGACTGACACTAAAGTAAACTTTATCCGGTGAGATACGGACAGGAAAATGTGGAGCATTGCAAATATGGATCACTTTTAAATGCTAAATAAGGCCCTGTGTGATGAGATAGAATATAAGAACTGTTCAAAAAATATAAATGTTGTCTATAATGCACAAAACATACTCTAGGCACACAACAATATTGACTCAAACAGGTACTTTCGTATTTTCACAGTTATTTTAACAAATTACAGTTTAGCACCTCCGGCGTTCGTGCGGCAAATGATGGTGATTGGCCGCGACACTAGCGCTGCCCCACGGACGCACGGCTGTAACTACCGCCTGTGAGCAAAGGTCGGCTAATCGACGCAAACAAGGCGCCCACTGTTGTTACCGTTACACGTCTCAATCTAAACTGGTGTGCTGCGCTGCATGAGCACCGCGCTCACTTTGTTGGCACAACTACAAAACGGTGGAACACGCGCTGCATTTTATTTTATTTTTTCTCAAGCTTTTACTTACAGCTACGTTTCTTTCCCGCAGAAGACACACACTGCAGACGAAGGCGCGGCGTCTATTTATTCACATAATTTTCTAATTGAGGCTAATGAGGGCGATGTCTTCGGAGTGTTGACTGTAAGTACATCGTTAATAGCTACAGAACGGCTGAGCCCAAGTTTTTACGAGTCCTTTCAAACATATTGTAGTAGAAATAACGATTATAGCGTCTCATTAGCCGAGGTTTTGTGTGACTATAACGGCTGGAACACAAACTGCGACCGCGCCACGTTACGTGCTGTCCATAATGACAGTTCGTTGAGAATTTAACGCCTAATGTTAGGGTTCTCTAATGATCATTAGAATATAGTTTAGGGCTCTAAGAAAAATTTTACCGCGATGTTTGTTGGTAATAATGGAGGTATTCATAATTTTCTGATATTAGAAAATACTAGCAATGTGGGTTTTTATACATTAAAGTAGGTATAGTATTCCTGCTAACGTCGATAGTTACTACTGCTTCAACTCTCTGCAGGCGGAGCGCGCGCCATCATGTGATAGTGGTGCCTCACATAGCACAGTGTAGGTGCTCACCTACTATGCGGTAAGCCTGTCTGCACTGCATGCATCACGTTCACGCGGCGACGTGGGACATAATACTTGTTCAGCTTCTTGACATAACATTATAAGCTACACAACCACTGTTTGTTCGCACAGTTACTGCATCGCGCGACACCAGCATGTCTGCATTCATCTTAGGTCTGCGTCAGTATGATACTGGTCACCAGCACTCAACATCATATTTCTACAGGTGAGAAGCGTTCTTGTGTCCTGGTTTGAACTGTATGGATGTTGCTGTAATTACATTAATTTATGTATAATTAATTACATGAGAAGTTTCAGCTTTATCTCTAGAATGGCACCGGAGCTGCGATGACTCTGGTACATTGTCATAGCTGCGATGACTCTGGTACATTGTTATAGCTGCGATGACTCTGGTACATTGTCATAGTCGGAGCTGCGATGACTCTGGTACATTGTCATAGTCGGAGCTGCGATGACTCTGGTACATTGTCATAGCTGCGATGACTCTGGTACATTGTCATAGTCGGAGCTGCGATGACTCTGGTACATTGTCATAGTCGGAGCTGCGATGACTCTGGTACATTGTCATAGTCGGAGCTGCGATGACTCTGGTACATTGTCATAGTCGGAGCTGCGATGACTCTGGTACATTATCATAGTCGGAGCTGCGATGACTCTGGTACATTGTCATAGTCGGAGCTGCGATGACTCTGGTACATTGTCATAGTCGGAGCTGCGATGACTCTGGTACATTGTCATAGTCGGAGTTGCGATGACTCTGGTACATTGTCATAGCTGCGATGACTCTGGTACATTGTCATAGTCGGAGCTGCGATGACTCTGGTACATTGTCATAGTCGGAGCTGCGATGACTCTGGTACATTGTCATAGCTGCGATGACTCTGGTACATTGTCATAGTCGGAGCTGCGATGACTCTGGTACATTGTCATAGTCGGAGCTGCGATGACTCTGGTACATTGTCATAGCTGCGATGACTCTGGTACATTGTCATAGTCGGAGCTGCGATGACTCTGGTACATTGTCATAGTCGGAGCTGCGATGACTCTGGTACATTATCATAGTCGGAGCTGCGATGACTCTGGTACATTGTCATAGTCGGAGCTGCGATGACTCTGGTACATTGTCATAGTCGGAGCTGCGATGACTCTGGTACATTGTCATAGTCGGAGTTGCGATGACTCTGGTACATTGTCATAGCTGCGATGACTCTGGTACATTGTCATAGTCGGAGCTGCGATGACTCTGGTACATTGTCATAGTCGGAGCTGCGATGACTCTGGTACATTGTCATAGCTGCGATGACTCTGGTACATTGTCATAGTCGGAGCTGCGATGACTCTGGTACATTGTCATAGTCGGAGCTGCGATGACTCTGGTACATTGTCATAGCTGCGATGACTCTGGTACATTGTCATAGTCGGAGCTGCGATGACTCTGGTACATTGTCATAGCTGCGATGACTCTGGTACATTGTCATAGTCGGAGCTGCGATGACTCTGGTACATTGTCATAGTCATAGGCATTGGTGACCTGCTTGCTTGCCACCCAGTAACATAAAAAGTGACTTTCTACCCCGAGATATGTTGTATAGAGTGTGGAACCCTGCCACAGTCCGCTCCCGGACGCGACCGCTCGCACTCCCTGCTGCAACCCGCGACGTGCCCTGTGCGTGCCAGTACACGTGGGGAGGAGGGCATCGAGACACAGCTGATGGTAGGTCACCGCTGAAAGCTAACAGTGTTACTACTAGCTTAATCATTGCTGAAATGTAGTAAAGGTTTATGAATGAAATCGATTTAACACGTAATAATAATTTTAAATTGGATCTAAAGTTGACTTTTTTGTTGTGCAGGTAACCTGGGATTTTTCTGCACTGTGTATAATTTTTCAGATAATTCTAATCTTTATAATAATTTGTTCAATTTATTATATATTATTATATTTTCGACTCGTTTGGGGTTGAAACACTCGAGTTGCGGGGCCCGAGTGCTCATGGCTTGTTCAATGAAATTTCTAAACGGCTGGTTGACACTTCCCGTGACCCAAGGGCTGGCTTTTACTTTGGCCAGAGGATAAGTATTGCCATATAACGCGGCAATGCCGCCAGTCTCTTGGGTACATTACCAGTCGACACCGACGCAGAGGAATATTTCGATTTTCGTTTTAGTTAGGTTAAGATATTTTATTTATATTTTAATAGTTTGTTATTTCATTTAGTATTAGAAGTTTGTCCATTTAATAAATACGTGATAAATGTTTAATGATTAGGTGAAAACTATAACATTTTAATAGCGTGGGACCCTTCGACCTACAACGCAGAAAGTGATCACTCACACACACAATGGAAATATTAATTATTTCGTTAACTCCCACTGTTTCCTTTGAAGTTTCATTTATAAATCAGTAATGTTAATTCCGTCCTACTTCAGTGAATAACTGAAGATTTCAGGCGATAATTCATGAAAGGCGCGGTGGAGGCGGTATTCTGCTGCTCTTACATATTTTTCAGTCCGCGGGGGTTATTGAATGTGGTCGACGGTGTGCGAGGGGGTGGTCCGGGGCCGCGAGGGGGGGGGAGGCGGGGCGATGCTACGTCAGCAACATCTCCCAGACGTATGACGAGTGACGAGCAGTTTTATTTGTGAAGATTCCGCGATCGCGGTCGGAGCAGTTCCTGGCTGCTTATATGATTTATTATGTCATTTTTTTTTACAGTGAAGTGGATTTATTTACCAGTTAACATTATTCATGGTAAAACTAACTAATAGGTTTTAAATGAAATTCTACACAGTTTAATGTCAAAAGTAAATATACCTAAATTGCACAAAAAAGTGTATCAGTCAGGGCTTGAAATACCTGTATTTTTGGGAACCGGTACCATTGGCCTTAGTGTGATACCGGTACCAGACCAAGTACCTGTACTTTGGTATTTCTAATCAGTATCGGTACTGTACCGGTACCAAACAAATATTTCCGTTAATATACTGAGAAAACAGATAAGTAAGTAAAAAGAATAGTTAATAGGTATTAGAAGAATAACATCAAGGTTCCAACCGAACGAGATCCTCATACAAATATGAAATATGTGGTACGCGCCGGGTACCCGAATTTGGTGACGGTACTGGTTAGGTGGAGTATCGCTACCCGTCTGGAACCGGTACCCGTCTGAAACCGATACCCGTCTGAAACCGTATCAGGCACTTCAGGTAGCCATTAATTTAAATTCAAAGTAATCTCCATCGCCAGCTAATCTCGCACTCGTAATATTTTTATAAACAAAATAAACTCACCGGATTGCGCATGAAATATGGAGCGCGAGTATTTACGTAAAAGGGTGATTAGTTTAGTAAATCGTCTGTCAGATCGTATCTAGGGGGCAATTAAACTAGCGATGTTTCTATTGGGGCGATTGGCCCCGCCAAGTCAAGCCGATTCAAGCCGAGCCGAGCCGAGAAGAGCCGAGTCGCAAAGTGAATGTTTCTCTATGGTACTTTCTTATGTAATTTTAATGTTCACTAAATGAGTCTAATTTGAGTATCTACATGACTTTGAATTATGATTTTGATTTAGGGAACAGGGTTTTCCAAATTGCCGGCGGGATCGAAACTTTGTTGTTAAGAATCACACTCACACATACTCTACCTGTCCCTCTCAGGAACTACATTACAAGTAGTTATCCTTGTAATATAATAAGGTCTTGCATACATAGCAAGATTAGGTAAGGTGATAGTCCATGTGAATGTTGCTTGGTGTTGCGCAACAGTCGCCTGGGAGCCTCTCTTCAGTATCGGCGGTCGCAGGAAGGCATTAACAACAATTTTCGCTTATCGAGTGCGGCTCCTCTCGAGACAGTCCGCCATACATTAGGCACAGTGGCCGCCGCGGGAGGCTGTTCATTAGGCACAGTGGCCGCCGCGGGAGGCTGTTCATTAGGCACAGTGGCCGCCGCGGGAGGCTGTTCATTAGGCACAGTGGCCGCCGCGGGAGGCTGTTCATTAGGCACAGTGGCCGCCGCGGGAGGCTGTTCATTAGGCACAGTGGCCGCCGCGGGAGGCTGTTCATTAGGCACAGTGGCCGCCGCGGGAGGCTGTTCATTAGGCACAGTGGCCGCCGCGGGAGGCTGTTCATTAGGCACAGTGGCCGCCGCGGGAGGCTGTTCATTAGGCACAGTGGCCGCCGCGGGAGGCTGTTCATTAGGCACAGTGGCCGCCGCGGGAGGCTGTTCATTAGGCACAGTGGCCGCCGCGGGAGGCTGTTCATTAGGCACAGTGGCCGCCGCGGGAGGCTGTTCATTAGGCACAGTGGCCGCCGCGGGAGGCTGTTCATTAGGCACAGTGGCCGCCGCGGGAGGCTGTTCATTAGGCACAGTGGCCGCCGCGGGAGGCTGTTCATTAGGCACAGTGGCCGCCGCGGGAGGCTGTTCATTAGGCACAGTGGCCGCCGCGGGAGGCTGTTCATTAGGCACAGTGGCCGCCGCGGGAGGCTGTTCATTAGGCACAATGGCCGCCGCGGGAGGCTGTTCATTAGGCACAGTGGCCGCCGCGGGAGGCTGTTCATTAGGCACAGTGGCCGCCGCGGGAGGCTGTTCATTAGGCACAGTGGCCGCCGCGGGAGGCTGTTCATTAGGCACAGTGGCCGCCGCGGGAGGCTGTTCATTAGGCACAGTGGCCGCCGCGGGAGGCTGTTCATTAGGCACAGTGGCCGCCGCGGGAGGCTGTTCATTAGGCACAGTGGCCGCCGCGGGAGGCTGTTCATTAGGCACAATGGCCGCCGCGGGAGGCTGTTCATTAGGTACAGTGGCCGCCGCGGGAGGCTGTTCATTAGGCACAGTGGCCGCCGCGGGAGGCTGTTCATTAGGCACAGTGGCCGCCGCGGGAGGCTGTTCATTAGGCACAGTGGCCGCCGCGGGAGGCTGTTCATTAGGCACAGTGGCCGCCGCGGGAGGCTGTTCATTAGGCACAGTGGCCGCCGCGGGAGGCTGTTCATTAGGCACAGTGGCCGCCGCGGGAGGCTGTTCATTAGGCACAGTGGCCGCCGCGGGAGGCTGTTCATTAGGCACAGTGGCCGCCGCGGGAGGCTGTTCATTAGGCACAATGGCCGCCGCGGGAGGCTGTTCATTAGGCACAGTGGCCGCCGCGGGAGGCTGTTCATTAGGCACAGTGGCCGCCGCGGGAGGCTGTTCATTAGGCACAGTGGCCGCCGCGGGAGGCTGTTCATTAGGCACAGTGGCCGCCGCGGGAGGCTGTTCATTAGGCACAGTGGCCGCCGCGGGAGGCTGTTCATTAGGCACAGTGGCCGCCGCGGGAGGCTGTTCATTAGGCACAGTGGCCGCCGCGGGAGGCTGTTCATTAGGCACAGTGGCCGCCGCAGGAGGCTGTTCATTAGGCACAGTTAGTGATGTGCCTGGTGGCAATATTGCCACTGCCGGCAATATTCCCAATGTTCCCACTGCCGGTAAAATACCAATATTGCCAGCAACATTGGCAATATTGCCTGTCAAATAATACCAATATATTTTATTATTACTGCAGGTGTTATCATCTTTTAGTTATATTTGTGAAGTACATCGATCATAAAATATTTGAAATACGCACACGCATGTCGTGCATAAAGATAGGACACAATTATATGAATAAACATCAATGTATGTTCCATCTCTTTCGCGCTGCACATGCACGGCACGGGGTTTGGACTGTGTTGGGAGAACAGTGTTGCCGATTCTCTTGTACACCGAACTAAACTATCACTAAAATTCCTTACTTTTTGCTATGAGAATCTTACAGCTATTCTGCATGTAAGATTCTCTAAATTTAAAATTAATTTTGACACAACTAAAATCGAATTTGACAATCGCGACTCGCCGACACGTGGTAGGTACTTGTTTGCCCTACCCCGTGAATTTTTTTTAGAGCCGCAGGCGCGCAGGGGCAGACTTGGCGTGTTTTTTTAAGGAATTTTCACTTTTTGTATGGAAAATATGAAAAATTATTACCTACATGTTGAGTTTTAGAGGGTTTATGGGTTTCACAAAGGGGGTCGAAATTTTCATTACTTTTGCGATAGGACACACCATTTTCGAGATATAAGCAAAAGAAAAAAAAATACAGTACCTACTGTTTTTGCATCTGAAGTCGAGGTGTTGGTGTATACATTTTTTTCTACAACGACAACTAATTTTATTCCACACCTTTTTAATCGCGATTAAAAATGATTTAGTTAAACAATCTAAATTTTAGGTGAAAAACGTGAAATTCAGAATAGCAAAATTGCCATTTTCAATAGATTAAATAACTCAGTGCCATCTTAGTGCTGTCAAACTAAAACATAGTTAAGTTGTGTCACTTTAGTCAATTTCAGAATGGGAAATCGTCGTTTGACAGGAATAAACTAAATTTTAGTGATTTTTAGTTTAGTTTAGAGGCATTTGTGACAAGAGAATCGGCACCAATATCTGGGCATCTCTCGGAGAATGCGCACGTCACTTTAACGTCCGTTCCTAACCGACAAAATGAGACCGCAGAGCCAGATTATGTAAGGATTACCGAAATAAGTGCATTGAAATATTAAAATAATGTTATTTTTTGTGGATTATTTGTAGTTTTGATAGCGATTTGTTAAGATTTACATTTGTTATTTCCATATTATATATTTATACTCGTGGTTTTTTTTAATGTGATTTTACATGAAAAACGAGTACAACATTAAAATAAATGATTCGAATTTGTGTATTTTATTCAAAACACAACGATCGTCAATTCTTATCTTAATATTTATGTGTTATTTCTTATATTCACTATCGTGTGCGGCAACATGGGCAATATTGCCGGTAAAATACCGGGAATATTGCCAAAAATGCTGGCATTATTTGCAATTTTGCCCAAAACAATATTTTATTGTATATAATGTAGATTATGGCCTTTAAATGCTAATTTTAAGTGTTGTACATAGTTTCCGTACTTAATTTGACTTATAATTAAGCAATATTCCCAAATATTTCCACTCCCGGCAATATTGCTGGCAATATTGCCACCAATATTCCCACTTCGGGCAATATTGCCGGCAACGGCACATCCGTAGGCACAGTGGCCGCCGCGGGAGGCTGTTCATTAGGCACAGTGGCCGCCGCAGGAGGCTGTTCATTAGGCACAGTGGCCGCCGCGGGAGGCTGTTCATTAGGCACAGTGGCCGCCGCGGGAGGCTGTTCATTAGGCACAGTGGCCGCCGCGGGAGGCTGTTCATTAGGCACAGTGGCCGCCGCGGGAGGCTGTTCATTTAATGCTTCGCTAAGATACGGCCACGAGACTCCGCGGACTACGGAAGCCTTACACTAAAGTGACTTAGCGGAACAAAAACAGAACCTACACAGAGGAACGTACTTTACTACACTTTTTTCTTACACAGCAAAAAATATCCCGCCTGTAAAATATCCCGCCTGTAAAATATCCCGCCTGTAAAAACCTGATCTGTGATGCTCCACAGACACCTCCCGTACGGAAATCTGACCTACACGCAGCAACAGCAATGTCATCCACAAATTGTACTAATGAATTTGTGAGTATGTCAAGTTATATACCTATTAGGGAGCTCGACTTTAGTATTATCATGGCGGCACTTTGTCATTCGATTATATACATCTATAAATATGAAACTGATTTTTTCCTTTTAATTTTTGTATGCGATGTAGAGGTCGCTACCAGTAGTCAAACTGTAGATATTATTATAATGCAAACAAAAACCAGTTAATTGTACGAGTATGCGAGTCACAGATATCCGATATGCGAGTAGTGAGCGACATCGCTGAGCGTGGTGGTGATGGGAACAGTACCCTAATACTAACAGATCTACCCTTGTTTCTTAAAAATAAATCATTCAAATTTTAATATACGTCTTAGTTTGTAATAATATTTTTTTTTATTTCTATGTCCTGTCTTATAAATAAAAGAATCCAACAAATGTAGAGATTTTTTAATTCATAATTTATTTAATATTTAACTCTTAGTAGCGACCCTTAAACGTCATTTAAAATTTAAAATCGGTATGGTATATAATCAAATCATCTGGTGCCCCGTGAAATCAAAGATTTTTTTCTCTTAGGAATAAGGACCACCGTAATTCCTATGGCAGTAATACATATTAACTGTAATAATCTTCTTTATTATAATAATCTTCCAAGTATAATTTAGTAGGCCTTAGTAGCTACTCGTCCGGCCAAGCCCCGAGCCCCGAGCGGCGCGCGGGGGTCTGACGCAGCTTTACAATAAATTCCTCTTTATTAGAACATTATCAGCGCCGTATCGGCCGGCGCACTCGCCAGCACCCGGGCCCCGCCGGAGCAGCTCACGTATCGGCCGGCGCACTCGCCAGCACCCGGGCCCCGCCGGAGCAGCTCACGTATCGGCCGGCGCACTCGCCAGCACCCGGGCCCCGCCGGAGCAGCTCACGTATCGGCCGGCGCACTCGCCAGCACCCGGGCCCCGCCGGAGCAGCTCACGTATCGGCCGGCGCACTCGCCAGCACCCGGGCCCCGCCGGAGCAGCTCACGTATCGGCCGGCGCACTCGCCAGCACCCGGGCCCCGCCGGAGCAGCTCACGTATCGGCCGGCGCACTCGCCAGCACCCGGGCCCCGCCGGAGCAGCTCACGTATCGGCCGGCGCACTCGCCAGCACCCGGGCCCCGCCGGAGCAGCTCACGTATCGGCCGGCGCACTCGCCAGCACCCGGGCCCCGCCGGAGCAGCTCACGTATCGGCCGGCGCACTCGCCAGCACCCGGGCCCCGCCGGAGCAGCTCACGTATCGGCCGGCGCACTCGCCAGCACCCGGGCCCCGCCGGAGCAGCTCACGTATCGGCCGGCGCACTCGCCAGCACCCGGGCCCCGCCGGAGCAGCTCACGTATCGGCCGGCGCACTCGCCAGCACCCGGGCCCCGCCGGAGCAGCTCACGTATCGGCCGGCGCACTCGCCAGCACCCGGGCCCCGCCGGAGCAGCTCACGACGTAAGTAATGAAGGTAACTTACTTAATCACGACCGAAAACCAATTCCAATCTTTTTATACCATGTTTTTAAGCAAATAAATATTATTCTATTCTATAATTTATCCTAATAACATTTTCCATTTAATTTTTTCAGTAGGCATGCAGCGGTAAAAGCTTTCTTAAAAGATACAAAGGTAAGATAGGTCAGCAGTGGACTCTAAAGGATAAGCGTCGCGACTAGTTCCAAGAATTGCATTCAAAAGCCGAATGTACATATATTGCGCAAATAGTTTCGCTATTGGCGCAATATTAGTTTCATAGATAATTTCATCGCGCATGCATTAGTTTTATGCAATTTACACGTGGAACTATCAGTGAAACTAATGACATGAAACTAATATTGCGCACCTAGTTTCGTATTGTCAATTCGGCACGCAAAATGATTTTCCCGAATAGATCCGAAAATAACCGAGCGGCCCCGATGTGGGTCGCTAGTTATAGATAAAGAAAGTAAATGAACGTGAAATGAATAATAGGGCGCTAGTCATTCAGGTCACGAGTGTCGAACTGTACCTGCCGCCTCTGCCACTGCCGGCTGGTCCCAGATAATATATCGTGGTAATGGACCATTCATAACACACAGTGCCGCTGTACTCCATTACTTTATGTGACATAAGGAAGCTATTGGCAGACACTCACATTGCTTACTACCTGAAAGAAAAATATAACTTTTACTACGCCAAATTAGAAAGTTTACGAACCCGAGCATAGAGGAGCAAGAAATAAAATTCGATTCATGTTTTGGCGTTGAGAACTGTATACGTGTACTCTGCCTGGTTGGCGACTCCTGTCTGAATGAAGAAGTCTTCAGTCTCTTATTTAGTTGATGCTTGTACATTAGAATTGTTAATCTTCTACTTAGGTATGTAGTCCTTTATTATCAGTAGTTCCATGTAGCTAGTTCCACATGGAACTATTGCAACTTTAGCTATAAATGCATAATATGAAGTAGTGGCGGTTAATATGTATAACGTAACGTTTTGGCACGAGAGAGGGAGCAGGTAATACATATGTCGAGTACAACTAATGGCACTAACTAGTCGCGACGCGTCGGCTCCGGTTACCTGTGTAACGTGAGTCGCGTGTCGAGTGTGCTCCTCTGAGCTACCGACACCAAACTGATCTCAATAGATAGATAGCTCCCGGTGTAGTGATGGATTTAACTTAGGGTACGCTGTCATATTTGTAACTTTTGCCTCGTTGAATTAGGCTCTTTTACCAACAGCCTCAACAATATTTGAGAAAGCCATGTGCGATCGTGTTTATGCATTTTGTGAAAAATATAATAATATATTCAATGATAGTCAAAATGGTTTTCGCAAAAACCGATCTACTGTTTTGGCTGTTTATAAATATATACAAGAAGCCCTCAATATAATTAATAATAAAAAAATACGCTGTAGGATTGTTATTAGACATGACAAAAGCTTATGATAAGGTGCAATTCGACATAAATAAACTGTATAACATCGGCATCCGCGGAAAAAGTTATGAATGGTTCACATCTTATTTAAAAAACAGAGAACAAGTTGTAGAAATAGAACATTATAATCATAAATCAAAAGAAATAGAATTAATTCGATCCCAAAACACGCCCGTAAACGCTTCGATACCACAAGGAAGTGTGACAGGGTGCCTGCTATTGCTTGTTTACATAAACGATCTCCCTAACCACATCAATGAGTCATGCGTATTGTTCGCCGATGATATTCATATTCATTTATTTATAAAATATAAGCTAACAGTTTACACGAAATCGCTTATATCTATGCTAATTCTACAAAATTACATTAAACTTTTAATTAAAACTTCTTAGACTAAAAAATAAAAAAATAAAAACGGAGTAACATAAAATTTGTAAACAAAAAACAACCTTATACATAAAATTAGAAACTAAACAATTATTTCTTCATATTTAAGTAAATGTACACATGTTTAGTGATTGTCGATCGAGAGTCAAAAAATAGATCTGCCTCAGGAATATACTTTAGAAAGTCATTTATTAAGTTAATTGCTCTAGCAGTGGGAGTGTTGTTGGTTCGGGGAGCACGCCATGTAGACGGGTAGCAGAGGAGTCTATGCTGCCGTCTTACAACGCCACGCATATACTGATCAGGAACATAAAAATTTATTGACTCTCGTAGAACGGGACTATCTATCTTATCTACTAATATTAGATAGTAATCTATATATATAAAAGGAGAACTGACTGACTGACATATCAACGCACAGCCCAAACCGCTGGGTCTAGAGATTCCAAATTTGGCACGTACGTTCCTTATGAGGTCTAGGGGTGCACTAAGAAAGGATTTTTCAAAATTCACCCCCTAAGAGGGTAAACGGGGGGAGGGAGGGTGAAATTTCACGCGGACGAAGTCGCGGGAAGAAGCTAGTTAATTATATGTGTGGATTCTCGCCTGAGTTTGAGTGTGTCTAAGCCCACCATTCCTGACACGAACAAAGAAGGATATAGAAAGGGGTAGTATCCATATTGACGTTTGTATAGGTATCTACAGAATTTACGTTGATTTTTTTCTATCATAATAGTGTACAATGACTCTTGAGGACTCCAAACTATTGCATTATATTCTAATTTACTACGGACATAGGCATTGTATATTTGTTTTATAACTTGAGTGTTCTTAAACTGAGATGATAATCTAATGACGAAACCAAGACATTTATTAGCAAACTCAAACTCAAAGCATTTATTTCAATTAAACCATTTACAGGCACTTTTGAATTGTCAAGAAGTCGGTCAGTCAGAAAATATGAAGCTAGTTGCCCATTCCAAAGCGTAGGTACCTATGGAGAAGAACGGGCAATAAACTGCATGGACACTCTTTTAAATTATAGTTTTACAAAAATATTAGTTACATCTTTATTTTGAATTTATAATTATGTGAGAACGATGTAAAAAAAGAAACTTACTACGCGTTAAAAGCGTCCAGAGTACAGCAAATAGTAACAAAACAACAATTCAAAATAAAATAATTCAAAATAAGCCGAGGCAGCTGAGTGATGACCAGCCCCAACTGACGGCGCCCGTTCACGAACATGACGCATAGATCAGCACCATTCAGCTCAACCATTTTGAAGGGAGCTAAATGATCCAACACACACGCCACCGTCAGCGAGACATTTGTGTGAGCATGACATACTATCAGCCGCCAGGGCTCATTCAAGTAGCGTCTTTGCAAGTTTTAAGAATATGCTCGTGAAAATTTAATTTGCTATCCATTATTACTCCCAAATCCTGAATCGAGAAAACACGTTCCATTGACGCGCCAGCAAGATTATAATCATTTCTAATCGGATTACGCGATCGGGAAAAAGATATTGTTTTACACTTCTATATATACTATATATACTTCTATATATCTATCTTAACATCATGTGATAATAATATAAATATAAACCAAACATTGAGTTCTATACTTGACACAGCAACACACTGGATGAACGAACACAACCTTGAAATTAACTACAATAAGACAAAAATAATAACTTTCTACCCCCGACAAAAAATACCTATAAGTATGTTTCAAATACAACGGATCAAAATTAGAAGCAGTAAATAAATTCATAGATTCACACATATATTGGACTAGCTTCTTCCCGCGACTTCGTCCGCGTGAAATTTCACCCCCCCCATTCACCCCCTTAGGGGATGAATTTTGAAAAATCCTTTCTTAGTGCACCCCTAGACCTCATAAGGAACGTACGTGCCAAATTTGGAATCTCTAGACCCAGCGGTTTGGGCTGTGCGTTGATATGTCAGTCAGTCAGTTCTCCTTTTATATATATAGAAAACACATATTCAAAAAGTAAGAACGAAATTATCCAAGTTTTCATACGCTCTCCGAGAAATCAAGAAAACAACAGACATCAAAACAGCACTAGTAACATATTACGCGTACGCATTTGCATGGCTCAAATATGGAGTTATTCTGTGGGGGAATAGTACCGACGCGCCTACATTATTCACTCTACAGAAAAAAATGATTAGAATTTTAATAAATATCAAAGATACAGACTCCTGTAAACCCCACTTTAAAGACCTAAAAATATTAACCCTGCCTTGCCTCTACATACTTGACATTTGTAAATTTGTACGAAAATATCCGCAATTCTATACCAAAAGAGGAGATATCCAAACAAAAATTGCACTTAAGACATGAAAACAGATTAAACATTCCCACTTCAATATTAAAAATGCACTCTTCTAGTACAGACGCCAGCACATCAACCTACTACAATCTGTCAGATTTCTGTAATAGATTTTCAACTTTATCGCTAAAGCATAAGGTTCAATGTCGATTGGGAAAATTTGACAGTTAGGTGTAGGTTGATGTGCTGGCGTCTGTACATTTGTTATGTTCATTAAAATATACGAGTACAATAAGTTACCGGAATACATCAAAAATAAAAATAATATCTTTATCAATAAATTAAAACAATTACTGATAATCAAAAGCTACTACACTATTGACGAATATTTTAGCGATAAATTCCAACAACAATAAAAACTATTTATTACTTACATAATAAAATTGACATTTCATTTTAAATTTAATTTTGAATATACATTCATTATAAACCGCTAAAATACTGTTAATCTATACTTATAATAAATCTGTAGAGAGGTCAATTCTGTACATGAAATATATTTCCAAAATAACTATCAGCGGGTGATTAGTGATCGATACTGACTCCAAAAATGCAATCAGTAAAATTTTTGTCTGTCTGTCTGTCTGTCTGTCTGTCTGTATGTTCTTTATAGAAACAAAAACCACTCGACGGATTTCAACGAAACTTGGTACAATTGTTCTTCATACTCCTGGGCAGGTTATAGTATACTTTTCATCACGCTACGATCAATAGGAGCAGAGCAGTGAAGGGAAATGTTGGGAAAACAGGAGAACTTACTCCATTTTTTAAGCTTCCGTCGCGTGTGCAGCCTTAATGGTTAAAGCTACACAGAAATCATGTATGACGGAAATGTTCTCCTTAAAATTATATAAAAAATATTCCACGACAGCAAATGTCTATCTTTTATGGTTGACTCATAATAACACGTGTAACTCCCGATAGCTTAGCCGTTCGGAGTTTTCTGATTATATTTGTCTACTCTTACGTTTATAACACTCTGACTCATCCCTAATTAAAAAACACAATTAACATTATTACCTATTTATTAAAAAAGAATCATAGAAATCGGTACAGAAACACCAAAGTTATACATGAAATACGCTAATAAGCCATCGCGCGTGAATACTGAATCATGCTATAAGGATTATTTTTGTGTAACGGTATAAAAGGGCGGGGGATCCAAACGCGAAATTCAACAAAACCGAATCCTCCGAAAGGCTACGGGGTCCCCCTGGTTCGTTCGAAATGAGATCCTCCATGTTGACCTCCAAATCCCCACCATCCATCAATTCATGAAGCGCCTTTCCAAGCGCTTCTTCGATACCGCCGCCTAGCACCGCAACCCTCTGGTTGTCGAGGCCGCCAGGTATACCCCCTCCAAAATCAGCAAATGTCGCCGTCCAAGGCATGTCCTCTCCGACCTTGACGACCCCATAACCCTCCTCCAAGAGAGAAATAAGTCAACCAGTACAGTGCACAAATACAGAACACCGACATTCCGACCTCGCCGCCGAGGTCCCTCGCGACGTCCCCAATTAAATGCCTCCCCCCGACCCTTGCTCGAAGAAGTGCCAGCCCGCGCCGCAGCTGAGCCAGTAGATCTAAATTCCCGACCGTGACCTCTGAGTTTGTTTCGGCGTTTCTTCTCTGATTAGTCAGCTAGGAAACGCCGGCCTCATCAAGCTTAAATAATAAAAACCAGATCCAGCCTGTCCCATCTTGCTGCCCTCCCCCAGCGACGCCCTAAGCCGAGGTTCGTACCCCACAGGGGGTGCCCTTAGCTTAGCTTAGTGTAGTCGCTTAGTACATAAGATATTTGCCCCTGGCTGGAGGCTTTGAGTTTACTTAAGGCAACCACAGGATAGTCCGGTTAAGTAGTCACGACCTCTCAAGGTCAACTACGAGATGCCATATTCTAAAAAAAAAAAACGCGGACTTCATACAATATTTGGCTGTTGATGCGAGTAGACGTTCCGAGCATTCGACCTTATTGACAGACAATATTGTTTATCAGCGCGACTTTTAGTCTTTAAATTAATTTAGTTTTCTTTTGTTGTTATTTTATAAAATAGGTATTAGTTATTTTGGTAGTGTATTATATTCGTTCAAATTACAAATTATTAATAGTTTACATTTTATTTCTTTTTAGGTGAAGTAGTAATTTCGTTGTATAGGTACTTAAGCCTCATGTGAACGTGATATAAACAATATTACCAATACATTAACTTAATAACACACGGAATTACACACTGACGGAGTTGCGGCACAGCTATCTATATCTATATATATAAAACTCTTCCGTTACTGAGTGACTGACAGACAACGCACAGCCGAAACTACTGGCAGTAGAGTGCTGAAATTTGGCATGTGTGTTTGTTGAGAGGAGTAGGCTACCACTAAGAGAGGATTTTTGGAAATTCCCTCCCAACGGGGAGAAAAGGGGGATAAATTGTTTTTTCCGGAAGTCATTATTCCACGCGGACGAAGTCGCGGGCAAAAGCTAGTTTAAAAAATAATATGCTAAACAACGCACAATTAATAATAATAATATTCTACAAGAAAATAAATTTGTACTTAAATATTTAGTTTATTATAATTTATAGTGTTATTAATATAAATCGTGCAATATATAATATAAAAATACTTATATAAATTAGATAAAAGCAAATTTAATTTTTTTCTTAACAAAAAGCGCCTTCATGCTCTCTTCTATTAAAAATAAATGACGACGATACGAAATATATCGTGTTCAAATAATCCTATGACGGCCACTCACGCACTTTTAATGAACTTTTAATCTGTATGCTATGAAGCGGACAAAACTACCCCCCCCCCCCTCCCTAGGAAAGGACTAGGAGATGCTAACATTATCGCGCGGTATACAGTTGTTGTTTATTTAGTTGCGCTCACGACCCCTGCGATATTCTTTATTAATAGCGGATGCTGCGGATATCTTATAACAGTAAAGATTTAATAATTGCATAAGAAGTCTTGTATTAGCTGCGTTGTTCAGGAATATTTGTTTTCTTAAATGGCAAGGACATATTTCAAACGCCGCCCGTGATAATTAGACATCTTCTTGAGCTTCTTGTACGCTCTACAGTGGATTCAAAGACTTGTAATGTTATCAAACTATAACATAAGCCGAGCAGTAACAGCAAGGATCTGGCAGTACGACAACAGTTGCTGTTGGGATCGTAATCACAGACACGTGGCAGCGCCGCCGCGCCGCCGCGCCGGCTCGGGTATCAAATTGGTGTACGCTGCTTGGTGACACGCCGCGACGTGACGCGGCGCGACAGACAGGGCCTCACGAGCGACACGACAGGCACAACACGACACGCGACAGATTGCAAATTAAAACGCGCCCTTTGATATCGTTCGCGATGAGTGGCGTCCAGAGAATACAAGCAAATTGGACTTTTTACTGATCACACTGCCGGCTCCGCACGGACAAGCCAACACAAGTATTCCGAGAGCAGGCAATGGATACAGTTATGCGGGGCGATGCACCGTGTAATAGCTTTCATAAAAATAAAATACAGGTCGATTGTTAGCGCCGCTCTTTTGTAGGTTAACGATTTAGAATCGCCCTCTGATTACATATTTCAATGCTCCGGTTAAATTGATGTGTTTTCCTTGCCAGGAAAAATATATTTATTGGATTAACCTTTTATTATCGTTGCAGTAGTATTGAACGATAAAATTACATTGTACTTATCAGATAGTAGATAAAGGTATGGAAGGGACAGTTACAGGAGTATGTGACAGCGCCCATAAGATCTTGTATCTACGTAGTAAACATTTAGTCGCTATCAGCGCATAACATGGTAAAAATATAGCTTTACGTAGAGGTTTGTTTGTAAAACACGAACAAGAACGTCTGCGAAGGTCACCAACACAAGAGTATGCTAAATAGGCTAACAGCAGCCAGCGCCGCAGAGGAGGGAAAGTATTAGACAACAAGGAGAAACAGAAGACCCGACCCTTCAAACAGAAGAGCCGACCCTACAAACAGAAGAGCCGACCCTACAAACAGAAGAGCCGACCCTACAAACAGAAGAGCCGACCCTACAAACAGAAGAGCCGACCCTACAAACAGAAGAGCCGACCCTACAAACAGAAGAGCCGACCCTACAAACAGAAGAGCCGACCCTACAAACGCGCTCAAAATATACTATCTCTATCTCTACAGTTAGGTGGCTAAATAAAAAATTGCTCTCTATTATTTTCAACTAATATGTCTACGTTAGGAAATTGTTTTATGCTATTGCTGTTTAAAGTTCAGCGTGGATACATAATATTAGGTAAGTTTCAGTCAAAACACGTGTGTGTGTGTCAGCACGTATTACGACGCGCGAGCCTTCTGCCCTGCCCACCGCGCGCTCGCCGCAGCGCTTCCCACATGCGAGTCACGCACCGGCGGGGATTCATTTCACGAGCGAGCCTTTTTATAATTTAATTTTATACCTTGTTACAATCACAATGATAATAAAAGGGCGACGCGTGCGAATATATTCATAAGTGACGCTGTGCAGTGCAGCAGTGTGCTGTCGACGACACAGCGCTCCGTGCGCGGCCGCTGTGCAGTGCAGCAGTGTGCTGTCGACGACACAGCGCTCCGTGCGCGGCGCGGGCGGGACTACGTCAAATTGGAGGGCGGTTGTGCAACTCGCGTCCGAGTTAATTCCATTCGGCAAATTGCTCAGTAAATAACGAGGCTGACGGACACATAATAGTTTTCCAATTTGTTCGTCGCTCTTATAATTTCATTGCTTTTTGATGGCAACGCTTTGTGACTAACGAACCGGCGCTTGATGAATGTTTTATTTTCTAGCAGACCGACGCCGACCGGCCAGCGAGCTACTTAGTCGTATTGAGGCACTTACTCTGTTTTCATTGTGATAACCTACTTCAAAGCCAGAACAGAGTAAACAGAAATAAACTGTTTATTGATGAAAGGGGTAAAAGTCAAATATATAATTGTTGAAGTATATTTCGTACAAAATTATGCCGATACACCCCAAAGCGAACAGTTTTATACAAACACGAAACACACTAATATCTTTGGTCCCGCCGCAAACTTTCGCCCTTTTATGTTAAAAGTTGTACAAAGCAGTTACATTTTAAAACTAATTAAACTATCCATTACAAGTGTGAGTTGGTTCCTTCAGTCGCGCGGCACATACTAGTACTGGGGATGACGTAGTTTTGCGTGATTCCTCTCGTGTCGGGTAACACCAGGAAGTAAGGGAGGGTATCGAGTGCACGGTTCCATTACCACGTGTAATGCGGTGTGGATGTGTGAGGGTGTGTGTGTGTACTCGTACTCTCATTGACTGCTTACGGCTCATATTCAATTTTGTGGTTAAGAGTCGCAGATATTAAAACAAAATAAGCCATAATGATAATGGTAACAAGTTGATTCGTCCATTAGGAACTTCTGTTTTCAACGTATTAGATTAAACTTAACAACGATTTTAAAACATAAAACGTCTATTTAAATGTGTATGCGAGAGAGAAGTCTTGTAAAAAATAATTAACAATTTTAGGAAGGAAAGATTTATCTGTAAATGGAATGTTCATTTTGTGAAGAGTATTTAATTCAACGTGACGAGGGTAACACACGTAGACACTTAACTTATTTGTCAAAAAATCCTACGAAATTGAAAGTGTAATTTATACACTCGCATTAGCGTATACGAATTTAATTCAAGAAATAAAATATACCTGTATTACCCATGCGTCAGGCTGTTGCTGAGGGTTCAATAGTTTGTGTTTAGTTTTGATAAACCCACTTATTATAATATGTATGGAATACATAACTGTTCCCTTTGCGTCGCTAAACTAAGCCAACACATCGCTGCACAGAAAAAACTGCATAATTAAACTAATATTATTGTGAAGGCGAGCTCACAATATGTCGAGTGGTGTCCGACATCGTCCGGCGATGTCCGGCGATGTCCGGCGATGTCCGGCGATGTCCGGAGATGTTCGACAGTGCCGATCCAATGGAGGACATTGCTTAACTAGCATGGTGATGTTTTATAATGTAATATTATTAATTTACCGGAGAGGACAGAAGCTTTTACACCATAGTTTAAGTTCATAATATGCCACGTAGTGACCAATAAGGAATTGTTAACACGAGAACCCCACCGTTTCATTCTTGACATAGATATCCTTCCTCCCACGGCGGTAGGCAGGCACTGCAGAACGTCTCTTGCTGCAGTACTTACACGTCGGTACTTCTTTTGCGTCGTTTACGTTCATACATTTGAATGGATACATTTTATTTTAGACTCTGATTGTAAATTAATGAAATGCATAAATAATTTAACCGTGTTTAGTTATCTGTTCTGGTACGATTTAAAGTTAAAGTTGAAACTAAATGTGTCGTAATAAATTAAATTAATTAATGTACTACGACACATTTAGCACAAACTTTTACTTCAGCAGCTGGACAACTCCAAACAGAAGAGCATTTCATTTGATGAGTATAGCCGGCCTGTTAGTCTAACAAGCAATTAATAAAGGCAATTAAAAACATGGCCGCGTGTGATGACGTCACGACTAACAAATACATGTGAATAGCTATAACTACCCGACAACACGTCGTACCGCCACTCGCGGACTGTTAACACTGAACTGTTCACAATGAACAAGCCTTTTGAGTCCACACTTGATTGTTTTTTGTTTCATAAAACATTATTTTAGAGTAGACTGTCGGGTTCGTCCAAGTGCGGTTCAAATCAGTGCTCTGAGTGGAATACCTCGGTAAATAGTGCCCGTCAACATTTATTTGTTCGGTGTAATCGAAACAATGTCTTAGTAGGTTAGAAGCCAAGCGCGAACCGCTGCGTCGATCATTATAATATACGTCCGGCTGTTATTGTAATTCATTCTACCGACATAGTGCTCACCTCTTCATGCGGACACACCGACAATAACGTCGGTATGTACATACTATGTATATACAAGAGGATTGAGTTCCTGAGTTGCAATATTATTATAGAATAGAATACCTTCTCTTTATTATGTACACCATATAAATTACAGACATAAATATAGAATAATAATAATATTATAATAATATTATCTCCTTTGTTTTATTAAAATACTTAAAAATTACACACATTTTAAATATTTTTTTATAAAAAAAACACATACTTCACATCTTATTTGTTTTTAATAATAATAAAAAAAAAACATTAAAAAAATATATATTAAAATGGTAGCAGTAGCCTACCGGTATCGGGAACAGGGTCCGAGCGAAGTCAGAGCTCCAGAGAGAGGAACTCTTAGCAATGCGAGCCGTGTGCAGAAGTACCGCTTTCTGAATCAAGCCCGATGCAGCTGTAGTGAGTACTTACAGAAAGTTTGTCCTCGTTTATAAGCGTGGTGACGGGAATGTTCGGCGCGGTCGTTAGTGGTCAGCTCTGACTTATTGCATGTTTACAGGCTGCCGGCTATTTGTTGTGCATGGATTTTATTAAGCCATAAATTACAATAGCTTGTTTGAAATGTTTCAAAAAATAAATGAGTAACTATTTAATCGTTAAACTTACATTATGCGTTATTTATAACTTCAGATAGCTGAATTCCCTACGCCTAATAAACAACTTCTAGACTCAGTCATAGGTCGACATTATGTTATTCTAAGTGCGTTGTGAATTTGTGATGCTACAAATACTGGCTACGCGCTACGCATGCTGCGACGCTACGATTCTACGCGGCTACTTGCCTACGTGTGTTACCGCTACGCGTTTATGCGCTACGTAGATACTAAGCTGGAATTTGAATTACGTCTTCGAACCATACTGTAGATACCTAGTACCTATAAATTATGTGATATCCCTGATGAGCCAAGAGCAAAAGTATGAATATGACCTGTGAAATTTGAAAACAAAAAAATCCTAAACTATTGATTGAAATTTTAAGATGTTGTCGTACACATATTTTTGTTCACACATTCATACTTACACACACACGCACTCACTCGACTCACTACACCAACACTCCTCATTCTAATTTGTTTTATTCAATTTTAATTTGAAAAAAATTGCTTTTGTGTTTTGTTTTGTAAAAAACTTTTTACTGTTTGGCTCCAAAAGTATTAATGATTATTGTGATACTCAATAGGGAGTTGAAACTGTCTCTCCTAAAAACAGATTACTCAGTGATCTAGCTAGGAGCGTCTAGTATTCTGTGCTAGGAGAGCAGCGATGCACCCAACAATTCGTTGTACCTACACCGTGTAATTAATAATGCATACCTTCTAGGTTCCTCACGTACTACAAAACCTTTATGTAAGTACCTTAATAAAGAAAAAATACTATTATTAAATGTATTACATATTTTGTAAGTTGTATGAAATTTCGCAATTGAACGCTTTGGAATTTTGCTGTCTGTATAACTTAGTACAGTTAGCCACACAAAGATGCATAACTGACAATAATTAACTTAATTATCTACTATACAGGGTTACTTGTAATTCGACGTATATCCGTCAGGAGCTGATAGGGGGGGGGGGGGGGGGGGCAAAATGCAACAAATTGGACCCCCCATATGGCCGAAATTCAATAGTTTTCGAGATTTTAAGGGTTTTTCGATATAATTCAAAATAAAAAATAAAAACTACACATTGAATGGGTACCTACTATTGAAAATAATATTCTAGCTGGCACTTCAATTGAGCTATGAACATAATTAAAAGTACTTAATTCAACAGAATAATTAAAATTATGAGCGATTTAAGAATAATATCTTCCCAATATTTTCATTTTACGCTTCAAAAATGTTCGCAACAAATTGAACCCCCCATATGTATGGCCGAAATTCAATAGTTTCCGATATATTTAAAACATTTTTGAAGCGTAAAATGAAAATATTGGTAAGATATTATTCTTAAATCGCTCATCATTTTAATTATTTTGTTGAAATAAGTACTTTTAATTACGTTCTTAACTTAATTGAAGTGCCAGCTACAATATCACCTTGTAATGGTACCCATTCAATATGTAGTTTTTTTTATTTGTAATTATATCGAAAAACCGTTAAAATTCAAATATCTCGAAAACTATTGAATTTCGGCTATGCATATGTGGGTTTCAATTTGTTGCATTTTGGCCCCCCTATCAGCTCCTGACGGAAATAAGTCGAATTACAAGTAACCCTGTATATTTTGTTCTACAATACTGTATCAAGCCATTTGACACATTTTTAAGTGTAATTGTAGACAGTCTAATGAATAATGAATACATTCTCTTGAGGCTGAATGTACATGCAATTCAATTGTTACTTGAGCACTTGACCCGTAAATGTGTGTGTGTGTGTCTGTGTGGATGCTGGTCACGCGCTGTGATTGGCCAGCAATTTGTGCATGTGCGCTATTACGGGGTATTGCACATAAATAGCCCCTAGAAGATGCATCGATGCGACTATTTTGTATATTATTTTGTTTTATGCTTATTTTCTCATATTCGAAGATTTTGCTTCTTTTCACTATAATCCGAGATGATTTTAGGTAACATTGAAGCTTATAAATAAAATCTATTTTGTTAGAACTCAAAATATCTGAAACAGACATCACAAACCTACAATTTGTCTAATGCTTAACAAAGTTGACCCGAATTAAAATACTAATACTAAAACATTGCATTTCTGTATACATATAGAAGCAAATCAAGTCGAACAAAAACATTGGGAACAAAAAGCGACTAGCTTTGGTTCCGGTGCCCACTGTCTCCGGTGCCCACTGGCTCGTATGCCCCCTGGCTCCGCTGCCCACTGGCTCCTATGCCCACTGGCTCCTATGCCCACTGGCTCCGGTGCCCACTGTCTCCGCTGCCCACTGGCTCCTATGCCCACTGTCTCCGGTGCCCACTGGCTCGTATGCCGCCTGGCTCCGCTGCCCACTGGCTCCTATGCCCACTGGCTCCTATGCCCACTGGCTCCGGTGCCCACTGTCTCCGCTGCCCACTGGCTCCTATGCCCACTGGCTCCGGTGCCCACTGGCTCGTATGCCCCCTGGCTCCGATGCCCACTGGCTCCTATGCCCACTGGCTCCGGTGCTCACTGGCTCCGGTGCCCACTGGCTCCTATGCCCACTGGCTCCGATGCCCACTGGCTCCTATGCCCCCTGGCTCCGATGCCCACTGGCTCCTATGCCCACTGGCTCCGGTGCTCACTGGCTCCGGTGCCCACTGGCTCCTATGCCCACTGGCTCCGATGCCCACTGGCTCCTATGCCCCCTGGCTCCGATGCCCACTGGCTCCTATGCCCACTGGCTCCGGTGCTCACTGGCTCCGGTGCCCACTGGCTCCTATGCCCACTGGCTCCAATGCCCACTGGCTCCGGCTGAATAACAAAATATCAACACATTCATCGCTGAAACCCAATAGAGTCGCGAAACGAGCAATATTTTAACTTTATTGTTTGTTGATTACACTACCGTGCACTGCGCAGGCCGCTCGGCCGGCAGGTCAGCACGCGAGTACACAGGACCTAATGTATGAGAAACACGGCAGTTTTAAGCAAACAGTCATCTGTTTTCGATCTTACAAGGTATTTGGGTAAGAATTGGGTCAACTGGTAGTCGCCCCGCGCAACATTCTGACATTTAATTAAATCTCAAAATATACTGTAACAAAATAGGAAATGTTAAAAATCTTCATCTTAACATAGATTCAGTAAACATAACTATAAGGCATTTTACTTAGTTCCATTATGTGTAAGTCAAATCACGTTCTTTTAGAAGTCGGTTTAGAAGGCTCGACATCCGTCAGCCGCGCGAGGCGCGAGGCGCAAGGTAAGCCGACCGCTCCATTTGTACGGAGTTAGAAACATTTCTTTAGTGCATTTAGTACATGGATAATTCTCCGTAGGCGCCGCTGGCAACAGTCGCGGATAATCTCGGATATTTGTCACGCGGCCGGCGCAACACTACACACGCTTTACTTTAGTAATGCGGCTAGTAGCACCTACCGCCTCCCGCTACCCGCTCCCGAATGATGAAGCACTCTTTGTTCTTGTGACTGCGATTTAGTAACAGAACTAGGATGATGTGGGATTTAGTACTGGACACATTTATCGAACGTAGACATGAATGTGCGTTAGGTTTCCATGTTGACATTGCGTACCTTCTCGATAATGACAAGAAATGTCTGCTTGTATACAAGAATTTTTAAGTACAATCAATTGAAACCTCATAATAATCTGCATTACACTACAGTACACACAGCACATCCAGCAGCTGGCCGCTCATGTGTAGGGGGCTCACGTGCGGCCCTTTGTTCTTGTTTTTATTTAATTACGGCCGCCGGCGCCGGCTAAACAAGAGTAATTCGATTACACAACAAAGCGAGTAAGAATTGAATCGACAATACAGCCGAGCGCGACCGTCGTGGAGTGGAGCCGAGAGGAGTGGCGTGCTAGGGGCTAAGTTTATTTGCTCGGAGCGGCAATGGACGCAGAATATAATTCTTTCTTTTTGTTTCAAAATGAAGTACGTCGCGTTCCGCTGTAGTTACGAGCGCCGAGCGGTAAGCGCAACCAAATAAACTGCTTAAACACATTATAAACTTTTGTTTGTGAAACTCTCTGTTTATAATACGAAACATTCGTTTCTGCTGCGCTCTGTTTCATTGCAGCTGTACCTATAAATCTTTAATGTAGACTAGTTTTCTAATGAAACAGGAAGGATTACTAAAACAGTAACTGTTCGGAGTGGCGACAATGCTGTAACAATTTAACAGTAACTGTTCGGAGTGGCGACAATGCTGTAACAATTTAACAGTAACTGTTCGGAGTGGCGACAATGCTGTAACAATTTAACAGTAACTGTTCGGAGTGGCGACAATGCTGTAACAATTTAACAGTAACTGTTAGGAGTGGCGACAATGCTGTAACAATTTAACAGTAACTGTTCGGAGTGGCGACAATGCTGTAACAATTTAACCATGTGCTTCTACTGTTCATTCGTCACTGACCAGCCTCAGTGTATTATTGTTTAGGTACAATTATAACTGTTGACTATCCCTAACGATTTAAGATCCTAATTCATTACAAAGCACCGGGTGCTAATTATTTGTTGCGCGGAAATGTTGGCTGCGTCGGGGAATGCAAACTTTCACGAGCCACAAAGCTTTTTTAAACAACAAAGTCTGCATGGTGTTACAGCCAGTGATTGAAATGAGGATACATATTAATTTAATTATTTTTAAGTCTTTTGATATTTCTCGGGACCCTGGGATCCCGGACCTTTAGAAGGTGTACGAGGGGCCGATGCCACCTCGCAGAGACCTGTTAGACTTTTTAATAAAATGAGGCGCCAACCGAAGATTATCCCTGTTCGTACTATGCAAATGCACCCAAGGACAACCCCCGGTTGGTGTAGGACTATTGCAGGATATGGAAAAAAATATATTGGATTATGGGTTTGGGTGGCTAAGTAAACTGGTTATTGAGGACTATGGAAAGTCTGACCAATGTTTTATATAAATTACACAAATAAAATGGCAGGGGGTGACTTGCTGACTCAATAATGGGCCCCCGAAAAAGGCCGCAAGCACATAGTGTCGTAGCAACAAGGGGGCAATATGTCCTGAGGTGCTTATGAGGAGTGGAGAGGTATTCCACGGCTATCAGGACAATCCTGGAAGTACGGTCAAGATCCCTACCAGCATCTTACTGGAATACTTCCTTCCTCCGAGCATGTTTGCTCTTGCGAATCTCCACACAAGCCAGCCAATAAAGGCAAGAGTGAGGTGGGAGCTCTGTTCCCCGTCACTGTTCACTCCAGTCGGAAAATAAAGGCAAGCCAGAGGTGAGGAACATGACTACTCCCAGGAGGTAGAGTCCGTGGGGTCGCTACTGCCCAACAGCTCGCCACATGCTTCCCTGCAGATTTCTGTATCTCTCTTGGTCTGGCTCCTCACCCTAGACCTGTTCCGGTAAAGTAAACTCTTCTGGCACAGGCCTAGAGTTTGGAGCGCGCGAGCCCCACCACGACGTCAACGTGGAGATACGGCGGTAGGGTAATTATTATTATTATTAAATAAAGTGAAATGTGTTCGTTATTACTATTAGAGTGGATAGGATAAGTATGTTCAGTTCGGGCTTTTGAGTATTCGTAACTCCAGTTACAGAAGGTATTTCATGTAATAATCGAAACGTCAACATATTTATTAGTGTCAGTGTCTACCATTCCGAGACGACAAGTGCAGCTTAACATAAGCTGGGTTCTTCAAATTGAACCGTGGAAACGGTTCGTTCTCTGGGGAGCCCACTGTTCAGCAGAGGTGCACAGTGGCCTGTGGTGGTGTGGTGTGGTGGTGTGTGGTTCCATATTGATCATCAGAACGCGACACCTCGAGATCGCGTGTAGTTCGCGGCTTCATATTATTATAACTCACGCGGTCGATGTGCGTTAATGAACGGATTCAAAGTTAATCAACTGGAGCGCCATCACGCGCACTCCACCAATATTTTAGTTTACGGTAAGAATTGATTATTCAAAAAAATTTAACCTTATTTTTGTTTGTCTCTTGTTGTTACTATGTAATCAATTTCTATTCACTTAAGGGAATCTGATACCTTATTCAGTACATTTTTTGGTTTAGCATTTTCCCACTACTTATAATTACGTTTTATCTGTGATTACTCAGTGTGAACGATCATAGAATAAGCTCTACATCAAAAGTACTTGTTATTATGGAAGATTATGGAAGATGTCTTGAGAAAACTTGCAAATGGTAATAAATCAGTAATTATTTGTGGTGACTTTAATATTAATATTTTGGAAAATAATTCAAATACCAGTAGATTGTTAAGCCTCTTTAAATCATTCAATCTGTTAAATGTGTTTATGGAACCAACGCGAATAACTACGGCTACTGCTACATGTATTGATAATGTTTTTTGTTCCTGCGAATATTTAGATAAAGCCATTGTAAATTATCTACCTTCTGATCACAGTGGTCAAACCGTTTCTTTTGAGTCCAACACACCAATACAAAAAGTGCAGATTCAAACTAGACCAATAACACTGGGTAATTTGAATAAGTTTAATGCCACTTTAATAAGCAAGTTAAGTGCTCAGGGCCCAAGTGTGACAAATGGTAATATTTTGTATGAAAAATTCTTTACATTAGTGCAAACAGAGTTTAATAATTCCTTTAAGAAGAAATCTAAAACTATTTGCCCTAAGTTTTTATTCAGTGACTGGGCAACTAAAGGAATCAGGAAAAGTAGGGAAAGATTATTTGAACTTTATGGCCTTAAGCCGTATATTAACACGGATACTTTTAATAAGTATGTTGCTACTTATTCTAAAACTTTTAAAACTGTCTGCAAAGCAGCTTAAGCTTTTTTCATTAGTAACAAGGTTAAATCAGCAGACAATAAAATAAAGACAGTTTGGAAAATTATTAACAATGAAACGAACAGGAACAAAAAACATAATACTGATTACACACTGGACACTTCCCGCGGTCTCATTAGCAATAACATCGATGTTGCTCAGGAATTTGCAACTTTCTTTACCAATATCCCAATTAAAACTACAGAAACTTTAAATTCCTCGCCCGAACTAGCTATTGAATTATTAAGAGCGAATGTCTCAGCCTGTCCTGTGGAATTTAAATTTAAACATATAAACCCAATAATCATTATAAAGGCATTTAAGCAACTTAAGATCAAAATTACCGAGGATCTGTGGGGCATGTCTACTAAAGTTTGTCAATCCATTATTGAGACAGTTGCACCATATTTAGCTTTAATATTTAATTTGTGTGTAGATCAAGGGGTTTTCCCGGATTTAATGAAGTTCAGTAAAGTTATTCCACTTTTCAAATCTGGGGACAGCAAAGACACTAATAATTATAGACCCGTATCAATATTGCCAGTTTTCAGCAAGGTGTTTGAAAAAGTAATGTTAAATCAAATGCTCAATCATTTTAATCGTAATAACATCCTACACGATCAACAGTATGGTTTCACCAAAGGACGTTGTACAACCGACGCCGGTGTCACCTTATTAAAACACATCTTTAACGCATGGGAAGAGGCACAAGATGCAATAGGCATTTTTTGCGACTTATCCAAGGCATTTGATTGCGTGAATTACGATACACTGCTCTTGAAACTTGAATATTACGGATTAGGTAAACTTGCTCTTAGTTTAATAAAATCATATTTAAATGATAGATTTCAGCAAGTTCAAATTAACGGTGTGAATTCATCGGGTTTAAAAGTCAAAATGGGTGTACCGCAGGGCTCAATATTGGGGCCATTCCTATTTTCAGTATACATAAATGATTTACCTCATTTACTGTTAAACCGATCACATATGGTGTTATTTGCTGATGACACATCTCTGATTTTTAAAGTAAGCAGACGTGCACAGGAGCTTGACGACGTAAATAATGCTATGCTTTTGATCCATAATTGGTTTACTGTAAATAATTTGGTATTAAATGAGAAAAAAACTAAATGCATTAGATTCGCTTTACCGAATGTTAGAAGTAGTGAATTTCACGTTGTATTGAATAAGGAGATACTTGAATTCGTCGAAAATACGGTTTTCCTGGGGATCACGCTTGACTCAAAGCTGCAGTGGGGTCCGCACTTAACATCACTTGCAGGGCGGCTAAGTTCAGCCGCTTACGCTGTTTGGAAAATCCGCCAATTAACAGACGTGGATACCGCGAGACTGGTCTATTTTAGTTACTTTCATAGCATCATGTCTTACGGTATTTTGTTGTGGGGACGGGCTGCAGATATTGATACTATCTTCATTCTGCAAAAGAGGGCTGTCAGAGCCATCTACAAGCTCAGCAGACGCGAATCTCTAAGGGAACTGTTCAAAAAAATTAACATCATGACGGTTCCTTGTCAATATATATATGAAAACATTATATACGTTCGAAAAAATCTACATCTTTTTAATAAGATAAGTGACAGGCATAATTTTAACACTAGAAATAGGAACAAATTAGATCAACCGCGTTTCAGATTGTCTAAAGTAAAAACTTCTTTTATGGGTTACTGTGTAAAATGTTATAATAAAATACCACTCGATATTCTTCAACTAAATGAGAAGAAATTTAAAACATGCATTAAACGCACACTATGTAGACAAGCATATTATAAGTTGGATGATTATATTGTAGATAAAAATGCATGGCTAAATGCTGGTCCTGCTCCACAGGCACCTGGGCTCACTTGTTAAAATTTTCAATATTTGGAAGAGGTGCTTCCCTTTTTCTCTTTTTTTTTTTTGTGTTTCTGACATTTCGATCTCAATGTTAATTTTTATTTTTTATTCAATCAAGTTTAATTTGTTTAATACATCAATACTAAACACCTTTTGCTGTTTGGTAGTAAACAATTTTAATCATCTTTTAAATAAATTGCAATCTATAGTTTTGTATAATTTAGATGCATTTTTTTCAATTTTGTAAATGTAAGAACCATGGATCCGTTTATTATGATTTTTTGATGTTGACTTGAAAGAGCAGGGCAGTTGAGAATGTGTCATGCTCACTTAAATGTCTCACTGATGGTGGCGCGTGTGTTGGATCGTTCGGTTCCCTACAAAATGGTTGAGCTGGACGGTGCTGATCCACGCGTCATGTTCGTGAACGGGCGCCGTCGGTTGAGACTGGTCATCTCTTAACTGCCAAGGCTTATTTTTAATCTTATATTTTGAATTGTTTCTTCACTTGTGTTTTTTTTTTTTTACATTGTTCTCACATATAGAAGCATCAAGAATAATGTACACAGGATTTTGTAATATCTTGATTTAAAAGAGTGTCCATGGAGTTTCTTGGCCGTTCTTCTCCATAGAGATCTACGTTTTGGAATGGGCAACTAGCTTCAACTTTCTGACTAACTGACTGACTATTTAATTTTGACAATTCAAAAGTGCCTGTACATGGTTTAATTGAAATAAATGATTTGATTTGATTTGATTACATAGAGCAAGTCGGCAGTATAAGCTATCATATGACGGCCAGGCGGGAGCTATCACTCGTATCTCACAACTATCATATGGCGGCCAGGCGGGAGCTATCACTCGTATCTCACAACTATCATATTATGGCGGCCAGGCGGGAGCTATCACTCGTATCTCACAACTATCATATTATGGCGGCCAGGCGGGAGCTATCACTCGTATCTCACAACTATCATATGACGGCCAGGCGGGAGCTATCACTCGTATCTCACAACTATCATATGGCGGCCAGGCGGGAGCTATCACTCGTATCTCACAACTATCATATGACGGCCAGGCGGGAGCTATCACTCGTATCTCACAACTATCATATGGCGGCCAGGCGGGAGCTATCACTCGTATCTCACAACTATCATATGGCGGCCAGGCGGGAGCTATCACTCGTATCTCACAACTATCATATGGCCGCCAGGCTGGAGCTATCACTCGTATCTCACAACTATCATATGGCGGCCAGGCGGGAGCTATCACTCGTATCTCACAACTATCATATGGCGGCCAGGCGGGAGCTATCACTCGTATCTCACAACTATCATATGGCGGCCAGGCGGGAGCTATCACTCGTATCTCACAACTATCATATGGCGGCCAGGCGGGAGCTATCACTCGTATCTCACAACTATCATATGGCGGCCAGGCGGGAGCTATCACTCGTATCTCACAACTATCATATGGCGGCCAGGCGGGAGCTATCACTCGTATCTCACAACTATCATATGGCGGCCAGGCGGGAGCTATCACTCGTATCTCACAACTATCATATGACGGCCAGGCGGGAGCTATCACTCGTATTTCACAACTATCATATGACAGCCAGGCGGGAGCTATCACTCGTATCTCACAACTATCATATGACGGCCAGGCGGGAGCTATCACTCGTATCTCACAACTATCATATGGCGGCCAGGCGGGAGCTATCACTCGTATCTCACAACTATCATATGGCGGCCAGGCGGGAGCTATCACTCGTATCTCACAACTATCATATGGCGGCCAGGCGGGAGCTATCACTCGTATCTCACAACTATCATATGGCGGCCAGGCGGGAGCTATCACTCGTATCTCACAACTATCATATGACGGCCAGGCGGGAGCTATCACTCGTATCTCACAACTATCATATGGCGGCCAGGCGGGAGCTATCACTCGTATCTCACAACTATCATATGGCGGCCAGGCGGGAGCTATCACTCGTATCTCACAACTATCATATGGCCGCCAGGCTGGAGCTATCACTCGTATCTCACAACTATCATATGGCGGCCAGGCGGGAGCTATCACTCGTATCTCACAACTATCATATGGCGGCCAGGCGGGAGCTATCACTCGTATCTCACAACTATCATATGGCGGCCAGGCGGGAGCTATCACTCGTATCTCACAACTATCATATGGCGGCCAGGCGGGAGCTATCACTCGTATCTCACAACTATCATATGGCGGCCAGGCGGGAGCTATCACTCGTATCTCACAACTATCATATGGCGGCCAGGCGGGAGCTATCACTCGTATCTCACAACTATCATATGGCGGCCAGGCGGGAGCTATCACTCGTATCTCACAACTATCATATGACGGCCAGGCGGGAGCTATCACTCGTATCTCACAACTATCATAATATATGACAGCCAGGCGGGAGCTATCACTCGTATCTCACAACTATCATATGACGGCCAGGCGGGAGCTATCACTCGTATCTCACAACTATCATATGGCGGCCAGGCGGGAGCTATCACTCGTATCTCACAACTATCATATGGCGGCCAGGCGGGAGCTATCACTCGTATCTCACAACTATCATATGGCGGCCAGGCGGGAGCTATCACTCGTATCTCACAACTATCATATGGCGGCCAGGCGGGAGCTATCACTCGTATCTCACAACTATCATATGGCGGCCAGGCGGGAGCTATCACTCGTATCTCACAACTATCATATGGCGGCCAGGCGGGAGCTATCACTCGTATCTCACAACTATCATATGACGGCCAGGCGGGAGCTATCACTCGTATCTCACAACTATCATATGACAGCCAGGCGGGAGCTATCACTCGTATCTCACAACTATCATATGACGGCCAGGCGGGAGCTATCACTCGTATCTTACAACTATCATATGGCGGCCAGGCGGGAGCTATCACTCGTATCTCACAACTATCATATGGCGGCCAGGCGGGAGCTATCACTCGTATCTCACAACTTATCACCATATCATACAGAAATCACCATAAAATGGAACTCTGATCAATAATATCCTGATACTCGCGTCTACTACCATCCTTTAGAACGGACGAAGAAAATGGTTGGAAATTATAAGTGATTTGTTTTTTTTTAGTGACTTTGTGTCATCATTGCATATTGGAGAGCAATAAAAACTTCACCGTATAATTCTATCAACCAAACAAGAACAAAACTTCTACAATTCTAATTCTTCAAAAAACGGGATTGTTAATAATGAAAAAAATGTTCCCGGTAACGTATCCCCATCGGATCACTATGTCGGATAAAAGTTCAAAGCGGATTTCACTACGCTCTATTTCGTAGGCCTGTGGACTACGGCGTAGCACGCTACGCGTACCGTAGCGCCAGCGCACCACTGATTGGTGTTTGCGCGTTGGCCACGCGCGACCACATAGTGCACCAATATTGGCCAAGCGTCAATACAGGCAAATTCAGTAGGCCAAGTCAATAATGGACTTCCATGTTAGGTATATATATATTCAGTTCAGAGCCTTTTGACTATTCTACTGCTGGGCCAAGTGCTTGCCCAGATGTTGAAATAACTTAGTCACATAGACATAAATACACTAGGTATCCATACTTTATAATATTATACATTCAAAAATAACTCTGTCTTTATGTTACCTTTTCACTCAAAAACCACAGAACGGATTTCGATAAAATTTGGCAAGGAGATAGTTGGCATCCTGGGGAATGGACATAGGCTACTTTTTGTTCCGGCAGCACGTTCCCGTGGGATGACAACCACGCGGGCAAGGCTGCGGGTAGAAGCTAGTTGTCATATAAAAGGAAATTGACTGAAAGTGTTATTTATGTACGAGTATGTAGATAGTCCTCCTGGTGGATGTGCAACCTGCCACTACATACGAGTACGTAGTTTATTTATGTACGAGTATGTAGATAGTCCTCCTGGTGGATGTGCAACCTGCCACTACATACGAGTACGTAGTTTATTTATGTACGAGTATGTAGATAGTCCTCCTGGTGGATGTGCAACCTGCCACTACATACGAGTACGTAGTTTATTTATGTACGAGTATGTAGATAGTCCTCCTGGTGGATGTGCAACCTGCCACTACATACGAGTACGTAGTTTATTTATGTACGAGTATGTAGATAGTCCTCCTGGTGGATGTGCAACCTGCCACTACATACGAGTACGTAGTTTATTTATGTACGAGTATGTAGATAGTCCTCCTGGTGGATGTGCAACCTGCCACTACATACGAGTACGTAGTTTATTTATGTACGAGTATGTAGATAGTCCTCCTGGTGGATGTGCAACCTGCCACTACATACGAGTACGTAGTTTATGTACGAGTATGTAGATAGTCCTCCTGGTGGATGTGCAACCTGCCACTACATACGAGTACGTAGTTTATGTACGAGTATGTAGATAGTCCTCCTGGTGGATGTGCAACCTGCCACTACATACGAGTACGTAGTTTATTTGCAGTTTATATTATTGCAAACATCGAGGAATGATTGAAGCTCAGCGTAACCGAACGGATACGTGCTTCAATGTAAACATGGCTTCCGGTCATATATTAAACGCCAGTCTCCGATATTATCGGATATTAATGTTTCGTTTCGTGTACATAGTGATTTGCATATTGCATGCACACACTACTAAACATACGTCAATTATACTAAACAGCAATTTTTATTTCAATTTGTTATAAATTCCGCTGAATTGTTTAAATACAGTTAAAATATTTCCAGGTTGCATTTGTGCACCGGAATAAAAAGAAAATAAAGCTGAAAACTTCTCGCGGTGGTTTCGCAGAAAGGAGCGTAACTTGTAAAATAATAAATTAAGCTCGGGCTGACTTGAATTACTGAATAACATCTCTACTGCGGCTAAGTACACCGAACACGGAGCGTAGTGACGATGCAATCTGGTCTTTAAGAGGATGATTTTAAGGTTGATTATTAGTTGGAGCGGGGTGTTGGAGTCGTGTTTATTGTTGAAATATGGTAAGTGGGTGCGATAGCGGCTGCGTCGCGTTCCCGCTGCGGCTCGTAAACTGACCGCCATTGTGCCTATGACTGTACCAGCACGGTCAGCGACTATGTAGTGTCTACTTACACACTCACAAGCTAAATGCTGCTTTATACTAAAGTAATAGAGCTTACTTAAACTTGTAGGATGTAAAACACACAAATTCAGGTACCTATAAATGGTTATACTATTTTTAATATCGAGTTCGTTGGACGAGGAAATCGGCGAGAAACTATGTCACGACTGTCGATAACTCCTGCTGAACAAGTTCCCAGTGCCCACCGCCGACGTGACGCAACGGGACGTGGAGAGTTGGTGACCCGCAACAACACGCGACTCCAAGTTTATTGACAGTACAGCACTACAGCCTATGTTTTGTGTTATTATAGCTACGTAGACTTATGTTTTTGTCGACTAGATGATACACCATAATATATAGCAGTACACATTTGACGCATTGGTGCAATAAATAATTGTCTAGTAGCCTTAGCCGACTTGCGTTTAGGAAAATGGTAACTTGAAAAAAAAATATTGTGATAATATCAATCCCCTCTCCATCAATTGCTTTCCAATTTCCAATTCTTACTTTATTTAATGTCCTCATAAAACATTAGTATCAGCTAATAAGCATTGAATAATAACAGGCAAGAGGTCGTAAACAGGAACCTCCTTCCGACAACACCGATCAACAAACAACATCAGATATACCCGCCCCCCTTCCTCCCCCTCCATCAACATAATAATCGTAATGATATTATTGAGTTGTTCCTGGACAAGGATGAGCTAATGAAAATTGATACAAAGAGGAAAACTCGCCAGTGTCTGCACGTCACACAGTAAGTACTTGATATGTTTGAGTAAGTCGATACAGTATGGATAACCAGTGCAGACAGGACACCTCCAGTATGTTATCGTCCTAGTGGTCTGTAGGTTCACTAATAACGACATCTATATAAGTATTTAAAATTCATAGTCTTGACTGATTGATATATCAATGCACAGCCAAAACCGCTGGTTCTAGAGACATGAAATTTGGAGAGTGTGTTCTTTGTGAAGAGTAGGTTAGGTATCCATTAAGAAAGGGTTTTTAGAAATTCCACCCCTAAGAGGGTGGGGGGGGAGGGTGAAATTTCACGCGGACGAAGTCGCGGGCAGAAGCTAGTAAAACTATAAAACCAAACAATCTTGAAACAAAAAATGTTTCTTCTGTCCCTCTGAACGCACATTAGCAGTGAATAGAAAGGGAGGCCTTTATCCAGCAGTACGAGAATAATTACTATATAATAATTACTATATAATAATTACTATAATATAATAATTACTATATAATAATTACTATATAATAATTACTATATAATAATTACTATATAATAATTACTATATAATAATTACTATATAATAATTACTATAATATAATAATTACTATAATATAATAATTACTATATAATAATTACTATATAATAATTACTATATAATAATTACTATATAATAATTACTATATAATAATTACTATATAATAATTACTATATAATAATTACTATAATATAATAATTACTATATAAGGTCCCATTAAAATAGATGGACAAACTTTTTGAAATCATTCAGACCACCAAAATAAGGACGATGGTAAAAAAATATATAAGAGAAACGCATTAGATACAAGAAAAATAATCAGCTAACGAAAATACACTAATGTACCGGTAATTTATTATTTTAGCTCAAAATAAAATCACTTTAATCAATGTTTTTTTTTTCTTGGATATCTTTGGTTACACGTACTGAGCGCTGTGTTATTCAAATTCAAATTCAAATTCAAAATATTTTATTGTGGGCATATGTTAGTTACAGGTCTTAACAATAAATTAATGTTCCAATATGTCCTGCCTAATAGGCATACAATAATTACATAGTGGCATTACGTTTAAAATCATTTTCAAATTTAGTTATTCTAAATGTCAAAATATCAATGTACAGTCAAATTAATACATGGTCAACAATTCAATCAATAATTCAAGAAATCTTGGATCGTGTAGTATGTTTTATCAATTAAAAAGTAACGAAGTTTATTTTTAAATACTGGAAGTTCCTTAGTGCTCAGAATGTCAATAGGTATTTTGTTGTATATTTTTGATGCCATGCCAAAGAAGCTTTTGTTAAATAGAGCCGTTTTATGTGGTACATTAGAAATTTTTAACATATATCTTCTCGATTTGAGTTTATCGAATAGATTTTCATTTGTCTTTATAAATACGGCTACTTCATAAATGTAAATTGCAGGAAAGGTCAATATTTTAAATTCTTTGAAATATGGTTCACATGAATCAGGAACACGGATACCAGCAATCGCACGTATGCACCTTTTTTGTGCTTTAAATACTAAATCCCTATTAGTGGCATTGCCCCAGTATATGACTGCATATCTCAGTGTCGACGAAACATATGCATGGTATGCGGTTAAAAGAACTGATTGATCAACAATTTTGGATAATTTATATAAAGCATATGAGTACTGATTAAGTTTATTGCATACTGTGTCAATGTGTGTTTGCCAAGTCAAATCATTATCTATCCAAAGCCCTAGAAATTTAACGCAATTAACTTGTTCAATTTTAGTCCCATTATAATGAATATTGTTGTTGTTATGTTTATTGTTACGCCCAAAATTGACTAATTTAGTTTTTTCTAAATTGATAATTAAGTTATTAACCGTCAGCCAGTTAATTATATTGCGAAGAGTGGAATTTATTTCATTTTCAAAAGTATCAATATTTTGACCTGTAAAGATGGCTGTGCTGTCATCAGCAAATAGGATCATGGGATGCTGTGAAACTTTAGGCAGATCATTAATGTAGATCAAAAATAGCGGTGGACCCAACACGCTACCTTGAGGCACTCCATATAGTACTTTTTTGGGCATGGACTTATGTTTTTGTTCGGTATTATTTAAGAGATTAATATTATTTATTTCTACTACCTGATATCTATCAGTTAGATAAGATTCTAGAAGTTTATGGACGTTACCTCTTATTCCATGACTGTACAATTTGTTTAAAAGTGTTCCATGGTTCACATAATCGAACGCTTTTGTCATATCCATAAACATTGCAGAGACAGGAACATGTTTATCAATATTAGTATATACTGTTTTTAAAAGGTCATAAATTGCTAAATTAATTGACTTATTTTTTCTAAAACCTTTTTGTTCTTTAGCAAATAGATTGAACTTCTCTAAGTGAGTATTAATTGCATTATATATAATTTTTTCAAATATTTTGGAAAAAATAGGGATAAGTGCTATTGGTCTATAACATGCCATGTCTTCCTTATTATTTTTCTTAAAAAGTGGCTTCACTACGGATTTTTTAAGTTTAGTCGGAAACACACCATGTTCAATACATAAGTTAAAAATATGACAGAGTACTGGGCTGATGATTAGAGCAACTTCCTTTATTGAGAATGTAGTAATGTCATCATAACCAGTACTTCTAGTATTTTTAAGTGCTTTAATTATAATATTAATGTCATAAGGTATTACAGGGTTTAAAAACAAAGATTTATATGAGCTAATGGGTAATGTCAATTTGTTATTGAAAGATGTGAAATTTATATTAGGATTATTATTATTAAAATTGTCCGCAACTGATGAATTATTATTATTGAGTAAATTATTGGTTTTATTAAATTAATATAATAATTATTAAATTCTTCAGCAATTGATCGTGGGTCTGATATTGTATGATTGTTTACTTTTATTTTATTAATATTTTCTTTTGGAAGTTGGGTTTTGTTTGAGTTTATAATTTTCCATGTGGCTTTCGATTTGTTCTCTGCATTGGTTATTAGGTAATTATTTTGAGACTTTTGGGTTAGTTTAACAATTTTTTTGAGACGAGTACTATATTGTTTGAGAGCATGTTTCTTGTCTTCACTAGGACTGAGTCTATACTTCCACAGTTGTTTTCTTTTTTGCCGACAACACTGGCTTATTCCCTTAGATAGCCATTTAGGTTTTTTAATAATAGTGTTTTTAATTTTTATAATTGGAAAACAGAGGTCATAAAAAAGTTTATAACGCTCGAGAAATATGTTGTATGCTACCTCCGGATCATTAATTGTGTATACATCATCAAAACTTATGTTCATTAGACATTCTTTAAATTTAGTTACGTTTTCTTTACTAAAGTCTCGCCTTTTTGTATACCAGAAGTTGATAGTACAAGTTTTTTTAACCGGGAATTTTAATAATTGTGCCGTGTGATCTGACATACCTAAGTCAATGACGTCACATTTGCTACCTCTAATATTGTGGAAAATGTTGTCAATGCAAGAGTTGCTCTTTGGCCTTGTTGGATTGTGTGTGCCAATTTTCATATCAAAGCTGGAAATAATATGTATAAGTTTCAAAGAACTGGAGGTTCTTTTTAACAAATCAATGTTAAAATCACCGCAAATAATAGTTTTAGTTGATTTACGATTGCGTAATTTGTAATGGATTGTATGAAGTATGTTAAAAAATGTATTAAGTTCGTTTTGTGTAGTTTTTGGAGGTCGGTATATACATATAATCACCACATTATGATTCAGAAGTTCAACGGCGGAACATTCCACTATATTAGGAACACTAAGGCTAACTAAATCTTGAAGAACTTTATATTTATGAATATTTTTTACAAGTATACACGATCCTCCATTTCTGTTATGTCTATTACAACTTGCCGCTAAAGTGAAATTCGGTATGGTTAGGTACATAAGGTCTGAGTCAATCATATTATGTTCTGTAATACATAAAATATCAACTTCTTTCCCAGATGTTTTTAGGTTTTCTATACTTACACACAATACATCAGATTTGCTTATCAATCCGTTGAGATTCTGATGCATAACAGTTAGATTACTATATACGAAAAAAATCTTTGTGAATGTCCTGTTTTTCGTTATTAAAACTATGACTATCATTTTCATTCGTAGTCAATACAGACTCAGACTGTGGCAGAGTAACAATATTAAACATATTTATCTCAGTGATGAGCTCCAGAGCATCATTTAATATTGTGTTAATACCATTGTTATTAATTGCCCCTGACCACTTATTAAACGAGGTATAATCACAGTTTAGATTCAAGTTAGAGTCAAGTACATATGCATACTCATGCGACATTACATCTAGGCAAAGTAAGTTATTAAAAATTTCAATTCTTCCATTAAACATATTTGAGTAGTAATTAAATTTATACGTGGGTAGACATAAAATAATATTTGTGTTATTTATTTCTTTGAGGGCGGTTCTTATAAAAGCTATCAATTCAAAGTAATCTTTCGTCCTTTCAAAATCCTCAGGGCCAATCAATATGATGCAGTAGTCATCCATAGTGTACTATTGCAATTTAGACTTTAGACCTGTTAACAACAATTTAACTCCGCAGGTAGGCTTTAAATAATGACATGTATCGTAATAATTCAGGAATACATCCATAGCTGTTGTTAGGATGTTATTATTCTTGTTACCACTTATAATGCAAAGTTTGTTCTTTCGCTTAATTTCCTTTACATTTTGTTTATTTTCTGATCGTATATCATGTTCTATACTGTTTGTGACATTTTGTGATGACTGGATTATAGTGGTGGATGTTGATGGTTCGATGTATTCCTGTTCCAATGTTTCGGTTTGTGTTTGTTTTACTTTCATGGTTTTACTAGACGTCTTCATTGGAGATGCTACTTTATGCTTGACCGGACTACTCGTGACTTTTTTGTATAAGTTGTTCTTCTTTATTAACTCTTCATTGGTTTGTCGAAGTTTACAATTTTCTGATGATAACATCTCAATTTCATTGTGAGCACTTTGTAACTGTGTCTCTAGGTCTAGCAACTTATTATTTAGAATTTTTATTTGTTCGTCTTCTTCGTTGGACAAGTCGGGCATACTATTTGTCGTGCTCTCTAACGTTTGTGAGATAATGTCACTGTCGTCGTCGGTGGTTGCAACGGATCGTGTTCGATTGCGACGAAACGTTATGTTTTCTAGAAAGTTCATGGTGATAAATAAAATCGAAGTCCTTCTTTTCGTATTTTTTGTTGATGTTTATTTTTATTTGCTTGTGAATGATTTAAAAGCCAGAAACATTCACAAAAAGACTTTGTAGAACCCAGATTTGAACTCGGGTCACCTCGTGTGGAGAATCGGTGTCACGCCCTTAGCCGCAACGCCAACTGGTTACTTATGTTGACAAATGAAATTAGTGTTCTTGTTTTACGGTCAATTTGTTAGAAACGTTAGAACGCGGTAGGTTCCGTTTTTTTTTTAAATATCGTAACGACCTAAAATTTTTCAAAAGTCACTAAAGAAATCACTTAACTATTATTTTATTTTCTATATAGTAACATGGAATTGTTTTAAGCACTGCACTGTTTGTTTACGACTGTAATTGAAAAGATAAATAGTTATTCGTGTTCTGTAAACCAAAACTTTATTGGTTTGCACTGTATATAGCTTTGAAGTAATTTATGCACTTTTCTTGAGAGTTCCGAGGAGATAACACTGTCACTTGGTATTTGGACTATTATTATGATATATAACTTTTTGTTTTGCGATAAAGTGTATATTTACTATTTTTAAGCAATTAAATACGTGTAGCCAATGTTGATCGTGGCACTAGCGCCATCTCCCTGATATTTGTCCATCTATTTTAATGAGACCCTGTATAATGTAGATAGATCGTAGGTTGACTAAGAATGGAATCCAGTGAGCCATCCTGTGTGTTCTCGTGAACCTCGCGATATAATCAGCGCACTGGACGCATGCGCGCTCGTTGCAGAGTAATGTAAGCAGTCACAAGGGAGGATGATGTCCACGAGTGCTAGTTCCTCAGGAGAGCAGGCTGCTGGGCTGTGTAGGTGACACGCTCTTGAACGACGAGTGAGTAGTGTTGTCACGTGACACAACCAGCTGCCTCGTCAGGTTTATTAACTTTACGTGCGACATTGTTATACTTGGAATCTTGCTTTAAATGCCGTCAGAATTTAGAAAGAAATAAAAAGTATTTATTGTGACTCGTACAGGAAGATCACAATCTAAACTAAACACATCAAACATAAAAATAAAAATAAGGAGAAGAGTTAGAAGAAGAAAAGAGAGAGATTTAGAAGTGTAGTAGTTATTATGTTCGCCATAAATGACCAGACTAAAGCGTCACAGGAAATATCTCCGTTTGATAGTCATTTAAAAGTGCACCGAGTAACAAACGTCAAGGAAGCGCCGGACACTGACGCACCGTCCGGCGCCGGCGTCCGGCGTCCGGTCTGCCTTACGTTTAGCGATTCTTATCTGACGCGAGCGCGCTTCGTGCCTTAAACCGCACTATCAGTGCTCCATCACGCGCTCACAGATAGCGGGCATTAGTAAAACACTGGTATTTGCAAACGTACACAACATTGTAAACGTAAATGACTTTTATTTCAAACACAAAAGGGTTCTATTTCGCATAGCACGCAGTGAAACTCGACATTGCGCGCGTACGGATATGCACATTATCTTCGACATATCTATAATCTTTATTGCAAGGACACAGAGTCTAAAATGGGCATTACATTGGTCCTTTTTGTAACAGTTTCAGAGTATTAGGTAGTAGAGAAGTAAAGCACGCGACTCAGGTGACTTTGCTTGTAATAGTCTAGTGCGGGGTGAGCCGGGCAGGGTGCGGAATGGACAATGTTCGCAAAGTGTTATCTGGTAATGTCCGGGCAGTCCGCGTACTTCCCGGGTTAGGACCCGACTATAAACGGACGCGATTAGTAGCCGGTACTGGTCCGAGGTTAACTTTAACTACTTAATGGGACAGGTTCTACTGCATACAGGAACCACCAGTTAAACATGTTTGATAACTCTATACTGAGCAAATTTTTGATGAAGTTTGCTCAGAAATATTGTTAATATTGTTTTTTAACGATCAAAGCTGTAAACAGGTTTGAAATACGTCATCAGTAGATCACATACACGGAGGTAATATGAAACCATTATATCAATCAATCCCCATGAACCGTTACTATCGCTATAAAAGCAGCACATTTTCTTCAAATCTTTTCGTTTCAAGTTCTATCGAATACGTAACAGTAAAGAGGTCATCATTGTTACAAACTGCTTCGTCATCCTCGATCCACTAATGTTGGAAGAGAAAAACAAAATGAAGAGGATTTCTCCCACAGTTCCCCAACCCGCTTTGTGGACGCTTGCCCTGAGACTCGTCCTCGCTTGAGGCAACTTGTCGACGATGTGGATACACACTTGAGGCCACTACAACCGAGTTTTTTGTATTGTTCTACCGACAGAGCAACGACCTTGTTTACTCAGAACTACTCGTGCGTAGTTTTTTCAGGAACAAAAACTTATATTTCAGTCGTGTTTATCTGGACGAAGTAGAATACTTAGAATATTAATGAGATCCCGGACATTATAGTACTTCTCACATCATATATTATGCTTGTGAAAGATCTTGTTTGTTACTGTTTGAGGCTAAAAGGGCCAACGTCTTCACAATTCCCTTTCAACAAGATAACGAGATGAAAGTTTCCGAAAATGTTCCACGAAAATAATTTGTGTGGAAATAAATAAGATTATGATTGCTTGTTTATAAGGATAAACAAATTTACGAACAACAACATCAAGAAAGGGAATAGAGAATTGCCGGAATTAGGTAGTAGTTGTTAAAGCACTGAAGTTGAGAGCTGCCTAGAAGTGGCACGTTGGCCTCAGAGTGTCGTTCGGTCGTAGAAACGTATACACAAGGAGACTGTTTTGTGATTAGCATTATTATAACTGCCTCAGCGTCGTTTGTCTACAATATAATTGCGCGTGTTGTGGCAAAATGGGTAAATGAGCAGAGTTATAATAAATATAGTCTACTTCTAAACCATGTTTAGTCGTTTTATAGTACACCACATAAATCAGGGCTGTTTAGATAGCATGTGTGTAATACTATATGTAGTGTACAGTAACTGAGCGCTAGATAGCATGTGTGTAATACTATATGTAGTGTACAGTAACTGAGCGCTAGATAGCATGTGTGTAATACTATATGTAGTGTACAGTAACTGAGCGCTAGATAGCATGTGTGTAATACTATATGTAGTGTACAGTAACTGAGCGCTAGATAGCATGTGTGTAATACTATATGTAGTGTACAGTAACTGAGCGCTAGATAGCATGTGTGTAATACTATATGTAGTGTACAGTAACTGAGCGCTAGATAGCATGTGTGTAATACTATATGTAGTGTACAGTAACTGAGCGCTAGATAGCATGTGTGTAATACTATATGTAGTGTACAATAACTGAGCGCTAGATAGCATATGTGTAATACTATATGTAGTGTACAGTAACTGAGCGCTAGATAGCATGTGTGTAATACTATATGTAGTGTACAGTAACTGAGCGCTAGATAGCATGTGTGTAATACTATATGTAGTGTACAGTAACTGAGCGCTAGATAGCATGTGTGTAATACTATATGTAGTGTACAGTAACTGAGCGCTAGATAGCATGTGTGTAATACTATATGTAGTGTACAGTAACTGAGCGCTAGATAGCATGTGTGTAATACTATATGTAGTGTACAGTAACTGAGCGCTAGATAGCATGTGTGTAATACTATATGTAGTGTACAGTAACTGAGCGCTAGATAGCATGTGTGTAATACTATATGTAGTGTACAGTAACTGAGCGCTAGATAGCATGTGTGTAATACTATATGTAGTGTACAATAACTGAGCGCTAGATAGCATATGTGTAATACTATATGTAGTGTACAGTAACTGAGCGCTAGATAGGTGAAACTTGCAGTAAGTAGTGACAAGTACTGCGATAAGTTCGCGCGCCGGTCGAACCAAACACGATGTATTATTCAGGAGACGAGTAAACCTGAATACGATATCAACACAAACTAAGTTTACACTTATATAACTGTTTCCGCTAAGTTTGCTGATCACTATTTGTACATCGAAGCCTTGCGTGTTATCAGTTCACCTCGGACAACTCGCCTACACTCGCGGAGTGGTGGGTGTCATAGGTGTGAGCTGACATTACAATGTGCTGCTACGATCCGCCGCCACAGTAATCAGTGCGGAACAGACAAGGAGCAACGAGCCTCAATACCGCGAGCACACAATCTTAGAGGTACGCCACATAATACACATGCACATACATAATAGAAAAGAAACACAATGTAGAGTCGCCGAGAGCTCGTGATTAATTAGAAACAATGCGAGGCCTCGGGGCCCGGCGGGGGCCGCGCGTGCCCCGGCGCCGGCCCTGAGCCGCCCCGGCCGCCCGGCGCTCGGCGCGGAACAAAGCGCGCAATCCCGCCGGAACCGGCCGCACTTCCCGCACCGCCGCACCGCACAAAAACCGCTCACTTTTGTTTCCGTAATTATCTAAAATAGGCTGCTGCAGCCCAAATGTTAGCGGTGCGAGGACTGTGATGCAACGTGGCGATGGCGGGACGTGGCGGGAACGTGGCGGTGACGAGGCGGTAATGTGGCGGCAATGTGGCGTTACAGGTAAATAGCAAATGTATGTAACTGCTGATTGTAAAAGGTCGCTGTTCATTTGTTACTACGAAACCTAAACAGGGGAACAAGTACACGCGTATGTGTTACATGTATTAGGGTGTGTGTGTGTGGGATTCTCATTTTTCTAAAGGACTGTCAGTAGTAGGTACCTTTCTGCTTGAAATGATTCGTTGTTGGTACCTACTCATCATCCGCAAGTAACATGTTTGCAGCCGCGCATGACCCGAGGGTTTTAATTTACGATTGTAGCTCATCTTCTTGAAGGTCGGACGGTATTGTTCTCAAATATCAGACATCAATTATTTTTGTGTGTATTGCTTCTTATTATAGCAGCACTATTAATATAATATCATTCCCTGAAAGTGGGCGACGAGTACCGGAACATTTTAAAACATCAGAATTGTATTGTAATTGTATTGTATTGTATGGTAGACTGGTAGAAAATGCCCAAGGCATTAAGTCCGCCTTTGTACAGTTTTTACTTCTGCATAAAGTTTTAATAAATAAATAAATAAATTGTGTTGTTTCAACAGTCTGCTACATTTCTATGGTCTGCTGCCATTACTCGATATTTTTTTGTTATCCAAACTAATATTATAAATGCGAAAGTAACTCTGTCTGTCTGTCTGTCTGTCTTTGCTTCACGCCTAAACTACTGAACCGATTTGTGTGAAATTTGGTACAGACATAGTTTGGAACTTGAGAAAGGACATAGGATAGTTTTTATTACAAAAAATAAAATAAAAAATAAAATTTATTCCGGACATACAGCGCCATCTATTGGTCAAGAGTCGGCATCAATTCAGTACTGAAAATTCATCGGAAAAATGTAAATAAATAGTAAAAAGGTATGAAAATATAATATAATACAACTTTTAGTACAAAGAAAATGCTCTAACGGAGTATAGATAATTCTATTAGTACTATATGTCGAGTTGGTGATCGCGCAATGGTGTCGATCGTTACACGAGTTCGGTTCATGTTATTGTTTTAATTCATCGGAAAAAAGTAAATAAATAGTAAAAAGGTATGAAAAAAATAATATCAATATAATAAAACTTTTAGTACAAAGAAAATGCCCGAACGGAGTATAGATAAATAATCCGAGTTGTCACTATGCTCGATAGATGGCGTTGGGATCGAAATAGATCGCGCTATGGTTTCGTTACACGCATTTGGTTGGGTATCGGCCGAGCGCTTCGGTACTGTCGTGGAATTGTGGATTGATCGTTTCGTAAATTTAAAATTGGCTCATTATGTTGATTTTTGAAGAGTTCCCTAGAATATCTTCCACATTTCATTTTTGAAGAGATCCCGCGAGATCGGGAACTATGTGGATAAAACCAAAAATCTGCCGGAAGTCACTATTCCACGCGAACGAAGTCGCGGGCAAAAGCTAGTAAATTATAAATGGGGAATTTCCAAACAGAAAACAACGACAGAATCAATATAATTAAGAACCTTACTGTCTTTGTAAAATGAACTACAAACAGACATGTAAGCACACCTCTTAATGAGCTGTCATGCACTTACTTCGTTTACGCACTGTCCAGTTACCAGGGGCCCGATTCTGTAAAATAACTAACTTGTCAATCGTGTGTCGGTAGTGTGTCAGTAGTGTCTCAATAGAATAGTCATTGACATTTGGTATTCTACAAGCTTCAGTGGTGTCTCAGTAGTGTGTCGATTGTATGTCGATAGTGTGGCAGTACAATAGTTTTCAGTGTTGCTAACAAAAATAAACCATCTGCATAAAAATTCTCTACATTTAAAAATAATTTTGACACAACTAAAATGGAATTTGACAATCGCGACTCGTTGACACGTGGTAAGTACTTGTTTGCCCTATCCCGTGAATTTTTTTTTAGAGCCGCAGTCGCGCATGGTGTGGATTTGCAGTGTTTTTTAAGGTGAATGCGCAGTGGTAGACCGCGAAATTCAAATTTTCTTACGTTTTTTGCAATTTGCAGGCCAGTGTCAGGTTGTATCTTGATCAAAATTTGATTCGCGACAATAACAGGTACGTATTTATAGAATTATAATCATTAGAATCATTAATACATCTTTCTAAGTTAGATTTGTACCACTAAGCAGTTTTCCATAAGAGATTTGTTGTCGTGGTACAAATCTAACTTAGAAAGATGTATTAATGATTCTAATGATTATAATTCTGTAAATACGTACCTGTTATAGTCGCGAATCAAATTTTGATCAAAATACAACCTGACACTGATCTGAAAATTGCGAAAAACGTAAGTAAATTTGAATTTCGCGGGCTACCCTGGCACTTCCCCCTTAAGGAATTTTTCACTTTTTGTATGGAAAATATAAAAAATTTTTATTAATTAATTACCTACATGTTGAGTTTTAGGGGTTTATGGGTTTCCTAAAGGGGGTCGAAATTTTCATTATTTTTGCGATAGGACACACCATTTTCGAGATATAAGCAATTGAAAAAAAAAAGATACAGTAGTTTTTGCACTTGAAATCGAGGTGTTGGTGTGAATTTCTATTCATGACGACTAATTTTATTCCACACCTTTTTACATGCACACTTTATTTTAAATTAAAAAAAATAAACAAATTGAACCAAATCAACAATAGCGGAAAGAGGTGTCGTTGTTCGATGGCTTCATAATGGCGGTTCGATGGCCAAAATACTATTCAAACACGATAGACACAAGTGTCAAATACACTTAAAAATATTACAGACTACCAATAGTATTAATAGTCTTACTGTGGCGTTTCAATGGCACCACAGTGGCAAGTTAATGACCAATAAATAACTTGTAGAATGCCAAATGTCAATGACTATTCTATTGAGACACTACTGACACACTACCGACACACGATTGACAAGTTAGTATTTTACAGAATCGGGCCCCAGGACTGACACGTTCTGGGACATTCACACACAGTTTCAACGACAGGTTTATTTCGTGGTTGTAGAAACTTCTTAACGTGCAACAATACACAGAAATGCTTCGAATTCCTAGCACGGAAATTATAACTACTCATTACGTCTTACAAATACTGTAATGCAGTACTAAGAAGTTGTTCTCAAATGGCAGCCCTGCTGTGTCGGTGGCGATGGCGTGTCGGCGGCTCGTAAGGAGCCTCGTGCGCGAGCGACGCTGCGGCGCACTGCCGGTCGCGGACGATTTACATAGTGCCGCCTCACAGTGACGAACGCAGAAGATTCACTTCTAACAATGAGCGATAAGGCACTGACACAACTGTCATTCATCTGGACATCGCTGGCAGAATGGAAAAATAATCATTTATTATCTCTGCAAGCCTTTCACAGTTTTGTTTCGGCTAAAGCAATTAGGTGAGTAGCGGGATCGTCCGAAAGGGTTACCGCTGCCCCGGAACATAAAGGGCTAAGGAAGGAACACGGGTGGGTTTTAGTCAGTAAGAGTCTGACACTCCCTTCCGCTCCACCCAGAGCGGGAGGAGTCATTAGATGATTTCCCATCCACAAAAAAAAAAAAAAACAATTAGGTAATTGTGCCTCATTTTCAGGAGTGAACCTTCTCGTTACGCTGTAGTGGCACCACGGCCAGTAGTTACCAGCTCGTACCGTGCCGACCTACCAACAACGCGTTTCTCGTACGTCACTGAGACTAGTTTTGTGTGTTCGCAAATACGAGCCATTAATAGTTACTAGCCGTTACTGTAACGTAGTTAGTCAAATAGCGGGTCGTTTTAGAAAGTTGCGATTGAAAGCGAGCCAACTTTACGGGCTATATGGCGTTTATTTAAATTTAAATGTAATGTTTCGGTCCCTCACCGTCCGCGGTCACGGATACTCGGGTAGCCGGCTAGCCGGCTACCCGGCTTGCTTCAAATGTCGTATAATTACAAGTTGAACAATGAACACGGAATTATTACGAAAACTCGTTTCGATTTAATTAAATCTGTTGGTATTTGAAATTACCATTAAAATATAAGTAATACATTTATTTAACTCAAAATTATAATATGTTTAATATTAACTACACACGGACGTAATTTGTTATAACATAATAATATAATAGCAACCATCCATAACGGTACTTAGGTACGGCGAACTTGACTACTGGCCACGCTAGCCTGTAAACAATATTCATTTATTTCCCTGCGCACCGCACTGCACCGCACCGCACCGCACCGCACCTCACCGTACCGCACCGCACCGCACCGCACCGCACCGCACCGCACCGCACCGCACCGCACCGCACCGCACCGCACCGCACCGCACCGCCACAAGCCGTTCTACGATATCAAAGACGTTACAAGTTGGAACGAAGTCCCTTATCGAACATTATACTCTGCAAACTTGGCGACAGAGAGCTACACCGAAGAAAGTGTAACATTTTGACCGTCACGACACTTTCGCTACGTTTCAACCGGGTGTCCCACTACACTTTCGCTACGTTTCAACCGGGTGTCCCACTACACTTTCGCTACGTTTCAACCGGGTGTCCCACTACACTTTCGCTACGTTTCAACCGGGTGTCCCACTACACTTTCGCTACGTTTCAACCGGGTGTCCCACTACACTTTCGCTACGTTTCAACCGGGTGTCCCACTACACTTTCGCTACGTTCCAACCGGGTGTCCCACTACACTTCTCGACTGCTTTTTTAAGTAGGTAATGTCTTTTTTTTTTGAACACATTACATTAACAATTAATTGTGATTGTCAAAGGTTTAGTCTGAGTCACTACATACTAACTCTATTGATCAATACCTTTTTGAATCTTCTTTCAAATTCAGTCTACACCATATGTACCCAGACTACATACATTACTCATTCTCAACCTTTGATCGATGCTTTCTTAATTTAAAGACGAGGTCAAAGACTTTCCCAATCAATTTTTCACCGATGACACCTTTATTAGATACAGAACGGCGCTACATCGAAAGCCAATTTAAATTACTAGATGATATCGGCTCCTACTCAAACAAGACGACGCGTAATTAAAGAATTTAAATGTAATAATTTGGGAAAGCGAAATTCACATCGAGTCGATACTCACAAACATCTGAAACTAACATTTACATCACTCAAAATGTTATTCACAGCGTTTTTTTTTCTAAATGTAGCTACGTAGACATGCAGGTAGCTTCAACGGAGGTCGGTCAGTTTCACGTTCATAAATTGGTAGTGAACCTATATTTTTACCTTTTCCCGATTCAGGAATCAAATCCTGCACTAATGCGGAGCAACGCATATTTTTGAGAAGTCAAAATTAAAGTTGTGCTGTACCAATTTTACGTAGATAGAGGACTTACAAGACGACACAACGCACACAGAGACACCGGTTCCAAGAGCCCTCCCGTTGTTACAACCGTAACAGCAACTGGGCAGTAGATTTAATCTTCCTTCGTCTAATAGCGTGTTAATTAGTTTTGGAAAATCTGAGCAACATTTAGGATTAAAATTAGATGGAAAATTATTAATTTAATAATGTGTAGCGAGAGCACTAACAAATAACTTGACGCGATTAAGTTTTTACAAGTAATTAAGAGATGAACCGGGACGGGGGACGCGCCATACTTACATAGGAGATCAAGTAAACTTCAACCTGCGGGGCAATTGCGTAACACATTATCAATCGGAATCGGTTTCATTTTGACAGTTCAACAACATTTATTGCGTTATTTGCGTGTTGAGCAGATACATTTTTCGAACTTATGAAGCAATGGATTAGCAATTTGCTTCAAAATGATTCTGATTCCGATTGATAGTATGTTACGCAATTAGGGTGCTGTTTCATATTTTGAGCTTCGCTTTATGTTGCCAAGTATTTTCGACTTCATGAAAATTCAAGTATTTACATTGGAGGAAGGCATTGACAACGTGGCTAGTGGGTAGAGGGTAGTCTATTCATTCAAAGCTAGGGTAGAGCGGACGTCGTGACAAGACTTTAATTAAAACAGTCGAACCATAATGACAAACAGTTGACTGCGATGAACAGAGCCCCTTTACAGCTGCGTTTGTTTCTACTGCAGCAGCTTGCCGAAAACAGGCATTGATGGATGAATGTGAAAATGTGGACCGAGGCCCTCCTATGTGACTCCATCAATGCCTGGTTGCGGCCAAGGCTTGTATAATAAATACTTTTCTCAAATAATTCGCGGAAATTCAAACAAAGTTAATTAATTATAATTTCCAGAAATAATAACGAAAAGCAATAATTTTTCACGCGCCAGTGTGTTCATTTATTTCTTGTTTACTTTAGATAGCGCTATTTGAAAGCCAGTTCCAGAGGACATGGATTTTTTGTGGCCGAGTACGGACAAAAAATTAATAATATTTAAAAACTAACTGAAATTCCACCAAAGCTTTCGTTACTTGGCAAATCTTTGCAGAAAATATTTCAATTTAAAAGATTATTATTTTGATTCAAGTATTCGGGGAGGTCTTCATGTTGCCAGTTTTGGAAATAAGATGCTAATTGGGACATGCTAATTGTAACAATTGATATGATTTCTCGAGTATTTTTAGAATATAGAATATCATTTTTAAACAAATACATAAGTCCAGTCTTTAACGTATGTAATAGCAGCACCTTCTTTATCATTCATATTATTTGTCACTGCCCGTCATTGTCATGCATTTTTCATATGTCATTTATGCTTTACACAGAGTCAAAACTAACATAGATGAGTCTAATGAACAATGCTACGCAATATTTTATTTTTCTTATTTTCTATACGAAACACCCTGTGTCTTAGAAAAGTACCCATTTGTGCTTATATTATATGCCATTAGTTATTTTTGACGATCCCAATAATATGACTTATGACCGTAAGTGATTGTTGCACTGTGGTGCCGCGTGTGACAGCATCATGAATGTTTTGTTGAGATTTCAAGTGATTTGATCAAAAATATAATAGCTGTGTTTCTGGGTATCTTTTTTGCTTTTCTGAGTAACTTCGCCTTTCTTGGACTATGGATTTTTGCATTGCAGTTTATCTCGGCTACAATAACTATAACTCGCATCTCGGATAACTCTAATTTTGCCTGGTTTCCAACGGAGATCCAACGTTCTATAATCTGGGTCATAGCGAAAAAATCATTTGTGGTAAAGTCGTTAGATTTGAGTGAAATTCAATCTGTTGGAAGATAGTGGATTATGCCGTGATTGACAGGTTTGAATTTAATTTTTTTGACAGGTTTAGGTCATCAGATTTGGGAAGGGTCTTATGGCCCTTCACCAAGTTTTACGACGAACTAAAATATATAGGGTTTTGAAACACTATTATTTCTCCATAATACATGTTGTTGTGGTACATTTCTGGGCCAAGCTTGTAAGGGACAAAAATCCATCTCCTTTAATTTCTCACACGTTTGCCCACCTACCTGTCGAAACATCCCACGTGTCGGAGTAGTTGAATGGACGCAGTGAAGTCATTGTTTTAACAATGACAATAGAACAATGACATAGTTGTGTACACTTGGTGTACCGTTGACATTTCGAGGAGCACTTTCTCTTATGTACACTTAGTGTACACTTGACGATTGAGGGGTTAAATAAAATCGTTGATAAGTTACCTCCTTGTTTTGGCATGTTTCGAAGTCAAAATTTCGTTCGATTTTTAACTTACACGGTAAATATGAGTTTTCATAGTAATTTATTCGGCCGCTAAACTCGATTTGAATTTTCATACTAACTTTTTCGACTGCTGCTCGCATGTATTTGACCAGTACAGCATTTTCGATTAATTTCGAAGAAGGTTGTCAACATGATGCCCGAATTTCCAAGCAGTTTCAGAAAAATAATTGATTTTGTGAAAAATTTAAGCTTGTTTACTGCAGAGCGGAGACAGACGTCACGCACCATTTTATGACATAAAATAAAATTTTCAATAATTCGATTATTCTAATGAGACTGCGCTACTGAACATTAGCAATTTACATTTATTTAGATTGACAGTAGCATTGACGTTAGTACACGTTAAAATAATCGGGTTTTTACCTCAGTTTACGGCTGATTTCATGTTGAAGTATTCATTATGTAACTAAAGATGTGCATAATGTATATGAGCTTTTTGCGGCTTTTTAAATTGTTTTGTTTTTAAATGCAGTTCTTACAGTATGATATAATATGTCTGCGTTAGACAAGCTACAGTTGTCCCACTGCGTTCTGGTTGCTGCGTTTGACCTGCCGCGTTCAACCCGGCGCGTCCGTGCCGGCCGACGCGTCGCGTGTCAGCGGCGCGTTAGGCCAGTCTTCCGGCCTCACTCGTGCGCTGATTGATCGCCGCGATTAGACGCTCATTCACGTCTACTTTGCGCCGCGGCCGCCGCACGCCGCCGTCCCACGCCGCCGTGAGGAAACACGCGCCTCGCTTGTAACGTACACGCGCGCCAGATACGAGTAAGTGCGGCGAAGAAATCTTACTGCGAGTGCGACACGCGAAGTTATGAATCAGATATACCAAGACAAACAGCGGGAACCCGTTTTTAAAAGAACGAGCGGTTATAATAATTGGAAGACGAATTGAATTAAATTAAAACGGAAAAACTCCAGGACGCATCACATTTATTATCGGGGTATGCAATACGAATTTATGAGTGGTTGCAGAATATCAGAAATATGATAAATATTCCTTCAAAATAAAAAAAGTTTTTGTGCGATCATAAATACCTTTTCCCCAATTAAAATCAGTTGCCAGCGGCCGACGTATCCCAATTTGTTCTCGCATACATTTTATTCGAGTCTATAATAAAAATTATACGAGCATGTTACAATAATAAAATAAAGTACTTTACGTCACACACACCTATGAGGATCTTGTCATGTTTTGTGAAAATGGAAAATTAATACTCTTTTGTGCTTATTATAGTGATACGGGAATAATGGAACAGATACAAATGAGATAAAATGGTAAACAGATGAACTCGTACTTGAATATCATGAACAGAAATTAGATTAGCAAAAATCTGAAAGAAACGAATGAATATTGGCTGCGAAGAGTCAAGTATATGAGGTCCATGATCCACGAGGCTCCTCAAAAGTATCGCGTTACAAACTCGAATCACAAATGAGTAAGACGAAAATTTAACAGACTTCAAAAATAAAAATACAAAAAAGAAATGCATTTTTTTTGTATGTATTACGCAATATCTTCGGCAATTGTTAATAGATTTCAAACATTCTTTTTTTAATGGGTAGGGTATGCCTCAGGAGCAATTCCATATAAATTTTATTAACATTCGTTGGGTAGTTTTTAAGTTAGCTTCAATAATACGTATTTTGGCCACTTATTGATGATGTTATAATAATTTCCTGTCACTGATAATTACATAGCAAGTAGTGTTATACGAATTTCTGTGGCCCAGTGGTATCGGCCGCGACTTATAAGTTGTAGGTCGTAGGTTCGAACCCAGACAGGCGCTTTACTTTGTGTAAATTATTTCATCACCGCTGCTCTCAAAACGGTGAAGGAAAATATCGTGAGGAAACCGGCATGTCCTAGAACCTAAAATTCGAAGACGTGTGACATCCACTAACCCGCACTGGGCCCGCGTGGTGGATTACGGCCCACTCCCTCTCACAGAGAGGAGGCCTGTGTCCCAGCAGTGGGAACATTATAGGCTGATTATGTTATTATTATTAATTACAACATAAAAGTGAAAAATAAAATCTTTTTTACAAAAAAAAACAACAACCGACTTCCAAAAAAGACAGTACAAAGTGAAAAATAACTTTAATTTCGGTCGGTGGCAAAGAACGAAAATGCGAACCCACCTACTTCTGAAATTGAAGATATTTTTCACTTTGTAGTGTCTTTTTTGGAAGTAGGTTGTTTTTTTTAATAAAAAAATTAGTTTTAAGTAGCGTCGTGGACGATGGGCCTACGTACACTCAAGTTAAAGTTACATTTTTACCATGGGCACCGAAGTTACTAGTACAATGTCAGATGGCAAGCTCACTGCACTGCCGTCCTTTAACTAAAAAGCCGTTAACCCTCAAATGGTCAATTTTTACTTTTTAATAGAAAGTGATAGAGTTTTAAATTCTCTATCTTTCTGTCTAAGAAACATTTTTATAACATAAATAGTTCCAAAGATATGGACATCTTTTAGGCCGTTAAGTAACATAATTTTTGATGATTCCATCACTTGAAAGCGTCTAACCCACACTTCTTAGCTTAATGTACTTTAAAATACCTTAACTGCCCGATGTGATGATTATTTTCTAGCCTTCTACTTAACTAAAAGCACGTTATCTGATTTTTCTTGACTATAAAGACGCTAACGGACTATAACTTCTTTATAGTTAGCATTTAAAGAACAGTTTATGTGAAAAAATTTACTTATTTGCAGTTACCAGCCCTTAACGCTGTTTTAGTTAAGCATGTAATTCTGCACATTTCCCAGAATACTTAGCTAAAAAGCAGCTAAGCCTCATTACTTAGCTAAAAGGCAGTTAGCCGACTCTCGCGCCGCTTTCACTCCGGGGTTGAGTGGGGTGCGGGTGCCCTGCTCAAGCCATCCGCCGTCCCGTCGGACTAAATCTTTCCACCCGGAGGGCACTGACACTGACTCTGTCAAAGATATGAACTACGAGATCTAACTAAGATCGAAGAAGTGACGATACAGATGAAGATATTGAAACAGAAAAACCCAAAACGACAAGAAAACAAAATCAAAAGTCATTTATTCAGACTAGGCTGAGAATCAGCATTTTTCGAACGTCAAAATTACAAAAGACAGTCCCCAAAACGCCCGCCCTTCACCACTTCCTAGTGCTTACTTACGATCCAAAAAAATAAATACAATAAACTCAAAGAGCTAGCGAGTCTCTTTAATTCCGTCATCTAAGAGGGTACAACGCCCGAGGCGTGGAGCAGAGATGCGGTGGTTCTGTTCTTCAAAAAAGGTGACAAATCCTCGCTGAAGAACTATAGACCCATCTTACTGCTGAAACACTTATACAAGCTGCTCTCGAGGATCGTCACGGACAATCTCGCGAAGAGACATGTCGAGTTCCAGCCGCCAAATCAAGCCGGTTTTCGAAAAGGCTTCAGTACCATAGACCACATCTATGTTCGGCAAATTATACAGAATACCGCGGAGTATAACCAGTCCTTGTGTATAGCATTTGTGGACTACGAGAAACGATGCGACTCCGTCAAAATATGGGCAGTTCTGGCCTTTCTGCAACGATGTCGAATTGACTGACGCTACATCGAAGAGACGAGAGAGAGAGAAAGATAGAGAGAGCGCGCGCGCGCGCGTGCGGTGAGATGTTTGTACGACGCTGCCACAATGACTTTTCAGATCCAGGATCAGAAAACAACCTCATCCAAAAAATGGAGGCTCCATTTAGGTTGTGCAACATCTGGTCTAACTGTTTCAGCGTCTGTTCATCTTGTTCGATTTGGCGATAACATCGCCATATTGACTAAGTCTCTCCAGCCGAAATGGAGCCTCTCGGTGGGTTGGCTTCAGCTTAAATTTGGACAAGACAAAATTCATGTACAATTCGCACATCTTAACGAGTCTAACCAAAGTTTTGAAGGATTATGTCTACCTAGCGCAAGTCAACCAGCTCAGTAGACACAACTTTGAGAAAGAAGCCGACTGAAGGATCCAGTTGGGCTGGGCAGTATTTGGAAAACTTCGTCTTGTCGCCTATCCCGCAGTGTTTGAAGACTAAGGTCTTAACCAGTGCGTCCTGTCTGTCATGATATACGTTGCCGAAACGAAGACATTGACGGTCGGGCTGGTCCACAATTCAAGGCCGCTCAGCGCGCTATAGAGCGAGCTATGCTCAGTCTCTTTGAAGTATAAAATCAGGAATGAAAATATCAGGAAAAGAACCGCAGTTACCGACATAGCTTGCAGAGTAAGCAAACTGAAGTGGCAGTGGGCTGGCCATGTTTGTCGAAGGACCGATGGCCGGTGGAGCAGACGAGTCCTGGCGTGGAGACCGCGTATCGGCAAGTGTCGAGTGAGCCTCCCACCAACTAGATGGATCGACGGCCTACATAAGGTGGCTAGGACAAACAGGATGCGGAAGGTAGAGGACAGGGTGTTATGGCGCAGCTTGGGAGAGACCTTTGTCTAGCAGTGGACTGCGATAGGCTGAGTATATTGATGACTGTGTTTAATTTAGATATTGTTATGTTCCTAAATACTTAAAACTACAACCTTTTACTTATGGATCCGTCCGCGTAGAGGTTGGTAAACGATATCATTTCGAATAATTAACCCACGGGAATGAACTACTGGTATAAAAAGTATTCAATGTTTTATTCCAGGTTATGGTCTACCAGTGTGCCAAATGTATCTATCTACACTTGAAAGTGCTGCTTATGTTTTATTATTTATTTAGTGTGCAATTTTACTACATATTTTATTAGGTACTTTTATTTGTTATAATATTTAAATAATTTAGGACTGAAGTTGCCTCATGTCTGATATAATGTAGCCTTTAGTTTATTACAATAACTGGGTTAGAAGTTTTCTATTAAATCAATGGTTGAATCAATGGAATAAAGAACATGGATTAAGAATATTGTCCATGCCAAATAATGAGCTCATGACCTGTTAGATCATAATTAGTTATAAGTTGATTATTATTGCGTATTAAAATTATAAGTAATTCTTTTATCTTTTAAATGTTGAATTATATTTTTGATTTTTAAAAGAACATGATGTTAGTATTTAATTAATTACTCACATATTTCCATATGAATGCTACACTATACAGAAGTTAACCACAAGCGAAATATTTTTAGCCACCTTTTAGTTAAGTAAAGTAGTTAAGAGTTTACAAAAATTCCATATAACATTGCCAACAATTAGCTAAAAAGCATCTAAAGCCCCGTAACTGCTCATTAGGAAAGTTATTGAAATTGAAATTAAAGCGAATGTCATGACTATAAAGCAGTTATGTCACTTAACAACTTTTTAGTTAAGTATTTCTAAACAAAATATAACAAACATTATGAAGCTTAACATTTTAAATAAATTACTTGACTAAAAAGCCGCTAAGGTATGGATAACGGCCTTTTAGTACAGTAATAAGATGCAATAACTAGGTTACATGCTTAACAAAATGAGAAAAATGAATTTTAAAATTAATTAATAATAGTTATTGGACAAAAAGGGTTATCTACGATAAACAGAAAGAAATATCAATTGATGTGTCCAACAATCATTATCCTAAGTATCATAGTTTTTAAGAAACAACGATTCCCACGTTTTTTCGCATTTACTCCGAAACAACTTTTTGGGCTTAACGGCCTTTTAGTTAAAGGACGGCAGTGCAGTGCTCGTAGCATTCTACGACAGTGAACGATACTATTCAATATCTGCCTTTACAGACTTTAAATTTATACTAAAACAAAACATTTTTTCACTTAAAATTCACAAGCATTTTTTTCCAAATAACCTATTGTAAACTACAATTAACGTGTTCAAACTACGAGGACCATCATCGGGACATCAAAGCAATCAGTGTGACAATAAGAACAAGTTTTCAGAAGATGTCATCCACACACGACCACAGTGCGCAACGCAAGTAGCACACGCGGACTATGTACAACAAACGTACAGTGGCGTTCATAAGATGTCATCCACACACGACCACAATGCGCAACGCAAGTAGCACACGCGGACTATGTACAACAAACGTACAGTGGCGTTCATAAGTCGATTAGCAATCTCACAAAGCAATAGATTGACGCTTCGGTTTGACTTACGACCTTATTCTATAAGTTGTTTCTATACTATAGGCACGCACACACGCACTTTATTAGTTAGTTCGATAAATACTCATTAGTTTATTGCCTCGATCGTTCGCCTTGTTCACACAAATAATAAAGTTAGTGGGTAGACCACTCACAGAAATCCAACCAAATTATTTCGATTTCTGTGAGGCAGACAGAGTATGCAGTTCGTTACGAGTGTTACGACTATGTTGGTTAGTGACGAGAAGTTTCTATTAGCGGTGTGCGACAAGCTTTTATATCATATAAATTGTGTACTTAATGACGTAAGTTGATAGTAAAAGTTTTAAATGAAAAGTTTATTTTATTCTTTTTAGCGCATAAAAGCTTGTTTTAAAAAAAACTTGTTCGGTGTAGTGCGACGAGTACGCGACGATATGGCAGTGTGTGAAGTAGGTAGGTGGTGTGTGTAGCGTGTTGTTTACACACACAGATGTACGCTGTACCGCGTGTCACAGCAATACGACTCGTAAGGTGCTCAGATACTTTGAACGCTTACTGTACATAGTCATTGTTGTAATAGGTCTGTAATGCACCACACTTGTATGTTGTTCAGCACCGGCACATGGGACCATGGCACTAACTTTGTTTACGAGAACTTCAATGTCGACCACAAAAGAGGGATACTTGCGACCAAACAAAGGAACAAGAAAATGATGCACTTTTTACGACGCAAGTATGATAGTTCAAAAAAGTAGATATTAAAAACATACTGACATGCATTACACTGCTAAAAACATAACCCATCCTTTTGGCTTTGTCGTAGTCCTAGTGAAGAGCGCCAACCTTCTGCTCTACCCCACTGAGTGCATTCACGGGAGTTTCATAAACCCATTGCAGTAGCAGTAGCGCAGTACTGACACAGCTAATTAGTATTTTATTCATTAGTAATTACGCCTAAATGTGCGCGTGTGTCGTTCAGCAGCCGCACATGCTCCGTGCACATCGCCGGCCGCGACCATAGCTGTGACGTCATAAAACTGACATTAGCATACCAAATGCTCGATACGAGTCCCAATGCGTATGTTACGTGCAGCAGAATGGCACGGCCCGCCAGCCCCACGGCACAACGGCACGGCAGAATGGCACGGCCCGCCAGCCCCACGGCACAACGGCACGAAAACGGCACAACAGAGACTATTCAATTATCGCTAATTGCTGTTGATTTGGATGCTTTCAATTAATGCTAATGGATTCACAGCGGCACAGATTGTAATAATTCAATTGAAGGGTTTTTTAAATCGTCTCGCAGTGAGTCTCTCCCCAGCGCGCGGCGCCTCGCCACGGATTTCATACATTTTATACAATATAGCTGTTTTGAATTCAAGTTTCCAACCGAAATTGTTTCTTTGATTGCTTGAATTATTTCTATATCCTTTGTAAACTATGAAAATAATAAAGATTACATTTTCAACATTCAAAGAGGTTTTAATTCAGCAACAAAGATTGTAAGTCAAAGGAGACGTAAGGACTGCCTGCGTGTAATAGCGATCATTATCATTACTTTTAATAAATACAACTAGACGAGGCGCAGCATTCATTTGCTTTCATTTCGTTTATTGCGCGTCGGAGTCCCTCGGCTACCTTCGTAAGTCACAGATTATCTAATAATACCCCCGTGGCTACAAGTAAGTACTACGCTTGATTTTCTCTGTGAAATATATAGAAATAAATAAATTAATACAATATACAACATAACAACATTTTGATTTTAATGCGATCCCGACGGACTGTATATTAATATTGACCAATGTTATTTATTCTTACCTTTATGTATTTTTCTTGAGGTCTCAGGAATTATAATCTCTTGGCAATAATAATAATTATATTTGCAAGATTCAGGAGACAAATGGATATAATTCGGGGATACGTATCGTGCAGTATCATAGATGACATGACACGTGTCCCGTGTGATTTATATGGTAGTTATAGGTTCGCACTTGTCACACAAAGCCACAGGCACACTGGAAGATACAAATGCCGCGAGGAATCATGGCTAGACATAGTATTTTAATCTCACGAAGTGTCGCGCGCTTTACTTGTGCACATTCACAGCGTGTTTGTACACTTGGTTACCACAAGTGAAGCACGTGTTAGAAAATGAAGAATAATCCATCTATAAAAGTCTATATACGAGGTCTGTTCAAAAGAAAAGGTGAATCTTGAATTTTTTTGAAAAGTATTTATTTATTCATCAATATCCGTTTTGTCCCCTTCAAAGTAATCCCCCTCAGATATAATGCACTTATGCCAGCGCTTCTTCCAATCCTCGAAGCACTTCTGAAATGCGCTTTTCGGTATGGCCATCAGCTCGTTCTTCGATTTTGACTTTATCTCATCAATTGTGGCAAACCGCTTTCCTTTCATTGGTCTCTTCAGTTTTGGGAATAGGAAAAAGTAGCAGGGAGCCAAATCTGGTGAATACGGTGGTTGAAGCATAACTACGGTGTTGTTTTTGGCCAAAAAATCACGAACAAGCATTGATGTGTGAGCTGGTGCATTATCGTGATGCAGAATCCATGATTTGTTTTTCCACAATTCCGATCGTTTGAGCCGTATTGCTTCACGCAAACGTTGCATAACTTCCTTGTAGTATTCCCTATTAACCGTACGACCTGTTGGCAAGAACTCATGATGCACCACGCCATTGTAATCAAAGAAAACAGTGAGCAAAACCTTCACATTTGATCGAACTTGACGCTCATCGTCATCAACATCTTCTCGGCCTTCTGTAAAGCGCTTGTACCACTTATAAACACTTTTTTGAGACAAAGTGGACTCGCCGAATTCCACAGTCAACATTTCAAGTGCCTTGGAGCACATTATTCCATTTTTAACGCAAAATTTAATACATATTCTTTGATCCATTTTTTTTTCAAAAGTCAAAAATCGAAGAACACACAAAAACGTGACTAACCTTTTCAGTTGTCAACAACAAACTACTAATCCAAATTGGCTGATAATGCCAACATATGATAAACATATGTGTACCTACATAACAAAAACAAAAATTCGATAATCGAATGTACACAGCCCGCGAAAATTCAAAATTCACCTTTTCTTTTGAACAGACCTCGTATATACATATATTACCCAAATATAAAGCTTTGAATATCAGAATGGTTACTAGTTATTTAATATGTGTAAAAGTAACTATGAATATATGGTATGTAGGGAAAGGATTTCATGAAATAAAGCACAGAAAGACAAGCTAGACATTTATTTCAATTTAGGCTTGTCAGTAATTAATCAGAAAACTAGTTGTCCGTTCCAAATCCAGGTCATCATGGAGAAGAAGGGCAAGAAACTCCATGGAAACAGGATTAAAGTATTCTATCAACAAATTTCTTATATTGCCATAAATTATCATTATTTTAAAAAACAATTAATTATACCTCTTGGACAATGGTCCAAGAGAACTCAGAATAATAGCAACATAATACCAATAGCTAGGAATATTCCATTATACACTTTAAAACATTGGCATTATTGGCCATATTATTACATTTACAGAAACCATAGTTATCAGTAATAATCAATATATAATAATATCAGTTAACTTAAATGACATCGGGTCGATCTATTCCACATAATAAACTCAAACTCAAAGCATTTATTTCTATTAAACCATTTACAGGCACTTTTGAATTATCAAGAAGTCGGTCAGTCAAACATAAAATGAAGCTAGTTGCCCATTCCAAAGCGTAGGTACCTATGGAGAAGAACGGGCAAGAAACTCCATGGACACTCTTTTAAATTATATTTTTACAAAAATATTAGTTACATAATTAATGTTGAATTTATAATAACGTCTAACGTAATAACGTCACTAGTACCTACCTACTAATCAATTGACTGTAGGCCGGAGCTCCGTTCTGGTCGATGTCTCGAACAAGACTGATCCCCGCCATTTTTTTTTTTTTTTTTTTTGTGAATGGCATCTCGCAGTTCAACCTATGAGGTTGTCGTCTGCTTAACCGGGCTTGCCTGTGGATGCCTCAAAATTAAGGCCTCCAGCCAGGGCTTTTAAAAACTTAAAAACTAAGCGACTACACGCTAAGGGCACCCCCTGTGGGGTACGGGCCTCGGCTTAGGGCATCGCTGGGGGGGGGGGGGGGCAGCAAGGGACAGGCTGGATTGGAATTATTTAAGGGCGAGTTTAATACTACAGGCTCAGCGGCGCGGGCTAGCTCGAGCAAGGGTCGGGGGGGAGAAGTTACGGGGCGTCGCGACGGGCGTCCTCGACGGCGAGGACTGATCCCCGCCACCGGGAGCTCCTCCTTTTATAGTCGTGAACAGAACAACTTTGACGTTTCTATCTACCGTCATCCAAAATATCAACAACATAAAAGGTGGATATTCGTTTAGAATATTTTCTATGTTTTGCTACATTATTCCTTAATATTTAGGTTATGCAAAACATTACTATTTTATCAAGTTTTAACAGTAAAATGATAACAATAACAATACCTATAATTAGGATAATCTATTACAAGCGTCGCTTCGTGAGATAAAAATATTAAATCAGTTGTTATCGGCAATCAACCTTCCAAAATAGCGTTTCAATGACAATTATTTTTTGTCTGCACTTCGTCTATACCCGCTAACTTCACCTTAAAACTGTCTGTAGCTATTTAAAAGAACGATATATTCAAAATGCAGAGGCACGAATTTATTGAAGCCGCTGACCTATCTAACGAAACTTTTTGACTGTTCAAGAAGAGTTAATTCAGCTTAGAAACAATAACAGGTCGGTAGAAAACTCCATCCGAAGTCAACTCGGTTCTTTTGTGAGGACAGAAATAGACACGAAAGTAAAAAGTGGTGTCGAGACAGTGTCAGTCAAGGTTTGATTATCCAGGTCGTGACGTGAAGGAGTGTGTGTATGTGAGGGTGTGTGTGTGTGCGTGCCACAGTACTGAATAATACAGCCAGCAGGGTAGGTAGGCAGTGGGTACCGCCGCGCGATAAACTTTTTATTAGCCGTCGCACAACGTTCGGCGCGCCTTCCGACGGAAAGTAATTGTTTCACCTACTTTCTGCGTAATAAGTGCTGTGAATTGCGGGTTTAGATCCTCTACATTGGAATGTTAAATGATTTTGATGGAAGGTTTTATTTTGACGTTAAAATAATGTTATTTTGTGTTTACCAGTGAGGTACCAAGATTTTGAATGTTATCATGGGTGTGTATAAACACGAATCTCACTAAAATCTGACTGCAGTGCAATGTTTGGGCAAAAATGCGATGACCAATTGTACGAGGAAAGGTCGCTGATTTCTAGGTACGAAATATCATTTGGTCGCCTTTCATTACATAGAGATACACATAGAGAGTTATTTATGTCCCAAAACTATCTTACTACGAATAGCGATTTAGTTTAAAATAATATAATCGACATCAACTCAGCCCATCGTAGTCCACTGCTGGACATAGGCCTCTCACAGACTGCGCCACAGCACCCTGTCCTCCGCCGTCTAGCTGGGGAGCGTCCCACATTACGCTTGGCGACACGCGGTCTCCACTCCAGGACTCGTCTGCTCCGCCGGCCATCGGTCCTTCGACAGACATGGCCAGCCCACTGCCACTTTAGTTTGCTTACTCTGCAAGCTATGTCGGTAACTCCGGTTCTTTTCCAATACTACTACTACTTTTTCTATTTTACTATTATCATAAATACTTTAGTATGTAAGTACGTCATCACTCACCAAGTGAAGGTATGTCAATATTTGAAAGCTCCGCTCTACATCAGCCATTGTTATGATGATCGTTAGAACGTCTTTGTCATCCACTGGGGCGAAAAATACAATATCTCAGCAGCAGAGGGATGACGTCACAGGGGCGGGAGAGCGCGGGGGCACGGCTGGAGGGGGGGGGCGAGGGACAAAACCAGGGATTCTAAAAGAACACCAGTTAAAAGAGCAGATCAAAAAGATTCTTATTTATCCGGCGGGAGGCGCGGGGTGCGAGGAGGGGGGGTTGTAACGAAAGACTAACGCACAAAAAAATATAGAAGGTCTACATACTATCGTATCCATGCCTTTGTACTACAAAGGTAATAAACTTCATGGATGGTCGAGCTCCGGGTTTCTCTACGGCTACGAAGTAAAGCTACGTCGTTCGGTAGAGGGGGACCGATCTCATTTATTGAGACAGGTTCGGGCCTATAGCCCCAGCTGACTAGACTGTTTCAGCAGCAGTTGAATGTGTATCTAATCTTTCTAGCTATCATACTTGCAAATGAGAAACGAATTTCACCGAAGCTACGAAAGTTAATAAAACATGCATGTTGTACTATCTGTAAAGCTTCTGTGCTGTCATTTTTGCTGAGTGCGAAGGGACAGGCAATCTGACGGTTCCGTGCAGGCTCCGCTTAATTTACACGTGAACATAATGTTACACGTGAACATAATGTTACACGTGAACATAATGTTACACGTGAACATAATGTTACACGTGAACATAATGTTACACGTGAACATAATGTTACACGTGAACATAACGAGTTCGACTGAGAGCACTCTGGCGAGCACCACGCTTGTCAGCCACGCGGTCAACAATACGCTCATTATTAATTAGTGTTCATATACGATTGTTATATTACTGAAAGGACACATCAGTGTAAAATATGCCGAACACATAATTATCTTCGATCCATAATTATCTCAGCGTCTTAATAGATTGATTTTCTCATTTTATAAATAACCAAGTAACAAAACATCACTGACTTACATGTAATTACTCAATCTGTGTACAAACATAAAAACCGTTTTCTCTATTCTAGGCAACACCAAAAAAATATTTGTTATTCAAAGAAAAAAATACTGTCTTTTAAAGAAAGTGAGAAGCGCCCTGAGCCCCTGACGCCGGGTCTAGGGGTCGCCGTACACAAGCGACGAGACGCTGAAAAAAAAGAGGAAAAGATAAAAGCGCTTTTTTATTTGGTGGGCATTTGTGACAGTAAACAATACTATAAATCTGCCTCCACGCACCGAGGCCACGGGGTCCTGGCGGGGCCGCGGGGGCCCAGCGTGGCCCACGGCCTATTGAGCAGATAGGTCATTAAGAAGAACACCGACCACTCACAGACCATCTCAACTCATTCATTCGAAGCGGTAACAACGCTTTATTTAACTGTTTTCGGAGCATTGTCTTGTACAATTAATTATTGTTTCTAAATTATATTTTGGTGTTTTTATTAATAATAATAATAATAATAAATCATTTTTTTGCATAAAACATGGTATAAAAATGGTGTTAAATAAAATAAAAAGTACAAACATGTTTTGCTATGTATAGCATGCAAAAATTTTGGCAAGTAATCTGTAACAATAAAGAAACTTATCGACATTTACTATCCATAAACTCTTTTAAATTATAATAACTACGTTCGCTTAACCACTTATACAATTTAAGCTTTAGCAACCTTATATCTAGAGACTTAAAGTGGCTTGGCATGTGGTTATAAATACGCACACACATTGCTAGGCAGTTTCTATTGTACTTGGTTATTCTTGGCAAATCATGAAGAACCAATTTATAGGGATCTCGTCTGTTGCGAGGACATACATCATTTGCTGTCTTGAAAAGATTTTTATTTCTAGCTACGAAAATACATGTCTCATAAATATATAGAGAGGGCAACGGTAGCAAGTCAAGTTTTTTAAATATTGGTCGACACGAGTCATCCGGTTGTAGTCCATACATAGCTCTAATGCCCTTTTTTTGGGCCACAAATGCTCTACTCAGATCGACACTGTTACCCCACATTACAAGGCCATAGCGTAGCAATGATTCCACGTATGCATGGTACGATGTTACTGCAGTTTTGATGTTAGTAACATTTTTAAGTTGTTTGAGTGCATATACAAACTTATTAATCCTAGTGCTTACATTATCTACGTGTTCTTTCCAGTTGATATCTTTGTCTATTATAACGCCTAAAAACCTTGTATGTGTAACCTGTTTAATTTTATTAATATCCAGACTGACATTCTTATTATAATTATTCGATTGATTGAACTGAATATAGACAGATTTCTCAAGATTGACTTTTAAACAGTTTATGTTAAGCCAATTCAGTAGTGTGTCTATTGTGTTATTAATTTCAAGCTCATGATCTGCAATGGTATTTTTCTTTTTATCTGATGTCACTATAATAGATATATCGTCGGCAAATAATAATAATTTATGGTTGGTTATGGTTGTGATGTCATTTATGTATATAAGAAATAATATTGGGCCTAATACGCTTCCTTGCGGAACGCCATATTTATTATGCCTATACTCTGATGTGTAGGGTGTCATTTCTTCATTTTTGTTAATTTTATTGATGATGACACATTGTTGCCTGTTACTCAAATAGGATGCTATCCACTGGAGAGCAGGTCCTCTAATCCCGATTGACTCTAATTTATCTATTAATATGTCATGTGATACTACATCAAAGGCTTTTGATAAATCAAAGAAAAGCCCAGTAGTTAGATTATTATTGTTGACATTTGTAAGTATTGACTTTATAAGAGAGAAGACGGCTAATGAAGTAGATTTGCTTTTTTGGAATCCAAATTGTTCGTTACTTATTATATGAAATTTGTTGCAGAAATCAGTAAGTCTTTTAAACATGCATTTTTCATATATTTTAGACAAGATTGGTATTAAGATAATAGGCCTGTAATTACTGATTTCACCCTTATCTCCTTTTTTGAATATTGGCTTTATGATCGATAGTTTTAGATTCTCAGGAAAAGTTCCGGCTGAGAATGACATATTTATTAAGTGGTTCAAAATACCACTCAGTTCATAGCAACAGGCTTTTATGATTTTGGTGCTTATTTCATCATAGCCCTCCGATCTGGTATTGGACAGAGACATTATTTCCTGTCGAACCTCTCTTTCCAGCATTGGTTTGAGGAAAATCGAGTTGACACAAGTATTTTTCTCAAAGCTTTGTCCAGGACTTAGTTGCGTAAGTATATGCGTTGAATTTACATAATGGTTGTTGAATGCAGAAGCCATTTCTGCAGGATCCGTAATTACACTATCATTTAATTTTATGGTTTCTATGTTGTCTTTGAGGCTTCTATTATTTATTTCGTTTTTAATGACAGTCCAAGTGGCTTTACATTTGTTGTCATGTGCATTAATATATTTTATGTTCGCGTTCTTTTTTGAGCCATAAATACATTTTTTTAGAAGATAAGAATAATTTGTATATTTAGTTTTATTAAATGAATTTTTATTTTGGTAATATTGGTAGCGTAGTTCCCTTTTGGTTTTACAACTACGTCTAAGCCCTTTGCTTATCCACTTTTGCCTGTTTGCATTATTAGAGTTTATCTTTACTCTTACCTTAGGGAAGCAGAGGTTGTAGAATAGGCACAAGGTTTCATGAAACATATTGAATGCGGAATTTGCATCAGTGGTACTATAAATGTCAGACCAAGAGAGGTTTTGCATGCATTCATTGAATTTCCGGATATTGTCTAAGTCGAAATCTCTTTTACGAATATAGCATATTGTTGCTTTATGTGGTTTATATTTAGTAGGAAAGCGTAATATTTGTGCAGTGTCTTGGTCTGAAAGATGTAAAGGTAGAACGGTTGCAGTTGCATCGGGAATGTTGCTTAGGATATGGTCAATACACGATAGTTTACGTGTGGGCACATTGATGTGAATTTTCAAGTTATTACTGTTGGCCAAGTCTTGTAACTCATTTGTGATATTGCCTTTCTTTAGTGTATTTATGTTGAAGTCGCCAGCTACAACAATTTTCATTTTGTATTTATATTTAATTTGCAAATAGTTTAAAAGTTGATGTAATTTTGTTAAGAATTGATTCGGATCAGATTGAGGTGTTCTATAGACACATAAGGTTACTAATTTACTACACATTAGCTCCAAACCACAGGCTTCAAAGGTATTTTGTGTAGCATAGTTTTTTACGTATGTTAACTCCTTATAATTGAATCCTTTTCTGACTAATATACAAGTGCCGCCCCTTTGTTTTTCTCTACAGAAGTAGGCACCCATTTCGTAGTCATATATTTTGACATAATTTTCATTGCCTTTTTTTATAAAAGTTTCAGATAGACATATTATATCTGGATCATTATTTGTCTGTTTTAATTCCTGAATTGTAATTTCTAGTAGTTCTTGTTTGGAAAGGATACTGGCAATATTTTGGTGAAAAATTGTGAAATGGCGCGTTTTATTGATTTGGGACTGAGTCACGAAAAAATGAATCGCGTGTATTTGATACAGAGAAGTAATAGGGTATAGTACCTTTTTGAGCCGTAGAATTTGAAACCGAAGTGTAGCAATCAGAACGCTTTGTGCTATCAAGACGTCTTTCTATTTTGAAATAGTAGGGAATTGTCCCTTTTTTAGGTTCCTGTAAGGCAATGTTTGATTTGAAACTTGATTTGCTATCCGCTAGTCTCTTTCTAATTTCGCTTGGATTTAGGTATTTATCACTGTAATCAGCACAATCTATATGGTAGTTTATAGACTTACAAATATCAGATACGTTTGAGGATGATTGTTTGATAAATTGACATCTTTTATACTTACTACATACGTTTTTTACAGAGTAGTTTAACTTGTTGACATTCAGGTACACGTTGCTAAGGACGTTTAGTACAATGATAGTGTTATTTTTAAATTTGTCTAATATAATTTCAAGCTGAGATAAAATTAAGTTTAGGTTACGGTCATTTTCACCAATGCAAATAACGAGTTTATCATCTGTTGACAGTTTGAGATTCATACAGTTTTCAACTATTTTGTTGCACGATGCATGTGGCCTCGTTTCGGCGACGACTCTGTACCTTTCATACTGACTATTGGTTCTTGAATGTGAAATGGCTGCTCCCAGCCCAACGCAACGTTGTGATCCGAAGATAAGTATCCTCTTATCGGGTATGATATTTAGTCCGTATTTGGCAGTGCAAGTCTGAGTACTGGCGATGTTCACAGGCTTCTGCTTTAATTCGTGTATGACTGTTTTATGGGCAGTGTTATTACATTGCATTAATATTCCAATACGCTCTGTAAGAGTTAGAATTTCTTGTTCTGCGATCTGTAACTGCTGTTGTAGGGTTACAATTTCCTGTTTCAAGCGTAGAACGAGGTCACTAGTTTCGATTTTCAATGTAGTTGACAATGGAGTGGACGGTGTAGAACTCGGACAATTTTGTTGTGGCAGAGCTTGCTTCTTTCCCTTAGCGCTTGAATTTGAACTTTGAAATATGGAGGGAGAATGGCACAAGGATTTCAAAGTGGAGTTTTCCGTAGTTAACTTGACTATTTGTTGATGTAGACCAGTGTTTTCTAGCAGTAAATTTCCCAGTTCATCTTCCGTACTTTGAAGTTTAAGTGTGAGTTGAGCGATTGTCTCCTTCATTTCCGAGGTTGTTATTAAGTCAGTAATAGTTAAGTCAGCACTCTTTGAAAGTCTGTTGGGAGTAGAGAAAGACTCATCAGATGTTTCGCAGTCGGTAAGTATATGAGAGTCGACTAATTTAGTACTATTTTGAACTGGAGATGGACATTTCAATCGCGTGTACGGGGACGTAAATGGCTCACATTCTGAATTTGCCTGTGTATTTTGTGCTTGTTCCTTAGGCGACGGGATTTTTGAAAAAATTTGCTGCTTCTTTCGCAAGGTAATGTTGGATGTATCGTCTATTTTAGCGTAGTTATTATTTCTGATGCACATCTTACATCTCCATTTTTTCCTTGCTTCTATGTCCTTGAGCCGATATGTCGCTTCTGGGTATCCGTCGCAATCAAATTCATATCTTTTTTCACAGGCAGAGCACAGAGCAGTACTTTTTATATCTACTTTTTTTTTTACATTTATGGCATGTTACTGGTGGTGCCATCTTACTTGTATTGCGTGTGATGTTTCTGGATATTGCGTTTCTGGATAAAACTTCAATTTATTATGAATTTTGTAATTTCCGAAAAGTGAGTTTGCTAGTACTGAGATTTGAACTTGCGCTCTCTTGTGTACCGCAGGTTAATAGCAAAAGTAGGTGAACGTCTTAACCACTAGACCAACTATGCAATTAGGATATCTACTGAATTTTTGGACTAGTAGATGCTAATTCAATTTTATTGTATTGATGAGTTTTTAGGTTCAGAATCGCTTATTTGTTGTGACGGTTGAAGTTCAAATTTTGTATGAATCACTTTTTGCTCTTTTTCTTTGCTGAGATGATTTTTATAACACTTTTATCAATTATTTGGATCACAGAATGTTTACCGAGTTGTATTTTTTATTGTTTATAGTGGTTTGTCACTTGCTACTGTTTTGTTGTCATTATTTTATGGCGGGGTTTATGAATAGAGACTTTTAGCAATAACTTCACTATTTGTGAATAAATCTCCTGAATAACACTGGCACTAAGTTATTGGTTAATGTTTTATTTGTACACTTATTTTTAATCACTTATATACACTTATACTATTTTTAAAATATATTTTACAACAGAGCGTTTTTTCTTACGTTAGGCTAGACGCAGCGCCATCTAGCGAAAAAAAAATTGTTCAGCTTGAAGGTCAAAACTGTTGTCCTTGTGGCTTTAGGTATAATTGGATTGACGGAAGTGCGTCAATCAATCATAAGATAATATAATATTTATTGACACAGTGCTGAACTGGGCTTTCATAAATAGTTCATTAGTTCTACACAATATATTTCAGTTTCCGTTTCTAAGCACACTGAACTACGAACACACATTTACCTCGAGTTAAAGTTAGAAGAGGGGCTTGAACAGAAATAACTGAAGCACACATCAAAGCTCAGCTGACGAGCTTGCAAGAGCACACGGCGCATGCGAGGCGTTTCTTTGATGAATGTACTTTTCGTTAACTTCTAGTTAAACAGCATATATTAGAATTCAGAATCATAGGTAGTTTATTTTCCATTGCTATTAGCCATGGAAAATTAGTAGGTACATTACTGCAACGGCCAGCAAAAGAGGCATTGATGGACGAACGTGCTTGTATAGATAGTACTTTTCTCAAATAATGCGCGGAAATTAAAACTAAGTAGTACTTACCTAGGCAGAACTTTTTTGTCAAATACAATTACTTTTCAAAATCAATGACGAACAACGATCAAGAATTTTTTTTTTCAATAAACAGCTTTCTATTTGCAAGCCAGTTCGAAATTTAAATAAAACCTTTGATAAGTTACCTCCTTGATGGATTTTCATACAACTTTTGCCGGCCGCTACTCGCATATATTTGGCCAGTACAGCAATTGCGATTTATCTCGAAGAAGATTGTCAAAATAATGCTCAAATTTCCAAGCATGTTTGAGAAAAAACTATTTATGAAGTCCATAAAGACTGGGCTGCCGCAAAGAAAGCGGGTCGGGTATGAAAAATGCGATAACTTTGAAAATATTTGAGCAATCATTACAAATATAGGAAGATGTAAAACCTTTATATTTCTTTTTGGTAATCAACATTTATTTATTAAGTATAATTCCAATGTAACTATATACACTAGATAATAAAATAAATGACTAACTAACTTACTATACAAATAAATAAAAAAACAAAGAACGTCCGCATCGCTGTCATCCGGAAACGTGCCCAGAAGACTGGAAGCATTGCCACGTTGAATGGCAATGATAATTCTGTGACCAAAGAACGAGTTTTTGGTAATTGTATTAAAAATAAAAAATAAAGACGATTTTCAGCATATGTATGTATGTATGTTTGTATGTTCCTTTGAAGCACTATACAGACCAAACGCCGGGGCCGATTTTTATGATTCACACGTCAATCGATTCCTCTTAGTCCGGCGAGTGTCACTAAAGACATGACGTTAGTGAAAATTCAATATGGCGACTACTGGACGCCATATTGTGAAAATGAAAAAAATTAAACACATTACCACTCCTTTGCGTCGCGCAGTCGGGTAAAAATAAAGACGATTTTTTAAATTTAACAATTTTGAAACCATTTGTTTTACTTTTGTTTCTGTTTATAAAATTTATATTTTTCTATTGATGGCATATTATTTGAGATTAGGTACCTACTGATCAACGAAGCTTGAAGGTGGCCATTTCTAGAAATTGGTGTTTTCGGTATTTGGGGGCTCGTGCGTGATAATAACAGACACACGGGTCGATCTTCAAAGTTAAGCAACGGTTGTGGAGGTCAGATAGGACATCGCTCCATATAAAATACTGGTATTCAGCAGCATCCGCTTAGACTGGAATCCAACCTTAACATGGTTGAGAGAAGGCCAGGCATATGATAGTGTTTTTGGAATTAAGCGCGCGCGTACGTGTATTACATTAAATTTTTTTTGAAAATATATTCAACCTCATTCTTGGTACTTTGCTTGACCAAAAATTTTATATTCGATTTTTTTTTTAATATGGAATTTTCTCGTGTCATGGAAGATTTTTCTGTGAAGCTCTGCCACTTGAAGAAAAGTTATCACAGATGACGACGGGTCACGTTATATTTAGGACCTATACAACAAAATTAAATAGTACAATTACTTAAGTTCATGTTAGATTGTCCATTCATAGTCTATGTGAATGTATTGTGAATCCCAGAATAAGGGTATGTTTTGTTTTTTTAATTAGATTATCTGAAAGTTCTTTTCGTTTTCATTATGTTATCCTATTTTCCTTTGCCATAGGTAGACAACGCTCTTCAAAATCGGCGAGTTAGTGATTCCCCATGACTCACCAAACCGTGACTCACTACCTTGGTTATAAAAGATTCATCTCGGGTCATTATTTTACGTTATTTGCATTTTGGTTTCGTTCGAGAATTTTCCAAGCCGAATTTCGGTCCACTCACCTATCTACTAGCTTCAGTCTCGGCTGCCGTAGTTAACATGCCGGTTTGATCGGCCAATTTATCGCCTAACGTCATGGAAGATCCTGATGTCTGGTAGCTGGACGTCTAACAGAGTTCCATCGCCACAACGAAGACCTTAGATTGGATATTGTAGATATGTCGTAGTTTTTTTCCTTTAGTAGTCATAGGACACCTTTTAAAGAAAAAACGTTCCTATAGTTCAGAACGATGTCTCAAAATCTCTTGATCTTTTAAATAACGATGTGTTCGCTTAGAGCCGTGACCTACTAGACGCGATCTTTTATTTAAGATACACGTGTTCTTCAGGATTCGATTGCAATCGTATCATATTTCGACGCGTAACACAATCACGCTTAAAAACTATAAAATAAAATTCACACGCCTAAGTTATTTCTTTGTTTTTCTAATTTAAAACTACCAATCGACATTTTTATTAAGTTCTGTTGTGAGTTTGTTGTATTTTCTATTTTTTTTTTAATTTAATTTTAGGGTATTATTATAATTATTGTGTTTCTGTGGCAAAGAAGTGTTTCCTTTCTTTTTTTTTCGCTACAGTGTGTCCGCATGGGCTGAAGAGCCATGACTCACATTTATCGTCGCGATTGTCTATTTAATTTTCCATTTTTAGGGTTCCGTAGCCGAATGGCAAAAAACGGAACCCTTATGGATTCGTCATGTCTGTCTGTCTGTCCGTCCGTATGTCACAGCCACTTTTTTCCGAAACTATAAGAACTATACTGTTGAAACATGGTAAGTAGATGTATTCTATGAACCGCATTAAGATTTTCACACAAAAATAGAAAAAAATAATATATATTTTTGGGGGTTCCCCATACTTAGAACGGAAACTCAATTTTTTTTTTTCATCAAACCCATGCATACGTGTGGGATATCTATGGATAGGTCTTCAAAAATGATATTGATGTTTTTAATATAATTTTTTTCTAAACCGAATAGTTTGCGCGAGAGACACTTCCAAATTGGTAAAATGTGTGGTCCCCCCCCCCTGTAACTTCTAAAATAAGGGAATGATAAAATTAAAAAAAATATATGATGTACATTACCATATAAACTTCCACCGAAAATTGGTTTGAACGAGATTTAGTAAGTAGTTTTTTTTTTAATACGTCATAAATCGTATTATATATTATGTAGTGTTAAATATTATACGGTGGTACGGAACCCTTCGTGTGCGAGTCCGACTCGCACTTGTCCGGTTTTTTTAAATTATCAAGGATAAGTAACGAAGTTTTTAAATCTAGAGACCTCAACACTGTTGTCGTCAACGAAACATTCAGAAGACTATTAATATTTCGTCGCAAAAACCAATCCCATAGAAAAAGTAGTTACTTTCCAATTATAGGGAATTAAGTATTTTATATTCCGCCCACTAAAGTTGCTTTAAGTCGCTGTGTACGTAGTAGGCGAGCACTAAATAACCGTGTGTTGGAGGAGGCGGTGTGCAGTACTCACATCACTCCTCAGGGATCTCTGACCCACATCGGGCGCCACTATTTAGGCACATGACACCGATGCTAAGCCGCCGTTACACCGACGCGAGCGTCAGGTGCGCGCGGTGACGTAATACCCTCATAAATAACCGGCGACGGTGTTAATGCGCTCCCGGCGAAACTACTCTGTTTGATTTGTTAATAGCTGCGCGTTAACCCACTGAGTGAGGCGTCCATTGTTCACGACGCTCATTATTTTACTTTGTTTGCTCCGCTTTGATATACTGATCGTTTATTCACTACATTCGTAAAGGACTACTTTTTCACTCATTTGCCTCTCTCCATGTAATTAGCGCAGTTTTTCAGTAACGGCGCGCCAAATTGTTTAAATTTACTTTCGTGAGTTAATTACATCGTTAAAGTAAACGTTTCGGGACTGCAACCTGAGCTCAGAGCTGTTTCAAAAAATACACACAAATGTTCATTAGCGGCCCCAACCTGACTTGATGTCCGGAATGGCGCCAACGCAACAACTTTTCATTTTATTCCCATTAAAAGTTGTTTATGATTCTGGCGACAAGTTTACGAATAAAGAGCAAGTTTTCAACGAGTCGCGGGAAATTTTCGCGTTTGGAATTGATGTCTCGACGAACGTTTAAATATTCATTAAAACTAGTGTCGTGTTCGACGGCGCGCTCGAGTGTTTGCTGCGAGCCCCGAGCGCCGCCGAGTGGCGCCGAGCGCTCCCGAGCGTGCCGAGTGTTGCCGAGCGCGTGGAGAGCCCGCGAACACCCTCGTCGGGTGTTTACACTGCTCCACTTAACGAAACATCCATTAGCTACAGTAACAAGTTGCGCAAACTCGATCCGGCCTCGATAACTATTCGCTGTTTACAATACACTGCCACATTTACATACGGATTTGTATCTGTGTAGTGCGAGCTGTGAGCACTGAGCACGTCTATGTACATACTTGAAAGCCTACTCGTCGTTATTTATTCACAAACAGGTGTGTTTCGCATTTTATCTGACAATATCCGTGTAACCGTCACTTGTATGATAAAGGCATTATCTAAAATTCATTTGGAATTTGTTATTATGGTCAGTGAGAGATAAAAAGGGTGGATTACAGCTGAACTGTGCCATTTGTTTTGATAACGTACAATAGCTGCGGTAGTACGTGTCCTCTAGGTCGAGGAGACAGTGTTGGGCCGCGCGGCCGGGACAGATGTTCATAGTGTACTCTGTATGTACTAATGTGCGTGGGTCGGTTTTAATACCAGGCTGTGTCCTAGCCGTGCCGACCGTCGCGTTGCGTAAATATCGCAGCCGACGCTAGTTTTTTGCGCAGTGTAATTTTCTGCCATATGGGCTTTCTAGGAAAAAATATTTCCTTTTAATCTCGCGTAAAAAGAATAGAGATAAAGATGTGTCATGTGTGAAAGAGAGATGAACATACCTTTGATGAGATGCGCGGCGAGCACGAGCGCGGCGGTGAACACGTGCAGGCGCCACGCGCACGCGCACATTCTGCGCGACACCACGCACTCTGCAACAATACGTCTCACCATTAATCACACAAAAAAATCACAAAGCATTTATTAAAAAAATGCGATAAGAAAATAATTGTGAAGAACCAAGAAAGCACATTTTCTTCAAAATATTTGTGTGTCACAAAACACGTAGAGTTTCTCGACCGTCGAGACGCGACAATGTCCACGCGAGATTCGTGCGATAGATTCTTGCATCCTCGCCTCTCAACGAACGAGAAACCTCACTCGTGTAAGCGAGGCTTTACTGTGAAATTGACACGCTTTTAAGCTACGTACAGTCAACAAAAGAGATAAGTATGCAAGATCGTCGGATATAGTTGAAGTTTAGTAAGAAACCAATGGATATTGGCGACTGAAATTTAATTTGATAAATGAGCTGTTTGTTTTCTATTAATTAAATTAAATTTTATTCGAGAACATCAAAAGCACTTCCTCTCTCCTTAAACATCATCATTATATTTTCTTTGCTCCTGTTTCATGTTTATTATTATATACTTATATTTATTTAGATTAGTATAACATACTTTATGTATGTATGTATTGTATTATGTAAATGGTACACCACAGACTACCTACAGTATTTGTCTGTCCTTCCCCTTTTTAATCCATTCAAAGGTTGTCTTTAAAAGATCGCTCTTAGCGATAAGACCGCCCATTGTGTCACCCATTGTAAAGTTTCTTTATTTATGTCTGTAATTTATATGGTGTACATAATAAAGAGTCTATTCTATTCCGGGAAATGTCAACCTTTCGAGAAACATTAGTCATTATTAGAACTAAATCAAAACGTGCATTAACCGCATTGCAAGCTCCCACTCAATTACCCGAGCTATGTATGAGCGACCACATACGTACGACACCATGTGCTCCGATATGCACTCGATACGTCCTGCGGCCCTGCCTCATGATTTATGTTCGCATTACATTCTGCACGTCAGCCACTCCCACTGTTACACGAGCGTCATCGAATCGTGCGTGTAGAGTTAATACAGTAGTGTTCTCTACATTTAATTTAAGATGTGGGAATTAAAGACTTCGCGAAACATTAGCATAAAGTAAACATTTTATCGTAAGAAAATGCTCATACTGCTCTGTGACAAATTGAGGGTTATGAATAATTACCTATTATAATACACACACACATTGTAATCTCAGTGTGTTCGCAGATCGGTGGGATTGCCCGATGTTGCGGAGGTGGATCCAGCTCCATGCTGATTTTTTTTTTTCTAACACTAGATGTTAAGTAACATTGTTACTTACGCTATGGACTCCTGTGTGAAATAAAGTTGTCTATTCTATTGTGATTAAAAAACAATGTAGTCTGTGTTTTTAATAACAATTACATTTTCCTGGCGTAAGTCTGTTGTCCTTACCTAAAATAACAATAACATTTTCCTGGTTGTCAGTGTAAGTTGTCCTTATCTAAGATCAACTTGATTATAATAAGACGCTGTAACCCACCCACAACATTGACATTGTAATTTCATAAAATTGAGGTAAAAGAAAATCCTAATTTAAATGTAGGCGGAGCCCGTAAAAATACTTTGATTCCACGAGTTAGTTCGTCTGGCAAGTTGACGCGGCAGACGTTATCCTTCGATTACAATTGCAGAGCTGAACTCGTTTTATTGATGGAAACTGAATCAAGTTTCAATTGGCAAGGCTCACGCGGCACTGGCCGCCCGCCTCCTGCGAGTAGAAGACATAATTAAAGGACCAGTCACTGAAGATTCGTTTGATTAGATTTTGTTAGAGGAATGATTTAAGTTACAAACAGCCTTATAATTATTTGCACAGCATTATTTGCAACGATAAAATTATGCCAAAAACGAAACTTACGCTTAGATATTCAATCTTCATACGCAGCAGATTAGATCCCTACGCGAGATTTTATCAAATACCTGTTCATACAATTTAACTTTTAACGTTTCTTAGGGATAACGTACAGCCTCGCGGCCTTCCATTAGCAGATAAAGACGTGGTTTCAATCATCTATTCAAATATATTTACATGATAATCTCCATTATGCTAGTTTGAAGGTTTTATTAGCGTGTTTGTTTTAGTGGCAGCACGGGACAGTCGTTGTAGCGAACCTTCGCGCTCGCTTTCTGGTTGATGTGATAATAATTAGGGAAAACGTAACACAATCTGTCAACGTGTTTACCCACCCGACTGACAGAGTAGCTGTAGTCCGATAACATTGTTTATATCTTGGGTTGTTTACGTCGGCAGATTACCACATATACGATAATGCCACGGAAATCTTCCAGGGATCCTATTCCCTAATAGAAATCGATATTATGTAATTAGTTGGTGTCGAAATATGTACTATTATCTACGGAAAAACCGTTCGTATAAAAACAAGTATTTTGTTTACATTAAGTTGACGAATGACCACTATCAATATATAGTCTCTTCTCCATCCACAGAAACGGTGATTTTGATTATACATAAAAGTGAATACCTACCTATCGTTCCTGTACTCTGACTATCGTTCCTGTACTCTGACTATCGTTCCTGTACTCTGACTATTCGAGTGTTCAATGTCAATATAGATGATATAATAGGCCTTCATTTCATTAATTCGGTCTGTGATCAATACTTTGTACTAATCTCATAAGCAACCACATAACGGTTTGTAAAATTCAAAGCAATTTGAAATGGTTTGGTTTATTCACGTAGTTTCAAGGTCGTACGTATTACGGTACGTTTCCGGTAGATAATCGTTCACGAGGAGGCTTTCATTGCGTGATCGGTGCCATTTTAAATTTTCCTACTACTTACCTATCTTAGTAAGAATTAAAAATCCAGTCGTGATAAGATCTTGTTTGTACCTATTCGTTCATTTTCAGGATTTCCTTACCCAAAATCCAATGTTATTAAACATTTATTATAAAAAACTTACACTTTAATTATTGTAATATAATTTTGCAATGTGCTGAATTATCTTTTGTTGTGCTAACATTTTCAGCTTATCTATACCTACACGTAGATAGGTACCTATGTTTTCTCTACCTTCTGTTACCCAGACAGTCAATAAAGCTCATCCCCAAAGGCTGAGAAATTAGCAAGAACAATGGTTGCTGGTGTAAGATAAACACTAATTTGCACCTGAAGGCTCTTCACACAGTAGACTGGGGACGTACCTACGGCGGGCCAAATGTTCGCGCGGTATCGGTCGTCGACCGCGCGGTATCGGGCGGCTGGTATCTAAAGCAGCTATACACGGTATCGGCCCTATCGGCCGCCGTGGTACCACGCCAAATATTTCACCGGGCATTGATACCAAACAATAGAATAGTTTAGAAGGCTCATTCTCTAGAGCATAGATAAGCCGTATTAGGCGTAATCTAAATAATATATATTGCGGGCAGAGGCCTGCTTGATTTGGGCACGCCACAATTGCGGCGAAAAGTCCCCACTTTGAGGAGTGGCTGGAGAGCCGCCTAACGCAGGTCCTCACCGGACATGGCTACTTCGGGAGGCTCCTGTTCCGGATAAGAGGAAACGCATGGGTGTCACCATTGTGTGGATCGCCCGGAGGAAACGGTGCAGCATACGGTGGAGGTCTGCTCAGCTTGGGCAGACCACCACCGCGTCCTCACGGCGTCCTCAATTCTGTCTATATAAATATAATAAGGATTCCACAGTTGTGAGGTGTACTCCAAATGGCTGCAACTCGACTTTGTCTCTGTCACCTTTTACCTAGACTAGAGTCAAGAGCAAGTCCATTTCAAATAAAAAAAAAGCACAATAAAGGATTTTTATACGTTTTGACGTTTTTAAAATCAGTTGATAACCTCAGTGTAAATCAAGTGCTTTGGAAGCTTTATTAACAACGCTCTCGATGTGTGCATCAAAAAGCAAATTAGAGTCAAATGCTACACGCAGGTCCCTAAACAACGCTTATCCTGTTTATGATTTTAACGCTTATCCTGAGTATTATGTAACTTATACTGAAACGTGATTGCATGTGGTTTGCGTGTGTAGGTACTAAATTCAAATTCAAAATATTTTTATTGTGGGCATATGTTAGTCACAGGTCTTAACAATAACAAATCATTTAGAGACACTCGGTTCCGAGTTTATTAAGGAGACAATCATTTTGAAGTCCATCTAAGTCCCGCTGTAAACTAAAACAGTCGGAAAGTTCTGATATTTATAGAGGATTTCACAACTAACTGAGAATACATAGTCATTTTAAATACTAAGCGTTTTTTTGTCAGTCTAGTGGCTATTAAGTTAATGCCGGAGCACAAATACAAAGAACTTAACAAAAACATGTGAAAAGCACGACTATCTGATGAAACGTAAGCCTGTGAATTACAGGTTTTTAAATATTAAAATAATAAAATCTGAGCAGTCATTTGTAAGCGGCATTACAAATTGGCAACATTTTCATCATTTTTGGAACAAGTTATAGAACTAGGTAGTTTCAGATCCAAAACTGTGGTGTATCAGCAGTTCCATATTAACTAGTATTTTGTCAACAAGCTCCAGGTTAGTACACGAAATAGACCTTTTGTTCTATTCGTATATGACGTTAGTGATGTCCGCACACAGCTAGTGTCGTATTTTGACGGTGTTAGTTTATGTTCGTAGCGCCGCGAATCCGTTGGGGATAACGACGTGGAAATATACGCGTTTCTTTTTAAATAGAGCTCTGTTGGGAATAAAAGCAAGTGCACAGTGCGCCATCAGAATACGCCTGCCGTGTGAACCACATACATAACTACAGAACAAAGACACGTGAATAGGAGTATTATGTTTCACCAATAGGAGCCGTGTGTTTTAACTCTCCAAAGATGTTTTTTTGCTGAAATTGCGAGTAGGTGCACCGTTTACAAAGGTGTACTCTGAAACAGCAACTTTGAAATAATTGTATCCTTTAGTGATGTAAAGTAGGCACTAAACCTGAGGCCAATTTTTATTTGTTTCATACACCATGTGCTCAGCCAAGTGCACGAGGGACATTTACACAGAGAACACAGTCATAATCAGGTCGGCAGACTCCTATTAATACATCTTTTAATAAGGCTTGATTACATTTCTAACAAAAATAAACGAATACAATGCTCGCGACACATTTCGAAAGGAAACAATAACTCGACCGGGTCAGTCCTGAAGGTCGGGCGACGCAGGGGGTGCGGACTGCAGGAGGGGGCGGCAGGGGGGGGGATGCTCGTAACACAGTTTATTTGGTCAATGGCACGCGCACCTGTGCACAAGCTTACACAATACATAGCTTTTATATCTTCTACAATGTGAAGGTTTATGTTTAAAATCCTCCCCAAAACAGTAAGATTTGTATTTATTGTCATGCAGTACAAAATACAAAGTGCTATTGACAAAGGGATGGGCCTATCAGCATTTGTCAGAAACTAATTAAAATAACTGGCTCGCAAGGGTTCAAGTGAAAGTTTTCTAACAGTGAAAGTGGAAATATGATATTAAAAATAAGAATATTAGGTATATAGATTGAAAACAAACTATATTACATACTTACTTTCATTTATAATAGCCACTTTAACTACATACCTATTCAATTAAATGAGGTAATTTCGTTAGGATCTTGATATAAAAATCTAAATACATACCGGTCAAAATCATAACCCTCCTTTTTGCTTCGCCGTAGTCGGCTAAAAATCTAGCATAAGACTCTCTAGAAATAAGACCGTAGAAATGATATTACTGAATATCTTATAACAGAAATAGCTCAGATACAAACTTAGTTGCCATGACCCCAGCACTCGGCGAATTATAACAGCATTACCGTATTAAATATCTCGGCGGATACTTGAAACTTTACTCCAAGTAATACATACTGCTGACATTTATAATACCTACTTAGATATTATTATTGTAGGTATATGCTACCATACATATATGTAGCTTGCAACTAATGTAATAACTTACTATTGTTTTCTTTTCGTTCATGTGGTATTTACCTATAAGTAATTGTTGCACTGTGTAGAGTATAAACGCATGTTCTAATTTTGCTTGATTAGTGTAAACAATTGTTGGTAGACCAAATAAATAAAATAAAAATAAAATAAAATACATAACTAGTCACTGCTTCAGACCCGTCTGACTGATTACGTATCACATGCGGGAGTTACAGCCTCTATATCGATCGCTCGCGTTGTTCGGAACGATTACTAAGCTAATCGATTAAAGGTCCGGTCAGGTCGGCCTGTTCAGATCGTTCACTCCGAGGTACCTATCCTCAAGACTCAGTCGGATAGGTACAATAATAGGTATTTGTGTTTCACGGGAGCTGCAATGTACGAGTACAAACAACACCCGTGTCCTGTTCCCCGCAGTCGGAGCCAATCAACGTAACGTGCAATCAGGTGGTCAACGCGCTGTTAACGCGCGGTAATCGCCATCGGAGCGGCCACACATAAACAACCGCCGCCTTTATGGCCCCACACGGATTATCGTAAAAATTAACGTATTGTCGATGTCCCGGCGCAGTTATTAAGAACAGATGGTGATCGAATTACTGCAGCGAATTAATTTCATTTTTTAACGCTTTCATGCATGTTAATGCTGTATTTTGTCGCAGTTATCATTGAAATGTTAATTAAACCCCATTGTGAGCAGTGAAGCCTCGTTGAGCGGATCCCAACATTACCACAAGCACGTACAGTTTACTGGAACATTACTGGACTCCGAAATAACCGATTTGAGGAACGGTTCCAATCAAACGAGGCTGTTATCACGTATGCAGTAGGCATCTGTACCAAACAGAACAAATAAAATGTATCTCTTAAGCTTGCTTGAGGCTAGCTCCCTATTCAATATGATGTTAGAACAAGGAGCGCGAACTCCTTTCCAGCCAATTAATAATTCAGAAGTTTAAAACATAAGCTACCCGCTACGCGCAGGCCGCCCGCTCACTCCAATATATTTTGTATATAAACGTGTTTCACTCGCAGTTACCTTATTATATTTATTTCCGGCACAAACGACTTCCCGAAAGTGGTGTGCCCCTTCGTGCGCCTGCGCCCACACCCGTACAGTACAGTCGTTCACACACGAAGGTAAGGAACCTCGCGGCCTCGTCGAGACGAGCGTTGATGCGTTTCAGATGCTTGTTATTATTCTCAAATAAGTGATGTTTTCCTTTACACACTTCGGAAACTCATATTAGGTATATTGTTATGTTGAAACTGCTACGAACGTTGAGTTTCTTATTATATTCACTTTTTAGAATAAACTCGATAAACTACGTGGCTGATTTCCGTTAAAAAAATAGCAAAGAAAAAAAAAATACATTGCGTGGCGAAAAGGATTGTTTTTTAGGGAAAAGATACCGCGATTAGTAATATAAGAAAACTCACGTTTATTACAATATTTCCCATCACCAGAACAATAGAGAACATTGTAAACTGACCTACTTCAGAAGAGAGTACTTAGACGTAGCACAGTAGGTAGGCATTTAAACAACAAGTAAACCAAGGCAATAACAATATAAATCAAATATATGTTACAGTTCAGTACAATTCCAATTATTTCACTAACCTTACTACTTGTCTATTTCTATTTCTATTTTTAATTATGGCAAGTAAAGCCGATGTCGACTATTCTGCCAATGTCAAAAGTGAATTGGAAAAGCAAGTGTGTGATAAAAAAAATAAAAAAAAAAGTTAAAAAAAAAAGAACGATAGTACAGTTGAACTTATTGTAGATCTTGTGGGGTTAGTACTGGACTGAAACAAACAAAAAGGTAAAATTACATATTATATTATAATTGTTAGAACATAAAAATATACATATGCCACATCCAAACATAAATAAACAAATTATAATTTTATATTATTGTGGCGGATGAATATCATCAGCGCCACAAGCAAATCTGGAGAGGGGTATGTTAAAAGGGAGGGGAAATTAATCGGAAGAGGGATCTTAAATTTGGGAAGACGGCTATACAAATCTAGAGGTGGGAGGTTGTTAGAGCATTCGAAGAATATGTGATCCAGGGTGCCCTCCTCCAACCCGCACTCGCAGAGAGAGGAGTCACGGACATGGATTTTGTGTAAAAAAACGGGAGTGCAACAAAAACCTAGGCGGATTCTACAAAGAACAGAAATAATAGTTTTCGATACTTTTTTGTGACCGAAAAACCACGGTTTTGGTTTGATGGTCGGTTGCACTGCATAAAAAAATTTACCTTTTTTCCTGCTGGACATATTCCACTGTTCTTGCCAGGAACGCTGTAGGTTCAGTCTTGGAAGGGACAGTAGGTCGTAACCCTGGTAGGAATTGTGCGTGAGATCAGAAGATAAAGATGAACAAGCATCTTTAGCCAAGGCATCAACACATTCATTACCCTTAATGCCACAATGGCCTTACTACTTGTCATTCAAAACTGAATCAAGTGGGCTATTTATCAATCTGACAATTCACTTTAATGTCAAAATCACTTGATAACTAACGGTGCTTTTTCAAAATAACGACAATGTAATTAACTATTTCTTCTGATTTTATCCGGCATAACAAAACCTATCCATGAACTGTTATAACAATATTAATGTTGTGTGTTATTACAATATTAATAATAATGTAAACCTACCCACAAACAGATCAGTCTTGTAGCAAGATTCTTCCTTAAAAAATGTTGGATATAAGTCTCTTATAGGGCAATTTGATTTGGTAATGTAGTGTTTGATTATATTTATCAAACGAGCACTAACATTGAGTGTATTCATGTTCACATAATACGTGTTATGATAACGACGCGGCCGCGCGATGAATTGTCCATTAATGTTCCCCAAGCAATAGCTAATGAATGTAGTCACAAAATATTGTTTTTATTCCGTTGTGTAAACATGATGTGTTCTATTAATTGGGCTCGTATTTTATCGGTTGTTTTTTTTTTCAAAGGAAAGTAATAATGGAAAGACATCACTGTAGGTATATGTAACCCCAAGGTACCCTACTCACCTACATACCGTGCCATGCTGCTTGTAAGATATCGCTGTAGGTATATGTAACCCCAAGGTACCCTACTCACCTACATACCCTGCCATGCTGCTTGTAAGATATCGCTGTAGGTATATGTAACCCCAAGGTACCCTACTCACCTACATACCCCGCCATGCTGCTTGTAAGATATCGCTGTAGGTATATGTAACCCCAAGGTACCCTACTCACCTACATACCCCGCCATGCTGCTTGTAAGATATCGCTGTAGGTATATGTAACCCCAAGGTACCCTACTCACCTACATACCCCGCCATGCTGCTTGTAAGATATCGCTGTAGGTATATGTAACCCCAAGGTACCCTACTCACCTACATACCCCGCCATGCTGCTTGTAAGATATCGCTGTAGGTATATGTAACCCCAAGGTACCCTACTCACCTACATACCCCGCCATGCTGCTTGTAAGATATCGCTGTAGGTATATGTAACCCCAAGGTACCCTACTCACCTACATACCCCGCCATGCTGCTTGTAAGATATCGCTGTAGGTATATGTAACCCCAAGGTACCCTACTCACCTACATACCCTGCCATGCTGCTTGTAAGATATCGCTGTAGGTATATGTAACCCCAAGGTACCCTACTCACCTACATACCCTGCCATGCTGCTTGTAAGATATCGCTGTAGGTATATGTAACCCCAAGGTACCCTACTCACCTACATACCCTGCCATGCTGCTTGTAAGATATCGCTGTAGGTATATGTAACCCCAAGGTACCCTACTCACCTACATACCCCGCCATGCTGCTTGTAAGATATCGCTGTAGGTATATGTAACCCCAAGGTACCCTACTCACCTACATACCCCGCCATGCTGCTTGTAAGATATCGCTGTAGGTATATGTAACCCCAAGGTACCCTACTCACCTACATACCCTGCCATGCTGCTTGTAAGATATCGCTGTAGGTATATGTAACCCCAAGGTACCCTACTCACCTACATACCCTGCCATGCTGCTTGTAAGATATCGCTGTAGGTATATGTAACCCCAAGGTACCCTACTCACCTACATACCCCGCCATGCTGCTTGTAAGATATCGCTGTAGGTATGTGTAACCCCAAGGTACCCTTCTCACCTACATAAATTATTCACCTTTATTACCAAAAGGTCAACTGTATCTACTGCTCCACACGCTTTGGCGACAGTTCAGCGATGCCGATAATAGGTAATATTGGGGGAGCCTAAATTGTCCACTACCGGGCACGATTCCAATGATATATTCAGCTCTAATAGAATGAAACAACAGCATGCAGATGTAACATTTGTTCTCGAGCGAGCGAAAGAGCGAGTACTACAACTATGAGTGCGGGATTGACGGAGAGAGCATCACGCGGCAACCGCCATGTTCGGGGATCGGGAAGGTTTGGGCACACGCGAAATGTATCAATCAAGGTTCAGAAGATCCAGTTTTAAACCCAAATGTTAATGACTAAACCCCACTAGGTATGTACAGTCCACAAAAGAGATAAGTATGCAGGATCTTCGGATATAGTTGAGGTTTAGTAAGAAACCGATGGATGTTCTCAGATAAAATTTTATTTTTTTAATAGAAAACCAACAGCTCATTTATCAAATTAAATTTCAGTCGACAACATCCATCGGTTTCTTACTAAACTTCAACTATATCCGACGATCCTGCATACTTATCCGTCTTGTTGACTGTACATGGTACAGTCAGAAAAACGTATTGTTTGTTTGTGTTGTGTATCCGCAGATATAATTGAAATCACAAATGACATGTTTCTTCATCAGTCGTATACAAGGGCTGCAGGAGGCAAACTAGTACCTAATGATGAAATGAAATGATGTTTATTTCTGTATGTAGATCTTTTAAGACACGTTATCACCTCAATATTTTGGTATATATTTTAAAACTAGATGGCGCTGGCATGTCCTGGCTGACTGATCCCTGAGATGAAATGCCGAAACAAACTCAGAGGTGATGGTCCAAGCCAAACATTATAAGTATTATTTGGACTTTATGTGAGTCTAACAATGCAGGGGTCTGGAAGCACTTTTTGAAGAAAGAGCCATTGCAGCTTTGAGTTGACCTGTCCCAACAGACGACATACATGCATCAGTCATCGTGTAGCTCAATCCTATTTCAGTGAGCTCAACGACTCGTCACACGATGCTACCAGATCCGCAGGGCATTTGCATAGGCCATGTACAAAATACTCAAAACCGCCAGACAGCTATAAACTTATGTATTCCATCTAGCCTGCATGGTACTACATGGTTCAAAATTATTGACGTTCAGTTCTTTAAAATGTTTTGGAAGTTAGTTATAAAGTGTACTTTTGACACTTAAATGATTTACAAATTTTTTGGAGCCCATTCGTGGGTCGATCTTTGTTTCTAGTATTATTTTATACTATGAATGTCGCTATGTTTGTTTAGAATATAGTAAGTAGGTAAGGAGTGTACAATCTGTAGAACAATAGACATGTCACCGAGTGCACCTTCTGTTGTGCTTCTGTGGTGTCTGTGCGATGTGTCACACGTACAACCCGCGCGCCAACTTTTCTTCGGAACGTGCCGCGCGCACAAGAACAATGCAAATTGTATCGCTCGCTTTTTGTGCCACAATACAAATATCGCCACATACGGAATTAATGCGCCGTTTTGTTACAACTTTTGCAATATCGCCGCGTTACACCAAAGTTGTGGGTAATGGAGGGCGAAGGGATGATACGTGAATACGTAGCAGTGCCATGGAATTGTGGAATTCTATGTTACGGCTGGAGAGGATTGTGGTAAAGTCCAGTGAAGTTTAACAAGTTCTTTACTACTTTCTGCGAAAGGCAATTGAGACTATAATATATAATATAGAGGTAATAGGTAAGTACCTAGGTAGTCAGCCTCAAAAAGATGACAAAACATATTACACGTTGGGTCCTACACATTGATACAGTATTATGGAACACAAATAGACAATCGAATGAATTCCTTTTGATGTACATATATCATTTTAAGGCTGACTGTGCTCATGCTATTCAAATAATTAAATGTATATATCTATAAAACAAACACTGCAGAAACAGATCGCATAATAAAAGCGCAGTGCACCCGCATGTGTCGTGACGTCATCGGCACGTGCCTCGCACACCCGACACGTGTGTTCGCTGCACGTTATTATATTAACCGGCAGCTGTTAATCACGCTCATTAGCTAACGAACGCGACGCGCGCGCAAGCGGCGCGACCATGTGTGAGATAGTGTTTATACAATTCTCTCAGATAAGACAAAGGGGATGTTGCGCGTCCTTTGTGAACAAAATGTTTGTTTCTTCCAACCCATGGAATCGAAATTCGTTCTCAGCAATCGATCCTAAACTCTATTAAAAACTTGGTCAAAAGTTCTGAAGTCTCGAAATTTCACTACTAAAATTATGTTGTCCGAGCAAAATTAATCTAGTTTCAAAACTTATTTCTATTTGCGCAAACATTTCGATAACAATCTTCGTAAAATCATTTTCCTAACAACAAAACATATCACAGAGCACGCCGCCAAAAAACTATTAGCTGCGAATAAAATCCGTTTGAGCGAACATGAAAATATTGGTGTTTCAAACGCAGCATCAATCTCTAGGATTACGCGCGTATCTCCGAGGAAATGAGCGATCCGACGGCACCTTGTGGCGGAAATTAAATATTTATCTCTTGTTGCGTGTGTTCGTGTATTGATTGTTACCTAATGTATCTATGAAGCGTTCCATTTGTGATGCAAGTGTTGTTACTGTTAGTGACGTATAATACATAACATAACATACCTAATCATCCTATAATGTTCCCACTGCTGGGACACAGGCCTCGTCTCAGTGAGCGGGATTTACTATAACATATTACAATTTTAACCATTTTTATCCGAGTGTTCCGAAAATATTTATTTTTTTGTTTTTTATCAAAATTTCTACCTTTTGTTACAAATTTGGTTCTAGTTTCATCAAAAACTATTATTTTTCATTTAGATTTCTGTTGATTACTGCTGAATAGTAGAGCTATCGTATAAAATTATGTTTTTTTATATATAAATTTTGAGCTTTTGAAGTAAAACTTAGTTCTTCTCTATTTTAACCCAAATTTATAACATATCATGCAAATTCAAGAGCGATTTTTGTAAAAAAAAAAATGTACTACTAAAGTGGTTAAAATTGTAATATGTTATAGTAAATTATCTAGTATATCGAATCCTTAACGGTGGACCGCTATTTACGCCACACCCTGTATATCTGAAATAGCTGGGTTTTTATAAGACCTAATATAAATCAAAGTGGGCACATCAAACAAACTTATACCTAATAAGAATTATTCATGAAAAACTGAATTCCTTCCTTTCTTATACAACAGTATATTATTTTAAAGCAAAACAAATATTTACGAGCGCAGTCGTGGGACGTGTCTCGTTAGCAAAACAAATGTCTTGTTATTGGTGGTCGCGTGAGTCGCGAGTCACGAGACGTGTCATCAATCTTCACTAAAATAAAGTATACACTAAAGTTTAGCCGTTTTATTATAATTACAATGTTATAATTAATAATGGGTGTAGGTATTTATCTTAGTCGTAAAGGAAGCGGATCCGAGTGAAATACCAGCTGTTTTGTTTGTTTTGAAGTTTACTGAGGTAAGGCGTGTAACAGACGACGTTGTCAGCTGTCATCAATATAACATCTAACACACCCACGGAACATGTCGTAACGAATATTAGGATAATGAGTAGGTATCTGACAATATCAGTTTCATATCGCCTGGTAACACAGAGAGGGTTCAGTGAGCACCGCCGCGCCGCACCGCCGCGCCGACGAGAGAGTGGCTTACCTACTGTTATTTGTAATGACAATCATGTTTCATATTTAAATAGGTTTTTTCATAATTATTTAGTTTATATAGATTATATTTTTTGTTTTATGTGATATTAAATATATTGAATAAGAATAACTAGCAGGGGATCCGGGGGGGCTCAGGGGGTCAGACCGAAATAAATCGGATTGAATATACCTTTAACTTTAGTTGAAAAATCAGTAGAAAACTCAAAGTATACCTACCTAACGTAAGACGAACGCAAAATCAAAATATTTTATTTCACAAAAACGACATGGGCACTTATGAAACTTCAGAAGCTAGGTGCACGGTTCTAATTGGTCGCTTCCTATGGAGAACACATTACAAAAATCCTCATTCATCTCTTTCTATGAATCGACGCACACTACAGGCGGGCCGCAACGTTGCGGCTGTAATCTGCGCTAGGCTTTAAAATGAATAGGTATACTAAACAATTTGTTCCCTTGACAGTACTTTCTCTAATCTAATCTAACTAGCCTGTATTGTCCCACTGCAGGGCAAAGGCCTCCCTCCCTCCCTCTTCGTTTTCCACACAAGTATGTCTTTTGCGAGATAAAAAAAAACAAACAATAACCTGTAACTCATATTAGATCTGTTCAGTAGTGTCTGTTTCAGGCATCAAGGCCCATATAAAACACATAAAATACAGTATGAATATAACTTAAAAATACCTATAAATACATACAACATTATAATTACTCGTACACTAAAAAGTAACTAAACACGAAGTATCTGCGACGTGTTTCGCAGACTGGTGTCATGTAGCCGGCCACGAAACTGGCGGTACACAACACCCTTCGGCCGGAACTCTTCCTTGAGGAACCTCTCGAGATGATGTGTCGGAACACGCACCACGAACGACTTGAAGTTCGTGTTGTGACGTGACTCCAACTTCTCGACCCTCAAAGTCCAGTTGGTCTTCACACGCATGTACTCCACGATCTCCTCAACCTTCGTGTAGTGGTGCAGTCTGGACACGTACAGCTGCGTCGTCGGGATTGCTGGACGCAGCAGTATGTTGGGTCCTGCCAGCGCGGTGCCGCACTGGTTCCGACAAGGAGGCTTCAGGAGGGGTAATGTCGGCGGCCCTGCGATTACCTCCGTCGATGACAAGCCGGCACGTGTATTCCTGCTGTTTGTCATGTGCTGCAGTGTGTTTGGTAAAGTAACATGAAAGCAGAAGTAACTACGTGATATTGCTGCCCGGCCGGTTGAAGTTGATTGTTACTGATGTCGTGAAATAAGCTTCTAACGCTGCCACGGTGTTACTATACACACAATATTGGAGATGTCTTAAACTTTCTGAATTTAAATGACTTACAGAATGTTAATAGACTCTAAATCTATGTTAGCTTATACCAAAAAAGGTATCTTCTTATTTAAAAAACCGGCCAAGTGCGAGTCGGACTCGCACACAAAAGGTTCTGTACCACAAGGCAAAAAACGCCGAAAAAAACACGTTTATTGTATGGAGATCTGCTTTTATCTTTCACGTATTTTATTTTTATTATAATTATTATATTGTTATAGCGGCAATAGAACACACACAATAGGCACACTCTGTGTATATTTCAACTGTCTACCTATTACGGTTCATGATATACAGCCCGCTGACAACAGACGGACGGACAGTGGAGTCTTAGTAATAGGGTTCCATTGACACCCTTTGGGTACGGAACCCTGAAAACCAAACCTATCTCAGATGTCACCTGACAAGCATCACAACACTTATTTTAGAAGACTTAAGACAAGAACAGTGCCGCACTTCAGATAAACACTTATAAAATAATACAAAATGCTGAAGTTCAGCGCGTCGCCCGCGGCCCCGGTGACGTCACGGCTCACGGCGCGCCCTAACTTCGGCCACTCGATACCGGAGCTGAGCGAACAGATTCGCTGATAAAACAACTTGATTTCTGTTAGAGCAGCACTTTTTGCCGATAACGACCTTTACTTGATGTTCGGAAATTTTAAATGTCAAACTTCACGCTTTTGGTTTTATAAGCGTGGGGCAGAGAGATTTAATAATGAGACATAATTAATCACTTTTCTATTTTTTTACGACTATTATCCTATGATTCTGTGACAATTATCTAATAAAATCATATCATTATTTACATGAAACGATCAGAATTTTACAGTGTAGTTTATTAACTTGGTACAATTTAACTTTGTAGCTAATTTTTGCGATATAAATTGCAGCAAATATTAGTTAAGCTATTGCATAGCTTTTATCTTGGGCTTTGAGCGCGGCGACCGAATGAAGAAATTCCGTAACGAAAATAAACCTAAGCATCGTCTAACGTCGTATCAGTTCGGCAGACTTCGGCACGGTGTTTGTGTGCGTTGCTATGCAATAACTTTACCGCGGCAGTCCCCGAGTGCCACACGTATTTTTTTAATTTCATGAATGTATGAAATATTCCAAAAAAAACTAACCCGATAAATACAGTAACGCGGTCAATCTGCAGCACACGACAACACGAGCCTATCGTCCAAATAAACAGACATCACTTATTAAAGTTAAACACTTGATCACGGCGGCGTCGCACGAGGCTCGCCCGGGGCCTCACTCCACAGGTATATACAGAAGTTTCACATTTTGCATCACGAATTCAAAAACCTGAAAACGCCTTGCCTTGTCCTGTCTGCTACAGAGGTACTAGGAGACACATACGGCCTAGACTTTAATAGAGCAATGGCGTCTAAGTAGAGTAAAAAGGTATCTTGGTACTTATATGATGTAGTTTGATCTTTAGACAGCCTACGTACAATAAGCCTTCATGATGCAGCGCTCAAACATGTAAGAGTACAATAGTTGATACGAATTAAAAAAAAACTACAAAACGATTACGTATATATCGATAAAGATGTGGTTGACAGTCATTTCAGGTTACCTCCGGCTCTTTGTTTGTCTGTAGTTACTGCTACACAAATATACTTTTTATATTGGATTGCTAACTTGCCATGTCGTTTGTCGGCTGTAAAAGCGAATAAAAATAAAATTAAAACTTTTTTCAGGCTTCGAAGACCCATAGCGTGTTACTATTAAAATAACTCAAATCTATGTTAGTAGAAAAATTACTCAAAGTACGCTACAGTCTCCTCAGTTAGATTCTTATCACGTAATGTAAAGACAAGACCTTCTGCAGTTCCTTACAACATGTTCCCAATCGTGTGCCATCCCAGTCCACTAGAGCGACCTCTTAACTCAACGCTAGGGACGGACGAAAGCGTTCATTAACTATGTACCAGCGAACAGGTGCGAACAGCGTGTATGTGCTACTCAATTGTTACACTACCCGGAAAACAGGAGGTGTGAGGAGTATTAAGTAACTGGTGCTAGAAAAGACGGTGAACACAAATAGGGCCAAGTTGAGCTTTATTTAAGTAACACAATGAGAAAACTAGTCTCTTGACAATAGGTGTACGTGGCTATGATAAATGATTATAATTATGTACATATTTTGTAAATTGGTTAAAAATAACGCTTATAGGGGCAATTGTTTTATTTAAACTAGTAAGGTTTGTGTTTCATAGCCGACTTCCTAGTCGGCTAAGAGTTCCTACTCTGAGAGGACACTGTAATAAACAAGGGCAAAGTTATTACAATATAATGGTCATATCACATATAGGTATTATGGTTACACTGTAATGGTCAGATCATATGAGGACCATCATGTAGGTCCTAGGTCCGAAGTGGTCTCTTCTAATGAAACACGATACGTAATGTTACAACCTTCATAGAAAATATTTAGTGAGAGCTGAAATCAAATTCAAGTGTCATTAAATGCGGCCACTGTCCTATGTTTGTATTCTAGGAGCAACTGCCATTCTGATTCCAACAACAAAATCAAATATATTTCAAGGCTAGGCCAATTACCAGCATAGTTAGGGTCTTGTTACGAGTATTGCCCCGTTATTAACAAAGCCGTATAGTTCGTTGTACCTAATAAGGTCCTTATGAAAATATATAAAATTGGCGTTTCGTCGAACTGGCCACTTTGATCTCAAATATCTGGGGTTTGGTTGGGAATTCCAAATTCTAATTTATTTAAAATTTAGTATTGTGTATTTCTTTCGAATTTAGTGATTCATTTGTTTTCGCGCCATTTGATTTTTCTTTGACATCTTTCTGTTCACAATATGGAAATCTTAAAATATCGCGTTCTTTGAGTTTCACCGTGGAACCAGCGCTGCAGAAACAGCTCAAAAGATCAATGATGTGTATGGGGTAGCTACTGTAAAAGAAAAAACGGTACGCTTTTGGTTCCAACGTTTTCATTCTGGATATTTTGACCTACAGAAAAAACCCCGTGGACGGCCGAAGATCATATTTGACAATGAAAAATTAAAAGTGATCGTGGAAGCGGATCCATCGTAAACCACTTTAGAGTTAGCGGCCAGGCTTTGGTGTGAGTGATAAAACAATTAATTTATTTCACTTGAAACAAAATGCGGTGCATTACCCAACTGTCACAATAACGAGGGGATTTTGAAAGGGTCCTGTACAAGAATGTGAAACGCTCATCACAATCAAACGTTTGAACCCAGGAGAACCGGCCAAATTCTGTTCCAAGCAAAAGTTGACTCAGAAAAAGGTACTGGTTAGTGACTGGTGGACCAGTGCCGGTGTTATCCACTACAGCTTCCTAAGACCTGGCCAGAAGGTTACGGCAGTTCTGTATTGCTAACCATGATGGAAAAGCTAGCCGTTAAACAACCGAGACTGGCCAATTGCTATAGCAGTGTGTGATAGGCTAGTGTGATTAATTTGTTCGTGAAATTATAATCTGATTTGAACTGTAAACGGTTGTTCTATTGCGCAATAACCAACACTGCCCATAGTACGCCCAACGCCCATCGTATCGTATTAAAATGATGATAAACAGACACACGTACCTTCTCCGTCATATACCTAATTTCATTTAAAAAAAACCGTTCTGCTTTTTACATATAAAATGCCAATTACATAATTATGTAAGGACTTATAATACTATGTAATTACTTTTTGGTGTTAGATAAAGAAGTAAAAAATAAAAGTAAATGTTAACTGATAAGTGTTATGAGGCAAGGTGGTTGTGATACAGAGTGCGACCAATGTCATTTAGAAATGTGACTGTGCATACTCCTCAGGCACCGTTAATGCAACGTTACACGTCATGTTCATTTTCCTCAATAAGAGTTGTCGCGAGATGCGGACTTCCGCGACTGCAGTAACACGTCGTCATCGCTTCGCGTTCGTTATGACGGCCCCGTTAGCGAGGATTAGTGGCGAATGAGTGGTGACAACCGGGACAACCCGCGCCGCGTCGCCGTTTCATTGTAAGAGGAAATAGTTTTACATGTCATACAAGTAGCGAGTAATAGTACTCACTAGTTGTTTGTTCGCAATGAATTCGTAATTAGCTCAGAAATTGTTTTAGAATCTGTGTGCTTATTTTTGCTTTAACTGGATTTATTATAGCTTACATTTTACATTGAACTGAAATGTATTCAATGTAGGTCATGGTAGAGCCCTGACTCTGCAGTAACTCGTCTCTATGTAAGTACCTGGTTAATATTTAGAGTATTACTAGACAGAATATCGGAGATAAGATTGCGATTTGTCCCAACTAATAAGCTAGTGAACTTTATTTTGTTCCACCAGAAAAGTAACTATTGAAACGTGCATGACCACGTTACAGACAAGTTAACAGTTCATTGTGAGATGAAGACAAACATATAATAACAGCGAAAGTTCGTAAGAACACATCCTGCATCCTTGATTTTCAATAGCCTCCGCGAGTTGATCCTCATTCTATCCGCGTTACAATGAAGACACAACTTTGGTCCCAGCTCTAAGTTGGCCGAAGTTAGGACGTGGACACAACAGCGCATAAGTCACGTGGTTCCGGCTCATGTGACCTCTCCCTGGCAGGGACAAGCAAAGGAGGAGACAGTAGACTGATTGTCTACAATAACAGCCAGATGTAAACATTATTTGTAGATAGACATGGATCAAAGTAGAAGTAATGATTTCAACATGATGTAATCGCAAATTTAAAGCATTTGAATAACATTCTTGTAAGTATCTACAGTATCGTTGTCTATGCCCACACTGCACAGACGTGACCTTCTGCGCCCGTCTGCCTAGTGGTCAGCCGCCCATTGTTTTTGTATCCGCGCTAAACTTTACAACTGCCGACTCTGCTCCATAAAAAGAATATAAATTGAGACACATCACAGTTAAGGTCCCGTACTCGTGACGAAGGACCCCATTAATCTTGCTACGATGTTGCCATCAAAAATACGAGTAACTTAGTGAGATTATCCAGCGTCAGGCTCGCCTCGGCCGACACGATCTAAACTTTTTGCCGATCGTGTTCCATTACTTCAAAATGCCTTACTGTTACACGACATAAACGTTGATGTTCTTTGTATTGTATTATTGTTTCATTTGTGCGCCATTCGTTAGTACCTAAAGCATCGGCGCAGAGTGAAATGTGTTGATATTTTTCGGCGGGCTGTGTCGTGGGGCGGAACAGTTGGAACGTTCGAGTCATTTATACACTATAGGAACATACGGCAGAGCGGGGTCGCATTTGTATGTGCCACGCTCAAGGATTCGTACTGAAGAACTTTACTGGTGAGTACGTGTGGAGTGGGCAGTTACAAACAAATTAAACGGTCGTACCATAGCTAACTGCAGGAGGCTCCATAATTCCATATGTACATTACTACTCTAAAACAGCACTGCAGTTAACATTTTCTCACATTGCAGTATTTGTCTTTCAGCAGACTCCGTGAGCGTTTCAGAGTAGCGCAATGAAGTGTTGTATGAGCTGGTCTTTCTGTTGTATCTGTGCGTGCTGGTCACCGAGGGAGCGCGGCGCGGCGCGCGGGCGCGGCGCGCGGGCGCGGGGGGTGGGGGGCGGGGGGCGGGGGCGCGGGCTAGGGTTGTGGCCGCGTCTCGGCGCAATCATGCCGCCCGCGCAAAAAAATAATTGCGCTATATTTCAGTAGAAGGCGCTATTTCGCGGTTCATTACAGTAATGGACGAAATAAAGTGCATGCGACGACGAACGGAACCCGTCCGGCCGGCTCCTACTGTGCCCGCCTTAGATAATATACTGTTGATGTATACATTCATGTGACAACATGTGCCTCATCGATAAGGTTCTTAAATTAGAATTATATTATTCTGTTTAGAATGACATCAATGACACATATCTCAGATTCAGGATGTAAATAAAATGAAAATGTCGTCGGAAGTATATTTTTTAAGTTTAATTTTAAGACAACATTGTCTATGCTTAATACACTACCTACTGTTTGTTTTCCTAAATGTTATAAATAAATAAGTAGATACGTTTAAAACTCTAACAACCATTTTCTTCTTTTAAAGATTCGAGATATCTTTTCGAGATAGGTAGTCAACCTTTCATATTCTGAACAAGATCTCGATAAACAATTCGTTATAAGACATGTCCCGGCAACATATTATTGTTCCAATATTACAAAATTCGTATTCGGTTTACTACCACCATAACAACACGTCGCCATCTTCACTCTCATCACATCCACGAGAACCGATCGAGTGCGAGTTGCTCACTCGCGGTAGCACCGAGAGTAACGGCGGTCAGTTTTATGGTCGCAGCCAGCGATGCCCTGAAATTGTATAAGGCAATCCCATCTGCGACGATCCCGGAATAGTAAGCGGAGCCGTAACGGATCATATTCGTGGCGCAGATGCGGTTCCTGGACCTTGCCGGACTTTGGCGGATCTCGGCGACTGCTGCTCTTTGTACATCTGAGCTTTGTGACTCTCAAACATTCACCTAAATACGTACTTAAGATCACTGAGAAATGTTTTCCAAATGTTGTGAATATTCAAACGGAACCAAGAGCGGAAACCTTTTGGAACAGAGATATGGATTTCAAACATACTACCGTTTCAAACGAAACGTTTCGAATGTTTAGGTGCACGCGTCAGTGTGACTCAATCCCGGATATTCCGGCGATTTCCGCGTAGTTCTAACTATTGGAATTTTTCTCTGTCGATAAAATCGTACGGGTAACGTTTCAGAAAACCGAAATCCGGATAGGTACGGCCTGAAATGTCGCAGAGCTATTTTGACATGTCATTTAGTGACAGGAGCTATGCGTTGTTCTGCGTCGTTTGTAGAACAAACTGGCGCAGGAATGCAGTGAAGCTAGCAGGACAGTGTGACACCTAAAGAATTTGTGGTCTGACACACGCGACGTATGACGTGACGCGGAACACAAATAACTAAGCGTTGGAAGAATTTATAAATTGGGAATTGAGAATCTTGCACATTCCATACGATATCATGCATCAGTTTTTCCAGAGACACAGCATACTTTATGTTTTGCAATTGCTTTATTCTTTATACTGTGTACCTAGGTGGATACTTACCATAGATATCCGAGAGTATTTACCTATGTTAGTGATTTTCAAAATAATCATTACGTAAAATCAAATTTCAGCTAATGTCAATTATTACTGTAATGCCTTCAAAATCAAATCAATATGAATGTTGATGGTATATTATGTTGATGCAGCTATTAGTTCAGAATACGTTACTGCGCTTCATATACCTACCCACATCAAAGTTGAGTGTAAATGCAGCCGTCGCGTGAGACCGGCAGAGTTGAGGCACTCTCTCCAAACTGTTTGTTTTTCATCCCAGCTGCTTGAGCTAATACCATTAATATCCAAAACTACCCTCCGCTCAGCCAATATCTCTCAGCGCACCAATAGGTGTATTATGAAGCTAAACTCCCTCATATATTTTCTCGTGCACGTTTTTCCCTTCAACAAACATAGCTGTGCCGGCTATGGCGATTCTTATCCTCCTCTAACATGTGTACTTTTTGTATTAAACGTGGCAACTGTGTGTTTTAGTGATACACAATGTTTATACGCACATTCCTACGCCATAGTATATACTAAATCTACGCCCATACCATGTGTGGGACGCGGGCGGCGCAGGTAAATTGTGTACGTGATACGTTCGCGAAGGGCTCTGGGCCTACACCTATCTCTTATTTTTCGGCAATGTTAATCTTCTTCAGTCCGTACTTGAGAAAATATATATGCAGTAAATAAAACCTTGATATTGCAGAATCATATTAAAATAAGGACCATCAATATTCGTGAAAATTCCATATTTAACAATGAATAACAAATTAAGTCCGAAATAAAATATGAGAACTCGACGTAATTATCTAATCCAATTTATATTCAACGCGATTTTATGAGTTCAGTTGTAAAAGAAATGTCGCTCTATAAATTTATAATGGGCTGCTAAAATATCACGTTGTGCCAATAAATAGTGAGGGAGCCCGTGGATACAAAGTGGAATCTGTCGGGGCTGGCGATATTGCCAAGAGACATCAAAAGCGTTCGTTCGTTCATTCACGACTGGTTGATATCGCGAAATTAGCTATTGATGTAGTGAGCGAAGTGAATGAACAAAAGAAGAGCGCCTCTATTGATCCGTGAGCGGGAGCGGTAAGGGCACCACTAATGTCAGTATTTTGTCAAATTGAGGTTACAGATATGAATCTAGGTGGAGGTTTTACAGTACCTAAGTAACTATGAATATCAGCCTTGTCATATAGCGAATATTGAAATATTCTTACACATATTATACGTATTCAATTTCAAATGAGCTCCCGAAGCTTTCGAGGCAAATTGAATCATACACGTTACTCTTCGAATATGGATAAACATGCTTTCAGTAAATAGGTGATTATGTCTTTCCTCAGTATCGTTCTATAACATTATTATCAATTTATCTAGAGAGCTTGTCGATTATGGCAATATTCCCGCTCGTTTCAGCCATTCTACGGAACCATGTAGGTATGTATGTGCCTCTTACACATACATACGTATGTATGTTTGTATTGTAGCCCATCAGGATATCGGTATTGCCTCGCGAAGTAATAAGGCAGTTTAAACCGGCCCGATGCAGAATATCGGCAAGCCTTGCCAATAAAGTGCGGTTTATTTAGTCGCAAGATAAACATTAATAAACATTCATACGGCGACTTACTTTATATTATGTGTGAGGTGTCGAGGAATATAAAGTATCGAAGTTTATTGGTGAGCAATGTTTTTTAAGTTTGGTAAAAAACAAAAAATATAAATGATTATGATACAGCCGCTCATTGTTGCATTCATTCGGAGGTCTGTAGGTTAATTCTCGTACTGAAAACATGTTCAAATTCAAGCCGCAATTTCATCTCAGCGACAATCAATGTCAAAAACTAGTCAGAAATACTTCTAGGGAAATCAGAAGATTTTTTGACAGATTGAGACTGAGATTAGAAAACACACGTTCGTCAAAATACGGGAGTTGCCCCTCAAGAGTTGCCACTCAAGAGTTGCCTCTCAGGAGTTGTACTCAGTTCAGAACAGTGATTTGCCGATATAGCGTATTAAGAAACAAATCAACAACAAGCCTTCAACATTTAGTAAAACGTAACATCAATTTGAATACGCGACCTAATTCTAAAGTGATTATAAACTCAGCGGTTCGTGCAAAGGAGCTAGTAATTAGGTCGCTCATACCTCGTCTATCAGCCAGCCAGGATGGAATACTAATTGGAGTGGGATCCATCACTTGTTGAGGCGATGACTGTAAGCGCCTCAATTAGGCGGCATTATCCTCACTGAACTGCGACCTACACCCAGACGCAGCCGTACAATCATCATGATACTGGATTAGGTACTTTGCTACTGTATATAGGTACTTTTAATCCGCGATTGGTATCCCAAATTATTCTGGAAATACGTTACACACAGAATATTTTGAAACGCACAAACTGTTATGTCCATACTCCAAACCTGATGTATGTGTGTCTTTCAATAGTAATAATAAATAAGTTGATGGCGGTGGCGCCATTCATAATAATAATGCAGGAAGGTTTTTCAGTTATCAACTGTGCATAGCCTAAGTTAGCGTGTCCAATCATCGAAACAACATCATTTATATTTTTTGGTCAAAAAGATCTTATTATTGCTCCTTAGCATTTTGGTTGCTTGTCTGTCGACAATCCGTCATAAAGCCTAAATTGAGCAAATACGTCCCGTAAAATGACTAAAAAGCCCGCCAGTATTATTTGGCAACGGGAGCGCGCTACAAAACATTTGCAGGAAGACAAATGTATTGTTCGTACAACATTTCCGATAGTATAATAGTATTCAACTCTGGCGGAAGTTGTAAAGGGCACCGCGCGGCACTTTGTGCGGCTGTACGTGTGTTGTGCGTCGCGCGTGTGTTGTGCGTGTGGCGGGCCGCGCTGTGCCAAGCCGGCAGGGCGCTCAGGCACAAAACACAAAGGTAGTTCAGGGGCTGCGCGAGTGAGAAAGAACAATGTTATCAGAGAAGGTCAACTCTTGGGTGCTTTAGTAGATGTTAGTCAATAATTATGTTCATTATTCTCCAATTCAATTCACCATGTAGGTTTGCATAACATTATAAATCCCTGTCGAAAGAGATTGGACACAGGGTACACCGTATCTATACCTTGTAATGTGGGATCATGACCTAAAGTGCGGTCATTGTCGGACTGCATAGAAAAGAAAGAGAACCCCGATGACACAACGCTGGTAATTTATTGCAGAATACGAAGCAATTATCTATTTACAAAAAAACTATTGTTTAGACAAACAAATTAAAACACTAGCCCTCTTACTAATAAACGTTGTATAGCGTCTGTATAGTTACACAACGCTTTGTCTTCTTCTTTCAATAGTCAAATTACTGACGACTGAAAGAGAGAAATCGGTGTGTAACTATTCATCTGATATAATAAGTTTAGGTATTATTAAGGGGGTAGTGCTTTATTATGTTGCTTGTAGAATAATCTGACAAAAAATTTGAATGATTGTATGTATATTTGTATGGTTTTTATTGTGAAATGAAAGTTTTTAGAGGTATCTTCATGATTTTTTTCTATCGTATCAAATTAGTTGTATTATTTTTTCAAATCTACAGACCTAGGATATATTCTGAAGAATATTATATATTTTGTTTACTGTAGTCGATCATATACTTTTAGGCAATATAAAACTTGCGTTTTTTGCGCTAAAATCTTTTGGAACTAAATAAACTTGTTAAACTTAATAACTGAAATATTTACTTAGTGTGTTAAGTAGTGTTTTTACATGCGTGTCAGAAAAAATGTTGCAACTATATCTATGGTCCCAACGGTACAATCTACCAAAGCCTTATAGTTCAATACAAATTCGTGTCAGTTATACTGTAGCAACTGAACTAACGAGCGAGCTCTAAAGGAGCGCGCGAGCGGGCCTTCTGTCCGTCCTTATTCAGAACTGCGTCGTAAATATAGCCCCTTTGATGTGGGGCGACCAGGTGACACTCTCCTGTACTTTGTGAACTACTACCAAACATATATCAATGCCTGTTAAACCCAAGTTTAAATACCTACTGCTGTAAATTAGCCCCTTTCCGTCTCATTTGCACGACTTTGTTTACCATATTTTAGTTACACTGTCAATTAACAAAAGTTTTGATACAAAAGGAATAAAATATGTTTACAATTACAGGATTCAGAACTTTATGTTTCCGACAGCATAATTACCCAAAGAAAGCTAACACAAAGACAATTTCAACAAAACATGCCTAATTTTCTTCAGCGGCTATTTAAAAAGCCCTTGTACCTGGAAACGCAGCGCTTGGCGGCGTTGTCGAACAGCACGACATACATTGTTAATTATTCTCTGCACGAGCGATGGCCGCACATTAAAACTTGTCGATGTAAACGAGCATCGCATAAATTATCGCGACATGCCGCGCGGCTGGTGAACAACTCGCTAGGGATAAAAATCGAACGATGTAATTAGTGAACTCTCGTGGCTGCATTTTATTATAATAATTATCCAACCGCCCCTGCTTCGTATTATGTTTAGGATTCGACAAAATTTCGAGAATTCTTTATTATAGTTAAATATTAACGATTGTGTTATCCTACACATAATCCTTCCGGAATAAACTCTTTAAATAATTATGAAGACCGCATCAGAATCCGTTGCGTAGCTTAGAAGAGCAACGCAGTCTCACGCACAGACACGACAAGCGAGTTTCATTTATAATATACAGTATGACATAGAATCTTAACTGATATTATAAATGCGAAAGTGAGTTTGTCACGTTTTCCCGTTAAAACGGATGACCGGGTAGACCATGACCTGGCTAAGGACATAGACTACTTTTCATCGTGGATCGCACACGAAGTCGTGGGCAGCAGCTAGTAGACTATAAATAGGTAAAAAAATAATACCTATCTCAATGTTAATATTGTAAACTAGACTTCCAAAAGTAACCTTTATTAATCACTAAATTATTAAAAAGTATTAAGGTTTTTCGATTTATTTACGACCATCTACATTAGATGCTCAGCTTGAACATCCTTAGGGATTTTAGGGATCAGGATAGGGAGGAGATTATCGTCTATTTTGGTAGTTAGTTACTAATAACTGACTTCCAAAATAGACAGCTAATCTTTCAACCGATAAATTGTGTTAAAACTACAAATATTCTGTACATCGTTACTGTGTTCTATTTCAGAAAAAACTTCCCCTTAGTGTCGTGCGTGGCGCGCGATTCAGTTAGTGATGTCCATAACGTAGCATAACGTAGTGTAGCGCTGTGTATTGAGTTTTATTAGTAGTGTGTTTATGGTAATGTTACACGTGTTTGGTTGCCCCGCGTTCATGTTTCTACTATCTGGAGGAATACATTCATAATTTAAGGGCGGTCTGTATTACTTAACTACATAGAGATACTCCGAATTAGTAAAGCGAAGTGGACTACTATGTTTGAATTAGTAAAGCGAAGTGGACTACTATGTTTGACCAACACCGTCAAGGGTGATCAGAGGTCTACTGTAAGTTATGATAGTGGTACGCTCCGACTCGAACGGCATGCATTAGACAAAAGCTCTGTGAAAAATACTGCTTACTATTAATGTGGATTAAAATTCAACAAACTCGACACACGCCAGTTTGTGTCCCCAAAGGGCTGGGCAGAGGTGTACCAATAGTACATCCGGATTGCGCCAGTAATTTTTAAGTCCCATGTAAGTGGGCGAGCCAATTGCCATCAACCGGGCACAAAGCAAGACTCCTGGCGGCTACAGTAGCGCTTGCAACCACTGGACCGTTGAGGCAGTCCCGTCAGTAACAGTCAAACATTTTTATGATACATTTCAAATAAGTATAAACTTAATCCATTTACTAGATGAAAGACTAAAAGACTTAAATAAATTGTTCTCTGAAACGACTCAAATGCTTGCAAATAAATTAATTAAATGACAATTAACTACTTACTTCTGTCTAAATTAATTTGACGAAAATGTTACGATTGTTTCACTTATTTTTCAAAAGTCACTCTCACGATCTGCTCAATTGCTTTCAAATACTTACATGTTTTTTACAGCTAAATAAAGATAGATTTTATATACTTTTTACTTTGATATTTAAAACGAAATGTAGTAGAAAATATAAGTACTTAAATGTTATCAAATAAGTTATCGGGTATTATGTCTAAAAGTTAAGTTACTCATTAGTACCGAAGACCCACATGAATATAAGTGAATATCATGATATAAGTGAAGGTCTTAAGACCAGCAGTGCACCTGGATGGGACAACGTCTCAACTAGTTTTTTGAAGTACATACGCAAGGATGTTGTTCCCATTATTACTCATCTCGCCAACCTTTGTTTTAGTCAAGGAATCTTTCCAACTGCATTAAAACAGGCTATCATTACGCCAGTATATAAGTCTGGAGACAGAGACGATGTTGGCAACTATAGGCCTATATCTGTCCTACCTGCAATTTCTAAAATAATAGAAAAACTTATTAACATAAGGTTACTTAAATATCTAAAAGATTTTGATACATTATCGGACTCTCAATTTGGCTTCCGGCAAGGTATGTCTACCGAGAATGCAGTTTCGGCGCTTAGTGCGCTAATTACCGAACAACTTGATAGCGGCAAGAAATGTGTAACTGCAGTCCTAGATTTAAAAAAGGCCTTCGACACCGTCTCTGTCCCACTCTTAGCAAATAAGCTAGAAGCTATTGGAGTTCGTGGGCTGCCGTTAAATCTTCTCAAAGATTATCTCAGCAATCGAAAGCAAAGGGTTAGAGTGGGTCAGTATATTAGTGGGGACACGACAGTGTCTTACGGAGTCCCCCAAGGAAGCGTATTGGGGCCCACTTTATTCCTTATTTATGTGAACGAACTCTGTAACATGCGTATTGCAAACGCAAGAATTTTTTCGTACGCTGACGACACTGCAGTAGTGTTCACGGGTAACTCTTGGCGAGACGTTCAGCTTAGCGCAGAATTTGGATTATCTGAGATTGCTGGATGGCTGGGACAGAATTTGCTCACACTGAACATATCTAAAACTAACTACATATGTTTCAGTGTGTGCAATCGTACACAACCCAGTACTGACTTTAATCTTAAAGTTCACTTATGCGATGCGGGAAGTCACTCACACTGCAGCTGCTCAACTATAAACAGAGTACCTCATATCAAATATCTGGGTATTATCGTCGACCAGAGGTTATCTTGGCATCCCCATATTGATCAAGTTGCTAACAGAATCAGAAAACTAAGCTGGATTTTCAGGACACTTAGACATATAATACCTATAAATCTATGTACTCCTTCAGGCAGGAACAAAAACTTCCTAAATGTGATATATTTAGCGCTTGCACAATCAGTATTGCTATACTGCATCCCTATTTGGGGGGGGGGGCTTCTAAAACTAAATTTTTAGAATTAGAGCGAGCACAACGGGCTCTCATCAAGTGCATATATTTTAAGAAACGGAGATATTGTACTGAAAAACTGTATCAAGTCAGTAACCTTTTAACGGTCCGGAAGCTTTACATTACTCAAGTTGTTCTCACAAAACATAAATCACTAACCTATGATCCCAGAATAGTGGCTAGAAGAAGAAAAGACATCATACTAAAAATACCACAAACAAGAACAGTATTTGCCAGTATTCAACTTTGTAAACGATCTGCTCAGCTTTATAATACTATTAATAAACACATTTACGTCTACCCTAAGAATGGTTATGAATGCAAAAAAATACTAACGGAATGGATAAGAAAGCTAACCTATAGTGAGACTGAATCACTTCTACAACAGATACACTAGCACTATACTCCACACAAACACACCCTCACACACACATCCTCACACACCCTCACTTACACACACCCACCTTCATTCACTCAAATCACCTTGTTTTTTTTTTTTTTATCATGTACTCGTATTGTATAGTTTACACTTCTTGTTTTTGAAAGAGCGGAGTCTCCTAATACAGGCATCTTTTGCTTAAAAGGAGGCTCCAATCTCAAATTTGTTGTACGTTTAAGGTTATCAAATAAACTATTTTATTTTAATTTTTATTTTTTTTTACATGAATGTAAATCAAGAAACTAAAGTTGAAAGTTATTATGTTACACGACAAAAGTTTTAACCCAGTTAACGACTTAACTATTAACTTAGCACAACTTAAAGTAATCTTAATGGTAATCATAAATAAATGGAAACCGCCCTTTTTCCTCCAAGTTTTTCTTTTGCAAGTTATAAAAGTTACCGCAAGTAATAATGGCGTGGAAGCGAAGTGGTTCTCCAGCCTATTGACTTGTGGACTTTTATTGATACTCTTGTCACTCTTGTATTATTAACTGCTGAACATTATGACTGTACAGTGTGCAATGCAGACTAAACACTTAACTGCTAAATTATAGTAGGTAATAATGTTGTTTCAGGCAAAATGGGGGTATTACAAACCAACTTATTTGCATATTTTATTACTTCTTAAACATAGTTTGAAAACTAGTTTTTGACGAATAAATAACAATTATAACGATATTTCCAAAGAAACTCCAATTCCAAATCGCTCTTGATTAAAAACTAGTAAGACCGTACCCAAAGTCTACCTATACCTTATTTAGGAGGTCAATGAGTAATGACAGTCTTCGATTATCAATTTTTCATCAACAGAGATTACGTCGGTGGTCGATAAACTTCAATCACGCAGTCGTAATACCGTGCCAGACGGCCGGCGCGCGGCGGCGCGGGAGCACACCTCTGCTAATCCCCGCAGATTACCGCCGCGACGGTCGCATGCTACCAGTAGGTACCAGGCGCGCAGGAAAGGGGAAAATTTAAGTCTTTCAAAAATCTGAGTATGATTTCAATTCGTCGCTTCACTGGTGTCGAGACGTTTGAGGCTTAGTTTTGAATGTAAGGTTTACCTTTGTGGTGGTATAAGGTTTTTCCATATTTTGTAAGCTTCGATGTGTAGGTATTTGGTATGATATTCTGAGGCAACTGAAGCGAAATAGAAAATATTTTTAAGGCGCAAAAACGATGTATTAGTATATTAGTTATATTTTTAATCTCAAAGTGAGCGACAGCTGCATATATGTTTAAAAAAAATATAAATTTTAACTTTTACTTGCTTATATATTTATTAGAAATAGCCATTTTTGTTAAAACAAATTATCACTTATTCCCGACTTTGAAAAATACTAGAAACTGGACTACAAGTTTAAAAACTCAATACGAAGACAAGTTATGCGTAGGTGGATATAAAACTGCATTATTGAGAAAGAGTGTTATGTGCATGACTCCTCTTATTTATACTTAACCATGTATCAAAAATGATTAAAGAGCAACCTTTAAGAAGATTTAAAAAGTACCTTAAAAAATTACTAGTTCAAAAATGCTATTAAACTGAATCAGATTTTTTTGATGACAGGACTATTTCATTTATATTGTTCGTATATTAGGTAATTAAATAGCTTTTTCTCAAACATGCTTGGAAAATCCCCTGCCATTTTATCTGGGTAATTTATATAAAACATTGGTCAGGCAGGGGTTATAGACTTTCCATAGTCCTAAATAACAAGTACATTTTAGCCACCCAAACTCATAATCTAATATCTTTGTTTCCATATCCTGCAATAGTCCTACAACAACCGGGGGTTGTCCTTGTTTGCACTTGCATAGTGCGAACAGGGATAATCGTCGGTTGGTGCCTCATTTCAGTAAAAACGTCTAACAGGCCTCTGCAAGTTGGCTTCGGCCCCTCGTACGCCTTCGGTCCGGGACCTCAGAGTTCCGAGAAATATCAAAAGGCGTATAATAATAATTTATTACCTAGCTAGGTATTTTTTACCTAGCTCAGGTAGGTCGCCACAAGTTATAATGTCAGTACCAACGCACCTTTCATAGATAATTAAAAACGTATAAATGAAACTAGCTTTTATATAAGTATTTAAGCCAATCTGTTAAGAACTTGGTACTAATAGGTACCTATTTATAAGTTTGTAAATGTATTACTTTGCAAAAGGACCTAAATAAATTTATTGTTATTATCATTTATTTATTGACACCAAAAATATTAACATTATAACAACTATATTGCTTAAAAATAAATTTGTAGGCTTAGAAGGAAGAGATAATTATCTGACTTACAGAGTATAATACCTACTGATAATGTACTGAATATTTCATTACCTACCACTATTTGTTATACGAATTGAGTCAAACAATACCGATCTAAATGTGAGCAATTAATCGTCGTTTGAATGTACGAGTAGGTCTCTTGATACTAATGTTCAGGCAATATGATATCACCATGATTGATGCTAAAGGACGCTGTGAGTTCATTTTTTCGCCTGAATGGAACCAATTGAAATGTGCCGTGTTATACTTATGTACCTATAAATACGTTTTAAATGGTCTAGAAACAAAACATGAACCATCCACCATGATTATATATTGCAATTAAATGAAAGGAAATTTAAAACTCACATAAGTACACTTTGCAAACAAGCATACTATATTAGAGGATCTGCTTCATAGGACAAACTACAGTCTAGACAATTAAAACAGAAGACGAACTAGCAGGGGATCGAGGAGGGGGTGGAGGGGGTGGAGGGGGTGGAGGGGGCGTTCATGGATCACACCGGAATAAATCAATCAAACTGGTTTCTAATTTATTTCAGTTTAACTCAATATATCCGGATTAACTTAAAAAGTCTATTGTCAGGCCAATATTCAAACAGGGATCTCATCGAGATTATGGTAATTACAGACCTATAGTAATTCTAAATGCGGTAAACAAAATTGTCGAAAATAGTCCTCCATCGTGGGGTTGACAGAGGGGCATGCCGGACTCTTACCGGCTAAAACCACCGCGGTGTTCCACCTCTACCTATGACCGGGGGTGCGGGATTCGCATAAGCATTCACCGCTCCCTCGAGAACATCTGATTCCTAAGAGTTGAAAGATTAATAAAAAAAATGAGAGATTCGGTGAAAGACAGACAATTTTTCTGATTGACTAGTAGAAGTTTGGTCCTAAGAAACAGAAAATTGCTTTTAGCACATTTAAGTACAAAAAAATGATTTATGACTGAAGCTCATCAGTAAGTTGACTTGGGTGAATGCATTCCTTCCCGCTCGGTTCCTTACTCTTTAAACAATTTTATAACGCCTTTTCACAATTCTCTGTGGCAGTAGCTAAAGTGTAAGGTTGTACCGGGAAGCTTTGACACGCACCGCGTTCTATGCCCGCAGTCATATACACGTCGGCATCGCAGCGAGACCCGCCGTGTGAAAGGGCATTACACCTCGAGTCGGCTTACAACACCATCTAATAGTAATTCCCAACCGGAAACCACACGAGAATTATTTAATGCATTATGTATGTGTTGAACAAAAATATGCCTTAAACTATTATAAATTGCAGTCCCGTCCAGATTAATATGCTGAAACCGTGTACTAAATACCCAAACGTAATACATTCCGGATAAATCAACTGAACGTCTCTGCCAGTTGTAGCAGTTGTTGCGAATCAAACTCATTACAGTGCAGCATATCACCTTTTTTTCGGAACATTAATATTGTATTCTTAATTCTAGGTTTCCTGTCAGGTGGGACACTTGGCTACTTACCAGCGCCTTTTACTTACGATCGGTAATAACAGTTGTAGGTTATCTCATAATTTAGCTGCGCACTGTGTGGCTGTGTGGCTAGTCACACAATCCAGCAGCGCACTGTGTGGCTATGGGGCTACTCACACAATCTAGCTGCGCACTGTGTGGCGGTGGGGCTACTCACACAATGTAGCTGCGTACTGTGTGGCTGTGGGGCTACTCACACAATCTAGCTGCGCACTGTGTGGCTGTGTGGCTAGTCACACAATCCAGCAGCGCACTGTGTGGCTATGGGGCTACTCACACAATCTAGCTGCGCACTGTGTGGCGGTGGGGCTACTCACACAATGTAGCTGCGTACTGTGTGGCTGTGGGGCTACTCACACAATCCAGCAGCGCACTGTGTGGCTGTGGGGCTACTCACACAATCTAGCTGCGCACTGTGTGGCGGTGGGGCTACTCACACAATGTAGCTGCGTACTGTGTGGCTGTGGGGCTACTCACACAATCTAGCTGCGCACTGTGTGGCTGTGGGGCTACTCACACAATCTAGCTGCGTACTGTGTGGCTGTGGGGCTACTCACACAATCTAGCTGCGCACTGTGTGGCTGTGGGGCTACTCACACAATCTAGCTGCGCACTGTGTGGCTGTGGGGCTACTCACACAATCTAGCTGCGCACTGTGTGGCTGTGGGGCTACTCACACAATCTAGCTGCGCACTGTGTGGCTGTGGGGCTACTCACACAATCTAGCTGCGCACTGTGTGGCTGTGGGGCTACTCACACAATCTAGCTGCGCACTGTGTGGCTGTGGGGCTACTCACACAATCTAGCTGCGCACTGTGTGGCTGTGGGGCTACTCACACAATCTAGCTGCGCACTGTGTGGCTGTGGGGCTACTCACACAATCTAGCTGCGCACTGTGTGGCTGTGGGGCTACTCACGCCTTATTCTACGTTGTTTCGTTCAATTGAAAGCTCTTTATTGTTTCTTTGAACTGATTTTACATAAAAGCTTTTTTTATAAATTGTTGTAATTTCTTTGTAAAGGTTTTGTTTGATGAGTATTATAATAACGTGAACAAAACATTCATAAGATGTAGTTCGACTTTTTATTAAAAGAGTTTTGATAAAATAATGCTTTTTAATCTAAGTATAACGTTTGCACTTGCTCTCATCAGAGAGGTAGGTCATGCAAGATCATTTATTATAACAAGAAACGTTGCAAATGATATCATTAGGTGAAATACATAGTTGGTCATTCAAGTTTTGCTTGACCCGAAATAACCTAGACTTGAATAGTGGTATTCAAAGTCTTAATGATACTTACAACTAGTATGTACCTACTAGAGTGATTAGACCAATAAAACAATTACTATAATTAACACATTCTGTGCCGTTCTGCGTGGAAAAAAAGTAATTTATGTCCCTGAATGAATCAATTTGTCGACATAAGTAGATAATTATTTATTTAGAGCGTACAGAAAAAAACTTTTTTACAAAAAAAACAACCGACTTCAAAAAAAACTACAAAGTGATAAATAACTTTAATTTCGGAAGTCGGTGTCGTTGGTTCCGCATTTTCGTTTTTTGACACCGACTTCCGAAATTAAAGTTATTTATCACTTTGTAGTTTTTTTTGAAGTCGGTTGTTTTTTTTGTAAAAAAGTTTTTATTTTTCACTTTTTAGTTGTACCTACTCCACACAAATTTAAATATCACTAGTGCATTGAGGAATTGAAGACACCGACTAGAAGAATCATCAAAATTCGCATAGAAATGCCGGAGATGCAGTACATTTATGCATATAACATGGTACATAAGAATAATTATATAATGTATTATATACTAAAACCTTCCTGAAAGTATGTAGATCACATTAGTGAAAGAATTATCAAAATCGGTTCATTAGTTTTTGAGAAAATCGCGGACAAACAAACATACATACATACATACATACATACATACATACATACATACGAGTCGAATACAGAACCTCCTTTTTTGAAGTCGGTTAATAAATGAAGGCCCTTTATGTCCATCAGTTTGTAGTAACCCACATTACCTCCCCCCCCTTGACGGGTACATCGGACGATTTAAACCATTCACATAATGACAAAGTAGGTTGTTCACATTCAATTGACTGGTTCAACGAGTGCATTACAAATTTTTTAGATTTCATTTTCTGAAGTTAATCCATTTACATTCTCATCTAGCTCTAACAAATTCAATTGTTGCAGAGCACTCAATGTCAGTCTACCAATGAATGAACTAAAATTCAATAGAATCATCGCAATTCGCATGTTACTACAAAGTGTACTGAAAATTAAATTCTTAAACAATTTTCGCCTAACTGGTTAGCGGTAGAACAAAATGTTACAATTTATGTGCTCTGTGACACGTGATGGCTGCGATCCGGCTTGACATAATGCACTCATTATCGGTCACGCGAGGCGCGGTGAGCTGGTGGCGTGTCGCTGAGGCGCTCACTCTCGATGAAGTCATGTTCTTAGCACCACGCGAACAATACACACCTATTTATATATTTTAATCAACCATGCTAAACTTTTTGCCAATGTGGGCCTTACGAACGAGACAGACTATGTATGCAAACGTTTCTTTCTTGGTGTCGCATCGTTGACTTTGTACATAGCTCACTGTCTGACTCATACGGTCTTTACTTTTTATTAAAGAACAGTTTATTTATTTAGATTTAGTTAGAAAGTGTTTATTGTGAGAAGTTCGTGAGATTGTGGAATTAATGGTGACTTCGTTACATTTTCTCTATATTTACGTTTTTATTTACCGAATTTGTTCTTTTGTAAAGTAATTTAATCACGACTTTTATCTTGACGGACTGTATTTTTAATGAGCTCTTTAGGCTTTTATTTTAGGTTACTGTGGCACGAGTTTAGTGGTAAAAATAACGCCATTAAAAGAGCTATGATAAAGTTAGCAAAGTTTATGATATTTTTAGTTCTATTTGTATCTAAAATGCATGACATACGTTTGATAACTATCATGATTCAGCTTATCGATTATAACATAATAAAAATAATAGCATTCTAACGATAGAAAAATCGGATTACAATCGTACTCGAACTATAAATAACTCTCACACGCACACGCACGCGTACAACATGAGTACTCGGTGATGTCTGAATAATGAACCAGAGTACATTGGAGTAGGTACTCCGGCACAATGGCTCTCATCCTCATCTCTTATCTCCTCGTGTGCTCCGAGGACTCGCCGAATAATAAATTGAGGAAAATTGGACTAATAAGATATTTTTCGCCGATTTGCGTTCAAGCGAACATTACAAGTAACATACCTGTGATTATGTTCTACATTGGTATATATAACTTTAGTAAGATTTAAAGGACGAGTTTACTTTCATATAGATGGACAATTGTCTGTACATGAATAAGTTTGTATTTCAACATATTTTGTAAGTTAATGACTACGTATGTACTCATTTAGTTAGGTACTTATGTGGCTCTCAGAAAACGAACAACTCGGGGATGGCGTAAGTCTTCTTTTGTAGCCTGCGCTGTCCCACTCCAGGGCCGAAGGGAGGCCCTGGAGTGGGACAGCGCAGGCTGTACTCCTTCCGTCTTTCGCGAGTTAATAAAGAATGACTCAAAATTCTTGGTCGGTAATAACATAACACGACGTCACTTCAGGGCGATTATAGCCAAAGGCTTTTGAGTAGCTGTGTATTTTTGTAGGCTGATATGATGTTTATTATGACGTTTAACAACTGCACAGTAAACGTAAGTTTCGACTATAAAAGTTCTAAGACCGATTTTTTTTAAATTCACAGCTCACACAAGTACACCTGCTGTTTGCACCCCCCCCCCCCCAAGAGTTGCCGCCGCGGCATCTCTAATATTAATGAGTGTTGTAATGAACGCCTCAACAATCAAGATTAGGCTTTTCTCAGAACTTTGCAAAATGTTTCACTCCGATGTAAATTGTTTGGTTACTTCAGGATTCAAGAAGGAATCTAGACATTCTGATTAACTTTTGATTTTCAACAGTACGTTAGTACTGTTGAAAATCAATCAAAAGTACCTAAATCAAAATTTCAAACTTAAGCATTAGCTTAACTTTGAAATTTTGATTTTGGTAAATAAATTCGAAAATGAATATTTTGCTATAAAACTTGTTAGTCCTGAAAGCACAATATCTATATTAAAGATTGAACATTGAAATGTTTTAAATGAAGACGGTTCTTTTAGATGAAGATGGTTAAAAGAGGTCCGACGCTCGGGGCTGTCTTATGTTAAAAGCGGTCCGACGCTCGGGGCTGTCTTATGTTAAAAGAGGTCCGCCGCTCGGGGCTGTCTTATGTTAAAAGAGGTCCGACGCTCGGGGCTGTCTTATGTTAAAAGAGGTCCGACGCTCGGGGCTGTCTTATGTTAAAAGAGGTCCGACGCTCGGGGCTGTCTTATGTTAAAAGAGGTCCGACGCTCGGGGCTGTCTTATGTTAAAAGAGGTCCGACGCTCGGGGCTGTCTTATGTTAAAAGAGGTCCGACGCTCGGGGCTGTCTTATGTTAAAAGAGGTCCGCCGCTCGGGGCTGTCTTATGTTAAAAGAGGTCCGACGCTCGGGGCTGTCTTATGTTAAAAGAGGTCCGACGCTCGGGGCTGTCTTATGTTAAAAGAGGTCCGACGCTCGGGGCTGTCTTATGTTAAAAGAGGTCCGACGCTCGGGGCTGTCTTATGTTAAAAGAGGTCCGACGCTCGGGGCTGTCTTATGTTAAAAGAGGTCCGACGCTCGGGGCTGTCTTATGTTAAAAGAGGTCCGACGCTCGGGGCTGTCTTATGTTAAAAGCGGTCCGACGCTCGGGGCTGTCTTATGTTAAAAGAGGTCCGACGCTCGGGGCTGTCTTATGTTAAAAGAGGTCCGACGCTCGGGGCTGTCTTATGTTAAAAGAGGTCCGACGCTCGGGGCTGTCTTATGTTAAAAGAGGTCCGACGCTCGGGGCTGTCTTATGTTAAAAGAGGTCCGACGCTCGGGGCTGTCTTATGTTAAAAGAGGTCCGACGCTCGGGGCTGTCTTATGTTAAAAGAGGTCCGACGCTCGGGGCTGTCTTATGTTAAAAGAGGTCCGACGCTCGGGGCTGTCTTATGTTAAAAGAGGTCCGACGCTCGGGGCTGTCTTATGTTAAAAGAGGTCCGACGCTCGGGGCTGTCTTATGTTAAAAGAGGTCCGACGCTCGGGGCTGTCTTATGTTAAAAGCGGTCCGACGCTCGGGGCTGTCTTATGTTAAAAGAGGTCCGACGCTCGGGGCTGTCTTATGTTAAAAGAGGTCCGACGCTCGGGGCTGTCTTATGTTAAAAGAGGTCCGACGCTCGGGGCTGTCTTATGTTAAAAGCGGTCCGACGCTCGGGGCTGTCTTATGTTAAAAGCGGTCCGACGCTCGGGGCTGTCTTATGTTAAAAGAGGTCCGACATTATCTAACTTTGCCCCTCGTCTGTACGTCTCGTTCACTGTGATGGTTACTGCGGTCAGTTTTGTATTTATTTGAATTCGAAGACTCACTTCACTGATTGTATTCTTTAGGCATTCAATCTTATAAGAAGCACAGAGTGGACGGAGCAAGTGGTTGTATTCGAAACGCCACTTAATAGCCGTAACAACGAGCAATTTGTACTTGTCTTAAAGTTAAATAATTTTAAAACAAACGCGACAAGATAACAATGAGACTTGACATTTTAAACACGCAGCGATCGTTTCACCTCCCCCGCGACGAGAGGCTCTAGAGGGCCAATCGAGTGCACCCTAATTATTTGCAGAAGCCACCTGCCACGCTTCTTAATTTTGACAGCTAAGAGGTTGACACTCTTTGTCAAAGTTGTGAAGGAGGGCTCTTGTCGCCCCCCGCCCCGCGCCCCTCCGCGAATAAAGTGGCGAGACGTGCCTCGCCGGCGCGGCCGAGCCGGTCATATCGAACAGCCTGTCTTTTTTTATACATTTTAAACGTGTCGCCGTTCGAAGCTGTTCTTACAGTCTGAATAACAACACGGGGTGATAACCTGCTGTGATAAGCGCGTATCTTAGCGGGCTATCATCTTGTTTTGTTGTTATTTATTGAATACTTATTTTTGCATTCATCTCGGACCACAATGACAATGGTACCTGATCTATGTGCACATGGATTGTGCGTGAAGTGTTTCTTCTTAATATTTCGTTTTATTCGTCCCTTATTCTGAAGGGATTACACTTCAATTTACTGAAAGATAATTTTCATCCTTACTTTATAAAGAGACCATTCGTAAAATGCAGGAACACACAAAAGTTAATTCGAGATAATATTTAGACATCGACTGAATAATGCAGACTATTAATTAAATTATAACTACCTAACTTACTGGAAAGTCGTAAAGAAAATGAATGCTCCATAAGTATGAAAATACTAATGCACGTAATTAAAATAAGTTCAAATGAAAAATAAATGCTTAATAATGGCGTGCAGCTCACTTAATGAGATATCGCAGTTTTGTGGAGCTTTCAAACATAATGGCTCGTTTTGTGAAACACGTCTCAATTGTTGGCAGGTTCATTGAAGAGCGTTTATTCCGTGTTCTATAATAGCTTGCTTATAGTAAGTGTGACTCTATTCACGACGCGAGAACTTCATTCAACATTAGTCTTTTTGCGAACGCTAATGGACGAGCTGTTATTCACTTGTATTTCTGCCACCAACATACACTTGACTGTATGTTTGTACAACTCACTTACTACCTCACATTATAGTTTTCTACAACATCTATATCACATAAACTTCCTTATATATAGGGTACCTACGCTAAAAGTTCCAAGAATATTAAAAAGGTATTCCTGGATCGCAAATGGGACCGTCGGCTCGTCTAGATAGATGGATCTTTTACTTTGTCCATAAGCAGATTCACCGTGCGCCGCGGCGCGGCACGGTGAAACTGCCGAGAAATGAATGAAAATAATGGTAGCGACGGCCGGAGTAAATAATCAGGTTATAAATGGTTTAAAATGCTTTCAACTTTACTTTGAAATATCGATTTGATGAAAAGCTAGAAGCGAACCGTAACACAGAATACGGAAATACGCAAATTGAATTCGAAATAAATATGGTGAAATAGATTTTAGAACAGGAACGGTCCAAATGTTCCAGTATTTATACAAATGTAGCGCTGCATACATAAAGTTTGGTAAATTTTGGCAACAGTTGCGGAGTTGTCCAACTTGCTGCGAGTGCTTGTCGTCGCGATACTAAGTTGTCGACATCTTGCGCAGCCGCCGCTGCTTGCGTCTGTACGTGTTCCGTGTACATGTGCGGCCGGACGGAAATAGACAGCGCGATACAGTGCGGCCACCGCTGCACCGCACCGTGCGCGAATATCACACTACACTAAGTGCCACATGTCGGCTACATTCCAAATTGAGCTCTTTGAGTAAAAAGTGTCATTCAAGCTGATAATGCGTTCTGCAATTACTTTGCACCGCTTTCAAAGGCTGAGCCATTGAAGGCGTTATTTTGTGTGTGTAAAGAACATAATAGCGTGAGTGGCGTCGCGAACCAAAATCCTATTAATCTGATACAATGAGCGTGTAATACATGGAACCGTACTTAGTCAGCGTGTTGTAATGCGGGATGAGCTGCGCCCTGCTAGTGTTACATGGAGCTTAATGTCACAAGTGGAGCGCACGTCAAATACAACTCATTAATTATACGAATCAGTAGCTTCAGTTCAGGCAACAACAAAGCAGAATCAAAGACAGTCGCAACACTCCGGCGAGCACCGTCGTGAGTTTGTGTCGCAGGTTTATGACAAAATCAGGGTTTTCATCAAAAACCTAGTCTTTTGATCAAGAGCCGGAAGAAGACAAAATTATTACCTTATGTTATCATAAACCTGAGAAAATCCAATTTTTTTTATCAAAACCTGAACTTGTTTAGGTTTATGATAAAATTTAAGCTCTTGACGCGATCGATTAGAAGATTTCGGTTGACGGGGATTTACCACGGGCCCCGCCGCGCTTCACCTGCACTCGCGTGCGCCTCAGCCCCTCACTCTCAAATCACTACGCAAAGGGGCAACCTGTGAAATGTATGTGAAATGATTAAGTAAATAACAGTTTTCTTTTATTTCAAATTATTTTTCACATTTCGTGATGCAACATCAATTAGTGCAGAACCAATATGGATTATGTGCTAACTGTCAAATCATATCAAATCAAATAATTTATATTTTGCCAACATGAGTGGAGTATAGAATTATGTTATATATGTTTTGATAATGTTCTCCATGCTCTGCCGTCACTTGGGCATGCAAAACTTACACATAATTTACAACCTACTATCAAAATACCATGCTGAATAACAATAAATATTACAAAATTTTAAATTGTAAAGTTTTTTACCATTTTTTTTTCATTTAACACACACACATCACATTTTTTTTAATTTTAATTATATGTGAAATTATAACAAATAAATTATTGTTTATTGTCTCAAATTGTTTTATTTATTTAAAGAAATAGCAAACAAAATTGTTTTTATCATACAACTAATCCAATCTAGGTTTTTGATAAAAAAACTGGATTTTCTCATGTTTATGATAACATAAAGTAATGATTTTGTCTTCTTCCAGTTCTTTGATGAAAAACCTAATTTTGTCATAAACCTGCGACATATACAAATAGAATTACCTTACGAGTCCACAGTAACGAGCGACATACAAACACTCATAGAACTCTACGTGGCCGATACGTTGATTTCTTTTTAACATTAACATCGAAATACATCCAGAGAGTGTTGTAAATTAGAACCTATTTACGAGATAAAGTGCACTCCTTGTACGAAAAATGTGGAGGTATTTTAGTGAGCGGATAGATGTCCACTCGAGCGAGCTGGAACACAAATAGCTCGCGAAAGGAACCACTTCCTCAATGACTTGTGTCAACGTGATTGTGAAGCTAGGCCACGAAGGAAAATGATCACCCGCCAAGCTGTCTACTGAAATATACAAATCGGAATAGTTTCCGTTCGCAGCGGAGCTAACAAGGGATTAATAATTTTAGCAATATAGAATGAAATTCAATTTCAGTTTTCTTTACATCGCATAAATGTCGCAGAAACTGAATGTAAATCACTGAAATGGTTTATTTAGTGTACTCCCAGAAGATAAAGCAAATAAATGATAATTATGTATGACAGTGAATAAAACTGTTAATCTGATATTCGATTTCAATTGAAATAAATGTTCTGTTCGAACAAAGCTGGGAGGACCATAAATAATAATTGAAATTATATTATGTTTAATGTTGTTACGAAAACAAATTGCAATACGATAAAATTCCGTTATTATTTGTATTTAAAAACGAGTTATGTTTCAGTTAATTTAATAGATTATCGTCGCACACGGCGGGTATTAGTTTATATAATATAAACGTTTGTGTGATGGAGATGAAGGGAATAACGCAGTAGAACGTGTCTGTAACTTGAAGGATATCTCTTTGTAGGTTCAGTTAGTATACACGGGAACGATTTGATATAACTGATATTCATCCCAGTGAAGCCACACACTAGTAAAGAATTAGTGTTATTGTAACGTATTTCCGAGGAGCGCTCATGTTAACATTGTGCCAGCACTAACGTTAATACTATATCATTTCCATGCTCATGTTCACGTTGAAATGTTTCAGCAACAATGCACATAGCGGTCGCAGCGCGGCCCCGGCCTGGCACTGACGTGTGACACTATAACGACACCGCCAGTCAGAGGGTAGGCACACGAGGCACTGCTGGGAGCCCAGGGCGGATCATTAGTCAGATGGCAGATAAAACAGCCACAAGCGGCCATCGGCCACAAAGCGCGCTTTAATTGTAGCCTGTTATTAATAGTGGCCGATTACATCGGGGCCCATTGTGGAGCAAACAATCAACTATTTACGAGCGTTTAATTACCGAATCAATTATATTAGATGGCGAACACACTACACTGTGGGCTAATCCCCATTAGATTAGCCCACAGTTATTAGAAACATTTGAATAATACATTATTTATTGGGGGTCGAGGGGCCGAGAGTGGACTAAACGAGTAATTCAAACAGAACAATCATTTAAAGCTTGTTCGACTTCACTTGGAACTTTGGAGCACAGAATGTGAAAGGATTCCTAGAACGGATTGGAGGAGCCGCTCAACAAAATAGTCACAGATCACGATTAAAATGGAGATAAACATCAAACGAGCTCACTTAACTACACCGCGAGCCAAGATTAGCAACTCTTAGCGAACAAAGTGATGGTAGACACGATAGATATATACTATAGAATATGAAAGTCATGGACGACAAAATCCATAACGATCCAAATTCACCCACAAATGGGGCTGTACAAACGAAAACTAAAATTCGACACCGGATCGCAGTATCACGTATCCATCGCTACATCAGAACGATTAATGTCCAATAAAGTGGCAGTTTGCCGGCAATGGACGATCCATCACCGCGCCGCATCGCTCGCTGCTCATATTAGACTCGTATTGGGTAACAGCATTTACCGCAAACGTATTTTCATAAATGAAATGAGCTGTGAAAATAGTTTGACGCCAAGTTGAGCTTGTCACAGTGAGTACTTCGTCATTCTAGTCATGAGTACTTACTGTGAGCGAGGTTTCATGTATTACTTCGGCACTAATTGTAAGCGTGGCGCACAACTGAACACGTCGCAGATAACGGCATGATTAATGAAGCCGCGACGCAAAGAAACGGCTTTGATTCAGTGCTCAATCACAGACTTGGAATGTTTCTAAACAGTTATTAGTTATTGTTTGGCATTTCTATGAATATAGACGAGGATATTATGGGTTTTGAGAATGTTTTAAGTACTTTAAAGTTTAACTTTCGAGGTTGTTACTATTTCAATCTAGGTAAGCTCAGAGAGAAGCCGAGAATATTACAACGCGCGTAAGTATAGAAGTGTAGAAATGTCATCGACTTGGCATTAACTTTAGTTTGTACCCTGTCGCTCTCTGGTACACAACGCTATATTTATCATTGAGAGTTCCATTGTGAGGCACTTTACCATTAGCTCCCCATTAAACGAGGAGGTAATAACTGTGTAGGTAGTCCTTGCCTACAATTATAACATTAAACACAAATATAGTTTGAGTAACGTTCGCTATTAAACACTGACACGTTCGTGAGTCGTGAGGAGGGGTCGAGGGGAACCATTCAAAGTGTCTAAATTCTATTAGATGGTAATGTAATTTGTAATATTGAATAATTCAAACATGGGATGGTTGGTGTGGTAACAAGCCACCGACTCGCTTATTACCCATTGGCGGACGACACCGCTCAATTTATATCATTTCTGCCACAATTCACTCTGAAGGACTACCTATTTCGATGGCGCCTGTCTTCAGCCAATTAACGCCATGTTCATTACAACGAGTATGTGAAATATTTCACTTGACTGGAGAAGTAATGGAATATTATGAGCCTTTCACCATTAGATATTCACTGAGAGGTAATAATAATAATGTGACTGTCGCCAGGGAGCGGAGCTATTGCTATTGATGTTTTCAATTGAATCTGTGCAATCCTTTGTACCATCTGTCAGAACAAGAACTACGTCACAATCATGGGATAAGGTTTCTAATTTGAAATACACACAACGTCGGCACTGGGGACGAACATTCAATAAAAAGATTTGATATCATACCCTTCTGTTATCTGGATCGCTATTTATTCACCCTCCGGCACTCCGGCACTCCGGCACTCCGCCGCACTACACACCACGACGGTATCTCACTGTAATAGACTCACTGGCACAAGCACCGCTCACAAGATTTATTTGGACACAGTTTACGATCCTCAAAGGAAACTTCAGATAAAGCAGTTCTGTACAAAGACACTACAGACGAGGTTATTCTCTGAAAGCGAGCGTTAGCTAAAGTCTCGGACGACGATAAAAGCGCGGTAGGTACCAGGAAATTATAATTCCACGAAAGATAAACCGCGGCCGAACACGAGTGTTTACAAAAGAGATCTTCGAGCTCCACTGAGGAGCGGCGCTTGTGGGCGGTGTTGTAAACCGAACTGTCTCACAAACTACCAGGAACATAAATAATTCGATCTGCGACGAAACTTGACTGATATCGAGCTTGACGAAGGGACGGTACAGCCAGCATACTAGACGTAAGACGAGATAGAGGCAAAACAACAAACATAACTTTATCCGGGTTTTTGGCGCGGCGTTAAATCGCGTCATAAAATAGTGAAGGTTTATATAACGCAGCGGGATTGGCTTATCTGTCCCCGAGGGAGCGATCTGCGATCGAGGCGCCCGCGCCAGGCCGCGCTAAGTGTGCCCGCGCTTATGGCGGAGCTGATTATTCATGACTTGGAGCAGAATGTGACGAGCAGTAGGTACCTACCGACTACGTATCCAGCAGTTAATGCTAATGGCACACACCTATTAAAAGCGGAATGAGTTCGGATAAAGTGATGAGGATCCTTATTTACGACGCTCGGGCTTGTGCAGAGTTTACGTTGGAATAAGTATCTGAAGATTAAGAGCCGTCCATCAATCTCTCTCTACGTCGTCGTCGATGGGTCTCATGGAGGATCACTTTATAGTTGTTCCAGTTGTTATCGGTTGCTAGTGTTAAACTCATACTGTTTTTTGGCCGAATATGTTGACATAATCAATAAACGTTTTCGACAGGTTCATAGATCAAATAATGCCTTAGAATGATTGTGCAACTTTGAGAGTTTCTAAGTATTTAACAAATCCTTGTAAATTGCTTTAAAATAAGTTATTGGTTTTTGAAACTGAGTATCTATTAAATTACTTCAGTTAAATCAGAACATCGAAGTGACTCTGAGTAATTTTCAATATGGCATTGCATAAGCAGAATAAAACAGTAATATTCACGTGCGAAGAATGTTCGTATTGCAGTAACACAGTGGTACACAGTGCGTTAATAAAACGGTTTCTGACATTTACTCGAATATTATTATTCGGAATGAACCCGGTCGGCTCACCTTTGACCACGAGCGCGGAATTACTGCGATGTGGAATATTACAAGTTAAATATAAAGCGAACTTCCACGAAAAGCAGCAGTGGTGGCCCAGTGGTAACGGCCGCGACTTACGAGTTGTAGGTCGTAGGTTCGAACCCAGACAGGCGCTTTACTTAGTGTAAATTATTTTATCACCACTGCTCTCCAAACGGTGAAGGAAAACATCGTGAGGAAACCGGCATGTCCTAGAACCAAAAGTTCGAAGACATGTGACATCTACCAACCCGCACTGGGCCCGCGTGGTGGATTACGGCCAGCTCCCTCTCACAGAGAGGAGGCCTGTGATGTCCCAGCAGTGGGAACATTACAGGCTGATTATGTTCCACGAAAAGTATTTCCATTTTCACTATTAGGTTTAACTGCAACATTTATAATCAACACTATTAGCATTTTTTTCAGAAGAAACTTGTTTGTCAAGCTCAGTTAGTCACTGTTGAGTAGTATTGCTTGCTAACTTAACGAATAGGTAAGTTAGGTTTTACAATATTTGTCTGACGCTTAAGCGATCATTATTTATTCAGTACATGCTCAAGCTTAGTGTATATAATGTTTGATATTAATGTGCTCTGCTTGGATCATATTATTTTCAAGAAGTATTGAATTTAATAAGACATCATAACTCCCCAATTACGGCCTCATAATGTTCTTTGTCTATTATAATCTCAGATTACGGGGATTTTCGCGGAAGTTGGGAGCGAAACCTTTTGCTTCGTAATGTACACAACAACGATCTATTCATTAACTCCCTGAATGCGCGGGGTCTATTACCGGCTTGATTAAATAATTATTGAATTAATTGTCGATTGTTACCGACTAGCGACTCCCCGAGACATACAATAGTAACTGTTGTTCTGGTCGTCTCATCTGTCTGCGAATGTTTCGTAGTGTCGCTGTCGCATGTCGATGGAAACGATTACCATACTATTTACTTTTCTGAATTGAGAATTGATATGTAATTAATTAAATGCCTCACACAAAAAAAAATATTTTATTTTGAAAAATTTGTTGATTTTTGTAACACTAGTCGTTATGTTTAGTGGACTGCTACAGGCTGACAATGATGATGAAAATATTAATCGGTGACTCCAATGGTTCCATAGGGGTAGACAGAAACTACAGATCGCCACCTGCTACGATCCTTACATCCTCCTTTTGCTCGGTTTACGTTCATACGTCTGTTAATAATGCTGAAAGGATTCTGCAAAGATGTAAAGTGTGATATGGCTATCGCAAGTGTTGGGAGTCGATTGTTAACTGCCAGATAGTGTCGGTGGCGGTGACGTCGGCTCGGACTGCGCATTACGTCGGTTATTCGAAGCCCGTTCGAGTCCGCATATTAGTTTATCGCGTTCCCTCGAAAGGGCTAATCCCATTCAACCCTCCGTAAAGCGATTCCGTCGTCTTGCCTCAAACGCCCCCGAACGGCCTCAACCTGCAATAAGGTAACAACCATTTCTGTGGCGCTCTCGAGCTATTCAAACTGAACTATTCAGTCGTCCGATTAAAAAAGGAAACCTCTTTGCTCAGTTTGTGGCGCCTTTGCTTGCTTATCATTTTGTTAAGTTTCACGTATTCAAAGCTCCGTCGGCGCGGGGTTAGATCGTTTGCGCCTAAGCTTATAATAAATGTCATTTTTCTCGGCGACGTTATATTCTAGTTAGTTTTAATAACATGGTCGCCTTTGTACGCACGATCGTTTCCGACATTATTGAAACAAATGCGCGGCAGAACGTTCAGAAACGGAGGATCGGTTGTGCCGAGACGTTTGCGGAGTTATATGAGTAATTACGACGTTAATCAAATAGAGTGGCTTCTCTCGGAGATTGAATGTTTTATTCAGAGGCCGGCGCTATCTGTGCCGAGTACTCGGCGGCTAATGTTCGCGTTTAAACCGCTCGTAAAGTTTTACGCGGCCCAGCGCGGCACGGCGCGGCATGGTGCGGCGCGGCGGCACTCGACACAGTTGCGGCGCCGCACTTAATTAATGCAACCGCCAACGCGCCGCGCCGCGCCGAGCCCTCGCCATGCAAATCCGCCGCCGTCAACACTTCACAACGTCTTCGCGGTTTTGCTTTAATTCAGTTATCTGCTCCCCGAGAGCTTTATGAATAAAGTGACGAACATTAAAAGTTTACGACAAAACTACACTTTAAATACATTTAAGTACTTTTCAGTGATTAAGTCTACTTAAAGTTTGAAGCTCCGCAGAGTTGTGTCGGTACCGGTAGAGAGCGGCTTAGCCGGAGTTCCGCCGGCCCCGATCCGCTGAGAGATAACTCGCGTCGCTCAGATCAGATAGCTGCCTAGCAGCGCTTTGTTCGACAATCCTCGTCACCACTCAAACGATTCACTCGGCTCCGATGGAGCGACAGATAAATTAAAAGTTTGTCAACTCGAACAAGTCCCCGGTCCGGGCGACTGTGCATTTATGTCGCGAAACAACACTGAAACTTACTGTAGGTACAGAAATCCGTCGCGACAAATCGCATGCGTTTCAGCGCGTGCGGAATCGCGCGATCATCGCGCCACAGTTGCGGAAGCGGGTCCACACAGAGCACTCACTGCGGTCACAGCACGACGCGCGCGGCTAGAGGGGGGCGCGCGGGGCGTGCGGGGGGGCGGGGGCGCATCGCGCGACACACGTGCGGCGGACGCGGCCGGCCCGGGACACTGCCGGCGCCGGCCCGCGCGCGCACCCCGCGCCCCCCGCCCGCGCCCCGCACGCCCGCGCCTCACCCCCGTTGCGCGCGCACCGCCCAACGATCCCGAGCGCGCCCGACGCCGAACGAACTCGAGACGATTTTTACATCTGCACTGTTGTGACATTGAAATTCAATTTTCGATTGAGCGGCCTTCGACGTGGCGGCGGCGCGAGCCTCGAATGAGTTCCGGAATCGTGTTCCGGTTTCGTATTTGAATAACGAGAATCGGAATTTTTGTCGGGGGCACGAAAATTACTCGATTCGACGAGGGTTTCCTTTGTTGAGCTCCGATAATTATTTTGGAAATTTATTGATATGCCACCGATTCGACGATAACGATTATTGATAAATGTTGATACAGAATTGAATTCAGAACAGTCTACTACTAACTACGCAATTTCTAAATAAATTATACAATTTAGTGTCTAAAGCGTTTAAAGCATGACTTATCATCAGAAACAAACTTTCTTAGAATCTGTGGAAGAATGAAGCAAATAGAACATTCGAATAAACCTACAAAGTTTTCAATACACAATATAGGTATGTTTTATTTTATACTGTAAAAGTTTGACAAAATAAATAGATAGCTCGCGGCGGTCGTGCTATTTGTGAGAAAAAAGTTGCAGCGTACCGTAGCAGCGTAGCAGTGTAGCGGTGACGTAGCGGCGTAGCACCGTAGAGGCGTAGCAGTGTGTGTGGACGCCCGCTAATCCGTAGCGCGTAGCTCTACGGTACTTTACAAATGGCTACGCTACGGAATTTAATTTCGCGCATTTCTTTTACGCTATTGGATATTGTAAGGATTTGCGGCTTCCATATATTATCCGCTGACGACGCTGACACGTGATTTTTTTTCGTCCAGTTTGTTTGAAAACTTCTTTCAAAGCGTGAGTTGCTGGAGGGTACGGGGGGGGGCTGTCTCTACTCGAGAGCTTTTCAATTCAACTCTATTGGTATGTAATTAAGGGTACAATGAACACCATCACATATTTCTGTGCATATTTCATTTGTCTGTAGTTGTAACTCGCCGCGTGGAGATCTCGATAATACAAATGCACGTAACAATGAACAATTATTCCGACTGTAATGTATGAATTGTATCTGATTATCGTTTCATTTGGTGGTTGTTTGATCGCACAATATCAGTTTCCAGAATTGATGGGAACATTCAATTAAAACGCTAATTACTCACATTGTTCACATACGCAGAGGTAAGCAATAATTATTAAATGAAACCTGCAATCATAAATATGTAAAGGTATTCATGAAATATCAATAGTTGCGGAGATCAATCAAGAAAGTTCTTTCGCTCGCTCCGCTTTGAGCGCTGAGCGCGGGAGCCGAGCGAGCAAAGCGTACATACGTATCTCGAACGTACATTACGTACCCCGGTCCCAACTCGTTCGATAATATCATTTGTATATTTCCGATAAGATGCCATATTTTTTAGGATAAATATTCTTTTATCGAACAAAAGACGGGATGTGACGTCAGAGTTTTACTTTATTCTGCTTTTCATGTTAATTCAGATATGATTTAATATAACTTCAGGGATGTTTTATATTTCTTTGACTGATTGACGAAAGTGAAATACGGAGAAGGGAAGTATTGTGAGAAACTGCAGTTTGATGAACCGTCGCGGTGTGGCTCATGGTTTGATGAACTGTCTCGGTGTGGCTCATGGTTCGTGGCTGTAAACAAATGGCTTCTAAAGTTGAGACTCCTCCGAGCATGTACGAATGTAGGGCGCTAAACGTACCCACCTCCGATTAAACTATTGGGGGCATATTATATTGTATTCGATAAATTATAAAATGCTTAGTTTATTCTACATATTTACTGATCATTAATCAAAATAAAGAAAATAATGTGTATTATCCTCTCTCCTAAATAATGCGTTTTATCCTCTCTCCTAAAACTTCGATGATCGTAATTTATTACCTTGAATTCTGTGTAAAACTACTGAAATCTAAAACAATGATAAATACACAGACGGAACACTGGAACGGGACGGTAGTACAGTAAAAGATTTAGATCAAATTACGATTTTGTTTGAGTCGTGACCGCGTGTTGCGCAGGATTGCGCGCCGCGGCCACCGGCATGTCTCGACTCGCGACTATTTTATAGAAAACGGAACATGCATGTGTTAGAAAATGGGGTAAAATCTATTAATAAAAAAGTATATATATATATATTACCCAAATATAAACCTTTGAATATCAGAATGGCTACTAGTTATTTAATATGTCGAGCCTTTTCAGGAAGAACATCAAAATCATCATTGGCGTAAGCGCCAAAAATCCCAAAACACTGTTTTAATATCAATCGCCAGATCAACTGATTTTGCATTTTGCATCACCTTCTCCTGTAAAATATGCAAAATGGCGGTTACGATCTTCTTCCTGAAAAGGCTCGATGTGTAAAAATAACTATGAAAATGGTATGTAGGGAAAGGATTTTATGAAATAAAGCACAGAAAGACAAGCTAGACATTTATTTCAATTTAGGCTTGTCAGTAATTAATCAGAAAACTAGTTGTCCGTTCCAACTCTAGGTCATCATGGAGATGAAGGACAAGAAACTCCATGGAAACAGTGTTGAAGTATTCTATCAACAAATTTCTTATTATTGCCATAAATTATCGTTATTTTAAAAACAATTCTATCTAATCTACCATTGTCCAAGAGAACTCAGAATAATAGCAACATAATAACAATAGCTAGGAATATTCCAGTATACACTTTAAAACATTGGCAATAATGGCCACATTATAACATATACAGAACACCATACTTATAGTTATCAGCAATAATCAAGATAATAATATCAATTGACTTACATGACATCTGGTCGATCTATTCCACATAATTACGTCACAAGTACTATTCAACTGACTGTAGGCTGGAGCTCCGTTCTAATCGATGTCTCGAACAAGAATGGTCTCTGCTATTTTTTTTTTTTTTCCGACTATGGCATCTCGTAGTTGACCTTGAGAGGTCGTGACTACTTAACCGGACTATCCTGTGGCTGCCTTAAGTAAACTCAAAGCCTCCAGCCAGGGGCAAATATCTTATATACTAAGCGACTACACGCTAAGGGCACCCCCTGTGGGGTACGAACCTCGGCTTAGGGCGTCGCTGGGGGAGGGCAGCAAGATGGGACAGGCTGGATCTGGTTTTTATTATTTAAGCTTGGTGAGGCCGGCGTTTCCTAGCTGACTGCTCTGAGAAGAAACGCCGAAACAAACTCAGAGGTCACAGTCGGGAATTTAAATCTACTGGCTCAGCTGCGGCGCGGGCTGGCACTTCTTCGAGCAAGGGTCGGGGGGAGGCATTTAATTGGGGACGTCGCGAGGGACCTCGGCGGCGAGGTCGGAATGTCGGTGGTCTGTGTTTGTGCACTGTACTGGTAGACTTGCTTTTCTCCTGGAGGAGGGTTATGGGGTCGTCAGGGTCGGAGAGGACATGCCTTGGACGGCGGCATTTGCTAATTTTGGAGGGGGTGTACCTGGAAGCCTCGACGACCAGAGGGTTGCGGTGCTTGGCGGCGGTATCGAAGAAGCGCTTGGAAAGGCGCTTTATGAATTGATGGATGGTAGGAATTTTGAGGTCTACATGGAGGATCTCATTTCGAACGAACCAGGGGGACCCCGTAGCCTTTCGGAGGAATCGATTTTGGAGGGTCTGCATCCTATGGATGTGATGGGGCTTTGCGTGGGCAAAGACTACACAGGCGTATGTCATTATTGGACGTATGCACGCTGTGTAAATGCGCATTTTGCACCTAAGTGACAATTTGCTGCGTGCATTTAGGACGGAGTGGAGTCTGCCGAGAGCGAAAGCGGCGCGCGAGCGGACCGTCTTTATGTGCTCTGCGAAGGAAAGGTGATTGTCGAGTATTACTCCAAGGTATTTGGCTCGCTTCTCCCAAGGGATCGGCTTGCCGAACATGGTGATAGGTCGGGGGGGGAATGGTCTCTGCTACTCGGAGCTCCCCCTTTTATAGTCGTGAACAAACAACTTTGACGTTTCTATCTACCGTCATCCAAAATATCAACGACATAAAAGGTGGATTTCCGTTTGGAATATTTTCTATGTTTTACTACATTATTCCTTAATATTTTAACTAGTCTACTTTTACAGACATACTGAAATAATAATGGAATAATTGAATAATGTAAATTAGGTATTAAATACTTGTTACAAGTTTTAGGTTATGCAAAACATTACTATTTCATCAAGTTTTAACAGTAAAAGGAATACTTATGATAACAATAACAATACCTATAACTAGGATAATCCATTACATGCGACCGGAATGCACATTTGATTACCAAGGAGATGCATTTTTTAATTTTCTATCGACCTTTATTAAATAACGCATAACTCTGAATGGACTAAGATTTGGAACTTGGTGCCGTAGTAACTATTGTTCAGCAGAAAAATACCTATCTAACGATGTTTTACACGTAGCTATTGGGAGGTGGAACCAGAGTTCACACAAATCCTGGCATCGTCCTTTGAAAAGGTTAATTTTGCCATATATTCAAGTATTGATCTAAATCGTTTGTTTCTAAGAAGTTTCGACTAATATTTTAATTGTTTATGTCTTTATTTAAAACACGTTGTGTAACCTAATATGTTTGATAACTTACTAAGTCTTTGAGATAACAGTTATTCTATTGTAATGAAAAACGTTGTATTTAGGAAACTAGCTACAACCGACAATCTATATTTACCTTCGAAGATATTGCATTCCCTGCGTCGTGGGTCAATCACCCGCCTTAACAGTTATGTGCTGTGACTTACGACCTTCTACCGCGGAAGCGTCAGTCGCTAGTTGGAGGCGCCTCGTTTACAAGATTGATAATATCGAAAGTGGAGCTATTTGGGATACTTCCAGCTCGTTAGAAGTGTAATTTAAAATATGTTTTAGGAACTAAGATTGTATTTACTGGGGACAACTTTGTACTGTGTGATGCTGTGAGGATTTCGTTATTAATTCAAGAGAATGATCTAACATTGACAGAGTAATGGTGTGACGTCAGTTACTCCAACAATAACACTAACTTATTTAAACTTTGGCAAATTCTATTAGGAACTTAGCTCCAGTTCAAAGCGTATTCCTTTCGGCTTAAATAAATTTCGAAAGGGAATAAAATAAACATGGCCCCGTCCGTCACGGAGGATTAGTGCGCGGCCGGAGATTAGCGAATGGAAACGTAGCCGTAACCATTGCCTGCTGATATTTTTTATTGAGTGAAGCGAACGCCTCCTTACCTCGCGGTACCCCCCCCCCCCCCCACCCCCTCGTCCCATCTCCTCACCCGCACCCCCCGGGACGGACTCGCGGAATACTTTAAAAAACAATCCGACTACAATTGGAACTTTGAACAAGTTCGAGCTCCGAGGAAATCAAGACTTGGCAACTTTTTGTTTTATTGGTCAATTTGTTTCGGAAATATTAAACGTTGTTCTATCCGTCGTTCATTACGGCGCGTCTCGGACGGTTTTATTGCCGCCGTCTGATTACAATAAGACTCGTCCCTCTGTTGTTGAACAACACTCGCTCGTCCCCCCGCATCGTGCCGCACCGCACCGTGCCGCACCGTGCCGCACCGTGCCGGCGCCGGTTCCGACCCGCTCCGGCGCCGCATTTAACTAAACTTTCTGATGTACATATTTTAACCTGAATTGGAATTGCTCTCCAGTTAAATTGTCACTAGAATACACATATTGTAAAGTTTATAGGATCCGCATAGAATGCAATACGGAGCTGTTATTATAACCTAGCTCATGTCTACAATCGACATGGCAAACTAGAATTGATATCAATTATTAGAGGCACTTTCATACAAGTCGTTCCATTCATTCCGCTCCGCTTTGTCGCATAGCTAATGCGCGGTGCACTGAGACGAGCTGAAAATCTTAATTGGTAGACTTAATTTAATATTATCCAGGCAATTGTTAAGCACGTCACCGGCACACAAAGCCTGCAGCACTCCATTTGATCAAATAGACCGCCATATGAATGAGTAAACGCTGAACCAATTACTCAAAGACCGCGGCGACTTAAATTAACTAGATGGGGTGCCGTGAGCCGGTTCGAACTGGATTGCGTTGAATGGAACTGGGTGAAACTGGTGCGAGTGCCGTAGGCAGAGCCGACAAGTTGGGAACAATGGTGACAGCTCAGTGACGTCACAGGCGGGAGGCTAGCGCCGACCTCTGCCCTCGCAGTTAGAAGCAGTTTGCAGATAAACTCGAGGCTCGTTGTCGTAATAAGTTTAGCGTCTCCGTTTAAATACCGACGCTAACATCCACGTTTGCGTTTAAATACCGACGCTAACATCCACGTTTGCGTTTAAATACCGACGCTAACATCCACGTTTGCGTTTAAATACCGACGCTAACATCCACGTTTGCGTTTAAATACCGACGCTAACATCCACGTTTGCGTTTAAATACCGACGCTAACATCCACGTTTGCGTTTAAATACCGACGCTAACATCCACGTTTGCGTTTAAATACCGACGCTAACGTCCACGTTTGCGTTTAAATACCGACGCTAACATCCACGTTTGCGTTTAAATACCGACGCTAACATCCACGTTTGCGTTTAAATACCGACGCTAACATCCACGTTTGCGTTTAAATACCGACGCTAACATCCACGTTTGCGTTTACTGCCGAGCTTACCACAGACTCACAGGAGGATACTTATTACTCTGATGCGTCGAATTATACTTGGTAAAACTTCAGCGAACCTAACTTCGAGCTTAAATTGTTTTTACATAATTCTAAGTAAAGTTATAATTACTTGTATGAAAGTATTGATTGCTCATTAAATTGGCATTTAATAAAATCGGTACCTAATTGAAATAAGTTCAAAAAGTGCACATTCCGGTCACTGATCTCCGCAGATGTAATAATAAAAAGACAGATTAAACTCCAATTTCCATATTCCAACGAGATATTCATGGGGTTTATTGGAATAAGTCACTAAAATAACTTTTAGGCAGCGATGCACGATGCCCACAAGAACGATATACGGTATACGGTATACCTAATTATTTTTCTAAACATAGCACGATGTGCGGCTTTTCATTTTATTGTCTGGTACTCCATCCAATTCATTGTTGCATCGATTTGTTGTAGTGAACTTTGTTGTATTTTCCGGAAAACTGTCCAATTTATGTATTCTTTAGAGTCTTATGTCGCAGTCATCATAAAACCTATGTTTATAGTAAACAATGCTTTTACGTAAAAGTAAAAAGTAGAAAAAATAAACATAAAGCTAGACGAAAAAGCAATCATGTATTCTTATAAATTGTAGTATTACAAACTGAGACACAAAAACTTGTTTCCATTACAAGGAACACGTGTATCAAACCCCCACTATTGCCATCGACACTGACTTCACTATTTCTGAGTTAATAGGTTATTACCGGCCACCTGTTCCCGTAACGAAGCGGCGCGGCCGGTTATTTACAATGCGTCTCTATTGTTTGCTGCGCCACTGCTAATGAGTTGGCGATTGTGTCCGCAACAGTTACTCGTAGCGACGAGCTGGTGACGTAGGTCGGTGGGACAGTGGCTAAAGATGTGATTGGTTTGTAAGTTTAGACAGAAAGCTGATACGTTGAAGACTGCATGAACGATAAGAGATAGAATAGAATAGAATAGAATTATACTCTTTATTATGTACACCATATAAATTACAGACATAAATATAGAAACTTTACAATGGGTGACAAAATGGCCGGTCTTATCGCTAAAAGCGAACATAGGGATAATCTTTTTAAAATAAGCTTTTAATAAACTAAAATGTACGAAATAAAACTTACTATTGTCTATTTAGTTCTATTTAGTACCCTATATTATTTAATTAAAAACTTGTTTTTATAAATATTTTACCTATATTTTATTTTATTTTGTACTTATTAGCATTAAAATTTGTTTAAATATCTGTTCTATCTCCTTTACTTGTAAGGTACTTGTAAAGATAAATCCAAATATCTAAAACGCAACAGGGCTATCTTGTTTTGTTGAGTAGTGCCCGTGACCACCCCCTGGCTCCATCATTAGACCCTGAACACCACCTATTGTAATAGCACTTATCAAGACGAATCTAATGAAACCACATACAATGGGTCTAATTAGTTTACTTGAGAACTGTCCGTGACAACCTTCAGGCTCCATCATCAGACCCTGGACCTTACCACGGACTATAGTACTTACACTTGTCAATACATATCCAATGAGTTCAAACACGATGGCAGTATCTTATTTGGTTGAGGAGTTCCTTTGTTTACCTTCCGACTTCATCATCAGACCTTAGATACCATCTTGGGGTGTAATAATATTATACTTGTCCAGAAAAAACCAACGAACTCAAACACAACGACGCTATTTTTATTGAGGAGTGCCTATGGCTACCTGCAGGCTCCATCATCAGAACCAATTTCATGTTATCATATTTTTGCGTTGTCACCGAAGTTACATAAGTATGCTAAGTTTCATCTCAATCGGATGCCAGAAAGTGCTTGAAAAATGGATGACAAAGGAAGTAACTGGAAACACATACAAACGAAGCATGGTAATATATAGCTTGTAAACAGGTACATAGGCACCGTTCATTTGTTCGTTCGCGATTGTACATTTGTACAAGCCACCAACTTAAAAAGGGTTTAATCAGATAAATGGAAAAGTGATTACTTCATTGTCCACATATCGATATAACCGTTCGTCCGCGCCGCATACCGTGCCTTCGACTATACAATATCCGTTTTCCTCGTAAAGCTATTCCCGTGTTTCTTAGAAGTTCTATGGAAGCATTCATGTCTCTTATTACGTGCATACAACCACTGCTTTATCAGAATGGCTGACGATGTAATCAATTATAAAGCTGCGATCACATTATATAATCTCATCAAAACATTTAATTACAGTAGACTTCCAAGACTTACATAACGCTTTCACTGTTAAAAAGCTGATCTCAAGTACAGTCCTAACTCTAAAGGCCTAAGTCTACACTCTACGAACCATCTTGGGCAAAATATACGGTTTGGGCGTGTCGCTGTCGTCGCACAGACACTCCTATGGGCTTATGGTAAGAAATTAAGTCAATGGTATTTAATGTTGTGTCATGCAATAGTTCAATGGTACATCTAAGCCATACATTTTGACCAATATGTAAGGTGTGGAGAGTTAGGGGCTGCTTGTATAGTTAAGCTCTTGGCTCTACATTAGATCTGATAAGTTTTTAACAGTGAAAGCGTTCTGTAAATTAAGTGGCAACCTACTTTACATGAAATGTTTTTGTTGGGATTCCATTTCTTTTTGTAGGGTGTTCTCTTTCTTTTTATTTTAGCGGTGGTATTGTAATGATCTATTACAGACTGGCTTCAGTCCGTGACTTCGTCCACGTAAAATTTCGACGAGTATCAGACAAGAGAAGACAAGAGTCGGGCCAACGAACAAGTCTTCACAATGTTTTGATTCTCGATGTAATTAATAAGATATTGTTCGAAGAGTCTTTAGTTTCCTAATAATAGAAAACTTTCCTAAACAATAACTACGCGGCTTTTGTGTGGCGTCTATTGTAGACCATAATGACGGATAATTTGGATTGCTTCAAACTGTTCTCTAAAGGAACCTGCTAGACAGGTTCGAAATATGTATGTAGTGAGACTCATTAAGGTTTCAAGGAATTTCATGAATTACTTCTAAAATCTAGTGTTTCTTGGTCTGATTTGTTTCTTTGTTAGCGTTTTTCTTTGTAATTAGTTACGAGATTTTGTTGATAATCGAGTAATCATACCTGAAACGCAAAATATTTTTTTAAAAACTTGTTTCACAGTATTTTTTTGCATAATTATAAATGTTAGGTCTAATTACTGAATTAAATACTTAATTAATGGAAAGTCATACCCAAGCGATGTCTGCTGTGCTATACCAGACTAAACGAAATAGGTATGTATGTATACGGAGCTAAGTCGCAACCTTTACTAGTTTGAAAATATGAGATGTATGTACAGTCAACAAAAGAGATAAGTATGCAGGATCGTCGGACATAGTTGAAGTTTAGTAAGACACCGATGGATGTTATCGACTGAAATTTAATTTGATAAATGAGCTGTTTGTTTTCTATTAATAAAATTAAATTTTATTCGAGATCATCTATCGGTTTCGTATTAAACTTCAACTATATCCAACGATCCTGCATACTTATCTCTTTTGTTGACTGTATATAAAGAAAAGAAGAGTAAAGAAAAGCTGATACATAGTCATTGTGATTACAAAAAAATACAAATAGTTTATTGCAGAAAGTTGTACAACTTTTACAGTCAATCTTACATAGGGACCTCCTTTTAAGTAAAAGATATACCTGTGCTGTGTGATTGTGAGAAGACCTTGAGTAGGTAACCAAAATAGTAACTTTTTAAGGCAGGAACTGAACAATAGGTGTATTTTTATATATACCTATTGTTCAATTCCTGCCTTACAAGTTACTATTTTGGTTGCAAGCATTATTTTAAATACAGCGGAATTTTACACATTTTAAAGCTAGCTCCAATTATTCGAAGTCACTTGTCGCCAGAGGGCGCTCCCCTCGCCTCTCCCTTCACTCCTTTGACGAAGTATTAAATATAACACTCCATCAATGAAAGTTATACTTTGTAATATCTGATACTCTATAAACTTTCACATTCCGCGAGAGATAGATTCCTTTGAATTTATTTCGTCGACTGAGTTGATGGATTGTCAAAGGTTCGCTTGGCGACGCTTAGAAGGATGACAAACACGGATATCTGTGATGACAAGTGTATTATTTGAAAGATCTCGGCTGCACCTACCGAGCTAACTGATTCTCAGATACAAAGCCAAGCAAATCTAATTCGGGTAGATAAATGGAACAGCGGATTTCGAATGTCATGTTTATTTATAGGTTAAAATTAAATATTCTATGTATGTCTTTATGAAATTTATTGAAGAATTATATGTAAATATTGCTATGGCATTGCTAAGGCTTTATACTATTTCACCAAACAAACTACTTTCCTCCTACTTCCTCTACTTGTTGTTACTTAACCTATTAATGTTGTGAACGAGTTTACAAACCTTAGCTATGTTATTCCAGTCTAGCTACACCAGCATTCACATTTTCACTGCAAAAGCTGCATCAAATCTATTTGTAATTGTGTAACAAATTGCAATCTAATAATACGTCTTTGGGACACTTTTTGATCACGTAATTGGTCGGATTTCGCTCGAAAGGCGTCGGTCGCATGTTCGGCTTGTGGTCACAGCACTAGCACTAGCTCGGAATTCAGGCTCGGATTAAATTCAATTTTAACGTTGCGCAGCCTTTCGCCATATAAAAAACTACAGACACTCAACTCCGGAAAATAAGCGAAAATGCACGCTCACATAGACTCGCCTCTACGTATAGCTAGGTGCACGCGCACTCGCGACTGGCATTCGTTTGTGATCTCCGCACGTACGCGTCTATATGTGTGTGCGCCTGTGTTCACTCGTTGTATAGAGTTGACCTTCTGTATCGTGTGTTCTGTCTATCTATTTGGTGCTTTCTCGTGCTGGTGCAAACGTAGGACGGTTTACGAGCGGCGAGCGGTCGTCCGGAGATTGGGATGCTTGCTGGTCGATTTTACAATGTATCTTTGACAATTAATTGGGGAATAAAAACGTTGATGTCGTGGTTAGGTTTTGCCTGATTAAAGTTAATCATCAACCCGGCCTAACAAACCGACAAAGTCAAGTAGGTACACAGGTAAAAGAAACAATGGTACAGTGACCGCCGCGGAGCTTGCCGACGAAATATTGAGGTTTTCTTACATAAGTTTATAATAATGCGCAATCCGATCCCCACTGTTTCATTGAGGGCGCAAGATCCGTGCCGGTCACTGTACGTTTGATAAGGATCGCATCATTTGAGAAACAATAGATATTATTATAAAGACCCAAGTCTATGATGCCCTCAATCTTGCTCATGAGAACAAAAGAGACCCTTATTCAAGACACTCAAGGGAATACTTACTTACTGCTAGAAGAAAATTGTAAATAAATCACAATAAATAGTATGTTATGCGATTTAAGTAAGCATATTCATCAGAATACTAAGTTCTTTCATAAAATCCCAGATGTCAGCAAAAACCCTTTTGATGGTATGTTTAAAAGACGTGATAAATAAAGGGACACAAATAGTGGCGGTGCATCGACTCATCGAGTCGCACGGTCGCGTCGCACGGTCGCGTCGCACGGTCGCGGGCGCGCAGGCGGGGGCATCGCCGCGCACAAACTTGCTGATTTATGCGCGCAAACAAACAACTGCTTCTATTATACTCTCGTTTTATACCGCGCTGATTTAGGACAAAAACGAAAAATGCAAAATTTATCCGTCATACACATAAAGTTAATATCCAACATAGAGACGACCACAGCGAAACATGGTTCTACGCTACAACGCAGTATTTTGGTAAAATATTTTTAAAGATGCAGATTCCTCGATTTCCGGTAAGTATGTCTGTGTACTATGTATGCTGTATGTAAGTATGTCTGTGTACTATGTATGGTGTATGTTAGTATGTCTGTGTACTATGTATGCTGTATGTAAGTATGTCTGTGTACTATGTATGCTGTATGTAAGTATGTCTGTGTACTATGTATGCTGTATGTAAGTATGTCTGTGTACTATGTATGCTGTATGTAAGTATGTCTGTGTACTATGTATGGTGTATGTAAGTATGTCTGTGTACTATGTATGCTGTATGTAAGTATGTCTGTGTACTATGTATGCTGTATGTAAGTATGTCTGTGTACTATGTATGCTGTATGTAAGTATGTCTGTGTACTATGTATGCTGTATGTAAGTATGTCTGTGTACTATGTATGCTGTATGTAAGTATGTCTGTGTACTATGTATGCTGTATGTAAGTAAATCTGTATACTATGTATGTTGTATGTAAGTATGTCTGTGTACTATGTATGTTGTATGTAAGTATGTCTGTGTACTATGTATGCTGTATGTAAGTATGTCTGTGTACTATGTATGGTGTATGTAAGTATGTCTGTGTACTATGTATGCTGTATGTAAGTATGTCTGTGTACTATGTATGCTGTATGTAAGTATGTCTGTGTACTATGTATGCTGTATGTAAGTATGTCTGTGTACTATGTATGGTGTATGTAAGTAAGTCTGTATACTATGTATGTTGTATGTAAGTATGTCTGTGTACTATGTATGGTGTATGTTAGTATGTCTGTGTACTATGTATGGTGTATGTAAGTATGTCTGTGTACTATGTATGGTGTATGTAAGTATGTCTGTGTACTATGTATGCTGTATGTAAGTATGTCTGTGTACTATGTATGGTGTATGTTAGTATGTCTGTGTACTATGTATGCTGTATGTAAGTATATCTGTGTACTATGTATGCTGTATGTAAGTATGTCTGTGTACTATGTATGGTGTATGTTAGTATGTCTGTGTACTATGTATGGTGTATGTTAGTATGTCTGTGTACTATGTATGCTGTATGTAAGTATGTCTGTGTACTATGTATGTTGTATGTAAGTATGTCTGTGTACTATGTATGGTGTATGTAAGTATGTCTGTGTACTATGTATGCTGTATGTAAGTATGTCTGTGTACTATGTATGCTGTATGTAAGTATGTCTGTGTACTATGTATGTTGTATGTAAGTATGTCTGTGTACTATGTATGGTGTATGTAAGTATGTCTGTGTACTATGTATGCTGTATGTAAGTATGTCTGTGTACTATGTATGCTGTATGTAAGTATGTCTGTGTACTATGTATGGTGTATGTTAGTATGTCTGTGTACTATGTATGCTGTATGTAAGTATATCTGTGTACTATGTATGCTGTATGTAAGTATGTCTGTGTACTATGTATGGTGTATGTAAGTATGTCTGTGTACTATGTATGGTGTATGTTAGTATGTCTGTGTACTATGTATGCTGTATGTAAGTATGTCTGTGTACTATGTATGTTGTATGTAAGTATGTCTGTGTACTATGTATGGTGTATGTAAGTATGTCTGTGTACTATGTATGCTGTATGTAAGTATGTCTGTGTACTATGTATGCTGTATGTAAGTATGTCTGTGTACTATGTATGTTGTATGTAAGTATGTCTGTGTACTATGTATGGTGTATGTAAGTATGTCTGTGTACTATGTATGCTGTATGTAAGTATGTCTGTGTACTATGTATGCTGTATGTAAGTATGTCTGTGTACTATGTAAGGTGTATGTTAGTATGTCTGTGTACTATGTATGCTGTATGTAAGTATATCTGTGTACTATGTATGCTGTATGTAAGTATGTCTGTGTACTATGTATGGTGTATGTAAGTATGTCTGTGTACTATGTATGGTGTATGTTAGTATGTCTGTGTACTATGTATGCTGTATGTAAGTATGTCTGTGTACTATGTATGTTGTATGTAAGTATGTCTGTGTACTATGTATGGTGTATGTAAGTATGTCTGTGTACTATGTATGCTGTATGTAAGTATGTCTGTGTACTATGTATGCTGTATGTAAGTATGTCTGTGTACTATGTATGGTGTATGTAAGTATGTCTGTGTACTATGTATGCTGTATGTAAGTATGTCTGTGTACTATGTATGGTGTATGTTAGTATGTCTGTGTACTATGTATGCTGTATGTAAGTATGTCTGTGTACTATGTATGCTGTATGTAAGTATGTCTGTGTACTATGTATGCTGTATGTAAGTAAGTCTGTATACTATGTATGTTGTATGTAAGTATGTCTGTGTACTATGTATGGTGTATGTAAGTAAGTCTGTATACTATGTATGTTGTATGTAAGTATGTCTGTGTACTATGTATGCTGTATGTAAGTATGTCTGTGTACTATGTATGCTGTATGTAAGTATGTCTGTGTACTATGTATGGTGTATGTAAGTAAGTCTGTATACTATGTATGTTGTATGTAAGTATATCTGTGTACTATGTATGGTGTATATAAGTTTGTCTGTGTACTATTTATGCTGTATGTAAGTGTCTGTGTACTATGTATGGTGTATGTAAGTATGTCTTTGTACTATGTATGGTGGTTGTTAGTATGTCTGTATACTATGTATGGTGTATATAAGTTTGTCTGTGTACTATTTATGCTGTATGTAAGTGTCTGTGTACTATGTATGGTGTATGTAAGTATGTCTGTGTACTATGTATGGTGTATGTTAGTATGTCTGTATACTATGTATGGTGTATGTAAGTTTGTCTGTGTACTATGTATGGTGTATGTAAGTATGTCTTTGTACTATGTATGGTGGTTGTTAGTATGTCTGTATACTATGTATGGTGTATATAAGTTTGTCTGTGTACTATTTATGCTGTATGTAAGTGTCTGTGTACTATGTATGGTGTATGTAAGTATGTCTGTGTACTATGTATGGTGTATGTTAGTATGTCTGTATACTATGTATGGTGTATGTAAGTTTGTCTGTGTACTATGTATGGTGTATGTAAGTATGTCTGTGTACTATGTATGGTGTATGTAAGTATGTCTGTGTACTATGCATGCTTTATATACTCATTCTATTGATGAATTTCTGGCTCGCCATAAAAGACCGTGGTATTTCACATTGTATTTATTTCATACGGAAACGGAACGGAATACGGATCACTGCACTGAAAGGACTAACGCATTTAACTCGCAAAATGTAAAAGTTTTCGCCAAATAAATAACACACAAACATTAGATGGAACGCTTCAAAGAAATATAATAATTTCTTCAAGAAAATGTACGAGTATTTAGTCCAAGAACATCTTTATATTATGTGTTATTTATAGGTAATGTTGTTCTTGCTTAACATTTTTAGTCTCGTTCATTCCCTGCAGGCAATGTTTGAATGACATTGGTTCATTTACTTGCGAAAGAAAAATATGACTAAAATTGATATATTCAATAAAATAATCAATGAATCAAACCTCATAAATACGTAGTTTACTCATCGTTGCAGTAAAACGAATTGCTTTGAACCACCAACGCTTTCAAACTATCAAAAGAGAATATTGTATAATTGTGTGAAAAATGTAATTAGTCTTCAGTATTAAAATTCTTAGTCGGAGCTCAAAGGTTTAAAAAATTATCACGAATTTTTGTTTTTGTTTGTGCCTGAAATATTTCAAGATTGCTTTAGAATTTGTAGAACAGATAAGTTTCTCATTGATATCTTGAAATGAGGACTAAGGCCTAGGGAATTCTATGTTACATCATCTTGATACGCCATCACAATCGATATAAGATCACCAAGACAAGTAGGTACCTACAGACGTCCAAACTCCCTCCAAAAGTTCATAATTTTCATAATCCTTAGTGTCGAGTGTAATAGATTATCCTAATTATAGGTGTTGTTATTGTTATCATTTTACTCTTAAAACTTGATAAAATAGTAATGTTTTGCATAGCCTAAATATTAAGGAATAATGTAGCAAAACATAGAAAATATTCCAAATGGATATCCACCTTTTATGTCGTTGATATTTTGGATGACGGTAGATAGGAACGTCAAAGTTGTTCTGTTCACGACTATAAAAGGGGGAGCTCCCAGTGGCGGGGATCATTCTTGTTCGAGACATCGACCAGAACGGAGCTCCGGCCTACAGTCAGTTGATTAGTACTAGTGACGTTATTATGTGGAATAGAACGACCAGATGTCATGTAAGTTTATTAATATATTGATTATTACTGATAACTATGGTTTCTGTAAATGTAATAATATGGCCAATAATGCCAATGTTGTAAAGTGTTTAAAGGAATATTCCTAGCTATTATTGTTATTATGTTGCTATTATTCTGAGTTCTCTTGGACCATTTTCCAAGAGGTATAATTCATTGTTTTTAAAATAATAATAATTTATGGCAAACTAAGTTTGTTGATAGAATACTTTAATACTGTTTCCATGGAGTTTCTTGTCCTTCTTCTCCATGATGACCTAGATTTGGAACGGACAACTAGTTTTCTGATTAATTACTGACAAGCCTAAATTGAAATAAGTGGTAGCTTGTCTTTCTGTGCTTTATTTAATAAAATCCTTTCCCTACATACCATATTCATAGTTAGTTTTACACATATTAAATAACTATTAACCAGACGGATATTCAAAGTTTTATATTTGGGTAATATATGTATAAGTACATATAGCCTTTTATATATTTTCATTTTCTAACAAGTGCATCTAAGATAATATTATTTTAATTTTCATAAAATAGTCATTTCAATAATTAAAACATTAATCTGTCTATATTTGATATAGCTACATATGTTTACTGCACTCCATGGAGTCAGCAGTATTATTGTAAGTTGATGCATATTTGGGGGAGCTCTTTGAATAACGTGACTTCGCATAGAATACCACGTATAAACAAACTACTACACATTTTTAGATTGTGCTTCTAGACCTTAATGATTGAAGTATAGACTTTTTTGTTTAGAGAGTAAAATTCGACTTTTTTCTTCATCTTGTTGCTGGTATAGTTAAACACGTCGATAACACAACTAACATAACTTAGTATAAAATAGTCCCCTCATAGTTTACGTGCTACAACACCATTTTGATGTTACCTTACACTTTCTATATTTCTTCCAATACTCATTCAACATTTTTATACATACAAACATTTATTTAGTTCTATTATTCCCAGACTAACGAAAAATTCGCAAGATCTAGTCTGCAAATAGGTAAACAGTTTTCCCCGAATTGGCTCTGATGAAATAGAACGAATTCCCTTTTAGTAAAAATGTAATTTTCGTTAAAGAAATGCAGATGAATTGTATCTCACGTAGAGATTTAACTGCGAAACACTCGTAACGTTAGATTACAACAAAATAAAGTATAAATGAAAAAGAAATCCTAGATTACGAACCCTCTGCACCTCTCGGGGGAGATGACTCGAGTTTGTGTGAAGAACAAAAACATGGAATAATTCAGATGTGGAGGATACTTAGGCTATTGAGGGCCTGCAGAACTCTTGATAGGTATGTTTGCTACTTTGGACAGTTCGCCGGGTATACCGCTATTTTTCCTTACAACCTGATGAGGTGACGGATTAATGAATGGGAAAACTACTTACACAGAGTAAGATTCGATTCGAAGCTGTACGCAGAAGAAGGAACTTTTCGATGTTACCTCCTGTCAGATCATAACTATCATGTTCACACAACTAATCAATATTGCAACGAGTTTCTTATACAGATGACGACATTAATGCAGCGCGAGTGTTCACCAACACTACGCTGCGCTCACCAGAGACCTTAATGATAGGTAGCTAACGACCAATTTCCCGTGCCCCAATTACGATCTGCATTGTAAATGGCACCTCGAGGGAATGGAGTGTTATCTATGGGGGAACTCGCTCAATTTCGGCGAACGAGGGGAACTGTGAGTAGGCGAAGTTTTATGGTGTTCACACCGCCATGCATTTATTTATGCAAGATCGTTTACTGCTTATGGGAAGACGTATTACAGCCCATAAACTTGGTCGGCAGGAACTTTCGCTTTTCGGGAGAAATCGATTTAATTTTATGTTTTTGTAGGACTGTATCACGATTATTCAAAAAGATTTTTTGTGAGAACACGGTTAGTAACTTTTCATAAAACGATAATGTCCACAGTTTGATGATGGAGTTTGATCGCAAAGATTGAGGTAATGTCTTTCATTTTCTCGATTCAGATGATTTTAAATCCAAGTACCTACTAAAAAATCAGTCAAACGTCTTCCAAATCACTTTCGTTTTCTCATTTAAAAGATGTGATATAATGTTTGTGTGTAGAAGTGTAGGCTACATACAGACACATTGATACAATTTGCTTACGCCTTTGTATCGAGTTATAAAAATAAACCTTTCATACGCCACTCGTAGGTGTTGAGTAAGACGACTGAAGATTATCTGAAGGTTCGTTCTAGATTCAATTGTAGATAGTTAAAAAAAACCGGCCAAGTGCGAGTCGGACTCGCTCACGAAGGGTTACGTACCACCGTACAATAACTAACACTACATATATAAAAAAATCACGTTTGTTGTATGGGAGCCCCCCTGAATTTATTTTATTTTATTTATTTATTTTTAAAGTGAATATACGACTAAGTACCTATTCTGTAAATATTTCAAGCGGCTACCTATTGCCGTTATTAATATCGAACAAATAACGGCAAAAAATCAAGTTTGTTCTATGGGAGCCTTCCTTAAATATTTATTTTATTCTGTTTTTAGTATTTGTTATTATAGCAGTAGCAGAAACACATCATGTGTGAAAATTTCAACTGTCTAGCTATCACGGTTCATGAGATACAGCTCGGTGACAAACAGACAGATGGACAGTGGAGTTTTAGTAATAGGGTCCCGTTTTTACCCCTTGGGTACGGAACCCTAAAAATGTAGCTACTAACTTCAACTTTCTGACTAACTGACCGACTATTTAATTTTGACAATTCAAAAGTGCCTGTACATAGTTTAATTGAAATAAATGCTTTGAGTTTTGAGTAGGGTAACGTTCATCCGTGGGAGGCAGCAGCTTTGCAAAATAACAAATTGAGACCACCATTCCATCTGCTAAGTAAGTATTGGGATTCCCTCTTTTAACTTATTGGGCACTAGGCCCGCATGGTGGATTACTGCCCACTCTCTCTCACCGAGAGGAGACCTGTGTCCCAGCAGTGGGAACAATAAAGTCTGATTATGCTTTAAACTTATTGAAGCAGTCATAGTAAGCCATGTTTACAATACATAGCTAGTGAATGATGACGACGAAAAGTGGCAAGCGCGATTTGTGAACACATCATAACACAATCTGCACGTACTTCCACCAAGTAGTACACATTATACTCGGCAATACCCAACTCATCAGAATACCCGCACAATACAAATAAAGACAAACCTCCCCACAGTGGAGCAGACACATAACATATCATCTCATTTTCCTCGGCGGGTATTAAATAAGGCGGTAATGCAATCCCTGACAGCTTGTTTCTTTTATTCATCTCTCGTATCTTAACGGCGTATCAATTCATCCCGGCTATAGAACGTGCTGGGATATATGTACGAGTACATCTGAGAAAGATGAATACAAGGGGTGAGTCTGCCCTTGGAGTATTTATGGAGCTGTAGAGCGCGAATTAGAAACGAAGAAATAGGGTTAGCGTTGTGGATGGTTTTTGTATTCTATATAATTTGTAAATTTGCCTGGAGCGGATTAATATTTTTTTAAGATACAGTTAACACACAATTCAACAAAATCTATAGATATATATCTATACTTATGATAAAGCTGATGACTTTATTCATTTATTTGTTTGAACGTGCTAATCTCTGGAAATACCAGTCGGATTTGAAAACTTATTTTTGCATTTGATAGCCCAGTTCTTGAGGAAGGATAGGCTACTTAAAATCATGCTAAGACTCTTAGGAGCCGAGCCAAAACAAAAAAGTCTGAGAGAACGCTAAGCGAAAATTAATTATTAGCGCCGGCAGGCGATGCGATGCGATGCGATGGGGTAGGTCGGCGGAGCAATAAGTTTCGCGCGGACGAAGTCGCGGGCAGAAATAAAATAAAATAATTCTTATTAGATCAATGGAAAAATAAAAATGCATTGTTGTATGCAATGCAGACAAGAGTTACTTTTAACAAAATATATAAAAATAAGATTTTCATGCTACAAAAAATATCTACTTCCGTTTTGTGTACATTATCCGTTCTGAAATTCATACGCAAACGGTTCTCCCCCTTCACCCAATTAATTATCAAAGTACTTACGTTTTTGAAATAGTTGTGTTATTGAAAATCTTTTTATTTCACTCGCTATTCATTAAGTTTAGATTTATTGGTAGCTAGCGATCCGGCCCGGCTTTGCTCCCAACCAATTCCAAATAGCTGCACTTATAGGTAACTCGATGCTCTGAATCCTGAAAATTTCACGAAAACGTCCGCGACTTTTATAAAAAAGGTTTCGATTGAAAACTTCATTGAAATGAGTTTAGTTTTATTCTAGTTGAACGCGCATGCGCAAACAGACAGACGTACTGTGTTATTTGAATTATTATTTTTTCTCAAGACGACTTCAAAGAAAGTTGGAAGTTTTTTCTAAAGGGTATTTTAGTTTGATTAATTTACAACAACTAGGCGTTTTAATTTTTCATCTTTTTTACGGTACGGTTGTTCTCGGCTATTTCAATATTCTTCGTCGGCTATTACTTTGACTAGATATTTATTCCTTTGTCGTGTTTCAACGGTTTATGATATTATATTGTCATGTTCTTCTCTGTGCAGCGTGAAATAAAATCTACATCAATTTATTTACCAAGAGTGCGCGTGTACAACAGTGAAGGTTCTATCTAGATGACTGCAGTAGGTATATTTACGTGATATGAGTACAAAAAAAAATATTTTTCCACGAAAATTCTGTTAACTGCATTTCGTAAAAATATTTCTGCTTCCATACTATTAATGAATGAGTTCTCAATTATGAACAACTAATTCCTGAACTTCCAAATAAAATTCCACGAATATTGGAACAAATGGCATCCGAAAACCAAAGCGTGAATTATTTTTCCGTCCATTGTTTCATTTCGTTCGAGGAGAGATTTATCGACATTGTTTCTAACCCCTCTATAAATAACGAAGCACGTGCCTTCCTAATTACGGCTAATTTAAATAATTAATATGACACATCGCAAGCAAGGAGATGTACGTATGACAGCTTTAACTTCGACGAGTCGGGAAAATATATCCCTCGTATAATAAACTTTGTTTATATTAATCAAGCGGCGGGTGGCGCGGGGTGTGGGAGGGGTGCGAGTGGGGCGCGGGGGGGGTGCACGTTAAATTGAGTTGTCTCCCGCGATGCATTGCACACCTTACGTGTTGGGAGATACACGGGCGGCATGGTTTGCCAACGTAGTAGTTGAGTTAAGCCCTCTCTCGTATAAACTTTGTAACTTTTCTGTAACAATACAACATTCTCATAAGACTGTTATGAGTGAGAAAAGCCGAGGTAGGAATTAAAACTATATTGCGCAGAAAGTGGCAAGAAACTTATTTTTACTAAGCTGCTTTCAAGTTACCACAATAGAAGCCGTTTTCATTGCAATAATAAAATTATTATTCTGCTTTATTATAAGTAACCATATTACTAACTTTAGGATATGGATCGAACTCCTTCCCAAACCCGTTCATTAAACCGTTCGCTTAACTATCCGTCTGTGTGTGTCGCCGTCAGTCGCGGGGTGCATTCACGGCTCGCGACAAACTGTGTCACAAATATATCAGTGTAATTGCGAGCCCCTCACACCCACACCAACACACCTTCGTGTAGACATACCCTAACATTACACACACATGCGCACTATCGTGTAGACATGAACTATTTTTGTGTGATCACTAGGGGCGGTATTAGAAGTATTTTTATGATGTGTGCATAAATAGTTTATTATTTTCTTATTTCTCTCTCTGTTATTTTTAATGAATCCAATTTTTTATTACCTACATGTATTTTGGGTGTGCTTACAAACCAGAACCTTACATACATTGACAACCACACCAGAGAGAACTATAGGCCATAAAAATATTTTTGTTACCCGCCGGGTGGTAATGGAACCCGGCTGCATTCCGTAGCGCACCAGCTTAGCTGCTGTTCCAATCTTGATGTAGTTTTAGATAATATAGAAGTCTTGCCAGCATTGTCATCCTTTAGTGTTTCCACTGCTGGGAATCCACCTCGCGGGCCCAGTGTATGTTAGAATGTTTGGTTCTAGGACATTTTCCTTGCGATGGTTTAACGTTTTTGAGAGCAATATTCTCAGCACCGCAATTTAATTCAGTAATGTTAGTCCACAGAATTCAGAACTTCTATTCTAGCTAACTCGGGTAAATAACTACGTTAGACTCGACAATAATTGATTGTCCGATAGAAATCCTGCAGTTCTCTAAACAAAACAGAATCAATTTCTAATCGAGCTTCCCTGACAATAGAACTGGCTACAAAACCTCAGCTATTTGTGTAAAAAGGCCGCTAGCTCGGGGCGTCCCGCGCCGACCGCAAGGGAGCGCCGCGGTCGACGCGACTCGAACAAAAAACGGTCGCTGCGAGTGAGCGAGCGAGCGAGCGAGCGTTCTGTTGACAGCATGTCACACTACTGTTAACTAGCGCACTTGTTCCGTGTTGTGTTGAAAGAACTACTATTTTTTTATGTATAAAATAATGATAGACATGAGCAATACTTTTTAAATAAATTCGGTTCCCTTCGACGTTCATCTATAGACTGCATTGACGTACTTAATTATTTTTCTTAATCTTCCAAAACCAACGTGACGCTGCGCTGGCGGAATATTCGATCTTGGTAGAACTGTGTATCTATTATATTATAATCCGCACACAGCAAGTTCGAAACTTCTTTGGACACAATCCGATGGTCAGTCGCAATCAAAACACCCTAGAATTCCTGATAATTATTGATCAATTTAATAATGTTCTACGATTTATAAATAATATATTCTCTGCAACTTTTGCAACTGGCAGTTAGTTACGTAAAACATAGTTGCTTTGAGTAACAATTCCGTGCACGTTCAGGTCAGGTACACAGCGCATTCTGCAGACTATGTGCTTAGTTCTGGCAACGCAATCAAGGTCACTACCACGGCTGAGCTCGCAGGTACAGTGAAGGTCGGATTTAGTTCGCTATCTGCAGTTTTACGTAACAAGGAACTATTGAATGCTCGTAGACGTCGTTAGTATTAACCTTGCTTTATTGCAGTTCTTTCTGGATTCTGGAGAATTTCCACGTAAATCATGTGTTTCGAGGAATCTTTTTGGTTTATCTTCACCCACACATCGAGTTCACAAACTGTTGGGAACAGGCCTCTCTTTGTTTGTGGCAACATCCACGCCCCAGTGTGTGCCTGTATCATCCTTTTGGCGAGCTTGCTTTACCGCTCGGAATGGATATGAGGATTAATATGTTTAATCCTGGTACACCAAGATCCAAGGTTTTTGGTGATAAATAAGTGGGTCAAATAGATACCGCGGTCACACGGAAACAACCCCGGTAGAATGTGCATAAAATATAATAATGAACATTATATCAAGCACATGAGGTCACAAAAACATAATAACTGTGACGTCAGAGCACCTAAGAACTGCCCCACTTCTGTATAAATAGATACAGGTTGTTTTTCTTCCATCGCCGGCCTGTACCTCGGAAAATAATACATTGCTGTGAACTGACCTGAATAACTTACAACATTACATTGCCAAATAAATTAATAGTCGTAAATTATTCAGCACTTGTCTTACGAGTTCGTACGTATTTATGTAGAGGGGACTTATTTTAGCCACAATTGTAAATCTGGACTTATTTCGGATTAATCTTTGTGTTTGCTTGAGGATTAATGGTCTGGCCAAAGTTCTGTTTTGATTACAAAATAAAATAATGATTTGGTTGTTCTGAGTCGGGGATTTTAATGGATTAAAATACAAATCCATGTAGAAACCAATCTTAGATCTTGAGAAAATGCAAAATCATTCACGATGAAAGAAATAATCGTTACAATAACACTAAACCTCCTTTTATATCGTGAACCGTGAAGCTCGACTTTAACTCGAATAGTCAGGAATTCAGTTATGACGGTTCCGGCACCAGTTGAGTGTGTTACATTACTCATTTAGTTTAGATGATTAGAATGCAATTTTATGAAACATTTTGGTTTCGCTAATGTTTAAACGACAAGCTAGAGTACTTTATACCTAATTTTATTTTATTTCATTGTGTTTGGGGGCTTACAGCTATCAAATACAGAATTAGTAGTGAGGTAATTGACGACAAGCTATTTACAAGCCTCCACATTTAGCAATAGAGTATAGTTGTACACATTTTCAAATTGACATAAACTATAACACAAAATTTCTTAACTATTAATAAAATAAGTACCTGTAGTCAGACGCATGCGCAGCCGCCATTAGAGTGTATCTGAAACAATATTATACTGTTTAGATTAAACAGTAGTGATGGACGCTAAGCTGCTTGCAAACTAATCAATTGAAGGGTGTATATTCTTAACAATTTGGTTAAAAACTTTGACTAAGCGAATCATATAACTGTGCGAGCGTAAGGAGCATGAAGAACATTTCTCAAAAGATAATGCCGAGGTGGAACATTCAGAGGTAGCTTAGAAAGAAGTTCAGGACAATCAATCCTTGATTGTGCTATTTTCACTAGGAACTGAAAGTCAGATTATATTATTTCTCCGAGTAACAAGTGGTAGTAAGTGAAATCGAGCACATCGTTCATTGTAACTCAGATAAACTTAAGTATCTCATGAATTGCCTTTGTATTCGTTCCAATCTGTCTGAATGCACTGCATAATTCGGATTCCAAAGACTACCATAATCGAGATGACTGCGGACGTCAGCCCAATACAACATTTTCAATGTTTTCATTTTATTGAACGAACTGGCATTACGGATAATTAATCGCAGGGCTTTGGATGCTGTTTTGGCGACATGGTCGACATGACATTATAGAGGAACAGGGTGTAAATTTCAGTTAACCTCCATAGAAAAGGGAGGATCCTCCGAACAGACGGGTGTTGTATCTGGCGGGCAACTGCCCGATGATTCATGCCGTTGTATCTATGCTAGTTGAACGGTACACTCTGCTTGCGAGATGCAGGATTTTGCGTGACGTCAGTATAACGCGTTGTTCGCATGTGGCGTTTTAGATACCGCTACAACACTCAAAGGTGAGCTTACTGTCCAGAAGAATACCAAGATCTGGTGACATGAGTTCGAGATAAAGGCTGATTCGCAATTGAGTAGTTAAATATGACTGATAGGTTCTTAAGGGTGAAGGTTATAACTAAGCATTTCTATATATTAAGTTCTAGTTTATTTATTCTACAATAGCTTACTAATCTAGATATGTCCGCCTGCAAAAGCCTAGCGTCATTCTAACTCTCAACTGATGTATAGATTTTCATGTCATCTGCAAACATTAGGTATTTAGAATGTTTGAAACACTCGCCGATATCCTTAATGAAAAGTACAAATAATAACGGACCCAGTAGCGAGCCCTGCGGTACACCAGAAGGGATACTTGATCAGGAGGATAAAGCCACTGAGGACCACTGCTTGTGTCCTATTTTTCACGTATAATGAAAACTATCTGTATAGGGGGACGACGGCACAAATCAAATTAAATAGACTCTTACTAAAAGAGTAACGATTTATTTGCAGACCGGAATAAATAAAAAAAAACCACTCACACAAACAAAACAAATAAATCAGCATTGTTTCAGTGACGACCGACAAATGGAAAGTTTCTAAAACACATTGTACTAAATAAAATACTAAAACATCAAGCCAGATGGTAACCTCTCATTTGTTTATGTAGCCTACAGGTGGCAAATATTTTTTGTTTACCGTAGGCTTTATCAACGGATCAGAAACATGTTCTTTACGTTTAAAACCCTGCTTACGTGTATATCTGCCTATAGAGTACCGTACTCTAATAAACGGTCTGTTCATTAACATACGTACTCTGAGTACGTATGTTAATGAACATACCGTTTATTTTATAATAACTTATTTATAACATCGTTCAGATGAAACATTGTAGAAGGAAAGCTTCTCACATTTTTAAGAAAAGAAGCAGATACCATCCTTGCTTCCTTTGTTATTTCTATTTATATTGCACCTTACATCACGCGATGGAATCAAAGCGCATTATAATATTTTGTAGCCAGGAATTAACATAGAACATAATTAATCGGCGACAAAGCGAAACTAATGAAGTATATAGCAATGTTGTGCGACATCCCGCATGCGCCGCGAGACATTAATCAACACAATCTGGAGCCAGTCTAGTCTAGACAATCCCCACACAATTAATACGCAGCTAAACACTACACATATTATACAAATTAACATCCCCCGGGACTCGCCCCCCCCATTATCACGAACATCTTGGGGGATGAAAAAGAAAATACATTAACATAATGTGGGTAGTTTATCATTTTTTATTACCGCCCGCGACCGTTCACCTACAGAGCCGTCTGTTAAAGAAAATCCGGCGATGCATGAGACCAATACCGACACAATAGTACGCATGCACTCATGTGAGCTCCGCACCTTGTTGCTGCGGGGACATTTTCAATTTAATTCTAACTTTTCCGTGAACACAGAATTTTACATAACATAAATTTCTTAACATTTTCTGGATTTCAAATTATTAAGTGTACCTAAAACCTTTTGCAACTCTCCAAAGGTTCTCAGTTATTTTTCCTTAAATAGCGTTTCGCGGTAAATAAGTAAAATAACAACTCTAACGAGAACCAACTTCGCAATATTCGAAGCAAAAAGTAAATAGAAACCCCTTTACAAAATACGTACAATACTCTTAATGACATAGAAAAACAGTATTCGATCGTCGCAACTAGGTCAAGATTCTGCTTCTGGAAAAGAATCGCTTGTCCAAACATACCATTTTATGTGATTTACAAAATATTTGTCGGCCGGACGTAACCGGCAGTAAAAGCAATAAGGTCCTGCTCGTAAACAATAAGGTCCTGCTCGTAAACAATAAGGTCCTGCTCGTAAACAATAAGGTCGTGCTCGTAAACCTAGGGAGCCCTAACCCGAGCGAGCACACTAGGAGCCAAATGAAAGTGTACCCCCCCTGCGGACTCTGTTAAAGAATTAAATTAGAGATGTGACCTTTTAATTTGGCCGTGGCGATTCGTTGGCGCGCGTAAAAGAAAATAATGAACCTCTTTGCATGGAGTTTACGAGCCCTCTCTAATTAGCTAATGCTGTACGTTGTCTTATAAATAATGCACGTTTAAATTGGGAGACATTTTAATTTGTGTATGCCAATTTGTTTCAATTTAACAGAGTTGTGTGTACTTTATTATTTTCTTTGAAGTTTAATTAAATCGTTGTGTTCTTGTTAGTGACTCGATTATTTTATATGTTTTCTAGCAATTGGATACTTTTGTGAAAGAGAGGGAGTCACACTGCTTTGACTCAGACAATATTAAATCACAAGATAAAATTAGCACCGATATTCGAAGATTTTGGACGATCATTGAAAGCAATTATATAGTAACATGTATAAGACGCGTTTCACACGTCTCACTTTACTTAAAACCAGCCACATTTAAAAACATAACGGTAAAATGGTCTCAAGGAACCCTATTTAGTAAACCAGCAGTGTTGCCCGTGTGTACCCAAACATTATGTTCCCTCTTCAGGACTGTTACAACTCGAACAGAATGGCGGGCAGCAAACATACGTTGTGTTTCTTTTATTTATTTTAATTTTGTTTCTGGTAGAAGCTAAAGTTGAGGTGAGCTAAGAGTTGAAATGCAAACACATATTTTGTTGGTCTAACATTAGGAATATTTTCTGAGATATGGACATAGAAAAGTATTTTTCTCTGTTTGAAGTTCACGGAATTGAGGAGACACCGATATCTGGCGTAGGGCAACTCGTATTGATAAACTGGGGTTGATGATAATCGAAACACCGCACACAGGCATTTGAAAATAAATCAAGTTAGACCATAACACAGCTGTTCAGAACAGAGCTAAAACATAGCCATCCCGTTCAAACTAATTGCATGCACAATCTAAAAATCTGTTTTTCCACCATCCGTGATTTAAACGGGCCACCATCTCCCTGGGGCCAGTCGTGAACGATCCCGAACGTTACGCAACCGATGTGCCGCATTGCCGAAAATTAGAATAGTACGTACAACCGATCACAGCGGCATAATCCGCGTGATTAGCGAGTGTTAGCGCTGACTGTACTAAGCTGAAAGGTACTCGTGTTACCAGCCAGCTTTGAATTAAATTGTGGAATTTGTTTTATTGATTGTGTGTCATTGTCAAAGCTTTTGGTAATCCTACCAAAAACATTTTATAATTTCGGTGTTGTTTGTCTCAAACGTTTGTCCAATACGGTGACTATTTTTAGGTATTTATTTATCTAAATCCCGCAGTGGGATTGTCAGGTGAATTAAAATTAGTTTAAAACTTTGTTTCACTTTGTAGCAGCATTTTTCCAGGAATAACAAAACATTTTATTTTCAATACTAAAACCCGACACAGGTTTGCGTTCATTGTCTGTTGATTTATTAATCCGTGCAATGGAAAATGCAGTTCCCAAGCTCGTTATAAGAGGTACAATATTATAACTATTAAAGCTTCTACACATACACTTTAGCGTTGCTCCTACAGCTTTGACGCTGAACGTCAAAGAAAAATAGAACCTGAGCATTTTCCTTGATTTTTTTTATGTTCTTTCACAAGCTGCATTCCGACGTGTGAAGGGTGCTGTAATTGACTGGGGAAGGGAATTACTGCTTCGTACAAGTTAGTGACACCCGGGGGCTTGTGCCCCTGCTTGTTGTGACACACCTTGCCAATAAGGACGTTGAAGTGTAATCAATATCTTAGGTACATGTAACTATCTGTATTGTGTGAGGTGCTGACAATAGTTCTAAATGTACCACCATTGAGAACTATTGTAAGTAGATCGCTATAAATGAAAACAAACAAAAAGTTTTGTTTATGTTTATGGGATCTGTATTCTGTGTGCCACGATTACTAGATAGACGAAAATTTAAAAAAAAAAAACAGTGGCACTCCGGGAGTGCCGACAGAAGTAAAAACAAAACACAAACAGAATACTTTGCCATCATTCACTGACACATCGGATATACATTAAAACCGAGTACATCTCGAGGACAGCCGAACACATTCGACGCGGTGTCGGTTATACATTTTCGCCGCGCCGTAGAAAAAGAGGGGGATACTCCTACGCCGCGCCGGCTGTCTACTCTCTATCCGTCTTACGAATTTTCGATCAGGGTCACGTGTCCTGACGCGAGTTTAACATTTTTTACCCATTACAAAAAAAGTGTAGGTACAACGCCGCTAAAGAAGTTTTCACTTCAAAAATTAATGAGAGAACCAGCAATTTTTATACATAATATACGAACGATGCCCATTTTTATACTAGCATCTGATGTTGCATTAGTACCCCACTTAGCCCTCAGCCCTTCCATTTCAACCCTTTTAACCGCAACAAAGAATTCCACACATTTTCGAAGTACAGCCAGCAAAGCAGTAAAGCAATTACCATTAAAAAGACAATTTATACAGACACACATTATGACGTCACAGTTACAATAAAAACTATGTAAATCATATGTCGCGTGTCACGCACAGGGCGCACAGGGCGCACAGGACACACATGCACAGGGTGCGTCAAGAGGAATACGTTAACATTCATGAGTGACCCTTACTTTATTGCCCTTTTTATTTGTGAAAGAAAAGTTAATTATGTATTCCCGTTTAATTAGGAGTTCGGGGATAAGGCCCCTCTCGGATATAATGTATCGCTCCCATTGGGAGCCCAAATAATTCAACACCTACGGGGGCCACAGGGGCTGATGTAACCTTGTTATTTTAGCCCACTTTGCTATTATACATTCGCGTAGAACCAGGTTAAATTGTGATGTGATTTCTGACATATTTATATTTTTGGTTGTCTATTTGTGCTACGCCTTAAATGTCTAAAATTACTTTATGTATTACAAATATATTAAAAAAAAATGTTGTGTCTCAAAATAAACGTTTAAATTAATTAATCAGTACTTATTTAGTACAGAGCAACATATGACATGGTAATATAAAACAGAGAGAGAGAGAGAAAAATAAGTGCGAGAGAGTAAGGTAATGTTAAGGCTACGTTCGAGATCTCACAAAAGGAAGAATAATTGTGAATGACACAAATAAAATCCTACGAAAAAGTATGTAGTACGTATTCATTTGTGGAATTGTATGATATATTTGTTCATATTTCGTTCCATTCAAGTTCCAAGACCTGAACTGTAATAATGTTTTTCAAAATGAATTCGAAACAATATCCCGCTGAATGAATAGTTATTTGAAAAAGCTTTTTAGTTGAGTTTACAAACAGCGCTCAGTTTAGCATATTGCATGCAAAACACTTAGTTTTCTCCGCAGTGTTTGTTATTCTTGCTACATTTTATGTCAGAAAAATAAACAGATCTTTACATGTAGTATAACAATTATTGAGGAAGCTTATCACTGTTTTTTTGGCGTAAGTCCAATTCCTGTATTGTATCTGATTACGTCTACTAGATAAGCCCATGTTGTGCCCATTTTCAAGCCCGTTACAAGAATAAAATGCTACGATTTTTTTAACCGACTTCAAAAAAAGAGGTTCTGTATTCGACCCGTATGTATGTATGTTTTTATTTTTTTATTACATTAATTACCGCGGACTTGGTGGTCCGCGCCCTTTTTTATAGTCTTTAATTGTTTACATTTCTTTCTTTTCCTAGGGAACAGTTTCGTACTCCCGCGTCGGACACATCCATATTAATCTAAACTTACAATACTAGCTTAAATCTACGTGAGTCCATCTTTTTTTTTTACATATAAAATTATTAAAACATAAAATAATTATTTTATGTATGTATGTTTGTATTTCCACGCTTTTCTCAAAAACTGATGAACCAATTTTGATAATTCTTTCATTAATGTGATCTACATACTTTCAGGGAGGTTTTAGTATATAGGTAATACATTAGGTAATTATTCTTATGTACGAAGTTATATGCATAAATGTACTGCATCTCTGGCAATTCTATGTGAATTTTGATGATTCTTCCAGTCGGTGTCTTCAATTCTTCAATGTACTAGTGTTAATTGAATTTGTGTAGGGTAGGTACAACCAAAAAGTGAAAAATAAAAACTTTTTTAATAAAAAAACAACCGACTTAAAAAAAAAACTACAAAGTGATAAATAACTTTAATTTAGGAAGTCGGTGTCAAAAAATGAAAATGCGGAACCAACGACACCGACTTCCGAAATTACAGTTATTTATCACTTTGTTTAAGTCGGTTGGTTGTTTTTTAGTAAAAAAAAATATTTGTTGTACTCTACCAAGTTCTTGAAGCCAGGAAATCTCGTCACTTACCACTGCACAATTGAGGCGGTTTATATCAAGCTAAACGACAATTATGAGTGGAAACCAAGCCACATAATTAATGTCCACATGTTGAAAGAAATTAATTGATATTTTGTATTATTATTTTATGCGGTCAACTGTACCTGAGAGCGGTTTGCAAATATCGCGTTATAAATGAGTACGTTGTTCTATTTTAGGATTCGTTTTATTATTTATTTATGTATTATAACTTCATCGAGTCGCTCTGTAGATTTCCATTTCTTTCACAAAGCTCGCCTTCGAGATATCTATCAAATTTTCGTTACTTCTGTGTTTGAAAACAGGTATATGTCATGCAGCATATTTTTTCAGGTTAAACGGTACAGACAAGTCTGATCACTCCATCCAAACACTGTTCGATCGGCCGAACACCTGCAAACACTGTTCGATCGGCCGAACACCTGCAAACACTGTTCGATCGGCCGAACACCTGCAAACACTGTTCGATCGCCCGAGCACCTGCAAACACTGTTCGATCGGCCGAACACCTGCAAACACTGTTCGATCGGCCGAACACCTGCAAACGTAGCGTATCTCTACCAAATAGATGTGGCGAGCCTATTGTTAGTGTGCTGCGAGATATTGTTGTGTGTGTTACTAGATATTGTTGCTGGGTCGCTTGGTATCGAAACAACAATAGCGTGTCAATTGAGGCGTCGACCGCCAGTCACGACGGACAGTGTGAAAGCAACGAGAAATTAAAGAATGCTCGCACTACAGCCCAAATACTTCTAAGTACCAACAGGGAGGGGATGAGATGATTCACAATAAACGTATAGTCAGCCGCTGAATCAGGGAACCACTAGCTCAAATTCTGTAACTGATTGTGAGCAGTGTTTCGTCTGGTGTAAACGATCCCAGTTCAAAGTTATAAATGTATATTATGTTGAGTCTTTAAACAAGATACCTACCTATTATTACTTCCCGCATCATCAAAATTCGATTAAGTTATCACACAATCCAAAGTCATGCAAGTTAAGCTCACTTATCAATAGCTGTCGACTTGTCTAGACTCGCCAAGTACCCTCGAGTTGTTCTCATAATCTCGTCGTGTACTTGTAGTACTTTATTACCTATATTATTATTTGCCATCGTCATCATTCCCATGCAAATGTCCACATTACAGCGTTATTGTTAGGTGTTCCTATTTGAATTACTGTTATTACGAGAAATGTTCTTGTTATATGGGTTAGCAAGCTTTACGACAGTTCTGACTAGTTTAGACAATTGACGGGACTTGGCGAATGGATGATTTTTAGGGGAATAATTAGGATTTTTTCGATATGATTGTATATTCTTTGCTATACCAAAATATAATTTTAGTATTATCATATATCGCGGTTCAGAATTACATAAATTAATTAATACAAAGCAAAAATTAAATGAGAATAATAAAATTTCAGATGCACAAAGAGAAAACTTCCAAACTTTTAACAACAAAATTAGGTAAGTACGAACAATTCGGACATTGCCCATAGGACTTTAGCCAAACATAAAATTAATAAAAGAATAAAGAACGCTAGCCGACTGCGAGAGAGAGGTAATGAAGTTAGCACACTGTACAATGTTAGTTATTTACGTGAGCGAGTTAAATTAACGCCTGAATTATGGATGGCAGTTAAAATGTTACTTAAATATTTATTCTGTTTAAGAGTTTCAGACCTATGCAACTATTTCCGAGCTCCAAGAAGTCTTACAAAGAAAAGTAACAGTCTGCAGTACCTATATATATTAGTTAGGTTATTGTATTATCGAATTTTGGGATAGAATAAATGTTTGTCTATTAGAAGTTAATAAAAATACATAATTGCTAATACGCATACGTAGCTCTTTATGTAATCAAATATATATTTTTTTAAATAAATTATTGTGAGACGTAACAAAAAGCCACCGAGTCTAAATAGCACTTTATTTTTCTTTACTACACAACTTTATCCACGCAATGCAAATGGAATAATCGTCGTAAAACAATAGAGCTAGGCAGTCAAATATAAAAGTCGTCGGCACGGTATAATGGCACGCACATTACGACACCCATCTAAATTGGCAGACTTCGAGGGAACGTTCGACACAATATAATTATGTAGATGAGCATAAAAGGTCAACTGCAGTTTTTGACAAGCTCCTGAATACACGAATTTAGATAAAATCAATTTTTAACGTACTTACTAGTTGTTTGCATAGAACTTACTAAACTGAACGAAAAGAAAGGAGAGAAGAGTTGTTTTCTGTTTGCATTCAAGTTGTATACTTAGTATAACTAACTCACTTAGAGAACACCGCTGCCCATTTGTAAAATTCAGTTTTAACGAGTACAATTATGTCCAACGCACATTTCGACCGCCTTTAATTTGTGATATTTTGAGCGAGTTCGAATGAGTTGTGTAAATTAGATTGTCTGTAGCTCTTCGTTTAATGCATTGAGGAGCCTCACTTACACGCTTTCCATTTGAATATTTTGACGTGAGTACGTCTTTAAAATTGCTTCCATAGTGGGAGGCAAGTCAAAAAAACCAATGATAACAAAATTAGAGGAAAAAGTTTGGTGTTGCAGCTTCATATCTATCATCTACATCCTAAATTCAATTACACCATTGAATAGCTAAAGGATTAAAGCATTAATTATGCCAAGTGAGGATTGTGAAACATCGCACGTGGTGAAGGGGGTAACGCTGCCATTTTGAGGTCATTTTGCTGCGTATCGAGATATCCACTTAGTATAACTTTTGACTCGGAAAAGCTACGACGTTCGTTTAAGTTTCAGTCTCTCATCAAAATCTATCGATTGTATACAAAACATTAGTGTAAAATAGTGACAGTGAATAAAATGTGTTAAAATAAAAAGAAAAATAATAGGTATCAAAAATATAGTTATAATGTCGGCTTATAATATGCGTCAAAAAGCCAAAACCAAATATTGAGATCGTATACGGTTGGAAAGGGCTTCTCAAGAGCAATCGAATGGTACCAACACCATATGATCGAGTCCAGCAGTGCCGGGAACGTAAAAGAATGAATGCGGCCGAGCGGATCAACCCCGTTACGTAAACGTATTCACGTACAACACACGGCCGGGTCCATGAGACAGCCACATCCCATTTTTTAAATTAATGTTATTTGTTGAACAAATTGTAAAAACTTTGACAAATATACGCATTTAATAATTACGTCATTTACATTTATGCTTTAGTTTGAGCCCGTACTTTGTGTAATGAAAGTTGTATTGGACTTGGATTTTAGTTTAGGTGGAATTATTTTAAGATCATTATTTTTAATAAATACATTAAGTGTGAAAAGGTAATAAACGTTTGGCTAGTGTGAACAAAATTGCTAAGGCATTATTTGCGAAACTCAACTTACCTATTTCTTATAATTATTATCTTGTCTTTTGGAGGCTTGCGTTTTTGTATTGTTTATAACGTGTTCTAAGTTTTTCTTTTTAATTTAGGAGTCTGATGAGACTTAGAGAATCAGCGGGATACTAATTTAAAAGTAATTATACTGAGAGTACTGGTGGCCTTACTACTCTCCTGGAGAAGGGTCGGACGTGGCGTCGTCGGAGATGGTAAGGGTATGCCTCGGTCGACGAATCCTACTTATGCGAGAGTATCGGGCGGCCGCCGCAATCAGGGGATTGAGCAGTATCAAAGAAATGCTTGGGAAGGCGTTTCATGAACTGCTGGACGGTGGGCATTTTGAGATCTAAGTGTAGACTCTCATTGCGGAAATAGAAGGGGGCTCCCGTGACCTTTCTAGAGAGTGTGCATTCTATGCAGATGGTGAGGCTTAGCGTGTAGAAGACGACGCAAGCATAGGTCATGATAGAAAGGATGACCGCGGTGTAGAGGCGGTCAGTATGAAGTGGAGCCTACTGGTGGAGTGAAAGAGGCGCGCGAACGAGCCGTCTTTATGTGTTTTAAAAGTTTTATAATTATGATCGTTTATAAAATAACTTAAATCCCTGATTTTCTATCGACTTTATAACCACTGCACTTTCCTCTAAATTACGTATTTAGGTATTTGTATTTCTTTTTAATATACAGTTTATTCGCATGCGTATTTTGACCACAGTGAATGTCTTCTGTGGCATTTAGCATACCATTGGAAAGGGTATACCTAATCTCGAGAACTTTTTAAAATAAACCGTACTTTTTATAATTTTTTTCATAAATTTTTTGTAGTTTGGAACCTCATGTCATTTTCGTGGAATCAAAGGTTCATAATTATTTATTTTTGAAAATTCATCCCCTAAAGGGAATGTGGGATAAAAGTTTGTGTAGAATTTTGTAATTTTTCCGAACAGGAAATATAATCCCAGACGGCTTGTACCACTCTAAGTTGCGTATTTTGTTTTCGATGGCAACATGGCAACTGAAATATGAATTCATTGATCGAGGTGTAGGTACTACTTACTTTCATAGAAAAAAAGTTTTTTTCAAGCATTGTATTGTTCGGGAAAGTTTTTATTATACTTTCTTTAATAAACTACATTATACTTACATAATTTAAAAAACTAACGGTCTTAAAATAATATTAATAATAATATGTATAAGTACAAAGAAAGGGGAATTTATCAAAGGGCATCAAAAAATTCGTCCGCTGTCAACAGGAAACGTGCCCAAAAGGCTGGCAGTATTGCCACGTTGTATGGCAATGCGGATACTTTGGCCAAAAAATACGCCAGCCCTCTGGTCACGTGAAGAGTCGACCAACCGCTTGGCGATGTCTCGAAATACTAAATGGGCAGTCGGACCCCATGGCCCTAGTGTTCAACCCGAAACGGCTCGAACATATAAAGTGAACGTGAGTTATAAAAGTTTTTAATATTACTAAAGTTGCACGTAGACTGTGGACAACGTCTGTCAGTTTATCCACGTGCAACTCTCAACTTTGACAATCTCTCTCTTAATGACAATTAAAAGGTACTATTTTAGATTTCATCATGTGAGAACTTTTCAATATGAGAGGAGATAAAGGTGTTTTATTTCTGATCAAAACTGTTCCGAGACGAACGAACACTTAGAGATTACCTCTAATACTAAAATAATATAAGAAGAGTACAGAGAGGTAGCGATCGATCGGTTCCGACTAACGGCTGTTATTAATACCCGTTCACGGTAACTGTCCGGCCCGGTCCGGTATATGTAACCCGGTATATGTAACGCTACAGTTGTGTGTTATTGTGAATGTTGACAGCTGAGATTGCAGGTGAATTGACTTTGATAATACGTGACTCTGCTTTGACAAGCCTCGATGATACTATGAACTAAAATAACAGATTTTTTGTTTTGTTTTTTTTTTTTTATATCCATTTCACAAAACACTACTGTGATTCTTATATTTTTCATGATGATGCATAAATAATAAAATTGCAGAATTGGTTGATGAATAGTCCAACTAATGTTAGGCGTAGGCGCCAACGTTTATGCTTGACAACTGCCATGTTTCTAAGTACCTACTTAGAAACATTGCAGTTAGTCGCAGTTTCTTAACTTAGATATATGTATAACATACCTATTTTATATATAACTACGTATGTTACATATAACTAAATTAAGAGACTACGTATACTTTGACAACCAACATTTCTCTGTTATGTTATTTTTGTTTGTGGTGCCAATTATAACACCGTTCGTCACCCACAGAGCAGTCACTCTTCACTTGTATTGGTCACCACATTCGTTCCTCACCGTTCCATCGTGCATCGCCTCACTCAGCGCGCGCGTCAATTATGGATAACAGCTCTCTCAACACTTTAATGAACGGCGTCTGTGTGACGCCTTATTTGTCTCAAGTCGAATGTAGACTTATTAAAAAAATCTCTTGCTAAAATAAAACATTACCTAACACAAATTTAAAATGAACGTTTGGAATTGAAGCTGTTCACATTAAATGTTTCGGAGAAATTAAATCCAACAATCAATTTAAACTTGTTATCTATAAGTAGGTACTAAATGTAGTCGCATGATCACATCCCTTGCATCGATGCCGCAAAACGATGTATTACTCGTATGTAGCTACTTAGAAGAACGTTTAAAAGAAGTGAATATTATGTACCTACTTATTTATTGATTCTTGTACGTTCCGTGTATTTTCTACCTATACAAGATGGAGACGACAATACTAAAATAAACCATCCCGAGTCTGCCTATCTCGTACAAGACGATTGACAGGTGCCCAGTTGAAGGTGCCAAGAGGTTACATGCTCTGTGGTACCAAGAGCGTCTTCGCTAGCAAACATTACCACTATATTGCACCACGTCTATGTACCATGTGGTGGTTGTTTGGTCCCCTTTTCATGGCCAATTATGTAATCGACCATGAAAAAGGGATCAAACAACTTAAAAAACTAAACAACATTATTATTCACTGACTACAAAATTGCGACTATAATAATTATTATATCCAACAGTCAGTCACTATAGCAAACCAAAGATTGGCAAACCCCATAGTCAGCCAATCACTACTACTATTTAATTTGTAAGAAAAAATCACTTTTTAAATGTCGATGCTAGGATTTAAAAATCAAAATCAAAATATTTTTATTTCACATAAACCAACATGGGCACTTATGAAACGTCAGAAGCTAGGTGCACGGTTCCAATTCATAGTTCCAGAATATTCTTATGTGTAAGTATTGCCAATGTTTTCATTTATTGTCGTATTGCTGTCTCCTCATAAAGGTAATTTTCCTGTAACCCCGCCGGGGCCACATCACGGCACCCTGACCCCTGCACCCGCATTGACCTTGATCTTCGCTCTTTGTCTGATTCACTGATTGATGAGACTCGCACACATGCACCGAGGCTTAATGAACTTTCACACGAATTCATTACAAACTTACCTAATGATTAGTCTCAAGTTGCTACGGACACAAGGGATCAGTTTACTTATACCTAATGAGGTTATTATCATGGTGTTTAATTAACCTTCAAACTTGTCAACTTGTTAGTTATCCTGTAGGGGAAAGAGTAATAAGACCTACTTTAAAAAAAAAAAAAACTATTACTATTATAATGATAACAACTTTCATATCAACTGTATCCTCTATTATATGTTAGTATTTGAAATATTTTTGTAAACCATACCTGTTTAAATCTGTATGTTAATTAATATAATTGGTGTTACCATTTTAGTAAACAATAAATAAACTATTATCAACATTTATCTTTTAGCACCAAATGAGAAGGATCCTCCCACACATTCGACAGTAATTCAAATACGTATAGAAACATGATTTCATGTAGAAAGTAATACATCAAAAGATGAACAGTATAACAGTACCCTAAAAGTCTCATTATAATGAGCGCTGACTAAATACTATATTGTTTAAAAAGCTAACAATTGGAACTTTATTTTACTTGATGCCTACCTACAATCGCGGCACGAAAATGAAAAGCAATTTATAAATAGGGTTATTATTAACAGAACATCACTTCGCTGTGGTGTGACGATCTAACGAGGTTTGCAGGGCCAACATGGCCAGAGATATCGCTCAAGACAGGGAGCTTTGGAAGGAAAAGACGAAAAAAAAAAACATCACCTGCTATCTCCGAAGGGTTAGGCAGAGTTGTACCTATATTATAGTACACACACATTTCGTCAGTTATGTTTAAGTTCCATGTAATAGGTAGCGAGCCTATTGCTATCAACCCGAGACAAATCCAGATTCCGAGCTGCTATTGGTAAATTCCTGATAGAAAAACCCAATAACACTTTGCTCGACCTGGCAATCGAACCCAGGACTTCATGCTCAGCGGTAGCGCTTGCTACCATCAGACCAACGAGGTATTATTATTTATTTATTAAACACACCACTTCTTGTGCACCACATACAACAAAAAGAACAAACATGACCTGCTACTCCTACATCACTATCACACATCGTAATATCGCCATTACTACTATGTATATAATTATTCTATATTAATATTTCTATTGTTAGTTTCCTGTAATCTATAGCCATTTTGATTCAAAATGTTGCCAGTTCGTGGTCGGAAGATTAACAATATGTCTCATAACAAATGACGTAATAGCGCTTAACCTATTCATTCCGTGACTGCACAATCACATACAAACAAAATTGATTAAAAATATAAAGTTATCTAATATCTAAGTACAGATAACGCTGTATAGTACAGCGGGGACGGCAGAGTGCCAGGCTGATTGATTGCCGGGCGGGCGCGGCGGCTGATTGCAAACCTATTACAGCCGGCATTGCACTCGCTAATCTCACATTCTTTACTTTATTTTATTGCTATGGGTAATGTCTTTCTATCTAATGTATTAATTACAATTCAGTTGTGAAGATATAGAAACGAGCTCCCTCGGGAAAGAGGGATGATAATGATGACGATTAAGAGGATAAAATATAGTAAGAAATACTTTTGGTTGGCGAGGTGATTACGTGACATCTAAGATCTTTCACAGCAATAAACTATGAAGACCGTGCTCCTAAGAGGCATACCCAAAATTACCTCAAAAAATAAAGGACTCAAAAATCCAAAACTTTCGAGTGGTCTTAAGCGTCATACTTGGAACTGTTTTCCGCAACCTTGATACAAACATCTTGCCCATTTATTTCCAAATATAAATTCAAATAACCAAAGGCCAGTTCTACACTTGACCCGCATTTTTCGTCCAGCGATTGGACCAGTGAACTAAAAAGGGCAGTGACACACTGGCACACCGTAGCCTGGAGCTAGCGAATGTGGTGGCATGGTGGCAAGCTGCCAGGCTATCGCGTGTTTAGTGCTCCGCGCTCACTGCGCTCAGTACTGACGCCGCGCCGTTATCTGTTCAGATGCTTCGAGATCACTTGCCTGCTGGCTTTATTTGCTAGTCACCAAAAATTGTGGAAACAATATTGCAAGGATACGTTTCATTGTCCATGCAATTTGGATCTAGATAAGTAATTCAATTCTTTGACTTTGCTGCCTAGCTATGGTATGAGTTTGCTTATTTACTTTATTCCAAATAATCAGTTTCATTTGCCTTTGATTTAGTCAATTTTGATGACTAAGCAAAGTATTTAAAGCTTACTGAGCTGATCGATCATAGTGCAATAGCAATAAGTCTTTTTAAAATATAGTGCCTGCTTTAAAGATTCACAAAAACAAAAAAGCCCGGGCTCTTAAAAAGCCAGAAAATCAACATAATATCACATTTACGAGTGAAGGAATACAATACCTATAGCGCGTACTGGTTACAACATAAAAGCAAATGAGTTTAGATTGATCAAGGGCAGGAATCAAGCGAACGAGATGATTATAGCCGTGTTTATACATATAGGCTGCTAGGCTAATCTGTTCTCCTGCCACAGGTTCTTAAGACCTTATATGGACGACCTGTGGCTCTAGTAGGAGACACTACTAAACCTACTGACACGTAGATCGTACTTAGACTAAAGTAGAAATGTCATGTTTTCTGAGCGTCTTGTGAAGTGCATTCGAAGCATTTCCTAAAAGACCTTAACGGTCTGGGAAGTCTATTTATGTATAATCGACATCGTAATTGCCTTACCTTTGTTGACAACAATTCCCTGACTATAACTTCACGAAACTGTCCTACTGTCACACAGATTATTACACCTTATCGTTTTATTAACGTTTTTGTTGTAGGTACATTAAAATGTGTATCCCTTCTTATATAATACTTCCTAATCTTCTTTTTAAACTATACCATCTAGTAGTGTTAAAGCTACCTATAGAGCTGCCTACCCCGTAGTGTCGAGTGCGAGCGGCACGCCGGACAATAAAGCGAGTGTCGCAATGCGGGACGGTGCCGGGACGACCACCCGTCGGCGTCGTATATACAGTGGGTACACTGCCTAATTGGGACTGATTACATTTAAATATCTGTTCTGTAGCACTCCTTGACTCAATGGAGAAATACTTTATATTGATAATTAAAATAATACTGAACTCTGTGTCGCTCTCCGTCGGAAGAACTAAGTGAAACTACCTAATTATATCTACTAAAATAAAAAATATAAGTTTCGTATTACCTAGTTCCTAATCAAAATCGGTTCAGCAGTTTTACCCATAAATAGAAAACAAACTCTCAATTTTTATTTCAAATAATATGAAATCGGTGACTTGTCACTTGAATTACACTCATTCACAATATATTTTCCGTAATGTAACTGAAAAGAGTGACGCCTGAAAAAAGGTGTGCATTAAATATGGCGGCTCACAATTTCCCTGAACCCTTCATCTGCGTCTGACAAATGAGCTATTATTTCATCCGCTCACTTAATACACGAACACGTGAGAATTTTTCCGACCGCTCTTTATTTCATTTATATTCGGATTCTCACGGAACTGCTGAAACGATTTTTTAACAGAGATAATAAAGAATTTTATTTTAAATGAACTCCTGGCAATAATTTATTGACTATAAGAACCTACTACGAAAAATTAATTATTTACTGTCGGGTCTACCCCAGAGTAGAGGCATAACAATAATTGCAACCGCAGTGGCGTTAAGAACTATTTTTAATTTTGTTAAATAAATAAGTAATATGTTTTACTTTGTTATTGTACTTAGTATCGCAATTAGAAAATATAACCATTTACGTATTTAACGTATGGCGTTAATCCCACTCCCCAAAATCGTAGCAGCTAAGTGAAGCTATTTATGTCATCAATGCTGCATGAATGCTCGGCTCATCGTGGTAGATCCTGGTTAGGATTACGCGCACAATGCCGCTGCTTCATCAAAACCAATGTCCCGTGCAGCCGACAGACATTTCCCAGTAAACTTATTATAATTTTGTTCCCAACTGCTTGTTTATCAGTCGTCCCGAGTCTTCGCAATTGAGATGTAATTCCGGGCGGGTTGCACCGCGCTGTTATTGTCGTTTAACTCTTACCGATGGTTAGTCGTAAGCTACGGCTGCCAGCGCCGACGACCGCCCGTTTATGTGATTTTCATTTTTATAGCGCCAACTAGCCTTTATTGGGATTGCCATTACGATTTAAGATGGTTTCGGTGGAAACTGCGGGTTAGGAGAAATGTTTTCTACGTTTTCGTTCGAGTTTAAAATGTACCTATGTATGTATTTAAAATGTACCTATGTATGTATTTTAAAATGTACCTATGTATGTATTTAAAATGTACCTATGTATGTATTTTAAAATGTACCTATGTATGTATTTTAAAATGTACCTATGTATGTATTTTAAAATGTACCTATGTATGTATTTTCATGCTCATGCCACAAAGAAATGTTTATTATTTTATAAAAACGTAAAATATATTATCTAGTTTACATTTGAAAGTAAGCGTGTAGGTAGACTGCCCTCGCTTGTTGATGATCTATATCAACCTACAGCTACTACCTAATATATTTACCCACATCTTATTTCTAGTCCAAGTAATTAAGTTTTACATCAGAACAAAAGTAAATTAAGCTACTCGACCCACAAGAATACAAAGTGTAATTTACAAAAGAAATGAGAGTTGTGATGAGACGAGGCACCTTGCAGCGTTACAGTTGTGATGAGACGAGGCACCTTGCAGCGTTACAGTTGTGATGAGACGAGGCACCTTGCAGCGTTACAGTTGTGATGAGACGAGGCACCTTGCAGCGTTACAGTTGTGATGAGACGAGGCACCTTGCAGCGTTACAGCCATTCGGGACGGTCACATAACTCAACGGTTTCAAACAATCGCTGCCACCATTGTGGTCGTGTAGATAGTTCACTAAACTGTTTAGTTGATACGTCGGTCGATTGGAAGTTGTAGGTTTTGTGCTGAAATATTGCGGTTTATTAATTAGAGAAGAGGAGTTATTATAACTATCATAATGATGTGCCATTAGTGGTAATGAGACTGACACAGTAAGTGAATTACAAACTAGTTTGGAATTTTTCACCATTATCAGGAATTTCAAGATAGGGTTAAATATAAAAGTTTTGTGGGTAACTGTGTATATTGACATTACCTATGTCTATTTTAGTAGTCTTACCGAGTAGGTGCGCCATGATAAGGAAATACCAAAAATATATTTGAAAAGTTTGGAACACGAAACAAATCTATAAACTGTAGTTAGGACTCATCATCACCCACTGCTGAGCATAGGTCTCTCCTGTCTCACGCCGGTGCCAGCCTAATCCATGTCCTGACCATGTCGCCGCGGGACGACCGACGGCTCGTCTTCCAGTCCTTGGACGCCACTTGATCATTGCCTTACTCCACTGCCTCACACCTGTCATTCAAGGTTCACCCCGTAGCAATCAGTATCAACATACAAAAGTCAATACCTATTAGCATAAAATTCTGCTGTGCTGAACCGCTGACGTTATCAAGTGTTGCGATTTTGGTTATATTAACATTGTTTGCTAATTTACAACTTCAACAATTTCTCAACAGAAGGCAATCTTAAATCCCAGAGATAAATTAATGACTAACTATAACTAATAAATTACTAATTAGCCCGTAGTCTCGCATTATACATAATTATGGTCTAATTGAGCTTATTTCCACCAAACCACATCAACATTCTTTTCCCTCTGGGCTGTCCTATCATAGATTTTCATACAATACGACTAAAGTAAAAAAAATAACAAACCACATCAAATTTATCAAAAGATAAAACTGTAACAAACTGGTTTACAAATAAATATCTCCTATTCCTTGATCATTAACTATATGTAAGTGTCTCGGAGAGGCAAAGTTTTGAAGAAAACCATCGTTTAAAATAACAAAGTTAAACAAGTCTGGATGCTTCTTCTTTTGTTTGCCGAAATGGAATATTTGCAGTACAGATAATATATTAACCGGATCGAGGGTATTTTACATGGATATTTCAATGGTATATTATGTAATTATACAGGGTGACTTGTAATTTGAAGCATTTCTTCCAGGATGTGATAATGTGACCCATTTGCAACAATTAAGCACCCCGGCCATATTCCCTCGCACCGAGAGGCGGCCGGTGTCCCAGCAGTGGGAACGTTATAGGCTGACGTAACCCCTAGGCGAAAATTCATGGGAATCGATTTCTCTATACTCTCAAATTGAATGGCCATCATTGATATTCCATTGAGTAAGTACCTAATACCTACTTTAACAATTTTCTACAACATCAAAAGTCAAAGGAAGAAATTTACTATTTCCAAAAATCATGTACGTACATGAACAACCGTACCCAATGGAATAGCAATAACAGCCCTTCAATTTGAGAGTTTCGGGAAAAATGATATTTAGTGACGAATTCTGGGAAATATTCAAAATTACACGAAAATTGGGTTTTCTCGAATTCAATGAATTTTCGCCCAGGCTTTATGGGGAGCTTAATTATTGCAAATGGGTCTCACTATCACGTCCAGGAAGGAATCGTCAAATTACAAGACATCCAGTAGAGTAAATAAACGTTTTGTGATCGAACTTCCGATTTCCGGGCTTTTGTTTTTGATTAGCAGTACCTAATTAAGAACAAAATCCCGGAAAACCGTGTTTCGATACTCAAATCAAACTTCCGTAGGGATGTTTATTTTGAGTATCGAAACACACGGACGTCACAAATTACGTCAGAGATTTGGAGAAGCAATAGAATTTTAATTTTATTTATTTATTTATTTATTTTATTATTTATGTACACACAGTAAAATACATAAAGAAATGACATAATTAAGATATGAGTACAAAGGTACTGCTTATTTCTTAAGAAATTTCTTCCAGCAGACCTGCGAAAGGAGAAGTAAAAAAGAAATGTAGACAATAGTGTGTGAGAACAAGAAGAGAAAAATATTAATGTGTGAAGCCTAAAACTAAAATATTAAATAAACCTACACATATAATGCAAACAAATTAACATAAGTATACTTAAATAAATACATAATGCTATAATATATAAACATATATATATATATACTAATTACTCTTCGGTCGTTACAAAATAACAACATCATAACACAGACATAATAATCATAATTTTAATGTTGAAAAATAATCTCACAGGTCTCGCCGAGTATCACATACATGTATGTGAAGGAAACAGCGACGTTGACAAAGGAGCAGCGGCCCGTGAGCAGTGTGTATCAACCAGGGCGCCGCTGCGGACCTTACAATGCAAACCGATAGCCCGACATCACACAAAGGAATCCGATTTCTTCTCCCGCACCGAGAAAACACTTCCCTACGACCTTTATTGTTATTTGTGTTTACAACGCTTGCTGGACTCACGAGCGAGGAATATTACCGGAAGGAAAGATTCAATGTATGCCAACTAAGGTGGTCAGAAAATTTACCGTTTTATCGAATGGTCACTATTACCAAAGCTCGGTGTAGACAGAAATAGGAGAATTATTTTGATCGCACAGATCCTAATTAAACGTCAAATCAACGTGATAAGTGGAATCTAAGGATTTAAAGCTCGGAGTGAAAAGAGAAAATATCAATTTGACGGGATTGAACCCGGTAGTTGCTATCGATCACGGATACCTTCGAGGTAAAAAATGTGCTATTAAAGGTAGGGGACGAGTTGAACGGACATTTTGCGGCCAGTTTGGGTTGTTTGAAAGAAATTGGCCGGCCACATTGGTCAGCTTCCCTTTTGCGCCTGTCGTAGGTTTGGATGACATCGTTTTGCAAAAAACGGAAGATGTTCAACTGAAAACGTTTTCTTACAAAAATGTTCCTAATGATAGTTAGGTATACATACATCTACATGTCTCTGGCCTTAGTAGGTACTAACTTTACAAAAATACTGGAATTATTGTATCAAGTTTAGCCGTTTTGATTATATTGATTAACTTTAAAACAATAACTGTACCTACCACAGATTAGGGACCTCATAGTTACTGACTGTGTACATCGTTTCAGTATCGCGGTCGTCACCCGACGACGCATAATTTCAGTTCTAAACAAAACATTTTCTGTCAGCCGAGCTCAGCTGAAACATTTTAACACTATTTACATATTTTTACAAGTGAAAAACCAAAAAAAGGCCGAGGTTTTACCTCCTGTACAAGTACCTACGTGGGCACAAACGTAGTTACGAGCGACGCTCGCCCACAGTATTACATTTTTGTTTGCGTAATACAAATTGTTTTTGTTTTGTCTTCTTTGTGTGAATATATCTGCGTAATAAACACAAACCTTCGCCGTCCGCGCCCACAGACAATATTGTTTATTTTTTATCGTATTTCATCGTCTCGTGCTGACCCGATTCCTTTAAAGCTATCAAAACACCCGTAAAAAGAACTCGGTTTATTCACATCACGGCGGAATAGACAAACATTTCAACAATTATCTGAAGACAGTTCGGAGATTTCAAGATATTAATTACAAAAGTTTTATTTGATTACAAAAGTTGCACATTTTGTTTGTAACAAGCAAATAATTTTGACGAATATTGGAAGAGTTGTATAGATGCAAGTTTTATAGATGCAGGTTTTTAATTAATTTTGTTGGGTAGGTCCCGCATCCCGCCATAAAGTGTGGGTACCTCGATACACAGGATACGAGGTATGAAGGCAATTAGTAAAATTAATGGTTTAGTACTAAGATTTTATTTAATAGCCCAAAGATGCTCAATGTCAATATGTGGGCGGCAAATCATAAAGTACTTTGTGTACATTAAGGAAAACACACTAAGCACGTAAACATTCATCCAATATACTCGACACAGAAAATACATAAAAACATTTTATACTAAACATCTCCAATAATAGGGAAGTTTACTGTGTTCATAAAATGTTCAATAAATGAACACGCCATGTATTTATTACAATTAAGTGGAACCACGTGAATTTTCCTCATTTATATTGATAGGTACATTGCTTTACTTAAAAGCTCTCGTTTTCACCTGAAATTATTTTCTTATGAATCCTGTTGACATGATACAAGGGGATATACAACGTAGTCATTTTAGTATTATACTCATTCATGTTAATCTTTAATAAGAGGTCTCCTCTCTCCGTTATATTATAGAGCTTATGTTCTAGATGCTCAAATGTTCTGCTGATGGTTTGTGGTGCATCGAGTCGTTGAGTTTATCGTATGGTTGCGCTATGCGATGCCAGTTCATGCGTAACATTCGTGAATTGGTTCCATCTGTTCTGCTGATGGGATAAGTCAACTCAACCTTACACTATGATTATAGCGTGAAACTTGTCACTACTATGACAATAGTAGATCCAGTAGTGAAAAGTTTCGCGCTTATGTTGGTGGTGGCAATTATCTATTCCGTTCAGCAGTTGAGTCACCCGACAGTAGGCAGTAGGCGGTAGGTACATGCTAAAGCAAAATGAAATAAAAACAAAAGAGTTTCAGTGGTGTGACGTAGGTTGTGAGTGGGGTTGGCGTTATCAGCGCGACTTGATTAGCTGCCCGGCCGGTTAACTACTGCGCGACATTATACGACATTAATGTACGCCGAGGTTTTGTTTATTTTCAATGAAGTGGGCTTAGATCATGTTGCTGTTGTGTGATATATGTAGGTCCGTACGCATCAAGTGTGTACTGTATCTTGAATATCAAATATGTATCATAAAGAACACCACGTATTGTCATTGCAGCTGATTATGAGATTTATTTTTGTTTACTTTTCCATAAAAACTTATTTATGAATATAAAAAATACAGCTGTAACATTGCAGCGATAAACTTTATAATATTACTCGCTGTAACATTATAAAGTTAATAACTGCAATATTTTAGCCCAAGAAATAATTGATTATCTCTAACCACGATTTTATTCACCAAATACCTCAGAAGAAACCTAACGCAATATAGAATCAAGTACCAGGATTGCAGAAGTGAGGCGGTGGTGACGTCGCTAATTCAATTGGGGCCAGCATGCATCGTACCGTGGCCGACGATTGCCGACTCACACTAGTGCTGAGCGGACGAAACAGTTTGCGGCGTAAATACACGACACACGATATAAATAGCAGATTCCATATCATAAATAAAACGTCCTTTCTATTTGCTGGTATAAATCTATTTGAAGCCGTGACCGAACATAGATTTATTGAAAAAGAAAAGAGAATTTCAAGCTACGTCCCTACATAAGAAGATCAGCTATTTTTTAATCTTATTCAGGCTAAAAAGTATTTCGGAGAGATTTTTGTATTTATCATTAACATCTTAGCAGATTGCGAATGTACTGTAACTAAAAAAATCAAACTAAAAATATAGTTTCGTCTCGGTCTATGTGTAAGCTATAATTACACACGAATAGCTCGAAGTAAAAAGATTAGCGAATGTAAAAATTTCACATAAATCATGCAATAATACAAATCCAGTTACTTTTTGAATAATAGCGGCTAGGAGAATTTTCGAAGAAACAACATCAAAAAGGCATCAAAACCATTCAAATTAAAGTTAGAAACAGTTTGAGATAATAAATATTTTATTCCCAAGCTCGAGACGCACGCCAAGCAGTTTTAACTTTTCAAAATAAATAAAAACAAGTAACTAGTTAGTGAGAATTATCACACTTTCTTGAATTTCATTGCAAATATTTTTAGACTGAAAGTTTTGCTGAAAGTTTAACTGAAACTACCAATAAGCATGCTGTCGTGTTGTTCACAGAAGTTTACTTTACATTTCAATAAATACAACGACTTTGGCAGATAAATAGTAAATAATATAAGAAACGTGTTTATTCGAAATCAATTTCCATTTGACGAATGTGAACGAATGATTGAAGTTACTCTCTTCTTAGTTGGTTCTGATTTGTAAAGAAGTCACACTTTTTATAATTAAATGAGGATTGAAGGCCTTTCTTAATCGATCAAGGTTTGAAGTACATAATTATACTACATTACCTTTTACTACGAATGAAAATGTAAAACTAAGCCCAAACATTCCACAGACTACATCTACGATATTTACCCACTTTCACGCCGCTTTTAAAACTATTGCTCCGTAAGGAAGGGGCGGCATCCTAAATAATCGTCATACATTAGTCTCTAGCCCTCCTCCCGCATGCCCCACCATACCCCCCTATCCACATTTGTACTAAATGTCTGCGTCGTCACTCTTCCCGCGGGCACGGCGGATAGGATGAGTTGAGAATATACTGGCAATGGCGGAATCTGTTCAAAGAACGGACGTGAAATAAGTAAAGCCGTTAAGTCATACAGTATTTTTGGGATCATAAACACGAGTTGAACCTACAACCATTTATTAGTAGACGAGCAATTTCTTTAATTTATAACTTGTGATTAAAAAAGTTCGAAGCTGAACGTTGGTTCGGGATATTGGCTCATAGACATACCTACAAAAAAGGCAATTTTTCATAGGATGTAAGAACTCAACAGCGTCCCAATAAAACGAAAGCACCAGACAATTGCTCTCGCTAATCAAACCGTTCCGGCATCATGTAATAACGAACAAATCCGTCTATCAGCGGGCCATACAGCCTCGTCTCGTCGGAGGACGAACCTCGCCCCACTTCCAAAACAAATAATTAAATTACTCGGGAACAATCTCGTATATTGGCGCCAATTACGTGGACTGTGCCGTCCTCAAAACAATGGCTGCACATTACTATGCCGTGGACGCTCTGTTGTGCCATTGAATACCACGGAATTTGTATGTTAATGTCGTGATCAAGTTTTGAACAGACAATGAATGATTATTTTGTTGTCATAGAAGTGATTTAGCTGTGTGGTTTTCAATAAGAAATAAACCTATTTTGATCTACCGAAGTGTAGACAAAGGAGAATGCTGGATTATGCTGTACCATGGACCAGCATTCTCTTTTTTCTAGCCTCTTCTTCAACCAGAAAGTCAAACAATGGTGCATATTTTGCCAAGTGTGTCCTAGGTCTGCACATCAGCTTTAGCGGGCTTTCTGTCTAGAATTAGGTGTTTATGTGATTGTGTATGTTCACATTTCTGGAATACTATGTAGCCGCATATACCGTAACAAGTGACACATAGTGTTACATAGTCACTTTACTAGACTGTGACTCGAGCTGGCTGCTTTACTACAACTGGTTCGTATTTTACGATTTAGAATGATATACAACGGGACTTAATATAAAAGTCTTTAAATTACCACGTTTTTATGTCAGTTTGCCATAAAGCAGTATTTAATATAAAAAATGGTTTACCTCAACCGCCTGCATTCGTCATTCCTTTAATAATACGTCGTGATACAGGCAGTACAGACGTGCTCGATTACAAACCGTAAACAAGGATTCGCTTTAATCAAATATAACATTTGTCACCACAATCCAACTTATCTAAAAATAACCCCGACAGATATCTAACACCTGTAAACAACCTTGAACTTCTAACACCATGACTAACATTTCTTTAAATCTAAGCTCACGAAGGTTTTTTTTTAAAACACGCCTGTGATTGGTCGTCAGGTACGTCGATCCATCCGGCGCGTCGCGGTGAAATATAGCAGTCATTGCAGCGGGCGAGCGAGGGGGTGAGGTGAGGGCAGCCCGCAGGGAGGGAGGCAGGATCAAGGTCCCGCGGCCTGCGGGCTGCAAGGACCTACGATTCAAATGGACGCGGATGTGAGAATAGCTTTTTTATTCTTACTTACAAAGTTAGCATTGTAAGTCTTAAAAGTAATACATTTTTTGGTCAAATCCGTTTGAATCATCATAAACAGCTCCTCAAGCAGTAGACTACGACTGCTGGAAACACCTTTCTATAATCGCATTCTATTGATCTGTTCAAACCTCACATAAAATAAATAAAAACAGCAATAATTAATTTTCCCAAAAGAGTCAGCAATTCAAAAAACTTATTCAATTTCATAGTCACAATATTGTGTAAAAACATAGTTAATAAAGACGAAGTTTTTTCTAAGAAAATCTATTCTGCTCAATTCAATACAGCTAACGAAACATAAAGCAAAACTTACTTCAACGGCCGACATACTCCCAGTTACACACGTACTCCAGTACATAGTTCAACCACAGCATACTTCAGAAGTCCATACCAAAGTGAATTCCAGAGAATTAAAATTACCTCTCTGTCGCGTCAAACAGCAAAGTTTTCAGAAAACAATTGTAAGTAGAAGTTCACCCTAGATGCTCGCGGCACTAAAGTCTAGGATTCATTTTAAATTACCTAAAGGTAAGTACTAAGTTCAGATGAGAGATGTGTGAAGGATTTCTTGACACCCGCCGTGTTTGCTTTGTTGATATCTTTGATTTGGAGCTTCGTTTACAGTTGCAGTGGGATGGAACTGGGTTGTACTTCCAAGTTCAAACATGTTTTTGTGTTTGTAGCTTTTTGTTCATTGCAAAAGTTCTGATTGAACATTTCATTTAAAGTTAATATTTTGTGTATCAAAGTTATGTACAAATACCAAAAGCTTTACGAAACCTATCTTAATGTATTGAGGTGTTACTTGAAATTAAATTTAAACTTAATCTTGTCCAATGTAATAACTTACTAGAAAAAAAAAATTGGAATACTTGATAATTCTATTATCTTACAAAAATATAACAAAAAACATCGTCCACGAGTTCCTTGGTCCCGGGCGCCGCTATCAGTGCTGCGAGCCCAAGAAAACGATCCAATCAATCAGTTTGACGGCCTGTGATATCCGTTCTTTTTCCGTTATCACCGCGAATATGTCCCCAATAAATTATTATCACTGTTAAACGTCGAATAAATTATTATGACTGCGAAATAAATGATTACGAGTGTTCAGCGTGGCGGTAGTCTACGTGAGTGACGTAGCGATTGGCGTGTTTTTGAAATGTATGCTACGCTGCGCTCGTGTTTGTTATATGGGTTAGCACTCCGGCTGATAGAGAAATACAAATGGTATTTTCAAATATAATCATGGCGATCCCATTTCGCTTTGTGGTTAAAGCCGTGACCTATAATATAACTTATGACGTCATTGTTTAATTTTATAGCTTCGATTTAGTATTTGTGTGAAATTAGAATCTCAAGCTATTTTTCACTATTAAAAGTATCAACATAACTGGCGAACAGGGTGTAGTATGGGTTCACTTCTACTGAACCCTCAAGGGAGTGCGAGTGTGGTGTCTAAGCATCAACATAACAACATGTCTTGAGATTTTGTGAAAAAATACCAATGGAATAATTTCATATGCGTTTTTTAGAAATTGAGGTATATGTACCATCAATTTATTTTTATCCACATGAAACGTAATTTTATTTTTTTCCATAAAATTATTAGGCCAGCACGCGTAGCATGACCACTTCTGTTTCCATTTTATTACGACAAAGTGGCATTTCTTTTTTCATTAACCGACTTCAAAAAGCAGAAGGTTCTATGTTTGTCTGCATGTATTTTTTATATCTATGTTCATCGATTTTTACATCAATTGTGGATCTATTTTCAAAATCCTTTTTGTTAGCAAGGGAATACTCCTGAAGTGGTCCCGTATAAGCTTGGTGAAGATCTGATGAATACCTTCAGAGATAGACAATGTGACTCCTCAATAATGAACAGTGCACGTAGAGGGATTTGATTGTTGTACAGAAAATCAAAGATAATTGCTGGTGACCTATCAGTGGTCAACTGACCATAGACACAAAGATATCCTATAGAACTCTTCATCGAGAAACATTACCTACACATATTGTGAATGGATAATCGTGCGGATAATGAAATAAATTGCGGAGCATGTAGATCGTCGCACGAAATTCGAGTACTACTTGTACACGAATTTGTGAAACAAAAAGTTAAATTAAAAATTTAAAAAACCCCCGACTCAAACAAAAACCTCTAAAAACTAAAAAATAATATATATTGGCCCTTTAAGTTTAATATAAGTTGCAGGAAATATTTTGATCCAAGCGTCCTCACGTCGGGGGACGGCTAATGAAAATTAGAAGTTAACAGCAGCTATATTTTCTACAATAGCATGCATTCATTATTGCTGGGTTTAAGCCTCATCTGTTTGGCGTTTTCATTATCTGTTTAGCGTTTTCATTATCATTCTCGTGGTCGTTGGCGTCCATTCCATATTAACGTATTCCTCTGTTTTCTCCCTGGATAATGATACTAGTCCAAATACTTTGGCTTAATTATATTTTTTTTAAACAGTTTTATTGAAAAAATAAAGGTAATGATAATGTTGTAAATAATGTATTAAAAGCTAAATGATTCGTTAGGCCCTAGGTACCAGTCATCACTCCACTTTCCTCATCAATCTAGCTAGGGCATTGATTAGACTAAAAAAATAATTTTCAAGTTTTTAGTTTTCATTTCGTTAGTTAATATTCCTCATTCCCTTTCAATATAGTGTACATTATTCTACTTGTCAAGCCCTTTTATTTGATATTCGCCATTTTGTAGTGGCGGCCATCTTGGATTTGAAATTTGTAATATTGTATCGTATTCTACTAGTCAAGCCCTTTCATTTGATACCCATATTGAGGAAGCTGTGAAAAAAAAAATGTAAATCGCCATTTTCTGGTGGCGGCCATCTTGGATTTGAAATTTATCATAGTGCATAGTATTCTACTAGTCAAGCCCTTTCATTTGATACCCATATTGAGGGAGTTGTGAAAAATTATGTAATCCGCCATTTTGTGGCAGCGGCCATCTTGGACCGATTTTCATCAAACATAGCTAAGAACACTCCCGACTAATTCACCTTTCAAACAAAAAAAACAAAATGAAAATCGGTTCATCCGTTTGGGAGCTACGATGCCACAGACAGACACACACACACACACACACAGACACGTCAAACTTATAACACCCCGTCGTTTTTGCGTCGGGGGTTAAAAAATAAAAAGTGTTAAAATAAATTACTTTTTTACAAAAAACGCAGCCGACTTCTGAAATCAGAAGGACAATTCCCGTAATTAATAACGTTCAAAATCTAGTCGCAATCTCATCTCAGCGACAATCAATGTCAAAAACATGTTAAAAATGTAGGGAACTTAGAGGTATATTATGACATATTAAGACAAAAATCAGATTGTGAACGTTACGAGAATTGCCCTCTGTGTACAAGCTGTCATTTTGTTCAGCTTCCACAGTGCACAGTGGTACAACGCGTGCTCGCCATATTTCCACAGTGCACAGTGGTACTACGCGTGCTCGCCATATTTCCACAGTGCACAGTGGTACTACGCGTGCTCGCCATATTTCCACAGTGCACAGTGGTACTACGCGTGCTCGCCATATTTCCACAGTGCACAGTGGTACTACGCGTGCTCGCCATATTTCCGCCTTCTCCAATAATCCTACAACTTAATATTATATTTCAGTGTCCTACAATTGAACTCAAAACTACTTTATAGATTAGTTCTTTGTTTGATAGACAAACAAGTACGGTTTTATTTACAGTTTTATCTGACGATAGAGTAGCCGAGTAACCTTTGTAGATATCTTTTATCGGTATTTATTAGAAGTTATTTTAATCCCCGCTTAAGTTATCTCAACATCCTTAAGACATTTAGTTTAAATAAAATATAACAACTAGACCTAATTAGATAATGCGCTTTATGGTCCGTAACAAATTATTTTAACGCAATTTGTAGTTTAAGTATAAAATATAAACAGTTGATGACAATCTTGCTGGACGTGCAGGGTGTGCGGCGGTGTTTTTCAATTTGTGAGAGATGTAGGTAGTAACTGTTTATTTTTATTACTTTCCCTCAGTATTTTATTTCCCTCATTTGTCCAGGAAAGGGATACTCGTAATCCCCGTGCTTCCTTATCACGAGCCCCACGTAAGCCTCCCCCATCAAACCAACACAAGCACATAATTTGTAGTAAAAACTGTAATGTGTAGTACAAGTCGGAAGCTGCGAGTCGTCTCACGCGCGCCTCGCTTTACTGATTCCTGTAATAAAAGCAGTTTCTTTAACAAAATCGGTGCGCGTACAGAGCGACTCGGTTCAAATGAGATTAGCTTGCGAGTGCCCCCGAGTGCCCTGCGCCCCCCCCCCCCCCCCCCCCGCCTCCCCTCGCAGGCCCCGGTTTTATTGGACATGAAATTAAATCAAGCGCCGGTGTGGGCCGCGTGGCTCGCGGAATATTCTTTCTCTAACGAAGCGACTAATGTGCACTCCTGCAACAACGCGACGCCTAATAAATAAATGTTCGGAATGTTTCGGCAAACTTCGTTATTGTTTCGCGGTTCGTTTCGGTTCCGAGTCACTCGGTTATTTACGTGTTACTTTGTTTAAATGTGCACCTTTTATTGAAGTTTCTTAATTAAACGCCGTAAGTGTGGCACACGTAGTATTCGTTGTTAAGCTTTGTGAAACTTGTCAAATGAAACAAAAAGAAATTGTTTTACTTTCACCTCTAACATTATTTATTTTGTTAAATATACAACACGTATAATGCTGATAAGGAAAATGTATTTTATCATTCGTATAATTATCATAAAGTATCCTACTAAACCAGGGATTAAATCTCAGACGCAGATTAACATCTTTTCTCAACAAACTAGCAGCTTATAATAAAACTATTAGCGCAAACACCCATTTGAATACAATCAACAATGCAAACACTGTCTTAGGGACGTAGCGGCGTAGCACTATAGCTCGTAGCACCGTAGCTATGGCGCCGCGTAGGTCCTTCGTAGACCGCTACACTTTTCTGCATAATTATCTTTATTGTAGACTGGAAGCGGCATAAAGCTTGTGCTTTAAAAATAATTTTCACTTTTACGCGGAAAATTAAAATACTTTAGTGCTGCTTCAACAAAAGTAGGCGTAGTAGAAAAATTAAATTCTGTGCATTAAAATATGCATTTACTTACCTACTTTCGTTTACGCTATTTTCTTCATAACGGAGAGCAGTTTCTAGGGACCAATGTTCTTTTAGACTGACAAGATTCTGACTATAACCACTTTAGTGGCTAAAAAAAGAACCTCAAGCTAACCGCTCTCTGGCTGAGTGTAAAAGTGCAAGACTTTAATTAAGATGAACGAGACGGAATAAATTAATGTTGGCACTTAATAACCGTCGGCGAGAGATGTCGCCATTTGCATTCGCGGTGACCGTAACATTTTTGAATGACTTAATCCCGGGTGACGGTATCGCGCGGCTTCACTGCGGCGCGGCGGCGAGGCGGCGGGGGGGCAGGGAGGGAGGTCGGGGGCAGCGGGGCCTGCTTCACGGAGAAGTATGATAAGTTGACGTCAGGCGCGGGGATTGTTCGCCTAATTAAGGTTTTTTTAGGTTAAAGTTTTAGAATTTGTGACGACCTTGTACAATAGGGGTTTGTGGATATTTAAACTTTGATAATAGAATAGAACAAGACCATGACTCAGTAGAATATGACTCGGTTAACTGGAACCCGCACGCTGAGAGGCGTGAGACACAGCACCAGTGTTGTTGTGGTGATTTTTGGGAAAGGCTTTTGGCCAGCAGTGGAAGTCTTTAAGCTGAATGATGATTATGATAGATTTTTTTTAAATATAGTTCTACCCTTCTGGACAGATTCAGAAGTGGCCAGCCAGAAGATTCACGCAAAGATTTATAAAATGTATCTGAATTTCATACATTTATTTCACAGAGACAAGTAGTCATTGAAGTACATTTGTAGATCACAAACGAATACAAATAGCTCTCCCAAACGACAGTGGTATATTAATATTGCCTTAATACGTGAACTATGTTGTTCATATCTCAGGCTGTATGTCGTACACGACAGCTGTCGGCATTCAACACATCGCTAGTCTTTGACCACACAATTGACTGTGGCGAGTGACTCGAGCGCACAAACGCGGCATAAAGCCTCGTTCACATGTGTGTATGATGGTGCTATGTTCAAGCTATGCTCAATTGGTTCGAAGCTAAACTTTGAGGAGTTGAATCAGAACAATTTGATGTTCACTATAAACTGCCAATGCTTGGTGTTGCATTGTGGTGCGTCATTGGGGTGGTCGTTGCAGTTGAAAGTTCCTACTACGATTGTATAGATCAGAAAATATATTTGATATTACTAGTACTGGTACAACTGCTATTTAACTAGTATTTTATCATCCATGGCTAAAAGAAACTGCAACAAAATTGCCATGATTTTACAAAAAAAACGTCAAAGTTGTGAAGTTAAACTGAATTATTTGAATTCTCCTATACCAATTAACTACTTAAATGTACTATGCTACTTACAAGTTAGTAGTATCAGTTCCGCTGCGAATACAAACAGCTTCGACATAACTCATAGATTAGCGTTCTGTTTCAAAGCAAACCCGAGCCGCGACGCTACATCCTACGCGCTATGATACCCTGGTACTTGCTGTGTGTGCGATGGAGGAAATGAAGGTAAATTACATAGATTAAAAATGCATAGATTTTCTTTGTTCTACAAATTTTGATGTGGAACGATCTTGTTTTAAGGTCTAGGTGTTCAAACATCATCGTTCGTGCCTCCATTTCAGTTAGGTTATGTAGTAACAAAAACGAATTTAGATCATCGTTGCGGATTAAGAAGACTCTCATAATACTCCACCATAAACAAACAAATAATAGACAATCAAATTGGTGTTAAACCGTTTAATTAAATAAATAAATTAACAAGATTATCCTTAGCAACATTAAACAAAATCCGTTCCACGTTCCTCTAAAACTAAGCACCTAATCAGATCCCGTATCAGTGCGAGTACAGAAGAACGCCTGACCCGGTAACATTCATTAGGCTTCATTATACCACATCTACATTCCGAATACATACAAATCAAATTATCCAATTCTAAATCCGTTTGTTTTCCCTTTCTTTTCTCACACGAGGGAGTGAAACAGGTGATTGGATAGTGGGCCTAGCGGGAATCCTTAGCAATCGCATTCAATCCAATCACAGAGGTAATGAATCACGAATGTTCTGTATTATATTATTATGTAAGGACGTTATGTGTTGTAATAGGATGTTGCTTCAATGTCGATTATAGTGACAGTGACGTGTTCCCGTAGGCTTTGTCTTTTATAACGCAATGTTTGCCATAATACAGACACAACCCAAAATTCTAGGCTGTAACTGAGAAATTATAAATGAAAATTCCTAAAAACACTGCTCTACTTGAGAAGTGAGCCTACGACCCCCACGCTCAGTAGGATCTAACGTTTCGTTACAGGTGATTATTATATACGTTAATCTCGAAATACTTCGTATATAATATATACGTTATTCTCAAAATACCTCGTATATTTCCGACTTTCTGAGTCTGCGGACTAACATTAATTTATGAGATCACACATGAAAGCCCTTCTTACACGTGTAAGATTGTTCTTCCCTTTCACATGTCTACAATAATACAGGACAATGTCAACACAATCACATTTGTAGGAAATTAATGGAACGATCAAAAGCTTTTCCAATAACAAATATAAAGCAAAGATTTTCGAGGACGTAAAAGTATTGCGCCTATAGTCACAGTGTATTGTCATGTACAGAAATGCAAGAGGACTAAGTTGTTGGTTGATAAAACTAGTTTTTGAGAAATTAAAAACACATTTTTATAAAAATAATAATACATGTCATTTATTTTGGTAAACTAAGTTCTAAATTAAATATTTCATAGGTTACCGAACAAGGTTTTAAATCCTGTTATTGGTCGTGTGAGAGATCGAATAGTAAACATCGTTTAAGTGAAGAAGTTTTATGCTCTGTGTTACGGCTCAAAATATTTCATTTTACAGTTGAACGGACGTAAGCCTTGCTCATGCTTCGCCACGAAACCCTACGCCCTACCCGTGCTTTATACATACACGAAATTGGCCGCATATCCGGTGTTACATTACTGCCTCGTTCCCAATTGTGGCCCACAGTTGCGTTGCGGAGCGTGTACAGCTTGTGTACAGTGATGCAAGTAGCTCCGGTGCCGGCGCAGGATCGCGCCGCTCATTAGCAGTTCGTCGACAGTATCAGCTAACATCCTTATTACACGCAACGCTAAATACCAGTACTAAGAACTGGTGACAGAAATAGTAGAGAAGCTTTTTTATAAGACGGGAGAATTGAAAGATAGGAGTTAGCGCGTAGGATTTCATAACGATCTGGTTGTGGAATTGGTCAGTTTGTAAAGAGAGGAACTACCTAAATTCTACGTTTCTAATAAATAATAAAATCCCAGATTGTAAATGAAAATAAAATTTTGATTAAAAAAAAAATCGGTTTTTTTTGTTATAAAGTTTTTTTTAATTTTCACTTTATAGCTGTAATCATCAACTTATACAAATGGAATTTAATACGTATTATTGAAGCCTACTCAAAAGCTACCAAAGCAAAGGTTCTAACATTTATATGAGATCACCGCGTAAACTTTCTCTATCGGTAGTAATCACGAAGAAATCGATGAACATCATTGTCATCGTCATCCACCGCCCGACTTCACCCACAGCTGGACACTGGCCTCTCTTTTCTTGTGCCAATCCCCACGGTCCAGTGCCTCATCCAGGTTTTGCCCGCGATGGTAACAATGTCGTCTGCGCATCTCGCCGCCGGACGACCGACATCTCGTCTTCCAATAAAAGAACATACGCCAAGAAGATACATACAGACGAACATAGAACCTCCTCCTTTTTCGAAGACGGTTATGACCTGCTTAATTTAAAAGCATGTAAAATACGAGATTAACAAATAAAAATACTTTTTATCTTATTGTTAATATGACAGCCACTTTAGTTACAGATCTCAATTAAATACTTATAAAAATGTTATTAACAATTTTTTTTTTCTTTAAGTAACATTTTAAGAAACTTTTTCAATTATTTTCTTCAGGTACGCTGAGCTCAAAATGTTTATGAGAATGAATCTCAAACAGATGTAACAAACATAATTACTACATCCCGTGTTGCCTGGGCGTCTGGTAATTAAACATTCTGATGAAAAACTTAAGACAATTTGTAAATAGCTACTTAATTCCCAGTTATCAGAAATATCACAAGATGTTCATTAATATCTCATTAGTTATGCATCATTTTGTGTGAGGCCGTCGTTCATTGGTATAAGTATCACATTTATTTCTGCTGCTGAGTTGCATTTCTCTGTTACAGATTGCTTACTTATCTTGTTTTATACTTCGAGGTTAATATTATAACAAAATACTATCAACATTTAATTTTTGTATGATTTGAATCAAATCTATTTAAAAATAAAACTACCCAAGTGCGTGTCGGACCACGCACAGTGAAAGGGTAAGTTTGTACGCACAATATTGAGAGATTTACCATAACATTGTGTTTTTACAAAATTTTAAGGTCAGTAGTTTCGGACATAAAGGGTCAATGGAATGGTAAATTTTCATATATTTTCTTAAATAACTATAAAACAATTTATATTAAAATTATAATAAAAATATATTTGAGATCCTCGCTGTAGGTCCTTTCATTTGATATGCCACACGGTATAGTTTGCAAAACTTTCTTTTTCTTATTTAGCTCCCAAAAATGACCCCATATTCAAAATTCAATTATTTACGTTACACGACCGTGTTTCGGTCACAGAAATTCATGTGTGTACCTTTCAACTTAATCGGTCTATTAGATTCGGAGCAAATGGGCTGTGACAGACAGGCAGACAGACACGTGAGTGATCCTATAAGGGTTCCGTTTTTTCACGTTTTTTACGTCTGAAACGTACGGAACCCTAATGATTTAAGGTTAGTTATTTTCACAGTAGTTTTAGGTTCATTAATAATATTCATCATCTACGTCTTTCAAATGTTAGTTCAACGAACATAAATTCCGGCAGCCGATGCTCGGTATCAGTCCACACTCAAACTTTGATTCCCGAGAGCTCATTCACTATCCACGTACTGCTCATTCACTATCCACGTACTGCTCATTCACTATCCACGTACTGCTCATTCACGACGCGACTTCCCGTTGGCTCCCCTTCAGTCCCGTCCATCAACGTCGCGTGTGTGGGATGATCTAGGTGTCTGCTTGTTCGCTTGTCACTCACTCGCAACATTATCTTCAGTTGCTTCGCTCTAATGAACATTCTCTATGTTCAGGTTATATTTAGGGAGCGATTGTGGTGGGTACGTATGATTAAATTTTAATGTTTAAGAAATGGTGAATTATTTCAGAGTCTGAAACTGGTTTCTTGTTTAAACTCATTATGTACGGTCACCATCTTAGACACAAAACATATTGATAGTGTAGGTATTATGACGATTATGAAAAACAATACAAAAGTGACCGATACAGAAAATAATTAATCAATTTTAGCGATATTTATTTTTTGCATACATTTTTTATGTTATGCATGCCTGGTATTGACGTAAACATTAGTCCCAGTCCACTGAAGATGTTCTTGTTTGTGTTTATTGACGAGCCGATATATTTTATAAATATATAATATGTATGCGTATTTCAGAATCACCTAAATTTCAAAATAATATTTAGATTTGAATTTGTACGTAGAAACCCACGCGCACAAAAATTGAGCAGGACAAAACCTTCTCCACTTAATATTTATTCAACGTAGATTAATTCTCACGAAATAATATAGCACGTCCATTTTTAATTTAATACATTTGCAATTGAAATATCATAATCCAAAAAAAATACGGTTTTAACAGAAATTGCTTTCATGTATTTTAATTAGTGAATCCGTTTGGAACAAATAAAGTCACTCGCGGCATTTCGGGAGACCGGCTCGGTTGTAAAATATTGAATGATGAATTGAACGCCCATGAATGTTTTCGAGAATCAGGTTAAATAACAATCGGAGTGGGCGAGCAACGTGTAGCTCACTTCGCTTAGTAAAATAAACTTATCTGTTGAGTGCTTGGCTATTGGCCTTGAAGTAACTAACAGTGGGCGACTAGCAAAATAAGTAAAAAGAGATCTATAAAATAGCAGTTAATTCCTGCGTTATCTAAGAGCGATGTTTACAAATGAAATTTTTTTCATGTGTGTGTTTTACGGGTTGCACATTCAGATACCAAGCCGTGTTTTAAGTTGGAAAAAGGAAAACTTAGAATAGTGAGGCTCTTAAGTTATTGAGGAGATGTTTGCTTAGCTTTGGATCAAAATACGTCACTATGTCTAACATTAACAGTGCAATCCAAAATATGATCAAAACTAGTTAATCATTCATCATCGATCCAGGAACCGCTCCCAATAGCTCGGCACTAGCACTCAGGAGGCGATCAGTACAATGAGCACGCGGGCAATCGAGCGCCGTCATATAGCGCCGTCATATAGCGCCGTCATATAGCGCCGTCATATAGCGCCGTCATATAGCGCCGAGCTAATTGCTCGTTAATCTGTCTGTGTGCGCAATAGTTGTGATCGTCTATGCGGCTGCCGTGATGTAGCGTGATGGTGCACCTTAGTAATGCTGTCTGGAAATATTTCAGGATTAGCTTTTACCTATAGCTTGGCCGGCGTGGGGGTCGGGGATTGTACCACGGGGTCGTAGGTGCTACCGAGATAAAAAATATCGTTTGTCCTAACCCAGGTCATGGTCTATTCGTGCGAAAAATTTCAACTAAATCCATATAGGTAACAGACAGAGAGACAGAGTTATTTTCACATTTATAATATTACACGTCACTATTACTATATTACTATTACTAGCTTCTGCCCGCGGCTTCGCCTGCGTGAAATTTCTTGCTTCCCGACCCACCCCGTTCCATCGCAACACCTGCCCGCGCTATTACTTCGTTTTTGCAAAACCTGAAAGTTGCAAAAAAAGTAAGAAAAATTGAATTTCGCGGTCTACAACTGCGCATTCACCTTAAAAGAGACTGTGACCTCCGAGTTTGTTTCGGCCTTTCTTCTCAGAGTAGTCAGATAGGAAAAGCCGACCACATCTAGTTTTCAAATAATGATTGACGTGTAAATGGCTTTGTAAAAACCTTACAGATATAAAATCTTTTATCATTTATTACTTTTATGTTTTCAAATTGATTTCAATAACAGTGATCCAGATATTTTATTGTCTCGTAGAAATAATATCAAGTGGTACTAGGACTTGTGAGGCCTCTAATCAGTACATACATAACACGAGTGATAGCCCGACTGGACCAGACAACCAGTGGGTCCGGATGTACTTAGCGGGGTTATTGCGGGTCACTCGGGTATGAGTAATAGCATCATATGATAACAATGTATACATAGTGCGTAGATTGGTCTGTGAGGCCAAAGCTAGCTATCTAGATTTAGTTTGTAGGTTACACGTGTGAAAAAGAATAATATAAATAATTGATCATTATGATTACAAATACATAAATAGGTACAACAGTTGAAACAATTACTGGTGTTGACATAACTGATGAAATGTGGGTGTTCTGTAGGTACACCTCTGTCTAACCCTTCCGGCAATACAAGCGCGATATTATGTTAAAACAGTTGAAAAGACACAAAAGACTACGTCTGGCAAACACCAGCGCTACGTCTGGCAAACACCAGCGCTACGTCTGGCAAACACCAGCGCTACGTCTGGCAAACACCAGCACTACGTCTGGCAAACACCAGCACTACGTCTGACAAACACCAGCACTACGTCTGGCAAACACCAGCACTACGTCTGACAAACACCAGCACTACGTCTGACAAACACCAGCACTACGTCTGACAAACACCAGCACTACGTTTGGCAAACACCAGCACTACGTCTGGCAAACACCAGCACTACGTCTGACAAACATCAGCATTACGTTTGGCAAAAGGATTGGTGTTTGAGTTAGCGTTATTAGAAAAGAGTCAGAATAAATATCGACTATATGGATGGCTAAGAAAAGAGGCAGACCGTACAATATTTGGATACATATTGTGAGAGAGATGAAGCAAGAAAGGAAGTGAACTCTGAAATATCAGCTGTATGATAGTAATGTAAGGAATTATAATGGTGTGCTGCGCTGAATTCAAATAAATTGGGATAAAAGCGGATGAACATTTAAGAATGAATGATCAAGCGGCTTGAAAAAGTGTCATATTTCGCACCACCGACCTGCTCCATAAAAAGGGTACCCACACAGATAATTGTCACCACAATATCATAATTCTTCGCAGCATACTGCAGATGTGACCACTAATGGCCACGAAACTCCATCGTATTTTAATTATATCCCATTTAATGAACAGATTACCGAGCGGCCGTATTTGCGGAACATAGCAATTTTCAATCGCACCCACTGTACGTAATTGTGATCAATATTTAACTTAATATTCGATGTAAATGGAAATAAGGATTTAATTGGATGTTTTATTGTGTAATTATTGCGAATTAAGTTATTGTGCCGAGTAAAACTATTTGAATAAAGTCGTAAATATTGACAAGCCAACGACTTACTTTTCGTGGAAAAAATGAACATGTTCAACATCTTATCTTGTCAAGCATGACACTATGTATTTCTCGACCAAAACGTTACAATGCTTCCTAAATCTAGCTAGTATCGCGCTGTCGGTCCACGCTCCAGCTGGATTTTTTACAAGACCAACACATTGAAAATGTTATTTCTATGTAAATTGTATATTTAGAAAGGTCTATTTCAATGAACTTACTGCGTGGGACTCGGATTGAATGGAGTATTTTATATGAAAAGGTTTTATGTCGCTTCTGAGAAAGTGTATTTGCGTTAACACTTTGAACCTTGATGTGAACTGTAGCACCTAAATCCAGCCTCACAGAGTCTCTAGTGAGTCAAAACAATTGTTGCCCTATGATAGAATTTCTCTGTTACAGACAATACATATCATTCGTTTATTGACACCCACATCTTGGTCGAAGAATGAACAGCTAATTTTGAATTTATCTACCTATTCAATACATCTTCTATATTTCAACCGAAAAATTAACGACGCATTTTTTTGGAATTTTTTGTGTCTTCCAGAACTAAATCTGGCTTTGTTCAGAATAATGTAGGAAAACAACAAAGAGGTTTAATCCCAGCACGACTCTTATATGTTTGCTCGGTACGTATTACCTACTTTACGAGACGCGTTTAATTTTAGCGCACGTATTTAGCATATTACTAGAATATTGAAGCAAGTATGCACTCTGAGCCACGCCCTGCAAATATGGGTTAATTAGCTAAGCCGTGTACCGAGTACATACAATACATAGTACATACAATACATAGTACATACAATACATAGTGCACGCTTTAATTAACTTATATTATTTTAATTAAATAATGGCGAGGATGTGTATTTAGGAGATACCGTCCTGCGGCTACTGTAGTCTGTATCCTCGGAACACGTCACGTGATATTGCAGAGGATCCAAGTTTGTTTTGCAACTGCAATATCATTTTAGTTTTGTCTCTAAATTTATATATAATCTGAATGCTAATCTACATAAATATTTTACTTCAAATTATGGTGAAACAGGTGGTTAAATCGATGGCAGCCAATAAGAAGAAGACATCTACAAAGTAGAAGAAGACATCTACAAAGTAGAAGAAGACATCTACAAAATCACAATTTTACAGTAGAGCAGGTTTAGTAAAAAATAGTGGCCACTTTGAGAGTTATGGACCGATTAACGATTAATTTTCTATGATGCATTAAAATAACCTTCTTTATTGATTGTGTTACAGGTTGTATCGCTATATCGTTGTTTTATTCAAATAATATATGTAGATGTATTTTTTTACTTTGAAAAAACTTCGACACAGAAGAAGACATCTGCCTGATTTATACGTTGTTTTTTGTCGTTTGTTTCAAGCGCCTATTTAATTTAAAATAATCTAAGGTAATAATGTCTAGTAATACTAAACTACGTTCGTACGACTATGTTCTACTAGGATATTTAAATAATATCTAAGCAACATGAAAATAGTTGCTTATTGTATTCCCCTTTTTTTGACCAAATTTTGTAGATGTCTTTATTTACTTTGCATTTAACATTTTATACATTACTCGTATCATAGGTTTGTCAAATCCGAAATATTATGTATTTCCTTTTGTACACCTTTTTGGGCCATATTTAAAAGTAATTTATTCCTTGAGGCACTCATTTTTAAATAATAACTGATATTTTAAGGATTAATTTAAAAGAAAACATATCCGGTACACACTAGAATGTGAAAAGTGACTGATGACTTTGCTGACGTTTCAATCATCTGTCAAAGCTCCGAAGCAAAGGCGGGCAAAATCAAATGTCCGTTTCTACTGTGATCATCATCTACCTAGCCTTTTCCCAACTATGTTGGGGTCGGCTTCCAGTCTAACCGGATGCAGCTGAATACCAGTATTTTACACGGAGCGACTGCCTATCTGACCTCCACAACCCAGTTTTGGGACTGGTTGTCAGACGTTCGGGCTTCTGATGACCCGTAACGACTGTTAAAGATCTACGAATGACAGCCGGGACCAACGGCTTAACGCGCTTTCCGAGGCATGGAGGGATCTCGGTAAGTATGTAAAGATGGTCACCCATCCACAGATCAACCGCGGCAAGCGTAGCTTAACCTGATCGACCTGTGCGGCTGTTATTATTTAGCCACGTGCAACAAAAAGCTATTTAGGTAATACAAGGAAATCATTAAGCCGTCATTGTGATATAAGATAAGCAGATAATAATATAGCGGCTACTCGCGGAGTACAATGTTAGAGGAAATTATATTAGTGAAATGCAATTACTCTTGACTCGACTGAGGGATGGAAATGGGTTCTATGCATCGTTAATTAATATCATTAGCGAAGGCTATAACAATCTGAAGCAAAATAACGCGAAATAATAATAAGTTTACAGACAATATCTGCGAAAAATACGCGAGGGAAAGTTCTATGTGCCTGCGCCTGCAATACTTTTCAAGTTACCTCTGACATACGATATACTTGTAGCATAATCTGCCTATATTGTTCCCACTGCTGGAACACAGGCCTCCTCTCGGTGAGAGGGAGTGGATGAGCCGATATCCACCACGTGGATCCAGTGTTGGTTGGTAGATGTCACATGACTTGGAATGTTTAGTTCTAGGACATGCCGGTTTCCTTACGATGTTTTCCTTCACCGTTTTGAGAGCAGTAGTGATGAAATAATTTACACAAAGTAAAGCGCCTGTCTAGGTTCAAACCTACGATCTACAACTCGTAAGTCGTTACCACTGGGCTACCACTGCTCTCCAATACTTGTATCAGGTTGAAATTACGTTACATAATTAACTTTATAGACGGTAGAGCTCCGTATAATGTTGTCTGGCGTCTCAATCCACTAAAAATACGAATACGATGCCGAATTCGATGAAAATCCAAAACATTTTGGTGTAGATTTCACTGGAGTAGGTAGCATTATAAATACAATGTTCAACAGTTTCATACTTATCGTGAACGTTAAGATAACAAATGATCGTTAGATCGCCGGTATCAAAAGGTTTCTCGGATTTTGTGATTAATTAAAATCTATATTCCGATCAGTTCCTAGAGTAACCATTTCATTGCTATTTCTTGTAAAATGCTGGCTGGACTATTGACTTAGCTGTTGAGCTGAGGAATGAGTGTATTTTGGAATTAGGATGGCTAGAAACAGGGCAATATTTAGAAAAAGAGAGGCAATGTTTTCTATTTTGCTTAGTACCTACATTGTAATTGATGACAGGCCTACACTGTCCTCCCATACCTATTAACAATGTATTTTGAAAACATTTTAAAAGCCAATTATTTTTAGGAGAATAACCGTGGAGCTTCTTGTCGGCTCTTCTCCATAGGAAGCGACCGATTGGAACCGAGCACTCATTCTGTCCTGTCGTTAATGCCTAATTAGGTTAATGTAAGATCCAATATTTTATGTTTGAATGTGAACCCAATTATTATCCACAGAAAAATCCGCCATTAGAGCCCATAAGTTTTAAGGTAGACAGATAATTGTATTAAAAAGTACGCTAAGTACGATATAATTAAATCTTACTAACTGACGCCATGACCACTGGCATCATCAAATCAAATCAAAATATTTTTATTTCACATAAACCGACATGGGCACTTATGAAACGTCAGAATCATCCAACTGGAACCCGATTCAACCGGACAATCGGAAATGTCTTGTCTCAGACATGACAATAAAGGTGTCTGCCCATCTTCCTTTGATAACAACCGTGATGTACATGCACATAATATTGTTGTTCGAAATAATATGATTAGATTCCGGTTCATTGACTACCTTTATTATTACTTAATGTGGATCACGCAGATTAAATAAGGTTTCTATGTCCCTAGAGAGCCCGGGAGGGTACTTTTAGCCAGAAACTTTGGCATGTGTATAGGAAATGTTGCCAGCTTAGTGGCAGATTGCCATGTAGTGGCAATAAGATGTGTTATGTAGTAGAAATGTAAATATTAGTGCCGTAATGGAATAAATAAATATTACTCTTCACGAGTATGGCGTTCACTGTATCTTGCGTTTATTAAAATAATGTATGAAGTATATGTTTGTTATATTGAAATTGATAGTGATTGATTGAGACTTTTATTTCACTCAAGTTATTGACGAGACCAATCTAACAAATTGAAAAATACAGAAAATATTTATGTTTTAAACATTGAAGCAGAACTGTATTCGTGAATTTCAGCTATATTTCAGCGAACATAACAAATCTTCAACAATATTAAAATAAATAATTCATTCTAGCGCCACACTCAACCGTAACCTCGCTCTGTACTGCCGAAACAAAAACGTTGGACCACATCCACAGTAGGACCGCTATATCGAAGGGCCGAACATTTTAATCCAGATAAACTTACCTTAGCCGCCCATAACGGGCAAAATTCGCCCGCAAAATTACCCGTCCGTCATGACAAAAACGCCCGGAGAACCGAGCGAAGGTTCCGTAGAAAAGTAATGTGGCATTAGGGGCCCGTAAGAGAACCGCAGGGCTGCCGGCTGAATTGTAAAGTAAAGAATATTGAGTTATTTCAGCGAGCGCACTCGATCGAGACGAGTGGTCGAGTGCGCTGTCAGTGCTCGGGCGAGTTCGTGCTTCGTTTACATTCATTGATGAGTTCGTGCGTGTTTTACGTTCTGTAGACTGATCAGCTGATTGTTAGAGCGTTTTTATGAAGTATCGAAGAAATTCGGGTTTCAGTTGTTTGATTTTGTGGCAGTGTAACAAGAATCTGAGATTTTTGTCACCGTGGGCTAGTTTTATTGAGTTTAGCTTGATTGGATGTTAATTTTGTATTTTTAACTTTGAAGCTGTAAAATGAAGTTAGGATTTTACGTCCTTGATTTTACATCAGACTCTATGAATTTTTCGTAGGTCATACTCATTCTTATTTTATTTTCTATTCAGTAGGGTCAAGGTTTTCTTTTGGGTGCTATTTTTTCATATTCTTCGAAACACTTTTAGCACTGGTCTTTACCAACCCTCCTTATTTTTTAAGATTCAAAGTAATTCGCTTTGTTTTAAAAAGAAAAGTTCAAAATATTTTTATTTTCGAGTCTGTAGGACAGGTATTCATACCCCATTCAACTTGTTATTTTTTATCGAACAAAGTTCAAGAGAAACGATAACTAGAATACTTAGAAGTATATACCGTTGGTAAGATGAGAGAAAAAAAGATAATCTTATTCGCTTAGATATTAATTATAGAACAATATCCGGTGCTCGGTTACGCGGAAAACGGTTCTATTTCGGTCAAAACGGCCCACCTTCATATCGTTTGCTCTGTGTTCTCTGTATTAATTTTTGCTCAAAGTATTTTGGCTATTTCTGCTTCATGTGACCGAATATAGATTGCATAATGTTACAGGACTTACAGGCTAAAAATATAATTTGTTCCACTAGGAAAAACTATTTTCCTTATGGGTGTGAATGGGAAAGTGATCGGATTACTAATTAATAGGTACAGCATGAAGTACATGCTGTAGTCATTAAAACAATAAATGAATATTCCATAATTACTAACTTAACTTATAATAAATTAATAATCATCTAAATAAAGGAATAATTTGGTATATTGTTGTAATAGTATAATCTTCCGTATATTCGAATCATAACAGTCATTCTTTATCAGTATTTTGAAATGACTACAATATGAAAATATGATGTCTATCTGCTAAGCAATTCATGTCCCTGAGTGAAATGAAGCTATATTAATGCAGTTACGTACCAGGGACAAATTACTTTATTACAAGCTTAGGGCATCCAAACGCTAACCTAATGAATATCAAACATATTACAATTTGTATGTCAGTATAACACTTGTATTTTGATTACAAAAACAATGGATAGAACCATTCACACAAACGTAACATTTACTAAAATATCTCAAAATAATAATATGTAAACGCAGCCTTCGTCGACCCAGCTTACTTGTCCTGCCAAAGACAAGTACAATCTGTGCTAAAAAGAAGATCACCTATGAAGGAGCACAATTTGATAATAATTTACTATTTATCCTAAAAAAATGTATGCTCTTTCAGCAAACACTCACTAACAATGTTACTAGCTTACTAGTTGAGAATAAAACCGTTGAACGTGTAACCGAACCAATTTAAAAACAAAATAATTTTAATAGGAATAGGCTTGTTGTATTGTATCGATGACCGTCACCTAGAACAAGTTCATTACAATATGTTATCTTATATTCTCATGTAAGTGGCTCTCTTGTATTGTTTGAGAATAAAGTATTTAAACCGAATCTTCCATTTGAAATCAATGCGCCAATCGCAGCGCAGCCCTAGTACAGCCGTAGTTAGCGCAATTACAGTAAATTAACTAAGTCAGAACATCGGAGGTTATCGCGCGTGTTTATGTAGCACTCTGATAAAGGTTTACTGTTATGTGCCGGCGAGATATGGCCGCACTAATATTAATGGTACGACAAGTTAAAATCACTTGAGTTTGTGGCCTATTGCGAGCGAGTTATGGCTGGGTACCGAGTATATGGATATGGTCTGGATTGAAAAATGAATTACCGATTAGCATTGCTCTGTAAGATGTTGAGAGAATATTTTTGGTCATAATATTGGATAGGGTATTTGTATTTGCTCTAGACTATTTGTTAAGTACTTACCTTCGGGGCGTAAGTACTTACCTTCGGGGTGTAGGTACTTACGATCGGGGTGTAACGATTTACCGTTGCGGTGAAATTACTTACCGTCGGGGTGTATTAAGTAGGTACCACCTACCTTCGGGGTGTAAGTACTTACCTTCAGGGCGTAAGTACCAACCTTCTGGGTGTAAGTACTTACCTTCAGGGCGTAAGTACCTACCTTCTGGGTGTAAGTACTTACATTCGGGGTGTAAGTATTTACCATCGTGTCGTAAGTACTTACTATCAGGGACCAAGTACTTACCATCGGGTCGTAAATCAGCTCAATAATATCTAATCAATAACTAAGTTTAAAAAAAAGTTATGACATGTATTATAATTAATTATTGACTTTTGTTGCTGACTGCACCAGATTTACGTCGTCAATATCATAATAGCCTAGCACCAATATTTGTAATCCGAGTGTTCTCATCTGATAAAAACCTACAATACCATGAAATTTATTTTTCAAACCAATACGAACAATTGAATACATTTTCAGTTTCAAAATAGGTTTCAGAATTATCAGTTTGGAATACGTTTTCAATAGGCAATATTAATATATATAGAAAGAAAGAAAGAAAGAAAAATCGTTTATTCTGCACAAACTAAACGCACATTACAAATAAAATAACATAAAATAAAAAAAAAAAAGACAAAAAATACACACAACGTAGCCAAAAGCCTCGTACTCCAGCTTAATAATAATAAAAAAATGTTGAAAATTTTGTCTATTGCTCAATGTTAGGGCCAGGGACCAAAGACAACACATAGTAGTTGACATTGACAAATGACAATTGGTAATGCGCCCGCGACGCCAAAACACTGAAAACAACAAAACAAAAACAAAATGCCAATTGCAGAGTGGAAAAATAATAATATATTTCTGGAACACACATTGTATGCAAAAGATTCCAATGTTGTCACATTTATATTCACCAACCTGATATTTCGACAATTCAGCGAGTCTTATCGAAGCCGATGTACTTTAGTGTTGAATACTGAAGGTGAATTGAATTCAAAGGTACCTGGATATTGGGATAGGTTCTAGACGCATTTGTCTCGAGTGTCTCAAATTATATATCTATGGTTTCAACGCTACTTTTTATCGGGAAATTATAAGTGCAGCAACAAAAGTTTTCTTTAGCACAACCTGCAAACTAACGTCTTTTTTTGTATGTAGGCAACGAGTTAATAGAACAGCTTCTATTATATTAATTCATCATCTTTACTATTCCAACAGAATATCAAAAAACCAGCGTCAATTTACGAACGTGAATTAATATGACTCAGAGCTACCGATAAATATATTTACTTCTGAATTGATAACTCAGCGACTAATGTTGTAAGTGGGCTACTTTATTTATTTTAGAGATTCAACATCTGTCAGCTAATAAAATCAAATTCCAACCTCAAAATTAGCCATCAAATTTTTTTATTCAAGAACTAAATTAATAAATTATATTCTTTTTTCATGAAAATTAGCAGTAGATAGAATAATCAAGTCATCAATTACCTATTATTCCCGATGTCCACCACTTGTTTGGCCACCACTGGGGGATAGCGAAACAACTTTTAAAAATGATTCTCTTTGTCCACCACTGGGGCACAATTCATGGTTTGAATAGGTCGAATTTGTTCCAAAACCGAATCGGGGCACCCCCGACTTCACGTAGTCTTTTGGCTGCTACCCCTACAGTGTATATAAAAACCGGAGCCGCGAAGGGAGAGCAACCCTCGCCCGCTGTAACAAAGCATAGGCACCTATCCTTTGTTACGTAGGGCGGAGGGGCTGCACTTTCCGCAGCGCCGGAGATGATGCAGAAGCAACTTTAGTGTTTTAAGGTTAGGTTACAATAAATAGATACGTGACTACACGAAATTAGAGCTTTCATTGACCATTATTTGATGACAATAATAAGGTAATTTTATGTTCAATTATAGTAGATTCACTAATCAATTACTTATGCTAACGTAGCAAAATATAAGTGACTATATGAAATTAGAGTACGTTGAAATTATTTTATAGATGCAGTTGATACACTTATTAGAAGCTGGCGAAGCGTACACATATCACAAATTTAGTTGCTTGAGAATTATCACCATGCTGCGTCATTTTCACAGTAGCTTGTTTTACAATACATGGTCGCTTGAAAAGCATTTTTTGACGCTAAAAGTTCGTCGCTGACCTTTTAATTCATTAGACAACTAAATATATTTGAAGACGAGAATGACATTTTAAAGAAGCTGCCTTAAATAACACCCTTTTTTAATATTCATCCATGCTGAAACTACATACAAAGCTATTGAATTACTAAAAAGAATTTTGAAAAAACTTTCATATTACTTTAGTACTGTACCTGAAATAAAACCTAGGAATTCTATTTGAAACGCTAAGCTATCCTCCAATTGTGGCTGGATCTGTAAGTGGACATAAAAGTGATACGTGGTCAATAACGAGAATAAAGCGGGGGTTATATTTGTTACTCTTGTAAATATGAATAGGTACCACTGAGTACTACGAGTATGTACTATGTACTGCTGCCGTTATAGTAAACCTTGCACAAATGAGATGAAACAGGGCTGTCACATTGTGCAAAAATGTTTTTTGAATGTTTTGGTAAAAAGAAAAGTTTGATTGATGAACCATTTCATGAATAAACACATTGAAACAGAAAAAAAACTCGATGCAATCCTAACTAGTCATTACTCAATATCTTGAAAAAAAAAGTAGGTATATTAATTACTAAGGGCTGATTTTTCAATCGAAAGATAATTTTTATTCGTGGAATAAAATTGACGTCTGACAGATTCTGTATGGAAGAACTGTCAAAAATTCAAAATTATTCCTCGGATAAAATTATCTGGCGTTGGTTAAATCAGCCCTAAAACAAACAGTAACACGAAAGTGCAGTAACAAAACCAGACACATTTCCAGAAACACGAAAACATTTAAAACGGCCTCACTTGCTAACCTTCCGTACAGAAGTACCGCCAGTTCCGCCACAAACTCCGGGTCGTTTACGGTCAGTGTGGGGTTCTTACGTTCCTTGTTTAGCGTATAATCCGGCGCCGGAGACCCCCCGGGACCCCGCCGCTCCACACCTAAGGGCCGTCTTGGGTAAACACGGGAAAGGGACGAAAGAGTTAGGTGCAGTTAACCGTGGCCAAACTGAGAAGCTTAATTTTTACGGGTTCAATAAACGAAAAAGTTTTTAAGTTTATTTTACTTTTGTTGAAAGGAGAATGTTACGTTGGACTCGCTATGATCGTTTATGTTTTATAACTTGCGATAAAAATATCGTGGATAAAACTGAGCAGTTTTTTTAACACTGTGAGATTCAATATAGGTAGATCAGTTTTTCTGAATAAAGAGCTTACACCCTACTCAGTTCATATCAGACTATAACATAGTATGGAATAGTACTTATCATATATTTTACAAAAACTATGTAGCTTCACTAAGTAGGACAGTTAACATCTTTAGCTCAATATTGCATTTTATACCGTATCGGTTCCTTAGTCTCAACCATCTACTTTAGAGTCAACCCTGATTACCGCAGGTCTGTAGGTACAGTTTACGACGTCCATCGGGGGGCTTGCTCCGCTTGAGATGAATAACTCGGAGGCTGCATAAACATTTTAGCCCAGTCTTACGTCATAAATGGCTTGTTTTCTGAGCTCATTGTTGCGGTTGAGTTTTATTTTTATGAAAATAAGGAGGTTGTATTAAAGTGAGAATTAAAGGCAATTGTAGGAAAACTAAAAAATAAAAGGCACTTCAATCAAAAGCTTCAAACGAAAAATTGCCGAAAACCTTCTAAAATACCGTCACGAATCGCTCAGAACATTAATTTTATCATTTAATCAAAACATTGAATACAAAACATATCGATCCAAAATAATCTCCTCTGAAGACGCTTTACTGTGGATTGATTGAAATTTTCCTTATCTCTTAAAAGATACAAGTAAAAGAAATCCTCGTGTATCCAAAAAAATATTCATTTACAAGAAAAGATAGGCCGCCATTGAGGAAGGCTTCGCAAATAGAATTGCACAACGAAGTGTGTGAGATACAAGTACTCGTATGCTGAAAGGAATTGATAAGAAATCAGTTTTGTCAGAAATACGTGATCACAATCGAGGGTGTAAACATTTGTGTTGAGGGTATCGAATTAAATATTTACATACATGTAACAAAGAGATAGCGGGAAAGATGGATTATTGAATATGTTTCTATGAATTTAAAGGCACTTGGTGTATATAAAGCAATTACTTCAGTAGGAATATCTTTAAAATAGATCTTTCTGGTGGGATAGACTGACTTTGATGACACCTACCCAAATACCAACAAAGCAAAAATAACTTACCCTACTAAAAAACTTGACTGAAATATAGAAGCTGGTTGCTGGCTCGTAATATAACTAGCAGCTACACAAACTCAAACTACTAACTAAAGTAAAAACGCAACAGCGCACAGACTTAAAAAACCTTTCATAAAAATAAAAATATTCAAGATTTAACTCGTGTTAAGCCAACCTTAATGTAACTCTCAGTGTCGCCTTAAACAGGTCACTGAACTCAATTTTTATAACCTATTTCGTACAAGAGGCGCCTTTCAGAAGCTTTGCTTTCGTTTTATGCCTTCGAAACGTGTTGTTCTAAACAATATCAATTTCTATAAAAGCTAAAATATTTTTTGGTAATATTGAAAATATTTTTGTTAGTTTAATAAGATAAAGAAAAGTTTAAAAGAAGCATCAAAATCTTCGATCAACAATATCAAAATAAATGTATTAGATTCAGAACAAATGAAATAATTTTTAAAATACACGACTTCTTTCTTCTAGATTTTCTTTGTTCAAATTAAACAGTCTAACAATAGACATTCACTTATAGATTGACATTTGAATGTGGATAAAACCACCACAACTGAGCGCACAGCAATGGAAATAATGGTATGGTAACGACATTGGCATATACATTTTTCTGAGCAAATGGCACACATTAGGTAACTCATAGTAAAATCATCGAATAAATGGCATCTCATAAAACACTGGCCAACTTAGCTAGAAAACAAATGATAATATATAGTGGTTTTCTAAACACATTAGAATAACGATGGAACGATTCTTTTTGCTAAATTGCCATGACTTTGGTAAAGATTCACACTCACTGAGGCGTACCTAACATAACATACTAAACTCATTAAAAATTGTGTGTGAATAAAACAAAATGCTTCTTAAAGCTAACGTTTACGCTATTAATTAAAAAGAACGAAATACATTAGTGATGCACGTGATGTTTCAAAACTTTAACACCAAAGTACTAACATTAATCACAACGCTAAACAATTAATTAATTCTGTTATGTTCTATTTTTATTTATGCCAATTGTGCCGATGTCAACAACCCTGTCAATGTCAGATGTGATAAGAAGCGTGAAAAATAAAATTTATAAAAAAAATGTTCGTAGTGTGAACATGTCGCCGCCGCGCTCGCTGGGTATTAAAACATTGAAACAAACAGAGGGGAAGGGAAAAATAATCCATTATTACAATGTGATAAGATTACGTGTATTTAAATAAAGTAGTTATAGGTGTTTACGTTTCATTCTATTACTTTATATTATGCTACACCGGTCACCTTCATCAAGTCAACGCCGGCTGCCGCTGAAAACCAGAGCTGTGGCTGTGTCTCGTGCATGAGTCACAACATTATTCTGAGTGACAGCCATTTTTCGCGGATGTGACGCATTTTTACCCCAAGTTTGTTTTCTTTTTGTGCTTTATTTAAAAAAAACATAACCACTTATTTTCTTCCTTCTTTTTTCTATAATGTTTGTAGATTTTATATTTTATAGGTCAGTGGGTTTCAAATTGGATGGGTCACGCTTTATTGTAAGTATCACGGCAAGTAATTTGTTACAGTGATTATGTAAATTTTATTTTAAGGTTGATTGTGTATACCTATATTTTTATTTTTACGTATGTAATTACCCACTCAGTTTTAATCATTTAATTGTGCATTCATAGTATTAATGATATTCGGTAAAAAAAAAATATATAAAAATTGACATCGTGATATTACCCCATTTTGTGTCCAGGCAAATCACTGTCCATTCCAAGGTTGCCCGGAAGAGATCGCAGAAAGCGATAAGGCCGCCCATTGTATATTTTTAGTGATCGATAATTCTTTTTGTTATGTATTTTTGTGGTGTACAATAAAGAATATATAAATAAATAATATTATATCTAAGGCATACCCCATTCCATCACCACTAAAGAGCAGTAAAAACGTAAAACAGAAGCAATCGTGTCAAATTCAACGAAAGCGAAGACAAATTATTTTACGACCCTTTCTCTAACGCCTACTTTTACTTACAAACTTAATTGAGTCAGGAATTCTTACTTACTCTCAAATAATTTCACACTTCTACCCTTTATTGGAACTCCTGAGAGGTACTTATATAAAGTGTTTTGATAGCCGAGTTGAGCTTTGAACCCATATTAAAAGAAGGAATCAAGTTAAATCGTTTATTGGGTCGGTAATAGCTGGCAGATTTACCTGGCTGAGCTCAGAGCCTGGCTGAGAGCCTGGCTGGCTCCCAGCGATGCTAATATTAGCTTCGGATAATTTCTTAAGCCAGATATCCTGGCTATCGTTATGATAGCGCGAGCATCTATCACGTTAGATAAGTGGTTCATAAAGTTTAATGTTTGCGATAGGCATTTGATTTTGTTTACGTGTTAACTGAATTGTGGATATTAGACCAAAATAAACAGCATTTTAAATCGTTTTTCTGCACAAGTGTTCTCCTTTATCATGGAAACATTGATTTCTACCAATATCACACATCTCTGAACTTAATATTTTTTCATGATTGGAATAAAACTGCACTCTGTAGCACTGCATACATTTGCTAGCCATTGCGTAAAAATGTTATCTTTCTCAGTCTATTTCACCAATCAGCGAGACATGATTTAACAACACTACACACATAGACATATAATCTAAAACAATTCCAACAACACAGTCGTACACTCCATTTAATATCAATCCGTGGCGTATTACCGACAGTCGCCATTCACTCGCTCGCAGATGAAATTACTCCAATAATTACCAGCGCATAATGTCTCATCTCTGTGCACACACATACGCGGAAAGGACACGGAGTAGTGAATAAATAAAGAGCTTATGTGTGAGACAAGATGTCTTTTGAAATATCCTAAATGTCGCTGTGAATATTAGTATTGTAGCTAATTTACATTCTGAAAGACTAATGTAAGTCGAAGTGACCCCAATACACGATCGGTGAATACATTTTCTGTACCAATAACATAGAGTAAGAAATTACTGGAGTACTCAAGGCAGCTACAGGGTGGTCCAAAAATAATAATGACCTGGTTTGACTGATGGAATCAGGTCATTATTACTTTTGGGCTACCCTAGAGCAGCAATGAGTACTCCACGTATTCTTAGCTCCGTGTCTGTGGTACAGGACATGTATTCGGCTGGCTGGGTATGATTGAATGGATGATGACCGCTTATCGTGTTAGTTGTGGTGCACACATTAACTTGTTAGCCTTGGTTCGTTGAAACGTATGTTTAGTACTCTATTACGTCATATTGTATGGACTTTTATTTAACCCATATGAACTATATTTTAAATTATGCCGACATTAAACTATAAATTAAATTATTCATTTGAATACTCAATAATTGATGAATAAACTAAACTGTCATTGTCTAGCTATCAATAACAATTAACAATAACACATTACATTTGTAAAACATAACGGCAAGTGTCCGCAGTGCTCTCATACAATATTTTGACCTACTTTCGCCAAAACGTGACCAGCAGGATCATAATATAATATTATAAGGTATCATACATAAGGAAAACGATATTCTTCTATATATACGTAATTGTAATATTATGATTTATGTTGTAATATTAATTTTCCTTCACTTAGAACTATGTAGGAAAGGAGAAGGAACAAGAAAACTAAAACGAACTCTTAATTGGAATACTACATACGTTTATATAAAATAACATCGAATTATATCATTGCTAGTTTGCTGTTTGTAGTGGCCCAGTGGTAACGGCCGGAACTTACGATTTGTAGATCGTAGGTTCGAACCCTTTTTTTTTTTTTGATTGGAAATCATCTAATGACTCCTCCCGCTCTAGGTGGAGCGGAAGGGAGTGTCAGACTCTTACTGACTAAAACCCACCCGTGTTCCTTCCTTAGCCCTTTATGTTCCGGGGCAGCGGTAACCCTTTCGGACGATCCCGCTACCCCGGCAGGCTTCGGCCCTGGCGGGCCCCTTCCTTACTGCTGACATCTCTTTGAGGCGCGCGTGGAACACATACGCGCCGTCCGGCACGGGCCTGGTCCTGATCGGACGGAGAGCTACCCATTACTCTCCGTCCGCAGGCCCGCGCCTACGGTGGCCGGGAGTCGTCACGCGGCTCCCGACGCCCGTAGCGTCTCCCGCGGTAGGTTCGAACCCTTACAGGCGTTTTACTTTGTGTAAATTATTTCATAACCACTGCTCTGAAAAACGGTGAAGAAAAACATCGCGAGGCATGTCCTAGAACCAAAAATTCGAAGATATGTGTATTCTACCAACCTGCACTGGGCCCGCGTGGTGGATTACGGCCCACTCCCTCTCACAGAGGGGAGGCCTGTGTCCCAGCAGTGGGAACATTATAGGCTGATAATGCTAGTTTGCTACTAGCTTCTATATCGTCTATTCCAAAGGTATTTGATGCAAGGAATTTCACTACAGGGAATCAGTAACACATTCATATTTTATACAAGGTATCAACTTTATACCTCACCCCTAATTCAACAAATATTGTATGAATAACTCGACCAAAATTGAGGTTGCAAAATTAATCTCAATTGTCCAAAAAAACATCTTAAAGGTGATTTAAAAATAGCATTTCGGGTTTAATAATCTAATCAAAGCACTTAATTCGGAATGTTCACTACGTATTGGCCTCCCCGGGTACGTTTACTGATCCTTTTGTTTACATGTTCATCAGACACTTTTGGAACAGACTATAGATGCTGATGTTCTTTTTATTTGTCTCCTTTTATTCGTCTCTTTATCAGGCAGTATTACATTCATTGCTGACATGCAAGGAACCCTTATTTTAAGAACAAGCTCGTAGCCCGAGATCAAGACAAAGCAAAGCTGCTTAAGTTCCTTAAACTTATCTACACTGCGGTCCCTTAAAAAAACACCGCAGTTGGTGTCATATCATGTCTAATGCAGGTCTATACAAATTTTAATACGATACATTCCGTGTTTACCCCTCCTTAATGCGCATAATTTTGTCTTCATCCTTATTCTAGCTGCTGTCAGGAAACAAAACAAAGAGCTCTCCAAAATGTTTTATAAAGAAAAAAGGTAAAATATAAAACAGCCAAAATGAAAAGATAAACGTCGGTTTATAGTCGACATTAATAATTGGTTCGATAAAGAAAAGACGGCTCTTTTAAGATGTGACAAACACAGAAACAACAAAGTTTTATTTGATCGAGTTCTAAAAAAAATAAACCGTAAAAATACGTGTGGCGTCGGGGAACCCCTGGCAGCAACGAAGTTCAAAATAAAAATCCAAGATGACAGCTGCGAAAATTTCAAAATGAAGAATTTTTTTGCCATTTTTGCAGACGCTCTCTTGGATTTTCATTTTGACCTCATTATTGGCTTCAGTACTCTCTAAAACCATGTAAACTATCTCTCTCTCTGTCTCTTTCGATTACATAAATAAAACGCTTTTTCGTTACGTGACAATTTCTCCAATTTAACTCCTACCGCAAGCTCCGTGAAAGAACTTCGTCCCAACAAAAATATTTTTTTTCTTTATCTAGTTGGCATCGACCCTAATTCCCTAACATTTAAATGCGAGCACCTCTCGATACCTAACCGAAGGCCTTATAGTCTAGAGGTCACGCTGACCTTCCACCACCGAAAACTGCCAGCCCCTCTCATCTAATCATCGATATAATATCTTACATTTTAATAGCCGTGTTTTCTGAGAAAAAATATTTTATTGGAGATAGCTTTCACGTTAGTGTCGAGGGAATGTCAAAAGAAATCGTAACTGGAATACGTATACAGTTTAGATACATTTAAATGATCCAATATATACATTGAATAGGTACCTAACTGCCTACAGGCGATTAGACATTTGGAAGTACTGATGTTGGGATTCTATATATATTCAACATACTTTCCCTGCACTGGAGGTTACTTTGCCTTGCTCTCGATTCGCATGATAAGTTACACTTTTTTTTTCATTGTAACAGTCATAACACTAGAGAATACTTGTTCCTATTCGCAACTGATATGATTAAAATTATGGACATCGTAGTCAGAGGTCTAGTTGCTATGTTGCAACTATTGCAAGAAATTGTCCTCGACCAGACTTTATATTTGTGAGTTGCCTTCTTAGCACACTCGTTCACTATAATTGAAAAAATATAATTATTATACATTTTATTATTTCCATTCGCATGTAATAGTGATTTAATTTCCTTACTAATTTCACGAAAGCATCTGTTGATATTCTCACGTAAAATGAAGGGTGCAAGCAGAGGGGATGGTAAACCCTGAGGCAATTGTTATGCAATTATTAAGCCTAATGATAAAATCCATTGCCATGTTTTTGGCAAAGGAAATTTCTCCCCTTCCTTTCTTTGACGTCGTAAAAAGCGCCAAAGGGATTATGTCAAGTGCGCTTGTTCCGAATAAATTGATTATTAATTTGTCAAAGGAAGAAGAAAAAGATGATTATGACAATATTGGGTGGTTGTGACTCAGTGGCTCAGTGACTCAGTGGCTCAGTGACTCTTTTGAATCTTTAGATCGGTGGGTTCAAACATGGAGCAAACCTATAGGTACAAACCCTTATTTCAACTTTTACGTAATGCAAAATTGGCTTAATGGTATTGAAACTGACATGCCATCTATATCCATACTTTACTCGCCAACGCAAGTGGCAGATGTGTGTTCCAAAATATTTTAGTAGTGTTTTTCTACCAACCAGCGTTAGATCCCGAGCATGCCATCACTCGCGCTATGGCGACTGCGTTTCCTAAATCGGTATCTACCACAACCCTTAAGACCAGTCCATTGTGCCTAGCCCTCACCCACATCAACAACATTGTGCTGGAGAAAGACAACCTTTGGATGGATTAAAAAGGGGAAGGATAGACAAATACTGTAGGTAGTCTGTGGTGTACAATAAATACATACATAAATTATATTATTATAGTAATCTAAATAAATATTATATATTTATATAATAATAAACATGAAACAGGAGCAAAGAAAATATAATGATGATGTTTAAGGAGAGAGGAAGTGCTTTTTAAGGTTCCGTACCTCAAAAGGAAAAACGGAACCTTATCGGATCACTCGTGTGTCTGTCCGTCCGTCTGTCACATACAATTTACTCCGAATTTTATGGACCGATTAAGTTGAAATTCGGTACGTACATGGATCTCCGTGACCCAAACACAGACGTGTAACGTAAATAAATAAATTTTGAATATGGGGGTCATTTTTGGGGGTCCAATAGAAAATTAAAAAAAAAAAGTTTCGCAATCTGTACCGTGTGACATTTCAAATGAAAGGGCTTACTGTGAGGATCTCAAATATATTTAAAAGTATATTGTATTAAAGTTATTTTAGAAAATAGGCGAAAATTGACTATTCCCCCTTATCTCCGAAACTACTGAGCCTAAAATTTTGAAAAAGAAATACAGAAAGTAGTTCTATACATATAGATTACAGGAAAACCTATAAGAAGTTTGTGATCTTAAATCAACATGGTAAATCTCTCAATATTGTGCTTACAAACTTACATTTTCAGTTGGAATGTATGGGAAAACATGTTTTTCGGTCGGTTTTTCTCTGTCAACAAAAACAAAATTGGTGTTGGCCTAGTGTACAAATTTGACAACTATTAATGAAAAAAGAAAACCATAGGGACACAGTATAAATATCCTTCTTATTCTGTTTATGAAATATCTTTTAAAGTGGTCCAATATTAGAGGAGAAAATAGGCGAGAGCCAAACCTCGAATTATGACTTTTTACTTAGGCTTTTTCAAAAAGTCTCTCCGACCGCATTTCCTCTTAATAATTAAATAAATAAAAAAATATAGATGTAATAATGCGAAACTATCTCTGTCTGCCTGTCTCTTACCATTTCACGCCTTAATGGTTAAACGGCGGGGTCATTGCGTAACACACTAACAGTAAGAATGGCTTCCATTATGACAATTCAACAACATTCATTGCGTTATTTACGATGTTTCAGACAATTTTTTCGAACCTTAGAAGCAATGGATTGTAGTATCGTTCAAAATTATTCAAATTGTGATGGATAGTGTGTTACGTAATCAAGGTGCAGATTTCAATGAAATTTGGCACACATGGAGACCACGACCTGAAGTAGGACATGTGCTATCTATCGCGGTAGTACGTCCCCGTGGATAATTAGCGACCATAACGCATGTGCAAAAGCTAGTAATAAATATCTTTCCCAAAACAAGGTCCAGTAATTGTAAATCAGTACCAGATATACTTGATATTGAGCATGTCCCAGCGCTATCCTACATGCATATTAATATTGTTTTGCTGGCCAAACATCAAAACAAAAAGTTGACCTATTTAGATCGCCCTTAGTTCCTGTTTCAATGGCCTATTTTGTTGACTCAGTCACTGTTATTCTAGTTTAATATAACATAGTTATAGCTAATAGTTTTATCATGGAACTAATTGGACGGAAAATTCCAACTAGTTATCTCATCGAATACGTTATTCTTCGTTTTTGTTTAAACTAATATTTTGGCTTATCAGTTGATTCGCACGAATTTGGTCGCCCGAAACAGGTGAATCATCACTTTACACGTAGACGGAATTACACGAATGATTTTATTCTATGGTTTTAACAGAATTACAATCGAAGAATTGATCATTAAATAAAATAGAAGTTATGCAGAGTAGAAAGCCACTAGGAATAACATTCTGATGGATAATAATAACATAATCATGCGCGATGTTGATGATGAAGTTATTCGGTGAAAAATACTTACTTACAACTTTTCAAATAGCACCATCAACAAAAAAAATCTCAAGAACACCAATAATACTAAAAATTAACGAGCAAAGTAAGCTAAAATAATAAAAGGCGGTCCACTATTAAAAGTGATTCGTATTCGGGCCAGTGCTCGTCCTATATCGATTAGGTCAGTCGATACGAGCGATCTAATCGCACTCGCAAATCGATACGTTTGGACTCGTCTCAAACAATGTACGAGTATGTGCCGCTTGTTTGAACAAACAGGCCGAGCCGTTTCAAGCTGTTTGCTTGCATTATAGACGTTTGGAGCTCGGAATAGATTCCCGAATCAAAATTGTACGCGTTATTTTGCTTTGTATTCCAGGATCATGAAATACTATCCAAGGCGAAATTCACACAGATGACTTGACATGATATGATGTGGATGTGATGTGACCTGGTGACGGTATCTCTACGTACAGCCCACGCCAAGCGCAAGATTATGGTGCCAAGACCTTTACGGTAGATACATAAGTAAATAATAATAATAAGAGAATTAAGATGAAGTTCATATCCTTATTAAGATTAAACATTTACCCAACTATCCAAATTCAACAGCAATCCTCGCAGATCCTATCAATACAGACATATCTTTAGATATAAAGGACTCTTCTAATCTCGTAAATCAAGATATCAACTTCGACAGCAATAAACCAGGCATTGGGTGTAAAAATGGCAGTAAAACAATTTATTGGCCACAGTGACAGATTGCCAGCATCCTATCACCTAAAAGCGTGAGTAAAACCTATCTGGAGAACAATCTGCCGAATGGCAAGATGGATTCCTTTGAATATATTTGAGCAAGTCATCATTCGGTTTGGACTGCGAATAGATTACCCCATTGCTAACCATGGGATTGTAAGAGATGACTGAGGAATTACGTAAGAGAAAACTTGTAAGATGAATCTACCTCCAGCAAACTAACATAGTTTTAGTGCAGTTGGATTACTAAGTTCGCCAATGTGGTCATCAAACGTGATTATTTGAACTATGTCTGATGAATATATATTATTAGACATGTAAGAAGCCCAGGTTCTGCCGTTGCAAAGTGCTGGATCGAATGAAAGGAAACACTAGAGATGTAAATCTAACTATGTATAGAAAAACTCAAGTGCAGCGAAGACAGGTAAAAAATAAAAACTGAGAACCCTCAATAATAATCATATTATTCGGTCAAATTCAATAAAAACCCACTTCCAAGAACTCCCACCGCTGAACCATCGCAACAAGCCATAAACAAGTCACACAATATTAGGAAAATTGTGCGAAATAAATCCAAATCCCTATAACACGGTTTTATTGTTTTATTTTTTACAAACAACTCGTTGAGTTTTCATATTGACTCGCCCCCGCGCCGAGCTAGGGTTGTGACACATTGTGGACATGCGACCGCGGGCTGTATCGATATTGTGACTTTGTGTTGCATTCAAATTGTTATATTTATTTTAGATGATGTTTTTGTAGTTGGGCTTTTTAAATAGAACTGGATTGTTGGAATTTAATTTTATGTTAGAGTCATTATTCAGGTTTTGTTTTTTGAGTTTTTCTTTTCCCAATGTCACAGTTTAAAGTTTAACGACATCACAGAATTTATAAATTTCCCAGTCTTTATTTCAAACGTGACTGTCTAATGATTTTTACACTCTGCATTTAACGAAATAGTCTCGAATATGTAACCTATAAAAGATTATTTTTTTCCAAAATAATGTCCCCGCCGCCGTCTGTCCCATCTCTGGCAAGCATTACAAGCGGGTGCGAACATGAAACAATATATCAAGCGAATTTCAACGCCAGATGCGTTGGCTCCCAGGGACCGATGCGTCCGGCCACCTTTACACGTCATGATAAAAGTATACACCAACTTATTTATACACCCTATACAAACAAACATGAACCCTATGACAATAGAAAAAAGAATAACGATGAAAGCTAAGGATAACTTTGTAAAACGTTAAGTAGCAAACTAAATTGAACTTTGTTTACACAGGAATAAGGGTGTTACAAAGTTGTTGTAGGTGAGTAAATCGAGGGCGGCACCCCAGTGAAAGAAATCGGGTAATGGCACTGATTATCGGTGCTGATCCTAAATAATAAATGTCCGCCATTGTATGTGAAGCGCGTAGTTTTAACGCGCCAAGCTCGGAGATATCGTAAGATTTGTCGCCGGGACGTAAGACGGCTGTCACAGCTTCCACATGGGTGCTTCGGGACGAAAATAGTGGCGTTTTGTTGGTGTTTGTTTTGAGTTTAAAGATACTTTTGTTTTATTTGACTTTGTTTTGAATTTCCATGAATGTTACATAATAATTATGGACTTGTAACGTTGGGAATATTAGTTATAAGTTATAATTACCAAACGCGTGTAAATGTTTTACCTGTTTCTTATAAGTCGTTTCTAAGGCTTTATTACTAAGTGTGACTCAACTTATATTTCTAAAGTATCTTTAAAACACTATCGATACTTTGCTTGTTTATACCTACAGCTCAAGCTATTTCTTAACATTTCTAAAGAATGTGCCTTGAAATTGGAAACGCATAAAGAAGATTAGTCTTTAAATCAAACGACAGAGGATTTCCATTTAATATAATATTGTGCGACTGTCAGTGCCGACTGTAGAGATGTTCCACAAGTTACATTGTAGTTACAGTCTCAAGCTTCTTAGAAAGATCTCTCAGGATATTAATTATGTAAGACACGCTTTATAACTATTATTTTATTATGAGAAATGTTTGCAAGATTCTAGTAAAGTGGCTTTTGTCTTTGAACATACTTACAAAATTCCGAAATCATCGATTTCTCTTTAGTGAGTCACGGTCGATGAAGCTTACATAGAAAATGTTAACAATCCTAAACTGTAGTTTGCTGCTTTTACTACCGTGGCAAAAATAGAGAATTCACCAGCTTTATTTTCCCGAAACAGAAAACTTTGGGACCACATTTCAGTAACTGCGACTCGGAACAGCAGTCACAATTTAAAACCGAACAGATTTATCGACTTCCAAATGAGTCCAATTATTCATTCGAAATGACGTCCATTGCACACTGCATTACAACTACATCACAACAGCCGGCACATCTCTGTGTGTTGACACTACATCTCTGTGTTCGTTTGTTCTCACTGTTAGCTTGACGGACGATCACTGTGTGCATAGTTGGAAAACGTTGAACATCGCCTGTCCACAACACGCGGTTGGTATTTATTTTCCTATCATGCGCCGTCAGATTTGCATGTTTTCTGTACAAAAAGACAATTTCTATAGAAAGCGGACATAGCATGGGAAATATAGAGAAGCTTTGCTTGAGGTACTTAACGGAGTAGACGGTCATCTTTATCGTAGGACCTAGCTGGTTTTTTAGTCATATTTTTTCTATAACATAATAATATATGTTGCCATAATAAAAATCGAGCATGTAGTGTTATCTCCTCTGAAAGAACATTTTTTTCCACTGGTACGCATCATAATATTCTACCAAATTCAAATTTGAAATTAACATACGCTTCATAAATGGAAATGAGTGACAAGATATTAATGAAGCCATAGTCAATGCTTCTCATTTCACTGCCCGGCTGGCGACTAGGCTTACAACCAGTATTGTATTCATACACAACTACCTAATGCAATATGAAAACATAAGGCTTGAAACACCACACAACGCACCGACCTGACGCCAAAGCACACGGCAATGTATAAACATGGCGTGAGACGCAACGCATCAATATGGCCGCCATCTAATAACGCATCGATAGAGCATAATTATTCAGAATTAAAATTGGTAACATATTTACATCAAATCTTAGAAATAATTTAGAAAGATTCAAAACTGTACATGTAGTACAGACATCGAACCTTTCAATTCAATAACCTTATGATGAACAAACATGCTAATAATGTGCATTGCATTCGTTGATTTAGATACATCTAATCTAATCTAACTAGTCTGTATTGTCCCACTGCAGAGCAAAGGCCTTTCTCTCTCTTTTCCACACAATCACAAAATACAGAGACTCCTACTATTCTGTCTTTTGCGAGTGGCGGATAATTTAAATAATTTAATTATTAATAATTAAATTTAGTTAATTAATGCGGTTGGTAGACGTCACATGTCTTCAAATTTTTGGTCCTAGAACATGCCAGTTTCCTCACGATATTTTCTTTCACCGTTTTGAGAGCAGTGGTGATGAATTAATTCCCACAAAGCACAGCGCCTGTCTGGGTTTGAACCTACGAGTACTGCCTGTACGACTCGTAAGTCGCGGCCGAGATACATGCGAGTTCTATAATTAACGCAAAGATTTTAGATTAATGCTGTGTAAGTATTTAGTTGGTGTTTATATAGGTACATAAATAAATAAATTAACAAACTGTAGACCTGTTATAGGTAGATGTGGACATCCATGTAGAGGTCTGTAGAGAATGAATTTTCTACAGACTTTTGCATTGTGACGACGCACCAGTCGGTATATTGTGCGATTACCTTTACAAATAACTGTCTGATATAATTCAATACGAGCGTAGCAGGTCCTATTCAGTATTGTACCGGTTTCATTAGTTTGAGAAACGGAACCATCGCTTTACAGATACTGAATTGGATTATCTAGATATTGCATTGTTTTTGTTGTCCCTATTGCACTTGGTTCTACATGTTTTAATGGATGAATCGAAGAGAATTAGGTATGTACAACTTATCATCATCATGTTGATTTTAATCAAAACAACTGCCGTACATCCTCGAGGTTGACCATGAGTTTTGTAATTGCTGTAACGACTTTGACCCCCTTACTAATAAACGTTGTATAGCGTCTGTATAGTTACACCACGCTTTGTCTTCTTCTTTCGAAAGTCAAATTACTGACGACTGAAAGAGAGAAATCGGTGTGTAACTATTCATCTGATATAATACGTCTATTAGTAAGGGGGTGAGAGTATTGTCAATAGGTACCTTAAAGAAGAGTATTGTTTTAGTCCTATCATATCCGTTAATTGACATACACTACAGTCACAGAACACACACATGACAGGATCGTAAAACAACTTGTAATAATGCCATCTAAAGCAACGTCCCAACCCCAAGCTATAAACCCCAGAATACTTATACATCAATCTTGCTATTATTTACAACTTTATAACAGTAACAAGCAAAATAATCCGCTCACTAACAAGTTTGTCGTCTCTCCACAACGATGCCGCACCGCCGCACCGCCGCACCGCCGCACCACACCGACGCTCCGCCGCGACGCATTTATTTTCCTTTTATTCAAAGCGTTTAAGATTTTATTCCAACTCAATTACTTTGCGACGAGTCGCAGCGCTTAGCGTTAGTTCTCCATATTTTCCTCGCGTATTAAATTGTTTAAGTATATATAAAAACGTGGAGCTTATCATCCGGTTATCTGTATGTCGTAAAGTTGACTCAAGGGGGATATAATTGTACTTACAGCCTCTACGTTTATTGCGCACAATTTTAATCTCAACAAGTAGGGTATAAAGATTGCGGAGTGCCTAGAACTTGTGTATATATTATTTTCTATTTCTGAAGACTTTAAGGGTTCGGTTCGTTTTACTCCCAAGATATCACTACTATAATAAATATGTTCCTTTGTTCCTGTAGCAACGGTACGGGTTACGGTAACGGCTAACCTACCCTTATACCTCACATCATCCCTGAGCATAAACCAACCGTGTTTCCCTGCATACATTACCTGTACCAACAATACCCAAATAAACGAAACTTTTACCTACAAAAATGATCCACAACGCGGATCAGATCGCAAATAAGTCCGGATAAACCTCGAGCTCCTACAAAGCGCGTAGGGGCTTCGGAAAAACTGCAAATTGTAACGTTCTTTGTGCTGACGTCACACGTCAGTATCAGGTGCTGTCTGACGTCATATAGTAGGCTACAGCGCCTCCTTTGTGGCGTTTCTACGTCATGCAAGGCTATTTTTCAGGCTGTTTTGAGGTGTGAAAGGTGTCAGGAACGAAAAGATACAAAAATATGTAGAATTTTTAACATTGCCGTAGTTCTGTTTATACCATTAGAAGATGAAAATCATCGCATGATAGGTACTGCCCTGCATGATAGGCGGGATAGTGTCTTTCACAAATAGACAAGACAAGGAAGTTGAAAGACGAGTCCAAAATGCTTGGAAGATCTACAGAGCCCTTAAAGAACACATTGAACTTTGAAGGTAGTCTTCCTATAACACTGAAAAGAAAACTCATGGATTTAATTAATCCTGCCCATCTTAACCTACGGTGCGCACAAAGTGCTTACTGAACACAGAAGTCCAAACTCAAGATTTGGTAATAGCAATGGAGCGCAACATAAACAGGTGTCAAGCGTACAGATCGAGTTAGAAACACCACCCTGCGCTCCATAACTCAAGTAGCGAATGTTGGAGAAAAAACAGGCAGGCTGAAGTGGTAGAGGGCTGGCCACCCGGAGAGATGGGCAAAGATTGTCCTTCACTGAGGTACATTACCTCCGAGGTAGATCACGGCGAAAGCGGTGTGACGATCTGACAATGTTTGCAGGGCCAGCAAGGCCAGAGGTAGGAGACAGGGAAGTTTGGAAGAAAAAAGGGGGGGCCTTTGCCAGCAGTAGGACCATAGATATTAAATTTCTATGGAAACAACGTAGGCCCAAAAATATACTGACACATTGATTGCAGTTGCACTTACAGCTAGAATTTCTGGCAGAATACAGATTTTGGTCAATTCTTCAATGATTCATTCCACGCTATTTTGTATGAATTTTTGGAGAGCATAATTAATAAAGGAACGGAAATCTTTAAATAACGCAGATTTTGTAAAAAAGACGCATCCGCATAATAATCTGCCTAGCCTTTTCCCAACTAAGTTGGGGTCGGTTTCCAGTCTAACCGGATGCAGCTGAATACCAGTATTTTACATGGAGCGACTGCCTATCTGACCTCCACAACCCAATCACTGGGTAATACGAAACCCCGTGCTAAGACTGGTTGTCAGAATTTCGGGCTTCTCTTACGACCCGTAACGACTGTCAAAGATCCACGAATGACAGCCGGGACCAACGGTTTAACGTGCTTTCCGAGGCACGGAGGGGTCTTGGTATGTTAAGATAGTCACCCATCCACGGACCAACCGCGGCAAGCGTAGCTTAACCTGATCGATCGATCCGTGCGGCTGTTATTACTTAGCCACAAGTCCATAATATCGCATCCGCATAATATCAGAGTGAAATGTCAATGTTCGTCAAATAGAGGTATGGAAAGTTTTGATATTCAATCAGAATCACAAATAGAGGTCGCGTAGGACTGATCTGGAAAGGTCAGGACGATACATACTTTTGGGCCGAAATAATATACCGATATGGAGATACCTACTTGTCATATGAAAAGAGTTGCGTAAATAATAACCTCTGGGACTTGAGTTTGTTTGTTATGACACTTTGCTAGTTATGAGATCACGTTACGATCACCTATTAATAAGTTGTTTTTTTCATGATGTGTGTGTGGGACAGTTGAACAGTAATGTGCTCCTGTTTGTTACAGCCAGAAAACTGCTTTTACCAGTTTTCCTGCTGAATGTGGTGATTATGACGATATGATCGTCCACAGTCCTGCAACGGTCACAGGCAGGAAGTTTCCAGTTACGCACTGACACGATGATAAAACAAACTCGAAATCAACGCGACCGAAACAAATTACGCGAGCTCTTTGTTTGAAACAGGAACATTGTTCAGCGAAATAAAGCTAATTGTTCTAAAACACAAACTACCGTAGTTTCAATCTCGCTCTTTGCATAACTTCCACATTCTGTGGCCGTTCTACCCGACGTTGTATTTTCTTTGAAGGATTTTCTATACAAACTTTTATCCATTAAAATTCCGCTACAAAATCGATATCATCGAACATTTTTATTTTCACTGCTAGCTTAATAGACACGTTAGGTCTCAAAGGGTTTCGCGATACAAAATAAATCCTTTAATGCATCGAGAAAAAAATAAAACATGCGAAGGGCTCGAGAGAGTCCAACTGTCAACACTTGTTTACGTCGTTTAAGTGAGTCTCGTACACTACATTCCTCTCCATTAGGCATCGGGATAAGGTGTGCGGGGGACAGAGACAGGGCTATAGGTGCATGATTAGTGCGAGAGGGAAGGGTAATGGCGATATTTATCGCGGGTCAAACGTTCGCCAGGCAATATTGTCTTATTCGCATTCCCCTTGCGAGCAGCCTTCCGTTATAAGACGCCACAGAGTAGGAAAGCAAGAGTAATTTTATTAGTGCGCAACAGTCTATATTGTGATTTTGTCTGCAATAAAGACTGGTCGGGTCATTAACCTTATTATCGGAATCACTTTGATCTGGCTATCGTTTCCAAAGTTTTCAATTCAAATTCGAAGCTGGGACGTAACTGGATTGTTGCCTTTAAAAGTTAAAAGTTCATTCAACCTAAGGGCCTGAAGCTATTATTGATGTCCGATTTCATTTACAAAATTATGAAAAAGCTAATAATTGGGATGAAAGTGTGAATGTGGCTGCGAAACACACAAAGTTTCAGAAGTAAGTACTCGTATATAGATCACCCTTCCGAAGTTTTACGTGAAAACCAAATTCGTGATATTATTTTTAATAAACACTACATCAAGTACCGCCCAGTAGTGATCGACCGTTACAAATGTCATGCGAGGTGTCTATGGGTCAATTTATTTTTTTAATCTTTGTTCTTTTTTTTTTCTCCCACCTTTTTTGTTGTTTTTTTTTTAATGCCTGTATTGTGTCCTTTGTTGCACTAAATAAACGGTTTATCTATCTATCTATCTATCTATCTAAGTACGGTTTTCAATTCTTAAAAAATATTGTCCTACTGAGACCTGCTACTCTGTGGTCGTTAATGTGTTCTCCCACCCGTGCTGTACAATACTCGGTATATTGAATGGAACATATTTTATAAATCTGCATGTCCCGACCAGTCTTTCACTATTACCAGTAATACCAGCCTGATCTATTGGAAAATAACTTTTAGGAATATTGAATGTTTTGGAAAAGATAAACTTTAATCTAGATTCGAACTTGATCTACATTGTGTTTTATTGAAAATCTAATTGAAATGGCGCTTAGAATGATATTTTTCTTTGTCGTAAGGTTTGATGTCATAATGGTAGATCACCCTGTACAGTCAAGAAAAATAATTGTATATCAAATTGAAATACAATATACGGTCAATTTAAGTTGACGGTCAATTTCACAGAACAGATAAAAGAAGTGTCAATTTGATTAACAATTCACTTCCGAAAATTTACTATTTGAGATCTTGAGCGAGATGCCAAGGGCAAAGTAAAAAAAGATGATTTTTTGGGGAAAACAACACGCAAATGAGAACACTGATTTTCATCTCTTTGAATTATTGTCTAGTAACCATTTACTCTTTCTGTGCGAAGAGAGAACATAAATATCCCTCCTGCCTAGCAACATAAGTATTTAACCATTTACAAGAGGATATTAATATTAATTACAATTACAGCATATAGCACTATCTTAACACAAGTCATTATCATTACAGTCCACGGCGCAATTACCAGCCGAGCATCACCCGATTAAATATCAATCACACGCGACAGCCGAGTTACTGGCGCGAGTACTGGCGATAGCGGAATTATTATTAGTAGTTTAGCTAGAGATTATTATTACGTTCATTTCTGGGATCATTTTAGGGCAATTACGATTCAATCTCTTGTTGGCTTGGCGTTGGCTGGTACAGTGAAATTAATTGTTTAATCAAATTATTCGTATATTGAAATCACAACTGTCATTATTTGACGGTTGTGTGAAATGGCTATAACACAGCAAATGGGCGTAGAGTGTCACTTTGGTAAACAATTAATTTCCCTGAACGTAAAACCGTGGTCATTGCAGATTTCATAAGCTTCTGACTGTAGCAGTAAATATGATATATTCTAGTCTGATCCCCAAATCGAATCGACAGCTAATTAAAGTACCAGTTTTATCCACCGGTGTTTATGATATCGGATCAGACTAACTCGTAGCTTTAATGATAAAATGATTAATCTAGTGACCTAAATTTGTCCTTTGTTGAATAAGGATTGAACAAGCACTGACAACCTTGAACTATTTGATTCTTGTCATAGAAATATAAGCTGCTAAATGAATGTTTTATTTTATTTTTACTTTTCTTTTATAAAAAAACCTTTTACGCCTCATCATTGTTAAGTTACCACTTATGGGAAGAGCGAGACAGCTCCGACACAAGTACTTTTGTAACTTACTGGTGGCTGCCTCAATGTATGTATGACACAATGTATAAGTTGAAATAAATATTTTTGTATTTTTGTATTTTTTTGTATTGACAAGACAAAACAGAAGAAGAAAGGGTTGTTAAACCCAACGTACGAAAATCAGACACTCATTCAACACATAAACATGCTACCGTTGCTCTAAAAAATCTCCTAGCCAATAAAACAGAAGCGATAGTCCTATCAGATGGAGCGTACTCCTAGCTTCGAAAAATAAGGCATAAATCACACTGAACAGCTAACAGTACCCTCGATAAATATAAACAGCGTATTGATACCGTAAGGATGGCTCCCAGTCTGCACCTTGCCTACTCCGAGCCCCGAAACGAACTATCGCGAGATATTTTTGAGCCGATAGTTGTGGCCCATTCTGTGCGATTGTCGAGTGGGGAATAAGATGTGATTCTTATTTCTGAAGGGTTCTTTTAGCAAGGTTTTGACTGTGAAAGAGGTTTTTAATATAATTTGTGGAGTTACGGTTCGTTTGTAAGTTAGAGTCTTCTGTTTAGGTTTAGATGGGAAAATTCAAGTGATCACTTGAAGACTAAAAGTCGACTTTAGCTACATACTTCGGGCATAAACACACATACGTATCCATTTGTGGTGCACGAAGGTGATCACTTCAATGAAGTCTATCTAACATATACTTACATAAACTAAAACCCTCTTCCCATGGGGGTAGGCAGAGCTTACATAACACTCACTGCTTCGGGGCAAATAGTCCTTCTTTTGTACCTTGCTGTTCTTTTTTCATCGTGGCATGGGCTGCTTGCTTCCCAGTGATGCTTTCTTACACCTTCATCGCCTTCCTGCACTTATCCCAATTTATTCGGGGTCGGCGCGACATGTCTTTTTCTTTCTTGCTTCTCTATTAGTCTTCATCTCGGTAGTAACCCCGTTTCTAACTATATCATCATTCACAAATTCCATCCATCGTTTCTTTGGTCTTCCCTTACTTTTATAGCCATCGATATTCTTACTCAAAACTTTCCTGACGACATTTTCTTCATTCCTCCGTAACACATGGGCCCACACCATAACAACCGATTTCCACACAAATCTTCAGTTACCGGTGCCACTTTCCGACTTCCTCTTATGTACTTATTTCTTATTGTATCCATTCGTGTAACACCACACATCCCTCTTAACATTCTCATCTGATGCTTTATTACACCAATTTCGTTAAATAAATGACTTAGGTATACACTTTTTCCACAGTCAATCTAAAAAAATCCACACCCTTTATACGTTAAAATGTACACCCATCTTTCTTCAACCATTTACCTAAAATACATACTTGGTAGCAAATACATAACCCCGTAACAAGCGTGGCAATAACGCGAGTGTGAGTAATTTAGCGGAGCGGCGATTTGTCGCGGGTCTCCCGGGCCCGCAGTCCCGCACAATAACACGCGACATGCTCTAATGACTCGCTCTAGGGTTAAGTACTCAGTTGCTGAGTTCTTAGACGGGTCCGAGAGACCGGGGGCGGCGGCTTTGGGGTTTATGTAAGGTTGTGTCTAGATAGTATGTAATGGTGTACAATATTGTTTAGGGTAACTTATGCCCATCGCCCACGATGTTACTCAGAAGTAGTCAGTTACAAACTTAAATCACCAATGAGACAACCAATCACAAACTAGCATATAATACTGTAGTAAGAACCGTCGTGTACTACGTGTGACATTCTGGCTACTCATTGGTGATTTAAGTGTGTTACTTTTGAGTAGCGTCGTGGACGATGGCCGTATTTTAAACTTAGGTGAAAATTGCAAAGTTGATAACTCAAATAAAATGTACGGAAAGTATGAATGCAATGCCTCTAATTCGAAATTCCAAACAATAAAGTCTGCACAAGCCATTAGCATTAAACATGCATACTGGATTTGACTTCAAGCATTCCATCCCATTGTAAACTTAAAGTTAACAGCAGCATATCTAAAGTTGGCACTAGACAGACTTTTCCAATGCTTGATGGAGTTGCCAACTTACTAAAATGAATCCACTTTAATTACAATATTTGCAACACTTCTTGAAATGGAAAATTACTGAAAATGTTAATATTCATTTGTAAAATGGCTGGGTTAAGGAAAATTAAAAAAGTTAGTGTCGCGTCTTCGAGAAAACTCATGACCACGACTAGTAGTGTATTTGGCATAATTACTAACACCATGTTTATGTGTTCTATGCTTGTATGCAGGAGCATCACCGTGAAAGTAATATTATATTGATGTCGATAAACAATGTAGCATATCGGCCGGAAATATGTTACTTTGGTGCCAGATGGAGGCCTCTTCTATGAATATCTGTATGCTACATTAAATAATTTTCAATTTGAGCTACAGAAAATAGCATTGACGCAATCAATTTTCTCAGAATAAATGTTCGGTGATTTAGGTCATATTAAATGGAATAGGTACAATATCGTACTTAATATGAAAGGCTGCAGAGTAGAGATTATTAATCTTCCTGGCTCCTGAATTCAATCTCCAGTTAGGTGCCCTGTACACGACGCGACTATGAAACTTGCGACAATACAGACGCGATTTCACGTACGGATTGTGTTAAGTTTTTCATTGTTATCGTTGATTCCAAACGAAAATCTTATAGGCACTATTCTCTATAGCAATCTATCTATTGTTGAATCTCTGCTGTTACAACGATGGCACAACTTAGCCAGAGTTTGTGAATCCAATTATCGCAAAGTTTCGTCAAAGAATCTTCTCAAATGCACATCGGTATACCTTTTCGACAGATACAGCAGTTATTTCAGTCTGTTCAACTGGAAATCATGGCAGACAGAATTTCTATTGGTCTTTCGTCTTACGACTCAGCTTAAAACAAAACCGTTGTATCTTTCCAACTAAATCTTCTGATCTTTGCCCGAACATGGAACTGTTAATTATTTCTTTGATGGTTAATTTATTTCCGAGGCTCTGTTATTATTCTTTGTAAATACACAAAATAGCCATCTCAACATGGGTGTTATGGGTAAGAGCCATATCTTCGTAGGCATGACACTTATCAGAGAGAGGACACGCGGCAGCGAGCCTCTCGATACATAACTCCTTACAATAGCAATTTCACGCGTCTTGTCTTTTGATTTATATTATGTTGTGACTTATTTATATTATGTTGTGACTTATTTATATTATGTTGTGACTTATTTATATTATGTTGTGACTTATTGCTGTTTCATTTGGTTATGTGCCATTTTACCTGCTGCGTCCTTTTGATATAAATTACGTGATTTAGGGAGATTAAGTCATCCAATCCCGTTTTGTCATAGTAATGGATTGCAAATTAATGTTATGTTATTGTTGAAGTTTAGCAGACGTAATTTTTGGGAGTTAGGTAGTTATTAAGTCTTTCAGCAAAATATTGCCGTAACAATTTCATCATCATAAGGGGTTTCAAATGATCACTAACTATATGTGATACAAAAGTCTAGATATATAGCCGGCCGGCGGGCCGGTTATTTTCGTTTAGCCGGATAACAGTTTTTGTGCTAACTTTGCCCTAACTTTTGGGACTAGTGCGTCCGTTGCAGATCCAGCCTCAGGGATCCGTTAGTAAATAGAACTTAATGTACTGCCAACAAAATTACTTATAATTATCAACATGAAAATTCGTAGTTCAATTTCCATTGCAGAGTTTGCTGGTTAATATATTGCAAATACCCCTTCCAAATGCGGAATGGATTGCGTAGTAAAATGAAAGTTTATATTTTCAGACTGTTTCATAAAGTCTATATTTGGCTTTCTTAAATATAATCCAGGTTCAAACTTTCATATTCAGCAGGATGTAGGTAGGTCGAGGCACTCAAAATGTTTCTCTTTGATTTACGCAGCTATTTTGTTTATGAACCGTGTAACACCGTGTTATTTTAGTTTACTTTGTTTTATTTACGAACTCTGCAAAATTTCGGCAAAATTCTCAGTTATTTTGTTCCTACCTTTAGGTAGATTCTAATTCTTAACGTAATCGGTTGTTACAATCTTGTGACAAAACATTTATGCCTTTGCACTTTGCGGTTGCAGTTATCTATCCTGTGCTTGAGTGAGGATGTACAGTGCTGGGGCACTAATGTGACGCATCGAGCTTTAAACCAAACTGTCACACAGGTGTGGGTGACAGTGATGATGATCGACATAGTAGAACTGTCACACAGGTGTGGGTGACAGTGATGATGATCGACATAGTAGAAGTGTCACACAGGTGTGGGTGACAGTTATGATGATCGACATAGTAGAACTGTCACACAGGTGTGGGTGACAGTGATGATGATCGACATAGTAGAAGTGTCACACAGGTGTGGGTGACAGTTATGATGATCGACATAGTAGAACTGTCACACAGGTGTGGGTGACAGTGATGATGATCGACATAGTAGAACTGTCACACAGGTGTGGGTGACAGTTATGATGATCGACATAGTAGAACTGTCACACAGGTGTGGGTGACAGTGATGATGATCGACATAGTAGAACTGTCACACAGGTGTGGGTGACAGTCATGATGATCGACATAGTAGAACTGTCACACAGGTGTGGGTGACAGTGATGATGATCGACATAGTAGAACTGTCACACAGGTGTGGGTGACAGTGATGATGATCGACATAGTAGAACTGTCACACAGGTGTGGGTGACAGTTATGATGATCGACATAGTAGAACTGTCACACAGGTGTGGGTGACAGTGATGATGATCGACATAGTAGAACTGTCACACAGGTGTGGGTGACAGTTATGATGATCGACATAGTAGAACTGTCACACAGGTGTGGGTGACAGTGATGATGATCGACATAGTAGAACTGTCACACAGGTGTGGGTGACAGTTATGATGATCGACATAGTAGAACTGTCACACAGGTGTGGGTGACAGTGATGATGATCGACATAGTAGAACTGTCACACAGGTGTGGGTGACAGTTATGATGATCGACATAGTAGAACTGTCACACAGGTGTGGGTGACAGTGATTATGATCGACATAGTAGAACTGTCACACAGGTGTGGGTGACAGTCATGATGATCGACATAGTAGAACTGTCACACAGGTGTGGGTGACAGTGATGATGATCGACATAGTAGAACTGTCACACAGGTGTGGGTGACAGTGATGATGATCGACATAGTAGAACTGTCACACAGGTGTGGGTGACAGTGATGATGATCGACATAGTAGAACTGTCACACAGGTGTGGGTGACAGTTATGATGATCGACATAGTAGAACTGTCACACAGGTGTGGGTGACAGTGATGATGATCGACATAGTAGAACTGTCACACAGGTGTGGGTGACAGTTATGGTGATCGACATAGTAGAACTGTCACACAGGTGTGGGTGACAGTGATTATGATCGACATAGTAGAACTGTCACACAGGTGTGGGTGACAGTCATGATGATCGACATAGTAGAACTGTCACACAGGTGTGGGTGACAGTGATGATGATCGACATAGTAGAACTGTCACACAGGTGTGGGTGACAGTGATGATGATCGACATAGTAGAACTGTCACACAGGTGTGGGTGACAGTTATGATGATCGACATAGTAGAACTTCTCCTGTGCTGTAAATGGTACATACATAACATAACATCACGCCTTGTTTCCGCGAAGGGTTGGGTAGATTGCCAGTTATGTTAAAGTCTCACGTAATAGAGGGCGAGCCTATTATCATCAACCGGACTCAAATCTCGACTACGAGCTGCTACTGAGGAATTCCAGATAGAAAAACCCAATAACAGTTTGGAGCTCGTGCTCAGCAGTAGCGCTTGCGAGCACAGGACCGACGACGTATAGTTGGAGTACTAGAAGTCGTAGGTATACAACTGTACTACCTACAGTAAACTGTTTGCGAACACATACTTTGTAAAGCGTTTCGTTATCTAGAGTCTAATTTTACGCCGAGCTGCTCTCTTAGGGAAATCTACTTCGTGTAGGAACTATGTAGGCAGTCTCTTCCAGCTAGGACTACAATACAAAGATTGTAATCTTAAGATTGCTCCATCGTGGCGGTGGGCAGCGGTGTGTGAGTGTCGTATTGATGGATTAAAACCTGTTGTCATCGGCGATGCTTAAATGAATATCAGTTCGACCCTGGGCAATCAGCCAAGTAACAAGATGTACCTACAAGAGGCATGTACAGCCACAAGCACTAATATGTCAACACTTGGAAACTTTCAATTGCGATTTTTTCGTGAAATAAATAATGCAACGTTGAAATACGACACTTTACATAAACCTATGGGTTCGAAAATACTATGTTCGTAATAACATAAAATTTAATTAAAAAATAAATGAGAAAATCGCCTTTGAATAAATCCAAGTGTATACATACTTATGCTCGTGACTGTACATCACACATGAGTCCACCTCAGTACTTCAGTACCTCAGCACCCAGTATGAGCTGTTCTTATTAAGTCAGTGTATATCTACGAGAGAAAAAGTCTAATAATAATTGCCCACCTTTGTTTAATCATCATCATTTTGATTTTCCACGCATCACACAAAAGCCACCAGCAAGAGATCCCTATAAAAAAGTTATTTTATAAAGTGCACAAATATCAACTTCAATTTGAAATCCCTTTTAACTCTCTCTAGCACATGCAGGTGTAATTAAGCGTTCCTCTCTGAACAACGTTGTCAATTGGGAGTATGTTCTATGCAGATAAGATGAGTGCAGATAGTACACGTCTTTGAGCGTCCTCGGACAGCGACTAACGAATCCTGTACAACGATTATGCGGGTACCTCTCAAGATCGAAGGTAGATAGGGTGTTTTGTTTAATTTTAAAGGAGGGAAGGAGATGTATTTATTTAATTTGTAGAAATACTTTTAAAAGAGTGTTGGTTGGTTAGTTGTTTATTCATATAAACTAGTGAAGTAGGTACGAGTCCTTTATGAGCAACCTCGAAATTGTAACAGTATATTATTATTATTATATCCCTGACCGTTACGGAGAAAATCTTATGAGAAGTGATAGACATCGATCATTCGGGACCTTTACGTATAGGATGTAAAAAACTGTATTACGCTATTATGTACAAAATTGCAATGTTTCCTAATGCGACACAATCTCAGAGCCAGTAATTTACATGAAGTTTGATGTGATTTGGGTATTGTTTCAAACTGACCCAATACAAGGACATTTTCATATTTAAAACCTAAGGAAATGTCGCAAACCATAGGCCGCAAAACCCGTGTACAAAATTCGACACTATCCAACTGCTACCTGAAGGTACCGTCCGCAGATAAATCGCGGCGATAATTGTATCACCGGCAATAAATACCGGTGATAGGGCGACGCGACGCCGCCTGTCGCCGACCTTATCGGTCTTTTGTGCTGTCTGTACTAGATGAGCACGAGGCTACACCGCGAGGGTGCCTGTTCCCTGTTTGATTTGGAGGCTAGGCGCTCAATTGTGTTAGATATTATATATATAATTATATTTCTGGGGAGTATAGTATGGTTTATTTGTAGTATTGCGAAGAAAATTTGACGGGATGAAAATTTGAAATTGATAAAAAATATAATTTAAGTAGGTACTGCGTTATGATTTTACGAAAATGCTGTAATAAATAGTATAGGAAATTGGAACGAATTGGGAAAGGAAAACGAGAAGCGTAACGTTATATTCTACACAGAACTAAATTTAAATAAAAAAAAAAAAAAAAAAAAAATTTAAAAACCCGACTGCGGTAAAAAACTTAAGTTAAAAAACTGATAAGCTAAAAACAAGCCCATTTTAAATTAAATAAAAGTTGAGAACAGGCCGGACCCATACCATTTTTATTATATTTTCAAATTCAAATGGGTTTTTTTAACTTAAGTTTTTATCGCAGTCGGATTTTTAATTTTTTTAATTACTTTTTATTTATTTTCAGCTTTTCAATTTACAAATGTGAAATATTTCGCAGGGGATTTAGTTCTTGGTACGTATTTTTTACGAATTACTTTTAACCATATAAGTTGTATATATTTTTGTAATCACCTTTTAAAAACCTTTATTTTGATACCCCACTAGAAACGTTTTGAAAAACAAAAAATTTTTTGAAGACGTAATATTGCTCCAATAATCGGCATTTTATTTATTTTTCGATTTTGATATACCCAGTGCCACTCCATACATATATACTCTCGAAAAACATAACCCTCCTTCTGGCGCAGTCGGGCAAATACACTGACATTTGATTTTATACCTTTTTATATCATAAAACTGCAAATAGGTGGCGTGCCAAGCAACTTCCGGAAATAAAATATTAAATATTATTTTGAAAAAGTTTGCAATCGACTTCCTTTTACTAACTGGAGACAGTATTAACAGCACCGGAAGTCGGTTGCAGAAAGACTAAAATAATTAAATAAAACTTTTACAAAATAGTCTGCACCCAATTAAGAAGAATTAGTTACATTAAGCACAACCAAAAGCTAACAATAGTAAAACTTATAATACTTAAGTAATTAAAGTAACTCATGAAATCTTCATTAAAAACATAACGCCATTACCCTATACCGCGTTCGACAGGATACATTAGCGTAGTGCTATCACTATGAAACTTTAATAGATGAGCGTCGTATGCAAATTGTATGATAGTAAGTCAGCAATGCAACTATACTTAGTACAAACTTGCTGTGAACTTACATCTCGTGCACACACGAGCCAATTTCAACAGAAACTAAACTTTGACCCATTTCACTTGATAGTAAGTTGAGCTAATTCTGAACACTCCCATTACTATTAGAACACTCCCATTACTATTAGAACACTCCCATTACTATTAGAACACTGTCTTGACATCCAGTAATGCATGTAACTCATGTTATGTAACATGTATGTATGTACATTGAAGCCAGGCAATATTCATCACCCTCATTATCAATACTTGCACAAACGATGGGACACTTAGTATCATGTCCTGCGAGTCCTGTCAGCTGCACGTTACTGGTACTGATGGATGCTAGTGGTGGTGACAAACATGCAGCCGAAATCTAGGCCCAGTCTATTTAGACTGCCATCGACACACATTACAGATTGTTATGTTCTTGAGCAGTCGTTTACTCTGCTGCTACACTAGTATTAAAATATAGACTAAGATCAGGCCGCGGTAGCAAAGTGATAGCGGGGTTGACGTGCCGTCACGTACCTTAGTATGGTCACAATTGTGGCAGTAGCACTGGTTTAGGTACATCGTGAGTAAACTGGCATATTTTAGAACCAAAAATTCGAAGACATATAATTATGTGACATCTACCAACCCGCACTGGAGCCGCGTGGTAGATTACTGCCCACTCCCTCTCACAGAGAGGAGGCCTGTGTCTCAGCAGTGGGAACATTATAGACTGATTATGCACTGGTTTAGGTATATGGAGTGTTTTCAAAATTCTTGGGTTCCAACAGTTGTTGGCTTTTTGGTCTTCATATGCGTATGATATCCAGGAGCAACGGTTCAGCGGTTTTAATGATGTACTATGATATAAAGAGCCACCGATAAAAATAATCTAAAAAGCCGTGAATATGAAAACCGCTGAGATGATTGTTGGAAAACATGGCGGGCTCACGGTGATGGTTTAATATAAATGCAGATAGTGTCGCAGGCAATGGCGGCGAGGTAAACAATTGGTCTTTCGGACGGTGAATTATTCATCAGCCGTGAATTACAGGCATACGGCGATGGGAGAGAGTATGTGACGCAGATGCGCTGGGAAGTGTTTATTATGCCTATAAGCGATTTATAAGGTAGTGTGGTAGGTCGGACGCTCATGATCAAAATATTTATACGGTTAACAAATCTATAAATAATATAATCACATGTTCGTGTACGCGATGACATACATAGAAAGGGGTGACTACTTGAGATGACAGCTAAAGTATAGAAGAAGAAGACATGCAACGCTGATCCCAAATAAATTCGCATGAAGGGCAGAAGGATAATGATAGCCGTCTGATTGGTTTTGCAAAACGAAAAACCTCTCTTGATGTTTGTCAAAATATTGATGATAGGGAAGATGGTAAAGATGAATTTCCTCACGTCACAGTGAGGCATGTACCAAACCCTTAATTCCAAGAAGTGTACCATCTGCAACATTAGTGTTTGCCGCCACTGTGTACACACGTGCACCAAGCGTTTGTTTGTCTGGCGTGACGTTAAGAGAATCACAATCATATAAAACTGCCTCATTATCGCCATTTGTCAAATATAACAGCCGTACAAATAAATAATATTTGTACAAATGTGCTGTGTCCGAGACTTTGTTGGGTAGTTCCATTCTTAGTAAAAGTATATAAAATGTAGGTAGTTGGTAAAAGAGAGGATTAATAGTGCGAGCTGGTGAGTGGAGTGTTTTGCTTGTATTTATTATATTATTTTTTAATTTTGTGGTTTCGAAATCTTAAAGTTTCTCCATACACACTAACTTCAGTAAAGAATGTGAGTTTTAGTCCCCGGCCACTCGAAGTTCGAACTGCTTCAAATTCTTCACACTTCATGAAAAGTGAAAGAAAATTAAAGTTTTTTTGGTTTTTTTAAACGTTATTTTTAGGGTTCTGTACGTATGAATGAAAATACGGAATCCTTATAGGATCTCTGATTTGACTGTCTGTTTGTCTGTCACAGCCAATTTCATCCGAATCTAACGGATTTTATGGGTATACATATGAATTTCCGTGACCCAAACACGGTCGAATAACGTTAATGAATGAATTTTGAATATGGTGGTCACTTTTGAGTGGCAAATGAGTTCCTTTTTTAATGTTTGATACATATTGCTTTAGATTTTGTTTATGAGACACAGTGTGTCTTTTATCGAATTAAAAACTATACCAATGACTAATAAATAAATAAAAGAAAACAGGCCCTGGATAGGTCTGGGTTGAATTTTATCCTCTGAAAACCACTATCTTTAAGTGAAGAGAGGGATCTCGATAGAAGTATATACCAACCATTCAGGCTAACCTGAGCTAATTAATTATTATTACTTTGCATTATCCTGGTATAGTTGAATGGTCTAGGTAAGTAGGTGCCTACTTGATTTAAGTTACGCCCACGACTACAACCACTTATTAACATCTACACCCCCAGTAAGTTACTCTTCCCACTAAATCTCAAATCGAGCACTCCCAGTACTCCAAGTAAATAATATAATTATAATCCCATATTAAATTATAATAACTAAAATAACTGGTTCGGGGGTCGTTGGGCCGTGAACAGATAATTTGTTTGCATTATAACTTAGCTAAGTCGTAGTCGGGCGCGTCAAACGACTTCGATTCACAAACATTTGCTTACTGAGATGTTAGGGGTGCGTTCCGATGGCGCGACGAATGTATAAAATATACACGGTTTTTTTGTGTAACCATTATTTTTTCATTTTAAAATGCAGAACTGATCTGTTTCATGGAGGAGCCTAGAGGGCTCGTCATTACATAGGTACTGATGGATGGTTTACTAAGTAGGGGAAAGAAATACCGCTACGCGTTTTCGGGCCAAAGGTTAAAAACTTTCATAGAAAATGTGTTAGTTATACTTAGTCGTTATTAAACAGCGTGTATCAGAAAGATATAGACTGGATCGAGCAGGTATTGAAGGTTTGTAGGGACAGTTGATAATTTTTTTGCGATTACGATGTTAGTCTCGTGGAGAAAGTGGTTCAGTTTGATAGTCTGTACCACACGCTTATTGACCACACCTTTTTGATTCATGCTGTATACCTAAGTTTATGGTTAAAAAAAACATCTTTATTTACCCAAATAATCATAACAACCTTGCACAATTACTCTAAGTAGTTAACAAATAAGCAGTAACGGTAGGTAAAATTTTTGTTTGGTATGTATCGGTAGCCTCGCTAAGTATAAGTACCTACTTATTTTGGTTGTTAACACGAACAGATTCACTCTGTTCCCCGTACTAGTTTAAACTGTATTACGGGGGAACAGTTTTCCTCGTTCTCGGCAAATTTCCTTACAGTAGCAGACTTGTGAAAAAATAATTATTCTAATAACAAAGAAGGGTTTTTTAATAACAAAGAAACAAAGTAAACCAGAAGTTAAATTAGGGAAGGTAAACATAAAAAAACATAAAATAGTGAACTTGATTTTTGTAAAACTTGTAGGTAGATATTAAAATTTACATAGTATATGCAAAATATTTAGATGCTAAGTTTGTTTACATAGTGTTTGGTTGTAATTTTTGTTACAATTATGTATGTTTATTATTAAAACCAGTAGCAAAGTAAGTTTAAGATCAGAATTTAATTAAAAATTTGGGTCATGGTTATACTTACTGTCCATCTTGTTTGAATCTGTAGAGTGTACGGTAGTGTGAAGTGACGTGAAATGTGTAATGTAGGTATATGTATCATGCATTTTGGTGATTTATTTCATTATATTGTAATTTTCAGTATCATCATAATTTAGTGAGCTAAGAAACTTAAAAATTTCAATCTTACAAGTATGACTATTAAGATTACGAATTTGGATTGGTGGCTTTATGACACCTTACGTATGCGACTCAAGTGCGAGACAAATATATTTTGTCAAAGTATTATGAGTCAAATCGCACAATATGCTATGAGCGTTTTATTAAACACATTTATAAATTAAAAGAATAAACAATTCAGATAAATTTTCATTTTAATAGACGACATCAGTGCGTCTTTTGGTTTGAATTGAAAATTTAATTAAACTAAAGATGTTGTACATTTTTCTTCTAAAATGAGATATCTTTATTAACAGTTTGTTTTATTTATTGTTCGCGAAGGTAGCTCGTTGTCAGGAGTAATGTCTATTACAATGAGGATTAATGTAGTTCGCTCACTTCTCATGTTGTTACAGCCTTTAAAGCAACAACTGTTACTCACTAGAAAATAAATTATCTACTTAAGTAATTTAAAAATATTTATGAATATTTAGGTATATTAACGCGCATTTGCAGAAAATTTTTCATTGTTTTAACACAAACTAGGTAGCTTATACGTTTAATTAATTTTATCATACTTGTTTACATACAAACATAAACTCACACCACCTTCCCATGGGTGTAGGCTGAATTGTTATAATATTATGTAAGGTCTTCGTGTAAATGGTGGCATTTTCCAGACGGAACGTGGAAAATGTTAAGTCGTTTAAACGTAGGTTCCCACGTAACACGGATACTACGGGTACGTAGGTACAACACTCGGGTTTACGAAAGTTAACATTATATTTATTTGTTCAGCTAGTGCTGTGCGGTGTGTGTGAAGTGGAGCGGGTCACACCAATAGAATGCATCCAGACATGACGTGCCTCACTGAAGTAGGCCAAAGAAAGGCTGGCCTGACGATGTGGACTCGTTCCTAACTGATTGAACGGAGAAGGCACATCACAAAGAAAAGTCGAAAAATATAGGGGATACCTTTGCCCAGCAGTGGGATAACACAGGTTAAAAGTAAACAAAGTGCTGTGCTACACTGTGGATCACGTCTGGATAAATATACTTCAATCGTTGTGAAAACCAACCCTTAATAGTGTGCAGTCAATGAGGCGTGCAGTGCTTTGACACCCGCTCCCGTCACACGTAAACGTTCACAAATTCGTTTGAAACATGTTCTCGTTCGAGACATGGCGCGGTATTATTGTTTATTCATAGAGAATTAACATTGGAAAATGTATATAGATTTCATATAGAATCGGTATTAATCCTTTATGGGTATTATAATCACCATCATCAACATTTTTTTTTTCATGAAGATTTCAATATTAATGTTGTAAATGTTAATTAACATTAAATTATTCACTCACCACAGATATTGCCGAAAGTAACCCTGTTTAACGTGGTGAACCAAGCAACTACAAGACGGTACATAGTTGCACTGGAAGCAAGGTGCATATTAATATGATAATTTGAACGTCATCCGCATGCACACAGGCGGCACGCTCAAGTTAAAGCTCGATTTTAACGATAATTACAAGCGGTATATATTAGCAGTAGAATTAATAAGCCGTTACCGAGATTTACAACTTGCAGTGAGCGTGAACGCGATAAATCTACTATAAAAAGTAATAAAAACTGCTTTAAAAAGAAAATTAATAGTATCGAGTGCATAATGCGGTCCGGCTGCGGGGACGCGTCGCAAACACATTAATTTGCGACGAGGAGTCGTTGCGGAGCGCAGTCGCGCCGCAGTCGCCCCGCAATCGCCCCGCAGTCGCCCCGCAGCCGCAACGCAGCCGCCCGTGGATTGACGACGGCGGTAATTAACGGGATTTAACGATTAATGTTGTTTTGGTGTAATGCGGTGGGAAGCGCGCGTGACGACCTGCCTCGCGTCGCGGACGAACAATTAAATTACTGCTAAATGAAAATGTCTGACTAAATAGATGTGCGTGAATGAGCTGCTTTGTTTTTTAAGGGTGAATTGTGAGGCTCTTTGAAATCGAGGGCCTTCTTTATAACAATTCATGAGTTGATGACATCTTTCTTAAACGAGCTTGTGCTGAACAGACCAAAAATTCCAAAAAAAAAACAAAAACGACTCCGCCTTGGAGTGTAAATGTACAAACGATGGGACATTTAATATCGTGTCCTGCGTGTCTTGTCAGCTGCACGTTACAGGAACTGGTGGACGCTGGTGATGGCGCCAAACGAGTAGTCGATTTCTGGACTGACTCCATTTAGATTGCTGTCGACAAGCTAAGAAGAAGAAGAAGAAGAAAATTATAACACTAAATTAGATGTCTACATGGTCAAAGACACAAAAACATTCAACAACTGGCACGGAATTTACATATTTAATAGGTACTGTTGACTTGCATTTGGCTGTTATGAAATAATACATAAAGTAGGCAAACAATATTTAATAACATTAAATATCAGAGTTCACAAGCGGGCTATTATTTTGTCATACATTTACGTACGTATGCATAGTAAAGACTAGTTCGAGGCTGAGTGTTGTCACTCAAATCACAAACATCTCGAATATTTCACATCTAATTATTAACATTGCAATTGCAAGAGTACGATGATTACAAACACCGGATCTTAGAAAGGCAAAAAACTGCAAGTGAATATGGTATATGCAACATGATAGGTATATCATTCGCGTTTTCAGCAAAACTAAGACTTCCCTTTCCCAAAATTCCCAGTGGGTGCTATAATAATAGATGATTGCTGAAACAAGCCTACGGAGTCTTTCGCCAAACAAACTGCGATCACCCGAGCTGTTACGAATGAGACAATTATTCAACTCGAATATAAAATACCAGTGTATGTACCAAGTTTGGCTATTTTTGAAACACATTATCCCAAATATTTTCTTAATTAGGTAATTTTGAATCGTGAATGTTTCGCCCACATTAATATATTATATTAATCAATTTATTTCAGATAAAATCAATCCATACAATTATAAATACAGATAAATAAATTAATAATAATAATTAATTATAGTGACTGCCAATGGGTTAATAGCCAAGAGTCTCGACCAACACCTAAGGAGGCTCTCGTTGGGCAGCTGGATCAAGGGCTTGATTCAGAAAGCGGTACTTCTGGACACGGCCCGCATTGTCCGGAGGTTCCTCTCTCTGGAGCCCTGACCGCCGGTAGCTTGGACCCTGTTCCCGATACCGGTGGGCTACTATTTTTTATATTTTTAAATGTTTTTCTATATTTTATATGCTAATATTTAAAAATATAATTTATATGTAAATAATGAAATAAAGGAATAATTAATTATACATTTTTATTTATTTAATTTTTTTTTTTTCGTCAAAATACATAAATAATTATTTTTTTATTATTATATTAATTAATTTAGCCTATTCATAGAATTTTGATATAACTTTTTCCAGTGTCACCTTCCCGTTATTTCTGTGCTCCTGGCACCAGTCTCTTTGATTACGTGGCAGTGAGAGCAAATAAAACAAATAAACAGCTCTTTTGTCAGCTCGGCAGAAGTGCGCAATCAGTGCGGCCCAAATAAACGCCACGCTGAAGAAACACTCGGTTAAAATAGTGCTACTACTACAAAGAGAGGCCCTTAACTACCGATGTAGTTCCTCTGAGTAATTGTTGGAGGTACGCATGAATAAACAGGAAATACGTTTTGTATTTATTGTGATCGCAAAGTAAAGCAGAACGTAACTTTATGTTCGATGTTATCGTTTCCTGAAATGAGAAAGGATGTTTTTGTTCTTTGTCTGTTTTATGAAAATGTTGCTTATGTTAATCATTCTCATTTTATAAGCACGGGCAGGAGAAAATTTGCTGACGCGTTCCAAAGCTTAGATTCCTTTGAAAAAAAAAAGATCTATAAAATTTATGGATACGCTGTTAGCTTTTCGACTACGAAAAAACAGAAAGGCAATCTGAGGCATAGAGCAAGGCCGAAGAATACTTCGACGCATAAGTGAAGTGTCCTTTTGTTTTTGTATTTATTTGTATGGTTAGTTAGTTAATTGTTTAATTTAGTACCTTTTGCAAATATGTAGTTAGTTGTGTTATAATATAGGTACCTATATAAGCATGTTAATGTATAAAAGATAAATAATCTGAAGTATTTAACTACAAATTGTAACATTGCGTTCAAGTATGAAATTGTTTAGTCATTAGATGTAATGTTACGAGTATTAAGCTTATTTGCGTATACAAAACACTTTGAAGTTGTATTAAAAGCAAGAAAACTTTAAAGTGAAGCGTTCTTTTATAGTTTTTAACGCAGAAGAGAGTGGGTTAATGTTGTTTAGACGCGTTCAGTTAGTAAGAGTATAAAGTGAAGTACTATTTGTATTGAATCAAAGAGAAGATGATGTGTTTTTAAAAGGGTACAAAGGGATTCGAATGAATAAATATTTACAGACGGGACTATGTCAATTAGGTTGTTAAGCTGAGTGATGGATACTTTAGTGGCCCATTTATACAATTCTTTATCAGCATTGAGATTAAAAATATCATCATCTGCCTAACCATCTCCAAACTATGTTCAGGTCGGTTTCCAGTTTAACCGGATGCAGCTAAATACCAGTATTTTACATGGAGCGACTGTCTATTTGACCTCCACAACCTAGTTACTGGGTAATACGATGTCCCTTAATAAAACAAAGCACTTCCTCTCTCTTTAAACATCATCATTATAATATTTTCTTGCTCCTGTTTATTATTATATATATTTATTTAGATTAGTATAATATACTTTATGTATGTATTTATTGTACACCACAGACTACCTACAGTATTTGTCTGTCCTTCCCCTTTTTAATCCATCCAAAGGTTGTCGTTGTACGCGCTCTTAAAGATCACTCTTAGCGATACCCGCCCATTGTGTCACCCTTTTTAAAATTTCTAAATTTATGTCTGTAATTTATATGGTGTAGATAATAAGGAGCATTCTATTCTAAGACTGATTGTCAGACTTTTGGACTTCTGACGACTCGTAACGACTGTCAAACATCCACGAATGACAGCCGCGACCAACGGCTTAACGTGATTTCCTAGGCCCAGAGGAGTCTTGGTATGTAAAGAATTAAAGATGGTCACCCATCCACGAACCAACCGCGGCAAGCTTAACCTGATCGATCGAACCTGGGCGGCAATGCAGGCATTGAGAACATCAATAGTTGAAAGAAATACATTTTCGTCAAAAACATGTAGGGTAAATTCGTTAGAGATGGCCGTACGGGAGAGTTGGCCAATCAATATAATTTGCACATTTATCACAAGGTGGCGCTGTATTTAGCTCAGTACGCTTCGTGCGCCGCCACGGAACAACACGAGAACAAAAACTTGCGCAAAAATAAATAAAAAAAGTAAGTAAATTGGCCTTCATTTAATTAAGTAGTGGTGAAATTTTATAATAGGTTCGTATACCAACCGGAAATACTAATAATGTTATTACTTCCTTGTGTTTTTGTGAGTCTTTTGTGTTTCATGTATATTTTTCTTCATTCTAATCTCAAAATGGTAAAGTACTTGTTATTCGTAAGTTTAAAATTTGTAGTGGCCATCTTACCCGGAAAAAAAGGAGAGATGGCCATATAATGTCAGGTAAAGATGAACATGTTTTTGTTTGTAATGTTTTTTTACACTATTTTAACGCTTGTATTTTTTGTTATAGATGCCAAACCGATACCAAAGAAAAGCTGTAGCTACTAGAGGGAACTGGAGTGAACATTCATTGAAAGCCGCTATAAATTGTTTAAAAAATGAAGATTGGCTTCAATGTTTAATCTGTAATCTGTGGGTACATGAGAATTGTACACCTTTTGATGACATGTGCTCTAAATGTGGACAGAAGAAGAAAAAGGACCTCCAGGAAGCAGAAATCAAAGGAAAGGGGAAATGCAGAGGCAAATCCAGTACCGGCCGTCTGTCCCGTACTACTACGGCCATCACTCCCGAATGTGTCGGGTGAGACGGCCAGTTCTGTTTTTTTTTAAATTAAAATTGTATGTATGTTCGTAATATTATAAACATATCTTTATGCTGATTTTTTAAAGACTGATTGTTGTTGATTTTCTTAAAAATAAAAGTTTAATTATGATCTCAATATTTTCAGTTTTATTTAAGCCTAAAAAAACTATGGCCATCTCTAACGAATTTACCCTAAGTAATTGCTCTAACTATTAGATTTCCACAAAAACCGCAAATTGCTGCTATTGCAATTGGACTCAAAAATCTTCCACATTAAACATGACTACAAGATTACAAACATTATTACAAATTACGAATACTAATTAGGATTTTAAGAAAAGCCTAACTATTTTGTCTGTGGCCTAACAAGTCAGCATTACGCTGTAAATTGCAAAGATCGAGTCAGAGTGAATGGGGAACGAAACAGAGCGCGTTTCATGTTATTTGCCTTTTATAAAAACTCAAAAAAAAAAACAAGTAAAACCAATAAAAATGATATATTAACTTGTTTGAAAGTTTCTTGATAAAAAAATAGGTGAAACCTACAAATGAAATTAATCACCTGTACTAAATCAAAATCGAAAGTCATTTATTCTAAATAGGCTGAGAATCAGTACTTGTTGATCGTCAACATTACGTAAGACAGTCCCCCAGAATGCCCGCCCTTCACCATTTCCTAGTGCTTTAGCTGGGAAGAAGAAGTGGCGCAAAAAATTCCCTACCTGCACAACTGTCTGTTCAGTTAGAAGAACTTGATATATACAACAATAAGTATACAACAATAAGTAATTACAGTATCATAAACAAATAAATAACAGTATCATGAACAAAACTAGTTTGACTAAGTCAATTATCGCCGCTGTTCGGTTCCTTCCTTTGTGTGACGAGCGCTGTATACTTGAGGTTTGTCCATGAACCACGCTATACTTTTTATTGCGCGGATTTGTTAAATAATAGTCTGAAATAGCTATGTAATTTAAGCACTTAATCTCTTTTAAAATACCTTTTCTTTGGTTTTACTAAGTACCTTTTCAAACAGAGTTGTACTAAGTTAACAAATGACAGCTCTGTTTAATTTATATTATTTGTAATGATTAGTTAAGCTAAATGGGGATTTGTCTTCATCTAGAAGTGCATCGAACTGTTGTTAATTTTGTCATTTATCATTCGCAAGGGCAACAAAACTTTTGAATTTGAATACATAATTAGGTATGTAGTTGCAGTTCATAGTATTTTTTATCGATACACACCAGTATTTTTTATCGATACACACCTAGATAATATCACCATTACGACATTTGCCAGTATTTTTTTTTAGTAAATGATAAGAATCTAAAATTAAAAAAAAGTACCTTTAATTCACCTTCACGCATAGGTCAACGGAAATATTTCGCAAATCAAACTCCGCAATTCAAATACGATAAAGTTACAATAAATCTTTTTTTACACAAAGTTTTTAAATATGAGTCGGTCGTAAATACGTAATGAGAGTTAAAAAAGTTAGTTCAGCGACAGAACCGAGTCCCGGGAGAGACATAAGTTCAACGGCGTGGGACCGGGCCAAAGAGGGAAGAAATACAAGCGAGGACACATCCCATAGAGTCAACGAAGTTCAGAGTTTAAATAAATAAATTAAATGTACCGTTTTCATTTAATAATGTCGTTGGAATCTATTATCCTCATTTCTTTAAAACTGGATATTTTATCCTAGTGCCAGAGCGGACTCTTATTCGATCCTTGCGGAAACCCACAGCTTAATTGTATGTTATAGATTATACTGCCTCAGTCCAGAAATTGAATAATTGCTGGCCACACAAATAAGATGACGGTGTAGTCGACAAACCAGGATATAATTCATGGTGTATCCAAATTGACATTCCAAGTCGTTAACGACAGTCTCGAGCCCCAGAACCTACTTACATCAATATTCCCAACAAGCGGCCATCTTCCCTGTACCTACTGCCGGTACCTACGTACTCGTGCACATACGTAGCGCGATTTATAGCGCTCCTGATATAGCCGCGCTTTATGTCCCGCGCCAAGTGTTTTTACCAATCCCTGTTTATTTTGAATCGCAATTTATTTGGGCGTCGATAGTCGATAGCGTGCTTTATTGGCTCAGCTCTAGATTGGGTATGAGTGGGTGTAGAATTTAAATTGAAGTTTAAGTAAGGTTGGCAGGAAATCTGAGATCGATTTAACAGAAAAGGAGGATAAATATTTTTGAAGATATTGGTAACCTAGCTAGGAGCAATGAGAAAAAACTACTTGAACTACGTTTAAGACCACTGAATTTAAAAGATTACGTATGTTGTTGAAAGTTTTCCAAGGGTAAATTATTCTATGGCAAACATTATAGATAGGTAGTACCTAGTAGTTACCAATAAGTAACAAATATTTTAATACTGCTTAATCCTCGAACGAGGGACAAGATTATCCCCTCAGCAGCAACTTAACGAGTCAACAACAAGCTAATGAAATAATAAATGTTTGTGTGTTACCCCAGACCTACAGTTACTTTTAATTACATCTTATCACCCACATAATTTTATTTTATTACTTACATAAAGTCTTTGAAACTGAAAGTTGACCTCCACGCGATTTGAGAGGAGCACAAACAGTTTAAACTGTAAGTCAAGTATAAGTTTATTATAATAATCAAGTTTTGAATAGTCAGTGGCATTAAGGGCAGAATTTAGAATTATCTCAAAGTCACTAGTTAATTTGATCACTTATATTTTTATCCCGTCTAGACTTCAAATTATGTCATCTTTATATTAAAATTATTATCTATATTGAGTGACGACGAAATTGAATCTTTACTTACTAATAAGAAAGCTGAAGAGTTTGTTAGTTTTTTTTTGTTTGTTTGTTTAATCTCTGGAACTTCCAGTCGAATTTTACATTTGATAGCCCAATTCTCGAGGAAGGCTTTAGGCTATTTAACATTACGCTAGGACCCTCAGAACTCGAACAAAAAAAGTCAGAAAAAACGCTAAACTCGTAATAGCGCGGGCAGGCGATGCGATGCGGCGGGGTGGGGCGGGGGAACAAGAAATTTCGCGCAGACGAAGTCGCGGGCAGAACCTAGTTAATTATAAAGTAATAAATAGTAACTATGTAACAACTTGGTCAGTTCAAATCTCAGGTTGTATAAAACTGTGAATGGGTTTTTTCTATTTAAATAATTATAATTTCTTACAGTCAAGCCTTTCGGATTTATGTAGTGCAGGTTTAGCACGTCGTGTATGGTATGACCACACTGAACTTTTTCATGTATAAAATAGAAGTACTCCTCTATTCAAGTGATCGTAAATATGATTCCATATTCAATACCATAACACTGAATTTAGTTTTACGACATTCCAAAACTTGTTCTGTTATTTTTATTGCTCGAGAGCAAACGAAAATCTTTGAATAGTTTAGTAACTATTCCATGACATTCACAGTTAATAGATACCCATCTTTGAATAGTTTAGTAACTATTCCATGACATTCACAGTTAATAGATACCCATCTGAGCTCTGAAAGCCACCAGTTTAAAGCATCTTAGCATAAAAATAAAGTATAAAGTTTCCATTTCCCTCACCTCACACGATTTCCTTAAATTATCTTCACTTCTAATTTAAATCCTCATCTAATTCCATTGTAAAAATCTCTCTGGTACATTATACAGTCAGCTAAGTGTCGCCGGCGACGGAGCGACGACGATGCGACGACGAGGCGACGCGGACGTGACGCGGGCGACAAGTTTCAATAGTGCGCGATTGTCATGCGCGACAACAACGCGCTCCTCACATTTTACAAGCCAAATGCTACAGAAAAGTTTACTATTCCTAACGATGATTTGAGATTTTGTGAGTTTTGAAGCTGTTTTATGATTATTTAGTGGACTGAATTTACGAGTGAGTTAGATAGTTGTTGGCAGTGGGCTGGCCACGTTGTTGGCAGTGGGCTGGCCACATTGCACGAATGTTCTCGGAGAGATGGGCAAAGATCGTCACACATTGGACGCACGAATGGAGGACATCGCCGTCAAGGTAGACCGCGGCAAGGGCGATGTGACGATATAATCATGTGTGCGGGGTCAACAATGGAAGGAAAAAGGGGTGGCCTTTGCCCAATAGCGAGATACAAAATAGGCTAAAAAAAGGAAAAGTTGTTGGGCAGTATTTACGAAGTTTTTTATTCATCATTTCAGTGTAGGTAATTTAGCTCAGGTATACTGCCAAACAGTCATCAAGTAACTAATTTCAGAAGATATTAAAAAAAGGTTGTAATTCACATAGCACTTGTTGTTTGTTCATAAATAAAGTAAATAAATAAACTTTAAATGTTTCTAAACCCACATAATGATGTCATAGTTGAACTTACTTTAGAGGGCACTCATAACTAAGGTCAACTAACAAAAAGGCACAGATTTTGAAAAGGTTAAGTATCCACCTAGACCAAAACACTTGAATAAGTGCAATTTAAGTTTAAGGAGCTATACATAAATGCTCTTAGATCAAGAGGATCTACCATCTTTGTTTATTTAATAACAAAATTGAATCAGCACTAAAATATTTTGTAAAAAAAATATTACAATCACTAGTGATTAGTGATGCAGAAAAACATCGATAATAATTATTAACCAATTTACGAGTAATCAACTATCGATTCTTTGCATATTCGATGCTACACCTAGTGAATTATGTTGTCATAACATACAATGTTTTGTTAGAAATATTGCAGTAATTGTTTTCGTGGAACCAATCACAATTTTCACTGGGTCAACAAGGGCACAAATTGTCTGTTAAATTAACTCGTTCACTTTTTATCGTAGTAGTCAGATACAATTTTTTTTCACCTGCAATATTTTGAAATAGATTTTCGGGAAATCAATTTTTGTTAATCTTTTTTACTAACTTTTGTTTTGCTAAATTTTGTTACGAAACCTTTGAACCCTTCGCCTGATTTCAACCTTAGTTCTATCAGTGGAGTGCACACTTTTTTGCCAGAAGTTATTCTCATGGTGTTCAAATAATGTCAGCTGCTTTATAGGTCCGAATGAGTAATAGAAATTTTGTTATGTTTCTTTATTTACGTTCAATCATTTAAACAGGAACATAAAATTCCTTTAACATAACATACATAACATAAGCCAACAAAAATAGCCTTAAATAAAAAGTAAAATTCGCTGGACCATTGAAAAAGCAACTGCTCCACCATTATTATTCTTTTCACTTTTTCTTTTATAGTCATTCGAGAGTTAAGCCACCTTAGAGTCCCTCACTTCGTAGCCATATCATCAATGTTTTGAAGATCAGCTTCAAATGCACCTTTATTATCGACATCGACTAGTTTGCCGTTGACCGCCCGAAGCTTCCAGAAACTTGTACCGACACAAACTCATTACAGAATATAAACACAAGCACCAACATTGTTTACTAATGCATCGGCGACTAGTACTTATCGACTGTTTGGCAAGTCGGTGTTCGAGGAAGTGGTGACAGACTGTGGTGGTTGGTGGTGGACACCATTTTGTTAAACAAATGATATTTTATAAGACAAGTCTGACGTAAGGCAATTTTATAATACTTAAGTTGTCTTTAATGGTTTAAGTGGTGACGACCGTATGGTTTACCTAAGGCTAAACCCGTGAATATTCGGTTCTGTTATAGACGGCATTATCATAAACCCACACGCTTTACGGGTGCTAAGTGAGGTCTTTAACCGAAGCGAATTGATTCGTCTGGGACTCTGGATAGATGTTCACTGTTTTTCTTTTGTTAGCAGATAAGAGGTCGCTGTACTATGGGAGGCTTATATATTATATCTTGTCGTTGAGGCAAATTTTCTTAAAACAAACTACAACCACTAATCATTTGCGAGTGTAGTAATCAAATTAATTACTTCCTAAACTAAAACCACAACACAAATGCCTTCTAATTACAACGTAATGAATATTTGCAAGCTTCTATGTTTACAAACATTTTAATTATTACCGTTACGAAACAACTCGCAATTGATAATTTGTCATGACGAGTGCAACGACACGCGAGCTCGGCCCGTCAATCTGACTACACATCGATTATATCGATTCTTTGCTAATCGATTAGTTGGCGACTCGATGCTTCGAGTCGTTGAGACTGATTATTTTATGAGAATCTGTATATACAATAGTAAAAAAAAGTAGGTGATATAATTGGTTAATTAAAATATGTGCGACTGCCGTGTTGTTCACTTTATACCAGGTACCCTGACGCAATGAAAGTTGTTGAACTGTCAAAATGAAAACCATTGCTACTGATAGTGTGTTACGCTGTTACGCAATTACCTCGCTGGTCTGCTGAACGTCTCCTGGGTTTGATTCCTAGGTCAGGAAACGATTTGTTTCGTTTCCACACGGTACTTCAATATAAATGGCGAATTGTGTCTGTAATTACACTTCTGCCTAAACATTCGGTGATGTTATGTTAATTGCATTATTTTCAAAGCACATCATTTATTTATAGTGGTTTGAAGACTTGTGCTCGAAAGTAGGTAGCTATCTATTACTGTTATCAAACCGAATCTTTTCATTACCTTGCTACCGCTTGTCATGTGCCATTCATCTATGACACTCGTAGCGGCTGTCAAGTACGTGTTTGACAGTCGTTATCAGCAATATTGACAATTGTCAGTAGTAGGGTTGTGGAGTCTGGTGTTATCAGTAGATTCTAGTATAAATCTCATTACATTTGCAATTGCTTGATGCCCAAAAACAGCTGCAGTTTGGAATGATAGCGTCATTCCCATCTGAAGCTGTTTTTGGGGTAATGATGAGTTCTTGTGACCTAACATATTTTTTTACCATAAAAACATAAGTAAGTAGGTACCTACATATACTATTTGATTCAATAATTACATAAAATCAATAACAACATTATATTAATTAACTGATTGATGAACTGATAATTTGCATCGCCCAAAGCACGGAATCTAAACACGTGTACCTGCATGTAGATATTTATTTACTTATTTACGTTTAGTTCACCTGTTCATTGCTTCATTAGCCTAAGGTTGAATGTTGCTTGCATATGACGTGCAACGTGCACACGATGAGGGCCCCAAGGGCCCCAATTCTGTATGGCACTTAATTATTATTCCGCGCGTAATGTTACCACGTGCAAACCACTTACTTACGGTTGACAGTTAAAACCACAACGTTTATAAACAACTTCACGTTTTTTTGCGCGGTTTCGTTCATTGTGTCATAGAGAATACGTTATTAGCAGATGTTGTGATTAGTTAAGGAGACGTGGTTTAGAAGTAAGGAATCATTAATTGGTCATAGTGAATGAGGGCCCTGGTCTATTTGTCTATGTGACAGATGGATAGTTTCAACCTTACAGTCCGGCCGTCGAGAGAATCCGTCCTGACACCTGACATTGCGACACTTCTAGGAGCTTCTAAAGATCAAATTCGCAAAATACGTATTCATTTGTATGAAACTGACAGGGGTCAGGAACGCATTCTCTCGACGGCCGGACTGTACTGAAGTTTCAATGTACGGGGAATTGTTGTCAAAAGCGGTAGATCAATTACGAGGTCAATTCGGTCAGGTGGACTATACCTAGTACTCGTACATTATGCTCCTATGTACCTGGATAGAGTACACTGAAATACCCACATACATATACTCACAGAGGTACCTATATTTAACTAACATGAAACTATAAATAATATCTATAGCTACCTTTTTGTGTCTACTTGAAGTAAGCTGGAATTATGCATCGTGCAAGTTATAACTTGAAGTTGTTTACTTATTCGAGTGGCGACTACTTTAACGTTGAACTATTACAGCCATATTACAACGGTAAAACGGTTACTATGATTAAGTTTTGCATAGATTTTAATATTGTTTTTAGGGTTCCGTACCTCAAAAGGAAAAACGGAACCCTTATAAAATCACTTCGTTGTCCGTCTGCCTGTCCGTCAGTCAAGACCTTTTTTGTCAGGAACCCGTAGAGTTATCAAGTTGAAATTAATATTAAATACTCAGGGCTGCAATCCCTTGAAGCAGTGAAAAAATAAAACTTTTAAATCGTTTCGCGTAATCGCGTTTATGTTCTGAAATCAAAACCTAGGTATAGGGTATTTCCCGTTGACCTAGAATCATGAAATTTGGTAAGAACCAATGTCATGTAGCACAAGTAAAGGAAAAAAATCCGAAAACTGTAAAGGACAATGCCAACATGTTAGAACAACCGTGGCCTACAGTGAACACTGATAAATAGTTTATGCAATTATAGTTTAAGTTGTTATGAACATCTTCTAGTACTTATCAGTTAAGAAAATAAGTCGCCATTTGGAAATAAAACAGTTTTAATTTTTTTTATAACATTTATTTTTTCATAAGCACAGACATATTATATACACTTACAATAACTTTTGAATGGTAAGTACAGACAACAGTTTTGAATTTATACAAGTGTGGTTCTGATATTTGATACTGATACATAATTCTTAGTCCGTAGGCTTAACCATACAAAATATTATATGGTTGTAGAGACTGGGGTACATGTACACTATAATTACATCTCTCTAATAATGAAATGGAATCCCTAAAGCCCCTATCCAGTATAAACACATCTCCACTTTGGAAAAACTGCCTATATGGACCATTTTCATTAGAAAATTCATTTCGTATAATATCGGCATCTGAAGTTGTAGCTGGATAGGGGCCTAGCACATCTATAATGTACCCATCTGAGCAAACAAGTAAAAATGGTTTGACCAAGTTGCGATATTTATGTAGAGAATAGGTGTTTTTCTGGTATAAATAATTAGACCTTTTTTCTATATAAATGTAAGTCCCATCGGCAATAACAATTGGATGACGTTCCTCTGTTCCAAATAGACCATTTGGTATAAGTAAGTTTCTCTGAGAGATGTCTGTCCTAGTCAAATGATTTAATCCCAGGTTTCGGGGCACAAAATCTTGGTGTAGTATCTCTCGGGCCATGTTCATTAAACGTTCCAAAGTACTCCGTGGTACACTTAACAAAGAAGAAATACGTTCATCGCTTTCTCCAGTTCTTAATTTGATAAAATATGCCGCTAGAGCAAACCTTCCTTTATACTTGTTTGACAGACTGGGGACTTCAGCAAGTAGTTGGTTAAATTGTGCTTTTGTTATCCTAAGATAATAGTGCACCATATGTTCTGGGATTTCGTCTATATTTTGAAAATCTAAATGTGCATACATATTCTGCTGCAGCAGAGTAGCAAACTCTTCAACATGGGCCGAACTAAAAGTTTGTATTGGGTTTTGTGTAAAGTCCCCTAATAGGTCCCATGAGTTGCTTATTAGGTGAAAATTGCAAATTCTGCATTATGCAGGTACATAATATTTATAATCACAGAAAAGTCTTACTCGTAGTGATTCCGGAACGGTAAGGCGAGGGCGATCAGTACATGTACATCCAGGGAAAAAGCAGCAACGCTGAGTATCAGGTGCTCTTACGTAATTTGGCAAAAATACTGTGGATTCTATCCCTTGTGTAGACTCATTTGTTTGAGTACTGTCAAGGTCTACAGTCTCTTCTTCTAAATCCACTGACTGGTTACTAGAGCTGATAGAACGGGACCGTGTAATTGCTCTATCACATCTCTGCCAGCAAGGGTGGCAGATGCGAGACGAGCTCAGCAACTGAAACAAAGAAATAAAAGTAATATAATATCTTCTGTATTTTAAGTACAGCTTCCAGCCAACTTAAAATGTCTACATACTTTTTTATAATATTTTTTGCTTTTTTAATAATAATGTTTGTCCAGGGAGAGAATGAAGCTATACATCTTAGTCGAGTAAGTAAGAGCACTACAGACTAGACCAATGAATTATTGAATAATATTATAAATCTAAATATTTCACGCTATAAACTGAAATATAAGAATTATTAATTATTTAGAACTTTACCTGACGTGAAGCAATTTGTCTAGAAATATTTTCTCTTATATGATTTTCTCGTGGAGAATCCTGAGACAAGAGGTGACTTCTTTGTCTACGGAGTGAGCGACCATAGCCAACACAAATGAGGCGAGCAGCGGAAGGTGAGACACTTTCTGCTGGATGTCTTATTTCATTCCATGCTGCAGTCCAACATGAATGACAAACAAAATCATTGCTTGAGATATGCACCTGAAAATGCAATTGATTATTATTTAATATTAATTACATAGTAAATGATGAGGAAAACCGCCCCTAAGACGACCCACTGACCGAAGAATGAAATAAGTAGCATAAAATAGTACATAATTATGCTGTACGATTTTGTTAGTTTCTCATTAAAATAAAAGTACTTATTTAAACATATTTTTACTATGACAATGTAATTACTAAAAGCTTGCTTATGTACTGGCTATTGTTATCAGTTTTTTAAAGGCATTGTTTGTAATATAGGTGAATAATGTAATATAAGGTTTAGGTACCTGTTGTGGCAGAAGCCATTGCTGTACAATTGATCGTACTTCCACAATTTCCAATTGATGAGATCGCAAGCGCCTTATATCCACTCTACAATTCGCACAGCGAACGTTGCTTGCGCCGGTTAATCCCCGCAACGACGTGCTCGGGACAGCAGAGCTGCTCAGAATCTGAGCAGCTCTGCTGTCCCGAGATCCATAGCGGGGCGGGAGTCCAAATGCGTGCAAGGGTCGTCATTAGATGCGGGGCCAGAAGTTTCCACATTCACATCAGGGTTGTCATTCAAAGAGGAGCCAGGGTCCAAGTTCGCGCGAGGGGTCATCATTCGGGGGAGGTAGATCGGAGTCCATTGTCGTAAAAAGGGTCACAAAAGAGCACAAACCACGGCAAAAGAAAACTACGATATCGATACACAAACCACGATAGCGAGCGCGCTAATGAGTTACTCATTATTTAAAATTCAAACTACTCATTATGAGTAGTTTGAATTTTGATTACAGTTTGCTGTCAAATCTATCATTCTGTCAAAGAATAATGTTGCCATATTTTAAAATATAATCGATAAGTTGCATCGATTGTTGGTCTTGATCAATTAATTTTTTATCTAACTACGGCAAAGCCTTAAAGAATTCAGTGACTTTACCTTTTTATGTTTATGTATGTGTGGACTATGATCTCTGGTCTGAGGTGTTTATGAACATAATTGTTTTGTCATAAGGTCGAGTACGTTTCGTTTAAAGAAACTAAAATGACCATGACATCAGAAAATCTTTTTGCTTACCATAGAAATACATAAAATCATTTCTATGGTAAGAAAAAACTGAAATCCAACTAACGTATTTAGTAATAGTTCCAGCTTCCCGAAGTCAAGAGCATAAATGCCCAAGTTTGACAAGTAGCTTTATTTTTCCCTGTTGGGTTTTAGGTTTTAAGTGATTATATTTAATTTTTTTATACCAGTATTTTATATTATTATTAATTAATCCGTAATCGATTAGATTTATTAAATATATAAATTGAAGTAAACTGTCCATATAATGGCAACCCTAAACTTCGTTTGACAGTGAAACTCGCATTGATATAATAGTTAAATTACTTATTAATTTGCTAAAATCACGGCGTCTTTGTTAGAGATAGAACATAAATGGAAATTTCCTATTTAAAATACTTATAATTTTTGATTATCGTTCTAAATGTGTTTGACGTGGGCCATATCTGGGCATTATCCTTTGTAGTTACATTACAAAAAAATAAAAAATTAAGTATAAAACTATTTACATACCTACTTTGTACAGAGCCCTCGGTGCGCGAGTCCGACTCGTACTTGACCGTTGTTTTTTGTTCTTGGTTGAGGTTCTTACTAATCACAACATTGTGTTTATTTGTTAACATAGGTACACCTACTGACAGTACACACACATTTCGCCAAGTATGTTTAAGTCCCCATGTAATAGGGGGCGAGCAGTAGCAGCCCGGAGTGTGGATTTGAGAAAACCAAACTCCAGGCTGCTACTGCGAAAATCTTGATGGAAAAGCCCAATAACACTTCGTCCGACCTGGGAGTCAAACCCAAGACCTCATGCTCAGCTGTAGCGCATTAGTTTATTTTTATGTCTTAGTACCAGCAGCATAATCTGTTTAAACATAATTAGGTATGGCAAAGTTATTTATGTATTGCATGATCAGCCTATAACGTTCTCATTACTGGAACACAGGCCTTCTCTCTGCGAGAAGAGTAAGCTGTATTCCACCACGCGCGCCCAGTGCGGGTTGGTGAATGTCACATGTCTTTGGAGTTTTGGTGCTAGCCATGCCGTGCCGGTCCCGTCACGATGTTTTGGTTCTCCATTTTGGATCGCAGCGGTAATGAAATAAAGTTATCTAAATAAGTGCCTGCCTGAGTTAGAACACAGTTTCATTGATGTATAATATTTGTATGTACAAGCTGTATGTATACATAGCAACGTTTATAAAACCACAATCGTCAATTAATTTACTCAATAACTTTTGTAATTATGGCTTAACCAAGTATTCTAATCAAACTAAATAGTTCCAACGTTAATTATTCAAACAATGTCTTAAATGTTAGATTCTAAAAGCATTTTATAGGTACAACTCCTAATTATTGTTGAATACTTTAGTTTTAAGCACAATTATTTGTCTAGTTACTCGTAATTAGAAGCGTGGGTTGATTCTCGTGAATTAATATAGTTTGTTTTGTTGAAAACTCTTCGGGCCACAAATGACGGATAGTTATTTGATTTTAAAGCGATTAGTCGAGTAACTGCTTTATAAACAGTTCTTAGACTTGTTGTACAATGTTCTGGATTAAAGGACGCAACACTATAGTGTTATTTGTTATCGAGTTATTTGTCTCTCAGAAACCGTGGGGTTTAAATTGCTTTCTATTTTATGCTTGACTTAGCTCCTTTAGTAATGTTCAAAGAAGCAGAGCAAGCTAGGAGGCTCTCTTGATAATGTTCAAAGAAGCAAAGCAAGCTAGGAGGCTCTCTTGATAGCATAATTCGCGCCATAATTGTGTAACACACTTTCAATTACAAACTGAATCATTTTTAAGGATATTGCTAATCTATTGCTTCATATGTTCTAAAAATTTGTCTGCCCAACTACTTAAATACCGCAATGAATTTTGTTGAGCTGTCAAAATAAAAGCCATTGCTACTGTTAGTGTGTTACACAATTACCCCGCAGGCTTGACAAAGGGGCTCTAATAAACTATAAGTATATTTTTTAAACACATTCAGAACGATGTTTTAGTTTCATACAACAGCGGCTACCGCATACTTACCATGTTCCTGAAATTTCTAAATAAATAAAAAAAAATATTGCAGACCACATGATCCATGAAAACACAATTTTAAAAAATTAAGAAAAAAAATACAGTAAAAATGGCCTACATACACACAAACATAAACTCACGCCTTTCTTCTATTGCACATTAAAAAACAAATATTTACGCGGTTATTTCCAACTACCGTTTGTAGGTCTTGGTAGTCCTATCAGAAAGGTCCTTAACTATACTTTCATTCAAGTAATAAGTCTTGTTACCTTAAAAATAACCTACAACAATTAACTGAAAATAACAACATCAACAAGCTTAGCATGCGAATAATGTGTAAATATAATGGCAGCGACCCACTCCGGTGACCTGCAATCAAACTCCTCAGTTATTTATACAAGGACGCGGTGTCAGACAGCCATGGGGAACACGTAAACATGAATCTATGGGAGAGGTGACAGTGGCAGCGATCAGCGGGGCGGGTTACTAACAGAAAATACTTGTTAAGCTATCAGTTGTGGGTTGAAACGACAAATTATCTGTTACTGTTTGATGTTTGTCTAATAAATAATTTAAAGGGTTTTTTTGACATGCTTGAGAAGGCAATCTAGATTGTATTTGTATAATGAAGCAAACATACACAAGCTTTTTTATTCTTCGCTAGTAGGTTTAAAATCATCAATAAAGTGTGGTTATTTTGGGTGCATAGAACAACAACGAAAGCTCTACGTGGGCCAAAAATATTGATATAATATTATATTTTATAAAACAATTTTTTTTTTTAAATTGATGAATGAAAAAAAAGAGTTTGAGTAATGTTCATTAAATTCATATGAATCAACGTAACTTTTGAAAAGTTACCTTTTGTTTCATTTTCAATTGCAATCAATACAAAAGAATTACAATTTCAGCTCCAAATATTTACCCACCAGTTCGCAATATTATTTATTTGTGCATGTATTCGTCCGCCATTGTCCGCCATCACAATGGCGTCACCCCAACTAGTTCACAATAAAGTGTATCAGTCGTAACATGCCTTTTACCACGATTACCTTCACTGCCTTGTTTGCGATAGCGATACGATCCGATTACGAGTGTCGAACGCGATACGACGGCACCAAGTGTGCCGTAGTACAGGGTGTGTACTCTGCACATTTGTATGATGATTATTTGATATTCATGGTGATCTTTTTGTTTGTCTTATTTTATTGTTTGGCAGATATGAGTTTGTATGATGAAGTGTTAACGGATGATAAAATAGAGGATTGGGGTGCATAAATTAAATACCGTTATTAATGAGCCAAATACTTAATTTATTGGAAGAAAATGCTAGTTTCTTAGCGGTACAAATAATTAGTAACTATCTAAACCTCAACGAGTTTCGTCTTTTGAATAACAAGGCTTATTTTTATTTGTACACAATGGGGTGAACGGACTTAGGGTTATACAGTCAGACATTATGGAGACGCCTTCAAAGGCATGCTTGATTTTATAAACTTACTGCCTTTACGGGCAGTGGTGGCCTAGTGGTATCGGCCCCGAGTTACGAGTTGTAGATCGTGAGTTTGAACCCAGGCAGGCACTTTGTGTATTTTATTTCATCACCATAACTCTCAAAATGGTGAAGGAAAACATCGTAAGAAAACCGGAATGTCCTAGATAAAACCCAAAAATTCAAAGACATGTGACATCCGCCAACCCGCACTAAATAATAAAATAATAATAAAACGTTTATTTCAGATAAAATCCATAAAGTATAATAGTAATAAGGTAGTCAGCAGCGTACAAATACAAAAAATAAGAAAATAAAATAATTCAATAAAAAGCAGATACAATAGAAATGAAGATACATAACACTGCACACACACTGCAGCACTGCGGCACCGGGCCCGCGTGGTAGATTACAGCCCAGGCCCACTCCCTCTCACCGAGAGGAGGCCTGTGTCCCAGCAGTGGGAACATTATAGGCTGATTATGATTACTGATACTGCCTACTATGTAATGTGAATGGCTGCTAGTAGACAGGAGTGTGTGCCTGAGGACACAGTGAGACCTGTTCCCTAGTACTTCAATGTAACATTTCGCACAAGTCCACAAGCCTTATGCAGTGAGTTCACTTGATACAATATCTCTTGGCAACACTCCTTTGAGAAACTTTGTATAACTTACAGTCAGCTCGGCTCACAAACACAGACAGTACTTCATCAAGCAAAACACTAATTTATTGCTTGCCGTCTATTATGCCTGTATTTTCCAAAATGTTAAATAGAACTGTTCTAGCGTTCTATTATAATTATATTAATATGAGCATTCGTCTTAGGAAGGGAACCTAAAGGCAGACTTTTACATTCCCTTCCTTAAAAGCCGAAGGAAGTAGGTACCTATCAACAATTTATTAAAGATGGAATCCTCCTCTTTAACGCTTTTTCTTCAATATTTTAAAGTCTGATCTCAAAAGAATACTCAATACTTTATTGCATTCCATAATGTGTACATAGTTGGTATGTTAAAACATTGAATCAATTATGGACCCTGTCGGGCACAGCAAAGTTAATAAAACCTTTATAGAAGTTTTTCAAGTAGGAAAGGATCGGCTTCTAGTCTAACCGTATCGTTTTAAAACCAATCTTAGAATATGGTTCCTTTACTATGATCGAGTTATTTTAAGTATGTGCTAAAAATTTATTACATAAAGATTGTTTTTCTAACTTGCTTCAAGGAATTGGTTAATAAAATGACTGTAGTTAAAACATAACCCCACAAACAGACAGACACACAACTCCACATAAGACGTCACTTGTGATCTAACTGGAGTAAACATTGAATGTTATTAGAAGTGCCGTCTTGATGTGAAACCACTTGACAGCAGAAATAATATCGAGTTGACGCCAAAGGTCGAGGTCACAGTAATACAGACATGTCTGCAGTTACCGAGCACGAATACTCACTATTTTGATTCTATTTTTATTTTCATCCTGTAGCGTTGACGGTTTGACGGCCTGGGTTTACGATTAATCAATGAGACTTTTTCTATGTCATTATTCGAAATAATTAATAATGAAACAGCAATCACCATTTTTAAGCAAATAATCCTTATTCGACTGAATTCGGATTATTCCAAAATATTGTGCAAAACCACAGAATAACTAATAGGCAAAACTAAAATGTCAACTCTTTGGCAGTTTCTTTTATTTTCTATCTGGGCTATTATCAAGACCTTATCCAAAACAAATCTATAAAAAGTTCAAAACATCCGTAGGTACTCATTCTGAGCCAAAAGATATCGAATAACATTGTGATGTAATCACAAGTTCATAATATAAAACCTCCATGAATAAGGCACATCTAAGTTTATTACAAGGGTGAATGTAGTAATAATATCTTTATTTGGTAGGTCGGTGACCTGTGATTTGGTTTGCTGTTATTATTGAGATTCACAGGGTAATACTATAAATTATTTCAGAAGGTTCACTACGCAATTGGTATCAGTATTGAAGAATAGCTAAATTAGCCATACGATACAAAATAAACTTTGTTTGAAGCCTGACAAAGTGACAACGTTCGAGAGTCGTTTTTTCATCAGCAGACTTAATTATATATTTACCTACCTTATATTCACTGTTTGCCATGTAACCTGTAACAGGTGTCGTCAGAATGGACTCCGGTATAGACGGTAAATTTATAAAATTCCTTTCTTAAAACATCTAGTTTGAATAATTAATCATGAACCTTCAATTGTGTGTCGTGTTTTGTTACATCTAAATTAATGTTACAGAGAAAAGATTTGATTTTTTGTTTGCTTCTAGGTATATTTGTTTGTTACACTTTCAAGCTAAAACGGATTTGGATGAAACTTGGCGCATGGTCATATCTTGACCATGACCTGGATTAGGATATAAGATACTTTTATCACGATATTGCCACGGGATCAAGACTTATGCGCCTGTATTCCCCAAGGGGTTCGGCAGACGTGTATCTGTAGTACACCCACATTTCTCTAGTTATATATTTTAAGTCTCATGTAATAGGGAACGAGTCCATTGCCATCAACTATTGGCCATTGGTGTGGTGATCTGCTATACAGGTATTCCTAGTGCAGACACCAGTCTCTCACAAACTAGTATCTAAGCTTGTCTAAATTTATATTATACCATTGTTTTGTGAAGAGAAAATAAAATGATTTGAATTTGAACCATTGCACAAATCTAGACTCCGGGGCTAGTGAGAAATTCCCCCAATAACCTTTTGCCCTATTGAACCCAGGATTCATGCTCAGCTGTAGCGCTTGCGACCACTAGATCAACGAAGCAGAAACTATATGAGATATATGAGACAACAACAGAGAAAAGCAAATCGAACACTATAGGAGACCTTTCTCAACGGTGTGACATCAGGCAGGTATCTATTATACAGGTTGATTTCAAAAACGTGTAAGTAAACCCACTGAAGATTTTCTCTTTTTTACGAAAGAAACTTGTTTGCAATACCACTCAAAGAACAATAAAGTATATTTTTACGAAGTAGGTAACTGCTGTAATCGACGGGACGTTTCTTTTCTTATTCGCCTCGTAAACTGTGTGCTTGACGCTTGACGCCAGTTCAAGGACATGCGACTAAACGTGGCCCGGAATTAATTTAATGGGTTAATAAGTAGGTCACAGGTTGTATCATTTGAGGTTAGGATTTTTTTCTCAGCTTCGGGGTAATTGCGTAATAGGAATGGCTTTCGTTTTGACAGTTCAACAACATTCATTGCGTTATTTACGTTGTTAAACAAACGAACATATTATGGACCAATGGATTAGCAATATCCTTCCCGATACGATGCGATGCGAGCCGTTTGGTGGAAATAATCCTTTAGGATTTTCATCAAAGTAAAATGAACAAAATAAATGAAAAACAATATCAAAATAATTCTGAATCTAAAAACCGCTCTCAGTTAATTGAAATTGTATCGGTTGGCTTTATGAAACGTAAAACAAAAGATTTCGCCATTTAACCTTTAAAGGACTTGTTATCAATATGGCGGCAAAAAGAATCGGCTATTAGTATACAATAGGTAGAATGGGGAGCTAATGTCAGACTGGTCTGTACTAATTGAAACGTATAAAAACTAGTCATTAAAATCCCTAGTTTGTTGTCTAATTTATTTAGCTAAATAAATTGTAACTTATTTAATCTAAATATAGTCTGTCCCAGCCATCTTCTTTAGGTCATCCGTCCATCTAGCTGGGGGGCGTCCCACACTACGGTACGCTTGCCGATTGGCGGTCTCCGTCTGCTCCATCGGCCATCAGACCTTCGACAGACATCCAGCAGTGGACTGCAATAGGCTGAGTTGATTGAAAGACACGGTGTTTGCTGTCTCTAGGTTCATGTTAAGTTTTTTGTAATATTATTACTCAGAATGGGAAAGTGCTATGTGTAACAGAAAGTTTGGTAATTTTAGGTTTTCAGAATAGAAACTGCTCTTTTTAAAGGAACTTTTACTCTACCTAACTCCGATGGGCTAGCTAGATCGGATAATAATCTTTCTGGTATGCTGCGACTGCGAAAAGGCCTAATCTCTTTGGCAATCGGTTGGTGACAGAAGCATGGTACACCACAGGTGGTTTCATTCAGGAATCCGAAGTCTTTCGTCTTACGACCTAAAGATGAATACCCTAGTACCTATGTTGCTAGCTGGTAAGAATTATTGATACTCTTCTAAATGGATTCGCGGTAGAAACAATATTATTAACACCACCGCTCACATGTACCTACATGTGACCTTAATTTTGTAAATAGTTGCTGCACTTTCCAACGAAACTTCTCTACAACTATCTTCTTGTATATACGTAATAGTTGTTTCGAGGTCAGCATTTCCCTCACACCTTCCTCCATCACCATTACCCATGGGTTCCAACGACCTGATTACAGCTAATTCGCAAGGGTCTCCAAATACCAAGGTAACTCATTCACCTTGGAAACGGTTAAAACTTACGAGGGGATCGCTTACTCCAAGGGAATGACCCGTTTTCCTTAAGGGTGGCTGTTAACAACATAAGGACATAATACAAGCTGTTCTTACACATTGTATTTCTTATTCTTTTGTGGATCCATTTAAAGGGAATTTTATTTAAGAATGAGATTTACATTTCTGTATGAAAGGATTCCTTCAAATGCTTGACTTGGTTTTATATATCCTCGGTTATTTCAGGTAGAGTTATAGACTCTTATGGTACAAGGCGAAATCGGTTGACAAAACCAGACAGGTGCTTCATATTTGGTAATTTCTTTTTGTATTTATTTATATAGTTAGTTAGTTCTTTAATTTAGTACTTAGTGTAAATAGTTAGTTAACTATACGGTAATTTATTGTTTTTCTATATGGAATTATGTAATAAAAAAAAATCGTACTACACCACATTAGAGCGATTTCATTAAGACTTACTGACTTTATGCAGTAAGAAGACATGTTTTTAAAACAGTAAAAGACAAAACAGTAACTTATAATGATTGAACATACTTACTATTTACTAAAAAAAAACAACAAAAAAAAGGAAAGCTACCATTACTGTAATGTAAGTAAATTTCAATGGTTTAAACGATATCAACAAATTAATAAATGAATAAAAAAGTTAATTTTGTGATCTTTTAGCTACTTAAAACGTTAAAGTTTACTGTCATGACGGTAACATTTTGCCTCAAGCTTTAACTGTTTTCGGATCGGCAAAAAATACTGTTTTAAACGTTAGGCTCATATGGAACTGTTTAAAGCAGTTCAGATCAATGTTTTTTTCATATTTATTTATTTGTTTCAGTGTAACAGCCTGTATAAACTTATTGCTTGGTAAAAAAAGCATTATGATTTCTACCTCAGCCTACTTCTGTCCTGTTTAGCTTTAAGAAACCCTCTTATCCAGAAAAAATACAGCTTTAGACAAAAAAAAACGAATCCTCCACTACTCACTTGTACCGTTATAACCGATAAAAACTTTCTCCCAAAAAGGCGTATCGTATAAAATAAAATAATTCTCCATCGCAATGCGGGCCGCACTTACGTTAACATTGGGCACACCTGCCCCCCATTACTTATAGTACGGGACTCCGCCATCGGTTACCTCGTCGTTTACTTGAATTTCTATTAGTAGACACTTAGCTTGTGCTATTTTGGTGTTATACGACCCGTACTTGAGTTTAGTGTCGAGGGATTTTTTTTTTGTGCAAATACGGGAGTCTCAGGTATTGATGTAGACATCACATGAGGATAAAAACTCCCACTTGCTCACTGCAGGTGTCGCTACTATCCAGCGCCTAAGAATTTGACAGCTAGCGGTCACTGCCTATAACTTTTTTTGTAATTATTTTATTAATATGCCCCGTTGTGCTACTGTTGACTGCAAAACTACGAGAACTCATATATTTGCCAAAGATGTTAAAAGTCGAAAACTGTGAGAGAAAGATATCCGAAAAAAAAACTGAAACCCGATATTTCGTCGAGACTATGTGCTATCCTTTATGAACCTGAAGAATTTTATGGAAGAAATTCATATACAAGTGTTGCTCCCAAGAGAACTAAGCCTGTTTTCATTACTACAGTCACTTTTGGTGTGAAATTATGTAAATTAAAGGTGTGTGTGTGTGTGTGTGTTTATATTATCACATTAGATCAGTGCTCAGGTTATTCCTGTCGTACGCCTCTAGTCTTCAACAAAAAAAAGAACTGAAAGTTAACAAACATAAAATAACCTATCATTTATATATAAGTAGTAATTATAAAGCTGAAGAATTTGTTTGTTTGAAAGCTGTAATCTCTGGAAGTATAAAAATCTTTTTCGCATTTAATTTTGATAGCCCAACGCACGCTACCCTTAGGAGATAAGCAAAAAGAAAAAAAAGTCAGAATGTTTCGCTAAGCGAAAACGAAGTAATGGCGCAGGCAGGCGATACGATGCGACGGGGTGGGTCGGAGGAGCAAAAAAATTCACGAGGACGAAGTCGCAGGCAGAAGTCAATAAATTATAAAATGTTCATAATTTATTTAATTTTCCGCTACAGCTGCTTTTTTACCAGTGGTAGGCACTTCTCTTTTCTTTAGTTCGTCATTCAAATGTGCTACACTCCAAGTCGCATACATATTTATCTAGTTTTCTTTTAATTTATGATCGACACAAAAGTGAACATAAACAAAACAATGGCGGCTTGTAGACGGTAAACAGTGCTGCCACCTATGACGAACTTTCAGTTTTTTTGGGAGGATTTTAATTAGTTGTAAGTAGGGCTGTCATTATTAGTTTAAATTTTCTCTCGATCGCGATAGTGTTAGCATGCCATGATATGCCAGAAAACTATTCTGACTGCAGCGGATTCTTTCCAAAAATAAAAGTAATGAATGAGAATTCTATTCCGCTTGCGAAAGCCCAATAGAATAACAAAAGCCTCACACCGGAATAACTCAGATAATGTAAGGGTGCAAGTGTCAACATTCGATCGAGTTAATGTTGTTTGTTCAAATGTTCGATCGACCGGACCCTATGCAATTTTTATAATTATCTTCGTGGAAAACTACTATTTTAAACTGTCTTTGTAAATCAAAAAGATTACTGTAATAACGTACCTAATATTTTATAGCGGCAAGCGCGTTTTTTCCACGTCCACATGGACGGAGTCGCCGGCATAGGTAGTATATCTATGTATAATTAAAAGATCGTAGTCGTTGTCGTCATCGATCGTATAATAATTAAAATTGGTAGCCCACACCGTAAAACCTTGTTTTTATTTAACTCTTCGCACGTCAAATGTACACCATGTGTATCGATAACAATAACATTTCTATTGAGTCTGCTAATTAGACGCGCGACGGGTAGCTGCTCTACATTAACATTCCTGGGAGGTTCTCATTTGATAATGTTAACTTTGAGATAAAATCAACGAAGTAAGTAGTAGAAATAATTACATTTCCATCACAGAACATCGAAAGCCAGAGAATGAAACATTTTGTTGAATTCAATTAGGTTTAATAAGGCTTAGTGCACAAGCACAATTTCTCCCGCCAACGAACCACGCACAAACAAATTAATCCGCCATCCGGATATAAGCTGGACGGAGTCGGACAGCATGGTATTCCGGACTCCCGGACACCACGCGCTTTGAAGCAGTTGCACTGCTAATTTGGTTCTAAGCCGTCATTTCGGTGTGAATGCAGGGCTTATGTCGCCGGATAGAGCGCGGAATGGCGGGTAATTCACGCATTTCCTTCTGACTATTATGGCTCTAGCCGGGTAATGTTAGAGATTAATGTGGCATTCTGGTGAACTAGTACGCTTTGTTGATGTTGCGCTTAGGCATTAGTGTTGGTCCTTTGAAGAATAGCTAAGACCACATCCAGTTGTCATAATTCTCTGGCATTCTGTCTCATTCTGCGAGTCACATAATATGAACCACTAAAGTTAAACACAAAATCAGAAACACTAAAGTAGGTAAATGGACTGTGACATACAAGTAGATGCCGCGCCGGTGCGATAAATTAGATTTTACTAAAATTCTAAGGTTAACGTCAGAAGAGACCATTACTACTCGAAATCCGTTAGAATTTTTACCACTACTGGGAGGATTAGAAATCAAAAGAAACTGTAGTTAAGAGCGGTAAGGCAGGATTAGTATCCTGGTAAATAGTTTTTTTATTCGAAAACTCGAACGACACTTCACAAATTCACATCCAAGAAAAACGAAACAAGAGTAATTTACTCGCACAGGGAACTTACACAAGTATAAGTTTTCTCAAATAGAGTCGCCCTTGTCTCGTGTCGAGCAAAATGAGGCGAGTAAATCTATCGCAGTCCGTTTCGAGGCGCCTCTAGTCCGAGTAAACCGATTACTCGATGCACCCGCCCGGATACACCGGGAGTTGGGAATTACGCTTTTATTCTTTAGATTTTTTTGCTATTGGTTGTGTGAAAAGGAATTCGGTATGTTATTGTAGGTTTCCTAAAGTTTAAAAAGAAAATTGTGACTCCTATGAAATTCTCTTCTTATTCTTAGTTGGGTTTAAAAAGCTGATGATTGGAGAATTTTAAAGATTCATCGCGTTAGAGTTTTGTACAGTAAGATTCATAAACAGCAGTGCAGTAATACGTGTATAAATGATTAATATTTAAGCGAGGGTGTGCATACTTACCTGTACTTTACATACATAAATAATTATGAATGTGAGACATCGCTTATGCATGCATTGCCTTGAGGGGTGAGTTATTATTTTGAGCGGTACCTATTCAGGGTATTTTGGTAATGCTGAAAGTTTCGAAATTTTAGGTTTACATTTCATTTATTAATTCGTTACTTCAATGAAAAGATTATTATTATTTTGAAATATTTTGTACTTGAAAATAAATTACAATGTACAATAGTTGAGAGTTCGATCCGGAGTTCGATCGTTTGCAGCGGTTGGTCCGTAGATGGGTGACCATCTTTGCACACCAAGACCCCCTCGGAAAGCACGTTAAGCCGTTGGTCCCAGCTGTCATTCGTGGACCTTTGAGAGTCGTTACGGGTCGTCAGAAGCCCGAAAGTCTGACAATCAGTTTTACCCAATAACTGGGTTGTGGTGGTCAGACAAGCAATCGCTCCATGTAAAATACCTACTCAGTTGCATCCGGTTAGACTGGAAGTCGAATTCAACATAGTTGGGAAAAGGCTGGGTGGATGATACAGTAGTTGAGAGAATACATGTACAGACGGCACATCAAGCTACTGCAATCTGTCAAATTTCTTTAATTGATTTTCAAATTTATCGCTCAAGCATATGGTTCAAAGTTGATTGGGAAAATTTTACAGTTTCGAATTTATAAAACATGCTCATTGTCTACTGCGAGTCTATGGTCAACGTCCTCCCCCAAGGACCGTCACTTCGATCGATTATGACTGTGCTTCGCGCATCCAGCGGACGTTCAAATAATAAAGTCTCGAGCCGCCATATCGCAAAGCACTCAATTTGTGAATTGAACTGTGTTTTCAATTTACCTTCCACTAATTAAAAGTTTTCGCCAAAATACACCGAACTGGTAAAATGATCGACTTTGATTACATATAAACAATTGATATGGGCAACAATTAATTATTCCCGATGGATACCTAGTGTAATTAATAATTACCTGGTAATGAACATATTTTAAATAATTGTGTAATATTATAAAATGCAAATAATGACAGCAAGTCTGATTGCGTCGCACACGATAATTTGATTTTTTATTTATGTATCAGACTAACTTCTGCTCGCGACTTCATCCGCGTGAAATTTCTTGTTCCCGTGACCCCCCCATTGCACCGCATCCATGGCCCGCGCTCCGTTTTTGTTCAACGTTCTTTCTGACTGTTTTTGTCTTTGCTCGGCTCAAGAGTTTTAGCATGGTGTTACCCTATAGCCTTCCTCAAGACTTGGGCTATCAAATTCAAAACGATTTTTTTTTCAAATCAGACTGGTAGTTCCAGAGATTACCGCGTTCAAACAAACAAACTCTTCAGCTTTATTATTAGTATAGATACATATAGAATAAGTTGATAATACAACATACGAAACTTCAATTGCTTTTAAAAAAAAAAAACATTAGCGTTGAGAGTCAAGATTCAAGATTCTTTATTTGTGGAAACATGAGTATACATACAGAGCATGCAAGTTTTCACAATACATTATTAGATCAGTCATGTTTGGCCTTAGTGACGTACAAGTATTTAAATGTCAGTAAATAACATAATAATTGGTCGAGAGTCGTAAAGTTGGTCCTAATGATTCGTATAGCATTCATAAAAGAACAAGATCCTCCTATTTCCTCAATCTTAGATCTTCTCAATGCAAGAAATTACCAAGAAAGATCTAAAAATACATTCGTCGTGCGCAGCTCCCGGCCAACCCGATGCGCGTCTCTTTTATCCGGGCCAAGAAACTGGACGGCGCACAGTGGGCCCATACTGAAAATTAGTGGACTTAGGCAACAAAGTTCCAATATCGATGCGATTTTTTTTTATATGACGTGTTATGATATTCCTGACAACTTTTATTCTTATAACATTTCTTCTAAAGTTGATAGTTTGTCTAGAAAAAAATTAATTAGATTATTTTGTATGGAGCGAATCACGTTTAATTTTTTTTCTTCAATTGTACTAATATGTTGGGTGTGTGGCGTGAGTATATGATAGCTAGGGTCATTCTCTATCCACGAAAAAAAAAAACAGCGCCGGCCATCTGCGGCAGCGCGAGTAATCATTCGGTAAAAAAAAAATGTTATGTAAGATTTTTTTTTGCCATTTAAAATAAATTCAAAGTAAATTTTTTGTGTCATTAGGCTAATTCACCTTCTCTTTATTAAATATATAGTTTTAACAGCGCATAGGTACTTATAACTAATTATTCTGGTAGAAATTTAGTAATTATTGCTATGTTATCGGTAGCACCTGCATTGTGATTGATGACTCATTTGTTATTGCGCTCGGCTAAGCGCATAACTAATGAGTCATCGAAAAATGCTCGTCTCTGATTGGCTGAATAATTTTCACTCACTGATAACAGTGTCCACTACTTGAGTAATTAACACTGTCTATAAATATAAAGACATTCATTAAGTCCATCTAGTTTCGCTCTTGTCGCTTATTTGTGAACACAGTGAAATACTTTTATTTTTATATTTACATTAGAACTATGGCTGGATTTTGTACCAACCTAGATTTTTTTGTGAAATTAAGAAGTGGCGGTGATCTGAAAAATCATATGTTTCTATATGAAAGTATCATTTCTGTCTTGACTACCGAAGTTTCTGAAGAAGACAAGAACCGAATCAAGGAGTTCTGTCGACTTTTTTGTGTAAATCTAAATAAAAAGTGGATAGAATCAAGTAGAAACCAAAAAACTTTTATGAATCGTGTAAGTAATCGCAAGTGGTTGGAAAAAAACATCAACTGGCCTGTTTGTGACAGTGTTGACCTGAGAAGTGAGATGGGCTTTTCGGACGCAGTCTTATCTGAACCTGTGGATATAGATTCCCATGTTCCTACTCTTGCAGTATGTACTGCGGAAGCGGGAACATCTACAGAAAAGGAGCACAGAAAACCATTCGAAGAGTTAAGTAAGAAGCAAAAAAAAAGACGTTCTACTTCCATAGTAGAAGAAAATTCCGAAGAAGAGTTGCAGACCTGGTACATAACAAAATTGAAAGACAACGGCAAAACGAATCTGGCAAAAGTGATCGAATACCTTTCCAGTAATCCAGATGCCCTATCCGAAGTAGACGAGCGACTATTCAAAAAGCAGAGCTTAAGTACTGTCTCTGAAGATAACTGTTTAGCTCTTTATACATCACTTGCGCTCTCGAAATGGAAGTACTTAGCTCTTCGACAATTTCTGAAAGAAGAAAACTGTGCTGCCTTTCCATCTTATCCAAAGCTTGTAAATGCCAAGAAAAGATGTTACCCACCACAAGAGAGTATGGAGATTACCGAAAAAGGAGCTCAAATTAAATTGCAAGCGCTATTGGACCACACTGTGGAAAGGATTTTACTAGGTATTAGTAATTCTGTTGATAGGTCTCAAAATAAAGAACTCAAGTTGACCTGGAAATGGGGACTTGATGGTTCTTCGTCGCAGAGCAATTATAAACAGAAAACGTCTACAGAGTTCGATGATTCATCAGTAGTCATGATAAGCATCGTCCCTCTTCGGCTAGTGTCTACTAGCCCATCTTCTGGGAATGAGAATATAGTTTGGGAGAACCCCACACCTTGCTCAACTCTGTACTGTCGACCGGTGAAGTTCACTTTCACTTCGGAGACAGCTGATTTTATAATGTCTGAAGAGTCTGAGATGAAAAAACAAATTGATGAACGAATATCTACACAGTGTGGAAATATTATTGTATCACATGAATTGCATATGACCATGATTGATGGAAAAGTGGCCAATATGATTGCTGAAGTACCATCATATGCAACGTGTCCTATTTGCTTGGCAAAACCGAGCGAGATGAATAATTTAGACGCTTTGACTTCCAAACCACTTCGTGAAGAAATTTACAAACAAGGAATTTCTTCGCTGCATATGAAGATTCGGTGTATGGAATGTCTTCTCCATATATCTTATAATCTGGATTTTCAACGATGGACTGCTCGAGGCGAACATAAGGCTTTGAAACAAGCTAAAAAAAATACCACGCAACAAGAGTTTCGTGAGCAAACTGGAATGCTGATTGATATAGTCAAACAGGTATGTATTTAATTTTGGCTCTTTTTATGTTGTTTGTGTATTATATCTCTATGTATTGTATATTACAGTATTGTTTTCCCATTTTAGGGTTTTGGAACTACAAATGACGGGAATACTGCGAGGCGCTTTTTCCAAGATTACAAAAGATCATCCAGAATAACGGGAATTGACGAAAATCTGATTTTCAGATTTTCCGTTATTCTACAAGCCATATCATCAGGCAAAAACATTGACTGTGAAAAATTTAGAAGATACTGCAGAGAAACAGCTGATGTGTACGTGCAACACTATTCGTGGTACTACATGCCAGTTAGTGTACATAAACTTCTAATGCACGGTGCAGACATCTGTAACCACTTTGGTGTTTTGCCAATCGGTAAGTAAAAAATAAATATAGTTTGATGTATTATTTGACTCAATTGCGTTTTGAAATTAAAATGTATGTACTTATTCGTTTTAGGTATCTTATCTGAAGAAGCTTCGGAAGCCCGTAATAAGGACTTCAGAAACGTCAGGGAGTGGCACACTCGGAAAACGGGGAGAATAGCAACAAACGAAGACATCCTCCATGGACTTCTAATAAGCTCTGATCCCCACATATCCTACATAAGGCCTAAAATATTGAAACAGGGTCATAATGAGTTGTTGCCTGAAGCAATTCAGTTGTTACAGACTACTGAGCCTCCCTGTGACAGTGAGATTATGGAGGAAGAAGAATGCCTCATAGCAGAGTCCGAAAATTTGCCGGACCCACTAGCACTTCTGGAACAAGAAATAATGTGATCCGGCTCTAGATTATCCTCACAAAAGCCCATCAGGGCTAGGTATATGACAAACAGCCCTTTTCAGGGCTACAATTACTTCACAGTTTCATACGCTTGATTATGTAGATAATTATCAACGACTTGCCCGTACAAATTTAAATTATTTCACCTATCATTAACAAAATTAGTATAACCTGAAACTTATTACGATATTTATTCAACAATAGATAACGTGCAGGTAAAAAAATAACACAGCCAATCAGAGACAAGCATTTTTCGACGACTCATTAGTTATACGCTTAGACGAGCGCAATAACAAATGAGTCATCAATCACAATGCAGGTGCTACCGATAACATAGCAATAATTACTAAATTTCTACCAGAATAATTAGTTATAAGTACCTATGCGCTGTTAAAACTATATATTTAATAAAGAAAAGGTGAATTAGCCTAATGACACAAAAAATTTACTTTGAATTTATTTTAAATGGCAAAAAAAAATCTTACAAAACATTTTTTTTTACCGAATGATTACTCGCGCTGCCGCAGATGGCCGGCGCTGTTTTTTTTTTCGTGGATAGAGAATGACCCTAGCTATCATATACTCACGCCACACACCCAACATATTAGTACAATTGAAGAAAAAAAATTAAACGTGATTCGCTCCATACAAAATAATCTAATTAATTTTTTTCAAGACAAACTATCAACTTTAGAAGAAATGTTATAAGAATAAAAGTTGTCAGGAATATCATAACACGTCATATAAAAAAAAATCGCATCGATATTGGAACTTTGTTGCCTAAGTCCACTAATTTTCAGTATGGGCCCACTGTGCGGCGGCGTGGAGGGTACGTACACGAGCGAAGTAAACACGCTGCTTACTTTATTCCACTGCTAACCCTACTAATGAACACTTATTGCTTTATTCGATACCTACTGCTTCTGCTGACCGTATATTGGGTACAATCCGCTAATAAAGTGGGACCTAATATTGGGTTTGTTATTACTTTTGCAGCGGTTTTCGCTTGTATTTTATTTGAATGTAGGTTTTTGTCTATTCATGTTTAATTAGAATTAGATATGATCGGTGTATATAAGGTGCTATAAAAATATCTGCCACGGCTTCAATGGGAGACAGTATTCTGTATATAGATTACAGTAGTAAAGATACATTATTGATCTTATGTCGTAATTTTTTTCATACAAAAAAATGTGCGTATTAATTTGAATTGATTTAGTTGCATGAAACCGTCCCATACTAATTAGCTGTTGCCGTACCGTCATTTCATTTCGCAAAATGTGACGTAGCGACACATCGCGCGTAGTTTGTGAATCACGTTATGCAGAATAGAGTAAATGTTTATTTAATTACTTTATTTTCTCAAATTGATTTAACTATTCCGGGGTACAAACAATCTGCTGTTAATGATAAATGATAAATGATTTTATTTCTGTAAGTAGGTTTGCACAAACACTTTTACACGTCAATCATATTTTAAAAACTAGATGAGGTCGGCGTTTCCTATCTGACTACTCTGAGAAGAAAGGCCGAAACAAACTCAGAGGTCACAGTCTCTTTTAAAGTCCAGACATAATCTTGGTCAGGTTATATGAAGACCATGTAGATCGAAGTCCGAGATGTTTAGTCGTTTATGTTCGCCTAACTGGTCAAAATGTACTGAATAGCAGATTTTTTTTTCGCGATTTCAGGTTTGGTCCCATAGTAAAAGTTGTTTGTTATCATGAGTACAATCGCGTGTTTAGGTATCGCTCACTAACTACCAGTCACCCTATATACAAAATACTGTCTCCCATTGAAGCCGTGGCAGATAATTTATAGCACCTTATAATATATGACAGAATTTAAGTAAAAAGTATTTGAGCTATCATATATTCTAAATAATATTATATAAAATATGGCTAAAGTCCTGGCTAAAGAAAAACATAGACTCCATACTCAATAATTAATATAAACTGATATTAATATTTTATAAAACTCGTTTTCGCTACAAAATAATGCTTAATAAAGCGAAGCTTTTGTGTCTGTCTACTTTTAAAACTATTTGACCGCAAATATCTGAAAAACACATTAATTCCGCTTGAAATGATTAGTCTCGCTGGGGATTGATTCCAGGACATCCGGCCACTCTCGAAATCAAATTGTAAAATTCCGAAATTCAACAGAAATCCTATTTTAATAAATGCTGAACATATCGGAAGTTCTCAGAATATGGAAATTAGTATATATTTGTAAAGGTACACCAACAGCAGCTTTTGTATATATAATATTTCTTAAGTACCATAATTATGTAGGTAACAATAGCCTCGGACAGTCGCCAATGACAGGTTACCAGCAATCTCAGAAATAGGTGATAACTGATGACACATAATAATAATTAAACTCAAGGCTCTAGAATTTAGAATAAGTTAGTCACAAATATAATTACTAACTGAAGCAGGATGTTGGCTTTATGGTCATGTAGACCAGCCTAGGCAAGCGTAATCGACCCGTGCGGCTGTTATTACGTAGCCACAAGCCCTCTTTGACGAGTCCATCAGTCTGACGCTGAATTTGCCTTAATAACGGTGCCCGAAGTAGACTGATATAGACCGAGTTCATTGATTAATTTTAAAAGAAAAAAATTGGGACTCTCACATGGAGAATACAAACTAAATAGAGTGACAAAATCATAGAAAACTAAAATAAATAAAACAACAGTTATAAAAAAGTCCTGTACGAAGCTAAAAGGTCCCAATCTAAGCAGAAAGAAAGAAGAAAGAAAATACGTTTATTTGCTGCGGTCAACATGACGTAGAGAAATATATATATATATATGAAATGACACAAACACAAAAAATAACAAGTTGGGGGGAAATATGCGTCACATCCACGCAAAACGGCCATTGCTCAGCATAATGCTATAACCCAGCATGTGAGCTCTACATGGATCTCACCTTTTTCTTTCATTAAGATGGTGGATGGTGGTGGTGGGGTGGTTTCTTTATTACCTTCTAGTTTCTTTGGTAGCTGATGATTATCGCGCCATCTAGTGAGTAAGATGGTACTAAACAAATATGAAGCGATACTTTTTTGGTCATAACAATTTTTTGTATCAAACTATTCTATTGATATAAACAGAAAAGATGGATCAGTCTCCTATTGCGAGTGCAAATTAAATTCACTCCTGAATGTAAAAAAGAAGTAGGTAGGTACCTACTGCTATAAAGTTTATGTTGGTGCAATACATTTTAAGTACCGATGTCTGTGTAATTTAATTACAAACGCGATGATTATAATAATTAGTACTACAGTTATTGCCTCTGTAATTATTTATTGCGTTCATTGAATCGAATCAGTGATGGCTATTTATATTAAGAGAGTTTTTTTATCGTTTTAATAACTGTGTTGAAATGAAAATGAAAGGTCAGGTATTAATACTGAGATTAATATTAATTAAAAAAAAATGTTTGTACTTTGATTTCGAAAGTAAATTACTTTCGGATATTTCACCAATTTACTTTTTAATACAATTAGGTGTATTCGTGCATGCCGTAATAATATTATTGGCATTGATTAAAATTATCATTGGTGGCCAAACAATAGCCCAACGTCTGATTTATTGAATGGTTACCAAGTGACCATGAGTCTAAATAGTATCCTATTGTGACTCTAATTAAATAGTTTGACGCTTGCTTCCTGCAAGGTGACAATGACACATAATTAACAAGTAATTAGTTAAAAGGTTGTATGCAGGCAATTGAGAGCAAAAAACAGAATAAAGGATTTCCATCTTCTGTTTTTTACTACTTTGAAGGAGTTGAAAACTAAGAAAAAAGTAAGTAAATACCCTATAATTTTCATGTTTAATGTTAAAGCTTGTGAATCTTAAACGGAGAAAGGATAGGTAGGTTTCGATTCAACTAAAACAAAAACACACAAGAAAACTAAACAATCTAAATAAGAAATGTTTTTTTATCCCTAAAGAATTTCAATTCTCCCAAAAAATAACAACCAATTGACGTTGACACTACCACTCACCACTACTCGTAAAGGTGGGTGCTCAAAGGTGAACGCGACACGAATTTTCGGCGCCTCCTAACGTGAAAGGTTCTATGAATCGATACAAATTGCATGCAGTGTGAACCGGCCCTTTGTGAGCCGCATATTTGACTCTTTCATAGAATGCCTGCAATACTTCCTAGGCAAGGTGTACGGTTTTTGATTGGATACATTTTTACGGCATCCCAAGTAGCACACGAGGCTGCTTATCAGCCGAATAACGGATTCCCATCATGCTTAAAGCTGAATAAAAAAGCTGAATAAGGGCTGTATAGGGCCTTATACAGCTCTTATAACTCTTAAATGGGCACAAAATATTCAGCCTTAAGTTCACGTAGCTGCTTAGGAGCTGTGTAGCAGCAATTTAACAGTGTTATAAAGGGTAACGACAGTACTATGCGCTGAATATCGACTGACTAAGAGATCATAAGTTACTCTTTATTCAGCAAATATATCACATCTACGCTCTTAATACATGTTTTAAACCGGGAAAGGCTGCTTGCGGCCAGTGTAAAAGTGAACATATTTGATGTAGCAAACATATAGAAGCAAATATAATAACCCGTAGCTGCCAATTGAACACTTGTTTCGTGGAGTGAATTATACGTGGATAATATTCATATTCCCTGGTAAGCACTATGTTTTACATAATAATAAAAGAAAAATCATTGGGAATTTAATTTCACTGACATTATACATATATATTGTCTAAGAAAATTTTAGTGCGCCTCGAAAATATTCTGTTTTTAATTAGTTTTGTGATATAAATAAGCCGTGATGAAAACTTGAATAAACAATTTTTAGTGCTTTTAAATGAATTATAAGATAAAAAGTTATTATTATGTTATCAGGAAGTAAAAACTAATGTAATACATTCCTAATTCATACACAAAATATCATAAAAGTTGAAAAATTAATCAGTATATTTATAGTTTATACAATACAATGTTAAACAGCGACGTGAATAGTTAAAACTCTTATATGCTGCAAAAGGCTGTCTAATAGTTCACTAGTGTACTGTTAATCAGCAAAAAACTGAATAAAATTACATATGTGAACTGTATGTAGCTATAAGCTGTTTTTTTTACTTTTAATGGTCCACAAGCTCTACCTTTAGCCATAATGTGAACAATTAAACAGTTGTTATACAGACTCTTTAGAGATCCGTAGTATTATTTCTAAAACCACCGCATGGATAACTTCTAGTTTATTTAAGTTATATCTACTCCACGTAAAGTAGGTTTTATTAGTTGCCTGAAAGTGTAGGTAAAAAATATGATACAAGAGGATTTAATTTTTTTTGTAAATTTTGTTACCTATTATAATTATGTAAGCTCAAATTATGTTATTGCGAGTGAATATACGAGTATTATGATCAAAGGCTAATGTGATTATAGACTCTTATGATTATGTAGATTTCAATTTTCGTTGTTTTGGTATATCTTTATTATCAGTACTTTTGTTTTATGTTCAGGTTACTAATACTTTGTTAATAAGTGATTTACTGTGATGCAGGTTTTATTAGTTGCATGAAAGTGTAGGTAAAAGATATGATACAATAGGGATATCAATGTTTTTGTTAAGTTTGTTGTTGTTACCTTTTACTTTTCTGTGACAGATGATACCTACATTTACAGAGTACCAATTGATGTGAGCTAAATGAATCAATAAATATGTATAAGTTCAATCATTTATTTTGTTTTATTTACAAAGTATGTAATAATGGACTAAAATAATGACATTCTTTATGTTTAATACATACTAATTTACATTTTATTTCCCGAAGACCTAAAATAATGGCAGCGTTAGCACATTCATCCGAACTTGTAGCTTTGTATATGCCAAAACGTGATGACTTCACCGGGTACGTGAAGATGTCATTTTTATTTTGTATTTTAGTACCATGTACCAAAACATCCGATTCATCGATTATGAACTTAATTTCAATAATATCATTATTAGCGGTTAAAATATACCTGTCACATGTTTTTGAAGATAGCTTATATTCTTAACAGGTAAAATAAAAAATGATTACCTTTTATGTAAGCTCTAGCTAGCGAGTCACATACAAAGCATCGAATCTTTACAGCAATAGTCTTTTCGAAATTATGAATACCTTCATCCAAAATTGTTTTCATGTCGTTAATAAAATCTTCTAAGTAACTGTCCAAGTTTTTTGGTTTTCCAACTCCAAAGTAAATACCAATAATAAATGGCTTTATGCCATTGCCAGTATTCTCGTGGATGTTGCATAAAATTGGCCAAAATTCATGTTTAGAACTTTTAAATATTGGCAATCCATCAAAATTAATATTTAATGAAATTTCGTCTGGAGCTTCATCCCAACTATTCAATATTTTAATCACAGAATTGACTATTCCGTTGTGCCAGTATTCGCCACCTTCGATTTCTTTTATGTTGACATTTCGAGGAGTTGCTAAAATTGTCCTTGGATGAGTTGGTAATATTTGCGGAATCAACTCGTTGATAATTACTGCCAGATCTTTTAAAGCAACATGGTTAATACTCTTTTCTACAGCCCACGTTCTAATTTTTTCCCTAAACAGTGAGTGCTTTACATCATCGCTATAGTTGCCGTCGTCATCATTTTCAGAACTCGAAATTTTTTCCGAGTTATAATTGCCGGTGTTTAGAATTGAACAATTAATATTATCACCGAGTTTACTGGAAGGAGAACTTGGACACACATAATTGGTTGTATGTGCAACATCTTCTGAGCTATTGCGACTAATATTTTGTACGGAACCATCCTGTTTCAAACTATTTGTCACGCTTTGCGTTACTTCCCGACTTGAAGGTTTTATTTCTTCTGTTTTCATAATTCTTTGGTACTCTCGATAATTTTCTTCTAATGCCTCCTGTTCTAGCTTTCATTTTCCACGAATTAGTCGAATTCATATTTATAAAGCAATAAAATATATACGTCAGTATAATCGCCATCAACGTTACAAGTTACACTGACTGATTACAGTACCACATGTTACTTTTATTCAGATAAAGTCTGATTAAAGGTACTTATGTGAACCACTATAAAGTAGAAGCCGTTAATTCGATACACTAGTGAGTCTCTAAGCAGCTGTGAGGCATGTAGTGAATGTTTAAACAGCCGCTATGTAGACACTATCAATGGCAGTATAAAAGCTGATTAGCGGTAGACATATTCAGCAATAAGCTGTAATGTGGGCCACAAATCATCCATTATACAGCTATTAACGTCATAATAGTTGACACGTGCCACTTTAATAAGTCAGTGTAATAGGAGTTCACAAATACCTTGTTATACAGCATTTGGCGTAATTTCATCCACTAAACAGCCCTTACTACTGCTAAGGCATTAGAAAAGGTTAAAAGCTGAATAGAGTCGTTGAAAATATACCTTTATAGCACTTTAAGCGTATTAATGGTGTTTTTGTCGGTCTTAATCAGCCTTAATGCAGCCCTTAATCAGCCTAAGCTGTTTAAATATCACTGACAGCTATTATGCAGCTGTAGGATCACCAGTGTACTCTTAAAAGAGTCTTAATACGCATAGAGTTTCAAATAGTTCTAAAAGTGAGTAGTTATACAGCTATCTGTGCTACTTGGGATCTGTGTTCCTGGTAGGTACCTACGAGATATTTTGTTAGGAGTTTTTATGAGATAGCAAGACCGACTAAAATATCCAGATTCCAGGGTACGATTCCGGGTTCTGGCAAGCGAGTTTTCCAACATGTTTGAATGAAATTCTGATGGTATATTTGAGCAAGAATTAGTTTTGTCAATATTTAGGATAAGTACTTCCACTTCAGAGCCTGCTTCAACTTGCCATCATGATAACATAAAAAAACTTACATAACCCACAGTATAAAAAACTATAATAAAATTTGGTACTGTATTTTATATTAATATTTAAAAAGATAAGAAACATTGGGCTATAAATTACCTCCTTGACAAAAAATTATAAGAATGACCAAAGAATTCACAGAATCTTAACCTTTAGATACGCCTACACAATCGCTCGCCCACTGAACGCGCATTTAAATTACAAGTTCTTATTAAATCATACTTAAACAGCCCAACAAGGCCTCGCTTAGGGCTGCCATTTATAGAATTAGACTCTTAATATTATTGTGATATAAATAATTTATGTGAAATTCCAAAGCCACATATTTTGACATTTAATTGTCATTTAGGTATTTATGTCTTATTACTTAAGATGGGCCATAATAGTAAAATGTCATGCGAAACGAGTATTGTTATGCAGTTTTGATCTATAAAGTTATATAAGTGTATCCTGCCAAACTTTTTCTGTATCATCTAAAGATAAGGATAATTTCCTCATTTATTTATAAAATAACAAGCTTATATTTATAAGCTTGTTCTTTGCTACACGAGCGCCATAAAGTGGGAAATGGCCTGAAACATGTTTGACATACGAGATGAATCCACTGTAAAAAAAATAGTACCGATATTCTGTTTGTGTATAACAAACAACTTATGGTTTGCCTTTTATGCTGACTCTACTTATTTTATTATGGGGCGCTGTGGAACCATTTTGGTACTCATAAATTTTGAAATAATATAGGTAATAAAAACTTGGAGCGCAGTAGAATGCATTCCTAGAGGAGGATTCCATTGAAATACCCCTTTTTTTTTAAATCCTAGTCATATGACATGTCCAAACAAGATGACAGATGTGTCTGACGTCACGGAGTTGTTACAAATAGCACACCATTGTACAAACCCACGGGATATTTTGTATCATTAGAATGGAAAACATGGGTACAGTTACATTCAGAATTTACGAAGACCTTGGCAAATTATAATGACAAACGTTCTGTGTCGTTGGCGCCAAAGAAAAAAGAAATCGTTTATATTTACACTTCCAATAATTATGACTAACTTAAATCACGTAGGTTAACAATTTAAATCACAAAGCTCTTGCGTGATCTGATTGGTACCTTCACTTGAAACTATGACATCATAACAGCAAAAAACATTGGACTTCCCACAGAGCAAATCTCATTTGTCACACTTTCAATTTAACCACAAACAGGTCGCGCCTCCCGCGAGTAGGTAGGTACCTACACACCTGACCTTTCGAAGCACATCATTATTAATCACGGTTACGACACGTACTCAAATCGATTCACTGACCACAACTCGATTACACTACATACTTTAAAAACACATTTATTTTAGTAAATCGATTGAGACAAAGTTCATTGCCTCGTACTGTTTGTACATGAGTGATGAATATATTCATCAACCTGTAAAACCTATTAGCCTTAATCGATTCGACTTTAGCTGTTGAGACAGTCTTTATTGGGATGACTTTTTTACTTAAGACGAAAGCGCCAGGGTAGCCCGCGAAATTAAATTTATTTTACGTCTTTTTGCAATTTTGTTTTTTTTTTTATTCGCGACCGTAACAAATATGTATTTACAGAATTATAATCATTAAAGTCATCAACACAGCTCTTTAAGACCAAGTAATCCTACTGAATTACTATTTCATGGAATCTTGACATTTTAGATTATACTAACTTAACAAGTTGTATTACAATTATAATTATAATAATTGTACCTAATGATTATAATTCTGTATTTGTTACGGTCGCAAATCATATTTTAATCAGCGTACAACTTAATACTGACCAGCAAATAGAAAACATAAGAAAAGTTTAATTTCGCGGGCTACCTTAGCGCTTCCCACTTAATCTTATTGCCTTCACTCTGCCCACACAGAAAGATTATTCACAGAAGCTGTTACTACAGCAGAGATAAAATAATACTACCTTGGTATATTACTGTAGTGTATACTTTGTTGTTAAATCATTGCACCGTTACAATACGTCATTTCGTTTATTCCAGAGTGTCCTAGCGTACCTACATGATGTCACAGGACATTCCAAAAAGCAAAGACAGTGGATGAATGGATGAATAAGTACATGAATAGAGAATACCAACACATACGACTGGCGCTAGCACTAACGCCATCTCGTTTGTCGATAAAGTACTATTCTCCGGGTTTCGATCTATAGTCTGAAGTGAATTTAAAAAACAGTTGCAGGTATCTCGAGCTTTAAAAAAACTTCATTACGGCCGGCCACGGAAAAAATAAATGAAAAGCATGAAACAGGGAAAAATATTAAACATACTCGTAAATAAGAAAATAGTAATTAAGTAGGTACATAAGGTAGGTAACATTGTTTTCTGTCCATTTAACTACGATAGATAAGTTTTAGTTATTTTTAACCGACTTCAAAAAAAGGAGGTTCTCAGGTCGTCGGGATCTTTTACTTTTTTTATATTTTATGTATGTTCCCCGATTACTCGAAGATGGCTAGACCGATTTGATTTTTTTTTTGTTTGAAAGAGTATACTTTCCAGGCGGTCCTATTGTCATCAGATCAGGATCTGATGATGGCATCCTGGAGAAATCGAAGGAACTATCGACACACCTATAGCGATTTGGGTATTTTTTGTAGTAACTCGTGCATTTGCTCTTGGAAAGCACCATTTGGTGAAGTGGAACTGATGATGAAGTCCACAGATGGCCACCGTTGGGATGGTTGCGATTCGATTATACTTTAATATGGTTGCTAAGCAATTTATGCTCGTCACAATGCGAATGGTGAAATGGAGCTGATGTTGAAATACCAGGAGAACTCCTCAACAATTAAAGTTCCTGCATCGGGAAAAGCAATATTTTGTAAAAGGCGATGAGCAAGTTGACATTAGTCTATTGTAACATAGATAAATTACAAACAGATGCACTAAAAAGCGTGAAATAAAAACATTTTAACAAAAAAAAAAAAACGACTTCCAATTCTATGTCTGGTGACTATTATTAACGTAGCTTGAATAATCCAAACTAATATTATAAATGCGAAAGTAACTCTGTCTGTCTGTCTGTCTGTCTTTGCTTCAAGCCTAAACTACTAAACTGATTTGTGTGAAATTTGGTACAGACATAGTTTGGAACTTGAGAAAGGACATAGGATAGTTTTTATTACAAAAAATAAAATAAAATAAAAAATAAAATTTATTCCGGACATACAGCGCCATCTATTGGTCAAGAGTCGGCATCAATTCAGTACTGAAAATTCATCGGAAAAATGTAAATAAATAGTAAAAAGGTATGAAAATATAATAATATATAATACAACTTTTAGTACAAAGAAAATGCTCTAACGGAGTATAGATAATTCTATTAGTACTATATTATGTCGAGTTGGTGATCGCGCAATGGTGTCGATCGTTACACGAGTTCGGTTCATGTTATTGTTTTAATTCATCGGAAAAAAGTAAATAAATAGTAAAAAGGTATGAAAAAAATAATATCAATATAATAAAACTTTTAGTACAAAGAAAATGCCCGAACGGAGTATAGATAAATAATCCGAGTTGTCACTATGCTCGATAGATGGCGTTGGGATCGAAATAGATCGCGCTATGGTTTCGTTACACGCATTTGGTTGGGTATCGGCCGAGCGCTTCGGTAGTCGGTACTGTCGTGGAATTGTGAATTGATCGTTTCGTAAATTTAAAATTGGCTCCGTTGTATTATGTTGATTTTTGAAGAGTTCCCTAGAATATCTTCCACATTTCATTTTTGAAGAGATCCCGCGAGATCGGGAACTATGTGGGTAAAAAAAACCAAAAATCTGCCGGAAGTCACTATTCCACGCGAACGAAGTCGCGGGCAAAAGCTAGTCAATATATAAAATCCTCTGGCTCTTTGATGACATTTAAATAATAAGTAATAGGTACTCATCCTAATAGGTAGGTAGATATGTGATACATCGGTTCCTGCTAATGGATAACCATAATATGGAAATCAATAAATTACGATAATCACTTAGGATAGGAGTGACCTTTGCGAAATATTATAATAACAAGAAAAGCAGCGCAGGGATCAGAATGTTGTATACTTATGATTGCACCTTCAGATTAAATCCTAAGAATGTATAATAGTATCGATTTTAAACCTGAGTAATTGATTCCGAAATATTACTGCCTCACCTCTTTGCGCCGACTGGCAGGGTTACGATTTCATGCTGGAGTCGACCGCGAGAATTTTTCTAATCCGAATGGTAGTTCCAGAGATAAGCGCGTTCAAACAAACTCTTCAGTTTTATTTTTAGTATAGATAGGTAAATAAATGTTATGGGTGCCGCCATGCCGCATGCCGGGACAACAGGACAAACTAAACTTATCTGGTTTGTCTCCAGGATGCCAAGGCATCTGCCATGTCTCTGGTTGGTATTGAAGATGTCCGCAGGTGGCCGTGACCACTTGCCACCAGGTACGCCACCGGCTTCTTTGCCATTTAATCATAGTTTAATAAAAATAATATTATCCATTGAGTAAGCACAATAATGAGTAGTCTCATGTCATGTTAGTTCTAGAGTGCGCGTAAAAATTAGTCTGCGCGCGGCCGAAATCGGGAATCCCCAATCCCCCAATGCTGCAATCTAGACGTTTTTTCAGGTGTCAAAAGAGTTTGCCGTGATCCGTGTTTTCCAAAGTAAATAATTGCCATAATTATGCCGAAAGTGATTAAAAGTGCTGGCAGGGATATGCAGCAGGACACCGTGTGATTTTAGTCAGTAAGAGTCTGACAGACCCTTCCACCCACCCCAGAATGGTGGACATCCATGAGGATTGCCACACGATAAAAAAAGGGATATAATCTTGAAGTCCAACGTCGCGCACAGACTTACCTACCTTGCGCGCATTCTATGAATAATTCATTGTAACTTTATTTCAAGTGTCAAACAAATTTAATTCTGTGGTATTTTATCTGTGCCCTTGATCTTTTGTGTGCGATATGCATTGTATTAATGTCATGTAGAAACTGTTTGTAAAAAACTACACCAGTTGTTCGACGTCTAAGTGTCCTTTGTCTTTGTATTTATTGGTATTTTAAGTTAGTTAGTCATTTAATTTCGTTTCTAATGTAAATAGTTAGTTATCTATACATACAATAAATAAGATCTTCAAAAAAAAAATACTCATAATATGCGCTCTACAATCTAGCAAAAATAGTAAATGAGTACGTTGTTCTAATTTCTTACAAAGCCTATGTCACATAATATCTACATTACATTTTGTAATAATATATTGGGGAAATTCCATTGACAAAGACATTGCGTTTAAGGCCCAAAAAATGTGTGCGTGCTGTGTTTAAACTGAAACCAACTGAAAGCTGTATTACATAAAATTTTAAACTCTTAACACGTACATTTTTGAGACAGCAGGACCTATTTGTCAAATCCAACTTCCATCTGTTTGAAACATTGAGATCTGAATGACGCAACAGAGAGATACGCGCTAAGCCACATAGCACTGCTCTTTATTATATAAAACGTTTTTTAGGAATGGCATCTAGGATCCCTAGACGAATTAAAGAAATGAACAACATACACGATTTTAAAAAGGCTTTACTAAAAATATTATATGAAAAACATAGTATACAGTGAACGGATACCTAAATGACACGTTATAATTACCTTTTTTATAATTTATTATTTATTGATTTGACAAGATTGATTTTGATTTGATTGATTTTTGGGAAGGACATAGGCTACTTTTTGTCTCAAAAATATCCCTAAAGGGGGGGGGGGGGGGGCATATAGGGGATGAAAGTTTGTATGGGAAACCTGTTATTTCTTAAGTTAGGGATATTAAAATTCAAATTTATGGTTTTGGTAACAAAGAACATCTGCACCTAACCGACCTGTTCAACAAATAAAAAATATTTGTATTTGTATTGTTTTTAGAATATATTTTACTTTTTTTATACAAAAACTTCCTAAAGTGCATTGAGTGAACGTTCAAGCTAGTTGTATGATCAAAATAAACAAAACGTAGAAGTGGTCATGTGACTTTACATCCTGTTCACTATATCTAATACATTTATCTTGTTCTTGTCAATAGGGTGCGTCGTCGCGTAGGTATTGTCTTGAGTACCACATTTTTCAAGGCCGTTTCTAAATGCGTCATCATTATGCACCGGAATGTAAACAACGTTAGTTTTAAGTTTTTTGTTGTTGCCAACCCTATTATAAATGGTCCAATATCAAATTTAAATTTATAATTTTTAATAAATATGTATTTGATGGTTATTAACGAGTGTATTTGTACATTTAAAGTGTCATCAATGGCTATAAGTTTAAGATTAGGGTCACGGGCACATGTGTTGTGCTTATTGTCAAGGTTCTATTAGGTAACTAGGCATATTCAAATGATTAAGTAAGATTTCCCTCGGGCTTAAGATCTATAGATAAATAAGAGAGTGAACCTTTATTAAATATTAACATGTTCTTTATCTTAGCCTGTATCAGTAGCTTTTTCAGTTCCTTCAACGATGTCATTATGATATTTGGAACAGGTTTGAGAAGTAATTTGTCAATTAACGTAATTGTCCAACATTTTAATTAGGTATCATACCCACTTTGTTTGGGCACCTAAATTCTTTAACAAAATCGCACAATCCCTTGAGAATCTCCAACAGCTGCCCGTTTGTTATCACTTCACCCCAAAATCAGGACAAAAAGGAGCCCCATGCCATCATCATCACATTTACAAAACTATTCCCACTTCACCACCCTTCCACTACCTATACACGTCATCTATATAGACAGATGGCGTTGAAAAATATTTGTACGCCTTCAAAAACAGAGGAGACACAAAAATAACTTTGGGAGTAAATAATACATCAAAGGGCTAAGTGATTGATGCAAGGGGTGTAAAGAGGGATGAAACATCATTAATCTTTCTGTTGCCCCCCTCTCCACTAGCTGGCGTGAACTTTCCTAGCATTGATAGCTTGTTTTCATCCATTTCGTATTGATTGTTATAAGTAATAGTATGTGTGAGGGCTTCTTTTGTTTTTATTTCTTTTGAGTCTGTTGATTGGCACTTGGTTACAAATCATGTTTTTGTGTATCTTTGAATTAGAGATATCTCATTTATTACTGAAGTAAAAGTAGGTACCAATTGTTGTTTTTGTTTCATTTTAAACAAAAACATCAATTAAATATATATAGTTATAATATATCTGAAGTAGAGTTCTTATCTCTGTACGGTGTAGGTACATTGGCGCTTACTAACTATGATAGTATTTTGTGTGTTGGTGTACCTACTAATACGAGATACACGGATACGAGAGTGCAGCTCCTATTCCAATGTTCGTAGAACTCCTAAGTTCTACGAACATTGGAATAGGAACTCCACTCTCGTATCCGTGTTAGAGTTTCCTAGAAAAAGCATGACCCGCTGATAAAATACTAGTACATTTTTTACTCATACGTATTTTTTGCCTTTTTTGTGAGCCATTTGATCATTTGGGCGCTACAAGGCTTAGTAAAGGGTAAATCACAGATAGTGTTTCTTCCATTTTCAATTGGAATATGTTTACCCCTGAATATACATAGATTTAAGCTTATTAGCCTTATTATAAACCACAGCCCCAAATTTCAACATTAAACCACTAATCTGACCACAATTTAAAATAACCTAGTCTCATCATCATCATCATCATCATCATCATCATCATCATTTCAGCCGAAAGACGTCCACTGCTGGACATAAGCCACCCTCCACTTCGACCGGTTCTGTGCTTCTCGCATCCAACGGGTTCCTGCGACCTTCACAAGGTCGTCGGACAAGGGGTGGACCGACGAACCTAGTCTGTAAAGTAATAATTACTAAAGACAGTTTTATCCTATTTACTACCGCTTCCTACTTTAGTTATCAAGAAGTTGACAAAGTATTTCGAGTCTGTGTTTATAAAACCAAATCGTGACGAAGCAAAATGGACCGATGCGGGACGCCAACATAGACAAAACAAATGTAGACAGCCATACAAATCCAATAATTTATTTAGCGATCGCTATAAACTTATCATCCGATCGATCCACCGAACAAAGACGACACCACCACACGAGCAGACGACCGTTATACTCATCAAGTACTACGGAAAAGGAAAACAAATTAACATTACCAGCCACGTATATCGCTCGCCAATAAAAAAAACATCCTTTAAATGCGTCGGAATTTAAGCAGCATGTAAAATTTTCTTTGTGTTTTTTTTTACTCCGTGTGCTGTCTGACAGTAAACGTAAGAATACTAAGTGATATGTAGCCGCTGTACGGCGTCGGCGTCGGCGTCGACATCAAAGGAAACCATTTATCCCTGTAATGTCTCATTCCAATCGCGAAAATGTTAGAGTGAGACAGCGAATGCTTTTTGTAGTGAAATATTTAGTGAGCTCATTGTGGTGGTGTTTAGCGCTGGGTTTATTGTAGTGCTTGTGGAAGCAACGATTAATGTCTATATCGCGCACACAAAGAGGTTGGGGCGGTACTTTGAGAAATCACCGATTTGCTTTATTTGGTATCGCTATGTATGGAAGCGATTGTGTTTTGGCTTGGTTTTCAATTCAAGGACTCACATATCAATTAATTAATATTTATGTGAATAAGAGTAGATCGAATAGAGTAGTGACGCGTACCGCGAAGGCTGGTGGAGGAGGTGGCGCGGGAAATAGTTCCTGGATGGATTTGAGGGGAGCCTTTTCCCAGCAGTGGGACAGTAAAGGCTAACAACAACAAATAACGCTCAAGTGCGAGTCGGGTTCGCAAACCGAGAGTTCCGTAATGTAAATAGTTTATCACAGGAAAAAAATGTTTTTTGTAATGTAACTACTTTACGGTTTTCGGATTTTTTCCTTTAGGTCAACGGGAAGTATCCTATAGGTTTTGATTCCGGAACATAGACGCCTGTATCTCTTGACTGCGTTGACTTAGAAGTTTGATTTTTTCATTGCTTCAAGAGATTGCAGCCCTGAGTATTTGATATTAATTTCAACTTGATAACTTCACGCGCTCCTGACAAAAAGGGTCTAGAACGACGGACAGACAGACGGACAACGAAGTGATCATATTATTATAAGGGTTCCGTTTTTCCTTTTAAGTTACGGAACCCAAAAAGAGTAGATCAATATTAATAACAATTTGTATCAAAATACTTAAAACTTGGTCTAAATTGCGTAACATTTAAACATTGCTCCAGCTCATCTTTTAATGATAGCACATTCTTTATCAAAGAAAAAACTCTGACCTTTGAAATTGCCGATTTATTTTCATTAATATTCTTCCTCCGGTTATATTATAATACCTACTACTTACAAATTCCGTCATCGAAAAAAATAGGTCCAAGAATAACGTTTATTTTATGTAAATGTAAATCAAAGTAAATCACAATGTTTCCAGCAGTTTTTAATATACAGCAACTTTTATTTGACTTTAGCGTTCAGAACTAAAGTAATGTTCTGACATATAGGTACCAGTAGGTACGCAGACTATGTACTACTCATAACTAGAATATTTTGACAGGCACAGTAAGCCGAGTTACAATAATGTTTGTCATCCCACATAGAAGTATTACATGTGTTCGCGCTCACATCAGTAATTAAACCAAACTTACTTATTTTAATCGCCAAAGGAAATCCTCCAGTAAATACCGCCATATTTATCGTTTCATTTCTCCGTCGTCGCCCACTTACAGAAATAGTGTAATAGTGGATATTCGAGCCACAAATCTTTTACCAGAACCGAACTATAAACATCTTGGAGCGAAATCAATAAATAGAAGTTAACGAAGTCGAGGCGTGATCTTGTCGTCCACAGGACGTCGCGCTAATACAACACTCTATACAATTCTACGCATCCGAAACCAAGCAAAACTCATCCTTGTGACACCAAAAATAAGCGGTAAAGAAACATTTTCGGAGGAGCACACCAAAGTTGGTTTTCCAACCCCCTTTATGTTCCTCTAGGCGTAAATTGGGTTCGACTCGGACCTTTGTGCAAGCGAATTTATAAAATAATAAACTGCCCATGTATTATACGGGGCGTTCATAAACGCTTGATAGCGGATCAAAGGTGTGGGAACAGGTAAACACGGATAACGTTGCTAGTTTGGGACCACTGTTTGGCCTTTTTATATCCTTGAGTTCGAATTCAATTTGTCAAGACCTTTTATTCTCGTGTCTCCCCAATTCTGATATTAGGCTGACATGATACATTGGATTGTTGAAATAACTTAAAACCCTCCTATGGCGGCAATGCTCTCATCATTATGAATATCTTTAACTATGGGACTAGAAAAGAAACCGCAATATAAAATCTGCTGCTCCATATAATTATTATATCAACAAAATCTAGGGAACTTTTTTTTGCGACTTCAGTATTGGTCTTGCAGTATATAAGTTTTTCATAATGATAAGGACAATAAATTACCCTTAAAAAGTAAGAAATTTTCAGTTATTTCAATAATAATTACACCTTATATTGCTTCTGGAATACTTACTATTAAGTAAGAAGTTTTCAGGTGTTTTAGAGAGAATCTCGATGTGAGGCACTCCTCATTGCTGATGGAGGTTTTGGAGTTAAGTTTACTTTGTCAGTTTGTGGGCTGTGCGTACGTGATCTGGTTCCGTTTAAAACTTGTGTTTATTGTGTTAAAATATGACAATGGATGCGTTGCAGTCTAACTAACGATGTTCTGGTTTACATTCACTCCCATCCCTTCTTTACCTTTCATCCCGACAAAAGCAGTAGTTTCTCCCCAAACAAAGTTATAAATTATTTTCTGTAAGAAGTCAAAGACTGTTATAATCTAGGTCATCTTTTAATATCACTATTATTGTGTCTTGGATTCCAAGGAACTTACAACTAGCTCGACAGAATAAACAGCTCAGCTGCTCTTGTTTGATCAAACTGAAGTTAGATGGAATCGATATCTAGACTCACTGTTTACTTAGAACAGTAATCTTATAGCACTTGGATTATCTAAACTTCAATGTATTAAATTCTCAGAAATTCTGTTAAACAATGTTATAAAGCATAAATAATAGGTAGGTACTTGATGAGCATGAAGCTTATAATGTTGCAGAGCGTACATTAGCATACATAGATCTAAATAAAAATAAAAGACTAGAAAAGACGTATATTCCTACAAGCAACAGTTCCAATGCTTGCCAGCGAAACAAATCTTGGAAAGTCCCATATACATTGCGCGCAACGCTCAGGCAATAGGATAAAGGCAATAAATAGTAACTAGCCAATACATTACGTTGTTTAACGTCCATAACTCGCGGCGACCGGCTAATCCCGAAGATTGCGCCATCGACGCGGCAATCTCGCTGTAAATTATTCGGTCACCGTATGACAATGGATCGTGATACTGGCCATGTGTTTTGTGTAGAGGATTTAGTTAGTCATTTGTTTTTTCAGCTGCTTTGACACCACGATATATTGGCATACAAAAATAGCACCTATTTCAAGGATTTATTTTTTAGATTTGATATTGCCATCTGGTAAAAAAAAATAACAAGTAGCATAAATGAATTAGACAGCAAAAAACCAAGGATGTTCGCCTTCAAATATATATTGAGATAGATCCTGCTACTACTATCCCAATGCACTACTTTCCCAAAACACCTCAGTGATAAGTTCGTTGGAGTACATAAAATAAGACTAAGCTCGTGAATTAGTCGTTGGAGAGCCATAATAAATAAATAAAACCTGTTTTCGAACTATCACTTTAGAGCCCTTAGCTTAGGTGTAAACAAAAGTAATTGGAATCCCATGATATACATACATACATAAACTCATGCGTTTTTCCACGAGGGTAGGCAGAAACCACAGAACGACTGCTATGATTTTTACATACCCCTTTTATTATGTTCAGGAATACCAAAATATGTATAGTAAATTAATACAAAAGAAAATATACAAAACAGTACTTAATAATGTAACCAATAAGGCCAAAGACGCACAGTAATTAAATAAAATCTACATACAGACACACTGCTCAAACTTAGTCTGTGTCAAATCCAGCGGCCGCCATTTGTGGCCGTCACGTCACGTCGATGTTTGCCCGCGCGACGTGTTGTGACGTGTTTGCTCGTCGCCCACACGCCGCGCCCGTGTCGCCTTGTCGACTGTCCGACGCGTGACTGGTACCCTAGCTACAGGCGGTGGGAAACGCATGCGGTCGGCTGTAGAAGTGTTATGGAACTGATGGGAATTTTTTGAAAATAATTTTTGATCTAAGTGGTAAGGGTAACTGGCAGGGCTTCTAGTTGGTCGTTTTCTTTTTGAGTCATATCGGTGAACATGGATCTCGGATTTAACATTTAATTACAATTTCCTGTACATTATTAAATCAAATATCCGTTTTTTTTATTAGACAGTACTGTCCCTCTGCTGGGCGATGGCCTCCCCACATCCTTCCAGATAAATCTTTGTAAAAAGTATTTCATCATGTAATTTCTAGACCTCTTACTTACAATAATTTTAAATTGTATGAAACCTAACAAGTACGGAACGATGCTGTTAATGCAGTGCAATTTTATAAACAGCAAATAATAGTCATCAGCTACCATTTACTGATCTACAGACTAGAAAGTTGTTAATAAGCCTAATATACCATGAAATCGACTCAACTCACACATACTTTTCACCAAGCAGTTGTTCGGCGCGCACGAATCGTTCGTCGAATCCGATCGGGCTCCTAAATTGGACTTACAGTAAGTCCGCGCTGCAATTGAGTGCGGTTTGTAAGTCAGTTGAGTTTCCTGGGAGCCGGCGACCGTCATTACTTTGTAAATCCAGGCTTACACGAGACATAGTAGTCGAAACGTGAAGTAACCAAAAAGTTTAGGATGTGCTTCGGAAACGGGATTTAATTTGAAAGGACAGGTGCTATGTTCTATGTTACAGTTTGGTTTCCGCACTTATGCCCGGCTCCTGAGGTTTTTAAACGCAGTTTATCCATTCAATAGTGATTATTGGTTCACCATCGTGTTTCTGAACACGTCATTAAGGAAGAATTTAGCTTAAAAGTCGATTGAATTAATATCGAGGGTTTATCTGAGAACCTCAAAAATCGAGCATAAGGAAGAAATTCGCTTAAATAGATAATTTTGTCGAATCTACAGCTATTGAAAGTTTAAACTCCATCTAAGAATTCTTCAGAAACCGGGCGTTAGTCCTTCAGGTATAATTATTGTGCGGAGGCATGGCGGCCGTCGTGGTTATTCCAACCAGCCCACCTCTCTCCAGAAGTTGATTACATCTCCTGGTCTGTTAAGAACACCTGTGTAAGATCTGGGTGCCCCGAGGTTTCTGTCCTAATCTGGGTGACGCTTGTGCATTCAAAGAGCCCAGTTTCCTCAGCCTCCATGCAAGCTCTGCACAGAGGACTGTCAGTTATGCCTATTGTGTGGAAGTGTTTGTTTAGCGAGCAGTGGCCCATGATGGTCCCTGTCACCAGGCGCAGGCCCTTCCTGTCCAGCAGTAAGAAACATCTGGTTAGCCTGCGAACTAAGGATGTCATGCTTCCCTGGCCCGCCTGCAGCCTGCAGTACAGGTGGTCATTTGTTTTAGGTTTTTCTAAGTCTATCTGTTGCGCTATTTATGTTTGTATGATGTTTTCTTCCGTCCCTCATACTATGATTTGTTTTTCCAAAAAATTCTGCGTTATTATTTACAGCCACTAACACACGCAATCAATATTTTATAAGTAAAAGACTTGTGAGACGTACATTTTCGTAAAAATAAAAACAAAACAATAATACAATACACTCTAGTATTCAGGCCATAAACATAATATTCTAAGAATAATGTACTACTAACATTTTCTCTTTTCACGAAAATCCTACACTTAGGGTAAACTCTGGGAACTTACAATAAAAACACACATCGAGATTTAGTATCATTTTCATTGTACGAATACCAAGACAGTATACGGCATATCTTAAAGCGTTGCTTCCCAGGGACCGACAGAAGTAAAATATTTAAGAAAGTCGCGCTTGGTTTTGTTTCTAATACGTACCTACTATAGTCGTTTTTTATCCCGGTCCTTGCAAATATTTTTCGAAATTACCTTTTAATGTTCCAATTATATTGGCATTGGATATGTTTATGAAGCGATTACAGGCAGATTAATTAAACTAAAACAGCTAGGATATCGAACGCACGCGAGCGGCTAGAACTCAATATTGAGATTGGCCTGGGTATTGAAGTAACTTTATTCTACTTTACTTATACTACTTTATACATTTCTCATAATATTTTATATTTTTTACATTGATGTGTTTATTGTGTATATGTGTTTTATTGTGTGTGTGTGTATTTGTGTGTTTGTCTTTATTAAAATTATGCATTAATAAAGGAATGTAAGAAGTAAAATATACCAAACAATTTTGCGTTATGAACGCCGCGCCGCCGTCTCAATCTGAAGCATTGACCTGATGAGAAATGAAAAATAATAATTTAAATAAAAAACATAATTTCTTTCACTGGATTTATGAGTCCATTTCTCAGACCACAGCTGTTCTGGGCCTTGGCCTCATAAATAATAAAAACAATATGAACGTTTAAAAAATCCTTCACGTTCAAAGATGCTGATGCCTTGACCTAGTGCTATTGTCGCATGTCTGTGAGTAATATAATAATTTAATTACAGCAGTCACTCGCATTTTATTTGAGAAGAATAATCTCTTTTGTATATTGTTCGTACGCTACAGATTAAAATGAAAAATTGTCGACTCGGGAGCAGTTTAATTCGCATTACAAATTTTTGTCTACGTGATTCTTTTTGTTGGGGCGTTATCCGATACTGTGCATAAGGTTTTGAGTGTATTGTTGTTTGTTATTATTAATTAGAAAATCATTAGAATAGAATACTCTTTATTATGTACACCATAAGAGTTACAGATACGAAAGTAGAAAGGTGATTGAAAATGTTTATATGGAGCCTGGCATACCTACTGTCCGCCATTTTGTTTTTTTTACGAAATGGCGGCCACGCATGGAATTCATACAATAGATTAATCTACCTATCGATTTATATAAATTTAATGCGTGGCCTTCAAAGCCCTTTAGTTTTATTACATTTTTTTTATTGTTATTGGTTTTTATGAATTACTAATCTGTATAATTTTCCACTTAACTTATTTTAACGAAGTATCATGATTTGCATTTTCGCAACTCTTTAGGCCTCGTTTATGACAGGATAATTAAGTGTAATTATTAAGTTATTTGTTATTAATATTATTCAAGTAAAGTGAACTCACAACATTAGTTCAAGGCCTGTAACCTCTATCACAAACACGTTCCGTGTCGAAACATGTTTAGTAATCGAAAGTCGCTTACATAACCGAACATGCCATTAACAGGTTATGAGGCGATGATGTACGAACACAAAAATAAAGACAATAAAAATATCCAACAGTCGCACCATTTATTACAAAATGAATAAAAATCTACATAAAATTAATGGAACATTTGAAAGAAGACGTATTAAGTTCTACATCAAAGGCACTAACGAAAGAATTCGGTCAATCTCCGCGTCTTATGCACACACATTATATTGTGACAAAACAAACAGAGAGTGTGAATCACAGCGCTAATGTGCGACAGTGTCAACATCATTTTCCATCAGAGCTGTGTGTCTGCTATCATCGGAAATAGCCGTCTAAACTGACGACCACGTAAATAACATTTGGCCATCTTTGCTTTTGGACAGACACTGTGTCGACTGCGAAGCGTGTCAAAAGAACGATATCATGGAAGGCTATTGTTTTAATAGTAAGACTATTAATAGTAATGTTCTCACAGTTAGGTCTTTTACCGATCTTTGTCACGAAAGTTAATTCAGGCTTTTTTCCACCGACCAAACTGTAGATTCTTTGTTCCATAACGTTCTAATATTCACAGCATCAATAGCAGTGAGCATAGTGAATACAGTGGAATGTAAATAGGTGTTATCGTGTAGGACGATGCTGTTGTTCAAGTTTTTAATAGACCCAATCACATTAACGATTTCCAAGAAATTAATAGTGAATAATCTATATCGATGCCAGTTGAAAGTACAAGTAATAGTTTTAAAAAACATGAACGAAAGGTCGGCAATATTTTGTCGGCAACAGAGCTAATCTCCCGATCGATCGGCACGGGGCGATGTGTCGCATTCCTACTGATATATTACGCTCACAAATCGTTCCACACATTTATCATACTTTTACTAGCTTTTACAATTATTTTACACATTCATTTTTGAGACAAATTCTAGGGGTATGTTGTAGCGGTATTTTATGTACGTGTAGTTCAACTCCGGTATCATTAACACGGGTTGAATCATGATTTTCGTTCTCAACTTATAGAATACTAGTACTAGTAGAATTACGGTCAGTGTTACCTATCATTAGGTTCACATTCTGAAGATTGTCTAGTAATGTACCTGTCTATTATTCTTCTACTATTTATTAGTCCCACATTCTTGTTTCATTTTTAAATAGCTCGATATACACTGATAGTATCTTATTTAATTGTTACAAACATTCTATCATACGTCCAAACTTCCTAATTCAAGTTCCTACATCTTCCTACATTCCAATCGTACATTCTGAATTCATCCACACTCTCTAAATCTAACATTGCAGCCTGACAGAGATTTAAGTCGAATACATTGTAAATATAGGACCCTTTGGGCCCCCAAAAATCACGTGCCGCGTCTGAAAGTGAATGTTCGGGATGCCAGGAGGTCCCGTCGTCGGCGGCTTCATCTCTGCCTTTCGCCGAAAAATCTCAAGTATTAGAAGACCGAGAGTCGGGGTGGGTTTAAGGCGGGATTACGTGGGGCTGATCGCGGGCCTGCTAGTAATTGAAGTGTGTTTGTCATTGTTTTGTAGTTCGATCGTTTTTTTTTTTGGGTTCGTTGTTATTGTTGGTTTTGGTTCCTTGAATGTTTTAACAGCTTTATCTGTAACTACTGTCTTCAGGGAGCAGAATTTATGTTTAACAGTAGGTGTTGATATGTAACTAATATTATGTAGGCAATAGGACACTAAAGGATGATTTCCACCAAACGGAAAACTCATATCGCATCGGATCGGAAAGGATACGAACGGAAGCGGCGACAGCCGATCGCGTCCGGCAGGATGTCGACGCATACGATCGCTCGTTTGCGAACGTATCCATTTCTACGCCTAGTCAAATAGTTTAATTCCTACCGTGTTGACATGTTCTAATTTTTAAAAATGGTTGAAGTTGACGTAGTATTGTTGGCTGTTGCATTAGAAGAAGAAGAAAATAATCATAAAACACAGAAGACGAAAAGAAAAATTTGGACGACAGCCGAAAGGATTCGATCGGATACGACAACAGGCGAACGGAGCCGTACGGGCGTCGCAGCATACTTTCTACGATCGCGTGTCGCAGAAGACGGCCGCGGTTAAGCTGCCGTGCGCGGCTTTGTAATATAAGACTTTAAATACTGTGTACACGACTTAATATTTTTTTTTATTTGAAATGGATTTGCTCTTGACTTTAGTCTAGGTCAGAGGTGACAGAGACAAAGTCGACGATGGACTGAGCTTACCATATAAAGATATTAAAATAAATCTTATCGTTTAAAGATTGTAAAATCCATTCCAATCCGATGCGGTGCGAGCCGTTTGGTGGAAATTATCCTTTATATTAATATTGTGTATACCAAAATCTTCAAATATAAAAGTAATTTTATAAAAATGAATGATACACTTTTTACTGATGTGTTCAAGACAAAAATGTAATAAGTGTCGCAATCCACGGTAGGCGCGTGTTTATTCCCCGCTCGTTGACGCAAACCTACAAAAATAAAAAGTATTTTTACTCTTTGTTTTAGTATTTAGGTGGTTAAGGTTTATGTCCCTAACTTTGAATACTTGCTACTATGCATAGCATAAAGAAAACCAGATAATTTTGTATCCTAAATATTTTCGACGATCAAACTTTATCACAGCCAAAAAACTGTTATGTAGCTATAATAAATCATATTCATTAAATATAATATTTAACAACCATGTGCTACTTAAAGTTATAATCCTCCCCATAGTTTTCCGAGGAAGAGGTTGCCTCTTATAAGGGATTATATTCCAAAGTTTTAGCGTCCCTCAGGGCTGTAAACGTTAGATGGCAGTCAGTTTGGGTAAAATTAGAAGCTTGCCAAATATGATGCATGATTGAACTGACCCTTGTCAGTTCAATCACGCATCATATTTGGCAAGCTTTCTTTAATTTCAATAATTGCTAATCAGGTAATTATTGAAATTAAAGAAATTGGTACAGTAATTAAGCTAAAAAGCCAGAAAATCAAACAGAAGTATAAACACAAAAAGAACATTAAACTCATTAGGAGAAACGAACCTTCGAACCTGTCTTCATTACAGAACAATTATTCAAACAGACCACTTAGAATAATCGGCCTTAATAAAATACTCTTAACGAATTCACGCTGGAAAAGATACGCTTTTTATTTGAGACACAATGGGCGTACGACCGAGTGACAGAGGAAAAATTATTCAGAAAAACGACGTGAAAAAAACGAGGCGTTCGTCATAAGTGGAGTAAAATATGCACCCTCGTGTAGTAATATATAGGGCTTGGAGAGTCCCGCCGGCGGCGCAGACAACAGAATTATGGTCCTTGACTGTACGGGGGAAACTGTTGGAGCGACCGTTGTGTTGTGGTTTTACCATTGTTTACAAAAATAATGTTAAAAGCATAAAATATTGAGATTTAAGATTAACAATATTATTAATATTTTAGTTAGAATTCCAGGATTTAGAAATTAGCAAAGAATCATTGATGTGTCAAAAGATTAGAAGGGAAATTCAGGCAAAACTAGCAGTTGGTGCCAGTTGTTAACTATCTTTTTGTAAGACACAACATGCAACTGGTTGCCATAAATAGTGGATATTTAATTGAAAAATAATATTGACAGAACTGCACTTCAATAATAATGTTATCTTATAACCCATAGCTGGCTTAGTAATTCCATTTTACGTAAAATATGCTGCCAGCACTATGCTGTGTACGTCTTGCATTTACATAATTCTGTTGGAGCGCTCGCGGGTTTGCTCACAAATTCACAATTACTGTAATGGATTATGAAACTACGAGATTTAACCAAGTTTGGATACTACGGCTATTTGCTAACGAAATATCAAATTATCGACATACAACCATAATGTTGAATACGACCAATTCTAAATTTAAATATTCATAAGAACTAATTTTATATATAACCTTAATTTAAAAAGTCACAGTTTAGAGTTATAAATCATTGACACATCATCCGATATTGATAATTTATAACAGCAATAAAAATCGAACCAAGATAACATAAAAATATTATTATAATTATTACTTCTAATATTATTGTTTCTACAACCGGTAGCGCTCGCAGTTACATAATACAGACGCGTGAAAGTGACACGAGTAATTATTAAATCATGCAAAGATACATTGAGGTGAGCCCCGTTAAGTGGAGCTTAGCACGTCAGATTCATCGAAGATTTATACTGTTTATATAGGCGCCAAAAAGGACGGATTTGTTTCAATTTTAGGACCCTCTTTAACAAGCTATTAGTTACCTTAACTGCTATGACATAAAGCTTATAATCACAGTTTGGAATAGGTGGCATTTTACGACGTGTAAAATAAAGGTTGTGATGTAAATAATTGCTTTTTTACTGTCTTTATTTTTGTACAAATGTGATAAATTGAGGTATTCATTTTATAGATACTTTCGTGACTCGGTTACATAAAGGGCTATGAAATGTGTATAACATTAGCATGATTCCATTAGGGACCAGTTTCTGATCCAACCCTTATATTATTATCCAGATATAAATGGGATCACTGTTAAGGATTCATGATTATGTTAATTGGGCCCTAGCCTAGATTCCAATCTAGGTAGATCAGGTTGCTTATCGAAGTTTCTTGCGCCTCTGCCCTTCCATACGTAAAGAACATGCAAATTTATATTTTAGTTACAAACAGAATTATGATCAAAATCATCCTACTACATCTCAATCTAAAAACATCTTCACGCATGATCAAAGAAAACGTAACCCTTCAAAGCCTCTGAAAATAGACACATGAAAAAAAACCAATATGAAAAGGGCGCCTCTCCCTAAAGAGCATAAATACTAACGAGTGTAGATCAAAGGGGACTTAATTTTATATCTACGACGCGATTCTCGAAGAAATGAAGCGGCCAGTACTAATCGTCGCTTTTATGACGCAACTTATATTCGAGCTTCATTTTAGACGCCGGACGACACGCGGAGTGACTTTTTAGGGTTATATTTGTAACGACATTCTTTCTATTCCGAATATAACATATCTGAAGGTTTGAGTGTTCTGTTTGATGTGCTTCATCTCCTTTGTGATTGTAGTGTGTTTCCGGATGGCGGAGTTAGAACAAATGACTGATCAATGTTTTTAGCTAACGATCCAGATGTTCTATCTTTAGGTCTCGTCATTTCGTGCATTCGTGGTGTCATAGACAACTTAGCAATTTATGTAGTTTGCATTCAATAACTTAGTTTATATAGGAGTAAAGCCTAGTGCATTATATGGTTTCTTTAATAGTCCTTCGCCTTTAGTTTATTAACCATAATGAAATTATAATAGCATGCATAAGACCTTCATAGAATAAACCACAGTTATATAAACCAGGTCAGTAGAGCATTGTTTCAAACATTCCGTCTATCTCCAAGACTTTACGAGGATCTCTATTATAACTTAATAACGTTTTTCCTTCAAAAAGTTTCTTTACAGAAAGGATTCTGCGGCCAGTCGGTGGGTATAGCCGGATGATGTTATCTCAGACGCGTGCCGTGGCTGAGCAACTTATTTTAAGAACACTCACTCTGGGGAACGAGCAGTAAAATAAAGTAAATATTATTTGAGAAAATACTGAATATTACCAAGGAGCTCCCGGTTTCGAATGATTTGATTGGGGTAAGAAGTTGAAATGATGGGAAAAACAGCATAAATTCACGCTTGTTTACCTTGAAAGGGCAGGCAGAGATCAATATATATACTTTACCATACGGGCAAGCTACCACTAGATCAAAAGGCGCTGTTTTTGAGAATATGCTAATGAAAAACCCCAAGGACACTCTCCACCAGAGGTAGCCCATCACCAAAAGTTTCTGTTTAGATACAATAAACCTACCTAAGTATAAAACATAAATGTATAAAATAACACAAAATAAATTTCTAAAGATAGCTTATTAATATTTGTACTGCTTGTATATTTGTATAACCCTGACATGAACTCATATCCACACAAACTTAGTATCATATAACTGGAGCTCCATCTCCTATCCTGCCCTCTGTGTCCCAATACATGCAGTCAAAGTGACCTCAGCGGGCTCCGCGCTGCCACTGACGATGCCGTGGAAGTGGCAAGGAAGTGAAGAAGAAGAATGGAAAAGTCAGGTTAAATTGACGCGTCCGTGTCACGTGACTCGTGAATGCAATGGAGAACTAACTCACTTAACTTGCATGACAACTAATTTTACGAATTTACCCAGTTCTGGTATGAAAGCGCAAAGCATTTCGGGAACATACTCGTCAGTACTAGGTTGTAATTAACGTTACGGGACTCAAAGGCGAATGCTAGTACACGATGTTATGATGTCTGGGATTGACTTATGTTTGCCATTGAATTTAGTCATTTGCTGCGTGTTCGGGTCTTTTACTATACTTATTGCATGGATTGAGACCTTGCAGATTGCAGATGCGTTGACTGTACAGGGTGGCAGACTGGAATGGACATCGACCCACGATCACGACCATAAAATTTTATTTCGGTTAAAAAAAAATAGCTCTGCCATACGTTTCAATCGCGTAGCTATAGAATAGAATAGAATAACTCTTTATTATGTGCACCATAAAAATTACAAATATAATAGTAAAAAAATTACAAAGGAGCGATCTTTTAAAGACAACCTTTGGTTTTAGGTATTGCACTTTTCTATGAAACAGGAGATTTTTTGATAGCTGACGAAATATTTCAGCACTAGGGGGTTTAGAATCATGTGCTGAATGGTTACAGTTTACACGTCGATGTCCCTGCCACGTGCCACCCAGTGTAGGTACCTACATTCGAAATACTTTATTCAAGGTAGGTACATCGAAGCCTTTTTGACGGTCGGTACCTAATTGTCCATGGGCGAAGGTATTTAAAGGCAATGCGACTCGTGTGTGTGACTAATTCTTCGATATCCTACAATATTACATTATAGTTTTTGTCAGTTAAAATATTTACAAAAAGAAACATTAATTGCATTTTCAAAGTTTAAAAGCGTATCTTTTCTGAAAAAAAGGTCTGTATAACAAAGAACTCTTCAACACTTTGACAAACATTCACAAAACCCATTTATCTGGAATGTTTGCGACACAAACAGCTAATCGCCATCAAAGGGGAAACTCCCATTCCGCGGCGAAGTTTTTAAATAATTTCATTATTGTTAAAGTTTGGTCTCGGGTCAATTTGGGGAAAAGAAAGTAAAAATTACCGTATTTGTCGCAATGGGGAGCGATTTCAATGATTTAGAATACAAAATGAATTTTTGAGGTGCCTAATCATTGTTGGCGGACTGTCACACCGAAGTGTATTTCGAATATTTTAATGTTAGTATTTCTTTCAGACAGAATTTTGCCAGAAGACATCTCCTAATCGAATTGATCTAACAAGCCTGTATGCTGTGTTGTCCCAGTATCAGGCAGAAGGCTCTGTATCCGTTTTCCACACAATTCCGTATCTGCTTATACGAGCTAGTCCTTTCGGTAGGAGTCAAGCTCGTACGAGCACAAAACAATTAAATTATTTTCTGGTCCTAAACAAACTTACTCTAAAGCGATGTTAACGTCGATCGATGCTTTAATATTTCGCCAAGATTGAGCAACTGAATTGAATAGTCGCAGTAATAGACTAGTACCAAACCATACATCCAGATATATTTATACAACGATACAAACAAAAATAAATAATTCCCACACACACATAATTTGAATCTAAATACAGAACCACGGAAAAACTGTATTAAGGTATTTATATCCCCAAGGAAGTCCATATAATATTAGTTGTTAATTTACTCCCACACATAATTATGTACTATTAATAGTAGAAGATTAAAATGTGATTTATTAGTCAATTTTGTGTTTTCTTGTAGGTATTCTATTCCCCTTACTAATAAACATTGTATAGCGTCTGTATAGTTACACAACGCTTTGTCTTCTTCTCTCGAAAGTCAAATTACTGACGACTGAAAGAGAGAAATCGTTGTGCAACTATTCATCTGATATAATACGTTTATTAGTAAGGGGGTATATAATATTAGTATTCAGTATAATGATATTTCGATAGAATGAATATGTGATGCGTTGAACGCTCGATCAAACAAACATTCGATATTTTGAACCCTCGATGTATTGAGTGTACGATATATTGAATGTTCGATTTATTAACCATTCGAGAACGTTAGAGTATTTAGATATTCGATTTATAGTAGTCGATCAATTGATATTCGATTATTTGGCATTCGATTTGGCACAGTAAACCCGAAGAAAGCCTCTTACCCACGCTATATCTAGTCAGTATGGCGTCGGTAAAAGGGATTATAATTAGGTACGCTTGATATCCCTTCATTCTCATAACCATAGGTACAAGTTAGCAGAAGATGAGGAAAGTTGGTGAAATATAATAGATAGGTACTTAAAATAATTATAGCTAGCTATAGCGAATCATACACTTTTGTCAAGACAGTGTTGATCTTAACCGAAAGAGAATGTAATAGTTTTTTGTAGAAATAAAACAACGCTTTCCTTACATTACTTTAACGTTTACGCATTTGTATCACCAAGAGGATGCAACTGACTGTAAATCTTCATAGAAAGTAAATTAGAACCCATAAAAACGGCGCGTGACCCTATTCTAAACGTCACACGCCTTTCTGCACCCAAACACAAGTTAAATATATCGCCACACACAAACTCCACTCGAACTCTTCGGAAAACTAAAAGCACGGAAAACCTCACATTATTCACGGAGCCAAAACTTGGAGTTGACATCAATGCGACCAATAGCTATCGATTACTGAAGGCGAACATAAATCTAATAGGCTCTGTGACGCTCGGGAATTTCCGGGAGTCTTCGGCGATTCGCGACGGTGTGTAGAGAGTCCATAAATATCAATAAAATGCCACGGGGTCACGCGAATGCTCAATCAGCTGGCTTTCGGTTGAGTTTGAGTTGGCTTTCAACCCGGCCCCTAATATGTTTGTCGTTAAACAAGACTATCAGTCTGGGGATCTTAAAGTGACGCCCGAAGTAAGGATTTGTTAGAAGCCATTTAGTAATAAAAGAGATTAATGTCATGTTAGTTTATGTACGTATCTACAATAGCTGTAAATATCGCTTCAAAACTTTATTTTTCACAACACCGGTTGGTGGTGGCCCAGTGGTATTAGCTCCGACTTAAGAATTCATGAGTTCGAACCCAGACAGGTATCTTACTTTTTGAATTTAATTTCATCACCACTGCTCTTAAAACGGTGAAGAAAAACAACGTAAGCACCGGCATGTCTTAGAACCAAAAATACTATGATTTCACAGAGAGGAGGCCTGTGTGTGTGTGTAGGAACATTGTAGGCTATCTATTTAAGAATCCATAATGAAAGCAGGAAAGAAGATGAAAGCCACACATAATTCAGACAGACAGATAGTGATTTCCCTAACAATCATTTGAAACAATCCACCATATAGGAACATCCACACACCATAACTGCAGCTCTTAACAAGGTTTAATAGCACCTCATGAATAAAGTGGAAACTTGTGAACACGGCGCTTGATCCAGAAGTAATTAGTGCCGTACACGCCGCCGATTATTATAATTAGTGCCGTACACGCCGCCGATTATTATAATTAGTGCCGTACACGCCGCCGATTATTATAATTAGCGCCGTACACGCCGCCGATTATTATAATGTTGGCAACTTGTGCCGCAAGTAATGCTATGCACATAGTTAATGATGTACCTGTGCGGTAAGTAGGGAGGGTGATAGTAGCGGAGTTGTTATGTGATGTGTTGGAGTTATGTGCGTGAGAAATTAAACACTTAAACTAAATAAAGTCTTTAAGAGGGCCTTAAAGACTTTATTTGAAATAAGTAAATTTTGCAACTGAATGGCATTCCAAAAGAGCAAGAAAACTTCATCCAAACATAACTATTTGTTCCTGCTACCACATGCACTGTACTATTTACATCATTATTTTCTTTTCACACACATGCTAGTAAAATCTCACACAGCTCAAAAACGAAAGTTCAAAAATCAAAGTGAACCACATCAGAAAACTTCACGCCGCTCGCGTCAAGTATCAACTTTCTTTAAACACTTGTACCCCATCGCCAACATGTTCTTTGTTGGAAATAGTTGGTCAGGAATAGAATGGACATGTTGATCAAAGAGACACTGTCCCGGCGACGCGCATTCTGACATCGGCCGACTTATTCTGAACAGGAAGCTGCGTTAACATGTTGTATTGATCGAAAGCATTCCTTAAAAAATATTATGCCCCAGTTACTAATACCCACTCTTTGTTGTAGATTGCATGATGGCATGCAGAGTAACAAAGTATTTTATTGTCTGGTTCAATTGACTGGCGGTTAAAATAGTTCAGAATCGAGTTGCCCCAAAATGTATTTTTGAGAGCTGCTCAGTGTACAGTTATACAATGTATTTTGAGCTTTGAACCGCACGTCATAAGAACGAATATAATAATTTAGAATGTAATTAGAATTTGCTCCCAGAATAAGGCCGCCAGGACGAATTTAGATCGAATATTTGAAATGCACATTTCTGTAAAATGGCGGTTACAAATATGTGTTTTGTCGGCTTTTATTTTAAGTGCCTTTGAAGTAGATTCAGTTTTAATGAGAGTATGTTGATGGAGGAAATGAGTCACAAAGTTGTGTTGGAAGGAACAAATTGGTACAAATTGACATTAATTATATGTAGAGCATAAATATGTCACGGCTCACAAAATAGGTAGACTAAAATATAATCTATTGGTTATTAAAGAACAGATGGTTGCTGGAGCAAATGATTGCTCTTGCACAGACTATTTTCAGCGACAAGATATTTAATTTAAGCCCCTTTGAATAATAATATGAGCACTTTTGTAGACAAAATGGAACAATGGAGATACTTACTAAAGCATTACCCCAGACGATAAACTTATCATGTGAATACACACAGATTAAGCAGATTCATAGGATTTGGCTAGGATGGGTCAATACCCATCCTAGCCAAATTCTATGAATCTGCTTAATCTGTGTAGGATAATGCCGATGCCGATGTGATGTGTGTCTGCTTAATGTGTGTGTGTAGGATTAAACTATTGTAAAGTGAACCTACTTCAATAAGTAGGTTCACTTTACAATAGTTTAATCGTCCCGTATTATAAAAAAATCTTACGCTCTGAAAGGCATTGAATTATCAACGTGACTTTGAAAATTTCAAGTTTTACTATATATATAAACGGACTTCCGATAAACTATCCTTAGGTCGCAATTCTGTAAACCGCGCAATATATTGCGCACCCGCCCGCGGTTCGTATTCAGTGTATCAGACTATCAGGTATCGCTGCATCGTACGCATGCCGACATTTATTATTCAACGCTGTGGCTTCCTTGCCATATTTTGTGAGCATTTTCAAGCTTGATTTATTTTTATGCCTTGAAGTTTCTTTAGCTTGCGGCTATTTTTGCAGCAGTATGTATTTTGTTATATTGTCCTTCTTGTTCTGTTCTTTTTCAGTTTTTACAGTGACATTTAAACTCTTGTTTTGAACCGTATAAAACCTTTAAAACATCTATTAACGAACTGTTAGATGCATATGGCAGTAGCAATTTACTACAAAATGAAAAAACTTTCCTAAAAACCCATACTATCAATTAAAAAGCCAATAAAAGAGCGAACTGTTCCCACACCACTCTACTTACGTAACTCGTAGCGAATCGCCACAACAGACGCACGCGATGTTTCAATTATATCGCGACCATTTTTCACTCGATATCATTGTCGCATGATTTATAGTGGACACCTGAATAGTTCGCGGGTTAATGTAGTAGGAGCAGAGAAAGGTATTGTGGTCGAAGTTCGTGTAATTAGCTGGATTTTATAGTTTTGGGTAAAAGTTGTTACTGCTTTTATTGTAAGGTGAAATGTTTCGGACTGTGTTTTCAGTGTTAAAAATAGGCTAAGTATCTTGTTTCCACGTGGCCTATGATATTCATAGAAGATCATAATTGGATGATATCTCAATTCGACTCTCAATCATAGAAATTCTGTGAATTTTCCAATAGACTGTTTATAGAATTATTGGAAAGGCTATAGCTAGGTTACTGAGAAGAAACTAATCAATAATGTTGACATACACAGTAACTATGTTATAAGCTATAGGAACTTCAAATTGAGTCAATGTAGTAAACTCAATCCATTGCACTAAAGATCAAAGCCCGACAGCGAACCAACTGAGAATAATAACTTAATTCAATGCACAGTTACATCAGTTGTTTGAAATTCATTAACATAAACAAAACAGACCTCACCTTGATTCGCCCAGTCCACATTTGTGAACCATGATTAAACAATCTTGAGTATTTAGTTAGGACTCTCGGGCCTCGGGCGGGAGATCAAACAGCGCCTACAGTTATAAGCTTTAATTAATAAACGACGAGACGAGGCCTCGAAAGGGAAACGTCTTAAAATTGAGTTGTTTTATAGACATGATGTGAGCTGATATGACGAGGCATTGTACTGGAGAATAACAGAAGCGTGTAATTCGTGTTTAAGACGTTTTCCTTGGAATCCTTCAAGGATTGTTGTCAGCCTCCACTGGTGTATACGAAAAGTCCTTGAGCGTATGACAAGGTCCTAAACATAAAAGTAAATAATTTAACATTTTGCGTCCAAAAAATCTGTCCGTAATATCTAAAAACTCTTCGACACGAAGTATTTATATTTTGAGAGCAATCTTTGCTTTTATTTCCAGCGTCTCGAGTTTTCTTCGGCATTTATTTTCCCAATGAATGTTGCTCCTAAAATGCTTCAATAATGATGAGAACATTTTTACCGTCTCCACTTTCCTCGTCTATAAATAGATATGTCTGACCCTCCGGATGTTAACTTACAAGGATAATGTCTTTATAATACGAGTACATACCGAGTGACGTACACACATCAGTCTTCCTTAGTAATTCTACTAACAGCTCATTTACATGATGTTTCTATGCATAGATAAGGCTTTTGTTTTAGTGTGAGTTTAATCGAGAAGTTTCTTTGTTAAAAGCCCTGGCTTTAAAACGTTGGAACAATCTAGATAATATTTAGTTATCTGTGAAAATATTTCAATTCGTAAGACGAGTCGTTCCTGAACCTTTAACAAGGTTTTGCTCTTAGTAAAACTCCATTTCTATTATATTGTAGCAAAACCATAAATTAACTACTTTCCGCTTATACGCACACTAACTTCAAACCGCATTTAAACTCTAAAAACCTTAAAACTCCGTGCAGCATCCACAAATCGAAGCAGTTTTATTTCCCCCCGTTGCCCCTTGTTCCTCCCCGGTTCTCCCGGTTCCAGTACGTAATCCCCGTGAGCAGGTTCGAGGCCCGGGCCAACTATAAATCACTTGTAAGACTCGAAACTCGCGGAGAAATAAAATTATTTCATTTATCACCGCTTACATACAGCGCTGGATGCACTTGAGAACTTTTAGGAATCGTTCGACCGAATGTAAAGTGAGGCCACGATTTGGTAACACGTTGGGCTTGAATATTTGGACCGAGAATTACTTTGACATTGGAACGGTTCACAGGGAAAATTGTTTTAGAGCACAAATGTTATTTTTTTTAATATATTATATACTAATAATATTACTTAACCAAGATGTTAGGGCATAATCGATGTATGAACTCGGAGACGAGGTTGAAATAATTTTTTTGAGCGTGCAACCTTTCTAATACTCTAATAGTATTGCCCCAGAAAAATACGTTCACAAGAAGCTTAACTACTCTTAGATACTATTAGGTAGATAAATAACAAAGACAACAGATTTTGAATGAAGGAACTAACCCCAAAGTCCCAAACTCAACTCAAAAAATACTATAGCTGAAAAAGTTCAGACAAAATAAAATAAGCCCTTTAAAAACCTTATTATAAAGTAGGCAAGTAAAGAAAAGTCTTGGCTTGTTCTTTTGCATAACTTTCTTACGACTTAACCCGTCAAGGGTTAATAGCATGATTTTATGGACACAACTAGTTTCAACCAGAAATTCTTGAAAAAATTTTTATTTCTGTAAAAAAGCATGTTGATCGACTTATTGGCACCGACTGACCGTTTGATTGATTCAATGTAGTTGTGGAGCAATTGGTTTTACTGCTACGAATTGCGAGATCAATTCCCGTAGGACACCAACTATTTTTAATAAATCAATGAAATCACTGCTGGACATAGGCCTGTCCCAAGTGGCGCCACAACACTTTGTCCACCTTCCGCATCCAGTCTGTCCCAGCAACTTTGTCCACCTTCCGTATCCACCCTTTCCCAGCCACTTTGTTCACCTTCCGTATCCAGCCTTTCCCAGCCACTTTGTTCACCTTCCGTATTCAGTCTCTCCCAGCCACTTTGTCCACCTTCCGCATCCAGTCTCTCCCAGCCACTTTGTTCACCTTCCGTATCCAGTCTCTCCCAGCCACTTTGTTCACCTTCCGTATCCAGTCTCTCCCAGCCACTTTGTTCACCTTCCGTATCCAGTCTCTCCCAGCCACTTTGTTCACCTTCCGTATCCAGTCTCTCCCAGCCACTTTGTTCACCTTCCGCATCCAGTCTGTCCCAGCCACTTTTTCAAGGTCATACGTTTATTTTACGGTTTTCGAATAGGTTTTCGACGTGGATATGATTTGTATGATTGAAAACAACCAGTACCGTGAAACGTTTTACAAAACCAAAACGTATTACCTATTCTGAGGTAAGTAATAAAAACACCCAAACAAACAACGACTTCCTAGATTAATTGAACAAAATAAAAACCACTACCTTTCTTATATTAACCCTCCAAACGTTGCACCAGTACTAGCACACTCAAACACACATGTTTACAGCACAGCTACTTACATTTTATCGGCCAAGTCGCCCACCTTAGGGTCATTTTGACCGTGAGGTCAAAAGGTGAGTTCGTGAAATGCTTGCCTCCCGAGCGAGTATAACTTGCGAAGTGAAATGGACAGTCTGTTCTCAATAGTACTGTGTTTTGGTTATATAACATCTATGTTAGTTGCATATAGTTCTAATATATGGAATTATTAATTATAATACTGATTTACCAGTAAATTGCTAATGATCTAAACTAATCTGATTTAGGGATTCCATTAGGAATTTCTCAGAAACTGCCCGATTTGTGCTCCATCGATAGAAACTATTGAGACTTAAACATGCTAGCGAAATGTAGTACCTACCTGCATAATACTGGTAGGTACCAACCATGTTGCGGCAGCTGTTAGTACGTGGAGTACCTACAACTGGCGAAATACGAGAAATACAGATATTGTGATGTTATTAATAGCAGAATGTTGTATAATTAAACACAAAAATGTTGTGAAGGAGTTTGACTTTGTCTACTATTCGTGTCCTTATGTACTCCAGTTAGAAGTTAGAAGGATTCACGTGCCGGTAAAATTACAGATAGTTCCATAAGACTTCTGATCTTCTTTTTGGAATAGACAGTCGTTACCAATTCATATCAGCACACCAATTATTGTGTAAAAACACTTTGTAATCACACGAAGGATTTTGAAGGAAATACAATCCATTGCTCATGAATTGTCGTAAATACATGCCATTGTACGTGTATAACGCAATTAGGCTGCTGGTTTGCAGTGACTTACCTACTCAACTAAAAAAAAATTCTTCTCCTAGTACGCTTCTTAAACGTTTAGCTCGAAGTTTCGAAAGAACTACCGACGCAAGAAACTTCAATTAGCAAGCTGACCTATCCGTCTTCCGAACTTGTAACAAAGTTTACAAAATTGTTGTATGTAGTTCAGTAACCTTCGTTCTGCCGGCCTCTCCAGTTACATGAAGTTAGGACGGGCTAATACTACGTCTTGGAGGGTTGTTTAAACCTTCTACGATGTCTTCTAAGCGACTTACATAATATATACCTGCAAGTGGTCCCACACTATCAAAGGCCCAAATATGACAGACAACTAACTTAATCTTTCGCATATTTATCATAATCGCAACTGTCGCGATTATGTTAAATATGCGATATCGACAAATGTGATGTTTTTGTAGATTACTTAAGAAAATATGGTGTGTTGTACGAATTTTCTGTTTTTCCGAGCGCATACAACCCAAAACTCTTCAAAGTGAGAGTGAACAGGCTTCTTCTGGATATGCTCGCTCCATCGTCGACTTTGTCTCTGTCACCTTTAACCTAGACTAGAGTCAAGAGCAAGTCCGTTTCAAATAAAAATAAAAATGTATGAGAATTTAGTATAATGCCAGAAGTGACAGTATTTTGGGGCTAAATTGAGTTGTTAATCCTGGATCATCAACCAATTTCTTTAAAAATAAGCATCACTTACTTTCTACTTAATATTATGTACTTAAATAAAGCCTCATTTACACGGTGCATGTTTCTGGAATGTTCTACAGTAATAATCGCGTGTCATAAAGCACTTTCACTTATTGCCATTCAAGATGATTACAGCTAATCAGTACATTCCTCACGAAATATTTACCCCAATCAAAATAATTTACAATCATCGATTCCAAAAACACATTCTCCAAGTGCCATAAAACTCTCCATATCTTAGTTTTTACCTGTAGCAACAACCCCGTCCGCGATACATAGTTAACGAAGTGATCGCTGGGAGCCCATAACATCCCCATGAATAAAGCAGGGACCATAAAACGGTAAAACACCAACAAATTACAATAGCGATCCCATTCTTCGTTCGGACGCCGTTAAAACATCGTGATAAGGCCAACTGTGTTGCTAGAGGAAAGACTTTGTGTTGCCAGACTTTGTTGGAAATTGAAGTGGTGACTTTGTAAGGTGGAAAGAATAGAGTAACTTTGTAGTAGTTAAATGAAGATTAAAAGGTAAAAGTGCCAATAGACCAATGGTCATCGCTCATGGTGAGGCTAAGCAAAGATTAACCCCTGCCAAACACATTTGTCGCCCAAGCATTTCGTTTCTTTCTCCATAACTCTCATTCTTATTGACTCTGCAAGAGTGATACCCACGCAGGTAATCTTATTAAAACAGTACTGCGCTGACTAATTTTAAAGATACGATCAAAAACGAGCGAGATCAATTTGACCCTTTGTAACGGCAAACAAAAACACGTTCAATAAAGATGTCTGATAAATATCACTCCAAACTTCATTATCGTAACCTAAAATTTATCAAATGCCCTTCCACGTCCGCCAAAAGCAAAAACATTTGAAGTCCCAAATTTCGCCCTGAAAAGGCAAAAGCCGTTTTCCCCAGTCATGGGGGACCTTAAGCTGCCACTGGCAACACCGGTATCGCGCTGCGAATAGAAACAGTCTTATTACCGAAGCTATTGCTTCTAATGAATAATAAAAGTTGCAGCTACATGAGTGCCTTCTCAAACGTACGTTCTTTACGTATTATATGGAAGTTGGGGAGAAATGAACAGCCCGTGAGAAAAGTGGTCTGAAAGGGAGAAAAAATGTGGTAATTTTTGTAGCAGAATGAATTTCAGTATATGAGTTCGCAAGTGTAACTGTAAATTACAACAGGTGACTGGCACTGAAGAAAAGATCTTTGTGGAATATGTACTAGATATTTATTATTACTAGACATTATATTATGATGAGACATCAGTAAAAGGGCAGGCAGTATTGTAGTAAGTACACCCACATTTCGCTTTTTTGGTGTCATTAAACCATTTTTGGCAATAATGTGTCATAATGTCGACATAGATTTTCAAAATGAATCAAATGTGTATTAGACTTAATGATTTCATTTTGGCTCTTTATTTCTACTCCACCTACATACATATAATCTAACCAAAAGACTGATTACTTTTTAAGTCGCGGCCAAAAGATTAATTACATTTTGGACGACGTTAATAAATCCCATTAAATATGTCTCAGGTTCTCAATTTATTTACTAGGGAGAGTTAATTATGATGAAACATTATTATTGTTGCAAAAAGTTGATTAATTCTTGGATCTACATCGGTTTAATGACGCACTGGTCATGATACTATAACGACAGCATTTACTTTTGCTTGTAATTATGAGTAAAAGTTATTATAATAAAGAGTAAAAGTTTGAAGTGGTTTGAGATAATAACACAGTTGGATCTTCACTTTCTATTTCACCTGTCGATCTCCTGTGATGTCTGCACGCGTAGCGTAACCACCATAGAAACCGGTTATGTCGACGGAAGAATATTTCTACCGTCTTAGAGCGGTTCTGCACTACATTCGATCCGAATCCGATAAATACCGATTGCCGGTCCTAAGTGACCGTAGTTCTATTTGTATGAAGGATTGCGCACTATATCCGAACTCTTATCATCCAAATTTAGAACATTCCCAATTCGGATTGAAATTGGATCTTTAATTCGGATGTAGTGCAGAACCGCTCTTAAGCAAGGTGATAAAGAGAAGAAATGTTTATATTCTTCAGTCGACAAGTCTACAATTTCGAGCATGACGACTAGTTTTTCTTTACTTTTGACACATGCGGGTAGGAACATTTCGTCTTAACGAGTGTCAAATAGTCTACATCAGATTGGACCTAGACGGGAATCTATATTTATTTTAAAATTTGCTTTCCGTTGCTATGGAAAGAATAAATATGTCTTTGTTTTCATAGAAACGCCAGGCTCGTGCTCGGGCAGAAGAGATGCCAAGTTAGATAGAAAGAACTTTTTCTATTCTTGGTAGAATAGAGATAGATTGGTCATGTTACCCGCTGATGCATTTTGTATTACATAACATAATATATCATCCTGCCAGTATCTCCCGAAGGTTTAAAGGTGTAACAGCTATTATATAGTACACCCATATTTCGCGAGTTTTAGACACATGTAATTGTAATATACATATATTTACATTACAAAATATTTAAAATATGTATAAAAATATTTAAAGTTCTATAATTTTGTAAATATACTGAAGTATTTTCAACATGAACTTTGTTTTTATCCACAGAAATTCATATCGCTTTTCCTCAACTCTGGTAACACAACATCAACAGAGCCTTAAAATTAACATAATGAAGTAAAAACGGACGCTGATAAATGAACAGCGGCACAATGGTGATCCGAACCTGGCTGGGTGAGCCGGGCTGCCGGGCGAGCCGGGCCGGGTGGGCGAGTTGGGACAAAAAGTTCAGATGCGGTTGCCAAATTGTGTGGGGTCACTTTTGGGACATAGATTATTTATGTTATAGATAAGAATTTAGATGGACAACTTTTTAGTGATATTTTAAAACGACAAAACACTCCCGTTTTTAATCACACAGACCTTCAAATTCAAATTCAAATTCTTTATTGCATTCATGTGTACATTATTTAGTTGTTACAATATTAGTAAGTTCCAACATGAAACCCGGTTAGGGCACGGCAACATAATATTAATAATAATTTCAAAATAAATATATAAATATATACATATAGATATATAAATTCAAATAATAATTTTAACATAATAATAATAATAGTATGTATGTGTGCGTTCGTTTTTTTTTTTTTTATGACTATAATAAAATATGTAATTATTTATCTAGCTATCATTTATTTACTAATTATTTTGTTCTAGGTATTCTGCGACCGAGTAAAAGCATTTTTGTGTTAGGTATTCTCTTAATTTCCTATTAAATTGATTAAATTTAGTTTCTTCTTTTATTTGTTCTGGTAATTTGTTGAAAATTTTTATTGCCATGTAATATGGGCTATGGTAAAGCATTTTGATCCGAGAGGGTGGAAGATGTAGTCTATTTTTATGGCGTGTGTTTATGTTATGGATATCTTTAGTTTTTGGAAAAATGTTGCTATTTTTAAATACAAATGTGCAAAGGTCATATATATATATATAGAAGGTAAAGTTAGGAGTTTTAATTTAACAAAATATGGTTTACAACTTTGGGTATTGTCTATTTGGGCCAGTGTTCTAACACATTTTTTTTTAATTATAAATACTTCACTTGCGTTGACGCTGTTTCCCCATAACATCACTCCATATCTTACCCACGAATTTGCGTATGCGTAGTATGCCGATAGTGCTGTTTCTGTATTTTACAGTAGAAAGCTGTTCGCCAACGGAGATAATTAATTACACCTTCGCCAACGGAGATAATTAATTACACCTAAATTTTTTTTCTCTGATGTCTATCAGATGTTTGTAATCCTACAACACCAAGAGTTTTCCAATACATACCTACATTGCAACCTAAAAGAAAATAATTTTCATGTTATTTTACCGACGCCATTACCCTTTGAATGAAAACACAGCGTCTCAGCAAAAATCATAGCGGTTAACCACTTACTCACACTATTTAACAAGTGACTTACTTACAACTAAAAGTTTTATCGTCTCGATAAAGAATCTCAGCAACACAGGACAGTCTCGGCGCCCGCAACAATCTGGCGACACCACGAGGGTTACTGGTGCACAAGTTGGCACAAAAGTTGGCACAAACAGACATTAGCGCCGTATCTCGGCCAGCAGGGAGTTTGTCTTGCAGGCCTAGGGAGGCCGCTGCGGTCTGACGAATTTGATAGATACGTTGTACTGTAGAACTGAGTGGGGGAAAATAGGAATAGGATTTAGTTAAGGACCTTTACTTTTTATGTGTGTTAATGTTAATATTGTTGTTGGTGGTTGGTTAATTTAGTAGCAAAATATTGCTAACATGACAGGAAAAGCTCTTTGCTCCTGATTGAAAATGACAGCAGAACACAGTCATCTATTATATAATTATCTAGATAACACCAAGAAATGTTTTACATTATTAGATACAAAATTAAATGTGATTACTTACTTATTTTATATTATTATTGTTATTTTGATTAATTAATTAAGTATAAATTGTTTTGATTGCACATAATCAAATTAATTTAGTAGGATTTAAAAGCAGACACAATATAAGTACAGAAACTTTATTTTTTTGTGATTCTCAAACAAAGAATGCCGTGTGATATGACAGGTTACATGGTCATGATCGTAACCTTTTACTGGCTACAAGCGGTCCTATTGTTGAATCTGACCTGTGTGACCTTGCACCTAATTTAGTGTATCGATTGACCTTTATTATTTAACTTGGCATTTTAAACGTTTGTTTTTTTTGCGGGAATTTAATTTGCGGTGGTTTTTTTCCATAATACTAGATACGGCCGTTATGAAACTCAATAAAATGATGAAACGATAGTTCTGTTTACATCCTGATAGCATCGTTTAAAGGCACTTTTACAAGTCAATAGATGTAAGCCTCACCTACGTGACCTAAATAGGCTTACATTTCTACCAGCTGATCTCTTTAAAGCTGCTTTACTAACCTCTTTCTTTCCATAATACCTACGTAGAGTTTCGAAAGCAAATAATATGGAGGAATGTTTTATAAACGACCCTGTTAGCCATCACAACAATAATTTTATCTTCAACAAATCATCGTGGTTCTTGAAATAGATGTTGGTGCTAACAACCAAATTGTAGAGGAACGCATAACGATCTACCTGCTCATAGATCACAATCTAGCTTTCGAGTTCAAATTACTAGTCATTTTCCTAACACCATGAACCTACTTAGTCCTAATTCCGGTTAGAACTTTTTTCACAAATCACCAGTAAGTATACTGACACACTACAGACTGATATAATTGGCATCAGATCATCAACAACATCATCATCAACATTCTAGTTGTATTATGGAGTTTCTCAAAATATGTAAGTAGATACTTCATTTCCATGTTCAGTATCGTGATTACCATCTTTCTGGCGTTTTATCATCTAATTTTGTTTTTTTTTGCAGTTTAAATTGAAATTGTTCAATTTTGATTCAGAGACCTAATCGCTTCTAAAAGTGTTTCAGTGCAGTGATGATCATCAGCCTTTATTATTGTCCTCTCATTAAAGATAGGACCACGAAAATACACAAAACAATCCCAAAAACGTTTAAACAGCTAGCAAGCCAGGTAACCGTAGCACACACGAGGCACCAACCGTCACTCACAAACTCGAAACCAAACTTAGACAATTAGGTGGCGTGATTACGCGAAATGTGACCGCCGCGGTTTGCGCCAAGACACTTGATTTAGCGGCGCCGGGAACTTGCCCCGGAGTAGACCGCTCCCGTCGCTTCAAGTGGCGCGGTGCGCGCGAGACTTTATCTTAAATGACAGTGACGCCTTCATAGAAAAGTACGGCTAGGAATTGGAAGATGGATTGCGAATTCGCGGGTTCATTGAATTACTAAGTTCTAGGATTTGAGTACCTTTGGCGAAATTCCTCCCGATTGATTAAAGATTAATTATTGAATAGGGTTTGGAACAATGCTTAACAACTCTAAACAGCTTACTAATCTTGAATCAAAACTACACACATCAAAAGTGTCTAGGGATCAACATATATTTTTGCAATAACTTTTCTCCTGATTGATATTAATTAAAATTTTCTTTAAGGATTCATCAAATAAAGTGTTTTCGTTTGTCACAGTAACGATAAACCAAGTCACCTTTGCATTAATAAAGAAATTTGCCATTTTCCTAATAAAGGGATTTTTGACATTTGAACCACTAACACAAAAGTTCGAAAAAAAGACTGAAATAACAGTTTTCTTTAAAATTTTATTGGGTAACTTAAACATTAATAATCCGTTCTACCGCGAACACTAACAACACAAGAACATCGGTTTGGCATACTCAAAATGAGTTCATCCAAATCACGCTGTGGAATGGCAGCCCATGTTCGTTGCAACAACAAAAAAAGGTCTTCTTGCGACTGGATACCCTCCATATTCGGCAGAGCTCTTCTCTGTAGCATATCCCATGCATGCTCAATCGGGTTCAAGTCTGGCGACTGAGCAGGTCAGGGCAGGACATTGATGTTAGCTGCGGCGAGAGTCTGTCTTACAACTCTTGCGGTGTGCGGTCGTGCATTATCATGCATTAACTGAAATAAGGGACCGATTTGCACTTGTAGAGGAACGATGACGTCTGATACAATCGTCTCAGCATAAATTTGAGCGTTGAGGTTGCCTCTGATCCAAATCAACTCAGTTCTTCCGCCGATCCAAATACCCGCCCATACCATGATGGTTCCACCACTATAAGGATGGACTTCCTGGCAGGATTTTAATCGCTGTTGGCGTCCAGGGGTTCTCCAGTGTCGTATACGTCTTGTATCCGGTCTCATACCAAAACGAGACTCATCAGAAAAGCACACGAAACGCCATTGTTCTTCTGCCCAATTTCTGTGTTCAAGAGCCCATTGATATCGAATCCTACGATTGTGCATTGCTATAGGTGGTACCCGTAGCGGTCTTCGGGAATGAAGGTTCACTTCATGCAAGCGGTTTCTGACTGTTTGGTCGCTAATTAAGTTCCCTGAAGAGTGATGAAGCCTCACGGCTAACATCATGGCGGTTATTGTTGGAGCTCTTCGAGTTAAGATTTGAATGTATCGGTCTTGTCTCCGTGTGGTGCAGCGATACCGTCCTCCATGGCGCTCAGCCACGGTACCAGTGCTTCGGTAACGTGTCCAAAGTCGACTGATAACACTCTAACTTGTATTCAGAGCTAAAGCCACAGTACGTTGCCGGGAACCAGCTTCTATCATTCCCACGGCTCTGAGCATTTCTTCCCTGCTTAAATGACGTCGCCGCTCCATAATAACGTTGGTTTTAATCAGTAGTAGGGAAACAGTAGCACTAATAATGTCTTCAATGCGTTGTATGTTTTTATAGGGAAAATATTGACAGCTGATTTTCATCTTTTACTCGAATTTGATTCACAGTTCCTGATTCAAATTATGAAATGCACCAAAAAGGATCCATATAAATTTATAAAATCATAAATTTATTACAAAGCCACATCTCAATCTCAAGAAATCCGCATAAAAATGCTTGATCCCTAGACACTTTTGATGTGTGTATCAGATTTCGAACTAATTCTTACTCAAATCTAGTTTTAATTAAAGCCTTTTGGAATACGGGCCTAAGCCTCCCTTTTCCCAACAGTATTTTGTATAAAAACTGGTTGGCTAATTAGTAACATCTATTACTGCGATCAATCGATCATCAAACTATGTAGCAAGCCTGATAATTATTTCGACGAGCTTTCGCTGTAGTTAACCTTTTAAGCGCTTGGCTAAATATCAATTGCCGTCCCCTAGCGCGCGGCTACAAATCGATAAAATAATACCTACAATAAATAAGGAGAAGAAATCGTTGTATCAATAAAAAAATTGTCAAAAAGTTTTTATGTCTATTTAATAATGGTTTTAGTTGTACCAAAATCATGCATGATCTCTGTTGCAGAAATACGACACCAGCGGTAGGGGCATGGAAATATGTGTCGCATAAATGCGACACAAGCGGTCAAAGGGTCTAAAAAAGCAAAAAGAAAAAAAAATGTCAAAAAAAACAGAAAAAGTAGTTAAAGTCTTGGTGTTACGAGTTCATTGCGGTCATGACTTTACAGATAATGTAGTTACAATCACAATCATGTACTCAGCATTACTTTGAACTTGAACCAACATTGCATTACAATTTGTGGTATAGTGTTAGTTTATACTTTTTACTTTTATTGTGTCTTTCAGTCTTAACAGATGCTGTAGTGGTCATGTGTCACGGTCAACAAACTCATAAACTAACAAACGTCTGTAAATAGCGCAGTCTAAACGATAAATACTGACATTTGTGTCTCCATTTTATCAAAACAAACATTATTGCTACTAGTTTTTCACTCCACTAGTGACGTTGGTTGCCACGGGCAGTGTGTGTGTGTTTTATAAAAAAATATTTTGATTTTAATTTTTATTGATATCGAGTATTAGTTTTCCGTTCAATTAAATATTTGTTCAGAGGTAAAAACCTTAATATTTGCACTACCGACGTATAACGACAGTCAGGTATCAAAAATAATTTAAAATTGACACCTAGTCTTTTTCTTCTTCGTATCGCTTGCATGATTGTGTTTTACATCATGTTGGCCAAAACTTCACTAATTCCACGGCGTTGTCGATGACAGCACAGAGATCACTTTGACTGCATGTTTTGGGACACAGAGGGCAGGATAGGAGGTGGAGCATGCTCCATAACCACACCCTTCTGCCGATCCATCGAGGTAGCCCCACTTTACCAGGTTGGAGTTACATCTGAGCTATAGACTATAGTATTAATAGTTTTTTATGTATTAATAGTTTACCAACCTTCTTCATTTACCGTCAGCTAAGATAGAGGGCAAACTTGAGCCTATCAAAAATAAAATAAAAAGCCATAACACCAAACGCCTCTTCTCAAATAGAGAAGAAAATAACAACGGTAATTACGCGCCTGCTCACAGTAAATTGAAGTTTTTTAAGCACGTCTTTCGACGTTCTTCTTCACCGTAAATTATTATTGAATTCCTGCATCTTATTTTTCTGTACAGTCATTTAAACTGCATAACAAATACAACGATGTAAGCCGCTCTACCTCTCCACAAGTAAAAACATAAAGTTTATTTATTTCTCGAACAAAGAACAGAGAGCTAGTTTGAAACTGCATTGGTTCGTCGACATACTTATTGTGTGTACTTGTGTGGAATTTATTCACTGAATCAATATGGCCGGGGAGCGCGCGCGTACAATTGGGAGCTCGGCAGAAGTATATTGTGTGGAAAGCCGACAACTTTCCTACAAGGCGGGGCAGGGTGGGTGACACTAAGACTGGATGGAGAGTTTATTTATATTTAAGCTTTTGTTAAAAAAATAATAATAATAATTGTGATGGGTTGAGGCTCTTCCTGTTGCAGAAAGCGTAACATAATATATAAGTAAAATAAGGGAGTTGCGTGAGAGAAAGGTTAGATAAAAAGTGCATTACTCATTCAATGAGACGTGAGCAAATACAAATTACTTTCTAAGTTATTACTTTTGAGCTTTCGCTTAGATGATGATCCAAATTAGGTATTTGTATCTCAGTAGCCAAAATTACGGCAAGAAATAACAAATCGTCTTCCATTCTAATTTAAATTTAATGATCCGAAAAATGTGAACTATAAATTGCCATTAAATTAATTTTTTTTTGTTACACAAAAAGGCCAAAATAAGAAAGTAAATTGCAGCGTCTATTAAGTTTCCACTGAGCACGTCGTTTATCATCCAACTTTCACGTAACGTGTATCAACGTAGGTAAATGCCTTGCAATTATTAAGTATCAAGAACTTTAAGTACGCGTTACTTGGCAAACTAGTGTAGGTAGGTATGTCGTAATATAATATGATGCTGCGAGTTATACTCGTCTAAGTGAATTCTGAAGCACTTACGAGTACTACATATAATTATGTATCTACTATATAACAGTATTTTATTTGTCGTCTTAAAGTAGAGTTTCAATGGCAATATCATTTTAGTGCAGTTGCTAAGCAAGTACCTAGTTTTGTGCCTGAACTATGTAATCTTTTTTTTATCTGTTATTAATTTTCGCTATCATCAGTAATGTGTATTAAATCGATTCTTCACAATGTTATACTTTTTGCACAATAAAGTATTCTCTGATAATATTATAATAGAAGAAAAAAAAACCCGCACGACAGTCAACCGGTGCAGCCACCCGACTAACAAGTGCAACAGAACAAGTGCAGTACAATGAATCCGCGCACTCGTGTAAGTACGTTAATCCGCGGAGGCGCAGGTGTCTCTGTTTTAACTTCATAAGTGCTATCTAGGCATCTAAACGGTAAATAAAATTACAGTATTATTTTGATGTATACTCTATGGTAGAATGTCACTGACACGTCATTAAACGACTAAGTCTATTTGTATATGTAGCAGTTAGGAAGGTTTCGGCCTTAGTGAAGTTTCAGTTTACCGGGAAGTGTTGTCAAAACTGCAGGTAAGTAGAGTTGCGCGCAAGATAAGTCTGCGCGCGACGTTTGAGTTCAAGATTATATAGCTAGCACTTTTAATCACTTTCGGCGTAATGATGGCAATTAGTTACTTTGGAAAACACGAATCACAGCACTCTCTCTTGACACCTGATATAAACGATCAGAAGGCGGGAAACGATTATTTCCGATTTCGGCCGCGCGCAGACTTATTTTGCGCGCTAAAGCCATTATGTGGTCGACTTTATAATAAAGGATATTCTATCTAACGAGAAACATGCATGAAAATTAACTCGAAAGACATGCTTCCAAATGAATTTTAATACAAATGAGTGCTAAACTTTAGCGCTATTTGTAAGTGGCACAAGTTTTATATCAGGGTGTTGTTCAAAATCTTCAACATGAATATCAAAAACAACCAGCTCTATAAATAGCACTGGTTTTAACACCTGTTTGTTAATCCACTATCCATTCCAGAGTCGGCTCCTCAACTCCAGTCAATCCCTAAAACTGCATGTTTCTAAAACTGTGAACAACTGAAATAGTTTCGTATCCATTTCGAGTGTGTTTGAAACTTACACAACTAGTACAATATAATAAAGCCGTGTTAGTTGCAGTGTGGCCATTAATCGGGCGTGTCGCAGGTGTGTACCCCGCTTTACAGCAGCCGTGGTTGTTTACCCAGAGATTGGTTCTCTTTGCATTTATTTTTACCTCATTGAGAAACTACTTTCACTCGGCGAACGCTATGGCAAGGGAAAATTATTGATACAGCATCATAGTAATTATTGAATATCAAAACTCAAAGTAATTGTGCTCTTAATACGCATTGCTTCAAAACTGTCTGAAAATCTGAAGACGATGAGAAGGCTCAAAAACTTATTTTGAATAAATTGGCATCTTAACAGTTTACTACATATACATACTCGTATATATCTTCCACAGTTGAAAATAATGTAATTAGCAGGGCTTTAAAAAACCCATTGCATTAAATTATTATATTTCTCATATTCTGCAAATGAAAATAAGACAATTACACAATTCTATTTCCACTTATAAATGCAGAAGTCAGGAGCACTCTCAGCGATATTCTAACCTAAAAAATAAAAAGAACTAAAGCATACGGAAGGATATAAGAAAGTTTTAATTAAAAGTAGGTTCCATTCGCGCCGCGCATAGATTTCCATAGATAACGTCGACGCGCGATAACTCGCTTGGCGTTCCTTTTTCGATTTTTTGCCGCCTTTTCTTAATGTTTATTTTTTTCTGAATAAGTTGTTGACTACGGTATTAAATGGTTAAGAATACATCAAGATAGCGGGCAACAGCTGATAAAACAACAAACTTTTATCATCAAATATTCCTTCGATCATTTACTGAAGGTATTTATAGGCTGATCATATTTAGTATTGGACGTTTATGCACTGACGTCGAGCTCTAAAATAATGTGTGTTTTGGAGGTGCAGTAGACAGCAGGTCAGTGGTAGGTACAGAAACCAGTATTAGCTGGCCAGTTATTTTATTAAAACTCCGTACTACGCTAGGCCAGTATTTTTCACCAACGACGTGCATTCGACTGTACCTACCAGTCTAGTCAACGGTTCAGAAATAATTCTCAATAATTGGATTTTCTGTAAAACAGTATTACGGCAGTTTTAGTTGATAGATGACACATCAATCTATCAACAAACCACTTATGAGAAAGAAAGATAAAACAGCTGGCCATCTTTACAAAGCAGATTTATAATAAATGTTTTAAATCTAACTTGTAAGCTACACTAATCCACAAGACACACTTAATTGAAACAACATCGTCAGAAAAGAAATCTCTTTACAAAAACAGTGAGCTCGTAAAATCTAATAATTACAATTCTGAACCGTCGTTAACATACAATCTGAGATCAAAAGCACCTGATTTACCTGCTTAGCACATCAAAAAGCCGTGATGGGAGAAATATTACCCCAAATGAGCGTATCGCGCTCCGAAGCCTTCTACTCAAGGACCATTATAACTTGACCTCTTCCAAATCCTTAATTCTTGAGGAACTTGGTGGGTGCGGATAATCGGGGGGTCTACGTAGAATGGTCGGGGATAAGTTCATTACCTTAGCCGTTGCTTTACTTAATATAGTTAGTGAGTTATTTCGCGGTGAGAGATGGCTGCTGGTTCAGGCTGTATGTTGGGGAGGCTTATTTTTATGTCTTCTATTTTAGTACGTAATGGTAGACGGAACTTTGGTGAGCGTGAGATTCAATGTTTCAAACAAAACCCAACGGAATAGTGATGTGAATCGATATTTTCAGGAGCCGCTTTGAAAATTCTGGAAAATATAAATTATACGATGCTTTTTTAAATTCTTTCCATGCTGGAAAGTGGTCACGTTGGTGAAATGTACAGAACCAGGCCATCTGCGGCTGTTAAGCCTTAGATGATGATGAAAATGATGTCTTTTTTTGTTCAAAATTATATGTTGGTACTTCTAATTTACAGCTGTCAAATAGAAATAGAAAGCAGTAGTGGCCCAGCAGTATCTTCATCGTGAGTTCAAACCCAGGCGGGCACTTTACTTACACTTAGTGTATTTAATTTCATCACCATTGTTCTCAAAAGGGTCATGTGACATCCACCAACCCGCACTGGGCCCGCGTGGTGGATTATGGCCCACTCCCTCTCATAGAGAGGAGGTTTGTGTCCCAGCAGTAGGAACATTATTGGCTAATTATGCTAAACAGATATATCTGTTATAACCTTACTTGCTTGATGGATTGGTGACCGAGACAATTATATTAATGTTGCCGCCAAGACGCTGCTGCTCTTAAAATAATTTCTTCTTTGACATTTAAGACACCCAAAATAGGTAGGTTGTTGGCCTTTATGGTGATTACACAACGGCACAGGTCATTACTACACACTTTTAAACTATTTCTTACACAAGATCATTTACCTATGCGGAAATCAAACGAGTAATTTTATTACACACATATATCATCATGTAATATATCAATTAATTAACGTATGACTTGTAACTTTTTGTTACTTAACTATTAAGTATTTTGAAAGTTAACCATTATGTGGTAACCAAGTGAAAATAATCTATTTGACGTGTGACAGGTTGCTTCGTCATCGCTTACGGATTTACATGCTTAATATAATTGACTGTTACAAGTGGTTTGTTGATTGGTAACCTTTTCCGCATTCGATGGGTCCGTAACGTGGATGTTGAAAAAATGTTCTTGCAAAACCTAAACCGACGAATTTCATTGGGTGTGAAATTTAATGTAAACTTTACATGTTGCACAAGTGTGAACACGTGACTAAGCACAGTGGTAAGACTGACCACATAATATCTGTTTTAAAGCACCATTATGTCACTAAGCTGTAGCAAAAAAAAAACGAATGAGTTATAATGTATGTGATACGTCAGAGAGGTAAAGTAAAGCAAGAGTGGTCGTACTACTGCATACCGTATGAAGACGGCATAATAGAATTCGGAATGAAGCTATCGATAGTTTGCGTTTTATATTGACCGGTTCCAATTGAATTACGAATCGATCATTTTAATGCCTAAAATGGGCTTAGAATTGAATTGTTAGCTAACCTAATATGTCAACGGTACAAAAATAGGCCGCAGGAACTCGTTGGATGCGAGAAGTACAAAACCGGTCGAAGTGGAGGTGCTTGGGGGAGGCCTATGTCCAGCTGTGGACGTCTTTGGGCTGAAATGATGATGATGATGATCCGGTACAATGTTAATAATTAATGATAATTATAAATTGCAGTCACTTTCGTGTTTGTCTGAACTACGCTACGGATCTTGACGCGGTTTTCAACATCATTTCGAGAATTTATTCTGGTAGGTTTGTGTGTATGAGTATAATTGATCAATATTTATTATAGAAATCTTTATATTTTGTCAAGACGTAAAACCTTGCGAAGCAGAGTCGGGTCGGTACCAGTTGTACAGTTTTTAGATTCTTAGTTTGTATACTACAAACAAAATGACATCTTAGCACACACTACGCCAGACTAGTTACACAGTAGACTATAATATCAACACGAGTCACGTCCCGCGGCTGCGCTCGCCGTTCTGCCTACAGTCGCGGTGCAATGCTCGCTGATTGTAAACGCGACAAATCGACGCTTGCACTGTGTAGCTACTTGTCAGGCCATGAGAACAGCGGAGAATAAGGTAAGAGAATTTAAAAGGTTAAAGTTTTGTGTACACTGGGTCTGCAGCGGAGGTTGTCACATGTGGAAACCATTATAACGGTGGTGTCTGGCATTGATTTTGAGATCGTGAAGTGATCAAACACACGTGTGACACGCGTCGACCACAAAGGCAACTAGCCATCGACGCGGGTCGACGGCGGTCGTTGATGGGTGTCAACGGCTGCTGTTGCCTCTGTCGCCGACACGGGCCGACGGCGGTCGTTGACGGGTGTCAACGGCCTCCGTCAAGTTGCCTCCGTCGTTGACGCGTGTCGTTCATCAATAACCTGTCCGTCTATGATCAATGAGACAGAGAAGGTCTTCCTTCAGTAGCAGATTAATAAACAATATGAAATGTCAATTAAGATTAATTTGTGTCTTTTTGTGCAGTTCAACACATCAAATCGTCGACAAGCTAAGTAGATTGTTTCCGCCTATTGCTGCCTACTGCTGCGACATGAGAATCTCCTAAGTTGTGCGAATAACTACGGGTATGGTGGCCTACATTCGTAGTTATTCGCTCTCTTTCCAGACTGATTCAGTTGTCTTTTCTGCGGCGGTGTCGGTCCATCTAGTTGCGGGCCTACGCTATAGGGTTCAAGTACTCGTCGACTCAGAGGTTTGTCTTTATTCGTATGCCGTGTTGTAAGAGATTTCTATTAGTAATCTTACAATAATAATGATCTTAGTTTCCTCGCGTCATATGGCCGCACGCCCCAAGCGTTGGATTTGCGAGCGATTTGCGTTTATAGCCATTTGCCGGCATTACAGGCGCGACGCTATGAATACAAGCTCTGCAGAACAGCCTGCGTCTAATCATTTAATATGAAAATTGTGCCCATTCAGCGGTTCACTCAGGGTATCTGTTACATGTTCTATTATGCTGCGTGTTTCTTTAGTTTAAAAGGTCCTTATGATAAAAGTGTCATCCCAAAGGTTCAGAAGGCTCGCGTCGTCGGTGTCAATAGTTTCTGAATTAATGCCTGACAGCCCCAGAAGCAATCCAATCACGTATTTATTTACTTGAGTCAATCATTCATCGTCAAACATCTTCCACTTTCACTACCTCTGTAATAAAAATGTACCTAACGAAATGATTGCTCATAATTTCTATAAAAATCAAGGAAAATAATAAATATTTACGATTCACAAAACCTCCGACACTATATTTGACAGTTTACTGTCCTACCTAAAACTCAGCGGTTCCGTCCATAATTTGTCAAAATATTGAAGTCCATTAGCATTGAAGAGCTCTGACCTCAGCACATCAGTGCCCTAAACGAAAACTAATGAATTAATAAATTAATAATAATTTACGACATCGTTAAATTACGAGAGCTGTAATTAAAACTCCAGGTTACTGACAGGGAATTAATATCTTCAAATATTACAAGTTTCAAGCACAATTTATTACGGGCGGGCCACGAGAGCGGCGGCGGCGGGGTATTGAGGTCAGATGTTAAGTGACGGCTAGCCAGAGTTAACTTTAATGTTATTTAAGTTAACGTAGTGAGTTGTTATTTACCTAGCACTTACGAAATATTATATTTGCATTTGTTTTGAGTAGAACTGGAGTTACTGACATCGCTTGCAGAGTTAGCAAGCTGTAGTGGCAGTATGTTGGCCATGTTTGTCGAAGGACCGATGGCCGGTGGAGCAGACGAGTCCTGGAGTAGAGGCCGTGTCTCGGCAAGCGTTGCGTGGGATCCCTCTGCTTGGTGCAGAAACCGAAAGGTGTCTGGGACAGATTGGATGCGGAGAGTGGAGGGTGGAATGTTCTGGCGCAGTCTGGGAGAGGCCTATGTTCAGTAGTAGACTGCGATAGGCTGCGTTGATTGATTTCTTTGATTTATCTTATCAAGTAAGGTAACACGGTATATATTCGTATAATTGTTGCGGTAATATAGTAGGACTCATATACAGACAGGGTTAGTTTTCAAAGACTAGCCTACAGACCATCAAACTGAACAACTTTCTCGATGGGATCAACATCGTAATCGCGAATGAAAATTCTATGGCACAGTTGATAAAATTTTCACGATTACGATAGTGGTTCCATGGAGAAAGTTGTTCAGTTTGATGGTCTGTACCTCACCCTTAAATTTGGAGACTTTAAAATTATATGGGAAGTGGTCTATGAACCAATAGCAATACTCTGTGGGGATACCTCAACTATATCCTTGTGCAAAAGGGCATCAAAATCTAACCCGCATTTTTGAGAAAAATAATACTTTAGAAATCACATTTCTTATTTTAGAATGCAATTTTTAAATACATACATACCTCGAAATAACCATTCAAATATTACAATCATAAAAGAAAATGCCTAGTTCCATGTGAAACCTTGTCAAACACTGTTTTTTGTGTGAAATCATAACTGGTATTTATTGACACTCCACCCACACCACAACACTCGCTGGTCTAGCAGCCACACCCCAATAAGTATGATTGCGCCTAGATCCTCTTCACAGTGGGTCTATAAGGTCACTGGTACAGCGAGATACGGAACTCGAAACAAACCGGTATGTCAGCATAGACGAATGACACGATATTGACATAACTCACTGCGCTAGCTTAATGTAGCCGGCTTTGTCCGATTGTCATGTAATAATGCAGGTATTTGTAGAGGTGCTTAGATCAAGTTCAGTGTTAGATCTTGTATTGTGCTGTATTTGTGAATATTTTAGAAACGATAATACATTTTTTTTATTGCTTGGACACGTCTCACGAATGCACCCGGAGAGATGGGCAAACATCGTCACTCACTGGACGCCTGCGGCAGGACATCGCCGTCGAGGTAGACCATGGGGAAGGTGCCGTGACGATCTAATATCATTCGCAGGACCAACATGGCCAGAGATCGCACAGGACAGGAAGGTTTGGAAGAAAAAAGGGGAGACCTTTGCCCAGCAGTGGGACACAAAATAGGCAAAAAAAATAAAAAAAGGCTTGCTCTTGACCTCGATCACGCCATGGATGAGGCCTTTGAACGCTATTGTACATGCTATGCTATTATATCGCGCTATAGTAGCAGGTGGTGTTCTGTGGTTTCTGTCTACCCGCAAGGGAACTATAGTTTATAATTTTTCATAGATAAGCGATGGGTGGAAAGGGTGGTTACTCTTTCCACTCATCGCTTTAGGATATCCGACGTGTGTTGGTAAATAAATAAATAATTGTTGAGCTTCATCCATTCCACAGTTAAATCTGATGATCGGTTTGGCAACCACTTCCCATAATCCGATTGTGTTGATATTTTGCTCACAACACCTAATAATTATTGTCAGAGATGGAACGGCTTGATGATTTGATTACATAACCAGAAAATCGCCAAATTAAAACAAAGTTTTTTTGGAGAAACATTTCGCGCCGTAATCAGCTTTAAGCCTCAAGCTGGCAGCTTAACCACAGGTTTGCTGTTAAAAACTCAACACCTGAGTAAAATTTAACAATTGATTGTATTATGTAACGTGTTCAACAAAGAATCAAATAAGTTGCACCACTTTCGGCCCTACTATTTCTACACATAGCCGCAGGCGCAGCCATATCCAGCATTACACAGATACCTACTTACCTACACGTTTTGTTTTATCTGTGTCGAAAGAAATGCCATCAGACGCCATTTAGGTATTGGTTATGCAATATTTTTTTTCTATTCTCGTTCTATTTTATCACTATGAGGTAAGAAGAAGATAAATTTTTGTTTAGTTCTGTCAAATTAATCAGCGCCTGACGTAAATTGACGTAATTTTAGTAGGCAAGTTCTTAATCACGTCTAATCTCGTATGGATTAGTGTCAGGCGCTGATTAATTTAACAGGTCTAAACTAAAATTAACCATCTGTCCTTTTCTTAATGAAATAGAAAGAAAAAGATGCACTGAAGTTAAATTTACTTTAGTTTGTGAACAAGGGAATCGGCACCAATGTTTGTCTATTAATTCGACTCTTTCCTAAAATATTTATGTGTCCGATAAGTTCGTTAATTAGTGCCATAATGCCATAAAGTTTGTAATGTTTCTTAATTACTTTGTAAACTTTAAGATCGCAACAATTTGTTAATTTAATAAACACTTATTTTTGTTAGTCATTTTATAGACTTTTTGAAGAGAAAACTCGAGGTTTCAAATAATGTTATGATATTTTTTTGTCTGAGGTCAAGGATATTATCTTTTAGAGTAGTTCCATTTTTTTATAAGTACCTACCTATCATGTGTGGTAAGTTTCATTTTAAGACCGACGATAAAAATATTTTAAGGTTTTTCTTTCAGGACAGTCTTGGAAATTTAGTCCCGTAATAGTAAAAGGCTTTTGACATTTTATGCTTAGTGTGCCCATACAAATCCAAAAGGTCCAATCTTTTTATTCCTGCACGATTTGTTATAGTAGGACTATTTCCATGATACGATGAGCTTCTAGTCCAACGTGTCACAATTTGACCTCTTCAACCTTTCGATTAATTTACTTTTTGCGATGTGAGTTATCAATAAATTGAATATATTTGAATTTGAGTTAAGTACCTAATTGTCTGTACCAATTCTGTTTAATATAAAGTATTAGGGATGACCCATCTACAACAGGAATCGAAAATAAAATTGTTACTTAATTAATCTTTTTTTAAGCTTTGATTCAAGCCCGTTTTCGTATATATCATGTGAATGATTTAAAAAATACCAAAAAGAAGTATTTGTAAACTTTTATATACATCGTGTTCAAGAAGTAATAGTTCTAAAAGACTGTTCGTAGCGCCATCTCTTATCTTGTTGTACTTTTGACAACATAATCAATAATTTTATTAGATATTTTTGTTGATTTTGTTGGTGTCAATATATTTTTTTGCTTTGCTTCAACTAAAATCCAATTTAGAAACAAATATTAAGTTTACATAGGTACACCAAAGCAGCTACCTTAAACTTAATAAATTATCTGCACCTAATTTAAATCAAAGTAGCATTAAAAATACAGTTTATAATTGCATCAATTATTATCGAACCAAATAATCAAAATTAAATATAAATATCAAGGAGTTTTCAACCACGTTTAAACATGAGTGCTGTCATTTTTAAGTTCCAAGTGTGTTTACATATAAGTGCATGTTAGTCAACATCCCAATTAGTGGACACTGATGTTCAATACAAAATAACAAACTATATTCGTTGCTAATGAGTTCAAGGCTGTGTTGAGTAATACCTAAAAAGTGTGTGAATATGTAAAACATGGTCGTTTGATTCAAGGTTTGCTTTAGGCCGTCATATTAGTAGTTTTATCTACTATTTATTATGCAAGGGCCGTTACCTTAAGAAGTTTCGATGAATTTTCGAGCTTAGGTCAGATTTTTATAGGTTGGTGTTTTAGAAATTCAGTCTTCTGCTGGAAATAGTCCTAGCTCAGGATTATTTTGTTTGTGGTTTTAGGATACATAAAGGGATTGGTAGCTTTATAAACTAGGTACATTTACCTGATATATAGGTAGGTATTTCTCATATTTTATACAATATCCAGAACATCGTAATCATTATTTAAAATAATGCTTGTTAACAGACCTGTTTTCAAATTTATTTTCATAATAAATCATGATAAGCGTGGGCTAATAATAATTCATAATGCAAACTCAAAGCATTTATTTCAATTAAACCATTTACAGACACTTTTGAATTGTCGTTCCAAAGCGCATTAAGTATCTATGGAGAAGAACGGGGAAGAAACTCCATGGACACTATTTTAAATTATATTGTTACAAAATATAAGTTACAACATTAATGTTGAATTTATAATTAGGTATAATTATGAGAGAACGATGTAAAAAGACGTACACGTTAAAGGCAACAGAGAAGAGCAAATAAAAAATAATAATAAGCCGTGGTTGCTAAGAGATGACCAGTCCCAACTGACCTGGCGCCTGTTCACGGACATGATACTGGATCAGCACCATTCAGCTCAACCATTATGAAGGGCTCCAGGATTCCATTCAAGTCAATGAAAGACATTTTAGCTGGCAAATGAAAGCTCTATAATAAATAGTACTCACACCTATGCAGCAATTTATAGGAGTTCTCCAAATTTGGAATAGCTTTAAAATAACTTGTTGCTTATTTATTTATAACGCTACTTGTAGCGCCATCTGTTAATATATTGTTGTACTATTGTTGATAGAATCAATTCGGTGGTCAATGTTGCTTTTACTACTCTACAGTCAGTCTCATGGAAATTCCAAAACTTAAATATAACATACTCTTAAAGCAAATTATAATTACTTAAGGAGCTTGAATATTATGTATACTCGTAATAAACCAATTACTTCCATTTTAAGGAGCGAACTCTCGAAGTTAATCGTCTAAACATTTTATTAATTACACGAGAGAAAATTAAATGTTTTAATAATATATCTTTCTATTTATTTGAACTTGAACATTGGCATCTGTGTTCCCTCCCACATTTAAGCTCTGCCTTCAAAGCAAGAGTGAACAGGTATATTCTGGGCACGCTCGTTCCATCATAGACCTCATCCATCGCTTTCTATCAGGCGTGTTCGAGGTCAAGAGCAGGCCCATTAAGCAATAAAAAAACTTGATCAGTATTGGAATTAAATTGATTAGGTATATGTTATTAGGGGTTGTTTGTAAAGATCACAGAGTATGTTATTATCTAAAGAACATGTTAATTTGATTAGGCATACTTTTATTTTAATGTTGAAACCAGTTTCATGGAAGGAATAATTATAATGATTGAACATTAGCCTTGTTAACTTTAGCATTGTATCTAAGGGCAAATTAATTTTTGAGATAGGATTTTGTAGACTTTTGGAGACTGTGACAATATTGCTAAGAAAGCGAAGAATAATAAAGCAAAAATAAAAAAAATCTTGTCGTAAAAACATGGCCCTAATACAATAAAGCTTACCCTACATGCATGCTAGAAGTTCTTGCGATAGTTTATCGAAGCAGATCAGTTCTCATAACGCCTGTGGGAATACAGGGTCGTTGAATATTGATACCGGGTCCACCACTACGTACTGTATCTATATATGAAATGCACATTTTCATCCATCTACTTGGAATGGAGCAACTACAGCATAATATGGAAGTTTGTAAATACTGATGACAGAGTTGCTTGCATAAAATATATGCCTGTAAACGAAATAATAATGTAAAACATTGTTTATCCAGTAAACCTCGCAATTAACAGGCATAAAGATAAATAACTACCTTTTACAAAGATTACCCGTTCAGCAGATGTTTGATCGGCCTATAAAGACTTAAAGACATTGATGACATTATTATGTCCCGACAGCAAAATGCACCTGCTGTGACACGGCTACATTAATCACGCTCTCACGTCAGCGTGACGCTACGCCGTGACGGCCCGTCACGCCGACGGCACGTGAATATTGATGACGTCACACGCGCCACCGATCCCTATCCCCGTGAATACTGATACTTTTAACTTGCTGACGTGTTAGCGTGCTACCAGCATCCACAATGACGTCATATTATATTTCCTCCGGCTCGGTGTCGATAGTTCAAAGCGAGCGCCCTAAAAGCGAGGATTCGCTACGTGTAAATCGATACGGGATTTTTGCGAATGGCTCTTGAAAATGTTATTGGCAGGATTTTTTTTGTGAAAATAGGAATACGATCGTTATAGTACTGCACTGTCATTTTAGATATTGTGGATAAAAACCGAGCGGGATAGTCAACTGATGGATTTTATAATCTACTGAAAATTTTCCTGAGCTTCCAGATTTTATCTAAAACTTACATCATCGTCATCATGGAATATAAACAATGAACACATGTATGCTAAACTTTAAAGCACTCCAAAAATATCACGCCAGCCAAAACCGCGTCTGTTCAGCCAGCAATTGCACGCTCATACATCACGTCTGTCTTTGTCAGCTATACGTCACGCTGTCACGTCGTCTGCTCGCCGCATAATAATCGAAGATGTTCAGCTGAAATTGGCCAACAGGAGCATAGTACCTATACGCGATAGAAAATGATATACTAGCCTTGGTTACATAGTCGGAAGTATCATAAAAGTTATTTTGAAATGTTAAATAATTGTGTAAATGGGGTCTGTTCCCGTTGTCCCCGACCGCAGAGTCTGACCAGTCAGATCCGTGTCTGAGGACGTCTGTGACACTGTTGCCGTGTCCAAAAAAAATCTTCTTCTTTTTATAACCATCTACTACTAGATGTAGATCTCACGTCCCCTTCTGTTTGTGTAGCTTTATTGATTTCACACTGTAAAGTAAAAAAAAAACTAGTTATTTGTGTGGGTTTTATTTTAAGAACTTCTTCTGCGACTACGTTCACTGTTGAATAAATCAAATCAAAATCCGGGATTTCCAAAAAGGGCTGGCTTCTTAAAGCATTAAAATGTAACGGCGCCAGTGGAGTTTCAAAATAGCTGACGCCAAAACTTTAGTATGTCTCATGCCTAATTCGAGCTATGATTAAGCCGCAAAGATCGGAGACACTTCCAATTCTACCAGACTCCTCCGTGGCGGGCTCGTAAAATTTTGATAGGTTTTAGTCTTGAAGTACGTACTAAATGGAGTGCTTAAAAGCATCACATAAATTCATCGAGTCTCTATCCTCGAAATTCGTGAGTTACACGAGAGGAGAGAGGATTCATTGTCCCATTCAACGTTCGATGTGATTGCGAAGCTCTCGTGGAAACGTTATCACACTTGCTGTCTTGCTCGTTGCAATCCGCCCGTCACTATTAATTTACTGAAACGGTTAAATGTGGACTACAAAATATAATATATTCCTAAAAGATGTTACAGTAAAGATAAAAAACTACCACTCATTTGCCAAAAGGTCTCCAGCATCACTTCATGTGGCGTACCTATTTCTACTTGACATTTATTATTGCCATAATTGGTATTTCTTGTAGATCTGTTTGAATCTAATTACCCACGTACCTACCACTCCATTCATTACTTTTCTGTGGTCTGAGTTAATGCAACGTCGCCTGTCTATTTGATTGGTTACAAGCCACTGGTTTTACGATTCTGTTTGTAAATTACAACCTAACTAAAATTATGGGCGTTTAATGTGTGGCTTTAGTTTCGCCTATAAGTTGATAGCAGATGCAGACGTGTCTCGAGGGTATATTAATTGTTTAGTGCTTCGTAAATTGGTCAGTATTATACTGTATACACTGGGAGACTCATAAATGGAAACGACACCTCTGGGTTGCCAGGGTATCATTAGTAGATTAATTTGAATCCCTTATTTCAATAAATACATATAAATTATATTTTCAAATATTAGAATATAAAATATATAAAAACATTTAAAAATATAAAAAAATAGTAGCCTACCGGTATCGGGAACAGGGTCCAAGCTACCGGCGCGGCGGTCAGGGCTCCAGGGAGAGGAACCTGCTGACAATGCAAGTGTTGGTCGAGGCTCTTGGCTATTCACCCATTGGCTGTCACGACTATCGGCACAATGATTGCTGAGTCAACATCCCACATGTCGACAACCTCGCGAGCCAAGTCAAGATACTTGATTTGTTTATTTTTCTCGGCTTTCACGAGGTTCTCATCATGCGGGACGGTTATGTCAACAATCATTGCGCGCCGCTCTTATCGATCCATCACCACTATATCAGGCTTATTGGCAACAATGGTTCTGTCAGTGATGACAGATCGATCCCAGTACAATATGATATTTCCATTTTCGAATACTGGGTCCGGCACATACCTATAGTACGGTACCTCCGATTCTACAAGGCTGTATTTCAGAGCAAGTTGCTGATGGATTATCTTGGCTACAAGGTTGTGTCTATGCAAGTACTCTCCGATATCTAGACGAAAACACCTGAAGATAATATGTCTGATTGATTCCCCCGGCCGGTAGCATGCCCGACAGATGTCAACCGTGCCGTCTTTCACAATAAATCTCCGGTAATTGCTCGTCATAGATAAATAGACTATCTAACACAATAATAATTTTTCAATTCAAACCTGTTGTTGCTGGGATTAGCGCGTTCAACCAACCAAATAAACAAACTCTTCAGCTTTATAATATTTTATTATAGGTAGTATAGATAGTATGGATTACTAAGTTATAAAATATAATTGTAATAAAAACAACAGCAAAGCTGTTAATGTTTTACAAAGACTCTTAAATTTAATCTAGCAGCAACACTGCGTTTTTTTCCAATCTAAAGCACGTTCACAACTAATGGCCGCTCATATCACTCGCACCTGATCAGCTGACTCATTAATCTCTCACCTCACATCATTATCACACACGCTATCAATCTTTCAACACTTTTCTTCAAGAATCTTCATCTATTTCACTGTAAAGGTGTTCATACGATGAATAAATAAAAAATCACTTAGTCGGGTGTCAGGTGGTGCTGTCAATTACACTGCAGGATGAAGCAGCACCAGCACCATGAAATATGGATGTGGTATCGATGAAGTGCCTCCAGAATTTGCTGCTGAAAATAAATTTATTGTAAAAGTTTAGAAGTTTAAAGGGAGCAAACTTTTTGAAGTTGGTACGAGTTCGGCGTTACGTTCAAAAGTAATGGACTGACAATATTTTAACATTTTTAATATCTAACGTTTTCTCAATCTATTGCAGTGTAGGAATGGTCATCGTCAATATCTTGAGATCATATGTTGTTAGTAAAAGTGCATCGTGTTTATGATTTATTTAACACCCTGATATAGATCAATTCTTATGATAATCGAATCTGTGACGTAGGTAATCAGTAGTCAGTATTGATGTTGGTGTCCATTTGTCTAAGCCAATGCTTCTGTAGTCCGTATGTACACATAACAAGCCCGTGAGTACTCTTATCAATATTCATGACGTAATCGCACGTCACGCATTGCCAATGCACGTAGATCGCGCTATATAACGTTAGTGCTAGGTACCTAGCACTAACGTTATATAGCGCGAATTAGTACTGGTAAATGCAGCACCGTTTTTTACGTAATTTAATCTAATAGGTTATCTCATAATTAACTAGGTTAAATGGTTATCATATGAAAAGCACTTGTAGAAAATTGACACTTATGAAAACTGGTATCACTTGTAGAAGGTTGATGTCTAACATTGGAGTGCAGCAGTGACAATTAAATTGGCATTCAATCAATAAACTACAGATTATACGGTCAAGTGCAGTTGAAATCAGTGCTGTGAGTGGAACACCTCATATTTTAGTGAAGCTAACACTAACACATATAATCTACATAAGTTTTATTCACTGTCAGAAAAAACATTATAGTGCATTCATATTTACATGCGGGATACACGTATCTTCCGCGTAAGTTCTAGTTGCTGAAGTATCAATATTATGCATGAGGTAATCGCGCCATGCACCGAGAGGCGTAACGTTTAGCTCGGCGGCTTGGCTGAACACAAAGTGCCTTCTAATAGTTTCCTATCAGGAAACGTTCTTAGTTTTAACTTTAACCTAGGTAAAAGTAGAGTTTTTATTTTTAACAAACCTGTTTACTGTTTTCTAGGGCTATATATACGTAATTTTTCGTTCAAATTAATTTCTGACCTGTTCCGTTAATGGTCTTAATTGATAATAATATAGTTTGCCGGAAAATGTCCGATGCTGGACTTTGGCATCGTTCTAGCGGTACCACATGGACTGATCCTGTGCTTCTCGAATCCAGCGAATTCCTGCAACCTTCACAAGATCTAAAATATAATGACATAGAGTAACTTAGTTCTTGACTAGAATTACGGAATTCACTCCCTCTTAATCTTACCTTACATTTTTAATGTTCTTTAAATACACATTTACTACGGAAAAGATACAAGAGTAAAAAGATAAATCCCTAGGGATAAAAGGCGTACTTTTAATATAATAAGACGCTGTTTGATAACATTATTTGCATCTTAAATTCTTCATGATATCTTTTAATCCGGAAAAAGAATTACGAGATTGCATAAACATTTTTTTGTGTTATCTTTTCCGCGTTGAAATAATAATTTCTTGGAGGTCTTTAGTGAAAGATTTAAAAAGATTAGTACTTTTAGAAATAACGATTAATAATTATGGATTAACTCGGTGCCTATTACAGAGGTCAGATGTTTATAACAAAAGTGTAAAAATATGAATATAAAAATATGTCTTTTTTCATATATTTCGTGATGGCCTGGCTTGAATATCTGATCTGTTTTTTAATGTAAGACACGTCCTACTACTCTGTCAAAAAAGTACCGGGAAAACGTCAATAACACACAAAATGTTAGTTATTCATCCAAATTTATTTTATCGCCTTCAAAGTATGCTCTTTCAGAAACGATACATTTACGCCAACGAATAATCCAATCATCAAAGCATTTTTTAAACGCTTATTCCGGAATTGAGTTTAGTTCTCGCGCCGCGAATTCTCCTTTATGTCTTCTAGTCAAAGAAAACAGTCAACATGACTTTGACTTTTGATCGACTTTGGCGTGGTTTTTTCGGTTTCAGTTCAGTTGGAAGGCGCCACTCCGAAGCTTGTTGACTAGTTTGCATGTCAAACTCGTAAACCCACGTCTCGTCATCAGTAACAATGCGTTTCATGAATGTTGGGTCGGAATTGACTCGTTCTAGCATGTCTTCAGCGACTATTTTGGGACTAGTCGAGCGGCCATATGTTTCCTACCCAAGTGATTATTTCAAATGATACAGATCAACTTGTGAGACACAGAATGTTCAGCGGCTATCTCTCAAACTTGAATGAGGATTTTCCGTCACTGTTTCCTTCACTTTTGCGATTTTAACTTCAGTTGAAGACGTTGATGGCCTACCAGGGCGAGGCGAATCTTCCAGCATATCTCGACCGCTTTTGAACGCTTTGTACCACTCATAAGCACATGTTTTTGATAAAGTCGATTCACTGTGAGCCTTCTGTAACATTTTCAGTGTCTTCGAACATGAAATTCCATTGGCGATGCAAAATTTAATACAAACTCTTTGTTCGATGTTTTTGTCCATTATGAAATTCGCAATACACACTAGATAATATATGATCTAACTAAAAACAGCACTGTATTAATAATTTAAATGACAGATGCAACTCAAACTCCGCGCCAAAATAGAAAACAGTTGTGCCAACCTAACAACTAAAAAAAAACAATAAATTGCATTTGGAAGCATAAACAAATCATCCATTCGCGATACTTTTTTGACTGAATGTATGACTTACTGTCATACATTCAGAAGAAAAATATCGTGTAGTAAGGACATGTTTCATTTTTGGCTAGCACTTGTACAATATATCAAAAACGGGGAAAAATACCCTGAATTTAGAAAAAATATTAATGTGTGAATTTGAGAACAACCCTTTGTGTACAAAGAAATTAAAGTTTTTCAATTATTGCCATTATTTACCGTTATGACCAATATGGCGGCGTCGTGAGAACAAACGTGCGTTCTGAAACGAGAATGGATCTGAAATGAGTGTGAAACCGTAAATACAAAAATAATAAATATAATTTAAAAAAGGTATGACTGTATTATTAATTCATCTATTACACCTATTTCTAAGTGTTATTAATGAGAATATGTAAAAAATAATAATATCAATATAATATTTTGATAATTAATATCCTAGTTCAATTATATTCTACTTGGCCAGTGTACTTCCGAACGTTTTATTTCGTGTCTGTCAATGTCTTGGGACTGTCAATCAATCTCGTCTCGTGCGTTGCGTTTGAATGTTCGTTTCGTGGCTTTCAGTGTTATTTTACGATTTTCTCTACGAGTTCACCTTTGTATAAACGGTTTTTGTAATATCTGCTAATACTTGACATAGACCTCGGCTTACATAACGGTACTTTAGTTTATCTTATGCAATTTCGATTTGGACCGCTTCGGAAATCTACTTTTCACTCACGCTAAAGGTAAATATAACACGTGCGCGATAAGTTGAGACGTGAGCGTGGCATAAATATAAAGAATTGGATATTATTACCTAATTATTGTTTCAAAGTCAGTGGGGGCACCCTGTGCAAATCAACCTTGTCTTGAAAAATGCATCATCCTTGGGATACCTACCTCTTATAGTCGGCCCATAAGATATACCATATTATTACGTAGTTGTAGCACAGGTTATAGTTAGTAGAGCTTAAAAATGAACCAAAAACATAAAAATAAAATATCTCGTTTTAGGTCATGACAAACGTCATTGTCATCTGTTATTGATTCATTATTTATGTCTCCATTTTTCTCACAACAAAAGTCAAACATTTTCAATTTTAATTTTGTACTAAATAAATACAAATTAATTCTATAAATCATTGCCTATTATATGTTTATAGATCCATTTCACAGATTTTATGAAATGTACACACGTCCTAGCCAAAGTTCCATACAAAAACGAAACGTCTCCTTTGCACCTAAAAGACAATTTGCTAAAGCACTGACCATAGGTACTCGTATATTAGTTTTCTAAGGTGACCATGGTCAATGCGTTATTCTTCTCTATGCAAAACGATCCTTTAATTTATTATTTAAAAGCTTATTATTATTTTAGCCTAACACAAAATAGATAAATTTTACAGAATATTCAGTTACGTAAAACATAATACGACTGTGTACTGAACCTTTCCTTAACACGCCGCGTCGTCGTCGGTGGTCCAAACACGCTCGGATGCGTTCGACGTGCGTCACACGGTGCTCCCGACACGCTCTGACGTCACGCCGATGACTATGACAGATATTGGCCTTCCTAGATATAGGTCAGTGCTAGTACAGACGCCAGCACATCAACCTACTACAATCTGTCAGATTTCTGTAATCGATGGTCGAAGATAAAAATAATATTTTTGGTCTTCTATCGGATTTTTAACTGGTGGAAATAATTGTGACGAAGTTAAAAATACTTAACAACTTTTTTTTCCAACGTTTCATTTATATTACGGAAGATACAGAAATGTAAATAAAACCAGCCAAGGAAAACCTAATGGAAATATTTCGAAGATTTGCCCGCCTGAGGTTGTCAGCAAACCGGTGAGTTTACGCCTGAACAAATATGTTTGACACGTGTGTCACCGCTGCATGTGACACGTTGCTATCACGCACGCTACAGGGTTTACAACTAACGTCCTTTTCAAAGAAATTACTAGGTTCAGTTACACACCAGTATTCGGTTGAAGGCAGTGGGTTAGCTATTAACTGATCAGTTCCGGGAATAGATATTGTACAAATGGGTAGTTGTTTCGGGTCTTAGTGCTTGTACTAGTGAGGTTTGTGTCTGTTTAACGTCGTATTAGCCTAGTCGCACGAATTTACTCGTGTGCCAATTCGTGCGAATCGTCTATAGAAAAAATTATAATTATTATTTAAAAATGACGATTCGCACTTTTCGGGCGAGTAAATTCGCGCGAATTGACTAATAAGCCTATTTAACGCTTATACGAGTACCAGATCTATAGTTTGGAGATTTTCATATGTTTTTATAATTCTCATTTAGGTAAATATCTAACCTAAACATACGCAAGCAGTTCCCTCAACTCATTATGTTAGTTTTGATTACTCAGATAAACAAGTAGGTAATTTATAGATGACCAACTACCTACATATATAAAAACGTCAATGTTCCACAAAATGCAATGGTTAACATTGTGCGTGACAGCGGCGTGACATTTCTCCGTGATGCGCGACGATTCTGACTTTGACAGCTATTGGCTGGCTGAAAAATGGGTCACTGCGTTTATAGGCGGAAAGTTATCAACGATATTTGTGGAAAATTACAAATGTGGTTGAGGACAGGTAGGGTGTGTTGTGGTTATAATATTGATATCACTTAGTCTGTTTTTATTATTGGTTATGAATTAGTCAATTTCGTTGTAGGTTTTATCATCCGGAGAACACCATGCCCATTTCTGTTTATTTTTAAAATAAGTATAATAATGGAGCCGATGTTCTATGCAGAACTCTGCAAGTAGTTTCCCATCTTTTGCTTCTTTTACTATTATAGCCTCAAGGGCCCGTTTTAGTCCTCAGGTTTGGTGGCACCGATTTTGGCATTAAACTCTCCCATTATAATTAAACTCTCCCATTATAATTGTATTTGGGCCTGTATTGTACAGAGCTATAATTAATTCCTCGTAGAATAGTTGTATGTCTTCATTTCTTGATTTTCTGTTGGGGAGTATACTTGAATATATTAATTTGAGTGTTATTTATATTTATGTCGAGTTGGGCTATTCTATCTGAGATAGGTTTTAAATCCATTTCGTGTACTTTCATGTAGTCTTTCAACAAAAAAACCAACGCTTCTGTAGCCGCTCTTGTTTCCTGAGTACACAAAAATAATCGTCTTTTTCTAGGATTCCAAAGTCGTTTATTTAGATATTCTAACTGATGTTCTTCAAGGCATGTATCAGTTCAGTTTGTCTCGTTTCGGTCGCTAGGGTGTGCATATATTTAGATAAGGTGTTGTGTTTATTTTTGCTTTCATTGTATTGCAAGGAGGATTTTAGTCAATCACTCCCGTGGGAACCAGCCTTAATGGGAGATCTTGTTAGTAATTTTTTGTTTCTATGCTGTGTTTTTAAGATGGAGGAGAGAAAAAGATAATTATATGGTACTTATTTCCATATCTACATTTTAAAGATGATCAAATGGATTTTTTTTGGTCCAGGAGTACAGTCACAAGCTTAGCTTTATTCTTCATCAAGATAATGTATTTGATAGCAGACAGTCGAATACTTAGCTCATCAAACTGTCGAAAGCCAGAATAAGTGAAAGTTAAGTATCTTCATTGTTCTACATATTATTTGTTCCAATTATGTTATAATAAAATTCTTTGTCGTACAAGTTCAAAACAATGTCGAAGTTCTAAAGTATTCATGTACTTAATTGTAACTTGGCGAATAAATCAAAGCGGCGATTATTTTGGTGCTGAACTTTGATTAAATAAACATTTTGTAAACGATTTTCTCAAGCATAGATGTCGGCTATTGAATAATCATAATTTAATTACTCCATGCTAATTTAATTTAGATGCTTGCAAAACTTTTACAAGTCTGAAAAAGGAACTCACAGAATACGGACAAATAAATATAAATAGACCTCATAACCGAAACAAAGTATTTTCCCGGCATTGTTATTTTTGTAATAAAAATGCCTTCCCTTATTTATGAGCCTATCGCCCACTTCCGTTTACCTACCTTGTCAGTCGCAAGTTCTAATTAAATTCCGGAATATTTGTCGTAACGAATTTTGAAGTAGGTAACGTCTATCTCGTGTCAACTTGCGGTCGGGTAGATCAAATTACTCTTTTTTTCTATAATATTATCTCTTTGTGGCGATTCTGGCTTGGAATTTAATAAAATGTATAGACTTTTCTTTCTTTTTTTCTTTAACGTTATTTTCTATCGGCTCTGTACAGTTTCGACCAGGGAGAAGTGACCCTGGGGACTACGTCAACGTATCAAGTAATATGATTTGGCTAGACGGGAGAATTTTCTTTTAAAACCACATGTCACTTAGATCAGATAAACGAGATTAAAGCGGATTTCTGAAAGAAGTTTCTTCTTCGTTTTAAAACGTATTTTTGCAATGGAAGCTATGTTAATCTTTGTTTAATTTTCTGTCATAAGTAATGGAAGGTCGAGAGATAATCTGAGAAAATCGGATCGGGTCTCGAGATGCTGCGAAGGATAAGTATAATGAGTTGTGTTTGACATTCAATTACCTAATACTCAAGTTTTATATGTAATTTTACATCAAACAGCTTGATTGAATGAACTTAAACAATTTTCTGAACATGAAAGCTCATGATCTTAATGGCTTATAAATAGTATTTAATACTGAAAGCTAAAACGTTTCAATGCTCGTGAAGATAATAATTTTACTTTAATTCAATGCTGTAGAGCATTTAGGAGATATTACTTGATTTATTATAATTAATTATGTAGTTAAAATTAAATACATAAATCAAGATGCTAGTCTATATACATTAAGTAAACATAAACTTAAAACGTTTATAATTATAAATAAATGTAAATTAACATATCGCCTGTATTCCCGACGAGTACGGCAGAGGTGTACAACTCGTAGTAAACCCTCATTTAGCCAGTTAAGTTTAAGACCATGTATTAGGGGATGAGCCTATTGCTATTAATAACAATAACTACTCACAAATAAACATTTTTACATAATATAAACAGCAGATTATCTGAATTGGGTAAAGGAGGTCTCCAAGAAGGTTCACAGCCTTGAAACCTTTTTAGTTGGGGTTGAGGAGGGTAATAACGCTATCAAATCCTTTGCAGGCTCATTTACATATACATGGTGTATTTGGTCCCCAGTCACCTTGAACGAAGCGAATGTGTATGTGATTTTGAGATGAAGATTACATTTTCAGGGATTAATACCTATATACCTACTACTACATATAATTTTGCTGCTTTTTAGGGTTCCGTAGTCAACACAGAACTCTTATAGTTTCGTCCGTCTGTCTGTTCACGGCTTAGCTCAGAGACTCTTAGTAATAAAATATAATAAATTTGGTAATAAAGAGCATATTATGCTAAAACGTAGTCGCTATTGATAAAAACAAGTTTATGTACTTAGTTGAGTCGCAAGAAAATAAGAACAAAAATAATAATTCAGTCCCGTGTTTAGACTCTTCCACACCGTCTTTTAAGTACCTTCATAGAATCAATTCAATTATTGTTGCGACACTTAAACACTGATTTCTAAAAGAAGAACGGAACAATTCCTTAAAATTAAAATTGGATGGTGTTAAGATTGTAAGAGGTCGTCCAATTTAATTGGAGCCCAGCATACAAATGAAGCAGACTCTTCAAGACCCGTTCGAAGAAGTGCCGGCGGGGGTGAGGGGGTTCAGATTGAGATGGTACATTCGTGTAAATTGCAACAGAAGTAATCTGGAAGAGGGTAGTCGGCGAAATGCAATTAGGAAGCATCTAGTGACGCTTTCGCAGCGTAAAGATATCCTGCACTTTGGGACAGATTTCATGGGAGCACTTTTTATTTGCTGTTAGAGGGTTTTTTCCGGGTCTATGAAAATAATGTTTACCAGACCAAAGAAACGATGGATAGACTGTATGATGACATGGCTAGAAATGGGGGTGACTCGGTAGTCACCCCCTTTCCATACTTCTCTATTAGTCGTCAGCTCGGTAGCTGACGACTAAAACGACGAAGTATGGAAGAATAAAGATGGAGAGCCGACCCCAAATACATTGAAATAAGTGCAAGAAAATGTTGATGATGATGAAACGGACTATGGAAAGATGGAACCGATTTTTGGTAATAAATACAAATTATTACGTTTCCTTCTGTACCTTTCGTAACATTAACTTTATAATATTGCAGATTTTGCTGCACTTTATTTTTAGATTAAATCTCGATAAACTGTGATTAAGTAATTACTATGAACCAATTATAAAACTGATTTAGTGAAAGCATTAATTTACTTTGAATTAAATTTTCGTGTGTTTATTGCATTGGTTGATCTTTAAACCTAATTAGATAGTCTATGTTTAGTACCGAGGTTGTTTGCTACATATTGCAAAATAAGAAGTCATACGAATCAAAGAGACTGAACGTTGTTGCTTTTCTAAATCTATACATATGTTAAATTAAAAACACTATTCCTGTTTCCTTCTTCTAAACTGCAAAACGGATTTAGAGAATTTATTCCGGAAGGTTTTATGTACAACACATAATAAATATACACACACACACCCTCACACACATTAATATTCTAAATTACATTTTATAAAGAAATGACGATGTTTTGTCAATCGTAAAACCCGTGCGAAGCAGGGAGCGGGGCGCTAGTTTATAATCATAATTTATGATACATTTATTATCAAAAATGTAGAATGGTCTGAATCTGGCTTGACACGTGCTAACATCAGTCAATAACTAGACTTACTTTTCCAAATTCTTCTGTTTTCTCACACAATCTATTTTTACTCTACCATAGCATAAAAGCAAGCAAATAGAGCAGTGGTGGCCCAGTGGTAACAGCCACGACATACGAGTTGTAGGTCGTAGGTTCGAACCCAGACAGGAACTTTACTTTATGAAAATTATTTCATCACCACTGCTCTCAAAACGGTGAAGGAAAACAATGTGAGGAAACCGGCATGTCCTAGAACCAAAAATTCGAAGACATGTGACGTCTACCAACCTGCACTGCCCGCACGCGTGGTGGATAACCACAGAACAGATAAAAGAAGTCCTTTTTTAAGAAGAAGAACCTCTTTTAACTGTTCTGTGTGGATAACGGCCCACTGATCTCACAGAGAGGTGTCCCAACAGTGGGAACATTACAGGTTAATCATGTATGTTACAAAATCAAAACAATTAACGAAAGATGGCTTAGTTTAGATGTCCTCACCTGTATCTTAAAGCGTAGTTTGAACCGTAGCTCTTAACTGCAGTACTGTTCAAGTATTTAGCTTTGCTTAATTCTTGAGTGAGCTGTGAAGTAAAACGGAGTACCTAGTCCTAGGTGTAACATTGTTGATCAACCTGTGGACGAAAATATTACCTCTGAAACCAAACGATTTATAAAAAGAAGTAACAAATTGATTGATTTAAATTGTACTATCTTAATTAGAATTGGAAAAGTAAATTCCAAATTGACTATTTTAATTTAAAAGTTTTTGTAGGTGACTTTTCAAAGTAGTAAAGTACCCACTTAAGTTCGACTTTTAATTAAGCTAAAACAGGGTTATAGGTTCCATTTAATTTTAACTAATTACGTCACTGACTGTCATGATTTGTGGCCTAATTATTGATAAATGATAAATGATTTTATTTCTGTAAGTAGGTTTGCACAAACACTTTTACACGTCAATCATATTTTTAAAAACTAGATGAGGTCGGCGTTTCCTATCTGACTACTGTGAGAAGAAAGGCCGAAACAAACTCTGAGGTCACAGTCTCTTTTAAAGTCCAGACATAATCTTGGTCAGGTTATATGAAGACCATGTAGATCGATGTCTGAGATGGCCTTTTGAGGAAAGAACCAGACATATTGATCGATTGATTATTAGAATATGTAATAAATGAATAATGTATTAATCTCTGCAAATTTTTGTAATATTATTTACCGTAAAGTTTGGTGACAGAGGCAATTTTACCGCCAGCGTTGTTGATAGTTCAGTGATCTGAGCGAAGAATCTCTTAGTTATTATCTTACCCCACGAAGCTGGCACTAGTGAACCAGTAACGACAATACAATCGCGGCTAGTCCCATTACTTCCCTCGCCGTATTTTCTCGCCGTAAATCCATCATCTACACTTAATCACATTAAAATGCCATGAAATAACCTCCGTAAAATTGCTCTCAGCAAAATCAATAGGTAAAGCTTTAAGATGCAAAATGGTCCAATAAGGGCTTTAATAAAATCACTGTTACATTAGCAATTACTAGCGGCCGCCGGTGGCGCCCCCTGCCGCGCTGAATAAATTTTAATGCAGATAAACGTAATAAAATGCAGCGCAAACTTGTGCCCGGTTCCACGGGTTAATTTCTTAGTGCTGTTTATATGATGTAGGGACTAGACTTTGTAGGGAAATTAAGTTTTTGTTTCAAGAAATTTTTTAGTGAAGCCTGTCATGAGAACGATGGTAGCTGTTTGACTGTGGGGTGTTAAAAAACGCTCTCTAGGAAAACACACCAACGTATTTCCAGTGACGTCATTTGCTGGTAAATTGCAGACGCTACGTGGCGGCCACCGCTCTTCTAGGAATCCTTAACTTAAGCTTTTATGATGCATCGGTCCGCTTTCCGATAAATTACAACATTAACACCACAAACTTAATACCTCATTAGCAAAACATTTCAAAATATTAGAAAGCCCAACAAATTTTTCATTACTTAAAAAGTTTCGTTAGCCAATATTCCTCAAAAGAATCTCAGCCCTGTAATATATTCCTACTCACTATAATTTTAAGGTAAACTCTGCGGCGCCTTTTAAAATAATGATCTTGGAATATTCAGGAATAACTCAAAATCCACGCTAAAATCCTTAAAACTAATACGTTTCAGGAGTGAGAGTGACGTAAAGCCGGCACATCTATAAGTGGGAGCTGCTTGAGACGACGGAACTAAATGCCAGTCGACTACGTATGACTCGAGACTTTGCGGCTTACTCTAAGACATTGGTACATAGAGCAGGGTGGAGAAGTGACAATGTCGTCTGAAACCCATCTTCAAACACAACACGTATTGTCACTGGATGATGTAGAAAGAAAGAAAGAAAGATCAACGGAAATTCATAATTAAGGGTAAAAGTTTTCCTAATGTATGGTTTATTTTCACTGTTAATTACATAATCAGAGGCCCTAGCACGAACGCGCGACGTAAATTCGAACGATTTTTGAATCGAAAACAGAACTTTCCTGTAGCATTTTGGTTACATTTTTTGCAAAAAAACGCTTTGGTATGACCCACCCATATTTAAGGCATTGACTGTCATCGCGGTCACCGGTGACCGCGAACAATACATTTTCTATTGTGTCTGTTGTCTGGCAGTCACCGTGATAAATAAAGTCTTACAACTAAGGTAATATTATGTGCGATATAAGTATTTCCAATTTAAGTTGAATCTTAAAAAAGACATCGTGATTCGAAAACTATCATTCGTACTTAAAATATTGTACACGGAAAACTCTACGTTAGTAATTTCGCTATAAAAAACCATAGAGCAAAATAAATTATTATTCTGCCGTATATACTCGTATTCGGGTGCTTCTGCGATATTTATTGTCCGAACAGGAAAATATTCATATAATATTGTTCTTTTGAAATATTGCCTTCAGAAACTTCAGTCGCTCTAACATTAATATAGAAAATAACTTTACTATGAGTATTTTTATTGAACTGAGCTTTAACGTATTTTAGTTTGAAATAAGTTTTTCCATTGGCTTACTAAATGAATGTCCAATCAAGTCTTATTTGAAAATGAAGCCAATTTCAAATAAAACTTGATTTGAATTTATTTGAAACAGTGGGAAAAAGGGCAAGTTTTAAATTTTTAATTGTAAAACCATTGATAGAATTTTAATATCGCAAAGCTTGACTCACTCACTCTAGTTTTTTCACGCCATTAAGTTATGCGAGCTTATTCATGAATAACTTAATTGGTATTGGCTCTTTCATGAATGCAGCTTTCTTGCGAAGTCGTGATTTCAGAAGTCTCGGAAAATCCTAAGATCGATTCCTCAGCGACAGAAGCTGTGTAATTGTTTAGTTATGGTGTCTGAAATAGTTAAAACGTTTTTACAAAAACTAGGTGACACCTAAATCAACGCCTAAATATTTGCACTACTGAATTTTCAACGCTCGGCCTCAGTGCTGAAAGTAGAAAATCCAACAGCGTGCTATTATTTTGGCATTTATTACAGTGTTAGTAAAAACAGGCATTAGGACCGCTCACCATCGCTTACCACACTTCAACCATAAAAATATATATAAAGAATTAATTTAACCCGCAAGTCACGTCTGCCAAAATCCTAACTCGCTAATCTTTGACCCAAAACTTGATCCACATTAAAGTGTAGGACAGAATGATTTCATTAGCGACACATGCCGCGAATGATATTCAGAAAGAGATTTAACTCTAATAGCGAAACTCTCCGACTTACACGCAGATTACGAGTGGTACGCGTACGTCGGCGTCGCGGCGACGCGCGACGCATGCATATTCATGCGTCGATGTAATACGCGTTGTCGCTACTGCTCATTAATATTCTGATTAGTTTGGATTGGAGTTGTGGCGTATTAATTTGATTGAGTTCTACGAGGACAATGGAGTTTTGTGGAACTTCCTGGAGAATATCCGACCAATATTGAGGAATGAAAGAGAAAACCAAAGAAACGATGGATGGACTGTGTTAATGATGATATGGTTAGAAAGTGGGTGACTACCGACATGATGACTAATAGAGAACTGTGGAAGAAAAAGACATGTTGCGCCGACCACGAATAAATTGGGATGAGGGCAGGAGAATGATGATGATTGAGGAATGAAAGGTGAGCAGCTAATGGTCTGACTGTCACAGAGATATAAAACGCTGACCATTCGACACGCATAAAACAGTTTCTGACAATCATGATGGCCCAATTTAGCCACAGTTGGATTGCTCCATGTACCAATTTCATAGAAATGAATAATTCCATTATTTTTAAATTCGACTTGATTGAAAGGTTGAACCTCGTTTCATACAAAATTATCTTCTTTTCGGAATGTTCTTACTAATTCTCAATCTGTATCATGAAAATACGTGACCTCGATACATAAGCGATATAAAGGTGAAGATCCCAATTTAATAAGACAAGAAATCCATGTAACATTCGACGAAAAAAATGATTTATTGACAAATATTCCCCCAAAAGCTGAGTTTTGTCGGAAACAAGAATTTTCCTCAAACACGAGTAACGACTGAGCTTCAAGCGGGAATTTCTTGGAGTGCAATTTCACCGTGTTTGCACATTGGGGTTTTTTCTGGCTTATTGTTAGATAATAGCACTGTGCAGTTTTAAATTAAGTTTTGTGGATTATAAGGATTGGATACATGAGCGCATTATTTCGTATTTTACATTTTATTACGTGAGTTGAATAATAAGTCAGTTTGTTATAAACTTCGCATTCGTTTTCACTGGAAAATTAATTTTAATCATTTGTATATCAGCTGCAGTGTATTACGCTGAGTGGAATGATAAAAAAGATAGCTGAAATAAATAACTACATAATCCATCCTCGGTACAGTTCTGTAGCGTCCTTATTATTTTCTTCACTTTGATCAAGCTCTCAGTGCCTTAAGCTCTTTAATATTCGTTTAGTTATAACGTATTTCTGGATGCACGCGAAGAATTTTTGCGACGTAAGAGTGATTTCATTACAATGTATACATAACACACTGTTTGTCTCTGCATCACCCAAAGGTTGACTGGTAGAAAATGCCTATGGCATTAAGTCCGCCTCTGTACATTTGTGCTTAAAGTATTAAATAAATAAATAATAAATAACACATCTTCAGACTTTTATACTGCTGAAAAGGTTATAACACAAAATAATATTACCTCGGCCGTTTATCTAAAAAAACCCACACACAGGGTCCTATCACAGAAGGTCATACGCACTCAACACAATGGCGCAATGGCGGGACATAATTAACTTAATGAAGACCAGACCTGCTGAAGAGCTGCCGAACAAAGGAGCGGGACAAAGATGATTACCTAACAATTTATGCGGATAATAGCAAGAGGTTGTTGCCCATTTGTGAGTCGAGAACACAGCGCCATTGTACTCCAGCGGTTTTTTGTTATGGACCGGATTAATAGTCAGGAAGGCCTTGGGATGTATGTTGAATGTAGAATTTGGGATGAAAGGACCAATGCTTGATTGTGTAGTGATTTGATATGGGATGGAGGGTGAATTCGCAAGTTTGGTGTAGGCGTGTATTTATGGGGGGTTTGGAACTTCCCAGTTTGTATGATGATGAGGGAGGAATGGGTTTTGTCCTCATCTACCTAGTTCTTTAAGCTTATATTTAACTAGATGTGGCTTTTTTTAATCCTTAATTCAAAATAACAAACCAAAATAAATAACTCTACCTGCGTCTGTTTTTCCGAGCACATACAACCCAAATCTCTTCAAAGTGAGAGTGAACAGGCTTCTTCTGGATAAGCTCGCTCCATCGTCGACTTTGTCTCTGTCACCTTTGACCTAGACTAGAGTCAAGAGCAAGTCCATTTCAAAAAAAAAAAAAAAACCAGGTTCTTAATAATTAATTAAAATCTATCCTGTAAGATTAATAAGCAATTTTAATCTAACTTAACTTTTTACGTGATAATTGTTTTAAAACTTAGAATTATTTTAAAATATTTACACATTCAAATATTTACAAATATTTTTAACATTTACAAACAAAGGGCATCAAAAAATTCGTCCGCATCGCTGTCAACAGGAAACGTGCCCAAAAGGCTGGCAGCATTGCCACGTTGTATGGCAATACTGATTCTTTGTCCAAAAAATAGGCCAGCCCTCTGGTCACGTGAAGAGTCGACCAACCGCTTGGCGATGTCTCGAAATACTAAGGCCCTGCGCAGACGACAGACTATCCGTGACGCACTTTTTAGTCTGTGAAAATAGAACCTATGCGATTATATGCAGTAACGCACACGACGCGCAAAAAGTCCGGCGCACAAAAAATCCGTGTAATTCGGGCAGACCGCACCGCGCCGCGGCGCCGGCGCGCCGCTCCGCACAAAAAGTGTGTGAAAAAAATTGAACGTTTGCTTTAACGCGCGCTAACGCAGACGGCGCACACTTCAGTCGGCAATCTGCATTTGCTAGGGGTGGACGTAACGCACGCGATCTATTATCATGGCACCAGAGGTCGATGTAACTATGTTAATTCAAGAAATACAAAACAGACCAGCAATTTATGATACTTCTAAGGCAGAATATTATGATAGACATTTAAAAAGAACATCTAAAATCTACAGCTCTGCCGACAAAATGATCGAAGATGTGCGTCGTGTGCGTTGAGTCTGTGAAAAATCCGCGACCAACTTTTTGCGCGCCATGCAGACTTTTTGTGCGCCGCAGACTCGATCGCACAAAAAGTGTGCCGTCTGCGCAGGGCCTATGTGGGCACTCGGGCCCCATGGCCCTAGTGTTTCAACCCCAAACGGCTCACATATATAAGTTCCAAAGAGATTGGAGTATTTACGCCGTTTGAGGTTTTCCGCACCTGCAGCAGCCGCCCCGGCACAGCTCACCGTGCTTGGAAGATGGGATGGCGCAAGGGTGTCGACACACGTTGCATCCCACACCAAAGGCCTACCTACCTTCCAAGGCATTATGGTCATTCCGTCTGGTCTCTTACCATCGTCGCGTGCCAAGCCATTGGGTTCTAAAACAGCTGGCACCCCGGCGGTGACAAAAGCACGACGGATGATGTCATTGATGCTGGCATGCCGTGCTATCCGGCCTGCGCTTTTACTGCAGGATAAGCCATGGTGTCCGAGGCAGTCGACACCTTCACCGCATTGGCAGCGATGCGGAGCCACGCAAGGGGTGCAAACTTAGAATAGTGTTGATTGTACTTTACACGTGTTTAATGCAACGACCACCATGTGAAAAAGTTAAGCACATCCAAAATGCTATTTAATATAAAGCAAATAGTGAACAACTCTATTTTGTGACATTTAAACAAGGACTGAAATATAATTTTCCGAGCTCAAATTCTAGTAATAAAACTAATAACTGTTCTGTCATCTAACAAATGCGTAGGTAACAGTGACAGATAAGTGTCGTAATTTCAAACTACTAAAATTTGAAATAATAACCCTTGAATTCATTCTAAAAGGCCTACTTAGACGCTTTATAATATTTATAACATTATTAGGATTTTTACTAGTTTTGTCTGAGATGTTTTGAATGTCAATCAAAGTGCAATTATGTTTTAAAATACCTAAGCTTATTCAATGGCCTTTCAAGACCCCGTAATACGCATTAAGGGTCCTAAACAGCATTACAATCCCTCAAATATAGAAGTACGTAATTATCGAAGTTGCTGAGTGAAAGTCTAGTTGAAATAAAAGTAATTTGTGGCAACAATGCGCGCGCACTGCATAGTTAGCACTTCCATCAATCAACCGTGCATTCGTGACGTGATTCTCCGCCTGCTATCTATGACGAGCAGTGTGGACCTGGCTCCAGGCGGTGTGGGGGCAAACAATGGTGGGTAATGTCTTCAAATCCTGCAGTTATTTGATTTGTATTTTCTGAATATTAGTTCTATCTTCATCGCATTTGGAGAAAGTGAAAATAAGGTTGTTTATAAGCTCTTATCGATCACATTTAAATATATTGTTTTTTCCCAGACATCAATATAATACGTAGTATAGTCAGGATGTTCTAAAGATTAAGATAACCTAAGCGATGACCTGAGAGGATATTTTTTACTGGGCAAAGGCATCCCCATAGCTTTCCATTGTTCCTCGTTGGTTGCCTCCTCTGACCAATCTCCCGTAAACGCATCAATAGGTCGTCACGCCAAGGTTTCCTAGGATGGGCACGCCACAATTGCGGCAATAAGTCCCCTCTTTGCGGAGTGGCTGGAGAGGCGCCAAGGCGTGAGGACGTCGCTCTGCCTAGAGCGGGAGAAGTTATTTGATAATTTCCCATGCAAAAAAAAAGGATTTCCTAGGATAATATTACGTTATCCTACACATATTATACCTAAACGCGAAAGTTTTTGAGGATGGATGGATGTTTGTTACTCTTTCACGCAAAAACTACTGAATGGATTTTGATGAATCTTTACATCAGAATAACACATAGGGTACTTTTTATCCCGATATACCCAAGGGATCGTCACTTATGCGAGTGAATCCGCGGGGCGCTGCTAATAATTCGTAATAAATTTATTTATAAGAATATTTATTTATTTATTTGGGATCTCCAGCATAGGATACACACATACAATATAAATCACAATAATAAAAAAGTTTATTTTACGTGTACTCCTTTACTTACAGGAGACCACAGCATGCACATATAACTAGGTGTAAACACGATCAAAACAAAAATAGAGAAAATAAATGTTGAATGATGAAAATAAACATGTCATTCATATAACAATCGTTTAGTATTATAATAATAATTTCACATTTGTCGACTATTGGAGAAGAACCACAGGTAGTTAGTTACATTGTACTTTAACTTAGTTAAATTCAGTTATTTTTGCAGAGTTGTAAAAAAATCATAATACTGTGTCCCGGCTGACGTACAAATACATTTTCAGGGTTTAGCAATCGCTTCTTCTATGCGCAAAACAATAGTAGATTGTACAACTAGTGCATAAAAGAAGCCATGTTAGCCCGAGGGCGTGGGTGGATAGTTAAGTCGAGGGATAAAATGGCTCGTTTATGCCCGAGTTAAACACTCTGCTTTTCACTTCGATTGCGAGAAAATGAAACAGGCATAAAGTATATAATAGTATTTTCACTGTTCAAAAATGTTGCAAAATTGAAGAAGAGAATAGCTTATTCCCGCCACTAACTTTTTAAAAGTTTTTTATTTTAATTTTCAACATGATTGTGCATTCGACTTGGGTATCCACTTCATACTGCCAAGTCATAAAAATGTTTCTTTGCATTTTTAAATAATAAATGACAACTATTTTAACTAGTTTTATTAAATTAACGATAGAAAACACGGACGTGATATAAATTAAAACAAATGAAATAAAATAACGACATTAATCTGCGACGTTTTATTGTGTGTGTGGCTGATTATCATAGTCTTAGAAAAAAAAAATACTTTATGCACTAGAACATAAAAAGCGACTTTATGACGCCTACGTACAACATAAAGACGAACTTTTTGAGCATGAGAAGTGAAAAATATATTTATCGGTAAAAATAATTCTCATGATACATTGCTTTCCACATTTTCCACATTTGCTTTATAGATACGACTTTTGCTTATAACGTAAAGGAAAAGGCCTGTGACTACAATGCATTGTCCATTATAGTCATCAATCAATGACGACCTCTGTCTGCCCTATCTGTGACGAGCAGCTTGCGTACAAACTACGGACGGATGTAGTTTAATGGGCGATTCCTTTTACTAACCGTCATTGGGTAAAATTAAAAGTCGTTTATTATGAAGTATTACAAATCTTTTGAGCGTTTTCATAACATCTCGTTCGGTACTATTGAATGAGCTTCCCTTTAATTACCCAGCTTTGGTAAAAATATTGTTGGTAAATTATGACAAATGGATTTTGGTTTTGATACGTCCTTTCGAGTTAAAAAAAAAATTTATTTATTTATTATTAATAGGTAAACAACTTATGTTTACAGTTTGCACCGCACATACACGTTATCGACCAATACTGTACATACAATCATAAAATTAGGTTAAATTATATAAAACTAGACAAAAAGTGATGAAATTAAACAAATTATATTAAAATGTAAGAGCATACGTAAGGTAGGACGCCCTCAGGCTCGGTGGAGCGACGATACCAGCAGGGTGGCTGGTAGCAGACGAATGAGAGTTGTCGAGAATCGAGCTAAATGGCGTGCAATTGGAGACGCCTATATCCATCAGTGAACTGCTGTAGGCTGATGATATGTAAGAGCAAACTGATGTTATTACTGTTTCTGATCATTGTTATCAATCCTTCTGAAGCTTTATGACGATGCCAATTTCTTCTATTTATCAATTTTAATAACTTAATAAGCAGTCTTATATTATAGTGTAGCTATGATCAGTATCAGGAGTCGTGTTTAGTGAATTTCGGCTGTTATAACAGACAATGAATCTTGTCGAAAATAATATAAAAACATGTATAATGCATTGTCCATTATAACCATCAATCACGGCTATTGTCTGGCCGATCCATAACGAACTACGTTGTGAGTAGTCAGGAAGTTTATAAAGTGGCTCCGCAGTATATAATTTCAGATAGAAAATCGCGTTATCAGCACTACACTAATAAGGGTAATCTCATGCCTAAGATGCCTCACAGCGATACCTCGCGATCGCAGTTTGGCTCGCTACCTCGATGTCACCTCCATATAGAACAATTCACCTCTATGCCTGGGATGTGCGTGTGTGTCTATTAGCATACATTTGTTTTACATGGAGGTGACATCGAGGTAGCCAGCTAAACTGCGATCGCGAGGTATCGCAGTGAGGCATTAGTGTAGTGGTGATAAGGCGATTTTTGAAGTGAAAACTTCTTTAGCGGCGTTGTACACTTTTTTTGTAATGGGTAAAAAATGTTAAACTCGCGTCAGGACACGTGACCCTGATCGCAAATTCGTAAGTCGGATGGAGAGTAGACAGCCGGCGCGGCGTAGGAGTAACCCCCTCTCTTTCTACGGCACGGCGAAAATGTATAACCGACACCGCTTCGGATGTGTTCGGCTGTCCTCGAGATGTACTCGGTTTTAATGTATATCCGATATGTCAGTGAATGATGGCAAAGTATTCTGTTTGTGTTTTGTTTTCACTTCTGTCGGCACTCCCGGAGTGCCACTGTTTTTTTTTGCCGTGACTGTGTGGCATCTTCTACATGTAATACTCTAAGGCTTTAGATTTCAGATTTTTTTGTGTAAAGCAAAATTGTGTAAAGCAAAAACAAAACTTCTCCACTTGTTCATAGTAGCTGACCTAAAAAAGAAAATAGAAGAAAAAATGTTTCAGCCATTCTTGGAACCGCTATTGGTAAGCCAATGGGAAAGTCGATATTCTAAAATTATTGACATCCAATCACAACTTGGCATTTCCGTGTTCGGCTTTCAAACATTTTCAACGGTTTATTTTACAGAAAAAACAAATAATTTTAGAATGGAGGCTTTGTCAGTGGAATGATGAACTTTTAAAAGAAGCCTGAGGGTAGACAAGATATAATAAACAAAGGGTTTTTTAACTGTAGTTAATTTTTTTGGAGGAGTCTGCTCGTGGTGTAGTGATGCGTGGGTTTTGTACGTTATTTTTATCTAGACACTGTCTCAAGCTCAGTAATAGTAGGAAGGTACATAATATATTTTATGTTATGTAAAAATAATATCAATTAGCAGACAAATTCAGATTAAATGAATTTTACGAAAATAGTCCTTACTCGTAATAATCTATGCACTTTACTTTAAAAGTCGCAACTTATTGGTTCTGTTAATCTGATTTATTTTGCAAAGAAGTAACTTTGATAATATTCGATTAACTTCAACACTAGATTATTACAAAAATCACAGCTCCGCAAAAATTCTAAGCACGTGTACAAATTAACTACCTGCCAAACTTTATCAACAGGCGCGAAACAATACGCGTTCCCGTGTTTTATCGATAATAATCGATCTGTCGACATTTTCGCATCATTGACTGGAGTTATTCTGTAACAAGTTCTGTACAAATTCTGGCAAAAGAAATGAGGGGCGAAAACATTTTATATAATTAAGGGCTCTCCTAGCCCTTTATTAAAGAAAGTAACAAGCATTAATTTGTAATTAGTCGGAAGGGCATAGGGTTGAAGAGCTCGGGTACTGGTCAACGACCTGACGGATAGGAACAAGTATTATTCTATTTCGTTTCAACCCCTTTCTGGATAAGCAAATGTAGTTTATCGCGTGTTTTGGAATGAATGTTTGGGTCATGATTTAGACTAAACGGATCCTAGCTTTGGCGGGTAAAATGATATGACGTCCCTTATTTCCCTTTCCCTGGCTGTGAACTCCAATAATTGGCTTGCGTCTACATGTAGAGAGTTATTTTACAAACTTTCGTTGATGTGTAAAACATCGAATAATGGAGATGTATAAAAAAAACGTATAGTTTGATAATACAGGTATGTATTTTAAATACTATACGAGTAACAAAATAATGTCATACAATAGACGATGGCATATTATTTTTAAAGCGAGGAACTGTAATTCCAAGGTCCCTTATCGCTTAAATGTAAAAACTAGGGCGTGAAACACAGATAACAACTTCAGCGAAAAAGTATCTAAAAAAGGCCCAATGATAACCAGATAGAAAGAAAAGTCCAGGACGAAATTATCGCGGAATCTGTAAATCATCGCCGACTTGCTCTTTAATATCTCCACTCAAAGAATTACCGAGTCCCTTCTCTCTTTAAATACCGAGGCCCTTCTCTCTTTAAATAAAGACCTCTTAAATACCGCAAAAACAAAAATTCCTCATCGTTGAAAGGGGCCATTAAGAGCATTCGCCTATACAGTATGACATTTATGTAAATGTATTTATTTTTTATGTAAACTCAAAATTAAGAGCTATTTTCGTCAATAGATTTATCTTGTTTCAGGAGCTCATCTTTAAATTGTATACCTTGACTTTTACTGTGAACTCTCCAGCAAATGTTTCATCCGACATACTTTTGAATCCAATGCTCATCAGGTACCAATAAGAGAAACGGTGCTTCAAACAAAAAACGCATCGAAATGGAAAAATTCTCACTCCTCGTACATGTTAAGATTCAAAGTGGCCCAGTACAAGCCGGGGGGCCCTTAAAGGCAGCGCAGATAAACATCTAAGAAAGATCGCTTTCGAGAAATTTCTTTTCCCATTCTGGGACCTTTTTGTGAATAGACCAGATTCTTTCATTTCGCCCGCGTTCTGCTGTACATAATATTGATAAGGGCGCGATTGAAAGTTTCGGGTCACTATGACGCCACTTACGTAACCATTTAAAGAATGGCCCACATTAAGGGAACGGTGCAATAGCTGTAAATAGACCATTTGTGGCCGATTGTGAGTTGTGGGTGCCTTTGGATTTATTTGCGAGGTGGAAAGTATTACTGGAGGTATTTCTTGTGTATTTTTATTTTTGGACAGGAGATTATAACTTCGCAACGCTATTATGAAAGTAAAAATCTTATTTATTTTTGGTATGCTTTGCTCTTGAACGCTTCCATAAATTAACAAACATTTTACTGCAAATATTGTTCGCTGTGAAATAAAACAACATCCTTAATAGCATAAGTATAATTAGCTTATAATATTCCCACTGCTGGGACACAGCTGACACAAGCCTCCTTTCCGTGGAGGGAGTCGGCCGTAATCCACCACGCGGGCCCAGTGCGGGTTGGTAGATATCACATGTCTTCAATTTTTAACCGACTTCAAAAAAGGAGGTTCTGTATTCGACCCGTATGTATAGGTATATGTATGTATGTTTGTATGTCCGCGATTTTCTCAAAAACCAATGAACCAATTTTGATAATTCTTTCACTAATGTGATCTACATACTTTGAGGAAGGTTTTAGTATATAATACATTATGTAATTATTCTTATGTACGATGTTATATGCATAAATGTAGTGCATCTCCGGCATTTATATGCGAATTTTGATGATTCTTCTAGTCGGTGTCTTCAATTCTTCAATGCACTAGTGTTATTTGAATTTGTGTGGAGTAGGTATAACTAAAAAGTGAAAAATAAAAACTTTTTTACAAAAAAAAAACAACCAACATCAAAAACAAAACTACAAAGTGATAAATAACTTTAATTTCAGAAGTCGGCGTCAAAAAACGAAAATGCGGAACCAAAGACACCGACTTCCAAAATTAAAGTTATTTATCACTTTGTAGTTTTTTTTTTGGAAGTTGGTTGTTTTTTTGGTTCTAGGAGATGCCCGTATCCTCACTTATATAATAATAAAAGTAAGATTTGTTTTATTATTCTAATAATTAAAAATATTTTTTTTATGTATTTAGTTAAATAAAGGAAATAATAAAGTAAGAAATAATTTACACAGAGTTAAGCGCCATTGCGGGTTCGAACCTACGACCAACAACTCGTAAGTCGCGGACGTTACCACTATGCCACCACAGTGCTATCAATTCCTTTCCTTCCTTAATATTTCACTACAAAAAACTATCTCACACAAAATCTTTAGATCCTGCAAACTATTAAACCATGTCTACATAAGAGTGAGCAATAAATAGTTTCGCTTAATCTCCCAAAGCTACCTGAAAGCGCGGCTAATCCTAATTCTAGTTAATATTAACGGATTTCATATTATTATCATCAACAGGTGGAGGCGGACTAAAGACCGCTTATCTGCGACAGTCCCAGTCGGCGCACAGCGATATGAAGCGACAGCAGCCGACCAATCCGCTGACTTTATTTAGAGCAGCCGGTGTACCCAACGATGTCTGAGACACAGGGCTGGTGGAAACAAAACTATTCAAAATCAAAATATTTTATTTCACATAAACCTTTAACATGGGCACATTTATGAAATCTCAAAAGCTAAGTGCTCGGTTCCAATTTGCCGTTTCCTATGGAGAAGAGCCAGCAAAAAACTCCACGGTTAGTCTTTTAAAAATAATTAGCTTCTACAATGTTTTCTAATTACAGTGTTAATAGGTATGGGAGGTCAGTGCAGGCCTGTCAACAAGAACCAGGTACTTAACGAAATAGAAAATGGCCGACAAATCTAAAGTCAACAAGGTCTATAATTGAAATGAAACCTTACCAAATAAACTTTTATAATTGAAATTGGAGCAGCCTGTAATAATTATCGCACACATACATACATATCATACGTTAAAGGAATATGTAACTTATGCTCACATTGTGTTGGCAACTTCAAACCATCATAAATCCAGGTTTTATTCATCACCTGTTAGCGGCTTCCAAGAGTAACTTATAAAATTAATGATGACACATCATACATAAATCAGCCTATAATGTTCCCACTGCACACAGGCCTCCTCTCGGTGAGAGGGAGTGGGCCGTATTCCACCACGCGGGCAAAGTACCTACGGGTTGGTAGATGTCACTTGTCTTCGAATTGTTGGTTCTATGACATGCCGTTTTCTTCACGATGTTTTCCTTCACAGTTTTGAGAGCAGTGGTGATGAAATATTTTGCTCAAAGTAAATCGCCTGTCTGGGTTCGAACCTACAACCTACAATTCGCAAGGCGTTACCACTGGGCCACCACTGCTCTCAAAAATGACACTATGATGGTCAAATTGGTATTATGTAATGTAGTAATCTCGTGCTCAAGAAGTGGATCCCTTAACTTTCGGGCCATAATAACCTTTTTCTCAAAATTTTGATGGACAGAAAGTGTGAGGTTCAAACAAATAAGGCTGTGGTTGAATTTGATGGAAAGGATAACTTGCTGGCAGCAATATAAAGCAACAGAATGTAGCCGATCCTCTGACTTTATTTAGTAGCGCCCGGTGTGCCTAACGACGTCTGTCTGCCAGGGTTACCAGAGTTAAGATATTGATGTGGGAGCTTTCTCCAATGGTGAAGGCATACAAAACGTGGTTTTTTTTTATTATTTTCGGAATCACTGGATTACCTATATTTAAATTAAATCTTATTTTTTATTCTATTTTGTTTATGGAGGATTTAATAATAAAAAATTATGAATGATAATCTTTACAATTTAATTAACTTACCAACACGGGAACCTCACCTTTTTTGAAAGCCGGAAAAAAAACAACGAAACTATTTATTCAGTACTTTAAAAGATAATTATTTATATACTATGTCATCGTTCGCCGATTTAGCTAAATGAAGCAAATGTTCATGAACAATGTAACGCCGACATTAAATTATGTCTACAGTGCATAATTGCACGTCACGTAGGGTTCACAAGTCTTAGACAATTATAATCCATGGCTGGAGTTCTAAACTGCATTCATTATTATTCAAAACATCTCTTTAGATGGAAGATGAAGCAACAAAGCGTAGCTAATGACTTCATTCTGTTTGAATTTGTACAGATTTCTAGAGATTTATAGTACTGTAATGTATAGTTGACTTCTCAGCATCCTTATATTATCGATTTATACATAGATTGCAGTAAAATGAGACAATTATTAAATTTTAAACCAATGAATTTTCAAATAAAGATTTAGTGATGATACAAGATTTTAGAATTGTAAAAAGGGTAATAAGGATCTGAATATATTCAAGTTTTATTTCAGCAAAGAGGTTTATATTATTGCTAATGAACACACGCAACTCTAAGGCAAATGACCGAAATGAGGAAATAAAAATGTTAACTCCTTCACAAAATGTTTCCAACAAAATAAATTTCACTGTGCCAACCCTAGCGAGATCCCGCTCCGCATAAGATAATATACATGTTATATTATTAAATTTGGTTACTTAGCTGTGGTTTAAAATTTACGAGCGTATCGAAACTCGTTATAACAAACAAATTTATTGGTCATCTGCTCCGTGTAAAATATTGAAGAGTTTTTGGCTCTACTTGCAAGACTGCCATTATTTGGCCATTGTCTAAAAAGATCCTTATTTAAGATAGATTCTGGCAAAATATTTATTGAATGCTTCGGCCCCTATACATTTTGAAGCGTTATTGAATAAATTAACATTTTCGTTTACACCATTTATCTTAAAAAAAAATAAGAATGTGATTTATTGTTGATAAATTTTAATAGAGCCAGGTATTAGCTACCTTGCTCAGTTTAAGTAAAAAATCGGTCAGGGGTAAGTAGGACTCGCGCACCGAGGGTTCCGTACAAATTTGTAGACATGTAACTACTTTACGGTTTTCGGATTTTTTCCTTTACCTGTGCTACATGGCATTGCCTCTTGCCAAACATGATTCTAGGTCAACAGGAAGTATCATATGGGTTTTGATTCCCTTGCAAGTGTTAAAACATGCGGCATTTATATGGTGTACATAATAAAGAGTATTCTATTCTATTCTATTCTTTTCATAAACGACACATAAACGCCAATATCTTATTAATTAATATGACTGTCGGATCAGGGACCCGATTCTGTAAAATACTAACTTGTCAATCGTGTGTCGGTAGTGTGTCAGTAGTGTCTCAATAGAATAGTCATTGACATTTGGCATTCTACAAGTTATTTATTGGTCATTAACTTGCCACTGTGGTGCCATTGAAACGCCACAGTAAGACTATTAATACTATTGGTAGTCTGTAATATTTTTAAGTGTATTTGACACTTGTGTCTATCGTGTTTGAATAGTATTTTGGCCATCGAACCGCCATTATGAAGCCATCGAACAACGACACCTCTTTCCGCTATTGTTGATTTGGTTCAATTTGTTTATTTTTTTAAATTTAAAATAAAGTGTGCATGTAAAAAGGTGTGGAATAAAATTAGTCGTCATGAATAGAAATTCACACCAACACCTCGACTTCAAGTGCAAAAACTACTGTATCTTTTTTTTTTCAATTGCTTAAATCTCGAAAATGGTGTGTCCTATCGCAAAAATAATGAAAATTTCGACCCCCTTTAGAAAACCCATAAACCCCTAAAACTCAACATGTAGGTAATAATTTTTTATATTTTCCATACAAAAAGTGAAAAATTCCTTAAAAAACACTGCAAATCCACACCATGCGCGCCTGCGGCTCTAAAAAAAAATTCACGGGATAGGGCAAACAAGTACTTACCACGTGTCGACGAGTCGCGATTGTAAAATTCCATTTTAGTTGTGTCAAAATTATTTTTAAATGTAGAGAATTTTTATGCAGATGGTTTATTTTTGTTAGCAACACTGAAAACTATTGTACTGCCACACTATCGACATACAATCGACACACTACTGAGACACCACTGAAGCTTGTAGAATACCAAATGTCAATGACTATTCTATTGAGACACTACTGACACACTACCGACACACGATTGACAAGTTAGTTATTTTACAGAATCGGGCCCCAGGTGCGGGGTGCGGGTTGATCGACTACGCCTCGAATCACGGAATAGCCATTTTACGCCTGCTTCGTCATTGGTCGCGGTGCAACTGCAAAATTTACCCAGTGTTTCACCACGACCCGACCGTGTGGATGTAGAGGATGATGACGAGGCTATATCCATGAGTTCCTAGTACAATGCAAGATTGAGGAGGATAAATATTATTATAGGATTAATATTATCTTTTGACTTCCAAAGAAAACACTACAAAGTGAAAAATAACTTTAATTTCGGAAGTCGGTGTCGTTGGTTTCGCATTTTCGTTTTTTGACACCGACTTCCGATACTAAAGTTATTTTTCACTTTGTAGTGTTTTATTTTTGGAAAGCGGTTTTTTTTTAGTTTTTTTTTTTTTACTTTTTAGTTGTACCTACCTACCCTACACAAATTCATTTAACACTACTTGCTATGTAAATATCAGTGACAGGAAGTTATTAAAACATCATGACTATAAAATAAGTGGAGAAAAATCGTATTATTGAAGCTAACTCAAAAACTATCTGATCAAATTTATATGGGACCCATATAAATGGGTCCCATATAAATTTGATCCTTATATCCATTAAAAAAATAATTTTGCAAATCCGTCTAATATATGTGACGGAGTTATGCCCGAACATACATAAAAAAATATATATAATTATGTCGGAGAAATCATTAGTACGGGAGCTGACTTGACAACGAGGCAGAAGCGCTGTGACGACAACGCTTCGGCGAAGTCATTCGTTTGACTATTCGGAACGCGAGCGCCATCTGGTGGCGTGACAGAGTCTAGCCTGAGTCCGTGGGGGTCGACGACAGCGCGACAGAACGATGTGGAGCTCTCTTGGACATTTGTCATCGTACGGACAACACGTGCTCAGAAACTGTCCCGCGTTCCGTATCTGGTTGTCGTGTACCTACAGTGTATGATTCGCTGGTGTGATTATTTTTTTCGTGAAATTATAATCTGATTTGAACTGCAAACGGTTTTTCTATTGCGCAATAACCAACATTACCATAGTACGCCCACGCTAACTAAAATATGGCTGATGATAACGACACACGCATACGTTCTGCGTCATATATTTATAAACATCCGAATTGAGAACCTCCTCCTTTTTTGAAGTCGTTTAAAAACATTAAACTTTTTTATGATACAGTATTTTTTATTTATTTAATACATAAGAATAGAACCAGTTTCAAGTTCGTAAAATAAAACCAGTCTATAGTAGTATGCATTTCATACACGAAAATAAATAAATACTTTGAACTATTTATCCCTTGCGTCCAAGGACCAAAAAAACTGTGGTTCTTAACTTACAGCTTCCTTATCTTAACGTACATAATAATGAATCACTACAACTTATAGCTTCTTTAAGCCTCAAATCAGCACTAACACCATTAGGAAGCGACCCCGTAACCAGATTCACAATAAAGTAGATTTCCCAAGCAGGATGTGGAATAATAAATGTTGCAAATTGTAAGGATTTATTGGGTCCCGTGTTTGCTAATAGCTATAAATTAATTACCTAGAGTTATCCTGCCGGCAGCCGGATTGATAATAATTAGTTTGTGAACCCGACCTTGCGGGACCCCTTGCAAGCATGGATTACCTGCCTATGTTTTATGGTAGAATAATTGTGTACGTTTTATGGGTGACTAAAACACACACTATTCGAAATTTATAGATTTATAACTTTAGTTAAAATTGTATAGAATCGAGATTCAACCAACAATCAAGTCTTACATTAACTAGGAACATAGCAATCAAGACTTACATTCTATAGAATACCACAGAATGGATATAAATACACATTTCATAATATATGTTTCTGCAGTGCGATTGAATTACAAACGTCATGACAAACTGTTCCAATTCTACGAAGAAGCCAATTTTGAATGGAGAGACCACTAAATGGCACGTAACGTAAATGTAGCCACGCCACGGACGGTCCCTTATTGGAACTCATAGTTTACTCACTTCTCCAAACAAACAAAAAAGGGATAACTTTCCATTCACCGTTCAACTCCTATGTATAAAAGAAAGGGTACTTAGTCTGAACGGCCCAAATCGAATGGCACGTGGGCCATTCGAACGTAAACAAAAATCGTCTACGTTCAAATGGCCCGTTGGTTAAAAAATCTATCTTAATTCAATGGATAAACTACATTATGTACATTCGGGTGCAAAAGTAACTCGAGCTTGCACAACACCCTTAAAAAACTCTTGGAATCTTCAGAAAACCGCTCCCTCGCCTCGTGTCGAACAAAAACACTCCATACAAAGATCAAAGTCAGTCCTCAAACTATGACAGTTATAAAAAGTCAGGAAAAAAGTCGGGCTTGGCTAGTTGGTAAGTTGAGTGATATTTCAAGCCCAGGCCGACTGCCGCGGACGTTTAACATGACTCCTGGGCAAGCCAAGTTTATTTTAAAGTTCGCTATTGTAATTCTGAACCGGTTTCTCCCGGTTTGAACTATTCTTAGCGGATGCCTACGTCATAACATCTACCTGCATGCCAAATTTCAGCCCGATCCCTCCAGTGGTTTGGGCTGTGCGTGGATAGATCACTATGTCAGTCAGTCACCTTTGAGTTTTATATATTTAGATAGAAGAACACAGATAGAAAGATTGCTTAAACGATGCAAATGTAACAAAATTAATTAAAAGTCCACTCCGACCGAAGCATTGAAGTCTCTTCTCCTTTACATAATTCATCTTGTATTTATTGCAATATCAATAAACGCTGCAACACGCTTGAAATTCATTCTTATAAATATTGTTTCGTTCAGTTTGAAAGTCAACAATATTGATTGCTATACGCACATTCTGTAGCAGTTTCACAACAAAGGATAATAGCTTGACCAGCACATTCATTTAGAAACCAATTTAAATCTTCAAGAATCGACCCTCGCCTGCCATACATCAGAGCTACAGAAGGGTTTTTATGAGCAATCTACTCGCCTGTTATCTTGTAGTGTAAACAGTTGATTAACCCCCTCGGGACTCGCTTAAACGCCCCCTACGCTCATACGACATAATGGCAGATTTAGGCTAGTGAACTTCTTCGTCCAAAATTGTACCCTCGACTTAGAATATTAAAGTTGCTTTTGCTTTGTGTTGTATAGCTAAGGTATCGTTTCTTCCAGTACTAAGATAATGCTGTTCCGTTGGTCCAGTTCATTTGTCAACGAGATTAGGATGTGTCCAGATGAGTTAGTGGAGTAAGCTGAATGTAGCCTCTTGTTGTGGAGCATCGTCTTTAGTGTAACTGGTAATGGATGTAGGGTCCAGAGATAAGGTAAGTCACTTGACTTGATTCCGTGTAAGTACTGGGAATTAGGTTGGTTTCGTTTCCAAAAGTATTGTAAAAGAATATTTTTTGAGAAAAAATTCAATGGAATCAGTTTAGCTACTAAATTTGCTTTATTAACATTATAAGTTAATTAAAAGAGCGAAATTCGATTAAAAACGGGGATTGAAGTCTTCTAGCGAAACGAGTTCTAACTTTAGTCCAAGTTCAAACCTTCGGGCCAGTTTTTTTAGGTATTCCGAACTTTATTCCGACTGGCTCGATGGTTTAAACCATGTCCAAAGAAAAACCTAGTTTCATAATAAGACCGCATATGTTCAACTCGCTGAAGAACATCAACTTTGCTTATTTTCTTTCTTTCCAAACAGATACCGTGAAGTTATTTCCTATTTTGTGTTTTCCCGTCAAGGCTACGAATAAATCCGTTTGTGCCTGCTATAGATACCGTTCAAAGTTCAGCTTTCTTATGACGGGGAATATCGCCAACAACGTATGATCCATCGTCTGATAATAGGAAGTAGGTTTCTGGGTCACATCCAGGGTCGCTGGAATCACTTACTGGTATCTATGTTACTTTTTGCAAATCATTGAACCTACTTTGTAGCATCGATTTGAAAGTTTGGGCATAGTAATATTATTTTCTTGGGTTTGCTGATATCAGAAGACAGGATGATCCTGTCTTTTTGAAGGGTTCTTAAAATTCAGCAAAAGATTTATATTTAAATTCCGTTATTAAATACTAGCTTTTGTCCGCGGCTTCACCCGCGTAGTGGTCGGAAATTATTCCACGGGATTGTACTACCGGGATAGAAAGTATTCTATGTCCTAACACTTCTAATCCAGGTCATCTCTATCCATGTGCCCATCCAAACCCTTTCGGTCGTTAAGGCTTTCAGATTTATATTATTATAGTATGGATGTCACCGTCAATTAGCTTAACCATTTAGCCATTTAGCAAACATTGCGTTTGCAGATTTGAGATTTTTGTCTATAAACACACTTACGAAATAAATCTTAATGTAAGAAAACTATGTATTTCTTAATCGATGTCGCAGCTAACTGGCTTTATTAGCCTTTCAGTTAACTGCCTAGCCCTTTAACTAAACGGCGACGTTCAGTTAACGACCTGAATGATATCGGTATCGAACTTCCAACAAATCGAATCTTTGCACCAACTGAGCCGTCATAGTCATGGCAAAGGTTGATGACGTCACAATGAATTGCTTACTATAACAATTCCAATGAGCCGCCATGATGATAGAAATCCTTTATTATCCGAACAAAATGGAAGTGAAATGTTTTATATCCCGGAATTATTCCAGCAGTTTTTTTGTGAGCCGTCCATATTTACATATTGACAGCTCGAACCGTTGTTGCGTGAATTAAATTTGGCGAATTTAACTTTTTTATTTGTTCTTTTGTTACCCTTGTAGCCTGCATCACTCCTATTAGTAGAATCGTTGATTGTTTGAGAGCAGTCGTCCTTTAAATGTTTATGATGATCGTGAGGTGATATAAAATACGGAACTGTTTTATTTCTGTCCTTTTCGCAGCAGTTAATCTCACTCACATCTCACTACTTCTTGGTCAAATAATAGTAGCATAGTAAAGACATAAGTATTTGTTACTAGCAACATTAAAATGTATTTATTTAACATAAAACACCCAAGGCCAATTACATTAGTTAAAATCAAATATATAAAGCAAACTTACAACTACTCGACAGTCATGCGCTCATCTCACAATACTCCAGACTTACTGACTAGATCGTCTTCCATTCATCCGAGAACACATCACAGTCAGGCTTAGCTTAAAGAACCTTTACCGAATGTTAGAAGTAGTGAATGTCACGTTGTATTGAATAAGGAGATACTTGAATTCGTCGAAAATACGGTTTTCCTGGGGATCACGCTTGACTCAAAGCTACAGTGGGGTCCGCACTTACCTTCAACCCTCTTCCTCTCTCCTACTTTTGCTGTGCCCGACAGGGTCCACAATGATCATATCCTGTAAAACCTACCACCTAAGTTCACATGTGGAAGCAATAAATATATTGAGTATCACTTGCAGGGCGGCTAACTTCAGCCGCTTACGCTGTTTGGAAAATCCGCCAATTAACAGACGTGGATACCGCGAGACTAGTATATTATTTTAGTTACTTTCATAGCATCATGTCTTTCGGTGTTTTGTTGTGGGGACGGGCTGCAGATATTGATTCTATCTTTATTCTGCAAAAGAGGGCTGTCAGAGCCATCTACAAGCTCAGCAGACGCAAATCTGTTAAAAAAAAAATTAACATCATGACGGTTCCTTGTCAATACGTACGTTCGAAAAAATCTACATCTTTTTAGTAAGATAAGTGACATGCATAATTTTAAAACTAGAAATAGGAACAAATTAGATCAACCGCGTTTCAGATTGTCTAAAGTAAAAACTTCTTTTATGGGTTTCTGTGTAAAATGTTATAATAAAATACCACTCGATATTCTTCAACTAAATAAGAAGAAATTTAAAACATGCATTAAACGCACACTATGTAGACAAGCATATTATAAGTTGGATGATTATATCGTAGATAAAAATGCTTGGCTTAATGATGGTCCTACTCCACAGGCACTTGGTTCACTAGTTAAAATTTCAATATTTGGAAGAGGTGCTTCCCTTTTTATTTTTTAGTATTATTGACAATACGATTTTAATGTTTATTTTTATTTTATTCAATCAAGTTTTAATTGTTTAATACTTCAATACTAAACACCTCTTCCTGTTTGGTAGTAAACATTTTATTCATCTCTTAAATAAATTACAATCTATAGTTTTGTATAATTTAAAAGCATTTTTTCAATTTTGTAAATACTCGTATAAGAACCATGGATCCGTTTATGATTTTTTGATGTTGACTTGAAAGAGCATGGCAGTTGAGAAGGTGTCATGCTCACTTAAATGTCTCACTAATGGTGGCGCGTGTGTTGGATCATTCGGTTCCCTACAAAATAGTTGAGCTGGATGGTGCTGATCCACGCGTCATGTTCGTGAACGGGCGCCGTCGGTTGAGACTGGTCATCTCTTAACTGCCAAGGCTTATTTTTAATCTTATATTTTGAATTTTTCTTCATTTGTGTGTGTTTTTTTACATTGTTCTCACATATAGAAGCAACAAGAATATTGTACCCTGGATTTTGTTACATCTTGATTTAAAAGAGTGTCCATGGAGTTTCTTGCCCGTTCTTTTCCATAGAGATCTACGTTTTGGAATGGGCAACTAGTTTCAACTTTCTGACAAACTGACCGACAGTTTAATTTTGACAATTCAAAAGTGCCTGTACATGGTCTAATTGAAATAAATGCTTTAAATTTGAGTTTTGAGAAAGGAATGTTTCAAAACCAAACGTGCAATATTGACTCCTTTATACACACACTAGCTGCGCCCCGCGGTTTCACCCGCATAAGTGTCGATCCCGTGGGAATATCAGGATAAAAAATATTTTTTTATCCCGATATTCCCACAGGATCGACATAGGATATCCTATGTCCTTTCCTACTAAACTATCTCTATACTAAATTTCATCTAAATCGGTTTGCCTATCTGACCTCCACAACCTAGCTACAGGGTTACCCCTTGGCAAGACTGGTTGTCAGACTTTCGGGCTTATGACTACCAGACACACTTTCGCATTTATAATATTAGTATGGATGGATACATAAACTCACGCCTTCTTCCGATGGGGTTAGGCAGAAACTACAGAATGCCACGTGCTATGATCCTTTCATACTCCTTTTGCTTCGTTTACAGCAGTACATTATGTATATCAGCACCCTAATTGCGTAACACACGTCATCATCTGCCTAGCCTTTTCCCAACTATGTTGCGAGTCGGCTTCCAGTCTAACCGGATGCAGCTGAATACCAGTATTTTACATGCAGCGTATGCCTATTTGACCTCCACAACCCAGTTACTGGGTAATACGATACCCACTGCAATTGCGTAACACACTATCAATCTTAATCATTTTGAAGGATATTGTTAATAAATTGCTTCATAATTAGGAATGTTTGAAAAATTTGTTTGCCCACTTATAGTAATTAAGCAAAGAATGTTGTTAAACTGTCAAAATGAAATCTATTGCTGCCAGTTGTGAGTACTGCACACATAACCTTTCTGAAGAATATCACCGATGACCTCACTACTTTACACCTTTAGTAAATCACGCTAGTGTACACATGTTTGACCGATATCTAAATCACTTACAAAACCAACAAGACCAACCCAACCCGCCATCTTTCTCCAGCAAAAATATTTTAAAAAGTATTACATTTGAGGTTGTATCCGACATAAATACACGTCGTGCACGTCTGACAATATTGTATGATACATACAATGTGTCAGATCCCGCTTCGCTCGGTTTCAAAATCAAATTTTTATGAGCCGTGAAATAACCCTGCCTTGAAGCTCGTAATGCCTTTCGATGCAAATATATTGTATATCTAGTTTATGTACAATATGTTCTGCGGGAAAGGTTGCTTGTATCAAATGGTTTTTTGCGTCGTAAACCAATTTTGGGATCGGTTAGCGAATTGAAGGGTTTATGTGTCGTGTTTTAGGATAGTTGAATGCTTTTTATGACGTTTTCTATTAAAATTATGCGATCTTCTTTCGCGCGTGTCGACAGTAAAGTCAGGAAATTGATTGTTTATCAAATAGACTATCAACTTAAATCAACTTTTTACGCACTGATGCGGACACGGATAGCATCCCTGATGCGGCGAGTGCGGGACAGCTCCAACAGCTTGGTGGCTATAGCAGCCGACAGGATGGACAGTCCAATGATGTGGCAATGGATGACCACTCATTGTGCGTCATTCCAATATTTAAAATAAGTTGTTTTAGTGTATTTTTTGTGTAGGAATATGTTTTCATGTATGTATGTGTGGTTTGTGTATTAAATTGTAAAGTGTGTTGTTTATGGACGTAGGGTCTAAAATAAATTTATTATTTAAATAAATTGACATTTTCAATCAATTTTAATCACAAAATTGACGAAGTATCAATTTGATGAACAGTTAATTTCCATGATCGTACATACTTTATGCATAGAGACGGGGGTCGGGTTGCCTCCTTCCCTCAAATATGCCGAGGGGCTAATGGCTGATATTTGCGGACGGGTGCGGCTTGTAGTGACAGGTCGTCTTGCTGACCATGGTTTGTTATTGCAATTAACTGGTTATTTATTTTAGTTTAATGGTCCCAGTTTATCATTTGTGACTTTGGGGTACTATGCGAACACAATCCAGCATTTCATATGTAAGCTGTCACGCCCTTTATGCCTTGGAGGCTTTTATTTAGGTATTAAGTTTTGTTTACATTTTTTATTTTTTCTAGGTACTTATATAATATATGTATATAATAGTTTGTATAGTATCTGTTGGTATATTGGCGTGGCTAGCCGACATATAGCAAATAATTTAATTTAATGTGCTGTGTCTTGTAATGTTAATTACTTTGCATACCTAGTATTGTATAAGATTCCTAACTGAACAGACAGCTTTGCTGCTCGGGAGTTTGTAGCGCCACTTCATCTTCCCAGCTAAAGCAGTAGGAAGTGGTAAGGGAAGGCATTCTGGGGGACTGTCTTATGTAATTTTGACGTTCGAAAAGTCTGACACTCAGCCTAGTTTGAATAAAAATGACCTTTGATTTTGTTTTTACTTCTACTTTCGTGATATGGGCTGGGGCCCAGTAGGTATCTATGAAAGTTCTTCAGTGCTTACAGCGATAGACACTATTTATAAATTCTGGCTTTATTACAGTGATTTACAAAGGCCTACACATATAATGTAATAAAGATTTATGAGGACTTTTAAGATGAAAAGCAAGCAAATTAAGTATGCGTAATTGAGTTGGAGTATTTTCCTTCCGCCTAACCATATTAATTCTCAGCTTTTACAGACGACTTTCCCCTGTAAGCTCGTGCTTTAGTGTTTGCAATAATCATTTAAATTAATTTATTATTATGACCCAGGCAGCAGAATATTCAGCTATGAAACGAAGCTAAAGAAGTATCCACAAAGAGGGATTAACTGTGATTAGCTGAACGGGTGAGGTGGCGGAATGCTCAATGAGTGGCTATGAGTTGTTGAACCCTAGGTACACATTTGTAATTTTTGAAGAAATATTTATTTTAATTTCTAGGTAGCTGACCCGACAGACGTTGTCCTGTCCAAATTTCAATAAATCATACAAAATTCCCAGAAAAACAAACATTTCCGGGCAGCTTTTCCATTTTTTTCTTTCTATAAAAACTAAATTCGGACTATAAAGACACACTACTACATTTAAAAAATAAATTTGACTGACTCATTTCATTTTTGTTTATATAGATTAATGTACTTTTCTAACATAAAAGATTTCTAAGAGCATTTGAGGTGATTCGGTGAAGTTAACAGAACAGAATATTACTGTTGTTTTCTTATATAATATTTTCTTCACGAACAAAATGTACGCAAAAAACACAATAAAATGTCATTCTCAGACAAGACGTGAACACAAAGCGGAACCCGCGAATCTTGGCGCGAAATACGCATTATTCCCACGTAAATAAGTAAATGGTCCAAAAACTCCTGTTCATTATCATCGTCTGTTATTTTATTCTCTTTCCGTAAATAAAACTCGTAATATCGTGATTAATCGCTCGTTATAATTTATTATCGGCCATTGTATTACTTATTTGTGTAAATGTTTCATTTTTTTTTTGGTAAAATACGGTCTGTGAATGTTGGTTCAAATGTCAAGGTAAATTACATCTGCTCATGTTTAATGAACTTGACGATTTTGTTCAGTAAAATAAAATATCCATTCATGTCAATAATTACAACGTACGATTTCCAAATCAGTTACTACATGATTAAAAGGTGTCATCGGTAGGTACGCAGAAAGTCCACTGAAATGCGCTACAAAATACACCGTTAGGAAGTGTTTACGATGCCTGTACCAAGGTGCCTTTCCGTGTGTAAACTATTTAGATTTCTGGGATGATGTTCCTCTTCATCCCACTTCAAATTATTATCTCTCGGCTTTCATGCAAACTACAGCTTTGAAAATGCACCATAATGACAGTTTCAGTCATGATTTCATATTTGTAAGAGGTACTACTGCCTAGTAGAAATGTGTAAAAAACCGAATACCCTTATTTTCGAAGTTCTCTGTAAATCAAAGAGTTTTATTTACACTTTTTACACTTGCTACCATTTAGAGAACAAGTCACGTTTATTTCAAAAGAACACTCGACATTTCCTGCGAAGGGGTATGTCATGGCGAAACGTATGGCAGACGCCACCATGTATGTTTAATACGGATTCAAACAGAATTTAATCGTGCCTCAGCCTCCCCTTCTTTTGTTTACGTTCCTCTTTAAGGAGTGAGCGCAGTTCCAAGAGGTGAGGAGCAAACATTTCAATTTTTACGACTTCCCGTATTTGATTTTTAGGGAAGAAAAAATGGTCGCTTTGTTTTTGCGCTTTCATTCTGCTGAGAATTAAATTACTGACGGGCCTTTAGGGGGATTGTTTGATTTTTCCTTAGATTATTCAGGATTGAAAGCGTTTTATATTATACCTACAAGGTGTGAAATTGTGTCTTTCGTACATGCAATTCTTTTGACATCTACCGAAAGCGTAGTAAGTAGTCACTTAAATGGATTGTTTAGCAAGTTGCCTGTCAACTTAAATAGTTCGTTTATTCAACTCAAAACCGTTGTACGGTTCGTACACTTGCAGAGTCGTTGATGTTGTTGTTGGAGTGTGTAGAGGAAAGATCATGAGGTTCATGGCACTTAAATAAGTTTATTGCACCCAAGTTATGTACAATAATACACAGTTGGCGGTTCCTTTCTCTAGGTTGTTTACTCAGTTATTAGCTATATCACACTGCTTGTCAATTAGGTGAAATATGACTTTTAAATACCTACGCAAACAGACGCGCGTGCGTTCTGATCGCAGCGTCAGCAATGTGTTATGAACAGTTGAAGACTGTACAACTGTCATTCTTTATCGGTCGTATGAAATGGTTATTACCCTTTACAATTACAAAGTGTTTCAATCTGCTGAACAATTCAGCTCCCTGTCTTTATTACGGACAAACATTACTCGAAACCTCTAACATATTCCAACCAGTTTGGTTAGGAACTAAATACAGGTCATTTTGGCTCCTCATACCTTTACATCGAGAACAAAGGAAACTAGTAGACCGACCATTAATGACCACTAATGAGCGCAGACGAGGTTAAAAAAATAAACACGAAGCTGAATGTGCTTTAAAGTAAAAAATATAATACGGACTGAGAAAAGGAATATTCATCTTACAGGTTTAAAGCTGAAATCATAAAAAAAACATTTCAGTATATTTTTTGAGCATTCAATAAATATCTGCTGGACATTAAAAATATTAGAATCATCAAGTTTGATGCATGGATTTTTGAAAAATCTGGGGACCCTGGTGTCCCGGACCTTTAGAAGGCGTACGAGGGACCGAAATCAATTCGCAGGGGCCCCTTAGAAGATTTTAAATGATGAGGAGGCACCAACCGACGATTATCCCTGTATGCACTTTGCATGTGCACCCAAGGAAGGACCCCCTGTTGGTGCAGGACTATTGCAGTTATAAACACCAAGCTTGATGAATCCTAACTAATATTATAAATGCGAAAGTAACTCTGTCTGTCTGTCTTTCTGTCTGTCTGTCTGTCTGTCTGTCTGTCTTTGCTTCACGCCTAAACTACTGAACCGATTTGTGTGAAATTTGGTACAGACATAGTTTGGAACTTGAGAAAGGACATAGGATAGTTTTTATTACAAAAAATAAAATAAAAAATAAAATTTATTCCGGACATACAGCGCCATCTATTGGTCAAGAGTCGGCATCAATTCAGTACTGAAAATTCATCGGAAAAATGTAAATAAATAGTAAAAAGGTATGAAAATATAATATAATACAACTTTTAGTACAAAGAAAATGCTCTAACGGAGTATAGATCATTCTATTAGTACTATATGTCGAGTTGGTGATCGCGCAATGGTGTCGATCGTTACACGAGTTCGGTTCGTGTCATTGTTTTAATTCATCGGAAAAAAGTAAATAAATAGTAAAAAGGTATGAAAAAAATAATATCAATATAATAAAACTTTAACGGAGTATAGATAAATAATCCGAGTTGTCACTATGCTCGATAGATGGCGTTGGGATCGAAATAGATCGCGCTATGGTTTCGTTAGAACGCATTTGGTTGGGTTCCACATTTTATTTTTGAAGAGATCCTGCGAGATCGGGAACCATGTGGGTAAAACCAAAAATCTGCCGGAAGTCACTATTCCACGCGAACGAAGTCGCGGGCAAAAGCTAGTAGATTTAATAATATTGTTGCCCGTAGAGCTCATAAAATATACCTAATTGTAGGTACCGGCGAAATATAATAATAAATGATCCCTGTTCCTCCCTATCATACCTAATGTAGAAACCAAACTTATCACCCATTAGATCATGTACGTTCCAACAGAAATATGAGTCCCTTACATTGTGTTCATCCTTATTCACCACAATACATAAGCATCCAGACATTTTATTGTCCTCCCTAACCAGATCTAGCGAATAAATATCCAAATAAATCCGAGGGAACGTCCCAAGTCCAGCAGACATTATAAAACACCACGAGTGAACCTTTCACGGTCCGGCACATCGATAATATTGAATCAGTTGACTCTATTAACAATGCAAATAGTGTAAGCGAGTGCCAGCAGCTAGCTTCGTAAATGCACCGAGTTGTACAACTAACTTAACACTTGCCAGCAGCTTGGGAGGCATTAGACCTTATTGTAAGGGGCTAAGGTGTTAACGATTGCATGAAAAACTTGGCAAGTTTATCCGACATTGTTTGCAAATCCAAACTTATGCAGAAACGGGAGTGTTTACAAGGATCGTTTGTTACAGCTTAATGCTTGTTGTTTAGACTGTCTTCGGATTTTATTCGTAGATTGTATTTGTATCGGTTTGTTTGGGTCTGGTCTGGTCTGGTCTGGGTTTGTGATTAGACTTTTAGATTTAGCACGTGGGAGTATCGATTTCCAATAACTTTGAGGTAAGCGTATTTGAGCATCTTAATATTGTAGCATAAACATGTATTATTGTACTCTACTGTTCGTTCTGTAAATAAATCTTGCTTAGCTAGTAATGATTCCATTATACCTCGAATACACGATGGTCTAAGAATATTGATAGAATACATCACGTCATCGCGAAAATGCTTAATTTGCCAAAGTTGAAACTGTGAATGAAAGAAAGTTAACAATAAGGAACAATATTCAGTATCGGTAATAATATACATGGTTTCATTCTCTCAACACACAATACAAGCCAAAATCAATAATGCCAACACACCAAAACTATCTCTATTCTATACACAAACAAAATCCATTTAGATCCAATGCAGCCAATATAACAGCTAAACCAGATTTATAAACCAAACGAGGGTAGAAGGAGAATATTTACGACACAGGACAATTTGCATCGATACGGCTAATGCCGGCTATCGACCGCCAGTGTCAAATTATTTGCGGATTATAGCCAAAATATAGCCCACTGATAGCCCGGACTTTTGGGAAAATATTGATCTGGTTGGAAATTGTTTGGAATTCCCTATAGGATCCCATTACTTTAAATGAAATAAATAATCCGTATTAACGGTACGTTTTGTTTTAGAGCAAAGCTTTTACTTTATAGAACTCTTCAGCTTGTTATAGTCTCCTTATCTTTCTCCATTGATGTTTGGCAGCTGTAATGTAAGTCCAACCGCTCAAAGAAGATCTAATTTAATATAACCAGCACCCCACATTTTAAAATCAGGGAAATGAATTATTTATCAAATTCACTACCAACTTAAAATTGTCCGTATATTCAAATCACAACTCTCATTCTTTGACAGTTGTATGAAATGGCTATAACACGCCAAGTTGGAGTAGTGTGTCAATTTAATTTCTCTGAACGTACGTCCAAGTTTTGGCAGTACCTCGATTTTGGACAGATTTCAATAAAAGCACAACCTTACCAAAACTTTATCAGGAATAGTCAATGAAATAGATTTCTGTAACCACGTTCTAGGAACCTAACCCTTCGGGGACAACAGGCATTATGTTTGCGTGCTGTTCTAGGAATTTCACTAAATGGCCTCACAAATAAATTGAGCCGTAATACAGACAACGGAAAATTGGACCTTGGCGATACGCAGACTAAAATAGCGTCTAATTATTATCGGCGGCTTATGTTCGAAATTTATAAGCATGGCGGTCGGTTGTACTATGGGTTGAGGGTGTATGAATAATGTTTTAAGTTACTCAATAGATTATTGTTGGTAGCGGAAACGATGGGTCACATTAGGGGTATATTTTAAGAACAAAGAAGGACTATAAGGGCGCCGTGTTCACTTTCAACTGAGAATTAATGTAATACCTACTCCTTGGGGACAAAGATTCGCATCATACGATGTGCCAGAATGTATACCTTGTGATATGTATTCAATTCATATAATTAGAAAAGGGCCATTTTAACACGCGCGAAACAAAAGAGATAAGTATGCAGGTAATATAATTTAAATTTATTAATAGAAAACAACCAACTCGTTTATCAAATTAAATTTCAGTCGACAACATCCATCGGTTTCTTACTAAGCTTCAACTATATCCGACGATCCTGCAAACTTATCTCTTTTGTTGGCTGTATCTATTTTAAAAAATTGCAAGGTTGAGAATTCTATCTAAGGAATAAACAAAAAGCATTTCGGTATTTGTATTGAAATATTGTTAAAAATTAACCTCTTTTCCTTCCATTAGATTAGATCATCATCATTTTGTTCAGCCTTTTCCAAACCATTTTGAGGTCGGCTTCCAGCCGAGCTGAGTACCAGTGTTTTACATGGAGCCATGCCTATCTATCCCCTTGGTAAGACTAGTTTTCAGACTTGCGGGCTTCTGACGACCCGTAATGACTGTCAAAGTTCCACGAATGACAGCCGAGACCAACGGCTTAACGTGCTTTCCGAGGCACGAAGGGGTCTCGGCATGTAAAGATAGAACACATCGACGGACCAACCGCGGCAAGCGTAAGCGCATTAGATAAATAGATAACTTATCAAAATAAGGATTCATAAAAGTACCAACAACTAAACTTTTAAACTCACAATTTTAATAACGAATATTAAAACAAAAACTCTGTTAATCTGTGTTTCGGCAACAGTGACATTGTTTGCCCCAACTTGGTAGTAATTGTGTAAAAATTAGCCTCTGAAGCTTCGACAGCGCCTCGCTTGAGTGAGTTTCCTTGTTCCATAATAACGGCGAGCAGTTTGTGGCGAAATAAGCTGGATTTTAATTAGTATTTTAGGAGATGAGTGTTTGGGATTTTTGGTCTTTATAGTCTATTTAAACTCTTAAATGGAAACAGGCCGAGATCTATAAACGTTGCTTAGTACGTACTGTGCTACTGTGCTTACTGCTGTGTACTGTGCTTAGTGTGTGCTGTGTACGTGTTGTGCACAACTGTCAAACTACAAGTGCAAGATTAACCCCGCGTCTTATTTAAAAGCTATTATTGCGCGAATACGCGCTCGTTCGCCTTCATAATGTCATTCCTTTTTCGGAATACTGGAAAGCGCCTTCTGTTGGCGCGACCACACGTTCAGGTTGACCGAACAAAAAGTGACTTGAACGCGACGATTGCGTATTCGCGTGTAGATTGCTTCTAAATACGACACGGCGAGAGACGCGAACATGCTCTAGTCTAAGCAAGTGCTAAGTAACGTGCGGGCTTGCGGACGGAGAGTAATGGGTAGCTCTCCGCCCGATCAGGACCAGGCCCGTGCCGGACGGCGCGTATGTGTTCCACGCGCGCCTCAAAGAGATGTCAGCATAAAGGAAGGGGCCCGCCAGAGCCGAAGCCTGCCGGGGTAGCGGGATCGTCCGAAAGGGTTACCGCTGCCCCGGAACATAAAGGGCTAAGGATGGAACACGGGTGGGTTTTAGTCAGTAAGAGTCTGACACTCCCTTCCGCTCCAGCCAGAGCGGGAGGAGTCATGAGATGATTTCCCATCCAAAAAAAAAAAAGTGCTAAGTAACGTTTATAGATCTCGGCTTTAGACGTTGATTCTAAAAGACTGGTGGCAGCAGTAATACTTTATTTCCTAATCGTATAATACCCAGCAAATATTGATCAATTGTGCAACCATCGTGATTGTGAGTTTTTTGGGAAATGTACTATCATAGTCTGATTTAATAGCTTGTTGATAGAATTATCTTAAATTTTAGTGAAGAGTATCGCCATTACAATAAACACCTGCCATATTATTTTGTCTCTGCATCACTCTAAGGCTGGCTGGTAGAAAATGCCTCAGGCGTTAAGTCCGCCTTTGTACAGTATTTTTCACTTGTGCATAAAGTTTTAATAACTGAATAAACTATATGGTGTGAAGAACTGAAAAATACACGTAGGTAGGTACATTCAGTCCATATTTCATGCGCGGAGTGGCAGGTGTTTCATATAGTAAAAAATTCAAATAAAAATCCAAAATCATTCCGTTTTGGATATAGCTATTTCTCGTAGCTTTGACGTCAGCTATCGTTTCCACTATTTTTGAAATATTCTCTTCAAACGCTGGTACAGATTGCCAATACACGTAAAATAAACGTCCCAAATCCTCTAAAACCCACACTTCACACGAAAAAGAAAATAAAATATTTTTGAGCTATCAAACACACGGGAATAAAAATGGCCATTTTTGTCAGTATTGCTCTGGCAGTACTTTTAGTGTTAATACTTCGACTATTGCTATTAATAACAATAAGAGACTCGCTTTTTACCTGGACTTACGTGACTGAAATATTTCTCTTTACAAGTTAGTAGTCCTTGACTATTGAAACGTATGTGGTCGGCCTTTTCTTAAACATTAGTCTAATCGTATGAAAAAGGATTGTTCTATAATAATTAGAGTCGCTTTTCGTGTCTGGTTGTGTGACTACGTTGTTCTTCTAAACTACGCAACGGATTTTGATGCAATTTCCACCATAATTTAGGCGGGTATCTCATCTTCGCCGCTAAACCGCAGTAGTGCCATAACTTGTCCGTTATACGACAAGTGACACCGAAGCGAAACAACCTGTTTTAACGCACATATTTCATTAAGATTGTACCTCTTTCTTTCTTGCATGATTTCGTCGATCTGCTGGGACATCCCATGATCAGCCCGCTATTTTGTTGCGGTGCCGCGTTTGTTGTGCACGTACTCGTATCTGTGGCAGTCGACAAGTTTAAATATATAGCAATTTTTTTTTTTTATAATGTGTAGCTATGTTGATTTAACGGAAAACTAATTAATCTAAGAGGTCGAAAGTAGTTCTATGCTGTATTTACTAAGACGAAAGCAACGACACTGCTCCGATTACCACCATTCAACTAACTCTCATGATGCTCCGCTACTCGAATCGCAACATGATGTAGGTAAGCAGTAATGTTTCTTAGCGGAGTTGGTTAAGCGGTTTCTCATCATTATTTTTGCAACAGAGGTTTGCTATGGCCCTTAGAGGATTCATTCCGGAAGGTTTATTTGTATAATACATTAATATTTAACTTACTAATAACTTTAAAAACATCTCGATGTTTTTTCAAGTCGTAAAGAACGTGCTAAGCAGGGGTGGGTCGCTAGTGCCTACTTAATATTATAAACACCAAGCTATGATCTTTCCGGACCACTTCGCATGCGAATTGAACCACTAAATTGAACAGTTGATATCTCAGCAAATGCCTTTTAAAGAGTACTCTAGCCAAACGATCCGCAGGTTTAAGTGCATTCTTTTGTCAAAATTGCTTATAAAATCTTTTTAAAGAAATTACTCTAGCAGCGCAGCGGCGCGGAAAATTTGAAAATACTACGTTCATATTGTTCGTCACGAGACTGTGTACCTAGTGCTCCGACACTTTTTGTTGAAGTTAAAAATTATATTTTTAAGTTTGCTTTTCTTTTATAAAAACGACTAGCTGGTGTTATTTTCTATTATCTAAATAGGTTTAGAAGGATAAAAGAGGACTTTTTCCTAAAAGTGTAATATGAAATAGGCGCAAAAAAAAATCGGTTATAATTATTAATCTCACTATTTTTGTGCGTAGCGTTGATTATAATACAAACAATTACTACTAAGGTACATATCGGTATACTAAGGCAGGTAAGTATATTATCTAACATAGAGCTACTCCATTCCCTGGGGAAATCAAGTATCCACATTACATATTGTTGTTTCCCATCAACACGCAAAGCATAACGTGATATGATTGCATTATATTTAACTTGCCGTATAATACGTGACTAAATCTCATGCCATACTAGGTGGGGTTTTACGTAAGCTGAAACTAAAATTAAATAAAATCAACAAATTAATACTATATGACAGTTATTAATAGTAATATATTGTAATAATTAATCCCACCAAAAACATTTTCATGTAAAATGTTGCCAAGACGAGATCACATATGGCTCACACTGTCAAAAAGTTATCAGATTTTATGTAGAGCCAAGCTTCTAACTCTACACGCTCTGACTCTACAAGCCCTAACTTCACAAACTACACCTTAGTCAAAATATGAACCTTGGCCGTTTCGTTCCTACAAGAACTATTGTATAACAGAAAAGTAATGAACAGTGGATAAATGTTTCACCTTACGCCCTTGTGATAGTACTAGCTACATGCCAAATTTCAGCTTTCTAGGACTTCAGGAAGTACCCTAAGAGTTTTGATGATCAGTGACAAAATCGGGGTTTTTTAGATATTAATAAAATGTAAATGATGTAATGAGCTATGCAATTGAAACTTTATTCCACTTGCTAATAAACGTTGTATAGCGTCTGTATAGTTACACAAAGCTTTGTCTTCTCCTTTTGAAAGTCAAATTACTGACGACTGAAAGAGAGAAATTGGTGTGTAACTATTCATCTGATATAATACGTTTATTAGTAAGGGGGTATAATTATGTTTAATAAGTTCACTATTGACATCATATCCCGAGAATTTTGTTTATCTGGTTTAATCCAAACCCAAGTAATGAGGGTTCAAAAAAACGCTTCGAGCAAAGGTAGTTAGTGCCCTTGCGCTTCGCTTGGCTCGTCTTGGCGGGGGCACTCCCGTGCCCCCAGATAATGAATGGCTTTAAGTAAAACACATACTTATTTTTACATTTTAATAGAACAATAACAAAAAATTAACATTTTCTTCATCTTATAAACTACTAGCTTCTGCCCGCGACTTCGTCCGCGTGAAATTTCTTGTAAAACCCCGTCGCATCGCATCGCCTGCCCACGCTATCAGTTCGCTTTCGCTTAGCTTTCTTTCTTAATTTTTTTTCTTTTTTTAACGTGATGTTAAGCAGCCAGCTATAGCCTTCCTCAAGAATTGAGCTATCAAATGTTTTTTTTCAAATCCCAATCGGATTTGAATAAATTAAATTAATTCAAGAGATTAGCGTGTTCAAACATACAAACAAAAAACAATCAAACACTTCGTCCGCGTGAAATTTCTTGTAAAACCCCGTCGCATCGCATCGCCTGCCCACGCTATCAGTTCGCTTTCTATTAGTATAGATAGATGAAGTCTTATAACTTGTACCAGTCTATCACAGTCGACTGCTGGACATAGGCCTCTCACAGGATGCGCCACAACAAACTGATGTGCACTGGTTAGTATTAGCTAATATTTCGCTTATACCCTCTGTAATTTTTTTTTTTTGTTGTAACTTTTTACTAAGTACCTACTTAAGTGGTTATGATTCCCAAAATTATGTGGTCGATGATTTTGGTGCACGGTAAAACTCTAATGAGTTTATGTTGGCACCAACTCAAATGTATAAAATGTTTGTGTACTACTGAATAAATAAATAAATAAACGACCTTCGCCTTCCGCATCCAGTCTGTCCCAACAACCATAGTCTACCATAAAGTCTATACATATATCTGCTTTTAACCTATTGACAATTTACAGTAAAAGAATTATCAAAATTAGTTCATTAGTTTTTGAGAAAATCGCGGACATACATACATACGGGTCGAATACAGAACCTCCTTCTTTGAAGTCGGTTAAAAAACAAAAAATGTTAGTTGAGATCACAAAAGGTTAAACCTATTAGTTTGTCTACTTGTAATTAGCACAGAGTATGAAGAAAATCAATGACATTTACAAAAATAAGTAAAAAAAGCGAAACACTTGTAGCATTATTTAAGTCCAATTTCGTCGCCTTAACTTGTTTCAAAGTTTAAATTCAATCTAAGGCAGCTTCACCTTTCGGTTTTTTGTCGTTCTACTTTTTATTAAAGTATTTTTGGTGAGTTTAGTTACCGGCCTTTGTAAGCCATGGCCGCTGTGGTAACATCATCATTCTCTTACTTATCTCAATTAAATCATGGTCGACGCACCATGTCTTCTTCTTCTTCCATACTTCTCTATGTTAGTCGTCATATTGGTGTTCCAGTAGTAATGCTTGCGACTCACAGGTGTAGGTCGTAGGTTCGAACCCAGACAGGCGCTTTACTTTGTGTAAATTATTTCATCACCACTGCTCTCAAAACGAAGGAAAACTTCTTGAGGAAACCGGCATGTCCTAGAACCAAAAATTCGAAGACATGTGACATCTGCCAACCCGCACTGGGCCCGCGTGGTGGATTACGGCCCACTCCCTCTTACCCAGAGGACGTCTGTGTCCCACAGTGGGAACATTATAGGCTGATTATTGGTAGTCACTCACTTTCTAGCCACTTCATCATTATCTCTCACACAGTCCACCCATCGTGTTTTTGGTCTTCGCCTACTCTCATAGTCATCACATTTATACTCAAAACTTATTTCACGACTCTTTTAAATAACGAAACCCGAAATTCATAGACACCATCTCCAGTAATCTCTACAATATCCCTTCATCCCCTCTGATTACAACAGATATTTGGGATACTTTCTCAATGAACGTGTTTCAGCGTCAGTTTAAATGTGCAGGTCCAGGATTCAATGTTGTTGAAATATAAAGGTTTAATATTGTTTAAAATATAAGCGTTTAATTGCCAGCCGGCAAGTTTAATTAAAGGAGACGCTCGGACAGCTGTAAAACACTTGTCGAGTAGTGCTGAGGGGGATAACGTGGTATCAAGAGAGAGTTTTGATTATTTTTGGTAGTTTTTTTTTTTGTTATTATGTGAATGTAACAGAATGTTGTTATTTAATCAGATTAACGTAATATTAGGTAATTGCACTATATACAGTGTAGTTGGGCACAATGGGTACTCATCATGCTTAAATACATGTGTTATTGGTTCAAATATTACTTAAATGTTTCTAAAATGTAAATTACGAAGATCAGATTAAAACGTGTCAAAATCATAACGTCAAATTGAATGAATATCAGTCATAAGATTGACACTATGTTAAATAGTATCTCATTTAACACCCGATTTTAACATCAAATTACGACAACCGAACAAAACAAAATAGATCACGCAACCAGATATCGCCAATCGACATAATTCCACAAAATATTACGTCATAACCTAAAAGCTTCGCAAAAATTCTCTCGCTCTGAATGCCAGATACTGGTTTCTGGTTGAGAGCACTGAACAAAGCGTAACGTCTCTATGAAGGAGAGTCGTTGTGCATTTTTATTGTTAGTATTGTAGAGAATGCCAAGACTATGGAGAGAGCTTTCGGGACAAGTTTTAAGTTAATAGCTGTGTTTTCGTACTTTTTAGTTTGGAGACGTTGATGTGGCGAGAGATGTATTAATGGTGCTATTTCTGTTTTCGTCAACTTAGAGGATTTTATTTCCTGGGGGTACGAGACAGGAAAGAAAAACAACCGTTCTGGCATTAGAATAACTTCCATGAGCAGAGACACTTAAATGAAGAAAACGCCTCAAGCAGTCAGCTCCACTAGCATTTTGCAAGCAAATACATATTTTTATATTCATACTAGCAGTGCCCCGCAGTTTCACCCGCATAAGTGTTGATCCCGTGGGAATGTCGGGATAAAAACTACCCTATGTCCTTTACCGGGACTCAAACTATTTCTATACCAAATTTCATCTAAATCGGTTCAGTGGTTTAGGCGTGAAAAGGTAACGTACAGACAGACAGACAGACAGAGTTACTTTCGAATTTATAATATTAGTATGGATAGTATGAATTTTTGTTTGCATTCCACAATTTTTACGGGTTTTAAATGGCTTAAAGCTAAGGTGCAGTTACGGACCCTGTAGGGCACAGTAAAAAGTACAAAATGAGTTAATTCTTAAAATAAACTTAAAAATATAATTAGGAAAACGAACTAAATAATAATAAGAGAAGTAGAACATAATGTTATAAGTAATAATAATAATAATAACCCCATCGCCGTATCTCTACGTTGACGTCGTGGTGGGGCTTGCGCGCTCCGAACTCTGGGCCTGCGCCGAAAGAGTTTACTCTCCGGAATGGGTCTAAGGTGAGGAGCCAGACTAAGAGAGATACAGAAACCCGCAGGGCAGCATGTGGCGAGCTGTTGGGCAGTAGCGACCCCACGGACCCTATCTCCCGGGAGAAGTCTTGTTCCTCACCTCTGGCTTGCCTTTATTGGCCGGCTGGAGTGAAAAATGACGAGGAACAGAGCTCCCACCTCATTCTTGCCTTTATTGGCCGGCTTGAGTGGAGATTCGCAAGAGCAAACGTGCTCGGAGGAAGGAAGTATTCCAGTAAGATGCTGGTAGGGATCTTGACCGTACTTCCGGGATTGTCCTGATAGCCGTGGAATACCTCTCCACTCCTCATAAGCACCTCAGGACATGTTGCCCCCTTGTCGCTACGTCACTATGTGCTAGCGACCGTTTCCGGGGGCCCATTATTGAGTGTGCAAGTCACCCCCTGCCATTTTATCCGTGTATATATAAAACATTGATCAGGCAGGGATCATAGTTCTTCCATAGTTCTTGGTAACCAGTCCACTTCAGCCACCCAAACCCATAGTCCAACTTTTTATTTTTCCTATCCTACAATAGTCCTACACCAACCGGCGGTTATCCTTGGGTGCATTTGCATAGTGCATACAGGGATAATCGTCGGACGGTGCCGCATTTCCTTAAAATTTCCTAAGGGGCCTCTGCGAGTTGGCTTCGGCCCCTCGTACGCCTTCCAAAGGACCGGGACCCCATGGTCCCGAGATATATAAATTCAAAAATAATAATAATAAGTTTATTCACAAATTTTTACAAGAAATCCTATGAAAACCCTGACTTCTGAGCTAGGTAAAAACCTGTATTACAGAAGTCAGTGCCCTCTCCCACTTCTACTTGACACAAATTGTGAATAACAAAAAAAAAAAAAAAATTAAAAAAAGTAAAATAATAAGATGAAATAAATCAAAAAGTGATAGGTTAAGTTTACTCATGTTGTGTTTATGCATGTAGATAACGTGTTTGTGTGTACGTGTGTGTGCGTGTAAGGGTGGGTGTGTGTGTGTAATGGATACTAGATGTAGGTGAGGTATGTGGTAGTAGGGAATATTAATCTGAGATCAATAACAATTCTGTTTGGTCGTAGTTTAATTGAAGCAGCCAGTTCTTAATTTTCATTTTTGTTTCTCGTACAGTAAGTGGATGAATGTTTATTATTTTATTTATTTTATTGTATAAGTAGGATGACCTATATGTTTGCTGTCGTCTAGCCGAAGCTGTCCGACATCTGACAGGTAAGCATACGTTAGCAATAACACGTTTTCTCTTATACACGTTTACATCACAGGGAGTTTGCTTGTGTTTTTTTAATATAATTTGGGATATATATAATTGTCTAATTGTTAACAATTCGCAATTTTCATACAATTGTTTAGTCGGATATCTGAAGGGTTTAAAAGTCATTACTTTCAATAATGACCTTTGAGCCCTTTCTAATTGCATCATGTGGATTTTACAGGCACCACCCCAAACCCCTACACAATATCCAAGTATGGATTGAGCTAAAGCATAATATATGTTACGAAGAAGAGGAAATTCCCCGACGTGCCTAAGTTTTTTGAAAACCCAGATTAGCTTCCTAGTGCGACCCGTAACAAGACTTATATGGGGTTCCCAACTTAGCCTCTCATCTAAGATAATACCTAAGTATTTGACCTGTGTAACTTTATTAATAGAAAGACACGAACAGCTATTACTATTAGGATAATTACAAGAATGAACTTTAATATTAACGTTTTTAAGGTTAGTTTTGGAAAATGAAAATTGTATGAATGAAGTTTTAGAGATATTGAGAGTGAGGAGATTGGCTCCGAGCCATTGGCCAAGTCGATGGAGGCCGTTCTCGGCAATGCGACGTACCTCTTCCCAAGTCTCTCCATGGAATATTACAGCTGTGTCGTCAGCATACGTAAATATTTTACCGTTGCAGAGTGGTTGAAGACACAGGTCATTAATGTAAACCAGGAAGAGACTTGGGCCGAGTATACTACCCTGAGGAACGCCATAGACAACATTTGCATCAGAGCTAACACAGTATAAGTAAATATACAACGCAGCTCCGTCCGACTAGAAATGTTTACACATGTAGCTACTCGAACGTGTAGTGGCAGGCTAAGCTTGTGTAGTTTCTGTCAGAACTAATGCTCCCTAATATTAAGATATGTAGTTACATAAGTGGTCAAAACGAGATTAGAGAAAATAAGAAACAAGACAGCTGTAAAAAAACCTCTATAAAAAGTATTTGCCTATACAGGCGAAATACTTTTTGTGTAGGCTTTTCACCGTTATTATTTTATTTCGTCTGTAAGATATCCTACAGACGAAACAAAATAATAACGGTGAAAAGTACTAACGTACGTACTTAGGAGATTCTGGGCTAGTGCCAGATTCCATTGCTACCCAATGTAGGGCATCCTCGTAGACTTAGCGACTTGTAATAGTTTTCAAGTAATCGATCCGGGACGTACTCAAGTAGTCTGTTTGTTGAAATACGATGTCTCTTGGCAGCGCAGAGGACTGCTGTCCTGAATATGTCACGAAGACGACTACCTTCTCCTTATGGTACCTGGGGCTAGTGATAGCTTATTACATAAGAGTTTTGTGACCTTCTTTGAGTTACGATACAGTGGTTTGACTAAGGTAAAACTATGTGAAACCCACAGTATCCAAGATATCGGGTTTCTATTTTCTCTACAGAAAAATAATTTACAGCAGACTTCATTCGATTTAATGCAAATGTTATAGAAAGTACTTACTGAGTGTACATAAACACGAAAGACACGTGTCGGCGACTGCCGCCGACAACATGCCGCACGTGTACTTGAGCACCGTATTCAAATTCACGAGCGACACGTTGAAGCTTCGACGCGTGTCGACGACAACCGACGTCGCGTCGGCGGCGGAAACTTGCAGTTGCCTCTGTCGTCGACGCGTGTCTCTCGTGTGTATGCAACACACTTACTTCAAGTTCACGTGAACAAAAACGCTGCAAAGTATCCTCCAAAGATTTCCCAACTAAGATAATCAGTTACTGGAGTTTTCTTCAATACCCGACCGACGCGGAAAACATAAACTTTAAACCTTAACAGGCTAACATCGATCATCTCGGAGATAACGACCTCGAAACTACGAACTTCCTTCAACGAGATCAAAGCCGAGTTCTTTCAGGCCCAAACTTATCAGATCTCAGGTACTTTTAATGTTTCGGGTAATTAGCGGCCCAAAATTTCCTCTTCCGGGGTGCTGCGATAAATTAAACAAAAATGGGACATCCAAACAATCTGTGTTGTGAACAAGCAACAAATTTGTCGCGCGCGACATTTTCAGCGGCTATTTATTTACAAATTAGCATTAGGGTAGCTCTCATAGTCCCCATGATTGTTGTAAGAGATGATATTATTGTTGTAAGAGATGATATTATTGTTGTAAGAGATGATATTATTGCAGCTTTTGTTTAGCTAATGTTTACGGATCCTGTGATTACTTATACCAAAATGTAAAAGGTATTCCCAGTCATTGCAATGTTTGCAATTAATACTCGTATACATTGGTTTTCAGGTGTTTTTGACTTTATTTTTGTTTACTTTTTGAAATGGCGGCAGGGCACAGGAACAACCTGCGACTCCCGCGTATATTAAAATTAAATGGACGATATTTCAAACAATGGTTAGAACTGCAGTGCACTGCTGTGTACTGTTGTTATATGGATCACAATGTTGGGCCACAAATGGTATAAATGAAAGGCAATTGTCTGCAGCTGAGATGAGAATGCTAAGAGGGATGTGTGGTGTTACACGAATGGATAGAATAAAAATAAAAAATGAGTAAATAAGAGGAAGTCTGATAGTGGCACCGGTAACTGAAAAGTTGTGTGTAAAGTGGTTCTCTTGGTATGGGCATGTGATACAGAGGAATGAGTAAAATATCGTGGTAAAGAAACGATTGATGGACTGTGTGAATGATAATATGGTTAGAAAAAGAGTGACTACCGAGATGACGACTAATAGAGAAGTATGGCAGAAAAATACATGTTGTTTCGACTACAAATAAATTGGTATAAGGGCAGGAGAATGATGATGGTTTTCAAAACTACATCTCTCTCCTGAACATAGACGTTTGAGTGAAACGCCAGCATATTTGTAACCAGAATCACGTCGAGCTTAGTTGCCATAGTTTTTAATTGTATGCAAGGCAGCTGCCAAATATAGTCCTGTCAAGATATTGTTATGATTATGATCAGTGAACAACTATTGTTTGTTTTAATTGTTACAAAATATCGTCCTTAAATGTTGCCAAAAGCAATATTACTGGCAAAAGATATACGTCGCTTTTTTAATAATTGACAAAACCACTGAAATGTACACGACACCCACAGACAAACTGTAGAACTTCAACAACGACTATTAAAAAATAATCAGGTTAATTACTTTTTGTACTTCTTCTTCTTCTTAGCGTGTCGATGGCAACGGAGGTCAGTGCCTTCCATTCTTTTCGTACTACAACGGACTTTCGAGAAAGGCAACAAAAAGGCATCGTGGCAATACCCTAACGTATTTATTAACCCGAGCGCCGCAGTACCACAAATCCATTAACGTGGAAACTTTTGATTTGCAATAATGTAAACATGGCATGTCACAGTGTTTTCAGAAGGACCACGTCCAACAAACTGTATTTATACAGGGTGGCAGAGACAACCAAGCGAAAACTGGAACCAAGAATTCAGCAATGAGGTTAGTTCAGTAAAAGCTGATTCATAATTATATTTTGGCATCTGCATATCTGTACACAGAGCTTAAAGTTGCACATCATTTCATGTATATCTTCTGTAAACTTCTGTTCCAAGTTACCAAAAACGCTAAACCTAATCAAACTATTTGAGAGCTGTAATTAAAATTATCTGCAAGTTATTCGCTAGGTATATGAACCCGTGACCTACGACAGAATGTTCTAGAGACACTACAGATAATCTCGCGGGATGCATGTGAGGTAACTTTGATACAGCGGAGATGAATTTTCTTATCGTCAGCGCAAGTTTTATGGGATATGAGAGCACGTGCCGCGTGTGCGTTGTCTGTGTTATAAACTCCTTGCGAAGTCTTGAGTTGGGATAGTGTTCTTTATTTGACGTAAAAGTTTATTATAGAAACATTGCCGCCGCTTGTACTTTGTCTATTGTAACTCCTTTTGGTTCACCCCTGACGTTACGCAATTTTTTTTGTGATATCTAAAATTTACTTATTTAGGTACTTCCTCAATAGATAAAAGATTATTATCGATGCATTTTATTTAATTGGGAAAGGCTTCATGACGTCACTTTCGCCACCTGACGGCGGAACGCTCAACAAACGAGCGCTTAGTACAGGGCGCTCATGAGCTGATCTAGCCCAGTCGGCGTGCAGTTCTCAACGAGTCCACAAGTGTCTACAAGTATTTACATATAGTCTGTGAAAATGGGTAACAAGTATCAACGTGCGCATGTCCGTCGTGTTATTTTGTAATTCCTCAGTTCTTATTATGTATTATGATTTGAGATGTGATTCTTTAAGTATTTTGATAACATGGAAAAGTAATTTTTTGCATCTGAATGATTTTTAGTTTGTGTTGATCGATTTTTTTTTTGTTTCCTAATTTATGTTAAAGGTATTTTGTACCGACTTTTTTGTTGTCGTTTTTGTTTCAAGTGTTAATCATTGGAAACTTGTAAATGGCCTTCAAATGCATATTGTTTAAGAGCACTGTTTATATTAGCTGTAAGTTTCCCGAATAGCATAAAATAAAATATAAATAAAATGTATGTGCTTATAATTACATTTAATTGCTTGTGGGTAAATTTTACCCACAAGGTTTTTAGTAATACTTATGGGTATATTGTAAGATCGAAAGCAATTTAAAATAATATATGGTCAAGGAAATGAATGGTTTAGTAAATTGACTGCCAACTTACATTGTCCGTATATTCAAACCACAACTATCAGTTCATTAACTGTTATATAAAATGGATAGACAATGCCCTCTAAAAGTAAGGTGACATTTTTCCACTTAAAATTCTAGTTTGAAATATCTATGAACTAAAACGTTTTAGTGTAAATTTCAAACCAGAATTTTAAATCAAATTGTACAGCTAAAGTGGAAAATATCAATTAACTTTTGGAGGGTACTGTAACACGACAAATCGACGAAATGTGTTTAGTAAAAAATATATTTCTCTGACTATATTTAGGCAAAAGCAAAAAGTATACTATCAGCATTAATACCCTAAAGCAGGTAGGTACTATTTTAGTACTGAATAACCTAAAAATAATTACACAAATAGTTTTGGAAGCACGTCTCTCCCACAACTCAAACTAGAAACTGCAGGTATGTGAAGGTACAAAGCGAGAATGTCCGGTATTCAGAAGGTACCTTCCTACTGAGCAGGATTACGTTCCATAACTATTTACCTACTTGTTGCACTGACTACCGTTCAAGTTACGTGAAAATTATAATCAAAACACGCTTTGCGTTCTAAGGACCAGAATTGCAGGTTTCGGTTTATTTGTCTTATTTGTTTTTAACGAGAAGTGTTTTAGAATATGTAATTTAAATGAAACGTACTGACTGTGATAAATTCCAGTCATTCCTAAGACTAGCAGTTAGGTACTGTTACTTTCCTAGGAATATTAGGTAAATTGAATCTGTTTACCTCCTTTCTGATAAGTCAGTTAGAGCACGATGGAAAAACTTATTTATAAAGACACTTATAAATGCTTTTCTGTTAAACAAACAGTACCTACTTTTGACAGTCATATCCTATTTCAGAATCGCAAGCACAAACCCAAAACAAAGACACCGCACATTACATCCCCCTGCTCAAATTCGCCACATTTACCTCGAAGCCCACCATACATCAGAACCAACGATTGCCGAGCAAAGAAAGCACGTAAGCAAATAAGCACGCTAAGCAATCTACGTAGCAATCCCCTTACGGATAAATAAAGTATAAACAGCCATACAGAAGAACAGTAACACTATGCTTGCAAAGGATTCATGCGAGGCTTTGAAATATTCAGAGCAACAAAAAAGAAATGGCGGCGCGAATTTTGAGTGTGCCCGAGGTTCCGTATATGATGTGTGTTTTAGAGTGCTGTGTGCAGGATTTTTGTGTGCGAAAATCAGGTTTCCGTACATGAATTGAGAGCTGATGTTATCAAAATATCAGCTCTCAATTCACAATCATCACATAATTATCAGAATGTTAGAGAAAAACGTTACTATTACCGGGAAATGGTCTTATTTGAACATGTGTCAACAGGACATAGTGCCTGTCTAGGGTATAATAGCCTAACCTAAATATAACTATTAACTAGCTAAAATATGGCGTCGAAAAATTCCTCCGCATCGCTGTCGACGGATAATGTACCCAAGAGACTGGCGGTATACCACGTTGTATGGCAATGCTTAGCCTCTGGCCAAGGTAAAAGTCAGCCCTTTAGTCGCGGGAAGTGTCAGCCAACCGTTTGGAGATTTCGTTAGAATAGATAAGTAAGATTTATCTAAGGTAAGTTAGAAAGACACAAATAAGTCCATGAAAAGTTTGTTTGTGGCTCTAAGATATTTTGTCCCAAGTAGGTAACATCCGTATATCACCTCGCCCTACATTAAGACAAGGGTACTTACCCTCGCCCTGCGGAACCCAAACAGTGCACGATTCCCACGCATAAAGGAGTAAAAGATAGATTTATGCGTCACTTACTTGTGTTTATTGTCTCAGAACACACTAGTAAACCACTTATACGTATGTATTGTACATACAATTTTATATTAGAATAGAAATATGGGGAATGAAAAGTGTTATCAAGCTCCAATCGTGGTTCCTGTAACGCTCGGTTTAGAAAACAATTGTTGTTTTCATTCAATGGCAACATTTTAGACTGAGTGAAACAACATGAATATTAACATTGTGGTTTTCCTATCATTAACCGTAATCCTATAATTACAATTAATTTAAATCCTAAATCATTAGACTAAGGATGTTATGATTTGGGGCTAAGATTAATTGAACTACGCCAACTTCCACAATTATAATTCCAATACAAACAGCTATCCTTAAGCAAATAAGTAAGTAGAAACAAGACAGTTACATAAAGGGGCTTACCCACTATCTAATAACCACAAGCTCTGACGTCACAGCTAAGCTACGCTAACTTAGCACAAGTTTGTGATCCGCTCGATGGAGTTATCCTATGAAAATTAACAAGAGCAAGTCTCCTTCTAATAGTTTTCTGTTTGTCTTGTCAACTGTTTCTTGAAACTGTACGCGATGAAGATAGCTACAAGTTAAGTATGTAACCGAGGTATTAAACAGTTTTTGAATGATGATACTTGTTTATAGTTTTTATTCATAACATAACATCACGGCTTGTTTCCCCGAAAGGAAAGGCAGAGGTGTAGCTATAATAGTCCCACATTTGGCCAGTCATGTATCAGTCACATGATATAGGGGACCAGCCTATTACCATAAACCGAGCCCAATTACTCCGTTTATTCTTCTTTGCTTCATTTCGCTGTTTTTAAATCCCAACTATTAGACGTAATGGCAATAAAACTGATAGGAGCCTCTTACTAGTGAAACCGAAACCAAAAGATCACCAAACATCACATACATACACGCATCAACTCACGCCTTCTTCCCATGGAGCTAGGCAGAAGACAAGAAACTACAGAACGCCAACTACGTTCCGTAGTTTCTGCCTATTATAATAAAAAATAGTTATAATTATTCATCGTTAGCTTAATTTAATAAGATACGAACTTTACACTAAAAAATTAAATAATTGTAGTTCTGCATCCAATCACAACTCATATATACATACATAATCTCACGCCCTGTTCCTGTTCCTGTGAGGGTAGGCAGGAACTACAGAACGCTACCTGCTACGATCCTTACATACTCCTTTTGCCTCGTTTACGTTCATTCATCTGGTCATACACGCACGCCGGTTGCGAAGACCTACAACACAACTGACCTTTCTGAAGAGCATCAGCAATGAGGGCATTATATATTTATATTATCATCTACAATAACATATTATTCAGCTGCATCCGGTTAGACTGGAAGCCGACCCCAACATAGTTGGGAAAAGGCTTAGGCAGATGATGATGATCTACAATAACATATGCAGCAGTGTCGCAACTATGTTCATAAGTACTTCTGAAATGTACGAATATATTTCTCTTTTCTAACAAAATGCAGTTGAAAATATTCTCAACTAGATATGTCCATTTGTGAACATGTTTATTCATATTCTCGTGTGTGGATTTTAGTACTGTGAATATTTTAACTATCATAGTTTTAGTGCGAGGCTAGAAATAAAGCTCTTCATGGGTTATATCTTCCTAGTAACGTTATATAAGGTAATATTAAGTGGCAGGAAGCAATGCAATCCACGAAAACTCATCGTGTAATGAATTCATATTAGTATGGATTAGTAATATAAGCCGCAATTTCGACTAAAACTATTAACCACACTAATGCCCGGTTTCTGAGGTTTTTAAACGGAGTTTATACATTCGATAGTGATTATTGGTTCGATATCGTGTTTCTGAACACGATACACGATTGGTTCGACATCGTGTTTAAGGAAGAATTTAGCATAAAAGTCGAATGAATTACTAACGAGGGTTTATCTGAGAACCTCAAAAACCGAGCACACAGAAGGAATTCGCTTAAATAGATAATTATATCGAATCAACAGCTATTGAAAGTTTAAACTCCGTTTAATAATTCTTCAGAAGCCGGGCATAAGCAGACCAAAACAATATTGTATCTAAATAAAAAAAGAAAAGGGTAAAAGATAATTACAGTAGTTAAATAATTGTTGCACATACACGTACGTTCGTACCACTCTCACATTCTGTCTCACACACACATACTCACCCTTACACACCCTCAAACTCACCCTCACAAATGATCACACACTCACACTCATTCACATAGTAGCGTTTTGTCTAGTTTTATTATTAGTATTTTCTTTTTATTCTCGATTTGATTGTTATGTTTTCATTAATTTTGATTCTTAGATTTATTTTTAGTTTTTTGTAATTTGAAGCAAACCTATTTTACTTTTATTACCGAACCTGTATTTTAAATAAAGCTTAACAATATATAGATCAAAATATTACATGCATGGTAAAGATGTAGCATTTTCAAGACAAGCCATACTCGCAATTGTTTCAGTATTTCTTTTTCAGTGTATTTTCTTACGTCAGCACAGACTGTAAGAGAAAGCAAAAATATTAACCAGGCAGCAAGGTTTGTTGCGGAACTAGTTACTACATTATAACAGCTATGGAAGAAGGTTTGTCTATTTACTATAGTTGTCGCGTTTGAGCATGCCAATAGTGGTCATTGAAAAATACAAGAATAAAATATAAACAGAATAAACTTTGTCAGGAGAAATAACGATCGGTAGAGGAGCAAACGAATCCAGCAAATTTCTGCAGACTTTATTTCAGTTTTTAAAACAAAAAAATGGGTTGTTCCCTGAGGTCCTCGAGTCTATTGTTCTACTTTTCTCAACGGGTTCATGAAAACATTATAATAATGTTCTAAATGTTTCTATATGAATTCCCAACGGGCCCTCGAGATTTATCCAAAGTACAGTCAGTAAAAACAATTTATTAATAATATATTAAGCTGGAAACTGTAGGTGGGTCAGTGACCGCTATTCCCATGCTGCAACACGACAGCTATACGCTTCCACAGTTATTAGATTATTAGTACCTACCAACTATGTTGTTTTTTGATAAAAACGTGCCTGATATCTAGAGCATGACATACTGCACTATCCATTCCGGAAAATTAAAAACTTACGCGGGGTGGTGATACGGCATTAGATACAAAGTTTTAATATATTTTTTCTGAAACTTTGAAAACGACGAAAATTGGTTGAGGTATCTCATACTGTAAATATTATCTCATATGTAAGTAAATTATACTCTCTCATACTGTAAATAAATTCCTGAAATTATATCTTTTACAATCATGCACCAACGATGAATGTTTACACAAAGCGGTTTTCACTGAAAAATACCTTAAAATCACTTACACCAAAAATTCGTGTATCAATATTAACATTTCTACTACCCTTTACCACCTCTGCTCATTTTTACTATCCTTTCAGAGTGAGGGTAAACAATAATCGACGTCCGATCCTGGGCACATTTATTTATTTGACTACTGATTGCATGCCCTGTAGTTTTCACCAGCATTTATAAAAATTGGCATCACCTACGTCGGACTCAATTAAACATATCCCAAATAAAATATTTAAAATTTCATTTTCATTTCGTTCATACATCGGCGACATGCCGCCACCCTTTATACGAATGTTCAGTAAAAATTTTATTTCGTAACAAAACAAATGTTTGAAATAAATCCGTACTTTATGACGCTTTGTTGCAGATCGTTTGAAATTTTAATCTGGTGTTATAATAAAAATCGGATTTGTGTGTGGCGATAAAGATTATTTTGTTTGGGATATGGCAACATATTGTATATTTTTGCTTTTTTTTACAAAAATATTTTAACTTTGAAATTGAAACTATACACGGAAAAGCTACCCTTTGTGTTTGTAATAAAAAACATGTAAAAGATATTTTACCTTGTAACAAAAGCATAAACAAACTGTAAGCTGATATAAAAAAAAAATGGCCAATGCGGTCGCACTCGCACATGAAGGGTTCCGTACCACAAGGCAAAAAACGCCGAAAATGTATGGACACCCCTTTTAATCTTTCTATTTTTTGGTCTTATAGCGGCAATAAAAATACACACTCTGTGAAAATTTAAACTGTCTACCTCTAAATCTAAATTTCAAAATTTTTTTCTTAATCTAAATTTAGATTCAGCCCACTGACAGCCAGACGGCCGGCCGGATAACGGAGGCTAGTAATAGAGTTCCGTTGGCACCCTTTGGGTACGGAACCATAAAAAATATTGTTTTTTTAATATACGCTTTAATATCTTTTACAAAAACAAAAGTAAAACAATTCTATCACTATCATATTACACATTGCCGTATTACCTAAAAATAACTTCACAAAAACATCACATTTATTAAAACTCTCCCGCCTCGATTTGCAGCACTTCGCAGGATGGACGCTAAACATTAGAATTAAAAGAACTTCACTTAATTCTATTAGAACGCTCTGTATGCTGCGCGCACTTTTAAAAATATGTACTTTACCGCTGGCATTTAAATTAAATGTTGTTTTCTACAGTTTTTGTGTTTCCTCTGTTGCTCTGTAATCCACTTGTGTGAGATCATCACGATAACGCGGTTTATTGTAACGTTAAATTTTTGCATGTTATCTTAGCTAAACATGTTTGTGCTACTCTGACCTATGCTTAACACCATTGTATACCATGTTTTACGCAAATAAATTATTTTATTATTATTTCCTTTATTTCATTATTTACATATAAATTATATTTTTAAATATTAGAATATAAAAAATAATATATAAAAACATTTAAAAATATAAAAAATAGTAGCCCACCGGTATCGGGAACAGGGTCCAAGCTACCGGCGGTCAGGGCTCCAGAGAGAGGAACCTCCGGACAATGCGGGCCGTGTCCAGAAGTACCGCTTTCTGAATCAAGCCCTTGATCCAGCTGGCCAACGAGAGCCTCCTTAGGTGTTATTATTATTATTTCCTTTATTTCATTATTTACATATAAATTATATTTTTAAATATTAGAATATAAAAAAGAATATATAAAAACATTTAAAAATATAAAAAATAGTAGCCCACCGGTATCGGGAACAGGGTCCAAGCTACCGGCGGTCAGGGCTCCAGAGAGAGGAACCTCCGGACAATGCGGGCCGTGTCCAGAAGTACCGCTTTCTGAATCAAGCCCTTGATCCAGCTGGCCAACGAGAGCCTCCTTAGGTGTTATTATTATTATTTCCTTTATTTCATTATTTACATATAAATTATATTTTTAAATATTAGAATATAAAAAAGAATATATAAAAACATTTAAAAATATAAAAAATAGTAGCCCACCGGTATCGGGAACAGGGTCCAAGCTACCGGCGGTCAGGGCTCCAGAGAGAGGAACCTCCGGACAATGCGGGCCGTGTCCAGAAGTACCGCTTTCTGAATCAAGCCCTTGATCCAGCTGCCCAACGAGAGCCTCCTTAGGTGTTGGTCGAGACTCGAGAGAGCTCAAGTGTGTTAGGAGAATCAAATAATTACATTTCCTGCATCCGTAGGATAACACAGGAATGTAGCACTGGCGTAGCACCGGCGTGGCACCGCGTAGCACTAGCGTTGCACTAGCGCAGCGTAGCACTAGCGTGGCACCGCGTAGCACTAGCGTTGCACTAGCGCAGCGTAGCACCAGCGTGGCACCGCGTAGCACTAGCGTTGCACTAGCGCAGCGTAGCACCAGCGTGGCACCGCGTAGCACTAGCGTTGCACTAGCGCAGCGTAGCACCAGCGTGGCACCGCGTATCACTAGCGTTGCACTAGCGCAGCGTAGCACCAGCGTGGCACCGCGTAGCACTGCGTAGCACTGCTTTCCACCAGCGCAGAGTCTGAGTAGGACCGGCGTGACACCACGTAGCACTAGCGTTGCATTAGCGCAGCGTAGCATCGGCATAACATCGTCGGTTTGCATTCAAATGTTTATTAACACTCTAGATAAAATTAAAATATTATGTTATACATAAAAATACATTTAATAATAAATTCACAACAACCAAACCAGCCAATAATAAAACACTTACTAAAATTAACTCATGCAGCAATAGACTGATGTCACACGTCACGATTCATTCACGTCATTTTAAATCACGCCGCGTCAACGTTGACGTGAACGAGACGTGTTCAATTAGCGATTATCATTCGCGGACGAATGAATTGAACGAGTGTACGACTGTTTGCTTTTATTATTTCGGTTTTATGGGTCAATTATACGGTTGAATTTGGATTGAGATTGGATAAATATTGAGTGAAAGGGACGTCGATTTTTGTATGACATTGACAAGGTATTTGTTAATAAAGCAGTCACATTTGACCACCATTTCACCACAGAAAAATAAGTTTTTTTTTTAATATTTTTGAAATGCTAGGAGTATTACTATTATAGAAGAGTGTGGTAATGTGGTTTATTAGATTTTGTGTTTTTGGAGTATTTTTTTATCTTTGACATATTTCGGTGCTATGGGGTCCCGGACCTTTGGAAGGCGTACCAGGGGCCGAAGCCAACATTATTATTATTGAGTGTTTATTATTTATGTATGACACAATGTTTAGGTTAAAATAAATATAGTTGTATTTTTTCTTAAATTTACAGTACATTTCAAAAGTATTTTTTGTCTAGAACTGAACTTAATTGGTGTATTTAAACCTACTGGTAATAATCGTAAGAAGTTCATTTTCCAGAATAAGTTAATTTTGTGTTCCAAAAACTGTCTTGTTGTTTTTCTGTAAACCATACAATTAAAATATATCCCCGTCAATCAAAAATAACTTAAAACAATAAATGTTCAACACAAACTAGCCAAAACTCGAACTGCGGACCGACTTTTAAGTTGGCACAACTGTATCAAAGGAGTCTGAACCACGTATGAATAATGAAACGGGACCCCCGAAAGTAGTTTATTTTATTCATTTCCGGTTCGTTGATCAAAAGGAACCGTTTCGTACCGGACGGCCGGCACATCGGCAAAATGACGGTTTTTACAATTCCTCTTTTGTTGCGCTTTTGAATTTATAAATCGATGAAGGATTTGATTGAAGGAAATCTGAATTGCGAGCAGTTTTTGATGTTTCGTTTAAGTATATATTTGTTGGTTTCTTTTTTTGCTTGCGCTGACAGTTTTATTTAAAGATCTTTAGAAACGTTTGGCGGTAAGGTTTATAACCTCAAATATTTCCTGACAGTTGTGGCTTTAATAAAAATACAACAAAAGGAAAACAAATGCCAATATAATAGGACTCGACATAAAAATGTTATAAACAAAATGATTAATAGAATTAACAAGAATCTACTTACTTAATAAATATTGTTAAAAGAGCAACGTTTATTAATATCGTCGTCCGAACGCGCCTCGTCCATGTTGTTATTAACTGCTACAGTCACGAACTTATTAATTCCCGCATTACGATCGCCTGACTTCATAAACTTCAATTCGAGGAGAATGTTCTGTTAATTTTTTAATTATTCCTTTTTCTGAACTAGTTTTTGCCCGCGGATTTGTCCGCGTGGATGTCGGATATCATTCCACGGGAACGTATTACCGGGATTAAAGGATCCTATGTCCTAACCCAAATCATGTGCTATTCGTATGCCTTTCATCCAAATCCGTTCAGCCGTTAAGGAGTGAAAAGGTAACAGGTAAACAGATTATAAAATGTTATAACTTTTGACCAAGTATAAACCAATTTTAATTCTTTCCCTTATTTTATCTCCTTTGGGGATGATTTAACAAAAACGTTGTAAGACGTAATTTCCTATTTCTTATCAAAAGCATAAATTTGTTTTTTTTTATACCTTAACAAATTCTGCGTTTCCCATACAAACTTTACTGTCATTGTAGCACTTATAGCTACATCACTAAAAACACAGTCTCGAACACTAGCTATGAATACCAAAATTCTATAAAAACGAAACACAAAGCAAAAATGTATTTCTGGCCCAAAATCTGTAAAAGTATATCCCTACCCTGCTGACCTACCTCAGTTCAGAGCCCGTGCATAAATAGAGAGGAGCATTTCCAAAATTAGGTAGACTTTTCACGTAGTACGAAATGTTACGTCATTCAAACGCTGAATGAAAGGAGCGGTATGAGGAATGAATTAATTTTTTCATTCAAAAATGACTGCGAATGTTGGTGTTAAGCTAGTCTTTTTAATTATGGACTGCTTTAAAACTTTGGATGTTTGTTTACTCTTACTGTTTTATTTTTTTTTGGACGGTTATGCTTTTTATAGAATACTTTTTGGAAATTCAATATGAAAGGCATTCGGTTTAAATATGTTTAGTTAACATGCTTGTAGTTAATAAAAATGTGAGTTTTAAATTAAAATTCACTCGTTCATTTCCTTCATCCGTTAACCCGTGAAAGTTGAAATCGCCTATTCAAAACAAAAGAATGTAAACCGAGCCGGAATTTTGACTATTTGCATTTCCAATGGATTTTTTCTTTCATGTCTGACCAACAGACCTACGTAATTGTCCAAACCTAAAAATGAACTGTGCTGCAAACTGTACCGGGGGCACAAAGCGCCACGGGGAAGCGTAAAATGCCGCTTGCACTTTTTGTGCGAGCAAAAAGTGGCTACATAGTACACCGCAAAAATTCACTCTGTAAGAATTAACGAATGCCACGCGACGCCACGAGCCGCTGAAAAACGCCTAAAATCTTGCAGGGCTTTCACCAAAAGACTGACGAGCCACTTGTTAACTCCACGATAATATAGAAACGTCGACAAAACTATTAAAATACGTTTAATTAAGAAAATGTTGATTTTCGAAAAGTTTTGATCAAAGTTACTAATTCACATAAAAAGGTATCTATACAAAAATATAAACATCTCCGACGCGAAAGAAGACAGAATTGTAATTACCGAAAATGTGGAAACGTTAAAACTTGAAATGAAAAAGTATTCATATTATGCTCTGAGCCGGACAGATGGAAATTACATTTGAATTCAGTTATAACTACAGTTTATTCGTATTTTTTTTGTTTCCTTCATAAAAGTTGTGTCAGCTGGTTTGAAATTCGTTGGGATGAACATTTTTCTATAAGTTTAAAAAGTCTGCCTTCTGCAACGGAAAATGTTAGCTGAATTATTTTATCTGATCAACGAGAACTGTATTTGTTTACCGTAATGAAATCAATTGTAATCTACCTGTAACGGGTTTATTTGTCTTCAAGTATACATGAATTCAAATGTTATTCAAGGCTGATTTATTACAGCTTTTGATTTTGACCGAAGTCTCGTCAAGTTGGACCTTTGCTAACCACTAATTGGGTTGCGGTCTCGGGTCTGACAGCGCCTCGTGTAAAATAGTGATATTTCACCGCATCTGGTCCTATTCGTATTATTCTTAGTAAACGGGTGTTCAAGAATGCTATGTATTTTATGCGACATTTTCTCTGTATTTCTTTTCCAAATGACTGTTTGATGTCGTCAACTTGAATCTTTAATTGGTCTCCCAATGTTGGTCCGTTTTTTTTCAATGCTTTCTTCGTGGGATAGCAGGCAGCTGTCAAAATATACTTTTTCTTACAAACTTAATTACGATTTCTAGTAGGTATGTTTTGGAAATCTGTTAGACCAGATGTGAAACTTTCTGTCTAATCATAGCCTTATAAATGTGATGTTATATGTACTCTACGTGTTAACCGTGGCATCCGCAATCCTATAGCGGTTAAACCTATAGTTTAACCTAATTATTTAACAATGAGATTGTTGTAACAATAATACATCCTACATAATATATTATATCCATATACTAGCTGACCCAGAAAACTTAGTACCGCCTCAGAATCAATAACTACAAAATGTGTAATTGTTTTTTCATGTTTTAATAGTTATTCTCTATTCGGGCCCACCCCGAATAGCAGAATAACTATTAAAACAAAATCCAACAAATCAAAGATCATAAAATGGTTCAGACTTTCTTGAGTTATAATGGTGTAACTAATCCGACTTTGTTTTATTTGTAAAAGTCGGCTCTGCAAGAGCAATTAATTTTTTTCCAAAAATTTTGAAGCGTTACCAAAAATTATTTTTCACTTTAAAAGCGTTGGAAATGACCTCCTTTATCTCCCTATTTCGTTTGAGCCACGACTTTTTGACCAGCCTGTATATACATATATCCATACATCCATGTCTAATAATTAATGGAGACAGCAGCCCTCTCTACACACTGCTATACAAACCTCTCGTAGTTATTAGCTGGCCAGGTAAAACAAAGCAAAGGGAACGAATGGATGCTACTGTGCGGTATAACTAGGTACCTATAAAACACATTTTATAGTTAAGTTTGTGTGGAAAGTTGGAAAAGATGACGGGCATTGTAATTATAGGCAATTTAAACTTACTGCTTAATTTTCCTAAATGCTATAATTTTTCTAGACGTTTGTTCAGTCTTGTACAAAGACTTAATGTTCCTTCTACAAAGAACCTTTGCAAACTATGTTTTGAAAGTTTTTACTAATATTAATTATCTTTACGTTTAAAATTACGGCTCTAAAGTTTTAAATTCATTTAATTATGCAAAATACATTTCAAATATTGTGTTCTAAACTTCGGCAGAACTTCATAGATTGCTATAACCCACTTTAGTTGTTCTATCATTTGTTTAATTTATCAAACAAACAGTCGACAAGACCGGTTTAGTTTCTCCACCACTAGAACTTCATTGCCTCACGAGTCACATACACGTCTCTAACTCACAACAGACCACGGTCCATACGTGCCTCCGTGCTTCAAACAATAATCTTGCGCCACGCCTGTGCCTCACTGCCTCGAGAACCATCGATTTTTAAACGCCTCGCCTCGGCTAAGCCGCTTTCGTTTTTGTTTACATACCGGATTCTACTTTAATGGCATGTTTCTGATTTGTTGGTGAATGGTGGTAATCCTGGACGTAGTGGGGTAGGCAGATAGGTATGGATGTAGGTAGGGTTTCAATTTTGGATGATGTTTTAATGGGTTTTGGATAAGTATGATAGTAATCATTCGGCCTACAACATAACCAATAGTAGGTATGTCTGTTATTTTTCTATTACTTGATTTTGGGTACAGGCAAATTGTACTGAGAACTTAGTTTATGCCGAAGCAATATTTCAGAATTTTCAATTTTTTTTATCGATACCAATGCTGAAGTGGGAGTGCGCCGGACACGTCTCACGAATGCACCCGGAGAGATGGCCAAGAACGTCACTCACTGGACGCCAGAGCGAGGACATCACCGTCGAGGTAGACCATGGGGAAGGTGGTGTGACGATGTGATAACGTTGGCAGGGCCAATATGGCCAGACATCGCACAAGACAGGGAAGTTTGGAAGGATAAAGCGGAGCTTTTGAGCGTTTTGAGCCGCATCCCTTTTTTTAGCCTATCGGTGTGCCGATAGGCTAAAACAAAAGCTATGCGGCTCAAAACGTTTCTTAAATTATTTCCCTTGTATCATAAATACAACTCTATCAATCACAATTATTTCAACACAGCACTGTATAATGGACTGAAAAACTAACCAATTATGATCTAACTGAAAGACAAATGGCCGCTCACAGTAAACTTTCAGTTTCACTTCCGTGTTCAGTCATAATAACGAGTGACGTCACGTCACCGTTTCCGGTTCCAGGGGTCATACGTGACTGGTTCCATTAATCTAGTTACCGCTCTACGTGGACACAGAGGGAAAGGCAGAAGTTCCATTCTGTTGTGAACAAAAAAGTTGCCTTTTTTACTAAAGCTTAGCACAGTTATACATACAGCTTTAACACTATGTTGGTTTGTTGGAATATTTTGAGCTGTTGTAGGCAATACACGAAAGATTAGCTTCAGTTTACGTCAGCAGACAAGGTGTTTCAATAACCTTCCTCTGATTTTCTCTATCAATAAATACTTAAATATTTGAGATAACACTTAACAATAGTACTTGTATTTTGAAAGTATTAAAAAGTTTAATATCGCTGTATATGCGAGCTAAAAACTTAACATTGCTTTGTTGTTTTAACACCTTTGGTTAACATTTGCACAGTTTAAACTGTCCTTCTGTAGTTATTTTGTTAGTGGTTGCCCTTTCATTTTTCGTAATAAGTAATTGTTATCATAATCAGTTTTAACTTACGAGGTCAAAAGCTAGGTTTGGATACCGGGAAGTTTAAAAGGTCAATAACTTTTGACATAGTTAAAATAAAAGGACATAAATAAATTGACCACCCTTTTCCATTATATTAGGTAATATTAAAGGTAATTAAACAGCGGTCGGTACCGCCCTAATTGCGTAACATATCTACTTTTATTCCATTGCGTCATAAGTTTGAGAAATTCGTCTGCTCAGCAACGTAAATAACTCAATGAACGTGGCTGTACCGTCAAAATGAAAGAAATTGCGACCAATTGTAATTGTATGTGTTACGCAATTACCTCACAGGTTATTATAACAAGACAGGCCGACGTTCTCTTATCATAATTCCCTAGCCACCCTTAATAATTTAGGTACATTTATGTAGTTTTAGAGCAAGAATATAATATTTGATAGTATAGTCTGTTATCGAGTCCACAAAACTTAAATAATCTAAGATTGACATATTTTGTATTTTTATAGTAAGTAAGATACGCCAAAAAGATACCTTTTAACAACAAAAATCCTTCAACGTAATTCTTCAACTCTATAAATATAAACAAAATTCAACATTTAACTTCGAAATTGTCCTCTCCAAAGATCACGTCGATCACTTTTGACCTTTCGACATGGACGTAACAACCAATCTTAGGGAGTGCCTCATTTTATAAATTATTTCCTCTTTCCAGAGGAATCTACAAAATATTTTTACTTCGATGAGCTTGAAGGTCTTCACTCATCAGGTAATAAGACTATCTTTAAGAAAATAGGTGAGCAGATGTAAGGGCGTGTGGGTGCCGGTGGGCCAAGGTTTGCGAGAATAGTGGGGGGTGTATATATGCGTATGTTGAATGTACATAATAAGTAGTGCCATTCAAAAGTTATTTGATTCTACTTCTTATATGAACCAAAGATCTCTGACTACATAAGTGTATATAACGAATTTTGATGCGGTTGTCGCCATAATTTAATACATTTATTCCGGAAGGATTGTGTGAATAAGGTATTAATATTTACAAGTAACATAGATACTGCACAAAAAGCTCGATGGTTTGTGCCTCCATTGCACCCGTACGAAGCAAGGGCGGGTAACTAGTTGTCATAATATTCTTATACTAGGTGACCCGGCAAACTTCGTACCGCCTCAGAATCAATAAGAACGAATAATGAATAATCTTCATAATTTTTTATTTCGTCAAATTTACCCCCGTTTTTATAGTTATCCTGCTATTCGGGGCGGAGACAAATCCAACAAATTAAAGATTATAAAAATTGTTCCAGCCGTTCTTGAGTTATAAATGTTGTAACTAACCCGACTTTATTTTATATATACAGAAGATAGATTATGTCGTTATCTGCTTGATGAAATGGTTTCACGAATTTGCCCATATTTTCATCAAAGCTGCCAGTCACCAGGTTTACGAATGCCCAAACAGCACCTCGAAAATACATTACATCAACCGAAGCGCCAATTAAAACGATTAAACACAAATGAAGTGCTATACAAGCATGAAAATAAAATTTTAATTACGACTCAGAACTTTAAAGCCGGTTGCTTTTTGTTTTAATTCCTTGTTATGGCGACAAAGCAATCAATTATTACGGCTTATCGCCGTGGCATAAAATCTCTTGCTCTGTTTACACATTTCTTCCGAACTGGAGAGATTGTTGGAGACTTTTGACTGTTTGCTTTTTCTTTCTTTTATATTTCTCTAGAAAGATTTATAAAAATGAGATTTATTGTAACTTTTCTAATGATCATGGCTGAAATATAAAAAGTAGTTTCAAAAGTTTTCATTTAATGCTAATATTTAATAGAAATGCAAATCATAGCAGGTGACGTACTTCAGTTTCTGCCTAGCCCCATAGGAAGTAGGAGTGACTTTGTGTATTTATCAGTAAAAACATTGAAAATCTTCATCATCCTTAGTTTTATATTTTTGCCTTCACATTATTCTAATGCCACAATATAAACAATGATTCAAATTAATTATTGATTTGCCTGAAAAAGAATAATCAGTTGGTTGTTGGTTTACCAAATCCATCACTAATGTTTTATTCAACGCTCCCACAAATCCGCACTGAAAACAAACCGCAGAGAACGCCTTTAGAAATCGAATGGTTTTTTTTAAACTACAAACAATCGTACCGGGAACTAATTAGACCGGCAGAGAACAATATGTGGATGTCGGTAATCAAGACCTGTGTACGTAAAAGGAGAAAAACCCATCAGTGGAGGCGGGCGGTTTATTTATTTTTCCGATAATCTAAACAAAAGGATCTAGAGATCAGGCGTAGATTGTTGACGAAGGGTTCAGACAGGTATTGATGTGAGGTAGCTTTCCAATTTACCTATACCTATATGTACAGTTACCCCTTACATACCCCTTGTATAGCGTCTGTATAGTTACACAACGCTTTGTCTTCTTCTTTCAAAAGTCAAATTACTGACGACTGAAAGAGATAAATCGGTGTTTAACTATCCATCTGATATTATACGTTTATTAGTAACGGGTTACTGTTTATTTCACGTAAATAGCCATTCAATGGTTTCATTTGACGACCATTTTTATTAAGTACGCAATTATTAATAATTTTGAGAGGTGTGACGTATTTCTAGGAAGATACCTAATTACCTAAATTGGAAAATATTGGTATATTTTTTTACATTCTGGAATAAAATTCTCCTGAAACTGAGTGAACTGCAGACTTTTTTTGTGGAAATTATCTGAGTTTTTTTTAAAGTGGTATGCGTTTTTACTTTAGAACCTACTAACACACACACACACACACACATACATACACACAGTTTTCCTTCATGGACTACAATTACCTTTCAAGTACCTCATTTTACAAAACTGAAAGTATTCTAAAATGCTAAACAATGTGTAATGCGTCATCAAGCACTTGAAATATTTGTATAATGCATGTTATTAGAATGTGCTGGTGCTGTAACAGCGGACTTATTGCACCACTTCGGGATATTGAAGGTTTCACAAAACAATAAAGTTTATGTTATGAAATTGTGTGCTGACCTAAATATGCTTTAGCGGTTTATATTGTCTGTAGGGGACTTAATATAAGATGATGTTGTGATTTCGGATTCCAATTTTAGCTCCTTCAGGAGTTTCAAAAGATGTAATAAAATAACTCAAAACCTGGAAAGGGGTCATTGTACTCATCATTATAATTAACAGCTTTTACCTTGGAAACAACCCTGAAACCACAAAAACTTTGTTGTCGAGTACAACGACCCCTTTTGAATGAAATGAATGATATGTGTCGGTATTGTATTGATAATATTAACCTGTCTATTTAATAATCGCGACTTTGAAAAGCTAACAATTTTCTATTTATTACTTTTTTTCACCTCTCATATTGGCATAAACTATGGTCATATAGAAGTGGTAGTAGAAATAATGAGTAGGTAGTTAACAAGGCAGGGCTGCCTAGGGTGCGACTATTCATGGATACAGTATTAAGATCCCCGTTCTAGTCAACAATGATCGGTAAATTAATGAAACCAACCATAAAAAACGTAATCGTTCAACGAGAGGAATACAAAAGAAAATGCTATTGATTGGAACGACTTTTCCTTTATGTGACGGGCTCGGTCAACCCGCGGACAGCCGGAGGCGGTGACATCACAATATGAATGAATGTCAAGTTAAAGTAGCCTGATCTGCGGATGTCGATGGCTCGGGTTTATTTAGTTAGGGATGGGAGTTTCTATCCGTCGATATTTAAAGCTTAGGTAATATTTTTTTGTGATTAATCGTACAGTTCATGAACTCCACGCTAATTAGAATAATTTTATAACTTATTTATTTATTTACTCTAAAGCGGTTAATTACCAATAACAATAATTAAGACATAGTCAGAGACACATACACAAATAGTTTGTCTGTGTAGTCGTTTGGTTCATTTTCACGGCCAAACTAAGGCAACACTTTTTTTTGTTTGTCTTTTTTTTTTTATTAGTAAGTAAATTTAGCCTCAATCACGCTGAAGATAAGGTAAGTAATCGTATTAACTTGCAAATGCAATGCTTGCTCTCTTTGCTCATCACTTTACTTGTTAAGTAACTTAAAGTAGTCGTCAATGATGATAAAGTCAATCACAAACAATATAACATTTTATATTGTTTTATTTACAAAACGTAACCCACTTTACAAACGCTCCATGCTTTTTTAGCAAAACACACAGACAATAAAATAGTATTAACGAGTATGCCAATTTTGTTCAAAGTAAATATATAGGGTCCATACAGGTGTGTATCATTGTGTAGGTAACGGTTCAATTTAATCAATGCTGGCTGACATAACACGATTGATTCGGGACAATGATCTCAGAAGTGAGGGATGTGTTAAAGTTCCGCGACTAAATATATTGTATAGACTCAAGTTCTTCTAACTTTACAGACAGCTGTGCTGCTGAGGAGTTTATTGCGCCACTTCTTCTTTCCAGCTAAAATACTAGGTAGTGGTGAAGGGCGGGCGTTTTGGAGGACTGTCTTATGTAATTTTGACAATCAAAAAGTACCGATTCTCAGCCTAGTTTAAATAAATTACTTTTAATTAAACAGGTTCTTTGTAAGGGTTTTGTTAATTGTTATCAAAATAATAGATTGGAGAGAGACTTCATAGTCTAGACATTGAATCTTCTGCTAAAAGCGTTGTATATAATTATTAGGTAGGTAGGTAGGTGGTTAAACCATCATTACAACGAAAAACTTCTGTAAAGCAGAAGTTTTTATATATATTATTTCAATATTTAATCTTTTGTATGTAAATATATTTCAATAATATTAAAACACGCAATAGCCTTGCTCCCCATTGGAATTGAGTACTGAAAAAATGAGGCGTGTACTCTATGCCTTTCTACCTTTTCCAGGCATAAATATGTGTTGTTATATTATATTTCATAATCAGCTTATAATGGTCTCATAGCGGGATATAGTCCTCCTCTCGGCGAGAGGGAGTGGGCCGTAATCCATCACGTGGGCCCAGCGCGGTTTGGTAGATGTCACATGTCTTCGAATTTGGTTCTAGGACCTGGCCGTTTCCTCACAATGTTCTCCTTCACCGATTTGAGAGCAGTGGTAATGCAATTATTTACACGAAGTAAAGCGCCTGTCTCGGCTCGAGCCTACGACCTACAATTCGTAACTTGCGGCTGTCACCACTGGGCCACCACTGCTCGTATTATACTTAAAAAATTAAAAAGGGTCTGAAAGAATTAACTTGTAAATTGGCCGACCTTAATAACACTGAAACTTCAATTGCTTCGCTCACTGGAATCTCTCCCGTTTCGATCATCCACGATTTGAACCAGATAAATAAACAGACGCGCACATTTGCGATTTAGGATGCATTCGATTGGCCGTTGTGGACCGGGAGTTTAAAATTGTTCTCTGATTGGCTGTTGTGGACAGACCTTTAAAAATGTTCCCTGATTGAGTTGTGTTGCTCGTGTTTGTTTTAGAAAGAGTGTGCGGTAGGGATTAGCTCTCGAGCACTGGTGGAACGAAGTGATTAGGTAGTTCTAGTAAATATATTAAAAGATCTTTGTCTAAACTTGCGCTTAGGCTTAGTTTTTTATCGTTGGTTGTATTCATTACTGCTCAGCCCTTTGCTAACTATGTTACGATTGACTGATAGTAGTAAACCAACAACCAATAAAAACGGACATTCTGTCCAATAGGTAGTACATTTTTCCAGAGCTAATCTGTGAATGGAGGCAAGGTAATCAAATTGATAAGTTCTTTTGTTTGGTAAGTCGTAAAAATGTAACAAAAACGAAAAGTGTCACGTACCTGTCGGGGGAAAAGGTGAAAACTTGTTAATATGCTATTTTGTTTGTTTGTCTCAGAAATGAGGCAGGATTTGTTGTTATTTTATCGCAAATTCATCACCCTTGTTTTACTTTCTTAACTCTAGACAGCCCATAAATCTTATTTTAGGTTTATCTCAGAATCTGACAAATCATGAACTGAAGATATCTACAAGTAAACAACTCAACGGTTTTTTCACCCTGTTTTTTACTCATCGTCTATTCCGGCTCAGATAATTTTAAATCTTTCTGAAATGGAAGTCAGTCCTAGTTGTTTAGTTTCTCAATCAATTCGATTAAAGTACCCGTGAATATCGTAATAATTAATATTAATCTGGATCAAGGGCTTGATTCAGAAAGCGGTACTTCTGGACACGGCCCGCATTGTCCGGAGGTTCCTCTCTCTGGAGCCCTGACCGCCGGTAGCTTGGACCCTGTTCCCGATACCGGTGGGCTACTATTTTTTATATTTTTAAATGTTTTTCTATATTTTATATGCTAATATTTAAAAATATAATTTATATGTAAATAATGAAATAAAGGAAATAATAATATCCCAAAAAAAACATACGGACGTCATCATAACACTCCATCATCACCCCGTCATCGTAGACCCTTCTATTTCTACCATGTCAATTGCAAGTATGACCCTAGCTTTACTGAATAGCAGTAATAAATCATTATCATAAAATTTATAACAACAAAAAGTTTGTCAAATAAAACATTTCCGTCCCACATGATATAAAAACTAAGCAAATCCAATCTCATGAAGTCATACAAACAAATAAAAAGTATCCCATACATACCGGTATTATAAAATTCAAATAATAACCCACATCGATCCCGTTGACAAAGGTTGTCCCCACGGAGGGAATGGCGAATGGCGCTGTATCCATTATAAGTTGAATTAATGCTGGTTGCTTCTATTTCTCAGGGGGTGGCGATTTGACGAAGGTTTTTATATCCAACTGGATGATCGATTGTTCGTTTTTGAGATTTAGGTTTCACTTTTTAATGTTGTGTATGGTTTGGCAAGATTTTAAAATACCAATCATCTAATAATGAATTTGGTTTCGTAATTGATATGTATAAGATATGGGTACGATTTCCAGGGTCGGGAGTTATTTGGATTTTCCTCCCGGAAATTCCCAATAGCAGCCCGGAGTCTGGATTTGTTCCCATTGGTGGCAGTAGGCTCACGCCCATGGGAATTTAACATATCAGGCGAAGTGTGGGTATACTGTAAATACACCTCTGCCTTACCCTTCGTGGATTACAGGCGTGATATTATGTATGTGATACAAGACATCTTGCTGTCTCTATCTTGCAATTGTAGTTTGATAGTTGTGCGACAGAATGCTCTTCCGCCGAAGCATGAGTTGAGCTCCTTAAAATAGGGTTGAGCTACACGATGACTGATGCATGTATGCCGTCTATTGGGAATTGGGTAGTTTTTTTTAATATTGACCAACAAAATATTGACGTATAAAAGCGTCTTAAAAGATTCACTTAGGTACATAACTAAACATTTCATTTCACGAGCGAAGGAACATATATTATTAATTTCGGCCTTAGAGAATTTCGGGCAACCCTTGCAACAAAACAGTATATGAAAATGGAAAAAAAAAATTGAAAAATTCTCTGTAGGTACCCCTTCACACAGCGATTAATTAGTCTTCAAAACATAATGCTGATCACAGGCCATCAGCCCGATCACCGCGAGATACACCATAAATACTGGCAGGTGCTGGCCGGGGCAATAAATGAAGTCATTATGACGTCACGACTCGACACGGGAGGTCGTTAATTTGAAACATTATTTGGGGTCATTTGTTTTGTATGGCGATTTATCGGTGGCAGTGTTTCTACTTGTCCATAAGTTCTTCTGCGTGTGTTGGTGATCGAAATGTGTAAATTCCATTTACCATGAGTGGAAGACATGTACGTGGACGGTCGGTGGTCGCTAGAAATCTATAAAAATATAATTTTATTCGTTTTCGCAGAGCCCGTTCATTAAAACTACCAGCAACTCTAGTTCAATTGAAATTTTAGTTTTCCAAAAATGTATTTAGAAAGGACAATGCCCATTTTGTTAGGAGTTTTGGGCCCCTAAAAAACTTCGCATGTCACGGTGGTTTTAACTTGGTTTTGTAGACCTGGAATTACCTTTTCATATCCTGAAATCGATTTTTAATTTTTCACCCTAGTTTAAGAGAAATCTAATTTTTTCGGATGCTGAAATTGAGGTTATAAAACAAGTTTTTTTTTTGTTTTAAGCATATTTGAAACTAAAATAATAATATTGTTAACCTCTTGACCGCTTGTGTTGCATTTATGCGACACATATTTCCGTGTCCCTACCGCTCGTGTCGTATTTCTGCGACAGAGAACATGCATGTTTTTTTCGTTCTATTAACTGCGTGGTACAACTAAAACCATTATTATTTAATAATGCTTTTAGTTGTACCACGCAAATAAAAGTTTTTGATAATTATTTAATTGATACAACAATTTCCCCTTATATATTGTAGGTATTATTTTATCGATTTGTAGCCGCGCGCTGGGGGCACGGCAATTGATATTTAGCCAAGCGCTTAAAAGGTGTATTAATATTGATTCCTGAATTTAGAAAATACTACATAACTTCTCTTGCTAGATATTATAAAGGCTAAGTACTCGCGCTTACAAATATCCCTTGCCATGCCGTGCCGGCAGTCAGCGTTAAGGTGGATCCACACATTGCGAGGCATGCGCTCCGCACGGCGCACAACGCATGCCTCGCCAAGTGTGGACCTGTATATTCGTGGCGAGGCATGCGCTCCGCACGCGCGAGGGCGAGCCAACGTATGTCGGCAAATGCTTCAAGATCAAAGTGCCTCAGTGCGAGCATTACGTTAGGTGTGGACGTAGCCGCGCATGCACGTTCGAGGCGTGCGCCGCGTAGAATATCAACGCACGCCTCGACTGCGAAAATGAAACTGCGTTTGCTCGGGCCAAACAGCGCGCAGCGCATGCTCGGGCCGATCCAACCCACACAGCAGCAGTCAAGATGGCGCCTTTGCATCGCGTGCGCGTATCCGCTGCTGCTTTTATAATTATTAATTCAATTATTGAAAAGAAAAGGAAAGAAAACGCCATACGTCTTCTTTTTTATTTTTATTAAAATAATGATTATGTTTAGGATCCCATAATAATCTATTACTTTCGTATAATAAAACTGCTTTTCTTAACATTTCTTTGTCGTTCATAATGCGCGCGTACATCCGCAGTGAGGCGGACACAACCATCCAAACGCAACGCACTGCTCGCAATGAGCCGGCCGCCACACGGCGCACAGCGAATAGCGCGTGTGCGGCGCACACGCGCTGTGCGTTGTGCGCCGTGCGGAGCGCATGCCTTGCCAAGTCTGCGCGCCTACTTGCCTCGAGCATTTGCTTCGCACGCGATGGCTCGACCCGAGCATATGTTGGTATAATTTGTCAACACGCACGCCTCAAGCCGAGGCATGCGTTGTGCGCCGTGCGGAGCGCATGCTCGCAATGTGTGGATCCACCTTTAAGTAGGCTGTGCCCTCACCACTAATAGGTAGTGTTTTTAAAAATAAATACTTACCTACGACTAAAGCCTTAGGTTAGAAGAGCTCATGGCTAGGTTACAACAACCGCACAGATCCATCTCTAGTTAACCTAAGATGCTCTATGGCTGCTTACTTTAAAAAAAAACGACAATAAATAGTAGGTATAACATTTATTCTTCAAGGAATATATGGTCTAGAAATTGCGCTGGGGCGCTTATATCATTAAAACAACCCCAGCTTAATTACCACAATACGGTCATAGTACGAGCGTAGCACCCTACTGTACGATTTAACACTAAGCAACTAAAATAATAAGCAATGATACTCTCTAAAGAATTTGCCCTATCTTGCTCTCTACTCATCAAAATCAAAAGTCATTTATTCAAACTAGGCTGAGAATCAGCAGTTTTCGAACATCAAAATTACAAAAGACCGTCCCGCCAAAACGCCCGCCCTTCAGCACTTCCTGGTGCTTTCGCTGGGGAGAAGAAGTGGCGCAACAAACTCCCCAGCAGCACAGCTGTCTGTTCAGTTAGAAAATACATATAAATAAATATGTGTAATAAATCCTACTACTCACATGTCTTGATATAATTCTAGCCCTAACTAGATAATTGTTTTGACATGTCATTGAAGTCTAACTGTTTCTCAGTAGCTTTTTCAAGTTTTGTGAAAATATCATCTACTTGAAATCCAGTAAAATCTGAATATGGGGCTTCTAGTTCATCCTAAAGATTGCTATGTAAATGATATCTGCAGATTCTTGCAGTGAAGGGAATATATACTTTTTGATGTAACAACAAAACTTCTTTTATAGTGCCTGGTACTAACAGACGTTAAGTGTTCGCACAACCAAGGAACAGGCAATGTCGTTAACTTGCCGAAACCCGTTTGTACTTTAGTGAATTAATTTTTGAAAATGTTCGAGGCAATTGTTGTTCCTGAGGTGGTGGAACCAGCAGTGGTAGTGGAGGTGGTATAGGAATCACAGCACCTGCGATGTTATCGTCCATGTTATCAGTCACTGGCGCAGACTCCACAGTGGGTTTGTTAACACTACCAATGGCCTGGCTCTGTATTCCTCTCGATGCAGACTCCCAACAAGCACGACAAACTCGTTCCAAATTCAAAGCCTAAAAATAAGAAAATATGATATATTATTATATACTATTTATTTTTGTTCAATTAGTTCAATCATAATTATAATGCCACGATTAAAACACTTACGTGATGAGCTGGTGTCCAACTTAGTATAAAGTTCCTTTGAGGACAGTCTTAACTAACCCTATGAGTTCTGCGACATGCAATTGACATGCCACACGCAAAACATATGTTGAGGTGTCCAAGAGCAGGGGATACAAGGGATAGAGTTGTGGTTGAAGATGTCTGGTTTTGTAATAATACAAAACATTCAACACACAGGATGTCATCAGAGGATATCTGAAAAGATAACAAAAGTAAATCAGTGAATTCCTAAATAGATAATACGTACATTTATTCATGTGCTCATTGCAATGGTCTAGGTTTTCTAACAGATCACCATACACTGCCTAAAACGTTAACTTTTGTTATAGTGGAAATAATAGATTTACAGTCGACGATGATCCCTTGATTGACCAAACACAAGCATCCTAAATGTTCGTATAAGTCTTGTAAATGACACATTATACACTTACCGGTGTAGGTGTTACCCAGGATCTCAGAAGGATAAGCATTGGTTCATATAATTCTTCGATTTGACGTCTACGAAGATTAGGCGCCAAACGTAGGGAGCAATTGACACATCGGCGAAAGAGAGGGCGGTTTACCCGACCTCTACATCAGGGGTAAAATAAGAGTCCAAGGCTCACTTAAAAACTAGAATACAGTCAATTTGTTCACTTGTCACTAAAACAAGAGCCCAAAGCTCATTTGTCACTAAAACAGGAGTCCAATATCACAAAACAAATCCACTGGAGAAACGTAAACGCTCAACTAGACAGCTTTAAATCGTAACGAATAAACGAACAGAATTAAATACGGAAGAATAAATATAATATCCAACTCGACGCAAAACGAACGGCACGAAGCAATTTGATTGATGCACTGATTTGACAGTTGATCTGTCAAGTGTGACCATGTTAATAAATATTTTGGTAATCGATTTACCAAATCGATTTGTTATTCATAATATTATTTACATAATTAATTAAAAAGATAATTATAAACGCTATTTAGGTATGTATAGGAGGTACTAACCTGAGAACTAACCATAATATTATCTGTGGTACCAACTTTTGTTTAGAAACTAATCAGGCATGAATGTAGCGTAATATTTCTGACGGTAGGAAATACCATGATACCTATGATAATATTTTTTTTAGTTTATTTACTACTTCTATTGTCTTTATTTGAGCCCGCCCATCGTCTACTTCGCGCCTAATCAGTTACATGAGAGTGTTAGCTAGATTACGACAGGAGAAAAGCTATTGTAGCCTATCTCCGATCATTTTAGTCGGCGGATTAGTAAAATATCGATATTTTCAATCGATTACAAATATTTAATTGACATAGTCTGTCGTATGGCAACATTCAGGTTAAGTTTTATGGCGGAACTGACATAAATTCAATAAAATAAATATTAATTTTGTTTTCCAATGCTAGGGTAAAAGAAATGTTGATAAAAATAACTTAAACATGTAAAAATACTACTTAATTTTTGAGAAGTAAATAGTCTTGACACGGTACCGAAACTAAGGGGCCCATTGGTGGTCATTCTCCTTTTCTCTGTATTTTCATGTTCACATTATAATTTTGTAAATGTTAAAACCTACAATTGTTTTTTCGTGTGATCTAAAACAATCCAATTTACATTTACTTGCAAGTTTCAAAGAAACACACTAGTGCATGAAAGCAATTTTTTTTTTTTTATCGGCATAATTCTTAACTGCTACGAAGCCAAAGAAAAAGTTAAAAAAAAAAACTTAAGTCAGCTAAAATACGAGCGGTCACTTGAATCCTTCATACGACCCTAAAACATAAATCACAAAACTCTTAAAAAGCAAGTTCGCAACATTAAAAAACCGACTCAAAAATCGAGACCTTAAACCCGCCGAGAATTTCGGGAATTATCGCAGCAATTCTGTCATTCGAAGGCGTGCCGAGACAATTCTTCACAAAGTAATTATGTCTTTGTCGAGTCAAAGACTGCCCCCATCCTTTGATGGCGTACCTGTCTTACGTAAGCTTGTGCAAGATACGGGGGATCAATGTGCCCTCTGCCTCATTATGGTGTTCTACTTGCTTTATTTGGAATGTCAGGTACTCCGGATAAGTTAATTGTTTGAAACTTTTACGAATTGGATTTGGATATCGTATTTTTCGATCTCTCAGTTATTTGTTAGCGGTTTTTTGGCATTAGACTTTGATTTACTGCATGAATGTAGTACCTATATTAGCAATACCTATGACAGCCTGTTCAAGGCGCTTCATCAATACTGCATAAAATATAGAGTTGTTACTATATTTCTAACAAAATCTTACGCAATCATGACTGCATCTAATGAAGATTAGCAATTTCATCTCCTTGTCCGAAATTAATGTTCTAATTACAGCTTGCATTAATTATGACCTAATCCCAATCGCGGTCAGGTGGTGCGTATAGTCCTGTATAGCCGGTGTATCCTAACTTTTAGTCCTCCGGGATAATGGCGGATTTTTTAATAAAACTTGCCCCGTTATTCAACCCAGTAACGACAGAAAGGGAATCCCGTGGTTTTGTTTACAATAACATGATAATATTACGTTCATGGGTCACTATTCTCTCTTTTATTATCGAACTTGGACAATTGGCTTGGGTCTGCATAATGAAATCGAAGCGCTTAGGGTTTTTTTCGGGTAGGAATGGGATCACTATGTAACTAAAATATTTGGGAAATTGGTGTTCTTGTTTCGGATTAAGTTGTGATTGTCTTAGTGGAAGTACTCGCGCTCAAGTTCGGTACTGTTTTCAGATAGTAAATTAGGTTTCTCAAAAGTAAATCAATTAGGTAGTTTGTTTAATTTAATTTTGTTTTCTATTCTAATTAGATGCTGTCCAAAGTTTAAAATTGTGGAAACCTTTGAGTTTATTAAAAATACTATCGTTGATGAATAATCTGAGTAGGTACCTTTTAAAAAAAATACCATTTCCGTTGATGTTGAAAAATCTGTGGCTTGACTGACACACTCATGTTTTATTACCAACGTCAAAGAAAAAAAAGCGATGTTCTTTGTCTATCATGAACAAACAATACAATTCGGAGCTATGGTAAGAGCACATGCTGTGGCAAACAGATTGATAACAGCCTCCCGACCGATTTCAGTCACGGTGGCCAATCTCAGCGGAGATTAGCCAGGTACGCAGGAGATATTATAGTGCAGAAATGTATGTGCAGATACAGGTGCACTCTCTGTTCCTTTACTCTCATAGTCCGATGAGACGGCATTCTGACATGGACGGGGAGAGATCAGCCGCAGGACCTACCCAACCACGGCTTTACATGCTTTCCGAGGCACGGGGGTATTAAACCGCCAACTTCCAAACTCCGGACAGACATTGCTAATGGAAAGCCCAATAGCACTTTGTCCGACCTGGGAATCGAACCCAGGACACGCTTCCACGCTCAGCAATCGCGCTTGCAACCACGAGACCAACGGGGCAGTCAGGCAAACAGTATAGTCAGTTCTTATCAAAGATGCAATCGTTCTTGTTTATTTTACTTTTGTATTAGTTCTCATGAAAGTTTTTTTTTAAGTCTTCCTTTGCATAATTATACTCCCAGTCACTTTAACCTGATTGATTAACCTAAACAGCTACCTACACGTACAATACCATATTAGGACATATATCTTTGCCATAGAACTATTTGATTGGCTGTCAGAGACAGGACGAAGATAATAATTGAAGTTGAAATTGAGTCTTTTGTGAAACGGCGCACGAACAGCGGCTGCTAATCATGGAGATTATACTTCAGTTTGAGGAAAAAAGCTTTTAATAGAGGTATTTTAATAATTTGAATGTGATTTGAGTGAGCCGACTCTTTCTTTAGATATATGTGAAAGATGACCCTTTTCTTCAAAGGAACCAAATTAAAAAAAAAAAATAACAGAATGCAATCAATTTACTTGACTCGTCTGCTACTACTGCGGAACGTGCGCGCCTGCTGGCTGTGGGTAGGTGGGAGTCGGGTCTTTGGCTTCATGCACTACCTTCGTCGAACATAGGCACTTTGTTCGACGACACTACTTTTCGCCTCGCTGCTTCCCTACGACTAGGAACTCCTTGCTGTTCTCCTCATCGCTGTCACTGTGGCGAAGATGTCAACAGCCTCGGACATCATGGCCTGTCTTGCAGCCGCAGTGCGGGTCGCTTAGCGCGCCACGCGAACATCAATGACATCATCCGACGAGCTCTTGTTACCGTCGGCGTTCCAGCTGTATTAGAACCCAATGGCTTGGCACGCGACGATGGCAAGAGACCGGACGGCATGTCTTTATTTCCATGGAAGGTGGGTAGGCCTTTAGTGTGGGACGCAACGTGTGTCGATACTCTTGCGCCATCCCATCTTCCTGGCTCGGCATGCTGTGCTGGCGCTGCTGCTGCGGCTGCTGAAAACCTCAAGCGGCGAAAATATAATAACCTTATCGGAAATTATATTTTCGAGCCGTTTGGGGTTGAAACCCTCGGGCCGTGGGGTCCGAGTGCTCATGGTCTTTTTAAAGAAATTTCAAAACGGCTGGTTGACACTTCCCGTGACCCAAGGGCTGGCTTTTACCTTGGCCAAAGGCTAAGCATTGCCATACAACGTGGCAATGCCGCCAGTCTCTTGGGAACATTACCAGTCGACAGCGATGCGGATGAATTTTTCGACGCTATATTTTAGTTTCTGTATAGTTTTAGTTAAGTTAGGATTTAATTTTCTAAAAAAGTTCAAAATAAGATCACGTATCAATTATTCAAATGGGAATGCCTTTGGTGCTCCATGCATAGGTGCTCAAACGGGAATACTCCGTTCAGTCAACTCAGCCTATCGCAGTCCACTGCTGTCCCATGCTGCGCCACAACACCCTGTCCTCCGCCTTCCGCATCCAGTCTGTCCCATGGCAGCCTCCTTTTTGAGGTCGTCTGTCGATCTAGCTGGGGCGTCACACACTACGCTTGCCGATACGCGGCCTGATGCAGTTAGTTGGTGGCAGTTATTTTAGTTCAATCTAAGATTTGGTGCTATCAACTTCATCAGTCATTCTATAATTAATATAGAATTTCATTCTTCTGTAATAGAACATAACGCATTAATTCCTGGTAATCTTGACATTCGAACTTTCTTTGATACCTATCAATTTTTTTTAAGCCCTTAAATTAATATTTGCTCGCAGTCTAGTCTAGAAGCTGATGGTAGGTACTACATTAATATTTTTTGTAATTTATTAATCCATTCTCATGTCACAATTATTAAATACAATATAAAATCTAACACTAAAATATTTATATTTTATTTGTGTCCGCATGGCTGTTAGTGGGAAAACTGCCCAAATGCTGGCAGCGCTTCCACGTTGGATGGCAGCCCTCTGGTCACGTGAAGAGTCGACCAACCGCTTGGCGATGTCCTGCTCTTGATGCAGGATAGACCATGGTATGTATGAATGAATTTAACATAAGAAACTCTACCAATTAATAAACAAATTAAAACACCAGCAAATAAATTTAAAACTCCCGAAAACATAGGCACAATAGTTGAAGAAAATTAACAAGCGTAGCGGGAGCAGGGTTATAAATTCGAAGAAGGTATGTACTATGTAGGTACATCACAAGGCAAGTTTCATGAAGGTCAGGAGGGACGAAAGTTTCCCGGTTTAGTTGAATTTTAGGATTCCGGGCGTCGCTTATAAATTCATACACCGCTTTAGAGCGCAAATAATTTTGTGGACTTACTGTAGTCCGGGTGACTGGGTGCCGGGGTGCCTGGTGCGAGGGAGGCGTTATTGGATTGGATGTAAATGTGGAAGGATTTGGGTTATGTTCGGGTTAGAAACCCTGCATTGTTAATGTTTTTCATACCAGTTTGAGGAAAAAGCTTTTGTGTGTAGAATGTTTACGAATCAAAACTAATAATTCAGTTTTCCTTGAAGATCAACTCCATCACATTCAGCAAATAGATTGGTGGTCGGTGAAGGTGCTATGGTTTTAATTTCTAATCAAACAGAAAAGAGTTGCTGCTTTTCTACTTGTCTCAAACCCGAAGAGGATTTTTACGACACTTTATAGAAATATTATTTAGGCTTTGCGTATTTTTTTTTTATTTTATAAAGTGAAAACAAACAGTAGTATATTAAAAATAAACGAAAATAACTTAAAAAATATACTTCTCACTCTATTTTCCACAGATTACAACCTGAATATTTACTAACTGACGGCAAACGTAATTGTAGTCAGGACAAAATTAATTATATGAACAAAATGCCCAACACAATCACATCTTTAATCGAAATTTAAATACGTTCTTTAGCTAATGTATAGTGTTTATAAACCTAATTTCGTCTGGATTCTATTAAATGAATTGCTCTTCGCAGTAGTCTGAACAGCTGAATATCCAAGTTATCCCACAGATTCGCCCGTCGTGACACAAGAGATATAGCCAGCTAGAACATGCACAACTTTAGAGGAATAGTTTATATTCAGTATATTCCTTCTAACCACTATGCTTCTAACTATAGTGTATAGTCATTTTATATTTCTTACGAGTCCCGGAACGCTATTTTATTTGTATTTGTAAGCGGTTTCGAAATACAGGAATTGCCCCTCAGTAGATTACACCCGTGCCGAGCAGGCCATATCGTGATCTGCCAAACCATTTCACGATACGCCGCCATTTCATGTTTTGAACATCTAACATCCCCCATATCGTTTAAAGCTCAACGTTTGACGATTTACCCAGCGATGCCTAGCATAATAATCCCAGATACGCGTAAAACGCGTTTACACGCGGTTACGCGTTTGCTGCGTGGATGTAGCGGTTGGTCACAGTTCTTACCTACGTTTGGTCAGGGTGCTACTAGTTAGTGGCGTACTTTGCGATATGCCCAGTGGTCAGCTAAGAATATCGATAAATAAGTTACCATCGTCAATATGCCTAACTTTCGATCAGGCGCATCGTAATATAACCGGCCAAATCATGAAATGGCGGCGTATCGTGAAATGGCCAGGTTGATCACGATATGGCCATTTCTACGATCGGACCACAACATAAAAACAGGCACACAGGTCGATGCCGCTGATAACCTCTGCTAATGCTTGTGACTAGATATAACTACATGCAAAGAAGCTGTCAAGAAAATAATAGGTGCACTAAGTATGCTTTTAAAAGATTATACCTATACATAATATGATAAGTGAACAATATCTTAAAACATTGTGTTTTCAGTTACCTTTACTAGGTTAGTATAAATATCTTTTTTTGAATCCTCGGATAACCGTAGTTCGGGCTTTTAAATAATTAAAACAGTAGAACAACTAGCAGGGGATCCGGGGGGGATGGTTCAGGGGATAAGACCGGAATAAATCATAATAACAGCCGCACGAGTCGATCTAAGGTTAAGATACGCTTGCCGCGGTTGGTTCGTGGATGGGTGACCATCCATTACATTTCGAGACCCCTCTGTACCTCGGAAAGCGTGTTAAGCCGTTGGTCCCTGCTGTCAGTCATAGATCTTTCGGAGCCAGTCGTTACGGGTAGTCAGAAACCCAGAAGTCTACCAACCAAGTCTTACCAAGGGGTATCGTGTTACCCAGTAACTGGGTTGTGACCCAAGAGACTGGCGGCATTGCCACGTTGTATGGCAATACTTAGCTTCTGGTCAAGGTAAAAGCCCTTGAGTCACGGGAAGTGTCAACCAGCCGTTTGAAGATTTCATTTTAATTTTAGTAATAATAGTTTGTTCGTTTATTTACTATTAGAAGTTTATCCAGTGTATATAATTAGTATCCTCTAAATCAATTTTAAACCAAATTGACTAATTGTTCATACGCCAATCACAACTGTCATTCTTTTACAGTTGTATGAAATTAAAGTAATGTAACAACGTAACGTAGAGTGTCAATTTGTTCAACTGAATGAACAATATACCATACCCTAAATAATGAAAGAGAGGCTTAAATTATAATACATAGTAAGACGATACGCATGTTCAAAGTAATGTAATTACTGCCTGATACACGATAGGTAACAAAGTTATAAATTATTAATTTCTGCTCCACATAAATCTGTAAGCTGAACTTAAGTTGCTCAGAGCCTTGAATTAACTCGTAAGTATCAGAGGCAGTGAGATCTAATATTACTTGTCTTCTGATAAAATATTTATCGTTATTACATCATGTTCCGTATCTGAGTGACGGCAGTGGTAGGATATATCATCTAAACTAATATTATAAACAGTCAAAATTGTTTCAAAACGGTGAAGGAAACCGGCATGTCCTAGAACCAATAATTCGAAGACATGTGACATCAACCAACCCGCACTGCATCTGCGTGGTGGATTACAGCCCACTCCCTCTCACAGAGAGAAACCTAGTGTCCCAGTAGTGGGAATATTATAGGCTAATTATGGTAAATAGTTTGTTTGTGAGAGGTAATCTCTGGAGGTACTGATCCGATCACAAAAATTAATTCACAAAGAAAACTACATTATTGCCAAGTGCCGGATATGTTTCGTGGTATACATACTCGTAGTAGCTTCCACACGGACGAAGTCGTAGGAAAAAGCTACTATAATATTAAACAATCTCTTCGGCCTATTAAAACAGTTTTTTATACCACAGTCCGTTTAACGTTATTTTACCTCGGACAGCAGCAACCTAACAGCAACCTTATTGTGACGTGAATAAAGATCACAATGACTTTTACAGACTTGTCAATGGCAGAAACTCAACAGCATCCTTATTGTAATGAGAATAAAGATCACTGTGATTTGACAGAGATGCAAAAGCAGAGGTAGAATAACTGCGAAAGGACTGTTATTTTTACTGACTGTTGCTTTAATTATTCAAGTCCAATAGTGTAATTAAAGCTTGCAACACAGCAACCCTGCTCGCTGGCAGGCAAAAGTATGGCGATGCGTCTATAGGCACGTCTGTTGTGTAAAGGACCCAACACATGAACGTAAGATAAAATCCAAAGTTATAGTCTGTTTTACCACTTCCTAATACTTAACTTATTGGTAGATAATTTTATACAAATTCAATTAAATTTTCGATATTTCTGCTTGAATAGATAGTGCCTATCTGGACGATGAGAAACAGGCTCTAACGGCGAATTTCCCCAATGAAACTGAACGCGATCAACACACTTAAACCGCGTTCAAGAGCTCTTAGTGTCATCATTGTTGTGGAATATTGACACTGACAGCTCTTGAACGTCGTTAAGATTTGCTGATCGCGTTCAGTTTCATTGGTGAAATACACCCTAAATGTTTTGTTTTTTTTATCAAATTGATTCTGAAACACACCACATCCACATTCTTATCATAAAATCAATATGACACAAATAAATCGTACCATAAACCATAACATATCAACGAGGCATAACACCCGCGGTTGACAGCCGTTCTATCCACAGTCGCGGATTCGATCCCCGTCCGCACCTGCGCCAAGAGAAAGACGTGACTATTTGAAATTAGCTCTCGTAAGGGAGAGCTCACATAACATCGTTACATGTACAACTTAACTTAGAGTGGTTCTGTTTGAGAGGAGAAATGCGGTAAGTTTGAAGTGCGTTTAAGTTGTGAAAAAACGGGAATAGTCGTGGATTGTGTAGGTTTTAATTTAGAAGAGAGCTACACTTTGTAATAATGTCAGAAACAAAAAATGAATAAAAAGTGTGTGTGTGTGTGAGGGTGTGTTTGTTTGTGTTATGTCATGTCATTTATACCTGTAATTTATATGGTATTCTATTATATTCTTATGTCAAAACAAATTGAATAAATTTCACCTTATCAACTGGTTAATGAAGACATTAATAACTAAAATAAAATATTCGGTTATCGCCCGTGCGAATTATCAACGGAAAAGAAGTGTTAGATTCTCTAATTTAGAACCACTCAGCACGCACACACAAAAACTTATCTAGGTGTAATAAAATACAAAATGGAAGTTCTACCATAACATAATACTTATGTAGTTGGATTTTATTTTGAAGGTAGAGTAAACGTAAATCGTTTACATAATCGCTTTTTATGTAAATTAAAATATTAATTTGTCAATGATAGTTTTACATATCATGGTAGAACTTCAATTTGGTATTTTTGAATTTTTAGCTGCGATTATTTTGCATTACAAATAATCTAATTTCTCAGAGTCTATATTGTATAAGATTTGCGTTTACTGCAACTTCACAATAAAATCCAACTGTAAAACCATAAAATAAATAATATAAACGTTACATTGTAAGTGCACAGTCCTCTTTACAGTTTTATTTCTATCGGCGCCGGAGATATTTCACATTTTTCACCTTTCAATTATTAATTAAAGTCCAAGCTTTGCTCTCTATCGCTCCGAAACTTCGCTTTATATTTTTTTAATTTCGTATTTAAATATAGATTTAGATTATAGTTTAATATTGGATATTTTGGTTGGAACTTCCAAGTTTGTGTAGTTGGTTTTCATGATTGTAAGTACTGGAATTTTTAAATGATTACTTTCACAAGGAGATGACTTGTGTCTTTGAAAAACCAGCATCTTCGTAGCTGTAGTTATATGTACATAAAGGTAGGTACATTTTGACAGCGGCGGAAGGGGTTTTCGCGCATTTTGGCGATAACATCCGCTACCGTTGATTAATTTTGTTGTATTGTTTAGAAACAATTTTGCGATATTTCCTTTTAACACATCACCTAATGAAAATAGTGACAATTCAAATAGTTAAAGGTTAATAATTAAGTATCTAGTAAAGTGGGTGTTATTCAGGCTTACCTACTAAGATAAGCTAAAATGATCTCCTTATACCAACAATATTGGCGAAACTTGACACGTTATGTTAACTTACTGATGGTGTATAGGTAGTCTTCTTCACTGTATCTGGCGACAGTGACCCAGATTTCTTTTCTTTCGTGCATGAGCTTTCTGACGATTTTTCAAAACCAAATTTGGTCTTGAAAACCCGGTCACACCGTGTACAGAAGAGCTGATCAGCATCATTGTGTGCTGTATCATCGTGTGTATCGTCCGTACTAATGTGTATTATGAAAGTAACTGTCTGTCTGTTCTGAAGCACACACACACAGCTGCACACAGCTAGTTTTAAATTATTATAGATGAAATGTTACTGTTTCCTTATTGCCTGTGATATTACAAAGTTTATTGGTGAACGGGTAACGGTCAGAAAGCTAATCAAAAACAGATTATAATGTTTCAATATGGCCGAACTGCAGCGCCGCAATGTAACGCTGATATTATTTTAATACACTCCAGCACAACCAGTCTTACCAAGGGGTATCGTATTACCCAGTAACTGGGTTGTGGAGGTCAGATAGGCAGTCGCTCCATATAAAATACTGGTATTCAGCTGCATCCGGTTAGACTGGAAGCCGACCCCAACATAGTTGGGAAAAGGCTAGGCAGATGATGACACTGTGTGCGTAAGATGTGGCGCACATTTACGAACACATCGCGGTTGGATATTTAATTTGCTCCTGTCTTACAATTTACACTCGGACTCTGAATTGAAACTATGAAGTTGAGAACTTGTAAATATATTTACAACATTTTTGATGGGCCGCGAAATTCAAAATTTCTTATGTTTTTGTAAAGAAAGAGTTTTGCGTGTTTGGAAACTAAACTTTAGTAGAATAAAGTATGAAACGTCCAATAGTTTGGGTGTCTGATTGCCGAGCAAGAACGGTGTCACTGTTTATCTATACTAATAATAAAGCTCAAGAGATCTTTGTTTGTTTGAACGCGCTAATCTCTGGAACTATACCAGTCGTATTTGAAAAATTATTTTTGTACTCTACAGCCGAATTCTTTTGGAAGTTTCTAGGCTATGTAACATTACGCTACAACCCTTTGGAGCTGAGCAAAAAGAAAACAGTCTGAAATAACGCTAAGCGAAAACGAATTAAAAACGCTGGCGGGCGATGCGATGCGACGCGCTGCCGCGCTGGTTCGGGGGCCGAAATTTCACGCGGACGAAGTCGCGGGCAGAAGCTAGTTATAATAATAATAAGCCTTTATTCAGACATGGTTACAACTATAGGTTACACATAATATGCACATTAAAAAAAAACACTATCTCTGTTCCACTTGTTTGGTTTAATTTAATCTCTAGTCTAGATCTGTGTCAACAACCTTGTTTTTTTGCATATCAATAGCAAATGCTTCCTCCGATTGCTTCCATAGATTTGTAGCACCAGCTGTTTCATCTACCTATTTACCTACTTTCATCTACTCATCTTCGGAAAGCTCTACCTTGATACCTTTTCATGTGTCCTATATACCGATGCATTAATGTTTTGATTCATGATGACACTATACAGGGTGGTAGGGTCATCGACGCGCAACCTGTTACCATGGATTCAATCCATGATTCTGAACTCCGAGCGTTGAAAGTTTTCGTCAGTTATTTAAAAAAAAATGCTGTTCCATAAATTTTTACCGCGTAGGTATTGCACTTTTCTATGAAACAGCAGATTTTTTTTTTGATGACTGCCGGAAAATTACTAGAATCATGTGCTGAATTCATAGTTACAGTTTGCGCGTCAATATCCCCGCCACCCTGTATATGTACATCTTCTCTCTATAAAAGTATATTAATTTCATAGATGGAAGGGTTCGTAGTAATACTGGTAATAGGTATGTCAACCAAATAACGAGTCACCTTTATAAATCCCTGTGCCAGCTGTCTGGGCACTAAAAAGTTACAGACAAACAGTAGGTTAGCAAGTTTGTAATTCGTATGTAGTCTAGATATAAATATTCATGGCTGAATAAATCCTATGAGCGTCCGTCGGCCGGTCAATCACTCCAGTATATTTCATTCGTGAATTTATTCCAGCAGCAGTCAATCAGTTTTGTCAGAATACTATTATTTGACCTCGGTGCCGCTTTATTGTTTATTATTTACATTAAAAAATCTTTGTTGTAGGAGAACTTGTGTAGAAAAACTAATAACGTTTTAAAATTCAGTTAATTTTTTTAACCCTCTTCGCTCAATCAAATTGTAGGCCGCTCGCCAATGGTAAAAAACCAGTATGGCATCTTCTATTAAAACTCCATACTACGCTAGGCGAGCTCAAGCTCAAAGTGTTACACCACCGAAGACTGGTCGACTGTACCATCGCGGAAACTGGCGGTGGACCACTTTTCAACCTTATTACCAAGGGCATAAGAGTGAAAAGTGGTCGACCGCCATTGTCCGCGGCTGTACATTGAAAATTGTGATGTAACTTGAGCTTAAAATAACAAAAGAAAAGTTAGTGTAAACTGTCCCAACTTCAGAATTAATGAGTTTATGAAGCATTTCTGGACTTTTTTCTAAAGGAGACATTTAAATAACACCTCTCTATCTCAACATAATGTAAAGGACTACCAAACCAATTACCGTCGCATCCGTGCGCCGTACCTTAGACAGAGTACACAGCTCAGCGCAATCTGTGCTAAATGCCGCTTTAAGCGCTTTGCCGTCGCCAGGACATTACGGCACACTATGTTGAGAGGACGGTACGGCTAGCCTATCACTTGCTTTAGACGTCATTAGAATGGATAAAAGGATTATATAAAGTGGAGAAAGAGGGACAGCGTCTGTTTAAGGACCCAAGAAATTGTAAGGATGATGGGTAGTGGAGATTAATGAACTAAGATTTTGGAAGTGATTGTCTCTGGCTGATAAGCGCGATATTTCAGTGGTTAATTGTGGTTAGTTTATGGATGTTCCTTGTAGGTACTTACTTATATTTTTACATCGTATTAGTTTAAAGAAAAAGAATGGGTAGATTTTCTGGCCATGCCCCACTTGCTGAAGTGTCCGAAGTGCCCGTTCACCTGCACCTCGGATGACCTAAAGAATGCCACTGATGCCGCAATCAACGTGGCCACCTACTAGACTCATACTATATAAAATAATCAACGAGGAAGAGTACCATCGAATCGACATGAAAAAAGAAGAAGTTGACAAACAGACATACAGAAATGTCCACGTTTAAATTTGACTAAATTAATTCTTCGCGTTACCAATAACAAAACTCGCTTTATTGCCCCTAACTTGGTTAAAAATGTCACTGACAAAGTGACGACATTATTTAACAATCTCACTTCTAACAAAAACCCTGAACTAATAAAACCGGTACACAATGTGGAACGAAATTAAGAATATCTGTCACCGTGACGGTTGGCAAGACTTTATACTTAACTGAAAATTATCTTAGATATTGATATTTGGCTAAAACAACAGAGACAGAGCTACTCGCCCTGACGAGGGTGAAACGGACTCTCCATTAAAAGTTATATTAGTGAGTAATTCCAAATGGATTTTGGATATTATTCCGTTTATCTCTTTGATGTAAACTGCTGGATTTCCCCCTGGACAAAGAAGTCTTAATGCAAATTAGTCTGTAAATGTCAAAGCATTGAAATGGTTCTATGCGGATGGATTTGATCAAAAGCAATCTAGGTCAGAAACTTTACTAAAGAAACTTTTACAAAGATCAAATAATATGCTTCGATGAGTACAATCACATTCTATTATAAGCCCAACATTAACCCCCTAAGAGCGCTTCAAAAAGATATAAATCCTAACTTAATATTATAAATGCGAAAGTAAGTTTGTTTGTTTGTTACCTTTTCACGCCTAAACCATTGAACCGATCATCCTGAAATTTTGCATATACGTTGTCAGGTGTACAGAAACAGACATACGGTACCTTTCATCCCGAAAAAAAGTGCTGTTCCCGAGGAAAACAACAATAACGCTATTATGATAATAGATAGCGCCACGTGTCTTTCGAAACTTATGCGGGCGAAACCGCATTGCGCTGATAGTCTTCTATAAAGCAATATAGAAACATTATCGCTGTTTCTGAAGATAAGGCGTATCGCCCATCTAACAGCAACACTCGATAAGAATTACCTCGAGGTACGGTATTTTCCAAAAGGAAAATAGCAATATTTATAGTACACAAATAAAAATACTCTCCAATATGGTACACAAACATGTCTCCGTCACAACCACGCGAGAGCGTGCGCAATTATTTTGACAGATAGTGTAAACAGAGTCGCAATGCACGCCATTTGTGAAGTTTCCTTCCGAGTGAACCGGCAGTACACTGGCGAACAAAAAAATTTACACATTTGCATCTTTATTACGTCGAATTCATAAGGTTTTCTTGAAGAGCGGCGTGGGAATTTGCGCTAGTTGAAGTATTTTTCGTGACGTTTTTCTTTACGCCTTTTTAACCTGTTTCTTTGTTATTGTACCGTTTTCTGTGCAATTTTTAGGTAAGTACCCCATTGTTTTATACTGTTGTGTTTTGCTAGAAATGACTGCATTACGTTTATATAATTTATAGTTCCACGTATCTTTGCAACTCTAGTATTTTGCATACGGCAGCTGTTTGAAATTGACGTGGGACGTTATTCGAACTCGAAACGATAAAAACCCGTTATTTTTTTATAAAGTAAATACAAAATATGACGGAGAGTCAATGCCAGGTTGATAAGCAGTGTCTTACTTATGTACTTTACATAAACATACAACATGCACCATTCCGTTAGCAAATCGTAAATAATTATTTTGAATAAGAACATGAACTAGTGTATAAGAATAGAGATAGCTATACATATAGCGCATATAAGATATCGCGTGGTTGTATCGACATCTCATCTCGAATCAATAAGATACACTCAGTCATAGCTTATGCTGAGTCAGGACTATGTGTTGCCAGATACAAGAATATTTTTGGGACAAAAAAATAAATAAAAAATACTATTTGAAAGTACTATCTGTCCAGGGCAGGTGGAATTGTACAAACAAGATATTCTTGAGGATACCTGCTCTCATAATGGCAAAACGTATAATGTTACAAAAATAACTAGATACCGTATTAATATATAATTATCCGGTCAGAGTGGTGGAAGCTAGGCGGACTGCTCAGAACCTTAATGGATTTCAGTGATTATGCAATCCCAGAGGATTATAAACCCCCGCTTCACCGATTCAAATAATGCTGTTTTTCTGTTATTTTAGAATCTGGCAACACTACACCGCAAAGCGTCTAACCCTCTCGTATTCCGCGGAACTTTAGTACCGTCGCATCGCACATTTGTGTCATCCATCGCTGACGAATGCTTTCGCGTCAAATTGTTCTGCGGGTAAAAATGTACCCGCGTTAGCAGGCGAGGGTTGATGTCGTAAATCTATGCCACTGTTGATGCTGCTCTGTTATTCATGTTTCTGGAGACTAGAATACGGGTTTATTTTATTGTTGTTTTGCATGATTGTTTTGATCAAGTTTTAATTTTCCGAGAAATTCTCCCGTTATAAATGATAAATGATTTTTATTTCTGTGAGTAGGTTTGCACAAACACTTTTACACGTCAATCATATTTTAAACACATTTACTAAAGGAAGCCAAAAATACTCAGCTGACATATTTATTTTATCCTTAATTTTTCTCTTTTTTAAGGGATGACTTTTCAATCGACAGATAATTTATATTCGTGGAATAAATTGACATCTGACGGATTTTTTAAAGAAGAACTGTCAAAAATTCTAAATTATTCCTCCAATAAAAATATCTGGTGTTAGAAAAATCAGCCCAAAATCATCTGTTGTTTCCTTTTATTTTTGGCATGAAGCAGCATGCCTAGTACCTTCTAATGTTTCTATGAAATTTTTATGTTTTAAGTCACTTTAAGATTTTTATTTATCTTTTATGTGCGTGTAGGTATGTATTTATAATCTGTCCCTTTAATTATTGAAATTCCTTACAGACCGTTTTAATTAAAGTAAATAAATACATAATGACCAGAATGAAAGATCCGAGGATACCCTCCAAATACGAGGAATTAATTTCCAAATGCGAGGAATTAAAACTTGACAAAATAAAAACGGTCTCTGGGGCAAAAATCTAGGGCATGTTAGTGTTGCAAATAAAAAACAAATTGAATGGACGCGTGTAGAGTTCAGTTACATAGACACGTGCAGTAATTAGGAGAACGCTCGTGTCAAAACTACTATCTACATGAGATTATAATTAGGTTTGAAGTCTAAAAGTACCTAATGCAGTGTGCATAGGTTTCTGACTATAAGGCTTCCATTTTCTCCATTGGAAGCGTGGCAACATTGTTGGATTTTTGATGCAAGCATTATGTAACACAATGAGCAATTTCGCTTTATGGTTTGATTTTTACATAATCAATTTGTTAGATTTCAGTTTACCATTGGTAGACAAAAAGTTTGTTCCTTCATCAAACTTAAGATATCTGCCCAATTTTTAATTGGGGTGAGTGAGTATGGCAACATTATTGGAAGCATTAGCAAGCATTGTTCTAAAAATCGCTAAATCAGCATAATATTTTAAGGTTTTCAAAAAGTCACCGATGTTTCATCATGTAATATATCAAGTTTCCTTGTCCGATGTCATGGAATGTTATATCTATTTACCGTTTACTTCTACACAGAAAGTTCTTCGGAATTTTTATTCCATAACCAGAATTTTCTTTTACAAGAATCCTCACGAAGTTCCTAAGGTTTCATTCCCTCATTCCCAGAAGCATATAAATTAGAACTTTGAATGGAATGTCTATTGAAAGTGCATAATAAATAATATAATCTGCGCTAGTTTCGTTCACATTCATATTCTCTTCATTTCTTTGAACTTCTTTTCTATTAGAGCGATTCTTGAAAATTTTAACTTTGCTTTAATTTTTTGATCCGTTGATAGTGTAATTTTAATTGGAATAGGGATGATGACTAACTTTTTTTTCTTCGTCTATCAGGTAGATTATTAAAAAGTATTGGGCACGTATTTTTTCTTTTTTCACATAATCAAAACATTACAGAGATATATTGATTTGAAATGTCGCATGACGTCACATTTTGGTACAATTTTTACTCAAACGTGACGTCACGAGCCCCCACTCCCAAACTTTGACAGGCTTTATCTTTGTAATTTTTTGGTTGATTGACACAAGAAAAAATATGTGTCCATTATTTTTTGATAATCTAACTGACGGACTAAATCAAATTTCGTTTACTTTACCCCGTCATCATCCCTATTGCGTTCATGAAAAGTAATTAAAGTTATTTTTTTCTCCTTTCAAACGTTTGAGGTTTAAAGCAACCACGAAGGGCGATACTAATTTATTTCTTACATTTTGAAAAGGTATTGTCTGCCTTCTTCCCAGAATTGAGACTTAGTAAAGATTGACCGCAGAAGCAATATTAATACAGTCATTTTAAAACAGCGAGGCCATAGACGCAGAACCTTTTAAAATGTCACACCAAAATGTCTTACAATATTTGACTTGGTTTAATATTATGTTTTTTAATATATTGGCATCTTAGGTTGTAATAAAACGGCACTCGAGGGAGAGCTCTTAAATGTAGTTTTTTGCTGCAGCTCTAGGTCTAGACGTGAATAAAGCCAGCGCTCTGCTGGCTTTCTTCAAGCAAGAGTCCAGAAAAGCCATACTCCAGAGTTGTCTCCTGTCTTGACGCGCTTGTATCGCCTCTCTCTAAAAACGAGAATCGTGCCGCAGTCCTGGAAGCTTGCTAATGTGCAGCCAGTGCCCAAAAAGGGTAACCGTGCCGATCCTGTCGACTGTAGACCTTTTAGCTCTGCGTTCCACACGCAGAGCTAAAAGGCTTATCGGCGATGAGACGTTGGTGGCTAGGCTTCACAGCCTGGCTCATCGGCGTAATGTTGCCTGCTTGTCAGACTGTACTTCGGAAATTGTGCACAGGAGCTCCACGACCTGATCCCACCATCGTCCTTATACTACCGGACTACCAGACATACTGCAGCGTACCATCCAGACTTGGTTGATATCCCGACCAGTCGTACTCAGTGGTTGTCCTTCACATTTATTATACGTACAGCCAAAGTGTAGAACTCTCTGCCAGCGACTGTGTTCGCTTCCACATTTTACTCGTCTGCCTACAAAGCAATAGTGAAAGGGCCAAAGGAATCTTCTGGCCACGCTCGTTCCATCATAGACCTCATCCATCGCTTTCCATCAGGTGTGATCGAGGTCAAGAGCAGGCACAATCAGCATTAAAAAAAAACTTTTTTAAAAACAAACTTTTAGTTAAATGCGCTAAAAATAATAAAATAAACTTTTCCTTTAAAACTTTTACTATCAACTTATAACGTCATTAAGTACACAATTTATATGATATAAAAGCTTGTCGCGACTGTCGCTAGATTTAAGTACTCATATTTAGGTACTTAGATTGAACATTTTAAAAATTTAAATCAATCAGATCAAGTTACTTAATTTACTTGTTTGTCTTCACGGGTAAATCTGTGAACTCAGAGGTTACAGTCTCTTTTAGAGGCCAGACATAATCTTGGTCAGATCATGTGAAGACCATGTAGATGTCTGAAATGGTCTTTTGAGGAAAGAACCACACAGATTGAGTGGACCTGTCCAGTCAGTGCACACATTATTCAGAAATCGTGCAGCTCAACTCAAAACTTAAGGAGCTCGACGATTCGACGAACAATACCAAAGAAAGGACATTTGGGTAGTCCACATAAATTACTCAAACTGCCAGACCATGACAAAAACTAACAGAACAGAGAGAAAAACGACACACTACGAGACGAAACATGCCAAACAACACAAACCAATTTAAAATACAAGCTTGTATCTCATTTAGCCGTACAAAGGAAGTAAGCACATTACATACTCGCTACAAAAAGTCAGGGAAGGCATTATGTGAAGAAATGCTCCACGCTCCGTAGTCGGTACAACCGTCGAACTGAACGCAACCATTAAGTTGAACGTTAGTACTTGCGTTTCTTATGAGAACGCCTCCGCTGCTTTTGTTTAGGGAGGTGGGTGATAAGAGGAGCGGCAGCGGGAAGCGATGTGAAGCGATTTATAACTTTGACTTGTTACGGCAAGTTTTTTGACGCTCGGGTGATGTTGACGGGGGGCGCTGTTGGTAAACTTTTATTTTTGTGCAATTGTTTTGTGAAATAACACTTGAAATTAATGAAAAAAACAAGATGGCGGCATTAGTTCCGATTTTGGCCACACTATGACAATAAACTTGAATGTCGCTCACGACAGCTATAATAACATAAGTCGTCACTGTGCCCGTGCCCTATCCCGCACCTCGTCCGTATAAATGTTCACTTTTTACCACTTCACTATACAGCATGCAGTGTCTACACTATACAGGCTGTTCCATCTGTACTATACAGGATGTAGTATCTACGCCGTTTATATTTGCAGTCGCTAATGCAATCCTGCAACGGACGCTATTTGCCTCGAAAATTGCTTCCGATATTTACTTAAAGTCGGTTCTTAATACAGAAAATAGATATTTCGTTAAAAAATATTTGCTTTAAAGTATTTACTGTGCATATTGTGTGTTTAATGGCGATTTTGCGGACTGGCTTTTAAAATATTGGTTGTTTCCTGATCTTTGGTTTCATTTTCAAAGAAATAAAATAGTATCTAAACATAATCCGTTTTTTATCACGCTTTTATTACCTTCACTTGTAACTAACAATGTAATAAAACCTTCGAAGTCAATTTTAACCTACTTTTAGTAGTCGTATCGAAATGAAACTCTGTATGTAAATAAATAATAAAATAAATAAAAATAACAAATGTTTATTGAAGAAAAGCCTAAGTACATACTAAAACAATATTATATTATAACTAAGTGGCTATGCTAAGCACAATTCATTGAAACCCTGATCTCCAAACTAGGGGTGAGCCTGTATCTTAGAGATCAGCAACATGTAGTTAGTTTGGATGACAATATTATAATTTGGTATCTTGGAGCTGATCTGATGATGGAGGTGGATAGTGGAACTCTAAAGTGGCTACTAGAAAACCCCTCGAGTTTTGGCTCACATGTTAAGCTTAGAAAAATAGGTCCTCGTAATGATAACTTGACAGCTAGAGGAAATTGTTCCGATATTGGGGATAACTCAGCGGCTGGTCGTCATCACGTAATGATCTATATTTAGTGTTCTTGTTAACCCGAACAGCTTGTGAAAGAAGTCCAACTAGAACTACGCTACGGTGTACGGACGACCATTAAAAAGACAACACTTCACCTATACACAGATCATTTTAAATTCACTTACAAACGTATACATTTGTAAATAAGTTAACTACGTCCATATAAACACTTCCCGAAATTATTTTAAAATAAATACGCTTACAGAAACGGCCGTAATAAACTTTAAATTATTTAAAACATGTCCCTTGTGAAATGTATGAATCACACATTCACGGTAGCCGTTCAACTTTTAAAATATAAATCACGCTTTATATGACAAATTAAAAGCGACCGTACTTAAAAATGAAGGACCTTTCGTGAACTTCAACTTACAACTTTCCGGTGGCGAAATAAAGTGCAATTTCCTTTGCTTGAATGGTTTCTGAAAGATTGTTTGCCAAGTTATCAAATGCATTCCTACAGAAACTTATGTGGATGAAATAAAGGTTAGAATTTCTTTGGGTGGGTGTAAGATTTTATGTTTGTAGAGGAATTCGCTGCGTTTTCTTTTGAATGTCACAATAATTATGACAAGTGACGTCTGGTGCGGTCTGAGAGCCTGAAGTCAATTTAATAGCAGAATCATTTGTTTTATTTGAAAAAGTTTCAATATTTAAATGGAGTTTCGGAAAATGAACAGTTTAAATGTTTTGAAATGTTGATGTTGTGCATTTTGACATTTATATTTCCCTCGAGTTAATGAAAGAGCAAATAATTGAACATTTCGCGAATGTACTTTTATTTTACTTTAACGATATTTTCTATCGGTTGATGAGTTCTTTATTCAGTACATAATTGTATTTAAATGATTTGCTCATTTTAGCAATCTATGGAATCGTTTGACATAAATTACGTGTTAATGACATACAATTAGATCAGAGGATTAGACATATCTGACCTAAACCGAAACCCAGTTAAAGCTAGTAACTAATTCGCCATAATCCAGGAATATTAATAGATGTTGAATGTTAATACAATATTAAGTTAGGCACTATATTATTTATGAGCTATCTCGACTAATAAATTGTCTGCCAGCAGTTTAGGAGATAAACGGGTGTAGATATTGGTTTTGTTGTTATTATTGTGTATGTTTTTAGGTAGATATGATTTCGAATAAGATCAATCGGGAACAAGAAGAACTATAAGTGAATCTTGAACATGTTATAGTTATAATTATTTATCGATTACAAAGATATGAAGTTTTCACCAAACAATGTAAAATATGTGAAGTTCTGCATGAAATTACATTAATTAATACACACGCCCTTTTCCCGCCGAAAATACAGAACGCCACCTGCTCCACCCACGTTCATATACCAGGTTATACTAGCACGCCAGTTGCAAGTACTACGCACCTGACGTGTCTAAAGAACATCACAAATAAGGCCAGGATAATTATATTCACAACATGTTACCAAAACTGCAAATATGTATCAATAAGGTACAAATTAAGACTTATATATCTAACCCCCCAAAGTCCCTCTAAAGAAAGCAAATAGAAATACTACGATACCGACAACATCTACGGAAGATAAATCGTTTCAAAAAAGGGTTAAAACGTCACATCGAATCGGTGATCCAGAGCGTGTCACGAATGGGTCGGTCGGTTTAAAACGCTGGCCTCTGCAAACACCCAGCGCTGACGATGATAGATGACTTAGTGCTGGCAGCTCTACGACTTTCTTTATTTGATCCCTAGACAATTAGTATTGAATGTATGTGAGATTTAAGAGCAGTTGTTTTGAAAATGATTGTTTATTTTTTGTGATTTTATACACATACGTACACACGCAAACTTACGCTTTTTCACCTCCGGGGATAGGCAGATACTACTGAACTCCAACTCATACGATCCTTACATAGTCTTTTTTAATAGAAATTTGTAATTGACATGACACAAAGAAAACATCCATACTAATATTATAAATGCGTAAGTGTGTCTGTCTGTATGTTTATCTGTTACCTCTTCACGCTTAAACCGCTGAACCGATTTAGATGAAATTTGGTATAGAGATAGTTTGAGTCCCGGTAAAGGACATAGGATAGTTTTTATCCCGATATACCCACGGGATCGACACTTATGCGGGTGAAACCGCGGGGCGCTGCTATTTTCTTCTATTTCAGAGGTGGAATAAGATTGTAGCGGTATCTACAACGCCACATGCGAACAACGCGTCATACTGACGTCACGCAAATCCTGCATCTCGCAAGCAGAGTTTACCGCGCAACTAGCATAGATACAACGGCCCGAAATGAATCATAGGGCAGTTGCCCGCCAGACACAACACCCGTCTGGTCGGAGGATCCTCCCTTTTCTATAGAGTATGAGTGAACTTTACACCCTGTTCCTCATACCTCTATACTGGTGACCCCGTCGTGATCGTCAGCGCAGCCTTCGTGCAAATACTTCAGCGTGACGTCATCATCATCACTCCCGCAAGCTTTAGAGCGGCGAGTCACCCAGCCAGCCCAGCACCCACGGCTTCAACGGGTATCCTGACCACCAGCATGCAGCGACCGCGCATACCTGGTCATCACCCTCAGCCTCATCAGCAACCTTGGCACAGCACACTGCATCTTCGGCCGGTCTACAAGCAGAGCCCTTAATAAGCCTCTCCTGGTCGACGCCAGCAGTCAGCCTCAACCCGGCGCTATACCTCATCCGACGCACTGGAGCATAACGCAGCGCCACCCCGACTCACTGGGGACATCTTCGCAGACAGTTCCGACTCACCGTGAACTATGCGGCAACCGGTTCCGACTCACTGGAACCTCAGCTGGCCTGGCAAGCATCGCAAGATACAAGACTCAGCCCACTATCGACCTCCGGTCTCCGGGGGGGAGGGATGTAGCGGTATCTACAACGCCACATGCGAACAACGCGTCATACTGACGTCACGCAAATCCTGCATCTCGCAAGCAGAGTTTACCGCGCAACTAGCATAGATACAACGGCCCGAAATGAATCATAGGGCAGTTGCCCGCCAGACACAACACCCGTCTGGTCGGAGGATCCTCCCTTTTCTATAGAGTATGAGTGAACTTTACACCCTGTTCCTCATACCTCTATAAGATGATTCTTGACGCTAATTCTGAGCGGTTGATGATATCAAACCATTTTTAAATACTTATTTCCTCTTGGTGTAATAATTCCTAATCCTTGTAATAATCACATATCCTGGTTTCAAATCGCCCTCTAGTACTTAAGAAAAGATTCAGGATATGGATAATAACGACTTTCAATTACCAAATTGTATTAATTTCACTAGCTTTTTCGCGTGGATTCACCCGCGTGTGGGATGGAAATTATCCCACAGGACTCTTACTACCGGGATAAAAAGTTTCCTGTGTCCCAGGTCATCGGATGGTCTACCTGCCAGGCACTCAGAACCTTCAGATTAGACAGGTCTACTCAATCTGTGTAGTTCTTTCCTCAAAAGAGCATTTCAGACACCAATCTACATGGTCTTCACATGATCTGACCAAGATGATGTCTGGACTTTAAAAGAGACTGTGATATCTGAGTTTGTTTCAGCCCTTACTTCTCAGACTAGTCAGATAGGAAACGCCGACCTCATCTAGTTCAAAAATATGATTGACGTGTAAAAGGGTTTGTACGGGGTGGCTCTCGAAATGCCTGAACTGAATGGACAAAAAAAGATCAGCAGGGTAATTGTGTAACACACTTACAATAAATGATAATGATAAATGATTTTTTTCTGTAAGTACGTTTGTACAAACACTTTTACACGTCAATCATTTCATTTTGCAATGGCAATAGTCTTTCATTTTGACAGTTCAACAACATTCATTACGTTATTTACATTGTTGACCTGACAAATTTTTGAAGCATATGAAGTAATGGGTTAGCAATTTCGTTCAAAATCTTTCGGATTGTGACTGAAAGTGTGTTGGGGTGCAGGATAATTTCATAATCCAAGTTGGATTACCTGATTAATGTTTGTAGTTATTTCATAAACGTAGGAGGATGCTATTCATCCGTCACCTTTGTAGCCCCACTAGCAAATAAGGTGACCTAACCTTTCCGGTTTAGGGTTAAGGCAGACGCAGACGCTAGACGGGAGCTAAATTAGGTCTCCTCAATGTTTTGCTCAGTATAAAAATAGACGTCTTCTCGCAGTGTCACGAAAGGCCTATCTAGCCTTTCAAAATGGTACTAGGTTTCCAGATTATGTACCTAAAATCGTTATGGAAAAGTATTATTGGTCGACTCTGTCCTTATATTCTGCGAGTATTCTGTTGTGCATTTAACAAGGTGCGGAGATGCTAGAAAAGCCTTTACTGTTCCTAATTTTGGCACTCATACATTATTAGCAAAACTTCAGCATAATATGTGAAATTTTCCCCATATTCTACCAATATTCCTACTAGGATCGCACATTACCTAACAACCACGCGCTAACAAAATGTTTCCACCAATTTTTTTAACCTCAGCAGCTGATTCCCGACTAGCTAACACCTAACACTGAATTTACTCAGTATCCGCGTCGTTGGGTGAAAGGCCCTGTAATGTGCTAACGTTTTTGTCCAGTGACGAAGGTACGGCAAGTGACGAAGGAGAGTTTACTAAGCGCTACGTGGAACGAATTTTTGTGACAACACCCTATTATTTGTATTATCTTTTTTTTGGATATGTAATACGCTTTTGTTTGGTGTTTAGTTTGCCTTTTATGTTTTTATTTGAGGAAGTGAGCAGTCAATAGTAAATTGATGAACGAAACTTAGGTACTATTGACGTTACATTACGTGGAGATTTTGATCAACACGTAACATCCAAAATCGTCAAGAAATATCCTGCCTAATAAATTATATTTTGTTGTAATACCTACTTTTCACTTGAATTCTTTAACTAAATTCTGTTTATACCTTACATCGTAAAGTTTATTTTTAACCAACAGAGGGTCGGAAATGAATGAATTTACGATCTAACTCTTTATTAGTTCACCCACTCGTCGGGATCAACACGTTAGAGGATGAGCTGCGTAGAAGGGTACAGAAGATATGCCAGTAATGGGTGTACATACTACATACTATATGGTCGGTACTTAGTTTGAAGTGCCCTGAAATTGCTTGAAAGGTCAACATTGTTTGACTTAAATTATGACTTAATATTTCGTGTATACTATAAGGTATAGTTGTTAACTAATATAAGTCAAAATACACGCTTTCCACTTTGTGTATCTGATAAAAGATGTTGAGTGTCTACTAAAAATTGTATTAAAGCCAAAATAAGTGGCTGTAGGTAGGTACTTACAGGATTTAGATTGTGTCCTTTATATATTTTTTTTTGTATTTTGTGGGACGATTATAATACATTACTGCAGCGGCCAGCAAATGAGCCATTGATGGACGAACGTGTAAATGTGGGCCGAGGGGAAGCCGAGGCACACATACGTAAGTCCATCAATGCCTAGTTGAGACCAAGGCTTGTATAGTACTTTTCTCAAATAATGCGCGGAAATTAAAACTAAGTAAGTAATACCTAGGCAGAACTTTTTTGTCAAATACAATTACTTTTCAAAATCAATGACGAACAAATAAATCGAAATTGATGTACTGGCCAAATACATGCGAGCAGCGGCCGGCAAAAGTTGTATGAAAATCCATATCTGTCGTGGCTTAGCGGCCAAATAAATTACATAGTAAACTCATATCTGTCGTGTAATTTTAAAATGTAGATCTTTTACTCCGAAACATGGCAACCAAGGAGGCAACTTATCAAAGGTTTTATTTAAATTTCGAACTGACTTGTAAATAGAAAGCTGTTTATTGAAAAAAAAACAAATTAACTCTTTAACGCGGGTTGTACATTCAACAAATGTATTTTCAAATAAAAAATTCTGCCTAGGAACTTCTTAGTTTTAATTTCCGCGCCATATTTGAGAAAGTACTATACAAGCCTTAGCCACAAGCCCACAACTAGGCGTTGATTGACTTAATTAATGGACTTAATTCTTTACACGTTCGTCCATCAATGCCTCTTTTGCTGGCCGCTGCAGTAATGTACTCAATCTTTCCAATTTATAGAACGAAAATACGTTGTAAATCTGCTTTCATTTGTTTTATCCCACAATGAACATCTAAAAGTTACCGGAAAAAGTAACTACGATACCCCTTAATTTGGCAACCATCAAATAACGCAATATAATGTTGGGATCCCATTAGGCTACAATCACCTGCGGGGTTGCTATAAGGAAAATTTCGTGGCAATCTCAGCGTTATTAGCAGACCATTAGGTAAGTACATAAAGATTCCGATCACTGCTTACCCACGGGAATTATTTGCTTAATGATCTATCAGTGGCGGTCTATGGTTTGTAAAAATTGTGGTCAGAAAAGGAAAGGGGAATCGTTTCGAGAATGTTCTGGAAACCTTTCCTGATTCGGCGGGATAAAGAATTTAGATGTTATCGGGATGAAAAGAGATATCGGTTAAATAGTATGTTACAAGGGGTGAATTTTTTAGAAAGAATGAAACCACTAATAGACAGAACGAAAAACTAAGTCACAGACGAGTTTTTGGAAAAAAGTAGTCTAAGGTGGCTTTGGAGTCATCGATCCCCTAATTTGTTTTACCAAAAAAAACTTTCTAATCCTATAATCAACCTAACGACAACAACTTGATAAATTAAAGACTACAAGCCAATATAAAGAATCAGAATCGATGCAGGTACCGATAATAGCTGTGTGTGTATACTAGCTGTGTGTGTATACTAGCTGTGTGTGTATACTAGCTGTGTGTGTATACTAGCTGTGTGTGTATACTAGCTGTGTGTGTATACTAGCTGTGAGTGTATACTAGCTGTGTGTGTATACTAGCTGTGTGTGTATACTAGCTGTGTGTGTATACTAGCTGTATGTGTATACTAGCTGTGTGTGTATACTAGCTGTGAGTGTATACTAGCTGTGTGTGTATACTAGCTGTGTGTGTATACTAGCTGTGTGTGTATACTAGCTGTGTGTGTATACTAGCTGTGTGTGTATACTAGCTGTGTGTGTATACTAGCTGTGTGTGTATACTAGCTGTGTGTGTATACTAGCTGTGTGTGTATACTAGCTGTGTGTGTATACTAGCTGTGTGTGTATACTAGCTGTGTGTGTATACTAGCTGTGTGTGTATACTAGCTGTGTGTGTATACTAGATGTGTGTGTATACTAGCTGTGTGTGTATACTAGCTGTGTGTGTATACTAGCTGTGAGTGTATACTAGCTGTGTGTGTATACTAGCTGTGCCCGCGACTTCGTTCGCGTTTATGTCGGAAAACAAATTGGATTTCATGGTTTTAATTATTTTTCTAAAATAAAATAATAGCCTAGAGTCTTGGTAACTTAGGTTAGACCAGTGAAAGTTCCGTCAAAATCGATCCAGCCGTTTCAGAGATTAGCCGGTACAAGCAGACAGACAGACAAAAATTTAAATAAATGTTTTTTTTTTTTATTATATACTTTTGACATTACAAACAAACACTTCAATTTTATTAATTTATATAAATTAAGAATCATGAAACGAATTAAAAAAAAAAGCCAACGACCGACTTAATCCTAGCTTTCTACAAGTTTTAAATAAAGCCAGCAACACAACTATGTAACTTTAGAATAAAAACTGCAGCGACATTCCTTACCAAGACAAATAGTGCTACGTAGGAACTGATTAATTATCTGTACATACCCTTAAATAATGAAGTGCGGACACGATTCCTCGATTAAAAGCGATGCTTTTAAATACTGAGGTTTTAGTTTAGAAGCTTTGGATGATAATGAATGTGTGTTGTTTGTTTGATGAAGTATAGGGGAAGTTTAGATTAGTTAGTCATTTCATGTGTGTTTCTGTTGAAAACTAATTGTGATCCGGTGATTCAGCAACATAGTGAACGTAAACGTTTAGGTGATGCATTTCTAGTACCTATCGTTATTTTGTCATTCAAAAGTCTATTTCCAGTAAACAAGTCAATTGTTTCATATCATGATTCAATTAAGTACTTGTGTTTCAATGATATTTCATTACCGAACGGGTAAAGTAATTGGAAACCCAATTGTACCAAATCGGAAGTTACATGGAGTGGCTACACGTTTTCCTAAAGGTGATTGAATTCATAACAGTCAAGTATTATTACCGCTTTATCCTCCAAGGAAAATAATTCCAGCGTTCCGCAAACAAATCCCAAATGCAGCTCACATTACGGGCTCGACAAAATCCTCCAATAAAAATCTAAACGTTTACATCGAAATAAACTCCACAAAGCCGCCACTAACCGTTCCACTAACACACCATAATAATAAAACGTAAACTTGAAACGATAAAGTTTAATATACGTTGAGTAAGTTGACAATTTCGGCAACAGAGCATGTACGGAACTATTCCCTGGACGAATCATAACAACTTACAATATTGCATTTTGCACTCGCACAGAACAAGTTTCCCGGGAAAATTTTGTCTAGGTACAGTTGGAATAGAATTGTCGATGTTTCGGAATTTCTGAACTGGACTGATCTCGGGGCAAAGAGTAGTGTTGGTCTCTTTTGGGACATAATTTGAGTAGGACATAATTATAATGATTAGTTTTGGACACCGCATAGCGCACCGCTTGTATGAACACGGTGCTAGCGGACAGCTAACACGGCAACGCAGGCGGTGTCCTGTGGTGAACTGAATCAACCTGCGTCGTTTGTGGTGGGTTTGACTACCCAGAAGAGTTTATGACAACTCTTAAGTCTTAATACATTATAAAAGCACTTGTGGCATCAACGTCAACTTAAAATATTGACCAAAAAACCTTAAGTGTCTTAAAAGTTTAACTTACATTATTAAAAATATCATTTTATTTCATTTCAATGTTTGCCAACGTGCAATGGAACACGGTATTCTAGGCGTCAAATTGACAGACCATATTCGCAACATCACACAATTCAGTCTATCAAAAAGTACTCTGTGATCACAATACGCTCCAAAACACAGATTACTGACGTTGTTCAAAAAGCCGCTAAGCTGAAGCGGGACTGGGCTGGCCACGCCTGTCGTATGCCCAATGAGCTGTGCGCCTAAATAGCCATCACGTGGAACCGTGACACAGCTAGAAGACGTCGCGGCAGACCCCGCAGAAGACGGCGGGACGACCTGGATAAAACAAACGACCAATTGTCTACTTTAGCCCTGGATTGAAAGAGCTAGAAGTCATGGGGAAAAGCCTTTGCCCAGCAGTGGGATGATGGAGGCTAACAGTACCAGTTCAGCATGTCCAGCGTGCTAAGTACTGCTACAGTCCAGCCGTCGAATGCGTTTGTAGTGTAGTATTCTTCTGATCTGACGTTTTCCAACGGCTGGTTATGGTGCGGTGTTGATCGACTGATGACTGCGGCGCTGTGCTGACCAACTTCAGCAATGACCTTGGTACCACGAAGTTCTTCTTCAGATTTCTGGCCTATCACGGCCAATGACATCTTCCTACTCTTGTGACACTGTAGCTTGTTGCTCAATAAAACGAAGATAATGTTGATGCTGAACAATGCCATTAATCCAAATTTATTAAACAGAAGTATATGCGGACCAATGTACGTCCTTTTAGAGAAAGTATGTCTGACAATAAAAAAAATGTGAGGTAGATGTTTTTGTCAAGAAATTCGCTACAAATGTCCTACGTAAGGCTGCTTTTCCACCAGAGATGTGCTATGCTACGTTGCTATGGATACGTTTGATATTCATTGGTCCACATAGCATAGCACTGGTGGAAACTGATTCAACTAAGCTGCGTTTTTTATATGGAAGGATGCGTGCTATGGATGCGAGCTATGGATGCGTGCTATGGATTTGTAGCTATATGACGAGCAGTGTACCTTTCCTATTGTCGATACGTCGCATAGCTCGAGCTGCGCATCTTCCTCGCACAGCTCCCTTGCGGCGGCGCATTTTCATAGCATATCTTACTCGCTCCGCTACATAGCTTAGAATCAGTGGAAACGGTCACATAGTTTCGTAGCTTGGCTTTTACATTCTCACAGCATAACTACATAGCACATCTCTGGTGGAAAGGCACCCTCAACCTAGCATCCCAGTGTCCTATTTTGCGTAACACTCCTACTATCACAATCCTTTTTATTTGAAAGAGGATTAATTACACATTACTTCATATTTTATTTATAAAATAAAATGTCGGCATCATCATCATCTGCCTAGCCTTTTCCCGACTATGTTGGAGTCGGCTTCCAGTCTAACCGGATGCAGCTGAATACCAGTATTTTACATGGAGCGACTGCCTATCTGGCCTCCACAACCCAGTTACTGGGTAATACGATGTAATAAAATGTCTGCATAACGCAATCAATATTGTTGAATTGTCAAAATCAAAGGGACTGAATGTGTTGAGCAATCATATATGCTTCAAACATAAAGTACCTAGACTGCTGTTAATAGGTTTGTGCGCTTGTTGTAATTTACCTTGATAATCTTCACTACGAAGCAAAAGACCTTCCAAAGAGAATTTCATTCCTGTATGGCAAGTTTCGTTAATATAGTTACCATCCTACTGGTGTGAGGTAGGTACACGTAATTGTGAATGTGAACAATCCGCACACCAGTTCCTGTGGGACTTCAGTCCGCTGCAGAATGAGCGCAACGCAATCTGCTGGATAGTTTAGAGTTTCATCAGTCAGGAAATTACATCAGGTAAGATGAAAGTTATTACTGAATTAATATTTCGACGTTTAGGGATCTTTGATAATAAAAAAGTGACCATCACCTCTGAGTTTGTTTCAGAATTTCTTCTCAGATATCAGTCAGCTAGGAAATGCCGGCACCATCTAGTTTTAAAATATTGACCAACTAAATATTGACGTGTAAAATATCTTAAAAGATCTAATTACATAAAATCATGACTTTTCATTTCGTTTCGAAAAATGCATACAAGAAAGGTTTTTTAGTATCATTACAGTAAACTCGATTGAAAATCATTCGCAACGATTGCTCACGATAAAATTATACAAAACGAGGTAAAATTATATAGATTTTAACATTGATAGTAGCAGAAATAAAGCATCATCCAAATTATAAAGCTAGCTGAAAACAAGCAACTAACAACGTAATGAAAAAACTCCTACAGAAAGTATTTCATTATCATTAGAATGAACTCGATTGAAAATCATTCGCAACGATTGATTAGGGTCATAACCAAGTTTATAGGTATCTCTACATATCTATCGAAGGCGTAAAAATCTTACATACATAACGCCTAGGCCTGCCACAAAAAATCTCCGAGCTATGCTCCATAGGATCGAAACTAAAACACTCCAAAACTCATAAAACGTGCTGCGTGACGTCACTCATCTCGTCAAATTTTACATTCATTGGCTCATGAATTTATATTAATAAATTGAACGTATCGCCCCAGAGATTTGCACGAGCGCATTTTAATATTCAATTTTGTTAAATAAATATTGAATTATTTGAACATTTACAGCGCCATCGTTTGATTTTACAGTAGCTATATTATATTTTTAGAATTGCTGTTATCGTTAGAGAGTTATTGTGCTCGTATGCTAATTGATTGTGAATTAATTGTATGTTCTGTTTGAACAAATTAGGTTTGCGTGTATTTTTAATAGGTATTAGTATGTCAATAAACAGATTTACTGTTTGACGATATGCTTATACTAAAATTCTAAATCAGGATAATGATTAATTAAAATAATCGCAAGATAAAAGAGGAAATTTATTGCGGTGCCTACGGTGTTACTGTCATCTCATTCCAAAATGCATTGTTCAAATTATATAGAGTCGTCCCTTTTCAATAATACGCATAAGGGAACTTTATCTTATAAACATCATTCTTATTTAAAGATCACAGTTTTTCCCATCACCATTCATACCATCACTTAAGCTTTTTCTCCATTTTCCTCCCAAAAGGATTATTTGTTCATCCTGCACCACGTAAATCTTTTTCCACTCTGGCGCAAGTTCATAACTTCATTTACTCAATAAAAAACACTCTGTGAAGTTTACCGCGTCTCGTAACTCCGTCTTTCTTTCACTTAGTTTCAATTTGATGTAATCGCGTAGTTCCTCTGTTGGCCCCATCAGATTACGTCGTGAACATACACGCGTTGCACGGATTTGCTCCCTACTGCAGAGTTGTGGCCTCGCTTTTGGAGTTCCTTTGGACTTTTTGGTTTCATGTGCAATTTTGGTACTGTAGTTACATGGATGCAATGTTGCTGTGTGATGTGTTTCGCACCTCTGTTACTGTATAAGTGTACATTGGTTCTTTTTGTGGCTTCATAATAAAAACTGTATTTGGTCATCAATTTATCGTAAGGAAAATCTATGATTTAATTGTTAATAATAATCAAATAAATTGTATTCTCATCGTTTTTCAATCTTACATAATTTTGATGATATTAGTAATTTGTTATGTTTAGGGATAGCTATAGCAAGACGCCATGTATAAGCTCCACTTCTTGAAGAGACCATGACACCATGTAGATATAATAAAAAAATAAAAACATAAAAATTCTCAAAGAAATTGCAGAGAACATAGCCATCCTACTAGGCGGGGATTAGCCGTGTGCGGGTGCGAGTCGCGCTAAATTGTAGTGTAGTGTACGCCGTGCTTTATGTTGGGGTGCGAGAACACACGCTTTAAATTGTATGGGGTGTAAGGGGGAGTGCACAACGTTACTACATCAGCTCCTGTGACGTCAACCACACCTAGGTGTCACTGCGTTTGGTAGCGAGACGAGGTAGAATGTTACTGACTGTACCTGTACTTTGGAGAAATTAATCTATGTAACGCTATAGTGCTTTTCGATAACCAGTTTTCGTAAAACAAAGCTTCAACGTAGCTTCGATGTAGATGTATTTATTAAGTTACACTCACATGACGCTGTTACAATTCCTATAAAACAAACAATTTGTCGACGTCAACACGGTAACTGAACGTTATGCGTATCGTTTCCGCTAACTGAACATTCATTTTCCTATACAGGTAAACGACACGGAAAAACACTGTACAACAACAACAATTTTACGTAAAAAAACGTTTTTACAAAGCCACACACAGCCTTATTTCAGTATACTACAGATTTTAACATAAAGATTATCTGCAAAAATCACAATCCTGAATTCTTTCACGCAAAAAATCAATCTGAACCTTACGTTACTGGTTTCAGGGTTGAAAGTGGTGTGTAGGGGGATAAAAATAAGGATGGTTCCAGGCTGTCTCCAGGGATATTACACCAGGTAATATGACGTCGACAGTAAAGGCAACTCGATTGGAGTTGTGTTAACTTTGCCTACTCCTGGGCTCTTGATTATGTTGGTTTTGGAAATCTATCGCTGGTTTTGGTAGAATTATTATTAATTTCTTAGTTGTTTCAGTCTTGATTTATGCTCAGTTAATATTAAAGTGCCCGAAGACGGGCGTCGTCACTGGGGCAGGCCTAAGAAACGCTGGCGCGACGACTTAGACTCGTTCTTGACTGATTGGCCGGAAAAGGCAGCAGACAAAGATGAATGACGAAGTATAGGAGAGACTTCTGCCCAGCAGCGGAACTGTATAGGTTAATATATAAAAAAAAACAATAGGTACCTCGTAGTAATAAGGCCTAAGCCGCCATTTCGCCTGTCATGTTTTTTTAAGCGAAATGTGGGTACCTATAAAGCTGTGCCTACCCTAATTACTCTTTTAAACGTGGAACTGATTTTGTACAGAATATAGAATGGAAATAGTAAGTGACCTTGGAAACGGGAAACATCTTCATTTATAATTTTCTTTTAAAGAAAATGGATTTTTATCTTTTTATAAGAGTAACCTGGCTTTTGCAATAGCCTCACAAACGTGGCGCTACAATGGTGACATTAATTTAACACACGGGTAGGGTTAGTGCCCAGTAATCATATAAATATTGATAGGTTAAAATAATTCGTAATCTGAAAAAAAAAATTTTCAAACAAACTAAATAATAAAAAAGTAACTAAAATTGGGATCATCCTTGCAAAATTCATTCATGAAATTACTTACCTAGCTCGCACGTTAACTCGGAACGGCAACGCGTCGCTTCGCGCGCTGGCAACCGCGCAACGCGTCCTACTCGTGATCGGCCCGATTCTTTGATGGCATTTATCAAAGAAACCGAGCGGCACAATTGGTACGTACGGGTAGGTCCTGCAGCGGAGGCGCTTAGTCAAACACTAACTTATCATATCACCCTCTTTTTACTATTAGTTATAACCGTCATCACTAATCACTGCTTTTATTTGTCTTTCGTGATATGATGATCGCGATTGATGACATTCTCCGTAAATTAGGATCATGTCCGCATATTCAGCTGCTGTGTAGTTCGGTTGTGTACCTATTTGCCATCACGATCACAAGTTTACACAAGCACTAAAACACAAATAAAAGCGTCCGTATCGCAAGAGATGTAAACGTACCCACTAGCTTAGAAAACGAAAACCAAGCAAAGCGTCTTTATCGCAGTACCATAATCTAATTACTATCCTAATTACACAAAAATAAATACCTAAATAAAACAATAGGTAAGCGTCTTTTTCGCGGAAACATTCACAAAAATATTAGACTACGTAATTATGCGCATCAGTGTGAAGAAGTGTGTCAAGGACACGGGTTCGGCTAGCACTAGGAAAAGCAATTAAAAAAGAATTCGACTTGGCGGCGCGGCGCGGCGGGTGGAAGGGAGGGCGCGCGTCGCTTGCGCCGCTCGCCAACAAAGGGATGTCTCTTTCCTTCAATTCGCCTACTCTTTGCATTTTTTCATCCTAATAGTATTGTTTATTCGTTTTAATTTCATTGATACGATGTTATGATCCGTGACCGCGGCAAATGACCGCTGCGCGACAGTTCTTTATGTACAGACGACAGCACATCAAGCTACCCGAAACTGTCAAATTTTCCCAATCAACCTTGAACCTTATGCTGTAGCGATAAGGTTGAAAATCTATTAAATAAATTTGACAGATTGTAGTAACTTGATGTGCTGGCGTCTGTACAGGTTGCTTTAAGATGCTATTTTCTAAAATTTTAAATAAATCCGTAAATAATAACGTTTAATGGAAATATAATTTCTTCATGAAACGAAAATGTGAAAACGTATATCTGTGTTAAATTAATGTCACCATTGTAGCGCCACGTTGTATGTCAGTCGATTTATTGCTTTCTGTGTTACGGGTTTGATTCCCATTCGAAACAAATATTTTTATTATGACCAAGACTGTGGTTCCTGGCGTTTTTTGTTTGCATTTACCCTGTAAACGCTCTTATGATATAGAAAAATTCCTGGTAAGGGTACATGACACTTTTATAAAAGAAAATGAAAATGACGGGTATATCCTTTAAAGGATAATAAAATGAGGACGGACGTCCATTTCACACTTCAGTTGTAGATTAGGTCTTAACCTTCTATGTGTCGTAGCGAAGCAGAATAAGCTGCCGTGCAGGTCCGGTCTTGCAGAGTAATGATAGGGCTGGCTTGTTTTGGTGTTGAAGTATATTCAAAATTGAAAATAATGGATGGATGCGAGAAGACCAGAAGTAGAGCTAAGTGGTGATGCTTGGGGGAGGCCTCCGTCCAGCAGTAGACGTCTTTCGGCTGAAATGATGATGACAGGAACGAAAAAAGAATACCTACATAGTCCTCAGATTCACAATAATTAAAGAATGTATAAGTCATTCCTTTGTAGTTGATTTTATGTTTATTTATTTACTAGCTGCTGCTCGCGACGTCGTCTGCGTGAAGGCTCTACAGCACCAAAAATACATAAGATGCCAGTGTCGCTATAGCATTATAAGTAAACGACTTTTAAAATAGCATTAAAATATAAGTTTTTTTTTGCAAGCGAAGCAAGTGTAGAGAGTTATATGGGAATCCTGCTGAGTTCAGTCATAAGATGTGACTGTCTCTCAGTGTCTGCCCCTGCGACCTCCTGTCTGTAACTCAGTGTCTGCCCCTGCGACTTATTGATGGTCATCGCGAAGCAAACACTCACGGGGAACTGTACGCGCTTGAACTGGAACGGGAAGTTATGAGGTATGAGGGGAATGCGTGATATAAATACTGCCTCGCCGACGCCACAACCCGTAAGAATTTCCGCCTCAATGATGTGTCTGTGGAGCGAGATGACTAAGGCGGGTCCCGTTACACAACTTCAGAGGAGATAGGTTCCGAAGAAGCATAATCGGGACACCGACCTTCAGCTTGATGGTATGCGCTGGAAGTCCACTTGCTGACAGGGAGTTCAGAAATTCCACGGGATAATGTGTGACGTCGTCTTGCTCGAGAACAGTGTTTACCGAGGTGTAGACCACTTCATTCCCCTCAATTTCCGAGAGAATGCATTCGTTAATTGCTGCAGCCTGATCATTTTTGGGCGTCAAAATGGCCCGCTCACACACCCAAGAATTTTGCTGGTGCGGTATACGACTGATGTCCCCGTACACACAGCGAATGAGTTCTTCTATGCTGGATACCACTCTACCGAGAGACTGGAAGCACCACCTGCCCACCTCCCTCTTCTGGTAGAGTGCCTTCGCCAAGACTTAGAAGGATATCGGAGAATTCTTGAGCACGTGCATTTCCGCCGAGCCGAGCTCTCATATTAATGGTCAAGCGCAGCGTACGAACTCGTGACCACAACGAAAATCGTTTCAACGAAGCATTCACCTCGTCAACCTCGATCCCCGCGTCACCACGGAAAGCGTTTGCCGTAAATCGCCACTGAACAGAACTGTGACACCACCCATCAAATGTTAGTTCCTGCGGATGTCCTGCAGGGTTCTGTCCACGGCCTCAACTGCCTTTCTATTGGCCATCGTACACTCATCCCATACGATCAGAGAGCATTCCTTGAGCACGTGTCCCTTATCGCTGTTACGTGACACACCACAAACAGGCGTTTCGGCGCTCTCTAAATCGATGGGAATTTTAAACATGGCATGTGCTGTCATGCCATTCGGAAGCAGTGTGGAAGCGATTCCCGACAACGCTACAGCAATAGCAAATTTGCCTTGCCTCCTGACCTCTGCAAGTATGCCAGTGGTAACAAATGTTTTTCCTGTTCCACCAGGAGCATCCAAGAAAAACATTTTACCCTGGTTTTGCCCAACACTTTCAAGGACGGTGTCATAAATTTGTTTTTGCTCTGAAGAGAACAAAGCGACATGGTCATTTCGTATGGTGGTAATTTCGCCCGGATCATAATTTGTCTCAGCGTTATACTCCCGATTTCCACGGTCTTGATGCGGTGATGATTGGGGAGCTGGTAACCCATATTCGATCAGTGGATTGCCGCCGATAGAAATGACCACATCTTGAAGTGAACTGAGACAGATGTTCAGCACCCGTTCATCAGTTACTTTGACTTCGTCTCCAGTAGCACGCCTCAAAGCTCGTAGAAAATCTTCAGACAGATGATGGCGATACTTCTCCCACAAAACACCAAGGTGACGGCAAACAGATGACGCATGCGGCTGGGACTGTCACTGACGCTCGCCTCCGCGAGGGTGTCATCCCAATTTTGCTCAACGTCGAGAAGGTGACATTTTACATCACATTTAAGTTTATAATTAGGTATACGACATGGAAATATATTAATTGCCAAGCAATAATCACACAGATAAATACCGAACAAAAGTATTAACAGTCAATGTTTATTTTGTACTAATAACATGAAATTGATGGAGAAATGATCATCATCAATGAACATAACTTTTCTGTAATACTTAGAACCGCATTTTTTTTAAATTGTCTTCCTCAACTCTGCTCAAGATTTTGAGGGTTTTGTTGGACCTTGAATTTGTCAAAACGAACTATACGATACAACTTTTATGAAGAAAATGCACATTACCATCTATGAATTTTAAGAATAACTAACTACTAACCTCGCCAACATGATCAAATTTAAATTATTAATTTGCAAAAATTGTTAACATGTAACTTCATTTGATTTTTATGAAATCTCATAGATGGCGCTGCTTCAAAATTTTCTTTATACTACTAAAATTCATTAAACTATGTTTCTCTGCCCAAGTTACTTAAATGGCATAGTTTTTATAGTGTTAAGCTAGATTATAGCATGGCTTACTCAAAAAAAAAACATTTAAATATGCGTCGTTAGACTACACGCTGTCACAGAATGCGTAAGAAAAATAAAGATTCACAGCTCCTCCCCCGTAGGTGATAGCGTGATAATATGTAGCCTATATGTTGACCCGACCTCTTAGTAATAATCATGCAAAATTTGAAGTAAATCCATGCAGTACTTTTTAAGATTATCCCGGACATACATACAGACAAACCGACAAAAATTCTAAAAACTATATTTTTGGCTTCGAAATCGATTGTAGATCACGCCCCAAGTATTCTTTTTAAAAAATATTCAATGTACAGTTTTGACTTTCCTACGATTTTATTACCTATATGTATAGATTATTAGGCTCTTCTACAATGAGTACACTGTCACTTTACAATGTGTACATTTGCAAACTTTAGTCTAAGCGCCTCATCCTAACTAATATTATAAATGCGAAAGTAACTCTGTCTGTCTGTCTTTCTGTCTGTCTGTCTGTCTGTCTGTCTGTCTTTGCTTCACGCCTAAACTACTGAACCGATTTGTGTGAAATTTGGTACAGACATAGTTTGGAACTTGAGAAAGGACATAGGATAGTTTTTATTACAAAAAATAAAATAAAAAATAAAATTTATTCCGGACATACAGTGCCATCTATTGGTCAAGAGTCGGCATCAATTCAGTACTGAAAATTCATCGGAAAAATGTAAATAAATAGTAAAAAGGTGTGAAAATATAATATACTTAATACTAAACTTTTAGTAGATACAAAGAAAATGCTCTAACTGAGTATAGATAATTATATTAGTACTATATGTCGAGTTGGTGATCGCGCAATGGTGTCGATCGTTACACGAGTTCGGTTCATGTTATTGTTTTAATTCATCGGAAAAAAGTAAATAAATAGTAAAAAGGTATGAAAAAAATAATATCAATATAATAAAACTTTTAGTACAAAGAAAATGCCCGAACGGAGTATAGATAAATAATCCGAGTTGTCACTATGCTCGATAGATGGCGTTGGGATCGAAATAGATCGCGCTATGGTTTCGTTACACGCATTTGGTTGGGTTCCACATTTCATATTTGAAGAGATCCCGCGAGATCGGGAACTATGTGGGTAAAACCAAAAATCTCCCGGAAGTCACTATTCCACGCGAACGAAGTCGCGGGCAAAAGCTAGTTACATATAATAAAGCAAATCAAGCATTACATTATGCGCTGATGATAGATGTTATTTTAATACCTATTGATAAATGATAAATGATTTATTTCTGTAAGTAGGTTTGTAAAAACACTCATAATTTGCTTATTAATCCCATACTTTTAAAAACCCTCTGAAACTATAATAAAATAGTAACGGGAAAATCTGCGGGCCAGCGTATTACCTCTGACCGCTAGAACCCTATGCTCCCTCTCAATGTCTACGTCATCCTCAAGGCAAGGAAATGGAACTGGGAATCCTATTGTAAGTAAATCCGAATGCTATTTCATTATTGATATGATTCTAATCATCTAAATCCAGCGAGACCAAAGAGCTGGATTTAATTTGTATTGTTTCTACCCTGCAAAGTGGATGATTTAATTAGTGTTTCCAACTCCATAATTCAACATGAAACACGTTCAGACATGTTACGAATATATTCATAATCTATATGTAAATCACGCTGTTTCATCCTGTTACGTTAAAACCTCTAGTTTTAAAAGCGTAACCGAAGGCGGAATTTTTTAACTTTTGCAGCCTGATATTCTGAAAATATTATGAAGTTCTGCAGTTGCCTCGAAATTCATTTAAAAAGTAAAGTAAATCTGATGGACTTAATCTAGTAACGCAAACTCGGAATAAACTGGTTCTGAAACTAAATATAACGCTCGGGACGTTTATTTCCGCATTTAGGTACATGAATATTATTTTCTCCTTCCTACTAATGAGATCGCCAATCTATCAAGTGATTATTACAAAATCTCATTAAAACTTATTGCAGCGAGCATTTATATATCCACCCGACCGATTTCGGTGACAGTAGCCAATGTCAATGGAGATTAGCCAAGTACGTTGGAGATATTATAGTGTACAAGTATTCCTTTGCTCTCATAGTACGATGGGACAACAATCCGTCACGACTGGGGGATCAGGCGCAGGACCAACTGCGCCACGTGCTTTCCGAGGCGCTGGGTTGTCACATCACCAACTCCAAACCCCGGGCTACTACTGCGAAATTCCTACAGGAAAAACCCAATAACACTTTGCCTGGCTTGGGAATCGAACCCAGGACCCCATGCTTAGCAGTCGCGCATGCAACTGAGCGTTAGAAAGTCCCTGCTGCTTTTTGCCGGACGATTGACATTAACAAAGCCTTGTCAAGTATTTACGTGGGAAGCTAATCCAACACCAATAAAACGGTTCAACTCACTGGCGAACGGTCTCAGGAAAGACTAAAGCTTCGGCCAAACCTGCGCGACCAAAGCGACTGCGAAGCGGGAGCGTCAGTCGCGCGGCCGCGGCGGACGCTGCTCGTGTTTATAAATGACGCCTTGCACACCTACGCGACCGCTGTAGTCGCGCAGATGTTCACGTTTAGTTTTGCGTTGTTGACGCTCCGCTTCGCGTCCCACGTCCCGCGTACCTACTTGACGCGCAGGTTTTGCCGAACCTTTAAGCTGTGACGAGGTAGTACTTCCGTATCCACTCCACTCCTTCCACCTGCTGAAAATCTCCTGGACAAGAGTTGCCTTGGCTACCCAGCCAGTCTATAAATAGAATCCGAACACAGGTTGGTCGAAGCAAGGGCAACCTAATCAGGTGAAGATTTATAGACTAGTTTCTGCCCGCGGCATCGCCCGTATGGAGGTCGGAAATTATTCCACGGAAGCGTACTTCCTACCGAGTTAAGAATATTTTATACCCTAACCTAAGTCACGGTCTACTTGTGTCTCAAACTTAATTGAAATCCGTTGAGCCGAGTGAAGGCGTGCAAAGTTAACAGACAGACAGTTACTTTCACATTTCTAATATTAGTATGAAAATCGCTTTCGCATTTATATTATTCTACAACCAATGAGACACCAGAGGGGCAATTCTCGTAATTTTAAGAACGTTCACAGTCTGATCTCAGTCTCAATCTGTCAAAAATGCCTCAAATTTCCCTACATTTTGACAAGTTTTTGACATTTGTTTATCGCCAAGATGACACTGCGACTAGATTTTGAACGTTTTAAATGAAGAGAATTGGCCTTCTGATATCGTAGTGTCCTGTCAGAACGCTATAGGAATTGATGGACGCTACTGATGGTGCCAAACTGGTAGTAGGTACTGATGGATACTACTGATGGCGCCAGCGATACGCTAAGAAGAAGAGTAATACACTTTTACAAACTACAAAGGCAGTGCGACTTTGACATCTTTCATCCCGTACTTCCCCAAAGATAAGATCAAACGATTGAAATGACAGAAAATAAAGGATATTGTCGGAAAATTGGTTTTCCTTCCCACAATACATATTATAACAATGCAAACTGAAATAATGAAATTGTACCGACATTTGTTTACTATCAATAAATATAGGTATATTTACGTAGGATGGTATCAAGGTTAAGTATTTTTAGTCAGATACATATTTTTCTACAAATTGTATCTCTCTGCGGGGGCGTCGATGGCGGTGCCACGGAATGTTGCCATTTTAAGTATTATATTTTGTATAATTATTATTGTTCTTCCCGTATCCAGCGGATTCCTGCGGCCTTCACAAGGTCATCTGTCCACCTTGTGGGGGAGGCCTTCCAACGCTAAGTCTTCCGGTACGCGCTCGCTACTCCAGAAGCGCAGAACCGGTCGAAATGGAGGTGCATGCCTGTGTCCAGCAGTTGACTTATTTTGGCTGAAACGATGATGATGATAATTATTGTTCTTTAAATTTTTGCGGATATAATGTATATTCTACCCAGGTCTATTTTATTTTAGTTTGAAGCGTCATCAAGCGCGAATAAACATATAACTTTCTTTCTTTTTTCCATAGTTAGGTACTGGTTTTTCATCGTCCACGTTTACCTAACACGTTCGTCAGCTACAAAAGGTTGTAAGGTCACTCTGAAAACCAACTTATGTAGGTACTTAGTTAAATGTGTTCACTTAACAGAATCAGCGCCATTATTATTTTTATTCTGGGATAGCTTACACATTCATTATATTTGAACACTACGACCTGAAAGAAGAACAGACTAATAACAAACATATACCTACATACACATATTATGTACAGTAAGGCATCAATTTTGCATAAGCATATTAAAGTTCAAATTGCTGTGATAATACCGGCCACCTCGCGCCGCCCGCAGGCCACATCTGTGTGTGTAAGTCGAACACGCATTGGCTAGCGTGAGCGTCACAGTATAAATATCTTTCTACTGTCCTAGCGTCGAACGAAACAAAACATATCGTCGCTTTTACGCACACGGTACTAAGTAATTACACATAACCTTGGTGGGTTCATACTACTGCTCAAATTCACTTCATCATAGCAAGTATAGATAGCTGGTAACGTAACCTAATGGTTTAGCAAACGTGAAAGTCTGGGTTCCAATCTCGAGATGAGACTATTATTTTTCTTTTCAACAATTATCTTTTTCGTTTTTTTTTTTTTTGTTATTCAATAGAGATAATAAAGGAGAATAACAATGTAATAATTTTTATGTTTTTATTATTATATTGTTATGCTTATGTTATATGGGGTTAAAAATAAAAATGTTTTATACTTAAGTGATTTCAAAATGTTTATTCGTTATAAACAGTCATATTTATTAGGACTTATTGCGGTTATAGCTTAAGTATTCATTTTCATTATGAAAAGAAGATTGAAACTAAACCTCAAAATAATCCTTATTAATACGGATATGACACAATTTTATTTTAATATTACTAAAATCAATTTATAACTTAATACTTTGTATAAATGTTCTTGTTTATTATTTCCAATCAAATATTATGTTTTTGAGCTGGTTTTCGTTTGCGCGGCGAACGCTTCGTAAACACTTGTTGAATAATTCGGCAAAATATCTCGGAAACCAATTGTTTCATATTCACTGACCAGCTGGGCCTTCCACTTCGCTTTCGACTGGCAAGGCTACCCTCTTCCTTATATCTTTTGACCCTCCGACTCACAGTAGGTAATTTCTCTAAAACAAAAAAGGAATACTGTTAAGCTACTAGCAAAATTATAAAATATTATTACTATTTTGAAACAAAATTATTTTGAAAATAGAAATGTTACAAAATGATTATATATTATAATATTATGCTTAATATTATATTCATCATTCCAAAAGTAAATAAATAAACTTTAGGAAAAATTTTTTTTTTTCTATTTAGGGCTTATGGTAGGTAAATATAAAACGTTTAAAAAAATAACTACAAGGATCATCATTTATACTTTAATTAGATAAATGTTCGATAAAATAATGAAATCATAATACTCACAGTCAGTCCGGTTTCATCAAATATTTGTGATATAATAATAAGTCCATATTTACGCAGCGCGATAATATCAGCAGCTATCATCTCGATATTTAAATTTGCTTGCGTTTCAAAATGAACTACAACAACGCTAATAGATTAAACACACTTCACATATCAAATTATCCACCAACCAAGAAGCAACAACATTCTATTTAGTCGGGGACTAGCGGTGAATGAGTTAAGCATCTGTCTACCTTATGTTTTATTTATTTAGATTTCTGTGGGTATAATCATAAAGTTTTATGAACTATGTGAACAAGACGAACATGACACGAAACTATATTCGAGTAATATGCGAGTGTGTGTGTCTAATTACTCATTAAAAGAAGGTCGTAAGTCAAACTAAACGTCAAGCTATTGCTTTGTGACTTTGCCTATGGACTTTTGGAGCCTACTGTACAAGTATTGACAGCACTTAGTCAAAAGATTTATCACACTATAATATAATATCTATACATATAATAAAATCGTAGGAAAGTCAAAACTGTACATTGAATATTTTTTTAAAAGAATACTTGGGGCGTGATCTACAATCGATTTCGAAGCCGAAAATATAGTTTTTAGAATTTTTGTCTGTTTGTCTGATTGTCTGTATGTATGTCCGGGCTAATCTCTAGAAGTGCTGCATGGATTTACATCAAATTTTGCATGAATATTACTAAGAGGTCGGGTCAACATATAGGCTACATATTATCACGCTATCACCTACGGGGGAGGAGCTGTGAATCTTTATTTTTCTTACGCATTCTGTGACAGCGTGTAATCTAACGACGCATATTTAAATGTTGTTTTTGAGTAAGTCATGCTATTATCTAGCTTTACACTATAAAAACTACGCCATTTAAGTAACTTGGGCAGAGAAATATAGTTTAATGAATGTTAGTGGTACAAAGAAAATTTAGAAGCAGCGCCATCTATGAGATTTCATAAAAATCAAATCAAGTTACATGTTAACAATTTTTGGAAATTAATAATTTAAATTTGGTCATGTTGGCGAGGTTAGTAGTTAGTTATTCTTAAAATTCATAGATGGTAATGTGCATTTTCTTCATAAAAGTTGTATCGTATAGTTCGTTTTGACAAATTCAAGGTCCAGCAAAACCCTCAAAATCTTGAGCAGAGTTGAGAAAGACAATTAAAAAAAATGCGGTGTTAAGTATTACAAAATAGTTATGTTCATTGATGATGATCATTTCTTCATCAATTTCATGTTGTTAGTACAAAATAAACATTAACTGTTAATACTTTTGTTCGGTATTTATCTGTGTGATTAATGCTTGGTAATTAATATATTTTCATGTCGTATACCTAATTATAAACTTAAATGTGATGTAAAACGTCGCCTTCTCGACGGTGACCAAAATTGGGATGACACCCTCGCGGAGGCGAGCGTCAGTGACAGTCCCAGCCGCATGCGTCATCTGTTTGCCGTCATCTTGGTGTTTTGCGGAGTCGCGAACCCGGTAGCTTTGTGGGAGAAGTATCGCCATCATCTGTCTGAAGATTTTCTACGAGCTTTGAGGCGTGCTACTGGAGACAAAGTCGAAGTAACTGATGAACGCATGCTGAACACCTGTCTCAGTTCACTTCAAGATGTGGTCATTTCTATCGGCTACAATCCACTGATCGAATATGAGTTACCAGCTCCCCAATCATCACCGCATCAAGACCGTGGAAATCGGGAGTATAACGCTGAGACAAATTATGATCCGGGCGAAATTACCACCATACGAAATGACCATGTCGCTTTGTTCTTTTCAGAGCAAAAACAAATTTATGACACCGTCCTTGAAAGCGTTAGGCAAAACCAGGGTAAAATGTTTTTCTTGGATGCTCCTGGTGGAACTGGAAAAACATTTGTTACCACTGGCATACTTGCAGAGGTCAGGAGGCAAGGCAAAATTGCTATTGCTGTAGCGTCGTCGGGAATCGCTGCCACACTGCTTCCGAGTGGCAAGACAGCAAATGCGATGTTTAAAATTCCTATCGATTTAGAGAGCGCCAAAACGCCTGTTTGTGGTGTGTCACGTAACAGCGATAAGGGACAAGTGCTCAAGGATTGCTCTCTGATCGTATGGGATGAGTGTACGATGGCCAATAGGAAGGCAGTTGAGGCCGTGGACAGAACCCTGCAGGACATCCGCAGGAACGAACATTTGATGGGTGGTGTCACAGTTCAGTTCAGTGGCGATTTCCGGCAAAAACTTCCCGTGGTGACGTGGGAATCGAGGGCTAACGAGGTGAATGCTTCGTTGAAACGATCTACGTTGTGGTCACGAGTTCGTACGCTGCGCTTGACCATTAATATGAGAGCTCGACTCGGCGGCAATGCACGTGCTCAATAATTCTCCGATGTTCTTCTAAGTCTTGGCGAAGGCACTCTACCAGAAGAGAGAGGTGGACAGGTGGTGCTTCCAGAGTCTTTCGGTAGAGTGGTATCCAGCTTAGAAGAACTCATTCGCTGTGTGTACATCAGTCGTATACCGCACCAGCAGAATTCTTGGGTGTGTGAGCGGGCCATTTTGACGCCCAAAAATGATCAGGCTGCAGCAATTAACGAATGCATTCTCTCGGAAATTGAGGGGAATGGTCTACACCACGATAAACACTTTTGTCGAGCAAGATGACGCCACACATTATCCCGTGGGATTTCTGAACTCCCTGTCAGCAAGTTGACTTCCAGCGCATACCATCAAGCTAAAGGTCGGCCCGATTATGCTTCTTCGGAACCTATCTCCTCCGAAGTTTTGTAACGGGACCCGCCTTAAAGTCATCTCGCTCCACAGACACACCATTGAGGCGGAAATTCTTACGGGTTGTGGCGTCGGCGAGGCAGTATTTATACCACGCATTCCCCTCATACCTCATAACTTCCCGTTCCAGTTCAAGCGCGTACAGTTCCCCGTGAGTGTTTGCTTCGCGATGACCATCAATAAGTCGCAGGGGCAGACACTGAGGGCAGCGGGTGTCGACCTCAGGACGAGTTGCTTCTCACACGGGCAACTGTACGTCACTTGCTCCCGCGTCACCAGTCCTGACTCTCTTTACATTTTGGCTCCTGGCAGCATAACTACCAACGTAGTTTATAGGGAAGTGTTGTAAGGTATGATACCTTTGTACGTATATTTACTCTTTTGTGTCCTGGAATGTATTCCTGCATTATTTTCTCTATTTCCTTCAGTCACATCTTATGACTGAACTCAGCAGGATTCCAATATAACTCCCTTCACTTGCTTCGCTTGAAAAAAAAACGTATATTTTAATGCTGTTTTAAAAGTTGTTTCCTTATAATGCTATAGCGACACTGGCATCTTAGGTATTTTTAGTGCTGTAGAGCCTTCACGCAGACGACGTCGCGGGCAGCAGCTAGTAATATTATAAAGGCGAAAGTTTGTGTGTGTGTGAGTGGGTGTGTTTATATGTTTGATACTTATTCACGTTCAAACGGCTGGACCAATTTTGATAAAATATTGTATGGAGGTAGCTGACACCCTGGATTAACATATAAGCTACTTTTTATCCCGATATTCCCACAGGATCGACACTAATGCGGGTGAAACCGCGGGGCGCAGCTAGTTGATTCATAATGTTGTATATTGAGATCACAAACAAAATCTAGGCTAAGCCTATTTTGTAGGGTAGCGGGATCGTCCGAAAGGGTTACCGCTGCCCCGGAACATAAAGGGCTAAAGAAGGAACACGGGTGGGTTTTAGTCAGTAAGAGTCTGACACTCCCTTCCGCTCCACCCAGAGCGGGAGGATAGATGATTTATTTCCTGTCCAAAAAAAAAAAAACCTATTTTGTAGGCTAAGTACCTTCATTACTATGTACATACTTAGCCCACAAACGTATTTAAAGTAACTCAGAATATTAGCATAATATTGATGATGCTAAAATGTTATAATAATATGGCACAATATTTAAATTAAAAAGACCAAGTCTTGTTTTCTTGTCGAATAATTTGAGGTACTACTCGTAGTAGGGATAGTTGATAGTTAGATAAAGCATAGGTATATTTAGTGAGACACAAAAAAAAACTCACCAAATCATAGTTATGTTGCGTTCCCACATCCCGCTTTTTAACAGGCCAGATCGCGCCAAGCCAGGTCGACAGGCCATAAGAACCATCACATCTGATGTGGCCTGCGGAGGCCTGTATCGCCCGTCCGATCCGTCAAGCTAAGTACAAAGGCGCATCTTGTCGCGGCGCGTGGGCGACTCTCGCGGCCTGTACGGCCTGTACAGCTGCCTTTCTTCTTGCTTTTTTACCAAATGTAGACCAGTGAATAAAACCACAGCGATTGCACACGCAGCCATGGGCTATATATAACATGACATGTTGGAATAGCGGCCAACAGGCCGCAGCAGGCCGACACATGCTGTGGGAATGATCGGCACGGGCCGCGACAGGCCTCGACAGGCGTAGCAGCGCCTGGCGCGGCTGAGTGGGGACGCGGCATTACACTGCTACAAAGACTTTCTGGCGCTAGAATGACGTTGACAGGGTGGCGCTGTTGGTACACATTTGTGCAATTGTTTTGTGAAATGTCACACAGCAATATGGCGGCATTAGTTCAGATTTTGGGCTCACGCCAAAATAACCTTAAAGAACACAATATAAAATAAATGATACAGTATATAATAAAAAATACAGGCAGGATTTGCCGATTTGTTGCAAAAGCAGAATAAAAATACACATTAAAACAAGTTATACTATGACATAGTCATCGAATACTTAAGTAGTAAGTATGTAGTATGACATATCCATACTAATATTATAAATGCGAAAGTGTGTCTGTCTGTTACCTTTTCACGCTTAAACCAAACCGATTTAGATGAATAGAGATAGTTTGAGTCCCGGGAAAGGACATAGGATAGTTTTTATCCCGATATTCCCACGGGAAACATATGCGTGTGAAACCGCAAGGCGCTGCTAGTTATAAATAAATTCAAATAAAGGACAACCATCATGCGGTGTGGAGGGTAGCACTATGACAAACCGACGCAGTAAAACCCCTAATTACATACACGTTAGTTAGGACCCGATATTTAGGTGATGTGTATTTTAATGGGGACTCATCCTCCCTTTCTCTTATTACACCATCCTAATTTAGGAAAAGGGGCCCTAAATATCGCGTATTGTAAAATTAAAATAAAAACAAACAGAGAGCGGTGTACGTTTCAAGGTTGCACCTAATGGGATTCCAGCTCAGCATTTATGTCAGGCAAACGGACGTCGAGCAGACGAGATAATTACGCAAACAATTACTGGAAAAAGTGTTATGTGCGTGAGTGAGTGTAAATTATGTGGGGGAGGCCGAGGCTGCAATAAACAGATGTAAGAATAAACAATCCATGTTTCCTAAACCTAAGTAGTAACAGATCTTTTAAGGACTCAATTTGTACGAGTCAGAGACCTTTTCATCATGATAGTAGTTTATGAAACTGTAACAAAACAGGGGGTTATTAAAACACGAGTTATAAAACTATCACACGAGCGTTTTAATACCTACTTAGTTAGTTATGTGCAGTTTCATTCGCTACTTCATCTATACAAGTAAATAAAATTGGAGTGTCTGTTTGTAATATTAAAATAACCGCTTTTTACTAAATTTTAATGCATATGGATGTATACACGGTACATATACCAAAATATATTTTTTTACAATTTTTGTCTGTCTGTCTGTTTGTTCCGGCTAATCTCTGAAACGGCTGGACCGATTTTGATGGGACTTTCACTGGCAGATAGGTAATGTAATAAGGAGTAACTTAGGCTAATTTTATTTTAGAAAAAAAAATAGGGTCCCACGAAAAAAAATCCACGCGGACGAAGTCGCGGGTAACAGCTAGTCTATAATAAATATGGTACCCAAGTCCAACATTCCACCGCGGGGATACTCTGCAGTACATAATAATACTGCCACTATATATATAATACTAAAATAATTTAAAACTGATCTTGAGAGCATGATGTTGTCAGGGAAAGTGGGGTTTAATAAATCGTTTAATGTTACGTGGATAAAGTCTGTGTTATTGGGGTACTTACTATTTTCATTTCAATACAAGAGCTTTACGATATTACTAGCTTTTGACCGCGACTTCGTCTGCGTGAAATTTCTTGTTACCCCGACCTACCCCCTGGCATTGAATCGCCTGCCCGCACTATTACTTCGTTTCCGGTTAGCGTTCTTTCTGACTTTATTTCTCTTTGCGTGGCTCTTAAGGGTGCTAGCGTGATGTTAAATGGTCTATAGCCTTCCTCGATAATTGGGCTATCAAATCCGACTAGTAGTTTTAAAGATTAGCGTGTTCAAACAAACAAACAAAAAAACAATCTCTTCAGCTGCATTATTAGTATAGATTATATTAGTATAAATATAAATGAATGACGAAAAAGTAAACTTCATATACAAGTCCAAATTATGGTAATCTTACAAGCTATGGTCTCACACAGATATACGAAAGATAAGGATGACGATACAAGACACGAGACGAGACGACGACTAGATAGTTCTTGATCGTAAGTAGGTCGAAATTATTTGCATTCAACCTCAGCCTATGTTCCACAATTTTTCATCTCCAAGACAAACGGGAAGGTATTAAAACCTCAAGAAACTCCCAAGTGGTTGAAGCCTTGGTATACATTATTTATAACGCAAGATTGCAATAGTTCATAAATAATGATAGATGCTAACCCGTCCGTCCTTATTACGGAGGAAAATATTCAGACATTTTAATAATTCCCTTGATATATTGTAAAGATTTTGATTTACAGGTTTTGAAAAGTGCGATGGTGTTTATAAGCTATATTAAGGAACCACTTCAGAAAAATCTTTTTGCGGGTTTATCATCTACCTGGCTTTTTATTGACCTTTGAGTCTGACTCGCACACGAAGAGACAAAAGACAGCCAGTAATGACTTGGGTCATGCATTTGCACCAAACCCTGCAATGAGAATCCTAACATTTTCTATAATATTGTTTCAGGAGCTTTAGAAGAACTCACTAGAACTTTTATACTACTATAAATATCTTCGCTGTATCATGTACATTTGTTATACTTAAGCAATATGAAACAGCCGTGTATGACCCGCAACTCACGCGACGTAGGTACTAATATTAATCGTCCCAATTTCCATCTTTTCTGAACGTTAATCACGTTCGTTGACGGTCCCACATGATACCGTGTGTAATGTTACACAGCATAGAGAGAAACAGAAGGTTCAGTTAGAAGAATTCTATTTCGAAAATTTGTATACCTAGAGTAGAATAGGATACATACATAGTCAGCCTATAAAGTTCCCTCTGAGAGGTAGTGGGCTGTAATCCACCACGCGGGCCCAGTGCGGGTTGGTAGATGTCACATGTCGTCGAATCTTCGGTTCTAGGACATGCCGGTTTCCTCACGATGTTTTCCTTCAACGTATTGAGCGCAGTGGTGAAGAAATAATTTACACGAAGTAAAGCGTCTGGCTGGGTTCGAATCTACGACCTACAACTTGTAAGTCGCGGCCGATACTACTAGACCACCACTACTTTACTAGAATATGTAACCTAATTAGTGTGAAACGAAAAGCACTGCCCTAGATTTAACGTTGCATTGAATCACAGTGAAAGTACTTTAATATTTTCAAATTATTAAAAAAAGTTGAAATAGAGAAATGAGATGATGAGAGACGAACTGATTTAAGAAATTTCATGGCATGATAATACATACCTATTCTTTAAAATATTTTAAAAATGTTGATGAATGTGCCGAGGATGAGCATTCCAAAACATAAGTAGGTAGAAAGGTAGGTATTGTTTCAGATTCATGTGTTTGAAATAGTGTCATGAATATCAGATGACTCGAGAGATATTTATACAGAAACAGACATCACTTTGACTTTTCCTCCGAAGATATAAAGTGACACTTCTGTCCTTAATCTCCGCGGACCTTACGTATATATTTATAGAGAACATTTAAGGGCTTTGTACCCTTTGTCCCTTTGGTGTGCACTGGCTTGGAAATACCTAGCGAAGACCCAGATAAGGTCGCTCGTATAGAACGTGGAAAAATAATACCAATTCTATATGCTGAGTTGGGAAAGGGATCTTGTCAGCAACTTTGTTTTCTTGAAAAGGTGGCGGTGTTCGATGCAGTGAAGTGAAATATTATTGCTAAGAAGACACCCATTTCTCCTAAATTATTGATATTATTTGCTGATTTTGTTCTATAACTTTAAAGTTTTTAGTACCTAACTTACATACTCCTTTTGCGTCGTTTACGTTCATACATCTGGTCATATCGTACGTCGGTTGCGAGTACTATGCACCTGAGCTTTCTGAAGAACATCATCAATAAGGTCGTTATCACATATTATATAGATGTATCACGATCTGTATGAAAACCAAGCGTGCAATTTTTTGACTAACTACTATGACGTCATCATCGTCGTCGTCTATTTAGTGATGGGAAAATCAAATCGATTCAAAGACGCCGCTGCGCCGCGTGCAGCACCCGTCTCGCCCCACCCCCGGGGCCTAGCGCCAGCGCAGCGCTAACGCTCACCCAGCCAGCAGTACTCAGGACTGAGCGCGAAAGTGGCGGCTTACGATTTTTGCACGTAAGCTAGGCACGCGAAGTAGCTGCTCTTGCGTTATCTAGGTGTATCTATATCTGTGGTCGCTATTTCCTATTCCTCCTAGGGCATCCCCTTCCGGCGTTTCCACTCACATCTGCCTTGTAAATACCTTTTGTTAGTCACTTTTCATTCATCCTCTCAATATGACCAAACTATCGAATCATCTCTTTTAAATTTTGTCACTGTTATAATTATAGGCTCATTGATCGATCTATGTTCAAAACTTTAATTTTTTCAGTCAAAGATTTTTAAATCCAAAGTTAATCCTTTCACCAATGAACTTAAAATCCATCCTTCTTACACAGCCTTCCCCAAAAATCTTCAAAACAGTGGACTAATTAAAACAATAGGCCACTTACAATCAGCATAATATCACGAAAGTCGTTATCACGCGAGCGCAGCCCCAGTATGTCTGTAAGTGCTCAACTTCAGTTTCATTCATTAGACTTAAAACCCTCATTACAGCTCTGTACTGGAGTATCGCCAAACTGGTTTTGTTTCTGAACTTCTACGATTATTGTCCAAGACTAGTTAATGCTGGAATGGAAAATTTGTGAAGGATTGGGTTGCTTTGGCAGCAGCTCTGTTTTTAAGGACGTCCACTTTAGAGATATCATTTACTGCAATCACTTAGTTGGACTCTTTTACTTACTTTCTCACAATATCAAACCCTTCATTCACTACATAATGTAACCCTTATTACGACGAATAAGTAACGAAAGGGCCAGGTTAATGGTATTCATTTTTACTAACATATTTTTTAACTAAGTATCTCTGCCACTGTACTGTATAAATATAGTATCTATGAAAGTCGTATGCAGTATCATATGGAAGTCGTTTCATCATCATATTCATCACACTCGATATTTACTTTTCCACAAGTGGAATCATCAACTATCCGCACATTCCATTCCAGTATTACGTTAATCCGTGACAGATACACGCGACACTTCGGCCATTAGAAAGTGGCTATCATAGCCGTTGCTAGCCGTTGTAGCCGGTCCGCCGACGACGTTTCACTCCGTTCTATATCGCTTTTATGTCTCTTATATTTGTTACTATTACTGTCGTTAGTATTAGTAAAGATATTTGACTTCGGAGACCTGGTTCTTTCCTAGGGCAACATTGGCAATAACCTTAGGTATTAAACGGAGATAGGTGTCCATGTCACTTATTTTATTTCAAAAGGGCTAAAAGGCGAAGACTTTTTTAGATGCATTGGAAAATTATTTGTGTGGCTATGACAATAGCCACACAAATAATTTTAGTAGCGTCGATGGGCCTTTCATTCCGGCCATAGACATATGGCCGGAATGAAAGGCCCATCGACGCTACTCAAAATAAGCGTGTTACTTGAAACTTAAATCACCAATGAGTAGCCAGAAACACAAGCTAGCTAATAACACGTTAGAAACTCGCATTGTGACTGCTATTGAAATAGTAGTGAAAGAAAGAAAAATGGTTTAATCTGCACAAACAAACCGCAAATTACAAAAAAAAGACATAAAACACACACATACAAAGTAGCCAAAAGACTCGTATTCAACCATTTAAAGTTTGAAAATTGTGTCCATTGCTTGATATCATGGCCTGGGACCAAAGGCAATAATTATACATTGCGTAAACGTTACGACACTGGCAAATTACAACAAACAAACACTAGTGATGTGACAATCTGGCTACTCGTTGGTGATTTTAGATGATAGCACGTGTCGTGGACAACAGGCCTGATACTACAAAATAATAGTAGCATACACATTACACAATTTACAACACATCTCACATAGTCAACAATTAGCGTAAACATCTAAACCACAAATATAGGTCAAAAGGACCTTAAATGTTCTGCTTGTATGCCATTCGTATCGCAGGTTTGACCACAGAACCATCCTTGTTAACCCTTCTCGCCGGACGACTGCGTAGAATAATTAATTCTACAGCGTCACAGAGATGATTTAGATCTCTACAGCGCCCATAAGTTATGCCGAAACTATACATAATAGTTCCTGTTTTAATTTAAGATCAACATGGAGTTGTGGCGTTTGTCTAGGTGGTGAATTTAATTAAGATTTTAGCTGGTCCTTAAGTTAATGTAAGATTGTACAAAAGGACCAGTCTTAACTTCAAGGCATGAACAGAAAGTTCAGTTAGCCGTTTGCTTCTGAAATGTTCTGCAGTCTTGTCATGTCAAAACTAACAATAAAATTAATTTCCTTAATAAATTCTCGGTAGGTACAAGAATTTATGGTTATTATATTAAAACAATATTAAAACAATATGTTTAAAGTGACTCAATGAGATGCTATTTTGCGTTCTTCTAATCCAACCTATTAGTTACCTTACATCATCCTTACATTTCCATCGTCAGTAGCAAATCCCATCACATTATTGTAATCAATATCATTCATAGACAGCTTTATTATTTATTTCTTTACCCTTCGACAATCTTTGTGTATCTAAACCTTCTGCAGGCATTGTCTATTCGTGCTTTCGTCATTGTCTCTTCGGTGAATGGTTCAGAATAAATGTAGGAGGCTGAGAACAAAGACTCGAATTAGTACTGAGTTAGATCCATTTTAGATGCCTTGTAGGTATGAAACTTACCTAGGGAGAGAATGTGGCAATTGTTACAAATTCACGATTAGTGTGTAGTTTAATTATTTCTAAGCAACAGGGTGGGGTCGTATTTAACAATTTGTAATTATAGAGATATGGTAGCTATTATATTACTGATTACAATTAGATTGTAGTAACTACAGATTCATCTTTGGGATCTCCAGAAGTAAGAACTGGTCCTTACTTCTGGATCCGATTGATTTCTAATTCCTGTGAGTTAGATATTAAATGGAATCAAGGACCAAATAATATTTGAATGAAATTTGTCGTATACGTCTATTCATTTTTACAAGATCAGAATTTTTGGGTCAGACATGATAAAAATATGTACCTATATAACATTTTTTCTTTTATAAAATTCTTTCAAAGCTAATCCCTAACCAAACTGTTAAGATATTTCAATAAAACAAGAACACAACAGATTATTTCCGACCTCTCACGAACGGAGTCTTATAAACTATTGAAGTTGAAAGCGTTTTTCTTCATCGTTTGCGAGAAACTGCCAAGTAGGTAGTCTGCGGAACCCAGTTTAGTATCAAAGTGAATGAATAATGCAAACTACAGAAAAACTAAGACATCGAGGACAAACTGAGAATGGACTTGGAAACTAATATAAATAAGAATAACTGTATTGTTTTGTTTTGTTTTTGCTTGGACGAGGTCAAAATGTTTCTGCATATTAATGTTACTGTAGTTCTAGCTTATTTTTTAGTCTGCATTAATATTCACAGCAAAGGTCAGATTTATATTATGCAGCCAACCAAGCATTAAGTATCTTGTAAAGAAAATGTTTTGTGAGTTTTGCTTTTTCTATTTTTAAAAATACTTTTGACCTAAAGCCTAAACCTAAATGAAAATTCTTTATCACACAATTCTGAAATAACTTTCTTCAAAGCTTAAAAGTTTTTGGAAAGTTCCAACCAACCGTTATTTTATTCATAACTATTTATTTATTTTGTTTCATAAACTATGATGGTAGACAATACGGCTACTAGCTTATATTTTGCGTTATAATGTCCAACTTTTGTTGATCTTAAAATCAAACTTAAGAGCATTGAAAGATAATTTGCATTTTACAATATTATTTTCATGACACATACATAGATTGTAATCTTAAATGTATAGGTAAGTAGGTACCTAAACTCAACCCACATCAGGATCACCAACCAACACAATGTCGTCTTTCTAAACCAATCACCGAACGCCTTAAATTCGACTTCCGATGCGAACATAAAGAAAACTTTAGAGACGAATTTAACATAACAAAGAGGCAAAAAAACACACAAAAAAAATCGAGAGAGAACCCTTTTAACAGACAAGACACACTTGTCAGTTAATAGAGTGTAGACAAAGGTGTTTACCATGATAAAGGAGATGAAAAAAGCGAAAAAAAGCCGAAAAAGCGAAGCTAAGCAACACGGTTTGCTCGATAAGTGAAATAAGGTGCCTCGGAAGGCTGTAAGCTATTATTTCGACTAAATGGAAAGCAGTTTACTGTCTAAATGGGTTCTATATCGGGGCCATCTTTGTGAATTTATTTTTTTCTCACAAAGAGCAGTCTTTAATTCACTCGCGATAAAGCTGTGATGTTTACGAGCTGATTTAGTTCGCTAAGTAGTAGAAAGTATTTGTTAGTGATGTCTCTATTCCCATAGCAGTCGTCGGTAGGTGTGCATAATAATGGAAGTGTTAAAATAATTGGGTAGTAAATGAAATTTATAATAAGACAAGAGATGTGAATGGTTTCAGTTAAACCGTTGAGTTTTCCTTCTGTATTTTCATACAACACATTCGTATCTATTCATTATAATACTAATACAGTGTCGGGATTAGTATTATAATGAATTGAAACCACGTATTCTACATCACGTATTTTAAACATACACAATGAATAGTAGATTATTCACTAAGGGTATAAAGCAGTGTCTTAATATCACGAGCGCTACTTTAATCCTGAGTGCAGTGGGGGTTCGATCTCGCCCAAGACGAAGACACCTTTATCCCCGCGGAGAATACTCTACTTTGCGCACCTACTGCGAGGTAATAAATACCAATTCGATTATCGAATTGGTATTTATGAAACTGCTATATAACCGAGGAACACCTAGTTATTTGCAGTGTCATACACTATTTACCCGACTACGTGACAGGACAGGGTTATGTTTTTATGCGTACTTAACTATGTATCTTCGTATGTAATTTCTTATAACCTCGAAGCATCCTAACGGCCGGTTGGATTTTCTGGAGTGGATAGTCGTGTGAAGGTTACATGCTATTTTGTTTTTATACAATCAACATGGCTGATTTTAGACGACAACAAGTAAGGTCTTGAAAAAAAAATATTGTACAATTGCTGGGTATCAATATCATTGGGGTATCAAAATAAAGCGCTTGAGGAGATGATTCCAAAAATATAACACACTAAAAGGATTAAAATAAAATGACAAAACTAAAACCCGACTGCAACAAAAATTCAAAACTACGAGTAGCTCACTTTTTAAGCAGTCTGAAGCAGTTGGTGGCATCAAATCTGTTTCTTTCACGATTTTTTTTTCAGTTTGATCTTTCTAATCTGCGCTCCATAACTCAAGTAGCGGATGTTGGAGAAAAACCCGCCAGGCTGAAGTGGCAGTGGGCCGGATACGTCGCGCGAATGCACCCGGAGAGATGGGCAAAGATCGTCACTCACTGGACGCCTGAGGGAGGACATCGCCGTCGAGGTAGACCACGGCGAAGGTGTTGTGACGATCTAACGAGGTATGCACGGCCAACATAGCCAGAGATCGCTTAACACAAAGAGGTTTGGAAGGACAAATGGGAGGCCTTAGCCCAGCAGTGAGACACAAATAGGCAACAAAAAAAAAAACTAAACTCATCAAAACACAGTAAATAATATCGTCAATGGAGCGTCAACACAAATCCAACATTTTAATGTAGTGGTATACGCGCCACAGGAACTGATCATTTTGATCATTGACGTCGACCTGTATACATTAATAGAAATTAAATATATTTTTTGGTTAATGATTCCATACGATTTTTTCAGTTGACGGTCCAAATTCAAATCACATTAATATTACATCACAAATCACATTTAGACCAGCGGGTCATAATGAAATTCAGTACAATATTAATGCCCGGCTAGAACCTAGGGCTTAAATGACTTGCTTTATGTTAGGTTCGCATGACATATAATTTGACGTTAGAGAGCAGGTGGTGTAATAAATCATTTATAACAATTAACATTCTAGCCGCGCAACCTTTTTTCCTTTTTTTAACAACATTAAACTTAATTTGTGTTTATTTGGTAACAATACCATAAAGTTTATGTTGAATTGTTGAAACCGTCGCCCCACGCGTGTCTAGTGCCTTATTATCAAAGGTTGTTTTATTTCGTGTCAATTTAAAAGCTATTTATTTTCATTAAAAAATCAGTTTTCTATTTTTAGTAAAATTGTTTATCTTATTATTTTCTCAAACTGATAACAACTTATAATAACTGCTGTACTGTTTAATGTTATAACCTAATCGCCACTCTGTATACTAACAAACTGTCGACAGGTTGCAACTAGATACCAGACATTAACAAATTACCAATCAGAGTTCAGGAGTGAATACCACAAGTTAATTCGAGATCATCCGGAATCAGAGTTAATTGTCTGGCGGTAATTACCGACAAACCGCAGACATGGCTGATTAATCACCCACACCTAATCAATGACAAATTGCTTGACGTTTGGTTGTCAAGGTCACAGGGTGAGAAGTTGTTGAAAGGACTGTTTGATCATTGGTGTATGTTATTAGTGATTAAATAATTACACTCTGTCCACTAGGTTAACCGTTTTTTGACAGCTGTCTTAGAACGTAACTACGATCCACTGACCACTATTCCAGTAAAAGTTAACTTTAAAATGCGTAATGAAATAAATATATAAACTGCCTTATCTTATTGAATGGTTTTATTTATGACGTCTTACAGACATTATAATACCTTAAGTGTATCAGTTTTGGCAAAAAAAAATATATATATTTGTTATGCGTATTAAATTACATTCTATCGTACTAAGTGATGAGATCGAATGTAATCGCTTCAATTGAATATATCGAAAATAATAACTTTATATTATAGGTAAATCAGTATAGAAAAACCTTGCATCCACTCAAATATCAATATGAAATTTATAAATTATTTGCCAGGATACGGATTTGCCACCATAAACAATATGTTAATGTTTTATTTCGATTATAAAACTTTCATAAATTGTTATACATAAAAAACGTTGTGTTTTAATATGTAGTAAACCCCATATTATGTTAGTTATTCCGGTCTGATCCCCTGAACCTGAAACTATTCTCCAGAAAATCAGTTTCCAGAATTTGGTATTACAATTATCTTAAATTTATCTACAAAATAATTTTTTTCTTTGTGAGTCTAAAAGATAATTCAATTATTCAATTGAGTTTTAAGTGAGCTTTCAAATAATCTGAGTATAGTAAAAAACATTTTTTTAGTTTTAACTGTAGGCATACTTAATACAAACTAGTTTTGAGAATACTTAACCTGGTTTTTGGTATTCCTAACTTACATAAGTAGCGGTAGTTTAAAACGAGAAAGAAAAGACTTAACGAAATCCTTTTTGATTTAGCAATATCCAACTTTAGATAAAGTACAGATATATAAGATTTAATCACTACTTATTCTTGTTTGCTACTTGGGACTGCCACTTCTTAAGACCCACCTACGTTACAGTCAAAACGTAGGCTGTTTGAGACAATGATTCTATACAATACGCCGAAACAAGTTTGATTGTCCTGACTTGGTGAACAGATTGTGTTACCTGGTTCCTCAAACTGCGCAACTCCTCCCGGTGTTGCTGATCGCACCATCAGCTTCTGTAAATCCAATGTTGGTGTGCGATTGCCGTTACATCGCTTAGATATATGACATAATACTAATTCTTAACCGAAATACTTTTAAAATAGTAATATAGCTAACACTCTGAGGGATCAGCAGTAGACTCCATTATTATTGTTATTGTAGGGCCCGTAGGATACAACACACAAACAAAAGTTTTGTTTTGTTACGTTTAGTTTACTCGTATTTTGTTCATATAATTAATTTTCCTCTGACTACAGTTACGTTTGCCTTCAGTTAGTAAATATATAAGTTGTAACTTGTGAAAACTGTAGTCGGTTGTATGTTTGTTTAGTTTATTGTTAGGCTATTTCCATTTATTTTTAATATACTAATGTTTGTTTTAACCCATTCAACCCTTACAAATGAAACAAAAATCCATTACATATTGAGACCCCTCCGTGCCTCGTTGGTCCCGGCTGTCATTCGTAGATCATTGACAGTAAAAGTATGACAACTAGTCTTACCAAGGGGTATCGTGTTACCCAGTAACTGGGTTGTGGAAGTCAGATAAGCAGTCGCTCCATGTACTGGTATTACTGGTATTCAGTTGCATCCGCTTAGGTTGGAAGCCGATCCCAACATAGTATGGAAAAGGCTAGGCAGATTTATTGATTTGATTAAGATTTTTGATGTCACTGCATTTCATCGTGTAATAACACGATCAATCTGAAAAGAAGGCATTTTAATTAAAACTTTGTGATTTTTGTTCTGCAATCATTGATTGCACTCATGGAAGTAAGTTACAATGTTGCACACAAAACATAAAAACGATAAGACTTCATAAGATTTCTTATAAATATTGAAACATAGGTACATTAAACTGCATATTAGATTTGAGAAATTATGTATATTTTTATTTGAAGGACTCCAAATTTAAAATATCTAAAGACACTTAATAATTACCATATAATAAAAAAATATCATGTAATATCACACAATGGTAACATTTTATTGATGCTGTTAGAGCTGATGAAGATACATTCAGACAATTGTTGAAAATAAAACATGAATAAATTGAGTTGATTATGATTGTCGCAAAATAGTTGATAAGAGAAAAAACCTAACTTTTAACTTTTAGGTTTTATGAAAAGTCTAGTTTATATCCTATCCTATCTTGCTGTATAAAAACGATTTTTCATAAAACTTCTAAGTTTTCCGTTTAGCCATCGAACTGCGACATTTGCCTGATTAAGTTAATAAGCCTAGCCGACTATCAGTGTGGTTTCTGAACGGCGTCAATTATAAATTATCGGTAAACCGCAGACTCCGTTGATTAGGTCTGGCGATGCGATGGTCAATTAGGGGAAATAATTTGTAGGGATTGCTAAGTTCAGGGTTACTTGAAGACGTTATAGTGCATTCGTATCTTGTTGAATCTGAAACTTTATTTGTGTAGGTATGTGTTTGATTATGACTGGCTGTTATGCTTATTTGTTGGTAATCTCAGTTTTAGCAGAGTAAAGACCGCGATACCATTACTCCTAATTAAAGCACATTTAAATGCATTTTGTTTTATTCTAGTTGTAAGTAAGTTTCGTCTTGAAGAAGAATTTGTTTTCTTTTATTTGTTTAAGAAGATTCTATTTTATAGTTTATTTTTGTGTTTTTTTTTTTCATGTAACATTTGGTACATAGTTTTTAATTTGTGGGAGCTTGTAAATGGCAACTATAATCGCTAATTGTACCTACATTATTTACCCAAATACGGACTGTAAGCTTTCTGAAGAATAAACAAATCAAGCAATTTACCCTTGTAAGAAATGATATCCTTCTTGGTTTAGTTTTACGGAAAAGTTGCTCACGGTTCTAAAAATCAATGACATTCCGAACGACTTGTTTTATTATCAGTGGCAACATTCATTTAGAAAACATTTACTGATCATCGCAACTAATCTAATAGGTCGACAGAAAAATGGGTCATCCCGTAAACTGACGAAACAGCAGTGGGACACCCATAAACCGCTAGTTTGGGGACATAACATTGATTTTCATCTAAAGAGGTCGCAGGGGGAAAAATAAAAAAGCAATAAAAACGTCCGTGCCGTTATTATTTCCTGTTATTTTGACGTCGCCCCCTCTGCTCCCCTTTTCACCCCAATGGTGGACACTTCACTAAGTAAATAAACTAGTGCTTATTGTGATTGGGGATTAGATACCTACTTCGCAACGCCAGAGGTATCAATATTTTGTCAATAATTGATATATTTTGTAAAAATTGGCGGTATCAGCTTAGTTTATAAACAAATTTTCTTTCTTTCTTGTTGTGGTTTCCTAATAGGTATTGGTGCTTTATCTAATAATAATTTGTGTTGCAAACGACAGTTTATATTGCTAATAATTACCTTCTAGTACAGAAACGTCAAATCAAATGTAACACATGTTACAAAACAAATTCGAATAGACGTTGTGTTACATTTCATGTTGCATCGCATAAGTTAGGACGACGGCTCATTTGTGTGCAATAAAATGATTTTACTAGTGTAAGTTCAGTTTACTAAGATATATACTACTAGGTATCCACATAATTATCTTTTCTCTAGAGTTCAATCTTCATCCAAAAATCGAACCCACACTTAATTTTCCTCAAGCTAACATGATTACAGTAAATGGAGCAAACGTTTATTCGTCTCCAAAAAACGAGTATTTTCGTCGGATGACATTCCGGTCCAGTGCTAACTGCTCCAGGACGGACACTTCAATAGGGCTGCCAGTAAACGTCAATATGAATAGAAAAAAAAATAAACAAACTGGGTCAGGAAAACCTTTTGAAAAATAGCAGAGAATAAAAAAGGCTTTTGACACGAAAATTGTGGATGAAACTGTTGTAGTACCAAATATTGGTCCTAGGCATATTGAGGGCGGGTATGGAATCTCTCAATAAAACGATATAATGATTACTCAATAGAATTTTTGTAATGGATAATTACAAATCTTTTAAATCAAGTGGGAACAACATGCCTAAATTCTAGCTTTGCCAATGTATTTGCTTATTTCTTGCCAATTTTGAAACTCAAGAAAATTTGACACCTTTATCGACTATACAGTGTGGCAGAGACATGTTCGCGCAATCTTTTTTTTCATAACTGTAGAAAAAGTTTTACGTTAGGGGGGCTAGAATCACGCGTTGAATTCATGGTTTTAGTTTGCGCGTCCTAACTAAAACCATGAATTCAGCCACAACATAGCCACAATGCTAGAAAAGGGATAACTACCGAGATGACGACTAATATTGAAGTATGTATGCAATAAAAAGACATGGTTGCTTTGATCCTAAATAAGTAAGGGCAAGAAAATGATTATAATATCGATTTTAAATTATTGTGCTCATACAACAACACAAGTTTCCCAGAACTAGTTTCACAGCCAGCCCTACACTAGACCCGAGAGGAACTACAAATTAGAGGAGTCTTAGGACCTTTAATTCGGCGACAGTCGATTGACGCGACAATTGCGACAATCGCACGATCGCACGACTAAGTTTACGAACGAATTCGCTTCAAACTCTTCCGAAGAACTTTCTTTCGAGTACCTAATTAACTGTTCAAGACTGTTCTATTGACGCTAAATAAGCGCTATTATGGAATTCTAGGAAATAGGGTTCTTGTTTTAGAGGGCTTGGGGAATTTGTAATAATACGCAGAATTAGATTATATAAAGTTGTGTTTCTGATTTCGAGTGAAGTTTGAGCCTTATTTAGTATTAAGTTTCTGTTGTTTCGCCTTTAAATATTTACACAAGTGGAAAGGAATAGGTTTGTCTAAAACTTTCAAGATACTTTGTGTTAAAGTATACTTCTTACACAACAACTCACGCTTTGTTCCCATACGTGTAGGCAGAAACTACAGAGCGCCACCTGCTACGATCCTTACATACTCTAGGTTCATGAGAAACACTAGTTGTAGATACAGGTACTCTGTCAGGAATGACATTGCAGTTCCATGTAGAAGTGCAGAAGGACTTTCGACATTGGATTGGTCGTCAATTTATTCCAAACAAAAAAAACTTGTAGCATTTGACATTATCGAATAACCCTTCATCTGCTACTCCGAAGTCCAGTAAACCAAAAACAGAATGATCACAAACAACTAACACTAACGAGGTAATTGTAACAATACTACAGCAGTAACTCCTAACATCCAAACTGCTCACAAAATGGCCGAAATGATTCGAGTGAAACGCTCAGTATAATTCAAGTTTCTAATTCAACACACATTACCGACCGTCCACATGAGTTGTACGTTAAATAAATTACACATGTTGACTTGTTTACAATTCCAGTATAATTTAATTAGGGTTTTATTTCAATGTTGGCAGCCCCGCATTAATTTGTGTCCTATATTAAATTAAGGTAACGTTATGCTTAGGTTTATGAGCTTTTTGGGTGGCTATTTTCGGACATGTCATTATTTTATCAGGGGGAGCAGTGGTATCAGCCGCGACTGACGAGTTGTAGGTCGTGAGTTCGAACCCAGGTTACTTTACTTTGTGTATTTAATTACAACACCACTGCTCTAAAACGGTAAAGGACAACATCGAGAAGAACCAGGCATGTCCTATAAAAAAAAAACCGGCACTGGGCCCGCGTGGTGGATTATGGGGCACAGAGAGGAGGCCTGTGTCCCAGCAGTGGGAATATTATAGGCTGATTATAGTTATGCTTTATTTTATCCTATAGGTGCAGACTTATTTTTTACGTTTATATTTGGAGGAAAATAACGTCTCTCGGTTTCGTGAGTGGGAAAAATCTAAGTCTATGAGTATGACCACTCGAAGTCTAAGTAAACTTAAAGCTGCAAATATATGTGATTATTAGAAATGAAATCCTTTTCTAAGATTCTTTTATGAAAAATTATTTTAAGACTGATAAAATTTACGGGCAAATCAGATTTTCCATCTGTGGCGTCAGTCACAAATGAATGAAGTAATAACGGGTAATCCTACAACTTTAAATCAAAATCATTTCCCAAAATCACAGTACACAAACCAAAATTCAAAACCGCAAAAGACCAACTATCATTACAACCGGCTTCCCATTAAAATCCAAAAATTGTACTCCACCCTCTATTTTATAAGTAATTTATCACCCCCAACTTCTGGGTTCAGTCGTAACCGGCAGACGGTGACGCCATAGCACTCAAGGTCACACAACTTATATTAAACCGAACCCTAGCTCATATGTTACGGCTCTCAACGTCTTTAATCCTCAACTTTGGTTCGTTTTGGATTGATTTATGGGTAGTCGATAAATTTGTTAATGCTTAGGCTTTGAGAGCTAGGTTTGGACGTGCTCGCCATGAGCAATTAGACTCTTTTGAATTTTAACTATTTTTTTTTAAATCTGATGCCCTGTAATGCAAAGTTTGATGTCTGGTCTGGACGGATGCAATTCCACAACCATTACATTAAAACATGATTTTTAATCACACTAATATTATAAAGGCGAAAGTTTGTGAGTGTGTGTGTGTGTGTACTTCTTCACACTTAAACGGCTGAACCAATTTTGACAAAATTTTGTATGGAGGTAGCTGACACCCTGGATTAACATATAGGCTACTTTTTATCCCGATATTCATACGGGATTATAAATGCCAACCAGTTCGACATTTTACCAGACTTTAGAAAAACAACATAAAACTATGAGCGAATATGAACCACTCAACTCATGGACTTAGCTAAAACGCGCGCCATTTCCTAAAACAACATTAGTTCTCTCTCAAATCAGTTCGTGACTTCATAAATTGATGTCGCACATCCCTCACTATAAAAAGCCTAGTTTCAAAGGTAGACGATTGGCAAACATTGTTAGCACAACGTTTTTTTACCGAGCATGGCCTAAAACCAATTAAAAATGGGGTGTCCAACATACATTTTGTATTGACAGCAACTAACTGCCATAGGCTCGGCTTTACAGTTTCGTTCGTCGCATTCGCGGGTTAAAATTGTGGCGTGAGAATTTTAGTTTTCGTTTGAATTTAGAATATTTTAAACTTTTTTGGTTATTTTTTTTTTTTTGTGGGCTTTTTGTCATAGTTTCGGCAACAATATATATTTATTATGGTTAGCCTTATAATTAAGTTTCTGGCCTACCTTTGGACAAATTGCGAATTGGACGTTGTGAGAATTGGACATTTTGAGGCCTCTGGACATTTTGCGAATTGGACATAATGCGCCCAAAGGATCGAATACAGCATATTTTTCTAGAGTTAAAGGAATTCAAATAAGACCATTTCCAAGAAGTTATGAAATTAAAGTTACAGCGTAGATTCTTGTTTAGACGAACATGGCGTGGGCAGGAGGAGATAACTCTTTTTAATCATCTCATCATGTTAAACGTTATACTTATTTTTTTTTTTCAAAACTTTCGGACCTCTTTATTTATTTATTAATTATTTATTTAACACTTCAAGCACATAAATGTACAGAGGCGGAATTAATGCCATAGGCATTTTCTACCAGTCAACCTTTGGGTGATGCAGAGACAAACAGTGGTAGGTGCAATCATGAACAACCACACAAGTTACACGTAAGTACACATAACATAAGTTACACATATCATCACGCCTGTTTGCTTCGAAGGGTTAAGTAGAAACTGTTTATCTACACTACAAGACAGGATATTAATTCAGATTTGTTACAGTTCTAATGGCAATCATGCCATTTAGTTTAAATAGGTTTTTATTTTTATTATTTTATTTATCTTACGTGCCGTTTGGGGTTGAAACACTAGGGCCATGGGGTCCGAGTGCCGACTTGGTTTTTTGAGATATCGCCAAGCGGTTAGTCGACTCTTCACGTGACCAGAGGGCTGGCCTATTTCTTGGCCAAAGAATTAGCATCGCCATACAATGTGGCAATGCTGCCAGCCTTTTGGGCTCTGTTCCTGTTGACAGTGATGCGGACAAATTCTTTGATGCCCTATGATTATTTTACTTATTTTTTCATATAAGCTAACATTTAAAATAATCATATCTACATGACATATGATTATTTTAAATGTTAGCTTATATTTTGTAAATATTATCATGATAATTATGAATTTATCATATGTGTATATAGATTCTTTTATATTTTGTGAATGTGAGAACGTTGTAGGCCTTATAGACTGTAGATTTGTAGACCATTTTCTATTTTGTTAAGTACCTGGTACTTGTTGACAGGCCTACACTGTCCACCCATACCTACCTAAAAATTTGAAAACATTGTAAAAATCAAATTATTTTGAAAAGAGTAACCGTGGAGTTTCTTCCCGGTTCTTCTCCGTAAGAAACGACCAATTGGAACCGTGCAGCCAGCTTCTGACGTTCCATAAGTTGCCCATATAGGTTTATGTGATGTAAAATATTTTGATTTTTGACTAATTGTTGTGTGCTTGTTCTTTTAAACTTCGCAGAGGATTTCGATGCGGTTTTCACCAAGATTTAGAGAAAACTTACATAGGTATATTAAAGAATTGTAGATATTTTACCAAGGCGTAAAAACCGTGCGAAGCAGGGGCGGGTCACTAGTAAGTAGATAAAAAGGAGATTTTGACTCACTTTTTTGAATGGCGAATTTCCCTATTCAGTTCGTTGCCCGTTAGTTGTTAAACAACTTTAATTTTATTTAGTCTACTAACAAGGGTCCACTAACTTTACTATTACAATTCCTTAATTCAAAAGCTTCTGAGTACATTTCAATATTCCCACAAGTCATAAGATGTACAATTCAGTTATTATTGACGAGGTATACAGTTGTAACTTTTACGATCGGCGCTGGTTGAAGCAGCACCATTTATGTAAATATACAGTTCCTAGGAGGCGGTATAACATCGACTACTTGATTATATTTTGTATAAATTTATCATTAGTTCATGGAAGATGTTATTTTTTGGAGGTCACTGGTATTGCGGTTTTTATTCAGGCATTGTCATGGCATGGTAACATTTGAATATTATCAGTTTTATTAGGCCTTAATATTTTTTTTTTTTATTTCTAAAAAGTAAATCACAAAAGGGTGATAACTGCAGTCAGCAAACATTTTTGAGGTGTAGGTCTTATGCTAATGCCCATTTTTAATGAGGTAAAAGCCCGTGTGTACCCAATGAGCATATTTTCCATTGGCGAAAATTACAAACTTCCACATAAATAAATAAATAATTAAATAATCTTATAAAGTGACTGGCCTTTTGAATCAAATTACATAAATAGCATTATACACTCATTAACTCTACTAAAGTTGCACAATTAAATTTTCAAATCCACTACAAAAATTGTAATTACACTTTTTAAACCAAAAACTAATATTTTCCTCAACATTGCACATTGGCCCAACACGCCAACACATACCTAATCCTAACGTTTGCACAAGTTGTAAACTAGGAATGGTAACACTACAGGGACTCGACACAAACATTCTGGACAAATAGAGCGAACTAAGCAAGTACAGTCGACGTGTCTGTAATATATTATAGATTCTGTACTTATGTTTGTTGGTCTTAGTCTTCTTGGGACAGTAGTAGCATCTGGAGTATTCTGGACGTTAGTAAGCAGAGAAATAGTTGAATTAATAGTAGATTGTTTGCCAAGGGAGCAAACAATTATTTTGAAGGCGAGTGTGTTCTTAGCGAAGGATTCAAAGTACGTCACTCGAGTTTAAAATAGCGTTGCTCCCGAGGTGGACACTACTTTTTATCACCCTCTACGAAAAAATAAGTAAGTGCAACTTATGAATAAGAATAGTACGTTTATTTATTTACATATGTACAATAGGGATGACGACTAACTTTTTTTCTTCGTCTATCGGGTAGATTATTAAAAAGTATTGGGCACCTATTTTTTCTTTTTTCACATAATCAAAACATTACAGAGATATATTGATTTGAAATGTCGCATGACGTCACGTGTTGGTACAATTTTTACCTACAAGTGACGTCACGAGCCCCCACTCCCAAACTTTGACACGCTTTATCTTTGTAATTTTTTGGTTGATTGACACAAGAAAAAATATGTGTCCATTATTTTTTGATAATGTAACTGACGGACTAAATAGAATTTCGTTTACTTTACCCCGTCGTCATCCCTATTACTTGAGGAAAACATACATTTTTTTAAATAAAATTAAGTAAAATCCTCATTTGAGTAAACAATTACGAACGAAGGCAGAATGCTTTTCGCGCGTTTTTTATTTTCTCGCAATTTTTTTTTTTAAGTTAGCTCGCGCGTTTTACTTTATCATACAGCCTGTTACTTGTTCATACAATGCTCGTGATTCATCTCTTTAGTGATTGAAACTTTTACTAACACTATCCACATTCCAAATTCAAATCACTTTTTGACCCTAGGGGTTAAATAGCTATTTTAGTCCCTGTTTACGAAGAATACACTAGCTCTTTTTGAATAGAAGTGATAAAAATTATTTTATTGATTGGTCTAACTGTATATAATAAAACTAATACATATGTGCCTAAATTATTATCTGCCTACCCTTTTCCCAACTATGTTGGGGTCGGCTTCCAGTCTAACCGGACGCAGCTGAATACCATTATTTTACATGGAGCGACTGCCTATCTGATCTCCACAACCCAGTTATTGAGTAATACGATACCCCATACATATGTACCTATATATACATTTTATATAGACATAATCATACATTCTTTTGCGTATTGTAGTGTCTATTACATAAAGCTTTATCAATAGGACCACTCTTGCGCGTTTTCAGTATTAACATTCCAATTAACCAATACAATTTTTTCCCATACACCTTGCCTTTTGTCCATCCTAAAAAATATCTTGCATTCAATTTTACAATGACGAATAATGTGAGAGTGAGATTTTATAAATACTTTTTGGCGCAATGTATGAAGATACTGCTGAACATTGAGTTGTCCCAACAATAAACTTTCAAAGAAATTCTCGTAATGTTCACGCTTGATTGAAATGGGAGAGCAGAGCAACCCGTTTATTTCGTTAAAAATAATATTTTAATACAACTAAAAACAACCCTTTTTGTAGTTGAGTACTAATGGGCTAAGTATTTAATGCAAATAGTAACAAATAACATTATAAACACTGCAGATAAAAACGTCCCAACTCCTAACAGACACAACATGTAAAGACCGAGATCCTTTACCGTCAAAGCTGGTTCTAATGTTATAATTTAGTTTAACTAAGTTCAGCGCAGAATTATCGAGTTAAGTCGTTATTCAACCATGCCCGTGGGAGTTACAGCGGCAGTTAAGGTGCATTACTCACACGAGCTGTTTAAAATGAACGCCAAACCACTTAGACGTTGTTCAGATAGTAGAATGTATAATAAATAAGATATATATTCTTATCACAATATTGGGGAATACATGACTTTATGATAGATCTGGTTTTGTTGCAAGCAAGAAACGTTTTAGAAAAAAAGTCTTTTTGTTATGAGTTTTTCGCGTGAATAAATGATAACGTTACACAGAGTCCGTCTGTGTTTCACACGTAAACAGTTTTTTAACAGTCCGGTTCAGACCAGAGGATAATTTTTTTATTAAATGTATTTAATTTAACATTTTCTGCATGCAATAATAATAACATTGAATTCTTTTGAGAATAAATAAATTAACAGCCCGCCCCAGTTTCATCCCAGAGAATCTGAAATACCTCAAAAATACGGAAAAAATCAAAGTGAGGTAACCTTTATCTTGACGGCCTGCTATCGAAATCAAACAATAATCGAAGTTTTCAATAAGAAGAGGTATTTTTTCTACAAACAGTGCCATTGGATCAGATCGAAATAACTCATAGATACAGATTAGTATATACTATGAGACCTTGTAGCCGTCACATTTCCGAACATTCCCATACTATTGTTACCAATAACTGCTTAATTATTAACGTAGTGACTATTTCATGCCCTAATACAGTCATACAAACAAACAAACAATGACATTTAATTCAATTGGCAAACCGAGCCAACTCGCGCCAGTAATTGAATGTTCTCAACATCTGTAATCAATTGATAATCGCATTAATTATAGCGTAACTAGCCAATTAATATGCGGCCGCCATTGCTTTCACATCGATTCAATTTGGTGTGATAATGTTAGTTGGAAAAAGGGTGATAATGAGACGTGGGAATTTAGGCAAACATGTGATATGAATATGGTTATGAATGAGAAAGACGTGTTGCTGGGGAGTTCGTTGAGCCTCTTTTTCTTCCTAACTTCATCATCATCTGCCTAGGCTTTTCCCAACTATTTCGGGTTTGAATCTAACCAGATGAAGCTGAATACCAACATTTTACATGGAATATTAGAAAAAATACTGAAATATAAGAAAATGGTGATCATAAATAGAGTTAACTAATGATTCTTCTCAATAGATCTTGAAACTGACTAATTGACTACCTCCATGGTAAAGTGGCCGCAAGTAAGTAGGTAAGAATAAGAATGCTAAGCCGAAGATTCCTAGTTCTGCAAATTGTTCTCATTATTTATGGTGTATATAAATTACAGATACATTGTTACAATATACTCGTATTACAAGAACAGCATATTATGTACAAAGGCAAGCTTAACTCAGAATGTTGTTGTCTGACAGCAAGTCTCAAATCGATCAGTGATCTCTTAGAAGCAGTCTGGAGTGTGGATTTGAGCCTGGTTAGTGGCAATAGGTACGCCGCCTACTACATAGAATTGAAACATAAATAGGTGAATTATGTATAAACCTTTCCCTACCCGTTCCGAGTATACAGACGAACTATTATTTATTTATTTTATATAAACAGACAAGAAAAAAACAGAACAGAAAAATAGGTACAAAGGTGATGCTTATTTCATAAGAAATCTCTTCCAGCATACCTGCGATAGGACAATAAATAGAGAGATGTAGACAGCGTGTAAAAGAGTAAAGGAGACAAAAAAAAAACACATAAAATCTTATGTTTTAGTTACAAAGATACTACTCCTAAAACACAAACATATATCTCTAAATATTGTATAGAATAAAACATGAAACTGGTCCAACCAACTCGCTCGACAACAAGATCCGGCGCGTGTTTGGAAGGGCCGTTAACACGCCTTTAGTAGACGTGACAAGCTATTGACGTGACACGCACCGCGGAAAATGTACCAAATATTATTTTTTAAAGACAAAAAAAGCGAATATATTTTTCCTGAGAATAAGACTGAGTTAAAGGTTTAGGACTCCAGGTACAAGGATCAAGGATCTAGTAGGAACTTGAATAAATTACTACTAGTTCCTTGATTGACGAATATATTTAAGTGATGTAAATAGTTACAACCAAAGCGTCACGACGCCACTCAAAAGACAAGTCACTGATGAGTGATCAGACTAATGAGCAGCCAGTATCTCACAACACTTGTATGATTGCAATGGTGATTGTAGTAGCATCGTGGACAATGAGCTGCAGTTAAACCTCTTCGCAGCTGTATTTTCAGATTCTGAATAATGAGATTCGAGATAGTCAGACTCTGGGTATTGAGATTCTGGATATTAAGATCCTGGATATTGAGATTCTGGATACTGAGATTTCAAATGAGTTGCTCCTTGGTTCATTAAAATGTATCTAAATTATTTTTTATGTTCCTGGATTCTAACTCTGAAGTTAGTGCCACATGGTAGATGAAAAGGTACGATGTCTACAGAGTTTATATTGAAACAGAAGTGAAATTCTAAGAATCCAATTTGGTCGCTATACCGTCATAATATTTTTGAGTTTTATAAACCTAATTAAGTTTTTTAATGCAAAGTTGAGGAACTAGTTTATACAAAGAAAGGAGTGCGGTCTTTTCATTATGTTTGGTTTTAATTTGAATTCTTCAAATGCAACAGAATTATGGCGCATATTTACTTTTCTTTTAGTTTTAATGAAAGCATAATTTTAAAAGAATTCATGAAAATTTAATTTCGCGCAGTCCCTAAAAATATTTTTCTATTAACGAAGTAGTTCACTCCTGGAATGAGAGTTTTTCTTTTTAGTTGATTATTTTTCAAAATGATGTTATTTCTGTGTGTTTAGGTTAATCAATTTACTGTAAGTTGCTTTTTAACCGACTTCTAAAAAAGGAGGAGGTTCTCAATTCGAATGTTTGTATTTTTTTTTTTTTTTTTTAGGTTTGTTCGCGCATAACTCCGTCGCTTGCCAACCGATTTGAAAAATTCTTTTTTTGTTGGAAAGGGTATACTTCCCAAATGGTCCCATAGCCAACAAGTCGGGATCTGATGATGGGATCTTAGAGAAATCGAGGGCAACCCTCAAATTTTATAGGCTCACTTATTGTTTTTCGCATATTTTATGAAGTATCTTGTGTATTTGCGTAGGGTTTTCACCATCTCAGGTAGTTGAGCTGATGATGGAAGGTACAACTTCTTAACAGTAAGAAGTTATTCGAACAGGCAAGGGTCCCGTTTCAGTAAATTATTTTGATGTTTGGTATGGATAGGGCATTTGCCACATTTGGTCTCATGATCATCATGTCATGACCTGATGCTGCATCAGGATAGTCTGCAGAGTGAATAACTCCTCGACAACTAACAGCAGATATATCGTGTTTAGGCTCATTGAAAAGGGCTCGATGTGTGGATAAATGTACTGTTAATGAGGAACACGAGAGAGACCTGATGCTGAAGCCAGGAGCATCAGAAAAAGTACAAACCTTGAAATTACAGCACCGTAGTCGTGTTTGGGAGGTGGTCCCATATAAATTTTATGAACTTTGCTTGGGTAGTTTTGGAATTAGATTCAACAATACGTTTGTTTTCCACTTAGTTTATATTGATGATGTTTATCTTCCTGTCACTAATATTCACATAGCAATTAGTGTTATATGAATTTGTATTAGGGGTAGGTACAACTAAAAAGCGAAAAATAAAAACTTTTTTACAAAAAAAAACAACCGACTTCCAAAAAAAACACTACAAAGTGAAAAATAACGTTAATTTCGGAAGTCGGTGTCAAAAAAACTAAAATTTGGAACCAACGACACCGACTTCCGAAATTAACGTTATTTTTCACTTTGTAGTGTTTTTTTTGGAAGTCGGTTGTTTTTTTAGTAGAGGAATTCAAAACAACTTACATGACTGGAAGAATTGCTAAACTTAAGTGTCAGTGGGCAGGGCACATTGCTCTTAGAACGGATGGCCGATGGGGCCGAAAGGTCTGGAGTGGCGAAGCACAGAACCGATCGAAGTGGCGATCTTGGGGAGGCCTATGTCCAGAAGTGGACGCCTTTTGGCTAAAAATGAAATTAATTGAAATGACAGGAGTAGCACTAGCAACCTGCGTCCAAAGGCGTACCAAGACAATGACAAACCCGGAACAAATGACCAAGAAATCAAACCAATATGGTCCTTCTGCCAGCTAAACTACTCAACCCATACCGATACATAAAGACCCTCCCATCCCTCTAAACGCTACCCCTTCCATGTATTTTCCGCAACACTTTTCATATCTGCCCGCAAAACAAGCAGTAGGAAAGTGCGAAGTTAAAAACACGGTGTAAGCATAGTACGGAGATAGGGGCAGCAAGAATTTCATTAAACTTGCCTCGTTGGCCGAGATCGAGAATTACTGGCTGTCGGGGCGGACTACATTCACACCGAAACGATCTCAAATGGGTTGTAGAATCGTACAGGATTATTGCTTGTAGCGAATTTGGTAAATATTCTCCCAAAACTTTGGGAATAGACGATTTGTCATGTGTTTGCAAGTAAGTCATAATCAGCCTATAATGTTCCCACTGCTGTGATACAGGCCTCCTCTCAATGGGAGGGAGTGGGTCGTAATCCACCACGCGGGCCCAGTGCGGGTTGGTACAGACGCCAGCATATCAACCTACCCGAAACTGTAAAATTTTCCCAATCAATTTTGAACCTTATGCTTTAGCAATAAAGTTGAAAATTTATTAAAGATATTTGACAGATTGTAGTAGGTTGATATGCATCTGTACATGTTACATGCCTTTTGGTTCTAGGACATGCCGCTTACAACGATGTTTTCCTTCACCGTTTTCGCAAATAAGTAAATACTTAGTATAAAATAATGTTACTTTTTACATATTTTTGGTGGGCATTAAAAATAGACCCACGTGAATTTCAATACTAGTATAACCTACGTAGAGCCTTTTTTATTGCCCTCAGTCATACTGCATAAACGTAGCATTTGAAATCCACGTAAATCCGAAAATAAACTACCTAGGTAAATAAAAGCTTTTCATCCATTCGGCCTTATCTAGTTAGCAACTCACGAATTGAGTGATCGTTTGTTCACCATCGTTTGTTTAAAACAATACACAAACTCCATTTCAATTATATTAGCTCGAAATAGAAATGTTATGGGTAAACATAAAAGTTTACTGTGTGCCGACGAAATAAAATTGGAGTGTTAGCGAGAGAAATCAAATTCGGTTCGCAAGTTTAAATATTTGAGTTTTATGTATTTTGGCTGATCGCCTCTCGCGGGCGTGGTTTATCGGATCAGCAGAATTTTAAACAGCCCTGAAAGTAGCTGGTTTATGCAAACAAATGTTAAGCTTATCAGTTTGAGGAAACAGTGTTTGATTTAACGCTTAGGTACGTCAAGAGGATGGGCAGCAGCGGTACCTCAACTGTCAACCGCAACTAACAAACTGTGATCACCAATCCATTAGTCAGGCAATTTCCGTATTAACTTTGGACTTAGCTGTCATTGGGAGGCCCGTATTCAACAAAGAACCTGAACCTTAATCTACTGGTATACAAAAGTATAACTTAAAATAGACTATATTATTTTAGACCCACAGGCTATAAAGCAAATATTCAACGCGATATCTTAAAAAAAAGTAATTAGGAAGTTACACTAGGGTGTAAATTCCGCCACCAACGGCGGCTTTTTGATTTTATAGCGAGCACTAATTTAACGTGTAAACGATATAGCACTTTGTCATAGCACTCATAAGATCTAGTGGCGAAACTTTATGTTTGTGTCGAACAACCCGGTCTGCACCTACCTATATTATTTAATGCTTTTGGAAACCTTTTAGAATTACAATTTAGTTATTAGATATTGAAATAGACCACACTTGGATTGGCAGAATATTATTTTATGACGATATATTATGTATGTCTTGGATAGATGGCGCCACAGTACAGCGAACAACGCCATCTAAGAATTTTGGTAAACGAACAATCATGTGATCAGAAACGCAAGCAAGCCCTACCGCTTCTACACGATCTTCGGTGGAGGGGATGCAACGAGGACTGATGGAGAGACCGAGTGTTGCGACAGTATACAGTTGACCGTCGAGCTCGGATAGTCTTGGCAAACGCTCAATACCAACACACGTGTTTGTTTCCGACGCACGTGTGCTTTTCGGTTTTTAATCGCTAGTTTATTTATTTAATACTTTAAGCACAAATGTACAGAGGCGGACTTAATGCCATAGGCATTTTCTACCAGTCAACCTTTGGGTGATGCAGAGACAAACAGTGGTAGGTGCAATCCTGAACATTGAGGAATAAATATTAAAGTTACTTTAAATTCAAATTGTCTTTTCGTTCGCGTACCCACTGCAGTGCCCACACCTATCTTAACTATGTCGGATCGTGAAGAAGACCCGATGTGTCGCATCTCGGCCACCCTGTGACGCGGCAAGTAGGTATATACGATATATACGGACTCTTGAAATATCTAAGATGCAGCGTGAGAAATATAATAATAATTTATTTGTTCAGACTACTTATGAGGTCCATTGTGTTAGTAACAAACTTACTTAGACTGTGTTAGTACTTAATAACTAAAACAAACGATCGATCGGCTAACGCCCACACAAGTGGACTATCTGCCCGGGCGGCTATCGAGTTCAGAATGATATTGGGACTGTCACGCAACCTGCGATGGGAGGCAGATTTCTTGCGCCATACTGCGTCAAAGCTGTCAGCGCGCGCGTCGGCAAACATCGCCGACGCACTGCAGAAGCGTGGCAGTCGCAACAGCATCCTGAACGCATTGTTATATTGAATACGCAGAGCACTGCAAGTCCTTTGGGTATATCTAACCCACAGGGCCCCCGAGTACAGTGTTGTGCAAGACGCCTTAAAAAGGGCTATTTTAACTGCGACTGTACATCGAGAGAATCTGCGGCGGGCCAGCTTGTTCATCCAGACTGACAACGCTCTGCGCTCCCTCTCCAAATCTGAATCGTCTTTCAGGGTAACCAGATGGCCCTAGTATTTAAATTTATACACCCTGTTTAGTGTTTACTGGGTGACCTTTTTAGTCATAACCACATATTTCTCCTCTTTAGGTGGTGGTAAAGTTTAAAAAGGCAGTAAAAACAACGAAGTGGACCAAAACCTAAATTGGTCTTTTTTTTTTTTTTTTTTTTTTGGATGGGAAATCATCTAATGACTCCTCCCGCTCTGCGTGGAGCGGAAGGGAGTGTCAGACTCTTACTGACTAAAACCCACCCGTGTTCCTTCCTTAGCCCTTTATGTTCCGGGGCAGCGGTAACCCTTTCGGACGATCCCGCTACCCCGGCAGGCTTCGGCCCTGGCGGGCCCCTTCCTTAATGCTGACATCTCTTTGAGGCGCGCGTGGAACACATACGCGCCGTCCGGCACGGGCCTGGTCCTGATCGGACAGAGAGCTACCCATTACTCTCCGTCCGCAGGCCCGCGCCTACGGTGGCCGGGAGTCGTCACGCGGCTCCCGACGCCCGTAGCGTCTCCCGCGGCGGCTGAGGCGTGCGGCTCTCTCCCTGAGCCGTCCCGCCACCTCCTTCGCTAGCATGACTGCTTCGCAGAAGGAGGTGACCGCCTCCCACTCCCTCTCGCCCCGGACCATGGCTTGAACCAGGGCCGGACGCGAGAGGTCGCCGCCGTTGCCGATCGCCTCTACGAGGACACGGCGGTGCTCCGCCCAAGCGGGGCAGACCTCCACCGTATGCTCCACCGTGTCCTCTGGGCGATCCTCGCAGTGGTGACACCCGGGCGTCTCCTCCCGCCTGATGATGTGCAGGAACCTCCCGAAACATCCGTGTCCGGTGAGGACCTGCGTCAGGCGGTAGGTGAGAACGCCGTGACGCCTCTCTAGCCACTCCTCAAAGAGGGGTCTTATCGCCACTATCGTGGCGTGCCCTGCGCTGGGTTGCGATAGTCGCTCTCTCCATGCCACCATGAGATCACGCCGGAGGTCTGTCCGCTCCGCCGCTATTTGCCGCGGAAGCGGAGTTTCCCCCCGGCGTAGTGCCTCCGCGCGCCACTCGTACAGGCGCGCAAGGACTTTCGCCTCCAGATCCCATGGCGGCATTCCGGCAAGGAGGCTTGCCGCCTCGCCCGAGATCGTGCGGTATCCCCGGATCAGCCTTACGGCTACCACCTTTTGGGGCGCGTTCAGGTAGTGGGCGGCTCGCAGCCGCAGTGAACGCGCCCACACCGGGGCCCCATATAGGGCCATGGACCGCACGACCCCCGCGTAAAGCCTCCGGCAGGAGGCGTTTGGCCCCCTCAGGTTGGGCAAGAGCCGCTTGAAGGCGGCCCCGGTCCGTTCCAGTTTGGGGGCCAAACGTCGAAAATGTTCGACGAAGTTCCACCGGCTGTCGAGGACGAGACCCAGGTATTTCATCGTTGCCTCGACGCCGATGTGAACCCCTCCTACCATCAGTTGGAATCCCGATGGTGGCCCGTTCCGGAGCCCATGAAAAGACATGGCCCCGGACTTGTGCAATGCCACCTCGAGACCCAACCGCCGGATCCTCTCCACGACTATCGCAACCCCTCGTGTCATTGCGTCGGCCGCCGCCTGATGCGACCTCCCCTGCGCCAGGACCAGCGTGTCGTCAGCGTAGCAAACCACGCTGACGCCATCAGGGAGGTCGGCACCTAAATTGGTCTCAATTCGGCTTTATGATATTATAGCAAGAAGTAAATGAAAGTGGGAACTGAAATACTTTGTTATTGTTCCCATAAGATATAACTCGGAAACTTTCTGTTTGTGTCAATTCTTGTCTCTTGATTTAACCCAATTTATCCTTTCGAAACCTCTAATTTATATTAAGTACCTACAGTAGTTTGATTTGATTGTTATTGTACTTTCAGAGTTAAGATTAAATCTATCAATATATTTTACAATTGAGCTGTATATATAATTATGATAAAATAATTTAAGTCTAATCAAAAACTTGGCGACAAAAATAGCATCGAAGCCTTGGATAGGGACGTCTCAACGCCAAGTATTATGCAAACCTACAAGATTCTAATCTAATCTTATAACTAGTCTGTATTGCCCCACTGTAGGGCAAAGAACTCCCTCTCCCTTTTCCACATAGTTCTGTCTTTTGCGAGTGCCGGCCAATCCCTACAGTAGGAGTCCAGCTCGTCCCGCCATCTTCGTCTTGGCCTGCCGCGATGACGTCGTGCGTTTAATGGGACCCAATCGGTGGTTCTCTTAGCCCAATTGTCATCTGACATGCGGCAGACATGTCCGGGCCAGTCCCACTTAAGTTTAGCGGTGAAATTGGCGTGATTAGCTAAGGAATTGACGTGGTTTTGAAGTAAGGAATCATTGAGTGGTCATAGTGAATTAGAGCCCTGAAAGTTTTAAGTAAAATGTAATAAAAACTATGATTATTACAGTATCTTTCTAAGGAAACAAGATAACTCCGAAAAAGACCTCTTCGACACAAAGATCCACTTCCCCCAAAAAATAATTAGGTACCGCCTTTTCTCTCCGACTAACCTAGTTACCCAAAACTTCGGACAACTCCGAAACAACTAAGCGATAGCAGAAATCATGTTTGATTCAAACATGTGCCAACTTATTCATAATTGACGCTGGAACAGTGTGAACACTGTGAACAGGTCTCTATTCAACTCGCCCGAGTTTGGACATGTTCATTAGCTTACCGACTCCTATCAGTAATTGGAGTTAATTGACAATGGAGTTATGTGGTAAAGACTTTCAAGGACTATGTGTTTGACTAATTTGTAGGTATATCATTAATTTTCAACGCTATGTCTGTGTGTAGAGATATATCATTTCATGGGTATGTGTGCCTCGTGCTTGTTTTTTTTTACTTTTCTATAATGCCTTATTCATTAGGCATGCAGATAAGTAGGTGCTGACTGTTGCATTATTGGCAGAGTATACTCTCTGTGAGATTTTTAGTTTTTTGTTTCGGAACAAATAGATCTAGTAGCCTTCGAAATTGATTTTTCTTGTTTATCTTCTATATAAATAAAACAAAGTTGGGTTAGTTACACCATTTATAACTAAAGAACGGCTGGACCGATGTTTATGATAATTGATTTGTTGTATTTGTCTCCGCCCCGAATAGCAGAATAACTGTTAAAAATAATGAAGATAATTCATTTTCTCATACATTTTGTATGGAACGGCTTTTTTATGGTTCTGAGGCGGTACGAAGTTCGCCAGTTCGGCTAGTTTTGGATAAAGAAGAAGATGTGGGTATGACATCTTATTCTTTAACAACAAATTTCATCTTTTATGGATAAAAGATAAGTTGACAAAGTTCACATCCACGTCTATAAAAACAATCCCTACTTAATCTATTCTCGTCTCATACTCCAAACCATAAATACTCGTGGAAACATCTGGCCCACCTCACTTTGATAACGTACAAGTTGCTTCCAAATTGTCAAATGCCGCCTATTTCTGTACCAGTAAGTAATTGAGTTAGTTACACATAGTCGGAACTTGGTAATAGATGGTGCTATCTAATTGTGAGCGCTTTAACTTTGTTACGGGTTGGTCTTTATGTACGAGACTGGAGGTTTTTGGTCCTTATTGGAATTTGCATGGGGAGATAAGATTAGTTTTTTTTTGCTATAGACTCACGTAGAGATTTTTCTAGTTCAAAGAGCATCAGAGAATTTTGATATTGAGACTATCTAAATTGAGAATTGAGATTAACAAAATTCTTAATTTTTTTTTTATGAAAATCTGGATGGAATTTTTAACATACTTTTTAATGATAGTGGAGACTTGTTGTACATAGAATCGCCTCTTTGTGGAGAAATTAAATTTCGTCACCTCTAAAAATTGTGTGAAATCAGTCACTATCATTTAAATTCTCGTTAACCATCCATCTTAACCATAATTTCCATCAGTCAGTCGCAACTCACAGCCGTGTTTACTGGAACCAACCCTTAACACACAATAGGAAATAGAGTAACTTTAACGGCATGTTACAGGCGACACACAACTGATTAAACCTTAAACTTTAACGTTTTACGACCTTTTCACTTTACGTTTTGTTTAATTATAAGTGACGAAGTTATCGTTAGAATTTGAATGAGGGTTTATGAAGGTTTTAGTAATGTTGTTATTCTTGGTTGTTGATGAGCTAGATAGGTTTTTATTGTGAGGAGTTTTTTAGGTTATTCCTAAGATCTGTATTGTCCCAAATCGTGCTCTTTCTCCAACTACGATAACGTCCGACAGTAACTAGTCCAGTATAACTAGATTTGGCGTTATATCTATGTACAATCCTTAATTATATAGATCGGTACAGACGCCAGCACATCAACCTACTACAATCTGTCAAATTTCTTTAATAGATTTTCAACTTTATCACTAAAGCATAAGGTTCAAAGTTGATTGGGAAAATTTGACAGTTTCGGGTAGGTTGATGTGCTGGCGTCTGTACATGCAAAATGACGAAATATTGTACAGGATGGGACACCGACGCACAACCTGTTACCATGGATCCAGTACATGATTCTGAAACACCGGCGTTGAAGTTTTTTGACGGTTATTAAAAAAAATGGGTTGTTCAGTACACCGCGTAGATATTGCACTATTCTATTAAACAACAGATTTTTTTTATAATAGACGAGAAATCTAGAATCATGAGCCGAATTCAAGGTTACGGTTTAGGCGTCGATGTTCCTGCCACCCTGTATACTCTAGAACACCAGAATTTCATTAAAAGAAACAACAATACTATGACATGTACAGGACGTACCTAAAACGCCTTACCTACTTCGGGTTAATCAAACTGACTGACTTATCTTTACATTTACCTTATCATTCTTTTCTCGCTTTACTTGCGCCAATAGTTAAAAGAGAAAGAGAGAAAACACAGTTTTCATGGTGTGTACTTTCAACCGAACACCCGAACTCATTCGGGACCGCATCCCATGCGCGCCGCACAACATATATTAATTAAATCTCGTTCACAGTTCATCTAACGCTATAGTAACCACAGGAACTCGTTACGTCGCCTGTTAACTGTTCAAACTGTTTATTTCGGTTACTGTAACGGCAGTACCGAATTAATTAAACTAATTTATTAAAGGATTTTACAAAATAATTAGGAAATTCGAGTCTTTAAATTATTGGAATTTCTCATCGGGAATTTATATTTTGGGTGGCAAAAATCTTCTTTAACTAAGCGGAGATTTTTGTTCGGAATTCTTGAAAATGCTTATTAAAAATGTTTTTAATTATCTCGTTTTTTCATGAATAATTTTAAAATCTGTATTTATTTTTGCAGAATAAGTTGCCCGATGGGGCAGAAAGGTTCTGAAGTGGCGACCGCGTACCGGAACATTATGTTGGAAGGCCTCCGACGAGGTGGACTGATGACCTTGTGAAGGCCGCAGAAATCCGCTGCATGCTGGAAGCACAGAACTGGTTGAAGTGGCGGTGCTTGAGGGAGGCCTATGTCCAGCAGTGGACGTCTTTCGGCTGAAATGAATGATGATGATGATATTTAGAAACTAAGAATGTTAGAGCTAGTGTTTTAGTTTTTTCGATACACACTAATTACCCACGTAATTAGTGTGTATCGACTAAACTAAAACACTAGTGGAATGTTGCACACTTGTATTTTAAGCATTAGGAAGAAGAGTGGGGCGCGTCTTCGAGAATGGCACCATCTGTAAAATCGACTAGATGAAACGTAACCTCAAGCCAATGTTGCCATGATAGAAATTATTTGTTTTTAATAATTTTATTTGCTACATCGGTCTCTCGTCGCTGTATAAAGAATTGTCAAAGTGCCTTTTCGGTGCTTATCGGTCATGTTAAGCATTAGGATGACGTACAGAATCGAAGACATTTTTCGACAAATCGAGAGAGCGTTCTCACGCTTTTCATGTTAGCCCTGCAGGTTAAAAAAAGGTTTCCTCAAAAGTCATTTTGTCAGTAATACCTACTTTTGAACTACGAAAATCACCTTTCCTACATCGAAAAAAGACGTTTCAATGATATCAAGTTATTACAAAAACATGCGATTGACAGTACATACCTACTTGTAAACCGTGCAATAAAACGGCTTAAGTTTTTACTTCGTAATTATTTAGTTGGTGCAGCGCAAAGCGCTTTAAAACCACGGCTTTGTTCGCTTCAGCGCGCGCTTGTTAACTTTCACTGCTATGATTTTAAATTTTAGATGCTGTAGCAAACTGTTTTTCTTAGGAGTTTCAACAATTGAATTTAAAGCAATGAAATTATAGAATACTACGACTGCCTGGTTTATGATCATTGCTTAAAAAGTGATGAGCGTGAGATGCAGTCAGCCTCAAAAATAGGTGCAACAGCCTCAAAAATAGGTTAGGTACCTACAATAATTTATTTGATTAGCTACAATCGGTGTTATATAACATTGTATCAATATGTAGCTACAATGAAGTACCCAATCTATATACAGGGTGTGTCGTAAATAGTGGTCCACCGTTAAGGATTCGATATACCAGCTAATTTACTATAACATATTACAATTTTAACCATTTTAGTAGTACATTTTTTTTTACAAAAATCGCTCTTGAATTTGCATGATTATGTTAAAAATTAGGGTTAAAATAGAGAAGAATTAAGTTTTTCTTCAAAAGCTCTAAGTTTACATAAAAAAACATAATTTTATACGATACTTCTAGTATTCAGAAGTACTTAACAGAAATCAAAATGAAAAAATAATGGTATTTGCTGAAACTACAACCAAATTTGTAACAAAAGGTAGAAATTTCGTAAATAAAACACAAAAAAATAATTTTTTCGGAACCCTTGGGTAAAAATGGTTCAAATTGTAATATGTTATAGTAAATTATCTGGAATATCGAATCCTTAACGGTGGACCACTATTTACGACACAGCCTGTATATAACGTTCAAAGCCCTGACTGACTGATATATCATCGCACAGCCTAAATCAATGGTCCTAAAGACATGGAATTTGGAGTGTGTGTCCTTTGTGAAGAGTAGGTATCCACTAAGAAAGGGTTTTTCGAAATTCCACCCCTAAGAGGGTGAATGGGGGGAGGGTGCTGAAGCAAAATTCTCAGTAGCAGCCCAAGTTCAGATTATGGCAATAGGCATGGTCGGCATTTCTACATAAGTCGCAAACTGTGGGTGTAATTTACACGTTTGCCTACCCTTCTGGGAAACAGACGTGATGTTATATTTGAACACTTCTCAGAAAGGGTAACGGGCTCTTTCTTAGAAGATCACCCGGCTCTGCCTGTGTAGGGGTATTTAGCTTACAGTACAAACAACCTGCGGTTTTTCTACGATCTAAATCTAATTTAGTAATTAACTCAGCGTATATCCTAGTTCAGAATTACTCACACAGCTTCATAATAGGTACCTATTTTAATAATTTTAAGAAATTAGGTCACTGACTTTGAAGTATCGTAAATATATCTGTTTAAGAATCCTTCCGAATTAATTTCTGAATATGATTTGCTTTACAACCTTTGTTCACAACAATATACCAACACAGTGACACGTGCTGAGTATTTGTAAACAATATTATAATATTATCCTGGAAAATATACATAGTTAACACTTGGGGCATAAGTTTTACTTTGGAAAAAAAAAACAACTTATCAAAGTCGTTTTATAGGCATATTAACTTATAATGGTGGAGACATTTATCAAGTAAGGTTGACAAAACGAAAAAAAATATCTTATTATTCTTCCTGAAGTCCCATTTCGCGTGTGACCAGAAAACCGCTGACGTAGATGATAATTATATTGGTTCGATTCTAGCAAGACCGCAGCTTAGGCTATAGTAGGAATACATGGCACATTTAGGGTGACTGGTAATTACTGACAGATACCTAAACACGTGATTGTATTCATCATAACAAACAACCTTCCCAAAGAAACTATATTTTTTTTTAATTTCCCAAGCGCATGTCCCCAGTCACCCCAAGAGAACTGCGCGCGCGGTTCGCACGGTTGTTAAATGACTGAAAAAGAATAATGCATGGTAAAAGAGGAATAGTTTTGTTTGTAAAAAGGGATTAGTAACTAAATGAAATTACAGCTGATGGTATATTATTCTTGTTATGTATTCATTTGGGGTGATTGCGGTCAAGCATTTGGTGAATTAAAAAAAATCGCTTCTTTGGGAAAATAGTTTGTTATGATGAGTAGAATCATGTGTTTAAATATCGATCACTAATTATCAGTCATTCTATATAAACATTGATGGCTTTATTTATCATTACTAAAAATTTTCACAACTTTTGAGCTTACTACACCGCGCACCATGCTACCGGTGGAAAAATTTCAGGTTACTGAACTTACTGTGAAACAATTTATCAAACAAACAAAATACTTCGAGAGGCGCCATTTACTGAGGTGGCAGCTGAAAAATTGCTCATTACGCAGTATTAGTCAGCCCACACAGGGTTTAAGACCCACGCCGGTTTTCTTAGGAAGGATCGGCAGATGAGAATTTTTTGTAAGGAATCGATAAAAACATTGTTTGGTGAAATGTGGGAGAACAATATTTCGAAGTATTAGACAGAGGGATGGGTACACACACATTTTATCAGTTATTATTATAAGTTCTATGCGTATTTGAGCAGTGGTGGCCCAGTGGTAACGTAAGTCGGAGCCTTACGAGTCGTAGGTTCGAACCCAGGCAGGAGTTTAACTTTGTGTAAATAATTTCATCACCATTGCTCTCAAAGCGGTGACCGAAAATAATTGTGAGGAAACCGGCACGTGCTAAAACAAAAAATTCGAAGACATATGACATCTACCCTGCCTGCGTCCCAGCGGGAACATTATAGGCTGATTATGCCGTGCGTATTTGTTATAAGTATTGGTGTACAATAATTATAAAGTCTAAGCTAGCTGCCGAATATATGTAATCCATACTTATTAATAAGTGTGAAAGCAACTCAGTCTATTCGCCTGACTGCTACCTTTCCACGCCTAAACCAACAGTTCGTTATGAAAGACAGATACCTAAGTAGCCTTTTGGAGAGAGACATGGGCATATTTTCATCCTGGATATTTGTATCAAAGAATGATAAAATACACACAGATGAAATCGCGGGCAACGACTAGTATTCGCATAAGAATGTAATGAACCTATGTCTTTGGCCACCAGGAATCCAGACATCTGGCTACTCAGAATGGCTTAATGGAAAAACCCAAAAACAGATTGCCTAATCGAAGCCAACAGAACAGATTGCCTAATACCATTAGACCATTAGGGGACCAAATTCCCAATTGAAGCCAATAAAAATCCCATTTAACGAATTAAAAAGCTTACAAGCTTCGTCACGTAGGTACGTAGGTGGTAGGTACCATGCGGCGTCAATAAAAGGGTATAACCAAAGAACTCGATATTCTATTGTTAGAACTAATCTGAATAGAATCGTTCTGTTGCAAGTTATATTGCGTTTTATCTTAGAATGTGGACGTGAGCTGAGTGAGAGTGGTTTTAAATGTGGGGGCGCAGTGGAAGCGGGAGAAAGGGTTGTAGAAGAGGTGTGCCTTATTAATATTTGAAACCTTTTTTGGAACGAATTTCTTTAACACCGCTTGCGGTAGGAGTAGGCAAACTGGTTGCAATTGTCACGTAACGAAAAAGCGAGATGGTTTTCGAGGGTGCTGAAGCCAATAGTGAGGTCAAAATAAAAATCCAAGATGGCGGGTCTAAAAAAAATCTAATTTTTAATCATGGGTGTCGTATTCATGTTTTTTAAGGGGGCTGAACCTAATAGTAAGCCCCCACTGTACAAGTTTTTGTTAGATTGCCAAGCTACACGTAAAAAAATCCAAAAAGAAGGTTGGAAATAAGGAACACAGCTACTGAAAAATATATGTTGATACTAATTACAGTAATTTTAACAAGGCGATGAAGCAGAATGCACTCGATGCATAGATTGTATTTTTTTTAATAAATGTTTTCTGTCTTTTCATCGTTTATTTTATTCCTGTTTTTGAGTCAATGATAAATGTTAATATATGAGTTGGTTTGGCCCGAGTTGGTCGGAGGACGTAGGAGATCGTAGGATGCCAGCCAATCTTTCTACACTGAAATCTAGGTAGAGTGAAATAGGTAGGTACCTATTTCACTTCTTTTTTATAGTTTTCAATAACCATTATCGCCCATTATTAAGAGCTAACAGTGTTCAAAGTGCTTAGAATATCTAGAGCCAACACTATCTATCTTACCTCATCCCCGCTGTCAACAAAGCCCCACCCAATCCTAAAGTCAGACCAGTTTAAAATATATGTTACCTATAGACAGCTTTATAGAGATAACACAGCTTGATTTATTATCCTCGACATAGTGTAACTATGTGGCTATGATGTGAAGGAATGTGGCCATAATTTATATGCGTCAAGTATTCAATTTATACTGTTCACAGGAAGTAATTTATTGTCATTTAGTGACGTCAGTGTTTTGTTTTTTATATTATTGGATGGCAAAAGAGCCGGTCATTTACCATCTCACTGATAAGTGACAGGCATCGCAAGTGTGTTGCCATTTCAGAGTTGAAATGTCTCATGTGTTCGTAATTACCTGCATCTATACTCTATAATGTGGAGCAGTGGTGGCCCAGTGGTAACGACCGTGACTTACGAGTTGTAGGTCGAAGGTTCGAGCCCAGGCAGGCGCTTTATTTTGTGTAAATTATTTGATCACCTCTACTCTCAAAACGGTGAAGGAATACATCGTGAAGAAACCGGCATGTCCTAGAATCAAAATTCGAAGACTGACATCAACCAACCCGCAATGCGCCTCCGTTGTGGATTATGGCTCACTCCCTCACACCGAGAGGAGGACTGTGTCCTAGCGGTAGGAACACGGTGGGCGGTCCTCTCAGTGAGAGGAGAAAAAATCATAGCGCTCTTATATTATAAGTATGTAATGACTATCGTTTAAAAACTAATTTAATTACTGGCTGACTAGCAAACAGTATTATAGTAAACTACTTTAGTTTTGTAGTAACAACTTGCCTGTGGTGACGCACTATAAAAGTTTTACTAGTAGTCGATAATTAATTAATTAATTAATCGCTTAGCAAAAACGAAGCCCAAATTGGCACTTGTTTTTGTATGTTTAGAAAAACAATAGAACATTGGAATATATGTATTCACGTTGTGTGGGAGTCGTGAGAACTCATTACATAAGGAATTATGTACGAGTAAGTAGGTGAGTAGCGTCATTCTCTAGAGTTATTCCGATCTTATAAAAACAAAAGACGTCCCGTCATCCCACTGTCGTGTAGTCAAGATGTTTTGATTATTACCTTTGGGGAAAACTGCCTAAAGGAGATAGATAGAATATTCATTATATGTATACTATAAAAATTCCAGATTATAAACGTAGACATTTTACAAGAGGTGACATAATGTTCGATCTTATCGCTAAAGGCGATCTTTTCAAGACAACCTTTGGATGGATAAAGACAGAAGAAGACAGACAGATCTATAAAAACATTAATAATAATCATGAAACAAGTACAAAGAACAACAAATAGTGTTTAAGGAGAGAGATAGTATTTTTTAATCATAATTTTTAAAATGGATTGTTATTGAGCATGCCTTATCGACACGGACAAGGCATTTCATAACCGCACTGCTTATGATTACTCCTGAGAAGGCTCTCGTTAAGTAGTTGGATCAAGGACTGGCTACAGTAACCAGTACGCCTTTGTTAGAAGGTTCCTCTTTGTGACACCCTCACCGCCTGCAGCTTAGACCTTGCCTTAGATACCAGGTGAGGTTATATTCTTATTTCTTTAAATGTTTTAAAATAATGAAAATTAAAATATTAAATTATGAAATAAATAAACTAGGCCAACCTTTAATAAGAATGGGACTGGGAATGGGAATGGGATAGCTAAATACTAAAACACTAAAACGTTTAATAAATTAAACAATTACTTATGCCTAATATGTCTAGGGATTAATTAGTATAATTCGTAATGCTGGCTATTCAATTAATACTATTATTCGTTTCAACAATTATAGTTAGATCATTTAATAAAATTATGTTATTATCTTTTGAATGTTATTAGTTTGTTCAATTACGATATTAAATATTTGATACAATACTATTTGTTCAGTTCACAAGTTCTGCATTTTATGATTTTATAACTTTGAATATGTTTAATGGGCATGACTTTTTGTTCTTTGAAAAAAATATGATATATTTTATGCTTTATACAACAGTATTGTACAGACTTAATAAATTAAAGTAATAGTTAATTACTCTGCGTTTAGCAGATAATTTGCCTATAGTTTTATTGCTGTCCGTTTTTGCCTTATAAATATGCGTTACAAAAATGTATCACTCATACAAACACCCATTACCTATCCCTACTATTTTGAAAATATATTCTCAAGCACAACAAAAAATAACTACTTCCGATAATAAACATTAGTTACACAATAGATACAGTACGTGTATCATACATCCTGGCTCCTAACAAAAATCAAACGATATTTCAAAATATATTAACAGCTATTACTAACGGTAAATAAGGGAAGCTCAACAAACGGCGCAAAACAAAGTCACATATCAGCCATTTCCGGTTCCGTCGGATGCGGATGTCACCCCGCGCCCCTCACCCGCGCCCCTACGTCCCCGGCCGCTATTGTCCGAGCGATAGTTGGCGATAAACGGTTTATGTTCAAATAGATACTTGATATAGTGGTTGCGAGATAGTTGGGGGAGCCAAGGTTTGTGTGATATCATAGCCATAAGCTGAGATTATTTTTTATGGGAAGTTTACCACCAAGTGGGTGCCCATGGGGTCCCATTAGAGAGTCATCATCTTGGGCTGACGGATCCAATCCAAAAAATCCATTTTTTTATACATTATCATCTAATTCCATTTATGTATACGGTGCAAAAACTTTAATATTATTACTTACCGTCTTAATTTACTATGCTTTAATCGTAGAGCGAAACAAAAGATAAGAACAACGCAAAGAGCGATGGAGAGTAGCATACTAAATATAAAGAAAATACGCAAAGTTCAAAGTGAGGCTATTTAACAAAAAAGACAACTGATGCACTCACGCTAGCCATACAACAGAAATGGCAATGAGCCGGTCATACGAGTATAACACGCTGTAAAGGCAGCAGGTGGACATTCAGAACTACGAGGTAGAAGGGACTGAGAGGAACAAACGAGTTGGCAGGCCGGGAGGAAGGTGGGCTGGTGACATGAGAGAAATAGCAGATAAAGACTGGCAGACTGCCGGACGGCGCGTATATGTTCCACGCGCGCCTCAAAGAGATGTCAGCATAAAGGAAGGGGCCCGCTAGGGGCGAAGCCTGCCGGGGTAGCGGGATCGTTCGAAAGGGTTACCGCTGCCCCGGAACATAAAGGTTTTAGTCAGTAAGAGTCTGACACTCCCTTCCGCTCCACCCATAGCGGGAGGCGTCATTAGATGAATTTCCATTCAAAAATAAAATACTTGCAGACTATTGGCAAATATACACATGGAAGAGGTTGGAGGAGGCCTTCACCCGAGGAGGGGACAAAATAACTAATCTGTACTAACATCCACATAGATAATAAATAAAACACTAATAATTAACTACTAACAACATTTGCAATATAATTTAAGGATATGTAAATAAAAGGACTTATTATGATAAACTATAATCACAGTTTTCATTTAATTTCAACAAATCATCAAATCTTAATGACCAACGTCAGTTTCCGTAAATTAGAAACCTTTATGGATCCCACTCATCCATCTCTGTATCCTCCCATCCCCGTCATAGAAGGTCGTGACATAAAGCCGACACAACTACGTTCGTCCGACGGAGAATTAAAGGAGAATGGGCTACGAAGTATGGGAACCTGCTCCACTGCCCAATAGATAATATATTATATTTATACCAATGGACAGAGCTTTTTAAAGATAATGTTTGTGTTAACAATTGCTAGTCCATTTGGTTCATTCAATGTATAAACATTGAATGAACCAAATGGACTAGCAATTGTTTAAAAAAGGCACAGATTTAATAAAAGTTAACTTATTGACATAATAGTAGAACTTTTGTTACTTAATAACTCACATTTATTATGTAATAGTTCTCCAAACGCACTAATAAATAAGAGAAATCGTCGTAACTATCCATTGGCTTGTATTTATCGGTGTCTCTATGTTTTGTGTTTAAGGGCAATTTTATTTTATTTGAATTTTTATGTTATTTTTAAACTCATTATTTAAACTTATTACTTCACGTTACTTTAAACTTGTTTGTTTTGTTTTCCCTACTTAGTTAGATATTAATTTTATAGTATAGTGCTTGTGGCACAATTATTACGTTTATGGGGTAGGCGGTAGCGGTGCGCACCTTTATGAAATTACTACATTAGCCTTTGATTTAAATAAAACATTAAGTATTTTAAAATTGTAACAGTGTAAACAATTGTTGGCTGGCCATTAAAGAAAAATAAATAAATAAAATCTTATTTACGCTACTGGGGGTGTGGCAGATTAGCCCGTAGTCCTTTGTGTCGTACATTTTACAGGAGCTGAAACTATTGGATCCCGTTCCGATTGGAATTCATCAAAGCATCCCTGTACGTGTGCACCTAGCTGTGGAAAGCTGACAAAGTGACACTGGCAGGTATTCGTTTTTTGCATCCTTTTATATCCTACAACTCGCCTGGCTGCAAACTGATAAGAATTTTTAAGCGGAATGTGAGCAAAACTCATGAGTTTTGTATAAAAACATTAAATACATAGAAATCATGGTCCATATTAATTTTGGCCAATATAAGCTGCTCATCATAATTAACTTGGCAAATAAACCTGAATGTCACAATCTTGAATAGTTAACCATAATTTTCAATGTATGGTTATATTGATGAATGCTGTCAAGTCCAAAGCGGCGGTATTAGTAAGACGTAATAAAGCCTATCAATATTGTCAGGACTATAGTTTATTTTTCCTTCCCACAAATTCATCTTTGGACAACAAAATCAAGACTCCAAAAATAAACATGAAATATCTTAAATTAAGAAGGATAGTTGTGACATTTCGTATTCCCCAAAAAAACCCCTTGCCAGAAATATGTTAAGGAAAGAAAGAAACAAACCTATTTATAGAGTAGTAAAGTCGTGACTGGGATGGTGGATATATTCGTTTACAGGTTTGTAATAATTTATCACATATAGTGTGTAGAAGCGGAGTGTATTGGTCCACAGGTTCGATGGATGAGGGCGTGATATGGTGTTTGTTAGCTGTGGGCCGCCATACGTCTTCGTGCAGTTCTCGGGTATTGAGTTTGGCCTATTTTTGAGTAAATTAGCGGCGCCGAAAGGACTGACCCACATTAGAAGATATAAGTATATGGAAAATTACCTTTTTTTTCTGCAGTGTGACAATACAGGGTTTAATAATATAGCAGTTTTGTGTGTATGGATCAGATTTTTTTAAAGGAATCAAATTTTAAAGCTTATTCTAAATTATACAATCTTAATAAAGAGTATTCTATTCTATTCTATTCTATTCTTGACATTTAAGTTCTTATTTTAGCTAGGAAAAAAAATGTTTCATTAGCACCAAACAAAATCATCACAAATAAGTGCTTTAGTATGCAAGAGTACAATAACGTGACTCTCTTTGTCCCCACAGTAAACCAGAACTAATCCAACAATCAAACGTTCAAAACATAGAAATAAAACTTTCCATCGCAATGTAGCGCAAATTCTGTACCAGACTCGACTCAAAGCAATTTGTATTGAAAACTACTCGTAGCGCGTCTACGCGGCTACGAGGCTACGAGGGCCGTAGCGCTACGTGCCGCCAGCTGCATGCTACGAAATTGTAGAAATTTTTGCAGAAGACCTTCTGGTTCTAATGCTGTTTGGGCACTCTTACATACATTATTGCTTAAGTGTGAGTAAAATTGTATATTCTAGAATGAGTACTGCCGCAAATGTTAGTCAGTTCAGTGTCTATGTATGTGTGAAGTTTCTTTTTGCGTCTTTTGTTACGTGGTCCTTCTGTACGACACTTTTTTGTGACTTCTTGCTCTGGAATCGAGGTGCTTTTACCTGCAAAAAGACTGCCCCGACCGAGCCGTCGAACAAGCTGTTCTAAATTGAGCTGCTCAGGTGTATTGTGTGTTTAGCTGATTTTTGCTTGTGTGCATTTTTCTACGAAATTTTGTAAAGTTGTGTGAAATTATGGTTGCAATTTGCACAAGTTTTAAAAGATGCACGTATAGTGTCGAGTTTTTACTGATTGTGTTATTATTTATTTGTTAAAAAAAATGTAGCAGTGCTCATTTGTAGTGGATTGGCAGTCTGCTATTAGCTGTGCTAGAATGAACATTACTACATTAATTTGCTATATTTTCGTTTTTTAATATTTTTTAAGTCATTTTAGTAACAGACTCACTATGCTTCATTGACCAAACAGGAAAGTTTTTCTGTATAACTGCAGTGATTGAGTATTGAAGCCATCTTCATAGTGCTGTAAAAGTTTTAATTTCTTGATTACACTTTTCCCAGTTTTCTCCACAACATAATACAGCCTGTATTAGAAAATTGTGGTACACACCATCAAACTGAACAACTTTCTCCATGGGACCAACATCGTAATCGCAAAAAATTATCAACTGTCCCATAAAAACTTGCAATTTATTTATTTATCCATTCATTTCAGGCATCAAGGCCCATATAAACACATACAATACAATATTAATATAACATAAATATAGCATAAATAAATACCACATTATAATTACACTAACAACTAACGCACACGATGTATCTGCGTCGTGTTTCGCTGACTGGTGTCATGTAGCCGGCCACGAAACCGGCGGTACACAACACCCTTCGGCCGGAACTCTTCCTTGAGGAACTTCTCGAGATGATGTGTCGGACGGAACACGCACCACGAACGACTTGAAGTTCGTGTTGTGACGCGACTCCAACTTCTCGACCCTCAAAGTCCAGTTGGTCTTCACACGCATGTACTCCACTATCTCCTCAACCTTCGAATACCTACTCGATCCAAATGTATGGGACGGCTGATTAGTTTTTATCGATTACAACATTGGTCCTATGGAGAAAGCTTTTACGTTTCCATTAAATGACGCCCTTAAAGACCAAACCTTTGTTGCACGCTGTAGAGAGAGGCGGCAATTATTCTCAACAAGTCCTGTATTGCTACAATTCCTTCTACCCAAAAGGGCGTAAAGAAACTTGTTTAAAATGCAAACTCGTCTCCGTTTATCGACATCGAACTAAGTATAAACGGACGATTTTTCCTTTTCGTCTAAAAGTAAATCATTCAGCAAATTAAACGAGCCTTCGAAACGATCCGCCGGAAAAAAATAGATGGTTTGAGGGTTCCGTATGTGAGTGTGGGAAGAATTTTACTGTTTTTTGTTATCTTTAGAAGTTTTTGGACGTAGATATATTTGTGGTCTGCTGGTAGTAATTGCCCTACGTTAACTTACTCATCCTATCAAAACAAAAATGTCTTGTAAAGTCTTGTAGAGAAGATAAACTACTGAATAACTTTCGACTAAGACTTTAATCACGACGTACAACGATGTAGCTTTGGAAGGCCTCCCACGAGGGGGACCGACGACCTATTGAAAGCCGCAGTAACCCGATGGATGCGAGAAGCACAAAACCGGTCGAAGTGGAGGTGCTTGGGGGAGGCCTATGTCCAGCCGTGGAAGTCTTTCGGCTGATGATGAACACTTTAATCAGGATCGAGACTAGTTGGGCAACTCAGATACATGCATGCTAGTAAAACTTTACATAGAATCTTCAATTTTATTGTATGCCACAAGCAAGAAACAGGCATCGTGTAAGACGAGCTTTAGGTAGGTAGGTACACAAAAAAAAAAACAAATGAAAAACGCAGAACCCTCTAATGCCAATTCCAACTCTGACCTACCCCTATGTTTTTGCGTCCCTCACTTAGAATTCCGCGGCGTCACTGCGCGAACGGCATTAGCGTCCCGACGGCACACAGCGGCACTAACTTCACAAGAACTCAGATTTTTATCAGTTAAGAGAATACTCACTCTTAGGGATGTCACTGTTTTGTAGCAGATGATGATGGCTACACAGCGGTAACATAGGGTACTTGTGTTGTAGCTTATTGAACTGCTTGTCATAGAAATGAAAACAAAGTTAAAGAAATGTTAATAACACAAGAACAATTTCCGTATTCAAGAGCGTTCAAAATCTATTTGCAATCTCATCTCAGCGACAATCAATGTTAATTTTGAGATATTTTTGACAAATAAAGACCGAGATTGAAACGCGAACTTATTTAAAAATACAGGAATTGCCCCTCTGGGTAAAACAAAAACACAACCCTCTAGATGTATTGAGGTCCTTTGAAAATTATGTTTATGTACCTTAGTTAATATTTTATGTCTTTTAAGAAAACCCTTACATCGATTTTAGGGTTCCGTACGTCCGAATGAAAAAAACGGAACCCTTATAGGATCAATCGTGTCTATCTGTCTGTCCGTATGTCACAGCCAATTTGCACCGAATCTAATGGACCGATACCATACACAATGAATTTCTGTGACACAAACACGGACGTGTTATGTAAATAAATAAATTTTGAATACGGGGGTTATTTTTGAAACGAAAATAAGAAAATGAAAAAAAAAAGGTATGGAAACAGTGCCGTGTGATCTTTTTTTAACAATTTCCCGTTAAGAAAAATACTAATCAAAGAAACATTATTAAGCCATCAATCGCTACGTTTCATTTTTCATTTACCTCCTCATAACTACTGTAGTCAATTTTGAGTAATTTCCGTAACTAATCGCTAGATAATATAAAATTTAATTAAATAACATCTACTGTTGACAGCCCTGTCAGAACTCTATTCTAGGTATCATAAAACGGAATGTGTGTGTTGCTATCGAATACTACCTGTGTTTAGTCGCAAGTGTGCCGAAGTGCTATCGAAATGTAATTATCTATGAAATAGTCACTGAAACACTAACATTTCAGCTGTGGAATGTAGTTATATGATGATTGGATTGGGCACACAAAGTGAAACGGAATGCAGAATGGTCAAGTGATTTAAAAGTTGTATTTACGTCACAGAAGTCTTGTGTGTCTGCTTGCCCTCATCGTAAATGTTATGGTGTAAGTTGAAATGAGTTTTTTTATCATCCTCTTTATTTATTTTTACAATGTCTAGACGATTTTAAATGACTATGGTCTGTATTTCATATACTATTTTATGTGACCATTCAAATAGTGACAAAAAAAAACTAATACCGGTTACTGGTAGCCTGTATCATGCCACTGTGCACTGCTGAGCAAAGTCTTCTTTCCATGACTTCCAGTTCTTACTATCCAGGGCTAAAATAGACCATGGTATTTTGTTTTGTCCGGGTCGTCCCGCCATCTTCTACAATGGGACTAATACCTAATTATAATTTATTGTTTAGATATTTATGACAAAATAATCAATGACGACCTTGTGAAGGCCGCAGGAACCCGTTGGATACGAGATGCACAGAACTGGTCGAAGTGGAGGTGCTTGGGGGAGGCGATGTCCAGCAGTTTCATTTCAGCTGAAAGACGTCCTTTCAGCTGAAATGATGAATCAACACTAAAAAATCTATTATTTACACCGTACCCTTGAAACATCATTATTGTCCCGAACTTACTCAAAGTATCCGCTCATGTAAACTTAAACAAAACTAAAGGGAGTTAATAGCTCAGTTCGGCTCACGTCGGCTACTCTCGACTGAGCTCGGCTCCGCTCGGCTTAGCTCATTGAATTTCATATGCGTGCGCTAAGCTCACCCTACCCAGATATTAGTCAATGTACAGTCGGCCATAATAGCGTACTCCTAGTGTAATTTGGTCAGTGTGTTTGGGTTATATCTTGTCACAGCGGACTTTCGGATGAATGAATTTCACAAACACATTTTATGTATTTAAAATCTTCTCTCTTTCTCTCTCTCAATCGCTCTTTCATTGATGCGAATCGAGAATCCATTTTAAATTGTCAACGGTCTTTCTCCATCTGTTACGATCAGTGGCATGGAGTGCGGCGCTGTTTGTCCGACCACCGTTTTGGGCTCCGGCCTCTAGGTCTTTTGCCCTCTATTTTTCCTGTCACCATTAAAATTTTCCTTTCCGAGGCACGGAGGGGTCTTGGTATGTAAAGATGGTCACCCATCCACGGACCAACCGCAGCAAGCGTAGCTTAACCTGATCGATCGACCCGTGCGGCTGTTATTAAAATTTCAAATTCAAATTCTTTATTGCATTCATGTGTAAGTACATAGCTGTTAAAATAGGTAAATTCCAACATGAAACCCAGTTAGGGCACTTACATTCACATTACTTAGCCACAAGCCCCTCACAACATTAAACTAAACAATATATGTAATTTGACTAGATAATATTCAAGCTGACTGTACTCCCCTATGAATACAGTTAGAAGTTATAATTGTTGAATTAATTGGCGATTTGGCCCGCCAGCAGCATGTTATCAATTAATATGTTTTTACTGCAAAATTCGTATTTGAACGGTTATGGCTCCAGTTACTAACCGCTAATATGTATGTTCAAACTTTTGATATGAATTTTTATCGTATTTGTTATGAAGATGATTAGAGGGGTGAAATTATGGACAGTGATGACGTAATAAAGATACAGGCTGGACAGAGACAAATAGAGAACATTTTTATTCAGTAGTGTGTGAAAATATATGTCCTCACTCTTTAAAAGTTTTCGTTAAGTTTTTTTAAAAGATAATATCCACTTTCCTGCCAATAACCAACTGTTTTAACCATTGGGAAACACATACACAGATGAAGAGAAATCAACACTCCAAGGACTTTCCTGGAGTGGTTTTAGAAGTATGTTTTTCGTAAAGAAGGCTTTTGCCTAACATCTTGTTACTTTCTATAAAAGTCTGGATAGGAAGCTATGGTAGGTATATTTTTACATTCAATTATGTGTGAGACAGGTTTTCTTTTCGTGTCGATGTTGTTTTTATATAAGTATGTACATATATTTGCATCAGTGGCATTAATTAGGTTTTAGAAATGAAACAGGTTACTACGTAATTTCGTGACATCGAATGATAAATTATGATGATGCTCTAGATTTTAATCAAATACAACAAAACCAAGTAAAGCCTAAACCAAAACAAATACTATGTACTATTTATATACATATATCTACAACAAATTACTTCATTCATTCACAACGAACATTTGACGCTTTTGTGTGTCAAACTGACGGCCGCTGATTAATGTCTGTACACCACACAGAAACACCGCCTTTGTTACCTTAACAATACAGCGTATATTCCTTTGAATTGTTCAACACAAAATAAGACTACAAGTAAAATATTACATGGAATTATGAGCTTTGGGAATGGGAATTTAAAGGTGATAATTCTGTGTGGTTTGGCTAGACACAATGCTCAGTAAGACCCGAAGGTTTGATTTATTTGGGAGGTATTGGCCCATTGTTACCTGTGACTTTTCCTTTGGGACACTATTGTGGTGGCGCTCTATTAAACAGGTAGTTTCTGAGCGATAATATTTTGAAAGATGGTTGGAATCAAAAGGGAATTTATATTGGGAGTTCAATTTTATTCGGTATGGCAAGTGTTTATTCTTTTGCCTAGAGTTCTGGCATTTTCTAGGGAAAACGCACCATTGTATTTTATGCTGGAGAGATAATATTGAATTTAATTATAATATCTCAAGATACAGGCAAACGCCTAGTTCAGGATCACTGTCCAAACGTATTATTACATAATCTGTACTTGATTATATTAATCAAGAAATTCTAATTTAATTATTGTAACTTAAGAGGATTTTTAGGCCACTTTTACGCCGGCGTGGGTATCACCAAGTCGTGAAGGTTTTAGGCTACTCCTCCTACACGATTATTTTTTATTATTGAAAAAGTCACATATTTTTAGAATCTGTTTTAATAAAAAAAAAACATAAAATTAGATTCTGGAGGACTCCTTATCGATTACAGGACCAGAGCGGTAATTGCATAACACAGTATCGGTTGCAATGGCTTTGATTTTGAACGTTTGACAACATTCATTGCGCAATTTATATTGTTGAGCAGACAAATTTTTCGAACAAGTGAAAGATTAGCAATATCCTTCAAAATGATACAAATCGAGGTTGATAGTGTGTTACGCAATTAGGGTACTAATTATTTTTGCTAAGATGATATTGAATGAATTAAATATTATTTTTACAACTAAGTACCAATCCATTGCTGCGACGTTTCATGATCGAAAATAGTAATATTTCGAACATTTCTCAATCATTCTATAAGATACCTACAAAACTACCATAATCACGTTCACATTTTTCACACATGTACAAAAAAAATCGTCCCGAAACGTTCCAAAAGAAATTTACACAGACGTGGTCCTTTTCAATTTATCATTCGACCCAAAGGCCCGTTATTATCTCGCCAGTTACATGATTACCTCAGAATTATTTACTTTCTTTCTTTCCTTCGTTTCCCGTTCACGGGTGGTCGTGGTCGTGCGAGCACGTACGAATAGTTGCTTAGAGATGGGAAGAAACGGCGGGCTTGCGTTCTAAAACAATTCTGGGTTCCTTCGTGGGTTCGTGAGTGAGGTAATCTACTTGAGAATTTTATTAAGGTGTAAAGAAAACTTAATTTATTGGCTCACTGAAAATTGGATTGAAATACACTAAGTATAAAGATTTTGCAATTTTCACACGGACTAGCTAATTAATGGTAGTCAGACATGCACCATAATTGCGTAACACACTTTCAACCACTATCTGAATCATTTTGAAGGATATTTGCTAATCCATTGCTTCATATATTCGAAAAATTTGTCGGCTTAGCTACGTACATAACGCAATGGATGTTGTTGAACTGTCAAAATGAAAGCTTTTGCTACTGTTAGGGTGTTACGCAATTACCCCACTGGTTTCAAAATTCACTTATTTTACACAATAAACTCCGAATTGCTGTGTATAACTGGTTTCAACTTAGAGAGCTTGATCTTAGCTAGGGTGTCAGTGGTTTATAAGTCTGTATAAACCTGTAATTTATAAAATAAAATGTTACATTATAACATAATACACAAGTGATAAAATATGTTATGTTATAACATGGCATATTTTATGTAATATCTATTTTCTAAAAAATTAAATTATTATTTAATTTATTTTTTCCATACAAACAAAACCACTTCGCCTCGACCCCTTACGATTGTTTTATACACAAATGATAGCTACCGACCACATACAGTCTTGATCTACGCCTAACTCGAGTTCACTTGACTTGAAGTGCACATCGTCCGTCCTGTGGTCCATTTCGGGAAGATTCCAACTTGAGATACACTTCGGCGTCCTGTTTGCCTATAAGTACGAAATTTACATGTATCAACAAACGACCTGGCCAAACATTTATAGACACCACAAACGTTTGTTGTTCTACATCAAATGATTTGGTTTGGGTCTTACAAATATTGGCCAGGTACGAGGATTTTGGTGCTAAGGTAGGAGATTTCAGGAAACTAACTTAAAATTCTGGGTTTGATTCCCGGGCAGGGCAAAGTGTTATTGGGTTTTTTATCCGGAATTTGTCATTAGCAGCCCGGAGTCAGGGTTTGTGCCCGGTTGATGGCGATAGGCTCGCCCCCTATTACATGAGACTTAAACACGACTGGCGAAATGTGGTTAACCCTTTGGAATTATAGAAGTGATGATAAGTTATATTTCAGAAAACAGAATCCCGTCGACGTCGACTCCTCGTCATCATCCACAGCCTGACTTCACGCACTGCTGACCATAGCCCTCTATTTCCATGTGCCATTCCCCGCGCCCCTGTACCAGCCTCAGCCTCAGGTTCTACCCGCCGCGATGGCAACAATGTCGTCCGCCCATCTCGCCGCCGGACGGACGTTTTACTGATGAGACATCAATTTAAATCCTTCAAATGAAACCAAAATATTTAACAAGTCGACTACAACCCATCCCTACCCAATAAATATATCTTAAAAGGCAAAGAAAATTAGATTACTACATCCACGAGCCTAAAAAAATTCGGTGAAACATCTTCAATGTACCTACGTGTGCGATAGAAAATGAATCAAATAAATTGTAGCATTTGTTTTGATGGCCCTCGGACGGACTGTCCGATGGACAAATTGATCGTCGAGCATGTACCTCGTAGTTTAGGGTTAAGTTTAATCTTCTTTCGATTTTATTCAGAGATAGAAGGGATTTGGATTGGAAACATTAGGTTTATTTTGAGCTAGATTTAATGCTGTAATTATTTACTTGTTAAATTTGAAGTGGAATAGCTGGTCGACCATGACACGTTCTTGAAAGTCTTAGTTTTGGATTGGTATAATAGTCAAGTTATTGAAAATGTATTGTTAAGATTTAGTTCTTGCTAAACTATGAGCTATAACTTCTTCGATATCGATGTAAATAGTCTTAGTTAAAATCAATAACAGGTGGATATCACACACCGCAATTTATGTTCGTTGTTTAATTATTTTAAACTGTGTCACAGGCACTAGTGTCATCACAATATGTCTTGTTTTTTTATTTATATACTACACTTGCGTGCAAAAAAATCGACCCACCCCATGCTCTTCGATTTGAAACAATATAATTCAACAAGTTTTACTAACAATAACCTAATATATTGTATATTAAAATCTTCCTAAAAGTATGTAGATTACGTTAGTGAAAGAATTATCAAAACAGATTCATTAGTTTTTGAGAAAATCTCGAACTTATAAATATGGGGGTTGAATAAAGAAGCTCCATTTTTTTTAAGTCCGTTAAAAAAGTCAAGTTCAATTTTGATTAAACAAACAGAAATACACAAAATTTTACATTTGTCAATTTCATTGACAAAAAAAGTCACACACTTTTTCCGAGCAAAAGTGAGTAATGAGGACATCTGAAGAATCAAGTCGATCTTGTCAAGATATTTCTTTGAACAAAATATAGTGTATGTTCAAATAAACTGTACCTTACCTACCTTCACACAGTATAAAATAATACATTATATTCATTACGATTTTTGAGATATCGTGTCTCAAATGGAGAGCATGGGGTGGGCCAATTTTTTTGCACGCAAGTGTAGTTGACCAGGCGAACTTCTTACCGTCTCTGAATCAATAAGAACGAATGTATGAGAAAATGAATTATCTTCATTATTATTTTTTTCGTGAATTTTTCCCATGTTTTAATAGTTATTAAGAGGAGGCCTGTGTCCCAGCAGTGGGAAAATTATAAGATGATTATGTATGTATTTAATAGTTATTCTGCTATTCGGGGCAGACACAAATCCAACAAATCAAAGATCAAAAAAATCGGTCCAGTCGTTCTTGAGTTATAATCGGTGTAACTAACCCGACTTATAGTTTATAGATTATTATATATATTGGCACCTAGTAGCTATTTTCTAACATTCACGTAATTAATTATTATTTAATCGTGCTTTTGTATTTGTGCTATGTCTTTTGTGTGCACCAAATAAAAGATTTATCTATCTGTGAATAAGACTTTAGAAATCAAAACAATTTATTAACCTAGATCGTCATTATTTATTAACCTTAAAGCTTAGACAACTCTCAAGCCAACCAGTCCTTGGAACCGACATGACCCTTACCCTCAATCTAATTTAATAACCTCTCGATTCAATTCCTTTTTTTCCCACAAACCCTAAAATTTCGGCCGAGAAAATAGAAAAATACGAAAGAAGTCACGTAGCCAAGTCCTCCATCTTTTAGATCCTCACATAGAGTTAAGTGAGGACTAAAGTGTCTCTAAGCAAGATATTAACTAGATATTTTATGATTATACACGTTATAAGTACTTAGTGTGGGTAGATGGTTGCATAATCTTGAGGCGATATTTGAGGACGCACTGGGTGGAAATAACGCTGTGAATCAATCACAGCGGTCCGGATTCTTGCGGTTAGAAAACTAAACATTTGTGTTGCCTTGCAAAACGAATCCATATACATACTAGCAAAGGCCAAGTTTTTTTTAAATTCAGAGCACTGGTGGCAGTTCTTCCTAAATTAGTCCTAATTACATTGATTTATTATTGTGATCACCAATATCTTACCAAAACGAGCTAATGATCACGTTATCGGTCAGTCATCAGTACAGCGGTTTATGAGAAGGCCGTTATGGCCGTTTATGTGAAAACATTATAAGGTAATTAAGCAATTTAATAAGAGTTGATTCGTAATTCTTAGGCATCGTTAAAAAGAATATCAACATCAACTGACAGTATTGTGCCAATGTTTGAAACGTCCTATTATATTAAAATAGCAATTTAAAATCTAAGATAATCTACAAGTATAATCAAATATTACTTAATCATTTATAGTAATAACATTTATGTGATTTTGAAGACCGTTGTTTCTTGTAAACACAATATCTGTCAAATTAGGTACCACTACATTGGTCTCAAGGTTCGTAAATGTGACAGATGCTTTATGATTAGGTATATCAAAATGAATTATCTAACACGGGCTTGTAGTCGAGCAAAAGTTAATACCTACCTTTAATAAAAGAACAACTTTGAAATTATTTGTTTTACTTTTCTTTCCGAAAGTCCACAATTAACCCCCTGGCTGCTATTTAGGTTTAAAAGTACCAACAATCGTATTTTTGCCAACAATTTTTTGGACATTCGTCTAAAGACGCAAACAGTTTTTGATTCGCTGATTTTCGTCTGTTACTTCATGGTAAAAATGGACATGAGCGTTAGGTATACATCATAAGTTAAAAATACAGTATTAAAATCATATTTTATCAACAATAAAGCAGTTGGCAAAAATATGGTTTTTGATAGTTGCAAAACCAAATAGCAGCCATTTGAAGATCTATGTACTAATAGTCAAAATATGTTCGAGATGTTATATTGAATTAAAAGTTGGTATTTTTTTAATGTTATGCTGAAAACACTTGTTATTATAATATAATTATTTTCAATCTCAAATAGCAGCCAGGGGGTTCATAACGGACTTTCGGAAAGAAAAGTAAAACAAATGGTTTCAAAGTTGTTCAAATTAAAAAAAATCATCCTTATTTAATTATTGATGGTTTTTAATACGATCACCAAAAATAAATAAAAAGATTTGACTTCTTCTTATATTTGTAATGAAATTAACTTTAATTTAGTTTTTATTTTAATAAAAGGATTGCTCAAATATTCTAAAAGTTATCGCATTTATTTTAACCGACTCGCTTTCTTTGCGGCCCAGTGTAATTTAATAAAATAGCTGCCATGAGATTATGAACAAGAATATAAACAACAGCATTAATGCCTTATGTTCTAATAACATTATGCTCGGAAAACCAAGCTGTTCATATCGCTCAGATAATCGACATTATCTATGAAACATAGGATTAGCTGGCTTCTAACTGTCATAGAATTTGTAACCTATAATAATATTCTGACTTGTCTGTATCTAGAATATTCTATTTGACAGTCTAATGAGTTTACTTTATACGCATGTTAACCAAAATGGAATTTAAGTGATAGTTTGCCTACGCAAAAGGCACCGCGTAATACCCACTTAAATCTTGTAAATGTACAGTGTACCTACTACTTACACACTGTGATTGTGTAATGACTGTGTGTGTTGTGATTTAGCATTCACATAATTAAATGTCTTCTTCAGTACATTTAATAGGTAGGTACTTACCTAGATACCAAATATCTCTACCTTAACTTTCATTCATATTGCTAAAAACCCTCGTCCGGTTTATTGTGGAGACCTAATAAAAATGTGTTTATTGCCTCATGGATAAAATTATTTTCTTCAAAACTTTCACTCACAATTGTTACAATATTATAATTCGATATCCTAGCAAAAACTGAAAGATACTCTGTAACCGAAAACTTGAAGTGAGAGCTGATATACATTACATAATATTTCAGAACTCGGTACAACTTGTAGACAGACCCTAATAGAAGGTGATAAAGATTCGGATATCGATACCGAAAATTGATTTTGTACTAAAACAGAAAGCGGTCCGCCTGAGGCAACAGACCGAACGTAATATCAACAAACAACAAAAAAGGCGAAACAAAGAAAACAAGAATATATCTACATATAAATTCACAACGATTCCTACATCCTGAATATTGTGTTTCCTCAAGTAAACTATCCGACTGAGAAGAATGCAAAATCAAAGTTGAATATTCCAAAATTCATCGAGTAAGGCTTAAAATTCCCCGCAATTTTGTTCAAGTGTTTCAAAGAAAACGTTATTATTGAGGGTAGGAAAAATTGGGAACAATAATTCCCGATACATTATAAGCATCTTAGAAATTTCTCTTTGAATATAATCTAATCACCTGATATCGATACATTTGTTTGTCGTAATGAAATTCCAAGGTTTGTGCTTCAGATGGAGGGAATGTGGGTACTTGTAACGAATACTTTTTATTGTTGAAAATTTATACTCAATGTAGAGGAGAAGTGTATGAGAATGTAATTTATGTAAAGTGGAGGAGGGGAACAGGGGTAGAGGGGAATACGAGTCGATGAGGAGCTGTCTGATGAGTGACGAGAGATATTGAGAGTTGAGACGTTACACGTGACGAGAGATGTCGAGCGTAATAATTTAAAACAAAATGTTGGTGTATTATTTATTTATTTTGTGTTAAAAATAATTTGAGCTATTCTTTTATTGTATTACTTTCTGTATAATACGGTTAGGTATAATTTTATTTCAACAACAAAACATTTTATTTTCCTATTCTAGGAATTGGTAGTATTATGTCAGGGAAGATTCGCAATTAAATTTAATGCTAATGGTCTTGAAAAAGAAAATTTAATAAAAATTACAGAAACTGGTTTAAGCATAAAAACACAAACTACTCTACAATGCGCTATGGAGTTGGCCTAAATCTTTAGATCCCAAAATCCTGATGGAGTCCGTCGATCAGGACTTGAAGTGAGCACTTAACCCAATTTCCTCCAGTACGTTTTTGATCGAAAATCTTCAGTAAATCCGCCGATGTTGAATCAATAATCCGAGTCGGAAATGATTCGGTTCCCATTTGGCTTGTCCTGGTAAAAAAAACTCACAAATATTCCTGCGGCGTTGCGCCCTTTGGGTACACAATTTGGTACAAGAGACGAAATCTTGGCGATGAACATTTTAACTGACATTCCTGTCTCTTCAATTTAAGGTAATTTATTTTCTGATTTTCAAATCGTCGTTGACATTTATTTATTTTTGTCTGTTTACGGAAGTAAGAATGGGGTCAGGGATACAAATGAGGTATTCCACTCAGAGCACTGAATGGAAAAACAATATACAACCCGAACATTGAATTCAAAACTGTTGAAATATTAATATCTATTCCTTTCATTCGCAACTAGAATTTCGCTTCATATAATCCATCTTCCAATCAGAAAGTGTCACATCCATCTCGCATGTAACTTGTCCCTCGCTCTGGTCCAAGGCAATGAGATTATAGCTAGGTCCCACCGTGTCCGGAGCTCGCCAATCTAATTTTTCACTCACCTCCAGTATCCTGGATTAGGGCGTCGATATTTCGTTAGGTTGGAGCTAATGCATCGGTTATTGAAGCGTGTCTTATGGGTCGATAACTTCGTCGTCTATAGTTTTCTGTAATTTTATAAGGTTGATTTTGAGTGAGTTTATATCGCTGAAGTAACATTGAAAAGTTGTATCTTTTTGGGATAATAAAAGTCGAAAAGGTCACGTCTAACATTCTTCGTTGAAACTGAAATGTGATATGCTACAACTTAAATAACATTGATGGAGCAAGTTTTACAAGACAAATTCGTGAAATAATTCCAGAAAAAGTTGAAAAAATTTGACAAAATACTCGCACCAACTCAATTCAAGCCTGAAAATATAATGAATACGAACACTGTTTCAAGAAAAGAGGTTTTCTCAAATATCCCTTCAGAAAAAATCTAGAGCTACAAAATATATAAAAACTAAGTTCAAGGAGAATGAAGATAGATAGTTGAATATACGCGTTATTAATGTATCTCATACCATTATCTCTATCTTTTCCAGATTAAAAACTATATGAGCCCCACAAAAATAGCATTCAACAAATATTATGATAGAAATACCCGGGTAAATACCCATATATATCTTTCAGTAGATTAAATAACTGTGATTTATTACGTGAGCCGAATGTATAAGGAATAAATAGTGGCGCACGAGTCTCGAATGCGTAATAAGATACGTCTTCTTACGAGAGAAGAAATTAAATTATCAAGAGGCCGTGTCGGGCAACTCTGAGGAAAGTTCGGTTTGAGGTAAATAAGTACTTTCTGGGACCAGACTTGTTTAGCGTTTGTTTATTTTTTATTTGAAAAATTCTGAGACGCCGTCTGAATATCAATTTGCTCGGCGAACTCGTACTAAGTGGTGAATTTCTTTCGAAGAGATGTTTTATTTATTTTTAGTTAAGTCAAGTCCTTGCTTAGCCGTTGAGAACCGAGGAACGGGAATCCATATTTACAATTTTTAAATTTTAACGTCTTCCTTTATGGTTATACTACAATTCGTACATTACTTGAAGACTTTGAAAACTTATCTTATTTAGAATTTTTATTTATTTACAGTTTTAAAAACGAACTTACTACTAATATAAGGCGCGACAGTGATAGTAATAGGCAGTCACATGAATATACTTCATCAGAATACCGAAAAAGGTAGGTACACCTATAATAGTGAAAGTCTTTTACTTTCACTATTATAGGTGTAGGTACCTTTCTCATTGGCCAGATGGGCGAGACTTTATTTTTAATAAAGGTAAACAAAAATACACAAATATTCCTCTTAAGTTAGCGGTCCTACAAACACCACAATTTACCTGTCCAAAACAAACTGCTTCGTCACGAATCCCAAAAATCAGGTGCTACAAACCTTCATCAAAAATTACTGTAAGCGGAAAATAAGGCAAGGATTTTCATTCTTTCGTCATTCTTTTTTCTATGGACTGATTTTGACACTAAACATTTTTTATAGAGCACGCGTTCGCTCGTAAATCATAGGCGAGTTTACAACGAATGTGCTTACCAAAGGTTTACGGCCGCTGTATAGTTCCGACGTTGAGTTTTGAGGACTAGAAGTGGTTCCGCTTGAAAATATAAAAGCTTCTGGATGGCTATCTGTCCGATTGAATTTGAAAAGGGAGAGATCACATAATTTTTTCGTTAACAAAGATTTTATTGATGTAAAGAGCAGGTTCCATTTTTTCGAATAGAATAGTATCGTTTAGGTACTTTGAGTATGATTGTTTTCCCTTTGCATCTCAAAGTTTTTAAACTTCCTTCAGACAAATTAGCTAACTAACAAGCTCATCTGCTTGCACTTTTTTCCATATCTCTACACCTAAAAGACGTCAAGAAAAACTTACATGTACGCCTTGCCTCCAGCCCCTTCCATACAACGTACATCCTTGCCATCAGCTGGCCACTGCAGTTAATCACCACTCGACAATGTGTAGTTAACACCAGCTTGTTGGAGCAATCACTTTACCTACAACTTGTTGGAACAGCCAACAGTTGTAGCTACAACCGTTGATTGCTCATTTTGTTGCTCGATTTTTTGTCGGCTCAATTGTTTTGCTCGCTGAGTGCATTGGCGATCCGGTTAGCTCAACAGCATGGTTTGAACTAGAGCATTTTTTTATGTGAACGACACTATATTCCCTCTAAGCGAAACCCATAACTCCCGTGAATTACATAATGAGCCTATAATGTTCCCACTGCTAGTACACAGGCCTTCACTCGGTTAGAGGGAGTGGGCCGTTATTCACCACGCAAGCCCAGTGCGGGTTGCTGCATGTCACTTGTATTTGATTTTGTTGTTCTAGGATATGCCGGTTTCGTTAATATGTTTCCTCGCCGTTTTGAGACCAGTAGTGATTAAATAATTTACACAAAGTAAAGCACCTATTTGGGTTCATAACTTCATACCTGTCATATTATTCTTACTTATTCACTTTTCTATAAAGTGCATAACAGAGACAAATATATTATGTGACTTATTTCTCTCTCTCTAACATTACCTACCAGCTTAATGCCTTAAAAGAGTAGACTCATAATAATAATAGTATTTTTTTTATATTTTTAAATGTTTTAATATATTTTTTTATATTCTAATATTTAAAAATATAATTTATATGTATTTAGATGAATAAAGGAAATATATAATAATATAATTAGTATACTAATAATAATAGTAGTCGCTTAATGACCTAGACTAGAGTCAAGAGCAAGTCCATTTCAAATAAAAAAAATAAATAAAAAAAAGATATAACAGGTACTAAAAATAGGTACTGATAGGTATAAACGATGGAAATGCTTACACAAAAAATAAACATGACGTAATCATTTTATCTCGCCCCGAATTGATAAATAACACTCCAAAGCAATGTCCAACCCAACTTCCGCAAACTAACAAAAACAAAACAGGAAAAGAGAAAATTTAACTCAAAAAAGTCCTTCGTTCTACATGGAGCGTATTTTCAAGAAAACAAGCGCCGGGCCGCACCTGAGGACAAATTACACCAATCCTCTGCGACAAATTACGCGATTACCCGAATAAATTACGGACTCACTTACCTCCATGTAATAGTTTACTGGGGAGCGGTGACGATACATGGCCGTGTTATAATCATAACGCGAGCGAGCGGTTGTTATTTTTCTTAGGAAGTTGGGAAGCAGTGCTTAGTAGTTGGGGCTTGAGAGGTTTTGGTATTAAGAACACCTGTATCAATTTGTAGTTTATGTAGACGAGTCTTTATAGATGTTGGTCTGTTGCTTTTAATTTTAATGCAGACCTTAGGACCAAATTCTGGACTGCATTTAAGCCAGCAATTGATAATATTTATCGAAAGCAAAATTATAATGTCCTACAATTGACACAATATTTTCTTGACTTAACGATGTGTTGATTAAGACAGATTGCCGTGGGGCTAATTAAGATCAAGAGACGATCTCTTCACATGCGAGGTTTATGAGCAGATAATTCAAGTAATTAGAATAGAATATAGTAATAGAATACTCCTTATTATGTACACCATATAAATTACAGACATACATTTAGAAACTTTACAAAGGGTGACACAATGGGCGGTCTTATCGCTAAAAGTGATCTTTTAAAGACAACCTTTGGATGGATAAAAAAGGGGAAGGAGAGACAATTATGTACTGTATGTAATTACTGTCAAGAACTTTCACAAAGTAATCTTCTGTCGTTTCTAGACTAGAAGCCAAACACAATAAACAAGAAAAAGCAAAACAGATGATGATAAATGAAAACAAAGACTTATTATTTCCTGTCAACCTAACTATGAATTCTGACTTACTTCAAGACACGTTGTAGTTTATTTTGCGCAAGAACCACATACATTTTATTTACAAAGGAACTCTCTTCAAGAAATTGCTGCATTTTTCTCGACCATTAACATAAGGACCACTTTTGTAGCGGTTGTTATTTCCTCCTTAAAACTTGGCCGGCGGCCATCTTGCATAAAAATGTGGTGTCCTTGACCATTTCACTTTCCTTAGAGATCCTGGAGATTTATAACATGTCACAACAAGCATTGTGGAGATTAGTTTGGGTCGGTATTAACATATTATGTATCAAGGTTTTGATTTTGTGAAGCCTATTGTAAGGGGTTTGTATTGTTCAGAGATATTGATCGGTTTCTCATTGGGTGGTGGCCTTACTGACACATTGTAAGACAGTGCTGGAAGAGATAAGGATTTACATGTAATTAGTCTAGCAATTAAGGCCAAAAGATATAATTAAAACAAATGAATGATTAGGCAGAGAAAACAATTTTCCGTGAAACCCAAAATATTACCTTTGTCTGAACTTCAAAGATGACGTCGGTCGCCTCAAAACTATGCCTCCATGAATCTGTAACCGCCTAGAGATCTAGAACAAGCTCCAAAGGGTATCAAAATCAATAACCCAATTAAAACCAACTGGTCAAAGGTCAGTCCTCATTATAAATTGACCTAGATGCCTCATCTATTTCTAAATGGTTAATATATTTCAAGTAATTAAAAGTTTCCACAGGAATGCTTGAATTTTATTACGACCATACATAAAGGAAGAACGGCCTCAGCTTAGGGAGGCACTAATACATTGAAAGAAATAAATATCAGACCATATAACAGATTATTCAGGTGCTAATATTTACGGTCACCAACTTACCTTTACGTTTTTATTAATCCTTATTGCGAGAGCATAAGGTTTGGTTTCGATTGGTTGAGCTATGTGGGTGTAACGTCATTTTTATGGTGAACATTTATAGGTTCTCGGAATCGCTCAGAGATATTGCCTTTGAATATTATATTTTACAGGTGGAGGCGGGATCCGTGGAAATATTCATAATATTTTTATGTGATGTAATGCTTAATTTTGAAGTGGCATAACTGACTGGTTCTTCAAAACGATTTGAGGGTTGCGGGTGCTAAGATATTTTGTCGGTTTTATTATTTGAAGTTGGGAAAGGGCGCCGCCGGTTTAAATGGTGAAAAGAGATCTTTGCGTGCGTACTATCGCAAAGAGTAGATTCAGTGAAATAGTAGACATTGTGGGATTAGAACTCATGATGACTCACTGTACCCATTGATGATCTTCTTATGTATTCCTCCTGAAGGTAGATGGTCAAAATCACCTTTAAAAAAGACCATTTCAGACACTAATCTACATGGTCTTCACATGATCTGATCAAAATTAAAGAAACCCTTTCTTCTCAGAGTAGTCAGATAGGAAACGTTGACCTCATCTAGTTTTAAAAATATGATTGATGTGTAAAAGTGTTTGTACAAACCTAACTTACAGAAAAAAAATCATTTATGATTTTGATATTCGTAATCCTCTAGTATTCAGATGAAATAACTATCATTAATTAATTATTTAAATAACAGTTAAAACAATTATCTCATTTGGATGTAATTCCACCAATTTCTATTGCTGCTTTAAGTATTGAGAATAATAATTCCATTATCTTTAAATTTAATTAATTTTGGACAGGAAGAGCCCAATTAAGTTAAGGTCCTCAAACCGTCACCAACATCGTAGCTTCCTAATCCCTTTGATCTCAATGTCAACACGATTTCAAATGCAGAGCAAGAGAGTAGCCGGGCGGATGTTAATCCTTATTTGTGCTACAACTTACAGTTGACTGACCTGTCAACTAGGATTAATGCTGGAACATAAATAATGTTGAATTTTAAAACTACTTTTGAGATGAAAGTTACGTCATGTTTATAAAAAAGAGGGAAAATAATCAAAGGGGATCAAAGAATTCGTCCGCATCGCTGTCAACAGGAAAAGTGCCTAAAAGGCTGGCAGCTTTGCGCCGTTGTATGGCGATACTGATTATTTTCCCTCTTTTTTATAAATATGTACAGACGCCAGCACATCAAGCTACCCGAAACTCAAATTCAAAGTCAAGTCAAAGTCGAATTTCCCCAATCAAACTTGAACCTTGCGCTTTAGGGATAAAGTTGAAAATCTATGAAAGAAATTTGACTGATTGTAGTAGCTTGATGTGCTGGCGTCTGTACACATTATCAATATTATTTTAAGTCTGTTAGCTTATAAAATTGTATTACGTAAATATTATAGCGTAATTAAAATAAAATCTGTAATAATTAAGTTACATCATTTTCTTGAATGTCGGTATTTCTGAAAAGTGCTCAAGGATCAAATACAATTTTAGCTGTAAGTTCAGGTGGATCTTTACAAGAAATAGGTAGGTTACAGGAAAGTAATCCATCTACTGTTGTATAAACATTTTTGTTTCAGTTCACAACTGAAAATCAGGAGTATTTTAGTTACTTGGAACCCAGAAATTGTAAAAAAAAAAAAAAAAATTGCCTATCAGCCAAACGAAAAACTTCAATTACCAAACGTTTAGAAGTAGTACAACCACAGCTCATTCCGCCACCCAAAAACAGCTCAAACATACAAAAAACAGCTATAGGTGGCAGGTTGGACAAACAGTTTATTCTCATTTACGCAAAAACAGATTGGGGATAGCGATCCATCAAGAGGGATTAATCTCCCCCCCTCCTGCCAACAGGGCCGGATTTAGTTAGCTTACGGCGGGTGCAAACGCTCTAATTGACGTTCTAACCTTTCAATAATTAATTTTATAAATTGCCTTTCCGGTTTTACGGACTATGTTTCAGGGTTGTTTTTGTTGATTTTAGTGTTTTGAATCTTGGGACGGGTAGTCATAAAATATTAATTTATTTTATAAAAAGTACATATACATCATGACGAACAATTTCCGTCCCATCTTCATTGACATGGACCCTTTATATCAAAACCGATAAAAAGGTAAAACATTAAAGACAACAGGTTCTATATCCATAGCTATATTTTCTTTTCTTTTCCTCAACACACTTTTTACCACCAACAAAAAAGAACATTTCGCACCCTCTCATGCACCCTAATTCCGGCGCGGCCCTGCGACACGCTCCCAAGAGCCTCTTTTTGTAACGAATGTCTTCTCAAATAACGCGTCTTGACAATTTTAAGCCTTCTCGCCAGGCCCGGATTCGGCATGTCGCTGTAATTAGCCTAGGGTCTTTAATTAGGGTCCCTACCATCTTTCTTTGTATGCGGCGTGTGGGTTTGAGAGAAGAATTGTGCCAGCCTTGAGCTTCTTGTGATGTGTTTTTTGGTGTGAGGTAAGAAGGTTTTAGTGTTATTATAATATAAATTTCGTTGAACATCAGAGGTAATATTCTGAATATGGGTTAGCAAGATATGATGTTTAAATTTTATCAACTACGTAAGTTTATTTCATTGAAGCTATGATTCTTATCTCTATTACATCAGATATATAGGCAACTGATCAATACAGGTGCACCTCTGCCTACCCTTCGAAGCATGCAAGCGTGATGTTATGTGAAGTTTTGAATGATTGATTAACTTTATGAAAACCTATCTGATCTTACATCCTCAGCTGACGACCTTGGCCAACAAAAGGTCTTGATAAGTTGTATCTCATACCCTAATCCTATTTACTGAAAAATCCCGTCTATGAAGCAGTAATACTCTTCGCTCATAAGCGCTCAGCAATCCCCCGGTTCGCTTCCCTTGTAATTCTCGTAATAATTGTAACCGCTTACATTATGATGACGTCACGGATGCCGCACTGGGTCGACTCCGCTTCAAACTTCTGCCATAAAATTGATGAGCTCGAGTTTTCTCCAAACACCGTCATTGTCTCTAAGATTTTGGGGTTGCGGTGGAAGGCATGAGCAGTAGCGGTCAGCGGAGTTCATGTAATCAAACAATGTGGAATGTGGTCTTGTTCATACTTTCCCCCCGACTTTTCTTGATAAATCAGATACTAAAAATAGCGATGGTAATAACTGAATTAAGAAGGTGACAACCAAATATTATCATGCAAAATGGGAAAGTCTTTGTCTAGCAGTGAACTGGGATAGGCCGAATTGTTCGATTATTACCATAATCAGCCTAACATGATCCCACTGCTGGGACGCAGGCCTCCTCTGTGAGAGGAAGTGAGCCATAATCCTCCACGCGGGCCTAGTGCAGATTGGCGGATGTCACCTGTCTTCGAATTTTTGGTTCTAGGAGATGCCAGTTTCTCCACGATGTTTTCCTTCACCGTTTTGAGAGCATTGGTGATGAAATTATTTACATAAAGTTAAGTGCGACTCGTGAGTCGCGGCCATTACCACTGGGCCAGCAGAGTGCACCGAATCAATTATTGATTATATCATATTTCTCCACGATTCATTCAGGTTTACTTCTTGGCGTTTATATCGTTAGACAATTTCTGGACACTGTGATGTAATTCCCAATATTAATATCTAATCGCTTATAACTTGTAACTTAACACATTATTATCACAAAACCATGGCTCTCAAAGTTTAGAATTTTAATGGTTTTATTGGTCGTAGAGCCCATTCCAAGGTTCAACGTGTCGTTATAAAGGGTTAATTGTTTTATGGTTAATTTAGGTTGTTTGCTGCCACCGCCGGCAAACAACCCTTAAAATCTCCTTGATTAGTTTCATTACACTCACCCACCTGCCTAGCCTTTTCCCAACTATGTTGGGGTCGGCTTCCAGTCTAACCGGATGCAGCTGAATACCAGTATTTTACATGGAGCGACTGCCTATCTAACCTCCACAACCCAGTTACTGGGTAATACGATACCGCTTGGTAAGACTGGTTGTCAGACTTTTGGGTTTCTGAATACCCGTAACGACTGTCAAAGATCCACGAATGACAACCGGGACCATCGGATTAACGTGCTATCCGAGGCATGGAGGGGTCTCGGTATGTAAAGATGGTCACCCATCCACAGACCAACCGCGGCAAGCGTAGCTTAACCAGCTGATCGATCGACCTTTGCGGCTGTTATTATTTAGCCACGGGCCCCTCCAGTTTCGTTAAACTGTGAATTATAAATATTGATCCTAATCTTTTTTTGTAGAGATTGCGAGGTCGGAACATTTTTCCTCCTTTCTGCTCTATGTTTTAGCTCAAGAATTTAGTAAGTTTTTATTACAGGCTTCATAAAATGGGAGGTTTTTGCCTTGACCCGGCTCAGATCGTTATTGTTGGAAAAGTACCTAAGGGTTACTATCCGAGTTTTTTCTTAACTAAAAATAAGAGCTTATAAATTCGCGGGTCCAGAAATATTTTATAGGCTATTCCTTTAAACTGTTTCCTTAAATGATTTTAGAGTACAATTTTCTACAGTAATATGCAATATTACTTTGATGTGTCGTATGGTTGAGAAGAGGCCTATGTTCCTGCAGTGGGAACGTTATAGGGTGATTATGCTTATGTGTCGTATCTGTCTCGAATATTGTCTAAACTCTCGATCATAGTTAGTGCGACTAACAGGAAATCAGACTGTCATTATATCAACCTGTTGACGTCAATTGCCTTCCAATAACGGGCAGAATACACGCTTTGTAGACAGAATATTGTATGCAGTTCATTATTAATAGCAGATAGGATAGCTACCTACTCCTTGCATTAAATCCTTTAGTAGGTAAAAAAATCGGATGACATTTTCTATGAACAACAAGAATATCTACTCGATCCTAACCCGGTCTTTGATCAACATAACATAACATCCCGCCAGTTTCCCCGAAAGCCTAGGTAGAATCAGAATTTCAACACTATGTTTAAGTAAGTACCATGTAATAGGGGGCGAACAAATGGCCGATGGGGCCAATAGGTTCTAGAGTGGCGACCGCGTAGGGGAACAAGTAGCATTGGAAGGCTTCCCGCAAGGTGGGCTGATGACCTGGTGAAGGCCACAGGAATCCGCTGGATGCGAGAAGTACAGAACAAAAATTTGTCTGATCAACAACGTAAATAACGCAATGAATGTTGTTGAACTGCCAAAATGAAAGCGATTCCTAATGGTAGTGTGTTACGCAATTACCCCGCTGCGCTGGTCCTATATTGAGACTTAGTTTTATCAATAACACGTTTTTATTCCAGAATACCAGACTATTAATTGAAAAAAAGAAGTTAAGAAGGTATTATTTTCCAAGGTTTTTCTTTCGATACTTAATATTATTTTTTCCCGATATTTGGGAAAGAATGTCGAACATTTTTGTCTTGGATATTAACATCGATTTTGTTTATCCTTGGATACAGCTGTAGGTTGCTTCATTAAAACAGTTATTATTTGGTAGAGCAAAATTCTTTTTTGTGGAGGTCAGATAGGCAGTCGCTCCATGTAAAATTCTGGTATTCAGCTGAATCCGGTTAGACTAGAAGCCGACCCCAACATAGTTGGGAAAAGGCAAGACAGATGATGATGATAATAGAAAAAATGTTTCAAACATTTATTTATTATTTATTTATTTATCAAAATCTTCCTTACAGCTATTATTACAGGTTTATACCTAATGTGATAGCGTGGTCACGTGGTAACATCATATTTTTTCAACAGAACAAACATTAAGGAGCAGAATTACGGTTACCTCATAATTTATTTTCTAAAATTTCAATTTGTTTGACGGTCTCTTATAAAGTAGTCGCAAAACGTTAAAAAAACCAGAATCCGAACTACAAAAAGACAATGGTCTTTTGAATAACAAACGTACACCCACACCCAAAAAAGCACCTCTCGATGGGGTCAGCAGGAACCACAGAACCTTTCACACCCTTTTTGCATTATCCTCGTTCAAATAAATCTGTCCGTACATGTGCTGGATGCGTGAATTATGAGTATTTTTCAGTACAATTTTCACAAATATTATTTTCAGAGTTTTTCGCCGAATTCCCGCCACGATTGACAGATGAAGGCAGCTGGCAGCTGCGATGCATCACAGAATTGACAGGCCCTGATTGAGTAAATACTTTTACACGCGAATATTGTATACACGTGTCGCAGATATTCCTAGGTAACAAATGTGTTGAGGAGTTGTGGAGGTCGTAGGCCATAACAACAACACGAAAAAAATAACTCAAAAAAATTCTTATTTAGTAGTAAATAAGAGTTTTTTTTTTTTGTGGAGTTGCTTTGAAAGTTTCGTGTTTTCTCTAAATGCTCTAGGAACTTATAATAATAGCTGTTAAAATGAGAGTAGGTGATGTTGTTACTCAAATGAGATCGGTCTAACAATCTACTTTTATTATGAGCAAGCAATTGAGTGTCGCTACCTAATTTATGTTTGTTCAGTAACTTAGTGTGCAAAACATTTATTGAATACTCGAATAACTTTCTCTACAATCGTAACGAGATTGCTTAAATCTGTTTAGAGTTCCGTACCCAAGAGGTGCCAACAGGATTCTATTACTAAGGCTCTGCTATTCGTCCGTCCAACCGTCTGTCTGTCACAAGGCTGCACATCTTGACAGGCCTGATGGTCTAGTGTTTAGTGACCCTGACTGCTATGCCGGAGGTCGTGGGTTCGATTCCCACCCAGGACAAATGTTTGTGTGATGAGCACGATCATTTGTTCTGTGTCTGGTTGTAATTTATCTATAATATGTATGTATTTAGAAATATATAAGTATGTTTATCAGTTGTCTAGTACCCATAACACAAGCTCTGCTTAGCTTGGGACTAGATGGCGTTGTGTGATAGTTGTGGAATATTATTTATTTATTTTTATTTATCTTTTGAACCGTAATAGGCAGACACATATAATTTTCACAGAATGTGTACTACTATGACCGCTATAATAAAAAATAATAAAATTTAGTTAAAAATTAAAGATCCTCACACAAGAAACGTATTTTTTATTTATTAAAAAATAAATATGGTACAATGGTGCGGAACCCTTCATGTGCGAGCTCGACTCGCACTTTGCCGGTTTTTTATATAATATCCTACTAACATTGACATTATATTAAAAATATTTCAGCAATGTGGGTCGTTTAAATAGGCTCCGTGTGTCTGTATCTCTTTCAGCTGAAGTAGCGCAAAGAGTAGGGTTCGAAAAATTGTTTGTCAAAATTAATTACCAATCAGTCTCTTATCGTCTCCACATACCTATAATGACGTCACAAAGAGAGGCAAACACATCCATAGCCGTACACGCTGAGTGTCGCACTCTCAGGCGCCTAATATTGCAGCTCACGGCCCTGCCCCTCGTCGACGTGCAAATGGATTCCACTTCTCGATTGTCCACTAAACTGGCTGATTCTGGGGTGTGTTGGTGAGATTGGAATTGCACCGACATACACATTATCAGTGTTATTTATAAACGCGTCTTAAACTTTAATCAATTGCTAAGCAAGTGATTAGAAAAATTCTTATTCATAAACACTATTTAGCGCTAAGAGGTTGCTAAGCAATTGATTAGTAGCTGTCAAAATTAAACACCACCGGAGCACTACTAAGAGGACGCTAAGAGGCAAGATGGTGGATTTTAGTTATGATTACGTCAAAAACAAGCATCGGTATCTAACATTGGTGTAATAACGGGACATCAACTCAACATAAAATCACGGAAGATAGTACTGTATATATATCTCGCTTGTTAAGATGTATGAACACTTCAAGTATAGTAATAGTAATTCTCGAGTGTCCTTTTAAACGACCTGAATTTCAAACATGGAATTTGTATTGAACACCACTCGTAAGAAAAACCGCATTGGGTAAATTGTACCGTAGTCAGAACATCTAAACAAATATATAGTTGTGTATTGTATGTATAAGCGTGAGCAATATTATAAACTAATTTCTGGCCGCGACTTCGTCCGCATGAAACGCCCCCCGACCCACCGCGTCGCATCCTCTCATCCCGCCCCACCGCGTCGCATCCTCTCATCCCGTTCACGCTATTATTTCGTTTTCTGTCATTTTGCTCGGCTCCTAAGGGTCGTAACGTGTTAAATAGCCTATAGCCTTCCTCGAGAACTGGGCTATCAAATGCGAAAAGTATTCTTCAAATCCGACTGGTAGCTCCAGAGATTATCGCATTCAAACAAACACTTTAGCTTTATTATTAGTATGTACTAATAGATGAGAGTCTGTTTTTTTCCCACACAATCAGCAGACAGGCAGCTTGATAACTGACAAAGAAAACAAAGTGCTGTTCACCTCGGATAATTACTTTGTCACTAGCACACCAGCTGGTGAAAGACGAAATGTAATAGTGAGGTTCTAACTACAATTGTTGAGTTTGAACATTGCAATTGTGCACAAATTATTAACAGGTCGATGAATTCTATCGAGCATTTAATTTGAATTGATTTCAATTGCATTCTGTGGTAGGTACCACACCGGTTTTCGATACCTGGAATCTAAAATGGAAATATTCAGCAAAGCATAGAGATAACTAAATATTGTTGTCCACAATAAATAACACTATTTAAAAACACCTGCAATCAAAACTTGACGGGGGAAATGATCTTTAGTTATAGAAGCAAGGCAGGCCTTGTATTTGAAGAATGTTACTCAAAATTTTAATGTTAATAAATGTTGTTGTTAATGTTATTCTATTTGAATTTTTCTTCTAAATTTGCGATGGCCGTTTTGCACGGATGTGACAAATGTTTTCTCCCAACTTGTTATTTTTTTTGTGTTTGTTTTCTATTGCCGCGAATAAACGTATTTTCTTTCTTTTTTTCTTTAGTTCTAAGAAAAAAAAATACAGGCCATTTATTGGACGACAAATTATGGATTATTTTTTACTACTCGGGTTGTTTCTATTCTTTTATCTCTGTTCACATTAAATCAACTAAATCCACATCCTTCTCTCAATTTATTGGAAATGAGCAAGTCTTCTTCCATTCATCTATATTAACCGTCATTTTAGTAAAAGCCTTTCTAGCAATATCATCAATTTGATTTAATATCACCTTTAAATTTCGAACGTCCAGAATAAGGGTGTGTACAGACGGCGCCAGCAAACACTGGAGCGACACGGCGCGGCGCACGCATTAGCGAGTGTCGCCTCATACACATGGAGCACCTCGATGACACTTACGTGCGCTTGAACAGATTGAATATCTATAGATCGATAGGCTATTCTGATGAGCTCTTTAGTGAACCTATACCTTACCTACAACTAGCTGGGTGTGAGGATATTTCGGCTAGAAACAAAAAGTGACAGGCGGGTGCTGTTGGTAAACATTTGTGCATTTTTTTAATGAAAAATGTATTGAAAAACAAGATGGCGTTAGCTCCGATTTTGGCCACGCGCCAAAAGAATCTTGTAGCGCTATACATAGAGCTCCCACGATTACACTATTCTAATAAACTGTTTTGGATAGATTATCTAGATGTGCTAATATTTTGGCTACTAAATAAACCAAACAAGTGAAGCAAATTCGTGTCTGATTTGATTTGCTGTTGCAATTTTGATCATTCAATCACAACAGGTAAGGGGATATGCACACGAAGTTTTTATGCGTATTCCGGGTAACCTACGTTCATCACACAATCGTCTTCTCCAATGTCCCGCTCACCGCACAGACTTCATTCACTCTTCCTTCTTCGTTCAGTCTATCTCTCTGTGGAATGCGCTCCCGCAGGAAATCAGTTGTTGTGTTTGCAGATTGGATACGAAAATAATGCCGTGTGCGTGTGCCTTTATAGATTTCCTGATCAGGGTCATGATAAGGCTATTTTATTTATCCTCAAATATAACTACATACTTACAGGCCCTCCTGTACTTCGTAGATGACAAGAGCAGTTAAAACCGCCAACAATTACTACAAGCGCACATACCTCGCCACTCCACACTAGTTTTCTGCAATATGACCTGGTTGGCATAGTTCCGCAGCTATGCGCGGGAGTTTCACTCAATGGAATAGTTGGGAACTTTCTCGTCTCCGCGCTATTTACGTGTAAGTTCGCGCAATAGGTGTTATGGCGTGGAAGCCATGTTTTATAGCCACTTTGTTGGGTAATTGCTGTTGGAAAATTTAAATTCCTGGATAGCCTGGTGGCATTATGCAGTTATTGTTGTCAACTTATTATCATGAGTGTTTATTATGTTGTTACTTCAATTTGCATGGAGAGTAAAAGTGTCTTTTATTTTATAACATAACCAACAACGATTGGTAAGCATTATGACCAAAAAATTCAAAAAGGAACCCTGAACAGGAAAATCTTTTGTAACGACGGCAAAAGTTTGAAAATTTCAAAACGTTTTCTTTCATAGATCTTTTCGCTATGTGGAAATTAAACATCAAATAAACACTTTACAGCACATCCAGCCAAAATTAACGAACATAATGTCACAGTGTAAAAATTTCAGCGACATTAATTACAAGCGAAATGTCAGTACAAACAGTAACAGTCTTCAACGTTATACGCAAAAAATTTTTCATCAAAAAGTAAAAAAAAAACCTTAAAAGTTAAGCAACGGAAATGGTGCACGGCAAAAGGCTCTGCTCTATTAAATTATTCCGTTTGGTCGAGTCAAAATGGCAGATCTTAATGTTGCCAGCATTGAAAAGAGGCCTGTTGAAAGGGTGGGCTTTTTGCCTTATTTTTACACTGTGGTCAAGTGCTTTCGTGGACGAATTGTTGATGTTAGGCTTCAGTGCCTTTTGTTGGATTTGAAGAGTTACCTAACTGATATTGTTATTAGGTTTGTATGAAAGAGGAATGGCATAATAATGTAGATAGATAATGTCAATGGAAAGGGACTACAATTCCTAAGAATTTATGCGTTATTATTATTACCTAACGATATTCCCTTCCAAATCCAACCGTTGACATTGATAAATATTATATACGAAATGACATGAATATTTACTTTGTAAAGTTGTTTTTCTATTCTCAGTTAGTTTTAATGATAGTCTGGCAGTTTGAGTACTTTATGCGGCCTACTCAAATATCTTTTCTTTGGTATTGTTCGTCGAGTCCTTGAGCTCGTTTAGTTTTGATTTGAGCTACACGATTACTGACAATTGCTTGGACTGAGTGGACTGGTCCACTCACATCAGTGTGATTAAATTCTTTCCTCAAAAGACCATTTCAGACACTAATATTCATAGTCCTTCATGATCTGACTTAGAATATCTGGACTTTAAAAGAGACTGACCCCTGAGTTTATTTCGCCATATCTTCTCAGGGGTAGTCAGATAGGAAATGTCGACTCCATCTAGCTTATCTTTTTATTCTGTTATATGTCGTGTAAAAAGTGATTCAACATACTATAGAATAAACAATTTCATTTAATTTCAATAACGTTATTCCTTTTCAGTTTCTATTGTAGGTAACCGGAAAACCTATTAATGCTACAATTTTTAAATATTTTTTGCAAAATTTGTTTCCAAGTCTCAAAACAAATGTACTCATATGTTTGATCACCGCGCTGTTATTCCAGAACTACCTAGGTGCACCCAGTCTTTCTAAACAATATTTCCTTCCACAATTCAACACAAACTAGTGTTTAACGTTCGCGTTAAAAGCCACAGACGGAATAATTGATCGGTAAAAGCAGTGGTTCCACGCCACAAATCAATTATTTATTTAGTCTGTGGTTATTCCATTGTAAATTGATTTGGAAACAATCTAAACAAGGTCGAATTTATTGTTCTACTGTAGGCTCGGGTTGCGGATTTAATCAGGTTTGCACGCAATTAGAGTAATTAATTAATGTGTTTATGTGGCTTATATTTCAACCTAGTGCGTGCTATATTTGTCTCTTTATCTATACATACATTATAGGTGTGAGTTAGTTCTAAAACCTGTGGTGAAAAGAAAAGAGAAAAATATTATGTTGCAGATTGGAGGATAAGATAAGCTCATTTACTTATCCAAAACATGAGTATAAACACGCTGATTCCGATAGTACAGGGTCACCTAGTTTCAGGGGTTGAATGAAGTATCTTGTGTATTTACATAATATTAACTCTAAGAATAATAGCAACGTATTATTAATAAAAATATTTAAAAATGTTTTAATGAAGACGTCATCGAGGAGAAAATTTGATGAAGTATTATCATGTTCAGAAGTTAAAATATAAAATAAAATAATACGTTGCCGTTACCAATTTTTTTTTAACTTTACACATTGAATAAAAGGACCAAAATATCATAAAAATGGAATAAAACACATGAAAAATCATTGCAAGAATGTAACCTTTCTCCTTCATTCCCAGAAGCTAAAAAGTAATTAAACAAAAGCAAAGTACCCATTATATACAGAGCATTACGGCGACTTTAAACCATAGACGTATAAATGCTTTAAACGTAATGTATCATAATTTATTCGCGGACCCTCATCATTACCTGCTGTGGTGTCATTCCCAGTGGCTTATGAGGACCCTTTATCAGATTCAGATAAAATAAGTTATTACACAACACAAACACAGACTTAAAATTCCATAAATTAATTAATTAAACAGAAAATAAAGGTAATGATTAAAATCATGCTAAAACGGCGCATGGCGATGACACACGCAAGACGACTGCACGAAAGTGACATATGTGCAAGTTAAAGGTTTCTAAAGCTGCTAATATTTACCTTATAATATCGGAGGTGGCATGCGGTTAGACAAAAAGCCGACCCGAACATAGTTGGGAACACGTTCGGCAGAAGATGTAGGAGGTCATGAGGATATTATGTAACAGCAGCTGTGTCAATCGATCATTCACAACCCCCCTCCCTTTAAACCAAAACACTACGACCTCCTCAATGGCATAAATGGATATGGAGGTATCTTTACTTCCCTGGACAGGTTTCCTTTACAAGGAGCATTACTATTTCACAGGTAACATGCTGCAACAAAAAAAAAAATGGAAATCCTACGAGAGGCGTAAACTTCACAACAACTGTTGTGACATTTGGCAGAATTCATGTTTATTATAATCCGCCTATAAAGTTCCAACTGCTGGTACACAAGCCTCCTCTCTTCGAGAGGGAGGGGGCTATAATCTACCACGCGCACCCAGTGTGGGTTGGTAGATATCACATGTCTTCGAATTTTTGGTTCTAGGACATGCTGGTTTCCTCACAATGTTTGCCTTCACCGTTTTGAGAGCAGTGGTGATGAAATTATTTACAGAATGTAAAGCGCCTGCCTGGGTTCGAACCCACGAACTACAACTCGTAAGTCGGGGCCGTTCGAATTTATGTTTAGTATACAGATTTTGAATAAATAAATAAAAACTACCAACTGAGTCAACGCACACATAATTACAATTCGAGTCCATCATTCCAGTACAGCAACACATATTGGCTCGCGATAAACCATTGAAAAACATAGCATTTGCGACAATTTACGTTCGCCAGCGATTTACCGCGATGAGATATGTGCGTTCTGTGTGAGTTACGAGCGCCGGCGCCGATACAGCGCATTTATTACGTGACGTACTTGCGAACGAAATATTGTATCATTCTGTACTGAATGCCGATATGCTGCGGTAAGAAATGATATTGTGGCGATGAGTAATTGTGAGAATTTTGCGAGAAAAGAGAGAGGAAGCGCCGGAATACTTACATATGACTGGTTCCTGTGTCCGAAATTGGATAGGTTGGTGTTTTTATATTTATCATACGTACAGCGTAGCTAGTCGAACTTTCGTAAATACTTTGTAAATATCCAGAACTCATTATTTTTCTTCTTCGTCATATACAAGGTGGAGACGACAGTACGACAATAAATTAAACTGCGTATATATCTAATGACGTTCCAAAATTCAACCAAATATTAGGTCCTTACCTGGGATATGAAATTGCCGTTTTACATAGAAAAAATCTTTTTATTAATCGAAGTATTGGCCATTAGTGAAGATGCACTTTTGCCATTTTAGTGGAAGTTCATTGATGACTCTGCTATAAAAATCCTGGGGACAGGAATCGGTGAATACTTTAGAGGCGTTTTACCTCGTTGGATTTGGATTTTTTTCCCTGTAAAAAGTTATCCAAATTACGAATAAAAATGGAAATTAGTTGGAGCAAGGTCTGGTGAGTGTAGTGGTTGACGGAGAGTTTCCAGTCGTAACTCCTATAGTTTTGAGACGGTCCGGTGACGGTGCGTCGACGGGATCTTGTTGTTGTTGTTCAGTGAGTTCATATGGTTTCCACTTTCCAACCATTTTTATCTTTCTAATTTGACGTAAATTAATCAGTATCGATTTATTACTAACGTTGAAGGTTGCTGCAAGTTCCAACGTAGTTTGAGATGAATCTGCTTCCACTATGGCTTTCAATTAATCGTTATCGATTTTCGTCTCTGGTCGGCCACGGGGCTCATTGTTAAGATCAAAATTTCCAGAACGGAAGCGATCAAACTAAAAACGGATATTATCCTTGTTTTCCACTTTTCCCATGAATAATTCTGCCATTGATGATCGATAAGCTTTGCTAAAAAAGCTGGGCATCATCTTGCATCTATAATTTTGTTTTTGCTCTTATACCTACTGTCTTCCTGATCGGCAAAGGACTTCCACATCTCTCTAGCCAATCTTTCTCATTATTTTTGTCCAAACATACCTAAAAAACATTTAAAACGTAATTATGCAACAGACTGGGTAATAAAAAGTGTGTGTGTCGGTGTAATATGTCGGCGGGCGCGTAGTGATCCGGCGCTGGTGGTGGTGGTGGGCGGCGCATCCATCAACGAGCATTAACACGTCACGACGAGGGGTGGACGCTGTGCCAGCGGGATTCGGGATCCGGGATCTGGAACATTGTTGTGGGCGAGCGTGGAATTTTAGGAAAGGTGGCGGTGGTGAACTTCTAGGAGCTTCTGAATTTCAGAAGCTCCTAGAAGTTCACCACTTTGATTTGTTTGTACCATCATACATCGTACTCACATAAATAATAAGTATGAACATAGGGTAAACAATGGTCAGACATTTTACAAGCATATGATATATTATGTGGATATACCATAATAGGCTCTGCCCTACCCTTTGAGGAAACAAGGCGTGATGATATAATGTTACTGTCAGTTAGACAACCTATTAATGGAAAAAGTATAGCACATGATGTTTCATGTATCGAACCATTTATAATGACTATACAAAACAAAAAAGGTTGTTGCATTGAAATTTGGCTTTGCCAGTTTGTGTACATAATATGGTGCCATCCACGAAGACGCGCCCCTCTCTTCTTCCTAATCGCTAGTGGTTATCGCTTGTTAATTCGGCAAATGTTTTAGTTAGTAGTTAGTGACTAAACTAAAACACTGGCGGAATGTTGCACACTTCTATTGTAAGCATTAAGAAGAAGAGAGGGCGCGTCTTCGTGAATGGCACCATCTGTAACGTCAAAATCAAAATCAAAATATTTTTATTTCACATACACCAACATGGGCACTTATGAAACGTCAGAAGCTAGGTGCACGGTTCCAATTGGTCGTTTCCTATGGAGAAGAACCGGCGAGAAACTCCATGGTTACTCTTTTAAAAATAATTGGCTTTTACAATGTTTTCGAGTTACAGTAGGTATGGGAGGACAGCGTAGGCCTGTCAACAAGTACCAGGTACTTGATAAAATAAAAAATGGTCTACAGATCTAGTCTACAAGGCTTACAAAGTCCTCACATTTACAAAATAAGGATGTATCAAAAGGATAAACAAAATATAAAAATCTACTAAAACCAAGAGATATGATTGCCATTTCAACTAAGAAAGAGTGGTATACACCTCTGTCTACCCCTTCTGGAAAAAAGATGCGATGTGGTGCTGAAGCCTACAACGACATGATGCGAACAGTATTCATTGTAGATGTGTGCCTGGTTACTAGCATAGTCCCCAAATTATTGGGTGAAAATATACGAAATATACCTATGTTGTTAATATACCTATGTTGTTAATATACCTATGTTGTTAATATACCTATGTTGTTAATATACCTATGTTGTTAATTTTTGTGTTTGTATTTTTCCTCTGCGCCATGTTTACAGCAAATACTCTCCTTTTTCTTACTTTTCTTTCTTTCAATTTATAGCCGCTCTCACTGGAACCCCGTAACGCTACAAAAAACTTTTTTAACATCAATATGGCGCTTCGTGTCGAGACATTTGCGGCTTTTTGCTCGGCATTTAGGATTTCAAACGTCACACGAACAAACATACAAGTTAGGAAGTTCTGTAATTGTTACGACACAGATAAATGTCTTAATTAGATGAAGGAATAAGTTTTGCTTGATGAACAGTTATCGTGCTTGAACAATAAATTAATAATAACGCCAAACTTTTAATAAACGCGTTTTCTACATGTGTTCAACTAATGAATAATGAAGCTTTTATTACATGTAAATTAATTCTAGAATTAAATATTGTAGAGCTCCAGTTTCAGGGAATTGCCCCCATTGGGAACCTTAGAAATTTAACAGTAAAGTACCAAAAAAAAAATATACACGGACAAATTAAATTAGCTAGGACGACTGGTATCGATATCTAATCAAGTTTTTTTTTTTGACTTGTTCTAAACTAACTAGTATACTTTGGTCGTTGCCCCAAAAAAATATCATCAGTTTTGTTTTTTTTTTCATCGTGTTTAGTTATGGATACAAATCACGTCTGCGAAGTTTCGCTAGCTAACTTAAATTTAACCTCTTATACAGAGTGGCAAGGAGAATTGACACACAACCTGTTACCATGGATTCATTCCCTGTGTTGAAATTTTTCATCAGTTATAAAAAAAACTGCTGTTCCATACATTTTGACCGTGTAGGTTTAAACTTTTGCACTTTTCTATGAAACTGCAGATTTTTTTATTGATAACCGATGAATAATTTCTACTCTAGAAAGTCTACAATCATGTGCTGAACTCATGGATATCGTTTGCGTCGACATCAACGGTTGACACAGGGTGGGACAGGGTGGCAGGGACACTGCCTCCCAGTATGCTACCATTTATGTGGCACCATAACACAATCCGCTTACATGGAAATTAACTCTAAGCGCTGGAAATCTTTATGATTGGAACAATCAACAAACATAACATTTCCTAACAAAATTCATATCTGAGTAACAAACCAAACAGTTTACACAACAATAATAACGTCACGACTACCTCAAAGCCAGGTACAGCCAGCATATCGGCCGTCTGCGACTAATTGCAGGATTTACCTACCGCTGCACAATTCTGGGGACTGTTCTGCTAACGGTATGGCGTAGGGTGAGGCCATAGTGGGTGGTAATTAATGTCATTTGTAATTAAAATGTACAAATGTGTCGACTGTTGAATGTGAACTTCCAGTACATCAGATGTAAGGTACGCATCATTCGTTTATTAACAGGATATAAGTACACAATACATATGTCGCCGCTAATTGGATTAATTAGCCATTCAGTTAACTGCCTAGCCTTTTAACTAAACGGCGCCGCCTGGATGATATTCAGAAAATACGTCTAATACAAAATTTAATGAACTGGCTGGCTGATGCTTAGGCCATTTATATAATAGGGTGAATAATCATTTAATAACAACTGTTATTTTAACATTAGAGAGGTTATTATGGTCAGTTGAAAAATAACGGGCGGTCATTATATTTTTCGGTGGTTGTTATAAAACATGAGCAGTAATAAAAAGAAAATTGGTCGGTTATTTAATCGACCACTTAAAATTTTGGTTAGGTAAATACTTCGGCAGTTCATAGGTTAGGTTGGAACAGTTATCAAACACGCGCCAGCTGAATTGGTTGCAGTAAGTAAGCCAGCCCACCCTGACCAAATGGGTTAGGTTAGAACTGTGAACAAAAGCGCGCAAGCCGAGCGAGCGCTACTTCCAAGTTAGATTTCAGACAGACTCGTACCGATTTGTTGACTGCCCACACGTTACGTGTGAAATTGAATTAATATTTAGCACTAAAATATAAGTTATGACTCATTTTTATTTAGTTTACAGCTCAGTTTTTACTGCCGAACTTGTTAATAAACAACCTGCCGCGTTAAGTCAATCAGTTAGCTAGGCAAGTAGTTAAAAGTTAGCGATCCAAGTCAAATGATTTCAGCCATTCAATCAAACAACTAGCCAGTTAACTGAAAGGCTGATTAAGCTAGTTGGCTGCGACACATAAGACTTACATCAGATTCATCGTAAATATAGGCATTGTCACCATAACCACACTTAGCTCATTGACTGGCGATTTACACTTTGCTTCTTTCTTTGCTATTGTCGTATAAAAAAAACAGATCTAAAAGTAATCACACAACAGAGATAGTCGGCAGCTGCACGTCGCAACGGTGACAAGAAGGCTTCCACTCAGCATGATACTGTGCTGTGTCTGTGTTTAACCCGTAATATTTCTCAACCATAAATAATGCTGAATCTTAAAAACGCTTAATTAACTTTCCGCCCCTCCCATCAAACCAGTCACACCACAACTAGCGTCTGATGAATCTTCCAATATTTTCGGCTCCTGAACGAAGTTTCCACTCGGTTGACGTTCTCAGGCTAATTATTTCAGTGCTACCAACATTAAAATAAAATATTGTTAGGCCAGCCTCGAGCGGCAACCGCGGTTACCTATTTACGACTTTAATGACTTTAAAGGTCGGAATTGTGGAATTTATCGGGTGTTTAGTGAATTTACATCTCAGTACGAGAATTGAGTGTAGGTTTATGGAAGTTTAATTTAGCTGGCTGGGAATTTTGAGAGCTGTGTGTATTGTGATTTTAGAGTCTATTTTATGCCTGAAGTTTCTAGAATTATAAACTTGCTGAAACTTTATTACTCACTTGGTTGTGGTAAGTGATAAGTAGAGAGATGAAAACAAGTATTTTGATCAGTAAGCCGAGACCTTTTAAATGAGATATGTCTCAAAGTACCTATGTGACTAAGTTTCAATTTTGGGGACGCAAAGTTAAAGTCAAATCATTTAGTTCAAATAGGCACAGTAAAGGCAGTTTTGAACGTCCAAAATTGATAAATGATAAATGATTTTATTTCTGTAAGTAGGTTTGCATAAACACTTTTACACGTCAATCATATTTTTTAAAACTAGATGAGGTCGGCGTTTCCTATCTGACTACTCTGAGAAGAAAGGCCGAAACAAACTCAGAGGTCACAGTCTCTTTTAAAGTCCAGACATAACCTTGGTCAGGATATATGAAGACCATGTAGATCGATGTCTGAGATGGTCTTTTGAGGAAAGAACCATACAGATTGAGTGGACCTGTCCAGTCAGTGCACGCATTTGTCAGAATTCGTGCACTGACTGAATCGTGAATTACAATAAAATAGAATTTATACTAGTCACCCCTCCAAAAGGAGTTATTGTTCGTATGGAGAAGAATGGGCAAGAAACTACACCGTTGCTCTTTTAAAATGTTTTACAAGGTTTTGTGTACATTCATTATATAAAATTATATGTGAAGACGATGCACCTAGAATAAAATTAGTCTACCACAAAACGTAAAAAGAATTAAAAATAAAACAATGACAGGTAAATCAATTATGTGATGGATAGGTACAGACGCCAGCACATCAACCTACTACAATCTGTCAGATTTCTATAATAGATTTTCAACTTTATCGCTAAAGTATAAGGTTCAATGTTGATTGGGAAAATTTGACAGTTAGGTGTAGGTTGATGTGCTGGCGTCTGTACATGGTGCTCACATATTTAAAAATATTGTAAAAGTAGATGATTTTCCAAGAATTTAAACAAGTGTGTAAGTTACTGGTAATCACAGAACATAAAAATCAATGTCATAAATATTTAAAAAATAAAATAAATTAATTAAATTAGCAACCAGTTTGATTTGGTCTAGTGTCCATCTACGCTCAGTGTCCATCCTCCTATTTTGATGCTAAGACAGCAGTCAGCCATCTGTGACATTAAAATTATCAGAATGATTAAAACACACAAATTTAAAATAGGTATAAATGTTATGCGTAAGTACTGAACTTAACCACATTCGCTCGAGACGTATCATAACAAAGTCCCAAAAACAACAGCGACAATAAATCGCAGACTGCTTTTTAATGTGCAACAAAGTAATACACGTATTATTTTTAAACATACACAATATCCAAAAAAGACAAAAGCCGACATATTCAGTTGCACACACGTTCGTAAAACCATGAATCATCGGTACCTACACGTCGAGTTTTGAGATAAAAAGTGAAAAACATTTTTACCAGATTAAAATAACGTCAGTATAGCGGGAGTTATTTCATAAAATAATGTCTAAAATTATTATGTGAATGTAAAGTATAGTTTTTAACACTGAAACTGCATATAATATCTTTGTTCGTGCATTAAGAATATTATCTGATGTGACTGATATTATTTTTGTGATGTAAGTACAGCAAAAACTACGCTACCGGCAGTCGGTTTCGATCCCTGGGTCAGGCAAAGAGTTGTTGTGTTTTATGAGGAACTAACTGACCCGCCGAACTTCGTACCGCCTTAGAATCAACGTTCTTAAAATATCATCAAAAAGCCGTTCCATACAAAATGTATGAGAAAATTAATTATCTTCATTATTTTTTTTTTGAATTGTGAATTTTGCCCATGTATTAATAATTATTCTGCTATTGGGGGCGGAGACAAATCCATCAAATCAAAGATCATAAAAATCGGTTCAGCCGTTCTTGAGTGGTGCAACTACACGACGCGCGACGACGCGAACGACTTTGTTTTATTTATATAGATTTCCTAGTAGCAGACCGAAGTCTGGATTGGTGCCCAGTTCAACAATAATATCTTTTTTTCATGGGACTTACAATATTTTACTTAAGCGAAATGTGAGCGTGTTATTCACCTCTTTCTTTAAGGAATACGAAGTACCTATGATGTCATATCTTCAGACATTTTTCCTGTCTACTCTATAAATAAACAGTCCAATATTCACTATTTGGCAACCTACTGTCTCCACAACAGAACATATGTTTTGTCCCCTTCCGTACAACAACCATTTTTCCGTAATCAGAGAAAATTAGTGTTCCTTCCTTCTTCCTCTATGCGTTTACATTATGATAATCATGTTGTGTTCTGAATAACATCGTTATGGTAGACATATTGACATTATTATATTGCTTATAAACAGATTTTGTTCGCACAGAATATGCCGCCAGCATTGTGATAAGTAGATAAAATAGTTTTGTAGACACTTGTAGCTCAGTTCTCAGTTGGAACTAGGCATGCATAAAGTACAGGCAAAGGGTTATTTATTTATTCAACCATTTGTGTACATACGAGGAAATAACGGAACAGTAAAGAACGAAGCGAATGTGTATTTATAAAGAAATCTCTTCCAGCATACATACCTGCAATAGTAGGTTACGTCGGATTTTTGCTAGCTAAAACCACACGGTGTCGTCAACACGTGTCAAGTTGAAAGGCTCCGTAATCTAAGCGGTGACCTCTATCTGTACAATGTAGTCCTGGTACCTCACTATATAGGGTGGGCAAAAAATCGTGGATCAAACGAAACAGGGCGATAGTTGATGTTATTTACAGTAAAAAAATAAATAAAAAGTATCATCACTACAACAGTGCTTTTATGACAGTGGGTACCATGATTTATCAGTATTGGCACTTTTTAACCGACTTCAAAAAAAGGAGGAGGTTCTCAATTCGGTTGTATTATTTTTTTTTTTTTTTTTTTTTTTTTTTTTTTTTTTTTTTTTTTTTAATGTTTGTTACCTCAGTACTCCGTCATTTATAAACCGATTTGGAAAATTCTTCTTTTATTTGAAAGTATATACTTTCAGATTGGTCCCATTGTCATCAGGTCAGGATCTGATGATGGGATCTTGGAGAAATCGAAGGAACTCTTCAAATATTATAGGCACACCTATAGCGATTTGGGTATTTTTTATAGTAACTCATGCATTTGCTCTCGGAAAGCACCATTTGGTGAAGTGGAACTGATGATGAAGACCACAGATGGCCACCGGAACTACTCAATTATAAGTATTTCACGGGTTGCGATTTCGATTAAGTACTTTAATATGGTTTCTAAGCAATTTATGCTCATCACAATACGAATGGTGAAATGGAGCTGATGGTGTCCACCATCAGCTCCATTTCACCATTCGCAGGAGAACTCCTGAACAATTAACGTCCCTGCATCGGGAAAAACAATATTTTGTAAAAGGCGATGAGCAAGTTGACACTAGGCTATTGTAACTTAGATAAATTACAAGCAGACCCACTAAAAAGCGAGAAATAAAAACTTTTTAACAAAAAAAAACCGACTTCCAAAAAAAAACACTACAAAGTGAAAAATAACTTTAATTTCGGAAGTCGGTGGCAAAAAACTAAAATACAGATCAAAAGACACAGTAAAAAAATAAATAAAAAGTATCATCACTACAACAGTGCTTTTATGACAGTGGGTACCATGATTTATCAGTATTGGCACTTTTTTCAATATCTTTTAAGGCTCACGAAAAATTATTTGTAACTTTAGAACCTTACTGTAAACACTCAAATTGTCATAACTTTTAAGGAGATCAAGTTAGGGCTCTCGCACAAACATATTTTTTACTACAAATAACCCCAACTATCGCCCTGTTTCGTTTGATCCACGATTTTTTGCCCACCCTGTATATTATTCTTCACTGCATGGGATTTTGTCTGCCACCTAAAGACTTGCCACCTTTTTTCTGTTGCCAAAAGTTTTTAAAAGTGAATATTCGTTGGTAAAACAGGTAATGCTAGGGATTTCACCTAATGCCAGGGATCGTCGCTATATTGACAACTCACTTCATCTAAGTTATCACGGTAAGATTTTTACAGAATAGGCCGGCTGGCATGAAAGTGCATTTTACATTAAATAACCAAAGTGAGTGAGTGGGCTTTTTAAAGGCAAGTAAAGTTATAAATAAAGTATGTTCACGATAGAATCTTCTACCACTAGCGCTTTGATTCTCATAAAATAAGTAGCTCTTACCTTCTATGTAGCTCACAAAGAACTTCAAAGAAGTGACTGCAGTCTTGCTTCCTTCGAAAATGAGCTTTTATTGAATGTAAGTTGAACGGTAATTTGTAAAACATAATTAAATGCTGTTCAATGATGATCGATATCATAACCAGAGATCGGAGTAAGCTAAACTTCAAGGAAGTAACTGCAGAGTGCATAACTGCATAATTATATTAAAACACGTACATGAAAAATAAACAGTAATCAAAAGTTGTCTATTCGGTTATTCATTATTTCCTAAGGGCTGAATTTTCAATCGACCGATAATTTTTATTCGAGGAATAAAATTAACGTCTGACAGTTTTTGTATGGACAAACTGTCAAAAATTCAACATAATTCTTCCGATAAAGTATCTTGCGTTGGAAAAATCACCCCTAAGGGCTGTTTTCAATCATCTGATAAACTTTATTCGAGGAATAATTTTGAAATGTTGACAGTTATTTCATACAAAAAGTGTTAAACGTCAATTTTATTCCCCGAATAAAAGTTATCTGGCGATGGAAAAATCAGCCTTAAATCAAATATTAGATTTACTTCCGGTTTCAAAAATGTGTGTGACCCTTGAAGATTAGGTTGTACATACGTGACATGTACCGTCAACCGGTTATTTTGCCGGTTATTCAGTATCAGGATTACGGTGAATTTTTCACGGTTCTGGCTATATCTAGTTTTCAAATTAAAAGATATGATTGGCTGTTTTTTTTCAGTCAGGCAATCACAGTATATATATTGTTGGGAATGAGTTTGACAATATTGTCTTTTTTATTTTGGGATAACTTAGCTAATTTATTTCTTATTTTTTTTAACATACAGATAATAAATATCTATATAATATAAAGTAATAGAGTCAAGATAATAATATGTACACATGTATAAGAAAAAAGCAGCAAAAAATTCATAGGGCATAAAAAAATTCGTCCACATCGCTGTCAACAGGAACAGTGCAATTGTCTTAATTTAGGTTCCAAAAATCGGATGTTAGTGTTTTCCGATATTAAAAAAAGGCGTAAAATGTTATTTTTATATAAGTCGTATCAATCATCATAAAGAACAAATAATAGTAAACGAATTATCTTTATCTTCAAAGCGACTCCACAAGAAAACAAGATTGCCGACTTTAACACCGCGAGGTAACCGAATACCACAACACAAGAAAAAGCTTCCAAATCACTGAGGAAAACGAGAGAAAGAAAGAAAGAAAAAAACAATAGGTTAGTTGAAAGTATAAATAAAGAAAGATTTATTTCGTGAGGCGAATAAAGTCGGTTGCAGACATGTGGGGCTGAATGTAAAGTAGGAGTACGTCGATTCTATTGTTTCTCCTGTGTTGTTTTAAGTCCTTTCTTTTTTGTTTAATCTAATTTTGTATGTTGATTTGGGTACATACGATGGCGAATCTGGGGCCGAGTACGTGTTCAGCTTTGAGGGTGGTTAAGTGTGCATTATGCCTAAATCTAGGAACGCAATTGGTGCTCCTATGTAGTGCGTACTGGGTTTTCTGTGAAGGATCCACTATTTCGAATTGTTATCCTGTATAATACGAGTATCGATTGAACCTAGGAAAGGGTGTCATTAAAACACAATCCAAGACTGAAATGAAATTGTGAAATGCTTTAGACAGGTAGCTAATAATATTATCTTTAGTTCGCAGATAAGAACAAAATTGAAGATGAGCAACACTCCATCAGCAACATTTAATACTTACCGTACTGTTACTGCTTCAAACTATGCTTCCCTGATAGGTCCACCCAAGATTTTCATATTTTATTTGTACTCTTTTGTTGTCCGGCTGACATTCCTGCTGGATCTGTGACAGACATTACGGGTCATCAGGAACTCGGTATCATATTTCCCAGTAACTGGGTTGTGGAGGTCAGATAGGCAGTCGCTACATCTAAAATAATATTGCTAATATACAACAGTTGGGAAAAGACTGAGGAGATGATGATTATTGGTATTCTTTTGTTTCAAACGTTCTATAATTTCAATACGTATCAGCGTACTTCCTTTTATGTCATGATTCCCTGGTACCTTCCATTCAAATCCTCTGCCACCACCTCATTAATAATTCACATTAGAATATAATGTAGCACTAAAACTAAATTGAATAGTGTATCGTTATTATCCGCAACTGGGGCAATGCAGTGCACTAAATAATGATGACGCTATTCTATACATTATGCCTGATTTATATTAGCGGTGTTATTTGGACGAAATATTGTATGCAGGCTATTTACAATGGTAACATTAATGTAAAGACTGGCTTATCATGAAATAAATTTGAGAGAGCTGTATTAAATATGAAGGGTTTTGACAGCCGGTAGTCAGTAGCCCAAAAATCGTATCGTGTTGTCAAGTCACTGGGTTGTGGAGGTCAGGTAGGAGGCAGTCGCTCCATGTAAAATACTTAGACTAAAAGCCGATCCCAACATACTTGAGAAAAGGCTAGGCAGATTGGTTGGTGGAATGGTAAGGGTTTGTAAGCATGACTACTAATTATCAGGATCTTGGTTAGATTTATTTGCTAAAAAACAGCTGATAATCGACAAGTGCTGGTCTATCTGTTTGCTACAACTAAAATGGTCACGGTGACAGACAAAAGATATTTCAATATCAAGTAAAAAAATATTGCAGACAGAGAAATTACTAATAGAAAAACTCCATAACACTTTCCGCGATCTGGGCATCAAACCCAAGACCCCAAGCTCTGCAGTTGCGCTTCTAACCACTAGACCAACGGGATTTACAATTAACAAGGAACTAGAAGGTAATTTACACAAACTGACTTTAATCCCAAAACGATACCAATTTAACTTCTGTAGTCAAAAAAAAAATTCAAACGTAAATTATAGAAATAAAAATAATTAAAACAAGTCATAATTAAAGAGGAAATTAATACAAAACACGTTATTAACAAGCTACGTTGCAAATTACTTTTGTTTTCACAAAAACTTTTCGTAACGAATTCCGGAGCTTTTTTCTCGTTTGTCCAAAGTGTACTTGTTTCGTTTTACGGCGTGTTTGGAGTTTCGCTATGTTTAAGAAATAACTAGGAAGCGGGGGAAAACCCTTTAAGATTATTGTATGGCCTGGTTAACATTATAGGGGGTTTACTCAAACCTTGTATCTATTTAGGAATTTACTTCGTGTTCTTCATAACTTAATCTTGGAATCTCAAAGGTGTCATTAATGTAATATCAAATCACTGTTGTAGATATTCGTCATATTTAGTGTTATTATTTCGTGTTCTTTCTTTATTTATATTTAAAAAAAAATCTTTAGAATTAATAACAACCAAACCTGTCTGTGACGAGTCCTGAAGTTGAGACCGCGTAACGGCAAGCGTTGTGTGGGACACCCCCCTGTTATATACACCGATGACTCCAAAAAGGTAGCTGGGACAGACTGAATGCAGAAGGCGGAGGTCAGGGTGTTGTGGCGCAGCATGGGAGAGGCTGTCCAGTAGTGGATCCCACCACAAGGAAAAGCTTCTCATTACAAATGGAAGGAACAAGCCAGCCTATTCGTGTTTCAAAACAGAAAGATTCAATACCAAGCAGACCAAAATCTATTAAAACACTAGAATATTTTAACTATAACACTATATTTAACCCAAAGTTATCCCAACAGAGATAAAATTGAAATCCATGAATTTACCTGTACAAATAAACTATGCAATCCCGAATCTGTGTGTTCATAATTCACGTACTAAACAATTTTGGTCCATAAGTTGCGAATGTAATCACAAACAACACTGTTTTACAATCGACGGATCGTTGTAGTAACGAGCTCGCTATCTGCTGACCCCAACTGATACACACATCATGCTAATACATTATGTTAAACTGAGCGGGTATTCAGAGAAACGATGTTTCAATTTGAAACGAATTTAGTCAGTTTGTATTTCTGATTGTTGCCAAGTTGTTTCTCATTGTTGCGAAGTTGTTTCTGGTTGTTGCCAAGTTGTTTCTCATTGTTGCCAAGTTGTTTCTGGTTGTTGCCAAGTTGTTTCTGATTGTTGCCAAGTGGTTTCTGATTGTTGCCAAGTTGTTTCTAAGTGTTGTTGGGAAAAAGGGTTATGATCCACTGCCGTGCTGGCAATTTATTGGAATAAAATGTTTTTAAAACCACTTTGATCAACGTTGGGAAAACGCACAAGGTTTTCTAGTGCCTACTACTTTTTATAGTCAAGTGGATCTTTTTACAAGAGAATAATTGGAAACCGAAAATAAATTATGAATATTTTTTTATTGGCTTATTGGAGACCTAGACAAGTAGATACTCATCACCATCATCATTTGAGACGAATGGCGTCCGGTTCTGTGCTTCTCGGCCTTCACCAGGTCATCAGTCCACGTTGTGGGAGGCCATCCAATGCTACGTGTTCCAGTACGCGGTCGCCACTCCAGAACCTATAGAATCCATCGGCCATCTGTTCATTTCTTTTTTGTTGCCGTTAATGTCCCACTGCTGGACAAAGGCCTCGCTACGCTCGCTCCTTATAACATGGGACATAAACATACTGTTGAAATATTGATTCTGCCTACGTAATTTATTTTATATTGGTATGCATACGAACATTGTAGTATAAAACTAGTTTACTTCCGTCACCTCACACTTCAGGTCCAGTTGAAAACCAGCATCAGGCACTAGTTGTCTTGCATTTTTGCTGAACTGGGCCTTTATGACGTAGCCGTGAGGCACAATTTCCTGCTGCTATGTTTCTTGCCTGTAAAAAAGAAATCTTACTTTTCTTTGTAGTACAATTTTAGGTAATATGTTATCGCAATTTATTCTGTTTTACTTAAGTATCGTAATAAAACCGTTTCAACATCGTGACCTCCTACTGCCGCTGCAATCTGTCGGACATACCATGCACATAAAATAATTGCTGGCTATTGCGAACCTGTCAAAATATACGACTGTACAGAGTGAGCTGCTTGTTTATACCGTTTTATCTGTTTTATACAGAACCCTAATTAAACGTGTTTTATGCGTAGATTTGATTGCTAATTTATTAATGCTAGGCGTCAGAGATCAATTATGGTAATGATGTTTAGCTGTAGCAGTGAATTCAGCCTTGATATAAACATGGGCAAACACGACAAAGGTGTACCTATTTCGCTACTTATATTTAAGTCCCAAGTAATAGGGTAATAATGTACTGTTCGTGACCATAACAAAAAGACATAACTACATAAACCCAATTCTTGTGTGCAATTATGAAGCTGAAAATGTCTCAATCCAGTTCTATTAGCAACATACACAGAATACGTTAAAACAGGTTTAGTTACTGGTAAGGTTAAATGCTGTCATGTCTGAATAAGGTAGCATTTCCTGTGGCAACGGCAGCGCTTTTGAAAATCGCTGACGCTCATGCTTCAATCACTCCTTATGCACAAGCACATGCTACTTTAACATTACTCTGGCAGAATGCAATCTACTCATGCCCATTTTTTGATATAAGAAGAAAAATACTGCCTGCTCTGTATTTCGTGCAAACTATTTATTTTCACGTTTCTTGTGGACTGTCTCCTAAGAACGTTTTCCTATAGATACATCCAATAAGAAAACTGCCCTTACTGCTGCCGCCCCTAGCCTACAAAGGCTTAATATTATACAAAATATTTGCTACAGGAGAAACATTAATTTAGCAAACTGTCGTATTTGAGATCGAAATATGCGAGAGTTGTGACAGTTTAATTATAACATCACCCGAACGAGACAGTTTCTCATTTTCCTTAATTCACTCTTCTAATAATTTATGCTGTCTGTCTATTTCTCTCTAACATTTTTTTTTGTATAAGTAACTACCTATTTATTTTCATAACATCCCAAAGATGTTTTTTTTTAATAAAAATGACAATGAATAAGTAGGTACTGTTATAAAATCTCAGAAACGTAAAACAAAATTGCGAATAAGTCCTCTTTGTAAAAAAAAATATATTATCTTCCTTTCCTTGATTAAGATTCACTTTATTTACCTTCATATTCAGGAAACTAAACTCAGTTATTAATAACACATTGAAGGACACTGAACGAAACACAATAGAAGTTTTATTGTTATTACGTCGAGGGGCGTTAAGTGTCCCGCAGTGTTAATTATAACAATCTCTTATTATATCCTGCCTCCTTATTTGGAACTTTTGTATACAGCATGTATCAGAAAGGTGTGGTCATATTTAAGGGTGTGGTTCAGACCATACAACTGAACAACTTTCTCCATCGTAATCTCCAGGACACGATGGACTCAGCATCGAGCATAATAAGTATGCAGGTGTTCACCTGCCAAGGGTCCTGTCCTTGTTTTATTCATTATGCATTAGTCACTTATACCTACCAGCTGAACTAATGAAAACTATAGTAGTACCTATAGTCAAAAACAGGACAGGAGATATCGCGGACAAGGGAAACTACCGACCAATATCTCTTGCGACTACCATTGCTAAAATATTGGACAGTATGCTTGAATAGTGCTTGAAAAATCATCTGTGCTTGCACGACGCACAATTTAGGTTTCAACCTAAACTTTCAATGGAAAGTGCAATCCTAAGTCTCAAGAATACTGTCCAATATTACACTGATCGTAAAACGCCGGTATATGCCTGTTTCCTGGATCTTTCCAGAGCCTTAGACCTTCTGTCATACAATGTGCTCTGGAAGAAATTGGGGGACAGGATGGTACCGGCGGAAGTTTGTAAAATCTTGCAGTATTGGTACACGAACCAAACGAATAATGTAAAGCAGTCTAACAAACTCTCTGAAACATAGGTTGGAGTGCGGTGTGAGACCCCCCTGGGTTGACGTCGCCCGGGCTCTTCAACCTGTATGTAAATGACCTCATAGTCGAGCTCAGCAACATGCGTGTCGGTTGTCGGGTTGGTGGTGTTAATATTAACAGTATCAGCTATGCGGACGACATGGTGCTGCTGGGCCCGACGGCAGGATCAGTTGCAGAGATGTTGAAAGTATGCGAGGACTATGCTGCGGCGCATGGACTCGTGTGCAATGTAAAAACATGTGAGTTCATGGTCTTTAAGGCTGCCGGTAAATGCACTGACTAGAATACGGGCCAGTAGCAACAGCATTCTGAAAGCAGTGACAGAGAATTTCTATTCTCCCATTTTGAGACATTTTGTGGAGAGGATGGTCAAGTGAGAAACTTGTAAGTACCTTACTTGACCATCTTGAAATTTTTAAATTCTAAATACCTAGATAATAATTTTACTAACTAACACTAGCTATAAGATATTACTAACATTATTAATCTTTGTTGTCCGAATAAATAAATTTTGAATTGAATAGCGAAAAAATAATCAGCCGTCCCATACATTTATGTTCAGTAGGTATCGAAGTTTTGTAATATTTTGTTTCGTTATGTCACACCCTTAAATATGACCACACCTCTCTGCTCTGATACACGCTGTATAAGAATCAGAATATTTCAATCGTCATTGAAAAAATACTTATAACATGTTTCTCTATACTCAATGTACTCTTAAAAAATACTATTTTGAAGAATAACGTTCTGTTTTCATGTTTTTAAATAAACCGTAATGATGAAATTATTTTTCTCGCTAATCATATTATGCTACTGTGATCTCAACCTTATCTGAAAATTCAAGACATCGTCGTAATATATAATAGCAGCAAATTGCCTCCAAATTGATGTTATTTAGAGCCAATTTAGCTAAATTTGGTCAACATTATTAAGCTGCTAAAGATATCATCCATAACTGACTGATTATAATGTAGTTGTCGTTAAAAGTGATTAATTAAAATCATATTTTTACAAACTTTTGAATTTCTATGAGTAGGCACAAAAGTTCGCCTTATTACCAACAAGTACAAAAAAACACCAGTAAAAGAAAATTGTAGCATATCTAGTTTTTTTTTAGGAAATAACAGTGGAATCTGATTGCTGGCACCAACTGCAAATAATAAAAATGGCGGACACATTGGTCCTTCGAGCCAGATAAGAGGTTTAATTTTTTTTCACTTATATTGTATATCTAAAAAAAACACATAATACTTATCGTACAAAGGACGGTAAAGACTCCACAACAACCAGTGCAGTCCCCCTTCCGCCGAAAATTTACGAGGCAACAAGACAGCGTCGTAATAACGCCAAATTGACGTCAAATTGTCGCCGCTCACGCTCAATTTACTGGCCACCCTGTATAGCTGTGTCGTGTGTATAGCGGTTTATCCTTGCAGTAATGGTGCAGCGTAATCTAGGTAGCTCACAGGTTGATCATTATGTCGTGTACCTACTGGGTTAGCGATTGTAAGACTGTCGGTCAAGGGTTTAGGGTTTAATCAGAAAAGGGTAGATTAAGTTCAGCTGCATATGCAGGAAGAAAAATAAGGCTGACTAATATAGGCACAGCTATACTTGGCTTATTCCACAGTATTATGTCTTAGGCATTCTGCTGTGCTGTGGGTATCGGCAAAGAAATTGATATTCAAACTCTGCCTTCTTTTTTGTCATATAAAGTATTTTGTATGTTCGTAAAAACTTAGGACGAAAAGAAATTGAATGAACCAGCAACCAGCAAGTAATTTCTTATAGACAGCATCCGCTTTTATAACAAGTTGCCAAAGTCAGTTACAGAACTTAGCGATGGAAAGTTCAAAACCCACATCAAACGTGTCCTTATCAAAAAACCATATTATAAGATTAAAGACTACGTTGAAGACAAGGAAGTTTGGCAATCTTTCCTTCTGCACATGTGGCTTTCCTGATATATTTTATTTATCTTTTAATATTATTTTATATTTTGTGAATGTGGGAACGTTGTAGGCCTCGTAGACTGAAGATTTGTAGACCATTTTCTATTTTATTAAGTACCTGGTACTTGTTGACAGGCCTACACTGTCCTCCCATACCTATTAGCACTGTAATTTGAAAACATTGTAAAAGCCAATTATTTTTAAGAGACAAAGAAATAAAGAAAATACATTTATTTAGCACAGACTAAAAGACACACAAGCCTCACGGCTGCGCCAAAAAGGCCCAGTTCAGCAAAAATGTCAGACAACTAGTGCCTTTTTTTTTTTTTTTTTTTTTTTTTTGGATGGGAAATCATCTAATGACTCCTCCCGCTCTGGGTGGAGCGGAAGGGAGTGTCAGACTCTTACTGACTAAAACCCACCCGTGTTCCTTCCTTAGCCCTTTATGTTCCGGGGCAGCGGTAACCCTTTCGGACGATCCCGCTACCCCGGCAGGCTTCGGCCCTGGCGGGCCCCTTCCTTTTTGCTGACATCTCTTTGAGGCGCGCGTGGAACACATACGCGCCGTCCGGCACGGGCCTGGTCCTGATCGGACGGAGAGCTACCCATTACTCTCCGTCCGCAGGCCCGCGCCTACGGTGGCCGGGAGTCGTCACGCGGCTCCCGACGCCCGTAGCGTCTCCCGCGGCGGCTGAGGCGTGCGGCTCTCTCCCTGAGCCGTCCCGCCACCTCCTTCGCTAGCATGACTGCTTCGCAGAAGGAGGTGACCGCCTCCCACTCCCTCTCGCCCCGGACCATGGCTTGAACCAGGGCCGGACGCGAGAGGTCGCCGCCGTTGCCGATCGCCTCTACGAGGACACGGCGGTGCTCCGCCCAAGCGGGGCAGACCTCCACCGTATGCACCACCGTGTCCTCTGGGCGATCCTCGCAATGATGACACCCGGGCGTCTCCTCCCGCCTGATGATGTGCAGGAACCTCCCGAAACATCCGTGTCCGGTGAGGACCTGCGTCAGGCGGTAGGTGAGAACGCCGTGACGCCTCTCTAGCCACTCCTCAAAGAGGGGTCTTATCGCCACTATCGTGGCGTGCCCTAGACAACTAGTGCCTGACGTTGGTTTTCAACTGCACCTACGTTCCCAGCAACCGTGGAGTTTTTTTCCGGCTCTTCTCCATAGCAAACGACCAATTGGAACCGTGCACCTTCTGACGTTTCATAAGTGCCCATGTAGGCTTATCAGCTATAAGTACATACAAATAAATAAAATTGAAGTGTCTGTTTGTAATATGAAAACAGCTTTTTACTAAATGCAAATGAAAGTATATAAGTACGCTATATAACAAAAAAAAACATTTATTTTTATTTTTGTCTGTGAGTAATTCATCAACTCGTCATAATGCCTACGGCCCATTTGGGACGACTTGGCTAATATCAAAATAAATATTTTCATTCTGCAAGTCATCCCATGTTTTTTTTTTGTATGGAACTTTAAACTTTGTCAACGTTTGGTACTGAGTTAGCAAGACACGTCATAATTTTTTTTTTAGAATTTTTAGTTTTTACTTTCGCTTTGTTCATAGATTTTTTTAATTTTAAAAAGGTCAGAAAAATAATATTATTTTGTAGGTAGATAACTAAATATTATTTTTCTAGAACAACAGTTTATTGTTTCATTCTATATTATTATCCGAAAGAAATAAGAATGCTTACGGTGATTACTTTTGATGTAGGACAGACCTATGAAAAGAAGGAAGATACAATGAAATCTTTTGTTTTGACCATTTCTCCCGTTATTATCTGTAGGTAAACAATGGTTATGGCGGTTACTAACCATTTCAAATATTTTAAAATTGTTGATTATTTTATTTATAATAATTATATTATTGATTTATCTTTGTAATTGTTAATTATTATCTTTATAACTCTTGATTATCTTTACGACGATTGCTTATTATTTTAGGTTTATATAGCCCTATTTGAATTAAATGAAATGATCCAACGCCAGATAATTTTATCCGAGGACTAATGTTGAATTTTTGACAATTCTTCCATACAGAATCTGTCAGACGTCAATTTTATTCGACGAATAAAAATTATCTTTCGATTGAAAAATCAGCCCTTAAATATATTATTGAAATATTTTAATTCGTTTTGAAAGTTAATCAACTCTAAAATGCTATGTTATTTTTATTAACTTTTCTGAATATAAGTATATTTATTGCTGTATGTGTAGATTATGCATGACTAAAGGCTTCGTGCGCAATTTAGGTAAATTCTTACTCCTAATAGTGGGCTCATCAATTTGGTCTTTAAATTAACACAAAACCAAACAAAATAATCAGATTTTCTTTATAACAACACACAACACATTTCTTTTGAACTTCGGCTTCCATCACACGTGACTCGAGAGATACGTCTCGACCTCGATACAAAAGTGTAAACTGTATCAGTGGATCTGCCGGGGACTAGTGGCACGATACGATCGCTTTACCGACGAGATGAGTTCGATACCAAGATGGTAAGAAGTGGATAGGGATGAAACGGGATGCAGTTAATTAGAAAAGTCATAAGGTACGTTGAAGAATTGTAATATGTAGGTATAATGATACGAGTAGGTATGCACCATGCTTTTGCGTGATTGTTCCAAAAGCACGTTTTACACTTTTTAACTGAGCTTATAATAATTATAATTATTATAACATAGTCACAGACCTAACTTTAGATTTAACTCAATACTCAACATTGATTTCTAAACCAATATTCCACAACAATTATGACACTGATAGCTATTGAACGCGGTTTAGACGAGCTAATCACGTTCAGTTTCATTGGTGAAATTCGTCCTCAATCACTGAAAGCATTCCAGAATGTGTACTTTGGCGGTAACTTAAGTTATAATGAGATAATGACCCCTATGATTATGGACCCTGCCGGGCACAGAAAAAAGGTAGGAGAGAAACTTTAACTTCCCCTCCTGTTCACCATTAATTAACAAAGCTCTTAAACCTGTAAGTCATGCGTGGTGCAATCTATCCTTTCCTTACATGCATATGTTAGAAAATGGGGTAAAATGCATTTATAAAAAGTATATATGTATATATATATTGCCCAAATATAAAGCTTTGAATATCAGAATGGCTACTAGTTATTTAATATGTGTAAAAGTAACTATGAAAATGGTATGTAGGGAAAGGATTTTATGAAATAAAGCACAGAAAGACAAGCTAGACATTTATTTCAATTTAGGCTTGTCAGTAATTAATCAGAAAGCTAGTTGTCCGTTCCAACTCTAGGTCATCATGGAGAAGAAGGACAAGAAACTCCATGGAAACAGTATTGAAGTCTTCCATCAACAAATTTCATATTATTGCCATAAATTATCGTTATTTTAAAAACAATTCTATCTCTTGGACAATGGTCCAAGAGAACTCAGAATAATAGCAACATAATAACAATAGCTAGGAATATTCCAGTATACACTTTAAAACATTGGGAATAATGGCCACATTATAACATATACAGAACACCATACTTATAGTTATCAGCAATAATCAAGATAATAATATCAATTCACTTACATGACATCTGGTCGATCTATTCCACATAATTACGTCACAAGTACTAATCAGCTGACTGTAGGCTGGAGCTCCGTTCTAGTCGATGTCTCGAACAAGAATGGTCTCTGCTACTCGGAGCTCTCCCTTTTATAGTCGTGAACAAACAACTTTGACGTTTCTATCTACCGTCATCCAAAATATCAACGACATAAAAGGTGGATATCCGTTTGGAATATTTTCTATGTTTTACTACATTATTCCTTAATATTTTAACTAGTCTACTTTTACAGACATACTGAAATAATGATGGAATAATTGAATAATGTAAATTAGGTATTAAATACTTGTTACAAGTTTTAGGTTATGCAAAACATTACTATTTCATCAAGTTTTAACAGTAAAAGGAATACTTATGATAACAATAACAATACCTATAACTAGGATAATCTATTACATACATATTATGGAGAGCTTAGAAAATCAATTATAATTTGTATTACATCACTTGCCCCTATCCAGGTTCATCGAATCTAAGCCTCCAACTGTTATCAGGGCCTGATTCAGGTGCTTACCTGAAAGAACGGTTTCCATTTATTTCCTGTCTCTCCGGGACGTGTTTAGCAATTTTTTCAGAGGAGCTTTTCTTTTGAAAAATGTTGAAATTTTATTTTTTACTTTTTAGGATCTTGATCCTGCTTGAAATCCTTTGGCAAGGTGTTGAAGCTTAAAGGATTAGCAAACGGAACCCAGCCACGGTATTAATACTGGTAGAGAGTAATGCGTTTTGAAACCGAGAAATATGAATATTTTTCGTTTTTGGTTATTGTTTGAGTGGAAAACAATGTATCGGGTTTAGATTGAACTCGTTTCTGTTAGCATTAAAAATTCGGGGAATTTAGAGATTCAGGAGTAGTATTATTATAAAAACGAGGTGTCTAGTCGAGTCGAAATAAAGTAAATAATATTATGGAAATGTAAAGGAATGGATTCTTCATTGATAAATAAATGATTCATTAACCAAAAACGATAATATTTAACCATGGCCTATTTTTACATGGATCGGTAGTTCAATCTAAAATACATGAAGTATCAATATCACTCAATATTTCTACCTTCACAAATAAATTACATTACATCATCGTGAAGAGATTCTCATTCCACCGCAAGTAGGTAAGTACATTACGTAGATACGAACATATTATTTTGTGGGAATATAAAACGTGCCAGTGTTTAGGTGTAGCGATATATATTGTATCGGAACTGTTATTGAAACGTAGGGCTGACACAAAAATATCAGTATGTACAAAATGTCCCTGCTGCAGAAAAAAGAGCATTTTCTCTTAGAAAGGAAGAATGAGGATTGATTACCGACTGCTAATCACATGCACATGTTAGTTATTAAATACATATGTCTGCGATAGTTTCCTTCATCGTAACTGTAGAGATGTCTTAGATAAACCGAGAAATGACTTTATACTATGAAATAAATAAAAAGTTCAAGTTTTGAACATACATAATTACATACGTTTCAGTAACGTCGCGACACTAAAACAAACAATACTAGCACAGACGCCAGCTCATCAAGCTACCCAAAACTGACAAATTTTCCCAATCAACTTTGAACCTTATGCTTTAGCGATAAAGTTGAAAATCTATTCTATTCTAAAAAAAAAAATTACAGATTGTATTAGCTTGATATGCTGGCGTCTGTACATAGATTTTTGAATCTACTCCGGTATGTATCTGTTATTTTTGAATCTACTCCGGTTTTCATCTGTTATTTTTGAAACTACTCCGGTATTTATCTGTTATTTTTTAATCTACTTTGGTATTTATCTGTTATTTTTTAATCTACTCCGGTATTTATCCATTATTTTTTAATCTACCCCGGTATTTATGTGTTATTTTTACCCATAACACCTGTCTTAAGTGTCACGGTAGGTAATTGTGATAATATTATGTTTTTTTTAATCTCCCGAAATATCGTTATAACTTTTTTGTTTTTCGTTGTAATATATTGTAATAGATTATCCTAATTATAAGTATTGTTATTGTTATCATTTTACTGTTAAAACTTGATAAAATAGTAATGTTTTGCATAACGTAAATATTAAGGAATAATGTAGCAAAACATAGAAAATATTCCAAACGGATATCCACCTTTTATGTTGTTGATATTTTGGATGACGGTAGATAGAAACGTCAAAGTTGTTCTGTTCACGACTATAAAAGGGGGAGCTCCCGGTGGCGGGGATCATTCTTGTTCGAGACATCGACCAGAACGGAGCTCCGGCCTACAGTCAGTTGATTAGCACTAGTGACGTTATTATGTGGAATAGAACGACCAGAAGTCATGTAAGTTAATTAATATTGTTATTATATATAACTATCGTTTCTGTAAATGTAATAATATGGCCAATAATGCCAATGTTGTAAAGTGTATAATGGAATATTCCTAGCTATTGTTATTATGTTGCTATTATTCTGAGTTCTCTTGGACTATTGTCCAAGAGGTATAATTAATTGTTTTTAAAATAATGATAATTTATGGCAATATAAGAAATTTGTTGATAGAAAACTTTAATACTGTTTCCGTGGAGTTTCTTGTCCTTCTTCTCCATGATGACCTAGTTACTGACAAGCCTAAATTGAAATAAATGTCTAGCTTGTCTTTCTGTGCTTTATTTCATAAAATCCTTTCCCTACATACCATATTCATAGTTATTTTCGTCCATTCCCGTTGTCCCCATTAACGCTGTCCCCATTATGGGGACAACGGGAAGTCATAAAATATCCTTCCTGTTGTCCCCATTGATGATTTCACGTTATGGGGACAACGGGAAGTCATAAAATACCCTTCCCGTTGTCCCCATTGATGTTTTCACGTTATGGGGACAATTTTACATATATTAAATAACTAGTAACCATTCTGATATTCAAAGCTTTATATTTGGGTAATATATGTATACATATAGACTTTTATAGACAGATTATACTTCATTTTCTAACAAGTGCAATAATTTTTGGTGTTATATGCAATGTACATTTATGTACAGTTGTTGGTTATAGAAAATGACTTAGATGCTTCCAAAGTCATAAAATTGGGTTGAGGTACAAAAAAGCGATTTAAAAAATACTAATAAAAATGAAAAATAAAACGATTTTGTGCTAGCAAGACATCCCCAATCCCTCAAAAAATTTTGTCAGTCCTTCTTTCAAACACCCTGTATAGCTATGTAAAAGCCATAAGAACCAATGTTATTACATCGTACAACTTTGTAATACATTTTCTCACTTAACTCCGATTCAAATCAACGTCTTTAAACTTTGAATACTGATGTTATCATGTAAAGAAGGAAGTTTTGTTCGTTTGTTTGTAAGGGTTGCCACACATGCATGTTATTCTTACTCTCTTGCCAAATTTTATCATTACAAGCAATTTACAAGACTTTTTGAAGTATAAACTTATTTAGAAGCACTTTACGCTCTTTCTTGACAGCGAACGAAACTGAACCGTCACGCTCGGATCGGTGACGCTAAATCGGGTATACTCGGCTCCATTCGGTCGGTGACGCTGAATCGCGTATGCTCGGCTCTAGTTGTAGATCACTACTATCGTGTGGTCATAAGCACGCCCTCTTTTTTACCCCACACGTTTCGTTTATTTTTCAATCGCTCCAATTTCCTTTACTTTCTCAGTTATATGAGTAGACAAACATAGTGGAGCAGCCCTGTCGGGCGTCGTAATCCGGCCAAGGCGGTCGATTCCTGAGATTGTGTATTCAATTTCCTTTCTGCACTGAAGCGCAGACATTATATTTGTATTGTGACATTCATATACGAAGCTTAAGAAGTAATACCGCTTATAGAAAATAAGAAAAAGCGGTTATATTTTTTGATCGGCAGATTAACCTGGAATTGCAATACAGCTTTATTTATTTCTCTTAAACGTCTTAATATTTCCGTATTAACAAAAGCTGTGTTCTTCTGCTACTCGTGTAAAAAACCAGCCAAGTGCGAGTCGGACTCGCACATGTATAGGCTTCCGAGTCACAAGGAGAAACACGCCGAAAAAAACACTTCGTTTTTTATATGGAAATCCTTTATTGTTTTTAAACTTTATTTTTATTATTTTTTGTTATAGCGGCAATAGAAATACACACTCTGTGATCAACTATCTACCTATAACGGTTCATGAGATATAGCCCGCTGACAGTCTGCAGACGGACGGACGGACTGACGGACAGCGGAGGCTTAGTAATAGGGTTCCGTTGGCACGCTTTGGGTACCTACGGAACCCTAAAAATAAAAGGTGTATCACTGCTACTTTGTCCTAGCTTTAGTATTATTTATTTATTTAATTTTTAATGAACACTACCGCATCTCCTACCTCATTCGTCAAGCAATAAAACTCCAGAATGGTTCAGAGAACGCCCATTTCGCTAAATCTGAAACGAATCAGCGAAACAAGTGGTTTAATTACATAACATCGCTCTGCGGTTCCCCTCGCCTCATATACGACCTCATACGACTTGTCAAACAATTCCGATGAAGTTGCCCTTTGATCTGATGTTTAAACCGAGAATAATACTTCATTAACTCCCACGTCGCGTGTTTTAATTAATAATTTTAAGGAAGTGTGTTTTTGTGAAATGGTTTTGATTGTTATTGTGGTTGATTCAGTTCTGAGTATGAAATGATCAGGAAAATGTGACAAATATAAATAACTCCAACAAAACCATTGATTTGTTTTAATAGAAGTGGAATTACAGGCTTTGTTGTCGCTATATGCTGTCGTTATATTCAGCGATTATTCTTTATTTCTTAAAACAATGGTTTGAACACTAAATCAAAATATCTTATTTCACATAAACCCACACGGGCACTTACGAAACGTCAGAAGCTAGGTGCACGGTTCCAATTGGTGGTTTTCTATGGAGAAGAACCGGCAAGAAACTCCACGGTTACTCTTTCAAAAATAATTGGTTTTACAATGTTTTCAAATTATAGTGTTAATAGGTATTGACCTTTCTTTCTTTTTAAATAACTAATAAAAATCTAATATAATAAAGGAAGAAAGAATAAAGTTTATTTACAATGTAATATAATAATAATAATACACAACACAGACTAGATTTTCATGATCAATAAAGCTAATATTTTCTATCCATTCAATTTCACTTTAGAGGCGCCAATTTTCAAACGAAAAATAACTAAATTTTGATCAACATAAATATTACACCCACACTGTGTTATATTGCTTTAGTTAAATCCAATAACAATAAACCAAACAAGTGTAGGTATTTAAAAAACTAAATTATTAGACTTAAGTCTGAATGTCAGTGCGTTCTACTCGATAACTCGACCTTTGTTTAGTCTAGCTAGACTCAGACGTATCTACCACCAAATTGCCTAGAAAAATAATAAATAGGATTTACTTATCCAGTTTGTTTGAAATAAGTAATTTCACAAAAACCTTGAAAAGTTGTTTGTATACAGAATAACAAAAAAGGTCTAGATTTCCAACTACCTTTGTTAAATTTTCCTCATGAGGCTCGTGGTAGCTTACCAGCACGTTGTTAAAGTCAAATGAGATGTTCTTTGAAGGACCCAAAAGTGAATTAGGTAGGTACCTAAACAAATCATAAACTCAAACCCCCTTACTAATAAACGTTGTATAACGTCTGTGTAGTTACACAACGCTTTGTCTTCTTCTTTTGAAAGTCAAATTACTGGCGACTGAAAGAGAGAAATCGGTGTGTAACCAATGACTAGTTTATATATCATTGTGTGTAACTATTCATCTATATATATAAAAGGAGAACTGACTGACTGACATATCAACGCACAGCCCAAACCGCTGGGTCTAGAGATTCCAAATTTGGCACGTACAGTAAGGCATCAATTTTGCATAAGCATATTAAAGTTCAAATTGCTGTGATAGTACCGGCCGCCTCGCGCCGCAGGCCACATCTGTGTGTGTAAGTCGAACACGCATTGGCTAGCGTGAGCGTCACAGTATAAATATCTTTCTACTGTCCTAGCGTCGAACGAAACAAAACATATCGTCGCTTTTACGCACACGGTACTACGTAATTACACATAACCTTGGTGGGTTCATACTACTGCTCAAATTCACTTTATCATAGCAAGTATAGATAGCTGGTAACGTAACCTAATGGTTTAGCAAACGTGAAAGTCTGGGTTCCAATCTCGAGATGAGACTATTATTTTTCTTTTCAACAATTATCTTTTTCGTTTTTTTTTTTTGTTATTCAATAGAGATAATAAAAGAGAATAACAATGTAATAATTTTTATGTTTTTATTATTATATTGTTATGCTTATGTTATATGGGGTTAAAAATAAAAATGTTTTATGCTTAAGTGATTTCAAAATGTTTATTCGTTATAAACAGTCATATTTATTAGGACTTATTGCGGTTATAGCTTAAGTATTCATTTTCATTATGAAAAGAAGATTGAAACTAAACCTCAAAATAATCCTTATTAATACGGATATGACACAATTTTATTTTAATATTACTAAAATCAATTTATAACTTAATACTTTGTATAAATGTTCTTGTTTATTATTTCCAATCAAATATTATGTTTTTGAGCTGGTTTTCGTTTGCACGGCGAACGCTTCGTAAACACTTGTTGAATAATTCGGCAAAATATCTCGGAAACCAATTGTTTCATATTCACTGACCAGCTGGGCCTTCCACTTCGCTTTCGACTGGCAAGGCTACCCTCTTCCTTATATCTTTTGACCCTCCGACTCACAGTAGGTAATTTCTCTAAAACAAAAAAGGAATACTGTTAAGCTACTAGCAAAATTATAAAATATTATTACTATTTTGAAACAAAATTATTTTGAAAATAGAAATGTTACAAAATGATTATATATTATAATATTATGCTTAATATTATATTCATCATTCCAAAAGTAAATAAATAAACTTTAGGAAATATATATTTTTTTTCTATTTAGGGCTTATGGTAGGTAAATATAAAACGTTTAAAAAAATAACTACAAGGATCATCATTTATACTTTAATTAGATAAATGTTCCATAAAATAATGAAATCATAATACTCACAGTCAGTCCGGTTTCATCAAATATTTGTGATATAATAATAAGTCCATATTTACGCAGCGCGATAATATCAGCAGCTATCATCTCGATATTTAAATTTGCTTGCATTTCAAAATGAACTACAACAACGCTAATAGATTAAACACACTTCACATATCAAATTATCCACCAACCAAGAAGCAACAACATTCTATTTAGTCGGGGACTAGCGGTGAATGAGTTAAGCATCTGTCTACCTTATGTTTTATTTATTTAGATTTCTGTGGGTATAATCATAAAGTTTTATGAACTATGTGAACAAGACGAACATGACACGGAACTATATTCGAGTAATATGCGAGTGTGTGTGTCTAATTACTCATTAAAAGAAGGTCGTAAGTTAAACTAAACGTCAAGCTATTGCATTGTGACTTTGCCTATGGACTTTTGGAGCCTACTGTACGTTCCTTATGAGGTCTAGGGGTGCACTAAGAAAGGATTTTTCAAAATTCATCCCCTAAGGGGGTGATTGGGGGGTGAAATTTCACGCGGACGAAGTCGCGGGAAGAAGCTAGTCTGATATAATACGTTTATTAGTAAGGGGGATAGTATTTGCGATTCGTATGAGACGACTCCTATCAACCTCCCGTCTATCCTATCCTCCTATGTGGCACTTGTGGCTAATTAACAACAGCACGGTCGATCGATCAGGTCAAGCTACGCTCGCCGTGGTTAGCCTGTGGATGGGTGACCATCTTTACATACCAAGACCCCTCCGTGGCTCGGAAAGCACGTTAAGTCCCGGCTGTCATTCATGGACAGTCGTTACCTACGGGTCGTCAGAAGCCTAAAAGTCTGGCAACCAATCTTACCAGGGGGTATCGTATTACCCAGTAACTGGGTTGTGGAGGTCAGACAGGCAGTCGCTTCGTGTAAAATACTGGTATTTAGCTGCATCCAGTTAGCCTGGAAGCCGACCCCAACATAGTTGGGAAAACGTAGGTAGACGTTTATGAGTCGACTACTCGATGAAATTAACAAAAAACTATAACAAAAGAATGTGTGTAATTGGCACTGTAGGGTGACAATTTAATTGACTGCTAAGTTTTCCACCAATGTGAAAGTTAGAAGTGTTTTCTGAGTTTTTTCATCAACTTTTTGGTAAGTACCAATACAATGGAAGAAAAGACAACTATAACAAAAAGAAAACTTATTCATTTATACCAATCACAAAGCTACCCTTTAACAAATGACTTGAAAACTCGAAGCCTCCATAATTTAAACTCTCATTCGAAGTACGAGTGTTTACTTTAGTCGCTTTGCATACAAAACTTCAAGTCGCTGATCCGTTAAGATGACGCGCGCTGAGCGGGAAATCTGACATATAGCGGAAGTTTCTATCTTTTTTAAATCTAGCTTTCATTTGTTTTGTGTGGTGGAAGGGAAAATGCAGGGTTACAGCAAAGAGCGAAGGCATAATTTTGTGGTATACCTAGTGCAACGTAATTTATAAATCGTCGTTGCGAAGTTAAGACCTCTTATGTGTCACTTTTGGCAAAATCACTTTTTTACGCCAGCCTGTTCTACATTTTGAAGCTCTATCGAATGCAAAAACTCGTGTGTATACGACGTTTACATCGTAATTTATTTACCAACTTCAAGATCTTTTTTTAGTAGAAAAAAAATTTTTAGTAGACGGTTTTTATAGATTTTCTCATAAAATTGATTTTTACACATAAGAGGTCTTAAAGTCACAACGACGAAATGGAAGAATAGAATATCATTAAGAAAGTGTGGAATGAAATTATGTTTATTTCTGTTGGTAGTTCTTTTATTTAAATTAACACTTCCACTTATTGGTACTTTTTTAACTAGATTTTCTATCTGACTGTCTGACTGATCCCTGAGAAAAAATGTCAAAACAAACTCGGAGCTCATGTTCTCTCTTAAAGTTCTAACATTATCACCTTTATTCATAAACATTTCTAAAAGTTAAGTAGTGATTAGCGACAGTTTAACCATACATTTTTGACGTTTGAACGTCGCTTAACTTTAATTATCGTTTATAAATAAACCCCAATAATGTGTGATGGAAGATAACTTAAAATATGTATCACATTTTGTTCGAGTAACTCGAATGACGGATTATATCCCTATAAGTACCTAACTGGGAATTTTGAGAAAAGACAAAAAATAAACAAAAAGATGATTAAAAACGGATTATTCCACTTTCCCCCACCAGCCGCCCCACTGGTGGGGCAAAATGGAATGCCTACAATTTTGCAGTGGAATCTGCCCCACTACATCGAAATAGTGGGGCAGATTCCACTGCTTTAAAATCTTGTTAGATTCTGCCCCACTAGGGTTCGCACCTTAGAATAAACGTACATAAAACTCTTGAGTGTGTTGAACAGAAAAATCACTGCCATACATAAAAATAATCAATTTTAACTTTTTACATTGTATTTTACTCTCACTTCAAAGCCCCATTATCTCTGGCAGAGCTACCCACCATAATTTCATGTTAGTTCCACATATCATATATCCCGTCTGCCCGGGTTATACGTCATATAAATATGACAAGTTGTGCCACAATGTCACAAAGCCACAAAATGGAATTGGAATGTCGTTGCGAGCGACAAGCGACGGTGCCCGTGTTGTGGCGGACAGAATAAAGTGTACAGTGTGTTGAAACTGGCATGCAATTCAGTTTAAGTTTGTATTTTTCTTCTTGTGTTCCTTTTTCGTACGAGTATGTGGTGAAATGGGTAAGCGGATGGAAATTTTTGAGTATTACGTTTAGGAGTTAAACGAGAAATAATAAAAATGGGTCCGTTTGTGTACTGGCGTCTTATGGCGGTTTTATTGTTTTTGTCTGTTTTATAAACTTATTTGAGTATGGCTGTATACCTTGCCCCAGTCTTCTTAGAAGCTTACAATTTTACTGAAATCCTGTGCTTTCAAAACTTTTCACATCCATTCGTGAGTATAACCTCAAAACGAAATGTTTATCAATAATTGATTGGCAAAAGGAAAGGGTACTTAGACGCTATATTATAGCCCCAGTGCAGCCCCAAAACACCGCATTCATATTCCGTTTCCGAGCAAATAAGTAATTCAATTTCCAAAACACACAACGGAACTCAACACCTAACATCCAAATTACAATTTCGCTCCAATCTAAAAACAAAAACGAACTGGCGATCCAATCTATAAAACAAATGAACGGGCATAAAACTTAATTTTATAGGTGCGCACGGCCTACAGTGTATTTGTGAAAAAAAAAAATCGGTGGCATTTTAGGTTTCACGATACGCCATTCACGCTAGCACGCTCGACGGACATCAACAAACCTAACTATGCGTTTTACAATAAAATAAAATTGAACCGAAAGCTTTGTCGATTTGTACGGATTCTCGAACCGGCATTTTAATTCGTTGCTCGAATATCACAATGGTTCCACAGAATACTAGCGAGCAGAAGGACAACCGTAAAACTATAGTTACACTATTAATTAAAGTACCGGAATAGTCTCAAAACACTGACTTACATTTGCGTTTGTGAGTTAAGTGAGTTTAGTGTACATATTAAAGAGTATTCTATTCTTAGTCCCTTAAAGTCTATAGTTACGTGACACTTCCCAAAGAAAATCTTTAATTTTTGGACTGACGTTTGGTCACATAACTTCGTACTTTATGTAAACAACATAACTTAACATTAGGCCTGGGCAAGGCAGTGGTGGACCTACCTGTAGCACAACCACATTTCACCAGTTATGCTTAAGTCCCATGTACCTAATAGGGGCGAGCCTATTGCCATCAACCGGGCACACACCAGACTTCGGACTGAGAAACTTCAGATGGAAAAACCCAGTAACATTTTGCCCAACCAGGACCTCATGCTCAGCAGTAGCACTTGCGGCCACTGTACCAACGAGGTAGACTATAACTTAGGGCTCCCGCACACGGGCCACGGGCCACAACCACAAAACGCCGCCACTGGCATATTTCCTGTAATTTTCATACATTTTATATGGACTCGCCGCACACGGTTGGCGCCGGTGGCGGCCACACGCTGCAGTTTCTTGCCTCTTGTGGCGGCGTTTGTGGCTGTCGCGTGTGGCCCGTGTGCGGCAACACTTAAATATCCACTTAACTTATGACAATAAGCCAGCCAAGAGCGAGTATCCAAAAAACATTAACTGGCTTTAAACTACAGACTAGGCGTTTCACTAATGAACCTTTTGCACATTACTTCAATATCAATGTGTGTTTTTCCTCGTGAAGCTTCTGCGCCCACATCATGTGCATTCTTAAATGCAATAAAAAGGTTTTTGGGTGACAAAATGGCTTGAAACTGAATAACTAGTACTTCTGAAAGCCAGCCGCTATTGTCTGTAGAGTTTTATATTTAATACAAAATGTTACAGGCTTTGTCTTTTGGAACAAAAGACATTTATAAAATGATTTTTGTTGGTGAGCATATTTCGTTTGGATTGGTTAGGTAACTGTGTTAATAATATAATTATTATTATTTGTGTTTTTCAGGCTTTATCATTAATTCATGGTAAAATTTCTACATTTATATCTGTAATATTTATGGTGTACATAACAAAGAGTATTACATTCTATCAAGGCACCTTTTTGGATACAATATGGAACGAGCGAGCATAAATTAATCGTGCTTTGTTGTGAGAGATAAGTTCTTAGGTAAGATAATTATATTTGCAGTATAATAGATTTTTTACAGCCATATTGTGGATTCTCGTTTTTTTTTTTACATTTCCAAAATGTCCATTTAAAAATAAATTTAATAAGTACTTCAAACATGGATTTTATTAGCATTTATTGCCATTTCGTTCATTCAATGCTTTAGTATATTTTTGTTAAAAGAACCAAGAAGAAAAATAATTGCTTTTCTAGTGTAAATACCTATGACTACTCTTGCCCATATTAACGTTCCCAAAATCCCTTTTAAAAGAGGATTTGACTGACTGACAACCGAAGACCTATGGGCCACAAACGTATATTAAAACAGTTACACAAGGGATGTTGACATAATTGTCGTATGTGTAGACATGGCCGTTTATTTAAGCGGCAGCGCTCCCATCAATCTTCATCGGCGGGACGCACTCGATTGACAGGGAACGCGCGCAATGAATACAAATGAACTTACCCTTAAATTTGTGGTACAGAGTGTAAGATACGGTGAAAAATATCGAAACTTTTTGAGTGTTATGGGGTCATTATAATATTGATGTAGAAGAAATAAGAACCCCAACACGCTGCACAACCCCTTGGTAGACTACCACTGTCTATAACATTTTGTATACTAGGCATGTTTTAGTATATACAAGGTCAAATTTAAGTTAGCTAGCGAAATTCTGCAGGTTTTTTTTTTTTTTAAATGGGTTAAATCTTGACTCTAGTCGAGGTCAGGGTGACAGAGATAAGGTCGACGATGGAGTGAGCTTACCCAGAAGAAGCCTGTTCACTCTCATTTTGAAGAGATTCGGGTTGTATGCGCTCGGTAACACAGACGCAGGTAGAGAGTTCCACACTTTTGCTGTGCGCATTATAAAAAACATTTGAAAACGCTTAGTGCGAATTGGTGGATTATCAACTAGGTAGGGATGGTAATTTGCAGTGCGTCTAGATTTCCGAAGGTATAAGGGGCCGGTGGAATGAGGTCGTGGAGTTCTTGGGCACACTCACCGCAGTACAATCTGTAGAAGACTGACAAGCAAGCAACCTTGCGTCGATGAGCCAAGCTGTGAAGCTTGCATCCACCAGTTTTACGTCGCCAATGAGCCTCTTTGCTCTGCGTTCCAACGAGTTAAGCGCGGCAAGTACTAAGTAAGTTAGTAGGTATTTCGCTGAGCCATCCCAAAGGTGGCATGCAGGAGACGTGGTGAATATCGATGCCTAAACACGATAAAACCTTTTTTTTTTGTTATTATCGACCGCTTGTTTTGTAGTTACTTGAATATTTGTTGTGTATGGGTTTAAGAAATCAGTTTTTTTTTTGTTATAATGTGTTTAGATATTGATACCCATTACATCTGAAGTTTACACAAAAAAAAAATTACCTATAGTCGTTGTCCCCAAACAAACCCATCACGTACGCGGGGTTTTACTGACTAATTTGACCCTGTATAATAAGCATAACTGTCAAGCATAGGTACCGATCGATTCACTAACCTACACTGGGCTCGCATGGTGGATTATGGTATTCCCTCTAATTTTCATATATGTATGTATAATATACGGACCTACTTTGAATATGAAATTCATGGACAGTAATAGTATAGTAATATTTATTTTTAAATCGGCACTATTGTGATACCGTCAATAACTTCTTGAGGTTGTTACTTTAATTTTATGTTTCAACTAGCTTCAGCCCGCGACTTCGTCCGCGTGAAATTTCTGTTTCCCCCAACCCAACCGTTACATCGCATCGCCTGACCGCACTAATACTTCGTTTCCGCTTTCGTTCTGACTTTTTTTCTTTTTGCTCGGCTCCTAAGAGTGCTAGCGTGATGTTAAATAGCCTATAGCCTTCCTCAAAAACTGGGCTATCAAACGCAAAAAGAATTTTTGAAATCCGACTGGTAGTTCCGGAGATTACCCCCTACATACAAACTTACAAACAAATTTTACCTCTTTATAATATTAGTATAGAAGTATAGATAAAATCATTTAAATGGTCCATTCGCTTGTAACTTCGATCGCGTTCCAGACGCGACGACGGTAGCTACGCTCACAGAAATCAGTCTTGGATGGAAATTACAGAGAATTTTCATTAGAATGGGCTCTTAACTGATAACACCCCATTTATTCCGCCTAAGTACCGTCTAATACATTATTGAGGAGCTTTAGGTCTATGTTTAGCACAGGTTTTAGTTTAGGCTAATGTTTTCCTAAGATGTGTCTACATAAAATTCATGCCTTCTTCCCTATAGGGTAGGCAGGAACTACAGAACGCCACCTGCTACGATCCTTACATCCTCCTTTTGCTTCGTTTACGTTCATACATCTGGTCATACAAGCACGCCGGTTGCGAGTACTATGTAAGTTTCTGATTTCGAGATAATTATTTTCCCTTTCAGTGGATTTGTATCAAACCATATCCAATTATGATCGAAGGCACTTAATTCCCAAAAACAAAACACGGTGTATTTAGTTAGAATAAGAAAGACTACTGAAATATGATTGAGAATACACAATGAATAATAAAATAGGTGGTTTCATAACAGTAAGTCGTTTCTTTCCGTCCATAATCACAGTATTGATTCATTTCACATACCGAATTACTGTGAAAGGCCATATTATACTGATTGGTACAATTTTATATACTGTTATGATTAAGATTCCAACTTATCTTTTTCATTCGCTTACAGATTTCAATGCATCCAATAAGGTAATTACCGATGAATAAATGGCGAAAAAACTCAATAAAATTGAATTATTTGTGGGCAAAGTCACTAGGCACCACGTAGTCGAACAAACGGTAAGCTTCGTACAATGTTGAACTAAGTCCTACCGCCAAAATAGATTGATAAAGTGTAGAACAAGTTAACTCGCGGCAGATCTAAGTAGCTACGTGTCAAGTGCGGGATTATGGCACGGGAGCGGAATTGTTTGGGTCAAGGCACGAGAAAGACACGAGAAGAACATGTCAAAATACTATGAGAACAAGAATACAAGAAGGCACACTATACTATTTCACAATATTGTTAAGAGAGAACGGCACACTCAAGCTTATTGATTATCCTGTTCCACAATGCATTATGGAGGTCCGATTGGCATATCACGTAAGATCAGATGATAATAAAACAAGGAAACCATATTAATAAATGTATTTTCTCTCTTGCATTCTCTTTTCTTTATTTTTTTATAAGTTTCGCATCCTCTCCAAATTAAATCTTCTTAGAATGAATTTGTCACATCCTCTTTCATGATGAAAAGAGAACCTTTTTGGGCGCCTTTCTAGATAACTGCATCTGTAATCCCCAGAAAATAAACCGAGGTGTCTTTCCATTAGAGATAAGTGTTCATAGCTTTTTCAACACAAATTAAGCCTATTCAAACCCAAAAACACTCTTTAGACCAACAAATAGGTACTAATACTTTCAATTTGTCCCATCCACCAATAGAGTCACAGGATTACAAACACGCTCACATACGAGTATGTACTTCTGAGTGAGACAAAATGCTCATTGAATTTCATAAGGCCGGATTGCCAACCTGAAGCCGGAGCACCTTTAGCTTAAGTTAGCTTGTTGCAACTATGTTTTATTCGCAGTATTTTGTCTTGTGTAATGGGACTTCTTTTGTAGTATACAAATAGGTTGTATGTTTTATGTTGTACCTATAAGTTCCTTGAAGGAAAGGGATGAGGAATTGCGGTAATAAAACGATGGCTGGAATATTTGTTTTAGGAAGCTTAATTTTATAGCTATTCTTTTCTATATTTCAGAGAAACAACCATCAGTGTGTTGAGAAAAACTTAACTTAAAAAGATGACTCCAAATGCACTGCAAAGGCGTTGGGGAAGAAAATGTATACAGACAGTTACAGATGCAAAAGTACCTACATGAGAGAATTGAAAGAGTCGAAAATAATAGAAAAGTTACTACATCTGTAATCCCCAAAGTCAGTTATCAGAACTAAACTAACATATTTTCTAGATCCCTGATGGCTGATTTACTTCCAATATAGGTAATAGGGTCGGACTAACTTTAACACTCGTACCTTTTTACCTGAGTAAAATGTAGCGCCCATTTGAACTAAGCCCTAACAAGTTACAACGGGTAACCTAATAGTTACCACAAAACCCAAGGGACAGAGAAACAAAGCTCCACAGAAGGCTTAATTTTTTTCATCAGTTTTTACGGTATTCGCACACAAGTCCCATTTGGGCGCCAGTTACCAGAGTACAATAATAATTTGTAAAGATTACAAACAACAGGTGTGGCTAACGATACACCTTTGTGTTTATTATTTGCTTACCCACCTTTGGGCATAGATTAATATTATCATGCGTGTAAAGTCTGTATTTATCCAATAAAGAATGTTAGTATCGCAATCCGCAGTTGAATGTAAAACTTTCAAAATGAATAACAATTATCGGAATTTTAATTTAATATGCAAGCTACACCGTAATTAATAACTGTTGGTCACACTGCAATTTAGATTTTTTTCATAAATTATTGTTGTACCTAAATTTTTTTTTTTTTCAACTTTTACCTACATATTATATTTATGAACAATTTTCCTTCTATGACGTTTCATGATGCTCTATTTTTCGCTGAACCAGATCCATCTAAATCGTCACAACATAATTCAATACTGTATTTTCGGTCAAGTTTTGAAAAAACTTTAAGCTTCTCGGCATCCACCACGTCTGCGAAGTTCCACCAGCTGATTTAATTTAACCCTGTTTACACAAGCAATTCGCTAAAAAACCACAGTATCAAAATTAGGCATTTAACATTCCTCAAACTGTCTTTAACAAAGGACTCTCACCTCTGAGCACGGTCTTATCTTCTAATAGATAAACATACGGATATTAGTCCGACATGTTCAATGTCCATACCTGCACGTGTGATTACACTTTCTCATTACACCTTAGCTACGTTACTTATTCCTATGGGAAGCTCTCCCATGCTTGTACGGGAGTAACTTTTGTTTGAGGAGGAAAGCTGTATAATATCCATTACTTTACAGGCAATGTTGATTATATTCTGGTACAGATACCGAAGAATTGGCTACAGCCGGATAAATTTTGTCCTAGCTTTCTTTCCTGAGATCGTTAGTCCTTGAATTATTAATAAAGCGAAGTTATTGGTCCTGACAATGTTACTAAATTAGTTGTAGAGTAGGCCGTACATCAGTGATAGCACCTTGACCTTGACCTGCTCCAGCGTAGTACGGAGTTTCAAAAGAGTAAGAGGCAAGCTTATAAAGGTTTTATGGCTGCATCTAGATCGCGACATGCGAACCACGCATCATACTGACGTCACGCAATATCCTGCATCGCACAAGCAGAGCTTGCATAAACGTCCCGACATCAAATATTGTCGGCCGTTGCCTACCAGACACGACACTCTTCTGGTCGGAGGATCCTCCCTTTCCTATGGAGGATGAGTGAACTTTACACCCTGTTCCTCATATCACTATTGATTTATTACCACTGGCATGCCGTTTATACCGTACAAGATTCTAAGAAAAGGAAGGTAAGTTTAGAAACGTAAGTAGGTCAGATAACTCTATTAAAAGTATGTCCTATAGTTGGACTTGTATCCACCGAGCCACCTAGATAGATGCTCTACGTAAAAAACACAATTTGTATACCTACCAATCCTAGAAAGACAAGCAACTCAGTCAGACACTGTAATGGTTTTTATGGCTAATACAGTCGCTTTTGCCTGCCCTAATGACATCCCTACAGCCATGAAAAAAAGCATCTATTACCCCTCATTACCATAGACCTAACCGACTTGAAAGAAGTTGTATTCTGTATCAGTGACACAGGCTATAGCACTTATTTACATAACGACCGCTTATCGCGCACCATCACTGCCTAGATCCCAATTCCCATAGGTTAATAATCGTATAAATTCAATATTGGGACGCTCGAGTCTACGAGGTTGGACTGTGGCCAATAGTAATGATTTGATTGGGTAAACTGGGGACTTGGAACTTTAAGATACTTAGTTTTTTTTTTTTTTAATATATTTTTAATAATCGTTTAAATCGCCGAAATCCGACTTCGGTCGAAAGTCAGAACATCTAGTTAGACGAGAATAAGGCCGATGAAGTACGGCTGTGACCGAAGAGTGGCCAAGGTTAGGCCAAAGAAGCTAGGACCATCCAAAAGCGCGTTGGGTTGATGATATCGTCAAAGTCGAAAGAAACACCTGGAAGAGGGACGCACGGAACTGGGAAGTATGGCGGAAAAAATGGGAGGAATATACCCAGCAGTGGTTGATTCAGGCTGAAATGATGATGATGATGAATCATTTAAAATGTTTTAAGTCTCTCTATCCCTATGAACTATTCAAATCAAAATATTTTATTTCACATAAACCTACGTGGGCACTTATGAAACGTCAGAAGCTAGGTGCACGGTTCCAATTGGTCGTTATGGAGAAGAACCGGCAAGAAACTCCACGGTTACTCTTTTAAAAAATAATTGGATTTTACAATATTTTCAAATTACAGTAGGTATGGGAGGACAGCGTAGGCCTGTCAACAAGTACCAGATACTTGATAAAATAAAAAATGGTCTACAGATCTAAAGTCTACCTATTAATTACTAAATTGACTAAACTAATAATAATTTAATCGGTATCAAGAGCCTCCAAACTGGAATAGTGAATGCCGCTGGACAGCAGAAATAAACTATAGTTTTTGCAAAGAGTCTAAGTACCTTAGTTATTGTTACTTTACTAAAGACCAAATCGTAAGAGGAAAATCACAAAAGGTTACATAACCGCCAGGACGAATAAAACATGTAATTCATAAGGGTCATTCGCAAAACATCAGAATCAGGCTATTACTACAACCAACTCTTGTTTGGAAGTAAAAGGAAAACCAACAAAACAAAATATCAGCAATTTGTATGCGACCACTATTTTATGTTCAGACAAATACCATTGACGAAGTTTTTATACTCCCTTGTTTATATTATTAGCCCGTAAACGTTCACTGCTAAATAAAGGCATGACATATAGTAACCCCTCTGCCTAAACCATCGGGAAAATAGAGGTGATGTTATGGTATGTTAACTGAAAATGTTAATTGTAGAAGCTTTGAAAGTGTTTTCCAAAGGAAGTTTATAACCTACCCTAATCACTTATCTTATCATAATCGCTGATTAAATACCAATTATAAAATATCTCTCAAGTTCACAGCTCGAGGAACAACTAAATCTAGAACCAGCTCTTATCCAACTTGGGACCGCAAAAGGAGGTATATCTGTTGGTTGTTTTGTTCCTCCGTACGATACATCAGCTTGGATTGAATACAAAGCCTTGGAAGCGTTCAATATATTACCCAATTGGTTTATACAGCAAAAACGAGACTGAGTTAAAAATACAAAAGGGTTTTTTTTTAATGTAATGTGTGGTGATTATCAAGATTACCTAATACACGTGGTCACCACCACTTTAGGGAACACTGCACAGCTTGCCAAGGCCATCCCAGAGACAAGAAAAAAAATCATATGTGCCCGTAATTACACAGACAGTCGTCTTCAAACCAGAACCCCGTAACGCTGCTTGGTGGCAGAAATAGGTCTAGATTTTGACCAACTCAAGTGACTCTTGCATTTGAATTTCGGAGTTGTTTGCATAAATAACTCTTGCCGTGTGTACGAACCGTCTAAAGAAACCACTATGTAAAACAGACACTATTCAGTGACCTGAAAACCGTCGGCCGGACGTCCGGGGCCGTAACACCGTACAGAATCAATAGCCGTAACATACGCCACGATCGCCCCATGAATTATGCATGGGGCTATGGTGGCCTGCACTTGCATTCGGGTGCTTTTGTTTTGACGGGGGTTAAGAAAAGGCCACCTATTTTCCATTCGGGGGACACGTAAGCTCCATCATCCTCTCTGTTAGTAACTACTGCGATCACTGGTTCTCCTGCCAGTATGTAGTTTACTTGAAACGCCATTGGGATTTTACGTCAGTGGGATGAACACTGTTCATTGCTAACATAACCACAACATGTCGCAGTTCTACCCAAACGAGTTTTAAGCCATTAATTACGTTACGTTTTGGACGCGACATAATGTGTTGGGCAATCTTAAAGGATTTGCAGGCGCAACTTCCCTTCAGCATGCCGAATTTCAGCAACTAAGATACTGCAGCCAAAAGGCATCGGTGAAAAAAAGACGCATGATACATTCTTCTTCTATTAAGCGTTTCGATGGGAATCTAAATCGACTCAGCTCAGAATTCGGCTACGTGTTTGATGCCATCACTAGCGTCCATCAGTTCCTGTAATGTGTAGATCACAGGACACGCAGAACACGATATTCAGTCCCCCATGTCCCATGAAACATTTGAAATTAGTATTTAACTAGCAACTGAAAGCAGCCCAGTGGTAAGGGCTACGATTTACAAATTGTAGGTCGTAGGATCGAACCCAGACAGGCCTTCCAACCCGCACTGAGCCCGCGTGATGGGTCACTTAACTAACCCATGTAAATTTTCATCAGGTGGTTGGTAAAGCTACGAGAAAACAGTCGCCCAAATATCACACTCTATACACCAGGGAATATGAAGTCACTCACATAAATATTCTTAGCTCAGCGCTTGCAAACCGGACCACGTATAACCGATAGCTCATAACTAATATGACAGAGCTATCTATCTAGTTCTTGTAGTTCCGTATTCTCGGAATTTATTATTATAACCTTATGTTTCTTCCTTGTTTTGTTTTATTTTATAATGTAATCGGTTATTGGGAAGATTTCTGGATCCTTTTCTCCAAGTGTTGAGGATTTCTGAATGAATATGATGATAATCAATAATAATGTGTATTTCTTTTTCTCCTGCTTTTCTTTTTCTCGTTTTTAAGGTTTTGTACCCAAAGGATGATCACACAATACGTGAAACTACAACCACTAATATGGGAAACGAAAATAATAATTTCAAAAATCTAAAAAAATGCATTTTATTTAAGTATAATCACATTGCGTTGTTTTATTTTTTCGAATTACTTCCTAATGTTTGTATTGTTTCGACGTGATATCATCACAGAGAGCTTATTGAATACCTTTTGTTTCTACAAGATACACCAAACTCAAAAGCAAAACTCAACATATCTCCGTTTTCCTGTGCTATGTACATTCCGTAGTGGGTTTTAGCCATAGGTAAGCTAGCTTACCATAGCCTAGCCTCCCATCTGATCTCACTATGCCACAGTCTAAACCCAAAACAAACAGAACTGAACTACATAACGCATAACTAACATAAAGCACTTTACAGCGTTGGCTTCAGGATATTTAGCCAGGGTGACCACAAATGAGTAGACCTAGCATTTCGCAGCTGTGACCCTGGCTAAACCAACTTATTTTTACCACCCGGCTAAACCAAAATCAACCCTATTGTTATAGAAATAGAAAAGGATAAGAGTGTAACGGTAAGTTGGTATGGTTAAATAATGTCATGGGCATTGTACCCCAAACGGCTTATAAGTGTGGGTGTATAAATAGTTCGCGTTTTGTTAAAAACTTTGCTTTCCACTAATGTTTGGTTTTGGTTTAGTTCGTTTTTAAACTTCTTTTAGTTTTTCTTGAGTCCTTGAAAAAGTTTAATTGTTCATTTGAAACTGCAAGAGTTAATTGCAGGCTACATAGCATGTGATGTTGTTGATATAAAGTATCCGTTTAGTGTACTTGTCCACCCTGTGATTTACTGATTCTAGGCAGCATCTCTAGTGTTCCTTAACAATCTCCTCTTTTTTAATTTTACAAGTTACTTTGAGAAGCACAGAGGGACTGCACCATATAGATTATGTATGGTGCAGAGTCATTCTATGCGTTTTATCAATCTACAAGATGGCTGCCAAGTAAAGCAAGAAAACATTTATTTGTGGCTGGTCAGTAAATTAATATCTCCATTTTCTTTATTAAATACTACTATAATAATTGCCTTCAATCTTGTCCTTCAAACTATCGGTAGAGTAAGTTGTATTGCAAATAATACTACATTTCATACCTGTCGAAGTAATAAAAAGTGAAGATAAACGACACCGCAAGTTTCATCCAATTGAATAAAGATCCATAACTTTTTAGATAAATCACAGCGAGTCGTATCCATTGATGTGATCGAGGAATGAGGAAAATGAGGGAAAATGCAGTATATCAGCCGCACATGAAAGTTTTCGGAAGGGCTCTAAGAATCGGTCAACGGCTAACAAAAGTTCATCCTGTCTTCTCCCAAGGGCAGAGACAGTATGTTTATTTTATACAAGGAGCAGAATAGATCTTCTTTTATTTGTTTAGTTTTTAAAGAGATTATCCAGAGAGATTTATTCTTCGTTCGGCCCGAAGTTTGTCCCATATCACTATTGACAAGACTTTGAGTTTTCAAGTCCATGGTACTTTTTAGATTAGCTGGTACCAGTAGGTGGTCACGTTAGAAGCGGCGTTAGTGGTTTCATTAGATTCTCAAAGGTGCAGGTGTACGGACCCTTGGGACATCCAACAAGTGGGTCATGTTCTGGGCTGCGCTGCAGTCACATTGGGTGTCTGCTGGGCTAACAGCATATTATATTAGAACTAGCTGCTGCCCGCGACGTCGTCTGCGTGAAGGCTCTACAGCACCAAAAATACCTAAGATGCCAGTGTCGCTATAGCATTATAAGTATACAACTTTTAAAATAGCATTAAAATATAAGTTTTTTTTGCAAGCGAAGCAAGTAAAGAGAGTTATATTGGAATCCTGCTGAGTTCAGTCATAAGATGTGACTGAAGGAAATAGAGAAAATAATGCAGGAATACATTCCAGGACACAAAAGAGTAAAAATACGTACAAAGGTATCATACCTTACAACATTTCCCTATAACGTACGTTGGTAGTTATGCTGCCAGGAGCCAAAATGTAAAGAGAGTCAGGACTGGTGACGCGGGAGCAAGCGACGTACAGTTGCCCGTGTGAGAAGCAACTCGTCCTGAGGTCGACACCCGCTGCCCTCAGTGTCTGCCCCAGCGACTTACTGATGGTCATCGCGAAGCAAACACTCACGGGGAACTGTACGCGCTTGAACTGGAACGGGAAGTTATGAGGTATGAGGGGAATGCGTGATATAAATACTGCCTCGCCAACGCCACAACTCGTAAGAATTTCCGCCTCAATTTGTGTGTCTGTGGAGCGAGATGACTTTAAAGCGGGTCCCGTTACACAACTTCGGAGGAGATAGGTTCCGAAGAAGCATAATCGGGACACCGACCTTCAGCTTGATGGTATGCGCTGGAAGTCCACTTGCTGACAGGGAGTTCAGAAATTCCACGGGATAATGTGTGGCGTCATCTTGCTCGACAACAGTGTTTATCGAGGTGTAGTCTACTTCATTCCCCTCAATTTCCGAGAGAATGCATTCGTTAATTGCTGCAGCCTGATCGTTTTTAAGCGTCAAAATGGCCCGCTCACACACCCAAGAATTTTGCTGGTGCGGTATACGACTGATGTCCCCGTACACACAGCGAATGAGTTCTTCTATGCTGGATACCACTCTACCGAGAGACTCTGGAAGCACCACCTGTCCACCTCTCTCTTCTGGTAGAGTGCCTTCGCCAAGACTTAGAAGGACATCGGAGAATTCTTGAGCACGTGCATTGCCGCCGAGCCGAGCTCTCATATTAAACGGTTGAATGTCGTAATTACAGACACAATTAAAAAGCCATTGTGTCTCGCGTAGATCTACGTTCCATGGGTTAATGGTCAAGCGCAGCGTACGAACTCGTGACCACAACGAAGATCATTTCAACGAAGCATTCACCTCGTCAGCCCTCGATCCCCGCGTCACCACGGAAAGCGTTTGCCGGAAATCGCCACTGAACAGAACTGTGGAACAGAATCGATGGGAATTTTAAAGTCCCGATTTCCACGGTCTTGATGCGGTGATGATTGGGGAGCTGGTAACCCATATTCGATCAGTGGATTGCCGCCGATAGAAATGACCACATCTTGAAGTGAACTGAGACAGGTGTTCAGCACGCGTTCATCAGTTACTTCGACTTCGTCTCCAGTAGCACGCCTCAAAGCTCGTAGAAAATCTTCAGACAGATGATGGCGATACTTCTCCCACAAAGCTACCGGTTTCGCGACTCCACAAAACACCAAGATGACGGCATGCGGCTGGGACTGTCACTGACGCTCGCCTCCGCGAGGGTTTCATCCCAATTTTGGTCACTGTCGAGAAGGTCACGTGTTACCCAGGCTGCGCGGTAAGTGGGATACTCCACGCCATCAAATGTCCTCAGAAAGGCGAAAGACGTTGGGCCTCGGACAGTGTGAAGTAACAACCGCAGAAAATAGCATTCGCCATTATTCGGATGCACGGTATAAACCCTACCCAATGCGGTGTCCTTGAAAATTCCTGGAAAACTTTCCACAGCACCTCCTCGTCGACGTCGGTTAAATAAACCCCTTTGCTTGTCGTACGTGTAATATGAAGGCACCTCGTCATACGTAAGGGATTTGTTTTACATCACATTTAAGTTTATAATTAGGTATACGACATGAAAATAGGTATATTAAATACCAAGCAATAATCACACAGATAAATACCGAACAAAAGTATTAACAGTCAATGTTTATTTTGTACTAACAACATGAAATTGATGAAGAAATGATCATCATCAATGAACATAACTTTTTTGTAATACTTAACACCGCATTTTTTTAAATTGTCTTCCTCAACTCTGCTCAAGATTTTGAGGGTTTTGTTGGAACTTGAATTTTTCAAAACGAACTATACGAGACAACTTTTATGAAGAAAATGCACATTACCATCTATGAATTTTAAGAATAACTAACTACTAACCTTGCCAACATGATCAAATTTAAATTATTAATTTCCAAAAAGTGTTAACATGTAACTTGATTTGATTTTTATGAAATCTCATAGATGGCGCTGCTTCAAATTTTTCTTTATACTACTAACATTCATTAAACTATGTTACTCTGCCCAAGTTACTTAAATGGCGTAGTTTTTATAGTGTAAAGCTAGATAATAGCATGGCTTACTCAAAAACAACATTTAAATATGCATCGTTAGATTACACGCTGTCACAGAATGCGTAAGAAAAATAAAGATTCACAGCTCCTCCCCCGTAGGTGATAGCGTGATAATATGTAGCCTATATGTTGACCCGACCTCTTAGTAATACTCATGCAAAATTTGATGTAAATCCATGCAGCACTTTTTGAGATTAGCCCGGACATACATACAGACAATCAGACAAACAGACAAACAGACAAAAATTCTAAAAATTATATTTTCGGCTTCGAAATCGATTGTAGATCACGCCCCAAGTATTCTTTTAAAAAAATATTCAATGTACAGTTTTGACTTTCCTACGATTTTATTATATGTATAGATGTAGGTACTTCGGCCGCCAAGTGGCACTACTGTGTGAAGGGTACAGTTGAAAATTAAATTAATAAAAATTGGAAGACAGTAAACACTTCACATCTTCTTCTTCTTCTTGTGTCGCCAGCACGACTGTATTTTAGATCTTTGGCCCAAAACTTCGCCCCTTCCACGACGTCGTCTGTGGCAGCGTAGAGTTCAACTAGACACAGACGGTAAGATAGACTTTGGAGCATGGTTTACGACATAGTTCCACAAACGCACCCTAAATTTCAACTTGCAACTCCCAACTTCACTTAAAGTGGACCAATATTTAGTAAATAGTTACATCGGTTAACCGATATTTTGCGGTATCAATTTGATTTTCTGTTATAAAACCACAACTGTTTTGTTCCCAAGCCCGAACCTTTCATTAGCTTTACAAAATGAAAACCTAATCTCATGAAAGGCCCACGTCATCTAATATTCTAGCACAACTCCTTAACTGTTCGTATTACTTGTTAATACTACATGTTCGAGCGACTCCGGCGCCACGACACTATTTATTAGCTAACTTTCACACTAAATCCGACTGCTCGACCGTGACGAATCAAACGACGTGTAAGTATACGTGCAGACAGAACTGTTACGATGTTATTTAATTTGAAAACCTGGGTCAAATGAAACTTAGCTTCAGAAATCGGTTACAAGTCTTCAGCATGCAGTAGCCAAAGCTACCGTCATCAGCTTGGCATTTCATCCAGTTGGGGTGATTTCATAATTTTCTACGTTTACCTACTAGTGTATTGTATCCACGCAAGGATTCGGAACCTCCAACCATTGGTCTTTGGTAGACTTGGCAAGCTCATTGCAAGATTAGCATGCAGTGCAGGCTTTTTTAGGCTTCTTTAAGCTTTGTCCGTAGCCACTCTTCAGGTCCTGTACAATGCGCAGAGAATCGAGAGCTATGACGCAACTTTGGAGAGGCGTAGGCAGTTGTAGATTACTGCATAATAATGATGGACATAAAGCCTTATGCGTGTCTTTTCAAAGACACAAGTATGTTGCTTATTAATAAAAAAATAAGATTCAAGACAAAGAAATTCCATCCCAAAACCACTTGTCGACACGGCAGTACGTAATACGTGTTGGCATCGATTTATTCCGTGCACCTTACACCTTAATCCTTTGCCTCAGCCACTGCGGAGCGGACACGTCCTGAGTTCCTGACGACTGACTAGAATAATGCGCAATTTTATACGATTTATATCTGATGCCACTTGATGGAATTGAAGAGAGGAGAGGATTAGGAGGTATGATTGTGTCAGGTACTTGCTGTACTGGGAGAGGTTGGGAATAATTGAATATGGCCCCAAAGGACTCGAGATGGTATAGTCGACCTCGTAATTGTTTTATTACCCTAAGGTTCAATGGAACTTGCACTTGCACGTAGTAAAACCAAAAGGACTATTTTGCTTTTAAAACCAATGTAAGAGTTAAAAAGTTCAAGTTTCAATGTACTAGGAATTAATTTCAGTCAAAATTCCCAGAATATTATATCATTTAAATAAGTAGTGTAATAATAATCGACCTAAAAATATATATAAATGATATCATATTTTACCCACTTGGATTTCTATGAAATTATGGGGAAATGAGACCTTTGAACGTCGTCTCTAATGACACCAGCTATCAATCCTATTGGTGATAGATGTTCTAAGGCGACAGTAATCACCATCCATAGCTTGTTTTGCCAACCTATCTAAATACACCTTGTTCATTCCCCAGCATCCAAAACCGTACTTCAATCAAAACGTTCTTCCTCATCCAATCAACTTACGCTAAAATAAGCTTAAAAGCTTTACCAAAGAAACGAGACTCAATAATTATGTAAATAATAACATTTAATAAAGGCTTCCAGACATAAGATCCTTTGATGATAGAGCCTGTCAGAACAATCAGAGAATCTTTTCCGTTCCATTTAAATGACGAATAAACCATATAAATTGGAGTATGTACTGAATAAAAAAAAGATTCTTAAGGAAAATCGTTTCAGGACGCGACGGGAAATCGTTTCGCTGCAACCCATCCATGTGTGGAAATATACGGGGATTGTAATCGAGAGAAGACGCTGGTAAGGACTTCCGTTATTTTTTGGCTAGTAATCGAGATACTTTATGATTGCTCTTCAGGAAAGGTACCAGCATTTTGCTCCTATCATTGCCAGTTTGCGCAAGCTTTTATAGCCTCAACTATGAGCATAGCTGTTCCATAGTTGTTCGGTTTTCGCGTGCCACCTCAAACCAGCCCTCACAGTACGCGTTCAGGTCATCTTGCTACCTCTTTCTGGGACGGCCTCGGCGGCCTTCAGATACCCATTATGTAGAGCCTTTGGCCCAACCCTTATCGAACTTTACCCAAAACCAAATCAATAAATGAGCTACTCATGACATGTACCAGGAAGGCAGGAACCCTAACTAGTCATCTATCTACAGACCTGACAGCGAAGCGGGTCCGCCTCCTCACCTCTCCCATACATTCCGGTCGCGGCCGTCCTGCTTGCGACATTTCCAATGATATTTCGTTCGGCTGATATGAAAACAGACCGTGATTGAATTGTGATTGAGGTTCAACAATCGGAGATGGGTCTTTACAATAACTTCCAAGCGGAGTTCCTATTATTTTCCAATGACTCGTATTGTGGGGCCGTCCGCTTAATATCATTGAAATTCAATGGCGTTAAGGTCCTTATAAGGATGGATGGTGTTTTAAACTCGTGATGAGGTTGATGGAATTACTTCAACTCAAACCCAAAAATAAGAACATTTTTTTTTCTTCAGTACAGCAATAACGAAAAACTCATCAAGACTAAATTGGCAGCTATTACTTCTAGCTATTATTAGTGACTAGTAAGTAGCTAATGTAATGTGTCTGCTCCCCTCCAAAATATAATATTTGACGTCACGAATAACCCAAGTTCTGTATACGCCAATTTCAGCAAAACACAGCTGTGAGAATCCTAAGTTATAAGGGTCATTGTCGCATGTACCCTTTGTTCAAGTTTGCAGACTTGAAACAATAAAATTTTACGACAATGTAAGATAAAGATAGATAAAGTTTTTTTTATCAAAAACAGCAACCAATGTACTGTAAAATAGTCCGTAGAAAAATAGTAGTCTGCTGTTTTAACTTTTCATTCATGAATATTTTTTTTTAAACTCACCAATGTAAACTTTCCAAGTAACAGATTTACAATATAATTTATGGAAATATAATTCAATACAAAAATTTTACTCTTCAACAATAAATAAAAAGTTGTTATCGTTTTTAGAACTGATGTAATGTGTTGGTTATAGTTTGTATTATTTTATATTCTGATTTGTGAACGAACCATAGCGACATTCCGTCGAGAGGAACAACGCCATCTATCAAGCTTAGTGGCAATGAACGGTCGCTGTGTAGTTAGAATAGGTTTATAAAAAATTAACTCTGCCGCAATTTAGCTACTATTTTCTAAAAATTTTAAGGTAGTTTGTGTCAAAGTGAACGTCAAACCATTTATTTCAAATAGGCACATAAAAGGCACTTTTGTAAACTTTTGTAAAATGCACAAATTATTTTCGGCCCTTTCAAAAGTGTTCGTATGGAGAAGAATGGGCAATAAAAACTGGATATAAAAACTGCATATATCATAACGTATCACTTACTATTTATCTAGTTAATTTATAAAGCTCGATCTTTATTATTTTAGAAAATAACACATGGTTAGTTTCTGAATGTCTAGTGTAGACGAAAATTAGATTACAGTTTGTTAAACCCATGTTTGTAACTGTGATTGGCTAACTGAAATATCACATTTTTTTGTTTTAAAATTAACCTTCCCAAAAACCATGTTTTTGCTTAAAGAAACAACAATTCTATTTACACATTAAACATAAACTCACACCGTCTTCCCATAGCGGTAAGCAGAAACTATAGGACGTCACTTGCTACGATCCTTAACACTCCTTTGCCTTCGTTTACGTTCGCAGTTCTATTTAATCGTCATAAACCGCCTTAAACAAACCAAACAAAGATGCACAAAGACTTAATGTTTTCACCAAGACAACCTACAACGTATAATCATCCACCCAAAGTTGCTCCATTAATCTTGTACTAATAAAGAGCTCCATTATGTACTTGATAAAACATATCAGTAGGGTGCTTAATGTTCCGTGAACTTCGACTAGAATTCCTTGTCTATTTGTTTTGTTAGTACATTCCTCTTGAGTTATTTGCTCGCCATATTTTCTGGTGTACTTTGGGCTTTCCTTGTATCCACTTTGTGATGATATGTGGTTTCCAAAAGTGCGTTTCTCTTTTGTTTAGAGATAGGTAAATTATTATGATAGTGGTTATCATAAGCAGTCATCGGTGTTCCTATTGAGTAGCGGTTTTATTATGAACATATTTTATTTTATTGTCTCCATTTGTAAATGAAAGAGAATTTAGGATTATTTTGCTTTTTCTACTTGTCCAGTTCTTGTTTTATTAAGTGGTTGGATGATGTTGTTTCCTGCTGCGACCATATTGTTCCATTTTTTGTTACTAAACTTATTTTTAACGCGTTCCATCTAGGCGGCTATCTGCATTTCTTTCACTGTATAATGTGCTTAATCTCTATATTGATAATTTGCCACTGCTTAGGACACTTTACGTTTGCATCTTTCTTTATTTTTTCACATCGGCTGTATCTAGCTGGTTTTGCTATAATATATTGAAAGAAGAAAGAAAGAAAATACGTTTATTTGCGGCAAACATGACGCATAAAAAGAACACAAACACAAAAAAAATAACAAGTTGGGGTAAAACATGTGTCACATCCACGCAATACGGCCATCGCTCAGCATAATGCTATGACCCTGTATGAGACAGCCCAAGCGCTAGTTTTTACACAGCCAGCCTTGACGTGATGACGTCAACCAGTGCAGCATACACTAGCTTAGTGAGCATAGTGTATTGCTCAGTTGTTCAGTGAATTTTTAATTTCACCTGTCATCTCTTTGTCTAGCTCAGTATTTTCAACTATTCTCTGTTCCCACCACTTATTTATTTAAACTTTTCGCACAAAAAAGGTACAAAGGCGGACTCAATGCCTTAGGCATTCTCTACCAGTCAACCAAGGGTGGTGAAGAGATTAGATGGCAGGTGCTTTGGTTGAGAGGAACAAGGATAAAAAAAAACTATTAAAACTAGGTACACAAATAGGTTACATACACATACATACTATTTACTATAATATATACTTATAATATATATATATACATATACATACATATATAAATATACATACATATATACAAATTCAAGGGAGAGAGATGTTGAGATGACTCTACGCTACCTATTTGTTTTGAATTTCTAAGTTTTAGGTATAATTATAAACACAACTGTCAAGGACTCCGCTCATTTTAGGCTCTGCCCTTTAAAAATCCTAACTAGAGAACTGTGTTCCAACTTCCACCCTCCCATAAATTGTATGTTAATTATAGCACTTTCTTGTTACACAAGTAATGGCGGCTACTGTTAGGTACACTGTTTAGTGTTTATGTATTATTATGAAACGTTGTATTTAGTTCTATATTTATTTTTGTTTTAATTAAAATAGGCTTAAAATGTTTTTAGGGAAATAGGTACATAAACTTCTGATTCACCGTAGATCATTTTTAGGGTTCCGTATTCAAAGGGTGTCAACGGTACCCTATTACTAAGCCTCGGCTGTCTGTCCGTCCGTCCTTCCGTGACTGTATCTCATGAAGTGCAGGTAGACAGTTGAAATTATCACAGAGTATGTATTTCTATTGCCACTATAACAACAAATAATAAAATTAAGTTTAATATTAAAGGGGGTCTCCATACAAGAAGTTTTTTTTCGATGTTTTTGCCTTGTAGTACGCAACCCTTCGTGTGCGAGTCGCTTTTTTGAATAATACCAGCGTATTATTGGCCTACTGCAGAGCAAAGACCTCTTCATGTACAGACAGACATGAGCATTGACCACGCTTGCTCAAGGCGGGTTGGCGATTTCAGACTTAAAATGATTATAAATCCAGGTTGGCTGACAATGTCTTCTTTCCGATTTTTGTCATAATTCAGCTGGAAGACTTCCACTGCTGGACATAATGCCTCTCCCAGATATCGCTACGACGAACGAATATACACCACATACTACGAGTACCTACAGTATTTGTCTGTCCTTCGTCTTTTTAATCCATTCAAAGGTTGTCTTTAAAAGATCGCTTTTAGCTGTAAGACCGCCCATTGTGTCACCCATTGTAAAGTTTCTATATTTATGTCTGTAATTTATATGGTGTACATAAAAAGAGTATTCTATTCTATATAAAAAGAATTGCTCTCTTTCTCGCTTTCCGACATTTCTAATCTTTTCGACGGAATTTGTTGATAATTTGGCACTTGACATACAGAAAGTTTTATCGACAAAATGTGAAATCTTTACACGGGCCAAGCCAGGATTTACTCGTAATATCTAGTTTATAAATTGTCATGTCCTAGTTACCACGAAATGATTCATTGTTGTATATATCCCTTGCTTACACGAGCGTACCAAGCAAGGCCCCGTACACCGAGCCACCTACACGAGCGTACCAAGCAAGGCCCCGTACACCGAGCCACCTACACGAGCGTACCAAGCAAGGCCCCGTACACCGAGCCACCTACACGAGCGTACCAAGCAAGGCCCCGTACACCGAGCCACCTACATCACACCCTTGTAGTAGCTTAACATCACGCCAGTACACCCCGAAGGATTAGGCAGATGTGTCATTGGAGATAAGCTAATATTTTCGCTAAAGGGTTATTGTGTTACTTAGCATCGGGGCTTTAAAGGTCAGATTAGCAATTGATCCATGTATCCCGCTCCGGTTAGACTGGAAGCCGACCCCAAAATACTTAGCTAAGCTAGGCTGATGATGATTTCACCAGTTATGTTGAAGTTCCATGTAATACATAGAAGGTGAACCTAAAGCCATTAACCGTGCTGAATTCCGGGCTACTACTGAGAAACTTCTAATCGAAAAACCCAATAACACTTCTTATCACGTTCAGAATTTCTCAGATAGTCACGCATTTTGTCTCAATGTTCTACCAACCTAACCCTTATGCTTCGCCTAAGTTCTCACAAAGCTGTATTAATAATGTTCGCCTCTCAATCAACTTATTACAAACTAGGTCACTGAGCTTAAAGAAAATGTATGCATGTACCTACCGTGTTGGCAAAAAATTCTTAAAATGCAAAATAATAATAATAGCCCGTGACGGCTATAATCCTCTAAAGGGGCGGAGGTCATGGGTAGTAGCCGAATTTCTTTCATAAGGGAAAACCAATGTGCTGAGATAGGTAAGGATTTTCTCTGGAAAAAGCATTACAACGTATCGACTGAATAACTTTTTGATTCTTATCTGAGGGAAAACTGGAAACTCCTATGTTTTGTGTTCTGTTTACTCTGGTGACGATATTATTTTGAAGTTTAAGAGCGTTTACGACGTACGGCATTTCAAACAAACTTTCAAGCCCATGTTTTTCTAAAATAATGAATCGATTTTAATGAAACTTATTTCTAAAAGATAACTGGAAATCTCTGTTTCTATGAAAAATTTTACATCGGTCAAATTTGGCTGTAACACTATTTTTCGAAAATGTTCTTAACTAACTTTTTAGACCTTTGTATCCTGCTTATGCGTACGAAGTTTCATTAAAATCAATTCATTCAATTCGAAAAACAAGGGCTTGAAAGGAAAAGTAAACGCTCTGAACGCTTAATGAGGTCATTCAGCTTAGGTACGATATAAACTTAATGAGGTCATTCAGCTTAGGTACGATATAAACTTAATGAGGTCATTCAGCTTAGGTACGATATAAACTTAATGAGGTCATTCAGCTTAGGTACGATATAAACTTAATGAGGTCATTCAGCTCAGGTACGATATAAACTTAATGAGGTCATTCAGCTTAGGTACGATATAAACTTAATGAGGTCATTCAGCTTAGGTACGATATAAACTTAATGAGGTCATTCAGCTTAGGTACGATATAAACTTAATGAGGTCATTCAGCTTAGGTACGATATAAACTTAATAAGGTCATTCAGCTTAGGTACGATATAAACTTAATGAGGTCATTCAGCTTAGGTACGATATAAACTTAATGAGGTCATTCAGCTTAGGTACGATATAAACTTAATGAGGTCATTCAGCTTAGGTACGATATAAACTTAATGAGGTCATTCAGCTTAGGTACGATATAAACTTAATGAGGTCATTCAGCTTAGGTACGATATAAACTTAATGAGGTCATTCAGCTTAGGTACGATATAAACTTAATGAGGTCATTCAGCTTAGGTACGATATAAACTTAATAAGGTCATTCAGCTTAGGTACGATATAAACTTAATGAGGTCATTCAGCTTAGGTACGATATAAACTTAATGAGGTCATTCAGCTTAGGTACGATATAAACTTAATGAGGTCATTCAGCTTAGGTACGATATAAACTTAATGAGGTCATTCAGCTTAGGTACGATATAAACTTAATGAGGTCATTCAGCTTAGGTACGATATAAACTTAATGAGGTCATTCAGCTTAGGTACGATATAAACTTAATGAGGTCATTCAGCTTAGGTACGATATAAACTTAATGAGGTCATTCAGCTTAGGTACGATATAAACTTAATGAGGTCATTCAGCTTAGGTACGATATAAACTTAATGAGGTCATTCAGCTTAGGTACGATATAAACTTAATGAGGTCATTCAGCTTAGGTACGATATAAACTTAATGAGGTCATTCAGCTTAGGTACGATATAAACTTAATGAGGTCATTCAGCTTAGGTACGATATAAACTTAATGAGGTCATTCAGCTTAGGTACGATATAAACTTAATGAGGTCATTCAGCTTAGGTACGATATAAACTTAATGAGGTCATTCAGCTTAGGTACGATATAAACTTAAGAAACACTCGCTGTTAGGCCGTTTTATTTGCACTATCAGGTTTTGATTAGGTACCAAGTATTTTGTTTCCAAAAGACTATCTAACTACCAATATTCTGTCATAAAAAAAAATCGACTTACTTAATAAAAATCTTAAATTCATTCTCTCACTCACATACAACGCACACCCTTAACCACTGGATCTAGAAGCATGTGCATAGAAGTTACTTATATAATGAAGGGGAGCTCTAAAGAAGGATTTTCTAATTCTTTCCCTTGAGTTAAATAGGGGTTGACAGTTTGCATGGAAGATTGTCATTTTTGCCGCTGGGAAATCTCATCGGGCACCCGGGCTTGTGTCTTAATAAATGCCAATAAAAATTTCTCCCTTAAGGGGACTAAATGACCTAAAGTGCAGTCACTGTCGGACTGCATAGAAAAGAAAGAGAAGCGCGATGACACAACGCTGGTAATTTATTGCAAAATATAAAGCAATTATCTATTTACAAAAAATACAGTAGTGCTTTAGTATGTTGTTTGTAAAATTATCTTTAAAAAAATCAGAATGATTGTATGTATATTAGTTTAGTTTTTATTGTAAAAAGAAAGTTTTTAGAGGTATCTTCATGATTTTTTATATCAAATCTATCGTATCAAATTAGTTGTATTATGTTTTCAATACACTATCTACCTAGCATATATCCTGAAGAATATCATATATTTTTCTGATTTTGTTTACTGTAGTCGATCATATATTATTTTTAGGCATTATAAAACTTGCGTTTTTTGCGTTTAACTCCTGTAGTCCCCTTAACTAGAAGCACAGAATATATTAGGCAGCGCCGTTTGTTTCCTTTACTTACTGGCGCCGTAAATAGCAATGGAACCTAGAACCTAGGTACCGAGACTGTTATTGTAGCGCAGTAACGAGCCAGCCATCCGTCACGATTTGTCACAAAGACACTTAAAGTTAACTGCCCGAGCGCGAGGTGCGCAGTTAAGACACTTAGGTTGTGTGCAGGCGGGAAACGTTTAGTTGCTACACGAAAATCGTACGTGGCGTGTACCCTGATATTTTTGTTGTCAGGACAAAATAATGGTACCTTCTTACGTATTTTGAACGCTACCATTTTCTGCAAACCGAGAAGAAACTACTTTTGCAATAAAAACTTCCAAGAGCATTCAAATCAAATGTTTATTTGTTAGAAATACATTGTGTTTTATAAAGATTTCTAGGGTTTTTACATAAATTGTGTAATGCTATCAATCGGATAACTATGATTGTGTTGATCTAACCCCGTTTACATGGAAAGATCAATACGATATTAATTTATTGTATCATTTTGGGATCACATGGCAGTTTCATACTGCATTTGTTTTGAATCGTGTGAACCACTGTTCATACGGTGGGTGGTGGTTAGCGGATGTTGACGTGTATAGGTACAGACGCCAGCTCACAGCACACCAAGCTACCCGAAACTGTCAAATTTCCCCAATCAACTTTGAATCTTACGCTTTAGCGATAAAGTTGAAAAAGTATTAATGAAATTTGACAGATGGTACTAGCTTGATGTGATGGCGTCTGTACAGCGCAGCGCCGTGTGAACGCTCGCTCAGTATACCTATCGACGCACAGTGTGTCGACTAGAACATGCTAGCTGGACAGAAATATTTTTTGACTTATATCACTTATGATGAATGAAAATAAGCCAAAAATGTTATTTTTCCTGAGTTCTGGTGTTATTGGTATGAAATAAAAAATATAAATATATTAATGACCGGTTTAATTATATAATTAATGATACACACTAAATTAAAATGAATTTATGCAAAAAATAACTACAAAAACATTACAAATACAAAAACAAAACGTTACATTATGTAAAAGGCTCAAAATTACTACTTACAATCTCATTAGATACGTCAAAAAAGTCATCTAAATTGTTTTTTTTTTTTTATGAAAATGCAGAAATAAATTCAAATGAAATGCAAATACCACTAAGAACTTATGTTAATATTATGTACAAGTACTAGAAATTTCTATTTACAACCTGATTATATCTAAAAAAACATAAACCGAATAAGATTTTTGTAAGTATTATACTATAATACGCTAAAGCTTCATCACTACTTAATTGTCTGCCACCAACACAAGATTCCGACGTGGATTGGTTACCCTTGGCTGGGCTGTTGCTACTTCTAATAGCTTTTGCTACATTCCTGTATCCTGCCTTTCTATGAGCTATCTCAGCAGCTAACGTTAGTTCACTTGCGCTACGCTCACTAACGAGTTCTTCTACGCGGCGTTTTTTAGTTTTCTCAGAAGCATTTTCGAAATCTATTGGCGGTCTTCCAGGATGTAGCTTAAGCGATGCCGATGTGGAAGCCTGTGGTCTGTGAAAAGCAACCTTAAACTCTAAGTCTGCACCTTCCAGCCACGTCTTATTTTTCTCCAACATCCTGTTTTTATCGAATCGACAAGAATTCCATTTTTCAGTCAATTTTGCCGAAAATCTTGATATTAGTAATTTAATTTCTTTTTCTGATGTATCTACAACATCCTCCAAGCTCCATTTCTGCTTTATATACCTTAGCATTAAATTATTTTTATCCTTTTTATCTAATTTGACCCACTCTTGAAAAAATTCCATACGAGTAAGTTTGTATGTAACTTCTGAAAAATAAAAATAAAACCATGTTGGACTGTGTTCGGGGTAAAAAAATATACATTATTTAAAAGCTTAAATATGTAGCTACCTTTAGAAAAAAAAAGTAAACTGGGGTAGACTGGGGGTTTTTAGTTACCCTCCAACAAACCTTTGAAAGTTAGAAAAATTACGCCTTGAAAGACGTATGAGGGTAGGTTTCTTTTATAAATTTACACAGTTAAAATTACTTTATCATGTATATATAATAAAAATATACATACCTTCTAGTATATAATCCATCACTAGTAAAATAGATTCAATCACAAAATTTCTTTGGAGATGTTAACCAACGTAGTGCTAAATTGCAACTGAATAAATGTGCATTTGTGATTTACACAATAAAGGGTACTTACACATTTCAAACAAAACAAATCCACAGTGTTAAACGAAAACAATTCCTAGAATTAGCGCCTCTATGGTGTTGTTTACGTTAAACGACACTTTGTTTTCGAGTGTTTGATAACGATTTCTGTCCAGCTAGCATGTTCTAGTCGACACAATGTGCGACGCTTGAAAGGCAAAATTGAATAAGCGACATAGGACTAACTTCACAGGCGAACAATTTAAAGTTTAACTTTTCAGAATAAAAAAATAATATTTCCAAAATAGTACCTAATAATTACGCCTGTGTGGGATGATTACAAGAGTTTAAATGTTTTTTTTTTTCTGAAACTTTTATCCTTTCTCCTGTAAAGTTAGCCATATGTCGCTTAGTCAATTTTGCCTTTCAAGCGTCGATATAGTGTCTGTAATTTACCGGCGAATGACGTCACTGAAACGTTATTTATGTAAGTTGGTGTTTCCTAGCGTTTTTTGACACCGTAAAGTCAAACCCTGCTGCCATAATTTTCATGACGGCCGTCACTGTGGCCGTTACATGGCGGCCACCGTTCTTTTAAAAAACCGTAGCATAATCGAGAGAAAACCAAACATACTGATCGGGCATTCTAAGCTATTTCTAATAGGTTTCAAGTTCGCATCGGCTTATTAGTCGATTCTCACAAATTTACTCGCTCAAAAAGTGCGAATCGTCACTTTTAAATATTATTATGTTTTCTATAGGCGACTAGCACGAAGTTAATTTAATTGTGGGCGAGTCGACAACTCTAGAAATATGTATCAGTCAATCGGCACATTTTGCATTATATGCAACGAAGTTAAGAAAACAAACACTTCTGTGCGCTAGTGTCCTTTTTTCTATACTTTATTGCACTAACTAACTACAACACTAATACACCTTCGCATCCGATTGATTTCTGTAATCATTTAACCATACTTAATACATAGAATCTAACTAACTAATGTTCCTCTACATAAGTTAGTCGCACATGAAGTAACAGAAACTATTTTCTATTGCCTGACACCATTGGGAACCGCAAGTTTGCGTCAAGTTTACAGTTGCAGTAACTACGATTGAATGAGTTGCTTTCAGTGGGAATGTCACCATATTTCCGTGAGGAAACACTTGTGTTGCAGTGCAAGGCGGGTTACAGACAGACAGCGCGTTGTAAGCGATGGGAACTACAGAACTGTTTGTTTTTGACGAGTTAAAACAAAGGTTTTTGATATTATTCTATTATTTTTTACATGGTAACTTGTAATGCTGCACGTTTAAACTGGAAGGTGAAAATTAAAAAATTCAAACATATGTTTGTTGAAATTAAAAATTCCGGCTCCACAACTCGGAATTTGTAATTTCACGTTTTAATTTAAAAAATATTTTTTGTAAAATACTGGTATTCAGAGCTGCATCCGGCTAGGAAAAGGCTAGGCAAATGATCAATTGAAAAAATATTTTACTTCAGGTCGGTTTACAATTCGGTACCTATAACATCAGAAGAATATCTAAACCCAAAAATCAAACATAACTAGACGTGAAACGAAGCCCACGTTATACAGCCTAAAGGTTAATTCGCGTTTACGCGGCGACTACCTTTGCTTGCGAACAAAAACCGCCCGATCTCCCATCAAATATTAGCGTACCGGAATAATATTAAACGTGAAATAAAAGAGAGGCCTCAGGGCTCTCGGAATTAAAGGGATGGTCACTTTGGGGCGACAGCAGCGGTTGCGGTAGCGATTCTCGTGAAAACCGCAAAGTTTTAGCCAGTAATATGGAAGACTAAGCTGTGCCCCGCGGTTTCACCTGCATAAGTGTCGATCCCATGGGAATATTGATATAAAAAGTATCCTATGTGTTAATCCTGGTTACAAACTATCTGTGTGCCAAATTTCATTCAAATTGGTCCAGCCGTTTGTGTGTGAAGAAGTAACAAACATACAAACGACTAGAATCAATTCGTTTTACTATAATTTTTGACGTTCAAAAGTGCCTTTAGTGTGCCTAATTGAAATAAATGATTTGACTTTGACTTTGACAAACACACTCACAAACTTTCGCCTTTATAATATTTGTGTGATTAAGTGGAAAGAAGACAACATATTAGAAATAAAGCATTGTTTTGACGAATCTACGAAAATGCATACAAAAATAGCACAAAATATCGATTACAGCCGACGTAGGTCTAAGCGGTTATCAGTAAATGATCCATATAAAAAAAAAGAAACGGACATTCACAAAAGAGTAGAAAATACAACAACAGACAAGAATGAATCAATCAAAAATCTTCATTACTATCTTAATGGATGAGTAATGAGTCATTGGTGGAACACTGACATACTCATAACATATTAGCCATTTGGCTAGCATTGAAAACGATATGACAGAAGATCCATCACTTTCTAGCGTCTTCATCCGCGCGGCAGTTCCCGCGCCTCCGTGTCCGAACCCTTAGACTACTTCTCGCGTTAAATACGGCTTACTCACACTCAACTTCACTCCAGTGGAATTATATTCGGCTGTCGTTTTACTCAGCTTGCTAACGAAGTACTTTTTTCTTTTTTTGTCATTATTTAACACTTCAAAGTAGAGGCGACATCTGTAGGATGAACGCGTATTGAAATAAGGAAGATTTTTTGAGCTCGACTGTGAAAAATAAAATGTTTTTGATGTTTTGTTTTAAAGAAAGATTTGTTTTTTATTATAAACTACAACTAGGTAATCATCATGATAATTTTTCCTGTATTTGTGGTCGGCGCAACATGAAAAAGATACCATTAGGGTTCAACAAACCAAACCTGAACCCTAATGGCGAAACACATTATTGAATTACAATCCGAAGGATTTTGAAGGAAATTCCTAATCCATTGATTCATAATATTTGATAGATTCATCTGCTCACTAATGAAAATAACGCAATGAATCTTGTTGAACTGTCAAAATGAATGGCATTGCCATTGTAAGAATGTTACGCAATTACCCCTCCGAAATAATGCCTTTAACACAAGTACATACCCTATTTAGCGCTATAGAATACTATGCATACCTCTTCCTTGATTCCAATAAGACAGGCGCACTTCATCTGCTAATCCATGTAGTCTACTTCGTCCACTTCGTCGAAGTTGAGAACAGTTCATATTACACTTGTTACTTCACTTGTATCGCTATTCGCCTACATGTCGGCAATATCCAAGTTTTCTAGTTAACAGTATCTTGTTGTTGACGCTAAACTGTTTCTAAGGTAGCTACAGATAAGATCTTGCCTCATAATTCTGTGAAGGCTTCTTGTTTAATGTCTTTGTAAATTACAAAATGATTATGATTGATATCTTGGGAGTTGTCATCAATGTTTGGCGATATTGTCTACAGTCCATTCAGTTATTTTATCTCTGATTTTGCATCACTGTCAAAATTGCAGTGGTCTTTATACTCCTTGTAATAAAGTTGTTGTTGGATTGCTACTACTGAGATGTCTGTCAAAATCACAATGATCTTCTATTCTCGTTATAATATGGTTGCTGTTGGGTTGCTGCAATGAGATCGGATACAGGTGAATGAATATTAGTTTGTCATTAACATTGAGTTTCGTAAAAGATTACCAAGTATTCATTTAACATTATACTTCATATACTAGACAAACCTCTGAAAAATACAGCTGTCTGCCAAACAAAGTTTGCTGCACACAGCAAGCAAAACAATCTTCTATCAAGGACACAACAGAAAGCCCCGAAAACCAATACTCATAAGTACTTATAAGTAAGAAGTCCCGACCTCTATTCATCTTTAAACAATTCAATATAACAATACATGCGCCGTCATACCATTCATCTTCGCGAAGTTTCGTTACATCACGAGAGCACAAAAATTATGAACCGTAAGCAGTCCAGGCATAAATCATTATATATTATCATAAATAAATATTCAATGGCGTCCCGTATTAAATTTCATATCTCTGTGTGTTTGGCGAGCTTCCAAAGGCCACGATTGCCTGGTACAAGGAGAAAAATGCTAGAAGAGACTGAAATATCATTTTAAGGATATATGCCATTACTTCTCAAAAAAGCTATCGCATAGGATTACCCACCAATATTATACCGGGCATATATCTACTAACTTGGAAACGAAATGTTTCAAAGACCCTAAGATGTAATCAAAAGTTGAATCCGAAGCATTGTGGAAGGGATATTATTGGTGTAATCGATACCAAGCATAATAAATAATAGATGAAATTATAAATAATAGGGGTCTGTTGGAGGTTTTGCTTATGTTTTGTATGAAAAAAACCTACTCAAGTCAAATAAAGGAAATAATTTATTATAGCTTTGGTTTTATGAAATCACTTACCTTATTAATATGATCGCATCCAGTCTCCCTAACTCCTCGCCACTGACTATGCAAAATCCGGTCCAATGTTTTCTCAGCGCACTTCACTATACTATCCATTTTCTATCCATTAAGGACTCTTGATTCTTTCTCAAATTGTTTGTCCGCAGCTTCGCTTCCTGCTTCGGGAACTTCGACTTTTGCGTCTTTGTTAGGTACACCACGTTATTCGGTTCTGGTCTACTTCTTTTGTAGGATGTGAGAGCACAGTTTGTAAGTAGTTTCTTTTCGATCTAATGTAAGGTTTGAAGTCACGTATGTAGTACTCCAAATGGCTTGAGGAAATTATTTTTCTTATGCTGCCTTAGGTTGACATTTCCGGATTGCATTTTGTTTGAACGTGGTTGTTTGTGCGGTTTCAGCTGAAAATAGAATTTTCATAAGTTTCTGTGAATATCAGAATACGAAAATCTATAAATGGAAATATGACGTAGTTTACATCCTCTCCCACTCTTCGATTGGGAGCTTACATTTAATAACAATTTTACACACAGACCGAAAGTAAGCATCACGGATGAAACTAACGTAGTAACTTACTAAGAAGAACAGCCTAAAACATAATAACCACACCCCATTACCCTTCCAACAAACATACAACAAACCAGGTACTTACCCTGAAAACTGACCAAACATTGTGGGAGTCTCTAAAACCCAACGAACCGAATTAACATTTGTTTTTCGACTTCATTACCGCAAATCACCTTCCCTTCCACGGCTGTGAACACTCAGCTGTACAGGGAAAGCCAATCAATTCGAGATTATGTTATTTTGTTTGTACTCACTTATCATTTTACATTAATGGCCCAAGAAGTAGACGAAGTATAGTAGGTAATACACATATAAATTCAGTTGACATTTTTCCACTTCAGCTGCGATCTATCTATAGGTATATAATTATAAAATTCGAAGTCCTGACTGATATATCAACGCACAGCCTAAACCGCTGGTCCTAGAGACATGAAAAAGTCGCGGGCATAAGTTTTTGGACTGTTTAAACTGTATGATATAACGTTTTTATTTTGCGAAGCGTTTGAACTGTATACTTTAACGTTTTTATTGACTTATTCAACTACCTTTTAAATCATAATTTGGCATCACAGCTAAAGTGAAAAAATGCTAACTTTTGGAGGGCACTTTGTTTTATACAGGGGTGAAAAAAAAAAATGTTCCAAAGTATTGCTATCAACTAGCTCTGTTATTTAATTAAATATCCATCACACGGACCCTTTTATTGTTCGATAGAAATGAACACTATGCCTAGTTGCTATGTTCCTCTTCTAAAAATAGAAAAAAACAATCTATATAGACAGTAAACCAATTAACGTTAACTGGGTGATAATTAAGATCGCAGTGTTTTAACTCAAGACACGAAGCAACACAAGTATATCGACTTGCTGATTGACTTACTCAATCCTTTCCAAGAAAACAGGGATTCAATTAAGGATTCCAGGATTAACTTGGCACGCGTAACAAATATGTGACGTAAGAATAGAAAAGCCACAAAGACCTTACGCATGACGATTATGTTCGTCTTCCGTTCCAAGTTCCAGGATTTTTTTTCTTCTCCAGATTCCTCCAAGTTCACGTGAACATTATGATAAAGTGGAACACCTGCGGGTCGCTGATTTACCGCCACGTTGGTAAAGCCAACTATTAGCGCTGCGACTAAACGCATTAACTCTGTTATTGTCGCACTGCAGCGCGACACGTTGAGTCGACAAAGCGAGGATTTGCGTTGGCGAGTTAGTTGTTGCGATTCTGCGGATTGTGCTATGGATTTGTTGTGTTTTTTTAGAGAGTCAGTTTTCAGTGTTGAATGTTTGAACTGGATGTCTGTTTTGGGCAAAAAAATCCAATTTCTTTGTAAACATAAATTCAATATGCTTATTGTTTGAATTTTAACATCTGAATAATTAAACAACTGCCTAACTTTTGATAACGCTTCAGTACTAGGAAAACTAAATACCATTTACGTTCACAAAATGAAAACATTTTACACAATCCGTGGAATTTTCTTTTCAACTGTCATCCCAGATTGTATTTTCAATCCAAAAACAAAATCGGCACGATGAACAGGCCTCATAAAATACGCAAGTTAATTATAATGAGTCGTATGCCGGCTAATCGCAGTGACGCTTTGTCTGAACTGACAGAACAATGTGGTGGTCCCATTCACGAGCAGTCTTTTGTGAGCGCTCGCGTTTAATTTATTGCACCTTTCTTACTCAGGAGTTGGGAACGAGTTTGTAATAATTTCTCGGTAATTGCATGCTCTATGCCTCCTTATTTTTTAAGAACCATCTAGAAGATATTATATATTTTTGGTTATTTTTAACTTGACTGCACTGAACTTATGATTTCTTTGCCTAAATTTCATTCAGATCCTACTGCTGGGACACAGGTCCCCTCTCTGTGAGAGTGAATGAGCCGTAATTCACCACGCGGGCCCAGTGCGGGTTCGTAGGTTTCCTCACGATGTTTTCCTTCACCGTTTTTGAGAGCAGTGATGATGAAATAAACTACACAAAGTAAACGCTTGGGTTCGAACCCACGACCAACAACTCGTGAATCGGAACCACTGGGCCTCCACTACTCTCTAGTAAATAATTATAAGATAAATAAATATAATATAAGATAATAATTATAAGGAAAAGAAAAAAAGAAAAAATTGTTTATTCTGCAAATGCTTATCCTTAATTACAAATTGACCATTTACATATTTTTGGTATGCATGAGATGCTTAATTGGCGATAGGGCTGATTCAGAATGCAGCGCAGACAACAAAATACTTTGCGTTGGTAGGTACCGAACTTCTTTGATTTGATGTAAAATTTGAACTGGCTATAAAACGTTTTTCATTAGCTCCAAACTGTTCAGAAGTGTGGTTGCTGTATTCGCGAATCAGTCAGTCAGTTGCGGGACACGGCCCGAATGAGCACGCAAACTGTTGTATCCATACGTTCTCGATTTCGATTCCAGCTAGAGAGACCATCTCGTATGCTCTTAGAGTAATTACATGCCAAAGATGCTCGCGATCACGGTCGCTGTCTTGATACCTCGATATCGATACTCGCTATTTCTACATGGATGACGTTGCGAACACGTCTCGGGTCAGTCGCACCTGGAAGTTCAGTCGCTATAGCGCTAGGCAAACGCACGGCACGGCAAATTCACATAGAGTGTCAATTTAAAATAAATTTCCGGGAAACATAATTACGTTCCTTCGTACTCGCATACTTATTTGCAACAAATCAACCTTCCTTTTGAACATACTTCAAAAAAAGGAGGAGGTTATGAATTCGGTTATTTTTTTTGTTTGTTACATCGTTCTCACATATAATTATAAATTCAACATTAATGATGTAACTAATATTTTTGTAAAAATATAATTTATAAGAGTGTCCATGGAGTTTCTTGCCCGTTCTTCTCCATAGGTACCTACGCTTTGGAATGGGCAACTAGCTTAATTTTTTCTGACTGACCGACTTCTTGACAATTCAAAAGTGCCTGTAAATAGTTTAATTGAAATAAATGCTTTCAGTTTTTGAGTTTGAGTTTACCTCAGAACTTCGTTATTTATAAACCGATTTGCTTAATTATTTTTTACTTGAAAGGATATACTTTCAGAATAGCACCATAGAAATTTCATTAAAATCGGTTCAGTATTTTGGTTTTAAACCAAAATTACTGGTAAAAATTCAAGTAAACGAAATTGCGTCGTTTGTTTTCCTACAACTTTTTCTTTAACCTTATAGGTATGTATGTAGTTAGTTTGATCGTTTCTATATTATATGAATGAGCATTTATTTTGACTAAATACTACTTTATAATCGATCCCTCTAGTTATTCGCCTATAATGCTGACCAAAACCATTACAAAAACCCAAAACGTTCACGTCATGGCCACACTACCAAAGCATCGCAATTAGATTCAATTAACGCCAGGCATCGTTACGGCCGGTTAATTATTCCACCTGGAGGCTCCGCGGCCGGCTGGAGGAAATTACTGCTGCTACCCTATTGGTAAGTTCTGTTCCCCTGTTTATAGCGCCCCAATAAGGGTTATTACAGGGAAATCTGGGAATTTTGGCTGCTCACACAAAAAGCGTTGCTCGCCCCAAAGAACAAGATGTAGGTGTATAGTGTATATAGAGGTATGAGGAACAGAGTGTAAAGTTCACTCATACTCTATAGAAAAGGAAGGATCTTCCGACCAGACGGGTGTCGTGTCTGGCGGGCAACTGCCCGATGATTCATGTCGGGCCGTTGTATATTTTGCTAATTGCGCAGTAAACTGCTTGCGAGATGCAGGATTCTGCGTGACGTCAGTATGACGCGTTGTTCGCATGTGGCGTTGTAGATACCGCTACATGTATATGCCATCAACGAGGCACCCAAACTTGAAAAAAAAATGTTATGGAAAAACGCAATAACACTTTACCGACCTGGGGATCAATTTCAGCTAGAAGAATATCAGTAGAAGATCTTACGCTTTCTAGCGTGAAATAAGACATTTTATCTCTGTATAGTCTATAGGAATACTTACTACGACTGACACGATATTCCGAAAAATTCTAAGACGTGTGACTTCCACCAACCCGCACTGGACCTACGTGGTGGATTACGGCGCACTCCCTCTCACAGAGAGAAAGCTTGAATCTCAACATCGGGAACATTAAGAATGCTTATGGTAAGGACTTTTGAGTTGTCAAGATTTTGAATAATTGTCTGTGACAGAAAGTTCAGCCTATTTTCCAACTATATAAGTATGTAGATCTATAGCAAAAGTTGCTTGGACAAGAACACATTTCCAGCTAATAACATTGCTACACAAAAGACTAGTTTATCTAAATCACGACGTACTACTGCATCAATATTGGAGTGTACAGCAGAAGTGCGATGCTGCAGTAAATCTGCTTCCCTAGGGACGTAATCAGTAGAGTAGTAGGTAAACGAGGTGTCCGATGTTCGTTCGTGTTTATCCGGTTGTTGGCCGGTGTTTGTCCAGCATGATACACGCTGATACGGATTGGTAATCGACGGAGGCGAAACGGGGATGAAAATAATGTGCTCAATATTCGATGAGGAATATTGAGCACATTATTTGAACCAGGCATAAGATCAAACAACAAAAAATTATCTCAGGCCTGGTTCACGCAAGAATTGCAATTAGTAGGAAGCAACTATAACAATATAAAAACCTCCGTTTGTTAATAAATAAAATCACTTTATGTCGGCCCCTGTGAACCAATATATTAGAATAGAATACCCTTAAATAAGTATTTGATATAAATTACATATATCGATCTGCCTAGCCTTTGTCGAACAATGTTGAGATCTACGAATGACAAGCGGGACTAATGGCTTAACGTGCTTTCCTAGGCACGGAGAAGATCCACGGACCAACTCGACTCGTGCGGCTGTTATTACTTAGCAATAAGTCACAGATACTTCCATAAATTACAGATATACTCGTAAATGTAATAATTTTACGAAGGGTGATGCAATGGGGGTCTTATTTGATTGAACCGTGTAATATTGCCATTACTAGTAGTATTAGCACCCGTACCTCTATACCCCAAGAACTCAACATCAAAAGGCATCTATCTGTTCTGGTCCAAACGCATCCTCAAAAACATCGGACATGTCCCGAGGCGTGAGGCAGACTCTATAGAGCGCCTTGTCGTGCAGGGTAGAGTGGAGGGCACTAGACCAGGCGGACCCTCACCAAGATCGTCGGATATAGTTGAATTTTAGTAAGAAACCGATGGATATATCCGACTATCCTGCATACTTATCTCTTTTGCTTGAGAGCAGCGGTGGCCCAGTCGTAGCGGCTGTGACTTACGACTTTTAGGTCGTAGGTTCGAACCCTGACAGGGGCTTTACTTTGTGTAAATTATTTCATCACCGCTGCTCTCTAAATGGCGAGGGAAAACATCGTGAGGAAATCGGCACGTCCTAGAACCAAGAATTCGAACTCATGTGACATCTACCCTGCACTGGGCCCGCGTGATGGATATGGGCCACTCCATCTCACCGAGAGGAGGCCTGTTTCCCAGAACTGGGAACATTATAGGCTAATTATACTATTATGCTATGCTATGGACATTTAAATGCTTTTAACCTCTTGACACACAATAAATGTACAAATAACACACATTTTTAATTTTTGAAGGTATACTCGTATCATATAAGCAAAATTTTTAAAATCCAAAATCTTCCTCTTGTTTTCTATTTAGTAAATAAATAAACATCTTCACTTAAATACGTATGAAAGGTCTGAAAAAAAATGTTCTTAAAAGGTTTAGAGATGTTTTCAGAAGCAACATGGAAAAAAACATGTTTTATTAGCTGATTGGTTTAATTCCGCAAAAGTGTCTTTTGATCCAAACTCATTACATTAGCGTTGCTATTGAATGTTTTTATTTTAATTATGGTAAAAGTGGATAAGATTTTTAAGATGTTTTCTCGATTACGTACATCTGTAAATTACTCTAAGGTTTTCTTTTTCTTCAATTTACACAATTTCAGTAAGTGCTAAGGAAACAGTCAGTGAGAGCAGTGGTGGCCCAGTGGTAACGGCCGCAACTTACGAGTTGTAGGTTGTAGGTTCGATACCAGACAGGTGCTTTACTTTGTGTAAATTATTTTTACCATCACTGCTCTCAAAAATTCTATTTAACTTGGGTTAAGTTAAATATAATTTAGCTTAGGATGAACATGTCAAAGTCAAACTCATAACAAACAGCATCAAAAGGAGACTATATATTGGGGGTGAGGAGATTGCATATGTCCAAGACTATTACGTATCTGGGCCAAATAGTCTTCTTCCAGGCACGACAAGACAAAGAAGTCGCTCGACGCACCGAGAGCGCCTCGAGGAGCTATTGGTCAATGAAAGATCTTCTAAAAGGAGATCTATCACTATGTCGCAAATGGAGAATTATTGACATGTGCACTCCCCCCATTCTCATATATGGTGCTCAAACCTGGTCTTTGACACTTCAGCAGAGATCCAAGCTCGAGGTTTGCCAGCGAGCCATGGAGCGCAGTATCCTGTAACCGTATAAGGAACACAATACTACGTGACAAAACCAAGATAACAAACGTTACCCAGAAAGCTGCTAAACTTAAGTGGGACTGGGCCGGACATGCCTGCCGCATGTCAGATGACAATTGGGCGAAGAGATCCACCGATTGGGTCCCACTAAACGCACGACGCCATCGCGGCAGGCCAAGACGAAGTGGCGGGACGAACTTGACTCCTACTGTAGGGACTGGCCGCAACTCACAAAAGACAGAACTGTGTGGAAAAGGGAGAGGGAGGTCTTTGCCCTGCAGTGGGACAATACAGACTAGTTAGAATTTTGTTAGTCGGAGTAATAAACTAGACCGATATTTAAAAAAAACCCTCACCAAAATATATTTGGCTCTGAATCATAATGTAGAAACTATGGCCCTACTTGGAAAATCGTTTCCTAAGTAAAACTATTCAAACGATCAGGAGCAATCCGTGCTCCTCTCAAGCCGAATCCATTGCCAGTCCAATGAATACTATTATGTGAGCACATTATCATATAGGATTGCCAAACTGAGTTCTGAGTGGCACCTTTGAGTAACTTTTACCCATTTGTGGGCAATTATTTAGGGATATATGTAGGTACTCGAACTCCGCAGTCCGCACTAACAAACTTTATATTTGTATGATCCGTTTTCACAGACAAACCGTGAAATCGGTTATATGAGGCAAACTTGTAAGTACAATACTACTGTAAACTCTTTATAAATAAACTAGCCTCTGTCCGTGACTTTGTCCATGTGAAATTTCTTGTTCCCCCGATCCACCCTGTCGCATCGGATCGCATCGCATGCCCGCGCTATTACTTTATTTTCGCTTAGCGTTCTTTCGGACTTTTTTTCTCGGCTCCTAGCGCGATTTAAATAGTCTATAGCTTCCTCAAGAATTGAGCTATCAAATGCAAAAAAAATATCCAAATCTGACAGGTATTTTAGAGATTAGCGTGTTTAAACAAACTCTTCAGCTTTAATATTAGTCAAGATAAATATATATTAAGTATGACCCTATGAAATTGCCATCTTACATAGAAAATATCTTTTTTTTTAAAGGATATTTTTTTTTTTTTAATCGAGATATTGAAATTGCACTTTTGCCATTTTAGTGGAAGTTGATGGCTCTGCCATAATAATCCTGAGGACGGCAATGGATGAACACTTTAGAGGCGATTTTCACCGCCTCGTTGGATTAGTCATTTTTCCCCTGTAAAAAGTTATCCAAATTCCAATTAAAAATGAAGGTCTGGTGAGTACGATGGGTGACGGAGAGTTTCGAGTCGTAACTCCTATAGTTTCGAGTCGTAACTCCTATAGTTTCGAGTCGTAACTCCTATAGTTTGGAGATGGTCTGGTGTGCGGTGCTTCGACGCAATTTAGTTGTTGTTGTTCAGTGACCCACTTGCCGAGCTTTTTATCTTTCCAATTTGGAGTAAATGGAATCAGTATTGATTTTTCATACGTTGAAGGTTACTGCAAGTTCCAACGTGGTTTGAGATGAATCTGCTTCCACTATAGCTTTCAATAAAATTCATCGTCATCGACTTTCGTCTTCGGTCGGCCACGGGGCTCATTGTTGAGACCAAAATTTCCAGAACGGAAACGATCAAACCAAAAACGGACCGTGTGTTCACATGCGGTACCATGACCACACACGTCGTTAATATTGCGTGCTGTCTGTGCTGCTTTGGTGCCACGATGGAACTCGTGTTCGAAAATAGCGCGCAATTTCGATTTTTCCATGGTACAGATACAGCGATATTAAAAAAATCGAACGGTGGGAAAACAAATGAACAACTGATTTTCAAAAACAAAATTTCATGATATATTTAAAAAAAATTGAATTCTAAATAGAATGAAATATATCAATCTTCACAAAAAAATTCATAGGTAACCTATAATAATAGAAGATTAAAAAAAAATAGATAGATTGCTAAATAATAATAATAGCTAGCTAGTAAGAATAATAATTATAGACACACAATATGACAAAATGATTACTCTCTAATAACTGAGATTTACTTACAAGTGTTCATAAAAATTAATGTTTGAGACTTGTACTCAAGTACAACAGTCCGATAGTCCGATGGTGAATTCAAGGCATGAAAATATTTGTTGTAAATTCTTTTTCGTAATATCCTTACAATATGCCTCCAATTATGTATTCTGTCGGGTAAATAATAAAAACTAAAAAAAAAATCCCATAAAAACACTGCCATAACAATTCTAATTCGAATTCCTCAAAATTAATCCAATTCCGACAAAAAAAAATGTTCGATTATAATAACAGTGGAAGTTTTCAGTCTCTGAAGTAACTGAAGGAATTCCTTCGGGAACGTTTTCAATGAATAGCATTACCGACAAAATAGATAGGCAGGTACAGAAGGCCAGCTTCTAACAACGAGCAAAAACAGGCGCACGCACACAGAGACACGTACATAAAAACACACGTATGACACGTATCTTAAGGGGGATGCGGTATGGTAGTCCGCGAAATTCAAATTTACTTACGTTTTTTGCAATTTGCAGGTCAGTGTCAGGTTGTATGTTGATAAAAATATGATTCGCGACCGTAACAAATATGATTTTACGGAATTATAATCATTAGGATCAGCAATATAACTCTTTGAGTTAGAATTGGCCTCAAATGTCATAATTAAAATAAAATAGTAATTTAAATAGGGTAATATGAACATAGAGTGTTTTATTGATGACTTTTATGATTATAATTCTATAAATAAATATTTGTTACGGCCGCGAACTATTAAGATCAACATAAAATCTGATACTGACCTGAAAATTGTAAAAAAAAACCGTAAATCTGAATTTTGCGGACTTCCTAGACGCTTTCGCCTTAAACAAATGCCACTCGCAAGTGCATTTGCACTCGCTGTGCGTGAAGTGTGTCTATGTGCGTCTATGTGCCATGGAGTTTCTTGCCCGTTCTTCTCGTTCTTCTGCCCGTACATGGTTTAATTGAAATAAATGATTTGCGTGCGTTCTCGCTCGTTGCATGAAACCAACCTTCTGGGCTCATCTATGATGTGCCATTACCGACCGGCAGGTATTACCATACGGAATTACAGAGGATTGACCTGCACTACTTTGGGTAAAGAAATCTTTTGAAAGCATTTCTATTTGGTTAGTTATTTTCAAATATTAATGGAGTAATACTTGGGTGTTGATTTATTAAAATGGTGATTTTTTTTTTTTTAATTTAGTTGCTTCATCCAAATTTAGATAAGCGAGCCGTGTAGTTCCGGCCTAAGCGTTTATCAGGTTAGGACATAGATATCGTGGGTTAGGAATAAAAGAGATGCTAATCCTTATTTGCATGTATAATTTTGATTAAGAGTGTTGACTTCAGCCAAGGCCCTGGCCATAGGATTTTACAAGTACGTGGAAGCGTGATGATGGTGGGCCTTGGAGACAAGAGTGAAGAGTCAACTGTCCGCGATGCGCGGAGCTAGATTTAAAATAGTCAATCACTCACCTGGTTGAGGAAGGCTGGTTCTGTAGCCTACCTGGATTTACGTGTATGTAAGTGAATGTATAATGTACTGTGTAGTGAAGTTAAGTATTCCAGGGTTCCGCTCAACAGGCCGGTGATCTTTAGGGCACGCGGTTTTCACCAAAATTCACAATAAACCCGTTATGTATAGTCAAAAGGGGTTGCGTACAAACAAAACAATCGATCACAACAAAATGTCCACAAATATTACAGATTTTTCTAGATTACATTAAATCACAATCAACAAGCAAAAAATTCAAGCCGGCATTTTTTTTCAAGGCTAACCGGAAGAGAGGTTAAACATCAAAAAATGACAAGTGACAATGTCAAATCAAGTGACAACTGACAGTTCTGACATAACAACATGATGTTGCCGGAAGTCAAACGGTCATAGGCTAAACAAACAAACGGGACGAAACATCTACCCCCCCCGGACGGGCTTTCCCGTCCGCTAATCAATTGGCAATCTTGACAAGGTTGCGACCGCTCTCTTCATGACCGATCCGTCCACCAAAACCTCTGCAAAACGAGGAACACCGTCGGTGCCAGCCACCAAATTGAGAATGCGCCCCCGGCGCCAATACAAAGGCTTAAGGTTGGCATCTTTAATCAGGACGAGGTCTCCAACCTTGGGCGGATGCGTTTTATCAGTCCACTTGACGCGCTGCTGGAGGATGTGCAAATACTCCAAGCTCCAACGCTTCCAAAAACTCTGAGCGAGCTGTTGCACCAACTGAAACCGCGATAGCCGATTTTGGCTCACATCGACAAAAGGGTACTCCGGCAGGGCGACAAGTGGCTGTCCAATCAAAAAATGGCCTGGGGTTAGGGCCTCCAAGTCGTTCGGGTCCGAAGACAGCGGGCACAATGGACGCGAGTTCAATACAGCTTCAATGCGGCAAAATACCGTAGCTAACTCCTCAAAGGTGAGAACGGTGTCTCCCAACAATCTGCGCCAGAGTCCCTTTGCCGCTTTCACCGCGGCCTCAAAAATACCCCCCCAATGGGGGCAGGCTGGCGGGTCAAACAACCAAGTGACCCCTCGGCGGGCTAATTTGTTACCAATGTCAGCCTGGTTCTCAGCAAGGAAGGCGTATACCTCTTTCAAATAGTTACTTGTACCCTTGTAGTTAGTACCGCAATCAGACCTGATCAAAGTAGGTAACCCACGACGAGACACAAATCTATCCAAAGTCGCCACAAAGGCCTCCGCCGAGAGAGAGGTTACCAACTCCAAGTGCACTGCCTTAGTTGACAGGCAGACAAACACACACAAATAAGCCTTAACAATTTTACTATTGCGAAGAGTAGACGTCTTCACCGAAAAGGGACCAGCAAAGTCCGTTCCGACGCCTGCAAAGGGTCTCGCCTCATTGACACGATCAGCCGGCAAGTCTCCCATCATTGGCTGCATAGTAGAGGCCTTAGTCCGATAGCACGGCAAACAACGGAAGACAATGCTACGAATAGTACGACGGGCCGACAATATCCAAAACTCTCGCTGCAGAATGGCCAACAGCGCATTGCAACCGGCATGCGAGTTCTTAATGTGACGATCAGTCACCAACAATTTAATCAAATGGCCTTCCTTAGGCAACAAAAGGGGGTGACGGACCCCATAAGGAAGGCTAGAGTGCCTCAACCGTCCCCCAACACGCAAAAGACCCGTATTGTCCAAAAAGGGGTTCAATTTACTAACGGCTCCCGACAATTTAGTCTTACCAGACTTCAAAGTTTCAATCTCCTTCTCAAAGTGCGCAGCCTGCACGGAGCGGACCCAAAGGAGGAGTGATTCCTGTCGCTCTTGAGGAGAGAGAACCGGTGACAGGCGTTTGTCCTCGGGATTCCTAGAATTATGACCAAAACGCCTGATCCACGAGGTAACGTTCAACAATTTGTCGAGGGAGCTGTATCTATTCAACAAGAAATCATGGTCAAAAGGAGGGTCCTTTGTTCCAACAGCGAGCACCTTGAGCCCGGGCAAAGGACCCGACATCAAGACTGGCGTTCGAGGCCAATCATCCTCGGGGTGAGTCAGCCAGTCTGGTCCCCACCATAGGGGGTGAGCAATCAGGCGGGGTGCCATGCACCCACGTGAGGCCACGTCGCCTGGGTTCAGATCTCCAGGCACGTGCCTCCAAATCAAAGGCGTTTCAGAATTTTGTATCTGGGACACTCGGTTCGCCACAAAGACCTCCAAAGAGTGGACGGACGTCTTCAACCAACACAAAACAATTTGACTGTCCGTCCAGGCGTAAGAAGCCCGAATGTCCACAGTTCGACCCAAAGTGTGAGCAACGTGGTTCAATAGACGCACAAGAAGCGCCGCCCCTGACAATTCTAGCTTAGGGATGGTCAGTGCCGTCCGGAGGGGGGCCACCTTGCTCTTGGCCATAACCAGTGACAACTTCACCTGGCCTGTCGAGCTGACGGTGCGCAGATAAACAACAGCTGCATAACCGTGCGAAGACGCATCACAAAAACCCATGAAGGGAAGCAGTGTAGCTCCCAGGGGGGAGGATAGCGCGGGGTAACACGACCTCGTTGACTGCAGGGAGTGCGGATACAAATTGGAGCCAATCTTCCAACAGGGTTTCCCGAAGTGGCTCGTCCCAGCCAAGTTCTGCAGTCCAAAGGCGCTGAAGAAAACATTTCGCCCAAAACAATACCGGACATATCCAACCATTCGGGTCAAAGGTCCTCGCAACAGTAGACAACACCAGTCGTTTAGTCCAAGTGTGAGGTGACTCCAAGTCGACATCGTATGTAAAGATGTCTTGGACTAGTCTGTACTGAACGCCGAGAACGGCCATCATAGCAGGGTTGTCAACATTCTCAAACAAAAGGGGGTCCTGCCTATGATCGTCCGGCAAACCTTCCAATAGCGCTGGCGAGTTGGACACCCATTTACGCAACTCATAGCCAGCGGAAGCTAAAATTCCAATCAATTCGTCACGCAACAGGACGGCTTCAGCAACTGTGGGAGCTCCAGTACAAACGTCGTCAACATACAAGTCCGTTTTCAAGATGGCGGACGCACGAGGGAACTTCAAACGCTCTCGGTCCGCAAGCTCCCAAAGTGAGCGAATAGCAACAAAAGGGCTCGATCGGAGACCGTACGTATTCGTGTTGAGCTCGTATACAATCATGGGATCCTGGGGTTTCTCTCGCCACAGGATCAACTGATAACGTCTGTCATCCTTATGAATAACCGTTTGGCGGAACATCATTTTGATGTCGGCCACAAAAACTACCTGATGACGACGGAAAGACGTAATGACGTCACAAAGATCCCTCAACAATTTGGGACCTGAATGCAAGCAATCATTCAAGGAGACACCAGACGAAGTCCGCGCAGAACCATCAAATACCGTGCGCAGCTTACCGGTTGATGGCTTGAGGACCGCGTGATGCGGCAGGAAATAATGCTCAACTGAACGCCAATCCAAATTAGACACCGACATGTGTCCCAAATCTGCGTATTCCCGCATGAAATCCAAGTATTTCTGCCGCAGCACCGGGTCCCTGCCCATGCGGCGCTCCATAGCCAACAATCTCTTCTCGGCGGTAGGTCTGGATTCGCCGAGAGGTGGTCGCACTGGAACAAAAGGCAACCTAGTAACAAGCCGGCCGGAACGGAGTCGACCTGTGTTGTTCTGATAGAACAACTCGCACTCCTCGTGTTCCGGGTTCAAACGGGCTACCTGAGGGGGCTCTTCAACCTCCCAAAACCTCTGAACGGCGTCAGAGAGGGCGGAGCCGGACGACAACACAAGATCAGGCTCAGGTGGAGGGGGAACCCTCAACACTGGTCCCATCATCGCAAAGCCAAAGATGGTCGAGACAGCCACCAAACCGTCTGGCTGCAGAACTTTTATCTTACCCAAAAATATTCTCCCTAGTACATCGGAACCCAATAACAAATGCGTTGTACTAGGGGAATCAAACCGGGGGTCAGCCAATTCTAGGCCTGACGTCAACCGGACAATTTCTGAAGACAGCTGACATTGAGGATGACTACCCAAAATATTTGTCAGAACAACGGCCGAAGCAACAATTTTAGGCTCCAAACAATTTACAGGAGTGAGCCCAAACCAAGCCTGTCCCTGCACACTGGTGACAGCTGCTTCGCCCACTCCCTTAAGCGTGCCTGAAAAGTCACGCACATCCAGGCCCACCCGACCCGCTAAAGAAGACGACAAAAGGCAACCTTGGGCTCCCGTGTCCAAAATGGCACGGACCACAACAGAGTCCCCCGTGGGCCCCCAGACCCTGACCGATGCCGTTGGCAACAAAACCGTGTCGATCTGAGGGGGTTCCTTAGCGGGGCAGGCGCCAATGTCCTAACAATGCCTGGGCGGCGACCGATCGCCGCACCCAGGCTCTGGTCTTTCGCGACGAGGATAATGGTCAAATTCCTCGTCCGCGCGGTGTCCCGAGCCACGCGCCATCGCTGGAAGGGCATATCCCACCGGATGCCTGAATGGTGGGGGGCGTGACTCCAATCGGGGACGTTCCGCCAGTGGAGGGGAGGGAAGGCGGTGCTGGTCTGGCCAGCACTGCCTTGCAAAAGCTACGGAATCGCCTTTACGGGGGGAGACCAAATGGCAGTCGCGCGGCTCCCGATCAACTTGCGCGGGGGGTGGAGTGCGACGCTCAAAATTGCGGACCTCTCCCCGGTTCTGAACCGGCGAGCCAGAAGCCCGGTGACCAACTCCATCATACCCCCCTGTGCGCGAACCTCCATCAGAGGCTGGTCTGCCAGCGTGGTTCGCGTTAGCGCACAAAATGTCCAAATGGGACCCCCTACAAATTCTACAAGGGCGGGGGTTGGGGCAGTCCCGATGGAAGTGGGCCCCCAAACATGAGAAGCACAGGCGGCGTGCATTGGCAATTCGGCGGCGGGCACTCACGTGCAGTTTCAAAAAGGCCGCGCAAGTTGCCATGCCATGCCCCGTGTCCTTACAAAAGTCACAAGCAAGACGACTCTGGGTGCCAGCAAAACGGGTGGCGGGACGAATATCAACAGGCCCGCGGGCCCTAGTCCGTCCCTGGTCTCGTGGCCGAGAAGACGGTTGGCGTGACTCGGTGGCAAAACTAGAGTTATCCAAAAACCGACACTCATCCTCCAAAAATTTGATGAGGTCACCAAATGGGGGGAGGTGGGTGACACTATCCCCACCATACTTTTGCTCGAAACGAGCCCTCAAATCGGCAGGAAGCCGTTGCAGCACTACATGCACCAACAAGTAAGACCAATGGTCCACCGGCAACTCTAGTCGCTTTAAAGCGTTGGTCGCTGCCACCAACGGGTTCAGCAGGTCAGTACGCAATGCTGACAATCTAGTAATGACTGGTAAACCCAAAATCTGTTTTATATGAACGTCAGCCAAACAACGTGTGTTTTGGTACCGCCGGGTGAGTAGTTCCAGAGCGGTAGGGTAGGCTGAGTCAGTCACCGACAAATGCTGTACTAAGGCTCGGGCCTCACCTTCTAGAACAGACAACAAATAGGCCAACTTTTGGGCAGGTCTGAGGTCCGAGCGTGCATCAACCAAACTTTCAAAAAGGTTTTGGAAACCTAACCAGTGGTCCAAGCGACCGTCAAAATGTGGCAGCTCCAAAGTAGGCAACCTACTCAATAGTCCGGGACCTGAAACAACCGAGGTCTCTGGGTTGACCTGGACAGGTGTCCGGCTCTCCAATATTTCCTGAGCACGTTGACCAATGACATCCCCCTGGACCAAGATCTGGTCGTAGTCAGCAAGAACCTTATCTCGTGCTGCCTGGTCCAGGTCTTTCAGATCCACTTCGTCAATGAACTCGTTGAAGCGGGTGAGTAGAGCATCAACTTTGCCGAGTCTCACATTCAACTGCTCGTACCGAACAAGCGTGACCTTTTCAAGATCCGGGCGCTCAGCAGTTGCTGCAGCTGAAGTGAACCACCGTAGCTGTGTGGTCAATCCACTGATTGCCTCTCTCACTGCTTTGTATGCCATTGCACAAACAAAACAATTCAAATAAACAAAAAAAAAATTAAATAACAAATTCAAACAATATATAAGAAATCCAAAGCAAACAATTTAACTGCTATCTGGTAGTTAAATAACCCAAGGAAATACAAACAAACAGTTTAACTTTTTACTGATATTCAACAACTCAAAAAAAAATAAAAGGAAATACCTACAAAGCAAACAATATTATTATTATAATTAAACTGCAACGACTCAAGACAACAACAAAATATTGGTTCCAATTTACTGAACAACAATAAACTTTTATTTTAATTTAAAGTAATTTTAATATTCAAATGTTAATTTTCTCAACATCCAATGAGAACAAGTCAGATACAAACAACAAGGGGCTGCAACACAGGCCAATCCAACAAACTTTATTAGTATATGTAACCCGGCCGACCATGGCAACATCAGTCTACTTTTCCTCAACAACTTAAACAAATAATTACGGTCAACAAACACAGCAAGTTACCATTTCTCTGAAGAGACTGCCAAGCAACCAGCCCACTGCAAATGACCACTACTGTTGCCGTGCATCAGGCAACCACGCTCTGCTACCAAAATATGTTGACTTCAGCCAAGGCCCTGGCCATAGGATTTTACAAGTACGTGGAAGCGTGATGATGGTGGGCCTTGGAGACAAGAGTGAAGAGTCAACTGTCCGCGATGCGCGGAGCTAGATTTAAAATAGTCAATCACTCACCTGGTTGAGGAAGGCTGGTTCTGTAGCCTACCTGGATTTACGTGTATGTAAGTGAATGTATAATGTACTGTGTAGTGAAGTTAAGTATTCCAGGGTTCCGCTCAACAGGCCGGTGATCTTTAGGGCACGCGGTTTTCACCAAAATTCACACTAAACCCGTTATGTATAGTCAAAAGGGGTTGCGTACAAACAAAACAATGGATCACAACAAAATGTCCACAAATATTACAGATTTTTCTAGATTACATTAAATCACAATCAACAAGCAAAAAATTCAAGCCGGCATTTTTTTTCAAGGCTAACCGGAAGAGAGGTTAAACATCAAAAAATGACAAGTGACAATGTCAAATCAAGTGACAACTGACAGTTCTGACATAACAACATGATGTTGCCGGAAGTCAAACGGTCATAGGCTAAACAAACAAACGGGACGAAACAAAGAGAGTATGTTGATAATAATTGGCAATAGATTTGTATTGTGATAAGATCATAATTAAATTATTAACAGATTTGACAGCTGGAAATTGCTTTTGATAAAGGTATCACAAAACATTTTGCAGTATTACAATGACGGGATAAGTTTTTCAGAATAACATCGATGTCGACTCCTATGATATACCAGCCGAATCTTTGATACAAAATCTCAATAGCACAGTTATAGATTTCTTAAAAATTGAGCTCTTGGGTCCTTCAAAGTTTTTCTCGTTGTCCATATTCAATTTTCTATTTTCGCTATGCAGTGTTATCTCAAAAATATACCAAAATATTTGCGCATTCAATTTATACAAATGCCCTCGAAACCCTCACAATATCCGTGTTCTCCTTCTTTACCACAAGAACCTATAACACATAGACGTTCGGCCACAACCCAACATTACTCGAGTCTTCACGATTTGAATTTCAAACTAAGCTCCGAAGATTAAACTTATTTGGCCCATTATTTCGTTACCGAATTTGTTTTTTGCACGAAACGTACATGCCAGTACCCTGTGTTTTGCATTCTTTAAAATTGGAACGTTCCCGGAATCAGCATTATTGCGGCCTTTCCGTTTGGTAATAGATCTTAATAAGCACGTGGGAACGCTGCTTTATTTGTACGCTCGCGGTCGTTTTTAAAGGTTAGAGAGTTGAATTTGAGCACTATCTTTTTATTTACATGCTTTTTTATTTACATTTATATTTGTTTGAGTACATGTTTTGAAACTAAATTGCGAACGCAGTAATTTAGTTTTCAACCATGTAAACATTTTTTTTTTTTGTTAAAACCACTCTCATGTTGAGGTTCAGTTTTACTTCAAACAATTATATGATATTTTCAATAGTAGGTATTAGTAATTTTGAAATCTAATTCATTTACATATTTTTTTTAAGTTAGTTAAAGTAAAGTTGATATCCGTTTAAAGGCTGAATTTTCCAACGCCAGATAATTTTATCGGAGGAATAATTTTGAATTTTTGACAGTTCTTCCATACAAAAACTGTCAGATGTCAATTTTATTCCACAAATAAAAATTATCTGTCGATTGGAAAATCAGCCCTAAGTGTAATAACATAAATTGGAAACAAGAAATTGAACAGACTAGTATATTTATTTATTGAACCCAACAAACAAACGCAAGATTCATTTTGTTTCTAATACCTAATTATTTTTAGTTTTTATGCTGGATAATATAGCAACCATAATGAATTGACACATTCCAAGAAGTGTGGCTTGATCGTAAAGCCACAGACCAAAACCCTTCTATTTTATTCAAAATATATATTTTCCACAAATCGTATACACTTTTTAGTTCGTTTCGTTAGACCGCAGCATTACGTTTGAATTCGCACATAATGAGCAGAACCTTTTGCCGACAATTCGAGTGAACATTCCAGAATGTTCATATTTTTACACGTGAATTATGCTGAATACGAGTTTAGAAACGGCAAAGGTCGTGTGTAGACATTTTTGTTAACATATTTTATGTGAATGTGGCGATATTTTAGTTTACAGCTTAGGATAAACCTGATTTTTTCTTCCAGTGGGTAAACTATAGAGGAATGAGGAACAAGGTGTAAAGTTCACTCATCCTCCATAGAAACGGGAGGATCCTCCTACCTGACGGGTGTTATGCCTGGTGGACTACTCCCGACGATTGATGTTGGGACGTTGTACTATATGCTACTTGCGCAGTAAACTCTACTTCCGCGATGCAGGATTTTGTATGACGTCAGTATGTAATTCGCATGTGGCGATGTAGAAGTCACCACAAAACTATGAGAAGTTTAATAATAGACTTGTTTTTTAGCGATTTTCCATTCATTTGGCCGTCTATGAAAAACCTTATCCTTACATAGTATAAAAAAGTCGCCGAACTGTCTGTAGGCGCATAACTTCCGAACGACTGCACCAATAATTCTTTTTTTGTTGTGTTCGGTTTTACCAGGACAAGGTTTCTATGAATGAAAATTTGGAAAATTCGTTAAAATAATTGCACCCGCGCGAAGGTGGGGCGGGCCGCTAGTAAATTATATATGATAGTGCTAATTTTGAGCAGTGGACGACTTAGAGTCATAAATCATGCGTGATACATGCCGTGATGCTCTGTACTTGACAGGCCTACACTGTCCTCCCATACCTGTTAACACTGTAATTTGAAAAAATTGTAAAAGCCAATTATTTTAAAAGAGTAACCGAGGAGTTTTTTGACGACTCTTCTCCATAGGAAACGACCAATTTGAACCGTCTAGCTAGCTTCTGACGTTTCATAAGTGCCCATGTATGTTTATGTGAAATAAAATGTTTTGATTTTGATTGACTTGTGATACATTTCGTTTCAGACACCCTATCCTTAATAGTGGTTAAGAAAAACCGGCCAAGTGCGAGTCGGACTCGCACACGAAGGGTTCCTTACCACCCTACAATATTTAACACTACATATATAAAAAAATCACATTTGTTGTATGGGAGCCCCCCTTAATTTATTTTATTTTAATTATTAATTTTTAAAGTGAATATACAACTAAGTACCTATTCTGTAAATATTTCAAGCGTCTACCTGTTGTCGTTATTAATATCGAGCAAAAAAATCACTTCTGTTGTATGGAAGCCCCCCTTAAATATTTATTTTATTCTGTTTTTAGTATTTGTTGATATAGCGGCAACAGAAATACATCACCTGTGAAAATTTCAACTGTCTAGCTATCACAGTTCATGAGATACCATGAGAGCCTGGTGACAGACAGACGGACAGTGGAGTCTTAGTAATAGGGTCCCGTTTTTATCCTTTGGGTACAAAACCCTAAAGAACAGCCCTATAATAAGGCGTCGATCCCATTGAGCAAAAAACAAGCAATAGGCATAATGTATTTGATGAATACTTGCTCTTTTCCTACAATAACCATTAACATCTCTTCCCATTAGCTTCTACCATAAAATATCCAAACCAAGATAATTTATTAGACCCTAAACAATATCTTACGTATAAAATAAATGTCTATAAGTAGGCTCGCCCACTTTTATGTGCGACTCAAACCTAACTGGAAAAAAATGTGTGTAGGTACTAAAAGACTCTGCCTTTCCCTCCAAGGTACATAAGCGTGATGGTATGTTATGCCTTAACGCAGATTACCCAAGTTTTAATTTATTCCGTCCTTATCCTACCCAGCGCGAGTTATTGTAACAAATAGGATAGCTTCGACCCGTGGCTGCGCTTGCATGAAATTGAGAAATGAATTATCTATTATTGGTTACATTTTTCTTTTCACATGGTGTAAGAGGTCTTTTGATAACACGGTTAAGCTTTTATAAAGTAATGGCGTATTGTCAGGTTCAGTGGTTTTGACACGTTCATTTAGTTAAACAACATACTGGCGAAATGTGAGTGTAGGTACAGACGCCAGCACATCAACCTACCCGAAACTGTCAAATTTTCCCAATGAACTTTGAACCTTAACAACTTTGAACAAGGTATCTTCTAGCACTCAATTAGTTAATTGCAAAAAAGGGGCTAAGCACAATTCCTTGAAAGTATTTCATCAAAATATTCAAGGTTTTTCTTCCAAATTATTAGAAATTGAATTGTTTTTAGAAAAAACAATGTTTGATATTATTTGTATTACTGAACACTGGTTGAAAGATTATGAAATGCTGATTAATTATGAGAACTATAGTGTAGGCAGTTGCTTTAACCGAAAATCCATGCTGCGTGGTGGTTCATTAATCTTAATTAAAAATTGTGTAAAATATAAGACTCGTAAAGACATAGTGGAACTATCGGTGGAACACAGCATCGAACTGTCCTGTGTTGAGCTAGATAAGCATTTAATAGTGTGCGTTTACAGACCTCCAAACTATCAAAACTATTCTATATTTGAGTCCGTAATGGAAGATGTCTTGGGAAAACTTGCAAATGGTAATAAATCAGTAATTATTTGTGGTGACTTTAATATTAATATTTTGGAAAATAATTCAAATACCAGTAGATTGTTAAGCCTCTTTAAATCATTCAATCTGTTAAATGTGTTTATGGAACCAACGCGAATAACTACGGCTACTGCTACATGTATTGATAGTGTTTTTTTGTTCCTGCGAATATTTAGATAAAGCCATTGTAAATTATCTACCTTCTGATCACAGTGGTCAAACCGTTTCTTTTGAGTCCAACACACCAATACAAAAAGTGCAGATTCAAACTAGACCAATAACACTGGGTAATTTGAATAAGTTTAATGCCACTTTAATAAGCAAGTTAAGTGCTCAGGGCCCAAGTGTGACAAATGGTAATATTTTGTATGAAAAATTCTTTACATTAGTGCAAACAGAGTTTAATAATTCCTTTAAGAAGAAATCTAAAACTATTTGCCCTAAGTTTTTATTCAGTGACTGGGCAACTAAAGGAATCAGGAAAAGTAGGGAAAGATTATTTGAACTTTATGGCCTTAAGCCGTATATTAACACGGATACTTTTAATAAGTATGTTGCTACTTATTCTAAAACTTTTAAAACTGTCTGCAAAGCAGCTAAAGCTTCTTTCATTAGTAACAAGGTTAAATCAGCAGACAATAAAATAAAGACCGTTTGGAAAATTATTAACAATGAAACGAACAGGAACAAAAAACATAATACTGATTACACACTGGAGACTTCCCGCGGTCTCATTAGCAATAACATCGATGTTGCTCAGGAATTTGCAACTTTCTTTACCAATATCCCAATTAAAACTACAGAAACTTTAAATTCCTCGCCCGAACTAGCTATTGAATTATTAAGAGCGAATGTCTCAGCCTGTCCTGTGGAATTTAAATTTAAACATATAAACCCAATAATCATTATAAAGGCATTTAAGCAACTTAAGATCAAAATTACCGAGGATCTGTGGGGCATGTCTACTAAAGTTTGTCAATCCATTATTGAGACAGTTGCACGATAATATTTAGCTTTAATATTTAATTTGTGTGTAGATCAAGGGGTTTTCCCGGATTTAATGAAGTTCAGTAAAGTTATTCCACTTTTCAAATCTGGGGACAGCAAAGACACTAATAATTATAGACCCGTATCGGTATTGCCAGTTTTCAGCAAGGTGTTTGAAAAAGTAATGTTAAATCAAATGCTCAATCATTTTAATCGTAATAACATCCTACACGATCAACAGTATGGTTTCACCAAAGGACGTTGTACAACCGACGCCGGTGTCACCTTATTAAAACACATCTTTAACGCATGGGAAGAGGCACAAGATGCAATAGGCATTTTTTGCGACTTATCCAAGGCATTTGATTGCGTGAATTACGATACACTGCTCTTGAAACTTGAATATTACGGATTAGGTAAACTTCCTCTTAGTTTAATAAAATCATATTTAAATGATAGATTTCAGCAAGTTCAAATTAACGGTGTGAATTCATCGGGTTTAAAAGTCAAAATGGGTGTACCGCAGGGCTCAATATTGGGGCCATTCCTATTTTTAGTATACATAAATGATTTACCTCATTTACTGTTAAACCGATCACATATGGTGTTATTTGCTGATGACACATCTCTGATTTTTAAAGTAAGCAGACGTGCACAGGAGCTTGACGACGTAAATAATGCTATGCTTTTGATCCATAATTGGTTTACTGTAAATAATTTGGTATTAAATGAGATAAAAACTAAATGCATTAGATTCGCTTTACCGAATGTTAGAAGTAGTGAATATCACGTTGTATTGAATAAGGAGATACTTGAATTCGTCGAAAATACGGTTTTCCTGGGGATCACGCTTGACTCAAAGCTGCAGTGGGGTCCGCACTTAACATCACTTGCAGGGCGGCTAAGTTCAGCCGCTTACGCTGTTTGGAAAATCCGCCAATTAACAGACGTGGATACCGCGAGACTGGTCTATTTTAGTTACTTTCATAGCATCATGTCTTACGGTATTTTGTTGTGGGGACGGGCTGCAGATATTAATACTATCTTCATTCTGCAAAAGAGGGCTGTCAGAGCCATCTACAAGCTCAGCAGACGCGAATCTCTAAGGGAACTGTTCAAAAAACATCATCATGACGGTTCCTTGTCAATATATATATGAAAACATTATGTACGTTCGAAAAAATCTACATCTTTTTAATAAGATAAGTGACAGGCATAATTTTAACACTAGAAATAGGAACAAATTAGATCAACCGCGTTTCAGATTGTCTAAAGTAAAAACTTCTTTTATGGGTTACTGTGTAAAATGTTATAATAAAATACCACTCGATATTCTTCAACTAAATGAGAAGAAATTTAAAACATGCATTAAACGCACACTATGGAGACAAGCATATTATAAGTTGGATGATTATATTGTAGATAAAAATGCATGGCTAAATGCTGGTCCTGCTCCACAGGCACCTGGGCTCACTAGTTAAAATTTTCAATATTTGGAAGAGGTGCTTCCCTTTTTCTCTTTTTTTTTTTGTGTTTCTGACATTACGATCTCAATGTTAATTTTTATTTTTTATTCAATCAAGTTTAATTTGTTTAATACATCAATACTAAACACCTTTTGCTGTTTGGTAGTAAACAATTTTAATCATCTTTTAAATAAATTGCAATCTATAGTTTTGTATAATTTAGATGCATTTTTTTTCAATTTTGTAAATGTAAGAACCATGGATCCGTTTATTATGATTTTTTGATGTTGACTTGAAAGAGCAGGGCAGTTGAGAATGTGTCATGCTCACTTAAATGTCTCACTGATGGTGGCGCGTGTGTTGGATCGTTCGGTTCCCTACAAAATGGTTGAGCTGGACGGTGCTGATCCACGCGTCATGTTCGTGAACGGGCGCCGTCGGTTGAGACTGGTCATCTCTTAACTGCCAAGGCTTATTTTTAATCTTATATTTTGAATTGTTTCTTCACTTGTGTTTTTTTTTTTACATTGTTCTCACATATATAGAAGCATCAAGAATAATGTACACAGGATTTTGTAATATCTTGATTTAAAAGAGTGTCCATGGAGTTTCTTGCCCGTTCTTCTCCATAGAGATCTACGTTTTGGAATGGGCAACTAGCTTCAACTTTCTGACTAACTGACTGACTATTTAATTTTGACAATTCAAAAGTGCCTGTACATGGTTTAATTGAAATAAATGATTTGATTTGATTTGACTTATACCTACACATAACATAACATAATCAGCCTATAATGTTCCCACTGCTGGGACACAGGCCTCCTCTTTGTGAGAGGGAGTGGGCCGTAATCCACCACGCGGGCCCAGTGCGGTTTGATAGATGTCACATGTCTTCGAATTTTTGGTTCTAGGACATGCCGGTTTCCTCACGATGTTTTCCTTCACCGTTTTGAGAGTAGTGGTGATGAAATAATGTACACAAAGTAAAGCGCCTGTCAGGGTTCGAACCTACGACCTATATCTCGTAAGTCGCGGTCGTTACCACTGGGCCACCACTGCCCCTTAACCTGAACCTTATACTTTAGCAATAAAGTTGAAAATCTATTAAATTTGACAGATTGTAGTAGCTTGATGTGCTAGCGTCTGTACTATACAATCTACACATGTTACACTCTATGTTAATGGGTTTTGACAACTCATTAAGTACTTAGGAAAATTATTAATCAACATCAACGATATTATTCGTCGAGCCCTTGTCACCGCCGTATTAGAACCAAACGGCTTGTACCAGCGGTATTAGAACCAAACAGCTTGGTAAGTGACGATGGGAAGAGACCAGACGGCATGACGTTGTTGCCTTGGAAGATGGGTAGGCCTCTGGTGTGAGACGCTACCTGTGTCGATACCCTTGCGACATATCATGTTCCTAGCACGGCGGGCTGTGCTGGCGCCGCTGCTGCGGCTGCTGAGACCCTCAAGCGGCGCAAATACTGAACCTTATGGGTAACTACAGCCTTGAGCCATTTGCGGTCGAAACGCTCGGGTCATGGGGCCCGAGTGCGCGATTTCTCGCCGGCTGGTCGACACTTCACGTGACCAGACGGCTGGGTCGTTTTTTGCCCAAAGAATTAGCATTGCCATTCAACGTGGCAATGCTGCCAGTCTTCCGGGCAAGTTTCCGGATGACAGCGATGCGGACGATTACTTCGACGCCTAAGTGTCCTCTTGTTTTTGTATTTATTTGTATAGTTAATCATTTAATTTTACTTTACACTAGGTACTCCTACTCCCTTACTAATAAACGTATTATAACAGATGAATAGTTACACACCGATTTCTCTCTTTCAGTCGTCAGTAATTTGACTTCCGAAAGAAGAAGACAAAGCGTTGTGTAACTATACAGACGCTATACAACGTTTATTAGTAAGGGGGTATACACACAATAAAGATGTTTTCAAACATACAACAATGATTCATTTTCTTACACCATAATTCATCATGATCATCATTCCCCTGCCTTTATCCCAATTAATTTGGTATCGGCGCAGCATGTCTTCTTCTTCCATACGTCTCTATTAGTCGTCATACATATATGTATACATTGTAATAATCATGGTTAAAAAAAAATCGCTTCCTAATCCACCTTAAAAGGTATTGCATAATTCAGTCCCGACCAACCAGATTCTACCGGGATCTTCACTTGCTATCCTTTACAAGTTTTTCCACGTCCTACCCGCATCTAACCGAGTACACCAATCGACTGATATTGAAAATAGATTGAAATTGGATTGAGTTGAAAATTGGAAATTTTGCAATGGCGTTCCCCTGGGCTTTGCAATAGCGGTCCCCTGGGCCCTGGTTGCATGCCCGGTGAATATATTTTTTCAAATTACGTCGAGCGTAGTATAAATATTTGTTTGTATGTCCCCACAGTTTGTTGAATTTATGGTTTTCGGTGGTTTCTTGGTTGTTTGAAGAGAATAAAGAACATAATTTAGTGTTTAGAACTTTCTACTCTGCTCAGATGTGACCTGAATGTTGCTTTTGAAAATTGTTTATACAATACAACACGTGTATCCGCGTCCAACCAAGTATTTTGCGTACGGTTTACCGGGTGTTATATCTGTAGCTTATGGAGTCTACATATAGGCTACTAGCTGCTGCCCGCGACGTCGTCTGCGTGAAGGCTCTACAGCACTAAAAATACCTAAGATGCCAGTGTCGCTATAGCATTATAAGGAAACAACTTTTAAAACAGCATTAAAATATAAGTTTTTTTTTTCAAGCGAAGCAAGTGAAGAGAGTTATATTGGAATCCTGCTGAGTTCAGTCATAAGATGTGACTGAAGGAAATAGAGAAAATAATGCAGGAATACATTCCAGGACACAAAAGAGTAAAAATACGTACAAAGGTATCATACCTTACAACACTTCCCTATAAACTACGTTGGTAGTTATGCTGCCAGGAGCCAAAATGTAGAGAGAGTGAGGACTGGTGACGCGGGAGCAATTGACGTACAGTTGCCCGTGTGAGAAGCAACTCGTCCTGAGGTCGACACCCACTGCCCTCAGTGTCTGCCCCTGCGACGTATTGATGGTCATCGCGAAGCAAACACTCACGGGGAACTGTACGCGCTTGAACTGGAACGGGAAGTTATGAGGTATGAGGGGAATGCGTGGTATAAATACTGCCTCGCCGACGCCACAACCCGTAAGAATTTCCGCCTCAATGGTGTGTCTGTGGAGTGAGATGACTTTAAGGCGGGTCCCGTTACAAAACTTCGGAGGAGATAGGTTCCGAAGAAGCATAATCGGGCCGACCTTTAGCTTGATGGTATGCGCTGGAAGTCAACTTGCTGACAGGGAGTTCAGAAATCCCACGGGATAATGTGTGGCGTCATCTTGCTCGACAAAAGTGTTTATCGTGGTGTAGACCATTCCCCTCAATTTCCGAGAGAATGCATTCGTTAATTGCTGCAGCCTGATCATTTTTGGGCGTCAAAATGGCCCGCTCATACACCCAAGAATTCTGCTGGTGCGGTATACGACTGATGTACACACAGCGAATGAGTTCTTCTAAGCTGGATACCACTCTACCGAAAGACTCTGGAAGCACCACCTGTCCACCTCTCTCTTCTGGTAGAGTGCCTTCGCCAAGACTTAGAAGAACATCGGAGAATTATTGAGCACGTGCATTGCCGCCGAGTCGAGCTCTCATATTAATGGTCAAGCGCAGCGTACGAACTCGTGACCACAACGTAGATCGTTTCAACGAAACATTCACCTCGTTAGCCCTCGATTCCCACGTCACCACGGGAAGCTTTTGCCGGAAATCGCCACTGAACAGAACTGTGACACCACCCATCAAATGTTCGTTCCTGCGGATGTCCTGCAGGGTTCTGTCCACGGCCTCAACTGCCTTCCTATTGGCCATCGTACACTCATCCCATACGATCAGAGAGCAATCCTTGAGCACTTGTCCCTTATCGCTGTTACGTGACACACCACAAACAGGCGTTTCGGCGCTCTCTAAATCGATAGGAATTTTAAACATCGCATGTGCTGTCTTGCCATTCGGAAGCAGTGTGGCAGCGATTCCCGACGACGCTACAGCAATAGCAATTTTGCCTTGCCTCCTGACCTCTGCAAGTATGCCAGTGGTAACAAATGTTTTTCCAGTTCCACCAGGAGCATCCAAGAAAAACATTTTACCCTGGTTTTGCCCAACGCTTTCAAGGACGGTGTCATAAATTTGTTTTTGCTCTGAAGAGAACAAAGCGACATGGTCATTTCGTATGGTGGTAATTTCGCCCGGATCATAATTTGTCTCAGCGTTATACTCCCGATTTCCACGGTCTTGATGCGGTGATGATTGGGGAGCTGGTAACTCATATTCGATCAGTGGATTGCCGCCGATAGAAATGACCACATCTTGAAGTGAACTGAGACAGGTGTTCAGCATGCGTTCATCAGTTACTTCGACTTTGTCTCCAGTAGCACGCCTCAAAGCTCGTAGAAAATCTTCAGACAGATGATGGCGATACTTCTCTCACAAAGCTACCGGGTTCGCGACTCCGCAAAACACCAAGATGACGGCAAACAGATGACGCATGCGGCTGGGACTGTCACTGACGCTCGCCTCCGCGAGGGTGTCATCCCAATTTTGGTCACCGTCTAGAAGGCGACGTTTTACATCACATTTAAGTTTATAATTAGGTATACGACATGAAAATATATTAATTACCAAGCATTAATCACACAGATAAATACCGAACAAAAGTATTAACAGTCAATGTTTATTTTGTACTAACAACATGAAATTGATGAAGAAATGATCATCATCAATGAACATAACTTTTTTGTAATACTTAACACCGCATTTTTTTTTAATTGTCTTTCTCAACTCTGCTCAAGATTTTGAGGGTTTTGTTGGACCTTGAATTTGTCAAAACGAACTATACGATACAACTTTTATGAAGAAAATGCACATTACCATCTATGAATTTTAAGAATAACTAACTACTAACCTCGCCAACATGATCAAATTTAAATTATTAATTTCCAAAAATTGTTAACATGTAACTTGATTTGATTTTTATGAAATCTCATAGATGGCGCTGCTTCTAAATTTTCTTTGTACTACTAACATTCATTAAACTATGTTTCTCTGCCCAAGTTACTTAAATGGCGTAGTTTTATAGTGTAAAGCTAGATAATAGCACGACTTACTCAAAAACAACATTTAAATATGCGTCGTTAGATTACACGCTGTCACAGAATGCGTAAGAAAAATAAAGATTCACAGCTCCTCCCCCGTAGGTGATAGCGTGATAATATGTAGCCTATATGTTGACCCGACCTCTTAGTAATATTCATGCAAAATTTGATGTAAATCCATGCAGCACTTTTAGAGATTAGCCCGGACATACATACAGACAATCAGACAAACAGACAAAAATTCTAAAAACTATATTTTCGGCTTCGAAATCGATTGTAGATCACGCCCCAAGTATTCTTTTAAAAAAATATTCAATGTACAGTTTTGACTTTCCTACGATTTTATTATATGTATAGATATACATAATTGCATAGAGACTATCGATATATCAAATCTTTCTTGGAAGTGGTTTTATAACGAAAATATCAATTTTAATTTAGAAATCGCTACATCCAACAATTTTGTCAAAGTTTCAGTTATTACACGCACAGTGATGATAGTTAAAATTACATCCTTACTTACATAACTAAAACAAATTAACAAATCATTTTTCTTGAAATCAGAATTCAGATTTTTTTTCAATTAAACTATGCAGAAAACCCGCTTTTAATATTCTTTTTTTCTCAAAAGCCTCGGCGTAATACTGGTAATATAATTTTCAGAGCTCAGAAACATTCCGTGCAGCAGAAGTTCTGTCGTACTCGCAAGATGCTCTGCCGGAGTGCGGCTGACTTTACAATCAGAGAACGAGGAGCATCCGGGAGGGTTATCGTGCAGCGAGCGACCGGTTGTGGTTGCTAAAAGAAAAGAGACCGAAAAAAAGGAAAATATTTTATTTGGGACACACACAAATGCAATAGTAAAAAAGGAACATTTAAAAATAACAAAGTTACATAAATAATAACTAGCAAAAAAATAAATAAACCAAAACAAAGGCCTGTCCGAGGTCAAAAAGGCTCCTATTTCAGCATACTACTGCTACTGATTGTGGTAAGTCACTACAACTTCTACTTCCAAAATTCTTATAAGTCTTCATTTACATAATTGTATTGGTGTAGCAACATAGAAAAACGGTATAACAGAATAACTACAAGATAAGATAATGATTTATTTCTCGCCACAATATATAAGTACGTTTTCATGATCAAGAACAATACATAATGTATCTAGGTTAATAGGAATATCAGACAACTGTTTTATAAAGTATGAAGCTTTAAGAAGCTTAAAGTTGAATGGCATGCAATAGGAGTGGCCTATATGCAGCAGTGGACTGCTGTCGGCGGATGATGATGAAGCGAAGCTTAAAGTATACTTTAACATCAAGCTCCCATTCTTATACTTAAGTATTCATGGGTGTAAGATATTATTAATGGGAGCTTAACCCAGATTACCTTTTGTGAAATGTGTTGTTTTGATCGTAGTTTCCTTATAAGCTTAAAACACGTGTAAAGAGAACGATTTAATAATAAGAACTTAAAATACAAATAGGTATTCAACTGTCCAACCGTCATCTAATACCACACTACACAACTAGCAACCGGTTGCATAATCACAACTGTACCAAACAACCCGACACAGTTGCAGTTGCAAGTTGAACACTACAGTCCCGGTCGGGGAATTATGCGAAATTTAATATAAAACTATGCGCCATAACTCAACGTCCTGTGCCACATGTGACATGCTCCCGCAACTTTTTGCCGCCATCCTTTTTTTTTTATTTTTAAACTGTAAAATTTCCAACGAGTTCGCGGAAAGTTTTGATTACAAAAAGTGTCAAATGTAAAAGGTGCGCCTTTGATGTCGACTGCTCCGGTTCATTTTATTGCAGTTCATGAAATTCGTGGGGTTTATTTTATTGTTTGTTAGTTGGTTGATAAATTGTAACTATTAGTAGGAAGTCAAAAATAGTCAGAGTCAGGCAGGGAGGCAGGTCGTACGCAGGCGCTTAGGCCTTTCCCGCATTTCATGAATGTTGATAGTGGCCTACATTCTCTTAGCAAAAAACAAGATTTTATGTTTCACGCACCGTAAAAAAATGAACTCGAAACCTTATTCTCAGCATTATAGGACCCAATTTGTAACTTCATTAAGCTCCATTTATTTTGGAAGTTCCATTGCGACAGATTTAACTACTGAAAGTTTCGCACAACATCTTTAATCTTTTAAAGTCGGTACCTTAACGATCTTTAAAAGAAAGACCATTAACAACTTGGTAGAAACTAAAAACAGTTAACCAAAGAGTAAAAAGCTAAAGTATCAAGTAAGTAATACCTACTAGTTTTAAAGATGACCCCGGTGCCAACGTGCTCACAGTTCAACCACAAACAGTAGGATAAAAACAATATCTATACTTATTATATATCACTTTTCGTGTCTGTCTGTGTGTGTGTTCTAAACTGCGCAACTCAAACTCAACTCAAACTCAAAGCATTTATTTCAATTAAACCAGTTACAGGCACTTTTGAATTGTCAAGGGGTCGGTCAGTCAGAAAGATGAAGCTAGTTGCCCATTCTAAAGCGTAGGTACCTATGGAGAAGAACGGGCAAGAAACTCCATGGATACGCTCTTAAATAATTTCTCTCTTTTTCAATAGATTTTGATACGGTTTTCAACACTAATACCATCCTTCAGAAAAAAATCCGAAAGGTTTATGTGTAGGTATAGGAAACTAAAATATGGCGTCCAAAAATTCAACCGCATCGCTGTCACTTAGTAATGTACAGACGCCAGCACATCAAGCTACCCGAAACTGTCAAATTTTCCCAATCAATTTTGAACCTTATGTTTTGGCGATAAAGTTTATAATCTATTAAATAAAGACAGATTGTAGTAGCTTGATGTACTGGCGTCTGTACTTACTCAAGAGACTGGCGGCATTGCCACGTTGTATGTGGCAATACTTAGTCTCTGGCCAAGGTAAAAGCCAGCCTTTGGGTCACGGGAAGTGTCAACCAGCCGGTTCAACTATAAATGTGTTGTGAGATATTCAGAAAAAAATATTATTACATTTAATCATAACGTGTGTAAAACCCGACATTGTAACAAAGGATTACTATTGTGTTGACATATTCAGTCCCAAAAGATTTTTGAACCTGTTCCAAATTTCAGGCTGCATTTAAAACCTCATTGAATAAACAATATTCAACCTGGAAATCGAAAACTCTTACTCGGCGGCTACATATCTCACTACAAGATCAGCGATCCAGAAAATAATCCGTCTATCAATATGAGTGAGAGGGAGTGGGCCGTAATCCACCCCGCGGGCCCAGTGCGGGTTGATAGATGTCACATGGCTTTGAATTTTTGGTTCTAAGACATGCCGGTTTTCTCACGATGATTTCCTTTACCGTTTCGAAAGCAGTGGTGATAAAAATAATTTACACAATGTAAATCACCTGTCTGGGCTCGAACCTACGACCTCGTAAGTCGCGGCTGTCACCACTGAGCCACCACTGCTCAATAATATGGAGACAGTTCTCTCAATATGAGAATCTGCAATTCCCTGTTGATAATCAAAGTGACTGTTATAGTCGTAGTCACAACACTCCACGAATGCTAAATCATACTTCTACATTATTGTGATATTTCCTTATCTATATTTACGACTACAAAATACTTTAACAAACATAAATATTGTTATCAATACACGCACACAATTGAATTTTATTTAATACTAGAACAAAATATATCGCGGCGGGATTTTATCGAGCACAGGATTTTCAACTCTCGGTGTTGAGCCGAGCGTTGATTATCCAACAGAGCGTATCCCAGCGCGTCAAAAAAACTCAGTTTTGTATTTTCAAGTCTCAGCGCTAAGCAGTGCGTTAAGACGACACCGACCGCGCAGTGGCGCCCTCATCGTTTTATTTCTTTAGTTTTAGAATGAACATGCAGAATATACGCATTTTACGTTGTGCTCCACAAAATTATACGTTATTATTATTGCAAACGGTAGTTTAGTTTTATTATAATCCTTAAAACGGAAAATAGTGCCCCATTATTTTCCGTTTTTAGGATTATAATTATAATAATTTTAAAATATTAAATTTTTTTCGCGTACGGAGTAGTACGCGAAAAAAATCACCACGGGAAAAACGCCCGTACGTACCTGGTCTGATTGTTGCAAATATTATATTTATTTACTTACCTAGTTATTAAAACTAAGAAATCAGTCATTTCAAAGTATTCATCGTCACCATCATCGTTTCAGCCGAAAGACGTCCACTGCCAGCAGTGGACGTCTTTCGGCTCACACACACATAGGCCTCCCCCAAGCTCCTCCACTTCGACCAGTTTTGTGCTTCTCGTATCCAACGGGTTCCTGCGGCCTTCACCAGGTCGTCGGTCCACCATGTGGGAGGCCTTCCAACGCTACGTCTTCCGGTACGCGGTCGCCACTCCAGAATCTTTCGGCCCCATCGGCCATCTGTTCTGCGAGCAATGTGCCCTGCCCACTGCCACTTAAGTTTGCCAATTCTTCGGGCTATGTCGGTTATCTTGGTTCTCCTGCGGATCTCTTCATTTCTAATTCAATCACGCAGGGAAACTCCAAGCATAGCCCTCTCCATTGCCCTTTGGGTGACTTTCAGCCTTCTAAGGCCCATTGTGAGCGACCACGTTTCAGTGCAACATGCACTGGTCAAAGACTTTCGTCTTGAGACACTGTGGTATGTGGCATGAGAAGATATTGCGTAGCTTCCCAAACGCTGCCCAGCCGAGTCGGATTCGACGATTGACCTCTTTCTCGAAGTTTGACCTACCTAACTGGACAGTTTCTTCAAAGTATTACATGAATGAATCCAGCTAATCATTTCATTACCACCTCTCGATTTAAATATTCAAGATTGCCACCTAAATATTAAGTTCCCTTGATGATAAGCTACAGTTGTTTTTCAGTTCTTATTACGAGCATAATAAAAGTCTTGCATCAGCAATTAATGCGTTGTCAGATCATTCGACAATCAAAAGAACGATCGCTTTAGAATGTTCTCCTGCATACACACGGCGTGAACGTACGCACGGTGACATATCAAGCTATACTTTTCCAGTATAAGCTGACTTCTCATTGTACGAAAATCCTGTACAATACGAAGTCTGCTAAACTAGAAATATATTGCTTGATGTGTCGTCGTATGTACCTTTAGAAAATCTTGTACCAGAAACGACCGTAATCAGTCTGTGCGAAGACCTAGGCGAAATAATTTTAAGGCAGACTATCGCCTTTTGAAAACAATGATATTGCGCAATCCGCAACATAAACAGTGTCGAGGAACAAAAAAACGCTCTGTTTTGTTAACTCTAGACAAAACTGTTTGGTTTGGTTATCACAACTATTTTTTACTTTTAAACGATTCGATATAAACTTGATTTATTTAAACAATTGGGTATGAAACATTGATTGTTAAATGTTAAATGATTTTATTTCTGTAAGTAGGTTTGTTGAAAACTTAAAAACTCCATGTAAAATACTGGTATTCAGCTGCATCCGGTTAGACTGGAAGCCGACCCCAACATAGTTGGGAAAAGGCTAGGCAGATATATAAGTAGGTTTGTTGAAAACTAGATGAGGTCGGCGTTTCCTTTCCGACTACTCTAAGAAGAAAGGCCGAAACAAACTCAGAGATAGAGAGGCTCTCTTTTAAAGTCCAGACATAATCTTGGTCAGATCACGTGACGACCATGCAGATTGGTGTCTGAAATGGTCTGTTGAGGATACCCACACAAATATGAATGGACCTGATTCTTATATTCTTATATACTGACACTCTCACAGTATTAATCCCAAAGGAACGTTACCCCACATTCCAAACTTTACAGCTACTCCAACCAGATGCACGAGAACCCCCACAATCCTTCCATCTGTGACTACTACTATCCTCTCAACAGTGTCCCCGGGTGGCTGGCTCAGTGAAATATTTCCGTCGTTTGTCACTGTCACCCCCCCCTCCCCCACCCCCTCCCTGGAGGATTGGAACGACTCCACACTAATTGGTAATCAGTTCGGCTATTAGAAAATATTGGCGCGCTTAAATCATGATTTTGTGCGGACATTGGACATGCTGATTGGACAAAGAGAAACAAATTGTTTGTAATTATTCGTTTTTTTTTATTAATATTGTCATCTTACTTCTTTGTGTCAGGTAAAAAGACTGTCGGCTGAATTATTTTTCGTACGGCAGAGGGGTGCTGAAATGGCGACCATGATCGAACTAGATAGACAGACTAATAACGGAAATAACATGCAAAGGGCTAGAAAAGGGGCTAGATTCTTATTTTGTAAATGTGAGGACTTTGTAGGCCTTGTAGACTTTAGATCTGTAGACCATTTTATATTTTATCAAGTATCTGGGTACTTGTTGACAGGCCTACGCTGTCCTCCCATACCTACTGTAATTTGAAAACATTGTAAAATCCAATTATTTTTTTAAAAGAGTAACCGTGGAGTTTCTTGCCGGTTCTTCTCCATAGGAAACGACCAATTGGAACCGTGCACCTAGCTTCTGATGTTTCATAAGTGCCCATGTAGGTTTATGTGAAATAAAATATTTTGAATTGATTTGAAAAGATAATTGTGGAAATCTGTAGTGTACCTCTATCACTATGATAAAACAGATTATCAGTATTTATAATTGTACCTGTATTGTAATGGAATAATTATGAAGTAAAATATAAAACTACCTACCACAAAAAAACAAAAAAAGTTTCCCCAAGCTATAAAATCAAACACTTTTAAGGACGCTATCACATTTTGAACTCGCTCAAGTTTAGGTATCTGAATCGCAACACAGCAACATTACGCGCACGCACACATTGAAACCATTGTTCGCTCGATTTTTATACGTAACTTAACTAATCTTGGTACTTGAAGATATTTTTTTTAATTTTGCTGGTATTTATTGAGTAAAGTTAGTTGTAAGTTCGCAATCGAATTTGGTAAGTGTTATTAGTACTTACTATCTGCGTGATAATCATGTTTTTAGTATTGTTGAAGTTCATCAGTCAATACGTTCATTACTAGGTACCCAAAAACGACCTTAACATTTTAGTATTACAAGGAACATCCACATTTATACCACAGTCTGCTGTTAGTTTGAAAAGATGTACCTAAGTACTTTTAAATATTATTTTTGATGTCAATTGTTGGAGTATTACATAATCAAATACTAGCCTGGGAGTTTAACGTAGAGTTTCGTTGTGATATTTAAAAATAATCATTCCCTTATGAAAACAGTAAGTATTTTATTTACTTAAAAATTAAAACAAAGTAAATCAAAAGTAATTTATTCAAATTAGGCTGAGAATCAGCACTTTTCGAATGTCAAAATTACAAAAGACAGTCCCCCAAAACGCCCGCCCTTCATTTCTTAGTGCTTTCGCTGGGAAGAAGTGGCGCAACAAACTCCCCAGCAGCACAGCTGTCTTTTCACATAGAAAATATTTCATTGTACTACTACTATACTCCATAGGTTTAGGTAGCTAAATAAAGGTAAACAAAAAAACCACGCGACTTTGTTAACCGACTAAACGTAATACCAGTCTATTCAGTTGTCATGCTACGTCACAATTGTATTCTTCAATATAGCAACATTATAATTCACTAAAAAAAATACTGAATTGAAGAGTAAAACTGTGACGTAGCATGACAACTGGATATACTGGTATTATGAAGAAATTGGCCGTAAGTCGATTTGTCACAAACAAAAATCCGCCACCTTGAATAAAAAATGGATGTTATATTCGTAATCATCACCCCGAAAAACCCCAAAATCGACTATTAATATCGAATGTCTAAAAAAAATTTTTCAATCATTTTAATTTGGGAAAATTTTATTTTATTCTTTTTAGCGCATTTAACTAAAAGCTTGTTTTTAAAAAAACTTTTTACTTTTAATTTGTTTTTTACTTTTTAGTTATCGCTGGACAGGTTTTTTTTGTGGAGTTTAACTCGCATACATATTCTGAGCAAGACCTTTCATTTTGATACCCATGTTGTAGGAAAGCATAAAAAACTTAGTCCGCTATCTTTAGAAGTCCGCCATATTGCATTTAGAGTAACGTCACATTGTTTTTTGAGTTATTCTCAGCAAGCCCTTTCATTTGGTACCCATATTGTAGAAGTGCATTAAAAATAACTAGTCCGCCATTTTTGGTGTTCCGCCATATTGGATTTAGAATGCCGTCACTTTATTTTTCAAGTCATCCTCAGCAAGTAATTTAATTTGATACCCATATTGTTGCAGTGCATTAAAAATAACTAGTCCACCATCTTTAGATGACCGCCATATTAGATTTATAGTGACGTCACTTTATTTTTCGAGTTATTCTCAGCAATCCCTTTCATTTGATACCCATATTGTAGGAGTGCATTAAAAATAACTAGTCCACCATCTTTAGAAGTCCGCCATATTGGATTTAGATTGACGTCATTTTATTTTTCGAGTTATTCTCAGCAATCCCTTTCATTTGATATCCATATTGTAGGAGTGCCTTAAAAATAAGTAGTCCGCCATCTTGGGCGTTCCGCCATTTTAGATTTAGAATAACGTCACACAGCTAACCATGCATTGTCATCCAAACTAAACGTGCATACAAAATTTCAGCTCAATCGGTTGAAGATATCTGCTTCAAAATTTAGTTGCAAGAGTCCACCCGAACAAACATAGGTACATACATACATACATACATTGCAAGTTAAATAAAAGCTTGTAAAAATTACAACTAAGTATTTGTTTCTGAAACACATACCAATAATCGTACTTAATTTTATTTCGGTCCGAAAAAGTATCAACTTCGTCCGACCTCAGTACACAACTCGGAACTCGCTTTTTTACGTAATTATTTTTTGCGAGAAAGCGACACAGACGTGCTTCCACGAGCGCCTCTGAGCGCGGAATGACGAACCGCAAGTGTCCGCGGGTAGAAAATGTATGGAGAAATTTGAGAGCGTTTGTTATTTGTCTCATAAATGAAAAAGTTATTTATTTATCTACAAAACATTTAGCTTGTCGTATAGAGGACTATATAAGCAACAATATCTTCTTATTTTTAAGTTAAAATATGCATTGGATTTAGCTATATAGGTTCTTGTTCAAACCCCTTTTTATTAAATTTTTTGCGATTACTGTGATGGTAAAAACGTATTTGTGTGAAAATTTTGTATGGGGCTATTTAATTGTTATGGAGCCATTCTGGAGATGAATATATTATCTTTAATTTGAAACTAAGATATCCTTGCAGTTGTGACTCCAAGTTCATTAAAATGGTACCTGAAAAGCACTGTTATTCGTGGAAAAATGTGATAGCGTCCTTAAGGGTCCAACTTTAGAAATATCCAAGACAAGAGGGGTAAAAATGTCGGGGGTTGTAATTAAAAAGTTACACCCCACAGGGTAAGTGTGCGCAACTGAACGACAGCTGCGTTTTATTCCTTATTTCCTCAAAGGGGATGAAAAAATGCCTGAAAACTTTACGCCGTAAAATATTAAAATCGCTCGATTTTGTTTATGGTACTTATCGTTGAAACGTAATCAGTTTTCTCGAGTAAACACAGGCTGTTGTATATTAAAACTCGGACTTGGGATGGATTCTCCCCATGTTGTGGAAGTGTCTATGGGGTAAGTTATTGAATGGCTGCGCGTGGCTGTTCATATTGTTATTGAATGGCTACGCGTGGCTGTTCATATTGTTATTGAATGGCTGCGCGTGGCTGTTCATATTGTTATTGAATGGCTGCGCGTGGCTGTTCATATTGTTATTTTCGGGATAACAAGACATCAGGAACTTAGTGACATCTCTGTTCCTTGGCAAATGTTGCGATGTTGCTGTAAATATAAACTATACCTGTTTCATAAACTTATATCTATTTGTATGATTCATGCACATACAACATAGTCTCATACTTATTTATGCATTTATGTCTGTAATTTATATGGTGTACATAATAAAGAGTATTCTATTCTATTCTATTCTATTCTATGCAATAAAATTTAAAAAAAAACCATATCAGCTGTAATAGATATAACTTGTTTAAAACAAAAAGGACTCCGAGACGTGGCTGAGTCCCAACGACATGGTCCCAAAAGTCCTACCCAAGAAGACTCAATATTTTTTTCCTATTTCTTTTAGTTTCCATCCTTGTATTGTCTATTTTATAAGAACTATACTTGATAGAAACTCCCTTCCTCCTCCACACAAACCGCCCTCCCGCCTCCCACCTGTCCTCCCTCTGACACATTATGTAGGTAAATAAGTTCATGTGAGTCGGAGGTTTTTGTACATTAGTGGTAAATAGGCGATGAACAATGAGCTCGTTTCATTACTACATGAAAGGCAGCGAAAGGGCTAATAATGATACCGCAGATAAACACCGCCATCAACCCAGTGACACACCGGGAATTATATTTTATGATAAAGTCGTTGGACTCCACAACTTTTAGACTCCTTACTCCGTTGTCTTTATTTTAGATTGTATTGTAGATACGCAAAATATTGTTTTCCAAAAACACGTCTTAATTGTAAAATCAAAACTGGTTTTTGTCAACAGTGACAAGAGAATAGGCCATACCAGGCACAAACCAAGCAAGCTTGCTGACTGAATGGTTATGGATATATCCTAAATAACAGTTACATCGAACATTATGACAAAAAAATGCGATTACATTACCTTTTAACTGCAAGTTAATTACCCCAATATGCAAGATCAATCGTCACTAAGCGTGCATTAAATACATAGGTTCTTGCTACCCTCAGGTCTCAGTGTAGCCTTGTCTTACCCTGTGAGTATTATTTGGCGGGATATCAAGCAGCTTTGTGCGACGTAAATTGTGCGCATGACGTGTAAACAAGTGACTGGAGATAATTAAACACGAACTCATCTGTATCGAGTCATCAAACTGGAGTTATTATGTTTTAATATATACAATATGAAAATTACAAAGAGGAGAAGTTGAAGACAAGGGGTTTTGTCTAAATAAAAGAACAGAATGATACAAAAAGCTATCTAAATAAGTTGCAAAATGCATAATCAGCCTATACTGTTCCCACTGCTGGGACACAAGCCTCCTCTCTTCGAGAGGGAGTGGGCTGTAATCTACCACGAGGGCCTAGTGCCGGTTGATAAATATAATGTCATCGAAAGTTTGGTTCTAGGATATACAGGTTTCCTCACGATGTTGTCCTTCACCGTTTTGAGAGCAGTGGTGACGAAATTATTTACAAAAAGTAAAGTGCCTGGTTTGGTTCGAACCTCGTAAATCAGGGCCACTACCACTGGGCCACCACTGCACTTCATACGTTAACTGACGATGAATCTATAAGATATTGATAGAAGCTCTGCGTCTGCTTACCCTAAAGAAGATGTTGTTGCCACTGTCAGTATAGTCAACCTCGTAATTGTTTTATCACTTTCCAAGTCAATTGAAGCTTCGCTAAGGCGAAAATTACCTAACCGTCACATAGACAAATAGACCTTATCGATTTATGACGTGCACGTCACATTCAACCTTACGCCCTAAGGTTTATCAACTTCTCGTTGTCTATAGACATGGAACAACTAGCCGATTGCTGTAGCGTTACCGATCTTAGACACAAAGCTAGACAGTCCAGACAGTTTCATAATTATGGCTATAATTTCACAAAGCATCCTGAAAATGAAATCAATTATATGATGATATAACTATCTATTTCCTCGAACGACCACTCAAAATCCACTCTCGTACTACAAATTAGATATCAACAACGTTAAATGCAAATCAAACCAGAATTCGACAAAAATAAACTCCACAAAATGGGGACCATTTTCAGATTCGAAAACAAACAGAAAAATAAATGCATTGTTATACCCCTAAGTAAAGAAGGGAGATTCTGATGGGCTTCTAAAAATTAGGTCAGTCGGTTGAAATGATTAAGTGAAGAGTATTAATAAGTAAAGTGATTGATGGTGGAGACGTGAGGGTATTGTGAGGATTGAGGACTGAATGGAAGGCGCGCGTAATGGAGGAGGAAACGTAAGAGTAGATTTGATTATGAAATGATTTTTATGACGATATCTCTTCCGGGTGTCATTTTTTATATTTATATTAAACAGATTAAGTACTGGCTATAGTTCTTGAGAAAGCTCAGGTGCGTAGTACTCGCAACCGTCGTGCATGTATGAGCAGATGTATGAAGGTAAACGAGGCAAAAGGAGGATGTGAGAATCATAGCAGGTGGTGCTGTAGTTCCTGCCTACCCTCACGGAAAGGGGGCGTGAATTTATGCATGTATGTACTAGCTATAATATGAAATCTAGTCAGGTCAAAATCTATCAGGAAATCTGGTATTAAAAGAAAAGTCTTTTCCTTTTCTTTCTTTGGTTATTATTATAACCAAAGAATTATTCCACCTAAAGTAAATAAATTGAGAATAAACTGCTCTATGCGAGCGTAAATTCATTAACCTTTTGTTTTTTTTTTATCTAGATATAAATGAAATATGCTTGAGTGTGATAATATCAAATGTTATTATTTATTCACAGCCAAAATTTATTGCACATTCTCTGAAAACCAATTCTATTTGAGAGTTTATATAATCAATTAGCTTCTGCCCGCGACTTCGTCCGTGTGAAATTCCTTATTCCCCCGACCCACCACGTTGCATCGCATCACCTGCCCGCCCTATCACTTCATTTTGGCTTAGTGTTCTTTCTGACTTTTTTTTCTTGTTTTTCGGCTCCTCGTACTGTTAAATAGCCTTCCTTAAAAATTGGGCTATCAAAATGCAAAAAGATTTTTTCAAATCCGACTGATAGTTCCAGAGATTACCCCTTACATACAAACTAACAAATTTTACCACTTTATAATATTAATAGTACTTATAGATGAATGGAAAAGGCTTTCTTTTGTAAATCATTACAGTTCACTTAAAATTCAACAGAACATTTTACAATTCAAAGAATTAGTCACTTCTCAAAAAGCAAGAGTTTCTCATTATAAATACAGTCGTCTAAACAAGTCATCAACAATCTAATTCATAACGAAAGCGCGAGAAATAATTTAATTTGTTACGTTACATGCAACGCGTGTCAAAGTTGAGAACTTTCCAACATGTTAAATGTTCGTGTGAAAAGTGTAAGCGATGTTATTTAAGATTTATCTCACGGCGACTTGGGATTTCGCGTGTAAGGGATCAAGGAAACAAAATGGCTTTAAATATTTTTTGGGATGAATTTTCTTAGCTTAATGTTAGGTCCCGTTTACACCTACCACGACCACACCACATCGTATAGACAAAATGTAAGCAAGCAGGGATTACGTGTGAATAGTGTCGCTGTAGTATCTTACAGTTGCGTTGTGGTAACTACAAAAATTCGATTTGGCTGCGTTGTCGCTAGTAGTATCGATGTGTACGTTGTGGCTAGTATTTGCAGACAGACAGATCGTTGTGTTTGCGATGTAGCCGGCAGCTAGTGGCCGCTAGGCCGCGCGATCGGGTTGGTGGTTGCGTTATGGCCTTAATTGGTCGGTATCGCCCACATGTGGTCCGTATGAATAAACTATCATTTTCATACAAATTAGCGGCCGTACACGTGTTATTGTTGTGTTTGGTTGTGGTACGTGTGATCAGGCCCTTAGAGTAAATTAGGAACAAAGGAAAACGAACTTTTTTGAATGAGTTTTATTATGTATCCGTTAACGAAATAAACAATTTATTGACTGCTTTTATTAATTACATAAAAAGGCAAAAATAAATGTTACAAACATAGTGTGGGATGACCCCTAATCTAAGTGTCCCAACTCCCTGTTTATGCCAAGCTTAGGAATATCTGCGCTGTATTCACAAATTGCAGGAAATCTAACCTTTTAGAATGCCATCATCTGCCTAGCCTTTTCCCAACTATGTTGGGGTCGGCTTCCAGTCTAACCAGATGTAGCTTAATACCTGTATTTTACTAGGAGCGACTGCCTATCTGATCTCCACAACCCAGTTACTGGGTAATACGATATCCCTTGGTAAGACTGGTTGTAATACTTTCTGACTATCCGTAACTACTATCAAAGATCCACGAATGCCAGCCGGGATTAACGGCCTAACATGCTTTCCGAGGCACGGAGGGGTCTCGGCATAATTATAAAGATGGTCACCCGTCCACAGACAACAAGCGGCAAGCGTAGCTTAACCTGATCGATCGACCTGTGCGGCTGTTATTTACCACGAGCCCCTCCTAACCTAACCTTTTAGAGAGATAAATAAATTAGGTTACGTGGGTATTACAAGGGATAAAGCCAACTTTTGGGAGAGAGAGGAAAAAGGATCAATCGATTCCATAGCTATTAAGCCACAATGGCCACTAGCCCGTTATCTATAGCCGGCAAATTATTTACCCCTTTTTTCTAACCTTAACTTCGGTTAAGATATTCGCGAAAATATTATTTCTCTCCCCCTAAAGAGAAGTTTAAGAAATACTTACCCTCGCATTATTTACAATGTTCGCGAACTACCCTCGGTATCCGCGCCATATTTTTATTTGTACTTAAATCAAACTGTGTAGAAGAGGGATATTATTTTCTTATTTGTAGTAATATCTTCAAGCTGGGGAGCTTATAAGGGGTGAGAATTTCGTGTATTATGATTAAGACATTATGAAACATTGGAAGTTAAAAGACAGTTGATATTATAAAGTCCTCCAGACTGAATTTCGGCCATGGCGACCAATCTCAGCGGAGACCAGCCTTCGGTGCGGGAGATATTATAGTGCACAAGTGTGTGCGCAGACACAGGTGCACTCTCTCTTCCCTCTCTCTCATAGTCCGATGGGACCGGAGAGAGATCAGGCGCAGGAGCAACAACCTAACGTGCTTTCCGAGACACGAGGGTATCACACTCAAAACTCCGGGCTGTTACTTGCTAACACTTTGCCCGACCCGGAAATCGAACCCAGGCCCCCACGCTCAGAAGTCACGCTAACGACCACGAGACCAACGGGGCAATCACTATGACATGAATATACTCCACGAATGGCTTGATATTAGCTATTCTCATACATTTCGCGCCGATATTGAGAAGACGAGGAAAATACACTTAAAACCATTTTTATCACTATTATAACAGATCCACCAAGACACCAATTACATTATTTATAATCCCCAACTATCCCCCACGTCCCCTTAATTCCCTCCAGAATATACAACAAGGACATTTTTTCTTATTATAATATCACAATATTGCGAACGTACGCCCAAAATCAATTTCCCCGGACTGGCAAGATTATATCCCTTCAAGCCTCTTTTAAATTAAAATAAAAAGAGAAAGGAAATTCTTTACAGGTAAGAAAATTGTGGGCGCAATATGAATCGGTTGGAAGGACACCGGTACGGTATTATATTGTGATGGAAATTATTTTAAAAGCTGTCTCCTTAGCTTTTCTTTGCTGAATATTACAAAATACCGCCCATAGTCATGGTGATGAATTTCTGTAAATTAGTTTTTTTTAAACACCTTTACACGTCAAAAATAAATCATGTTTTAAAACTAGATAAGGTGGGTGTTTCCTATCCGACTACACTGAGAAGAAGACCGAAACGAACTTAGAGGTCAGTCTCTTTTAAAATCAACAATTTTTATAGCTGATAAAAAGGGCATCCTCTACAGTGAATTATTCGATGTTTTTATCACAATAGGAATAAGAGTTAGATTGGTCTTTGTCACAGACCCATCATAGACTCCAAGGCCCCTTGTTACATGACCACTACAACAGCAATACTATCGTAGCGCGCCTGCTACGCCGTCGTAGTAAGCGAGCTACGCCGTAGCAAAAGGAGACTTCCTAAACCGCTGGTCCTAGAGCCATGAAATTTGGAGGGTGTATTCTTTGAGAAGAGTATGTATCCACTAAGAAAGGGTTTTTCGAAATTCCACCCCTAAGAGGGACGGAGGGGAGGGTGAAATTTCACGCGAACGAAGTCGCGGGCAGAAGCTAGTATAAAATAAATTACGTTAGCTTACAGTTTTCAAACGCCTTTATGAATAAAACTCATTCTATTAACATAACTTAAAGTCATGCCAATATTCCCCAAGGGGATAGGCAGATGTACTTATAGTAGAGGAAAGGTATCTACAGTACACCCAAATTTCGTCAATTATATTTAAGTTTCATGTAATAGGGGCGAGCTCATTGTCATCAAACGGGCAAAAATTCCAATTTCGGGCTACTACAGATTCTGATAATCCCTAATGGAAAACCCCAATAACACTTAACACGTTTTTATGCTTACTTTTGCCCTAATTATTTAATTGGAAATCTATGGTGCAGATAATACGTTATTTAGGCTATAATTGAATTAACCTACACCGATTTCAAAATCCCTCACCCATAATCAACATAATTTCCACCACAGAAAAACTATCTCCGCCAAAACCACAACACACTTCTAAGCTAACCAAACTAAAGAGACTATTAATCGCGGCACTACTTCCAGCAGATTGCACGCTACAGGGTGTAAACAAAGTCATTTGTTTGTCGCCCCGCTCACTGATAGCGTAATTAGGACGCATGGTGGCTGATGGGATCAAGATTACATACGGATTTCGCGTTAATTTTTATGCCTATCTGTGGGTGGAGGGGGAAGGAGTGGTGGTGTAATGGCCGGCTTGTAGAGGTATGTAGGTTTGATACTGGTATTTATAATTTGCTAAGTCTACATTAATACCGTTGCGTTGGGAAGTTGTGAGAACCTAAGGTATTCGAACATTGACTACAAGCTAAACAATAATTGGTTATGTAATAGCAGCATTTTGGAGGATTTAAAATATAAATAATTTTACCAGCAGGGTAAATGCGTAACATACTATCAACAGCAATGGCTTTAATGTTGACAGTTCAACAACATTCATTGCGTTATTTACGTTGTTGAGCAAACAAACATTGTGTACACATGAAGCAATGGATTAGCAATATCCTTCCAAATTATTTTGATTGTAATTGATAGTGTGTTATACAATAGGGTGCGGTTTAGATATGACAACTAGACATTGAGCTCCATAATTTCCTCATTTAAAAACAATAGAATAGGCGCAAAGGCATTGAATTGAATATTTGCTTTCGTCTTTTGCTTATCCACGCGTCTATAAAAAACAAAAAGGTCTCATTCATTGACCTCCAGACAGAATAAAATAAAGAAAAACCTTTACTTTCTTGGCAACACATGTCGATAATGGTGCTTGTCCTCCCAAATGTACTGAAATACTTCAGCTGTAGCAAAACACTCGAGTAGCATTAAGACTATACTTAGTAATTAATGTTTTAATTGTGTGTGTTTGTATGTTGAGAAACTTATCAATATTGTGGCAGGTACATGGGTAATATAAATTGGGAAGGAACCTGAAATTCCGGGATGAGATATGAAGAAGAACAGTGAGTATTACTGGTTCCCCAGATCTTAGCTAGAAGTACAGCATCATCAGTAGCGTCGGGCTCTGTCTTGCATAGGGTCTCAGCATAATTCTGAGCGATAGCCGTTTTGCGTGGATGTGACGCATGTGTCCCCCTACCATTTTTATTTTATTTTTTGTGTTTATGTTCATTTTTGCGTCATGTTATAAATGCAAATAAACTTATTTTCTTTCTTTCTTTCCATAAGTTCCTTTAACGCACGCAGGTCATGATGAAGAGGCTATTACCCAACTCAGCCTATCGCAGTCCACAACTGGCGGCGCCACAACACCCGCAGTGTCCTCCGCCTTCCCCACCGAGTCTGTCCCAGCCACCTTCTTAACGTAAATATTACCCTGCAGTTGTACAATTTACAGGCTGCCGTCTAACCTTATCGACTTTGCAGTTTGCAAGTACCATCTAGCAGCATGATTTTATATCAAATTCGCAACTGCAGCGTCGGAAAACTGCAGAATATAAATCGAAACCCACACAAAGCCACAGGCCAGCACTAGTATAACACAAAGGCCGATTCCCTATAAATCACACTTGGTGCTTCATACCAAGCAATATTTTTGGCGCGCAAAAGCTTCGCCGTATATTTCAGAAATGTGAATTTTCCAATGAAATGCCACGTTATTTCTATTCTAATGTGAGGATGAAAGAAATATATTTACTTGCTTCGGGAGGTTGTTTCTTTGTAGATATATTCATATTCAGTTTTGTTACGAAGGTAGATATATAGTTCGATGGCGAAACATGGCCTTGGGAGATAAAAATAATTGGAAATTGTTTAGTTATTTTTCTGATCGCGGCTGGTTTTTAGCAAGGAAAGAAAAGAAAAAAATGGAAGAACAGAAAATTCAAGGATGATTACCTTATTTCTTACCATGGGTATCATAGAAGATGACTGTGAATATGTTTATGTTCTGAGCAGTAGTATTCTTCTGCAGTTTGTGTCCAGGATTTTTAACAGCCTTACAAACTTCTGAATTGAATATTTTAAAAACATATATTCTTCGTCTTCATTCATTTCCCCTTTCAGTATCCAAAAGGTAACAAAGTTAAACAAACCGTAACATAATCCGGAAAAATAATTATGTTTCAATTTATTCCATTTCAATACATCAGAGATCGTTGTGGCGTCATTCCGACCCCGGTGTGTTTAATGATTCGCACTTTTTCCCAATCAAAATTGTGAATCATTAAACAAAATTTCCTGTGCTTAGGGTTAAAAATTTGTCTCTTTTGATGAATAATTACTTAGAGTATATGATAAGATAAGAGAAGATAATCACTTATTTGCTCAAACGTGAGTACAATACATACAACACAAATTGTCAGCACGCAAGAGATGTTAAAAGTAGGGATAAAACAGATCATCATGTTTGCCTTAAAAAATGGCATACAAATATTAATAAAATAAAGTGTAATGTCACTCCGATTCTAATTATTAAAAAAAAATCATGATAATATGAGAACATAAAAAATAAATTAGTAAAACATGATCAAAATCTCTCATCAAAAAATTCATTTAAATTATAATAAGTAGTAGTAAGTTTATCTGCTGCAAAATTTCTTACATTCTTTTCGATCGCTACGTCAGTTAACTGCTTCCAGATTTTAGGTAGTTTATTATAAATTTTTGGAGCCATGCAGAAGACACTTTTCCTCATAAGTGCCGTTATATATTGATGTAGTAGTATAGATGAGGCAGTCAAGCTTAAAGCCATATAAGCCATTTATAGCGGCTCTTTTACTGTTCAAGCAGTACGGTTATGGAATGACTTGCCCGTGTCGGTAAGGCGTGCTCAATCTTTGTCCACTTTTAAAATTATGATAAAAAAGCACTTCCTCTCTCCTTAAACATCATCATTATATTTTCTTTGCTCCCGTTCATGTTTACTATTATGTTATATATATATATATTTTTATTATCTTCCTCTTTTTAATCCATCCAAAGGTTGTCTTTAAAAGATCGCTCTTAGCGATAAGACCACCCATTGTGTCACCCTTTATAAAGTTTCTATATTTATATATATCTGTAATTTATATGGTGTACATAATAAAGAGTATTCTATTATATTCCATTCTAACATGGCAATTATTTTTTGTCTTAATATTTCCATATTGAAAAAAAAACTCTCCGGATAGAGTAGGATAATTCTTCAATACTAATCCTGTCAGTTTAGCCAAAACTACACGCTAAGTGTGTTAGAAACTCCATATGATTGTATTAGCATAGGCCTATTTTAACCCATCTTGATAATCCCTTAAGCACTCGCTACGACACCCTTGGGAAGGCTTTGCAGACTAGGACAGTAGTTTTCAACATTAAGTAATTAATTTGACGTTAACAAGATTCCGGTGCATTTTGTTCAGACAAATTATTATAAGATTGGGCCAAGCTGAGTTGTGGAGCGGTAAACAGGGACCGGCGAATTTTCAGTCCACACGAATTCTTGTTCAAGCCGGGAGCCGGGAGAGAATTTGAATTTATTTTAACGTTCCTACATGAGGCTTGTAGTGCGGGAATAGTGGCCTTGTTGAGTACGGTTTACTTGGAGATACTTTGTTGTGAAGTGAGTACAAAAAGTAGCATTTCGTTTATAGGAAAAACTGCTGTGAATTGACAAACTAACTATAAATTCTACTCACCCCAGTATACCAAGTACTACAAAGCTTTGGACTTACTGTTTCGCCCTATAAGAAGCATTGTTATTTATTATTTATTTATTTATCAAACAACGCACACCAACGACATATTCACAAGTATAGTTGCAACAAGTGACCACGTGTCTTCAATACTGTGCTATGTGTATGTCTGTGTTTTACCTTTTGTAAGATTTTGGGAACGAAGTTCCTTATCGTACGCATCCTTATACTCTGCACACTTGACGAATGAGAGCTACACTAAACAAAGAGTAACATTTTGAACGTCACTTTATTTTTTTATTTAGATACTCTCATGCGTTCTTAATTCATTTCATTGTAGTTGTTATTTAATTTTAATAATATACAATGTAAAGGACGTCGTTCCCGCCGGGCGTCTCACGACACCTCCCGACTTTTTTGTTTTGCAGAAGGGTGCCTGTGGGAAAGCGCACCTGCGCGGTACTTACCCTTAACACTTTACAGACCACAATAAGATAACCATAATAAGATGAAAATTATTCTTGTCCCGAACTCCCGGCCTAACCCGTCCCCGTCTGGAACTTAAAGTACTCAGAACTTCTGAGGAATTTACATTTTCAATGCGAAATTATGTCCTCCGATGTCCTGGCATAAACGGCAGCGGCACTTATGCAAAAATAACTAGCAACTAAGTACTTGTTCAGACTATTAGCAAGCCTGCTGATTGACTTGAAAAACTGTTGGAGAAGTTAGCAGAGTTGCAGAGATGCAGAGCTGCAGAGCTCGCCTCTGATTACAAGCAGCGATTCATTGAAAATTGTTTCATTTGGGACTGCTATCGGTTGTTAGCTGTTGAGAAGTGCACTGGATTGGATGGTGGATTCTGTCTTGAGATATTTTGTGATTATGAAGATCTGTGTTGTTAAGATAATTATGTTAATATGTAGGAGGAGTTGTCTGTTGAGAATAACTTGTCTCAACCGTCGAACATTCAAGTGTTTTTTATACTAGTTCCACGTACACATCACACAGTACCTACCACAGTAAATTAATTTGAATACTTCAGGGGAAATCCAAAGTTAATCATAGTTATTATTAAAATATAATAATATATAATGTCAAACAGAATAAATTAATTAAATTTTCAATATTTTTTAATTTTTAAACTTCAGAGGGTCAAAAATATAAATATGAAAAATTGTGAAACTAGCAATAATCCACTGTCAACCCTGTTAGCCCGAAAAATCACTTAAAATAACTTAATGAACTAAGTCAACCAACAGTTTCCAAAGAAAACACAAAGAAAGAATGCAAGTAGTCGCAACTTGCTGCAAGTCGGGACACTGTCGAGTGCTAAGTATTTTAGCTGTCACAAGTTCTTGCAAGTTCAGAGCCACTTCAATAACATGTTTTTGTTGGCTTTCCAAAGAATTATTTCATAAGTTTGAAGTTTCAAACTGTGCTTTAAAGAGATTATTTGTGTGTACTTTTATTTGTTGTAACCTCGTGAAATCTGAAGGTATGCTCACCAAATAAATGATTTGGTTAATCTTGAAGTTTCCAAATGATGATCACATACCGAAGGCATGAAGCGATGACTGTGTTTGAACGTCAAAAAGTTTTTGTTTCATTAATGTCATCCCGCAGGTCAACCTAAAAGGTTGTCGGCTGCTCATCCGAGCTTGCCTGTTGATGCCTCAATTAATTTATGCCTCCAGCCAGGGCTTAAAAACTACGCGACTAGACGCTAAGGGCACCTATGGGGTACGGACCTTGGCTTAGGGTGGCGGAAGGCTCCCCCGGTGGGTCCCCGTATTGTCGAGGCGGGGGGGCTCAGTAGCCGTGGCTTGGTCACCAGAGGAACCCGAGGAGAGGCCGCTCGTTAGGGATTTTGTCGGAAAGCCGACGGGTAGCGGCCAACAAGTAGATTGCGGTACCGCTTGGGTGACATCGCAACTGAGGCCGACCACGATGTCGTATGGGAGGCATCGCGGCTGAGGGTTGGAGGCCGCGGCGGAAGAGGAGTGCCGGTATTGCGGTGCGCCGCTCTCCCTACTTTCCGCGGCCTTGACGGGATCGCCACCGTCTGATGGCGGACGCGGTGGGGCCGCAGGGGAGGAGGAGTGTTGATATGACGTTGGCCACTCTCCCTATCCTCTGCGGCCGAAAACTGGTAGGCGGCGGGGTCAATGACCTGACCCGTCGCAGGTGGACCAAGGGTGCCCAGACATGGGATCGCCTGGCGCCGATGTGTTGGTTTGGTCCCTGGGGTGGTCACGGCGTGCTATGTGCTCTGGTGCGCCGGTGATGGGGAATACTTCCCAGAGGAGCGTCGGGTGACGGACAGCCGTGGCGGTTTCGCGGATGAGTGCTGCTAGCGCGTGCTCGTGTTCCCGCCGTAAGCGGCAGAGGAGGACACCGTGGAGTGTTAGTGGGTTAGATAGAGTCCCACATAACTGCACTATCTCCCGGTGGTAGTGCAGAACGCATGAGCATTTCTCCACGTTAAAAAAAAAAGGGTGGCAGAGGGCAGAAAGGGACAGGCTGGATCGGATTAATTAAAAAAAGTACACCATTGAAATACCATTTATTTGTCACGTATTCACATAATGTAACAATGAGTAACATTCAGCCCCAGATTTAATTTTTACTTTTAATAAAACTGCATTTATTTTCTTCTGCCAAACGATGTAACAATGTTGTGTTCTCTCTATAGAGGTATGATCACCACGTTGGTAGATTGGAAGCTACATTTTTGTAGGTATAACTAGAAAAAACTCTTATTATAGTTTGAAAATTAATATATAGATGAATGAAACCCAGTATCTAGTAAGTAATACCTGCCAGATGTAGAATACTCGAATCTTCACTTTGTAAGAACCAGATTTAGCCACAACTTAAGCTGAATGGTCCAAATCGTAGACGCTGCTGTCTATCTTCCCGGCAATCACCACAAACGAGACCAGGAAAAGATCTATTCTTAGTCTAGACTTCAATTCTGATAATTAGCTAGTTATTCTGGTTTCTTTAAGCCAAGTACTTATTGAATTTCAATTATTAAAGCGCGGGAAAGGAAAAAAACGGCAAAAGACAGTGAAAGCGGTGGCGGATAGAAAGAGTGGAGGGAGGCCTTTAGTTTGCCCAGGAGGTTTTTTTACATTTTTTACACAGTTTTTGCAAAGATGGCTAATAATTGCAGGTAATTATTCCGCGGTTTTTCGTTTAATAATACTTATTATAAAATGCCTATTGCATAATGTATAGACTACTTAATACTTATAAATTATATTTTACGGCTTCAGACAAGTCTAGGACAATAAAGAAAGAAAAGAAAGAATTAAGATACACCTGATTTAGGAGGATTTTTGCAATAAATCTGTGTCAGCCAAAAGACTTATGTATACACAGCAAGACTTCGGATCCTAAACTTAGTGCTAAGCTGTGACGTCAAAACTTACGCCTAGAATAAATCTACAAAATCCATAAAAAAACCAAGTTAGAACATAACAAATCCCACCTCCCGTTACACCGTACTAAATAGATTCCAAGAAATCCAGAGGCGCCGGCAATATTTTTCAATACACTTTATTTCGCGTGATTTTTTATGGAAGCTCATAAACGTGTATTGTGGGTGACCGCGGGATGACGTATGTGTTCGGTGTGATTGATGCCACAGATTTTTCACTGTCCGTTGATGTAATTCACTTGCTTTGTCCAGTCTTGGAAAGATTACTCGGATGGGGAAAAACAGTTTATTGCCATTTGTTTTTTCTTTTCGTCTTTTCTGTGGAGAAAATATTCACTAAGTTTATTTTTGTTGAGGGAAATTGTAAAGGCTGTTTACACGATGTTAAAAACAATTAACACTTAACAGACAAAAGTGGTGTTCCTTCACTGATTAGGAAAAGCTGGTGTCTCTGTAGTAAAACAATTACCTACTGCCACAAAAGCTCAAAAGATCTCCACAAATGTCTACATTTTTTTGTAAAGCCAATTCTCTGTGTTGTTTTGGCCTCGTACGTGATTTTAAGACTGGGTAGAATAACGAATATCTAGATTGTATTTTTTTTTGCGAAATTGGAAACATGTCTTGAAAAACTAAGGACTCAATTACCTTTAGGTTGGTAGTTAATCTTTAGTTTTGTCTATACAAGTTTTGTGCATCGGTAGGCAATTTAGCCAAGATGTTATTATTGATAGAAACAGGAAAAAATGTATATAAAACTCGTTAGTTTTATCTACATTTTTAAACACAGCTTAGTGACAGTAACATATAATATAAAATAGATAGAGTGAATGTGTGTGCGTATTCTTTTATACACAAGTTAAATTATTTATAAAGTAATTTCCATTTATTTTTTTCTCTTATAAAACAAGAAAGGGACAGACATAGTTGTTACAAGTTGACGAATCACTGAGCTCTCGCATCACGTCAACACGCCCCTCCCGCACCGCGCTGCTACTTCAGGCAACGTCACAGTTAAGCGGTCGCCCTGTATTCACTAAAGTATTTTCACACTGAGCTTCTAACACGAACGCAACGTTTGACGCATAATATTTACTTTTTTTTAAATGTAATTTTAAGACCCTATTCATATCACATAATTATCTATGGGTGATACCTACTTATTGTGCTTGACGCAAAAAAAAATAGTAAAAATGCTATAGAAAAATTGTATTTTCGATTCAAAAGTCGATCGAATTGCTAGGTGAACTGTTAGGGCCTCCTATGCCCGGCATTCGTGTGAAAGCCGCACAGATGTGTACCAAGTAATAATAACACCATTGTTGACCAGCCCGATCACCAGATGACCTTTATAGATAGGTACAGTGGGTTATATGAGTTATCTGACCCACCCTATAAACGAAGGAATTTGAACCCTCTGCCTGTAACATTAAGAGTTATTTCATTTGTATGAGTTTATCAGACTAGCGCTACTCGGTAATATTTTCGCCTAACTTGTAATAAGTGGGTAGTTGAAAGACAAATATGCGTATTCATTATAAAACTAGTATTCAAATGTTACTAAAAATACGGGTAGGAAAATAAAAATGAACCGTCACAATAATAAAGCTAAAAGCCAGTCTACGCACAATTGCAGTGACTACGCGTGAATATGTTTTACCTTGCCTTACTAAATTGTGAAAACAACGTCTTTTTCCAAGTTTTTAATTTATTTTTTATAGTTTTATTATCATGTCTCAATTGAGTGATTATTTAAAATACAAAATAATCTATTTGCACGAGGAGAATGTTGGCATCAGAAAGATTGCTAGAAGACATAATATTATAGCAGTAAGTGTATTTTTCTAATTTTATACTTTGTTTTTATACCTAACTATTCCTTATGCCGTGACGTAAGCAAACATATTTTTTATAACGTATAGTGACACCTGTTTCATTTCTTTGTTTCACAGAAATACAGTCAGATTGTGGTTAAAACGTAAACCCAATAGAAAACTTGTGGGGTCAAATGATTTTAAATTGGGATTCATCAGAAGTCAGGAGAATTTGGCGCAACTTGTGATTTCAACGTTCTCATGAAGAGTAAGTGATGCTTGCTGGAACATGGTGTGCGGCATGCGAAGCCGCTTGCAACAAATTGTGGAAAGACATGGTGCTCCATTTCGCTATTATGATATCACCACCGCCCGCAGTCAACAATACTTACTTACGTGTCAGTGTGTGTGTTAAATAAACTGTTGTCATCATAATTTCTATGGAAGTGTTTCATACAATGAATAAGCAGGTCCTTTTTACGATCATAACCATATTTAAAACTAAAAATACTTAAGTAGAAAAAAATTATAAAGTAGGTAAAACATCAAAGTATTTAGTGCTATTTTTTCACTTATATTTTAGTAATTACTATTTTCTAAAAAATATTTTCACTTATAGTTTAGAAGTAGGTAAGTATGATAGTTAATGTGGTGATGTTATTGTTATAAAATAGAAATACCTATATATATTTCTAAACATATAACATGTTGATTCACTACATGTAACTGATTACTTACCTACTTAAAAATAAAAATGGGTATTTTATAGACATTGTTGAAACGAAGAAACAAAAATTCAAGCTTATCATAGAATACCTTATATTTAAAACAAGTAATTAATTTTGTAAGTGATTATTTTGTATTTATTTTGAATAAAATCGTTATCATAATCATTATTGTTTTTTATTTCTCATGTTAGGTATTTGTTTTTAAATAGTTCATTTAAATTAACTATTTTAATTTAATATAAATAATGTTTTGGATTCAAAAAACATAATTGAATATTGTAAACATAAAGCTACAAGAAGTGGAAAGTTTGTTTTGAACTCGCAACCATGTTGCTATAGGTTCACTGTTGCAACCACTAGACCAAATCGACTTAACAAGTATCGTTGAAATTAACAACTCCATCATGTGACAAAACAGTATTCAAAAGCTTACCTACCCTAAGGTTACGTGTTAAAGATCAAATTGGCATAACTGTATTCTATAATATTTACCTACCTTGAACAAGTCGTTCTATATAGTTCGTGAAGCTCGAAATCGAATAACACATTTATCTAGGTACTGCTAATTGCAGAAGGTTCAAATTCGTCTAACTTTTAGGTGGGTCAGCTAACACATATAACCCACTGTACACGAAATATGAATGAATTAACAAGCCTGATACGTCGCCTTATCGCCGGCCGGATAATCTAATTTGATACAGTGACCTTTCCTGAAAGCGGCTGTAAGGTCATTCACTTGTCAGGTCAATGAACTGTGGTTTAAATTTTATGCCTGATATTGTTGGACTTCAATGAACAAGGCCAATACACAAGGTGGGTTTTGTAATTTTGTGCTTAGGAATAGATAAGATGGGTTAAATAATAACCGACCGAAAATAAAATCTATTCTGGCGACGATAAGAATCTGTGCGGTGATCATTATTTACACAACTTTTCAAGCCTTGCAGAACACGTCTCGTAGATCCCAATCCTCATTTAGAGAACAATGATGGACAAAATGGCCGTTACAGGTAGGTACAGTCAGCAACAAAAGTCGATTAACACTGTGTAGTATTACTTTTACATATCATCTAAATTATTCGAAATATTGCTTTTCAGCATTTTATGTAAAAGGTTAAAGTCAAGTACTAACATCATGCCTGTAATTTCTGAAGGGTTAGGCAGTATTGTACCACATTTCGCCAGTAACGTTTAAATCCCAGGTGGGTGCGAGCCTATTGCCATCAACCGGGCACAAACCCAGACTCCGGGCTGGTACTAATAAATTCCTGATGGAAAACCCAATTACACTTTGCCCGACCTGGGAATCGAACCGAGGACTTCATGCCCGGCAGTAGTGCATGCGACCTCTACACCGACGAGGCCGTCCACCTACTACTATCACACTTAATATTATAAAGGCGAAAGTTTGTAAGTGTGTGTGTGTGTGTTTATATGTTTGTTACTTCTTCACGCTCAAACGGCTAGGCCAATTTTGATAAAATTTTGTATGGAGGTAGCTGACACCCTGGATTAACATATATGTTACTTTTTATCCCGATAATCCTACGTGATCGACACTTATGCGGGTGAAACTGCGGGGCACAGCTAGTTTGCTCTATAAATAAGATTTAAAAAACTGAAATGTTAATCGACTATTGTGGCTGACCGTACCTGTCAATGTCAGAATTCTGTACGTGTGAATGGTCTTCTATGAATTTTGTCAACGAACACAATCTATAGAATTGAGTTGGGCGATCCTTTTGTGAATTATGATTCACAAAATCTTTCTTTTGAGCAAATAAAGTATATAAATTCAGTTTTCTACGGTAAAAAACAAAGCCCTTGTGTAAATAAAGTATTATTTATTCGACTTATCATTTTTTGTTCCTTGTGTATTTCTTGTTGGCTTTTATCCTTTCGCCTTCATTTTAACTTTTTTGTTTCCATTTCTTGGGGCATATTGTCTGTGTAATCTGCGTTCGCGATTTATTTGCCAAAAATTTAAACAAATATGAATGAATGAAAAAATAACTTTAATTCGTACACAATAAAGTTCAGATTACGCTACAACTTCAAACATTTTTATAACTTTTTCAATAATGTTAGTCATTCTGAAATCAACTTAATTGTCATTGAAATAAAGTTGATTTTTGTTTAACTTGAAATAGGGTGGGGCTGTGCAGCACTGCGCACTTTTACTATAGTCATCATCGTCCAATTGTATATTTAATTCGATTCCTATATTTACAGTTTCTTTCATCCACAACTAAAGAATAAAGGCTGTCTCACCAACTCACAAGAATCACTACAATCTCATTCACAACAACGCGAACAGAAGTACCGAATAATTCCGCAGAAACAAAAATTGTCAAGTTGACAGGTGACATTGGCGTTCAGAATCGAAATCCGTGCTTATTATTATTTATTTATTTATTTAATACTTCAAGCACAAAAATGTACAGAGGCGGACTTAATGCCATAGGCATTTTCTACCAGTCAACCTTTGGGTGATGCAGAGACAAACAGTGGTAGGTGCAATCATGATAATTGAGGAATAAATATTTTAAATATAAAGATACACATAAACCTATTAAAACTATGAATATAATATATACCTAATTACATATAAATATAAGCACAAATAAATATACATAAATACATGAATATACTTCCTAACTAACTAAAAAGAAATAAGAAAAACAATGAGAAAATATTACCGTTGTGATGATACTGCCAGCTTAACCTTGCCTTAATCTTCACGTAAAAATCACTAAACAATTTTGTTTGCACGCATAGTTTGCAGGCAGGCATAATATAAGTTAGTGGATTACATCGCTGATAAAAATACCTGGCTCAATGCTGGTCCTGCTCCACAACCACAACTAATTGAAAATACTGTTGGATCTAATTATAAGACTATCTTTGCATAGTATAAACTCAATCTCCTTTGTATTATATGATTGCATGCATAGCACAGGTGTGAGTACTTTGTACTACAGAATAGGTATTTACCGGGTAATATGTATTTCATTGACTTGAATGAGCCCTGGCAGCTGATAGTATGTCATGCTCGCACAAATGTTTCGCTGACGGTGGCGTGTGTGTTGGATCATTTAGCTCCCTTCAAAATGGTTGAGCTTAATGGTGCTGATCCACGCGTCGTGTTCGTGAACGGGCGCCGTCAGTTGTGACTGGTCATCTCTTAGCTGCCACGGCTTATTTTAATTATTTTATTTCTTAATTGTTTTTTTTTTGTTTGTATTTGCTGTACTTTGGACGCTTTTAACGTGTACGTCTTTTTACAATTTTACATTTACAAAAACAATATAATTTAAAAGATTGTCCATGGAGTTTCTTGCCCGTTCTTCTCCATAGATATCTATTACTTTGGAATAGGCAACTAGCTTCTTATTTCTGATTGACCGACTCCTTGACACTTCAAAAGTGCTTGTAAATGGTTTAATTTAAATAAATGCTTTAAGTTTGTTTGAGTTTGTGTTAGTAAACAGTAAAATGAAACCTTAAAAATAGGTAAAATAAAGTATTTTAAGTATTTTATTGTTTCACAAAGTATTATACAATACTTTATTACAAAGTATGGGTGGCAAACTAGACGCTAAATCTGTTTAGACGCTAAATCTGTTTAAAAACATTGTCACCAAGTAATTCTTTTTTGTTTAAAAATACATATGTATCTTATTATTACAAGCTTAAGGAAAAGCCTAATTCTATCTAGGTAACTAAAACAGGCAGAAACGCTGCCTATCTCTCCTGAAACCTGGCTTCAAATACCGACATAATATAAAACTAGCGTTAGAAGCAATAACATGTAACGATCCAAATACATTTGTTTACGAAAATAAAATAAAACAAACATCATTAGAGAAACGGAAGTGAGCAATGGCTTTTTCCTGTCGCACAACATAAATATGTATGTTGGCAGCATTGTGCGTACGCACGGTAGGTAGTGCCAACTGAAATATATTGTATTTAGATTCGGTGCCAGTGTCTTTTACATAAATGGGGATAAAGAATACAATAATTCGATTATGCTGTTTAAACGTGACCCTAAAGATATTCCACAGAACAGATTTAACTGTTCTGTGAGATATTCTAACCCCCTTACTAATAAACGTTGTATAGCGTCTGAATAGCTACACAACGCTTTGTCTTCTTTTTTCAAAACTCAAATTACTGATGACTGAAAGAGAGAAATCAGTGTGTAACTATTCATCTGGTATTAGTAAGGGGGTTAGTCGGTAAGTAGTTGTAAAAGTGCATTAACAAACGAAGGTGAATACGTAAGTTGAGGGAAGGAGATACACGATCGACTTTTGTTTGTACTACAGTCTCAAAAAGATGCATATGTCATCGTAAGATTGTGAACACCGTTAGTCTATGTATAATCTATCTCGCGAGATTGTAAACTGTCGACAAACTATGAACTGTACTGACTACAATGCGTTCTGTATTACTGCATAAATATGTAGCTACAATAAAGTACCCAATGTCTAATGTGTAATGTTTTGTGGCTACACATTGACACAATGTTATGAAACAACGATTGTAGACAACTGAGTGAGTTCTTATCGATGTCAACAACTTTTTGGGGTTGATTGTACATACACCATATAATTACAATTTGATTATCTGAAAGTAACAAAGGGTCACTTTTCGGGAAAGTTTATGTAGAATTTTTGCTATGGAACATTTTTTTGCTGCGCTCGCTAATATATATATATTAAACGTTTCTCTATAGATATTGTATACAGTGTGGCAGGACATCGACTCGCAACCTGTTACCATGGATTCAATACATGATGATTCTGAACCCCTAGTGATGAAATTTATCGACTGTGTCATACATTTTGACCACGAAGGTATTGCACTTTCCTCATTCATTCATAAAACAACAGTTTTTTCTTTTTTTTTATAATCGACCTAAAATTTCTACACTAGGAAGTTTAGAATCATGTACTAAATTCATGGTTACAGTTTGTGCGTCGATTCGCCACCCTGTATATTTATTTTAGGATCTCCAACAAAAGATATACACTAAACATTATGTAGTTAATGGACGACAAAGTATTTGGTAGGTGTTCTCTTTCAATTACAGGAGACTACAGCATGCACAATAAAATTGACAACTAAGCTAACAAATTAAATACCTAATACATAATAAAGGAAAAAAAATTGACAGTGGAACATAAAAACAATAAATTCTGTAAAATATTAAAACATAGAATAATAAAATAATTAACATTAACATAAAAAAAGAAAAGAAAAAAAAACATTCACAATAAATTTTTAAGACATTTCTTATATAGACATTTCGTATATGAGGTACCTAGGTCAATTTGATTCGAGAAAGGCATTTATGCCAAATTCGCCTTTGACCGTTCTCTATATCGATTATTAATTGAAAGCCTATTTTCGGTAATAAACTTTACGAAAGGTGTTATCATAACTTTTTTGGTAGTACCTACACTTAACAACAAACTGCAATAGGTTGATCAGCACTAAAACGATGTAAGTAGCGTGTATGTGAGACGTGAGTTCATATTTAACGTAAGTTTATACGTTACGTTAATGCTTCTAATACTCTTAGAGCAAATAGCGCTACACTAGCTTGCCACCCCAAACAGGAGAGTCAGAAAATCGATTGCTTTCAAAATGCTTGAGAAACACATATAGAAATAAGTATAACACAGTATTGGAAAAATCATTGCAAAGAGAGATGGCACTAACTTAACTTACTTACTTATACTTTAAGTGCTCATACACACGAATGACACGCGTCGTCTACAGAGGCAACTGCATCCGTCGACACGCGTCGACAACGTGTTGCTCGTGTATATGAGTACGGTGCTTAAATATACGAGTGTCATGTGGTCGACAGCAGCCCCGAGTTGCAGTAGTTCCATGTGGAACTAGCTACATGGAACTACTGGGAATAAAGGCCCGACACGCGTTGACGGGTGTAGTTGCCTCAGTCGTCGACGCGTGTCGCTCGTGTGTATGCACACTAAGCTAAACTATCTTTGTCTATACTTAGTTATATAGTACATTAATCAAGCAGTATTCAAACTAATTGTTGTATGTAGGGTCCTAGGATGTCTACTGTATTTGAATAAATACTTAGCCACTAGCCACAGTAGCGCAGATTCAATAGTTAATTTTTTTTTCGCCAGTTTTCCAATGACGAACTATTTATTGGTAGACTAGAATGAAAGGGTTTTCGGCTGTCATTCTTCAATGGAAAATAAGTCCCATATTCTTTTAAAAACCAAATATTCATTATTATACCATCATTAACCTAAAGCCTAACCTTATTGTGATTTAGGAAACTGGGTCTTCTGAACCACCGTGCTAGCTTCCCAAACAGCTATAATAAACCAGCCCATTCCGGTTTTATCCAGTCATTACTGGCGCCTATAAACACAGGCGGTCTCTACCACGTGACTGGACTATGTACGCCTACTTTATGGCCTTACACTTATCATGGAACTTTATATGTACACTTAAATATTGTACGTGCTTTCGGAGGGTAGTAATTATTTTTTTATCTTTTTGACTTGCTTGCCCGTTTGTTGTGTACTTCCTAATTTTTGGCTGTTTTATCTTTTAGAAGTTACAGGAAATAAGTCCATACGTTCTATTCGGAGGGTTATCGTAAGATAGGACTGAGGAATCTTCACTGTAGGAGAATTACTTTTTCTCATACACAGCAAAATTGACCATCATAATCAGCTTATAATGTTCCCACTGCTGGGACACTGGCCTCCTCTTTGTGAGAGGGAGTAGGCTATAATGTACCACACAGGCCCGATGCGGGTTGGTTGATGTCACATTTCCTTGATTTTTTTGGTTCTAGGAGATCCCCTTAGATCCTTCTTTCTTTTTTCCACCTTTGTTAATTAAGTCGAGGGCTCGAGCCTTAAAATTTCCGGTTGGTTCACGTTTCAGGAATATAGGGAACTTCCAATCAATCGATTTAAAACAGCGTTATTCAAATGGAGTATAGAAAAATCATTCTATTCTGCGAAGGAGTATTTAGACTTTAAAGACTGCTACCGCATTTATATCCTAAGCAAAACGTTAATTTGATCCATATTACCATCAACAATCTCTATTATGAAACAAGTTACCAGATCTACAAATGAAACATGATTCCCTATATAGATATACCTACCTACCTCCGGGCATGATATAAAATATGAATATGTTTGTAACACAACGAGTTCGATCACTATCAACAGAGCACTGGGGCTGGAGACAGAACCAACTAATCTTTACAGTTAAACGTTCTGGTAGTCATAGAATTATGTTAGGGACTTCACGCTCTGAAGCGTATCAAGGAATACCACGTTAGTGTAGTGATGAACGAAAACGGAGAACAAGAAAATTAAATAAAAAACAACAGTTTTCTAGCCACACTAGAGGTCATCATCTACCTAGACCACATAATTACTGTTGTAATTTATATCAAAATGTACCTACTAGCGTCATCTATGTTATGGAATGTGCGAATGTTGTTTCATAGAGATATAATTATGTACTAGGTACATGTAAGGGTGAATAAAAAATATTTTTAGTCGGCACTGAATAACCGACGCGCTTATGGGCCCAGCACGCTTCCACTACAAAGATAGAATCATAAAATTATCGACTGGTACGAGGCGAAAATCTTTATTTCGAGCTTTATACATAACGCATCGTACTGATTATCTTCACTGTTGGTAAAGATACAAGAGTCATAACAATAAGCAATAGTTGTCCGTTAAATAGAAATCCCCAAAAGTCGAAACAGCTGAAGAATTATGAAACAAAACCCAATTTAAAAATGCTCCCAAAGGAACATTTTTTTTTATTTTTTTTTTTTTATTACTTTAATTACCGCGGACTTGGTGGTCCGCGCCCTTTTTTATAATATTTTATTGTTTACATTAAACTTTCTTTTCCTAGGGAACAGTTTCATACTCCCGCATCGGACACATCCATATTACTCTAAACTTACAATACTAGCTTAAATCTACGTGAGTCCATCTTTTTATACATATATATACATACATTTTTTTTTTTTTTTTTTTTACCTATAAAATTATTATAATGATACATATTTACATACATGCTCATGCACTTCATGCTATTAAGATAAATACATAAACAACAGGCATTACAATTACATTTTTGTTTAGACATTACAACTTAATTATTTTATTATACAATACTATTTATTATTCTGATTTTACATATTTTATGTTATTATATATTTTATTTTCGGTACATCTTATTATATTACTTAATGAAAACGTTATACATCAACACATTTTATTTTAGAGTATATTAGTTTTTACATTTTTATTCTATCTTACAGGGCTAGGTTAGAATTGGATTGGGTTGTGGGTTTGGATAGGGACTGTTAGGTGGTGTTTAGGTGGTTAGGTGGGGTCTGCTGACCAGGGACTTCGCTAGCCTGAGCAAAGCTTCCACAACAACTGCGTCTCGGTGCTGCATGGCCATCTTGAGGTTGTAATCGATGACCATTTTAGTCGGCGCACCCATCGCTCTCTTTGCGAAGCGGGCCGTGGCGTCGTCGGCGTCGTCGGTGTAGTAGACGCAACTGACCGTGTGTCTCGACACCGCCACTACCGCGTGGGAGATGCTGTCATGGATTTTGAGCCTCCTGGACTTGGTGTTGATGATGATTACGCTGTCGTAGGTCAACCCCTGAGCCTCGTGTATGGTTAACGTGCGCGATCCTTCACCGGACCCGTATCCCTGGCTTATAAGAGAAGCTTTCTCCCCTTGCGTATGAACCAGGAATAGGGTGTTTTGCGCGGTGCTCGGTATTTGCGCTCCAGTAAAACCTTCCACCTTCAGGGAGTGGACCTGCGACAGCGACGACTTGGAGGAGTATATACCGGAGTATATCTCACTCAGTGCAAACGCCACGTCCATCGGGTTGCGGTGTGTGCAGTGCAACTCCTGGGTGATGCCAGCCACCAAGTCTGGACGGGTATACCTTAACTCGAAAAGGTTCTGTCTGTCCAAAAATGGAAGCTGGTTTACGTCTCCGATGAGGACAATTTCGCTTGCTCCGGACAACTTTACTGCCATAACTATGGCCCCAAAATGGTTCATGAGAGCCTCGTCTACCGTGAGACGGTAACATTTCTCTTGCTGTCTGAACCCGTTGGCTAAGATTGAGGCCATAGTGCGCACCTTTGTCTTCACTCGATCTCCTAAGCGGTGCGCTAGCTTCTCCCTGAGATCTTTGGCAGCTTCGGTCGTCGTGGTAGCTATGACGTCCTTCTCCTCATCGAAGTGCTTAACCACCCAAGTTGTCTTACCGCAACCCGGAACCCCGTTTACCCACCTGATACTGGGTACCGCCCAACTTTCCTGCGATGCCGGGATATCTGAGGTCCCCAAGATGGTCTGAGCCATTTCAAGGATCTTATCGTCCGGCATGATTTTGGTACATTTGGCGGTAACCACTATCGGGTCGTCATCCGGTACGTTGAACTTGAGTTTGCCCGAGCGCTCCGTCTCCTCTGCGTCCAGGGCCACAAAACCACTTTTCGCGCTATAGGCTACCATGTACGACCCCGTCATTTCCCCTTTGATGACTTGAGATGTGACGTTGTCGTACACCGCTGCCTCTGATTCCTTGAGTAGTACCCTTAGCAGTCCTTCTGTGTCTCTATGGAAGGTCTGTAGGATCTTCTTGCATGTCGCGAGATTGACCTCTCTGGTCGCTCTCACGATTGCTACGTACTCAAGGAAAGCGCTCTTCACGTGGTCCGTGGTGCCCGAATTTACCGCGAGGGTCGGCGGGCTGACTTGCCCTTTATCGGCTCTGGTTGGTATAGGCTTTTTCGGTGTGGGTTCTTTGGCCTTTCTTTTAAAGAACCTCTCCACTGCTGCTTCCTGCCTCTGAGATGATGGTGGTGATGCTCGGCTAGTGCTCGGGAGCAGTGCACTGAGGAAAGTGCCGAAGGCTTTCAGACGACTCCTCGACCGGGCCTGGCCCTCCGGGCTGGTGGTTGTGCTCTGCTCCTTTGCAGCTTTTTCGGCTTCTGCCTTCTGCTGGGCCCTCTCTGAACCGCTTTGAGTGGTCGGGGTTGTTGTGGGGTTCGTCGCGCTGGCTGCTGGTTGTCTAGGGGCTTTGAGGAAGCTAAGAGTTTCCCCTCTGTCCTCGTAGACAACTACCTCGTGATGTTCCGAGGCTTTTAAACAGCCGAAACGGTCTGCGACGTCTCCTCTCTCCCCTCCGACCATCATCGCGTCAACACTTATGGTACGTGCTGAGACTGCCATAAGTTCTCCTGCCTCCCTGATCTTTTGAAGCAACGAGCTTGCCTGAGCGAATGGAGTCTCCTCTCCCCACTCGAATAGTGCAATCGTCTTCCCTTTGGATCGCACTAGACGGCATCGGTGAGAGGCCACATCCACTCGAGGCAGTGCTGCATACTTGCTGCCTTTCATGCTCGTTTTGGTGGTGCTTCCGTTGATCAAGGCAAGGAACATTAGACGCACTCACTTTACAGTTTCTTATAATACCTATTTATATCTCTTTACCTTACTCAAATTCACGACCAAGTGTACACAACCTGACTCAGTGGTACACACAAATATTAAATCAGGCAGATACGGATCTAATTCCAGATCTGCCTGGCTTAGTCATAGGCAAACAAAAGGCCAGCGCTGGGAAACGACTCATTGTATATCTAGATTAAAGTACATCTAGAATCTAGACGATAATTTTGACGTTGCGAGTTCAGGCTGCTTATATTAACAGGGTTAGCAGGGCTTGAAGTTCTAGTACTCGTACTAATGTGTTCGGAGAAATGCCAAACTAACATTTTTGACGGACGGAAGAATACCAGAAATAGATAAATAATAAAATAGAATAGTATAGGTAGTTTGTTTCGTAGTACATACCTACATAATTAGCCTATAATGTTCCCACAACTTGGAAGCAGGCCTCCTCTCTTCAAAAGGGCTGTTATCTACCACACGGGCCCAGTGCGGGTTTGTAGATATCTTCGTATGTTTGGTTCCAGGACAGTCAGTTTCCTCACGATGTTTTCCTTCACCGTTTTCAGAGCAGTGGTGATGAAATTATTAACACAAAGTAATGAGCCTGCCTGGTTTCGAACGCACGACCTACGACTCGTCAGTTGGGGTCGTTAACATTATCGCCCCAATAGTACTAAAACAAATGTCATATTAATTTGTATTCAGTAAATATTAATTAGCAGTGAATGCTTAGGAGAACAAAATATCCGTCATAAATATTAACGATCAGTCGCCATAACGTTACCACAGTATAATGAAGTAAGCAGTATTACGTTTCGGCAGTGTCCTTGAAATAATTACTTATGGCTGCTCAGTAGATAAACATGCACTAGAGTTGTCCTCTGACTATGTCTATGGGGTGATAACTGCACTTTAGAAGTTCGACTTTAATGATGGGGGAGCATTGTTTTTTAAAGCCTTCTGATTTGTTGAACGTAGTATGTCCTGTGCATTAAAATGTTTTTTATTAACCGTTACGTTACCTAACTACCTTTTATCATGTTTCTTATGAGCATGTAACTTCCTGCTTCTAAGAAGTATTTCACCTCCACCGTCCGCATTCTAAACACAGATAGGCACGGAAACGCATCGTTTAGCTTGAATAACTGGTAACGTCCCTCGTAATTGGAAAACAGTTATAATCCGTACTAATAATCCTAATCCTAACTAATATTATAAATGCGAAAGTAACTCTGTCTGTCTGTCTTTCTGTCTGTCTGTCTGTCTGTCTGTCTGTCTTTGCTTCACGCCTAAACTACTGAACCGATTTGTGTGAAATTTGGTACAGACATAGTTTGGAACTTGAGAAAGGACATAGGATAGTTTTTATTACAAAAAATAAAATAAAAAATAAAATTTATTCCGGACATATAGCGCCATCTATTGGTCAAGAGTCGGCATCAATTCAGTACTGAAAATTCATCGGAAAAATGTAAATAAATAGTAAAAAGGTATGAAAATATAATAATTATAATACAACTTTTAGTACAAAGAAAATGCTCTAACGGAGTATAGATAATTCTATTAGTACTATAATGTCGAGTTGGTGATCGCGCAATGGTGTCGATCGTTACACGAGTTCGGTTCATGTTATTGTTTTAATTCATCGGAAAAAAGTAAATAAATAGTAAAAAGGTATGAAAAAAATAATATCAATATAATAAAACTTTTAGTACAAAGAAAATGCCCGAACGGAGTAGGTATAGATAAATAATCCGAGTTGTCACTATGCTCGATAGATGGCGTTGGGATCGAAATAGATCGCGCTATGGTTTCGTTACACGCATTTGGTTGGGTTCCACATTTCATTTTTGAAGAGATCCCGCGAGATCGGGAACTATGTGGGTAAAACCATAAATCTGCCGGAAGTCACTATTCCACGCGAACGAAGTCGCGGGCAAAAGCTAGTAATATTATAAATTCATTCAGGTAAAATGTATCGGGACTATTTATAAAAATTACCTCTAACTGTTTATCTACATTATGAGCAAATAAGTGATTTCTATTTCTAACGTCCTGTGGGGCAATTGCGTAACACACTATCAGTTGCAATGGGTTTCATTTTGACAGTTCAACAACATTCACTGGGTTATTTACGTTGTTGAGCAGACAAATTTTTTGAACTTATGAAGCAATGGATTAGCAATATCCTTCAAAATGATTCAGATTGAGATTGTGTTACGCAATTATGGTGCTGGTTCACAACCGAGTCTCATGTTTTAGAAAATCTCTTTGCAATCAATGTCCCCCAGTAAACAAATGTCCACTTTTACATAAACAATTAAATTCAAATCAGGGACAAAGCGAGCAGTGCCTGCGCTAGCGGCGCGCGGCGCGGCGAGCGGGCGAGTATTCATTAAAAGTTAAATTGGGATCGCCGCGTGATTGGCAACGACCATGTCGGGAATCCGGATATACTTTGTTTTTATGGGGAAACTGGGTCATATGAGGGTTACCGTGACCTCCAACTAGTTTTTTACTATGCAGTATTAACATAGTTTTCTGATTCTCGTGTGAATGTGAACTAAACATTTTATTACATGATAATTATAGCTAATACTGTGGTGTTACAGTTTGGTCAGTCAACAGAATACTAGTGAGTCTAACTACCCGGATGCACCAAAAGTATTGTCGCTAGAGGCTCTTTACTTACAATCCTTTTTGAAAAAAAAACACTTCGGGAGTGCCGACAGAAGTGAAAACAAAACACAAACAGAATTATTTGCCATCACTCACTGACATATCGGATATACATTAAAACCGAGTACATCCCGAGAACAGCCCAACACATCCAAAGCGGTGTCGGTTACGGTAACGGTGGCGCGAATTCAATGGTTTTTTCCCATCTCAAAAAATGTCCAACGCGCCTAACGAAGTTTTCACTTCAGAATGTAGTGTTCAATATTGTACGGTGGTACGAAACCCTTCGTGTGCAAGACCGACTCCCACTTCGCCGCTTTAATGAAATAATAATTTTTACGTGTAAAAGTGTTTGTATAAAACCTGCTTACAGAAAAAAAATAGAACGGCAGGAGCTATTAATGCGTTGTTCGTTGCAGCACCTCGACACTGGATAAATCCTGTTGAGGGCAAAGTTAACAATACACATTGTTGAACAAATATTCTTACAAAACTCATTGTTGAAGCATCGATCTAAACCTCTGACTTCCTTAGCCTTGCCTTGCTCCATCTAAAAATAACTATGTCCAATATATATTTGCAAAGGTCAGGGGGCAGAGCTCGGCTAATCTAAGTTTTAATGGATATAGATGTCCTTCGGAAGGGCCCAAGTCCGGCAACTTTCTTCTGCCCTTGTGGACTAAGTTGGACCAAGAATTTGTGTGTCCATTGGACTTTTGGAGTTATTTACATCCCGGATTTGTTTAAGGTGTATCTTTACATTTTTTTGGATCTTGAACAAGCTGGAGAGTGCGGATTTAGAATAATGTTGAACGATTGTAAACAAAACGGCATAGAGTCGTAATTCCTATGAGCGTTTGAAGTTGAATGCATAATTGTGTAACTGAAGCATTAAGTATAGCCTATTACAAAAGTTGTGTACTACAGCAGTTTACAATTCACTTGTTAGGTGTAGATAATTGCATAATCAGCCTGTAATGTTCCCACTGCTGGGGTACAGGCCTCCTCTCTATCAGAGGGAGTGGGCCATAATCCACCATGCAAGCTCAGAGCGGGTTGGCAGATCTCACATGTCTTAAAATATTTGGTTCGAGGACATGCCGGTTTCCTCTCGATGTTTTTCTTCACCTTTTTGAGAACAGTGGTAATGAAATCAAAAACACAAAGTAAATTTCCTGCTTGGGTTCGAACCCACGACCTCGTAAGTCGCAGCCATTACCATTGGGCCACCACTGATCTACAGGTGATTGCTTTAGTAATAATTATAATTAGTATTACCGACAAGGAACACGCACGATGTTTCAACAATATTGATGATCATTATTATGTGCATGTTATTTCCTTTGCTAAGCTTATTACAGATAGCGCCATCCACGAAGACGCGCCCCACTGTTCTTCTTAAGGATGGCACTATCACACTAATATTATAAAGTATTAATATTATATTATAAAGGCGAAAGTTTGTAAGTGTGCTTGTTACTTCTTCACGCTGAAACATCTGGACCAATTTTGATAACATTTTGGTATGGAGGTAGCTGATACATTTTATCGCGATATTCCCACGGGATCGAAACTTATGCGGGTGAAACCGCGGGGCGCAGCTGCTAGTCTATAATAATTAACATGAACGTTTCACTAACCCACTGCCGCTCATAACTTCCAAAATTATTCAATAAACTAATAACCCACATTCCAGTTCGATACGTGGTTTGAACCGTGTACGGTCTCCCGTCAAATGTAAACGGCACTGCCACACAAAAGGCACCTTTTCCTCAACTCCGCTAATTCTTTACCACCGGAAGGATTCCGAACTTTTATTGTAGTAAACCCATTTTGTAGGGACGCACTTATTTTTTATGAATAGACGAGTATTTTGGGAAGGATTTCCCGTTTATAGCCTTAGGAGGCTGTTGAGTGGTTTCTATTGCTCGTTCTCGAGAATGAATCTGTTCTGTTCTATATTTTTATGGGGCTTATTTGGGACTCTTCACGGATCAATTTTCATGTAAATTCTGATGGAATTTATGTATGTGGGTTTTCTCTTTGTTGTTTTGTAAGTTAGTGATTTCTTGGAAAGTTGTTTGATAAGCTTTTATATTTTTTTATCAGATTTACAAAGCAGAAAAGATAAAACTTTCTTTTTTAAATTTACGTGAAATAGAAAAACAGACAGCCCGCCTACTTCCGTAAGCCGACGAACGCACGGATGTAAAATTATCGCGGCGGGATTTTATCGCGCATTGGATGTTCAACTCTCCGTATTGAGCCGAGCATTGAGAATCCCACAGAGCGCATCCCAGCGCATCAAAAAAAGCACGCTGTTAGATTTTTAACTCTCGGCGCTAAGCAGTACGTTGAAAATCCATTAAAGCGCGCTCGTGCGTACCTGGGCTTACTTCGCCGTAAGTCGGAAATGCATGGAATTAGTATATGTGCTATAAGGCAGAAATGTCACTACATTATGTATTTATCAAGTATAGGCTTATGTAGAAACAGGTACCAAAAATATACCACTGCACAATCTGCACATCATCATCATCACATGAAACCTTAAAAAAAACCGGACACGAACCGGCCTTGATGAGGTAGTACCCAGTAACCATATGGCATTCCGGCAATTTTCCCGTGAGCCGTAACGGCGAACGTACGGATTTATTTTACGATCGCAATAATCATAACAGAGGCACAGACATGGAGAACAAAAATATATTGTTTGCAGGCAAGTTTAACTATGCCCGACCCACCAACAAAGTCTTTGTGGAACTCGCTAAGAAATTTAATCTTCAGTTGCTTTGGCAATTTGCGAAGTTTTGACGAGCATTGCTTTATTTTTTGTGCCATGGTTATTTTTTGGTGAAGAGGCTGAATATTGAGTAGGTAGGTTAATTATTTTTATGGTGTGATGAACTATGAAACCGTATAGTTTTATTTATTTAATTACGAACACCAAGCTTATGTAACATTCAACATTGGCTTACAGCAATTTAATAAGATTTTTCGAATATTATTTAGCGATATGAGCGAAAATACTACAGTTATCCTTATAAACTATAACAACAAAAATGGTTGCTAACCTTACTTTCAAAGGGCACAAGACGACCATTACTGCTCATTTGTAATATTCGAGCATTGCTACGGAAGGACGACAATGTCAAAATAACAAGTAGGAAAGGTTCCGATTTTCTACAAAAACTCCTTCCTTTTCGACCGCGTATTTCCGACACTTGGACAATTTTCTTGTCGCAAACTTTTCGAATAAAAGCATACACGATTTTGGAGCAGTCCAATCCACTCGCTGCTTCAAATCGATATAAATATATATTCAGAAAGTTTCAGTAAAATGTAAGTGGATTTTGCTAGGTTTTTATTAGTTTCAAAGAGGTTTTAAAATGGTTTACTGTGGAAATCTGATAATTTAATGTGTGTCATATTGACTGGCTAGTATAGCGCTACCAAGTCCTTTAGACGCGTGGCCAAAATCGGAACTAACGCCACCATCTTTTGTTTTCAATACATTAAAAAAGACGAATGCACAAATATTCACTAACAGCGCCCCCCTTCAACGTCATTCGAGCGCCAAAAGATCTTTTAGTATGTAGAAGTATGTAGCAGTGTAAATGGAAGAGAATTGGTAATGTGGGAAATACGTTGAGTAAATTGGACAACGAAATTGATATCCCTTCAACTCAACTAAAATCCGCTGCCAAATCATTAGTTACCTTTTCTGTTTGGTCAACCAAAACAACAACAGCCAATCAGCTGAAATGAGATATGTATTGATTAGGCTTTCTGTAACCTCATTCTACCCTCATATAGCTACTTTGTAAATAAATGGAGAAGAATCGTAAAGTTCTCAGGTGGTATCGTTAGTAAGCCGCGCACGTGTCAAATCCCGCGCCATTCAATCTAGCGGGAATTAAGTGGGGAATGTGTTACGTGGACTATCTGTATCGAGGCCAGGCAGCCCGAGGGAGCATTATTAACCGACTTTGAAAAAAGAGGAAGGTTGACTGTGCTGTGTCTATGTGACCTCATATCTCCAACATTTTCGTACGGACTAAGAGATGGTAATCATAAGGATGGTTCAATCTGATCAAAAACTTAGAGAATATATAAAGAAAACTCTGTATTCAACAGCGGTATATTCACTAGGGGAAAATGTCTCGCGACACTGTCTCCAGAGCGAAATGTGTCTCCAGAGACAACGCGACACTGTCTCCAGAGCGAAATGTGTCTCCAGAGACAACGTGACGTCGCTCAACATTTGTCCCCTAGTGAGTACATGGCTTTCGTCTGTGATTGCCATTATTTCAGATCTGTGTTCGGCGCCTGCCGAAGAGGCACAGGCAGACATAATGAAACGCAGCGCAGCACAGCACAATGTTTGCGCGCCTTGAGTCATATTCTACAATTGCGTCTTGCCATTGCCCTGAAACTTCTGTATACACTGTAACCTAAGAAAAACATGCTATTCATAAACCTGAAGTATTGCCTAACAATTCTAATAGATACGACCTTTATAACCGAATTTCTTTTCTTTCTTTCTCTTATCCACCTTCCTTAATCCCGTCGTGTTCTTGGCCACACACCCAAGGACGAATCCTGCGTATAATTAATTACCTACACTTCTGCTGACCCTCGTAAGTCACGGATGCTTTATTTATCATCGAGCCTTATAAATAGTGATGGAGTTATATTTCTTTCTGTGTATGTTTATAGTAATAGGATTGTTTGGTCGGAGTCATTAATTACTGTGGGATCATTCTTCATCAGAAATATTTTCCTTGGCTGACCTACTGACAGTCCAGAAGTCACCTCTATTAGCTTGAAAGGCAAACCATAGTTGCCATAGTGCTCAAGGAAAAACGAGGCCCTGGCGCAAACGCGTGAAAGTAATTTAAAAATGGAACGATTTTTTTATCGAAAATATGTACAACTTTATGCATTTTGGTTGTAAAGCGCACATTTTTATCACCCATAGATATGAAATAAAGTTTTAAAATAAAACAAAGTAAATATCATATGCAAAAAGAGTACATTCGTCGTTTCGTCGAATTTATGTACGTTTACCCCGCGCGTTCGCGCAAGGGCCAATGGAAGATTCTGCAGCCCACCATCTTCATGTAATTTCTTGCCGTTACGTCACAGCTTTCCGCAACCAAGATTGTACTTATATGCTAGTGTGTTAGTGTTGTTAGTACTTGATTTAATTAATTTAATTTAGCATAAACCTATTGCTATTTTTACCCAGTGTCTTTCAATCATTTTCAGGATACTGTTACGAGTGTTACGCAAGCGTTGCAGTAAAGAAGCCGCTTTCTTACGCATAATGGCGTGAAAGCCATCGGTGCGAACTGCAGCAAACAGTCCAGACGCACTACAACGCTGCGGCAACTGCAACAGTGAAAGTGTCGTTGTATTGTACGCGCAGGATGTTGTAGGCTCGGCTCGTATATGACACCCACAGGCCGCTCGAGTAGAAGGACTGGCAGAACGCCTTAAATAAACTGACTTTGACGTATGTCGTGCATTGAGCGAACCATCTGGCGAGCATATTGCTCCTCACCGCCAACGCTCTGCGCTCGCGCTCTATGTCGCCAACATTCCGTAGGTCACTAAAGACAACATGACCTAGGTACTTAAAACTATTCACTACATTAAGTCAAAAAAAACACATCTGTACAAGTTTTCGTAAATAAAAACTGTATTACACATATCGTTTACTAATTCCACAATGTTGAACAAAATACTCCAAATAATATCAAAACACATATTCTCGATTTTCAGTTGTTTTTCTCCGTTCATCTCCCTCGGGAACTCCCAGCTCTAACATTATCTAAAGGAAATCATTCTGATACAAAACCTATTTTATTATAAAACTAGGACGCATGTTTTTTTTTTTTATAGAAATGTGTTTTTATTCTAAAGGGATTTTAATGTTGTTTCGTAGATTGACGTGATTGTTTGTCTAAAAAATACTGATGTTTTTTTGGCAGAATGGTGTATTTTTATTATTGTCCCAAAAAGTAATTCGTAACAAAGCTTAACACATTGAAGGACACTGAGCGAGACACAATAGAAGTTTTATTGTTATTACGTCGAGGGGGCGTTAAGTGTCTCACAAAGTGTTAACCTAAAATTGCTCGGTTTTCATACATACATAAACTCACGCCATCTTCCCATGGGGTAGGCAGACGCAACAGAAACCTGCTACGATCATAAGATTCCATATTTCATGCAATATCACAGATTCACGTAGCTACCAACTGTGATATATAGCTTTTAAGATATACATTTTGTTTCATATCCTATCGTACAGTAATACTTAAACAAAGAAAAAAACTGTAATTACAAGCCTCTAATGTTCCAATGCAGGGCAAATGCCTACCTTCTTCCACTCCTCTCATCTCCTTAAAACAATAACGTCATTTAAGGGGCTTACAGGACCTAAACGCAAAAAACGCAAGTTTTAGAAACAATAAAAGTAAATGATCGCCTACAGTAAAAAAAACCAAAAAAATATATGATATTCTTCAGGATAAATGCTAGGATGATAGTGTGTTGAAAACATAATACAACTTATTTGGTACGATAGAAAAAAATCATGAAGATACCTCTAAAAACTTTTTATTTACAACAAAATTCATACTAATATACATACAATCATTATGATTTTTTGTCAGATTATTCTACAAGCAACATACTAAAACTATAGTGTTTTAGTTTTTTTGTCCAAAGACTAGATTTTTCGTAAATCGATAATTGCTTCATATTTTGCAATAAATTACCAGCGTTGTGGCATCGCGCTTCTCTTTCTTTTCTATGCAGACCGACAAAGACCGCGCTTTAGGTCATGTAGTCCTCTTAAATGTCTTCTGACATCCCACGCAGATCGAGTCCCGGTTAGCTAGTGAACACAAAGAGAGAGACTTCGTTCAAAGTTGTAACAGAAGTCCTGCTCCCGATGACGCATAGTCTTACCACGATAACCGCGATATATGAAATTATCTCTCCGTAGCTGGAAGGGTGCTATTCTGTAAAAAGATCACCGTGATAACTTAGGTGAAGTGAGCTTAAACTGAGCTGTCATTGCACCCGATGCTAGGGATTGACACTATTGACAGCTCACTTCACCTAAGATTTCATTATGAGATTTTTACAGAATAGCATTACTAATGCTGATAAGTCCAAATGAGGTGAAAGTCGGGTTTTCTAACGTTCTCCCTAGGTATAACAATCCAGATCAATATAGGTGCATCTCCATACGAAAACTATTGGAAGGGGCGACTAAAATCAATTTCGTTTTATTGTAATTTTTGACGTTCAAAAGTGCCTTTAATGTGCCTATTTGAAATAAATGATTTGACTTTGACAAGTTAAGTTTGCCATGTTGTTTACCGTAAATTTAAAAAAATCTATAAACTTATTGAAAAAAATATCCACAATTTCTTGATCTCAATAACCTAACTTGGCAGGAAAAGACCTAAGATAGTTAATGTCCAAAACGCGTTTATACTAACTTAATATAAACAAAAATAGATGTCAACAAACAAAGGTGTTTACCACTCACCACACGTCGAAAGTTATCAAAAAAATACGACGTTATACGTAATCAGACGTGATTTAGATAAGGTGAAAATCGAACGCAGTCATACATTTATTATTATTTTCATTGAAAATAAGATAATTATACTCTTCAGCATAGACACCTTCATGTGTTCTCCCCTGTGTTTGAAAATTATTCATGGCTTGCCGCAGGAATGAAGGAAGGCATGGAAGCCGCAGCTATGGAGTTTTCTAAGCAATCTGTCATGGACATAGCGCCACACTAAATATATATAATCAGGGCCTGTAATTTGTTTTAAAAAGACATTGTTTATCATGATTATACCTGACTTACATAGTTATTATAGTGAGACAGCATAGACCAACAGACTGTTGATAATTATCTTGAGGTAGGCAGTTACATGCAAGTCATTATCTTGAGGTAATTATATTCAGTCGTGTTTTATAATAACCACATGATAAGCGCCATTGAAAATTGTAGACTTTTTTTTTAAACTACGTAAGTAAGTAGAGAAGGGCTAGAATCTAAATAACACTAAGAAACTTAGTAGTTCGAAAGTTAGAACCCAGCCTAACAAATATTACTACATAATTATCAATAGACTAGAACAGCCATACTCAACCTGAGGCCCGCTGAGTCTTTGTGATTCACCCACCTGGAATTTCGAGTTAGAATATGTGGAATTTTGGAGCATGCAAAAACACAAAAAATGTGTACAGATACAAACGTACACACTCTCATCTGGATGATGTATTAAAATAGAATAGAATAGAAAACTAAAGTTAACATGCAGCTACAAGCCAGATCTTCACAAAGTTTTGAAAAAGTTTTCACAATGTCAAAAATTTCATTAAAACGTATGAAACATCTTTGTTGAAAACTGAAGTCAAAGCACTTTCAAAATCTACCTCGGATGTGGCTTCATGGTATCCTTATATTATAAAGGTTACAAGATCATGTATTGTATAGCTAGTTTTACGGTGACCACCTTTTCTTTTTTCATTACCTATTTTTTTCTCCTTTTTCGTTAATATTGAATTTCATTTTTTATTAACACCAAATTGTTGCTCGTGGCCCGCGACACGCTGACTGAAACGTGTTTGTGACCCAAAAAAAGGAGTATGGCTGATCTAAAAGATAGATGTTACAAGGTGTAGTTATGGTCATCTGTCTTCTAAACCATCGATATTTGCTTACAATTATCTAGATACTTAAAACAATGTAAAGTATGTAATTATACAAAGTATTTTATAAGTGTACATACAGTGTCAGTATATTCTGAAGTATTTGTACCATGTTACAATAGAATCGTTACATTCGTTATCATTTTATCACTGTTATAAGTGTATGTTTGTGTGAGTTAAGGGGACTACTGGGGAGATAAAAAAACAATCAAATATTGAAGAATAAAATATAATTATAATTAGTTCCATAACAATGAATACACATTGATATATCAATTAGGGTACTGTCGATTCATTAACCCGTCAATGGAACGTTTTCGATACAGCGACCGTCGATATAGTGACTATCGATATTATGAACCAGACCCCAAATAGGTAGGTACCATCGCGGACACCGGCGGGGGACCACTTTTCAACCTTATTACCAAGGGCATAAGGGTGAAAAGTGGTCGACCGCCATTGTCCGCGACTGTACATTAATTGGCTAAAAACAACATTCATTCAGTCACTCCTTGGCTAAAACATCGTTTTCCATCTTGGAAGCAAAATCTTAACAAAATATAATTTTAGATCCTTCTCATTAACATTTCAATAGTACCAACCGTATCCTTGATAATTATGTCATCCATACCCTTATTAAACAAACATTTTATACTAAAATAATAATTAAAATCTCAGCCACATTTACCTCGATGCTTGTTACGGTAAATTACAAGTTATTAGTTGATTACAAAACATAAGGTAAATTGGAAAATAATACCGTTATGCTCAATTAAAATTGTTTTCAATGAACAATACAAATTAATAATAATTTTAATAGCTGCTCGTGTAGTAATAAATTACAAATGCTAATTTTTCACAGAATTATCAAGTCATTTCTAATGTGGTTTCAAGCTGGGGTTTTTCAGGATAGCGTTCATTGAGGATAGAGTGAAACGGGTCAGCGTTGTCTAGAGCTGAAGTAATTCAAGATAGCATAAGGAATGTAAAACAAAAGTCAAATGAATCTAGATGCTTATAAAATTTACGGTTCTACTCATGTGCATCTTTCAACATTTTGTCTTGCGATCTCGTCCCGCGACTGGCTTTCTTGAGAATCCATTTAAGTACGAAACTTGAGGTTAAATCCAGAAGAGCGCATCAGAGAAAACCGCAAACATACCTACATTATAAAATTTACCTCGCTTCATCATCATCATAACTCTCCTGCCCTTATCCCAATTTATTTGTGGACGGCGCGACATCTCTTTTTCTTCCTTACTTCTTTCTCTATTAGTCGTCATCTCGGTAGTCACCCTTTCTAATCATATCTTCATTCACGCAGTCCATCCATCACCATCAAATTTACCTCACTTAACTAAAACATTCCATTAGTTGTTTTCACTGTTTAAGTCGCACTTTAACACGCACTCTACTAAAAGCACCCACTATCTTACTTCACGAACACTCTCTTCTCCCATCCCTCTCTCTCTACGAACTTGAGCCTGATGCCTCCCACTGGATGGGTGATAAATGACTGAGGCTTGAAGGTCAGCTTCGTCGGCATACCATCAGCTAGCTCCAGACGGTACTTCTTCAAAATGGTGATGAGACCCGCAAGCATCTGCATTTTCGCGAACCGCATTCCTGGGAACAAAAAATATCAATTAATAAATTGGATTACCGGAACTACTGCATGCTGAGACCGCAAGCTTATGTGGTAATGTATTCTTGCCCCTCGAAGGACAGACATTTATAGGCAAGTCCTTTAATGGACTGATGAAACGTAGTGAGGGTCACTCCCAGCTAGATTTATCGAAGACCTGAAGAAGTTCTCGCAACTTTTGTGTTTACAAACAGATTTTCAAAAAGTAAGTAATTACATGATATAGTTCTATAAATAAAAGCAATCAAGTCTTCACGGTAGTCCACATTGTTTTGTAGTGACCTTCACTAAACTCGTTTCGTCAGCTGTGTTTACTAAATAATAGACGCGTCCGGCGGACCGGTCTGTATGCAGATGATTTATGTAAACAAAATAAGGAAAAAGTAGACAAAATCAACCTAGGTTTTTCCGATTTTTCAATAACAATTTAGTGGCACAAAATAACTCATAGTACTTAGTGTAATGATTCATTTACGAGTATAAAGAGCTAGTTTGATACATTCCTTACTTTGATTAGGGAATTATATTCCAAAAAAAAAACATACAAATGTTTTTAGCTCAAAACACAGCCGTAAAACGAGTGGTAAGTCACTTAAAGCTACCGATTAAACTCTTGGTCATTTTCCAAAAGGCAGGTAAACATACGGATTAATTTTCCACTCGTCCTCACCCAAAAATCTTTCTGGATTTCACTTGAGGTTCTGGATAAAATTTCGGATTGTGATGCAGATAGTACGCAGGCAAATGTACTCGCACGCCTTTATCTAACTACGCGCCGCCAGGCATTGTGTAGTCTTCCATCAACCCCCACGGGATGATGCGGAGAACTGGGTAGTAACGAAAAGCCTCGTCTATAATAGCTTTCAGATATGGTAAATCCGAAACACAATAATTATAATTGGGTTTATTCTCATGATGAGCTAAATATGTATTTCTTGTTATGCTTTGTTCTACATATCTTCATTCTTTACCAATTCATCTGTATGAATTGGCGTATGGTTACACTCTGCAGTATAACCCAAAGCTGTTGTCGACATTTTGAACCCAGCAGGAAAGAAAACATGAAAATCAACAAATAATAAATTATCACCAGCTACTATTATCACTTCTTGGCTTTTACCAGTTTTAATATTTCTGATGCTATCTCCTACAATGTTTTTTGCTTCCAACTCATAACGACGTCAAAGAAATCATTTCTTCCAGAAGGTTTGTATTCCTTTTGGGCCGTTACAGAATAATCAAGTAAAATAAGAAATGTAACTGTTTTTATCTTCCCTCAATCCAATTGCAAAATAGATTTTTGGCCACAGAGAACGCAGTATTCCCCGATAAATTATATATATATTCGGTTTTGAGGAACGAACTGGTTGTTGTCTTCTTCTTTCGTCATGGTTTTTGTGTCTAAGTAAGTACAGGCTCCGATACAATCCATGGTAAACCTTGTAGTCATCGACGTAATTTCTTGTTCTTTAGCAACCTTGATTTCTCCATCAAGCATGAACTTGAACCCGTGTGAACATTTTTCAATAAGGTGAAACATGTTCTTCATCTTCGCAGACGTGAACAGTGGAGTCATATATTGTCGAATAGTCATTCGACAATTCCAATTGTCACCATAACTACCAAAAAGGTTCGATGCGGCTAGTTCCTTCTGATAATACTGTTGCGCGCCACGATTGATGGCGACATTAGCTACCACTAGCGCCATCTAGTATCGAGTAGCAGAACTAGTAGGTCGAGATGCTTCCAGAACTTTCGATACTAGAACATTCTAGAACTATCGACATCGGGTCAGTCGGGACCGGTATGTACTCGAACATTCTAGATGTTTCTACAGTAGAAGGTTCTGGAACTATCTGAGGCCCTATATAAGGCCGGTATGGGCTGCGACCGAGTCAGTATTGGTTCTGCGATACAAGCGATAACATTCGAAGCGATCTTCAAGTGCGACTTAAGAGTGATCAGTAGTGCGATTGTCTTTTATAATTAGTGTGTTTGTGTTTTATTGGTGTTATTTAATTAAAGTGTTTATTTTTGGTTATTAAATCGGCAGTTTTTATTGTCACGAACCCCAAGCTCGTAACAATTGGTGTCAGAAGCAAGGATTAAAATCATGCCGATTTTACCCAAAGACGACACGGAGGGTATCCGTACCCGGAGTCAACGCCAACAGGAGACGGACCAGAGACGTTTTGGTGGAGCTACGCCACAGATGTCGGAGGGCCAGCTGCCGACCACGGAGGCCGGCCCGTCCGCAGCTGCTCCAGCATCATCAGCACCAGATTTGGCTGCTCTGATGATGATGCTGCAGGAGCAGGCTCGCCGTCAGGAGGAACAGGCCCGCCGTCAGGAAGAACAGGCCCTCCGTCAGGAGGAACAGGCTCGTCGGCTGGAAGAACAGCTCCAGCGGGACAAGGAGGAACAGGCCCGTCGGTTGGAAGAACAGCTGCTGCGTGACAGGGAGGAGCAGGCGCGCCGCCAGGAAGAGCAGATGCTCCTTTTGAAGGACCTTCACGCTTCCTTCGGGAAAGACATGAAGGAGGTGAAGGATAAGGTTGCCCAACATGACAACCGCCTGTCAGAAGCTGAAACCCGAATCGACCAAGTGAATAATCGGGTTGACAACGTGATGGCTGACGTGAAGAAAACCGTGATGGCTGACGTGAAGAAAACGCTGGATTACCTAAAACTTGAGGATGGAATCGCAGCTCCCGTAGCTACAACACCTACGCTACGTGGGTTCAAAGTGCCACCGTTCGACGGAACTTCTTCCTGGTCGGCCTATAAGATCCAGTTTGAGGCTGTCATGAAGGCGAACGGGTGGAATGAAAGTCAGGCCATGACTGCCCTCACCCTAGGCCTGCGTGACCAGGCCTTAACTATCCTGGAAGCTCTCGGTAAGGAAGTGACTTACGAGCAGCTCCTTGAGGCATTGGAGGCTCGGTATGGCGACGCTCACCTGGAACACGTGTTTCGTGCGCAGCTAAAGGATCGCGTGCAACGCAGAAATGAAAACCTGCAGCAGTGGGCTCTTGAAGTGGAGAAGCTGGTTCGTAAAGCATACCAGTCTGTACCTGCGCTTATTGATGGGAACCTGGTGCAGGTATTCATCGATGGCATCCGCGACCTTGAAGTTAGAGCTGCTGTGAGGCTCGGTCACCACGGGACGCTTAAGGACGCCTTGGCCCATGCACTGGAGGTGGAAGCTGTGCGTCAGGATTATCGTTCCCATCGCGTCAGGGAGGTTGCAGCGGCTACAGTTCGCGACCGCTATAAAGGATACAGCCCTAGGTGCTACGGCTGTGGGGAAAGGGGCCACCTTAGACCCAGTTGCCCTAAGCGAACTGCAGAAAGAGAAGATGGCTGGTATCCAAAGGGTAGTGCGGCTAACAGCACCGCCCAGCAGCAGCAGGGAAAACGAGTAATAGCCAGGACTGTGGGGCGAGTGCTGGCTGATGTTCAAAGAGCCCCGAGGATTTCGATCACACAAACCCATGACGGGAAATCTCGTGGCAACGCAGATGCATCGTCAAGAAGACCTTGTCCTGAAGACTGCAAGCATTATTCTAGGCACCAGGGTAAGGAAGTGGTACCTGTGAGGATGCTCAAGACAGACCTCAGCAACGAGTGGAAGGATCGCCTACAACGTGCACAACAGGAAGATTCGGACATCAAGCCGATTCTAGAGTGGATGAAGGCCAGTGCACCTAAGCCCAGATGGAGCGACGTCTCAGCGATGAGTTCGACCACAAAAAGCTATTGGGCCCAATGGGACAGCTTGGTGGTTCAGGATGGAGTCCTGTGCCGTAAATGGGAAAATGCTCGGGGGGACAGCTGTCATTTGCAAATGGTTGTCCCTAAAGCTAAAGTACCGGATGTTCTACAGCTGTACCATAATGGTTGTTCAGGAGGCCATCTGGGAGTAAAACGGACTCTACTGAAGATACGAGAACGGTTTTACTGGGTCCACTGTCGGAACGATGTCGAGGACTGGTGTCGCAAATGTACGAGTTGTGCAGCTGTAAAGGGACCTCAGACTCGTAGTAGAGGTGCATTGAAATTGTACAATGTTGGTGCACCATGGGAGAGGATAGCCCTTGACGTTGCGGGGCCGTTTCCGGTAAGTGAAAGTGGTAACAAGTATTTCATGGTTGTAATGGATTACTTCACTAAGTGGCCGGAAGTCTTCGCCATTCCAAACCAGGAAGCTTCAACAGTTGCCGATAAACTGGTTCATGAAGTCTTCTGCCGTTTTGGAGTACCCTTGGAGATTCACAGCGATCAGGGAAGGAATTTTGAGTCCCAAATATTCCAGGAAACTTGCCGAGTCATGGGTACTCATAAAACGAGAACAACTTCTTACCACCCACAATCGGATGGAATGGTGGAACGATTTAATCAGACATTGGAGAGATACCTGGCGAAAGTTGTGGAAAATCGGCAACGAGATTGGGACAAGCACATACAACCGTTTTTGTTGTCATATAGAAGTGCTGTTCACGAAAGTACATCGGTGACGCCAGCTTTCGCAAACTTTGGAAGGGAATTAAGGCTGCCTGCAGACCTGATCACCGGAATACCACCTGATGCCCCACGCAGTATAACCGATTATGCGAATGACTTGCGGAACAAAATGAATGACATTTATGAGCACGTCAGACAATCAGGCCAGCAAATGTCTGAAAAGATGAAAACCCGTTATGACCGAAAAATTAACAATAAAGGGTTCGACGAAGGTTCACTAGTGTGGTTGCACAATCCAGTCCGCAGCAAAGGGAAATCTCCTAAGCTTCAAGCTAAATGGGACGGGCCGTACCGGATTGTGACAAAGATCAATGACGTAACCTACCGGATACAGAAAGGTGCAAGAGGTACTCCTAAGATCGTCCATGTGGATCGATTGGCGCGTTATTATGGGGCCGATAATGCTCGGGACGAGCATGTCTTAGGAGGGGGCAGTGTTGCGCGCCACGATTGATGGCGACATTAGCTACCACTAGCGCCATCTAGTATCGAGTAGCAGAACTAGTAGGTCGAGATGCTTCCAGAACTTTCGATACTAGAACATTCTAGAACTATCGACATCGGGTCAGTCGGGACCGGTATGTACTCGAACATTCTAGATGTTTCTACAGTAGAAGGTTCTGGAACTATCTGAGGCCCTATATAAGGCCGGTATGGGCTGCGACCGAGTCAGTATTGGTTCTGCGATACAAGCGATAACATTCGAAGCGATCTTCAAGTGCGACTTAAGAGTGATCAGTAGTGCGATTGTCTTTTATAATTAGTGTGTTTGTGTTTTATTGGTGTTATTTAATTAAAGTGTTTATTTTTGGTTATTAAATCGGCAGTTTTTATTGTCACGAACCCCAAGCTCGTAACAATACTTAAATCATTATTTACAAATTGAAAGTCACCAGCTTCAGCATTATCTTTCAGTGTCCTGTAAAACTTGTTATTTCATAGTCGGACAAAAGAAAATAATACAATCGTGTTAATCTTATCTAGTTAACGAAGTAATATAAAAATAGCTCTGTAAGAAACTACGCCTATCAATGGCAATCTAATCTTATCTTTAGGAGATATACGGCTTTGTTTATTTTAATAATATTTAATAACAAGAATGACTATGTATATATTTCTGACAATATTAACTTTCATATTTTGTGTAAGACTGGGTAATTTCGTGCTCATAAGGCGGTCTTCAAGCGGCGGGTTCAAGGCGGCCAACCCGCACTAGGCCCGGGTGGTGGATAACGGCCCAGTACCTCTCCCAGAGAGGAGGCGTGTGTCCCAGCAGTGGGAACAGTATAGGCTGATTATGCTAAGGCGGCCTTGGTCAAGAACCCATCACGATTTTATATCACAAAAATGTAGTCGTGATTCCAAGTTTAACCCAAGGTGAGTATAACATCTAATATTCTAAAAAAAAAGTTTACAAAAAGTTGGTGAACTGGTCTTTGATACTTCAAGAAACCCTTTAAAGCCCCTGCGTAACACCACTTCAAACTATGATTGTGACTCTAAAAAGGCAAACAAAATTAATTAATTTAGACTCGAAGAAAGATTGTCTATAACCCTTCATTTTCAGTGTAGGGTTCATTAGGAGGCCCATGTTAATAGTAAGTTCTTAAATCTAGAATTAATTGAAGATCTATACTTAATTTCAGCGCACTGAAGGTACATAATAATATAATTATATGAATAATAAATTGATCATAACACTAGACCACTAAACTTCTAATTGCCAAAAATACCGACAAAAATTTATATAAAAACCAGTCATTACGGGTGCGGTGCTATTCTTGAGGCAATGTTCAAAAGTCTCATGATCGAGAAACTTCGGTGCCAGAATATTCCTTCAATATAGGTAACACTTGCTACAGGTCGGTAACAAGATTACTCATTATGTTTGACAGATTATTTTTTCGTTGTTCTTTGTCAGAAAGAGCGTCACACTCCACAAGATTAAACGACAAAAAAGTAAATGTACATAAAATAAATGACAGCAGTCCATTACAGGTCTAGGTACTTCATAAATAAACCCTGTATCGTGAGTTGAACCCGTCAATATTAATGTGTTCCCTCGTTACTGAGCCGCGGGGCTTTTAAAACTTGCTCAAAATTTTATACAGGTTAAGTAGCAAGTTTGTAACGTCAGGAGGATAATTTGTTATACTGTTTAATGTAAATGATGTTGTATATTATTAAATTTATTAATTGTTTTAATTTAACAGCTCGGTCACAAAAGCATACAATGTAATGCAAGCCGCTCACGAAATAGTATTTAAAATTAATGTAACTGAAAAACGTGTTATGATAAATAAAAAACTACAAGCCTGTAATATGATCCTTCTGTGTTGCATAATTAGCAGTGCAAACAAAAAAGTGCAGTTTGATTAATAGTTTTCAGTTTTTTTAACGTTAGATAAACATGGCAACAATTAACCAATTGTGAATTATTTTTGACTTTCAACCCTGATGCAAATCTCCTTCTCTTTCAATCCGTGTGTAACTCGAAACGAGGAAACAATCTTTTAAAAATAAAACTCACCAATACAAGTTCTTGGTCCTTCTCCAAACTGTAGATATGCATACGGATTAATATTCCGCTTTTCCTTACCGAGAAATCTCTCTGGACGGAACACTTGAGGTTCTGGATAAAATGCTGGATTATGATGCAAATACAAAACTGGCAAATGTACACGTATGCCTTTATCTAACTTCGCGCCGCCAGGCATTGTGTAGTCTTCCATCAATTCCCGCGGGATCATGCCAAGAACTGGGTAAAAACGAAGAGTCTCGTCTATAACAGCTTCTAGGTACGGCAAGTCCGAAACACAATCGTAATTGAGTTTATTCTCATGGCGAGGTAAATATGCATCTATCTCTTCTAACACTTTGTTCTGAATGTCATTATTCTTTGCTACTTCATAAAGAGAGTAACTCAAAGTGGTTGATGACGTTTCAAATCCAGCAGCGAAGAATATAAAACACTGAGCAACCAACAGATCATCAGTAGCTTCTAACGTAACTTTATGATTTTGACCGGTTTCAATATTCTTCATACTATCACCAACTATTTGATGGGTTTGTTTCCAACTCATTAAGAGGTCCACGAAATCGTGTCTTCCAGATGACTTGTATTCCCTTTGCGTCATTACGGAAGTAATCAGGTTGCGGAAGAACTCCAATTGTGTTTTCACTAACTGGAATCTGAATAAGTAAAAAATTGAAGGCCAAATTGCACGAATTATTCGCATGTAGACTACATATTTCGGCGGATCCATGAAATCTGTGATTTTTCTAAAAGGATTATCGTTTTCTTCTTCTGCCATCGTGTTCGTGTCTACGCCAAAAGCGCAAGCTCCGATACATTCCATGGTATATCTTGAGGTCAACGATCTAACTTCGAGCTCCTTCGACACTTTTGTTTCACGATCCAACATTGTCTCGAACACGTGCGAACATTTCTCGATAAGATGAAACATATTCTTCATCTTTGCAGATGAGAATAGTGGAGTCATATTCTGCCGTAAGACCCTCCAACTATCGCCGGAAGAACCGAAAAGGTTCAAAGCTAATGGTTCCTTGTGACTGTGTTTAGATATTTCTCTTCCATGAAAGTAGTAGAAGTCCTTGGTTACGATCAGTTTGATGATTTCTGGATCTTTTGGAATCAGTACGGGTTCTGTACCATAGAATACTCCAATAAACTTTTCGTTAGGAAATTCATTGCAGCAATCTCGAACTGTTTCTCCGAACGATTTCTTCTGCAGTATCAAACCTGCATAATTTCCCAGTAAGAACATTGGTTTGGTGTGTGGTACGTTCCTGTTTTTCCAGTAGTCATATTTCCGCGTGATCAAATAGTAAAGAAATAGCAGTACCGACACTAGCAGGAACAGAAACATCGTGTGGTTCCGCTGCGCGACCTGAGTGCACTGACTTGTTTTTTGTTATTTAAGTACCTAGGTATACGGTTGACTGTGAGGATATTACCTATATAAGTGTATCATCTTCTTGTATTAGTGTGTGTAACCCTGTTGTCATTAAGTGTATTTTGTATTTATTGTTAGATTACATATTACGTCATTATAATTATAACTTTTTTATGAGTATGTTAGTTTGAACTTTTGATGTAGATTCGTTATTTGGTTTTTTGTACTAACTTAACTACTCGTAAGAATGTACAATTTGGTCCAAATAGCACACTCTTTTTTAGACAGATTGTTTTGGTAATTCTCAAGGGAAGTTTATGTTACGTCTTAGCTGAGTAAATATGAAGGGTTACGAAACGTATTATGACATTATTGACAAAGTATTGAAAAAAAAGATTTAAGCAGAATGCAAAGTTCTAATGTTATTATTATAACAATCAGAATATCGCTAATTACCCAGAGTTATAATATATTGCATCAGCCCACGGTCGTGGTCACTGGAAGTAGCCACAAAGACCTACGAGCCTACCGCTACCTCATAATTAACGCTATTATTTTAATGTTATTCATCATCATCATCTGCCTAGCCTTTTCCCAACTTTATTTTAATCTTATTATAGTCTGAGAATGAAATGAAGCTATACGTGACTATGTACATCGTGATGATCATCGAACTACTCAGCGTCTTCAGGGACAGCACTTTTATAAGATGCAAGATTATTATTATCGCCAGCTATGCTTAAATCTAAATATTGAATGGTAGCACTAGGCAACTAGCTTCAAGCCCACTTTACATTAGACTATACGTTTTCTATTTTATAAAGATGTCATTATCTTCCTCTGCCGACCCTTAGACAGGCGTGGTGTTATGTTGTTTTTCTATAACTTTTACAAAAAGTAATGAGAATGATTCCAAGTAAAGCCACACGCAATTTGCTAAGTTAATCCTATCGGGTTAGTTACACCATTTATAACTCAAGAACGGCTGGACCGATTTTTTTATTAATAGCTATTACGATCTAAGATAGTTCATTTCCTCATATTATGTATATTTAGGCGGTACGAAGTTCGCCGGGTCAGCTAGTACAATAAAACAAAATACAAATACAATAACATCATTTTATGTAACAGGGAAAAAAACAGGAAATTAATTGATAGACTAAACTGAAACACGTGTAGGTACGAGTCTTGTTTTTAAATTGAGATTCATGACAGCATCGTAATGAGGTTACACTTTGATCTGAAGAAGTTTAATCATTTTCAAGAAACGTTGATAAACTGGTCTTGGATAAAATAAGCCCTTTGAAGACCTTTGATAATAATATTTATAGATCGAATTAAACTATGACTGTGGCAATAAATAAAAAGACTGACAAAATTGACATTTTCAGACGCGAAAACTGGTGTTAGAAGTAGGTTCTTACAAAGTGATATGATTTGAAGATCTAAGTATCTTTAATTTCGGCCCACTGAAGGTATATACATCATCATCATCTGCCTAGCCTTTTCCCAACTATGTTGGGGTCGGCTTCCAGTCTAACCGGATGCAGCTGAATACCAGTTAAGGTATATACATACGTATGTATAATAATTGGATCACAGCAATAGGTAAACGTCCGCTGAACTTCTATGATAATATGCCAAATAGACCTACAGACCAACACAGGAATTTGACACAATAACCAAAGGCATCACCGGAGCTGTTCTTAAAGACAACGTTGAAAAGTCTCATGATGGGAAGTTTCTCTGGCACCAGTACACAACAGAGCACAATCTACTTATCGGTAACAAGATTGTGCAGATTTTTTATTGACGTTATTTTTCAGAAAAAGCTCCACACTCCCCAATATTAAACGACAAAGAAGAGATAGTATCTAAAAACCAGATTTTAGCAGAATGGATCTTTCTTTTTTTTTATTACAATAATAATAAAATCGCTGAAGCACTGTACCTCAACTGCTCAGAGTTAATACGTATTGCATGAGCTCCCTAACGGGGAGTGCCCCGTACTCTCAGTGGGGAGTAGCCACAAAATCGTAGTCGTCCACGACCACACATAACCATCTAACTACTCAGCGTCTTCAGGGATAGCACTGTTACTGTATGTTAGTAGATTATTATTATCGCCAGCTACGCTTTCATCCAAAGATTGAACGATTGCACTAAGGAATCGGCAACTAGTTTCAAGTTTACATTGTTCTGAATGTTCCCTATTTTATCATGTTTTCGTTTATCTTTAGAAAGTTATTTACTATATCCATGCCTAATTCTATGTTTCTACTAAACCCAATGTGCTGTAGGCAAAAATAACCACTATGTGGAGCCCTGACACAGCTAGAAGGCATCGCGGCAGACCCCGTAAAAGACGGCAGGACGAGCTGAAGAAAACAAACGACCAGTGGTCCACTTTAGCCCTGGATCGAAAGAGCTGGAAGTCATGGGGAGAAGCCTTTGCCCAGCAGTGGTATAATGCAGGCTAACAGTAATACAAAACAGTCTGCGAGTAAAAAGTCTTTGACCAGACGGTCATGGCATGGTTTTACTCAGAAAAGCTGGATTGCGAAACGGACTTCATCACTATTTAAAGCAAATTCCCCCACAAGACTTATCTAACAGTAGAAATTACAAGAGTAACACGAAATATGTAAGTTTTGGAAATATAATAAAAGAGCAAAAAATTAAGATATTTTGGTTTAAATAAGATTGGAGTATCACAATACTTTCTTGTGCTTCTAGTTATTTCAAATAACTTCAATTTGAAGCACTATTGACAAGTTAGATCAAAAATAGCAATAAATCTCAGAACCGATCTTCTACGAAGACTTGTTGCCTCTAAAAAAGAAAATCTAGATTTTCACGCTAGTACTCACCAATACAAAGTCTTGGTCCTTCTCCAAACGGCAGGTAAACATACGGATTAATTTTCCGCTTCTCCTCACCCAGAAATCTTTCCGGACGAAACTCTTCAGGTTCTGGATAAAATTCTGGATTGTGATGCAGATAATACACCGGCAAAAGCACTCTCATGCCTTTACCAAGCTTCGCGCCGCCAGGCATTGTGTAGTCTTCCATCAACTCCCGCGGGATCATACCGAGAACTGGATAGTAACGAAGAGCCTCGTCTATAACAGCGTCCAGGTACGGTAATTCCGAAATACAGTCAAAATTTAGTTTATTTTCATGACGTATTAAATATGAGTCGACTTCGTCTAACACTTTGTCCTGAATCTCTTTATGCTTTGCGAGTTCATAAAGAGTGTAGCTCAGGGTTGTGGACGACGTTTCAAACCCAGCAGAGAAGAAAACGAAACACTGAGCAATTAACAGATCATCAGTAGCTTCTAATGTCAGTTTCTTTACTTCACCAGTTTTAGTGTTTTGTATGCTGTCACCCACTATTTGCTTGCTTGTCTTCCAACCCATTACGAGGTCCACGAAGTCATTCCGTCCAGAATGTTTGTAATCTCGTTGAGTCATTACAGAATTAATCAGGTTATGGAAAAACCGGATTTGTTTGTTTGCTAGATTGCCTCCAAAAAAGTAAAATATTGATGGCCAAATTAAACGAATTTGGAAGAGTAAGGCGACAAGCTTTGGCGGATTTGCGAATTCTGCAATTTTTCTAAAAGGATTGTCTTTTTCTTCTTCTGTCATCGTGTTTGTGTCTACGCCAAAAGCACACGCTCCGACACATTCCATAGTGTATCTTGGAGTCAATGACCTAGCTTCGAGCTCCTTTGAAATTTTTATTTCACGATCCAACATTTCCTCGAACCTGAGGGAACATTTGTTGATGAGATGAAACATGTTCTTCAGCTTCGCAGATGAGAACATTGGGCTCATATTCTGTCGTAATACCCTCCAATTGTCCCCATGGGTAGCAAAGAGGTTCAAACCTAAGGGCTCCTTCTCGCTGTGTTCAGATATCACTCTTCCATTAAAATAGGCGAAGTCTTTTGTCACAATCAGTTTGATAATTTCTGGATCTTTAGGAATCAGTACGGGTTCCGTTCCATGAAATCCTCCAATAAATTTCTCTTTTGGGAATTCATTACAATAATCTTGAATTGTCTCTGCCATCGATTTTTTCTGAAGAAGCACTTTTCCGTAATTTCCCAATAAAAAACTAGGTTTCTTGTGTGGCACGTTCCTGTCTTTCCAGTAATTATATTTTCGCGTGATCACATAGTAAAGGAGAACCAGGAGCGTCACTGTTAGATAGATAAACATCGTGTTGTGTCACTGCGCGATCGAAGTTGTCTAAGCGTCGACGTCGTTGAGTCGACTTTATATTTATATCACGACAGATTCGTTTCGTCGCGTATGTCGGAATCCGTCAAAATTGCATATGATGTCATTATTGGCATAAAAACACACTGTTTACACCGACAGGTTGAAGCGTTATCATCAATGATATATAAACTATAGATACGTTGTCCGCACTCTAAAATGACAACATGAAATGAAGCCAATTGGCCACATCGCGCTTAGTTATTAGACTATTACTTATCCTGTGACGTGACTGAAGATGTATATTTATCTCCCTCTCGCAACAGGCATCCCGCCGTTCGGTGTCATATTTTCTTTCTCTTTCTTCACGCTTATAAGTAGTTCTAGTATTTTCGAAGTTTTTAAGCGCCGCGATGTTGGTTCATGACGTGTCTATATATAATACGTCATTGGTTATCATATAAACTTACAGCGTTATCACTTGCCAGTAGTAGAAACAAGCTGGACTGCATCATCTGGATTTAAATAAATAAATATTGGCTTTTGTGTCCGGTAAACACCTTTGTTTTTTTATCAAATATCTTTATCTATGTTGAAGTCATGTCGTGAAGTGTGTGGTGAAGTCATGTACTTTAGATAAAGAGTTTACTACTAACTTCGTATAGGAGCATATTAACACGGTAATGAAATTGATGATTTTTTCAATTAGTCAAAATGATCGTTTATATATTGGGATATCATAAAATATATTTGTTTAAAAGTTAAAACACAAAGATTAACGTAATTGCAAGATATATTTCAACTAGATTGAATTACGAGTAAATTATTATGCCGCGGTATAACTAGAAAAAAGCTGACCACGCATTCACCCTACACGCAGAGATTGCATCAGTCTCGGCCACAGAGAGATAACTTGGCATATCTTCGATCATTTGTGTTAAAAAGAATGATAAAGATAGGGGAAATACTACGCAGCCCGCAGGGAAAACATATATTATTAATTAATTTCTATGAAATTCCCTTGAACCACCAAGAATTGACAAATAAAAGAGTTTTTAGCCTATGTCCTTCCCCAGGATGCCATCTATATATCCTTGTCAAATATCAACATCCGTTCTGTGTATTAGGCGTGAAAATATTTTTTTCACCGCATATTATATTTAACTAACAGAGATAAGATAAACATTCTCAATTACCATTTCGTACCAAAAACCGTAACATGCCAAAGTATTACAAGATAACGCTAAATTTTTTAAACGATCACTGTTCGTGCTTAAAAATACACAGCAGTAAAATGGAGCAGGAGAGGGAGACCGAAGAAAATACGAATTGATTGTGCGAGGAATGATATTATGAATGAAGAGCGTATGAACGATAATGTAAAAGCTAAAAGAATGGAATGGAAGAGGAAAAAATGTATGTGCCGTCACATTGAATAAGGACAGGCAGTAGAAGAAGTAAATAAGGAGCTTACCCATACAAGTTCTTGGCCCTTCTCCAAACGGCATGTAAGTGTATGGGTGTATACTATGCTTTTCCTCCCCGTAGAATCTTTCCGGACGGAATACTTCAGGATCCGGAAAATATTTCGGGTTGTGATGCAAATAATACACTGGTATATGAACTCGCATGCCTTTCTCCACAACCAAACCGCCAGGTAGCGTGTAGTCTTCCATGGTCTCTCGAAATATAACTCCAAGAACTGGATAAAGACGCTGAGCTTCGCCAACCGCAGCCCAAAGGTAAGGGAACTCCGTCACACATTCGTAACAAAGTTTATTGTCATAGCGAACCATATATGCGTCAACTTCTTCCAACACTCTGTTCTGTATTACTTCATTCTTCGCCAACTCGTAAAGAGTGTAACTCAAAATAGTCGCCGACGTTTCAAACCCAGCGTTGAAGAAAACAAAACACTGAGCAACTAATAAGTCATCATCCGCTTCCAGTGATACTCTTTGAATTCCACCAGTTTTTATATTTTTAATACTATCACCGACAATTTGTTGGCTTTGCTTCCAACTCAATATAAGATCCAAGAAGTCATTCCTCCCGGAAGGCTTGTTAACTCGTTGATTCATCACCGAAGTGATCAAGTTCTTGAAGAAATCCATCTGCCTTGACATGAGCTTTAACCCTAAACCATAGAATATCGAAGGCCAAACACAGCGGACTCCTCTTATAAAAGCTGCATATTTTGTCGGACTTGTAAGAGCTGCGATTCTGCTAAAAGGATTGTCTTGATTTTTTTCTGTCATAGTATTGGCATCCACTCCAAACACACAAGCACCAATACATTCTATAGTAAACTTGGCTGCCACGGATCTGGTTTCTATCTCCGCTGATATGCTGGTCTCCCGATCCAACATTGATTCGAACACGTATGAACACTTCTCAATGAGATGAAACATGTTTCTCATTTTCCCTGATGAGAAAAGCAGCGTCATGTTCTGTCGTAAGACCCTCCAATTGTCTCCATGGGTGGAAAAGATGTTCAATGCTGCTGGCTCCTTGTAACTATGTTCTGATAGTTCCCTTCCATTGAAGTAGTAGAAATCCTTTGCCACGATTAACTTGATAATTTCAGGGTCTATGGGGATCAGCACTGGTTCTGTACTATAGAAGGCTCCGATGAATTTCTCGTCGGGGAGTTTTTTACAAATATCTTCAACTCCTTCTGCGAAGTTTTTATTTTGGAAAATGATTTCACCATAGTTGCCTATGAGTGGTGTGGGTTTGATGAACGGCACTTTCCTTATTTTCCAGTAATCAAACTTACGTATTGACACATAATAAATTATGAGTATTAATGTCACTATTAGAAAGAGAAACATACTGTTGCTTCTGAGCGTGATTCTCGTAGAATAAACTTTATGCGTGGCATAGAACTATATGTTTACTATTACCATCTAATGCGTTATAGCACTGTATCTAATTAGTGTTAATAGGCAACTGATTATTGTTTACTTTCATTATGTTTTGTTAATTTTATCAACGCTACAATGGCACGTGGCGGAAGTTATTTATTACTGAATATATATCCATGATATAATCAACATTCCTAAAGTTAGTTAATTAAATACCATTTGCTAACTACAATTAATTAGAATTGAGTTTTAATATTTTTGTTTGTATTCTTAGAGCTGTAAAATAAATCTGCTGTGGGCAAGGCATTTGGCTACGGAACCCTAAAAATAGCTGTTTCATAGAAAAGTGCAATACCTACAAGGTCAAAACGAATGGATCAGTTTTTTTGGTTGGAGTGTTAGGGGCGCTATGGAGCGAGGACTCAGAAAGTAATCGTTTTTTTTTTCGTAAGTCTAACAATTTTATTGCAGTATCGGATTAACCTTGACCATAGAAACATTTAGGTTCTAAGAAGCACGGCCTACGACGCCGAAGCACCGGTTCGGAGTTAGGAGCTCTTGAGTTTTTTTTATAAAACTCTATATTTCCAAAATGGTAGCTTGGATAAAAATCTTTTCCGCCCCGCCCCTAAGACGACCCACTGACCGCAGTTTTATTTCTATCGGAAATTGTATTGATAAATGAATTAAAGTATGTATGTTGTGCTCATTATTAAAATTTTAACGTTCGATAATAATGTACTGTGTCCATTTTAAGATGGTCTTGTACGGACTGTCGATTGCGGGTTCCCATTATGTACAGATCGTAAAAATTTACGCCCGTATGACGCAGTTCCTATGTACAGAAAACGTCTCGGTATTGTCACTCATTAGTAGTAAATACGCAGTCGACTCGTGTGAATGAGCCTGATAGTACGTGTCATGTTAAAGGTCTGATTTAATAGATAATGTGGCAATTGCCTCTTAGCTCTAAGTGGCTGACAAGAAGTGACCTCTTCGCACTTTATCGACACATGTCTAAGATTATGCATTTATAAAAAAAACATTAACATTCCTTTACATATGAAACAGCTGACTTAAAGCAGTCAATGCAATGTAGCCTGTTTTTCCCATTTGTTCCCAACGAGTAACACCCTCAAATGTCACACTGTTACTCGATGGGATTTTTTTCTGAAAAAATTCCCAACCGGTCACACTACCAGTCACGGGAACTCGCAATTTTCTCTTTCTAGCTCTTTTTTTTCTATTTGCGCAAGTCGTTTCTGGCACTCGCCGGCCGCTGCCGCGGCACCGCTCGCTTCGCTCGCTCGGCTCGTGCGTAGAGGGGTCTCAGTTTTAACCTAACCTAACCGATTGTTCCCAACGAGTCACACTGTGACATGTTACAGTGTGACTGGTTGGAAACACACCGTTTTTCCTATGTAGCATAAGCATAATCTGCCTATAATGTTCTTACTGCTGGGATACAGGCCTCCTCTCGGTGAGAATTAAGTAGTGGGCCGTAATCCACCACTCGGGCCCAGTGCGGGTTAATAGCTGTCTTCGAATTTTTGGTCCTAGAACATGCCGGTTTCCTCACGATGTTTTGCTTCACCGCTTTGAATGGTAATAAATAATTTACACAAAGTAAAGCGCCTGCATGGGTTCGAACCTACAACTCGTGAGTCGCGGCCGTTTCCACTGGGCTACCAGCTACCACTACAGCTACACCATTCTGATCCTATGTTACCACTAGGCCACCACTGCTCACGTATCGTATCCTATCCTCTATCCTATATTTTCCTATGTATCTACTGGAAACTTGGTCTAAATATTTTACAAAACAAATACACATGATAATATTTCAGATTGTTTTTTTTTTATATTTTTTCCATTAGGAAATTTGACAAGCAACCGGATGCCTGTGTTTGTACCCAAGCGTAAATGAGAATATAATATAGGTACACTTCTGCTTACCCGCTAGGTCCAATGTGGTAGTTTATGTTTTAGTCTCATTAATAACCCGTTAATAGGAATATGTTGCAGAACTTAACTTTAAAAAGAAAACTTACACAAATAACGCAAGAAGACGAGACCAAATACAATTAAGAAAACCTAGAACTAACTATGGTAGGAAAAATATACTAATGAGGGAGCAAAACTTTATAATGAAATACCTGATGATGTGTTTAGCAGTAACATATGTTATACATATAAAAAAGCCCTAGAAGAATTTATGTTGGGACCAAGTACTAACACCTGAATGTCACCTATAAAATCTTTTAATTATGTTGTTTGGTATAATTTTATGTGATCACAGAGACTGTATCTATTTTTATTATATATTTTCTATACATTTCTCAATTTATAAGTGAACCTTGTTGTTCTTTTTTTTTTTTTGAGAAATAAAATGTCTTTAAACCGAACTCACCCGCTGAACTTTAGATGGAAATATCGTAAGTGAATAAACTGTTATCCGAATCTCATGCACAAAGACAGGGGCAAAGGCTAGTCTAGTAGCTAATAGTTTTGTTATTTGTATATTAGCATGTACATGATCTACATATTATATTCTTGTGGCTACCGTGTTGTATTACGTGCTCGGTTACTTAACACGTTAGATAGACGTTGTAGTACATCTACTAATTAGTACTTCGCTATCACGCGAGTAATTTTCCTCGTGTCTTAATAATAACAGCCGCACAGGTCGAGCGAAGGTTGAGCAACGCTTGCCGCGGTCGGTTCGTGGATGGGTGACCATGCATTACATATCCCCTCCGTGCCTCGGAAAGAACGTTAAGCCGTTAGTCCCGACTGTCATTCACCGATCTTTGACAGCCTTTACGGGTAGTCAGAAGCCCAAATAGTTTGACAACCAGTCCTACCAAGAGGTATTGTGTTACCCAGTAACTGGGTTGTGGAGCTCAGGTAGGAGGCAGTCGCTCCAGTTATAATACTGGTATTCAGCAGCATCCGGTTAGACTAGAAGCCGACCCTGACATAGTTAGAAAAAAACCTAGGCAGATTGAAGTTGAATATGCTTCCCATTCCTTTAATGATGCCTCGCTTGTATCACGTGAATTATAAATCTTAACAGTTAAATTAACTAGATAAAGAACAATTTTAAGCAAGTAAACAAGGTTACAATACGAAGATCGCCGGGTCAGCTAGTATTTACATAAACTTTAATATCAATAACAAAAACTATTTACATATTCACAACAAATACCTACAATAAAACGTACACATAACCTAAGTTAATAAAAAAATAAATAATAAAAAAGTAGTAATAGCTTTCAATAGGAACTCAGTAGCTCTACCATGAGTTTGCATAGCCAAAACTCGCTAGCGTCTCCGTAAATAATACTTATGAAATATTGTACAGCGCCCCTAGCGGTCAGAGAAAGAATTAAAATTCGTACCGATAGAAACTGTGTTTCGATACGTAATATGGACTCAATCAGTCTCAATATTTTTGCAAATTACCTACATGAAAAAAAAAATTAAAAAAATACCTTATATCCTTGATATCTTTTAGCATAGTTTATTTTACTAATTTAATAATGCGGATGAATTTTTCGACGCTATATTTTAGTTTCTGTATAGTTTTAGTTAAGTTAGTATTTAATTTTGTTATTTTTAGTATTAATTCAATATATAATATGTTGTTTATTAATGAATAAAACATATGAACATTTTTAATAATAAGTTAACAACTAACAATTATTGTACCTATGTCTAACTTTAAACATATCCGTTCCGATACTCGTTTCAATGAACGTTTTACATATGTATGCAACCAGTGTTTCTCATTCCAAGTGAATAATTGTATTCTGTTTATGAGAAATAAATGTCTTAAACAATAATTGGTAACTAAAATTATCTACTATTCATTTATAAACCTTGGATGGCTTTATTGCAATGAAAGTAGTCTTTGTCACCACCTCGACTGCTGAACGTCCTGGGTTCGATACCAGCAGGTCAGTCACAGTATTATTTATTGTTTTTTTTTTTAAGAAAACACTTTCTGTACATCTCTACCTACCCCTATGGGAAAATCAAGCGTGATTTAAATGTTAATAGCCGTCACTTGATTTTCTTTGCATTGTAAAATAAATATTCATTAAAGATTATTTGAAAGAATATGAACGCGACCATGTTGACGAACGCGACGTTCTAAGTATTAAAATTAATTTTGTATTTTTTCTGATTTAGAATTCACGCTTTCCAACGATAGCTCCACTTTATTATTTTAATCTTTCTGTTACTTAATCTGCGGGGCAATTGTGTAACACATTATCAATCGGAACCGGTTTCGTTTTGACAGTTCAACAACATTAATTGTGTTATTTACGTGTTGAGCGGACAAATTTTTCGAACTTATGAAGCAATGGATTAGCAATTTGCTTCAAAATGAATCAGATTCCGATTGATAGTATGTTACGCAATTAGGGTGCTGGTCAATCCATAACTCACACACAAGTGTTCATTATTATAACTGACAAATCTTTTTAAAAAATCTTAAAATCATCAATAAATACAACTTAACATCACAATTTCTATAATTATTTTGACAATTTGACTTTCCAAAAGTCCTGTGAAAAGTTCCAGAAATTATTCAAATCGCTGCGAGTGCTCGAAACTCGGAATAGGGATGGGCGTCGATAAGAGCAGATAATTGAGTACCATCGTTATCCCATTATCAATGGCGTTGTAGAAGATTTCCCAGTTGTCCTTTAAAAATAATAGCGTAGGACCTTGAAGATTTTTGCGATGATTGAAGTTACGTTTATGTTTTAATTTTTGGCTTTCAGACTTGCTTTATAACTTAACTTTTTACACTTAACACTTTTGCTCTTAACCGTGTATATATTTTAAATACAACAAAGCTGAAGAGTTCTTTGAACGCGTTAATCTCTCGGACTACCGACAGTCGCATTTGAAAAATTGTTAGGTACATTTACATTCGACAGTCCGATTCTTGAGGAAGAGAAGATTACGCTATTTGACAATTAACACGCGACCTATGGAGCCGAGCAAACAGAAAAAAAATCAGAAAAAACTATCGACAATAATTACGAGGGTGTAAACTTTCGATTTCAGAGTTTATAACCTAAATTGATCTCTTCGTTTTTTAATATAATATGTATATTATACCTACATTACGACATATTTTGACATTTAGTCAGATGTTCATGTCAAGGCCCCGTCCTTGTGCATTAGAAGCTTCTTAATTCAGTAATTAATCACAACTTACATAACCCCCCGTAATTCTATGAAAATCCTACAAGAACTTAAATCCCAGCACAAAATGGCGCATAAAAGCCTCGTACATAACAGTAAAACATAGAAAATAATAACCGGCCTTTTGTCTATGTAATTGTGTAAAAAAAGAGTTAGTCCTAACACTCGGCGCGCGGAGTTTTTGCCGAGTTGTAACAAATTGCTTAAAGATTACAACCTTATTTTTTCCCGTAAAGCTCGGGACTCTTCAGTGGATGTAAAAACGTTGAAACCCGAGTTTTGTGTAACACGCGTTTGTTCAAATGTTCCATACTTACGAAGAACAGACGATTTCAGACACTTTTATGGTTGTTTTTTAAGCTCTGTAGATTTTGGTTGACCTGGTTTTAAAAGGCAGGTCTAGTAAGTCTAATGATGGTCTAATGCTAGGTTATGAGTGACGTAATAAACAAGCAAATAAATATGAAGAAAACTTTTTTGCGAAGACTTATCGTTTGAAGGCCTCCCCTCCCACAAGGTGGACCGATGACCATGTGAAGGCCGCAGAAATTCGCTGGATGTGGGCACAGAACCAGTCGAAGTGGCGCTGCTTGGGGGAGGCCTATGTCCAACAGTGGACGTCTTTCGACTGAAATTATGATGATAATGATGAAAACTCTTATTACGGTTTGAGAAGACGTAGCAGATTGAAATGACAGTTTCAGTTATACTGCTGTTTGTCTCTACCAGACAAATCTTTACTTCTGCCAGAAAAACCTTAGCAATTTCAAGTGAATACCTACAATAAATATATTTTTCGTTGAAAGCTAATTGGTGATTAAGATTAATAACCACCACTTTTAGTAAACTTGTTGTCAACAACTTACCATTTTTTACTCCCATTTAACCACTACCACTGCACCACTCATTATTTTAAAACCCACCTCTTCTTAACTCATAAAACACATCTTACGAGCATTATTATCTCCATCTCTTTCTAGCATGTCCAAGTTAGAACTCGCCATTACCCTTTATTTTGCCAGAACTTTGCTAAATAAAATACGTATTTACCTATTTTACGCTCTCCTTAGCTTGAAAGCCCAACACCGGAAGGAAAGGAGCGTTTGAAGCGATTTATCTTCAAGCCGACGCCGTTAGGGGGCTGGTTGAAATGTCTCGAGACCAATGACGGAGATACAGAGAGGCTGGATGTGGCATGGGTCTAATTTGGCAAATTGATTTTATATAACAGAGGACTGTATTGTCATATTTATATGAAGTTTAATGATATTAATGAAAGCATCCAATTGGAGGAATTGTTTTTTAATGAAACCACAATACAAATACAAATAAACATAATGACACTGTTCATGTGATTGTTAATCCGTGTTCTACTAACGCTATTAATTAATTCATTCAAAGTAATTAATTAGGTAATTGAGTACGATCATCCGCTAATACCTAGCTATAACTCTCTTGGAAACAATACATTTAATTGTCTATATTCTTGTCATTACTACAATCCTTAAAGTTTGAAATTGAAACCCAAGCCGTTGGGCTATTGCCGCTATTATTTACAGCAATTTCAAAATTTAAATGATCTAAAGAGCGAATGTACCTTTTGCTAATTTTGATCATGCAATGATAAATGATATAGTGTGGAGCCCTATGCCAGCATCTGTGTTCCCTTCCACGGATAACCAGTCAGCCTTCACAGCAAGAGTAAATAGGCATAGTCTGGGCTTGGTCGTTTCATCATAGACCTCATCCATCGTTTTCCACATGGCGTAATCGAAATCAAGAGCTGGCCCATTTTGCAAAAAATAAATAAAAAGAAGTTCTTAGACCATGTCAACTAGGTTCAGACACAGTCCAAACCCGCGCTCAACTCTCAGGCACATCTCACATTGCAGCATCTTCGTCACATCTGTATAGGGGCAGCAAACAACAAGAATACTTTGTAAGCGTCCTAAGATTAATGTACGTTTCACAATAGAAACGTTTTTTCAAAGTGAGTTGGGCCACAGTGTATTTTGTACCTCTTTGGAGTTCGATGAGAATCTACAGGAGGTTTTTTGTTTTAATGTGTATGTACATATGTGTTTTAAGCACAAAATGGAGGAAGCCTGTACTCAAAAGTAGGTAGAACAAGGCTGCGAATGATGACGATGATGATGTGTTTATATAGATTCGATGGTCGTAGAAGAACGAGTGTACAGGCCACCCTACCTACGTCCATTAGCCGTGTTACAGCCATTTCGTGCAACTGTCAAAGAATGACAGTGAGATTTGAATATACGGACCATTCACAAGGCCAATTCCCGTAATTAAAAATGTTAAAAATCTAGTCGCAATGTAGGGAAATTAGTGGTATTTTTGACAAATTGAGACTGAGATCAGACTGTGAACATTCATAAAATTACTAGAATTGTCTCTGTGGTTGGTAGTCAATTTGATCCCACAAAAAAATTACATGTAGGTACAGTCGGCAACAAAAGTCTATTAACACTGTCATTTTTACATGTTATTAAATTGACAACAATTTTTTTCAATAAACTGCTTTTTAGCTTTTCACAGCAAAGTGCTTATGTTCTAAAAGTTTTTCTTCTGCTGCAATTTTGACCAAATATTTTGTTCAATAACTAAGATTTAAAAAACTGAAGTGTTAATCGACTTTTGTTGCTGACCTTACCTAAAGTAGGTTGCCAAGACTCACTTTCATTGATAAAAAGTTGTCAGATCTAATATAGAGCCAAGCCCCTAACTCTACAAGGCCTAAACTAAGTGTTTTATAAGTCTGCTAACTACATCTTATCCTTAGAGTTTGAGTTCTCTAGCATTATCCAGGCGGAAGCTATGAGGGTTTGAAAATACGATGAAACGCTTCGAGAAAATTTAGGTACTCGTAGTGTCCCTGTTTTTTTTTTCTTTTTGGCGTGTTCCCAGATAAACAATTAATATTTTAGACATTACCTAAGTGTTGTAGAATCATATTTTGTATTTTTATCTTGTAATACTAGAGAGGAACTAATATTTACACTGGTTAATACAAAAACCAAGCCAAGAACAAAATCAATTAATATAAGTTATACACACAATAAGGGACAGGAAGTTTAATTCTTATGTAAACGCCCCCAGAAGTTATAACAATGAAGCTTCTATTGTGTCTCGTTCAGTGTCCTTCAATAGGTTAATAGGCTTATGAAATTATCAAGAACGTATCAATAGTAATTAATCAACGTCTGTGAAATATTAATTGATTAATGCTTATATTCAGCCCAGTCGTGCTTGCACTATTTCTGTCTACCCAAAAGCACAAAGAGCTGTGAAAAGATCATTGATAAGGTGTTTGTTAAATTAATAAAAAATCCTCAAAATACTGACCATGCTTAAAGCTAGTTATTGAAACTTACACTTATTTCGGCCAACGCGAAAGCTAGATTAATCAACCATATGAAATGAAATAAAATTATTTATCAGCGATATTAAAACAGACAAAATAAACAAAGAGATAAATATCAAACAATTAAAGATCACATTAATTCAATTCGATTCCTCACGCTGTTTTCCTTCACCGTTTTGAGAGCAGTGGTGATAAAATAACAAAATTAACCATATTACACAAACTAAAGCCACAGAGTAATATGTGCTAAAGCGCCTGTCTGGGTTCGAATCTACGACTTACAGCTCGCAAATCGCGGCCGTTACCACCGGGCCACCAGTGCTCTGCGCTTCACCGCTCTTCAAGTCACATAAACTTGCAAAATGCCTTCCACATGGAAGCCTGATAAATCTCTGATATCAAATCATGTAACAACAGATGTGAAGGAATATTAGTAAGTATCAATCTAACACAATACCTTTACCTCCTGTCTACCGGAATAGTTCGTTATTCTTATCACCACACGACCATACATTACCGAGATTAGATTGAGCGTACCATTCAAAACGTAGACCACTCGTTAAGCCTAAATATGGTTAGGGAGACAAACGCGGGCGCTCCGCAGACAAATATCGCTGAGCGTTATATATCCAATGATCGTCTGACATTGAGGATAGGGGACTATGATGAGGGAAGAGAGGAAAACAGTTTGTGAAATTTTTGTATGATAAACTCATATAGGTAGAGGTGGCAAGACGTCTTGCGGATGGTAATTCTCGCGTTTACACATGTAGCATGACGCATTCGGCGCGCGCTCGTCTCCTATATCGCTTACCGCATGGGCTGCTTCAAGGTGGCACGGGAAAAGAGCTCCTGGATGAACTTGGGGGAGGGCTTTGCCCAGCTATTGGACAGTTTAGTTAGGCTAATAAGTGAGATTTTGAATTTTTTATACCCTACAATCTACATACATATGTATACGGACGGGGTAGTTATTGAGTCACTTGCATCCGTCAAGGGGAAAAAAAGAAAAATTTTCCTAGGCTTTCGGTTTCTTAAAAAGAAATTCAGTTCCTCTAATTTTAATGTAGCTTTCCTTAGAAATAAAACAGTAGCTTAGCCTTCAGACTGGCACATAATACCAACAAACATCACATTGACTGCCTGGTTGCATGAGGTCCTGGGTTCGATTTCCAGGTGGGTCAAAGTATTATTGAGTTTTTTCGTCAGGAATTTCTCAGTAGTAGCCCGGAGTCTGGATTCGTGCTTAGTTGATGGCAATGGGATCGCCCCCTTTTAAATGGGACAACAATAACTGGCAAAATGTACTAGACACACCCCTATGCCTTTCTTTGCCTTTTTGAGCAGTAGCCTATCACATAAAACTTCTCAATAAACATCGCTATAAAAATGTTTTCATATCGCAAAATTCTCGTTCCTCAGTCCCCAACAGTCGTGGTTCTTTCTCAGTGCCCATTCGAAAGCCCACAGACTGTGTCGGACATCAGTTAAGGGATTCGCCGGGACACGTATGGATGTGTGTTTCTTAAGAGATTCGAGATGCAGTAGGCACTTACGAATGGGAGGATTACCTAAGACGGTGCTGTTTATTTCATATGCTATTTTATTTTGCGAGGGTGGGCTTTTGGCAAGTTTGGGTAGGCTGAAGCTGATAAATTACAAGATACTTTGAAGGCTCGAAATTATTTTTGGAACGAAGTTCTTTTACATAGCTTGCGGTAGGAGTAAAATGGGAGAAATCAAATTAATTCAAAAGAAAATTCTTTCAGTAATGGTATGGTAACAGTAAAGATACAGTATTGCCGAGTATTGTGTAGTGTTGTATTGTCAGTATTTTACATGAAACAAAAATAACGAGTCGCGAGCAGAAGCTCAAGCAACAATATTCTAGTTTCCACCTACAACGCAATGTAGGTACAAATTTTTCCAGCATACGTTTGTATCTCTTTAATCTATGACGCGCCTCCGTTGCTTTTCTATTTATGACGTGACAATAGAGTAAAAAGAGACGCATGTAACCACACTACGTAAATTAATTAACATTTATTTAAAAATAAACCAAAAGCAAATAAGAACGAGTATTTAACATTTCATTATAAGGCGAGAGCCCGTTATGTACAATGTAAAAAGCGTTACCTTTTTATCTTTTTCTAAAGTATAACGAAGTAAAATACTCATACACTTTGCTACTTTTTAGTTAATTTTTATTCTCTTTTTATTTTATTTCACCCGCTCCGCTAGTTTTGTTTCTATATTGTTAGTTTGTAGAGAACATTAGGTTATTTTATTAAAATGTTTTTAGAAAGAAATACAAATTTTTTGGCACATAACATTTCAAAATACAGTCATTAGGATTAGAATGGACAGCAACAAACTGTTGTTCTCCTCTATCGACAGTAATATTATTATACTGTATTGAAACTATTTTCAAATAAGATACACTTTATCGATTATTTTATAGCATTCATGTTATTTACATGGCGTTACCGAGTTCCTTGTGTTCCAAACATGAACCCTACTTAGGCACCGCAACATACAGAAAAAAAATGCTGTTCCATAAACATAACATATATACATGTTGTACATTTCTATAAAACAGCAGATTTTTTTATAACTGACGAAAAAATTCTACCCTAGGGAGGTCTAGAATCATGTGCTAAATTCATGGTCCCTGCCAATCTGTATTATTAATTTTTACTAATGATAATTGCAGAACTCAAAAATTATTATTGGAGACAACCTCGCGACCGAGTTAAAACCTATCTCCAGATAGCTAAAATCCTATGGATGCAGGCAAAGTTAGGTCGTAGGACCCGTCGTAGTGACAAACACTACGGGGGTCCACTTTCAACAATAACTTAACGATAGCCGGTGGAGTGGACCGACGACCTTAAAAAGATGGTTGGGACACACTGGATGCGAAGCAGAGGACCTGGTATTGTGAAGCAGCATGTAAGAGGCCTATGTCCAGCAGTGGAATGCGATTGGTGAAGTCGATTAATTGGCTGAATTCATGAAATCAGCTATAAAATTTTAATGTTCATAGACTGTCACATTGATAAGTTAATCGGACAATGGCTCCCGCCCTCTAAACCACTAACTAAGTCGTCTGTCCATCTGACGATAATCCCAATTTCTATCTAACTTCAAATTATTATCAATATTCCACCCAATATTGAAATTAATACATAATTTAAATCTCCCTGCAAGGTTATGAACTCATAAATTCTATAATTGTATTATAATACGGGACTGGGCGCGAATTGTACACGGCAACGACCATTAATTGTATTATACGGTAGATAAATCGCTTTTTAACTGCCTCTCGTCCTTATAACCGAAAGCCTAAAATACTTTAAGAGGTTATGCAGAGGGTTACTGAACTGCAGAAAATATTAGGGTTACTTAGCATGTATGTAAATACTCTCTGCATTCAAACAAGGATTATTGAAAAATATAATTATTTTGCACCACACCTGAGCTGAAAAGATTAAAGTATTCTAACTAATATTATAAATGCGAAAGTATGTAAGTTTGTTTGTTTGTTTGTTAACTTTACACGCCTCAACCACTGAACCGATAATCCTGAAATTTTGCATATACGAGTACATTGTCAGTTGTACAGAAACGGCCCTTTCATCCCAAATCAACAACAATCGAAAACAACAATAACGTTATTATGATAATAGATAGCGCCACGTGTCTATTGAACTTTGTCACTGTATTTAATTCTGAAGCGGTACGAAGTTCGCCGGGTCAGCTAGTAAGTGGTATATAAGTTACGTTTTATACCCACGTGTACTAGTATTGGAAATATTCGAATGCCGCTATTTGAGGTGGATGTGTCCAGTCCAAATATACCAACCAACTTTGTACCCACCATATCCGACGAATAAATGTATTTGTCTTTAGGCCCAAGGTTCTTTCACAATGAGCTTTACTGCTGCAAATCCTCATATTTGAGTAAAGTAATTTTAAAACAGAATTTTAATAACCACGACTATCATAATTCGAAGACATTTCCAAGTTCCCGTGTTCCCGTGTTCCACCTACCCAAGTTGGGTTGTATTTCATGGGTGAGGCCGTTGGCGAGTTTACCACATAAATTGTACCTGGTCTACCCAACACACTTTCGTTACGAATGTGGGTAGTTACGTCGGTGCTATTTTATTTATACTTTGTTGCTTGAACTTTTGGAAGGCTTGAAGAACGTTTTCGTGTTGTAAGTGTAAGTATTTTTACGAAAAACTGTATGTTTTTTTAGATTTAATAACAAGAATCTAAAAAAAAACACATGGTTTTTCGTAAAAATACTTACAACGGTTTTCATTTGACATGGCCTACTGATTGGAAAAGTTTTCCTTATACTGGATTTTTTAAAACCTATTACAAAAATACAATATAGAGATTTCGATACAAAGCTATATGGGTAAAACCAAATCAGTAACATTATTCAATCAAACTTTCCTTACTCGATATCAGAAATTACTTCAAACTGAGAAGTAATGAAATTCGAACAATTCAGTTTAGAGAGCAAGTTGTTGTTGTTGGGTTCGATTCCCGGGTCGGACAAAGTGTTATTGAGTTTTTCCTTTAGGTATTTCTTAGTAACGAGGCGGAGTTTGGAAGTTGACGGTGTGATACCCCGTGCCTCGTAAAGCACGCTAAGCCGTTGGTCCTGTCGTGTCGGATTGCCGTCCCATCAGACTATGTGAGTGAGGGAAGAGGGAGTGCACCTGTGTCTGCGCGCACACTTGTGCACTATAATATCTCCCGCGCCGAAGGCTAGTCTCCATTGAGATTGGCCGCCGTGGCCGAAATACGGTATGGAGCACTTTATTTGCTGTAATTAAACTAAGGCCTAACTCTTACAGTGCTAACTCGAGCTCGACCTTGCGACTTCGGATCGGAGTTCGAGGGAATAACGTGAAGGTAATTAAGGTTGTTAGTTGTAACAACTTGTTGGACCAGTTGGGTCCGAGATGGTAAGAAAACATTGAGTTATTTTATTAGTTCTGGAACTAAAGTTCATTACTCTGTCTAATAAAACAGAAACAATTAGCAAAAACTGTACCACTGTAGTTGGACTTTACGTTAAGCTTTTATTTAATTTTTGGTCTTATATGAAAATGGTCCTACGACGCCGTACTAAAAGACCAAAACCCATGGGTCCGCATGTCGTCAAACTAAGACTAATTCCTTCAAATTTATCAATTCCGTAACTTAACTCTAAGCTCCCGGGGCTGAGAACATTTGAGCGGCTCTTAAACAGTTCTTAATGACTGTCGCTCGTTAAGGCGAAAGGTTTTGGCTGTTCTTCTGAATTAACAGTTACAACGCTTCGAACTACCACCGTAACTTGACCTGCCTCCCCTCCCCTCATATTTAAACATTCTTACTAAATCCTGGTCCTATGGCTCAATTCCCGAGGTCGGTTTACGCTGGTACCTTATTTTGCGGCTCGGATGTAAAGTTTTATGCATTCAGAATCGCCCGAAAATTGCTCGTCTGACGTTTTCAAAGCGTTCGTAGATGGGGTTTTATTTTAAAATAGTGATTCTTGATAAAGGACGAAATATGAAACGTGTGGAGGTAATGTTTGGAGGGAAATAGAACATGGACTCGAATGCGCGCTCGTTACCGGGAATGGGTATTCGAGGTGAGGTAATAGGTAGTTACATAGTGTTGTACGGTTTCGTTTCTTGGAAATAGGTACATTTGTTCGTGATGGCCATGAAATAAATTCAAGCGTCATATTACTTATATCAATTTGGGACATCAACGTTCACTATTCTTCTCGAAACCTGATTACAAAAGACAATTTTATTTATTGTGTTGAATTGAATTTTAGAGACGTTTCGGTTCAGGTGGATGAACCACAACATCTTCATTAAACGAGCTTTATGTGTTTGCTAAAGATATCTTGTATGTATGAATTTAAAACCCGTTTAGCAATGCAATTAGGCGTAGAACGAAATAACCTATACGAAGACACGTCTTACATAACCAAATCATTTAACCTGAACTAGCGCAGCTTTATCTAAATTATTCAGAACCCCTTGTTTCTAGGTTACTGATACGTACCGAGGATAGATGCAGAAGGTTCATAACACGCACTTTTGAAATGTCAAGCGACCCCTTATGATTATAGTGGTCACCGCCGTCTTTAGTCCTATACCAGAGGCTTCACCATCATAGTGACAAAGTTGTAACGTATCTTGTGCCGATATTTATGCCGGTACAACGGCCTTCAAACTAGAACAGAGTAAGGCAACTCGAGAAATGTGCACTAGAGCTCTACAAATGATGGTAATTAAGGCAACTCAATGCGTGCTTGTACAATCAGTTGACGGAGATAAGTATCCGTCTTACCTACATGCAACATGCTCGACTTACACGTGAGACGCGCCAGCACCTTACGAGTATCACTGAACCCACGCACTTATTTCCATAATTTAAATTATAATTTTCGAAACACGGATCGTATTCAAAACACAATACTGCGCTCCAAAACAAAGACAGCTGACATGGTTCAAAAGGCTGCCCAACTTAAATGGGACTGAGCAGGACATATCTGCCGCATAAACTGTGGGCCCAAATAGCACAAAACTGGTGCCCTGAGACAGAGAGGCGGGGTCAAATCACGTTGGTGATGCGGGCCGAGCTGGATAGGTTCCGTCAAAACTGGAAGGAGGACGCGCGGGCCCGCGAAAGATGGAAGGAGTGGAGGAGGCCTTTGCCCAGGAGTGGGACAGTGTAGGCTAGTAAAAAAAAAATATAATTATGCACATGTCAAGTGATCAGGCGCTGAAATACGAAGTGGTGTAACAAACCCCCCATTATCACGTATCTGTTTGTGAAGGAGGATGATGTGGTACTTCTGAGTTCCCATGCCCAAGCCAGCCTACACAGGCTATTAAGACAGGCAGACACGGCGCCGCTGTCGCCGTAATCCTTCCAGACAGATGGGCCACTGTTAATACTGATTAATTGCTGGACAAATCTACCCGACACATATTTTGGGGATTGTATCGTCTTCAGCGGTGCAAATTGCTTAGCTCTATGCCGTCTAGATAACGTCTTGTAGGCTGTTCATTGGTGGATATATATAGCTTGGTAATACCTGGGGTTACTGCTTGCTGTTGAACGTGAGATTTGGACTAAGATTTTGTACTGATTTGTCTATACGACTACTCATCCACCTAGCCTTTTCCCAACTATGTTGGGGTCGGCTTCCAGTCTAACTGGACGCGGCTGCTTATCTGACCTCCACAACCCAGTTATTGAGTAATACGATACCCCTTAGTAAGACTGGTTGTCAGACTTTCGGGCTTCTGACTACCCGTAACGACTGTCAAAGATCCACGAATGACAGCTGGGACCAACGGCTTAACGTGCTTTCCGAGACACGGAACGGTCTTGGTATGTAGGTAATAGGTAATACGGGCTGGTGTCCGCAACTCCACGTCAATGCGCGTATTTTGCGTACGTCTTGGTATGTAAAGATGTTCACCCATCCATGGACCAACCGCAGCAAGCGTAGCTTAACCTGATCGATCGACCCGTACGGCTGTTATTACTTAGCCACAAGCCCCTCATTCGACTATACGACTACTGTGTCAAATAAGCTACAGCACTTAATATTCCATGAGGAGCAGTGGTGGCCCAATAGAAACGGGCGCGGCTTATTTCTAGGTCGCAGGTTTGAACCCAGAAAGGCACATTACTTCGTGGAAATTATTTCACCACCACGGCTCTCAAAACGTTAAAGGAAATTATCGTGACATTTGACATCCACCGCCCCGCACTGCCTTCACAGAGGGGAGGCTTGTTTCCAAGTAATGGGAACATTATAGACTGATTATGCTAATATTCCACGATCAAAACTCAATAAATTTTTAGCGCTTGGAAAAGTTATATTAGCAATGAGATTTTGGTGCCGTTGCATGTACTTTGCCAAATGGCAAACCTTTTTTAAATGTTATGAGTTGTGTAAGTAGTTTTGTATTATTTGAGAATTTGTTACTGTAAATGATTACTGATTAATTTCTGGACTTTTTAATTTTTTTTACCTGATTTTGGGGATATACAAACCCCAAAACATGGGTCTTCAGCTTGGCAAATTGCTTAGCTTATAACGTCTTGTAGGTTGTTCATTGGTGGATATGTAATAGCTTGGTAATACCTGGGGTTATGCTTTGCTGTTAAACGTGAGATTTAAACTAACATTTTGTATTGATTTAACTACTGTGTCAAAGTATAGTATAATTCCATGACTAAAACTCAATCAGTTTATAGCGCCTGAAAAGTTAAAATAGCCATGTACTTTTGCTGTCGTTGAATGTACTTCCCAAAACGGCTTATATTTATTGTTTCGTGTTGTGTTTTGTTACTTATATTTATTGTTTCGTGTTGTGTTTTGTTACTTATATTTATTGTTTCGTGTTGTGTTTTGTTACTTATATTTATTGTTTCGTGTTGTGTTTTGTTACTTATATTTATTGTTTCGTGTTGTGTTTTGTTACTTTGCAGTGATATTTTAATTAGTACCTATTATAGAGTCTGTAATTGTAGATAACTGTAGGTACTCCGTATCTTAAATTAACACAGCATGACGTCTTTAATCAGTAGTGTATTTTTTATTAGTAGAAACATAGATAGATAAGCCTGTTACTACGTAAATAAGTGAAAAACCAGCCAAGTGCGAGTCGGACTCGCACAAAAAGGGTTCCGTACCACCGTACTATATTTAACACTACATATATAAAAAAAATCACGTTTGTTGTATAGGAGCCCCCCTTAATTTATTTTATTTTAACTTAATTATTTATTTTTAAAGTGAATATACAACTTAGTACCTATTCTATAAATATTTTAAGCGTCTACCTGTTGCCATTATTAATATCGAACAACTAACGGCAAAAAAATCACGTTTGTTGTATGGGAGCCCCCCTTAAATATTTATTTTATTCTGTTTTTTGTTTTTTCTGTCATAGCGACAGCAGAAATCTGTGAAAAATTTTTAACTGTCTAGCTATCACGGCTCACGAGATACAGCGTGGTGACAGACAGACGGACAGTGGAGTCTTAGTAATAGGGTCCCATTTTTACCCTTTGGGTACGGAACCCTAAAAATTAAAAACCTTTAAAACAACTACAATAAGAGAAATGATGACTGATGCTCCATTCAACAATATAAAATTACAAAGTGTACATAGAAGGAATCTATCGAAGTCTGCGATTTCACATTTATTAAACGTACGAGTATGAACATTTGAAACTGAAACATTTCTGTACTTTAAAATATGCTTCAGACGAGGCGAACAGAGATATAGATTTCTGTTGGAATTTTATGATTTTGCAGTTATATAAGAAAATTGCTTTGCCTCGCGTTTCTGTCTGCTTACGATTTTAATTTTCGAGTATGAAACTTGATCTCTGTTCTGATTTAAATCTGTTTAGGTTTTTTAAGTTTTTGTGTTTATTATTATTTATGCAAACGTAAAATATGTATAGAGGCTTACTTACGCATCAAAACTATAGTTGGAAACTAGGGTCGCTTGTTGTTCCGCTTTTCTATAGGTACCTACGGATAAAAAGTTTTATAAGTCATGTTTTTTACATCTTCGTTTGTTTTTTTTTTTTTCCTAACAAAGACGGATACAACATGATACTAGCCCCGACCCTACCCGTACTGGAAATCACATTTACAAACCAAAAAAAAAAGCAACCCAACCTAATTTATTTAAAAATTAAATTAAAGCAAAAACCTTCCGTTGGGATAATTTAAAATTTAAATAGAATAAACAGTTGAAATCAGCGTCGGATTAGTATTCTTTGCCCATCCCCCTACCCCTCTCGTGCCTAATTATTAATTAACACGGGAGGATAGGACCACGAAATAGATGGATACAGAAGCTTGGCTCCATGCTAGATACAACGAGATAAATCGCATGCGCACATAGACACGCTTCACGCTTTCGACTGGCATTTGTTTGAGATCGCTGTACGTACGCGTCTATGTGTATGAGCACCTGATTTCGCTTGTTGTATTGACTCTACCTTCTGTATCTACCTACTTTGTGGTAGGACGGCCCTTGACAATTTGTCTGTTTGGCTCGTTATTATAATCCAGTTAAACGGGTAACGAGTTTATTTAAAAAAAGGGATCTGAAAGACTAGAGGATATTTTTTAAAAGGCGTTTTAATTTTGTTTGGGTCAAATCTCATTGATATTCATATGAACGCGTGTCCTAGATAAGGACGCCTGCATGGGTTGCGTTTGCTAAAGTATTTAAATGAGTTAGAGGTTATGTACACATATCGGTAACTAAAACCTCAAAAAGTTAGACCAAAAGATAATTGCAATCACAAGACCAAAACAATTGAAGATTCCGCTGGCCGCCATATTTATTTAAAAGCAAAACACTTACTTTAGTTACGCCTTTTGAAACCTACAACGTAATAAATCCCACAAAAGAAATAAAACCTAATATTCGGAGGCGTACTCAAAGAACGGATTTCTCAAAATAACTCTGAAGGTGGTTAAATCGGGCAAAGAAGGTTCTGCGTGAACTTAAAGGCTACTGAGCTTACAGAGATAAATCTTAACTCTAAATGTTCCCTTTCATTCTGAAACCCGATAAAAATCAAGTATCCTCATCTACCCACTCATCGCAAATAACCCTTACAAAATTTATATTTTCCTACCCTCAGATAAATTTTACGACAGTTTAAAACTTGAGCGGTAACCTACAAGGGTTTGAACCTAAACTATAAGGCCTTAAAATTGATGGCGACCATCTGTCAGCTGTTCCATGCAAATCAATTAAACTTCAACAAACTTAATTATGGGCATACAAAGGGCCCCCGTCTTTGTCCCAAAGTTCTCTTTCATTTATGGATCACATAACTTCACTTCGTTCGCTCTGTCGTTCATTCGTTCAATTGTTCAGGATCGCTTCTGTTAACATTGTCTAATTCTGACGTCATCAATCTGTTTGGATTGTTATTGAAGCCCTTTGGACTTTAATTAGGGTTTTATAGGACGACTCTACTTTGAGTTGGTTCCTGCAAATATCGTAAGAACATTAAAATTGTTGCAGTGCTATTTTGATACGGGGGCATACATAGCTATATACTGACTTCAATGCAAAAACATAGAAAGGTGAACAGAGAATTGAATCTACTTATGATGGGGTTAAAAACTGAAAGCTCGTCATAGATGGCAGCACTGTTCAACGTCCATAAATCACAATTGTTTTGTTTGTTTGCTTTTGTGTCGATTACAAATTAAACGAAATTTAGATAAATATGTATGACACTTGGAGTGCAGTACTATTAAAAGGAAAATAAAAGCATCTACCACTGGTAAAAAAGCAGCTTTAGTGGAAAAGACTGCAATAAATTATGAACGTTTTATATTTTATAGGTTACCTTGTGTTTTTTCACATGAAGTTCACGGGGAATATTAATAAATTATGCTCAAAGAAGTAGCTTGTTTGCAAAAAATGTATGGATAGTGACAGATAGCAGTCAAATCATAGAAATGTTATATCTATGAGTCAAATTCTTAGACGTGGGACAGCAGCGACATCTAAAGTGAGCAAGTGGCAGTTTTATCCCCATTATGACTATCAGTGCCTACAGTAACAACGTGATAGATATCACTCTGTATTCATCTTAAACAAAATCTATTTTACTATTCTATTTTTCAATCAAACCTACCCCAGCAAACAACACCAAAACAAAGCCTCAACGTGCACGATGCATCAGCCGGGCATCAAAGTCCAGTCAATCACGCGGTGGTATCGCCACCGCACTGACGTGCACCGCGCAGCACTAAGGCGCTTTCAATTACCTGCTGCGGGTGTGAACACCGGAAGGAACCGGCACGCGACCCCTTGGCAATGTACTGGAGACCGCAGGAGGGACGGTGACGGAAAAGAAACCGGTTTAGGATAAGAAAAAGTCGTGAGGGTAACTAGCAGCCGCACAATAGATTGAACAGAATTTGGGATGATTTCGAACGTACATTTTGTGGGATTAAATTGCGTCTAAGGTACAGAAAAAAATTAAATAATTCAATAAATCAGTCCTTTTTAATCGAATGACATAAAATCATCTCAGACATTATGGTTACGCAAAGTTGAAAAAAAGGAAAAAACCACTTCACTCCATTTTCGATGAAAAGAGCAATTTGGTCTTTTGGTCCGGAAACATGACCGCTGAACATGGTGTCTTGGAAATGATGCCCCCGAGTCTGCCAGTGTTCGAATTGGATATTTTCACTGGGAAATTCTCAGAAACAGTCCGGAGTCTATACTGTCTCGCACGCGGCTTTTGGAACTTAATACAAAATGGACGAAATATGGGTATAAAATAACTTAACGGCTGAACCCGTCAAAAATGAAGGTTTGATGTTATAATATGTATTAAAACGTTTATCGAATACATTATTGTAAAACATATTACTTAGTAATACTACTCAATAAATTTAAACGCCTGCAAGATTAAGTAAGGCAATTGTGATCAACATCAACTTCTAGCTAATCGTGCACGCTCACATTTAGGTCTGCGTATGTTTTCTCCCTACCAAGTTACAATTAACAACAAGCAATGTTTTTTTTAGTTTTTGACTGAAAGCGATTATTGCTGACTATGATTGTTCCTGGCACGTAAATGAAATCTGGTTACAATTTAAAAAGTTCGGAGCTTAATGTGGTTAGCGCAGTCCAAGTTCTTGAATCAGGCTTGCGGAAATGATGGTCTTAAGAAATTAAATTAATTAAAGTCATAAATTGTGTTTATACCAAGTTACACATAACAACAGGCAATTAGTTTCTGACTGAGAGAGATTATTTCTGACAATGGTTGTTCCTGCTACGTACCTAAATGAAATCTGGTTACAATTTAAAAAGTTCGGAACAAAATGTGGTTTGCGCTGTCCAAGTTCGCTGTCCAAGTTCTTGAATTAGGGTGGCGGAAATTGTGCCCTTAAGAAATTAAGTTAATTAAAGTCGTAATATTATCAAATTACGACTTTAATTACCTTAATTATGTTTATTTCTTTAGGTAGGTAACACTTTATATTAAAAAAAAACATCATGAGGTCGGAGTTTCCTATCCGACTACTCCGAGAAGAAGGAGAAAAACGTCTAGCTTGTGGTGGTCTGAATATGTACCGACCTAATTTTTAAACTTCAGTCCCCTTATTTATAAACATTGCTTCAAGTTAATTGACGTTTAAACTTCTGCAAGTTCAGAACGTATGCGAACTTGCAAGGAACGTATATGTTACTCAAGTATTAATAGGAGTCTTACCAAGGGGTACCGTATGATCCAGTAACTGGGTTGTGGAGGTCAGATAGGCAGTCGCTCCATGTAAAATACTGGTATTCAGCTGCATCCGGTTAGACTGGAAGCCGGCCCCAACATAGTTGGGAATAGGCTCGGCAGATGATGATGAGTTATTTTAAGACGCCAATATCGTGGAAAGAATCCATCCAACAAGGACAAAATCGTGAAAAATACTTTTGTGTGATGTTGTCGCCAAACGACACAACCATTAAATCTTCCGAAAATCCTTATTTTATTCACTAATATAACGATTTTTCTACTGTTCTTTAATAGTCCTGTGTATCCAATTAATCTCTTTATCTCCCTGAACAGATCAAACCTCATAAACACAGCCCTCATTCGAAAACTAATTTAATCCAGAACAAATGCCGCTAGCTGTTCACTGATTGGTGGATGCGGCGAACTCATTACCATGCTGTATTGCACCGAAAATATCTGCCGCGATGACGTCAGCGATTCATATTAGCTTTAGAAATTGGCGGAAAATTCATTGTTTATCTATGTCATTAAATGCTGAAAATTACAGGTGTTTTGATGATTAATTGGGACTGGATTGGTGTACGAGACTGCTATACAGGGGTACGCCCCTCAAGTTTGCAGCACAAACAAACACCCCTTGCTATCGAAGGTGTCACTAGGCGATGGTAACCTTCTTCATCCGTGGTAGCGATTGAAATACCACCAAACAGGCTGTTGTAAGTTTACCAACCAAGTTAGTAAATTGTAAGACATCACTCGTATCGTTCTATTGGTAGGAAACGGCGAAGTGGTGATAAGTGATGATTTTTGAGACTGCCAATGCAACTGTCTGTGTGTTTAAAAACAGCTAAATTACGCGTTTGGGCCTATAAACACACAATTTGTACAGACATACGAGCAATCACAGGCGAAACAACATGTTTATCTCGTATTCCCGATAAACTGAACAAAATTATAACAGAACTGGCGCCATTAATTACTCCCGTGACACTCTGACAGTTGAAATATAACGTCGCGACTGCCATGTGCTAATAAAACTGCTTTACTTGTTTCAGGCTGGTTACACACACGCGACTTTTACGAAGGAGAGATCGATGAGTGGTCGTTTGGTTTTCGGTCACAACTAAATGGACCCCATGGGTGTCGTGGAATGCTACAGACAGATCATGCTACTCTATTGAAAAGATAGTAGCATTGCCCTTCTCACCAAATTAAAAGCTTTGCCTTGAACTCGATACATCAATTTTATTACAGAAATAAATAACTAACGAAAATTATTGTATAATTATTTACCCTACCTGAGAATCAAACCGAATTACTAAGGCATTAAGTCCGCCTTTGTACAGTTTTTACTTGTGCATAAAGTTTTAATAAATAAATAAATAAATTACTAGTCAGCAGACAGCCGCGTTTTCAACTGCTAGACAGTGCAAGACAGTTACAAGGCTCAAATATAATAAAAGGAGCTCTTTCGCTGCAAGGTATGTAACCAGCCTAAGTCGTTAAACCTTTAATAGAGCCACAAATGAAATTCATAGGATCAAAATAAAACTGAGTCGACTTCAAAAATGTATCACTCCGAGAAATAGGTAATTGAATAAAGGGGAATCAAAAATTGGGAGCTGTCGGGACTTTTCTCGTAAATAAAGTAAAAACTTACGAAAAATATGCTGAATAGGAAGGTGTGTGGTTGTGTGGGTGTAACTTCTAGTGAAGAAAATAGGCCCCTTTTTTTGCTACGCCTTTCTATATATTACTAGTTATTGCTACGCCGTGCTACGGCGCGTATTACTACGACATGTATCGTCTTACTTATATGGCGTGCTACGCATTACTATGGTGTGTAATGTGTAAAGCCTTGCTATAGCGTGCTTTGCATTGCTACTGTGTGCTGTGCATTGCTTCAGCGTACTACGCATTGCTACAGTGTGCTACGAATTAATACGGCGTGCTACGCATTGCTACGGCGTGCTACGCATTGCTACTGCGTGCTACGCATTGCTACGGCGTGCTACGCATTGCTACTGCGTGCTACGCATTGCTACTGCGTGTTACGCATTGCTACGGCGTGCTACGCATTGCTACTGTGTGTTGTGCATTGCTTCGACGCTGTGCATTGCTTCGGCGTACTACGCATTGCTACAGCGTGCTACGCATTGCTACTGCGTGCTGCGCATTACTTCGGCATGCTACAGAGTGCTACGAATTAATACGGTGTGCTACGCATTGCTACGGCGTGCTACGCATTGCTACTGCGTGCTACGCATTGCTACTGCGTGTTACGCATTGCTACGGCGTGCTACGCATTGCTACTGTGTGTTGTGCATTGCTTCGACGCTGTGCATTGCTTCGGCGTACTACGCATTGCTACAGCGTGCTACGCATTGCTACTGCGTGCTGCGCATTACTTCGGCATGCTACAGAGTGCTACGAATTAATACGGTGTGCTACGCATTGCCTACGGCGTGCTACACATTGCTACTGCATGGTACGCATTGCAACGACATGCTACTCCTTGCCCGGCTACGCTTGGAATATTTTAGAAAGAGCTAAATTCCAGTTTATTTTTTTAATACAATTCAATTTAAAGCATTAGGACGCCAGTGTAAAAAAAATAATTTTAGCAAATGAATGATGTACGGACCTATCTACGTGTACATCAGCAAAAACATTTTTCGAGTTGACTTATTACGATTTCAGAATACAACTGTAATCTGTTCATTTGACAACTGAATTCTGTTCATTTGAAAATCTTTGACTACACTCAAATAAACCATCAGATGGTATTTTTTTACCCTTCAAATTCAGCACGAAAAGGTACTTTGAAATCAACACACAAACTTTACAACGGATGTGCCAACAAAACTCTTACATGCTCAGGATTCAAACCCGGGGCTTTGCACAGTGTGTCGTCAAATGCGTGGCGATTGAAATTCAATGAGGTTGAGGGTGGTACACCTCGCAGACACATGTTTTTAGACTTTAGTTTCAGGATTCAGAAGTAAATCTGAGAGATTTCTTTGTTGTAGTGTTGTTTGTTGATTTGTTTGGTGTGTGTGTTGGGTTTACTTTTGTTTATATACATATTTATTATATGAGGCTGACGATCGACAAAACTAATCGGCCCGACCGATCTGTCAGCCGATTTTAGTCTGAGAACCAATCTTATCGACCATGTCAAATATAAAAATAATGAGCTCTAAAATGAGAGTGGTTTATTCATTAAAATAGGATTAAAGAATCTTCAAAAATGACGATAGGTACTTGTAACGCCTGGAGAGACTCTTGGCAGTCAGCTCCACTGCCATTCTTGCGGACTGAAATAGAAATATAATCACTTATTCGTAGAAATTAATAATATACACCACGTAAAATGACTAACAGAATATTAAACTAGTTTTTTCTTTCCATTAAAAAGCTTTTTAAGTTTTTAAACTTAATTAAGCTCCGAAAATGAAGCTAAAGTGTAGAAGCAATTACAAAAGTGATCTATTCAAATGCTTGAAACTTTCTATTTCGGGTATAGTCCGCACGGCGTATAATTATTAAGCCGACCTCGACAAAAACTGGTATATATACTAACTTTGAGAAACAGGCATGTATTTGGAGTGTTTAAATTAAAAGGGGTTCTTGTGACAGCCGGTCATTTACTTACTAATTTATCACAACATGACACCACGCCCGTATTCCCTGAAGGGTTGAGCAGAGTTGTATAGTAACAACCACATTTCGCCAGTTATGTTTAAGTATATATATCAATCATATATATACAGTCCAATTATGTGGCGACGTAGGATGCAAAAGCGAGCGAAGGACACCCCTAGGTTAGGTTTGGTTAATTTACTTTAAACTCTTTACACAGAAATAGGAGCCCCGCGAGGGGGGCCTCGTCGACGTAGGATGCACCTAGTTGTACCCGACTAAAACTAGGTGTAGCCGCACTTCGGCTATTAGCCGTAACATAAAGATATTATAGTGGAACGTTGTCAAAAAAACAGTTGTTTGACAGATGACAACTTACGCACAAACTTGATCATCTTTTAACGCGGTATAAAAAGATATGCCCATTATTGATGTAAATCGATGCACAACAATGGGTGTTTTCTATCTATAATCACCAGACACGTGATGCGGTGTTTTTTGTTATCTGCTTTGCGTAAATATCTCGTATAATACTCACTCAGTGAATGTGAACTATTGAAATATCACTTCGTTGGGTACACCAACGGCAACTGATATTTCAATAGTTCACGTTCATAATGATTCTTGTAACAATGCCATATTTGACATTTACAGGGACAAAGGTAACCTACGCAAACAAATAAATACTAACTACACAAACAACTAAATAGGTGCCCTAACCAAACTGACGGTCAGGCGTTTCAAAATTTGCCAAAGATGTAAACAACAATGGCCGCTCGAAATTGTCTATGATGCTATGGTATGAATTTTAAGTTTTGGTGCTATCGATGTTACGATTTTTGGGTGGATTTTTGGGATTGATAAACGGAATAATCCGCTAGGTACCTCCCCACCGAAAGACCTACAAGTTCAAATTCGACAAAGCTAACTAGCTACAGCGATTTCTATTTTAGCAAAAACATTTTATAATGAGTATTTCGACACGCATCGATACACACGAACATTTAAGTAATGTTTGTTTTCGTCTAGTTAGCTCGGAGGTTTTAAGAGCGCTTGAAGCAGATATGATTGGTGTTTAAATTCCCGATTCCGTATTGAATGGCGACGTTGGGCAAATTATGTTAGTTCGAAACCACGTCATGCCGTTCTCTTTTTGAAAGTATTCGTAATCGTTATGAGTTGTAACTACGAGTAATTCAATGTTAAAGCAGTATAATATTTTAAAACTTGAGGGGTCCCATATTACCTATAGACCTACGACATTATTTAATAAGGATGCGGTCTTTATTAAGGAGAACGCGGGCTATCTCCAACAGCATCTTGAAAATCCTAGCTGAGATACAATTTTATTCTTGTCAGTATAATAAATATAAATACATTAAATGGGTTTTTTTCAATAAAGGAGCTCCTTGTAGAAATAATCGATATTTTTTATGTCAATCACTTGCAGACAAAAAAAGATGTCGGAAGTTTGACGTTTGTAATAAAATTCAAAATGAATCCCAGTTTTCGCTTTTATTGATAAATAATAGAGTACTTAAAAGTTTTGAAACACGCACAGGATGTAAAAGTGAATGTGATAATACCTACGTGTATTCTATTTAGTGCGAATTTAATCAGTGACTCGCAGATATCGCATTCAACTTCCAGGCAAGTTTAATGTTATTGCTTTTGGCAAGTGACCTCGACATCCAGTGTACGTAAGTACACTGGATGTCGAGTAGGGACTTCATAAAATTTTAAGTCAAAAATGACAATTTTAAACTCATAAAAAAATCGAACACTAAACTTTAGGTATCTCCATTTCTCCACATCAAAGTAGCTTCCCAAAAACCAATATCTCTAAAAAACTTGTCCGTCCACCAAATGGCAGCCATTTATTAAGGAAGCGCTCCTCAAGCGATCAATTAATCAAAAGGGTGCATACAGATTAGTTCGGCCCTGTACTAAGATTAATTACGCTTGGACGGTTCGGGATTAAACACTTGGAAAAGTCTATTGGCTTTAAATTTACGGTCTAATTAGGTTTCATTAAACTTTCTTAAGTACAATTCGGGCCTGTCTTAACACTTTGCTTTGGAAATATTTCAAGTTTTGAGCTCTTCGGGCTATATGTTTTGATCTTTGTAGTTTTGGTGAGGAAGATGGTGCGTTGTCGGGCTGGAGATATACTATGTGTATTTTGGTTTAGCTTTGATTTTCCATTTAGAAATAGGAGGCACGATTTATACAGGGCTTAAAATGTATTTGTTTGGTTCTCGACGGCTAAAGCATCAGACTAAACAAGAAATGAAATGTTTATTTCACTTTTACACGTAATTTTATTTTGGTCAATATTTTAAAACTAGACGGCACCGGCATTTCCTAGCTGACTGATCCCTGAGAAGAAATGCCGCAACAAACTCAGAGGTGATGGTCTCTTTTAAAGTTCAAACATCATATTATAAGGTATTTTATGCGAGTCTAACAATGCAGGGTCATGTCTGGAAGGGTCTTTTGAAGAAAGAGCCATTGCAGCTTTGAGTTGACCTGTCTCTACAGACAGACCCTATTTTAGGGAGCTCAACAAGTTTGTTCTATTCCTGATTCTTGTCAAAATTAGGAACATTTTTGCTAAAACCATGTCCCGATACAAATACAACATTATTCTCGATAAAAAATAGAGAAAAAGAGTTTTTTTTTCTTCCTATTACGTTTGCCAGTACATTCCCGTATTTTAATTCTAAATATGTTTTGTTCGACCGACACAAAATGTTCCCGTTTTCACGCCGAACCTAATTGCGAGTAAGCGACTTAATTCTTTTAAAACACAATCAATTTTCGACTTTATTTCTACCAGCACAACTTTCGATTTCGTTTAGAAGATAACAGAGGATTTTTAGAAATTTTCAGCTGCATTTTTAGGGCTGTCATCCGTAGCGGTTTATTTTTACTAACACGTCACATTGTTTTATGAGGCAGAATTTAAATGAAAAGGAAATTCGATTTAAAGGACTTTGTTGTGGGAAAATTAAAGGACAAAAAACATGTTTTCATGTTTCTATTGATTCGAAACAAAATTCGGTCCTTTGGGCCGCAACTGATAATATAATTCAGTCATTACCTTATTGTCAACCGCCATGTCAGTTCTTCCGACCCTACTTATGCAAATCTAACAACGCAGATTGCATTATTGGAAGAAAAAGAAAAAAGAAACTAAAATCCACACGTTTCTTTCATTCAGTGTGAGCGTAATTCGCTATTTGTACTGTGCAATCGTACCATTGTAGCCATGAATAGAATTAACCGTCCAGTGGTGGGAGTCCCTCATTACCATGGCAAATGTCCAGTGCCGGGGACTCCGTAACTCAGACGTATTTGCACTTAAATCGACTGAGCGGCTGCCGTGTTAGACGCTTCCAAATTTGAATTTTAAACTAAGCGTTCCGTTTTATGCTGAAGGTAAATTCTGGTAGGTTTTTTACACACTCCGAGGTAATTTGGTTTGTGAATAATTTATAGAGTAAGTAAGTATAAGCTCCTTGTGTTTCGTTGTGAGGAAATGGAACGTTAGGATTTTTTGGCTACGGTCGGAGATGTCTTTGTTGTAGCGAAGCTAATGGATTTGATTAAAGAGAACAGAAACAGTTCAGTGCCTGTACAGTTTCGATGTAAAAATCAAATGGATTTGCAAAGAATTTTACAAACAGCAAAGTTCAAATAGTCAAAAACAGCTATATCTCATAAGAAGCTACAGCAGTGAAATAGGAATAAACATTGATGATGATCGATGCAGAATGAACTCCGGAATTTCTTTTAGTTGTACATCATCATAATCAGCCTTTACCGTTCCCACTGCTGCGGAAAAGACCTCCTCTCGTTGAGAGTTAGTATGCCATAACCACACACACGCCCACGCGGCCCCAGTGCGGGTTGGTAGATGTCATATGTCTTCGAATTTTTGGTTCTAGTACAAGCCGATTTCCTTTCAATGCTTTCCTTCACCGTTTTGAGCGATGTGGATGATATAATTTACACAAAGTAAAGCGCCTGTCTGGGTTCAAACCTACGTATTCAGTATAAACTAGAGAAAATAAACTAAATAGAGCAATACAGTTGGATAAAACATAAGAATATGTTTAGTATTCATATATTCCTGCACATATACAGGAACACGAAATATTTTATATCTCTTTGAAAATAAAACACCTCATAATAATTCTTTTATATCATTTCTACCCGCATATCTAACGAAAAATACTTGGAACATAAAAATATCTTAAACACAGCGTTCATAGTTACCTCTGCGGCTATACATCATGCAAGCTATCGACGACGACCGAAATGAAATATGCGCGGCCCGCCCAGCCTTTGAATATAATCGCCGGCCAGGAGGGAGCCTGGTACCAGCCTAGCAGTTCCTTATCTTGTGAGAGGAGCGAAATCTCCTTTATATTGTGTTTCCAATAAAACATGGTCTCAACAGGTTTTTTGATTTATTGTGTTTAGATTTCGACATCTACCCCATCGCTAGCGAAGTTATTTTGACCCTGTACAAATGTACAAGCAGTAGAGCTGTTCATGGAGAATCTCGTCTGGAAAAGTATTACTTGCCAAGAAGTTTTGCTGTATTTCTGTTTGAAGGGTGCTACTGTAGTTGAAGGGACACAAGATATTCACATTGACATTTTTGTAGGCTTTCTATTTAATGTAATACTTGTCATTATGATCAGGAGGCTCTGAAGGCGGTTTGGTCTTGCATTATTTAGGTATATCGGTGGATCTTGCTCCTTTTTAGATCGAAAGATCCATGATTCATTCGGCCCACTAAAATAATATTAGGGAATCCATAATTACACTATCAGTATCAAGCTGTACCAATTAGCAAATTTACCGATTTGACCGAAAAAGCATGGTTGTCGTTTGCCAGCTTTCTTTCATTCTTTAAGTATATTTAATTTTTTTCTGTGATGGCAACTCACAGTGCGATGCCTCTATAATAAAAATTTCCCCCACCCTATTTCAAGTTAAACAAATATCAACTTTATTTCAATGACTATTAAGTTGATTTCAGAGTGACTAGCACTATTGAAAAAGTTATAAAAATGTTGGAGGTTGTAGCGTAAACTGAACTGTATTGTGTAGGAATTAAAGTTATTTTTCCATTAATTCATATTTGTTTACATTTTTGGCAAATAAATCGCGAACGCATATTAGTATTACTTGTAATGGGCGGCGGTAACCACTTATCATCAGATGTGCATAAAAAGCTAGGTTATATTCTGAAGAGCTAAATCCAGCTCAGGTTAGTCAGTTAGCGAGGTGGCGGACTGCCAAGGGGCTGCCATTTGTGAGACGGCAGTACTTAAGTGTCGCTTTTATAGTACATAGGTTTAGTAAAGAACTTTATTTTTTGAAAATGAAGACGCTTAGATATATTTACGTAAAGTCTATGAATGAGATGAGCTCAAATCCACTTTGAATTTGATGCGATTATGTTAACCCCAACAACGTTACCAAAACACATGTGCCTCTACTCCTACCGCTGAGCCGTTGCAATAAATACAGTGATTGTACTTTTCTAATCAAATTATTTCACTATTATTTAACGACATGGAGTGTGTTGGCTTATCCGGCCATGCGCTATGACTGTGGATGTTAGCTGAGTGTTTACTGCCATCCTCTGCGGAACCCTAAAAGCTAGCCGACCCCAACGTCGATTTATGCTTGTCTAGGATATGGTGAGAATCGATTCCTTGCTCTCCACTCGGATTTACCCGGGTTTTTCATTCCCGGTTGTGACCGAAATGTCGTCTGTTTATTAATATCCGTTGAGTAAATACCGTTGGCCTGTATTTGCGTTGGTGTGAAGAAAAGTAACCGATACCGAACATCTTCTAAATCTATATATAATAATATACATCATCATCTGCCTGCCTTTTTCCCAACTATGTAAGGGTCGGCTTCCAGTCTAACCGGATGCAGCTGAATACCAGTATTTTACAGAGAGCGACTGCCTATCTGACCTTCACAACCCAGTTACTGGGTAATACTATACCTCTTGTATTACCCAGAAATAGTCATACTTATGTAATGGATAGTCACCCATCCACGGACCGACCTCGGCGAGCGAAACCTTCAATCCGAGCGATCACGAGCCCCACCATAGATCCCCATAAATCTATACGAAAATAAGCTAAAGTTTATTTTCGTGCCTGTCTGATCGGCTTGGTCTCCTATACAATGCAATGGATTTAGATGCAATGTTCATCAACATAGAGAACTTATTCCGGAAGGTGTATCATAATAATATGTGTGTACTACAATAATTTAAAACTTACATAATATAACACAAAAAGGGTAGTGGTGGCCCAGTGGTATCGTCCCCGACAGTCGAGACGTAGGTCGTGGGTTCGAACCCAAGCAGACAGCTTTACTTTGGGTAATTTATTTCATCACCACTGCTCTCAAAATGGTGAAGAAAAACATCGTGAGGAAACCGGCATGTCCTAGAGCGATAATTCGAAGACATGTGACATCCACCAACCAGCTTTGGGCCCGCGCGGTGGACTATGGCCCACTCCTTCTCACAGAGAGGAGGCCTGTATCCCAGCAGTGGGAACATTAACGGTTAAAAAACCTCGAAGTTCAAGTCGTATAAATCATGCGAAGCAGGGACATCTCATTAAAACCTCTGAACAAAATAGTAGAAAATATTTCAACTTCCCAAACATAATAAATGAAACTGGATTTGAACTATCTGAACTGCAGTTTTTTTTTTAAACTATGCAGGAGATTTTTATGAGCCAATGACGAAGTGCATTAATATTAAAAGAACCAGAAATTATAATTAAGTGCTATAACCGTGCGATCGTTAATTAACTTCCACAGTTAATTTTAAACGCTAAAAGAGAAATTTATAGCGGTCTGCATCCAATTATTTTTAATTCAGTACCTACGTATCTTAAGGTAACGACGAAATTCAAAATTACTTCAATATTTATTTAATACTAACTGCCCGGCGCGACTTCGTTCGCGTGGTGTCCTACTAATACCCCCTACCCTACTCCTACCAATCCTACCCCTGCCCTTCTCCTACCTTACTCCTACCCCTTCCCTACCCCTTACTCCTACCCTACTCCTACCCTACTCCTAACCTACTCCTACCGTACCCCTACCCTACTCCTACCCTAACCCTTCCCTACTCCTACTGTACCCCTACCCCTACCCTACTCCTACCGTACCCCTACCCTACTCCTACCCTACCCCTTCCCTACTCCTACCGTACCCCTACCCTACTCCTACCCTAACCCTTCCCTACTCCTACTGTACCCCTGCCCCTACCCTACTCCTACCGTACCCCTACCCTACTCCTACCCTACCCCTACTCCTACTCTACCCCTACTCCTACCCTACTCCTGCCCTACCCCGAGCCTACTCCTAGCCCTGTCATTTGCGTTTTGTTATTCCAAGTCTGATTCTTTTTTTTTTTTTATGATTTTTTTTAGTATCTTATGTCCGTCTCCTGGCTCTAAGCTACCTCCCTACCAATTTTTACCCAAATCTGTTCTGCCGTTCTTGAGTTATAAGTGGTGTAACTAACACGACTTTCTTTTATATATATAGACTAGCTGCCCGGCGCGACTTCGTTCGCGTGGTGTCCTACTAATACCCCCTACCCTACTCCTACCAATCCTACCCCTGCCCTTCTCCTACCTAACTCCTACCCCTTCCCTACCCCTTACTCCTACCCTACTCCTAACCTACTCCTACCGTACCCCTACCCTACTCCTACCCTACCCCTTCTCTACTCCTACCGTACCCCTACCCTACTCCTACCCTAACCCTTCCCTACTCCTACTGTACCCCTACCCCTACCCTACTCCTACCGTACCCCTACCCTACTCCTACCCTACCCCTTCCCTACTCCTACCGTACCCCTACCCTACTCCTTTTTTTTTTTTTTTTTTTTTTTTTTTTTTTTTTTTTTTTTTTTTTTTTTTTTTTGGTATCGGGTTGGAAAATCCTCATGGAGTCCCTCCACCCTCGGGGAAGGGCGAAGGGGACTGTCAGACTCGTACTGACTAAAAACCAACCCGTGTTCCTCATGTACCCATGTGTCGGAGGGCGGGTATCGCCGAAGCATTCGTCACTACCCCCCGACGGGTATTGGCCCGCCAGATGGTCACGCGGGCCCCGTCACCCACTGCGGCCGTCACCCCGGCCGCAGGACTCCTCCACTATGAGGCGCGCGCGGAACACGACGCCGCCGCCTCTAGGCCTGCTGCTGGTCGGACGACAAGACGCCCCGAGTCTGCCGTCCGCAGGCCGCGCCCTACGGTGGCCGGAAGTCAGCCACCCTACGACGCCCAGTGCGTCCCACCCCTACCCTACTCCTACCCTAACCCTTCCCTACTCCTACTGTACCCTTACCCCTACCCTACTCCTACCGTACCCCTACCCTACTCCTACCCTAACCCTTCCCTACTCCTACTGCACCCCTACCCCTACCCTACTCCTACCGTACCCCTACCCTACTCCTACCCTACCCCGAGCCTACTCCTAGCCCTGTCATTTGCGTTTTGTTATTCTAACCCTTCCCTACTCCTACTGTACCCCTACCCCTACCCTACTCCTACCGTACCCCTACCCTACTCCTACCCTAATCCTTCCCTACTCCTACTGTACCCCTACCCCTACCCTACTCCTACCGTACCCCTACCCTACTCCTACCCTACCCCTACTCCTACTCTACTCCTACCCTACTCCTGCCCTACCCCGAGCCTACTCCTAGCCCTGTCATTTGCGTTTTGTTATTCCAAGTCTGATTCTTTTTTTTTTTTTTTTCTGATTTTTTTTAGTATCTTATGTCCGTCTCCTGGCTCTAAGCTACCTCCCTACCAATTTTCACCCAAATCTGTTCTGCCGTTCTTGAGTTATAAGTGGTGTAACTAACACGACTTTCTTTTATATATATAGATTAGGTATTTATTTTACTATTTATTTATCCATTTATTTCAGGCATCAAGGCCCATATAAACACATACAATACAATATTAATATAACTTAAAAATACATACAACATTATAATTACACTAAAAAACTAACTAACGCATACGAAGTGTCTGCGTCGTGTTTAATTTATTGAGGATCTCCAACAAAGGATACACACATACCTACAATATAAATCACAATAATAAAAAAAGGTTCTTTTACGTGTGCTCCTTCAATTACAGGAGACCACAGCATGGACATATAACTAGGTGTAAATACGATAAAAATAGATAAAATAAATTATGAATGAATAGCTTCTTTCTGCCCGCGACTTCGACCGCGTGAAATTTCACCCTCTTAGGGGTGGAATTTCGAAAAATCCTTTCCTAGTGGATACCTACTCTTCACAAAGAACATACCCTCCAAATTTCATGTCTCTAGGACCAGCGGTTTAGGTGAATACAAATTATAAAACTAGAAGGAAAATAATTAAATTATATTAACATGTCAAGATTGAGCATTCATATTACAAATGGTGTAGGCAGGATAAAATTATTTATGTACACACAAATATAAATAAACAAGAAAAATAGGTACAAAGGTGATGCTTATTTCATAAGAAATCTCTATAACATAGCATACATTTCGACAGTTTTGTTTAAAGTCCCATGTAATACGGGATGAACCTATTGCCATCAACCGGGCTCCAGGCAGCTACTGAGAAATGGCCACTGGAAAAACTCAATGGTACCTCGCTTATCTGGGGATCGAACCCAAGACCTCATGCTCAGCTTCGGCCCTTGCCTTGACCTACTATTCATCTCTGAAATCACCACGTCTATGTTTCACAAAGGGCCTAACCCTTTGAGAAACACTGGCGTGGTGATTTTTTTTGGTGGTGTATTTCATTACAAAAAATCGAGATTCCTATACTTAGTATCTTTCAATCTGAAATGAATCTATAATGCATATACCCCTTCCGGAAGAAACTCCCTAAATGTTGTTGAAAAGTCCATTGTGATGTTCACGCACAAACGGGCAGGCAGACGGGTAGTGACAACTTAAATACCTACTATTTTGTAGTATTTGAGTTTGTAAGCAACTCACATAAAAGGTCAAACAGTTTTGTTTTATTTTTTGCCGTCAAATTCTAATTTTTATTTCTTGCACATTCAGCCCTTTAAGACCATTACGGAGTGATTTAGAGATTACAAATAAAGAAGTGGTCTAGACTTTCCTTAAGTCAGGGTTCTTTTTATCGGATTATAAGAATCGTTTTACCAACAAATAGGTACCTAGTCTTGTGTGTGTAGTCGTGTGTGTGTTTTTGTCATTCGAATCTTCATATCACTCCGTCATTAAATGCCTTCTGTTCCACAAGACAGTTCCTCGCTGTATTTGGAAAACAAAATGATGGAAATGTCGACTTTCATGACACCTAGGTACAGCAGCAAGGGTTAACAAAAATGTGTGTTGCCTTGTGTTGAAATGTTAGCTATTCAGTTAACTGCCCAGCCTTTTAACTAAACGGCGCCGTTCAACTAGCGGCCTGAATAATATTCAGCCATTCAATCAAACAGCTAGGTAAATAACTTGGACCGCTAACGTTTAACTACTTGTCTAGCCAAGACATTTAAATTGACGATTGATTTAAAGAGCGGCAATTGGTTATTGAAGTTTTGAAAATTATAAATATTAGAAAATGCATGTTTATTAACAAGTTCGGCAGTAAAAATTGAGCAGTAAACTAAGCTGTAAAATGGCATAAAACGGGCAGTTACGTTTGGGCAATTAACAAATCGAACTTAGTCGGTGATAAATCTAACTTGAAAGTAGCGCTCCCGGCCGCTGCCGCGGCACCGCTCGCTGCGCTCGCTCGGCTCGCGCTCGTTTGGTCACAGTTCCAACCTTTTTTTTTTGGTGCGCTCTGGAAATCCTCATGGACTTTCTCCGTCGTGGGGTGACAAAGAGGCATGCCGGACTCTTACCAGCTAAAACCACCGCGGTGTTCCACCTCTGCCTATGGCCGGTGCGGAAATCACAGTTCCAACCTAACCTATTAACTGCCGAACTATTTTTATCTCACATTTTCACCCTGTTATATAAATGGCCTAAGCATCAGCCAGCCAGTTCATTAAATGTTGTATTAGACGCATTGGCTGAATATCATTCAGGCCGCTAGTTGAACGGCGTCGTTTTGGCGGCGACAGTGATATGGATAATTAAAACAATGAACTTGCTTTTAAGAAAAACGTAGACTTCAATGTGAAAAGTTGGGGCCTCCATTATCCGGTTATTATATGTAATAACAATTCTGGAAATCTCTGTCTAGAATATAACTTTGAGGGGCTAAGGGATGAGTCAACGAGCAGAATATATTCTTAAGTAGCAGCGCCCCACGGTTTCACCCGCATGAGTGTCGATCCCGTGGGAATATCGGGATAAAAAGTAGCCCATATGTTAATACATGGTATCAGCTACATCCATACAAAATTTTATCAAAATTGGTCCAGCCGTTTTAGCGTGAAGTAACAAACTTAGAAACACACACATTTCACATCTAGTACACCAACATTTTACCACGTATATTTCAGGTTCCATGCAAAGTGAAAGTCAAATCATTTATTTCAAATAGGCACATAAAAGGCACTTTTGAACGTCAAAAGGAAAAAATAATTGAATTTATTCTAGTTGTTTCCAAAATGTAGTATCGTATGAAGAAGAATGGGCAAGGAACTCTTTTGAAATGTTTTACAATAAATATGTTATATCATCATCATTTCAGCCGAAAGACGTCCACTGCTGGACATAGGCCTCCCCCATGCACCGCCACTTCGACCGGTTCTGTGCTTCTCGCATCCAGCAGATTCCTGCGGCCTTCACCAGGCCATCGGTTCATATTTTGTATACATTAATTATATGCAATGCAACAGTAGGAAAAGCCTACTAAGAGTTTTTTTAAGTGTCCAATCACATTTTTTCAAAAGTCCTTAACAATGAAGCATCGCTCCAAAATAATAATATAATTCAGTTTTACGTAAAAAATAAACAACAAAAGGCATAACTCGCTAAATCTCTTCACTTAAACACGCACCGCTATTATGCCCGCCCAGATAATTACTTTAAAAAAAAAACTTGTTGAAAAGTTTGTAAAATTACGGTGTATCAGACCACCGAACAAAGTCTGTAACAGTATCGTTACAACCCTCGTTACAGGAGAATGAGGTCTCATTTTACTGTTGTTTTCTATACTAGTTTTAGTTCATGGGTTTGTTTATATCCTGAATCTTGGTACTTGGTACCTACACTAGAATTTTCTCGTCTGAAGCTTGACGACGCACACTATTTCGTCGGTAATAAAACTAATGACAAAATTAGTTAATGATTTCCATCATTTGTGTCTGTATGCCCACGACAAATTAACCTATGCTGCATTTGCGTCTTATTTGCCAAAAATGTAAACAAATATGAGTTTATGCAAAAATAAATTTAATTCCTACAAAATAAAGTGCAGTTTACGCTACATCTTCAAGCATTTTTATAACTTTTTCAATAGTGCTAGTCACTCTGAAATCAACTTAATTACCTGCCATTAAAATACAGTTGATATTTGTTTAACTTGAAATAACATCAATTATTTGAAACATACATTTGAATTGTCTATACCTACATAAATTGTTTACAAGTTATATTTCAAATTGACTCCGCTAGCTGTTAGAGCTAGCTTCGTAGTACCTACATTCATTAACGATAGGGTAGCCAGGTTTCAGGGGAACCAATTACGCCCGCGGTTAGATATTTTGACAAACATGACAGGCCCTATAACAACGTGTGGTTACCAAATTTTCCAGCTGTTACTCTCAAACGTAAGCTTCCAAAGATACCATCAAGCATATCGTTTTAGTCCATTGTCTCCTGTATAATTGGCGGCGGGTATCGATCCCAGGACCGCGCTAATTGAATTACAATAACGCTATTATTCCACCGCATCAATGGGCACTTCGCAGACAAAAGGCTTCCTAATGGTTTGAGATTCAGCCTTAGAAACATTAATTTTAAATGGGTTTAATTAATGTGAATTTCTTTGAACCGAAAAAGTAATTTGGTTTTAGAGTGCGCGCAAGATAAGTCTTAGCGCGACGTTTGAGTTCAAGATTATATCCTTGCTAGCACTTTTAATCACTTGGGGCATAATGATGGTAATTATTTACAGACAGTCCGTAGGTATCATATTGAAATACCTAATATTTGCTAGAAAAATGGTAGGTATTGAAAAAAACCGTACAAAAAATGGAACAAACACAAGCACATTGCACTGCAGTGCAGATCGTATAAGTACCTAATCAGTAAGCCCTGTAATTTCCCTCATAATACTCTCCATTCCCTCCAGACGAGGATACCCAAAAGGATTTCATCCTAAGAAAACAGCTGTAGATAATTTTCTCTCTAGATAGCTAAAGCCTCTTCTATAAAAAGATTGAACTAGCATTGATCCCCAATCCCCACACTTGTATACTGCATGTTGCCGATGTCAAACCAGTAGGTAAGTGAACACAGAACTGGTTCCCTGCCCTGAGACAGTGAGGCAGGGTCGCGGCGGACGAAGGTGGAGATGGATAGGTTCGTCAAAACTGGAAGGAGGACGCGCGGGCCTGTGAAAGATGGAAGGAGTGGAGGAAGGCCTTTGCCAGGAGTGGAACAGTGTAGGCTAGTAAAAGAAAAAAGGTAGGTGAGTATGGATTCTTACAAAGTTAAAATAACATTGGTAGTGAGTGTGTCAAAAATGTTAACTAAAATGTTTACAAACGAGTTTTAAAGACCTTCAACCAGCCTCAACAGTTAAAATACAAGCAATATTTTAATCAGACGATCGTATCGTCTACAAATGATCAAACGAAAATCGTTTCTCATGTTTGAAGCTCGTCTTATCGTCTCTAGCACGAGCCATGGGTACACATAATATAGCCAAGGAAAGGCAAAATTAGTCACTTTGTCATATAGCAAGGCAAGTAGGCTTGCTGTACCTCGCAGGACATTCGAACTTGTTGCCATCATCACACTTATGAAAGCACTAAGCTAAACCAGGCTTCTGGACTTGCTCTTGAATCTCCAAAGTTGGTGGAAAGTCTTTTATACTTATCTAACTTCAGCCCGCGACTTCGTTCGCGTGAAATTTCTTGTTTCCCCGACCCACCCCGTCGCAGAACCTGCCCGCACTATCACATCGTTTTCGCTTAGCGTTCTTTCTGACTTTCGCTGTTTTCGCTCAGCTCTTAATGGCCCTAGCGTGATGTTGATTAGCTTAGACTTCCTCAAAAATTGGGCTATCAAATGTAAAAGGAATTTTTCAAATTCGACTGGTAGTTCCTGAGATTAATGCGTTCAAACAAACAAAAAAAAAACAAACAATCTCTTCAGCTTTATTATTAGTAATTATTGACAATTCACTTGGCCCCAGCCAAAATAGTTTCGATTCATTCCTAGACCGAATTCGCTTCACCCTGAGACGAAGCAGTTTCCAACATTTTCAAGTCAGCCCCGCGTTGTAGTAGCATTGTTTCGCTTCCTCAATTTGCCGCGGACTTAGAACCGGCTCCTTCATATATGTATATTATCAGCTATGCAATAACAGCAATCAGTACTAAAGTGCCATTGAGAGATAATGTACCTCTTGCTCGTAATACCGTTGAGTATATTTTTATTTTGGCTGTCCATAAAATGGATTGGAATGAAGAACTATTGGAGCAATCTTGGGGTGCCCCAAGGTCCGGTCCATCCCATATTTGGAAGCATGTCGTTTTTGCAGAAAAAGAATCCGGTAAGTGATACTTCTTTTTTTCCCTTCTATACATCTATATATATCTATATCTATCTTTAGATTTTTTTTATTTACTTTTTACCCAAGTGGGGAATACCTAATGGGGCATCTGCCATTTGTTGCGATTAGAAGTCACCCACGCATATTTCACTGAAGTAATTATTGCCCGTTATACTCATTAGACCTTGTAGGACTTCGTAGAGGGTATACAAATAAGACGCTTACACTCGTTCATGACGCTTTCGTCATTGGCGTTGGCGCTCGTCTCCTGTGTCGCTTATAAAATGGTGAGATTATCCAGAATCATGTATTGTCACTATAAGTCGATCGTAAATCACGAGTCTAGGGATAAAAATGTTGCCATTATGCATCGCACGAACTAATCCATTCCACATAACATTGCTATTTTTTGACGCAATCGTTAATGTACTTTTGACCATCTTTAAAATGATTTTTAAGTCAAAAAGATGTTTTGACCAACATTAGCACAACCCTACTTCCCATGGGTGTCGTAAAAGGCGACTAAGGGACGTGCCGGAGAATGGGCAGCAGCGTTCTCTATGCATTTTTCTATCATACTGCGACCGCCAACCTGCATACCAAGCGAGGCGATTATGGCAACCAGCCCCCAAAGAATGACAAGCACAAAAAATACTTGGCCCCTAGTGCCCGGCGGCCCGCCTATCCTTGGCTACGGTAGCGGCCAAGGCCACGGTGAGGCAAGGGTGCTAAGAATCCCCGGAAGAGATCCGGCTACCACAATCACCGAAAACTAGACCTGGCAACATATAACACGCGTACACTCCGGACCGACGAAAAGATTTCCGAACTCGAGGAAGAATTGAGCAGGTTGCGATGGAGTATAGTGGGGTTATCTGAAGTCCGAAGAGAGGGGGAGGACTCAATAATCCTCAAATCTGGCAACTTGCTCTATTTTCGGGTGGGCGACCAGCAGTCCCAAGGTGGTGTCGGGTTTATCGCCCACAAGTCCCTTGTGAGCAACGTGGTGAAGATCGAGAGTGTGTCGACCAGGGTGGTGTACCTTATACTCAGAATATCCGCAAGGTATTCGCTGAAGGTCGTACAGGTTTACGCCCCGACCTCGTCACGCCCCAACGCGCCCACGCGCCCCACGCGCGTCGATGAGGTGGAGACCATGTATGAGGATATTTCCAGAGCCATGCATGGCTCTAAAACTCACTTCACTGTTGTCATGGGGGACTTTAACGCGAAACTGGGAAAACGAAGCGATGATGAGCTGCGAGTAGGGCAATTTAGAGTTGGACGACGGAACCACCGGGGCCACCTACTGGCTAGTTTTATGGAGAAGGAAGGCCTATTTATGATGAATTCCTTCTTCAGAAAACGTGAGCACAGAAAGTGGACCTGGCATAGCCCGGATGGTGCAACTAAAAATGAGATTGACTTCATTATGTCGACGAAGAAGCAAATATTCAATGATGTCTCTGTGATCAACGCGGTGAAAACCGGAAGTGATCACCGCATCGTAAGAGGCACATTGAACTTAACTTGTCTCTTCAACGGTGCCAGATCGACTATCGGTACATCGAGGTGCTGAAGTGTCTGTACGAAAACGCCACTATGTCAGTCCGACTCCAGGATCAGACCTCGAAACCTATCCTTCTGCAGAAAGGTGTGAGTCAGGGAGACGTTATCTCTCCGAAACTGTTCACCGGTGCACTGGGGGATGTCTTCAAGGTTCTGGACTGGAAAGGAGCTGGCATTAACATCAATGGCGAGTACATAACTCACCTTCGGTTTGCCGACGATATCGTAGTCATGGCTGAGACTATGGAGGAACTCAGTACAATGTTCAATGACTTCAGTAGATCCTCCGAAAGAGTGGGTCTTAAAATGAACATGGACAAAACGAAGGTCATGTCAAATTCCCATGTAACACCCACTCTCATAAAGATCGGAAACGCTACACTCGAAGTCGTGGACGAGTATGTTTATCTAGGACACAGTGTCCAGTTAGGTAGGTCCAACTTCGAGAAAGAGGTCAATCCTCGAATCCGACTCGGCTGGGCAGCGTTCGGGAAGCTACGCAATATCTTCTCGTCCGACATACCGCAGTGTCTCAAGACGAAAGTCTTTGACCAGTGCGTGTTGCCAGTGATGACATATGGCACTGAAACGTGGTCGCTCACAATGGGCCTTATTAGAAGGCTGAAAGTCACCCAAAGGGCAATGGAGAGGGCTATGCTTGGAGTTTCTCTGCGTGATCGAATCAGAAATGAAGAGATCCGCATGAGAACCAAAGTATCCGACATAGCCCGAAGAATTGCCAAACTTAAGTGGCAGTGGGCAGGGCATATTGCTCGCACAACAGATGGCCGATGGGACCGAAAGGTTCTGGAGTGGCGACCGCGTACCGGAAGACGTAGCGTTGGAAGGCCTCCCACAAGGTGGACCGACGACCTTGTGAAGGCCGCAGGAACTCGTTGGATGCGAGAAGCACAAAACCACAAAAGAGGCCTATGTCCAGCTGCAGTGGATGTCTTTCGGCTGAAATGATGATGATGATGATTATCATTCAAATAAGTTCTCCTTAGTATTTGTTACAACGGAATGCATGGCCTTTGCTGATTTGTCAAATTTGATGATATTTGTCACCTCAAATTGAAATCAAAATTGTATTATTTGTTTACAATGGTTATCTACATAAATTAAGTACTTAATAAAATGAAAACAGAATGACTGCGAATTTTATAAGTAAGCTGATGACTACCAGAATAACATCAAGGTTTATCAAGATGGAAAAGAAGAAGAGGAATTGTGGTTGTCGTAAAGAGTGCGGTACTGCATCAACCGGACCATCCTGCTGCATGTGGTTCCGATGACGTTGCTGTAGGTACCCACATGTCCCGGCTACATAACTTTACAAAGGCCTAAAAGATTGACATGATTGACATAACAACTTTCAGTCTATCAAAAAGTACTTTGTGATAACAACTGTTTGACTTTCGTATGACGGTCGACATGACGTCATGTATGTGTCGACTGGTCCCGACCACTCTTTGAATTTCGCATGTAAACTAAGGCATGTCGCGTGTCTTTCCTGCGAGAAATGCTCGAATCGACATAGCGAGAATACCTCGGCTTGATCTTTTCGAGAGAAAAGTTCGACAATAACGAATGTGAGATGCGTGAGAATTGGCCTCCAGTGCGGGTTTGCGAATGTCACATATCTTCGAACTTATGGTTCTAGTAGGACATACCGGTTTCCTCACGATGTTTTCTTTCACCTTCCATGATGTAACTAATAAGCCTGATAAAGCTGTTACTGTTATCTAAATCTTATCTCAATCTTTTTAAATCTATTTTGGTCGGACAAATACAGGCATTGATTGATCGTACAATTATAAGATACTCAACCCAATATGACACATGTTAGTATTGCCCTGAATTGGCCATTATTTTAGGATCCAATCATTTCTATACTGCACCCTAATTGCGTGACACACTTACTCACACTCTGTAATGCTATTCTGTAAAAATCTCACCGTGAAAACTTAGGTGAAGTGAGCTGTCAATAGTGTCAATACCTAGCGTCAGGTGGAGTGACAGCTCACTTTAAGCTCACTTCACCTAAGTTTTCACGGTGAAATTTTTACAGAATAGCACCGCTGAATCATTATGAAGGATATTACAAATCCACGGTTTGTTCTAGCTTTTGTTTTGTAAAACAGCTAGCGGTTATGTAAAACAGTGGAAAAATTATCACCTAGCCCTGACCCCCAAAATATTGGTTTATATTTGGGTGCCATAGGTTATCTATAATTACCAATTTAAACACGATGTGTGATAGGATTTGTCTTGATTTAAAATGTTTCTAAAATTAAATATCGTCATAGATTCAAAGAAAATTCAATATGGTGGCCATTCCGTAGGCCCATTATCCAAGACGTGTTATAAACTCAAATCACCAATGCGCCAGAATGTCACATCATCTCAATTTCAATGTTGGTCCGTACATAACACGACTCTTACGTTTTATTAACCAGTTTGTGATTGGTTGCGACGTGTACGGACTACGGACCGAAATTTAAATACAACCCGATTCAAACTTTATGGCAGCTTGGAACATGAGGCGAGTCGCTGCGCAGTAGCATTTACTTGTCAGCGGAGGTGAGTGGTGCAGTACTGCGCAGCAAGTGACGCACTTCAGAGCCGCCATAAAGTTTGAATCGGGCTGTGCTGTGCTAGTTCTGAGTCTGTGACATTCTGGATACTCATTGGTGATTTGAGTTGTGGTGTGGACGATAGAACTATCCTTTTGGGGCTTTAGGGGGTAATAGAGACATGCTTTTCTTTTTATATTCTTTAACAAACCAGCGGGGCAATTGCGTAACACATTATCAATCGGAATCGGTTTCATTTTGACAGTTCAACAACGTTCATTGCGTTATTTACGTGTTGAGCAGAAACATTTTTCGAACTTGTGAAGCAATGGATTAGCAATTTGCTTCAAAGTGATTTAGATTCCGATTGATAGTGTGTTACGCAATTAGGGTGCTGATAACATAAATAATTAGTTATGACTTAATCCATCCGTGATGATAAACTGTTTTTATTTAAATTGTATATCCCACTGTCATGTAATTATGATTCGTTATTAGACAATCGCAGAATTTGATGTAACAACTCATTGTTTGTACTAGCGTTTATAATAATAGCAGTGATAACATAATGTAGTCGTAATTCAATCATTATTTTTAATGATTACTTCGTTGTATTTATTTTGTAGTTATCTTTTTATGTCTTTTGTATCATGTAAGTATATTTGTATCTTATCGTCTGGCAGTTAGAAGTATGACATGCATGCTAAAATAGTGTTACTAAGGTTTTTGAATAGGTGCAATTAGTTAACTGTTCATCTCAAAAGTGCAATGCAAGTAGCATTGACGTTTTTTTGGAACGAAGTTCCTAAACGCGACTTGCGGTAGGAGTTGACTGGTAAAAATCGTCACGTAAGGAAAGAGTGTTATGGCTCCTCCGTGAGATTTTCTCTCTTTCTATTATATCTCGGTCTGGGTCTTAAGGAAGATTTCCACCAAACGGCTCGCATCGCATCGGATCCGAACGGATTTTACAATCTTTAAAAGATATTAAACCGTGTACACAGTATTTATTTAAAGTCAATATTACCAAGCCGCGCACAGCAGCTTGACCGCGGGCGACTTCCGCGACATGCGATCGTAGCCGAAAGTATGCTGCGACGCGCGTACGGCTCCGTTCGCCTGTCGTTGTATCCGATCGAATCCTTTCGGCTGTCGTCCAAATTTATCTTTTCCTCTTATGTGTTTTATGCTTATTTTCTTCTTCTTCTAATGCAATAGCCAACTTTAACCATTTGCAGACATTTGAATACGTCAACACGGTAGGAATGAAACTATTTGACTAGGCGCAGAAACGGATACGTTCGCAAGCGACAGTACGGAGCCGATCGTATGCGTCGACATACTGCCGGACGCGATCGGCTGTCGCCGCATCCGTTCGTATCCTTTCCGATCCAACGCGGTGCGAGCTGTTTGATGGAAATCATCCTTTAGTCGCCAAGTGTGCAAAAGCGAAAAAAACTTCATTCCAACCGGGTGTCCCACGACACTTCCAGTTTTTTTTTTTTGTACACGCACAGTTAATGATACCAGCCTATTATGTCCCACTGCAGCGCAAAGACCTATTCTCATACAGGAAAGGCATGAACATTGGTCACACCACGCTTGCTCCAGATGTGTTGGCAATGTCACACTTAGATTAATTATAAGTCGTTGAAAACTTCATGAGTTTTCAAGATACAGTTTATTTCAAGTCAAAATCTAAAAGACACTTCAATAAGAAATATATTGTCAAATACATTCTTATATGTTCCTTAAAAAATCACTCAGCAGGAATATGATGAATGAATATATTTTGAATACATTTACCTGCTCCGAATGTTACGTTTTTCGCTCACAACAGATTTATCTCTGTCATCTACGGGAATCATTTGTCTTCCTAGCGACTAGTTTGCTAGAAGTCATCTTATCAAATCAATTTGTGCCTACATGTATCTAATTTCCATGAAAATAACATGAATAGAGAATGATAGGGTATACAGGGAAATCAGGGCATATTTTCTTCACGACTGCCCACAAATATGTAGCATTCATACTATGTACGAGTATAATAATATAGATACGGCTGCCTCGTTGTTTTATTGATCACAAACGCGTCTGCAGCATCCTAGAGTTAAAAGGCAATAGGCTCGCCCCTTCTATGGGACTAAACCTAACTAGCCAAAAATGAAAATACTACGTACCTACATACTTAACCCTCCTCTATCTACCGCTTCGAGACATGAGCGAGTTGAGTTTTCGTTAAATAAAGTTTTTTTTTTATTTCCAGGGTATATGGCTGACTGAATTATACCAGAAATACAAGCCGTCTCCTTACGTGGGCATCTGGGTGTTCTGGCGGCGCGGCCTGGTCGTCAACTGCCCCGACCTGTCGCGCCAGATCCTCGTGAAGGATGCTGCCAACTTCAGGAACAGAAACCTAGCGTCAGGGAAGTCTGACCCCATGGGAGCCCTCAACTTGTTCACTGTGGATGTAAGTTATTTATAACACTTAACAAGCTGTCCGCTCTACGTAACTATTTACATACTTTTTGCTTATTAAATATTTTACTTCCGTAATATAATTAGCTCGCAGAGTCACACAGTTCATCACGCAGGCCCAGTGCGGGTTTTTGGTTTGGCCATTATTGTTTTCATTTTCTCATTATGCTTTTAGAGCAGTGATGATGAAATAAATTGCACAAAGTAAATTATAATTGTATCCACCTGCCCGCACTGGGCCCTCCTGGTGGATTACAGCAGTGGGAACATTATATCTTGTACACAGACTTTAACTTAAAGTTTTCTTGTATTAAGTCATAATGTCCCTTAGTTTCCTTACAGACCACTATCACAAGATTTAAATACTTTTCAGGATCCATTATGGAGTTCCATCCGAAGGCGCCTGACGATGATCTTCACTGGTTCCAAACTCAGAGGCTGGACGGAGCTGTACCAGAGCAAGGTGGCCGACCTGATATACCGCATCGATTCGGATAACGAGAAAGGAAAGACGGTCGATTTGAGGGTATTTATGATTTTCATTTTACTTAATTTGTACTACAGTCCGGCCATCGAGAGAATGCGATCCTGACACAGCTAATAAAGATCAAATTTGCAAAGCAACTATTTCGTTTGTATGAAACTGACAGGGGTCAAGAACGCATTCTCTCGTCAGTCGCATTGTAGAATAGAATAGAATACTCCTTATTATGTACACCATAATATATAAATTACAGACATAAATATAGAAACTTTACAAAGGGTGACACAATGGGTGGTCTTATCGCTAAGAGCGATCTTTTAAAGACAACCTTTGGATGGATTAAAAAAAGGGAAGGACCGACAATTACTGTAGGTAGGTATTCTGGGGTGTCTGTGTTGTAGGTTCTTGAATAACCAAATTTAATAAAAAAAAATCTTATTTCTACCTTTTTTTTTAATTTTTACTGGATTATTTCATTAGGAAACTCTCAGTAATAGGTACTCAGCAGTCTGGATTGCAGGTTATTGGCAAATTGGCACTAGGTTCGCTATCACAAGGAATTAATTAGAACTAGTGGTGAGAATACATGCTTAATGATGTCATATCCCTGCCTGTCAGACTAAAAGCAAAAAATTCCTTATTTCTATTTGCAGAGCATATTTGCGGACTTCTCTACTGACATCATAGGAGAGTCATCATTCGGCGTTCAATGCCAAGCGACGAGGAATGACACCAGCCCGTTGAGAGAGATGACCAAAGAGTTCGAGAAGTACAGTACTTGGAGAGGCCTGGCCTGGTCCTCCATCTTCTTCTTGCCAGAAGTGGTGGATATATTTAGGTGAGATTTTTTTTTTGTTTAAATGTAATTGGCTGATAAAACCTCTTTGTACCACCGTGTACCTATTAATGCCGCCGACTATTCAGTTTAACGGGTAGGCACGAGACACAGATAAAGCTTTGTCTCCGAACTATCTGACTGCCTCTGTATCTGCATCCCATTGCCTATTGTATAAATCCTGTTCTTATTTGGCACAGTTATGAACCAGACAAAGTATTTTGGTTTTGTGTTCCCTTAGTCCGAGTCAAATAAATGTATTTATTGATAAATTTATTGAACCAATGTTACAAATCAATGTTACAAATATTACCTTATAATTAACTTAACTTAACGTCGTCGTATGTTCTATCTTCCCTTGGGTAGCGGACCACTGACCACCAAGCTGTCGTCAGGTAGCCACCCATACAAATGGCTCAAACACCATATCATTTCCTCGAACCAAATAGTAATATTTCTGTAATTTTTAGGTTCTCGTTTTGGCCCAAGCATACCGTGGACTACTTCAGAAAAGTCTTCAAGATGATGGTGGAAGAGAGAGGGGGATATGAGAGGGAGATGGATGGGAAGAGAGATCTGCTGGACGCACTGCTGAAGATGAAGCAAGATGCTAAGAAGGAAAACCAAGGTAACCAAAAACTCTGTAATTTTATTTAACTTTTTTTTATTATTTTACATTTGACAAAAGAAAGGTGACCCAGTTATTATCAATTACGTACTGGGTAAACCTGCTGATAATGATAGCGGACAAGCTCGAATGTCCATACATACGACGCTGCAGTGACTTGCACGTTACCCACAGTAGTCGGTCAGTAATGCAAGTGTCAATGTTGAAACTACGGTGGTTTTTTTTTCGAACCTATTGTATTGTAAACCGTTTCTTCGAAACTGGCTGCAATAATAATAATCACCTTCACTACATAATTGATGGTAACAGTTTTGTAAAACGTAGCGCAATGAGAATCCAGCTGAACGTTGTTCAGTTGTTTCACATAACGGAGCTGTTTTGTTTCACAAAACACCTAGTGCTGGTGGTCCTAGTGGTTTCACCACTAGCGGTTTTGTAAAACAGCGTATTCTCAAATCCATCTGCGACATAGATATCAATTATGAAGTGAAGGTAGTCTGCGACATCTACACTTGATGCAAAGGTCGGTAAGTTTCTGATGTGCTTATGCATACGAGAAATACAAGCGACGGGTATGTATGCGCAAGGGCAGCAGGTTATACCAGCGCGTTAAACTTGTATGTTACATAACGTAGCAAAATTGTTTTTAAAGGCACAAAAATTCATATTATACATACTTAACACATTAATTACTTGAGCAAACTTATATTCAATAATAAGAATCTTTGTAAAAACTTGATCGGAACAAGTTTTTACAGCGAAATTCAAATTTTCTTACGTATTTTGCAATTTACAGTTCAGTGTCAGGTTGTATGTTGAACAAAATATGGTTCGCGACCGAAAACCATTCCGAAAATTTCTACATTTTTCTCTTTTTTTTTCAGATATGAATTTGGACATCTTATTATCGAATGCAATGATCTTCCTCCAAGGAGGGTACGAGACATCTTCTACTTCTTTGATGTTTACCGTTATTGAGTTGGCGCACCATCCTGAACAACAGGTAACATCCAACAAGCTATTTACAACGGTACCTACAAGGATCATGTGGCGCGCGGCCAAAATCGGAACTAACGCCATCTTGTTTTTCAATACATTTTACAAGACAATTGAACAAAACAGCAACCGTCATGTTGGATGCCATGTTGATGATGTTTGCTTTAACAACATCAGCTATGCTGATGATATGGTGCTGCTGAGCGCGTCAATAGGGGGACTCAGAGAACTAATAAGCATTTGCGAAGCGTACGCTCATACACATGGCCTAAAATATAACGTCAAAAAGAGTGAGCTTATAGTTTTCAATGCGGGTTCTAAGTGTCCGACGGAGGTTCCACCAGTGAGGCTATGTGGGGTGCCCTTGGAGCGGGTACATAATTTTAAATATTTGGGCCATATTGTGACGTCTGACCTGAAGGACGACGCTGATATTGAGCGAGAAAGGAGGGCGCTGTCGGTGAGGGCTAATATGATTGCCCGCAGGTTTGCTCGTAGCTCCAAGGATGTGAAGATCACCTTGTTTCGAGCCTACTGCACATCTTTTTATACCAGTAGTCTGTGGGTGTCATATTTGCAGAAATCCTACAGCGCTCTCCGCGTTCAATATAATAACGCGTTGAGGGCGCTGTTGCGGCTGCCTCGCTTCTGCAGCGCATCGGGAATGTTTGCGAGCGTCCGCATTGACTGTTTTTATGCCAGCATGCGCAAGAGGGCGACCTCAATAGCGAATAGAGTGCGGGGCAGCGGCAATAGTCTTCTTACAGTAATTGCCAACAGGTTGGACGGGCCTTTCATGCAGCACTGGCAGGCCTTACATGCACCCGTATATCGGGCTTGGGGCAGGTAAAAATGTAAAATACCCCACACTTTAGCTTTTATTTATGTTTTGCAAGTCATATCATTTTTATTTTTATTTTTTTAATCTTTTGAAATTTTTATATAAGTTTTACAATTTGACAATTTTATATTTGACATTTTATTTATTTTTATATTATATGATTCTGTGTTTTTTTTTTTTTTTTTTAATTTTTTGTGCTGTTGAATATTTTAAAGTTATCACAATTGTATTTTATGTTTTTATCTGTTTTGGAATTTAATATATTTTATAAGTAATTTTAATTGCATGAGTCGAAACTATGGACTAGAATTATGTCTGAAATAAAATTATTATTATATTATTATTATTAAAAATGTTTACCAACAGCGCCCTCCTGTCAATGTCGGCCAAGCGCCAAAAGATTCTTGTAGCACTTTATTTACTGTATACCTAGTGTTTTTATCTCCCGAAGCGACGCGCGCTTTTCTTGTGGTAACCAAGTGTACAAACACGCAGTGAATGTGCGTGAAGACGAGTAGCGTCAGCATAAAACACACACCGCACACAGACCCTCACACATCCGACTTCGCCATTGTCTCGGACGGTACCGACAGCTCCTGCGCTTACACACACATTCACAGCGCTTTTGGTCATCACAATTAAAGCGCACGTCCCTTCATGAGATAAATATACCATACCCGAGAGTTAAATTGACACTTGAGCTAAGGACTGTCACGCAGGTATAATTGACAGAGAGACGCTCTACAAGGCCGTACTTTTTTCCTTTGTGTTTTACCTGTATCTTTTGCGTTGGTCGAATGGTTCTAACCGCGACTTCGGAGTGCTGGCCGCGGGTCCTTCGGTTCGATACCCGGGTCAGGCAAAGTTGTTAAGTTTTTCCATAACAAATTTCTCAGTAGTTGATTGTCTGGACTCGTTCCCCGCAATAGGCTCGCCTTAATTACATGCGACGTAGAACTGGTGAAGTTTTGCTGTACGCACTGCTTCCGTATATTCGGTAAACTAACCTTGGTTGTTTTTTTTACAGCAAATCCTATACGAGGAACTTGTGCAAGCAAAAGAAGCACTTGGAGGCAAGGAGTTTGACGCAGAGAGTTTAGCTAAACTGCCTTATCTGGATGCAGTGATTAAAGGTACAACGTTATACACCTTTTTTAATAATATAAGGTCAAAATCATGACAATAACCTGTCCCCAGATTCGTCCAATCGTTCGACTGTTCAATATTCATGACGAATGCTATCATCGAGTTTTCGAAAGAGACCGCCATACAGGATGAGTGACAAAGACACTACGAAGCCGAAACTCTCTTATAGAGATATGAGGAACTGGGTGTAAAGTTCACTCAACCTGCATAGAAAAGGGAGGATCCTGCGACCAGATGAGTGTCGTGTCTGGTGGGCAACTACACGACGATTAATGTCTTTGCTTGCGCGATGCAGGATTTTGCGTGACGTCAGTGTGGTGCGTAGTTCGCATGTGGCGATGTAGATGTCGCCACGCTTTCTTAAACTCTATGTGTCATATTTATAGCCGTGTCTACTATTCGATTGAGAGCAGTCTGGTGGTCCAGTGGTAATGGCCGCGACTTACGTGTAGATCGTAGGTTTGAACACACACAGGCGCTTTATTTTGTGTAAATTATTTCATCACCACTGCTCTCAAAACGGTAAAGGGAAACATAGTGAAGAAACCGGGATGTCTTAGAACCAAAAATTCGAAGACTTGTGACATCTACTTAACCACACGGTGCTTGCGTAGTGGACCGGCCACTCCCTCTCACATAGAGGCCTGTTTTCCAGCAAAGGGAACATTATAGGCTATACTATTCTGGTTTGTCTAATGACTGGTTGCGGCAAGTATACATTATTTTCTTCTTTAACAGACTTTTTCTTCTTTTTTTAGAGTCCCTAAGAAAATATCCAATTATGGGCTGGCTGGACCGCGTCGCACTCAAAGACTACAAAGTGAACGAACAGCTGACTATCCCCGCTAAGACAGTGGTCTATGTGAATGCTATCGGCATGCACTTGGACTCCACATACTTTCCAGAGCCTGAAGTGTTCAGACCTGAAAGGTTCTTGCCTGAAAACGCTAAGAGTATCGTCCCTTATAGCTATATGCCATTTGGGGAAGGACCTAGAATGTGTATAGGTATGTTTCACAGAGTTTTTTCTTAATACCATGATCAACTTGACAATGCTACATAAAGTCAGGGAACCTGATTTATAAGGAAATTGAGTGTCAAACTAAATTGCCCATAAATTCACAACTGTCAGTCGTATGAAATGGCTAAAGCATGGCAATTTTGTCAAGAAAAACAAAAATACTTAACTGATAAACTAAAAAAAACAAACTGATAAACTTCCCTGATCTGAATACATGAATTTGAAAAAATTACAGTGCCATGTTTCGAGCCAGTTTCGAACCAGCATCGTCGTACTTAAAAAGCGCGCCCCTTTGTCTCCGGACCATCACGACGAGCAATAAATTAAAGATTAAATTATTTATCTACAGGGAATTCATATCAAGTCTACCACAGGCCAACATTTGACACGACCGGGCAGCTAGTCAAGTTAATTCGATTCACTAATTGTTAATTAAATTGATCATTAATTGCTACCGTTGATAAATTGACAAGGTGGAGGGATCGTAAGTCATTATTTCTTGTCCTATTAAGGCCATTAATAAGGGGTTGAATTGAAAGTGATTGAGGCATTAATACACCGCATTTGGAAGCTCACTATTCATTTATAATTTGTCTCCTGACAAGTTCTGCCAATGTTTAAATGATATGGACAAAAAAGTACATTCCATTTACACATACATAGTAAATAATATTGGATATTAAAAATAGAAAAATGAATTGATTCGTAGTTTTTAACCTCTCTGGACTCGTCAGTTTTTATTTCAAAATAATTAGTAATGAAAGATGAATTCAAAGTATCATTTGTCAACGTCTGCCATAATGGACCATAGAGAAAGATAAATATAATAATGGGCGTTCCACACCATGCATACTACTTGTAGATATGTGATATGGACGACAAAATGTTTTTATTAGGAACATTTTATTCATACAAAACTGGCTTCATCGGTATTTGTCGCATTTAATAAACTTATCTTTCCATAATGTTGATGCGTAAGATAGTTTTTTTTATATTTCACACAAAAAAAAACTTAAAACGGAACGCGTTTACTTGTTTGACAATGTATCATTGTCTATGTCAATGTAATGTTATTGCAGATTCTTCATTGCGTATTTATTGTGTTTGTTTCTGCGATTATTTTCTAATATTTTTTACCCCTGCTTATTTCTACGGACTGATACCGTCTACCACTCGATTACCTTGCTATTAACACTGGACTCTGATTTGCATTGCGTTTTGGATTTGTTTTGTGGATCAATATGAGGTGCATCAACTGCGGAATAGCTTTCAGTATATTATAGTGTACTCTGTGGGAATAGCCATGCAAAGGTTGCAGAGGCATCTCATAACCTCGCTTTCTGCACACCATCAAACAAGACTTTCGCGTTGAATAACCAATGCTCAAACCCAGGTAAGAAGTTGGACTAGAAAAAACTTCTGATTTATTTTAATACATTGAGGTAATTTATGTAAGTACATATTATGACCTCAATGTTTTTATATAATTCTGGTATGCGAAATTAACTTACAGTGTATCTTATTTTCAGTTGCCTATGGATACATTTATTTGGCATCCATGCTTATTATTATTAAATACCGTAGCTGGTGAACACGAGAGACTACTGGGGAATAACATGGTTTGCCTTGGTTGTGGCAAATCTGTGAGGAAAATAAGACACCATACTGTCAGTATGGAGTGTCCATTGCTGGCTGTCCTTATCACAAAATACTAATTATGTGATAAGCATTTTGTTTTTCATTATTATAAATACCTAGTTGTATTAATCTATAAAAAAAGGAGTTTTCATACTATGTTTCTGTGATTGTAATATCTGCGTTTTATATATTTTCCATCTTTAACATATACTTGCCTAAAGAAGGCATGTGTAACAATAACATAATACTTGAAAACATAAAGAGATGTATACAAAAGATACTCTTGTTACTAAAAATTATATAAACATAAGCATTTATCTGTGTTTATTCTAACTGGTTTACTTTCAGCCCTCAAGAAACAACTATGTTTGCCATGTGTGTTGGATGCGAGCAAATAGACAGGCAGTGCATGACTCATCACGAGACATGCAGGAATTGGCTTTGAACAATGATGCAGCAGCCCCTAATGTTCAAGTTGTTAGCCCACCAGAGCCATCACCATTGCCGCCTGTTCAAAGAGGGCCACTTCAATGGGATAGTAATACGATATCATTACCTAATTATAAGCCAGCTTCAATCACATCTGTTCACTGTATATTTCAACAATGCAGAAACAGATTGTTACATTTGTTATTTATGTAATTACTGAAGCCCTATACTTATAGCGGGATCGTCCGAAAGGGTTACCGCTGCCCCGGAACATAAAGGGCTAAGGAAGGAATACGGGTGGGTTTTAGTCAGTAAGAGTCTGACACTCCCTTCCGTTCCACCTAGAGCGGGAGGAGTCATTAGATGATTTCCCATCCAAAAAAAAAAGCCCTATACTTACACTTTATCCAGGTTAGTGTATTTGTGAAATAAAAATGCTCTGTTTTATCAAAGCTGGTTGATTGACCTCCCTCGGTCTCTTTATTAACACTATTGCTGTATAGAGGTATGAGGAACAGGGTGTAAAGTTCACTCATACTCTATAGAAAAGGGAGGATCCTCCTACCAGACGGGTGTTGTGTCTGGCGGGCAACTGCCCAATGATTCATTTCGGGCCGTTGTATCTATGCTAGTTGCGCGGTAAACTCTGCTTGCGAGGTGCAGGATTTGCGTGACGTCAGTATGACGCGTTGTTCGCATGTGGCGTTGTAGATACCGCTACATCACTCCCCCCCGGAGACCGGAGGTCGATAGTGGGCTGAGTCTTGTATCTTGCGATGCTTGCCAGGGCCAGCTGAGGTTCCAGTGAGTCGGAACCGGTTGCCGCATAGTTCACGGTGAGTCGGAACTGTCTTCGAAGATGTCCCCAGTGAGTCGGGGTGGCGCTGCGTTATGCTCCAGTGCGTCGGATGTGGTACAGCGCCGGGTTGAGGCTGACTGCTGGCGTCGACCAGGAGAGGCTTATTAAGGGCTCTGCTTGTAGACCGGCCGAAGGTGCAGTGTGCTGTGCCAAGGTTGCTGATGAGGCTGAGGGTGATGACCAGGTATGCGCGGTCGCTGCATGCTGGTGGTCAGGATACCCGTTGAAGCCGTGGGTGCTGGGCTGGCTGGGTGACTCGCCGCTCTAAAGCTTGCGGGAGTGATGATGATGACGTCACGCTGAAGTGTTTGCACGAAGGCTGCGCTGACGTTCATGTTCGGGGTCACCAGTATAGAGGTATGAGGAACAGGGTGTAAAGTTCACTCATACTCTATAGAAAAGGGAGGATCCTCCGACCAGACGGGTGTTGTGTCTGGCGGGCAACTGCCCAATGATTCATTTCGGGCCGTTGTATCTATGCTAGTTGCGCGGTAAACTCTGCTTGCGAGGTGCAGGATTTGCGTGACGTCAGTATGACGCGTTGTTCGCATGTGGCGTTGTAGATACCGCTACAGCTGCATTGCTGTAATGTATGTTACCTAGGTAGGCATTTAAGATATAATAATTATAATATAGCAAAATATTTTTATTTAATAAATAAATATTTTTTTTAACTCTTTTGTTTTATTTTGTGCTTCCCTTGTTTATTGTTAATTGAACTATTTAAAAAAATATAAGGGCACCCTGTAAAAATGTACTTTAAAGAAAAATATTAGTTTTGAATATGCTTTGTTAATATTGTTATTATGACTGCCTCGTTGGTTTACTGTCCTGAGTTCGATTCCCAGGTCGAGCAAAGTGATATTGGGGTTATTCATCAGGAATTTCTCAGTAGGAGCCCGGAGTCTGGATTTGTGCCCGGTTGATGGCAATAGACTCGCCCCCTAATACATGGGACTTAAACATAACTGGTGAAATGTGGGTGTACTATAGGTACACCTCTGCCCATGCCTTCGGGGAATACAGGCGCGATGTTATGTTTGTTATTATTGTCACATTTTTTGAGACTATTACCCAGTTTAATAAATGTAAATCAATACACAGTTTAAAATCCTTCATTTAGGTGGCCATTACTTTGTTTAAATGCTTAATAATCACCAACCATACCATATCAGTTATACGTAATAATTCACGACTGTTCGCTACTTTAAAGCGTCTTTAAGTTTTTTAATAGCGAAATTATAATCTATATAAGTATATACCTTATTGCTAGCGTTTTGATTAAAAGATTTTTTAATGAAATTGTTTTTTGTCTAGTATGTTGTGATGACAAGTTCTCAGAGTTTTTTATTTATAGCAATTTAATAGGCCAATATTCACGAATATAAAACACCAAAAATCATTGGTGTACTTTAAAGTTGATAACTATGCCGACGTCCTTATAAAAACTGGCCATGTTCTTTGAGCTCTTCATGTACCTTGACTGCCTGGTTTGTGTTGTGTGCGCATGCGCGACTACTGCGCATTAGGTCCTAGTTTTGATTTCCTGAACGGGAAAAGTGTTATTGGGTTTGATTTGAACCAGCGGGGTAATTGCGTAACAAATTATTAATCGGAATCGGTTTCATTTTGACAGTTCAACAACATTCATTGCGTTATTTACGTGTTGAGCAGGTAATTTTTTCGAACTTATGAAGCAATGGATTAGCAATTTGCTTAAAAATGATTCTGATTCCGATTGATAGTATGTTACGCAATTAGGGTGCTGGTAAATGGCAATAGGTAGGCCTATTGCCATTAAACCCCTATTTCATCGTCTAACGTGTCGTTTCAGTTCGGAACGGTGTTTGTGAGTGTGAACTAGACGTTGTGTGTGTAGACCGGATATCTATGGTGTAGACTGTAGACTATCGTCTAACTGCTCATCACTAATACTATCTCTGTCAGACACGATGCCGGGTGAGACAGCGTGCTTTATGGCCACGCCCACCTTTGAGTTCGAGCTCGCGGCTAAGAGTGCTATCACAATTTTTCTTGTTTGACTCGAGTTTTGATGTCGGATTATGGTTTGACTAAAGGCACAATAGTAAAAAAAATACATGCCCGAGAAAGTTTCATTCGTTCTTTTGGGAGTGTATTAAATAAATATTTCAGTTTGTTTAAATAAATCAGTAAAAACCTTGTTTCTGCAAAGGATGTTTCATAAAATTTTACTTTCGGGCATCTTCCGATGCTTTGTTACATCGAAGATATAATAGTTTATTCATTTAAAAAAATGCCCATGGTACAATTGTATCTTCTACTTTCGTATGCATAAATCAATTTTTATGTTTCATAAAGTAATACACCAAAATTAATTCCGTAAAACAGGGAGTTAATGATAATCTTTCGTCCGAAATTATATTTTTTATCTATGAATATTTAATAGAAATTCAAACAAAAAGTATTTAATAACTAAGGTCACTTTGTCACCTTGCTTGAAAAAAAAAATTACTCTATTTTAAAGTAAAATAATATTTTTAAACAATTGTTGTATGCAATACTATAAATCAATATAAATCTCGGGACGCGCGGTCTTAGCTTCAATCCGCGCCGAGCGCTTCCAGAGGGAGGACGTATCGCTCGTTCGCTGTTGCAGTCACGTGGTCTCGCTCGCCAATTCGTCAAGAATAAAGCGCGACTAACAGTTCTTGATTCAAGTAATTTTTTTTTTTTTTAGTTAGTTTCTGATTGTAATGTATATTATAAGTATTTTCCTGTGATATTTCAATGCAAATATTAAGTATATCTTGTATTATAGGAAAAAAAAAACATACGTAAATATAGTTGTTGTTTTTCTTTTTCTGATTTATTTATTTATTGTAATCTCCAACTTTAATTTAATTAATTAATTTCAGACATAAGTAGTTCACAATAATGGGGAAAATAGAAGTATATGATTCTCAGCCTAATTTGAATAAATGACTTTTGATTTGTCTTTTTTACTTTCTTTTTATCCAAACTGAAGAAACAACTCACATTGCATTTATATCTATAAATAAGTACTAAAATGTATACCTACCTGCCGAATAAAAACATATACTTAAAGAAAGTTCGTAAAAAAAATAGATACAAAAAGTATTTATATAAGTAGCAAAAAAAGTGTTGGAAGCTGGCAACGCGCAAGTAATGTTTCTGGCATTGCAAGCGTCTATAGGCTGCGATAACTACACACGGACACACCATCAAGCACGCCGCATGCTATTTTGTCACTTTAGTGATATAAAACAAAAATTAAAAAATGAAGTAAATTTTTATGACCCTGTTGTAACTCAAACCGTTCTTGGTAACATTCATCGGTACAAATAATATTTCATGAACTTAATTTATTAAAAAAAAAAAGTAGCAAAGGCTCTTGTTGGTTTGGTCCTGGCATCCGACGCATAGCGGTTTGCATGTGTGCGTAGCGTACTTCACTAGACGCACACGTGCGCATCCGCCGCCGCGCGCCGTCAAATTTACCTAAAACTGAGCACTTCGATTTTGTAATAGCGCTCTTAACTGGCGAAACGTGGGTGCACTAAGAAAAATATTAATTAATAGGATAGCGGCGGGAGTAGAACTTTCCAAAGTTACTTTTTTAATAACATTTCAGATAACGACGTGCTCGCCCAGACATCATTAAACGGAGCGATGCTTTTTCAAACATTCTAAATATTTTGTACCGGCTTACCTGTTACGAAAATATAGTCCTCGTCACTGGTACACTATAAAAAACATATACCGCTCTGCCTACCCCTTTGAGGAATACAGGCGTGATTATATAATACGTTTCATTCTTTCGTTCACAGGTAAACGTATAGGACAGAACACAGTCCGCTACGGTCTAGCAGCCGTGGTGCTAAACTTCGAGCTCAAGCCTCTGCCCAAGTATCCCGTCCCCAATGACATTCCCATTGAGAAGAAAGGCTTGTTTTACAATTCTGCCATACCACTCTCCGTAGAATTTAAGCGAAGGAAGTAAGACATGTTATATGATATTGTATTCATTTCTTTGAGCGCAAAAACTTAGCACGTCGATAGCAAAAAAAAACGACGAAACTATTAAACCTATTCTTACTTAAAAATCTGTCGTGAAGTGAGCTGTCAATGATGTCATTTCCTAGGATAAGGTGGAATGATAGCACACTTCAGCTAAGTTTCCTCGGTAACATTTACAAAATAGACCGACGGGCGTAAACAAATCCATCACCAAACATCACATTCTTCCTGTGATATCATTTTTATTTTATTTTATACATAGTTCGATTTACAAAATGCGTAATTTTGACTTGGTGACCGGTCTTTTTACCCTGTATAAATTGTGTCAGCCAGTACGAATTTGAACTTTGTCATGTACGAGATTGAATTTGTGTTTCTAAAACTTGATAATTACCTAACATTTTGATTTCAAGTTTAGTACCTATGGATCATGTTGTACACGCTTACCGTATACACGTGGTTTTCGCAATGCACTATGTGATAACCTGTACGCTTACTACGTTTGTAAACATTTTGTAGGTACATAATTACGATAAAACTGTTGTAATATTTATATTGTTAATAATAATATTTTGTTCCGCTTTTTGTTTTTTTCCTTATATATGATAACTTATCAACATGTCTACATAATAGATACGCATAAGTACCTATTATTTTGTATTATGGTTGAACCAGGAAAACATATCCCATTGCCTCATAATGTCTATTTATTAATTTATTTAACATTTGCTCGTCGCGTCGTCTTCCACAGAGCCTAAAGACTAAGGTATTCAATCAATGCGTCCTGCCAGTTATGACTTACGGAGCTAAAACATAGACACTAACGGTACGGCTAGTCTATTAATTCAAGGTCACTCAGCGAGCTATGGAACGGGCTATGCTTGGAGTCTCTGTCGGGGATCGAATCACGCAACGAAGTGATACGGCAAAAAACCAAAGTTGTCGACATAGCTCACAGAATAAGCAAGCTGAAGTGGCAATGGGCCGGCCATATTTGCCGTAGAACCGACGACCGTTGGGGTAGACGTGTTCTTGAGTGGAAAACGCGAATCGGCAAACGTAAGGTAGGACGACCTCCGGCTAGGTGGAGCGACGATCTTCGCAGGATGGCTGGTAGCAGCTGGATGAGAGTTACCGAAAATCGAGTTGAATGGCGTGCAATAGGAGAGACCTATGTCCAGCAGTGGACTGCTGTAGGCTGATGATGATGGTAACAATTGCTTGCTGCAATTAGAGAATTAGGGAAGTCACAGGATCTGGATTGGTGACATACTTAGGGAGTATATTCCCAGCAGTGGGATAGTGAAGGATGAATATGATGATCATCGATGATACAAAAATAAACGTTCCGTAAGATGAACAGCTCCTTACTTAGGTACTTACCTCTGTCGGGGTTGGGTCCAAATGATTCTCGTAATTAGACAACAGAAAACACGCGAACTTTAGATAAACACTATCAGTCATTAATCAGCGTTTTCTAGACGAACTGTTTTGAAATAAGACATAACACTTGACGACATGACAGCGATAACGATTACTCGTTATGACTTAGCATTTACGTTTAAAATTAGCTTTGCTTTAATGACATGACTCTACGTAATATCAAGTGTCGGGATTGCGGATGATCACTATGTTATTAATGTCTTAGATGCAGCTTACAGAATGATTTTTTCTTTTTTCCGAAGAATAGACTGCCGCTATTTCCATAAACGGCGATTAAAAGTTGTGACAAGTAAAATGCTCGGCTTTACACGGGTTTATACGGCTTAAGAAACCAATTACATAAATCATATTAAATACATATATTAAGTACCAATATAAAACATAAACTATTATAAACTAGTAACAGCAATTAAATAACATTATTCTCACAAAAATGTAGGCACATAACCAATAAATTGGCGAATTTATTAGCGAACAGATCGCAGTCCGGGTTGGCCTCCACGAGCTCATTTAGTGCGGTCAACACGCGCGGTACGGGAGACGCAGCACGGGCCGCAGTCCGACACGAAGACACGCTTAGCAGTCGACGTATTCTACCACTGAGATAAGTGTAGAGTCGAATCAGCTCATTATGGATATCAGGAGCATCCGTCATACCCTTCCATACTTTGAGCATAACGCCTACCTGGTCACATGACCTTCTTTGTCCCCAGCATATGATATCCCAGACATCCTAAGAAGAACTTGGTAGAATAGAGGTAGGGATAGCAACCGTGAGTTCTTCGGTAAAGAAAACGCAGGAATGCTTTTTGCACTTTTTCAAGAAGAAGTGCATACTTTGCTTCGTGCGGATTCCATACAGAAGAATTAGCTTCTAGCTTGGTTCGAACAAGTGTGCTGTATAAGAGCCTTAATACATGCACGTTACAAAAATCACGGACATTCCGGAGAACAAACCCTAGCCTTTTAAAAGATTCTTTGGCAACTGTAGAAATGCAAAAATTAAGCTTCTGGTCAAATGTGACACCCCAAGTCCTTCATGTTGGTTGTTATAGTTATTTTAGTACCATTTATTTTGTATTCAAAATTAATTGGGTGTCGCATTCGACCAAAGGTCATTACATAGCATTTGGAAGAATTGAACTCCATTTTATTTTGATCTCCCCATTCATGTGTGGCATTTATATAATTTTGCATAGCTTCGCAATCCGATACGGTGTTATAGACAGCACTATAAAGTTTGAGGTCATCTGCGTAAAGGGCACACTGCAAATTTTGCAACGTATTATGTTATGTTAGTATAATAAAAGGTGTTTCAGTATCTGAATGAGTTTCTTTTGCGTCATTACATAATTTAAAACCTTTTTATGTCACTCATTAAAAACCAGTCTGTATACAATTACAATGACGTACCTATATTGCAATGGCAGAGCAAGATTCCGTAAATAGCCATTATGTTAATCAGCATAACAAGGCGTATGCATTGATATAAGATATAGTCTACTTGTTATTGGTAGGTACTAATAAGATATACCTAGTAGGTACCTTCACATGCTTCGAAAAGTAGACGTTGTCATCCAACTTATTTCTATTTTTACAAAATTGTATCTAAACAAAACTAAAATTCTTTGTTTTTAATCATTAAAACAAAAGTAAAGTAGGTACTTACATCACCCACCACCAAAATAAAATAAAACAACCAACTTCCAACACTGCAAAGTGAACTTCCATCCCTTCTTTTTTCCCACAGATCTGCTATATAAATCCTGCAATGTACTAACTGTTCGACAGCATTCATTATGCACTTAGTATTAAAACAGCACACCATATGCTTGCCTACAATGCCGACAACACTAACAAGAGACGGAATGATCTAGTAGGTATGCATATCTAATGCAACCTCAAAACATGTCTTTGTAGAAAGATTTTTAACATTCTAGGCCCATTCCCGTACAATAGATTAAATAGAAAACTGAGTATCTATAAACTAAATTACTATAGCTGTAATAAATATATCTATATATATTAACCATGAATTCGGTGGGTGCAGTTCTTTGTGAAGAGTAGGTATCCACTAAGAAAGGGTTTTTCGAAATTCCACCCCTAAGAGGGAGAAATTTCACGCGGACGAAATCGCGGGCAGAAGCTAGTATATAAATATTTACTAACCGTCGACTGTGCACTGACAGAAGACCTACTTATTGTCTGCAAATAGAACTGCTAACATGCTATTTTACTTTTATTTACGTAAGTTTTCATTTAGTTTTTACGTTATACTCATTGTTAAAATTATAAAATAATTAAAATTAGTTCTGAAAGCATGGAGCGCACTTATAAATAATTCAAAAAGCACTCCACGCTTTTAGAAGTAAATTTTTTTTTTTTTTCATTTTTAAAAGCATGGTTTTTAGTATTTTTTAAACTACATATTTTGAACTGTAGATAACAATAATAAAAACATTGATTTTTGTAGTGTAGACAAAACTGATATTACGTATCGGTAAGCATAGATAAACTATAGGATATGAAAATCTGTATAAATAGCACTCAGTGTTGATCACGAATCATAGGAGCGAACACGAGGGTTTCTGTGATCAGACAAATTTACGACAATGTTCTTAATCTTCTTGTCCTTAGTGACGTTTTTCGCTTGTGCGTGGTTGTTAATACGATGGTGGAAGGTTAAAAGTTACTGGTCATCAAGGGGCGTCCCTCATAACCCACCGCATCCGATATTCGGAAGTCTAACCTTTTTGCAAAGAGAAAATCCTGTAAGTACAGTTTTTTTGTGTTCCTTTTTTACTTATATTATGCTTAATATTCACTCTGTGTGGTTCTTTCCTCAAAAGACCAGTTCAGACACCAATCTTTATGGTATTCACATGATCTAACCAAGATTTCTTCTCAGAGTAGTCAGAAACGCCGACATCATCTAGTTTTTAAAATATTGACGTGTAAAAGTGTTTGTCCAGAGCTACTTAGAGAAATAAATTTACTTATTCCCTTTTTTTTTAAACATGTCGATATGCGGCACCTAAGAAATTGGGCAGATGCATAAGTAATCTCATTAAAATCTGGACTACTTAGGTAAAATCGTCTCTTTATTCCTAACTCACCCTTGTTAGTTTTCTTGCCTTAAAAATTAAAATAAATTATGATTTCAAGTAATTAAATACTTACATTATGTTTTTATTTAATTATAAAGGTCGAGTTTGTTAGAGCTTCTAGACAGTACTTAAATAATTTTATTAAAATTTTCTATAAGTAATACAGTCTTTATTTCATAAAGTAAGCTCCACTATTTTGGATGTTAATGAGGTTTTTGTTACCGACCCGCTTTCTTTGCGGCCCAGTGTATTTTATAAGCATTTATGCGTAAAATTAAGGCTAAAAAATATTTTTCAGTTTCTAGCAGTGACTTACCTGACCTACTTCACAAAAATTCCTATACCTTCACTTGCTAAATAAATAACAGTGATAGGAAGTTATTAGAACATCATCAACATACACTAAGTGGAAAAATACGTATTATTGAAGCTAACTCAAAAACCACTCATCAAAACTGGACCAATGGGGGGCCACCCTATACAATACACCTTTTCAAACAAAAAAAAAAATTACAAATTGGTTTTTATATGACGGAGTTTTGATGTAACAAACATAAAAAAAAATATAAAAAATACCACCGAATTGAGTACCTCCTCCTTGTTTTGAAATTGATTAAAAATGGGGGCATCTACCTATACTTCTTTCTAGGATTTTATTTACGTTTCAGCCATTTTTAAAGCCTTCTCAATTATTTATTGCGTACCATAATGTATATAGTTGGTAGGGAAATAATTATATTAGTCACAATTATGGACCCTGTCGGGCACAGCACAGCATAGATAGTAGGAGAGAGGAGGAAGAACCCTGGATGTTTAATGTGATAAGTACATTTTAAAATACAGTCAGCCCGTAATCGTAGTACGTTCACTGCGAATATAAGCTTCCTGATGACCGTGACACTGAACTATCTGTTATTTATTTAAGGAGAAGTCGTTATAATTCCTTCATTTGGCAAACAGATTGATGATTTTAGCAAATAGAATGATGCTGACAATCATCTTTTTGTCATCTGCTAGCTACTGTTGTGCGATTTAGGATTTTTTCATGTAGCGACTGCCTATCTGGCCTCCACGACTCAGTTACTAAGTTATACGGAGCCCCTTGGTAAGACTAGTTGGCAGACTTTCGGCTTCTGACGACCCGTGACGACTGTCAATGATCCACCAATGACAGCCCGGACCAACGGCTTAACTTGCTTTCCGGGTACGGAACAACCGCGGCAAGTGAAGCTTAATCTGATCGATCGGCCCGTGCGGCTGTTATTACTTAGCCACAAGCCCCTCAACCTTGTATTACCATAATTATTTTTGTTTTCAGTCACTATGGATGCGCAAAATATACAAACAGTTCAAGACTCCCTACGTGGGTATCTGGCTGTTATGGAGACCAGCCCTGGTCATCAACAGCCCTGAGATAGCTAGGAGAGTGCTGGTCAAGGACTCTGACTTCTTCCGGAACAGATACCTGAGCTCTGGCAAGAGTGATCCTATCGGAGCTCTGAATATATTTACTGTTAATGTAAGTAGGGTGTTATGGATTTCTTAGGTTTCTGAAGTTCACTTCCCAATTGATAACCATGCTTGGTAAAGTAATTAATGATCGCTATATGGTGTGGAATGTGTGGATATGCAAAGCTGTTGTCAGTTTTGTCGTGAAATACAATCATCATCACCATCATCATCATTATCCTGCCTTTTCCCTATTTATTTGAACTACTTTAACAAAAACTTGAAGGTCAATCCTAGACATGAACAGGCAATCCATTTTAAGAAACATATTATCACTCTAAAAAACGTCTATGGAACGAGTGTATGAGATTTTTTAATTAATCATAAGTGCGCTCCACGCTTTTTGAATTCAATTTAGTCTATTTAATTATGTTATCATTTTTAGGGCGTGATATAGGCGTGTTTTTTAGTTTTTTTTAACTACATTGTTTTATTTTTAACTTTTGCGTCTATTTTGGATATAAATTTTGGTATATTCTTCATTAAGTTAATAAGTAAAGTCAACGAAGTTATAACAATTAGGAGCTACTAGCAAACTCGAGGGGTTTACAAGTGCAATATAGGTATTGAACTCGTGAAAACGAATCATATGACCCCAAACTCAAGGGGTTTGCTAGTACTTAGCCCCTTAAGAGTTCCACTATCCACCTCCTAGCTCCATCATCAGATCAGCTCTAAGATACCAAATTATAGTTTTGTCTTCCGAACTACAATGAGAACTAGGTTGAAATTTACTTCCAAAATGTTTTTTTACATTTTTAGTTAGATAGTTACAGTGAAGCTAATAAAAGTGTGTTAAAAACGTCTAAAAATATTATTTTACAGCCCGATTCAAACTTTATGGTGGCTCGGAACATGAGGCGACTCGCTGCGCAGTAACCAATTCACGTGTCAGCGGGGGTGAGGGGTGCGGTACTGCGCAGCGAGTGACGCACTTCACAGCCGCCGTAAAGTTTGAATCGGGCTGTGCACACTTGTTCGGGTCGCCATGATTAGGTTAACTTTTGGAAAACTGCTCCATTATTTTAATTAATGCATGGGTTTTGTTTATAGGATCCAACCTGGACGGCACTGAGGCGACGTCTGACATTAGTGTTCACGGCTGCCAAACTGAAGAGTCTCAACGGGATCACCATTTCCAAGTCAAAGGCTCTCATCGATCGCATAGGTCTTGACTCCAAGAAGGACGTGCCTATTGATCTGAGAGTAAGTAGCCTATTCATACACATATCTTTTTCTCTCCTTTTGGCACGAAATATATGAGAAAAGCTCATGCCATAGTAACAATATTAGCCAGTCAACAAGATGGTGCGAGGCTGACTACCAGCTTACACCAGACTTGATTTGCGGATTGTCATTCGAAGGAGTAAAGCTACAAATATAAATTGTGCATTTTATATATAATCAATATTAGTCATGACAGTAACAATCCTTCTCTTTTTAGGAAATATGTACAGACTTCACGACAGACGTGATTGGAGAGTCAGCCTTTGGGGTGACCAGCAACTGCTTGGTAGACGGACACAGTATCATGAGGCAGGTCACCAAAGAGTTCATGGAGTTCGGCTTGCATCGAGGACTGTCCTGGTCTAGCATCTTCTTCTTCCCTGATCTGGTGGATATATTTCGGTAAGTTTCATCACCAGAAAGTCTGAAATATAGGCCTACTGTGTATGGACAACTCATACTTAAAAAAAATTACGTCTCGTTCCTTACCAAAATATAGCTGCGGTCTACCTAAAAACTCCCCTTTTTCATCTTATACAAGATTCATTCAAAAGATCTGGCTACTAAAGTTCGTGAAGATGGTTGTTACTCAATCACTCAAAAAGGGCTGAACGAATTTTAAATTTCTTGTCGTAAAGAATAAATGGAACATTATATTCGGCTACATGAGGCAGTTTCCCAAAGATACCAGTAAAATTGCACATTTTCATATTCGGCATTCTTTCAGAGCAGTTGTGGCGCAGTGGTATTGGCCCCGACTTATGAGTTTGTAGGTCGTGAGTTCGAATTACCAGGCAACCAGGCACTTTACTTTGAGTACTTAATTTCATCATCAATGCTCTCAAAAGGGTGACGGAAAACATTCACGATGTTTTCCACCGTTTTGAGAGGAAACCGGCATATCCTAGAACCAAAAATTCGAGGACATGTAGCATACACTAACCCACACTGGGCCCGCGTGGTGGATTAACACAGAGAGCAGGCCTGTGTCCCAGCAGTGGGGTCATTATAGGCTAATTATGCTTACGCATTCTTTCAGATTCACGTTCTTTCCCAAGAAGACTATGAAGCTGCTACGTACGGTCTTCAACACTGTGATCGAACAGAGAGGAGGATTTGAGAAGGAAGTTAAAGATACTCGGGATCTGCTCGATGCGCTGCTGAAGATCAAGCAAGAGGCTGTAAAAGATAATGAAGGTAAAGATTCTTGCATTAATCCATCCATCATAGCCAACTATAGAAATTAGTCATTACCAACAGAAATTCTGGTATGAATAACCCCTGACTGGTGATTTATGATGATTGTAAAAGATATAGGATCGAAGATTGAGCCGTTCCTCCTCTCTCTCATGACTGGAGTCCGAAAAATGACATGGCAAAGTGCGTTGTTCGCAACGCATCTTACCTTTTCATTGCCTTCCTTTAGCATCTTATGTTAACTAGGAAGGTCCTACTTGTCGTTTCCCATCGCCAAGTAGCATTGCTTGCCTCACAATCAAAAGATTGATGAGTCAGCACCCTAATTGATGAGTCAGCACCCTAATTGCGTAACACACTATCAATCACAATCTGAATCATTTTTAAGGATATTGCTAATCCATTGCTTCATATGTTCGGAAAGTCTGCTCAACAACGTAAAAATCGCAATGAGTGTTGTTGAACTGTCAAAATGAAAGCCATTGCTACTGTTAGTTAGTTACGCAATCGTACTGCAGTTTTCAGATTAACCGAGGTGTGATTGTTTTTCAACTAACTTATTACCTTCATGCCCGTGCCTTGGGGTCGGCGCAGCACGTTTTTTTCTTACATTTTCCTCTGTCAACCGTCACTTTATCATTCATTCCTTTGTCTTTCATAAAACCGTCACACAATCCATCAATAAAATAACAAATTCACAAATATTTTGTTCTAGATATCAACGAAGACTTGCTGTTGGCACAAGCAGCTGTCTTCCTATTGGGTGGTTTTGACACATCAGGAACTACGCTATGCTGGGCTATTTATGAGCTGGCTTGGAATCCACAGCATCAGGTAGATATACCTACTACATCAAACATCATATGAGTAGATCTTCTGCTGAATATGAGCCGGTCATAAGGTTCCAATAAATTTCCATAATCTCCTACTAATGACTGCCCCGTTGGTCTCTTGGTCACCAGCGCGACTGCTGAGCGTGCGATCCTGGGTTCGATTCCCAGGTCCTTCACCTGATCCCTCCCCGGTCGTCGGTCGTGTCGTCCCATTGGACTATGAGAGTAAAGAAACAAAGGGTGCACCTGTGTTTACGCACACACTTGTACACTATACTATCTCCTTCGTACTTGGCTAATCTCCATTGAAATCGATATCGGGGTCGAGAAATCGGTCGGTAGTAGTATTATTATTACAATCACCGTGCTTGGAAGAAGCATTGGTGTTACTTACTTAATGTTCTACAAAAGTTTCAGAAAAACACAAAAATAAAACTTCAAATCAAAATAGTAGATACTCATCATCATCTGCCTAGCCTTTTCCCAACTATGTTGGGGTCGGCTTCCAGTCTAACCACATGCAACTGAATACCAGTATGGATCGACTGCCTAATAATAGTAGGTACTAATAACACTAACCGCCCGGCCACGACTTTTGGCTTAGCGGCAAGCGACGCGGTGTCTTTGTCAAATGACCTGCGAGCGGTGCGTCGTGGTCGTGGCATGGATCATACATTTTCGTACCTATATGTACTTGTTTTTACCACACGCCGCCCCGCACTAAGCTGCCGCTGATAGCGGCAAGGTCGTGGCCAGGCCGTAATAGAATTAAACGAGTTAACTCTAACGATGATTTTATCTTACATGTACAAATGCAAGTCATGTAATGAGATAACCTTAGCCCTTAATACTAAGATAAGGAGATACAGTAAACATAGTCACTTGAAATATTTTCAAGCGATTTTTTATAATCTGAGGTTCAATATTGAGTTTTATTTGTGAGTACTATAGTTAAAGAGAAGGTAATAAATTATTATTTGCGTTAATTTTTGTATTTCCACATGATTGAGGTTTTTTCCAAATTAGTTTGCTTTTATTTAGTAATAAATAAAGAGTTACATTTCTGAAGTTTGCTGTTACTTTTATTTCATGATTTACTTAGTAATAAATAAAGAATTATATTTCTGAACTTGCTGTGTTGACTGTACAATTGAATCCAACATGGGCTTGGTAGTGTCGTTAATTGTAAACGACAAACTACTGGTAGTGCGGCTGGTAGCGTCCTTGTCAAAACATGGCAATTTTGAACACGCTTTTGCTCATTCCGTTGACAATGCATAACCTTTTCGTTGACGTTCAAACGGTTCATAATGCAAAGTTATTAACCTTTCAATTTTCTTCTTAGGAACGACTTTACCAAGATATCTTAGAACTCAAAAGAAATATTGGAAACCGAAGCTTCGACGCAACAATTCTCTCTGAAGCTAACTACATCGACAACGTCATCAAAGGTAAGACTTTGTTTCTCAATAGATTACTTTAGATAGACTAGATAATGCCTGCGGCTTCGCCCACGTGCATGTCGGACATTATCTGCTACCGTGTGTGTGCTACCGGAACAAAAAGTAACCTATGTGTTACTTCATACTATCCGCTATCTCCCAATGAAAGTCTCGTCGATTTTCAGTTGATGAATAAATTCTAGTTTTGGTTTTGCAACTTTTAAGTCTAATGTTTATAAAAACATCAAAGTGATCGGATAGTCGGTCTATAACATAAACATTTCCTTTTTCAGAGACCCTCAGAAGGTTCCCCCCAATGAGCTGGCTGGACCGCATAGCCGCGAAGGACTACCAGATCGACGACAACCTGACCATTCCGGCTGGCACCGCGGTCTACGTAAACGGGGTCAGCATGCACATGGACCCCCAGTACTTCCCCGAGCCCCACGTCTTCAACCCCGACCGGTTCCTGCCCGAGAACGAAAGGAATATCCTTCCGTATACCTTCATGCCGTTTGGTGAAGGACCTAGGAGTTGTATTGGTAAGAAGCAGTTTTTTATTTAAAGAGTTGGTCTATACTTTTTCGTTCATGTTTCAAATGACTCTTGCATCAACATCCAACGTAATAAATACTCGTATATCGATGAACGTGTGAGTTTGATGAACGTTTAGTATGATTTTCCGATTCAGAAATCACAAATCAATCAATCAGTTATAAGAATACAAATTATAATACTGTTAAAAGAATAACTGAATGAACCCAATTCAAGAATACCTACCTAAGAAAATCTACACCGCTGCAAGGTTCTTTTATTGTTTTGTGAAATAGGTGAAAAAAACAAAATGGCGGCGTTAATTCCGATTTTGACCACGCACCAAAAGACCCTTGTGCCGTTGTTGATATTTTTGTTAAATTCAAAAAATCCATATTATTCCCCCTTTTTTTTTATTACTACTCCATGCCTTCGTTTCTAGGCATGCGTTTTGCGTACCAGACTCTCCGGCAAGGTATGGCAGACCTCGTGCTGAACTACGAGTTCAAGGTGATCCCCGGCACCCCCAGACCCAGCGAAGTCACAATTGAGAAGAATGGAATGTTCCTCGTGCCCGATCAGAAGATATCCGTCCAGTTTGTGAGGAGGGATAATGAGTTTGTTTCCTCGGCTTAATAAACTATTTACTTAAATAATTATGGCTTATGTTTTTTTTTTACTATGCACTACCTTTGGGACCTTTACCCAGCAATATAATATATTGGTGTCGACTACTGCATCCGGATTAACAGGAGTTTATCCGGTTCAGTAGAATACCAGTATTTTACATGGAACGACTGCCTACATAACTTCCACAACCCAGTTACTGGACCTAACCTTTGCCCAGCAGTGGGACAATAAAGCTTGAAAAAAAAACTATTCTATGACTATGCTAAAACCTCGTACGATTGTTAAATTTTTGCATGTTTTCGTGTTTCTAAGAAAAAGTTTCTAAAATACAGCGACAATGATTGATTATAAATTAATAGTATTACTACAAGCACACCATATAGGATAGATAGATTGACTTAGTCATACAAAATATTTAGGTTTCCGTAAAATAAGTGATTTGCGGTATATCTAATAGTACCCAGCGCATAGAGGAAACAATTTCCATCGATAGAGTAAAACCAGTCAAGACATTAATTAGATTCGAAAAAGGATTTTTTTGGCAAAAATTGTATAATTATACAAAAAATCAATCAAGCTCTTGTGAAATTGATTGTAGCTGACTAATGTCTATTTATTGTACAAAAATTTCTGCCAAGTTCGGATAAATGCATCCCTACGGTTGAAAAGCATGCTTTTTTACTAATAAGTAGCATACTTATAGCATGCTCTCCGTTTGTGTAAAATAAAATCAAAGTCATTTATTTAAACTAGGCTGAGAATCAGCACTTTTTGAACTCTAAAATAACATAAGACAGTCCTCCAAAACGTCCGCCCTTCACCACTTGCTAGTGCTTTAGCTGGAGCAATGGCGCCACAAACTCCCCAGCAGTACCTACTGTTGTCTATTCAGTTAGAAGAACTTGAATCTATACAATAGTAAGTGATGATTATACTATTTCGTTGCACGTGCTTATGGTGTGCTAAGGTAGAATCTGCTCGAAAACACATTATTTTGTGTAATCCAGACTTAAAGGACGACCTCATTAAATCTCCAACATCCTTCAGTACATAATATCCTTTGAAAAAAACTAAACAACTTTTTCATTTTCCTTTCCCCCGTTATCCTCAATCTGCTTGGCTCACATTCCCCTCTCTCCCCTCCATATAGATTAACACCCTTCCAGTTTATATATCATTACTGGCTATCGATGTCACCACCTATTCTCATTAACGATAGTGCCGCGATTGTTACCGATAACCGTTATTTATAGCCGTTATTCAAATGGTTATTTTTTTTTTCGTTCAGATATTTTGGAGGAGATAAGTTTTTTTGGTTGATTTATTAGCTTATTTGTTGAAAAACCACCAGTTTTATTTTACTAGAAATGTTGATTTAACTTCATTATAACGAAAGCAGAATACAACGTAATAGGAACGAACATTTGGTGCCGTATATGTCAGCTATATAATGTATATGTGCAAAATGTGAATGCACTAGTTACGTTCTTTTCTAATTTTCGAAAGTTTGACTGCTGAGTGTGAGGTCCTCGGTTCGATTCCCAAGTCGATCAGTGTTCTTGAGGTTTTCCATTAGGAATGTTCTCAGTAGTAGCCCGGAGTCTGGATTGTGCCCGGTTGATGGTTACAGGCTCGCCTTCTATTATTTATGAATTTATCTAATAACACCAACAGTATATAAAATTCAACATTGGTTTATAAAAGTTCGCAGGTGGATTGTGGATTCCGATGTTTTACAAAACCGCTAGTTGTTTAACAAAACAATTCCGTTATGTAAAACAACTGAACAACGTTCAGCGGTTTTCCATAATTACTGAACTTGGACACGCAAAATTGCATAAACGTTTTGCATTTATCAATGCAGCGGGTGAAAGATTAGCGGTTTTGTAAAACGGCGTGAAATGAAACGTCAAATTGTAGATTTTAGTTCTAAATTTTGTCACTCGTGGCTCTGTGTGTCGTAACAACAATAATGGCTTCCGAAACAGAAAGGCATAAAACGAGTAAAAATGACCTTAATTCAAGTGAAAACAGTGATTTCAGGGACAATATTAATTAAAAGTTATTAGAGTTTTATGAAAGACGTCCATTGTGACTGCAAATAAGCTATTCTGCATTACGTGTAAACATCAATAGTATAACGTTTTGTAAAACGTAGAGCAATGACAATCCAGCTGAACGTTGTTCAGTTATTTTACATAACGGAGCTATTTTGTAAAACAGCGGATTCTACAATCCATCTGCGATATATACACTAACAGGATTGAGCATAACTGGCAAAACGTGGGTTACAATAGATGTTTATCTGCCCAACCCTTCGGGGAATGCAGGCGTGATGTTATGTTATGTAGTTTCCGACAAAATCGTTTGTGACAGACAGACCGACTCCTGAGTGATAGCATAAGTGCTCCTTTGCTCTTTTTATAAATGAGAGTACTTTCTAAGGAGCTCTTGAACCGATGGGATAGTAAAAATATAAAAAATAACGTTTTAATACCGTTAAGAGTGTCCCATGCCTAACATTGCCATTACAGCGTAATCGTTAAGATAAAGGGATGGCTTCTTTTTATGATGCCTCGCGGGTTTATGTGTTGGGGCTTGTGCATACTGTCGTACTTTGCTACAGCATGTTGATTAACGCTACACAAATTAAAAAAAAAAAAAAAAACGTGATGATTCATTTTGTATCTTACTCATAGTGAAACGTTTTATATGTTAAGCCATATCTGCGGGGTAATTGTGTAACACACTATCTGTAAGAATGGCTTTAATTTTGACAGTTCAACAACATTCATTGCGTTATTTACTATGTTGATCAGACAAATATTTCGAACATATAAAGCAATGGATTAGCAATATCCTTCAAAATGATTCAGATTCTGATTGATAGTATGTTACGTAATTAGGGTGAAGATTAATAAGTAAAACCATAGTTCCCATTACGGAACGTTACAAAAATTGTGTTCAGTTTCCCTTCATCACTAAACAACTCATAATAATATTTGCGTTCATAGCAAACGTCACAAAACTCACAAGCCTAATCGATGTTTGTGTTACTAATGGCTTTAGATAAGTACCGTTGGAGGATTTGGGGTTGTCTGAACTAACTACTAGCATAATCAGCCTATAATGTTCCCACTGCTGGGACCCAGACCTCCTCTCTGTGAGAGGGAGTGGACCGTAATCCACCACATGGGTCCAGTGCGGGTTGATAGATGTCACATGTCTTTGAATTTCTGGTTCTAGCGGACCGGTATCTTCACGATGTTTTCCTGCACTGTTTTGAGAGCCGTGGTGATGAAATTATTTACACAAAGTAAAGTGCCCGTCTGGGATCGAACTCACAACCTACGAATCGTACGTCGCACGTTATTTGCACGTATTGGCGTCAAAACACTATATCCACACATTTCCTTGCAATTGTCGCGATGTCCGTGTTCGCTCGTGTGTACACACCCTTACATAATGATCCCCTTACAATCTATTAACGTAAGGTCAGGTCTCTATATTATGGCTTTTGATAACTGAGGGTTTCTTTCATAACGTATCTTTTCTTTGGGGATGTACGCACTAGCTATAGGTTCAAGATGTGCAGTAAGCGAACCAATTAAAAATCTACGAAAAAGGTTTTTAACTGCGGGGTCATTGCGTAACACACTATAAGTAGCAATGGCTTTCATTTTGACAGTTCAACAACATTCTTTGCGTTATTAACGTTGTTGAGTACCTAGACAAATTCGAACATATGAAGCAATGGGTTGGTAATATCCTTAAAATGATTCAGATTAAGATTCACAGACTTCACAGTGTGTACCTAAGTAGGGTGCTGTTTATAGTTATTGATCTTTGGAATATGCAACAAATCCGTGCTACTGTACAGAGATAATAAAAGTTTTTACACAAAACAAACATGGGTCGAATAGTTGACAACTATAACAGTTTTGGGTTTTCGAGGTCGTTAAAATGACCTTAGCACTTATAATTATAACTCATTTGAAAACTAGTTTCAATGATACGAGTATATATTTTTTATTTTATTTTGTAAAGGAAAACAAACGGTAGTATATTAAAAATAAACAGAAATCACACTAAGCTTAACAAAAATATACTACCCACTATATTTTCCACAGATTACAACTTAGATTTATTTACAAACTGATCGCAAACGTAATTGTAGTCAGAGCCAAATCTATACATAAATACCAAAACCATTACTAAATGTAGGTATATGAAAGTATACGTACAGTATGGAAACCACATATATACAATAAATTATACCACATACTTGTTACCGCCTTATATGACGATTTACAAAAAATGAACGAAATCGGTCGGGAAATAAAATCTGCTGTTCCCTACATTTTTACGAGATATGCGAACATAAATGTAGGGAACTGTAGATTTTTTTTTCGCCACGGATTCGTTCATTATACGGAATTTACTGCTGATCCTTTAGAATTTAAGCTATATTACTTTTAAAAGAAATGAAATATCGTATAATTCCATGAATTTCTGCAAATCCAATCAATGACTTCACAAGACCCACCAATATCTCATCAATTACATACCCCACAGATAACGATAGCCCCTTCTCCTTCACAGTCAGGTAAGTCTTCATCCACTAATGACCTCTAAGCCTCTAAATAATCACGCTTGGTCTCCGCAAGTCCTCGCGATCGATGGAATGCTTCCGAGGATTATGACACTAATTGTCAATCGAAACACAATTCTCCTCAGAGGATTTGCAAGGTCAGGAGCCTGAGCCAAGTTTTATTGCTTTGATTTAGTCAATTAACTTTGGGGCTTTGTGATCCATTATTGAAGAGGAAGAATTTGTCAAGGTCGATTTTGTATGGACTGTTGACGGTTTCTTTGGGTTTTTAATAGTTTTTGGTAAACACTGGTCAACATTGTCGTATCTTTTCTGACATTCAAGCATAGTTTTCATAGATTAAGGAGACTCAGGCACCTACAACATATAATATAGCTCTAACATTAGCACTTGTCTACAGAACCTTTTCACATTACAGAATTTTAGTACGGAGGAATAATCTTCTATACATACATAAATACTTACTTATATAATTATATACATATTTATAATATGAAAATAAATAAAATTTAAGTGTATATTTGTAATATCAAAATAACAGCTTTTTACTAAATTCATTTGAAAGTATATACGGTAGGTACTTAAAAACATTTTTTTTATTTTGTCTGTCTGTCTATAGAATCTGTTTGTTCCGGCTAATATCAAAAATTTGAAATTTGGTATGGGGATACTTTTAACTCTGGGGAAGGAATTTTTTATGGAACCGTACCTCAAAAAAAAAATGGAACCCTTATATAAAATACTCAGGGTTGCAATTCTTGAAGCATTGAAAAAATCAAACTTCTAAGTCAACCCAATCAAAAGATACGGGCTTTTATATTCCGTTTATGCCGCATATTGACATTCGCAAGGGAATCAAAACCTAAAGGGTACTTCCCGTTGACCTAGAATCATGAAATTTGGCAAACGGCAATATATTGTAGTACAAGTAAAGGAAACAATCTGAAAACCGTACATTTGTAGTTACATACGAGTACCTAGTTTGTACGGTATCCCCGGTGCGCGAGTCCGACTCACACTTGACCGGTTTTTTACTTTTTATCGACACACCACACGGGCAAAGTCACAGGAAAATTATAATACTTATGCCAAGAAACTGTAGGCATCATAATCAGAATTTATTATCATGTTTACAATAAGCGGAGCGTTTAATAAGTTTCACAGGTTTTTAGAGCTAAATAAAGTATGCTAACTTAACTAAAACTATACAGAAACTAAAATATAGCGTCGAAAAATTCATCCGCATCGCTGTCGACTGGTAATGTTCCCAAGAGACTGGCGGCATTGCCACGTTGTATGGCAATGCTTAGCCTTTGGCCAAGGTAAAAGCCAGCCCTTGGGTCACGGGAAGTGTCAACCAGCCGTTTTGAAATTTCTTTAAAAAGACCATGAGCACTCGGACCCCACGGCCCGAGGGTTTCAACCCCAAACGGCTCGAAAATATAATTTCCGATAAGGTTATTATATTTTCGCCGCTTGAGGTTTTCAGCAGCCGCAGCAGCAGCGCCAGCACAGCATGCCGAGCCAGGAAGATGGGATGGCGCAAGAGTATCGACACACGTTGCGTCCCACACTAAAGGCCTACCCACCTTCCATGGAAATAAAGACATGCCGTCCGGTCTCTTGCCATCGTCGCGTGCCAAGCCATTGGGTTCTAATACAGCTGGAACGCCGACGGTAACAAGAGCTCGTCGGATGATGTCATTGATGTTCGCGTGGCGCGCTAGCGACCCGCACTGCGGCTGCAAGACAGGCCATGATGTCCGAGGCTGTTGACATCTTCGCCACAGTGACAGCGATGAGGAGAACAGCAAGGAGTTCCTAGTCGTAGGGAAGCAGCGAGGCGAAAAGTAGTGTCTATAGATATATATATTATTATATATTTTAGTTTCTGTATAGTTTTAGTTAAGTTAGGATTTAATTTTGTAATTTTTAGTATTAGATATACATAGATATTATATTTGTATAGCTTTTAATTGATTAAATAAAAGTTTAGATTCATAATTACTTACAGAAAAATAAAGTATTATTATTAATTTATTTATTTCTTGGTTTTAGCTTCACAACGAAAACCTCTCAGAGTTTATCTGTAAATAGAAATAAGATCATTTTCAACCAACAATAATCATCGGGGTCATATTTCAATATTCAAACAAAAAAACTGTAAAATAATTCAAAGGAAACCCTACTGAAATCCCAAGACACGTGGTTTAGCGCTGCGCCAGTAAAAAAATCCTCTTACAGTTAATCTGACAGCGAACGGTCCGGTCCCGACGCTCCGGTTTGCATCCGGACGAAAAATAATGGAGGAAAGAGGTTCAAATGTTATGTCTATGACGTTTTTGAATTGTTATTTAGTTTGTTTTGGAATAAAAATGGTGAAAAGGATAAATAATGTAAAGTTCGTTCAGTAATTTTAGATACTTGAAAATCTTAACTAGAAAAAAATCGTTTTGCGATTACATAAAGAACTTAATAAAAACTACATCAGTTTCAGATGTTTGGTTTACTTCGGAAAGCATTATAACCGTCGATCCCGGTTGTTACACTTTTAACACGTTCGCGCGCGGTGCTCACTTTTTCGAAACTTCAGATGGAGCACTGTTTTCTCCCATACATTTATTTTGACGTTTATAAACGTTCTTTAGTACCTCTATTTATTTGAGTAATCAACTATGATTAGAACGACATTATACGTCGACGTATGAGGATGTGACGTTGCGCAACATTTAATCATTTTTCAGAACATGGTTCTGATGGATCCTTGCTTGTTTTGTCACCTTTTTTATTAGTTTTCTTTCTTCTCACTCGCTTTGTTTTGTTCATCTAAAACAATGGAATTTCTATAATAAGAACTAAAATAAAACTACTCAGGTTGCTCAAATATGAAAATAATTATTGTATTCTATATAATACACACTATTATTTAAATCCAGTACAAAATATGTGATAACTTATGATTTAAAAGTTTTGTAACTCGGGAGCTTACTTCACTGTACACGTGCGTCGCGTAACGGTGCACAGCCCGACTGACAGTATGGCGGCGCATACTCCAGTTGACGTCTATGCACGTTCTGCGTTTGTGAGTAGGTGTCTTTTTATGTGTGAGAAGCACCCACAAAACGCTTAAAATGACGATGCTGTGTGACACTACGAAATCAAAATTTTGATATGTTGTGGCACTGTGACGTCACTATAGGAGCATTATATGAGAAACGGACGTTTCCTTACGTTCTGGTTGATACAGAAACATAAAATTTGACGTATCGATACGTTGTGCGACATCGTATCTCGATTTTTTTACGTATCCATACGTTCTGCACGCGAATGTGTTAACAGTCGTACCTATAACTGCAGTTCCATAAAAGTAAAGTGGAGCCACAACCAGGTTTTAGTACATACATCTTCCCGCTTGTGTCCGGAGACGGTTCAGGGACTTCCAAGTGGACCACAAAAGGTTACACCCTGCAGGGAAATGCTTCTTTGGTGGTAGTGAAAACTTAAACTCTCCAGGAAATCACAACACGTCGTTTTCTTGATAAGTATTTATTAATATTACCCAAATATTACAAGACCGCGCGTAACGAACCGCGCGCGAGACCGGCATGGGAACAATTCGCCGTCAGTCAATACTTCAACTATTAATTATTGCAGTGAATATTATCGGCAGTGTCGCGGGCGCACCACGGGCCGTTTTTCTCTATTATCCAACGCACAGATTACTTTTTGATAAAAACAAAATCCAACGTCCAAGTCGACTAACTCGTTTCTCCCTTTTTTTTTTACTTTCCCGCCATCAAGCCATAAACAAAATTGTCAACATTTTATATGCTTGAGTACGAGGCTTTTAACTACGTTGTATGTTTATATTTTATGTCCTCCTTTATTTATAATGTGCGTTAAAATAATTATGTTAGATACTATATAATACTTTACCGTATTATTATTTACATTACATGTTATTTGCTTTCATTCGGCCTTTTCTGACAGTACACGCGCCCCCGCGTGTTTCGATAATATTACAATAATTTTATAAAAAGTAAGAAATAAATTTAAAACAAAAATGGAAAACTAAGTGCTCTTAAACATCTAGATGGGAACAAATATAATATTTCTCATATTACAATTAATTGTAATTACTGAATATTAAACAACGATAATTAAATGCCCTTATACATATTGGTTGTTATTATTGAATCACATTCTTATGACTTGTTTAAAAATTATTTGTAACATTTAATGAATCAATAAACTCGCCACGCATAGCCACCCAATATAGGGTAAAACCACATACTATCAATCGCATAGAACGCCACACAATGCACAGGGCTAATAACGCCACACAGGGCTAGTAACGCCGCACAGGGCTAGTAACACTACACAGGGCTAGTAACGCCACACAGGGCTGGTAACGCCACACAGGGCTAGTAACGCCACAAGGGCTAGTAACGCCACACAGGGCTAGTAACGCCACACTGGGCTAGTAACGCCACACAGGGCTAGTAACGCCACACAGGGCTAGTAACGCCACGCCACACAGGGCTAGTAACGCCACACAGGGCTGGTAACGCCACACAGGGCTGGTAACGCCACACAGGGCTGGTAACGCCACACAGGGCTAGTAACGCCACACAGGGCTGGTAACGCCACACAGGGCTGGTAACGCCACACAGGGCTGGTAACGCCACACAGGGCTAGTAACGCCACAAGGGCTAGTAACGCCACACAGGGCTAGTAACTTGGTAATGTTAATCAACAATTTGAAGGCATAAACAATATTTAAGACATAAACAATATTTATTTAATTCTAATCTGTACTACTATTATTCGAATCACTGTCTATAGGATCATTAGAAAACACCAACCAGGGGTGTATTTTATCAACCGCAAATATAGCTTTGTACATTGGTTTACCTGTCTTTTTGGTTATAGGGGTATCTTCGATCTCATACCTGTCGTTTCCTAAAACCTTAACAACTCTATATGGTCCACTACACTTAGGAATTAATTTTTTTGATTGTCCCGGCACCGAAGATCCTATTTCACGCTCAACCCGAACAAGGTCTCCAATTTTATAAGTATGAGCTGTCTTTCGTCTTTTATCAAAATTAATTTTTTGTTTCATTTGCTGACTTTCAATGCGCTCTCTAACCTGAACTCTAATTTCATCACGATCTTCGCATGTATTGACTTCCAACACAACAGAGTTCATTGCACCGTCCGATACTCCAGTAGGTGCAATGCCGAACAAAACTTCAGCCGGACTTTTTCCGGTAGCCTTGTTTACAGTGTTGTTAAGGCCCCATTGAACACGGGGTATCATAATATCCCATTCATCATCAGGACGTTCATGATTAATTGCAGTGAGAGCGTCAATAATCGAACGATTGTAACGCTCGATCTGACCATTTGCCCTGGGTGTAGCGACCGCGTTTATTATGTGTTTAATATCTTTCTCTTTTATGAAATTGCCAAATTCACGGCTAGTAAAACTAGTTCCCTTATCAGTAATTAGTTTGCGCGGCACCCCAAAGATAGAAAAGTATTCCTCAAAGACACTAATGGTCGTTTTACTTTTGCAGTTTTTTACGGGTTTTATGTAAATAAATTTTGTGAAGGAGTCAATAATTGCAAGAATATAAGAATTTCGCTTTTTGCTTTGAGGGAGTGGTCCGCAATGGTCAGCGTGCAACATTTCAAATGGCTTATCAGGTTTTGGTATTGGATGTAGCATACCTTCCTTTGGTCCACCAGGCAATTTATTATGTGCGCAATTCAAACAAGCTTTACAATATTTTTTAATGAAGCGGCGCATATTTTTGAACCAATACACTTTTCGTACTCTTTCATAAGTCTTATCATAGCTGAAATGCCCAACGTCATCGTGATTACTCTTAACAATTTGCCACCTTACTGACTTCGGCACCACCCACAACAGCCTGACAGTATCATCTTTTTTTACTATGCGGTACAATTTATTATTTTTAATTGTAAAATTATTTTTGACTTCTACAACATTTGCACTTTCCGGGTCTTTTATAATTTCTACAATTCGCTGTAATTCGCTGTCAGATTGTTGCACGGTTTGAAGCCACTTTTCGTCGGCCACATCAATTTTGTTTATGTCCCATTGTATGCTAAAAACTTGATCGTCGTCGTCGCGAGATGGAGGGTTTTCTGCTTGAATAGGATTCCTGCTCAGAGCGTCCACGTGTGCCATTTTAGCCCCTGCACGATACTCTATTGTAAAATCAAATTCTTGCATTGCAATCCACCATCTCGCGACCCGAGGTATCAAATCTCTTTTAGTCATGGTACTTTTGATCGCATTACAGTCCGTAACAAGTTTAAAAGACGTGCCAAGTAAATATACCCTGAATCTATTCAGAGCTGTAATAGCGGCAAGGGTCTCCAACTCATACGAGTGAAACTTTTGTTCTTCAGGCGAAGTCTGTCGGCTGTAGTAAGCAATAGGTTGGAGACCCCTATCGCCATCTTGTAAAAGAATCGCACCTATACCCAATTTACTGGCATCTGTATGTACTTGAAGGGTAGCCTTAGGGTCATATAAGGCAAGGATTGGACGGCTTATTAATCTCTCCTTCAGAGTTTCGAAAGCGTTCATTTGTTCTTGACCAAAGCGCCACGGTTCATTCTTTTTAGTAAGAACCGTAAGCGGTCGTGCTATTGCCGAAAAATTTCTAACAAACCTACGAAAATAACTTGCCAGTCCTACAAACTGGCGAATTTCATGAACGTTTTTAGGAACAGGGAACGACTTTACTGCCTCAATTTTGAGCTTTCCTGGTCGAATTCCATTTTCAGAAATTTCATATCCTAAGTACTCGATATTTTTTTGGAAGAATACACATTTTTTTGGATTTAAAGTTAATTTTGCGTTCCTCAATAATTGGAATACCTTTTCAAGTTTATCTAAACCTTCCTGTATTGTGCAGGAAGGGATCAGTAAGTCATCCATGTAGGCTAAGGCTAAATTTTGTTCAGCACCATTTAACATAGAATTTATTGCCCTCTGAAAAACACTTGGTGCATTGGCTAGTCCGAACGGCATACGATTATATTCATATAAGCCGTCCGGGGTAATAAATGCCGTAAGGTGTTTACTCTCCTCTGCTACAGGCACTTGATAGTAACCTGACGCGAGGTCCAAGCTCGAAAAGAAACTATTTCCGCCTAAACTATCTAATCTGTCTTCTATTCGGGGTAGCGGATATTTATCCTTCAGAGTTTTTCGGTTCAATGCACGATAATCAATACATAAGCGCTTTTGCCCGTTCTTTTTATTTACTAGCAACACTGGGCTCGCATATGGGGAAGAACTTTCACGGATGATCCCATTCTGAAGAAGGTCACCTATAATTTCAGATAACTGTTCTTTTTCTCTTAGTGACATACGATATGGGTTATATACGACTGGTATATCATCTTTAACTTTGATCACCATCTCTGTCAAGTTGGTCTTACCTAACTCTGACAAATTTAAAGCAAAACAATCCCTGTATTTATCCAATAGCTGGTAAAACTTCTTTTCAACTTCAGTCGACAGTTTGGTACCGACCTGAATTTTTCCCAAAGGTAAAGTGTTTGTTTCTAAAGTTGAACTAGTCGTTAATCCGATATAAGGTTCTAGAAGTTCTTCATAACCAATACCCCTAGCTAATAACTGGTCTTTAGAAATTTCTAAAAGATTTTTATCTAAATTGGAAATCATGATATAACCTTCATTATTTTGAAAGTTATATAATCCTGGCAAAACCATATATTTCTTTGAGTCACTACAGCAGTAACTAGTTGGGACAAAAAGGGACCCCGAATGTTCTGGTGATGTTTTTACTTCAACGGGTGCGGTCGTACAAGGTGGAATAGTAAATGTATCTAACGAAGCAAGTTTAATCTTAATAGAGGGTTCGAAACAGCTTGTATCAGGTGCTTCATAAAATATAAGACTGTTAGATGTTTTGTACATTACTAAGCTAGGCAATTCCGTAAATGTCTGTCCAATAATTATGTCACAAGGCATGTACTGATCTGAAATTACTATCAAATCAACTTTTGCACAAACGTCATCAACCACTACTGTACCCTTGATAGAGCCTACAGGCTTGACGGTCACATTGCCAAACCCTCTAAGATTTGGAAGCTCTCTGTCAATTTGATAATCGCCATAGATTTCTCTAGCCAAACTTTCTTTCAAAAGAGTGCAATTACTACCTAAATCCACGAAAGCTTGTTTTTCGAAACCATCTATTTTAATATTTTTGAAATATTTGTCACTATTAGTACCATGAGAAGCAATTCGCATTACAGACTTGTCATTAGGTGGAGCAGTAATTTGTAGTAAATTATTGGAATCATTACTACCCTCCGACGGATTACCATAATTTAGACTTCTATTACTTCGACATTCCTTTGCTACATGACCCACTCTTCGACAGATGTTACACTTCTTCATCGGTTTTGTACACTTAGTTCGAATATGTCCAGGTTCCCCACAATTAAAACAGATTATTCCCGGTTTTAAAACATCAGCATTATTGGATGCTGAGTTTGGCTGCGAATGTTGCGATTCTTTAACCCATGGTACTCTACGCCTTTGCATTGCATGACCGTCACTTTGAACTAAGGTTTTCAAATATGAAAACAGTTGCTCTGGATTCTCAAAACGACATGCATTTGCACTCATCCTTATAAATTTGTCATCTATGCCATGTACCAGACACCCTATTGCTTTACGTCCACTAATTTCACATTTATTAATCAAAATCATTTTTTCGAAATAATAAACATCCAATGGTTGACCCATTCTACAACGTACTTGCAACATTCGTTGAAGGAGGTCACCATAATTCTCAGTGGAAGGAAACGCAGATTTCAGTTTTTCTATCCATTGTTCCCAGCTGAAGAGAAGGGAAGGGAGTCCCTGATACCATCGCTTAGCAAGTCCCGTCAATTTAGCTAAAGCGTAATGACAAATCTGCGTCTCATTCCAAGAGTATATAGTCGCGCATTCGTTTACTTTATGTATCCAAGATTCAACGTTTTGAGAGCCATCGCTAGGATCGAATTCGGGAATAACATTTATATGTGTAAATGATTGTGTGGGAATTGAAAAATTATTTGAAGAGATACCGGCACTATTTGACTGCTGTGGCCTTTCCACTAAAGGAGGTGTTTTCGTATGTGATCTACTTGATCTGTAATAAGACCTAGATGATTTTGATTTTCTGCTTTTCTTTGAATGTTTATGATAACGTTTCTCGTCATAATGCCTAGATCGTTCTTTACATCTTTTACTTTGCTTATAGCGTTTACTACTAGACGCTGATGAAGAAGTAACCGTATTTGTACTAGTCGAATAGCGTCGGCGACGATGTTTCGACAAGTGACGCTTACGCGATCGTGAACGTCTTTCAGACCCCATAGTTAATGATTCGAATTAGCTTAAAATTATATTTTACAAATTGAAAATGCTTTAACCTTCAACAAAACAATGAAATAACTATAATCTACCAGCGTAACGTAATAGTACTTTAACAAAATTTGAATATCATAATATTATAATTAAAACACATTCAGTCCAATTATTTTCAAATATGATATCTAATATGATAAATTCAGATAGCGGCTAATAACTAAAGCCTTAATGCTAACCACACACATATACTTAAAACGTTTTAAATCACCACTAATTATCCGTTATGTTAAGTCTATTTCAACTGTATTATGCTCTTATTCCTTATTATTGCTATTTAATGTTGCAATTATAAGGCGTTTCACCTTAGTAGTACAAATAAAAATAGATGTTTAAAGATACCAGTCAGTAAATAAATTAAAAAAAATATCGGTTACGTCACTCTTTTGTTTTTCAAATTACACTCGCTGCGCATGAAATTAATGGTTTTTCAAATTACACTCGCTGCGCATGAAATTAATTCGAGCAAACACTTGTTTGAATATACTTAGAAAATTGTTGTCACACACTTATCTCACACCTCTGCCATCTCAAGCTTCATAAAACCTCCACCGTTCGTTAAGTAGGTAGATTTGGATGACTCACAGTTTACGCCGTCAGGAATCAGCTTTTCAGGCTTCGGGGCAAGCTTCCACTTCCGATTGAAAACTTAAACTCTCCAGGAAATCACAACACGTCGTTTTCTTGATAAGTATTTATTAATATTACCCAAATATTACAAGACCGCGCGTAACGAACCGCGCGCGAGACCGGCATGGGAACAATTCGCCGTCAGTCAATACTTCAACTATTAATTATTGCAGTGAATATTATCGGCAGTGTCGCGGGCGCACCACGGGCCGTTTTTCTCTATTATCCAACGCACAGATTACTTTTTGATAAAAACAAAATCCAACGTCCAAGTCGACTAACTCGTTTCTCCCTTTTTTTTTTACTTTCCCGCCATCAAGCCATAAACAAAATTGTCAACATTTTATATGCTTGAGTACGAGGCTTTTAACTACGTTGTATGTTTATATTTTATGTCCTCCTTTATTTATAATGTGCGTTAAAATAATTATGTTAGATACTATATAATACTTTACCGTATTATTATTTACATTACATGTTATTTGCTTTCAGTAGATAGTAAAGAGGAGGAGGAAGAGTATCCTGCTACAGTTTGCAACGGGTGTCGGCCGGGTGTCCGACAGTACGGTGTGGATGTGGAGCTATGTTGCAAACTATGCTCCACCCCCTATCCTGCTCCAAAACACACAGCCAAAGTGATCTCTGCATTGCCACCGACGACGCCGTGGAATCGGCAAAGTTTTGAGCCAACAAGATCTGAAATACAGTCGTTCCAGCGACACGAAGAAGAAGAAGAGTCGTCAAAGTTAAGATCCAGTCACAAACCAGAAAGCCTGAAAATAACAGTAATTTCAACAGTCTAACCTAAAGATATCGATATTGCCCAGTAATCGGGTTATACAGGTAAGATAACTGTCGCTTCATGTACTTATACCGTATACTGAAAACAACAATTGATTTTGATTGTAATAGTTTTGTGAACGTCCCATTGTGTCTCCCTCTGTAAAATTTCTACTTTTATAGGTATCTGTAACTCATATGGCGTAATATCTACATCATTATACCATTGTTTACCTTACAATTCTAATTTCCCCTCTGTTCGTGGCTTTTGTGGACAGAGTTGTAATGGCAATCATGTCATTTGGTTTAAATAATGATGTTCTTATTTTTATTGCTTTATTTATCTTTTAAATATATTAGTTTATATTTTTTGAATGAGAGAACGTTGCAGGCCTTGTAGACTGTAGACTTGTAGACCATTTTCTATTTGATTAGTACTTGTTGACAGGCCTAGTCTACACTGTCCTCATATACCTGTTAACACTTTTATTTGAAAACATTGTAAAAGTATATTATTTGCAAAAGAGTAACCATGAAATTTCTTGCAGGCTCTTCTCCATAGGAAACGACCAATTGGAACCGTGCACCTAGCTTCTGACGTTTCATATGTAGGTTTATGTGAAATAAAATATTATTATTTGATTTTATTTATCAAAAAGAGGTAGGTATTCTATTATATTCTATTCCATCCATTCATTTTGTGAAATGCAGTATCAAGTTACCTTCAAAGCAACCAAAATCACAGAGAACAAATCACTGGAATTGGCAACATTGATACAGCGATTACAGTTTGTCCCCGGACACTAGTCCCGAGGGCTTTGTTCACACCTTCCACCTAACTTAGAGGATTTTTGTGCAAAGCCCTCTGCGACACAATAGGTACTTGAGTGGTAAGCTCTTACACGTGAACTGTGAGGAAGTTGTCGTTATTACATTTATTTTATAGAGTTAGTAAAAGTTAGAATCAGGTAGAAAATAGTAACACGTAATTCGTGTGGTAGTCGTAAGAAACCCAGTGTATATCAACCAATCACATACCCAATCGCATTTTTATAAAACTCCCCGTCGCTATTACTTTGTTTTCGCTCAGCGTTCTTTCCGACTTTTTTTCTTTTTGCTCGGCTCTTAATAGTCCTAGCGTGATGTTAAATAGCCTTTCTCAAGAATTAAGCTATCAAATACAAAAATAATTTTACAAATGTTCCAGACATTATTGCGTTCAAAAAAACTCTTCAGCTTCAGCTCTTTATTATTAATAGTCTAGATATAGATGTGAAAGTTCAAAATCATTTGTCAATTGTGCAAAAACGACTGAACGAATTTAGATGGCACACAGATAGTTTATGACCTTGATTAACACAAAGAAAAAACACAAAGAATAGCTGTTGCTCAAAAAAGGGATGATAGAGAGAGGCAGAGTTTTTAACTTATAACTAACTTATATTCACAGTTTGCACGACGCACACAATTTATGAGAGAAGTGGTGGCCCAGTGGGATCGGCCCCGACTTACCGAGTTGTAGATCGTGGGTTCGAACTCAGGCAGGCTTTGAACCCAGTATACTTTATGTAATTTATTTCATCACCACTGGTCACAACAGTGAAGGAAAACATCGTGGGAAAACCGGCATGTCCTAGAACCAAAAATTCGAAGACCTGTGACATCTACTCGTACACCAGCATTGGGTACGCGTGGTGGATTTCTCACTCTGAAAGAGAGAGGAGGCCTGTGTCCCAGCAGTGGGAACATTATAGGCTGATTGTGTTTATACAATTTACCGGAGAGTAAAGTAAACATAAAAACTGAAAATACCTAAAAGATAAAAAACATAAAACTAGACACAACCATAATTATAAATTTTGACGCTTTACTGCCCGCTCGACCTCTTTGAAGAGCAGTTACACCACTACGTATCTCTATTCAAACATGCACAACACGTACATACATATGCTGAATCATGCACGTCACACAACATGAAAGTAAACAAACAAACAGCTTCATAATTCCCGTGAAGGCAGGTAGTTCTGAACCCAGACCGGCACCGCCCCGGGTCGTCACCGCCCCGGGTCGGCACCAGCCATGGTGACGGATTGAATAAACATCCACTGTTTGACATCAAACAAGCTATTGGTTGTCGGTTCAGATTGTAAATATACTGCTCTATTAATTCCTGAACGACCATCACCACTTGCGATGGTCGTTCACAAAATATTGTGGTTCGTATCCGAAGATCGCGCAGGCTTGAAATTGAAACAGAATTTGTCGTCTCTACAACAATTTTATCGTTTAAAATGCTGAATAGCCGTATAATTTGCACGCCTTGATAATGACGCGGTATGTTCTATTTCCTGATTCTAGCTAAGTAGGTATCTACGTTTTGATTGTTGCATGCTATTTTTAACTGTTCAAGGATTAAAGTGTCAACTTAGTGGGTAAATCTAAAAAGTTTGAACGGCCAGTCGATATAAGAAGACGTATCAACACGACTACATCTGGTAAAAAGTAAATCGTGGATTGAGATGTACTTAAATACATACCACTGAAACTGCAAAACTCACAAAATATAACATTGTGATTTCCTGCTGGAAAGCACACCCCAGACACACTGTTTCATAAAACGGGTGAAACAAAAAAATGTATATGAAAATGAAACAATAAATCATGCGGAACACGGTGTATCGAGCGAATGGGCACGTAAGGTCGCCGTAAGAACGTTAATTTATTTTCTGACTGTGCCTACGGCGGGAATATGAAAATTTTCTCCGTAGGGAGTCGCGGCAGACGGGCGATACCCACGTCCTTTGAACTTTCCATTCAACGGCTTCAGGCTTTTACATTCAGATTCTTCCATTTCCCAAACAAATAAATTAAAAGTGAAAAGAAAACACGGACGAATGGTATTTCTTCAATAGTGTTTAAAATCTGAGCCCAATTAAATCTTAGTTATACACCTGAAAGCCAATTCTCGTAACTTACAATGTTCAAAATCTAGTCGCAATCTCATCTCGGCGACAAACAAATAATGTCAAAAACTTGTCAAAAATTTAGGAAAATTAGAGATTTATTCCGATCTAATACCAAGAACTAATACCACTGGTATTTGTTTCAACTCACATTTATTTTCTATTTTGACAGATTGAGACAGAGATCAGACTGCGAACGTTCTTAAAATTACGAGAATTGCCCCTCTGACTTGCGCCGAAACTTTATGGTTATTATACCATAATGTTGTGGCACAAGTCAAGGTGTATATAATGTGAAATACTACTTTCAGCCTCGTATAGGTACAGAGCGAGCCCAGCTTATTGCCTTTGGACAGTCACAAACAGGGCTGTTACTGGGTTGACCAGCAACTTTTTTTTTTAATTACCGACGAGAAATTTCAACGCATTTCAGTATCATGTACTGAATCCATGTTAACAAGTCGCGCGTCGATGCCCTGTCACCTGTACATACATATATGAAAAACTTAATAACACTCTGCCCGACCAGAGACCGGTTGGACCCAGGGCTCCACGCACATCAGACGCGCTGGCGTCCACTATACTAAAAGTGAATCCCAGCCTTTTCCAAGCGTGTGAACCGCCAGTCTGCTCCTCCATTACCCTACTGGTCCGGTTTAATTGGAACACAGTAATTTATCGTGGGATCTCTGTTATCCGATTACGGACCTATCGAATTGTATTTGAACGAGGGAATTAATTTAACTATGCACATAAGATCGTTGGTCGGTTGTAGTGTCTGACTGGGGCAGTCTTGTGCCTGATCTAGCTAAGCTTGTCAAAGCAAATTCTCTTGATCACTTCTTAATAAATCATTGCTAGGACTATGTTATAATAATACATTTTTATATTTAAGATGATGTCAGTTTAAAACATACTGTGTATACTGTGCTGCATTATTCGATAGATCTCGTTAAATAAGTATCTGTAAACACACCACAAATCAGAAGAAAATTTCAACAGAAAACAACGTTCTCACGAAAAGTTTTAGCCAATTTTAACAACATCACACATCAGCGAAAACTTTCCAAATAAAGGTTACTTTAACTCCGAGGTGTAAAACAAAAACATCCAAAAATCAAAACACACAATCCTCGGCGTTACTTTTTCAGTGAGTTGAGCTCAGTTGAGCTGCGTTGAGCTGAACTCACGATAACAAAGACAAACATGGCGGCGTGCAAACAGCAGTTCGCTTGTTTTGTTTCACTTTCTGATGACGGAACACTAACATTGTTAGCTCTGTTCATTTGTTGTGTCCTCAAGCTTTTTCTCTGGGGTTAGTAGCCTTAAATATACACAAGGTACACCTTTGAAACTTAAGGAAATACGAAAATTAATGCAAGGTATTAAAATAAGACTGCAGGTTTGAATATACTTATTTCAGCTTGGTCTGCTCAATACGATACTGGAAAGATTTTGCCTTTATTGAAGTTGGTAGCGAGGCTGACTTCTAGGTCCGTACCGTTTTGGGTGTACGTAACGTACTCTTCTCTCACTCATGAAAGGTGTTCAAATGAAGTCATGGGGTCACTTTTCACTAATCTATGTACAGACGCCAGCACATCAAGCTACTACAATCTGTCAAATTTCTTTAATAGATTTTCAACTTTACCGCCAAAGTATAAGGTTCAAAGTTGATTGGAAAAATTTGACAGTTTCGGGTAGCTTGATGTGCTGGCGTCTGTATATAGGAGGTGAGCTTTACGGAAAACCACACTGACATTTTTTCATAAAGAGGTCTTTTGAATTAGCCTATAGACCGTTGCTGATCATAGTATAAGCGTAATCAGCCTATAATGTTCCCACTGCTGGGACAGAGGCCTCCTCTCTTCGAGAGGGAGTGGGCTGTAATCTATCACGCGGGACCAGTACGGGTTGGTAGATGCCACATGTCTTTGAATTTTTGGTTTTAGGACATGCCGGTTTCCTCACGATATTTTCCTTCAGCGTTTTTAGAGCAGTACTGATGAAATTATTTAGACAAAGTAAAGCGCCTGCCTCGGTTCGAACCCGCGACCTACAACTCGCTGATTATAGGCCTCTCCCTAATTACCACACCTACTTCAGGTAGTTAGTTATCGGTCCTGGGACCGTCTTACGTACGTTTGTCGTTTGAACTCTTGTCCTCTGTATGCTACGTAGGTTAGTCGGTAATTCGCAGTCCACACAGTAAAAGACTAATGGAAAATTTGCATTTTCTGCACAGCGTAGTACCAAGCTTGGAAACTGCAAGGCTTAATAATAATTTGTGATTGAATCGCTGGCGCGCGCCCAGCTGGCGGGGCGGCCGATAACGATAACATGACCAGGGAACCTATCACTGTCATAGTTTTGGATCGAGGGGAGAAATACACTGATGGTGATGATGATGAGGTTTTGGAAAATGTGAGCTTACACCTATAAAGAAAACCGGTCAAGTGCGAGTCGGACTCGGCAAAGTGATCCTATAAGAGTTCCGTTTTTCCTTTTGAGGTACGGAACCCTAAAAACGTGTCAGTAGCTCAGTAAGGGGTCCGGAGAAAAGTGTAGAGCAAGGGTCCTACGGCCTACCTCATAAAATGCTGTCACTGGCGGCTTCTATCAACACCTGTAATAACAACAGCGGCACAATCGCGTAACACACACAGTAGCGATGGCTTTCATTTTGACAGTTCAACAACATTCATTGCGTTATTTAGATTGTTGAGCATACTTTCGAACATATGAAGCAATGGATTAGCAATATCCTTCAAAATGATTCGGATTGTGTTTAAAGTGTGTTACGCAATTAGGGTCTTGGTTTGCTGATAAGTAGCCTACCCTAGAGACAACGTTTGAATGTGTATGTAATATTAACAACTTGAATAAATCCGCAAAACTGTTATGAAACGTTTATTTTCTCTTGACTGTACTTACCTACCTGTCAAAAAGAGTAACCTAGCATAAAGTGGATAAGACGAAAACGAACTAGCAGGGGATCGAGGTGGGGGGTGGAGGGGGCTCCGGGGATCAGACCGGAATAAATCGGTGGTTGGTAGTAAGAATGTCCCCGGACCGACATTGAAAGTTAATAAACCTCTTTCAGTAAATAGAATATCACTCTTATAGTATCTTACCAGCTCTTACTCAGCTATACCTACTGTATACGTATAAACTTATCTTACCTTTTAATTTTTCGCTAAAGAATCCCGCGAAGCGGCGGCCCTTAATTAATATTAAATAATTAACATTTTTGTACCAAACTGGAGTTTTTGAGAAATATTCCTTTAATAATAACATCTTGTGATAAATAACTCAGATTTTTACGTTTAATTTAATTGAGTTGTTTTGTTATAAAACTTGCGTTCCTGAAAATATTATACGAAGTAATTATTTCATAATTAAATCATTTACAGCAAACTTTGTTGTTATTATTTTTCCAGAGGTCAGTCTGCAAACCGATTGAAATTGGGTCAATGTAAATGTTAAAGAAATTAGTGAACTCGTATTATTTATGAACTATTCACTGCAAAGCGTTAGAGAAACATTAAAACGTTAGTTATTTATCTTCAGAGCAATTTGTGAGCGATTAGCGATTTTGGACCTCTTTAGGAATGTAGCCTGAAGTATGTATTTCAAAGGCGATCGGCAACGGCGGCGACCTCTCGCGTGCGGCCCTGGTTCAAGCCATGGTCCGGGGCGAGAGGGAGTGGGAGGCGGTCACCTCCTTCTGCGAAGCAGTCATGCTAGCGAAGGAGGTGGCGGGACGGCTCAGGGAGAGAGCCGCACGCCTCAGCCGCCGCGGGAGACGCTACGGGCGTCGGGAGCCGCGTGACGACTCCCGGCCACCGTAGGCGCGGGCCTGCGGACGGAGAGTAATGGGTAGCTCTCCGTCCGATCAGGACCAGGCCCGTGCCGGACGGCGCGTATGTGTTCCACGCGCGCCTCAAAGAGATGTCAGCATAAAGGAAGGGGCCCGCCAGGGCCGAAGCCTGCCGGGGTACCGGGATCGTCCGAAAGGGTTACCGCTGCCCCGGAACATAAAGGGCTAAGGAAGGAACACGGGTGGGTTTTAGTCAGTAAGAGTCTGACACTCCCTTCCGCTCCACCCAGAGCGGGAGGAGTCATTAGATGATTTCCCATCCACAAAAAAAAAAAAAAAAAAAAAGTATGTATTTCAATAAACCCTGGTACTTAATTTTGTTGCTGACGATCCTTCAGGAATAACAACAGAAGAAAAACTGGATCAAACCGGAATGAGAAAGCTTATAGTGGATAAGACAAAGTTTAAAACAGAAGACGAACTAGAAGGGGATCGAGGGGGGGTAGAGGGGAGGGGGTCAGGGGATCAGACCGGAATAACTCATCTCATCAACGACTGTTTTGACAAACGAAAAAATATAGCAAATATTCTGATGATGTTATTTCAAAGTTGATACAGAGAAGTTTCAAGAACCTTCTAACCCGCTGTCTTCATTCCCTTGAGCCAGCAATAAAGTAGGTAAACTGAGTCGCCTAGCAAAGTAAACAGTGCTAAACTAATGAATTGCCCGGAACCGGTGTATTTTATTACGACTGTATACTATGTGCAAACTGCATGGTAGTACTGTTACTATAGCGTTTTTGTAGGTACAGTCAGCGTCAAATCGATGTATACCTCGAAAAGAATTCGATGTGTATACATATTTTTGACTTTGAGACTGAAAAACGTTTATCAAAATGGCTGTGAGCTTGAATTTTGTGAATATCGGGTGTTACTCCGATGCTTAATAACATAATCAACCGTATAGGATACAAAAATCATTCAATAATATACCTAGTAAACTAGCAGCGTCCTGAGGTTCCACCCGCATAAGTTTCGATCCCGTGGGAAAGTATTATTTGTGTTAATCTTGGTTATGAACTATGTGTGTGGCAAATTTCATCCAAAACCGTTCAGCCGTTTGTGCGTGAAAAAGTAACAAACATACAAACACACAAACGTTCGCCTTTTTTTTTGACAGAGTGTTTTTGACTGAGTGTACTATAGGTACACCTCTGCCTGACCCTTCGGTGTACACAGGCGTGATGTTAATATCTGAATCCAATCTGCACAGAAATCAAACTACAAACAGCCAACGAAACTCAAATTCAGATTAGTATTGATTTAGTTATTTAGATTAATATCCGACCTACAAACTCGGCTTATTATGCGAAGGGTCCAATCAAAATGGCGGACATTTTCAGTAATATTCAGCGTTTCAGTAATATTGTATATTAGTATAGTTTAAACTAGGTCAATTGTAGTTTCTAGCCTGAATCTGGCTGTTTTGTGATTGTTTACTGTATGATATGAAGGTAGATATGCTGTCTTGGTGGTCTGGCTCGTGGCTAAGTAATAACAGCCGCACGGGTCGATCGATCAGGTTAAGCTACGCTTGCCGAGGTTGGTCCGTGGATGGGTGACCATCTTTACATTCCGCGATCTCCGTGCCTCGGAAAGCACGCTAAGCCGTTGGTCCCGGCTGTCATTCGTAGATCTTTGACAGTCGTTACGGGTTGTGAGAAACCCGAAAGTCTGACAAAAAGTTTTGAGCAAGGAGTATTGCATTACCCAGACACTGGGTTGTGAAGGTCAGATAGGCAGTCGGGCCATGTAAAATACTGGTATTCAGCTGCTGGACTGGAAGCCCATCCCAACATAGTTGGGAAAAGACTATGCAGATTGATAATTATATTCAAATCAAATCAATCAAATCAAAATATTTTTATTTCACATAAACCAACATGGGCACTTATGAAACGTCAGATGCTAGGTGCACGGTTCCAATTGGTCGTTTCCTATGGAGAAGAACCGGCAAGAAACTCCATGGTTACTCTTTTAAAAAATAATTGGCTTTTACAATGTTTTCAAGTTACAGTAGGTATGGGAGGACAACGTAGGCCTGTCAACAAGTACAGGTAAGTACTTGATACAATAAAAAATGGTCTACAGATCTAAAGTCTAGGTACAAGGCTTACAAAGTCCTCACATTTACAAAATAAGAATGTATCAAAAGGATAAATAAAATATAAAAAACTACTAAAACCAAGAGATATGATTGCCATTTCAACTAATAAATAGGTGAAAAATTAAAATTGTCTGTATATAATGTCAAATAATAAAAAGATTATGTCAAAGAAGTATGTACAAATAAAAAATAAACATCGTAATTTGAGAACAGTTAATAGACATTTACGTAGTTATGCCGTTAATGAGGTGCCAGGGAAGCCACATGTGCAGAAGGAATTATTGCCAAACTACCTTGTCTTCAACGTAGTCTTTAATCTTATAATATGCTTTATTGATAAGGACACGTTTGACGAGGGTTTTGAACTTTCCGCCACTAAGGTCTGTAACCGATTTTGGCAACTTGTTATAAAAACGGATGCTGTTTACAAGAAATGACTTACTAGTCTTAGTTAATCTAAATTTAGGTATCACAATTTCATTTTTACTACGTGTATTTATATTATGGAAATCGCTTCTTATTTTGAAAAGTCCTAAGTTTTTGCGAACATACAAAATACTTTCTAAGATATAAGATATATTATTATGCTTGTCTTAATAAGTACGTATTATTTTAGTCCTGTGTCATTCAAGACTAGATATTGCTAGACCAAACTTCTGAACTCAGTGTAAATTAAGACGAATTCTTCAATTCTTTAATACTATTTTAATTTTTTTACTGATAAACATCTTTCTCTGTTGTCGTAGTGGTTCTATGACAGTTCCTAGCAAAAAAACCGTCTGGAAAGATAGAATCGTAAAAAGCGAAGAACTCCATCAAGAGGATAGGCAGTAGCACTTTCCAAGGGATTGAATTTTTTTTTCTCCTCCATTCGAAGCTAGAGCTTTTTTAAAGTTAATGTTATCACACGTCCTAACATATTCGCCAAACCATCTCAGAAACACAGTAACGAGCCGCCACGCCATAATCGCTAAACTTTCCACTAGGAATAACTTCAAAAGGGTTCAAAATTATGAAACGTCATTAAGCTATGTCAGAAAAAAAAAGTATAATATAAAAATCCCTTTGAAAGAGCGGAAAAATATATTGAATATTCATGACACTCTTGTAACCCTTAGGCAGACTGCGGGTTGGAAAAAAAGTTAATTGAATTTCCACAGAATATTTGGAAGTCTATTTAGATTTTAAGTGAACGGCTGAACGCCTTTATTTCTGATTTGGGTAGGAGGCTGCCGTTTTACTGGCGAAGTTATTTCAGTTTCATTTAAAGCCTTGAGGAACTTCATGTTCAACTTTGTTTGTAGAAAAGATAAAACATACTTTCAATCACAATCTGAATCATTTTGAAGGATATTGCTAATCCATTGCTTCACATGTTCGAAAAATTTGTCTGATCACCAACGTAAATGACGCAATGAATGTTGTTGAACTGTCAAAATGAAAGCCATTGCTACTGTTAGAGTGTTACGCAACTGCCCCGCAGGTCCCATTGGACACGATATGTTAAGCAAATGAAACGTTATTGGAGACATCTTCTTATCACCATTTTTATTACCAAATCGAATTAAAAATCGTGGAATCCGGGGTCAAAACACGTTCGTGGTTAACGCCGACGATGATGACGTAGTTCCACCACTCAAAGAGGACGAATGGAGCCAATAAAGTAGATTACTTCTCATCAAAATAAACGTACCTATTAGATTCCAATAAAACAGGGACGTCGCGACACCGATGTCCAGAGGTTGGAATAAAATTAAATTAATGGACACTACCGATACTGAAGACATACAGCACGAAGCAGAAGGTTCACTCACTGTTATGCACGACCAAAAGGTTAGGCAGACAGAGGTGTATTATTATGAGGTTTATTTACAAACGTTGCTTTAAGTTAAAGAGACGTTTTAACGTCAGAATTGTATGGTTAAACAGTTGCTAATCATTACTTAACTTTAAGCAATGTTTATGAATAAACCCTACAGATATACCCACATTTTATTATAATGCTTAAGTTCCATGTAATAGGGGGCGAGCCTGTTGCCATCACCGTGCAAAAATCCAGACTCCGGGCTGCTACTGTTCTCAGTGGCTGTCCAGAGTCTGGATTCCTTTAGGAAACTATATTCCTGATGGGAAAACCCCAGAACACTTTGCCCGACCTGGAAATCGAAGCCAAGACATCATACTCGGCAGTAGCGCTTGCGAACACTAGACAAACGAGGCAGTCAAAGTCAGTGGTTTTAAATACAACCACATGCGCAAAATACGGTACTGCGATCTAGAGGGCGCGCTACACGTACTTTGTATTGTAGTAGCAAAATAATATGAAAAATTGAGACACAAATGCAGACAGTACATGATAAAATCTGTTTGTTCCACACCAGGCGACAGGTTAAAACAGTCCACCGCTTATCATCGGCTTCTCCAGGTGCACTTACCTCGAACCTCAGTCGCTCTCGCTTTTTCTTCTTTTGTATCAGCACGACACGTAAAGTACAGGTAGTACTCATCTCTTGCGGTGGTAAAAATGAAGTTGTGAGGCTGACTGCCTGGTGCCTAGGGTCCTTCGAACGTAGGTACCTACATAAGTGTTGCCAGTCGTGGCGAACGCTACTTTATTTAAAACTAGCTGACCCGGTGGACTTCGTACCACCTCAGGATTTTTGTTCCTGATTTTTTCTCATGTTTAAATAGTTATTCTGCTATTCGGGGCGGAGATAAATCCAACAAATCAAAGATCATGGAAATCGGTCCAGCCGTTCTTGAGTTATAATTATAAATGATAGATGTAACTAGCCCGATTTTGTTTTATTTATAAATTACCAATAATCCATACCTACCTGTTAACTTTTATTATTTCATGTACACACGGCTACACATCAAGCTATACATTTCCAGTTTTAAGTGACTTCGCATTGTATAGGTTTTCAGTACAATCAGAAGTCAGCTTATAATGGTTATGTATAGCTTGATGTGTAGCCGTGTGTACAATGTATATGCTGTTGGCGTACCTAACCATACATAGGTACTAATATTATAAATGCGAAAGTGTATCTGTCTGTGTGATACCTCTTCACGCTTAAACCGCTGAACCGATTTAGATGAAATTTGGTATAGAGATAGTTTGAGTCCCGGGAAAGGACATAGGATAGTTTTTATCCAGATATTCCAACGGGAAACTTATGCGGGTGAAACAACGGGGCGCTGCTAGGTCAGTATGTTACCATATCACGCCTATACCACTGAACGGATGTCACATACGGACATAGGCTACTTTTTGTCCCACCAGCACGTTCCCTTGAAATAATTTCCTTCATCCACGTGGGCGAAGACGCGGGCAGACGCTAGTTTTAAATAAATAAAATAAAAATAAAATCGTTTTGCGTCATTTATTAACAAAAAGGAGGATGTTTCAGCCCCTTCTCTGTGTGTACAATAAGAGCGATATTATTTTGAGTTTAAGCCTTCTACATATTCTCGTGTAGTGACTCAGCAAGAGAGTACAGCGACAGAGGAAAGTGGAATTATTCAATTTCCGTAGAAAGCAAACCAAAATCCAATTGGCACAGGTTTAAATCGGTTTTACTTGAATCAGACGTCGGTGGTGAGGTGGTAGCACTAGTATATTATTATATTTGGTTTAGTATAAGACTGAATGAGAAAAGAAAATATTGTAATGTACCTAAGTCAACACACTTGGAATATAACTGTAATAACATTTATTATTCATTCACTGAAACGTTAGCTGTGATGACATCCGTGAAAAACACGTTTACTTAACTGTTGAAACTATTTCGGGAAAACTTTTAATGGGAATGTGATATTTTCTCAACTTTGCAAGAACTGCAAATGACTATGAGTGTATAAAACATGGATTGTGCGTGGGATGAACCCGTTATGTAGGTAATGTGTAGGAGTTAATACTTACTTACACCTGTGTGTATAGACGAGAAGAAAGTTTAATGGAGTTACTACCACTGACGTCACACAATTCTACAGCGCGCGAGCCACATTCGCCTGGGAAGTTGCTCCTACCTAAAAAACTACTAATAAGTGTATTGACTTCCAAGGTTTACCAAATCGTGGTCGCTTGTAAGGTCCGATTACCTTTCCGATCGAGTATAGTAAGCCCCAAAAAGATACGGTCAAAGATTGATTTAATTATCTACAATCTTTTTCCATAAGTAACTGGGCTATGGAAGAAAATACACAATCACTCCATATAAAATACTGGTATTCAACTGCATCCGGTTAGACTGGAAGCCAACAAGATGAATCTCTGTTCCATAATATTGTATCCATGTACCAACAAAACCTGTTACAAATTGGGTACCAATTAATAAAATATTTTAGATAGAACAAAGAGAGTAGATAATTAAATTAATCTTAGTCCGTGTACACACGGCTACACATCAAGCTATACATAACCAGTATAAGTTGACTTCCGATTGTAAAGAAAATATATACAATGCGAGGTCAGCTAAAACTGGAAATGTATAGCTTGATGTGTAGCCGTGTGTACATAAGTTTTTGAGGCTGACTGTACTCGATCGGAAAGTGTTATTAGGTTTTAGCATAAGGAAATTCATAGCGGTCTGACAGTCAGATTAGTGCCGGGTTATTATCAATAACATGACAGCATAACATGACCAGCCATAATATTCCCACTGCTGGGACACAGGCCTCCTCTCGGTGAGAGAAAGAGTGCCATAAACCACTACGCGGGCACAGTGGGGGTTGGTATTTCGTAGAGAAGTCACATGTCTTCGAATGTTTGGTTCTAGGACATGTCGGTTTCCTCACGATGTTTTCCCTCACCGTTTTGAGAGCTGTGGAGATGAAATAATTTACACAAAGTAAAGCGCCTCTCTGACCTGCAACCACTGCTCTATAATGGCAATAGGCTGACCCCCTATTACCTACTCTAGCTCTAGCGAAGCTACCCTTTGGGTAAAACAGGCGTAATTCCTTGTTTTGTTCCCGAAACGTAACCCGATTTTATAATTGGATCCCATTCACAGACTACACAGCTTTTTCGGCACAAAATTCATTTATTATCTCAATTTACTTGTTATAATTTAGCAGAACTTAAGCCGGGACTCAGATGTTAATGAATAGAGTTATTTATGCTAAAATATTAAAGTCTTTCGGGGAGACTGGCTCGTAATGCGGATGGCGAATATTAAGCAGTTTCTTGATAATAATGTTGCTGAATCTACGTTTTACCGAGTGGTTGGAATAAGCTGGTGTCTTTGTGTGAGAAAATTATCACAAAGTACTTATGTAAGTAGGTACCTACCGAGTTTTAGAGAGAGACACACAGTGTCGTTAACTCGATATATGATAGCATCGTGTTTCTGGAACGAAAACCAACGCAAACATTTGCAAAAAAAATTGTTCAACGCATGCTAGGGTTACTGAACCACAGAGTAAGTAAGTACAATATAATATAGGGCTTGTAACCTTAGACAGAGTAAAACGTAACACTGTAATAAAGTAGCCGCATAGATTGCAAAAACGTCCCAAAAAAAGAAACGTCTGGTGTCGGAGGACACCTGCAGGAACGAAGTTCAACATGAAAATCCAAGATGGCGGCTGCGAAAATTTCAAAATGACGAAAATTTGTACACTTTTGTAGCCAACATCTTGGATTTTCATTTTGACATCACTATCGGCTTCAGCACTCTCGAAAATCATGAAAACAATACCCATGACGAAAAATTGGATTTTTTTTGCAACCGCCATGGCCATCTTGGATTTTAATTTTAACCTCACTATCGGTCTCAACACGCTCGAAAACCATATAAACTATCTCTCTCTCTCTCTGTCTCTTTCTATTACATAAATCAAAAGTCGCATGGAGGGGGAATAACGTTTTTTCGTTACGTGACGATTTCTCCCATTTTACTCCTACCGCAACCTCCGTAAAAGAACTACGTTCCAAAAAACGTGTGCGGTCGACGACCCGAACGAAGGAACGAAGTTCCTTACGCGATACTCGCACGCACGCACACACACTCGTATAATATAATAAAAAGAGACAGAGAGAGAAAGTCGCATGGAGGGGGCATAACGCTTTTTCCGTAGGTAGGTACGTGACGATTACTACCAGTCAACTCCTACCACAAGATTAATATTCATAAGTAACAGCGTAATAAACATTCTAACTCCCGAGGAGTGTCGTAAAAAACGTTAGAATCGGATCGTGTAACCGTCCGTGGGTAGGTTGTGGGTCGCTGCGGGTCGCCGCGGGTCGCCGCGGGTCGCCGAGGGTGGTCGCGGGTCGCTGTCGCCAGGAAATTGGACACCAGCGCGAACTATCGCGGGTTTCATCGAGATATATCGAATAATACAAAATGAACGGTCCTGTGTTGGACAGTGTTGATTAAATGCGAGTTTAAATTGTACAGTCCATAGGTCTACTTTAATTATAGATTCTGGAGCAAATAAATCAGCATTGAAATTGGATTGTCAGTAGTTTTATTAAATAGGTATATATTTTATTGATATGCAGTACCTATAATATTTGCTAATGTTTCAAAGTTTATTTTGAGGCAGCTGTAACTTTTGAGGTTATGTCTTTTAATTTTTTTTTTATGAAGAAGCCTCCTCGTGTAGCGCAGTTTGTTCACACAGTCACACCCAACACCTTATTTGACTGGCCAATTCTTCCCTTGCGATGGTAGGGCTAACGCCAGCCTGGTTTGCGATCACCCTCCACCGGAGTCCGGCGTCAAGTAGCTTTCTGTGTTTCGTCGATGGGTGGGAGTTACAGTGCCTTAGGCATCTTCTGGGCGCGCTCGTTCCATCATTACCATTAGACCTCATCCATCGCTTTCCATCCAACACCAGACAACTTTCCTTTCCAGACAACTTAGCTAATGTATTTTAGATTGAATTCCTTTTAAAATCTGTGCAAATTAGTTCTAACGAGCCTAAAACCGATTGCAATCAATTCTATAGTTCGTGAAATTCGTTAAAATATCGTATAAAATTTTATCCTAAAAGTGTTAGATCACTTGTTAAAATAAGTTCACGTATTACGGATAATTAGTTTATTTCACTGCAACTACAGTACAATTCACAACACTTCTACTTAACTCAAAAATAACACAGGGATAGTTTATCATCAAAAAAAAAGACGCGAACCAACTTACTTGACAAAAACGACTGGGTATATTGTTTTTCTCTTTTTTTATGTTTAAAACTCAGACCCTCCATACAAGTTAATAACAAAACAAGTCTGTTTTTTCCTCGCAAGTGTGTTGAAAAACGTCCAATGAAACGCGTGTGCTTTGATCATTACACACATGTATCGTAATATACTATTACAGCCAGTGGCGTAACTATAGGGTGGCATTGGGGCATAATGCCACGGGCCTCCAGCCAGAGGGGTCCCCTGGCCCGAGTGGACCATGAGCACAGAATACTCCTAACATAAGTTTATAAAGGTAAACTTTTTTTGAAAATGTGCAACAAAGGACATCATTCAGGTTTCAAACATTTTGTACCTACCCAAAATTAAAGTAGCCAAAAATGTATCTAAAGTAGCCATTTCCGCTGACGGCAAGATGCGATCTTCTATGATGTTGTGTTATCACCCTTTTTGTCATACTTCTCTTAGTGATCTAGCCCTATCTAGCTACTTTCAGTACATTTGTGCTAACCACAATAAATATCTCCGTTCATCAAATAATCGCCTTCTTCAATGAAATCAGGATGGGAACCAACCGATTATCCTTTAAACTAAAAGTTCACGAGCACATTCGTAAGAAGCTGGCAGTATCATCACAACGTTTTTTCCCATTGTTTGTCTAATTTTTTGGACAGGACCTCATGCTCAGCAGTAGCGCTTGCGACCACTAGACCAACGAAGGAGTCAGGTGTTAAATTTTGTAGGGGAAAATGTGAAATCTACGCGGAAGAAGTCGCGGGAGAAGCGCTAGTAAAAAAAAGCTATAAAGTTGCTGGTTGAGCTTCTTTACATTGAGGGAGGGCCCCATCCCTTGAATTTGCCACGGGCCCATAACGGTATAATAAGTAGTTACGCCACTGATTACAGCTGCATTATTGTCTTGTAACTAACGCCCGTGTTTTATATCTATTTTTTTTTATACATATTATTTAAAAAAATATAAAAAATTATTCGTTTTTATTCAATGCAGTGGACGTGATTTTTTATATTTTCGCTACTGTAAGTAGTAAATACTTACTAGAAGTTGATAGATACACGATTTCATGGTGGCGAACGAAATCACAACCTCTCGCAGGCTCTCACTGACTAATTCACGACCTTGCCAAAAACCAAAAACTTCTACGTAAAAGCATTAGATTTTGTTCTAGATTTTGTTCCAAAATCTCAAGAACTCAAACATACTCCTCCAAAATTAGTCGCACAAACTTAAATAAATCGATTGTCAGTTCCTGAAGAACCTGCCATCTTTGTCAGCAGCTCAAAGGGCGTTCTGAAGCGTGCGATGTTATAGATAAACGCAGCTTTGAATTCCATTCACTTTCATGGAAAGATCTGCGGCATAATGAGTCTCTCTGATTGTCTGATTTTTGTATTTTAGGTAAGTACCTACTTTGAAGTTCAAGAGGCTTTTGAAGTCTTCAATTTCAAATACAACTGAACTTCTATAGCCGGTCTTAGAAATCTGGTAGCTATACCTAGATTTTTAAATAGATGCCTCGTTATTATTAAATGCCTCGCTATGGTCTAGTGTTCGCAAGCGCTACTGCTATGTGTGAGGTCCTCGGTTCAGTAACCAGCGGGGTAATCGCGTAACACACTATCAGTAGCAATGGGTTTCATTTTGACAGTTCAACAACATTCATTGCGTTAAACCGATTTATTCCGGTGTGATCCCCTAAACCCGGGGGAGGGGAGGGGGTTTCTCCACCCCCTCCCCTCGACCCCCTGCTAGTTCGTCTTCTGTAGGTAGGTACACAAAATACAAAGAGTAGTAGGTACTGTAGGTACGTTATCGGGTAGACACACTTTCCGAACATCTTGAAGCAATGGATTAGCAATATTCTTCAAAATGATTCAGATTCAGATTGATAATGTTTTACGCAATTAGGGTGCTGGTCGGGAAAAGTGTTACTGGGTTTTGTCATTAGGAATTTTCCCAGTGGCAGTCTGGATTTGTTCCCAGTTGATGACATATGACAGTAGGCTCACTCCTTATTACATGAGAATTAAACATAACTGGTGAAATGTAGGTGTAACTAAGATACTATACACCCATCTGGGAACATAAATTAAGTTTTTTTTTTTTTTTGTTAACAGTTCTGGACTCTGGTCCAAAGATTTCGGGATGGTCGACTGACTTCCGTTCCTACCTGAAAATGGCTACCTTTTTTCTTTGCAGCCATGACGTAGGCAATTCAGCAGTGCTGATTTCCAGTGTCGACATTTGATGAAACAAGTTCTCCTAAAAAAATATAACATATAACAAAAGATTTTCAACACTCAACTATTGTAAATGGGGTCCAATCCAATAGGGATATAATAATACCTACAACCACGGGATAATAATAATATTTATGTTGGACATAAAGGCCCCTGTAAATAATCCCGTAAGAAGGGTTGCGTAAAGGAAAACGAATAGTTCTCTGTTAACCCAAACACGCGTGTTGATAGTTTCTTTAACGTCTTAGTTTTGGATGCTGAAAGCATTGAATCGGGGTGGTGGTTGGCATGCTAAAGAGGTATTTGCAGCACTGGGATGGTGGTGACTGGTGGCTGAATATAAAGATGAAGATCATAATTTATTATTCGTCCAATGGGTGTAATAAAAAGTAGATACCCAGTGTCATAGATAGGGGATGATGAGCAGCAGTTTTTAGTGCACTTATTTGAAAACCTACTAGGAGTTGGGCAGGACATCTAGTTAGATGAGGAGATGGTCGATGGAGTAAAGTTGTGACCGAATGGTGGCAAAGGATTAGGCCTAAGAAACCCGTCCAAAAGCGCACTGTGTTGATGATATTGTCAAAGTCGAAGGAAACACGATGAGGGACGCACGGAACCGGGTAGTATGGCAGGAAAAAGGGGAGGAATATGCCCAGCAGTGGGTGATACCTGTCTCTTAGAATACAGGCTGCCCTAGTCTAAGGGACAGTGTTATATATAGTTTACTGGGGTAATTACGATAGTGGGTATATTCCGTTGGATGACAATTTCTACCAAACGCAGCGGCATTTTGATATTGGCAATATTATCGCTTAGACGCCATTTTATCGCACGCTGCCCCTGTCGCTCTAGCTATATATAAATGCTACTGCGTTTGGTAGAAATTATCATCCAACGGAATATACCCACTATCGTAATTGCCCCAGTAAACCTTACCTACATTTTGTACAGATTTTGCAACTTTTAATAAAATGGACATATTATGTCCATTTTATTTTGCGTCTGTTTCAGAATATTAACTTGTAAAATAATACCACCATTTTATCTAAAGTACCTATATCTGAGATAAGTAGGTGAAGTTTGAGGTTAGTTTTTCTAAGTGTTGGTTTCTTCTCTGCAGTAAATTTAGAAATACTTAACTTGGTATTGTAGATATCTTCGTCGAGAAATCAAGAAGATAAAAGGATGAATTCATCAATGGTGTTACTCTTAAATCGTACTGAAGTTTATCTGAAAAGTAGTAGTTTCTAGTACCTACTAAGAGTCTCTGAGCTAAGCTGCGGACGGACAGACGGACATGCCGAAACTATGTAAGTAGATACCTATAAGGGATCCTTGTTGACTACGGAACCCTAAAAATACCTCCGTATTCAATTACTACCTACACCTAGGTTCCTACCTACCTACCTGCCTAATTAGCAATAACGACACAAACAAAGTACCTAATGGTTGGATACACGAAATTCATGTACAATCAGCAATTAGATGCAAACAAACATACCTACCTACGAAAAAATATGTAAACAATACCATAGACTTCAAATGCGAAGGGGTCATTAATCCATGTCAATGAAACTCCGAATTTGTAATTAAGTCCGGTAAAATGGAAAAAATAAAGCTTTTGACAGCCAAGCGACCTAAATATCGGAGGTCGGGAGAAAAAGCGGAGCTAAGCGGAGCGGAGCGAGGGATGTAAACAAAAATAACGTTGTTTTGTACGTGTACCTAATCGTTTGTATTCTGTTTGAGTGTGTGGACTGACAGTTGGAATCCCCACGGATCCCCGTGAGTTAATCCCGTTCAGGGAGTGTCGTGAAAAATACTTAATTCAATCAGTCAATCGAATCAATCTACAACAGTCCTTTACTGTACGATCGCGATGGTCCCAATTTATACGATATACCAAGGCCACACAAAGGCTATAGGCCTATTTGCTCTAGGTTTCTCAAATGGTCAGGTTTTTGAAGGTTTTCGTTTGTAGTGATTGAAATAATGAAAAATTATTGGGAAAACGATAATTAACCATTTTACCCGTATACACAGTTAGGTACTATTCGGCAGTACCTAAGTAGTTATTACACAAAATAAAAACGTAACTACAAAAAAAAAACATTACAAAGTGAAAAACAACCTTTTTCGAGATAAATCGAAATTGTTGTAGGTAGGTACTGGCCAAATACATGTGAGCAGCGGCCGTCAAAATTTATTTAAACATGGGAGACTTACAGCTTAAAAACTAACTATAGTCAACAGAAAGTCAATTACAAGTCTTCGCTTGTAGATTTTGAAAATTGTATGAAAATCCATCTGTCGTGGTTTAGCGGCCAAATAAATTATCTACATAATAAACTCATATCTGTCGTGTAATTTTAAAATGGAACTGATCTACTTTGACAGAAATGTGGGTGGAATGTGGTATACCTACTGTACACATACATCTGCGTACCCTTTTAGAGGGTACAGGCGTGATGTTATGTTGTGTGATTACCAGGGCTGTCTTTACCCGGGGGTGCAAGGGGTGCGCGTGCGTAGCACCCGGGCGTAAGGTCTTAGGGGGCGCAAGCCAATCCTTATACCTACACGTACCATGCGTAAACCTTAACTATGACTAACTATACTACGATTAACTATGACTCATGTCAAGATAGATTGGCAAATTTGGCCTATCGAATGGAAAGTTGATTACGATTAGACGATATCATAAAAAAGATTGCCGATTTTAAAGCCGGAAAAATTAAAATTGATGTTTGAAAATGTACCTAATTTTATTGTACAGTACTTACCTGAGTATTAAATAAAAAAAATAAAACACAAAAATTGGGGCGAAGGCTGATTTTCGCTCCCGGGCGCGGCGCCCAATATGGTTAAGACGGCCCTGGTGATTACGTAAAAAATGCATACTCATACGATACTCATACGATAGCAGCCATCGCGGTTGATTTGCTGGCATTTATTGAAGAGTTCCACTGTCTGTCTCCGAAACTCATGATCAGATCTGTACGAAATTTAAATGGGACCATTTCTGAATGAACCTCTTTCAAACAAAAAATGAATGTTCTATTATCGTATAAGTAGATCATGGATAGATTGCCATTGTATCATTCCAACAACATTTAATTAGTACTTTGTACATGACATACCTATTAATACAACATTTTCCTATCTTACCGCTACTTTTACAGCATAATTCAATCCGCCAACAGTGGAGCGTCGCCCAATCACCTCGATCTAATGTTACTTTGATTTGGTCTGATGAATAGGCGCAAAATATTATTTTTTTCGGTTAAAGTCAATAATAAATCACAAGGAGCGCCTACATTAATAAATTGAGCCTAACTTTGAGCCATCTCGGCTTAGCAACCGTAGTCATCGAAATTATACCGGAAATGTCATAAATAATTTTATTACTTATAAACACAAATTAGGCTCTTATTATGTTACTAGCTTCTACCCGCGACTTCGTCCGCGTGAAATTTCACCCTTCCCCCCCATTCACCCTCTTAGGGGTGGAATTTCGAAAAACCCTTTCTTAGTGCACCCCTAGACCTCATAAGGAACCTACATGCCAAGTTTGGAATCTCTAGACCCAGCGGTTTGGGCTGTGCGTTGATATGTCAGTCAGTCAGTTCTCCTTTTATATATATAGACTAGCTTCTTCCCGCGACTTCGTCCGCATGAAATTTCACCCCCCCCCCCATTCACCCCCTTAGGGGATGAATTTTGAAAAATCCTTTCTTAGTGCACCCCTAGACCTCATAAGGAACGTACGTGCCAAATTTGGAATCTCTAGACCCAGCGGTTTGGGCTGTGCGTTGATATGTCAGTCAGTCAGTTCTCCTTTTATATATATAGATAATGATTTCTATGGTAAACGATCAGTAAAAATATCTGGAGCATGGAGATTTGTAACAAAAAAATAAAGGCTAAAGCAATGAGTCAAGTCGGGCTGTGAATAATAATAATATGCAATATTACCTCTACGTGCGTGAATTCTAATAGGTAAAAACCTACGTAAGATTTAGAAGAATTTACAAAGATTCTAAAATGTTATTGACATCAAGGCAGACCCAGGAGAAGATGGCGCGGCGAGCTTTACGCGTACAGACAGGATTGGTTCACATTAGCTCAAGACAAAGAGGAGTGGAAAGGAAGCCCCTGCCCTGCCTACCTGCCTGATGCTACTGCTGCTTGCCCTGCAGTGGGACTATGCTAAAGGTAATAAAAAACCCGACAACTGAAAAGGATGAAACAAGAAACACTACCATCGCTTATAAGTGTTAGTAGGTACAGCGGCATGCGACCACGGGAAGGTACTTTCTTGTTTCATCCTTTTCAGTAGTCGAGTTTTAGTTTTTAACTTTTTTTTTTCATACTTTTTAGACAGTAGTTTTTATCAGCTCAGTGAGATTTTCGGGTTATAATTTCGTAATAAAATATGTGCAGCCGCTTTAATTTTTTTTTTCTTTTGGTTTTATGGTTTTACATGTACCTAGGTAATGTACGGTGTACCGTGTACCAAACTTATAAGTACAGACGCCAGCACATCAACCTACACCTAACTGTCAAATTTTCCCAATCAACATTGAACCTTATGCTTTAGCGATAAAGTTGAAAATCTATTACAGAAATCTGACAGATTGTAGTAGGTTGATGTGCTGGCGTCTGTACATTATTAAGATTTGAGCCTAACATATTTATGTTAGGCTTATTTCTACATTTGTTGGCAACAATAATAGGTTACGTCAAAACTCAACAAACGTCAATAAACCAGACTGTCAAATTGTCAAGTCTCAACCAACCACTGACATATAAATAATCCCAACTCAGTGCAACCAACTGTCATTCGTGTCTAACAAGAAACAGCAATACGTCAACTTGTGAAAATCCAATTTATGATAAATCCTATTTCCTTGTATTTTATGAAAAGATGGGAAGAGTAGAAGCATGTAGAATATGTTTAATCACTGATGTTAAAATGGAAAGGATTCAAGGATCCTTAGAAACGAATGTCAAGTCAGTTTTTGGGCACAACGTAAGTACAACAACTTTCATCTTCCCTGTGTTTCCGTTGGAATAAAATAGACAGGTTTTTTTGTAAAAGATAGCAAAAGACTTATAGTAATCAAAGAGGCTGGCCAGCATCATGGTTCCTCTGATTATATTATACTACATATTACTAATCTTTAGTTACCAATATTAACTTATCCCTAAATTGTGCATTGATTGTGTTTGTATTTACTGATTTTGACAGTAGTCAAAGGCAGCAACCCAACAGCAGCCTTATTGTTCCAAGATCTTATCATACCTTTTTAAATAGAATCATAATTAAAAGTATACACCTGCTTGTACCTACACATTTCAATAGTTTGTACCTTACTGGCAATATTTTTACTATTTTTCAGATACTTTGCTCCTCAGACCTACCAGACTATTCCTGTTATGAATGTTCAGCATTAATAACAAAGTTCAGTAAGTTCAGGAAAAAGTATTTCACAGCCCAGGGTCTCTTGTTTAATATTCTACAGAACCATGGTGTGGTGAGTACCTAATCTTCTAATTTTATGATAATGGTCAGTTTTTTTTTTTAACCTGGTGTATGTTACTCAGTTATTTCTTTGTACAGGTCACAGAAAAAGAAATAAGGAACATTGATAGAGTAGCATCCAAACTCAACTCCAACATGTCAACAACTCTTGACCAGCAGGTAGTAGAAATTAAAATAGAATGTGACCCTGTGGAAGATGTACTGGAAATGACTGTAGAGGATGAAATGGACAACAGTGGAAGTGAAGATGAGGTTCCTTTGCATTCTGTAAAACAAATTGAGCATGTAAGTATCTTAACATCTGGGTAATGTCTCCTGACCTCTGTCAATGTTCCTTGTTAGCCATAGCATAGGCACCTGTCCCACCACCGGTAATCAAAATGAAGCGGGTTCTAAGTTATGGGTTTGGTTTCCCCACTTAGTCCTTCAAATGGAACATTGTGCATGGGCCATGCGATGTGCGATTATTTGCTGGTATGTGTATGTATGTACAACGACATATCAAGCTAATGTCCAGTATACGCTAACTTCTCATTGTGCGAAAAGCCTATAGAATGGGAGGTCAGCTAAAACGGGAAATGTATAGCTTGATATGTCGCCGTGTGTACTAAGCGTGAGTCCCTCAGCGAGTGTTCTGATCAACACTATTGCCAGCTCACTTCACCTACGTTTTCACACCACAGTGAGATTGTTACGAAATAGATAGGCTGGTCACACAGGCTTCTGAAGAAAATCACCAATAAGGTCACTAAATGTCCTTCTAGGACACAAAAACATGTTGTTTCCCAATGAAACTCAAACTCAAAGCATTTATTTCAATTAAACCATGTACAGGCACTTTTGAATTGTCAAGAAGTTGGTCAGTCAGAAAATAGACACTCTTAAATTATATTTTTACAAAAATATTAGTTACATCATTAATGTTGAATATATAATTATATGTGAGAATAATGTAAAAAAAAACTTACGCGTTAAAAGCATCCAGAGTACAGCAAATAGTAACAAAACAACAATCCAAAAATAAAATAATCAAAAATAAGCTTAGGCAGCTAAGTGGTGACCAGCCCCAACTCAACTTACTGCGCCCGTTCACGAACATGGCGCATAGATCAGATTAGGAAATGAGGCCCTTTGTGAAGTTTCTATATTTATGTCTGATAATAAAGAGTATTCTAATCTATTCTATTCTTATATTAGCTCTAAAACTTAAAAGTTGTATAATTTTACCCATGGTTTATTGTAAATGTTTATTACTTTCAGGTAAATGTTAATACCATGTACAAGAAGCAACACACATCTAAAAGAAACAGTCACATGAATACTGAAAATGATTCAGGAAAATCTTGTATGAAAATGAGGAAGTTACAGTTACAAGGAAATAATGCAAGAAACAAACAATTGTTCCAAGATTTCGATGTTGCCAAACTCACTGTAAGATTTATCTCCCCTTTTTCAACAAGTTTTGCACTTTGACTCCATATAAATCACTGAGGAGTACTGAATATTGTTTTTTTTTTATTAGGTAACAGGTTATTATTTACTGAGTGATCAAAGCTTTAGTAAGGTCTGGCATGCCAGCCATCTTGAACTTTTTAAGCTATTGCGTAGCTTTTATCTTGGGCTTTGAGCGCGGCGACCGAATGAAGAAATTCCGTAACGAAAATAAACCTAACACCCCCCACTCCGACCGGCACAGCGGTGCAGCGTTGAAAGCCGTGCATCGTCTAACGTCGTATCAGTTCGGCAGACTTCGGCACAGTGTTTGTGTGCGTGCGACTAGACGTATGCTATGCAATAGCTTTACCGCGGCAGTCCCAGAGTGCCACACGTATTTTTACCAATAGAACATGATTTTACTGACAGTTTTACTTTTAATTAATAACTAGCTGTGCCCGCGACTTCGTTCGCGTGCATGACAGAAAACGATTAATTTTTTTTGTGCGGAACTCTCAATTCTTTTTCTAAAATAAAAGTAGCCTAAGTTACTCCTTATTACATCAGCTAACTGCCAGTGAAAGTCCCGTCAAAATTGGTACAGCCGTTTCAGAGATTAGCCGGAACACACAGACAGACAGACAGACAAAAATTGTAAAAAAAAAATTTTGGTATATGTACCGTGTATACATCCATATGCATATAGTAAAAAGCGGTTATTTTAATATTACAAACAAACTCCAATTTTATTTATTTGTATAGATTGAATTCATTTATTTCTAGGAACGAGCAGATGCAAATGGAGTAGTGTATTTACAAGCAGATGACTTTGACAATGAGGTAACTAGACTTGGTTTCTGTATTTTCTAAGAGTTGAACTGAAGTTACTCTTTCTCTCTGCCATCTTGTGCAAAACTGGGTCCTCTATATACAGGGTTACTTGTAATTTGACGTATTCCTTCCAGGATGTGATAGCAATGAAGGCTATTAAATTCGAGAGTATAGAGGAAAGTGATATTTAGTGACGAATTCTAGGAAATTTACAAAAATACATAAAAATTCAGTTTTCTCGAATACCATGAATTTTCGCCTAGGCTTTATGGGGTGCTTAATTGTTGCTTATGGGCCACACTATCAGGTCCTGGAAAGAATACGTCAAATTACAAGTCACCCTGTATACTAGAAATAAATAGGAATATTCATTTGTTTCAGCTGCCAGACATGGATAACACTACTGAAGAATACAATCCTTCTTCATCAGAAATATCTTTAAAGATTTTAGAAAATCAGAACTTAATGTTAACCAACCAACACACAATAATGTCCAAACTAGCTGACTTCACCGCCAGATTTCAGAGTATCTCTAAATCTGATAAGTTAACAAGAACCTGTGCTACTTATAAATTATCAACAGCCAAAGCTGACTCAGGTACAACCGTCATAGAGGATAAGAAACAACTGGACGAATTCGAAAACGAACTGAATGATCCAGAAAAGAGGCAAATGCTGCGTGACAAATACTCAATACTATTTAATGGGAGAGGCGATGGTTTTAACTGTGCATACATTTTAATTGACGCGCTGTTTTCTAGACAATTCATGACTCAGTGCTCTTGGGCTGGAGGTTCCAGAGGAGATGAGTGCAAGATACCATTCAGAGCATACAAAAATACAATAAGTTTTTTTCATGAGATAGTACATGACTGTGATAGCAACTTCTCAATGATGGATTGCTACAGTTTCGTCAAATGTATTTTAAGGAATTCCAATAGAAGGAGTACAAGCAAACTGGCAAGAATGTCGACTCGGAAAAGACGAATGAAAACGTCTGACATTGTTAAGGCTAGAGAATTACTCGGTTTGGAGCTAACTTGAAACAAAGGTAGTTTACATTTCCAGTACCTGGGTGGGCGTAAATATGACACATTGCGCTTTAGAATGAAACTCACAGGTATGAGTGGCTGACACAAAGACCTACAAAGACGAGTATTTTTTTCAAAAATGTGCCATTTTTACGGCCGGTGGGTATTATTTACACCTGGATGAGGGCCGCACGGAACCGGGAAGTATGGCGGAAGAATGAGGAGGCCTATACCCAGCAGTGGGGATTCCAGGCTGAAATTATGATTTTGGATATTTGTCAAGAGTCAACCCTGACTTGCAGTTGTTCAGGTTCAATTATCTATCTACATACATAAAGCAAAGTCGGGTTAGTCACACCATTTATAAGTCAAGAACGGCTGGACCGATTTTGATGATCTTTGATTTTTTGGATTTGTCTCCGCCCCGAATAGCAGAATAACTATTAAAACATGGGGTAAAAAAATTCACGAAAAAAAAAAATGATTAAGATTTTTGTTTCTCATACATTTAGTCTTTGATTATATAATGTCTAGATAGAGCATCAATTGCGCGCAAACGTGTCAAAAAATACCAGCCAACTGTTGGACTGTAAGTACTTACCCGCCGATTAGTGCCGATCGTACCGCTTTGGTGTCACTACGTATTACGCGCGCTAAGTAATAAACAAATAACAGCGATAAAATGACGGTATGTGCTATTAAACTGTGCCGAAATTATAAAGGAAGGGTAAAAAAACACCAAACACATCACATATCATCAGTAAGTAACCAAAAAGACTACGTATTTGTTTTTTGTTTTTATATTTACCAAATTACGCCCTATTACGCCATATTTTATCAGTGTTGCCAGTTTCTTTTTTCCATTCTCCCAACTTAACGTCATTTTTTTGTGGGTATATTCGTTGTTTTATGGTTACGTTTATATTATTTAGTTGATGTACTTTTATTATTCGATTTAAAAAATGGTGAAGTTTTTCAATTCGTCTGTACTTTTTTATAATAATATAATGTTCGCGTATAACTTTTTTGTTTATGAGCCCATTTTAATGATTATTGTTGCATTGGGTCCAATAAACTGATTTCAAAGGTGCCAAGAGTAATTTTAATAAGATTAATTTATTCCATTCGTATTATCATTTGTGATCTTTCATTTGAAATTTCCAAATACAAACTGCCTAAAAAGTTAAATATTCTAATTGAATTAACTTAGCTGATTTAATATAACACAACATTCACACACACAACTCTAATTCAATTAAATAGTGTTTTTTATTTATAAATACAAGTAAATAAAGTCACTACTAAAACTGAATAATACTACAAACATACACCTAAAACTTACTTATATTATTTGTATAGTCAATTTTTTTAATATGTGATTTATGGGAGAATTGTAGTAGCTGGTATCATTATTCACGCACACAGAGACATAGATGCACAGTGTAAAACACCGCCCGCACGCACACATGTTTGAAATTGTTGCCTCGTTTTCTTTGTTTTGATTGTAGGGCGACGCTCTATCTAGACATTATATAATCAAAGACATTTAGTATGGAACGGCTTATTTGATAATATCTCGAGAAGGTATTGGATACTTTTTTTTTGTTCGTCTGACTATTTTTTAATTTAAAACGTTCTTAATAGTCTGAATTAGGTTTCTATGGAAAGAAAATTTGAAAACTCATTTTCAAATTCGGGAGAAACTGAACGTTATGGGATTTTTTATTGGACAGGACAACGTCTGTCGGGTCAACTTAGTTGTTGATAATTGATACATACAGTGACAGGCACGAATCTTGATCGCTCGATGAAAGAGTGGGGACTTTTTTTACCATAGGTTTACAGTGCGTAAACCGATCCCCACTCTTAAACCGAGCGCTCAAGTTTCGTGCCTGTCACTATACGTATGAATATGTATAGTCGACCTCGTAACTGCTTTACCACCCTAAGGTTGAAAGTTACTTGCACGGTATTAACCAACATGGTTTATTTGTCTTATGTGATAGATTGTTTCAACTTTCAACCTTTGTGAAGTCACAGGTGAAGCTTCAATCTACTGGGTATTGCTGTCAATAGTGGTACAAAGAATTACGAGGTCGACTTCCATAGTTCCTGAATGGAGCAACCATACGCGAGCATTTCTCAAAATTTTTGACCGTAGTTTTCACTAATTTCCAAGTAACAAAATAAGAACTTTTATTTCGACCTTAACTAATATTTTACAGGTTTTCTAATATATGTATATTTAGGACATGTTATGTTAAATACACCTAGCTAAAAGTAGAGTTTTTATACAAAAAACCTGTACAATATTAGTTAAGGTAGAAATAAAAGTTCTCATTTTGTTACTTGAAAATTAGTGAAAACTACGGTCAAAAATTTTGAGAAATGCTCACGCATGGAATCATAAGTACGATGTTGTCGATGTAAGATATGGTATTAAAAGACTAAGTATCAATAAATGAGTAAATAATTCCGAATAAACAGCCTGTTTGATTATATTAATTAACACCGTACGCCGCGCGCCGAACCTGTCGACTGAGTGACCCCGGGAAGAGTGACCCCGGGAAGCTTACTTTATTTGGAACTTATGTTTTATATGCCTTGCAACGAGATTAAAGGTCACCAATTTTGACAGTGATGCAAATTCAGGGGTAATATAACTGAAATAGACTATTTTTATGTCGTGCAAGTGGCTTTCAACCTTATAATGGTAAAGCAATTAAGAGGTCGACTACATACACCATACAAAAAAGAAAGATATATGTATGCTTTATTTATTTATTAATAACCAACTTATATTTAGTTTTCACCGCACATACAAATTGTCGGTCAATTTTAGCAACAAATTATAGATAGTGCCATCCACGAAGACGCGCCCCACTCTTACTAATCGCTAGTGGTTATTGCTAGTTAATTCCGCTAGTGTTTTAGTTTTTTGATACACACTAATTACCCACTAATAAGTAATTACTGTGTATCGACAAAGCTAAAATACTAGCAGAATGTTGCACACTTGTACTGTAAGCGATTAGGAAGAAGAGTGGGGCGCGTCTTCGTGGATGGCGCTATCTGTACACATACAATTATAAAATTTGGTTAAATTACATAAAACTAACTAGACAAGATGAAATTAAACAAAATTACACAAAGTGCTATATTTATAGCAATTAATTAAGTCTTGGGGGCTGTGGATGATGATAAAACTGTTATTATACTAGCGACCCGCCCCGAATGAGCGCGGGCGCGATCCACTATATATAAATAAAGTTAGTTACACCATTTATAACTCAAGAACGGCTGAACCCATTTGTTTGATCTTTGATTTGTTGGATTTGTCTTCGCCCCGAATAGCGGGATAACTATTAAAACAAGGGAAAATTTCACGAAAATAATTAATTTTCTCATACATTCATTCTTATTGATTCAGATGCGCCGGGGTCAGCTAGTTATGACGTAAGAATAATAATAAAGGCCTTTTTATTATACTTGCCGGTGGATTTGTCCAAGCTATGTTCAACGGACAACTATAGCTCTGAAAAGAAGTATTTTCTCTGTTACAATACTGGTTTTAATGTTTACCGGTAAACCACCCATTTTGTCGGTTGGTAAATTACTGATGTTTATAATATTTATTTCTGTTAAAATTTTTGTGAAAAGTTGAACATATCTTTGGAATTCGGAAATCAACATTTATCAGATATCACTTTTACAACCGCACATATTCAAAATTTTCAAAATATTTGCTGTTAAGTCTTAACAAATATGCCGTAGAAATTACTTGTAGAAAAGATGCCACATTCGTAACTGCTGATGCTGCACTTCAATTTACCATCAAAACGTTAAATGATTCAAAAACCAATTGGCACACAACTTAGCTGCTGCAAGGTCAGAGTTAATGATAGAAGACTTATTGAATAATTTCAGCTTAACAGATCCAAGGAAGTACACACAAAATGGATTACTCCAAGCCAAGCAGAAACACATACAATACTTTAGTATACTAACAAAACAAGTATGAACATTTTTGTGTTGTATTGCCTTGGGTGGCTGAGCTACTTTGGGGTCATTGCCACACTTCTATTTTTTCTTTTTTAAGTTTGAAAATCTAGAACCGTAGAACAAAAATGTTCCCTTTGAGCTAATTACATTAGCAGTTTGGGTGATTTTTAGATATATAGTATTTTTAACCGACTTCAAAAAAGGAGGTTCTGTATTCGACCCATATGTATATTTGTATGTCCGCGATTTTCTCAAAAACGAATGTACCAATTTTGATAATTCTTGATCTACATACTTTTAGGAAGGTTTTAGTGTACCTATAATACATTAGGAATTATTCTTACTTATGTACGAAGTTATATGCATAAATGTACTGCATCTCCGGCATTACTATGCGAATTTTGATGATTCTTCTAGTTGGTGTCTTCAATTCTCGAATGCACTAGTGTTAATTGAATTTGTGTGGGGTAAGTACAACTAAAAAGTGAAAAATAAAAACTTTTCTACAAAGATACAACCAACTCCAAAGAAACACTACAAAGTGATAACTAACTTTAATATCGGAAGTCGGTGTCAAAAACGGAAATACGGAACCAAGGACACCGACTTCCGAAATTAAAGTTAAGTATTTATCAGTTTGTAGTGTTTTTCTTTAATTCAGTTGTTTTTTTTTTTTGCAAACAAGTTTTTATTATCTATCGTAGACTATTATGGATTTACTTATAATTTAACAAAAAAAATATTTACAAAAAATGCGACAGAACGTTACAAATAGAAAAAGCGAAAATTTCCCTAAACGTATTAAAAACGGTCTAGCTCCTAAACTATATCTAAATAATTGCTGAACATATTGTAGGGAAGTTGCATATAGAAGCGTATTTCAGGAAGCTTGGAGGCTTCTAAAATTTTGCTCTGGACCTCATTTTACGGTTGTTTGTCGATTCGCAAAGGACACTAACTCAACTATAAGTGTTGCCGCACACGGGCCACGGGCCACAACCACAAAACGCCGCCACTGGCATATTTCCTGTAATTTTCATACATTTTATATGGACTCGATTTGTAGCGTGTGGCCGCCACCGGCGCCAACCGTGTGCGGCGAGTCCATATAAAATGTATGAAAATTACAGGAAATATGCCAGTGGCGGCGTTTTGTGGTTGTGGCCCGTGGCCCGTGTGCGGGAGCCCTTACGACTACAAATATTATAAAATGTATAAGTACTTCGTGCGAGTCGCCTATAGAAAAAATAATATTATTTAAGTGACTATTCGCCCGTTTCGGCCGAGTAAATTAAAAAAGTAGCTCGTAAAAAAGGCTTTTTAGTTGAATCGACTAAAAAGCCCATTTTACGAGCTACCCTGTTCATAAGATGAGAAAAAGCTGATTATTATTTGTTAATAACATTTTAAATCTGAAGCTATAATCTTAATTACCTACTTGATTTTGATTGATTAAAGTTCTGATAGTTTCATAATAAAAAAAGACAAGTATTTTAAAGATAAAGAAAAAAATACAATAATTTGTTATCAATAATAGGTAGGTACTATTGATATTAGTACGTACTGATTATTTTTATTACAGAAACATTTTATAATAAAAAATTAATATCTTTTACAGTTTACTCATATCGAGACATTATCACATTGGGAAACTTTACTTGTGCAAAATACATAATACATTTTATGAATGATGCATAACCTTGAACATACTCCTTGGCACAAGGCGCGTCACTCAGCGCTTGCAAGACGTTACATGTTTCCCTATAATCTGATTTAATATTTTTAGGGAAATTTCTCATCGCACTTAATAAGTATTTTGAAAATTTGTGAGACGCTTTCATTTGAGTGTCATTTAGAATATTGTTCAGGAAGATATTGTCAGCACGTCCGCCACAGATGATACAATCCTCGCACACCATTCTATAATGAATGAATAATTTTTTAGCTCGTGTAAGCCTTTCCCTTGGAACAACTTCCAACCAATGGCCTCTGAAAGAGAAAATAAAATATTATTTCAGATGCCTTTCTGAGCTACTGTAGTTACAAAAGTTCATTGTTGTGTTGGAATTTAACAGTGTAATTATGACAACAAAATAATAGGTAAAACAATCAGTCCTCTGTTCTCTAGCATGACCTAAAAGAAGTGCAAGTCAAGGCGTCATAATGAGTGCTGAAAACTTGAAATACCTAAAAATAAATTATGTACTTACATATAAGAAAAGGTTAATTCAGCTCCCTTTTTTACTGGTGCTATGGTCACCAGCGCTGCGCTGTTTCGCAGCCCCGCCACATATGAATTCGGTAGACAGGAATTAGGGAGGCTACCAATGAGCGGAAAATATCCTTTATTAGGGTGATTGTGGATTATTGTGTGACCCTCAGTACACTCTGAGGTGTAATGCTGCAGTTGTACTGGAGTACAATAAAGCGACAGGTGCATCAATACCCTGGAAACTGCTTGTATGGCTGCACTCTTTTCATCAGGAGAGTTTGGTAGAAACGATGTACATGTATCCAAATAATGTATAATATTGGCAAGATACAAACATCTGTTAAACATCGCTCCATATATGAAATGTGTGTCATAATGAGAATTCAATAAAGAAAACTTTTGGGCACCAAAAATCTCAGCAACAGTATTGTTTTTCATTCGTTCAAAACCTAAATCTTTAGATGCTGTGATGAACTCGTCCCAAGAGCTACACAGTTGACGAATTTTGAGAGTAGCTTTAACAGGTAGCTTAATATCATCTAATATGATGTCTATGATTTTACATTCAAAATTATGCCCTTCCTGCATGGCTTTATCTTTGCATTGTTTGTCACAAAACATGGCAGCACAGCATCCTTCACAAGGTATTAAATTAAAGTCCATCTTAAAACAATAGTGGCATGAAGTGATATGGTTCATAATATGAGTAGCTCCTACAAATGCTGTCTCTACTGCTACAACAGTACCAACAGGTATGTCTTTAGCTGCAACCACTTTTGGTTGTCCCGATTCCATTATGACTTCCACATCTGAAGTGGCATATGGTATATCAGGGTTGCGGGATCCTTTGAGCTTGAAAAATTCTTCAGCGAATGGAGTTGATCTGAAACATGATGATTAATGTAAACAACAGTACTTTCTCACAGAACAAAAAAATAATAGAAAGTTCATTTGAGTCTAATCTAAGTTGCTCGTAAGTTACATTCAAGTATAAACATCAAATTACATTTGAAACAAGGACACTAATATCATAATTTATCACCCTTTTCTCAATTTATTAGCGAGGAATACAGACCTGGATGAGATTCGCACAGACTAGGGATCCATGGCACAAAAGGGAGGAGGCCTGTACTCAGGTAGTGGATGGAATAAGGCTGCTGATGATGATGATGATGATCTCAATTTATTTTTAGTCAGCACAATCGTGTCACAATATACCTATCTAGCATTCATCTTTTAGACAATCCGTCTGCCTCATGTTGTCTTTCATTCATCTCTTTTCTAGCCCAATAATCCCATCCTCTTAAAATTGTTGAGAGCCCAGTCTACTTATTTAAATAAATTCAAACAAATAACCAAATAACTTTATTCCTTACAAATATTGAGGCACTATGTAGGTAGATTAGAAAAGTATGTTTTTATAAAGTTTATAGTATGTCAGAGGAATATATCGACTTATACTTACACATTCATGCGTGCAAGCTTTTCTATCCATGTATAATTACAGGCTTCTGCTTTCATCTCCTGTAGTTTGTTTAACAAGCTGTCGCTGCAGTCTAGTGCGAGGCAGGTCTCAATATCCTTGACACAAGCCGGAAACTGCTTCGTTTTGAACAATAGCTCTGCTCGACTGTAGTAAGACAGCCTCATAGCTTCAGAATTAAGTGGTGCCAGCATTAGAGCCATATTGTATTTCACCAACGCCATCTGATATTCCCCTGCGCAGAAGGCTTTTTTACCTTCTATCCCATGCTGAAGAGCTTCTGAAGCGGATTTTTCTTTTCTTTCTAATTTCATAAAGTTGTTAGTTTGTTTTAGTACTTTTGTAGCCAGTACCAGACAATCTGCTACGTCCTTATTGCGCAGTGCTTTGTAAACGATGTCCAGATGACTTCGGTCATAATTTCTATAGAATGTAGGTAACTGTAGCATTTTGATTAGCTAGTTGTAATCGTAGCACTTCACTTACCGTACCAAATTATTATGCTAAAAGGAGTTTGGTTAAAAAAAGTTGTAGCACTTCACTGATTTACGTCCACACTGAGATTGTTCGCCGTACTCTATTAAGATTATATAAATATATACTGATTCAAGGGGACATGCAAAAACAAAATTATTTCATAAAATTTACGTTCGACAAATTCCCCACAAATACTATTTCAATGTCGCCAGTCGCTAAACTGTGCTGTTAATATTAGTTGCCAGTCTTGCCAGTGTCAAAAGCACAGTAACTTAGTAAGTGGCCAGAGCTGAAAAATTGCACACCTTATTGTATTACAAAGTCTAATCTGCACATGGAATTAGTACGTACTATAAAATTTCTCAAAAAGTGAAAGCTCACCATAGGTGGCAGCACAGCTTAATTGTCTACAAGCCGCCATTTGTTTTGTTGTTTACTTCTATGTCGATCACAAATTAAACGAAAACTAGATAAATACGAATGAGACTTGGAGTGTAGCACTATTGAAAGAAAAGCTAAGAAAAAGGGAAGTATCTACCACTGGTGAAAAACAGCTTTAGTGGAAAAGACAATAAATTATGAAAGTTTTATAGGTAATTTGTTAGTTAACTTAAAGTTCATTTTTTTATGAAGAATGGAGGTGTGTAACTTCAGAGATGTTAATTCTAGCACTGAACTAATATGATAATAAAAACACACACACACACTATTACTTTACGTAATATCACATCACAATAAAAACAAACTAAGTTATCTCGGGAGCATCACCTGTATGGTACAAGTTTACGAATTTCTGCCATAAGTCCATAAGTTTAGAAAGTATAGTCATATCGGATAATCGGGTTTCCCATTTTTTTTTAGAGAGCTTTCTCCCAAATATTTCGTCTTTTGAAGTGAAAACTTCTTTAGGCGCATTGGGCATTTTTTGAGATGGGAAAAAACTATTGAACTCGCGCCACTGCTATCATAATCGACACCGCGTCGTATGCGTTCGGCTGTCCTCTGTTTTAATGTATATCCGATATGTCAGTGAGTGATGGCAAAGTATTCTGTTTGTTTTTTTTGTCACTTCTGTCGGCACTCCCGGAGTGCCACTGTTTTTTTTTTAACAGCTTTGGCAAATGCAAGGGTCCCCATATTTTTAGTCAACAGCTGCTTATAAGTAACGTCAACCAGATGGGCAGAGACAATGACTAATAAAACTTATGGACTTGTCATACCTACAAAATTAGCGTGTATACCTACAAAAATCGGGCAGTTAAGATGGCCGCCTTTCGTAGGGTTGTAATTGCGAGCAACATGCGCAGCTGATATCGACATTATTTAACCTACATGAATTTGTTTTCTATTATTTATTTAAATTTTTCGAATTAGCATCGTAATGTAATGCAGCTGAAGTGACAAGAATTTTAGAAGTTGTGGGTGTTTTATCTTTCTTGGTTTTATAAGACGTTGTAACTTGTCACCTTTCTCAAGCTTCATTTAATATCAGAAGGCCAATATTCTCGTAATATATTTACCTACTTACTACAGGTGTAGAGTATTGTTCATACGAGCTTACATTACACACTGACCAGCATAGCTATTCACAAACACTCGATACGCTTCCGTACCGTATCGGACATCAATCAATGTTATCGTAGGAGTCCTCTTAACGTTGTTCACAAGTCCAAAACACAAAAATTTTGTCAGTTTCAATGAAATAGACGACCGCTATTCTTCCGACAGCTGTTTGCTGTCAGGGGGCAAGGTAAGTCAGGTTATCGAAATGTGTCATTTTCGATACGATAGCCTGTCGGATCGTTGTGAATAGCTATGCAGGAGACTTATGATGTCGTGACTGGCAAAAAAATATTATTATTTATTTCCTACCCCGCTAGTCTAGTGGTCGCAAGACCGATTGCTAAGTGTGGGGTCCTAGGTTCAATACTCGGGTCGAACTTCGATTATTAATTATTACTTTTGTTATTACATTAATGGCATTTAAATAATACTAGATTGCTAAAAAAATTAATAGTTGCGGTCATCTATTCGACTATATTTAACAGAATATATACAAAAACCATTGAGATCGCGAATCGGCAAATGTATACCTTGTTTAACTTGGCTTGAGACAAAGTATAAACAATACCACAACCAAAACTAGGTGATGAAAAATTCGAAACACACACACAACTCCTCCTTATTACACAAGAAGATCATACAATTTTTGTCAAAATTATATGATCATATACTAGCAGGATTATATCCATTGCAAGGCTATTAATGGACATAATATGGATTATAATCGATAATAACTCAAAGCATCCGACTATTTACCCAACACTAGCAATCAACCGTTTGACAGCACATCTACCACAAAACACGGCAACATAGAGGAAAAACCCCGGCAGTTAACATGGCGACCGACCACGCATAGAAATGATTTTGACGTCACACAAAAGTGTTGCCAAATTTAGTACTTGACAAACATTTGACGTCTCTCTTTTCATATGCAGCTCTTGATTAGTTAAAAAGAAACAAAACGCTTTTTGACACGTGTGTGTCGATATGACAGATATTTGTATAACTATTATTTATATAGTAGAATATGCCGTCTCCATAGTTCTCCCAACTCAGTGGGCAGAGATGAATATTCTAATCATTGACATACAAAAGTATGGACGAGAAATACCTACAAAAAAAGGGTGCATACCTACAACTGGTATTGTCTCATAAAATGGCTGCCATTGCTAGTGTTGTGTCTATCAAGGAACATAGGTGTTACTATAACTAGTATCAATACTAAATACGAATCTTACTAGTTATCACGTTTAGATCATACCTAATATTATGTATACAAAGTCCGTTGTAATTGTAACAGAAAAAGATGAGTAGGTTATCTTACTTTCCGTTATCTATAAAAATAAATAAAATTGAAGTGTCTGTTGGTACTGTCAAAATAACAGCTTTTTACTAAATGCTTATAAAAGTCTAAACAGTACTATTAACAAAAAGGCATTTTATTTTTTATTTTTGTCTGTCTGTCTGTCTGTTTGTTCCGGCTAATCTGAAACGGCTGGACCAATTTTGACGGGACTTTCACTGACAGATATGTTACAAGGAGTAACTTAGGCTACCTTTATTTTAGAAAAATAATAAGGGTTCCGCGCAAAAAAAATGCCATGCATAAATTATTTTTGCGTTTGGTAGCCAGGATGGTTATAGGCTATTTAACATCACGTTACGACCCTTAGGAGCCGAGAAAAACGAACGCTAAGCGAAAACGAAATAATAGCGCGGGCGGGCGATGCAATGCGGCCGGTCGGGGGACGAATGAGTCTTATTAGTGTGGCTGTTATTTTAGTATACTGTGTATCTTACGACTTCTATGCGAAGTCGCGGGGCATAGCTAGTCTGAGAATAAAATCCATGTCATGAAAAAAAAAACATGCTTGCAGAAAATGTGCTTTCGCAAAAGCCAATTATTTTTAAAAGAGCAAACGTGGAGTTTCTTACCGTTTCTTCTCCATAGGAAACAACCAATAGGGATGAAGACGGGGTAAAGTAAACGAAATTCTATTTAGTCCGTCAGTTAGATTATCAAAAAATAATGGACACATATTTTTTCTTGTGTCAATCAACCAAAAAATTACAAAGATAAAGCGTGTCAAAGTTTGGGAGTGGGGGCTCGTGACGTCACTTGTAGGTAAAAATTGTACCAACACGTGACGTCATGCGACATTTCAAATCAATATATCTCTGTAATGTTTTGTTTATGTGAAAAAAGAAAAAATACGTGCCCAATACTTTTTAATAATCTACCTGATAGACGAAGAAAAAAAAATTAGTATTCACCCCTATTGGAACCGTGCACCTAGCTTCTGACGTTTCATAAAAGTGTCCATGTAGGTTTATGTGAAATATTTTGATTTTGGTGTTGTGAAGTGTGAACCATAGGCCGGACCTAGCAAGGTCACTCGGACTGAATAAGACGCAGGATTATTTATGTTAATATCGCAGAATATACCGGTATCGTTTCAGCGGAGGAACTAGTTTCGGAAACTATTACGCCAAGTCGGCAACGGTACAACACTATTCCATTATGACATATTATTGTAAACAAACGAACGAATTAACAAATATAATAGAAAGGCCTGTTATACGGAAATGAACCCAAATATCAATACTTTAGCCATAAATTCATGATCACGTTACAATTGCATCATCGAATGTGTATTATTGTATGTATTAATGCATGAAAACCGGCTACTAACCTGTGCAAAGACAATTGAGGTGTTGATTTTCATTCTTTCTTGCACCACACTTCACAATACAACACACAGGCATGTTGAATTTCTGTTTTCCAACATTTACGTGCAGTTTTAACAGGTAAAATCCTCGTAATTTTCTCGCAATCCTCAATAATACAAAAAATAAACAACCATTTGACAGCAAAACTACCACGAAACTCATCGCATAAGATGGCTGCTATGGCACTTACCTACAACTGTCACTACGTCACGATAAAATATTGCCATAATGAGCAACAACTAAAATATTGTTCTCTTTTATCAAATAAAATTATTTCATTAGAAAGAATGAGACATAATGATATTTCACATTCTGAATCATATTTCACTCATATTTGTATAAGCAAATGTATGTATAGAATAACGCAGCATCTCCATGTTTTTTCTACCTCAATGATTCTAATCAATACCATTACCATTTACCCATTGAGGTACATAAAACATGGAGATGCCGCGTTATTCTATACATACATTTGCTTATACAAATATGAGTGAAATATGATTCAGAATGTGAAATATCATTATGTCTCATTCTTTCTAATGAGATAATTTTATTTGATAAAAGAGACAACAATATTTAAGTTGTTGCTCATTATGGCAATATTTTATCGTGACGTAGTGACAGTTGTAGGTAAGTGCCATAGCAGCCATCTTATGCTATGAGTTTCGTGGTAGTTTTGCTGTCAAATGGTTGTTTATTTTTTGTATTATTGAGGATTGCGAGAAAATTACGAGGATTTTACCTGTTAAAACTGCACGTAAATGTTGGAAAACAGAAATTCAACATGCCTGTGTGTTGTATTGTGAAGTGTGGTGCAAGAAAGAATGAAAATCAACCTCAATTGTCTTTGCACAGGTTAGTAGCCGGTTTTCATGCATTAATACATACAATAATACACATTCGATGATGCAATTGTAACGTGATCATGAATTTATGGCTAAAGTATTGATATTTGGGTTCATTTCCGTATAACAGGCCTTTCTATTATATTTGTTAATTCGTTCGTTTGTTTACAATAATATGTCATAATGGAATAGTGTTGTACCGTTGCCGACTTGGCGTAATAGTTTCCGAAACTAGTTCCACCGCTGAAACGATACCGGTATATTCTGCGATGTTAACATAAATAATCCTGCGTCTTATTCAGTCCGAGTGACCTTGCTAGGTCCGGCCTGTGGTTCACACTTCACAGCACCAAAATCAAAATATTCCACATAAACCTACATGGACACTTTTATGAAACGTCAGAAGCTAGGTGCACGGTTCCAATTGGTTGTTTCCTATGGAGAAGAAACGGTAAGAAACTCCACGTTTGCTCTTTTAAAAATAATTGGCTTTTGCGAAAGCACATTTTTTGCAAGCATGTTTTTTTTTTCATGACATGGATTTTATTCTCAGACTAGCTATGCCCCGCGACTTCGCATAGAAGTCGTAAGATACACAGTATACTAAAATAACAGCCACACTAATAAGACTCATTCGTCCCCCGACCGGCCGCATTGCATCGCCCGCCCGCGCTATTATTTCGTTTTCGCTTAGCGTTCGTTTTTCTCGGCTCCTAAGGGTCGTAACGTGATGTTAAATAGCCTATAACCATCCTGGCTACCAAACGCAAAAATAATTTATGCATGGCATTTTTTTTGCGCGGAACCCTAATTATTTTTCTAAAATAAAGGTAGCCTAAGTTACTCCTTGTAACATATCTGTCAGTGAAAGTCCCGTCAAAATTGGTCCAGCCGTTTCAGATTAGCCGGAACAAACAGACAGACAAAAATAAAAATACGTGTGGCACTCGGGGACTGCCGCGGTAAAGCTATTGCATAGCAACGCACACAAACACCGTGCCGAAGTCTGCCGAACTGATACGACGTTAGACGATGCTTAGGTTTATTTTCGTTACGGAATTTCTTCATTCGGTCGCAGCGCTCAAAGCCCAAGATAAAAGCTATGCAATAGTTTAAAAATGCCATTTTGTTAATAGTACTGTTTACACTTTTATAAGCATTTAGTAAAAAGCTGTTATTTTGACAGTACCAACAGACACTTCAATTGTATTTATTTTTATAGATAACGGAAAGTAAGATAACCTACTCATCTTTTTCTGTTACAATTACAACGGAATTTGTATACATAATATTAGGTATGATCTAAACGTGATAACTAGTAAGACTCGTATTTAGTATCGATACTAGTTATAGTAACACCTATGTTCCTTGATAGACGCAACACTAGCAATGGCAGCCATTTTATGCGACAATACCATGTGACTCAGGCTGGCTGGACAAATCTTCAAAATAACTCGCAATTAACTAGGTCAATAGGGCACTTTATGTGACGGCTAAACACCCTTATTTCAGAATTTGTAACGCTACAGAATCTTAGATAATCGATCGAAAACGTGTCCAGCCAGCTTGAAAAACCACTTTTCGCTGGTCTCTCAATCTCGGTAACGGAAGTGATTTTGACGACTTTTTGCATATCAACGGGCGTTACATAAAATTGTAACAGGCATCGAGCTAAAAGTTTTGTGGTACGAACAGCGGTTTAGTAGAAAAATGCAAAAATCTGTGTCCAGCCAGCTTGAATTTACGTATAAAACTTTTGGCTGGCACTTCCGAATCTCAACAACGGGAGCGTTTTCGAATATGGTTACTTTACTAACATTTAGTAACGCAATTTGTAACAGTAATAACGTTTGATTTATGGCGTTACATGTAAGGGTTTACGAGAAATCAATAAAAACTTAATGTCCAGCCAGCCTGAAATCAAGCTGGCTGGACACATGTATCTCCGCTGCCTGATGATCTACGACCTTCGAAATGTGTTCAAAATTTTGTACCGGGGACGATAATGATAACCTGAATTTGTAACGGAGAAACTTTGCGTAGTTTCAAAGATATTGATCATTTAAATTTTCCCATACAAACTGCCATTAATATTGTGAGGTGACCATAATTTTAACATAAATAAAGGATTTCTTTTTAATCGACGAATCGGCCGGTAGCAGCCACGCCTGCTTTGTATTTGATTTTCCCGTGGAAATAAAAGGTTTTCCTGCAGTAAAAAGCGTAAGTATGTGTTAATTCAAAATAATAATTGACTACCAGCGCTGCAAAAGAGAGCCCACTTGTATTTCGCGTTTAGTTCATTATCTTAGGTAACTGAAAGTGAGAACTAAACTCGACAGTCGGTATTGTATGTACTTGTCGAAGTGTTATCACTAATCAGAGTAAGACAACTATTAATTAATCTGCGGTAGACAACATACATAAGAGTTAAGATTCGACCAGTTGTCCTAGTAGTACCAACTTTAAGCAATAGATAGAGACACGAACATCAGCTATCATGGAAGTAAGTATTACATTCCGTTCACAGTTATTTTGTCCCCCGACGTTTGTTTAACTACATTTTTTACGCAATTTATTGATTTCAAATTTTTAAATCGATATTGTTTATTTAATTATTATTCTGATAATTAAATAAACAATACCCAGCTGCAACTTCATAACATTCAATCACTACTAACCCATTTCTATGAATTACCAGCAAGAGCGATTTTAGCGCTCATGAGTGCGATTCGGAACGCGGCCATGATGAGACTTGCTTTGTGTGTAATCTGTGTGTGTGACGTGTGTAACTGACCGTTATAAACTTTCAGACAAGTACTGGTGCCGATTCTCTTGTACACCGAACTAAACTAACTAAACTATCACTAAAATTCCTTACTTTTTGCTATGAGAATCTTACAGCTATTCTGCATGAAAAATTCTCTAAATTTAAAAATAATTTTGACACAACTAAAATCGAATTTGACAATTGTGACTCGTCGACACGTGGTACTTGTTTGCCCTACCCGTGATTTTTTTTTAGAGCCGCAGGCGGGCAGGGGGCAGCCTTGGCGTGTTTTTTAAGGAATTTTTCACTTTTTGTATGGAAAATATGAAAAATTATTACCTAGGTACAGACGCCAGCACATCAACCTACACCTAACTGTCAAAGGGGTTTGGGTAGTTTTGTATGAACCAGTGGCATGATTTTTTTTTTTGAGCGGCCACTTAGTTTATTGTTGCTAACGTATAGTGGTATATATAATAATAATGACTCGTAAAAGAATTTTGCCCTAAGTAATATCGGAGCTGAAATATATGATATCGAAGTAGGCAGAATTTCAACATCATGTCGTCGAAATAAAGACGGAACCCCGTATATGTATTGTGAACAAATACAGCACGTATGACACAATACATACATTCATAAACATACGCATGTTATTGGAGGAGTATGTATGGCATTATTATAAGATAATTAAATAAAAAACAATAATACTACAAAATCACTATATTTTTACACAAACCTTAATTATTTAAAACATTAGATTTATTTATTTTTGAAATATTTATTACAAGAAGTATTTTACAATCTAAAATATATATATTATATACAAGTGTATAAAAAAAAAGGGGAAAAAAAAAGACAAGAGCTCATAGGGCATCAAAAAATTCGTCCGCATCGCTGTCAATGGGATAAGTGCCCAAAAGGCTGGCAGCATTACCACGTTGGATGGCAATGCTTATTCTTTGGGCTAAAAATAGGCCAGCCCTCTGGTCACGTGTAGAGTCAACCAACCGCTTGGCGATGTCTCGAAACATTCGATGAGCACTCGGGCCCCAAGGCCCTAGAGTTTCAACCCCAAACGGCTCAAACATATAACTCCCAAAAAGGTTGTTATATTTGCGCCGTTTGAGGTTTTCTGCTCCTGCAGCAGCCGCCCCAGCACAGCCCGCCGTGCTAGGAAGATGGGATGGCGCGAGGGTGTCGACACAAGTTGCATCCCATGAAAACATTTAAAAACGACTTGTCGGGTGTTTTTAACCGACTTCAAAAAAGGTGGTTCTGTATTCGACCCGTATGTATGTTTGTAAGTCCGCGATTTTCTCAAAAACTAATGAAGTAATTTTGAATTTTGTTTTTTAAGTAATTCTTTCATTGTGATCTACATACTTTCAGGAAGGTTTTAGTATATAATACATTACTTAATTATTCTTATGTACGAAGTTATATACATAAATGTACTGCATCGGAGCGAGGAGATCGGTGCTTTTGGTGGGCTCATGGGCGGCTTTTATGTTGTTGTTTATCGCTAATCACGAGTTATAGAGAGAAATAGAAGTAGAACTACAATGTAGTGAATGAAATAGACACCATTTAAAGCAAATAGCGATTTGATTTTATAGATTTTTCACATTAAATATCTCGGCTTCGATGAACGTGGGAAAGTAACGTTCATAGAAAAAAATGAATGTCTTAATGTGTTCTCTTTAACGAAACACTTTTCATAAGTGGCCGCGTATTTAAAAAATCATGCCACTTTTACTCAAACCCTTTTTCCCAATCAACATTGAACCTTATGCTTTAGCAATAAAGTTGAAAATCTATTACAGAAATCTGACAGATTGTAGTAGGTTGATGTGCTGGCGTCTGTACATGTTGTTTTAGGGGGTGGGTGGGTTTTATAAAGGGGGTCGAAATTTTCATTATTTTTGCGATAGGACACACCATTTTCGAGATACAAACAAAAGAAAAAAAAAATACTGTACTGTTTTTGCATCTGAAGTCGAGGTGTTGGTGTGACTTTCTATTCATTTTTTTCTTCAACGACAACTAATTTTATTCCACACCTTTTTAATCGCGATTAAAAATAGTCAGATTTAGTTAAACAATCTAAATTTTAGGTGAAAAACGTGTAATTCAGAATAGCAAAATTGCCATGTTCAATAGATTAAATAACTCAGTGCCATCTTAGTGCTGTCAAACTAAAATATAGTTAAGTTGTGTCACTTTAGTCAATTTCAGAATAGGAAATCGTCGTTTGACAGGAATAAACTAAATTTTAGTGATTTTTAGTCTAGTTTAGAGGCATTTGTGACAAGAGAATCGGCACCATTGTCTTTTTATACAACTGTTGTTTTGTTAATAGGTAATGTGCCCTTGGTAACTAACGTGAATTACAATGTTTTTTTGCAAAAGTTGTTAGTTTTTACGATTTGTGTCGTCAGTTGGATGTATGCGCCCTGTTTTATTTATTTAAGTATTAGGTACACCGGCAGAACACGTTATTACGAACGTTGATCAAAACCTTATCCTAAAGAGTAAAAACATGTGGTCTATTTGGGGTGACACAATACCTGAAGGCCAATTCTCGTAATTTAAAACGTTCAAAATCTAGTCACAGTCTCATCTCGGCGATAAAAAAATGTCAAAAACTTGTCAAAATGAAGGGAAACTAGAGATATTTTTGACGGATTGACACTGAGATCAGACTGTGAACTACAGTTATTCGTATTAGTATCACCAATACACGGATTTTCGTCCATTAAAGAAAACACCTTAAAATATACTTAGTCCTACATAAAACCTACAAGATTGGTAACCCTACTGCAGTGTTTATATGAAAACATTTTAATCATCAATATCTTTGAAACTACGCAAAGTTTCTCCGTTACAAATTCAGGTTATCATTATCGTCCCTGGTACAAAATTTTGAACACATTTCGAAGGTCGTAGATCATCAGGCAGCGGAGATACATGTGTCCAGCCAGCTTGATTTCAGGCTGGCTGGACATTAAGTTTTTATTGATTTCTCGTAAACCATTACATGTGACGCCATAAATCAAACGTTATTACTGTTACAAATTGCGTTACTAAATGTTAGTAAAGTAACCATATTCGAAAACGCTCCCGTTATTGAGATTCGGAAGTGCCAGCCAAAAGTTTGACGTCGTTTATTGACGTTGTATTATGCATGCATCTCATCACCACTGCTGAAACGAGATGGCGCCACTGCCATGGTAAACAACTAGCTCCGTAAAAAAAATAATTTAAAATAGTAAATCTTTACAAAAGTGGTTAAAACTAAGTGTAAATTGTGCATAAATGAACAATAGCCACTATAAAACGTTGGCAATAACTTGTGAAAACAATTGTGAAAAATAACAATATAATTATAAAAGAAATTTGTGAAGTGGTAAACAAGTGTAAAGCGTTTATTGAATACCTATAAACATTGTCCGAAGCTTGAAACTACGTCTAAAACATAAAACGTATGCATGTATAAACCCAAGTGAACTCTGTGTGATTTTTAAATTCAAAACTTTAGTGTAAACAATAGTTCAAACTAATTCAAAAAATTCAAACGGGCGCGCTATAGACGCTTTTTTTAACGATCATATTCCCTAGTACTGGTACAGCTATTTCACAAAGTATTTTAAAGCACATATAGCGAGTTCGGTGGAGAAGCTGCGATAGGTTTCTATAACTTGTGATTCCAAGATCGATCCCCAGTGAAAACACAGGACTCTTTTTGTGTTTTATTGTTTTTTACTTTTATTTTTTTATTCTTTTTTTGTTTTTATTTTTATTAGTGCACTACAATAAAATTGATTACAAAATATAGTCCATACCTAAAAAATATTATTATCAGTACATACTTACCTAGATTTCATAGAAGTGCGTAAACATGTCATCTAAAATGATAACAAGATCCACTAACAGTGGGTATAAGGTGTCAGGACTAGTACCTTGCTACAAATGTAAAAACTACGTTGACATAAAAACCACTGCATTATGTTCAGTATGCAATCATAGATACGAGTTACATTGCGATGGATATCCAGAACACACATACCGGCTAAAGGACCCAGAAGCAAAAAAGAAATGGAGGTGCAAGTTGTGTATAAGAAACAATAAAGTTACGAGTATTACTAGCGATATATCTCATCACAAAACCCAAAACAGCACATCGCGAACGAAACAGAACTCTCCTATTTTACCAGGTCCCCTCTACACAAAGAAAACCTTATGTGATGAAACAACACCCACACCAAAGATTACCTCTCAGATCATGGATCCTCATATACTTAACGTTTGCGATACATCGAATGACTCATACTTCACACCTAATAAAATGTATAAGAGTGTCGACGGCACTATATCGGAAACCAATAATGACACCAGTGTAATTATTCCTCAAACATTCGATGAGACTTCAAATAGTATGCCGGAAATGTCAGAAGACGAGGAGGATAAGCAGATAAATATCTTTAAAACGGAGATTGAGAACCTTAGGTCTCAATTAAAAAACGCACATCATGAGATAGAAATACTATCTTTGGAAAACAGCTCCCTGAAGCAATCAAACGCCGATTTATTAAAGAAAAATGAGATGTGTAAAAAAGTCACCAATAGTCCTCTAAAGAACAAAACACAAACACCGGAGAGAAATAAAATTGGTTCTACGGAAAAGAAGACCAGTAAACCACAGACTTTAGAAATTCCTGATTGCTGCACACCCACTCCTGAAGACCCTAATGAAAACTCGCAAAACAAAACATCACCAAATATTAATAAAAATAACCCGTCGTTGCCGGTTGTAAAGAATAATATATGTATTTTAAGTAGTGAAACTTCTAATAGATTATACACAAGCAGCCAAAGAACTAATCTATGTAATTTTAATATATGTCACTATCGCATGCCAAATTGTGGATTGAAGCAACTATTATTTAATCTTGATAAGAAAATACAAACCTTCACTCATTCTGACTACTGTGTAATATATGTTGGGGAAGAAGATTTTAGAAGGACGCATAGTTATATAGAATTAGTTACTTACATTCGCGAAAAATTAAAAACTTTAACCCACACGAACTTAATAGTATGTCTGCCGACTTTCAAATATATGGCTAATAGAAATGTAATGTTCAATAGTAGAATCGACACCTTTAATAATTTAATCTACATGGATGTTGAGACATATAAATATGCGTACATTTTGGATTCAAACTTAAATCTTCCGTACACCTACGAAACTTATAACCAAAGGTACGGAAGCTTAAATAATAAAGGCTTGAATATTATTTTAAACGATTTACAAGACCTAATCCTAGATTTAAACACAAAGAATATAGATAATGCATGTAAGCAACTAACAGAACCTGATAATACATTGAATTTAATGGTAAATGATAAATGTAATGATAGCAATTTTTTTCGTGTATGACAAAATACATGTACTTCATCAAAATATTAATGGTTTACTACACAAAGCTGATGAATTTACCGTAAATTTAAATAACATTAACAATAACAATGACATAATTGATGTGGTGTGTGTTACCGAGCATAATATGATAACAGACGATACTAAACTTCTCCAAATTCCCAATTATACTATGGCGGCAAATTACTCAAGAACAAATAGAAATGGTGGCTCATGTATCCTAGTACGAAAAAACCATAAATTTAAGTTTCTACACGAAGCAAACCATGTAAGCGTATCTAACCTCATAGAATGTTCGGCTATTGAATTGTTAGAGCATAAGTTAATTATCGTTTGTATATATAGGCCTCCAAAGACTAAAAGGGATAGTATAGAAATATTTTTTAACCGTTTAACGGCTATGCTTGCAAAACTATGTACCAAGTGTAAGAAACTTGTTATTTGTGGTGATTACAATATTGATCGACTAAAAGATACTCCTGTTTCGAGAGAGTTCGAAGACTTATTACTGAGCTTTAACTTAAGACTTGCAATAAATGAACCAACTCGTTTGCAAAGCAAAACGTGCATTGATAACATTGCTCATAATATAAGAGGCTGTAAACAAAGTGTCTTAGAACTAGCACTGTCTGATCATACAGCGCAAATACTATCATGCCCTGTTAGGAAAACGTACTCAATAACCCACTGGTATAAATTTAGAAGAGACTATAGTAACGAAAATGTTGAAAAATTTATTAAATGTTTAAAAGCCCTGACTTTTAGTGATTGCTATGGAAAAAGTGACCCAAATGCTGCTTTTGAAGAATTCCATAAACTATTTAAACTTTTTTATGACCTCTGCTTTCCGAACATAAAAATTAAAGTTCCAATTATACGAAATACTAAATGGCTCAGTAAAGGATTGAAAATATGTTCCCTCCGTAAAAGAATGCTACTTAAAACATATCGACAATCAGGTAATAACAGAGATAGGAGTGATTTTAAGAAATATGCAAAAAAGTTTAAAAGAATCATAAAACTCACCCAAAGGTCGCAAAACAACTATCATATCCAAACAGCCACAAACAAATCTAAAGCAGTGTGGCAAATAATCAATAAATACAAAAACAATAACCCCCCTGAAAAAATTAATAGAATAAAATATAATAACCAACTTATAACTGCTCCTGATACTATAGCACAAACATTCAACAACTTTTTCATTGATGACACTTCAAAAGTAACGAATAATACAATAAACTACGCTAATATACTAACCTATAACAAACCAAACTCTTGTTTCTTAGCACCAGTTACCCATTACGATGTTGTCAAAATAATCATGACATTAAAAAACACTAACAGTACAGGTTTTGATGGAATCTCCACAAAAATAATAAAACGTGTAGTATACGAAATTACTCCTATCATCACATACATAATAAATCAGTGTCTTGAAGAAGGAATCTTCCCGACATATTTGAAAACTACTGTAGTTACACCAATATTCAAAAAAGAAAACACGGAAGATGTACGATGTTATAGGCCTATCGCTCTCATTCCAATAATGGCTAAAATATTTGAAAGAGTACTATATAATAATCTTAGTGATTATTTCGAAAAAAATAAAATAATAATAGATAATCAACTTGGATTCAGAAAAGGGAAATCGGTTAATACAGCAATGCATCAGTTTTTACAAAAAATTATAACAGAACTTGATAAAAAAAATCAGGTCACAGCCCTATATATGGACATGACCAAAGCTTTTGATTATGTTGACCATGGACTGCTACTACATAAACTAGAAATATACGGAGTTCGAGGTAAAGCTCTAGAAATAATCAAATCCTATCTCAGTAATAGAATACAGTTCACTGAAATAACACAATTATGTCCATTTACAAAAACTGAAATTAAATATACATCGAGCCCAAGATCTATAAAATATGGTGTACCTCAAGGGTCGATACTAGGTCCACTACTATTTCTCATATATATTAATGATTTACCTAACGCTATTCGGCACCCTATGGTTTTATTTGCAGATGACAGTACAGCTCTTTTCACAAATAACAAAAATATAAATCATGAACTAGAAATAAATGATTCCCTATCTAAATTAATAAATTGGCTTACATTAAATAATCTAAAAATAAATCTTACAAAAACCCATTACATGAATTTCAAGAACAAAAACGCAAACTCAATTCCTTTAACTGTTAAGTACAATAATGCAGCTGTATCCGAGGTTACAAGTACAAAATTTCTAGGTATCCATATAGATTCTAATATGTCATGGAAAACACATGTAAATAGTGTATGTAGCAAATTAAACCAATTCTCTTATGCCCTCTACATGCTTAAAAAAGTATCTAACCAAATCACACTACTTAGTGCTTATCATGCCTATGTGGGATCCACTCTATCTTATGGGATACTATATTGGGGATACTCAACTGATAAAGAAATTGCGTTCAAGGCACAAAAAAAGTGTATTAGATCAATATGTGGGATTCACCAAACAGATTCATGTAAACCTCATTTCATAAACCTCAAAATATTAACCCTTCCTGCTCTGTATATCTACGCGGCCTCAATTTTAGTTAAATCAAACATCAATATCTATGACACGTTAACAAGCAGTAGACTTAAAAATACATTACGCAATATAACATCCCACACTGCATTATATAGCAATAGTATTTTTTGTATGGGTATAAAAATATATAATAAGTTACCCATAGATATTAAGAACCTACATTCAATTGATATTTTTAAAAGGAAGCTAAAAGACTTCCTGATTAACAAGGCATATTACTCTGTAAAAGAATTCCTTGAAGAAAAATAAATATTTAATACCTACTAAAATGATTGTGATACTTATTATAATGTGATATAATTACAAGAACAGTATGATATAATATAAAATGTACGATTAATGATATAATATAATATACTGTAAACCTATGTAAATTGTATAACTGTATAAGTATGTTTTTTTTAATATTTATAACTATTTAAAATTAATATTTAAATTGCAATGCCTTAACAGGCAACTAAGTTCTAAGAACCTACCTATTGTTAACATCTCTATAATTCTGTACACTTAGTTCGCAATAAAGAATTTGAATTTGAATTTGAAGTTTTATACGTAAAATCAAGCTGGCTGGACACAGATTTTTGCATTTTTCTACTAAACCGCTGTACGTACCACAAAGCTTTTAGCTCGATGCCTGTTACAATTTTATGTAACGCCCGTTGATATGCAAAAAGTCGTCAAAATCACTTCCGTTACCGAGATTGAGAGACCAGCGAAAAGTGGTTTTTCAAGATGGCTGGACACGTTTTCGATCGATTATCTAAGATTCTGTAGCGTTACAAATTCTGAAATAAGGGTGTTTAGCCGTCACATAAAGTGCCCTATTGACCTAGTTAAAAGCGAGCAATTTTGAAGATTTGTCCAGCCAGCCTGAGTCACATACAATACCAGTTGTAGGTATGCACCCTTTTTTCGTAGGTATTTCCAGTCCATACTTTTGTATGTCAATGCATTTACCAGACTGACAGTGACAACTGACTCTGTCAGTGTCAATATTTTCACCTGAACTTGTGGACAGAATTCTTGTATAATTTATAAACTAAATCCTATTACTTTGTAATATATGAATTATGTAATAATATTATAAACAGAGAAGGCTTTACGATGAACTCTCTTCACAACACCATCAAACGTAAGTTCGAAATATTTTGAGGTTATGTCGTACAGTCTTACGTTATATTTATTTATTCATAAAATGTTCTTATTAAACTTCCAGAATTTCGTCTGCTGAATCTCAACACAGCACTGAAAACCATATCAGAATGCAAGCCTATTGTCCCTAACGTTGTAAAAGCTAAGAATGACTTGTTTTATAATCCAACAATTCTTTCATTTGCACCAAGGAGTATTGGTGTAGAAATCGTAGATAAGCGGAGATCTAATGGGATAAAACAGGACCCGATACCTTACATACCTATTGTAAACCCTCGTTCTATCCTCCCACTGCTGGACAAGGAATGGAGAAAGGATGAGATTGGTCTGCCATCAATCAGTCAGGAGGAGATTCAGGCTGCGAGGTTGATTGTCATCAGGAGGAAGAAGATGAAGAAACATCAGAGAAGGAAGCTGTGGAAAAAGATGCGGTACACCTGGGCTAGGGTTAGTATACTTAAAAGCAGAATGAGTGTGTATTAATAGAAGAGAAAAGTTTTGTTTTGTTATAAGTTACAATGTAAATAATGATAATTATGAAGAAACATACTACTCAGAGAAACATGCATAAATTAGGATACTAGTATAATATTGGAATGTAAAATACCTACTTACCAAGAAATTTCATTGCCATAGGTATTATTAGCAATTGCATATTGTTGAAATACAAGTCATGAGTGAGTGAGTTACATATTATACAAAACACAGTGTGCAGATGTTCAGCGTGTAAAGGTGCTAGAACAGTTTGTAAACAATATTCAAGTATTTCAAACTAAAGCATTTATTTCAATTAAACCGGCTGTTTTGAATTGTCAAAGAGATAGTCAGAAAGTTGAAGCTTGTTGCCCATTCCAAAATGTAGATCTATGGAGAAGAACGGGCAAGCAACTCCTAGGACACACATTTAAATCAAGATATTACAAAATCCTGGGTACATTATTCTTGTTTCTTCTATATAAATGAGAACAAATGTAGAAAAATAAAATGAAGAAACAATTCAAATAAGATTAAAATTAAGCCCTTGCTGTTAAAGAGATGACCAGTCCACTCAACTGGCGGCTCCCGTTCACGAACATAACGCGTGGACTAGCGTAGCTCTGGCCTCACTGAGACGAATCACACAACTATTCACACCAGTTTGAACACCTCGATAAAAGTTAGTTGACACAATCAGCGCGAGCATATTTTGTCCCGCATCACATGCGGATTTTGCATCAGTTAGCTTCAGCTTTATAGCCCATCAACTAATTCCTCTCACACTAAATTCCAGATAAAGCAGCACCGCCGTCAAACCAAAGAAAAGAACTTTCAGAATGCATTGATAGCCATGGTGAAGGAAGCCAACGAGTTCCAAGCAGAACAGTATGTAGCCAACAAGCTGCAGAAAGCCAACCACACACCATTACCAACACGCTGGAAGCACAAGCGTTTACCTGAGTTCATCATCAGACAGTTACTGGGGATTGATAAGAAGATTAACTACAAACATACTGATGTGTATAAAGCTTGATTAGTTTCATTGATTAAGAATTAAAGTAGATTTAATTTAGAGGTGGGTTTGTTCTTTACGTACATAAACTCACGCCTTCTTCGCATGGGAGTCAGCAGAAATTACAGAACACCACCTGCTATGATCCTTACATACTCCTTTTGCCTCATTTACATTCATACATCTGGTCATACACAAACGCCGGTTGCGTTGCGTCGAGTATTACGCACCTGACCTTTCTTTTTTGTTCTTTAGTTGTGTGATTATTGGTGAAAGATCAGAAGACCTATACTTCTTGAACTTTGAAATGTATTCAGTAACTTGACAGTTGGTGGGGTACCTATGTCTGACAAAAAGTTTTTTTCTTTTTTCGTTAGCCTGTACTGTCCCACTGCTGGGCAAAGGCCTCCTCCATATTCTTCCCTGTCTTGCGCTGTGCCTTCTCCGTCCAATCGGTCAGGGACGAGTCCAAATCGTCACGCCAGCGTTTTTTAGGCCTGCCTCGGTAACGACGTCCGTCTTCTGTCTCATCTGTCTGGATGTATCCTATAACTCACTCACTTCAGCCTCGCAGACTTGCCGCTAACATCGGAAATAACTGTCTTGGAGCATATACTGGTGTTGCGAATTTGAACAGTGAGTTTAATTTTTAAGATACTACGCTCCATCGCTCTTTGGCAAACATTGAGTGCGGACTTCTGAGCCTCTGTCAAAGACCAAGTCTGGGCGCCATAGGCAGGATACACTTGTCGACGAGCTTCATTAGCGCCTTCTTGGACTAGTAGCTCCTCCGGGCATTTTCCACTCGACGGTCGATCTCTTTGTCCTGTCTGTTGTGGAAGGAAACTAGCTGGCCCAGGTAGATATATTCGTCGACATGGGTAGTGTATTTTCTGCCCATCGACCTCGACCTTATATTTGGTAGCATTGGTCATGACTTTAGTCTTTTGACTGATACATCGTCAATCCGACATCAAGGCTTGCAGTGCTCAATTCTTGGAGCATTTGTTGCAGGCGCTCTGAACAAAAAACAAAAGAGCACAACAATACCTAATAAAAAAATATAGTGAGGTGATTATTTTTTTGTGCTGTAAATGGTGACAAAGAACCTAAATATGTATACACATTACACGTTAGGAGTCGTAGGTACTTAAATATGTTTTCATATGTCTACAATGAGTAAAATATGTATGTTGTAGCACTAGCAAGCATGATGTATACACAATACACGGGCATCCAACAGCTTGGCTATACTGTTACACATAATCACTAAAGTTCACTAAACGACGTTTGTAATCAAAGTAGTGGTAAGTGCGACTGCTGACTCCTGAAATGCAAGTTTATTAACGCCCATGCCTTCCTCTTCGGGGACTAGGGGCGTGTGGTCTATATTTTTACCACAAACGACGAACGATATTTCGTACTTATCAGGTAGGTATACAGTATGATTAAAAAAATTAAAAAAGCAGTTAGGTAATTCTGAATTATATACTCATTCTGTCATTCAAATAATCATACATTGAAAAATATCGTACCCAACTGGGTCCTTCTATACGGCACGGGTACGGCATGCTATACACTTGTTCAGGTCGGCACATTCGATTCGGCAGTATTTATGGAACAACAAAGCTGAATCGAAGCAATTACAATTACTGAGTATGTAACTCGCGCAGGTAGCTCGCACCTATACATTTTCAAGTAAATTGTACCATGCATATGGTTGCTCCATAAATGAGCTGAAAATGGGCCAGTAAGGTTTTATAAAAATTAAAATAATTCTTCTTCTTCGACTCTGGTTACTGGTATGAGAGTATTTCAAATCAAGATAATTAAACAACAATTAATGAACCATTATACCTACCCTGGGCTGTGAATAAGAAACATTTTTATTAGAAAAAAGCTCTGCAATGGATTGTCTGTCACTTATATTAACCGGCTTCAAAAAGGAGGAGGTTCTCAATTCGACGGTTTTTTTTGTATATTTGTTACGCGATATCTCCGGCAATTGTAATTCGATTTCAAAAATCCTTTTTTAATTGATAGGGTATGCCTCAGGGAATAATATGGATATGGGACCACCCATATGAATTTTATATTAACATTGCTTGGGTAGCTTTTGAGTTAGCTTCAATAATATATATGTATTTTTGCCACTTAGTTATACTGATGATGTTATAATGACTTCCTGTCACTGATATTTACATAGCAAGTATACTCCATTTGAAATAAGATTAGACATTTAAATAAACCTTTTTTACAGTCCGTTCAACCGATTTTGACTTCTATACCGTAGGCATAAGGATGAACTGTTTACTGCAGCTGCCATTGTCATGCCACCAACGCAATAGAATTCAAAATCGGTTGAACGGACTATACATTTTTATTTATTTAAATGTGTAATCTTATTTCAAATGGAGTATTATAGTGTTATACGAATTTGTTTGGGGTAAGTACAAATTAAAAGTGAAATAAAAAAAACAAGGTCGGTGGCAAACAACGAAAATGTGAACCCAACGAAACCGACTTCCGAAATTAGTTATTTTTACCGACTTCAAAAAATAAAAGGAGGTTATCAATTCTACACGTAGGTATGTATGTAATAATATTGGGACTGCAATATATTCACATATGACAATCTATTATTAGGGCTTCCAAACAAATATACAAAATTTTATAGACGTAGGTATGTATGTATGTTTGTCCACGCATTTCTCCGCAACTATTAATCGGATCATGACCATTTTTAACCGACTTCAAAAAAGGAGGTTCTGTATTCGACCCGTATGTATGTATGTATGTTTTTGGATTTCCGCGATTTTCTCCAAAAACGAATGAACCAATTTTGATAATTCTTTCACTAATGTGATCTACATACTTTCAGGAAGGTTTTAGTATATATAATACATTATGTAATTATTCTTAGGTACGATGTTATATGCATAAATGTACTGCATCTCCGTCATTTCTATGCGAATTTTGATGATTCTTCTAGTCGGTGCCTTCAATTCTTCAATGCACTAATGTTATTTGAATTTGTGTGGAGTAGACCTACTTTTTATTTTTCACTTTTTAGTTGTACCTGTACAACTACAAAGTGAAAAATAAAAACTTTTTTTACAAAAAAAAACAACCGACAAAAAAAAACTACCTAAGTACTTGAAGGTGGTTGTTTTTTTTTTTTGTAAAAAAGTTTTTTTTTATTGACTTACATTTACTTCAACTTAGGGAACAGTGCAAGTTTCATCAAAATCTATTCAGTAATTTTCAAGATATGGACTAATACGTGTGAGTGTGACGGCCTGGCTTATTGATACGAGCTACGGGTGTAGTGTCAAAGGGAAAAAATCTCAAAACCTTGGTCAAATTCTAGTGCAATATTTAAAACAAAACTATTATCTACTTATTACAAACAAATATTCCAATTTTCACTTAAAACTAAAAACTACGACATAAAAAGTAATTTAAAAAATTAAATTATCTTCAAAAAGAAAATAACTCAAAATTATGAAATAACTTTAATTTCGGAAGCTAGTCGGTGGAAAAAAACTAAAATACAGATCCCAAGACACCGACTTCCGAAATTAGTTTTTCATAATTTTGAGTTACTTATTTTATTTTTGAAGTCGATTTAAATTTTTAAATAACTTTTTTCACTTTGTAGTGTCTTTTGGAAGTCTGTTGTTTTTTATGTCTCTTTCTAAAGAGCGACGCTTCTTATTTACACCCGGGTTCTGAAAAATAATTGTATCAAGTTTCTTCTAAACCAAGTAGTTCTTTAGTCTTGATATTGTCGGACGCTTTCCTCCGTCTTTTCCGATGAGTTGATATTCTTAGTAGTTTGCTCGTACACCTTTTATTGGCATTTTTCAAAATGCATCTGATGAATCTGTGGCAATCAATAATAGAAAAATTGCTGTCACAGTCATGTAATATCTCATGAAAAAAACTTATTGTATTTTTATATGCTCTGAATGGTATTTTGCACTCATCTCCTCTGGAACCTCCAGCCCAAGAGCACTGAGTCATGAATTTTCTAGAAAACAGTGCGTCAATTAAAATGTATGCACAGTTAAAAGCATCGCCTCTCCCATTAAATAATATTGAGTATTTGTCACGCAGCGTTTGCCTCTTTTCTGGATCATTCAGTTCGTTTTCGAATTCGTCCAGTTGTTTCTTATCCTCGATGACGGTTGTACCTGAGTCAGCTTTGGCTGTTGATAATTTATAAGTAGCACAGGTTCTTGTTAACTTATCAGATTTAGAGATACTCTGAAATCTGGCGGTGAAGTCAGCTAGTTTGGACATTATTGTGTGTTGGTTGGTTAACATTAAGTTCTGATTTTCTAAAATCTTTAAAGATATATCAGATGATGAAGAATTGTTTTCTTCAGTAGCGTTATCCATGTCTGGCAGCTGAAACGAATGAATATTCCCATTAATTTCTACTATAGAATACTTTTATTTTCTGACAAAGTCCAGACAGATGAACATACAAACATATAGATAGATAAGATAGACAACCCAGTTTTGCACAAGATGGCAAAGGAAGAGTTTAACTTAAAAAAAAAATTACCTAATGTATTATATACTAAAACCTTCCTGAAAGTATGTAGATAACATTAATGAAAGAATGTTCAAAATTGGTTCATTAGTTTTTGAGAAAATCGCGGACATACAAACATACATACGGGTCGAATACAGAACCTCCGTTTTTGAAGTTGGTTAAAAAAACCGAAACCAAGTCTATAAACTCTAGTTACCTCATTGTCAAAGTCATCTGCTTGTAAATATACTATTCCATTTGCATCTGCTTGGTCCTAGAAATAAATAAATTCAATCATTAGTTATTTATTTATAAAGCATAATGTTCAGTACAAAACAAATCCTTTTTTTATTGCAAAATGAGCCAGTGCTTGACCTCAATCTTGTCTGGTGTAAAAGCGATGGATGAAGTCTATGATGGAATGAGCAAGTCCATTCTATTCCAAAGCTTCGGTACCTAATCAAAAAAATATCTACTCAGTTATAGTTACTCCTCGCGATTTTTATGGAGTCTAAAAGAGCAAAACTTTTTGATCATGCAAGTAGAGAGAAATCTTACAGTGAGTTTGGACACATCAAAATCTTGGAGCAATATTTCGTTTCTGGCATTATTTTCTGATAACTTTCTCATTTTGTTAGATTTTCCTGAATAATTTACAGTATTCATGCCACTGTTTCTTTTAGTTGTGTGTTGTTTCTTGTTCAAGGAATTAACATTTACCTGAAATAAAATCAAACATTACATCCATACTAATATTATAAATGCGAAAGTGTGTCTGTCTGTCTGTTACCTCTTCACGCTTAAACCGCTGAACCGATTTAGATGAAATTTGGTATAGAGTTTGAGTCCTGGGAAAGGAAATAGGATAGCTTTTATCCCGATATTCCCATGGGAAACTTATGCGGGTGAAACCGCGGGGCGCTGCTAGTAGATGTATAAAATCTATACTTAGGAAAAGAACAATTTTATCATGAGAGAGAAAGAAAATATTTGGGAAGTTTAATTTTCAATCATATCTATTTTTAACCGACTTCAAAAAAGGAGATTCTGTATTCGACCCGTATGTATTTGTCTTTGTATGTCCGCGATTTTCTCAAAAACTAATGAACCAATTTTGATAATTCTTTCATTAATGTAATCTACATACTTTCAGGAAGGTTTATGAGGTACTTAGTTATTCTTATGTACGAAGTTATATGCATAAATGTACTGCATCTCCGGCATTTCATTCGAATTTTGATGATTCTTCTAGTCGGTGTCTTCAATTCTTCAATGCACTAGTGTTAATTGAATTTGTATGGTGTAGTTAGAGACGCCAGCACATCAAGCTAGGTACAATCTGTCAAATTTCTTTAATAGATTTTCAACTTTATCGCTAAAGCATAAGGTTCAAAGTTGATTGGAAAAATTTGATAGTTTCGGGTAGCTTGATGTGGTGGCGTCTATACAAATAAAAAGTGAAAAAAAAATTTTTTTACGAAAAAAAATCAAACTTCAAAAAAAACACTACAAAGTGATAAATAACTATAATTTCGATAGTCGGTGTCAAAAAACGATAATGCGGAACCAACGACACCTACTTCCGAAATTAAAGTTATTTATCACTTTGTAGTTCTTTTTTAAGTCAGTTGTTTTTTTCAGCCAAGTAACATTACAGTGTCCTTCTACAGTTCCCAAAAGCAACCTTTATACAAGAATAAAGATAACTGTGATTTTCAAAGTGTTGAAAATCAGAGGTACCTAACTTGTAAATGGACTAGGTATACGGGCTGGTGTCCGCAACTCCACGTCAATGACGCGCATTGACGTGCGAGTTGCTGACATTGATTTTGCGTACGGGTGGGAAAATCGATTACTCGATCCACCCCAGCTCAATGCCAATAATGCCTTGATATTACTGACCATTTCATGGATGGTTCTTGGGTTACCGAAGTACTTTGCCCTGTATGTGGCTACCACCAGGCAGTTTAGAAGCACATAAGTTGCTGTCTTGTCGTCCTCCATGCAGGGGACTGTACATACTTAATATAATTATTCATCAGTGATGTCCTTGGTGGATACAACATACAGTGACTGCTTACCCTGAGATTTTCTTTCTTATAATATACTTACATGCTCAATTTGTTTCACAGAATGCAAAGGCACCTCGTCTTCACTTCCACTGTTGTCCATTTCATCCTCTACTGTCATATCCAGTACATCTTCCATTGGGTCACATTCTATTTTAATTTGTAATACCAGTGAGTTGCTGTTAATAGGGGTTGTTGACATGTTAGAGTTGAGTTTGGATGCTACTCTATCAATGTTCTTTATTTCTTTTTCTGTGACCTGTACAAAGAAATAACTGAGTAACATACCCCAGCTTAAAAAATACTACTCACACCCAATCCATTAATATCGTCAATTATTCATCAATTAGTAATTCATTATTTTTATTATATAGGTACTAGCTGGTGAGGTGCAGCGTTTTTTTTCGAATTTCTTAAATTTTCTTTCATACAAACCTTGTCCTAACAATACCGAACACAACAAAAAAAGAATTATCCAATTTGGTGCAGTCATTCGGAAGTTATACGCTGACAGGCATTTCGGCGATTTTGTTTTATACTATGAAGGATAAGGATATAAATGATTCTATTTCTGTAAGTAGGTTTGCACAAACACTTTTACACATCAATAAATCCTTTATTCCCAGTAGTTCCATGTAGCTAGTTCCACATGGAACTACTGCAACTCACTAGTTCTGTGAACTAGTGGGAAGTATTCAGCAGTTCCACTCTTTTATTCCCAGTAGTTCCATGTAGCTAGTTCCACATGGAACTACTAGAATTAATAATGAGAAAATAAAAACTTTTAGGAATCATAATTGACAGCCAGTTAACCTGGAAGCCGCAAGCAGAAGATATAATTATATAAATGTTTAAGCACAGCTGCGTTTATGTTGCATAATCTATAAAAAAAGCAAATTTACTGACAATACTAGTGGCTTACCATTTTCCATCTTAAGATTTGGTATAATATTTTGGGGTCACTGTAGTGAATGAGAAAGCATTTTCAAAGCTCAAAAACGCTGCCTGAGAGCTATATTTGGTCTTAAAGCAACAGACAGTTGCATATCTGTATTTCATCATCTGCCTAGCCTTTTCCCAACAATGTTGGGGTCGGCTTCCAGTCTAACCGGATGCAGCTGAATACCAGTATTTTACATGGAGCGACTGCCTATCTGACCTCCACAACCCAATAACTGGGTAATACAATACCCCTTGGTAAGACTGGTTGTCAGACTTTCGGGCTTCTGACTACCCGTAACAACTGTCAAAGATCCATGAATGACAGCCGGGACCAACAGCTTAACGTGCTTTACGAGGCATGGAGGGGTCTCAGTATGTAAAGATGGTCACCCATCCACAGACCAACCGCGGCAAGCGTAGCTTAACCTGATTGATCAACCTGTACGGCTGTTATTATTTAGCCACGGACCCCTCTTGCATATCTGTATTTAAGCCTCATAAATTATTAACCTTCCCATGCCTTTATATCCCTGAATTAGCAATATTTGTAATAACAAATCAATGTCTATTTGCAACGAAGTACAGCTATGAGATCTCAATACCAGAATCTATTATGCACGGGCACATTTAAAACTAGCCTAATAAATAAAATGTGATTTGTATGGCTCCTGTAATCTTTAATAAAATACCTGACCAAATTGAAAACATACCATTGCAAAAATTTTAAAAATGTTTCACAGAATTTGTAGATAAATGTTATTCTGTGCAGGATTTCTTAATTGATACTTTTTTGTAATATCTTTATTATCCTCTACTTTGTATTACATTAAGGCAGAATATACATGGATCCTATTATATTATAATTTAAAAACTTAAGCAAATTAAGACTTATCATCATTCTCCTGCCCTTATCCCAATTTATTTGGGGTCGGCGCAACATATCTTTTTCTTCCATACTTCTCTATTAGACGTCATCTCGGTAGTCACCCCCTTTCTAATCATATCATCATTCACACATTCCATCCATCGTTTTTTTGGTCTTCCCCTACGCTTATAGCCATCGACATTCATACTCAAAACTCTCCTCACGACATTTTCCTCATTCCTCCGCATCACATGCCCATACCATGACAACCGATTTCCACACAACTTTTCCGTTACCGGCGCCACTTTCAAACTTCCTCTTATGTACTCATTTCTTATTCTATCCATTCGTGTAACACCACACATCCCTCTTAGCATCCTCATCTCTGCTGCATGCAGTTGCCTTTCATTCATCCCCTTTTGTGGCCCAACATTCTGATCCATACAAAACAGCAGGTCTAATCATTGTTTTATGTATCTTCCCCTTAAGCTTAATGGGAATGCGGGAGTCGCAGATTGTTCCCGTGACCTGCCGCCATTTCATCCATCCAGTGTTAATTCTGTGCTTAACCGTCCGATCTACTTCGCCATCGCTTTGCACAAGTGAACCGAGATACCGAAAGTCGGAGCAGACTGGGAGAAGTGCGCCATCAAGCGCTATGGCTCCAAAACTGGAGAGACCGCCGAAATCGCAGAACATATGTTCGGTTTTGGTTCTGCTGATTTTCAAGCCAACATTCTCCAGCTTCTGTTGCCATTTCTCCAATCTGCTCTGGATCTCAGGTCCATCTTCACCGACAAGGACAATGTCATCGGCAAACAACATGCACCAGGGTGCCTCCTCCTGGATTTCCGACGTAAGAGCGTCCATAATCAACAGGAAGAGGTAAGGACTTAAAGCCGATCCCTGGTGCAGGCCTACAGCCACACTGAACTTGTCGGTATTGCCAGCAGCCGACCGGACGTAGGTACGAGATTGACTGTACATAGCACGAATTAACTCTACATACTTCCCGGGCAAACCTTTCTCTTTCAAGGCCCACCACAGCACATCCCGAGGTACTCTATCATACGCTTTCTCCAGATCAATGAACACCATGTGCAAGTTCTTGTGTGCACGTCTGTACTTCTCGCACAATTGGCGGAGTGCAAAAGTGGCGTCCATTGTTCCTCGACCTGGCATAAACCCAAACTGGTTTGGGGTAATCTCACTCTCCTCTCGCAATCTTTTCTCTATTACTTTCTCCCATACCTTCATACTAAGCAAATTAAGACTTATACTATTCTATAAAGCTTGGAGACCCTTTTAGCCTGTCTTCAATTATGGAGACTGACAATAAGAAATTACAAGAAAAGCATTACTGAAAACATAAATTATCATAAAATAGATGATATTGTACAGTGTACTCACCACACCATGGTTCTGTAGAATATTAAACAGGAGCGACTGGGCCGTCAAATACTTTTTCCTGAACTTAGTGAACTTGGTTATTAATGCTGAACATTCATAACAGGAATAGTCTGGTAGGTCTGAAGAGAACAGTACCTGAAAAATGATTACCAGTCAGAATTTCGACTCTAAGAGCCAGTATGGTATGCACCCTCATTATTTGTGATCTAAATAATCTACATTGGTTTTAAATTCATAGAGATTACTTGAATTTGAGCGCTTTCCACGAAATATTCTAAACACTAGCCATCTTTTACGAGTAGAGCAGATCTTAAACCATGAAAGGAAATGTTGATTTGTCTATTTTATGCTAACGAAAACAGGGAAAGGGAGGAGTAAAGAAGAAAGTTTTATTTTGTTTGTTGTTGTTTACTTACGTTGTGCCCAAAAACAGACTTGATATTCGTTTCCAAGGATCCTTGAATCCTTTCCATTTTAACATCAGTATTTAAACATATTCTACAAGCTTCTACTCTTCCCATCTTGTAAGTATTTAGGAAATAATTTAGGTGAGCATAAAACGTACCCCGTAGGTAATAAATAAATGTCCGATCGTTAATTTGTTACTACATTAATGTAGCTAACTTAATTTTAGGTAAACACAATGCTCCTAAATCTATATAGTACACTTAGTTTTAATAATTTCTTAGCATTCATCCCAACAAAACAATCTCACACATAGAGTAAGTAACGTTCCTTATAATCTCACATTACTGCACAGTGCACATTACATCCAAGATCCAAGACGGCTTGCGCCACAGAGTACTTTTTGATAGACTGGCTTGCGCTATATAATATAATGTACTCTGTGGACTTGCGGCTTGATTTATAAAATAATTGGATGGATTGGACTGGATTTGTATATAATTAATTTCCTCCTATAATTTCCTCTATGATTTGGATTATTGGATCAATGACATTGACACTTTGAAGTTTGACAGAATTTGACATTTTAATAAACAGACAGTTTTTTTTTTCTCATGCGCACTTGTCTTGTTCTTCCAGCTTCCAGCTCACTTTAGACAGTGGCAGAATAGTCGACATCGGCTTTGCTTGCCATTTATTACTACAGTCTACCTTCGTTAGGTAGGAGTAAAATAGTAGTCTAACTCTACACATGAAAATTACATTCGGGGTAGGCAGAAACTATAGAAAGTGTGTGTACATGCGAGCGACACGCGTCGACGACATCCCGCTCGTGTATTTAAGCACCGGATAAAATACACGAGCGACACGTCGCGCGTCGGCGGTTGGTCGTCTTTCGTGTGTATGAGTACAATACTCCTTTCACCTTTGGTTTCGTTTACGTACACGTACACTCGCTGGTTGCGAGTACTGCAACATGGAAATTAGTATGATGTGCTATACAGGGTGTAATTTTAATCACCGTTATCCTCTTAAGGGATCATTGTACTCATCATTATGAACAACTTTTACTATGGAGCCAAACCCGAAATCGTGAAAAAAAAATCAGCTGTTCCCTACATTTATGTTCGCATAACTCGTCAAAATGTAGGGAACAGCGGATTTTTTTTCGTGATTTCAGGTTTGGTCCCTTAGTAAAAGTTGTTCAAAATGATGAGTACAATGACCCCTTAAGAGGATAACGGTGATTAAAATTACATGCTGTATAAGGTGAGTCTGTGAGTCTACGAATCTACGATTAATACATAAAACGGTCCCACGCAAATTTTATGTACCTACAAGTACCTACCACTCGTACCGCTCAGCGTGGACGTGAAGCTACCGAATAACCATCATCCACCGTCTCCGTACTCCGTATACTCGGTCGGTTATGCCTATTACTGCCCTTTGGGCTCAGGTGGCAGCCCTCCGCCCTCCCTCCATATTGGTACCCAAGATTGCTTGGGACCAACTAGTTTTTTTAGCAATAAAGTTTATTATTTTTATAAAAAATGCAAAAGCGTTGTATTCGGGCTATGTTTAAGATCAAAAATACCGACAGCTGTCAACCAATGTTTATAAAATACCATATACTGACACTTCCATCACTATACATCTTGGAAATAGCTCTATTTGTCAGAAGCAATCCTCACTGGTTTCCTCTTTTGTCAGACAATGTCACTAGAAATAGACGTACTAAATATAAGAACTTCTTACAGCCTCACTCTGCGAAAACAGCACTCCTTCATAAAAGCGTGTTTTGTATGGCACCATTAATATTATAATAAGATTCCAGAGGTTATTAAAAATATAAACCAGCCAAACTTATTCAAAAGTTACTTAAGTACCTACTGAAAAATGTTACTATTGTGTTAAAGATTTTTTAAATGATAGTTTCTGATCTATTTGTGTTATATTTTAATTTTGTTATGCTTTTTTTTTTCCTTCTTAATTGTATTATATTTCAAGTGGCTATAATTTATTTTGTACGCCAATGGTGGCAAAACATGTTGACACTCACAGATTTTCACATTTACATCCACAGTTGCAATTATATGTATAATGTTACACATGTTTACAAATAAATATATCTTTATCTTTATTATTTATTTATTTATTATACCTACTCGTCTTGTCTGATTCGTCTCTTAAGTGCCGTCCCATAGCATAATCAGCCTATAACATTCCCATTGCTGGGACACAGGCCTCATCTCAGTGTTCACACTGAGATTGGGCCGAATTTCACCTCACGGGCCTAATGTGCGTTGGTGGACTGGTGGGAGTGCCGTCCTATTTACTTAGTGCTCAATAAACAATCGTAATATTTCTTTCATCATTTATTTTTTTAATTATGTAAGTAACTCGAAAAGCAATAAAATAGTCCAGTTCAAATTTGTCCAGGTTCAAAGAAAAAGCTCCTTATCGTAGGGTACACGTCCAACGTCGCCTACAACAGCATAGGCCATGTGATCACGAACTAAAAAAAAAAACGCACTTTATTCTGACGCACGAAGCTTGTTCTGAATTACCACGATAGTTTTTTGTGCATAAGCCAAAGTTAGCCTAGCACCCCCTAGCGCGACCGCCGAGCGTAGGTATGAAAAGTGAAGTACATACATGTGATTGACTTCTGTACTCTCTGTATTTTGTGGTTGCGCTTCGATGCCATACTGAATCAAATAGGGATAAATAATAATTAGCATTCAAACCTACTTTTGCTACTCAGACACCTTGCGGTATTACTTATTTCTGTGTTTTGAATAGAGTCAATCATTGCCATGGAATTCCTTGCACTGTCTATTTCTAAGCCGTTGGCTATTTGAAGAGCCAGCCCCTCAGTCACCTTCACACAATCTTCGTCGTGGAGTGCCACGCTTACTTCTGAAATAAATAAAACATTTGCCAAATGCAACTGTCACGCGGGTTCGCGCTCGTCGCGCTCGCGCTCGATTAAAATATGACCTAATGAAGACATGAAGTACACGCGCGAGTAATAGAGTCGCGTTTGTACGCACGGCTACACATCAAGCTATTAATACAGTATAAGCTGACTTCTGATTGTACGAAAATCCTATATAATGCGAGGTCAGCTAAAACTGCAAATGTATAGCTAGGAGATGATTGTGTAGATGTGTGTACAGACGCCAGCAGATCAAGCTACCCAAAACTGTCAAATCCCAATCAACTTTGAACCTTATGCTTTAGCGGTAAAGTTGAAAATATATTAAAGAAATTTGACAGATTGTAGTAGGTTGATGTGCTGGCGTCTGTACATCATAATTCATAATCATAATAAAAACGACTGCGTAATATTGCGACGATCGCTTTCTATTTGGATACGGTGTAAAGGCGTTTTTAACCGACTTCAAAAACGGAGGAGGTTCTCAATTCGAATGTTTACTTTTATTTTCTTATGTACAGACGCCAGCACATCAACCTACACCTAACTGTCAAATTTTCCCAATCAACATTGAACCTTATGCTTTAGCGATAAAGTTGAAAATCTATTACAGAAATCTGACAGATTGTAGTAGGTTGATGTGCTGGCGTCTGTACATAATAATATGTTCGGGCAAAACTCCGTCATTACTGTACCTAATGCAACAAAAAAATCTAGCGATGCAGCGTCGGAATCGAATTTGAGAAATAAATGCGTAGGCATTCATTTCAAAATACCTAAGCTGTTTTTAAGTAGTTAGGTATAGTAGGTACAGACTACAGACGCCAGCACATCAAGCTACTACAATCCGTCAAATTTATTTAATACATTTTTAACTTTATTGCTAAAGCATGAGGTTCAAAGTTCATTGGAAAAATTTGACAGTTTCGGGTAACTTGATGTGCTGGCGTCTGTACCTAAGTATACATATTATATTTAGGGGGTATCTTATGTTGGCTTTTATATGAGCAGGAATAGGTACAAGACACAGTTACAGAATAGTTAACTACTTACTAAGCCTCTTCTTGCCAATATCAATCTGGTTAGAGTTAAGTTCCCCGACCCTACACAGGAACTCAGCCGCAGCTCTCGCGACGTTACACGCTGAGCATGCACGAGTCTTTGCTACGATGCCTGGATAAATAAACCTTTATTAAAATATTGCAACTTTGCTACGTCGTGCGCCAAATAAAACGAATTACGAGGCGCTGAAGGGAGCCGGAGCTATACGAATGGTAGGTAATTGTTACCTACTCATTATCTGGTCTCTGGATTTGGAAATAAAAAAAAAGTCTATTCAAAACATAGAGGTTTTACATTTAACCTCAACGATTCAAAACACGTTTTTATTCGTCATGACAGGGCCTGGACACTTGGAAGCACATAGGGCTAAGTATGTACCTATGTGTCAAGACAAATCAAAACTCGATAGGGCTATTCTGAGAAGTTCGTACGGGGCCGGCTTCAACTGCAGCGGTACCTACCATAATTATTATTTCAACTTCACCGAAATTTATATATGCCTTTTTAGAACAATCTGATAACTATGTGGGCTCGGCTGTCATTGTACCGATTGATTGTCATACCTAATGTAGGTAATGACCAATGGCCATGGCCGATAGCCTCGATCAACATCTCTCTAGGCTCCCGTATGGCAGCTGGATCAAGGGCCTCATTAAGAAAGCAGTGCTCCACGATACGGCTCGTATTGTGAAGAGGTTCCTGTCTCTGCAGCCCTAGCCACCGGTAGCTTGGACGTGCTTGGACTTTGCTATCGACACCGGCGCGGCGGACCACTATTTATGGAACGAAGTTTTTTAACTCGGCTGTCTGTAAGAGTACTGGTTGAAATCGTCACGTAACGAAAAAGCGTTATGCCCCCTTCATGCGACTTTCTCTCTCTCTCTCTCTCAGAATAAGTAATATTCTAATTTTGAAGGTTCCGTACCTCAAAAGGAAAACAACGGAACCATAGATATATAAGTTTTTTTTACATTTCTATGAACGGAACCCTTATAGGATCACTCGTGTGTCTGTTTGTCCGTCCGTCTGTCACAGCCAAATTCCTCCGAATCGAATTAATAACCGATTAAGTTGATCCTGTTAGGGTTAATGGTTGAACACCAAAGGAAAGACCGTTCTAAGGATTTCAATAATATGTTTATTATCCTTTTATTTATATATTGGAATGTGTGTCTACTAATATTATGTGAGACGTGGGTACACATATGAATCTCTGTGACCCAAACACAAACGGATAACGTAAGTAAATGAATTTTGAATGTGGGGTAATTTTTGGGGGCAAAAAGAAAATAAAAATAAAAAGTTTCGCAATCTGTACCGTGTGACATATCAAAGAAATGATAGGGCTTAGCGCTCCTGCACACGATGCCGCCACCGCGTCGTCGCCGCGCCGACGCCGCACAACTACACTGTACATACGAGTCGCGCGAAGACCGCCACCGCGCCGCCGCCGCGCCGCCACCGCGCATCTATTTGATTCATTCCATTACCGACCGCGTACGAACGTGCACGCCGCGAGATCGCACGTGACACAAATATGTCTAATTTTGTGAAAAAAAAGAAGTTTGTGCTTGCTTACTACATGTATAGAAAATGGCAAAAAGAACGTCGAGTCGGAAAGTTGTGGGTAACATCCTATGCTGTCGGCACGGGAGCAATATGGTGAATTTCATACACTTTACGAAGATCTCCGAAAAGACGAGGCCAAGTTTTGTGATTAAGTATTTTCGAATGAATTACAAGACATTTTACGCTTGTCTTTATATACTTCCAAAGTTTTGTCCCATAAAACTTCTCTGTCCTCCACTAAACTTATAAACGTTTCGTAATCAAAACTTTCCATGATAATTTCTTAAAAAGTTATCACGTGCATGTTCATACGCGGCCGGCAATGGAATGAATCAGGATAATGAAATAACTGGGAACGCGCGCGGTGGCGGTCTTCGCGCGACTCGTATGTACAGTGTAGTTGTGCGGCGTCGGCGCGGCGACGGCGCGGTGGCGGCATCGTGTGCAGGAGCGCTAACTGTGAGGATCTCAAATATATTTTTTTCATAATTTTAAAGTAAATTGTATTAAAGTTATTTAAAAAAATAGACGAACATTGAACATTCCCCCCCCTTATCTCCGAAACTCAGCCTAAAATTTAGAAAAAAATACAGAAAATGGTTCTATGCCTATAGATTACAGAAAAACCTATAAGAAGTTTTTTTTTTTTTGGATGGGAAATCATCTAATGACTCCTCCCGCTCTGGGTGGAGCGGAAGGGAGTGTCAGACTCTTACTGACTAAAACCCACCCGTGTTCCTTCCTTAGCCCTTTATGTTCCGGGGCAGCGGTAACCCTTTCGGACGATCCCGCTACCCCGGCAGGCTTCGGCCCTGGCGGGCCCCTTCCTTAATGCTGACATCTCTTTGAGGCGCGCGTGGAACACATACGCGCCGTCCGGCACGGGCCTGGTCCTGATCGGACGGAGAGCTACCCATTACTCTCCGTCCGCAGGCCCGCGCCTACGGTGGCCGGGAGTCGTCACGCGGCTCCCGACGCCCGGAGCGTCTCCCGCGGCGGCTGAGGCGTGAGGCTCTCTCCCTGAGCCGTCCCGCCACCTCCACCTATAAGAAGTCTGTGGTCTTAAAACAACGTGGTAAATCTCTCAATATTGTGCCTACAAACTTACATTTTCAGTTGAAATGTATGGGAGAACATGTTTTTCAACTACAATGTTAAGTTTGTTCTTGGGATACATTCATTCCAACTACGGAACCCTTCATTGTGCGTGGTCCGACACGCACTGGCCGTTCTCGTGTTTTTAATGTAATTTATAATTAAAAAAGGAATCCTTATACTAAAAATAACTGATCAAAATCTTACCAAATACGCCAGTCTCATAATACGATATGTTGAATGCCGTATATGTGGTGTACAAGTCTTTTCCCGAAATGCGGCCGATCGGTTGTTCTAGCATGCGGTCTTTGGAATGAGAGCCTTCCTGCACGTTGCCAGTTCCACAGGCGTGAGCTACTATCGAGTGCCTCATTAGGGCCCTGAACAACAATAGAATACGATGGAGATTGAACACAGTAAGAGGAAAGAGAGGGAAGTTATAAGAGTGAATCGTATCGTAGGCATTCATTGGTGTTCGTTATATCCAATTTTATTAAAACTTGGCTAACTGAGACGCGAACGCTAGTGTGATTGATGTCCTACTTACGCAAGACGTGTGAAGTGTCTTAATCAATGATTTCAAAAGATATATAAGTCAATGGTCTTAATATGAATTGTAGAGTTCCAATAAATAGAGGTTGTAGGTAGTCATGGACACTTACGAGATATCATGAGTGCCACAGCTGGGCACCACGACACATATCCACGTGTCGCTGTCAGGTCCCAAGTCGTAGTATTCAAACCCTGCTCGCGGTCGAGAACACATCGTCATCCTTGGTGGTGGCCTAATCTATATATTTACACAACAATTACTTATTATACAGGCAGGTCCAAATAGTGAAGTCAATAAAAAAAATAGATTCATCATACCTAGGGGTATCCGAAAATACCCCATGTATGTTCCGCAATTTTTGATAGTGTAGGAGATAATTATGAATATATTTTTTAATTTTTGGGGAAATTCTTCGGGGACATTTAAAAAAATTTACTTATAAGTTTTTTTCGATGAGCTCTGTTTATGATTTTTTTTTGCAATGGAACTATCATGAAATACCCTTTCGTGTAGGTACAAAAAAAAATCTTCCTAACTTTACATTCTTTATCGAAAGTGAGAAATTTACATTCTTACAATTAAAATTTTCAAAAAAAATAAAGAGCTTGTCGAAAACAAACTAAGTACCTATACATTTTTAAAGTTGTCCCCGAAGAATTTCCCCATAAATAAGAAAAAAAAATCATATCTCCTAAACTATCAAAAATGGCGGAACATACCTAAATGGGGCATTTTTAGATATCCCTAGGTATGAGTAATCAAATTTTTTTTTATTGACGTCACTATTTGGACCACCCTGTATATAGGACTATTTAATTAAATAATATTGAATCTGTATAAGTGACTCGTAACACTGTTTTTAAATTCAGCAGGCCTACCACAAGCTCAACTGAACTGTTCTGCTAATTGGTACCTACCATGACGTCAGTTTAACGATTCAGTTTAGGCCGTGCCATCTGCTGACAGCGATTGTCGCAAACTGAGTCGCAAGTTTTGGTTTCATTCATACTTTTTTGGTACCATGATATCCATAGAGCAGCTCAAGCGAACCTAAACTGAAATGTCTTGTTTTTGAATCGTTTTTAATTAGATCATGGTAGGCCACCAGGGGAATGTCCGAATGTAAGCAATTCAAGTCATTATTAACAACAATAAAGGTGGTGTTTGTTGCACAGAAATGAATAAGAACACGGAGCCTGGCTCCCTGTGCGTATTAATTTCTGCGCAACAAAGGACAAGTGCACTAACACGTCTAGGCTCGATCGCTTCCGCCAACTTGAGAGTCTCTTCGAATGGGACACCTATACTGGCTACAGTACAATGATCAGTCTTGAAGTTGTAATTAGCAAAATTGTTGAGAAATTCTCCAGTCATGCCATCTATCCTTGATGGGTCGCAAAACATAGAGTTGGAGAGGGGGCCCGCCCAACAGGCTTTTTGTGCTAAGTCTATAACACGTTGTAATGGATCGATGCGGTGTAGGTCTTCCTTTATCATGGGTTTTAAGTCATCCATCTCCCATTGTCGGAAGCAGCATCTGGTAAGAATTTGTATCTGCTAGAACTAGAATTATCAATAACGCGTGCCCAAGTTGTTCTGGGTTGAGCAGCCCGACCCAGAACTACTTGTAGGTTTCCGTGTGACATTAGTTAGGTACCTAGGTATATTAAATTGGTTCTACCTAAGAATTGTATCCAGCAAAATACATTTCATTTCCCCAAAAGCAGTGACGGGGCATCTAAGTGTGTAGGCTATAGATTGCCTGTCACTGGTGCAAGTGAGGAAGGATCCATGTTGCCCCAAGTAGCGCATTTTAGCGAACCCGGAGAATGCACAGCTGGAGGCACTGCTCGCGGCTCGGAGGAAGTGGCTCGCGCCGAGGGAGTCATCTATTTCGTGCCGGGAGCCTGCCTGTGTGGCGAACAACAGATTATCAGTAAGGGAACACCGCTTGCCCAGGTAAGACATGCTCCACATCGCCTAAATCATTATAAAAATCGCAGCATCGGGACTCGTGCGCGGTGACATATACACTGCGAATAATTATCACTAATCTGTATCTGTCTGCATAGTCAAGGTGGTGAACAGTAGGTACCCTAATTGCGTAACACACCATCAGTCTCAATTTGAAGGATATTGCTAATCCATTGCTTCATAATGTTCGAAAAATGTGTCTGCTCAACAACGTAAATAACGCAATGAATATTGAACTGTCAAAATGAAACCTATTGTAACTGATAGTGTGTTACACATTACCCCGCTGGTGATTAGGTAATTGAAACCAGCAGAATTATCAACAGCCAAAAATTTACCTTTATTCCTCAGAATACAGAAAATTCTGAGCTTTATTCATACGCAATTACTACAGCCTAAGTACTTCAAATAATAAAAAATGCATGAGATTTTTCAGAAAAAACATAAATTTTTTGTTACCTGATACATAACAGTGCAAGCACCAATCTGACCCCCGAGTGACTTAGCTCCTGCTACCCCCGTCCCATTGAGTAGGTTTGAACGTTGAATTTCCACGGGACCGTAATCTGGTTTGGAGTTGCATACACTCCAGTTATTACGGTGGGAAACCGATAACATACGTTTCGGAATTTGATAAATTGTATTCATGATGAAATAAAATATAGGCAATAATTAATATTTCTTGTAATGAAATTAGTTGTCAGATCAATAACATTGTGAGAGTAGATAACCACAGAGTACTTTTTGATAGGAAAAATTAAGTAAGTATAAGTATTCTGCTTCTGTGATTGAGAGCAAGAAGAATAAACCTTTTGCTCTCTGGCATTGGTAAGCAAAAAGGTAGAATTTAATCGAAAAAGAAAACCGTTATGAGCTGTTTCTGTTTTTTATCTGTGATGACTGGTATTATTCTGAGGGTGAGCGTGATTTTTAATTTTTTTGGCGCGACTAAGTTCCGGAACGCCGCTGGCCGGTACTCTGCACTGGTAGGTATTTTGTTAATCCAAAAATTAATATTTTTCGTTTAGTGATTTTAAATACCTATTGTGCTATAAAAGCGCCTATTTGGCAAAAATGTACAGACGCCGGCACATCAACCTACTACAATCTGTCAGATTTCTGTAATAGATTTTCAACTTTATCGCTAAAGCATAAGGCTCAATGTTGATTGGGAAAATTTGACAGTTAGGTGTAGGTTGATGTGCTGGCGTCTGTACATAACATTTTCCGGCGCGGTCCTTTATTAGAGAAATTCAGTAGAATGTTTCATACAAAATCACAATACTGTCACACTCACAACGTACCAACAATATCACGGAAAATTAAATCGTTTACCTAGGGCGGTAGACGGCTACAACATCCGTATAAAGCGTCGTGGATGAAATCTGTCTATGTTTGTGTATGGCACACGTTGAGAGCACGTACACCACTTGTTTTCTTACAGTAAATCAACGTGATCCCAGCCTTATTGCTTAAAGCATAAATTCTATACAATAAGCAAACCCATGTTACACTGTGGTAGCCGCGTTTGACGTAAAGAAAGTATTAAATTATACGGCTGCCGCCGCGCGCCGTACTGTCATTCCATGAACTTTTAAAATACGGTTACAGCCGTTACCGCGCCGGAAGGTGTTAACAACTCTACAAACCTACTTACTTAGGTAGGTATATTTTTCTATCTCTGCAGCTCACTAACCACGGCATGTTATTTGCTATGGATTTCTTATAATGGATTCTTGAGGGTAACCTGATGTGCTGGCGTCTGTAGGTACCTACCATAAACTGAGTGTGGGACCTCAGATAAAAACACGCTTGTACTGACTTGTACGATACAACTACATACAGAAAGAATGGCTAATAGAAATAATTATTCCTAGACAGCACGTTCCGCCGAAAACTTTGTTGATAGAAAACATTGTTTGTAGATATCTCGGTTCATAGGAAGCACTGTTGGCAGAGATCTCTGGAGGCCTACCACAAGCTCTTAACGCGATCCATTTTAGGACCTAAACTGAACTGCTCTTCCAATTCGTACCATGACGTCAGTTTAACGATTCAGTTTAGGCCGTGCCATCTGCTGACAGCGATTGTCCCAAACGGAGTCGCAAGTTTTGGTTTCATTCATTTAATTTTGTACTTGTTTGGTACCATGACGTCCATAGAGCAGCTCAAGCGATCCAGTTTAGGAACCTAAACTGAAATGTCTTGTTTTTTAATCGTTTTTAATTAGATCATGGTAGGCCACCTGTTCATAGATAGCAATTCTTGCCGTAGATTTTGTTAAGTAATAGAAACCACCTTTTTCCAGATACCTTGGTTCACAGAAAGCGCAACGTAGGATGGAACGATTCTTCCCGATCTCCACCACTTGTTTGGCCGCAATTGGGGGACACAGAAACAACTGTAAAAAATATTCTCGTTGTCCACCACTGGGAGACAAAATTATTGTAAACTAACCTTAACACTCTCCCTGCCATGGGAACCGCCGCGCCGGCGACCCCCAAAAAATTTTGTTCAGTAGGCCAAAGCACATTTTTTAATACTTTTATCACATTTTCTATAACAGCACGCCAGTAGTTGTAAAAACTATTTGAATTCGGGAGGTCAGGGCGGATCCCACGGCGTCCTGAAAGATTTTTTTTTGGACCCGCTGGCGTATCCCATGGCTTCTTGTAATAATTTGACTTTTGACTCACGGCGTTCACAAGCAGAAACTTTGGGACCCACCGGCGGCCTCCATGGCCTCCTGAACTTAAAAAGTTTTATATATTGCCGGCAGGGAGAGTGTTAAAACACTTTAAAGTTGCTTCTGCATCATCTCCGGCGCCGCGGGAAGTGCAACCCCGCCGCCCTACGTAACAATGGATATTATAGGCACCCAATGCTCACCTCAGCCGCTACGGCCCGCACGGGTGCCTATGCTTTGTTACAGCAGGCGAGGGTTGCTCTCCCTTCGCGCCTCCGGTTTTTATATACACTCTAGGGGTAGCAGCCAAAAGACTACGAGAAGTCGGGGGTGCCCCGATTCGGTTTTGGAACAGATTCGACCTATTCAAACCATGAAGTGTCCCCCAGTGGTGGCCAAACAAGTGGTGGAAATCGGGAATAAACTGGATGCAAGAGCGAGCGAAGGGCACCCCGAGGTTAGGCTTGGTTAGATTACTTTAAAGTTTTAAACCCTTTTCCGTCGACATAGGATGCAAGAACTTACTGTAAAATAATTACCTAATTGGTTTCCGTGAACCAAAGGCGCTTTCTGTTAACCAAGGTATCTGGAAACAGTGGTTTCTATGAACAAAGTTTACGGCAAGAAGTGCTATCTATGAACAGAGATCTCTGTCAACAGTGCTTCCTATGAACCCATATCTACAAACAATGTTTTCTATCAACAAAGCTTTCGGCGAAGCGAAGTCTGGATTAGAGATTTCTATTAGCTTTCTGTATGTACTTAGTCGTATCGTAGGTGTTTCTATCTTAGGTTCCACACTCCCATAAACTAATGCAACTTATCAGGCTGTGTTTTTTATCGAATAATATTATTAAAGTTATACCGTTCAATTTAATCTTGTTATTTTCTTTATCGAATAAGTAATAACATTAGGTACCTAATCATAGTTATACTGTTCAATTAATCTTTAGAAATGTTTATTACCTACTCAGATTATCGTGACAAGGTCGAGGTGTGTCGTCAACAACTCATATAATCCGAGGTTACAGGGTGTATTTTAGCACGCTGATTACGAATTTGCTGAAGGGTTTTAGGAGGAAAAGATGAGGAGTTTTTTTTATCGGTGCACATACACCGCGCACCTGCGACGAAGCGTGGCTCTGCAGCCAATCGCTCAGCCACTGCGTCAACCGTGCCGTAGGATCTTGAAAACAGAGTGGCCTAGGTGCAAGGGCTAACACAATGCAGCAGTGGACTAGGTACTTCAATTATTACTTACTAGGTAGCTAACCTATATTTGCTAACAGCAGGGTAAATGCCTCCCTATACTTTCCTTGCATTTCTAGAGAGAAGCGAGTGTGTAATGACGTGCCCCAAGTAGCTCTAGATAGAGATGTAGTAGGGCTACTTGGGACACGTCATTATCGAAATAGTTCAGGTGGCCTACCATGATCTAATTAAAAACGATTAAAAAACTAGACATTTCAGTTTAGGTTCCTAAACTGCATCGCTTGAGCTGCTCTATGGATGTCAGGGTACTAAACGATATCCGTGGTACCAAACAAGTATGAATGAAACCAAAACTTGCGACTCAGTTTGGGACAATCGCTGTCAGCAGAATGGCACGGCCTAAACTGAATCGTTAAACTCACGTCATGGTACGAATTAGAATAATAGTTCAGTTTAGGTCCTAAAATGGATCGCGTTAAGAGCTTGTGGTAGGCCTCCAGCTCTAGGAGTATGATAATCAAATAATCATAAGTATTTTTCTTTTACACAGGCACATTCCATCTTCAATTTGCATCCCACAAAGCAGCCTCAGCACGCTGCACAACATACCGACGATCGAAAAGTGCTGATTCTCAGCCTAATTTAAGTAGGTAAGTAGGTACCTACCTAAATTTACTTTTGATTTTGCACTTTGATCTTCAGCTGGCGCATTCTACTTGCTGACACCGACTGATGTCACTGAGCAAGCCGCGGCAGTATCAGCATAACCATTATCATAACAGAGAGGTACCTACCTAAAATAGGTGCTGGTTTTCACACATTCAGTTTGCCAGAAGCATAGCGGTAGGTCTTTAAGTAGATGCATACCTAAACCTTTTATTGTTCCTTTAATATTAATATTATTTTATTCACTCAAGTACTTTAACATCAACAGACAATACATTCATATTAAAATACAATACAAAATCACCACCTGGTTTTCTGACCACCCAGTTGACCCAGTAGTCAGCAACTGTACATTCTGCTGTCTATACATACAGTACCTACTGTCACTTTCAACTGTACATTCTGCTGTCTATACATACAGTACCTACTGTCACTTTCAACTGTACATTCTGCTGTCTATACATACAGTACCTACTGTCACTTTCAACTGTACATTCTGCTGTCTATACATACAGTACCTACTGTCACTTTCAACTGTACATTCTGCTGTCTATACATACAGTACCTACTGTCACTTTCAACTGTACATTCTGCTGTCTATACATACAGTACCTACTGTCACTTTCAACTGTACATTCTGCTGTCTATACATACAGTACCTACTGTCACTTTCAACTGTACATTCTGCTGTCTATACATACAGTACCTACTGTCACTTTCAACTGTACATTCTGCTGTCTATACATACAGTACCTACTGTCACTTTCAACTGTACATTCTGCTGTCTATACATACAGTACCTACTGTCACTTTCAACTGTACATTCTGCTGTCTATACATACAGTACCTACTGTCACTTTCAACTGTACATTCTGCTGTCTATACATACAGTACCTACTGTCACTTTCAACTGTACATTCTGCTGTCTATACATACAGTACCTACTGTCACTTTCAACTGTACATTCTGCTGTCTATACATACAGTACCTACTGTCACTTTCAACTGTACATTCTGCTGTCTATACATACAGTACCTACTGTCACTTTCAACTGTACATTCTGCTGTCTATACATACAGTACCTACTGTCACTTTCAACTGTACATTCTGCTGTCTATACATACAGTACCTACTGTCACTTTCAACTGTACATTCTGCTGTCTATACATACAGTACCTACTGTCACTTTCAACTGTACATTCTGCTGTCTATACATACAGTACCTACTGTCACTTTCAACTGTACATTCTGCTGTCTATACATACAGTACCTACTGTCACTTTCAACTGTACATTCTGCTGTCTATACATACAGTACCTACTGTCACTTTCAACTGTACATTCTGCTGTCTATACATACAGTACCTACTGTCACTTTCAACTGTACATTCTGCTGTCTATACATACAGTACCTACTGTCACTTTCAACTGTACATTCTGCTGTCTATACATACAGTACCTACTGTCACTTTCAACTGTACATTCTGCTGTCTATACATACAGTACCTACTGTCACTTTCCCGACGTGTTCTCAATAGGTACTGGGTCTGCATAGGAGACAGCAGTAGGTACACAGCTACTGTGTTACTAGTTCTGGCCTGGTGTTTATGACCCATTGCGTTTTCACGAGGCCAGCAAAATGGCTGATCAGTGCGATATAATTAGAAAAAATATACGACTATTGGCATTACTACTCTTGGTGAACTTTTGATGGAAATTCTCAAAAGCCAGAAGAGAAAAAAGAAAAAAATATGGACAAGGTGTTGGTTACAGAGGAAACATTTTGGAGCAACTTCTATGGTCATGAGAGAACTGCGCAATCATGATGAAAATGAATTAAAAAAAAAATGAATGACACCCTGCCAATTTGATTTAATAGATAGAAACAATCTAACTGTCCAGGCGTTCGTATGAAGCGAGTGACGACCCAGTAGCTGTCCCTGTGGGAGTGGGGGAACGTCAGTCCCAAGTAGCAAACAAGAATAGTGATTAAATCTTACATATCTATACTTTATCTAAAGTTGGATTTAGCTAAATCAAAAAGGATTTCGTTAAGTCTTTTCTTTCTTTAATACTAAATCGTTTTAAACTAGCGCTACTTAAGTAAGTTAGGAATACCAAAAACCAAGTTAAGTATTCTTAAAACTAGTTTGTATTAAGTATGTCTACAGTTAAAACTAAAAATATTTTTTTACTATACTCAGAATATTTTAAAGCTCACTTAAAACTCAATTGAATAATTGAAGTACCTTTTTAGACAAACAAAGAAAAAATTGATTTTGTAGATAGAATTAAGATAATTATAATACCAAATTCTAGAAACTGATTTTCCTGAGTATATTTTATTCCTTTTTGACTAAAATTAGTAAGTTTAGAGTAAAAATACATTTAACGGGACGTTCTCTTCAAATAGAACCAAGTAGAAATATGGATAAAGTGGAAAAATTAAAAAGATCTGGTGGCTTTCGTCGGCGTGTTATAAAATATAAAAAATTAAACATAACCAATGTGCCTATAAGTGCTGCAAACATTACTAACAATGCGATATCTTCGAGTCGGTCCTCAGTGACGTTAACGGATTACGAAGAAGATGATACCGCGGAAAATTTGGAAATCGTAAAGTGGACTGTGATTCCGACTCTAATGAATCGACAGCTGATTGTAACACATCGAAAGTTGATCGTGATTTTGGTTTTAGAGTCCAATTAAGAAACTGGTCTATTGATCACAATATACCACATACCTACTGCAATCAATGGCTTATTGCAGATTATTTACAAGCATGATCCGGGTGTTGTGCCAAAAGACGCTAGAACACTTCTGAAAACAGTAAAATCTATAGATATTGAACCCTGTGGCAGTGGAAAACACTGGCATAACGGATTTAAAAAAAATATTGTGCAGTATTTTGAAAATTTGGACAAAAATGGCAATTTATGTACTTATAAATGTAAATATCGACGGGTTACGGGTTAAGTAGAATTTTGGCCAATTCTATGTAACATTCATGAGATGAACACTGTGCCTGTAATGACCATTGGAATTTACTGTGGTATTGGAAAACCCTGTCTAATGAATTTTTAAAACCTTTCGTAACTGAAATGAAGGAAATTTTGCAAAACGGCATTGAGATACCTAAATAATTATTTAATAACAATAAAATTGCGATCATTTATATGTGATAATTAATTTTCCTTTTCTTATACCTACCAAATGTTACATCTCAATTATTTTTCATTCAGTGGTAGTGAGTAAGTGGAAAAAAAATCTGCTGTTCCCTGCTGACAAGTCCTATTTATAATATTCTTTCGACTATCTTGCATAGACCTGTTTTCACCACAAAATAAACAAGAACCACACAAGGACGATGAAATGACAAGTTAAGAAAACATTAAGACGTAATCTGGTTTTAACTAAATCAAACTATAGAATCACTTAATACCAAACAAATTAAAATAGTACTTCACCAAAACGGTTTTTAGTATAGGTTAAGTATAATATCTCTTAAGTAGTACTACTTCAAGTGTAACTTGTCTTTACTTTGTCTGAACTAGCCTTACAAAATCAGCATTGTCTAAAATCTTACTTCTTTAGGAAAAATAAGATTTAACGCCATTTTGCACTATAAGTGAAAAAATTATAAAAAAAAATCCGACAACACTTCATCAAAAACTAGAGTAGATTGAACTTACATTTTTGTTATAGTAATTCTAATTACATTAATAACTCACACATTTATAGAAAATGTAGTAATCTGCACTAAATGCCACAATTTTTTTAATTTGCAATATTATTATACAACATTTTATTGTTTGTTTTCTAGTATTTTAAAAGCCCGTCTGTTTTATAGCACTATCTATAGATTTTACACGAGAAATGATCATGCGTTTTAAATTTCTAATGCATTCAACGACATAAGAAAGCCTTTTCTAGTCATAAAAAATTGTTGTTTAATCGCCATTTTCATAAGTCTTAAAACAGTTTTTGTAATACTTTAAAAGTTCACCATATTTTCTAAAGTAATGTTACTTAAAGCATTTTAAAGCAAAATAAGTTTTTATTTATACTTCACTAAGATAAGATTGAATATCTGCAATTCAATATTGATAGTTTTAATTCGGTATTGTAGATATCTTCAAGTCTATTTCTTGATCTTAAGTCAACCTACAAGATATCTTGAAGTCAGTGCTTAAGACTTCTGCAAAACCACATTCTTAAATAGGGTTAAAGTTTATCTAAAGAGTAGTATTAACTCTTTCTTAACATGTTCTTAAATGCTGTGCCCACTTTTACTTAACTCCCCCTTGGAGTGTATCTAGAAGATATCTTGAGGGACATAATAGTTTTAGCCAAGACAACCGCTGGAATTCGTCTACTTGCCTTCAAGATATCTACAATACCTTTTTTAGACATTTGTTTGCTACTTGGGGTGGCAAGTAAAAACAAAAAAAAATTGAAGTAGCTGACCGGTCAGTATATTGGCTCAACTTTGTTTTCACGGACCCAGTAGCTGCCAGACAGTAACTGTCCTTCACTGTCCGCCAGCTACTGGGTCTGTGAAAATTAGGCTACTGCAGCATCGTGTGTGTGGAGCCTGTCCGCTATCATCATCAGCACGCTGTTGGGGTTGCCGCCTACCGCGCACACCAGAGACGCACTCCGCTTACGCATCGTTGTAGAGAATCAGTCGACGCTAGCTTCGGCAAATATGGCCGAGGTATTTACTAAAATAATATACTAAATACCTATGCAGCTTAGTTCCTGAAATGAACTTGCCTACCTAGATATTCGAGTTTGGTAAACTCAGAAACCATGTCCAAAGATATAAAATTCCACCCATAGAGTATTTTCCCACGTTAGAACGAAATAGGCTCGGTACACAAATCAGAGATTTTCGGCAGTTGCAGTATCAACCTATCACTTTTATGATATAATCCGCACTTGTTATTGTTATCGGAGATAACAGTGTACTTTGTTAATGTGCTCGTGTGACTACGATTTGCGGAATAGAAAATAAAGTGTTTTGGATACTTAGTTTATGAGACTTGGGCTACGTAAGAATAGGAACCTAGGTAATTTTCCCAATGTATCCAACGTGCTGATCCCGGCGGCAATTATAATCATCCATCCACAGAACAGATAAAAACTGTCCTGTGCATCCATCCATGCTAATCTCACATGCAACGCGTTCGTTATCAATTAGGTTAAGGTAGCCGAAAGGCCAACGTCGCTCGCGAAATTAAAATTTTGTTGTGAAATTACAAGAAAATTAGAGCTCAGTAGGTACATGAGGTTGTATGGTAATAAAAAAAATATACCCGCTCTTAACAAACGCATTGATCGACGTATAATTACCCACCTAATCAATAAAATCATCAATACAACTCTCAAGTCTAAATTGCCCGATTGAATGATCATTTCATGAACTCATGACATTTGAGGCCAATATTCTAAAGTAGAGTTGTAATGATGATTCTAATGATTAATAGTTCTGTAAAAAACTATTTACGGAATGCAAATCTTGATGAGACTGATCAAAAATTAGGTCACACTACTAAAGCACAATGATCCTTCAATATTCGCATACATATCTATAGCAATATTAAACCTGCCATTGACTTAATGATAAGCTATCACAGCTACAAAACAATAAAAGGTTGCGATTATTTAAAAACCAATTAGTGGTCCCTTGACAGTCAAAAATTGCATCGAGCACAGACTGCTTAACCCTTAAAAATCACAAGTTTTATCTTTGGTGAGACCCCGGTGAAACGCCGTTAAGAACACGCAGACTTCACACCGCTTCCCTATTCGTCTGAGGTTTTCAAGGGAGGTATATATCGGGTACGTTATTCGCTCCAAGAGTTCATAAGTTTATTGCAATAACAACGAAAACAAGGAAGTAAAATGAAGGTAGCATATCAAGACGATTCCGAATATCCAAAATCATTGGACAACAATGATCCTCTGGGTCACTTTAGACAACGATTTTATCTGAAGAATGACTACATCTACATGTGTGGGAACTCCCTAGGACTCGCCACTAAGGACGCCGAAGAATGCGTATTAGAAGTCATGGAACAATGGAAAGATGAAGGTATCAAGATATGGATGGTCGACGACAACAAATATTATTTATATTCCAAGTATTTATCTAAGCTCATGGCACCTATTGTTGGAGCAGATCCTGATGAAATATGCATCTTTGGCGGCACCACAATCAACATCCATCAAGGAATCAGCACGTTTTATAAACCCACTAAAGACAAATACAAAATATTGGTAGACGACATCAACTTCCCTACAGACCGTTACGCAGTGGATAGTCAAGTTAGATTACAGGGTTACGAGCCAAAAGATGCTGTGAAAGTCGTCAAAAGTAACGGGAAGTTTATGGATGAAGACGCAATTATAAACGCAATGACCGACGACGTAGCGTTGGTGTTTCTTCCTACTGTGTACTACAGAAGTGCCCAAGTATTAGATATGGTAAAAATAACTAAAGCAGCTAAAGAAAGAGGCATTCTTATAGGATGGGATCTTTGTCACGGTGTGGGAGCTATAGAAATCAATTTGACGGAAGTAGATGCTGATTTTGCTATATGGTGTACTTATAAATATTTAAACGGAGGTCCTGGTTCGACTGCAGCTTTCTACATTAACAGAAGACATCACAAAAGGTTGCCGGGTTTAGCGGGATGGTATGGAAACAAAATCGAGACTCAGTTTTTATTGAGACAAGAGTTCGATCATCAGCAGAACGCGAATGGGTGGCAGATTGGTACTCCTAACATTTTATCCATGGCTTCTTTGGAAGGGGCTTTGAGAGTTATTAATGAAGCTGGCATACCGAATATGAGGAAAAAGTCTTTAAATATAACTGGGTACCTGATGTATCTTATCGAAAAGAAGCTAATAGATTACGGGTTTACTATTGGAAACTTGAGAGAAGATAGCAAGAGAGGCGGTCACGTATGCTTGGAACATGACGAGGGCTACAGAATCAGCATCGCGTTGAAGTCTCGAGGGATTGTGCCAGACTTTAGGGATCCCAACGTCATCAGGTTGACGCCAACGGCTTTGTACACGAGTTATGAAGAGGTTTATAAACTAGTGGAAATTCTACTGGATATTGTTAAGACCGAGAGTTACAAAGTAATCGGTAAGAATAGGAACTATGTTGTTTAACCTACTCAAGTTATGTATTTATCAAATGATTAATTACTCTTTTTTCATAAACGGTTTGTTACTCAAAAGGTTATACGCTTGATTGTCGCTTTATATCAGGCGTGCTCGAGGTCAAGAGCGGGCCAATTCAGCAATTAAAAATAAATTATTTCTATTATTATCCGTATACACTTAGTTAAATGATATATAACGTGCTATAAAAATATCTGCCACGGCTTCAATGGGAGACAGTATTCTGTATATAGATTACATTAGTAAAGATACATTATTGATCTTATGTCATTCATTTTTTTCATACAAAAAAATGTGCGTATATATTTGAATTGATTTAGTTGCATGAAACCGTCCCACAGTAATTAGCTGTTGCCGCGCCGTCATCGTCATTTCATTTCGCAAAATGTGACGAAGCGACACATCGCGCGTAGCTTGTGAACCACGTTACGCAGAATAGAGTAAATGTTTATTTAATTACTTTATTTTCTCAAATTGATTTAACTATTCCGGGATACAAAATTTCTTCACTACTGTAATCTATATACAAATAGTGTCTCCCATTGAAGCCGTGGCAGATATTTTTATAGCACCTTATAATGGAAAAACTTTCAGTAATGTGTGTAAATATTAATTTAAGAAATAAAAATTATTGATGAAACTAGGATTTCTATACAAACATTTAAAATAAAGATTTCAAATAAAACAATCAGAATTTGGTTTTCTTTATATTTTAAACTGAAAATAGGCTTATACTATTTTACTTGAGTTGCAATGTGATTATATCAACATGCTATAAAATTTATCCTATCACAAGTCCAGAATTATATTAGACACATCTTTTTGGAGGTTATTTAACAAAAAATATTCACACTTTTACTATAATCACACCACAACGTTCCATTTATAAATAAAAAAAATAATTATGTATAATAATTAACAAAATGTCAAAACGTCATTCCTTCTCAGTGTTGCCGGCCGAAATAAAAAATATCAATTTTTTTATACTAACAACATCTGTGTGTGACTTTTCGTACTTATAACTTACCTGGGATGTACAATAATGAACCCTATTTTTAATTTTTAATAAACCTTAATAATAACAGTTTTCTATTTATCATTATTATTTATTACTATTTACAGTAATTTACATCACAAGAGTATGTTGTATGGTGGTTGTGGACGATACAACTTTATTTTTCTTTTTCAACATAAACTAACGTAAGGAACTAATAATAAGACCAGTCAGGCCTGAAATTAGGTTTAAACAGGCGTTTTACGAAAATTTACAAACACGATTATTCATTTTTCTATTTTCTTGAATTTACGGGAAAGTATTGAGATTTTTTAAAATAAATCGTATTGAAAACCTTCGTTAAAACCGTCACGTTTTTCATAAAATGCTAGCTGGAACTATGCTTACTCAGGAGTCCTAATTAACCATCGTTAACTTATTGTTATAAAACAGTAGTTTAACATACAATTTAACTTGGCTGTTCAGTCAAAATGCTTTTCTAGGACACATCTATTTTATTTAAAAGCTACATTTGTATGTAACATCAAGTTTAGCTATCTACTACTACCGTATAATTACTAACAATGCAGAGACCCCACTACGTAGGATATTGGACTTTACGGATGATAAGTTTGAAAAATATCTTGAAAACCTAGCAGTCCGTAAAATAAATATACTTGAACTCCTCAAATAGCAGGCAGGATGTCAGGCATACTAAGTCTTAAAACAGGACTCCTGAACGCCACATGTAAAATTTCACAAACGGACTAAAACAAAACACTTTTTAATTTTTTTTACATTTTTTAACACCAGCAGATGATGATTTTTGCAGACCTACATCAGTGACGAATAATTATTACCTCGATTGTATTCGTGAGCGTTGTTACTGGCGTCAAGTACTTACTTACGTCACTATATGAACTACTACGTAAACAGTCAGACGTACTATAGTCGCGGGTAATCACTAGCACTTGACGAATCCGTTCGTTGTAACCACCATACTCGTTACCGCTCACAGCACACACGAATGAGTGACAGATGGTTGCGTAGCTGTCGCTTTGAGCCTCTGTAACAAAGAAAAATCAAATTTAAGGTCAGCCCAAGGGGAACACATCAAAGAAATAGAGATATCTAGCGAGATAATTATTTACTATCAAAATGTTTGTGCCTTCACCACGTTTATAGTAGGACCAAATTGATTGGCCTTTGCCTAGTTACTGCAACCTAAAATTTTGAAACAATTTCAAATTAACTGACTTCTTTCTAAATAAGTAGTATAAACCTAAAATGACATTCTATAAGCTTGTAAGTATAAAAATATATTACTATTTCTATCAATAAAAATGAACACTAGCATATTAAGCAAGACTTGGTGACATTTCAATAAATAATATCAGCCTATTACTGTATGTACCACTTCTAGACAAAGGTTTCTTCTAACACAGAATTCGAAGGCAAGAACATTTCAATACATGGAAAAAAAAATAAGGAAAAGAAAACCCACACACAGAACACCCGTTTCGCTATCTTGGCCACACCGCAGTAGAAACAAAATTCTGGAAAATAATTGAAATAAAGTACTATTTGTTGATGTTCCGCCTTTAAAATACCCAGAAAAATAAGAAGGTATGCTTTATTGGGACAAGACAAATATCACAATTGGGTAGGTCATGAAATTACTGGTAACAGGAGATGGTAAATTAACTGAATGGTCCTATAATGTTTGGAAAATTGGTGGCGCAATAACTTTTGAACAATTAGGTATCCAAAACTAAATTACGATGTACAGCCAACAAAAGAGATAAGTATGCAGGATCGTCGGATATAGTTGAAGTTTAGTAAGAAATCGATGGATGTTGTCGACTGAAATTTAATTTGATAAATGAGCTGTTTGTTTTCTATTAATAAAATTAAATTTTATCGGAGAACATCCATCGGTTTCTTACTAATTTCAACTATATCCGACGATCCTGCATACTTAACTCTTTTGTTGACTGTACCTAGTTGTAATGAAAACGAAACCTTTCACGTATTTAATACAGCACGTCGTCCAGTCCTGTTGTATTTTTGTTCTATTTAAATGCCTTTAATCTGTAATATTAACGAATTCTTGTTGAAGAAGCGAAGAAAGTTCTTGACGCGCCGGCCAGTCGTCCAGGTCGTGTGCAGGGCGGGTCTGTGCTACACGCTACACTATCTACGTACAGTTGTGCAGGCGCACCGAGGGCCAGTCGTCCAGGTCGTGTGCAGGGCGGGTCTGTGCTACACGCTACACTATCTACGTACAGTTGTGCAGGCGCACCGAGGGCCAGTCGTCCAGGTCGTGTGCAGGGCGGGTCTGTGCTACACGCTACACTATCTACGTACAGTTGTGCAGGCGCACCGAGGGCCAGTCGTCCAGGTCGTGTGCAGGGCGGGTCTGTGCTACACGCTACACTATCTACGTACAGTTGTGCAGGCGCACCGAGGGCCAGTCGTCCAGGTCGTGTGCAGGGCGGGTCTGTGCTACACGCTACACTATCTACGTACAGTTGTGCAGGCGCACCGAGGGCCAGTCGTCCAGGTCGTGTGCAGGGCGGGTCTGTGCTACACGCTACACTATCTACGTACAGTTGTGCAGGCGCACCGAGGGCCAGTCGTCCAGGTCGTGTGCAGGGCGGGTCTGTGCTACACGCTACACTATCTACGTACAGTTGTGCAGGCGCACCGAGGGCCAGTCGTCCAGGTCGTGTGCAGGGCGGGTCTGTGCTACACGCTACACTATCTACGTACAGTTGTGCAGGCGCACCGAGGGCCAGTCGTCCAGGTCGTGTGTAGATGAGCGCGTGTCGGTGTGTTCTCTGCGGCGCGACACTTGTGGAGGCTCGGAGTTGACAACACAACCCTCGTGGATGTGTACTGTCGCGATGTCAGACCCGGGGATCTCGAACATGACTTCTAGGAGTAGGTTTTCCTGTAAAAGGAACGAAATGTTAGAGTATGTATGTCGATGTTCAATATGGTCAGTCATACTAACAATAAGAGTCATTTATGAAATGGTTTTCCACGATTGAACATGGGAGGTTACAGGGCTATTATAAACTTAGGTTCTTCAACAAGTCAAAATTGTTTTTCACTCTCATTTCATCAGTACCATTGATAGGGACCCCTTCTTTTCGCAGAATGTATTTTTCCTAATATACTTTGGCATAACCATTTTGGTATAATTTGTTTTGCCATAATAATACTTTGAATTTTTTTTTTTGGCATACCGATTATATTATTTCTCATTATCGCGTGTTCGTATGTCCGAAGTTAGACAATGATTCCCGAAGCGCATTCTTTTCTTGGGAAACCTGTACATATACAGTATTGAACCACAATCCCATATAAATCTCGCACGTGTGGATTTAGTAAAGTGAGAATGCCTTAGCAACAAGTGAAGACGACCAAGCACGCACCATGATGGCCCGCAGGCCGCGCGCGCCCGTCTTGCGCTCCATGGCGAGCGCGGACACGGCCTTCAGCGCGTCGTCGCTGAACGACAGCTCGCACTTGTCCATCGCGAACAGCAGCTTGTACTGAGATACCTGTAACAACGTATTATGTATCACAAATATCACTTCAAGCAAACATTTTTTTTTAAACATTTCCAGGCACTTTTGAACTGTCAAAGAGTTAGAAAGTTAAGCCCGTATTAAAACGTAGATTTCAATGGAGAAGAACCGGTTCTTCTCCATGGAAGAATGTAATCCAAGAAACACTTTAGGTACTTTTTTAAATCAAGTTAGAAAAAATCGTGGTTACTCTTCTTATTGGTTTTTTTTTTGTGATCATGATGTTGACATCGACACGAGTGTTTTTCTATGCTACGGTACGTGATGTATCACGTACCGTAGCATAGAAAAACACTCATCACACTCACACATCACACACTCACCACTCTCTCACTCATCTGTTGTTGCCGGCAATGGTATTAAAATGTGGTAATTTTTTCTTCTTAGTCTATGGGTTTTAAGGCATGTTCCTTCCACGATAATGCTATTGTGTCTTGTCATGATACAAAATATTAATGAAACAAGTTTGAACTTACCATAGCGTTTTTAGGTTCCGTTAGTATCCGTACGAGCAGGTCTTGATTGAGACTATGGAAAGGTACTAGCACGGGAAATCTGCCCACGAACTCCTGCGGAATAAAACAAATTGCATGTTAATAAAATTCTTCACAGTAGTATTTGACGGTCATGTTAATATCACACAAATTAGTTAAATATACAAACTATTCAGTAATTTAATTTTGAAGTGTTTATGTAATAGTTTATTAATCTCGGAAATGGAATGTATACAAAGGTTTTGCCAATTTGAAATAATAACCTCAATTGTGTAGTTTGTCAAAACTACTATAATATAGTGCTAAAATTGTAAGCATATCTTAAACAGGTGAAATATAATAATGCACACAGCTTTCAGCTGTGACCACTCAAGCTCTGCTAATGAGACAATTGATTTTCTATTGTTTCGAATCAAAGATACGCGCGGAGCTAGTTACGTAAACTACGATCCAAGAATCTATATATATAAAAGGAGAACTGACTGACTGACATATCAACGTACAGCCGAAACTACTGGGGCTAGGAATGTGAAATTTTGCACACGGCTTCCTATTATAATGTAGGGGAGCACTAAGAAGGGGTTTTTGGAAATTTAACCTTTAAGGGGGTGAAAAGGGGGAATTTTGTTTGTATGGAAAATAGTTAGTTAGGATAGGATTTCACGCGGATGAAGTCGCGGGGAAGCAGCTAGTAAAATATAACTGTTTCAAATAAAATCGTGCAATAGTAGATTGTACAACTCTCTTGCTTTTCACTTCGATTGCGAGAAAATGAAACAGGCATAAAGCATATAACAGTAATTTCACTGTTCAAAAATGTTGCAAAATTGACGAAGAGAATAGCTAATTCCCGCCACAAAACTTATTAAGTTTTTTTTTTATTTTCAATATGATTGTGTCATTCGATTTGGGTACCTACTTCATACTGCCAAGTCATAAAAATGTTTCTTTGCGTTTTTACGGTTTACGGTTTAAGACATTTATTTTCTCAAAAGATTTACACAATCACTTACAGAGAAAATACAAAATAATAAATGACAACTATTTTATCTGGTTTTATTAAGTTAACGATAGAAAACACGGAAGTGATATAAATTAAAGCCAATGAAATAAAATAAAGACTGTAATCTGCGACGTTTTATTGTGCGTGTGTGGCTGTTGGGCCTGATTATCTTAGTCTTAGAAAAAAAAAAATTACTTTATGCACTAGAACATAAAAATGGTTTTCCTTCTAAACAAGAGAACCGTAAAAGTCGTGATTGAATGTGTCCCTCGTGAGTTTTTATTTATTGTTGCTTAAAATCGTGTTTGCGCGTAATAAAATAGACGTACCTACTATGGATGCTCAGCCAGGTACCTACGTCGACCAAAAAGGATATTCTATCACTACCTAAAAAGTGACAACGCACTGCTATGTCTGTGTCTGCGTGATTGATCTTTTATTTTCATTAGTTTACGATGAGACTTTAGGCTATAAAATGTTTATTTTTGATTTGGAATTCCATTTTTGAGATTAGTAAGTTTATTGAGGTAACATATTTAGAATTTAAAAATCGAAATCGAAAATGAATATTGGTGGCTGCAGTTTGTATAGGGTATAATTATATTGGTAGGCCATTTTGTGTCATGTTATGTGTGTTTATTACATTTACCGGGTAATATGTTTTTCATTGACTTGAATGAGCCCTGGCGGCTGATAGTATGTCATGCTCACACAAATGTCACGCTGACGGTGGCGTGTGTGTTGGATCATTTAGCTCCCTTCAAAATGGTTGAGCTGAATGGTGCTGATCTATGGCGTCATGTTCGTGAACGGGCGCCGTCAGTTGGGGCTGGTCATCACTCAGCTGCCTCGGCTTATTTTGAATTATTTTATTTTGAATTGTTGTTTTGTTACTATTTGCTGTACTCTGGACGCTTTTAACGCGTAGTAAGTTTCTTTTTTTACATCGTTCTCACATAATTATAAATTCAAAATAAATGATGTAACTAATATTTTTGTAAAACTATAATTTAAAAGAGTGTCCATGGAGTTTCTTGCCCGTTCTTCTCCATAGGTACCTACGCTTTGGAATGGGCAACTAGCTTCATATTTTCTGACTGACCGACTTCTTGACAATTCAAAAGTGCCTGTAAATGGTTTAATTGAAATAAATGCTTTGAGTTTGAGTTTTTAAGCTTGAGTACGAGGCTTTTGACTACGTTGTATGTGTATATTTTATGTCTCTTTTATTTTATTTGTAATGTGCGTTTTGTTTGTGCAGAATATACCATTTTTTCTTATTTTAATACTTAATTTATAGTTCGGCTGATAAGAGAATGCGTTCTTGACATTTGTCAGTTTCATACAAAGGAATACATGTTTTGTAAATTTGATTTTTATTAGTTATCAGAATTGTTGCATTGATAGGTGTCAGGAATGCATTTTGTTGACGGTCGGACTGTAATTCAAGTAAAATAGACTTGTAATCACATTATTTTATTTTTCCAAGGGAAAATTTTGATTTTTTGACGGTTTTTCATACATAAACTGTCAAACGTCAATTTTATTCCACAGATAAAAAATATCTCTGCCGTTGGTAAAATTAGTATTTAATGAACATTTGCTGAAACGTTGTTTAATTTTCGCTAGCAACCGAAGGGTTTGATGTCGCCAGCAGGTAGACGTAGCGCACTGACCGGTATCATCCCGAAGTCGATGAGGTCGCGCGCCTGCACCTTGCGCAGCCAGGCGTCGCGCTCGTCGTTCTCGGCGCGCGCGGAGTCCAGCGGGGACGCGTCGGAGGCGGCGGCGGCCAGCGCGGCGCGGCGGCCGGAGCGCGGGTCCCAGGCGCCGAACCCGAGGTACTTCTCGTTGTTGCGGCGCTGCACCAGTCTGGCCGAGGGGAGGCACATACAGCGGGTTGCTATTGAAAGCGACCTCGCAAAACGACTCGCTTAGACTACGTTTCCACCACAGATGTGTGCGTGCGAGGATGCGTAGCGAGGGATGTGTGTAAAACAAACAAACAATATCGCTTCATTTTCATACCTTGAACTAAGTTAACGTTGTTATTGATTAGTTTTACATACACTCCTCGCTACGCATCCTCGCTTATATCTAGTGGATAAGCAGCCTTACAATCCTTTCACAATTATTTTACCTTTGACAACAACAATCCAATACCAACCGTCTTATAATATTGTTCTACGAAAATGATATTCTATAACGTTTTCTTTTTATAACGTTATTGATATTTTTAGGTTTTAATATCGTTACAAATTTTGGAACGTTATACGATAACATTAGTGGTAACGGAACGAAATTCATTTCGTTTTCAAGTCCCCGATTCAAATATTTCAAACTCGATTCCTGAATATGCGCCGTATCCCAACCTCGACAATCAACACTGTTTTCAAAATTCAAATAAGTGTCAACCTTTATTTTTTTTATTACTTGTACATCGTTAGTTTTCAAAGTCTATTTTCGAGTAACCGAACATTTCCCAAACTTTAATCTATTTTAAAAATTGAGATATGTGGCCATGATTTTGTTTTTTTTTGTGCATCTCATTCTCACCTGTCGAGTCCGTTGTACGCGCCGCTGGCTACGAACAGTATGTTGGTGGTGTCGACTTGTACGGCGTCGCCGCGCAGCTTGCGGGAGTTCCGCTCCGGGACCGACACTACCGCGCCTTCTAACATCTTCAGCATGCCTTGTTGGACGCCCTCGCCTGGGAAGATTAATACAAGTGTTACTTTTGCCACAATAAAAAAGGCCGAAAACAAAAATGGCCGAACATGGATATTTTCACTGAAAATGACTGAAAACGAAAAATAAGGTAAGACTACGTTCTTGTGGCACTTTACGGAACTGATAAGGCTGCCAAGTGAAAATGGGATTGTACGAGTCACGTCAGCCGCATGTATGTGACCGCTGGGCAACACGCTCCACACGCGCTGAGGGCGGCGCGGGACGAGCGAGAGGACTACACGCATACCGCGAGGGTTGGCTCGAGGGGGCTCTGGAAAAGGATGCTTTGAAGGATTTGGAGGAGGTCGTTGCACGGCAGTGGGACAGTGCAGGCTAGCATAAAAAAGTGTAATCCTACACGAAGATACAAATAGTAAAAGGGGAATTGGGAGAGAAACCACAGTTACAATCCGATTCACACTCTATGGCGGGTCTGAAAAATCTGCGAGTCGCTGGGCAGTCCGTAGGCAGTACTATTTTTGTTTTATTACAAAAAATGTTGGATGTGTGGACACATTATGGACATACAAGATATGATCGTCACTTACATTTCTATTACATTAATTTTATATAGGTAATGCTTCCGTCATTATAGTATTGTAATAATTACTGAAGGAATGTTCTTACCTCCAACATCTCTAAGCTGGTGTATGCCCGGCACAGCGCCGATCTTATCGACCTCGTCTAGGAACACGATGCCCGTCTGTGCTCGCTCAACACTGTAAACAAAAAAATTAAACATTTTTACTCTGACCACAGAATACATAATAGTACTACCTGACTGGAACTTTTGGAACGAGGGTAAAGTAAAAAAAAAATAAGTATTCAGTTTATAGGAAGTAATAGTTATTTATGCAACTGTTTTAGAATAAGGTGTATTAAAACACGAATGCCGAGTTTGATAAGAGGATCACATGAGTGTTTTAATATCTAATTATGTACAGTTGCATACAATACTTTATCTACACTCATGATATGAATCCTCTATAAAAGGTTTTGAAACAGTTTTTTGCAATACATTATCGAACAAAAATGGCGGCCGACGGGATACGACGTGAATTCGAATAACTTATTCTTTTTTTTAATTACGGCACTGTGGTAGTGAAACGCGCGTGCATGACAATGCTCTTTTTTGAAAACGAGTTGCATAATGAAATTTAGTACAACATTATAACACTCGTTTGAATGATACTATGGTTAGTATGACACTGGTTGTTTTAATGTATGCAATAAGCTAACTGTTTCAGAAACTTTTATAGAGGATTTATAGCATGGGTGTAGATAAAGTAAATAAAAGCAGGCATGCGTCTGTCGTACACTCATGCATGTATAGATATTTTAAAGAAGGCTTATTTGTATAATCTACTACAACGCACAGCCTTAGCCACTGCGTAGAAGCTTGAAATTTGAATAGGGGATGAATGTTTGTATGTAAGTTCGTCTTTTTTGTCGATGGGACACTCCTCCGGGCACATCGCCTGTATTTCTGTAACTTACTTGAAGTTGGCGTCCTGCAACAACTTAGCGATGACACTCTCGATGTCCTCGCCGACGTAGCCGGCCTGCGTGAGCGTCGTACAGTCGCAGATCGCGAACGGCACGTCCAGGCATTGCGCTATCGTTTGTGCTAGTAGAGTTTTACCTGTAAACAACAAAAAAAAAAATGTTATATTATTATTGCTACGCCAATTCATTAGAAAGAAAGAATAACATTTATTTGGCAATAGATCATGAAACACGTACCCCCTTACTAATAAATGTTGTATAGCGTCTGTATAGTTACACAACGTTTTGTCTTCTTTCGAAAGTCGAATTACTGACTACTGAAAGAGAGAAATCGGTGTAACTATTCATATGATCATCATCTGCCTAGCCTTTTCCCAACTATGTTGGTGTCGGCTTCCAGTCTAACCGGATGCAGCTGAATACCAGTATTTTAACATAACTAACTATTCATATGATATTACGTTTATTAGTAAGGGGGTCAATTTAAAAAAGTGGAATGTTTTAACAACAGTGTGTGCCTCACGGGTCCATTTCAACCACTAATACGGACAGCTATGTTACATTTCGGAAACGTTTCATGTTGAACGTAGGCTTTCAAACACTGTTACAAACCAAGGAGTAATTGTATATTTGTTTCGATCATATCTAGAAGACAAATCCATGTCCCCAGATAGGAGGACGATAATACGACGTAATAACGTCTAGTCGCATTTACGATACAAAACATCAACGATTCTTTACTGTTTTTTTTTTTAATTAATGAATGCCAAAAAGAGAACGCTATTCTATATTAATTTGTTTAGCTAAAGTGAATTATTCTGCAATCATTATATTAACTATGTAGGTTCCAGTAAAAAAACTTTTATGTGTTTGGAAGTTGCAATGCCATGCTTCCAAATAATGACAGATTACATTGACTTTTAAATTAGCATACAATTTAATAAACAATACAAAATCCAAATAAATCCACACCTTGCATTCAGCATTCATCTCACGGAAAAAAAAAACAAATAGAATATTAAAAATTATGTTGCTCAACATATTGTATCAAAAATAGTGTTTTTTAAACAGGCAACAGTCAACACACGCTGGTCATACAGAAAGCTCATTATTTTGTGTAATTGCGGCGGGGCAGGACGTGCGTTGAATAATGTAGCGAGTTTGTTAACTGTTGAGATCGTGTTATGAAATTGTTGCAGACGAGAGTGCTTACTCATTTATTGTTTTGTAACTTTACGAGTTCTTGTCAAACGACCCTTTTGTGTCGATTTGTTTTGTTCGTCTCGTTTTCTTGGCTAATAGCCAGGGTCCAGGTCAGGGGTAATAATGTTATATAATTTACACAAAGTAAAGCGTCTGTCTGGGTTCGAACCTACGACCTATAACTTAGTCGCGGCTTTTACCACTGGGCCACCACTGACGAAATACGGATCCGTCTGAAAGTACCTAGTTGATCCGTCAAAACAAGTGACAATTTAAATTTTTCTGACGGGCAAAAACACATTGGGAGTAGGGACAATCTGTTAAATCGTGTTGTCATTCATTCTTATTTCGGGCCCCTAACTAAACTGATGTCCGTAAGTGATACGATAGAGTAGGAATCCCTCGAAACATCACCAGAGACTACGGACTCCGTGGTTTGGGTGTAGTAGTCTATCGTAACCCACATAAAGGCCATACTATAAGATATGCCTTCTTCTTAAGTATCATGAAGACATGTCTTATGCAAATAAACAATTTTCTTTTGATTTGACTGACAAAGGCGAGCTTAGACTAATCTATTGGGTAGCGGGATCGTCCGAAAGGGTTACCGCTGCCCCGGAACATAAAGGGCTAAGGAAGGAACACGGGTGGGTTTTAGTCAGTAAGAGTCTGACACTCCCTTCCGCTCCACCCAGAGCGGGAGGAGTCATTAGATGATTTCCAATCCACAAAAAAAAAAAAAAAAAAGACTAATCTATTCTGTACTAACTCCAGTTACTAAATCTGTCTAGTCACACCTTGCCCAGCGACTGAATTTCCCAACCATTGCAACCCGTCACAAAAAATAGACCATTACAAAACAATAAGAAATACTTAAAAACTAAACACGACATAAACAAATCCATCATCTATCTTTTGCAGCATAACCGTCGCGGTGCAAACTCATTGAGAATCCTTTAATTTGCACTTTTCGCTCTCGGCATACGAAACAGTTTCGAGTTCGTTTAACATTCTGATCTCGAGTTTATGGTCATCCCACCCACGAGCGAATGGGCGAGGAATTAACGAGTTAAGTGTTGTAATAGTGGCCTTAGTGAATTTGGTTCATTTTAATTGAATAACATTTGTGGTATCAAAAATTGTGCCATCTATATTGAGTTAAGCTGATTTGCAGCATTTTGTACGAAGAGAATCTTAGTTTTTCAGGGATTTGTTCAATGTGCTTTCTGTAATGGATAGGTCTCAATGTGTACGAATATGCTCACCCATCATCACACAGACATACCCGTAGCAAGTGTGTAACCGTGCAGGATAGCCGATTAGCGTGTTACCCAGCTATTTTGCCAACATTATTTCTACACCAAAGCAGTCACTTATATGGGTATTTGGCTTTCTTACATTGTTGCATTTACAAAATACAATTCAACATTGGCCTGTTATATCATTGCTCAATACTTTTTTACATATAGGGGTAAAGTAAACAATGACTAAGTATATTTTTGCTCGATAATAATTCCATATTTTGACAGCCTACGCGAGTGCTCTGCAAACATTTGTCTACACAAATAAGACATAAGCATGTGTCAAGTTAGTTTTATTATTGGATTTCAATGGTTTTACTGGTGTCTTACTGATTGAGCCATCTCTTCTGATAGATGCTGTAACAGCTCAGTAATATACAGGGGACATTGACCGTCGACGCACAACGTATTACCAGTACATGATTCTGAAACTGCACCAACTCTTAAAAAAAAATTGCTGTTCAATAAATTTTGATCATGTAGGTAAAATGCACTTTTCTATGAAAAGGCAGAATTTTGAAGTGAAAACTTCTGGCGCGTTGGGCATTTTTTTGAGAAGGGATGAAACCATTGAACTCGCGACACTGTTACCGACACCGCGCTTAATTCGGATGTGTTCGGCTGTCCTCGGGATGTGCCTACTCGGTTTTAATGTATTTCCGATATGTCAGTGAATGATGGCAAAGTATTCTGTTTGTGTTTTGTTTATATGACGATTCAAAAAATACACACGTAATTGTTCAAGTTTTCACTTCTGTCGGCACTCCCGGAGTGCCAGTTTTTTTTTTTTATAATCGACTTAAAGTTTGTAGTGTAGGGGTCTAGAATCATGTGCTATATGTATTCATTGTTACAGTTTGCGAGTCGATGTATGCCACACTGTGAGTTTTATTTATTTATTTATTTAATACTTCAAGCACAAAAATGTACAGAGGCGGACTTAATGCCATAGGCATTTATTGTTCTTGTAATCTGCGTTCGCGATTTATTTGCCAAAAATGTAAAAAAATATGAATTAATGAAAAAATAACTTTAATTTCAAAACAATGAAGTACAGTTTACTCTACAACTTCAAACATTTTTATAACTTTTTCAATAGTGCTAGTCATTCTGAAATCAACTTAATTGTCATTGAAATAAAGTTGATATTTGTTTAACTTGAAATAGGGTGGGGGTGTGCAGCTCAGCGCACTTTTACTTTAGATAGTAGACCCCCTCACCTTATACAATTAAGATATTGACCACAGTAAGCATTTCTGTTTCAGCTGTTTGTGTGCGGAAGTGTGATGGCAGTGAAAAACTGAGATTTCTCAAGAAAGGAGACACTTTCTATGAAAGATTAACAACGGCATCAACATTTATGAGGTTGCGCAGTAGTATAGGAACGGCTGGATCAATTTTTGTGATCTTTGATTTGTTGGATTTGTCTCCGACCCGAATAGCAGAATAACTATTACATAATCAGCCTATAATGTTCCCACTGCTGGGACACAGGCATCCTCTATGTGAGAGGGAGTGGGCCGTAATCCACCACGCGGGCACAGTGCGGGTTGGTAGATGTCACATGTCTTCGAATTTTTGGTTCTAGGACATGCCGGTTTCCTCACGATGTTTTCCTTCACCGTTTTGAGAGCAGTGGTGATGAAATAATTTACACAAAGTAAAGCGCCTGTCAGGATTCAAACCTACGAGCTATATCTCGTATGTCGCGGTCGTTACCACTGGGCCACCACTGCTCTAATATAACTATTAAAACGTGGGAAAATTTCAAGAAACAAACATTTTTGGAGATAATTCATTTTCTCATCCTGAGGCAGTATGAAGTTCGCCGGGTCAGCTAGTAGCTAAATAAACTCTATTTACACGTGACTCAGATGTTATATAATAGTACATTGATACCACGATTCACCCGCTGGGCAAGTCTATTGACTCAAACATGAAGGCTGTTGACTTTTTACTTGTAATTCAATAATTAATGTATGAAATGTACATATTCTACTGTACGTTACGCGGTATGCCATTGTACCGATGTTTATATTATTACTTCATGGAATTGTTATTGTGATAATAATTTACACTTGTCGCGGTAGGTCCGCGGATGGGTGAAAGCACGTCCCGGCTGTCATTCGTAGTCATTGACAGTCGTTACGGAAAGCTAGGCGCTAGAAAGTCTGAGAATCGGTGTTACCAAAGGGTATCGTGTTACCCAGCAACTGGGTTGTGGGTGGAGGTCAGATAGGCAGTCGCTTCATGTAAACTACTGGTATTCAGCTGAGGCAGACCCCAAAATAAGAAGCAATTGCCAAAAGAATTTATTTCAATTAAACCCTGCACTTGTGAGTTGTCAAAGGAGTCGGTCAGTCAGAAAGATGAAGCTAGTAGCCCATTCCAAAGCGATGTAGGTTCCTATGAGGAAGAACGGGCAAGAAACTATGAGGACACTCTTTTAAATGATATTGTTACAAAATATTGGTCACATCATTAAAGTTGAATTTATACTTTATGTGAGAACGATGGCACTGTGCCCGCGTGGTGGATTACGGCCCACTCTCCTCTCACCGAGAGGAGGCCTGTGTACCAGCAGTGGGAACATTATAGGCTGATTATGTAATGTAATGTGAGAACGATGTAAAAAAGTGTGCACGTTAAAAGCGTCCAGAGTAAAAACAATTCAAAACTAAAATCAGCCGTGGCAGCTAAGCCCACACACGTTAAAATATCGCGGCGGGATTTTATGGCGCACTGGATTTTCAACTCTCGGTGTAGAGCCGAGCATTGAGAATCTAATAGAGTGCATTCCAGCGCGTCGAATAAACACATTGTTGGATTTTTAACTCTCGCCGCTAAGCAGAGTTGTTGAAAATCCAGTGTGCGATGACTAGTTGCAACTGACGACGGTGCTCGTTCACGAACATGCCACATGGTTATTATACTAGGACTTTTAATTAGCTGCAGTAAAATGACAGCCGATGTGTTACCACTTTTAAACGAAATAGTGATGTGACAAAAGAATCGATTCATTCAATTCAAAATCAATCAATGTCCAATTGATTTTTATAAAAAAGGAAAGTATATTTTAGGTCAGGTCAGTAGCTTGTGTTTTTGAGGGCGTGACGAGCCTCTGAAAGCATTTTTGGCAAAACCATATTTACAACATATAAAATCAATTAAATAGGCTTTTCTCAAAGACTACATAATAATATCTGAACGTTAGGTATAGGTTTTAGTCTAGGGTACCTGGATTCAGTAAAAAATCTAATAAACTATGGCTATGTACTTAATTGATATTGTATAATTTGAACGATTTCAGGCAAATTCACTATTCGAGCACTGCTTTGATGCGAACTAGTACTACTAATTAACTATCATCTTCTGAATGAAACTACAACGTATATTTTTATCCGATCAATACAAAGAATATTTTTTATTGTTTAGGGTTAAATCAAAATCGATCAATTGCATTCCATTCACATCACTAGAAGAGCTATCTCTACTAGTGATGTGAATAGAACACAATTATGCAACATAATCTATCGAAATGACACTAAGAAGTGTCATTTTACTGCAGCTAATTGAAAGTGAGACTGTAGGTTACTCACCGCATCCCGTAGGCCCGAGCAGCAGTACGTTGCTCTTGTCCAGCCTCAGCTCGTGATGTTGACGCTCCAGCACTTCGGCGCCGCCGGAATTATTACTGCCGTGACTTAAGTGGAGGAGATCTGAAACATTGGACATAGCTTCCTCAATGACTTATGTAGCTTAGGACTTCATGATGACGAGGGTACAACTGAAGCGGCCAATGCTCTTAGCTTCGCTTTTCAAAAAAAGGTCAACCTAGTAGAGTTTTAGGCGTGGTTTTAGGGCTGCGACTTTTGTTATGGGGCCCCGAAATTATCAATTGCAATTTTCAATGTTTTGTGTGTGTACCTATTATTGTCCATCGCTTCAATAGCATTTTGTGGACGATCATTTTGCGCATCAATGTGTATCAATGGACGATTGCAATTGATTATTTCGGGGACCCTTTAGAAGAGCGACTGGTTTTGGGAGATAAATATCCATCGACTGAATGCTAGGTTCTCCCCAGTCAGTATAAATCCAATAGGACTTTTGTAGCCAACTAATATTTTTTATTAGTTCTATTTGTTGAAGTTCACATGCAGGGTATTTTGATTCCTATGATTACAGAATACTTTAGATGTGTTTGTAAAAAATTGATTACCAATGTTTGCATTTGTCACATGCCTAAAATTTTTTTTATTCTATATTTGAATAGTCAAGTCAAATATAAGTCACCTATAAATTAATATATTCGACCTTTCCTAACGAGCAGGTCACATTTACATCCTTCTGGTTCATCGTTAAATTGTTCAAACACATTCAATAACAGATAATTGCTAAGAGCTGTTTGATTAGGCCATTGGCTCACGTTGTGCGTTTCACAATACAGATGACAAACGAAAATGGTTTAAAGTGTGAAATGGTTGACTCATCGGTTGTTATTGATTCGTTACAGATCTTCAGTTTGTTGTTTTTTATGCAAAGTTGGCACATTGCAAAATATCTAGGTCGATATAATTGTACAATGTTTTTTTGTATTTCTACAAACAAAGCATACTAGCAGCACCCCACGGTTTCACCCGCATAAGTGTCGATCCCGTGAGAATATCGGGATAAAATTATCCTATGTCCTTTCCCGGGACTCAAACTATCTCTAAGTATACCAAATTTCATCTAAATCGGTTCCGTGGTTTAAGCGTGAAGAGGTAACAGACAGACAGACAGACACACTTTGGCATTTATAATATTAGTATGGATGTTTTTATAGTATTGTTTGTTTAGGAACTGCCGGGTGGCAAACATAATATATTGGATTTTACCGCCCGGCCTGTGCCGACTCATGGCGATCGTACTCTTGTGTAGGATCAGCATAATCATACTGTTATACTATTCCCAGTGCTGGACATAGACCTCCTATATATTGGAGCGTTCTTAGTAAACGAATACAATTCTGCCAAATAAATGTCATTTGAGTTTGAAGTTTGTGACACACTCTCTCTGTCAAGGTATGTCGATGTGAAACCATTGAATCTGCGCTCTGTGGATTAAATCTTAATTAATCAAAGTATTGAGTTTACTTTTCGGAATAAAACCATCACTAACTTCGAGAGGGAGTGGGCCTACCACTTGTATAGCACCACTCAGCAAAGCACAATTGACCGCGCTCTGGTTCTATAACGTTTTAGACATAGTCAACTAAACTTGCTGCCTAAATACTTTCCCAAAACCAAATTGAATCAACACGAACGAAATCAGGACCGTGAAAATCGTAACGAGAGGCATAGATTGTTTTAAGAAAAAATCTGTAAGGTCACCTGCCCACTGAGGCGTAGTGACGACGTTGTTCGAGCATTCGTCACACTTTCACGCAGCTATTGATAATAGTTTTCAGTAAAAAGCACCTGCGCATGCGACGCGCTTTTACGGTGATCTAGTCTAAATGACAATGAGGTTTCGCTTTCGACGCTTAAGTATTTGAATTTGGTACTGCGCCGTTACAATTAGCGTTATTTCTGAAAGTCAGAAAGAAAGAAAAGTAGATAAATTGCTGTAAAATCACAACTTAGTTGCTGTAATCGGCTGAGCAAAGAAATCTCTACCAATCATAAAAAGAAAACTTGACAGTTTAGATTTCACTGAATAAACATTTAAATAAAAATAAGTTTTTTTTTTTGTTTTTATACTGTCCGTTAATTAGCAATACCGTGAAGTGTAATCGTAATCAAATTAAAACATACAATCAAATTGCACAACTTATTTAAACGTTATTTATTATGTAAGTATGTATGAGCTAATACCTTTTTTTTGGAAGATATAGATACAGGCCTACTTTGATCTATCAAAGCTAGTCGTAAAGCACAGAGGCCAGCACATCAAGCTACCCCAATCTGTCATATTTTCCCAATTGAATATGAACCTTATTGATTTGTAGTAAAGTTGAAAATCTATCAAAGAAATTTGACAGATTGGGGTAGGTTGATGTGCTGGCCTCTGTACAGTCATACAAGGATCTTTGGCGCTCAATTAATGACGTTGACAGAGAGACGCTGTTGGTAAACATATGTGAAATTGTTTTGTGAAACGTGTTGAAAAAAAAAAGGAATCCGCTGGATACGAGAAGCACAGAATCGTTCGAAGTGGCCTCACTTGGGGCAGGCCTATGTCCAGCAGTGGACGTCTTTCAGCTGAGATAATGATTGAACAAAAAAGATAGCGACGTTAGTTCCGATTTTGGCCACGCGCCTAAAGATCCTCGTACAGCTGCAGGTGTTCTCACCTCTGTGTGTGTGATGTAGCGGATGGTGCGCATCCGCGGGCGCGCCGCTGGTGACGTTGTTGTAGATGCGCTTGTAGTGGTTGTACACGGCCACCGACAGCACCTTCTTAGCGTACTCTTGCCCCACGACGTGCTTGTTCAGGTATTCGAAGATTTTCTTAGGGGGAGGCGGAGGTTTTCTGGTGAGAAAAGAAAAATAACAACGTTAGAACACAATATGCTTTGCTTACCACGCATAGAACTCTGAGAATATTATTATAAAACTAGCGACCCACCCCTGCTCCGCACGAATTTACGACTTGAAAAACATGTAGTTTTCGTTATCTATACTAATAATAATAATAATGCTAGTTTGTTTGAACACGCTAATCTCTGGAATTACCGGTCGGACTTCAAAAAATCTTTTTTTTTTTTTGATAGCCCAATTTTTGAGGAAGGCTAAAGGCTATTTAACATCACGCTATGACTCTCAGGAGCCGAGCAAAAAGAAAAAGTCAGAAAGAACGTTAAGCGAAAACGCAATGATACCGCGGTAAGTGATGCGATGCGACGAGGTGGGACAAAGTAGCGGGCAGAAGCTAGTTTTAAATGTTTTATCCTCTACATTAATTGTTAGAGATTTAATTACTTGGACATGGACATTACAGAACTAATACTCTGAACTTTAAAAGGAAACACAGCAGTTCCAAGGCCAGTATACCACGTCTCCACGATCACTGTCCGCCGTCGCACCATGGTCCTTATCGACACCATACCCCTAGACTCCGCACAACGCCAAACAAAAGCGTTTGTGTCTCATTTTTAAGTGCATAGTCATCATAACAGATCCGACATATATTATGTATTACCTACATAAATTTTCTGGAATGAATTCTCTAAATGATGGCAAATACCGTATCGAAATCCATAGGGGCCATTCAAGTATTACGTAAGCACTACAGGGGGGGGGGGGTCCTTTGCTTTGCTTATTTTTGATAACATGGGGGATGGGGGGTCTGGCTGGTGATTACGTCAGCAGTATTTATTTTTTTTTACTTTTTCGGATTTTCTATAAAATTTAGTCGATTTTGGTTTGAACACGTAATAATTATTATTATGGCAACCCTACTTGTCTATGCTTGAAAACGAAACGCATATAATTACTGCTCATGAATTAATAAAGAAACCAGAACACATTGAAAAATGCATGTACCAATGTTTACGTAAGCATGGGGGGGGGGGGGGGGGGAAGAGCTTTCCTTACTTTTGCTGACGAGGGGGACGGGGGTTATTAATTGCAAAAAATCTGCTTACGTAATAAGCGTAGATAGGGAAACTTTTTGAAAGTGAAAAAAAAAATTGACTGATACATATGTATCAGTCATGTGGGATGTATCCCAAAACTAATAACAAAAGAAACAGTCATTTATATATCATTGTCATGACCTATTCGTTATCAGATAACGACATAATTGTTATCAGTCTACAGCTACTATTATTAGGTATTAGGTCAGCGAGTACTTATAGATTGTCTGCTAAGTGTATGAAACTTTTCAACATTTCCTACATTTTATTAACACCGGTGAAAACAAGGAACCGTCTTCCTACAGCATGGCTGGTTATGGATGGATGTAGGACCTTATCTAGGTAAGTAGGGACAATGTCGTCAGGTCGATGGCTTCATTACGAGAAGATTTATTTGAGTGAATGAAGTCGGTTAAAAATAGCTATGAATTCTATATGACTTTGAATCCACGCTGAAGGTAAAGTAACTGCAGAGAAATAAGAAACTAATTTATTTAAAGCTTTTGAATAAATTCTTTTTGTCTTTTTGTTGCATAGGTACTTCACACGGCAGCTTAACGATTTTCCGTTATGCATTGTGCATATTCCGCATTAATTATGTGTAACTAGCAAGTATAATTTTTGTTTTATATTTACAACATAGGTAGGTTATTTCTATTTGATTACCGGTTACCGTTAAATAATAAAAATTAATTATAATGTAAGTATCTACCTATTACCTAAAGCAGTTTTAATAACTTTTATGTAGCTACACCCATGCTATAAATCCCCTATAAAAGTTTCTGCAACAGTTAGCTTATTGCCAACATTAAAACAACAACCAGTGTCATAGTAACCATAATATCATTCAAACGAGTGTTATAATGTTGTGCTAAATATCATTATGCAACTCGTTTAAAAAAAAAGAACATTGTCATGCACGCGCGTTTCACTACCACAGCGCCGTCATTTAAAAAAATAACTTATAGGTTATTCGAATTCACGTCGTATCCCGCCGGCCGCCATTTTTGTTCGATACTAGTATTGCAAAAAAGAGGGGTCCGTGGCTAAATAATAACAGCCGCACAGGTCGATCGATCAGGTTAAGCTACGCTTGTCGCGGTAGGTCTGTGGATGGGTGACCATCTTTACATACTGAGACCCCTCCGTGCCTCGGAAAGCACGTTAAGCCGTTGGTCCCGGCTGTCATTCGTGGATCTTTGACAGTCGTTACGGGTAGTCAGAAGCCCGAAAGTCTGACAACCAGTCTTACTAAGGGGTAGTGTATTACCCAGTAACTGGGTTGTGGAGGTCAGATAGGCAGTCGCTCCATGTAAAATACTGGTATTCAGCTGCATCCGGTTAGACTGGAAGCCGACCCCAACATAGTTGGGAAAAGGCTAGGCAGATGATGATTTGTATTGCAAAAAACTGTTTCAGAACCTTTTATAGAGGATTCATAATCATGGGTGTAAATAGTCTTGAATGCAACTGTACATAATTAGGTATTAAAACACTCATGTGATACTATTATCACACTCGGCATTCGTGTTTTAATACCCCTTATTATAACACACAGTTGCATAAATAACTATTAAAATACAGCGTGTGACAGCGTGACCCAAATTATCTTCAAACCAGCTGAATAACTCTCAAACAAAAACCAAACAGAGTGAAACGGGGGAAAATAGAACACAAATGTGAAATTTGTCATACATAACAATTTACATACAGTTTGTTGAGATTTACATTTTCCTCAAAAATTCGAGAGCAAAGACCTTTTTAGTAAAACAGGCGTATCGCGGCAATCGGTTTCGAAAACCTTCGTCTTGATGAGTCAAGATAAGTGGGGACGTTCAATGAACCTATTTGTTTCAGAGCTGTGTAAACTTGTAATAGGGTTGACAATATTAGTGACGTTTTTTGGGTTCCGTACCCAAAGGTTAGAAACGGTACCCTATTACTAAGACTCCACTGTCCGTCTGTCACCAGGCTGTATTTCATGAACCGTGATAGCTAGACAGTTGAAATTTTCACAGATGATGTATTTCTGTTGTCGCTATAACAACAAATAGTAAAATAAAAACAATAAAATAAATATTAAAGGGGGGCTCCCATACAACTAACGTGATTTTTGTTGCCGTTTTTGGTCGATATTAATAACGGCAACAGGTAGACGCTTGAAATATTTACAGAATAGGTACTTAGTTGTATGGAAATGTTCGTAGCCATCTTGTTTGGCAAATGGATGATGGACGAGAGTATTAGGTGGGCTGGTTTCCCGCCTTTGTTTGCCAAAAAATAACAACTTGATAAGTGAAATTTCGACCCCCGACCCACCGCGTCACATCCTATCCGCCAGCCCGCGCTGTTACTTTGTTTTCACCCTTTTTTTCTTTTTAACTAGCTCCTAAGTATCGTAACGTGATGTTACATAGCCCACAACCTTCCTCAAGAGTTGGGCTATCAAAAACAAAACCAATTGGACGATGCTCAATACATATATTTACTGTCATCAGTCGTTGACTTGCCCCAGAATACGGTAGTCGGCTCGGCGTCGGTAAATTGTTGTCTATGGGCGTTGAAACTACGTTTTTATTACACGGATATATCAACTAGTTTGGCCTTTGACGCATTTCCAGTCTAATTGACAGCTCTGTATGACTCTTACGTATTCAGCAACCCTAGTATAAAAAGTATTCCGATGTAAGAGCAAGATAGATGAGTTTATTGCTTGGTCATTGTTGCCGAATGACAACGTATACATAATTCATGTGTATTTCATACGTGTGTGTGTTCTGGCAATTCATATTTTTATATTCGTTATTTGTAGCTGGCCAATTATAAGACTGCAGTTTGGATTTGACTTTGACGCTATCACTGTGTCATCATCTGCCTAGCCTTTTCCCAACTATGTTGGGGTCGGCTTCCAGTCTAACCGGATGCAGCTGAATACCAGTATTTTACATGGAGCGACTGCCTATCTGACCTCCACAACCCAGTTACTGGGTAATACGATACCCCTTGGTAAGACTGGTTGTCAGACTTTCGGGCTTCTGACTACCCGTAACGACTGTCAAAGATCCACGAATGACAGCCGGGACCAACGGCTTAACGTGCTTTCCGAGGCACGGAGGGGTCTCAGTATGTAAAGATGGTCACCCATCCACAGACCAACCGCGGCAAGCGTAGCTTAACCTGATCGATCGACCTGTGCGGCTGTTACCTCAATCTGACGCTATCACTGTGTGTGGGTTCAATATTATGACGTGTTCAAACGAAATTCTTGATTTGAGGATTGATGCGCATCTGCTGCCTAAAAATGTTTGTGCATTTTATTTCTGTCTAAGATGGTCTATTTACAATAAGTACTTATTTCTTCAATCCATCTATGTTTAAATGATTACTTAATTTTAACAAAAAAAAAACGGATCTATTTTAATGTGCTGATTTAAATTAGCTAGCGGAACTGTAGACGAGATGAGTATCGATAACTAAATACGAAAAAAATAATACTTAACAAAAAAGATTTGATGTTGCTTTTTTGGAGTAAACGACTGGTAGTGTTGTTACTTGGTGTATGACTTGAGAAAATCTGTTTCCTTTTGTTTTATCGTGTCTAGATATCGATACCCATCACGTCTGCAGAGTTTCCCTAGCAAATTTATTTGGTCCTTCTATATAAGCACTTCCAAAACAGCAAATCAAACTAGTATGATGCTTATTTACCGGCAAAACATAGAATCTAGTTTGAATCAGAATTATCTTAGCGTCCATGTTAGATCAGTGTAATTGTTTCATACAACACGACGGTGTAGGTACGCGAGTGTCACGATTCTGCGTCACTCCGGACGTGTTCTATTGTGGTGTTGCGAAATTTCTAAACGGATTAGCTATCTTATCTCGAAAACGTAGACTTAATTTGAGTGGACTTGGTTAGAGGTTTAGTTGGTAATTGTATGTTGTGAACATTGTTTACTTTCTACTAGCTTTTGCCAGCGGCTTTACTCGCGTGGAGGTTCGGAATTATCCCACAGGAACGTACTAACCGGGATCAAGCCGCCCATAGCCCGTGAGGTGATGGTCCGTTTGGCTTGTGCTGTGAGCCAAATTTCATCGAAGTCCGTTCAGCCGTTAAGGCGTCAAAATGTAATATATAGACAGAGTTACTTTCTCATTTATAATAATCTATGTATATGTATACTGAGATGTATACTAATAATAAAGCTGAAGACTTTGTTTGTTTGTTTGAACGCGCTAATCTCAAACTACCAGTCGGATATGAAAAATTCTTAAAAAAAAATGGCTACCTAATGTCTATATACATTAGGTAGCCATTTAACATCATGTTACAAGCATTTGGAGCCGAGCAGATAGAAAGAACGGTAAGCAAAAACGAAATAATAGTGCGGGCGGGCAATGCGATGCGACGGGGTGGGTCGGGGAAACAAGAAAGTACTCGCGGACGAAGTCACGGGCAGAAGCTATTGTATGTTGTGCAAGTATGGATATGGCTGATATTCACGCTTATATGTTATTTATTGCTACAAAACTGGACTGAACGAGTCTTGCCAATTCGTTCAAACGATTTTTATAGTTAGACAACTGGTGTTAGATATCAAATACTATACAAAAGTATTCAACGAATTACACCATTTTATATTATAAATTTTATCACCGTTTACACTGCTACCAAATCAAACATTACAACTTCCCGTTTTCCTCTCTACATAGTGCGATTACGTAATACACGTATGTAAAATCTTTTGTTTATTATTATTAACTTACTTCCTTTTATACGATACCGTAGCAAGCATATATTGTTTTGGTTGCGTGTCGATAAACATTGACAACTTGTTGATTAATAATATTTTCATTTACATAGACGAGCTACGCTTGCAGCGGTTGGTCTGTGGATGGGTGACCATCTTTACACACCGAGACCCCTCCGTGCCTCGGAAAGCACGTTAAGCCGTCGGTCCCGGCTGTAATTCGTGGATCTTTGACAGTCGTTACGGGTAGTCAGAAGCCCGAAAGTCTGGCAACCAGTCTTACTAAGGGGTATCGTATTACCCAGTAACTGGGTTGTATAGGTCAGATAGGCAGTCGCTCCATGTAAAATACTGGTATTTAGCTGCATCCGGTTAGACTGGAAGCCGACTCCAACATATTTGGGAAAAAGGCTAGGCAGATGATGATGATGATTATGTGGTTACTATATTTTCCAAAATAGAAGTAACTTGCCTTTCAAAAGAGCCTTATCCACCTTATCACCATAAACGACAGTTTATGGTAGCTAATAACAGTAACTACAACAGTGCCATTACTACCTTAGTACTCATACACACGAGCGCCACGCGTTAACGGCTGAGGCAACTGCAGCAGTCGACGAACGTCGACGGCAGCCGTCGATAACGTGCCGCTCGTGTATTTGAGTACGGGGCTTAAATACACGGGCGTCAACTAGGGTCGACAGCTGCCATCAAGGCTGCGTGTATGAGTATCCCTATACCTAACATATACCTCAAAGAAACTACTTATAAATATATAATAAACTCACCTGTAGAATCCAGACTTATTATCCGCATTGTCTTTAATACTCTTCTTAGTGTCAACCTCACTGAGGACCACGAAGAAGTGGTGACACTTATCACACTTGACGAACCGTGTGGAGCTGACGAACGTCTCCACATGGGTGCAGGGGTCGCCGCACTTGGGACACGTGAGGACGCCGCTGTTGCCCGACCCTGACTTCTTGCCGCCTGATGTTGAGCCTGAGGAGTTACAGAAAATTATGATAGGTGAACAAAGACAGTTAAACATGTGGCCATTTATAGATGCTATCAATATAGGTTACTAACAGGTAGGGTAAGTTGAAGGGAAAAGTCGTAGATTTACAGCAGTTCTGGCGAAAGTTGAGCGTTCTGTGTGTGTGAACTGTGAACGTACACCGATAGCACAGAATAAATAATAGTACTACGGAAAGTGAAGTGTTGCTTTCGCTAGAATTACTACATGGAGACTAGTTCCAAGCCTTGGCTAGGAAAATGCTAAGAATAAACCAGAAGTTGCATAATCTTAAACAATTACCAAGAAACAGCAAAACAAGGTAAAAACAAACATGTATGTAATTCAAATAAACAGCATTGCATAAAGCATCAAAAGAGCAATTAACTACTTATAAGATTATAATGTATAAGTAATTTAGCGTGCAATCGCCTTGCCATCTAATGAGATGGCCATTGCAAGTATTGCACGGAACCCATTTCCGTCAATTACCGCCTGAAAACAACCTTCAGAAAGATAAGTAATCGATGCAGGCTTCCTTTCATTATAGTAACACTTAATTAATTTTAAGTGACCTTTGTCAGTCCAAATAAGCTGAACACTGGCCATTGTATTGCATTAGAAGAAAGAGGACCTAAGCCGCGTCTAGGTCACTGCAGTGAAGATTTGTAACGAAACTGTGATCATTGAACTATCATGTTGTTATTTTGCAAAGACTTTCAATAACTCTTTGATAAACATAAGCTTCGGTTTCGGTAAAGTAAAACCTAACGTACATGGTAATACTACCTATAAACTTGACCTCGTCGAAGGTTAAGGATAAGGAACCTTGATAGGCACCGCATTGTCAATAATAAATAAGTTATGGATGCACGATGTTATGTGTAGCAGTTGTTTTGTGTCGCAGAAGATAGACTAGCCAAGTAATCAGTTGAAATACCACTCACCAGTGCTTAGGCAGTAGCAGTACTGGTGCTATACAAGATCGGATGCACTATAACATCATGATGGTCCAATGTAGTCTCAAAACATCCTTTTCTAATTGCTCTTGTTAACACTGACGAGTCATTGTACTTCTGGGGCAGTTCCTTATAAATAATACCAGCCTATTGTTGCCCCACTGCACGGCAAAGGTCTCTCATACAGAGAAGGCACGAGTATTGATCACCACGCTTGCTCAAGGCGGCAGTGGCGAAGGGTGAATTTATGATAGAAGTAGGTCGGAGCAAAAAATAATTCCAAAAGAAAATTTCAATGATGAATTGACTATAGAGTGGTTATGTTCTGAATTTTCGAAGGGAAGCCGGTGGGAATCGAGTTGTATGGTACCTTCGCCACTGCAAGGCGGCTTGGCGATTTCAAACTTATATTAACTAGTCCAGGCTCCCCACGATGAATGATTCAAAATGTCAGTGATGTCCAAGATAAACTCAGAAAGAGTAGAGTTCTAAGCTGGTATTATTCTCACCTGCAGCAGCTTCTTTAGGTGGGTGTGGATGCGGCGGTCCTGGCGGCTGTTCGGTGGGGCTCTTGCACATCACCGAGCAGGTGGAGAGCCCGCGCGTCGGGCACGTCCGTCGTAGAGCACGACATTGCGGTACACCTGCAGACAATGGAACACATCTTATGAGTTTGTGGTAGAATAAGCGATGTGCGAAAGGAAGATTTGCATCAATTTTGAGATCACCGGAAGAGGTATTGTGGTCGCGGATTCTCGGGCATAGTATTATAAGGGTCACTATCGTGCTCATTCTTTCCTACGCTTTAGTTATATCGAATTCGATGTTGACGTTGGCACTGCGGTACACCTGCAGGCCAATTCTCTTCTTCTTCAATGTCAGAAACTTGTAAAAAATGTAGGAAAATCACAGGTATTTTTGACAGATTGAGGCTGATTTTAGAATGCGAACGTTCTAAACACACATCTTATGATTTTGCGGAATAAGAAATGAAGAACGAAAAGCCTGAAAGAGAAAGAAGTAGAGAAAGAGAAGAACCCAAAAGAAGTACCTATTGCTGTAAACGTGGGTCATTGTTACCTAGTACAGGATAAAGGTAACTATCGTGCTCGATTTGATTCATACGCTTCATATTTTGAAATTCAAGTTCACGTTGGTTGACGTTGGCATTGTTTAAGTGGCCTTACCATCTCAAGGTAGTTTTCAGACCAAAATGGGCGACTAAACGAAAGAGAACAAGTGCTTTAGCAATTAGTTTAAAAAAAACAAAGAGCTGTGGTTGCTACACTAGATGAAACGCGATGCTAAGATTTCGCAAAAGCGTTTTTGTTTCAAATTAAAACTTTTTTACACGCAACTTTCATAAAACAAAAACTATAATTTGCAAATTTTTGTTCGCCTCTATAATTTCAACTTTCACGCTAACTTAAAATTGTTACAATTACATACTTTAAAAAAAAAACCGCGTATGACTACCAGACTACCCTGACGATGGAGCAATGAATGCTACAGCCAATCCAAATAATTTATTCAAATTCAAACAAGCAACAACAAAATATATTATCAAGTATGACTCGAACATAAAATCACTAATGTTTAGGATAGCAAGGTCAATAAGTCGTAGCGGTAGGTCATTCGAATGTTGCATAATCAAGGTCAATATTCAAAGTTAATTCCTATTAAATACATGCATAATTATGTCAGCTTCATTAAACACATCAGAAGATGTAATCCAACTGAACTTGACATTCAAAAAGTCAAGGCATACAACAATATGGACTTCGGAATAAGACTGTGCTAGACAGGGTGCAGCAGTGCGACTTGCGACGCGAGTCCAGTAAAACAATTTCTATGAAAACATCATGAAAATTGTTCTACCAGAATCGCGTCGCACCGTCGCGCCGCGCCTATCTGCGGGGGCCTTTAACTGGCTGGCAGCTTCTTGCATTCAGACGGCTTTTAATGAGTTTAAGTCTTCCTTGGGTACCTACCTATAGCAAACTTAGCTTATGTAGATTTAACGACGCTTACGTAAGGTAATCATCGTTTGTAAAATCTGAGAACTTGTATGTAAAAGGAAGAAATCCCAATTACACATCAAATGTGTGCAAGCGCAAAATATATTGAGACCACGGGTATCGATTGAGACTCAGTATTTATTAAGGACCATTTTTTTAATTCGATAATAACTTTTAGTTCAACGCCTGACCCAATAATCAGACAAGTAAATTATAGGATTGACAATAAAAATGATTGCAATAGAATTACAAAATGACATAGGGTAAGCTTGATACATGCTTGATACCATATTTCACGGATCAAGCATTACTTGGCAACTTTCCATAAGGATAAATAAAATAAAACAAAGCAAGAAAATAATAAATAAAGCTTTTTAGCAAGTTCTATGTTACATAGAGCTTACAGGAGTGGTACACTGTCAAGTCAACATTCGTAATGGCGCCACCGCCAAGACAGGGCGTTGCGAAATCAGTTTATTTATATCGATGACTAATAAAAATTAAAATATCGCCACTGATTACTTAATAGTCGTTTCGTAATATCCACTCTTGCTTTCTTTAAATGTATATCAAATTGGCGAAAAATGAACAACGTTTCTACCACATGGTTGTTTGGCAATGACAAATTACGAGAAAAACTATGTCGTCTTGATGTTCTCAATTATAGTCTGGGAGCCTGGTTGCCAATTTTATTGCGCATCTTGCTGATACTTTCTTAAGAATGTTGGCTGTGCATGCAACACGGAGAAATGAATGTTGAACAAAGGACAAAGGCAACTGTCATTACGATAACTTTTCACTCTAATTATGTATAGTTTACAAGAGCGTGGATGAATATGGTCTCTGGGAACTTGTTATAACAATAGGCACTATTGTTCATGTCCATGTCATTTTACTTTCCTGCTTTACTAACACCAGCATTGTTGGGCGCTTGAGTAGTGAAAACAGAACCTTTGCACAACTTTTCTAATGTAAATTATTATCTTAAACGTATAGCTACACTACTGTAGTTTTGATAGGGTACGAGAGAAGTGTACATCAGCCCATTTGGCAATTATAACGAAACCGGTTTCAAAATATCATAAATAAATTAGATTCGTTTATATAACCATGTCTAGAACTTTAATAATACGAAAATTAATTCAGGAAACGAACAACTCGTAGTCGCCTTCGAAGCAGATAAAAATACATATTTGCATGTTGCTTGCATATTACCTTCGATATGCGTTAATCTATTTATAATCATAGAACAGAACTTGAGCTGAGAACAAAATTTGTAAAAAAAAAACAAGAAAATAAAGGTCTAATAATTGCAGCAAGGTCAAACATCCTCGTGGTCATTGTCAGAACTTGATTTCGCAGAAGCGATACCAATGTTTTAAAGATGTTTCCTATCTTGCAGGCCATCGAAACGAGTTTGGTCGAATTCATTGTAAACAAAAGTGCCACGGAAAAGCAAATACCAAGAACGTGTTTAAGGATTTAAGTTTAGCAGAGTATATATTTCCATTTTGGATGTTGTGTAGCTTAATGAAATTTTGCAAAGCATCAATTGGAAGTTTAGAACGCTTACGATGCAGTGCTTTGGTCGCAAGCGCATCTGCTGAGCACGATGTCCTAGGTTCGATTCCCGGGTCGGGCAAAGTGTTATTGGGATTTGTCCCCTCTGGAAATTCTCAGTAGCAGCCCGGAGTCTGGACTTGTGCCCGGTTGATGGCAATAGGCTCGCCCATATTACATGGGGACTTAAACATAACCGGCGAAATGTGAGGGTACTATTATAGGTGCGCCTCTGCTTAACCCTTCGGGCAATACAGGTGTCCGAAGATGACTTGGACGAGAAGCGGTCTATAAGCTCGTAAGTTTATTTTATTATGTGTATTTTTACTTTTCCTCATGGAGATTCTGTAAAAAGGATATCGAAATCACTTATACACGTAATATAGAAAAAATAAGCTACATGAAGTCGACATTTCCTAACTGACTACACCTGAAAAGAAATGGCGAAACAAACTCAAGGGTCAAAGTATCTTTTAAAGTCCAGACATACTCTTGGTCAGCTTAAGTGATGACCATGTAGATTAGTGTCTGAAATAGTCTTTTGAGGAAAGAACCACACATATTTGAGTATACCAATACCAAAGAAAGGATATTTGGTTAGACCGCATACTCAACCTGCCAGACCATCATTAAAATTATATGAAAAAGAAAAAACCCACATAGTCCTATTAGAGTACTTAAAAAAAAAAAAAAATGTTTACTCGTGCTCAGCAAAATGTCCTCGTATGTTTTTAATAATAAATCAATACCTAACACGTGAAGCGAAGGTTGTGCAACCAATTTTGATAATATAAAAATGTCAGTCAGCTGTCATGGGTTGTCTTTGGCAATTACAAATAATATACGTACACAGGTACCTACCCGAGTCCCAGATGTCTTCGGTGATATAATCAAAGATCACCTGAGGACTTCCAAGGGTATTGATTTGCATAAATTGGTTGATCGCAAGATTAAGTATGCTGTCCCAAAGATAAAGGGTGATAACACAAATGGGATGCACCATAACATCTTATTAAAGCAGAGGCCATCGTTAAAAAAACACTTTATTAAGCTCCACCAAAACTTACTTAAGCTTGACAGGTAATTCGTTTGGACAAGACAAAAAAAAGTAAACAGCCTTGACCTAATTCCAGGCGAGAATAACTGACCACAAATCTTGGCCATATATGCAGATTTTTGGCATATTAATTAAGAACTTACTAGCATTTTTGATGTTTTGAATTATCGTAAAAGTAATAATGGTCAATAAAATGAGCGTATCCATTAATTGCAACTGCTACTGCTTAATATTCTTCAGCTTGATGTCAAGGTGATGATATTGTGTAAGTGCAAGTGGGTTAAACTCTTTCATATGCCTTTTACGAACAAGGATTGAAGAGTACACGGATTTTGTAACTTGGCACACTGAAGTTATTTTTAGAAAGAAAATAAAAATATATTTTTATTTTGGCTCTCATCAGCGGCATTGCAAAGTTTTGGTTTCGACACAAACTAAAAAAATATGAAGAAGAGAAACGTTAAAACTGGGTTTTGTTCGACTCATATCCGTGTATGTGACAAAGCTGGCGTTTTACTCAAGGCCTGCTAAAAGCTTCATCGTACTTTATATTCTGAATTTCTGCTCTATCGTGAAAACTACAATCTAGAACAACATATTTTTAAAGACAGCAGTCATGGTAATATTATAGACCGTGCAGCAGTGATAACAGACATTTCATAATGCCACCTAGCTAAAATACGGCATTTAAACAATCTGGAGCCAAGGTTTATCGCTAGTATTTTTAAACAGTTAAATCCGTGATGATAACTTCATTACAACGCTTGTTTATTAACTTTTAAGTGCATGCAGATTAACATTAAGCAGTGGCTTATCATGGTATAAAGTCAACTTAAAGTTCATTCATTCATAGAGAAGAGATCTTAAAGTAAATATTATATTTTACAGAAAACTTGAGATTTACTTATCTAATTAGATAGCATTTGCTTTTATTTAGGTGTCAACGGGGAAAAATCTAGCATTTATGCAAGCGAGCTTCTTAATTACACTACACACACAACACAGAGAATGCCATCAGCTATTGCAAGGCTGAGATGGTAAGGTGAGCCAATCCATCGTCCCATATTGACCCCTGCATTGTCAATTCAGCCTTAAACCCGGCAATACTAAAAATACCGCTTTATTGCACGGAGTAACAGTTACTAGGTGCTTATGCTATGCGAATTTTAAACAAACCCGTATGTTGTATGCATTTGTAGCGATAAAAGAAACAAACGCACTGTTGTTATCACTAGGTCGTCTAACTATTTACAAAGTAGCGAGAAAAGGCATGTGTAAACATAACATTGCTTGCATCTTTAGCTTGTATTGAGTAACACTTAAGCCGTTTTAATGAACCGTGCATCTTTGAAGGAAACGGAGCTGATTCTACAGGCAGCTTTTAATGTCAAAATAAAACCTAGGTACTATTTAGGCAAAGCAATTGAACTCGCCCAATAATGGCATTTCATATGATAGACTATCTATCAATATACATATGTATACTATATATGATCACTCCGAAGTTTATTAATTCCCACGGTGATTTCTGACTAAGTCGCATGGAGTCATCTGAACCTAGCTAATACGTCATTCCCTGCAAACCAACAAAGTTTCCCTTTCCATATCAGTACGAGTAATCACGAATAAAACTGCTACATTACTTTCAGCTTATCACCTCGATCAAACCGTTTAAACTCATAATTTAAACAGTTATGAACGGGAAAGTAGATTCAGATCAAATATGCTTTAAAAGTTACGTAACAAAACGCTTTTATTCTCATATATTGCATTACGAGTTATAAAAAAAATACAGACGCTAAAAATCTCGTGCACCGATCGATTTACTTATACGTAAAACAAGTTTCGATGAATCGAACCGAATCAAGTATAATATGTATAAAAGTTTGCATACAATGTTATAAAATGACAGGCATAACGTAACTACTTTCACTTTCCTAACATTCTAGATAATCTAGGTGAAGTTACAAATGTTATGTGCAGCTCGTCGACTATAAAACTTAACTATCAATAAGGCAAAATGGGCTTTTATGGCTCAATTTAGAGTTGATATTTGCTTGTTAATTTTCCCTTGGCCGTGTTATTTTTTTCGGCTAAGTCAATCATCTTTCACTGCCGTTGCCTTCTCTCTTGTGTGATTTAAAGACACATTGTTGAATTAATACGGATATTTATCTCGTGAGATACGAGTTCGGATCGCTTGGGGCGGTGTAATCACCAATGTATGCTTAGTTTCAATGCGTAAGTAAAAGTAATCTACCGTTCTAGTTCTTCAGGTTTGATAATACGGACATGGCTGGTGGGTAGCTTTGGATTAGGAGTTTTCAGCATCATCATCGTGACAACCGAAATAAGTTTACTTGCTGGGGGCAAGCTTCATCCAGGGATTACAAATATCTTCTTGTTCTAGAATGAACTAAGTATATCATCACTGTTAAGACGTGAAGTTTTCCAACCCAACATAGGCTACCTTCTTCTTGTCGCTGGCACGGCAGTTACCACCAGGGCCCTAATTCATTATGACCACTCAGGAATTCCTTATTTTGAAACCACGTCAATCCTTAGCTAATCACGCCAACGGCCAACCTCGCGTTAATTTCGCGCGGTTTCGTTCATTGTCACAGAGAATACGGCCCCAGTTAGGTTAGGCTACCATGTTTAACGGATTGAACAAAGAGGGATACACAGCAACAAAATTCTGCACCCTCACACATATTGTGACCATCACCAATGCATTTACCAAGCTTGGTAGCCATTTCATACAACGGACAATTTTGATTAGAGTCGAAAGAAAGGGCTCGTCGCAGGCGTCGCTCATCCATCTCTAATCTAATCCCAAATAAACGCGTCGCATGCCTTTCGACTTTTAATGCTATGACGCTGACGGACGTAGTATTGACATCAGTATGCGTCAGATACGATGTAATGTAACATCTAAACACAATCTTACAGAGGTCATCGCATGTTGTGATTATAATTATAATAGCGCTCTGCCAGATGAACGCAAGTCATGCAATAAAGGAAAGTTTTGATTGTCCGTTAGTTTTGCCTTCATCCTTTTGATATGAAAAAAATATCTCGGGGACTGCAAACAATAATGATAAATAATGTTCCAACGAACCGCACGTTACAAGATTTTGTTTCAGTGCGGTTAGTGGAAGTGCTCAAGTGCGGTTGAAATCAGTGCTCTGAGTGGAATACCTCATTCGAAATAACGACAAGCATTAAACTTTTAGCAGGACAGAGCAATGAGGTCCTGGGTTCGATTCCCAGACGGGCAATGTATTATTGGGTTTTTCTACCTGGAATTTCTCAGTAGCAGCCCGGACTCTTGATTTGGGCTTGGTTGATGGCGATAGGTTCGCCCCCTATTACATGGGACTGGCGAAATGTGGAATTGTGGATGTACTAGGTAGGTACACTTCTGCCCAACCCTTCCGGGAAACAATGCGTGATTATGCGTTATTTTAAGCAGGACCATACAACTTTTAAACTCCACTTTAACTTTATGACGAGATTCGTTGCCCGTCAATACAGAATCTGTTCCCAATTGCTCCTTCGGGATTGAGGAATTGCAAACGTCATTAGAAAAAAAAATAGGACGGGCATAAATAAATAATGATAGGAAACGATAACAGTGAAGTAATTAACATAAGAGCAGCATATGTATTTACGTTACGTAAGCTTTAGAGATACGGAATGAGCGGCGCCAGTGAATGTGAGACGAAAGCTATTATCATGATGTTGGTTTAGTCATGCTTGGATCAAGGCGTAATTGGGTCCCGCAAAGTAGTTTGCACTTATGCTGTAACTAGTAATTATGTAATAGTGTCTAAAGGCGCATGAGATTTCAGCTTTGTCTCTGGGAGGACTAAGGACCTTTGCTTCTGGACTCTGGTATTGTAGATTACTGTAGGCGCATGTGACCAGTAATTATCAGGAGGGTTACTTGCTGACTGCCGCACAATAAGAATGAGGAGAAAGAAATAATACTATAGACTGAGAAACATACGACGTGAAATAGATCGGAAACAATAGTGTCGTTCAGCAGAAGCTCTCACTCAATCAGATTGCTCCACTCGAGGTCATTCAACGACACTTGCCCTCAGTTATATGTTCCGCGCAAAAACCTGCCGATATTGCTAACATCGAGAAACATAAATCGAAGACCACTTATTTGCAACAAAAACGCGAGCCATGGTAAATAAAGACCGCACTTGGCACCCGGATAGGCAATCACAGACAGAGTGCCATTTCCTCCATCTAATATTACCCACACGTGTGTTATCGACGCCCTCGGGAAATTCTACCCTATTAATAGTTTACCTTTAATATCTAATTATACACTTTACAATCAATGGACTGTATAAAACGATCGTTGTTTAAGAAAGTGTGAAAGAGTTACATAAGCAACAGGGTGTAGGAAACGTTCAATGTGTCCGAGTTTATTTACCGATTTTATAATGAGTTGTAATCATACAGGTGAATGAACATACACCGATTATTTGATTTGGACTATTGGTAGGTATTATACTCCTGTGGTTCCAACCGATGGTACCAGGAGGAACATCGTGAGGTAGATTTGGGAAGCCATGAAAAGGGAAAAAGAGCGTCAACCGTCCAGAGAAGTATGCTCTAAGTACTTCAGGAGGCTTCAGTTTTAAAAGGATGCAAGAACACAAGTTTGGCATTCCCATAAACACAAAGAAGGTCGATGTAGAAGTAGGGACGCACTTAATTAAATTTGTCTTGAAACTGCGTTATACAGCAGCCAGATCATTTTGAAGATTAGATGCGATGCGTACCAGCATGTAACAGTTGTTATTTTAGAAGGCACTGGCATAGAAAGTCATAGCCTATTATAGTGACTAGTTTTCCTTGACAAATTAAAACGCAATTATAAACTTTTACTTGAAACAGCTAGCGACAAAGCGGAGTAGTCTAGGACAGTACAATAGAAATCTGTAAGTATTCTGTAAAATTAACACTGAGATAAAATTATAAGTTTTTTTGAAGCGGATTGGAAAACCTAGTTTTATGCGTTGCTTTGTTTCGGACGTATAGGTACTGGGGCAGAAAATTGATGACCGACAGTTGTTCCTGAAGTTTAGTGATCACTATTGTCATATTTCTCAGTGTGATCTTCGCTTACAGCATCCAGTTTGTTGCAGCCGCCTTTTAAGGTTGTTGGTCCATCGAGATTAGAGATTCTAGCTGGCGCGTTACGCTTGCCGAATCACAGTTTTCACTGTGTGAGTCCCTTCTACCATCGTCCAAAAATCAGCTTATCAGCATGCTAACTCTGCAAGCTATGTCGCTAACTCTTTTCAGATAATTTCATTCCGGAATTTATGGACTTTCATATTGCTACTGGACTTCGGACTTTTGCGATTATAATGTAAGTATCAGCATGAGTCAGCTTTTACTATGCCTTATTTCGTCTTTAACTGCGTGTAAATCTTCTTGGAATTCTTACATTTAGCGCTAAATGGCTTTGCACAGTTAGAATATTTTTGTCCATCATTAGGTACCTGTGCCACTGCCGGCGATTAACGACAAGTTAGTGAGCAGAGCTAGCAACTTATTGTGTTAGCGAGCATCGAGCAGCGAGACGGCGAAGAGCGATACTCGCTGGTATGCGTGTGTACCAAGCGTGTGTCTCTCAGCGAGTGTTCTGTCCGCCAAGCGAGCATCGCTGAGCGAGTGCTCTCTTCGATAGCTCTTGTCGCTGCGACAAACGAGTGGACATTTATTTTAAGTGATGTTTGTTTTCATTAGCTCGGAGATTTAAGACGAAAACAAACATTACTTAAAATAAATGTTCTTGTATATAGATTTTATTCAATTTCGAGCGGCCATTGTTGTTTACATCTTTGGCAAATTTACCTTACTTACAAGGGGCCTACAATCTTTTCTACATTTCTTGAGCAAGGAAATAGTCCTTAGCTAGTAGCTTCCTCGTCGGCATTGGGACAGGTGGCTTAGCAACGTATTTTCACTAGTTTCGGCTACGATTCTTGTTGCTATTCCGGCTTAACAGTATTTAATTAACATATTGTCTTCTAATCAGATTAAATAGCAACGCCAATGAACTTCTTATACGTAAGATCTAAGATGTACGATTAGAATTACCACCTACTACTGTAATAAATATGATAAAATTGTTTTAGAAACTAGTTTTAATTACAAAGTTGTTATTTTTAATTTCTATGCAATAAGGATAAGATCAAAGATATATAATAATTTATTCTGTAGCGAAACTCGCGATCTTGTCAGGGTTACTTAAACAATAGATAGAACTCTGCCTTCAGTAGGTTCAGGTTAAACGTACTGAAGCCTAAGTTCTGTTTATCCACTCATTATTACCCAAAGGCGCTTGCGACTTTTGCGATCACTCGCCATTTCTCCTAAGCACTTGCGACTCGTGGCAAAGAGCTTCTATCACCTGTTCTGCACGATCTAACGAGGATAATCCTGTACTTATCTAATAATTCAAATAGTAGGGTTCAATAAATAATATTCATGCATATTATTTTGTACATTGTATTGAACTTTACGACCGGTGCTTAGCGAATACTTAATGGATCGGGAAAATGTGAAGACGAAAATGTCACTCGACGATGAAGAATTTATGGTAAATTCTTCATCTATACATCAATACAAACAAATAAAATTGAAGTGTCTGTTTGTAATGTCAAAATAACAGCTGCGTATGAAAGTACAGACGCCAGCACATCAACCTACACGAAACTGTAAAATTTTCCCAATCAACTTTAAACCTTATACTTTAGCGATAAAGTTGAAAATCTATTAAAGAAATTTGACAGATTGTAGTAGCTTGATGTGCTGGCGTCTGTACATACTGTACTTATAAAAACAATTTTTATGGCTAATTTCCGAAGCGACTGGATCGATTTGGCAGATAGCTTATATGTTAATAAGAGTAACTTAGGCTTTACTTTAATTTTAGAAGAAGAATTAGGGTTCAGCGCAAAATATAAAACCCATGAAATCCAATTTGTTTTCCGACATGCACGCGAGCGAAGTCGCGGGCACAGCTAGTCTTTCCATAACATAAATTACCTACATTGGTTTCTTTTGTTTTCACTTCAAAGATAAAACTTCTCAGTCGAGTCACGTGGTATTATCATTAAAAGTTCATGTCAACGCACCTCGTACGGTGCCTATGTAATCGTTTACGCGGTACGCCCGATAAGGTGGGCAGAGCCCTAGCAGGTTCAGACAATTCGGTCAGGGTCAGGTGGAAAAAAATTGCGGCCGGGCGGGCCGCCGGGCTTAGGGACTTGAGTCACGTTTTTATCAGTGTGTCATCTAGCCTTCCATTGGTTGCCAATATTATGTAAAGTTTTTAAGTGACCAGAATTTGCAATTTGGTTGTCAAACCAGTTGCTTTGTGTAAATAAATGCATAAATAGTGGATCTTATTTCTTTATTGTGCCTGGTCAAAAAGGAGTCGGTTCTGGATCAGTCAATTCAGCATCAAATTTTTACATAAAGGTAAGTTTAAAAGGAATCATAATAAATTCCCCAAAAAGTATACTTAAGCATTTTTTTTATTATTAGCCTTTGATGTCCCACTGCTGGGCTAAGGCCTCCCTACTCACTATCCAACTCTCTCCGTCCAGAGCTGCCAATGATCAATCCTTATGAAAGGAGTCCGGCACATTCCCGCCATCCGTGTCCATTATTCATTTACTTTAAATTATTCTATATTATTATTATTAAAAGCCTGTGATGACCCACTGCAGGGCAAAGGCGTCCCTACTCTCTTTCCACTTCTCTCTGTTTAAAGTGATAAATTAACTGAACAAATTGGAATAAAAGTCCCGTATAATTTACCCAGATATCCCATTACTCATTTATTCTGAACTAAAGCATCCAACACAAATATAGGAGTAAGCTCACCTCTCAATAGGCTCAGCCGAGAGATTAATTCTTATATAAATTTCACTCCAGATGTTATATGATGATGATATGATACGATGATATGATATGATATGATGATATGATATGATGTGATGATATGATATGATGATATGACTCCCTAAAAAACTTTAAAACCCAAATTTTAAGGTCCCGAAGCACGCAACCCACACAATCAAAAGTTTTGTTGTATTAATATATAGGTATTTCTTGCAACCTCTGTAACCTATAACTTGTCATTTTGTATTTCTGTTTACATAGTTTGTTACCACTTAATTTTTATACATTTCGTTTTTACCTTAGGTTATCACTATATTTAGAATGTTGGTTCACCTGTTCTTGGCAACTGTATAAATACGTAACTGTTACCTACTGTTACTTGATATTTTGTATACAGAAGCTGTTGGTATACCTTTATAAATAAATAAAGCTCCAGGACCAGTTCTTGTTGAAGGAGTCCAGCTCATCCTGCTATCTCCACCTGGGCCTGCCGAGATGTCACTTGCCATTAAGAGGGACCCATTGGGTCGTAAGTTTGGCCCATAGGTCGTCTGACATGTGGCAGATGTCTCGAGCCCAATTCCATTTTAATGTGGCGTTTCCAAGTGACATCAGTTATCTTTGTGATGGAACAGATGGTCTTATTCCTAACCCGGTCTGTTAGTTTGATACCCAGAATACTTTGTTCCATAGCCCTCTGGCAAATTATTCTATAATGAATTAATAATTTATACTTGCAAAATTTTAATTAATTATTAAGTAAAGAAACTCAAATAAATGGAAATATACCCACAAGATACATAATAATAAACACACCCATATTCAACAAAATATTTTTGATGTAATAATTTCTGAAGGCAAAAAAATTATTGCCTCAATAAAAAGTTAAGGCCCATTGCTTGTAATGTTTGAAAAGCAAGGTAATCATGGTATTGAAGTCATATTAGACTGTAACAACCTCTCATTTGATTTCGCAAGTATCCAGTTTCTGGCGGAAAATTTGTCAAATGTAATGTATTTATACAGCAAATAATGGTGTTTGAATCAACAGAATTCAATTACGCATCTTGAGTGATGGTGGTAACAAACTGTTCACAAAAATTATTGTTTACTACGTAAACTGTTTTGTTTATTTTAGGCAATAACAAAATTCTGTTTATGTTTTGTTTTTAGGTTGATGACCTCATAATACTTGACACATCTGTACTAAAACCTGGCATGTCCTGCGGTCACAGTAATGATTTGTGGAAGTATTTTCAATATTAATTTAATTCTGATTACATATCGTCGCTAATCTAACTAAGTGACGTAACCAATTCAAAGCATATTTTACAGGGCAAGCTATTTGCGGATGAAGGTTACCTATGATTGAGGGTAGCTTGCTCTATATAAATTCTACTGATACAAAATTGAGCATGTGTGTAGAACTGATTAAGATCTTTATATTGGTATTACAAATATTGTTATTGTGTTAATATTGTTTTAATAATAAAAATTTAATCAGATACGTCACTTCGTGAAATCTTTGTTTTTATTTAGATTCAACTTGGAAAATGTATCAAATTACTATAGTTAGGACGGCTTGGTCCAAAATGTCAGATATGTCAGTTAGTTAGATTAGCAACAATATGGTACACTGATATCAGAGGAGAGAACATGCAGATCATTATTTAGCTGAATAAATCAATTAGGTTTGCATCTGTACATAATATACTATGTGCTTATAAAATTAAATGAAAATGCAGGCTGTAAAAAGGGATGAAGAGAACAAGCAGTACTTCATCTCTCATGCAGACTTATGAGTATTTCCCATACATTGGTAAAACATTTTGGCAAGCCAACAAGGTGGCGCTTGCATTGGACATTCATTTAGTTATTTCCACTGATAAAGACACATGCACTCACTTACTCTTTAGTCTTTTCTTACATATTTATAGAAGTCCATATATATATTTCTTTATAGTAATCTTTCAATAAAAATAAACAACATTTTAGAAACTGGAGACATATTCAAAGCCACTTGAAAGATTAAATATCAAGCAAGATATCTGACCATTTATTTTTTATTCAATAAACATCCAGCATTTCTAGTTAAATCAGAGTAGAAATAAAAAAGTAGCAATACTTAAGATGTTAGCCTTGCTACATTAACAGCAGATGTAAATTTTCTTTATAAAATTTTGCTCCACAAAGATAGCAAATGCCAAAATTAAATGATAAGTATTTGCCTTGAGGAAATCATCATAATCATCTGCCTAGCCTTTTCCCAACTATGTTGGGGTCGGCTTCCAGTCTAACCGGATGCAGCTAAATACCAGTATTTGCATTGAGGAAATAATTGAATTATTTTCAGATTTGTTTTCAATAATGTCTAATAATATTATGTAAACAATTGAAGCAAATAGTTTCCATTCAACAAGGTATTGTCATTGAATGGAGACATTTGTTGAGAGATACCTAATTTAAATTCTCATGGTTTTATCCGCAAGCTAGTAAAAAACAACATTATTGCATGCATAACAACTTTCTTTTCTTATTCAATTATATTTTGCTTGTGTGGTAACTTTATCTTACAGCGCAGGGACATTCTAATACAGTTGTTTTTCATATTGGAATGTGACTAAATCACAAGTGCTCAAGTTCAGGGAAGATCATTAGTGTTTATAAAAATTGTGTGAAAAGTTCCTAATAGAAATAAAATACCAGTTTCCAGTAATTACATGCGGCCAGTGTCATTCATACACGTGACTTCCTTGACCTTGCTTCCACATTCACCTTGAAAAGGCCTGCTGACCTGCTCACCGCAATCGAAGGAAAATAGCTTCACTACGAATTAATTATTACGAGAATGTCCAGCCGCCAAATACGCACCATCACGCGTGTATCGAACGGCCACTACACCACGCAAGATAAGCAACAGAAAACATCACGTTTTGTTATCAAACACCTAATCGCGTACGCATTCGAACACAAAGAACATCGCTAGATACTGCGACACGAGCCTGGATCAACGCCAACCAGCAAAAAAACAACATTGTATAGAGAAATTATATGCACTTACCTGATATTTGTGAATTTCTTCTCACTGCTATCCTTCCCACGGATACGAAACTCAATCTAACACTACTCATTATATAAACTTCGACAACGATTCAGTAATAACATCAGCCCTCAACCGAATGACCGAAACGTTATACGAGCCAAATAGAAATTACAATAAGTCGCCGTAATGCGAGTCGCAATTTTTATTGTATTTGTTTGTCAGTGAGAGGTCTCTGTCATGACGCAACACTTTTAGTCAACATCAACACTTTTCGCAAATGTACAATTAGATGGTGTAAGTACGAAAACCACTTTACTATTTTTTTGTATGATTTTACAAAAACAATTTTATTTTTTAGATAATGGAGCGGCCATACTGATGTTCACAGCTGATTTTGATGTGAAAGAAAATGAAATTTTTGTACCACGTTGTTTCGATGCCACCGCTCTCTAGCGAATAGATAAATAAACTTAGATACTGTTTTATCGTAAGAGCGTAGAGTTGCTTTATTTATTGCACAAGATGGCGTAGATAGTTCAAAGAAAACCGAAATAACAGAGCAATGAAAAACAAAAATAACAATTAAAAATTTTATTTCACGAAAATAATGGATATCTGAATTTTATGTAACGTATTGAAAATGGTCTTGTGTAACGTAAATATTTTTAATAATCTTGCTTCAGACATTCGAGAATATCAGGCAGTTTTACTTTTTTTTGCTTTCAAATTAGAATCTGGTCACCCCGCACGTAAACGTCAACTTGTTATTTATCTTCTGTGATGAAAATTGTTCAAAATGGCTGAGACAGAAACCGATAATAACAGTATTATCAGAACCGATAGAAATAATAAGAGTACAGGGCCTGCTAATGGGCCCCGTCGCGTTACTATATATAAAACTGAGACCGGATTTGGTTTCAACGTGCGCGGTCAAGTGTCTGAAGGTGGGCAGTTGAGATCGATTAACGGTGAACTTTATGCTCCCCTGCAGCATGTCAGCGCTGTTCTGGAGAACGGGGCGGCGGAGCAAGCCGGGATCAGAAAGGGGGATCGGATACTTGAAGTGTAAGTACTTAGAATAACATGTTTTCCATCGCCCAACATTCGGTTGAACAATCTTGGTTCCCATTGGATTTTCCCATAATTGTTTGTGTTACTTAACATAGCAACGCATTTCCCGCCGGTGCTTTGTGTTTAAACACTTCTTGGAATGATATTCTTCATAAGGAGCCAAAAGTTTACATGATATTTTCCTTCATACTCATTTACATAATGTTTGAGGTGATTCATTCAAAACTTGTTCGATTTTGTTAACGACTGTCGCTGGAGTATGGTAAATTGATTGTATCTGAGTACGACATCAGTACATGAGTTATTATTATTGTAATTTAGGTTCAAATATGTACATATTTCAGACATTTCAGTACACATTGTTATGCCATTTCAAATAATTCAGTAACTTTAGCTACACACCTACAAAGGTTGCTGTGAGTGACTGATCTCAATAGGGTCAATGGTTTCAGTGACACATACAACTATTAATATCACTAACTTGGCATAATAATTGCCCACTATGTCTGGCTGTTTTAAACTTTTAAGACTGGAAAAAAAAAGACAAGGTTTCAACATGTTTTTTCTGTCAAATGAATAATTACACATTATTGACATATTTATTACCTCTTGTATTGTACAAGGACATTTTTTTAATAATAAGAAAATGGATATGTTTTGTGACTTAAGTTTGCAATAAATAGAATACCCTACAACACAATATTATTGTCAAAGTTTTAATGTAAAATAATTAAATGAATATTAACAAACATTGATATCAATATTTTAAATGCTATGTGGAAGTAAGATTTTATGTAACCATCAGTTGCAGCATGTACCTACCTACTTGCAATAATTACTAAGCAACTTGACACCACTCCGATAAGTGTTGCAAGTTTCCAAACTGCTGATCCACCCCAACTGTGTGACAAAATAACCACATAAGCATTTTTCTTTTAACATAGACACATACTTACTTACAAATTAACTTCTAGAATACATTTTGTACATGCTGGAAAAATTGCAGATAAAGTCTGTTACATTTCCGATTTGTTCCCTTTAGCGGCAAACTAACATAAGCCCAAAAGGCCAATTCTCATAATTTAAAATGTTCAATATCTAGTTGCAGTCTCATCGCAGTGACAAACAAAAGTCAAAAACTTGTCAAAATGTAGGGAAATTAGAGGTGTTTTTGACAGATTGAGACTGAGATCAAGCTGTGAATGTTCTTAAAATTAGGAGAATTGCCCCTCTGATGCCAGGTGGTTTGACAATAGGAATGAGGTTTCCCCACGTGGCGTCCATCAACTCCACAACAAGGGCCCATTGCGTTCCCTTGAACAAAAGTTCTGTAAGTTTTGTAGTGTTTGATCTATTTTTTGTTATGTATTTTTAAATAAATAAAACTTATTGCTATGGTCAAAACAGGTCACCTTAAGTAAGGCCTACTCAAATGCGTTGACATTGCTTGGATTAAAAAAAAAACATACTCTATGCTTACATTATGCTTGATCTCTTATCTCTGCATACAAATTTTATTTGCTTTGAACTTTGGCCACATAAAGATTATAATTTCATGATCAACCCTATAATGGCAATAATTTAAAAGCCAGATCATTGTTTATGTTATAATTATTTTAAGGAAATATGAGATTTTTTGATAAACTACCACCAAAGTAAAAATTTAAGTTTTATCTTCTAAAAAATCGATAGTAAATGTGGGTATTGATTTGACTTGAGACTAGATTAAATAATTAAAGACAATATTTTACTGAAGAATTTTTTTCTATCACTCAGTTCACATACAATTTCTAGAATCTTAGCATTCACTAGCATATATGTACAAGAAACAGGCTCAAGATTGCATTCTAATGTGGAAACTAGGGATGAGCCGAAAGGAGGTCAGCAAAAGCCCATACAACTTTGCCCAAACATGTACCTCGAGGTACACGTGTACCAATTCGTAGAGAAAAAATAGAGGAATTCGAAAATAATTGTACCTTTATCCTTACATAATTTAAAACAACATAATAAATTATGTTTTATTATTTTAATTACCTACCTGTAACACAATTAAGTGGCAACTTTACACGTACAATTACGTTACATTTGGTTGACACTCGAGCTGACATTTTCGTAAATGTCATTCACATTTTATCATTCCGTCGTTTCTGCGTTTCGGGGTACGGATTATTATTGAATTCAGATTGAATTACTTATTTATAAATATTCGAAACGAAACAAATGTGAAACAACAGTGCAAAGAGAAATTAAACACTAGTGCAACAGTGGTTGAAGCTGACAGAAGACAGCTGTCAACTTGACAGTTTTTTTTTTATAAGTATGGTAGGTAGTGTGCCGATGAAAGGGTGCCAAAATAGCGTGCTTTTTGTTGTTATTTTATTTTCGTCCCCGGGCATCCATAAGAATAAATATTAATGCAATATTATTCAGTGTAATCTAGTTTATTTTATGGCACTAAGTGTACCACGGTACTTCGTTTGGGCAGATTTTGGTGACATCCTTTGGTTTACCGAATTCGGCGGTTTGTACTGAGCTTCGGCATTCGACCGAAATTCGGTTCTAATAAACATTCGGTACTAGAAAATAAAAATTTACCACAGGCAGGCTATGGTGCAAAACACCAAGGATTCTGCGTTATCTGGCAGGAGTCTGTTACATTTTTTTTTGTATACATTTCCTGTCTCTGGGAAAAGTTTGAAACCATCAAATTAATTTCTTTTTTGTTTTATCATATTTAGATAATCAATACGAGTTTTGCTAGCTAATTTAATTTGACCCTGTATTGTTAGTGTACTCATCTACAATTTAATTGTGGCTAAGCAATAACATCCGCACGCTTGCCGCGGTTGGTCCATGTATGGGTGACCATCTTTACATACCAAGACCCCTCCGTGCCTCGGAAAGCACGTTAAGCCGTTGGTCCCGGCTGTCATTCGTGGATCTTTGACAGTCGTTACGGGTCGTCAGAAAATCTGACAACCAGTCTTACTAAAGGTTATCGTATTACCCAGTAACTGGGTTGTGGAGGTCAGATAGGCAGCCGCTCCATGTAAAATACTGGTATTCAGCTGCATCCGGTTAGACTGGAAGCCGACCCCAACATAGTTGGGAAAAGGCTAGGCAGATGATGATGTGTTACTCTCGAGAAAGCGCGGTGAAAGTAAACGGGAGTTCGGCCGATTTTTTATTTCCACCGAATATTCTGCCGAAGTTCGTATTCGGCTCAAACCGCGTTCGGCCCAACCCTAGCGGAAACACTATTGAAAGTCTATGTTTTTTTCAAATTAACATACCTACCTGGGCCTCAAGTCTGCTAATATTATTTAACTCACATGCTATTGAAATTCAATTGAGATTCAATCACGACTCCATTACGATTAGAAGAAATTTGGTATTCTGCAAAAACTTGAATGTAAACTCAATAGAGTCGTAATGGAATCGTAGTGTAATTGTAATTGACTCTCAGTTGAACAGATAAAGGTGTTGCCATTCAAAATCTATCAAGAAGCTGAATGAGTGAATTGTTGCCTAATCGTACTACGATCGTACTTCAATTGCAAAATTGACACTGAGTGTCCATTGACATAAATGTCAAACAAACGTCAACTAAGAGTAGAATACCGATTTAGACCACAATCGATTTACAATTGTAACACAATTGAAGAGCAGACTAGCAAATATTCTGATAGCAGTTCAATGGTATGTCACTGGAAAACCATTGGTCTTAAATTAGTAGCAGAATACCAAATGTAGTTAAAACTGCTACTGAGATTCAATTGATATTCAATTGAGCCATTCGTAAATTAGCAGACTTGGGGCCCTGAAGCTAAACCTGTTTCTTATTGTGTAATATAAATAGGGTTCTGATTTAAACTGAGAGATAAGAAGCATTGATTCTGAATTGGAATAAAAAAGTGACAGTTAATCCATCTTGGTATTTAACTTCTGGTCTGAGAGTAAAATAATTAAACCAGTATAAGACATATATATTTTTTTTTCTATAAGATTGATCTCCTGCCATTTATTGATGATTTGATGAAGAAAAAGGGCTTAGTAAAGCCTTAAAAACATTGTTCGTGATATATATATTATGACGATATAATATATCAATTTACTAGGGTAAACTTTGAGTCTGCTAAATTTCCAGTTAGCCTAGCAACACTTGACAAAAAACTACACTTTGGATTACTTTTCTAGACGTGGCAATCTAATTAGAAGTTTCGGGGATTCACCAAATAACGTGCAAGGATATAAGGTTTGATTTTTAATAAAATCACTGACCACAGTTTTTTATTGAAATTCAAACCTTATATCCATAACATAGGGTTTATAGTTAACCTTAAGGTTAAGGTTACGTTAATGTAAAGTATTCCCCTATCTACAGCTAATGATTTTTAATTTTATGGGATATCCTTCACGCGTACCGTTCGAATGTTTTTACAACAACTGTTCATCAGTATCGTTTTTGCTCTCGTTAAAAAAAATCAGCCACAAAAAGTGATTATATGTATATGTATATAGGGTGACTGGTAATTAGTGAACGATACCTAAACACGTGATTGTACTCATGATAACAAACAACTTTTACTATGGGACCAAACCTGAAATCGCGAAAAAAAAATCTGCTGTTCAGTACATTTTGACCAGTTAGGCGAACATAAACGACTAAACAGCAGATTTTTTTCGCAATTTCAGGTTTGGTCCCATAGTAAAAGTTGTTTGTTATCATGAGTACAATCACGTGTTTAAGTATCGGTCACTAATTATCAGTCACCCTATATATAATTTTAATTTTGTTGTTGATTAAGACGGATTATTCAAAGATTCAATCTATTGTACTAAAAACGATTAAAAACATCAAATAATCAAACACAACTAAAACATTTATTATTATATAATAATATAAATAAACCTCGCACAGAAAGCAATACACGATATGTATCGGATATTTATTATAAATATCGTATTTTTACGAACCCTGCTTAAAATGCTCAAGGTTCCTCTTGAAACCTTGACCATTTGTAATGCCCATCTTTTGTGGCCATGACATTACAAAATGCACATTTTATAGGCCAATAATTTACTATTAATATTGTTATTGATAGTTAAAGCATCACACATAAGCATATTCTGCCTTAGATAATGTTCCTCCCACTTCTGGGACACAGGCCTCCTCTCTACGAGAGCATCACAGATCCAACAAACATGAATTCCCTAAATACGCTCACGCGCAAATTGGTTAGCGAGGTCCTCAATTACTACAGTCCAATCTTCTAAAGGTGTTCTTTTTCTACAAGCGCCTCTGTGGATCACAGACATCGTGTGGGCGTATGTCCCGGCTACTATACGAACTCACAAATTCGTCGCTTCAAAGAGGTTGGGTGGGCGTACCGTCCGCGTCAGCTTCGGTCCCGTTTGCTATACGAACAGTATTAGAAGCCAGTCTTCCGTAATGCGCTTTTCAATGGCATTGATCAAAAGGTTGTTGGTCCGTCTTCTCTTATGTCCGCACAGGTTCTCCGAGAATAGGTCACTGCATACGGTGGAGGGATTACTTCCAGTTTGGGTGCAATAGACGTATTTTAGGAAGCTCTTTTATAACTGGATGCAGCGCGTATACTGCGTTCGTAATTTATTTTCCAAAAATGTAAACAAATATGTGTAAATAGAAATAATACTATAAGTGGGATAAAATTCAGTTTGTGCTACAACTTCAAAACATGACTTTTGAAATGGTCCTAGTAATTCTAAAATCTATTTTAAAAAATGCCTGTGATGTAGGTACCACTGCAGGGCAAAGGCCTCACTATTCTCTTTTAAAGCTGTTAATTACTTCGCTCTATTTAAACCTGCTAGCGAACATGTTCTCGTCTGGGCCTGTTGCGATGTCTCTTGTTTTTTTTACTAGTTCTTATTATATTTAGAAACAACATCACTTGGAAACAAAGATTCAGTGGCAGATCTTCAGTGGCATCTTGAAAGCGGACCTACATCACAGAATTTGAGACGAAGTAGTAGCATCCGAAACATGCTTACTGTTTCTTATAATTAAAATGATGAGGACATTGTCGGAGCCCCATGAAATCGTGAACGTCTCTTCTCACATTTAGACGTAACTAAAACGTAGTAAGTATGTCAATTCATGTAAGACTTTTTAAGCCAGTAAAATAAAATTTTCCATCTTACTGGTGCGTGTTACTTTCGCCTACACAAGTGTCTTCCCTGACAATCTGACAGTGGCGAAGGGTGAATTTATGACAGAGGTAGGCCGGAGCAAAAAAAAAATTACAAAAGAAAATTTCAATGATGAATTGTATAAAGTGGTTATGTTCTAAATTTTCGAAGGAAAGCCGGTGGGAATCGAGTTGTATGGTGCCTTCGCCACTGCAATCTGATCCCCAAATGATAGACATACCTACCTAATAAAAAGACTATAGGTACTTACTTTACCAACGAGTGATGATGTTACATAATACATTCAACAGTTGCAGACCGATACTAATTTGTACCAGTTAACAAGTACTAGCGAATAGTAAGTAGTGCACTGTGCAGGCATTCGTAAGGTTTCTCTCAATAAACCTTGACTCAGTTATCAGCATTTCTACCTACAAACAGTCTTTGTAGTAATATCTTGTACTCGATTAAAAAAATCGGTCCTGTTCGAGCTGGTCCCCTGTGACTTTGTGATTTCTACTGTTAAGTAAGCTACATGTTTGATTATCTGTGGTCTCTCATACCATCATCATGATTCTCCTGCCCTTATCCCTATTTATTTGGGGACGGCGCAACATGTCTTTTTCTTTCATACTTCTCTATTAGTCATCTCGGTAGTCACCCCCTTTCTAACCATATCATCATTCACGCAGTCCATCCTTCGTTTCTTTGGTCTTCCCCTACTCTTATAGCCATTGACATTCATACTCAAAACTTTCCTCACGACATTTTCTTCATTCTGTGGTCTCTCCTAGCTTTTAAATAAACTAATTTCCGCAGCTACACGCTACACCTTCATTAATATTCCACAAGGAATCACGGGTCCCAAAAAGGTTGAATCAATGTTCAATTCATTTTCGTCGATCCACTTTCGGCGACGCGTAAACTTGTGAAGTTAGAATGAATCTGTTACTAGGAAGTCCCTTTTCTACTACTTTACTAAATGACTAGCTTCCGCCCGCGACTTCGTCCGCGTGAAATTTCTGTTTCCCCCAACCCACCCGTCGCATCGCATCGCCTGACCGCACTACTACTTCGTTTTCGCTTTCGTTCTGACTTTTTTTCTTTTTGCTCGGCTCCTAAGGGTGCTAGCGTGATGTTAAATAGCCTATAGCCTTCCTCAAAAATTGGGCTATCAAACGCAAAAATAATTTTTGAAATCCGACTGGTATTTCCGGAGATTACCCCCTACATACAAACTTACAAACAAATTTTACCTCTTTATAATATTAGTATAGATTAGTATAAGTAGATGAAACAACTTATTAATTTTCACTGATCAATAAATAATTTTATAGTAAACAGATTGCATCAACTTATTCAATTAATTTCATCAATAAATTTATATTATTGGCTTGCTGATAAAGAGTTTACCGCTTTTTCCTTAATAATCAATATTTTATGCGTACATAACTACATAACAACCGTAGAACACGCTCATCGCTCGTAATTTCACAAACATTATTTAAGGGGACTACAGGACCTAAAGCGTGGTCACTGTCGGACTGCATAGAAAAGAAGAAAGAGAAGCGCGATGACACAACGCTGGTAATTTATTGTAAAATATGAAGCAGTTATATATAAATTTACAAAAATTCTAGTTTGTTTAAAAAAATTAAAACACTAGTAAGTAATTTAGTATGTTGCATGTAGATAAATCTCACAAAAACCTATTTTACAAAAAAAAAAAAAACTACAAAGTGATAAATAACTTTAATTTTGGAAGTCGGTGTCGTTGGTTCCGCATTTTCGTTTTTTGACACTGACTTCCGAAATTAAAGATATTTATCGCTTTGTAGTTTTTTTTTTTAAGTCGGTTGTTTTTTTTGTAAAATAGTTTTTATTTTTCACTTTTAAGTTGTACGCACCCCACACAAATTCAATTAACACTAAGTAGTGCATTGAAGAATTGAAGACACCGACTAGAAGAATCATCAAAATTCGCATAGAAACAGCGGCTGATCAAGAGTTCTGACCGCCATAGGCTAATTATGAGGACGCGCCCCCGCCAGGTGTGTTACGGACTAAAAAGTAGTAAGTGAGTAGAGTAAACTTAACACACACTACAAAAAAAAAAAAAAAAAATTCACACTACTAAGTGTGAAAATTTTAACATGGTTCATACTACCTATAAAAGTTTACAGATCGATCTGCAAGCGAAACTAACGATGTCCTTTAATCTGCATGACATTCAACCTTAGGGTGGCAAACCATTTTTAACCGACTTCAAAAAAGGAGGTTCTGTATTCGACCCGTATGTATGTATGTATGTATGTATGTATGTTTGTTTGTCCGCGATTTTCTCAAAAACTAATGAACCGATTTTGATAATTCTTTCACTAATGTGATCTACATACTTTCAGGAAGGTTTTAGTATATAATACATTATGTAATTATTCTTAGGTACGATGTTATATGCATAAATGTACTGCATCTCCGTCATTTCTATGCGAATTTTGATGATTCTTCTAGTCGGTGTCTTCAATTCCTCAATGCACTAGTGTTATTTGAATTTGTGTGGAGTAGGTAGGTACAACTAAAAAGTGAAAAATAAAAACTTTTTTACAAAAAAAAACAACCGACTTCAAAAAAAACTACAAAGTGATAAATAACTTTAATTTCGGAAGTCGGTGTCAAAAAACGAAAATGCGGAACCAACGACACCGAGTTCCGAAATTAAAGTTATTTATCACTTTGTAGTTTTTTTTGAAGTCGGTTGTTTTTTTTGTTAAGCTGACCGTACATAAAGGCAAAGTACCTCAGGCATTATAGGTAGGTACACCAAAATCATGACAAGTGACTGCAGGCTACCAAGTAGAAAACCAAATCCATGTCGTGTTTGGCCGCATGACTTGTATGGGCTTAGTTTCTATAGACAAATTAGTTGCCATTGGCATTGACCATGAGCGTGGTCATCTAGTGTGTGAAGTTGCTTCGACTTGTGTATTTTTTAAATATTTACACTTCTGTTCATCATCTGCTTAGCCTTTTCCCAACTATGTTGGGGTCGGCTTCCAGTCTAACCGGATGCAGCTGAATACCAGTATTTTACATGGAGCGACTGCCGATCTGACCTCCACAACCCAGTTACTGGGTAATACGATACCCCTTGGTAAGACTGGTTGTCAGACTTTCGGGCTTCTGACTACCCGTAACGACTGTCAAAGATCCACGAATGACAGCCGGGACCAACACCGGGACAGTGCTTTCCGAGGCACGGAGGGGTCTCAGTATGTAAAGATGGTCACCCATCCACAGACCAACCACGGCAAGCGTAGCTTAACCTGATCGATCGACCTGTGCGGCTGTTATTATTTAGCCACTTACACTTCTGTTATTGTTAAAAAAAAAGAGAGGCATCATATTAGTGAAACATTTTTGCAACTGATTAATGATTTATTTGAAAATTATAGTAATTAAGTAATTATTATTAGATTATACAAAAGTCCTTTTTCGTGCTTTAGCGTTTGCAAATCTTTCCACAATTTTTTCAAATACTTAGTTTGTAAAAAATCACTTTCTAAGTATGTACAGAAACCAGCACATCAAGCTACTACAATCGGTCAAATTTCTTTAATAGATTTTCAACTTTATCCCTAAATACATAAGATACAAAGTTGATTAGGAAAATTTGACATTTTCGGGTAGCTTGATGTGCTGGCTGGCGTCTGTACATTAGCAAGAGCGCTGCAAGTTTTTGCTGGCGGAGGTGGAGCGCAAGTAATTTTTTACTCTTTTAATGTACTGAAAAAGACCTTTCACCGCTGCAGTTGGTAACACTCATTGTCAAAAAAATTCTTAATATTATCTCCACATTCGGGAACATGCATGAAATATTAAAACTTTTTATTAACTGAAACAAACCCTTTGGGGTTCTGGCAGAAATAGAATGCTCGGCCTCGTGTCAGATTTTAAAAACTGCGCCAAATGGACGCATTCTTCTGCAAAGGTTTCTTCTAAATCAGTGGCATATACATAGTTATTTTAACTCCTTTGCTTTGCTTCTAATAAATTCACTGTCGTCTAGGTCATGCAGTTTCCATAAGAAACCAAACTTTGTTTGGTTTGACCGATTCTAGTAACAAGTCAGTGTTTGTTTTACGCGCTTTTTAAAAATTTCAAAAGTTATTGTTAAAATTAGGGACTCTCAAGCGCATTTAGTTTTAGTGTTTTGTCTCGGTCTAGTTGAAATATGTAGGGTAGATGCAATGATGCTACATTAGTGCATGCGAAGACACGATTTCAGCGCGCCCCTCCGATCCTCGCGCCCTAGGCTGCAGCCTAATTAGCCTAAGGGTTAATCAGGCCCTGCATAGAAATGCCGGAGATGCAGTACATTTATGCATATAACTTCGTACATAAGAATAATTACCTAATGTATTCTATATACATATAATAAAATTGTATAAAAGTCGTGTCTGTACAATGGAAATATATAAAAAAAAAGTAGCAGGGGTTGTTATTATATCGATGCCGAACCCGAAATTGTAATTACATTTTTTTTTGTCTGTTTATCTGTTTGTCGGTTTATCTGTTTGTCTGTGTGTTTGTGCACGCTAATATCAGAAACGGCTTATTCGATTTAGATGCGGTTTTCACTACAACAATTGTTAAGGTATTCTATCAGAGTACGTACACGCCTCGCGCCTGCGCGTCCGTGGCTATATAAAGCCATACTCATGGAAGAAGGTGAATCTACAAGCTACCCAGTAGAATTTTTAGAATCCCTCAATGCTCCTGGACTACCAGCACATAAAATAAAATTAAAAGTAGGCGTACCCATAATGCTTCTTAGAAATTTAAGCCCCCCAAAACTTTGCAATGGCACCAGGTTAAAAGTGACCAATTTACAACAAAATCTGATAGAAGCAGAGATGTGGAAAAGGTGAAAGTGTTTTCATTCCTCGGATTCCTCTCATTCCAAACAATTTTCCATTTAGTTTTAAACGAGTCCAGTTTCCAGTCAGCCTAATATGTTTTGCGATGACAATTAATAAAGCTCAAGGTCAGACGCTGAAAGTTGTGGGTGTAGATCTAAATATCAGCTGTTTCTCGCACGGTCAGTTGTAGGTATGTGGCTCTGTCACGGGTTAGCAATCCTAGGAGCCTGTATGCTTTCATCCCCGATGGCCATACGTCAAATATCGTATACAGAGAAGCATTACTGTAAAGTATATTTTTAGCTACCCAAACGACGGTATATGTAATTCAAAATATGCTGCCCGAAAAGTCACTATTCCACGTGGACGAAGTCGCGGGCACAGCTAGTATATAATAAAACCTTTAATGAAAATATGTAGGTCACATTAATGAAATAATTATCTAAATTGGTATATTAGTTTTTGTGACAATCGCGGACATACAAACATACATACATACATACAGGTCGAATACAGAACCTCCTTTTTTGAAGTCGGTTAAAAATCAGAATTATTGTATGTATATTAGTATGTTTTTTTATTGTAAAAAGAAAGTTTCAATTAGTTGTATTATGTTTTCAAAACACTATCTACCTAGCATATTTATCATGAAGAATATCATAATATATATTTTTCTGATTTTGTTTACTGTAGTCGATCATAATTATACTTTTAGGCATTATAAAACTTGCGTTTTTTGTGTTTATAGGTCCTGTAGTCCCCTTAATATCTAAGTACTGGCTGATTCCAAACTGAATAGATGAATACAAGTGTGCTTACTTTGTAATTGTAACAAACAGGGAACCAATCGCTTTATATTGATCGTAATTGTCCATTACTTAAATGGATCCAACAAATTGATTCGTGACGACTGTACCGACTTTTCCTTATCGTTTTTGTGTATAAAAATTGTTGTAGGAACCAGAAATACAATGTTAGAAGTTATTGTTCCCTGTCGAAAATTTATTATCAATTTATCACACAGTTTATTGTAATTTATTAGGGAAAAGATTTATTATAGGTATATAAACCACAGGGAAAACATACAAGACTGAAAGTCAAACGGGTCGTGTCTACTTGTCTACGGTCAATGTCAATGTTTGTTCTGTACGGGATTTCATCCCGCGAATACATAAACAAGGGCTCCGCTCTGCAAATTCCATCCATTATCCTAGCATTTTCCGAGGAACTTGAAACTTGGAATTTGAGATTTGGATTGACTAACTGGACCAACAGCTCATATGTATGTACACACGGCTACGCATCAAGCTATACATTTCCAGTTTGAGTTGACCTCGCGTTGTATAGGTTTTTCATACAATCAGAAGTCAGCTTATACTGGTTATGTATAGCTTGATGTGTAGCCGTGTGTACAAGATAAGATCAAACAGCCTAATGAACCAATATTACAAAACAAAATAATTAAGGACGATCTCAACTGAACTGTCTTCGGGAGTTCAGGATTAGAGACAATACAGAACATCAGTGTCATACAATTCTATTGGCTAGCGAATGATATGTCAAATAGTTTAAATAGCAAGGATATAGAAAGGACGGGCATTATGATTAGTAATTGTTTCACAATGAACGGTGTCAATCAATAAAACTATTGCTGCACTGCACTTGCTAACTGGGGCATGTTTGTTCACGCCTGCATTTAGGGTTGCCAGTAAAAAAAAAAAATTAAAGCACCGCTCTGTATCTCACCAATATCATAGGCAATCTTAGCACACCTTTTGGTAAAGCTTAAACACGTCGTTAACGACTTTTTGACGATAAAACAAACTACCCAACTAACACTCGGGAGCAAAGCGAAAACTTCCCTACTCTTTCGGGTCACCTGCCTTCACTTTACTCGCACGGCTCAAACTAATAAGCCCACTTAGTTCAGTCCGCTTTCATTAGCAAGCGCTCCAACAACTTTCGTTTAGTTTTCGTGAGTTGGCTTTTATATGGATCGATCCATTGCGATCTAATTTCAAGTCCACAGAACTTATTTATATTATGATCTCTGTTTAAATACAATTTATATGGTTATCAAAATGTATCTTCAGACCTCTTTAATTTTCGTACTTACAAAGAAAACGCATTTACGTCCTGTTTCTCCAAAACATAAAAATTTTCACGACTTTGAGAGTTAAAAAGAGAGTTATGCAGTTGAATGCTTGTAATTCAACGAAGTTCAAGCTACATGATTGGCTCTGCATGAGTATATCCATATGGAATCCAGGACACCGACACAATCTAAGAAGCCATAGGTACTACAAAGAAATGCAAGCGTCATTCTTTCGTTTGCACAATCGCCAATGCAGCAGGATAGTTTCACAATAAAGCATTATGTTTTATTGCATTATCAGCGACGTTCTAGTTTTAACACTTCTCACTTGCACGAGAGTAGGCTAGAATGCTTAGATGACTTCGTTTCAAGTACACGTTATATTTTTATATCAAACACAGTACAAAGGCACATTAACGTTACGCTTTATGATCCCTAATATGCTGTGGCACACTTATTGTGTCAATCATTCCAACGATTTAGCTGTTTGTAGCTCCCACAATGTTGCAAGTATTTTGGTTGGCTCAAGTTACTTGTTACCTAGGGTTAAGAGTGCCATTCATCATCATCAGTAGTCATTAAGTTTTCTCTCCGTTCCGGGGTCTTAGCGACATCTTTCCTATCGATCTATGCTTTAATTCTTAGAGGCTACATTCCACTGACTCAAAGTCAGACAATGCAAAAGTAATTCAGTGTTTCGATATGCCAATATTATCGTGAAACAATAAAACAGCTATCTATAACATAGACCATTTCCGCAAGATGACATTCCATTGATTACTCACATTGCTACAACATTTCTTCACAGTAACAATTACGTTTTATGAGACGGCTGTAACTCTTTAATAAAATGTTATTACGAGAGAAAGACATTAAGAGAGAATGGTATATAGTAAAATGACGTCAATGTAACAAAGAGTTGGCGTTCAATCCCTTTTTGGAGTTTTAGAAACGTCTAAAATACAATTGCAAAAACCGACGTTGCTGGCTCTTGGATCTTGTTTTATTCGGCTGAAGAAACTGATTGATGATACTGGAGATTGCTGTTCAGTTTCTGCTTAAAAACTGTCAAAATATTATGGATGAATCCCACAACTCCAGTAAAAGGACGAGTTTCGTTTTTTGGTAAAATTTTCCCTACTAATTCAATCCTTAATTAAAAATAGCGAAAAACAGAACTTTGCCAGTGCCAGGGAATTGTATATTTAAAAGCTAGTTTTCAATTCCTTCCCAACCGACATCAAAGATCATCACGTTCAAAGTAAGTAGGTACATTACTATCAACGTTTGTAGGAGGCACATTCAAGGGTGGGCAGTGGGAGGATCCTATATTTAAAACCATAATAGATAACAAACAACGCCTGTATTTTTAAACCATAAAACTTTTTGTATTAGTCAGTCTGCACGCCCATAGCTCCAGAACACCTGGGCGGATTTTAATGTTGTTTATTTTAACGTCGCGCGTCGGAAAGATTGATTGAGGATCCCTTTTAAGAATTTGCTATAAATTAGACCTAGAAACATATAAAGGTCGTACGCACGATATTTTATAGGACCATTTCAGTTTAATTTCAGGAATGTTTATGAAACAGGCGATATGTAGGTCGTCCTGAAATATTTATGTTTTTGGTGATAAGCTTGACATTTTACGTATCTGTCCAGCAATAATAACTGTCGCATCGGTTGTTCACTCGACAATTGCATGCAGATCTGGCACGTACTATCAGCGTGTAAATGGTACACCACAGACTACCTACAGTATTTGTCTGTCCTTCCCCTTTTTAATCCATCCAAAGGTTGTCTTTAAAAGATCGCTCTTAGCGATAAGACCGCCCATTGTGTCACCCTTTGTGAAGTTTCTATATTTATGTCTGTAATTTATATATTATGGTGTACATAATAAGGAGTATTCTATTCTATTCTAGCATTTCGCAAACTTTCTGGCCCTACCGCAACGTCTTCTGGGTGGCGTTGTTTGTGCTCCACTCTATTGTTTTTGCCCAAAGCTCATCCGACAGGCAGACGTGACCTGCTCCATGCAGAAATAAATATTTAATCTATTTAATTCAATCTTAAGTACTTCGAATCCGTGTTCGAACCCTACAACGAACCACGTCGTTTTGATTGGAGCCAATGCACTGTTGGCAGTGGTATGAATGGTTGGAATGGAATTCAAAATTCCACACTGCTATAGTGATTGTGGGGGTCATGGGCGATACCTATAATAATATTCTAACCGCATATATAATCCAACAGATTATAAATGCATAAAAATGAATAATTGATTATGATTATGTCTTTAGTTAGTCGTGAGAAAACCGGCATGACTTAGAAGCGAAAAAATAAATTGAAGACATGTGACATCCACTAACGCGCACTGGGCCCGCGTTGTGGATTATGGCATGGCTCACTGACCCATGGTCTCATAGAAAGAGTAGGCTTGTGTCTCAGCAGTAGGGACATTATAGACTGATTATGCTGTTTTTCTATGTCTTTAGTGTCCTTTACAATCATATTTTTGGACACAATATAAGAAGCATTTTTTTCACGTGGCTTTCGTAACTGGATACTAGATTAGATACTGTCTTTTAAAGGCAAAGAAACAGAATCATCAAAAATAAATGAGATTTACATGTTTATGCGGTGGCTTTAATGTGAACGACGCGGAATAAAGAGTAATGGGTTCAGTAGGATACATTGGGATCTTTTGGGATCACACAATCCTCGGCGAAAGGTTTTACTGACTGTCAATCGAAGGTTCTATCGAAGGCTTTTATTGTCACAACAGTTGCTCTCTATTTTTAAAGTGGACATAATATTATCAGACACTTGACACACATAATCCTTTACACCAAGTAAATGCTAGCAGAAATAACTCAACTTTTATTGCAAAATATATCTATTAGTATTGCAACAACAATAGATAGTGATAGTGTTGAATAGTGCATTCCTATCAGTGGACGCCACTGGTCACTTTCTCTGTTAAACTTTATAACTGTTTGTTGTGTTATTAATACCGTTTACAAATTGTTAATTAAGTCATTTTTGTTTGTTTGCCTTTTCGTATTGATTCATTGTGAGTACTTTCATCAATCTTGTTGTTGTCTGGCTTGTTGCTATTATCTCTTACGAAGGAACGTGGCCATCTTGTCAGTTTGGTCCTGTCTCTAGGTCCCTACAAGCACTTGCTGCTTGTTGCTGCTTTGACAAGCTGGCTGGTGATTTTAAGTCCCTTGGCTGTAAGATATCGTTTGACTTTCTCGTTCATGAGATGCTGTTTTTGAGAATACTGTTTTTTCTTAAAAAAAATGTTGAGATAGATGCTGCAAATACCTACTACTGATTTACAATGAGTCTAATCTCCTTTTACGGCACCTATCTGAAGCGATAGAATCTTCGTGTCCTTTGTAATTTGTGCCATAACCACAATAACCTTTTCATTTGAAACAGTCAGTAGAAAACCATGTTCGCATTAAATTACATTGCCTAGGTACATCAATCGAGATAGGACAGTGTTGAAGCTAGTAATTGAATGATAACACAAGAATGAAACTCTGTCACACTATTGCATAGTACTTCAACACGTGTTTCTATCTGTTTAGAATAGAGTCCATTAATTGATTATTTATTATTGAACACTATATAATTGGTTCTCCTATCTACAATCACGCCGCTTTTACCACACATTGTGCAGTTCAAAGGTGCTATTTTAAGACTTCCTATGTGCAACTCTGTTTACAAGTTTTGTCTCTGCAAAATCTTCATCATTATCGTCTGTAAAAGGGTAAGAACACTGCTCGTTTCGATCCTTACTAACTTTTACATGAGAAGGGTCAAATGTCCTCGTATGAAAATCAAAGTAATTTTATCAGCAATCTCCAAATCATTTACCTCACGCTTATGTTTCGCTTCTGGGTTGAGTCTCTTCACGGAGTAATGGACCTCCGTAATCGTCATCCTTTACAATAATTATGTTATTCATTGTGATCCAATTATTTTAACAATGCTCCACTGAATACGAAAATTAAGAGACCTCTTAGTCAAGCAGTTCGCGCCTGCGCCGCTTTATCAACCAATTTAGTCCTTTCCAGTAGCTACTCTAGTTATTCTACTGGACGATGACCTGTAACAAAAGAGATACCTATCATGTATAAGACTCCAGTAGTGAATAGGTATCTAACTAACTTACCGAGTATGTGGTGTTTCATTTTGTGTCTTCTTGTCCATCCAAAGGTTGACTGGTCAGCGACAAGACTGCCACTATAAATAAATAAATATTTGTTTATTAATGGCAACTAGGCCCAATTGTTAGTAACATTGTTCTTAAAAAACTATTGTTAGTAAACACACACAGAAACAAAAACAAAACAAAATAAAATTGCAAGGTTAGCTGTGGGGTCTTCTGACCAGCACCTCCACAGCGTGCGACAACCAGGGTGCGTCGTATTTCTCACTCAACATACTTAGGATGCCGTTAGAACTAGTCCGCGCTCTTGACAAGATGGAATTAGTTTTTTTGCGCATTATGGCGTAGAAATCATCGGTATGCGCAAGTGCGAACATACCGGACGCACTACAATAGCGCGGCAGTCCCAACAGCATCCTGAAGCAGTTATTATATTGAATAAGCAGGGCGTCTAGCGATCTCTTCGTATGCTTTACCCACAGGCCGCTCGTGTAGAACGATTGGCAATACGCTTTAAACAGCGTAATCTTTACCCCAATACTACAACTATACCCGTTACTAAGTTGTTATACTCCTTTGGTTTATAAATCGCATTTGTTTAGCATTTATTTCATCTTTGTAAGTATCGTAACTCAAAGGGAGCAATCAATTAATGAATACGTCTTGAAGGTTGTTTTCTATATTCGTTGCTAAGTTGCCAGAAATATTAATATTAGATAAGAAAGTACCGAACTTATTGATTGGGGCTTTATCCACCGTGTATTTCTGAATGTAATACATTAGTATAAAACAGTTAGTAAACATTAAGTTAACAGTTATTAAACTGTAGACAAACTTGATCTATAATTACTGCTAATTAAAGACTAACTTAGTTAATTGCTTACTCAATTTGTATTGAATTTATATTAATAACGCTTGCTGATTGTTCAGCAAGCGCTATTAATATAAATTCAATTTGTTCTACATCCTATTCAATATCCTGATGATCAAGTGATCAGGCTAGTACCAGAACAGTATTTAGCTATGAAAGGACCTTGACAGCAGTTTCATTAGGCGAAAAATGACAATAAGCAGCACTTTATTAAAAGTTGACCCCAAAAGGTAGAGAAAAGTCTAAGTGATGATGGAAAGTTTCTTGGGATTGGTGACAAAACGCAAAGTGGATGCTGTAATCACCAACCATCAGTTTGCTAAGCTTGCTATTTATACCCACGAGCGTCCATTGTATTTAAAGACTCATTAAGCTACCATTTACAGTCTTTTGTTCATTTGAACACACATTACACAATAGTTAGTACGAAAACGCAACAACAATATACTTAATTGTCGCCAGAGAAAGCGTTTCATGTGTGAAAGTGGTTCCGTGTTACACGGTCCTTAAAACCGGGTTTATTTTTCTTGTGATCCACCCATGGTGTGAGTCAGGATTTCATTAGGACTTTTATCTAAATTATATAAAAATCTCGTGTCACAGTGTTTGTTATCGAACTCCACCGAAACGGCTTGACCGATTTTTATGAAATTTTTCGTGTATATTTGGTAGGTCTGAGAATAGGTCGTAGGCTATTTTTTATACTCCTAGAGTCCTAGGTGATAAGGGTGGTCCTCTCCAGATTTTTTTTGGCATCGAAACTTCCGCGGGTAAAACCGCGGGGCGCAGCTAGTGTTGATATAAAGAGTCTGGTGTCAAATAATTTGCATACCTACTGTTGGGTGTGTTCCCAACCAGTCACACTGTAACATGTCACAGTGTGACTCGTTGGGAACAATCGGTTAGGTTAGGTTAAAACTGAGACCCCTCTACGCACGAGCCGAGCGAGCGAAGCGAGCGGTGCCGCGGCAGCGGCCGGCGAGTGCCAGAAACGACTTGCGCAAATAGAAAAAAAAGAGCTAGAAAGAGAAAATTGCGAGTTCCCGTGACTGGTAGTGTGACCGGTTGGGAATTTTTTCAGAAAAAAATCCCATCGAGTAACAGTGTGACATTTGAGGGTGTTACTCGTTGGGAACAAATGTACTGTTGTTGTACACGAAGGTTGTTTTGAAGAATACTTAGTCTTATTAATTTTTTTCTAGCGCAAGGAGTCTTTTCATTTTGTGTTCTTTTTCTCGGCACGGAATATTTGGTGTTATCTCAGCATTACTAAAAGGCCGACGTTATCATATCTTCTTTAAACAAAAAAACAATTGGTCCTTCGGTCCAAAGTTGACCATTCGTGTTATCTACCTTCTATTATAACTACCTTCTGCCCGCGACTTTGTTCGCATGAAATTTCTTGTTCTCCCAACCCACCCCGTCGCACCGCATCACCTGGCCGCGCTATCACTCCGTTCTCGCTTAGCGTTCTTTCTCACTTTTATTATTTTCGCTAGGCTCCTAAGAGCTATTACGCACTGTCGACTGGTCGCCGGCGACTCGGTCGACGGCGACTGTGACTTACTATAGTTTAAATAGGTGTTTACTGTTTACGCACTTGGTCGCCAGAAGATGCCTATGTTTTGGTCGCCGAGGGACCGAGTTGCCGGCGACCAGTCGACAGTGCGTAATGAGCCTAAGGGTCATAGCGTGATGTTAAAGGATGCAAATAATTTTTCAAATCCGTCTGATAGTTCCAGAGATTACTCCCCTAAATACAAACAAACAAACAAATATCTCTTTACAATATTACTTAGTATAGATTAAAAGGCTTCACATTCACACACATCCAAACAGAATTTGAACCTATTTGTTTCTTAGAAAACATAATTACCTTTTCTGCCCGTCTTGAGCATAACCGTTGCTGCTCCTAAGGCAAATAGGACGACGCAAAAACACTTCAACACCTACACGGTATTACTAACTTTCTTTTATTTTATAACACGCGCATGACGTGATAATCAAGTCAAGCGAGTCTCACGTTACATAACTTTATTTTGTAAAAGTTTCAATAATTTGGACGCAGTATTAAAGTTGCTTTGACACCGGAACAAGACGAACCGCGTACCTACTCGCTTGAATTCAGCAAATCAAAGCGTCCTGTGGTTCCAATCCTGCTCCAATTCAGCTTATCAGAATCGCTCTGTGATCCGGTCTAACCAATCGCAGTCCAGTGGTGGAATTTGTCGTAAAGGGGTAATGCTGGTCGTCAAGAGAGGTTGTGATACAAGATGTTTAACAACATGCATTGCTTATACGAACCGAAGTTTCGACAGAATGGTGACGAGAAAGGAAGATACACTCTGCTGGATACTAGGTATGTGTTTTATATTTGTACAACTTTAAAAGAGTCTAACTGATAGAGTGAACTTTTAAATACACTAGTGTTCACTTACTGCAAGGGGTCCTTTTAGTTACCATATAGTTGAGTAAACCCTTTGCACTTCGTTCCTGATCAATGGCATCTCAATTTTCGAACAGAATGGAATGGGGTAGAACAATTGATGTTCTAAAGTTTGTTGTTACTAGCACATAGAACAAAACTGATGTGCATCATCTGTCGCAAGGAAATCGCAGTTAAGAAAGGGAGATGAAACAGTTGCAGTTATTTGAAGCTACCAAATAGCTGTACCTAATGCATCTTGCGTTAGGTTTGCAGTCAGTGTACCTACTACCAACGCTTATCTGACACGATCAATTAGAAAGTACTCACGATGCTAACGTACCGGCAAGAAGCGCCAAATCTTTAGCCCGATCATTAGGTAACTGCGCGGATCTCACATTCCGTCTGCGTAAGATTTCGTTTGCAAACGCCCACGTTTTCATAATTCATTACAAGAGTCGCCAGATTCATTGCAAACGTTATCCCTAGATTCTTAAGCTGGTCGGGCCCGAGCCTGATCTCTTTAGGATTAGCTTCCTTGCCCTAGTTTCATTAAGCCTAATGAAATCTGTTAATCTCAAGATAATTTTGATCAACCTTCACACCTGCTGCTATCCAGGGATTTGGGATCAGATTCATTATTTTATTTATTTATTTATTTATCAAGGCAGGCAGGCATCAAGGCCCATATAAAACACATAGGTACAATACAATATTAATATAACTTAAAAATACTATAAATTAATACATACAACATTATAATTACACTAAAAAACTAACTAACGCACACGAACTGTCTGCGTCGTGTTTCGCTGACTGGTGTCATGTAGCCGGCCACGAAACCGGCGGTATACCTACAACACCCTTCGGCCAGAACTCCCCCTATCCCTGACTTGGTTATTTATTTCGACGTGGTTAGTTATTTAATAAAAACTAACAGACCACACTGTACCTATACGACAATAATTAGTCTTCAAAGAAAGCTTAGGAAGTGTCTTTAATCCTCTTATAATTACTGCCTACAGCTATCATTCAGATGATGAATGGATAAACGTTTAAAATAATTATTATCACTTGTCTAAAGAGACACGCGATAAAACAACAATTAATCTTGTACCTGCATTTGCCGTAGATAGAATCACAATAAACCTCAAAATTTATTATTTATAACTTACTAAGCACGGAAATAGCTGCGATTGTAAAATAAATATAGTTTTTATCCATAATTTCCTTGTACCTAACAATGTTGTTTTGCCTATCTCTACGACGTAGTTGGCAGCTTGATATTACGCATGCTTTACGCGTGTTTGACTGTATTTATTTATAATATATGATCGGTGTAATTGCTTATTAAAGTAGCGTTAATGTTCTCTGTCACTGAAATAATGTCTCCTTATCAATGCCAACGTTCCTCCATCATCGTAAAATGCTGGACTATGAATACTGTTTCAAATGCAACTTCAAGAAACAGGGTTTTGCTCCGTCAGCTTTTGTATGAAATAATACCACAGAATAGATACAGATAAACAATACACAAGCACATATTGCACAATGGCATGCAACTTTTTTCTTGTCTTTGAATAAGTTATAGGCATCCGTATTTCCGGCGTCGCATAAGAGTTAGGTTTTCGCCAAGCATCAGAGGGGGCAATTTTCGTAATTATAAGAACGTTCACAGAGTCTGATCTCATTCTCAATCTGTCAAAAATACCTTTTAATTTCCCTACATTTTTAACGAGTTTTTGGCATTGTCGCTGAGATGAGATTGCGACTAGATTTTGAACGTTTTTAGTTACGGGAATTGACCTTCTGTTATCAGCCCTAAACCTCTACCTACCCAGTACTCGTGCACGCACAATCTAAAGTTCACGGCAGTCGCGGGTTATAACCGGTTGTCTAACTAAATAGATCATAACTGCATTAGTAGTACTCTAATAACCTATTTTGTCGGTTATCTGGCGGACAAGAAATTTAACACTCCCGTTAATGTAAATGTGTTTGATTCAGTTTATTTTGTATAGAATATAATAGTCTTTGTTATGTACACCATATAAATTACAGATACAAATATAGAAATTATTATTAGTCATTGTCTCGTTGGATTTTGGTAGAGGAAAATGGTCGTTTTATATTATGTTTATCCTTTTCAGCCTTTTGTTCCGCGGCGCTGAACATGGATCAAACGCCCAAATTGAAATGATAAGGTCAATTTAGGCTTTTAAAGGGTCAAAGTTCAAAACGCAAAGGTCAAAATAATGGTGACACGCAAACCAAATAAAAACTAAACATCATTATGTTGAAGTAAAATTCGTTTATCAGTATTGTTAAGGGAATAGTCTAGGTATAGTCATGAATTACCTTGTCAACCTCAAAAGGTAAATTCAAGTAGTCATTATCCTGACAAGCAATACGGAAATATATTTCAATAAACCTAGTAGTAATTAAAAGAGATAACGGAATGTCAATGTCGTAACATCAATAAAACCTAACATGGCGACATTTTCTAAGGTTAGGTATATCGAACCCCTTGGACTGATGAAATACACAAGAAAATTGCGTATTCAATTAATGATTCAACCATTAAACAGCTACCTTATAACCTATTAACGTGTTAGAGGTCAGAACTGCATCTAATCAACTGTCATCAACGGACGTGACCCATATAATTCAACGTCGCAATTCAAATATCAATGTTTATTGTTAAAATAAGTCTAATTAATGATCATTATTAGTTTGTTAGTGTTTCTGTTCGCGCGTGTTAGATGAACGCGTATTAATATAATACCTTAATAAAGAAATAAACTTTGTTTTTTCCTAAATAATCTGCCACAGTATAATTAAAGTACAAGTGTTTGTGTTGAGTTAAAAGTTATATTTCTTTACGGAAATTGCGAGGAATTTCAGAGGTTTCATTTTGAAACATTATACGTGACCTTCTGTTCGAACTTTTTCGGATCTCACCCTTAAAAACTGGAAAAAAATCGTAATTCTCTTTAAATCCACGTGACTACTTTTTCTTCTTTTGTGTGTGTGTGTCAATGTGCCAGTGTGTGACACAATGTCGGTGCAAAGGGGCGGTGTGGGTGACTTTCGGTACTGTTTCTATTACTGTGCAAACACTGACTTCGAGATATATGACCTGGAAACTGAGGACTCTGCAAAGAATACTAGGTGAATATATTTTTGTGATGGTCTCGTGATCCGCGAAGGAGTTGACAGTATACTGAGCAGAATGGGAGTTCTTAGGTTCCTATCTACTGTCGATATCAGCATCCTCATCCTCCTGTCCGTATGCTATTTCCTTTGGGGTAAGCATGTCTCCTTCCAAACATTTCTATCAACCAACATCTCAGTATTCACTCCCTTTTTCGGCCCTTACCATATTCCAAATAATGAATGCATCTTTTCTTGAGTTTTCCTCTATTCTTATATCCATTCACGTCCACTTTCCCACCGGTAATTTATCTTCCATAATAAGGTGACAGGTAAGACTGTCGCTTTCTATTGAAGAGGGAACCTGCACTAGGGCTTAAACACTGTTAATGCTCCTCAGTCTTGCTTATCATATATTCTTTTCACACATGACCATCTAGGTCTTCTAACTCAATTGAAAGCACAAGTTACATTTACTATCTCCAGACTTATAAGGCGGCTTTTACCAGGTTTGTTTGTAACTAACTAGTTCCAATTTATAAACACTTCGATGCATCTGTTCGCAGCTTGACGCTTTTCCAACGTGTTAGTTCTAGAGATCATATTGGTTGTGTATGAGTAATGATTTCCGTCAGTAGTTTATCCGCAAAAAACTATATACGGGAAAAGCTTATCTCTCTGTGCCAAACGGATATTAAACTGATCTGTTATTATCATATTCATAACATTTTTAAAGCCTCGACCTATGCTAACTTTTAGCTGATTAAAATTAATTAATATTTGCGTAAAATTGTATTTTATGTAGATTTAATAGCTTCATGTAGATAAGGTCTATATCTGAATCAATGTTTCATTTCAGTCGTTCTCTAACCTCTTCTATAATTTGAGTTGTAATGATTTTGACTGTGCTATACCTAACTGGGCTACGTGTTATCCAGTCTTGAGCTCCTTATGAAACAGTTTATCCGGGGAAGTACTTCTGCATCTCATCTATTTCTATTGCCAAACAACGTGTATCGCTAAAATTTAGGGCTCATTTCCGTCTTGATCTCCTGGTTGAAGCAGGCGCTAGCAACCACTTTACTTCAATAAAACGAGTCGATTTGCCAACCACATAAAAAATAAACCTGCATTCGAACGTCCAAATTAATTTCTCTTATCAGTTTTTCCAAATAATTGCAGAGAAATAATACAAAGCCCAATATTAAACAGATATTGGTTTATACCAACTTTGTTTGGTATACATGTCTCGTTTACTCTGGCCGGTCGTGGCGCTATCTGTAAACAAACCACCAGTGTATGATTTAATGTGTTGACTAAAAATACTGATACTACGTCGGATATTTTCTCTTGGCTTTTGTCCTTAGCCTAGGTTATCTTTTGATCATTGCTAAAAGGAAAACAATTAATAGTCTTCAACACGAATAATTATATCATGAATGCAGTGTATTTCGTTGTAAATATATGTTGGACTAGCTGCTGCCCGCGACTTCGTTCGCGTGAAATTAATTCCTTTACATTTTGTTTCTTTTTCTAAAATAAAAGTAGCTTAAGTTACTCCTTATTACATCGGCTATCTGCCAGTGAAAGTCCCGTCAAAATCGGTCCAGCCGCTTCAGAGATTAGCCGGAACAAACAGACAGACAGACAAAAATTAAAAAAAAAAAATGTTATTTTGGTATATGTACCGAGTAGGTATACATCCATATGCATTTAGTAAAAAGCCGTTATTTTAATATTACAAACAGACATTACAATTTTATTTACTTGATGAATAGATGTATAGATTGTATCTTCACGTTCACGTTGACCTCAGAGATTGCAAATTTTTACCGATATTTTTTATATCTCTTATACAAAAGTGAATACAGTTTCGGCATCGATAACGAGTTGTTAAATAATGATTTATTAGCAAGTTAATAATAAAGTAATAAACGGCTGGTCTTTGTTAGTTTAAATAATTTTAATATCATTACTAGTAATATTGCTTTATTATGCTGCATTATAAAGTTCCTACCTACTTATTATTGCTCAATAATAACAAACCTTTGGTATGTTCGAAAAATTATACGCATATTAATAATGCGTAATAGGATCCATTATTTCAATTTGCAACGATAATATAATGACTGCCTCCTTGGTCTAATGGTCGCAAGGTTTTCCATCAGAAATTTCTCCGTAGCAGACAGGAGTCTGGATTTGTGCCCAGGTGATGGTCATAGGCTCGCACCCTATTACATGGGACTTAAACATAACTGGCGAAATGTGGGTGTACTATAGGTACACCTCTGCCTAACCCTTCGGGGAAAAGGAGTGAAGTTATGTAAATAGAAATGTCTTTCAAAAATTGATGAAAACTTTTACACGTTCAGACATAGTTTAGCTGGCTTATTTATTTTTACTGACAATTCACCGCCAGTTACTTGGGAACCCGGCAGCCTGAGCGTGTAAAAAGGCGCTTATAACCTCCAGCAAACTTGGTGGTTTAAGGACCATGTCGTGTTTCTGTATTAAGTTCCACATTCCACTGAATACGGATCTAAAATGGGCCCTATGACTCTCTGACCATATAGTTGACTGCGTGATATTATTGACAGCTGCCCTTTTCAGTTCGTCATCTGTACTATTTTTGTAAGGTGGTTAACATGCTCTTTTGTTTGTTGCAGTAATGGCGTGAACGTAGAAGGCTCCACCCACAGACAAGTGGTAGACCTCATCAAGTCTGGGGGCGACTGTCTCACACTCACTGTCATCTCTGTCACACAAAGAGTAAGTCCTACTTCACTCAACTATGAACCCGCATCCGCCTTCCACTATAATTTGTTATCCTTGGTTAAAATAGCGCCGGGTGGTCGGAACTAAAACTGAGTAGTATGTTGTTTCCTATCTACTTGGCATAATCTTTAATCATCTTTCACCAACAAGAAGAGAAGAGTGATCTCGTATTTGTTCTAAAACGATACAATTCATAAAAGTTTATGAAACGAGCTACGACCTGAGCGTAGGTTTAAAATGAATTAAATGTTCGGTTGTCCTTGTGCTCGAAAAAGCTATTTAATCAAACTAACAAACAACTAAAAACTTGTGGGCTGGCACTTTTACAGTGATTTACTTCTACCATTTTAATTATCTATTAGCCTATTACGACTTTTCCAAGGTGACAACCAATTTGGTACTCATTATGCAATCATATTGTCTGAATTGTAGGAGCCGTTCACTATGCTGGACATCCATACTTCCATACTAATATCATAAAAATGAAAGTAACCTCTGTCTTGTTACCTTTCATGACTTAACAGCTAAACGGAATTCGATTAAATTTGGCAGACAGATAGATCATGACCTGGGTTAGGACATATGATTTTACTGAATAATTTCCGACCATAACACGAGCGAATCCCCAGGAAAAAGCTAGTAGAAATTTACTGACAGTTTAATTTTCTTTGGCTCAAACTATGTTATTCGTATTCTATCCGATATGACTATGTATAATTTTTTGTAACTACATAGTCATAACTAGGAAGCCAGTAAGACGTCAGTAATAACGTCCTGAAAGTCAACTACATATCTGTCTATAGTCAACACTTTTTTTAAATGACTTCTGTGAAAAATTTTGTGTGATTATTTTAGCATATTTAACTTTAACCCTCATCTCTTATAGGAAGCAGAACGCCTAGAGCCATGCGACGACAGCTCAGCGCCTGTTGGCGTCATAGGCGGCGCGGCCAACTCCCGCGCAACCGTCTACCAACGTTACGACTACACCGACAAACGTTCCCTTCCCGTGTCCATACCGGACTACCGGATCGTGATGGAGAGGAATACCGGAAGGTCTTTTGTGGCCTTCAACGTTCACATGGCAGGGAGACACCTATGTAGCAGACGGTATAGAGAATTTGCGGCGCTACATCATACGCTTAGGAAGGAGTTTTTAGGTTAGTAATAAAGCTGTTGTAAGTTAAGAATACGAGTGGGCCAAGAATTGCATCTTGTGGTACTCCCATTTTAATTTAAAAACCTGAACTTGAGAAGCTATTGACACCTACTTTTTTACTTTTTCTATAAGCAAATAGAACGATACAAGATCAAGTATACGTCCAGTAATTCCGTAGCGGTATACACAGTTGATTTTTTCATATTCAACGCAATCAGAAGCCTTCGTGAGATCGAAAACCTTAATTAAAGAACTTTGTAGATTATTCGGATAAATCTTTGAATCTAAGGAAGATGTTTGTAATGCCCATTGTTACTTATTTCAGGCTTCAACTTCCCCAAGCTGCCTGGCAAGTGGCCGTTCACACTGAGCGAACAACAGTTGGACGGAAGGAGGAGAGGCCTTGAACAGTATTTAGAAAAGGTTAGAATTATATTTATACTGCTATATTCAGCACATTTGCCAAAGGATTTGTAATCTCAATATTATTATGTTGTCATTAATTATTTAACTATAACAACAACCCATAACAAAACAATAAGGTGCCAAGCCAATTTTCTTCTTTACGATACTATCAAAGTAACAACACTATAATGCTCATCTACTGCTGTAGTTACTTTATTCGTCTTTTTTCAGCAAACATCCGTTCTGGCCGAACTATAACACCTTTCAATTTCTTACCAGGTATGCGCAGTCCGTGTAATAGCAGAATCAGACGCTGTCCAGGAGTTCCTGACAGATTCGGACGACTCCTCAAATCCCACACCAGTAGACCTGAAGGTCCTACTCCCTGACAAGGAAGTGGTCACCGTCAGCGTGCTCAAGTCTACCAACGCTGATGATGTTTATAGAGCTGTGTGTGAGAAGATTGGGTTGTCCAAGTCGGTGCAGAAGTATTTCTATTTGTTCGAGATTGTGGAGTACAATTTTGGTGAGTGATTTGTGTTTTTTAATCTGTTAAGATAATATTTGAAAATTGATATTATGTTCATATTACAAAAATATAAGTACTTAGGGATGACATTGCAATCGGTGGGATCGTGTTCTATCGTGTGTGTGTGTGATAAATTCTAAATAAATAGTTTATCGCTGTTAAATTAAACACACATAAATCATTAAAAAACATACCCAAACAAAAATCACACTGATACTCATTAGAGTTAACAAAACATTCTTTTCGACAGAAAACTTTATGTGAAATACAAGGATTCTATTACTTCCAACTTCACACATTACTTCCAAGCGATGAAGAAGAGTATTGCCGATATTGTATTATTAAGATTTAATATATTTCTTACAGAACGCAAACTCCAACCAAACGAGTGTCCTCACTCTCTCTACATACAGAACTACTCGACAGCATCCAGCAGTTGCCTGTCGATACGCAAGTGGTTGTTCAACCCGCGCACCGAGATATCCGTCGTCGCCGAGGACACTACCGCCGCTGCATTTATATTCTGGCAGGTAAGATATCATAGTAACCAGTGCAACTTTACCATCCTTCTGTTTTATATCAATTAATTTGAAAGTAGAATATGATTTTTCTTCCATAAATATTCATTTCTCTGACAGGTCATAAATGTTGTTCATTTTCTTTCACATTTGTAAATACCAGATTTATGTCCACATACATTTTTAAGGTTCACAAAAACAACTTTCCAACTAAAAATGAACATTACAGAAAAAAGTGTAGGTATCGTTGTCCACTTGCGCACTAAGCCAAAGTACTAACGACTGTTAAAATTAAATGTGTGGTACGGGCACATGGATTCCTTCCAGTTCTTCCTTACATACAACACAGTTTTGCAGCATGAAAACTGTTGTAGTAGGACTTGCTCATAGTTATTATTATTTTTTCATGTTGATCAGGCAGTAGAAGACGTGAACCGCGGCGTGTGCGAGGCGGGCGCGCGCCTGTACCAGCTGAAGGCGCTGCAGGACGTGCGGCGCGCGCCCGCCTACCTGGCGCTGGCCGGCGCGCTGCCCGGCTACGGCCACGTGGCCTTCCCGCCCGCGCGCACGGACTGCAGGGCCACGCCGGCGCTTGCTATTACTATCGGTATGTATTTAAAACCTTAACATTACACCTTGATTATTTTGTGCGAAAAGTTTAAATAAATAAATAACTGTTATACTATTTCACACACTTAGCTTGATGTGTCCTCGTGTGTACAAAGTACACTGACCCATTGTTCCTATTACGTTCAAAACGTCTGTCTTTTTATCATTTGACTATACAGTTTATTTACTTATTTTCCTATCACAGGCTGGTCCGGTCTCAAGCTATCTACCTGGTGTGAAGGTGAAACTGGCGGAGCCTCAGCAGACGTGAGCTGGCGCGCTGTTCGGGAGTGGAGAGCTGACGACGACGCGGCCGCGACCAGGCTCACTTACCTGAGGCACGACAACCAGACGCGCACTGTCGCGCTGTTTACACCATATGTGAGTATAACATATGTGTTGTCTTCACCTTTAAGTTTCCTAAGAACCTACTAAGTGTTTATTCACTAATAACAATCATGCTACGACTGTGAATACTACTATCCGTAGTTCGCTACATATGTTACAGAACAATTATGATCGTTTATATTACATTACGATTGCTATAAGACCCATGATCAATGCTGTACATTTTCATACGAATGTGATAATGATTAATAATACAGACAATCAGACACTATAGCAAAACATGCAATTAAAATAAATTCTACCAGATACTGATTACTTCCTTTATCATTATTTGTCAGTATTCTGAACCAATTTGCTTGCCCTCTGCGAATCATGCTATTGTTTCATGCCAAAAACTTATTACAAATACTTTTTGTTTCAGTACCAATTCCTATGCAACTGCATGGACAGAATAGCCGAAGAGGCGAACTGGGTGGACACCGGCGAATAGATTACGTCACAACTCTACACCCACCATAGGAAGTAAGCCACGGAAACGGTATTATGCCACCTCAGTGCCGCACTATTTGGTAGAAAAAAATCTTTTGAAACTGGCAACACTATCTCAATGTTGCCCACGAAAATAAAATTTCTACCAAAATGGTGGCGCGGGAGTATTAGTTCGTTATTCTTATTCTAATATTAAATATTAATTATTTATCGTAAATCTTTTCAATACCTACCTTACCTTCTAGTGATAATTATCATTATTCAATCACTGTTTTCGGACAAAATGTCACTATAAAGGTATTTTAGCAAAGTTTTTGTGAGAACCATCACCCAATATCTGCCACCCCTGGTGGCCTACCATGATCTAATTAAAAACGATTTAAAAACAAGAAATTTCAGTTTAGGTTCCTAAACTGCATCGCTTGAGCTGCTCTATGGACGTCATGGTACCAAACAAGTATGAATTAAACCAAAACTTTCGACTCAGTTTGGGACAATCGCTGTCAGCGGATGGCACGGCCTAAACTGAATCGTTAAACTGACGTCATGGTACGAATTAGAAGAACAGTTCAGTTTAGGTCCTAAAATGGATCGCGTTAAGAGCTTGTGGTAGGCCTGATCAGTAACTGTAACTCTCAAATCTATTGAAAGATTATAGAAATCGGGGTTAAGAATGGCAAAAGACATTCTAGACATATTATTTTTCTACAACAAAAATAGTAAACAATCGGTGACATTTGTCAAGAAACACAATCATTACTGGTTATTAGAAAAAGGTAGTATCATCTCTTCCGGAATTGGACGCAATATTGAAATGTAAACTGTAGAATAATATTATAGTAAATTTTAAGCTATGCTTATCAAGGTTTATTTCTAATGTTATAATAATTAAGTACCTAGATTTCAATTTCGTGGAATATAATATTGGGAGATACGATAATGGTATAGCATTTTATTAAAATAATACTACGAAAGTGTTGTAATTTATGTCCCTACGATTTCCCATTCCAGGTTGTAGGTATCAAATATTTTCTGTGAAAATCTAAATACAGCTTGCCTTAAAACTAAGGCCAATACATCATTCCCGACAGTTTGCTCCCACAAACCAAAATAAATAAAATGACAATTTCAACCTTACGCTGCTTACAAGGGAAGCCAGAACAGGAAAACGGCTAGTTTTGATCGATTACCGTAAAAAAAATAATTTGTAACTTACCATTCATCGTATCTCCCAGATGTCTCTAGTGTCGACTGTCCCTAAATACAAGGTCTCTCTCTGCCTAAGTTAGGTTTTATGTACTTACAATATTATGATACGATTTTATTTAGATCTGCTTCATTTAATTTGCTCTACGCAAACTTTTTCGTTAATTTTTTTATTAATTGAAATTATAAGTAGCAAAATTAATATTCATAAACGATAATCGATATACTTAGTCTAAAAATTAAATATTTTATTAACAAATCCATTAATCGAGTAACTTTTGAAACGATTATTCGAAAATAGTTAAATATCTAAAAATTCCTTTTTAAATTAATATACGCATCATAATAGCAGCTAAAAGCTATTTTTTTTTATTATAAGACGATTTTATTTAGTTATATTTTTATTTTTTAATGTATTCGTGTAGTGATCGGAGTACTGTGAATCATTAACGCATTTACCGTGATAATGTAAAATATATTACAAATTAACTTTAAATAATCTTCATTGTGTAGTAAAATGTGTTTGTAAAAAATATTTAATTAATTTTCTATGAATATTCATAGATGGCGCCTAATGAAATTATATTGCTGGTAAGCAGAACAGCTAGATGTCACTGTTACATGTCAAGCATTCCTGAATTGCGCAAGTGAAAAAGATATTAAATAAATATTTTTTACAAAATAATCACGGATAATATCATGAATACGATGTAAGCAAAATCAATTATATAGTTTGTGAGGTGTATGTGTTAGGTATTCGAATAACCGCCTTTATACTATTATCATTTTTAGAGTTTATTTGTGGCAGTATAAGTGATACAAGTAATTTTAATGACTAATCATCCTAAAATGGCCTCTAAATATTTGAAAAAGTCTTTGTCTTCAAAGATGAAAGCTTATTTCCAGTTGAAAAGTTGTAGGTAAAGTTGCAGTAAAAGTTAGTCCGGAAAAGGGACTTACTCGTAAAAGGTAAAAGCTTTTATAGTCCGCCTCGTAATTGCTTTCAAGGTTTAATGTCACTTGCACGTCTTAACGACAAGGTCAATTTGTCTATATGACAGTTAGATAGTTTCAACCTTAGTGAAGATTCAACTTAGCGAGACAAGGATCGTGTGGCGCCTGAATATCACCGAGGGGGCGTTGTTGGTAAATATTTGTGAGCTTGTCACAGAAATTGTATTGACAAAACAAGATGACGGGGTTAATACCGATTTTGGCCACGGGCCAAAAGACCCTTGTAGCCTTATACTAGAAATATCATTTTGTCAAAAGTGTAAAGCAATTACGAGGGCAACTATATTACATAGAAAGCTGTTACGTGACTTTTTTACTACACCTGCAATTTTACTGAAACCCATTGAAGAAAAAGCTTTGAAAAAGTTAGTTTCAATCAACATAACTGTGTTAATGTTTGTTGCTGTAAAAGCTAATTCTAATAGTTTAAGCCTTTCTTACATATCTATTATTATATCTTTATCTTACATTATATTAATAGATTTTATATGATCGTGTTTTTTATATAATTATTGATTGATGGCAGCGAAATGTTTCATGAAGGTTTAGTACAAATAAGTGGAAAATAATAGACCGAATTTTTTATCATGCTATTTAAATACATTGGAAGCACGAACGTGGACGTGTTTCTTTTATAAAGATGTATCGATTTTATCGCCCGTGTATAGCATAGCATTCGCATGGCTATGTGACCGGGCTTACTTGCTATAACTGTTTGTCAGAAGTGCAGTTCAGTATTAAGAGGACTACATGACCTAAAGCGCGGTCTTTGTCGGACTGCATAGAAAAGAAAGAGAAGCGCGATGCCACAACGCTGGTAATTTCTTGCAAAATATGAAGCAATTATCGATTTACGAAAAATCTAGTGTTTGGACAAAAAAACTAAAACACTATAGTTTTAGTATGTTGCTTGTAGAATAATCTGACAAAAAATCATAATGATTGTATGTATATTAGTATGAATTTTGTTGTAAATAAAAAGTTTTTAGAGGTATCTTCATGATTTTTTTCTATCGTACCAAATAAGTTGTATTATGTTTTCAACACACTATCATCCTAGCATTTATCCTGAAGAATATCATATATTTTTTTGGTTTTTTTTACTGTAGTCTATCATATACTTTTATTGTTTCTAAAACTTGCGTTTTTTGCGTTTAGGTCTTGTAAGCCCCTTAATTGTATGAAATAACTGTTGGTGCCATACAACGTTTCAATTGTATAGCTAGTGTTGTTAGGAACCTTAGGAAGGTATTAAATATAAATTAAACATCAAAGGCATAGACGCTTCGATATTATAGCAGAAAGAAAGTGGTACGGTAATATTTATTAATTCATTAAAATTATCGATAGCATCATTCTGTCCCTCATTTTAAAGTATCGACAAAATTAACAACACTAGCGTACAAGCGAATTGAAACGTCTGAGATAATACACATTCGATTATAGGCCGACCGCCTAACTGAGACGTTGCCTGAGGTAGCTGCGCGGTGCGGGAGGGGTGACAGTTGTCAAAAGTTAACGAATCACTGACATTCACTGAGCTCTCGCATCACGTCACCACACCCCCCCGCACCGCGCTGCTACCTCAGACAACGTCTCAGTTAAGCGGTCGGCCTATAGACACACATATCGATTCAAAGCAATATGAAATCGCTCATAACATTATAACGGTCATTAAAAATCTGTTGTTGGGCGAATACGGTATGACGTCATACGGGTTGTTTTCTATTGGCAGTTGTATATCGCTATATACACACAATACTTGTGCAAATGTAGTAGTACATAGTCACAACACCAAAAATACTACAATTTGTATTGAAATAAAATTATCTCTTGAAGGAATGTTGATGCACTTTAAAAATGTAAAACGCATGATATCGTCTAAATGTTGCTAGAAATATAATGTAAGTATCGTCCTATTGTGATTGTAATCTTATGTTGTTTAAGCCGCTTTTTAAATCTAACGTATAATTATGTTTAAAGGAAATTTTATCGTGTTACAATGACGTGCAAAAAGTTGGTTACACCTAGCTTAAGGATAAAGTTAAACTTTTGGGATATATTATCAAGTTAAATAACAAAGACAGGTTAGTGTTAATGTGTTTGATCTCTGTGTTACAATTTTCCTCTTGGGAGGATAATTTAGGTGGAAATAAATAAAATTTAAAACAATCAGTGATTATTTGGGGAACACTTTTCTGGAAAACTTCTGAGGGGCAATTCTCGTAATTTTAAAAACGTTCATAGTCTGATCTCAGTCTCAAACTGTCAAAAATACCTCGAATTTCCCTAAATTTTTCCATTTGTTTGTCGCCGAGATGAGACTGCGACTAGATTTTGAACATTACGAGAAATGTCCTTCCGTTATTCCACTAGGAAATAATATGGGAAATTGGGAAAATTGGTTTGCGGTGACGGAGATAGGTTATTTTGCACGTCAGTGTAATAATCTCAGTAGTGGTGATAGGTATTTAGCTTCTCATGACAAGTTGGTAACTAGTGACAAGTACTTATTTATCTCCTGTGTCGGGTGCGTGTGGGTTAAACTGTTGGGATGCGATGCAAGATAGAAGCTGCAGCTTGATGAATAAATAAATACTAAATTACATACATTCCGTATGGATCTTGTGCTTAGCGGTGTTAGTGTAAATTCAATGCGTTTCTAAGATGTAACTTCTATCTTGTGTCCAAGAATATGGAACTATAAAATGCAATAAGTGCTTTAAATTACGTTGGCCCTCAAGGTAGATGTTTAAAAATTGGTTTTATAAGTGTTAGAAAACATGAAATAATGTATATTTCGTTAAAAGAGCATAGTTGTTGGCTTGAAAAGGTGCCATTTCACGATGGACTGAGAAAGAGGTTATATAGTCTGTGGTATTTGTTTAAAAAAATGTAAGTTGCTTTATGGCGAGACTCTATAGTTTTTGCTGTTTGCATATTTTAATAAAAAAGCGATGTAACATATTAAATATGCTATCTCGCATGCATGTTTCTGTTGACATGCCTAACTACAAATTAATAAAATATTATCCATATTAAATACAATTTTATTCTTAGTATTTTAATAATTTAGAATACTTTTAATTTTTGTTTATTTATATTTTTATAGGTATCATAATTATTTTGGTCTGATGTGTAAAAAGTCAATGTTAAAATGAAATTTTAGTTTTTTTTTTGTGACTAATTTTAAATCTTATCCAATTTTAACCAATTAGAGGTCATGAATTATCAAAAATTAAATTAACTAAATCTTTTTTATTGCACTCCAGTGTACTAGTATGGATAGTGGTATTATAGTGTAAGACTAAAATCTAATTTTTCTAATGTAACTACTTCTAGCGGCGTTTACAAACATTGGTCGGGCTACATGGCCAATATTTGAATGCAATGTCCAACGCTGTCTATGAAAGTGGTAAAGGCACGTTTGAGGTAAAAGTTGGTGTTGACCGGCGAATGTTTGTAGGTGTGGTTTACTGTATAATACATTCCAATCATAGCATAGATTCACTTCACATCGCTGTGTCCGATACTTAGTGATTGTTGGGCAACTTTTTAGTGGCTTATGTGTTGCATATGATTGTCTTTCAAAAGAAAAATGAAAAATATTGTAATTGAGTGATGTTATTTATCGCAAAAAAGTTGAAAGAACGGTGGAGTGTTTTCAGAATCAGTTTCCGAGTGGACATTTTGTAGGATCTCGCTATATGTGACACTAAATATTGTTATTGCAACAACTATTTTCAGTCAAAGGTGTCGCCCAACTGTCGGGCAACTGTTGCCCGATATTTAGTTGCGTTCTTGTACAATGGAATGACAAGGCTTAGTACTCTGTCTTCCACTCTCTTCCCTTCGCGCTGGCTATTATGAATTTATGACACATCATATCTAAAAAGTCGTCCAACTTCAGTTTAATTAATAAATGTAATTAATGTATGTTGTTCACAGTGTTGAGTGATAAAATCAGTATGTATAGATTTCGCTTAAATAAATGAAATTGTATTCAATTTTGTTTTTTTTTTGTATAAACTTGCCTCGGATTTTTAACGAAATATTGACAGATATGAAATTAGTATGTTTGGGTCCCGCAACCGTTGCATCTTTACTTCTCTGAATCCACAAACATTATCTTATTGGTCAGTGGATAATATAATTGTTTTGTTAATTTGACACTTCGCTAATTCGCCTTTTCCTATCACTACCCATAAACGAAGTGAATAGGGATGCAGGGGTGAATTGAGACGAAACTTTAAAATAGACTAACTTTGACATTTATACCGTCCAATACTTGAATTAGGTACGTAAAATGATTACCTCCAGAGAAGTATCACGATATAGACCGACAGGAGCAATCACCAAATTGCTTACCCCGAAACGGCGATTAAGGCCAAACGGTAGTCTGATAAGAATCGAACCTGCGACCCTGAGCGGCAGTACCCAGCTGAACTCGTTGCACTATTTAGGTCAATAGGTACCATAGCATGACTCCTCAAATATCCTTTTAATTCAGACTTCCTTCCTAGACTGAATTGAAACGCAAGACAAACCCATTTGCTTGAAGTGCTTCAACCATTCGTGAATTGGTAAATTACATAATACGCGTGTGAAATCCTGGACTACATATTTTGGCTTTGCAGACGAGAATAAAATCTCTTGAATACCTAACAGAATATTTGGGAATGGAAGAGATACAGTTCACCTCAGACGGAAATCTATTAAACCAGGCCTTAGAACCTGGGCTATATACAGTGTCAAATTAAATAAGTTAGCGAAACACCGCAGACTTGATTGGTATCGTTAAATGCTTCGATCAACAATACCAACGGTATTGTTGATCGAAGGTTAAATGGCATGTTAAACAAAAAAAATATATTGATTTAATTTTTTTTTTGTTGGATGACCACTAGTAGTGAAGTTTGAGTTGAGAAAATCTACTTACCCCACACAAATTCGTATAACACTACTTGCTATGTAAATATCAATGACAGGAAGTCATTATAACATCATCTATATAAACTAAGTGGCAAAAATACGTATTATTGAAGCTAAATCAAAAACTACCGTACCCTGCCTGAGGCATACCCTATCCATTAAAAAAAGAATTTTGACATCGTTTTACAATTGCCGGAAATATCGCGTAAGAAACATACAAAAAAAAAAAGAAACATACCTACAGTCGAATTGAGAACCTTCTCCTTTTTTCAAGTCGGTTAAAATAACTTTAAATTTCGGAAGTCGGTGGCAAACAACGAAAATGCGAACCCAACGACACCGACTTCCGAAAAGATTTATTTTTCAATTTGCAGTGTCTTATTTGAAAGTCGGTTGTTTTTTTTTGTAACAAAGTTTTTATTTTTCATTTAACTGATATTTCACCACATAGGGTCGTTGATTTTTCCCTAGAGGTTTCAATGAAGTCAATACATTGGCTAGAGCCAAATGAACTGTTACATAATTATGTGCCTACCGCGAGCAGTGGCCAAGTGGTAACAGCCGCGACTTGCCGAGTTGTAAGTCGTAGGTTCGAATCCAGATAGGCGCTTTACTTTATGTAATTATTTCATCACCAAAACGGTGAAGTTTCTCTCAAAACGGTGAAGGAAAACATCGTGAGGAAACCGACATGTCCTAGAACCAAAAATTCGAAGACGTGACATCTGCCAACCCGCACTGGGCCCGCGTGGTGGATTACGGCCCACTCCCTCTCACTGACAGGAGGCCTGTGTCTGTGTCCCAGCAGTGGGAACATTATAGGCTGATTATGTATGTATATGTGCCTACCTAACCGATGCCGTTCGTACACCAAAAACTGTTAACAAACTTGGGCAATTTCAGTAAAATAGGTATTAGCAGTTTCATACAAAATGATGGCGCTAAACTAGCTCACGTTTGTGTGGCGCTAAGTAGTCAGTCACGAACACGGCTGCTAATTCTTGATCATAATTTATGATGACGGACTCTTCACGTAGGCATTCAATAATTTCGACTTTGATATCTAGGGGAGACTGAGGAGGGTAGTATCAATTTTCACGCTAATGGAGATATCTCTGCCGAAAATAGTCTTAGCTCTATGCACGTTTTAGATACAAATAGCTAGTTCTATCCTCTATAGGAGTTGGAAAGAAAATAGTACAAATCTAGGTAGGGTAATACGATACCCCTTGGTAAGACTGGTTGTCAGACTTTTGGGCTTCTGACGACTTGTAACGACTTTCAAAGATCCACGAATGACAGCCTATACCAACGGCTTAACGTGCTTTCCGAGGCACGGAGGGGCCTTGGTATTTAAAGATGGTCACCCATCCACAGACCAACCGCGGCAAGCGTAGCTTAACCTGATCGATCAATCCGTCCGGCTGTTATTTCTTAGCCACAAGCCCCTCTAAGCAATTCAAGTACCTACCTAAACAACTAAATACATGTATGTACATATAAACTAAAGCATATAGTAGGTAGGTACCTACTTGTAATTCCTCGTTGCATCACGGGCAGCCAGTTAGCGCGGCGCCGGATCTTATTGCGGCGCTAATGTTTCCTTCCAGACTTCGAGACGACCCACGAAGTACCTACTTGGAAGTACGGATGGGAATGTAGGGCAAAAGGTTTTAGCAGGGATTACCCATTGATTTTTTTTTGTAATGATAATTACTTTGCATAGATGTTTACTATTTATTGTATAGAATCATGTTCTTTCTGCAGCGAGGTGTGAAACAGGGGACGTTATCTCTCCGAAACTGTTCACCGCTGCTCTGGAGTATGTCTTCAAGGTTCTGGACTGGAAAGGGGCTGGCATTAACATCAATGGCGAGTAAAAAACTCACCTTCGGTTTGACGACGATATCGTAGTCATGGCTGAGACTATGGAGGACCTCAGTACAATGCTCGATGACCTCTGTAGAGCCTCCGAAAGAGTGGGTCTTAAATAATGAACATGGACAAAACGGAGGTAATTTTAAATGCCCATGTAACACCCACTATCATGAAGATCGGAGACGCTACACTCACACTCGAAGTCGTGGACGAGTATGTTTACCTAGGACAAACTGTCCAGTTAGGTAGGTCCAACTTTGAGAAAGAGGTCAATCGTTGAATCCGACTCGGCTGGGCAGCATTCAGGTAGCTAGACAATATCTTCTCGCCCCACATACGAGTACCGCAGTGTGTCAAGACGAAAGTCTGACCAGTGCGTGTTCCCAGTGATAACCTATGGCACTGAAACATGGTCGCTCACAATGGGCCTTATTAGAAGGCTAAAAGGCACCCAAAGGGCAATGGAGAGGGCTATGCTTGGAGGTTCCCTGCGTGATTGAATCAGAAATGAAGAGATTCGCAGGAGAACCAAGGTAACCGACATAGCCCAAAGAATTGCCAAACATAAGTGGCAGTGGGCAGGGCACATTGCTCGCAGAACAGATGGCCGATGCCCCGATGGGGCCGAGAGGTTCTGGAGTGGCGACCGCGAACCCGAAGACGTAGCGTTGGAAGGCCTCCCACACACAAGGTGGACCGCAGGAACCCGTTGGATGTGAGAAGCACCAAACCGCTCGAAGTAGAGGTGCTTGGGGGAGGCCTATGTCCAGCAGTGGACGTCTTTCGGCTGAAATGATGATGATGATGTTCTTCTAACGTAACAGACAGCTGTGCTGCTGTGTATTTTGTTGCGCCACTTCTTTATATAAATCTCTAGGAGGTGGGGACGGGTGGGCGTTATGGAGGGCAGTCTTATGTAATTTTGACATTAAAAAAATTGAATAAGCTTTATTTTGCATAGGTCCAGGTAAGGATAAATAAGTAATAGTTATCCAGTGACGTTTTATATGGATATCGGATGCTCTATGATTGACTTTGTTTGATTGATTGATTTAACGTTCAAAAGTGCCTTTTATCTACGTGCCTATTTGAAATAAATGATTTGACTTTGACTTTCCTAACGAGATTCAGGCACTTGAACTTGGCAGGATGGTCTGATGAAAATAGAAATAAGTGAGATAAGACCTACTTATAATATACAAGAACTTCGTTGTAGGTATACCTACCTATTTTGTCTGACACGCTGCCGCGGGTCTTAATCCACCTAATATCTGTGATAGATCAGCCGTCTGTGGCAGCCACAGAAATCTTAATAATTAAGATTTCTGTGGTGGCAGCAATCCTTATCAGCTGAGCGAGTAGTATCTAATAATATTGTAGCAACATCGCTGAGTCAACTTATCTGAGCGACACGAGACATTCAGTGGAAATTAATGACGGGCTACCTATAGATAACTCCTATCGCTCAACTTTGATCTCTGCAAGTTCTCTGGGTGAATAATAATAAGTACCTAAAACAATATTTAATTGAAATTTAATGTGTTAAATATTTTAATTTATTTTTTATGTAACGGATGACTATGTTAATATGCTAATTGTTTGTAAGTTTTTTAGGTACTTACTATAAATATTTGATTGATTTAATAGAATATATTTTAAATTCACATTTACATAAGGAATAACATAGTATTAAGTGCTACTAACACCTATTGTGGACCAAAATAAGTACTTGACGAATAAATAAATATATTAAGTATTATTATTTAGTCAGGTCGAAGATGCAAATACTTAATAATTCTTTAATTCAGATAACTAAGATCCAATGTGTTAGTAATTACAATAATGACTTACAACTAAGTACCTATTGTTAGTAAAGTGACAAAATATTGGTCATTCATTTGACCTTATTGATTGATCACCGTCCTCACCATTTTCTTAAAAATTGGAGAGGTAACATCCTCCTCTATTATTTTGAGGATGCTGTTGCTAGTTCCTCGTACTATGCTTAGTAGAGATGCATTTCATGAAAGCCATTGGTTCGATTCTGCACAAACATCTCTGAAGCACTACAAAAACGAGGCTTTCGCAACAGCATCCTAAAAAAACCAATGCAAATGTGAACAGAGATTTATTATTTATTTTATTTATATTTTTAATTACAAGTAACAAAGGACTCAAAAAGTCCATAAGTTGTATTTTCTACAAAACCATATTAAAGTCTGCTTATCCGTTTTGGAGTTCCGATTCCGCAGACAGATAGAAACGCAAATAATATAAAACTGTCATACCATATTAAGTAATCCTGCGCACGCTTGAATTACCTGCGTGGGTGCAACGTCTAATGCTAAATGATACTTACTTTATAAATGTAACTGCCTAATTAAACACTACTGCTGTATCTGCCTACCCACATGGGACAAGTCGTGAGGAAATCCTCACGTGTGTTTGTCGTCACTCATTACTCAGTTTGCGGCACTCGGGTAAACGCAGCAGATAATGAACAGTGTACTTCGCGCCCCCGAACCGACTCCTGCGCATTCGTAGTGAGAACGCGTGTGATTGGTTGTTGATGAAGTGAAGTGGGCTTGAATTTTTGAATGTAGATTTTTTGGTGGTAGTGATTTTCTGTTTTAGGGTGACTGTAAGTATGGGTTGAATTTTTTTTCTAAATACCTTTTTTTCTTTTTACTGTTTTTTTTTTTGAAATGTTAGGAAGAAAGTAGGTGGGGCAAAGAAATATATGAGACAGTGGATATTTTGACGTTTACAGTCGCGATTATTGAAGGTAGATAGAATTTATTACTTATATGTAAATGAATAACAGAATAAACTGGTTGTGGCCTGTGGGTGTACTATAATTTTATGATTATGAACGTCAAATCTATCACAGATAATTATAGGTGATATAGATTATGTTATTAAAATTACAATGGATAATTACCGTAAGTACAGACGCCAGCACATCAAGGTACTACAATCTGTCAAATTTCTTTAATAGTATTTTAACTTTATCGCTAAAGCATAAGGTTCAAAGTTGATTGGGAAAATTTGACAGTTTCGGGTAGCTTGATATGCTGGCGTCTGTACTTACTTATATTAATTAGTGGGGCATCTGTGATGAATAAAGAAGATACCTTTTATCTACTATGATTTTATTAGGTAGTTATTAACCGTACATGTTGTGTTTCGCCACACAACATGTAAGTACGGTTAATAACTACCTATCTACTTTCTTAACAGTTTATCATCCTGCGAAATCACTGGGGTTTGTTTTGCACGACTCATAATGTGAAGCATTAGAGAGTGCTTTACGACCGAAAGTATTTTTTGCCTCCTTTCTGCAACTGTTTCTATTGTTATACTCCTGCTAGTACACAGAACCTACTTAATTTATATACCATTGTATAGATATTTTAATGGAGATTAATTCTGTGCTTTTCTGCTGAAAACATTGTAAGTAGTTTGCGAATAAATTAATGAATTGAGTAATTTTTTTTTAATAGAGTCGTTTCACCCATAGGAGGAACCCCATTGAAAATGGCTCTTTTATTCAAAGTAGTTTTTTATACGATCAAAAATGAGCATTATGAGTCTAGTTAGCTCTGAGATTAAGACGAAAACAAACTTTACTTAAAATAAATGTTCTTGATATCGATTTTATTCAATTTCGAGCGGCCATTGTTATTTACATCTTTGGCAAATTTAGCGCGGCCGGACCTTACATCTAAGCAGATTTTATCATCGAAAGACTCGCTGGATTATTTCAATTTATTCAACTATCTAAGGGTTGTTTTTACAATAATATGATAATTTTTGTTGAAGGAATAAATATTGCGCTTTGACAGCTTCTGTATAATAATATCCTCCCGACCGTTTACGGTCACGGTGGCCAATCTCAACAGTACTCCAACTTCCCAACTCCAGGCGGTTAAGAAATTCCTAATGGAAAACCCAATAACTCTTTTGCCCGACCTGGGAATCGAACCTAGGAGCCCACGCTCAGCAGTCGCATTTGCAACGACGAGACCAACGGGACAGCTTTTGTATAGAAAATATGTCAAACTGTCATAACTATTCTTCAGATAAAAGTTATCTGATCACTGAGAAATCAGCCCTAAACCAAATTGTAACACTAATATTATTTTTCACTTCTCATGCTCTAAAAGTTCGTTTTTATGTTGTGCGTAGGCGACATAAAGTCGCTTTTATGTTCTAGTGCATAAAGTAATTTTTTTTTCTAAGCCTAAGATAATCAGTCCCAACAGCCCACACGCACAATAAAACGTCGCAGATTAAAGCCGTTATATTATTTTATTTGCTTTATTTTGTATCACTACCATGTTTTCTATCGTAAATTTAATGAAACCATAAAATAGTTGTCATTTATTATTTAAAAACGCAAAGAAACGTTTTTATGATTTGGCAGTATGATGTACCCAAGTCGAATGACACATGCTGAAAATAAAAAAAAACCTTTAAAAAGTTTCGTGGCGGGAATTAGCTATTCTCTTCTTATTTTGCAACATTTTTGAACAGCGACAATACTGTTATTATACTCTATGCCTGTTTCATTTTCTCGCAATCGAAGTGAAAAGCAGAGTGTATAATAACTCGGGCATAAACGAGCCATTTTACCCCTCGATTTAAATATCCTACCTCGCCTGCGGATCGGGTGGATAAAAACGTCTCGGGGTAAAATGGCTTATTTTATGCACTAGTTGTGCAATCTACTATTACTTTACTTATATTAAAAAAAAACAAACGAACGTAGCGTATTAAACTTTCTTTCCTCTCACGAATTTCTCGATTTAGATTCTTTTAATCTATAATATTTAAAAGAGTAATTTAAAAGAGTAACCGTGGAGTTTCTTGCCGGCTCTTCTCCATAGAAAACGAGCAATATCTAGCTTCTGAGGTTTCATAAGTGCCCAAGTAGGTTTATGTGTATTTTGATTAATTGATTGGATGGACTCAAAGATGATGATGATATTGAAAGAGAAAGAAGGGCGCCGTCGGTGAGAGCTAATAAGATCGCTCGTAGGTTTGCACGTTGTTCTAGAATAGTTAAAAAACCCTATTTCGTAGGTATCTCGCTTTACACGTGCAGCCTGTGGGTAGATTACACTCAAAAATCGTACAGCGCCCTTCGCATTCAGTATAATAATGCGTTCCGGGTGTTGATGGGGCTGTTCCGCTTCTGTAGCGCTTCAGGGATGTTTGCTGAAGCTCGTGTCGATTGCTCTACGCTACGATGCGAAAAAGATGTGCCTCCCTGGTACGCCGGGTGCGGGCCAGCCCCAACATTATATTGCGGTGTTTCGCGAGCAGACTGGACTGCTTGTAGGTACTCGTATGTGAATCGGCGCTGTTGCAAACTTTTCACATCCGTGTTGATCTTGTAGCAGGGATTTGCATGAACAATATTGCGTGTGTAGGTTAAATTTACTAACGTAGTTGTTAAGAAATATTGTTACTAACATATTTGAGTCCTTTGTTACTTGTAATTAAATATAAATAAAAAAAGGATAATATATAGGTAGGTAGAGGTACGGCTATTTACTAGAGCTGGTGGCCTACTATGATCTAATTAAAAACGATTCAAAAACAAGACATTTCAGTTTAGGTTCCTAAACTGCATCGCTTGAGCTGCTCTATGGACGTCACGGTACCAAACAAGTATGAATAAAACCACATAAAACTAAAACTTGCGACTTAGTTTGGGACAATCGCTGTCAGCAGATGGCACGGCCTAAACTGAATCGGTAAACTGACGTCATGGTACGAATTAGAAGAACAGTTCAGTTTAGGTCCTAAAATGGATCGCGTTAAGAGCTCATGGTAGGCCGGTAACATTTTTTGTATAACTTAACATTTATTTACCTGATACCTACGTATCTTATCAGTTTTCCTTATAGGAAGCCCTGATGGGACTGTCCCAGACCCCATCAGCAGGTAGGAAAGAAACTAGAAACTACAATCATCTACATACTGTTAGACTATTGGTACAACAAAATTTGATGTCTGCTCAATCACTAAACAACTAGGTAAATCAATTACTGAACGGATTCTGCGTAGTTAGCTCTAGTGCCATCTTGCAGACAGCAGAAAGGTACCCGTCTACCAGATTATGCTATTGCGAAAAAAATAGGATAGATTTAGAGCATAGCTGCACCACTTCTTCTTGACATGAGACCTGCGGGGTAAGTGGCAGAGGGCTGGCCATGTTTGTCGCAGGACCGATGGCCGGTGGAGTAGACGAGTCGAGGCAAGCGTAGTGTGGGACGCCCCCCAGCAAGATGGGCCGACGGGCTGGGGTAGACTGGATGAGGAACGTGGAAGACAGGATGTTGTGGTTGCAGCTTATGGTATGTCCAGATGTGGACTGCGATAGGCTGAGTTGATAGAGGTTTAGTTTGTTCACGTTTCTGATTTCATCTATGAACAAAGAGACCGCCGCAAGTCTTAAAAACAATAATACATCTAATAGGTACATTAAGTATTTAATCATAATATAATGCACATACAAATAACTTCGTTCTGCACACGTAGTTTTCAATGGGAAGGAAAACCGTTATGCAGTTGCACCACCATAACAGTTTTATGGAGTCGTAAACCATAAATGCATAAGTTTTCATGTTTATCTTAGATATTCTCCATCCATGCGGACACTTAAAATTTGATTATGATTATAGCCTTTGCCTAGTCTTCATGCTAGTTTAGATGAATGCCCGTTTTCATGAACACTAGGCGACACATAAGCATAATTAGCATATAATGTTCCCACGGCTGGGGCACTGGCCTCCTCAGTCTGTGAGACCCAGACCCAGGATCAGACCGGAATGAGAGAGCTTATAGTGGATAAGACAAAGTTTAAAACAGAAGACGAACTAGCAGGGGATCGAGGAGGGGGGGGTGGTGGATGGGGGATCAGGGATTCAGACCGGAATATCTCGTGCGGGGTGGTAGATGTCTTCGAATTTGTTGGTTCTAGGACTGGAGGATGTTTTCCTTCACAATTTTGAGAGTAGTGGGTGATGAAATAATTAACAAAGTAAAGCGTCCCTGTGTCCCAGCAGTGGGAACATTATAGGCTGATTATGCTAAAGCGCCCGTCAGGATTCGAAATGACGACCTGAACTCTTAAGTCGCGATCGTTACCACTGGGACACCACTGCTCTGGACGCCACAAAGGATTGCCTAAATAAAAGCTGTTGGATTTTGAACTTGGCACTGAGCTGAAGCGTTGAATAACAAACAGCGCGCTTTTATTTTGGTGTCGTCTAGTATATGACGGGCATAGGTCAGTTTATTGAAGTACTAACATAGTTATTAAGTTTTATTTACTAACAAAATTGTTACTATATTATTATGTATACTTAGGTTAAGGTATGTACGAGTATCTATGGGTCTTTGTTACCTGGAAATAAATGGTTTATTTTTATTATTGAAAGAACCCCCACCTAGCAGACACTGTAGGCTGTCTGCACAACCGCATTAGAAATGTCGCTATGATTTTTCAGGATGGGTAGCAGTGTCCGCACTTAGGTAACTCCATAATTACCTATTATGTATTTTTAGGGTTCAGTAGGTACCCAAAGTGTGCCAATGAAACCCTGTAAAGAGGCTACGCCGTTTCTCTATCTGTCTCTCTCTAACTGTAGGCAAAACCGTTGTAGGTTTCCAAAACAGTATGTTTTTTTCTGATCCTGATCATTGAATAAAAACAACTCGCAGCTGAATTGTAAATCTATTTATGATTACATCTCTATAATTATGAAAATCTGTGCAATTTTTGCATTACCTCGTAATGTCGTCCTTCCTACAAAATGAGTAAATTATTGTTATTTCAGTAATCGACAGCATTTTTAAGCAATTTTAGAATTTATTGTCATTACTTAACATCCTATTTATTAAGTCGTCACGAACATACTAAGTTCGTGACGTGACGTGTAAATAAATAAATAAAGTTTCCCTGTCAAAACATCAATGATTCTTTGAATCACTTAAGGACGCTATCACATTTTGAACTCGCTCAAGTTTAGGTATCTGAATCGCAACACAGCAACATTACGCGCACGCACACATTGAAACCATTGTTCGCTCGATTTTTATACGTAACTTAACTAATCTTGGTACTTGAAGATTTTTTTTTTAATTTTGCTGGTATTTATTGAGTAAAGTTAGTTGTAAGTTCGCAATCGAATTTGGTAAGTGTTATTAGTACTTACTATCTGCGTGATAATCATGTTTTTAGTATTGTTGAAGTTCATCAGTCAATATGTTCATTACTAGGTACCCAAAAACGACCTTAACATTTTAGTATTACAAGGAACATCCACATTTATACCACAGTCTGCTGTTAGTTTGAAAAGATGTACCTAAGTACTTTTAAATATTATTTTTGATGTCAATTGTTGGAGTATTACATAATCAAATACTAGCCTGGGAGTTTATCGTAGAGTTTCGTTGTGATATTTAATAATAATCATTCCCTTATGAAAACAGTAAGTATTTTATTTACTTAAAAATTTAAAAAAGTAAATCAAAAGTAATTTATTCAAATTAGGCTGAGAATCAGCACTTTTCGAATGTCAAAATTACAAAAGACAGTCCCCAAAACGCCCGCCCTTCACTTCTTAGTGCTTTCGCTGGGAAGAAGTGGCGCAACAAACTCCCCAGCAGCACAGCTGTCTTTTCACATAGAAAATATTTCATTGTACTACTACTATACTCCATAGGTTTAGGTAGCTAAATAAAGGTAAACAAAAAAACCACGCGACTTTGTTAACCGACTAAACGTAATACCAGTCTATTCAGTTGTCATGCTACGTCACAATTGTATTCTTCAATATAGCAACATTATAATTCACTAAAAAAAAATACTGAATTGAAGAGTAAAACTGTGACGTAGCATGACAACTGGATATACTGGTATTATGAAGAAATTGGCCGTAAGTCGATTTGTCACAAACAAAAATCCGCCACCTTGAATAAAAAATGGATGTTATATTCGTAATCATCACCCCGAAAAACCCCAAAATCGACTATTAATATCGAATGTCAAAAAAAAACATTTCCATCATTTTAATTTGATTATAAAATAATAAAATAAATATTTACAGGTACAATCTTTATCCGTCATCTACATCCACTAAATAAATAAATTAAAAGTAAAAAAGTTTTTTTCAGATTTAAGTACTCGTATTTACTTAGTTTGAAAATTAAAAAAATGAAAATCAATCAGATCATGTTATTTACTTGTTTATCTACACAGGTAAATCTCGCAACAAGCTTTTATATCATATATAACTTGTGTACTTAATGACGTTATAAGTTGATAGTAAAAGTTTTAAAGGACAATTTTATTTTATTCTTTTTAGCGCATTTAACTAAAAGCTTGTTTTAAAAAAAAAAAATTACTTTTAATTTGTTTTTTACTTTTTAGTTATTGCTGGACAGGTTTTTTTGTGGAGTTTAACTCGCATACGTATTTTGAGCAAGACCTTTCATTATTTTGATACCCATGTTGTAGGAAAGCATAAAAAGCTTAGTCCGCTATCTTTAGAAGTCCGCCATATTGCATTTAGAGTAACGTCACATTGTTTTTTGAGTTATTCTCAGCAAGCCCTTTCATTTGATACCCATAAATTGTAGAAGTGCATTAAAAATAACTAGTCCGCCATTTTTGGTGTTCCGCCATATTGGATTTAGAATGCCGTCACTTTATTTTTCAAGTCATCCTCAGCAAGTAATTTAATTTGATACCCATATTGTTGCAGTGCATTAAAAATAACTAGTCCACCATCTTTAGATGACCGCCATATTAGATTTATAGTGACGTCACTTTATTTTTCGAGTTATTCTCAGCAATCCCTTTCATTTGATACCCATATTGTAGGAGTGCATTAAAAATAACTAGTCCACCATCTTTAGAAGTCCGCCATATTGGATTTAGAGTGACGTCATTTTATTTTTCGAGTTATTCTCAGCAATCCCTTTCATTTGATATCCATATTGTAGGAGTGCCTTAAAAATAAGTAGTCCGCCATCTTGGGCGTTCCGCCATTTTGGATTTAGAATAACGTCACACAGCTAACCATGCATTGTCATCCAAACTAAAAGTGCATACAAAATTTCAGCTCAATCGGTTGAAGATATCTGGTTCAAAATTTAGTTGCAAGAGTCCACCCGAACAAACATAGTTACATACATACATACTCGTACATACATACATTGCAAGTTAAATAAAAGCTTGTAAAAATTACAACTAAGTATTTGTTTCTGAAAAAAATACCAATAATCGTACTTAATTTTATTTCGGTCCGAAAAAGTATCAACTTCGTCCGACCTCAGTACACAACTCGGAACTCACCTTTTTACGTAATTATTTTTTGCGAGAAAGCGACACAGACGTGCTTCCACGAGCGCCTCTGAGCGCGGAATGACGAACCGCAAGTGTCCGCGGGTAGAAAATGTATGGAGAAATTTGAGAGCGTTTCTTATTTGTCTCATAAATGAAAAAGTTATTTATTTATCTACAAAATATTTAGCTTGTCGTATCAGGACTATATAAGCAACAATATCTTCTTATTTTTAAATTAAAATATGCAGTGGATTTAGCTATATAGGTACTTATTCAAACCCCTTTTTATTAAATTTTTTGCGATTACTGTGATGGTAAAAACGTATTTGTGTGAAAATTTTGTATAGGGCTATTTAATTGTTATGGAGCCATTCTGGAGATGAATATATTATCTTTAATTTGAAACCAAGATATCCTTGCAGTTGCGACTCCAAGTTCATTAAAATGGTACCTGAAAAGCACTGTTATTCGTGGAAAAATGTGATAGCGTCCTTAACCTGAATAGATTTAAAATTTCAAGTGTCTACATTATGTTTACTTAAACTTACAATGCGTGTGAGTAAGTACCTATCTTCACTATTTCATTGAGATAGCGGCTCAATGGATTGATTGTGATAACCTTTTGTTCGAATGTGACAAGTGACACAAGTGGCTATTCGCGATTATCATCTAACAATAATGTAAACAATGGTTTTGTTGTTGTAGCAGACAAAAATGTAGAGTGTTTTTACGCCGATAAACAACTGATAACTGAAACTCTTATAGAAGGTCTGTATAGAATTACATACATCTATATACAGGTTGTCCCGTAAGTCGACGTCAAGCCGGAATCGGGTAATAGTGGCCAAGTCATAATAATTATCCGAAACTTATAAAAAAAAATCTAAGTTGTGTATTTTTTTAATTATTGGCATTTAAATGTCACTTTTTGTCCAACCATCATCATCATCTGCCTAGCCTTTTCCCAACTATGTTGGGGTCGGCTTCCAGTCTAACCGGATGCAGCTGAATACCAGTATTTTACATGGAGCGACTGCCTATCTGACCTCCACAACCCAGTTACTGGGTAATACGATACCCCCTGGTAAGACTGGTTGTCAGACTTTCGGGCTTCTGACTACCCGTAACGACTGTCAAAGATCCACGAATGACAGCCGGGACCAACGGCTTAACGTGCTTTCCGAGGCACGGAGGGGTCTCAGTATGTAAAGATGGATACTTTTTGTCCAACCAAATATTTAAAATTAATACTTTGCCAAACTGTGACTGAATGTAATGAAAAAAAAATGTAAAAGTTGGCGCATTTAATAAGCATTCCATTTTTTTTAAATTTTTATATATAATTTTTTTTTATTCCAAAGATTTTTTTAAAATATTTTTAACTTGACTTATTATTACCCGATTCCGGCTTGACATCGACTTACGGGACAACCTGTATATATAGGGTGGTAGAGACATCGACGCGCAACCGGTAACCATGGATTCAGTACATGATTTTGAACCCCCTGTTTTTCTTCGGAAATTACAGAAAAATTTGCTGTTCTATACAATTTTGACAGCGTAGGTATTTTTTGATAACTGAAGAAAAATTGAGGGTCTAGAATTATGTGCTGAATTCGTGGTTCCAGTTTGCGCATCGATGTCCCTACCATCCTGATGTAGGCTATAGTTCTCTAAAACCTTTTTTAATGTATTTGCATGATCTGTTGTAAGTTTTAGGGGGTTTCTTACGTAGACCCACAGGATAGCAAAGTCCAAAAACCTAAAGGTATAGTTTTGTGACCTCTTCATATCCGTCTGTCCACCATTTGTCCGATTCAAGGTTGAACATGTTTTCGAATTTAAGGCCTTTGTAGGTCAGTTATCGTAACAGGCCTTGTTTTATAAATTACTGATACGGTAATCAATATTATCTGCTGCAGTCTATGTAGCTGACAGATCTCTCTGATAGTTGCCGACAAACGGCTTTCTAGATAAAAATGCATGTTTTTTAGTAATCTGACAGCGGAATTAGCTTTGATATCCCCGCTAGTTTGTAGGTCAAAGTGCTGAAGGTATTTATCAATTATTTAATAAAAGTGGCAGACTATAATTTTTGCACCCGTTTTTGAACCGGCTTTCCTTATGAAACCTTTTAACCTTCTTCAATGAAAACATAAACCACGCCTGTATTACCTGCAGAGCTAGGCTGAGGTATGGAGTACCTACCTAAAGAGCCTATACATGCATCACCTGCCTAGCCTTTTCCTAACTATGTTGGGGTAAGCTTCCAGTCTAACCGGATGCAGCTGAGTACTAGTATTTTACATAGAGTGACAACCTGATCTGACCTCCACAACCCAGTTACTGGGTAATACTAATACCCGTTGGTAAGACTGGTAGTCTTCTGACGACCCGTAACGACTGTAAAGAACCTATACATTACATTAGGCCAGTTATTTTAAAGTCCGAAATGAAAGGGTATAGCCCGTATTGATATAACTGTGCACAAATCCAGACTTTAGCCTGTCAGCCTGCCACTGCGAAATTCCTAGTGGAAAGTCCAGGACCATTTGTGAAAGCATTTGATTTGGTATTCGAGTTCCGTTCAACGGATAATAATTTAAATATCCTTCACAAGTTTATTACAGCATATGCAGTTACGAGTACATAGGGAACGAACTGCACATACTAACACGTATTATGTAAAGTACATGCAGCTGGTGAATAGGGCCCATTGTTAGCTCAAGGCCTAATTAACATGTTAATTAAGATCATCCGTGATACACATCTTATTGCACGTGGTCATAGCAGGGTGGTCAGTTGTTGAATGAAGTTCTTAGAGTTTGATGACGTCATGGGTTTGTAGTTATTTATATGACATAGTATTTTCATAGTTGATTTGAATTTGCACTCATAGTTGAATGGCTACTGAATAGAATCAATGAAGTGGCTTTGTGTGGATAGCGTGACAAGATTGTTGCGGTTATACCTAGTTGACATTAGTGAAATTATAATTATGAATTTTATGCAAAATAAAAACATACGTATAGACGTATACTCCTCGAAAGGGTGGACAACGGTGAAGGTTATTGAAACCCGGATTTTGCCATGTTTAAAAAATGCGATATTGTAAAATTATTGGTTCCACAAATTTTTTCAATTGAAATTCAAAATTGCACTTGGTCCTGCAACTTTTTTCTCTACCTTTTTCTTTTACATTATTATCGATCCAAAAAGCATTTGTAGCAAAAAGACTGGACAAAGGTATTGTCAGGTGTGGGGTTCGAACCCACGCTCCCTCTCGGGAACCAGAGCTTAAATCTGGCGCCTTAGACCACTCGGCCAACCTGACTTGTCTACACATTACCAAATAACGGAGAGCTGTCAGTCGCATTGTATCATGTAGGAATTTCAACGTTTTAACAAATATACTGCCAATGTAAAATGTAATATTGAAAAGTGTTTTGCAATCGGTACGTAAACACACAGATGACCTCACTTACCACCGCCAACTTAAAATTCAAATTAGGTAATTAAATTAGCTAGCAAAACTCTGCAGGCGTGATGAGTGTCGCCGATATTAAAGTTTGGTATGGGGATACTTTGAACCCAGGGGAAGAACACACTTTTTATCGACATACCGCGCGAGTGCAGCCGCGGGCGGAAGCTGGTTCACATATAAAAGTTTATCGCTGTAGTGTATGTTATCAATTTATGTTTTCTCTCATTTTTCAATTGAACCTGAGCTAAACTGTCTTTAACTAGGTATTTTTAAATTTCAACATAGGTACAGTCAACAAAAGACATAAGTATGCAGGATCGTCGGATATAGTTGAAGTTTAGTAAGAAACCGATGGATGTTTTCGAATAAAATTAAATTTTACTAATAGAAAACAAACAGCTTATTTATCAAATTAAATTTCAGTCGACAACATCTATCGGTTTCTCACTAAACTTCAACTATATTCGACGAACCTGCATACTTATCTCTTTTTTTGACTGTACATAACATGGAAACATAGGTTCAGTTCCATCACTGAGAACAAGCTAGTGAAGTGTTATTTTATAATAAAAATATGTATGTTTAGGTTAAGGTATTTATTTATGCGCCTGCGTCGCCTGAAATAACTAAATAAAGGGACTATGTCTTCGCCATGCCTTCGCGATAATGTCTTCGCGCATCAGGACATGACAGCGTGTCATCTTATTAATATTATCCTCAAGGGACGACCTTATCTATCAACTGTCTCATTACTGATGCAGACCTGGTAGCAGCTAATCCTTTTACAGTTAGATTGGTACCTAATTAGGTACTGTTATAACTAGAGGGCCTAATCATAGGATCACTGCACAATTTTATCGTAGGGATTATGAAAACTAATGCCCGTTTTCACTGTTGAATTTTCAACTCTCTGCCATAATAAGTAGATGCAACTACAACTGCAAAGCCTGTTTTTGAATAAGTAATGCTAACCAGAGACAAAGCTAAAAAAAAAGAAAAACAAAGTTAGTGTAGTGTGTGTGTGTGTAGTTGTAAAGTCCCATGACTCTTTTAGCTAATCCTCCTGAAACATCTCGGACACGATAACATAGAGTCGCCGTAATTATTCACTCTTAACCACATAGGTAGGTACCTAGTTCTATAACCCTCTGTAAGTCAATTAAAATTCTTTTAACTCTGTAACTACATATACTTACCTACTGTCATATACATATTTAGATCTTTATCTAAACAACCGCAAACGACCACAGTAAAATACTGTAAACTACGTACTAATGAAACTGTTTCACGTGAAATAAAGAGGTTCAGAAACTCCATTGTAGAGAGGATCCAGGATCTGAAAACGTAACTTTTCGGACCACCCTCGTATCTTGACTAAGGTTTCCCGTTTTAGGCATTTAGCAGTAGATACTTCCTTTGAATATGTGAATGAAGGGCGGTGAAAGAAGGGCGGCCTAGATTCTAGGACATTCCGGTGTTTTCTTCTTCAACTTATCACAGCAACAGTAACAACAATAAGACATTGGCTGTCGCGCGCCAGATTGATGACACGTTACTAGTGTTAAGTTGTCGCGCGCCAGATTGATGACACGTTACTAGTGTTAAGTTGTCGCGTGCCAGATTGATGACACGTTACTAGTGTTAAGTTGTCGCGCGCCAGATTGATGACACGTTACTAGTGTTAAGTTGTCGCGCGCCGGATTGATGACACGTTACTAGTGTTAAGTTGTCGCGCGCCAGATTGATGACACGTTACTAGTGTTAAGTTGTCGCGCGCCAGATTGATGACACGTTACTAGTGTTAAGTTGTCGCGCGCCGGATTGATGACACGTTACTAGTGTTAAGTTGTCGCGCGCCAGATTGATGACACGTTACTAGTGTTAAGTTGTCGCGCGCCAGATTGATGACACGTTACTAGTGTTAAATTGTCGCGCGCCAGATTGATGACACGTTACTAGTGTTAAGTTGTCGCGGGCCGGATTGATGACACGTTACTAGTGTTAAGTTGTCGCGCGCCAGATTGATGACACGTTACTAGTGTTAAGTTGTCGCGCGCCAGATTGATGACACGTTACTAGTGTTAAGTTGTCGCGCGCCAGATTGATGACACGTTACTAGTGTTAAGTTGTCGCGCGCCAGATTGATGACACATTACTAGTGTTAAGTTGTCGCGGGCCGGATTGATGACACGTTACTAGTGTTAAGTTGTCGCGCGCCAGATTGATGACACGTTACTAGTGTTAAGTTGTCGCGGGCCGGATTGATGACACGTTACTAGTGTTAAGTTGTCGCGCGCCAGATTGATGACACGTTACTAGTGTTAAGTTGTCGCGCGCCAGATTGATGACACGTTACTAGTGTTAAGTTGTCGCGGGCCGGATTGATGACACGTTACTAGTGTTAAGTTGTCGCGCGCCAGATTGATGACACGTTACTAGTGTTAAGTTGTCGCGCGCCAGATTGATGACACGTTACTAGTGTTAAGTTGTCGCACGCCAGATTGATGACACGTTACTAGTGTTAAGTTGTCGCGGGCCGGATTGATGACACGTTACTAGTGTTAAGTTGTCGCGCGCCAGATTGATGACACGTTACTAGTGTTAAGTTGTCGCGCGCCAGATTGATGACACGTTACTAGTGTTAAGTTGTCGCGGGCCGGATTGATGGCACTGGCGCGTGGCTGGCCGGATTTGGCCCGCGGGCCGTAGTTTGGAGAATCCTATCCTAGAACCAAAAATTCCAAGAAGGCACAATTACCTATAGCAGTGAACATTTAGCAAGTCGAGACTTCTGAACCATACGATGACATGCTATGTAGAATACTTATGCTGAAACAGTTTAGCACAAATGGTTGGTATATTGTTTTCACAGTCGTTACTACTGCTGTCTCTCGGACGACCACTCTAATGATCAGCAATCATTTTGATGACTTAGCTCCACTTTTGTGTAAGATTTATTTTTATCGTTTTCCGACATTGTGCATAATTTGAGTCTTGTTTAAGTGACCACATACGTAAACATTGGCGTCGTTAACGTCGTAACATTCATTTTATGGAGCCTCACTTCTGGCCACTTTGAGCTGCAAGCTTAAACTAACTGCCCAGCAGGACTTCTACACAACCTAAATATAACGAATACCTAATTGATATTATCAAAATAAATTATCATGAGTTTACAGAGAAAAGATACCAAAAGTTTTTATAAAAGGATTCCATGCCTTTTGAAATCAATCCCTACTGAGGAAATATTAGCGCCCCTTGAGCGAAAACCTAGATCTTTTGACACATAGAAATAAGATGGGAATAAAACGCAGAACCCCACGCCAGTTGCCAGCACTTGCTATCACTGAGGTAATTTCCGTATTTTGTGCCTATATTTTCGACTTCCTGGATGTAAACGGCAAATTTTGAGCCTGTTCTCTAACCAACTTAGCAATTAACATAATTAACTCTGTTGTTTATCGGATTACCGCGTCATTTAGCGTCATTCGGCCGCGTCAGGCTGGCAACCAAACTTAGAGCAAGAAAACTACTCAACCGAGTCACGCGGTAATCGTTAACAATTACTGGTTTTAAATATAAGTTCTAATTTTACATTCACAAGTGCTATCGTTTTAAATTGAAGTTGGTTTCCTCATTAGTGCGGTGTTAATTCGCCATCATTGATTCTGCATTCCTCTAGTGAATATTCGTTTAAAAGTGTGAATTGAAGAAAAAAAAAAAACAGAATTGAAATTGATTCGATGAATTTTGATTCTATATTTGATTCGCTGTCAAACAAAACTAGTTGACATTTGAACTGTGTGAAGAATTCGATTAAAGTAAAACAGGTTTTTATTTAGTGACATTGTAAGAAATGGCGACCCAGTGTTCTGCTCACATGAAAGTGTTCTGGCTATGGTGCTTGGAGCACCTGGATTATCTGCTGTATGGGACGTTCGTTCTAATACTGCTAATAATATTTCTTTACTTTATGATTGCGTAGCTGGCCTGTTTGTGGAAGGTAAATATTGTTTAAACACAGACTTATCTGAAATTACATAGCCTTTTAACTCCGATGTTGATTTAAGTTCTGTTGTTCGCTGTAATTCGATTTTCTGTGTGCAGTTTTATTAACTAACTGTGGTAGAGGTTGAAAAAGGTCAAGTGCATGCAGCAATCAATAAACAATCTTCAGCAGATTAAAAAATTACAAAATGATTCGTTTTTTATGTCTTTCTATTTTAAGACGTCCGAACGGACTGTCCGTTATTTGCATCGGCGCAAAGCGCGCTCGTCTACGAGGATAGCCGATATTAGTCTATCTTCTGTACTAATCAAACATTGCAGCCTATTGAAGACTACCTATAGATTCATCTGTAATTGTAGTTCTCTCTCTATTTATATACTTAGTGTGCATGCCGCTAGATTCCTGAAAACGTCTTTGTAACTAAACATTCATGGTTTTAATTTATTTGTTTTTCAAAGAAATTGTGTGCTTACTGTCACTATGATGATTATCCACAATTTAAAACTGCACTCAAAACACACCAGGAAATGTACTTATTTTCAGTGTACGGCATAATAATACCTAATACCAGCCTATTATTATTGTCCTACTGCAGGGCAAAGGCAAACACATACAGGGAAGGCACGAGCATTGACCACCACGCTTGCTCAAGACGTGTTGGCGATTTGAGACTTATATGAACTACTAGCTTCTGCCCGCCACTTCGTCCGCGTGAAATTTTACCCTCCCCCCATTCAGCTTCTTAGTGGATACATATACTTATCACAAAGTACACACCCTCCAAATTTCATGACTCTAGGGCCAGCGGTTTAGGCTGTGCGTTGATATATCAGTTAGTCAGGACTTTGAATTTTATATATTTAGATAAATACAATATTAAACGCGTTATATATCATCATACATTCGTGTATCTGAGTTTAATAATTGAGAATAAACTCTTATGCAATGTCAATGTCAGGCGATTTTATACGCATTTGTAATTATTATGTTTCAATCAGCTGTAGCGAATTATTACATTTACGTACTCTATAAGGCGTTCGTCAGTTTATTTCAGCAGGATGGAATCGATAAATTAATTCAATAACATTAAATAGGTACTTAAGATAGATGAGAGAGAGGTAGGAGAGAGAGGTACTTAACATAGGTACCTACGCTTTGGAATGGGCAACTAGCTTCATTTTATTTTTGACTGACCGACTTCTTGACAATTCAAAAGTGCCTGTAAATGGTTTAATTGAAATAAATGCTTTGAGTTTGAGTTTTATTGAAAAGTGTCTGTGGAATTGTGGAACCTGGATTATTTTCGCATCGTTTCTTATTTTCATCTTTCGAATTTATGCACAAACACATCTGAATCATTTTGAAGGATATTGCTAATCCATTGCTTCATATATTCGAAAAAATTGTCTGCTCAACAACGTAAATAACGCAATGAATGTTGTTGAACTGTCAAAATGATAGCCATTGCTACTGATAGTGTGTTACGCAATTACCTCGCAGGTCATGCCGAGGTCAAGTCAGTAAGGTTGAAGCGGGACCCAGCCCAGAGTTCAATATCGTGAAATAGAAGCCATTTTGTAAACATGACAACATAGCATCCAGGGGTCACATAACATCACGGATGCTTCCCAGAAAGGATTGGCAGAGGTGTGTGGTGATTGAGGAGGTACCTTTAGCACCCGCATTTTGACATGTAGGTACCTAATAGGGGGCAAGTTATTTTGATGTTTCAAATTTTTTTTATTTATTCAATATCTGTATTAACAATATAGCATACATAAAGTCTGCCAAACTGCAAATATAATTGTTAGAGTACTCTTGAACCCTAAATGAAACAGTTATCTAGGTACCATGAGCATCTCGAATTGATAAAATTTAAATCGATAAGGATGCACTCAAACAAGATACCTACATAGGTATCTTCTAAATCTTTGAGAGTAATCTCAACAGTAGTTCTTGAGACTTCACCCGATAAACTATCGATAAATTCCGATAACAGAGCACACATATCTAATCAAAATTTTGACCATTTTTCAGTAGTTTCAGCTTACCGTCCTACTAGAATCTAGATGCGGTTCAAAGCTAGTGAAACCTTTTTTTTCCTTGCATAACTTAACTATGAGATACATACTGGCGGCCTACGTTGCTGACAAAAAAGTTACCTATTAAAATTAATTAATTAACCATTTTTTTTAACATGTCTTGGTGATCAGGTTGTGACGTCACAATATAAAAAAAGCAAGCAATGCTAATCACGCGATAATCTCATAGTAAACATGGACGTGTGAGTAACCTTGTGCCAGTGTGTGACGAGCCTTACGGTGCGCAAGAGTGGATCCTCGAGCGGTCATAAGTTTTCAAGTGTAAATATTGTACATCTTAAAAGTGGTTTAGTGATTTTGATTTTATTGTGTGGTGATTAATCTTCTTTATAGGTTAGTTGTTTTAACAGTTTTTTTTTTTTAATTTTCGCCGTTTTATTCGTGGTAATGCAAAGCGTTATTTTTAAATTATTCTGAAAATTTAAAGGTTAGTTGGATGTTGTTAAATTAAAGTTTGAAATATTGATACAATTCTTTAGACAGGGTGTTTTTTTTGCATAAATTACTTATAATTTTTAAATATAACGAAAGCTTCTTACTTAAGGGGTAGCCTGTGAAATAACCCTATCGATTGATATTTCATGAAATAGTCATTCAATAGGGTTATAATTATGATCTTAGAGGGTTGTATTGATGATTTTAATTCTTTAAATACATACTTTTTACGGTCACGAATCATATTTTGTTCAACATACAACCTGACATTGACCTGCAAATTGCAAAAAAACGTAAATAAAATTGAATTTCGCGGACTACCCTGGCGCTTCCCCTTACGGTAAAAGTATCACTTTTTAATTTCTCTAAGTAAATCGATATAAGCCTCAAAAAATCTGGAAATAAATTCACTTACGGAAGAATTTATAAAATATCAGGGTTCAGGGAAATGCCTAATTATTTATTAAGTTTTGAAAACTTGCTTCCTAACATAAATAAACAAACCAAGAATAGAATGCCACTAATCATTAATTGATCAGCACACATATATACAGGAAAAGAAATTAACCAGTTCGCAAACCATTAATTCAGCATATGATTCCAGACCCCTTAGCTTTAGCTTCGAAAATATTCGTCGGTTATCAAAAAAAAAAGCTGCTGTTTCATAGAAAAGTGCAATTCCTACACAACCAAAATGTATTTGATAAATTAACTGTTTGTTTTCTATTAATTAAATTAAATTTTATTCAAAAACATCCATTGGATTCTTAGTAAACTTCTAAACTTCAACTATACCTACCGACGACCCTGGTTACTTATCTCCTTTGGTGACCGTACCTATGGAACAACTAATATATTTTCTTATAACCGACAAATAATTTGTATGCTACAGGGTCTAGCTCTAGAATCATTATGCTGAATTCATCGTAACAGTTTGCGCACTGATTATTTTTTTTCTGTATGTGATAGGTATTTGCAGCCAATAACAGATCCATTGGCAGCAAATATCAGCCAAATATAATCATCAAATCCAAATTTACGACAGCACCTCTTTTACTTACCATCATCATCATCTGCTTAGCCTTTTCCCAACTATGTTGGGGTCGGCTTCCAGTCTAACCGGATGCAGCTGAATGAAACCTCTTTTACTTACCAAAACGTATAAAACGATATAAGTTAAACAATATTCCCCTCACAAACAGGCAATAAATCAACGTTGTTTGACTCGGGCTTGGGATGTCGAGACGTATACGGGAGGCTCTAATCACTTTGCGTCACTACTTTTTGTCAAATGTCTACATTAGACACCAAGTCACATAGCATGGTACACACATACACTTCCAAGAAATAATCTACGTCATAAGTAATTAGAAATTCACGCGGTTCTGTCCGTGTGTAAACTTAATTTCTGGGGATGAAAACTAGACAATATCAGAGGGCCTACACCAAGTGGAATTCGGTCAGGGATAATGATGATGGAAAAGTCAAAAATGTATTGGACTGACGACTGAAAGAAGAAGGTTTTCAACTTTCTTCTTTCTAGCGTGTCGATGGTAATCTAAATGGACTCGGCCCAGAATTCAACTAAGTATTTCGCGCCATCACTAGCGTCCATCAGTTCCTGTAATATGCATACGACAGGATACACAGGACATTATATTAAGTTCCCTATCGTTTGTGGAACAGCACCATATTTACACTACAAAGTGGAGTCGTCTGTAAATTTCCACCTGAACAGATTTTCTTTGCTTCGGCCAACCTGGGTCCGAAGTCTGTTTATAGACTTCGAGGTTATCCAAGGTAACTCATGTCCAGATGGGAGAGCTTCAGCGGGTGGACCTTATGTCAATCCTGTTGAAAGTCGTTGGAGAAATACGAAACTCTTTGAAAGCGATTGGCACTTGTTTAGGCCCTCAGGGATCGAGGAGGGGGAATGGTGGTGGAGGGGGGGCTCAGGGGATCAGACCGGAATAAATCGTCTGTTTTACTACCTGTTGTGTTGGCGCAGTACTTGCGTCTTTTTAATAAAATAATATTTTATTAAGGTACAGACCGGCGGCACATCAACCTACTACAATCTGTCAAATTTCTTTAATACATTTTCAACTTTATTGCTAAAGCATAAGGTTAAAATTGATTGGGAAAATTTGATAGCTTCGGGTAGGTTGATTTGCTGGCGTCTGTTCATAAAGGTTTTGTAGTACATTTTCTTACAAACATCTCTATCGGCCGTCATCTGAGGATTCAGTACTTCCTAGCTCTTATCCTCTCCTCTTACCCATATTCGTATTTAAAATTTTTCTTCACAAATGCTCCTTATTCCTCCGAATTTATACGTAAATCCAATAAAGAAGCAAGTAAATAATTGTCCATATTATTGTTGTACCACAAAAAATGGTTTCTCCTTGAGGTATAATTATATTTTGCCTAAAATCATCAGGTACTCAGGTAATGATTGATTGATGTAGTGATTTCAGAATCACTTTGGTAATTTAGCCATGAAACGCAGTAAATAGGCCATTTAACAAGTTGTGTGACATGCAACTTTTAACATTGTATTCAGTAAGTACATGTAGTGTTGTAAAACGGATTTAACTAGTAATAACAGCCGCACGGGTCGGTCGATCAGGTTAAGCTACGCTTGCCGCGGTTGGTCCGTGGATGGGTGAACATCTTTACATACCAAGACTCCTCCGAGCCGTTGGTCCTGGCTGTCATTCGTGGATCTTTGACTGTCGTTACGGGTCGTCAGAAGCCCGAAAGTCTGACAACCTGTCTTACCAAGGGGTATCGTATTACACAGTAACTGGGTTATGGAGGTCAGATAGGCAGTCGCTCCATGTAAAATACTGGTACGCAGCTCCATCCGGTTAGACTGGAAGCCGACCCCAACATAGTTGGGAAAACGCTAGGCAGATGATGACTATTCTAGTTTGCCACCAGTCAGCATTAGCAATGGTCAGGCAACTATTGGAATGAAACGATAATGTTATTTAACATGTGGCTCCCTATCTTTCGCTTCGAGCCAGCTCTAGTAGCCTTCTTGAGGTCATCGATCTAACTGACTCGCCCCATATCGAAGTCCATAGCGAAGTTCGTCTATCGAAAAAAAGAGGCAAAGAAAACGCCATATTATACGTATACATACCTAACATTATACATACATACATTAAGTACATACTATGATAACATAACATAACAAAATGGTTAATGAACCCTTTTTTACAAACTTATAGTTTTTAATTGCAATGTGTTCTGGCGGTTATAGCAAAAAACTTTACAGACAGTTTCTTTTTCTCATGTTTGATGTGATATAAAAATCAAACGCAAGACACTTGAAAAATTTAAAGATGACTTGATTGTACAAGCACATGACTTCATCTTGTCTCATAAATAAACGTAACATCAGTCATTCTATGATTCAACATTATTTGCATTTCTATTTACAGATCTCTACTATGAAATAGAATAATGGAAAACAAGGACCAAGTCTCAAAAGACATAGAAAAAGGGCTAAACTCCCCTGAGCTGAAAAGAAACGAAGACATTCCATATGTAGATGATTTCATCGAACTGAATCTAGTCAAGTCCGACGAACCTATACGTCCCAAGCGCACAAAAGATGAGAAAGAAGATGGCCAACCATTTGCGGCGGAAAAGGATAGAAAACTGCACGCCTCAGATTTGGGAGAAGTTCATTCTTCTCCAAATAATGATACGATAATAGTGAATACTCCAGAAGGGACTCTATACATTACTTTAGAGCCTGATTCTGGGAAATCTTCGAAGCCGACTAGTCCCATCACTGAGTCTACTGACTTGGAAGCTACTCCAAGCACTTCGAAGAGTTTCGGAGCAGCGGAATCTGATGAGCTGATAAGGATGGAGAGAGAGGCTATGGAACAGAGGAAGATGAGCTTGAGAAGGAACTCTATATCAATGCCGACACTGCAAAACTTGGAGTTGGAAGTACTGAAGCAGCAGTATTTAAATAATCCGCAAGATGAGGTGAGTTTATTATTCAAATTAAAAATTATTTAGCGTAGAATTTAGAATAAGGCTATAGCCTAAATAAAAATATAAAAGCAATCACGCTAAATGCACCCTAAGCTCGTAACAACCAGTTAGGGTGAGCGTGATTGGTTTGCATTGTAGTTTTCACTGCTTGCGCCCGCGCAAGTTATCACACGAGCGCCTGAATTATTATTGCTTTTCGTTTCACAATCCCTCAAGTAAATCTTCCGGAGTTTTTATCGGATATGGGCAGCCGTCAGAATATTTTTAATTGTAGTTTTACTCATACAGTCGAAAATCAGTTTTAAAGTTAGTGCTATTTGGCAACTTGGTACGTACCTACTAAGTTACCATACATTTTGGCATCCTGTACAATAATATCAACGCTTATAATCGCGGCATCTCGAAAGAAAGTCGTAATAAACTGTTGTATATTCATACTTATTTAGTTATGTTACAAAAAGTTATGGTTTTGTACTCTTTACTCTATTCTTGTCACTTCATTACTTCTTTTTGTAAAAGCTTTGGTTCAAATAAAATTCAATACTTTTCTTTTTATTAAGCTTATTATTTCTACATTTTAAGCTTATTCTTTCAACACGTTATTAGCACGAGGCTCATTCTTCTTAAAAAGTAGATAATGTCAGGGAATAGTATGAATTTTCAAGGTATTCAGATGTTAATAAACCGAGACGGATACCCAACCTGGAAGTTCAAAATGAGGATGCTTCTCATTCACGAGGAGCTGTGGACGTCCATCATTGGGTACGATGATTCAGATAATACGGCGGAGCATGTGCGCTCTCGTAATGACCAGAAGGCGTTGTCAAAAATATGCCTTACGGTAGACGGAAGTGCAATTTCGCACGTACGAAATGCGAAAAACGCTAAGGAGGCTTGGAGTGCTTTACAAAAGGCATACGAGGATAAAGGTATGGGTCGAAGGCTCTCTCTAGAGCGTAGACTATACAAATATACCTTGACCGATTTCCAAGACATAGAATCTTATATCAACGCCGTTATGAGTACTGCTCAAGATCTTGAAGATATTGGTAAGAAGATCGACGATGGATCTCTGGCTGCGATTATTCTCGGAGGATTGACATCACGATACGAACCGCTTATAATGGCTTTAGAGAACTCGAATGTTGATGTAACCAGTGAGTTGGTTAAGGCAAAGCTATTAAACGAGTTTTCGAAGGACCCTCACCAGAACGAGGTGGCTGCGTTACGTTCAACAGGTTCTACAAGCAAAAAGAAGAAGCCTATAATCTGCTTTAAGTGTAGACAACCAGGACACAAAAGTCCCGAATGTCCCAATAAGAAGGATAAGACGGCTATGAGTGTGTCGGGAAAGGTTTTTAAAGGTACAGATTGCCATCACAATGAAAAGGTGGAACAGGCTGTTGTGAAGGAATTGGCTCTCTCTGCGCCAGATGCAAATGATGGGAAATGGATCATTGATTCCGGTGCAACCATTCACATGACTCCGCATTTTGAGTGGTTCAGCAGTTATCGGCCAGTACAAGGTGGAACGATTACTGTGGCTAATGGACAAAAAATGACGGCTGTCGGTATTGGTGATGTATCCATTGACACGGATACTTTGGCGAACAGAATAGAGAATGTAGTTCATGTTCCCGATTTGAACTGCAGTTTACTTTCAGTGAAGAAAGTAGTAGAGAAGGGTTTCTCTGTAGTTTTCAATAAAGAAAGCTGCACTATTTATGACTCAAAGTGTGATGTAGTAAATAGTAAAAATGTTTTAGCGTATGGTTCTTTATGTGACGGGCTGTATACTGTCGATTGTTCAGTTAAAATGTTCAATAATGTTTCAGCTAAACTTGTGCACTCTGATTGTTCCAACTTCCAGCTTTGGCATAAGAGGTTAGGACATCTATGTCGAATTGGAATGGATCTACTTAGAAAAGGTCAGGCTATCGGCGTGGAGTACACTGAGGTTGACAAGGAACCATGCATACCTTGCATAGAGGGTAAGCAGTTTAGAAAGCCCTTCAAAAGCTTAAAATACAGGAAGGCTACATCGCCGCTTCAATTGATTCATACCGATGTTTGTGGACCTTTTTCTACAAATTCGTTTACAGGTAATAGATATTTTATTATTTTTGTAGATGACTTTACACGTTTTATTTTTGTGTATTTTATGTCTTCTAAAACTGAAGTCAAAACTAAGTTTTGTTCTTTTCATTCTCATGTCGAGAGACAGTTTGGTGGAAAAATAAAGATTTTGCGGTCTGATAATGGAACTGAGTTCATCAATAAGGAATTGATGGATTATGTTCAGTCACTGGGTATCGATTGGCAGACGACAGCACCTTACAGCCCTCAGCAAAATGGGGTTAGTGAACGGTGTAATCGTAGCATAGTAGAAAAGGCTCGGTCACTATTGTCACATGGCTCTCTCTCAAAAGCTTTTTGGCAAGATGCAGTAGAGACGAGCATCTACTTGAAAAATCGATCACCACACCGCGCGCTTTGCGGTAAAACACCATTTGAAATGTGGTTTAATAAAAAACCTGACCTGTCTCATCTGAAGGTTTTTGGATGCAGAGCACTTGTTCATGTTCCATCAAGTCAGAGATGTAAATTGGAAATGAAAGCTAAGGAACAGATTTTTGTAGGATATTCAGATAATCCTCGTACTTATTATTTCCGGAATGCGGCAAGTCCTAGACGCTTACTAAAGTCAAGAGATGTTACATTTTTTGAAAATAGCTTTAATGGACTGAAGGAAAATATTAAGCCTATAGATACTGTGAACTCAAATATTGTCAATTTGCTCTCACAGTCACCATCGCCAGCAGTTTTAAGACAAGAAGTTTTACCCTCCTCTTCATCTGGGAGATGTGAGGTAGATGCTCCTAGCATAGATACTTCTTTCATGGATGCTGAGGATGCTGATTTTGAAAATGATGAAGCAGTCAATTTAGAGGTCAACAATGTTGATGATCAGCAGTCAAGTGAGGCTACAGATTCCTCAAATGAATCTAGTCGATATCCTTCAAGAGTTCGCAAACCACCGGATTACTTCTCATATAATACCCTGCTAGACGATGGGTTTGATGATCCTAATAATTATCTGGCTGCGGTTAACAGCGATGAGAAAGATAACTGGATCTTAGCAATGAAAGATGAGTACAATGCCTTAGTCAGAAAGGGCACATGGGTTTTGGTAGACAAGCCACTTCTTAAAACGTGTATTCCTAGCAAGTGGGTCTTCAAATTAAAGAGAGATGCAAATGGTGGCGTTGTTAGGTATAAAGCGCGCCTAGTAGCAAAAGGTTTTCGACAAAAAGAAGGTGTCGACTACCACGAAACTTTTTCTCCGGTTGTACGCAACTCTTCGTTGCGAACTCTGTTAGCTCTAGCAGTGCAGGAAGATTATTATGTCCGGCATATGGATGTGGATACTGCTTTTCTGAATGGCAGTTTAGAAGAGGAAATCTACATGACACAGCCAGAAGGTTTTGTAAGGGAAGGGGAAGAGTCGAAAGTGTGTCTTTTGAAACGGTCACTTTATGGGTTGAAGCAGGCACCAAGAGCCTGGAATACAAAGTTAAAACAGACTTTGTCAGTTCTCGGTTTTATGCAAACATCTGAGCCGTGTATTTTTAAAAACAATGCGAACTTAGACTCTTTGGTTCTGGCCGTATACGTCGACGATCTAGTAATCTTGTATAAAAATGAAACTACGTTTGACAATTTCAAGTGTCAATTTGTAAAATACTTTACTTCAAAAGATCTTGGAAAAATTCATTTCTTTACGGGAATAAATATTCAGCATGATAGTTATGGAATGAAGCTATCTCAGGGTACGTATATTGAAAAGATGCTGAAAAGATTTAACATGCAAGATTGTAAGGGTGTTTCTACCCCACTGGTCAGCAAAAAACTTGAGCCTGGTATAGGTGAGTGTGAGTACCCTTACAGAGAGTTAATTGGCTGTCTAATGTTTTTGGCTGTAAATACCAGACCAGATATAGCCTACACTGTGAGTTACTTGAGTCAGTTTAACTCCAAATTTGATCAGTCACATTGGAATATTGCTAAACGATGTCTACGTTATCTAAAAGCGACAAAAGATAGTGGTATTACGTACAAGAAAGAAAAAGGTAAAACTACTACTTTGACGGGTTTTTCAGATGCAGACTGGGCAAATTGTCCAACTGATAGACGGTCCTACACTGGGTTCTATTATGAACTTGCAGGCGGCCCTATTTCGTGGGAAGCTAAAAAACAGCCCACAGTGGCTTTGTCGTCCGCTGAAGCTGAGTATATGGCATTGGCTACAGCAGTAAAGGATGCGTGCTTCTTAAAAAGACTGATATCCGATATTACAGGTAAATCATTTAACATAGTTTTGTATACGGATAGTCAGAGTGCACAAAAAATAGCCATGAATCCGGTTCACCACAACAGGACAAAACATATAGATGTTAAGTTCCATTTTGTCCGAGAAAAAGTGAACGATAAAACCGTTGAACTTAGGTATATGCCCACCGACAGGTTACCTGCAGATGTTTTGACGAAACCATTGGGTCCAACAAAGCATCGCAGTTGTTTGCAAATGATTGGTATATCCTAGTCTATTGCATTGGTTTTCTTTTTTAAAATGTCTGTGTTATGAGTGCAATGTAGTTAACTTTTTGAGGGAGCATGTTGTATATTCATACTTATTTAGTTATGTTACAAAAAGTTATGGTTTTGTACTCTTTACTCTATTCTTGTCACTTCATTACTTCTTTTTGTAAAAGCTTTGGTTCAAATAAAATTCAATACTTTTCTTTTTATTAAGCTTATTATTTCTACATTTTAAGCTTATTCTTTCAACATAAACCAACCTAGTTCGATTGTATTATCGGAACAAACACAGAAGGCTTATCTCGTACTTAATCTACACACGATGATCCCAATTGTTTGAGCATTGGTAACCTTGCTCTGGTTAAAGAACTACAAACTTCATCTCTGGTCATATTTGTTTACCTATCTTTATCCGAAACAGGACCGGGTTTTCTAGTTTCCCACAATTTAGATATTTCTATGTTTACTCAAATTATTTTTTTTATTTTTATGAACATAGGTAAACGAAAATAGAGATGTAAAACTTTATTGAATTAAGTATTTACATAATATAGGCTATACAAATATAATATCTATGTATATCTAATACTAAAAATAACAAAATTAAATCCTAACTTAACTAAAACTATACAGAAACTAAAATATAGCGTCGAAAAATTCATCCACATCGCTGTCTACTAAAGATATAGAGATGTTATTAATAAAATGCTAAATGCTCTTGGTTCTATTAAAGTGAGGCTTTGGCTAGTGTGTCGATTAGTAGTGTTAGCAGTATCATCGACATTTGCGAAGTCATAAGTCATTTATTCATTTGTATAACATAAGTGGTATATAAAGATAATATAGAGTGCGCTATGTTATGCCAGAGGGCGTGCAAATATTTGTAATGAAAGTAATCAAGCCAGCCAACTCTCAGAAATAAAATAAGCCTGGACAGTAAGAAAACAATTATAAAGAATTATACATTTCATAATACAAATTAATTCATAATAAATAGCAATAGAAATCAAAGTTAGTAAAAGGAGAAAAAAATCAAATGAAAAGTGGTTGGTGCTTTTGTGGATGTTGTAACTGTCACTTAGAAACGTTATTATTTTATTCAAAAGGCGATGACTGTAGTAGGATTATAGTTAATCAGTTTTCGAAGGTCCAGATAACGCAGTGAACTGTTGTGTTGATGGAGATGACAATTTTTTTTATATAACACTGATTACGAATGATAAATAACGGTTTAACATAAAACCATCAAGATAAGCCCATCGCATCATCGGTGATCTAATATATCGGTAATAAATGACAGCCAAAACCTCATTAATATTCTACGAGTTATACCAATGCGACCATCGAGATTTTGAAGAGGAAATACCCATACTTTATACCTATGGATAGCGAATATTTAGAATTAAATTTGTTAACAAAGAACGTATATTAAGGCAAAGTTTTGAATTATGTAAGTAGTAATTTATCATATTAGCAGATTAGAAACTGTTTTTATTGATGTTATGCTTAAAAAAACCTCGATTTAAAAGAAAAACAGCGGTTTGGTAAAACCCTGCATATTTTTACGCTTGGGAGCTGATATTATCAGTGGACTGAGGCATGTTCAAGACAGTACGTGTGAAGATTCCAAGGATACAATAAATCAAAAGTCTACAACCCTTAGCAGTGAAGGGATGATGCGAGTGGAAGAGGAACTGATAATGAACCATAACGTCATAATCACCTAAATAAAATAAAAAGAAGATATTATGGATCACAATATTACAAATTGAATGATATTTTTGGAACTGACATTATTTAGTAATGATCACTACTGTATTTAAATAATCAGAACACTGTAGCAAATGCTGGTTCCAAAAACACATGCAAAATGGACTGACGACCGATCATCTGATTTGGTCTAACCCGGTAATGATAAAATTCAAAACATACGAAAGATAACTAATCCGGTCATATGACAATAAAAAACAATCCGGTATTACGTGTTATTTATCTACATCGCTACTATTGGTGCGAATTTGATAAAACAAAGCAAAGAAAAATTCTTAGATAACATTACCAAAATTATCTTATTATATATACTGTTTTCCGTCATAGTGAAAAACGAGGTTGTGCGATATTTAAATTAAGGTACATAAAAAGTTTTACAAGTGATAAATTAGCTAATAGATGAGTATCTAAAATTAAAAGTTTTTAATCATGTGCTAGTGTGAAAAATATTAGGAAAGTTTCATTGCCCTTGAATATAGTATCATATCAGTGAGTGAATGAACAAAGTGACAAAATGCGGACGAGGAAGAAGCCAGATCTTCGGATTGACATACCGTCATATCCTCATGACTATGTGGAAATGCCACCCGAAACCAAGAAGAAAATAGAAGAAGTGATTCGAAGCAGTATCAGCCCAAGTATTGCTGATACAAATACTCCTTCTACTAGCAATATTGGTGATCTTGATGATATTAGAGAAGGAACAAGGACTCCTGAAGTGAGATTCGTGGGTCCCGAAGACGTGAAAGTGAAAGATAAGAAAGAAGAGTCGAAAGATGACGCCCCTTCGGCTGAAAGTCCTGTAGTTTACAGGAAAGTAAATAGAGTAGCAGTTGAAGAAGGAAATGATCGGGCTGATAGTGAAAAAGGAACAAAGAAGGTTGCCTTAATTGTGAGTAATTTTTTTGTGGTGATGTTCTTCAGAAAGGTCAGGTGCGTAGTACTCGCAACCGGCGTTCGTGTATAACCCCATGTATGAACATAAACGATGCAAAGGGAGTATGTAAGGATCGTAGCAGCTACGCTATTCACAATCATCCGACAGGCTATCGTATCAAAAATTACACATTTCGATAAGCTGATTTCCCTTGGCCCCGGCAACAAATAGCTGTCGGAAGAATAGCGGTCGTCTATTTGATTTAAACTGACAAAATTTTCGGGTTTTGGAGTTGTGAAAAGCGTTTAGAGGACTCCCACGATAACATTGATTGATGTTCTATAAGGTACGGAAGCGTATCGAGTGGCTGTGAATAGCTACGCAGGTGGCATTCTGTAGTTTCTGCCTACCCCTATGAGAAGAAAACGTAAGTTTATGTAGATTGATAAAAGTAGTAGCAGTGGCCTAGTTTGCTACTCTCCATTCCCTACTATTATACATTGATATTTCGACTTTTCATGATAGTCATTTCATTTATATACCTAAGATAAAATGAAAATGGATAGGTGATTAATTCGGGAATGTTCAGTTGTGTTTTTATATTCAGAACGAGCAACGATATGTTAATTCCAACGAAAGATCGATCGATTGGTGGTTAATTATGTTAATTATTTATGTTCTTTCTTCAGTGCCATGACTGCCCATAACTTAGAAACTTAGAGGTTATTTCTATATCTTTTTTTTAATTCTAGCCTACGCAGTCCCACTCGTGGGCAAAGGCCTCTCTCCACTCCTTCCATCTTACGCGAGCTCGCGCGTCCGTTCCAGTTTTGACGGTACCTATCCAGTTCGTCCCGACATCTCTTCCGTGGTCTGTCGCGACCGCGCCCCACTGTCTCAGGGCACCAGTTCTGTGTGGGGTGACCTGTGGTCCTGCCCAGTTCCATTTAAATTGGGCAGCCTTTTGAGCCACAAGATCCGTTAATTTAACGCCTAGTATACTACGCTCCATTGCTCGTGGGCAGACCTATGACTTTATATATCTAACAAGGGCATAAGATGACAAGACCAATGCACTATGAGTATCATCATAGGTCAACTTCGTCTTTCCCACAATTTCTTCTGCCATCACACCTCGCTCTAGGGGACACCAGGAGCCAGGACTATTACCATCACTTGATACATAGCAATCTACTGTGACACTGAAAGCCAAGAAGCGTCTAATAAATTGCGACGTCCTGTCGGGACGATCAATTTAGACCCACAGTTAGTGTTGCTATCAGTTTCATTTCGCAGGATTTGCTTGGTATATGGGATTTAGTTCGAGGTCTGTGCTATATTTATTTATTACTAGCAGCCCGCCCCAGCTTCGCACGGGTGTAGTTTTTTTCTTTCATACAAGCCATGTCCCGGTAATACCGAACATAACAAAAAAAAAAGAATTATCCAATTTAGTGCAGTCGTTCGGCAGTTATGCGCGTACATACACTTCACACACTACACACTACACTTTGGGGATTCATTTTTGTATACATAGGTAGATTTACTGCGAAACAAACCACCTACGTCTAACAGAATTATTAGACTTTTGTAACTTTAACAAAAAGTACCTACTGCCTTATTTGGTTACTACTGCTAATTGTATGGAATTAAGTTTTTCTAACTGAACAGACAGCTGTGCTGCTGGGGAGTTTGTTGCGCCACTTCTTCCCAGTTAAAGCACTAGGAAGTGGCGAAGGGCGGGCGTTTTGGGGGACTGTCTTATGTAATTTTGAAGTTCGAAAAGTGCCGATTCTTAGCCTAATTTGAATAAATTACTTTTTATTTTGAATACCATCAGAAAAAAAAAATTACGCTGTTAAAGTTAGTCATGCAGTGTGTGTGTGTCATACAGAAAATTGGGATCATTTAGTCAAAGTAAGGCTATATTGTAAAACCATTGGTTTTATCTAAAATATGACCTGTGAAGTGACGTCACTGCATCACGTGGGTACTCAGCTAATAAACTTTGTGTGAATTAATGTTATCTGAGATTAACGGCCTTAGATAATTTGGTAGATTCGAGATAAAATTGAGGATAATCTACAAGATATTTAAACTGGCCTTATGATTGTTTAACATCATGTGAATTGTCTCAAAATTGTAGAGACAAAGAGATAAAAAAACGCGAAGGTTTTTCATAGGTTATTATCGTAGGGTTTTTTTACTTTAACTTTTTCTTCCCTTAAATAACAATAACATGTTCAAAGTACCTACCAACAAAATCAAACCTAGCACTAAAAACATAGGCGAACTTATGTTTTTCAAAATGAATTTTCCAGAGAAATTACATACTATGGTGAAAATGCTACAAACTTTTTAAATTCTCAATCTCTTGTTATTTAACAATTCATTAGAAAAAAGAAAAGAACTGCCGTACTTTGCCGTCTCAACCTGCACCTCCCTCGACCTATTTGCCTACATTCAAATCGTCGGGATTTGTCCGTGATCTTAGAAACAGATTCGTCTCATACCCCTACCTATACAGACCATATTGCATCACAATATTAATTTAAAGAACAAAAGTATTAGAAACCATTACTATTCCTGTGTTTATTTCAGTTAAAGTGCATTTAAAATTGTATTTGCGATCACAATCACTACGTTTTGTGTAACAGTGTAGCCATTTTAAATTGAATAAGTTTATTTGTATGTAACCAACACTAATGTTTTGTTATTTTTAAACATAGTAATGTCTTACGGTGAAAATTAGTTTTCCTAAACTCCATTTATCTAATAGCCTTTATACACAAAAGGGTTTTTATCATGGTTTGCTAGCAACAGTGTAAAAACTTACAATTCAAGTCCACCTAACATCTATCATTTTTCAAAAATCTCAGTTAATATCTATCATCACTATATCACACCTCATCACATAATTCCCCAAAAATGAACAACGAATCAAAGTTCAGTGCGTTCGCTCACAAGTTCAAATATCGATCACCGTTGTGGATCGAGTCGGACTCTGACGTGAGCAAGTCGAGTGACTCTCGTGATTCCCGTGATGGTGGTAACGGTGGTCTGTGCAACAGTGATGATAGCATCGGCTGCCACAGCAGTGATAGCTCTGGGAGTATCAACAACTTTCTGGATTCTAAGGTTGTGTTTTGTTTTTGTTTCATGAATTACCAATGCTTCAGAAACCTCATTACCTACTACAGTGTTTGATAATAATTATATTGCTAAGTAATTTGCTCCAGGCATGTTCGTTGTTTATATTATACGCATTTTAAATGCTCAATGCTGGGCTACCCAATGATGATTCTCTTTTAACTATGAATGGTTAAAAGGGCGATAATCAACGAGCTGGCAGACAAATTGTGCGACACCTACAGAGTTAGAAAAATAACATTGCACCCGTCTTGTGTCACCGGTGTTTAGTTTACTGGCAAAAGAGATCTTGTGTATTCGTAGCAGCGTCCCCCTGTCTGCTAATAGCAACAAACGAAAATCAAAAGCCACAACAATAATAGGTATCTACAAGTGGGATGATTATAAGTAAATCAATTTTCTCTTCGATCTTTCATCTAGATCTCATTACTGATTGCTAAGAACGGCTGTTGCCACTCATAACCATTACAAATTAACTTAGTAATTAGTTCCTCACGCATTTACAGCACGTTTCATTAGTATCTATTAAAACATGAAGAAAAGCTGTGTTGCTTAGTAATTTGCAGTTTCCTCAGGAAACCTTTTGCTGTCGGTATAGGTACAGATAATATGATGCATATATTTAGACTCGAGTAGTAATAATTTATTTTAAAAAAATGTTAGTAAAAACATCTTATTTAAAAGCCTCTTATTTTATTATTATTCCTAGCAGCGCTATCTTGTAGGAGTGGTTTACACTATCAGTACGTTGTAGTAGTAACAGCATTGTTAGATGGCGCTGTGTTCAATATAAAACATGATAGTACTGGCCACGGTAAATAGATGTAGCTAGTCGCATATTCGTAAGATTTTTATTTAATATTTTTAATGGTTTACTTTTTTAGTTATTGTTTTTTGGAGCTTCTTATTTATTTGTGATTGATTTATCCTGTTTATGAAAGGAATTAATTCCTAAGATTATAATGGCTAGATAGTACTTATTCAGTCAGGAACTAGGTTTAGTGCATAGGGCGCCTATATTGTACTTCATGTACCTAACTAATCAACGCATCTAAATCTAAAAATACTTATGTGACACCCGTAGCATAATTTTAGACTATCAGTCTATTATTCCAAGACGTAGTAGGGCTGCTACAAGGTGCTGTGCTAATGCTAGGCTATAAGGGCCACAGTAGTTTTACAATAGTCAATCGAATCTTTAATTTTTCTCTTTTAGACTATTGTTCAGAAGGTTTACATAGGTAGGTGCAACGCAGTCTGCGTTGGTCGTTGGTCTAGTGGTCGCAAGCGCTAGTGTAGGTAAGCTGAGTATAAGGTCTTGGTTCGATTCCTGGCTCGGGTAAAGTGTTGTTGGATTTTTCTATCTGGAATTTCTCAGTAGCAGCCCGGAGTCTGGATTTGTGCCCAGTTGATGGCAGTAGGCTCGCTCCCTATCCTATTACATGGCATTTAAACATAACATGCGAAATCGGGGTGTACTATAGGTACCTACACCTCTGCCTAACTCTTCGGGGATTATAGTTGTGAAGTTATGTTTTATTTTATGTTTTTTTTTAATTATTTTGTACTAGCTGCGCCCCGCGGTTTCACCCGCATAATGTGTCGATCCCGTGGAAATATCGGGTTAAAAACTATCCTATGTTCTTTCCCGGGACTCAAACTATATCTCTATACATCTCATCTATCTCTTTCATCTAAATCTGTTCAGCGGTTTAAGCCTGAAGAGGTAACAGACAGACAGGCATTATTTTATAATATTAATATGGATTTTCTGAAGACCTCGATAGTTTCTCAACCTCGTGCTTTTAATTTTTCTTTAGCAACATCTTCTGTGAGGCATCCCTAAATCAGACTTACTCCAGACACCTCTGTGCTGATTAATGTGATAAATTAATTACAATTGAACTAACTAATGGTCTGACGCGGTCACCGGTGCACTTGCAGTAGTGCAGGATAAGTGAACATGCGAGGATCCACCCGGAAAGTCGAGTTCGACTGCATACCTCTTACTCAGGTTTGGCTAGTTTATCATAGACAATTTTCCGGAGTTCCATTTTCGAAATTCCGTCAGGAATATCTTCCGCCCTGACGGAGGTGCTGAAAAAACCCATAGTGCTTCTTCTTCAAGCAAATACTAGCCAGGTGTTAGCTTTTAAAACACGGGTGACAGAAGCGCATATTTTTGCACACTTGAATTTACCTTGCCTTAACTTGCACACCGATAGCAAAATGAGGTCATACATCACCACTTTATACAGAGTTATTGGAAAAACACCAACAACCTCTTAAGAGGTCATTGTACTCATCATTATGAACAACTTTTACTATGGGTCTAAATATGAAATCGCAAAAAAAACAGCTCTGTTCCCTACATTTAAGTATGTTCGTATAACTCGTCAAAATGTAGGGAACAGCAGACTTTTTTTTGCGATTTCAGGTTTGGTACCATAGTAAAAGTTGTTAATAATGATGAGTACAATGACCTCTTAAGAGGTTATTAGTGTTTTCCCAATAACCCTGTAGATTTCGGTCTAAAACCTACTACGATCTCCAATCGGCCTACCTCGTATTTAGTCGTTGACATGTTAATGTATAATCTTGCTAGCTTTTGCACGCACGTTCGCCTGCGTGAAATTTCTATTTCCCCCGATCCACTCCTATCGCATCGCAACGCCTGCCCGCACTATTACTTCGTAGAAAGAACTCTGAGCGGAAGCTTTTTTTTGTTTTATTTTCCTCGGCTACTAAGGTCCCTAACGTGCTGTTAAAATAGCCTATAGCGTTCCTCAAGAATTTGGCTATCAGATGCAAAAATATTTTTTCAATACCGACTGGTTTTTTCAGAGATTAGCACGTTCAAACAAACAAAAAAACTCTTCAGCTTTATTATTATAGTACTAGTTTCTGCCCGTGACTTCGTCTGCGTGAAATTTCTTGTTCCCTTGACCCACCCCGTCGCATCGGATCGCTCGTCCGTACTATCAGTTCGTTTTCGCTTAACGTTCCTTCTGATTTTTGGCTTGGCTTCGTGATCCTCGCGAATCACATAAAGGCGAACGTTTGTGAGTGTGTGTGTTTATCAAACTCAAACTCAAAGCATTTATTTCAATTAAACCATTTACAGGCACTTTTGAATTGTCAAGAAGTCGGTCAGTCAGAAAATATGACGCTAGATTGCCCATTCCAAAGCGTAGGTACCTATGGAGAAGAACGGGCAAGAAACTCCATGGACACTCTTTTAAAATTATAGTTTTACAAAAATATTAGTTACATCATTTATTTTGAATTTATAATTATGTGAGAACAATGTAAAAAAAGAAACTTACTACGCGTTAAAAGCGTCCAGAGTACAGCAAATAGTAACAAAACAACAATTCAAAATAAAATAATTCAAAATAAGCCGAGGCAGCTGAGTGATGACCAGCCCCAACTGACGGCGCCCGTTCACGAACATGACGCATAGATCAGTACCATTCAGCTCAACCATTTTGAAGGGAGCTAAATGATCCAACACACACGCCACCGTCAGCGAGACATTTGTGTGAGCATGACATACTATCAGCCGCCAGGGCTCACTCAAGTCAATGAAATACATATTTCCCGGTAAATGGTATCACTATAGCATAGATATATGTGATTATATGTTTGTTACTTCTTCACGCTCAAACGACTGGACCAATTTCGATCAAAAATTGTATGGAGGTAGCTGACACCCTGGATTAACATATAGGCTACTTTTTGTCCCGATATTCTCCACGGGATCGACACTTACGCGGCTGAAGCCGCGGGGCGCAGCTAGTTGGGCAATAAAATGCAAAAATATTTTTTCAAATCCGACGACGCGTTCAAACAAACAAACAGACGCTTCAGCTTTATTATTAGTATACAGATAGAAGATAGATTAGATTATGATGTCGAGATGATGAGAGCTCGTGAGTACAAGTACTTGACCGGAGTATGCTAAACGGAAACAGTGCAATTTTCGTGTTGCTGGCAGCGTCTGCCTTGATATGTATTGAGTGGAGGTCCCACGTTATGAAGAAATTTCCTGTTACTCGTTAGTCATTATGTAACAGGTTAGTGACCGGCCATAGGCAAAGTTTAATATCCTTTTTCTCTTGTTCGCTTGAATTCTGTCCTTTTACCTGCCTTTCGAGAGGGTAGCAACAATAGTGATAGCTAAGTGATTTTATTTATATAAGTAGACATGTACAAACACTTTTACATGTCAATATAACCCTCCTTTTGGGCTTCGCCGAAGTCGGGTAAAAAATAGAATAGAATACTCTTTATTATGTACACCATATAAATTACAGACATAAATATAGAAACTTTACAATGGGTGACACAATGGGCGGTCTTATCGCTAAAAGCGATCTTTTAAAGACAACCTTTGGATGGATTAAAAAGAGGAAGGACAGACAAGTACTGTAGGTAGTCTGTGGTGTACCATTTACACAATACCATAAATACATACATAAAGTATATTATACTATATAACGCGTTTCTTTTTCTCTATACGGTTTATCGAGCTGTTTCATCGTGAAAACTTATTGGTATGTTTTCAACTTCCAGATCCCAGAGCACCACCAGAGCACGGGGTCAGGGTTTAGCGATGGCGACAACACGGCTGATGACCACACCGAAGTGCTGTCAGATGATGACAGAGTCAAGTAAGTAAACTCATTTGTTTCAACAAACACCTTGCTTTTAAAGCCCTCAAGATAACAATGTCAGATTCTAAAATACGGGTGTTTTTTTGTAAAGTTATAAGCATGAGTCGAATTATTAAGCACTTCAAAAGTTTTACTGAAAACCTCAAAGATAACTATGTTAGTACTTGAAATAGGAAACTACGTAGTCATTTTTTGTAATGGGGTCAATTTATTTGTTTAGGCTATTATTTCGTTTTTCGCATTGTTACGTTACGTCCAAATTACAGGACATATTTATAATTTAAAACCACAAGCTTTGAACATGTTAGATTCAAGAGAGAAAAAATAATGGATAATTTACATAAACCATACTCACAAATCTCAAATAGGAAGGTACTCATCACCACTTTAACATTTCCAACTCCTCAAGTAGACACATTCTCAAGCAGATTTCCATTTCCTTCCTCCAAATGAGTCCACTTGAAATCTAGGTCCTCTTAGTGCGAGGGTTGCATCAAATCAGGAGTTAATAAGGAAGTGCGGACGATGACCGATGCATTGCGAAACGTCGGCCTGTCAGCGCAGACGCCGCTCATTGTGCGCGCTGCAATGAGGACAGAAGATGGATACGAGGCAAGGGAATCTGTTGAGTGCTCCTTGCGAAAGGATTTGGGCTGTTTGCTTGTATTTTATTGTTGGGATTTAGGGTGAAATCTACTCTTGAATAGCATAGTATAGTGTGCCTAGTACAAGCGCGCGAAGTACAAATAACGTAATGAATTCCATAGATTTTTTAATTGAAAATACAACTATCCTATAGCATTTTGGTTTCCAAGCATCATAAGTATAACCCATAGATATGAATAAAGTCTCCAAACTAAATAAATGTTATGTGCGAATCGAGTATTTCTAACTCAAAAATCGTTCACGTTACGTTTGCTTGGCGCGTTCGTGCTAGACCCACAGATACAATCTTGTTGATAAGTTGAGGAAATACTTGCTAGAACAACACAATGTGTTTATTTCCTAGCATTTAAGTAGGTACGTGCCTGTGGTACTTCCCTAGAAGAAACCCATATCAAGGGACTCTACCATAGATAAAATCTTGTTCTGCTTAGATACATACAATACAAGGTTGCTTAAACAATCTCAGATTAAAAGCCTTATTTAATAAATACATTTTAAAATATTTTTATAAAAAACATTTAAAAATATAAAAAATAGTAGCCCACCGGTATCACCAACAGGGTCCAAGCTAACGGTGATTAGGGATCCAGAGACAGGAACCTCCTCACAATGCGAGCCGTATCGAGGAGTACTGCCTTCTGAATGAGGTCCTTGATCCAACAACCTAACGATAGCCTCGAGAGACGTTAACCGAGAAAAATAGCCTTATATTATTATGAGCATCTGATTCATATACTTTGTCGTGTACTGGCATCAATATACATCCATATATCAGCTGTCATTCTTGGAGATACAGTTCAAGTAACCATTACTTGAACCATCAAGTAATCACTTAGGTAACCCAAGGGACATTCATGCCAAATCCTATTCTAGAACAGGTAAGTTTGTAGCATAATCAGTTTTGGTTTAAAATCAGTTTTTCCTCAATTCACTTCACGGCTACAACGTCTTGTAGGAGAGTAAATGACGTCAGGACTCGATTTTAGCTATTTTTCTTTCACAATATTATAATATTATCTTCTTAGGATAGGTCATCAATTATTGATGACGTACAATCACGTATTGATTTGACGTAGTTCTTTAGCATTATTTTTTGTTTAGAGAAAGTCTACGCTTATGATGATGAAAGAAACCCATGACAAGATTTCGAGAAATTAAGGAAATTATATGTTGTCATTAGGTACGTGTTTCCCGGTTACGGTTATCAGATGTTATGTAAAACATGATACATTAACTAAGTACTTCTGAATGGGGTAAATTAACAAACCAGATATCGCTTGAGGAAAACGTGTGCGTACAGTATTTTTGCAAAGAGGCAACGCGTTCCCAAATTGTTATTTGATAAAATCTAAATTTTAATTATATAACATAATATCACGCCTGTATTGCCCGAAGGGTTAGGCAGAGGTGTACCTAAGTACACCCAAATTTCGCCAGTTATGTTTAGGCTAGCTGCGCCCCGCGGTTTCACCCTCATAAGTGTCGATCCCCAGGGAATATCGGAATAAAAAGTATCCTATGTGTTAATGCTGGTTATATACTATCTGTGTCCAAAATTTCATCCAAATCCGTTCAGCCGTTTGTGCGTAAGAAGTAACAAATGCACTCACAAACTTTCGCCTAAATAATATTAGTGTGATTAGTCCCTATTACATAGGGGGCGAGCCTAAATTGCCATCAACCGCCAACCGGGCACAAATCGAGACTCCGGGCTGCTATTAAGAAATTCCTAATGGAAAAACCCGATGACAATTAGCCCGACCTGGGAGTCGAACCCAGGACCTTTTGCTTGCTCTCTCATGCCATGTATAACACGAACAGGCTCCAGAGCTCATATCATAAATTGTGAAATTGCACTGAACGACAGCATTTTCTTTGCTAATAGGCATGCTTATGACGAGAGAGGAGGTCCAATGAATTGTATTGTGGTTGAGTTCTGCTGTGATGCTAGTTTACATAAAGGGCTAAGGAAGGAACACGAGTGGGTTTTAGTCAGTAAGAGTCTGACACTCCCTTCCGCTCCACCCAGAGCGGTAGGAGTCATTAGATGATTTCCCATCCAAAAAAAAAATGCTAGTTTACATTGATTACTTTCTGATCTACACAAAGCCTCGTGCCTCGGAAAGCACGTTAAGCCGTTGGTCCCGGCTGTCATTCGTGGATCTTTGACAGTCGTTACGGGTCGACAGAAGCCCGAAAATCTGACAACCAGTCTTACCAAGGGGTATATCGTATTAACCAGTAACTGGGTTGTGGAGGTCAGATAGGCAGTCGCTCCATGTAAAATACTGGTATTCAGCTGCATCCGGTTAGACTGGAAGCCGACCCCAACATAGTTGGGAAAAGGCTAGGCAGATGATGACTTTCTGATCTACACAAAGTCTTCTCCTGTTGGTGCTTCCTATCATCATCATCCACAGCCCGACTTCACCCACTGCTGGCCACAGGCATCTCTTTTCTTGTGCCATCCATGCTCCACTGCCAGCCTCATCCGGGTTTTTCCCGCGATGGCAACAATGTCGTCTGCTCATCTCGCCACCGGACGACCGACATTTCATCTTCTAGTCCTTGGACGCCACTCTGTCACAGCCCTAATCAACCTGTCATCACTGGGCTTACCAGATGTCCTACTCTTTTTGAGTTCCATAATACGCTTTCCGATATCGCAAACATTCGTGCGTTTTCTTGACGTTTGGAACTCGGTCTATTCGCCAAACATGCAAACGCTCCATGGCTTTCTGTACAACTCTCAGCCTATACACAGCCTCCTGCGTGACGGTCCACGTCTCAGCATCGTATGTCATAGTGGGCAGAACACAGTGGTTATAGAGGCGGAACTTCAGACATTTTAGATTTTTGTCTGATCTAAGAATATCGTCCGGTTTTCTATATGTACCTAAGCTGTATTCTTCTCGATGTCTCTGTTTGTTGATGCGCTTTACCAAAAGAAAGACATTGTAGACAAAAATTTTAGCTAAGTGTCCTTTATACATCAGTCATTTTTGAAACGTATCGAAAAGAAAAAAAAGCTCACTAACTGTAGATACGACGGGTAGTTAGAATACCTACTTGTCCCTCCTGCACATAAGCAACATAAAATACGTCATTATCTTCTAAACGGTAGGCGACACAGATACGACGATTAGAGAGAACTTATTTGAAATAAAGTTATGAACACGTTGGTAATGTCAGCGCCAGCTTGTGAGATACGACGGTTAGCGGGGAGGGTGACGATTAGCGCGTAAACAGACAAACAAAATAAACAAACTCTTCAGCTTTAGTATATAGATAACGTTTTTAGAAACCACAACGGTAGGCCTAAGTCCACCAAATGATTAGCCACAATTTTGGTGCTAGACCCGAACCAGAAATTCCTATATTTTTGTAGACATTGTTACGGTTTTACTGCAGGACTGACAACAATAATGCGTCCTTTGTTACAAAGCACCTAACTATATTGATTAGGTGTTCTATAACTCAGTTTGACATATTAAGATGGATCATTTACAACAAAAACTATTAATATCTGACCTATGTTATTTACTGTACGTCGCAGATAAACCAGTGAGGTTTTTACTGTTGTCCCACGCAGTATCTTCTAGTGGAGTATTAATACTTTGATTAAATTATTTTAATTATACGTAGATACAGTGTTGCCCAGTGGTTAACAAGATGACTTTACTGTTGATGTATGTATTTTGAAGTGTTTATGAATGTTCTTTACTTTCAATTAGAGGTAGGTAATTTGTTATTTTTTGTCGTGGAATAAAAATTCATGAAATTAAGGATGAGCGTAACTCGTACTGAAATTATAAAAGCCTGCATTGGAGTATTTGGAGTGGCTATTAAGTATATTGTGAGCAAGATTAATTAATTCATTAAATAATTTTATTAATGACATGCATGTTTTTTTAAATAATGCTAATGAAAATCCATCCTGTTTCTTATCTTATTGTTGTTAATGACGACTAAGAGAGTCTAACAATAACAATAGCAGATGCATTTCCTGCAATTTAAATTCCTGAAAGGTTTTCGTAATGTGGCAAAAAGTAAATTGTAAAATAGGCTAAGTGTTTTGAAAGTAAATAAATAAACGAAAATAATACCTACCTAAGGTCCGGCCGCGCCAAATTTGCCAAAGATGTAAACAACAATGGCCGCTCAAAATTGAATAAAATCGATAGACAAGAACATTTATTATTAGTAATGTTTGTTTTCGTCTAAATCTCCGAGCTAACTTTGTGTCTGGCTACGGTCTTACCCATTCTCCTTTGTAAAATTATTGCAGAAACAGAGAATATAAAGTGCATATAAACCAAGATATCATTGTCCATAACTGTCATGTTGTTAAAAACATCGCATTGAACGGGTCGTTATCTCACGTTAGCGTCGGGTGACATGTTCCTCGGGTGCTGTTTACTTACTCGACTGTTCACACAGACAGGAACCTGTCTTGCTGACGTGTTACTTGATAAACAGATCTGGTGATCATTTTGCAGCACGCCTAGTATTTTCTTTACCTCTTCAAAGGTCTTGTTTTGTAAAGCAACTCTTAGGTAGGTACCTACTACGCAACGGCATTCTTTAATATTTATTTTAATAGCTGCAATACACATACATTTATAAGAATTCAAAGGTTTCAAACGATATTTCCCAACTGCAGTGTCTATGCTCCTTTTTTATTTTAAACTAGCTTCTGCCCCTGACTAAGAAGTCAGGGGCAGAAGCTAGTTTAAAATAAAAAAGGCGGAGGGGTGAGCGTGATATTTCACGCGGAAGACCGCGTGAAATATCACGCTCACCCCATTCGACCTCTTAGGAGTGGAATTTCGAAAAACCCTTTCTTAGCGGATACCTACTCTTCACAAAGAACACACCCTCTAAATTTCATGTCTCTAGGACCAGTGGTTTAGGCTGTGCGTTGATATATCGGTCAGCCAGGACTTTGAATTTTATATATCGCATGATTATGTATATAGAATACTAGCAGCGCCCCGCGATTTCACTCGCATAAGTTTCCCGTGGGAATATCGGGATAAAAACTATCCTATGTCCTTTCCCGGGACTCAAACTATCTCTAAACCAAATGACATGGACAAAAAAGTACATTCCATTTACACATACATAGTAAATAACATTGGATATTAAAAATAGAAATATGAATTGATTCGTAGTTTTTAACCTCTCTGGACTCGTCAGTTTTTATTTCAAAATAATTAGTAATGAAAGATGAATTCAAAGTATCATTTGTCAACGTCTGCCATAATGGACCATAGAGAAAGATAAATATAATAATGGGCGTTCCACACCATGCATACTACTTGTAGACATGTGATATGGACGACAAAATGTTTTTATTAGGAACATTTTATTCATACAAAACTGGCTTCATCGGTATTTGTCGCATTTAATAAACTTATCTTTCCATAATGTTGATGCGTAAGATAGTTTTTTTTATATTTCACACAAAAAAAAAACTTAAAACGGAACGCGTTTACAAGTTTGACAATGTGTCATTGTCTATGTCAATGTAATGTTATTGCAGATTCTTCATTGCGTATTTATTGTGTTTGTTTCTGCGATTATTTTCTAATATTTTTTACCCCTGCTTATTTCTACGGACTGATACCGTCTACCACTCGATTACCTTGCTATTAACACTGGATTCTGATTTGCATTGCGTTTTGGATTTGTTTTGTGGATCAATATGAGGTGCATCAACTGCGGAATAGCTTTCAGTATATTATAGTGTACTCTGTGGGAATAGCCATGCAAAGGTTGCAGAGGCATCTAATAACCTCGCTTTCTGCACACCATCAAACAAGACTTTCGCGTTGGATAACCAATGCTCAAACCCAGGTAAGAAGTTGGACTAGAAAAAACTTCTGATTTATTTTTATACATTGAGGTAATATGTAAGTACATATTATTACCTCAATGTTTTTATATAATTCTGGTATGCGAAATTAACTTACAGTGCATCTTATTTTCAGTTGCCTATGGATACATTTATTTGTCATCCATGCTTATTATTATTAAATACCGAAGCTGGTGAACACGAGAGACTACTGGGGAATAACATGGTTTGCCTTGGTTGTGGCAAATCTGTGAGGAAAATAAGACACCGTACTGTCAGTATGGAGTGTCCATTGCTGGCTGTCCTTATCACAAAATACTAATTATGTGATAAGCATTTTGTTTTTCATTATTATAAATACCTAGTTGTATTAATCTATAAAAAAAGGAGTTTTCATACTATGTTTCTGTGATTGTAATATCTGCGTTTTATATATTTTCCATCTTTAACATATACTTGCCTAAAGAAGGCAAGTGTAACAATAACATAATATTACTTGAAAACATAAAGAGTTGTATACAAAAGATACTCTTGTTACTAAAAATTATATAAACATAAGCATTTATCTGTTTATTCTAACTGGTTTATTTTCAGCCCTCAAGAAACAACTATGTTTGCCATGTGTGTTGGATGCGAGCAAATAGACAGGCAGTGCATGACTCATCACGAGACATGCAGGAATTGGCTTTGAACAATGATGCAGCAGCCCCTAATGTTCAAGTTGTTAGCCCACCAGAGCCATCACCGTTGCCGCCTGTTCAAAGAGGGCCACTTCAATGGGATAGTAATACGATATCATTACCTAATTATAAGCCAGCTTCAATCACATCTGTTCACTGTATATTTCAACAATGCAGAAACAGATTGTTACATTTGTTATTTATGTAATTACTGAAGCCCTATACTTATAGCGGGATCGTCCAAAAGGGTTACCGCTGCCCCGGAACATAAAGGGCTAAGGAAGGAATACGGGTGGGTTTTAGTCAGTAAGAGTCTGACACTCCCTTCCGCTCCACCTAGAGCGGGAGGAGTCATTAGATGATTTCCCATCCAAAAAAAAGCCCTATACTTACACTTTATCCAGGTTAGTGTATTTGTGAAATAAAAATGCTGTTTTATCAAAGCTGGTTGATTGACCTCCCTCGGTCTCTTTATTAACACTATTGCTGCATTGCTGTAATGTATGTTACCTAGGTAGGCATTTAAGATATAATAATTATAATATAGCAAAATATTTTTATTTAATAAATAAATATTTTTTTTTACTCTGTTGTTTTATTTTGTGCTTCCCTTGTTTATTGTTAATTGAACTATTTAAAAAAATATAAGGGCAACCTGTAAAAATGTACTTTAAAGAAAAATATTAGTTTTGAATATGCTTTGTTAATATTGTTATTATGACTGTTTTTTGAATGACTGTTTGTTTACTGTCCTGAGTTCGATTCCCAGGTCGAGCAAAGTGATATTGGGGTTATTCATCAGGAATTTCTCAGTAGGAGCCCGGAGTCTGGATTTGTCCCCCTAATACATGGGACTTAAACATAACTGGTGAAATGTGGGTGTACTATAGGTACACCTCTGCCCATGCCTTCGGGGAATATAGGCGCGATGTTATGTTTGTTATTATTGTCACATTTTTTGAGACTATTACCCAGTTTAATAAATGTAAATCAATACACAGTTTAAAATCCTTCATTTAGGTGGCCATTACTTTGTTTAAATGCTTAATAATACTAAAACCATATCAGTTATACGTAATAATTCACAACTGTTCGCTACTTTAAAGCGTCTTTAAGTTTTTTAATAGCGAAATTATAATCTAATATAAGTATATACCTTATTGCTAGCGTTTTGATTAAAAGATTTAATGAAATTGTTTTTTGTCTAGTATGTTGTGATGACAAGTTCTCAGAGTTTTTTATTTATAGCAATTTAATAGGCCAGTATTCACGAATATAAAACACCAAAAATCATTGGTGTACTTTAAAGTTGATAACTATGCCGACGTCCTTATAAAAACTGGCCATGTTCTTTCATCTAAACCGGTTAACGGTTTAAGCGTGAAGAGGTAACAGACAGACATACTTTCGCATTTATAATATTACTAGCAGCGCCCCGCGGTTTCACCCGCATAAGAGTCCCGTGGGAATATCGGGATAAAAACTATCCTATGTCCTTTCCCGGGACTCAAACTACCTATCTCTATACCTAATTTCATCTAAATCGGTTCAGCGGTTTAAGCGTGAAAAGGTAACAGACAGAGAGACAGACTTTCGCATTAATAATATTAGTATGGATAGTATGGATGGAATAATCCAGTTTTAAAATCAAGTATCTAATAAGTTTTGAAATAAAGCTAAATTGGTGAATCAATTCAGTTAGTAAATGTTATCAGTATGTCTAGTATTTTAATTACCTACGATACACTTGCATAATATTAATATTCATATCTTTCCGTTGGCTAGTTCGTATTACCTTTGATCGATGTAAGAGTGCAGCACATTCGCTAAATTTATGCGCGATATTCTATTATTTTTAAAATTTTTACTATGGGTTTTTAAAACACTGGTGCTAAAACTTATTTTGCACAGCGTCTGCTTTGAGGATGTCTTATTTTATATAACGCCTCTTTTTTAACTTATTGCTCCAAATCTAAGTTCAGACAAAAACGACGAAAGAATTGATACCAGAAGACTTTGACCAATCGAACATAATCTGGGGTTACAGTTGCAAAATTTGCACCTAAAATTCAATAGTTAGTAACGCATTTATACAGGGACAATTTAAATTAGCTAGTGAACCCCGCAGACGTGATGGATATCTAAACGATAAAACAAAAATAATCTGATTATCTTAACTTGTTTGTATATCGTGTTTAGATATCGATGCTCACATACCTGTGGAGTTTTGTTAGCTAATTTAAATTAACCTTGTACACAATGCACCTAGCGCAGGCCATCATGTTACTTGCATCTTATAAAGTATTTAGGAATTTCAACACCGCATAAAAGTAACGTCATACTAATCATAACATAGGTTTCCTTCTCACTGCCTTTTCCAAGCGCGATGAGATTTAGCAATTAAATGAATAAATTGGTAAATCAATTCAATTAGTAATACATGTTATTAGTATCTAATCATCTGCCTAGCCTTTTCCGAACTATGTTGGGGAAAATGTTAGTCTGCTGCACATTACAATAAAATAGGATAAATAACATAAAAAAAAAGAAAAAAAAATAGTTAAGGTCTACGTTTCACAGCCTAGCTCATCGGCGTAATGTTGCTTGCCTATCGGTGTTCTACAGACTGTGCCTCGAAGAGTGTGCGCAGGAGCTCCACGATCCCACCATCCCCCTTTTACTACCGGACTACCAGGCGTACTACAGGGTATCATCCACAGATATCCCGACCAGTCTTACTCAACGATCCTTCCCCACATTTATTATGCGCACGGCTAAAGTGTGGAACTCACTGCCAGCGTCTGAGTTCCCTCCATCCATCCATTGGTCCATTGCGTTTCACCAGATGAGATCGAGGTCAAGAGCTGGTCCATGTTGCAAAAAAAAAAACAAAAAAAAAGTTATGAAAATGGGGACTTTGTGATGTTTTTAAAACTTTATTGATAGTACAAAGTTCTCCATTGAAAACATCAGCCATACAAAAGCACGCACCCTACTTTGTCGCACGTAGTCGTCGCGCGCACATGTGTAACCCACCGGTCAGTGTAACTCGTACCGTACGCGCTTCCGAGCGACTCCTGCGCAACCCGATTTAAAATCCATAGATCTTTGAGTTTGAGAGCAAGACTGTCTTAGTGTTGTGAATTTGTGACGTGAATTATTATTGGAGGATTTTTGGTAAAAGCACTAAACGCAAAACGCAAACGCCAACGTCAAAGCAAAAGGTATTTCTTTTTAAAATATTTGACACAACGAACTATACTACACTAGGTACCAAATTAAATGACTAACAAAGTATATATAAATAAATACGAAAACGAAAGGACACCATTATTTTTAATAGAAATTTAAAACCGTGCAGGGAAATGATTTTGTAAAGACATGTAAATGTAGTAGGTAAGTACTATAAATGAATGAAACTAGTTTAAAAATAATTACTTATAATGTTTTTATTTTTATCATTAGTAGGTATTGTGGTTGTGGGATATAATTAGTGTATTATGATTAATGTCTTTTTTGTCAATATAGGTACCTGATTAATTTTATACTTATATTATGTGTTTTTTTTTATTCCATCATCGTCTGCTTTGGCTAACAAACCCGCAAAACCCGTTTCTCTACTTTACCTTTTTTGTAGTCAAGTAAACATCAAGTCTGACCAAAAGTTCAAAGTCCTCAATTTCACACACATCGTACGGTAATGACAAGTAATTACCCGACAACGGCGAAGCAAAAAGGAGGGTTATTTGACTCTAAAGTTCCTTAATTTGCGTAAACACACGCTCGTATTTCTTCACGACAGCTGATAGCGACAAAACACGTTACCTAGGAACTGGTAAAACATAGATAGCTAATTATAATAAGCTAATTGTTTCCCTCAAAAGCTAATCCCACCAATCTCCGACGTGGTTTTGAAGTAAGGAATCGTTAAAGTGGTCATAGGGAATTAGGGCCCTGTTTGATTAGAAATAACTGCTATAATTACTTATTATTAACATTGCCCGTTGTTATCTCATATTGTATTGCAGACATACTTCGCTTGTTATGATATATATTATCAGCTTTGATTTGTTTAGGTTAGGGAAATAGGTGTTCCCGTATTCGTGAACTCATTGTTTGTCGTTCTTTAATTACAATTCGCTGTGCTATTTCACTGAGGTATAGTTCAATGTGCTATCTATTACGCTATAAACTTATAAGTCAGGGTTAATTCAAAAATATGTTGGTCCTTTTATCTATTATCATTTATGTCTCTATTCTTCATGGTAGATAAAGACTGGACTGCTTCGTTGGTCTAGTGGTTGTTAGCGCTACTGCTGACCAAGAGGTCCTGGGTTCAAATCCCAGCGCGCGCTAAGTGATATTGAGTTTTCCATCGGGAATTTCTCAGCCCGGAGTCTGGATTTGTGCCTGTTTTATGGCAGTAGGCTCCCCCCCTATTACGAGGGACTTACCTACACTTAATGGCAAAATGTGGGTTTATTGGGTGTGTTACTCTTCAAGAATTACAGGGGTGATGGTACGTGTATTGCTCATGGTAGGGACGGGCATTTCTTTATGCAACATCATGTTTTCCATTTGCCTTACTGAGAAAAAGGTTCTCCATAATATTTGTAACGTGTTGTCCATTTTTGCTTATTATCCGTTTCCAAAAACGACTATAACAGGGACGCATAATATTGCAAGTATTGATGCAGCATCCTAATTATGTAATACACTCACAATCTGAATAATTTTGAAGGATATTGCTAATCCACTGCTTTATATGTTCGAAAAATGTGTCTGCTCAACAACGTAAATAGGGCAATGAATATTGTTGAACTGTCAAAATGAAACCCATTGCTACTGATAGTGTGTTACGAAATTACCCCGCAGGTCAGTTTCATGAGATTTGGAATATCGTAAGTATCTAAATGTCTTTGAGAATATTCATCACTATCTTTAGTAAGGTCAAGGTCATCAGGAAAATCTTGGATTTCATTTAGATGGCTTTGTTTTGTATTCTTTCTCTTTTCTATTTACGGTTTTAAATGGAATCGACACTCAGATAAAATGAAAGATTACTTACGCTAAACCCCGAGGTGACAGATAATGATGTATATGTTGTGATTAGTTTTACAGCTTTAACGCGGATTGTGAGTGAGACTGACGATAATTACTGTTTGTGTAGTAATTAAATGACGTTTATTGCATTTCTCTTGGACGTGTTTGTGTGTTTTCTTCATTTGTACTATTTAAGTGCTAAATAAGGATTTTAATATAAATTTAATTGCTTTGGAATCGAATAAACCGAAGCTTCTCTACCCAAGCAAAGAAAATAAAATTATACTTTACCATAAAAAAAAGAATTTTGTAAATCGCCTTATAAATTACGGAGTTCTGAGGTAACAAACGTAAAAAAAAAAAAACCGAATTGAGAACCTCCCCCTTTTTTGAAGTCGGTTAATAAATGAAAACTCGTGGCAATACTAATGCATATAGGCTATTATTTAGGAACTATCAAATAAATCCTAACTTTGAAATTGAGAAACTGTTTTTTTTTAAACAAACTAAATAGTATTGATGGGCCGACTAAGCTATGGGTTTTGGCAATCTTTGACTAGCTATTGTGACTAAACTATTGTATATATTTTATTGATTTTTTGTATACAGACTGGGAACGTTATTAGATATAGGTACGCAGGTTAATTTATATATTTTATTGTCGTCTCTACCTTGTATATCTTTCAGAACTCAAAATTAAAGAAATATGCCGAATGATCTACAATTGGATAAATGACATTCGGAAGCATTTATCAAATCTACTTATAAGTGTACCTAATTCCCTAAATTACCTATTAGGTACCCTCCAGATCATGTAGAAAAAGATGACATTTCAAAGCGTTCAAATATGTGTTTAAAAATAGAGATTGTACAAGAAAAGTCAGAACTTGGCAGATTAGTCGTAACCCTGGCCTACTTTGTAGATCAAACTGTGAAAATGGACGCGTCGTAAAGCTGAGACAAAAGTAATCAAATGAAAAGAGTGTAATTAATATGCCTTTAGTTTCTCAAATAACAATTAAACAGAAAAATATGCAGAATTCACGAACTCTGAGGGAGAAAGCGCTATAATTAAAAACATGTCGTTACACAAGAGAAAGACATAGCCCGAAGAATTGCTAAACATAAGTGGCAGTGGGCGGGGCACATGCTCGCAGAACAGATGGCCGATGGGGCCGAAAGGTTCTGGAGTGGCGACCGCGTACCGGAAGACGTAGCGTTGGAAGGCGTCCCATAAGGTGGACCGATGGCCTGTGAAGGCCGCAGGAGTCTGCTGGATGCAGGCAGCGTAGCACCAGTCGAAGTAACAGTGCTTAGGGGAGGCCTGTATCCAGCAGTGATGATGATGAAACAAGTGAATGTCGAACGAATCAAAATAAAATTGTACCATTATGAAACCTAATGAATTAACCTCGTCTGAAACATACACACAAACAAAAACTCACACGTTCTTCCCATGGGGGTATACAGAAACTACAGAAAAATTTAGCTAGGTATTTGTATCTACGCTTATTACCTTAATAGACACTGAAACTGAAATGAGGAAGACAATAAAGAAAACGTTAATTTTTGAACGTAAGAAACTGTTTTCCCATACTTTATTATCAGTGCATTCCTACTTCGTTTTGACATCAAGGATAAATCTAGAGTTAACCTTGGACATAAAGACTACATAGGTCTCGTGGCAGACTTATGATCCGGCTAGATTATATCTGCCATTTATGCATAGGTACTTGTGTCTCGTCGAATCTAGTTTTTAAGTAATTGAGTAGGTAGTCAAGTACAGTGGTATGTGTAGCAATGCAATTGGAAATTAGAGTATCATGCTCATCTTCATTTTAGCCAGTCCCTTCTACAGCTGAGTATACGTATAGGATAACGGAATAACTATCAGCAACGACTATGGGATTGCTGATAGCAGTATTTCGATATAAACTTGTATGAAAATCTTATAATCATCTACTGATATGCTACGGCTTGTCGCGATATTGCGAACTACACTTCGCGCGCTGTCTTTGTACAGCAAAACTTCGAGCGGTGTGCGAGAGAGAGTGCGGGAAATGTTGTTCGCGTTATCGCGTCAATGTAGTCGTAGCCATAAATTGTAGATCTTCTGTTATTAACATCATTGTCCTCTCTTTCACGGTATCCGTTCGTTCTTCGATGTATGCGATTGTAAGCTATCCACCACCTGCTACAATCCTATTATTACCTGCTACCAGGTATCACTTACTTTTTCATGATTAGCTATTCTCTATCAAGCACTACTCAGCTGTTTGATGTTACCTCTATTCCTACAAATTATTGATCTCCAAAATCTTGAAAACAAAGTGACCATTTGATAACCTCAAGTGGTTGTCGGTGTCAACCGAATGATATACCTACGTAAATGAGTTTCCTCATTACCACGCGGCATGCGACAGTTCTTTAACTCCATTCTTTCGTTTTGTTAGTCTGTCCGTTATCTTGTCTTTTTACGTCATGTTCAGGTATTTTTGTCAGTTTTATTTGTATTAAGATTTGTTCATGTTTTTTACAGTTTTGTAGTTTGCATAATATTTATATTGGCTTTTGTTTTTGTGTCTCTCTCATCATAAAAACGTGCTAAGATTATTTTGTTTATTCCTAGAGAGAATAGGTACACATAGACGACGTAAACAGATTTTAATAATATCTGCAGTTTATTTTATTTTAATTAAGTTTACGTCTGATGTTGAAAATATTTATTTACGAAAGTATGAAATTCCTTTTTATAGTGCTGTGGACGTAATCCCACCAGTAATATTATCATCTAAGAAAAGAAGCGCACGGGCCCATTAACCATTCGTATCGAACGTAGATCCACGCGAGACACAATGGCTTTTTAATTGTTTCGGTAATTACGGCATTCAAGCGGCTAACAGTCATCTCTTTACATTTTTTAAAATAAATATACTGATAACTTTCCTTCTCTTAATTTCAGGTCTCCCCTCCGTTCCCCCCGACGCAAATCAACGGCTCCCCGCAGGTTCGGCCGGTCGGAGTTCAGCATGGACGATGATGACTACTCGCCGAGCAACTCCGTCACTTCTGTCAACTCCCTCGCCAGTCTACTGCGGGAGAAACTACAGGTTTGTACCACTTCTTTGATGCTAAGGACCTTTAAGCCAGGATATTCATTTAGTTTATAATTATGTTTGTACAGTTGTTTTTATGTCGTAGCAGTAAAGGTAGTTCTTGTAGTTCAAGTGTTAGCACTGACTGGCGGTTTGCCGTAGGTACCTACACACAGCAAAAATACAACGTGACAAGTCACATTATTCTTGAGAATAAGTCATGAGATAGTTTAGCCCAGTTTTAGAGCTCTTCAATTTAAAGTGGATGAAACGTTTTGCTGATAACTGAAATTAATGTTATCTTTACCACCTCTATAACTAACATCACGCCAATACCATACGTTTGGTACTCCGTAGGCGCTAAAGACCCTGGGAAGCATCAATTTAGGTCTTGAACTTGAACCTAAGTTGGTACTAAATTCGAACTCGTAAACCTTCTTTTTCTTGAGTTTCATTTCCTATATTTCGTTCTTTACATATAAATTATATTTTTAAATATTAGAATATAAAAAATATACAAACATTGAAAAATATAAAAAATAGTAGCCCACCGGTATCGGGCACAGGGTCCAAGCTACCGGCGGTCAGGGCTCCAGAGACAGGAGCCTCCTAACAATGCAGGCCGTGTCCAGAAGTACCGTTTTCTAAATCAAGCCCTTGATCCAGCTGCCTAACGAGAGCCTCGTCAGAGTTGCATGTCTTTTGATATTTCTCGGGACCCTGGGATCCCGGACCATTGGAAGGCGTACGAGGAGCCGAAGCCAACTCGCAGAGGCCCGTTAGACGTTTTCAATTAAATAAAGCACCAACTGACGATTATCCCTGTTCGCACTATGCAAGTGCACCCAAGGACAACCCCCGGTTATTTTAGGAATATTGCAAGACGTGGAAACAAAAATATTGGATTATGGGTGTGGGTGGCTAAAGTGAACTGGTTATCTAGGACTATGGATAAACTATAGCCCCTGCCTGACCGATGTTCTATTTAAATTACACAGATAAAATGGCAGGGGGTTTCATTATCATTACCTATCATAATAATATAAAAGATATTGCTTTTACTTCCAGAGCATCCCTCAAAAAATACGTAAGAAACCGACAGATTACAAGCTCCGTGCATTTGTGGGTCTCATGTTCCTTGCCATCGTGTTCTTCGTGGGGTTCGCGTACGTCCTGTACCACCAGCAGGCGCTGACCAAGGCCTACTTCGACAACGTGCAGTTCAACGAACCTAAGAGACTCATCAGGATCTATAATAAGGATGACGTGGAGATCCTTAGGGCTAGTTTAGGTGAGTTAGATGAGATATATTTTAAACTGTATCAAGATCATTTTTATCATAGGTCTCTTAATAATCATTATAGAACGGTCAATGAAGTTTCAATTAATTTTAATTATTACCACCAGTATGGTTAATAAACTGATTCTGATTACATTTGCAAACCACAGTGACTGATAGATTTCTTCTATTAAACAAATTTTCGACAGTAATAAGTTCTACTACCATTTAAAATGTAAAGAATTCCGTGACTCTGTCCAATCTAGTGATAAAGGGCATTTCCGTTGTCGCTTCTTTCACAATAGGTACTTCAATTATATTCCACATCTCTAATTACTTCTTTTCTCATTTCAGCTGTGAACATCCAGGGCAAAGTAAACGCATATCCATGTCTTCCTGAACACCGGCGCAAAGATGGCTCGGAATGCTTAGAGTGGCTACACACCCTTCGCTTCTACCTCAAGTCTCTACCACATGACCCTGGCGTTGATAATACCACCTGCTACCATGTGCATTGGAAGGCGTTGAGATCTGGTAAGTAAATTGAACTGTTTACGTACGATAAAGCTTTTTAATCTGTTTTTAAAATCGTAGGTAAAATGTCTTTGGGAATCCGCCAAATTCTAACGTCAACAAACGTCTTTGTTAAATTATTTTATATTTTCTTTGGCAGTGTTATTTTAAACAAATGAAAGCAAATTGAAGCTAATGTCTGAATACAATTAACATCTTTGTTTACAGATGTCTATCCCAATGACTGCTTTGACTGGAGTGCAACGAAAGTTCACTGGTACGGAGGCGGCCAATCTTCCAACCTGACCTGGCCATTAGATAGTGGGTCATTGGACTACACTCCGTTCATCACTGGAGATATGCAGAAGTCCCAATGGGGCAACGTCCTCACACGGTACTTCATCAACTCCAAAGGGGCTGCCATCATCATTGATGATGAAACACCTCTTCATGTCTCCGTCAACAAAAGAGGCAAACAAATCTGCCTGAAAGCTATGTACCATGAGTTTGCTTACCCGAACAAACTGACTGAGTTCCCTGAAATGAGGTATAATATTTGCACATCGGAAGATATGGCGTCATTGCATTCTTCAATTCACAGTCATCGTAGAGCCCCATTATGGGATGGGCTAAAACCTGCTGATATGCAAACACTAGAGTCTCTAATATCAGAACCAGTTTGGCAAATAGCTCCCAGATTTAAACAGGAATTACAAGCAGAAACTATTTCCAAATATACCGAAGACGTTATCAATCTAGGATTCTTAAAACAAGGACACGTCTTGATCAATGAGCATTGGCAGAATGAAATAGGTGATCTATCAGTTGATACGAGTCGATTTGAAACATTGAACACTACTGTAGATAAACTACATAGAAGAGGGTTTAAAGTAGCGTTTACTATTCAACCGTTTATTAGTACTGAAAGTAAAAACTTTGCTGAATGTGTACAAAGGAGATTGCTTATCAGTGAAAGAAATAGTGATAGACGTATACCAGCTTTAACTCGATTCAAATCTTTAGCAAGCGCTGGAGTGTTAGATATAACGAATAACAGATCAGTACCCTGGTTTTTGGAAAAGCTACAAGCAGTAATTGATGAGTACCACATAGACTCCTTCTTTTTGGATTTGGGAACTGCTTACGACATGCCTCATTACTTCCGCTGCGAAAATCTTTTGACAAATCCAGACCAATACAAGAAGATCTTTACCAAGACTTTTGAAAAGCTGTTGAACATTATTGGAGTATCTTCAGCAGTGTCGTTGCCTCGTCCACCAATCTTTGTGTCTCTACCGCCGTTTGAATCTACATGGGAGGCGTTAAGGCTGGTTATACCAACTATGCTGACTTATGGAGTCAATGGTTTTCCGTTTATAATGCCGGGAGCAGTAGGAGGGGACATCTATTGGCCTGGAAGTGAGCAGTTCCTGCCATCTTCCAAGGGATTAGTAGACGCAACAAATGCAACTCAGGAGAATGGAATAGAGTTACCAGAGAGGGAGTTGTACATGAGATGGCTGCAAATGGCGACTTTCCTGCCTGTTATGAAGTTCACTCACCTACCGAGCAAGTACAATGATGAAAGGGTTCTGGAGATGGCGAAGAACTTGACATCGTTGAGACAGAGAATGGTAAGTAACAATAGAACAATATTGTGATTATTAAAGCATTCCAAAGTTATGTCGCTTTTTAGTATGTAGTTCTCATGAGTTTAACTTTCGACGTAATTTATTTATACAATTATGTGATATCTCTTCTTATAATCTACAATATTATGTATAGTAATACTTATAACAATTAACTTTCTTTATACCAACACGAAACAATATTAAATGAAAGATTGTTCCTTTATTTTAGAATTATCATCAAGTTTAGTAATTATTAACATGAACTTTTAGAATCCCTTAAACGTAGTTAAAGTCATAAATTTTCTAATATCTTTCTAAATATAAATATTATTGTTCGTTTCCAGGTAACACCACTCCTCTTGAAGTACAAGCGCGAGGCCCTAGAAGAAGGCCTGCCTCTCATCCGTCCGCTGTGGCTACTGAGCGGTAGTGACACTGCGCCGATGCCCGTACAAGACGAGTTCGCAATTGGTGGAGATATCGTCGTCGCGCCCGTGTTGGAACGGGGCCAGACTAGTAGAGATGGTATGTGTGACTTTCATTTGATTGCTAATAAGGGTGTAGAGCTAAATGTGAAAGTGGAGTGACGTGTTAATGTTGGGAGTTTGTGTACCAAACTCTGTATCTCAGGAGACTAAATAGATGATTCTGTATCTCAGGAATATATTTTTTTCAAATTCTCGGTTCCCAATAATAATAACAACAGCCCAGACGCTTAGCATGACTCTTCGTGACATCTCTTCTGCTTGAGCCTGGGACAACCTGGTAGACCGTAGGCTCACGATTAATGAACAAATTATTTTTATAGCAACGGTTTTCTTAATTTGTGACATCGCGCTTCAGGAATCTTTTTACAATCGGTTATTTTGTCTTTCTACGTTTGCCGAACATAGATATCCCCCAAGTATCGCCATCGTTCATAAATTCAGGAGGTGCATAAATTAATCACTATTGTTCTTTTACTTTCAGTATACCTCCCAACTGGCCTATGGCAAGATGGTATCGACGGATCACTGCGCAAGGGCAACCGCTGGATGCACGAGTACAAAGTTCCTATCGACAAAGTGGCCTACTTCGTCAGAAAACCAGATGACATGAGATTTAAGTAGAATCTGGATGGCTTCTGAACAAACTATGAAATATTTGGAATATTTTATTTTCTCTTAAGTGAATGTTGGACTTTATCGAAAGTCTTCCTCAGTATCAAAGTCCCTCCAAAAACACAGGTTTTCGAGAAATGATTGACTAGTTAGGAAACAAGAATATGGTCATATTATAATGGTAGTTTAAATTAATATTTAATACACAAACGAGTGTAATAAACATTCCTATAGTTTGTTTTACGTTCAAATGGAACATTAATATTATGCTTTATGTTGCTGTCATTTAAGTATAATTTTAAATACACTAGATGGCTAAAACTAATTTATATAATTTTTTCTTCAATCGATTTTTAAAGTCCTTCTTTCATCTTTACAATTCTAGTCTTTAATAACGAAAATGCAATAGTTTTTAGTGTAAAGAAATATACACCTATTGCTGAATTCTGATTTGAGTTGGTACTATTGTCTTAAAAATGTAATATACCTACCATACCGTATATTGAGCAAGTTTTATCTAAAGTTGTTCAATTTTGTTATGTTATGGTACGTTTACATTATATTTGATTAATTATTGTAACAGTTAAGGACGTAGGCATCATCATCATCATAAAGAAAAGTTTTAGGTCGACACTGCCTCGAAATAGTTTATTTAGAAATTAGCCGGTGAATGTGCAATGAACTGATGTTTATCGGTAACGAGTTATTAATAACATTTTGGCCAGTAAAAAGATCTCGTATATAAATAAAAAAAACAAAAAAATTGTTCTGTTCGTTTGCAATTATATCTTTAGAGATTTATTAAAACAACAGATGTTGTATTTTAGCTAAATCTGTCAATAGTGTCAGGCCGTAGCATCAGCTGGAATGGCAGCTCACTTCAAGCTCAGTTCACCTAAGTTTTGACAGGCTGTACTAAAACATTGAGCCCCCTTTTAATTTAATAAGTATCACAATTTATTATTTGTTGGACGTCCAACATCGGCCATTGTAGAATGCCTTTAGCTTTTACTTTAACAATATCTATTATTATCTGTATTGTATGTATGTGTCTAGAATGTAAGTATTCGTAAGCTAATGTAGATACGTAATTAACTACGTAAGTAATAAACGAACATTATTGTGATTACTATAACATTCCAAAGTTTAGTAGCTTTTTAGTAAGTAGTTCTAACGAGTTTAGACATAATACATATATTTATTAATAGTCTTGAACATTAGTCTAGTGATTCACAATTTATCAATAATATTATAAACATTTAAATAATTATTTAATATTTTAATCTAATAAAAAGTTAATGTGTTTGAGTTCATTGAATACTACGAACTATAGTTTTTTAGGTAACATTTAACTTGTTTTTATTTCTATTTAATGTTTATAAATATCACTTATTTTATTTTCTTCTTGGCTGTGCTGAATGCTTTGCGCGTTGTGTTTCTACAAAGTATGTACGTTTTTTTAGTAAATAGAAAAAGAAGACGGAAATGTCATTCCAGATTAAGTCAATAGATTTTATATAAGCGTAACCATAAGTACAGTTTTTTAATAGCACTTGTTAGGAGTGTTGGATTTTAAAATAAGAAAATAATAATGTGCCTCTATTTAATGCGTGCGTGGCTATTCTAACCTCATTTAGGTAAGTGCATGAGCTCAGCTAATGTCCAAATAAGTCACCACTAAGTATAATTATATGCCACAATAAATTAAGTGAGACACTTTGAATCTTATCCAAATATAATTTATAGAATCAAGAAAAAAGCCTTTTTATTTTTTATATTTTATTTATGCCTATTTAATTAGGGCCTATTTAACTATTTAACTACTTAACTATTTAATTCTGTATATTTTTGGTCTAAATAGTGCGATTTTGAAAGTTTGTATTACTTTTGTCTGTAGTCTTTACTGTTAGAAATAAGGAACCAAAAAGTATTGTATATGAATGTTTATTCTATAATGCATTTAAATTGTGAAATATGTGCTGTTAATAAATGTTTTCAAATTGAATGATTTAGTTATTTTTCCCTATTTTAACCTTTTAACCGCCCGACTTTATATGAGTTGTCGTGCCCCCAGCGCCCGAACAAAAAAAAAAAAAAAAACGAAAAATAAACGCCGATGAAACGAGCTGTGATGATGTAATAATAATTCAGATTAAACGAGATGTGTTATTTGGTCGTATATATACGACCCTGGCGGAATGGACACGAAAATATTTGTCGGATTAATCCGACGTAAGCGGTTAAAAGGTTAATTCTCATTGTGATATAATCTTTGGTGGTAGGTGTCGACATGATCGTTTTGGACACTGTCGGGCACAACAAAGTAGAGGAGAGGGAAGAGACAATTATTTTTAAAAGAGTAGAAAACCGTGGAGGAAACTACATTGGAACCATACATACAAAAATTTGATGATTTAGATTTTAGAGGAAGTTTTAATTTTGACTAGTTAGTTTTGACTATTTTATTTTTTTATTATATTTGACTATTAGGTACCTATTTATTTTATAAATCGTGTTAGGTAGGTATTTAATCAGTAGGTAGTCATTTAGACTTGACGAAGGGAATAGTCTTATTGATGTGTGATTTCCAATTAATTTTTAGTATCTATGGACAGTCCAAGCAGAGTAACTTATGAGCAGTGGAGTTTTTTGACGATGGAATCATATTATTTTAGTTTCAGAGAAATTGATTTCAAAGTTATAGTCTTTTACTCAAGTTTTTGTTTTCGTGGTGGTAATTTAAACTAAAATAGTTCCGGCAGGAAGTTAGAAGCGAAAACTCGTCAGCAAACAAGACACATGGTCTGTGACCGCGTTCTAACCAACATGAGTGTCGCGCGAGTATGCGTTCGTCGCGTTTATTTTGTTCTTCGCCTCCGAACCGAACCCAAGTGGGAAGATGCAACTAGAACCTCGCAAAGTGGGGCTATTTGGAAGGTCTTTAATGTAAATTAGAAATAGGAGTCATTCAATTACACTCTCTTGCGGGATAGAGACGTTAATTATTTTACTGTCGTAGCGAATAATTGATATTACTTTGGTATATTTATTACTAGCTGCGCCCCGCGGTTTTACCCGCGTAAATGTCGATCCCGTGTGAATATCGCGATAAAAAGTAGCCTATATGTTAATCCAGGGTGTCAGCTACCTCCATACAAAATTTTATCAAAATTGGTCCAGCCGTTTGAACGTGAAGAAGTAACACACACACACACTCACAAACTTTCGCCTTTATAATATTAGTGTGATAGAATTATACGAGTATTTCGACCTGGTGCTCTCTATTAGTTAAATAGTATTGAAATCTAATAAATAGCCAATTTAAAATATATAATTTTTTTTTAAAGTCGCAAGTAATTAATGAACTTAAAGGGTTTATTAATAAAGTAAAAATAATAAACCAATAACGTTTTCAAACATTTTTATTACTCATAATGATTCATACATTACCACCAAACACGCTGAATGGGTTATAGCGACGTGACTGATACAATGATAATTAATTAATGAGTACTTTATATTACATACAATCATAAATATGCACCTAGTTGCCCTTAAGGGCTAGACATTATTTAAATTATTAAACATCTTTTAAAGTAGCAGGTTTGTTAGTAAAGCAAGCAAGCAATTGAAAAAATAATTTAAGTGCATACGATTAAGCCTTATTAGTGCAACTAGATTGCGATCAATCCATGAAATCGATCGTCTAGCAAAATAGCAGCTGGGTTACATTCGTGCAGCATTCATGTTTTGAGGGGATCAACATCGACTGGTCGACTTCAATCGACCCACAATCAAGTTGCACCTAGTTGATATTATTTTGTTCTTTAATAATTTTCATTTTATGATATTAAGAATGTCGTATGCACCAAACTTCCTTTTTCTAATCCAACATTCCCGTAACAAATCCTTTAATAATAATTCATAATTTAGGCGTATACAGCGTTTACCTTGCAACAGATTGAAGCATTGACTTTAGCTGTTCAACAAATCTGATCAGTCTTACTTACCACTAAGCGTGTTACTTGTGCCCCAAGTAAACGATGACAGTGGAACTTTTCAAGTGAAAAAGACACGACACAAATGTTTACACGCACTAACAACTCAGTAGGTTACGCTAAGTAAATGATTTACTGTGTTAGTGAAAAGGACAGGCTAGACACGCGTAGCGCGGCGTGATTTTATTTACAGTCACCTAAAGCTGCGTCCCCACGTAAACAGACACGCCAACAACTCTCCCCATGCGTGACGTAATCTCAGTGGCTTACTTTAAACAAGATAACTTCACTGACTCACTTTGACCAAATCTGCATTCGCGATTTATTTGCCGAAAATGTAAACAAATATCAGTTTATGGAAAAATAACTTTAAATTCTACTCAATAAAGTTCAGTTTACGCTACAACTTCTAGCAATTTTATAATTTTTCAACAGTGTTAGTCACTCTGAAATCAACTTAATTGCCATTAAAATAAAGTTGATATTTATTTAACTTGAAATAATATTAATTTGAAACATAAGTTTGAATAGACTTTAAGTAAATTGCGCTACCTTATCTTTTAATTAATGATTAGATAACTTAATCAGTGTAACTCGGAAATTTTAAACTTAAACAGTGTTTGTGTTTATAATGAGTTTCGTGTAAGATAAACGTCTGTTTTTATTAACTATTTTATTTCCACCCCCATCATTTACAGGGCGCAAACATTCAATACTAATATTGTAACGCATCGGTTTCTAGCACCACTTACCATTCAACCTCGTTTAATAAAATAGAGCGTGAAAATGAGCGTGCGCGTGTATTATCATAAGGAATAGGTTATCAATAACCTCCTCCGTTTTTTCGTCGGTTAATAAGGTGAAATAATTATTGAATTATATTTGAAATGGCTCAGAATGGACTTGTCAAGTTTGACTTGGATTTTCGACGCACTTAAGCCACAATAAAGAGTGAAAAGTATCTTGACTAACAAGTGTTTAAAAATGGTATTTTAACACGCTCTATTTTGAAACGACTATCCCACATTGATACCTACCTACAAATCCATATTTTCCATTTATTTTACTCTTAAATCGATGTATTTTCTTGAGAGCTCTGTTCATCATACCATCTCAAGCCGAACTATTCGAACATTCCAATTCCTTCTCTTTGTATGAAGTTCTGAGTGATGACAAACAGTCATACGGTGTACCTGATCTTTGATTTAGTGCTTCATGTCATCGTCAAAATTAATTTTCTTAATATATATTTAATCCTAGGCATCTATAGATGGCGTTGAGGTAAAGCAGGTTCTAAGTTGGCAAAATGATCAGTTTTATTTGATGTCTTGTTGAGGTAATATTGACTAGCTCACTCAGGTAAGCCGCATGGCTCTCTGCCAACCTTTCACAGTCATAAATTATATTCTATAACGAAGACAGTAAATATTTTGTTAACTACAATTAAACATGTTAAAGTAATCCACAGTTGGAAGAATACAACATTTAATAATTTCAATAATGGTTTATTTCTCAGAGCTATTGATGTTCACTAAGCTGATACAATTCTTAATTTTAATAACATTTTAATATTCCTAATAATATGCATTAATTAGAATTCTAGCTATAAAATACAATAGTAAACTTTAGGGTCAGGCTTTATAGCCAGCTAGACAGTGGTGGCTGGCTGAAAATAACAAAGCCTATTTAAATAAAAAAATACTCAAAATCTTTTTTGTTCGAAGCATTTGTAGTCGTCATCACCGATGCACTCGTGACGATTATTAATCGTAAATTTTAGCAAAAATCTTGTTATTTTGAGGTTGCTATGCTCACACAAATGTCCAAAAGCCATCACCACGATATGAGTAGCGCGACCTCAAAATAATTGTACATTTTTTGCAACGTAGAGATGTAAAAGCGCTGTTTATTACTAAAATTGACTGTTGAAGCCAATGGTGGTGACAGCGGCGCGGCATCGGCTCAGACCTCACCCACAAGGTGTTCCTCACATCCCTGATTAGTCCCATCCAAACTACCTAAAGCATAAACCACATAATGAAACAATATTGTGCTCACATCAATCCACACACAGTAACACATACTATATTAATTATGTATTTTAAACTATAAAATAAAAACTCATTCGTTGACATACATAAAAAATAAAATAAAAAAGTATTCTTTATGTATTCGTTTACAATTTTTATAAGATTTTTATTTATGTTAATACATTGTGCTGGTGCGCTCAGAATACGAATTTTTCTCGCTATATTTTTTCTATATTAAGAAATGTTGGCGAAGTAAGCGATTGTTGTGTGACATTAATCCACTTATAACTATGGATGACTTAAAATTAATTGACTCAAACATTTTCATTGGATATTTGGCAAATAAGGACAACGTAACAATGGAAATACGAGCAGGTGAGCTTTAACTATTAGATGTTACAGTAATATTAGTCAAAAGGCAAACATGCTCGCTTCTGCCGGTGTATGGAGGAAAGCCTTGAAGACTGCTTACACACTAGATGCTGAATCATTTATGGATCATTATCACATTCGCTCACATCCGAACATAACATTTTGAAACAAATTGGTAATCTAATGGAGTAGGTATCTATAATTACATGAGGATTTTATCTTCGACAAAACAAATATTACAAAAATGCTTAAAAAAACATTTCATCTGAATAGGAACGAATTTTTAAAGACTATAACGATTTTATAAGTATTTGGGTCGCCACGACTAGAAATTTCAAACAAAAATATAACAGACCGAAAAAATATATAGATGCCAACGTAATAAAAATAGAGATTCAATAATCTCGTTTCATCATTTAATAATTATCTTTTGGAAATGAGTAAATTTTATATAACACGTAATTATAACTATGTTATATTACTATACCTCGACGCAACAAGCAAGTATCAACTTAAACAGAGGTAAATATAATGAATTCTTTAATAATAGTTTTCTACTAAAACATTTATTATTTATAATGGTTAAGCTCTCTATCGTTTTAGGCTCACTGTTGGTCTAGAATAACACAGATGTCTTCAGTTGTATAGTTTCGATCGATCGCAGTATTAATAATTATACTTTAATTGAATATAAGAACATTAGACACACATTCAATTAATATTGGAGTTGCAGGTTTATCCAATTATAATTGACTCTGTATCTAATTTCTTATATTTTTGTATTAAAGTCGTTCAGAAAGGGTGTTACGAATATAGATCAATGTTGCGTTAGCTTGTGATAGTATGCGCAACTTATTTTAAAATAGCCGAGAAGATAAATTTCGTTAGCGTGATGTAGAACCCAATCTCATAACAGCGCCATCTCTTGGAGCTATATAAAGTTACGTTAAATCCTACAATCGATCGCCACTATTGTCTATGTATAGGTAATCGCAGGGAAATAAGCTCGAGTTGAAAACAAATGTGGAAAACGTCACTCCTTACATCTAACTGAATTACTTACGAGGTACAGGCTGACACGAGAAGTCATCTTTGTCGTTCTAGAGTCGTAATAATAAGTCTCATCTAACAAATATTAATACAAACTAGCGCACGTAGCACTAGCCCGACGAGCGACTTCACATTTAAGAACGTCTTTTTAAGACAATATTTTGTTTATAAGTATATCTTTATTTAAACCTTTAAAAAAGTACCATCAGGTTTTATGTTAACGTCAGTTATCATGACATTCAAGTGTTAATCACGTCCTTTTAAAGCGACTACGCTAAACAAAAGAATGTCGCTAAGACATTTTGTACAATTTGTAAATTATAAATGGCGATAGCAAAATAAGTTATCTTTTTCTTTTCTCCCAAAATTTTGATCGCAAAGCGGTGTTTTGGCTAAACAAAATGGACTGGTTACGCTAAATATTATGTATAAAAGCACTACAGTTTTGTATAAGACCAAATTTTTAAACATCATCAGAAATATATTTTAAATGGCAAGCTACTAGAAAACAGTTGTTTTTAGAAAAAAATGGACGTCTCTGTTCTTAGGTCGAGAATTGGTTATTGACTTTACAATTGGATGTGGTTAGGACACTGTCAGTTTGGGAGTTACGAATCGGCCGTGGTTTGCACAACACATTTTGACACCAGCACTTTCGTTTTCGTTTTCATTACCGTTACTTTCATTATTAACTAAGATTTTATCAAACTCTTTAGCAGTCTGTTAATTGCATTCATATATCACAATAACTCAGCATCTATTTGCAAACACTCTCATACGAAGGAGTGGCTTCAAGAGTCAAAGCTTACGAGCGTTTCTTTCATTATCACAGCCTTTTTTTTCTACAACAACAATTACACTTTTCTTTGGTTCATTCGGTTCGTAAGCGTCGACTCCGTGTATGAAGCTCACTTCTTCGATGAGAAAGCTACAAATAGACCCGAAACCTAGAACTCGAGTCTATAGGCCGCACATGATGTCTCGTGGTCCTGAAGGTTGATGGTGCAGCGCGAGGCAGACGGCGACAGGTCGATCTTGTACTTCTCGAGAGCTTCCTCGTTCTCAGTCACCCAGTAGCCAAGCACGTCGGTGTCGTACGTGGGGATAATGGTGACTTCTGCAAGGACCAGAAAGAAAGGTGATTAATTAAGAGACCTAAATTACTATGTTCAAGACATCGTTACGACGACCCTTCCATTTTTTTTCCTATTTTATGTATGTCCATTTAATTTGTTATATTACTGACCAAGTTAAGAGTATCCTAAATGTAACATATTACTAAAGTATTTTTTCAGTTGAAAAAAATGGTTGCAATTATTTTAAAACAAATTGCGTAGCTTACCTAAATCTTTATCTTCCCATGTCTTCTTGGCATCGAGCAGGGCGTTGTAGATCTCCTTCGATGGCTCAGTACCGGAGAACACGTAGTAGCGTGCACGGACTCTCTTGAAGAATTCAATGGCAGAGTAGTACGAGTTGCCATGATGTGGCACGTAAGTCAGCTCCATGTACACTGGTGCAGGAGCCTTCTTCTTGCTGGGAGACTCCGAGGCGCGACTCTTTGCTTCCTTGCTCTTCTCCTGGTTGATCTTATTTTTATTCAACACGGTTGAACTTGTTTGCTTCTTAGGAGTACTCTTCCCGTCTGCCTGAGTTGGTGCTCCGATCGGACTTGGCAGACCAAGTGGCTTTCCCCAAGACTCGATAGGATCTTTGGATGGTTTACGAGTTTCACTGGTAAGTTCAGATTTTTCGTACTTAGTTTCCTGTTTGCTTGATGAACTGCTTTCGGTCACTTTCTTTGACTCTGATTTAAGGTCTTTCAAAGTAATTGTACTTTCTTCCTTTGAAGAATGGCTTGAACTTGAATGGAATTTAGAATCAAGCTCGTATTTAGCTGTTATGTTTGAAATAACTTGAGATCCGCTAACCTTCTTGTGTTCTTCGATGGCTTTCTCAAAATGCTCGTCAGCTTCTTTCAAGAAAGTAGCATCACTGTGTTTTAAATGTTCAGATCTTTCTTTAGCTAAGAAGGCTTCCGTCATTTTTGTTGTAGAGCCGGTAAGTACTTCAGTCGTAGTTACTTCGGAATGTGATAATGATTTGTATGAAGCATCTTCAGGGAGTTGTCCATAAACGGAAGTTGACATGATATCTTTGTCTAAAATTGATTCATGTTTGTCGAATAGGTCTTGTTGTGACTTTGCAGTGTCTAATTCAAAGCTAAGATTGGATCTCGGTGAGTGTGCAACTTGTGATTTGGTACTGCTGGGGCTGCCCTGACCGTCTTCATCACTATAATACATTCCGCTGCCGCTTTCCGTACCCCAAACATGAGTAGCGGCCCTAGAACCCCTGGAGCTGATATCTGATGGTGGAGTAGAGATTCCAGGGTGATCTAGGTCATCGCTAGCTGCTGACGAGCTTCGCATATCACCAGTCTTCGAAGAGAGCTTGGAGAACGACTTTTCACTTTCGCCGGTGTCAACGGTTTCTTCAAATTCTTCTCTGAACTCTGATATCGTAGTTTTAGTAGATTTTGTAGTCTTAGTTACACCGTCAGTTCCCTTGCTAACTGTTGTAGTTTCGATAGTAATCTTAATTTTTTCTGGGCTAATTACTTCCTTGGTTGTTACCACAGTGATGGTTTGTGTGATTTCGTTGTCACCTTCTTTGATTACTTTCGTGTAAGTGTCCGTTTCTGTCGTTATTTCTCCTACTGGAGAGCGTTGCTTCTTTGGTTTCTGTTCTGGTTTGTCCTTTGTTTCAAATGGTATTTGATTGACTGCAGGTCTATCATCTAGTACTTGCCTTTCTTCCTGTGCAACTGGTTGTTTTTCTATTTCTTCAAGTTCTTCAGGAGACCAATCGTCAAGGCCGGTTCCTGGAGGTAAATACGTGATTTGTGTGCGTACGTCTTTTGTTGTTTCGACTGTGCCATCATCTTTCGCGTTTTCAGTAACTGTTTCTGTAACCGTTTTAACCGCGACGTCATTTGTTATACTATTGCTAAGTTCCTCTTTCGTCACGTTAGTTGTAATTGTCTGAGTAATTTTTTCGCCATGATCGGACCTAATTATGTTGGTTTTCTTATCAACCGATGTCTTGATCTTCCCAGTGGAGACTAATCCCTGTAGCGCAGCTTGAAGGTCACTGTCTGATGTCTTTTGGAATTCGGAAACAGTGATTTTTACATCTTTAGTTGTTTCTGTTGCTCCGTCAGGGAATTCATCCACAGTAGTTGTTTCAACCGTGGTTCGCACGCGTTTAATATTTACATCATTGCTAGCCAAGAACTCACGTTTTGTTGCAATTGTTATTTTGCGCTTAATGGTAATGGAACCTCGCTGTATTACTTCGTGTTTAACATCCAGATCCTCGGTCAAACTTTCTACAATTTCAGAGTCGCCTATTTGTAATTCTTCAGGACGTTCAGGAACATCTTCCATTGATCTTTGCGGGTAACCGGCTATGTCAGTGATAGTGACTGTTTCTTTCTTCTTGGTAATCACAGTACCATCAGGGTGTTCATCTTCAGTCTCACACCTGACTATAGTTTTGACTTTCCTAGACCGTGTTACCGTATTTTCGAACTCCTGTTTAATAGTTACTACTGTAGTTTTTCTATTGACTTGGATGCCATTTTCAATGACTACATCTTCTTCAGTTTGCACTGATTCCTTTGGTTTATCGACAGCACTATATCCTGTAAGATTTTCATAGAATGTTTCTGTTTTATAATCATCTAGTGTCACTTTTTTGTCTCTTGTGATTTCTGTATTGCCGTCGGGTAATGCAATTTGATACTCAGTTTCTACAGTTGTCCTTACTTTCTTCTTCCCATCTTTTTGTTGTGACTCAAGAACCTCTTTTGTTGTTTTAATTGTAATAATTTGTTCAAGTTCTTTACCATCTCTAGTTATCACGTTATTTTTAGTTTCCACATTAATTTGCACATCTCCAATTTGCTCATAGCCTACCACCTGTTGGCTTGAGACTTCTCGCTGTTCATCTTTTATGTCACAGACCGATGTACTGGTGTCCACAGTTGTTCTTGCAGCGCCGTCAGGATATTCGTCTGTTGTTGTTACCGTTTTAACTGTCTTTAATTTTCTTAATACGTGCTGACTATCAGCGTATTTAGTTTTAACTACTTTAGTATTGATAATTCTTCTGATGTGAAAATCATTTTCTTTTATTTCTTTAATGTCTGTGTCCTCACTTACGTCAGGTTCTCCCGAAGGTAATAAGTCTTTGAGCGCAGCTTCTAGTTTTCTTATTTCAGCTTGTTCTTCTGCAGTGGGCTCGATAGTCTTAAGACCCTCGTCGACTAACGACATTTTTTCACTAGCTCTTGTAATAACTGAGCCATCGGGGTATTCATCTTCCGATACTGTCCTGACTGTAGTTTTAGTTCTCTTAATATTTTGGTCAGTGTTGGCATATTCTTGTACTGTTGTAGTAATGGTGATTTTTCTTTTGATGAGAATGCCATCTTCAGTGATGGTTTTAGTTTCAGTGGTCGTGTCTTCTATTGGGTCTCCGATAGCATCAAATCCTTCTTCGACTGCATCGGTTGTTTCAACTTCTATGTCTGTTACTGAAGTACTACTTTCAACAATGGTTCGCGCTGACCCATCTGGGTAGAAATCGGTGGTGGTAAGAGTGGTTACAGTCTTCAGTTTTTTGAGTTTGCCTTGTTTGTCAGAATATTTCGTCTTGACAATTTTAGTAACGATCGTCCTTTTGATAGTAATGCCTTTTTCCTTGATTTCTACGGTCTCACTGGATTCACTAACTTCTGGTTCTCCAACTGGAGTAAACTCTTTGAGAGCAGCTTCTACTTTACCACTTTCATCAGTTGACGGTAATCCATCTTCGACAATTTTATCACCAGTTTTTGTTTTGTCCTCTGTAACCTTGTCTTTCTCGGGATGTTCATGAACTCCATTGACAATTGGTAATGAAGCTTTTTCTTCTGGGACTGGTATAGTACTTTCTTCCGTGCGTACTTTCTTCTTTGTTTGAATTTCTTCATTACTTATGTCACTAATGGAGGTGCTCGTATCAACAGTAATTTTTGTAGTACCATCAGGATATTTATCACTTGTAGTGACTGTCGTTACTGTCTTAAGTTTTTGTAATAATCCTCGACTGTCGGAGTATTTAGTCTTAACGATCTTAGTAATAATAGTTCTAAAGATAGTAATTTTATTTTCTTTAATTTCTTCTGTTTGTACGTTTTCACTGACTTCTGGCTCTGATGAAACAAGTTCCTTTAGAATAGCTTTTATTTTTTCATTTTCGGCATCGACTTCTTTATCTTCCATCTCCATAAGATTTTCATCTAAGAGTGAAATTTTTTCGCTAGTCTTTTTGATTACAGAGCCATCTGGATGTTCGTCTTCTACGACGGTTTTGACTGTCGTTTTAATTCTCTTTATGCACTTGGAAGTATTAGTGTATTCTTGTATAGTAGTAGTTATTGTTGTTGTTCTCTTGATACTCTCACCATCTTCCGTAACTGTTTCAATTTCTGTAGTTGTGTCTTCTTTGGGTTTGCCAATTGATTCAAAGCCTTCGAGACCTTCATCTACAGCATCTATTCCGATGTCTGAAACAGATACTTTAAAGTCTTTAGTGACTTCTGTCATTCCGTCGGGAAGCATAGTCTCTGTCACAGTTTCCACAGATGTCTTAACTTTTCTTTTACTCCTATCCATTGAGCTCAAAGTTTCCTTTGTTGTTGTGGTAGTTACAATTTGCAAAGCACTTTTTCCATTAATAATGACAGTTTTCTCATATTTTTCAGTTTCAACTGCTTTGTCTTCTACAACTGTTAAATCTTGAAGTTCAGGGCTTTCTACAGATTCTACTTCAATATCTGTTAGAGATGTACTGTTATCGACTTTGGTGCGAGATGAACCGTCAGGGTAGTCATCAGTTGTAGTGATCGTTGTGTCAGTCTTGAGCTTTTTCGGCACGCCTTGTTTATCAGCATACTTCGTTTTCACTGTTCTTGTAACAATTGTTCGCCTGATGATAAAGGTCTCTTGTTTGATTTCTTCTGTTGTAGTAGTAACACTTTCTTCAGGTTCACTACAAATTGTAAAATCACTGAGTATACTGTCTAAATTACTGCTAGAATCTAAAATAATTTCTTCAGTCTTAACTTCAACGTTCTTCTGTACATCTCTTGAACCATCGGAGTGTTCTTTAGTGACATTTGTTTCAACTGTAGTTCGAATTATCTTTTTGTGGTCACTGACTTTAATGGTTTCCTTTTTGGTTGTAGTTGTTACAGTTTCTACAATATCCTTGTTGTTTTCCTTAATTATTCGTTTACTGACATCTGTATCGATAATCGTATCTTCAATATTATCATCTGATTCGTCAGTTTCACTTAAAAAGGATTTGAGGGATTCTACATCTTTAGGCACGGAAGACTCGCGTTTGTCAATCAAGTCTCTAATTTCAAACTTTTCTTCACTTTCTAAATATTCCTTATCTGTTCTGTCTTTGGCGTACAAATCCATGGATGAGGTAGATCTAAGGCTGGAAGAACATTCTGAGAGTAATGTTTGTGTGTCTTTTATTGTAGTTGTAGAACCGTCAGATCCTTTGCTAAGGGTGGTTGTTTCTATTGTAGTCTTAATATTTTGTGGTGTGCCATCTTCTCTTGATATTACTTCTTTAGTAGTGACAGTAGTTATAGTCTGAGTGACCACATTTTCACCTTCTTTAATGATTTTTGTAACAGTGTCGGTTTCTGTTTTGATCTTCCCTACATTTTGCATTAAAGATAATAGATCCGATTCGTCATCTACAAGAGCAGTTGTCTTTTTAGGTACTTTCTCAGTTGATGTAGAAATTCTCTGAGTAAGAACATCATCTCCAACGTGAACCACCTTAGTGATTGTTTCTTCGCTACCATCAGATTTATCGTAGGTAACTTCGCTTTGGACTCCATCACTGATTTTCACATCCTGGAAGCTACTACTAGGAGTCTTTGGGAGTGGACTAACTGGGACCGTTGGGGGAGTAGATACCCTGACCAAAGATTCTACGCTTTCTGTCTTAATACCTTGCTGTACAGTATCATCTCCAAATGCTTTATGTATAGACTCCATAAGATGTACAGCACTATCTTTCATTGCTTGTGATACACTTTTGTCATCACCTGCTCCTAAATCAATAGGTATACTATGCACTCCCGAGTCTGATGCTTCAGAAAGAGGAATTTCATCTTTAGGTGATCCAAGTTCTTGCGTTTTGTCATCATAAACTTTTGTCAAATCTGTATCTTTCAACGTTGATGTAATTGAATCGTCAATTGTAAGTGATTCAACTTTTTGGCTAGTGGTATCATCAGAATATAGCTTATCTTTAAAAGATTTCTTTTCGGATTTCTCAGAGCCTTCAAAACTATATTTTTCTTCAAGACTGGTTTCCTTGGACACATCTTCGGAACTACTACCATGCGGTATGGGGGTGAAGCCATCTGTCATGCTATCAAGAGAATCTTGAGTAGACTTATGATCTGGAATAGATCTCTTCTTAATGTCATGTGGCTTGCTGACAGTTTCCTTAAGGCTAGGTTCTAGTTTAGAAACAAACTGTCTTTCTTGTTTTAGCATTTCTTCAGTTTGACTCGATAAAGATTGTACTTTTGTAGCTGTAACTTGTATATGTGAGTCTTTTTTGACATCAACTCTTTCAATTACTTGACTATCTTCACTAACCGATTCACCGTCTTCGTAAATGTCTTTTTCATCTATGTCTAAGTCTTGAAGTTCGATTTTGTCTTCTGCAGGTTTCTTAAGAACTTCAGCGGCTACCGGACTCATTGATTTGCGGTCAACTTTGTCTTCAATTGGTTGTTGATCTTCTTTTTGTGCAATTAGATCCTTTTCATGCGTTGCCTTTTCACTTGTAATAAACGTAGGTTCTTCATCAAAAGATTCCTTTTCATCAATGTCTTTTTCGTCATCTTTTGATTTGGTTTCAATTTCCTTTTTAGTTACTTCAGATTTTTCTATAATGTCTTTTTCAGTAGCATTAACAGGGCTTCCCAATTCTTCACCCGGTTTAGGTATGCTTGAAGCTGCAGGTTTTACTGAGCTAGGTTCTTGGTCACGAGGCTGTTCTGGACCAAGTTCTTTTTCAGATTTCAATGGACTAGAGGTTTTTGTATCCGGTTTAGCTAAACTAGGCGTTATTTCTTTAGATTTTATTGGAGTGGATTCTATATCATCGTCTGGTTTTTCTAGATCCAAATCAGCTTGATCTGGAACATCAGGACTTCCTTCGTCTAACTTGGTAGAGCTAGGTACGTATTTATCTGGCTCGTATGGAGACTGAGCTTGTAAGTCTAGCATTATACTAGTAAGTTTTTCCTCTAGATTACTTGGGATAATCTCATCTTCTTGAGTAGCTGGTGTTTCTGCTGGCTTGTCCGAGCTAACTGCCTTCTCATCAGGCTTGTCTGGGCTTGCTGGTGTTTCAGATGGCTTGTCTGCGCTCAGTACCTTCTCATCGGGCTTGATTGGGCTAGGTGCCTTTACATCAGGTTTGATTGGGCTAGCTGCTTTCTCATCAGGCTTCTCTGGGATAGCTGGTGTTTCAGCTGGCTTGTCTGCGCTAGGTGCCTTTTCATCAGGCTTGATTGGGCAAGCTGCTTTCTCATCAGGCTTGTCTGGGCTAGCTGGTGTTTCAGCTGGCTTGTCTGCGCTAGGTTCCTTCTCATCAGGCTTGATTGGGCTAGCTGCCTTCTCGACAGGCTTGATTGGGCTAGCTGCCTTCTCACCAGGCTTGTCTGGGGTAGCTGGTGTTTCAGCTGGCTTGTCTGAGCTAGGTGTCTTCTCATCGGGCTTGATTGGGCTAGCTGCTTTCTCATCAGGCTTGTCTGGGCTAGCTGGTGTTTCAGCTAGCTTGTCTGAGCTAGGTGCCTTCTCATCAGGCTTGATTGGGCTAGCTGCCTTCTCATCGGGCTTGTCTGGGCTAGCTGGTGCTTCAGCTGGCTTGTCTGCGCTAGGTTCCTTCTCATCAGGCTTGATTGGGCTAGCTACCTTCTCGACAGGCTTGATTGGGCTAGTTGACTTCTTATCAGGCTTCTCTGGACTAGCTGGTGTTTCAGCTGGCTTTTCTACGCTAGGTGCCTTCTCATCTAGCTTGTCTGAGCTAGGTGCCTTCTCATCGGGCTTGATTGGGCTAGCTGCCTTCTCATCAGGCTTGTCTGGGCTAGCTAATTTTTCAGCTAGCTTGTCTGAGCTAGGTGCCTTCTCATCGGGCTTGATTGGGCTAGCTGCCTTCTCATCGGGCTTGTCTGGGCTAGCTGGTGCTTCAGCTGGCTTGTCTGCGCTAGGTTCCTTCTCATCAGGCTTGATTGGGCTAGCTACCTTCTCGACAGGCTTGATTGGGCTAGTTGACTTCTTATCAGGCTTCTCTGGACTAGCTGGTGTTTCAGCTGGCTTTTCTACGCTAGGTGCCTTCTCATCGAGCTTGTCTGAGCTAGGTGCCTTCTGATCGGGCTTGATTGGGCTAGCTGCCTTCTCATCAGGCTTGTCTGGGCTAGCTAATTTTTCAGCTAGCTTGTCTGAGCTAGGTGCCTTCTCATCGGGCTTGATTGGGCTAGCTGCCTTCTCATCGAGCTTGTCTGAGCCAGGTAACTTCTCATCGAGCTCGATTGGGCTAGCTGCTTTCTCAACAGACTTGTCTGGGCTAGCTGGTGTTTCAGATGGCTTGTCTGAGCTAGGTGCCTTCTCATCGGGCTTGATTGGGCTAGCTAACTTCTCATCAGGCTTCTCTGGGCTAGCTGGTATTTCAATTGGCTTGTCTGCGCTAGGTTCCTTCTCATCAGGCTTGTCTGGGCCAGGTGACTTCTCATCGAGCTCGATTGGGCTAGCTGGGCTAGCTGCTTTCTCATCAGACTTGTCTGGGCTAGCTGGTGTTTCAGATGGCTTGTCTGAGCTAGGTGCCTTCTCATCGGGCTTGATTGGGCTAGCTACCTTCTCATCAGGCTTCTCTGGGCTAGCTGGTATTTCAACTGGCTTGTCTGCGCTAGGTTCCTTCTCATCAGGCTTGATGGGGCTAGCTGCCTTCTGGACAGGCTTGTCTGAGCTAGGTGCCTTCTCATCGGGCTTGATTGGGCTAGCTGCTTTCTCATCAGGCTTTTCTGGGCTAGCTGGTGTTTCAGCTAGCTTGTGTGAGCTAGCTGCCTTCTCATCAGGCTTGATTGGGCTAGCTGAATTCTCATTGGGCTTGTCTGGGCTAGCTGGTGTTTCAGCTGGCTTGTCTGCGCTAGGTTCCTTCTCATCAGGCTTGATTGGGCTAGCTGCCTTCTCGACAGGCTTGATTGGGCTAGTTGACTTCTTATCAGGCTTCTCTGGACTAGCTGGTGTTTCAGCTGGCTTTTCTGCGCTAGGTGCCTTCTCATCGAGATTGTCTGAGCTAGGTGACTTCTCACCGAGCTTGATTGGGCTAGCTGCCTTCTCATCAGGCTTGTCTGTGCTAGCTGGTGTTTCAGCTGGCTTGTCCGAGCTAGTTGCCTTCCCATCGGGCTTGATTAGGCTAGCTGCTTTCTCATCAGGCTTGTCTGGGCTAGCTGGTGTTTTAGCTAGCTTGTCTGAGCTAGTTGCCTTCTCATCAGGCTTGTCTGGGCTAGCTAATGTTTGAGCTAGCTTGTCTGAGCTAGGTGCCTTCTCATCGGGCTTGATTGGGCTAGCTGCCTTCTCATGGAGCTTGTCTGAGCCAGGTAACTTCTCATCGAGCTCGATTGGGCTAGCTGCTTTCTCATCAGGCTTGTCTGGGCTAGCTGGTGTTTGAGCTGGCTTGTCTGAGCTAGGTGCCTTCTCATCAGGCTTGATTGGGCTAGCTTCCTTCTCATCAGGCTTGTCTGGGCCAGGTGACTTCTCATCGAGCTCGATTGGGCTAGCTGGGCTAGCTGCTTTCTCATCAGACTTGTCTGGGCTAGCTGGTGTTTCAGATGGCTTGTCTGAGCTAGGTGCCTTCTCATCGGGCTTGATTGGGCTAGCTACCTTCTCATCAGGCTTCTCTGGGCTAGTTGGTATTTCAATTACTGGCTTGTCTGCGCTAGGTTCCTTCTCATCAGGCTTGATGGGGCTAGCTGCCTTCTGGACAGGCTTGTCTGAGCTAGGTGCCTTGTCATCGGGCTTGATTGGGCTAGCTACCTTCTCATCATGCTTGTCTGAGCGAGCTGGTGTTTCAGCTGGCTTGTCTGCCTTAGGTGCTTTCTCATCGAGCTTGATTGGGCTAGCTGCTGTTTCAGCTGGTTTGTCTCGGCTAGGCATTTTTTGATCAGATTTGATGAGGCTTGACTCCTTGTCATTATCAAGCTTTTCAGGACTAGGCGCATCAGGCTTGGTGGTGCTAGGTTCCTTCGCATCAGTCTTAATGTCATCAAGTAAAGTTTGGGTAGGCTCCTTCTCATCTGGTTTGACGCGGCTAGTTTCTTTCTTACCTGCCTTGATAGGGCTAGGATCTTTGTCATCATGCAAGCTTGGGCTCGGCACCTCCTTATCATCCTTAACTACGCTTAATTCTTGTTCATCAGGCTTGTCTGGGCTCTCCGCCTTCTGGATAGGCTTGTCTGGCGTTTGATCACCATGCTTCACTAGACTTGGTACTTTTTCATCTGGTTTGGTAAACGCTAAAGTAACCCCAAGTTCTACTGTTTTAGTTTCATTTTTCTCAATAATTGATTGCATTTCTTTTTGATGCACTTCACTAGGCGTCTTAACATTACAAAGCTCCATTAGTTGCTCTAAGGTAGGTTTTGAATCACTGAGTGAAGTTTTTGTGTAGGTCCTGCTGACTTTAGTACCATCTGGTAGTTCGTCATCTTCGACAGTAACGATCACTATCTTATACATCACTGTTGTTCTCGTAATGCTATAGTATTTTTGAACAATCGTAGTGATAATAAATGTTCGCATAATAACGACCCCTTTTTCGGTAATAGTAAGATATTGAGTAATAGTTTTTTCTTCCGATTCACCCGTTGGTTTGAAACCTTTCAGTCTTTCTTCTATTTCTAGGTCATCGAAGAATGAAAAAGATTTATCTTGTGTTGGGCTACTTGGACTGAGTTGTCCGTTGTCAAGCTTCTCTGGAATTGGTGCTTTCTCTTCAGACTTGATAGCGGCTGGTGCTTTAACATCTGCCTCCGCGGGTTTGACTGGGCTAGGAGCTTTTTCATCTGATTTGACGGGGCTATGTACCTCATCATCTGATTTAGTAAGTACAGATACAACATCTAGTTGTAACGGCTTTATTACTTTTTCTCCAAAAACAGAGTCAATTGCTTTGCCATCATACTTAACAGGGCTTTTTGTCTCCTTATCAAGTTCAGCAAGGCTAAACTCCTTGTCAACTAGCTTTACTGCGCTCGGTAACTTTTCTTTTGGCTTGGCAGGGCTAGGTGCCTTCGAATCGGTCTTGAAGTCATCAAGTAAAGCTTGGCTTGGCTCTTTTTCGTCTGCAGGGCTAGCGGCATTTTCATCAAGTTTGACGAAAATAGATTCTTTTTCATCATGCAAGGTTGGGCTGGGCAATTTCTCGCTAGGCTTGGCGGGAATTGGTTCTTTGTCATCAAGTTTTACGGGGCTAAGCTCCTTCTCATCTGGTTTCACTGGGCTAGCTGCTTTTTCATCAGGCTTAACGAGGCTTAGCTCTTTGTCATCAGGTTTAATGGGGCTAGGCTCCATCGCATCTGTTTTGAAAGGACTAGCAGTTTTTTCATCAAAATCGACGGGGCTAGGTTCCTTGTCGTCAGGCTTGTCTAGGTCAGTCTCCTTCTCATCAGGCTTGACTAGGTCAATTTCCTTCTCATCAGATTTGACAAAGTCAGTCTCCTTCTCATCAGGCTTGATGGGGCTAGGTATCTTTTCATCAGGTTTTGCAACAACAGATACAATAGCCAGCTCCGAGGGCTTAGTTGGTTTTTCTATAAGAATGGAGCTAATTGTTTTTTCATCAGGCTTGATGGGGCTAGTTTCTTTGTCACCAGGTTTGACGAGACTAGGCTCCTCATCAGGTTTAACAGGGCTGGGCTCCTCCTCATTAGATTTGGCAGGGCTGGGCTCCTTTTTAACAGGTTTGACAGGGCTGGGCTCCTTCTCATCAGGGTTGACAGGGCTAGGCTCCTTCTCATCAGTTTTAACAGGGCTAGGCTCTTTCTCGTTAGGTTTGATAGGGCTAGGCTCCTTTTCGGCAGGTTTAACAGGGCTAGGCCCTTTCTCGTCAGGTTTGACAGGGCTAGGCTTCTTTTCGACAGGTTTGACAGGACTGGGCTGCTTCCCGTCAGCTTTGACAGGGCTAGGCTCATTCTCGTCAGGTTTAGGGCTAGGCTTCTCATCAGGTTTGACACGGCTAGATTCTTTCTGTTCGTATGTTGTATCTGGCAGAGTTTTACTTAACGTTAATCCAAGACCTGTTGTTATATCCTCATCCGTTACTGGAGTAGGTTCTTTAACTTCAATTTTCACTGTGCTTTTCTTGGGCCTCATATCAGCAATGGATACTTCTTTAAAGGTTCTACTGGATTTTGTGCCATCTGTATGTTCGTCTGCCTCCATAGAGATTACAGTGATTTTATATTTAGTTATAGTTCTACTTATATTGGAGTATTCTTGAATGATTGTATTTATTACTGTTTTTCTTTTAATGACGAGACCATATTCAGTAACAGTAACTATCTGAGTCGTTGTGTGTTCTTCTGTTTCGCCTACCGGTTCTAATCCTTGTAACTGCTTTTCAATTTCTAATTCATCCTGAGTTGGGCTTGGTGTTTCTCTGTCTAAAACTGATAAAGTCTTTTCATCAGCCTTGACAATTCTTAATTCTTTTTCATCTGGTGTTTCTGGGCATGTTGCATTCTCATCAGGTTTGGCAAGGATAGGCGATTTCTCATCAAGGTGGACAGGGCTGGTTGCAGTGATATCAGGCTTGATAGGACTGGCTACTTTTTTAACAGACTTGAATGAGGATGGTTCATTAACATCTGAAGGCTCAGTATCATCCATCAAAGCTGGACTGAGTACTTCTTCATCAGAGTCAACTGGGCTTGGTGTCTTGAAACTGGAAATTAAATCAAGTTTTACTGGTTTAAGCACTTTTTCATCTAGACTTTCCGCTATTTCAGTAGACTTTTCAGGGCTTTGTGCCTTCTCATCAGGCTTGGCTGGGCTAAGTTCATCCTTCTCAGATGATACTGGACTTTCTGCTTTCTCATCAGGCTTGGCTGAGTTTAGTTCTTCCTTCCCAGTTGCTACTGCATCTGGGTTGGCTGGACTTAGTTCGTCTTTCACAGATAGCACCGGGCTGGGCACCTTCTCATCAGGCTTGGCTGGGCTAAGTTCATCCTTTTCAGATGATACTAGGGTTGGTGCCTTCGCATCTGGCTTGGCTGGGCTTAGTTCTTCCTTTACAAATGGCACCGGGCTGGGCACATTCTCAGCAGACTTGACTAAGGTTTCGTCCTTTACAGATGGCACCTTCTTATCAGACTTGGCTGGGCTAAGTTCATCGCTCACAGACGACACTGGGCTTGGTGCCATCTCATCTCGTTTGCCTGGGCTTAGTTCGTCCTTCACAGATGGCACCGGGCTGGGTACCTCATCATGTTTGGTTGGGCTTAGTTCGTCTTTCAAAGATGATACTGGGCTGAGCACTTTCTCATCAGGCTTAGCTGGGCTTAGTTCATCCTTTTCAGATGATACCGGGCTTGGGGCCTTCTCATCTGGTTTGGCTGGGCTTAGTTCTTCCTTCGCAAATGGCACCGGGATGATCACCTTCTCATCAGGCATGACTGGGCTTAGTTCATCCTTTTCAGATGATACTGGGCTGGGCACCTTCTCATCAGGCTTAGCTGGACTTAGTTTATCCTTTTCAGATGATACTGGGCTTGGTGCCTTACCATCTGGTCTGGCTGGGCTTTCAACTTCCTTCACAGATGGCACCGGGCTGGGCTCCTTCTGAGCAGGCTTGGCTGAGCTTAGTTCGTCCGTCACAGATGGCACGGGGGTGGGCACCTCATGACGCTTGGTTGGAGTCAGTTCGTCTTTCACAGATGATACTGGGCTTAGTGCCTCCTCATCAGGCTTTACTGGGCTTGATGCTTGCTTATCAGCCTTGAATGGGATTGACTTCTTCTCGTCGGTCTTGTCGAAGCTTAGCACCTTATCATCAGGTTTAGTAAGTACAGATACAACGTCGAGCTCTAATGGTTTTGTTAACATTTCTTTAAGAGCGGGACTAATTGCTTTCTCATCAGGCTTGACTACGCTAGCCGCTTCTTTGTCAGATTTAACTGGGCTTGCTGCTTCTTCATCTGGTTCTGCTGGGCTAGTTCCTTTTTCAGCAGGCTTAACGAGGCCCGGTTCTTTGTCATCAGGCTTTACGAGGATAGGCTCCTTTTTATCTGCCTTGGCTGGGCTAATTTCTTCCTTCTCAAAAGATACTGGGCTTGGCGCCTTCTCACCAAACTTAATTGGGCTAAGTTCTTCCTTTACAGATGGCACTGGGCTGGGCACCTTCTCATCTGGACTGGTTGGGCTTAGTTCTTTCTTCACAGATGGCACCGAGCTGGGCACCTTCTCATCAGGCTTGGCTGGACTAAGTTCATCCGTCACAGATGGCACCGGGCTGGGCACCTTCTCATCAGGCTTAGCTGGGCTTAATTCATCCTTACCAGATGGTACTGGGCTGGGCACCTTTTCTTCAGGCTTGGCTGGGCTCAGTTCATCCTTCTCAGATGGCACCGGGCTAGGCACCTTCTCATCAGGCTTGGCTGGGCTCAGTTCATCTTTCTCAGATGATACTGGGCTAGGCACCTTTTCATCAGGCTTGGCTGGGCTAGGTGCATCCTTCAGAGATGATACTGGACTGGGCACTGTCTCATCAGGCTTGGCTGGACTAAGTGCATCCTTCACAAATGGCACCGGGCTGGGCAACTTCTCACCAGGCTTGTCTGGGCTCAGTTCATCCTTCTCAGATGATACTGGGCTAGTGGGCACCTTCTCATCAGACTTAACTGAGGTTTCGTCCTTCACAGATGGCACCGGGCTGGACACCTTCTCACCAGGCTTGCCTGGGCTCAGTTCATCCTTCTCAGATAATACTGGGCTAGGCACCTTTTCATTAGACTTAGCTGGGCTAGGTGCATCCTTCAGAGATGATACTGGACTGGGCACTGTCTCATCAGGCTTGGCTGGACTAAGTTCATCCTTCTCAGATGGCACCGGGCTGGGCACCTTCTCATCAGGCTTGACTGGGCTCAGTTCATCCTTCTCAGATGATACTGGGCTGGGCACATTCTTATCAGACTTGACTGAGGTTTCGTCCTTGACAGATGATACTGGACTGGGCACTGTCTCATCAGGCTTGGCTGGACTTAGTTCATCCTTCTCAGATGGCACCGGGCTAGGCACCTTCTCTTCAGGCTTGGCTGGGCTCAGTTCATCCTTCTCAGATGGCACCGGGCTAGGCACCTTCTCATCAGGCTTGGCTGGGCTCAGTTCATCTTTCTCAGATGATACTGGGCTAGGCACCTTTTCATCAGGCTTGGCTGGGCTAGGTGCATCCTTCAGAGATGATACTGGACTGGGCACTGTCTCATCAGGCTTGGCTGGACTAAGTTCATCCTTCTCAGATGGCACCGGGCTGGGCACCTTCTCATCAGGCTTGACTGGGCTCAGTTCATCCTTCTCAGATGATACTGGGCTGGGCACATTCTTATCAGACTTGACTGAGGTTTCGTCCTTGACAGATGATACTGGACTGGGCACTGTCTCATCAGGCTTGGCTGGACTTAGTTCATCCTTCTCAGATGGCACCGGGCTAGGCACCTTCTCTTCAGGCTTGGCTGGGCTCAGTTCATCCTTCTCAGATGGCACCGGGCTAGGCACCTTCTCACCAGGCTTGTCTGGGCTCAGTTCATCCTTCTCAGATGATACTGGGCTGGGCACCTTCTCATCAGACTTAACTGAGGTTTCGTCCTTCACAGATGGCACCGGGCTGGACACCTTCTCACCAGGCTTGCCTGGGCTCAGTTCATCCTTCTCAGATGATACTGGGCTAGGCACCTTTTCATCAGGCTTAGCTGGGCTAGGTGCATCCTTCAGAGATGATACTGGACTGGGCACTGTCTCATCAGGCTTGGCTGGACTAAGTTCATCCTTCTCAGATGGCACCGGGCTGGGCACCTTCTCATCAGGCTTGACTGGGCTCAGTTCATCCTTCTCAGATGATACAGGGCTAGGCACCTTTTCATCAGGCTTGGCTAGGCTAGGTGTATCCTTCAGAGATGATACTGGACTGGGCACTATCTCATCAGGCTTAGCTGGACTAAGTGTATCCTTCACAGATGGCACCGGGCTGGACAACTTCTCAACATGCTTGGCTGGGCTCAGTTCATCCTTATCAGATGATACTGGGCTGGGCACATTCTCATCAGACTTGACTGAGGTTTCGTCCTTGACAGATGATACTGGACTGGGCATTGTCTCATCAGGCTTGGCTGGACTTAGTTCATCCTTCTCAGATGGCACCGGGCTGGGCACCTTCTCATCAGGCTTGGCTGGGCTCAGTTCATCCTTCTTAGATGATACTGGTCTGGGCACCTTCTCTTCAGACTTGACTGAGGTTTCGTCCTTCACAGATGGCACCGGGCTAGGCACCTTCTCATCAGGTTTGGCTGAGCTCAGTTCATCCTTCTCAGATGAAACTGGGCTGGGCACCTTTTCATAAGGCGTGGCTGGACTAGGTACATCCTTCAGAGATGACACTGGACTGGGTACTGTCTCATCAGGCTTGGCTGGACTATGTTCATCCTTCTCAGATGGCACCGGGTTGGACACCAGTTCATCCTTCTCAGATGATACTGGGCTAGGCACCTTTTCATCAGGCTTGGCTGGGCTAGGTGCATCCTTCAGAGATGATACTGGACTGGGCACTGTCTCATCAGGCTTGGCTGGACTATGTTCATCCTTCTCAGATGGCACCGGGCTGGACACCAGTTCATCCTTCTCAGATGGCACCGGGCTGGACACCAGTTCATCCTTCTCAAATGATACTGGGCTGAGCACCTTCTCATCAGACTTGACTGAGGTTTCATCCTTCACAGATGGCACCGGGCTAGGCACCTTATCAGGCTTGGCTGGGCTCAGTTCATCGTTCTCAGATGATACTGGGCTAGGCACCTTTTCATCAGGCTTGGCTGGGCTAGGTGCATCCTTCAGAGATGATACTGGACTTGGCACTGTCTCATCAGGCTTGGTTGGACTAAGTTCATCCTTCTCAGATGGCACCGGGCTGAGCACCTTCTCATCAAGTTTGGCTGAGCTCAGTTCATCCTTCTCAGATGATACTGGGCTGGGCACTTTTTCATAAGGCTTGGCTGGGCTAGGTGCATCCTTCAGAGATGATACCGGGCTGGGCAACTTCTCACCAGGCTTGGCTGGGCTCAGTTCATCCTTCTCAGATGATACTGGGCTGGGCACCTTCTTATCAGACTTCACTAAGGTTTCGTCCTTGACAGATGATACTGGACTGGGCACTGTCTCATCAGGCTTGGCTGGACTAAGTTCATCCTTATCAGATGGCACCGGGCTGGGCACCTTCTCCTCAGGCTTGGCTGGGCTCAGTTCATCCTTCTCAGATGATACTGGTCTGACCTTCTCTTCAGACTTGACTGAGGTTTCGTCCTTCACTGATGGCATCGGGCTAGGAACCTTCTCATCAGGTTTGGCTGAGCTCAGTTCATCCTTCTCAGATGATACTGGGCTGGGCACTTTTTCATAAGGCTTGGCTGGGCTAGGTGCATTCTTCAGAGATGACACTGGACTGGGCACTGTCTCATCAGGCTTGGCTGAACTATGTTCATCCTTTTCAGATGGCACCGGGCTGGGCACCAGTTCATCCTTCTCAGATGATACTGGGCTGGGCACCTTCTCATCAGACTTGACTGAGGTTTCGTCCTTCAGAGATTGCACCGGGCTAGGCACCTTTTCATCAGGCTTGGCTGGGCTAAGTTCATCCTTCACAGATGATACTGGGCTCGGTGCCTTTTCATTTGGTTTGGTTGGGCTTAGTTTTTCCTTCACAGATGGCACCGGGCTGGGCACCTTCTCATCAGGCTTGGCTGAGCTTAGGTCGTCCTTTTCAGATGGCACTGGGCTGGGCACCTTGTCATCAGGCTTGGCTGGGCTAAGTTCATCCTTGACGGATGATACTGGGCTAGGCACTTTTTCATCAGGCTTGGCAGGGCTAAGTCCATCCTTCACAGATGATACTGGGCTTGGTGCCTTCACATCTGGTTTGACTGGGCTTAGTTCTTCCTTCACAGATGGTACCGGGCTGGGCACCTTCTCATCAGGCTTGGTTGAGCTTAGTTCGTCCTTTTCAGATGGCACTGGGCTGGCCACCTTCTCATCAGGCTTGGCAGGACTTATTTCATCCTTTCTAGATGATACTGGGCTGGGCACCTTCTCATCAGGCTTGACTGGGCTCAGTTTATCCTGCACAGATGGCACCGGGCTGGACACCTTCTCATCAGTCTTGGTTGAGCTTAGTAAATCTTTTACAGATGATACTGGGCTGGGGACCTTCTCATAAGGCTTGGTTGGGCTTAGCTCATCCTTCTCAGATGATTCTGGGCTTGGTGCCTTCTCATTAGGTTTGATAGCGCTAAGTTCTTCTTTTTGAGTTGATATTTGGCTTGGGGCTTTTTCATCATGTCCAACTGGGCTCAGTGGCTTCTCACCAGGCTTTGCTGCGCTAGGCGCCTTCTCGTCTGGCTTAGCCGGGGTTGGTACCTTTTCACCAGGCTTAATTGGACTAAATGGCTTATCATCAGGCTTGACTATGCCAAGTTCTTCTTTAATCAAAACTGGGCTTGACGCCTTCTCGTCAGTGTCAACTGGACTAGGTGCCTTTTCAGCAGGTTTGATTGGGCTTTGTGCCTTCTCATCAGTCTTAATTAGGCTTGGTGCCTTGTCATCAGGTTTGACTTGGCTAATTTCCTTAATATCTGGCTTATTCATGCTAGGTTCCTCATCATCTGGGTGGAGAGGGACCGAGCAAAGTTCTTCTTTTTTAGACGATACTGGACTTGGTTCCTTCGATATTTTCTTTTCAACTTCTTTTATTTCATCTGCCTCTAATTCTGTACTGAGTTCTTCCAGTTTTTCATGTTGAAGTAATTTATCGGATATAAACTCTTTTGTCTTGTCAATCGTTTCTTCAAATTTGCTTAATAGAGTTTTTGCGACTGTCGCTTTTTCTGCTGCGAATTCTTCAGATTTACTTAATAAATCTTCACCATCGATTTCCTTTTCCATTTGTTTGATGCCATGAATATCTTTTTCTAGACCAACTTGCTTGTCATCAAGTTTGTCAGAAATGATATCTTTTTTCGTGAATTCATCAAGTTTGTCTTTTGGTTTTAAATCTTGTTCTGTGTCAATAGAATCTTCAGATCCGATTGAGGGTGGTTTGGCAATATCTTTGATTTCGATTTCAAGTGATTTCAATGCACCAATTGATTTGTCTACGGTTGCTATTACTTTTTGGGTTATTTTTTCATCTTCTTCTTTTTCGGAAATCAGTTTTTTCATATCTTCTTTGGCTGATAATGGGCTAGGAACTCGTTGTGAGTCCGAGTCTTCTAAGTGAATATCTTTCATAGCGTCAAGAAGTTCTTTTTCTGTAATCAAGTCACGATCTGCACTTATGATATCTTGTGTTTCCTTCGTGACTTTGGCAAGACTCAGTTTTCTTTCAGTATCTTTCACTGTGTCTAGCACAAGTTCAGGGCTTGGTATTTCATCTTCACACTGATCTTGTGTGTCGGTGTATATAGTGAGTTCTTTTGTAATCTTTTCATGTGTAAGGTCATCTTTTATTTTAATACCTTGATCCACTTCTTCCCTTATCTGAGCCTCTTTCTCTGGACTAGGTTCTTTTACAGGAACTTTGCTGAGAACGGCGTCAGAAATTTTAAGGACTTGTGGTTTCTCATCGATGGTGATTTTTTGTTTCTCTACTTTATCTGCCTCCAAAATATGTGAAAGTTTAGGTTCTTCTACTAGACTTTCTTTAGTATCGTCTACTTTCTCTTCTGTACAAATAGTTTCAAGTTTTTCGTAAGTTTCGTCAAGAAGATCTTTGTCAACGAGAACGAAGCCATCTTCGTCCAAGTGCTCTTTCTTTTTATCTTGTTGTTTGGCGTCAACTATTGGCACGCTTTTATCTTTTTCAATTGAGGTTACCGTTCCATGTGCTTTAATTGGACTTGGTAACTTCGCTTGAGTCTTCTCTTCAGTTGCAGGGGAACTAATTTCCTTCTCATCAGATGTTATCGCGGCGGGTTTGACTGGGCTTGGCTCTTTTTCGTCAGTTTTAACAGGGCTTTCCTCCTTCACATCAGGCTTGACCGGACTGGGCTCTTTTACGTCAGCCTTGACTGGGCTTGCTGCCTTTTCAACAGGTTCGACCGGGCTAGGCACCTTCTTGTCTAATTTGATTGGGATTACTACCTTCTTAGCAAGTTCAACTTGAGGTGTACTTGCATCGGTATCTTCAATATCTGGTTTCAGTAAAGATATTCCTTTCTCTGGGCTGGGTTTAGGTTTATTATCAGCAAGGGTAATAGTTCTAATAGTTCGGGTCTTAATAGTGCCATCGGGAAGTTCATCTTCTTCAGTAGTCAGAACTATCGTTTTGTACCGCAGAATTGTTCTAGTTATATTGCTGAATTCCTGGATGATCGTCATAATGGTCATTTTTCGTTTTATAACGATACCATTTTCAGTAATAGTTACGAAATGAGTGCTACTGTCTTCTTCTGGCTTTCCTACAGATTCGAAACCTTTAAGACTTTCGTCAATTTCTAATTCTTGGTCTTCATCAAAGATCAAGCGAGGTAACTTTTCTTTAGGAATAACAAGCTCATCTATGCTTGTTATTGTTTCTTTTTCTTTCTCATCTGGCGTGAGAGAACTAGGCGCCTTATCATCAGGTTTGACCGGACTAGGTTCCTTTTCATGAGGTTTTACCGGGCTAGTCACCTTTTCATCAGGTTTCATCGGACTAGCTTGCTTGTCATTAGGTTTGACCGGGCTAGATTCCTTTTCATCAGGTTTGACTAGGGTAGGTGCTTTTTCGTGTTCTTTAATCGGGCTAGGTTCTTTTTCTTTAAGTTTGCTGGTATTAAAATTAAGATCAACTGGTTTTATCACTTTCTCAACAGATGTAATACTTGAAACATCTTCATCAGTTTCTGAAAGACTTAATTCCTTTACATCAGGTTTAATTGGACTATCCTCTGGCGTGACAAGGTTTGGCTTCTTTTCGTCCGACTTGACTAGGCTAGGAGTTTTCTCATCAGGTTTGACTGGGCATGGTTCTTTCTCATCCGGCTTTACCGGGCTAGGCAACTTGTCATCAAATTTGATTGGGCTGGTCTCCTTATACTGAAGTTTATCTGGGCTAGGCGTTTTTGCACCCAGTTCGATAGGGCTAGGCACTTTTTCATCTGGCTTGACGGGACTTATTTTGTAAACGTCTAGTTTAACAGGGCTAGATTCTTTCTCATCAGGTTTACTGGGAATAAAACTAAGATCAACTGGTTTTGTCACTTTCTCTACAGATGTTATACTCAAAACGTCGTCATCAGTTTCTGAAAGACTTAATTCCTTTTGTTCAAGTTTTATTGGAGTGTGTGACTTATCCTCTGGCGTGACAAGGCTTGGCTTTCTTTCGTCCTGCTTGACTGGGCTGGAAGTCTTCTCGTCAGGTTTAATTGGCCTAGGCTCTTTCTCGTCAAGATGTGTTGAAATTGGTGCTTTTCCCTCTAGCGTAATTAAGCTTGGTTTCCTCTCGTCAGGCTTGACTGGGCTTGGCTCTTTCTCGTCAAGATGTACTGGACTAGGTGCCTTCTCCTCTGGTGTGATAAGGCTTGGTTTCTTTTCATCAGGCTTGACTGAGCTTGGCTCTTTCTGGTCAGGCTTGACAGGGCTTGGCTCTTTCTCGTCAAGATGTACTGGACTAGGTTCTTTCTCTTCTGGTGTAATAAGGATTGGTTTGCTCTTGTCAGGCTTGACTGGGCTTAGCTCTTTCTCTTCAATATGTACTGGACTAGGTGCTTTCTCTTCTGGGGTGCTAAGGCTTGGTTTCCTCTCGTCAGGCTTGACTGGGCTTGGCTCTTTCTCGTCAAGATGTACCTGACTAGGTGCTTTCTCCTCTGGTGTGATAAGGCTTGGTTTCCTCTCGTCAGGCTTGACTGGGCTTGGCTCTTTCTCGTCAAGATGTACTGGACTAGGTGCCTTCTCCTCTGGTGTGATAAGGCTTGGTTTCCTCTCGTCAGGCTTGAATGGGCTTGGCGCTTTCTCGTCAATATGTACTGGACTAGGTGCTTTCTCTTCTGGTGTGATAAGGCTTGATTTCCTCTCGTCCAGCTTGACCGGGCTTGGCTCTTTCTCGTCAAGTTGTACTGGGCTAGGTGCCTTCTCCTCTGGTGTGATAAGGCTTGGTTTCCTTTCGTCAGGCTTGACTGAGCTTGGCTCTTTTTCGTCAAGATGTACTGGACTAGGTGCCTTCGCCTCTGGTGTGATAAGGCTTGGTTTCTTCTCGTCAGGCTTGACTGGGCTTGGCTTTTTCTCGTCAAGATGTACCTGACTAGGTGCTTTGTCCTCTGGTGTGATAAGGCTTGGTTTCCTCTCGTCAGGCTTGACTGGACTTGGCTCTTTTTCGTCAAGATGTACTGGACCAGGTGCCTTCGCCTCTGGTGTGATAAGGCTTGGTTTCTTCTCGTCAGGCTTGACTGGGCTTGGCTCTTTCTCGTCAAGTTGTACTGGGCTAGGTGCTTTGTCCTCTGGTGTGATAAGGCTTGGTTTCCTCTCGTCAGGCTTAACTGGACTTGGCTCTTTCTCGTCAAGTTTGACTGGGCTTGGCTCTTTCTCGTCAAGATGTACCTGACTAGGTGCCTTCTCCTCTGGTGTGATAAGGCTTAGTTTTCTCTCGTCAGGCTTGACTGGGCTTGGCTCTTTCTCGTCAACATGTACTGGACTAGATGCCTTCGCCTCTGGTGTGATAAGGCTTGGTTTCCTCTCGTCAGGCTTCAGTAGGCTTGGCTCTTTCTCGTCAACATGTACTGGACTAGGTGCCTTCTCCTCTGGTGTGATAAGGCTTGGTTTCCTCTCGTCAGGCTTCACTGGGCTTGGCTCTTTCTCGTCAAGATGAACCTGACTAGGTGCCTTCTCGTCTGGTGTGATAAGGCTTGGTTTCCTCTCGGCAGGCTTGACTGGGCTTGGCTCTTTCTCGTCAAGTTGTACTGGGCTAGGTGCCTTCTCCTCTGGTGTGATAATGCTTGGTTTCCTCTCGGCAGGCTTGACTGGACTTGGCTCTTTTTCGTCAAGATTTACTGGACTAGGTGCCTTCGCCTCTGGTGTGATAAGGCTTGGTTTCATCTCGTCAGGCTTGACTGGGCTTGGCTCTTTCTCGTCAAGTTGTACTGGGCTAGGTGCTTTGTCCTCTGGTGTGATAAGGCTTGGTTTCCTCTCGTCAGGCTTGACTGGACTTGGCTCTTTCTCGTCAAGTTTGACTGGGCTTGGCTCTTTCTCGTCAAGATGTACCTGACTAGGTGCCTTCTCCTCTGGTGTGATAAGGCTTAGTTTTCTCTCGTCAGGCTTGACTGGGCTTGGCTCTTTCTCGTCAACATGTACTGGACTAGGTGCCTTCGCCTCTGGTGTGATAAGGCTTGGTTTCCTCTCGTCAGGCTTCACTGGGCTTGGCTCTTTCTCGTCAAGATGAACCTGACTAGGTGCCTTCTCGTCTGGTGTGATAAGGCTTGGTTTCCTCTCGTCAGGCTTGACTGGGCTAAGCTCTTTCTCGTCAAGATGTACCTGACTAGGTGCTTTCTTTTCTGGTGTGATATGGCTTGGTTTCCTTTCGTCAGGCTTGACTGGGCTAGGCTCTTTCTCATCAAGTTGATCTGGACTAGGTGCCTTCTCCTCTGGTGTGATAAGGCTTGGTTTCCTCTCGTCAGGCTTGACTGGGCTTGGCTCTTTCTTGTCAATTTGTACTGGGCTAGGTGCCTTCTCCTCTGGTGTGATAAGGCTTGGTTTCCTATCGTCAGGCTTAACTGGGCTTGGCTCTTTCTCGTCAAGATGTACCTGACTAGGTGCCTTCTCCTCTGGTGTGATAAGGCTTGGTTTCCTCTCGGCAGGCTTGACTGGGCTTGGCTCTTTCTCGTCAAGTTGTACTGGGCTAGCTGCCTTCTCCTCTGGTGTGATAAGGCTTGGTTTTGCCTCGTCAGACTTGACTGGGCTTGGCTCTTTCTCGTCAAGATGTACTGGGCTAGCTGCCTTCTCCTCTGGTGTGATAAGGCTTGGTTTCCTCTCGTCAGGCTTGACTGGGCTTGGCTCTTTCTCGTCAAGATGTACTGGACCAGGTGCCTTCTCCTCTGTTGTGATAAGGCTTGGTTTCCTCTCGTCAGGCTTCACTGGGCTTGGCTCTTTCTCGTCAAGATGAACCTGACTAGGTGCCTTCTCGTCTGGTGTGATAAGGCTTGGTTTCCTCTCGTCAGGCTTCACTGGGCTTGGCTCTTTCTCGTCAAGATGAACCTGACTAGGTGCCTTCTCGTCTGGTGTGATAAGGCTTGGTTTCCTCTCGGCAGGCTTGACTGGGCTTGGCTCTTTCTCGTCAAGTTGTACTGGGCTAGGTGCCTTCTCCTCTGGTGTGATAATGCTTGGTTTCCTCTCGGCAGGCTTGACTGGGCTTGGCTCTTTCTCGTCAAGTTGTACTGGGCTAGGTGCCTTCTCCTCTGGTGTGATTAGGCTTGGTTTTCTGTCGTCAGGCTTGTCTGGGCTTGACTCTTTCTGGTCAGGCTTGACCAGGCTTGGCTCTTTCTCGTCATTATGTACTGGACTAGGTGCTTTCTCTTCTGGTGTGATAAGGCTTGGTTTCCTCTCGTCAGGCTTGACTGGGCTAAGCTCTTTCTCATCAAGATGTACCTGACTAGGTGCTTTCTCTTCTGGTGTGATAAGGCTTGGTTTCCTTTCGTCAGGCTTGACTGGGCTAGGCTCTTTCTCATCAAGTTGATCTGAACTAGGTGCCTTCTCCTCTGGTGTGATAAGGCTTGGTTTCCTCTCGTCAGGCTTCACTGGGCTTGGCTCTTTCTCGTCAAGATCTATCTGAGTAGGTGCCTTCGCCTCTGGTGTGATAAGGCTTGGTTTCCTCTCGTCAGGCTTGACTGGGCTTGGCTCTTTCTCGTCAATTTGTACTGGGCTAGGTGCCTTCTCCTCTGGTGTGATAAGGCTTGGTTTCCTATCGTCAGGCTTAACTGGGCTTGGCTCTTTCTCGTCAAGCTGTACCTGACTAGGTGCCTTCTCCTCTGGTGTGATAAGGCTTGGTTTCCTTTCGTCAGGCTTGACTGGGCTGGGCTCTTTTTCGTCAATTTGTATTGGGCTAGGTGCCTTCTCCTCTGGTGTGATAAGGCTTGGTTTCCTCTCGTCAGGCTTCACTGGGCTTGGCTCTTTCTCGTCAAGATGTATCTGAGTAGGTGTCTTCTCCTCTGGTGTGATAAGGCTTGGTTTCCTCTCGTCAGGCTTGACTGGGCTTGGCTCTTTCTCGTCAAGTTGTACTGGGCTAGGTGCCTTCTCCTCTGGTGTTATAAGTCTTGGTTTCCTCTCGTCAGGCTTCACTGGGCTTGGCTCTTTCTCGTCAAGATGTATCTGACTAGGTGCCTTCTCCTCTAGTGTGATAAGGCTTGGTTTCCTCTCGTCAGGCTTGACTGGGCTTAGCTCTTTCTCTTCAATATGTACTGGACTAGGTGCTTTCTCTTCGTGGGTGATAAGGCTTGGTTTCCTCTCGTCAGGCTTGACTGGGCTTGGCTCTTTCTCGTCAAGATGTACTGGGCTAGCTGCCTTCTCCTCTGGTGTGATAAGGCTTGGTTTCCTCTCGTCAGGCTTGACTGGGCTTGGCTCTTTCTCGTCAAGATGTACTGGACCAGGTGCCTTCTCCTCTGTTGTGATAAGGCTTGGTTTCCTCTCGTGAGGCTTGACAGGGCTTGACTCTTTTTCGTCAAGATGTACTGGACTAGGTGCCTTTTCCTCTGATGTGATAAGGCTTGGTTTCTTCTCGTCAGGCTTGACTGGGCTTGCTTCTTTCTCTTCAGGCTTGACTGGGCTTGGTTCTTTCTCGTCAAGATGTACTGGACTAGGTGTAATTTCCTCTGGTGTGATAAGGCTTAATTTCCTTACTTCAGGTTTAACTGGGCTTGGCTCTTTCTCATCAGGCTTGACTGGGCTTGGCTCTTTCTCTTCAGGCTTGACTGGGCTTGGTTCTTTCTCATCTAGATGTATTGAACTAGGTGCTTTTTCCTCTGGTGTAAAAAGACTTGGTTTCCTCTCGGCAGGCTTGATTGGGCTTGGCTCTTTCTCGTCAGGTTTGACTGGGCTTGGATCTTTCTCGTCAAAACGTACTGGACTAGGAGCCTTCTCCTCTGGTGTGATAAGGCTTGGTTTCCTCTCGTCAGGCTTAACTGGGCTTGGCTCTTTCTCGTCAGGTTTGACTGGGCTTGGTGCTTTCTCGTCAAAATGTACTGGCGTAGGAGCCTTCTCCTCTGGTGTGATAAGGCTTGGTCTCCTTTCATCAGGCTTAATTTGGCTTGGCTCTTTCTCGTCAGGTTTGACTGGGCTTGGTTTTTTCTCGTCTGGTTGTACGGGACTAGATGCTTTTTCCTCTGGTGTGATAAGACTTGGTTTCCCTTCATCAGTCTTTACTGGGCTTGGCACTTTGTCGTCAGGCTTGACTGGGCTTGGCTCTTTCTCATCGAGCTTGACCAGGCTTGGCTCTGTCTCGTCATGATGTATTGCACTAGGTGCTTTCTCCTCTGGTGTGATAAGGCTTGGTTTCCTCACGTCAGACTTGACTGGGCTTGGCACTTTCTCGTCTGGCTTGACTGTGATTGGCTCTTTCTCGTCAAGATCTACTGGACTAGTTACTTTCTCCTCTGTTGTGATAAGGCTTGGTTTCCTTTCGTCAGACTTCACTGAGCTTGGCTCTTTCTCATTAGGCTTAACCGGGCTTAGATCTTTCTCGTCAGGCTTAACTGGGCTTGCCTCTTTTCCATCAGGCTTGATTAGGCTTGGCTCGTTCTCGTCAGGTTTGACTAGGATTGTTTCTTTCTCGTCCAAATGTACTGGACTAGGTGCCTTCTCCTCTGGTGTGCTAAGGCTTAGTTTCCTTTCATCAGGCCTGACTGGGCTTGGCTCTTTCTCTTCAAGATGTATTGCACTAGGCGCTTTTTCCTCTGGTGTGATAAGGCTTGGTTTGCTCTCGCTAGGCTTGACTGGACTTGGTGCTTTCTCGTCAGGCTTGTCTGGGCTTGGCTCTGTCTCATCAGGCGTGAACGGGCTTGGCTCTTTCTCGTCAAGATGTACTGGGCTTGGTGCCTTCTCATCTGGTGTGGTAAGGCTTGGTTTTCTTTCACCAGGCTTGACTGGGCTTGGCACTTTCTCGTCAGGCTTGTCTGGGCTTGACTCTTTCACGTCAGGCTTGCCTGGGCTTGTCTCCATGTCACCAGGCTTGACTGGGCTTGGCTCTTTCTCAGCAGGCTTGATTGGGCTTGGCTCTTTATGGTCAGGCGTGACCGGGCTTGGTTCTTTCTCGTCAAGATGTATTTGGCTTGGTGCCTTCTCATCTGGTGAAATAAGGCTTGGTTTTTGTTCATTAAGCTTGACTGGGCTTGGCACTTTCTCGTCAAACTTGACTGGGCTTGGATCTTTCTCGTCAGGCTTGACTAGGCTTGGCTCTTTCTCATCAATATATACTGGACTAGGTGCCTTTACTTCTGGTGAAATAAGGCTTGGTTTCCTTTCATCAGACTTGACTGGGCTTGGCTCTTTCTCGTCAAGATGTACTGGACTAGGTGCTTTCTCCTCTGGTGTGGTAATAAGGCTTGGTTTCTTCTCATCAGGCTTGACTGGGCTTGGCTCTTTCTCTTCAAGACGTATTGGACTAGGCGCTTTTTCCTCTGGTGTGATAAGGCTTGGTTTTCTCTCGCTAGGCTTGACTGGACTTGGTGCTTTCTCGTCAGGCTTGTCTGGGCTTGGTTCTATCTCGTCAAGATGTACTGGACTTGGTGCCTTCTCATCTGGTGTGGTAAGGCTTGGTTTTCTTTCACCAGGCTTGACTGGGCTTGGCACTTTCTCGTCAGGCTTGTCTGGGCTTGACTCTTTCACGTCAGGCTTGCCTGGGCTTGTCTCCATGTCACCAGGCTTGACTGGGCTTGGCTCTTTCTCAGCAGGCTTGATTGGGCTTGGCTCTTTATGGTCAGGCGTGACCGGGCTTGGTTCTTTCTCGTCAAGATGTATTTGGCTTGGTGCCTTCTCATCTGGTGAAATAAGGCTTGGTTTTCTTTCATCAAGCTTTACTGGGCTTGGCACTTTCTCGTCAGACTTGACTGGGCTTGGATCTTTCTCGTCAGGCTTGACTGGGCTTGGCTCTTTCTCATCAAGATGTACTGGACTAGGTGCCTTCTCTTCTGGTGAAATAAGGCTTGGTTTTCCTTCATCAGGCTTGACTGGGCTTGGAACTTTCTCGTCAGGCTTGACTGGACTTGGCTCTTTCTCGTCAAGATGTATTGGACTAGGTGCCTTCTCCTCTGGTGTGGTAATAAGGCTTGGTTTCCTCTCATCAGGCTTGATTGGGCTTGGCTCTGTCTCATCAGGCGTGAACGGGCTTGGCTCTTTCTCGTCAAGATGTACTGGGCTTGGTGCCTTCTCATCTGGTGTGGTAAGGCTTGGTTTTCTTTCACCAGGCTTGACTGGGCTTGGCACTTTCTCGTCAGGCTTGTCTGGGCTTGACTCTTTCACGTCAGGCTTGCCTGGGCTTGTCTCCATGTCACCAGGCTTGACTGGGCTTGGCTCTTTCTCAGCAGGCTTGATTGGGCTTGGCTCTTTATGGTCAGGCGTGACCGGGCTTGGTTCTTTCTCGTCAAGATGTATTTGGCTTGGTGCCTTCTCATCTGGTGAAATAAGGCTTGGTTTTCTTTCATCAAGCTTTACTGGGCTTGGCACTTTCTCGTCAGACTTGACTGGGCTTGGATCTTTCTCGTCAGGCTTGACTGGGCTTGGCTCTTTCTCATCAAGATGTACTGGACTAGGTGCCTTCTCTTCTGGTGAAATAAGGCTTGGTTTTCCTTCATCAGGCTTGACTGGGCTTGGAACTTTCTCGTCAGGCTTGACTGGACTTGGCTCTTTCTCGTCAAGATGTATTGGACTAGGTGCCTTCTCCTCTGGTGTGGTAATAAGGCTTGGTTTCCTCTCATCAGGCTTGATTGGGCTTGGCTCTGTCTCATCAGGCGTGAACGGGCTTGGCTCTTTCTCGTCAAGATGTACTGGACTAGGTGTTTTTTCTTGTGGGGTTATAAGGCTTTGTTTTATTACATCAGAATTAACAAGGATTGTTTCTTTCTCGTCAGGATGAACAGGGCTTGGCGCCTTCTCATCTGTGGGGATAAGGCTTGGTTTCCTTTCATCAGGCTTGATTGGACTTGGTTCTTTCTCATCAAGATGAACTGGGCTTGGCACCTTCTCACCTGGGGTGATAACGCTTGGTTTTGTTTCATCATACTTGACAAAGCTTGATTCTTTCTCGGCAAGATGAACTGGACTAGGTTCTTTCTCATCAAGATGAATTGGGCTTGGCGCTTTCTCATCTGTGGGGATAAGGCTTGGTTTCCTCTCATCAGGCTTGATTGGGCTTGGTTCTTTCTCATCAAGATGAACTGGGCTTGGCGCCTGCTTATCTGGGGTGGTGCGGCTTAGTTTTTTTTCCTCAGACTTGACAAAGCTTGATTCTTTATCGTCAAGATGAACTGGACTAGGTTCTTTCTCATCAAGATGTACTGGGCCAAGTGCCTTTTCATTCAGAGTGATAAGACTTGGTTTGCTCTCATCAGTCTTATCTGGAATTTGTTCTTGTTCTCCTTCTTGTGTTATGATTTGTTTTGGCTTCTTATCATCAAGCGTAACATTTCTAAAAGTCCGACTTACTTTGGAGCCATCAGGAAGTTCGTCTTCTTCAATAGTTAAGACGGTTACTTTATATTTATATATTGTTCTTGTAATATTGCAATACTCTTGTGTAATTGTTGTTATGATAGTCTTTCTCTGTATAGTTACGCCTTTTTCGGTAACGGTGACAAACGTTGTAATTGTTTGTTCTTCAGGTTTATCTAGTGGTTCAAAAGATTTAAGCGCTTCTTCAATTTCCATTTCTGGGCTTTCATCATTTATCTGGCTGGGTAATTTTTCTTCTACAGCGCTTTGACTTACGTCTCCCGACTTAACTGGGCTAGCTGCTTCAGAATCAAGCTTGCTTACTTCTGTGTCATCAATTTTGACAGGACTAGGTACTTTCTCCCCGACTGGGCTAGGCAATTCTTTTTCGGGTTTAGGCAATTTATCTTTGAATTCGAATGGGATGGGATCCGGTTTGTTGTCAAAAAGTTTCATCTGCCTAATAACTTGAGTGTATCTTGAACCATCTGGATGTTCGTCCGCTTCAATGGTCATAATGCAAATCTTGTATTTTACAATTTTCTTGGAAACGTGTTTATATTCTTGAATAACTGTTGTTATCAGAGATTTTCTCGTTATAACGATACCTTTTTCAGTAACGGTTTCTACTTTGCCAGTAGTATGTTCTTCTGACTTACCCAAAGGTTCGAATTCTTTTAGTAGCTCATGAATTTCTGATTCTTGACCTTCATCAAAAATCAAGGTAGGTACCTCCCCATCAGGCTTTATGGTTTCACTTGGTGCCTTCTCTTCGGGTTGTAGTACTGGACTAGGAGCCTTATCATCGGCTTTAGTTGGGCTAGCTGCCTTCTCATCAAGTTGAATGGGGCTTGGTGTTTTCTCTTCTGGCTTGACTGGACTAGTTATCTTATTCTCCGGAGTGACAAGGCTTGGCTTTCTCTCATCAGGCTTGACAGAGCTTTGCTCTTTCTCGTCAGGATGAATGGGGATTGACACCTCTTCTGGTGTGATTAGGCTTGGTTTCTTTTCATCAGGTTTGATTGGGCTTGCCTCATTGTCGTCAAGATGATCTGGGCTTGGCGCCTTCTCATCTGGGATGATCAGGCTTGGTTTTCTCTCATCTGGCTTGTCGGGGATAGGAACCTTCTCATCAATATGGATTGGGCTAGGTGCCTTTTCTTCTAGTGAAATTAAGCTTTGCTTTCTCTCATCAGTCTTGACTGGGCTTGGCTCCTTCTCGTCAATAAGGGCTGTGGTTCGTGCCTTCTCCTCTGGTGTTATTAAGCTTGGCTTGCTCTCATCAGCCTTAATTGGGCTTGGCTCCTCGTCAGGCTTGATGGGGCTAGGTGCTTTTTCTGATAGCTCCTTTTTTAAACTAGCCTTAGTTACAGGCAATTCCTCGACGGTTGCTTGTAATTTATCTTCGAATTCAAAAGGAATAGGGTCTGGCTTTTTATCAACAAGTTTCATCTGTCTAATAACTCGAGTGTATTTGGAACCATCTGGATGTTCATCCGCTTCAATAGTCATAATGCAAATCTTGTATTTGACAATTTTTTTTGTAACATGTTTATATTCCTGAATAACTGTCGTAATGAGAGATTCTCTCGTTATAACGATGCCTTTCTCAGTGACAGTTTCAACTTTGCCAGACGTGTGCTCTTCTTTGCCCAAAGGTGTAAATTCTTTGAGCACTTCATCAATTTCTGCTTCTTGCGCTTCGTCAGAAATCAAAGTAGGCATCTCGCCATCAGGCCTTTCTGAAACTGGTGTTTTGTCTTGAGGGCTAGATTTGTCAAGTGGTAATTCCTTTTCAGGACTTGGAGATTTTCTTCCCGTCAGTTCCTTTGCTAAACTAAGAGGCTTCTGATCGGTCATTTGTTCCTCTGTGCTAAGCGATTTCTCATCTGTAGGAGAAATAAGCTTGGGTTTTTCATATGCGAGCGTGACTTTTCTGATGGTACGACTTACTTTAGAACCATCTGGCAGCTCATCTTCTTCAATAGTTAAAACAGTAGTTTTATATCTAAATGCTGTTTTGGTCACATTGGTATATTCCTGGAGGATTGTCGTAATTATTGATTTCCTTTGTACTAAGATGCCTTTTTCAGTGATTGTTATGATTTGTGTTGTGGTAACTTCCTCAGGCTTTCCAGTTGGTTCAAAGCTCATAAGTCTTTCTTCAATTTCTAATTCTTCATCTTCATCGTAAATTAAGCTTGGCTTATCGTCTGGTGTTTGACTTAAAGGCTTTGATACAGTTGGGCTAGGAATTTTTTCTTCAAAATCAGTAAAACTTGACACTTTCTTATCAGACTTCACTGGAAAAGCAAGATTCTCATCGAGTTTTACTGGGCTAGGTGCTTTTTCGTCTAGTTTGGTTGAGATTAGTGCTTTCTCGTCTGGAGTGACTGAACTGAGCTTTGGCCGTTCGTGAGAAAGGAATACTTTTCTGTAAGTTCTTCCAATTTGTGAACCATCAGGAAGTTCATCATCTTCAATTGTTAAAATAGTAGTTTTGTATCTAACAATCGTCCTAGTAATGTTTCTATATTCCTGTAAGATAGTGGTAACTGTAGATTTCCTTGTTATGACAATACCTTTCTCGGTGATTGACAACAACTGTGTAGTAGAGACTTCCTCCGGTTTTCCAATTGGTTCAAATCCAATTAGCCTTTCTTCTATGTCTAGCTCTTGATCTTCATCATAAATTAAGCTAGGGACCTTGTCTTCCGGTGTTTCTTCAACAGGTGTAGTTTTTTCCTTTTCAGGCTGGGGTGAGCTAGGCACTTTGTCATTCCGAACGGCTTTTTCAGGACTGATTTCTTTCTCCGGACTTATTTTTTCTAATTTTAAGTCCAACTTGGTAAGAACATGTTTAGTAGTGTCGGCGATTTGATCCTTCATTTCGTCAAATATGGATACCTCATGTTGCTTATCAATAGGTAACTCTACTTCAACCTCTTCTGAAGGTAGTTCCGAGATTGGGCTAGGTGTTTTAATATCTGCCTTTTCAGAAACCTTCTTTTCTTGAACCAGATCTTTTTCTTTTATTTCCTTTTCAGGACTTGGCTCTTTCTTGCTGTCAGTTGGTTTTATTTCAGTTTCCTTTATTATGGCCTTTTCTGCAATTTCTTTCTCTGGGCTAGCTTCTTTCTTATCAGCTTTTTTGCCAAAAAATCCGAACACTTCATCTTTGAAAGCGGATACCTTTCCAGCTACTTTTTCTACTCTCGTCTCAGCTTTTTGTAGTAATGTTTTCTTAGGGAGCTCCTTTTCAGGACTTATTGGTTTCTCCTCAATGGGTGTTTTGTCTTTGATAAGTTTTTCAGGTTGTTCAGGTTTTTCTGCAATTGTTTCCTTCTTCGGTTCTACAGGTCCTTCGTCTAAGCTGGTTCGCTTTTCAGAAACATCTAGTGTGACGTCTTCGAGTGTTTTAGGTTCACTTACATCGGATGGTTTCGTATCAATTTTTTCTTTTAGATTATTCTCTTCTTTTCTCTTTAGATCAGCTATTTTTTCTTCAAGTTTTTCTAGTGTCTTAGCTGATTCTAATGTAGTGCTGACTCTTCTCTCAGATTTTACTTCTTCAAAATCTGCTGAGGCATGGTCGGTTATGTCTGTACTGATTTGTGCTTCCGTAATTCCAATTATATGATCTACGTCTGAAATCTCTTTAATATCGTCTACTTTATCTTTGATCTTTTCTTCCAGAAGTTCTCGTTTTACTCGCTTACCTTCACTTAGTACAGTTTTGTCTGAAGTCTCACTGACATCTTCTGATGTGATTGACCGCACTGGTGACACTTCTTTCTGTATAGTATCTGCAATTTCATAACTGGGTTTTGCATCAAGGGTTTTAATTTCTTTGACATCTTCATGCAAATCATGCTTGATTTCTTGTTCACTTGACAAAAGCATCTTTGTAGCTTCAATAACACTAACAGTTTTGTCTACACTTGGGAAGGCGTCAGGTGATTTACTTAATAAAGGCGACTTCTCCGCCATGATTTCTTCTAAGCTCTTTTCTGATTTTAGTACTTCAGCAACGTCAGCTACAATTTTTTCGACTTCTTTAGGACTTATGGGAGGTTTATCCATTTCTAACTTACGAGCCTCCTCAATTTCTTTTTCAACATCTTCAGGAATTGATGGGATCTTTTCGGGCATACATGGGATCTCTTCGATTACAATAATATCATCTTTAATTGGTGAATCAAGAGTCGTGATGTGAGTTTCTCTTAATTTCTCAGTGTACTGACCATAATCATACTCAGCATCATCGTATTCTTTAACGGGTTTTAAGTCTTTATCAGGCATAGCTGAAACTTTCATTTGCTCGTGGTACATTGGGGACTCTGGTGCTGAACCAGGTGTCACAGTAACGAGTTCAGGATGCGACGCGCCTTGAACAGTTTTAACTACCACATCATCTTGGACTGCCTTCATTCCCTTGTAAGACATAGCCGCATCCTGGTCTGGAAGAGGTAGGTCTTTAGGAACTTTAATTTCTTCTGGTTTCCGTTTATTGAATTCTTCTTCTGGTGTTTTCTTTTCCACATAGGTTCTATAGTCTACTTCCTCGTGCAAAGGTAGATCGGCTACTTCGTCAGGTGTCTTGACAATTTCTCTAATAGGTACTGGTATGGACTCGAGTTTAGGACTTTTTTCAAGGGATAATGGTTTCGTATCGACTAAGCTTTGAGGTGGTATTACTTCCTTTGTTTCCTCTTGAATGTGTTTTTCTTCGACTTGTTGATCTTCTTTGATATCATCAAGAGTTATTCGTTCATCTTCAGGCAGTGTTGGCGCAGTTGTAGCTCCAGATTCGATAGTAGTAGAAATTTTCTCATCCGGTTGAGACTCTTGAACCTGCATTTCAAGAGAATCTTTGGGTTTGGGAATACTCTTACTATCAGAAGTCTTCTTTTCACTGCTAATATCTTGTTTTTCTTCGACACTCACTGAATGCTCCTTGGATTCAATTTGTTTTGCTTCCGTTTCGATACGAGCGTCAGTCTTTATTTGTATTTCTTCTGGTATTTCCTTTTCCTGCTCTAATACTGGTAAATCTTTCTTTTTCTCTGATTCTTCTTTGTCTTTAGCGTGTTTTTGTAATTCATCTTCATGATCATGACTATCTTCTCGATCTAAAACGGAGTCCTCAGTATATTGTTCAACTTCTTCCTTTTCAATAATCAAATATTCTTCTTCAAATTCACCGTCGGCAGTCGTTTCAGTCTTGGTATCATCTAGCAAGCAAGTAATTTTTTCGATATCCGATCGTCCTACAAACTCAATTTTCTCCTCAGCTTCGCTATCCCTGTTAAATACTGCTTCTATTTCTCGTACGATTTCTTGTTCTTCTCTTTCATCTAACTCTTGCTGTTTTATATCATCGATGGACTTTGACGTTTCTTCGTCAGATTTCTTTGCATCTTTTAGAATATCTTCGTAGTTAACTCTTTGTAACCCCTTTAACTTTGAAGAATCAGCCTTAATTGACTTCACTGATTTAGTTGGGCTCTTCATAGCTTTTAATCCTTTCACTGGTGATGATAGCGGTCTTGGTCGACGCGATATAGGTTCTCGTTTAGCTTTAGTTTCTACCTTTCCAAGTGGTTTTGCTGTAACTTCTCGTTTAGGTGATGATTGTTTATATTTTGATTCAACAACCATGCGATTTTTCGCTTCTTTGGTGCTTTTGGCTGGGGTGCTACCGGGGCTCAGTCTTCTGGTTTTGGCTTTAATTTTGTCTTTAACCGCTGGTGCGGATGGAGTAGGTTTGGCTTCAACTATCTTTTTGGGTGTAGTTGGAGGTGATTTTTTGTCGTCTGGTGCTGTTTTCTTATCAGTGCTCACTGTTGTTTTCCTTTCTGAAACGGCCCGCATGGCACGATGGCTGATTTTACTCCTACTCATTGATGACGTCATTTCAGATTTGCGAGTGTCTACCCGTGTTTTCTTTTCTACTTTAGCTTTCGGTTCAGCGTCAACTTTTTTAGCATCAGCCTTAACTACAGAGTCTTTAACTTCATCAGTCTTATCAGCGCGTTTCGTTTTCTTATCCACAGCCTTCTTTTTAACTTCTTTCTTTTTAGGCAGACCGTCTATCACAGTGCTCTCGTATTGAGCAATCTTATCATCTAGTTTAGTTTCTATTCTCGCAGTGATAGCATCGTGTAAGACGGAGTCCATTTTATCTTCTCTGTCTACGAGTTCACTAAGTAATTTATTGTCTATAATATTTTTTGTTTCTCCTTCTTTGAGGTCCTTTGGGGGAGGTTCTGGCTCGACGAGTTTTTCTTCTTTCGTCTTTTCAGTAATTATGCTTCTTTCTTTGCTAGATTTAATGGTGGCTTTAGCGCTAGTCTTTGTAGTAGTGACTGTAGTTGTCGTTGTGGTGGCTGGTGGCGTTGTGGGAGCCATCTGCCTTCCCGTGCAAGTGGGATGCTGTAAAAATTCTAAGTGTTTGAGTTTTTCTAAGCCTTCGAATATTTTGTGTTGCGGAGTCGATCCTGGGAACATTATCCTGGTAATCGTATCGTCAGGGTTGGCTGGGCGCCACACTAGTAACGCGCATATCGAAACTAAGTTTGGTATCGGGAAATTGAACTGCCCGGATACACTGGCGCCTTCGAATAGTTTTTGTTCACTGTTGTGCCAACGTTTTAGGAATTCACGAACGTATTTAGAGTCCTTGGACGGATTCAGTACGTACATGTCTAGGGTTCCTGAAATGAAAGAAAAAAACAAGTTTAATAATTTGAGTACTTAGATATTATTTGATTGTAAGTGTTGTTGTAATTTACGAAAGACTTTTTATGTACAGTTGATACGTATCAAATTAATTAAATAATATTAGCAACCTTCTTATAACCTTACTTATAAGAAATAAGATAATTTTATTGGATAGTGCTATGGTTTCGATATTTAGTTTCTGAACACTCATATAATATAAAGAAAAATCTTGACTAAATTGTGTTTTTTGTCTTTGTCTTTCATACATACATACATAATCAGCCTATTATGTTCCCACTGCTGGGACACAGGCCTCCTCTCAGTGAGACCGTCTTATAAATAAAATAATATCGAGAAATTGCCGAGGACCTCAGAATCCCTAACCCGAGAGAGTGGTAAATTGGTAATGAGAAGTGAACATAGAACAAGTAATATGAACAGGTTTATTAGAAATAGAACGTACCATGTCCAACTTTGTGGTACAGGTTGATAGGTTCGGGGTTTCTGTAGCAGTGCTGTGGCTTGAGGTTGATGTGGCGCAGGTCGGCCATCATGTCGGAGCCCTCCTGCAGCAGCGACACCAGCAGGGGGTCCACGTCCTTGTCTCCGTCGGGGCTCGCGAGAGCGCGGCGTTCCTGGTAACAAGAATTTTTCGGTTTTGAATCTGAACTGTCCTCCCATACCTATTAATAGTATAATTTGAAAATATTTTAAATGCCAATTAGTTTAAAAGAGTAACCGTGGATTTTGTTCCGGCTCTTCTCCATAGGAAACGACCAATTGGAATCGTGCTTCTGACGTTTCTATGTGCGAGAGTTATGAGAAATTAAATATTTTGAATTTGTATTTGAATATTGGAACTATAGGCATTTCTTCGTTTATCCTTTCGAAGAAACCAGGTCTGTAGTTATGTTTTTTTGGTTTTTAGTCCACCTGCGAAAGTTTATAACTGTGGATTTATTAGTGGGAGGTACAAGAATCTGTGGTATTTGTTTGAAATTACTTTCTTCATGTTATTTTGATTGGGCAAATACAGGTAGTGTATTTATAAATGTCACATTCAAAGTATTATTTGGCCAGGGCCCGTGGCTAAATAATAACAGCCGCACAGGTCGATCGATCAGGTTAAGCTACGCCGTCTGTGGATGGGTGACCATCTTTACATACTGTGACCCCTCCGTAACTCGGAAAGCACGTTAAGCCGTTGGTCTCGGCTGACATTCGTGGATCTTTGACAGTCGTTAGTCCTCAGAAGCCCGAAAGTCTGACAACTAGTCTTACCAAGGGATATCGTATTACCCAATAACTGGGTTGTGGAGGTCAGATAGGCAGTCGCTCCATGTAAAATACTGGTATTCAGCTGTATCCGGTTAGACTGGAAGACGACCCCAACATAGTTGGGAAAAGGCTAGGCAGATGATGATTTGGCTATGGAAACCGATATTTGCATAGATATATGAATTTACATTTCTATGGATATTTGACTAAGTATAAAAACATCTGGAAATTGGAACATTTTAATGTAGCAGCTATTTTACTCTTTTCTAAAAGTTGATTAAAAAAAAAAAGAAGTTGAGATAAGTACCTAACGTTAATTTTAACAAACCAGCATAGCTATTCACAACCACTCGATACGCTTCCGTACCGTATCGAACACCAATAAAATGTTATCGTAGGAGACCTCTAAACGCTATTCTTAAGTCCAAAACCCGAAAATTTTGTCAGTTTAAGTAAAATAGAGGACCGCTTATTCTTCCGACAGCTGTTTGCTGTCGGGAACAAGGCAAATCAGGTTGTCAAAATGTGTAATTTTCGATACGATAGCTTGTCGTATGATTGTGAATAGCTATGCTGATTTGGTTTCCTAGAAAATTGTTTAAGTCATATTATAACGGCCGTCATAGATCTGTCATTTTTACGAGTTTTTGACATTAATGTGTCAAAAAACCTTAGTTTGTGTTTGACAGCGGTTATTGAGTGACCGTTCACAGCTTTCTTAGAAACCAAAGCTTTAGTAATGAGTAGGTAGCTATCCCTTGAGAGAATGTACATGTCTTTACATACCCCGACACATCACATAATATCACTCGTATTAGAACACTTTTTAAACACAAAAAAAAAAAACACTTTTAAAGTACTTTTTGTTAGTCGCACTGGGAGACTACGACACTGCTGTACGTGGTGTACGATCGCTAGAAACTGATTGGAAGGTGATACTATACGCATCAATGATTACCGTAGATTATAGAATAATATGTTCAGACTTCATTTATTTTATTAATTAACATAGGTATCCTACTAATATTATAAACGCGAAAGTTTGTGAGGATGGATGGATGGATGTTTGTTACTCTTTCACGCAAAAACTAACGAACAGAATCAGATGAAATTTGGCATACAGATAGTTTATAGCCAGGATTAACACATATGATACTTTTTATCCCGATAATCCCACGGGTTCGACACTTATGCGGGTGAAACCGCGAGCCGCTGCTAGTACTATTATAAAGCGAAAGTAACTCTGTCTATAGGTTTGTCAGTAACCTTTTACGTGGAGCGCATAGGTAGACCACGATCTGGGTTAGGACATAGGATACTTTATATTCCAGTTGTATGTTTCAGTGGGAACATTTCCAATCTCCACGCCGAGGCCAAGGGCCGAGGGCCAAGCCGCGGGCAAAAGCTAGTCTTACATAAACTTTTAACTTTTCTTGCAAACAAACCCATACGCAAAGCTTGTTTACCGGAGTAACATTACTAAATCGGTTCTATAAGATTCTAAAGGGCACATAACCAGTAAGCAGTCTGTCCAATGAAGTGTATCTGCGCAGTGTCATGTGTCGGCCTTGTGAGGGCGTCTGTGTGGCGCCGCCGCCGGTACCCCTGCTCCCATTGTTAGAATAACTCATTGACGATGTGGGACATAGTGGAGCAGAAGGTAGGAACTTCTTGATATCATTCTAGTTGGTGACGATAGTAGACTTCTTTTACTCAGCGAAAGCACTAGGAAGTGGTGAAGGGCGGCCGTTTTGGGGGATTGTCTTATATGTAATTTTGACGTTCGAAAAGTGATTTTGATTTTGAAAGGTTGTATCGAACAGCTTGATTTAGTCACGGTAGGAGAAAAAGGTATGCGGATATCAATATTACCTATGCTAATTGGATCAATACGACATCTTATAAAATAAGAAATCTGCAATATTGGTATAATATCTAACAAACTATTGTCTGTTATGAAATTAATTTTCTATTACTTACTTAATCATTTATTTCCTAGTCAAATAGTTTATTCATTCGTTTTGTCTAGAAAGTGGGACTACAGAGGTGACACTTAAAGAAGATTAAAGTCTGGTCGTTAAGAGAATGCATTCCTGATACCCGTTAGTGCGACAATTCTGGTAGCTAATAGAGATCAAATTCGCAAAACACAATTCGTTTGTATGAAACTGACGTGTCAAAAACGCATTCTCTCGTCGGACGCACTGTATCTGCGCTCACCCCGAACAAATTATTATAAGGGTATGAGAATGATGATGATGAACTAAATTTAATATCTCTCCCTTTATCCTAAGCAGAAAGTAACCGCAGTACATGTCTTTCGGCTGAAATGATGATGATAATCCAGCAATAAAACTAATCTCACCTCTAAATTACAGAAGAAGTGTCCAATCTGAGGGTACACAGTAGCTCCGGCCTTCCTGCGCAGTACAGAGGCCATGCCGGACATGGAGCAGTTGTTGATCCTGGTGAACAGCACGGCGTCGAGCCGGTCCAGGTGGCGCGCGAAGTCCCACCAGCATGCCTTGCGGGAGAAGCCTCCGTCAACTGGAAGGGACGTCAGATATTGGTTAGTATTTGTTTAGGTAGAGTTCAAATTCCGCTAAACTTTTATAGTGATCCAGTATTAAAATCAATTGCTAGACAAGAACCTGCAAAAGTCACAAGACATAGTACTAGGTGGTTTATGTTATCGCCATTTTTGTAGTAGGTACTTTTAATCTTCCTAACTAAGACAATAACGAAGATGATCTATATAGTGAATCCGGTGGATTGACTCCCAAAATATAAGCCCTGACTTAGTTTGTAAGTAAGTTCATTGCATTGTTGTTCTTTGTTCAGTTTGTGGGTTGTAAAGTTTCTATAATTATGTCTGTAATTTATATGGTGTACATAATAAAGAGTATTCTATCCTGAAACTAAATTAATACTGAATCTATGTACCAAATACTTGTACATGTTCTCATTTGCGACGGTAAACTTTTTACTTTTATACATTGGGCAATTACAGCTTTAATATTTAGAGACAGGGAGACGCTTCTGCCTATCCTCTTGCCGTTTGTAAACCTTGCTTAGAACCCAACGAGCCATAATAATGACTGCAAAATGGCCGTATTGTACAATTGGTTTTATAATATTTCCTTAAAAAACTAAAACTTCTACATGTATAGGTTCCATCTAACTAAAACCACATCTATTTTATGAGAGATTCAACAGCATTAGTTTTGCGAGGTTGGATCAGACCCCGCGACCTTTAGATCGTCAGTCAGCGTAACAGTCGTTGCGCCATTGTCTGCTAACATCCCTTGGACACGGAGATAGCGTGTTTCTAGAACGTTCTAGTAAATTTATGTTGGTAGCTAAGTTTTCAACTGCACCGAGACTAAAGCTAGGGATTTGCCGTTTGTGATAACAAGGATTTATTAGATGGCTACCTAGATGCACAAAATTAGGACTTGTATGCATCGCATTCATAGATAGATATGCAGATAAAACGCAAACAGTATTCGTTTAATGGTTTAAACCTACACTGGAGATCGTGAGTTCTATTCTCACCCTTCGGTATGAGATTATTACTGTCTTGAATATTAAGCTAACTTGAAAAGCCTTAATCAAACAGCACCCTACAACGAAAATAGCAGACCGTGATTCCGGTTAACAATAGAAGTTAAATAACCACAGCCAACATGTACGTGGTTCAGGCACGGCAGTTCGCATAAATTCCAAAACCATATTCAAGTATTCACACCAAACAACCACCTCATTTAAATCTAATCACATGAATACAGTTCGCCCCCCTTTCATTCGGAAATCAGCATACAAATTACATAGTTTGCCGTTAGGCATACATTGAAGGCTCGTCATAAAATCGCGTTCGCAAACACGTATCTAATCCGCAATACGATTCTAACATCCCCGAATAGTCACTGAAGCGAAACTCCAATTTCAAACGATGCTCCCGGTAAACAATAATCAGGTTTGCATTGTTTTATATTGCTTTTAATTTATTTCTATAGGCACTGAACCAATGACTTCTGCCAATGAGCTATTGATTCGGGAAATGTAGTCGAATGAGGCCGAATGCTGATTTAAATAAAGAACGAAATGTTAAGTTTTTAATTGGTTGTCAGTTTGATGTGTGCTTGGCACTTGATAGACTTTAATGGAACTCGGGTACTGGCCATTTTATGTTTTTTAATTTCCGTTGTGGTAGATGCGAAGATGTGTTTGGCGATTTTTTGCGAGAATTTATTTGTTGTTACTTATTTAAGGTTATAAGTAACGTTAATGCATGCTTGCAAGACGCGTGATTAAGTATTTTAATTAATCCTGGTTTATCTCCAGAAACGCCATACCTAAAAGTCCATAATTAAAGGCGATTTCATTCCCAACCAACTTTAATCCAACGTCATGTAGCGAACTAATGTAATAGCTATAAGACACTTCAACTAACAAATATTGGAACTCAAACAAGGTAGATAAAATCGTACGATGGACTCTTGATTGAAAAATAAATTGGAGAGGGAATGAGTGCCGATGTGCATTTTTGTTTGAACAGAGAATGACACTTCCACGCGCCATTTTGTTTGCAAATGTTGGGAAAGATGTAGACCGACAGGTGTTGTGGAGTAAAATAGAATTGAGTGTTAGAAATTGTAATATGTAAAAAAAAACTTTTTTACAAAAAAAAAATCGACGTTTAATAAAACACTACATAACATCATCAATATGGAAAAAAGGCGAGTTATTTTTTTGTGGTAAAACTGATCTTACAACTTCACATTTTAATGACATTCTACTTCAAAAACATGTTACTAATAAAAACAAACTTATGTTTCCTGTTATTTAGTTCTGTACTTATCCATATTTAATTTCGAAAGCAGTAAGATTAATAATTTTAATGTTCCATTATTATATTATTCTATTAAAATATTCTGCAAACAGCAAAATAGGCATGCTACGTGACTACATTACTATTCTAAGGCCGTTACAACTAAGCCTACAGAAACGTTCCTTGATTTCCAATTCCAAATAAATTAGATAGATACCTATCAAAATGATTAACAAAATATAATAAATCTTTCATTTGGGTCACCATTTATTCCAACATAATGTAATATTTCCAAAGAGATATGATTACAAAAAAATTGCTGGCCTTAATAACCTATTACATCAAAAGGAAATGCAAACAGAACTAAATAACACTCCGACATTATTATATTACACAGAGACTTAAGGCCAACGACGTGACACTTCCAGTAGTGAGCGTGTTTGTATATGTGTGAGTTTACTTAGTAACAGTACGCTGCACGCTCTCGGCCGTGACGTGACGCAAAAGGCTTAATGGGAAATGCTGTTTGTGAAGTATTTCTGTGTTTTTATCCGGAAAACGTCTACTACAGAGAAGGTTGACATTAGCAGGGATGTTTGGGATTAATCCACACTTTGCTTGTGATGTGCAACTAGCATAATGATTCTGTTGGATTCAACCTAATAAGCTTATTTTGATTAATAATTATTTAAGTTTCATTTTGTCAATATTTAAATCATAACCAATATGCTCCACATCTATAAACAAGAGAAGGCATCGCAACACATGTCGCAACTTATGTTATACCCAGAGACAAAACTTCAATATTTCATTGTAAGCCGTCTCGCTAGCGTGACAGTCACGTTTTTCTGTGGGTGTTTATTCAACACGGCGCGGCGGCGTCGCGCTGTCCTGCTGTTGGCCAGACGTGACATTGTAGGCATAGGATTTAATGGAAAATATTGTTTGTGAAAAATCTATGTTTTTGTAGTGTTACCTGAGAGTAGGTATTGCCAATGAGAGCAGTGGTGGTTACTTTGTGTAAATTATTTCATCATTATTTTTATTTCGTTTCTCTCGAAACGGTGAAGGAAAACATCGTGATGAAACCGGCATGTCCTAGAACCAAAAATTCGAAGACATGTGACCTCTATCAACCCGCACTGGGCCCGCGTGGTGGATTACTAACGGCCCACTCCCTCTCACAGAGAGGAGGCCTGTGTCCACACCGTGGGAACATTATAGGTTGATCTGGTCAACACTGGTTTTGCCACACGAACTTTGATAGCTAATTTTGTTTTATCAATCTACCCTCATTATTAAATCACAGTTGTCATATGTCAATTAGCCTCATATTTGTTGTGATACGGTAATACTCATTACTAGTACTACGGCAGTAAATTAACAGAAACACTTACAAGTAAATCGTTATAAAAATATTTGTCGTTGCATTTGAACACTTTTTTGTAATTTATTAACCCTGTGAACATGTCGAGGAAGTGTAATAATGATCCTAACTCTTTTTGTTATGTCTGCGGAGAACTTACATTCAAAAAACAATGACGAAATTTTACGAATCTTGTATTGGAGTGTTATCACCAATGTTTTGGTTTTTCTGTCGCCCATCAAGACAAATCCAGGGCCCCTCATGTCTGTTGCATAACGTGTGTGAAAAATTTAACTGACTGGAAGAAAGGTGCACGACCTATACCGGTTGCTGTACCTATGATATGGAGTGAACAGCGAGATCACGTTTCAGATTGCTATTTTTGTCTCACTGACATAAAAGGTATAAAAAAACGTAACGTACTTATTTACCCCTTGTACAGCTAAATAATGTGCTTCTACCACCATTGCATATCAAATTAGGATTAATAAAAAAAATTGTGAAGGCAATGGATCGCAATGGGAGTGGATTTTTGTATCTATAAGAAAAATTCACTAAAATAAGTGATGCAAAGATAAAAGAGGGTATTTTTGTTGGCCCTCAAATTAGGGAGTTAATAAAAGATTCAAGATTTGAAGAAAAATTAAGCGATTTAGAAAAATCTGCATGGAAGGCTTTTAAAAATGTTGTTGCAAATTTTTTGGGTAACCACAAGAGTGACAGCTACAGAGAGTTGGATAGCGAGCTATTATTGTCATATCAAGCATTGGGTTGCAACATGTCACTTAAGATCCATTTTTTAGACTCGCACCTGGATTTTTTTCCTGACAATTTAGGGGCTGTCAGCGACGAGCACGGTGAGAGGTTCCATCAGGACATTTCTAATATGGAAAAGCGGCACCAGGGCAAAGGGAGCCCAAATATGTTAGCAGATTACTGCTGGACAATTAAAAGGGACCAACCAGAAGCTAAATATTCAAGAAAATCTTAGATTATTAAGTCATTTATAAAAAAAAATAACTTTTGATTTACGAGATCTGTGTTTTTTCTTAATATTTTAAATTACTCAATAGAATAAAATCCTTGTCTAGCAATTTTTTTTTAACTGTTTATTTTTTCTTACAATCACCAATTAAAGTAAAAAATATCAAAAAAGTCCGTGTGGCACGACAAAGTTAAAATTTTGTGTACCAGTGATATGTATGTTATGATGTAGGTATTGCCAATATTTTAGGTTTGATCTGGCTATGTCAGGTTTTGACCTCAAACACGCTCGAGTAGGAACTGTTCGTGTAACTATGTGTTTACACTAGCTACCACCTAAAGCTTTTAACACTCACAAAACAGAAACTAAATAATCAACATCAATGTTATTTCCTTTTGCTTCAGACAATTTCATTCTACTACAACACCTCGTTCTATAAAACAACTCCACAATTACTTTTAAGAGCTCTATTCCTCCTGACGTGAAAGCAGTGACGTCATGCAGATAAGCCAACAGCGTGATAGTAACGTGTCCCGGCGAGTTTACTTAGTAACATGATAGCACGCTCTTGGCTTGACGTGTGCGGTGGCTTAATGGAAACCGTTGTTTGTGGGGCAGACTTTATTTACCTTCACCTAGCATCGTCAGCTGGTTAAATCTAGATACCCTATATTTTACGTGGAACTAAGTGTGTAAATAAATAACACTTTCTACGTGGTAATGTACGGAAAAGGGTATCTGTGTATTTAATGTTTTTGCACGACTCATAATGCGAAGCATTAGAGAGTGCTTTATGATCGAAAAAAAATGTTTGCCTCCTTTCAGCAACTGTTTCTATTGTTATACTCCTGCTAGTACACAGAACCTTAATTTATATACCATTGTATAGATATTTTTTTGGAGATTAATTCTGTCCTTTTAATTAAATTCCTTCGTCCTCTTGATTTAATGCAGTAGAAACGAAAAAAACACCAAAATATTTCTAAAAATTTTCCCTTCAATCAAGTGTGAAACCTGAAAACATTGTAGCTTCCGAAAAAATCAATTAGTTGAGTTTTTTTTTTAATAGATTCCTTTCACCCATAGGAGGAACCCTATTGAAAATGGCCCTTTTATTCAAAGTAGTATAATTAAAAAAAACTAACTAATATAATATCTATGGTTTTTTATACGATCAAATGACCATAATGAGTCGTGCACTTTTGGATTATCCATCATTTTTTTTATATTTCGTTCTTAGTGGTTTTTGGCCTAAACTGAGAGTATTTCAGATTGAATTCTGGAAATAAAGTTGACCAACATTGGTTTAGTCTATGACGTCGCAAAAAAGGCCAACAACGTGACGGTCTCCACTTATCGTGTTATCATGACAAAGCACCATCACGCTGACGACCTGAAGTGACATGTGGTGGCTTTACGAAGTTGTAGTTTGTGGGACATAAGATGATGTTTTCTTAGTAAATAAAAAAGTACCAGAAATTATCAGATATACCATTACCATAGATTATCAGATATTAGTCTGAGATTGAGTATTGTAGCATAGTGGAGACTAAAATTAACGTTCTTCAACTGTATCATTCCGAATGATGAAATGAAAACTCAATAAGACTATATTAAGTTCAATTTAAGAAATCAGCAATCGATTTCAAATCCAATATTGCTAGTTCAAGTAGCAGAAATATGCTTTATTCAAACTCAATATCTCATGTAGGAAATCAGAGAAATAGATCGGGCGACTCAGCAAATGTTCGTTCAATGCAAAGTGGATAGATCAACGGAAGAATATAACTCTCTCGAGTTCTATAGAACTGAAAATTTTTAAATGTCAAAGTCAGCAATGAAGTTACTAAGAATCTTGTTGTTTTGAGGAAAAAATCCAATTGAAGGATATAATTAACATGTTAAAGATGATATAAGTAAAGGCAGTAGCACTCAGACTGTAGAAGTGAAGATATGACTTATACGTATAACTTTTTTTTAAGATATTGAGATTTCTTTATTATATGTAAGCTTAATATGAATGTTTTATACACATAAACCTTCCGGAATAAAATCACATAATTTTGGTGCGCAGTGGTGGCCCAGTGATGACGGCTCTGACTTAGGAGTTGGAGGTCGTGGGTTCCAACCCAGATAGGCTCTTTACTTTGTGTAAATAATTTCATCACCACTGGTCTCAAAACGGTGAAGGAAAACATCGTGAGGAAACCGGTATGTATGTATATGTATGACATGTGACATCTACCAAGCTGTACTGGGCCTGCGTGGTAGATTACAGCCCATTCCCTCTCGAAGAGAGGAGGCCTGTGTCCAAGCAGTGGGAACTTTATAGGCTGCTTATTCAATTATGGTGAAAACCGCATCAATATTCGCTGTGTAGTTTAAATTTATTTAAGCAAACAAGCTCTTTGACGCAATTTAACCTCAGTTCATCCACAATTTTACGAGAATCATAAACAAACACCCGTAACAGTCAACGACAACAATGAACAAAACAATGATTTAAATACTCGAGACATTGTGATCCAAAACTCCGCAAACAATATAACATTGTGAATTTGTCAGGCCATCAGCGAACGCTCGAAGCCTTCTTTGTACCGGAGACAGCCAATATTTCTTTGGCACAGTACCAACTTCGAAGTGGCTGCACTGATTTTGATATTGTGTCAAGGTTCGAGTTTTATAAGTCAATTGGTTGTGGAATTTTCTAGTAAGTAAATTGTGTTATTTTTCGTGGGAGACTATGTGGAATATCTGATGTTGGAATATGGGATATAGCAAGAGAATTCTTGGCCAACGATCTATGAAGAAGAGTGTATTTAAGTTTTTGATGGATGAATCCATAGAACATTCTCTCATTTCTCTGTTGATGATATATTTGAGACAAAATGAGGTCGTAAATGTTTTAAAAGACATCTCTTGAACACTAAAATTATTCAAGCCACAAAGCAGTAAAACATACTAAAACTCCAACCGTTTCTTTCAACAATTCCAACCCAAATTCGAGTAAAACCATAAGCAGTCAGAACAACAAAAGACTCGTAAAACTAAATTGTAAAATGTTCAACATTGAACGAAGTACACAGAGTAATCTGGCCAATGTAACCAAGAGATGAGTTTTGGCAGCGCGCCAATGAAAAGAGAACAGCCGAAAAATTCCGCATTGAGAGCCTCAGGCGTGTCGGACTTACGTGGTAAACGGGGGCACTGTATTTACCGAACCTTAGGCAGCTCGCTTATGTAAGTCTTTGGGGAAAAGAACTAAGTTATTTTTATTTTTGACTCGATTTTTCCCGGCTAAAGGTTGAGTCCCTGAGGAAACATTAGCGTCTTGCTGCTCGCAATGAAATTTATCAATTAGATTAACGAGGAGCTTGGTAGCTGGAAGTTTTCTTACGTTGTGCTATTTGTCAAGGTACCGTTACATTGTAATCGAGTTAAGACGAAGTTACTTTGTTGGTAGGTAGGTACTATCAAATTAAATGTAAATGAATGACACTTTGAGAGAAAATAATCCACTCTCACAAAAATGTGGCCATTTTTTAATAAACTGCATGCTGCTTTGTCTTTTGATAAAGCACAGTGTTGTCCAGCTATGATTTGCATTTAAAAAAGTTTAAGCAACACATGTCTTTATGCGATGCTATCCAAGAGATTATAAAAATAGGCTAAAATGAACTAAGCTATAATCACGAAAAACGTTTTCTACTTTTAAGACTGTAATGTTGAGCAACCAACCGAATTATCCCTTCGGCGTACGACAAGGACCTATCTTCGGACCTGTACAAAATCGACTTACCTAACATATTAAATCCATTGATGCCGAACAGCGCAGCATCGCCTTGTCCTCCCGGGAACACGTAGAGCGTCGGGTGGGTGAATCTGATGTTACCCACAACGTCGCTCGACACCAGGAGCTGGTCCAGGCTTGCTGGCACTACGTAGGGGTCCAGGTATGCTGTGGAGAAGAGATAAATTACATAAGTTTTCAAGTCTGTTATGATTCTAACTAGTAGGGTCTGGCATTCTGTGGTTTTTAATGAAACTAGCACCCTCGTAGCATATATGTATTATTTGCAGGGTGTTTTGTGGTAAGTCTAGGTGACTGTTTGAATGATATCTCACTTTTTCTATAAGAGCACGTGTTATCCATTGAGGAGTCTAATGTGGACAAAACGTTTTTTTTTTCAGAAGAAGAGACAGTTAACATGCATGATACGGTTTGTTTTGAAAGATTGGCATTGTTAAATTATTATGTTTTGGGTGGTTTTAATTCTTACAATGAGTATTGCAAGAATAGGAGTTACGTCACTTATAAATACATGCATAGAATATTCTTGAATTCGATGCGTTTGTAAGAGGTATATCTGTAGTGTGTTTTTCTAATTATAACTTCTCCCAAATCATTTAGTCCAACCTGATCTAGCATAATCAGCCTATAATGTTCCCACTGCTGGGACACAGGCCTCCTCTCTGTGAGAGGGAATGGGCCGTAATCCACCACGCGGGTCCAGTGCAGGTTGGTAGATGTCACGTCTTCGAATTTTTGGTTCGAAGACATGCCGGATTCCTCGCGATGTTTTCCTTCACCGTTTGAACTTAAGCTAGACACCTTATTAAATTCTTCATAAAAATTAAAGCTCCAAGCCTTATTATAAAAGAATTCAAACAAATTTTCTTATAACATTTTCATTTTAGCGCTATCATTAAAAAACTAACTTGTTCTCATATTAAAAATTCTTGAAAAGGAACGGTTAGTAATTCTAACTGTATGCTATGAGACTTAATTAAACGAACACTTCATGCTGAAACTTCTGACAAGTTGTTCCAAGTTCTAATTAGATTTTTATCACTAATTAACGAAGGATTAACGAGACAAATGTTCTGGAAGCTTACGAAGAGTTTTCTCTTAATTAACAGGGATTATAAAATTGGTTGATAAACATCTTTGTGAAATTGGCAATGTTTGAGATTTATTTTACAGAAAATATTTTGTGATAGGTTTTACATTAACATGACAACGATAATGGCGACTTATTTTTTATTTTAGTATTGTAAGAAATATTTAGCTAGATGATTACAACTGCTTGAAGACATCACGTCAGAATCCATTAATATTAGAGGCACATCAAAACCGTAGTAATAGTTTGTATACTAAAAATAATTGTATTTTTCTTTTAGGATCATAACTATTCATCAAACCCGCAAAGCGTGCGACATTATAGCACCCGAAAACTACCATTTACACCCAAAATATTTTAAAATATAAAATAGGTAATTAACAGAAATATGGCCCATTTATCACCACGAACAAAGAGTCATAACCCGCGATCGCGCTCAGGGCATAATTGACCCTTTTAACATTTATACGCGCAGAGATTTGAGCTAAATCCTAGTATTCACTGGGTTTAACAGTACAATACTGCAGTGCAGTGAATAGCCTGCTTTAGTATGGATGCTCTTTACAGCTATGGAAATAGGGAGTGAGGATAGACAGGGTTATGCGATGCAATTGTCAACAAATCTTTGTAGTATTTGTATAGAGAGGATTAAGTTCGGGCAGGTGGTTTTGATATGAATGGATTTATATATTTTAATGTCTTTGAGAAACAACATTCAATGTAGCTAGCTCATAGTAATTAATAGATTTGGTACATTATTTTTTATTTAGGTGGAGATAACAATATAATTCGTCGAATACCTACCAACTTAACATAAACCTTAAAAAATATATATTAGTCTTTTAGTGTACTGTCTTTTCTCTTGATAAAATACCTAAGGAGTTATTTACTAAGAAGCTTTCATTTTCCCCTAGTAATTGTATTGAATATAGTTTCATCTTACCTATACCTTGTCACAACAACTTAAGTATAAATGTATAAAATGTAGGTTAGGTAACCTAACCTACATTTTATACAACCTTAGCAAAACCAAGGAGAACCTAACAATCTGCCATGACCTAGATCCTAGTCTAACAGCCTGCATCTGCTACTACGACCCAATCAATGACCTGGGACCTACCCGCCCTAATAACTCCCACACCTGAGCTGCTATCAACGCATTTCAAACTTTCAGTCCCGCATGATAAAGTTTAAAGTTGAACGACGGGGTTCGATTTTATGCCACGCTTGAGTGGACACGGGTTATTTCAAGGACGTTGCTAATTATTTTCCGAGTAGTAGATGCTCTTCTAATTAATGTCGAGCTAAGGTAAACAGGGCCTTACCTTGGAAATTGTTACTTTTTTGAATTTGGTAAAGCAGAGCTTAGATTTATAAACTTAGTGCTTGGCCAGACTGACAGCGCGAGGCGGGGAGCGCCGCGGGTGGGGAACAAATTATTCGGAGGCCTATCTCCAGTAGTGTATGTTCTAAAATAAACCAGAATATCTAAACAAATACGTGTCACATCCATCAAAGTTTACTAAAGGATTACAAATTCCCAATTTAAATTTTCATCACATGTTATATTGTCCCAAAATAATTAAAACCAGGCCTTAGTTTCGGGCCTACATGGTCCTGCCTCGTGTCAATAGATAGGCGGGTTTCAATTTCGCCGGATCAAAGGTTAGGGCACACGGAATATGTGAGTAAACAATAAAATGGCGGGCTATTGTAAGGCCGGCACGGTATGCGCTTATTGAAAATTCCTAGGATGATGTGCCAATACTACACACTAATATGATTTTATATTGAATATTTCAACATTGGGGCCGATATGGTTGGAGTTTTTGGTCAAGAGTACTTTTGGATCATAAAAGCAAGCATCGTCTGAATGATGCCCGATTTTTAATATAATTAGTAGTACGAGTAACTACAAATCCACAAATGACAATACAAGTTATGTCCATTTTTTTCTTGTATTTAGTTTTATTGACCGTAATTTGCTCAAAAAACCTATCAACAATTTCATATTCAACCGCTGTAGCTGAGATCTATACTAAAACTTTGAATTGTTTATAAGTACAACTTAAGCCACTTCAAACGCAGAAAAATCCTGCCCAACTTTTCAAAGTTTCGCCAAGCGCACTTAGTTGCCCACTTCAAGACACACTTACTGGCTATTTCCCGAGTCGAGACCATTAGTACCCAGCCCAGACCAGCCTGAAACCTTTGCCCAACAATGTACGAAGTCGTACGAACCCTCTTGAAGATCTTATTATTTCGCCGGGAGCTAATATACTCGTATCTTATGTAATATCTTTAATGAGGGGACTACTCGTAAAATATTAGCTTAGTCTGGTAGTCAAGTTTAGGGTTTTATTGCTCGTAACTTTTTCTCTGTTAATTACTGGTTTTTGATGAAAGAGATTTTAGAGAGAATATTACTTTAAACTTCAGATTTTGTAATTGGACTGTTATAATGTTTGCTGTGCTAGCTGTATATTTTGTGACAAAAAGTGGACCATCCTCTTTCTTACTCGTGGATACAATTGAAAATCTATTGGTGCCTGGTCTACCGTTATTGCCAAATTGCTTTATGAGTCACATATCACATAGCCGCACAACAGACACAATAGCATGCTGGGATGGGCTATATTGCCCCGTAAACGGATTGTTGATGACAATATGTTGTTTAAAATCATACTAAAAGATGCTATTGACCATCCTGCGTTATTATTATCATTCTGTATTCTTACAATGTACAGAGTTGCGATAGGTTATCATATTAAAGAGCAGCAACCGCTTTGGTCTTTAATGTGTGTAAAATTGAGTTTCAATAACCAGTGAAACTCAAATTTTCAAACAAAATAAATAGCGTAAATTATTTCACGAAAAAATTTCCCTTTATAATAAGGCACACGCGCGGGGCGATGGTATCTAAAATGCACAAATTAATTTCAATGTTGTTAAATACTAAAACGAAAAAAAAGGTCTCACGGCTAGAATGTCAATAGTTAATAATTTATACGTAATGTAGAGTACTTAGATTCCATTAATGTGTTAACCTAAACGCCACACTTGTAAGCAAGCTACGTCTTTATAACATTTTGCCAAGATACTGCCCATCCTTATATCATCAACGTCTGTTCTGATTTAGAGCTCGTTACCTCCAAAAAACTGAAGACATATATGTATATAAGTAGGTTAAAAAGGCTCTGCTCTGTACGAGAACATTTACTAAAATTAAACATCAAAATGCTTAACGTTAACAATTTCAATAAAACTTTAAACGGCTAGCCGATAGGTGTAAGTTGTGAAAGCAATTTAAAGTTGTAACAAGTTGCGGATACAGCCGACACACGACTAAATATGTATAACTCGGGAGTAACAAGTTTGTTCAACATTATTGGTTTCATGTAGGCAATTATTTTCGTATTGGAGAAGTGGTGTTGAATTTAATGAGCTAATGAGTAAAATTGTAGCTAGGAGAAAAGAGGGATCCCAGGGATGTGCCTTACAGGCGTTGCACAGGGGGGTTCCGGAATTGGTATTTTATCAGGAACCACCCCTATGTGCTGATGGTGGTCACCGGGGTGGTTTAGAGAGGCAAAAATCCCACACTCCCCGACCTCCCTCCGCGGAGGTCGGGTGCCTTTTGAATGTTTCCCCCAGAACCAAAAAAGAAAAGGAGAAAAGAGAGATGGAATTAAGGTAAGTGAAAAAGATAACACCTTAAATGGACTTCAAAACTAAACAGGGTATGATTTGCAAACTAGCGTGTAGTTTCGAGCAGTGGTGGCCCAGTTGTAACGGCGCGACTTACCGAGTTGTAGGTCGTGGATTCGAAGCCAAGCACGCGGTTTTTTTTTTTTTTTTTTTGTTAGCCTATAGCGTCCCACTGCTGGGCAAAGGCTTCCCCTAAATCCTTCCAGGAACTCTTTTCCCGCGCCACCTCGAACCAGCCCTCGTTGTACGCGTCCATCTTCAGGCACCCATTTTGTGAAGATTTTTGCCCAGCGGTCTTCGTGCATACGGCTGATGTGACCCGCCCAATCCCATTTGAGCCTGGCAGCAGGCGGTTTACTTAGTGTAAAATAATCTCATCCCTACTGCTCTCAAAACGGTGAAGGAAAACATCGTAAGAAAACCGGTATGTCCTAGAATCAAAAATTCGAAGACGTGACCAAGCCGCACTGAGCCTGCGAGGTAGATTATAGCGCACTCCCTCTCGAAGAGAGGAGGCCTGTGTCCCAGCAGTGGAAGCATTATAGGTGGTTTGTGCATGTATATATATAGTTTTGGAAGATTCATAAATGTAGGAAAATAACAGATTGTTGCTCCAAATTAAGAATGTCTCCTCTAGCATTTTATCGTATTTATTTTTATTACGTTACGATCCCGGATGCGACATCTCAAATAGAAATCGCGTTTCCAATAAGAAAAATGATATTGTAGAAGTGAATAAAATATTTCAAAGATAATCTATTCTTGTGAAGGCGACGTCAACAGGAAGACCCGAGGTACATTTTATATTTTATGTGTAAATCGAAGGTTCGAGATGTTTTTAAATAAAAGGAAAAGCGTAGAAAGATTTGCTCGTTAAATCTGATTTTTTTCACGTAATTCTATTTCGATCGCGGACTTTTATTGCGATTTAAAGATGAGAGAAAATTTTGAGTGTTTACTGTTTTTATTTAATTTATTATCAATTGAGGCAAATTAATGCAGTTTTAAATACATAACATCTTGGTTGTCTATTGGAAATTAATTATTTAATAGTGGATGTCTAGCGAATCATGGGCAGTCAACCCTTCTACCGCCTTGTTAACTGGCTATTTCTTCACTACGTCATGGGCTAAATTACATTACAACTTTATTTGATATTTGGCGGTATATCTAAAATTTTGATGAAAGAAGGTTGATAATGAAATAGCGTACTCGCAGTGAGCAAAACTATATGCGGATAAGTGTTTGTCCTGCGCTATCGTATTATTGCTATCAGTCAATAGGTTACACCTACAAGCCCAATAATAAGACATTTTACCATATTTTATCCTTGAACTTTATTGTGTAGGATTTAAATTTATTTTTCCATAAACCCATATTTGTTTATATTTTTTGGCAAATAAATCCCGAATGCAATATATGTCATTCGATGTTTTTGCCAAACATCAGTAATTATTATTACAGTATTCATTTGTTCTTAATTAACCGTCATGCATATTTAAACGTAAATACACAAGAGGTCCTTAGGTACTTAGCTTTTAAGTCTTAAACATACTGTTCATCCCCAATCCCCATTCCTACAAACCCCGCCCCCGCTCCGCTTATCCCTCACCCCACTTAAACCCACCAGCAAACTTCAGTGTTAGGTACGAACAATTTCCAACTCGTGAACGTCAAATTAACTCCGCGCTGTATTTGTACAGCTTCCTACCGTGCCGACTGTACCAAATAACTTGGCGTATGACAACCGACCTCACTGTACGTCAACAAAAGAGTTTTTATTACCCCTTTTTGCAGCTGAAAGTGGGTAAAAATGAGTGTTGTAGCTCTAGAATGTAAATTGTGTGAGTGAATGAAAGGTTGTGTGTTTGGACGTAATTTGTTGATGTTGTTGAAAGGATTTTTTTGTGGGATTTGTTGAGTGTTTGTGTTTTTGGTTGCGAATTAGAAATTGTTGAATAATGCTTAATATGCAAGTATAGCATAATCAGCCTGTAATATTCCCACTGCTGGGACACAGGCCTCCTCTCTTAGAGAGGAATTGGGGCGTAATCCAAATCGCGGATCCAGTGCGGGATGGTAGATGTCACATGTCTTCGAATTTTGGGTTCTAGGATATGCAAGTATAATGGCAGGCATATTTAACACAAGTTGACTGATAAAGGGGCGAGAAGAATAAGAGATAAACGTACACCTAAGACTAAGAAACTTTAATGCTGGAACATTTTGGATGAATAAATAGTTTCCCCAAGTTTATAAATAAGTTACCTTGATATTTTTTTAGCCTCATATTGCAGAACAAAAAGCACTAATATTTAAGTAAGTTCAGCCTAAAGTAATAAATGAGCCATAAAGTCTAATAAATAGTTTGTCACATGATTATCTAGAACTAGAACAAAAGCTACAATATGGACCTATTTCTACCTTCATTTAGGTTTAAATACGAGGTCGTAATAGTTCAGAACACGCAGCTTACCTACTTTTATAGTAAAAGAGGCAATAAACAAATGGAAGGAGTGTACTAAAATTTTAACGATATAACTAAAATCCAGTAAAATTTAATAATTTTAGTACCAAATTGTTACTCAGTCATTTTGATTGTAGTTTAAAAAGGTTTTTATTTGCAATTTTTATTTTCCAATCTAGATAATTTAACTTTATAGTAAAAGTTAGATGGGTTATTTTTTTAATGAGGATTCTTAATTATGTTAATTATTTATACCTACACCCTTTTGTTAACCGACATAAAAAAACGAGGAGGTTCTCAATTAGGTTGAATATTTTTTTAAATGTATAAACTTCAAAAAAAGTTATATTGTACCAATTGATGTTACCGTATTGAATCGGTTTACTAATTAACATGAATGAATATTAGGTAATCAAACAACCAACAAGAGGCAAACTCCCTTTTTATATACTTGTACATATTATTATTTTAAGACAGCTTTTAAATATTGTAAATATTTTGATTTGTAAATAAAATTCCAAACCAAAAAACACTTAATAAAATGAGAAGTACCAACAAGAGGCAATAATTAAAACATCAGCACTATTGAGAGCTACGCCGTAGCTATTTCGTAGCGGGCGCGTAGCAGCTCGTAGCACTAGGCGCTACGCTGATTTGCTCGCCGTTTACAAACCGCTTGTCATTGCCATCATTGTTAGCGGTATACGGTAGGGTAACTAACGTTTCAGGAAAATTATTGGGATTGTTTTAAATATTTATGATTATGCTATTTTGTTGATGTTTTCTTCCACTGTTATAGACACTATATTTTTACATCAGCTAGGCTGAATATTTTAACCTAACAAAACACAAAAATGCCAAAAATAAATTACTCTGCCCTTACAAAAATAGGACCTTTCCGAAGCAAAAATAATCAAATACAAAATAAAAACAAAATCAATCCATTCGAAACCAGATCCCTCAACATTGAGTTAGGGAATCCTTCGTTAAATATTTACAAGGATTTACCGCCCGGCGTGAAACGCCGACAAAGGTAACACTCAGACGCCTACCATTAACACTTCAAACCTGCTTAGTAAATTTAATTTACTGTAAGAGAGGTAATTGGGTTAATATTGAAGGTGTTAGAGCGAAAATGTGCTTTGTTTTTTTTAGGTTGAATTTCAAGGTTTGGTGAACTATAAGCTTCTATTATGTGTCTAAGGATTTTTATGTATAAGCCAGCCGAAATGAATTTGTAGCGAATATTTTGTTGAAACCCTCTTAAAAGAATTTCCCTTTTTTACTAGCCTTCGCTGTCCCACTGTTGGAAAAAGGCCTCCCTCCGCTCCTTCCATCTTTCGTGAGCGCGCACGTCTTGCTTCTAGTTTTGATGAAACCTATTCAGTTCGTCCCACCATCTCCTACGTGGTCTGCCGCGACCTCGCTTCATCATCTCAGAGCTCTGAGTTCTGTGCTATTCAGGCCCGCAGACTTCCCTTTTATTGCAAAAAACTATTTATTGAAACTTTATGTCGACACTGAAAACCGTGATAGTTATTATTATTATTTGTTGGTCACATATTCTCTCCTATTTACTCTTTAGCACAGATTAATTCCGCACGTTTTGACGTGTTGCTCACTCCAACCAGTCAACATTAAATATTCCAGGACTATCCCGCTACAAAGCAGGTCACCCTACACCATGCACGTGCCAGTAGCGCAGGTTCGCGCACAAACGGCATCGTTAATGCCGTGTGAATGGCACAAACTGAACACAAACTTGTGCAAGTTGTTGCACAACTTTGTGCTGAAGCCAAATATCCGGAGTTTCAGTTGTAAAGTTTCATGGTTACTAATTAACGGATTATTAATTGCAGTTTTTGTGATGAGGAAGGGAAGGTTTCTAGGTATTGTTAAAATAAGTGGTGAAGTATACTGGTTAGAGTCGGAATTAATAATTGACCGTGAAAGAAAATAGTAAAATTATATAATTTATTTGTTTTAATTTCATATGACAAGGCCAAAAGACAATTACATAGGTTAAGACATATTTACCATGCCTTATTTTTTACTGTGAATGAACTGTAATTATTTTTTTTATGAAACCGGATTATTATGACTTTTTGCTAGACTTAAGTTTTTGAGTTTTTAAAACCCTCTCCATTGCCTAAAATAATTCGTAAAAGAAGGTTATCACCTAACGTAAGTGCTGATACAATTCCCACTAATTGCTCAAATAAATTAAATTACTATTTGCTCTAGTAACATCCACAGGGACAAGATAAATTCGACGCCTGACGTATAATGTACTACATCCAATATACTCGCAACAATGTAAACAGCTTCACTAGGTAAACAGCACTAAATTGCGTCGCATCGATAGCACTAGAAACTAACATAATTAGATACACTATCACGACTACTAACTGGAGTGGATTAGGTGTAATTCAGACATTATTGATTCAGTAATCTTATTTGATTACTTCAATTAGAGACAGACAATTCATTATTCAATATGGCGTTATTTTAATTTTGTTAAGCACATAAATGTGAGTGACAGAAGCATTGAAATTGTCGAATTTACACAATTTACAGAGCTACTGCTCTCAAAAAAAGTGAAGGAAAACATTGCGAGGAAAACCGGCATGTCATAGCACCAAAAATTCGAAGACAATGTGCATCTACCAACCCGCACTGGGTGGGCGTGGTGGATTACTGCCCACTCCCTCTCACAGAGAGGGTGCCTGTGTCTTAGCAGCGGGAACGTTGTACGCTGATTATGCTTTATGCTTTACTTTTAAATTTATTTCAAAGTCAAGAAAGTTAAGATACACATAAATGAAGAATCCTCGATTACGAAAAGAAAACTGTGAATTAATGCGTTGGTAAGTACATTAAGTGAGTTTTTTTAGTTTAAACTTATTTATTAAACTTTTAGAATTAGTTTTCTGTTAGTTTTTTGTTTTATTGTTTGCTTTTATTTTCTTCAATATTTTTACGCCTTCACGGCAAAACATAGCGCCCATATTGTTAACCTAAGACCTTTATGTAAATAACTATGTTTCACAAATAAATATTCTGATTCTGATAACTGTTCTATCGATACTTCTTGTTCAAGCTAACCTAATAAATCCAATGTCAGATTAAACCGTAAATTCAATTTGATTCCGCCTATTCCGTCCATCTTTACATTGATAAAGATTTCCGACTGACTTATTCCTGTAATTGGACAAATTCTATTCAAGTAGTTGATCTTTTTTGGAGGCAATCGGTCAACCTTGTTGACTTTGTATTTTGGAAAGAAATAAGTACAAATCTCAAATAATACAAGGTCTAAAAGAAACACCTGAACAAAATTTTAACCTAAACACTGAAATATGAAAAATCCGATCCATACAAAAATGCATTACTAACTAAATAGTTTATTTTTGTTCATATTTTTCAGGGTTAGTCCCATAGTAAAAGTTGTTCATATTCATGAGTACTGAGTTTGTCCAGGCAATTTATTGAACCCCGGAGAAACTTAAAGAAATAAAAAATAACTTACCAATAAAATCCTTGATGGCTTGAGAGCCAGAGTCGAGTATATCAGTAGGGTTGACCCTAATCTTGCAATATTTGACGAAGGGCATCTCAGGGAGCTTGGCCCATTCTCCGCCACCACTCGTGGAGCAGTGGACATCAATGGAGATCGAGTTCTCATAGGCGCGAATCACGCGCTGAACCTCGTTCTCTTGGTAAGCATCAGTGAAATCAGCTAGGGAAAAGGTCCCGTCCTGGAACAAGGAAATACAGGTTAGCATGTTAAATTGTTCAAGATAATGGTGCAAAGGACGATAATTGTGTGGTCATAAAATAAAGGTACAGTCAAACGCGGGTCAGAGTTGATCCTTGCTGTTACGTAACGTCAAATTGTTTACTGTTGTCGAGGTAGATTGAAGATATATTTTCAAAGGATTAAAGGAAATGATAGATTTGATACCAATCCAGATGACCCTAACAAGCATATCGTTAACCAAATTACCATCTTAACTCAGTTCAGTTATGGTTACTATAGCTCTAACTCAAACAGCATTAGTCCCTAGCTATTGCTCCATTAGTATCCCTGAGGTCAGTTGGAGTAGGTAGCGATCCATCCATCAAGAGTGACATGTGTCTATCGTGGGTCATTAGTATCAATATCTCTTGCTACAAGTAGCAGAGCATATTCGTGTCCAAAGAAAAACATCTATTTCTTTTTCGGGTGATGAATAAACCACTAGTTTTATCATTAAAATAATTATTTTTTATGCACCACACAAGCATAAGAGTTTTTCTATAATAATATCTAGTAGACATTTGTCAAAATAAGGCTATAGCGTGTCCATAACAGCACAATATTTATTTTTATCTACACCCATGCTACAAATCCTTTATAAAAGTTTCTGAAACAGTTAGTTTATTGCCAACATTAAAACAACTGTCATAGTAACCATAATATCATCCAAACGAGTGTTATAATGTTGTACTAAATTTCATTATGCACCTCCTTTTCAATAAAAGAACGTTGTCATGCACGCGCGTTTCACTACCACAGCGCTGTAATAAAAAAAAGAACTTATAGGTTATTCGAATTCACGTCGTATCCCGCCGGCCGCGGTCGCCATTTTTGTTCGATATCAGTATTGCAAAAAACTGTTTCAGAACCTTTTATAGAGGATTCATATCATGGGTGTAGGTAAAGTCTTGTACTTAATGCCACTGTATATAATTAGGTATTAAAACACTCATGCACACTCGGCTTCGCCTCGTGTGATAAATCCACATTCGTATTTTAATACCCCATACTATCCAACAGTTGGATAAATAACTATATATTATATCTTTCCGTATTTCCACAAAACCCTCTAACATTGACCACGATTTCATAATTCTCAGTATTCCTATTCAGGATTTTCATAATCCATTCTTTCAACAAAGGGCTACACTTTTTCAATGCCATACAATGGCAATTGTTCCAAAGCCAACATTTTTACGTTCCTCGCTTATTTAATTACCGTGCAGCAGTTCGCTTCGCTTTGCTTTTTAAGCTTCATTATCAGGACTTAATTAAAAATATTTGAACGCCGTGCCAATATACTGGATATAAATTAATTTTGAACACTGGCGAGTACTGTTTTCAGTATGTAATTAATTGGTTTTTTTTTATTGCCTTTGTTTTATCAAAAGTTCGTTTTCATTTGTTATCATTAGACTTTTTAGATGATTTTTAATAGAGTGTGTTAATGTAAGTTTGATGCTACTCTACTTGACGTTTAATGTATCATTTTGAAATTTTATGCTCGCTGCTAGGAAATTTTCTTTACCAATTATAGCCACAAGATTTATTATTTCAGCTGATCAAAATTATGATACCCATTAAACAGCAGATAATTGAAATGTCTAACGTCACATTTACTTAATTTTCCAATATATTTCGTATCCACCGACATGATTTGTCTGCGCCTTCCGTCACGAAGCAATCCTATAAATATGTAGCGATGAAACCCGGTTCCACGTTTGCCTGTAGTTTTAATTTCCGTTGACTCTAGTGAGGAAATGTCACTCAATGCACGTCCATTCATAACATGTTTGTGAAAGAACCAGTTTAGGGGTTCGAAATCCATTTCGAAATTCGTTATTTCAATTGGTGTACCGAATAAAAAAGATTTCTGTCCAAATGAAATTGAAATTCGAATCAGTTTCGCATTTTCGTTCTAAATCAAATGTAGTAGTTTCGAAACTAGGTGAAGGTAATGAAATGTAGCTTAAATCCGGGAGAGTGTGATAGGAAAGTAATCAAATACGACTGTTCGATGCAGCTGAAGAACATTTCGGATTTAATGAAAAAACCTTTTTGTTTCAGACACTGTTTTTTGCAAATGTATTTCTTTTAGTATGTACATTTACAATTAATCCACTTACTGTACAGGGTGGCAGGACATCTGGACCCTCCTGCGTAGAAATTTTTCGTAGGTATTGCATTTTTCTATGAAACAGCTGATTTTTTAAAGTGAAAACTTCTATAGGTGCGTTGGGCATTTTTTGAGATGGGAAAAACCATTGAACTCGCGACACTGTTACCGTAACCGACACCTCTGTATATAAGTATGACGATTAAAAAAATACACACGTTGTTGTTCAAATAAATTAAGCCTAAGCCTTAATAAATTCAAATCTTTTATAAAGCGAAAACTATGCCAGAAAGCTTATTATACTGTAAAAGACTATATTGAGGACAAAAAGGCTTGGGATTGAGCTGCTCCAATATGTTTAGACAGTGAATGTAGTTTTTATTTTTTTGCTATTTTACACTTTATTTTTCTTAATATCTATGTACTTAAACAATGACATGTACATTTACTGTATCAAATATTATATATTTTAATTATTTTGAATGTGAGGACTATGTGGGTCATTGTTTCCGTTTTAATCATGGTTTGGCAGCTTGAGTAGTTTATGCGGCCTACCCGAATGTCCGGTCTTTGGTATTGTTCGTCAAATCGTTGAGCTCCTTAAGTTCTGAGTTGAGCTGCACGGTTACTGACAAATGCGTGCACTGACTGGACAGGTTCACTCAATCTGTGTGGTTCTTTCCTCAAAAGACCATTTCAGACACCAATCTACATGGTCCTCAAAGATTATGTCTGGATTTTTATATACACATTGACATTTATTCATTTTATATATACAATGACATGAATATTTACTTTGTAAAGTATTTTTATTTTATTTAATTATTGTGAACTAGCTGCTGCCCGCGACGTCGTCTGCGTGAAGGCTCTACAGCACCAAAAATACCTAAGATGCCAGTGTCGCTATAGCATTATAAGTAAACAACTTTTAAAATAGCATTAAAATATAAGTTTTTTTTGCAAGCGAAGCAAGTGAAGAGAGTTATATTGGAATCCTGCTGAGTTCAGTCATAAGATGTGACTGAAGGAAATAGAGAAAATAATGCAGGAATACATTCCAGGACACAAAAGAGTAAAAATACGTACAAAGGTATCATACCTTACAACATTTCCCTATAACGTACGTTGGTAGTTATGCTGCCAGGAGCCAAAATGTAAAGAGAGTCAGGACTGGTGACGCGGGAGCAAGCGACGTACAGTTGCCCGTGTGAGAAGCAACTCGTCCTGAGGTCGACACCCGCTGCCCTCAGTGTCTGCCCCTGCGACTTACTGATGGTCATCGCGAAGCAAACACTCACGGGGAACTGTACGCGCTTGAACTGGAACGGGAAGTTATGAGGTATGAGGGGAATGCGTGGTATAAATACTGCCTCGCCAACGCCACAACTCGTAAGAATTTCCGCCTCAATTTGTGTGTCTGTGGAGCGAGATGACTTTAAGGCGGGTCTCGTTACACAACTTCGGAGGAGATAGGTTCCGAAGAAGCATAATCGGGACACCGACCTTCAGCTTGATGGTATGCGCTGGAAGTCCACTTGCTGACAGGGAGTTCAGAAATTCCACAGGATAATGTGTGGCGTCATCTTGCTCGACAACAGTGTTTATCGAGGTGTAGTCTACTTCATTCCCCTCAATTTCCGAGAGAATGCATTCGTTAATTGCTGCAGCCTGATCGTTTTTATGCGTCAAAATGGCCCGCTCACACACCCAAGAATTTTGCTGGTGCGGTATACGACTGATGTCCCCGTACACACAGCGAATGAGTTCTTCTATGCTGGATACCACTCTACCGAGAGACTCTGGAAGCACCACCTGTCCACCTCTCTCTTCTGGTAGAGTGCCTTCGCCAAGACTTAGAAGGACATCGGAGAATTCTTGAGCACGTGCATTGCCGCCGAGCCGAGCTCTCATATTAAACGGTTGAATGTCGTAATTACAGACACAATTAAAAAGCCATTGTGTCTCGCGTAGATCTACGTTCCGGCATACGATGGGTTAATGGTCAAGCGCAGCGTACGAACTCGTGACCACAACGAAGATCATTTCAACGAAGTATTCACCTCGTCAGCCCTCGATCCCCGCGTCACCACGGAAAGCGTTTGCCGGAAATCGCCACTGAACAGAACTGTGACACCACCCATCAAATGTTCGTTCCTGCGGATGTCCTGCAGGGTTCTGTCCACGGCCTCAACTGCCTTCCTATTGGCCATCGTACACTCATTCCATTCGATCAAAGAGCAATCCTTGAGCACGTGTCCCTTATCGCTGTTACGTGAGACACCACAAACAGGCGTTTCAGCGCTCTCTAAATCGATGGGAATTTTAAAGTCCCGATTTCCACGGTCTTGATGCGGTGATGATTGGGGAGCTGGTAACCCATATTCGATCAGTGGATTGCCGCCGATAGAAATGACCACATCTTGAAGTGAACTGAGACAGGTGTTCAGCACGCGTTCATCAGTTACTTCGACTTCGTCTCCAGTAGCACGCCTCAAAGCTCGTAGAAAATCTTCAGACAGATGATGGCGATACTTCTCCCACAAAGCTACCGGTTTCGCGACTCCACAAAACACCAAGATGACGGCATGCGGCTGGGACTGTCACTGACGCTCGCCTCCACGAGGGTTTCATCCCAATTTTGGTCACTGTCGAGAAGGTCACGTGCTACCCAGGCTGCGCGGTAAGTGGGATACTCCACGCCATCAAATGTCCTCAGAAAGGCGAAAGACGTTGGGCCTCGGACAGTGTGAAGTAACAACCGCAGAAAATAGCATTCGCCATTATTCGGATGCACGGTATACCTACCCTACCTACCCTACCCAATGCGGTGTCCTTGAAAATTCCTGGAAAACTTTCCACAGCACCTCCTCGTCGACGTCGGTTAAATAAACCCCTTTGCTTGTCGTACGTGTAATATGAAGGCACCTCGTCATACGTAAGGGATTTGTTTTACATCACATTTAAGTTTATAATTAGGTATACGACATGAAAATATATTAAGGTGAATGCGCAGTGGTAGACCGCGAAATTCAAATTTTCTTACGTTTTTTGCAATTTGCAGGCCAGTGTCAGGTTGTATCTTGATCAAAATTTGATTCGCGACAATAACAGGTACGTATTTATAGAATTATAATCATTAGAATCATTAATACATCTTTCTAAGTTAGATTTGTACCACTAAGCAGTTTTCCATAAGAGATTTGTTGTCGTGGTACAAATCTAACTTAGAAAGATGTATTAATGATTCTAATGATTATAATTCTGTAAATACGTACCTGTTATAGTCGCGAATCAACTTTTGATCAAAATACAACCTGACACTGATCTGAAAATTGCGAAAAACGTAAGTAAATTTGAATTTCGCGGGCTACCCTGGCACTTCCCCCTTAATTACCAAGCAATAATCACACAGATAAATACCGAACAAAAGTATTAACAGTCAATGTTTATTTTGTACTAACAACATGAAATTGATGAAGAAATGATCATCATCAATGAACATAACTTTCTTGTAATACTTAACACCGCATTTTTTTTAAATTGTCTTCCTCAACTCTGCTCAAGATTTTGAGGGTTTTGTTGGACCTTGAATTTGTCAAAACGAACTATACGATACAACTTGTATGAAGAAAATGTACATTACCATCTATGAATTTTAAGAATAACTAACTACTAACCTCGCCAACATGATCAAATTTAAATTATTAATTTCCAAAAATTGTTAACATGTAACTTGATTTGATTTTTATGAAATCTCTTAGATGGCGCTGGTTCAAAATTTTCTTTATACTACTAACATTCATTAAACTATGTTTCTCTGCCCAAGTTACTTAAATGGCGTAGTTTTTATAGTGTAAAGCTAGATAATAGCATGGCTTACTCAAAAATAACATTTAAATATGCGTCGTTAGATTACACGCTGTCACAGAATGCGTAAGAAAAATAAAGATTCACAGCTCCTCCCCCGTAGGTGATAGCGTGATAATATGTAGCCTATATGTTGACCCGACCTCTTAGTAATACTCATGCAAAATTTGATGTAAATCCATGCAGCACTTTTTGAGATTAGCCCGGACATACAGACAGACAATCAGACAAACAGACAAAAATTCTAAAAATTATATTTTCGGCTTCGAAATCGATTGTAGATCACGCCCCAAGTATTCTTTTAAAAAAATATTCAATGTACAGTTTTGACTTTCCTACGATTTTATTATATGTATAGATGTGAAGACTATGTGGGTCATTTCTTTTTTCTGTTTTCCTTCTTAGTTAGTTTTAATCATGATCTGGCAGTTTGAGTAATTTACGCGGCCTACCCAAATGTCCTTTCTCTGGTATTGTTCGTCGAATCGTTGAGCTCCTCAAGTTCTGAGTTGAGCTGCACGATTTTTGACAAATGCGTGCACTGACTGGACAGGTCCGCTCAATCTGTGTGGTTCTTTCTCAAAAGACCATTTCAGACACCGATCTACATGGTCTTCACATGATCTGACCAAGATTTTGTCTGGACTTTAAAAGAGACTGTGACCTCTGAGTTTGTTTCGGCCTTTCTTCTCAGAGTAGTCAGATAGGAAACGCCGACCTCATCTAGCTTTAAAAAAATATGATTGACATGTAAAAGTGTTTGTTCAAACCTACTTACAGAAATAAAATCATTTATCATTTATCAAATTTTCATTTCTGTCGGCACACCCGAAGTGCCACTGTTTTTTTTTTCTTATAATCCACGAACAATGTTTACGTTGGGGTGTTTACAATCAAGTGCTGAATTCATGGTTATAGTTTGCGCGTCGATGGATGCCACCCTGTATTTCCAAAACGCAAATTTAATTTAATCTAAATCTAAACGTTTGAAACGATTTGTGATGAACAATCATGAAATATTCAACAGCTTTTTATTGTTTCTAATCTAAAGCAATTCTTAAAAATATCATGTTTGTCGTTTCACGTTGGCACTCGAAAAAACAACAACACAGCGAATATTTTTTTAATCTTCAGTTTTACGAATTTTGTTTTTCATCTGTTACGTTTCGTACAGCGAAAAATAAATAAAAACTTTCCCCAATTAAAAAACTTGAGAGTTCAAATAACAGCGATATTAAATTACTTTGGGAGTGAGGAATTTCGCTCTTTATAGTTATACGGTCTTACGCAAGTTTTACTTTATCTAAATAGTTATCAGATAGCCGTTTTTAGTGCGTGATCAATTAAAATTCTGAAATATGCGACGCGAACATCTCGCTCTCGCAGCCTGTTACCATGGAATCAATACATGGTTGTGAACCCCTTGCGTTGACATTTTCGTCGGATTAAAAAGAATTGCTGTTCCATATATTACGAGTATGACCGAAACTTACACAACACTTTTCTATGAAACAGCTGATTTGCGACGAAAAATTTCTACACTAGCCCCCTAGCTGTGTGAAAATCATGTGCTGAATTCATGATTACAGTTTGAGCGCCGATGTCCTTGCCACTCTGTATTTCATTTTCATCTTTTATCCTGATTGTGTCATTTTCATATTTGATTTGTTTTTTTTTTAATTCCTTACGATTTACATTATTCGTTGTGTTTATTAGCACTGCAAGTATAAGAACAGTTTATTTATTTCGTGCCAACTTGATGACTTTCACGGCTTTCAATAATCATGAGGCGAACGTCTGCTACGTACTTCCCAATACTCAAGCTCCAACAAAACCCTCATGAATAAATAAAGGTTTGTAAGCCACCTACTTCGAATTTAACCAAACCTCCAATTATCTTCAGTACATTTTCCATTCCAATTTAGTCAAACGTAACGGGAACAGGGTATTCTATTACATTACAGCCATTCCCCTGATAATGTACCTTAATTTGTCGCAAATGGCGTCCCATTTTGATTCAGATCCCTTGATTGGTGGTGACGTAAATACGTTAATTTCTCTTCCCTGACTCCGGCTTGTGGCTTGGAAGCTTTTAGTCTATAAATGTTGATTTAGTTTGGCCTTTGTTTTATTTGTTTTAAATGATGTTGAATTTTTGTGGGTCTGTATACTGGGAACTATAGATTGGGCCTTTTCCTGCATTGAATACACTAACTTAGTTTTCATGTTATTATATTTTACGATTTTAAATTTACCATCAGGCAGTTAACAACTTTGATTGTTGAATAGTATTTTATTCTATTACAAGGTGGATCGATGATCTGATGAAGGTCGCATGAATTCATTGGATGCGAGAAGCAGAGAACCGGTCGAAGTGGCGACACTTGGGGGAGGCCTATGTCCAGCAGTGGATGTCTTTCGGCTGCAAGATGATGATGATGATTTTATTCCATTTGGATTTACTTCTTTATTATTATTGCCTTCTCCTCTATATCCTCTAAATTATTCACAATTTGAAGACTATTTCTATAAAAGGTCTTGGTTCAATTTCCCATTGTCTACTATGCTCGTACCTACTAATAAATATGTATAGTTAATCGTTACAATCATAATAACCATCCATCTTTCTTACCTGCATGATCCAGGAGCCGTTCCCAGCGAATGTATATCCGGCGTGCACAAGGTGCCTGTGTCGTGTAAAGGAGCTGAGCAGATTACGCATGCACTGCATCAGCGTGTTCATCTGTGGGTGAATCAGGATCTCTGTCACCAGGTTCTCTGACGCGAACTGGATGAGGCGTTCGCCTGGAAAAGAAGGAAAAACATTAGGCATACGTTGTTGGTAAAGCTTAGGGTCTTATGTACAGATGCAGTGGGGTCTTTCCACTGAATTGTTATGATTTGGTTTATTAGAGTAAACATTTAAATACTATAGTTTATTGTGAGTCGTTTATATTTGTATTTTGGTTAATAAACAGTAACATAAAAAAACGCAATAACATTAATTGGTATACAGGAAGAGAACTGTAGGATTATAGAATTGATGTCGATAGTGCAACGAACAGAGGTGACAATATATGTACCGGATCTACAGCTGTTACTGTACTTTCGTGTTTTTGTATATTAGTAGTTACGTAAAGAACTTTTCCTTATTCTTAATATTCGTGCTTCGTGGTCAAGTAAAATATTGCGTGTTGTGTGCACATAAAATTACACTGGGACAATTCTTTACTTCTGACCCTATTTTTTGTTGGTTTAACAAATAGCTAAGCTTTTAGCGTAATACACTTCTAGCGATAACATTTTTTTCTTTGATTAGGAGAAATATTAATTGACGTTTTATGTGTGAAAATTGTTTTTAGTTATACTTTGTAATAATTTATACATGGTGTGCAATTCACCTAAAGGTTATGACAATAGTGTTACCTCTATTAAATATTTCTAATTGAATTATCATAATTACAAGATATAACCGCAAAACGCTCGCCCTTCTGCGCTTCGAAGTCACGTCACATCCTAACATAATTTTCAACTTCAACCCCTATTAGCTTTCAGCTGACACATACGTTCAACCTTGAAAGCCCACAAAGCGTTCAAGAAAAAATATAAAGTCTATGGTGACAAAAACGTTCCGCAATGCGCCATTTCACCAGCTCAGTTATTCGTTATCGACGTCTCCATTCACCCCTATTCATCGCTATTCACCTCGCCGCGTACCAATTCTACGTCGTTTATTTGATTACCGTCTTAATATAATTCGTGTTTGGCTTTATCTGCGCCGTTTTAGTCGTGTGGGGGACTTAACTGAGCAATTGACAAAGCGATAAAGTCTGTACTGTTAAGTGTTAACGGTGTTGCCAGCTAAATAAGGGATGAAGTAGTTTTATCTGATTGTCATCCCTAGCAACAATTAGACGTGCATCTGATAGGACCTGGTGGCCTACCATGATCTAATTAAAAACGATTCAAAAACAAGACATTTCAGTTTAGGTTCCTAAACTGCATCGCTTGAGCTGCTCTATGGACGTCATGGTACCAAACAAGTATGAATGAAACCAAAACTTGCGACTCAGTTTGGGACAATCGCTTTCAGCAGATGGCACGGCCTAAACTGAATCGTTAAACTGACGTCATGGTACGAATTAGAGAACAGTTCAGTTTAGGTCCTAAAGTGGATCGCGTTAAGAGCTTGTGGTAGGCCACCAGGGGTGCAATGTTGTTAGATTACTATGGCATTATTAAAAAAACGTTGTTAATGCTGGTTTTACTCCTAGAGGACCAATTAATAATTGGTATTGGAGCTAAGGACCTAAACGTAGGACGAAGAACCTGAAGTCTTATGGAATCATTATGAGCAAGTAAAATGTGGCCATGATATTATCACATTGAAACATTATTCTGATTTCCTTTTAAGCATCGTATGCGCGAAATATTTGAAGGAATACCTAGAGGTTTCTGTCAGGCTAGTCACGGAAGTGTCTGATAGAACCACCTGTGTTCCGAATCTCCATACAAGATGGATTGCTATATTTTGGCAAGAGATGAATGTATCCGTATTAATCAAAACGTACAGACGCCAGCACATCAACCTACTACAATCTGTCAGATTTCTGTAATAGATTTTCAACTTTATCGCTAAAGCATAAGGTTCAATGTTGATTGGGAAAATTTGACAGTTAGGTGTAGGTTGATGTGCTGGCGTCTGTACATTTGCTTACTTACGCGGTAATTGTGTAATACACATAGAATATCTTTTATTTTGACCAATTTCCTTAAATTCCGCAACATTCATTGCATGATTTACGTTGCCGAGCAGGCGGATTTTTCAAACATATGAAGCAATGGATTAGCGATTTCCTTCAAAATCCATAAGATTGTGATTTAATGCTATTAAGTAAGTCCAAAAATCGCAAATTATCATAAAACGATGCCTCATAAAACATCACACCAACTTCAATATCTATCACTTCCAATTAGTGCCCAATTTGTATGCGATCGATACCGAATTAATAACATCGGCTATCGGCTATTGTTGCCTGAATGTCAAAGGCCCACAATTTTTTCGGTCGCCTCTCACTAATTGATTTTTCCAAACAAAAAGCTGGATTTTTATTTATAGCTTTAAATACGTCCTTTTTTAACTAGGTAGGTAAAATTTCGAAAGGTGATTAATTACATGATCACCTATCAAAGCCTAGCCAATAGTGTAGCATGTAACATAACAATTTTTTTTTTGTCACCAAATGGTGCTGTTAGTTGATTTTAATTTAAAAAATGAAACTATTAAATTCGTTAGAAGGAGCGTTGGCAGACCTATTTAATGAAAACTTATTGCCCAATGTGAATCTCGGATCCCAACAAATGCCAGAAGAAGCTTCACAATTTTTCTGGTAAAATCCTTTTCATTATCTAACATCAATAAAATGTTCTTCATTCTAAATAAAATTCCAAAAAGCCTTTTATGTACCCATTATCTTAAACAGAAACATAATTAGGATCATTATTTCTCTCCGCTGAAACAATTTTAAACCACCTAGGGCACTCCCAAATCTTCTCTTCACTAAACGAAAGTAAATTTTCAATCAACTCCGATTGTTTCAAAGTTGAAAATCTCCTAATTTTGTTAAAACAGTCAGAGTGGAACAATTCCCAGGAATAATATTAGATTTTGAATAACGACTGGATATTTTAGAAAAGATGGTGTTGAAATAAATTAATTGGTTGTTTTGCTTCAATTATTATTAGTACAGTATTTTACAAAAACTTTCAAGCCCTTGTTTTTTCGAAATGAACGAACCGATTTTAATGGAACCTCGTACGCATAAGCAGGATACAAAGGTCGAAAAAGTTTGTTAAGAACATTTTCGAAAAATAGTGTTACAGCCAAACTAGACCGATTTTAAATTTTCCATAGAAACAGAGATATCCAGTTATCTTTTTATAAATAAGCCATTTCGATAAACAAGGGCTTGAAAGTTTGTATGAAATGCCGTACGTCGTAAACGCTCTTAAGGACTGTAGCATCAGCAAGTCTGTAATCAGAACTTCAATATTATTTTGTTAGTTAAAATTTTGGTAACTTGGTGAAAATGTAATGGTATCCTTAATATAAGAAGTGTGTTCATTGTGATTTTGGAAGGTAACCTGACAAAAGCTAATAAACTCTGATTTTCCGTGACAAAAACCTAAACAGACTCATCATCATCATCATCTGCCTAGCCTTTTTCCCAACTATGTTGGGGTCGGCTTCCAGTCTAACCGGATGCAGCTGAATACCAGTATTTATATAAAACCTAAACAGACTATCAACCAAAAAATATATAAACCCGAGTAAAAACATTAATGGCAAAAAAATCTTTAGCGAAAAATGTTCTTCGTCAAATAACGACTAAATGTCGCAGAAATCAGAGGTGAAAGAGTGAAAAATAATGACATCTAGGAACAAAGCGTTTTGTTCACATAAACACAAAGAAGAGAGGACTTGTGACAATGCCTCGGCGGCTTTGACACCACACGAGAGATTGGACCTTCGGAATGTAGTTGACAGTGTTGGAAACTACTCAGTAGGTAAATGTATAGTTGAGGTTTAGGAGACTGGTGTTACTAAGTAATTACTAGATAGAATAAACAGGGTGGCGAGAACGTCGACGCTCAAACTGAAACCATGAATCCAGCACATGAGTCTAGACCTAGCGTAGAAATTGTTGGTCGGTTATCAAAAAATAATTCAGCTTTCACAGAAAAGTAAAAAAATTGCAGTTTTTTTTTAAATAACCGATAAAAAATTTCTACACAGAGGAGTTCACACGAAAGTTCAGAATAATTGACGGAATCCATGGTAACAGTTACGCGTCGACGTCCTTGCCACACTGTTTACCTAGAAAGAAATATAATTTTGAGATGAAGACAGATATACTCGTAGTTTGTATGGAAGAAAATAATTCTACCCCATATACCAAATCTAAGAATTATGTTTCTTTGAGGATAAAGAATGGTAATATTTGAGTGTCTTATGACAAAAGTAAAACTTCGTTGAATGGAAATGTATTTTATGATGATGAAAGTCTAGAAGTTAATTTAATCTAATATATCGACAATGGGAACGCGGTGAAAGGAATAAAGTTAACGTAAAAGTCTGCACCGAATACCTATCAAGTACCTCCGATTATATTCCAATTCATTCTCTCAGTGCAAAAAGATCCGATTAGCTGACTCCAATAAATAAATCCTCGTCGAGATAAAAATATAAAAAGCCAGCAAATACTTGATAAGGCTTTCATATCTCGGTTCCACGGTTTCAATAGCTCCGTTGGAATCACTTGAGGGTCCATGAAGCTGCTGAGCAAATCCTCGGTCACTTGCAGCGAAGATAAACAACGGTGTATTGACTGAACCTACAATGTCTCCCCGAGATAATTGGAGTTCGGTTTCAGTTTGTGAGTTGGTCTTGTTTATTGTTGAAGACGCTTGAAATGCTGGAGAGATTAAAGTTGGGAATGGGGTTGTGAAGTGATAAAGAGTATCAGTTCTGTTTTCTTCATGAAGTATACTTCTTGTGATAGTATTTTGATATTGTTCAGTACTTTATATCTCGTTCTATAAACCGTTGATATTCTTGTATAGTCAGGGAAATTTATTGTTTATCAAATTCACACACTACGTCTATTTATAGTGTTATATCCATTTCATACAACTTTCAATGAATGACAGTTATCGTTTGAATATAGGTACGGACAGTTTAAGTTGGTAATCAATTTGATAAACAAATGAGATGAGATAGTCCGGTGAGAAAGGGGGTGACTACCGAAATGACGACTAATAGAGAAGAATGGAAGATATATACATGTTGCGCCGACCCCAAATAAATTGGGACAAAGGGATAAACAATTAATTTACTGGTAAATTAATTGTTTATCCCTTTACGTCCCAATAATAAATATATATGTTAAGTCTGGACTTAACATATATATTTTGTATATACCTACATAGTCAGGACCCAATATATTATTTTGCTCACAAGAACCCAAATAAAATTATATAACCAGCAATCTAAGTTGATGTTCAAACCAAATTAGGTATATACCTGTCTAGAATCCTTATATAACACAACCTTTCGATGTTAGAACAACAATAAACTGAAATAACTCTATATTACAAAGAAAAATGTAATTAACTTATATAACATCACAATTTTATTACTGAAGTGTACGGATTATATTTGACCAGATGGCTTTAAAAGGATTTCCTTTGACTAAATTATCCGAGAGAACAGACGCCGCCATTTTGAAATATGTTTCAATTTAATCGGATTATGCGAACCTTTGCTTTTACATTACTTTGGTCATACCAATTAGCAATTGATATGAAACCAGATGAGATTACTGGATTTGCTCATTATGCAAATTAGAATTACGGTAGTATTTTACTTGGATGGGTAAAACAGATTAGTATTAGAATTAATTTCAGGCCAAAAAGGATTACAGGAAAAAAATACAGAAAAACCAAGGAATGATAGATGAAAGTCTAATAAGAAATAACCTGTGTTTTTCCGAGCGCATACAACCCAAATCTCTTCAAAGTGAGAGTGAACAGGCTTCTTCTGGATAAGCTCGCTCCATCGTCGACTTTGTCTCTGTCACCTTTGACCTAGACTAGAGTCAAGAGCAAGTCCATTTCAAAAAAAAAAAAAATAAAAAAAAAACCTAAAAGGAGGCACAAAAAAAATGCTGTAAAAATCTGCATACCGCGAGGGCTGGTTCGAGGTGGCGCGGGAAAAGAGTTCCTGGAAGGATGTGGGGGGGGCCTTTGTCCAGCAGTGAGAAAATATAGACAATGAAAAAAAAATCTGTCTAAAATGTTATTCAGAATGATATACTTAATTATAACTAGCAAGCTATGTAGCGCTGATTTTCTTTTGCATCTTCTACTGATTTGCCTAAAAATAATTCATTTTAATTAAGTACCATTAATTTATTCTCCTTTTAAAGTAGTCCTATTAACTATTCAGCTTATTATAATAATATTAAAGTCATCAGCAAAGAATAGATCCATTAGAGTAGTTAGCAAATCCTTGAAAATATGCCAACGTGGACTATTGTGAAGCAAAGCTTTTAAATCCATTAGGTACAGTTCTCTACTAAGTACTTGAGACTCAATGATTCTTCTTTTCTAAGTATTTTATATTTCTAGTATTTAATCAGGTCTTTTCTCGTGGGGAAATCGTACCTACTAAAGCCCTATTTACTCCGTTTTTTGTTCAAATAAATGAAACTCCAATAAAATTAAGGATTGCCAAAGTACAGAAAGAACTTACCCCCCACATTTCGCCAGTAATGTTTAATTTCCATGTAATAGGGGGCGAACTCCAAACTGCTATTGAGAAACTCCTGATGGAAAACCCATAACACGCTATATTGATGTATTATCTCAAGATTTATACTTATTTCTAGACAAAAAGTTACTGGCAGCTCCTAGTTGCACGCCTCATTGAGAAAAGGGCTGTTCATAAACCTAACCACATCCATTTATCATCCCACTAATAATTCACACTCTATAACCCAAAGTTACTCATCGAAATATTTCGGTCCACAAAAAATAAATACATAAATCTGTTACCATTCGGTGCGCTCCTTCGATCGTGAACGAGCCAGTGGGCCAGAAACTCCGATAAACCGTCAACGCTTAAAACTTTCGCTCATTTCGTGGCCTACATTTGGTTGATAAAGCGCATTTAATGAGTATATTTACGTTTCAATGGGTGATAGACTTCAGGCTAAATATTTTATGGGTTTATGTCTGTTTTGTATAAGTAGAAATAGAAGTTTAGGAGTCTGAGAAGCGAGTGTTTTGCGAATCAGTCCTTCTATGAATTAATTAAGTATACTGGGAAGTCGGTGTTCTACGAATTATACGATTAGGCTCTCTGGAAATTGGTATGACGTCAATGTGATACTGACAATACCCTACAGGTATTATTCAGGGTACCTATTTAATTACCTTACCGTAGGTGTGGCTCTATTTTAGTTTCATCCCGGTATAAATACATTACATTATAGGTATTAAAAATATTCTGGCAATAGACTCTCTTTTCCAGAGAAAATATAGTCTATTGCCAGAATATTTTTAAAGAGTAGAGTGTTTTAGTAGTTTTTTTTAAAAGGTTTGTCATAAAAATGTCAAACCTTCAATTTTCAAAGAGTGGGCTGAAAACTGAACGTGCTGTTATCCTGCCTTTCCTCCGTGGGACGATGCATGACGAGGTTATGCCAAATATAAATCAACAGTTTCTAAGCTCCTCAACGATAAATAGGAAATAATAAACTCAAACAGGACTAAACAATTTTCCTTCTAGCTTTTTCTTGTAAGACTATTTTTCTTGGCACGAACTAGCTTATAATAAGACTATCACATAATAATATTCCTTCGTTATCGAATGTTTGTGCCTGACTCATAAAAGTCAAATAATGGAAATATGTTCAAACGCGATTGGACAAGAATCTAGCGCAAAGAAAATATCTTACATTTTATATTCTAGAGCGTATGTTAGAATATTATGAGTGACATAGGGGATTTTTTCGATAGCATACTCCGCTTGGCTTCTTGTCAGGAAACAGGATTCTCATATTCATCGTGACTGGCGATAAGTATGATTCGTGGTTCCTGTATGTCATTATTAGTTTATAGGGAAAGGTGCTAGGCTAGCTCGTTTTTTAGACACAATTAGGATATTCACAAAAAATAGTGACTAACTTGAAATCTTAATAGAACTTCACCTGTGATAAATGTAGGTTATTCTGTAAATTGTTTTTAACTTCGTAGTTTTAACAATGACTTTTAAGGTAAAAAACCAAATCAACTAATCTGCTGTAAACAAATATGAATAAATGGAAAAATAACTTTAATTCCTACACAATAAAGTTCAGTTTACGCTACAATTTCAAACATTTTTATAAAATTTTCAATATTGCTAGTCACTCTGAAATCAACTTAATTGACATTGAAATAAAGTTGATATTTGTTTAACTTGAAATAGGGTGGGGTGTGCAGCACTGTGCACTTTTACTATAGATTGCTCTATTTTTATTGCAATGGAACTAAATTCGTTTCCAATCGTTATTATACCTGCTATCTAGATCTGTGCCTAAAACCCATGTAATTTTATTTATAAAGCTTAAAATTGAATGTAATAAATTAGTTCCCAGTAGTCACGAACGTCGCATGTTGTATGAGATTAGCAACTCAGGCGGAATAATTAATTTTAGGCCTAACTGCGATATAGGTCACAATTTGGATATTATGTTTTAGATTGCCTGACCTGTTCTAAAATGTTATAATGCTATCGTTGGGAGTGGCTAAGTATAAAATTGGGGTCTTAAATAAATTGGGACGGTAGGTCGAAAAACTGATGTATTTTGTTTTAAACCTAGGGATCCTGAAATACCTCTAGGATCAACAGTTACTAGGTAATATTCCAATAAACTAATTATAAACACTTTATCTATAATGATGGTACCTACAGATGGTGAGCTTATTATTAAACACGAGCGACCCGCTCCTGCTTCGCACAGGTTTTACGACAGTAAATAATCGAGGTTTAATTATTTATTATAAATAAGTTAAATATTAATGTATCATGTTGTGACATAAACCTTCCGGAATACATTCTGTAAATGTTGGTGAAAGGCGCATCTTTGAAATCCATTTCAAAGTTTAAAAGAACAACGCGGTCATACAGACAGACACGAAAACAATTTATAATAGGTCTAGATATAGATTAATTTCGGACAAAAACTATATTATTATAATTTCGTTCATTTATCTATATACATATTTTAGTTACATTTTTAAATATTTCTTAAAATATAAAAAATAAGTATAAAAAACATTTAAAAATATAAAAAAAAAAATATTATAATTATTGTTAATAATAATTTTTCTAATGCTATAAAACCAAAGATTCTCTATGTATAAAGCATTCTCATCCACGTCCAACTTTAGGCTAAAAATAATCTTCACGTTTCGTAAGTGGGTTGACGTTCGCAGTACATACCTTCGTTATTGTTAATTTACAAGATGACGAAACTGTCCTTCGCCTTTGACTTTACCTTAGTGACTCATAAAGACACCTTTAAGAATTAAGAAAAAGGGAAGGTGACCTTTTATATATTTTTAGGCAAATGATCACTTTACGTCCCATACTTTGCCTATTTTTGATTCACAAAAGGTATAAATAAATAATAATGTTATCTATTTCTTACGTTTAAAGTTCATCCCATTTCCTATGAGAAAGAAAATGAAAATTTTTACCATTATCTTTAGAAACTATACTTCATCTCCTTCCCGCAAATCTAGCTCAACTTCAGTAATATTTCATCCGTAGCCGCTTATCTCGTGTTTGCTTAAAATCTCAAGTTTACGAGGTTTTTTACTATCGCTCTTTGAAATTACGACAACTAGGCACCCATTTTGTAGGGTACAAAAAATGTATCTATCTGAGAGAATTTTGTTAACATTTTTTCTTGTTGTGGCATTGAAAAAGGCGCGGAGGGGTAAATGTATTTATGTGGTTAAATGGCATTATCAATATGGACATATGGGTGTGAATAGATCAGTCTCTTACGGTTGTAAAAGGCTTTCTATATGGTGAGATCGGAGATCATTATTCGGAAAATTATCGAGAAGGACTATGATCTAGGTTTCATCTGATTGATAGAAAACTGGCGGTACTTACTTAAATTAATATTTATTGAAAAATATTATTAGTAAATAAGTAGTTTTTGGTTAATAATATTTTTCTAACCAACTTAATATGACGTAATCGTAGTCCCAATACATACTCGTAAAAAGTTTGTATAGCCTACCTGAATAATAAATAAGTCTGGCTATCAATAATTTTACCGCTAACCCAATTCTCTCGTTCGACGTTTAAAACTAGCGCGGGAACTCAAACAGCTGTCAAACCCTACTTTTTCATTTTCCGAGAATAAAAAAGAAGAAAATGAAAATGGCAATCCTCCTTCGTTCGGTCTGTTTTCTTTGCTTGGAGGAACAGAATCAACATTGAACGGGTTTTCTCTGGAGAGATTAATTAAATTACGTATCCGAGTTTCCCTACATATTCGTACGAATATATGGCGTCTTTTCCTAACCAAATTACATGTTTCATAATTAAATTAATTAGTTTCTGTAATAGGATTAATCGGTCCTCGCTTAATCCTGGTTTTTGCGGTGTAACCCAACTTTATGCTGTAAAATAAGACTTAATACATAGACTAAAATATTCAAAATTGAAAATCATGAGTGACTGAGGGTGTGTGTGTGTGTGTGTTTGTCTGAGTGGAGATCACGCCATGACGGAAAAACTTCGTGTATTAGAAGCAAGATTGTTTGGTACGTATTCGTATGTGATTTGAGCACTTGGTAGTCACTGGAAATCTCACTGAGATCCTATCATATTTGACAGTCTAGGTTGGTCTGCTTTGCTTAAACTCCGAGGGGCAATTCTCGTAATTATAAGAACGTTCACAGTCTGGATCTGTCTTAATCTGTCAAAAATACCTTCATTTTTGACAAGTTTCTGACATTGACTGTCGCTAAGATGAGATTGCGACTAGATTTTGAACGTTTTTAACTAAGGGAATTGGGCTTCCGATGGGCGCTGTTTTATTCAAATCAAATTAAATCATAAATGGTGTGTTTTTTTGTAAGTAGATATTTTAAGACACTTTTACTCGTCAATTTTTCCGTCAATATTTTAAAACTAGATGGCACCGGTATTTCCTGTCTATTTGTTCAATGATAATATGGTACTGATTATGTAACCCGGTGTCCTAGCTAGTATTGAGTAACGGGCGTCAGGTGCGTCAATCGCTCACGTCATCCCATCATTTGTACGACGTCAAACTGATTGATTGCTTTTGCAAACATTACTATTACCTATAAGTACCTACTTACCTATTATCGATGCAATAATGTGGAATATGTATGAGATCTCGGCATATACAACGTGTTTTTTTTTATATCCCATAACTCGTAACTTGTACTCATCATTATGAACAACTTTTACTAAGGGACCAAACCTAAAATCGCGAAAAAAAATCAGCTGTTCCCTAGATTTTGACGAGTTATGCGAACATAAATGTAGGGAACAGCTGATTTTTTTTCGCTATTTCATGTTTGGTCCCATAGTAAAAGTTGTTCATAATGATGAGTACAATGACCCCTTAAGAGGATAACGGTGATTACAATTTCACCCTGTATACATACATCTGGGTACTAATGAAAGGTATATTGGATTAAAACTCCTACTGAAGGACTACGTCCTCATCTTATACAGAGATGATTATCACTACGCTTTCTCATAGTGGGTTGGTGATGACATCTGAGGGGTAATTCCCCTATTTTTAAGTACGTTCGCATTCTAATTTCAATCTCAATCTGTCAAAATACAATCAATTTACTTGAATTTGAACGTTTTTTTTTTGTAATTAAAAACGTTCGTTAAATCTAGTCGCAGTCTTATCTCGGCAACAAACAAATGTCAAAATGTAGGAAAATTAGAGGTAGGTATTTTTGATTGAGACTGAGATCAGACTATGAACCTTTTTAAAATTACGAGAATTATCCCTCTGGTATGACAATTTTGTATCGCAATTTTGCATAGATTACATTGATTAATGTTTTGTAGGTACTACTTAAAAAACGGCGTGTTTAGACACAGAACATGAACAGAATGGTGTATTCTAATGTCATTAATTTGTTTCTTGGCGATTTTGGGACCGTGGACTCTACAGTATTTTAGGGGTTTGTTTCATAGACGGCATGAAATAAAGCGCTATTTCCGCCAACTGTATTATATTATTTCGATCAGTTTACCTAAAAAAGCCATACACCAAGTCTTACAGCCACAGTTAGGTACAGGTAGGTAGAGCAATCAGTCACGTCAGCGCCTCGCCCGAGCCGCGGTATCACTGATTGATTGCTCACCGACGCGCGCCGCTGGTGAATCGACCAGCAATTATTATTAGTGTCGATAGCTGTTACCAGATTGAAATGGAACATAAGAGCTTTCGTTTATGAAAAATAATTACGTTTTGAATCAAGGAAAAAACATATTAATTTTTAAATAATTTTATCATAGCAAAAATATGTTTGCCCAAACACAGTCAGCGTAAGATAAAAACTTACTTATCTTGTCTTACTTTATTTTCAACACCTCCTTCATAATATTCCATTTATTACATCATTAGACAAATAACGGTTATCACTATTTAATTATTTCATTAAAACCGTTTAATAAACTCCGTTATTTCACTATTAATAAAGCAATGTAATCTATTTACCATTTACATTTAAAAAATAACTAAAGTGCAGTAATTTCAACAATCTTACATAATAACTAGCTGACCCCGCAAAAGTCGTTTTGCAAAAAAAAAAAAATTGACAGTTGCCGATTCTCAGACCTACCCGATATGCACACAAAATTTCATACAAATCGGTCCAGCCGTTTCGGAGGAGTATGGTAACTAACATTGTGACACGAGAATTTTATATATAAGATTACTATCGTTATTTTCTATATGTAGTTTTTTTTTTGCCTTTAATGTCCCACAGCTGGGCAAAGACCTCCCTACTCTCATTCCACCTCTCTGTCCGAAGAAAATGTAGTCTTCGTGTTGAAAATAAAATACTGTAAATTGTTGATTTTTTTACAATGGCAAGTGGAAAATAATGCATAAGTAAATGTAAAGTGAAAAATACTAATATAAAAGGATTTTGAATGATGCATTACAATTCAATCACGAGATAAACCTTACAGTAACTAACCCTTGAAACACTCTTCAAGTGTAAAGCTACAATACAAACCACTACGAAGAACGCAGACCGCACATTGTGGCATCTCTCAAGGGGAGAGATGCCACAATGTGCGGTCTGCGGTCCGTTAGTGGTAACGTAGGGCTGTTAACACTGCAGTGACAGTACCATCGTGTGTATTCGGGTGCACCGCAGTACGAACCAAATACCTAACCTTGTCAAGTACTGTAGAGATTATAGCATATTTGGTGATTAAATGCAACCTATATGAATACTTAAAAAAGTAGATGGCAGAAATACGAGACAAACATTGATTTATAAAAAAAACTAGCAGCTATTATAAAGAGAAAAGATTCAAACCTTTTTTCTATATTCGTTTGTCACGCTATCACGCTAAAACGGTATGGTAGACCATGACCTTAATTAGGACATATAATACTTTTTATCCCGATATTCCCACGGGATCGCCACTTAGGCGGGTGATACCGCAGGGCGCAGCTAATAGTCATTTCAATTAATGCAGTTATAAAAGCTCTCCGGAAACAAATTAGGTATTCAATCAATTGGGGAAAGAAATCCACTGGCTGTTATGAAGGACATAAAACTAAGAGCTCCCTGCAGACCGTAAATAAGTTTGTTACGACAGTTTGGGCTGAAGGAATAAACGCTGTATAGCTTATTTAATCGTGCAGAAAATTTCGAATAGGCAGCTAAAATATTGTTTGAGAAATACATAAAATATGTAGTGATAGAATAAAAGTAAAGTAAAAAGTTTTTTGTCACAAAAAGCATTCCCAGGAGTTTGAAATAATAGGCTATGCTGCTTTACTCGTATGTGTTTTCAAAGACTCCACGAGTGACATATTTAAATATACGTTCGTTGGACCCTGGTCATTAAATTTAGGCTACGCTATCATATTACCGAGTGATTAATATTTTTCCCGCTGCTTTTGCAATTATTTTAAACATATTACGTGTTCATAAAACAAAAGAAGAATGCAATGAAAAGATTATGATTAAAAAGTGTCCAGAAAACATTATCCTCTAATATTGAATTAACTTTTAAAAGAACGAGTAAAGCATTCTCAAAAGAAACGATTTGATCAAATGATTTTTACTAGCCTACGCTGTCCCACTCCTGGGCAAAAGACTATCCAACATGAAAAAAAAATATAGGCACAAAATATTTTTCAAAATTGGCAAAATATTAACATCAAAAGAAACCCATATTTCCTTACAAATTGGAATCCTAACAATACCTGTTTCCAAGTCTAACAAAACAGGCGTGAATTTGTATTTGATATAAATCATTGGGGCGAAGAAATACAATAACCGCTTATTTCCCTCAAGTATTGTTCGTTTTCGGCACCCCAACAATAACTAAACGAAAACGGTATATCTATACATATTAGGGATTTTATTTTCTTTTTTCATATTTATTACCTACCTACAATCTACATAGGCAATGGACTAGATTTGAATGAATGAATGAATGAATTGCACCGATCCCAGCGTGGTTAACCCAGACTCGATTATACCTACCTATAATCTACATAGGCAATGGACTAGATTTATATATTTTTTCTAGAACAAAAGCTTTCTCAAATAAGACAGCTTCACGTTAATGGTTGGTTCAAAGATTATGTAATAGTATTGGGGCGTATTTGGAAAAGTACTACCGAAGAATCTAGAAACAGTAAAGGAAATCACGCGTGTTGTATGGTAGGAACATAGTGCGGGTATGGGCAGAAATTCTAGTTAACAATGACATTAAGGAACTCTTACATTGGTAGCCGCCGATAAGCTTGGAGTAATGCGATCGATTCTTGAATCAAAAATACAACTATTCCATAGCATTTTGGTGTCAAATGAAATCAAAATATTTTATTTCACATAAACCGACATGGGCACTTATAAAACGTCAGAAGCTAGGTGCACGGTTCCAATTGGTCGTTTCCTATGGCGAAGAACCGGCAAGAAACTCCACGGTTCCTCTTTTAAAAATAATTGGCTTTTACAATGTTTTCAAATTACAGTAGGTATGGGAGGACAGCGTAGGCCTGTGGCCTGTGTAATTTTTTTAATATTATATTCTATCATCTAGTAGGAATTCTAGTTTTAAGTTCTGGTGAAATTGAAGCAACATGATTTATTTCGATTTTGTTAGGTTAGTAGCACAGTGGTCTTAATGAGCGATCTACCTTACTTTAAAATCGGCAGTGTCTCTAAAATCACCAGTAACCAGTTTTACAATAAAAATATATTCAAAAATAATCATTAAAGTTGCTGACGCCCTATTATAATTTATGTTAATTAAGAAAAATCCTCCAAAATAACGAGAAACTTAGTGTTTAAAACTAACTCCAACTTTTACTAGTATTTCGAAGTTTGCGTTGAAAATTTCAAAGTTTTAAGCCCTTGTCTGCGGTTACTGCCAACCACAAGGGTTGAAGAGGTACACAATCGAGTTACATATATGAAAATAGTAAGCAACGTTATGTACGAGTACGTATACAGCAGAAGTGTTAGATAATGTGAAATTTTAAATACTGTTCGTGAATTCATTTGCACTTTCGAAAAATCCAGAAATTCCCGTAAATAATTTTTGAAGCCAAGCCTATCGAGTATGTCAGCGGTCATTATTGATTCTGGTAACATAAAAAAATTACCCCATTGTATCCGGTTGTTTTTATTAGCTAGTTTTGTCTGTCCGTGTAAGTTATCTCTGTTGAGAATTAATCTCTTGTCCTGCTAACGATTGGCATATTATCCTACTAATATTGTAAATGTGAAAGTTTGTATGTTTGTTACTCAATCACGCAAAAATTAAGGCACACAGATAGTTTATAAACAGAAATTAATCTATACACGGATAGTTTTGAAGCTGGGCGTATGTTCCTGTGAGATTATTTCGCGGGCGAAGCCGCAGGTTAAAGCTAGTTTCTTTATAACCCAACACTAATACCCAGATTTTAAATATCTGCATCGATTCATCTGTTCAGCTGTTCAGTTCGAAAACCATTCTTATACCGGGATTGTTCTTTAATGTCAATTGAAATTGATTATACAAAGTGTCGTTTGTCAGAACGTCATGTTACATTACCTACAGTCCTTTATTTTACTTCTGGTTTTGCATTACTGTCAAAATCACAGTGATCCTTATTCTCGTTAAAGTAAGGTTGTTGTTCAGTGCTGCCACTGACAAGTCTAACAATATCAGAGATGCCCTATGATTATTTTGCTTATTTTTTCATATAAATGTACATATTATTACCTATAGTTTATAATTATGTTATCTTATATTTTGTAAATATTTACAGAAATGATTAAAAAATATTAAAACAATTACGTACAAAAAAAACATATCAGAGTGATCCTTATTCCGGTTACAATAAGGTTGCTACTGTCAGAGTTAAAATAACTGTGAACGGACTGTACATTATTATTTTACGTTTACCCTCGCAACTTACAGGAATTACACATTACAGTAACAGAGACAATAATATATTACGTGTCTCAATTCCTTGTGCGATTCAATAGTATGTACCTACTCATATGTGTGACATATCTCTTGTCTTGTCACAGTAGTGCGTATAAGGTCCCCTGTATTTTTTTTGCTACCTGTCAAAACCTACCGCATTATTTTAGCTGTCTTTCCAGAAAATGTGTCCTAATAAAAATTCTTCTTTATTATTTTCTCTTCATTCTATAAATGAGTCAGTAAGTATATTTAAATTTGTTATTAGCTCACTAAAAGCCTCTCAGTGTTTGATGAATAAATTATTAGTTTTCATTTGACTCGATTGATTCTGTATTTTTGGTAGCTATAAATTTCAACCCAAGATCAATCTCTATAATAGGAGTAGATAATTGTTAGATACAAGCCGTGTGCCCGATTGCATTTCCCAATGGCGAAATTACGAAGTTCCATAAAAACATTCATCCCCTAATTCACCCATTTAAAGAGGGAAATTTTCAAAAAGCCCAACCCTTATTCTCACCTTCGTTACATATGGAAGTCTTTTGCAAAATTACATGCTTGATTGTCTTGACAGTGACTTTGAGATTTTTATATGCAACTTGGTTCTGAACTCGAAACTCGGCATTCTGAATCTATGCAAATAGCACTAGACCAACCGAGCGTTACTGTCGAAGATGAATTTACTCTATGGGTTGTACCACAGAACAGATGGTTGTACAAAATAACCTATAGTACCTCTTTGTTTATATTCCCATTTCTGTTCGTGTACCTGTTTCGTCAATATCACACTAATAGTATAAAGGCGAAAGTTTGTGAGTGTGTTTGTATGTTTGTTACATCTTCACGCACAAACGGCTGGACTAATTTTAATAAAATTTGGTATGGACGTAGCTGACACTCTGGATTAACACATAGGATACTTTTTATCCCGATATTCCCACGGGATCGAGACTTATGCGGGTGAAACCGCGGGACGCAGCTAGTTAAATATAAAAAATGTACTTTGATTTTTATTTAGTATATTTACTACATAGGTACAGTAGGTATAGGCTAAAAAAGTAAACCATACAATCTCCATCTCTAATCCCGACAGATTTCCTGAAAACTCATTAAATTTTGCTTAAGCTAGAAAAGCACTGATTACGTCATAATAAAATAGTGTTATGCAACAAGCTTTTACGCAGAATCCGTTTAATTATATTGCGTTTTGAACAATGTTAATGAGTATTATTATTTACGGTAGCAGAATGCCACCAGAAACCGTATTAATTGATGCATGGCCATCCGATGTAATAATAAATCAATTTCAACCGCTGATTATCATAATGTATACTGCGGGATGGGTATTTATTGATTTTTGTTTCATTTAATTAAACCATTAATCAGGATTATATGCCAGGAAATAATATATTGTTTTATCAATGGGTCATCTATTTTGGAATAGGTACCTACATATTCTGCTTTCATTGGTTTAGTAAGTCAGTCAAAGGAAATCGACACTTTTTCTCTGAAATCGATTGTTCATCACTATCATCATTTCATCCCGGAATCACCAACTGCTGAATATAGCATGGCATTAAGCGTTAAGTCCGCCTCTGTACATTTGTGTGCTTAAAGCATTAAATAAATAAATATAGGCCTCCCGGGGTTTCTTCTGCCATCTTTCCTGAGCATCCCTCATTCAGGTGTTTACCATTTGGGTTTAAATTTTTGGATTCCATATAAAATAAACTTTGTAAAACGATAAAAAAATATGAAGTATTCAATTCGGTGTCATTTAGAAAAGTTTATTTTACCAACATAATAAAAGAAAACCTGGATCAGACCGGAATGAAAAAGTTTATAGTGGATAAGACAGAGATTAAAACAGAAGAAGAACTAGCAGGGGATCGAGAGGGGGTGGAAGGGGGGTTCAGGGGATCAGACTGGAATAACTCATGATAAGTCAGACTAACAGTATTGCACCTAGCTTTAACTTCAAATATACCGTCTCGATACACATTCCGATGAACGTTAATTTGTATTCAAGTAGTGTTTCTCATTCTAAGTGAATACAATTTTATATGTCTTAAGCCATAAGCTATTGACACAAGCGGAACTCCAACCGATAAGCTGAGGTACCATAAATGTCCTACTTGCCTAGTCAAAGAAGAATCTTCTAGAAAATTAATACTGAACGGAAATCTTTTAAATCAAAATAGATGTTCATTGCAAAGCATTTTCAACAAATAAGAGGGTACGTACCATATCGAGCTTCCTCCCCCTCGGGTGCCTGCGCCGTGAGGGTGGCTAGCTCCTTCTCCAAGTCGACCTGGTGCTCGCCAGAGTCCCATGATAGCAGCCCTGGAACAATAAAGGAATATATTAGGTTGTGGTTTGTCAAAGTCAACTCATTTATTTCAAAAAGGCCGCTATAAGGCACTTTTGAACATCAAAATTCACAATAAAACAGAAGTGAGTTCCGTAAGGAGAAAAATAGGCAAGAAACTCCATAATTACTCTTACAAAATGTTTTACAATATTTTATATACGTTAATTAGGTATTACTATACCACAATAGGTATAATTTAAAGCTTCCGTATGCAGGTCGCTGTTGTCGAAGTCGATTACAAATAGGTGCAGTTCTTTCACACTTATTTTACCTCTGACAGCAGCAACCTAACAGCAACCTTATTGTAAAGAGAATAAAGATCACAAGGATTTTGACAGACTTGTCAGTGGCAGCAACCCATCCTTATTAGAATGAAACAACTTAAATATCACTGTAATTTGGACTGTGATGCTAAATCAAACGTAAAATAACTGTTAATGGACTGGTTCACGTCATAGGGTGTCATTGGACATTGGAACATTTCGCCCTTTGAGTAAAGTTGTCCAAGGAACTTTTGGCGCGCGGCCAAAATCGTAACTAACACCGCCATCTTGTTTTTTCAATACAATTTCTGTGACATTTATATTATCACAAAAGATTTCGGTATTCCCCATCATTAGGTACTTTTATGACTTTTTTCATCGGTGTGTTGCGCGATGTTTTAAGCATATATTTATAAAAGTTTGTCCCCAAAATTGTCCAAACCTTTACCGTATTAACTTCATTAGGGCGAGCTGGTACACATTATGTACCACAAGCGGTACCAGATCGTCTCTGAGAGGATGTGAAAACTAATATAGCAAATACTAATGCGAGAGATAAAATACAAAATAGCTTTGATCACGTCTCGTAAATAATTCCAGATAAAAACTTATTAAAACTACCCTCTAGCTGCATTAACGTCATATTCTCATACAAAACACCTTTACAACATTAATATGAAGAGAACATAAATATACGAGAATTTAAAATTAAATACACGTGCGATGCTGCAACGCCCTAGAGGAAGTAATGAAGGAAATTATGCGCTCCGGTAAACGTACGTAACACGTGTACGTCGGGATGGGGCGGGTAGCATAGGGGCGTGTAGTGAAATAGGGGTGGGTAGCGTATTTATTGTGTTGCTAGAAATAATTTCTCGTAACGTGATGAAAAGGTTGAACATCACCAATTAGTGGATGCGTATACAAGTAAACTTTGATGAGAAAGTGTAGGTTTCTGAGTTGTTATATTTGTATGACATACGACGTATAGTTGCTCGAGCTTATTTTTTTATAAATAGACCGTCATTACGAAAGAAAATGAACATTTAAAATGCTGGGGTTTCGGAAAAAACAAAACAAACAATAAATCTAAGTAAACAGATTTGGAAGAATAAACAATGAGGGATATTAAGAGGCTCAACAGAAAAGAACCGTTTTAAAGAAAGTAATCCGTTATTTTTTGACGATGATGGGCAATTTGGATTAGGAGATTTACAGACTCATCTTAAATATTTAATTAATAACGAACATTTGGATTAAGATTTTTATTATAATGCTTTAAAGGCTAGGTTTTTTTTCAGTTTGTTATTTATTTGAATATTTGTTTTAAGTATAAACTAAAAATGGAGAAGGATTTTTTTTGGAGTTCTAGAAGAATAATTCACATAGGTATATATACCTATATTAGGTCAAAAAATATGCACAGAAACTTTAATATACAAAGATTAGGAGCAATTCTATAAATACTTGAAATAATTATACATGAAACTAAAGTAAAGTAAATGCAATCATCATCTGCTTAGCCTTTTCCCAACTATGTTGGAGTCGGCTTCGAGTCTAACCGGGTGCAGCTGAATACCAGCCTATTTGACCTCCATAACCCAATTACCCCTTGGTAAGACTGGTTGTCGGACTTTCGGGCTTGGCTGAATGACAACCGGGACCAACGGCTTAACGTGCTTTCCAAGGCAAAGAGGGGTTTCGGTATCTAAAGTTTGTCACACATCCACGGACAATCAGGCTATTATTACTTAGTCACGAGATCCTCATCTCCCTGTGTATTTCTTTAAGTCAAATAAATATATTTTTGTATTATTTTGTCGTATATTACCAATAGGTGTTTGAAATGACAAGCTAAGATAATAAATTGCTTGATTACTTAAACTGTAACTTATGAATTAATCATGAAATATCAGACACTTTGCAATTAATATGAGTCCGGCGCAATTTTTCTTTCTTCTGTCCCTTTTCTCCTCAATTATTCAGACAATTGCGCCTTTTCTTCGACGGCAAGACGTTTTTTTTTTATCTTTTATTCATCTGCCTATCTGGGACAAGCTTTTGTCTTTTTGGAGAGAGGTTTATCTTCGTACTTTCTTATTATACAATGCTTGAAGATTGCTGAACATGATTTTTTGAGTAATCTGTCCATTGACTGTCAATTAGATACTAAATATATTTTTTCAGGTTTGTTAGTCAAATGTGAATGGATAAGAGAATCGGCACCATAATTGCGTAACATATCAATAACAATCTGTATCATTTTGAAGGATATTGCTAAATTGCTTTATATATTCGCATACTGTGCTGAATTCTTGGTTACACTTTGCTTGTTGATGTTCCTGCCACCCTGTACACGAGATGAATTAAGAACCTCCTCCTTTTTTGACATCGTCTAATAAGAATGATGAATACTACAAATAAAGCCAGCTTAGCAATATCACAAAAGTGTGTCAAAATTACCACATCTATTTCCACAAGACCTAGCTCAAGGCAATACACATTCGTATCGTAATCCGGCCATATCTCCAGGGGACACACATACAGACACAGAAATAAAACAATAAACAGTTGGCACTAGGGTCGTGCCGCAATACGTTTTAATTAAACCTCTGTGGATGGATCTATGTCGGAGAGATAGGTTCGTTTCTGGCGTTACTTTTACAATAAAAATTGCTGGAATTTTATGGCTAGTGGTGAAACTATTGGATGTATCATCGGCCTTAGCAAAATCATGTTGGGTTTAAAGATCTTGTCTCAAAGTCAAAAGTGAAAATATTTATTACAATTAGAGCCTAACACACGAGACAATGATTTATCCATTCTATACTATAATATTATAAATGCGAAAGTGTGTCTGCGTTACCTCTTCACGCTTAAACCGCAGGACTGATTTAGATGAAATTTGGTATAGAGATAGTTTGTGTTAGCGTCTGTATTTTATATTATTCCTTTTTATTTTAATAACTGGCAACGTTTCACTTCGAAACTTGTCAGACGTCAGTTTTTTATTAACTGGCAACGCCGAATCGCTCTTATTGGTCCGTGCTTTCAATTGGTGGATAGCTAACCAATCAGAGCGAGGCACGCGTTGTGGCGGGCTTTTGGAATTGTGATGAGAATCATGGCGGGGATTCAGGATTCATTCTATGACGGAGTACTTTTGGATATGATTATTCTATCGTCAAGCGGTCCCCAGTGAACATAAAAAGGAAATAGTGTACGCGTTTACTTGGTGTTGATTTTAAGGTAATAATGTATTTATCCTTATGCTAATTTACTGTGAAGTGTTTTGATATTATGAAGTAAAGTGTTTTCTGAACTATTTGTGGAGTCTTTCATTTACATTTCAGAAGTGGGATTAGCGGATTTTAACTCGTAAAAAAGGAAAAAGTTTTGAAATACGAGAATTTAAACCCATCCGTTAATCCCGCCCACGCTTATTAGTTATTTTTTCTTTTTGCTCACACCTTTAACATACATTGTAAAGGAAAAGCTCCATAAAGTGTTTTAATGTGCTAAGTTTCGACGATAGTCGCGTGATGGATTCATCGCCTGCGGGCACTGGTAATGGACGTCGCTGCAATAACGAGGATGAGCCGATAAGTGTGGACCGTAACGAGGGCCCACGGCGGACTCCTCAGCGACGCCAAGTTCATCAAAGCGAGGTAGCGGAAGGGAGTCTGGATATCAGGCAAGTCCGCAAACGCTTAATAAATAATTCTGATAATGAGAGTGAGGGAGCGGAAGGGAGTCTGGTTGTAGACAGGCAAAGCCGCAAGCACTCTCTTTTAAAACCAAACTATAATAAAAACGTTAATAACCGGCGATCAAGAAGAGACGGTAGCGATCGCAATCGTAGCAGGGACCGATCTTATAACAGTCGTAAAAGGGACCGATATCGCGATGATTCTAGTGATTATTATCGTAGTAGGAAACGTTTTCGTGACAACTCATCTGATGATGAAATCCGGGTCACGAGGGTAGGACGACGTCGTCATCGCAGCAGTAGCAGTGATAGCTATGACACTCCTACTAGACGCCTATTGCAGCGAGGACGAACTCGTTCTCCCCCACGTCGTACAAAACGTGAATTGACGGAAGTTGAGATGCCTGATGCTACTCATAGCATCTTAAATAAATTTCTGAATGTCCTCAAAAATGTGAAGGGACAATCGACCTCTAAGCTTTCTTTGACAAACGTGATTCCGGAATTCGATCCTTTATCTACCGAACAAACCATAGTAACGTGGTTAACTAAAGTTGAGGAAGCCGCGGAAATTTATAATTGGGATGAACGCGAAACAATTCATTTTGCTCTACCGAAACTCGCTGGACTTGCCCAGACATGGTATAAAGGCCTGAGCACGATGCTTTACTCGTGGACAGAGTGGAAAAGGAAGCTTATTGAGTCTTTTCCCTGTAGATACGACTATGCGGAACTACTAACCCAGATGTTGGCCAAGCGTGTGCGTTACGGCGAACCTCTTGAACAATATTACTACGCGAAGATAAATCTCCTGAACCGATGTGGTATCGTAGGTCGAAAAGCAGTCGATTGCTTATTACACGGCGTAGACGATAGAGCGGTACGGATAGGAGCACAAGCGGCTAGGTTTCGAGGACCTGAAGATGTGCTTAGATATTTTAAAACGGTTAAGCCAGGCACTAGTAGGGAAACCGCGGATAGGTCCGGGCAAGATAAAAAGAACTCTTTGTCAAATAACAGTCGGAACAAATTTGACGCGAATAAGCGGTCCACTTTTGTCATTAAATGTCACAATTGTAATGAAGAAGGACACAAAAGTTTTAAATGCAATAAGCCCCTAACGAAATGCACTCTGTGTAACCGCGATGGTCATTTAGATCTGTATTGTAGATCTAAGCGGCCCGCTATCCAAAGCACTGAACGTCCTAGTAGTGAAGTTAAGAACGAAAAGCAGGTTGCTCTAGTAGACTATTCAGATGATACTAATCAGAAGTATGTCCTTGAAATATTTGTAAATGGTCAGCCGATCAATTGTCAAGTAGATTTAGGGAGCCAGTGTACCTTGGTTAGGGAATCGGAAGCAAAGCGTTTGAAGCTGAATACAAACTTGGACAGTTTACCAGTCTTGCGAGGTATAGGTGGCTTTCACATAGCACCACTGGGGAAATGTAATGCCGATGTAACTGTCCAAGGGATAAAAGAGAATATAGAGATTCTCATTGTTGAAGACGCCGCTTTAAAACACCCAGCCCTCTTAGGTCATACGTTCACGGAGAAACCTGGTATTACTATCATAAAGACCCCTAACGAAGTAGTGTTCGAACAGGATCCCCATCAGAAGGTATTCCTCATGACTCAGGATGACGTAGTAATTGCTCCAAAACAATTAACTGTGGTACCTGTGAAGTCACGAACTAATCTTACTGGCTTCGTGTATGTGAACGGCTCCGTTAGAGGCACCACAGGTAAAGAACACTATTTACTCCCGGGCGAGTATAAATTACACAGTGGTTTTGGTAACTTGCTGCTACAAAACGTCTCTGGTAGTTCGGTCTGTCTAAAACAGGGATCTTTACTGACGCGTGCTATTCCCATCATGAACGAACAAAATGTATACTCGGTAACTTTCGATGATAAATCCCTGGATGAGTCTGTACAGTGCGGTAACACCATCACTTCAGAGCAGAAACTCGAGATCCAAAGGTTATTATCGAAATTTAAAGAGTGTTTTTCCTCTGGTCTTAAAGATCTTGGTTTCACAATTGCAACAGAGATGGTCATAGAGCTTAACGATGCAGAGCCAGTGGTATACAGGCCATATCGCATGTCCTACGGCGAAAGAGCGCTGGTAAGAGATATGGTTCAGGAGATGATGGATGCGGGCATTGTAACAGAATCCACTTCACCATACGCGAGTCCTATAGTGCTGGTCAAGAAAAAAACCGGAGAGAAACGCTTATGTGTAGATTATAGAGCTTTAAACAAACGCATAAAAAAGGATCACTATCCCTTACCTCTAATTGATGACCAGCTCGATAGGCTTGCAGGTAATAAACTGTTCACGTCATTAGATCTAGCGTCCGGTTATTATCAAATACCTATTGAAAAGAATTCGCAAGATAAAACCGCATTTGTGACGCCCGATGGCCAATTTCAGTATACACGAATGCCTTTTGGACTGGTGAATGCACCGTCTGTTTTCCAAAGAACGATTAATAAAATCCTCTCTGAAGCGAAAATAAAGTACGCTCTCGTCTATATGGATGATATTTTGATCCCAGCACGGTCTTTTGACGAAGGTCTCTGTAGGCTCGAAGAAGTACTTTTCCTTTTAAAACGGGGTGGTCTTACTCTCAAACTATCCAAATGCAACTTTTTCATGGATAGCATCGAATTTCTGGGTTTCCAAATTAATGCTGATGGTATTAAACCCGGCGAAAGGAAAACCGAAGCCGTTTCGAAGTTTCGTACACCCAAAAGCCAACGTGAACTACAGCAATTCATCGGTTTGGCAAGCTTCTTTAGAAGGTTTGTTAAAGGATTTGCTACAATCGCAAAGCCTCTAACGGACCTTCTTCAAAAGAATACCACCTGGAAGTGGGTGCCTGAACAAGTGAATGCGTTTGAAACAATTAAGTCAACACTGGTACAGAGGCCCTTGCTCGCTCTTTATGATCCAACACGCGAAACCGAGGTACATACGGACGCTAGTAAACACGGGTTAGGAGGAATTTTATTGCAGAAAGATGATGCTGGTCATTTGAGACCAGTCTCATATTTTAGCAGGAAAACTACTCCCGATGAACAAAAGCTCCACTCATTTGAATTGGAGACGTTGGCTGCTGTATCCTCCCTTAACAGATTCCGTGTCTATCTGATAGGTGTCCCATTTAAAATACTGACAGACTGTAACGCGCTGCGAACGACTCTATCAAAAAGAGACCTTATCCCTCGTATAGCGCGTTGGTGGGTTCAATTTCAGGAATTTAACTGCGAGATCGAATATCGCCCTGGGTGTCGTATGTCTCATGCGGATGCACTAAGTAGGAATCCGGTAGGGGAAGCTAGGGACGATGCGCATGTATTAGACGTACTAACAGTAGGTACGGATGATTGGATAGCGACGGTACAGAGTAATGATGACGAAATAGCACGTATTAGAGAGATTTTGAACGACCCTAAATCGGACCAGGTATTAGATGTTATAAAAAACTATAAATTAAAAAACGGCAAAGTTTATCGAATTGTAGGCAAGGAAGAAAATGACTTAAGGTGGGTGGTACCGAAGGGGGTAAGGTGGCAGATAGCCAAAATAAATCACGACGACCTGGGCCATTTTGGCTTTGACAAGACTTTTGCGCGAATTCAGCAAATCTATTGGTTCCCCAAAATGCGCCGGTTTATAAAAAAAATATATCCAGTCTTGCCTAGAGTGTGCACGGAGTAAGGACCATACAGGGAAAGTTCAGGGTGAACTACATCCGATCCCTAAAGTCGAAACTCCATTTCATACAATTCACGCGGACCATCTAGGACCATTTGTGAAGAGCAAAAAGGGCAACTGCTACCTATTGGTAATTGTGGATGGATTCACGAAATACATAAATATAAAGCCAGTCAGAAACACTAAAAGTTCTACCTCAATAAAAGCCCTTAAAGAGCATATTAGTTATTTTGGGGCACCGTCTAGACTGATAACCGATAGAGGGACTTCTTTTACCAGTAACAGCTTTCGCGCATTTGTCCAATGCATGGGTATCAAGCACATACTTAATGCTGTGGCCACACCTCGAGCAAACGGACAATGCGAACGTTACAATCGGACAATCTTAAGTGCCCTCACCTCTAAAACTGACAATAAAGACGATAAGAACTGGGATGATTATATTCTGGATATACAGATCGGTTTGAACACTACCGTCCACAAGACGACTGGCAAAAGCCCTTCGGAACTACTTCTTGGTTTTAACATACGTAGTAGCTCCGAAAATGCTCTAAGCGATATTATAGATGATGTTAGAGAATTTTCCACAGATGATTTAGGCCAGGTACGATCCAAAGCAAGTACACGCATTACCGAACAACAGGTTAAAGACAAAATCCGATATGATACTAGACATAAGCGCGCTTACAAATATAACTCGGGAGATTTAGTTAGTATAAAGCGAGAGGTGCCGAGCGATGGCAAATCAAAAAAACTAGCAGCAAAATTTCAGGGTCCGTACCGAATTTTGAAAATACTGCCTAACGATAGGTTTTTAATAGAAGATACGCCGTTAACCCGCAATCATGGCCAACGTCGATATGAAAATGTAATAGCGATAGATAGAATGAAGCCGTGGCTCGCTTTCGATAGGAACTATGACTCCACAGAGTCTGAGTCTGAAGACAATGCTAATCAAGACTGTAATGAACCTACCAACTAGTACCATAAACTAACGAAAGTACATTTAGATTGAAATAGATAATATATTATATGAATATAATATTGATTTATGAAATATAATAAATAATGTAATATTTAACAAAGTAAAGTATGTGCAACGCAATGATGTAATATCTAAGATAATATTATTAGAATTAATATCATGCCATTATTATGTAATGTTTATATAATAATAAGTCTAACTTAGCTACAATAAGCTTACTATGAAAATTCTTGTTCTTAATGTCATAGTTTAAGATGAATTTCCGGTGATTAAATATAAAGCTGTCAACTAGGAAATCAAATTAAAATTATTTTTAGATTATGTAGTTAATCTGATGGATCTTATATATTAAGATTATAATACTAGTACTAACTATTATTATAAGATGGCAGTGTTATTATGATTTATGATTGTAAAACTAAGTAGATTCCAAGGTTAATTATGTATACTCATGTACTAGAGTTTGCCGTACATTATGTATGGAATCTACCCCTGTCAGGCTTTAATTTAATTTGTAACTTAAAATAGAATTTACATGTAAATGTTGCTTTCTTTTTTTTTTTTTTTTTTGGTGTCGCGAAGGGACTCGCTTTTCGCAGGATGGCCGAGCTGTTAGCGTCTGTATTTTATATTATTCCTTTTTATTTTAATAACTGGCAACGTTTCACTTCGAAACTTGTCAGACGTCAGTTTTTTATTAACTGGCAACGCCGAATCGCTCTTATTGGTCCGTGCTTTCAATTGGTGGATAGCTAACCAATCAGAGCGAGGCACGCGTTGTGGCGGGCTTTTGGAATTGTGATGAGAATCATGGCGGGGATTCAGGATTCATTCTATGACGGAGTACTTTTGGATATGATTATTCTATCGTCAAGCGGTCCCCAGTGAACATAAAAAGGAAATAGTGTACGCGTTTACTTGGTGTTGATTTTAAGGTAATAATGTATTTATCCTTATGCTAATTTACTGTGAAGTGTTTTGATATTATGAAGTAAAGTGTTTTCTGAACTATTTGTGGAGTCTTTCATTTACATTTGAGTCCCGGAAAAGGACATAGGATAGTTTTTATTCCACGGGAAACTTATGCGGGTGAAACCGCGGGGCGCTGCTACCGTTTTATAAGTTGCAAGTTCTTATGTGTTAATTTATATAAAATAAAACTGGTAAGAAACTTCATGGTTGCTAATAGAAAAATCATAAGGTGCAGGAGAGAAAGTTGCAAGATATTCGTTATAATATTTATCTACTACCAAGATGACGACTAATAGAGAAGTGTAGAAGAAAAAGACATTTTGCGTCGACCACAAATAAATTGGTATAAGGGCAGGAGAATGAAGATGATTTAAACTGGACCCAAGCAATTTAATTATGGTCCTAAAGCCCTAAATAAAGACCTTAAAGAGATGCAAGGTCTTTCCTACCCGATATTTATACCTATGAAACGTAACACATTTAAATATTTCGCCTTTCAACGGTTCTTGCACGGTTAGTGCCTTTTCACACGTCCCGGTAACCGGGTAGCCGGTACCGGGTATCCAGCGGCGAAGTGTATAGCCATGTACGTTAGCTTTCACACGTACCGGCGGCGTAGTTTGCCTGGCAAGTGTCAACGGATAGTCGGCACCGGCTACCCGGTTGCCGGGACGTGTGAAAAGGCACTTACGGTTTATATTCATCAACATGTCACTTAGTTTTTCAACACGCTAGGCAAAAGGCTCGAGTAATATAAAAGACAATATAAACTAGAAATAGAGTAAACCCACAATGTAACACTAGGGTCGGCTGCAATACGTTTTCATTAAACGTGAGAGTGATGGATCTGTGTTCCTCTCAGCCAGTAATCATTATACAGTATGATGAATGGTTAGTCTGTATTGTTGTTTAGATTGTTTATTTATATTATTGTTAGTAGTAAACGTTTTTTTGTTTATATTATGATTGTCTTAAATGTTTTTATGAAGCAGTGGAATGTAATTGGCTTACTTGAATTTCTGAAGCTAGTACTTATTATTTTCTTTTTTGGTGCAGAGGGTAACCACGATACAAGTAATTTGTAGCATGATGTTTGGGGTCGGAGTAACTGAATGCAGCTGAATACTAGCATTTTAAGTGGAGCGACTGCTTATCTGACCTCGCGCAACCCCGTTACCAGCCTATAATAGGTATATAATCAATACAGTGAACGACAATAAATTTTATTGTGAGATGGTTTTGTGGTTACAAAAATGTCACTCTAACAAAATCAAGAGACCGTGAAATATTGTCAAACAAATTTTCGAATACCCAGATGCCCTATAATCATTCTACGATCGAAAACTAACGAATTTCGGACTGAAAAGAAAAAAAAATCCAATACCCAAAACTGCGACATATAAGGCATAAAAATAACATTTTCTAAAGTAAAATTTCGTTGAAAATATCCAAAAAGGTCGCAGATTGAAAGCCTGAGGCTATTGAAGGAAAAGTTAACGGAATGGAAAACTATAAAGGGCGTCTAATGGGAATTTTTGAAGAACAGAATGCTGTTATGAAAATTGTTTTAGAAGAAATGGTATTAATTATTAGCTAAGGTATTGTAGGCTATAGTTTTAATTTTAGTTGATTGTTCTCCAAAGTCAGCTTATTTGGTTGAATACCTACTCTGGTGCTTTTTAAATATTGATATTATATTTCTTTTGATAGAATTAGGTGTCTAAATAAGACTATTTTTTATTTAAAAAAAAATAATTTTTGAAATCGATTTACAATTGCCGGACATATATCGCGTAACAAACATAAAAAAACATACTGTCGAATTAAGATCCTCCTTCTTTTTTGAAGTCCGTTAAAAATAGGCTGAGTTTGGAAATATTTAAGTTAGGTTTCAAATTTTCGAGACCCAGAACGATAAATTTTTATTTTTGTGAATGAGCCTTAAGTAACAATGCAATACTTACATAGATATTTCTTTCATTTCATGTCAACACATTTTCCTTAAAGTTCTTATGAAAAGAACTTATTTTAGCGTACTAATTATCAACATTTCTACGAACATGAAATTGAATTCATTCAAAGGTTGTGTACATTTATCTACTTCTACTTTTCGTTTGTATCTTCTGCTGTGGATCTTTTCAAGAAAATTATTTTCGTCTCTGAAAACACTCATAAAAGTTAATGAATCATTTACTAAAGCTTGTATAAGAAACGTTTATGTCAAAATAATGTTAAAACCCGAAGTTTCAGTTTTATAATTCGTCTTATTTCATTATTTGATTTGTTATTAGTTTCTACTACATACATTGTTTGATTTGGGAAGCTATAAGTACCTACATACAACCAAAATCAAATCAAAAGTCATTTATTCAAATGAGGCTGATAATCAGCACTTTTCGAACGTCAAATTATTATAAGACAGTCCCCCAAAACGCCCGCCATTCACGATTTCCTAGTGCTTTAACTGAGAAGAAAGTGACGCAACAAACTCCTCAGCAACACAGCTGTCTGTTCAGTTAGAAAAACTTGATTCTATACAATAGTAGAAAGAGAGAAAGATTAATTGATTTGATTGGCTGTTGATATTTCAGTCAACCAATCATAGCAGTTAATATGAGACTTGGCAATTTTTTTCTGTTGATCTTTAAGAAACCGGCACCCTTATTGCAATCTGAATAATTTTGAAGGATATTGCTAATCCATTGCTTCATATGTTCGAAAATTTTGTCTACTCAACAACGTAAATAACGCAATGAATGTTGTTTAACTGTCAAAATGAAAGCCATTGCTACTGATGGTGTGTTACGCAATTACTCCGAGAGAGAAAGTCTGGCATGTTTTCCTAAGCCTAAAATAGTATGTTTACGACAAACACGACTAGTTAACTAATTTTATCTCGGTCCTGTCCTTATCAGTGTTGTCATAGATTGTATTATTCAGAAAGGTCACAAACTCCGCTAAAGTTAGAAACAAGTCGTTGATTGGATGTCTTGGAGTGTTGGATTGCGTTGTTATAAAAGTTTATTTATATTCTTGTAAGTCTTGTGCTGTTTATATTCTGAATTGTAAGGTAACGGTTTCGTTAATTCTGGTGCTTTTTTTCAATTTGTCAATTGCCAATTTTCAATTTGTTTATTAAGATATGAAATCTCAATGAATTTACTTAGATTGCATAGATTTTATTTTTCTTGTAGCAGCTTTCGCGCAATATCAAGAGCTATTGGGCTATGCTATGCTTCCTGAAACTTTTAATTTTAATTTAAACTATACATTGTGCGCCCAAGAATTAATAGAGACGTGAATTTAGTCTGTTTGTAACTAAAAACCTTATTGATAGATCCAGCATTGAGAGTGCTAAGTTTTGTAATTATGGAGCACACTGTAGGTACTGCTGCGCACTAAGACTTGGCTGTATGAGCTACAATACCCTTTTTCTATTCAAAACATCGAATTGAAACAAAAAAATAATGGCGCCGCGCCGGGGAATGATATAATTGTCATGAACATTATAAAAATCACTAGTCATTAAAGGTTTCATACGTGTTGAATCATTGGCCATTTTTACAATGTCCTTTTGACCTTGGCTTCTACTAAAAATAAGTACACGACGACCACATCCTTTGAAAACGAATTGAAAGTACAGTGTTAATTTGTTATCTGTTCAGCTGTTAGAATTTAGCAATCACAGCACAATTTAATCTTAATTAGTGGCACCCACAAAATAATTCTATCTACACACTATCCAGGTAGGTACTATTATTTCCCCACCCCCCACACATGTAAACGGTTCTGTCCCCCCCCCCCCCCTTCACCCCAAATGTGAACTAAATGTCGAAGGTGACCGGAACTGGGTTAATTGTAGGCAGCGAAGTGAACATGCTGTGAACTTGTTGCATCGCCACCGGTACTGCGAGAATGTTCTTTACTGAGAGTTGAACCATCCTGTATATGGAGTGCCTTGGGGCATGCGTTAATAGTTTGTGATGGAACGACGTAGTGGTTTCTCGAATTCGAAGACGAGACACATTTTCGTGTGTCAGGTCAGGCATATCAGGGTAAGAAATAGACATCTCATTGTGGTGTTTTCAATGTGAGTGTGAGCTTTCTAAGTTATCCTAAGACAATACTAACATAATGTGAAGAAAAAACCCAGTGAAAACCAATAAAAGTGATTAATGTGAAGGTATTTGATAAAATATAAAATTATATGCTCATTTCTTCTCTGTTACAGCCCACGTGTCACATTTTTATTTTACCTCTGACAGCAGCAACCGAATAGCCATCTTATTGCAAAGAAAGTAAAGATCATTGTGATTTTGACAGAATTGGAAATGCCAGCAACCCAATAGCAACCTTATTGCTACGACAATAGAGATCACTGTAATTTTAACAGCTATGCAAAATCAGAGGTAAAATAACTATGAATGGACTCTACAGACGTTAACATTTAAGGAGCTTTTAGGAGTATTACATACTGGCTGGAGTTATTAAAATAATAATATAATGAGGAGGTTTCATGCATGAAACTCAAAACTTGAATAAACTATGAATGGCTGTATTTGCATAACTCCTAGAAGCTGCATGCGGCTCCGAAGTTTTGGAATTAAACCTCGCATTTCTAGATGAAGACACATTAACCCAGAATCTTGGCTGGAATAACTAAATAAGAGATGCTGGAGAACTTTTTTATGAGAATTTGAGAACGCCTAGAGGTGTAACTTCAAGAAGTAACCACTGTTGCCTCTCATAATTATCTATCGTCATCTTACGAAAACGTTGACCACTTCAACGTCATCATTTTCATCATATAATAGGACAAGGTTATAATTATGGTTAAAGTTTTCGTTAGTCAACCAAGAAATTGTGTTATCTTTGATTTTAATAAATATCTGAGGAAATTTCATAGAATTTTTTAAAAACGGTGTAAAAGCAGAATTAAAAAATTATGTAAAAGCGATATCGTAGTTAATTTTATAACGCGTTAGTTAGTGCCAGGATGACGCGTAATATTTCACAGAATCTGCAGCGCTGACCGTTCTGTGTTCATTAAATCCCGGCTCATATATTAATTAACACGCTAACTAGGCTGCCCAGAAAACGCAGAGTTTAGCTCAACTATGACCTATTTGTTGGAAAACAATGCTGACTCTAATATCAATTTTCTATACAAGTAGAACAGGGAATTATAACGCAAATAAATTATGGTGGAATTTATTAGACATTAATTTTTAATTTTTGAAATTACTTTATTTGACATTATATACAGACAATTCTAAATTTTCACCTCTTTATTAGTGGTTGTAATGGCAATCACATCACGTGCTTTTAGTAGATTTTTATATTTTATTTATCCTTTTGATAGATTCTTATTTTGTAAATGTGAGGACTTTGTAGGCCTTGTAGACTTTAGATCTGTAGACCATTTTTTTTATTTTATCAAGTACCTGGTACTTGTCAACAGGCCTACGCTATCCGCCCAAACCTACTGTAATTTAGAAAACGTTGTAAAAGCCAATTATTTTTAAAAGAGTAACCATGGAGTATCTTGCCGGCTCTTCTCCATAGGAAACTACCAATTGAAACCGTGCACCTAGCTTCTGACGTTTCATAAGCGCCCGTGTAGGTTTATGTGAAATAAAATATTTTGATTTTGATTAACCCATGACATAAGCGCAAGATAGTGGCGTCAATAACACGCGGAGTGAGAGGAAGTGACAATAGCATCCTCAAGGTATTTTCTGCAAGATTAGAAGGGCCTACAATGGATATGTTTCTCAAGCTACACGTCAGACATGGGGCTTGATAAACCTTCCTGTAATTGGGTGCTATATATTATCTTTCTTAAAATGTTTTAATATTGTATTTGTGTGCATAATTAGTTATCTACTACTAACATAGATTTTAAGTTACTTAAATAATACTAACATGCGATGGGCCTAAGATGAGGCGCCAATAAAAGATTTTTATAATAATAATCAGCTCATAACATTTATGGGCTTGTGGCTAAGTAATAACAGCCGCACGGGTCGATCGATCAGGTTAAGCTACGCTTGCCGCGGTTGGTTCGTGGATGTCCGTTGGTCCCGGCTGTCACTCGTAGAACTTTGACAGTCGTTACGGGTAGTCAGAAGGCCGAAAGTCTGACAACCAGTTTTACAAAGGGTTATCAGATAGGCAGTCACTCCATGTAAAATACTGGTATTTAGCTGCACCCGGTTAGACTAGAAGCCAACCTTAATATAGTTGGGAAAAGGGTAGGCAGATTGAATTAGTCTGTAACATTCCCACTGCTGAGACACAGACCTCCTCTCTGCGAGAGAGAGTGGGCCATAACCCACCACCCGGGCCTAGTGCGGGTTAGTGAATTCATAATATTATTTTCGTTGTATATAATTTTTTGTTCTGTTTGGAAAAATATTGATAAGTTTCTGCCTCAAAAAATGTTGACAAAATATTGATTTTCATGCTAATTCAAGCTTATGAGTAATTTCAATTAAAAAGTACATAAAATACTGAACTTCCTAGTAGAACATTACATTTGCATATTCACACACGAAAACTATTGTTTTTGAGCATTTTACTTCAACTTCGCGTGTCGAATGCTAAAGCAATAAAAATTACTAATTACTAAATTGTTATCAAGTAATTAACCTGTATCCTGAAACAGTCATCCATGACTGTGTCCGAAATTGGCCAAGAAAACTCCGAAACTGACCGAAATGTGGACAGTTAAGGAATATTAATAATTATGTTATGCACCATGAGGATATTATTTACATGTACATTATTATTTTACTGATTACGTCATTGTCTACAATTTGAATGAAAATAACAGTTTGAGCAGCTGAAATGCACCCACTAGGAAAGGAATTTGTTTGAAAATTGCATAACAATACCTTGCCTGTACCTATTCCTAAACCAAAAAATGTGGGTGAACAATGAGTACCTATATAAATAGTATATAATATATAAATAGTCCTCCAGACCGTATTCCGGCCATGGCGAGCAATCTCAGTGGCGAGCCTTCGGCGTGGGAGGTGTAATAGTGCACAAGTATTTGGGCAGACACAGGTGTACTCTCTCTTCCGTCACTCTCATAGTCAGATGGGACGGCAATCCGACACGACCGGAGAGAGATCAGGCGCATGACCAACGGCTTAACGTGCTTTTCGAGGCATGGGGGTATCACATCATTCATCATTATCATTGTATCAACTGGACATTGAAATAACTACACACATCAAAAGTGTCTAGGGATCAACATATATTTTTGCAATAACTTTTCTCCTGATTGATATTAATTAAAATTTTCTTTAAGGATTCATCAAATAAAGTGTTTTCGTTTGTCACAGTAACGATAAACCAAGTCACCTTTGCATTAATAAAGAAATTTGCCATTTTCCTAATAAAGGGATTTTTGACATTTGAACCACTAACACAAAAGTTCGAAAAAAAGACTGAAATAACAGTTTTCTTTAAAATTTTATTGGGTAACTTAAACAATTAATAATCCGTGTTTCTACCGCGAACACTAACAACACAAGAACATCGGTTTGGCATACTCAAAATGAGTTCATCCAAATCACGCTGTGGAATGGCAGCCCATGTTCGTTGCAACAACAAAAAAAGGTCTTCTTGCGACTGGATACCCTCCATATTCGGCAGAGCTCTTCTCTGTAGCATATCCCATGCATGCTCAATCGGGTTCAAGTCTGGCGACTGAGCAGGCCAGGGCAGGACATTGATGTTAGCTGCGGCGAGAGTCTGTCTTACAACTCTTGCGGTGTGCGGTCGTGCATTATCATGCATTAACTGAAATAAGGGACCGATTTGCACTTGTAGAGGAACGATGACGTCTGATACAATCGTCTCAGCATAAATTTGAGCGTTGAGGTTGCCTCTGATCCAAATCAACTCAGTTCTTCCGCCGATCCAAATACCCGCCCATACCATGATGGTTCCACCACTATAAGGATGGACTTCCTGGCAGGATTTTAATCGCTGTTGGCGTCCAGGGGTTCTCCAGTGTCGTATACGTCTTGTATCCGGTCTCATACCAAAACGAGACTCATCAGAAAAGCACACGAAACGCCATTGTTCTTCTGCCCAATTTCTGTGTTCAAGAGCCCATTGATATCGAATCCTACGATTGTGCATTGCTATAGGTGGTACCCGTAGCGGTCTTCGGGAATGAAGGTTCACTTCATGCAAGCGGTTTCTGACTGTTTGGTCGCTAATTAAGTTCCCTGAAGAGTGATGAAGCCTCACGGCTAACATCATGGCGGTTATTGTTGGAGCTCTTCGAGTTAAGATTTGAATGTATCGGTCTTGTCTCCGTGTGGTGCAGCGATACCGTCCTCCATGGCGCTCAGCCACGGTACCAGTGCTTCGGTAACGTGTCCAAAGTCGACTGATAACACTCTGACTTGTATTCAGAGCTAAAGCCACAGTACGTTGCCGGGAACCAGCTTCTATCATTCCCACGGCTCTGAGCATTTCTTCCCTGCTTAAATGACGTCGCCGCTCCATAATAACGTTGGTTTTAATCAGTAGTAGGGAAACAGTAGCACTAATAATGTCTTCAATGCGTTGTATGTTTTTATAGGGAAAATATTGACAGCTGATTTTCATCTTTTACTCGAATTTGATTCACAGTTCCTGATTCAAATTATGAAATGCACCAAAAAGGATCCATATAAATTTATAAAATCATAAATTTATTACAAAGCCACATCTCAATCTCAAGAAATCCGCATAAAAATGCTTGATCCCTAGACACTTTTGATGTGTGTATCTAGAAAACAAAAGAGCAGCAATTATGTGCCCTTACTTTGATCACAATAGACTTCAACCCCCTTACTAATAAACGTATTACCTATATCAGATGAATATTTACACACCGATTTCTCTCTTTCAGTCGTCAGTAATTTGACTTTCGAAAGAAGAAGACAAATCGTTGTGTAACTATACAGACGCTATACAAAGTTTATTAGTAAGGGGGCAAAACAAAAATTTACCACAATCTAACTTGTTTACCCAAACACAATGTACGATCAAAACCTATTTACATAACCCAGTTTCCTTAATTGGTTCAATCGAAACCAAACATTGCTAAATCATGGAGTTTCCGAGAAAATTCAATCACTTTACATAACTAAACTACACAATTAAGTAAGCAATTCGCGTGTACAAATCTGGTATTCGGATCCGGCCGATTATGTATGTATATAATGCACATAACTATGCTAGTTTTTTGTATGTTTTCATCAAACAATTAATGAATATTTAAGGAAAAAATTCAGCGTTAATAGAGTCGTTTAAAAATGAATGTGATTTATTTATTTTAGTATCGACACGACAGAGTTTGTAAAAACTTAACACGGTTCTTAAAAACGTGTTTTAAGTGTTGAAAGCAGTATTAAAAATTCATTGGGTGTGAACGAATGAACGGGGAAGGTGGGATTCCCGGTTGTGCAATAATCTACCGCGAAGTTAGAGTGACGATTTTGTAAATTCTTCAGGGAACTGAAAGTGTTTAAAGGAGACACATTTCGTATAAAAATAAAAGATCTTGAACAATAAAAAAGGTTCGTTGCATGGAATTGCGTAAAATTCAAGATAGGTAGATAGAATATTCTTTAATATACATTCTTTCTTTATTGTACATCATAAAAATTACAGATAATAAACTTAAGGAATTAAAACAAGGGCCTTCCCCATAAAGCTATTTATTTTTATGATATGCCTTGAGAATAATATTGTTAAAAGAACTCATCCCAACACTCACGGGAACCTTTCCGAAAATCTAGAACACTGAACTAACTTCTGAGCAATTAAATTAACATCTTCACTTCCAACGTACCAATTCCAGTCCCGAATTCTAAATGACAGTTAAAACTAGAGCTCTCATTGGTAGACGAATCTGTCTCATTGGTCGAGCCAAACAGCAGTTTATTCATTAGTGGCTGCTCTCAATAGAACAAAATTGTGGTAAAATACGAAAAGAGGTCGTTCGGAGGGAGAGAGTGTATAAATAGGAGGGAGGCTCGACCTCTGACCGGGTTATCCCTAAACAAAGAGGGGGGGTCATCGCCCTTAGTGTCGGATCTCGTTTCGTTCTATTTTTCTAGAAACCTCTTGTGTTAAGTGGTTAAGTCAGTTTGTCCTCTTTGGTGTGTGGTTTTTAGAATGTGTGTGAAATTAAAATGTTAGTGTTGTCGGGGGTGTTGTAGAGAAACTGTTTTTCTAGTGCAATCTTGTAATTTTTTTGGACTCTTGATTTTCTTTGGACGTTGTGAGATACCTAAATTACTGTTTGTTATTAAACATTTTAGAATTGTGTTTTTTCTTTTACTTATGTTTGAACTTATTTTTTTATATATATTTTTTTTATCTACCGAAATTCTGGAGAAGTCAGGAGACAGTTGTTCCAATGTCTATACATAAATATAATCAATTAATTTATTAATCATAATAAGTAAGTACCTAATGCTTCTCATTCAAATATTAATATTAATAAGCAATCCCAGAACTAACTAGTTATGATTACTGTAACAATCATTAACAGCATTCATAACTTTAATATTTATGATAATGAACATAAAAATTCCCAACACCAAAGAAAATCAAAGTCTAGAACACTCAACGTCTAAAAATATACCTGCCTAAAAATCCTCTCCCCTCACAAATATAATTGTTTTCTGAAGACAGCCTCCATTCCATTACCATCTGATTTGAATTCGCTAACTTTCTCAGCGCCACAATATGGCGTCGGAGTAGTTGTGTATAATTTACTCCTTCGTTCTTGTTCGTAATGTTTTGTTAATTGCTAGGCGGGTAGTTTGGTGGCGGCGCCCTTTTTGTTTCGATAAGAAATGGGTGATTAATAATGGAACACGAACTTTTGTTCCGATTTTGTGCTGGATCAGTTATGTCTTTCTTTGGTGGAATGTTTTCTGGTGTGTTAATAAGGTTAACTTAGTGTTCAAGCATTAAGCCCTTTTGCACGACAGTAAAAGTTTCTGAATTTCCGAACGAAACGTCACTGCCCGCGTGCGCGAAACGCGTCGTCCGCCATACTTTTTCACTTTTGCCGGCGACACTCGAACATCATGCAATTCGTTATAGCAAATTTTGCAATTATGCATTTATTAAGCATTTAAAGTCATTTAAATTTCAAGTCAGACCTGTTTTTTAATACGTTCTTCCACAAATAATAATAATTATGTAAAAGATAAATATGTTTTGTGTTAAAATGTTGATTGTTTAATAGTTAAACCTTTGTTACTTTTCTTATTTTTAATATAAACCAAATATAAAAAAAAACGAACAGCGCTCCGCAATTTCACCTGCATAAGTGTCGATCCCGTGGGAATATCGGGATAAAACTATCCTATGTCCTTTCCGGGGACTCAACTATCTCTATACCAAATTCCATCTAAATCGGTTCAACTGTTTAAGCGTGAAGAGGTGACAGACAGACACACTTTCGCATTTATAATATTAGTATGGATACGGTTTCCCCCTGCTGACCCTAATCTACACTATTAATATTTTACCTATTAATCACCACCGTTCACCATTCATTATGTGTTTATCAGTAGGTGGATGAAAATAAAAGTATTTTTCCTTACTCTTTGTGATGACGTATTTTGGTGTCTATCCATTATAAACTTTACTTATGCCAACAATTTCGCATAAACTAATTATTCCCTCATCAATTGGTTATAGTTTTTCATAGGAATAACTGGTATTGATATCTTATTATTGGTAGCTGAAGACATACGACATACAAGTTATCAAAAATCAAATAAAACTTTTATCTGCCGCTTTTCTTTTCTTAACCCTACCCTTAAAATGCTGCCATGACCTTAAACTCCTATCTACCGCAACAACTTAACGCATTCCTTAATAACGAAGTGCTATTAATTATTCACGTAAGCGCTTAAAATCCCGCTTTAAAGCACTTAATGAAAACATCGCTACATAGCTTACAGCCTCGTAAAACGGAATATTTTACATGCGCATGAGTTTATAGGCTCTTAAGTCTTCGTTAAGAGGGTCTCGTTATTGTGATTCTTGTGTGTAGAAACATTGTTAGATGCGTTAAGTCTTAACTGTGGAATTATGTGTTTAGTAGGGATTTTGCATGCTTATGAGCTTGTGTATAGGAATCTAGATGATTATCGTCTGTCATGTGTTTGAACGACCTTTGACATCTAAAGCCTTCAAGTGTATAAATATATTCTATTCTATTCAAAAATCTGGCGCGTACCTACTGACTGCGTTTAAAGTAAGTAAATAATCTTTAAATATTTGTGCGGTAGTTCAAAAAAAGAGTGAGTAATAGAGAGAATGCTTTCTGTTTGCCGGGATTCAAAGTCTCTTTCTTTTGTTTGTAAGAGTTTCAATTATCCTAATAGACATCATTAACCTATTCTTCATAATAACTATTTATTTTAGTATCAAAATACAATGATTCAAGCTTCCGTAGGCGCTTCTTATTTTAAGCAAGAACTTGTGAAATATTCAACGTTTTGACAAACTCGCGTGAAATCATATTTACAATGTTTCACTTGAAAACCGCTACTAACATTTTTTACCCACCGTTAAAATTTAATATCCCCTGGCAACCCAGTCGCGTAATTTACTTTTTTCAAATTAAAACCGTCGAGCGCGACTTTTTGCATAATTCAATGTGAGAGAGAGACGTGTCGTCTCTAATAAAGTGGCGTCAGTCTATACAGTGTTGCCAGCAATAAATGAAAAAAGTCCCGAGATTTTTCCCTTTTATGCTTCGACATTTTTTTACTGCCCAAACTTTGTTAGCATGTAGGCGTACGCTGAATAATGTATTTAATGGTAGATTGAATATTGGATGTGGTTATGAGGGGTAGTGTGGTCTGGAAAATGTAACGTAATTTCTGTTTATGGCTTCGCTTATGATCAACATTATTAATTGTTATTGTTTAGGCATAATGACCGCCCATATACTTACACAATGTAGCAGCTCACTAGTTACAAAGAAGTACTGGCTGCGTTTGACAGTTTCTATAGTCGGTCAAATAGAGTTCCTTTCAGTCTTTTTCTACGCTTTGTAAATATTTCATAAAAAACTATTCTTTATTCCACACATATAACAAAGATTCCACGGACCATTTGTGGCGTATCCAGGACACATAGTGTTGGGAAATGTTCCAATAAAGAACTCTTACATCAAGGCAATGAATAAAAGACGAAGCCAGGGATATTTTATTTAACCTACCTTAGCCGTGTGGGGCCACAATAGCGGATTTGGAGCGGTTTAAACGAGCATTAGATGCAATGAGAGAGATTTAAAAAGTCAAGTGTGTTTTATGGCTTAATAGAAATCTTGCTTTAGTTTAAGCTCCTATTTTTATTGATTTGGTTTATTATAGCGATTAGAAGAAGCGGGAGAAATTGCTTGGTTTATGGATTTAGTCTTTGTTGAACTCTCACAATATCTACCCCCGGCCATGTTGAACCCCTAAATGTTGCTTAAGTTCTTTACGTTTTGTTTTGAGTTTTTTTACGTCAACGTCTCTTCATAAAATACAGCCTGTATTTGTAACTTTCTACGTGTTAACGTAGGTACTATTTAATATAGAAACACCGTATAGATAACTACAACAAAAACACTTTCAGAATCCAATATATTCGAGAATAATGCAAAGTAGGTGTACGGACCAATACCTCGGACCTCAAAATGGCTCAAGGAACATTAACGCTTATCCCTTACACCCTTTGAACCGCAAGTTATAGATATGGCCAAAAGCAATTTGTATTTCTAATAAACTATGCAGACTTACTCTCTGTCTATGAATACGAACGTGACAAAACTTGAGAGCTACTAACATACGAATGTAGACACAAAAAGCACAGAAACAAAAGTAACATCTCTAACTGATTTATTCCCTTCTGCTCCCCTGAACCCCTCCTCCACCCCCCCTCCTCGATCCCCTGCTCGTCTTCTGTTTTAAACTTTGTCTTATCCACAATTATCTAGGTTACTCTTTTTGATAGGTAAGTACAGTCAAGAGAAAATAAATGTTTCATTATTGTCTGCATAAGATCTTTTTTTATTTTATTTATTACAAGTCTGTCATTAAATTCGTGTTTTTTCATAAAATGAAAATCACCGTAATGCTTGAATAGTGAGTACTGTAACACTTACTCGTATATACTTGGCTCTTGTGATACAGGACCGCCTAGTACAGCTGATGCCTGCACATCAAGCTACCCGAAACTGTCAAATTTTCCCAATCAACTTTGAACCTTATGCTTTAGTGATAAAGTTGAAAACATTTTAAAGAAAATTGACAGATTGTAGTAGCTTGATGTGCTGGCGTCTGTACAAGAGCCAGGGCGACACTGATGTTTGTGTCTTGAAGCGAAAATAAATAAATAATTATTTTTATTATATTGTGTACCAGGTGTTTTATAGACCGATTTGATCGTAAAATAACAGGTATGTTGTAACTGGTACTTACACAAATAAAGGGAAAATGCTTTTGTTTTATTAAAGTTATTTTGAGGCACCATTTCTTACTGCCGCTCTCAAAACTAGTGTAGAACGTTACGTGTTTTTGCTACATTTTATGCCAAACATACTGGCGATATGTGGGTGTACTGGCGATATGTGTGTGTACTGGCGATATGTGTGTGTACTGGCGATATGTGTGTGTACTGGCGATATGTGGGTGTACTATGGGATTACAGGAGTGACGTTACGTGTGTTATGTTAAACTAGCTGCGCCCCGCGGTTTTACCCGCATAAGTATCGATCCCGTGGGAATATCGGGATAAAAAGTAGCGTATATGTTAATCCAGGGTGTCAGCTACCTCCATACAAAATTTGATCAAAATTGGTCCAGACGTTTGAGCGTGAAGAAGTAACAAACATATAAACACACACATACTCACAAACTTTCGCCTTTATAATATTAATATTGTGATATTAGTGTGATAATTACATTGCCTTCAATCTACCCTTGCCTTTAGGTCTATTTTTCTTTTAATGGGCCAGAATTCTCAAATCAATTGATTGAACCCAAAACAGTGAAAATTGTTTATGCCTTGATTAATTTATGGGCACTCGTACTAATCTAGCAATTAACGATTTTAAATAAACCTGTCACCCAAAGACGTGCACAATTTACTGACGTACACATTTTTTTAAATAAATCAACAGGATTACCAATTACTTCAAGCCAAACAAATATTTATACCAAAAACCACTTACATCGCAAACACTAATCTTATTAAAGTCCTGACCGCCTTTTGACCTTTATTGCAGACAAAAAGAGCAATAAATACATAATTAGTATAGTCGGTTCCAGACACACTAATCCCCCATCAGACCCCCAACTGTGGGTAGAATGGGGGATTTAATTTCCGTTCCCCGACTACGGGGTATTAGTAGATAGGAAGGTACGCCCTTGATACCCCTCTTATGGGTTGCCAGTTTTATAATGGAATCTAGTGGGTGGTTTTAGTAATTTATCTATACAGTTTCTGTTACGACAATTTTCACAATAAGTTCTTTGTACTTTGAAATTGTGAATCCAAGTAAGCTTTGCTATAGTAGATAATTCCTAGAAGTAGCCTTGTTTTTCTATATTTTATTTTATTTCTCGGAAATTGTTCTGTTTCACTTCACTTGAAGATCAATTTAATCACCAAAAGTAATCCCCCGTGACTTCACTTAACTGCCATATCAACTAAGTATATATATTTTTTCAGTTAACCTCACAGCTGGGCAAAGGTCTCCCCCATATGTTTCCACTTTTCCTTGTGCTGTGCCTTCTCCGTCCAATTATTTAGGCACGAGTTCAAATCGCCACGCCAGCGTTTCTTAGGCCTGCCTCGGTGACGACGCCCGTCTTCAGGCACCCACTGTGTGCCTAAACTGGCTTATCTGTATTATGTATCTACAATTATGTAGATGTTTAAAATCAATTCAAGTAACATAATAATTATCTTCATAACCTCTTCACTAAAACTTTATTAATTCCAAACAGCCATTATGTCCCCGAAAAAGGTGCCGCAAACCGCTTCATCCCTAGCCCAACACACCTCAACTTTTCGCCACCCCAATTCACCAAACTTTCTCCTCCCCAACCGAGGCGTTAAAATTTCTTTACCTCAAAGGCACACTTATTACACATCTGAAATGCTGTTATATTAACACAGTTGAGATTTCAAGGTCTTCGCGTTTGTTTGAAGATCTTGTGTCCTTATTAGGCTGACAGACAAAGGAGGTGTTAGTTAGTTGTACAATTTGCTTTTAGTTAAAATTGGGATCTGGTTCTACTGTTTCTTTTAGTATTTTTCTATTAGGCAATAATAAACGGACCAGAAAATCTATAGTACTATCAAATGTTTTTGATATAGAATGTAAAAAACTGTTTTATGGGAAGTGGGTAATAAGAAAATGACAAACTGAAACCTAAATATTATAAGCGTTTGTCCACTCAATTGACCACAAAACGACGTTTGGCAGAAAATGTATTGTCTGAGAAGTCCGTAGGTAATAATTATTTACTCCACTTGTTTTCTCAACACAAAGCGAGAAAAGGAATATACTTTTATTGATATTACTCCCAAAAACTGTTTAGCCTTGAGCATCGAAATTCAAACTCTAAAAAGAAAATTCGGCTCCATTTCATTGTTGCCAGAAGCAAAAAGTTTTTTTTTTCGGCGACATAATGTAATGTAGTGTAATGTAATTGTTATTAAAATTACACCTATCCGGATCTAACAACTACACTTTAGGGACCTAAATTTTTGGTCCAAATTATTATTACATTTGCCCAGGTCTCCCAGTTCGGATGAAAAAGCTATTGATGTTTGTGGTTATTTCTCCGGTTGCTGTGATGTCCAGTTTTATGACTTCTGGGAGGTCCAAAAGAGTGTTGTTATGAAGTGTCGTCATGACTGTTTGTGGAAGTTATTTGGAACCTTACGGACCTCGGGCGTAGTTGGCAGTTGTTATTTGTTTGACTACTTGTCATAACTGAGTTTTGTTGACGTATGCCCTGTTTATGTTTTCTGTGTTGATGTGTTGTGGGGAGTTAGAGGTGGCAAAGTAAATGTTAATATTAACCCTTGCATAATGTATTTTTTAAGGACCATGGTTGATGCTATAAAATGTCTTTATGGTAAATTGAATTTATTGTAATAATAAATAGGACGATCATCACCACTATTCATTACCACTACTCTCAAAACGGCGAAGGAAAATATCGTGAAGAAACCGGCATGTTCTAGAACCAAAAATTCGAAGACATGTGACATCTACCCACCCGCACCATCTACAAACTCACTTCCTCTCACTGAGAGGAGGCTTGTATGTATCCCAGCAGTGGGAACATTATAAGCAGATTATGCTTATGCTACATATTTTTTCCCAAAGTCAGTAACTTATTGTATACAAACTATGAAGTCAACTCAACAGCAAGTTTCTTAAACAAATAAGTGCATTATATCCACATCATTTTATCAAAACGTCAAAACACTTGGTGTTCGAAGCACATTTTTCTGTCACTCACAAATCGCTTTAAAGAGAAGAATTTTCTATAAAAATTTTTCCTTTGAACGCCTGAAACACTGCCGAAGGCTCCAACTTCCAAGTTAGGTTAAGTTTTAAGCGCCTTTCACTTGACAGGTTTTATTTGAAGTAAAACCATTTCAAGCCAGGGCGAGGGTTACGGAAAAATTTACTAGTTCTTAGTTGCGAAGGAGTTTTTTTTTTTTTGAGTTCTGAAAAGTCGGTAAAAGGGTTAAATGTTTCAATTCGTCAATAACTTGAATAGAGTAAAAATATTCCTTTTGTTTTTTGGTATCCGTACCCAAAGGGTGCCAACGAGCCCTATGACTAGGAGCGGTTCTGAACTGCATCCGATTTGAATCCGAATCCAAGAGCCGAGATTTCAATCCGAATTGTGGTGCAAACTGTTAATATAAGTTGGTTATTAATAAAATAATAATGTATTTTTCAACGCTATATTTTAGTTTTAGTTAAGTTAGGATTTCATATTTATTTATTTATTTTACTATTTATGTACACACATATATAAACAGACAAGAAAGAACAGAACAGAAAAATAGGTACAAAGGTGATGCTTATTTCATAAGAAATCTCTTCCAGCATACCTGCGATAGGACAAGAAATAAAGAGATGTAGACAGCGTGTAAAAGAGTAAAGGAGACAAAAAAAAAATACATAAAAACTAAAAACAATTCACTAAATAAAACTACACAAATAATATGAGAATATACTTACATACATACAAATAAACATACATACTTCTAAAATACATTTCGTTTTGTTATTTTTATTAATTAATTAGGTATTAGTTATTATTTACTTAGGTACTTATTATTTTAATAAATATAATAGGTATGTCCATAAATAAATAAATAAATTGGGAATGTTCTAAATTCGGACGGACACAGGTCGGATTTAGTGTGCAACCCTTGATACAATTAATAGTATTATGGCTACTTTGGACCGACATTTCTCGGATTCAGATCAAATGTAGTGCAGAACCTCTCAAGGGCATTTATTTAAAAAAAATATATATTGTACAGTGTTACGAAACCCTTCGTGTGAGAGTCCGAATCGTACTTGTTTACTTTTCAGACGATTGCATTGTATTTACATTTATTCCCCAGTATCGCAATAAAAAAACAAACATAGTCTTGTCTAGAACAAGACATGTAGCCAAGATGAAATTTGAATTTTAAAAACAAAGCAGTAAAAATTTCAACTTGATGCAAATCTCAGTACATAAATATTTGTTGCAGCATACGAGGTAGACGTGCAATTTTCTCACAAGAACAATATCCTGCGGGAATCTTAAAGAAAAACTAGTACATTGTAAGCTAGTAAAGGCATTAATTCATGAAAATTGCTATATTTTACAGCAATTTTATGGACGAAGGTAGTTATATTCTGTACTACAAACCTTATTGCCTACATAGACCAAGAATATATAAGATAAAGAATCATACCAAGCAACCAACGGCTACCCATAACTTTATCAGGTCGCTTATAAATCTTTGCGAAGGCCTAATGCATCGCTTTCTACAAAAGAGAATAGTCCCAAAGACGTCTATCCCTGGAAACAAAAAAATTTTGACCACCAAGTCCCACTTATCAGTCGAATCATCACTCGAATCCCGGACTGACACACAAACAGGGCAAGCAATCAAATTGACACGAAGTAAACATCGGAACGGCTGTAACGATCTGTGTGACTGTGTGCTGTCCTTAATGACTCACTACTACCCGGCTCTGTCCGGAATTGCTTCAATGTATTTTAATGGACGCCCGGAATTGGGGTTCAACGGAACCATTTCTTTTTTTGCCAGAAAATTTTGCTTATTCACCTGTTAGTCCCCTTCTCTTAGTCAAATCATCAAATCACTTGCCATGAGATTTTACAGAAATCCGGGGCAAGTCAACCAGGCTAACATTATTACGCAATCAATACTAAATATAAGCCTGAAGCTCAAGATGATAATAATCCTTCAATCACGTCCATTTCTAGAGAAAGCGATGAGATTGAGTTCGGATAAGACGGCCCTAATCCGGACTTAATCCAGCAATGGGAGGAAAACGATCCACTATTTGGAAAAACAGATTATTATATAAAACTAAGGAATTCAATAATACAATGAAAATAGATAGAAACACAAATAATGCTATAAAGATTTATAAATACAATGATGATCAGAAATCTTTGAATGTTTTGCAGAAAAATTGGTAAGTATGTAAAGAAAAGAAAATATCTACTTTCGTCTTTGACATATTTATTACTACTGAGACAAACTAAGACACAATCATAGAAACTGCCAATACAGTCCATTACGTTAACGCATCTCTTAGAAATGAGACACGTAACGAATATATTTATCAGAAAGGTCCTAAAGATGGAGATGATCAGTTGGGAACGTGACTCGAAATATATCAAGATATTGTTAGGCGACCGTCCCTCGTAACGATGTTAACAATCTGGTATCTGAGAGGAAAGAGGGTTTGTTTCAAGAGTAGAATACTTATATACTAGACACAAGAAATCTGTGGGCTAGGCCTATTTCTTGTAAGTTGTTGAGATACTAATCAAAGAACATGCTTAAGAGCAAAATGTGCTAAAAGTTCTCATACTTTAAAATTTAGTCCCAAATTCCTAACATTTTCAATTTTCCTCTTTAGGCAAGCTACTTATCAAAATTTAAATTCACGTCCAACGCAGAAATGATGGCTGAGCTATTACCCGACCGCGAAGAGCTATTAACTAATTCAAAAATCACTGAAAGGAAGTTTAAATTGCACAAAATTACACCTTGTGGTAGAACATGGGGCTTTGCCCACGTAAACTAAAGAAACGCGAAGGAAGCTTTAAAAGTTAATTAAAGGACATTTGTTACGGCTTGCACAGGAAAAGGCGCAGCTATTTCTCACTTTTTATTACCGTTTGAAACCTCTAACCTCTTGCTTTGGCATTTATTTCGTTGGTGTTTCTTCCTTTGAGTTAAATTCGTAGGTGGTTTTTACTTGAAGTTGCATCATCATCATCATCAGCCTATAGCAGTCCACTGCTGGACATAGACTTCAATAGGAGAGCCTATTGAAGTTGCATATGTTTGCCAAATTCAGGGTTTACTGTGAATGATATTACTTCCTCCAAACAGAAACATTCAGACCAGAAAATATCTTTATGTACTATTCTATATTATTTTTGTGAAGCCATAGCGTAAATTCCGTTCTGAAAAAATGATTATCTTTTTACATCTAATCCGCCTATTGAAATCTGAAACGGTCAAAGGCCTAAAAGAAATCCTTGAGCCAAACTACTTTAGGTCTAAAGAATACTATTTCTAATGCGGGTCGTACCCGACCCCAGGCATAAAAGGCAGACACTGCGCCATTTATGACTTTGCTAGACTTAGGTAACGAATAATAATCTGGTCCCCAAGATACAGGCGCGCCTAGTTTGGGGACCGCCGTAAAGATCCAAATGACAGACCGACGTTAAGTTAATTATAAGGTAATACTTGTAACATTGGTTCAATAAATCTTAAATCTTAAAATTCAAAGAACAAAAAAAAATAAGGGCAGAACTGACGACATTTTTAATACCTAACAAGATACAAATGACGGTGCTTGAAAGTTTTCGGTTGATCCTCAGAATTTATTGGGTCCTATTGAAATTTAACGAATTGAATTTCTTGTTTCAATTCAATCTTTGACTTAGTCTAAATAAATCGGGAATTCTGGAGTTGGGAATGGATTGTCTTGGTGCTAATAGAATAATAGGAAATAATAATTCAAGTATTTTCTTACAACTGATAGGCTATTAGAAGAACTTTTCCTTTTAGTTACCCAATCACTAGAAATCATAAATGATTACCATAAGTCACAATTGATTACATTAAAATTTGATTGTCTAAGGAAGGAATAAACAACAGGACTTCGGGTTTTAGGTGAAAGATACACTATTCTTATCCCCGAGACAGTTTAGCTTAAGAAAACATAATCGGAAGAAAAGATGAAAAAATGGAAAACTCACATCGAAAAAACCATTTGTGTCCAACAAAACATTGTGTCCACACAAACGATACTTGATGTTGCGACAAACGCTGTCTTATTAGTTATTACACATTCAGTCCGTCGTGCCTCGTTTTTACATTGAACACGACTTCAAATATCAAATTTGACGTTTGCCGACGTTTCAGTAATGTCAGATCGTAAAATTGGCGATATTTGTATTATTTCTTCTTCTTTTTTAAAGGTTTCGTTGTCTAATACCTACTTTTATATTGTCATTTATCCAAAATTGAATAAACAAAGACGAATTTTATTGAAAATACTGAATCTAATTTCTGATCTCATGTTTACGTTATGTATATGGTTGATACGAAGATGTTATTGTATTTTTTTCCCCGACCTGGACCATTATGGAAATTATTTCTTCTACAATATTCAGGAACAATTTGTATAACATTATGTATTTCAATCATACATTTTACGAAACTCTCTTCTCCATTTTGCACTGTAAGAATTTTCCAAGTTTCATCATGAGTACCTACAATAAAATTGAGTAGCCATAAAATTGCAGAAAAACTAGACAGTACTGCGGACTCATTGGCGACGGTGACGTGGTCGCCGCGTATTGATCGCTCGTCTAGCCGCACCCTTACGGCCTGTCTAGAACAATGCCAACTTTCAAATTGTGCTCTTTTATCAGGAACATAAAAAGGGTTAAGTCTGGCTTATCTGCCTTGGTATGACGGTAGTTAGGGGTTTTTGTGACAACTTAGACGGATTTCAGTTTTTGTTATGCGATGCCAGAAATGTGAAACTATTTTTTTGTATCAGGGATATAGCACTTGAAAGACTCTTGGTAGACATTTTTGGTAATAAGTATAATGTCATACAGAAAGCACTCAGTCAGTCTACTTATTATAGTAATCCTAACAGAAACCAGGCACCAATAATTTTCAGAGAAAACGGCCAAGAACCTCATCTGACTACTCAGATAGTCCACCTTGTATAACATGAATAGAGCGATCAACGTTGAGCGTCCAACATTAACCACACAGCCATAATACTAAAATTGAATGGAGTTGCAAATGTTATTGTTGTGTGTCAATAAGCGAAGGTGTAACAACATTATTATTGCAAGATGGTTCGGAGCCAAACATATTATACCTGTATTACACGTGGCGGAGAATGCATGCTACTTAATGATTTATAGTGTACAATTGCAACTTGGGATATGCACGAAGAAATGGTTGTAGCTATCCGAAAGACAAGTTGGTCTGATGGTGTAATAATATTGCTGATGACTCTCTGCATTTGTTAATAATGCAGCTAATAAAAATGCGAAATTAAAATGAGATTTTTGAAACGAAACAATGTAACCAAACTCCGAAAACAAAATACAAACGACCGCAACCTCAAAACACAAAGGACGAACGCAAACAGTTCAAATTCAATAACAGAATTATTCTATTCGACGAATGTCACAGTCAAGTAGGAACGTCACTGTGAACGTTTTAGGCCAGAATTTCGCGAGCCGAATGCCGAATCGCCTGTGTTTGAACAAGTGGCCAGATTGAACGCTTTCCGTCCGTCCTAAGCCGGCGAGCGGGGATGCGACGAATAGTTTCACGTTTATCTACGACGCCATTTGCTATTAGTCTCGTGTTGCTAGAGCACAGTTTGTGTTGAACTTAAACTGGCTTTCTGGTAAATAGTGGTTTGGGGTTAAGGATTCTGTCTGTGTGCTAGTTCCAGTAAGCTTCTCAGGTACCTATAACTCGTATTGTCAATGATCTGAAAACACGGAAAATGCCCGATTTTCATACACAAAACGATTCGTTTCTTTTAAATATAGCAACCTAACATTTGAATATACCCTTAAGGTACAGACGTCAGCACATCAAGCTAACCGAAACTGTCAAAATTTCCCAATCAACTTTGAATCTTATGCCTTAGCGATAAAGTTGAAAATCTATTAAAGAAATTTGACAGATTGTAATAGCTTGATGTGCTGGCGTCTGTACCTTTTCATGAGAAATCTCTCTAATATACGTGATACACGTATAGTAAATAATTAGTTCCTAAATTTATATTGAGCAATTACCGTAATTTCTTTGAAATTGTTCCATGCAAAAACATCTTATAAACTAGACAGATCCTTAAAAATGAGAAACAAACCCTTACAAACCCAATGCTCTATGCTACTCTTCAATAATTTTATCCAACAAACCACGATTGATTGATTCATGACAACTTCTGGTAGAAAAGTTCTTCAAAGAGTTCCTATTGGATTTTAAAGAGTTAAAAAATGTAGGCTGGGCCACAATATGAACGACAAAATGTATGACATCCACGAGATTCACCCAGCCACTTCGCTCTAGGCCCCTAACATAGGTACTCTTAGTACATACTTCATTCTTTCGTAAGCAGTATGAATGAGGTTTTTAACAAGCGCTGCCTTTATCTAAGTCTGTTTGCAGGTTAACAGATTAGATTGTATCTACAAGTAAGAAGGTACAAGCTACAGACAAGTGTCTTGCGTTCCGTATCCTGTATTTGACAACACACGGTTAATAAATTGTTGCAACGCAGAACACAGAACGCAGAACGCTAGCCCGTAACTTGTTACAAAAGAGGTCGCGCGATTTTAAACATCCTTTAAATATTGAAAGGATATTTTTTGAACGGCCATTAGTGATAAAATAGTCACTAAACACAATGGTCGTGTAGAGTCACTATCAATGTTATTAATACTAATCATGCTAATCAGTTAGAGTGATTAAAAATAACTTATAATTTAGTCGTCATCCGTTACGTAAATGAGTTAAACTTGTGAAATTCATAAAATTTATTAGATATTTTAAATGAGTTTGAAACTAGACAAGTGTGCCAAAAGTTTTAAAATTATTTTTAAGCAAACTTATATTTTTTCAACCCTTTCGTTTTGGTATCAAAAGCAATTTTCTAAGAAAATTTCTATACCCAGTTATTATATTTTTATATGAGAAATCCAGGCAAAAAATGAACGGTCGCTTTTAAAGTTAGTTCTAAACGCTTTCTTAGCCACAACTTTAAGAGTTTTGAAGTTTGTTATACATCTGTGAAACTCGATATATTTTCTGCGAAATGGCGAACTTTATAATCTCCCAAACAGCACAATCTACAAGTTTTTAATCGAGTGCTTGAGGAACTTAATTCTGTTTTGCTGATAAAAGTTTTCAGAAAATTGCTTTAGATCTTGTTTTAGATTTTGTTCAAGAATTTGAAGACTTACTGCGTGCATTATCCTCGTTAGCAAGCAAAATAGTATAATACATAATGTAGAATGGAAAAATATGTAAAATTAATATATTTTCAGCGTTTCGTGTCTTACAAAAGCTCAACAAAATATTGATAGTATGCAGCAGTCCTAGTAACACAAATATAATATACATTTAGACGGTAGTTGCTCAATATGAACCCAGAAGTTACTCATAAAGAGATGGATAGAATGAATGATGATGAAGATGAATAAAACGAATGGAAATTGATCCTGTTCATACTAAACCCAAAAGCCCCCTTTAAAAATAACGCAGACAGAATAGTGTGGATAGTTCCGAATAGTGTGAAAAAATGCAAAGAAAATATACACAAACACCCCTTTATTCATAAACGTTGCTTAAAGTGAAGAAGTGATTAGCGACTGTTTAACCATACATTTTTGACGTTTAAACGTCATTTAACTTTAATCATCGTTTATAAATAAACCCCTAAGTTCTCGTTACCCAGAAAGCCACTAAACTTAAGTGGGGCTGGGCCGGATATGTCTGCCGCATGTCAGATGAAAATTGGGCTAAGAGAACCACCGATTGGGTCCCATTAAACGCACGACGCCATCGCGGCAGGCCAAGACGAAGATGGCGGGACGAGCTTGACTCCTACTGTAGGGACTGGCCGCAACTCGAAAAAGACAGAATTGTGTGGAAAAGGGAGAGAGAGGCCTTTGCCCTGCAGTGGGACAATACAGGCTAGTTAGATTAAGTTCTAAACATAAATAATTAAGTACATCTATATTTAAACATATAAATTAAAATCGCTTTTCGTGTCTATCTGTGTGACCTCGTTGTTCTTCCAAACTAAGCAACGGATTTTGATTCGGTTTTCAACATTATTTGGAGAATTTATTCCGAAAGGTTTGTGTGTATATTAAATACATTGATATTAAACTAATATATAATAAAGGATTCTCAATGTTTTGTCAAGTTGTAAAAACCGTAATAAGCAGGGGCGGATCGCTAACACGAAATATGTATGTAGTGTGCTAGTCTTGAAATTCTTCTTACAATATCGTTAAAACGTCCAAACTTAATTCTTATTTACGGCCTGTTCACCAAAAAGTTTTGTAAGTATATATGATCAGATGAAAGCTCTCAGTGATTGCTTATGACTTTGGCCCCAATAAAAATCTGCAGGCCCCTGTTTTGTTTTATTCTCCAAAAACAAGAAACAGTGATAAAATCTTCGTGATTGTTGCAGATAATCTTGAGTTAAAAGTGACAGTAGTAGTAGTATTTTGTTTAAGTATCTTATTATTTCATTTTTTGTTATTGCTCATTGTCAGTTCTAGTTTATAATCTAGCCGTGATTAAATTATAATGGGTGAAACGCCATATTTTAGTTTGTTAATACTTTTAGTTACGTTAGGATATTATATTGTTATTTTTATTAATTAATTATGTATGAGTTGTTATTTATATGTACATATAATTTTAATTTTTTATTAATTCTACCGAATGATTTCTTGGTTTTCAAAATTTTTCCAAGGATTAATAGGTACCTATCTTATTATAAATGCATATGAGATCCACCTCTAAAACCTATAAGTCCCATAATAGCCACAAACGTCCGTGATTTTCAGCATAGCCGACATTGAGTTTCAAATAAAAAGGATTGTTTTATTGGAAGATTTCACGCTAGGCGTTAATAAGATTACAATATAAACCTCTACAAGGTACTGTCAAAACTATCACCCATAATTATTTTCCTAGGGACAGCCACTTACAAAAATTCAACCTCCTTTAAAGCGACATTTTCGCGAAATTTTGAAATATCACGGATGTAATTAGATCAAGTAGCGCTTAGCACTCCTGTCCCTGACGACATGCGCTTATGAAATGTTGGCGTTTGACACAAGTTGAGAGAACATGGCGGGAAGCATAAGACTATAGAGATTATAATGCCTACTGGTAGAAAGAAGGGTTCGAAAAGGGGACATGGTGAATAATATTGAACTTTTCGTCGTCGATGATTCCAATATTTAAGTTACTAATAATATTAAGGAAGGATTTGACTATAATGGATCTTAAAAAAAGTTAATATCGACTGTTGAAGATAGTAGCATTTTAAACTAATGATAAACTAAAACTGATGAAGTTAACCCCAAGTATATAAATGGCAGTTACATAGTTTCAAAGAATTTCAATAATGTACCGTGACATCAATTTGAGTTTCAATAAGGTTAACCTTTTTGGCTAAATTTATAAAACCTGAAAAGTCTGCTTTTCATCTTTAACAAGATTTATTCTTAGAAAAGCTAATAAATAAGGTACCACATGGCTGCTACAAAGGAACGTGCGAATTGGTATTATAACATTTTAATTACAGTCTGCTGAACGCAGGTATTTTGAAAGTAATTAACTTTGCGTATCGTTTAGGTAACATTAATATAAAGTTAAAATACGAAGTTAATAACAATACATTTGACTACTTTGTGTACAAAGAAAAATGTGAATTTTTGCTGGAATGGTAAAGCTAGTAGCAAGTTCTTACGCTATCCACCTCTACTCAACCTTTCATGACTGCCTGGATTTTTGAGATAATCAGATGAGAGTAACCAAACGCAAGGAGAAACCGTGGTGCTATTTCTTCCACTTACTCAATACCACTATTTTTTTTTATATATGGCATATCGCAGGTCAGGTTATCGGCTGCTTAAACATAAACTGCTAAAATTAAGGCTTCCAGTCAGAGCTTAAAAAACTTAAAAACTAAGTAACTCCTAACTAAGTGAGACCTCGGCTTAGGGTGTCGCTGAGGGAGGGTAGTAAGAGGCAGGCTGGATCGGATTGAAATACTAGGTACTCATTAGACAACCTGTTATTAATTACTACCAACCTACCCCTGCTTCAAACGGGTTCCACTGATTTGGTGAGATTTGTCTAAGTTAAATATTAATGTATTGAACACATAAACCTTCTGAAATAAATTATTTAAATGATGGTGCAACCCGCATCAAAATCTATTGTGTGGTTTAGAAGAACTTAACGTGCTTTATTTTATACTATGATGTAGATAAGATATACGTACATATCGATTTATTTATATATCTGTTAATTTTGATCTGACCAAATTAAAAATCAGGACTTGATGTCACAAGTCGCTAACAAGTCCAACTTAGACCAAACCAGTCTTCGAACCAAAGTGGGGCGTCAGAAGAAAGTCTTAGTGTTTGCACGACCTGAATACCTAGCTCCAGGGCCTCAAATGAGGCTTTGAGTGTACCAGCTGAAAGCAACGGGAATTAAGATGGATGAGAACATCTTCCTAGTAACGCGTAATTGTGGGGAGAATAACGCAAGAAACGTCGGACTATATTTTTCAGAGTAATTCTAATTTATTGCTATTTGTCGTGTCTTGTTTTGGCGAGGAACTAAGATTAAGGCCAGGTGGAAGAATTTTAGGAAGAAAAGTAATATTAATGATGTTAGGAAAAAATAAAGAGAGGCAGTTTTCCCACAAAAAGAAGATATTTTTAGGCCCTATAGCGTGCTATTATGATTGACTGGCAAGAGGCAATCCATCACTTTGAATATAGTTCAGACAAATTATATTTTTGGGATTATTCTTTAGCTGTTCTATGTTAACATGATTAATCATAGTAAAAGATTTTTAACTCACAAGAAAGATCCAACAAAATTGTGCCCAGAAACCTATTCTTTCAAACCGTGAAAAGCCAAGCAATTCTGCACCTAACGTGAGGGTGAATATAAAAATGTTTGCACTCCTCAACATGATAGATTACGGACGTCGTTTTGATGATGAATGGCTTTTATCACGGGAAGGGTCAGCTTTAAAAATGTTTGTTAAATCTCATGTTCTATAATTAGGGTAACCCTAACTTGGGAGGAATAAAAATTAAAACTGGAGCTAAAATGAAGCTGAAAGATGATCTTTATGATTATTTTTTAACTTTAAAAAACTTATTAATAACCATGTTTTTGAAATTCTCAATAAAGCTTGTGGGAACCGTTTTAAGGTTATTGGGAAAAATAATATTTCTATAAAAAAACACGTCAAAACGAAGACGCGAAAAGTTAAGAATCGAATACCCACATCACTCAGATATGAAAATGAGGCGGCTCAAATATCCTCATAGTCCTGGTCGGTCTATTTAAATATTTCTTGATGGACAGGCCACTTAACCGCAAGAAGAATGGACAAACATATCCTTATAATATATAATAATAAATCATTTATTTCGGACTTACACGCGTATGTACATATTATTTTTAGTAGCACCAAAATACTTACTTACAGATCAAAAAATTTAAAAACAATTTTTTGGACAATCCAACACCAGTAAACCTGTTTATTTGACTGCATGCAGTCGTATCCAGCGCTCAAGCATTGGAGAGTCCCATCAATCTGCCAATACGCGTAAGATGCTGTTGGAACTAGCATGCATGCATGTTAGGATGGAGGTACAACGCTTGCGCATATTATAACATTGATGTTATGATAGGGAAACAAAAAATATTATGTAAGGGGTAGGTATTCAATGTAACAATACCAAATGACGTTACCATGTAAAAATGTTGGGTCAAAAATATATTGAATTTCAAGAAATCTTTGCTTCTCTCCATATTCAAGTCATAAGAAGGTGTTATTATAAGCTACAATATCAGGACATTGGATTTCATCATCATCATAAATTATCAGTTCATGAAGAAGGCCATGGGCAGGCATCAAGTCGGCACCTTTCGGTTCGTTGTATAGTAACTAGAATAACCAAAAAAAAGAGGAACTAACACAAAATATATTTTCCTTCCCACTCCGTAAACCAGTTAATTAAATAATAAAGTGTTAAAACACATCGTCGCATAGCGCTTCATCGCCACCTAATTGGCTCCTCGCACAATGTAATTTTAAACCGTTTTATGCGAGTATGCAAATTATAATTTAACTTGAACGTTGTCAAGGGAAAGTTTTGCATTGTACAGCGATGTATAGCTCGTGGCGTTGAATTCAAGATGGCCGTGTAATACATACGGGATATGAATCCCTTGTTAGTGCCTAATTTGTTAAGTGTGCGGCTTTTTGTGTATGTACGTACGTCATTTATATTTTTTGCACGTCGTGAATATTTTGCTGTTTCTTATCATTTTCTTACTTTGGAAATATTGTTGCTGCTATATAGTTTTTGTCTATGACTACGGTAGGAGCAGTTTATCACTTTATACTCCTACAGCATTCATTTGTAACAATTTCTTATTTGAAGAAATTTGACAAGTCGTAAAAATTATATCCGACGGAAAAGAGGACTAATTCTATAACACTATTCACAATGTAAGAATCAATACCGATTATGATTACAGATATGGCTTCAAAAGCGTCTTAAGTACCTGCCTTGAGAAGTCTCTTGCCATCCAAATTGAATCAGCTTAGAATCGCAAGAATAACCACGTATACAAAAATGATCCTTCAATGTCTAGCGAAGCAAAAGTTTTCCATTTGTATAACATATTTTGACTTTCATATACTCCTTCGGGAGCCCCTCACTCACTATCGGATTAAAAAGACTTAGTTTCTAATCCTATTTGAATAAATATCCCTGGTATGTTGGGGTAGCATTCTATATATACTCGTACAAATTCTACTAAGAAAATATCCCGAATTTAGAATGTTGGACCGAGTTTGCATTAAGTTGCTTTGACTTTCCCCTTTTTATGAAGTTAGCAGAAACGAGGCAATACAATTAACCGATTGAATACCGTAATTACAGAAACAAAAAGAGAAATAAAAAGCCATTATGTCTCGCGTGGATCCACGTTCCCTTCATATGAAGGGTTAATGGTTACGCATGAATAAACATTTAGACATGTAAGGGAATGAAAAGACCTTAAAACAACCTTAGCCCAAAAATTGCTATTAGAATTTATCTTCTGAATTTATTCTTACAGCTTTTGTCATGTGAACGATATCCATGGAATAACCCTATATCATTCAGTTCTATATCTTCGTTTCCCATTCAATAAATTTTAACATATGCTTCTTCTTCAAGCATTATTCCCATTTCATTTTCAGCACATAAATCTTTAAATTCAGTATTTCTATAGTCATCTCGAACGCAGTGACCATCGTCAATTCTCCTACAACCATTTGTCTTTCACAATCATTTGTCTAGTTCTTGACAATCGGATCCAATCGGCAATAATTCACGACCGCACGTCTCTGGAGTAAGCTGAGTAATTGAAACCAGGGACTTTATAGATATTGTATAGGAGAACTATTTCTCAAGAAGTGGTTCGTTAGCCGATAATAAAGAACTGGAGGAAATGGATTAGGTCGTGGAAACTTTGTAGGATGTATGGAATCGAGGTAATAAAAATGTAGTATGGTATAATGGATTAGAAGCAGATAGATGTAGAAAGAAATGTGCTTTATAAGAATACGTAATCATTAATAGAAGGTTCTAAATCAAAGTTTTAAATAAGATTGAAAAATAACCAGGAAAGAAGGCCATGTCTAATGCAGTGTCAAGAAAGTACGTGCTTTCAAATAAAAGAGAATCATCAGTTTACCGATAGGCAGTAATTCTGTTTTTATTTAATTATCTATTATTTTGTATCGATTATTATTTGTCCAATATTTTAACCATAGGAGTTTCTTGTTTCTGATGAGGCTCGTTCCAGACCACAGGTTAAGCTAAACTGTTGGGGTCGGTCTGGGTCCATGATGTGTGAATTATAAAAGTACATTAACGGTTGCGTTAAAAAATCACTGTGCAGAATGGATTTGTTTCGCGCAATGTATAAAGGCCACATTTTTGTTTCTAGACTCGTGACGTAAGTCTACTTGTACTGAGAATATATGAATCTAGATATTGTCATCATTTTGTAGAAGTAGAGCGGCAATGATGAAATCCGAGGATCGCAATTGAAAATTCTTGCCTATCCCCTGAGAATTCCAAGTTATACTAATATATTCAAAACGGAACAATGTCTGTTGCGAACACAGTTGCATTTCATCACAACAACTTTGTCTTAATCCTTTGTGACAGGTGAGCTAAGCCCGTTACGTAAACCAAACAATACGCCAATTCCTTCAGTAGGTATTATTCTCTTTAGTAACTCCACTAACCTACTTCAAACTCGTTGCTCTATTATCATTACAGTACTGTAACTAAAGACAAGCTCAACTGTTTACACGAGCCCAAAATCTGCGATTCAAATATTGTCTTAAGAATATAATAATTAATCTTACTAAGATTGAAGACAAAAGCAGTGAAGACGTCTTTAAAGACGTTTATTCAATTAATGAATATTTATTTAAAGAGATCGTTTGCTTGAAGACTGTTCTTAGCAGCAATTTAACACTTGGAGATGAAATGGTGGAAATTAGTAAGCACAACGTCTTGAAAGGCGAAGGAAAGAACAAGAGAAAATTATTTTTTTGGTTACTGTCAAGATTAATGCTGAGATGTTTATAAGGGAGCCTTCTGCAAAATATTAATGCTGGTAATAAAATTACGAATGATCCTAATATTTATGTCGAGTTCTTTTTCCTTGGTAAGGAAATAATTTAATGCCTTCATTGATTATGCTAACATTAAGATTGGAAGCTTTGAGATTTCACATGATAAGGAATTTTTGTTCAAGCAATATTTCCTCTATTAATTGAATAAAATTGAAGGATGATATTCTAAATTGTTAATAGGCTACTTGGCTCCATTTATATGGTGCAAGTTTAGACTGGCACCGTCAATCCGTCCGTTGAATGGCAATAATTGAACGTGCTATATGACATGCGATTATTGCTCTTGAACGTTCCAGAAACTTGCACCGTTTAAATGGGGCTTTACTGTTTATTTAATGAAAATCCGATTCGACTGTAACTCATTTCCTTCCCCCTTGAATTGCGTGAGTTGTTAATCGCTCTGTCACCCATTCTTTATTCTCCACCATAAAACTAAGCCAATTTCCAACAAAAAAAAAACTAAATCGTCGCTAGCCATGACCTTATTATGTCAGATAACGAACAATAAGGATCGAACTGTCTAATATCACTTGATTTATGTCTGAACCCTCCACTTTTGTTCGGAAATCAAATGTCGATGCGCGAATTTATAGGAGTTAGTAACAAAAGGTCTGAATGAATAAATAATGTTTGGGTACTAAGGCTGTTAGAATTAAAACATAAAATAAAACAAAATTGCTAGCGGAGACAAAAATGAAAAAAGAACTTTAAATGCAGTATTTTCCATTCTAAACTTTGACGGTAATTACAATGTTCCATGAAAACCAGCATTGTGTTAAATAAATTATCATAATTCTAGAAACTTCCAAGAACTTTTAAATTATTTATTTATTTAATACTTCAAGCACAAAAATGTACAGAGGCGGACTTAATGCCATAGGCATTTTCTACCAATCATCATTAGTAAATTACTTGTATACTATGCTTTGTCACTAAACACGACACAACATTATCAACTTCTTTATTAAAAAAAAACATTACTTCATTTTCACATTAACTAATAATTATATATTACCTATTCCCCACCGCGCCCACGTCACTAACTTACGGCCTCGTCAAAAAAAAGTACTAGACCGAGCCCCTAACTACCTCTCCACATAGGTACCTATGTACAGACCGTAATAAGGTTATCAAGTTACTCGCGAAGAAGCTTCCCTTCCCCTCAACTTCAAGCTTCCAGATATCAGATAGTAGATCCACCAAAAGTGCTCTACTTGAGTATGTGAGTACATATCTAAGTATATAAGAGAGCTATGTGACGTGGGCGATCACTCAAAGAACTCGTTATTGGGCAAAGTTTGATCTCGTCTGTCTTAAAAAAAGTAAAAGTTTTTCTGATAGAACCTATTTTGTCGATACCGATGCCAAGAAGTCGACTGACGACTTAAATAATAAATATGTTCGAAGTTCTTCGGATTTAGACATGTGACGGACGTCCTTTAAGCTTGTAATATAAACATAGTTAACTGTTTGTTCTTGTATCGAGTGGTCAAAATATATGGTTGTTATACCGAAAAGATGTAACGTACTTTATATTGGAAAAGTTTAAAACACGATCTTTGTTTTGTCCAGTAGTTTGATAGTCGGTACGGGCTAAAAATAAACAAATTTCCTCAACGTTCACTGAAGTAGAAAAGTAAATAACCATTTCCATCATTCTAGAAAAGAGAATTGCGTTTGAATAGATCCGCATAAAATACCAATATTAAATAAATTGCAGTATAACATAACATAACCCACGTCAACGACAAACTGTGCCGCAATAACAATATCATCCGAATAAATCAACCGCGACCACAATTCCTATTACCAAAATATTTTCTCGCAATAAATATAGCCGGGACGCTTTCAGTTAGCCAGCCGGGGCATTCTCGGGGCCCTAAAATGCTCTACAAATGAAGAAATCGAAGTAAAAAGCATTACATAGGTACTTGACGGTATCCGAGAGACTGCCCCGAGGCCGGACGACGGAATTGCGCGCAATTCTGACGGAATTCACCCGAAAGATTATTACGGTTTCAATTTGTGTAATGTAATACATTCTTGGGCTCCGACATGATAGATGATTGCGGTTTTTTACGTCTAAGTAAGATTTCATGTTGGGATTTTTTGAATTTTTCAGAATAATGTGTCGGCAGGCCGTGTACAAAAATGGATGCGAATATATTGTAAGCGTGTGAGTGATGTTGGCGCAAAAAATGATGGTGTTCAAATTATGCTTTGCGTAACCTTCGTAATATCAATTTTGAGCTTCTTTGTAAGTCTACGATATTTTTATCAGTCGGTTGTGTAACGACGTGTATGTATTTTCTTCCACACTTTTCTTTTCATCATTTTAAGCGTTAATGTTTCGTTTTTTTAAGGAGCATTATTTTTTACATACCTCAACATCGATAAGTTAACTCTTTTTATAAATAATAACAAGATCTTAATTATAGTTATTCCACTAGAATACCATTAACAAGTTATATCTATCTAAGAACTACAACTTCTATATAATCTGAATTCAAGACAATACTTTACTCTAAGGTATCCTTTACATCAACTTGTACAATAAACTAGCAGCAAACCTTGAACAATACAGATATCCTTAATTTAAGCTCTCGTTACCTATTGTAAGTAAACTTTCCATAGAAAACTGTTCAGAATCAGTTTACTATGTGAATTTCTTATGTGGCTGCAAAGTTATTACAGGGCCTAGTGTGTTCGTTGAAAATTTTAGTCGAGTTCTACCTCGTAGTTGACGAGAATTCAATGGAGCGGCGACAGGTTTGAAACGTTCAGATTTATGAAAACAAAATTGTATTAAAAATTTTATAAGCAAGTTTTCGTTGTTTACTTTTACGCTGTGATTTATTTTCGTTTGGTTTAGTATATTTTTGTTTTTTATTTTTAGCTTTTTAACTTTAAGGGGACTATATGACCTAAAGCGCGGTCACTGTCTAAAATAATCTGTAAACTACTTGTGTGGCTAGTAACGCCATCTATGTAAAACTTGCTTCACTAATAAACGTCAGTCTATGATCTTCACGATCCGACATAGTTTTGATAATTGTGGGCACTGCAGTGGGTACTCGAACGGAAAGACAATTTGAATTTAAAGTAACTTTAATAAACTAGCGATTTACAACCGAAACGCACACGTGCGTCGGAAACAAACACGTGCGTTGGTATTGAGCGTTTGCCGAGACTGTCCGAGCTCGACGGTCAACTGTAGACTGTCGCAGCACTCGTTCTCTCCACCAGTCCTCGCTGCATCCCCTCTACCGCCGAACGTGTCCAAGCGGTAGGGCTCGCTTGCGTTTCCGATCACATGATTCTTCGTTTACCAATCAAATTGTTAGATGGCGCTGTTCGCTGTACTGTGGCGCCATCTATCCACGACACATATATTTTTCTGATTGTGTTTACTATAGTCGATCATATTATTATTATACTTTTAGTGCTTCTAAAACTTGCGTTTTTTGCGTTTAGGTCCTGTAATCCCCATAAGTACTCTAGCAATTCGTAAAATATTCAAAAGAATTTCCTATTAACATTTCGCAATTTCCTTCATAACATTGTCATACCCAGTCAAATTCCAATTGAAAACTTTGAATTCAATGAACTTCAGAACCAACAATTATACCACGTTAACTAAACCCTTTGATTCCAAACGATGTCAAATCTATTCATAAACCAATCTACAAATAAACGTCGCCAATTATATTCAAAATTCACTTGAAAGTTTTCTCGTTTTGCCTACAGTACTTTTGAAGCTCTTGAAAATGTCTCGAAAATCGTACAGACGAGACGGGAGACCCCGTAAAGCGCTCTTCTGAATTATTGCTCGAGTTTGCCTGAGAGCTACCGTGACTGCCTACCATTACGCTAATAACGTTGTTATAATAATGCCTTGAGGAGAATTATGATCGCTAAACCACTAAACCACCTGCGAGTAGTTGTGTTGTCGTGGATAATGGGAAATATATCGTGGGATTGGATATAATAATAATAAATAATAAAAAAACGTTTATTTTCTCCACCACACAATGAAAAGTTAGTAGGTACAATACATAATTGTGTATACAAAATACATTGGTGTTATGGAGACTGGAGCCTTTACTAGGAATACCTGTGTTACAGGTCTCAAGGCCTCCAAACCATACGGACAAATCACACTGATACAAACGTCTACTAACAGATGATGATGATAATTTTGACACAAAAAAAACAGAAATAATGTAAAAAAAGGAAAATAAAAAGCAAATAATTAATTAATTAGACAGCAAAGTAGGGTGTGTGAGTGTGAGTGTGGGTGTGTTGTGTGTGATATTCAAAACTTGTCTTAGTGTAGATGTTTGGGATGGTGGCTATTTTGGCAATGGATTATATGTATATTATGTTAATATTAACAGCTTTTTTATAATAATATCATTTACCTATACAGGGTGGCAGGTACATCAACGCGCAAGCTATTTGTTTACTTGTAACTAGTTGTTTTAATTAAGAACAAGACTTTTATAAAGATTTTTTTTATTATTTACCTCTACCAGCTATAACAATAGTTGCCGAAATATGATATTTTTATTTGCGTGTTACCAAAACTTCGCATATACTACTTGTATGCAAAAATCTACAAGACATAAAATTATATTGTTTGCCTGACCTATTTTGGAGACACGCAACTCTTCAAGCCACATAATAAAGCCATAATGTATTTTTTTATTTACTTGTTTACTCCAGTGTTTTAACAATTGAACACATCATTTTATTTGATTTAGGTTAGGCCGCCATTAGTTTCAGACAAAAGAAATTGCACAAAGATTTTTTTCTATAGAATTAAGTTCATATTTTCCCATGGCAATCTTGGCTGAGGATAAGAAAGGAAAATGGGCTACTTAATGATACTCTTAATTTTATCTTGACATCCTTATTTTCTTCTTAGGCTTCCTGTTAAGCGTATAGGCTAGGTTTTATTGTCTCCATGGAAGTTATTACTTATAACATTATTTTCAGACCTTCTTTAAAAAATGGTTGCCTAGTCTTACTGAATGAATTCTCAGTTAAGGAAATATGTACAGTAAGGCATCAATTTTGCATAAGCATATTAAAGTTCAAATTGCTGTGATAATACCGGCCGCCTCGCGCCGCAGGCCACATCTGTGTGTGTAAGTCGAACACGCATTGGCTAGCGTGAGCGTCACAGTATAAATTAATATCTTTCTACTGTCCTAGCGTCGAACGAAACAAAACATATCGTCGCTTTTACGCACACGGTACTACGTAATTACACATAACCTTGGTGGGTTCATACTACTGCTCAAATTCACTTCATCATAGCAAGTATAGATAGCTTGTAACGTAACCTAATGGTTTAGCAAACGTGAAAGTCTGGGTTCCAATCTCGAGATGAGACTATTATTTTTCTTTTCAACAATTATCTTTTTCGTTTTTTTTTTTTTGTTATTCAATAGAGATAATAAAAGAGAATAACAATGTAATAATTTTTATGTTTTTATTATTATATTGTTATGCTTATGTTATATGGGGTTAAAAATAAAAATGTTTTATGCTTAAGTGATTTCAAAATGTTTATTCGTTATAAACAGTCATATTTATTAGGACTTATTGCGGTTATAGCTTAAGTATTCATTTTCATTATGAAAAGAAGATTGAAACTAAACCTCAAAATAATCCTTATTAATACGGATATGACACAATTTTATTTTAATATTACTAAAATCAATTTATAACTTAATACTTTGTATAAATGTTCTTGTTTATTATTTCCAATCAAATATTATGTTTTTGAGCTGGTTTTTGTTTGCACGGCGAACGCTTCGTAAACACTTGTTGAATAATTCGGCAAAATATCTCGGAAACCAATTGTTTCATATTCACTGACCAGCTGGGCCTTCCACTTCGCTTTCGACTGGCAAGGCTACCCTCTTCCTTATATCTTTTGACCCTCCGACTCACAGTAGGTAATTTCTCTAAAACAAAAAAGGAATACTGTTAAGCTACTAGCAAAATTATAAAATATTATTACTATTTTGAAACAAAATTATTTTGAAAATAGAAATGTTACAAAATGATTATATATTATAATATTATGCTTAATATTATATTCATCATTCCAAAAGTAAATAAATAAACTTTAGGAAATATTTTTTTTTTTTCTATTTAGGGCTTATGGTAGGTAAATATAAAACGTTTAAAAAAATAACTACAAGGATCATCATTTATACTTTAATTAGATAAATGTTCCATAAAATAATGAAATCATAATACTCACAGTCAGTCCGGTTTCATCAAATATTTGTGATATAATAATAAGTCCATATTTACGCAGCGCGATAATATCAGCAGCTGTCATCTCGATATTTAAATTTGCTTGCATTTCAAAATGAACTACAACAACGCTAATAGATTAAACACACTTCACATATCAAATTATCCACCAACCAAGAAGCAACAACATTCTATTTAGTCGGGGACTAGCGGTGAATGAGTTAAGCATCTGTCTACCTTATGTTTTATTTATTTAGATTTCTGTGGGTATAATCATAAAGTTTTATGAACTATGTGAACAAGACGAACATGACACGGAACTATATTCGAGTAATATGCGAGTGTGTGTGTCTAATTACTCATTAAAAGAAGGTCGTAAGTTAAACTAAACGTCAAGCTATTGCATTGTGACTTTGCCTATGGACTTTTGGAGCCTACTGTACCACAAAGAATCCAATTTTCATACGGCAGTAGATAGAAACTTACATAATTATAAATCTTGAATGGTTACGTAGGTAATGCTTTCAAGAATTCCTTTTCAGCTTGATGACTCTTGAAAACCAGAGGAAGAACTTACCTCGTTATAAAGTTACAGCTCATTCTTAAGATAACAATGGTTGCTATAAATCACGATGAGTATTACCTGCAACAAAGACCAACATCGTAAATAACATGACATTTACAGGAAAAATAAATAGGTGAGCAGGGGGAAAGGCTGGGGGAAAAGCTGGGGGTGCTTATAAATAAATAATAGATGGTAGGGAAACTTTGAATGCTGAAAAAGAGACAGATAATATATTTATTGACGTCGAAAAGGAAAACATAGACGTTGAAGATGTTTTCACTATAAGTCAAGAGAGTATTCTAAAAGTAATTACAGAGAATAGTCACCGTATTTCACATGCCAGTTTAGAAGTCAAGTTCGTCGTCTGAGTCTATTTAAATGGCAATTAGGAATGTCTGCTTTCCCTTTGTTCCAGATATTTGCTTCAATTCCTGCTTTGAGACAAATATATTTTGTTCATTTGACTCTGGATGCTCGTGTATGTGATTCGTTTGGTGTAATTGTTCTTTTATCACTAGCTACTAAGGAAAAATGTTATTCTGTATAGAAATGTATGTAACTTATGAATAACTGGCAGCACCCCGCGGTTTCACCCGCGTAAGTTTCGATCCCGTGGGAATATCGCGATAAAAACTATACTATGTCCTTTCCCGGGACTCAAACTATCTCTATACCAAATTACATCGAAATCGGTTCAGCGGTATAGGCGTGAAAAGGCAACATACAAACAGACAGAGTTACTTTCGAATTTATAATATTAAGTATGGAGTATGGATGCGAAATAATCGTTTATAATATCTTGATCTTATTAGGTCCAGACACCGGTGGTGGCGAGATGACCTGAACACGGGCAGGTTCGAGGTGGCGCGAATAAAGAGTTCCTGGTTTGACTCTGGGGAGGCCTTGACCCAGCAGTGGAACAGTATAGGCAAAACATAAAGCAACTATGTCTGTATATTTCCTTATAGGCGGGACATGGATGGATTCTCTTTAATTTCGATGCCTAATTTAATATCGCGTAGGTATATAACCTATGTTTACAAAATAAACGAATTTGAATCTGTGTTTGAATTTTTAAACGACATTTTTAAGGAAACACAGTTTATACTTTTGATTATCAAACTGTACGTTCCATAAATTCGTAGTTTTATGTCGTTAGCCCGAAAGGAAAAAAAAACTTAGTTACTACTTAGTTCAGAAGACTTTGGTGTAGGTATTATACTTAGGCTTCGTTCTCGATATAAAATTTACATAGCAGCTTCCCGACGCCAGTCGACAACCAAACGCATATTTAGAGCTGAAAGCAAAAACTAAACGCACAAGTGTAACTATTCCCGTTCTATACATAATCTGTCATTCTTTACGTTTGCGCGGCAACCAGTACGCAGTGATTCCCCTAATAATATTAATTAAAGTGTTTAAAACTAGTTTAAAGTGTGTTTAAAGTTGGCATTAGGTATCATGCCGAAACGAAAACATGGAAACGAATATTATCTTAAGAAAATCCGAAGATTAGAAAAGAAGATGAAACGACACCGGTACCGCACCGATTCATCAGAGTCGTCCATTTTTTCTTCACCAGGTAAAACAATTGTTTTAAACGATATAAACAGTGAAACTGGTTTCACATGGCTTAAATATGTTATGTATTGTACCACGCGGGTAATGTACGAGATGCATTGACGCGAACAAATAATTCGGGGCGTTTACGAGATAAACGCACGAGTTTTTTCATTTACCTAATGGCTTAATCCGAGAGACTACGCTTAGGTATGAATATTATGGTACATTAACGGGGTCAATTCTACTTTTTGCAGACCGCAAAAATGATGAAGACATCGAACTAGTAAATGACTGTGTCGAACTACCGGTTCCAGACTGTGTCGAACTACCGGTTCCAGACTGTGTCGAACTACCGGTTCCAATAGAAGCAAACCCGGATAACACAAATACAGCCATGACTGTAACTGATGCTCTACCTGAGCCTGACCCTGCACCTGAGGTAGACACCGAGCCTACTCTATCCCCAGAAGTGCTGGAAGCATTAGGGGATTTGATGACAGAAAAACCTAAATATGGACCAGCACTTAACAAGGACTTAGCCCGTATTTGGAATACCATTTTGAAGAATGGACTCCCAAGGGAAAATAAGCTGAAACTGGAGAAAAATGTACCAGAAAACTGTTGTCTGCTTAAAGCCCCTATGCTCAATCCAGAAATTATTGCTACAGTGAACGATACAATAATTAACCGTGATAAAAAGATAGAATCGGAACAAAACCAATTAGGAATGGGTCTCACCATTTTAGGTGATGCATTATCGATGTTAATCAACAACAACAATATCGATAGACTCAAACTGATCTCTCAGCTCAGTGACGCTGGAAGGGTTTTAACAGACTTACATTTTATACAAACAAAATCTCGAAAAAACCTTATTTTCCCGGTCCTGGACAAAAAATTCTTAGATATTGTCAAAGAAGTAGATAGAGATGATTACCTTTATGGTAACAACCTATCTGAAAAGATAAAAATGCTACAAGCTTGCCAAAGAACAGGCCAATCTATTAAAAAGCCAACTACTTTTAACACAACCCGTCAGGGAAACTTGAATGGTCCACCTCGTTACAACCAACAGAGGATGAATCCGAGGCCGGGACACAAAAAACCACCGTCCTCATACCAAGCAAGGAAATATCAACCTGCACAACAGTACAATCAGTACCAGCCACAGCAAGCTGTGAGAAAGCCCAAAGCCCCACCACCACAGGACAAGACTCGTGCTCGACACTAGAGGTTAGTCATGCTGGAAGATTACATTATTTCTTATCTTGTTGGCAAAGGATCTGTGACGATGTTTCAATATTGAATCATGTCAATGGATACTCAATACCTTTTACTGACACACCTTTTCAGTCACAATCTCAACAGTTGTTACAAAATGATATTTTAAATGATCCTGATATGCACACAGCCATTAATAATTTACTGGCATTAGGTGCAATTTCTTCCTGTACACCATGTAAAGACCAATTCATATCTAAAGTGTTTTTGATTCCAAAACCAAATGGTAACAAAAGATTTATTCTTAACCTTAAGCCACTTAACAAATTCATTAACACATGCCATTTTAAAATGGAAGATCACAGAACGGCAGTAGCTCTAATTTCTCCAGGAGAATTTATGGCAAAGATTGATTTAAAAGAATCCTATTTATTGGTAAATATTAATCCAGCTCACAGGAAGTATTTACGGTTTCAGTATGATCAATTGTATGAATTTAATGCACTCCCATATGGCTTGAGTTCTGCACCTTATGTGTTCTCTAAGATTATGAGAGTGGTGGTTACATATTTAAGATCTAAAGGTCACAAATCAGTACAATATCTCGATGATCTCTTGTGCATTGGTTCTGATTATAAAACATGTTTGAAAAATGTTAATGAAACTATTGCTATTTTAAAATGTCTTGGTTTCGTTATTAATTATGAAAAAAGCATAATTAGACCATCACAGTCCTGTAAATTCTTAGGTTTTGTATTTGATACAAAAACAATGACACTAACATTACCCACTGACAAAAAATTGTCTATTCAAAAATCTGTTGAAAAATATTTGAAAAAACAGAGTTGTAGTATAAGAGACCTTGCACAGTTAATAGGAACATTGACTGCCGCATGCCCGGCAAGTACATATGGCTGGCTTTACACAAAACTATTAGAACACCATAAATATCATGGTTTAATTAAAAGTAAAGGCAATTATGATGCAAAGATAAATATTCACTCAGATATTCAACTAGACCTACAGTGGTGGGCTGATAATATCAATTGTTTACACAAAAGTATAGCATACTCAAAATATGATTTGGAAATATTTACAGATGCGTCAAGAAGTGGGTGGGGGGCCGTTTGTAATGATAATAGGGTTCATGGGTTCTGGAAAGAGACTGAAAAATTATATCACATAAATTATCTAGAACTACTTGCCATATTTTTAGCCATAAAAATGTTTCTTAAAAATAAACAACATTTACATATATTGTTACGTGTTGATAATAAGACTGCCATATCATATATTAACCGAATGGGAGGTATTCAGTACCCACATTTAAATAGCTTAGCCAGAAGCATCTGGCAATGGTGTGAAGATAGAAAAGTTTGGATATTTGCTTCTTACATAAAATCAAGGGATAACAAGGAAGCAGATGAAGAGTCACGTAGAGTCAATCCTGACATAGAGTGGGAACTGAATACCTCCACGTTCCACTACATTGTGACTCAGTTTGGCCAACCTGATATTGATCTTTTTGCCTCAAGAATTAATGCAAAATGTGAATCTTACATTTCTTGGAAACCAGACCCAGATGCATCGAATATAGATGCTTTTACCGTGTCTTGGACGAACTATTTTTTTTACGCCTTTCCCCCATTTAGTCTATTATTAAGATGTTTACAAAAAATAAAGAATGATAAAGCAACAGGCATTATGGTCATGCCATATTGGCCGTCACAAGCCTGGTATCCATCAATGCAAGCAATGTTAGTCTCAAAACTGTTAATCTTTAAGCCCAATAAACAATTATTGCATTCCTCTTTCAGAGAGTATCACCCCCTACATCTGCACCTTACACTAATGGTCGGGATATTATCAGGAAAGCATGGCTAAGACGAGCCATCCCCCCATCAGCAATAGATATTATGTTAAGTTCACTTTCGAATAATACCTTAAAACAATACAATGTCACCTATAAAATCTGGTGGGCCTTTTGTCAAAAACAAAGTATAGATCCATTTACACCATCTATACCAATTATTATGTATTTTTTAACAGAGCAATTCAACTTAGGAGCCTCGTATGGGTCTTTAAACTCACACAAGTCAGCTCTTGCTGTAATAATAGGCTCAAAAATTGGGGGTGATGACCGCATCAAGAGGCTACTTAAAGGTTTCTATAAAATCAAACCACCTGGGGCCAAGTATCAAACTACATGGGACCCAAGTAAAGTCCTAAATGTTTTAAAAACTTGGACTCCAAATAATTCCTTAAATTTGGAAAAGTTGTCCAAAAAATTGGTAATGTTATTAGCACTAAGCACAGCCCAAAGAGCACAAACTTTGTCTTTAATTAAAATACCTAACATCACAGTAAATCACGCAGGTGTCCACATTGCTATTACAGATTCTATAAAAACATCTGGTCCCGGTCGCAGCCAACCGAACCTCTTTTTACCTTTCTTTGAAAAGATCGAAATTTGTCCAGCTAGTACATTACGCGATTACATTAACTATACTAAAAGCATTAGGGGAAATAATATTCACTTAATACTTTCATTGAACAAGCCCCACAGACCAGTTTCCCCCTCTACCATCAGTAGATGGATAAAAAATACTCTATCTGTTTGCGGCATAGATATTAGTATTTTTTCAGGACATAGTACTAGACATGCCTCGACATCCACTGCTAACGCTAAGGGAGTGTCCTTAGATGTAATAAGGCAAACAGCAGGTTGGACAAATAGCTCATCGACCTTCGCAAGATTTTATAACAGACCAATTGTTAATTTAAGCGAATTTGCTAATGCTGTGCTTAATGCTGAACAAAATACTTGATTATTATTAATGTAACCTATAAATATTACGTGCCATAATAATTATAAAAATAAATTAGGAAATAAGTCCAATATTAAGATGAATAATTTGATTGTTTATCTATTATTGTAATTTGATTTAAACTTATTTAGAATTTGGACATTATGTCCAATATTAAGAGATGAATGAGACTGTTGTTTCTAGGATATTCATGTGTCTAAAAAATAAAAGATTTTAATTTCCTATTGAAATACTATTTTTTTTGGAATCTCAATTTTCCTAATAAACTCTTAACATCTGCTATGTAAATTTTATATCGAGAACGAAGCCTAAGTATAATAAGTGATCAAACGAACTTACCTGTTGTGAAGTTCGATCATTATTATACGAAGGGCTTCGTTCGAAGATATAAGGACCCTCCCTACCCAACCCCTGAAAAATTGAGATTCTCTAGCTTACTCTAAAATAATGACAGATTATGTATAGAACGGGAATAGTTACACTTGTGCGTTTAGTTTTTGCTTTCAGCTCTAAATATGCGTTTGGTTGTCGACTGGCGTCGGGAAGCTGCTATGTAAATTTTATATCTTCGAACGAAGCCCTTCGTATAATAATGATCGAACTTCACAACAGGTAAGTTCGTTTGATCACTTATAATACAGTATCATTTAATGAGGAAGTACTCTACTCACATTTGTCACCGCTACATATTTGTGACATGACTATGCCTACAATTACCTTATTGCCGCTGTAAAATAACCACTCTTCTTAATTGGAAGGAGAGATTAATGATGCCATGACAGTTTGGATCATAAAAGTTGGTACCAGGTGGATTTTAGTCCCTTCGTAAATTATGTACTAATGTTTATATGTAGACGATGTGCTTATAAAATTCTTCTAAGAGCTGATTTTATCTGATAACTTATGCGAGGAATAATTTTGAAATTTTGACAGTTTTTTTCATACAAAAACTGTCAAACGTCAGTTTTATTCCTCGAATAAAAGTTATCTGGCGATGGAAAAATCAGCCCTATATGTGATTTCATAAAATGTCACCCTGATTTTTAAAACGACTAAGCAAGAGTGTGTTTGAGAAATATAAAATAAGTAAAAACAGGCAAGGAATCTTGATCCGCAAGATCAAGATGATCAGCGAGATCTTAATATCTCATAAATAAAGTTTTACCCTATTAATTTTAATGCTTATTAAAATCAGCCTATAATATTCCTACTGCTGGGATACAGGCCTCGTCCCGGTGAGAGGGAGTGGGCCGTAATCCACCACGCGGACCCAGTACGGTTTTAATGCTTAATTTTATTTAATCCAATCGGAAATAAGATGGAAGAAGTGGAGGGAGTCCTTAGCCCAGGAGTGAGAATAACAAGCCAGGAAAAAAACATTGGAAAAAAAAAACTGACATATAAGTTGCTTTTGAACTGCCACAATACCCAGCTATTACTTAATGTCAACAAGTTACACCCACACGCAAAATTACAACATTTTCATGATAATATTTCTTCGTCCAAACTCAACAGCGGGGCTATAAGCTTACTAATTAATAAAATAAAACCCAACCAGACTGAAAAGGGTCTACAATTTTAATTTTAAGTTAATATTTAGGTTATTATCGTTCCAGAGGCTAACAACGAACATAAAGGCCTCGAAAACATGAAGAAAGGCACACATTACACGGTACGGCATCTATTTTATGTTAAAATACATAAATACTCGTACATTCATAATTAATGGTTTAAAACATTAACGTCTTTTGTGTTGTCACGTACGATGAACGTGGAAGAATAAATTAATGTTCTTATAATGGAAATGGAAATTATTTTCCTTTGTAATAATATTTTTGGTTTAGTTTCTAGACTGTTGTTTGATGCGTTGATTCACATGCAGATTCTAGTGATTCAATGCAACACAAGACGTTTAACACAGGTTTCTAGAGGCAAGGATTGTTTTTAAATTTTCTTCTCAGTCACCTTTCGAATCGCACATTATAACCATTTCCAACTAGCTATTTACATATAATATTTTTGTGGTATTCGTAGTTCAGAAGCTAGATCATAATCGTCTAAATAATAGAGACTGGCAAATAAATAGGTATTGTAGAGGCTGGACCTCTTATATAATGCAGGCCGGTCCTAATTGATGACATCTGGCTGTTTGACCGTTCAAGCGAATGTAAAAGAAAGAGATTAGGTTTGATTGTAAAATAGGAAGTGCTAATCTTAAGATGATATAAAGAAAAAATCTCCAAATAATAGCTGACTAAATCATATCGGAGTTTCATTTAGTAAATGCTCCCATCTGTAGCTTAGTTAACCCTTACAGTACTATACAAATTCACCAATTCGTCTATCACTCCCATTTCTCGTCAATAAAACAAATAATAATAATACAAATTAACAAGTAATATTTTCCAAAAACGAAAATGTTATATCCCCACGGCCAGAGACCAAAGATAATGCTAAAACAGTGGGAATAAAGTCTGATTCCGACTAGAAATTTTTTGCTGCGGACGGGGAATAAAAAATGTATAGCCTTAGCCCCAGAGGACATCCCGATAAAATGTTACGTAGAAAACTGTGCGGAAAATGGAGCGAGCTGGATCGATGATGGAGAAAATTAAATAGACCTGGGTATTGTGGATTTTCACTGTGTTGATTACAGTCGATAAATTGTTCAAATTTATGTTGGAGACCATTTTCTTCGTGATAAGCCATAACCTCTCACTTTATACTATCAAAAGAAGCACCATCTATTGAAAACAATCTTTTCTAGACTTTTTCCTAACTGTCTTATGACCCCACTTCAACAAGAACCTAGCCAGTCCCCTTTGTCTTCAGATTCTAACATAACCTTTTTTTTATTTGATCATAACTTCATCCTTTTCAACATCAATTTACTCTACTTAATTGGAAACTCAAGGAGATGAAACAGTCTGTTTTTTTCTTGCATTCCAAGAATAGAACACTTAAAGGTAATATTGGAAAGAAATCTAATATTCTTTAAGAACATGAAACTTGTTAGAAGTATAAAATATCTTCGTTAGGATAAGGTTCATATTTTCATCTTTAAAAACCAACAGAAAATGCTTCAAAAGAAGAAAACGAATGATACTCATATCGCGAGAGACTGTAGGCGGACCATAATTAGTTGAAGAACTTAACTCATCTTATATCAGAAACTAAGGACCAGATCTGGGAAATGTTAAAATAGAAGATATATAGCATATACATCAGATTGTATACAGCATAGACATAAGACGCCTGAGTATATCTATTCTATACATAATAATAAAATTGTAGAAAAGTGGTGTCTGTACAATGGAAATATATAAAAAAAAAGTAGCAGGGGTTGTTATTATATCGATGCCGAACCCGAAAGTGTAATTAAATTTTTTTTTCTGTTTTTTTTGTGTGTTTGTGCACGCTAATATCAGAAACGGCTTATTCGATTTAGATGCGGTTTTCACTAATATATTGTAATAAGCTTCACTTAACATTTAGTGTTTATTTCATGTCAATCGGTTCATAAATAAAAAAGTTATGTCAATTTAAAGAATCACGGCGAACATTTGTTAAGGTAATACAGAGAAACATTACTGTAAAGTAAATTTTTAGCTACCCAAACGACGGTATGTGTAATTTAAAATGTGCTGCCCGAAAAGGCACTATTCCACGCGGACGAAATCGCGGGCACAGCTAGTATTTAATAAAATCCGATTTACGCGAATGACGCCGCCACGTCTTACTTAGGTATATCACCCATGATTAAACGTCAGAACAACGCAGCATAGTGTCACTAAATATCGCTGAGAGTCGTCTGCGAGTGTCGTACACCTTGGAACGACACTTGACACACACTTGTAAAGCAATTTGCGCTTATGACAGCAAGGACGGGTGGAATTGGATTCTGAGAAATTAAAATTGTTGCGAAGAATGGAGAAAATCCTATTCAACCACAAGAATGATAATATAATGTGAAACAAAAGCAAGTTCGGTCTTAGAGGAAAGCATCTCTGAGATACTGTGAAAAAATAGGTATAATTTGATAGAGATTTATAGATTTGGTGAGGAAGAAAATCAATCAGTCACGTATACTATGGCTAAATCTATTTATGAATATAAATTATTTCTTTGACGTTTGAAATAAGCTCAACATGGTTCATGGTGTATAAAACCAATTACGCCATTAGAGCATGTTCTAAAAAGATGCTGTTTTCACACATTTCATGCACGAGATCAAAAGAGAAATTATTTAAGAGTATAGTCGCAATTTATGTTATGTGCCAATTCAATCTTCAGATTCTATAAAGGAGCCATCTTCTATGTGATGTTATTGGTACCTTTTACATATGAAATAAAATCTGGGGGAAATGAGAGTTTTGTGGCTATGACAGAATTTGGGATATCCTACAAAAAGGGTCTATTAAATTGGGTACAAGAAATTGAGACGACCGAGTATAGGATATGTTATAGACTGAGATCATATTATAGTCAATCGAGCTTGACTTAGTAGAGTAAAATAAAGACATAAGACGAAGATACACTGAATAAATACATATACCTACTTAGAATCTCAGAAATATCAAAACCGAATAAACAAGTGCCTGCTAAAACGTGCCCATTTATAAAATTCTACATTGTAAGTAACTTTATGTATTTACATCATAAAGATATTTACTAAGCGCCGATCCTCAAACTCCGCATAATAAACTCTGAATCCATCGCAATTTCGCGCAGGATTCCAAAGAAATACTTCCAGTCCATTAGGTTCCATGGAATTCTTCTAAATTTCACCCGAGGACCCATTTCTCTTTAAAAAGTTATACCAAGTTCATTGTACAATCGCAATATGGAGGTCTTTGTGTATCAAAAGCTTTGTCGTTAGAAGGTTGGAATTCAATGGTGAAATTATAAGGTTCTAACAGACAAATGTAGTTTCCTGGATACCTTTAGAAGTCTGCAGATTATGGAATTATTTTCTTTGTGAGTCTTTGATTTCGAATCTAATTTCAAAATAAATATTGATTCACATATGGCTGGTATGCACAAATGTGAAATCACAACGCCCTGGTATATCAATAATTAATTGCACTGGAAAATTCGATTGCAACGGCACGGGCGTTTTAATTAAGATAAGAACCACAGACATGGTCATAATTAATGAGGTCTGAAAATGTAAACAGATTGTGACGTTTTCGATGAATTCATAATTACTAACATTCATCTGTATTGGCATGCAAAAACAGAAAAAAAATCAATTGACTAATAACTATCACTGAAAATAATTTCCTCTATCTTTATACTATAACTTCTTTAGTAAATATCAGGTCAAGAAATTATCACGAACCATCTTAACCAGAATCTACAATCTCGTTAACCTTTCCAACTCCAAAGGCAGATCTCATCTCGGTAATTACCATTTATCTTATAAATAAACCAGCGGCGTATAAATTTTCCGACAGCAATTCCTTTGCGAAAAATTAAAGGTCAAAGGTACGTCTTATATAACAAGGGTAGGTATATTTTGGTTTGATTCAAGTGAAAACGAATATTTGTTCGATTCAAGTATCATTGGTATCGATACTAATATTAATACAAATAGTGAATCAAGTGGTATTGGATCATAATAAGTAGTTTTTAATGTAGGGGATCCACTAGTGATACGAGTACTAATATCCACTAATATTAATAGCTGGGGAACAGCTAGTCAGATGATAATGAGCTAGAATCCTCTTAAAAAGACTAACACTTATATAAGTAGTACTTATAAAAAAGAAAAAAGTGTAACTAAATGAAAGTATAAGAAGGATAAAATACAAGAATATACTTAATAATAATCTCGCTGCAGGAATCGAATCAAAAACATATCCTGCTGGTATAATTCGAGTACCGTTAGTAATAAGTTCCGATATTGATCCGTCATTTGTATCGAATAAACCCTAGGGACAGATAGGTGTGCCATGTGAAGCAATTCTCGCATCAAATTGAAACGTTGATTGTATCGCAAGGCAATCGCCCCGGGATGATACTACAGAATTGTACGTTCTATAGAACAGAAAGTAGTGAAAAGAGATGCAGGAAGAATGTTGACTGAATTTGTAAAGAAGTTGGCTTCTTTGGGTGGCTTTTTTATAGTTTTTGATCAGTATTTTAGTGCAAATTTGTCTGTACAAGCAAAAAAGTTTTTTTACTCATATACACATACAGATTTTAGATAAATAGCGAGGTCAGGCCATCAGGCTATGGATGTGGAGTCGGAACTCCACATACTATACATAATAATACATAATATACATGATAATACGGAATACGGAAGTAATATAATTATCATGTATGTTCATAATATTATCATTACAGCTTATCTTACTTGACTCAATAATACCAGGACGAAATAAACAGGAATGACAAGGAAACTTATAAGAACCCCAGATAAAGTTAAAAATTATAACCCTTTGAATGAGATAAGCCGAGGAATATACAGATAATCCTGTATTTGAACAAAGACGAGAACATTAAAACAAAACACATAGATCCACTTGCTTATATTCCTAAAATAAGACCTCAATTTTAGCTTCACATTTAAATAATAACAAAGTTGCGAAAGAGATTTTACTAACATAAAAATGTATGAGCTAATCCTCTTCCAGCCTCGAGGAAAAGTTCCTACATATTTTTTTATAAAGGCTTTAAGAATTGCGTGTTTACGTTTCAGGCTTCCCATAATTCGTGGAATAACGTCTGAATAAATCTAAGAGTGGCTGAAATATTTTTGTAAGGAAAGTGAAAAGCAAGTAATAAATTTTTAAGGTTTTGGTTTTGATCAGCTATTATTGATCGAAGGGTTTTGCGGTAATTTCGAAGGAGTATCGAACTTTCTGAAGCGTTTGATATGTTTGACCTTGTGAACCTTTTCTTTTTCGTTCTTTTAGGTTTCTTTGGTCTATATTTTTGGTATTGTGTGGATCAGCTAAAGCATTAATATTCTTAAAATTATACTTTAGTGTTTATAAATTTTAGAACTACAACGAAAATTGACTTGATTGAATTGACTGAAAATGTTTACAATTAATGCTAAAAAAGAATATTTTCATGCTGAAAATTAAAGTTAGAAGCCAGAAAGCCCATAAAAAGAGCACACATTTTTTAAAGCAAGCATAAAGCAATTCTCTTTCACGGAGGTCGCTCTCAAGTGGAGTTGTCACAATTATACGACAGATGTCGCCTCGTTACTAGAAACCGGGTCACCCGTGTGAATGTACGGTGCGGGTAAAGCGCATCTCGCCCTAGTGTCGACATATCTCTGGTACGCGGATTGATTTAACGATGTTAAGGCAACAGAGCGTGTGTTTTGTGGCATTGGCTGGTTGGTGTTGATAGAGAGGAATTGGAGTAACTGTGTCGTTTGTAGAAGAGATCTGGGCCCAGGTTGCTATCAAATTGGGGCAAACGTGGTGGTGCATGGATGTTGTGGCGACTCTTCGGGATGACGTTATAGTGGTGTTATGATTGCAAGTTTATTCTTGTAGGAAGAACTTGAAATTCCGACCCCCAAGATACAGGCAAATGCCTAGTTTGGAGGATACCGTCCACTCTATAATATATTGTACTTTTGTAATTTGGCGTTGCAAAGAAGCAATTAAGTATGATTTGTTCACACTTTTCTTTCCGATATAATTTGTGATGTACCTAATGTTCAGTGAAAATTTTCATTTATTAAAAAACATCTGAGCACACCAACGCATTATCAGTTTTAACAAAATTCTACACCACAAAACAGCACAAAATGGCAAAACGATTAGCCAAACCCCTAAAATTTCTATGAACCGTTGTAATACCGGTAATGGGGTTGGATATCATATCCGCCCTCATATTGCTCATAAGACTATTAAATATTAACGTCTTTGAACAGGGGAAGGGGCTTCGTGTGCCAGATTTGTTAAACGGCTTAGCAATTGATACGTTTTTATATGAGTTTTTAGGGTTTCTAAATAAAGTTTTGGGTGGTCGAATTATAAGGAATAAGGTCATGGTTTTAATGTTACTAGGAATAATTGGAACGGGCGATGTGTTGATGTAATTCACGAAGTATATTTACTTCTTGTTACTTCGTGACATGGATACCTATATCAATCAGAGGTTTTTCTCAATATAACACTTCCTACTGAATTGGCTTTTGCATGGTGCAGGTAGGCAGCTGTATCAGCCATCCGTATTTCTGTTCTACTTATAAGAAGACCAGAAATCATACTAGATATATTATTATATACTTACCTTGTAACATCGTCTATCATTTCACAATAAAGGGGGCTTGTGTTATTATGTTCTTTTTCTACTGATTCAATTGGAATTTCATAGTCTCCATCTGATATTTAATCATTCACGTATAGGAAAATGTTGCTTCGTGCTTATCCATAAACAATACCATAGTCTTTCAGAACACCCTCGGGAAATGGACTCACATGCCCATAGAAGTCTCAACATAATATCTCTTAAGAACAATAAACTTTTTCTTTCCCCTTTTACGGAACTACATTGACCTGCTTTATTACTTCGAGTATCTCTGTCGAGAATCGCTCATGTACGAGCGAATTTGTGAGGCTGTAATACCGATGTCATACATCTTGTAAGATAAAGAAGTTAGGGAGTGGTTTGTGTCGCTGTTATAAATGGCAAATCATTTGGCACGACGCGACGGTTTGGGGAATTTTTGTCTGTGCTGCAGAATGTAGAATATAGGACACGCAAGCTTTATTGTAGTACTTCATCTAGATAGGTAGGTGCCCTATTTGTCATAGTCATGTGAATGGGTATTATTTTTATCTTTGAAATATAGTTCTGAATAGTTCTCTCCGTTCTTTTCTAATCGACATAAAAAAAATGGAGGAGGTTCACTATTAAAAAAATAGGTACCTTTTGTCTGTTCCAAAAGAATCTGATAATGTAAACAAACGGATCAGAAAGCGTACCTGTGGAAGTGAATTTGTAGCCGCTTTGATTTGATTATTTGAATACCAAAATCCGATATTCTAGTTTTAAATCAACTTAAAGGTGTTTTTCATTTGAAAATTTAATTTTATAACAACAATTTTCGTCGATAATTTTTTAATTACAATCTAACAACGTTATTCAAACAGTAATGGTTGGAGAAAGTAGTGTGATATAATGTTGAATCCTTCGTTGTACAGATGAATGTGATACTAATTCCCTGTAGTAAGAGATTACGTAAGAATTTAACCTGAACAGGGTTTGTTTACACATTCATCAGATACTTTTGAAATAGATCATACACTCAAAACCTTTACCCCCTTACTAATAAACGTTGTATAGCGTCTGTATAGTTACACGACGCTTTGTGTTCTTATTTCTATAGTCAAATTACTGACGACTGAAAGAGAGAAATCGGTGTGTATTCTATATAATAGGTTTAATTTTCTGATATAATAGGTTTAATAGAAAGGGAGTACCTAGGTGCATAAATAATATACAATTTTCAACCTATCTATAAAGTAAACTATTCAACCTTTCAAAGATCTGTATGCCCTCAAATTCATCACCAAATGACTTCAGCCCAAGTAATAGCCCAGATAATGACGTACATTTTATGGACCAATACACCACAAATGCGACAAAACTAAACAAAAGCTGGAAGGTAAAACACGACACTCAATTAATTAGTGCGGATCGACGCGCCGAAGTAATTGTTCCAGCCAGAAGAGAATTAATATCAATTTGTTATGTAGTCCCGGTTTATTGCTTCGTGAGAATAAGTTTTTTCTTTATTCTTAGGGAATAAGGGAAATGCTTTAAGGGATGGAATGGTAAAGCGTAAGGTTTAAGGGATTCCTTACCATTGTGTGTTACTGTTTGTTGGAGTACATTGTCCGTAGTGCAATGATAACGGAAAGAATAAGTATTATGCCGTAGTTTTCAACAGCCAACAGCATGTATTCCCTATATCAACTTTGACAAATTGTTGCTGCATTGCTACTGGTCATCTTCTTGTTGCAATCCTTATTACTATGACGCTCAACACTATAAATCAATCTCCTTAGCCTTTTCCCAACTACACTGGGGTCGGCTTCCAGTCTAACCGGATGTAGCTGACTACCAGTATTTTACACGGAGCAACTGCCTATCTGACCTCTACAACCCTGTAACTGGGTAATACGATACCCCTTGGTAAGACTGGTTGTCAGAATTTCGGGGTTCTGACAGCTGGGACCGAGCCACGGAGGGGTTAGACACCTATCCACGGCCCGACTTCGGCAAGCGTAGCTTAACCTGATCGATCGACACATGTGGTATGGCATGTGTTATTACTTAGCTCGAGCCCCTCTCACTATCACTAAATTTGGCAAGCCAATTTTTTTTCGCATGGAACTTGGCCTCTACTTTTAATGTGATATGCCTATTCCTATCAACGTTGCTTTCTCTGGCATTGAAAAAGCTATCAATCTATTTTTAACTTAGGTTACTGTATTATAAATCTAAAAAATTCAATACGAAATAAAAGAATATTCCTACTGCTTCCCACTTTCCACTTGCACGTCTCGAATATCATAAACTTTACGACTATCAGCACCGACTGTTTTTACTGCCGGGTTTACAGTTCACCTGCTACAGCGATACAAACTTTATGTCAACGTGTTACAGAGCCATTTCGATTGGTAAATATTTAGTGCCGGAGGTATATCGAAGAGTTCTTACGATTTTATCTGTTTTCATGAAAGTCTTGTACAAGTTCTGAAGTACTGATTTTAGTGGCGTTTTGTTGTTTAAATAGGCTTAAGTTTAGATTATTACTTTAGGACTAAAATACGACCTAGTATCAGATCCAGACAAGAATAATAGTGATCGTGTTCAGACAAATACAGGAATATAATTTTAAGTGTAGGTAGTGTAGGTATTTTTTCTACATACCGCAGTAGAAACATACTAAATCACAACCATTTTTTTTAATAGATTTATTTTACTGCATAGCAAGAAGAGTTACTTTTGATAAGATAATCAATTTGCTATGCAGTTTTTTATATTTTATAAAAGTACTAGCTTCTGCCCGCGACCCACTCCGTCGCATCGCATCACCTGCCCGCACTATTACTTCCTTTTCGCTTAGCGTTCTGACTTTTTTTGTTTTTGCTCGGCTTCCGAGGGTTCTAGCGCGATGTTAGGTACAAACACTTCAGCTTTACTATAGGTAAAGATTCATATTCTTTCTCAGAAGACATCATTTTATTTATTCACAACAATACTTGGGATTTATTGAAGTTATATGACATAACGTCAATGGACGTCAACAATAATACATAATTTATATGACATAATGTCAACAATAAAATATGGTTTACTGGTCAATTGATAGGTTATGGAATGTTATTACTTCCCTTACAATTATTGAGGCTATTAAAGAAAACTATTGCTTGTTAATTGCTTGTCGCTCAACCCTTACAATAAAGGAATAGTTGATTATTTATTGGGGTGTTGCAGAAAAATAAATTAATGACCGATTATTATTTTATAGTAATTTACGTGTATTCTGTTTCAAAAGTATCTGGTGAATGTGTAAACAAAGCCTGTTCTCATTACGCACTACCTCACTAATGGGAATTCGTATCTTCGTATTTAGAAGGTTTCAACTGTATATCTCACCATATATTCCAACAATTATTGTTTGAATAAAATTTTATTAAAAAATCATCGATGAAAATTCAGGTTACCAAATAAATCTCAATTGACGAATGAAAAACATCTTGAAGGGGATTTCAGATTGGAATTTCAAGTTTTTGTGTCTAAATAATCAATCAAAGCACTCATTCTTCAAGTGGCACTACAATTGGCATCTGCAGGCACATTTTCATAACCATTTATTTACAATTTAACTTTTCGAATAGACTATACCTAAGTAATAACACATAAACATACTTTTTTTTTTTTTTTTTTTTGTGGATGGGAAATCATCTAATGACTCCTCCCGCTCTGGGTGGAGCGGAAGGGAGTGTCAGACTCTTACTGACTAAAACCCACCCGTGTTCCTTCCTTAGCCCTTTATGTTCCGGGGCAGCGGTAACCCTTTCGGACGATCCCGCTACCCCGGCAGGCTTCGGCCCTGGCGGGCCCCTTCCTTTATGCTGACATCTCTTTGAGGCGCGCGTGGAACACATACGCGCCGTCCGGCACGGGCCTGGTCCTGATCGGACGGGGAGCTACCCATTACTCTCCGTCCGCAGGCCCGCGCCTACGGTGGCCGGGAGTCGTCACGCGGCTCCCGACGCCCGTAGCGTCTCCCGCGGCGGCTGAGGCGTGCGGCTCTTTCCCTGAGCCGTCCCGCCACCTCCTTCGCTAGCATGACTGCTTCGCAGAAGGAGGTGACCGCCTCCCACTCCCTCTCGCCCCGGACCATGGCTTGAACCAGGGCCGGACGCGAGAGGTCGCCGCCGTTGCCGATCGCCTCTACGAGGACACGGCGGTGCTCCGCCCAAGCGGGGCAGACCTCCACCGTATGCTCCACCGTGTCCTCTGGGCGATCCTCGCAATGGTGACACCCGGGCGTCTCCTCCCGCCTGATGATGTGCAGGAACCTCCCGAAACATCCGTGTCCGGTGAGGACCTGCGTCAGGCGGTAGGTGAGAACGCCGTGACGCCTCTCTAGCCACTCCTCAAAGAGGGGTCTTATCGCCACTATCGTGGCGTGCCCTGCGCTGGGTTGCGATAGTCGCTCTCTCCATGCCACCATGAGATCGCGCCGGAGGTCTGTCCGCTCCGCCGCTATTTGCCGCGGAAGCGGAGTTTCCCCCCGGCGTAGTGCCTCCGCGCGCCACTCATACAGGCGCGCAAGGACTTTCGCCTCCAGATCCCATGGCGGCATTCCGGCAAGGAGGCTTGACACATAAAAAAAAAAAAACACATAAACATACTGGCATAAGCTTTCAAACCGTGGCTATACTAATAACCCCCTCAGACAATAGCGTCTAAAAGTTGAGCCCCACATGGAGCCCCTTTGTCTGCTGATCCGGCTATCAATGGCGGGTTTAAAGCCAGGCTTTCAACGATGAAATTTTAATTGAAAAGAAAACTTCCCTTTTTTGGTTTGAAGAGGATTTGCGCAATGTGGAGGCTGTGTGTAGAGGTAGTTGAATAAAAAGTCAACTCCATGGACATAGCTATAGAATAGAATAGAATAACATTTATTGTCTCCAGTATTACAGTTAGGTAGTCGTAAGTACTTCTGTCTTTAATAGATTTTCAACATTATCGCTAAAGCATAAGGTTCAAAGTTGATTTGGAAAATTTGACAGTTTCGGGTAGCTTGATGTGCTGGCGTCTGTATATATGTTATGGGCCAAGTGATTAATGCGGGCAGTATTCATAATGCCCGGGCAGTATGAATAATGCCCAGCCATATCGGGCCAAGTGATTAATTACAATCTAAACTCACCTATTTATCACATTGCCCGGGCATTATGAATATGGCTACATGATGATCGGGCAATGTGATTAATAGGTAAATTTTTACGTGGTGCGCTGCGGTGCGGGGCCGGAAACAAACACGTGACGCGCGCTAACCAATCAGAGACCGAAACGGGGCAGCGCGTGACCTTGCAATAGCCGCACGATGCCACTTCGGCTCATTGTTTTGATTTAGATTCGCATTTAAAATGAATACTTTATTTTAAACTTCATAACCACAGTTCAGTACTAATGTGATTTAATTAATTTTTTATGCTCATTTGATTTTATTAAGTTTCAAGCACTTAGTGAAAACTACTGGGCTCCACACCCACTACACACTAAACCAACATAATATACAAAATAACACATTAGTAATGACAACTTAGGATGCAAGAGCGAGCGAAGCGAGCTCGGGACTTGGGGCACCCCGACTCGGACAGTTTAGGTTAGAAGGGGATGGCGGGGTCTAGTGAGCGAGCGAAGCGAGCGAACAGACCCCGCCATCCCCTTCGTGGTTATTTTTTTTTTAGACCCTAGAGCCCCGCGAAGCGGGGCTCCTACTACGCCTTTTAAGCAACTTTTATGTTTTTTGAGGTTAGGTTACTACTACTATAGACTATAGTTTCTAAATGTAGCCTACTGAATACTAAAATATAAAACATGTTTTATTATTACTCTACCCGATAATTGATTTCATTACTTGTAATGCTCGGTCTATCTAACTAAGTATTCATTTGAAAGTATTAAACATGCTTTACATCACTCTGCCCAATAGGCACTGGGCATTATTCATAATGCCCGGGCAATGTGATAAATTGATTGGTTATAATCACATTGCCCGCTCTTATTGGGCATTATTCATATTGCCCGGGCATTATGAATACTGCACGATTAATCACTTGGCCCATAACATATACACAAAACAATACCGGAAGCAAAAGGTTTAAACGTCAGCATTATGCTCAGCTCCCCGAGCGGGTTGCTAAGCGCTACTTTTCAGCTTTGAGCCCTTGACTCCTGTTTTAACGGATTTATATACTAAACGATAATTATATGATGATCATACATTCATATATAGGTAGATATAGATGATGGGCGGTATGAGGTAAAAGCATGGTTAAACTTATTTTTCGTAACTCATATTCATTTATTGTATTTTTGCAAAAGACACCAAAACGCGTTCTCAGTAGAAAAAACCAGAAATTATGCCATTCTACTTCATCGCTTTGGGAAAACTGAGAACATTGGGATTTTACAACTAATAAGATATTATCGTTTCAAAGGTTATGAAATTGCTACAAATATTATAAAGGTACACACTGGTAAACTAAAGCTAGCGAGCAAATATTCAAAATTGAGCAAACAAACTGATGTAGTTACTTAGGCAAGTATATGCCACAGTTTTAGTTGATTCAAAGTTACCTTGGTAAACACTAATGATATTACTTTAAACTGTAGGAATGTAGGTATTACATAAATGCATTTTTAATTTAGTTATCCACATACAGTCTATATTTTGTTTTAGGATATTCGTCTATCTGATTGGCTGTCCGCTAGTGCTATTTGGTTTGTAGCTTCATAGGTGTGTTCTCATTTCTAGGCTAGGTTATATTGCCTTTATGTAATTATTTATATCGAGCGGAGTCGTGGGCACAACCAGTAAGTAATACCTATACCTAACCCTATACACAGTTGCTAATGCCATCAGCCCGTGACGTCATTCCTATAAAGGTGAGACATCGTTCGAAGGCCTCTGACAAAAGACTCGGGGGGTTTACTGATGACGTCAAAAGGGGCGACTGTCTGACACAATATCTTCGACGTAATCCGAAACGACGCGAAAACCCACCCTTATTTAAAGCACCTGAATTTAAACTACGATTATAGGTATTATTATAGATGTTAGATGATATATAAAGGGTATTTAATGGTTTATTTTAAGATAAAGGCGTTTTCTTCAAGGAGTAGGTAAAGGAGCGCCTGTAAGATAAAATTGGGACGATATCCCTCCTGCGTCTTGTTGCTCGTGCAATTTGTCAGGCGCTTGCTAGACTTCTCTGTAGTTTATGCAAGCGTGGCATGAATATTGATTTCAAATGGTTTACCGTAGCCGGTAGCAGTGTTCCCAAGATTAATAGTTGAGATAATTCTACGTTAATGCTAATGGAACTCACAATGACTGGATAACATTGGAATATGAATAAAACTTTTGATTTTTTTTTTGTATGATGGATGTTGGTAGATCGCTTTAAACTTCAGTTTGTTCATCTGCCTACATTTTGTTTATTTATTGAGATACTAGGCGGAACGGAATTGGCTTATTTTCGCCTTACCATCGGTCCCTTCACCCGACCGAAATAATCTACTTTGCAATGAGCGCCTGCATGAAAACAGATAGCAAGCACCCTAGCTACAATAATTTATGGATACAATTTTACACTAAAAGACCAAATGGATCGATTGCAACCAAATAACTACGAAGCCTTATTTCTTTCTTTGCATATAAACCATTTGTCTAGGCCATTCGGAGCTCACAAGAGCTCAAAGGCTCTTGGAACAAAATGTGTCTAGCCAGTGTTCGACTAGTTTCTGTACGAATGTTTACAAAGACTGTCTCTCTCTATTTCTAGACGAAACGTTATTGCTTCGGCTGTTTGTTTTGGAGGACAGCATTTGGTATCGGTTTTCGATTTTTAAAGCAACAGCTGTCGTAGTAGACATGTTTGTGTGCATGTTTGTCTGTCTGTGTGTGCGCTAAGTCCTTTTAAACTGGGTTGTGAAAAGCTCAAAAAGAAAACAAAGCATTCCAGAACTTGTTAAATTATATTTCAGTTAAAACAGGGCTTGATACGTATTTATATAAATGGAAAAGTCACGGTTTTAAATAGCCACCCGTAGATAGTAAAGGAAAATGGATCCTTTTGTTTTCTAGCACACACACTTCTCTTATTTTCAAACCTATATTGTTTAGCCTCTAATACCATTAAAAATTCTACCCTGCTACACATCCAGACAAACACAGGCTTTTAAAAATAATATCCTTAGCCTAAAAAATCAGAAAATCCTATTTACCTTCTAAACAAAAGCACTTTAACCCTACCATGCCCAATGTAACCCTTTCACAATAAAACCGTGAGCTGTGCCCATTAAAGCCGCAGGGCTATTTATTGCTCACTGCCCGTTTATTTGTATCGAGCAACGTTATTAGATGTTCGCTCACTATTTAGAAGTAGCAAGGGTTAATTAAATAGTTGATACTTTCTTAGTTTTACATTTACTCTCTTTTTTGCGAGAAAGATTTGATCTAAAACGACGCATTGTTTACTAATAATGATAATAAACATTTATTTCAGAATGACTTCCATATTTGTTAGTAACAATGTGAAGTTATAAACTAGTGTTAGTAACATTTATTCTAAGCTGCATGAGGCACGTCGATCCTGGGGAATGTCCACTTAACTGCGTGCAGTCGTATCCACCGCCCCAAGATCCAAGATCGGAGAGTCCCACCTATCAGCCAACATTCTAAGAATGTTGTTGGGGCTGTCACGAACACGGCTAAGCAGAGATGCGAATCTCTTGCGCATGATGGCCGAGAAACTATCAACGTCCGTGTCGGTAAACACGCTACAAAAACGCAGCCCCATCAACACCCGGAACGTTATGAGCACATGTCAACTTTAAAAAAGGTTTTATTAAGTTTAGGTACATAAATTAAAGCTACATATTTTGTCATAGCCTGAGGGACATGCTAAAGTTATATAGCGCTAATATATCAACAAAATGGTCAAATTGAGAATCTTCTATTTTTGTGGACTAAATAGGGCGATGCTATTTTTCATTGCTTACTTTTTACTTATATAGTTTCTTACATGCGATAGGTAAGGACATAATAGATGAATCACGGAGAGTTCAACTGCCATCAGAATTCATAGAATTATTTTTCGAAGCTAATAAATAAATCGGCATCGTTTCTCCCATCCAGAAGCATCCACTTCAATACGAGACGGACAAGCACAATGCACAAGATATAATAGAAATACCCAAGAATAGTTTCAGTATAAACGCTGTAATTTCACTGCAATCTTCCATACGACAAGCCTCCGTACGTTCAGTAAGCGGAAACGCGCAGTCGGCCATTTTACGATCTCCGGGAAACATCCGACAGTTGGGTATTATTATGTGGAGTACCAAGACTAGGTAAGCTGTGATGCTTTTATAGAGAAACTAGCAGCGCCCCACAGTTTCACCCGCAATAAGTGTTGGTCCCGTGGGAATATTGATTTTTTTCCATAAATCTAATACATTGATGACCGGCATTTTTACAGCACGTTCAGCAAACAGGAATCCCTTGCTGCCTATCTCCCAAGGGAGCAGTGGTGGCCCAGTGGTAACGGTCCCGACTTATATCGAGAGTTCAAACCCATTTCATCACCACTGCTCTCAAAACAGTGAAGGAAAACACTGTGAAGAAACCGAAAACATGTGACATCTTCCAACCCGGACTGGACTCGTGTGGTAGATTACAGCCCACTCCCTCTCAAAGAGAGGAAGCTTGTGTCCCAGCAGTGGGAACATTATAGGCTGATTATGCTGTGCTCTTAAGGCTTTTAATGAATATTAATTGCGTAGCTAGCTCTGCTCTCTCTCTTGTAAACACACACCACACAATATTACAAAATATGTTACCCAACCCTACCCTGTTGTCAAACCCTAGGCAGTATGACATCCCTTTTCCAATAATACAATTAATAATCCCGTAATCGCGTGTCCGTATGTCAAACAGAGTCGTTCCCATTCGGGCCCTTTATTGAGCGTTCGTGAACATAAATGAAGTAATCACGCGGCGTACGCAGCGTTCGATATGCAAATTATATCGTATTGAAATCTTAATAATGGAACCGAATAAATGTTTGTTCGAAGGAAATTCGTGAAGGAAATAAGTAATTGTAAACGTTGTATAAGTTTTTCATGCATTTGCTTATGGAATAAAGATGATAATTCCCTTCACGGCATAGTTTTATTACGGTACGGCCGTATGAACCACGCCGTAGAAAAAATATGTTAGTCAAAAAGCTTCCATACTGATCCATACAACCCTGATGACCATTTTCTCATTGTATTTCTCAAGATCTTTTTATTCGAGCCCCACAATAATTCAATCATTTAACTCACTATAAAATTATTAGGTACTTACCTAATCATTTTATAGTATGGAGTCTATGGAGTAGGTACCTACCTACCTACTCCAAATTGAAAGATGTAGGCACTTACTTCAAATAGAGCTAACAATATTGTTTGTTGAAACCATAACCTGAACAAACTCTAAAACACGGACTACTGAAACATCAAACATGGAAACTTTAATACCTCTACATATCCAAATAATACTGCTCTGAAGCCTTCATACGTATTACTCTAAAATCCCAATCTAGCTGACGTAAAGTTACAAAGTTCACCCTAGGTTCCCCAAACATTGGGCACCCCACCCCACCCCATATAGGGCGGGGCTGAAACCTAGGCAATATAGATTCGTTAACATGAAATACAGCTGAAAATTGAACTTTCGAGCGCTTTCAGGATTCCGCTTCATATTGATGTTTTGACTAAAAGCTACATTTCAATGAAAAGTAACTATCTATGCTTGTATGTATTTGGTTTGTGTGTATACAGCTATTGTGGGTTCAAATAAAACTTGATCAAATTGCTTTTTATTTATATTATTTTTTGCATGTTGTTTTTCGTGCTAAAATTTATGTAAGGTGGGCGTTATAACAGTGCGTATTTAAAATTTGAATGCAAACTAAATAGATTTCTCTGGTAACAAAGACTGTAAAATTAATAGCTAATAAAATTGTTCGGATTGCAATGTAAGCAAATACAGCTTGCCAACCACAGAATTACCTCAATAACCCTCATCAAAAAACCGTCTTACAGCCAAACACATTTACAAATTAACACCACATAAGCCTCTAGTCCCCGGGACCGACTTCAACCTCGGACCCCGGGATCCGGAACCCGAGTTCCAACTAGCACTATCAATCAGACGCAAGCCTTTCAAATCTCGGCGCTCACTCCAAGTTAATCCAGTAAGGGCTGCAATCAGTCCCTCCCTTCAGAGGAGGGAGAGGAGGTGGAAGTTTTACAATTAAAAAGATTATTTAATCCGTTAGGGGTGAAGGTATTAGAATGTACTTGAGTGAGCCTGATGGATGAGACCGAGGAAAGGAATCTAAAGTCATATAATATTATTATTATAGGGAAGTTAAATATTGTTTTATGTATCTAGTGTCATAGAACTAAATCTTGTACGTGGTTATGTGGTTTCTATTCCTTTTTAATTTTGGTGGCCTATAGTTTTAAGTAGTCATCATTTAGAAATAACTTACGCAAAATATATCAGCAAGAAATCAATCAATTAAAGACCTTGTGAAAACTTAAACCTATCACCAGTCGAATTGGTAATAAGTAGGTATTATTAGGACGACATTGTTATCACCGGGGTTAGAACCTGAATGAGGCTGGCACAGGAGCGTGGATTGGAACAACAGAGAGGACGATATCAGCAGCAGGTAAAGTGTGGATGATGAAGATGAGGTATCGTATCTCGCGGATTAAAATGTAGTAAGCGCCAAATGTTTTTATTTTTCGATTATCTTTTAGAATAGACAATATTTAAAAAAAAAACGAAAATCGCCAGGGTCAGCTCTAGGTTATATATATGAGTGTTATTATTTATCTAATTTATTGTAATGTTCAGTAATATGCACCAAAATAGAATGCAAACCAAAAAAGTTGAAAATTAGAGGTGTCTTTGTAATGGTTTTTCTATCGAGAATATTTTATCGTACATGTTTTCGTCATCCTTTACATGTATAATGAAGTTTCCTGCCATATACTTTCTTTACAATTTGAACATTATTTACTACTGTTTAAATCTAATCAAAGATTGAAGATTTTGCATAGGGGCCCGGTCTTAAAACTTGAAACTTGTGTCACATTGCACTATTTTTCAACCAAAGTTATTCCTATTTTCGATTGGTATAACTCATACATACAGTCGAAAGGTAAGTAATTAGATTTCACGTCATGCAGAGTCGATAACTACGATTCCGTGTAAATCTCGCTACAAAATATAATAAAAGTAAAATGTTCAATAACTCTATGTAAAAGGCAGAAAATTTTCATTTCGGTATCGCCTCTCGTCCGCGATGAGTTCAAAATGAAATCTGCATACGATTTGTGTCTACGCAAGTCATAATCGTAAGCGGGCGAGGGAGACAGTTGAAGAATGATCAGTTTTGCTATGGTTTATCGTCATCATAACAGTCAGATACGATCATGGCGCGATGCCCACTAGAATGATTAGTCAAAGTAATAATTTTATCTTCTACAATAGCCAACGAACTAATCGTAGGTTAATTAGGTATTAAAGTATTAATAAACAATGGAACACTACTGTCATGTGTGATGTGACAAACTCAAATGACCAATGTCACAGCACTAGTATTTCAATGGCGGCCCGAACATGACGCGGCTTACTAACGCGTTTTTAACTAGTTTGCAATTTGTTGTGCTGCGATATTTTTGCTAATCATTTGTGATTTGAGTTTGTTACCTGTTACTTTTTAGTAACGTCGTGGACGATGGGCCTTTAGTTGAAAAGTTATTAGAACATATACATGTTGCGCATCAGGAAAGTAATTTCTACCGTCTATGAAAGAGAGAGATTAAAACAGAAGAAGAACTAGCAGGGAATTGAGGGGGGGTGGCAGGCGGGTTCAGGAGATCAGACTGGAATAAATTGAACTCGGTACCTATAAACAAAAACGAATAGTTTTGCTTACCAATGGTATAATTTTTTATTGCCAAACTGGGCATATAAATAGATTCGTAAGCTATATTTACCTGTGATAGCTACTTCCATGTAGGAGGGAGTACTATACAAAGCTATGAAGCTATGAGGAATGTGCTACGAATAAATAGTACCTAGGGTATTTGCTTCATTATTGGTATAGACACAAGACTCTTAAGTTTAACAAATAACGGTCCGTAAATTAGGACGGGTTGATTCACGTCCACGTGATGACGTGACGCACGCGTATACCTACGTGAAAAATGGCGCTAACCAAAAAAAGGGTTGTTTCACAAAATTATGGCTTTGACTTTCCTCAAATAATATAACGATTACGTAAGTACGTATGTTACGTTAAATAACCGTTTGAAACAACCGGCCCTTATAGGAATCGGCCTTAAAAATGCAAAAAAAATAGACATTTTCATCGAAAGCACCTGAGGCATTCCGCCTTTGACTTACTCCACAATACATTCGCAATTCACGCGGGCGTATAAATCCGTGTATTCAAAACTATATTGACTGCAAATTCATATGGAAATCATATTTCCTAGACTTGGTTCAAAGCCTGCCTCAGATCCTGGTAGCCTTTCATACGGGTTTATGAGTGGGAGGTATTGAGAAACGCTAGGACCTTCAGCGTTTCAAATGTCATAAGGATTTTAAATATTGTATGCTGAACATTACGTGTACCTACTATGTGACGTAATACCTACTTTTCTTGCTAATATTTTAAGTTCTTTGAAGATTGGGTATACTTTGAAATAATTTTCATAAGCTTCACTTGCAATTTGTTGAGAATTTTATTCAGTGTGAGGACATCGACGCAAAAACTGAAACTATGAATTCAGCACATGATTCTTAGCGTAAAAACTTTGCGTCGGTTATCCAAAAAATCTGCAGTTTCAAATAAAAGTGCAATATGTATGGAACAGATTTTTTTTTTAAATAATTTACGATTTTTTTTAACGCAGGGGTTTAGTTCATTTACAAGTTCATCAATCATTTACCGAATCCATGGAAACAGGTTGCGCGTCGATGTCCCAGTACCCTAATTGCGTAAGACGCTATCAATCTCAATCTGAATCATTTTGAAGGATATTGCTAATCCATTGCTTCACATGTTCGAAAAATGTGTCTGCTCAACAACGTAAATAACGCAATGAATGTTGTTGAACTGTCAAAATGAAACCCACTGCTATTGATAGTGTGTTATGCAATTACCCCGCTGGTACCCAGTATAAGTAAAATGTTTCTTTTCTCACAAATACACAGACTTCGTGCATTTTTAATGAGAATAGTAGGATACATTTTATTTGAAACTAGAACAGCACTTTCATTTCATGCTAACCAAATAGTGTTTTTCCAGCAATCTAATGACCATACTTAACTGGACGGCGATGGTCGGGGTGAGTCTCTGTTTTGGATCATTTTAACCTGAACTTCTTTTAGGCTGAAAGGGCAGCTGGAATTCTTCAGAAAACCATCATTTCATATTAAACCATTATCAAGAAGTTCTCCTGACAAAATCTCGAATATTGCCTTTTACAACAGATTTACAAATGCATACATAAAACATAACATAACATCATCAGCCTATAATGTTCCCACTGCTGGGACACAGGCCTCCTCTCTGTGAAAGGGAGTGGGCCGTAATCTAACACGCGGGCCCAGTGCGGGTTGGTAGATGTCACATGTCTTCGAATTTTTGGTTCTAAAACATGCCGGTTTCCTTACGATGTTTTCCTTCACCGTTTTGAGAGCAGTGGTGATGAAATAATTTACACAAAGTAATGCGCCTGTCTGGGGTCGAACCTACGACCTACAACTCGTAAGTCGCGGCCGATACCACTGGGCCACTACTGCATAAAATTAATAAAACACAAAACGAATAAACAACAAGAACGAATAACATAAAATTGGTTCAGTACTCGACAATTAATAACGTTTTACCTATCAAAATGTTCCCCCAACTAACAAACAGTAACTGGAAACTAACACAGGAATGAACAGAATTTACCTCGCAACAACAACATACAAACACTTACCTACATAGTTACAAGTAGGTCTGTTGCATAGTCTGATGGACTGGAAATTGGATTGCGCGTCACACGCAGTGAACTGCAAATAATATTATATGGTTAATGTAACCTTTGTTATAGAACTTTAGACTTTATTGTTTACTGATAGTGTTCAATAGGTTATAATGTTTGTTTGCATTTCGTGAGAAAGCTGTAAGTCGTAAGAGCCTTTTTTTTGTTAAAGGAAGCATTTTTTTAGTTGAAGACTGTATAATTTGTTTCTCTCTGCATGTAGTAGGTACTATTGCGTAATTTTCACCGATAAGATAAATGCAGTAATGTTCGGTTCCTATAAACAAAAACGAATCACTTTACTTATCAATGGTCGCATTTTCATTGCCAAACTGGGCATATAAATGATAATAAATGAATGAGATTCGTAAGCTAATTTTTCCTGTGATAGATATTGCCATATGGGAGGGTCTACTATGCAAAGGTATGAGGTATTTGCTTCATTAATGGTAAAGTTACAAGAGTCTTAATTTTAACCAATAATGGTCTATAATCGGCCATTGGTAGATGACCTCGTATACATATTTTAAATATTATAATCAACACACGAAATAACGACGAAAACTTATGAAAAAAGACGCCGTCGTGGTCTAAAACCTATTCGGCGAACACCGAAACAAATGCGCCTCAAATAAGAATGACATTTTCAATTCTTTAAATCATAATATTTCTTAAAGAGGTTTCTATGTCCCATCCATTAAACTAATCGTACGGCATTTATTGATAAAAAGTACATCATTTGTTATGCCTCCGTTCCGTGCAAATTCATTCAAGTTTTCTTTTGACTCAATCAAATTGTTATCATTTTACGGTTATCAACAGTCCCTATTTACGCATAGCAATTGAATGATACATTTCACTATAATGTGGATGGTAGACTTTTTCGTTTTATAACTACGTTTTTATCAAAACATACAAACGTTTAAGTCCTGAGTCACTCACCAAAAACGTACCGCGTTTTCTTTTATTTTACAGTAGCTTCTCCATACACATCATTGAGCACCGCTGGTGCCACTTGTGGAACTCGTATTCGTAAATAACGCGATATTTAAAATTTACCGTATTGTGAAAGAACGATGTCAAAGAAAAATCAATTGACGCGAAAACAAATGAATCACAAAACGCCAGAAATTTGAGATCAAAGTGGCCAGTTCGAAAAACGCCAATTTCATAAGTAAGGACCTAATATAAATGTTAGCAAATTAATTACTAATTAGTACACTATTCTAAACAAACCCTACGTGTTCCTTGCGATGGTCGTTGACATTGATACTCGGCGCGTACGTTGCACTCGGCGCCAAAATTAGCTTCGCCGGCGCACGCATTTAGATCGTCTAGATCCATACGCGAAACTTAGGTACTTGCTGTTTCTAATGTTGGTACTTGGTAGTGAATAAGTATTTATATGTGTGGGTTAGGATTTGAACTTAGATGCGTAGGAATATTTTTTAGAGGACGTCAAAGACGTGTCTTTTTTTGAAGGGCTGCTGAAATGTATATTAGGAAGTGATCACTGAGCCAGTGCTCACTTTGAGATATTATGTGACTGAACGTTTTGACTTTGAGCATACTTAGTACAGGTATTTTATTTTCGAGCAGGTGTGTTACTTATATCTCTAGACTCCTCTAGAGATATAAGTTACTTACCTGCCTTGAACTTCAATTAAATGAGAGGTTCTTACTAACGCAGAAGTTTAAAATGTGTTTAACTTTATATAGAATTTAAGTAAGTTTAAAAAGTTAGTTAGTTCTTTTATTATTATTTTTTGTAAGAAATATTTAGGGCCTTTGTATTTTATTAATTTATTATATAAAGTTACTTATTCATATCAGTCGAATGAAATTATGTATATATCACCCTAATATCGATTCGTAAAGAATGCCTGTGGCAATTAGCCCGCCATTGTTCCTACATTTAGTGCATACACACCCTACAACGATATTACCTTGTTATTCTCCTATTTGTATCTGCATAGCGCTAGACAACTAACACCGCACTTCCTCTACAACACCATTGATACAGAATATCGTCTCTAATCAAAGCTGATTGCAATCCCCTTTGCAAGACGACAGAGATAAACTAAGCTTACTATGAACTACCGATAATATGTTCTATAGGCTAGCAACATAATCTATAGGATACGTGTGTATCCATGTTCCAGACTGTTTCTCTGTAATAATCTAATTGTGCGAGCACAAGGTGAGATTAAAATTAATAGGTATGGGAGTGCTACGGGATTCTACGTGTGTCGTGTGTATGTGTGTGTGTGTTTTGCAGTAGGATCAATTTAATGCAAGCTCTGAAGCATTAATGTTCTTGGTAGGATGGTAGGTATTTAGTTGGAGGGGACGTCAAAGGGATCTTTGTACCTATGTAATCAATGCATTTCTAGCTCACATCATTTGAGCCTCGGAAAATACTCGTCTTACTGGAAAATTGTGTGTTTTTTTTTTTTTTTTTTTTTTTACTTTTGTATTTTTGCGTCATGTTCACCGCAAATAAACGTATTTTCTTTCTTTCTTTGATATCTTATCGGTACCTGTAGATAATAATGCTAACCAATGGGCTTTAAAACCTTTTTCTCAAACATGCTTGGAAATTTGAGCATTATTTTGACAACCTTCTACGAGATAAATCGAAATTGCTGTACTGGCCAAATACATGCGAGCAGCGGCCGGCAAAAGTTGTATTAAAATCCATTTGTGTCGTGGTTTAGCGGCCAAATAAATTACATAGTAAACTCATATCTGTTGTGTAATTTAAAAATGGAACGATCTTTTACTCCGAAACATGGCAACGAAGGACTTGGTAACTTATCAAAGGTTTTATTTAAATTTCGAACTGGCTTGCAAATAGAAAGCTGTTTATTGAAAAAAAAAACCAAATGAACACTTTAACGCGGAAAAAATAATTACTGCTCGTTGTTCGTCATTAATTTTGAAAAGTAATTGTATTTTAATTTCCGCGCATTATTTGAGAAAAGTACTATACAAGCCTCGGCCACAACTAGGCATTGATGGACTTACGTATGTGTGCCTCGGCTTCGCGTCGGCCCACATTTACACGTTCGTCCATTAATGCCTCTTTTGCTGGCCGCTGCAGTAATGTACTATAGGTATCGTTAATATTTATAAGTTACCTACTAAAGTCTTTAGTCAAATCTTAATACCCGCCTCTTTATTATGTATTTAATATTCAAAAATTAACATAAATCTTACCTCCTAAGTTTAAATTACTTACTAAGATGCTTCGTAAACTGAAACTTATGTAACACACCACAACTTTGCTTGGTTAAGTTGAAACTAATCCATCACGTAATCCTGAACATGTCTGCGCTTATGAACTTTGTTTTAGGTACATCTATTTGCACCACATCACAAAATAATGATATTCAGTGATCAGTCTAATTATCCATACTATCCATAATCCATACTAATATTATAAATGCAAAAGTGTGTCTGTCTGTTACCTTCACGCTTAAACCACTGAACCGATTTAGATGAAATTTGGCATAGAGATAGTTCGAGTCCCGGGAAAGGACATAGGATAGTTTTTATCCTGATATTCCCACGGGAAACTTATGCGGGTGAAACTACTCTATATTTCCTACTAACTTCTGCCTGCGACTACGTCCTTGTGAAATTTCTCGTTCCCCAGACTACCCCGTTGCATACCATCGCCGGTTCGCGCTATTACTTCGTTATCGCTTAGCGTTCTTTGTAACATTTTATCTACTTGCTTGGCTTCTAAGAGTTGGGTTATGAAATGCAAACATATTTTTTCAAATCCTAATGGTACTTCCAAAGATTAGCGCGTTCAAACAAACAAACTCGTCAGCTTTATTATTACTTTACTATATTATTGGGAGTTACTATACACCTCTGACGAACCCCTAGAGACTACAGGCGTGAGGGTGTTATGTTACTGTATTCAGGAAAAATAGTCTCCATTATGTTTCGTATTCTGACACCACCAAACAGCGGAAGTGATTTGATTGGCTTTTGTTGACGACCAATGATAGGTCGAATTAGGATTATGCAACTTCAAGGTCGCTTAGCGCGCTGTGGAGCAAGCTATGCTCGGAGTCTCTTTGAAGGACAAAATCAGGAATGAAATTATCCGGAAAAGAACCGGAGTTACCAACATAGCTTGCAGAGTAAGCAAACTGAAGTGGCAGTGGGCTGGCCATGTTTGTCGAAGGACCGATGGCCGGTGGAGCAGACGAGTCTTGGAGTGGAGACCGCGTATCGGAAAGCGTAGTGTGGGGCGCCCCTAGCTACATAGATGGACGGGCGACCTAAAGAAGGTGGCTGGGACGGACTGGATGCGGAAGGCGGAGGACAGGATGGTGTGGCGCAGCCTGGGAGAGGCCTATGTCCAGCAGTGGACTGCAATAGGCTGAGTTGATTGATTGAGTGAATGCTACCATAAGATTTAACAGACGATTAAGTGATCACAGATCAAATTGTTAAACGGGTGTTAGCCATTTCTTTCCTGACTAAGATGACTTCACCTTAGTCAGGAAAGTGTCGACACTAGCCAACACTTTGATCGTGTCCTGGCCTAGCACTGTGACTGTGGAATTTCAATGGAATAAGAGGCCACCTTATGCTGGTTTTGTTATCACTGACATGCAGCCTTGTCTACCGTACCTTTTTTTTCTTTTTTGGATGTGTGGTCATCTAATGACTCCTCCCGCTCTGGGTGGAGCGGAAGGGAGTGTCAGACTCTTACTGACTAAAACCCACCCATGTTCCTTCCTTAGCCCTTTATGTTCCGGGGCAGCGGTAACCCTTTCGGACGATCCCGCTACCCTGGCACTCCGGCAGGCTTCGGACCTAGCGGGCCCCTTCCTTTATGCTGACACCTCTTTGAGGCGCGCGTGGAACACATACGCGCCGTCCGGCACGGGCCTGGTCCTGATCGGGCGGTGAGCTACCCATTACTCTCCGTCCGCCAGCCCGCGCCTACGGTGGCCGGGAGTCGTCACGCGACTCCCGACGACGCCCGGAGCGTCTACCGCGGTGGTCTACCGTACCTTAGGCAGGAATCTGGTACCTGTATTACTTACTGCACAATAGAACCAACGAATTTAACGGTAATTGGCCACTTCTTTGTTGTTCCCGTGTTAGAAAATATTTTCACAAAAAGTCCCAAACTTGTAACGAATGTACTTTTACTAGTTATGTAACGTAAAACACAGTGGGTCGACTTGGTTTTGTTTGGGCAAAATGTTTTATTACCTTTCCCCATAATGTGTCACAACCTATTTAAGATATGGGTTATCCAAGAAAGGGGTCTCTTGAGTAAATCACCTCTTAACTAGTTTCAGTGATAAGAATACGATAAAGAAAGAAAAAGTATTTATTGCGACTCGTATAGGAAGATCACAAATTAAACACACTACTACTACTTAGTTACATATACTTTACTTGTATAGTAATCTGTGAAAACTGTTTCTGGATTGTGTTGAACTAATTTTATACTTATGTTTGTTATTGCATCTGTTTGTTTCCCAAATAAAATAAAATAAACTAAACACAGTAAATAAATAAAAATTCAAGTTATGAAGATGTGGACTTTTTGGATGCTATGTTATAATTACTATAGTTATTTTATAGTTTTTTTTTTAAATGTACTTTCTCTAGACTCTAGGCGTTACAGTTACTTATCTAATAGTTTTTTTTTTTTGACTTGGGTTTTTTACCCTAGACTGTGTACTAAGTGTGAGCTATCCGTAGTAATATAGGACTTCAACTCTACTCTATGATATGGTGAACCAGATGTACTTATTTTGCGTCATCAATGTTTTGCAACTCCCTAGTACGCACGGCTACACATCAAGCTATACATAACCAGTATAAGCTGACTTCTGATTGTACGAAAAACCTATGCAATGCGATGTCGGATAAAACTGGAAATCTGATGGAAGCTTGATGCGTAGCCGTATGTACCAGCAGAGTACAACTTAGTCAGTTGGGGATACTCCGACGAGCCACAGTGTGACTGTGGAGCCACATCACAAATGATGCCCCACCTTTTGTCGTGAAATCTGTGCAAAAACACCTGCACTATGGAAGACCTTTGCGAGGCCAACGCTAACGCTGTCGAAGTGGCCGATTTCTGGTCAAAGCTTATATAAAATTAATAAAATGTTCATCATGGATATACGACGAACAAGAAGGACTCTCTAGTCTAGGCAGGACTGGCAATCTTTGGGGGAAAAAAATGCCACCTAGTCTTTTTAAGAATTGTTTTGACTTGTTAAATTTTATACAATATCTATGTATATCTAATACTTTTACCTTGGCCAAAGGCTAAGCATTGCCATACAACGTGGCAATGCCGCCAGTCTCTTGGGAACATTACCAGTCGACAGCGATGCGGATGAATTTTTCGACGCTATATTTAATTTCTGTATAGTTTTCGTTAAGTTAGGATTTAATTTTGTTAAATTTTTAAACTAAACTGTAGGAACTTTTACTCACACTACCGATACTCAAACAAACAAACCTATCCAATTAACCAAATCAAGCAACCGCAAAGCCAATTAAAGAAATCAATCCACACATCAGACGCTAATCAAAAATAATTAAAGTATAAGCCAATAATTCGATAATTAGAGGTAAAGGGAAGACTTATGCACCAGCAGCTCGTCATGCTAAACATAGTATAAAATATGAACTGCACCGTATACCGCCTCATCGCTTCGCAAAAACCTAGCGTGTGCTCTAATTGGGTTTCAGAAAGCAGAAACGCCGGCGCCGCTGGAACGTCATTTTTTACAATATTATTACAAAAATAATTTGCAACCGTTTTATAAACAAACACAGTGTGCGCTTAATGGTGGGGCGTGGACAAAGTTTTTGTTCAGAAGAGAAAATTATTTTACTATTATTATTTATTTAATTCGAACACAAATGATGCATATTGTTCTTAGTAACACTTCTTATAAAACTACGTTAGTAACATTCTCAGTAAAATCGGTGGCAAAAGTCGGTGGTAAAATCTGTAGCAAGAAAAGCGGTGATTATTTTTTTTTACTCGGAATTTGTTAGGTAATCATACTTCCCATCATTTCAGTTACAAACAGAAATAAACATTGAATAATTAAAAATCAAATACGACCGTTTAAAACTCAACATTCCATTCATATAACACAAACAAATACCTACAATTTCATAAGCAAACAAATATTGTTGAACATAACAAACGGAATCATAATTTAGAATACTTGACATGAAATCCTGCACAAGAGAACCTATTATAATTTCGGAGACATCTCAAAGCCAAGTAAGGCATGACAAATGGGACGTATCAAAAGATGCGGAATTGTAATTACATTTGTGTTTCAATTCAAATTACCTAAATTATTTTTTGTTTGCTTCATATCTACGACATAATTTGTACGTAAGAAATGTTTTATTACGATATACGAGTTCTTACATTAAGGTTGTATGTAGGTAAGAACGAAATTTTATATAAAAATTAAATCTATAATGTAATTTTGAGGCAACTGTGTTTGTCTACATAAATAATAAAATACTGATTATTTTGATTAAAAACAATTCTGTCAAAACCAAACACTGCCAATATTTTACAAAGAGTGCCAAGCAAACTTATTACAATGTATTGAAATGACAAACAAATCATTCTAAATAGAAGTGAACGAAATAATTAGCAATTTGTCCATTTCGGAATTGTCATGGCTAGTGATGATGGATCTAAATGTTGATCACAAGTTGAATGATGCAGTATGTGAGACTTTACGAGCTCTTGTAACTCATCTTATTATTGATTTCAAACACGAGCACAATGAAGAATAGCTAGAATAGTCTAAAGACTATTCTTCATTGTGCTCGTCGTACAATCTATTGTAAGGCGTAGTAAATGCTGGTAGAGCAGAACTTCGAGTGAGTGAATCTATTTTTTGGTTGTCTAGCTATCACATGCACTGCCTTTAAATATGTGATTTCAGGAAAGGCCCAAATGCGATCGTTGCTGTTCAAAGAAGATGTGCAATAGAATGGGAGGGCTTAGAAATCTCGCAGTAAGTTGACCTTGATGCTGATAGTCCATCCCATAAACTTTTATTGAAAGCAAGGAGGTCCTTGCTTTCAATAAAAGTTTATGGAATGCTAAATATTTAAGACTTCGTTTAGGTAAACGAAGCCTTAAATATTTAGGCACCGATTGAGCAAAGGATATTAAGATTGAGATATCTCCTATATTTTTTTTAACTGTACTTCTTATTCTCGTGAGGAAACCGGCGTGTCCTAGAATCAAAAATTCAAATACATCTGACATGTGGGCCTGCGTGGTGGATTATAGCCCACTCCCTCTCATAGAGAGAAGGTCTATGTCCCAGCAGTGGGAACATTATAGGTTTATTATGTTTGTGCTGTACTTCCTATTTGATTTCATTTCTATATTCTCAAATCCACACTATTCTATTACTTACGTCATCTGTGAAATCACCTTCACTCCAACTCTCACCTTTTCCCAACAGCTTAGCAATAACTAACGTACCTGAAACGGACAAAACACTATTATTAGCACGATTGATCGAATAAAAATCGATATAACGCAATAATTATGCACATGCACGAGAATCGAGATCGAATCGATTGTTGCATGCGCTGTCAAAATTGTCGTGAACAAACGAACTGTGAACAATTGCTAACTTACAGGTTATGTTCGTAAAAAAGGTTACGTATGTTTTTACGAGTATAAAACTGAGTTTTCTGAGTTAACGGGATTATTTTTTTCTTTTGTATCATGCATTTTTAAATCGTAGCCCGGAGTTTGAATTTGTACCAGGATGAGGTACAGCTCTACCTGATCCTCCGGGGAAACCCGGCTTTTATAACAATACTTTCTTAGTTGCCCCAATTATACTAAAAGTTCTATCTCAAATTGTAATATTGTGAGAGTGGATTTCAATCTGAACTTCGTTTCACAAACTTACTTATTTTGTGGTTTTCTGCTTAAAACTTTGTGTTACGTTGCAAAAAGCATGCCTGTCCAACGTTTTAATCAAATTTTCCCCACAAAATATTCGCCAATATGTGGATCAATGGAAATGCCGGGCATGCTTGTATCTATCAATTTATTTTGTTAGGTTAGCGACAGTATTTTTCGGTAAAATTCAAACATATTTTTTCGCTCGAAAATATAAATATTGTTAAAAAGTTAGCTGAAAATTTTTGTTCATGTTTTAACCCAACAGACACAATATGCATAAAAAAAACAGTTTGAATGAAGTTGCTATTTTTAGTTGTGTTAATACATTGTAATATAACCGTTTTTCGTTGCAACTGCTTCATGGGGAACTCTAATTAACAAGTACCTAATCAATCAGATAGGATAGATAATGATGCGTGACAAACAGAAAAAAATCTATTTTACACGATATAATCATTGTAACGTAGCGACTAATTTCTTTTTTAATTCAGTTCTGTGTTGCGTCAATCGATGACGAACTTGAATAACACTAACCTAGTTATATCAATCATCAATCCACTTTCAGAGGAATTTAATTTTTCGCTTTTATCGGACGGTGATTTGTTATCGAAGATTGCAAGGAATGGCGATTTACCTTCGTTGCCGGATTATTAGTTTTTGATAAGTTATTAGATTCTGATATTAAATCCAATAAACTTAAAAAAATTGGAACTATTTCTCACAGACAAAAAGGTATTCGGCAATCAAACTTCGGATAGGTACTTCAGGTCAAATCGGTAGATTACCAATAAGAGTTGATTCAGTTTATCCCTTTGCCGACCACATTTAACGTCAAATCTAATTCCAATAACACCACTTATCAAAGGCGCAATCTTCTATCTACAAATTCTCTCAGTAATCCAGTAAAGCCAACTGTCCACCACAAAACGTGGCGTCTGAAGAAAAAACAATCTCAATTGTGTTACCAACTTTCCAGATAAAATGAGATGGAAGCAACTGGCACAAATCATCTCATTTTATCGCGACGCGATCGGAAACTATCGGACAACTTCGTGACAGAATCGTGAGGAAGGGAATTGATTTTAAATGGCGTTTTGTACTTAGGACAGTTTTTTAGTTCTCATGCGCTTTTTTATCTACGATTGATTTTGTGAGTGAGGCTTTTGCACTTATTTTTCGCTTACTTAACAAAAGTGTTTAAATAGATCAAAATTCTAAAATTATCGTCATCATAAATAGAAAAATATTTTTCTCTGAAGAATACCAGCAAACAAAATGTCACCTTCTTCTAATGCTATGTTGCAGCAATAAAAAAATATATTTATTTATATTCAGGATCTCCATCAAAAGTCGTACACAATACATAAAACAAAGGGCAATATCAGGGAATAAGTAGGTGCACTCCTTTACTTATAGGAGACCACAGCATGCACAATAAAATATAAATCAATATTTAGCTCATAAGTAGTAATGACTACAAAAAAGGAAAGGAACTACTAAAGGAATAGGTCATAATCTATCATTATGTGTCATTACACATAATGATAGATTATGACCTATTCCTTTAGGCATTACAGCATGCCGAAGTTAATATTACATCAATAAGCTAAACACGCTTTCTTGACCATAGATTTTTTTACATTTCTATGTTCTTGACCAAATAGGCGCCAGAACTTAAACCACAGTGTAGTCGCATATAATTTTCAGGCCACAGTATTAATATTCCGCGTGCGAGTCTGACAAAATTCTGAATACCTGTCTGAACATCCCAACTTTTCATAATTGTATTAAAAGTTACATTTTGTTAGGGATCAGTCCCGGGGATTCAACACAGTGTGGGAGCATGCTCGCTGGAACTCATTAGGCGAAAAAAAAGTAACGTATTTATATAGGTAGGGCTATGTTAAACTTTTGACAGCTACAGTCCGGATTTGGTCTTTTTTTTTTTGGCAGTTTTATTCACTTCAAATTAATGATGTGGGTTTTTGACTATTTATGCGTGACCAAAAAACCCCTAAATTTTAAAACGACGAATATAGTCGTCAGAATCCTCATTTTTCTGCAAACCCAAGCAATCAGTTTGTGTTTAGTTAGATTTTCTTAACATAAATCCTCTTTTATCAATGTAGTAGGTGCTATGCTGAGAAACCAAATGCGACAATTCTATTCTGTGGTAGGTACTAACATATTTAGCACAGTAGGCACTAACTCCACGTGTTGTTGATTATGACAATGATGACCAAACGATAATAAGAAGCAAATACTACTCCAGCAATGGATGCTGGCAGGTTCTTCCACAGCCACCCTTCCTAGCCTTGCAAAGTTTCCAACCACAATGAACACCACCGTCAAACAACTGCTCCATTTCACAGCTACACAATTGTGATACGATCGCGACGTTTGCTTCCGAGGAGAAACAACAGCTCTTAGACAATAGTTAGGAAATAGCTACACTGACTCACAGCGTTCGCAATAACATGGCTATTTATACAGACGTGGAGATGGGTTTTATTGACAATGGCGAACAGGACTCATGTATGAGAAAGGGGTGCATTAAAATAGCCTTCATGAGTGACTTAAACGTCCGGAACAAATTGTTGACAAAGGGACAGTTTTACCACTGCCTGTGCTCTTGAATAGTTCGTAATATGAACTATTCAAGATTATCAATACGACAGAAGAAAAGGCCTTATGATGGTCTTAAGAAGTTCTCATGTTTTGTGCAAACTTCGCCTAAATAGTCTTATGAAACCGAAAGAAAAAAGTGTCAAGATAAATATATCGCTCATGTGGAGAAACATCGACGTAAATGTATTTTTTCCCGAAAATTAGTTAAATATGACAAAGCACTTAGAAAGCGTATTTACGTTAAGAGAAACACAGAAGTAAAATAAAGTAAAGTAGCAGTTACGTCGATGATTCTCCAAATGAGCGATATGTAAGTAGGTTATGGTCTGGAGAAGGAATGACCTTTATCTGAATTTACCAACTAAATTGGTAATTTATTAGAAAAACGAACAAGAAAAGTCGAAAATTATAAACCAAAGCATAGAAATGATGAAATACTCGTAAAACTCACAATGTTTTTCACATTTTCAAAGAAACTAAAGCACCAACTAAAAGGAAACCTATAAATGTACCAACAAAGTGTAGTATATGTTTCTGTGCAATGAACACTTTCTCAAAGAACTATCCTTAGTCCGCTCAGACCTATACCAGCTCAAAGGCGGTAGAATTCTTCGTTCTGTATTCAAGAGTGGAGGATTATTATTACCGTGTAGTATTCTGTTGGTTGTATCTGGCTGTGTTTCGGTATCGGTTTTAAAAAGGAGCTTTTATTATATATGCTTTTTATTTTTCTCTGCATTTGTGTTTTTGATTTTAGATTTTGTGAGACTTTTGAGTCTTTATATGTTTTTTATTTTTCTCTGCGTTTGTCTTTTCTGATTTTAGATTTTACGAGATTTTTGAGTCTTTATAGTGCTTTTTATTTTTCTCTGCGTTTGTGTTTTTTATTTTAGATTTCGTGAGACTTTTGAGTATACTTTTGTATATGATCCAGATTTTTACGATGACTATTAAAGTTATTTTCTATCTATTTCTTTTGCATGATTTTACTTTTTGTCTCTATTTGGTCCCACTCTTAGCAAAAGGCCTCACACCATTTTATTTTCATTCTTGTGAGCCAGTGCTCCTTCTTCTTCTCATTTACTTAATTCCTCTTGGATACATTTAAATCAAATAGAAACACTCTTAAAACCAATTCTTTCTACTACTTGACCAAAAGAAAGAAAAGTAATAACTTCTCTTCATTCATCTCCAAGCTCTTTGCTTGAAGATGAAACAAGGCCGGAATAAAAGCAAATTCTCTTTTATCTTGTACCTCATTAACAACAACATAATCATAAAATAAGTACTTGACACAGTGTTATCTACAAGGATCTTCAGGTAATATTTAGTAAGAGGTACAAATAATGTTACAGAAATGAACAGAGATAAGCCTTTCTGATTCAATAATTTTCACGAAATCTGCTGCGTAATGTAATGTAATCTGGAATTTATCGTTCACGAATGACTTAGTTTTTGTAGGGAAAATATAACATTTAAGCTTTTTTTGGAATTTATAACGTAATGGAAGAAAATAAACTCATTGATAAGGATAGTACAGGTATTTAGCTGCATTCTATTAGACTGGAAGCCGACCCCGACTTAGCGAAAGGCTAGGCAGATGATGATAATAAGAATAATACGAGAGATGGTGAAAACACGGTATTTCTAATTAACTGTCAGACTGTCGTCAAACATTGGTAAGAATTAGATTTCACAGAATAGATAGATCCATTAAATGTAGACATGGTCATCGTCATTATCTATCAGACGGTCTGTGTCATCTCTGTTGATCACAGGACTCCTAATGACAGCAATGATAAAAAGGCAGAGGCGAATAACATAACTAACAAAGCTTGAAAGACGAATACCCAGATTTAGAGTTGAATTAGGTAATTAAACCCAAAATCGAACCTTATTTCTCCCTCACTTCAGTACATACCAAATAAAGGCTCGCAATCGATCCCGTCACGATTGTATTAAGTTAACGTTAGTACTTGGAGTACTCGAAGTCTGTTTCAAAAGTCAAGTAGTAAAACATGTTGAAGTGGGGTTCCAGAAGAAATTGGTTTTGTTTTATGTCTTCTTGATTATATGGCTTGAAGATGAAGAATACATGAATATATAGGGTGACTGGTAATTAGTGACCGATACTTAAACACGTGATTGTACTCATGATAATAAACAACTTTTACTATGGGACCAAACCTGAAATTGCGAAAAAAAATCTGCTATGCTATGTTCGCCTAACTGGTCAAAATGTACTGAACAGCAGATTTTTTTTCGCGATTTCAGGTTTGGTCTCATAGTAAAAGTTGTTTGTTATCATGACAATCACGTGTTTAGGTATCGGTTACTAATTACCAGTCACCCTATATTGTAATGCATACATAATATAAGCATAATCAGTCTATATTGTTCCCACTGCTAGACTCAGTCCTCGTCTCTTCGAGAGGGAGTGGGCTGTAATCTATCACGCGGGCCCAGTACGGGTTGGCAGATGCCTCATGTCTTCGATTTCGTTGGTTCTAGGACATGCCGGTTTCCTCACGATGTTTTCCTTCACCGTTTTGAGAGCAGTGGTGATGAAATAATTTACTCAAAGTAAAGCGCATGTGTACGACCCAACGACCTACAACCACCTCGACCTCCGACCGACCGACCTCGTAAGCCGGGGCCGTTACCACTGGGCCACCACTGCTCAATATGTACAGACGCCAGCGCATCAAGCTACTACAATCTGTCAAACTTCTTTAATAGATTTTCAACTTTATCGCTAAAGCATAAGGTTCAAAGTTAATTGGGAAAATTTTACAGTTTCGGGTAGCTTGATGTACTGGCGTCTGTACCTAATGAATATAGCGAAAATGATACACAATAATCTGACTCTGCATAAAATGATGCTACAGATTGAATTAGGCTTATCAAGTTCATAAGAGCCAGCCTAACGAGAGCTCATCTTTCTTAATAACAGGCAATTGAAAGAAATTGGACACTTGATAGCACTTGTCTGAAAGTAATCTTTAGTAGATTAAGTACGTGGGAATTAATACTTAATGAAGGATATATTAATGTAAGAGATGAGCTGACAGTTCCATAATCAACTTTATACTATTGCTTTCAAAGATTTTTGGGGCTAAAAGATCTGAAGCATTTTAATTATTCGAATATAAAAAAAGATGAATGGAAAATGACTAACAAAAGGTAAAAGACAGATGTAAGTGGAAACGCCGGAATAGGACGCCCTAGGAGGACATAATTATAGTGACCTAATTGATGATGGTCTTCCGAAAGGTCAGGTCGTAACTGGCGTGCGTGTATGACCTGAGGGGCAATTCTCGTAATTTTAAAAATGTTCACAGTCTGATCTCAGTCCCAATCTGTCAAAAATACCTCTAATTTCCCTACATTTTGACAAGTTTTTGACATTTGTTTGTCGCCGAGATCAGACTGCGACTAGATTTTGAACGTTTTAAATTACGAGAATTGGCCTTTAGATGTATGAACGTAAACGAATCAAGAGGAGTATGTAGGTAAGGATTGTAGCAGCTGGCGTTCTGTAATTCCTGCCTACCCACACGGGAACGGGGCGTGAGATTATGTATGTATGTGATTCTTAAAACCGTAACGTCAATCCAAAACCCTTCTATACTATAAATATTTGTCTACTTCAGTAGAAGTAGACGAATATTTAGTAGTATTGACGGGTGTGACACAGTAGCGTCAAAACGGGCAATCTGACATATTGTCCCAAAAATTTACACGAATTGAGCGTACAGTTTGACTCCGTAATTTGCAAAGTGGCTGGTCCACAGTGACCTCGCAATCAGTCTCGAAACACAGCCAAATATGGTCACTTTATGTCAAACAAACACGCTTTTTAACGAGCAATGTGACTACGATTGGGGACTTATACGGGACATCTGGTTTTTTGGTTTTACGTGAAATATGAACCGATTTTTTTAAATTACATAATTATTGACCTGAAATGTTCTAAATAAATAGGTGGTTTATGTTTTTTCTTACCTACTAGGTAAGTACTCATCATGAGATGTTATACAATGTTATATTACGTGATTTATTGATTTTAATGTGACAGTTCTTCCAAATACTAATCCATATCCATACTATATAATAAATGCGAAAGTGTGTCTGTCTGTTTCCTCTTCGCGCTTAAACCGCTGAACCGATTTAAATGAAATTTGGTATAGAGATAGTTTGAGTCCCGGGAAAGGATATAGGATAGTTTTTATCCTGATATTCCCACGGGCAACTTATTAGCGGGGCGCTGCTAGTACATTATAAAATGTATAATTATATAGTTCACAAACATATCCCAAAGTTTATACTGACTGACTTTTTAATCGTCTGGAAAAAATCAGGGTGTAAATGGTGAACGGAATAGAAGCATATGGTGTAGAAATTTCTTTTCTTTTTCAAATAAAATAGAATAAAAATCTCTTTTTACATTAAATCGTTTGATCGAAGGCGGCCGATGGCTTCAATCAAAGGATTGAATCATCATCATCTGCCTAGCCTTTTCCCAACTATTTTGGGGTCGGCTTCCAGTCTAACCGGATGCAGCTGAATACCAGTATTTTACATGGAGCGACTGCCTATCTGACCTCCACAACCCAGTTACTGGGTAATACGATACCTCTTGGTAATCAAAGGATTGAATGTCGCTACGAATTTATTGATAATATCCGGGCATAAAAAGGGTGCCTTTAAGTTGAATTTTTATAACATTATTTGTCGACTTATTCGTTTTTTATTTTGTGAAAAAATATATTTTTGTGCCCATAGGCTTTTACTCCGTTCACCTTTTATACACTGTGTTTGTTTTAACGGTAAAAAAGTATACTTGTCATAATTTTTAACATCTCTGCAAGACTCAAACGTCAATTGTATTAATTACAGATAAACTAGTAACACTTGAAGATAAATGATTCATCTTAAAATCACAATCACTTACTCCGGGAGCCTGTGCGTGTTGTCATGAAAAAGGTTAATAGAAGAGTTGTCACTATAAATACTGATAATTACTTCATCAGCGATGACAATGGTGCTATTGTTCGGGTGAAGGAGACTCCGTCTCCGCTGTTATTGTAGACTGTTTGTTTGTAAAATAAGACTGTTGGGTTCATAGTGAAATAATTCAATTTTTCATGGAGACTTTTTTTAGTGTATGACAGTAAAGTTATCATAATGGGAAATAAAATGAAATTGTTTATTATGTCAATATAATTATCGGAATCACTTTTACACGTCATCATTATCTGCCTAGTCTTTTCCCAACAATATTGCGGTCGGCTTCCAGTCTAACTGGACGCAGCTGAATACCAGCTGTATTTTACATGGAGCGACTGCCTATCTGACCTCCACAACCCAGTTATTGGGTAATACCCCTTGGTAAAACTGGTTGTCGGACTTTCGGGCTTCTGACTACCCGTAACGACTGTCATAGATCCACGAATGACAGCCGGGACCAACGGCTTAACGTGCTTTCCAAGGCACGGAGAGGTCTCGGTATGTAAAGATGGTCACCCATCCACAGACCAACCGCGGCAAGCGTAGCTTAACCTGATCGATCAACCTGTGCGGCTCCTCCTGTGCCCTCTTTAGCCACGGGTTAGTTGCACGTCATATTATAAAAAAAAATGAAAATAAGCTAGATTAGCGCGGCGTTTCCTATCTGAGTAGATACTCTGAGTAGAAAGGCCGAAACAAACTCAGAGGTCAGTCTCTTTCAAAGTCCAGAGATAATCTTGGTCAGATCTAGGGGCTATTTCAGGATCGCGTATTATTATTATGGTGTAGTAATCGATTTCCTTTATTATTTGGCCATTTTCGGAAGGAGTGTTTTGATTTCAACTATCGCAAATATTGGTGGCTCAAATTATAGTGAAAAACACTAATAAGGCTTCAAATAACCTCACCGCTCAACGCTTTCTTTCAAATACCGAGAGCTAAACTCAAATGAGCGGTTCTATTTATCTTTAATCAATCATGAATATCTTTCATTCCTACCAACTGTAATCATTCCATCCAATACAAATATAAGGCAAATCTGTTTATTCTCTCCCGATTCCGAATCCTACATAAAACGGGTGACTTCACTAGCTGTATTCGCAGAAACTGTAACATTACCTCATCGTGTTGAAGGAATTAAGTTTATAACGCAATTTCTTCAATTGGAGAATATCTTGGATATTGTGTTTCATGGTGAGTAAGACTTTGAATCAGAATAATCTTTACCTACAGTTATAAATCTGTATACGTTATTTCGCAGAAGGTCCTAGTCATCATAAAACGACTCTGACTGCCATTTTTATTTACCAAGACCTAAGTGTTGATTTGTCCCTATGTACGTATATTATACAGGTTCAGGTTTAACGCAGCAGTTACTTATCATTCTCTAAGTACGCGTAATATTTTTGTATTATCACATTATGTCAAATAGAAAGACCCATCCATCTACCACGTAATGGTTTCATCCTTAAACACACGTATCACAACTATTTTTAGCATCAATCCCGACCCATATCTGTTGAATCTCAGCCGTGTCCCGAATCTGCGTCATGATGGCGACCCCAGCGCCTCACAAAATGGCGCATCTACCGACTGACAGCTTAAAATTAGATTTGCGACAATTTGCCGCCAGCTTCGCAGATGCACTACAATCTGAAACTTGTATGGATTTTGGGATTGGCTCCGGTTATGACATTTACCTTTTACGGTATTATCCATATATGGGGACTAAACTGCTTTTAAAGCCAGCGATGAGGCAAAATCTACTGGCATTATGCAGGCGTTTTGGGGTTAAAGCGACCTATGACTTCCACAAGTTACATAGGTTGCTAAGCAAATAATATTTTAATCTTCATAAAGGTTATCTTGTGAAAATCTTTGATGTAGAGAGCGCTTTTTAATTTCGTCTGCATGACTACACATTTCCAGATTCTTAATTCAACTTTCCATCTTACTCATGCTTCCTTCAAGTGTATCTACCATCAATACAAACATTTGTCTTAATAGACTGACAAATCAGAAACATCCGCACAGAGTTCTACTAAACCATAACTAGAATTGTCAGAAACACCACTAGGGGGATGATAGACACACTACAACCCTTTCATGTATGAAATCTCTTTATAACTCAGAATAGAGCGCAAATCTGATATATTCGGACCGAAAGGATGCGTATTTATCACCGTCAGTAACAGTGTTTCAAATGGGGACGCTAGACAGGCTTTTGGTAGTATTATTAAACCCATAACCCCTTTTAGGTTTACCTCCCCTCGTGTTTCTGCACTCGGCAATTATGTTAACAAGGCCTGACCGTTCATTAGGGTGTTTTAGACTGACCAGTTGGTCGAAACCCCTTGAAAATTGCAACCCCTTTGCATGAGTCATATTGCAAAGTGGGGTGAAGTTAGGGTTGTTATTTCAGTACTATAGTTTTAGCTTTGTCTGGATTTTTGCTTTGATATATTTTGATTTCTTGTTTCGAAGTTAGAGCGGATATAATTGAACCTTTGTTAAAAAAAGAACGTTGTAGCGTGTTGCCATTTTAAACTTAAAGTTGACTGATACGAAATTCAATGTATTCCCCGGGTACGTTGCCATTTGAATTACGGAGTTTTAAAACCCAACTCCCCTATACTGGCAAAAAAGACAAAAATATTTCTGAATGTGAAATGAAAAGGTTACTCAGATTCAATTCAATTGAAGGACCTTTCAGAAACACCTTTTATTACCTCTACCTAAACCTGTAATAAGCCAAAGCCAAGCCTCTTAAAACAAACCATACATCGTACAATCACAAAAAGAAGCTCGCGAAAAAACCTGTACAACATTCAAAAGACAGTTTGGTACAAAAATAACTGAGACATGAATTGGCCTTGACCATTTTATGTACCGAGATGACTGTATACTTTAGGCAATAAAGAGCAGTGAATTCTCTCTTAATTCCGCATGATTTTGTCCCGGTTTTTCTAAGATATCACCGCTATTTATCTTAGTCACTTATTTTATGGAGTTCGGAAGTGACTAACTATGCTAGTTTTTTCTTAACTCGCCAAAATTCTTAGTCTTAGATTTTAAGAATTTGATTAATTCAAATACTGTCAAACTGCATTGTATTACTTTGTAACCAATTATGGACTTCTGGAACGGCTAATTATGTATTGTTTCCCTTTATAGAATAAAGAGAAATGATATCATCAACGTCGTGTAGAATAAAGAGCACTTAGGCCTAAATCTGATGCCATGTGCATTCCAAAAGGAAGTGATGAGTAATCTCTTTCGTAATTAAACCCTGATTTAAGAATGCAAATAAAAGTTACTGGGTTTTTTTAGATATTGCGTAATGTCTGCTCCTACCGCACTGGACGCACCCGTGTGGTAGATTACGGCCCACTCCCTCCCTCTCACTGAGAGGACGCCTGTGTCCCAGCAGTGGAAATATTATAGGCTGGTTATTTTGTATGTATGTATGTTGTCTTCTCTTAAGCAAATAGCTTTTTCAGCCTTAGATTTTTTTTGTCTGAGCAACTTAAACCATCTTCCTACTTTTGACCCACCCCTTTCAGTGTCATTCTCCTTTCAACTACAGTTCCTAACTAGTTCTATCGCCCTAGTACCATCCACACACTGGTACAACTATTCCACCTCACAAGATGCCGTGATGGTACATAATACGCACCTAATAGTCAGTTCGCGTGTGCCGAAACTTCAGACGCCACACATCATTCGTTTAGAACACGGTCACCCAATTTGTTAGCAAATCGTTTAATAGATTATAAGGTCATGTCTAGCAGACGAAGAAGACAGACTCGCAGATATAGTCACACTTTGAATATAATTTACAAATCTAATGAGTCCGGGTTTTGAGTATAAACGTCGATGGCTATATATAGAGTAGGGAAAGACCAAAGAAACGATGGATGGACTGTATGAATGATATGATTAGAAAGGGGGTGATTAGAAAGGGGCTGGGGGTGGGGTATGGGGGTGGTTATGTGGTTAACCACTGCTAACGCGAATCATTGTACTAATACGCAAAGATAAGCATCTCTTAATAAAAGCTTAACTGTTTAGATAAAAGAAGAAGAGAGATTAGTAGAACATTTTAGAAAACAATATTATTGACTAGGAAATGTAATTGCTTAGCGTGCGACGGCAGACGAGACGTTTTCAGCAAATGGTCTGATATTATAGTCACTAAACAAAGTGAGAATTCTTAAAGCATAAATTTCAATATACTTATTTGAAGCTACACATTAGAATATAATAGAAAACAATTCAATAAAAGTACTGAAACGCGCACGTGGTACGAATAATGATTTTATTGGTCGCAGGCCATAATTGGATGGGTCAATGAGATAATGCGCACATAATAAGTTCAGGAGTTTTATGTTTATGACTGCGAATTTTATTACGGCAGTTATTTCATCTTTGCGAGGTCATTCCGAATGACGTGGAGAATTTCTTATGGCTTACTCGTAATGAACCACGTTGACGATTTTGCGACTTTACTTTGAGAACCTAGAAGTATATTCCATTAAGTTCTGGATACCAATAGCACAATAAATGTGAAAGTGTGTATGGCTGGTAAGAGTGATTATCGTCTAGTAACAATAAAATAATTACTAGAGGCTTAAAATTTACTATAAGTATCTTGATTTAAAGATTTAAAACAGTTATTTACAACATCTGATTTCAATCTAGAGGACGTAAAGGTCGAAATGCACAGGAAACACAAATGAAAATATTAAAACGCTCGTTTAACTAACTTTATAAATGGAACCGAAGCCGAAGTCGCAGTTGCAAAAAGTTACACATGTAGCAACTTAGTTGCGTGCAACCTGGGAACTTATCCGGGATTCAATATCCCGGACTATGTCGAGCGAATTCCAATTGGAAAAGTTGTGCTTATTGCCTATCCCGGTTCGAGTGGTCATCGGGAACTTGGCATTATACGGGTCGTGGCTGTACCATCGTGATACAGATATTGATGTCCCAAATTAAATTGGAGTATGAGCAATACATATGTAAGTTGCAAAGAGACGTATGGGCTTATATTGGTATGCTTTCAAAGGAGGAAAAGAAAGATTGATTGCTTTCTGATCTGAATTCGATGACGTATTTTTAATGCAAAACACATTAGCTTCCTTTCGGTAGTCGCTTTTACAACACCCACGGAAAGTGATGAGATGCGATAATATGCGTGTTAAAAAAATAAACATAATATAGCGAAATGTAACCTACAGAGTTGTTCAATCTTCCCTAAAATTAATCTTATGTAAGTAAAAAAGTCTAGAATCTTCGTAATATACATTTTAATATTTCCATTTGAAATACCTCACTTTTCAATGTTGGTACATTGAAAAGTGAGGTATTTGGTGGTCCAAATGACCAAAACATTACTTTTGACGTATATTTGAAACCTGACTGTTCAACTGAAATATTTCGAATGCCAAACTGAAGTGGAGTAATTGGGCATAATTTGTACAAAGGGTTCAGTTTCGGAGTTAGTTAGAACACAGAGGCCCAACTAATTGGTGAAATTGGACCACCGGTGACCGATGCGTGTCGAAAAAATGTGTAGGTACCTATCAAGTCTTTCGTGGAAGCTCTGAACTAGTTATTATTTTTTGTGCTATTAGTGTTCTGTATTATTTTGTTCAGAAAAAAGAAATAGAACAGTATTATAGTAACTAGAAGAAACCTCGTTATGTTAATATAATCATTTTATCAACCTTTTTCTTCTACAATTGTATAATTGAAAGATTGAAAGATTTTAGAGAAGAATTGTAGAATTCTCCTTATCCCTTGACATACCTAAAATTATCATACCAGTTATCGCACAGGGTATCATTAAAGCTAATAGTGAGATCAATAGGACGTTTTGTTATTGGAAATAAACTAATTATGTCGTATTAAACTCCTAACATCAAAATTCGCGACAACGCTATAGTGGATATGGCGTACGCCTTTCACCAAATTGCACTCAGAATGTCAAATTTTATCACTGCGAGACATCAAGTACCGAAGACAACAAACATCATTATAGAACGAAGGTCACGGCAGAGCTGAGACGTGCGTGAGACATGACCATTGAATGCAGAGCCTTATGATTCAATTGATCGCCCCTTGCTTATGTAGACGTTGTTTTGATGCCAGGGGGGAAGGCGGGTCTACCTACAGCGGTCGTTTTTATGCGAATGACTCAGCGTTGAGTCAGAGCGCCAGTGCTTAACTTTGGGGCATTCCTGTATTGAATTTGGTTGCGATCGATTTTGAGAAGTTGTAAGTTTTCCTGATACCTAGTTTTAGTTTGTTGTGACTTCCGTGTGTTAAAGTTTTTTATTTATTGGTGAAATTGGATTTTCACTTTTTAGCACAACGCTTCTGAATGGAGTTAACTTTCTAGTTTTAATCGCAATATTAAAAGATTTTCGTTTGAGTCTTAGCGTTCTTGCAAAAACTGTAACGAATTAAAATGTAGGTATGTCTATTCTTAACCAATGAAAAGAAGTTGCTTAAAGTTATGTTTACAGGCTTTTATATTTATCGCTCTATTAAAAACAGGTGTCACACTTCCGTAGCAGACAATGTCCTATAACATTTTCAGGTACTAGAAAAAGGCGCATACATGCGCCATACATGCCAGTAGCACAAGCCATCTTATTTTCTAAAACGTCTCAACACGAAGGCAATTACTCTCTTTTACAGGCAATAATGAAACGTGTCGTCTGCCGAGGTGACTAAGTACTCGGTAGAATGTTTATATCAGTATAATTACTACCAATTAGACGTATATTTACACCCTAACGATGACATCATTCACACTGAGGGACAGTCGACTGGTAGGTAATGTCACACTCGTTACATTTTACATACGGAGCTACATACATAGTTAATAATAGAAGTAATATGTGCGAAATAAGGTTTTATAACTATAATGATTATCTTGCAGATTTTTGTGAGTTCCGTAAATAAGACATCCTTATGAGGAGAGGTGCATAGTTACCTACTGGTAACTTCAAGAAAATTGCTAATGCGCTACCGATATGAGAGACAAAGTAGGAAAGAATGACTTAAAACCCATACAATTCACAAAGCAGCTCTACTTGACTTAACACCAGACTTTAGACTGCAAGTAGACAGTTACAGTCAATGTAAGTGTGTCTTTTAATATTATTTTACATAACATAATCAGCACAGGCCTCGTTTCTTTGAAAGGGAGTAGGCTAATAATATAATCTACCTAGCGGGCCCAGTGCGGGTTGATAGATGACACATCGCTCATTTGGAGTAATATCGACGTAAATGTATTTTTTCCCAAAAATTAGTTAAATATGACAAAGTACTTAGAAAGCGTACTTACGTTAGGAGAGCGAAGACGTAAAAAAAATTAAGTAGCACTTCCGTCGATGTTTTTCCAAATAATGAACATGTCTTCGGATTTTTTTTTTATAGGACATGCCGGTTACCTTACGATATTTTCCTTCACCGTTATGAGAGCAGAAGATAAAGAACATTGTTTTGTTTCTATGTAATTTGACACAAACGATTATATGCTACGCAAGCCTTTAGCCAGTCTATTTTCACGATTGATGTCACAAGAAGTGACTAAGGACCAATTTAATTAGCATAGTCAACGAATTCACAACCTAACCCCTTGAAAACATGATGCATTGCCACATTAGTAGCCACACCACATGAACCTAATTGCCACTGTTTTACAACCAGTAGCCGTTGCGAAAACAACTGCAACACATTAGGTAACAAAAACATCGGAAACACTAGAAAACTTAGGTACAGGAGCAACTATTAGGTACAATTTTAAGATAGTAAGGCTAATTTGTATATATACTAGTGCTAATTGAGAACAATTGGGACTGCAGACTTTTGCGAATTTTGAGCAATACTCGAAAGTAAGATGTGTAAAAGGCTTTGCATATTGGCCCGTGAAAGTTAATTTGGTTACTGACAGGTGTTGCATTACTGCGATGAATGGTCAGTCAATGAACGTTGTTGTTTTCTAAAACCGATGAAATTATATTGATAAATAACTGGGGTAATTGCGTAACACACTAACAGTAGGAATGGCTTTCATTTTGACAGTTCAACGACATTCATAGCGTTATTTACGTTGTTGAGCAGACAAATTTTTCGAACATATGAAGCAATGGATAAGCAATATCCTTCAAAATGATTCAGATTTTGATTGATAGTGTTACGCAAAGAAGTTCACTAATGGACATAGGCCTCCCCCAAGCACCTCCACTTCGACTGGTTCTGTGCTTCTCGCATCCAACGGGTTCCTGCGGCCTTCACAAGGTCGTCGCTCCACCTTGTGGGAGGCCTTCCAACGCTACGTCTTCCGGTACGCGGTCGCCACTCTAGAACCTTTCGGCACCATCGGCCATTTGTTCTGCGAGCAATATGCCCTGCCCACTGTCACTCAAGTTTGGCAATTCTTCGGGCTATGTCGGTTACTTTGGTTCTCCTGTGGATCTACTCATTTCTGATTCGATCACGCAGGGAAACTCCAAACATAGTCCTCTCCACACAGACAAAAAACACAAAGAGATATTGGTAAATTATTCAAAGAAATTATACATTGGTATCCGAGCTTCAAAAATAACAAAATAATATGTAGAGAAAGTACCTAGGTAACGAAGTACAATTTTAGATTCATTATCTTAAATTAAAAAAAAATTAGTTTCATTCAAAATATAATGAGATTAAATATTATTTGCTTGTCCATAAAAAAAAAAACTAGTTTAACACAACTCAACTGTTTTTTATTCCGATTCGCCAGACGGCACTTGTTTTAAGACAATGCGGGAGTGAACAAAAGAGTTGTGAATGAATGAACTGAATGATGAGTTCTTGCGCGAAAATGGCTTATCTGATTGTTATGTAACTTTTGCTATCGATGAAGCTGAAGTGTCGCCATCACTTTTTTGGAGTCAGTGTTTCGGGGAATGTTCTTTGTCATGTTTATGAATTCAGAGTGTAATAATTAATCTGTACACGAGACAATTTTACTACTCTACAATAAGTTATGTACCTACTTTCAAATCGAAATCTAGAATCCTATTCTACACAAAAATTCAAAATCATAATCCACATCATAATAAAATAATCATAAAAGTTGCACAACCCAATTAAAAGCAGAGATATTCAGAACCCGTTTCATTCCACGCATCACATGTCTAAAAAAGGCAGCATATTTAAAAATAAAAAGGAACAATAACCGAAGACCTTGGCCGAGTGAACCGGAACGTTGACAGTTGCGACACACGACATGACAGGCTGAAACGCTTTCATACATTTTAAATATAGGATTGACAAATGGTTTATTTCAATCAATCGTTTATTTTATGCTTAATTTGGCATAATAATTTATTTGTCGTGTTTGATTTCCAAATCTGGTAAACGGCTTTAGGCTTTTCTGTAAGCAACAAGGTCTTAGTGATATATTCCTCTTTTCATCGATAGAAGCAATTTATTTCTAACACACATAACCTATTTTACAATTCAACACTAAAATATTTATATAGATCATATTATATACAAGTGTATAATAAAAAGAAAGGAAAATTTTTTGGAGCTCATTGGGCATCAAAAAATTCGTCCGCATCGCTGTCAATGGGATAAGTGCCCAAAAGGCTGGCAGCATTTTCTTCGATTATGTACTTAATAGTGGGAAGTTCGTTATTAGATAGTTTGCAAATATTAATAATTCACACACACAACAGACCTTTATTCAGAATGCACACACAGAAAATAAATAACTCGGTGCAACTCTAGAAACTAGAACATTAAGCTCGGCATCATTATGTTTTTAACCATTAAACTAATGAGTGTAAAAAGATAAATTAATCAAGTATATAATCGTCTACATTTAATTAATAATATCACTCTCAATGTCCACTAATGATACAGTAATATGAAATAATGATAAATAATACAAAACTTTCATCTTTCTCCGCGATTTGAACGTTGAAGAAAAATGAATCGTCCATTCACAACCAGACAAGAAAGTTAATTAGAAGAAAGTCAATTAACACTTTCGACTCCACCCACTTTTCATAGAGCTCATACGCCATGCCGCCATACATATTGCAAATGGACCCTCCAGGAGGGTCACCGGCATTACGTTTGCGCTAAAGTGAACCCTCGAGGAGGGTCGTCGGCATTAGGTTTGAAACCGTATTATAAAACACTGTAAAAAGAAGTAAAATTGTGTTTTCAAAACGTCTTGTTGCTATATTTAGTATCTCTGGGGGTATTTACATGTACTAGTGGGGTGGAAACGTGAAATATTAAAAAATAAAAAAATCAAGAAAAGTATAATCGCTCGCTTTGATCCCGAGACAGGGGTATTCAACCTCTTCTGAAATTTTCAAACATGTAATAATTTTTTATTTTATTTTATTAATGAACAACAAACAGTTACATTATGCAATATTAGTAGTTGTTTATGTAATGAAAACGTAATTATTTTGTAACAGCTTATTAAAGATTAGGTAGTGTTCTATTATTTACTTGACGGTAATGATTCACTCTGGAATTACCTACTTTCAGTCGTTATTCATATAATGTTAATTGAGAAAGTAGATACGTATAAAATAATTACGAAAAAACTCCGATTGAGATAAGAACTGATTTATGTCATAACTACTTTTACTTGTAGTTTCGCTCCCGTGCTTCCTTTGCCTGACATTACCTTAAGTTATTCCAGCTATAAACTATGTCTACAAACATCACGACACCGCGTCATTTACTCATTCCGTAGGTAGCATCATTACGTGAACGAAGACAAACGGAAATCATACACTACCTATTGGTGTAATACATATACAATACCTATACCTATTGGTGTGATACATATACACGAACCCCAAAACGCATACTTATCCATGTATATACGAGTACATTGATAAGTATGCGTTTTCGGGTTCGTGAGGTTATGTATTATTACATTAGGCATTTGTTTGTGTGGCTGTTAATTTTCTCTTAGAAATTACAGAACGTTTCTTTCTTATATCTATGAATATCACTATAGAGTAGGTTCGTTTTACGGTTTTATAATTTTTATCAGTAAAACGAACCTAATAACTTATAAGCTATCAGAAGGAGACGAAGTAATATAGGTACTGTTTAGAAACTTTTGAAGTAAATAAAATTAAAGAAAATCTAAGTCCTATGTTTACATACAACTTTTATTTAGTTTTCAGTGTCAAAGGAAAAGTTTGTTTAAAAAAACGTATATTTTATTATAGATATTAGGTAAGTAAAAGTCGGTGTCCTTGGTTCCGCATTTTCGTTTTTTGACACCGACTTCCGAAATTAAAGTTATTTATCACTTTGTAGTTTTTTTTGAAGTCGGTTGTTTTTTTTGTAAAAAAGTTTTTATTTTTCACTTTTTAGTTGTACCTACTCCACACTAATTCAAATAACACTAGTGCATTGAGGAATTGAAGACACCGGCTAGAAGAATCATCAAAATTCGCATAGAAATGCCGGAGATGCAGTACATTTATGCATATAACATCGTACATAAGAATAATTATATAATGTATTATATACTAAAACCTTCCTGAAAGTATGTAGATCACATTAGTTAAAGAATTATCAAAATTGGTTCATTAGTTTTTGAGAAAATCGCGGACAAACAAACATACATACATACATACATACGGGTCGAATACAGAACCTCCTTTTTTGAAGTCGGTTAAAAATGAATGAATGACAAACGAAGTTGCACTATGGGTATTCTTTTTTACCATTTTGATACGGAACCCTGAAAAGCTTCTATTTTTAAAGTCATCCTCGTAATTTATAATCTCAAAATAAATATTTTTATTTTTAGTGAATATTTGTAACAGTACAATGGTTTACCACCCCTGAAATAGCTCCCAATTATTTTTAAAAATAAAAATGCTGGTATTTGAAAACCAACGAATATACTAATAAATCTTGTTAAAATATACGACAAATTTTATTTTCACAGTTTATAATGCTGTATTCGCTAAGAAAAACGTACATTTAAAATGAGCCCTCCGCGAGGGCTCCCGGCATCCCATAAGGGATTTGAGTGAACCCTCCAGGAGGGCTCCCGGCACTGAACGTGTTAAGATAATATTTAGTACCTACACTCTACCTGAAAAAGAAAATTATGACAGTATGAATACATTATAGTAAATCCATTCTTCAACAGAGAAGCTCAGATTGTATCGAAGAAAAAGTTTGATTAGAAAATGCGGTTAGAATATTAACTACCTTCATCAATATCTCCAGTATAAGTACAAAAGTAGGTATATAATGTTACAGGTAAGAAATCATCGTTAGTAGGCATACAAGGAAAGATTTCGTTCCAAAACAGGGAGTGAGGATCACTCACATTTTTGTTTTGTATTTAATACCTAATATAATTTCCACAGCGAATTTTGAGGAAGACACAGCAGGAGTGTCAAGTTTGGAAATTCATAGGTATTGAAATTCATGATTTTTATGATAAGGGACAAAAGATACAACAGTCAGACACACTGAACAATGTAGTTCAATCTTTATTTATTTATTTAACAACTAGCTTCTGCCCGTGACTTCGTCTGCGTGAAAATTCTTCTTCCCATGACCCACCCAGTCGCATCTCATAGCCTGCCCGCACTACGTAGGTACAGTTGACAAAAGAGATAAGTATGCAGGATCGTCGGATATAGTTGCAGTTTAGTAAGAAACCGATGGATGTTCTCGAATAAAAAATAATTTTGTTAATAGAAAACAAACAGCTCATTTATCAAATTAAATTTCAGTCGACAACATCCATCGGTTTCTTACTAAACTTCAACTATATCCGGCGATCTTGCATACTTATCTTTTTTGTTGACTGTACATACTTCGTTTTCGTTTAGTATTCTTGCTGACTTTTTTCTTTTTGCTCGGCTCCGAAGGGTCATAGCGTGATATTAAATACTCTATAGCCTCTTTCAAGAACTGGGATATCAAATGCAAAAGGATTTTTTCAATTCCGACTGGTAGTTCCAGAGATTACCACCTACATACAAACAAAAAAAATACCTCTTTATAATATTAGTATAGATAAGACCGTGGAGGAACTAGGACCTAATTGACATAGATATCAAATCAATAAGCTTGACTAGAATGAAGTAGTTATCTGTCCCAAAAATATCACACTAATCTATCTAACATACCTTGGCCAAAGGCTAAGCATTGCCATACAACGTGGTAATGCCGCCAATCTCTTGGGAACATTACCAGTCGACAGCGATGCGGATGAATTTTTCGACGCTATATTTTAGTTTCCGTATAGTTTTAGTTAAGTTAGGATTCAAAAAATATTCTATGATTATAATTAATGAAAATTAATTCAAACCTTTTTATTATCAGTTAGTATTTTATTTTTATTTTATTTTTATTTTATTTGATAGGAATAACAAACAGCAGTATATTACATAGTAAGCACACAATATAAAAACTTATAATAAAAGTAACAAATACACTACTCAAGACGTTATCCACAGATTACTATACAGAATAGCTAGCTGTTAGTAGAATAAATTAAAAAGCACTTATTAACTAATTACCCGGGTTATAATCTCTTAAAATAGTCTCAATTTCACTCTTAAATATAGCTTTGCTGAGAAACATAATATCAGTAGAGCCAAACTGTTTATTATAGGTGTCAACCAGGCGATGTAACGGCGAGCGAGCGCCTGAGTTAGTTCGACAAAATGAAGTAGCAAATAGGCGTCTCGAACGAACTTCTCGACCGATTACAGTACGAGGGATCAGGAAGCACAAACTGTTCACAAGATCAGTACAATCAAATTTGTTGCGGCATATACCAAACAGAGTCAACATTTCAAGCAGGGTGCGACGGGATTGTAGGGTCATGAGGTTGTATTTTTCAAGCAATAATTCATATGACATTTTGGTTTTACAGCATCTGTAATGCATGGAACGTAGGTACTTACGTTGAATCAACTCAATGATCTCAACGTACTTTTTGTAATAAGGGTTCCAGATGGGTACTGCATATTCAAGTTGTGGCCGTATTATTGCTTTGTATAGGTGCAAGTAGGTAGAAGGCCGATGAAATTCTCTAGACGCTCTCATTACGAAACCAAACATTTTATAAGCTTTATTGACTATGTTATCTACATGGGTGTCAAGATGGAGCTTTGAGTCAAGATTTACGCCTAGGTCACGGAGGGATGAAACCTTGTTTAGGGCAGTGTTTCCAAGAGAGTAATTGAAATTAGTCACATGTTTTTTCTTAGTAAACGTGATGTTATAACATTTAGAGACACTAAGGCGAAGCTTATTGACACCGCAGTATTCCGAGAAGCAGTCAAGATCCTTCTGAAAATCTAAACAGTCGGTTTGAACAGCAATATTTTTGTAAATTTTCAAATCGTCCGCGTATAATAGGAACTTTGAATTCTTAAAGCAATCTTTGATGTCGTTGATGAATAAGATAAAAAGAAGGGGCCCTAAAATTGAGCCTTGGGGGACTCCTGAAGTGACCCTTATCGCATGAGACTCAAACCCATTTATGACAACCTTCTGGGTCCTATTAGTGACATACGACACGAACCAACGCAGTAAATCTCCTCTAATGCCGTTGAATGCGATTTTGTCGAGCAATAGCTTATGATCTACCTTATCGAACGCCTTTTGGAAATCCGTGTATACAGCATCAATCTGCTGCCTGTTGTCTAAGCCTTCAAACAGATGTGTTGTGAAAATAAGGAGATTACTTATACAGGACCTTCCTCTGACGAACCCATGTTGTTCTTTTAATATTACACGTTGAATGATAGGGTATATCTCACTATGTACTAATCTTTCAAAAAGTTTTGAAAGCCCCGACAACAACGAGATTGGACGATATGTAGATACATCACTCTTAGAGCCACATTTATGGATTGGAACAATATTTGCTCGTTTCCAGACATCAGGGAATACTCCACTGGCAAGGCATTTATTGTATAATATAAACAAGGGAAAGCACAATGTGTCACAAGTATTTTTTAAAAATATCGAAGGAATACCGTCTGGCCCTGGACCCTTAGAAGCATCCAGTGATTTGAGTTCTTTTTGAATTTTGTATAAAGGAAAGTGCAAATTACAAAGATTGATATCGTTATCAGGATTAGAGGGAGGCGGTACCCATGACTTATGATCAAAAGTAGACGGTTCGTAAACGGATTGGAAAAAAGTTGAAAACAAGTCACAAGTAGTATTAGGGTCATTGGAAGACTGTTGAAGATAGTGAACTGTAGCTGGAATACTATTAGTGGAGTTACGATTAGAAACGTAAGTCCAAAATGCTTTAACGTTATCGGCCACGCTGTCCTCTATAAAATTCATATATTTTTTATAACATATGTCAGCCTGTTTTTTGAATTTTGCTCTGTAAATAGAAAATAGTTCGTAGTCACTAATGTTTCCATATTTCTTCCACTTAATCCACGTTCGAGATTTCATTTTAAATAAATGCAAAAGAGATTTAGTGAACCAGCGTGGGAATTTAAAGTTTTTGGGGTTGTGAGTTCGAGTATGTAATTTAATAATTTCGTATATTTTTTCGTAAAAAATTGATACGGCTTCATCAGGTGGTAAATTATCAAGTAAGATGTTCCAATCAGCGTTTCCGATGTCTGTATTTATTGCATTGTAATTAGATTTGTGATAATTTAAGAGAGATAAAAAAAATACCTCTTTATAATATTAGTATAGATAAGACCGTGGAGGAACTAGGACCTAATTGACATAGATATCAAATCAATAAGCTTGACTAGAATGAAGTAGTTATCTGTCCCAAAAATATCACACTAATCTATCTAACATACCTTGGCCAAAGGCTAAGCATTGCCATACAACGTGGTAATGCCGCCAATCTCTTGGGAACATTACCAGTCGACAGCGATGCGGATGAATTTTTCGACGCTATATTTTAGTTTCCGTATAGTTTTAGTTAAGTTAGGATTCAAAAAATATTCTATGATTATAATTAATGAAAATTAATTCAAACCTTTTTATTATCAGTTAGTATTAATTCCTGTACACACATAATTACAATATAACTATATACACTAGATACTAAAATAAAAGACTAACTAACCTACTATACAAATAAATAAAAAATTAAAAAAACTAAAGGACACTTAGGCATCGAAGTACTCATCCGCATCGCTGTCATTCGGAAACGTGCCCAGAAGACTGGCAGCATTGCCACGTTGAATGGCAATGCTAATTCTTTGACCAAAGAACGACCCAGAACTTTAACTTTTTAGTTAGGATTTAATTTTGTAATTTCTAACATAGGGATGTAAAAGGAAGTAAACGATTACTTTTGATTCCATCCAACGTTCCATGTTGCCATCCTACTTTATGAGATCGTATCTAATCAGAGAATTCCTCCCCCTCAGAACCATGACTCAAAGTAACTCAGTCATACATTTCACAAGCCGCTCCCCATACGCACGTCATCGTCCGACATAATAAAGCGGATAGATGCGTCCGACTGCGATCTCAGACGGCTGGCGGCGACGGCGACGCGATCGATCCGCTGATAGCCTGGCTGGTTCGCCTGTCTGTAATGTTGGTGTACTGCACTGTTCCTGATTTGTACTAGACTGTCGTTTAGCTACCTAGATGTTTCTGTTGAGTTTGTATTGGTTTGAGGTAATAGGGAAGTAGAGAATCTAAAGAAATGAGACAGCTTGGTTTGAGATTGGAAAGTCTTTAAACATTTTTCGAGGTGATAGGTCACCGCCATAATTTTGAATCAAAATTAAAAACTCTTTACTGCTTCATTCGCTTTGGAAAGCAAAATATGATATAGCAAAAATAGAAAAAAAAATTGGACAGATTGTCACATTTATTAACATTAATCAGACTATAAATTTAATTTTCCACGCACTTTGTACAACGCATATAAATCATGAAACATGCAACTCTCAACTTGTTACCGTATACGCCCTAATTGAAACAAAACAACAAATTAAAATTACAAACGCGTTTTACGAGGGCACGAGTAATAAACAACGAATTAGGTCAACAGTTTCGTCAAAAATGTACGTAATTAAGTATTAGCCGAAGAAAGTTTTTGGGCACGCTACATAGCGTCCTTCGGATTATGAGCAATAAGTCTGCAAACAGCCCATAAACAATAGCCGATGGGCTATTTGGGGCATAGCCGCCGTGAGTACTCATTATATTATGGGCTATTAGGAATTTAGGACTGTATGTTCAGATTTGCAGATTACCACAGATCTATGTGTGGTTTTGTTGGGAATTTTTAACCTTCCTGGGCCTGATATTTATCGGTAAAGTTTCTGGTAAAGCAATTTTTGGTGATGTTATAGTGTAATCAAAACGATAAGGGCGCCCATTGTTACAACCTATTGTAATTTTTGCTGTGTGCAATAAAGAGGTATTATCTAATCTGAAATTCGTTGAAATAAAAGCCATTTATCGGATAAACTTGATAGCCAATACTCAAAGTTAGGTATCAGCAAAAGTCCTACATTTGGTACAATAATTACCAATTGTCTTCATTTAAAAATAAGGGGTGTTGCTCATAGCAACTCCAAATAAACAATCCGACTTGAGGCTGGCATGAATGGACGAAAACCATAAAGTTTTAAATATATTGCAGAAATTAGCACTAGCTAGGTAATTAGGACTACAATTACTGGGAATTAACACAATGCTAATGAGAATTTTCGCTGAGTACCAGTAGAACTTCCTGTAATAACTAGCAACGGAATCGACCCCCTTTCTAGGGTAGGCCGTAATATTAATAAACATCGTACGTTATTAATAAACGAAGCAAGCTGTTTCTTACTGCCAATAAAATGGGAGGCTTATTGGAAAAAACGTGCGCAATAAATGGCAGAAATGATCATACAATTACTTTATTAGACATAGTCAACAAATATTAGAACTCATTTCGAAAACCTTTTTGCAATTTTCAGCACCCTAATTACGTAACACACTATCAATCACGATGCGAATCATTTTGAAGGATATTCTATATCCATTGGTTCATATGTGTCAAAAATTTGTCTGCTCAACAACGTAAATAATGCAATTAATGTTGTTGAACTGTCAAAATGAAACCCATTGCTACTGATAGTGTGTTACGCAATTACCCCACAGGTAAGTCTGGTTTAATCTGACATCTATTTTCAGTAAATGAAAATATAATACAGCAGAAAATGACAGTTGTCCTCTACATATCCTTCAACAAGATTTCAACCACAAAAATCTATTAAAAATACAACAAAAACGAAACCTGTTTTAAATCTAGACAGGAGACTGTAAAAATAAATTTATTGCAGCCAAGTTATCTATAATACGGATGCCATATGCATCTGAATGCATTAAAATAAAATGTAAAATAGTCTGCAGTTGTGGCTGACGAATAGTCTGTGCTCGTAAAAATGTGCAAAAATCGACTCTTGCGTCACTTGAGCGAGCTGGATAGCTGTTATCTATGGGACAAGTTACATGCTGAGAGCGATGTAAATAACTTTATGAGAAAGTTGGAGAAGGGCGGATAAAACGAGAAAATGATTGAGAGGAATCCTGTCACGTATAATATAACCAGCAAAAAGTAAAGGCACTCGAAACCTCTGTCAGTAAATCTAGATCTTTTTGAGTTAGAACAAATCCATTTAAAGGGAACGTAGAGTGTAAAGTATAGCCTGAACATATAACCATTTGTCATGAAACATTAGCAGGGACTAAACGAATGTCCTAACAGTATGTCTCTTGTTTTTTTTTCCTTTGATTTGTCAGTCACAATTTTAACAGTTCCTCAAGAAAGCAAATAAAAGTTTCTCCAAAATAATTTATTGCCAGTATAATCCTCAACCTTGGCCGTAAAAAACTAACATAAAATTAAACAAAAACCGCTAATCGCCCGTAAATTCGGCCACAAAACGCACGGAGATATGAATCACGCCGAATTTAAGCACTTAGTCCGCTCCAAGGCCGCGCCATAGTTAAATGGTGTTCACAGAATACTGTTATAATAGTTAAACGTTTTTAGCATATTATATAAGGCCCCATTAAAATAGATAGACAAACTATTAGAAATCATTCAGACCTCAAAATTAAGGACGATGGTAAAAAAATATATAAGAAAAACGCATTAGATACTTACAAGAAAAATAATCAGCTTACGAAAATACACTAATGTGCCGGCAATTTATTATTTTAGGTCAAAATAAAATCACTTTTATTTGTGTTTTTTTGCTTGGATATCTTTGGTTAGACGTACTGAGCGCTGTGTTAAAATTTGTCCATCTATTTTAATGGGACCCTGTATAATGGTAGTTTTTTGGCAAAAAAGCCCTCTTTTTAGCCAAAAAACTACCATCATGTCTGATCAATTTTTGTACCAATTAGTTAGTAGTCGTTGACGGCCAAGTAACAAGTTATCTTCGTCTGCTTAAAACGTGTTTCAAGATAAATTATTATATACATAAGCTCACGCCTTCTTCCCATTGAGATAGGCAGAAACTACCGAACGCCATCTGCTACGATCCTTTCATAGGTACTCTTTTTTAACCGACTTCAAAAAAGGAGGCAATTCGGTTGAATATTTGCCTGTAAATGGTTTAATTGAAATACGTGGCTCAAAGATATTGTCCTGCGGCAATCCAGAAAATGAAAATCCACTACCCAGACGTTGCACTACTGACGTTAATACTCCTATGACACATGCTTAGTTGGAGGGGCTGTCTGATAAAAAATATATCTGACTACAAAATCGAAGTTACAGACAAAGGTGGGACATATTTAATGTAACTGACGATGCGATTGTCGCTTGTTGATTTTATGAAATAGGCCCTTGCGGGGTAATTTTGCAAGTCTTTAATTTTGACAATTCAAAAACATTCAAAAACAGTCAAGCAAAGATTTTTCAGACATATGACGCAATGGATTAGCAATATCCTTAAAAAATCCCTTAGATTGTGATTAAAACTATGTTGTATGTGCTGGTCTTAATTCTAGAAAAGCATAAAACCTAGAACCAGATAATTCACGATTAATTTCAGTTTCCAGTACATATCTTTCTTCACGACGTATAAGTTTTTATCTCCGCGATATTTTCGTATTGTTTTCGTTTCACACGTAACTGGCCGACCTTGTAGCTCATCTGACGTTTGTTCGCACAGAAGAAGGCCATTGCATTAGATGACAGCATGTTTACTATGCAGTTTTAAGATGCTTTTTTATCATTAAGATCTTGGTTGGATCAATGTTTATTTGATAGGAATGATCTTGTGTTGTGTTGGTTTGTGACAGTAAAATGATACTTACTGCAATTATTTTGTTGGTGTTCTTAAAGACGACCAGGGATTTAAGAACATGGGCAGTAGTTTTCTTTTGAGATGTAATAACAACATACAGAAATACCCATTAAACTACTCGACCACTATCATGAAAAGCAGTTGTAAGTTATATACAAATTGAAGTTATTCAATGAATAGCAAAAATCTATTAACAAGAAATATCCTTTCATTAGGCTTACGCTCGCTATAAAAGAATAATAAAACGTATTTATTACAAACTTCCAGTTACATCCAAACCAAAAGCTGTCATGTCATAACATTTCTTAGCTTCACATTATAGCTCGATTGACATGTAAATCTCACATAGAAAAGCACAACATTAAAAATAAACTCGGCAGCAGTAATTGTAACCAATTAATTAATATTTCAATAACTTATCTTTTCAACTAGCTTACCGGTGTCGAACTCGCCTCAAAACTTATCACTATTCGTGCAAAAAATTTTACGGAATTACCACTGTTAATTGTAAAATTACTAACGAACAAACGATTTGTCTGTACATTTGTTTACATAAAGAGAAATTGACTAACAATGTCTAAGATAGTAGTGAAAGTTAAAAGTTGAAGCTCAAAACATCTGTCTAGATTTTCAAAATGGCTGACAAACATCTTTTATTTGAAGCAGTGTTGCGAACGTCTTTAAAAAAAGAATTGCTACTTTTTAATAGGCTGCCTGCGATAGTTTTTTTTTTTTCTTTTTGGTAAATGGCTATGATTTTAAGAAACATGGTGCCTCAACCAATGACGTATTATAAATATATCATTGGCCTCAACGCGATTTTACTAAAAGTATATTCAATTTATTGGAATGTTTCATCTGTGTTTGGTTTAAATATCTATTTATATATGCTGTTAGGTACCTACTTCTAGACCATTAGAAATGAAATTAAGCGTAATATTTCGCCATATTATTATTAAAATTTAATTTAATTGAGTTTGTCACAGTTAATAACTATAATTAGAAAAGGTGTGTTTTCAATCTTTATTTATTTAAGTAACAGTCAGTCTAACAAACAGACAAGCACAAATCAACCTCAGTCGGCACACATTCGATTCGAATGCATCATCAATCGATTTGATTCCTGCTAAATCGATCGAGTATCGATACGTAATCGTTATGTAAACAGCGACGTTTACGTCTGGCAGCCGGCTTCCATGTAATGTACCGTTAAACATGCCTTTTTATATTTATTATTGATACGCGTATAGTGACCTATCTCAATAAAAATATTTACTGTTTAGGAAGGAATCTTTAGATTAAAAACAAGAATCTTTAGATTAAAAACAGCGGCACAGAGCATCCACGGACCGGCCTCGGCAAGCGAACCGTGCGGTCGTTATTATTTAGCCACGAGCCCCTCCGTTAGGGATTCTGCAAAATTGTGAAAAAGGTATCCATGCTTATTGCGAGTAATCTAGGTATACCATTTTATCTTAGTTTAATAACGAATGAAAGTGAGTCACTGTATTAAATGATTTGCCTCGTGATCTAGTAATTAACCGTGAGAACTGGGTAAGTGTCTCTTACAGTAGCAAACGTAACACCTACTTTTATAATTGTCTAATTGTCGTGCATAATACTTAGATTTCTTGGATCTTTAAATCTCGTTTATTGTTAGTCAATAAAATAACTGTTTCGATATCAGTAGCATATGCTTAAATCAGCCTATAATGTTCCCACTGCTGGGACACAGGCCTCCTCTCTTTTTAAGAGGAAAGGGGCCGTAATCCACCACGCGGGTCCAGTGCAGGTTGGTATGTTACATGTCTTCGAATTTTTTGTTCTAGGACATGATTGTTTTCTTTCACCGTTTTGAGGTGACGAAATTATTTACAAAGTGCCTGCCTGGGTTCGTAATAACGACCTACAACTCATTCGGTCGTTACCACTAAGCCATCGCTGCTCTTAGAGTGAGTAATGCTAAAGTAAACTTTTATAAGTTCTCAATTTTAAATTCTCAATTCAGAAACCAGGTGTAAGTTAAGAATCTCAGGAAATTCAAGCCAAAAAATAAAAACGTAGATAAAATAAATACCCAATCATAAAATAAAATATTTCTGGCGCATCCTCAAACTCGGTACATTTCGCTTTCACAAAAGCCCTCTAAATCACCACAACCAATAATGGAGGGAAATGATCGAAAACGCGAACAAAGCACCATTTGCCACAGCCGAGAACTGAACCCGGAACACGCCGGTTGGCAGTCCGCCAACGATAAGCATGCCAGACTGGGTCGTAACCACTTTTATGAGTTGAGACATTACACCAGTTAACTGCACTCATCGACGTATGAAAGGTAGAACTGATCATCCATTTTTGCAACTTTTTGTGATTTTTTTTTATTTTTAGGGGCTTTATGGCATCTTTAGGATGTTAAACAGGGTGGTGGGAGCTTCGACGCGCAACCATGGATTCGGTACATGATTCTAAACCCCCCTACGTTGAAATATTTAATGGGTTATAAAAAAATAAGCCGTTCAATACATTTTGATCGGTAGGTATTGCACCTTTGAAAAAAAAAATGTTGTAGGGTCTAAAATCATAAACAGAATTCTTAATTACAGTTTGCATGTCGATGTCCCTCCCACCCTGTATAGCCTCCAGAAATGACGATAAATACATACGTCAGAGGCAACTACGTCACAGACTCACAGTTAAATGATAAATGATTTTATTTCTGTAAGTAGGTTTGCACAAACACTTTTACACGTCAATCATATTTTAAAAACTAGATGAGGTCGGCGTTTCCTATCTGACTACTCTGAGAAGAAAGGCCGAAACAAACTCAGAGGTCACAGTCTCTTTTAAAGTCCAGACATAATCTTGGTCAGGTTATATGAAGACCATGTAGATCGAAGTCCGAGATGGTCTTTTGAAGAAAGAACCACACAGATTGAGTGGACCTGTCCAGTCAGTGCACGCATTTGTCAGAATTCGTGCAGCTCAACTCAGAACTTAAGGAGCTCAACGATTCGACGAACCGTAGCCCCGTTACCTAACTTCGTTGACTTTTTACAACGGTATCTAGCTACTTACTAGGCTACACGACATAAGAAGAACAGCTAATCTGAAAACTTAGGTGAAGTGAGCTGTCAAAAGTGTCAATCCCTAACATCAGGTAAAAGTTTTCACGGTCAGATTCTTATAGAATAAACCGGCAGATGTTACATTATTTTAGCAGCCCCGTTATTATCTCGATTGGCTAACAAGAGTAACAAGCTACCTACATATAGGTAACTACTTACCCATCCTATCTTCAAATTCCTCAATTGCATCAGACATTCACAAGTGCTTTATATTTAGCTGGACCACACAACGTAACAGTTCTGAGCGAAATGGGTTTATAGGCATTGAAACTGGTCATCATTACGTCAGAATAATTGTTTAGATGTTAATGTGAAATGATCAGATGCACTTCTACCGGTCAAGCTCCGCGCGTACCACATGTGGCACGATACAATAGAAAATCAATTGTGTCTCATTAGCGGGGATCAAGAGATTAAGCGTTACTGATTCCGTGGTCTTTATCGGCCAAAAACATCTGCTTGCGTCTATGTAACCATCAGGATAGTATTGATGATTGTTGAGCTTGCAATAATACTAAGACCTTCCTCTTGATACCATCAGTTCGTAATAGGTTACTCAAAAACTTTTTAACTGACTACATTTGGATACCATAATGGTCAACACTTTTTTTTTTATTTTGTAATCATGATCCACTATGCTACTTTTTTGTAACAGCATGAAATTTGGACATCTACACGTTCTGTATCTAGAACTCAAACGCAATTTGACTCCGAAACGTTGCCTCCTAATCTCATAAAACGTCTTGAAAGCAGCCACAAAGTTGCCACAGACTGAATGCGAAGAAAACTAATCATTTAAATGGATTGCTGGCACTGCTGGCCACGTCTCAAGCCACGCCGAACAGCGCAGCAAAGTCCTACACTCTGTAACTCCACGCATAAAAGCGGCAAGACCACAAAGTTTGAGGTTTGCAAGCGACTTCTTGCTTGAGTTAGGTGCTTGGAAAATTACTATATTGATGTTTTGGAAGACCGAATTCTTTCGTCTACTAATGATTGATGGAAGGCTGCTGACGTGCAGACACATTACCACCCTTTTTTTTTAAGAACTTTAAATATTTTAGGTGATGTTGTTGTAATAATAGGTAGCTTTAGAGAGAGTGAACAGGCATCTTCTGGGCACGCTCGTTCCATCATAGACCTCATCCATCGCTTTCCATCAGGCGTGATCGAGGTCAAGAGATATGTAGTAAGTAGATAGGTAATAGAAATAGATGACTGATAACTTTCTATCTTGGAAATGTCTTAAAATGAAACAGATTACTATAGGGAAATACAAAAAAAAATCAGCACCAAATACAACTAAACGAATTACTTAGCCCAATGAAATAACAACTTCCTCTATTGATTCCGACGAACAATACAGAGTAAACACTTGTGACCTCAAATCATTCAAATCTAGGCAAACTTTAGCTCCGCCGAACTCCTAACAGTTCAGTTTGGCAAATGACCGACTCACTCCACTGCAAGGTGGGCGAAACTAATCATTACAATGAGTTCGGCTCTAACTTCGTGACGCGGTCATTGCTCTATAACCTTGTGGTTTTTGTCAGTGGTATATTTTTTTTTTTTTTTTTTTTTTTTTTTTTTTTTTGATCTGACCACTCGCAGATGCAACTCGCTAAGGTTGCCTTACTGCTTAACCGGACTATCCTGTGGTGGCCGAAAATTACTTTAAGGCCCCCAGCCAGGGCTTACAAACTAAGGATATTTAAATGAGCTCCACTAAGGGCACCCCCTGTGGGGTTCGGGCCTCGGCTTAGTGAGTCATTGGGGGGAGGGCAGCAATGATCAGGCTGGGTCTGGTTATTAATTGGGGAATTTAAAGCTACTTGCTCAGCGTCGCGGGCTGGCTTGTCGAGCAAGGGTCGGGCGGTGATATTACAGGGACGTCGCGGAGGGCCTCTGCGGCGGGGCCGGTTTCGCGGTTTGTATCTGTTCTTTCGTCTGACAGTGGTGGTTTCCCTACAGCTTTCTTGGAGGAGGGTAATGGGGTCGTCGGGTGTGAGGAGGGTATGCCTGGGACGGCGAATCTTAGAGATTTTTGATGGGACGTATTGGGCGGCTGAAGTAACTAGGGGGTTGGGGTGTTTTTCAGCCCTTTCGAAGAAGCTCTTTGTGAGGCGTTTCATGATTTGTTGGATAGTTGGGATCTTGAGATCAACATGCAGTTGGTTATTCCTAATGTACCACGGGGCGCCCGTGGCTTTTCGGAGAAATCGGTTTTGGAGGGTCTGCATCTTATGGAGGCGGTGGGGTTTGACGTGCGCGAACACAGGGCACGCGTAGGTCATGATTGGCCGAATGCACGCGGTGTAGATACGCAATTTGCACTTAAGTGACAATTTGCTGCGCGCGTTCAGCATGGAGTGAAGCCTGCCAAGAGCGAAAGCGGCACGCGAGCGTACCGTTTTAATGTGCTCTCCGAAGGACAGGCGGTGGTCTAGGATGACCCCCAAGTATTTGGCTTGCTTCTCCCAGGGGATCGGCTTGTCAAACATGGTGATCGGACTTGGAGTAGGAGGGAGGCGGTGGTTGGGTCTGGAGAACATTACCGCCTGGCTCTTGTCGGGGTTGACTTCGATTCTCCATCTCCGGAACCAATCGCCTAAGGCTCTTGCGGAGTTTTGGAGATTGCGGGCAATACGGGTGGGACTCCTGCCAGAGTAGAAGATGGCCGTGTCGTCAGCAAAAAGGGCTAGCTGGGCTGCGTCACTCTTTGGGATGTCGCTAGTGTAAAGCGTGAAGGCTAGTGGGGATATTACCGAGCCCTGTGGGACGCCGGCGCGGATCGGGTGAGGGCTGGAGAGGGCACCCTCGATGCGGTATTGAAAGGTGCGGTTCGACAGAAAGTCTCGGAGGATGAGCACGAGACGATCCGGCACCCCGAGCTGGTATAGTCAGTGGTATAGAAGATTGGAACCTTCAAATAGCTTCTTAGATTATGACAGCTGACGAGTAAGCAGGTGACTAAGGTAATCTACCAAAAGAATGAAAATAACTTCAGTTTGTGTAGCTAATAAAAGAATGGTAAAGGAGAGATAAATCCTTTTAAGCTAAAGAGGAATTCCTCCCCCAACCCAGCCTGTCGCAACGCATCGCCTGCTATAACTTCGTTTTCTGGCTTTTTTTTTCTTTTTGTTCGGGACCTAACTAGCGTGATATTAGCCTATATCCTTCCTCAAGATTTGGACTATCAAATGCAAAAATATCTTTTCAAATCCAACTGGCAGTTCCAGAGATTAGCGCATTCAAACAAACAAACTCTTCAGCTTTATTATTAGTATACATATAGATTAAACGATTCTGTATTTCAGTTAAAAATTTTCTCGTTTACAAATTACAATGACGTAACATATTATATCCTTTCATTTGTTTTAGGAGCAATACAATATCCATATTAGGGGCGAACACAAAAACTTGCAAGTCATCGAGGCCTGATATGCGTGGGAAGTAACGTCTGTTATCCATTCATCTTTCAGTAACATGTAAGTAAAGCCTTTACGTCATTTCCTATATGTAAAATGAGGCCGTTTTCAGACGAGGGCCTTATTCAAGGTTGTTCTAATGCCTTATGAATTATTAGGAGTGTGTCTAGTTCATTGTTCGTTTGTTGTTTAGCAATTAATCACTTGATGTAGACCTTTTAAATCTTGAGTTAAGTTGGCAGCTTTTCACGAAAGCCTTCTTTCATCCCTAAAAAGGTCCCTTGCTTTAAATTATAATTATGGGGTTTATTTATAAACGTTGCTTAAAGTATAATGATTAGCGACTGTTTACCATTATATTTTTGACGTTTGAACGTCTCCTACTACCTTTAAGCAACGTTTAATACAGGGGTTAGTGTTTAATTATTAAAAACGTTTTTTGACACCGACTTCTGAAATTATATTTAAATTATTATTATTATTTATCACTTTGTAGAGTTTTTTTTGAAGTCGTTACAGAACCTCCTTACTTGAAGTCGGTTAAAAATGCAACATTATCTTATATAATTTTGCAGATTTAACTAATAAAATTTATATATAGGGCTGATGTTTCCATCGCCAGATAACATTTATTAGAGAAATAAAACTGACGTTTGACAGTTTTTGTATAAAACAACTGTCAAAATTAAAAAAAAAATCCTCAAATAAAGTTATCAGATGATTGTAAAATCAGCCCATAAACGAGTAACTTAAACAATTTAAAACAAGTTGTCTGTGGTTTAGACTAGCATTATAATAAAATCGTTGCGCAGACAGGTATCGTCAACCACAGGTCCCCTTTGTACGTAAATTATACAAAATGTTTTAACCGGAGGGTAATCTGTGATAGTACCCAGTGACGTCATCCAACCCTTTCTCTATGTTTACGAGTGTTACAAATTGAAAATTTGTCTGGATTTTGTTGTTTTATTTGACAGCTTTAAAACTTGCAAGGGTGCTTCAACTGCAGTTAAATTGCGGTCCTTTCCTTCTTATATTATTTATTGTCTTATATCTCTTTTAAGTTATATTAGCTATATGAAATTCTGGTATTTAGCTGCATCCGGTTAGATTGGTAGCCGACCCCAACATAGTTTGGAAAAGGCAGATTGGTTGATTTTTAGTTATTTGAAATTCCTGTTCAGCAAACCATCAAGAAATTGATAGATTACACCAAAACAAGGCAATAAACAGTTTAATACATCAAGCGAGTCATTTCATGGTCAATCTGAGACGCGGAATGATTGCCCCACTGTGCGCGAAATTATTGCTTATACGGCTACACCGCGCATCATGCCGGCTACACGATTGATCGTGGTGTGATCGTGCGCCGAATTTATAATAATCATCGTCCCGTTTTATGAGAATAAAACTGAAAGTATAACGGTGTATGATTATGATTTATGAGTAATGATTTATGAGTAATGATTTATTAGATTGGGTGGTGTATGGTTTGTGAAGTAGAATCCTTACTAACACTGCTTGGGAAAGTAAGACCTGTCTTTTTGTTTATAAACTGCATCAGAATTAAAAGCAGTTTGGACCGATGTAATTGATGAACGTGGTACATAAAATTAATTTTGTAATAAAAAATATTCACGAGACCCAGCACCCTAATTGCGAAACACACTATCAATCTCAATCTGTATCATTTTGAAAGATATTGCTAATCCATTGTTTCATATGTTCGAAAAATTTGTCTGCTCAACAACGTAAAAAACGCAATGAATCTTGTTGAACTGTCAAAATGAAATCCATTGCTACTGATTGTGTGTTACGCAACTAACCCCGCTGAACTAACCAAGATCACAGAATAGATGTAATTCTGCATAGTCGTATCTTGCCAATGGGATGGCTAACAGGAACACAGACCTACGAATTTCAATAATCCGTACACATACCTAAAAACATATCTAATTCTATATCTTACAAAAATCAGTAGGTAATATTTTAAATACTCTCTGAAAGCTTCAATAAGGTCAATATTAGTATCCAGCATTACATTTCACAACATAAAAAAACAAAAGAGCTTAAAAAACCTGACCCTCAGGTCGACTGCACACGAACGCAGTGCATTGTCGTCAATCACTTCACTTAATAGGCCAGTGAGATAAGACCAGTACTGGCCTTCACTGGCTCAGTAAAAGTGCTTGGGCTGGTTTCATATGTAGCTTAAAGATGTATGTATTTGTATGTACTAAGAAGTTGCATATAGGACCATGTCTTTGGCTGATGCTGCGTATGGGTACATAGCAACTTAGCACTTTTGATCAAAATTAAATTTTAAGACATGGATGACAAATATTACATTTTAGTGCATAATATTATAATTGGTATGACTAATTTATTTAAATTGGTAACAGATCGCTTTTATTTTCACAATCTGAAATCTTTGCATTCAGAGAAAAAGCTCATAAAACAACGAAAGGAAAAAAAAGTCACAATTATTCACTCATTTAAACATCTCAAAAAAAACCTAAAAAAATAACATAACATCTCATAATTATCTTGGCGACAGATTTTTTCAAAAGAAACACCAAGATTCCGGGATTATCACCAATTTAGTTCGTGACGTCACTGTTCAGTATCCTCGAAGGATTTCGCTGGAGGAGTGCCAATGTTTGCAGACAGGCCAAAGAATCAGGATTGAATCACCAACGTAGCTATTTTAAAACTTCGCCGGAAATGACAAGATGCATTGCGCGAGAGTAAAAAAAAAATGTGTTGTTGATTTGTTGCCATGGTGATGCTGACGGGTCTTGCAGAAAATGGTAATGTTTTATTTTTACCTGATATTTGTTTGGAATTGTATTTGATTGTCTTTTATTTCAGAGGAGATTACCAGTAGCATGATTGAAAGCGGTAACATCATAGATATCCGATATCCGTGGGTAACATCAACTTGAAATAGTGAAATATACAAAAAAATACACTTATTAAAATACACCTATTTGAATATCAAAACTGTGCCAATTTAAAGCTTTGTTTTATGATTCGTGTAAAATTTAAATATAGTGAAGTTGAATCACTATGCAATATTCACTAGAAAATAGTGCCTGCAATTTTATTTGGTCTTATTCACAGAAAATCTCTATAGCACGGGCCCACGGGTAGGAGAATCTGTGGACCCATCTATTATGTAGTCGAAATTCAAACCCGAACTAAAACATGAACCAACTAAAATATGAACCAACTGAAAACTGCAATACATTTTAATATTCAAATCAAAATTCAAATTGCCCCAGTCGATACACCGGCGTTCATTTATGTAGAAATAAAACATCAATAATAAAATTCTACTTTAGCCAACTACTGCAATGCAGGCGAGTCTAATCTAGATGTAACTTATAAAGCATACTCGTAACTATTCACTTTATTTACTACATAATATTTCGAAAACCAAAATCGTGTTTTTAAGAATTCATTGTTAAAGTGACTGGCTGATTGGAGGATTAATAATGAAAAATATGCGATGCCGAAATTGTTTTTTTTCTGTAAACAATCCAAATGTGTGTGATTCTTAAATAAAACAATGTAATGTACCTAAGTATTAAGCTTTATTTTCTACTTGTACCGTAATTTTTAAGGGCATGTATTTAACGCGGCAACAAACTAATCTGATTTAGGGTTTTAAAAATAATTAAAATGGGTAGCAAAAATAATAGGTTGACATCTACAGTGAAGTAGCATTTGAAGTATAATGTAGCAGCTTTATTTTGAGTTGTAAGCTTTGTTTAAATTTAAATTGGCAGTGACTTTTCTTTAAGAATAATATAAATAATATAATAATAACCATAGGGGCTGAGAAAAAAATTCCCAGTTTTTTTTTTTCGTTTGCGGGGCCCCTATTTCTGTGTAACCTAACCTCAAAAAACATAAAAGTTGCTTAAAAGGCGTAGTAGGATCTAAAAAAAAAATAACCACGAAGGGGATGGCGGGGTCTGTTCGCTTGCTTCGCTCGCTCACTAGACCCCGCCATCCCCTTCTAACCTAACCTGTCCGAGTCGGGGTGCCCCAAGTCCCGAGCTCGCTTCGCTCGCTCTTGCATCCTAAGTTCTCAAGTTTAACCTTGTGTGTTCCTGGGAATGAGTCTTCAGAGATGCCTATAGTTGCCAATAATACAATGTTTGTTATCCCACTGTTAATATTAGTCGCCATGTCATTATTTATAGTACCTCGCCTATGATTTCAAATGGCCCTGTTTAAAATGTTCGCTTCCTTAAAGTAGCAGCCAAATAAGTCGCCCTTTAAGTTCTTAGTCGCCTGGAAAATAATAAGCCATTTTTAAGCTTATCTGAAGGCCAACGTGTACTTAATAAACGTACGAATTCAAGTCGCGTCTCAGCGACAATCACTGTCAAAAACTTGACAAAAATGTGGGTAAATATTAGAGATTTATGGCCACATTGGGATTGAAATCAGAAACGTCCTGAAAATACTTGATTTATCCCTCTGGATGTTAGTTGATTTGAAATCATTGTAACCTTTTGACATAAACGCACCATAAAACAAAAGAAGTCTTGCGTGACAACTTTTTAAATAAAGAAGCACTTAACCTACTGAAACTCAAGTTTGAAGGCTTCATTGTACGGAATAATCTTTTATAATTGACGAATATCCACGAATTTGTCCGAAGCCACACAACTGGCCTAATTGGCTTGAGGCTTTACGATTTGATCAATGTTGTAGCACTAAGCTAATCTAAAAATTATAAAATATAGATCTAGACGCCAATTTTTAGGTTTTAAACCTTTGGCAACCATGTCATTCGACTACGTTGAATTGTAAAAAGGTCTGCCACAATATATAGAACTACGCTTTGCAGACAGGTTTAGTGATCACAGCTTATTTACGGTGGTTGAAACTGGTCCTTACGTAGATACTTTATCTGGTGTAGATACTATTATTGACACACAAGAAGATTCTACTGAATAGGAAGCTTATGAGTTGAAAGATAACAATAATATTAACTTTATTTCAGACAATCATACAAGACATTAGAAAAGGCTGTGGATGAGATAAGAGAGGCCAAAGTCCACTTTTACTACTCGTAATATAGACAATCAGAAGGGGAAGGTGATCGTTTTCAGGCATGGACAGGCACCACAAATATAGTACTTATAGTCACTGATTACCTTCTACTTGAAGAAAAGCATCGAGAAGAAGAAATTGTTGGAAATTTGGTTACTGACAAAGTGTGACTAGGTATGTAGCGCACACTCAGGCCTAAACAATTTAACTTTCTACAATTAGTACCACTGCGAATGAATCAACAAAGTATCGAATGTAACTATGTATTTTGACATTTCATCGAAAGGTTATGCGGTAGGCAAATGTCAAAACTGTACAGTTTTGCTTGAACAGTTCATTGGCGTTGCGAACTTGTAGAAAGTGTCTTTGTCTGTGACATTTAATTCTGAAAGGGAGTTGGACTCCTTGTTAAAAACATCGCTTGGGACAGTACTACCATTTTAACGAATGTCAGTCCCTATGTTAGTAGCATTTGATTGTCCTGCAGTCGTAGCATGACCACTTCAGTCTCTGTTCTACAAAGAATGGACATTATATGTCTCTTTCTAATTTTTTATCCAAAGTCCACAGAGAAAGAAGAAAGAGGTGTACCTATATATATATATATATATATATATATATATATGTGTGTATATACCTCTGCGTACAGGCGTGATAATAATGATTATGTTTTTTATGTTATCCAAAGTATATATATTCTTAATTTTGACTTTAAATCTTTTAACCATAGATATCCGACTTTTAACAGTCTATCATTTTAATTTTTTCTGTTCCTACAGAGGTCCTGTTTCGTGCGACGTCCAGGCTTGAAAATTACTGAGGTGTTCTGGTAAAAATACAGGCTAATGGGAAATTACAACGTTGTCTTATGGTGGCGTAATGAAATGACCCTTTCTTATGGTCCTGTGAGTATAAGGCAATAGTTAACAAAAAGACTTATCATAAGATGAATCTGCCAGTTCTATTCACAAATAAATAATAATACTTCATCAAAGAATCTCGTAAAAAATTCGCTTTCTTCAGCGAGAGTGATTGTCGGCGTCGGTTTGATCAAAGTTATTATCTAGATGGTTCGTTAATTCCTGAAGACTTATTACTTCAGCAATGTGGACAAAAGTGCTTATTTGTAGATTTAATTAAAATGATAGTGTTTTAAAGAAGATTTTAAATGTGATTGTGACTTTATTATTTCTGTTTCAGATATTAATAGACACGAGACGTTTGCTAACGAGTCGGCTTTTATTTCTTTTAAGCAAATCATGCAAACGCCATGGCACGACGAATCTCTTAGAATTTACCTTTAATCAGTAAGGCGTACCCTGATCGGGAGCATTTGCCTGTAATGTCTCCTTTACCTGCGACCTAGCCGTGTTACTTCTAACTATTTAATTATATGTATTAACCTATCCTGCTGGTTTTAATTATCTCTCTACATTACCTAGCAGTTGACGATCTGCACAGTCTAATTGCAAAACCCTAGCCTTTAATGTGGAATCTTGAATTGTTACATTACACGCGAAAGCGCCTTTAGGAACATAGGATGAACCGTGCTGTAAAAACATAGGTAAGTAATAATTGAACATAGTGCATTTAAGAGCCTCCACTACGGCGATACTTGAGGGACGTCTCAAGAGCTGCACTCCCTGCTACCAACATTTTAAAATGTATAATATTTCACCTTAATTTATGATCTTCCTCCTCTCCAGGGGTGTATTACTAAGTATTAATGCCAACATGATTCCAGCCCGAAAAAGGGATGGTGCTATCGGTTATGGATAGCTCCGTCTCCCTTACACTAGAATTATGATGGCAATGATACGGCACCTGTACAGTAATACAATTTTGAAAAAAAGTAAGCTAAAAGATCAAAAGCGCTGCCTGTCCAATTGAAACACCTCGATTTGCAACTTAATTTCCAAATAATAACGGGTTTTTGATCAGCAACACTGATAGCTTCCATTTAAAGCAGTTACACGTGTAATAGAAATCGAAAACTAGCTCATTGTTGTCTGAAAGTAGATGAAAGTAATAGTGCGAGGTCGCGGTGTTTTTGGTGTGAGCAGAAATTGTAGTATCAATGTTTGATACGCGCAGGAGTTTTTGTAGGGAAAATGTATTAACTATAAAAGAGTTTTGTGTCGTCACTTGAGAGTAACCATACCTACAGTCGAGTACATACAGTGCCCTTCAAAAGTTATTTGACATTTTTTTACTTCGGCTGAGACAAAATTATTTAAAATAAAAATACATACTCTGGTCAAAAATCATATGTAGGTGAATTAGTAAAAACGTTATAGAGTAGGTACAGTTCAAACATTTGGAATGTGACATCACAGCTGATGTGGAAAAATATCAAATAACTTTTGGAGGGCACTGTTTAAGTATGTAAATAAAATTAGCAGCATTCAATACCTATTTCAAACATTCTGAATCTAAGAAGCCTTTGTTGAAAGGCGTAAAAATTAGGCAGCATGGGTGCGAAAAAAATAGCGTTAACTTCTCAGATAGAGGCACTTAATTTATGCTCTTTATAAATTGTGGAAAAAACGGCAAATAAAAACCAATCACCCAACTATATAATAGGTACTTTCTACCCGCTAAGCAAACAGCTAAGTAATCATGACAAAAACAAAACACAACTTTATCAGATGGGCCTAAAAAAAACTTACACACTTATGAATACTCTATAAGCTAATATTCTTTGCGATCAAGTGAAGCGGACACACGTGAGTAGCAAGCCTTAATTAGCTTTTTGTTTGTTATCGGTACATCGAGTGTTGAGGTCTATATGGTATCCAGACAATGGGGACTGACAATGGTGTTTGTCAGTAATTATTATGGTGTATCGAGGGGTTAGTTTTTGGGTCAGACGTGGTCAATTTAGTGGGTATTGTGTTGCATATTGTCTGGAGGGAGACGGATTGAACAATATTTGTTTCATTTTGAGATATTGTTCTATACCTATTGATATTTTTTTATATCCAACGAAATGTAAGGTTATTTATCTTGAAATAAAAAACTGGTAAGACATTAAAGAACTTACTCTCAAGAAAGTTTAAAGAAGGCTGCATTTTTGCAATGTCAATTAAGCAAGCATCGAATTAAATGCAAATCCAGAAACCAGTTTGACCATCCCTACTTATGCCACAACGGATAAGAAGCATGAATGCGTAACGGTAATCAAGTCATCAAACTAGAAACAAGATAGCTAAGAACAAAAGATTCACTTAACACACGAATGAAACGCTCACGTAACAAAAACAATTGAAAATCGAACCCCAGCTTTTCCCAAGATGGAGGAAAATGGATCGATGAGACAGAGATAGAAAATGTAAGTGAGAGGGGGGTATGTAATTACTAACAAATTGGATTTTGTTAAATGATTTCACTTGATTTGAAATGGTACACATTTTCTGTTTTACAAGTTTTTTATTTTTCTATTGGGCTACATTTGTACGTCATAATTGAGTGGCTCACTTACATGAAACCTTTTATTCAAAAAGTACGAACTAATAGTAGCAATGTAATAGGTACGTACATCACTCCAATGTCAACGTTTACTCTATGAGTATAGTCCAATAAATAGTCTATGGTTATGATCTAGCAAGTCTCCTTTTATTTCTCAAAATCTTTTATGTAATTCAAATTACAATAAAAACGTGAAAAAAAAATCGCTCATAAGTGAGAAAAAATTGTCTAGGATTGAGTGGACATTCTGTCCGTACCTGTTCAGTGAGACAAGGGAGCTGAGATGTGGCGACTACTCATCCATACCGGACACAGGTATTCATGGACGATTACAGCTGCATAGTAATTGTTTTTGATGCGGCTACATCTGGCTACATTGTATCTTCTAAGTGTTTCGACACTACATTTTATGTAGATACCTAATATATGCACTGTTCACACTTACTAGCTAAACTATGGAACCTAAATATAGATACCTAGGCGTTCCGTTCCGGCTAAATCAGTCACCATATTTATATTAATGATGATAGTAGGTAGTAGGTACACCCTCGAAGCTTACCAACTACGGTTTTTTAAATTTTAATTATTGAGCAAAATATTCATATTTAAATCTGAACTGATGTAAAATGTAAGGAGTATAAAGTCTAAACTATACGCTAACTATACCTATACACTATGATTACATGAACTGTCAGTCAATACAGTTCATGTAATCATCATCAATCATCATCAAATCATTTTGTATCAAATTTTATGATTTGTAAAAGTGACAGTGTTAATCGACCTCATACTTTTCGAGCCCAGACAGGCGCTTTACTTTGTTTAAATCATTTTATCACCACTCTGCTCTCAAAACGATGAAGGAAAACATCTTGAGGAAGCCGGCATGTCCTAGACCAAAAATGTGACCTTACCAACCCGCACTGGGCCCGCGTGGTGGATTACGGCCCACTCCCTCTCACAGAGAGGAGGCCTGAGTCCCAGCAGTGGGAAGTGATTATGCTAATCGACGTTATTGTTGCTGTCTGTACCTGTCATTGAGAAGCTTAATGTTCACCTAGTTTAACAAAGGACTGAAAATATGATTTTGATCTGTTTTTATTAAATACTAGCTGCACCCTTCGGTTTCACCCACATACGTCTCTAACCCGTGAAAATGTTGGGATAAAAAGTATCTTATGTCCTAATCCAGGTCACGTGTGTGTCAGGTGACCCATGTGTCAAATTTCATCCAATTCGGTTCAGCTGTTTTAGCGTGACAGAGTAACAAACAAACATACAACACTTTTTTTTTTTCATTTTATAATATTGGTTTAGACAACATTATCTTTGAACTTTATATGAACAATAAAGGCCACCACAATTAAAAACGTTCGTTCAATTAATAGGACTACCTATGCAGGGAACAAAAAATGTAAGCGCCCGCGCCGCCGCACCAACCAATACGGAAAAAATGTGGAAAAACGAGAAAAAACAGCTTCATAAATATATAAATGGCGCATCTATCACATAAATATCTTATCTTTATGAAACAAACAAATTAAACGATCCATTTTACGATGAGCATATCGAGCTCTATTTATGGTGCTTTTTATCTTTAATTTTCCATTTTACATTATTTACAATGTTAAATTGTAGACTGAACGGTTAATTACTATATTAAGGGGACTACATGACCTAAAGCGCGGTCACTGTCGGACTGCATAGAAAAGAAAGAGAAGCGCGATGACACAACGCTGGTAATTTAAATCGCAAAATATGAAGCAATTATCTATTTACAAAAATCTATTGTTTGGACTAAAAATTAAAACACTAGTGCTTTAGTATGTTGCTTGTAAAATAATCTGACAAAAAATCAGAATGATTGTATGTATATTAGTATGGTTTTTATTGTAAAAATAAAGTTTTTAGAGGTATCTTCATGGTTTTTTTCTATCATATCAAATTAGTTGTATTATGTTTTCAATACACTATCTACCTAGCTTATATCCTGGAGAATATAATATATTTTACTGATTTTGTTTACTGTAGTCGATCATATATTTTTAGTGCTTCTAAAACTTGGGTTTTTTAGGTTTAGGCCCTGTAATCCCCTTAAGTACTTTATTAACTGTTGTAACCTCGGATATCTATGGTTGTAACGTACCTACGGACCTAAGGCCTAAATACAAATTTTCGACTTCTGCGACGCAGGTCGTAGGTTCAATTATAATTCCCATCAGCATAATCAGCCTATAATGTTCCCACTGCTGCGACACAGTCCTCCTCTCTTCGAGAGGGAGTGGGACTGTAATCTACCACGCGGGTCCAGGGCGGGTTGGAAGATGCCACATGTCTTATAATTTTTGGTTCTAGGACATGCCGGTTCCCTCACGATGTTTTCCTTCACCGTTTTGAGAGCAGTAGTGATGATATTGTTTACACAAAGTAAAGCGCCTGTCTGGGTTCGAACGACCCATAAGTCGGGACTGTTACCACTGGGCTACCACTATTAATTTCCAACAAAGAGAACAAAATTATTTCAGGATATACTTACTTAAAATTATTTGTCTGGGAATCTGTACATTGTGCATTTCAGATGTGTATTCTGTAGGTAAACGCATTCACGATAATAGGAGTAATTAAGTACCTAGCTACTTCTGCGGACGAGATTTATTATAACCACAAAATTTTAACTTAGGTACCTCGTGTAATAAGATATGTTTATTTTTAACCAACCTCCCTCTTAGATCTAAACTGAAGTAAAACCAAGAAGAAATGAAATTCGCAGACGACCTATAAATCAAACAGCTAAGTTTACAATCGTCTCACTAGATGGCGTTAAACGCAAATAATACGGTTCTTCCTTGCTCCTAATTTAGCTTGCGGTCACCGATCCTGAATGACGTCATATTATGGTCATAGACCTTAATGGGTAATAGCTTATTAGACTGGTTACAGCGGTGTTAGGTTCGATTCTCGGTTTATGTAGGTAATGCAATTTGCATAATGCATTGGCCAGAGAATTTTTCCATTGAACAAAATAGAGTTATTATACATGATTTTTATATTATTGAGATACGTAAAAAAGACAAAGTTATTTTAATAATATAGACACAATAATTATAAAGTTATGAGTAAATAGACATTATTGCGTATATAAATTCTTGCCTCATTCAATTCAAAACGGGTTCGAGATAATAATTATTATTTGTTGTTATTTAAGTAGGTAATGGATTCCAATTAGTTTCTGTGAGTAAATAAATAAGTGATCTAGTTAACACTATTTAATTATATCTATAATCAATTAAAAGCTTCACGGTTATGGATTTAAATAGAATTCCTAGTAAGTACCTACTAATAGTTATTGGCATGTTACGGGTCGTGGTTTTTTAATTTCTGCATCGAACAATTCACATATGACTGACTTGTATGACTGACACAATTGTATGACTTAGTAAAAATAAATCCGAGATGCTTTGGTAAAAGTGCGTTTAACATTCAAAAAATTTTCCTTAATCATATTATGAAACACATTACAATAATTATAATTGTGGGATTTTGATGTACCTAAGTGTATACACGATGTGTTCCTAGTTAACTTCGAACAAAATAATACCTTCTAACATAAAAACAAAACACTGTCTACGCTTACTGTTCCGAGAAAAAAAAACACAACATCGAATTCAAACTTGTTTAGTTTTATTGATTACTTACAAATAAAACCTCACTTACTCGTAGAACAACACTAATCACTTGACACCGTAACATAACGGCGACCGAACCAATCAAAACCGCGGGTTACGAACCTAATTGCCCCCTATAAGTTATATAAGGAAGCGGGCGTTGTTTCCGGCGCGCGCGCAGCTACATGATTCATAGTAGTGTGACTGTGAGTGATGGTGGACTGAGACAGTTTGGAGGTCAATGTCGGGAGGGTTTAGTGGTATTGTTTAGTAGAGGAGGTTTCCTCAGCAGCTGGTTTTCAGAAGCAAGACTGGTTACATAAAAAGGAGCAAAAATGGAAATAAAATTGACTTTTAAAATGGTATTTTATAAAATGGGACAGACTGCATGAAGAACGCGGAGGACAGTGTGTTATGGCGCAGCATGGAAGAGGCCTATGTCCAGCAGTGGACTACGATAGGCTGAGTTGATTGATATTATTATAAAATAAGAGTTTATATAATGTTAATTGAATTTTTCAGGAAACACCTGGATAATAACACACAAACTCGTTGTGAGAGGAAAAGAATGGATGCTTATACCCAGACTGCGATGATTATAAGTCTGATGTATTTTCCGAGGAAGGAATGGCTGATGAATTAAAAAAATGTGAAGAAAGAATATATATAAAAAAATATCGAAAAAATAAAAAAATATATATAAAATATCACAAGGAAAATCATACACACGCTATTGCCTATACCTATACGGCGAGGAAGAGTGATAGGTAAATGCTTATTGACCGTCAGAAAAGCAACAGCAGAATCAAATAGCACAAAATGGAGGATGCAATGCAATATTTATGTAATACGATAACGATAATTATTGTAATAACATCATATCGGCAATAAACAGTCAGCAAAAAAATCATATCGCAGATAATATCTAAACGATCCGCCATTATACTGATGATAAGTAAACATAAAGATGTGTCATTCACTGAAAATGTAGGTCATCATAAATGGGCAATAACTTATCCTAACGTCTTGAAAGATAAAAAGAATAAAAATGTTTATTTTGTCACAGAAACGCTGTCCGCGTTTCTGTAAAAAAAAATCCATGGAGACTGCTCTTGGAGAATATGAGTCAACTTGATTATTCTGATAATTTTATTTGAATTTTCCTTCCAGTGCTTGCTAATGCAAGCAAGCAATTTTCAGCACATAATACGCCATGGAACCGGATGCAGCTGAATACCAGTATTTTACATGTAGCGACTGCCTATCTGACCTTCACAACCAAGTTACTGGGTAATACGATACCCCATCGTGAGTCTGGTTGTCAGACTATCTAACCTTCACAACCAAGTTACTGGTTAATACGATACCCCATCGTGAGCCTGGTTGTCAGACTATCTAACCTTCACAATCAAGTTACTGGGTAATACGATACCCCATCGTGAGCCTGGTTGTCAAACTTCCCGGCTTCTGACTACCTTACTACTGTCAAAGATCTGGAGGCTATTGTAATGCACCCAAAAGAAGGTAAAATAGCGGTCTTTCTAGTTATGTTTATATAAAATGACATCACTGTTATGGAATCGGTGTGATAAATTGCAGATTTAGGCCTGTTATCGTGATGCAATGTTTACAATTTTGGAAGGTCATTGTCTAGACATATCCGGTTTTATTCAAACTTAGTGTTAATATGCAATGCATGGATTCGCAAAGTGTGTGTCATACGGACAGATTTAACAGGCAACCTGCTTTTTACGATCATATTTGAGTAAAAACTACGTGTTTTATGCCTTACGATCCTGGCCTAAAAGAAATAAAAATGGTATATGTAATAAGGCGTACATCATAAAATAAAGATGAAATAATTTATTATAACAGCGAACCAAAAATTTATATGTTTCACCTTAAAAAAAATTGCATTAAAATTCTATCATCAAATTTAAAACCTAGACGAAGTATATAGGGGAATAGGGTCTTCTTCATTATTTTCTGAAGAAACTGTGGTACCTTCATAAATGAATTCAACGAGTTTTAGAGATGTGCTAAGTGCCAACTAAGAAGACTGCTTATATTGTATTTCAATAGTAAGCAAATAATCTTTATTTTTATTTCTACATTAACAAGTATGTAAATTGCAGTGTGACAGCGCATTGAAATCTGACGTGACAAATGGCACGTGCCAATTCGCACTTAGATAAATATTTACTTGGTACAAAAATAGAAGTGAAGTAACTGTTTATTTTTTAAGACTTCTTGGATTATTGACCTAGTGGCGATAACTGCAAAAACCGTTAGAGTATTTGAAGAGATTGGTTTTAGATTGGTTCAAGTTGAAATACAATAATTATGCACTCTCTTAGAGCAAAGCGTATAAAGTCGTGATTTCAAAATCTGGCTAGTCAAGCTTTACAAATGGTGCAGCATTTTAATTTAAATAACACTAAACTTGTTCAATTGCATAGACATACCTACATCACCATTAATTTATGTAATTTTACGATAGGTAATGGTTGCAATTAAATAAACGATGAATCTTTAGATACACTTCATGCAAACCAAATAGTCATTAAAAAATCTTTACCCATCTTATCTAGAAACAAATTAAAATCTAGTATTACAGTCGTCCATCATTCTACAAACGACGATGGGAAATAGGTTAGCGCCGACAATGCGCGAGCAACATAACATTATGCATTGTTACCATCTCTAGACCCAACAAGCCACAGGTTGGCTACAAGTGGTTTCGAATGACAGCGAATCTTGGAGCTTTCTGGGGTATTCTTAACTGCAACTCATATGTTCAATATGTCACTTTGTGTTTCTGAATGTTATTTGAGGAATTTCTCGTTACAATAACTATTGAGAGTTTATCTGAGAGCCTCCAAAGGGAAATTTTAGACATATAATTTAAGGTGGTTATTATTTAAAATACCCATGTATGAATGTAAACGAGGCAAAAGGAGTATGTAAAGATCGTAGTAGGTAGAGTTCTGTAGTTTCTGCCTACCCCTATGGAGTGAAAGCGTGAGTTTATGCATGTATGTAATATAACCAATGTTTTGGCCTAGCGTGGTGATGACGACGACTGACATAATGGTGAGGCTAACAGTCATTTTTGTTTGAGGAGTTCATAGAGGAACCGAGAACAAGCAGTGTTCGCTGCGAAGGAGGATGAAGCTAGAGGATACGGAAATGGTCAGAATTAAAGAGGCGGCCGAAACAAGTTCAGAAGGCCAATAATAATTGTCGTAATTTAAAATGTTCTAAATCTAGTCACAGTCTCATCTCGGCGACAAACTAATGTCATAAACTTGTCAAAATGTAGGGAAATTAGAGGTATTTTTGACAGATTGACACTGAGATCAGACTGTGAACGTTCTTAAAATTATGAGAATTGGCCCTTTGGTATGCTGACGTAAAACTTTTCAACAATGGGTTAGAGATGTAAATTATATTGATAAAATAATTATAATGATAGATAGAAGAACGCCAGAAATAGGTAAATACGTAACAATAGCTTAGTATAATCATCCTATAATATTCCTACTGCTGGGACACAGGCCTCCTCTCTGTGAGAGTGAGTGGGCCGTAATCCACCACGCGGGCCCGGTGCGGGTTGGCAATCAAGAAAAGTGAAAAAAAAACCAGTTAAATGCAAACTAAAGATGACTAAAACGACAACTGTGTCGTTCTAGTCATCTTTAGTTTGAGAAATATGTCAATTTAAATGTCATGTACTGACATGAAATTGATATTGACATATTTCTCAAACTTTCAAAAACTTTCACAAACATTTGTAGCAACACGTTTTCAAAGTCCAATTTCCGCTTAAGTAAACCAGGTTTTCACAGCAATAAATTGAAATTGTCCAGAAAATACCGAATAAATGGTTAGCGTAAACATCCCGTGTCGATATTCGTAACAGTAATATTTATTATGGGCTCTTAAGATTTTATCGTCGTTTGAGAATCCATTTGAGCGCCGGGACTACATTTTCGATATTTATTATTTCTCTAACATGATTATAACGGAGTTTCTTCTGTTTTTCAATTATTATTCATTCGTTAGTAAAGTTCATTGTTTATTACATTATAGTTTAGCTGTATTTACTGCTTTAAATCTAGCATTTATGTGTATGCCTACTACAGGTCACTACGAAATTTTTTCTTCAGTAGGAAAAATCTGCAAGGTACCTATTGTTATTTTTTTATCGATTGGAAGAAAAGCAACAAGGCTCTCTAATTTTAATTGCACTTTTTAACGTTGTAAGCCTATTAAGCTAGGTAGTTTTACTAGGACATAAAAATGATTACGACTTTTTTTAAAGCCCATTTTAATGTTCATAATATAAAAAACTTGCACTTACATGCTGGTGTTAATATATTTCAACTGTAGCTTAACTTTGACACGCAAGCATCGCGTGCTAGTGTTGCCTCACTAAAGATTTATGTTCAGTGTTACCAACTGCGAAAATGGTAAAAATGAGTTTGCGCTTAGAAGGTCAAATGGGACAATACTCCGAAGAGTTTAAGCTATATTTTTAGCGAACCTCATTGTACAGAATTGCTATAATTGTGCCTGGACTCCTGGAGTCATAATTTTTTATGTTGAAATACGTTTATGGCTGACGGTTAATGTCTTGGGTTTGTAATAAATGACTAGCTAAGGCAACTAACTAATAATTTACAAAGAGTTACTTTGTGTTGGAAATAGTAAAGAAGAAAAACAAATACTTAAATAGAAATTATGTAAAAGATTATCTTTTGACGCATTTCTATTTTAAGACTCGTGAAATCTCAATAAACAAATACACAAGTAATCATCAAGATTCAGGAAGCTCTCTATAGATATTACGACCCTTTGAATAATTCACAATCATTAAAATAGAATAAACAACAGTAAATCCCAATTCTGAAACTCAATTTCAAAGAACGGCCATTTAAATTTCCGCATCCCGGTCCGTAAATATTATCTACCTTAATATCTATTCTACCTTTTCAATTGTGTTCAAACGACTATTAAACTATTCTCTTATTTCTAGATCGTAGAATCCGGTATTGCAAAGGTAAATCATATTTACCCGTAAAGGAACGTTCCCATTGTTTCTCTCATCCGGTATTCAGAAATTACCGAGCTGGTATTAGACCTTGAATTTGTGACCTTCGTTTATAACCTTGACATCGTTAATGTCTTCATAATCCGGTTTAATGTTAATTATAAGCCATGTGGTTGTGTAATTGATAATGATTGGGATAATCCTGGGATTTATGTCTGGGGTAAAGGTAATACAAAAAAGGAAAAAGCTAGAATTTCTGAAGTGAGGTATTTTCTCTGGAATTGTGCTGTTTTACAGATGATAGAGTTTTGTTTTAATTTCTGCTAAGTGTTTTCCTGTTCTATAGTCTCCATATATTTTTCAGTTAAGTCTGCCCCTGTATATTTCTTATATTTTATTTCTTCACTATTTTTTATGGAATTATTCTCCAATTTCCATTGTACTTCAGCCACTTTTCCCTCCCACAAGATCCCTCCTACTCCTCCTCCTTTCCGTTGGAAGGCCTCCTAAAAACGGGACCGATGACTTGGTGAAGGCCGCAGGAATCCACTGGATGCGAAAACACAGAACCAGTCAAAGTGGCGGTGCTTTGGGGAGGCCTATGTCCAGCAGTGGACGTCTTACGGCTGAAGTGATGATGATGATGATGAACTTCTTCCTTCTTCATCTTCGTCTATAAATTCTGAATCCATCCTTTTAATATTCGTTTCATGGTTCATTGCTTCTGCAAACATGCTCAATCAGCTTCCATTAACGATGTTCTAAAACCCTCAATCCCGATTGCACATTCATTTCACTAAACCAACTCAGTTTCAGTTTGATGATCCAACCAAATTGAAGTGAATATTAATTCAATTTACACAGAAAATAACACGTTTTCATATTATTTGTACTTAATAGGAAATTTTAATTTGATGTGTTGATGACAAAATAACAGCGGTCTCTTGTTTGTGTATATAATTAATGTTTTCGCTTATTTTGTTTTTGATATATTCCCTAGAGCTTTAACATAAGTATGGAAGACACGCAAGTTTTGCAATTTATATCGATTGAAGCACAATTTCAAAGAGGACCAGTATTTGACTGTTGTAGGATAAGTTGGTCCATGTGAATCATATTATGCTCAAGAATTTAAAAAACAGGAACTTAATTCTAACTATATAAGTATGACACTTATTCTTAATTCATGATTCGTTTTGATAGCAGTCATCTACACGAAATGTAGCTAACTTTTTACTTTGGATGATTCAAAAACGAAAACTGTTACTAGACGAATAGCAATTTTCTTTGCAAGTGATTCTAGAATACGTACTGAATGAAATGAAACGTTTTAAAGACAACAGACCGTTAATAGTTACAAAATGAAAATATAACATTCGAGTTCCTGTAAAAGTAGGTACAGAAAAGAACGACTATCTTCAAGATGGTCTTTCATGATCCTAGAACAACTGTAACTGTACTTCATTCAAGAAAATCACTAGAAAATGTAGACGAAAACAACAGGTTTATATTAAGTCTGAAATCTTTCTTAGATGATGAACTACTACTGACAATAATGCAACTATCTTTACCACTGAGTACTTTAGTTCACCAAGTAGAATCCTGTCAAAATGACGATGAAAACAGGAGTTGTGTATCAATCCTGAAATCTTTCGTAGATAATACTAGAACAAAAACTGAAAATAATGAAACTGTCTCGAATACTCGAGTCGATAACAGATCTAGAATCGTTACAAAACGGAGACGCGCGCGCCGATAGCCGCGGTATGTGACGGACATAATTATAGTCTTACTTGCGTGCTTTCTTTTTGCATCGCTCGCTTAGGACTTGTGGACAGATCGCTTTGTTTAAACGATTTCAGAGATGAGTTTGAATTTTGATGTTGTATCAATTGGCATACCAACATGGGAAAAGTGAATTTCTTATTTATATATCAATATATGACTGAAGAGATTATCAAGAAAAGATTCTCTACAATGACCAAGTCCGGAAATTCAAATAGATTTACTACGAGATTCTATGCAATAATTTTTTTTTATTTAGATTTTCTCTTAGATTATCGCCTTGTTATGATATTTTTGGTAAATATATTGGATAATATTGGTTGAAGGAATATCTATACTGCCTTTGTAGTTTTTACGATGAGTGTGTGCATTTAGTTGCAAATTCTTAAGATCTTTTGCCATTTATGTTCCGCATATGTAGGTACTTGATTGTTTGTGTCTTTGTTTGAAAATGCCATCCGGTTTGCTCACAGGCCATCTTTCTATATAGTTCCCAAGTATATAAAATTAGTTTCACGTTCTAGACTTAGTAAATATGAATTAATATGCATATTAAATTGTGTGAAATATATTATATTAATTAAGATTTATAATAACTTTAATCGCATTAGATTCTAATCTTTGCAGATGGTTAAGGAACCTGTTATGAACAATGTCAAAATAATTAACTAAGCCAATAATTTGATGTTGATCCGATACGTCAGGCCGTAATATATTGAGATCATAAAGTCGCACGAGTGTGTCCGACGCACACGCGATTTGACCACCTAGGTTTTTAATCTTGGTAACATCGTTATTGTAGATAAATACCTACTCGATGTAAAATGGCTGCCTAGAATCGTCTAGAATTGTCACACTTTTGCAATCTTCTTCGTTTAGAGTAGGTATCGATGGCAAAATCTATCTATATATATAATTGATTATATATGTTTGGCCCAAAATTCAGCTACTCAAACTGCACTCACAAACGCAGTCCTAAGGTCATCAAGTGAACAGGTAACAGCGCATGCGGCGCAATATGAAGTTTAATTATTTATTTATTTAGTACTTCAAGCACATAAATGTACAGAGGCGGACTTAATAGTTAGTTAGTTGGTATAGATATTGGATATTTTAAGAAACAAATAAAAATGTCAGTAACTTATGAGAATTAATATTTTAAACCTAGTAGAGCCCTTTCTGTCGGGACGTCATCGCAGTAGTGGCGCCATGGTTAAAAGATTATCTGGCCAGTCACCAATGTAGAGAGACTGTCTGGGATGCGTCAGATGTTTTGTAATAGGTACTGTTACTATTCTATGTCTAGACTTGTAAAGCTGTTTCTCTGTTTATAGTTACAGATTATCTTTATGAACTTCATGCCCGTTCTCACTAGCACTAGGTGAGACCTACAAAAATGCCTAAATAAAATCGCATTGTTGGATTTCCAAGGCTCGGCTCAGCGATGAGAGTAAAAAATCCAACAATGCAAAAAAATTAAGCGTTCATTCAGGTCTTTCGTAGTGTTAGTGAAAACGTGAGATCCCATCTCCAACTGCGCTGTGTGTCAATGCCTTTCTGCCTTGAAAACTTTGTCGAATGCCTTAGTAACTCATATACCAACGTTTAGTCCAACTTACTTACTCGTCCCTAAATGAACCAATCAAGTATTTTTAAGCAATTACGTCACAAAAAGGCTGTATGTGTGTAATTGTAATGGCCGTTGTGTAAGTAAGCGCAAATTAATTCGTTTTTAAGTTATCCTACTGGTTTCTGAGTTAAACAATCGGTTGCATCATCCATCAATACTTGTCTATTAAACCGGAATATTTTTGGCTGTTATTCGTTGTTCTACGATGCTATTGTTTCATTTACGAGTAAATTGAGTGAAAAAGACTGGACTTATGATGGCAATTTGCTTTTTAATGTTATTTAAAACCTTCAGTGCGTTCGTTTCAGATTTTCCTATCTTATTATCAATTATCGCATCGAAATACTTCATCGCCTATTAACAAGGTTTCACTTTGTACAAAAGGAATAAATAGATCATTCATATGTTTTAGTCCTCATCCGTATAGAAATGCGTACTTATCTATAGAAATGAAAAGGTTCTGTTTAATAAACGCCTTCCTTTTACCGTTTCAGTAACCGATAGATAGCTTGCAGGGATGATTTATTCCAGTTTGATCCCCCTCCACCCCTCCACCCGTCCCCCCGGATCCCCTGCAAGTTCTTCTTCTGTTTTAACCTCTGTTTTATCCACTTTATCTAGGTTACTCTTTTTGACAGGTAAGTACAGTCAAGAGAAAATAAACGTGAGGCCAGGGAACATTGTAAAACAAAACAAACTTTACCTATTTCCCTATTACTACAACAATTAAACTACCATCCAAATACACAGACCGCTTTAATCTCTGCCTACCTAATCAACCTATTTAGCCTACAACGAAGTCCCAAAGACATCAAAGAAAACTGAAACGACACTAAAACTGAACAGCTCCTAAAGCTAAAACGGCACAAGTAAGAAACCGATAAAACGTAGGATAATGTAATAATATAGTGAATTCGAGCGTTCGCTCTTGGATTATTTTCCCAACGCGCGGCGTAAGGCGTAATCTCATAATATGGCGCCCATCCCCCGACCTTACTTGTCAGGCTTCGGTTATACGCCGCCGTTGTATCCACGTATCAAAATCTCCGAAATTGAGACATGGAAAGTGATATTCTTCGTGTATTATAACTGGTTTTCCTTCTTGATTTTAGCTACAGGAAAATTGTACGAAAATTGAGCTGTATTAATATTATTGTCACCACTTATCCTGCCCTCTCTGCCTCAAAAATGCAGCCTTAGTGACCTCTCGCTGCCATCGAGGATGCCGTGGAAGTGGCAAAGTTTTGGGCCAGTAAATCTAAGTTACTGTCATTTGCACATAATAATATCATCGACACGACGAAGAAGAATATTATTATGGTAAATTACGATGTTATACTGTCTGACTGATTTTAATATCTAAAACCTTGTGAGGTTATTTTTTGTTTATTTAAAATGTGTAAAAAATACTGAGATTGCATCCGTTAATCTAGTTCATGTAACTTCGCATTATTGCTGTTGATGTATTTTCGGATAAATGAGTGAGTAAGCAAAACGATGATAATTTTTAGTTTGTATTAATCTGTCGTGTACAATTTATTTCATAATTTATGTTTTAGGTATTTTGTACTGACCTTTTTTTCTCGTTTTTATTTTTAGTGTTTATTCAACTAACTTCTAAATGGCCTTCAGTCTCACATTGTTTAGGAACACTGTATAAATTAGCTGTAAGTTTCCCGAAGAGAGTAAAAAAAAAATTTAAAAAATCAGATTACATATAAATAATATTAAGTAAGTAATCGACACTTTCACAACTGTTGGGTTCCTCTGTTTGTGAGATATTCATAGTAAGTTACTTTCCTAAATTTTTTTACTGCATTTATTAAATAGACTAATGAGGTCAGATCATCTTACAAGGGAACAGCTAGGTACATAAAGTTAGGATGTAATTTTTCAATAACTACAAGAATGAATGGGGAACATAAACATTATTATCGATTTCTGATGTTAATGCAAATACTTTACATCGAAATGCATCAATTTTTGCTGAATTTACTACTTAAATCGCTTTTGATGTGGCTCTTGCTACTAAAATATTGTTTTTATGTATACTTGGCAAAATTTTATTAAAACTGTCGATGAATGATCACATACAGCGAGGTAACTCTTAACCGTTTCAGCTAATTTCGTTAAAAAATCTGTTATTATTATACTTAATAAATTGTGCAAAAAAACAATCGTTTTCTCATATTATTTCTCTTTTTTATTACTCTTTGTTAAATATACTTAGTATCAAATCAATTTAATAAACTATGAATTAAAGCATGCAGAATATGGACTAGATAAGAGTTGCATTTTGTCACCGAATTATCACAAGCTGTGTTATCATTCGTTTATCATTATGTCACGCGAGATAACACTGTGCTATATATACCTACCTGTGCTCAATTTTCTACTTTCTCGTGCGAATTCGTTTAGATGGCCTTGAAATTAGGAGATTATTACTTACTAATTTTTCATATAGGTTGTTGTTAAGGCCAACCCACACTGGGCCCGCGTGGTGGATCCACTCCCTCTCACAGAGAGGGGGCCTGTGTCCCAGCAGTGGGAACATTATAGGCTGATTATGTAACTACATTTTCGTGGTCAGAAGCAATGCCATTGTATTTATATTTTAATGGCATGTGTTCTATTCTTTACTTTCTTTTGTTTATATTCTGTTTTTTTTATTCTATATTAATATTTGTAATTTGTTATGGTGTAAGTATCATATTATTTTGTCTAAGTAATCTTTTACAAACGAACCAAAAATTGTTAAGCTAAAAAAAGGATTTTTTTTTGCTTACATACTATAGGTATATAACATAACTAACACACACCACGAACATTAAAAGACTAAGGACTGATTTTTCAATCAACTATTATCTTTATTTGAGGAATAATTTTTAAATTTTGACAGTTATATCATTCAAAAATTGTCAAACTTCAATTTTATTCCTCGAATTAAAGTTATCTGGCGATGGAAAAATAAGCCCTAACTGTAAAAAAAATATTATGGATTTTCTAAAATAGTTTTTTTCGTCTTTACATTACGTTCAATATTATATAACTTTAGTAGAATAAAACCCTATTACAGAAACCCTCTTCCGAAATATAGTTCCTCTTATCTTATCATAAGTATATACGAGTGGCCATCACTCTTTCGTGTAAGTAACATCAAGACCATCCCTTACGTTATACGCTTTGAAATACTAGATCTTTTCACTTTTTTTAGCACTTGTATGAAAATACATACTACATAGTTCCTTTGTCTATTTTTGTCATTCTATTCAGAATCCTACTATGCTACTTATATGCTAATACACACTAAATAATAATATTATAACCCCCTTACTAATAAACGTTGTATAGCGTCTGTATAGTTATACAACGCTTTGTCTTCTTCTTTCGAAAGTCAAATTACTGACGACTGAAAGAGAAAAATCGGTGTGTAACTATTCATCTGATATTATACGTTTATTAGTAAGGGGGATGTAAAAGTTTAGATGTTTGTTACTAAATCGCGCAAAAACGGCTGAACGGATTTTAATGATTAACACATAAAAATTTTATCCCGATATTCTTACAGGATCAAGACTCATGCGGGTGAAACCGCGGGGCGAGCTAGTTTTCTATAAAAAGAAAAATGTTTGAAAATGTAAGTTCCATTTTGAAGCAGTTTGTTTTTTTGCGAAAATTCTGTTTTTAATTTTGCTTTATCAGTGTCGTTTCCTTTCTAACCCTTTATAATCCATGGGCTAATATCGTGCGACTCCAAGCCTCTGAAGGGGTTAGCCATCCTTTAGATCCGCTGCGGTTAATATCTGATAAGCCGTAAAATCTGCAAGATATCGGGTTCTCGGGTTGTCGGGGATTGATCTTTTACTTTGTTATACCATCTATGTCATACATATGGAACGCAATAAAGAATTGAGTTTTGAGTATCTCTGGGAATGTAAAGGAAGGAATTGAATACGGGAATGTTTGGTTTAATCATTTTGAAAGTCGGTTTGTTATATTTTGTAATCTTCTTCTTAGCGTGTCGATAGCAATCTAAATCGACTGAACTTGCCCAGAATTCGGCTACTTGTTCTTGTCGCCATAGCCAGCGTCAATGAATTGTTTATTGATTCTATTGTAAAGTTAAGAGCTATCTTTGGAACACAGTGTCAATGCACAGAACCTCAATAATAGTACCTATTATATTAAATGTAGTATGGTAATTTTTTTTCGAAATTCAGCAATCCGAATAAGACATATAGTTGGATTGTGGTTCAAACTATTCGGTTACGTGCCTATATTGTTTGCTAGATATCCTTTTTCATTCCGGACAATCTTTAGAAAATCGGCATAGTTACCGGTAAAGCAAGTTAATCAATGTGTTAGCTATCATCATTTAGGTAAAGAAGGAAATATAATACTTCATAATTAGTCATGGTTTCAATGAAACACTTGAGGTATCAACATGCCACTCAACAACTTCCTATAGCAGTGTTCATAATCTCAGATAATTTACATTCAATCGCCACTATGCCACTTAATCAGTTATATCTACTTTAGTGAAATGTATTCTAAGTTGATTTTTGAGTGACCATTTGTAACCAAAAAGGTCCTAATTAGTTTTTAGTTGCAAAGGAATTGTAACTGTGTTAAGTATGACATTCAGTTTGTTGTTCAATAACTTGAAAATTATCTGAAATTCTTAATTCAAATATACCTACTTCAAATTCAGTAGGTATTATTAGAATTATAAACATGTCCACTATTATTATAAGGAGTTTCAAAAACTAGAAGTAATTTATTCAATGGGATATCATGTTTCATAGTGCCGTTAATCCTAAATTATTTTTGGTCCTTACCTCCACGTTTTCGATAAATGGTTCTACAGAAGTCATGTCCGTTTCCAATTCATAAAGGAAAACCTTTTTTGGTGTTCAGACATAAAGTTGTTATTTATTTATGAAAATGGTTTGTGTCTGTAAAGTTATGACTAAGCAATCATTGTTGGAAATAAGTTATTACCGAAATTTCCCAAACTAAACAAATTCATTCTCATAAAACCATGAATATTTCATAAACGTCTAATATTCCCGGGATTACATAAACACATAAGTTTCAATGCTTATAATATTATCGAGAAATGCTTTGTGGTACAAAAGAGAATGTATAATATTTTATAATAATGGACACCTTACGTACTTTACGTAATATTGTTGTATTTGAACATTATTATTTATTGTACCTACTAATATTTACTTATGCAGTATTTCATCTAACAGATTGGGGTAGTTTGTGGAAGGCTAAATATGTTGTACATAATGCGCATGTACCATATACGGGACCCGTATAGGTTGTTTGCAAACACGGCTCTAAACAATGATAAAAATAAAAGATGATAAAAGTCAATGTGAATTTCTTCTAACTGTTTTAGTAAGCGCAACCTTATCTTGTTTTAAAATAAAGGTGTTTTTAAAAAACAAACTATTTTAGTAACTAAAGGAATCTTGCCAGTTAATAAACTATTCCAAGTCTGCAAGCTGGATGACCTAAAATTTTCTTTCTTTTTTCTTTCAATGCTTGCTTTCAATTTAACCAAAAAATATAATCTGTTATTATATTATCAAACCGCTAATTTAATTAAGAAGTGAAAAGATGAGATAATCCTAGATTTCATACAATGGAATGCGTATCAGTCCCTTCAACTGTTGAAAAATCAAAATTTGATTGATATCAATAGAAATTCCAATTTTGTCTCATTAGCCACAGTTGAGCTAATATTTTTTAATAAAAAGCTGTTGCATAATGATGAACTGTACGTATAAGGCAATGTTTTGTTTGATAATCTGTAAATTACAATTGTCAATTCAACGACACCTAATGTCATATAATATTTCATGCGGAAAAACGTTGCAGTGTACATTCAGTGTGAATTATGCATTATGTCATAAATGCAGAAGAAAAACGCAAGTAGAAACCACAAGTGCAGTACAGGCCTTATAAATTGTTTGCTGTCTTATTGACCGAAATTCCAACAACATCAAGATTATTTTTCGTAATCGCGAATTGTTTATTTACTTTTCTGATAATGTTGATATGCGAACTTTATCTACCATGCAATATTTTGTTATCTTTCGCGTAATTTGGGTTTTGCTTTCATTTGTTTTTTTTTTGCCATTATTATTTTTGTACCCTATGATAAATCACCGTTTCTTGTAAAATATTGCTAGGATAACAGAAGAAATTGTTTCAGTACAGCAATACCATTATTAAATACTGCCGCTGATACCCATTTATTATAGGAAATATAGTATTAAAACTTTGAACTTAAAGTTTCTGATATGCCATGACACTCTAATTTCCCTTACTTAGTTCTAAATCTCTAAGTAGGTACGGCATATCTCCTTTCTATCCCGAGTAGGTAAGATATTGAACGCATAATTTTTTTTTCAGTCCATTTCTCTGAAAAAAGTTCCGTAGATCCTTCTTCCTTTATTAACTTTAAGATGGCTTCCTGTTATAATGCGGATGACTGCCGGTTGACCTCTGCAACCCCAAGCACATTGCATTGACCTTTCCGCCGGCGAAAAACAGCTGCTTCACTATTTTTCTTTTTACCTGAGATCCGCAAGAAAATTGCGGTTAAAAAGATCACCTGTTTAAAAATATAAGCTTTGCTGAGTAAAGGAAACAAGGTATTATGTCAGTCTGTGCAGTAATTATTGACATAAAATAACACAAAAGTCGTATAATTTAAGTGGCATTTTGTGACCAACAAAATATTTCAGCATACCGATTGATCATCGTTCTGTTTCATTTTCCGCGAAATTGAATCTTTTGAATCATATTTTTAAAGATATCTTCCGCCGGTAGGTATCTACTTAGTGTACTATGAATTTGTAAAATGCGTAACATAGGAGTTTGAAAAAGAAGTGACAAATGTTTCAGGGAAAAATTGGCTCATTGGTATTGATTAGAGCCGGCTGTCCGCAAAAACAAAGTACCTACAAGGTATGTTTGCCGCATATTATGTTATTGCGGCTTGCTTTAACTTTTCTCGATAACAACTACAGAAAATTAAGTAATTATAAGTACAAAGAGTTTTCATATTAAAAAATCGTACAAAATTGTTGATAATTTACAACTTAAATATAAAATGGTAACAACCGGCATATCTTCGTTGTAAATAAATCATACTCGCTTTGTGTTGAAGTAATTCGTACTTGAGTTTCATTGTAGAATTAGCTCATACATCAGTGAAAATAAAGTAAAAGTATTACGTAATATAAATAATGTGTCCTGCGGTCTGCTTGCCGCGGTATTTTCATTTAATTATTTACCGACGTAATAGTTCGTAGCCCAAACTACGTCACCGGTGACGTAACAGGAAAAATGGACAACGCCGGTAAACGAAACCATCATCTACATAATTACCGCATTACATCACATTTCTCCAAATTTCGCATGGACATTACTTTTCACCCGCACCGCAGATTATTTACCCAGAAATAACACAAAATAACCACGTTGTTTACGTAAAAAATAAACACTGAGACAACATCGAAACTTTAATTTTTCATCGGAAAGAATCAATGGAGAAAGTGCGTGTTGTGATGCTAAAAAATAACGTTTCTAATTCCACAATAGACGCTCGCCGGCAAATTGAATTTTCTCCCAATTTGACAGCTGTCACGTTGACAGATCCAATTTTTTCAGAGCAAAGGCGACAAAGTGTTCAGCTTACCTTTAACAAGCCGCTGCAGAATAATCTCCTTGTGCTCGTTAGTGTGGGGCTCCCCGATCACCGCGAGCAAATAACATCCCGTGAGAGGGCTCGGTGGGGGCACAGAGGCAGATACCTCCGTCCCCAGAGACAAGGACCTGTCCTCGTCGTGGTCCATCGCCGACGGCGGCGCCGGCGCGACTGCCGACGGTTCGCCCAGGGCTAGCGTATGAATCGACCGCTCGGCACGAGAACTCCGATCGGAATGGATTGGAACGGACTGTGTGGTAGACACTTGCGCGCGCAACGCTCCGGAATCGACCGCTGGATGTGCGCGACACGCAGACGCGTCGGCGACTCGACTCAACCCCAAAACCGTCTTTTCGTTCTAACTTAACATTTCTTTTATGTGAAAGATAGAGATGGAATATGTCGTAGGGCGTATACAGAAGCCGCTGGAGGTTTTTCAGCGCACACGTGATCTGCATTGCGTCTAAACAACCCGGCTAAATAACCTCGGACCGGTGGCTCAGCTGTTCAACAGAATGCCATGGTTGTTACAATCGATAATGATATAATCGGAATGACTTGACATTATGGCGTTTGGTCAATTGACTTTAAAGAAGGCTCTACTGGTTGCGGACGCTGGTGTCCAGGGCTCTGAGCAATATGTCTGCACAGGACTGCAGTGACATGTCCCATTTGTTTTCCTGACATTTATCACTTTCCTACAACCAACTTAATTATTAGCGGACTTAGCGGGGTGGTTTAATGTTTTGAGTTTCTTTTATTTTTCGCCATTATTGTCATCTGCTGCTTCGGCTTATTATAAAAATTTGAGTACTTTTTCCGTCTTTTATTTGAACATGTTTTTGAGTTGGGTCATTTTTTATAACATTAATTAAAAAAATAGTGGCATATCGTTTCGGAGACCCAATTTCCTATTCTATTATAATTTATCGCTTTTACGTGCGTATAATTTTATTTTATCGCGATTGTGTTTGTTTTATTTTTAGACATTAATCACTATAAATAAATTCTGGCTGTCTCAGAAATTATATGTAGGGACAGTTTATTCTATAAAATTGGTCCTTCGATAGTTATTATAAGTACGTGCCTAAATAAATTAATGGACCCAAATTTTACCTAAGTTTGAACGTAGCGTTTTTTACATATAGCTAGGTAACTTACTTCTAACTTAGAGAACCTAATTTAAAATTGGTCCTTCGGTACTCATTTTCATAATTAAATTAATTATCCATTTGCTAAGCGTAGGCGAACTAGAATATGTTCACCATTAGGTAATAGGAGGCGATGCGGAGAGCACTTGCAGCTTTTTAAGATTAATATGACTTAAAATCAAACAATACAATTTGCAAATAAGTCCTTCAGCGTATTAATCAATGAGAACCGTCGCTACATCGCCTCCAGCCGACATTATTTAGAAGATGCAACATAAATATCTTGACGTATACTTTCACTATCGGCGCCGGCGCATTGAATCATCAACCGTATTGTTCCGACTGCTCCGATTGCCTACATACGGAGAAAATGTTCTGTTGTTAATCAGCAAAGTTATCTATGAACGGGAGCGTATTGTTTACCTAGGAAGAATTGAACTGACTATGCAGGGTCGCTCAGCGCGATATGGAGCGGGTTATGCTCGGAGTTTCTTTGTAGGATAAAATCAGAAACGAAGTTATCTATATATATTATAGAAAACAACTGGAGTAACCGACATAGCTTGCAGAGTAAGCAAGTTGAAGTGACAGTGTGTGAACTACTGAATATACAGGCTGTTCCGTAATTAATGGATAACCTCCTAAGGGGTCATTGTACCTACTCATCATTATGAACAATTTAACTTTTACTACGGGACCAAACATGACATCGCGAAAAAAAATCAGATGTTCCCTACATTTATATTCGCATAACTCATCAAAATGTAGGAAACAGCTGATTCTTTTTTCGCGATTTCAGGTTTGGTCCCATTATCTCAAAGTAATAGTTGTTCGTAATTATAAGTACAATGACCCCTTAAGAGGTTATCCATTATCAAAATTAATAAATAATAATTATTATTATTATTTTACATATCTCGGGACCATGGGATCCCGGTCCTTTGGAAGGCGTACGAGGGGCCGAAGCCAACTCGCAGAGGCCCCTTAGGAAATTTTAATGAAATTATTATTATTAATTGGAAGGTATCATTATTTCATACCTGCTTAGTTTTAAAATATTTTGGTTTAATCAGTTCAATACGAGGCTTTTGGCAAATTTTTATGTGTCTATTTTACATGTTTTTTGAAATTTGCGTTTTGTTTGTGCTGAATAAACAATTTTTCTTTTTTTTTCTGTGGTGTTTGGTTGCGGAAAGATCACCCACCTGTGTGAAGGTAAGTAAATGCTTATGTTATATATAATAATTAGTCAGTGTCCTGGTAATAATGTTAGCGGTTACGGTTAATGCGGGTACCCATGTTCAGTGGTGGACAGTTGCGAGCTGATATGATTAATGATACGAGTATGATCTTGGACGCTGTCCTTTCAAATAATATGTCAACCCTTTACTGAAGTACAGCTTGGTGACATTTCTGCACTGTAACTTGATAAGTTTACAAAGCTCTGACCAAAACTGTTTGCAGCAGCTGCAATTGTTTTGGTGTTTTAAAAATTAAATGAAGTGTTCGATTCTAAACGCATTCAATTGTTTCTAATCTTTTTAGGGTTCCGTATACAGAGGGTAAAAACGGGACCCTATTAATAAGACTCCACTGTCCATCTGTCTGTCTGTCTGTCACCAGGCTGTATCTCATGAAGCGTGATAGCTAGACAGTTGAAATTTTCATAGATGATTTATTTCTGTTGCCGTTATAACAACAATTACTAAAAACAGAATAAAATAAATATTTAAGGGGGGCTCCCATACAACAAACGTGATTTTTTTGCCGTTATTTGTATGTAGTGTTGACGAAACCCTTCGTGTGCGAGTTCGACTCGCACTTGGCCGGTTCTTTTAGGTCTTATGCCACTAAAATACCATCTATATAGGGGCATCGACGCGCAACCAGTAAACATGAATTCAGCACAAGTTTCCAGAAAAAAAAATCTGCTGTTTCATAGAAAAGTGCAATACCTACGCGGTCAAAATGTATGGAACAGCAATTTTTTTTGTTAAATAACTGACGAAAATTTTCAACACAGAGTGGGGTTCAGAATTGTGTGCTGAGTTCATGGTTATAGTTTGATGTTCATTGGTAAGCGCCTCACTTGGAGGGCTGTACAGACTTGTTTTTTTATATTCATCACTGAAGCACGAATAAGGTTTTTATTGAAAGAAAAATTGGATCCGTCCGAAAAATTGGAAAAACTGAACGTGATTTTTACCATCGGATTTTTGTATGAAAACCTAGTTAAAATTTAGACAGGACAACGTCGACGTCTGTCAGCTTTTTGTAGTTGGAGATCATACAAATGTTACTTATATTTGAATCGTAAGGTAATTATAATTGAGATACTTACTGTGTGAAACTAATTACTACGTAATATTTTATAATTCGTTTAACAAATTACTCACTTACCTACTTAAAGTTACTAGCCGGAAAAATAAAAAATGCTTTTCTTACGTCATAAATATAACATATTATATTTATAAGGTATCAACTTAGAGGACGTAAGTACCTGTGAAATAGGATATTTTAATCCCCATATCACAAAATTAATATCTTAAATCCTATCTTTTGAGAAAGGATATTTCTTGAGGATTTAAAACTTTAATACAGGGTGGCAAAGACATCGTCGGGCAAATTGAAACCATACATTCAGTGCATGAATCTAGATATAGCGTAGAAACTTTACGTCGGTTATAAAAAAAAAATCTTCTGTTTTATAGAAAAGTGCAATACCTAAGCGACCAATATTTATGGTACAGCCATTTTTTTCTATTGCCGACTAAAAATTTCCGTTCAGGGTTCAGAATCAGAGGTGGAGAGCAATGAACGGCGGCGACTTACGAGTTGTTGGTCGTAGGTTCGAACCCAGACAGGCGCTTTACTGTGTGTAAACTATTTCATCACCTCTGCTCTCAAAATGGTGAAGGAAAACATCGTGGGGAAACCGGCATGTCTTAGAACCAAAAATTCGAAGACATGTGGCATTTACCTACGCGTGGTAGATTATAGCCCACTCCCTCTCGAAGAGAGGAGGCCTGTGTCCCTGCAGTGGGAACATTATAGGCTGATTATGATGGGTTCAGATTCATGTTCTGAGTACATGGTACCAGGTTGTACCACCCTGCCACCCTGTATACTAAAGTTCCAAATCCTATCTCTGGTGATAGAATTCGAAACTTTAATATGGTGAACAGACTAATATTGAAAAAATGTAACAACATTCACCTGCCCCCTGAACCCCTCTGAACTCCTGCCCTCTTATCCCTTAAGATAAGAGGGCAGGAGAATAATGATGAAGATCTCTCTGTTGGAGAATTTGATAACAAGAATACGATTAATTTGAAAGCCACCATAAATATTTACAGAACACAAAAACAACTCTTGTATTTAGGCTAATATCAAAGCCCAAATCTTCGTTAGCATAACAGACCCATTCAGCTTTTGGACCACTTAACGAAAAACCAGCTTCATCGAGAACCAGATTATCAAAGGACCAGATACGCATTAGGACCAAATTCTACAATCACGATATCCAATAGCGTTATAATCTTTGACACACCACAGACTGCCTACAGTATTGGTCTGTCCTTCCCCTTTTTAATCCATCCAAAGGTTGTCTTTAAAAGATCGCTCTTAGAGATAAGACCACCCATTGTGGCACCCTTTGTAGTATCTATATACGAGTATATGTCTGTAATTTATATGGTGTACATAATAAAGGGCTATAATAAAGGCGTTTAAACGACGCAATGTTTGCCTGTAAAGTCTTGAAAGGAACTATTGACTCACCGCCGCTGCTCGCACTTATAAACTTTCGTGCTCCTTCAAGAATTCCACGTAAACCCATAACTCCACTTCGTCCTCCACAGAGAAGAACGGTGTTGGGATCTAACTCTCCATGCGCTAGGTTCTGTAGGGTTTTGAATAGTTGCAGCGATCTAATTGATTTCCACTTTGATTCTCTGACTAAGCTGAAATCTAAAATCTTGAGTTGCATAACAGAGGTGTTGTAAAGTATTCATTATTTTGTTTAATCATTTTGTTGCTTACATAAGATTTATTTATTCATAGTCTACATATTTTTTTTTTTTAGCTTTAATTTGGCTTGTAAACTGTACATGTACCTAAGCTTACAAATTAACATAATTTTAGTTCATGTGGTGTTTACCTTTAAGTAATTGTTGCACAGTTCAAAGTTTTTAAAGATGTTATTTTTATCAAGAGTATAGTGTAAACAATTGTTGGTGAATCAAATTATTAAAAAAAAAAATAAAAAAAAATAGAGAGTATTCTATTTTATTCTATTCTTTGTCCAAATTATCTCGTTAGGACTGCCTCGTTGGTTTAGTGTTCGCAAGTGAGGTCTGGGTCAGGTCAGGAAAAAGTGTTCTTATGTTTTTCTATCTGGAATTTCTCAGCTGTCCGTAGTCTGGATCTGTGCTCATCCATGGAAATAGGCGTGCCCGTATTTATCAGCAGCACCATTTTAGCCTGGTATCACCCTACTGGAATAGGGAAAGGGGAGGCCCCCCTTTATTCAGCCATACTTCCCGATTCCATGCCTCCTATTACATGGGACCTAAACATAACGGGTGAAATGTGGGTGAGAGTACACCTCTGCCCAATCCTTCCGAGAAACAAGGCGTGATATTATGTTATACGAATATGTTATCTACAATCCTCCTCCAGCTCACCCCTGCTCCGATAGGCTACGAATGTTTACAATTCAAAATAATCTGCATTGTTTACTATCCCAATGTGTTTAGGTTACGTAAAGTCAACGTCACGTACATAGTGACAGTTTGATTTTACAGCGCCCTTATTACGTGACAGTAAAGGCGGTTGTTGTAGTTCTATTGACGTACGTTTGACCGTACTACATCACATTAGTATGCGTCTCCTGTCGCCTGTCCGTGTCCGGACAAGATCTTAGAAAGTATAACATGTTGGGACGTTGCCTTTTTACGGGTTTAATACATGTTGTAGTATATTCTTTCATAAAGAGTATGTAAACATAGGGTGATATTGGTGTAGATGGCTACAAGAGTAGGGGAAGACCAAAGAAACGATGGATGGACTGCGTGAAAGATAATAAATGACTAGAAAGGGGGTGACTACCGAGATGACGACTAATAGTGAAGTATGGAAGAAAAAGACATGTTATGCCGACCACAAATAAATTGAGATAGTGGCAGGTGAATTATGATGATGATGAGGGTGATATGGATAGAAAGATCGTAAAAAAACGACTCATCAATCGATAAAGCCACTAGGTATAAAAATAAATCTTCACATAATCAACCTATAATGTTCCCACTGCTGGGACACAGGCCTCCTCTCTGTGAGAAGGTGTGGGCCGTAATCTACCACGTAGGACCAGTGCGGGTTGGTAGATGTCACATATCATCTTGGAATTTTTGTTTCTAGGACATGCCGGTTCCCTCACAATGTTTAAATCTACATCAGCTGCAAGGTATTCACAAACATTAAAACACCACAAAACGGTGAACGACCAGATTTTACATAATTAATTTACTTGTCATGGCTTCATTTTTAATTCTTATTCACCTATTGTGGTATAGTAGTTTTATTCTAGGTGCATTGTCTTCACATATAATTATAACTAGCTTCTGCCCGCGACTTCGTCCGCGTGATTTTCACCCCCATTCACCCTCTTAGGGGTGGAATTGCGAAAAAACCTTTCTTAGTGGATACCTACTCTTCACAAAGAATACACACTCCAAATTTCATGTCTCTAGGACCAGCGGTTTAGGCTGTGCGTTGATATATCAGTCAGGACTTTGAATTTTATATATACATAATTATATAGATTAACGTATACAAAATATTGTAAAACATTATAAAAAAAGTAATGGCGGAGTTCCTTTCCCATTCTTCTACATACAAAAACTACCTTTTGGAAGGGGCGACTAGATTCAATTCTATTTTATTGTAAATTTTGACGTTCAAAAGTGCCTTTTATGTGGCTATTTGTAATAAATGCTTTTGAGTTTGACCTTCATTTTCGCTTAGAAACAGACTCGAAGGACCAATAAACCATCTATAACACCAGTAAGCAATCAAGCAGGAATTATTATGCTGATTTGTACAGAAAAAACACATAATTATCCGGGCTACATATTGCTTATCAGTATAAGTGCTGGTGTAATTCGAGAATGCATCATTAAGTACACTTGATAACGTTATGATAATCTCCGTAATAACAGTAAATGACGTAATTCACACGCCCACCTGGTTAATGTGGCGCCGTTTTAATTATGTTCAAAATCAGGAGGAAATTAATAGGCAGCAAAAAAATCTAAATATTGATCATAAAATTTAATCAGAACACACCACATTTTTGTGGCCATGTAACCATCTTTATATACCGAGACCCCTCCGTGCCTCGGGAAGCACGTTAAGCGGTTGGTCCCGGCTATCATTCGTGGATCTTTGACAGTCGTTACGGGTAGTCAGAAGCCCGAAAATCTGACAACCAGTCTTATCAAGGGGTATCGTATTTACCCCGTAACTGGGTTGTGGAGGTCAGATAGGCAGTCGCTCCATGTAAAATACTGGTATTCAGCTGCGTCCGATTAGACTGCAAGCCGACCCCAACATAGTTGGGAAAAGGCTAGGCAGATGATGAACAACGATATAATACTCTGGCAAAAACAGCCTTAAAAACAGCCTTCTTTGAAGAGGCCGAAGAGGGTTCTTCGGCCTCTTCAAAGAAGGCTGTTTTATACTCTTCAAACCCATCTATCATCCTGCACCATTTTCTCCTGCAGATAACGATCTCCTGCCAATTCACCACCGAGCTATATCAGACTGTTTATTGAACGTTTACTTATCTGCCCATAACTTCGCGGCCTGAACCTCCAGGATTCTTGGCTGAACGCCAGTTCATCTGTTATGCTGACCTATAAACAGTTCTCTACAGCCAGTATTTTGATAAGTCATCCCGCAGTTCGATGACTTTTAGTTGGCCGGGTCAAGATTTTGTCGATGAAGGATGGAAGTTTGTGTTTAAGTTAGAAAATGGTCTGGAGATGTGGGGTTGATAGCATGTTATGAGATTATGTGGAGAGTTTTATGTTGTTTTGATCCTTAATAGGATTTTAGTAATAAGTATCTTTAGCCCCAATTTTGCAATCTTCAGGTAACTTTTATCTGAGGAATAAAAATAGTAGCTTATGTATACTTACATACTAATATTATAAATACGAAAGTGTCTTTGTCTGTTACTACACAGATACACAAATAGTTTGATTCCCGGCAAATTACATAGGATAGTTTTTATCCAGATATTCCCACGGGATTGAGACTTATGCGGGTGAAACCGCGGGGCATAGCTAGTAGAAAATATATCAAACTGCAATGTTGATCTTCAGATAAAAGTTACATAACTGACAATTGAAAAATCAGCCTCTAGTTGATGATACCTACTAAAGAATGAAGCACAAATAAATATCGAATGAAGTTCATTAACAGTCTACATCGAACTAAGAGAAAGAATCAGGGTAATACTGCGTTTAAATTTTTCTTTACGAGACACAGAAATATATGTATGTAATATGTATAGTACTCGTATACATCCGCCAACCCGTACTGTGCTCGCGTCATGGATTACGGCCCACTCCCTCTCCCAGAGAGGACGCCTCTATCCCAGCATTGGGAACATTATAGGCTGATTATGTTACACAAATGTCTGCAGGTCATACAAATCCTTTTCGTAGGAAAACTACTGCGACCCTAGAAAGTCAATCAACATCAGCCACTGCATCGATCAAGCCGATAACCTCTCAGATCTTCCCTTAGCGTTGATAATAAGCGATCAAAAGATTAGGTACCTAGGTACACGTGAAATAGACTAAGCTGCGGCAAATACGCAGGCCACGCACTCCTAATAAAAAAAGAGTATTGTAGTTAAGAGTATAATAATTGTCATTAGGGTAATGAGGGTAGCGGGATTGTCCGAAAGGGTTACCGCTGCCCCGGAGCATAAAGCAACAGCCGGCCGAATGCCAAAAGTAAGAACAAAATAAAAATAAAATAAATACACAATACCTAATTTTAAATGTTTGAATAAACACAATAATTATTATTTATTTTACATCCGTTACCGTTGCCTAAATAACCCTATCACTGAAACCAACTGCAAGCGGCAGAATGATAAAATATACTGCCTATTTACCTAGCAGAAACCTCACTGATATACCAACTTTAATATCATTTAGCGCCACAAAAAGGGCGTAAATACTGGTATAACTATTAACGCTTGCTGGAGTTTGGTCGCAAAAACTTGGCTTCTATTACACTGGTCGTGTGACACTTGAAGACCACGGTCCACGCCTCTAATCCTGTCTGTGACATGTCAGCAAAAAATATCTAGCCGCCGAACTATTAAGGTCGCGAACACTTGATGGGGATCGTACTACGAGTGTGGGAAGTCGGAAAACGGTCACAGAAGCGAGATTCGAGGGTCGGGATAGACTAAGGGACGTTTTTGTGAACTTTTTGAGCATTTTGTGATGTTCATTTCGATGAAATTATGAATGGCTACCGATTGAAGAATGGTTCTAGTGACAGTTTTTACTGTCAATGATTTTGGTTAGAATAATTTCGTATTGTAAGTTCAACCGTAGCAGATGCTTTTCACCATCAGCCTATCCTGTTGCCTAGACCTCTCACCCAGCTGCTAAGATCGTTGCTCTACTTATCCTGAGCCTGATTGCCATGAAAGACAAAAATACGTTATTTCTTACTAGCTGCGCCCCACGGTTTCAGCCGCATAAGTCTCGATCCCGTTGGAATATCGGGATAAAAGTATCAAAGTCAAATCATTTATATCAAATAGGCACATTAAAGGCACTTTTGAACGTCGAAAATTACAATAAAACGAAATTGATTCTAGTCGCCCCTTCCAAAAGGTAGTTTTCGTATGGAGAAGAATGGGCAAGAAACTCCACCGTCATCATATCTTATGTAATGTCCAGGTCATGGCCTACCCATGTGCCAAATTTCATCCAAATCCGATCAACTGTTTTAGTGCGAAAGCGTAACAAAAAACACACAAAATCATCATCACCATCATCTGCCTAGCCTTTTCCCAACTATCTTGGGGTCGGCTTTCCAGATTTCGAATTTATTGTAATAAAACGGAAAATGCTAACAAACTGGAAATTAACTCCCGAAAATACACGTTCTATGCTTTACCAATGAACTGTGACAGGCTTAGATGTACGGGTTTAAGTGGGCCTATTACATGCACAGGAATACCTAGGAATTTACATAGGTACTTCACAATAAGCCCCAAGTAAAGACGCGCCTTGTAGTTAAACCAGCCATGCATGCAGCCCCAGAGCTATTATTATCTTAGGTAACCCTTGTGTTCATGAAGCCTGAATCTTTAAAATCTTTACCGTGTATATGAGAAAGATAGCGTCTTGCCAGTGAAAACTGTGTAGCGAGAAAAGGATGAAGTGTAAATAATAAAATGAGGTTGTGTGCTTATGAGCCGAGTATGTGCGTTTCAACGTCATCGACCGACTGGAGCCAAGTATACCCGATTCTGCGTCACCGACCGACTGGAGCCGAGTATACCCGATTCTGCGTCACCGACCGACTGGAGCCGAGTATACCCGATTCTGCGTCACCGACCGACTGGAGCCGAGTATACCCGATTCTGCGTCACCGAATTCTGCGTCACCGACCGACTGGAGCCAAGTATACCCGATTCTGCGTCACCGACCGACTGGAGCCGAGTATACCCGATTCTGCGTCACCGAATTGTGCGTCACCGACCGACTGGAGCCGAGTATACCCGATTCTGCGTCACCTATCCGAGCGTGACGGTTCAGTTTCGTTTTCAATTCAAAATTCTTATACTTACAAGTTAATGTCGGACATAGCTCGCATAAGTTTTCTTGTTTATAGGTGAAAATGCGGCCTTCACCTGTAGCCTGACTACCTCTACTCTACGAAGAATAGACTTATTATCTCTTTCAAGTAACATTTTTCTTCATTCTTGATGTCGCTTCGTAGAAATCTTTCTATACAACCTCTCACATTTTATCCTTCATTTCTTCCGATTCTCCCGTCCTGAAAGTATGTTAACTTGAAGTAAATGATTTTAATAGCAAGCATAGAATTATTTTTAAACATAAAACTGTACAAAAAGACAAAAAAGGTAAATAGCCCACAAAAATCAAACGCGGATGAACTCACAGGCAAAAGCTAGTGTTTTAATAATAAAATAGCTTGAATTAGGCGCTCCTTGAAATAGAAGTAGGGCTTCTAATACAAGCCGCTCCTAATTCAATCGGAATCAATCGACCCAGCTCCGAGTTTAGCACCAATAGTAGCACATAGGCACAAACAGACACTTCCAGGTCACCGCTCGACGTACAGACAGCGAAACAGTTAGGTATACAACTATACGGGCTATAATAATCAGCTTTTATTTTTTGTCGATACCTTTGCGCTCAAACTGAACTCAATTTGGGCTAGTGCTCTATTTATCAGACTTAGTCTTGCCAAAGAGTATCGTGTTACCCAGTAACTGGTTTGTGGAGATCAGATTGGCAGTTGCTCCATGTAAAATACTGGTATTCAACTGAATTCGGTTAGGATGATTTTGTTAGTAGATGGTGAACAAGATAAAAACAAGAGATTGACAACAATTTTCATCTTTATTTATATAGTTTGTAATAATCTTTTAAAACTTAAGACCCGCATAGAGGAGCGTTGTCAAAAACTCGACTACTTAGCACACGCATTACATTGTTTAATAGACTAAAAGTAGTTGCAAGTTAGGTGCCTGCACACTAATCTCTTGTATTGACTGTACTAACTGGCTATTTCGAACTAGCGTGTCGCGAATACCGAGTACATTGACTTCTAACCATTAATGCTCACTGAAATAACTGTAAACTATCGTTTAATTGGAAACTATGGATATTGTTTCCGATAACTGAGAATATATTTTGTCTGCTAAGGTTTGCAAACAAAATACATTGTCATTAAGGAAAGGAGATGCGTAGAAGCTTAGTATCATACATGATCCTGTGAGTTTCAAATCGAGATTTATCACTAAACATCGATCAATAATGCCTACGAGTCTAAGCATGATTTAGTGTCAAATTAATTTAAGTAAGATGCAATGTAACAGTGTCTACGCATTCGTCATCATCATAATCAGCCTAGAATGTTCCCACTGCTGGGACACAGGCCTGTTCTCAGTGAGAGGGAGTGGGCCGTAATCTACCATGGGGGCACAGTGCGGATTGTTAGATGTCTCATGTCTTCGAATTTTTGGTTCTAGGACACGCCGGTTTCCTCACGATGTTTTCCTTCACTGTTTCTAGAGCAGTACACACACTAAACACACATACACACGCACACACACACATACACATACACACATACACATAATAAAGCGTTTGTCTGGGTTCGACCTACAACTCGTAAGTCGCTGCCGTTACCACTGGGCCACCATTGTTCACTGGGCCACCACTGTTCAAGCAAACACACGCAACACACAATTTAAAACAATTACCTCGGTCCAGATTTTTTTCATATTTTCAAAAAATACTATTTCAACCAGTAGGTAAGTTCATTTATGTGGAAAAATACTCACGATTTTCTTACTTAAAAAAAAAACCAAAGACATTTCATCCCAACCAAAGATAATTCAAGAAGTTGAAAACGTATTTTTTAACATGAAATCTTGAAGACTTCCACTCTTCCAATCGTCCATCAGATAAGGCTATCATTTAACTTTTCCTAAGGGCTGATTTTTCAATCATCTGATAACTTTATTCGAGGAATAATTTTGAAATTTTGACAGTTCTTTCATACAAAAACTGTCAGACGTCAATTTTATTCCACGAATAAGAATTATCTAGAATCAGCCCTTAGTAGATTAAAATTCTTATCAGTTCTCGTTAGTAAACCGCCACACTGTGACAACGACTTGTGAAAATTAAGGTACTTGTCACAATGCCGCTGAGACGAAGACATTTTGAATCTCATTATGTCACTGAAAACCTGGGTACTATGTGGACAGTTATTAAAATGTAAGCTATTATGGCATTTCCATGTTGTTTAAGTGAGTTAGGTGTTATTGAAATTACAGGTATGTGAAACTTCTAACTTATAAATTCTTTAAAAAAACAGGCTTTTTTATAAGAACCCTTAGCCCACTTTCGCACGGCCGTAACCCTTCAGGTATCCTACCACACTTCTGTATAAAGAGGACTTAGGGGGCAACTCGTCCATTTCAAAACTGGGACCAGGGACTAGTTGCCCCTTTCTAATTTCGTTAGGGGTCAACTCGTCCCACTTCGAAACTGGGACCAGGGACCAGTTACACCTTTGTGTGAGGTAGTAACTGTTAGAAAGAGTTGTCTGACAACTCTTTGTGCTCCAAATAACATTGCGCAAACATGCCACTATACCTCACTCCCTACAGCTACAAGAAGGCAAGTGCAAAAGAACAAGACTGTGTAGCACGGAGAGACATACTTAGAACTGCTTTTGCTCAGCGGCATTATTGGATACTGGGTTCACGGGTTTACAATAAACTCAATGCTGTTCTAAATATTTACTTACCCGACAGCAATGCAGGAACGCTGTAAGTGACTGGCTGAAAGGTCTATCCTACGAAGAATCTGAGAGACTTAGTATTAAGTGACTATTTCACCAACGTATCATACTCACTCATACCTTCTGAACCTTGGACAGACAATACCAAAGACACACACACACACACACCCTAACCCCAATACACACACACACCCTTACTTACTCTTTTTATAAATCTTTGTTTGTAAATTATAAGTTGATTTTTATTTTTGATTAGAATTTATTCAAAATTTAATTGTCCTAGTTGGTCCGGAGGAAGGTGATGGCATTCGTGATATAGGGTAATCCTAGTACGAGTGTAAATCACTTCTTTGATAAATATAAGTGCACATTACTTATGACTAAATTTATTTGTTTTTAAGGAGATTTACTGTACCTACCCATTCTTCCAGTAATAAAGATATTTTTTTATTTATTCTTCAGTTATATAAAGCTATCTGACTATACCTATTGAAAAATCAGCCCTTAGTAGTCACATGCAAATATGCTAGGGTTGTCACCAAATGGGAAATAAAACAATTGTGATTATTACTATTATGATGTAATCATTTATTCATATTTACATTCAAAATAATTGTGATTATTAAATCTAATGTAACTATTTATTCATAAATATAATTATATTTACATATGTTGCACTGCTAAATATTTACGTGACACTTTATTTTTGGATTTTCTTAATTGTCTATTATAAAATTTAACTACATAATGTATTCGCATTCGGATGAACAATCTGATAAGAAAAGAATGAGGAAAACATGAACATGGCTGTGATTTAAATTCTACTGTACTTAGTATTTCAAATAATCTATCTAAAATATTGTTTCCAACAAACGAGTGGAAATTTTGTCTAAAACAGGCTTGCAGTTTAGTACAGTATTCAACGAAATCAGCTGGAGGTACCTGTACGTCGATTCTGTAAAATTCAGACAACAACTCGCATCTCACTTCGCTATTCACTCTCACTTCGCATAAGGTTCAAACTGACCTTGATTTTGCATTCTGTAAGCATCACCTCGTCACTTGCGAAGTGAAGTGAGCTCCGAAGTGACCAATATTGCACTAGTGACTACCATCTCAACAAAATGTTAGTCGAGATTTATCGACTCCAGTTTTTTGACACAATTGTTGAGTTTTTGGCACAGAATTAAATTAAAATTATTTTTTATAGTAAGAAAATAGAACTTTGCTTTTAATTCAATATTTATTCCTAAGAACATTGTAATATTTCTCGAAAAAACAATATATTTGTAGCTGGCAGATAGATTGATTTGCCGATTGTCAAAATAAAAAGAAAATGGATAAAAGTCAAAGGATGACATGTAAACAAACAAAGGGAGAGATTGTGATTTTTATTATTGTAAAATTAGTATCTGTAGTCCACCAAAGGTATCATGCATAGTATTGTATGCACGTTTACGTAAGTAAAAATCACTTGTTGTTGGTTCGTCAGAATAATTTGACGCGTAGTTAATCATTGATAAACATTTTGTGTTCATCTACGCAACGCCGTATTATAACCATTATAGAATAATGTAAGTATAATAAAATTATTACAAAAAAAAAAACGCCCGCGTCTGCCCTTCGCGCTCGGTACCGCAAACTAAGGGCGTTTGCGGTACGCGGCCCGCGCCGCCCGACCCCCCGCGAGTTCCCCTCCGTTGCTCTGCGCAAGTACATTCGTCGCGCTACTGTAGGAAATATTGTAATACTGTGCCGTTATTGTGTGTCAAATAAATTAAACATCACCAAACGAACAGAGTAGGTATGTAAAGCCCACATTCAATCAGGCCCCAACACCCGCCATGAATTTTTGCCGACGAAGAATTTGAAAAAATGTGCTCACGCTTCACGCATTTGCCGAAAATCACTGACCCATTTCCATTCACCTCCAATCAACATTCAACTGCATATCTGATCACAATTAATTTAAATATTGGAAAAAGTTCATTTAAATCTGTTTGATAATACTCCCGCGCTGTCATCCGAATAATAAACGACCACAGATATCGGATCGCATATTTTCATCGGCTTAACTATTTTTCTTTATAATCTGTGGTAGTGCCACAGATAATTAAACACGCGTTACGGCTGAGCGAGCGATGCGAATATGGAAATCTGCGCTGGTGAGTGTAATGGTGCCTCTACAAGTTTGCCTAACGAGGTTGGTATTGCGGTAGGCCCTGTTGGTCGGGTTGGGTTAGAGGAAGGAAAGGGAAAATAGATTTCCTTTTTCCAGTTTACCGTTCTTTCCAGAAAAAAGTCGAGCTTAAATTGTGTCACACTCCCCTGTGGGTTTTATAAAACAATTTGTTAGTAAAATATTTTTTTAAGTTAAAATTGATTTCAGCAACAAAGGGATTTTCTTCCCTTCTCGTTGGAACCTTGAATATTTCCTTTCCCAGTTCCTCATTTGCTGTTATGTTCTCGATACATGCAGCCAATGTGTGGAGGATGCGTTATAATTACGTATGCACAAGCAAATGCTTTTTAGAAATTGATAGAGAATGTTATCAGCTGAATATCATCATGTGGCGTGTGGCAGATTATTGTTATTTTGTTGCTAGTTTTACGTACTAGAAAATATGTTAGGAAAAATAGGTAGGTATGTACCAACTACTTACCTAAATTATACAAATAAAAAACACTTTTATTTGAATGTTATTATTTATGCTAGTAAATAAAAATTATTAAATAAAACCACCCTCGCTTGCTGCTAACTTCGTAGTAGGCCTCGTAGCTCTAGGATAATTTTATTTAAAAATAGAAAGGTTGGTCGGTCATAATGACTTCTCTTTGTCAATATTTATGCTCTGCACACAGCAAGAATCTTCGGTCCGAGAATAATCGTCTGCTTCGTTGTCCTTCTCATCGCTCTGGTTTTATAAAGTCTTCTTTCTTTGTCCAGGCGGTTTTCCTTTGGAATGCGCTCCCTCAGAATATCAGGACGGTAACCAATCGGTTCACATTTAAAGTGAAAGCTCGAGAACACATACACAAGAAGTTGGCAGATTCGTCTCAGAATTGAGTTGTCGTAGGGTTTCTTGTTTATGTCTCATAACTTTTTTTTTTATATATAATATATATATATATTGTTGTATGTATGTATATATGTATTTATTCTTATATTCTTATATCTTTTATAAATATTTTCTATTTTTTTTTTCACTATTATTGCACCTGCTGTGAATTGTCTCTGCATCACCCTAAGGTAGACTGGTAGAAAATGCCCAAGGCATTAAGTCCGCCTTTGTACAGTTTTTACTTGTGCATAAAGTTTTAATAAATAAATAAATAAATAATGTTAAACTTTTTGCTGATCTTTATTGTAGAATCGCAATAGTCACTGGCCATTTGCGGTCAAAAAATTGTGTGATGCCATTAAAGTTCATTCTTATTTTTTTCTTTTTTGGAAAAGTAAAGGGCCTTCCCATTTTTTTTTCAAGCAGATTAGCCAGTTCAATGAAATTCAATTAAATGGAAACTTTTTAGTAGATATAAATTATTTCATGTATATGTATAGAACAGTGTTACAAGAACAATATTAACATCAACTAAATTCAGACATTCTGCTACAACAAGCATGATTACACCAAATATGTGCCCAATTTCAAAATGATGTGGCCACTGACCATCCAATACACATCCACACTCATCCGTAAACAATCAAATTACTGCTTCCATTTGATTTCGCCTCATCATCCCCGGCTTTCGAGTTCAATTCGATATTATAATATACTTGGTTACTCATTTGAAAATTCATGCCATGATGATTTGATATGAATTAATTATTATCGATTTGAACGCTTTATTGGGGTGAGAATATTTGTCGCAGTTTATTTTGATAGTGTTGTTGTATTTGGGTACAGGTTTTTTAAATAAGTAAAAAGATTTTACCGGTCAAGCTCCGCGAGTCGCCTGTCGGCGACAAAACAAAAGAAAATCAATTGTACGGAGCTTGATAGATTAAAAAAAACATTAAAATAACTTATCAACCGATAAAATTGACATTTCTTACAACGCCATCGTTATGACATCCACGGTTCAAGGTAGGACAACACCACAGAGCGTAAAATTACTGACAAAAAAGTGCAAACGTAAATCAAATAGAAATCGTACCCTTTTGAGGAAGGCATTTAATAAGGAATTCGGCAATTTTACTGGTGTTCCTTCATCATAACAAAAAGAACACAAAATCGTTTAAAAAAAATATATAAAAAGAAAACCTTTTACATGGTGTCGATCCGATAAACAGCAAGTAAGCAAGTATGTTCTTACTGACCAAAAGAACATAAAGTCAACTGCAAAAGGTACTACTGCTGTAGGTAGGCATTATTACGGTAGATAACCAATTACTGCTAAATACTGTAACAAAGCAAAATAAAAGACCACTATCACTAAGTAATTTCAAAAAATCTTAATTCCTCTAACATAAGAACTCCGACCTCTAACTACCCCTGAAACAAGAACAAACCCAAAACCAAAAACAATAAAAGAAAATATAAATTACAACCAAAAACAAACTAGAAACAATCGTTCCCATATAAAGAGCCCAATTAACTTCCACCGCGCCAAGTCGCCATTCCGAGCGCCTTCCAAATTTGAATTTGTATGAGCCACAGATCATAAAATAAAACAGATAGGCCGAAACCGGTTGTTTGGCTGTTACATACAGGAAGAACTTAGGTTGACAACGAGAAGCGGGAGCAACGATGGGCTCGAATATGTAAGTGTACACACGAGGCATGGAAAATTGAAAACAATGTTTGGTATTTTTCGGTGGCGGAATATTTGTGTGTTTTTTCGCAAAAGGTTTTGGCACATAATGGCACGAGCCTTTAACCGGTTGAATGCCGTAATTATCTACAGAAACAATTAAAAAGCATTGTGTCTCGCGTGCATCCATGATACGAAGGGTTAAATACTATAACAGGTATATTTTAACATAATTAAACCCAAATATCCTTTAAGGTAGAAAAACAGAATTCAGTTAGGTACCTATATTTATAAACATGTATCAATCAGTACCATACATATAAGACTAATTTATATCTATTTATCACAAAAATTATCATCAAGAAAATTAACACAGACTTTGGACTACAACAATCAAAGCTTCGTCAGATCTCTTCAGTTTCTTATCTAAGACATATAACCCGACCGATTTACGAAGGTAGCCGTATTCCTCCGTCCGTAATGGGCAGTGCGTGCAAGCGGCCGCGGTCGCGATCGATCGCCCGTCGCAGTGCGGCAACACGCGATTTCCTCAACAGCTGATTTCCAAACACGCTCATTGGCCGGCTTATGGCCCACCGCCATTATAATGCAATTTGTGGTCTATTCTTTTTTTAAGTTTTTCACCGCGCGAAGAATTTACGTGTTCAATTTTTGAATGCATATTTTTTATTGATGTTTGACGTATCAGTTTGTTTAGTTGTTTTCTAAATAATCCAGCTCATAGACAATTAAAACCTAATAGAGGTCTCTTGTCTCTATTGCTAAATATCTTGGCAAGCTCTATGACCAAACACTCTAAGGCAAATTGATATTTGCACTTAGTAAATTCTGCTGCCCAATTTTATTCACTTATCCATACGATACTTACAAAAATACTTATATTACAATAATATAGTTTTATGTGACCTTCACCCCTGGCCCATAGATAATATCATCACCTTACTGCCCTAGTCACATGTTAGGTACTCGGGGTCGGTCGGCGCAACATGTTTTCTTTTTCCATTCTCCCCTATCAACCGTCCCTTATAGACCCATAATCTATGAGTATGAGTATTAAAGTTGTTAGAACTAAGTATAAAATTCCGACAGGTATAATGCATTTGGAAAACCTTCGCTCACACTGTTAACTGCGATTAAAAATAGATGAAAAGAGTGAAATGCGTTTTTCATCAAAACTCGCTCGCAACGGAATTCTAAAGAAATGAAATGTGTTTTTCAACGTGGTTTTATTTGAATGCGTCGCTCACAATTTTCCCTCTACAAACACTTTCATTTGTACACTAGAATTCTGTTTCACGTGTGTTTTTAGTCACACAGCACACTAATCATAGATAGAAACATTCCTCATAATTTATTAGGTTGTATCTACTCACTATAATGCCTCTTTTAACGCCATTCTGTCGTGGTTTTTGCCAATATTGTCCAGAACTATAATTGCGTAACACTTTCAATCACAATTCGAATCATTTTGACGCATACATATTGCTAATCCATTGCTTCATACGTTCGAAAAATGTGTCTGCTCAACAACGTAAATAACGCAATGAATGTTGTTGAACTGTCAAAATGAAAGCCATTCAAGTAAGCAACTCCTATCGCAATGACAGTCCATGTGCCCTCCCGCCCACTCTCAGTTACCATACAATCAGGGATTTACTCCGCCTATAATAGTCACCACAAATAAACAACTGTTCTGCCCATCGTCAATTCACTTGATATCCTTAACTTTGGGTTTTTGAACAACAATGAAGGTTGAATTACAGCATTTCTAGTGCTAGCCGAAAACCCTTTTAAAAAAGTCACGTAATTTATGACCCTAAAGGTACTTACTAGAGTCGTTTTGGTTCCACTTCACCTTCACAAAAACAGGTCATCCAATCGAATCAAAAACGTTTGGGAACCATTAACCTTTTCAAGCCATTGGCTGATTAACTTTTGCGACATTACCTATTACGCATTACATCTGCATTTGACTAAAAAAATATAGTCCTGTTATGTAGGAGACATGTAAGACCCCTTGTTAGGAAGGTAATCTACCGGCATAACTTCAAAATGTTACGAGTAAGGCAGGTCGAGAAAGAAGAATGAAGATTGAAAGGGGTGGATAAATTCGTCTGCCTAGTCCAACGATGTTGGGGTCGACTTCCAATCTAACCAGATGCGGCTGAATACCAGTATTTTACATGGAGCGACTGCCTATCTGACCTCCACAACTCTATTACTGGATAAACAGACTGGTTTTCAAACTTTTGGGCTTCTATATACCCGTAACGATTGTCAAAAATCTATGTAGGAATGGCAGTCGAGACCAACTATTAACGTGCTTTCCGAGGCACAGCGGTGTATAATGGATAGTCACCCATCCACGGAACAACCCCCGGCATGCGTTGCTTAACTTTGAATCGTTCCGTGTATTATTTACCCACAAGCCCCCAGAAACCCAAAATGGTCAATTTGCAAGAATCCGTAAAGATTAAATCATATTATTTTTAAATATACATAGGAACTTCTTTTCGCACCTAAGGGAACCTAACCTTAAAGCGCTAATGACATCAGCCGCTACTCCACATGGCCGCTCCACTTTTTACGCCTCGAGGCAGAATCCCTCGGAATAAATGATAACGTTTCCTATTCAACTTAACGACTCCTGTAAGTGTATGAACATTAAGGGTTATTTAGAGGACTTTGAGTTCATACTTTTCCACGTAAATCCAGTAGTAAGGGCTTTTAGAGCTGAGGATGATGTCCTTGACTACTAGGACCCTAAGTGTGCAACACACTTTCATTTACAATCCGAGGGTTTTCAAGAAAATTCCTAATCCATTGCTTCGTAGGTTTGAAACAACGTCAGCTTAACAACGTACCTAAATAGCGCAATGAACGTGGCTGAACTGTCAAAATTAAAGGCATTGCGATGGTTTGCCAATTATATGTGTTACTCCGCGGATCACGTTTCGACGTATTTGTAAAATACGACGCGGTCCAGCAAAAGGCAACTGGCATACTGGACTATGTGTGTCATGAAAGGTTTGTTCAAGTCATAAATAGGTAAATAACATTTGACAGAGAAAAATAAACTTTATATAAACACTAGCAGCGCCCCACGGTTTCACCCGCATAAGTTTCGTTTATAATTCAATCATGATTCGAAAGACACGTGGCGCCATCTATTATCATAATAACGCTATTGTTGTTTTCCTTGGGAAAAGCACATTTTTCGGGATGAAAGGTACCCTATGTCCGTTTCTGTATACCTGACAACGTATAAATACTTATGCAAAATTTCAAGATGATCGGTTCAGTCAGTGGCTTAGGCGTGAAAAGGTAACAAACATACTTACTTTCGCATTTGTAATATTAGTTAGGATATCATCACGCCTGTAATCCCCGAAGGGTCAGGCAGTGGTGTACCTATAATACACCCACATTTCGCCAGTTATGTTTAAGTCCCATGTAATAGGGGGCGAGCCTATTGCCATCAACCGGGCATAAATTCGTACCCCGGGCTTCTACTAAGAAATTCCTAATGGAAAAACCCTGGATTTTTTTACTGTGTTTAGTTTAGTTTGTGATCTTCCTGTACGAGTCGCAATAAATACTTTTTCTTTCTTTCTTTTAATAACACTTTGCCCGACATGGGAAACGAACTCGGGACCTCATGCTCAGCAGTAGCGCTTGCAACCACTACACCGACGAGGCACTCCAAAATAAAAACTTATCACATGTATTTTAACCAGGCTTCATTAATTTGAACTTTTTTAGGGTTCCGTACCTCAAAAGGAAAAAACAGAACACTTACCTATAGGATCACTTTGTTGTCCGTCTGTCTGTCTGTCAAGACCCTTTATCTCAGGAACTAAAACCATATACCCAGGTCTACTGTCCCTTGAAGCTGTGAAAAAATCAAACTTCTAAGTTAACGTAAAAAAAAAGATACGGCCCTTTATGCCGCTAATAATGTATATATTTCGACACTCAAGGAAATAAAAATTTATAGGGTACTTCCCGTTGACCAAGAATCATGAAATTTGGCAAGAAGCAATGTCATATACCTAGCACAAATACAGGAAAACATCTGAAAACCGTAAAGTAGTTACATACCTACAAATTTATACGGAACCCTCAGTGTGCGAGTCCGTCTCGCATTTGCCCGGTTTTTTTAGCTTTCGACCCAAAATCTATTTCGAAGTTTACTTATTACGTAGTCTGTTTTCTTACGTCGCCGTATTCGGTCGTATACCTCTACCAAAAAGTTTGAAGCTTAATAAATGACGAGCTAAATACTGCTAACTCGATGCCTACGCACCATTAGGCAGCCGTCTCCCTCTATTGAGCCTCGTAGCGTGAGCAACGAGCTTTCTTGTGATAATGGACTTCACAAAGTAGATTTCTTATATGATACTTAAAATATATGGAACATATTTTATAATTATGTTTTTAGAAGTTGGCTGCAATAATGATTTGTGATAAATACTTCGAACTTAACTAAGTATACTTGGTTACTTGTAATTCGACGTATATCCTTCAGGAGCTGATAGGGGGGCCAAAATGCAACATATTGAACCCCACATATGTGTCCGAAATTCAATAGTTTTCGAGATATTTGAATTTTAAGGGTTTTTCGATATAATTTCAAATAAAAAAAAACTACATCTTGAATAGGTACCATTACAAGGTGATATTGTAGCTGGCACTTCAATTAAGCTATGAACATAATTAAAAGTACTTATTTCAACAAAATAATTAAAATGATGAGCGATTTAAGAACAATATCTTACCAATATTTTAATTTTACACTTCAAAAGTGTTCGCAAAAAAATTTCGCAAAACCTTTACTTAGGTAGGACTATTTTAGGATGCCTACATTTAATTAGGGTGCGACCTAAAAAACAAGCTCCCTGAATCATAATTAACTATACTATCCCTAATTCCCTACCAACTGACGACATTTCCCTTTTACGAATTACATAGACGCGCCTACACAGCCTCTTCTATCGTCAAAGTTATAAGCGGAGAATTTTTTCTTATAATTTGGAAACTAAATATGAAAGTTCATGAAAGCCACAAGCCATATGAATACCAGCCGAAGAAATAGTCAATGCATTGCTCTCGAGTGCCTTTAACGTCAACGATTTATTCAGTCCTCAAAACGAAACATAGCAATGCAATCAGAATTGCTTAATTAATTAATTTGAATTTAAAATTAAAATAATGTATTTTTAAGTTCCTTGCTTAGCTCTATGGTTTACTAGTAGCCACTGAAGAGTTCCACTATCCACCTCCTGGTTCCATCATCAAATCAGCTCCAAGATACCAAATTATATTTTTGTCATCCAAACTTCATATACATACAAAGTTTCATTTCGATACGACAATTAGAAGTATGTTAGAATTGACTTCTAAGATTTTATTACATTGTTTGTTAAACTAATAAAAGCGTGTTAAAAAAGCAGTAAAACACAAAAATATGCTCGTTTATTTACAATTCGTGTTTGCACATAATCTCGCTCTTCTGACATGCACCACGCCTCGTAGCCCGGGGAAAATTTAGCACTCAAGAAGACTGGAGTGTAAGTTCGGTAGGCAAGCAGAACATTATCATATTAAATATTAATAGAACCATTTCCAGATACTAACACAAGCAAAGCCTCGCCAACTGGTTATGACTTCATATTGCACTTCAATCTTGGATCTTTATCGCAAAAGTTCTAAAACTTTGGCTTATTTTTCTTCGCCGAACGGGGCGATTTTAAGTCAGTATGTGAATTTGAGGAGATTATTTTAAATTGTTTGACAGTTATGTAATAAAACGTTATTTATTGGTCTATCTATGCTGTCCTCAGTGTGGTTAAAGTTTATAATATCGGTAATAACTTTATTTAAAAACTGAAGTCTGTACGCACAATTACCATCTATACTTTTCTTACTATTGAGGTAGGCTTTCGAAAAATTTAATGATCCATCATATTTTACGGTATTTATTTCTTTTTGTTTCATTTTTTTTTGTATCCTGCCAAACGCAACAATCTGTCCTCAGACATTTAGCTACTCCTTTGTTCGAATATTTCTGTATTGGTCTTTGAAGCAGTGAGGAATTGTCCATTGACCACTCTCGCTTATTCTATTGGGAATTTTTGTTTCATTAAAAATGTTTACTTTGTATCGAAATGTATTAATTAAAAACGAAAACAACATGAAAACATATAACGCAAAAGAAAATTGTGGATACAAGAGTGACAGGTTTCAAAATTACAAATTCACTGTTATGTAGTTTTATCAAATATCAAATTCAATTAAATTTATTTTATGGTAGTAAATAATCAGCCGTTAATGTTCCCACTGCTGGGACACAGGCCTCCTCTCTGTGAAAAAGAGTGGGCTGTAATCCACCACGCGGGCCCAGTGCGGGTTGGTGGATGTATTGTATGTAAATAAGTAAGAGTACTAAGATACCAAGAACTTTTAAACACCTTTTGAAGCACCTGCCATGTAATCTCTTCACCACCCTTGGTTGACTGATAGAGAATGCCTAAGGCAAAAAGTTTAAATAAATAAATAAACTTTTTTGACACCTTTAAAGACACATACGGCGGCGACTTGTTCGTCAACTCGCGAGTGTCAAACTCGCGGGCGCGCGAGTTGACACCTTCTTATTTTACCTATTTTTTGTCGTCAACTCGCTCGCACATAATTATAAAGTACAGTCAAATAAAAACGGATTGAAACCAATAACTATAAATAACTAGCTATTGCCCGCGGAATGGCAGTTCACTACCAACTTAAATTTCTACCAACTTAAATTTTGACGAAATAACAAGCAACAATTTGATACCTCCAACCTTTTTTCACAGCTTAAAATATTCACACAGAACCTGTAAAACGCTGCCTGAGGATGGAGCTAATTTACACTTCATTTCATTAGTTTACAGCGTAATATCCACAACAATTTAGTATCCCTAGATACAGCTTGTAAAACTGGTTACTGAGGGTCCGCTAAACTTTAACCCCTGTTTTACGACCTCGTCCGAAATGGGTCGGGATAAACACTTACTCATTAGACTTGTCAATATTTACCTTCATAAATATACAAGTTAGAGTTTTGAGATGGGGCAGTGGAGGCAGGTACCTTGACCGTTGTCACTACAAGAAAATGGTCTTAGGAGTGTCCTTAACTTTGTCAGATTTTTTGATCTGCTGTCACAGATTGAGCGAGCAGTGGTGGCCCAGTGGTATCGGCCGCGACTTACGAGTTGTAGGTCTTAGGTTCGAACCCAGACAGGCGCTTTACTTTGTGTAAATTATTTCATCACCACTGCTCTCAATACGGTGAAGGAAAACATCGTGAGGAAACCGGCATGTCCTAGAACCAAAAATTCGAAGACATGTGCATCTACCAACTCGCACTGGGCCCGCGTGGTGGATTACGGCCCACTCCCTCTCACAGAGAGGAGGCCTGTGTCCCAGCAGTGGGAACATTATAAGCTGATTATGTATTCACAGATTTTGACAAAATGTACAGTTAGCAAGAAAACAGGCAGTTTTCACAAAAACTTTTTTTCATGCCAATCGATCCTGCTGTACTCGAACCTCATTTGGTCCGATAGACTTTTTGATCCTTAGATATAAGAAAAAGTATCGATCATCAATAAAAGTTTTGTTCTGACCATTTTCTTGCTGACTGTAGAATTTTTTCAAAATCTGTGAATGCATATCGACATGTCGCAAAAAGTTAAGGACAGACTAATAAGATCGCTTTCGTGTAGCTATAACGCGACGGTTAGGGTACCTGCCCTCACTGCCCCATCTCAAACATCCGCCTTGTATAAAGTAGTCTTGTTTTTGTTGAACAGAAATCATGAACAGTTATTTCATAGTGGATGAACAAAAATAATTTGAAATATTCATGGTTATTTGGATTTTCCCCTCCGTGCCTCGGAAAGCACGTTAAGCCGTTGGTCCCGGCTCTCATTCGTGGATCTTTGACAGTCGTTACGGGTCGTCAGAAGCCCGAAAGTCTGACAACCAGTCTTACCAAGGGGTATCGTATTACCCAGTAACTGGGTTGTGGTGGTCAGATAGGCAGTCGCTCCTTGTAAAGCACTGGTACTCAGCTGCATCCGGTTAGACTGGAAGCCGACCCTAACATAGTTGGGAAAAGGCTAGGCAGATGATGATTTGGATTTTGAAATAGGTCAGCTTGTAGAATCTATGGATAAAGGACGTCGCAATCCCCTGGAATTTAGTCTTAACAGATCAAAAAAAGAAACATTTTGCTATTAATGCCATTCAGAAAGTGCTATATCAATGTTTAGAAACACCCTTTTCACAAATTGGATCGAGAAAGCATACAAAATAGAGGGTCACAGACAACATTTTTGTATATTTTTTAAATCCAGTAAACACGTTATTTGATATAGTGACATAACCAAACGACATCGATTTGTGAATTCTTCATGTTGGTTTAGCACTTTTTAATCGAATTTCGCCATATTATAGGTATTAGTTACTTCGTAACATTAAAAGAAAATGTAACAACTTAGTTTTCACCCTCGAACCCGAACCCTTGTAAGTTACGTATCGATTTAAAACTTTATTTGATCAAAGTTGAGGTTTATCTAAATACTAGCTGACCCGGCTGAACGGCTGGAACTGGGTACCGCCTCAGAATCAATAAATGTTGTGTTAACTTGTTCATCAAAATGTATGAGAACATGAATTATCTTCATTATTATTTTTCCGTTAATTTTTTCCATGTTTTAATAGTTATTCTGCTATTCAGAGCGGAGACAAATCAAAGACAACAAAAAACCTGTCCAAACATTCTTGAGTTATAAATGGTGTAACTAACCCGACATTGTTTTATTTATATAGAAGAAGATAGATAGATAAACATACATAGCGTACTTATGTCTCACAACGACAATCATATGTTACAACAAAGAAGTCCTTGATACTTTTAAGTCTAGACCAAACTGTAACCTAGGCACGTCTAGATTGTAGGGTACTAGGCTCTTCAGATCTTATCGGAAGGATTAATTAACTTCGTGCTAAAATGGCGGCCGGTCCCACGCCCTAGGGGTCATAATGTAACCTCGATATAGAGTCATAAGTGTCATAACTCGCCCAAATGGTAGAACTTTAGTAACCTTGTTTAAGAAGCTTTGATGTTTGTGTAAGTAGTCGACTTACACAGTCGTTGCACTGTAGTTTTTAAAGCTAGAATTGATCAGAAAGTTGAACGACACTGAAAGATAACTTGAGAAACAAATGAGAAGAAGTACTGTAAGAGGGAGTGGGCCCTAATCCAGCACGCAGGCCCAGTGTGGGTGGGCCACATGTCTTAATTTTTTTTTGTTCTAGGACATGCCGGTTTCCGCACGATGTTGTCCTTCACCGTTATGAGATCAGTGGTAAATAATTTGTATTACACAAAGTAAAGCGCCTGTCTACATTCGAACCTACGACCTACAACTCGTAAGCTGCAACCGTTACCACTGGACCACCACTGTTCTCGGCCACTATGACATAAGGCTAGCACTCTATTACATAATTACTGACTCACTTCACTCCACAGGCATTTAAATATCTGTACTCCCAGTTCCTGAAACTCTAATTAGTACCTAAATCCGCTGTTAAATCTCATAACAGCTGCTATGGTTGACAGAAATAACAACAAATAATCGAATTGACTTTTATGACATTTTGGAAATAGCTCCCTAATTGCGTAACATACTATCAAATTATCTATCAGAATATTGCTAATGCATTGCTTCATATGTTCGAAAAATTTGTCTGCTCAACAACGTAAATTACGGAACGAATATTGTTGAACTGTCAAAATGAAAGCTATTGCTACTGATAGTGCGTTACGCAATTACCTCGGTGATTAATCAAAATAAGCTTTTAAAAACCAAAGACCTACGTAGTTGTGAGGTGTATTCAAATTGTTTATGTACTTATTGATTTTCTAGTATTAAGCTACAGGTGTAAGCAAAGTTCTCAGCTAAGTCCTAAGTAGGTTAATCTAAGTTAAGCGATGAATAGCGATGGCGCGCTAGCCTGCAAGATTGCATCAGGGACTCGTACCTAGAGTCTATTCAAACTTATATTTCAAATTAATATTATTTCAAGTTAAACAAATATAAACTTTATTTTAATGGTAAGTAAATTGATTCCAGAGTGAGTAGGACTATTGAAAAAGTTATACAAATGATGTTGTAGCGTAAACTGAACTTTATTGTGTAGGATTTAAAGTTATTTTCCATAAACTCATATTTGTTTAGATTTTTGGCAAATAAATCGCGAATGCACCTAGATATCGCAAGAGCAACTACTTCGCGTGCCAAAAATCGCACCAGCTTACGTACAAAAATCGTAAGCCACCACTTTCGCGCTCAGTCCTATGTACTGCTGGCTGCGGGAGCGTGAGCGCAGGCGCTAGGCCCTGGGAGTGGGGCAAGACGGGTGCCGCACGCAGCAGCGACTTTGAATCGATTTGATTTTCCTATCACTAAATAATGCTTGTGACGTCATAGTAGGTAGTCAAAAGGCTTGGTTTTCATACAGATCGTGATACTTGCGTTATCTATGTCGATCTATATCTGTGTAAATACCACAGTCGGATGCGTCTCATAAACAATTAGATCACCTCAAAAAATGTCAAAGAAAGCCGAATAAAATAAGCACTAATGACAGCCTACACCCAAATTACATGTAGCACAGTAATATTATCATGTAACTGTGTCACCACAGAACAGTTAAATTTATCTGTTCTGTGTATGTCACTCATCTAATTAGGACTCGTCTGGATGAAAGATATCGATACCTCTGGGCTCAAAGGTCGTAAAGGACAAAATGCGACTTTTCAGGAGAAGCAAAAAACGAAAAAAATAAAATTATTTTTACTCTAACATTTTTGTTTCTTGAGCTATTTAAATGAAACCTAGGAAAAAAGTGCTTAGAATTTATAGTATTCTCTAGGGCAGTGTTAAAAAATTACCCTAGTGCTGTATTTACCGAGATAGATTTCCTTTACGACCATAAATTTAAAAATAAAAGTCCTTTACACCCTACAAATTTTCATCCTATGATTTTACCTAAGGGCGTAAATGTACTTTACTGCACAAAACTAAACAAAATAAGGAAATAATCGACAAGTGTAATATAATTTTTAGGTTCTTAAGGATCACCCGCTAAGGTATTCTGAAAGGATAAATTAATAATTAAACTTAAGTATTAAATGGATTATGTAATTTTGTATGTATTTATGTGTATACTACTGTATTTTCTTTACAAATATTCATGAAATAACATAATTATACAAATAAAACGTACATTTGTGTAATCAAATTGAGATCGTTTATTTGTAATTGAACACAAAGCTCTAAATCTTTAAATTATAAATTAATATTTTTAATACGTCCACCAATACTGCTGAGTGTGCCCGCCTGCTGGTTGTAGGTGAATGGGAGTCGGGCCTCGGGCTTGAGGCGCTACCGTCACCTAACATAGGCACTATGCTGGGTGACACCACATTCCGGGTCGCTACATGTTTGCGTCTGGGCGCTCCTTGCGGAGCTCCACATCGCTGTCAATGCGGTGAAGCAGTCGACTGCCTCGGACACCATGGCCTATCTTGCAGTAAGAGCGCTGGTCAGACGGCACGGCACGCCAGCATTAACAACATCATCCGCCGGGCAGCTGTTTTAGAACCCAATAGCTTGGCACGCTACGATGGGAAGAGGCCAGATGGAATGACCATAATGCCTTTGAAGTTGGGTAGGCCTTTGGTGTGGGATGCAACCTGTGTCGACACCCTCGCGCCATCCTATCTTCCTAGCACGGCGGGCTGTGCTGAGGTGGCTGCTGCAGGAGCAGAAAATCTCATACAGCGCAAATATAACCTACCTAACCTTATTGGGAGCTATATGTTTGAGCCGTTTGGGTTTGAAACTCTAAAGCCTTGGGGTCCGAGTGCTCATCAAATATTTCGAGACATCGCCAAGCGGTTGGTTAACTCTTCACGTGACCAGACCTGGCCTATTTTTAGCCCAAAGAATAAGCATGGCCATCCAACATGGTAATGCTGCCAGCCTTTTGGGCATTATCCCATTGACAGCGGCAGCGATGCGGCCGAATTTTTTTAAATGAGCTCCTGTCTTTTTCTTTTTAATCCTTTCTTTTTATTATACACATAATATCTATAAATATTTTAGTGTTTAATTGTAAAATAGGTTATGTGTATTAGAAATAAATAAAAATGTGTCCGACTAGTAAAAAAAAATTAAAGAAGTGAAAATATAATTCTTCTTTTATCAACTTTATAAACAGAATGTGTTTGATGAAATGCTGAGTAAACACCTCTCTGACCAGTTGGATGGGGTGGTTTTTTGATCCTGGATCTGAACAGTCATCGTGGCAGCGTCTTACAAACATCTCAATGCCCGCACGCGAGCGCGCGTTCTCGCAATCTTTCTCTCTCTCTTGTCTCTCTTCGATGTAGCGCCAGTTAATTCGACATCGTTGCAGAAAGGCCAGAACTGCCCATAATAATGAATTACGTCTCACTTCAGACCCGTGTTTGTAGATCGAGAAACAGATTTGTGAAAGTCTGAAAGGTAGAGTATTAATTATACGATGATTACATTATGACTTGGTTGGCAGGTTTTCATTTAAGTAAGACAAATACAGATCTGTAGGCCTCCTGTGAGCTTTATAGATTAAAACAGGATCTACTAACTACCCTGTATTGTCCTACTGCAGGGCAAAGGCCTCTGTAGCGGTATCTACAAAGTCACATGCGAACAACCCGTCTTACTAACGTCACGCAAAATCCTGCATCTCGCAAGCAGAGTTTACCGCGCAGCTAGCTGAGATACAACGGCCCAACATGAATCGTCGGGCAGTTGCCCGCCAGACACAACACCCGTCTGGTCGGAGGATCCTCCCTTTTCTATAGAGTATGAGTGAACTTTACATCCTGTTCCTCATACCTCTATACTGGTGACCCCGAAAATCAGTGTCAGCGCAGCCTTCCTGCAAACACTTCAGCGTGACGTCATCATCGTCATCACTGCCGCAGTCAAACAATACACCCGTTTGGAAAGCATCCTATCTCTTCTTATTATTATACAACATCTTTCTGGGTTCTTGATGCATACTGTACTCACCAATCCGATTACTAAATAGTAAACGGTCTTCCTCACAAGAATACTACTACAACAATACTAACAACACAACAACAACAAGAATACTAATACTTCTTTCTGGTATTTAAATTGGAGATTTGTTTTTGTTATACGGGATTAGCTAAGGAATTGACGTGGTTTCGATAAATGAAGGCCCTAATGGGAAAAATTCCTTACCAAACCACTCCGTTATCACTTGAACCAATAACTCCACATCAAGATCATCTTACGTACCCTCAAATACAACTTGAACATAATTGAGAACTCGTAACCTACATCCTAAATCAAGATAAGTCTAAGTTATATTCCTGACGTGTTAAGTTCAACAGTTTATGTCGTAATATTCTAGGTTTAGCGTGTAATGTGATTAATTTGCGAGTTACTGCGTACATCCCTTAACAAGTAGGTCACGCGCAAGGGAAATTGGTATGACTTTAATTATTTCAGTTTCGGTGTCCTTAATTACTGGAGATGCATTATAGCGTAGCATAACCAGTCTATAATGTTGCCACTGCTGGTACAGACGCCAGCACATCGAGCTACTACAATCTGTAAAATTTCTTTAGTAGAATTGCAACTTTATCGCTAAAGTATAAGGTTCAAAGTTGATTGCGAAAATTTGACAGTTTTGGGTAGCTTGATGTGCTCGCGTCTGTACACAGACCCCCTCGCTGTAAGTGGAAGTGGGTTATAATCCACCACGCGGGCCCAGTGCGGGTTGGTAGGTGTCCTATGTTGTCGAATGTTAGGTTCTAGGATCATACCGGTTTCCCCACGATGTTTTCCTTCACCATTTTTTTTAGAGCAGTGGTGTTGATATAATTTACACAAAGTAAATTGCCTGGTAAAGTGAAGTATTTGGGGGAGGCCTTGGCCCAGCAGTGGGACAATATAAGTTAACAAAAAAGGGCCTGTCTGGGGTTCGTACTACAACTCGTAAGTTGCCGCCGTTTCTACTGGGCCACCACTACTCCCAGGTGCATTCTAAGAGCCTCCAATGATATTAAAGTACGTCAGACGCAGCGCTGGGCAGTCAGATTTGAATGACTGGCTTATTCATCAGTATATGGACTGATTTGGTCATGTTTTTCGTTTATCTCGTGCCAAAATGTGCAAAAGTGTTTTTAAGTTTAAAAAAAATCCTTGTCACACCGGGTGACTAAAAGTTTGATCAAGTCTCTGATCAGTAAATTATTTTCAAGTCAAACTTCATTATATCAAAATCACCCGACTTAGCGAATAAGCTGCTTTCAGAAACCAGTAAGTAACTTAATCTTGAACCTAATCTACCAAGCCTTTTCCTAACTATTTTAGAAGCGACTGCCTATCTGACCTCCACAACCCAGTTATTGGGTAACATAATAGCCCTTGGTAAGACTGGTTGTCAGACTTTTGGGGCTTTTAACTTCCGTAACGACTGTCAATGATCTACGAATGACAGCCGGGACCAACGGCATAACACGCTTTCCGAGACACGAAGGCGCCTCGACATGTAATGGATGGTAACCGACCGCGGCAAGCGTAGCTTAACCTTCAATCGATCCTTGCGGCTGTTGTCATTTAGCCACGAGCCCCTCAACAAAATCAATCTTGAACAGCATTAAAATCTCAGTTATTTTTTACTCAGAGTGTAAAGTGTGTGTCTTTGTTTTATTTAATTCCTAAATAAACCCTTGTAACCTTCACAACAAGCGATAAATTGAAGTACAAGACAATGTTTTTCTTTTATCCCTACTCTTTGTTAGCGTTATATTTCTTTGCTGACGGTACCGTTGAAGTAACAAGCAACACTTGTTATGTAAACCGTACCTTTTTGCCGTGCACTTTTTTCTTTGAGGAGTTTTACGTCGTTTTAAAACTGTACTCTTCACAAACGTAAAAATGGGGCCAAAAAAAACGTAAGTACCATCGTCGCTCAAAATAAGAAGCAGAATTTTCTTTCGACTTTTATTATTATTCAATTATTAATGACTCATTTACAAAGATCAATACATTACACATACGGACGCCTCTAAGAATAGGTCAGTAATCGTAAAACTCTATAGGAGAAAAGGATTTCTGCTTTTGATTAAGTACGCAAAACACTTATGGATACTTAAAGATACTTTTCTCATCATAATGTTGTTTGTTGACCGCGTGGTGAATTAGGGCCCACTCCCCACACAGAGAGGAGGCCTGTGTCCCAGCAATGGGAACCTGGGAACATTATAGGTTGATTATGCCTTCCCCACCCTAAATTCACCTGCTGAGTAAATACCCGGGCAGCCACAAACTCAGTCACTCCTGCGGCTAACCGCCTGCAACCATTACGGATTCCGTCCGCGCCTCCTTATTGCATATCAACGAGTTTATTATCCAAAGACGTGCTTTGGTATTGTACAGGAGATGCTTTTAAAATAAATAAACTCAGTTTAACCGCATAGTTAATCAGGGGATCCAGGAAATCTTTCGGTGACGCAAAAGAATTGCCGTTTAAATACAAATTTTTAGAGACATTGCTAACTGGTTATAGTCGACTCTTCACGTGAACGGGACTAGTCTTTTGGCCAAAAAATCAGCATTGCCATAGAACGTGGCAATGCTGCCAGCCTTTCGGGAACTTTTCCTGTTGACAACGATGCAAGCGAATTTTTTGATGCTTTTGATTCCTTCCTTTTTATATACTTGTACATATTAATATTATTACTACATATTTTAAGTATTAGTTTTTAAATTATGTAATTATTTTAAGATTATTAAATCAAACTCATGCTATAAAAAACATGCTCCTTGTTTAATGGCCTTTCGAATTGACTAACTCACAGACATTTAGCTTCGGATCTTTTTGTAGACCTGTGCCGGCAATTTCTTGCGTTTAAAGAAGGAAGGCAATGCCTTAAATCCGGCACATAAGATTGCTGCGAGGCGATATATCCTCCTCATACGTTCCGGTTAACTTACCTGTCAGATAATTTGAGAAAACCTGGCAGATAGTCCCACTGTTGCACTGTGGAAAAAGCCATTAAGGTGCAACCATAGATCCATGCTAGAGGTATGTAACTTATATACAGATATAAGTGTCAAACAAAGTATATTTTCATACCGATTGAAGTAGTTATAACGATGAATTCTCCAGAAATCAATGTTTCTACTTTTTCTCGTTTTTGTGAGAATGTGTCATTTGGGACTTGTAAATTTCAGTACCTGCTTTGGTTTCATTGTTCTCTTGTGAATAATATCCTACGTAACAGGACCTAACCTACATAAAGGCTAATGTAAAAACTGTAACATTCATATAATATAATGGTCTGTGGTTACGTGCAAAAAGTTTAAAGTTGCTCAAGTTTGAACTTTATGTATGTAACAAGAAAACACTTTTCACACTGTTTTTTTTTCACAATTTGTTTTATAATAATAATTTTTATTTATTTAAAAAATGAGGTACATACAGCCTGTTACAATAAATACCTATAATAATTTAACAATTTAGGGAAAAATCATAAGGAACTGTTGTAACTCACAACAGAATTGAATCTGGCGTCCTAGCTAAGTTACATGGTCACCTGTTCGACAGCCCAGGTTCCCCACAGAAGGAGTAGTTAAAAATTACATAAATACACATACATAAACTCACGCCCTCTTCCCATGGAGATAAGCAGGAACTACGGAACGCCACCTGCTAGGATCCTTACATCCTCCTTTCACCTCGTTTACGTTCATACATCTGGTCATACACGCGCGTCGGTCGCGAGTACTACGCACCTGACCTTTCTGCAGAACATCACCACCAAGGTCACTATATGTCCTCCTAGGGCGTCTCTCTCACATTTGCCTTGTACAAGGATAGACACGAAAGAGTACCTAGTAGAAAATTAACAGACAGTAAAATGGAAATCGATGTCATTTAAAATCAAATGTCTTTCTTAAGCACAGCGTACGCTGTTCTGTTTTTGATTCTTTGGTAGTTTCAGTTGCCAATAACTTGAGAATTTCTAAAGAAATTCAGACCAATATTTAAGCTCTACAGTCTGACATAACGACGCGTAGTAAGCACCTTCGTGTTACCTATCTCCGGCCACTTAGAAGGGTTGCCATAAATCTGCCGGCGCCATGATGGACGCTCAATAACGGCACAATTCGGAATTTTCGCAAACCAACAGTTTTAGGACATCGTGACGAAGCATATATTGGGGAATTATGGATTTGGGACCGACGACGACACGATGTATGATCTTTGTTTAACCTCATTGATTAATCTTTTAGGTCTCTATAGCAGATATTGGACGCTTCACTTTTGACATTCATTTGGCATCATCAATCTCATCATCAATGAAACAAAAATGAATGAATCGTCATATAAACAAAACACAAACAGAATACTTTGCCATCACTCACTGACATATCGGAAATACATTAAAACCGAGTACATCCCGAGGACAGCCGAACACATCCGAAGCGGTGTCGGTTACGGTAACAGTGGCGCGAATTCAATGTTTTTTTCCCATCCAAAAAATGCCCAACGCGCCTAAAGAAGTTTTGACTTCAAAAATATAGTTCATTAGTGAACCGATCTAACGTTGATGAATTTCGGCACTCTGCATCTTTCACTTACCAGCCGACAGATCGAAAAATTTAATGGAATAAGCAGATGAACGTTCACTCCTATGTCATTTTGTCGATTTCGTTTGAACCTCGATTGAAACAACAAAAATGAACATTCACTCGAGTGAAGCGTCATATCAGTTTAACAGGCGACAAGCAATTTTACGGCATTATTTTCGCACGTGAAAATGGTTACATCGTATACAACGCGTAAAATGAACAGTTGTGAAGGCACAAAAAGGATGTCGAAAGGTGAAATTCTCCCTAAAAACCCCCTAAAAGAATGTGATCTGTTAAAGGCCTTAGTCACTTACAAAACCAATGGGAGTAATTTTTGTAAACCGAAGTTTACAACACACATACGGTAAAGTTTTAACATTATTATGAATCAACATAATAATTTTCTTTAAAGAAACTTCTCACAAGCTTCAAAGATGGCGGAGTTCTGAACAAAAAACAAATAAATATCAAAAATTTCTTACTATCCAAAATAAAATGTCACTATCATTTGTTATCCTAGTCAGAGTATGTCCTATGAAGTGTAGTACCTAAGTGCCCTTTACTTGTCCTGTAAGACGCAATAAATCTAGCACTACAAACTATAGGTATGACGCAATAAACTTAGGAATAGGCTAATCTTATGAGTACAGTTAACTCATAGCTAGGTTTCTGGTAAAGCACATACCACAACCAACCTAAGTGTAGCATATGTATAGCTTCTAACTGTGTGCAAATGTACATACATAACATAATCAGCCTATAATATTCCCACTGCTGGGACACAGGCTTCCTCTCAGTGAGAGGAATCCACCACGCGGGCCCAGTGCTGGTTGGCTGATGTCACATCTCTTCGAATTTTTTGTTCTAGGACAGTCGGTTTCCTCACAATGTTTTCCTTCAGCGTTTTGAGAGCAGTGGTGATGAAATAATTTTTCACAAAGTAAAGCACCTGTCTGGATTCGAACCTACGACTTACAACTAGTAAGTCGCGGCCGTTACCACTTGACCACCACTGCTCTCAGTAAATGCACAATGTAAATAAATAAAATGTAAATAGCCCCTTAGCAACAAACCTCGATGTTCCAAGCTCTGTTCAAAACATCTAACTGACATGAAATCCTACCCTAGACATACTTCAAGCAAAAATCAAAGCTTATAATATTTCCCGAGAGAGCGAAGTAAGGTACCTCAGACGTGGGAGCCGGCAGCCGGCAGCCGACGACACCCGACCACGGCAAACACATTAGAGACACTCCACACTGACGGAACAGTGTACTGCTGTCCTTGTATATCGGTGTATAAATTGTACAATATATGTGTTAAAAGTATGACAATTCATGGAAGGAATATTGATTTTTGGTATGGTTTTTCTACTCAGATCTCTTCCGGCAAGAAACACTTTTTTTTATTGGTGAATGGGCCCGCTCTTGACCTCGATCACGCCTAATCGAAAGCGATGGATGAGGTGTATGATGGAACGAGCGTGCCCAGAAGATGCCTAAGGCACTGGAACTCCCACGCATTGACGAAACACAGCAGGCTGCTTGACGCCGGACTCCGGTGGGAGGTGGTCGCAAACCAGACGGGCATTAGCCCTACCACCGCAAGGGAAGAATTGGCCAGTCAAATAAGGTGTGGGTTGTGACTGTCCAGGATGCGCCGAGCGCTCGGTTCAGTTGAGTAACTGGCGGAACAAACTGCGCTCCAGGAGGAGGCTTCTTCATGCATCTCAAAAACACTTGTTTCTTCTAGACATCTACATGTATAATATTAATTTAACGTGTAGTTTTAAAATTATATTCAGGTTTCAAAAGGAAAACTTTGATGTCGTCAATGACAACTAATTATTTTATTAACACGTATATGATAATAGCAACGTACCCAGCAACATCATTTATAAACAAACTCATTTACTTAGGTAATTTTTCGTCTTGTTAGTTTGTGGCAACACTTTATGTTCTGCAGTTTTGTTAAACAAAGCTATTTTTTATCCTACATTAAAAAAAGATATAGTCACCATCATAATCAACCTATAATGTCCCCACTGCTGGGACACAGGCCTCCTCTCGGCGAAAGGGAGTGGGCTATAATCCACCACGCGGGACCAGTGTATGTTGATATATATGTCACATGGTCGAATTTTTGATTCCTGGACATGCCGGTTTCCTCACGATGTTTGCCTGTAACAACAAATAATTTACACGAAGTAAAGCCCCTGTCTGGGTTCGAACCTACGACCTACCCCGTAAGTCGCGGCAGCTACCACGGGCCACCACTGCTCTCAAAGATATAGTACAAATCTCCGGCCAAACTGCAGTACAATTTGTCGTTATACGTACCTATACTTTGAAGGATAAACTTCACCATATCGGACTTATTGGAATTCAATTTAGTAAGTAGTCCTTGATTAAAAGAGGTTTATTCAATCTAGCTTTACTTAAGGAATCCATTGTTCAAATCATTCGGGCAAGGGATCTTACACTTAAGTAAGAAGTTACCCAGCTCAACGATTGATTAATTCAATTGGTGGTTCATTTACATCGATTTAATTCGATTGAAAAATTTTTTGAATCCGTTAAAATTGTAATTGTTCCAAAACAAAATTCTAGCTTCTTGATAGAGTAGTTATAAAAATGACTCACTTTTTAACTTGTATCCTGTAACTAACTATACACGTTCAATAAAAACAATAAAATTATCCTGAAAATGTCTGTAATCGCCAACCCGTTTTGAGCAAGCGTGGTGATCAATGCTCGTTCCTTCTCTGTGTCCTTCTTCTCTTCTTTGCCCTGCAGTGGGACAATAATAGTTTCGTATTATTATATAGATAAATCGAAACATTTAACATAACATAAACGTTTCTCCTTCTTCGTCAAATACAAACATTTTGTACACAACGTAGCCAAATAGACATCAAAGGGAACACAGGCCACTGGCTGCAACCTCTCGCCAATACTCCGAGTATTTGATTCCGAAACCATTCAAGTATGCAGACTTGAAAGCTGAACGCAGACATAATAAAATTTGTACGGTTATTTGAAGTAGGAAACATTGCATTTTGTGTTCTATGCAAGCTTGAAGTAGGAATGAAGTTTTTTTTCTTCCATGAAAGACACATTGTTCCCAAGGGGATAGGCAGACACTACATATCCAATAACATTATACGAAACAAGTTTTAGAGTATATAAATGATATATGTAAAGAAATTATATCAACAGTTGGTATATCTCACCTTTATTATATCTTGTGAACGTTATTGAAATGAAAATATACCAAATAACTTTATATGATATGAGACGCACCCCATTATTGCAGCCTTTTCTTCTTTAAAAGTTATTAAGTATATAAGATGACGGTTTTCATTAGTAGCAGTCCGTAAAAAACTTTACGACCCGTTTTGTAGATCGTAAATTGCGGGCTACAACAACGGACTACAACGGACATCGAATCTGCCTCGATTATCATGTTTGATATCTTCGAGTATAATGGTGATCACAGTTTGACGACAGTTATACCATATAAAAATGAATACCTCAAACACATTTCTGTCACCTTTTATAAGATAAAGAAAAGTCCAGTGAGTCGGTAATAGTTGCTACTAAGAAATTTTCTGTGATCCGTATCTTTTAGCCTATTTCCTAAGAGAGAAAAACAGCTTAAACTTATTATAATACCTCCTTATTAAATCCGTCATCTTCAACTAAAATTAATCTCTTCACAACTATTTATATTGCATACCCCAGTAAAGCTTAACTTTCATAAAATCTCATAATAACGTAAAATGATCGCTCGCAAATCGCAATGGCTCGCAATTTTATTATTCTCAGAGAGTGCTACGGCGTAGCTCGTAGCGCGTAGCTCGTAGCTCGTAGCGGGCTCAGGTTGCTACAGCCTTCATAAGTCACATCTAGCAGGTAAGCACTAGAATAATATGAGGATTATGTACATAGTTTATCAGGAATAGTGTTAGTTTCTGTATAATGGGTTGGATACACCTGGATGAGGGTTGTCGTTTAGCATGCGATTATGAACTGGAGCTTAACTACATAAATAAGTATGATAGAAGTTATATAAATTATCTTAACAAAATATACTGAGTAAGTAAACAAATATACCATTAATTAAACCTAAATAAAACCAGTGTCATGTACAACTATGTAAACTTGACAAAAATGTTTAAAATCTGTCTCGTAGTGATAAAAACATAGACTAATCATCACATCATGTTTTCAAAAAGTAGACTTTCTCTACTTATCTGATAATTAAAGTACATATCAAAACATACTGCAGACAATCCATCGCAAACAATTTTCAATAATCATCTATTTAAACACCTCTTTATTGACACAAAACTGTCTTACTAAAAAGTTTGTATTACCAAAATTAAAATATATATAGGCCATAAAGAAAATCTAGTTCCAAATTGAAAACTGTCTGAAGCTCTGTTCCAATGTTGAAAAAAAAATAAAAAAAATATCGAGGCATAGAGTTTTTAACGTAAACTTTTTTTGTTGGTTTTTCGGTAGTTCAGCACAAACGTGTAAATCTCGTGTTGCCGTGCAATCAAAACTTTAGGGTTTTGTAAAAATACTAGCGGATTACTTTTTCATACTCTGTTGCGATGGGTTTGGGAGTTTTCCAGACCACATAGTAGGGTTTTAGTAACTTAAATCAATATGTGAGGTGCTTTGAGTAGCTTTTTGACATAAAGTGTTATATACAAATTTTAAACCCAACTAATATTATTCACTACTAGCTGACTCGAAGAACTTCGTACCGCCAAAGAATCAATAAGAAGGAATGTATGAAAAAATGAAATATCTTTTTTTTTTCGTTAATTTTTCCCATGATTAAATAGTTATTCTGCTATTCGTGGCGAAGACAAATCCAACAAATTAATGATTATAAAAATCGGTCCAGCCCTTCTTGAGTTATAAATGGTGTAACTAACCCGACTTTGTTTTATTAATTATCTTAGTATTTTCGATTTATTCCGGTCTGATCCGTCAGGAATACTTTACCAAAGAGTCTTACCGTATCGAGAATTCTTGTTACAGATTTCACGCGGTAAAGGTCAAGCGATCAACACCGGGAGACACATGGTTTTTGAAAATGCAATTCAAAGTGATGAATTGTTTTATGTTATTACAAACCGTGTGCCCGACAGGATTTTCCATCGGCAAAAATGACGAACTTCCATACAAGCTTTCAACCCCTACTTAACCCCTGTAGAGTGATGAATTTTCAAAATTCCTGCTCGCCTTCGTCATAAGAATTCTTGTACAATACTTCATCCTTGTGCAACCCAGCGTTTTATGCTGTGCGTTGTCTGTCAGTGAGTGAATAAATGAATTTAATAAGTTTTTTAACGCTTGCCGCGGTCGGATCCTTGCCTCGGAAAGCGCGTTAAGCCGTAGATCCCTGTTGTCATTTGTAGATCTTTGACAGTCGTTACGGGTAGTCTGAAGCCCAAAAGTCTGACAACCATTCATACAACGCGTGCCACGAAAGATGAGACTTGACTTGCGCAGAACACGATTTTAGGTCTCTTTAGCGGCATGAGGTCTGAGCGCGGGACGGGACCGAACGTCATAGGGGCGGAGGAAAGAGCGCGGGAGGCGGGGTCAAGTCTCATCTTTCGTGGCGCTAACTATACCAAGGGGTATCATATTACCCAGTAACTGGGTTGTGGAGGTCCTAGTCGCCCCATGTAAAATACTGGTATTCAGCTTCATCCGGTTAGACTGGCAGCCGACTCTAACATAGCTGGGAAAAGGTTAGGTAGATTTTTATCAAGAAGATGGTACCTACATAAAACTATTCATATTGTAACAGTAATGTTATTCCAGGTATCTCGTCTTCACACAAAATTATAAAATTGATGTAAGTAATATACAAATTATTGTAAAACATTTTAAAACAGTAACTAGAGTTTCTTGCCCATACTTCTCCATACGAAAAAAAAATTTCTAGTCACATCCAACATTACCTAAAGTCCCTCAACTCTCCACAGCATCGGGGTGGAGTTGGCTCTCTGCCGCGCCACGATGTCTCGCCGTAACGACGTCTATGCGTGCGTCTCTTGTGCAACTCTTCCTGCATGAAAATATTTACACTAAATGAGGGGGTGTGTTTGTTAGGGCAAAGAGTGAGGAGTCAGGGCTCCCGGGCTGTGGTAGCCGTGAATCATCGGTGGCTACGGTAATAGAGGGTGACAAGGTCATCGACACGCATCCTGTGACCATGGATTCAGTATATGATCCTGAAAAAACTCCGATTCTTTTCCAGATAATTTCATTCCTGATTGTATCCTCCAAAAAGACTCCGAGCATAGCATACATACACACACACACCACACAGAGACATAGCTACATGAGACATAGCTTGCTGAGAAAGCAAACTGAAGTGGCAGTGGGCTGGCCATGTTTGTCGAAGGACCGATGGCCGGTGGAGCAGACGAGTCCTGGAGTGGACACCGCGTATCGGGAAGCTTAGTGTGGGACGCCCCCCAGCTAGATGGACGGACGACCTAAAGAAGGTGGCTGGGACGGACTGGATGTGGAAGGCGGAGGCCAGGGTCCTGTGGCGCAGCCTGGGAGAGGCCTATGTCCAGCAGTGGACTGCGATAGGCTGAGTTGATTAATAGAATGAATTAAAAAAAAATGCTGTTCCTTATATTTTGACCGCGTATGTATTGCACATTTCTATGAAACAGTAGATTATTATTTTTTTAACCGACGAAATATTTACGATGTCGGTATAGAGGCATGTGCTGAATTCGTGATTACAGTTTGCGCGTCGATGGCCCTACCACACTGTATATGATGTGTTAACCAATTATTTATAAGCGATTGCCACGATACGCGGTCAGAGTGGGCAGGGCACATTGCTCGCAGAACAGATGGCCGACGGTGCCGAAAGGTTCTGGGGTGGCGACCCTTTACCGGAAGACGTAGCGTTGGAAGGCCTCCCACAAGGTGGACCGACGACCTTGTGAAGGCCGCAGGAACTCGTTGGATGCAAGAAGCACAAAACCGGTCGAAGTGGTGGTGCTTGGAGGCGGCCTATGTCCAGCAGTGGACGTCTTTCGGCTGAAATGATGATGAGTCTAAGTTAAGTAAAGTTGTCTGTTAGAGTTGCATCCGTCGATCGAAGGTCTTAATCAATAAGTCCTCTACTAAACGGCCAGCTGTTACAACTGTTAGAAATGAATAAATAAAGATGGCCGTCCAGTTCAAGGCTCTAGTTCGCTGCAGTGAACTACACACTACTTACATATTCCTCGTGTGTGGGAGTTCAAAGCTCTGCCTTGCGGTTTGATTACGTCATAATGAACGAACTATTACCGTTTGACTTCTTTTAATTTTATGCCGTGTTTGATTGCGCTAAGGGTACATTTAAAGCGCGTTGTGATTAGAGGACTAGGCATTCATTTTCACTAATGCATGACGACGACTTTACAAAAATAGCACTTTGCAATGTTTGGATGTAGAGCTTTCTTTTTTTGTATTTTTTTTTTAAACAAAACGCTTTAATTCCATATATTCAAGCTATCACTAAAACATATATATTATGTACAAGTATTTAATAAAAAAAGGATGAGCTCATTGGACATCAACAAATTCGTCCGCATCGCTGTCAATGAGACAAGTGCCCATAAGACTGACAGTATTACCACGTTGTATGGCAATGCTGATTCTTTGGGCTAAAAATAGGCCAGCCCGCTGGTCACATGAAGAGTATACCAACCGCTTGGCGATACCCCGAAATACTCGATGACCACTCGGACCCCAAGGCCCTAGTGTATCAACTCCAAACGGATCAAACATATAATAGAGCTCACAATAAGGTTGTTATAATGCCATCGTTTTAGGTTTTCTGCTCCTGCAGCAACCGCCCCAGCGCAGAATTGTATGGAGTTGAGATTTGCTTAGGTACCAGATCACATATGTCACGTGACTGCCGGTGGGCACCAAAATGGGATGGCGCGAGCTTTCTTAGTTTATGGTAAAGCTTGGTTTGAGGTTGGTTGAGGTCTGATGCACAATATCCACTAGCATTTATTGCATATGTTGCCCGCAAGCGCATCCTAATTTGAGTACTGCTTCATGTGCCTATCAGCAAGAAAAAGGTACGTTTAAAATAGTTTTTTTTCATCACCCCACTTCATGTCAAGCGATGACGCGGTCGACGATGGTGCATGCAACCTAGTATCTTGTAGCTTGAAGATAGCCAGGCTTATACCATACACAGAATCTGGCAAGAACTTCCTCTCCTATAATGTTTACATTCAGATATGACAGTTCACAACCAAAATGCAGCAACAACATAACGATATTCCAGTCTCAGCACAGGACAAACAGTGCGATGACATGTGATAGTGACTGCACCAAGTGAAGCAACAAATTGTTCGGTCAACTGTACTTTAGGAACGTTTACGAATTGTTGCTGCTTCGTTAAATTCAACTGTAAGACTGTAACTGGATCTAACGGTCCTGTGTCTTGCTTGCAGTGGAGTGATAACATTTTTCTCGAGTCATTTGTTTTGTTGCGTAACTACCTATAGGTACAAAGATAGGAAAGGCTAGGAATCAGCAGGTCTATTCTGTAAAAATCCTACCATGAACACTTGGTGAAGTGAGCTTGAAGTTAACTGTCATTCCATCTGATGCTAGAGATTGACACTATTGACAGCTCACTTCAACTTAGTTTTCACAGTGAGATCTTTACGTTGGAAAGTATCAAGTAGAATATAGAAGTGAAGAGCAAAATAGTTATCTGCAAATATCTTGCGTTAGTCCTTACCTATTGGGAACAGTATCAAAAAAATTACACAAAAAACATTTACCCTTTATTTAAGGGCTTTATCAAATCAAATCAAAGCATTTATTTCAATTAAACCATGTACAGGCACTTTTGAATTGTCAAAATTAAATAGTCAGTCAGTTAGTCAGAAAGTTGAAGCTAGTTGCCCATTCCAAAACGTAGATCTCTATGGAGAAGAACGGGCAAGAAACTCCATGGACACTCTTTTAAATCAAGATATTACAAAATTCTGGGTACATTATTCTTGATGCTTCTATATGTGAGAACAATGTAAAAAAAAACACAAATGAAGAAACAATTCAAAATATAAGATAAAAAATAAGCATTTAAGAGATGACCATCTCAACTGATGGCGCCCGTTCACGAACATGACGCGTGGATCAGCACCGTCCAGCTCTATCGCTGAGCGATAACGTCGCCCTGTAACATAATCAACTAAACCTAAACACAGTTAACACTTACTTTAAAACAATAAATGCCAGTTTGTATAGTATCCTAGCTTGTTCCGATGAAGGAAGGACAAGACAGGATAGCATTACACTGTCCAATATCGTACTTATTTGTCAGACCAAGTAAATTAAATCGTAAATCCTAATTCCACACACACTCTATCAAAACATGTTGCACATCTTCGACTACTCTATATTCTTCACAGGTAGGTGGTGTAACCTTTTTCATCAGAAAAATCTATACTTAATCTACAAAATATGTCAAACGGGAGCTTCTATGCGCGGAGGTATTAGTTTGAAATCAACCAGTGGCGATCCATTAAATATAGGAATTAGTATATATAAAATTGTCTGATACCGCAAATGGCCGCAAATGTGGAATTGTAACGGTATCTACAACGCCACATGAGAACCACGCGTTATACTGACGTCACGCAAATCCTGCATCTCGCAAGCAGAGTTTACTGCGCAACTAGCATAGACACAACGACCCGACATGAATCATCGGGCAGTTGCCCGCCAGACACAACACCCGTCTGGTCGGAGGATCCTCCCTTTTCTATAGAGTATGAGTGAACTTTACGCCCTGATCCTCATACCTAGAATAATCGAATCATTACACCATATCGCCGACTTACTACTGACGACTCTCACAGCACACAGTTCTACTTACCCATTTCAGCAACAACCTTCATTACTTACACACTAATCCCACAGCCCAGCTAAGCCTAGTCCATACAAATTCGTAACTTAGCTATAGATAATGCTGTCCATCGCGCGCTGGTCACGCGCGGTTCAACACCACCCCTAGCCGGCCCGTAATGAAATGTAAACAACTACAGATGGACTACTGTTTGTATTGTTAAATGTATTGATACAATATAAATTGTAGGCGACATTGGAATTAAGATTATACGAATAAGTATTCCATGTATGTCAATCTTTTTTATCTAATAGCGATTAGTAGGTATGTTGATTCAAGTGGCCATTGCTTAGACAATATAACGCACATAAGTATTTACTTATATTAAAATTAAAACTTAGCTATTTAATGCATCAGCTGTTTTATTTAATGGATGCAGTCAAAATTCCGAATGCATATCGATATCGATAAAAAAATCTATGGTACGGACTTCCCTTTCCGGGCGAGCAACTTTTGTTTTTTTTTTTTGTAGTAGCTACTGCGTCCCCGCCAAAAGTGACAAACCTTTTTGTACAGAATATCTATATATATAAAAGGAGAACTGACTGACTGACATATCAACGCACAGCCCAAACCGCTGGGTCTAGAGATTCCAAATTTGGCACGTACGTTCCTTATGAGGTCTAGGGGTGCACTAAGAAAGGATTTTTCAAATTTCACCCCCCCCCCCCCCCCCGGGTGAAATTTCACGCGGACGAAGTCGCGGGAAGAAGCTAGTCTATATATATAAAAGGAGAACTGACTGACTGACATATCAACGCACAGCCCAAACCGCTGGGTATAGAGATTCCAAATTTGGCACGTAGGTTCCTTATGAGGTCTAGGGGTGCACTAAGAAAGGATTTTTCAAAATTCACACCCTAAGGGGGTGAATGGGGGAGGGTGAAATTTCACGCGGACGAAGTCGCGGGAAGAAGCTAGTCTATATATATAAAAGGAGAACTGACTGACTGACATATCAACGCACAGCCCAAACCGCTGGGTATAGAGATTCCAAATTTGGCACGTAGGTTCCTTATGAGGTCTAGGGGTGCACTAAGAAAGGATTTTTCAAAATTCACACCCTAAGGGGGTGAATGGGGGAGGGTGAAATTTCACGCGGACGAAGTCGCGGGAAGAAGCTAGTTGCACATATATGCCTTCTCCATTGTGAACTATCCTGGACGATCAGCATAATATAAAACGCGTTCGAGAGCTGTCAGTTTCTTTATTGTTGTGGATTATTGAAACTGACAGCTCTTAGATGCGGTTTAGATGTGCTGATGGCATTCAGTTACATGGGAGATTAGCCCTTAGACATAAGGCAGTGTTAAGATTCTAAAAATAGACCAGTTGGGCCGATTTTCTGAACCATATAGCATTTTTTAAATCGGTTAAAAGTTATTTTCAATAAAACGAAATCCATAGCGATTTATGTGTGTGTGTATGCTCGGTTCCTATAAAAAAAACGAATCGTTTTGCTTGCCAAGGGTAGCATTTTTTATTGCCAAACTGGGCATATAAATACATTCGTAAGCTAATTTTACCTGTAATAGCTACTTCCCTATGTGAGGGTCTACAATGCAAAGCTGTTTGGCCTTTGCTTAATTATTAATAAAGATACAAGAGTCTTAATTTTAACCAATAAGGGTCTGGAAACTTTAGGAATTGGCCATAAATCTTTATGCTTCTATGAACTGGCCGTAAATAACGCAGCTGAACTATGCAAATCTTCATGCGAATTAACCTGCAAAGTAAAGAAGACTACAGACACCACACAAAAATCACTTACTCAACTCTGTCGCATAAAGAAAATTCCCCGTGAAAATAAAACAAGCAATTCTACGTCCAAATATTAATCACAACAAGAAACTTACGCCCCCTGCTAGATTACCTGACTACTACATTTTAACGTGCTGCAGAAAATACTGAAATAATCCGGTATTGTATATCTCTGTCATACTCATAAATGGAGGGTAGTTCTAGAAAAAGCTGGCTGGTTTCTTGCAACAAGTTTATAGAGTTTATTTTTGTTATTACCTACTTTGTTTTACGTGACTGCGGCATAGTAGGAAGTTTTATCATTTTGGTAGTTTGTAAAATGGCGATTGGACTATGCAGGAAAGTATGGTGTTGCATAGCGTTATAATGATGGTGATTTTGTGGTAACATGATGTTTTATCAAATACTAGCGACCCGTCTGCCCCAGCTTCGTACGGGTACAATTCTTTTTTCTCAATTTCCGAAATTTTCTTTCATACAAGCCTTATCCTGGCAATACCGAACACAACAAAAAAAGAATTATCCAATTTGGTGCAGTCGTTCGGAAGTTATGCGCATACATACATTTCGGCGATTAATTTTTTATTTATATAGAAAAGTAATTGGGACTGCATATACCACACTAATACAGGCGTGATGTTCAGTTATTACTTACCTACAAATCTATTATTATTTAACCATAATACTTATCTTAAAATGAACTAAACCTGAATCGTTTATTTATTTATTCACATTAAGGGGCTTACAGGACTCAAACGCAAAAAACGCAAGTTTTAGAAACAATAAAAGTATATGATCGACTACAGTAAAAAATATAAAAATATATGATATTCTTCAGGATAAATGCTAGGAAGATAGTGTGTTGAAAACATAATACAACTTATTTGGTACGATAGAAAAAAATCATGAAGATACCTCTAAAAACTTTTTTTTTACAACAAAATTCATACTAATATACATACAATCATTATGATTTTTTGTCAGATTATTCTACAAGCAACATACTAAAACTATAGTGTTTTAGTTTTTTTGTCCAAACACTAGATTTTTCGTAAATCGATAATTGCTTCATATTTTGCAATAAATTACCAGCGTTGTAGCATCGCGCTTCTATTTATTTTCTATGCAGTCCGACAAAGACCGCTCTTTAGGTCATGTAGTCCTCTTAACAAACATAAAGTCTGCCAAACTGCAAAACAGTACGTCACGTAGATTGTCACCTTATTTAATAGTGATTGAAACTGTTAATTTCCGGTTTCCGGAGCCGCTTTAATGCCTAATTTTGCGCCCACCCCTGGTCTGTAATAAGCTCAATAAAATATAGGTAACACAATATATGAAAGCCACCAATGCCAAAAATTGTTAGTAATATTATATAAAACCCTCTACGTACTCTCATGAAGTAGCCAATATGTAAGAAAGAAATTGAAGAAAAGCTTTAAGAAATGAAAGAAAGAAAGAAACTTTAAAAAATGCAATAGTCAAAATACTTGGAAGTCAATGAGGAGGTATCGAAGACTGTCTAAGGTATGCTAGACGTACATTTAATCGATTAATTTATTACACCCAGATATGAGTCTTCTCAATTACCTGCATTCTTTAACAAAATAAGCAGAAGTTTCAGCTGAACTCGTCGAGGCATCGCTTGGCACTGTAGCATCCATGTCGTCGCTTCATTTAGCCTTAAGTAAACTCGTCGGTGCCAAAAGGTAGACTCAAACTATGCCGCAGTGTTACTATGTGGAACGAAACTTTGTCTGTGGGGTAATGTACAGACGCCAGCACATCAAGCTACTACTATCTGTCAAATTTATTTAATAGATTTTCAACAAAGGCTCAAAGTTAATTGGGAAAATTTGACAGTTTCGAGTAGCTTGATGTGCTGGCGTCTGTACGTATTTTTATTGTTTTAACTTTGTAGTGTCGATCAATTCATTGCTGTAGTCATTTATTGCAGATTTGCTTGAGCTTTTTATGGCATTTTCATGATCGTCGTAGCAATTTTTAAATGTGCATTTTCTTTTATATTCGTCGAATCGATTTTTAAGCGTGTGTTAGAAAATGGTGTAGAATCTATTTCTAAGTCTATATGTATATTACCCAAATATAAAGCTTTAAATATCAGAATTAGTTATATAATATGTGTAAATGTAACTATGAATATGGTATGTAGGGACAGGATTTTATGAAATAAAGCACAGAAAGACAAGTTAGACATTTATTTCAATTTAGGCTTGTCAGTAATTAATCAAAAAAACTTGTCCGTTCCAAATCTAGGTCATCATGGAGAAGAAGGACAAGAAACTCCATGGAAACAATATTAAAGTATTCTATCAACAATCAACAAATTTCTTATATTGCCATAAATTATCATTATTTTAAAAACAATTAATTATACCTCTTGGGCAATGGTCTAAGAGAACTCAAAATAATAGCAACATAATAACAATAGCTAGGAATATTCCATTATACATTTTACAACATTGGCATTATTGGCCATATTATTACATTTACAGAAACCATAGTTATAGTTATCAGTAATAATCAAGATATTAATATCAATTAACTTACATGATATCTGGTCGATCTATTCCCCATAATAACGTCACTAGTACTTATCAACTGACTAGGCCGGAGCTCCGTTCTGGTCGATGTCTCGAACAAGAATGATCCCCGCCACTGGGAGCTCCTCCTTTTATAGTCGTGAACAGAACAACTTTGACGTTTCTATCTACCGTCATCCAAAATATCAACGACATAAAAGGTGGATATCCGTTTGGAATATTTTCTATGTTTTGCTACATTATTCCTTAATATTTAGGTTATGCAAAACATTACTATTTTATCAAGTTTTAACAGTAAAATAATAACAATAATTAGGATAATCTATTACGTGCAAATTGCACTGGCCACGGTCAGGCTGAAAAGGTGACCATAAATTGGTTCATTCGTGGTGCTCTAAGGCCCCTTGGTTAATCGGAGATCACATTAAACCGACAGTCCCGATCGTCAAACGAACTGCTACTGGTTACCAGTCTTTTTATGTGATTTCGAACGTGTTGGTTTGCGTGCCCTCCCATCGGACTATAAGAGTGAGGGGAGAAGGGGCACTATCTATAGTATTATAGTGCACAAGTGTGTGCGCCGAGACTATATAGTCTCGGTTGAGATTGGCCGCCATGGCTGATACATAATCTGAAGGACTATTAGAGCCAGCGCGCACTAGCGACTTTTTGTTGACCGACAGTTTGATCGTTCAGGGAATTTGTATGGAGCTATATTGAAGTGCACGCATTTGGCGATTAAAAACCGGCCGATCAAACGCGTGCACTTCAATATAGCTCCATACTGATGCCCTGAACGATCAAACTATCGGTCAACAAAAAGTCGCTAGTGCGCGCTGGCTCTTATGAACTTCTCATTCCGAAGGTTTTTTTTTTATACCAAAGTGGATCTAACTTATTAATTGTACTCATTTCCATTTACAAGACATAATCTTGTATTCCCGTTGTAATGTACCTCTGCCCTGGATACACATGTAACCTCAATTAGAAATTAAACATAAAACAAGCCTCAGCCGTGAACCCAGGTGACAATTATTGTGAAACAGATCGCCATCGCCAGTTCAAACAGCGGGCCTGACACCTAATAACCTAAATATTGCGTCCCAGGCGAGCAGTGCGGCCGCGGCGGCTTTATACGACGCTCGCGTGCTACGCCGCTATATCAAATCAAATATTATTGTTGGGCTAGGAGAACAGGGAACAGCTGGGTATAAGCTAAAGCGAGATAACCTTTGCACAAGCCAGATTAGATAATTATATTCTCAGCCGTCGTGCGGATAAAGAATGCATCTCTAATCAGCGGGACAGTAGCAACAGCCCCATAGTAAGGCATCATACTCATATAAGCACCACCCTGTCTGTAGTAGAATTTAAGTACTGACAGGTAATCAATATTGTAAGGCAACTTCCATACCTCTTACTAAGCTCGCTCACCAAAATCTTCGCCGTTTGCTTTGGATGCATTGAAATTGAAAGACCCTCTACAAATGGTGATGGTTCAAACTCAATTGTTGGGCAGTCTAGTCTTACAGATTGACTAATCTTTGCACCACAATACCTACTAGCAATTTCCGTAGGTATAACTTCTTTTGTAACCATAACAGTTCTTCTGTTATTGTTACAAGAGATTGTATTACCTAAGTCCAGGTCGGCGGGAGATGGGAGATGGTAGGGTAGGTAGAGTGGTAGATACCTGTGTTCAGTCTGGCAACCAGTTATGTGAATTTATGCTTCAAAATACCTGGTTGCCAGACTTTGTGAGCATCACCTAGGCATACGAAGTAAAAGATCGTTCTAAAATTGAATAATCTTTTACCTAAAGATAACTTATTTCTATTCCTCAGTTTTCATGGCCCCTCGGGCTAGCGTCCACTAGCTATACGACCAGTAGCGTCCGTTACCATGAACTGTGACCTTATGGGACGAGACCTGGCCGTTTTCGCCACATACACCCCCGTTATAATGAATTACGTAATCACATCGATTTGTTACTCAAACGGTATAATTTAAGTTACTTTTTTGGGTCATTTTATGTAGGGCTTGCGATCAATTTCTTCGCGCGTGTATTTCTTGTTGATACATGAAATGGGCTGGGCACATTGCTTGCAGAACAGATGGCCGAAAGGTTCTGGAGTGGCGACCGCGTACTGGAAGACGTAGCGTTGGAAGCCTCCCACAAAGTGGACCGATGACCTTATGAAGGCAGCAGGAATCCGCTGGGTGCTTGGGAGGCCTATGTCCAGCAATGGACGATGGTGATGATGTGAAATAAATCCAACTGTTTTCTAACTTACAGAAGCTGGCACTGCTGTGTTAATCATGTGGAAAGCAATGGTTTGCTTCAACAAGATATGCAAGAATGCTTCCTATTTGGCACAAATTTCTGCAAATTGGTTAATTTGCAGGAATTAATTAGTATTGGTTGGTGGTTACCAATACTAATTAATCACCGATTTAATTAAGCGTGATGGAAATATTTCGATAAGTACAGCCTTTTAACTTTACATCTATGTTCAGTGGAATTTCGTGCGCTGAACAATTAGTAAGGTTCAAACTCAATTCAAACTGTAATCGGAATGCGGAAAACGAAGAGCCTTGTACAGACGCCAGCACATCAACCTACACCTAACTGTCAAATTTTCCCAATCAACATTGAACCTTATGATTTAGCGATAAAGTTGAAAATCTATTACAGAAATCTGACAGATTGTAGTAGGTTGATGTGCTGGCGTCTGTACCATGACTTCATAATACAATTTAGGAGATGTCTAGCTACGAGTATGTCAAGCTGTAATTTGCGATGAGATTTAACGCATTGTACATTTCCATTTTTTCTAATAATTGTACCTACTTTACTATTAAAATCAGAAACAAACTAAGAAAACCTTTTTAATAAACAATACACCTTTTAACAAAACTCTACAATTTAAATAAATAATTTAAAACTTCTATAATAAAGAAGAGTTAATCCATTTAAAGTCGTTATTATTTCAATGAAAGCAGCCCGGTGAAGCCTGCGGTGGCCAGAGTCTTTAAAAAGGCTATTTGTAAAACTTTTATTACCCACAATACGACAGGAAAAGCATTTAAAGTGAACTAGAAGATATATTTGCTGGAGAAATGAGGTTTTCTTCACCTTGAGTGCATTTTATATTATTATGGCACTGACAGTAAGAGAAATAATAATATTTGCCTCTAGTTGTCTCACTACAGAGCAGGGTCTTTATATATAAGGTACTTCTTTAAAAGGAAGAAGTGGAATGAGCATTATCATTATCACCACGCTTGCTTCTCACTGTGATGTCTTGCTTGGTTCTTATAAACAAAAACTAATCGTTTTGCTTACCATTTTTATTGCCAAACTGGACATATAAATAGATTCGTAAGCTAATTTTACCTGTGATAGCTACTCTCCCATATGGGAGGGTCTACTATGCAAAGCTATGAGGTTTTTGCTTCATTATTGGAAAAGATACAAGATTTAAACCAATAACGATCCGTAAATTATAGGAATCGTCCAACAGAAGGTATAATAGTTAAGTTCCTTCATGTTCATTATATAATATATACTTTGCTGATTAAAGTCAGTTCAGTTATGGTAAAACATCACAGAAACTGAACGTTATTTCCATAGTCAGCGCCATGAGACTGATATGCAAACATAGTAAATTTAGCTACGCGTCCCATTTGCACTGTTGGACTGCGGAACTCTAAAAATCGGGACAAAAATGTCAGCACTCAAAACCTCATAGCAATCATTCAATTTATTCAGAAAACGTAGCTAGTAACAACAAAATATCGGAAAGCCATTTTTGTCCCCGATATCGATTCCCGCCCATTAGCAATCCACAAGCGTCATATAATGAGTTATAGCCGTTTGCGGATCCGCCATTTTTTCGCAAACCATAAATTTTCTTAATTGCGTTTTTTAGGGTCTTGGATACAACTTTTTTTGGCAATTAATTAAAATTGAAGCGGTTTGGCTCGCGATAAAGAAAATTTGGTGGAAATAGGGGTTATTTTAGAGATGATTGATACAAGGAGGTTCGGCTGTTTCGATTAGGGTCGCTCTAAGCACAATCAGGTCTGCAAACAGACTAAGTTTATATGCAATTAAATATTTGATAAACATATGTAAATGGGGTGCATTCAATTGCCTTTACGAGTGACTCCGTATATATAAATTTACGTTCGGCACACACTGCGGGGTAACTGCATAACTCACATAAAAACCATTTTATGTGTGTGAATGCCAACTCAATCGCATTTAATGCCTTATCTATGCCTTACCTACCTTGACAGTTCAATTCAGTTATGTTGTTCCACAGAGCACTTTTTGTGTTGTTCTCTCTGAGGGATCGAATCCGCAACGAGGTGATCCGGCAGAGAACCAAAGTTGTCGACATAGCTCACAGAATAAGCAAGCTGAACTGGCAATGGGCCGCCTATATTAGCCGTAGAACCGATGACCGTTGGGGTAGACGTGTTCTTGAGTGGAGACCGCGAATCGGTAAACGTAAGGTGGGACGCCCTCGGGCTAGGTGGAGCGACGATCTTCGCAGGATGGCTGGTAGCAGCTGGATGAGAGTTGCCGAAAATCGAGTTGAATGGCGTGCAATAGGAGAGGCCTATGTCCAGCAGTGGACTGTTATAGGCTGATGATTTTAACAATTCACCCACATTCATTGTGTTATTTACGTTATTGAGTAAACGAATTTTACAAACTTATGAAGCAATGGATTGGGAATATCCTTCGAAACTCTCAAATTGACATTTAAAGTATGTTATGCAATTAGGGTGTCGGGCAGTCAGCATATTGACATGAGCTTTCAACATAATAATAGTTCGTGGCAATAAGACGACCAGTGATTAAAGCCTCGCCGCTCATGCATAAGGTTGTAGGTACAAATCCAGGCAAGTACTAATGCGAATTCACATGTACTTTCTGAGTTTATCTTGAACATTATTGACATCGGTGAAGGAAAACTTCGTGACGAAACCTGGACTTATATGAGTCAATATAAGCCTCAAATCACCAGCGTGGTGATCAGTGCTCGTGCCTTCTCTGTATCAGAAGAGACGTTTGCCCTGCAGTGGGATAATAATAAGCTGGTATTATTATTATGAATACGGGAGAAGAAAAATAGAATATTATTGAACGTATAGGTATAAAACGCTAACGATCGCACTTATAGCTATCACTAAACCAACAAAGCTTTTCTCTAGGTATATCAAATTACAAAGTTACAGATCAAATATACTTTAAACTCTTAACCGTATCAATTCCCTTCCTGAATGTAAAGTCCACAGCTAATTTGTGGAGCTTAACGAACCCCCTACTTTCAACTTGTTAAATATTTAACGCCTTTAAATATCGCAATTGTTAACTCCTATTCAGTTTATTTTCTGATCTAAGAGAAGCGATCGTTAAAGTTTGTTAAGAAACTGGTAACTAAGTATTTGTTCATGGGGACGTTGTGATTAAAGTTTTCAGTAGGTAAGTACCTAACTGCCGATCGGTGTAAAATATTATACACAGGCTGGTTCTGCAGAAGCTCTTGATTATTAATGCTTAACGGCGTAAATAGCCTTTACTAGAAGTGATCATCGTATTAGTGGTTCAGCACCTTCAATATCATCAGGTTTCTGGCAGGATGTAGCAGTTCGTCGTAGACCATAGATAATACACTATAATATACAGATGCCAGCACATGAAGCTACCCGAAACTGTCAAATTTTTCCAATCAACTTTGAACCTAATGCGTTAGCGATAAAGTTGGAAACCTATTAAGGAAATTTGACAGATTGTAGTAGCTTGATGTGCTGGCGTCTGTACTATCGTAGACCTCTGACATCATGATTTATTCCAATCTGATCCCCTGAACCCCCGCCCCTCTCCACCCCCCCTCGATCTCCTGCTAGTTCGTCTTCTGTTTTAAACTTTGTCTTAAATGTGTGAAAAGACAGCCGCCACGCAACCATCGATGCGACGCTACGTTAGAGTGACTGTCACCAGCCGTTGTCACTCTTATCCGACCTTTTCGGTGATTCCAGTATCTTCGGAACAAAACTAGACGCCGCCACTTGCTGCACCGTCATGCTTATATTCTACAAGTAGCTATACTGAAAGTAAATAACAAGAATCTTATGCTAATCTTAATGATAAAACTGTACCGAAATGACAGCTGATTGACGGACTGAAGAAGACATCCTGCGTTAAATAAATTGAGATAATGACAGGTAAATTCTGATGACAATCGAAGTGTAATTTCTTTAAATATTTAAATCACCTTTAGAGAGTTGCCTTGGCTTACCTGGAAGTCTTCAAATAGACTTCGGACTCATTTATTCTAGGCCGAAGCAAAGAAAACCTGCTCAATGGAGATTCACAGACATCTCCTCGAGTGGAAATATGGAGCTGTCCCACAAACAATGGGGTACTTACTATCGTGTCTAGCTACAGGAGCTAATGAACGCCAACTAGGACTGAAGGTACCCGTAGCCAAATGCTTTGCTGACTGTATATAGATTTCCATCAACACGCTAAGACGAAGAAGGCCACACGAAGGAGTAATCTTATCTCTCAAAGAATGATGGGCATTTTTGTATGGACCGTGGCCTGATGACCACTGGGGTTCTAATGAGATCCACGGATGACAGCCGGGGACAACGTCTTAACGTGCTTTCCGACCCATCCAGGGACCAACCGTGACAAGTGCAGCTTAACCTGATCGATCGACCCGTGTGGCTGTTATTACTTAGCCATAAGACCCCTCAATGTTTTATTTTATTTATTCGGGAAAACAAACAATTACACATTAAGAATTACAAAAAAGGTAAGATACAGAAATTATACAAATGTGAAATCAACCACGTTCTCCACAGATACAAAATGAGACAATTTTGGTAAATTTTATGTTATAAGTCAATAAGTAATATTATTGAGAACTGCAGTGAACATTAGCGTCATAAACTAATACATGGTACTTGCAGGTCTGATATTTCTTTAACCCAGTATTTCACAGCGCTTATAATGAAAATTGTTGCTTATGATATAAACTTTCATTTGATGTATATGTGGTTTTTATTGGACATACCGACCAAAACGCCCATCATTCTTTAACCACCACACATAACGGACCCTATGTTCATGAAGTTTCTGCATCATTTATAATTTGGACAATAAACTACAAATTACACACACACTGTAAGTCCTGCCTTATTTCTATGATTTACGACTGCACCCTAGTTTATTTCATTTTATACGGGACCTTTCTCGCCCGAGTTGTAAAAGCCATCTGTTGGCAACAATTGTTGTTGTTGTCGTTTAAAAGAAAAAAATCTTAATATTCTCTGTCCAACATTTGAATTGTTTTCTAGCTTGAATTGCAAAGATATTGGAGAAATACTTAAGTTTTGTAGGTGCCTACTGCTTTTATTGAAACTTGCCGCAACAAAAGTTTATTTCGTTGTATTCTTGCATCTCGTTAAATAAGATAAGTGATCAAAATACAATGATGGAATTAATACAATTTATGGTAATTTAACACTACCTATAAAATAAAATAATAACTTGGTTTTGAAGTCCTCCATCCTATATACTAATATAACCAATCTTCTACCATCGTCCTACCCTGCAAGTAAATTATGAGCATACCGCATCGAACCCTGCAAGCACGTTATTAGGCAAATATCTGGAAGTACAACACTGAAGAATGGCACACAAGTTTATTATGAGCTCAACTTTGACGTCATAACACTCATAACGTGACCTATTCATATTATATTGATGTAGAAGTTAAAAGGACAACAAATGTAGGTAATGTTCTACCTATTTATGACGCCCAATAGGCCAGCTTTGCTGTGTTCCGGTTCTAACTACGTTAGAGGCGGTGTGATGCCACTAAGTGGGGCCTGGTGACCTGCAACACAGGTTTTTCCTAAACCTTCATCAGGCACCAGCTCTCACAATGTGAATTTATATAGTGCAAAAAAACAATTGCAGATAGGCGACTCGGACCACTTAGTACTATGAAATGGCCTGCTTGCTTGTTTGCATGCCAAAAAAACATAGGTACGTATTATGCATTCATATTCATCCAACCGGCTTGCCGGAGGAGGTTGTGGCTAGTAATACCAGCCGCACGGGTCGATTGATCAGGTTAAGCTACGCTTGCCGCGGTTGGTCCGTAGATGGGTGACTATCGATACCTACATACCAAAACCCCTTCGTGCCTCTTGGCTCCGGCTGTCATTCGTGGATCTTTGACAGTCGTTACGGGTCGACAGAAGCCCGAAAGTCTGACAACCAGTCTTACCAAGGGGTATCTTATTACCCAGTCACTGGATTGTGGATTCAGTAGCTCCATGTAAAATAGGTACTGGTATTTAGCTGTATCCGGTTAGACTGGAAGCCGACCCCAACATAATTGGGAAAAGGTTAAGCAGATGATGATGATTCATCCACCAAAAGCGTGCAAGTTTCCCCCTAGTAAAAAAATGCAACTGTAATAATTCCAGAAACTCTTTAAAGTCCTAAAAACTGACCTACACTACAGAATCTGTTCATTTATGAATACCTACAACTCAAAAATCTATCAAATAAAACTATGATAGTGCACAAAGCGGAGTGAGTAGAGAAACCTCCTGAATACTTGATGTGACGTCACAGGAGACCTGGCGAGAGCGCGGCTTATATTTCTAGAAATATTACTAAGTAAATGCAGGAAGATCCATATAAGGATATTCATTGCAGCTTCCGTACTGAAGCGAGTTCAAAAACTATCTTTTGTTAGATCTTGGGACCAATTGCAGAGCGTAAACTTTGTAACTTTTAGTTTTGGGTACTTGAGGGTTCAAAAAGCCAATTAAATATTTGGGGCTACGATCCTTATCGAAACTGTCAAATTTTCCCAATGAACTTTGAACCTTATGCTTTAGCGATAAAGTTGAAAATCTATTAAAGAAATTTGACAGATTGTAGTAGCTTGATTTGCTAGCGTCTGTACATACTACTTTTACCTACGGTTTATAGTTTATGGTCATAGATGCGCCGGTTGCGAGTAGGTTCTACGCACCTGACCTTTCTAAAGAACATCAACAATAAAGTCACTCAAAAATGTAAACAAATGAGTTTATGGAAAAATAACTTTAACTCTTACACAATAAAGCTCAGTTTGGGTCTTTGGTCAACTGGACCCACACGATAATTTTAATGACAAGAATGTAAGTACTCCATACTTGTGTATGGAGTTTTTTTTAAGTAATAAAAACCAAAATTAAAAGTCATTTATTCAAATTAGGCTGAGAATCAGCACTTTACGAACGTCAAAATTACATAGGCAGTCCCCCAAAACGCCCGCCCTTCACCACTTCCTAGTGCTTTCGCTGGGGAGGAGAAGTGGCGCAACAAACTCCCCAGCAGCATAGCTGTCTGTTCAGTTAAAAAACAGTGGCACTCCGGGAGTGCCAACAGAAGTGAAAACTTGAACAATCACGTGTGTATTTTTTGATGCATCATATAAACAAAACACAAACAGAATACTTTGCCATCACTCACTGATATATCGGATATACATTAAAACCGAGTACATCCCGAGGACAGCCGAAAACATCTGAAGCGGTGTCGGTTACAGTAACAGTGGCGCGAATTCAATGGTTTTTTCCCATCTCAAAAAATTCACAACGCGCCTAAAGAAGTTTTCACTTCAAAAACTTGCTTCTATACAATCTTAGGTAATAAAACCTAAAACTATCAACATTTCTAATCCCATACAGCTGTAAACCTCAACTTTGATAGCAGTGAGTGCGATTCCAGACCATTACTCGCGAAGTAATGGAGTAGCGAGAGGAAGTACACCGTGGTAATGTGACTCAGCTCACTTCACGTATGTGTATTGTCGATATTTACACGCTTTTATATCCTCTACCGTTTCGACGTGACACAGAGAGTTTCTTGGAGTTCTTGAACATCTTAAGAGATTTAAAATGCTTAATGTTAGATTGGGACAGAAAACCTACCTTTTAATGCATGCCATAACTATAACCTATCTCATCTTTGTCCATGGCGCTTCTTTATCATATTCCCTATAAATTGAGAGGTCTGGCTCTTGTGATACAGGAAGTCCTAGTACAAGATGTTTGATTTGCTACACTGATGTTTTTATCTTGAAGTGAAAATAAATAAAATATTCATTATTATAATGACCTCTTTCTGATACAGTCAACACAAACATTTAACGCCTAAGAAATTTCGGAGGGATTTTGACTATGGAATCTTAGTACTACGGCCTACGCCGTAGCACGGTGCGTAGCATAGTCAATCCTACGAAGCTACGCCGCGCAGATTTCAACTTTTTTGTGAACTATGGAAATTTTGTGTAGTTATTAAATTCATCAAAAAATTCCACAATTTATACTCGTTTAAAGTCTAAGTAAATGTTAAAAAGTATTATTTCCCGTATTTTCGGCATATGAAAAATGTCGAAATAAATCGCTAGTTTCGTAAACTCAACTGTACGCAGAAGTTTACCTCCTTTTTGATCAAAGTCGGGATCTCATGCACATGTAAGTTTTGCACATAAATCTTGAGAATAGTTCCACCTATAGAACGAATGCGGAAAGTCTCATACGGAGCCACACAAGTTTTGACTTCGAAAACTCATAAATGTAAAGAGGTTCGCTATCGCGTTTTTCTATATGTTTGTGTATGTAGATTTATCTCGAAAATAAAAGATGAAGCAATGGTAATTCGATCTCATATCGTGTAGAAAGCAAGTATGTAGTATGCAAAGGTTTTTTTTAGAGGCTGAACACTGTAGATAGTTTTGCTAATAACATTCAAATTAGTTTCAGTTAAAGAAGTGTTGGTTTTCTGGTATAGCTCCTGCCAGGTCTAGTACATTAAAAGTATTTAATTTTGACGATTTTACACCTTAAAACAAACGTCAAAACTTCTTAAAATTGAGTTTTAAGACTCAAGACTTTAACTTTAATTGACATGAAAATAACAAGGTCAAATTAAAGGCTGCAGACAAGCACGACGCGACAACGCGACGTGACTTTAGTAGAACAATTTATATGAAAACTTCTTGGAGATTCTTTTACCTTAACCGCGTCGCGCCTTTCTGTGGGAGCCTTAATAGTAGATAGAAACCCTTGTCAAATGTCAAGGCTTTCTTTAGTATGTAAATCAACTGTCAAGTTTATTTTCTGCAAAGATTCTGTACTCTCACACGTAAATAAGGCATTAAATCGACATCCCCTATCGTTTTTCTTTCTAATGAGCCGAGGTCCGGTAAATCCGCAAGCCGACACCTTGACAAAGGGACACAGCTCCACGTCACACGTGTTATCTATTATCCCTTAAAGGTCAACTGCCATGGTGGGGGGAGGGGGGAGGAACAAAAGACATCGATTCATTGTACGGTTGGTGATAGCGGTCGGGGATATATTTTTGGAAATACTTTGGAGGTTATGTTGCGTATAAGTTACTCGTAAGTATGTTTTGTTACTTAACAAATTATGAACTTCTCGGTTTTTATGTTCATACGAAAAACTTGTTTATTAAATCTTGAATAAAATAGGTGCTTTTTCTACCTTATAGTGAATAAAATCGTGTCGCAATCATGGTTATTCCTCTTGCCATCGATATATTTTATTACAATCACGACTACACGTATTATAACTAAGTAGTTCGTAGTTAAGAATATGTTTCTGAAATTTGTATTCTTTTTTTTAGCCTGTGTTGTGTCCCAGTGTTGGGCAAAGGCCTCCCCTTTTCCTTCCAAATCTCCCTGTCTTGTACGATATCTGGCCATCAATTAATACTTAAACAAATGTTTTAAATTTACACAATTAAGTACCTTAATAAATTATGAATCAATAATTAATTGTTAAGCCATTACTGCTGTTCGCGACTGGACGTTATTATAAAACTTTTATTGAATGTCTAATAGGCAAATTTTACTTTTCAATATCGTCATTGTTATAAACCTATGCAGTAAAGTAAACAGTTGAAAACTTAAAGTGAGCTGTGTTAGTGACTGTACTTCGCCATGGCACGGGTGTGGCCATGGTGGTTTGTATAGTTTCAACCTTTAAGCTTAGGGTTGAATAACATTCGTGAGACAAATATATATAAATAGAGGTAGAAAGGTTATTTTAAATTATTGATGTAATATGGTGCAATATTTTACGTAACATGAAAATGGTGTGAACATAATTATATTTTGGCGTTGCGAAATTCGAAGTGAGAATAAGCTGAAGCCCAAATTATTGGCAGAAAAACGAATGAAAAGGCAATTTCGAATATTATTGGACTTTTAGAACGGGAACATTTGAATTGGATGAAGAGAGGTTTCTACATCTTGAAGCTCCATTGGATTTATTTCTTTGAGTGAAACTGGTGCAACTGAAATGAGTTTTAATATTTTTTTAGTAAAATTACAAAAATCAATGCCTGTCGGTCTCGCAACTTAGTAGTTATAATCATATATCATAGCTATCAAAAGCAAAAGTAGCAGAAATAAACAACACAAATATCCCAAAATCCGAATTTATCCAACATAAAAAAACATAACTAACACAGCTTTTTTTGACAGTCTTGTAAAAATCCTTTCTAAGGTCAATTCAAAACAAAATCCCTGCACTTCCTTCACGAAGAAAACGTTGGCTTTACGTCCGTGCCCTTTGGCACCTACCCTACGACCTACTTCAGAGGCTGTTGACCCCGCAAGGTCGCCAGCTGATCGATGACGCCGCGCGCCACCCTTAACGCATAGTGTACCTACCTAGCTATACTTACATCTTTCTTCGTAGATTTAGAATGGCGATAAAAATGGTGAAATTGTAGCGGTTATGTAATAAATGGACTAGTTTTGAAGGTGGTGTAATATTAAGTGCTGCGAAACGGAATGTTCTAGATCGAAATAATTCGTCGTGAAACAAGTACTTCGAGCCTTTTGTAAACATCTTTTTTACCTTGTGGAACGCAAAATAAATGAATATGAATAATATGAATATGAAATAATTCGTCGTGAAAGTGGGCTGCGACCGTTTAGAAAACCTGGCACTGATGAGTTTATTTCCCATGGGTTTTAAAGTTAAATTCGGTTAATGATGTGTCATTTTACACTTTCTAGTTTAGTCTGATTGATAAGTAGGTAACTTGTGGATATGGTTTTAAACATTGATTTACTGGGTTCAATAGTCTAAACTCAGATCTTTTATTTGCGATCGACCTTTTTTTGTCAACAGAACATTATTTAGTATCTATATACTAAAGTAAAGTATATACTAGGTCTTGTAGATTACGTAGATAAATAAGCACCCTACTTTATTTTATCGTTTTGCAAACGTATGTTTAAAAATTCATAGACATGTGACGAGCTCTCCATAAAAAAAACAATCCTAAAAAGCAACAACCCACTAAAACAAACATGGACGAAAATCCTTCTTAATTTAAACTTTATCCGCGAATCGTGACAATTCATTCGACCCCGACCGAACGACAAACAAACAAGCAATAACGTTGTGATAACCGTAAAATTCCGATAAAAACTTTTTTACAAAAAAAACAACAGACTTCCAAAAGAAAAACACTACAAAGTGAAAAATAACTTTAATTTCGGAAGTCGGTGTCGTTGGTTCCACATTTTCGTTTTTTTGACACCGACTTCCGAAATTAAAGTTATTTTTCACTTTGTAGTGTTTTTCTTTTGGAAGTCGGTTGTTTTTTTTTGTAAAAAAGTTTTTATTTTTCGCTTTTTAGTTGTACCTACCCCATACAAATTCATATAACACTACTTGCTAGTGACAGGAAGATAAACATCATCAATATAAACTAAGTGGAAAACAAACGTATTGTTGACGCTAATTCCAAAACTACCCAAGCAAAGTTCATAAAATTTATATGGGACTACCTCTGAAGCATACCTTATTCATTAATTAGACTAGATGCTGATAATCCTGGCTGCAGCATCAGGCCAAACTTATGTCAACATTGCATTGAACTTAAAATTTAGTCCTGTTTAAAATGAGCCCAAACACGACTACGGTGCTGTAATTTCAAGGTTTGAACTTTTTCTGATGCTCCTGGCTTCAGCATCAGGTCTCTATGTACTTCGGTGTTCCTCATTAACATTACGTTTATCCACACATCGAGCCCTTTCCAATGAGCCTAAACACGATATATCTGCTGTTAGTTGTCGAGGAGTTAGGTACTCTGCAGACTATCCTGACTGCAGCATCAGGTCATGACTTGATGATCATGAGACCAAATGTGGCAAATGCCCAATCAAATATCAAAACAATTTACTAAAACAGTCCTTGCCTGTTCGAGTAACTTCTTACTGTTAAGGAGTTGTACCTTCCATCATCAGCCCAGCTACCTGAGATGGTGACAACCATACGCAAATACACAAGACACTTCATAAAATATGCGAAAAACCATAAGTAAGCCTATAAAATTTGAGGGTTGCCCTCGATTTCTCTAAGAGTTCATCATCAGATCCTAACTTGGTGACAATGGGACTACCTCAGTACTATCTACTTTCGAACAAAAAAAGAATTTTGAAAATCTGTCAACAATTGGCGGAGTATTCGATGAACAAACATACAAAAAAAAAAAAAAAAAAAAAAACATACAAACAGCCGAACATAGTACCTCCTCCTTTTTGTGAAGTCGGTAAAAAACCGTTCTACTCTTTAGTGCACAACAAAACCGTTTGTATTCCTGTGTTGCCAGTGTTAACGAATTATATTTATCTAATGGTCGAGTTTAGGTGCTGTATATTTAAACTATAATGAATCGCCTCCTTTTTGTGTGTTTAAAATGTCTATGGAAACTACACATTCAAAATATTTTGGTTGTAAGTCTACTAAAATAACATTTTCATTTTGAACTGTGTTTAAAATCTACATGGGACTTTAGGTATTTAGATCTCATCTCCTTCTTCAGACAAAGCTAATATTAGCAGGTACAGTAAGGCATCAATTTTGCATAAGCATATTAAAGTTCAAATTGCTGTGATAATACCGGCCGCCTCGCGCCGCAGGCCACATCTGTGTGTGTAAGTCGAACACGCATTGGCTAGCGTGAGCGTCACAGTATAAATATCTTTCTACTGTCCTAGCGTCGAACGAAACAAAACATATCGTCGCTTTTACGCACACGGTACTACGTAATTACACATAACCTTGGTGGGTTCATACTACTGCTCAAATTCACTTCATCATAGCAAGTATAGATAGCTGGTAACGTAACCTAATGGTTTAGCAAACGTGAAAGTCTGGGTTCCAATCTCGAGATGAGACTATTATTTTTCTTTTCAACAATTATCTTTTTCGTTTTTTTTTTTGTTATTCAATCGAGATAATAAAAGAGAATAACAATGTAATAATTTTTATGTTTTTATTATTATATTGTTATGCTTATGTTATATGGGGTTAAAAATAAAAATGTTTTATGCTTAAGTGATTTCAAAATGTTTATTCGTTATAAACAGTCATATTTATTAGGACTTATTGCGGTTATAGCTTAAGTATTCATTTTCATTATGAAAAGAAGATTGAAACTAAACCTCAAAATAATCCTTATTAATACGGATATGACACAATTTTATTTTAATATTACTAAAATCAATTTATAACTTAATACTTTGTATAAATGTTCTTGTTTATTATTTCCAATCAAATATTATGTTTTTGAGCTGGTTTTCGTTTGCACGGCGAACGCTTCGTAACCACTTGTTGAATAATTCGGCAAAATATCTCGGAAACCAATTGTTTCATATTCACTGACCAGCTGGGCCTTCCACTTCGCTTTCGACTGGCAAGGCTACCCTCTTCCTTATATCTTTTGACCCTCCGACTCACAGTAGGTAATTTCTCTAAAACAAAAAAGGAATACTGTTAAGCTACTAGCAAAATTATAAAATATTATTACTATTTTGAAACAAAATTATTTTGAAAATAGAAATGTTACAAAATGATTATATATTATAATATTATGCTTAATATTATATTCATCATTCCAAAAGTAAATAAATAAACTTTAGGAAATATATATTTTTTTTCTATTTAGGGCTTATGGTAGGTAAATATAAAACGTTTAAAAAAATTCTACAAGGATCATCATTTATACTTTAATTAGATAAATGTTCCATAAAATAATGAAATCATAATACTCACAGTCAGTCCGGTTTCATCAAATATTTGTGATATAATAATAAGTCCATATTTACGCAGCGCGATAATATCAGCAGCTATCATCTCGATATTTAAATTTGCTTGCATTTCAAAATGAACTACAACAACGCTAATAGATTAAACACACTTCACATATCAAATTATCCACCAACCAAGAAGCAACAACATTCTATTTAGTCGGGGACTAGCGGTGAATGAGTTAAGCATCTGTCTACCTTATGTTTTATTTATTTAGATTTCTGTGGGTATAATCATAAAGTTTTATGAACTATGTGAACAAGACGAACATGACACGGAACTATATTCGAGTAATATGCGAGTGTGTGTGTCTAATTACTCATTAAAAGAAGGTCGTAAGTTAAACTAAACGTCAAGCTATTGCATTGTGACTTTGCCTATGGACTTTTGGAGCCTACTGTACCTATGCAGGTACTACTTTTCGCTAAAGTAAATACAAAAACCAATTTCAAAAAGAAAATACTTCATAAAATTATGTAAATTATCTAACAGATTATCTGTACTAACTAGCTATCTTGTAGAAAATTTTCGACAGACTTTATACAATGAAATAAGTCCCTCAAGGCCTGTCAAAACTTCACTGAAAATAAACCGTTAGAAATAATAAAAACTTTTCAAAGCGTAAGAAGAAAGATAATGTAGATAATACAACTCAACTCTTAAGTATTTTAATTGAAACTGGTAACTCTGTGGGTAGTTAACTGTAAAGAAAACGCTAAGTTTATAACTGCTTAACACAGTGTCACGTTTCTTATACAAACCGTTTGAAAAGAAAAGGGAAGATAAGATAATAAAACTTTAGATATTTCGGCTTTATCTTTTTTCTTTGAGCCTGTAACTGAGTGGAATTAGGTATAGCATAGAAGACAGCATAAAGTTTTGAAAGATGTTAAATCCAAACAACGAGTTACAGACGCCAGCACATCAAGCTACTACAATCTGTCAAATTTCTTTAATAGATTTTCAACTTTATCGCTAAAGCATAAGGTTCAATGTTGATTGGGGAAAATTTGACAGTTTCGGGTAGCTTGATGTGCTGGCGTCTGTACCTATGGTTCAACGTTAGGCTAGCTATGAGAGATGCGTTCTTGACACCTGTCAGTTTCATAAAAACGAATACGTGCTTTACGGATTTGTTCTTTATTAGCTACTAGAATTGTTGCACAGCATTCTCTCGACTGACCGACTGCAGCATTATTTGTGATGCTTTGATAAAACCATTTATGCTTAGGTACTCCTTGTAATATGTCGATAGCTTGCTGGCTACAGTGACATTCAAGAAACGAACGCCCAAAAAAGTTCTATCGAAATGTTAATGAAGACAATTTGCCTAGAATATCAACTTTTGACATGAAAAATGGACGATAAAAGGGTCTCACAGCAGAAAGGTAGCTAACTTAGGCACAAAAACACTTCACCACACTCGTATTTTTACGACAAAAGCGCTTACAATACTGTACTAGCACTCCAATACTGAAGTTTATGTTGTTTTCTTTCGCCATCTCAGGTGGGACGCCTCTTTAATGTCCTGAAAATTCACATAAAACTTTATGATTATGTTCGGGACATTATGAATACTTATTCTGTGATTATTTACTGGCGAGGTAGAAAGGTTGTACAGACGCCAGCATATCAAGCTATCCAAAACTGTCAAATTTTCCCAATCAACTTTGAATCCTATGCTTTAGCGATAAAGTTAAAAATCTATTATAGAAATTTGACAGATTGTAGTAACTTGATGTGCTGGCGTCTTTACGTTTTTTCAATAAATTCTTTTACTCAATGTACCTTACGACCCGTAGTTTATTTTAAAGTAAGTATGACTTTACAGTCAGAACGCGTTTCCGGTTCCTGTGGACACCTGCAACACGAAAAATATAGCCGATACGTTGTTGACCTAAGAAACAAACTTGGGACGCATGTGTCAGTAATTTCCTCTGCAATGTTTCAAAGCGGAACAAAACAACGCTATTGCCTGTTTGAAAATATACTATGAAATGTATACTATCATATCATTTTACATTTTACAAATTATTACGAGTGGCTCTAATGTATTTAACAACTTTGAGAACTTCATATTTAAAATCACCTGACTTTATATTATACCTAGCTATTGGCAGCGACTTCGTCTGCACTCCAGGACAAAAAGTTACCTATGTCATGGTCTACCCATGTGCCAAATTTCATCTAAATTTGTTCAGCCATTTTAGCGTGAAAGCATAACAAACAAACTTACTTTCGCATTTATAATATTAGTCAGGATTAGAATTTTAGTGTGTACGAATATCTTATTTTGTCGATTACAATTATTATTTTTTGTTTATTATGTAACGTTCGAACACAATATCATGAATTGTTTTATGAATAAATAAATGAAATGAAAGAACCGTGTAGTGAAAATGTTACCCTAACAGATAAGCTCTTTTAAAATAAGCGTAGCAACGAAATGGTAGAAAAATATCTCCGGGATCCTAAACCACACAGCAGGAGTTAGGGTGAGAACCGCAAGTCTATGCATAAAACGTCACAATCCCCAGTGGTTCCAGCTACAATATAAGGCAGATGTTTGAACTGTGCCAGGCTTGAACGAGTTTATTTTATATCTGATTCTGAGCGGAAAGCTTCAGTCTTGGGTGCTACGTAGGTATTCTTTTGTATTGTTCTTTACGGAATACAAATACCGCGGTGGAGCTTGTTCGGGACCAATTTTTTATCTTGTATGTTTAGGAAAACCATTATTTTTGAATCAAAAACATTACGAAGATATTTTGGCTTTTTCCGCTCAAAAGATAGTCGAAAACTGAGTTAGTGGCTTATGGGTAATTCACATTATTCTTTAGTCTAAGCACTACAATAATCAAGACGAATCATTATTAGTAATCTCGAAAAATAATAAACCGTCCCATATATTCGGGGTCGAGTAGTTATTGAAGTTTTGTATGAGACAGTTGATCATTTCTTGTGATTTCTATGTTGATCCCACGGTGAAAGTTGTTCAGTTTGATGGTCACCTCTTTGTCCACATGTTTCTGATACTGTATAGTGTATCTATAGCAGTTTTGTTTTTGTTTTTTCGTCGCTGAAATTGCCATATTTAAAATTCTATATTTCGCAATGAACCTTCATGAACTTTCATCTTTTATTTATGACCAAAACAGACCAGTATAATAATAATCTATACATATAATAAAATCGTAGGAAAGTCAAAACTGTACATTGAATATTTTTTTAAAAGAATACTTGGGGCGTGATCTACAATCGATTTCGAAGCCGAAAATATAATTTTTAGAATTTTTGTCTGTTTGTCTGATTGTCTGTATGTATGTCCGGGCTAATCTCAAAAAGTGCTGCATGGATTTACATCAAATTTTGCATGAGTATTACTAAGAGGTCGGGTCAACATATAGGCTACATATTATCACGCTATCACCTACGGGGGAGGAGCTGTGAATCTTTATTTTTCTTACGCATTCTGTGACAGCGTGTAATCTAACGATGCATATTTAAATGTTGTTTTTGAGTAAGCCATGCTATTATCTAGCTTTACACTATAAAAACTACGCCATTTAAGTAACTTGGGCAGAGAAACATAGTTTAATGAATGTTAGTAGTATAAAGAAAAATTTGAAGCAGCGCCATCTATGAGATTTCATAAAAATCAAATCAAGTTACATGTTAACACTTTTTGGAAATTAATAATTTAAATTTGATCATGTTGGCGAGGTTAGTAGTTAGTTATTCTTAAAATTCATAGATGGTAATGTGCATTTCCTTCATAAAAGTTGTATCGTATAGTTCGTTTTGAAAAATTCAAGTTCCAACAAAACCCTCAAAATCTTGAGCAGAGTTGAGGAAGACAATTTAAAAAAATGCGGTGTTAAGTATTACAAAAAAGTTATGTTCATTGATGATGATCATTTCTTCATCAATTTCATGATGTTAGTACAAAATAAACATTGACTGTTAATACTTTTGTTCGGTATTTATCTGTGTGATTATTGCTTGGTAATTAATATATTTTCATGTCGTATACCTAATTATAAACTTAAATGTGATGTAAAACAAATCCCTTACGTATGACGAGGTGCCTTCATATTACACGTACGACAAGCAAAGGGGTTTATTTAACCGACGTCGACGAGGAGGTGCTGTGGAAAGTTTTCCAGGAATTTTCAAGGACACCGCATTGGGTAGGGTTTATACCGTGCATCCGAATAATGGCGAATGCTATTTTCTGCGGTTGTTACTTCACACTGTCCGAGGCCCAACGTCTTTCGCCTTTCTGAGGACATTTGATGGCGTGGAGTATCCCACTTATCGCGCAGCCTGGGTAACACGTGACCTTCTCGACAGTGACCAAAATTGGGATGAAACCCTCGCGGAGGCGAGCGTCAGTGACAGTCCCAGCCGCATGCCGTCATCTTGGTGTTTTGTGGAGTCGCGAAACCGGTAGCTTTGTGGGAGAAGTATCGCCATCATCTGTCTGAAGATTTTCTACGAGCTTTGAGGCGTGTTACTGGAGACGAAGTCGAAGTAACTGATGAACGCGTGCTGAACACCTGTCTCAGTTCACTTCAAGATGTGGTCATTTCTATCGGCGGCAATCCACTGATCGAATATGGGTTACCAGCTCCCCAATCATCACCGCATCAAGACCGTGGAAATCGGGACTTTAAAATTCCCATCGATTCTGTTCCACAGTTCTGTTCAGTGGCGATTTCCGGCAAACGCTTTCCGTGGTGACGCAAGGATCGAGGGCTGACGAGGTGAATGCTTCGTTGAAATGATCTTCGTTGTGGTCACGGGTTCGTACGCTGCGCTTGACCATTAACCCATCGTATGCCGGAACGTAGATCTACGCGAGACACAATGGCTTTTTAATTGTGTCTGTAATTACGACATTCAACCGTTTAATATGAGAGCTCGGCTCGGCGGCAATGCACGTGCTCAAGAATTCTCCGATGTCCTTCTAAGTCTTGGCGAAGGCACTCTACCAGAAGAGAGAGGTGGACAGGTGGTGCTTCCAGAGTCTCTCGGTAGAGTGGTATCCAGCATAGAAGAACTCATTCGCTGTGTGTACGGGGACATCAGTCGTATACCGCACCAGCAAAATTCTTGGGTGTGTGAGCGGGCCATTTTGACGCTTAAAAACGATCAGGCTGCAGCAATTAACGAATGCATTCTCTCGGAAATTAAGGGGAATGAAGTAGACTACACCTCGATAAACACTGTTGTCGAGCAAGATGACGCCACACATTATCCCGTGGAATTTCTGAACTCCCTGTCAGCAAGTGGACTTCCAGCGCATACCATCAAGCTGAAGGTCGGTGTCCCGATTATGCTTCTTCGGAACCTATCTCCTCCGAAGTTGTGTAACGGGACCCGCCTTAAAGTCATCTCGCTCCACAGACACACAAATTGAGGCGGAAATTCTTACGAGTTATGGCGTTGGCGAGGCAGTATTTATACCACGCATTAACAACTGTAACAACTGTATATTCTGCAAATACTTCAACGATTCTTATTCTGTACTTCAACGATTCTTATTCTGTACTTCAACGATTCTTATTCTGATTGGTGGTGGTGAAACTGGTGACTACCCACACTGAAACTTTCGTGAATGCTTATTTCAGTGAAGTACAGACGCCAGCACATCAAGCTACCCGAAACTGTCAAATTTTCCCAATCAACTTTGAACCTTACGCTTTAGCGATAAAGTTGCAAATCAATTAAAGAAATTTTACAGATTGTAGTAGCTTTATATGCTGGCGTCTGTACAATCCCCATGAAATATTCCTCAGGAAATGTTCTAATAATAGTAGGCGCAGGGTCCTCGTCCTGGAAATAATTTGAATAATTCTTCCATTATGCGAATTTAGGGATTACTTGCATGTCGTCAGAAACGCAAGTGGTCAAATACGCATTTCGCCAGAAAACGCATGTTGACAGAAACTCATCTCGTCAGATTCGCACTACGTCAAATACGCAGTTCGACAAACACGCAACTTGTCAGATGCGCGTCTCGACAGATACGCAACTCGACAGTCAATTAATAAATAGTATTTAAACGCTTGTAATCAAACAAAGTAATCTATTTCTATTTTATCATAAAAAACTTAATATGAATAAGGAAAAGTAAATAATAATTTTTTTTGGGTGGGCAATTGTTAAATAACTTCTCCCGCTCTGGGCAGAGCGGGAGGGCATGTCAGACTTTTACTGACTAAAACCCACTCGTGTTCCTTCAGTTGCCTGTGCCAGAGGCCACGGTAACTCTTTCGAACAACCCACGACCCTGGCAGGCATCGGCCCTAGCGAACCCTATTAGTTAGTGCTGACATCTCTTTGAGGTGCGCGTGGACCCAGCCTGGTCCTTACCGGACGGCGAGCTGCCCATTGCTCGCCGTCCGCAAGCCCGCATCTACGGGTGGCCGGAAATCGACTCTCGACTCCTGAAGCCCAGGGCGTCTCCTGCGGTGACTGGGGGCGTGAGGGCGCAAAGATTGCCTCTCCCTCACGCGTTCCGCCTCCTCCTTCGCAAGCATTACTGCTTCGCAGAAGGAGGAGACGGCTTCCCATGCATTCTCACTTGGTACCATATGGCCTGAACCAGGGCCGGCCGCGAGAGATCGCCGCCGGTCTTACTCAATCTTGTGACCTATTGAAATGTGGGTGTGGTGTAAATACTATTTGCTATTGTCTATGTTTACCATTTAATCTATTAAAAGAAAGTACTCATTGTCACAGCTGTCATACCATCTGCAATTTTTTGCAAGTCCCAACAGCGTTTTAAGAGTACTTCCAAGTAATTGATGATGGTGAAGAAGATAAAATTTTAATTTTTATATCGAAGATCTCTAAAATAGTTATGAAAGAAACGAGAGATCCACCTGGTAACTATTTTGGCGACGGTACGTTTCGTGCAACGCCACGGCCATTTTACCAAATGTACTCACTGCATTTAGATTTAGGCTCTAGTGATCAAACTACGAATATAGTTCCTGTAGTTTACGGCTTGCTACCAAACAAGATAAAAAAACGAAATCTTATAGTGTTTTATTATTATTAATATGCTGAGTGCATTGTTATCTGATTTTTTTTATTAAAATACTGATAATTATTTATTCTTTTATTTGACTAAAGGCTGATTTTTCCATCGCGAGATAACTTTTATTCGAGGAATAAAATTGACGTTTGACAGTTTTTGTATGGAAGAACTGTCAAACATTCAAAATTATTCCTCCAATAAAATTATCTGGCGTTGGAAAAACATCTGGGTGGATGGTTTCAAATATCTGACGAAATGCGTATCTGTCGTGTTGCGTGTCTGCCGAACTGCGTGTCTGTCGAGTTCCGTTTCTGACAAGTTGCGAGTCTATCTTGAGAGATGACGAAATGCGTATTTGACCACTTGCGTTTCTGACGACGTGCAAGTAATCCGAATTTAGGTAGGTTCGTAAATCCCACGTCACTACCTAACTTAAACATAATTAATATCATTTTCTTTGTCCAATTACACAAAAGGCAAAACTTTACTGCTCAACTATATTCCCTATTATAACTTTCATACGTTTTCATTTAGCATCCGAAACGAATGTCCTTTTTGGAGCATCGCCAAAGTACTGACGCCGCTGTGTCCCGAACACGATTATAATACAAAACACACAGAAACTGGCCGGAATTGAGGTATACCTAATCGTGGCGTTATACAAATATTTGTATGAAAGAAAGGATGGTTATGCTTCTGAAAGCTGCAGCTCATAGGTAGTTGTTGTTTAATCTTAGTATTAGCTTGTTAACGTAGTCCTATTTATAAATATTATCGAATTAACATTAACGAAATCTTTTTATTTAGGTATATTTTTTCTTAAAATCACACCCGCGCCGCGGCTGTAGGTAAAATTAAAATTTCATAACGGTAGGGACTGTAATGAAAGTGAGACAAAATTACGATGTATTAAAAATAATTGAGGCTTTGAAACAATATAAAGTGTCTTTCTAAAAGCTATAAAAATTGGATAGGATTTTTATTGGCTTTGATGAAAATTATTAGGTACACTCACTGACCTGTAGTGCGTACCCCTATATTATTATACTGTAGTCTTTGGTGCGTACACTATCGGGGATAGTCAGGTAAAAATAAATGAAGGGTACTTCTTAGTCTGTGAATAAATGACAATGCTGGCAGAATAGGCAAATTCATGTGAAATATGAGAAAAAACTTAATTAATGTTGCCAACATTACCTACAAAATTTAAGACCAAAAATAGAATAAAAGCAACAGATAAAAAAACCGATATTTATCGGCAAAATAATACTTGTCGAACAAAATGTAGGCAAGCTGAAACCTTAGTTTGAGTCAGCAAATTATATACTTTTCGCGATCGTCTGGCTAGCTTCCAATGATAAGAGCTGGCGGCTAGAGGGATGTAGCCAATATTTTGAGCGCCTACGAGATATACTTTAAAATTAAAGTAGAAGAAGCCAACGCGAAGTTGAACTACATTTTTGCCAACGCATAGTATTTTTGGCCACAGTTTATTAAAGGCATTAAGGTCAGAGATTGATTGATCGCAATCAGGCTCACCTAGAGTCTTATTTATGTACTGTATAAAATATTAAGTAATTTACTGTAACCGACTTTAGCTGACGCCTACAGTGACTTTTGTTCCCCAAATGTTTTCAAGAGCACACATAAGTTGCGTGACCACTTTAAGTTCAGATTATCAAATCTGTTAGAAAACAATCACCATTTTAAGGCCTATTTAAACCTAAGCGGTATTCGCTACCGTCTGCGGTAGAGAAAACCGAGTGGGTATGCGGTAATATTACTGTTCACACCAAAGCCGATTTCGCTATCCTTGTGGGTAGAATACCGAGTTCGAGTTTCGCTCAGGAAGGTAAAGAAGTTTTTGTGGAAGAAGGTAAACAATACCAGACCTATTCGGTACTATGGCACCAATTATTCCGTTCTAGCCGCGTAACTTAATACTAAATATTTGAGCGAAACCCGCGCGGTATGCACTGCTACCCACAGCGGCAGCGAATACCGCTTAGGTTTGAATAGGCCTTAATTCTGTAGTTGGTAGGTACAAGGACGCGTAAATGCCCTAACCAATATAAGGTTCGGCCGCACCAGATTTGCCAAACATGTAAACAACAATGGCCGCTCAAAATTGAATAAAATCGATAAACAAGAACATTTATTATTAGTAATTTTTGTTTTCGTCTAAATCTCCGAGCTAACTAGACGAAAACAAACATTACTTAAAATAAATGTTCTTCAAAATCGATATACTTATATCGATTTTATTCAATTTCGAGCGGACATTGTTGTTTACATCTTTGGCAAATTTGGCGCGGTCGGACTTTACAGTAAAACAGCCCTGACGAAATGGATGGCAGAAGACTGCGATTCACAATATTCTAGGCTGGAGTTATTAAGTACTGTTAGTATACTCCGTCTTAGATGTCATTGGAGAGCAGTGGCGGTCCAGTGGTATTGGTCCGGCTTACGAGTTCTTGATTGTGAGTTAGAACCGAGGCAGGCACTTTACTTTGTGTATTTCATCACCACTGCTCTCAAAACGGAGAAGGAAAATATCTTGAAGAAACTGGCATGTCCTAGAACGAAAAATTTTAAGACATTATGTGACATCTACCAGCCTGTAGGTACTGGGCCTGTGAGGTAGATTACAGCCCACTCCCTCTCGAGGAGAGGAGGCCTGTGTCCCAACAGTAGGAACATTAGGCATAGGCTGATTATATAGTTATAGTAGATGTCATTGACACGCGTCCAGCACATAAGTACAATACGATAGTCTTGAACATTATTTCAGTATTTCAGCCATCCGAAGAATCTAAATAACACCTAATGATGTGCCATATTCTGCAAAATTAAAGCAGACGTCCCATTAGCGCCAAACAAACACTATTAACGAAGATTCCAACTTTCGCTGCAATTAAAAACTAATCAGTCAATTTCCAAGAACTTGGAATGCCGACACCAATATCAGTAGCGCCATCTATGAATCAACACTGAAGTTTACACTAGGTATTTGGTTTGTTATGTGGAGTTATTTTACTGTTTTGTAAAAGTTGGGCGCAATTTAGAGCTGCATAAGTTACATTAATCAGCATTTTAGACTCTAACCCAGTAATACACAGAATATTAATTAATTATCTACCTTGAATAAAGCTAAGAGGTGTATAAATACAAAAGAAACTAAATTCAAGTCTTTGTTGAACGAAATCGAAGTACCTACCTGCCGTATCTGGGTAAGTAAGTACCTACAGTTTTCCGAGACCCTTTTCCATTATAATTTCCAAAGAAATCATTTGTTACGTACCTAATATTGTTTTTCAATAAAATACTTTAATCTTTCTGAAAAGAGGTAAGTAACCAATAACTGGAGGAACTGACCTAATGACCTACGTCATTTCCATTTCGAATATTATAATTTAAAGAGAATTAAAAAAAAACCCAGGAACTAAAGCCCTTTTGCAGTCGTAGGATTGATTACTTAATATAGGTATACTGAGTAGGTATAGCCAATTATATACAGACGCCAGCACATCAAGCTACCCGAAACTGTCAAATTTTCCCAATCAACTTTGAACCTTATGCTTTAACGATAAAGTTGAAAATCTATTATAGAAATTTGACAGATTGTAGTAGCTTGATGTGCTGGCGTCTGTACTAATACTGGCATAATCAATCAGCCTATAATGTTCCCTCCGCTGGGACACATGACAGGCCTCCTCTCTGTGAGAGGGAGTGGGCCGCAAACTACCACGCGGGCCCAGTGCGGGTTAGAAGATGTCACAAAGTCTTCGAAATATTGGTTCTAGGACATGCCGGTTTCCTCACGATGTTTTCCTTCACCGTTTTGAGAGCAGTGGTGGTTAATCCTATCACTCTGTCTTCTCACAGAACCGCAAACATTCTATCTATCTATCTTCTTCCATTCACAAGCAAAGACTGATGAATTCGAGTGCTAAAAACCAGTCGATACATTACGTATACTAACGCAAATACTTAAATGTTCCGTTCGTAAGTAGGTATTGTACTTAGTTCAATACAAAAAATATAGTAGGTACCTATTGAATGTTCACAGTGCGCAGGTCTTAAAATGACATTAGTGCTCACTCAGGTGGCTGGCCATCTCCAGTTCTCCACTGACACCTATTTATAGATCTCTAATTAAAAGGAATGTGTCGGAGGCACTCCGGCTGGAGACTACTTATTGGGGCGCCATTTTGGCCCGATAGGTAATTTAATTTATGATTCTACCAATAGACTATCTATAAAGTCGACCCCAAATAGGCAAAGACTTTATTTAGGCTAGGCTACACTCGGTTAGTTGAGATGATGAAGACGAACGACTTGAAGCCTTTGAATTAAATGCTTGTACTTACCTATACAAGACAGCTTCAGTTCAAAATAGCGTAGGTACGGTAGGATTAAATGCAGTATATCTATACTTGAATAAATAAAATTTTATAATAATGCCAAAATAACAGCTTTTTACTAAATGCATAATTATGAAAGAGTATACGGTACTTAAAAAAATAACTAAGTAGGTAAGTTAAGGTTTAAATCAGTTTTTAAAATATTTGTTTGTTTGTTCCGACTAATCTCCGAAACGGCTGAACCGATTTTGCCAGGACTTTCACTGGCAGACAGCTGATATTATAAGGAGTAACTTAGGCTTTTTTATTTTAGAAAAATATTTGATTAGGTTGCCGCGCAAAAAAATAAAACCCATGAAATTTGACGCGGGCGTAGCCGCAGGCAGAAGCTAGTTAGAAATAAATGCAGGATCCCGTACCTATTTAAATACAAAATAAACCATAAAATGTCAGCAGCTTTGCAGTAAGCTTTCTTATCTCGTAAAAGTTGATTGAACGAAAATATTGCAGTAAACTTCGGGCAACCTGATGGTGCAGTAAGTAGGTATGTCAAACATAAAAACGAATAGGAACCTATAATAAAATTAAGTATACATTCTGTTTAGAGGTATGCATAGGTTTTTCTATCTATACATTTAGAAAAAAAGTATTTAAAAAAAGAAATACTGCAATATATAACTAACCGATTAATAGGTATAATGAGTAGTTTTTCCCTGCTCCAAATTGAAATATTTAGTTCCCCCGAGCTCCATTTATTAGCGGTATAGAATACCTACATCATCATCTACCTAGCCTTTTCCCAACTATGTATGTTGGGGTCGGCTTCTAGTCTAACATTATGTAGCTGCTGAATAATAAATGCTAATAGCTGAATACCAGTATTTTACATGGAGCGACTATACCTATCTGACCTCCACAAACGAGTTACTGGGTAATACGATACCCCTTGGTGAGCCTGGTGGTCAGACTTTCGGGCTTCTGACGACCCGTAACGACTGTCAATGATCCACGAATGACAGCCGGGACCAACGGCTTAACGTGCTTTCCGAGGCACGGAGGGGTCTTGACTTGATAGGTCAAAATCAAAATCAAAATATTTTTATTTCACATAAACCAACATGGGCACTTATGAAACGTCAGAAGCTAGGTGCACGGTTCCAATTGGTCGTTTCCTATGGAGAAGAACCGGCAAGAAACTCCATGGTTACTCTTTTAAAAAATAATTGGCTTTTACAATGTTTTCAAGTTACAGTAGGTATGGGAGGACAACGTAGGCCTGGGGCGCAACGTAGGTAAAGATGGTCACCCATCCACGGACCAACCGCGACAAGCGCAGCTTAACCTGATCGATGGATCCGTGCGGCGGTTATTGCCATTTTTACATTTCTATGGTTATTACTTAGCCACAAGCCCCTCCATAGAAAACCTACATATTTCGCGCTAAAACATTTTTTATTCGCGGAAATCGTCGGTTTTGTTGGGCACAGCGGTTTCCAACCGCATAGCAGTATGTCAATGACCTCATGAAAATACATACAACAGGATGGCGGCATGCAGTTGGAATAAAATTTATTGTTCCACCGTAAATATTACCTGATGATATCGCAATATCGCTCATTTGGAGAAACATCGACGTATGTAAATGTATTTTTTCCCAAAAATTAGTTAAATATGAAAAAGCACTTAGAAAGCGTATTTACGTTACGAAACCAAAGACTTAAAAAAATAGTGGCACTCCGGGAGTACCGACAGAAGTGAAAACAAAACAAACAGAATACTTTGCCATCACTCACTGACATATCGGATATACATTAAAACCGAGAACATCCAGAGGACAGCCGAACACATCCGAAGCGGTGTCGGTTACGGTAACAGTGGCGCGAGTTCAATAGTTTTTTCCCCATCTCAAAAAATGCCACCCCGCCGAAAGAAGTTTTCACTTCAAATCTCCAAATGAGCGATATGACTACCTAGAGTTTTACATTTCTCTCATTCGCATTACAAACGGTAGGTATTCACACATATCGGAATTTCAGTAAGTATTTCCCGCATCACGTAGTCTCAACTCTCACGTAGTATAAAAGATTGAGCCGGTGTAACATTCCCGGCTTACAGTAAGAGCTTCGAGGCTAAAGTTCTTACTGAACAATTGGTTTAAAGATTTCTCCCGATACTCATTTCCTCTGGGATGACAACAGTTTAAGTGGTCATTACATTAAGTGCTGTGCTTCGAGAGTCGGAACTGCTGTTAGCGCAATGTTGATAGCTAGACTGACAAGCTTCGTGAATAAGAACGTTTGTAAGGGACTGTTAAGGATTAAAGTGTTAAGCCGTTTTGCGTGGATGTGACGCCTTACCTTCTTTTTTAGGGTTCCGTAAAAAAAAAACCAAGACAGAGGTGTCTTGGTTTTTTATTTGGTCCGAGTACCTAGGTTGATTGAACTGCTGTAATTGATTGATTTTGTGTGATTGTTGTTATTGATTGTGCTTCACTAAATACACACATGTTGTGCACACATGTTTACGAAACCGGCTTCACTTTTACTACACCTCACTGTCAACTGCCCTCGCTGTCAACAATGACAGTGAGGTGTAGTTTGATTGTAAATGTGTGCGTGTGAGCGTGTATGCACAGAGCGGAGGTGTAGTTTTGGCATGCTTCACTGTATTGTTCGCAGCGCTATGTCTTGACTTTTTTATTTGGTCTGAGCCAACCTAACGTTTGTTTCTGAAAAACCCATTTGGCCAAAAACACCACGTAACAGAATACTGTAACAATGCTTGAATTATGTTGATAGCGGTAGCCCGACGCCCGATACAAACCCACCACTTATGCTAAGAAGCCTTCCTTGGAACGTCACGATTGCGCGTTCACTTCTCGAATGTCAGATTATGTAAATATGGAGACATAGCGAAATGCATTCTCATGATAACACTAAATTCTGATTTTGTGAGCACTACCAATAAAATACTGCTGAATATTTATCTACTCTAGTATTTCAGTTAAGTTGGCATTCGACTAAAGTGAACTGATTTAAATAGGGATATTTTATTTTTATTAACATTCGTGGTGCCGTGTGGTCTCTGGTCACGAATACAAATAACTTTGTGCGGATCAAATGTATTATATAGGTTATGTATTATTAGGCATAAATACACCTACATATCTATATTTTGGAGCATGGCTTTCACGAAATCAGATTGTCGTAAAGCGTAGGTGGTAGGTACCTACGGCAGATTCACGCTCGTGGTTACCTAACCCCTATTTTCCTCTAAAATTTTGCTTTATTTAAATACCTATCCTGTCTTTGCTTCTCGTAAGGGAGAAAAAGAAAATTGACCATGTTTTAAATAAAAAAAAACCCGTCAACTGCGAGTCGGAGTCACGAACCGGGCTCCGTACTGTACAAATGATGGGCATTTTTGTATGGAGCCTGGCCCGATGACGAATAGAGTTCTAATGCATGTCAACTTATTGCCTATAACCGGAAATTACTGTAACAAAACATTTTATCCAAAGATTTCAAAAATTTAACTCAAAAAACCGGGTTTGTACAGTCGAGGGCAAAAATTGTTATATTTTTTTAACTGATTTTAAAAAAAGGAGATTCTGTATTCGACTCGTATGTGGGTCAGGCCGCGAATTTTGGCACTTTTACTATGACCTCTCAAATTTAAATAGTTTTTCGTAGAATTTTTTGACCAAAGCTTTACTAGATTTTTTGTAATACTAAATAGCTTATTATCCAGCTTGGTCAAAAGTCAGAGTTCCAGAATGTTGGCTTGTGGTCGAGTAAATTAAATATTTTCATCAAAAATGGGCAAAATTTGGGTTAATTCCTCCATCTTTTTTGTACCCTGTGCACTTCGTGGAATATTAAAAAAATATACATTTTAGTTTAGGATAATTTGTTAGTTTCTAAGCCTTAAGCATACTTATATGTACAGACGCCAGCACATCAACCTACACCTAACTGTCAAATTTTCCCAATCAACATTGAACATTGCTTTAGCGATAAAGTTGAAAATCTATTACAGAAATCTGACAGATTGTAGTAAGTAGGTTGATGTGCTGGCGTCTGTACGTCGACATTAAGTTATATTCAAATAAACAAAGACTAAAATAATGCTATTTTACTCATTTTATAATTTCATATGATTTCATACGTTTGCGCCACCATTGTTGCGCAACCAATTTTCGTACATACATAGTTTGAAGTCACGTACTGTAGCTTTGTTTAAAAGGCGTTCTACACGATCCAGACCGACCGCCGACAGAGGTGACCTTGGTCCAGTTGGTGTGAAAATCTACCGTGTAGACGTTGGTCGGTCGACCACATATGGGCGGGGTCAAATGACCTTTGGACAACCTTGGTCGGCAGCGCATCCATCGCGACAGGCTGCGTCCGTGGTCGGTACCAACCGTCTAGAACGCTGTCGGCCGACGGGAGAGCTTCAGTGTGCGTTTGTCAGTCAATATGGGCGCACGTCATTGCGTGTCACAGCGATGGATTCACAAAACGAACCCCGCGAACGAGAGGTTCTGACCGAATTTATATCTTTATACACTGACTAGCTTCTGCCCGCGACTTCGTCCGCGTAGATTTCGGATTTGTGACAGGATTGCGTATCTCAAAAGGAAATCAAAATAACCCATAAAGATACAAATTAAAAAAAATAAAATAAATAGAAGTAAACAGATGAATTTTTTAAACTTTGCGAAAATTATGAAAACTTTATAAGTAATACTATACAGATCATGGATGTGATGTAAATAGTTATATTATGACTTGATTTTTGATTTTGTAAACTTATTTACCGACAATTTTTTTCTATACCTACATTTAATTAAGGAGTAAATCGACCGAATCTGTAGGTGTACAATGAATATTTTTTGAAAATTCAAAGCTTATTATATTTTTATATTTATATGTTTAACAAAACCAAACGTCCGATTTTAATCATTCAAAGACCAAATATTATCTACATAAACTGAACTTAGTGATGAAATAATTTATTTTGATAAGGATTAATAGCATGAGTAAAATAAATGCGTTTAAATGTAGTCCAAAAAAATTAAAGATTTTTAAATAAAAAAATGGTTGTTGTGCCTCACTCGACATAGATAGGTATAGTGTGTCGCGTACTTTTTTGTAGATATTTATAAGATCTACAATTAATTTGAACATTTTATGGTTCTATCTTTTATAGTTTAGGCAGCGTACGCAAAATAAGTAACTTTTCTGGTTGATTTTTTACACCTAGTGTCCAAAAAACCCAAATTTCTTACGGAACCCTATTTTTTTCCAAAATAAAATTTTACCTATGTTACTCGTGGATAATGTAGCTTTCGAATGGTGAAAGAATTTTTTAAATCGGTCCAGTAGTTTTTGAGCCTATTCATTACAAACAAACAAACAAATTTTTCTTCTTTATAATATTAGTATAGATTTATCATGTCTTTGGGACATTGAATCTAATTTATATAAAGATAAGAATAAAAAAATGTTTATTTAATTTTTAATTTTTATTAATAATTAATTTTTCTTCTTCATTCAAGCATAAAAAAGTTATTGCCAAACCGACCTTCCGTTGCTTTGAAAGGCAAGGAGCCATATTGATACGTCTTTACGCTGTGAACACCGGACGGAATTGACAAGTTTGTGTCAACCACCGACCGTGTAGAACGAATACAAAAGTTGGTTGACGCGACCAAGGTCACCTCTGTCGGCGGTCGGTCTGGATCGTGTAGAACGCCTTTAAGTACTTTTGAATGGTAACTCCGAACGAGTCTTGTATACGGAATCTAGAATATTACGTGACAAGTTGAATAACTTATTATGTAAAACCTGTGGTGAAGTAAAGTGGTCACTTGTTTTGGAAGCTAATTCTTCGATTATTTTAAAGGTAAGTTTGAGGTTTCTGCAAAAATGTATGGTGCGCTCGATTTTTTAAAACGTGTTAATTAGCATAGTGCTGAATTTGATGGAAAATGCAGCATAGCTGTGAAGTAATGATCGTTTAATTTTGCGATATCGTTACTGTTGCGCTACTTTTACGTCACTGTTGCGACTCCAGTCCCGCAATTACTGCGTCACTACTACTGCGCTACTAAATTAAGGTTGTGACACACTGGTTTCAGTGTGGTTGCAGTTTTTATTTCACAATGATAATAAATTATAATGAATGATAAATGTATTTTACTATTTGATATTCAGGCATTCTATGAATACTTTCCTATTTATTATTTTTGACAATAATGTCTTTTTATTATTTTCAACTAATTTCAACACCCATTACTCTAGTTTCTACATAAACTAATTTATTTAAACAAAAAAATACGTAATGTTAAAATGGTATCCGTCAAATGACCACCTCCTGTGTTAATTTTGAACATATTGATTTTAAGTTTTTTGATTTCTCAATTTATATTAATACTAACCATCGGTTTTAAAGTAAAAACTTATTTATTGGTTTTTACCATTGACATAGAAAATCTCAATGGTTTTTACAAAACCGACACCATTGAGGTACATAAAACATGGAGACGCCGCGTTATTCTATACATACATATACTTATACAAATATGAGTGAAATATGATTCAGCATCTGAAATATCGTTATATCTCATTCTTTCTAATGAGATATTTTTATTTGATAAAAGAGACAACAATATTTTTGTTGTTGCTCATTATGGCAATATTTTGTCGTGACGTAGTAATAGTTGTAGGTAAGTGCCATAGCAGCCATATTATGCGACGAGTTTCGTGGTAGTTTTGCTGTCAAATGGTTGTTTATGTTTTGTATTATTGAGGATTGCGAGAAAATTACGAGGATTTTACCTGTTAAAACTGCATGTAAATATTGGAAAACAGAAATTCTACATGCCTGTCATGTATTGTGAAGTGTGGTGCAAGAAAGAATGAAAATCAACCTCAATTGTCTTTGCACAGGTTAGTAGCCGGTTTTCATGCATTAATACATACAATAATACACATACGATGATACAAATTGTAACGTGATCGTGAATTTATGGCTAAAGTATTGATATTTGGGTTCATTTCCGTATAACAGGCCTTTCTATTGTATTTGTTAATTCGTTCGTTTGTTTACAATAATATGTCATAGTGGACTAGTGTTGTACCGTTGCCGATTTGGCGTAATAGTTTCCGAAACTAGTTCCTCCGCTGAAACGATATCGGTATATTCTGCGATGTTAACATAAATAATCCTGCGTCTTATTCAGTCCGAGTGACCTTGCTAGGTCCGGCCTGTGGTTCACACTTCACAGCACCAAAATCAAAATATTCCACATAAACCTACATGGACACTTTTATGAAACGTCAGAAGCTAGGTGCACGGTTCCAATTGGTTGTTTCCTATGGAGAAGAAACGGTAAGAAACTCCACGTTTGCTCTTTTAAAAATAATTGGCTTTTGCGAAAGCACATTTTCTGCAAGCATGTTTTTTTTTTTCATGACATGGATTTTATTCTCAGACTAGCTATGCCCCGCGACTTCGCATAGAAGTCGTAAGATGCACAGTATACTAAAATAACAGCCACACTAATAAAACTCATTCGTCCCCCGACCGGCCGCATTGCATCGCCCGCCCGCGCTATTATTTCGTTTTCGCTTAGCGTTCGTTTTTCTCGGCTCCTAAGGGTCGTAACGTGATGTTAAATAGCCTATAACCATCCTGGCTACCAAACGCAAAAATAATTTATGCATGGCATTTTTTTGCGCGGAACCCTAATTATTTTTCTAAAATAAAGGTAGCCTAAGTTACTCCTTGTAACATATCTGTCAGTGAAAGTCCCGTCAAAATTGGTCCAGCCGTTTCAGATTAGCCGGAACAAACAGACAGACAGACAGACAAAAATAAAAATACGTGTGGCACTCGGGGACTGCCGCGGTAAAGCTATTGCATAGCAATGCACATAAACACCGTGCCGAAGTCTGCCGAACTGATACGACGTTAGACGATGCTTAGGTTTATTTTCGTTACGGAATTTCTTCATTCGGTCGCCGCTCTCAAAGCCCAAGATAAAAGCTATGCAATAGTTTAAAATTGCCATTTTGTTAATAGTACTGTTTACACTTTTATAAGCATTTAGTAAAAAGCTGTTATTTTGACAGTACCAACAGACACTTCAATTTTATTTATTTTTATAGATAACGGAAAGTAAGATAACCTACTCATCTTTTTCTGTTACAATTACAACGGAATTTGTATACATAATATTAGGTATGATCTAAACGTGATAACTAGTAAGACTCGTATTTAGTATCGATACTAGTTATAGTAACACCTATGTTCCTTGATAGACGCAACACTAGCAATGGCAGCCATTTTATGCGACAATACCAGTTGTAGGTATGCACCCTTTTTTCGTAGGTATTTCCAGTCCATACTTTTGTATGTCAATGACCGACACACACACAAGCATCAAACATTATTTTTAATTATTAATCTGTGGTGGGTAAAACCTGGCAACACAAATGACAGGCACAGGCAGCCACAGACTCAGTCAGAGTACTTTTTGACAGCCAGCTTTCCGTCAGCGTAGTATAATATTTTCCTAAAAATTTAAAATTGGAAAGAGTTATTGTATTTTTTTGTGTATTTTAGTTATTATTAGTGCGTTTTTATATTAAAATAATAACTAATATGTTTAGTTAGTGTACAAAGCGTTAAAGTGTAAATAAAAGTGAATGTGAATGTTCGGACTCCATTCTACAATGAAAGATGTCGTATTATTGGTGTGTGTACAGCCGAACAAAACGAAAGTGACTAGTTGACCGTGTGTTATACGGTGGTTTTTAAAACACTCGACTGGCATTAAAATGGCGCAGACGGTCAGACGAGCGATTGAGGGCAGATACCCGTCCTGCTACATACCCAGTAGGATAAAAGAAAGGAGAGCTAAGGCTAGGGCATTGAGGTAAATATTGCTTTTCTCAGGGCACATCGCATTGGCACTTCGCAGCAACGCCTGGTACCTTGTTTTTTTTTTTCTTCGTGTTATTTTTCATTCGATTTTTGTGAGTATAGCAATGTAAACATACATTCAAGTTCACAGTTGGGAACTAATTAGTCTGACACTGCACTATGCAACTTTGATGTTATTGTTATTGATAATTATTTCTTCATTGTTTTTCATAATAATGGCAGGATGTAATCAAGTGTGTGAATTGAGCACAGCCTTTGAACATTGCCACTTAATTGAATGATTATAGTGTTTCAATTCTGATAATTAAGTATTATGTATTGACATCAATAAATATGTATAGTTGCACAATTTTTAGCACATAGTGCTTAATTTTACCACAAAAACCAATTTTAACTGCATTCCATGACCTACTTTGTCATTGTTTTTTCAGGTTAGAACAGCAAAGAAAACCGGACAAGCCAGAAGATTTTGTATGCTACTCGGACAGTGACAGCGAAGAAGAAACACCAACACAACAACATAGGATATTATCAACATCCTATAACTTTGTTGATTATGTACGGTCAAGGGAAATGCAGACCGCTGAGGTATTCGTTTATATTTTTGTATATCAATATTACTTAGAACTTGAATTTCTTAATGTAGTTAATGTAGGGGTTTGGCCAAAGAATGCACGTTTTATTTACGATATTAAACTGATAATCATACAATTATTCAGCAAAAGATAAATATATCAATGTTATTGTTTCATCTGATGATAAAATCTGGATTAAAGTCCTTGGCATCACACTAGTATTCCCTATGTTGTGGGATCTTGGCTCTTTTATAGATATGACTTTAATTATAATCTATAAGTACCTATCTATTTCCAAACAAGAATAGTTATTTACTTATAAGATTATACTTACATAATTTATTTATTTTTACTTTATACACAAAGCTGATTTACTGCCACAAAGAATAAAATAATCAAATTTTTAGAGTTGATACTTTGTTCCACAAACAATGGGTCATTTGGTGACTTTACCATGAGTGCCCTGATGAGTTATATAACTTATGGACACTACTACAGTGCGGCTGACAAGAGAATGCATTCTTGTCACCAGTTTCATGTCAGTTTCATACAAACAAATATCTGTTGCGAATGTGATCTTAATTATTAGCTACTAGAGTTGTCACACTGACAGGTCTCAGGACCGCATCCTCTCGACGGCCAGTCTGTAATAGTGCTAGCACAATTAGATTGCCATCAATATGTTAAGAAGAAGAATATTGCTAACAAGGTACTATAGATTACTCTTTATTATGTATAATGTTATTATGATAATAGATAGGGCCATAGGATAGGATTTCACGCGGGCGAAGTCGCGGGCAGCAGCTAGTAACTCATATTGGGATATTACTTGATCCATGCATAGGTGACGTAATATACTTCAAATTTAAAATTACCACCGGACGCGTTAGGTTAGGTTTAAAAGTATCCTATGTCCTAACCCGGGCTATGGGTTACCTGCGTGCCAAATATCATTAAAATCTATTCAGCCGTTAAAATGTGGAAAGGGAACAAATGGAAAAAGTTAATGTTGCATTAATTACAATTTCAAGCATAGTATAGATTAAGTCTAAAATAAAGTAATAAAGTTAAATTAAAGTAATCTGTAGTTAAACAAGAATGACAAAGGACCTTCCTCAATCGAAACATTGTTGCGTGTTTACTTATAGTTGTTATCATAAGTGTCAAAACATTTGCATCATCTATACCTATAATAAATTAAAGTTGCCTTAGGTGACCGCGTTTTTATTCTAATCTGCACAATGGATTTTGATGTGCTTTTCACCATAATTTAGATAATTTATTCTGGAAGGTTTATGTGTATAATACATTAATATTATAACATATATAATAAAGAAATCTCGATGTTTTTTCATGTCATAAAAGCTGTGCGGAGCAAGAGCAGGTTGCTAGTATGGCTATAATCTTATCTTGTTGCATTTGGCTCAGATGCCCTTGACTCTATATGTAGTACCTACCAGGCATTTTTATTGTTTATATTAGTAGATTATACTGGATTTTTAGGGTTTATTTACTTACTAGCTACGCCCCGCGGTTTTACCCGCATAAGTCTCAATCCCACGGGAATATTGGGATAAAAAGTGTCCTATGTCATAATCCAGGTCATGGTCTACCCATGTGCCAAATTTCATCCAAATCTATTCAGGTGTTTTTGTGTAAAAGTGTAACAAACAACAAAAAAACTTATCTTAGTTTATATTAACTAGCAGCGCCCCGCGGTTTCACCCGCACGAGTTTTGATCCCGTGGGAATATCGGGATAAAAACTATCCTATGTCCTTTCCCGGGACTCAAACTATCTCTATACCAAATTTCTTCTAAATCGGTTCAGCGGCTTAAGCGTGAAGAGATAACAGACAGACAGACAGACAGCATTTATAATATTAGTTTGGATCTTCTCTTTATAATATTAGTTTTTAAAGAAATACTGGTTAACTGGGAATCTATAAAAACATTTTAGGTGAATCGCGATTAGCAAGCGATTACCAACATGTCTAATGTGTTTTAAGCATTGGTTCCTGATCAGTGTAATAGAAAAAAATATGACTACTTGATTATTAAAACTTACTCTGAATATTAAAACATGTTGTTAATAACTGTATTTAAAAATAAAATAGTTAAGTTTTTTATCCTAGCATTATACTGGCTGTGTGACTGTAGTCTCCATAGTTTCCATATTTGGTTTAGCGGTTGTTATCGCGCTTAGGAAGTATGTACTAGTCCTTGAATATTATATCAACTAAGCTAGCTCTGCGTAAACAATATTAGCGCGCTCCTTTCCGCGTTTCGCGGGACTAGTGGACGCCCTAAAATTACTAACACCTGTGGCCCAAAATTCATCTGCGCGAACTCCGCTCACTGACGCAGTCATAAGATCATGTCCCACTCGGCATGGGGCGCAGGATGGAAGGTGGGCCATTGTCATTGGTTTGACCGCATACGTGAACCCCCATCTGGTCAGGTCTCACTATAACCCAAACATTTTCCCCTACAACCATTTCCGTCTTGCACTTTGTCAAAAAATAACTAATCTCTTTCCTTCCAGCCTCGCTCAGTGGAACCATCCTACGCAACAAAACACATGCTCACCCATGATATGTTCCGGGAGACGCCCATCAACCTCGGCAACATGAACAAAGTGTTCTGCTCGCAGTGGCTGTCTGACAGACAAGTCGTGTTCGGCACTAAATGTAACAAGGTATATCACTAGGATCTTAGTTCATTTAATGATTGCTTTATTTGTAATTCTTTTTACCTATTGTGATATGGTAATTTTATTCTAGGTGCATCGTCTTCACATATAAATTACATAATAAATGTATACAAAATATTGTAAAACATTTTAAAAGAGTAACGGTTTCTTGCCCATTCTTCTCCATACGAAACTTCCTTTTGGAAGGGGCGACTAGTAGCAAAAAAAATGAAAAAAAAACATAATAATTGATTCTAGAATCGATTCTATTTTTTTTTTAGTAAATTTTGACGATCAAAAGTGCCTTTTATGTGTCTATTTGAAATAAATGATTTGACTTTGATTCACTGATTCTCTACCATGGGGATATCCAATAGTAGAGGATCTGGGGATCATTACGTCAGGTAAAATGCGTCCAAGAGATAATAACATGCATGAACTAGGCAGCATCTTCCCTTTGTCTACCTTTACCTGTAATTTACTATGGTAAATATTGTTGTAAATGAATAAATTATTCTGTAATTTGAAAATCTAAAAGTCCACCAGCCTGTGGAGCATGAACACCGTAGAAACGAAAGTCAAAATGACATTTCGAAGAAAGATTTGGTGCAATGTCAAAAATGGAAGAAAGATGTCACATTAGATAGAATTAGAGGTGCCTTTTCTTAGTAGAATAGAGATAGAAATATTCAAGGCCCGTAACATAAATGATTAATATTACAATGTCGGTTATCGCAGCTGATGGTGTACGACGTGCGGCGCCGCACGCTGGACGCGATACCCACGCTGCGGCCGCGCGCGCCCTGGGCCGGCGCAGACCATCAGACTGGCATACACGCGCTGCAGATCAACCCCTCCAGGTAAGTGGAGTCAACATCTAAGGCTTTACTGCCGCGGCTGGGCCTTACCCTGAGGCCTTGTAAGAGTGGGACAGCGCAGGCTACAAAAAATAAATGGTTTTAGTATTAAAACATTAAATACTTAAACTTAAAAAATATTTGAAATATAATGATGCAAGTTCTTTCTAAATATACATATTTACAGCGTGGGAGGAGGCCCAAGATGTCATAGGAATCTTTTGTGACCTCTCTAAGGCATTTGATTGCGTTAATCGCGAAACCTTATTCTTGAAACTTGAGCATTACGGACTAGGTAAACTTGCGCTCAGTTTAGTAAAATCTTATTTAAACGATAGACAAAAATAAGTTCAAATAAATGGTGTCACACTTGGTTTAAAAGTAAAAACGGGTGTTCCAAAAGGCTCGATATTAGGTCCCTTCCTCTTTTTAGTATACATTAATGATCTATCAATCGATTCATTAAAAAAGCAACCACAAATGGTGTTATTTGCTGACGATACTTCCTTAATTTTTAAGATAAATAGATAGGTTGTCTAAAGCTCGCTCATAGCGATAAGACCGCCCATTGTGTCACCCTTTGTAAAGTTTCAATATTTATATCTGTAATTTATATGGTGTACATAATAAAGAGTATTCTATTCTATTCTGCGAGGCTAGTCTATTTCAATTACTTTCATAGTATCATATTTTACGGTATTTTACTTTGGGGACGGGCTGCAGATATCGAGTCTATTTTTATTCTGCAGGAAAGCCATCAGAACAATTCATGTCCTCCGCAAGCGCAATTCTCTAAGGGAACTGTTTATAGATATTAAGATCATGACGGTACCTTGTCAATATTTATATGAAAACGTCACGTAGTTACGTAAGGAAAATTTTAAATGTTTTCAGTAAAAGAGGTGAAAGATACAACTATAGGACTAGAAATAGAGACCAATTATTTCTACCACGTTTCAGACTACTGCTAGACTAAAGTAGACTCGTCCTTCGTGGGGTACAGTTAAAAATGTCACAATATAACACGGACGCTTTTAACGTGCACGTCTTTCTGCATCATTCCCACATGTATAATTTAAACATGAATGATGTATTTCATTATTTAAAAGAGTGACTGTGGAGTTTATTTCCATTCTTCTCCATATGTATCTACTACGCTTTGGAATGGGCAACTAGCTTGCATCTTTCTGAATGACCGATCCCTTTTTTTTTTTTTTTTTTGCTTGGGAAATCATCTAATGACTCCTCCCGCTCTGGGTGGAGCGGAAGGGAGTGTCAGACTCTTACTGACTAAAACCCACCCGTGTTCCGCGTGTTCCGCGTGTTCAGCGGTAACCCTTTCGGACGATCCCGCTACCCTGGATGACCGATCCCTTGACAATACAAAAGTGTCTGTAATTGGTTTCTTTGAAATAAATGCTTTGAGTTTGAGTAATTTTGATCCATTAATTTTGATAAGTGTTTAGCATAGCAAACTAACTAAACGCTACCTATTGAGAACTACATAACACTACTGGGTTTGCCTTGTCAACCTTACAATAAGCCGGCTTCTCGTTATAAATAGGTATAATGGTCAACGCCGGCTATCGCTGAAGACCAGCGCTGGGGCTCTGTCTTGCATAGGGTCTTAGCATTATGCTGAGCGAGGGCCGTTTTGCGTGGACGTGATGCATATTTGCCCCAACTTGTTCTTTTTGTGTTCTTTCTCTGCGTCGTGTTTGCCATTAATAAACGAATTTTATTACTTTTCTTTCTATGGCAGTACTCTCTCAGGTGAACCAGACGCCCGAGCTATTAGCAGAAGCTCCACTCAAAATCACATCAGTTGGCAAACGCACATCTTTTAGAAGTCTCCTACCCTTATTTATCATCATCATTTATTTTCTTTGCAGAACGTTACTAGCGACCGGCGCGCGCAACTCGTGTGAGCTGGCGATATACAGTCTACCTACCCTTGACCCCGTCTGTGTCGGCGAGGCGCATAAAGATTGGGTAAGAACTCTTCTAGTTTTGATTATCTAGAAAAACAGATAATTTCGATGCCTTTCGTTGAAATCGAATGCAGTAATTTAGGAGTGAAATAAAAAATACAGGCAGACAAGAAATCTTCGTTGCTAGTTTATGTTGATTTAGCAGAAAGTAGGCAAAATACACATTTTTAAGATGTCTTTGATATATCTCGGGACCCTAGGACCCCGGACCTTTGGAAGGCGTAAGAGGGGCCGAAGCCAACTCGCAGAGGCAAAAATTAGACAATTTTAAGTGTTGAGGAAAATAGGGCATGGACGGTATGACCTCATCTGCCTGGACTTTTCCCAACTATGTTGGGGTCGGCTTCCAGTCTAACCGAATACAGCTGAATACGCACAGTATGACCTGTGATCGGATTTTGGCATGGAACTACTATTTACTGGGATTTAATGACGTTATCAGAATATGGATAAACCGTATAACCGTACGCAAAATACGCGGTTTGGCGTGAAGTTGCGGACACCAGCCCGTTTTACCATAATAATCAAACCTAGTGCAGTGATTGAATGGTGATCTCTCTATGGGAACTTTGGATGCAAGAGCGAGCAAAGCTAATTCGAAAATGTTTGCATCTCAGATAGTTTAGGTTTCTTTAACTCTTCATACAGTAATAGGAGTTACTTTGTCGAGGTTTGCCAGAAAGTTTAAGAATTAAGAGTAACTAAGATGCAATTTAGCGAGCGACTCGATTTCGAAAAGTTTTAGCGCCCCGCCTCGGAGAGGTTAGATTTCTTTTGACCATTGTTATATAATATTCTATAGAACCTACGGATGGTATAATACCATGGATATACATATATACTATGCACATGGTACACCTAAACCTGCTACCTGATTATTCCAGCCCTGTCCGCTTGCCGTCAGGCAGGCGAGCTACCTGGTTGGGGTAGGTGGGTGGGTTCGGTTTGGTTTAGTAATAGTTATCTTTGACAGGCCTGATGGTCTAGTGGTTAGTGACCCTGACTGCTATGCCGGAGGTCGTGGGTTCGATTCCCACCCAGGACAAATGTTTGTGTGATGAGCACGATCATTTGTTCTGTGTCTGGTTGTAATTTATCTATAATATGTATGTATTCAGAAATATATAAGTATGTTTATCAGTTGTCTAGTACCCATAACACAAGCTCTGCTTAGCTTGGGACTAGATGGCGTTGTGTGATAGTTGTGGAATATTATTATTATTATTATTTATTTATCTTTATTTAGATCCTCGACATGTGTTGGCTGGACGACGAGTTCGTGGTGACTGGATCTCGAGACTCCAAGCTGGCGCTGTGGAGGGCCCCGACCACTCCCACCACGCAGACCATGCACCACTATGTGTCACCGGTTTGTGTCAAGGAGTGCCGCTCAGGTATGTCATATTGAACGTTGTATTCCAGAATTCTAGACTGATGAACCATAATCAATATACAGGGTGTGAAGAATTCTGGATTACAATGATTTGACAATGTTGTTGTTTGTTTTGTGTGTGTTGTTGTTGTTATGGTTTGTACAAATCTACTTATAGAAATAAAATGATTTATTACCAGAAATAAAATGAAATAAAATGATTTAAGCACATCATTCTAGGCCCCCAGAAAAAATATCAAAACAGTTTCATATCAATTTGATGTCCGTTACACTGTGTATATTGCAATATCATATACAATATTTATAGTGCACTATAAAGCGATATTTCATTATTTCATCTAAACATAATATTATAAAGAATTGATACTTTTTATCCCGATATTCCCACGAGATCAAAACTATGCGGGTTAAACCGCGGGGCGCAACTAGTTTAGTAATATACAGATTAATCAAAAGAGTAAAATATTTGACAGATATTTGCGACGCCACCTACTACTATACGCCCTTAAGGATCTTTTGGTGCTCGACTCGCTCGATTACGTTGACAGGGGGCGCTGTTAGTAAACATCTGTCTAATTGATTTTGAAAGGTATTGATAATACAAGATGGCGACGTTAGTTCCGATTTTTGCCACTCGCCGAAAAATCCTTGAACAGCAGCCATGATGAGAAACACTTGAAAGTTTTGAATAGATGGTCGCTTTCATCCCATCTTGCACCGCATGCTCTGTCACCTGCACACGTGAGGCCCTAATGGCCGCGTCAGCGAACGCTATCCGCGTTGCTGAATATTGGGCCAAACTAAGAAAAAAACAACACACAAAAACAAAAAAACTAACTTTAACTTGGGAAATAACTTTATTTTTCCCATCGACACGCTAGGAAGAAGAATCCCCCCTGATTTGAATATCTCCAAAAACCTATACACTAACAACATCACCTGCGTCCTTAGGTCAGAAGGTCCGCGCGCTGACGTTCAACCAGCGCTGGCGCGAGATCGCGGCGCTGACGCTGAACGGCTACATCCACGTGTTCAACGCAGAGACCTTCCGCCAGACGCTCTCCAGGAAGTTACCGTCGTGTCAGGACCTCGTGTGTTTAGCGACGCAGGTATGTAACAATTACGTCACACTTCAGTCTTTCATTCAAAATTGGTGCAAGCCGCGTCCTAACCAAAAGAGATCTTTGCGCGAGTACGCAATTGTCTCTTTTATACGAATACTAGCTTCTGGCAGCGCCTTCGTCCGCGTGGATGTCGGAAATTATGCTGGGGTACTAACTACAAAAGTAGCCTATATCCGACCCCAGGATGCCATCATATCTCCTTGCCAAATATCATGGAAAAAATCAATTTTTAAAAATTTGTCTGTCTGTTTGCTCCGGCTAATCTCCGAAACGGCGGAACCGATTATGACTTTAGGGTTATTTTATTTTAGAAAAAGAATTAGGCTTCCGCGCAAAAAAAATTAAAACCACGCCTCAATCACTGAATTGATTTTGATAAAATTTGGCAAAGAGATGGATTGCAACCTGGGGAAGGACATAGGCTACTTTTTGTCCCGGTATCATGTTCCCGTGGGATAATTTCCGATATCCACGCGGACAGAAGCTAGTGGTAAAATAATTGTCGCCACAAGTCGAATGAAGTGTTGTTTTTTTTAATATTGCATTTTCTAATCCAGGAAAGCGGCGTGTACGCAATAGGCTGCAAGTCATACACGTTGCTGCTAGACTGTCGCACGCTGCAGTCTGTCAAGAAGATCACGTCGCGGTACAACGGGTGCGGCATCCGCTCCGCTAGCTTTAGAGGCAACATGCTCACCATTGGCACTGGACTTGGTAAGCAGAGCCTTTCAGGATCATGGTCAAATTCTTAACAAACTCAAAGCATTTATTTCAATTAAACCATTTACTTACAGGCACTTTTGAACTGTCCTAAAGTCGGTCAGTTAGTCAGAAAGTTGTAGCTAGTTGCCCATTCCAAAACTTAGATCTTTATGGAGAATGGGCAAGAAACTTCAGGGAAACTTTTTTAAATCAAGAAATAAAAACCTAGTTACATTATTCTTGTTGTAATATGTGAGCAGCGAATCGGTAAACGTAAGGTGGGACGCCCTCGGGCTAGGTGGAGCGACGATCTTCGCAGGATGGCTGGTAGCAGCTAGATGAGTGTTGCCGAAAATCGAGTTGATTGGCGTGCAATAGGAGAGGCCTATGTCCAGCAGTGGACTGCTATAGGCTGATGTTGAATATGTTAGAACAATGTAAAAAATTCAAAATATAAGAATAAAAATAAGCCCTGGCAGTTAAGAGATGACCAGTCTCAACCGACGGCACCCGTTCACGAACATGACGCGTGGTGGTTGATCCACGCGATCAAAATGTTTGAGCTGGCTGGTGCTGACCAGCCAGCTCAAACATTTTGATGGAAACCGTGCAATAGATCAACATAACAGTCCCAAATTAGTTTTCTATTCCGAAACACTTATGATGCAACGGAGAATAAGACTTTTAAGTTTAGCTTCCATAACAAAGTCAAACGATTTATTTCACTAAGGGCTGATTTTTCGATCCCGTGGGAATATCGGGATAAAAACTATCCTATGTCCTTTCCCGGGACTCAAACTATCTCTATACCAAATTTCATCTAAATCGGTTCAGCAGTTTAAGCGTGAAGAGGTAGCAGACAGACAGAAACACTTTTGCAATTATTGTAATATTAGTATGGATAGAAAACTTAATGGAGTAACCATTAAATTCCTCTTAAATTGATTCAGGTTTTAACATGTGTTTTTCCATCGACAGGCTTGCTGATGTTCTACGACCTGCGCGCGGGCAAATACTTAGAAAGTAGTATTCATTCAACCAAAACTGTCACACTCAAGGCTTCCAGAGGCTATGTGGTGAGACTTTATTATTATCATTATCCTTAATATCAAACTGACTTGTGGATACATATTGTGATAAACGATAAACTTTCTTATTCAGACATTAATAACTCAGAACTACTTACACATCGCAGTTAAATTCTAGAAAATGGCCCTTATACTTAAATATTTATATCGTTAAACTGACTACGACAGTATTTTATCTCACGTAGCGACGTGCGCTTTACTTGTGTTAACCAAGTGTACAAACATGCTGTGAATGTGTCCGTCAATATGAATGGCATCAGCTCATAACACACACATGCAGACACAGTAACATGTCAGTGGTAGCCCGGAGTCTGGATTTGTGCTCGATTGACGGCAATAGGCTCGCCCCCTGTTACACGGGAGTTAAACATAACTCGCAAAATGGTATGTTTACTATAGGTACGCTTCTGCCTAACCCTTTGGACATTACAGGCGTGATATTATGTATGTCCGCGTGAAATTTCACCTCCCCCCCCATTCACCCTCATAGGGGTGGAATTTCGAAAAACCCTTAATGGATACCTACTCTTCCCAAAGAACACACCCTCCAAATTTCATGGCTCTAGGAACAGCGGTTTAGGCTGTGCGTTGATAATTATATCAGTCAGTCAGTGACTGGTAATTAGTGACCGATACTTAAACACGTGATTGTACTCATGATAAAAAACAACTTTTACTATGGGACCAAACCTGAAATCGCGAAAAAAAAATCAGCTGTTCCCTACATTCAAAATGTAGGGAACAGCAGATTTTTTTTTTTAACAGCTAATTACCAGTCACCCTATATACAGGTTGGGCAAAAAATCGTGGATCAAACGAAACAGGGCGATAGTTGGGGTTATTTGTAGTAAAAAATATGTTTGTGCGAGAGCCCTAACTTGATCTCCTTAAAAGTTATGTCAATTTGAGTGTTTACAGTAAGGTTCTAAAGTTACAAATAATTTTTCGTGAGCCTTAAAAGATATTGAAAAAAAGTGCCAATACTGATATATCATGGTACCCACTGTCATAAAAGCACTGTTGTAGTGATGATACCTTTTTTTTTTTTTCATTTTTTTTTTTTTTTTACTGTAAATAATCTCAACTATCGCCCTGTTTCGTTTGATCCACGACTTTTTGCCCACCATGTATAGATAAAACCGATAAGACCCATTTTCTTAGCTATAATTTTACTAAATCCTCTTTCTTTTAAAGTTCCCCGACGAAGAAGCCGACGGCTTCAACCAAGTGAAGCACGTGCCCGCGATCTACACGCACTGCTACGACGACAGCGGCACGAGGATCTTCACAGCGGGCGGCCCGCTACCCGCTCCGCTCATAGGGAACTACGCCGGTCTGTGGCAGTAGCCTAACATCCGCAGATAGATGAAGAATACACGCCGTACTCGTAAAGCAATCGTCATTATGAGGTACAGCCCCGTGCCCGCTCCGCTTATAGACTACGCCGGTCTTTACCAGTAGCCTTACCCAATTGGTCGGGCAACATTCGTTATTTCTGGACGTCGATCCGCTTATAGGGATCTACGCTAGTCTGTGGCAGTAGCCTCACATCCGCAGATAGATGAAGAATACACGCCGTACTCGTAAAGCAATCGTCATTATGATTATAGGGGTACGTATCAAAATCCCGAATTTTAAAATACCGATGGACGAAATCCCGAAAATTGAAACGCCAAATGGTTGTTTGTTCGAAAGTTTAAAATCCCGAAAGTTCATTTGCCCGAAAGTTTAAATTCCCGAAGTTTAAAAACCCGAAGTACAAAATCCCGAAATTGTCACCGTTTCCGAGAAAAACTATTTTTTGTAAACCTAACCTCAAAACACTTAAAAGTTGCCTAATTTTTTTTTAATAATTAATCTATTCTAACTAGTTCGGTTCCAGGTAGCCTACTAAAAATAAACTCTTTTTTTCTATTAGCGCAAGTCGTTTTTGGCGCCCATATTTTGTGTAAAAGTAATTTTTTTCTATATAATCCTGTCGTTTCTGGCACTCGCCGGCCGCTGCCGCGGCACCGCTCGCTTCGCTCGCTCGGCTCGTGCGTAGGGGTCACAGTTTTAACCTAACCTAACCTAACAATTTATTTAAAAATAATTAACCTAATATTTCGTCTATTCGGGATTTCGTCCATTCGGGATTTCGTCCTTTCGAGCATTTGAACATCGGTATTTCGTGTTTCGATATAACGACTATCGGCATTTTAAACTTTCGGTATTTTGAATTTCGGTGTTTTGGACGTCGGTATTTCAATCATAGGTATTATGAACTTTCGGGATTTTGATACGTACCCGATTATAGACTACGCCGGTCTTTACCAGTAGCCTTACCCAATTGGTCGGGCAACATTCGTCATTTCTGGACGTCGATCCGCTTATAGGGATCTACGCTGGTCTGTGGCAGTAGCCTAAGATCAGCAATTCATTGCATGGAGAATACTCATCAGTTGTGGATCTACAACGCCACACGCTACACACCTGACCTCACACAAATTCCTACGTCGCGCAAGCAGAGCTATCCGCGCGATTGGCTGATTGGCAAATATACAAAAACTATAAATCGTCGTGCAGTAGCCACCAGACACGACACACGTCTGGTCGGAAGATCCTCCCTTTTCTATGGAGGATGAGGAACATTTCACACTGTTCCTCATACCTCTATAATGGGTTAGAGACTTAGAACTATCATTATGAGCTACAACCCGCTGCCCTCTCCGCGTATAGATAACGCCGATCTGTGGCAGTAACTCTTATAATATCAGTAGTTAATTACATGGAGAATACTAATTACTTATGGGTTATAAACGTGGAACAATCGTCATTATGGGATTCGCTGCCCGCTCTGCGTATAGGTAATTACGTCGACCGGATGAAAATTACTTTTCAGTCATGGGCTGAAAAGGAAGAAGTTAGTTATGTCAACTCAATCCCACAGCTGGGCAAAAGCCTCTAGGTCCAGCAACGTGAACTATTACTTGTTTGCAGAATATCGACACAGGAAATGGGCATTGTTGCCTATATTTCTACTGGGAAAAAAATATAAAAAAACAACATCTAAGATGTCAACTAGCGCATAATAAATTCTATATCAATTATGGTCACTCAAAAATATAGCGTGGCATTAACAGCAAAAGAACTGTCTGCTCAGACATAAAGAACAACTTTTCGTAAGAATAATGTTACTCCATTTGAAAAATGACATATGATTGAAATGGCTAAAATAAGCCTGAATAACGAAGCCATTTAGAAATAGCAATTGTATCCTTCGTACTTATACTGCTACAACTATCTTTTGGTATTCGAATAACGTTGATATAATCAGCCTATAATTTTCCCACTGCTGGACACTGGGCACACTGAGCATCCTCTCTGTGAGAGGGAGTGGGCCGTAATCCACCACGCGAGCCCAGTGCGGGTTGGTAGATGTCACATGTCTTCGAATTTTTGGTTCTATGACATGTCAGTTTCCTCACGAAGTTTTACTTCACCGTTTTGAGAGCAGTGGTGATGATAAAATTTACAAAAAGTAAAGTGCCTGCCTAGGTTCGAACCCACGACCTACAACTCGTATATCGGGGCCGTTTTAACACTGGGCCACCACTGCTCTGACAGGGAGCGCTATTTGTAAACATTTGTGAAATGTATTGAGAAATCAAGATGGCGCCGTTAGTTTCGATTTTCGCCACGCGCCAAACGATCCATGTATACAGTACCCGGCCGTAAATATGGCATCTCAGACTTCGTACAGTCCGTTCAGTTATTATACCTCTGAATTTGCATCACTGTCAAAATCACAGTGATCTTTATTGTAATGGCTATAAGGTTGCTATTGAGTTGCTGCCATTGCCAAGTTTGTCAAAATCACAATGATCTTTATTTTCGTAACTATAAGGTTGCTATTCGGTTGCTGCCGTCAGAGAGAACATAAATATGAAAGGGCTTTAGAGCATCCTGTCTGTCATTCAAGTTTTCACATTCACGCCTGAGTACTGTATGTTGTGATCATAATTTCGTTCAATCATTTTCATGGTTGGAAAACTCCTGGATGTAGAATGTTAAAATGTTTTAGCATTTGTGATACTAGACTAATTTGGCATCAGCTACATAATTCTTTATGATGAGTTGTATCAATGAAGATACTTAGTTTTTCTATTTTAGTCTACAATATTTTCGTATGTGAAGCCAGACAAATAACTGGCTAAATGTGGGTTCACTTCAATTCTGCCCAACCCTTCGAGACATAATGGCGTGATATAATGTTAAATGAAGACGGTCAGAAAATGATGACCAATTGACAGCCGGATAGACAACTCGTGTATAAAAATTGACGCGTGATTTATTTTTTTATTTATATGTGGTATGTAAATTGAAAAAAGTTTGGTAATGTTAATTAAAACTTCCTGGAGACAGTTGATTCTAGTGTTCTTCGAGGAAAAGCCCGTGTTCTATAGTGGACGTTTTGGGGTGATGTAAATTAAATGCTTTACAAGCCGAACAAGATAATTAGCTAACTGCATGGAATGCAGTCTCTCCGACCGGGCCTTCTGATTTGTCCGGATGACGTCACGTCAGTTTTCGAATTACATTGGTCGGCTAGTAACTATTAGTAAAAAAATGTTAGTATTTATAATAAAATGGTTTATCGCATAAAAGTGTACGGAATTGTGTAATTGAAATTGAATATTAAGAGGAAAGAAAGTGCAAAATTATCAGATCTGTTTATATTGATGTGAAAAAGAGTGCAATAGAAAATTCATCTTAAAAGATTATTGAGGGGTTTAAAAAGATAGAAGAAGAAAAAAATTACCATAGTTCACAAGTACAGCCGGAATATTAAGGAATCTTGTATATTTTTAAACGCCCTGTAGGTTTGGTATATAATATGTAAAAGATCTATTAAAAGTGATCACTGCTACAACGATAACTGATAAGAATTACTGCGGTATAAAGTCTCACAAAACTAAAGTTTATCGTATTAAATGACCACAAAATTCAAGCGTTTTAAAGGAATTTGCCGCGGTAAATCTAATGGCTCTGGATATAGAAGTGAAACAGTGAACGATTCTTGATTTCTTAGCCAAGAATGTAAATTATGAACATTATTCCTGAAAAAATAACAAAAAACTATCTTCTAAAAGATCTGCACCATGGTATTGCAATTTATACCTATGTAAATGCTAAAAACTTTTATAAAAGCGTCCCCTAACACATTCTTTACAGTTTTTAGCATCAGAATATGATCAACAAATGTCTTTACAGAATTTTAATCGTTAACCCATAGTCGGTAACAATAGAAAAAGTAATGTTGTCTCATTGGTGACAGTTGAGCTCTTAAATTCATCTATACTCTCTCCCCCTTACTAATAAACGTTGTATAGCGTCTGTATAGTTACACAACACTTTGTCTTCTTTCGAAAGTCAAATTAATGACGACTGAAAGAGAAATCGTTGTGTAACTATTCATGTGGTTTATACGTTTATTAGTAAATAGGTAAAAGTTCAAATTACCCTAATTCTAATGAATGACTGTTTTGTATAATCATGACATTTGATGTCAGTTCTAGCTTGGAGAGTTGTATTGATGATTCTAATGATTATAATTATGTAAACATATATTAGTCACGGTCGCGGATATGTTTCAGGCCACCTTAGCGCATCTTCAACGTAATGTTAACTTACTCCACTTTAGAGCAGATTTTTCAATTCTCAGAAAACAAACTTATCTGAGGAATAATATGACACTGTTTTTGCGTAGAAAATGAGACAAACAACAATTTTTATTCTTCAGATAAATTTTATATGGTGATTGAAAAATCGACTCCTAAAAAAGCTATGATAATCATTAATTATTTTCTTGGCTATAAAACAAAATCGTATGCAGATTGGTTCCGGGTCGACTCTGTCTTGGTAATGCCTTGTTCTTAAAAACTATTATTATAATTGTCACTTCGCGATTCAATACCGCATTTACCTCAGTAATGTTGTAGACGAAACGGGACGCTTATGTCTGAAACTGTATATAATTTAGATGTACTTTATCATTGTACTATTTGTACTTCATTCATGTATATATTATTTTCATATAAATTTTAGATTAGTTTTAGGTCTGAACTACTTCGTTCAATATTAAGTCATCCCAGTCTTTACTTTTTTAATTAAATGTTTCAGTATGCTTTAGGGGGCTTTATTTAAATTAGTAAGTCGTCCCGTTTTCACGGATACATAGTTACAAAATATTCATAGTAAATATGTCTTAGAATGGGCCTCACGCAGCAAAAAAATGCGACATCAGTGCAATTTTAATGTGAGGTCAAAAGACATAAGTACTATGGAGTAATTAGTTAATACTAATTTGATAGTTACACAATATCCATAATATTAGTGTATAATTAATGGACTGCGTCCGTGTGTTTTTACATATAATTTCTAACTAAATAATCATCCATAAAAGTGGAAATTGTGACGAGTAAAAGACTTAAGTATGCTGATTATTGTGTTTTATTGTAACTATGATACCTTCCTGTCTATCAAAGTTCGAGTATAAGGGCGTGTCCTAACCTAAAGCGATCGTAGCGCGAGTACGCGATAGTCGTGCTCTTCTATATTTGTTCGGAACACCGGAATGCTGTTGGCGTTTCGAACGGCCGGATTCACCGAAGGCCTTGATATTGACAAAGGTCACGGTTAAGGTTAATTAAAACTCATCCATAGACAAAATCCCCGCCCAGGGGGTGTTATATAAAAGGGCCAGATGAAAATTTTATTAGCGCGATTTCACGGTACCGGCTCCCTAATTGCGTAACACACTTTCAAACATAGTCTGAATCATTTTGAAGGATATTATTATTATCAGGCCTTATTTATACATTGCTTCATATGTTCTAAAAAATTGTCTGGTCAACAACGTATATAACTTTGTCAAAATGAAAGCCATCTCTACTGTTAGGGCGAAGCTACACGCGCGTTGTCATGATGCGTTACGTCGGCGCTGCAACGCCTGAGCGGTGACGTCATCGCAGCGCTCGTGTAGCACTAATTGCGGTGCGACTGCGACGACGCAACGCATTGGCGACGACCCTGTGGCGTCGCTCTTAGTGGGTTACGCAATTACCCCGCTAGTCTCGATTGCTGTTTGATCTTATTTAAAAAATATGCGTGGACACTAAAACAAAGTTTATCGTACATGCATACTTTATTCATTAAAAAAAAGAATTGCAATTAATGTCACATACATAAAGTACAAATAATTATTAGATTACATTTATATTCCAAATATTGGTTTTTAAAAAAAGCACATTCATTCAAGCAGGGTTGTCTTCAGTCCTTGAGGCAGGGGGGACCCAACCTATGGGCAGGGCAGTACCTTCACTGCTTATGTAGCGGTCCCACTGCAATCTAGAAAGGACGAAAAAGCCATTTTATTGATACTGGTGTTTTTTTTTTTTTTTTTCTTTAGCCTGTACTGTCCCACTGCTGGGCAAAGGTCTCCCCCATTTTCTTCCACATTTCGTTGTGCTATGCCTTCTCCGTCCAGTCGGTTAGGAACAAGCCTAAATCGTCACGCCAGCGTTTCTTTGGATTGCCTCGGTGACGACGCCCGTCTTCAGGCACCCAATTTTGTTTATTAAGTTTTAAAGCACTAGGAAGTGGTGAAGGGCGGGCGTTTTGGGGGACTGTCTTCTGTATTTTTGACATGTTGATTCTCAGTCTAATTTTGACTTTGATTTTTAAATGCTTGGTTTTCTGTTCATTAGGTTCATATTTTAGTTAATATAAATAAAATATTGGTCATAATATAAGGAAATAAAAACTTTATGATTGGGAAACCAGCGGGCCGTGGAATGTGTGGAGTAAACTTAATGTAAATACGAACGAATTTTAAATTACTTATTATTATTATTTGAAAATACTCGTTTCGCTTATTACATGTACTATCCTTACCCTATAAAAATAAAGTATAGTTCGCGGAAGGATTTGGGGGAGGTCTTTGCCCAGCAGTGGGACAGTTGGTTAAATAAAAAAAAGTTCTTGCTTTCCAGTTTCAAAATGTTCAGCTGATCATTTACCTGACTCCAATAAATTTAGCGACATCGCCTCCAAAGTCAACCTGCGGCAATTGTCCACCGAACAGTGTTTCCCTCCACTTTGCCAAGTTAGAAGCTATGTTTTGCTCCATCTCAGCCTGCAGTGAGCTCATCTGTGAGTCCGCCTTCAGTTGGGCACGAAGCACCCCTTCTTCCGTCTCGTAGAGAATGAGCTTTCGAGCCCACAAAGATTTTAGTTTGTCTGTAAATAAGGAAGTAGATATGAATGATGGACATAGTAAAAAACAAACAAACAAAAATATAATAATGCAAGTCAAGTTTTAAACTATTGTAAACTCTCATGCCATCACTTTATGGAGGATAGGATAGCAACCAAAAGCTTTACAAAATCGGGAATAGCCAGGTAGTTATTTATGCAACTGTTGTATAATAAGGGGTATTGCCGAGTGTGATAATAGTATCACATGAGAGTTTTAATACCTAATTATGTACAGTTGCATACAAGACTTTATCTACACCCATGATAGAGTTTTAATACCTAATTATGTACAGTTGCATACAAGACTTTATCTACACCCATGAAATGAATCCTCTATAAGTTTCTGAAACAGTTAGCTTTATTATAGTTGGAAGAGAAACAGTATTCTCATTTGTGTAAGAAGGTAAGTTTAATATGAGTATTAGATAGATAGATAAACCATTCACTCATATCACTAATTCATCTGCCAAGAGGTGTATTTGGCAGTACCTCTAACAACCATTTTGTTTCTAACCTATTCATGCTGAGGTAAGGATTCCCATGTTCAAATAAAGTCTAGCTTGGGAAATAAAGTATTCCATATTTATCCTCGTTTCCAATCAATGTTATTTACGTAAATATTGTATTTACGTAAATTAAGTTGATTTCAGAATGACTAGTACAATTTAATTTTTTCCAAAAACATTTGTTTACATTTTAAAAACTAAATTTCAAACGTAGGATAGATATCTTGCTTACTAATGTGAGTGTTAAAAGCAGCAGCTTCAATATCAGAAACACCCTCCCCTCGGCCTGTGGCTGTGTTCTGTCTAGCTTTGCGCAGTTTCTGTACAGCATCTAGTTTGGTCAGACATTTCTTTGCATCACTTTTCTTACGAAGAACTTCTTTCAGTACCACATCTGCTTGGAGTTTTTCTTCTGCTTCCTGTTGTATTAAAAGATCAGTTAGAAATCTATGATTTAATATTAAATTATAATTAATAAAGAACAATGAAGGGCCGGAAGACATAATATAAAGCATAGGTTCTCAGTGTAACACCCCCTCCTAGGGTTTGAGACTTTTAGGGGGGCAGTACAGGACCCAGAGAAACTTATAGGGCAGAGGGCAAAATAAGGTTGAGAACCTACGATAGATATAAAGCATGAAGGTTCTAATAAAAGTAAAAGTTAAATATTCAACTTACCTGTTTAGATTTATTAATATCATCTTTTATTTTCTGCAAGTTCTCATCAATCTTCCTAGATTTCTCCTTCAGCTCTTTAATTCTTTCCTCCTTTTCTCTCTTCTTCTCCAAACGAAGTCTTTTTAAACGCAACCTCTTTGCTGACCTTTTTGTTTGCAGTTTCTGTAGCAGTTCCAAGTAAGGACCAGTGAAAAGAGAAACAATTTTTCCAATTTGAGCTTTATATTCTTCAACTTGCTTCATGTGAGAACTCCATTCTTCTTCAGTTAGTGCACTCATGTTCTCTGTTAGATGATCCTTTTTAGCTGTCAAGTCCACCACAGCAAAGAACAGCTTACGAATTTCTTGACAGCCATCCGTTAATATTGGGCGTTTGATATCGATCTGTGCATCTTTTCTCACAGGTGCTCTGTTGTCAAAAGTTGACAAAAAGTCTTGATCTGCCTTTTCTCTTTTAGCTGCAGGGGTAGCGGAAAGAATGAAGAATGGGGGAGGCTGTGGTGGGGGTGGTACACAATGTTGATGCTGTGGTGAAAAATGTGGGTGAGATTGTGCTGGGGCTGGTACAAAATGTGGTGGCAGCGGTACATAATGTTGGGAAGACTGTGCCGGTGGTGGTACAAAATACGGTGGCATATGTTGGAATGTAGAATTATTTCCACCAAAATTATTATAAAAATTAGGATTATAAGACATGATTGTTGTAATTTTAAATTAGTAGAAAAATAATATGTTAAATTATAAAGCCACAGTCTCAGGGAGCTGGCTCTCAGCGTCTTTAAGTACTTGTTCTGCGGCGACGTAGTCCTCGTTTTCTTTGAGATCCTGCTCAGTTTCTAATGTAGACTTGAGATCATTATATGCCTTCACCAGTCTGTGAAAGAAACAATCAAGTATGGATGAAGGACAACAGTTGGCAAATGGGAAAAGGAAAATTATAAGCATCAGATGTGATTTCCCCTAGGTGACCGGTCAGTGGGTCATCTTAACCCTTTTACTGATTGAAGTTCTGGTTTAGTAAGTTTTATGTGAAAGTAACAAGCATGGTAACTATGACTCACATCAACTACCATAATCACAGTACCTATCTATAATAATTACTAATCACAATATTTAGGAAGAAATTGGCAGTCTTTTGTTTATTGATTTTCCATGATTCTTAGGTAAGGCAAACCTAGAAAATGATGCATACCTACTTGAAGGTAAACAATTACAAGGATAGTAGTATCTATCATAAAAGATCCTAAAATATATGAATCATCACGCTTCAGTGACTAAGGACGCCAACAAAGAACAGATGTCGCGCAACGGATCCTAACCTCCATGCACACCTGTGATTTTACGAGATAATTGCGATGAAACTACGCCGACAAAGGCTTCGGAACACCAATTTATGATGATTTCTAAGTCTTATTAGCAGTTTTAGTGATAAACTTACCGTCTTTGACAATCTGGGACCATCATCAGCGACTCCTGCAAAACTTCCTCCTGCTTTCGGATATTGTGCTCGTCCTGGCCCTCGTCTTTTATCCTCTGTATTCTATTCTTCTGCTGTTCTACTTCTTTTTCGTAGACGACTTTCTCTTTGGCTATGCGTTTCACAACGCCAGTCTTTATTTTTATATGACGAATTCTGGGATCTGCCATTGTTCAAAAGCTGTCGACTATTGTTTTTTTTTATGTCAAACTCAAAATGGCAAGGGCAAGGACAACTGACTAACTACTGACAGCGACGCGACGCGACGGGCGCTGTCCTTATTTGTTTCTGGTTTCTATTACTTCAGATTCATGTTTATCTAGCTCGTAGGCACAGATTAGTAATATGTAAGTGTACAGGGAGAAACAGTTACGATAGTACAACATACGCGTACGTGGTGTTATTTTGCAATCTTCTCATTAATTATTAACCAAGGCGCAAGAGATGCCACTTTGGTGTTAAAGGCGTTCTACACGATCCAGACCGACCGCCGACAGAGGTGACCTTGGTCCAGTTGGTATGAAAATCTACCGTGTAGACGTTGGTCGGTCGACCAAATATGGGCGGGGTCAAACGACCTTTGGACAACCTTGGTCGGCAGCGCATCCATCGCGACAGGCTGCGTCCGTGGTCGGCCCCAACCGTCTGGAACGCTGTTGTCCGACGGGAGAGCTTCAGTGTGCGATTGTCACTCAGTCAATGTGGGCGCACGTCATCGCGTGTCACAGCGATGGATTAGAATAGAATATATTTATTTGCTTTAAAACATGGTACATTAAGGTCTTATAAATAAAGTGATGATCTTACATGTTTCGCCATGGACTGGCATGCAAATATTTAAACATACTAAATGTGACTTTAACGCATTAATTTGTTAAAATTAACATATTTTTAATAACATTGGTTATTAGGGTTTCGTATCTATTTGACCACATAAGAATAATAGGTATATAAAGTAATATAATAACTCAGCATCATATCTTATATTTATCGTCAATTTTTTTATCAAAAAATTCTTTTACACTATAAAAACAATTATCAATAAGCCATTTGTGTAGTTTTGATTTAAAGCGTTTTAGAGGGAGTTCCCTTATTTCTTTTGGAATATTGTTGAATATTTTTATTGCAGTGATAAAGCTATTCTTATGTCATAATGTGCTTTGATGTGAAGGAATTCTTAGCCGTGTTGGGTCTCGACGGGTATATTTTTTGAATGTAAGTCGCATGTTATAAAAAATGTAGAGTGCTCTTTATTGATTCACAAAACGAACCCCGCGAACGAGAGGTTCTGACCGAATTTATATCTTTATACACTGATTTATCATGTCTTTGGTACAGAGGCCAGCACATCAAGCTACCCCAATCTGTCAAATTTCTTTGATAGATTTTCAACTTTACTGCAAAGGAATAAGGTTCATATTCAATTGGGAAATTTTGACAGATTGGGGTAGCTTGATGTGCTGGCCTCTGTACATTGGATCTAATTTATATAAAGATAAGAATAAGAAAATGTTTAATTAATTTTTATTTTTTTTTAATAATTAATTTTTCTTCTTCACTCAAGCATAAAAAAGTTAAATTGCCAAACCGACCTTCCGTTGCTTTGAAAGGCAAGGAGCCATATTGATACGTCATTACGCTGTGAACGCCGGATGGAATTGACAAGTTGGTGTCAACCACCGACCGTGTAGAACGAATACAAAAGTTGGTTGATCCGACCAAGGTCACCTCTGTCGGCGGTCGGTCTGGATCGTGTAGAACGCCTTTTAAAATTACAACTTCATATTTGTTGTAATCGGGATTTTCCCGGCTGTGCTCATAAAATTCATTACGCTAGTGAAAAACATTTCGTTTCAACTATAGTCAATTGCCGTATTTTGTGATACGGCAATGAGAGGACTGCCGTATGCCGTATTTTCTGGGGGGGGGGGGGGGGATCGTGGACTGCCGTATCAATAACAATGTTGGAATCAAAGACATTAAATTACCTATCTTAAATCTCTTTGTATCAAACGCTCTAAAGCAGCGTCGATTCCCGGAAACCAAACACGCGCCCGCGCCTCTGCCTTTGTCTTAACAATACCTAAATGGGATTGATGCAATTCCGTTAAAATTTTTGCTTGTAGTTTCTCCGGAATCACAACTTTGTGTCCTCGCATAACACAACCATTTTCATAAGACAATTGCGTCCTACCTACACGCATGATACGGTTTCATACCATCACCAGACATTTTCCTAGGCCATCCGTTCAACACACGATGCACTACATTACTCAAGGTCACATCTGCAAGTGTCGTATCATAATTAATATACGATGCGCGATCGAGATCAGGCATCGTCGTGTCGACGCCCCGGTTTCTATCCGCACCTGCCTCCTCGGGTACCTGAGCAAGCGCGAGGTAAGAAATCCACACTGTTATTAGCGCTTCGTACATATTCGATTTGATAATTTATAACCGCTTAGAAACAGTGCGTATCTCTGAAGTCTGTTTGCTGAAACTTCTGGTGGACCACGATGCGATCCGAAAATCGACCACAGTGGCTTACGATCGGTCCGGAGAATAAACGGAACCGACCTGCCATATAAGAATTGATGGTAACGCGGCCTAACCCTAAAATAATCGCGGTCGCTTCCTGTTGGATCTGCGTGTAACGTTTTTCAGCAGCATTGCCTACTTACACGACTGCTCCCACCCGGCAAAAAAAATATAATTCAAATATGGGCTTTAAATATTGCTCTTTAGATACGTATATTTTACATTGGCATCATAAATTAGCAGACAGCTCGCTTTCAGCGAGCTTACCGCCGTCAGACTGCTCGGTAGTTGACGCCTCGCTGGCCGCACGTTGTAGATCAGCGGTCGGCGCGGTGTCCGCGCGCTCACTGCTAGCAGTCGCCGCGCCGTCGCCGCTCAGTCGGTCAGTATCTAATAGGTGTCTCTGGATCTGCCAAAATTCTTCTTCTTTCATTCGTCTTGCTTTCAGCATTTTATGCACCCAAAATCTTCGTCTGTTATTTCTTGCGCTTCTCTCTTCATCCTCAAGTGCAATGGCAATAATTGCTAGTTCGCGCGTTGTGAATCGGGACATAGTAAAAAATACGAGTTACTTTAATGAAAACCGATCGCGAACTGTGTCTATCGCGAAAAGCGAGAGCGGTCGGCGGGTGGACAGCTGGCCGTCTGCTAGCTGTCGCCGCGTGGACTGCTGGGTGCCTGCTAGCTGTCGCCGCGTGGACTGCGAGCAGTCGTCTTAGTTTAGGGAGGTGTTGGGTGGGAGCGGTGTTGGAGCAGAGTCGTTTAAGTGTGCTATGACCTTTAAGCGTCCTCGATGCAAAAGAGATCGGTCTCTCGGAACTATCGGTTTCTGCTTGGGATAATATTGCGGAAAGCCCTACCGGTGATGCATCTACTGTTAAAATTATAGTAGCGTCTGGGTAAAAATGTGCTAATACTTGGTCTGACGCTAAACATGTTTTAATCGCCGCGAACGCTTCATCGTGTTCCCGTGTCATACACCACCTGTTACCCTTTTTTTAGCAAGTCATAAAAAGGACATAAAATCGAAGACGCGTTAGGTACAAAGTTCCTGTAATAATAACCAACCCCAAAAATTACTGTAATTGATTAATATTAGCCGAATCAATAAAATAATTAGCGAGAATCAATAAAATCATTGAAGGCGGTTTTGACTGCCTCATCGGAATCGAATATTTTTCCTTGCAAGAAATTGTCCAAATTCCGGAAAAAGTGGTCATCTGTTGGAGCAAGGCGCGGGGAGTATAGTGTATGTCAGAGACATTACAATCGTAGCTCCTCTAAATTAGCGCCCTTGTGATACTTATGGGCTTCTGACGATCCGTAACGGCTGTCAAAGATCCACGAATGACAGCCGGGGCCACGTGCTTTCCGAGGCACGGAGGGGCCTTGGCATTTAAAGATGGTGACCCATCCACGGAGCAACCGCGGCAAGCGTAGATTAACCTCGATCGGCCCATGCGGCTGTTATTACTTAGCCACAAGCCCAAAAATAAAATAAAACATCCTTTAAAATTCAATAAAACTTAACGTTAATATTTATTAACACAACAATCGAGTATTACATAAACGAAATTTAAAATTCCTCGAGCGTGAAGTATGGCAACACATCCAGAGGCGCGGGGTAGTCCCTGAGCCACACTGGACCCTGGACGAGTTCACCAGTGTTGCCATCGCGCCAGTTTCCACGGGGGAGGTACACGTCGCGGGAGACGGCTCCTTGTTTCACCACCGGCGCAGCTAGAATGTGCTCGCCGAGAAGGAATTCTGGAAGAAGAGAAGAGAGAGAATGATTATTCATTGGGTATTGGTATGGCTTTCATGATTAGCTGATGTTTCAGCGTTAGTTTGAAGGTACAGACGCCAGCACATCAACCTACACCTAACTGTCAAATTTTCCCAATCAACATTGAACCTTATGCTTTAGCGATAAAGTTGAAAATCTATTACAGAAATCTGACAGATTGGAGTAGGTTGATGTGCTGGCGTCTGTACCTAGCAAATTATTAATTAGGCTACGTTCGCACTGACAGTGACAGGTGGCTTGCATAGCGCTTGGTCCCTAGGCGCTGGGCCAGTCACTGGGCTCTGGGTCCTAGTACTTAACAACTGTTCGATACACGTTAGGAGACTAGCGAAGGTGCCAAGCGGCAGTGCGGCCGGTTGCGAAAATTTTAGAACGTTCGTTTCGCTTTGCTACTCGCAAGGTGACTCGCTAGGCTCGAGACGCTAAGCAAGTCACCTGTCAGCGCACTGTACAGTATAGTAGGATTTTATCGCAGAAAATAGAGGAATTAGAGTAAGCGTTCGTTTAATTATTATCAACAGTTTACGCAGATAATACGAGTAAATCTAATTATTTTCGCTGCTTAAAGCATCATCTCGCGAAAAGTCTCCAGGAGTTTCGCAGCAACATCAAATCTTCTAAAGCTATAGATGACAGGAGGTCACACTGCACCAAAAATAAGACCACCTTAAAGATCGATCTATCTGTGTTTACTAATTTAATAGAAGAACTTTAGGCTAGCCTTTGGAGAAGCTTATCCTATATCTTTTTATTTCTGACCTGTGCTCGTATTTATAGATCTAAGTTAACTTATCGTTTATGTATTATATTATATATATATATATATTATAGATCTAAGTTAACTTATCTTTTTGTTTGCAAGTGTTTCTGTGACAAATAAACCTATCTTTTCTCTTTCTCTTACCGTCATTAATAGCGAGCGCGTCCTGGTCGTAAGGGTCGAGCCACCAGATGGGCGGGTTGACGGGCGTGCCGTGCGCCACAGACTGCTCCATGGCGGCCACGATCGTGTCGGCGTAGTCGGCGTGCAGTTGGGTGAACTTACGGCTGATTTCTACCGTCTGGAGACATGGAAGGGGTGTTAAAAAAATGTTCACAAGCACATGAGTTAAATGCATAAACGGATTGTAGCTACCCAGTTTCTTTTCTCTGTTTCTCACTGCATATGAGATCACAAATTCTGCATATTCAAAGCATTTATTCTAAAATTGGCAGATTAAGAGTGATAGAACACGACAATTTAGATTTTATGAAGTATGATAGTTTTTATCCAAATATTGTCTTTTGCCATCATGGTATTGGCAACTTTAAACTTTCTAAGATCTACTAAGATTTTGGAAATTAAAGTTTGAGCAGTGACAAGTGGTGGCGGTACCTAAAAAGCTATATTTATATTAAATCAACTACCTCATCGTCATGATCCCAAGGCACGAAAGAGTACTGTAGCGCCGGCATGAACACGTTAGCCTGGAGCCACCTGATGAACAGCTCCTTGCTTGGACTCTCATTGTACCCATTGCCTCCAATCATGTCAGGCAGGACCAGGGTGTAGCCATTGAGGTTCATGGCCAGAAGGGTGGTGATCAAAGTCTGCAAGCCGTTGTTGAAGTCCCAGAGAGTGTCTTTATCTACCATGCGGATGAATATGGGGAGGTCTTGGGTCCTGGAAGAGTACAACCGGTTTGGAGTGAGGAAAATGGTGATGAAGGCCTGATTCCTAATGACTACCATACTGGCTGTTCGTTGAAAAACTAACAGCTGGTTCATACATTTTGGTCTAGTTGGTATTGAACATCAGATTTTTTTTCGTGATTTCAGAGTTGGTCCCTTAGTGAAAGTTGTTCATATTCATGGGTAGAACACCCTGTAAAAATTTGAATAGTGATAAAAAAATCTACCTGTATATATCAAAGCGTAGGTTTTCATAGCATGTAAGGAACGCCGAACATAGGATAACGACTTAATATTATCCCATGACTTAGGAAAATTTTTCTAACTTGGATTTTTCTTTTTAGAAATACTTTTAACCTTGGGTAAATTGATTGGTAAGAGGAGTAACGATTTGTTTTGTAAATCCGACAAGTTAACTTTTGGATACTATTTTAATGTTGTTTTAAAAAATTCTCCTAAGAAAAGATCTCACCTCATTCCGGATCTGACTTCAATAGCGGGACCGAACTTGGCGACGGTGCGCACATAAGTTTGGACGATGTGGCCGGGATGCAGGTTGATGTCTAACCCTTTTTGAACTGGGATCTGTAGAAGAAGGAATGATTACAGTTTCTGCTGGAGTGGGAACTAAGTGGTTAGTGGCACCTAAAAAGCATCACCCTAATTGCGTAACACTATCAATCTCAATCTGAATCATTTTGAAGGATATTTCTAATCCATTGCTTTATATGTTCGAAATTTGTTTGCTTAGCAACGTAAATAATGCAATGAATGTTATTGAACTGTCAAGCAGTTCTCGCAGTGTAATGAATATGGTTACGAGATGAGCTGATAAGCGACCTGTCGATGTCGCTGCAAATTGAGAACCGTTCAATTTTCTGGATCATTGGTCTATCAGTTTCGCCGCTAAATCAATCGTCAACACAGCCTCGTTAATCGTGGTTGCAAGGTAAGTATGCATATAAACAACTAGCATGTCCATTTGATCGTAGAATTTGTAAATAGTACTTCCGGTAATATAAAAGTAGGTACTTCATCACAAAGACTTACTTGAGGAGACCAGCTGGACTCTCCAGCATCAAACTTTACGGTGTCAATGTCATAAGTGTCGACGATGTTTTGAAGTCTCTCGGAGAACCAGTTGGCGGCATCAGGGTTGGTGAAGTCGATGTAGCCGGGCACGGAGCCGTTGTTGTTCCACCAGCTCGAGTCGGGGCTGCCTTGCTCGTTGAGAACCAGGTAGCTGGAAAAAGAAGGGGTGATTGTTTAAAAAGACGAAAACAGTCATAGTTCTATTTGATTTAGTTCTTAGGGCTGGCTGGATGTAAGTATAGGATCTAAGTACGATAAAGGAAACGTAAATAAAGTCATATGTTTTTCAACTCACCCCTTTCCTAGAGCCTCAGAGTACCAGGGCTCACAGTCTTTGTTGATGAAGGGATGCGCCCAAATAGCAACCCTGAAGCCGAGACTCTTGATGTCCTGAACCAGCTGTTTCAAGTCGGGGAGCTTCCTCACATCCACAAACAGTGAACCGTAGCAGACTTCCCAAAGATCGTCGATTTCAAACTGAGCGTTGGGGAAGCCACTGTCCTTGATCTCATTGGCGAAAGCCCAAAGCAAGTCCTGATCGATATCTCTAAAGTACCGCGCCCAGGTCGACCAGATCGGGTACTGAATCATTCTGTAGTCAGGGATCCCAGAGGGCTTGCCGAGATACGTGTCGACGGCATGTTGATGGGCGACTTTAGGGTTTTCAAAGAACCAGATGTCGTATTTAAGGATGTTTTCTGTACGCTGCGTGCTGTACGGGTCGGCGACTTCAGCGATCAGACAGATATGGTTCTCCAAGACGTTGTGGTAGTCGACGAAGAGTGGTACTTCGGGAGCCACATAGATGTACATGCCATCGGAGTTGAGCCAGTAGCGCTCGCTGACAGCCGCGTTGTCTGCCTCCTTGGATACAATGGAGTACTTATCAAGTTCGGCGTTCTGGATGGGCCAGTACTGCTCTTTCTGTTCGGGGCCGGCGAACCATTGACTGGCACCTGACAAAGAGTGCAATTGTTAGTAACGTAACAGAATATGAACTTAGACATAGCTGCAGTTTATGCCTCCTTAGGTATACTGGGCATTTTATTCCATTAATCTCTTGTTGAGCTACCAATTAATGTCAATGAGATTCTACTGATAACAAATATTGGCAGGTGCTTCGCTTTCGAGCACTTTTATCAATTCCAATCCAATAAGCTTATTATGATGGTTGATTCTATAAATGATTTTAAGATAAGTAAAAAAAGTACCAGGTAGCTCGTGGAAGATACCAATTCAAGTGCTACGAAAAATAGATTAGAGAGTGCAATAAATATTCTTGCACAATAGGTACCCTCTTCTTTTTTTATTTTCAAGTGGAGAAATGCTCATGCATTCTGCACTACCACGGGGAGATAGAGCAGTTATGTGGGACTCTAATCCACTAATACTCCACGGTGTCCTCCTCTGCTGCTTACGACGGGAACACGGGCACGCGTTAGCACTCATCCGTGAACCCGCCGCGGCTATCCGTCACCGGACCCTCCTCTGGAGGTATTCCGCATCACCGGCGCATCAGAACACATAGCACGCCGCGACCACCCCAGGGACCAAAACCTACTTAATGCTTTTTTTTGCATCTCTTTTAAGGTAATTTTGAAACCTCACTCCTTCAAGTGACCTGAACAGGTCAGGCTGCTTACCAAAATCGAAGCAATCTTGGAAAACCACGTCGCTGGGGCCAGTCCAGGTGATGCTGACCTTCAACCCTGCCCTGCCTGTCCTGGTCTCTTCGGTGGTTTCCATGTCGAAATTCACCCGGCTGTCGTGGACGGCCGCATTACGGCCGATGTGACCCAAGTGGTGGGGGCCGGCAGCTGTTGGCGTACAAAGAGGGGGTTATAAGCGATATGCGCGTAAAATTAATGAAAAAATTAAAATCACAATTGACCAGATGCTGAGATATAATAGAAAAAATAAGCTAAGTTAATAAAGCTCCGCAGCAATTAACCGATTTCACTATTATTTATAAAATGAGTTTCTACTAAGTAGGCTTCATCATCGTCGTATTTTAAACTACTTACTGAAATTAAACTGTATATAACGCTAATCAAACTGTACAATTAAGTAGCCATGGGCTATAACGACGAAGCGAAACAATAGGCAAGGTCCATTCAAATCAAAAACATTCTCCGTATGAGACATAGATAAAAAAAATACGCTTTTTAGTATAACTTACGTCCTTCATTCGTCAAGAAGAAGCTGCCGTCAGGATTCTTGTGTGCGTGGAGCCTGCGGGCCTGTTGGGTGTTGGGCACAGCGCATAGCGCCACTGTCACTCCTGCAAAATAAGTTCATTCATTGGGTGGGTACCTACAAGTTCAGAGAGGGTGCCTTCTTCTTCAAATGAAAATAATCCCGGCGAATATAGATAGCATACAGGTGCAAGGAGGTGTGCACTCAATTTCGTCAGTTCCTTTCACGGAGAAGAGGCATGCACCCTATTTCCGTAACACTCTTTCAATCACAATCCGAAAGATTTTGAAGGTAAATGCTAATCCAATGCTTCATATGTTTGAAAAGGTCGTTTGCTCAACAACGTAAAAATAACGCAATGAATGATGTTGAATTGTCAAAATATTTGCCATTGTAAGTTGTTAGGTACACAATTAGTCCTACCCTGCAGTGGGGACATTATAGGCTGATTTTTAGGGCATAGCAACAAAAATATCTTACCTGCCAACAGGAGTATCACCTTCATCTTGTTAAGTGGTACTGGCAATAATCTCGCAAAGTAGAATATATTTATTTGTTTCTTCAACCCGTATCTCTAGGGGCATATCTGTACAGATGAAGATATGCTTGTCAGATAAATGATGAGAGCAAATCCATGATTATCCATAATTATATCTATGGTATGGTTCACGTGGCATACTGTAGTGATAAAGGGTGTTCTTAAATGTTCTTTGCGGTAATTTACGTCTCTAACTTATAGTTATAAGACAAATGATTCATATTATTAGGTCCTTACATATAAAATTGGCGTTTTGTCGAACTAGCCACTTTGATATCAAATATCTGGCGTCTGGTTAGGAATTCCAAATTCAAATTTAGACATGAGTATAGTATGTTGTGTATTTGTGTTTCGAATTTAGTGATTCATTTGTTTTCGCGTCATTTGATTTTTCTTTGACATCGTTCTGATGCGAATGCGAGTAGTATAGTGTCGACGATGCTTGTCGCTCGTGTGTATGCACACTTACTCAACCGTCACAATAACGAGGCGAGGGATTTTGAATCACGTCGTTACTTGTGATGAAAAATGGATCCTGTACGATAATCAGAAACGCTCATCACAATGGTTGAACCCAGGAGAACCGACGAAATCCTGCCCCAAGCGAAAGTTGACTCTGAAAAAGGTCTGAATAAGTGTCTGGTGGACTAGTGCCGGTGTCATCCACTACAGCTTCCTAAGATCTCGCCAGACGATTACGGCACATCTTTTTTGTCAACAATTGGAAACTATGATGGAAAAGCTAGCAGTCTCAGACTGCAGGTCAATTGCTCTAGCCCACTACTGCTTCAGGACAACGCTAGACAATAGACGGGCGGTCAGATGCTCCGAGATGCTCCGATTTAGTTTTCCCGGTAATTAAAATATCGTTGAGCATACAGTGTGCCGGGCACGCCAGCCAGCACGCCCTCGCATCGTGCGCTGGAGCTGGAACACGGCCGGCGCGCTTGCAATACCAAAACATAAGCGCGTTTGTTTAAAAACTCCCCTATGCATATTTATGCATGTTACCTAATTCTTGTGACTCGTCATCTAACATAAATTGGTTGTATGCATTTGACAGGTCCAATTTGGTATACTACTGTCCCCCATAAAACTTAGAAAAAAGTTCAGTTACTGTTGGTAAAGGATACTGATCAATAACTAACAGTTTGTTTACACCGGTGGTAAAATCGGCGCATGTACGTATAAAGTCCGACCGCGGCAGATTTGCCAAAGATGTAAATAACAATGGCCGCTCCAAATTGAATAAAATCGATAAACAAGAGTATTTATTTTAAGTAATGTTAGTTTTCGTCTAAATCTCCGAGCTAACTAGACGAAAACAAACATTACTTAAAATAAAAACTCTTGTTTATCGTGTTGTTTTTCGGATAAATTAGGATTATTTAATATATTTTCCTTTAAATTTATTAAATAATCCTAATTTATCCGAAAAGACCGATGGATAACGGCATAGCAAAGTAAGAAACATATCATTTTTAGGGTTCCGTACCCAAAGGGTAAAAACGGGACCCTATTACTAAGACTTCGCTGTCTGTCCGTCCGTCTGTCTGTCAAGGCTGTATCTCAAGAACCGTGATAGCTAGACAGTTGAAATTTTCACAGATGATGTCTTTCTGTTGCCGCTATAACAACAAATACTAAAAACACAATAAAATAAATATTTAAGGGGCTCCCATACAACAGACGTGATTTTTTTGCCGTTTTTTGCTTGATATTAATAACGGCAACAGGTAGACGCTTGAAATATTTACAGAATGGGTACTTAGTTATATATTAAATTAAAATAAATTAAAGGGGCCCCCATACAACAAACGTGATTTTATATACGTAGTGTTAAATATTGTACGCTGGTACGGAGCTCTTCGCGTGCGAGCCCGACTCGCACTTGGCCGGTTTTTTTATCTGATTGATCACAATTCTAACCTAAATTTTGAAATACAATCGCGACCGAGAATCGGCGTACCACCCGCCTCGCACGACATAAACACACAGTACGTGCGATGTATTTGTATAACTTGTAACTGCGCTATAACCTCACAAAGAATTTTACCACCGGTATAGGAACACAAACGTTTACTAGTCATCGGCAATGGTAGTACATTTTTAAAATATGTTTCATAAGTTTCCTCAGAAATTGCTGTAACGGCCGATCCACTATCGATCTCGAGTTTTAATTCGTTTCCCGAGACCGATACCGTTTCTATCATCGGTTCCCCTTTAACTGATCGAATATTAAAACACTCACCGTTATCGTCGCTTTCGTCCACAGCTCTCGATTCGACATAATTTATCTTTTTATTAACCGACTTCAAAAAAGGAGGTTCTGTATTCGACCCGTATGTATGTATGTATGTTTGTATGTCCGCGATTTTCTCAAAAACTAATGAACCAATGTTGATAATTCTTTAAGTAATGTGATCTACATGCTTTCAGGAAGGTTTTAGTATATAATAATATTAGGTAATTATTCTTATGTACGAAGTTATATGCATAAATGTACTGCATCTCCGGCATTTCTATGCCAATTTTGATGATCCTTCTAGTCGGTGTTTTCAATGCACTAGTTGTATTGTGTGGGGTAGGTACAACTAAAAAGTGAAAAATAACTTAAATGAATAACTTAAATAACGAAAATGCAGAACCAACGACACCGACTTCCGAAATTAAATTTATTTTTCAATTTGTAGTGTTTTTTTTGAAGTCGGTTGTTTTTTTTTTTTTGTAAAAAAGTTTTTTACACATCCTATGCAGATGCCCCGTGACATTGCATTTCCTACATTTTGCTTTTGCGAACCGACACTGGGATGTCTCGTGATTATGATAGCCGCACACTATAGATAGAACACGCCGACCTCATCTGGCTTAAAAAAATATGATTGACGTGTAAAAGATAAATCACTTATCATTATCACATGACACTGCACTTTAACTCCCGAACCAAGCGCAGCCTCTGCGGCGCAGCCTGCACCCCGGCAGCCGCTGCCGCACGTGCACTCCGCGTGTTCTCCGCCAACTCCATCGCCTTTGCTAATGTCAGGCCAGCGAGATCTTTCGAGAAAAGCTTGTCTCTGTCAGATCCCGGCAACATTCTCATGACAAATTTATCCCGAAGAGCTTCTTCTACGTTAGAGAAACCGCATTGCGCCGTCAGACCTCGTAACCTCGCGGCCCATTGTGCATACGTCTCCCCCTCTTGCTGCGTAGTCGCGTAAAAATTGTATCGTTCGCCGAACCCACACCGCTTCGGAGTGAAATGCTCGTCCAGAAGCTTAAGTACGTCATCATATGGTACGTCCTGCAGCTGCTTTGGTAACGCGAGATCCGTTGCCAACTAATTGTGTGCACCATCCGCGAGTGCGCTCAGCAAGATGGCTCGTCGCTTTGTTTCTGTAGGATCGCTCGTCCTGGTGATGTCGTTAGCCACATACAATTTTTTAATGCGGCACTTGTAGGTCTCCCAAGGCTGTACATTGTGATCAAACACTGATAAAAGACCAAAAACCGAACCGGACATTTTTAGTTTTACTTTACGTGGGTACTCGTGGCCAATGTTATGTACGAGGACAGACGAGTGAAATACTTGCTTGCTAGTAACGCACTGACGTTTATTCGCGTATATACTTATCGGTGCGTAGGCACACGCACACATGCTCAACACGCACATTTGTCCGCACAGTTGCAAATTGTTGGAGGCAAAGACTTTTAGGTCATCTATGTGGAGGAGGTGCGATATAACCTGACCACCTCTCCTCAACCGATAGCCTAGACTTGAATGCTCCAGCAGTGTGCTTAGAGGATTCAAGGCTAAGCAGAACCAAAGCGGACTCAAACTATCACCCTGAAATATGCCTCGCTTGATCCTTATCGGTTCGTTATTCCTCTGAATATTTCGACATCCTGGATAGCGAAGGACCGTCCTCCATTGCCCCATACACGACATCAGGAAGGTGCGCAGAGTTGTATCTACTTTATACAACTCCAACACCCGCATGAGCCATGTATGTGGCACCGAGTCATAGGCCTTCTTATAATCTATCCAACATGTCGACAGATCCTTTCGGGAACGACGAACCTGTTGGCTAATGGCCATGTCAATGAGGAGTAGCTCCTTAGTACCGCGGGACCCATTCCTACATCCATTTTGAGAGGCAGACATGATTGAGTTGGTGTTTATGTTTGTCAATTAAACACGTTCTTATGTGTGTACGAGTATTTAGAAAGAGAGTGTCCGACACTCCGACGGCAGTCGTCTTCACTTAGGTATTTAGAGTGTTGCCTCCACTTTTATCTATAAGCTTCTTGGGGAGGACCAACAGTTTTTTTTTAATTTATTGTTATCTGGGTGTTTATCGAGGATTCTATTTTGGATTTTTTGTCATATTTTTTATTTTTTCATAAACAACCCTTTTGTTTAATCAAACAATTATATTCTTTATGTATTAAATTACTCTTCTATTGATATAAATTATGTTACTTATATAAAAAAGTGTTTAAATAAAATAATTACTATGAATCCCTTGTTACCTAGATTTTGTTGAGTAGTGTATTTACATAAAGGGCTGGCAAATGCCCAAGATTCCGGATATCCGACAGGATTGGCATTGCATTATTTTAGCAAAACGAAGGATATCATACCTGAATACCATTGGACTATCATTGAAACCTTGAACAATATGAGATAAAATACGTTACATAAATATTACCTACAAACAAGACACTTGAAGTTAAAAGTATCTTCTTATCACAAAAATCGGACATAAGATTTCGTGCATAAGCACCTAAGTATGACAAGCGTTCCTGGTAACAAGAGGATAACAAAATCTATATTATCTGTTTCAATGAAAGAAAACAAATAAGTAGATACAGATTGATCTAAAAAACCTATGAAAAATTTCTTCTCGATTTCGCACAGCAAATCAGGGATAATGGATTCAATAATTCTCAGTTTGAGATTGACGATCAATGGGAGACGTGCTATGGTTCTTTAGAGGTGAATGAGGAGAAGCTCCCTGATTTCAATCAAACTGTGCGCGACCTGAAGGCGCTGGGGTACCGCGTCACGATTTGGGCGCATCCGTTCATTAACAGGAACTGTGATCCATGGTACTCGGAGGCGTTAGAAAAGGGGTAGGTACACATAACATCTACATAAAGATTAAAACTCACACGTAAAACCAAATGATATGGTTATTTTTACATCATATTTGATGCGTTAAAAAGCTTGAGAGATAATTTGTAGAAAAGTAAACAATACTCGTGCGGTCGTTCCCATTGGCATAGCTAGGGATTTTGTAGAGGAGGGCGGGGGTTTGGGGTGGCAGACGTCCAGCTGAACTAACCACAGTCATCTAATGAGAGATCAAAATGACACACCTCGTAATAAATAATACCACCAAAAACATTTCATGTAAAGTAGGTTGCCAAGACTTAAATAACACTTTCACTGTTAAAAAGTTAAGATCTAATGTAAAGCCAAGCCCCTCACTCTCCGGGGCGAGAGGGAGTGGGAGGCAGTCACCTCCTTCTGCGAAGCAGTCATGAAGGAGGTGGCGGGATGGCTGAGGTAGAGGACCTCACGTCCCAGCCGCCGCGGGAGACGCTCCGGGCGTCGGGAGCCGCGTGACGACTACCGGTCACCGTAGGCGCGGGCCTGCGGACGGAAAGTAATGGGTAGCCCACCGTCCGATCAGGACCAGGCCCCTGCCGGACGGCGCGTATGTGTTCCACGCGCGCCTCAAAGAGATGTCAGCATAAAGGAAGGGGCCCGCTAGGGCCGAAGCCTGCCGGGGTAGCGGGATCGTCCGAAAGGGTTACCGCTGCCCCGGCACATAAAGGGCTAAGGAAGGAACACGGGTGGGTTTTAGTCTGTAAGAGTCTGACACTCCCTTCCGCTCCACCCAGAGCGGGAGGAGTCATTAGATGATTTCCTATCCAAAAAAAAAGCCCTAACTCTACAAACCTGAAATGTTGGTCAAAATGTACGGCTCTAATAAAAACCCTAAAAATCAGCTGTTTGATACAAAAGGTCATTGACTCACTTGACCAAAATGTATGAAACAGTTGATTTTCTTTTCATGATTTCATAGTTGGTCCCATAGTGAAAGTTGCTCATATTCATGGGTAGAATACTCTGTAAAAATTTGGATGGTGATAAAAAAATATTCTTATATAAATAATAAATCAGAGTATTATACCATTGTTATCTATGCACTTTCGCCATTTAATACGTGTAAGGCACAATAGATTTTCTATTGTGTCTGTTGTCTGGCAGTCAACGTGTTAATTAATACCTTTGCTGAAAAAATTGTGGGAGCGAGAATCAATGAAACCTTTGAAGGCGGTTTTAACTGCCTCATCAGAATCGAATATTTTTCTTTGCAAGAAATTGTCCATATTCCGAAAAAAGTGGTAATCTGTTGGAGCAAGGTGCGGGGAGTATAGTGAGTGTCAGAGACATTACAATCGTAGCTCCTCTAATTTAGCGCCCGACCGCCCGTCTATTGTACAGAGTGAGGTCTAGCGTTGTCCTGAAGCAGTAGTGGGCTTGAGCAATTGACCTGCAGTCTGAGACTGCTAGCTTTTCCACCATAGCTTGCAATTGTTGACAAAGCAGATGTGCCGTAATCGTCTGGCGAGATCTTAGGAAGCTGTAGTGGATGACACCGGCACTAGTCCACCAGACACTTATTCAGACCTTTTTCAGAGTCTACTTTCGCTTGGGGCAGGTTTTCGTCGGTTCTCCTGGGTTCAACCAATGTGATGAGCGTTTCCGATTATCGTACAGGATCCATTTTTCATCAAAAGTAACGATACGATTCAAAATCCTCGCCTCGTTATTGTGACGGTTGAGTAAGTGTGCATACACACGAGCGACAAGCATCGACGACACTATACTACTCGCATTCGCATCAGAACGGTGTCAAAGAAAAATCAAATGACGCGAAAACAAATGAATCACTAAATTCGAAACACAAATACACAACATAAACACACAAGTCTAAATTTGAATTTGGAATTCCTAACCAGACGCCAGATATTTGAGATCAAAGTGGCTAGTTCGACAAAACGCCAATTTTATATGTAAGGACCTCATAATATGAATCATTTGTCTTATAACTATAAGTTAGAGACACATTATCGCAAAGAACATTTAAGAACACCCTTTATCACTACAGTAGGTATGCTACGTGAACCATACCATAGATCTAATTATGGATAAACATGGATTTGATCTCATCATTTATCTGACAAGCATATCTTCATCCGTATAGATATGTCCCTAGTGATACGGGTCGAGGAAACACATAAATATATTCTACTTTGCGAGATTATCGACAGTACCACACAACAAGATGAAGGTGATACTCCTGTTGGCAGGTAAGATATTTTTGTTGCTATGCCCTAAAAATCAGCCTATAATGTCCCTACTGCAGGCTAGGACTAATTGTGTCCTAACAACTTACAATGGCAAATATTTTGTCAATTCAACATCATTCATTGCGTTATTTACGTTGTTTTACTTTGTTGAGCAAACGAACTTTTCAAACAAATGTAGCAATGGATTAGCAATTACCTTCAAAATCTTTCGGATTGTGATTGAAAGAGTGTTACGGAAATAGGGTGCATGCCTCTTCTCCGTGAGAGGAACTGACGAAATATGAGTGCACACCTCCTTGCACCTGTATGCTATCTACAGGGTGTGTCGTAAATAGTGGTCCACCGTTAAGGATTCGATATACCAGCTAATTTACTATAACATATTACAATTTTAACCATTTTAGTAGTACATTTTTTTTTACAAAAATCGCTCTTGAATTTGCATGATTATGTTAAAAATTAGGGTTAAAATAGAGAAGAATTAAGTTTTTCTTCAAAAGCTCTAAGTTTACATAAAAAAACATAATTTTATACGATACCTCTAGTATTCAGAAGTACTTAACAGAAATCAAAATGAAAAAATAATGGTATTTGTTGAAACTACAACCAAATTTGTAACAAAAGGTAGAAATTTCGTAAATAAAACACAAAAAATAAAAATTTTCGGAACCCTTGGGTAAAAATGGTTAAAATTGTAATATGTTATAGTAAATTATCTGGAATAGCGAATCCTTAACGGTGGACCACTATTTACGACACACCCTGTATATTCGCCGGGATTATTTTCATTTGAAGAAGAAGGCACCCCCTCTGAACTTGTAGGTACCCACCCAATGAATGAACTTGTTTTGCAGGAGTGACAGTGGCGCTATGCGCTGTGCCCAACACCCAACAGGCCCGCAGGCTCCACGCACACAAGAATCCTGACGGCAGCTTCTTCTTGACGAATGAAGGACGTAAGTTATACTAAGAAGCGTATTTTTTTTATCTGTGGAGAATGTGTTTGATTTGAAAGGACCTTGTCTATTGTTTCGCTTCGTCGTTTATAGCCCATGGCTACTTGTACAGTTTGAGTAGAATTATATACAGTCTAATTTCAGTTAGTAGTTTAAAATATGACGATGATGAAGCCTACTTAGTTGAAAAGAAACTCATTTTATTACCGACTTCACAAAAAGGAGGAGGTAGTACTATGTTCGGCTGTTTGCATGTTTTTTTTTTTTTTTTGTATGTTTGTTCATCGAATACTCCGCCAATTGTCAACGGATTTTCAAAATTCTTTTTTTGTTCGAAAGTAGATAGTTCTGAGGTGGTCCCATTGTCACCAAGTTAGGATCTGATGATGGGATCTTAGAGAAATCGAGGGCAACCCTCAAATTTTATAGGCTAACTTATTGTTTTTCGCATATTTTATGAAGTACCTATCTTGTGTATTTGCGTATGGTTATCACCATCTCAGGTAGCTGGGCTGATGATGGAAGGTACAACTCCTTAACAGTAAGAAGTTAATCGAACAGGCAAGGACTGTTTTTAGTAAATTGTTTTGATGTTTGATAGGGCATTTGCCATATTTGGTCTCATGATCATCAAGTCATGACCTGATGCTGCAGTCAGGATAGTCTGCAGAGTACCTAACTCCTCGACAACTAACAGCAGATATATCGTGTTTAGGCTCATTGAAAAGGGCTCGATGTGTGGATAAACGTACTGTTAATGAGGAACACCGAAGTACATAGAGACGTGATGCTGAAGCCAGGAGCATCAGAAAAAGTACAAACCTTGAAATTACAGCACCGTAGTCGTGTTTGGGCTCATTTTAAACAGGACTAAATTTTAAGTTCAATGCAATGTTGACATAAGTCTGGCCTGATGCTGCAGCCAGGATTATCAGCATCTAGTCTAAAAACTAATAAATATTTCTTAAAGTGAAATACTTTTTTAATGAATAAGGTGTGCTTCAGAGGTGGTCCCATATAAATTTTATGAACTTTGCTTGGGTAGTTTTAGAATTAGCTTCAATAATACGATTGTTTTCCACTTAGTTTATATTGATGATGTTTATCTTCCTGTCACTAGCAAGTAGTGTTATATGAATTTGAATGGGGTAGGTACAGTGGGTTATATGAGTTACCTGACCCACCCTATAAACGAAGGAATTTGAACCCTCTGCCTGTAACATTAAAAGTTATTTCATTTGTATGAGTTTATCAGACTAGCGCTACTCGGTAATATTTTCACCTAACTTGTAATAAGTGGGTAGTTGAAAGACAAATATGCGTATTCATTATAAAACTAGTATTCAAATGTTACTAAAAATACGGGTAGGAAAATAAAAATGAACCGTCACAATAATAAAGCTAAAAGCCAGTCTACGCACAATTGCAGTGACTACGCGTGAATATGTTTTACCTTGCCTTACTAAATTGCGAAAACAACGTCTTTTTCCAAGTTTTTAATTTATTTTTTATAGTTTTATTATCATGTCTCAATTGAGTGATTATTTAAAATACAAAATAATCTATTTGCACGAGGAGAATGTTGGCATTAGAGAGATTGCTAGGAGACATAATATTATAGCAGTAAGTGTATTTTTCTAATTTTATACTTTGTTTTTATACCTAACTATTCCTTATGCCGTGACGTAAGCAAACATATTTTTTATAACGTATAGTGACACCTGTTTCATTTCTTTGTTTCACAGAAATACAGTCAGATTGTGGTTAAAACGTAAACCCAATAGAAAACTTGTGGGGTCAAATGATTTTAAATTGGGATTCATCAGAAGTCAGGAGAATTTGGCGCAACTTGTGATTTCAACGTTCTCATGAAGAGTAAGTGATGCTTGCTGGAACATGGTGTGCGGCATGCGAAGCCGCTTGCAACAAATTGTGGAAAGAGATGGTGCTCCATTTCGCTATTATGATATCACCACCGCCCGCAGTCAACAATACTTACTTACGTGTCAGTGTGTGTGTTCATCATAATTTCTATGGAAGTGTTTCATACAATGAATAAGCAGGTCCTTTTTACGATCATAACCATATTTAAAACTAAAAATATTTAAGTATAAAAAAATTATAAAGTAGGTAAAACATCAAAGTATTTAGTGCTATTTTTTCACTTATATTTTAGTAATTACTATTTTCTAAAAAAATATTTTCACTTATAGTTGAAGTAGGTAAGTATGATAGTTAATGTGGTGATGTTATTGTTATAAAATAGAAATACCTATATATATTTCTAAACATATAACATGTTGATTCACTACATGTAACTGATTACTTACCTACTTAAAAATAAAAATGGGTATTTTATAGGCATTGTTGAAACGAAGAAACTAAAATTCAAGCTTATCATAGAATACCTTATATTTAAAACAAGTAATTAATTTTGTAAGTGATTATTTTGTATTTATTTTGAATAAAATCGTTATCATAATCATTATTGTTTTTTATTTCTCATGTTAGGTATTTGTTTTTAAATAGTTCATTTAAATTAACTATTTTAATTTAATATAAATAATGTTTTGGATTCAAAAAACATAATTGAATATTGTAAACATAAAGCTACAAGAAGTGGAAAGTTTGTTTTGAACTCGCAACCATGTTGCTATAGGTTCACTGTTGCAACCACTAGACCAAATCGACTTAACAAGTATCGTTGAAATTAACAACTCCATCATGTGACAAAACAGTATTCAAAAGCTTACCTACCCTAAGGTTACGTGTTAAAGATCAAATTGGCATAACTGTATTCTATAATATTTACCTACCTTGAACAAGTCGTTCTATGTAGTTCGTGAAGCTCGAAATCGAATAACACATTTATCTACTGCTAATTGCAGAAGGTTCAAATTCGTATAACTTTTAGGTGGGTCAGCTAACACATATAACCCACTGTACAACTAAAAAGCGAAAAACTTTTTTACAAAAAAAACAACCGACTTCCAAAAAAAAACACTACAAAGTGAAAAATAACTTTAATTTCGGAAGTCGGTGACGTTGGTTCCACATTTTCGTTTTTTTGTCACCGACTTCCGAAATTAAAGTTATTTTTCACTTTGTAGTGTTTTTTTTTGGAAGTCGGTTGTTTTTTTTGTAAAAAAGTTTTTATTTTTCGCTTTTTAGTTGTACCTACTTACCCCATACAAATTCATATAACACTACTTGCTAGTGACAGGAAGATAAACATCATCAATATAAACTAAGTGGAAAACAAACGTATTGTTGACGCTAATTCCAAAACTACCCAAGCAAAGTTCATAAAATTTATATGGGACCACCTCTGAAGCATACCTTAATTAATTAGACTAGATGCTGATAATCCTGGCTGCAGCATCAGGCCAAACTTATGTCAACATTGCATTGAACTTAAAATTTAGTCCTGTTTAAAATGATCCCAAAGACGACTACGGTGCTGTAATTTCAAGGTTTGTACTTTTTCTGATGCTCCTGGCTTCAGCATCAGGTCTCTATGTACTTCGGTGTTCCTCATTAACATTACGTATATCCACACATCGAGCCCTTTCCAATGAGCCTAAACACGATATATCTGCTGTTAGTTGTCGAGGAGTTAGGTACTCTGCAGACTATCCTGACTGCAGCATCAGGTCATGACTTGATGATCATGAGACAAAATGTGGCAAATGCCCAATCAAACATCAAAACAATTTACTAAAACAGTTCTTGCCTGTTCGAGTAACTTCTTACTGTTAAGGAGTTGTCAAAAAACAGAAAATGTGGAACCAACGACATCGACTTCCGAAATTAAAGTTATTTTTCACTTTGTAGTGTTTTTTTTGGAAGTCGGTTGTATTTTTTTGTAAAAAAGTTTTAAATAATAGTGAAATCGGTTAATTGCTGCGGAGCTTTATTAACTTAGCTTATTTTTTCTATTATATCTCACCATCTGATCAATTGTGATTTTTAACCGACTTCTAAAAAGGAGGAGGTTCTCAATTCGGATGTTTATATACCTATATATATTTTTTTTTTTATGTATGTTCGGGCATAACTCCGTCGTATATAAACGGATTTTCAAAATTATTTCTTTGTTCGAAAGAATTTTATTCCGAAATGGTCCCATTTAAATTTCGTAAAGATCTGATGATGAGTTTCGGAGATAGACAACGGAACTCTTCAATAAATGCCAGCAAATCAACCGCAATTGCTGCTATCGCTTATGTGTGCATTGTTTAAGCAATCACACAACATAACATCACGCCTGTATCCTCTAAAGGGGTACGCAGATGTGTTCAGTATACAACGGTACACCCTCATTTCTGTCAAAGTTGTTATTGGGGTACCTCTAATCTAAAAATTCTCTCATTTTTTAATGAATAAAGGTATGCTTCAGAGGTGGTCCCATATAAATTTTATGAACTTTGCTTGGGTAGTTTTGGAATTAGGTTCAATAATACGATTGTTTTCCACTTAGTTTATATTGATGACGTTTATCTCCCTGTCACTAATATTCACATAGCAAGTAGTGTTATACGAATTTGTATGGGGTAGGTACAACTAAAAAGCGAAAAATAAAAACTTTTTTACGAAAAAAATAACCGACTTCCAAAAAAAACACTACCTACAAAGTGAAAAATAACTTTAATTCCGGAAGTCGGTGTCAAAAAACGAAAATGCGGAACCAACGACACCGACTTCCGAAATTAAAGTTATTTTTCACTTTGTAGTTTTTTTTTTGAAGTCGGTTGTTTTTTTTTCACTTTCTAGTGTTTTTTTTTTGGACTGTCGGTTTTTTTTTTTTTTTTTTTGTAAAAAAGTTTGTTATTTTTTTTCATTATTTTTACGCGCATATCGCTTATAACCCCCTCTTTGTATGCCAAAAGCTGCCGGCCCCCACCACTTGGGTCACATCGGTCGTAATGCGGCCGTCCACGATAGCCGGGTGAATTTCGACATGGAAACCACCGAAGAGACCAGGACAGGCGGGTTGAAGGTCACCATCACCTGGACTGGCCCCAGCGACGTGGTTTTCCAAGATTGCTTCGATTTTGGTAAGCAGCCTTAACTTTTCAGGTCACTAGAAGGAGTGAAGTTTCAAAATTACCTTAAAAGAGATGCAAAAAAAAAGCATTAAGTAGGTAGGCACCTATTGTGCAAGAATATTTATTGCACTCTCTAATCTATTTTTCGTAGCACTTGAATTGGTATCTTGCACGAGCTGCCTGGTACTTTTATGCTTATCTTAAAATAATATTTTATAGAATCAACCATCATAATAAGCTTATCGGAATTGATAAAAGTGCTCGAAAGCGAAGCCACCTGTCAATATTTGTTATCAGTAGAATCTCATCGACATGAATTGGTAGCTCAACAAGAAATTAATGGAATAAAATGCCCAGTATACCTAAGGAGGCTTAAACTGCAGCTATGTCTAAGTTCATATTCTGTTACGTTACTAACAATTGCACTCTTTGTCAGGTGCCAGTCAATGGTTCGCCGGCCCCGAACAGAAAGAGCAGTACTGGCCCATCCAGAACGCCGAACTTGATAAGTACTCCATTGTATCCAAGGAGGCAGACAACGCGGCTGTCAGCGAGCGCTACTGGCTCAACTCCGACGGCATGTACATCTATGTGGCTCCCGAAGTACCACTCTTCGTCGACTACCACAACGTCTTGGAGAACCATATCTGTCTGATCGCTGAAGTCGCCGACCCGTACAGCACGCAGCGTACAGAAAACATCCTTAAATACGACATCTGGTTCTTTGAAAACCCTAAAGTCGCCCATCAACATGCCGTCGACACGTATCTCGGCAAGCCCTCTGGGATCCCTGACTACAGAATGATTCAGTACCCGATCTGGTCGACCTGGGCGCGGTACTTTAGAGATATCGATCAGGACTTGCTTTGGGCTTTCGCCAATGAGATCAAGGACAGTGGCTTCCCCAACGCTCAGTTTGAAATCGACGATCTTTGGGAAGTCTGCTACGGTTCACTGTTTGTGGATGTGAGGAAGCTCCCCGACTTGAAACAGCTGGTTCAGGACATCAAGAGTCTCGGCTTCAGGGTTGCTATTTGGGCGCATCCCTTCATCAACAAAGACTGTGAGCCCTGGTACTCTGAGGCTCTAGGAAAGGGGTGAGTTGAAAAACATATGACTTTATTTACGTTTCCTTTATCGTACTTAGATCCTATACTTACATCCAGCCAGCCCTAAGAACTAAATCAAATAGAACTATGACTGTTTTCGTCTTTTTAAACAATCACCCCTTCTTTTTCCAGCTACCTGGTTCTCAACGAGCAAGGCAGCCCCGACTCGAGCTGGTGGAACAACAACGGCTCCGTGCCCGGCTACATCGACTTCACCAACCCTGATGCCGCCAACTGGTTCTCCGAGAGACTTCAAAACATCGTCGACACTTATGACATTGACACCGTAAAGTTTGATGCTGGAGAGTCCAGCTGGTCTCCTCAAGTAAGTCTTTGTGATGAAGTACCTACTTTTATATTACCGGAAGTACTATTTACAAATTCTACGATCAAATGGACATGCTAGTTGTTTATATGCATACTTACCTTGCAACCACGATTGACGAGGCTGTGTTGACGATTGATTTAGGGTAGTTCTTAGAAAGGAGATGTTTCATAATGGGCCAGGTCTATGTACAGTAACTCAAAAAAAAGAGAAAAATCCGTAGAATTCGGGAAAAATACAGATAAATCAATTAAATGTATACTGTTGTGGTAGTGAATTGATATTTATCAATTATTTTTATCGACTTTCAACATGGCGTCTCACCGATTTAGTTACTCTGTGCTTAAAAACAATGACAGTAAACCATAGATCGACCATTGATCATAGAAACAGAACTGTCAGCTGTCACAACAGTGTCAATTCTTCAGAAATAAACATGTCAAACGTCATTAATCAATCAAAATGACAGCTTACCGCCATGACGGGTTTTTGTTGTGTGTTGCAATTTCAAGTGTAATTTCTTGCGTTTACCAGCAAACCAAGCCATTTCAAAGTAATTGGACAGTTGAGAACTATTTTAAATGAATTTCCCTATTTTTAAGTATAGTGTACAAGGACCTGGCCCAGGCTCCATACATTTTGAAACATCTCCTTTGATTCTTTGACTGATCCATATGGCCAAAAGGACATCATTCACGTTTCATACATTTTTGGGCCAAATCTGAAAGTGCCGGCCAGAAAAAAAAAACGTAATATTCGGATAGATCACCAAATTCCTATTATTTTTTACTATGGCACCAAACCTGTGCGCCCTATGGTTATGTAGTTATATGCTTTAAAAAAAAATGTGAAATAAAATGTTATAAGATGTGTGTTATTTTAATACATTTGGTCAAATATAGTAAATATGAAAAAAAAACAAGCAACAATACCAACAGCACCTCATTTAGATTCAGTACCTTTCATTTAGGTAAAAAAGAGCAAAATGAAACGACATTAAATTGTATAAATTCATTTATATTTGTCCTAATCTAACATATACATCATCTAATCCTATTGCAGGTGGGGTGAGGTATGGGTCATGTCTAGCATAACCCATGTACCAGACTATGGTCATGGTATGTGAGCAGCATCCAATGGTCCTCTTGCCGATATTGCATGCAATAATGAGCTAATGCTCGACGACCATTTGCTGACCGATCTAGTGCAATGTACACATGGTATTTTTTGGCTTGGATGTGGCGGGATTGTATTCGTCCTCTTATAATCCACAAGTCTTCCCCTTCAAGTTCCCTGACTATTTCCAGAGGAATCCCACCACCGAGCTCAATGATAAAAACTCCGTCGGATTGAAGGTGCTCTCCGTAATAACTTTTTGCTTGTTTGAGCTGATATACACCAAGGCTGAATAATATTAAATCTTCTTCTGTCAATGTTGGAAAATCATTGAAATCTGTCATATCCGCAGCCATGGGTTGGAACTGTGCTCGCCTTCGGTTTAAATTGTGTCTATTCACAAGATCTCCCAGTGTATTGGGCGTGTTTATTCTTTCACCTATTATTTGAAGGATATCAGTAGCGTGAACGTTATCCACTATCAAAATGTGATAGGCATTTATTAATGCGGCAGCAATTCTAAAATAATCCATCATATTGTGCAGTGTTATATTGATGTTGACGTGTCTCAGCAGATGGAAATCTCTTTTAAATCGGCCATTTACGACTTCTACGACCCATCGGCAAATAGTAACAAGTCGCGACTTATTAGCTTGTTCTGTCGTAAGTTGCGTTTCCCCAGGGAGCTTTGTCTCGGGCATCTTAGCGGTGTATCCATATCCTTCAAGGCTGGAAATTGCATCTCTAAAGCCACGGTCCAAAATAAATACGTCCCCATTTCGGTAAAACCATTGAAATAATCCGTCGCCATAATCATTTTCACTTTGTACAATATCAAGCATTATTTGCGCATCTGAAGAAGTAGCAGCGTGTGGACCAGAAACTTCTATGATGTGCTCGTCACAACAGACAAACAGAAACGGCTTTAATAAGTTTCTGAACTTGTGGCTGCTATAGGATTTCCTTTGAAAAAAGTAGTTTGAACTCTTTTGTATATATATGTAAGTGCCATCGACAATTGTTATGGCTTTTCTTTCGTCGGTAGAACTCTCCGGGTTCCCAAAAATTCTTTCAGGAATCATAAGGTTCCTCCGTGCTACATCTTCCCGGGTCATATGGTCAAAGCCTAAGTGAATAGGAACAAAGTCCTGCAGTAGTGCTTCTCTGCCAGTATGGAGGATTCGCGAGTAAGTGGCTTCGCTGGTTTTAAAAATCGATGCTAGCCGTGCATTTGATTCGCCAGTTCGGAGTTTTGCTAACAAAGCTGCAAGAATAGTTCTTTTGTTTCTTCTTTGATTTAGGCTAGGTGTGTTGGCTAATAAATCAGTAAACTGTTCTATAGTCAGGCCAGTCCAGTCATGAAATTCTTTATCATTTATTAGTTCATAATGTTCAAAATCTAAAACTTCTGTGCTGATATGGCTCATTAATAATCTTAGAGCACAAACAATTTGAGTTGCACTGAATCCTCCGATTAAATTGTCTTGCAAAGCAAGTAAATGCCATTCAGCTTGCTCAAGGTGTTCACTGCATACATGGCTATTTTCGGTTATAAATAGGCTGTAGCGGCATAACATTCGTAGTATGATATCTTTGGGTACTCTGTGCCTCGTTGCATTTTGACAGTGTTGAAATACATACGTATTCGCCGAATTACCGGTACGGCTGAACCTGGGTAAAACGGTTGGTGAAGCATGAGGTTCAGCGTTGACTTCTTCGTCTGCAACATCATGATCCACTTCACGTTGGTGTCGGAGATACCGACGCTCAGCCCGTTGCCAACAGGGTCGACAAATAACCTCTGTAGGTTCTTCCTGTAAAACAAGAAACATGTATTATTCGTTGCACATGTACATACATGAGCCGTGATATTCTAATCGTTTTGTTTCCTAAGCAAGAAGGGTTCTATTTCACGGTATATACATACAAGGTGATACAATGATTAGTTAAGTACAAAGGAGTACTTATATATAGAAACAAAAACGTGTGAAATAAATAATTCTAATAAATGGTCAAAATGAATGAGTTGATGGCAAGTGACCAAATTATTTGGAAAAAGAAAACATACTGCGCCGACATCAGATAAACTGGTATACAGACAAGGAAATGATGAAATAAAGACTTAGTCAAAATCATATAAAACTCTAGGTAGGTAAAGGTCTGTATATAAAATGAAATAAAATAATAATGATTCATACCTGTCGACCTAATAGATCTTCAATAACAAACTGTGCAACATCCGTATGCTGTGATTCTCGGGAAGTCCAAGTATAACTTCGACGATTACCGACAGGCGTACGACACGAAATACACAATTGTCCACTCATAACGTCAGTTAAAACAATAACAATAACAAAAAATAATTATAAACAAATAACAACAAACAAGAATAACAATATTAACTGAGGAGTGCAAGTCGCGATTTAGCCGTCCGATGTAACAAGAGTCGCATGGATAACTGAACAAAACAAAAGACGGGTGACGCGGGGTACAGTAGTTGCGGGCGGCGGGGAGGGACAAACCGGTGATTTTCCAGGTACCTGCTTAAAACAGGTTTGGACTTGTTGTGAATTGTGACGCTCTGTCTGTGCCTGTGCGGTGCGTAGAGTATCAATGATGAAAATACTCTCTTAATAGAGAATAGAATTCATTTTATTGCACATGAATAATTAAATATACATGATCAAATGTATGAAAATAACAACTTCATAATAACATTTTTATTGTATTTTAAAAGTGTTTAACACCGTAACCAAAGGGCGCACAGATTTGGTGTCGTAGTAAAAAATGATAGGAATTGTGAGTTCTATCCGAATATTACACATTTTTATCCTGGCCGGCACTTTCAGTTTTTGGTCCAAAATGAATGATGTCCTTTAATTACACTTTCAGGTCATATGTCCATATGAAAATAGGTACACCAAATAACATATTATATTTGAATGAGGGACTCGTTTTTATAAAGTACGAGCAATATATCGACGTTCGAATATGTTGTGCCCAGATGAATCAGAATTTGTTACAGATGAGTCAGAAACAAAAATAAAAAGTAATAAATACACCGTTAGTTATGATTGTTAATTCTAAACAATAATTATAAATTCTTAACCACTTAGTTCCCACTCCAGCAGAAACTGTAACCATTCCTTCTTCTACAGATCCCAGTTCAAAAAGGGTTAGACATCAACCTGCATCCCGGCCACATCGTCCAAGCTTACGTGCGCACCGTCGCCAAGTTCGGTCCCGCTATTGAAGTCAGATCCGGAATGAGGTGAGATCTTTTCTCTGCTTCTTAGGAGAATTTTTTAAAACAACATTAAAATAGTATCCAAAAGTTAACTTGTCGGATTTACAAAACAAATCATTACTCCTCTTACCAATCAATTTACCCAAGGTTAAAAGTATTTCTAAAAAGAAAAATCCAACTTCGATTAAATTTTCCTAAGTCATGGGATAATATTACGTCGTTATCCTATGCTCGGCGATACTTAAATGCTATGAAAACATACCTCCGCTTTGATATATACAGGAAGATTTTTTATCACTATCCAAATTTTTATAACGTGGTCTACCTATGAATATGAACAACTTTCACTAAGGGACTAACTCTGAAATCACGAAAAAAATCTGCTGTTCAATACCTACTTGACCAAAATGTATGAAACAGCTGTTAGTTTTTCAATGAACATCCAGTATGGTAGTCATTAGGAATCAGGCCTTCATCACCTTTTTCCTCACTCCAAACCGGTTGTACTCTTCCAGGACCCAAGACCTCCCCATATTCATCCGCATGGTAGACAAAGACACTCTCTGGGACTTCAACAACGGCTTGCAGACTTTGATCACCACCCTTCTGGCCATGAACCTCAATGGCTACACCCTGGTCCTGCCTGACATGATTGGAGGCAATGGGTACAATGAGAGTCCAAGCAAGGAGCTGTTCATCAGGTGGCTCCAGGCTAACGTGTTCATGCCGGCGCTACAGTACTCTTTCGTGCCTTGGGATCATGACGATGAGGTAGTTAATTTAATATGTATAGCTTTTCAGGTACTGCCACCACTTGTCACTGCTCAAACTTTAATTTCCAAAATCTTAGTAGATCTTAGAAAGTTTAAAGTTGCCAATACAATGATGGCAAAAGACAATATTTGGATAAAAACTATCATACTTCATAAAATCGAAATTGTTGCGTTCTATCACTCTTAATCTGCCAATTTTAGAATAAATGATTTGAATATGCAGAATTTGAGATTTCATATGCAGTGAGAAACAGAGAAAAGAAACTAGGTAGCTACAATCCGTTTTATGCATTTAACTCATGTGCTTGTGAACATTTTTTTAACACCCCTTCCATGTTTCCAGACGGTAGAAATCAGCCGTAAGTTCACCCAACTGCACGCCGACTACGCCGACACGATCGTGGCCGCCATGGAGCAGTCTGTGGCGCACGGCACGCCCGTCAACCCGCCCATCTGGTGGCTCGACCCTTACGACCAGGACGCGCTCGCTATTAATGACGGTAAGAAAAAGCATCGGTCGGTCGGTATGCATTTAAGCGGAAATTGCAGAGTTATTTTCAAAACAGGTAGCGTAGAGTCATCTCAACATCTCTCTCCATTGAATTTGTATATGTATAAATATATATATTATAAGTATATATTATAGTGAATAGTATGTATGTGTATATAACCTATTTATGTATTTGTGTACCTAGTTTTAATAGTTTTTTTTTTCCTTGTTCCTCTCAACCAAAGCACCTGCCATCTAATCTCTTCACCACCCTTGGTTGACTGGTAGAGAATGCCTAAGGCATTAAGTCCGCCTTTGTACCTTTTTGTGCGAAAAGTTTTAATAAATAAATAAAAAGAAAAAAAAGATAGGTTTATTTGTCACAGAAACACTTGCAAACAAAAAGATAAGTTAACTTAGATCTATAATATATATATAATATAATACATAAACGATAAGTTAACTTAGATCTATAAATACGAGCACAGATCAGAAATAAAAAGATATAGGATAAGCTTCTCCAAAGGCTAGCCTAAAGTTCTTCTATTAAATTAGTAAACACAGATAGATCGATCTTTAAGGTGGTCTTATTTTTGGTGCAGTGTGACCTCCTGTCATCTATAGCTTTAGAAGATTTGATGTTGCTGCGAAACTCCTGGAGTTTCCTTGCGAGGCAGCGAAAATAATTTACTCGTATTATCTGCGTAAACTGTTGATAATAATTAAACGAACGCTTACTCTAATTCCTCTATTTTCTGCAATAAAATCCTACTATACTGTACAGTGCGCTGACAGGTGACTTGCTTAGCGACTCGAGCCTAGCGAGTCACCTTGCGAGTAGCAAAGTGAAACGAACGTTCTAGAATTTTCGCAACCGGCCGCACTGCGCGCTTGGCGCCTTGGCTAGTCTAATAGCATGTATCGAACAGTTGTTAAGTACTAGGACCCAGAGCCCAGTGACTGGCCCAGCGCCTAGGGACCAAGCGCTATGCAAGCCACCTGTCAGTGCGAAAACGAACGTAGCCTAATTAATAATTTGTAAGGGAATATTATAATTTGCATATCAAATAAATAATCGCCTATCAATACATACTCATCATTTATATTCTTTTTTACATCAAATAACTTACTTCACTACAAATAAACTAAATGTTTAACAAAACTCAAACTGCAGATAATTCGAAATTATACATCAATATGACATTACTTTTTTCCTCATAATGCAATACAGTTAAATTTTTTTTGTACAAAAATACTACATACATAGCATAAATACTGACTGCACAGCAAATTTTCCATATTTCATTGCAAAATAACTATCCCAGTCGCATATTAACCAGTAAGTACCTACAACAAAACCTGTTCATCATATTTGTCTTAATTTTCAAGAAGCCATGCTCGGCAAATTTAATGATTATTATAACAAAAAAATCCTTTTACATTGCATTATTTCTAAAAGCAGAACAAATTAACTGAAAAAAGGGTACAAAGAACCGGCAAACAACGGCTAAATGAACCGAACTAGTTAGATTAGGTTAAAAAAAAAAGTTGTTAGGTTAGGTTAGGTTAAAACTGTGACCCCTACGCACGAGCCGAGCGAGCGAAGCGAGCGGTGCCGCGGCAGCGGCCGGCGAGTGCCAGAAAAGACAGGATTATTTAGAAAAAAAAATACTTTTACACAAAATATGGGCGCCAGAAACGACTTGCGCTAATAGAAAAAAAGAGATTATTTTTAGTAGGCTATCTGGAACCGAACTAGTTAGAATAGGTTAATTATTAAGCATAGCATATCATCGGACTTTCGATCCGACTCAAGTACGTGGCGCCACCTGCAGAAGCTAAAAATGTGCCTATTGGGCAAAAAAGGAAGCGTGGACGCCCCGCGAAAGCAAGACCCGCTTTAATAATTCAATAAATTACAATTTTGTATCTAATTTTATATTTTTTTTGCTGATCTCATTATGTGGTAATTAATAAATAATAAGACGACTGTGACTAATAAAATGCTGTTTTATTTAGAAAAACTGCTGTAAATAATATAAAAATAGAAGCTATATTTAAAAGAAAAAGAGTTAACATGTATAATGTGCATTAAGATTATTAGCTGTGCATTGATGAAAAAGCTTTTGCCTTAGGACATATCGCTGTACGCTGCGAAAATAAATTGTAGTGTGTTTAGTGATATTTTGAGTTGAATATTTTGCTGTGCAATCAGTAATTTTGATGGGAATTCGGAATCTTATTGCATAGAAAAAGGATATTTTTTGATTTGCGTTTAAATACTACCCATTTGTAAGGGACCTTCAAACTAATGCTCAAACATCAGCTAATCATGAAAGCCATACCAATACCCAGTGAATAATCATTCTCTCTCTTCTCTTCTTCCAGAATTCCTTCTCGGCGAGCACATTCTAGCTGCGCCGGTGGTGAAACAAGGAGCCGTCTCCCGCGACGTGTACCTCCCCCGAGGAAACTGGCGCGATGGCAACACTGGTGAACTCGTCCAGGGTCCAGTGTGGCTCAGGGACTACCCCGCGCCTCTGGATGTGTTGCCATACTTCACGCTCGAGGAATTTTGAATGTTGTTTATGTAATACTCTAATGTTGTGTTAATAAATGTTAACGTTAAGTTTGATTGAATTTTAAAGGATGTTTTTGTATTTTATTTTTGGGCTAATTAATAAAAGTCGCACGGGCCGATCGAGGTTAAGCTACGCTTGCCGCGGTTGGTCCGTTGATGGGTGACCATCTTTACATACCAATAACCCCTAGCTCCGTGCCTCGGAATGCACATCAAGCCGTTGGTCCCGACTGTCATTCGTGGATCTTTGACAGTCGTTACGGGTCGTCAGAAGTCCGAAAGTCTGACAACCAGTCTTAGTAAGGGATATATCGTATTACCCAGTAACTGGGTTGTGGAGATCAGATAGGCAGTCGCTCCATGTAAAATACTAGTATTCAGCTGCATCTGGTTAGACTGGAAACCGACCCCAACTTAGTTGGGAAAAGGCTAGGCTGACAGATGAGGATATTTTTTTTTTACCTTGAGTTAGGATTGATAGTAGCGGGGCTTTAATATGTATATTGGCGGTCATGTCATTCCCTCACATGAATTTTTGAAGGCTAGCCTATGTATTTCGGATTCGGATATCCTGGTATCCACTCAAGGTTTGCATAAATTAAAAACTTTTATCATAATCACAGCCTACACTATGAGCTCTTGTGGGGCAAGGACCTTTATCGAATGGTCAGTTAGATGTAGTCATAGGAGGATAGGTATAGTCCAAAAAAACTTTTTAACAAAAAAAAAACTGACTTCCAAAAAAAACACTAATAAAAACTTTTTTACAAAAAAAACAACCGACTTCCAAAAGAAAAACACTACAAAGTGAAAAATAACTTTAATTTCGGAAGTCGGTGTCGTTGGTTCCACATTTTCGTTTTTTTGACACCGACTTCCGAAATTAAAGTTATTTTTCACTTTGTAGTGTTTTTCTTTTGGAAGTCGATTTTTTTTTTGTAAAAAAGTTTTTATTTTTCACTTTTTAGTTGTACCTACCCCATACAAATTCATATAACACTACTTGTTAGTGACAGGAAGATAAACATCATCAATATAAACTAAGTGGAAAACAAACGTATTGTTGACGCTAATTCCAAAACTACCCAAGCAAAGTTCATAAAATTTATATGGGACCACCTCTGAAGCATACCTTATTCATTAATTAGACTAGATGCTGATAATCCTGGCTGCAGCATCAGGCCAAACTTATGTCAACATTGCATTGAACTTAAAATTTAGTCCTGTTTAAAATGAGCCCAAACACGACTACGGTGCTGTAATTTCAAGGTTTGTACTTTTTCTGATGCTCCTGGCTTCAGCATCAGGTCTCTATGTACTTCGGTGTTCCTCATTAACATTACGTTTATCCACACATCGAGCCCTTTTCAATGAGCCTAAACACGATATATCTGCTGTTAGTTGTCGAGGAGTTAGGTACTCTGCAGACTATCCTGACTGCAGCATCAGGTCATGACTTGATGATCATGAGACCAAATGTGGCAAATGCCCAATCAAATATCAAAACAATTTACTAAAACAGTCCTAGCCTGTTCGAGTAACTTCTTACTGTTAAGGAGTTGTACCTTCCATCATCAGCGCAGCTACCTGAGATGGTGACAACCATACGCAAATACACAAGATACTTCATAAAATATGCGAAAAACCATAAGTAAGCCTATAAAATTTGAGGGTTGCCCTCGATTTCTCTAAGATCCCATCATCAGATCCTAACTTGGTGACAATGGGACCACCTCAGAACTATCTACTTTCGAACAAAAAAAGAATTTTGAAAATCTGTCGACAATTGGCGGAGTATTCGATGAACAAACATACAAAAAAAAAAACACAAACAGCCGAACATATTACCTCCTCCTTTTTGTGAAGTCGGTAAAAAGTGAAAAATAACTTTAATTTCGGAAGTCGGTGTCTTTAGATCTGTATTTTAGTTTATTGCCACCGACTTCCGAAATTAATGTTATTTTTCACTTTGTATTGTTTTTTTGGAAGTCGGTTTTTTTTTGTTAAAAAGTTTTTATTTCTCGCTTTTTAGTGGGTCTGTTTATAACTTATCTAAAATACAATAGCCTAATGTCAACTTGCTCATCGCCTTTTACAAAATATTGCTTTTCCCGCTGCAGAGACGTTAATTGTTGAGGAGTTCTGGTATTTCACCATCAGCTACATTTCACTATTCGCATTGTGACGAGCATAAATTGCTTAGCAACCATAATAAAGTAAGCGAATCGCAACCCGTGAAATACTTATTATTGATTAGTTCCGGTGGCCATCTGTGGTCTTCATCATCAGTTCCACTTCACCAAATGGTGGCTTTCCGAGAGCGAATGCACGAGTTACTATAAAAAATTCCCAAATCGCTATAGGTGTGCCTATAATATTTGAAGAGTTCCTTCGATTTCTCCAGGACCCCATCATCAGATCCTGACCTGATGACAATGGGACCGCCTGGAAAGTATATAACCCTTTTAAACAAAGAAAGATTTTTTCCAATCGGTCCAGCCGTCTTCGAGTAATCGGGGAACAAACATAAAAAAAAAGATTCTGACGAACTGAGAACCTCCTCCTTTTTTTGAAGTCGATTAAAAACAGTAGTAGATACAAAATTGACACATGACATGTATGCTCTGTGTTCAGATTGTTGGGACATATCTTTCTTGAAGATTTTATTATTAATAACAGGTTTTGCCCTACTTTTTTACAAAAGAACATCAGTGGTAACACTTTAACTTTGAGCTGGCCTAGCTTTGAGCGTAGTTTCAATTACTTTCAATGAAGCCAGCATTATACTGCCCCCTATGCTAATCCATTGCTTCATATGTTCGAAAAATGTGTCTGCTCAACAACGTAAATAACGCAATGAATATTGTTGAACTGTCAAAATGAAACCCATTGTTACAGATAGTGTGTTCGCAATTTCCCCGCTGGTTTTGTTACCTTTGACTTGCGGACCACTACTGCTACTGACATGTCAGTCAGTCATGTCAGGGTCATGACCCTACCATGAAAACTACCCCACTGACCAAGACTTCAATGAAACCTCCGAGTTCGCTTTGGCGTTTTTTTTTTTTGAGATTGTCAGGGAAGGTCACTAAGTTTCTAGAATTTTGACTTCTAAAAGCGGCCCAATTGGCCCTGGCAGTGCCTGCATCCGTCGCTGCGCTAAGTAAAGCGGATTAGATTGCCGCTGGCAAGGGACAGCGTTAATGGGGACAACGGGAATGAACGAACAAATATAGGTATATGGACAAACACAAGGGGCCAGAACAAATCAGTAGGTATCAGATTTGTTCAGGGTCTGGCTTTTTGTGTAAGTATGTGAGTTTGTGTTTGTAAAAATGGAACCACCACCCAGATTAATACAGAATTTTCTACAGTAGCGATACAAAAAATGATGTACTTATATATTAAAATAAAGTGCTCTCAAATTCTCAATAAAGACGACATAGATTGACAAGTGGTGGTGGTGGGGCACTCGCACGTCACGCGGTGAGCAAGTCTAATATCAAAAAACCCAGTTACTAAGATTGCTTAGCACAGGGACATGCTATGCTACTTGAAATGAGATAAAATTGATAAAAAAAAACTCGGCAAAATAAGAAAGGTGACGTCATTGATGATAAAAGATTAAATAAACTTAAACTTCTTTATGCATGCGGAGTTTACCTATAAGTGATTGTTGCACTGTGGCATTCACATTTCTGCATGTTATTTTCTAGCATACAACCTGTGCAAACAATTGTTGGTGAACCAATAAAATAAATAAATAAATAAAATCAAAAAAAGATTGGCGCGAATCAGGAAACTCAAAAAATAATGGTCCATCAGTTTCATGCATGGCAGAGTCAATGTCGACTCCCAGGAGCACATAATTTTATGTTTTTTTGGAGCGAAGTTTTTTGACACGGCTTCTTTTTGACACGACTTCATTTTGACACGGCTTCTTACTAGTTAATCGCTACTAGGCTGATTTTAATAAATATTTTTTTCATTTCAGATAATGTACATACCTATTTGTTTTATTACAAATTATTTTAGAATAATATTAAAACTACTTACAGAACATAATTTTCAAAAGGTCAAACAGTACTCCGGCTATCTGGTTTACTATCCAGTAAACGTTTGGGTGCTCCCATTCTTGAGACATATCCTGCCCATCGAAGACATCCTATTTTGATGGTTTTAACTACATTAGGTTTAGAGCGGTTCAAGCAAGCTCAGATGGTCGGATAGACCTAATGTGTAGACCAGGGTTTAAGAACTGTTAGAGAGAAAAAGGCGGAAATAGGTCACAATGGAGAAATATACTTGACCTAAGGCTAAGGCCCACCTGCGGCTGTAAAGCCTTAGATGATGATTATGTTGAGACTTAGACAACAGACTAAGGGCGGGTTGTTTCACGACACACACGTATACGTCAAAAATGGCGCTCTATCGTCAAACCAAAAAAAGCGTTGTATCAAATTACAATTACAAAATTATGGCCTTGCCGCCGGATGAGATTAATTTATTATGTTGTGGACGGATATGTTGACACGACTGACATATTAGATTTGATTTATACCTAATTAATCAGACACATCCAGATTAAAATCTGATTGGGCATAAAAAACCGCAACCAGTTTTTTTTTTCAAATGAATAAAAAAAAAATTCATAATGTAAGTAGATCTTTGTAAATAAAATCATCTAGAATTATCTCGCTGAAGATTTCAGCTCACGACCAAGCGATAGTGTTGTAAGATGACACAGTTATCAAGATATCGACAAAGATAATATCGTCAAGAAAAACGACAGTCGATAGTAATTGGTGGGACGCGATGGCGGCTCTGAAGGCGTTTTTATGTAAGTTTTGATAACTATACTAGTTATGTAAGACAATTCTAGCAAAACGATCAAGCCACTGTTCTGTGTTATGTCCTTACACACATACTGATACCTACACGTATTTACGAATGTACTACCTAGTCAAAGACGTTGGTGTGCCGTAGAAAGCTGTGCAAACTTGCAAAGTAATAATAAAATGTACGCTTTTTCACTGATTTCCATCGATTTGGAAGTATATATTATTTTGCATTTATTCAATAACAGACTCGAGAACCAGTCTTACCAAGGGGTATCGTATTACCCAGTAACTGGGTTGTGGAGGTCAGATAGGCAGTCGCTCCATGTAAAATACTGGTATTCAGCTGCATCCGGTTAGACTGGAAGCCGACCCCAACATTGTTGGGAAAAGGCTAGGCAGATGATGATGAGACTCGAGAACCATTATTCTGGCAGGGACATCGACGTATAAACTGTGACCATGAATTCTACACATGATAGACATCTACAGTAGAAATTTTTCTTCGGTTATCAAAAAAAAAATCAACTATTTCATAGAAAAGTGCAATAGCTACGCGAAAAATGTATGGAACAGCCAATTTTTTCTTTTAAATAACCGACGAAAAATTCAGAATCGTGTACTGAGTCGATGATAACAGGCTACGCGTCATTTTTCTGCCAACCTGTATAAAAATGATATCCTCAGATATAAACAACACTTTGATGAAAGTAAAAGATATCCTTTCAAGTATGTATTGTTGTTGGTATGAGAGGGTAAAGATAACATTGACGTCATAAAGTGTCGGTAGGTAATTTCTTACATATATGTGCATCATCATCATCAGCCTATAGCAGTCCACTGCTGGACATAGGCCTCTCCTATTGCACGCCATTCAATTAGATTTTCGGCAACTCTCATCTAGCTGCTACCAGCCATCCTGCGAAGATCGTCGTTCCACCTAGCCTGAGGGCAACCCACCTTACGTTTTTCGATTCGCGGTCTCCATTCAAGTACACGTCTACCCCAATCGTCATCGGTTCTACGGCTAATATGGCCGGCACATTGCCACTTCAGCTTGCTTATTCTGTGAGCTATGTTGAAAACGTTGGTTCTCTGCCGGATCACCTAGTTGCGGATTCGATCCCTCAGAGACTCCAAGCATAGACCTTACTATGTAATTAAACAAAATGAAACAATTGACTACCTCGTTGGTCCAGTGCTCACAAGTGTGACTGCTAAGCCTCGAGTCCTGGGTTCGACCCCCTGGCCGGTCAGTATAAATATGAAGGTTTTCTCACCAGGATTTGTTCATTAGCCGCTCGGATTCTTGATTCATGTCCGGAAGATGACAAAGTATCACCACCTGTCCTATTACATAACTAGTGAAATGTGGGGTTGAATTTGATGATTCCCTTTCTCAAAAAAGTAGGCCTAGATGTACAGTCATCAGTAGAAACACTTGCATTACGAGAACCGCCGTTACTGCTACGAACATAAAGACGCTGTCAATGTCAAATCGTTATCACTGGTCTGCGGATGACTGCACCTCTAGTCTGCTTTCTCCTTCAGGGAATTTAATGTTCCCCTAAACTTACCTATCGGTTAACTTATTATTCCACGTGCAAAAGACTTAGCTAATGAACAAAAAAATTAAAGGAAACACATTTTCCGCAGTGTTACTAACACTCGGTGCGCGGGCGCACACGGCTGCAGTGACGGAGACGCTGAGCGTACGCGGTGATGACGTTACCCTCACTTTGGTACCCATCCTAACTGGAGGGTTCCAACTTGTTCTAATTGAAGGTAAGTGGAGCAACAGAGGCCTTTTTATTTTTGTTTCCGGGGTGGAAACTCCTCATGGATGTCCGCCGCCCTGGGGAGGGCGGCGGGGTCTGTCAGATTCTTACTGACTAAAAACCACCCGGTGTTCCATCTCACACCTACGCCGGGGGTCACGGGAACGTACAATCCTTCCGCAACCCCCGGCTGGTGTGTACATAATAATAAAGAGTATTTCTATATATCTTCCTGCGGGGCAATTGCGTAACAAATTATCAATCAGAATCGGTTTCATTCTGACAGTTCAACAAAATTCATTGCGTTATTTACGTGTTGAGCAGAAAAAAATTTCGAACTTATGAAGCAATGGATTAGCAAATTGCTTCAAAATGATTCAGATTCCGATTGATAGTATGTTACGCAATTTTATTAGGGTACTGGACGATCTACTTTACGAAGAGCTCAACAATTCTAAAACACTACTACTGCCACTGATCTAAGATGAAATTAATAACTCGGACATCGGAACGCCTATGTCACAGGGATTTTCCAAGATTAGGTATTAGTTACCTACCTAGGTACCATTTTAATCTACCAAGGCTATAAACAACAAAATTTATTCAAATTTACGCAAATTACAGGACTGTACCACTAGATGACTAGATGGATAAGACGTGGTGCTAAATAGAATTTATTGCTCTTATCCTTACAGTAACGACACATTGTCTTTGACAATCATTATAGCGATAAATGTGTTTACTGTCTGCTACAAGTTCAAAAACAAAAAGTCAAAGCAAAAGGGGTTTTCCACTTCGAGGTTCTCAGTAACAGCCCGGAGTCTGGATTCGTTCTCGGTTAAAACAGCAATAAGTTCTAAAGTAAATGTGGTGCTGTTCCACAAACGATGGGACGCTTAATATCATGTCCTACGTGTCCTGTCAGCTGCATGTTACAGGAACTGATGGACGCTAGTGATGCGCCAAACACGTAGCCGAATTCTGGGCCGAGTCCATTTAGATTACCATCGACACGAAAGAAGAAGCTCCATAACATGGGACTGGGCGAAATGGGACAAACTAAAAACCTCTGTCTACCCCTACGGCAAATATAACTATAATATGGACAGTCACACCCAAAACAGCTTCACAAACTGCAGCTATAATGTATATGTACATTATAGCGGGATGTAATGTACATTAATATACATTATAGCTGCTGTGTGAAGCGCTTTATTTGACTGGCCAATTCTTCCCTTGCGGTGGTAGGGCTAACGCCCGCCTGGTTTGCGACCACTCCCACCGGAGTCCGGCGTCAAGCAGCCTGTTGTGTTTCTTCGATGCGTGGGAGTTCCAGTGCCTTCGGCATCTTTTGGGCACGCTCGTTCCATCATAGACCTCATCCATCGCTTTCCATCAGGCGTGATCGAGGTCAAGAGCGGGCCCATTCGCAACAAAAAAAAAAATATATATATATAATATATAAGCGTGATGTTATGTATGTAGCAATTTTCAAAACCTCGTTCACCTTAATTCCTCTTTCAGAAAATGAGCGCGAGGTACTCGGCCGGATAGGACGGACGCTGGCCTACCCCTTCACAACTGAAGACATAGAAGGAGGGTTACTAGTGATGGTCGGTAACGTGAACCTGACCATCCACACCCTGTATGATACGAGCTCTAAGGCCAGAGGCATCAAGTTCAGCTGGGAGGCTGACCAGAACACCAGGTTGGAGGACTGCATTGATTTTGGTAAGTTCTAGATTGGAGTTAGTGATTTTAATATGATTGATTGTATGTCAGTATGTGAAATCTTGACACACTGACACAACTTATCTTGACTCGCTCCCGATTTGTGATTGTGCTGATAATTTTATCTCTCAATATTATGCAAACAAATACAGCTCTGAATCGTCCTACTGTTCAGAAAGAGTCGACTCATGCTTTTGATCTTATGTAATTGAATTGCCATTCTTATTAAATTATTCCTGTTAGTTTTACCGAATTAAATAAATAAATAAAAATACCTGTTTTACCTGTTGTACCGACGCCAGCACATCAAGTTACTACAATCTGTCAAATTTCTTTGATAGATTTTCAACTTTATCGCTGAAGCATAAGGTTCAAAGTTGATTGGGAAATTTTGACAGATTGGGGTAGCTTGATGTGCTGGCGTCTGTACCTGGGCAATAAGCTATTTTCTATTTCTGTTCAAGGTTCCAAACACTGGTACGCTGGCCCTATGCAAGTGGACCAAGTATATCCAATAGAAACCGCCACACAAGTCTACAGACCGAGCTACATCCAAGAAACAGACAATGGAGCCATTATGGAGCGATACTGGCTCAACTCTGCAGGAGGATACGTCATCGTACACGACAAAGTCCCACTCTTCGTGGACTACAAAAACATTCTGAACAACCATCTGTGCTTTGGAGCACAGTTAGCAGGTCCTTACACGGCCAGCAGACCTCGCACACTATTAGCATACGATCTCTGGTTCCTGCCAAACGTGAAAGAAGCTCATAAGCATGCTGTAGCTAATTATTTGGGCAAGCCATCAGCGACTCCAGACTACGAAATGGTGAAGCATCCAATCTGGTCGACATGGGCACAGTATTCCAGAGAAATCAACACGACAAAGCTTCTCGATTTCGCACAGCAAATCAGGGATAATGGATTCAATAATTCCCAGTTTGAGATTGACGATCAATGGGAGACGTGCTATGGTTCTTTAGAGGTGAATGAGGAGAAGCTCCCTGATTTCAATCAAACTGTCCGGGACCTGAAGGCACTGGGGTACCGCGTCACGATTTGGGCGCATCCGTTCATTAACAGGAACTGTGATCCATGGTACTCGGAGGCGTTAGAAAAGGGGTAGGTACACATAACCTCTACGTGAAAGTTAAATCCCCCACGTAAAACCAAATGATATCGTAATTGATGCGTTAAAAAGCTAGAGAGATCATTTGTAGATAAGTAAACAATCAACAACCTTTAACTTTAACCCATCTATGTAATTGTGAGATGGAGCCTGAACTTCTAATTCAAAGTCCTGAGTCCTGACTGACCGATATATATCAACGCACAGCCTAAACCGCTGGTCCTAGAGACATGAAATTTGGAGGGTGTGTCCTTTGTGAAGAGTAGGTATCCACTAAGAAGGGGTTCTTCGAAATTCCACCCCAAAGAGTGTGAACGGGGGGAGGGTCAAATTTCACGCGGACGTAGTCGCGGGCAGAAGCTAGTTCACTTATATTAATTTAAAAGAGAGATTTTAATTAGGTATTACATTTAAAAGTTCTCTTCTGGAAAACAAAAGCTATTTTTGAAAAACAAACTTTGGAATGTTATGTGTATTATCGTCAAACATATTTATCGACGTTTTGCGTATTTAAACCCCAACTACCCGTTTCCAGGTATTTCGTAGTAGACCAGGATAACAACAGCACCACGTCTTGGTGGAACAACAACGGAACAGTTGCTGGCTACATCGACATCACCAACCCTAGCGCAGCCAATTGGTACTCTGCCAGACTGAGAGCTATGCTCGACACCTATGATATTGATAGCGTGAAGTTTGATGCGGGAGAGGCTAGCTTTGCACCTGAGGTGAGAGTTACAACGGTTTACACAGGACCATCATCTGCCTAGCCTTTTCCCAACTATGTCGTGGTCTGTTTCCAGTCTAACCAGTATGTTACATGGAGCATGGAGCGACTACCTATCTGACCTCCACAACCCAGTTAATGGGTAACACAATACCCCTTTTTAAGACTGGTTCTCACAGGACATAATGATAATTATTGTTGTCATCGGCGTTGCTTGTCATAAGACATTATTTTTATTTTTAACCGACTTCAAAAAAGGAGGTTCTGTATTCGACCCGTATGTATGTATGTATGTATGTATGTATGTATGTATGTATGTTTGTTTGTCCGCGATTTTCTCAAAAACTAATGAACCGATTTTGATAATTCTTTCACTAATGTGATCTACATACTTTCAGGAAGGTTTTAGTATATAATACATTATATAATTATTCTTATGTACGATGTTATATGCATAAATGTACTGCATCTCCGGCATTTCTATGCGAATTTTGATGATTCTTCTAGTCGGTGTCTTCAATTCCTCAATGCACTAGTGTTATTTGAATTTCTGTGGAGTAGGTACAACTAAAAAGTGAAAAATAAAAACTTTTTTACAAAAAAAACAACCGACTTCAAAAAAAACTACAAAGTGATAAATAACTTTAATTTCGGAAGTCGGTGTCAAAAAACGAAAATGCGGAACCAACGACACCGAGTTCCGAAATTAAAGTTATTTATCACTTTGTAGTTTTTTTTGAAGTCGGTTGTTTTTTTTGTAAAAAAGTTTTTGTTAGTTCGCATTCAACCCCTAGATACCTACAGCATGTAAATAATATGAATGATCATGCCTTTAATCGCATTGTCAAAACTATTGAAATCGAAACAACGATAAACAACTGGAGATGATAAATAATTCGAGTTTGGTAGATATTACGAGTAGCTACTCGTAATCACTTTCTCAACTAAAGAGCCTACATATACCTACCTACACTAGTGACGATATAATAGCACAAAATACAGTTTGTGATAATAGTCAAGTGCATATTTACAAATATACTTTTTCATACCGACCTCCCATACTCACTAACTGGCATTTTTTTTCACTATATCCCGAGCTATTTCAAAAAGCTGTTTGAAATAAATTATAGACAAAGAATGGACAGACGAAATACAACTAACTGTTCTAAAAAGTCCGTCTCACGAAAGAAGTCTCGCAGGCCGGCGCTACATGCAACGGAGTCATACATAATTATAACAGGCACTAGCACAAAAGGTGTCTGAGGTTGTTGAAGGAATGTTGCTAACCATATAATAATACTTAGTTCTACTTAGTTCTACTTATTTCTGCGGGACTTCTTTCGTGAGACGGACTCTACTTTCATCTCCTCAACTTTGTCATTCCTTTTTGGTGAAAACCTCAAAAGACTCCTTCTTACTCGGCACAGGTGGTTCCGTCATCTAATGGAGATTGAATGATGACGGCGTATTACTTTTCAGATCTCCATCCAAACTGGTGACATTGAGCTGCAGCCCCACCATCTTGTTCAACAGTATGCTAGAGTTTGTGCTGCATTTGGAGATATGGTCGAAGTTCGAGCTGGCTTCAGGTAATGTGCCACTTAGATTGAAGTCCTATAAATACGGGGCTACACTGATGTTTGTGTCTTGAAGTGAAAATAAATAAATTTTATTGTACAGGGTGGCAGGGACGTCGACGTGCAAACTGGTGGTACCGTGGATTCAGTACACATATGTAAATGCGTTGCGTTGCAATTTTTCGTTGGTTATTAAAAAAATACGTGTGGCACTCGGGGACTGCCGCGGTAAAGCTATTGCATAGCAACGCACACAAACACCGTGCCGAAGTCTGCCGAGTTCGGGTCTAACGTCGTATCAGTTGATACGACGTTAGACGATGCTTAGGTTTATTTTCGTTACGGAATTTCTTCATTCGGTCGCCGCGCTCAAAGCCCAAGATAAAAGCTATGCAATAGCTTAAAAACATAAGTTTTCACCGCGTAGATGTTGCACTTTAGTAGGCAAGAGCAATTTTGTTTTTAAATAATCGCCGAAATATTTCAATGCAGGAGGGCCCAGCATCATATATTATACTGAATCCACGGTAACAAGTTTTGCATTGATGTGGGATGCCAGACTGTGTACAATTGTATGTGTCTCTTTAATTGGCTCTCTGTTTTCATGCAACAACTAACTAGGTATAGTACAAACGCTATTGTATTTTAATCTGCAGATTTTCCATTCAATAAATGCACGTCATCATCTGCCGTAAACACACAGGTCACGTCTGCGTCGTAATAGCGGCGTCACAAGGAATGTACAGAAGTGACTTTTTCACACGCTTTCAGATAAAACAGGGCTGGCCAAAGCACGGCCCGATTCCCGTTCTCAGGATTTCTTTAGCGCCTAGGTATCAAAGCACTTCCATTAAAATGGTAAAGGTGCATCGACCACAATAGTCAAAACATGATTAACAAAACTTTTCATTTAAAAAAGTTGTTTGAACTTTCAATAAAAATCGGCAAATTCGTAGGTCAAAAAGTTCGTCTTTATGTTGTGCGTAGGTGACATAAAGTAGCTTTTTATGTTCTAGTGCATTTTTTTTTTCCAAGACTAAGATAATCAGGCCCAACCGCCACACGCACAAAAACTTCGCAGATTAAAGTCGTGATTATTTCATTTTCTTTAATTTATACCACTTCCGTGTTTTCTATCGTTGTTTAATGAAATCAGATAAAATAATTGTTATTTATTATTTAAAAACGCAAAGAAACGTTTTTATGACTTGGCAGTATGAAGTACCCAAGTCGAATGACACGTGAAAATTAAAAAAAAATCTTTTAAATACTTTCGTGGTGGGAATTAGCTATGCTTTGCAACATTTTTGATTAATTATGTACTGTTATTTACTTTATGCCTGTTTCGTTTTCTCGCAATCGAAGTGAAAAGCAGAGTGTATAACTCAGGCATAAACGAGCTATTTTACCTCTCGACTTAGCAACATCTAAAAATAAAAACATCTCGGGGCAAAATATATGGCTTCTTTTATGCACTAGTTGTACAATCTACTATTATGGTATACCTACCAAATAAAAAAAATTGTTTCTGCGGCTCTCCAATCTATTTATAAATTTATATAGAAAGCCCTGAGCTAAAACAATACACACTTTGTAATTTTTACGAGTACCTACTGACGTCAGTAGTCAACGATACCGTTTACTGCGACTTACTAAACCTTTCTAGAACAAACACAACAAATTAAGTACGTATCACATTATCAACGTATCATTAATTTTCAGGACCCAAGACCTTCCAATCTACGTGCGTATGGTAGACCGCGACTCAATCTGGGGCCTCAACAACGGGCTCTCCACCATCATCACGACCACCTTCCAGATGAACCTGAACGGGTACCCGTTCGTGCTGCCGGACATGATCGGCGGCAACGGCTACAACCTGGACCATGAGCAGGCTGACCTTCCGACCAAGGAGCTGTTCATCAGATGGGTGCAAGCCAATACCTTCTTGCCGGTCATGCAGTATTCTTTCGCGCCTTGGAATTTTGATGAAGAGGTTAGTCTAGTGAATTGTATTGGAGCTATCTTTGAATGTGAGGATTATTTACATATAAACATTTAAATACATTCAATAATGATAAACTATTTAAAAAAAAACAAAATAAATAAGGACAAGGGCATGACAATAAACAATTTGAGCTTAAGACGATTTGAACAAAGAAATTACGAGTCCGCCATTTCAGTGTAGTTCAGTAGCACTGCTTGTTGCAACGGATGCTAGCAACCTAATTGCGAAACACGCTATCAATAATTATGATTCATTTTGAAGTATATTGCTAGTCCATTGCTTCATCGAAAAATTTGTATGTTCAACATCGTAAATGATGCAATACCATAGATATACCTAATACCAGCGCTGCTACTGTTAGTGTATTACACAACAACCCCGCGGGGCCTGTCCTACCACGAATCTAACAAGTAGGTACTATATTACGTAAATTAAATCATTTGCAATATACATACGATGATTAACAATAGAATTGGACCTGCGTCGATATCATTGTGATATAATATGACCGTTATTGTCGCAACCAATCATAATAAATTATCGGCACGAAGATACCACCAGGATCAAGTTTCACAACTATCTGTTATAAACTGTTATGTGATTAAAAGTGTCTGTTTTTTGTGTTAATAGTTATTTTTTTCATGAAATTAGAAAATTAGTCAACAGTTGAAACAATGTAACAAGGTATAGTCTCCTAAAAAGGTTGGTTGACACTTTCATTTTTTCAGAAGAGGTTTATGAATGAAAGCTTGGAATAATAGATATAATTGAAATGACACATTAGAGAATACTTTGAAGACCAGCACTTATTATCATATGATATTTAAACCAGTGATTAAACTTGATCTATATAAATAAAATAAAGTAGAGTTAGTTATACCTATCAAGAACGGCCGGACCAATTTTTATGATCTTTGATTTGTTGGATAACTATTAAAAAATGGGAAAAATTTACCGTTTTTTTATGATAGGTAATTCATATTCTGAGGCGGTACGAAGTTCACCGGGCCAAAAAAAAAGTTAAAAAAGTATAAAACACTTCAAAAAGGTCAATTGTGGATCGAATCTATCCACTACTATTTTTAATTAACTTATATAGCAAAACCCACAGATTTGCCAAACGATGCTATTTCACATGAATAAATTCTACATAATGATAAAAAATCTGGCCAAGCATGGTATCCCAACAAATCCCAAGTGCTCTGTCCGCACCAGCAAAGTCCCATGGCAACGTACATAATCTAAGAACGTACCAAAATACTAAAGAGTTCTTAATTTCCCAGACGGTGAACATAAGCAAGAAATACACGGACCTTCACGCCGAATACGCAGACGTGATCTTCCACGCGATGGAGCATTCTGTAGCAGATGGAACCCCAGTCAACACCCCGCTCTGGTGGATTGACCCTACTGACGAAGAGGCCCTCGTGATCTGGGATGGTAAGACTTAGCCTAGCAGAATTTTTTGTTTTATAAAGTGTGGTTATTGAGACGACATTGACATATTGACAGTTATTTAACCTTTTAACCGCCCGACTTTATACCCCAGCGCCCGAAACAAAAAAACGAGAAATAAATACCGATTAAACGAGCTGTGATGATGTAATAATAATACAGATTAAACGAGCTGTGGTATTTGGTCGTATATATACGACCCGGGTGGAATGGACACGAAAATATTTGTCGGATTAATCCGGCGTAAACAGTTAGTCTGTTGTTTAAAAAACTAACTCCCAAAAAATACTATTCTCGATTGCAGACACGATAAAAAACAACAGTAAAACGATTTTAATAAGCGGATTGGGAACCTGAGAATTGATATATAATAATGAAAGAGAATTCTAGTTTAGAAATGGGAGTGCCACAAGGTTTGATCATAGGTCTGCTCAAATTTTTACTTTTATGTTTTAATTTTAGCAATAGTAAAGTTAATTTGCTAAGTATATGTTATATGATCACCACAACACACCCACCTCGTGATTTTAAAAGATATTACATTTTTCTTTTCTTTTCAGAATACCTCCTCGCTGAAACGGTGTTAGTTGCCCCAGTGCTCACGGAAGGTGCTAGGTCTCGCGACATCTACATTCCCGCCGGTACCTGGTACGAGGAAGGTGACGAAGAAAGGGTCATCGAGGGTCCCGTCTGGCTCAGGAACTACCCAGCTCCCATAGACGTGCTGCCATACTTCGTCCGAAACATGACGCAAACCGCAGATTCAAGTGTATCGCTTTGCACTTCTGCCGTCCTAGTACTTTTAGGCTTGATCGCTAATATTGTTAGAGTGTTATAAGATTTGTTGTTTAAGTGTAAATATAAATAAATAAATGAAGTTTTGATTGTATTTTAGGTGTTTTTGTTATTTATATTTTATCGTTGTATGTTAAAAAAAAGTGTGTGTTACGCAATTACACCGCAGTTCTCTTTGCTAACCATACTCTTTACTATAAACCCTTTGGAAGGTTACCGTAGCACATATATTAACCAAAGCAACCAGATAAATCGATAAAAAAGTGGCTACTGAGAAATCCTTGTTGGAAAAACCCATAGAGAATATAGTCTTTGGAAAAACCCAAATAACACTAACCAGCGGGGCAATTGCGTAACACATTATCAATCGGAATCGGTTTCATTTTGACAGTGCAACAACATTCATTGTGTTATTTACGTGTTGAGCAGACAAATTTTTCGAACTTATGAAGCAATGGATTAGCAATTTGCTTCAAAATGATTCAGATTCCGATTTATAGTGTGTTACGCAATTAGGGTTCCGGGGATCGAACCTTAGCAGTCACGCTTGCGACCGTTATAACCACAGAACAGATAATCTGTTCTGTGGTTATACCAACGAAAAATCGAATCGAATCCTCAAAAGTTTTTTATTCGTTAAACTAGGTGTTTGTGAAATAGAATAGGTACAGAGATCTCTATGTTTTGCCGTTAACGGCGTACAAATATCAAATAGGTATTATGCATAAGAAATTACAATTTTGTATCTAATAGAATTTTTGTTTAAAATTAAATGACATGCTAACAGAATTAAACTATAGCCAATATCCTCTATCAAAGTTAACAATATGACATACACAATTTGTTAGAACATTTAAATTGTTAGAAACATAATAATATTTCATATTATGTATACCTATGTATTCAATTTTAAATATGTGTACAAAAGTATATACAGGGTGAAATTTTAATCACCGTTTTCCTCGTAAGAGGTCATTGTACTCATCATTATGAACAACTTCATTTGAGTGTCCATTAGTGGGCACCTGGGCGGGGTGAGCGGCGCGGGCTGCTCGGCGCGGGGAGCACGCGGGTAACTCAAGCTATAGCTCGTTCATACAAGTGGCCGCAGTGGGTGTATGGGCGGCCCGCGCGGGACCGGGGTTCTCAAACTCGTCCGAGCTTTTTTCTAGTAAAAATAAGTATTCTTCATCCATATTATATTTTGACAAACACTGGACATGACAACACGCAGAACGTAGCCGCGCTCCACTGCGGAGAAACAGATCGCGAGCGTTCCCGCATCCGCGCCGCTCCCCGCCCCGCGCTGCCAGTCTGGCCAAGCATTAAGGGCGACAAAAAGTAGTACCATGCTTCACAAAATGATGAGTGATTTTTTTCTAATCACAAGCACTTTTGGCGTTGAGTGTACTTTTAGATAGAACGGCTGTAACGCGACCGATCCGAGAAAAAATCATCTTCAAGAATACAATAGCGCCATAAACGGACGTTACGCGTGGCGGACGGTACGCGACTCCGTCACATCTTTCTCTTAGTTCTAATTATCTCTCGTATCATATCTCCGCGTCCTTGATTACACATGTAACAATAATGTATGACTACTCAACACTTGACTTTGTTTTTCAATTGTTTACACATGATGTTAACATGTAGGTGATATTATTTCGACAAGTGATTCAGCTACCAAGTACTTAATTACTATTAATTACACCATGGCAGGTACCTATGCAAACTGAGGCGTTTTAGCGAGATAACCATAAAATAATTCCCAACATTGTTTCCTTGTCCTACTTCCTACTATCACATTAATTATAAAGGCGAAACTTTGTGAGTGTGTTTGTATGTTTGTTACTTCTTCACGCACAAATGACTGGACCAATTTTGATAAAATTTTGTACGCAGGTAGCTGACACCCTGAATTAAAAAATAGGCTACTTTTTATCTCGATATTCACAAGGAGTTGAAACTTATGCGGGTGAAACCGCGAGACGCTGCCAGTACCTTCATAAGTTCATACATACGAAACGGATCAAGGGTCAGTGGGTCGTCTTAGGGGCGGAGTTCAGGAGCTCCTATGAATCGCATCAGTATCACTGGAAGGCTACTATATACTGTACTAGTCCTACGAAGTAAATCTCGTGGGAGACTGATGAGTGATGATACCCCTCCTTAAACGGAGGTTTAATAAATAGCACAGTCAAGTCAAGTTAACCTGGGGTGCATTTAATTTTGGTTAGTTTCCAATGGAATTTCTAATTTGGGATTTTACCAACTCATTCTTTATGTTCGTACCCGACTTCGCCCACATCCAAGTCACAAAGTATTATGAGATAACTATTTTGCCAAGCAAAGCCTTTTCCGTTGGATAGCCACAGCACCTCGTTCTTTAACATGGGTTAAAAGAGATGTATCGCGGTATTAAAAATTGTATTAATGAAACATAAAAGAATCATCTACATCCCTGTCAATGTAAACTGGAAACGTGTCCAAAAAGCTTAGAGCAATGCCACATAAGACAGCAATTAATGAAATCACATCCTGAAACACAGGTTTGAATAAACCTACATCAGGCAAGTCGCTATTGTATTCATTAGGCATTTAACCAATGTATAGGGTTATTGGAAAAACATCAACAACCTCTTAAGAGGTCTTTGTACTCATCATTATGAACAACTTTTACTATGGGACCAAACCTGAAATCGGGAAAAAAAAAATCAGCTGTTCCCTATATTTTGACGAGTTATACGAACATAAATGTAGGGAACAGCTGACTTTTTTTCGCGATTTCAGGTTTGGTCCCATAGTAAAAGTTGTTCATAATGATGAGTGCAATGACCTCTTAAGAGGTTGTTAATATTTTTCCAATAACCCTGTATATAAGTTATCAATAGATTTATTTTAGGCATAGTTTAATATTTCCTTCATAATATTAATATGTAACTTTGTAATGATGTAAAAATATCAACTCAGCCTATCGCAGTCCACTGCTGGACATAGGTATCTCTCAGGCTGCGCCACAACACCGTGTCCTCCGCCTTCCGCATCCAGTCTATCTCAGCCACCTTCTTATTAAGGTCGTGGTTCTGAAGACAGCAATGCTGTTGCTTTATCCGAAAAATTGACCAGCCAAAAACCGGCTCTTCAGTTTTCGTGTTTAAAAGTCGTTTAAGAGTCGGTCTTTAAAAGACTGTTCATTTTAAAAGCATGCATTAACTAATGGAAATAACCCGACTACCTATACTGATTTTGTTTTTGTTAGATAAATACGAGTGGATTCTGAAGGACCTGCTTTACTCCCTGGAGTGGGATTGATATGCTTCTCCTATTGTTATACAGGCGCTCTGATTGTATGGACAGTCGAATTTGATCTGCCGTCATGATGGGCATACGGTTCTGTAAGTAGCGTTTTTTATTTAATTTGTGTTATTAATAATGTGCATTCTAAGGTTCCCCCGTCGTTTTATAGTTCGGAGATCTGTACCTACTATTTGAAAAACTATCGGTATGAACGATATGTTTCAAACGTCTTATTTCCTTGGATTTTACTAAATATTGACGTCCTTGACCAAAAATCTATATTTTAGTTGGATTCCTTCGTTTTGGACGTTAAAGTCAATGTGAAATAAATTATTTCAAGTAGGAAGGCCATTAAAAAGCATATTTGGACATCAACATTTACAAGAAAATAGAATTGATTCTAGTTGCCCCTTCTAAAAGGTATATTCTTATGGAGAAGAATGGGCAAGAAACTCAATATTTACCCGTTTAAAATGTTTTACAATATTTTGTGTACAGTCATTATTTAATTGTTTGTAAAGACGATGCACCTGAAAAAGAATAAAATTATAACAATGTGTACAAATAGCAATGAAAGATAAATTGATTATGTTGATACACAGGTGTTCACATATTTACAAATCTTTATAACCCTAGACGATCTTCCCGTTCATTGCTACTACTGTCTACGCTTTTGCTCGTGTATTCGTGATATTAAAGACCACGTGTCTACCATGAAAGCTTCTTTCCCAAGGTCTATGTGAATTCTTTTATTTAAACAGTGATGCTGGCCGCCCTGGTGGCGTGCACGCAAGCCGTCAACGAGACCATTCTTGACATTGGGGGTACGAGGGCGCGGTTGGTGGACAACCCCAGTTTAGGATTCAATATCGTGTTGGAAAGAGGCAAGTATCACTGGGAACTTTTAAAACTTCATAATAATTATTAATGGTTTATTTAAAGACACCTCCGTGCCTCGAAAAGCACGTTAAGTGTTGGTCCCGGCAGCCGGCTGTCATTCGCGGATCTTTGACAGTCGTTACGGGTAGTAAGAAGCCCGAAAGTCTGACAACCAGTCTTACCAAGGGGCGTCGTATTACCCAGTAACTGCGTTGTGGAGGTCAGACAGGTAGTCGCTCCATGTAAAATACTGATATTCAGCTGCATCCAGCTAGACTGGAAGCCCGACCCCAACATAGTTGGGAAAAGGCTAGGCAGATGATGCAGATGGTTTATTTAAATGTACCGTCACGACTGAAAGGGTAGGCAGAGAGATATACATCGACGCACAAACTCAAACCATCATTTCAACACATTATTCTAGAAGAGCGTAGAAATTTTTCGTTTAAAAAAAAAATCTGTTGTATCAAACCCCTATTGGTAAGACTGGTTATCAGACTTTCGGGCTTCTGACGACCCGTAACGACTGTCAAAGATCCACGAATGACAGCCGAGACCAACGGCTTAACGTGCTTTCCGAGGCACGGAGGGGTCTTGGTATGTAAAGATGGTCACCCATCCACGAATCAACCGCAGCAAGCGTAGCTTAACCTGATCGATCGACCCGTGCGACTGTTATTATTTAGCCACAAGCCCCTCGCACAGGCAGGTTATTATCGGTCGATAATATCGGATGCATTATGGCGAGATCTGTTTTCAGTACATTTTGTATTAGGACGGCCACGAAGTTACACACTGCTGCGATAATAACGACGCAATAGAAGTAGTGCGCTTGTGTTCCTCCGCCCTGCGATATACGTTATGAGGTCTTAGAACATTTTATACCCGCGGGTCCAGTTCGAGTGAGTCCAGTTGACCAAAGACTCTAGGACGCAAACGATCTTACACACACTTGCGTTTATAACGTAGTAACGCATAGTGCGGGCGGGTCGGGGGGCCTGTATTGTACTGTTGGTTGCACGCACACGTTAGAAATATCTGACGATAAAAACGCAGTTGTAAATGGCAAGGAATCGGGACGCATTATCGCAATAACGCATCCGATATTATCGACCGATAAAACGCGCCTGTGCGGGAGTGCCTTAAAACCGTCTAGCAGAAATAACCTTGTTCTAAATCTAAATGGCTTTAATACTAATACGACCACTCCACTTCGTATTCTCAATAGACTGATTTCTTTTGGCTTTTAAGTAGAAGCAACCTTCAGAAGTCGTTACTTCGGTCTTTCCAAGGTCTCGTTCACGAGTGAACAAACTCCTACCTAACTTGGCTGTTTAGAAGTTCTAACCAGACTAATGTCTGCAGGAACCAATGCACCAGAGGTGATCGCCTGGGTTGGTCGTACGTTGCCAGCTCCGTCGTCTTCTGGAACTACGGGGGGCACCACGATTCTCCAGTTCTCTAGCGCAAACACCACACTTACAATCAGCAGCGCGGCCGCACTCGGCAACAGAACAGGACAAGTTATCAGCTTAGTCTGGGATGCACCGAGGGACACCCAACTTGTCGACTGTGTTCACTATGGTGAGACTATAAACAGATGTGTAGTATTTAATATAAATTGAACAGAAAAAAACCTTTCGGAGTGGTTTTAACCTACTTTTATTGCTGACATTGCCTGTCATTTGTTAACTTTCATGGCTTCCTTGCTTACTGTCTTGTTACTCAAAGAGACTTCTATGAGCCTACCCTTCCTCAGGCTCTCACCATTGGTACGGTGGTCCTCAGCAGAAACGACAGTACTGGCCGATCGAAAAGTTGAATATAAGTGAATATTCGTACGTCACTAAGGAAGCAGACAACTGCGGAGTCGCTGAGCGTTACTGGCTGAACTCTGCCGGAGTTTTCTACTTTTTCGGCAAAAGGGTCCCCCTCTTTGTCGATTCAGGACACGTAGTAAATAACGCTGCTTGCTTCATCGCTAAAGTCGCAGCACCGTATTCTAGCGAGAGAGCTGTAAATAGTCTCTCGTATGACATTGCTATTTTCGAGGACGTCAGAAAGGCTCACGAGTATGCCATAGAAAAGTACTTGAATAAACCATCAGGATACCCTGATGAACTCATGATTAAATCCCCAATTTGGTCAACTTGGGCCAGGTACAAGAGAGATGTGAATCATGAATTGGTGTTAAAGTTTGCTGATGAAATCAATCAACACGGTTTCCCGAACAGTCAATTTGAGCTAGATGATTTATGGGAGATATGTTACGGCTCTCTGACGGTGAACACAACAAGGTTCCCAAGTATGAAGAACACGATTGCCGTTTTGAAAGAAAAGGGCTTCCGGACGACGATGTGGGCGCATCCGTTCTTAAATAAAGGATGCGAGCCTTGGTATTCAAACGCTAAAGCACTAGGGTAGGTCTACAAATGTTTATTGTAATTTATAAGCAAAGTGCGATATGGAAATACTTAATTCACACTACTACATAATCATAATACAATTCATTCTGCCACCAGCTACGTAGTGTCTGCAGAGGATGGCAACATTGAGTCCCATTGGTGGAACGACAATGGCACTACCACCTCATACATCGACTTTACGAAGGAAGCTGTTCGGAAGTGGTACATGGCTCGGCTGACTAGATTGCAGAGTGAAACTGGTGTTGATGCATATAAATTTGATGGTGGAGAGACTAGCTGGTCGCCTTCAGTAAGTACTTGGAAAACCGCTAAAAACAATTTGTGAAAACAAGTCTTCAGACATTAAATCACTAATCATTGTGTCACCCATTGTAAAGTTTCTATATTTATGTCTGTAATTTATATGGTATACATAATAAAGAGTATTCTATTATATTCTAAATCTTGCATTGTTTTTACAGATCCCAGTTCTACAAGGCGATATATACGAGAAGCCGAACGTCATAACGGCAGATTATGTCAGAACTGTTGCAGCGTTTGGAAACCTCGTGGAAGTGAGGGTAGGATTCGGGTAGGTCTATATTTCTAATGGTAAAGTATTTCTTTAGTAATATTCTTTACAATTCTGTCAGTCATACACCAGCTGATACTGGATGAAGGTTGCTTCACATTCACAACTAATTAATCTGCTAAGATGCAAAAGAAATTCCACGAATGACAGAAGGTTCTTCAGCACGTCTGGCGCATCTTGGGCTGTCAGCTCAACTGCCTTAAATAACTAATTGACCTATCTTTTAACTACGACATGAGCCAACCATGGTAACACGAAAAATTATTACAATGCTAAATTCCTGGTGATGCTACATTATCCATGACCAATTAAGCTCTTCTAGCTTGCTTGGAAGTTTTTGATGTATTAGATTAATTTGCCAAAAACCTCTTAAATTAACAATTATCTACGTACTCTACAGGACACAAGACCTTCCGATCTTCGTCCGCATGATTGACAAGGACTCTTTCTGGAACTTCGAGAATGGTCTCCCGACCCTCATCACGACTATGTTCCAAATGAACATCAATGGATACCCGCTAGTGCTCCCCGACATGATTGGTGGGAACGGTTACGATGGGGCTCCGAGTGCACAGCTGTTCATCAGGTGGCTGCAAGCTAATGTCTTCATGCCCAGTCTGCAGTTCTCTTATGTACCCTGGGATTATGACAATGAGGTCAGTTTTGTTTTTCATTATTACCAATCTACCGTAAAATATTCATAAACCTTGCCAAAATGAAAATCCGAAATCAGTCAATAGCTAAAGTAAACTTTTGGAGCGGCCAAGCTTAGTTTACATAATTATATTTTTTATTACTCATTCTACCGAGTTGAAAGGTACTTCATTATTAAAATGTAAGAACTCAAACTCAACGAATTTATTTCAATTAAACCACTAACAGTCTACCACATGCAAGATGAACCAGCCCATTCCAAAGCTCAGTAGGTTCCTATGGAGAACAACGGTCAAAACTTTCTTTTTTAAAGAATATTTTGAACTTACCATATCATGGTAAGTTCAAAAATATTGGTTTCATCATTAACTCATAGTAGATAAATGATTGATTCTTGGTTCTTCTATATCGCAGACCATCGCAATAAGCAAGACGTTCGTGACTCTCCACGAGACCTATACTCCAGAGATCATCGCAGCCTGTAAGAAGGCTGTTGCCGATGGCTCGCCAGTCAACATGCCTATCTGGTGGATATCACCCAACGACACCACGGCTCATACCATATGGGATGGTAAGCCTTCTACTGTTTATTTTATAAAGGCTGGCGCAAAAAAGGTGGGGAGCGAAGGGAAATTCGATAAGCTTTAACTGAATGCAAACACATAAAAAAATTAATATCTCTAAATTGTATCTTGCTTTTCTATTGAGGCAAATGTTTAAAAGCATTGACCTCCATTCTTAGGAAAATCAATCGGACTTTATTCGATGCGTTCATTCACGATTTGCACACATAATAGTAGAAACCACAGATATAGATAGACCAAAGACGCAAGTATCACGATCTGTATGAAAACCAAGCGTGCCATTTTTTGACTACCTACTATGAAGTCACAAGCACTATTTAGTGATGGGAAAATCAAATCGATTCAAAGACGCCGCCGCGTGCGGCACCCGTTTCGCCCCACCCGCGGGGCCTAGCGCCAGCGCTCACGCTCACGCAGCCAGCAGTACACAGGACTGAGCGCGAAAGTGGCGGCTTACGATTTTTGTACGTAAGCTGGTGCGATTTATGGCACGCGAAGTAGTTGCTCTTGCGTTATCTAGGTGTATCTGTGGTAGAAACCCTTCAATAGCATTGATCCTGGACATCTTATATTTTATATCTAAAACATGAACTTCATAATTATTCCGTTCTTTCAGAATACCTCCTCGGCGAGACCATCCTTGTAGCTCCGGTGGTGACAGAGAACGCCACCAGTCGCGACATCTACCTTCCGGAGGGTAAATGGCTCGAACAGGGTGACTCCAGCAAGGTCATCGAGGGTCCCATAACACTAACTAACTACCCTGCGCCTCTTAACGTGCTGCCATTCTTTGTGAGAAGCAGTTCTGTAGCTCCTGTATTTTCTGTAATGCTGGTACTTGTAGCAGTTATTGTTAATATTCTTCATCAGTAGTCCGTTACAGGAACTAATATGGACGCTACTGATAATGCTAAACTCGTAGCTAAATCTCTGGGTTGGCACAATTAAGATTGCCATGGGCACGCTAACGCTAAGAAATGATGTAAATAATTAAGAAGGTAAGTATAAAAAAAAATGTAACTGAAGAAGTCTATTAATAAATTTTTACTCAATATTTATTCATTTCATTTACCTCGTTTTTATGAGGCGTGTGTTTTACCTTTTATAACGCGCAAACTGTAACCATAAATTCAACACATGATTCTAGACGTATACTTACGTCTAGATTATAATAAATTTCTACGCTAGCTTCTAATTTGCTATAGCAAATTCTAGCGTACGGTTAACTAAAGTAAAATCAGCTGTTGCATAGAAAAGTGCAATACTTATTTTTATCTTTTAATAACCGCCGAATCTTTTCAACGCTGGGGAGAGTATTATATTATCTGTGGCTGGGTCAGAATCATGTACTGTATCCATGGTCACAGGTTGCGCGGCGATATCCCTGCCACAGCACACATTGCAGCTTCTTAATTAAACACAAAAGGGTGTAATATGTCCGTTCGAACATTATGCCCTCCCCCCCTCTCGCCATCATCTTGCTGACTGGCTGAATACATAATATCACCACGGCAGGAGCTGTTCTGGACCCTCCCAACACGCACTACGCTACTCTCAGAGAGGAGGAGTTGTAAGACCGATATCTACCTACACAACAAAGGGTGGACTTTAAGGGAGGTAAATGTATGGAAAAAGATTTTTGCGATGTGGCCTTTCTAGTATTCTGGTCTCTGATCTCTGTTGGTCCAGAATATTATTTTAATCCATATACGAAACCGCATCGATTGGCATAAACAAACTTGGGAATTTACATTTTTCTAGCTGACTTTACCTAGCATTTTTTTCAAAATCTAAGAATGCATTATGCCTTTGGTTAAAAAGTTAAGGACGGTCTCCCAAGAACTTTATCTAGTGCACAACAGTTATGGTACCTACCCTTACTACGCATAGTCTGCTTCTTAATTATGAAATGGCAGCAATTCAAGCTATTGAATCCGTTTTTCCTGAAGTACCTGTTAGTGGTTGTTACTTCCATTTTTCAAGATGCTTGTGGCGAAAAGTCGATGAGTTATGTATAACAACATCCAAGCTTACTCGGAAGCATATAAAACGATGTGTAGCTTTATCTCACTTCCCTCGTGAAGTTTTTGATGATGCTTGGTTGTACGTAATGTCGAAGTGTCCTAATAATGGTAATGTGACAACATTCAACTATTATTTTGTAAATATATGATGTCTTGTTATAATCAACAGAATCGAGCCACAAACATGATTGAATCTTGGCATGGAACTGTCAATAAAAACCGCGAAATGTGGCACAATTTTTAACTTTAGAAGAAGCTAATTATTTTGAAATCTTAACTATGCAAGTGCAAAGAAAGGGAGAGCATTATCATAGACATACAAAAACTTGTGAAACAACACATTTTTAGCACCATTTCGGATTTGGAAAATCCAAAAATTTCGCTAGAACATTGTGTTGAACGTTTAGTATTCTTGACGTTTTTCGCTAAGAACTAATTTTCAGATCATAGAAAAACACACGAGTCTTAAAGATTGTTTTTTTTTTTTCAGACACAATGTAAATTGTTATTGAATAAATGAAATGAAATGAAATGAATGATTTCTAGTTGGTATAGGTATATGATTGTTCTTTTTTTTTAATGAAAATAGTTGATTATTGTTTTGATCGTATTGAACAGACAGATTGTCTTAAATATTATATAAACATAAGAAGAGTTTATTTTGATATCGTAGTTAGTCACTGATTTTTGGCGCTATTGTTCATTATTTTCGGTATTTAGTAAAGTGATTGTTAATAGATAACTGATATACAGGACTGTTTCATAGTATCGTAAGTTAGTAGGTATACGTTTTTTGGTGTTTCTGATTTTTTTCCCAATAGTTTTGGCTACTCAAATATAAGTGATTTAGTCGTAAGCACTGTAAACTTATGTTTTAAATAAATAAATATAGAAATTTTCATTTAATACTCTTGTTTCAATTGATATATAAGACTGATTATTGTTGTTAACAACATACCTGTCGAGTTTGTCCAAAAGTATGTTCATTTAGGCAAGCAAATCTCCTTCAGCAAAGAAAGTTTAGAAGAAGTAGACAGAAGAATTGCTATTACCTGGAAAAAGTACTGGTGTCACAAGGAAGTTTTGAAATCGCAGCTTCCACAACCAACTAAAAAAATGTTATGGATTCTGAAATACTACCATGCCTCCTACCTACGGTTCCCAGACTTGGACATTTGATCTCAAGACTAAGGACAAAATCGAGACTACTCAAAGAAGAATGGAGAGAAGTAGTTTAGGTATAAAATTAAAAGATCGTGAGGAATGTTGAAATTCGGTGGAAAACCAAAATATAACCTTCTCACTTCAAAGAAAATGGAAGTGGGCAGGCCACGTGGCCAGGCTTAAAGATGACAGATGTACGAAGAGAGTAATAAATTGGACTGGGCCACGAGGCACTAGAAGCAGAGGCAGGCCTTGCGCTAGACGGGTAGATGAGATAGTGAAGATGGCAGGGCTGGCTGAACACAGCCAGCAACAAAGATTACTGGCATTGCTTGGAGGAGGCTTTTACCCGAACGGGGACCGTACAAACTACATAATATTTTACTTATTCTCTATACCTATTAAAAACTGTACACTTAGTTTTATTTTGTACTAGCTTTTGCCCGCGACTTCGTCCGCGTATATGTCGGTTATCGCGGACGCAGACGAAGTCGAAGTCGAATAAAAAGTAGCCTATGTCCTTTGTTGGGGTTCACACTTACCCTGTACCAAATTTCACACAAATCGGTTCAGTAGTTTAGGCGTGAAGAAAAGACAGACAGACAGACAGACAGAGTTACTTTCGCATTTATAATATTAGTTAGGATTAGGATTAGGATTTTTAAATCTAATTGTAATCTGTACGAAACTAAATACAGCTTTATTATTATTGTTGTTAACATTTATAATTCTTATTTTATGCTTTTTAATTGATTTATAAGACTGATTATTGTTGATTGTTGTAAGTAATTGTATATTAAACTTTATCTTTTTCCAATAATTCCCTGACTTTTATTTAAATAATATAACCCTACCTAAGGTTTTTCATTCTGACTGTACAAAATTTGCTTTAAAAAAATTTTGTCCGAAAACTCCGAAACACCACTCAAAAATATTAATAATAATGAAATTCCTGTTTCGACCGGAGCGGACGAAATTCCTGTTTCGACCGGAGCGGACGAAATTCCTGTTTCGACCGGAGCGGACGAAACTCAGCGGCCGAAACGCCCACTAAGCCATTCTAAATATTATTCTAATACCTATCAGATGTTAAGTTTTTGCTCATTAACCGTTCTCAATGTGTCACTGAACAACGGTTTCCGTCGAGATACATCTATATGCATTTTATGATAATTCTACAGCGTTTAACTGTTAATTTATAGCTCATCATGCATTTATAGAGGGAGGTAATTGTCTTATCTACTTAGGAGGGGGATGGTGTGTTATCTTAGATAGATTAATATGTTTATATTGTATTTAAGCCTCGTATACAAGGTTCACGAAAACGCAATATTTTTTGTGCTGCTAGCAACACTGCATGCAGTTGGCACCTATGTCCAGCCCAGGAAATGCAGTATAGGCCAAGAGGTATTTGGTCCTGGGTTCAATTCCTAAGTGAGGCAGTCTTATTGGGGTTTTCAATAAGGCATTTCTCAGAAGCAACTTCTGACTGACCTCCTCGACAATTCAAAAGTGCCTGTAAATGTTTTAATTGAAATAAATGCTTTGAGTTTGAGTTTGCAACTCGGAGTCTAGATGTGTGTCCGGTAAATGGCAATAGGCTCGAACCTGATTATATGGAACTGAGACGTAGCTGGTGAGATACATAGTAGGTAAACATCTGCTTACCCTTTTCTGAAACACAGGCTTGACGTTATGTAATGTAACTACCTAGCCGAGCACCAGGATCTACACCACAAGTTCTCTTGTCTCGCCATGATCTTAAACGGATCTCCCAAGCTATCAGATTGAGAAAACTTAGAAACATGCAAATTTGATGGAAATGAGCGAAGATTACTGATTGTTATTGTTGAAAGATAATGGCGTGCCGGACAATGCGACAGTGATAGTGACGTGTGCCTTAATAACCGGCCGGCTTGACTCACTCGATCAGTCGACCCGTGTCCTGCTGGCGAGATGGGTGTCTACATGTGCTGTAAGTACTATTTCAAAATCACACTAATATTATAAAGGCGCAAGTTTGTGAGTGAGTGTTTGTGTGTGTGTTTATATGTTTGTTACTTCTTCACGCTCAAACGGCTGGACCAATTTTGATAAAATTTTGTATAGAGGTAGCTGACATTCTGGATTAACATATAGGCTACTTTTTATCCCGATATTCCAACGGGAATCGACATTTACGCGGGTGAAACCGCGGGGCGCAGCTAGTAAATAACTACACACAAGTCTGCTTCGTTGTTACAAACGCGACTGCTGAACGTGGGGTCTTAGGTTCGATCACCATGTTGGGCAAAGTGTTACTGGATTTTTCTCAATGGGAGCTTCTCAGTAGCTGGAGTAGCCCGAAGCCTGGTTGATGACAAACGGTTCACCTCCCCTTCGAGGAAAATAGCATACGTGATTAGAACGAGCTTTTATTAAAAGTACTGAAGAAGTTGTCAAAGTCAAAGTCAAATCATTTATTTCAATTAGGCACAGTAAAGGCACTTTTGAACGTCAAAAATTATAGTAAAAACAATTGATTCTAGTCGCCCATTCCAAAAGGTAGTTTTCGTATGGAGAAGAATGGGCAAGAAACTCCACCGTTACTCTTTTAAAATGTTTTACAAGTTCTGTATAGGTACATTAATTATATAATTATATGTGAAGACGATGCATCTAGAATAAAAATTAGTCTGCCAACAAAAGGTAAAAAGAATTAAAAATAAAGCAATTGTCCTGCAAGAACCAATCTCACTCAAGCAAAATAAACTAAAACAGCAAAATCTTTTGTAAACAAGCATAAAAATTCTGGCCAGTGTCTCAATAAGTAACACAGAATGGTTTTTTTTTCGAAATTTCTTCTCGGATTTGGTTAGTTAGGACACAGGCGCCCTCAAAAACTAGAAAATAATGTTAAAAAGGTTTTAAGGATAATGTTTCTTAAATAATAATAACACCATTTACTAATTAGGTTAATAATAAGGTAATTGAGCTAATTAGATTATGATTACTGACAAATGCGTGCACTGACTGGACAGGTCCACTCAATCTGTGTGGTTCTTTCCTCAAAAGACCATTTCAGACACCAATCTACATGGTCTTCACATGATCTGACCAAGATTATGCCGAGTTTGTTTCGGCCTTTCTTCTCAGAGTAGTCAGATAGGAACCGCCGACCCCACCTAGTTTTTTTTGTGTATAAGTAAGTGCTTGTACAAACCTACTTGCAGAAATACAATCATTTATTAATAATAATGAGTAAATTACACACATCAAAAGTGTCTAGGGATCAAGCATTTTTATGCGGATTTCTTGAGATTGAGATGTGGCTTTGTAATAAATTTATGATTTTATAAATTTATATGGATCCTTTTTGGTGCATTTCATAATTTGAATCAGGAACTGTGAATCAAATTCGAGTAAAAGATGAAAATCAGCTGTCAATATTTTCCCTATAAAAACATACAACGCATTGAAGACATTATTAGTGCTACTGTTTCCCTACTACTGATTAAAACCAACGTTATTATGGAGCGGCGACGTCATTTAAGCAGGGAAGAAATGCTCAGAGCCGTGGGAATGATAGAAGCTGGTTCCCGGCAACGTACTGTGGCTTTAGCTCTGAATACAAGTCAGAGTGTTATCAGTCGACTTTGGACACGTTACCGAAGCACTGGTACCGTGGCTGAGCGCCATGGAGGACGGTATCGCTGCACCACACGGAGACAAGACCGATACATTCAAATCTTAACTCGAAGAGCTCCAACAATAACCGCCATGATGTTAGCCGTGAGGCTTCATCACTCTTCAGGGAACTTAATTAGCGACCAAACAGTCAGAAACCGCTTGCATGAAGTGAAACTTCATTCCCGAAGACCGCTACGGGTACCACCTATAGCAATGCACAATCGTAGGATTCGATATCAATGGGCTCTTGAACACAGAAATTGGGCAGAAGAACAATGGCGTTTCGTGTGCTTTTCTGATGAGTCTCGTTTTGGTATGAGACCGGATACAAGACGTATACGACACTGGAGAACCCCTGGACGCCAACAGCGATTAAAATCCTGCCAGGAAGTCCATCCTTATAGTGGTGGAACCATCATGGTATGGGCGGGTATTTGGATCGGCGGAAGAACTGAGTTGATTTGGATCAGAGGCAACCTCAACGCTCAAATTTATGCTGAGACGATTGTATCAGACGTCATCGTTCCTCTACAAGTGCAAATCGGTCCCTTATTTCAGTTAATGCATGATAATGCACGACCGCACACCGCAAGAGTTGTAAGACAGACTCTCGCCGCAGCTAACATCAATGTCCTGCCCTGGCCTGCTCAGTCGCCAGACTTGAACCCGATTGAGCATGCATGGGATATGCTACAGAGAAGAGCTCTGCCGAATATGGAGGGTATCCAGTCGCAAGAAGACCTTTTTTTGTTGTTGCAACGAACATGGGCTGCCATTCCACAGCGTGATTTGGATGAACTCATTTTGAGTATGCCAAACCGATGTTCTTGTGTTGTTAGTGTTCGCGGTAGAAACACGGATTATTAATTGTTTAAGTTACCCAATAAAATTTTAAAGAAAACTGTTATTTCAGTCTTTTTTTCGAACTTTTGTGTTAGTGGTTCAAATGTCAAAAATCCCTTTATTAGGAAAATGGCAAATTTCTTTATTAATGCAAAGGTGACTTGGTTTATCGTTACTATGACAAACGAAAACACTTTATTTGATGAATCCTTAAAGAAAATTTTAATTAATATCAATCAGGAGAAAAGTTATTGCAAAAATATATGTTGATCCCTAGACACTTTTGATGTGTGTAGCTTGTATTTAATCATTTTTGTCCCTCTTTCGTATCTCCGTCATTGGAGTCCGATATTTAAGATTTAGTGAGTTCACTTTAGTTCACAAACGCAATTTTTCCTAATTGAAAATTGAGTAGGTGTCGTGTGTGTAGGATACGTTAGCGTACGTCTAAGGGGTTATCCATTAATTACGTGAGGCGTTTAGGGGGAGGCGGTCAAGCCGATTCTCACCCAATCTCACGTGGGGGAGAGGGGGGGGCCTTGGCAAGTATCAATCTCACGTGGGGGAGAGGGGGGTCTTGGCAAGTATCAATCTCACGTGGGGGAGAGGGGGGTCTTGGCAAGTATCAATCTCACGTGGGGGAGAGGGGGGTCTTGGCAAGTATCAATCTCACGTGGGGGAGAGGGGGGTCTTGGCAAGTATCAATCTCACGTGGGGGAGAGGGGGGTCTTGGCAAGTATCACGTAATTTTTTTTCCGCAAGAAACAGTTAAAATTCCGAGAAAACTGGGTTGAATTGAGCAAAACGTTTAACAATTTTTTCACTGTGATTCTAGACTACGATCTTAGTAATACCTATATATTATATATATTCTAATCCATTGATTCATTTGTTCAAAAAAATTGTCTGCTCATCAACGTAAGTAACGCAATGAATGTTGTTGAACTGTCAAAATTTAAGACATTGCTACTTTTCCCAACTATGTTGGGGTCGGCTTCTAGTCTAACCGGATGCTGCTGAATACCAGTATTTTACATGAAGCGACTGCTTATCTAATCTCCACAGTTATGGGGTAATACGATATCCCTTGGATAGACTGGTTGTCAGACTTTCGGGCTTCTGACGACCCGTAACGACTGTCAAAGATCCACGATTGACAGCCGGAACCAACGACTTAATGTGCTTTCCGAGGCACGAAGGGGTCCTGGTATGTAAAGATGGTCAGGCATCCACGGACCAACCGCGGCAAGCGTAGCTTAACCTGATCGACAGACCCGTGCGGCTGTTATTACTAAGCCACAAGCCCCTATAGTACTTGAGATGACTCTTTCAAAGTGGCCCAAAAAATTCAAAATTTCTTTAGTTTTTTGCTACGAATTTTTCAAGTCAATAATTTACTGCATCAATACCTCGTGTTCCCTACAGTTCTTGAATCCGTTTCAAAACAAAATTAGGTGCCTATTTAGTTCCAAGAGACAAGCGCATTATTTTAATGACATAAAGCTTAACCGCTCTATAGACTATACTTACATAGAAAAACATAATTGTATTGTCACAACAATTACATGTTGACAATGGGACAAAAAATGAACTCATTACAAGACCGACGCACGCGACTCTAGTTTAATACTGCAAACATATTATTAATATCGATGGGTAAACATGTTTTTTATTATTATTTTAACACTACTTTTCCTTGAGAAATTGTTAAGGGGACTACATGACCTAAACCGCGGTCACTGTCGGACTGCATAGAAAAGAAAGAAGCGCGATGACACAACGCTGGTAATTTATTGCAAAATATGAAGCAATTATCTATTTTTAAAAAATCTATTGTTTGGACTAAAAAATTAAAACACTAGTGCTTTAGTATGTTGCTTGTAGAATAATCTGATAAAAATCAGGATGATTGTATGTATATTAGTATGATTTTTATTGTAAAAAGTTTTTAGAGGTATCTTCATGATTTTTTTCTATCATATCAAATTAGTTGTATTATGTTTTCAACACACTATCTACCTAGCATAAATCTTGAAGAATCTATACATATAATAAAATCGTAGGAAAGTCAAAACTGTACATTGAATATTTTTTAAAAAGAATACTTGGGGCGTGATCTACAATCGATTTCGAAGCCAAAAATATAGTTTTTAGAATTTTTGTCGGTTTGTCTGTATGTATGTCCGGGATAATCTCAAAAAGTACTGCATGGATTTACTTCAAATTTTGCATGAATATTACTAAGAGGTCGGGTCAACATATAGGCTACATATTATCACGCTATCACCTACGGGGGAGGAGCTGTGAATCTTTATTTTTCTTACGCATTCTGTGACAGCGTGTAATCTAACGACGCATATTTAAATGTTTTTTTTGAGTAAGCCATGCTATAATCTAGCTTAACACTATAAAAACTATGCCATTTAAGTAACTTGGGCAGAGAAACATAGTTTAATGAATGTTAGTAGCATAAAGAAAATTTTGAAGCAGCGCCATCTATGAGATTTCATAAAAATCAAATGAAGTTACATGTTAACAATTTTTGGAAATTAATAATTTAAATTTGATCATGTTGGCGAGGTTAGTAGTTAGTTATTCTTAAAATTCATAGATGGTAATGTGCATTTTCTTCATACAAGTTGTATCGTATAGTTCGTTTTGACAAATTCAAGGTCCAACAAAACCCTCAAAATCTTGAGCAGAGTTGAAGAAGACAATTTAAAAAAAATGCGGTTCTAAGTATTACAAAAAAGTTATGTTCATTGATGATGATCATTTCTCCATCAATTTCATGTTATTAGTACAAAATAAACATTGACTGTTAATACTTTTGTTCGGTATTTATCTGTGTGATTATTGCTTGGCAATTAATATATTTCCATGTCGTATACCTAATTATAAACTTAAATGTGATGTAAAATGTCACCTTCTCGACGTTGAGCAAAATTGGGATGACACCCTCGCGGAGGCGAGCGTCAGTGACAGTCCCAGCCGCATGCGTCATCTGTTTGCCGTCACCTTGGTGTTTTGTGGGAGAAGTATCGCCATCATCTGTCTGAAGATTTTCTACGAGCTTTGAGGCGTGCTACTGGAGACGAAGTCAAAGTAACTGATGAACGGGTGCTGAACATCTGTCTCAGTTCACTTCAAGATGTGGTCATTTCTATCGGCGGCAATCCACTGATCGAATATGGGTTACCAGCTCCCCAATCATCACCGCATCAAGACCGTGGAAATCGGGAGTATAACGCTGAGACAAATTATGATCCGGGCGAAATTACCACCATACGTAATGACCATGTCGCTTTGTTCTCTTCAGAACAAAAACAAATTTATGACACCGTCCTTGAAAGTGTTGGGCAAAACCAGGGTAAAATGTTTTTCTTGGATACTCCTGGTGGAACAGGAAAAACATTTGTTACCATTGGCATACTTGCAGAGGTCAGGAGGCAAGGCAAATTTGCTATTGCTGTAGCGTTGTCGGGAATCGCTTCCACACTGCTTCCGAATGGCATGACAGCACATGCCATGTTTAAAATTCCCATCGATTTAGAGAGCGCCGAAACGCCTGTTTGTGGTGTGTCACGTAACAGCGATAAGGGACACGTGCTCAAGGAATGCTCTCTGATCGTATGGGATGAGTGTACGATGGCCAATAGAAAGGCAGTTGAGGCCGTGGACAGAACCCTGCAGGACATCCGCAGGAACTAACATTTGATGGGTGGTGTCACAGTTCTGTTCAGTGGCGATTTACGGCAAACGCTTTCCGTGGTGACGCGGGGATCGAGGTTGACGAGGTGAATGCTTCGTTGAAACGATCTTCGTTGTGGTCACGAGTTCGTACGCTGCGCTTGACCATTAATATGAGAGCTCGGCTCGGCGGAAATGCACGAGCTCAAGAATTCTCCGATATCCTTCTAAGTCTTGGCGAAGGCACTCTACCAGAAGAGGGAGGTGGACAGGTGGTGCTTCCAGTCTCTCGGTAGAGTGGTATCCAGCATAGAAGAACTCATTCGCTGTGTGTACGGGGACATCAGTCGTATACCGCAGCAGCAAAATTCTTGGGTGTGTGAGCGGGCCATTTTGACGCCCAAAAATGATCAGGCTGCAGCAATTAACGAATGCATTCTCTCGGAAATTGAGGGGAATGAAGTGGTCTACACCTCGGTAAACACTGTTCTCGAGCAAGACGACGTCACACATTATCCCGTGGAATTTCTGAACTCCCTGTCAGCAAGTGGACTTCCAGCGCATACCATCAAGCTGAAGGTCGGTGTCCCGATTATGCTTCTTCGGAACCTATCTCCTCTGAAGTTGTGTAACGGTACCCGCCTTAGTCATCTCGCTCCACAGACACATCATTGAGGCGGAAATTCTTACGGGTTGTGGCGTCGGCGAGGCAGTATTTATATCACGCATTCCCCTCATACCTCATAACTTCCCGTTCCAGTTCAAGCGCGTACAGTTCCCCGTGAGTGTTTGCTTCGCGATGACCATCAATAAGTCGCAGGGGCAGACACTGAGTTACAGACAGGAGGTCGCAGGGGCAGACACTGAGAGACAGTCACATCTTATGACTGAACTCAGCAGGATTCCCATATAACTCTCTACGCTTGCTTCGCTTGCAAAAAAAAACTTATATTTTAATGCTATTTTAAAAGTCGTTTACTTATAATGCTATAGCGACACTGGCATCTTATGTATTTTTGGTGCTGTAGAGCCTTCACGCAGACGACGTCGCGGGCAGCAGCTAGTATCATATATTTTCTGATTCTGTTTACTGTAGTCGATAATATATTTTACTTTTATTGTTTCTAAAACTTGCGTTTTTTTGCGTTTAGGTCCTGTAAGCCCCTTAAGTAAAGCGATGACTAAGCGCCTCATCCACGTGGGACTAAAATTGTTTTTTTCCGGCATGAAAATTACTTGTAGCTTTCAATTTTCATTAAAATAGATTCGGTAGTTTGGATAGAGTATGTAGGTATAGCGGCAGACAGATAAGTAGGTCATATTCTTTTTTTTTTGTGAAAACTTCTTTAGGCGCGTTGGGCATTTTTTGACATGGGAAAAACCATTGAACTCGCGACACTGTTACCGGTACCGACACCTCTGTTTTATGTTTTGGCCATTATAAAGACATCAACGCGCGGTACATTTTCTTTGGGAAGAATGACCTTCAAACATATTTACAAAATTACTATGCTTTTAAAAATACGCACGTAATTGTTCAAGTTTTCACTCCCGGAGTGCCACTGTTTATTTTTTTAATTTGTAAGTAAAAGTTTTTGAAAGGGATTATTCCCGTCCTTGTCGAGCGGTACCAACAATGTATGGTATGTCTCCAGTAGGAAGTTAAAGTAATTATAAACTAAATTAGTTAATTAACTTGTTTTGATAAACTTTCGTAACTACCCAGTTGTGTTCGCCGCGCTGGCTGCGTGTGCGCATGCCATCGACATCTGCATCCTGGACGCGCCTAACGTTAAGGCGGAGCTGCAGGACAACCTTTTGGGAGGATTCAACATACTATTGGAAAGAAGTGAGTGACCATTCTTATTAGCACATGAAATAATTTTAGTCCTATAATTATCTATAGGTACTATTAGCTAATAATTAATTTCCACTATTTTCTTTCGTTCATATACTTAAATCAAAGATGTACTTACCCACAAGTTTTAGTTTAAATTACCAAAATCAACTGATGTTGTGGAGGATATTACGAATATAAGTAGGTACTATGACTTCGCCTTCCTTTAACTTATAAGTAAGTAATGAAGACAGAATACATATTATAGTAACGTGAGTGAAGCCGCGGGAACAGCTAGTTAGAATTTCCAACGATCTTTCTTAAATGGTCTTAGTAGGTACTTAGGTACAGTCGAGATCATTAATATATGTTTCAAAATATTTTAAGCGTTAAAATAATCATAATAGTTCTATACAAACTTAGACATCAATTAAATGTTATCATATAAACTGTTCGTATAGATAGTGCAATCCACGAAGACGTGCCCCACTCTTCTTCCTAATCTCTTACACTACAAGTGTGCAACATTCCGCTAGTATTTTAGTTTTTTCGATACACACTAATTACTTATTACTTAGTGGGTAATTAGCGTGTATCGAAAAAAACAAAACAATAGCGGAATTAACTGGCGATATTACGATTAGGAAAAAGAGTGGGGCGCGTCTTCGTGGATTGCACTATCTATAGGTATGTTATGGTAGTGCAGTCAAAAATATCTAACTACTCTTCGGAACATAAATATCTAAATACCTACTCTAGTCTAGTCTAGAGTCTTTGTCTGATGCAATATTATTGATATAATGTAGTCACATATTTATGATGTCACAGATTGTTTACTATTTATTGTAAGGCAAAGTTGTTTAGTTTTATGAAACTTACCATTGCCTATATATTTTTGATTCATGAACATGCTCGGATATTAAAGAATTCGACTGTACCACTTATCACGAAAAATCTCCAAACTATAAAGCTTACAAAATTGCGAGGTACGTGGTTTAAAAGTATAGGCAGAACCACGAAAGAATGCCCTTTCACTGTTGGGAAAAGATAAATTGACAGAGTGGGAATAGAATAATTATGTATTTACTCGTTTGGTCTAAAGTTCAGCACGCTAATTGCGTAACATATCAATCAAAATCTGAATAATTTTAAAGGATATTGCTAATCTATTGCTTCATAATGTCCGAAAAAGTCTGCTCAACAACGTAAATATAGCAGTGAATGTTGGTGAACTGTCAAAATGAAAGCCATTATTACTGTTAGTGTGTCAGTTACCCCGCTGAACCCACCTTAGAGAGTTCCATACATAGGGTGACTGGTAATTAGTGACCGATACTTAAACACGTGATTGTACTCATGATAACAAACAACTTTTACTATGGGACCAAACCTGAAATTGCGAAAAAAAAACCGCCGTTTAGTCGTTTATGTTCGTCTAACTGGTCAAAATGTACTGAACAGCAGATTGTTTTTTTCGCGATTTCACGTTTGGTCCCATAGTAAAAGTTGTTTGTTATCATGAGTACAATCACGTGTTTAGGTATCGGTCACTAATTACGAGTACCAGTCACCCTATATACTCTAGTGACGCCGCATAAAACAAAAGAGTGTTGAATATTTTGACTGAAGTCACACCAATTTCTTTCTCCAGAGGGGCTATCAGAAGTAATAGCCGTGGTGGGACGTCGCACCGGCGCCATCAAGGACGTGGTGCAAGACGGTGACGTGGTCATCCAGTTCGCCAACGACACCACCGTGAGGATCAGCAGCGAGGAGATCGTGGGAGACCGGCACGGGTACATCATCACCTTCACTTGGGTGGCGCCTAAGGGAGTCGACTTGGAAGACTGTGTTAATCTTGGTGAGATAATAGAATAGAATACTCTTTATTATGTACACCATATATAAATTACAGACATAAATATAGAAACTTAATAACATAACTTACAATTACTATTTATAATTTTATGAAGGTCTATTTTTATTTTTCTGATTTGTAGACTTACCTAATTTCAAATTGATATGTTGGTGGTCAGGTTAATAGGATGGAGATCTAACAAATTATGTAATATGCAAAAAGACTATGGGATAGTTAAATAAAATGATGAATGTTAATTATGCCATTAAAACATAATTATTTTTTTGTAATGGTTTGCAAAGACCGTGAAGCCAGATTCTACTTTCATACCGAGACCCTTTTGTAGGTTCAAGCCACTGGTACGGCGGACCGCAACAGAAGCGGCAATACTGGCCAATAGAGCGTCTGGTCCTACCGAACTACTCCTACGTCACAAAGGAGGCCGACAACTGCGGCGTGGCCGAGCCCTACTGGCTCAACTCCGAAGGCATCTTCTACTACTTCGACAAAAAGGTTCCCTTATTCGTAGACCAGAATAATTTGGAGAAAAACGCTGCATGCTTCATAGCACAAATAAAATCTCCATACTCCAACAAAAGAGACAAAACTGACCTGATTTACGCGATAGGGATCTTCGAAGATGTAAGACAGGCCCACGAGTATGCCGTCGAAAAGTATTTGGAGAAGCCCACAGGGATTCCTGACGAGAGGATGATCACATACCCAGTTTGGTCAACCTGGGCGAGGTATAAACGAGACGTGAACCACAACACAGTCCTGCAATTCGCTGATGAAATCTCCAGCAATGGGTTCCCGAACAGTCAGCTAGAAATCGATGACCTTTGGGAGACCTGCTATGGTTCTCAGACAGTGGATCTCCGAAGGTTCCCGAACATGAAGAATACGGTGGATATTTTGAAGGCGAAAGGGTATAGAGTGACGATGTGGACTCATCCGTTTATAAATAAAGGTTGCGAGCCGTGGTATTCGGAAGCTAAAGCTAACGGGTGAGTTTGAACAAAACTACTTTTATAGAGCTTCATTAAAATCCCCAAATAACATGAGGTAACTGCATATTAAGACTGCTTCTGCGTCCAACATTACTAAAGTTTCTACGAAAATCTTTCATCTCCTGTAAGATTTATTTGTAAACCACCTTTTCCTTCAGCTATCTGGTATCCTCGGAATACGGTTCAGTGGAGACGAGCTGGTGGAACGACAACGAGACGACCACGTCATACATCGACTTTACCAATCAGGATGCGAGGCAGTGGTACCTGGACAGACTGGTTCTCCTACAGAATACTTCTGGAGTAGACAGTTTCAAGTTCGATGCTGGAGAGTCTAGCTGGTTGCCACAAGTAAGCAATACATAACAGGATATTACAAGTTAGTTTATATATCAGGAATTTCAAATGTGTGGAATGCACTCTAAAAGCTTAACAGTAGCTTTATTCCTATTATTTTCCCAAAAACGACGGTTTTAAAACGGGTTCCTGTAGCAGCAACCTTATTGAGCCACATCTATTAAGTGAGGCTATCATTTTAAAGCGTCAACAAATAAAGTTCATATTTAACTAAAAGTACTCATTTAAGCTACCAATAAATAAAAGTACTTTCTTTCCTTCTAAACCTAGGCGCGGCAGAATTTTTTCCTCGTCATAAGTTATTCAATGTTCTAGATCCCGGTTCTACAAGGCGACATCAGAGATCAGCCAGGCGTAATTTCAGCTGACTACTTGAGGACTGTCGCACAATTCGGACCCCTTGTTGAAGTCAGAGTTGGATATAGGTATGATTTACACTTATGTATATTGGGTTTATGATCTCCCATTTTAGTCTTTCGAAGTACCTATGTTACTCTTTTTTATACAAGGTGTAACAGAATAAACGTAAGTCCTGAAAGTAGTTTGTTAATAATGGACTACTGAATCGATTTCAGTAACTTCTAATATAGGTATTTTGTCAAAAGTTATGTATTTTGCCATACTGACTGCCGTAGATGGTAAGTACATTTTTTTACCGACATAGGTTGCAGAGTACCTAAGCAAACTGAAGTGGCAGTGGGCTGACCATAATATGTATGTCGAAGGACCGAAGGTCGCTGGAGCTGACGAGTCCTGGAGTGGAGACCGCGTATCGGAAAGCGTAGTGTGGGACACTCCCCTGCCCCAGCTAGATGGACGGACGTCCTAAAGAAAGTGGCTGCGACAGACTGGATGCGGAAGGCGGAGGACAGGGTATTGTGGCGCCGCCTGGGAGAGGCCTATGTCCAGTAGCGGACTGCAATAGGCTGAGTTGATTGATTGATTGACATTTTTTTTTAACTTGGCAAGCCAAAAACTATGCCCCTTTAGTATTTTCAGTAGCATCGCATAGACTGCTTAGGTGATTGGAGTATGTACAATGAACAGGATTGTAGAAGAGCCGCCAGTCTATTCCTCACAAAGAAGGAGAGTTTTGATTTTTACCATTCAAAGCTTGGAGTAAAATAATAAAAAAAAAACCCCTCACCCTCGCAAAATAATTTTTATACGGTCTCCATTAGTTCAATCGAATCAACAGTTAATCATCCAATATATTTACTCCAGAACCCAAGACCTGCCAGTCTTTATCCGCATGGTAGACAAGGACACCTACTGGACCTTCGAGAACGGTCTCCCGACCCTCATCACCACGTTACTCCAGATGAACATGAACGGGTATCCATTAGTGCTTCCTGACATGATTGGAGGGAACGGCTATAACGAGGCCCCGAACAAGGAGCTGTTCATCAGGTGGCTGCAGGCTAACACCTTCATGCCTAGCATGCAGTTCTCTTATGTGCCTTGGGATTTTGATAAAGAGGTTAGTTGGATTTAGGCTGTTTGCTTTTATAGAGGGGACGGCACTGGGGGATCTGTGATGTGTGATGATAGAAAACGTGTTTTCTCAATAAAGCCAGTCTAAAGGATTTCCTATTTCACTTATTATTTTCCAACCGGCCGGAATGTTGAGGTATCAGTGGCGAAGGTACCATACAACTCGATTCCCACCGGCTTCCCTTCGAAAATTCAGAACATAACCACTCTATAGTCAATTCATCATTGAAATTTTCTTTTGGTATTTGTTTTTGCTCCGGCCTACCTCTGTCATAAATTCACCCTTCGCCACTGTGAGGTATACTTCCTTTTTATGTTCCCGATTTATAATTATGAAACCAAACCAACATTCAGTAAGCGCCACGTCTAGTTTTAGACAAAGTTCTGTTTTGTAGAGTGTTATATCTACACATACTTATACCTATGTGACAGTCTCTTCAAAAACTCGATCTGTACTACCATTTATCCCATCAACAGACGGTGGCTATAAGCAAGAGGTACGTGGACCTTCACGCCCAGTTCGCCCCGGCCATCATCGCGGCGTGCGTGCGAGCGGTGAGCGACGGTTCGCCAGTCAACCCGCCCGTGTGGTGGATAGCGCCCAATGATACTGAGGCGCATGATATCTCTGATGGTAAGTGAGACTTGCCAACATTTCTATTACTGTAAGTGTTAAATGGTAGAAATCGACACGCTGAAAAAATGTTGTGCTCCCCAATGTGACTTTCTCTATCTCTGTCTCTTTCTACTATATACGAGCGTGTGTGTGTGTGTGCGTGCGAGTATAGCGTAAGGAAATTCGTTACCGCCTTTGGGTCTTACGAGCGTTTACGACGTACGGCATTTCATACAAACTTTCAAGCCCTTGTTTTTCGAAATGAATGAACCGATTTTAATGAAACTTTGTACGCATAAGCAGGATACTCGGTTTTAATTTATATCCAATATGTCAGTGAATGATGCAAAGTATTCTGTTTGTGTTTTGTTTTCACTTCTGTCGGCACTCCCGGAGTGCCACTGTTTTTTTTTCTCTATTTAATAATGGTTTTAGTTGTACCACGCAGTTAATAGAACAAAAATAGAACGAAAACATCATGCATGTTTCTGTCGCATAAATACGACACGAGCGGTAGGGGCACGGAAATATGTGTCGCAATTATGCGACACAAGCGGTCAAAAGGTTAATAATGGTTCTGTCTCGCATACGGTTACAGCATTATGCTGAGCGATGGCCGGTTTGCGGAGATGTGACGTATATATTGACCCCCTACTTTTTTTTGTAGTTTTTTTTTTGGGTTACCGGAAATAAACGATTTTTCTTTATTACTTTTCCCTCTCCAGAATTCCTCCTCGGCGAGAACATCCTAGTAGCCCCGGTCATAGAGCGCGGGGCCCGCGAGCGCGACGTGTACCTGCCGGCCGGCAGCTGGCTGCAGCAGGGCGACCCGGCGCGGCCCGTGCAGGGCGGCGACTGGCTGCGGAACTACCCAGCGCCCTTGGACACCTTGCCTTATTTTATTAAAGTTCTATAATTCTATACATGATTAAAGCCTACACCGCGCTGCGCACTACACACACCGTATTTGGTATATTTTGCGTAGTATCGTAAACCCACTTTCATACGGTGTTGAACTGTGCGATGTTAAACTGTTTAATTTTGGTTTCACGTGGCAGTTTTATGCATCACTAGCTGACCCGGCGAACTTCGTACCGCTTCAGAATCAATAAATACAAAATGTATGAGAAAATGAATTATCTTCATACATTTTTTTTTCGTGAATTTTTCCCATGTTTTAATAGTTATTCTGCTATTCGGGGCGGAGACAAATCCAATAAATCAAAGATCATAAAAATTGGTCCAGCCGTTCTTGAGTTATAGATAGTGTAACTAACCCGACTTTGTTTTATTTATATAGATAGACTTGTTTGTAACATAATTATACTTTGTGGTATTAACAGTGAGATGTTGACGTATGATCCAAACATTTTACTGTCAAATATCCCACAGTACAGCGCTATGTGAACGGCCAACTCCACCGAAACACAGTACAAACCAGAATATAACAATTATACATAAACGATTTTTTGTAAATAGTTTGTAAGCCTAAACAAATATAGTGTTATTTATTAACATTTTGTTTCATTACTAAACGCTAAACAATATACTCTGTATTTAATTTTAAATACTATTAAACTTTAACTTGATATTTCATTATCGAGCTCTTAACTTTATATACCATGTTTTACGCAGATAGAGCATGGAGGTCAGATAAGCAGTCGCTCCATGGAACAGCTGCATCCGGTTAGACTGGAAGCCGACCCCAACATAGTTGGGAAAATTAAAATATAAAAAAAAAATTGCACCCGTGTGAAGCTGGGGCGGGCCGCTAGTAAATCATAAATGTTATCAGAAAAAGGTCTGTTTAACACTCCGCTTTTCTAGCGCAGAGCGTAACGAGATAACGAAAGCATTGGTGGTGAAGGACTATTAATAATTAAAATGACACCCATGTTTATACTTAAAATAAATCTTTATTTCTATTACAACATTATTTAATTAACAGTAATATCTTTAACAAGTCCTTCGCCTAATATTCTGAAGTCTTCGACCAAGGCTTCGATGTTCACTTTGTATTTTGTCTCACCCTTTGAAGTGTATGGCTTGAGCGCGTTCGCGTTTATTAACTGAAAAGAAATACAAAAATAATAATCATTGTAGTTGTTCGTCGTGGTTTCACTTTCAGGGAACTTTTGTATTAACCCGGATGTAAAGTATAGTATTTTTATCTCACGAAGCGACACGCGCTTTACTTTTGGTTACCAAGTATACAAACACGCTGTGAATGTGTGTGTAAGCGCAGGTGGTCTCGGTACCGTCCGAGACAATAGCGAAGTCGGATGTGTGCGAGGGTGTGCGCTGTGCGTGTGTGTGTTATGTGCTGACGCTACTCGTATTCACGCACACATTCACAGCGTGTCTGTACATTTGCTTACCACAGGTAAAAATACTGTACTGTGACAAAAATACTGTATCACAGTATTTTATTTTAACACAAGTTCTTAAGTTTCTTTACTAACTTATAAAAAATAAAATAAATAAAACTTGGAAGGATCATGAAACTGAAAAAGTCACAATATTAGTACTTGCCAGGTTTCAAACCTCCACGCTCCATAAAATTATAAGATTTGAATCATGCTTTGGGGTTATGAACTTTAAATTCGTTTGAACTAAGTGCAATTTCCTTTGTTACTATAATGGCTTTACGAGTATAAACTTAGTTGCGATGCAGTTAAAATTTAAATTCGTTTGTCTTTTTTCATTGTTTGTTTTGCAATTAGAGAAATACAATAAATTTATCTTAGCCTAAAACAGTTATGGTAAATAGGTCTCATAATTTCTTATCACTATAACATACCTGAAACTCTCTGTCGTCTTTGATGTCAGGTTTCCACAACACAGCGATCACTTCTCCTCCATACAGATCGTGGAAGAACAGCGCGAAATCACCGTATGCACTCTGAAATTACAAATATGAATAGGTCAGAAACGAAAGTGGTTTTTTAAACATAAATAAATATAACAATTAAATAACTTAAATCAAACTCAATCAATTTAGATGCCATGTCAAAAGTGACGCGACTTACTAACGCGTTATTAACTATTGTCTGTGATTGGTTGAATCGTGTACGGACCACGTTTGATATACTAGTGATATTCTGGCAACTCCTTGATTTTATATTAACAAACTTTCGTTGCAGACCTTACTGACGTAAAATGTACTAAAATACCATTTCAACAAGCACTTAACTAAATCCCTTTAACCTTTTAAACGCTTGCCTAAATATTCATTGCCGTGCCCCTAGCGCCCGGCTACAAATAGATAAAATAATACCTACAATAAATAAGGAGGAGAAATCGTTGTATTGATTAAAAAATAGTTAAAAAGTTTTTTTTCTCTATTTAATAATGGTTTTAGTTGTACCACGCAGTTAATATGACAAAAATAAAACGAAAAAATCATGCATGTCTCTGTCGCATAAATACGACACGAGCGGTAGGGGCACGGAAATATGTGTCGCATAAATGCGACACAAGCGGTTGAAAAGGTTAAAAACTGTCTACTTACCCTCAACTCGTCCAAGTACTTCGTCACAGGATGAAACTCAACGACGGGTATGATATCCTCGGTGAGGTTGTGTGGCAGGCGCCGCAGGGTGGGCGCACTGTCCACGCGCTCGGCCGCGTGCGGGACTAGGCCGGCGTGCAGGCGGATGAGCACGTTGTAGCCCGCGTACGACGGGATGAACATGCCCTGGAAATTGAAAAGGTAAAATAAAAAACAGTGGCACTCCGGGAGTGCCGACAGAAGTGAAAACTTGAACAATTACGTGTATTTTTAAAAACATAGTAATTTTATAAATATGAAGGTCATTCTTCCCAAAGAAAATGTACCGCGCGTTGATGTCTTTATAATAGCCAAAACATAAAACAGAGGTGTCAGTAACGGTAACAATGTCGCGAGTTCAATGGTTTTTTCCCTCTCAAAAAATGCCCAACGCGCCTAAAGAAGTTTTCACTTCAATAAAGTCAAGAGCATTTTTGATAAATAGCAGAGAATATTTAAGAAGCTAAGTAGAATGTAAGAAAAATCATGCCTAGGTTTATTCCACCAGTATACTAATTTCTGCTGTCTAATTATTATTGTAGACCGATAAAAAAACTGCCTAACCTTCGCAACTATGTTCGGACAGCTTCCAGTCTAACCGGATGCAGCTGAATACCAGTATTTTACATAGAGCTGCCTATCTGACTTAAATATACTGCCTATAGAAATATGAGTGTAACGTAGTAGATATACAATGCAACTAACAGCGCCCCGCGGTTTCACCCGCATAAGTGTCGATCCCGTGGGAATATCGGGATAAAAACTATCCTATGTCCTTTCCCAGAACTCAAACTATCTCTATACCAAATTTCATCTAAATCGGTTCAGCGGTTTAAGCGTGAAGAGGTAACAGACAGACAGACACACTTTTGCATTTATAATATTAGTATGGATATGGATAACACTGTGCTAAGGTTTCATAGATCTATTGACGCTGGTACAATTACATGAGGCAAGCTAACCTTGTCATTAATTCTGGCGATGCAACAATTCAATTCAATTTCAATTTCATTTATTTAGTCAATACAAAGAATATCCATTAACTCAATCACACGTACACAATTTCAACACAACATAAAAATATTACATAACATCTATACAAAGTCAAACAAAACTAAAATAATAAAAAAAAAAAATTAAAAAAAAACAACATACGGCAACGACAAGCTCTTTATTTTGCAAAAAGTATCAAAACGGCCTGGTTGTAGTCACTTTCCATCATTCAGTGCCATTGGTCTAGTCGCGCAACCTATTAAATGTGTTACCAATTTTTTTACACACTTCCTCCCTTACCAGTATATTCTCCTTGTGTCCCACCAAGACGGCTTCCTCCAGGTACTTGAGCGCACTCCCCGCCAGCAGGCGCGCCCGCGCGAGCGCGCGAGTGCTCGGCGCCGCGCTGCTCCACACGGAAGGCAAGGGACCGTCGTATGCAGTGACGATGCGCATGCAAGGGGCCGAGTCTGGCTCGGCGGCGAACTTTTGCTCCAGTTGGGTTATTTCTTCGTCTAAAATAGAAGTAGCGTTTTTAGTTATTGGGTGCTTTTTATAGAGGGGCCCGTGGCTAAATAATAATAGCCGCACAGGCCGATCGATCAGGTTAAGCTACGCTTGCCGTGGTTGGTCTGTGAATGGGTGACCATCTTTACATACTGAGACCCCTCCGTGCCTCGGAAAGCACGTTAAGCCGTTGGTCCCGGCTGTCATTCGTGGACCTTTGACAGTCGTTACGAGTAGTCAGAAGCCCGAAAGTCTGACAACCAATCTTACCAAGGGGTATCGTATTACCCAGTAACTGGGTTGTGGAGGTCAGATAGGCAGTCGCTCCATGTAAAATACTGGTATTCAGCTGCATCCGGTTAGACTGGAAGCCGACCCCAACATAGTTGGGAAAAGGCTAGACAGATGATGGGTGTTTTGATATAACCTAGTTCGGACCAGTTTCTTGGACGACTTAATGATTAATAACTAGCTGCGCCCCGCGGTTTCACCCGCATAAGTCTCGATTCCGTGGGAATATCGGGATAAAATCAAATCTTATCTGTATATAATATTAGTTTAGATAATAAATAAACTTACGCGACATATCTTCATTAAAATCCAGCACGATCATTTCTCTCTGCCAATCGAAGTCTACTAAAAGCTTCAATACCCTCGCAAGCCCGATAGTGGGCGACGTTGGCGGCTGCGTTGGCTCACAGTGCATGTACACAGTGGCCACCAGCAACTCGGCCACTGTGTCGGGGAAGTGGGGGGGGGACAGGAGGTGTGCGGAGAGCCAGCGCTTCAACAGGCAGGCTGTGGGGCCGAAGGATGGATGCTTTTGGTGTAAGCTGTGGAAAGAAATGGGGTGATAAATTAAAAACGTATATTTACACAACAATAATGAACGTTGGCCCTCAATAGGCTCCTGCATAACATAGCATAATTAGTCTATAGTGTCCCCACAGTTAGGACACAGGCCTCCTCTCAGTGAGATGGAATGGGCCGTAATCAACCACGCGGGCCAAGTACGGGTTGGTAGATGTCACATGTCTTCGAATTTTTGGTTCTAGAACATACCAGTTTCCTCATGATGTTTTCCTTCAAATCAAATCAAATCAAAATATTTTTATTTCACATAAACCAACATGGGCACTTATGAAACGTCAGAAGCTAGGTGCACGGTTCCAATTGGTCGTTTCCTATGGAGAAGAACCGGCAAGAAACTCCATGGTTACTCTTTTAAAAATAATTGGCTTTTACAATGTTTTCAAGTTACAGTAGGTATGGGAGGACAGCGTAGGCCTGTCAACAAGTACCAGGTACTTGATAAAATAAAAAATGGTCTACAGATCTAAAGTCTACAAGGCTTACAAAGTACTTCACCGTCTTGAGAGCAGTGGTGATGAAATTTACACAAAGTAAAGCGCCTGTCTGGGTTCGAACCTACGACCTACAACTCGTAAGTCGCGGCCGTTATCACTGGGCCACAACTGCTCCACGTTGAAATATTGTAAAACTAACTTCATGAACTCACCCATGCAGCGCCCCCCTCAGCCGTGGCATCAGCACAGTATTACACTGTAAACTAATACTCTCTTCACTCTCCTTATATTTCACCACTCCATTCTCCATCTCCCTCTTTAGTAGCGTGATCTCTTTCGGATGCGCGATTTCTAGCCGAAACACTAGACCGTTCTTCAGTACGTCGATATGTGTGGCGTAAGCCTGGGTTGGTATGGAGTATTGTGTGGTAAGACGTTCGGCTATTTGAAGGTGGAAGGCCGCTTTGAGGCATCTGAAGGCGTGGATGTCGCCTGGCCATTTACCACTGTGACCTGAAAGTGGATTTTATATTTGAAGAGGATGAAATCTAAACTGGCCAAGATTTTCTGTCGATTTTAATTAAAGGTTGAACACAATATTGATAAATTGAAAATGTATTTCGGAAATATTCCAGTTTTAAACTTCTTGAAATCGGGAAAAAGCTTACTTTGCATTCACCTCGTCGAAACGAAATAACATTTAACACATTTAACTTTTAATGGCATTTTAATGCCAGATCTAAAAGGTAGATTCATCAGGAGAAGTGGGACAGCTCTATGGCCAGACGGGAACGCTAATGGATTTATTAAAATAGTGCTGGGCTTTGCCAGATAAAGCAAAAATTAAGTATAAAATCATTAAATGGCGGATTTAAATGAAAATTAATCCAGAGTAACGGGGCTATGTCTATTTTTTTGTTTGAATTTTTTTTTTATATAATCCAATCATGAATCGCTCACCAAGTTCCAATATAGCTTTACACACAGGAGTATACTCCGGCAGTGAAGCCAGCCCGTCTCGCTGCATGTCCTTGAGCAGGCACGTGCGCGCGCGCTGCCACGGGTTGTGCGGCGAGCCGCGCGGGAGCGAGGGGAGGGCCGCGCTGTAGCTGAAGATAGGAGACACGCCTGGGACAATATCATGAGTAAAGTTAGACGTCGAAATTGAAGTGCTTTAAAGACACAGAAGTTAAAATTGCTATCGTCTGTATGTCCTTGCTCCTCACCATACACTGCACTAATGTCAAGCGGCAGTTGTACGAGCTGCCTCAAGTCGCGCCGCAGTGCGTCGAACGCTTGCAGCGCGGTCAGCGAACTGTCATCCACGTACAGTACTCGCTCACTCGCCCACTGCTTGCGTGCTAGTACGCTGTCCAGTTGGTTGGATATGTGGAATAGGTCTGATGGGTTTATGTCTGTGGAAGATAGGTTTCTGTAAGTTTTTGGCAAGAAATCCCGGAATTGTATTGAACACTAACAGCGCCCCGCGGTTTCACCCGCATAAGTTTCGAAAGACACGTGGCGCCATCTATTATCATAATAACGTTATTGTTGTATTCCTCGGGAACAGCACTTTTTTTCGGGATGAAAGTTACCCTATGTCCGTTTCTGTACTCCTGACCACGTATATGCAAATTTTCAGGATGACCGGTTCAGTGGTTTAGGCGTGAAAAGGTAACAAACAAACTTACTTTCGCATTTATAATATTAGTTAGAATAGAACAAGCCTATAATAATATATGTATATGTATTTATTGAAATAAAGGAGATAATAACTTTATTTCGGGTGGCATAGACCTATAGAAACCTTAACCTATTACATTTTTTTTTTGCCATGACTCGCCACACCTACACGATAAGGTTCACCGTGCACAGCGAAATATACTAATTCCCTTTGTGGCATAATTTTTAAATAGTAAAAAGAGACACTGAATAAAAAAGTGCTACTTAGAGCGCGGCATGATTGACTTTAACACAAAATTAATAATACATTTTTCGCAATGTGACGAGTTAGCAACCTATAATCAATCTGACCAGAAACCTGTCAATTTTAAATACAGTGGTACAATGGTCTTTTGGAACTTGAATGAAACTGACAGGGGGCGCTGTTGGTAAATATTCGAGCAATTATTTTGTGAAATTGTATTGAAAAAATAAGATGGCGAAGTTAGTTCCGATTTGGCCTCGCGCCAAAAGATCCTAGTACACACGGCTACACATCAAGCTATACATAACCAGTATAAGCTGACTTCTGATTGTACGAAAAACCTATACAAAGCGAGGTCAACTCAAACTGAAAATGTATAGCTTGATGTGTAGCCGTGTGTATGTAGACGCCAGCACATCAAGCTACTACAACCTGTCAAATTTCTTTAATACATTTTCAACTTTATCGCTAAAGCATTAGGTTCAAAGTTGATTGGGAAAATTTGACAGTTTCGGGGAGCTTGATGTACTGGCGTCTGTAGAACTGTAAATAGTTCTCGCTTGTTCTCTTACCGAACTTCAACTTCATGAGATAGTCAACTATCTGCTTGGTGACAGTACGTCTCTCCGTCATGCTCTCTCCCTCCCACACACACGTCTCTGTTATAGAGCCGTCTTGGAACCGACGGAGTTCGGACTTATCGCCCCAGAAGGCTCTGCAATAAAATATTTTATGATGCAGACTGGTTCGAAATAGCACAGAAAAAGACTCCTTAGGGCCGATTATTCAATCCTCAGATAAATTATAAGATAGTTGGCAACTAAACTCCATAGATAACTATTAGCTTGTTATATGGCCATTGAAAAATGCAACAATTTTATTTGTCATTTAACAATAACACTCAGATCAGTTAATTCGCTAGTTATTTGTTCACTTATTTGATGACTGAACAATGTGCCCTTAGGGCTGATTTTTCAATCGACAGATAATTTTTATTCGTGGAAAAAAATTGATGTCTGACAGATTTTGTATGGAAGAACTGTCAAAAATTCAAAATTATTCCTCCGATAAAATTATCTAGCGTTGGAAAAATCAGCCCTAGAGGTAATAAAGGCGGCAGTAGCAGTTGGACAAAATAGTCTAAAAAAAAGATGTGGTGTGATGTGATGATGATGATGAAAGAGGTGATGTGTAAGCTAAGTGAACTACTAATTAAAAGGGAGATCTTATTTTTTAACGAAGAAGTATCAAGTCTATTCAAACATATGTTTCAAATTAATATAATTTCAAGTTAAACAAATATCAACTTTATTTTAATGGTAATTAAGTTGATTTTAGAGTGAAAAGCAGTATTGAAAAATATAAAAATGTTATAAAAATGCTTGAAGTTGTAGCGTAAACTGAACTTTAGTGTGTAGGATTTAAAGTTATTTTTCCATAAACTCATATTTTTTTACATTTTTGGAAAATAAATCGCGAATGCAGATTATGTGTGTGTAAGGATCGTAGCAGGTGGCGTTCTGTAGTTTCTGCCTACACTCATGGGAAAAAAGCGTGAATTTATGTATGTATATAACAAGTGAAAACTTACCTAAACTCTTCCGCTTCAGGTAAATTAGCGGGCGGTCCTTTCTCCACTACATTTATTGAGTTCTCTGGGTTCAATACAAATCCAAAGGATAGTTTTTCTTCAAACCTGTAATGATATTATAATGCTTTCATAGAACACTTAGAAATATATCAGACCATTGCCACAGAAAAAGAAATAATACTTAATTTAGATACTAAAACGGGCGTATGATACGCCTCAAAAGTGTAGCTTACATATTCCAAAACTAGCTGCGCACCGCGGTTTCACCCGCATAAGTTTCGATCCCGTGGGAATATCGGGATAAAAACTATCCTATGTCCTTTCTCGGGACTCAAACTATCTCTATACCAAATTTCATCTAAATCGGTTCAGAGGTTTATGTGTGAAGAAGTAGCAGACAGACAAACTTTCGCAATAATAATATTAGTATGGATTATATCTTCGCAAGACAACTGACGAACTCACATACAAACTTCCATTTTACCCCTTAAGGGGATGAACTAAACACGTAGCCGAATTCTGGGCGGAGTTCATTTAGATTGCCATCGACAAGCTAAGAAGAAAGGGATGAACTGTCAAAAATTCTTCTTAATGCTCACTTTCGGTATTTATGGGCCTCTTGTGCAGAATTTCAAGCTAGACCTAACAGTTTAGATAGACTGTACTTTATCATTTTTTTTAGATAAAAAGATATCCTAGAATTTCTTTCACTCACCCATTCCTAGCCTTATCCAAACTCTTCTTGACTGGCCAGGAGAAGTCAGCCTCAACTAACTGCTGAATCAGATCCACTCGGTTGCCCAACCCTTTAGTCAAGAGGGAGTGGATGACGTCAGTAACGAGTGACAGCTGTTCTATGCCGTGGTTGACTTGCAACTCCTTGGGCGTTTTAGATAGCACTGACTGTTTTATCGCTTTGAGGTTTTTGAATCTGAAATGAAAATGATGATGATGACAAAATTAATAAATAAATAATAAAACTACTTTACATGGTTTTTTGCAACTATTTATTGGTCTTGAAAACTAGAAGTGTCACCGAAACTTTGCTAAGGATCCATTATTTATAAACATAACTAATTTTAGTCTTTATTTTTCTTTTCGTCGACTAATAAAGCACTTACTTTCATGTTTGGAATAAATGTCTATAGTCTACTCAATTATGCCTTTATGTGAGAATAAAATCCTTGACCATTTGCAGAGAGATCACAAATATTCCAGCACTATTTAGGCTGTTCATTTCAAATACTGGTATTCAGCTGCATCCGGTTAGACTGGGAGCCGACCCCAACATAATTGGGACAAGGCTAGGCAGATGTTGATTCAGGCATTTCACACAGTCACAAAATTATGGTATAAAAACTCACAATAATTACTTTGAAAAGTCTAAAATCCTTACCTCAATATATGATCAAACTGCATCAAAGGCTTCACTGGAACCATAAACAGTGGTAAAAAGCTGTTAATCTTTCCATTATCCAACATATCCACTGCCAATGCACACTCCCTCTTTAATGCATTATAAGTGCCCCTACACATCTGCCAACAAATGTTGTAGTAGCCGGTCCAGTCTATGAAGACTACAGGAAAGTGCTTGTGGAAGACTTCGAGAGATGGTGATGTGTCACTGCCTTTATGTAGGGATATGCCTTTTGTGTCCAGGTCTGATGTTTCTGTAATATGATTGGTTTGATTATTCATTTGTTTACACATACATATATGAAATGATCTAGTCACATTTGCAGAGGACTGGAAAAAGAGGGAAGGGAGGCGTTTGCCCTGCAGTGGGACATCATAGGCTTATAATAACACATACATCTACATACATGCTCTGGTCCTCTGGTCCATAACACAGGTTTTTATAACCTAGGTAGGAGAGCACACACACAGACACAGAATTGTAGATACAGTACTTATTTTGTAAAACTGTATTATTAACATGTACTACAATCCTTTGTTTAAATAAATAAATATATTATTATAACTGAAGGTTGACTAAATTTAGACTTCATACAGAGAAATTAAGATCTATTTCAATCAAGTGTTTGGGAACCTCTGCAATGCTTACAAGATTGAGCCCCTAGAACAGTCTTTAAAACTATGATTAAAAGGCAAGAAATTCTATAGAAACATGATTTTTAAATATAAAAGCAACTTACTCAGCGCTATCCAAATATTCCTCACAATTTGATAACTGCTCATAATATTGTTTACCCTCTTTGTCTGCACAAAGTATACAACCAATAGACCCACAACATGTCCGGACACATTTAGATTCCTTTGACGTAACCAGATCTTTAGCAACGTAACCGCTTGCTTCAGATTTTCACTTTTTTGCAAGATTTCGTTCAAGAATTCTTGATTCACGGATGCAGTTAAGTCTGATAGTACACTGCTATTGTAATAAGGTGTTGGAGGACCAACTTCAGTATTATTTTCTGTGTTTTCGTGAAACAACCATGCTTCTCTCAAGTTGTTACGTTCCGGACTAAATCGGTGCAGCTTGTACGCATCGCTTTCGCATACCAAGTTAATACGGACTGATAAGTGGTTGCCAAGCTTGCCTGTAGGCTTAAAGTCTAGCACAGGCTTACTTTCAGAACCGTTAATGTATGAATAATGTAATTCTTCAACAGATTCATATTTAGTCAAATGTGCTGCAATATAAGCTAGGTATGCTGCCCTTTTCTTATGATATCTGTAGTTAACTGAGTCGTTCTTCGTGTATGTTTCACTTGGGACTGTTATTTGTAAATCGATCTTCAGTTTCGAGTTGATTGCACACTCTAATGCGTAAGACCCAACAACTTCGACATTGGAGAATTTGTGAAACTTAAACACACATTTTGTTTTACTCAACTGCTCACTCATTGGTAATTTTACTTTGAGTTTCTTGGAAAGAGTTTGTTCAGACAAGTCGTATTCCGTACCATCTTCAGGTATAGACAGTAAGTGAGTTTTCAATTCTTTGAAAAACTGAAGGAACCTCTTCTCGGTTTTCTCTTTTACTTGCACTTCTTCGATTATCTCATCCACTTGTAAGCGGAATAGATTAGAGTTGAACAAGTTTTCTGTCTCCTGTAACCTGTTTAATTCGTTTACTGTTGGCTGACGGTATAAACTTTTGGTTCTTACGCGTTTTGGCCCATCTTTATTTTCTTCTTCGGCAGACCGTTTTCCGTTCTCATTAATAACTTGAACCTCTCCATTCTCTTCAGAAATAGATACTTTGGTGTCCTTAAACGTAAAATCACAGTAAATAACACATTTTTTTGTTAAAAGATGCCTAAACTTACCAACATCATAACATATCGAAATATAACAAAACTAATAGTTTGTACAGTTATTTGTAAAAAAAAATCTGTTTAGGGAACTTACCCGTTTCACCATGTTTAATAATTCACCACCAATACATAGAAAAAATTAAAATTAATCAAAATTATTGATAAGAAATAGGTTAGAAAAGTATAAACAACGTGCGCAAATCGCAATCTGCTGTTGTCTACTCTGTCAATTTTGACTTTGACAGTTTGTCAGATTCACAGATAAAAATTTTGAGAACTATAGTCCGTTTCACTCTCATCCTCTAAAACCCTCTACCCGTCTTGAATGGAGGCTAACCCGACTTTACCTCTGTAATGATGTTTCTCTGAACTGTTGCATTCAAAACCCCGGTTAAACAATATTGGTAGTCAAAATTATTGTGCTAAGACCTTATCATTGAATCAGTGCTTCAATCAACTCACCCTATCGCATTCCACTGCTGGACATAGGCCACTCCCAAGCTGCGCCTCAAAATCCTGTCATTCGCATCCAGTGTGTCCCAGCCACCTTTTTGAGGTTGTCTGTCCATATAGCTGGCGGGTGTCCCACACTACGCTTGCCGATCCGCGGTCTCAAAGACTAGTCTGCTCCAACGGCCATCGGTCCGAATCCTTATCAATGCTGTTCTCATAAAGCAGCACATTTTCAGACATGCAGATTACGTTCATCTTAATCGTAGATCCTGACCATAGAGGATAATAATAGGACCTGTTAGGACAGGATCTATTATGGTCCATGGAGCACCGACGACTTCTACATAGGAACCATACATAATAATAAATAAAAATAAAATTAATTTCAGGCAAGACCAATATTACATAAAATAAAAATATCACAATGCCTAACGCCACAGAATTTTCTCCAAATAAAAACTCAATGCATAAAAAAAAACAACATACAAGTCACTATATATATATGTCAAGACCCATTAAAAAACTAAGTGCAGTAGCTATAGATGTCTGCTACAGCATTTCCTAATGAAGGGGCAGTCAATTCGCTCAGCGATCATCACCAGGACAGTATTGGAGCTGGCCCGCACCCTGCGCACTAAGGACGTGCACCGCTTGCGCATGGTGGCGTGAAAACAGTTGGTGCGCGCTCCCGCAAACATGCCCGAGGCGCTGCAGAAGCGGGGCAGCCCCACCACCGCCCTGAACGCGTATACTGGACGCGGAGGGCGCTGTAGCTCGCTAGTGTGTAGCGAGCCCACAGGCTGCACGTGTACAGTGAGGTGCAATATGCCTTAAAAAGGGTGGTCTTAACTTGGTTAGAACAACGTGCAAACCTGCGGGCCAGCATATTCGCTCGTTTCGACAAAGCCCTCTGCTCCCGTTCGATGTCAGCAATTCAGCATGATCACTGAGGTCAGCCGTGATTAAGTGCCCCAGATATTTAAAATGGTCCACTCTACCTAAGGGAACACCATTGAGAAAAACTGGTGGCACATTTTCCAGGCATTTGTCACCGCCTGCTCCAAAAATCATGCAATGACTCTTGCTAACATTATATTTTAGCCCATGCCCACCTGCGTACTCCTCACAGACCTGTATCAGGGTCCTCAAACCACAGACCGACGCGCTCAGCAGCACCATGTCATCAGCATAACTTACCCTAGACAAGTCGAGGAAACACGCGTATACAGGGGTCCTACGATCCGTGTAGTATCTGACGGTATGCTTAAGACACTAGACAATTGAGGTCTAAAAGCAAACTGGTTATCGTGCAGACTTACATATTTATTCAACTACGTCAAATACTTTGGCTATGATGGTGGGGAATAGGTCTGGGAATTGAACCCAGTTCGTGTTTTGTGTAGTTTGCGAAAACAAAAACAGTGCATAAGGATATCAGAATTTATTTTTTGCGTTTGGTTTCAAGTCCTCACCAAACTGTTCATTTCACGAATATTAATGTTCGTCGCAAAAGTTCGCGCAACGAATGTTTGCAAAACAATTTCGTGAAGCTAACTCTCGCTGTAAGTAGTAGGTAGGTACGATCTTTGGGAACAATACTACACCGCACCGTGTTAAATTTAGCTTATTTCATACTGACTCGGAGACGAAGACTAGCAGCAATAGTTAAAAGACATTTGTTTGAAGATAAATAAAACTCAAGGAAAAAACTTCAAAGATTTTATTTTTAGAAGTGGTTTTCGGTATTTTTACCATTTATGAGATTAGAGATGTTAGACGAAATAAATCAAGATATAAATCATCAAAATAAATATGTTAAATTTTAATGTCGATGCCGTGTTGGCATCTACTCTAAGGTATCCCAGAGTTGAATTTACCGGATACTTCATAACAATAAAAAATATATTTACAATAACTATAAGTTTGGTAACTTAATTGCTCTCAATTATAACGAAATAAATACTATGATTGCATAGCAATACTGTATGTAAAACTATTTGTTGAAATCGACTACTTATCTAAGGATACAGTAAGCTTTGGTGGCGCTCCTGTTATTTTTGAACAAAATACAATTATATTGTATTTAGGCCCTATATTAACGCCATGCTGGTGGCAATTTTTTTAAGGATTCTTATTCAAGGGCAAAGGAACTATGTTCGTACAGCTTAAAATTTAGAGATGATGGCGTTGGTGAACTCGCTGCACTTGCCGGTGCCGCCGAGGTCACCGGTGAGGTGTTTGCCCTCCTTCAGTACTGCATAGCAGGCGTTCTGGATGCGCTCAGCGTGGTCGTGCATCTTCAGGTGCCGCAGCATCATGATGGCCGACAGCAGCAGGGCGGTGGGATTGGCCAGGTCCTTGCCGGCGATGTCAGGGGCTGTGCCGTGCACCTGCAGGAGCCAAGTATTAAAACAAATAAGTATATATTTCTTTTTTTGAGTAAGTCGTGACTCAAAAAAGGTTATAATACTTACAACTATGTTAGTTAAGGTAATCACTGACTTTAAGCACATCTATACATTATAGTAACAACAGTAAGTATATCACCGTTGCGACATCCCAACAAACGTAAAGGTACAGACGCCAGCACATCAACCTACTACAATCTGTCAGATTTCTGTAATAGATTTTCAACTTTATCGCTAAAGCATAAGGTTCGATGTTGATTGGGAAAATTTGACAGTTAGGTGTAGGTTGATGTGCTGGTGTCTGTACATAATCCAGTCGGCAGTCAACGGTACAATGAGACTGAATAATTTTGTTTGAATTAGTCATTGCGGATGGACGATCCTCCAGATATTTTAAAGCTAAAGTAATAAAATGACATCGCTATTTCTGTTAATGCATTTATTCGGCTACTTATTTACATAAATTAACTATAAGCTTAAAATAATACAATAAAATCATGGTTTCACAGCAGTTTGTGTACCTACTTGGTCATAAAAAAATATAACTAGCAAAGTATGTAAAATACGGTAGAAATTCTACTTTAATGATAAATTAAAGCTAATGTTCCCTGGGAAACTGACAAACCTACAGGCAGTGAATATTATGTAATTAAGCTTTAAGGCTGGTTTACACGTAAGCATTTTGCGTTACGTTCAAGTAACTTGTAAATCCTAGTGTAAACGACCCATAATATGTTAGTTGTAAAATGCTGTTTAAAAAGGACAAAGTGATGCGAAATATTTGAAATATCACCGCTTTTATTGTATCTAAATCAATCTAAATAGTTTCCCATGGATAGGACCAAAAATATCAAAGGTTTAGCTACATTTATTTCAAGTCATTTACATTAATGTTAAATTTCATAATATAATTCTCATCTAAGTACTTCATTAAACTCGCTAGCGATGTTGTACGTTTTATTGTCAGATATGATCCGACCTAGTAGTAAGATAATAAAATCGCGACACACAAAATAAATAGCTAGCCTACGAAATTTTAAATAATCCAAAGATAATTATAGCAAAGCAAGGAGGTGCATTGATTTATTTCAACTGGTATCTTACATAACATGGGTAACGAAGGAATTAATAGATCTAAAACTAGCAATACTTTGATTTACTTAAAACAAAAAACTATATCAACACTACCCCATCAACGTCGACGACATCTCGTCGGGTTGTATAGCTGTATGCACAACGACATTTCAAGCTTTGTATGTACATTTTCAGTATAAGCTGACCCCTTGGGCCCCTTAGTTTTGGCACCGTGTCAAGACTATTTACTTCTCAAAAATTAAGTCGTATTTTTACATGTTTAAGTTTTTTTTGTCAACATTTCTTTTACCCTAGCATTGGAAAACAAAATTAATATTTATTTTATTGAATTATTTATATCAGTTCCGCCGTAAAACTTAATCTGAATGTTGCCAGACGACGGACTATGTCAATTAAATATTTGTAATCGATTGAAAATATCGATGTTTTACTAATCCGCCGACTAAAATGACCGGAGATAGACTACAATAGCTTTTCTCCTGTCGTAATCTAGCTAACACTCTCATGTAACTGATTAGGCGCGAAATAGATGATGGACGGCCTCAAATAAAGAAAATAAAAGTAGTAAATAAACTAAAAAAATATTATCATAGGTTTCATGGTATTTCCTACCGTCAGAAATATTACGCTACATTCATGCCTGATTAGTCTCTTTAAAAACAAAAGTCGGTACCACAGACATTATTGTGGTTACTACTCAGGTTAGTACCTCCTATACAAACCTAAATATTATCTTTTTAATTAATTATTTAAATAATATTATGAATAACAAATCGATTTGGGAAATCGATTACCAAAATATTTATTGACGTCATGGTCACAGTTCACACTTGACAGATCAAACTGTCAAATTCAAATCAATGCATCAATCAAAATTGTTTTGTGCCGTTCTTTTTGCGTAGAGTTGAATTTATTCCTCCGTATTTAATTCTTTTCAGTGGATTTGTTTTGAGATATTGGACTCCTGTTTTAGTGACAAGTGAGCACATTGACTATTTAGTTTGTGAGCTTTGGACTCTTGTTTTAGTGATAAGTGAGCAAATTGACTGCATTTTAGTTTTTAAGTGAGCCTTGGACTCTTTTACCCCTGAAAAATGTCTACACCTGGTAGAGGTCGGGTAAACCGCCCTCTCCCTCGCCGATGTGTCAATTGCTCCCTACGTTTGGCGCCTAATCTTCGTAGACGTCAAATCGGAGAATTAGATGAACTAATGCTTATCCTTCCGAGATCCTGGGTAACACCTACACCGGTAAGTATATAATGTGTCATTTACAAGACTTAAATACAAACATTTAGGATGCCTGTGTTTGGTCAATCAAGGGGTCATCGTCAACTGTAAACAATGATCTATTATTTCCACTATAACGTTGTTATTAATGATCGAAGACTATAACAGAAATTAACGTTTTACACTCCCTGTATGGTGATCTGTTAGAAAACCTAGACCATTGCAATGGGCACATGAATAAATGTACGTATTATCTATTTAGGAATTCACTGATTTATTTTTGTTATCTTTTCAGATATCCTCTGATGACATCCTGTGTGTTGAATGTTTTGTATTATTACAAAACCGGACATCATCAACCACAACTCTATCCCTTGTATCCCCTGCTCTTGGACACCTCAACATATGTTTTGCATGTGGCATGTTAATTGCAAGTCGCAGAACTCATAGGGTTAGTCAAGACTGTCCTCAAAGGAACTTTATACTAAGATGGACACCAGCTCATCACATAAGTGTTTTAATCATGGCATTATAATAATTATGATTGAACTAATTGAACAAAAATAAATAGTAGTATATTTTCTTATTTTTAGGTTTTGAATTTGGAACGAGTTTGTTGTGCTTATTGGGAGGCTGCATTGAGAGGAATACAGAGCCAGGCTATTGGTGGTGTTAACAGACCCACTGTGGAGTCTGCACCAGTGACTGATAACATGGACAATAACATCGCAGATGCTGTGATTCCTGTACCACTGCCGGTTGCACCACCTCAGGAACAACAATTGTCTCGAACATATTCAAAAATTAATTCACTAAAGTACAAACGGTTTCGGCAAGTTCACGACATTGCCTGTTCCTTGGTTGTGCGAATACTGAATGTCTGTTAGTACCAGGCACTATAAAAGAAGTTTTGTTGTTACATCAAAAAGTATAATATTCCCTTCACTGCAAGAATCTGCAGATGTCATTTACATAGCAATCGTTGGGATAAACTAGAAGCCCCATATATTATTCAGATTTTGCTGGATTTCAAGTAGATGATATTTTCACAAAACTTGAAAAAGCTACTGAGAAATAGTTAAGACTTCAATGACATGTCAAAACAATTATATAGTTAGGGCCAGAATTAAATCAAGATATGTGAGTAGCAGGATTTACTACACATTTATTTATATATATTTTCTAACTGAACAGACAGCTGTTCTGCTGGGGAGTTTCTTGCGCCACTTCTCCCCAGCGAAAGCACTTGGAAGTGGTGAAGGGCTGGCGTTTTGGGGGACAGTCTTTTATAATTTTGATGTTCGAAAAGTGCTGATTCTCAGCCTAGTTTGAATAAATGACTTTTGATTTTGATGAGTAGAGAGCAACATAGGGCAAATTCTTTAGAGAGTATCATTGCTGATTATTGTAGTTGCTTAGTGTTAAATCATACAGTAGGTTGCTGCATACATACTATGACCGTATTGTGGTAATTAAGTTGGGGTTGTTTTAATGATATAAGCACCCCAGCACAATTTCTAAACCATATATTCCTTGAAGAATAAATGTTATACCTACTATTTATTGTTGTTTTTTTTTTAAGTAAGCAGCCGTAGAACCACATGGCTTAACTTGAGATGGATCCATGCGGTTGTTGTAACCTAGCCATGAGGTCCTCTAACCTAAGGCTTTAGTTGTAGGTATGTATTTATTTTTAACAACACTACCTACTAGTGGTGAGGGCACAGCCTACTTAACGCTGACTGCCAGCATGGCACGGCAAGGGATACTTGTAAGCGCAAGTACTTAACCTACATAATATCTAGCAAGAGAAGTTATGTAGTGTTTTCTAAATTAAGGAATCAATATTAATACTTAACCTTTTAAGCGCTTGGCTAAATATCAATTGCCGTGCCCCTAGCGCGCGGCTACAAATCGATAAAATCAAGATAAAATAATAAGGAGGAGAAATCGTTGTATCAATTAAAAAATTGTCAAAAAGTTTTTATCTGCGTGGTACAACTAAAACCATTATTAAATAATAATGGTTTTAGTTATACCACGAAGTTAATAGAACGAAAAAATCATGCATGTTCTCTGTCGCAGAAATAGGACACAAGCAGTATGGGCACGGAAATATGTGTCGCATAAATGCGACACAAGCGGTCAACAGGTTAAGCAATATTATTATTCTAATTTCAATTATGTTTAAAACAAAAAAAAACTTGTTTTATAACCTCGATTTCAGCATCCGAAAAAATAAGATTTCTCTTAATCTAGGGTGAAAAATTTAAAATCAATTTCAGGATATGAAAAGGTCTACAAAACCAAGTTATAACCATTGTGATACGCGAAGTTTTTTAGTGGCCCAAAACTCCTAACAAAATGGGCATTGTCCTTTCTTTAATAGATCTTCAACTTTATCGCTAAAGTATAAGGTTCAAAGTTGATTGAGAAAACTTGACAGTTTCGGGTAGCTTGATGTACTGGCGTCTGTACAATGCGAGGTCAGCTAAAACTGGAAATGTATAGCTTGATATGTCGTCGTATGTACAAGGTTCTTTTAACGCGTGACCAAAATCGGAACTAACGTCGCCATCTTGTGTTTTCAATATATTGCACAAGTATATGTTTACCAACAGCGCCCCTGTCAACGTCATTCGAGCGCCAAAAGACCCTTGTAGCAGTGCACCGTATCACATTGTAAATTTAACTAAAATACTGAAAATAAAACAGCCGATTATATCACAACTTCCTATGTTCCTGTTGCTCTAACCGTCTCACTACTATAAATATATTGTCTTCACATTATTTTCAATCAAATGCGAAAGAACTAAAGTTCAAAATTAATTGACACGCAGTGTATAGGATGCGAATTTTGCAGTTACTGCAGTGTAACAGTGTAAAGAATTCGAATAAAAAAAAATACATACTGAGGATGTACAGACGCCAGCACATCAAGCTACTACAATCTGTCAAATTTCTTTAATAGATTTTCACCTTTATCGCTAAAGCATAAGGCTCAAAGTTGAATGAGAAAATTTAACAGTTTCGGGTAGCTTGATGTGCTGGCGTCTGTACTTTACACCTCTGTTTACCTCTTCGGAGAATACACGCGTGATGTTTTTATAATATTCATAATACATTGTTTTTATATACAAAAAAAAAAACTGCAATGGTAACTTATACATAGTTCATAAAATTAACTACTACGATCGTAAGCGGTTATTATGGCCTAAACGTTTATATAAATGATAATATTAATGTGTGGATAGAACGCGAACAAGCGCGAAATTCACCCTTTTGCCCCGTAATAAAAACGAAATAACTTTCCTGGCAAGATCTCATCTTGGGGAAATAATTTTTATAAGTAATATCCACAAAAATCATCAATACATATAGTAAAAACGAGCAGATCTATATTCTACAAAACGGAATGTTCATAAATAGTGAAATAAATTATCTTTAACTATAGTCTGTTCCAAAAGTATCTGATGAAAATGTAAACAAATGGATTAGAAAATGTACCTGTGGGTGCCAATTTGTAGCCAGTTACAAATCGAGTGCTTTGATTTGACAAAATTCCAATTTTAAATCACCTGAAAGATGTCTGTCATTTGACAGTTCAGGTTAATTTTATAACCTTAATTTTCGTCGATGATGTTATTCGAACAATAAAGTTGGAAAAAGTGGTAATTATAAAGTTGAAGCTTTCAAAATACAGATGAATGTGTAAATTCCCTTTACTCAGCAGTTACTGCCTAAGAATTTCACCTGAATAGGGTTTGTTGACACTTTCACCAGATAGTTTTGGAATAGACCATACTTCTTTGGCTGTTACACCGGTATGTGAGTTGGCTGACTGAGATAAAAATAAAATTACTTGTACTTAGTTTATTTGGGGGTAGTGTCAAAGCTTGAGCAGGCGCAAAAGATCATTTGTAATCCAAAAATAGCTTCCTATCATTCGTTAGCTTTTCTGTGCAGTAAAGCTTATGTGTACTTTAACTTAAATCTGGCTAGGGCAAAGTGTAGTAAATTTCCTGCCCAGTGCTGTAGCGACAAGAAACTCCTCGTAAAGGTACAGACGCCAGCACATCAAGCTACCCGAAATTGTCAAATTTTCCCAATCAACCTTGAACCTATTGCTTTAGCGATAAAGTTGAAAATCTATTAAAGAAAGATCATTGTATGGAAACTACGTTTCTTCTCTTCTTGCGTTTTTGTACGCAAGTTATCACAAATCGGATCAGATTACGCCCGATGACCTTTGACAGATTGTAGTAGCTTGATGTGCTGGCGTCTGTACGTTCGACCATGAGCATTTAAAAGCTAGTGTTCCATGAGGAAATCTCTTGGCAAGCCAATCATTCTTTTACGAAAGCTGTGGTGTGGGCGCACCTTTAACGTATTGACCGCCCAGTCGGATTAATACGTCTAATGTTTTCGTGCCCGTGGCGCCTCACTCGTATTGAAAATCTCTGTTATTTATTGATTTATTTTATTAATACATAGGGAGACAGGGTTCGTTTCTGATTTTTATTTCACGTCGACCCATCGTAGATATTTTATGAGCTGGACGCTGGGGCACGACAATTGCACGAAAATAGGTTAAGTTTTTGTCTACCGTTTTCCGGGTGCTACTCTACCTACGGTATACTTTGCCAGTATCTCAGCCAACCAACTTTATGCTTACTACTAAGTAGGTCAACAATTTGATCTAATAATTGAACTCTAGCACACAACAGTGGCTTTGATCATCATTTTGATACAGGACTAGTGCCAATGTCGACGAAAGAATTCATACACAGAACATGAATAATAATATATGTAAAATCAATTAAAAAAAATGTTATTTCAAATAGTAAAAATAAAATAGTAAAAAACATGACATTTTTAACCTTCATTCTTCATTGTACCTAGTCCTTAACAAAATATGATTAGTTTAGCCCCTTCACTTCTCATCAGGCTGGTCTAAATACTTAATAATCTCCGCTGTGAATTCGGAACATTTTGAGTTCCCTCCTAAGTCCTGAGTGAGGACCCTGTGTTCCCGTAGGACCCTGAAGCAAGCTTTTTCTATTTTATCAGCATGTTGAATGAGCTTCATATAACGGAGCATCATGACGGCTGAAAGCAGAAGTGCTGTCGGGTTGGCGAGGTCTTTGCCGGCTATTGTGGGCGCTGTGCCGTGTACCTAGAAAACATGGCGAGGTTATTATGATGTCGAAATAAAAATAGAGGCGCAACTCGATTGCGGGCGATAGATATCAACCAAGGCAATACCATAGTCGATAAAGTTATCTTTTGGACTTTGGACACATTAAAGCCTTTTACTTGTCTTGTGCATACAGCCTAAACGGTTATTTTACGTCTGATTTTACATCACTGTCCAAATCACAGTGATATTTATTCTCATTCTAATAAGGTTGCTGCCACTGAAAAGTCAAAATCATTGTGATCTTTATTCTCATTACATTAAGGTTGCTAATAGGTTGCCATTGTCAGAGGTAAAATAACTGTATATTATGACAAGGTTCTAATCAAGGGAATGGTTAAGATTTATGTAAGTCCGACCATAGAACATTGAATAGACCGCAATCTAGTTGCACCACAAACGAGATTAGCTTCCTTCCAGAGATGTGCGTTAGTAGAAAACATTGCGGTTGTTATGGGATGTCTTTCAATGGGAGAAAGACGGCGTTCTTCGATGCGTAGCGCATAGACAAGAAAAAAATATCTTAAAGCTTGGTTTACACCATAAAGGTTTCTCGAGTTGAATAAAAAAAGTTGCTTCGTGTAACAAAACCCGTGTCTCGAAAAGAAAAAAATCAGAGTTTACAACGCACTATCCTTAGATTTATGTGAGCCTGGTACTTTCATTTCGTCTCAGAATACAGAAGACAAAAAAAAAAGAAAATCGTGCAGTAAATCTAGTTTGACATTATAGTACTTACTCAAGAGTGTTTTTTTGCTAGTGTAAACACGTGAGTGCCTAGTGGAAATTCCCGCCTACGAGTCTTGTATGGACATTATCACTTCTCGAACGACCGAGAAACTCTTCAAGTGTAATCGAGGCTTTATCATTCTGTACTTGAAAACAGTACCTACAAGTGGCCATTTTAATACATTTTTCCAGTCTTTCTCCATTTTTCAAGTTTTTATTCATAGTTAACAAACACATAACATCATAATAAGAGTCTATCCAGACATTTCATTGTCGGAGTTTTAGGAACTCCGGGCCGCCGGGGACAGAAACAATTTCGGGATCCGGAAATAACACATAACATAACGCCTTTATTCCTCAAAGGGTCAGGCAGAGGTCACAGGTGTTATACACCCACATTTCGCCAGTTATGTTTAAGTCCCATGTAATAGGGGGCGAGACTATGGCCAAGCCGGGAAATGTGTGGATAGAGTTTCAGTAATTTTGCAAACATGTCACCACTAGCAATACCAGGCATCAATCATGAATTAATGAAATGTAGAAAAATTAATTTATTTTTAATACTGAAAAAAATTAATGATGTTTTCATAGTATACACTGTAGTGGCATTCTCTGCATACAAATAAGACATTTTTAAGAAATATTTGAAAGCTCTTTGTGTTTAGCAGTGACTCTTAACTGCATTAAAATCAATCAATCTGTTAGCCTTTACCCAAAATGTCGGGATCGGCTTCCAGTCTAAACGGCTGCAGCTGAATATCAGTATTTTACATGGAGTGACTGCTTATTCAGATACCCAGTAACCCCCTGTTACTGTATTACCCCAGTTACTGGGTAACAGAGGGGTACCCTGTTACCCGTGTTGTCTGGTATGACTTGTTGTCAGACTTTTTTCAAAAACGACTCAAAGATCTACGAATGACAGCCGGGACCAACGGCTTAACATGCTTTCCGAGGCACGGAGCGGTCTCGATATGTAATTGATGGTCATTGGTCACCCATCCACGAACCGGCCTCGGCAAGCGTAGCTTAACCGTCGTTTGACTGTATTATGAAATCAAAGTATTTTAAAAACTTTTTGAAAGAGCTTTCATTTTCTTTCAACATTCATACATACAGTTGCCTCCAAAAGTTAGTCACATTTTTCCACTTCAACTGGGACACACATTATGATTTAAAATTCTAGTGATCCAAGTGTTTGAACTGTACACCATAACGTTTTTATTGACTAAATTGAACGTATGACTTATCATCCATACTAATTTATTATAAATGCGAGTGTGTCTGTCTGTCTGTTACCTCTTCACGCTTAAACCGCTGAACCGATTTAGATGAAATTTGGTATAGAGATAATTTGAGTCCCGGGAAAGGACATAGGATAGTTCTTATCTCGATATTCCGACGTGAAACTTATGCGGGTGAAACCGCGGGGCGCTGCTAGTAAAAAATAATCAAGCAATCCTTCAGGATAACCTGATTATTCATTATTTTAAATCATAATGTGGCATCATAGCTTAAGCTTACAGGACCTAAACGCAAAAAAACGCAAGTTTTAGAAACAATAAAAGTATATGATCGACTACAATAAACAAAATCAGAAAAATATATGAAATTCTTCAGGATATATGCTAAGTAGATAGTGTGTTGAAAACATAATACAACAAATTTGATACGATAGAAAAAAGTCATGAAGATACCTCTAGAAACTATCTTTTTACAATAAAAACCATACTAATAAACATACAATCATTATGATTTTTAGTCAGATTATTCTACAAGCAATATACTAAATCACTAGTGTTTTAATTTTTTAGTCCAAACAATAGATTTTTTGTAAATAGGTAATTGCTTCATATTTTGCAATAAATTACCAGCGTTGCGTCATCGCGCTTCTCTTTCTTTTCTATGCAGTCCGACAGTGACCGCGCTTTAGGTGACGTAGTCGCCTTAAGTGGAAAAATGTCAACTAACTTTTGGAGGGTACTCTAAATTAATATTAATAATAAATATCAGGCACACATGCAATAATGCCAGTCAAGTAAACATTCACATGTAGTGCGAACAAAACATAACGTATTTTACAGTTTAGACAATCACATTTATATGTATTAGTTCACATAATAATTATATCATGTTTTATATCAGGTTATAAAAAAAACATTCACAAGTAACGGTTTTAATTTTTAAATCATCATGCGGTTATTGCCAGATCAAAAAAATATTTTTTAGAACATGGAACCCACACCTGTTAGTTCAAACTCAATAATTTGAAACAACTTATCTTTCCAAGTTTTTTTGTTTTTTGTTTATAACCGAAAACACTTTAATTTTGAAGACATTGAATGAACTTTAACATGTAATAAAACCTCTGTCCGATGCATGAATGCGATATTCAGTAGGTATAGATGAAAATTATCATCTGTCTAGCCTTTTCCTAACTATGTTGCGAGCGGCTGCCAGTCTGAATACCAGTTTTTACATGGAGCGACTGCCTATCTGACCTCCACAACCCAGTTACTGAGTAATACGATACCCCTTAGTAAGACTGGTTGTCAAATTTTCGGGCTTCTGACGACCCGTAACGACTGTCAAAGATCCACGAATGAAAGTCGGGACCAACGGCTTAACATGCTTTCCGAGGCACGGAGGGATCTCGATATGTAAAGATGGTTACCCGTCCACGGACCAACCGCGGCAAGCTTAGCTTAACCTGATCGATCGATCCGTGTGGCTGTTCTTACTTAGCCAAATGTCCCTCATTTATATGTAATATTATATTATTTAATATAATTTGTAATTTCGGTATGCTCCCATTTGTGTCAGTTATTCTTATTACAGATACTTTATTTGTATTTAAAAATAGTCCTCGAACATAGGTGGAAATTATTATTAGCTTTGGCGATTACATTTTTGTATGAACTCAATTTTGTCAGTTTACTTACTTAGCCAAACGTCCCTCATTTATATGTAATATTATATTATTTAATATAATTTGTAATTTCGGTATGCTCCCATTTGTGTCAGTTATTCTTATTACAGATACTTTATTTGTATTTAAAAATAGTCCTCGAACATAGGTGGAAATTATTATTAGCTTTGGCGATTACATTTTTGTATGAACTCAATTTTGTCAGTTTTTCGATTTTGAGAATTTTCAAACCCGATGCGTCAAATTGAATAGTATTCCGGTTGAGACAACGAATTCTGTTCGTCAACCTTTTTTGTACGATTGAACAGTTCACTAAAAAGTTTTTTTTTTTTGCTAACTCATAATGGATCAGACTGGGTTCTTTTCTGCCATTTATCATAGGTTAGAATAAAATAATACGACAATTTACCATATTTTTTTTTTATAAAAAAGATGTCAAACCGTCATATTATTTAAACTTATCCGACTATTGAATAATACGCCCATGATGTTAGAAAAAGGCCTTCTGCAACACACAAACTTGCCTATCAAAAAAATACATGAAATATTCGTGTATTTTACAAAAACTTCTTTAGGTTTCAATCTTCCTCCATTCATCTTAGGTATCTTTTATCCACTTGTCAACATTTAACACAATACTTACGGACTCGAATAGGGCTCCGTTCTTGCCGATGTTGCCCGAAGGCGTGAGGCCGAGGCCTCCGACCAGACCCGAACACAAGTCAGACATGATGTCACCGTACAAGTTGGGCATCACCTGGAACATTACAAAATAGGATGATGTGAGAATGTAAGAAGGAATCTTAAATACAGATTGGAGTACTCATAAATTACGTCACACGTTAAAGGGGGAGGGGGGGGGGTCAACGAAGTATGACATCGTGTGAAAAGGGGGACTACGAGTCATAAGCTTTTAGACATCACATGTATACATTTAAGGCCCCTCGCCCACGGCGACTTTTTGTAGCGATGCAGTCGCGCGTTCGCATCTATACAGTCGCGATGCGGTCTCTAGCTGTTTGCCCTCGCCCACACCACGATTCTCAGTCGCGATGCAAACGCGATACTGTCGCGATGCAAACGCGATTGTGTTGCACTGATGCTCGGTTCTCCACTCATGCGCCACCCTCCCTCCGTTCTCTCCCAGATGTCGTCCGACACGGTCGCGCGTTTGCATCGATACAGTCGCGATGCTGTAGCGCGTTAGTAGTGCGTTGGCATCGCTTCTGTAGCGCGTTGCAAATGCGACTAACGTGCGTTAGTAGCCATGCTGTCGCACGTTTACGAAACGCGCGACAGCATCGCTACAAAAAGTCGCCGTGGGCGAGGAGCCTAAAGTATTTAAACTCTTAACTAAAAAATTTCAAAATGTTATCAACTCTATCAACATTATTATAAGGTTTAATTTAAAATTAGTACGTGAAACTCTTTGTAATGATGGTGAAAACCGCTTCAAAATTCGTTGCTTAGTTTAAAAGAACAACGCGGTCACACAGACTTACACGAAAAGCGACTTTATCTTATAATATGTATTGATATATAAGTTGTTAAAAAATTAACCTTACAAGCTTTAAGAGGTGCTTTAGACCATCGAACTGAACAACTTTCACTATGGGACAACACCGAAATCACGAAAAATAAATCAGCTGTTTCATACATTTTGGTCAAGTTGGTATTGAACTTTTGTATGAAACAGCTGATTATTTTTCGTGATTTCAGAGTTGGTCCCATAGTGAAAGTTGTTCAGTTCGATGGTCTAAAGCACCTCTTAAAATTTGCAAGGTTAATTTTTAAAAAGTTTGTATAGGTGAACTGACCAGCACGTCGAACAGGGCGGGGTCCTGCACCATGTTGAGGCACACGGTGTCGAGGTAACGCTCCTCGAACTTGATGTTCTTGTGCTTATTGGCCACGTCGCGGCAGCACCGCAGGAACAGACCGTCTGACATACGCCTGGAATTAACATACGACAATTTATAAAACATGTCGCTTAACATTTGAATGCCTATTCTCATACTTTACAATTTAACAAAACATTATGTGAATACTAGCTGCTGCCCGCGACTTGGTCCGCGTGAAATCCTATCCTAACTAAAAGTATCTTTGTTTATTTGTTACTTTTCCACGCCTAAACCACTGAGCCGATCATCCTGAAATTTTGCATATACTTTGTCAGGTGTAAAGAAACGGACATAGGGTACCTTTCATCTCGAAAAAAAGTGCTGTTCCCGAGGAAAACAACAATACACATGGCGCCATCTATTATCATAATAACGTTATTGTTGTTTTCCTCGGGAACAGCACTATTTTTCGCGATGAAAGGTAGGGTACCTTTCATCCCGAAAAAAAGTGATGTCCGTTTCTGTACTCCTGACAACGTATATGCAAATTTTCACGATGACCGGTTCAGTGGTTTAGGCGTGAAAAGGTAACAAACAAACTTACTTTCGCATTTATAATATTAGTTAGGATTAGGATAAATGTTTAACAACAGCGCCCACTGTCAATATCATTCAAGCGCCAAAAGAGTTGTACATTCCTTTCAAAGTTATATTATAGTACCATTATATCTCACAACGAAGGGCAATCCAAGGGAGCTACATTTAAAACAATTAAATACAATGTGTGAAAAGCAAATTGACACCGTTTCGAACAGCCAATACGTCACGCGACAATCCACTGAGTGTTATATTATGAGGCACTTAAACATTCCTTTATGGACCGCTGAAAGGAAAGACGTTCAAGTAAAATCAAACTTTAAAACCGTGTTAAGTAGGTTAATTTTAAAATGACAAATATGTCACTAAATGACTAACATTTTATTTACTATTTAAAAGGAACTCTGTGTAATAATAGAGTTAACGCTTTTAATAGTTTTGAAAAACTTGTGTTCTATTTCATTCATATTCACCAACCAATTTTCTTTTCACATAACAAATCACTGCCTTTGTCTGTCGATTATAGTAGGTATGTAATAGTCAATATTCTCTCAGTGGCGACTTCTTTCACAAAAGCAGTTTATTACAAATTAAAGTTGAACTTATGGCTAAGATTTCCGTAATTTATTATTTTCGTGTTTTCCGTTCTTTTCAATAATTATTGTTTAAAATACTTTGTAATGCATAAGTCTGAAACACGGTCCGTTACTTACTAGTGTCCGGGCGTTGGTAGCTGCGTCAGTTTTAACTTTTGCAGCTAACTTTCGTTTGACAGTTTTCTTTGATTGTCTTCGTTTTCTTGTTCCAAATAAAAGAAAATTATTATTATTTGCCTTCAATACTCACATAATGTTAGCCTTATGTACAGCCGTGACTTTTTTCCTGTTGTTTTCCTGGGCGAACACGAAGGCGAACTCCGCGACCCTCATGGAGGCCTCCTCGGTGATCAGCTTGATGGACTGCACCACTCCGTCCACAATCTCGTGCTCGATGCCAGAGTACTCACCCTCTGTGTTCTCTCTCACTGTCACCACGTCTACGTTGTCGTACAGGGTTTTGATGCTGCAACAAAATGGAGGTCGGGTTAACAATTTGGAGCAGGTGTCCCTAATTTTGGGAGATAACATAACGTCGATGTTTCTCCAAATGAGCGATATGTGAAACGTAACACACGTTGAAACGAATACGATGTCCAAATATGCAATGCAACATGTTCATTTCATGTTAAATGTGTACCCACCATTATAATATATCACGCCTGTCCTCCCCAAAGGGTAAGGCAGAGGTGTACCTATAGTATTCACACCCGTGTAAGTCCCATGTAACAGGGGGCGAGCATATAGTCATCAACTGGTCAAAAATGCAGACTACGGCCTGCTACTGAGAAATTCCTGATAGAAAATCCCGAAAACACTATGTCCGACCAGGTGGCCTACCATGATTTAATTAAAAAACGATTCAAAAACAAGACATTTCAGTTTAGGTTCCTAAACTGCATCGCTTGAGCTGCTCAATGGACGTCATGGTACCAAACAAGTATGAATGAAACCAAAACTTGCGACTCAGTTTGGGACAATCGCTGTCAGAAGATGGCACGGCCTAAACTGAATCGCTAAACTGACGTCATGGTACGAATTAGAAGAACAGTTCAGTTTAGGTCCTAAAATGGAGCTTGTGGTAGGCCTCCTGCTAAAATGTTAGCAAAAGATATTAATGGACAACAGGAGCTGTCGAGTCTGCATCGTTTTAAAAATACTTATTCAAATAAGACTGAGAATGAGCACTTTGAAAGTTCACCATTTGTGAGAGAGATAATGCTGCATTAGGCAGCGGTTATATGAAAATTGGGCTATGCCCAGCATAGGTAGGTTATAGTCCTAGTCCTATAAAGATTTAAGGAATTCTTCTGTACAACTGCAGATATAAAAAAAATAGTTTATTGACACACTATACTTTTGTATACAATACCAATACATTTCACAAAGGTTCATTGGATTTTGGGAAAAGGCTGCACAAATAGTGAAAACCCTGCCTCCTAATTGAGTCAGTGTTTTACTGTAACTTCGTGTACAAAGAAACCTTTATTTATGTGTGTTAACCCATAATGACCAGACGGCCAATTCTCGTAATTTAAAACGTTCAAAATCTAGCCGCAGTCTCATCTCGGCGACCAATGATTTCAACGCTAGATATATATATAAGTCAATGTCGGCGACAAACAAATGTCAAAATGTAGGGAAATTAGAGGTATTTTTGACGGATTGAGACTGAGATCAGACTGTGAACGTTCTTAAAATTACGAGAATTGCCCCTCTGATTTAACTATGAATATGAATGTGTGAGTACGTGTGCATATAGATATAGTTGCAGGTTGTTCTTTGTCAAAACAAAGTTTGTAGTAGTGGATCAAGAATAGTTCAATCCGATACGCAAGACGAGCTTCTCCGAGCTATGCGTGTCTTGGCAGAAGTCCAGACATTTAAACGCACCGATGGAGATGACAAATGAATTAACTTTTTATCTGCACGTGCAGTACGGTACGCTAATGTCAGAACTAATTAGAAAGACTCAATGTAACGCGCATTTTTTTTGCGCCTTAGGGTGCTTACATAAAGAAGCGGGTTTTCGGTCCTGACTCCCGGTACAGGTCTCTGCAGGTTGATCTTCGGTAGGAAACGGTTATATGTTTTACCTGCACCGATCGGTACCGACCCGCACCACCCCGCACTTTATTATGTAAGCACCCTTAGGGCCTATGATAGGCGCAGCGCGTATTTTACCCGCTCGCTGTCGACGCACGTATACGCGCTGCAAACGCAACTAGCGCTGCTTTTTTAAAGTGGAAAGTCCGCCATCAAAACGCTGTATTTGGAACGCGCGTAACGCAGTGACTTGCATAGGCCCTCAATGAGAAAGTTACAAAAAAAAAAAAAATTTAACGTAACTTCAGTTATGTAGTTGTCCTTGTAAATTACTATTATTAACAATGAGAAAATTATACATGAGATAACTTGGTTAAGTAGCATAGAAAATTACTGTAATTTTGCTAATGCTAATTTTTCTTCACAATTTCAAATTACACAATCGGTGTAAGTATTGAACTGCCGTTCTCGCTTTTTTGTCAGGCAGCCTTGTAATTTGAAGCTACTGGCGCTATGAGTCACCAGAATATTGTTAGTAATCCATACCTACCGATTATGGAACAACAAAGGTAAACATTTCAAAGGCTGTGACAAACAAAAAATATTGCTAACTTTGAGTAAATTATTTCATCACCACTGCTCTCAAAACGGTGCAGTAATGTCTTAGAACAAAAAAATCGAAGACATGTGACATTCAGCAACGCGCACTGGGCTCGCGTGGTGGATTATGGTCCTCTCCCTCTCACGGAGAGGAGGCCTGTGCTGTGTCCCAGCAGTGGGAACGTTGTTAGGCTGATTATGTTTATGCTAAGTGCCAAGCTCTTTATTTAAACAATTAGCAACTGTCAGTACAAAATTAAATACCGTTTTTTATTTCTTTCCCACATTTCAATATGCTATTGTTGACCGGAAAAAAAAACAGTAAAAACATCTTCAATCTCAACCTTGAACACGAATTCAGGAATAAAAGCCATTGACATTGGTTGATAGTGTTGCGATACTCTTATCAGTACACACGTGCTAAATGAAACGTTCTTTATCTTTAAGGCATTCGGTGAAACCACACTTCTAGGGTAGCGGGATCGTCCGAAAGGGTTACCGCTGCCCCGGAACATAAAGGGCTAAGGAAGGAACACGGGTGGGTTTTAGTCAGTAAGAGTCTGACACTCCCTTCCGCTCCACCCAGAGCGGGAGGAGTCATTAGATGATTTCCCATCCAAAAAAAAAAAAAAAAAAAAAAAAAAAAGGGTGATATCACACTTCTACGGTCAGCAGACAGTCTAAATAAGGAAGTATGGCAGATCAAACTTTATGAGGAAAAGCGGAATACAAGATGATTTAACCTTTTCGCCGCCAACGTACACAAAACGCAATGCCTCGCCGAGCGCCAAGCTATAAATGTATAACTAAATATATAGTAAACAGTAGTGATGGGGATATCGTCATATCGATGAATAAGATTTGTACGCGTAAAGTTAAGATTTAAAGTTGATTTTACGAATATAAATAAAAACTGATTAAATATTTCCAGATTTGTTTTGCTTCACAGTATCCTTAATAAGAAAAAACAGTATAAATTATGAGTATCAAAGAAACTAATACATAACTCAATTAGAACTATAAGGAATGGGGTACATCTCTATTTGTTTCATGATCTCATTCTTTAACTTCATATCAAGTTATTGGCACTGAGGGCACGTTGAATTCGATTCTGATCAGGGATGGGGTCTATGGTCTTTCTTTCTTCTATTTTTGTTTATTCCTGTGTTTTTTTAATAACTTCAGTTAACGTTTTTTACCGTAGGTATCTAAGTAGCAGAATTTTTAATTGTTTTTAAAGTGTTTTTTGAAATGGAAAGTAACTATATATTTAAATTCTATCACGCTTGTAGCCGTGTACTTATCAAAGCATTGTTTTTTAAGTGTTGTTTCTGTTCTTTTCTTAACTCATGTATTGTATTTACCATAATAGTGTATGGAGTACAAAAACAGTACCTAAATCTACTGTAATTACAGTGCATCTGGAGATACTGGGCTCACCGAACATTTTACATACTTATTGAATTCCTACTCTTTGATGAATAAACATTATTATTATCATCCAGTTAGACATACCTCAGAATTATCTTCTGGTTCAATGTTCTCCACAAAATACTCCGAGTCCGATTCCACACCTTGCAAAATTTTAAGAAGTTCGTCCGAATCAAGTTCTTCACTTATTTTTCTATTTGTTATCAAGTGAAAGAAAGAAAGATGCGTGCGCGCGAATCCGATTTTGTGCTGCACTATGCCAAAGTGACCTTGACAGCCGCACGCCTATGACGTCACTGACCAACTTCTATAGTAGTTCGTGGCACTCGGTGGCGCACAGGGGCATAGACGACCAATTGTTTTGTAGAGATGGGAAAATAACTATCGACAAGAATTGGTAACAACTTTATAATTACGTATCGGCATCTACCTGAAGGTCGAAATTCATCTACTATCCTTTGTAATGAAGTAGATAACTAAGTTCATATTTTATTGACCTCAAATTGTTCTCGATATTCGTAACTTTCTGTATTTATAAATATTTCAATGGTGAAATCAACCTTTCACGGCACATCACTGGCCAACTTGATATGAAGTGATTGGCGTTCTGAGGAAAGTAACAAAATTCGGATTTTCTGTTTTTGCCGATTTTAGGACAAACTAGGGCTTATTTTGTGTAGAAAAATAAAAAACAGGGTAGTAGACAGTGCTATCTTAAATAATAAAATGGAACAAAGCTTTTAATCACAGTAAATTTATTTTAATAAGATAGTTAAAATTAACAACTTCTATAGAAGTTGTGGCGCTGGTGGCACGAAAATCCCGAACTTCTATAGAAGTGCTTGGCGGTGAAAAGGTTAACGAAATTTTTTCTCCATAGACACCTATTACCCTTTGGAATGGGCAATAAGCTTCATCTTTCTGAGTGACCGACACTTTGAAAATTCAAACGTGCCTGTTGGTTTAATTGAAATAAATACTTCGAGTTTGAGTAATCTGGGATCAATTGAGGCCTTTTTCTGGTAGAGTTGCGGTGCGACAAGAGAAGTTGGTACAGTAAAAGCAATTTTTTTTTAAATTTTCTGCCGCCTTTGGGATAATGGTTTTAGATCGTTGGTAGCTCAAATTAAATTTTACAGGAGCATGATTTTTATGCATACTCGGTAAAAAAATGCAAAACAATAGTACCTTTATGCGTGTTACAAAGTTTCGGAAATCAGTTCATTCACAAAGGCAGTTTCGGACACAGAATGACTCACTTTTTAAGTTTTTAAGCTCTTGCTGGGTTCAACACTAGTTCAAAGGCTAATGACTGGTTTATGTAACGAGCGTTCAATTGCTTTAAAATACAGTGTGAGAAGATGATTGATACTTTTTGCCATTTTTTACCATCTTGGAGCCGCGACAAAAACTTATTGATTGTAAATTCAAAGAAATTTTTAGTGATTGTAAATTATTATATGAAGGGCAATATTATTTAATAGAGGTATGAGGAACAGGGTGTTAAACATCCTCATCCTTCATATAAAAGGGAGGATTATACCATAAGACGGGTGTTGTCTGGTGGGCTACCGCCCGACGATGTTGATGTCGGGACGTTGTATGTTAGTCGCGACTCGCGCGTCAAATTTTACTTGCGCGATGCAGGATGTTTCGTGACGTAAATGTGATGCATGTTTCGCATGTGGCGTTGTAGATACCGCCACAATTTTAATCTGATCATCTTCATCTATAGTCTATACATATCAATCACAAAATTCTGATCTAAAAATAACGCAAAAATGCAACAACTCAATCTAGATGCCTGATGCATCATAAACACACAACAAAGATTGCAATCAGTGCAGTCATAACAATTACATTCCAAATATACCACAACCAGAACGTTCCGGTTTCTTTGTTATCAACACGTGCTATGTTTTATCAACATGCTATTAACCTTTTAATTTAAATTACTGAATTATGACCCCTTGTATTTTTGCAATGGGGCACACAAGCGTGCCAGCGAATTTCATTGTATTTACAGCCCGATGCAAACTTTATGGCGGCTCGGAACATGAGGCGAGTCGCTGCGCAGTAACAAATTCACCTGTCGGCGGAGGTGAGGGGTGAGGTACTGCGCAGCGAGTAGCGCACTTCAGAGCCGCCGTAAAGTTTCACCACCACAGTATAAGTTCCGTCTAACTTCCGTATCCCTGGCATATACACAGTGGCGTAGCTATCGGAGGGCTAAGCGATGCCGTGCACCGGGGCCCCCAGGCTGAGGGGGCCCCTCGGCCCCTGACCAGCAAACCTCGAACTGACCTAGCAAAAAATTTATTTCACCTTCAGAACATAAATATAATAAATTGTTTCTGTTGTGTTATGTAAGTTCTTGTGTTGAGCCAATCGGCTGTTATGCGACCGATTTATGAATACTAGCTTACTCTACTAATAAACTCAAATTCAAAGCATTTATTTCAATTAAACCATGTACAGGCACTTTTGAATTATCAAAATTAAATAGTCGGTCAGTTAGTCAGAAAGTTGAAGCTAGTTGCCCATTCCAAAACGTAGATCTCTATGGAGAAGAACGGGCAAGAAACTCCATGGACACTCTTTTAAATCAAGATATTACAAAATCCTGGGTACATTATTCTTGCTTGTTGCTTCTATATGTGAGAACAATGTAAAAAAAAACACGAATGAAGAAACAATTCAAAATGTAAGCCTTGGCAGTTAAGAGATGACCAGTCTCAACAGACGGCGCCCGTTCACGAACATGACTCCACATAATCATATTAGTAATGAACTGCACTCCCTTTTTTGCCAAAATTCCATATCTTTGACATCTTCTACTAAATATTGTTACAGTACTCCTACACCCTAAACTATTTACATAATAATATGTAAGTATTTATGTTTTTTACTTGATAAAATAAAACCTAACCAGTTTAGATACGAGCCCCAACTTTTTTTTTGCACCGTGGCCCCTGGTCACGTAGCAAAGCCACTGCATATACTGCATGTATCAGAAAGGTGTGGTCATAATTATAAGGGTGTGTACAGACAAAAAACTGAACAACTTTCTCCATGGGACCAACATCGTAGTCACGAAAAAGCTGTCCTGTCCCATACAAACCTTCAATCGACCCAAATGTCGGAAAAAAAATTAGAATTGATTAGTTTTATGTTTGTTCTTGGAGTTTTAATAGGCACTGTTTGAGTGAACAAGCAAACATTATCATTTAGCACCTTATTATGTTGTCATAGAGCTTATTGGTGTTAAACAAATATTTTGGCGCCTCTTCAGTAGTTACATAACATAATATTCATAGCTAATAGTTACATAGGAAACTGTAACAGCAATGACAGCTTTGAGATAATAAAATTAAAAGTCATTTTTTCTTTGTTTTTATGATAATCTCCGCTTAGTTCTAGTCAGTTTTATCAACATTCATGCTATAAACGCCCGTCTCGCGCCTTTATTGAGACATTCATTTGGGTGTCACCTATTGTTAGTGATAACGGGCATGAAACCGTTGTTGTTCCCTAAAGTCCATAGTCCTCCTTATCGATTTAGATAACGATAACCTTTAGAAATCAATTCCTCATACGAAACTCACCTTTTTATATGGTTGTATACATAATATGTCAAGTCTGACAACCGTATCTAGACTACATAGCTAGATACTAAATGTATCAGTAGCTGACGGTAATTTATTTAATGATAATAATAATAATCGAGTTGCCATCTGACCTCAGTTAGATTGTACTTATTGATATCTATAATGTCGACTACGTGCAGCGTTTTCTGTTGCCATCTATTACCTCAATAGAATTAAAAGGTATTTTTAACATAAGCATGATCAGCCTATAACATTCCCACTGCTGAGACACAGATCTCCTCTCTGTGAAAGGGAGTGGGCCGAATTTCACGTGTGTCCAGTCCAGAGTGAGTTGGTGGCTCAGACCATATAAAAAACCAAGACAGAGGGCTGTCAACAAAGTGAGGCCGGTTTCGTGAACATGTGTGCACATAGTAAGGTGTAGTTTAATTGTAAATGGTTGTAAATGTGTGCGTGTATGCACAGAGTACGGAGCTGCAATTTTGGCATGCTTCACTGTATTGTTCACAGCGCTATGTCTTGACTTTTTATTTGGTCTGAGGTTGGTGGATGTCATGCCGGTTTCCTCACGATGTTTTCTTCACCGTTTTGAGAGCAGTGGTGAGTATGAAGATACGTAATCTTAAATTTTTTTAAATGGTTGGCATGTATGGAATTAGGTTACTGTTTTCATGCTAAGGTTCATACATAGCATATTAAAAGCAAGTAGTCTGCCAGATGGTAAAAAGAATACGTAATGGTAAATGCATGGTGATAGGGACATCGATGCGCAAACTGCAACCAAGAATTTAGCACGATTTTAGACCCCTTAGCGTAAACATTTTTGTCGGTTATCAAATCATAATGTATAGAACACTAATTTTTTTTTAATACACTAATAATAATAATGAATCCTGTGCTGAATTCATGGTAACAGGTTGAGAGTCGATGTCCCTACCGCCCTTTATACTAGATTTAGCACATTGCGGCCATTTGCCTTATCAGCCAGCGCCCCTTTTTCTACCGAGATAAATTGGCACTCCATAAATCAATTCAAACCACCTATCAATAAACGACAGTAATAGATCGTGGACATTTTATCGTAAAAACACTCATGTGATTGAAATCAATTTGTAACGCCCAGATAAGGTTTAAACGCAGACAGAATATCGGTATATCTATGGCAATCAATTGTCTAGGATTACTACAAAAACCAGGCGTTTTATTTATGGCTTATAATATGGATCATATTGTTACACCATAAGGACGTAATTTCATTAACGTTTGATAGTGGCATGGGCTGTTACGTGGTTACTTCGGCTTTCGGAAGGTAAAATTTATGACGTACGTAGGTACGTGTCCATCTCGAGTACGATTTGATTAGATACCGTACATTCAAATATTTATGTTATAATATAATATTAATAATAATAATATTAGCAGTACTTCTGGACACGGCTCGCATTGTCAGGCGGTTCCTCTCTCTGGAGCCCTGACCACCGGTAGCTTGGACCCTGTTCCCGATACCGGTGGGCAACTATTTTTTACATTTTTAAATGTTTTTATATTCTAATATTTAAAAATATAATTTATATTTGTTTAGACGAATAAAGGAATATTATATATTTTATATGCTTATATTTAAAAATATAATTTATATGTAAATAATGAAATAAAGGAATAATATTATTAAGAGTCCCTATCAATTTCTGCGCGCTACTAGATTAGGTAATTATAGGAGCGCAATGTGTCTGTGTGCGTTCGAACTATAGCTGATAATCGTAGTGTGCGTTGAAGCGTACGATGAAGCGGGAACAAATAATCTTGGTCCGGAACCGCTATTATTAGTACTCCATAGTTTTTACTAAGATTCCGTAATACTGGATGGATTTTATTGTGATTATGACATGTTATGTTTAGGTCCCCTAAATACAATAAATATCGTTGAAATAAAAACATCTTAACCTAGTATTCACTATAGCAAAAGCAAATTACAAAGTGTGACCAGCGTATACAAGGTACGTCTGAAACGAATTACACGTGTTATTGTTTACCTAATACAGAACGAAGGGGTCTGTAGTATTTCCCTCGCTATAAGACCGCATACCATGAGAGTATAGTATAGCGAGCCATTTTGTCTTATTTATTTTATTTATTTATTAGGCTTTTCAACAATGAGTACACTGTTACTTTATAATTTGTCTTGTTTGTGTTTGTATTTGTTCTTTTTTTTTTTTTTTTGCGCGCTGGCAACACTGGTGACAGGTCGTGAAAAAACGACCTCGTAGATAAATTATTTTAGAATATTAATTAATTGTGTTTATTTTGTTTTAAATCTATTGTTTATCATACAATCTTAGTATAAAGTGTCACACGCAGTGTTTGTGCCGTGTTTTTGGTCGTGATAATCTATAATAATCGATATTACGAAAAATCGATCTACCGGCTGTCAACGTTTGGATTGCGGATTTGAATTCATCGAACCCGGGGAGTATTTTGTTTTATGATAATCATTATTGTAGTTGTATTTACACACTATACATCATCTGTAAACACTGCTCAGAGTTATGAGCAACGTCCAGTACACACAGGCACCGTTTATGTCTCCTTTTGCTTGACAAATTGTGGAAGCAGAATCGACGACGAAAACACTTGCTTCAGACATAAACTTACACTACAAACTTTACTACACATATTTATCCCTAATATATACTTACTATTGTTTGATGGAATAAATTCTAATTGCTATACTTAATTATTAAACTACCTATTATTTGAAACCCAAACATTGTTTAAATGATGACAGTTTGTTAAGTACTTCTAATCTCATGTCCCTAGCATTCTTAGTAGAATCTAGAATGCCCAATAATAGTTATTATCCTAAATAATAATAAAAGTCTTTATGTAAACATTAAAAATTGTGATAAGCCCTAGAATAAATTAAATAGCTTCTTATCTTCTTGTACCTTCATATTTTATTTTTTTTCTTTAATCTTTTCTAAAACTTTATCTTTTGTTTTTCTTATTCCCTGCTAACTGTCTTACCCTCCCACCTTCTCAAGTTCTCAACTCTTAGATTCCTCATACACTCAGTTGTTTCTTGTCATATTTCAGGTGCTATTTGGGGAATTTTTTGAAAATGATGACCCGCGGAGCCACAGTTCGTGATATGAATGAAAAACTGAGTGTAGCACTGAAGAAGCTGGAGGCATCACAGAAGGAATGCAACCAGCTGCTGCAGGAAAGAGAGGACAGCGAGGTTGAAGTCAAGAGGATTAATGACAAAAATACTCAACTAAAAAGACAGCTTGTAGAACTTCACACCCAGCACATGGACATACTTGACCAGCATCACCATCTCCGTCAACTAGTGTCAGACTTTCAAACTTGTAGTGACACTCATGACCAGGCACTGAAACGCATATCAGGCCTTGAAGCAGAATTATGTGTGGCACACAACACCATTTCCACCATCAACTCTCTGAAAGCCAGCGAACAGGTTGCCAACACCAATAACCTTTTCAATGAGCTGGTTGGTAGTGTATCTGGACTGGAGTATGAGAAGCCCACCATTACCATAGACCTGACTGGGAACGATACCTTAACTAGATGTCCAACTCCAACTAGTCATAATAAAATTAAGAAATATATTAAAATTAGTAAAAACATTAAAAGGTACAAGAAACTCTTGAAGACACAAAGTGTTCACAAGTTTAACATTAATCTTAGGAAACAATGTATTAACTTACAAAGCCAACTAAATGTATGTAATAATAACTTGGAAAATAGCAGACAAATGTATTATGTTGACATACAAAACCTTCAAAAGGAATTACTGAGTAGGGAAAATACACTTAAGGAAATATCCTGTAAGTATGAGTCTAGTCAACAAATGCTAAGCGAGCGCTTGCAGGAGGCCTGTGAGTTAGTGGACCTAGTCAAGTACAATGCAGAGAGGTACGAGTCACTAACAAATAATATCACTTGTAGTTGTGCTCCCACTCACACCACCACCTCACCACCCCATTCACCTCACATGTCACAGCATGTTGTACCTGCTACTTCACCCATTTCAGCTCATACTACAGAAACAATATATCCCACTCAAAGTAATGTTTTGGTATTTTCTGATAGATTAGGATCAGGTTTTGGATCATTATTAAATAACCGCTCTAAACATGCTATAGCTAACTGTTGTTATCATAACTTGCATTTTAATGAGCTTGTTCATAAAATAAAACATACACAAATGAATGAGCAGACTACTGTAGTTCTTTTAATTGGAAACAGTTTGAGCGTAACAAAAAGGGACATAGTTAACGGTATTGACACCCTACTTAAATTAAAACTAGGTAAATTAATATTATGTGCATTGCCATATTCTGATAATTTGTATGATGTAGAAAATGATTACATTTATAGTTTAAACAACTTAATGCATATTTTGACATGTCGTCATAGTGACCGTTTATTGTATTTTGATACAAACTATTTTATTAGGGATTTTGTATTAGCTCAGGAACATATGTTTCTTCCCAAGAAAAGTAAACATGTATTGGCTACTTTGTTAGCTTACAATATACACGCAGTTATTGATAATTTAACTGAGACTAGGTTAAGTGACGAAACAGTATTATCTAGTACTTCTATTAATACTGTCATTAATTCTTTAAACTTTTAGAGTCGACAAAAGAGAAGCGTAATAATATTTTACTGTATCACCAAAATATAAATCGCATCTCTGGCAAAATCTTAGACGTGGAAATGTTAATAGATAAATATCATATGGATATCTTATGTTTTTGTGAAACATGGTTAAAACCAGATAGAATGCTGTTTAGTGTAAATAATTTTTCAGTTGCCAGTGCGTACAACAGGTCCTCAATAGGGGGTGGTACTTTAATATTATGTAATAGTTCTTTTAGATATAAAGAAAGAAAGGATATCACTGCTTGCTCTGTTGATCGCTTATGTGAGGTAGCATGTGCAGAGGTTGAAGGCCATACTTTCTTATGTGTTTATAGACCACCAGCCTCTAACTTGTCATCATTCTTGATTGTAATGGAAGAAATCCTGAGTAAACTTTTTAAAGATAGTAAATTCGTTTTTGTTTGTGGTGATCTAAATATTGATCTTTTAGTTAATTCACCAGAAAAATGTAAGCTAATCTCATTGTTTAAGTCATTTAATTTAAAATGTATATTTAATGAAGCGACTAGAATAACAGCAACTTCAGCTTCATGCATCGACAATGTATTTACTAATTGTAAAATAAAAGACTCGTCCTTAATTAGTGGCGTCAGGTCTGACCATACTGGTCAACTTGTATCATTTGACTTAGGTAAAAAATTAAACACGGAAAAATCCATTCATTTGAGACCTTTAACTAAAAATAAATTGAAAATGTTTAATAATAATGTTCATAGCAATCTTTCAACAGCTAGTTTTGATTCACAAGACCCCAACATAAACTATGGTACATTATTTTCTACAGTATGCCAAGAATTCAATAAAGCATGTCCTGTAAAAAAAGTTACTATAAATACTAAACCAAAATTTAGTGAATGGGCCACTGCTGGCATTAGAAAAAGCAGAGATACTTTATATAATCTGTACCACGAGAAATCACTAACTTCTGATCAAGCCCTTCATAATTATGTAAGAAACTATTCTAAAATATTCAAAAGAGTCTGCGCTGTGGCTAAATCTAAATTAATAAGTAACAAAATTAGTATGTCTAATAATAAAATAAAAACTGTGTGGCAAGTAATTAACAAAGAAACTGGAAACACAAAACAGCGAGATCAGAATGAGTTGTCCCTAAAAATTGATAATGAAACCATTTCAGATAAGTTGAAAGTTGCTGAGACACTAGAACATTTCTTTACCAACATACCAATAGAGGTTACGAAATCTCTCCCCTCATCACCTATGTTAGCTGAAGCTCTTCTTAAAGAAAACTTTAATAAGGATATTCCAAGCTTTGAATTCAAGCCCATTTCTGTTGCCACAATTAAAAAAGCGTTTAAAAGTCTTAACATAAAAAACACTGAAGACTTATGGGGGATTTCTGTTAAGGTTCTCGGAGATATTATTGACACAATTGCCCCTGCCCTAACAGGCATATTTAATCAATGTTTAGACAGCGGTACGTTTCCTGACCTAATGAAACATAGTAAAGTAGTACCAATTTTCAAATCGGGTAGTAAGTTTGATCCCTCCAATTATAGACCTATATCTGTGCTACCAGCATTGAGCAAAATCTATGAAAAAATCATGCTGGACCAGATGTTGTCACATTTTAACTCAAATGGGATTTTACATAGTCGCCAGTTTGGTTTCACGAAAGGTAGGTCGACGACGGACGCGGGAGCAAAACTCATCAGTCACATTTTGGAATCCTGGGAGAAGTCCCAGGATGCAATTGGCATTTTCTGTGACCTCTCAAAAGCGTTTGACTGCGTTGACCATAATACACTGCTCTGTAAATTATACCATTACGGAATTCGTGGACAAGCTGCTGATCTTGTTCTTTCCTACCTATCAAAACGGCAGCAAAAAGTAAACGTTAACGGGGCGACGTCATCGGGGTCTCTAGTTAAGATGGGCGTGCCTCAAGGCTCAATTCTTGGCCCTTTCTTATTTCTAGTATATATTAATGACCTTCCTTACATGATGGCTAACTTATCGGATATCATTTTATTCGCTGATGACACTTCCCTTATTTTTAAAATAGATAGAAAAGATACGGATGTCTTACATGTCAACGATAGTCTGGCTGTTCTTTCGAAATGGTTTGCAGCTAATAATCTTTTACTTAATGCGAACAAAACTAAATGTCTTAAGTTCTCATTACCAAATGTACCTCAAGTGGATCTGAATTTAAAACTTGATGGCAAAAAACTAGATGCTATTACGGAAACTGTATTTCTGGGAATTACTTTAGATTCAAAATTACAATGGGGCGCACACATTAGAGCTCTTTCAGGTAGATTAAGTTCAGCTGCATATGCAGTAAGAAAAATAAGGCAGTTGACAGATATAGCCACAGCTAGGTTAGTATACTTTGCATATTTCCACAGTATTATGTCTTATGGTGTTCTGCTGTGGGGATCGGCAGCTGACGTAGATTCAATTTTCATTTTACAAAAGAGGGCAATCCGCGCAATATATAAAATGGGTCCTCGCGAGTCTCTTAGAAACAAATTTAAAGAAATTGATATACTAACTCTGCCTTCTCTTTACATTTTAGAAAGTATTTTGTATGTTCGCAAAAACTTAGGACTTTTCAAAATAAGAAGCGATTTCCATAATATAAATACACGCAGTAAAAATGAAATTGTGATACCTAAATTTAGACTAACTAAAACTAGCAAGTCATTTCTTGTAAACAGCATCCGTTTTTATAACAAGTTGCCAAAGTCGGTTACAGAACTTAGCGATGGAAAGTTCAAAACCCTCATCAAACGAGTCCTTATCAAAAAAGCATATTATAAGATTAAAGACTACGTTGAAGACAAGGTAGTTTGGCAATAATTCCTTCTGCACATGTGGCTTCCCTGGCACCTCTTTGACGGCATAAGTTCTACGTAAATGTCTATTAACTGCTCTCAAATTACGATGTTTATTTTTTATTTGTACATACTTCTATGACATAATCTTTTTATTATTTGACATTATATACAGACAATTTTAATTTTTCACCTCTTTCTTAGTTGAAATGGCAATCATATCTCTTGGTTTTAGTAGATTTTTATATTTTGTTTATCCTTTTGATACATCCTTATTTTGTAAATGTGAGGACTTTGTAAGCCTTGTAGACTAGATCTGTAGACCATTTTTTATTTTTATCAAGTACCTGGTACTTGTTGACAGGCCTACGCTGTCCTCCCATACCTACTGTAACTCGAAAACATTGTAAAAGCCAATTATTTTTAAAAGAGTAACCATGGAGTTTCTTGCCGGTTCTTCTCCATAGGAAACGACCAATTGGAACCGTGCACCTAGCTTCTGACGTTTCATAAGTGCCCATGTTGGTTTATGTGAAATAAAAATATTTTGATTTTGATTTTGATTTTGATTTTGCTCATTGATGATGTTCCAAGTAATATTTGATTTTTGGTAGATTTCTGCCATGTAATTCTCTACAAATACAATTAAAATATTTTTAGACTATATAAATAATAGTAAATTATTACAATTTTCTTAATTAAGGTGATTGCAACAATTATTATTTACCTAAGAACTGCACGTGCCTTTCGTGTTTTTTCAACTTTATTCTTTTTACCTTTGATTTTTCCATGATAATAAAGTTCACTTTTTCGACCCATTTTCTAAAAATATATTCACCATATTACTAATAGTTCAATACAAAACATTAATAAGTCACACTATTAAAATAAAAAAATAAATATACTTAGTCTCAAAACTGGTCAGGCGTAGTACAAAATCATGCGCGATTCGCTAGTTACGTCGGGAGCGGCGAACGTCACAGGCGACACAGGTCCGTCGTCGAGAAGCCCTCGGGCGCGACTGAATGCATCGAGCGAGTGCATCGGTTTATAAGGCATTATTTAAATATTTTACTACAATTAAATAAGTAGTCTAAATTAAAATATAAAAATTGAGTTTGGTAGATAAACACCTCAAATTTTAAAATATTTAACACTTATTGTTATTTTCAATCAATTCTTACACATAGACGACGGTTTTGCACATGATTTTATTGGAGTTTTTCAGCGTAGTCAACATTTTTTTACAAGTACTAATTCATTAAACTTTTAAAAAATAAATTGTAGACTTACTAATATACTATGTTCCCAATATTTGGGATTTTTTTCAGATTGTTATTTGCTACCAGTAAGCTAAAAAAGCAATTGAAAAACATGGTGTTTCGTGTTTACGTAAAAACGTGTGTTAGATTTTTATTTTTCTTAATTTATATTAAGTAGTTATCAAAATTTTAATTTGTAGACTTACTAGATAAATAGATGATAAATAACTGTGCATTTAAAAAAAAAGTAGATAACTTAAGGATATTGAGAAAATTGCGCTGAAAAAAATGGAATTTTCTGTTTTTAGACAGCGAAATTGATAGGGACTCTTAATATTTGCCACTCTCCTTGCTCTAGTGGTCGCAAGCGAGATTGTTGGACAAGGGGTAGTGGCTTTGATAATGTTATTGGGGTTTTTGGTCAGAGGTCTTTGGGACGGATCCATAATTATGTTTCTCATTCTAACTAAAACTTGTTTTATCGAAACCGATTTAAAACTGATGACCATTCAGATTCGTTACAAAACGATTGGTATAATCGATTCGGTTCGCTATTGAAAAGTTCTAAATCTTTAAACTAGTGACCGACTAACCGCTTATGGCGAAAGAGTGTGTTAAGAAGTAGTACGCATTGACGAGTCATGGCGCCGGTCGATCAAGGTGAACGTCCTAGGGTTTGTCTTGGCAGGACGCCAGTTTATACAATGTAAGCTAGCATTTACAACATAAATACAAGTAAAGGGACACTGGCCTGTGACTACCATCCTCATATTATATTCTTAAAGGAATGGCCATTAATAAACACATTAACATGGCTTAACTGGTGCGCTTGTAGGTCTCGATCACACAGGCGTAAATGCGTAATGCAACTTGGCTATTTGATGTGTTATTTCTTTAGCTATACGTACATTACAGACATACAATTTTTATGAAGTTATGCGTACAGTTTCCATACTAATATTATAAATTCGAAAGTAACTCTGTCTATCTGTCTTATCTGTATGTTACCTTTTCACGCCTAAACCACTGAACCGATTTAGATGAAATTTTGTATAGACATAGTTTGAGTCCTGGAAAAGGACATAGGATAGTTTTTATCCCAATATTCCCACGGGATCGAAACTTATGCGGGGGAAACCGCGGGGCGCAGCTAGTAGTATAATATACATACATTTTTTATGAAGTCGAACGTAGGCTGTTATGAGACGCGACGTTACATGTTGCGCGTGAAGATGCGCCTGTGTGGGGAAGTCTTTAGACACCAATAATATTTTTAATCTATTTGAGCAGTGAGCACTACAGAACAATGCGAGATGAGAATCTCTTGGAAAACGTGGTTAATTAGAAATAAAAGGTACCAAATTAAAATGCCTGTGGCTTTGCCAATTTACATAAAATATAAATATTAATTGCAGAGGGACATGATCTGCACATGTAAACTGACTCCCTCTATCATAGACCTTGAACCATAGTCTAGACTCGTTATCAGAGGTGATTATCATTGACCCACAAAGTGTCAGGTTTAACAAACGTCGGCCATTACTTATATTTTGGTTTACTGCTCTTTTAAGATACTGTGATCCCGGAAACTTTAATTAACAGATAAAAAGCAAAACAAAAACAATTTGCTTTGTTCTTAAAACATGTATTTAATTTAAATTAACTTCTGTTTTCAATGTTATCAACTGAAGAATGATGTTTATTTAATTTACATTATGTGTTGTGCATGTGCATTGTTAGTTAAATGATTAGAAACTCATTTTCCTTTAAGTTAAATGGTTCTTGAATGTATGTCTAGGTTCCTTGACAGCAGAACAAGAATATTATTTTTAATATTATTTTTATTTAAATACTTTCAACTTTTTCCTGGTCACTTTATTCTTATGTAGGGTTTTGTAAAAACCCAAATATAGGCATATCATAAACCAACAAATGCAATCTTATCTGCAGTTTTCTCACAAATTATCCTGTCCGAGTCATTCAAATTTATTGAATGACTCTGGCTAAAGTGACATTGACCGAATTAACTCGGTCAACTCTGTGATTTCTTTTCATTGACATTTTATATTGAAAACTTAAATAAAATAAAGAAATACATACCCTTCCATACTCCTGCAAGGCCTGACGTTAGCATACAAGTCGAACTCCTTACGCAGAGCCAAGTTAAGGGACCTGTAGCCCTTTCCGATCGGGGTCATCAGGGGACCCTTAAGACCGATCTTGTTAGCATTAACTGAGTCAATGGCCTTCTGTGGGATACCCATCTTGCCGTCTGGGCCCTAGAATATAAATATTCAGTTACTTACAAGAATAATAGGCTCAGCTTTTGAGTTAACGGAATCATTACTTGAATGTAGAGATTAATTTGCTTCAGCATTGCAATGTTAATATTACAGGCATCTTATACAGTTTGGGGATTTGAAAAATAGCAAAGGCATTTATAATTTATATCAAACAGTAGTCTCATCAAACTGTGGTAGCAGTAGTAATAAACTACTGCTGCAAACTGAAAATACCTAGCTCAACAAGGATATTATTAAATGTAACCCAAAACCTACACTTTATTAGTGTCAGAATGTTTAGCAATATGAGCCTAATTCTTTCAATGACGAGTGTTGCATTCGTCAACATCCAATACTGAAAATAGGGCACTACATAAACCACATTGCTGATACAATAGAATAACATTTAATGAGATAAAATCTGGTTGACATTTATCACTAACTTTTTAATATTGAATGCATAAGTTTGCATTAAATTAAGTGCATAACTTCAGATTGAAAAAGAAATGTGTAGTATTCAGTAAAGTAATTCGAAATAATAAATCTTTATTATTTATTGTGATGATCCGGCAATACTGTCAGGGGGTCAAGCGAAATGGTACCCTAGGGAAGGGAAGAGAAAGGAAAAGCCTGGAAAAGATGGCAGGATAACTTCGTGAGGACGGCTGGAAAGACATGGACCAGACAGGCAAAAAACAGGGAGAATTGGAAGGGGTTGGAGGAGGCCTATGCCAAAGGGCAACTGATATTGAATGTTTTGGTCAGTGGGTCGTCTTAGGGGCGGATTTTTACTACAACAATCACTCCGGAAAATGGCTATAAATAAATAAAATAATGTTTTTGACATGAAGGAATGCATTGTTTACAATGCTATTTACAAATATATAAATATAAAACATTGTTTATATTTTTAGGGAATGATTCTTCTGTCGAATTTCATACTTTTTAACACACTAGCAACATAGGGACCATTGCAGTTTAATCTAGTTAAAATATAATACAACAAATAGGGGGCTTACCCGAACAGCTGTGACGTCGACCTCATCCCACTCGATGGGGACTTTCGCGGCCTCGAAGATCTTCTGCACAGCGACCGTGATCTCAGGCCCGATGCCGTGGCCGGGGATGAGCGTTACCTTGCGCACGCCCGAGCTGTACTGCGCGGCGCCGCTCCGGCTCGCAGGCACCTACACAGCACCAGCAAATACCAGTCATATAACCTCAAATACAATACCAATTAATCACAAAAAAAATATATGTAACCTCATCTTTCCCTCCCATATTCACCCCAGAACCATTGCTCGCACCCGGCTCCAACCATTTCAGCAGTGAACCCAATACTTTACTCTCACGAAAAGGTTCCAAAAGCACTTTTATGTAATTCCTCGACATAATTACTATAATACTACGTCTATTTTTGGATGACGAGAATTGTAACACAGTAAACCACTAAAGCTATAAGTTATGAAGGTCATGCAAAAGGACTCTACGTTAGTTATTATGCAACACCTTTACAAACTTACAATTTTCCTGATAATTCTTGCAGCCATTTCTCAAATTTTTGCTAATTCGACGAGTGATAACTCCGCGGTGAAGGGCGGAGGGGGAGGAAATTGCAGCGCGGTAACTACGCATGACCGGAAACTACTATCAAGGACATTCTAAACGTTTCAAGACAATTTCAATTTCATAAAAAATAACCAAAATATTTTATTTTAATGTGTTATAAATAAGGAGTAAACCATCAAGTGCCATTTACTTAAATGATAAGATTTTAAAATACAAGAAAAGTCTTAATGGTTTGGCAAATGAATGGCAACATTGATACCTAAAGTTGGATAAATGTCATTATTTCGAAGTTTACAGAAGTTTTTGTGTATTCTAAACACTGCTTCGACATCTGAATGCTCAAATAGCCCATGTTAAATGACTGTCCATGGGCTTTTCTTCATTTTTGTTATAGTAATAATATTTACACAGGAAGTCCCTAATACTGGCAGCACTCAGTTCCAAATGTCATCAAAGCTAAAAACTAGAGGAAAGCCAGCGTTTTATAGACGTTCAAAGTTTTTATTGTAATCGATTTCGAAATCATTCCTGACTGAATCGATTGAAACCTCATCGATCAAATCAAATCAAAATGTCACTTATTCAAAGCAGGACTTTTCGAACGTCAAAATTACATAGGATAGGACAGTTTCGCCCTTTATCACTTCCTAGTGCTAAGAAAAAAATAAAGTAGTGCAAAGACACCCCCCTAAGTCATCAAGATCATTTTGTATCACATAACAAGATTTTTTTCATGATAACGTTTCAAATCTGCTTCGGCAGCATGTCTCTGTAGATTGTGTTTGTGTCTGGAAGCTTACTCCCTAGTCTATAAATTGATTTCAGATTTAGAAGAAAAACGCCTCTTATCATTAGCGTAGTTTAACCTAAAGCCGGGTACTCACTAGCGAGCCGTAACTGTAACCGTTGCATGTACTGTTACCAAGAAAACATAGTGTGTACGTGGTTCGCAAACCTGCCACTACACTAGAACCTTGTTACTGTATCAAGCATGTTACAGTTACAGCTCGCTAGTGAGTACCCGGCTTTAGACATTTTCCTCATTGGGGATTCAATATAATCTTGATGAGATATTATTTCATTTAATTATTATCAATTTTCAAACAAAATAAACCTGATCGGGAGTATCTCTAATGCTGTCATCTCCTCCCATCAATCAAAAATACGTTTGACGTTTCAATGTTGAATTGTCAATATTATTGTGATTTTCATATTATTTTAACAAATCATACTGATTCAAACGGAAAGCATAATTGTATGTACATGTTGTAATTTTCAATTGGCTACGTCTAGCGTAAAATGTTATAATACTTAGTTGAGTGATAATTTGTGTGCAAGTAGGTCGCCTAAAAATGGATCAACCCCTTTCACTGAAATTGGCCTCAATGGGCCTTATTTCTCAATGCAAACTGAAAGAAATCCTATTATTGTGCGGTGATAAAAAGGATCTCATTATAGATCCTACACTTATCAAACCATTAGAGAGGATTTGCGGTGTAAGCTGGCTGCGGTATGTTAAAGGTTTTTCATTAATTTATCCTTAAACTGACGAGTCCCTTTGCAATTTCACTAACTAGTTTTTAATAAATGAAACCTGCTACGGTACTAGTAATAATATGTTAATTTTTAAGTTTTTTTTCAGACAACATGGCATTGACAAAATATACAAAATGGACCCTCAACTTGGGAGCACAGCTAACAAAAATCGAGTATACTTCATACCAGCCTGCATTTCGAAATACAAATGTGTCCTGGACCAGATCGCATCAGTACTCAGCCAGAATCCAGCCCTTGCTGACCTGAAATGTTTCCATATAATCATAGTACCAAAAGTCCTTTCAACATATGACTCTGTGCTCGAAAGCAAAGGATTGTATGGTGTGGTGAAGCTCCACACATTTTCATGGGAGCTCATGGCGTTGGATGAGCAGCTGCTCAGTTTAGAACTACCATTTTTGTACAAGCAACTGTTTGTTGAACAAAATCATTCATTACTCTCAAGTATATCCATGTCCCTCTGGAGCCTATTCCATGTTACTGGAAAACCTAAAACAATATTCTCTGTGGGCAAACTATCTGCAAGTGTACTAGACATGTTAGAGATATACAATGAAACTTATGCCAGAGACTTTCTAGACACACATAGTTCTAAAGAAATTGGAGCATTGATTGTTATAGATAGGAACCAAGACCATGCTTCAAGCTTGCTTACACCAGCAACTTACAGTGGTCTACTAAGTGAACTGTTCAACATAAACTGTGGGCATCTAGACTTGAATGTCAAACAGACAAAAGTTAAGAAAGGCAAACTGAACTTTGGTGTTGAAGCAGAGAGTGCAACTTCCAAAAACACATCCATGACATTAGATAGTTCAATAGACACTTTATATGGAGAAATAAAACACAGACATTTCTCTGAAGTCTTAAGTGTATTAAGTTCTAAGGCAAAGCTTTTGAAGAATGAGGATATAAAAGCTTTAGGTATCCAAGAAATAAAGCACTTTGTAGCAACTAAGTTGCAACAAGTGTCACTGTTCAAACAGAATCTAGTCAACCATGTGCTCGCCTGCGAGACTATCATATCAGAAATGAGCAACAAGTTTGAAAACTTAAAACTTGCTGAAACCGAGATGTTGAACAATAGGAACAAGAAGTCAAACTTCACTTTTGTTGACGAAAACTTTGGAACAGACATCCATATTTATAACAGTTTGCGTCTCATGTGTTTGTTGAGCTTAACTCAGTCACTAACTTATGATGAATACAATGCCTTAGTAAGCAAATACTTACTTGCTTTTGGTTACAAATATCTGTATGTATTCAACAACCTCATCAATGCTGGGTTACTGGTCCAGCCATCAAGCCCGAAGCTATCTCTGAACATCTCAAATCTTGGGAATCTAAGTGACAGACTACCAAAGTGGCAAAATGAATTCCAGAGTACAGCCAATAAATTAAAGCAGCTTCCATCACAACCTGATAAGGTGGGTATGACATCACCCAGCTATGTCTTCCATGGAGGCTATGTCCCGTTAGTTGCAGTAGTTTGCAATGCAATACTAACATCAGACACATTTGCCGATGCTTTATCAAAACTATCTGCCATATCAGATTTGAGGGTAGGTGGTACAATCCTAGACAAGTTCAAAGATGGAATGGAGACTTTGAACGAGAAACTTTCCAATTTAAAGTTACAGAATGACATAGAATTTGGATGTAAAGATGCAAAGAGTTTAGCTAAAGTTTTGAAGAGTGAGCCAAACAAAGGAGGTTGCTTTCCTTTGAAGCCTAAAACTGTGTTAGTGTATGTTGTTGGAGGTGTGAACTATGCGGAGGTAGCGGCCTGTGACGTGGTACAGACTAATACGGGAAGTAAAATATTTGTGGCCAGTGACTGCATATCTAGTGGTGCTGATTTGATGGCTGCTAATACTTGAAATAAGGAATACGGATCTTTATCTTAAGGTGGAACTAGTCGCGAGCTCGAACTCACTGGTGGTCATGGCCAAAAACTGGTGGTCTCATCTGGCTTCGTGTCCGACAGAGATTTATTTATTTAATTAAGGTTCACCAACAGTTGTTACAGATATTCTACAGATAGGAACATACAAGTGATTGTGTCTTAAATCTAACTGCACAACCAATTACAGGCAAACACCTCATGCAAAATGCTCTTGTAATTTTAAAGTTAAAAAGTTAATCTAATCAAAAGACTGTACATAAATTCTAGATAACTATAATAAATAAGTAAGTAATAAATACCAATACTAACTACGTCTGACAAAGGTCGATATTGAGTCTGCGTGGACGTCAACCAGGTCGCTGCGCTCGTTTATGAGTTTGCACATGCGGGGTATAGGCGAATTAGCACCAGACACTGTACGGCGAAGAGGCGGAGCTAAGGGTGTTATAGGTTTGCGAGGTGGTCTACGTGGTGTTCTGAAATTGAACCTACACACCAATTGTGGGCAGTCAATGGTGTTATTGAGCAGTTTATATGCGAATCTCAAATCCAAGAGCTCCCTTCGAGCTTCCAGGGTTCTCATTTTGTAGCAGCCCAGTTTATCAAGGTAGGAGAGATATTTAAATTGCCTTCCCTTTGAGTACCCTAGGTATCTGATAAACCTTTTTTGGACTCGTTCTATCCGTAGCGAATGGGTTGCGTAGTGAGGCCTCCACACCACACTGCAGTATTCCAGGATGCTTCTTATAAGGCTATTGTAGAGAACTAATTTAGTATGTGGGCGTCGAAATACCTTTCCATTACGAATGACAAATCCAAGCATACGTTGGGATCGACTGATTATGTTCTCAATATGTGGTATAAATGTGAGTTTAGAGTCCAAGATAACTCCCAGATCTCGTACTACATCCACTTCGCACAAGTTAACTCCGTTTATTTGGTACGCCGAATTCACTTTATTAACTTTCCTGGTGAATTTTATGTGGCTACATTTCGAACTGTTCAACGAGATTTTATTATGATAACACCATGCAGATAATCGGTCGATATCTTCTTGCATTAGATTTACGTCCTGTTGAGACCTGATGGCCCTTGAAATTTTCAGGTCGTCTGCAAAAAGGAATATGCTAGTATTGTGAAAACACGATGTCACATCATTTATATATATGATGAATAATACTGGGCCCAGATGAGAACCTTGAGGGACACCCGAGGCAATTGCATACCCGCCTGACCGGAACCCATTGACAACCACATAAAACTCCCGACCAGCCAGATAAGAATCAAACCACTTTAGAAGACTGCCGGTGACGCCGTACGTAGATAGTTTTTTAACAAGCAATTTATGCGAAACCTTATCAAACGATAAAAATAATAAAAAGATAGTATCAGTGATTCGAAAAGTGCTTTGGAAAATAGAGTTTTATGAAAGAAACACTGCATAAGTCAATTTACAAATAAAGTTTATTGAACTCTTCGATAACTGAGCTTTGTCGGTACCGACTTTATTTTGAAGATTTTACAGGTCTTTTATTACTTATTTACACCTACTAGTTACGTTAAAAATAGCAAGGAAAACGAATCTTTGTTGGCTCATAACTTTTTAATGGCTTTTTATTTTACTATTGTTTCCGTACAGCCAAAATTAATAATAAGACAAAACAATATCATGTTTAACTTTGGGATGCACAAAGTCAAACAGTGGAGTAATACTCTCCCGAAATTTGTGTGGGAAAAATATCGACTAGTGGCACCTTAAAAAGGCTATATTGGGTTATTATATCATGAGTGTATAATGAGTAAGCTCTCTTTGAGAACTTTTCTTTACTGCTTCCTAATGTTCTAATGAACAGTTGCTAGTTATTGCTGTAAAGGGAAAATTGTATAATCCCACCTAGAATGTAAAGTAACATGTCTGGTCTCTGCCCATTGAGTTACAGCTCGATTCAAACTTCATGGTGGTTCTGAGGTGCGCTACTCGCTGCGCAGTACCTCACCCGTCACCCCCGCTGACAGGTGAATTTGTTACTGCGTAGCGATTCGCCTCATATTTCGAGCCACCATAAAGTTTGAATTGAGCTATGCTGCAGCTTTAACTATTGTTGATATTATTATTTGTATATTTCTTATAACTTGTTCTTTTATAGGAGATTAAGATGTTATCTAAGGCAGGCCAGGACTTGTTCAAGCGAATTTATTTACATTTCTATTTTTTTAAGCTTTTAAATGTGTCATAATATTATTTTTAGGTAAGTAAGTATAAGGATTAAAAAAAAATCGAAAAGAAATGAAAATCTCATTTATATTAAAATAGCTTTTTTATTATAATTCATGAACACCTAAAATACCTATTTTATCACAGAATATTGTTCTTCCATTTTCACTGTGCAAACCAATTTTATGTAAAAAATTTAAAAATGATACGGTCAGCAACAGAAGTCCATTAACACTGTCAAGTTTACACATCATCAAAATTGACACAAAATGTTTTGATAAACTGCTTTTCAAAATTTTGTATAATAGCTAAAAGTTGTTTTTATTTAAATTTTACTTCTGCTCCAATTTAATTTTGCTTCATAATTAAGATTTATAAAACTAAAGTCTTAATCGACTTTTGTTGCTGTCTGTACTTATTTAATATGATTAAGTAGACTCATCATTCTCCTGCCCGTATCCCAATTTATTTGGGGTGGGCGCAACATGTCTGTAGTCCAAACATAATATTTTGTCAATAAATATGATAAACACGAGAAGTATTTTTGATTTTTTATCCTGGCAAGAAAAGTTTCTTTAAAACTTTTATACAAAAAGCGACTTTTCGGATACAAAGAATGTTATTATACCTACATTTTAAAATATCGATACAAAATTGAATAATGTCTTTCGTAAAAAGGCTAACCAGCAAATTAGTCTATAACAACCATGTTGTGGATTGTCTATGTTTATAATGACATTAAAACAGTTGTCATCCAGACTTATATTTCATTACACTACATGGTGACAGCGGTGAAAATTTATTCGATTTAAATGGTTTAAGTCGGTTATAAAGGCACGTTGTGGACTGTAAAATCGTCAGGGACGGTTCAAGAGCGCTATGGAACACGCGCGACCACCAACAGAATTGTGTTTGGAGGGCAGCTCCGTCAGCCGGGCTGACGCATGGCGGCGATGGAGGTCGCAATTTATGTTATTTTTAAAAGCATCGGGGGTGCAAAAAGAAGAAACTGGTATTCAAGCCAGCTTAATGATAAATTTAATCGGACCTGAAGGATTTGAAGTCTTTGAGACATTTTCTTTTGACAAGGAGAGCGATAAGGATGATGTGAACCTATTGCTTACGAAATTTGATGAATATTTCGGAGTCAAACAGAATATAACTTTAGCAAGGTACAAATTTTTTACAAGGGGTCAGGAAGTCGGAGAATCGATTGATCAGTATGTTACGACATTACGATTATTGAGTAAAAATTGTAATTTCAAAACTTTGGAAGAGGAATTGATTCGCGACCGTATTGTATGTGGGATCCAGAGTACTGGAGCGAGAGATCGACTATTGAGAGCAGAGGACCTGACTTTGGAAAAAGCCATTAGAATCGTCCAGGTCGATCAAATTTCAATTGATAATCGACGTTTATTGGAGACGCGTGGTGCTTCAGGATTGGTACAGGTTGATGCAGTTGGAGTGCGCGGTGTAAGCGGCCGCGGTGGGCGCGGCGGCTGGCGCGGCAGCGGACGTCGACAAGGGCGCGGTGTGGCCAATGTTGCTGCTGGTTCCAACACAGCGCGAAGATTTGTTCATTCTAGCGAGACTGGAAATTGTTTCAGGTGCGGAGGCCAATGCAATGAACCCAGTCTATGTCCAGCTATTTCAGTGCAGTGTTATCTGTGCGATAATTGTGGACATTTTGCTAGAATGTGCAAATTAAAGAAAGGAGCTAAAAAAATGTATGATATAGGTTTAACTGAAGCACAAGGCAATGAAGAAGATGATTGTGAGTCATTTTTTATATCAGTTTTGTACAATGTCTCAGAGATTAACTCTTCGTCCGAGGGTTGGTATGAAACACTCCAAGGGGAGTGCGGTTCTGAAAAATTTAAGTTAGATACGGGAGCAGACATTAATGTTTTATCGTATAAGCGATTTTTATTGTTAGGCTATAACAGTAAGCTAATTGATGGCAAACAAGGTGTTAGATTGCAATCTTATAGTGGTGATATTATTCCTATAAAAGGCATTTGCAAATTAAAATGGTGGTATAAGGGTGTCTTGTATGAATTAAAATTCGCAATTGCAGTTAGTGATTGTCAAAGTGTGCTGGGGTTGCATGCTTGTCTAGCTTTAGGATTAGTTAAAAGAATTCACAATATAAATCTTACAGATTATCGAGATTTGTTTAATGGGTTAGGCTGTTTGCCAGGTGAATATCACATTGTTGTAGACAAAACTGTGATGCCAGTGATTTGTGCAAATCGTAAGGTACCATTAGGAGTTCGCGATAAGTTACAAGATGAGTTAAATAGAATGATAGAGTTAGGTGTTATTAGGAAAGTAAGTCATCCAACTCCATGGGTGAATTCATTAGTGATTGTTGCTAAGAAAAATGGGCAGTTGCGTATATGTTTAGACCCGAGGCCGCTTAATAAGGCAATACAGCGTGCACATTTTCAATTGCCAACAATAAATGAATTGGCTACTAAGTTTCACGGTGCTAAGTATTTTTCAGTTTTAGATGCATTTTCAGGGTTTTGGTCGGTAAAACTGGATAATTCAAGTGCAGACTTATGTACGTTCAGTACACCGTTTGGGCGATATCAATATTTGCGATTGCCATTTGGTCTTAATTGTGCACCTGAAGTGTTTCATGCGAAAATCAAGCAATTACTTGAAGGTCTAGACGGGGTAGATTCGTTTATCGACGATATCATTTGCTGGGGAAGGACTAAAGACGAACACGATCTGCGTTTGAAAGAGTTGTTAAACAGAGCACGAGAAATTAATTTGAAATTCAACAAAGATAAATGTCGTATATGTGTTGAGGAAGTAACTTATTTGGGTCATATTTTTAACAAAGATGGAATGAAAGTGGATTCTGAGAAAGTACGAGCAATATATAATATGCCGGAACCGACTGATCGGAAAAGTTTAGAAAGGTTTTTAGGGGCTGTAAATTATCTTTCTAAATTTATACCTAATTACTCAGACCATACTTTTCAATTAACTAGATTATTAAAAAAAGATATGACCTGGTGTTGGGAAGTTGGTCATAAGGACGCATTTAATAAATTAAAAGAATTGTTATGTGATGCACCAGTATTATCTTTGTACGATGTTAGTAGTCCGGTGGTGTTATCAGTGGACGCAAGCAGTGTGGCACTGGGCGCTGTACTCATGCAGGAGGGGCGTCCAGTAGAGTACGCGTCACGCACGCTCACTGACACACAACAAAGATACGCACAAATAGAAAAGGAAATGTTGGCAATAGTATTCGCTTGTGAAAAGTTTCATCAGTATATTTATGGAAAAAATAGTGTGGTCGTCGAATCGGATCATAAACCACTGGAGAGCATTTTTAGAAAATCTTTAGACTCGGTCCCAGCTCGCTTGCAGCGAATGATGTTAAAGGTTCAAGCTTATGAGTTGGTGGTCACTTATAAGCCTGGGAAATATATGTACATACCTGATACATTGTCGCGGGCACCTCTTCCGGATTTGTATGACGATAAAATTAGCAGAGCTATACTATGCCAAATTAAAATGGTAGTCAATAATATACCCATGTCGCAGAATAAGTTTAGCCTCGTCAAGCGGGAAACTAGTAAGGATGAGTGCTTAAAAATTTTGCTAAAATATATTAATCAAGGATGGCCAGATAAGTTTAACATACACAATGATTTAAGATACTATTGGTCGATAAGAGATGAACTGTACTGTGTAGATGGTGTCGTATTCAAAGACAAACAGGTTTTGATACCACATTCTATGCAAAAGGACATGTTAAAGCTTATTCACGAAGGGCATTTAGGGATTGATCGTTGTAAGAGACGTGCTCGTGAAGTGATATTTTGGCCTGGTATAACAAGAGATATTGATGATTATGTGAGAAGATGTAAAATATGTCAGGAAACAGCAAACAAACCGTGTAGGGAACCTATGATTCCGGTAGATATACCAGAATTGCCATGGAATAAAATTGGAACAGATATATTTGAGTATGGAAAGCAAAGTTATTTAATATTAATTGATTATTATTCTGGTTTTATTGAGGTCGCATATTTGAGAGACACTACGTCAAAATCAGTAATATGTATTATGAAAGAAAATTTTGCACGGTATGGTATACCGGATACGGTTATCAGTGACAATGGTCCACAATATTCATGTCGTAATTTTAGGAATTTTTCTTTAGAATGGGGTTTTGAACACGTCACTTCATCTCCGTATTATGCTCAATCTAATGGCAAGAGTGAAAGAGCAGTTCAAACCATTAAAAATATATTGAAAAAATCAGTAGATAGTAAATCTGATTTTTATTTAAATTTGCTAAGTTACAGGAATACACCGCGGGAAAATTTGAATTCTCCTGCACAGTTAATGATGGGCCGGCGTTTAAATTGTAGACTACCAGTCCATCAAGATTTATTAAAACAAAGTAATTGTGACAACTTACAACATAAAAAAATGTTGGAAAAACAAATAAAAACTAAAAGTTTCTATGATCAGCATTGTAAACTGCTACCTGAATTGAATGTGGGCGACGAAGTTATAATGTTAGGAAATACAAATAAAAGAAGTCGTGGCAAAATATTGGGGAAAGCATCGACTCTACGTTCTTATATTGTTAAAAACAAAAAAGGTATATATCGCCGTAATCGTCGACATTTGATAAGGTCTGTAAAGGATCCTGCAGACATTACTTTGTCTGATAGAGAAGATGAGTATTTTTCGGGGGATGATAGGGATGATGATTATGTGCCAAGCACCAAAATAAATGTGTCGTCATCTTACTCGCCACCTCATACTCGTAGTAAGACATAATAACTATTTGTATACCTATGAGTTTTTATAATGTACCTATAACTAAGTTTGATTGATTGATTTATTTTAAGTTTGTTTATTATTTTTAGTTTATCTTATAAGTGGATTAATGGATTTTAAGTTTGTTCTTTATTATTGTTTTATCTTATTTAAGGGGAAGGTGTTGTGGATTGTCTATGTTTATAATGACATTAAAACAGTTGTCATCCAGACTTATATTTCATTACACTACAAACCAGAGACGCTTTGGCTATAGGGAATAATATCAGCAGACGAAGACTTAAATTATGTCTGTCTGACGTAAATGAAACGGTGTTTCTAAACAACTACCGCACTTAAAGCAAAAAAAAAAAAACAATAACAATTTCAAGTCTTGGCCAAAAGTACATTTTCACTGCGTTGCGAGTGATTGTGATTGCAAAAATATACCTTTTATTACTCTCATCGCAGTCTATTTCCTACCACGTCCTAACCGAAAGTGATCGTCGCGCTCTTTTATATGAATACTAGCTGTACCTTTTTTTTTTTTTTTGTTGCGCGGTGGAAATCCTCATGGACTTCCTCCGTCGTGGGGGGGACAGAGGGGCATGCCGGACTCTTACCGGCTAAAACCACCGCGGTGTTCCACCTCTACCTATGGCCGGGGGTGCGGGATTCGCATAAGCATTCACCGCTCCCATACTAGCTGTACCTGCGACTTCGATCGCTTGCATGTCGGAAAAATTAGATTTCATGGGTTTTCATTATTTTGCGCGGAACCCTAATTATTTAACAAAATAAAAGTTACTGTTATCTAGCTATCTCTGCCAGTGAAAGTCCCGTCAAAATCTGTCCAGCCGTTTCTGAGATTAACCGGAACAAGCAGACAGGCAGACGACCAGACAGACATTTTTTTTTTTTATAATTAAAGCTTTTTTTTGACATTATAAACAGACATCAGCAATTTAATTATTTTATATGAATGTGACGTACTCGCGTTAAGTACGTCATAATTCATACAAACGATCGCGTCGATCGCGTGCTCGCGCGACGTCCGCATTCAGTCCCTGAAACCGCCATAGCGTCGTCGCATAACTCTGGCCTATTTCCTCCAATACTGCGCGAACTTATGGAACTGTTCGACTAGTACTGCCATGACGGCTGTGACCGACATGTCCAGGAGGTTCTGAAGGTAGTGCACTGCTTCCTCGTCACCTAGGTCCAGTCTGAAAGTAATGAAAGATAAGTATTACATATAGTTACATCATATACAGGTTTAGTTTTCAAAGACCAGCCAAATTTAAGGGTGTGGTACAGACCATCACAATGTACAATTTTGTCCATGGGACCAACATCGTAATCGCGAATAAAAATTCAGCCGTCCCATACGTTTAGGTCGAGTATGTATTGAAGTTTTCTATGGGACAGTTGATAAATTTTTCGACAGTAAGAGTCTGAGACTCCCTTCCGCTCCACCCAGAGCGGGAGGAGTCATTAGATGATTTCCCATCCATAAAAAAAAAATACGTGAGGCGGCGGTTCACAACGCACGTAGTGAGTAACGCGCGCGCACTCACACCGGGAGCATAACTAAGGCGCGCACATCTACTATAGTACACACGGCTACACATCAAGCTATACATTTCCAGTTTTAGCTGACATCGTATTGTATAGGTTTCTCTTTCAATCAGAAGTCAGCTTATACTGGTTATGTATAGCTTGATGTGTAGCCGTGTGTACGTATGTAAATTATCTAGGATTCTAGGGCATACACACCTCAACTTGTCTTGCACTTTCTTGACAGCCTTGTCGGGTTCTAGCGCAATGTCAGGCACTGAAGCGTCCACCATTAGAGAGAACAGATTCAGCATCAAGTTCGCGTGTCTGTAAACACAATCAACCTCAAAATTTTCCCAAAAACAAATCTTTCCCACCCATTTTATAAACAGCCAGTCTTGAAACAAATATTTGTACTAAATGCCATATAAATACTTTTTGCATGCAGGAGTCGAATCTACTACACGTCGTAGCGCAACAGCTAATCGCTTAGCTATGCGCCCACTAATCCGTATTTACAGGATAACTTAATAATATTGGGAGAACATTACTATGGTCATAAAAAGTAGGAGCGAGATGACATGACACTTGTAATAGCTGTGTAGAAATCCACTGCCTACTTGAACGTTTAATGACCGCGAGAGAAGGCCTCTCAGTGTGCTTTTACTTTATCTTGCCTGTCTACTGTCTTATTCTACTCTAATAAAAACTTGTTATTTGCCTTCCTTTACTTACTAATGTTTAATTATCTGTGTCCTAGCTGAAAGTTTTCTGAAGAAATAAATATAAAATATTACCTCCGCAAGTGCAGGAAGGCCGTGTAGCACTGCTTGCGGAACTCGTGGTAGAGTTCGGAGTGCACGCCGCCCATGGCCTCGACCATCTCCTTGCTGAGCTTCATGGGCGGCGGCAGCGGCTTGGGGTCGCGGCCGAGGATGTAGCCGAAGTCGATGTGGAACAGCGCGCCCGCCTGCGTCAGCAGCAGGTTGTCGAGGTGTCGGTCGCCCACGCCTGCGGGCGGGCGGGTGCGGAACTTAGCTGGATAGCCAACAAGCTATACAGCCAAGTTCCAGTGTTTTGAAGGATTTAAAGACTATCATCTTCCTGCCCTTATCCCATGTTACTTGTGGTCGGCGCAACACGTTTACTTCTTCCATTCTCCCCTGTCAACCGTCACGCTATCATTCACTCCCTTCTCTTTCATATCATTCCTCACACAATCCATCCATCTTTTCTTCGGCTTTCCTCTCCCTCTCCATCCATAAACATGTATATCATTACTCTTTTAGTCACATGCGTTTCGTCCCTTCACATCACATGCCCATACCAAGCCAAACGATTTCCTTTCAACTTTTCTGTCACTGGCGCCATTTTCAAACTTCCTCTTATGTACTCATTTCTTACTTTATCCACTCTCGTCACTCCACACATCAATCTCAACATTCTCATCTCCACTGCATGCAATCTTTTTTTCATTCATCCGTCTTTTTTTAAATCCGTCATTTTAAGACCATACCATCTAAAAATGTTTAAAGCCGCCTATTTTTCTGTCAAGAAAACAGACAGAAAGAAATAGTTAAATACATGTGGTTGCAGCATTTCATGTTACGTTTCACATTTGTGTATCCAGCATTACATTCATTTCTTCGGTCGATGATTGTATTGAATCAGCAGTTATGTCGCATGAACTTAATATTACGTATAAATAACCTATCAGAAACTAGAAAGATTAAATCAAAAACTTACCAAGCAAATAAGTAATAACACAATACCCAGCACAGCTTCTTATATAAGTGTCCATAGTTTCCGGCTTAATTCCATAGGGGGCGCCTTCACAAGGATTATATTTCCGAAAGAAGTTCTGTATACTACCCTCCGTTGCCAACGCTTCTGCAACCGTCACAGATTCGATAAACTGTAAGAATCCATGCTTAGAACTTGTTGCTAGCACTTTGTAAGGGGTTAATTTCAAATCTAGATTTTCTCTTCTTAATAATTTGTCCATTAAAGTTATCATTTGTAGTATAAGTTGGTCTTGGCGCAAGTCGTCTCCGTGCTTGAATATGGCTTCGTATTCCATTCCTTCTGTGGTTAGGAAGGTTAATTTTGAAGGCATTAGTGCTGACTTGAATAGACTTGCTTTTTTGGCGACGATTCCTGGAAGATAGAAAGGGCATACGTTTATTTTATGGTATTTAAACTGTAATAAAATATACATCGGAAAGTTTTAAACAAGGAAATATAGTAGATTACTCAGCTTACAACAATAAAAAAAAAAATCGGAAAATTTATTGTCAAAGATAGTTGTTATCGTTTCGATGTCTACTCAAATGGTTGTTCCTGCCTGCATGTGCCAGTTTTACCGTTGCACTTTGTGATGATGTTCTCGTCGGGTTTAACAAATACTCTTAGTAATTGAAAAACCCCCCACAGACCATTGGCCCACCTCCCATCCTGCGCCGCATGCTCCGCGCGTCACCTGAGCATTTGATGATCTGACTGCGTTAGTGACCGGAGTTCGCGCAACTGAATTTTGGGTCAAATATGTTTAAGCTTTTTGCCATCGATACACTAAGAAGAAGATTGAACGACCGAATACCAGCAAAACATAATTTTAAAACGCTCGTTACACATGCAATACTTAGTTTGATCAGTATTTGGATGACTTATGTGCATTTTGGCTTTTAAGAAACCATTATACATGCCAAAATAAATTAATTTTGGCCAAAATGTTAGTTGGATCACTTGGCTTCCAAGCTATCCAAATACTTTTTTTTATTGCTGAATAGGCCTCGCTCTTGACCTCTATCACGCCTGATGGAAAGCGATGGATGAGTTCTATGATGGAACGAGCGTGCCCAGAAGATGCCTGTTCACTCTTGCTTTGAAGGCTGACGGGTCAAATGTGGAAGGGAACTGATACTACTAACACAATACTGATCAAAATACCCTGTACATTTATAAGAATTTATTATATTGTTGCTATGCTTGGAGTTTCCCTGCGTGATCGAATCAGAAATGAGGAGATCCGCAGGAGAACCAAAGTAACCGACATAGTCCGAAGAATTGCCAAACTTAAGTGGCAGTGGGCAGGGCACATTGCTCGCAGAACAGATGGCCGATGGGGCCGAATGGTTCTGGAGTGGCGACCGCGTAACGGAAGACGTAGCGATGGAAGGCCTCCCACAAGGTGGAGCGACGACCTTGTGAAGGTCGCAGGAACCCGCTGGATGCGAGAAGCACAGAACCGATCGAAGTGGAGGTGCTTGAGGGAGGCCTATGTCTAGCAGTGGACGTCTTTCGGCTGAAATGATGATGATGATTATATTGTTAAATACATACCTTTAATTGTAACATTAGGATCCAACGGGAAGGGCATGGGCTCAAAGTTAGTAAAGTTAAACTTGAAGGCGTCAGGATCAGCCAGCAACTGTTGCAGTCGTTCTGCCTTCTTGTTTCTGTTGCCACTCTCTCGAGTCACCGTCTTCACAAGTTTGACGAGCTTGTCGATGAAGACTTGTTGCCGCGCGAGGAAGGAGCGGGTGCGTTGGTGGTCTGTGTTGCCTGTAAATGAAGAAAAAATAATTTAATTTTTTTAATGCCTCTAGTCCAGTTTCTTGTAGTGAGTTACTTGTTTAGCGATACATTGAAATTCGCTACATTATACAGCACGTGTCACAGCATGATGCTGAGTGATAGCATATTTTTTTAAAGGTATATTTTCCGGAGACTATTTTTCTTGTGTTATTTTGTTTGCGTCAAGTGCAATTAAATTTTGTATTTTCTTTCTAAACGTACCCTTGGCCAGGCGATGGCTGAAGCTCCTCATGACGGCGAGGTACATGCCGCGCGCGGCGTGGTCCCGGCCCGCGTCCTGGTCCTCGCACTCGATGAGCAGGTACCAGTACAGGTAGTTGGCGACCACGCTGTTGTTGCACGCGCGCGAGATCAGGAACGACGCTAGCGAGAGACGCTCTTCGGTTGGGTCTTCACTGAAAAGATGAAAAATATAAATCTCGGATAGCTTCCATCCCGGTGTAGGTGTCCGCCAGGGATGTATATCATCGCCGCTCCTATTCAACACCTACACAGAGCTCATTATGCGAATCACCCTCGACGTCTGTACTGACAGTGTTGCGATTGGTGGTTACCAAATAGCGAACCTACGATACGCTGATGATGACACAATCTTGTTTGCAACTAGCGCTGACCACGTGGAGGAACTACTCCTTAAAATGGATCACGTGAGTCTTACGTTTGGGTTAAGATTCGGGCTTCTGACAACCCGTAACGACTGTCAAAGTTTTACAAATGACAGCCGGGACCTGAAATATGACCGGAAACTGACTGATGTAGTGAACAATGAAGAAGATAATTTTACATAAATGCAGCGCTGACTGTAGGTAGTCAGGTACTGCAGCTACCTGACCTACCTGAAAGGATTGTTGTTGTCCGCGTTACTGTTGTTGTTGTTGACACTGACGCTGTTGTCTAAGGCAGCGGGAGCTTCCTCGATTGTCGCGTCAGTGGAGCGACGACTTGTGATTGATGACGTCATTTCACTTGCAGTAAGAACTGGAAAAAAGAATGGTTCCTGTCATTTGGATATTTGTTTGAAAGTAAAAAACCAGTAAGATTACCCTTATACTATTAAATGCCGGGTTACAGTTGTAAAATTATTACGCTCAAAATTGTATTTCTAGAATGTTGAAAAGCCCTCGAACAAAAAAAAGTAGATCGTCTTGGTAGGGTATTATTTTCGATTTTGTGACATCTTTTTGTAATCTTCATTTTTTACAATTTTAATTTTGTTAAGGACTTAGGTACTTACAACAAGGCATACATATAACTATTATAAATGGTTAAAAAGATCAATTTGCATAGTATTAAACCTTACCTGACGCTGACAGAAGACTAGCTTGACTGCCTCTATGTCCACTTTGCATGAGACGACTCTCACGAGACTCCAGTTCAGCTGTACTTGGGTCCTTCCCACACACTCGAGCATACTCTGCAAACATTTAAAACATTTGTTATATTGTCTGATTCAAGTTAGACCACTCTTTCTTCAAGCTTTTCTTTCACAAGCAACGCTGCATACGTTTCAAGCAAATCTTCATCAACACCTCCTTTGAAATTGAATTGTTCATAAAATCCTACCATCGTGAATCTCCATGAAGTCTTCATACTTGAGCGCTTGAACTAGTTGCAGGAGGTACAATAATAGGTCATCATCAGGAGCCTGCTTTAGACGGGAGATCGCGTACCTGAAATTGTTTTTTTTTTTTTTTAATATTTGTTACTTTAGGGCCTATGCACACCACGTTTTTTAAACGCGCCGTTGAATCGCGTTTGTAGCGATACAGACGCGATACACACGCAAGTCAGACGCAGCCTGTAGACCTTTGCACACCACACGTTTTTTAAACGCGCCGTTGAATCGCGTTTGTAGCGATACAAACGCGCGTTAGCATCGCGTTTGTATCGATACAAACGACAACAAACTGCTCTGTAGGATAAAAGCGCGCCGTCGACGCGCGTTTCTAAAACGCACGTCGACGGCGCGTTTAAAAAACGTGGTGTGCACAGGCTCTTAGTTGTCAAGGAGGTATTTTTGAGGAAGCTTTCAAAATACCGGTTGGTAGATCCATCCGTTCGATCATCTCAATAGAAATTTCCGCCGAATTGCGGCTATTTTATTGTGAATATCTTAAGTTTTGACTATGAATGTGTCTATAATAGTAGGGGAAGAGCAAAGAACCGATGGATGGAGAAAGATGATATGGTTAGAAAGGGGGTGACTACCGAGATGACGACTAGTAAAGAAGTATGGATGAAAAAGACAATAATTGATTTGGGGTCGGCGCTGTATTGGGATAACGGCAAGAGAATGGTGATGATGATCTTCAGTGAACAATTATATTCAAGCTATTTTAGTTATTTTAGAGTTATGAATTTATAATCAACTAGCTGCGCCCCGCAGATTTACCCGCATAAGTGTCGATCCCGTGGGAATATCAGGACAAAAAGTAGCCTATGTGTTAATCCAGGGTGTCAGCTACCTCCATATAAAATTTTATCAAAATTGGTCCAGCCGTGTGAGCGTGAAGAAGTAACAAACATTTAAACACACACACACAAACTTTCGCCTTTATAGTATTAATGTGATACATACTTTCTGACAGCGGGATGTGTAAACTTGGGCGTCAACAGCTCGAGTGCATCTTCTACGTCCATCGGCGCCCATTGCTTCATCATAGACAAGGCTTGACGCACCTCGCCTGCAATGGAAGCAATACTATTACTAACTTGGATTTCGATAAGCAGACATAAGCAATCGCTGGACTTTTGGGTCAAATGATTGACACAGATGGTAAGTAGTCTTTGCCAGTGTAGTCCGTAGAGCAGAGGTTTTGTTTTCTTTTGGATTTTCAAACCATAGCTATTTAGGGGCTTGTGGCTAAGTAATAACAGTCGCACGGGTCAATCGATCAGGTTAAGCTACGTTGCCGCGGTTGGTCCGTGGATGGGTGACCATCTCTACATAACGAGACCCCTCCGTGCCTCCGAAAGCACGTTAAGCCGTTGGTCTCGGCTGTCATTCGTGGATCTTTGACAGTCGTTACGGGTCGTCACAAGCCCGAAAATCTGACAGCCAGTCTTACCAAGGGGTATCGTATTACCCAGTAACTGGGTTGTGGAGGTCAGATAGGCAGTCGCTCCATGTAAAATACTGGTATTCAGCTGCATCCGGTTAGAATGGAAGCCGATCCCAACATAGTTGGGCAAAGGCTAGGCAGATTTCAAATAAAAAACAAGAATCGTGAAAATCAGACTACTCTGTAAAAAGATGTGTCATACTCATACATAAAAAAATATATCTGTCACGGTCACGGCTAAAATAGCCGAAGTGCTGCTACACCTAGTTTTAGCCAGGTAAAACTAGGTGCAGCCGGCCACATGCGGTTCGTGTGTACTTCGGGTGACATCGGTTGCATGGTTGCGGTCGGTCGATAGGCGACGTAGGATGCAAGAGCGAGCGAAGGGCACCCCGAGATTAGGTTTGATTTTTACACAGAAACAGGAGCCACGCCACGCGGGGCTCCGTCGACGTACGATGCACCTAGTCGTACCCGGCTAAAACTAGGTGTAGCCGCACTGCGGCTATTAGCCGTAACATATATATAAAAAGTGGAGATGACAATACGACAATAAATTAAACTGCGTATATCTATGACGTTCCCAGTCTGGATACAAAAATTAAATCAAAGATATCAAATAGTTTAGTCACTATAGCTAGTCAAAGATTGCCAAGACCCATAGTCGACCCATCAATACTATTTAGTTTTGTTTGAAAAAATCACTTCTTTAATTTCAATGCTAAGATTTATTTGATAGTTCCAAAAAAACTCTTATGCATTAGTATTCAACTGGTTTCATTTACTGTCGTATTGATGTCTCCATATTGTGACGCGTCGACTTGAGAACCTCCTCCTTTTTTTTCGTCGGTTAAAAACACTTAGACATACCTTTACACCCTTTACAGCGCATCTTTCTCGCGTGTTTACTGATAGCAATGGTACACATGTTTATATAACACTTGATTACCTATTATTTATTGATAAACATCCACTGTTTGTCTAGCGCGTCTTAACTCCTAACTGATATAGTTTAAATAACCTTGAGTTTACAGCGATATCTTGAGTGACCGTTACTGTGACGAATTTAAAGTTTTTTTTTAAACATAATTAGTGTAATGTCGCAGGGGCTTGTGGCCAAGCAATAACAGCACACGGGTCAATCAATCAGGTTAAGCTACGCTTGCCATAGTTAGTCCGCGGATGGGTGACCATCCTTACATATCAAAACCCCCCGGTGCCTCGGAAAGCACGTGCAGCAGTTGGTCCCGGCTGTCATTCTTGGATCTTTAGCAGCCGTTACCGCCGAAAGTCTGACAACCAGTCTTACCAAGGGTATCGTATAACCCAATAACTGGGTTGTGGAGGTCAGATAGGCAGTCGCTTCATGTAAAATACTGGTATTCAGCTGCACCTGGTTAGACTGGAAACCGACCACTACATAGTTGGGAAAAGGCCAGGTAGATGATGATAGTGTAATGTCATATGTGATAGTCAGGACATAGGAAATAAAGTTTCTAGTTCTTTCTTCAAGAATCTTTTGAGTTTATCGGCTTTCTATCCTTTTGTTTTCTAAGATCGACTAAGTAATTAATTTCTTCTTCGTTTCGTTTCGACGGTTCATCTATGATTCTTTTACCGTTCGGGCCCTGTAGGTAGGTATACTATACATTAATGTTCATATAAACATTTGGAACCAGGTATTGTGTATCCATTTTATTTCTTATTTTGTAATTTTTATCTTATCGAATGCTGCACCGGTTGATGTCATCGCGTCAACGCCGGCTTCGCTGAAAACCAACGCTGGGGCTGACTCGCATAGAGTCGTAGCATTATGCTGAGCGATGCCCGTTTTGCGTGATGTGACGCATATTTTCCCTCAACTTGTTATTTTTTTTTGTGTTTGCATTCCTTCTCTGCGTCATGTTTACCGCAAATAACGTATTTTATTTTTTTCTTCTTCTTTTTTAGGTGGCTACATTTATTGCGGCGTCAGAGGCGTTGTTCAGAACAAAATCAAAAATCAAAATCGTTTATTTGCATAAAATGTGGTAGGTAGACACATTTCGCCATGTAATGATGACATGTAATTATTTAATACATGAAGTAGGTATGTATTAACAACATGCAGTAACATAATAATAACGTACAGTTAATTAAATTAGAAAAGGAACATAAATAATTAAAAAAACATTACAATGCATTTCTGAAGTGGTAGGACTGACAAGACTTTTTTGTTCAGAAATTCGCCCACAGAATAAAAACTATAAGGGTGCAGGTGCACGGACATTTGGGACACTAGCAGATGCGGCTTAAATATAAGTCTGTTAATTAATATTATTTGAATGGTGGTTTGAGTAGTGGTGTGAACATTTTGTACAGATAAGTGGTTTTATAACATTGATGATATTAATTTCTACTGTGAAATGGGTGACCCGGAATAAATACCTGCTGTCCAGTTTGGCCACATGTATTTTAACGATACGGGAACAATACCTACTACTTATACGCTTTGCACAGAAAGTGAGTACGTACCTACTTTTGATATTTTGGCCATCAAAACATATAGGAATCTGGTATTTAACAGTTTGGCTAAAGTTATTAATTAAATAATTAATGAAATGGTTTTTTCCAGCACTCTTTTTGAGAATGAAAGTACATAGCTCATGACCGATGAAGCCGCGTATTCCACAATAAGCACTTTCAGAATAACCGGAGAAAACAGACTACAATACGAAAACATGATAAAAACAAAACAAGAAACACTGTCTTTCCAGTGCCATAAGCATCTTCTGGGCACGATCGGTCCATCATAGACCTCATCCATCGCTTTCCATCAGGCATGATCCAGGTCAAGAGCGGGTCCATTAAGCAATAATAAAAAAAAAACAACACGTAGGTACTCACAATCATATTTGGGTAATATCCTAAGTTCAGTCTCAATTCGTTCCTTCATTTCGAACCAACACGATATCACACAAAATTTCTATTAAAACTACAAAGTACGTGTATCCCCGATGCCATTACACCATCACAACTAACTGAACGAGTTTAATGAAACTCGCTGCGTAAAGACCACGTGCAGTTAAGGTATTTCGAAATTTTTGAAGGTAAACAAGTTGAAGTTATTATATCGCAAAAATATGTTAATTAATTCATGTATGTAGTTAACGACTTTGAAATCAAAGTTCGTTGACTGTTCAAGGTGATTTCGACTTTATTGACGAGTAGTTAAGGTGTGTTTTGTATTGTCTCGAATTAGAAGTACTTACATAATGACTGAATTTTCGTTTGGTAGAAGAAAATAGCGTGTACCTAAAAAAAGAGCTTTTTCAAAAGCAGTTTTTAGTTTTTGTATCAAGGCAATCTATTAATAAAGGCTCTTACATTTTGTTATTAAAATTTGCTTTAGGTATTGATTTTCCTTGTATCGTGGGGCGTTTACAGTAGAATTTTATCACTTGCGCTACACTCGCACGCATAGGTGGTACAAGTGGGAATCGAACTGACGAACCCTAGCGCTGAGAGATTGCTGTTAAGCCACTACGCTTTATGTCACTTATTTTTTCGACGTTTTGTTTCAGAGGTCGTAAATTTATTTAAAAAATGTAATCGTTTACTTATTAAAGGTCTTGAAAAAGTTATCACAAAGAGGTTTTCATTTAAGAAGTAAGTTAGGGGTCAATATTTGACATAATTCCTACTCTTAAAGAGCCTTTGTTCAAACTTCATTACTGTAACTTTATGTTTTTAAACATGTAGATTAGAACTAGAAGCATGTTGACATCTTATTTTGGAACAGCGGATGTTGGATAACGAGAATATCCTAACTAATATTATAAAAGCGAAAGTAAGTTTGTTTGTTACGCTTTCACGCCAAAACGGCTGCACGGATTTGAAAATTATTAGGAGTTTATAAAAACTGACTAAGTGTTTGTATTTTTGAGGTCTGGCTGGTATAAAGCTTAAATTCACTATTTTATTGACATGATTCATTAGATCTGAATGCCGTACAAAACTTTCAAAGTCAAATAATTTATTTCCAATAGGCACATAAAAGGCACTTTTGAACTTCAAAAATTACAATAAAATAGAATTGATTCTAGTCGCCCCTTCCAAAAGGTAGTGTTCGTATGGAGAAGAATGGGAAATGTTTTACAAGGTTTTGTATACATTAATTATATAATTATATGTAAAGACGATGTACATAGAATAAAATTAGTCTACCACAAAAGGTAAAAATAATTAAAAATAAAACAATGACAGAGAAATAACTATTCAAAAGTTAAGGTTGTTCAAATTGCCGCAAGTAGAAAAGTATGCAACGAAGTAGGTTATAAACCCTCTTATGAATGTGATTATAAAGGTTCCTACACATTTGCTCGATATTTCACGATCTACTTTTGACCCTCGGCCTCATAACATGGAAGTACTAACGAACATACGTGTCGATCGTCAAAAATCGCGCAAATGATAGGTATGCGTGCGTAGGCACCTTTTGATAACCTACCTCGTTTATTTTATAATACGTACCGGGAAAGAGAAGCACAGCTCAACTACACAAATATACGTTACGAAAGAAAAATATTTAGTTGAGGAAGATTTACGCGATATGAAGGGGAAATCCTTCGATAAGGAAAACTGTTAAATATTAGTATAATACTGCACGATTATGCAGGTACCTATGCTAGACCTAGATCCATTATATTGTTACTACGTCATATTTGCTTTATTAACTTTTTATGATAAAGTACAAGTAATGGCTTTTTATCACGACGTAATAGGGAGGTGAATACAATTTTTTTTATTTAGGACCCTGTATTTATAGATGTTTGTTTTTATTTTATTTCATTATTTAAATTATGTTTTGAAATATTAGAATATAAAAATAGTAGCCCACCGGTATCGGGAACAGGGTCCAAGCCACTGGCAGTCAGGGCTCCACTTAAGTATTTTATTTTTTATTGCCATAAAGTAAATTCAATCTAAGTAGGTATGTATATTGCATACATTTCAGAACCTACTGATTGGGAGAAGACAGGAGCTACTATAATGCGAAATTCTGTACAAACTTTCACCCCTTATTTAACTGCTTTAGGGGATGAATTGTCAAAAGTCCTTTCATAGGGCTCACTTTCGTTATAAAATGAACTCTTCTGCAAAATTTCATGCCTTTAGACCTAGCGGTTCTCTTGTCAGTGAATAAATGAATTTAAGATTTTTATTAAGTAGTTATCAGACATACCTGGCCTGTTCCAGTTGACGCATTCCAAAAACTTCGTGAGCGCCCTGCGATGCGACGATAAATAGAATCTGAAAAGGAAAAACGATTTTAATATTTTTTGTTAAGTACTAGACTGATTTCTATTGCCAAAAAGTTTTAGTTAGTTGACTTTGTTAAATTCAGGCAAGAGCCGCTAATTGAAAGAACTGATAATTTAAATTATTAAGTTATTGAAGTTCGGCTTCCTTCTTTCATTGATACTTCGTCATAAACTGTCACATATTCGAATATTCTCGACTAGGTATGGGTGCGTGAGTTTGTTTCGTCATTACAATTTAATAAAAGTGAATTCGCCAAAAGACTAGCTCAGCACAGAACAGTGCAACAAAGTTTTATGCTGATTAGTCTCTACATACAAGTTGCTTTTGTCAAATTGAGTCTCCAAGATTAAAAAAAAAAACAATTTTTTTTTGTTTACTCTTTAGTTCCTCACAATGTTGCCAGTATGACTGCTAACATTCATTTAAATATTAGTAATACCTAAGCTTAAAATGTAAAGAATAGTAAAGACAGACATTTTAAGGGGGAAGTGCCAGGGTAGCCCGCGAAATTCAAATTTACTTACGTTTTTCGCAATTTTCAGATCAGTGTCAGGTTGGATTTTGATCAAAAGTTGATTCGCGACTATAACAGGTACGTATTTACAGAATTATAATCATTAGAATCATTAATACATCTTTCTAAGTTAGATTTGTACCACGACAACAAATCTCTTATGGAAAACTGCTTAGTGGTACAAATCTAACTTAGAAAGATGTATTAATGATTCTAATGATTATAATTCTATAAATACGTACCTGTTATTGTCGCGAATCAAATTTTGATCAAGATACAACCTGACACTGGCCTGCAAATTGCAAAAAACGTAAGAAAATTTGAATTTCGCGGTCTACCACTGCGCATTCACCTTAAAACATGTAGGTACGCTTTTTTTTTTATGGTTGGGAAATCATCTAATGACTCCTCCTGCTCTGGGTGGAGCGGAAGGGAGTGTCAGACTCTTACTGACAAAACCCACCCGTGTTCCTTCATTAGCCCTTTATGTTCCGGGCAGCGGTAACCCTTTCGGACGATCCCGCTACCATGTAGGTACGCTCATAGTTACCTGAACTTCCACAGTAAGTCCTGGTCGGTGGCAGTGAGCGGGCGCGCGGGCGGCGCGGCTACTAACGCAGACAGCTGGTCGCGCTCGGCAGCCGTCGGCTTCGCGTCGCGACCGGAAACACCCGAGCGCAGGGAGCGAGCGAGGCGGTGCTGTTTGCTTTCTACCAGGTTTTCCTGTTCAAAGATAAGATACAAATTATTAGGTTATTTTTTGCATGTGAATTTCAATGGGTGAAAAGATTTGGAGTGGAAATCGGGGAAATCCTATGCATTAGATTAGAAGTACTGTTGCTATCGTGTGACAAATAATGTAGGATGCAACCACTGCAACTCCTGTAAGCCAGTAACTGCAGTAGCGACCTATCAGAAAAATTGAAATACATCAGACAGAAAATAAAATAAGGAGAGTAGAAATATAGGAGTGACTGCGACAATTTTTTTTTGTCGTTCTTGTCTATAAGGTGTTCAAAAATTAACCTTACAAACTTTAAGAGGTGCTTTAGACCATCGAACTGAACAACTTTTACTATGGGACCAACACTGAAATCACGAAAAAAAAAATCAAAAGTTCAATACCTACTTAACCAAAATGTATGAAACAGCTGATTTTTTTTTGTGATTTCAGTGTTGGTCCCATAGTGAAAGTTGTTCAGTTCGATGGTCTAAAGCACCTCTTGAAGTTTGTAAGGTTATTTTTTTAACACTTTGTATAAGTTTACACGCCACGAAGTAAATTACTCACATGCATGTTTCGAATATGTCAGACTAGATTCGGTATTAGAACCTCCTCACACGGTGAATTCGCAAGTAGAACTAGTCGTGACATGGCTGTTACATTTATTGAAGTATTCGAAAAATTGATTCGTTAATCTTTGAATTCATGCAGACGGGAACTGACGTAAATAGAAAAATCTGTCAAACTCACATTAGCATGAAATTGCAGCGACGCCGGTTAAAAAACATAATATTTTTGGTATTAACAATAATAGAATATATTGTAGTCAACTGCATGTCGAGGTAGGTGTAGGTTGATCTGAACCCGATGTTGCCAATCAGCTTCTACTCTCAACAAAATGCAGCTGAATTTTTTAAATGAAATGCATTTTATTAATACAACAATTTTTTCATTCGATTTTTGAAGTGTAAACTTCTTTAGCCGCGTTGGGCATTTTTTGAGATGGGAAAAAACCATTGAATTCGCGCCACTGTTACCGTAACCGACACCGCTTCGGATGTGTTCTGTTGTCCTCGGGATGTACTCGGTTTTAATGTATATGCGATATGTCAGTGAGTGATGGCAAAGTATTCTGTTTGTGTTTTGTTTTCACTTCTGTCGGCACTCCCGGAGTGCCACTGTTTTTTTCTGGTCAGCGACGATTATGGGTATCTGCAGATCAGTGACTAAAATGTCTCATGTGCTTGTAATGCAAACTATGGGAAACTATTGCATGTGCAAACTATAGGATGACCAAGGTGGGCAAGGTGAGTGCAGGCAGGCTAAGGAAGCAATCCCTACAATTGCTGGCCTCACGAAACAAGGTCTACAACTAACTAAACAACAGCTGCGTACAGTTACTGCAACAATAACTGGCCTCGGGTCATTTAATAAACACCTCTTTGTCATAGGAGTTACAGACAGTCCGCTGTGCAGGGCCTGCATGGAGGACGACGAGACAGAGGCACGTGTGCTTCTAAACTGGCCGGTGGTCGCCACGTAGAGGGCTGTGTACTTCGGTAACCCAGGTACCCGACGTGAGACGGTCAGTAACATCAAGGCGTTGCTGGCCTTCTTTGAGGAGCTGGGGTGGATCGAATAATCGATTTCCCCATACGGTACGCAAAATACGCGCATTGACGTGGAGTTGCGGACACAAGCCCGTATTACCTATGTGCTTGTAATAATACTCACCCTTTTCAAGCAACGTTGCTTGAGGGTAGAAATCTGCATATTGTTAGTACTTTTCCGGAAGCTCTTCAAGGTTTCAAAAAAATCTTCAAGGTTTCCGAAGCCTTTCACTGTGTTAGCGAGGTTGACTGTGTATTGATTCACATACCTGTAAGATCTCATAGTCAGGCACGGTGACGATCTCGGCTTGAGCTCTGAACTGGTACATCTCATCACCGTCTTGTTCGTAATACACTACTGCATGCTGCAACAATATTAACATTTTAAAATCTATTCCTCTTCATTCATTTTCGAAGTGAAAACTTCTTTAGGCGCGTTGGGCATTTTTTGAGATGGGAAAAGACCATTGAATTCGCGCCACTGTTAACGCTTCGGATGTGTTCGGCTATCCTCGGAATGTACTCGGTTTTAATGTATATCCGATATGTCAGTGAGTGATGGCAAAGTATTCTGTTTGTTTTCACGTCTGTCGGCACTCCCGGAGTGCCACTTATTTTTTTTTTGTTTCAGATTCGGCATCTTTCACTCGAAGTGAAACGTCTGAACGCAAAATTAATGAAAGTGAAAAATGATTTTGTTAGTAAACCGATCCAAAGACGTTGGATTTCGGCGCTCCGAATCTTTCACGCGCCTCCCGAATGAACGAATAATGAAATGAACAGAGAGAGCAGATAAACGTTTATTCCTATATTATTTTGTCGGTATGGTGTGAACGTGGAATGATAGAATAGAAAAATGAACCTTCACTCGAGCGAACCATTCAGTTTAGGGAAGCGTCTGAATCGTCTGATATCGGCTTAACGAATGATTTACCAGCAAACATATTTGGTAGGTGGAACTCTAGTCTTTCCTTCGGTGGAGTAAGGAAATCCGAAGCAGAAGCAGGAGGATTCTTTTGAGAACTACGACCTATCGCTTTTTCAAGCGTGGTGATTAGGATTCTTGTTTTTAGATCATGAATGAAAAAAGGTTTTTGTAACGGGACGTTACCCTTGTGAAAAAAATTTCAAGAAAATAATAAGTAGGTATTTGGCGACCCGGAAAGGCCCCATAAATTGATGTTTTTTCAAGAATTATCACAAAATAAACACATGAGTTTCCACAATAATTATATTTCGTAAAACCTTGTTGTTTACGATACCTACACGCTCTGATTTTGCGGCCACTAACCTTCGACTAAGAAACATATCGAACATTGACAGACATTATGATAATATTTTTATTTTAGTAGATATTATAAAGGTCAATGCATATAAACACACGTCATAGGTGCCTGGGGCAACTATTATTCTTAATGTTGACGAAAACGAGACAATTAGATCATATTGGGTAAATAACGTAACGTGATTTTCTATAATTTTTACTACAGCATGACTAGTCTCATATACTTACGAGAAAAGAATTGATTGAGATGCTCCTCATACATCAATAAAATCTATTTGTAATACTTACATTAATCCCGTCAATTTGCACTGTAGGAAACTCGACCATCAAGTACATGTAGTCAGAGCTCCGCTTTTCTTTCTCGTTTATCATCTCAATCTCTCTGAATGTCAGCCTGTCTAGCCAGTCCACCTGACAAGCAAAATAAGAGTTTATTACAACAGGATAAAGTTTACGTTCAAGAAATTAAATAATTAACTCTTGTATAAAGTTTGGATGTAAATGGTTAGATTCACCCGTGGATTCGTCCGATCGCGTTAAAAGATGGCCACATTTCTATTTTGTTGACAATGTTATTTGAATAGTTGGATAATCGTATCTATCGTTCCATGCGGGATGTGTCAGCTCACTCTTCTCAGTATGTATTTTTTCGCGCGGCCTAATTACATTGTGGGCAAATCTAACGATGTAAATCTTAGTTGATTTTTGTGCCTCTGTAAAAAGAGGCACAAAAATAAACAAAAAAATAAATAAATAATGTTGTATTAAAATAGTCTCTAATATGTTATAATAATCACAGGTTAAGTAGTACAATTTGTTAGGTACGCGATTTAGCACCCTATCACTAAAATACTAGAACTCGTACATCAGGTATTTCTCCGTAGCAGCACGGGGTCTGGATTTATACCCAGTCTATGGGAATAGGCTCGCCCTATTACATGGGACTTGAATATAACTTGCAAACTGTGGGCGTATAGGTACACCTCTACCTTACCCTTCGCGGATTACAGGCGTGATGTTATGTTATGTAGTACAAAAATGCATCAGTGAGTGTTCCAAAAGTAAGTAGGTACTTTGACCTAGCCTTACACAAGCTTATCACCTAACAAGTTCTTTGAAACGTGTTTTGGGGTACATTTTATTTACATATAAGAAACATTTTATTGCATTCCTTGCCTTAATAAACCTGTATCGACTCTCGAATACCTAGTTTAGGATTTAGGTATGGGCGTGCAGAGGTCATCGCCATTACAGTGGATTCATTTTAAAGAACCCGTCCAGCAATAAAAAAAAATAAAAAAAAGAGAACAAGAAAATCATAGAAAAAATTTGTCTTCATTCTAAAACTAATAATATATTAGTTGCCTGTTTAACTCACTCAGAACTTTTATGCGGGAAAACTTTATACAGTATAAGTGCAATATTTCGATATGCACATTGCGTAGATTATTATAATTGTATACAACCTTTTTTTTTATAAACTGTAAGTATTTGTTGACCTATAGGTATGTTTACATTTAACAGGTTCCGGCGATTGGATTTTGGGTTTGGGTGGCTAAAGTGAACTGGTTATCTAGGACGATGGGAAGACTATGGCCCCTGCCTGACCAATGTTTTTATTATTATGTTTTTGTATAGCGCCCTTGAAAGTGTTAAGAGCGAATTCAATCATTGGTGGAATTCCCTGTCACACATACAAAACACATTAAATCCACGCGCCAAAACAAAATAATCATAATTGGGAGTAAAGTTCTAAATAATTAAGTGTCAACTATCCTATTGACTTGTAAATACACAATAATTAAGTCGTGCGCCACTCCAGCGCATCATAGATAAGCTTTTAGGTACAAACTTTGACGTATCGATGCACAGAAAGCATTTTGTATGAAAACGTCAACGAAAATATTATTAGGATATCTTTGCTTGTTTTCGAGAATCAAAATCAAAAGTAATTTATTCAAATTATGCTGAGAATTAGCACGTTTCGAACGTCAAAATGAGAAAATTTTATTGACTTGGAGTAGCACTTTATAGTGGAAATTGACTGGTTTATTTAGATAAAGCTATTGGTCCTACGAATCAATCAACCCCAACTGGGCCCAAGGTCCCACTCCTCACAGAGCGGAGGCCTGTGTCCCAACAGAGGTAACATTAGAGGCTGATTATGCTTAGGTATGCTTGGTCCTTCAGAAACAGCCTTCACCACCTACCTATGCATGGACCAAGTTAAATGGCGCAGGTACTTATGAACATACCAGTTAACCTTTAACGGGAAAACAGTGACAGTATTGCAGCTTGTTGGTAAAATAAGTAGTTACAGTGGAATACTTACTTTCTATTCAGGATTATTAAAAACAATCGTTCTAGTATGAGAGTCGTAGAGCAGTGGTGGCCAAGTGGTAACGGCCGCGACTTACGAGTAGTAGGTCGTAGGTTCGAATCCAGACAGGCGCTTTACTTTGTGTAAATTATTTAATCACCACTGCTCTCAAAACGGTGAAGGAAAACATCGTGAGGAAACCGGCATGTCCTAGAACCAAAAATTCGAAGACATGTGACATCTGCCAACCCGCACTGGGCCCGCGTCGTGGATTACGGCCCACTCCCTCTCACTGAGAGGAGGCCTGTGTCCCAGCAGTGGGAACATTATAGGCTGATTATGTTTATGTTATGTGTTCTAGTATGGCTAAAAGTAAGTGTAATACACGAGCGGCGCGTCTCCAACACATCACCACTGCTCTCAAGACGGTGAAGGAAAACATCGTGAGGAAACCGGCATGTCTTACAACAAAAAATTCAAAGATATGTGACATCCGCCAACCCGCACTGGGCCCGCGTGGTGGATTATGGCCTTATAGGCTGACCAGTGGGAACATTATAAGCTGACTACTCGTATGCTACGTCTCCAACGGCAGAAGAAACTGCAGCCGCCGACACTCATCAGCCGTCGACACTCATCAGCCGTCGACACTCATCAGCCGTCGACACTCATCAGCCGTCGACGCATTGGCAACGTGCCGCTCGTGTATATGAGCATTAAAAGAACTTGCGGGAATTCTAGTATAAAGTAGGTAAACATCAACCAGACTTTAATACAGCTAGTTACATATTGTTATGTTGACACTTCTACTGCATACATAGGAATGCATCAGACATGCCAACAGAGTCGCAGGGGGTCACAAGTAAGAGATAACTATATCTTGCCCCCACTTGGGTACGTCATACAACTCACTTCGTCACTATTATAACTCGATCTTATTAACTCAAGATGTAGACCTGAGGGGCAATTCTCGTAATTTTAAGAACGTTCACAGTCTCAATCTGTCAAAAATACCTCTAATTTCCCTACATTTTGACAAGTTTTTGACATTTGTTTGTCGCCGAGATGAGACTGCGACTAGATTTTGAACTTTTTAAATTACGAGAATTGGCCAAACACTGAAAAGCTGAACAAAATGATATCCGCGACAAATGTCCACCTAACACACTGTCATGCAGGTACAAGTTAAGGCGACGATAGCAAACTCTAAAGGATTTTAAACTGAAGATCACATCTAAACGAAAATACGTGTTTTATGTAACTAGGCTACGCTGTATTCACATAAGTTAGTAGTTATCATTATTATTTAATAATAATAGTACCTATGTATGTTAACAACAAATAACTGTACGCGTAGGTATATTACTAAATGTAACTTGTTTGTAGACGCCTTTGGTTGACCTGTTAAGTCTACAAAATGTTTTAAATATATATAAATAAATGTTAAATAACTTCAATTTGCAGGATTTTGTGTACTTAGGTAAAATCAACAAATCAAAAGTCGTCCATTCAAATTAGGCTGAGAATCAGCACTTTTTAAACGTCAAAATTACAAAATTACATAAAACAGTCGTTCAAAACGCGCACTCTTCAGCAATGCTGAAAACGTTATAGAACTAGGAAATTCCAAATTTTCAATATTTTTAGCTAAGTAGGAAAGAGGACCTTTTAGCGGCATTTGCTAAAAAAAACCGAATAATTATGATTTTGAAGATCCAGTTTAAAGTTGATAAGATAATTTTGATGACCTAAGACATCAAATATCACCTACTTATTTTGCCCGATCTTAAAGATCTGTGGAAAGATAAGTTTATACCTGATTGCAGCATATTAATTTGCGTATTTCATAAATATTAAAATTAGCTTCTTCTAAAATATAAGAATTGCAAACGACATTATTCAAATGGCAACTCGATTGTATTGTAAATTACTTTTTGGACACTGAATGTTCAAGAAGGTGTTTCGATGATTTAAAGGCTAGATAAATGAAAGATGTTCTTGTCAAAACATAATAATATGCTATTGTGAAATGAGCCACGGATGTTTTGCTGTGCTTTTATTTATTTAATTAATACTTTAAGCATACAAATGTACAGAGGCGGACTTATAGCTATAGGCATTATCTACCATTCAACCTTTGGGTGATGCAGAGACAAACAGTGGCAGGTGCAATAATGAAAATTGAAGAATATTTTTTTTCTGCCTCTAAATTACCTGTAGCAATTATAGTACAATTTAGAATATGAATAAATAGTTATAGACCGACCGCTTAACTGAGACGTTGCCTGAGGTAGCTGCGCGGTGCGGGAGGGGTGATAGTTGTCACAAGTTGACGAATCACTGAGCTCTCGCATCACGCTATCTCAGGCAACGTCACAGTTAAACGGTCGGCCTATAGCTGCTATGAGAGTCCCGTATCAGGCTGGCCATTCGTGATTCTATCGCATCGACACGTTCGTTCAAAGTACAAGAAACACACCCCCCGCACTCGGCGTCATGGGGGTCAGACCAGACTTAAAAAAAGTTTCTAAAAATTAAAAAAAAATCCTACATGTATCGGTGTTGAGGCGTACTCAGATACCTACAGGTAAGAGCTGCTTTAGGAAACAAATACGTTAGGTGTGAAACTATGTATATACAAAGGGTCGGCAGAAATACTGATTGGTATTTTTCGCTACACTGGCAGTCAATATCGCTCATATCTCGACACTAAGGGCGGTTTCGCACTACGCCCGGTCCGAATCCGAGAAATGCCGGTCCGAAGTGACCATACTCCTATTTGTATGAGGGATTCCGCATTAGATCGGAACTCTATCCGTCAGAATTTAGAACATTCCCAATTCGGATTGAAGTTGGATCTTTAATTCGGATTCGGATCGGATGTAGTGCGAATCTGCTCAAGTCTTTATTATTATACTTAAGCTGACCTCACATAGGTATGTACACCCAACTTATGTGAGGTCAGCTTACAGTCTAACCAAGGAGCTTTTTTTATAAGCGACCAAAATAATAAAATAATAAATTACGGTACCTTCGGTATATGTCCATTCCGGTGTTTCTTGGCCAATTTGGCTAGCCTCTGCATCTGTTCCTTGCCCCTGTCAGGAGCCTTGCCCGGGGTCTTCTCACTGCCCTCCACGCCCGGCCAGACTCGAAGGTCGAACATTCCCTTTTTGAATTCAAAAAACTTTTTTAATCGTTCTATTATGTTGAGGTAACATTCTTTGCAAAGTTGTAACGTGCTGTGCGATTTGCCCATTTTGTATAGAGGTTTATTTCAAAATATATAAAAGAGGTTTAGGCTTAAATAGGTATTATTAAGAAGAACTAATATTGCTGCACTTCATTTTAGGAGTAATTACACTTTTTATACAAGTGAAATTAGAATTTTATTTGTTTTTTAGAAGTTAAAGAAAAATCCGAACAAAGCACCTCATTTTTTAATTTAATAAAAAAAATGCACTTTTAATATTATAACAACCAATTTTTAGCACATAAAATATGAGATAGTCATTTTGATCTAATTTTAGATTTTTTATAAGTGAATAATTTTTAGAGTCATTTTTTTAACGCGCGTCTCTCCGCTTCAACGGAGTAAGCACACTGAACCGCTTGTGGCATTTTCCAGCCAATCGATGTTTGTGCCAATGTTCCTGTATATCAGGTCATAAACATAAATAAATAACCTATTACATATTCTTGAGATAACGTTAAAAAACAACGCTGTACGGTAAGCTTGGTGCCGAATGAACTTTTGTATTCTTGCAATAAAAATGTTATTAATGAAAAAAAGAAAGAAAGAAAAATGCAATTATTGGCATTACAGCAAAATAAATACACCTTAAAACTATAAAAACAGAAAACAAAGATTATAATGCCAAAAGGGCCTCAGCTCAGCATAATGTCAGATGACAACACAAGGTGTTTGTGTTTGGATAAGTGGAAACAATAAAATAAATAAATATTAACATAAATTATAAGATGTAGACAAAATAAAAGTATGTTTTGTTTGAATAGCTTTTGTTGCCATGATGTTTATGATGTTTTTTAGATTGAAAACCGGATTTAAACTATTTTAATATTTTCTATTTTTTCTTATGCTTCAAAATCTTTTTATCATAAATAATAATAATGCATAAGGAATTGTGTATAGGCGACCGCATAATTGCTTTCTCACTTTATGCATTTGATAGCCCAATTTTTGATGAAGGTTATAGGATATTTAACATGACGATACGGCCCTTAGGAGCCGAGCAAAAAGAAAAAAAATAATAATCAGAAAGAAAGCTAAGCGAAAACGAAGTAATAGCGCGGGTGGGCTATGCGATGCGACGCAGTGGGCCGGGGAAACAATACATTTTACGCGGACGAAGTCGCGGGCAGAATTTAATTTGACAATAAACCCAGCCCTAAAGTTCACTTAGATTGAAACTATCTAACTGCCACATAGACAATCAAATAGTCGTTTTATGACATGAATGACATTCAATCTTAGGGTGGCAACGCAATTAAGAGGTTGACTATACTAATTTTGCAATTTGACTTTAAATAGGTAACTCTCCTACCATGTTATTTTATTATTTAGCAGACCGGAAATCCGCAGTAAACGTCATAGGTGTGTGAAGTTAATTCGGCTAAAATGCCCATAACTCAATATTAGCAACGTCAGTGGGTTAATTATATTCAAAGGTATTAAAATAGTTATTATGTAACTTTACATCATTACTATTCATGTTTGTAGGTTACGATACTGGTTTGAAATTAAAGTTGGCATTTTAAGGAGAACAATTTCTATGGAAATTTCGTGGAAATGATTCTACCAGAGTCGCGTCGCGCTTGTCTGCCTTTAACGATCATTGAGATAGCTAGTCAAGAGACCAAATAACGAATGATGCACGCTTGATCACTGCATTTTGGTAATTTCAGACAGGGTTTATTTGTAAACGTTGCTTGAACTAAAAGCAACATTTATAAATAAACCCTAGTAATTATTAGTATCTCAAACTCAAAGCATGTATTTCAATTAAACAATTTACAGGTATTTTTGAATTGTCAAGGAGTCTGTCAGAAAGTTGAAGCTAGCTGCCCATTCAAAAAAAGGTAGATCTCTATGGAGAAGAATGAAATGTCTCGCATCTTGCGTCGTCACTAAGAGATAAGTGAAAGCTCGAGAACACATACACAAGAAGTTGGCAGATTCGTCTCAGAATTGAGTTGTCGTAGGGTTTCTTGTTTATGTCTCATAACTTTTTTTTTTAATATATATATATATATTGTTGTATGTATGTATATATGTATTTATTCTTATATTCTTATATCTTTTATAAATATTTTCTAATTTTTTTTTCACTATTATTGCACCTGCTGTGAATTGTCTCTGCATCACCCTAAGGTAGACTGGTAGAAAATGCCCAAGGCATTAAGTCTGCCTTTGTACAGTTTTTACTTGTGCATAAAGTTTTAATAAATAAATAAATAAATAAGTCTATGGTTTGTCAAAACACTTATAAAAGGCTAAAATTGCAATTTAAAAAATCTACAGTAGGTAGGTTGTGTGTCATTGAAACGTGTTTCAACATGTAAGAGTTGAACACCCCTGGCCCCTCTCCATAGTTGATTGTTTTAATAATAATTAAGGTGGAGCAAGTCTTAGATCCAATTTCTTTTTTATTTCACGTGTTTTTAGGGCATTATGATGTCGTTTTTTTTTTCTTTGTAGGCGGGGGAATATGACGGAATATGATTAATAAATTATTTAAAACAGGTCGTATGCGTGTCGGGCGTACGTTAATTAAGGCCTTTGAGTTTGCAGCCGTAACAATATAGAGTATTGGCCGACTTTCGGCAAAAAATTGGCCAATCACTTTGTGAAAGAGTTCCCATTTAGGAATTTACGGAGACAGACAGACAGAAGAATTCTTTATATGTAGGTATTTTAAAAAGAAAAAAAAAACAGGAAGATAAAGAGCAGTGGTGCCCCACTGGTAGGTAAGAGCCGCGACTTACGAGTTGTAGGTCGTAGGTTCGAACCCAGACAGGCGATTTACTTTGTGTAAATTATACCATCATCACTGTACTCAAAACGGTAAAGGAAAACATCTTCGACTTAAATAGTGATGGAATAAACCTACTCTAGCTACATACTTGATCAAGTCGTAAATTACAAAATAATGTATTATAGTGAAGTGATTAAATTAATTAGTAACCTTTTTAATTAGCAAGTTCAAACAGAGAAAGTATAGCCACCCAACGTGAGTGAAGTACCTATGGTTATCTATGTATGTAAACATTTCAATAGTGTATATATGTTTCATTTTCATAGTGGTCAAACGCGAGACCAATAGAAGTGGAGAAAACCCGTTGAATGAATAGCATAATCTTCAGCAACACATGTTTTCGAATTTTCGATTCTAGGACATGTCGGTTTCCTCACGATGTTTTCCTTTACCGTTTTGGGAATGCACAATCTCCTCCTTTTTTTGAAGACCATAGTTTTTTTGTAGTATTGAGTGTTGTGAATTAAAATTGCGCATGAATTGCAATTGCATTGAGAAGAATTACTTAGCAAGGCCTTAAAGACAGGGTTATCATGCCCTTATCTCTTGAGAAGGGTCTCGATATAAAAACAATGACATCACAAACATATTTAAGTAGATACAAATAACATTTCTTAGTGTTAATAAGGAGCGCAAGGCAGAATGTTTTTTATGAATTGAATGATACACCTGGACCTGATTATGATTTGATTTCATGCGAAAGTAACTCTGTCTGTTACCTACCCTTTCTCATCTAAACCACTGAGCCAATCGCTTTGAAAGACAAAATATGTAGCCTGGAATCTGGAGAAGAACATAGGCTAATAAAAAAATTATGAAATAAAAAGTAAATGCAGACGATGTCGCGGGCAACAGCTAGTAATAAACATGTTTCACTAACCTGTCTCAACATGCCATGTTTCCCGAACAGCGAGATAGTGGTCCCGCCGACGACCATGACCTTGCCGGGTCCCGCGCAGTCGTAGATCGTCATCGCTAGCGTCGCGTTGCGAGGTAGGTCGCTGAAGTACACCGGCAGGGTCACCCATTCGTTCCAACTGAGGAGTGAGTAGAAAAGAGGAAGTAAGAGAATATTGCTTAAAGACCTTCACTGTATGTTGTTAAGTAATAGACAGAATATATATGGGACCAAAGAGGAAATAGCGAAAAAAAAAATCTGCTGTTCCCTACATTTTGACGAGTTATGCGAACATAAATATAGGAAACAGCTGTTTTTTTTTGTGATTTCATGTTTAGTCCCATAGTAAAAGTTGTTCATAATGATGAGTACAATGACCCCTTAAGAGGAAAACGGTGATTAAAATTTCACCCTGTATACATACGTGTGTAACTATAGCAATGTACTGAGATTGCCTTGAAAAAATATATTGTTTCAGTAAGATGATATTTATGTTCCCATTCAGTTTGTAATAATAATATCCTTTTAATGTATACTTAAGTTCGGTTTTCTGATGAAAAAGGTAAATGCTATTCTGGCATGTCCTTTATCGGAACAAGCTAGGATACTGTACAAACTGGCATTCTTTGTTTTAAAGTAACTTTAGTGCTATCTGTTTTTAGGTTTAATTGATTGTATTGATGTTACAGGGCGACGTTATCGCTCAGCGATAAAGCCCTTAAAATAAAGAAAAAAAAATGTATACTTGCTGTGCTCAGTGTTGGATCAGGATAGGATGCCTATCCTACCCTCGGTGCCCCAAAGCATGCAGTCAAAGTTCTCTGCGCTGGCACAGATAACACCATGGAAGTAGCGAAGTTATGGGCCAACAACATTTTAATAACTGTTATGCCAGCATCATGAAGAAGAAAAAGAAGAGCCTATTCAATTGACCAATGTCTGCATTATCTTATGTCGACTTTGTGTCTGTCACCTCTGACCTAGACTAGAGTCAAGAGCAAGTCCATTTCAAATATAAAAAATAAAAAAAAAACTGTTTTATGTGATCAAAAGATTTTCTAAGAGGTATATTTTGGTTACAAAAATAACTAAGAAACTTACTTCCATCTATTACTAAAGGACTTGTAGGATGTAGTGACTGGTAGAGCCAGGGGCTGTCCATCGCTCAGTATCTGACATGTCACATACAAGTCTGAACATCCTTCCTGGTACAGCCCGGAGAACTTGAGCATGGGGTCTGATAGCAGCTTGTCATATTCTGGTTTAGCACGCTTTCCTTCTAAGGTGCCACTGAAATGAAGACAGATTAGTGCTAGACGCCGTGATGTCGGAAAAAGTAAAAAATAGATATAACTATGCAATTTTTTTTTTCTATTTGTACGAAGAAAGATTAATTGAATCGTGTATTCCTTTTACATGATACTAGACAAAAGATTCAAAAAGCATATGCCATAGTGTTAAATCTCTATTCCACATACTTAACAAGTTACACGAAATAGAAAAACCACATTTTTTTCAATATATCACCTTAATAATAATTACTAATTAACTCTTAACTTATTATAATTGTAAGTCTAGACCTATCCTACTACGCATTTTAAGCAACTTTTATGTTTTGAAAAAAAAAAAAAAAAACTTTGGGAATTTTTTTCTCGGCTCCTAGTTTTATAGCATTGTCTTATATTACTGACCTACACATACTTGTAATTATGGAGATAACATTATCATGTAACATATGCAATAGTAACAATGATTTGAATTCGAATCTGATATGCAGAGAAATTTTGATTGAAGTAATAAAAGCCTCTCATAACTTTACTGTTGATAAAAGTACAAATAACTGCATCAAAGTATACTAATAATGAAGCTAAAGAGTTTGTTTGAATGCACTAATCTCTGGAACTATCAGGGTGTAGGGTCTAAAAAAAAATAACAACGAAGGCGATGGCGGGGTCTGTTTGCTCGCTCACTTGACCCCGCCATCCCCTTCTAACCTAACCTGTCCGAGTCGTGGTGCCCCAAGTCCCGAGCTCGCTACGATATGTACAAACAATATGTACAACTAAGTACAACTAACGATATGTACAGACGCCAGCACATCAACCTACTACAATCTGTCAGATTTCTGTAATAGATTTTCAACTTTATTGCTAAAGCATAAGGTTCAATGTTGAATGGGAAAATTTGACAGTTAGGTGTAGGTTGATGTGCTGGCGTCTGTACAACTATTAAAATAGTGAAACTTCGGATCATCGGGTGTGGAGGTACAGTGGAGCCGATATTACTTAGCCACAAGCCCCTATTTAGTATATCTGTGTGTAAGATTCATTGTTCAGATCTGAATACTGTGCTGTGCATTGAACCGTTCAGTATTTTTGAAAGTATTGAACTGGCCATTTCACAAGACAAACAATGAACTACTTCTAAAAAAATACGTAATTGGTAAATAGATATTGCAAAATATAATACACAATGGAATCTTACTTACATCTTTATCTCTACTTTGTGATCCAATGAAGAACTATACACATAGTAGAATTTATCATCAATCTCGTTCATAATGATTTTATTACGAAGTAAATCAAAGATTTAACAAAAACACAGCTGTTTTAGCTTGACTATTTTCTGCACAGAGTACTTTTTGATAGACTGAAAATTTTCTGTTTCTGTTTCTCTTTCAATGTTTTCTGTTTTTATTTTTTACTAACTAACGTCAATACATTATGACGTTCAAGAAGGGGTTTGACCCCAAGGTTTTCAAGATTTAACCGGTTTTATGTTTCCGGACGTGTTTTCAAAAGCTGGCAATACTGTCAGAAAAACGTCAGTCACACTGACTAGTGAATTTGACAGTAAAGTAGTCAAATTACTGTCAAATTCAGCTGTCAAGTACAAAGTGGTGATGTGTTTTAGTTTTGCCGATTCAATTTCTTTATCAAATAAAAACCTCGTGCTATACGATAATTCCTGAAATAGCCAGGAAACCAAATAAATCGTTGGAAGCTGTTGATACATTCTCAGGTATGTCATTCTTCAAAAATACAGCCACACAAAAATACAGCCAAGTTCTACTTTGTTAACTTTGAATTCGTTTCAAACTATTATTTTGATTTCAGAGAGATGACGAAGTTACTGGAGTGGATATCAGTGCTCTCAGCATTCTTCGCTGTGTGGTATTCCTTAATCGGAGGATACGTGAAGCACCCATTGATTGAGAAAAACATGACTTTGGTACTTGTGTCTCCTATAGTCTTTGTGCTGCTTTTTGGCTTGTATGCGGTCACTGTGATACTGTACCGAGTCTTTACGTTCAACAACTGCGAGGAAGCAGCCAAGGAGTTACAGGAAGAAATAAAAGAGGCTAGACAAGACTTGCAAGACAGGGGACTAAAATGGTGAATTAACTCATTCCATTATAATTATATCTAGGTATAGCATTTTTATAAGTAATTACACTTTGTTTATTTTAATGTGTGTTCTTATTTAAATTACCTTTTGGTTTACACCCACACAATTAATGTCAATTTGATTGTATCATTCTGTAACTTGCAACAAGACAAGGGAACATTAATTTGTGTTTGCAGATGAGTGGACGTTTATGTTTTTCAAGTCTATTATCATATTGATCTTCCTGTCCTTGTCCCATGTTACTTGGGGTTGGTGCAACACATTTTCTTCTTCTATTCTCCCGTCAATTGTCACATTAGTGTTTTAATCCCTTATCTTTCACATTCTTATTATTCATAAAACAGCTAACACAAACTCAGCAGTGGGTATGAGCATTCGCATGAACTGTATTTTCCTGCCTTCTTCAGGAAACAAATGTTATACAGGGTGGCTCGGACATTGATGCGCAACCTGTTGGTCTATAGGTTCAGTAGATGATTCTGAATCACCAATGAAATAATTAAACTTCTCGTCAGTTATTAAAAAAAAAATTGCTGTTCCATACATTTTGACTGTGTAGTTATTTCATTTGTCTATGAAGCGGCTTTTTTTTTTTTGATAACTGATTAAAAATGTCTACACTAGTTGTGTTCTGAACTCATGGTTACAGTTTGTACGTTGATGTCCTTGTCAGGTATTCAGGTTTTCTTAGACAGCTTGCAGGAAATGAAAAAGCAATTCAATACTTTATAGGGTATCTTTATTAAGCTAATTAATTAAAATTATTTGCATACAATATTTACAATTGATTTAATTCTACAGTAATATCCAACTGAAAATGATAACAAAGAAGAATAACTTAATGAACTTAACATATTTTTATTATTAGGTCAACATAGAATGATAAGAAATAACAATATGCATTCTTGTTTTTTTATTCATTTATTTAAACACTTAAATAAATATTTGATAAATTGCTGATGTAACAATTAAAAAAAACAATAATATTTGGTAAACAATTGGGTCTTATTATCTATATTTTAAAGCTGTCATTCTTAATAATTATGTATGCAAAATATACAACCAGCAAAATATCACATACCATCATTATTTTCATAATTTAACTTTTAGTCTATTGTAGACGGTGCAAAGAAGAGAAATTCTTGCTCCTTTTAAGAAATCATAATTGATATCATTGAAATAACCTTTTCTTGTTTTACAATTTGGCTTAATATTTTGAATTTCTTAGTAAAAAGTCAGCAAAAATCACAGCACTTACATTTTATTGTGTAAAATTTTAAATGGTGCAGAAATATTGATGCAATATTTAAGTAATACATTATTATATGGCACACTTCTATTTTATAATAATTGTAAGCAAGATGTGACTCAAATATTATTTTAATTATATGGACGCGGCTCAATATTCTAATAATGGTTTTTAAATAATTTTCTGAGAAAGGGACAGGAAATAGGAATAGTTTTATAATTTTATTACAGAAGTAAAAGTCTTGTATTTTGGCCGAAGCTTTTATAAATAAGTAATAATAATATTGGAGGTATTATTAATAATCGTGAAGGGTTTTGGGAATTCTTATGATGTTTTCTAATTTATATTCTAAAAGATGTTCCCCTAACTTCATAGCCATTTTATTAATTCATAATTATAATTAAATATTTCATTTTTAATGATTTAATTTCTACCTACATAAGAATTATACTTCAAGTAATTAACAGATTAGCAACATTAGAAATCATGATCTAAGCATGTTATATAATGCACAATTTAAATTTATAATAATTAAGTATAAATATTACCTATATTTTGTTAGACAAAATATCAATCCTCTTGTGAGACAAGATAAGAATAAATCATGACTGTGGATGATTCGCACAAGGACAGTCGCCCATTTTAATGAGCTAAATAAATAATTAATCTACAATAGTTCGCTTGTTCTGATCCCGCACTTACGTGAGCTACCCCATACTTATAATAATACTATTATAATTACCTACCTACTGAATGTGTGACTAACGATAATGAAAATATCTCAATTCCTTTTTATTTTTACAATGGATTTCGTTCATATTACGGTTGTTATTAAGTTGCCAGCGTTAAAACAAAAACTGCGGTGAAAATCGTATCATTTGTTCCGGAGTTACTATATCAGAGAGGGTCAAACGCTTTTTCGCGTACCTAGACGGTTAAAAAAGCTTACAATCTCAGTTACGTATAATGGAAAGTACATTATTATCTAATGTAGCATAATCAGCCTATAATCTTCACACTGGCAGGGGCACAGGCGTCCTCTCTTCGAGAGAAAGTGGGCTGTAATCTAACACGCGGGCCCAGTGCGGGTTGGTAGAGGTCACATGTCTTCGATATTTTTGGTTCTAGGACATGTGTTTCCGTACTATGTTTTCTTTCACCGTTTTGAGAGCAGTGGTGATGAATATTTTTCCACAAAGTTAAGCGCTTGCCTGGGTTCGAACTCACGACCTACAACTCGTGTTACCACTGGACCACCACTGCCCACTGGGCTACTCTAATGTAGCCTGTAGGAGAAACTGGGACTATTTCCTCTACAATATGTACTTAATGAGAATAACAATAAGTATCAAATCGAGCATAAAAAAGCACTCGATTATATTCGTTAAATTAAATCGACCCGAGGACATTACCTATTAAATTAGACGGCTATATCTTTGGATCATTTCGCGTTCATTTGAGTACCTACCTGAAGTATATTGACCTCGTCATTTCTACACCCTTTGACAACAATTTTCAGTAAATTGAATCTTCACTAAATGGTGAAATTATTGAACTGTCACATAGATAAATAGACCTTGTCGTCTTATGATCTGTAAGTGACATTACACCTTAGGGTGGTAATAAAGCAATTTATAGGTCGACTTATACCTAGGCATGTCGTACCTACTAGGTACCTTCCTACTTAAAGGGTTTTTGATAATATTATGATGGCGATGTTGATCAGGCAGGGGGTTTACTTTCGAAGTCCGTCAACGAAGATATGGGCCCGTCCGAAAGCAGGTACCTAGTTGATCCATCAAAACCAGTGACACATAAAAATTTTTGGACGGGGAATAACACATAGGAATTAGGGAAAACTGTCAAATCATGTTGTCATTATTTCTTAGTTTGGCCCCGAACGAATCTTGACCGTAAGTGATACGGAGTAGGTATAATCCCGTAACTTCGGCCAAAACTACGGGTTTCTTGCTAAACTACTAGACCCCCTGCTACGACCTACTGGAAGTACCTAATTGTTTTAAGTTTTTTACCAAGAGCCCGAAAATCATCAATCAGAACAGCCTTTCAAATCTAACTTTATAATATTTTTTCGTTACGAGTAATAAATCAAAAGAATCACCTGCTATTTAATTGAACTTTGCGCTGCACTACCGTACTTCCAAAAATAAATAATAAACTCCGCAAAAGTATTTATCTATCATCAATAAATTCTCTTTGGTAGATCTACGGGGTAACTGGGAAGCTAACGCAGGGTAAAGTTGATCTTAATTAATAGGTATAATATAACGACTGTAATAAGTACCCTATAAACGAAGTCCACGCAATGGATTTGTATTCGTAATTAGTTGCGGGGATTTATATTCTTATTGTCAAGGTTATATTAGCTAGGTATTAAAACATGCTTGAGAAGCAAAGCAATCGGGGTATAACTTTAAGTCGGACACGCAAAGGACAAAAAGCTCTCAGCCATGCAGATTTTATTTCAAGGCATTCTACTCTTTGGGCGCCAGGCATAGTGTTCGTTTTTCAAATGTATAAATAAATTTATTTAAATATGACAATTAGTTAGTGACAATTAGTTTGCTGGTAACACCAGCAAACTAATTGTCGTATAGTGTGCCGTATGCATAATAATGGCGCGAACTAATCGGCCTCATCGATGCCCCTAATACCTAACATCGTAGTGTGAATATGAGGTGCCGTATTCTTTTCTAATATTTTAGAGTGCATTTTAGGTTTTATTGAGGGCACTCCTCTATGCTATTGCAGCAGTCTTATAATTTTACAAATGGAAAGCTTTATTATAAACACAAGCCTGAAAGCCTACCTATTTACCTAAATGTCATTTAGGTACGTAAGTGACACAGATTTCAATTTATTTCTACATATTAATACATAAAATGTTTGTTTGCAGTTAGGTTTAGGTACAAAGTAAGTACTATCTCATAAGACCTTTGATTCCGTTACGATGAGCACAGAACAATTAAAGTGACAATGTAGGCTGTAGCCAATCCACCACATTGCTACATTGTTTTTAATAGGTGTATAGATAATAAAGTTTTGCAAAGGCACTGGCAGTCTCCATTAAAAACACAAAGGTTGAAATACTGCCGAAACTGTTTGGTTGGGAAATGAAACATTCAAGAGGAGCTGTTATGATTATGAAGACTTACAAGTCTTTAAGTATTATAGTGATATCATCAATCATGGTAATCGTATATCGTCATACTGTGATAGACATACTTACATATTTTTATATTGACGAAGTTTTTCGATATAAATCGTCCACTCCATACATTAATCATGAGAACTATTTTTCATCCCCTGACAGGCCTTTTTATCTGTCAGTCAGATAAAAACTCAGACGCATTTTTATTTCCTTGTTACTTTATGTAAAACGTTCGATAAAAGATCTGTTTGAACAAGATGAGAAGGTTCTCATTCGGGAGGTGTCGCTTCCTTTTTTAACAACCTACAAGGACTACAAGCTAAACCTCTAAAAAGTTTCTAATAAAGAGGTAATTGTCTTTATGCGGTTTATTTTTTAATGTCTAAGGGTCATCCGTAGGTATGTAGCACTATTAGGGCTGTATCTTACGCTTAGTCAATTTTGCTATAAGTTTTCCGCTCTATTTTTTCCCGACTGCGTGACATCAAAACAAGGTTATATTTTTCACGGGTATTTATGTAGGTATCTTTGTATGTGGAATTTAACCATCTTTCCGCCACTCAAGGCACTTCTGCCTTGTGGTGTGGGTCGACATTAAAAGCGTTTTCCTAAGTGGAGTCACTTTCGTCACTGCGTGACGTGCCCCAGACATGTCAGTGTTTCCCAAAGAAGCTTTCTATTGTATAGCGTGAGGCGAAGTAAATAAAGTGAATAATTTTAAAGCACTAGTTAGCATGCTAGTCTGCATAAAACAGGGCACAGTTTCCCCTCGTACAACTTGCTCGGAGTACCTACACTACTAATTCAATTCCAAGTCGGAGAACTCCGCAACTATTCACGAATACAAAATAATGTAACTTCTCTTCATTTTACTAGATATAATATTGCACTATTTTATTATACTAAATAGCTGGGGTGCGATTCTGTAGATATTCTACATGGCAGAGAAACTCGGGTACCGTAGTTCCCCTCATAATTTTAATAAGAAATCAATTTTAAACGCATTTGACTTCCGAAATAAGCCAGAAATGGGAAAAATTCAAAAGTCTTAGTGTAACAATTTAATTTTAATTCATAATAAACTCTAAGCGTGTTATAAGATTTGCCTCGAGTCTCTCAAGGCACTTTGCTTTATATACCTTACCTGAAGTTTGCTTGAAAGCATTTCTTATTAAAATTAGGTACTGAAAGTACGAGTACCTACCTAGTTTCTTCAAAGAGCTTTCCACTATTTCATTCCGGCAGTTATTTCTCGAATAGAGTAACCAGCGAATCTTAGAAGTATTCAAATAATTTACAGAATCGGACGCCCGATGATATGAGATTTAAAGCTACAATTTCGAAATGTGTCTAGCTAAGTGAAATATTTTAAGAAGTGAAGAAATACGCATGCGTACGGTATGCGTGAGTCGACTAGAACGTACCGAGATTTTTATTAAAGTACTGCCTATTATTACTGATTAATGGACTTACAATTTACATATGGACCGGGGGAAATAAGTATTTTATCTGTAATGTGATACGACCTAGCTTCTTTCCTATATAAATCGACTACAGTGGCACCATTATTGTAAGTTGTTCATGGTCTGAAGATGAGTAGAATACAAATGAGGTTTTAATAAGGGTTTTCTTTAGTTTGAACTTTTTTTTTCTACCAAAACAAAGTGACTGTTTTTGTCTAATTGTCTATGACTTAAGGGTCCTACTTTTATATTTCACATTCAACATCGAAATTAAGAAAACAAAAGACAACACGACGCTACTCGGTTACATAAAATTGGTCCGAATTTATTCATTTTGTTGTAAACGGAAACAATATGATAATAATACAAAGAGCGTAGGTACCTACTCTGAATATGAAAAATCATAGTTCTAGAGAGATAAGGTCCCGCAAGTATTAGAACAGGACATTCTAAAGGTATAGGCAGATCGAAGTAGGTACATCGAATGTGAGTTTTGGCTTTCAATACAAACTAAAACCCTCCAACTGTAGTGTTGCCAGGTAAATAATTCCCTCAATTTCAAATGATTCTCAATTGGTTATGGTCTACGCGGTCCGTGTTTCATACGAATCGTGCGACGGCGACTGCTAGAAGGGATATTCCAGCTTTAAATTCGATGGAGGGGCCCTGGTGGGGCGCTGAGGAGTTGCCTGCGAGGATGAGGGCCCGGAGACGCTGCCTCTCCCGGTACCGGATGTCCTCGCCAGGGGGGTCGAGGCACTCGAACTCGCAGCATCGCGAGCCCACGCGGAAGTTTTTGCAGAACTGTGGATGTATGATAAACGAATTTTTAACGTGCACGTTTTTACCTATACTTAAGTATATATTTAAGTATGTATACAACATTCATAACGTAACCAATATTTTATATTAATGGAGTTTCTTGCCAGTTCTTTTCCATAGGAACCTACGAAGCTTTGGAATGTGCAACGAGCTTCATCTTTCTGACTGACCGACTCCTTTGACAATTCAAAAGTGCCTGTAAATGGTTTAATTGAAGACTAAAGGCTTTGAGTTTGACTTTGAATGTGTCATAATCATATAAACAAACTCAAACTCAAAGCATTTATTTCAATTAAACCATTTACAGGCACTTTTGAATCGTCAAAGGAGTCGGTCAGTCAGAAAGATGAAGCTCGTTGCCCATTCCAAAACTCCGTAGGTTCCTATGGAAAAGAACGGACTAGAAACTCTCCATGGACAATACAAAATATAACAAAGTCAAGTTTTTCGCCGATCCCGTAACCAGAGGCCCACTTGCTTATCAAATCTATAAAATATGTAATAACTAGGTGCCGTATGCCGTGACAGTTGTCAATTAAAATTTACCCACATAACAGAACGTTGTTCCACATAGTGACTCATAGCTAATTGTTATTCGAACTAACAAGGGGGGATTGTTATGAACATGATACTTAATAACCATACACAGCTACTAATAGAGACGAAGATTGAAGTGATAACCAGCAAACGAGCAATTTGGTCAAGCTCCCTGTCTATCTTGAGACCTATTTCACCAATGAAACCTGAACGCGATCAGCCCATTTTAACCGCATTCAGGAGCTGTCAGTGTCAATATTCAACATCAATAATGACAGTGACAGCTCTTGAACGCGGTTCAAATGTGTTGATTCAGTTCAGTTTCATTGGTGAAATTCGCCCTTAATCACCAATGCCGATGGCTGGTGGAGCAGACGAGTCCTGGAGTGGAGACCGCGTATCGGCAAGCATAGGTAGTGTGGGACGCCCCCCAGATATATGGACGGACGACCTAAAAACAGGTAGCTGGGACAGACTGGATGCGGAAGGCGGAAGACAGGGTGTTGCTATTGCTTCATAGGTTAGGAAATTTGTCCGCTCAACAACGTAATTAACGCGGGTGAACTGTCAAAATAAAACCCATTGCGATCAATTGTCATTTTATGTGTTACGCAATTACCCCGCAGGTTATCAAGTAATGTGATTACGATTAGGTTAAAGAAGTACCTATTGAGATACTCACATAAGGCGGATCACAGTAAATAGCCTTGCACCACATGGGCTCCGAGTGGTAGCAGACGCACAGCGAGCAGACTCCTGGGCCGGGCACGTACAGCAGCCCGTGGGGAACTGACTTCCCTTCCCAGTCGATGCATTCTTCTTCTACGCACGCTGTGAACAAATACCCAGAGTTAGGAAGGAATATGATATGACAGAAAGTTCCCGGAAGGATGACACATGTCATGTCTGCAGTTATAGACATGAGAATCCTATAAATGGCGTTCATGATGATTTTGTATGATCACCATTGGAGGACACGTCTTGTATATCTCTAAAACCAAAAATTCGAAGACATATTGTGACATCCACTAACCCGCACTGGGCCCTGGATGGTGGAATACGAACCACTCCCTCCATGGCCTGTGTCCCAGCAGTGGGAACATTATACGCTGATTATGCTTATGCTATGCCACTTAGATATTCCATTTTGAGAAAGCAATGGGTCAAAGGGGTTTGAAGATTTTTATATTTAGCCTGGCATACTCACTGTCACGCCATTTTATTTTGATTTCAAAATGGCGGCCAAGCATAAAATCTATATAAATTCAAAATGTCGGACAGGTAGGTATGCCACAGATCTTCAAACCCCTTTCTAAGTTTCTACCGAGTAAAATAACAAGATGCCTGTCTTCAACTCTTTTGGGGGATCCGGGAATTCCGGGTGGACCGCATAGCGGGGTCGGTACCCCGCCTAGTCCCGGGGGAAACAAAGCCCCGAAAAACTCTCGTTGCACGGCAGCACGTGACTACTAGGTGCACCCTTCCTTACTTCTCAGTGATGACATTTTATGACATGTGAGTCGTGATGGATCAAATTTTAGAACCTTTTGTAAGCAAGTTGTTTGGTTGGTTCTGATACTGTAACAGGTTAAGTAAATTATTTTGATTCAAGAAGTACTGTTATATGTAAGCTACATATAACACGAATTAGTTATAGACAATGATAATAAACTGCTACTTAGCTAACTATCCAATGGTAAGAGCATTGGAGATCAAGTTAACGTCTGGAAAATGAATCCAACCGCAAATCGGATTGATCAAACCATTAGAGTGAATAATCCAATCGAGGGAAGGTGGTAAACGCTTGCAGTCTTCAGTGGAAATGGTTTTCTTTAAGCTTCGTACTTGTTTTTATTTCCTCTGTTAGCAGTAAAGTTAATTTGATGTAGTATATTCTACTGCAGAAGTATTAGAAATCGCAAATGAACTACCCTAGTAAAATAAGCCCATATAAATTACTAGCTGCGCCCCGCGGTTTCACGCGCATAAGTGTCGATCCCGTGGGAATATCGGGATAAAAACTATCCTATGTCCTTCCCCGGGATGCAATCTATCTCTCTGCCAAATTTAATCGAAATCCGTTCAGTGGTTTAGGCGTGAAAAGGTAACATACAGACAGATAGACAGAGTTACTTTCGAATTTATAATATTAAGTATGGAAGTATGGATTAGTATGGATGTTTGCTACGACGCGTAGCTAACGCGTAGAGGTCGTTGCTACGCCGCTACGCTGACTTAACCGATTCATATGCGTCGATCGAAAAAAAAAATGTTTATTGTGTCTCAAACGGTTACATTTACAAAATTAAATGAAACAGCCCCTGTAAGTAATTAATAATACTTGTGTTGGGGTTGTCTCGTTTATATAAGTACCTACAATCGTTTGTTGAGCGTTAGCGTTTATAATTTTGTACATATGTACGAAAACGGTGAAGGAAAACATCGTGAGGAAACCGGCATGTCCTAGACCCAAAAATTCGAAGACATGTGACATCTACCAACCCGCACTGGGCCCGCGTGGTGGATTACGGCCCATTCCCTCTCACAGAGAGGAGGCCTGTGTTCCAGCAGTGGGAACATTATAGGCTGATTATGTATGTATGTATGTACGAAAACAGCAACTTGGGTAACTGAATTATACATTTATGATTATTTTAGATGTGTAGTAATACCCAGAATAGGATATTTTGGCGAGTTGCTGAAACCAGAAGTAACGCTGCCATCTTGTTTTTTTCAAAAAGGGGGGGTGGTTCAGATGATCAGACCGGAATGAAACTTTATTCGCACAAATGTGTTTTTATTTTTTTTAATTCCTGAATGTTTATATCAACAGCACTCCCTTGTCAACGTCAGTCGAGCGTCGTCTGTTCGGACAGGTCAACTCAAAGCTGCAATGGGTCTTTCTTCAAAAGACTCTTCCAGACATGACCCTTCATTGTTAGACTCACGTAAAATCCTAATAATATGATGTTTGAATTTTAAAGGAGGCCATGACCTTTGAGTTTGTTTCGGCATTTCTTCTAAGGGATCAGTCAGCTAGGAAATGCTGCCGGCGCCATCTTGTAAAAATATTTTTTTTTAATTTGATATGGACTTGCTCTTGACTCTAGTCTAGGTCAAAGGTGGCAGAGACAAAGTCGACGATGGAGCGAGCTTAAATCTTCATCAAGTTTAAAATATTGACGTGTAAAAGTGCCCTATAATATCTACTTACAAATAAACATTTCCTTCCAATTCATTTCAAAAGATTCTTGTATGTACAGTCAACAAAAGAGATAAGTATGCAAGATCGTCGGGTATTGTTGAAGTTTAGTAAGAAACCAATGGATGTTCTCGAATAAAATTTAATTTTATTAATAGAACACAAACAGCTCATTTATCAAATTTAATTTCAGTCTACAACATCCATCGGTTCCTTACTAAACTTCAACTATATCCGAAGATCCTGCATACTTATCTCTTTTGTTGACTGTACACATAGCAGTGTAATAAATATTGACACTACCTACCTGTGACGTCATAATCTGCCTAGCGCTAGCCTTTTCCCAACTGTTGGCTTCCAGTCTAACCAGCTGCAGCTGAATATCAGTATTTTACATGGAGCGACAGTCTATCTGACCTACACAACCCAGTTACTGGGTAATACGAATTACGATACCTCTTGGTTAGACTGGTTGTCAGTCTTTCGGGCTTTTAACGACTCGTAACGACTGTCAAAGATCCACCAATGGCAGCCGGGACCAACGCCTTAAGGTGCTTTCCCAGGCACGGAGGGGTCTTCGTAGGTATGTAGATATGGTCACCCATCCACGGATCAGCCGCGGCAAACGTAGCTTAACCTGATCCTCCTGCTCTTTTCCCAATTTATTTGTGTCGGCTCAACATGTCTTTTTCTCTTCCATACTTCTCTATTAGTCGTCATCTCGGTAGTCACCCCCTTTCTAACCATATCATCATTCACACATTCCATCCACCGTTTCTTTGGTCTTCCCCTACTCTTATAGCCATCGACAAAAACTCTCCTCACGACATTTTCCTCATTTCTCCGTAACACATGCCCATACCATGACAACCGATTTCCACACAACTTTTCCAGTTACCGATGCCACTTTCAAACTTCCTCTTATGTACTCATTTCTTATTCTATCCATTCGTGTAACACTACACATCCCTCTTAGCATTCTCATCTCAGCTGCATGCAATTGCCTTTCATTCATCCCTTTTGTGGCCCAACATTCTGATCCATACAGTACAGCAGGTCTAATCATAGTTTTATATATCTTCCCCTTACGTTTAAGGGGAATGCGGGAGTAGCAGATTGTTCCCGTGACCTGCCGCCATTTCATCCATACATTTACTTCACCATCGCTTTGAACCGACTCGTGCGGGTTATTTTTTAGGCACAAGCCCCACTACCAACCTATCATGTAAATTACTGAAACAAAAGCAGTTCAAACATGACCAAGCGTCGTATGCCTATGTCGGTTTAATGATCCCAATTGAAGAAGTCTAGCCATAACATTTTCTATTTCTACACCATGATTCATAGTCGCGTGCACGAGACAAATCAAAGGCTGCATATTTCATTGATATCGATCAAACAGCGCAGTCATAAACAAGTTATGGTACCTACAAGTCACGATTTTTATGCATTTACATTGACATTGATTCGACACTAACATTCTGTTCAACAACCTTCATGTGCTGGAACTAGGTTATTGCTAATGTGTATTTGATTTCAAAACAATAAAAGGGCAAGTTATTATCGACCGCGATACGACTCTAGTAGTACGGTTGTATTTATATTACGGCAATCGACATTGACATAAAATACGGTGGAAACACGATTTGCGTACGAGACACTTGCAAAAACAAAGGGGTTGACTGTTGAATAGAATAGAATAGAATAGAATATAGAATAGAATATATTTATTTGCTTTAAAACATGGTACATTAAGGTCTTATAAATAAAGTGATGATCTTACATGTTTCGCCATGGACTGGCATGCAAATATTTAACGCATTAATTTGTTAAAATTAATACATTTTTAATAACATTGGTTATTAGGGTTTCGTATCTATTTGAATACAGAAGAATAATAGGTATATAAAGTACTTAATATAATTATAAAACTCAGCATCATATCTTATATTTATCGTCTATTTTTTTCTCAAAAAATTCTTTTACACTATAAAAACAATTATCAATAAGCCATTTGTGTAGTTTTGATTTAAAGCGTTTTAGAGGGAGTTCCCTTATTTCTTTTGGAATATTGTTGAATATTTTTATTGCCGTGATAAAGCTATTCTTATGACATAATGTGCTTTGATGTGAAGGAATTATTAGCCGTGTTGGGTCTCGACGGGTATATTTTGAATGTAAGTCGCATGTTATAAAAAATGTAGAGTGCTCTTTAACAAATACACCAGCTTGCATTATGAAAAGACCTGTTAAGGTTAGAATTTTATTTTTTTTATAGAGAGGTCTGCAGGATGTTAAAGGACTGATACGACTGGACTGATACTGACTGTTGCTCTCGTTCACCTTGAAGACAAGGCTAATATGATCTATAATTTTACCCTTATAGCCTTCAGATTGAAAGTATAGCAACGGTGCTTGGTAACAGGAATAGGTGAAGAGGTAGGTACCTACTGTTTACCTGGACGATCAGATTCGTGAAAAGCTCGCCTACAAAATTCCGTAGGCGTATTAATTAGATATAGAATAAGAACTACCTACCCAAACAAGGGATATCTTGTTATCCAGTAAAGTGGTTGTGGACACAGATAGGTAGTCGCTCTATGTAAAATAATGGTATCCAACTTCATTTGGCTAGACTGGTAGCCAACCCCAACATAATTGGGAAAATTTTAGGCAGATGATGATTTAGTTTAGATCATAGGTTCTCAACGTAGTAAAGTTCTAAGGCGACTAAAACGTTATTTAAAAAAATGGTAAGTATCTTATAATGGGAATGATAAAATGTTTAACAAAAATGATAGGTACCTAAACATTTTTTCATTTGCAGCGACATCATTAAAAACACTGAATTCTAGTAGTTAGAGAAAAAGGCAACATTACAAAAAAAATATCTTGGTCATCGTAAAGGTTTTTTTAAAATAACTGTTCAAATTAGTTGTTGGAAATCAGGTAATCTATACCCGTTACGTGTGATCCATTATTTACGGGACACCCTGTCTATTGCACGTTTAAACTCCTTACTAATAATATTATAAATGCGAAAGTGTGTCTGTCTGTCTGTTACCACTTCACGTTTAAACCGCTGAACCGATTTAGATGAAATTTGGTATAGAGATTGTTTGAGTCCCGGGAAAGGACATATGATAGTTTTTATCCAGGTATTCCCACGGGATTGAGACTTATGCGGGTGAAACCGCGGGGTGCTGCTAGTAATAATATACGTGGCAATAGGTGTTTCAGATTCCCGAGAGATGGTAAAATAAGGTTGAGAACCTGTGATTTAGATCTAAGCCCAAGTCCGGGTAGCGGGATTGCCCGAAAGGGTTACCGCTGCCCCGGAACATAAAGGGCTAAGGAAGGAACACGGGTGGGTTTTAGTCAGTAAGAGTCTGACACTCCCTTCCGCTCCACCCAGAGCGGGAGGGGTCATATGATGATTTCCCATACACAAAAAAAAAAATCCTTCATAACGCAGATACTATCAACGAGTACTAATTGATTGAACAGCTTTGAATTCCCATAATAATTACGGTAAATGAACGGAAATGGCGAGCATAGTAAATTAGCAGTGGGACCTGGCCAAGCAGCTAGATGAAATGCTACTGAGACGCAATAATTAATGAATGCTCTTTGCCAAAGGCGAGTACCTAAATTATTGCGGAAGACCATTTCTGTATATTCGCGACGTCATTTCAGTGTTACGTTGATATTGTTTGTGCCAAATATTTTGTATAAATAACTAATCAAAATCACCAATTTGTTTAGCTAAGGACGAGTCTTCATTTCGGTATTATTATAATTTATGATATATATCATAAAGAAACGAAATACAACACTAGATCAGAATTTATAAGTATAGAAGAAGCGCAGTCAGTATTCTTAAAAAATAGACATTTTGTCGTCGACGCTTATTTTCTTTTGCATAAAGAACATTAAAGCTCTACTTATACGATATTAAAATGAAATGCTTCGCTGTTCCCCTCGAAGGTATTTCCTGACCCCGATATAACAAGCGAGAAAGGACCCAAGATAAACAAAATATGTAGATCAGAGGTCTAAAAAACAGCAGACCCTAATTTCATTAAGGTCAGGACCTGCTCGTCAGACCTCAACAAATAAAACCAGATTATCAAAATAATAATTCGTACGCAAAAGTCGATGTTATTTACGTAATTTATGAGTTCAGTTACAGTTTGGGGCAAAGGGCAACACTTCTATAAAATAAATAAAAACTTTTTACTTGGCTTATGTATTAACTTTTTGAACTGACTGATGGAACGAAAGAAAAAAGTCAGTTGTCAATTTTCCCGCTCACACTTTATGGATTCTTTTTGTTCCTCATTGGCAACAGTCCGCTTGCTGGTGCACCTTTCTCCTAGCAAAATACAAATAATAATGACTAGCTTTAATTTCCAGAAATACCTCTCAAGCTCAGAGCTGATATTATAAAATAGGTATTTAATACATTATTAAATCCATCACACCGGCTATTTCTGGTAAACTAACCGAATCTATTACTGGAACGTCTGGAGCTTGCCACTGCCAGACGTTTGTTTTCTATTTGTGAGATAAACAGATGACGAGCGAATTTTTATTTATGCTCCAGCTCTCTTAAACTTGGCCTTTTTACATTACCGAGACGTCCTAGGTCTCTAGGAAGGACTAGGTCAGAGCTTGAGTAGGATTTGTCTGCAATATAAAGAAAAAACAAAAACTAATGTCAGATTTCGCTGCGGCAAAAGAAAATCGTTTGCCGTACTTACTGTATTGCATATATATAATCATAAAGTCTCTTTTTATAGTGGGAATTATGGCTCGAAATAAAGTTAGCGACGCCGAGGCAAACGCACACAGCTTTAGGTACGCTCCAGCACACCATTTAAATGAAATGGGTTTGTTCTGTAGATAAACATTGCTTACAAGTAGGTACTTACAACACATTCACATTCGGTGTTATCAGTTTGAAAATACAAAGTTTATAGATTTGTCAAATCTGTAATAGAGCACTTGCGATTGTTCGAAAATGGAAAGCGATTCCTATTTATCTCAAAATTTGAAATATGAATGTGTTCGCCGTTGAATAAAATTGTATTTTAAATCTCCCTCGGGAGGTTGTTGGAAGTTCTCGGAAGCGTGTGTGCCAGAAAAGAAATATGACTAAATAAGAACTAGGGAAATGAGTTGGAGTACGTCGGTCGTTGGGGTATTGTTGACTGCCTGTATCAAAGGAGGTTCCATTAAAAATGTTTGTGATAACTAGACTGTGACATAGAGCGCACTCACCGTCAGAAGAGTCGTTTCCTTTGCCTGTGTGAACATTGCGTTTGTTTTTCGCGCTCTAATTTACCGCGTTTTTTTCCATTACGGCTTCTCGCAAAATATAAAAATAATTTTATTTATATGCTTGCGGTGGGAGGTTATTATTGTCTGTCGCACGCGTAACATTCAATTTATATTAGTTATTACGACAGCCAGCGCGGCTACGATATAGAGTGCCTAACAGTACCTAAACAATATTTCGAGCGTAATGTTGTAAAATATTTATGTGTTTATCCCAACACCTGCGTTTTTTCGTTCGATCGCGTTTTTCCATGAAGAGAATTATGATAGATTTTAAGTAGTTACGAAAATAAATGTCATAATATCATATAACCTGTACCAATTTTTTTTTTAGTTACCTAGTAGGACGTACCTACGCTGGCTAAATTGTGTCACAATCTTTTAACCCATAAATAAGTCATAAATTTGCATGTGAGTGTCATAAGTTTGTGCCATAATTAAAAGCTCGCATACCTACAAACTTTTTTCTAATTATCGTGTTTCTCAGTAACAGCCCGGAGACCGGAACGGCGAAATGGGGTGTAATCTTCTTCGATTTTAGCTAGCAACGTAACTGCTCCAAATTATAAATTAAAATAACAGTAGGAACTTTTAGAAGATAAGTGGTACGTCTAGTTTTGTATGATATCATTAAGGATCCAGTTATTACTCCATTTTACAAAATATTCCTCATTAAAGGGCAGAGGACGGACATGATAAAACGGACGATAAACCTGACAAATGAGGATACTGTTAAGGAATAAGGATACTCGACTATAAGGTTAAAATAATTTCTTTAAGAATGTCCCTCATCCCAGTATATTTTGGAGATCCCGCATTGCAGTGGCAAAGCTCAAGAAATATGTTCACTTTTCGTTTTAGGATTTAGAAATCATATTTTAAACTAATGTGTGCATTTCCAGATTTAAGTGCACTTTTTGGCGGATATGCTGTCTGCAATTAGGGTCAATTTGCACTGCGACTGAAAGTCTAGTGTCGCATTTTTTCGAGCATTTGTTTGTGTCATCCAAGAGTACACGTACTCACAAAAAGTAATTTATGTTGTAAAAGCCAGTAAAAAAAGTGGCACTCCGGGAGTGCCGACAGAAGTGAAAACAAAACACAAACGGAATACTTTGCCATCACTCACTGACATATCGAATATACATTAAAACCGAGTACATCCCGAGGACAGCCGAACATATCGGAAGCGGTGTCGGTTACGGTAACAGTGGCCCGAATTCAAGGTTTATTCCCATCTCAAAAAATGCCCAACGCGCCTAAAGAAGTTTTCACTTCAAAAACATTGCATACAAGTCGCAGTGTGTCTTGACTTCAAAACTGTCAAGTTCTTATCTTGACACGTGTTTCAAAAGCATGTGTCAAAGTAGGTATGTGCTGGAGTTAGTAGCTCAAAGCCAGGAAACAACTAACAAACAATGAACAAGGACTCAAGTTTGGACAAAGCACAAGGTTTGTGTTTAAAGCGAGCATGCATAGTACATCCTGAAACCTAGGAACATCATGAAGGCGCACTCTTCAAAGGTACGAAAAACTCCTGACAACCAAAAAGATACATTGATACTCGTATGATATATATGATAATAAATGTTCCCAGTTTTTGGTAAAACTATTTCACACGACACGTTTGACTTTATTCAGGCAATTCTGAATGTATCATAATGAGCCTTTAATTTTTTTTTTTAATGTTCCTACAGTCTGCTGCTGGAATCGTCTATGAGAGGGAGTGGGTCGTCCACCACGCGGGCCTAGTGCGGAATAGAATATGATTTTTTTTTTTTTTGCGAAGAGTGTCGGTATTACAAATCGGATGTTGTACAATTAATGTTAGAGTGGGTTGGGAAATGTCACACGTCTTCGAATATTTGGTTCTAGGAAATCTAGGACATGCAGATTTCTTAACGATGTTTTCCTTCATCGTTTTGAGAGCAGGTGGTGATTAAATAATTGACACAAAGTAAATCGCCTGCCAGGGTTCGAACTTAAGACCTAGCCCTACAACTGGTAGATCGCGGAAGTTTCCATTGCGCCTCCACTGCTCATCCTGAATGCATAAACATTTAATTTTATGTTCACAATATTTTTATGACTATAAAGGTCAATATTGCCTAAAAGCAATGAAGACGGAAACAGAGGACGCTTGAGGAATGGAGATCGTTACGTTAATTGCAAGTTGAAAGTTATTGATGGCGAATTTGCCAACAATGTTTGGCTCCAGATATGCTAATGTCTTTGGCCGTAGATTAGCTGGCATTTGTATCGGTGTGAGTGTGACTACTACATTCTTCGCTGTCCCTTAATTGTAGAGATAAATACTGATTGTAGTCAAGCATACTTTGAAGAAAGACCAATGAACTGCTAGAAGGTCAGCATTTGACTTTAAAGAAATGTATAATGTGCTTTCAGTGGGGTAATTGCGTAACGTACTAACAGTAGCTTCCTTTCTGGCTTTCATTTTGACAGTTCAACTTGGGGCTTGTGGCTAAGTAATAACAGCCGCACGGGTCGATCAGGTTAAGCTACGCTTGCCGCGGTTGGTCCGTGGATGGGTGACCACCTTTACATACCAAGACCCCTCCGTGCCTCGGAAAGCACGTTAAGCCGTTGGTCCCGGCTGTCATTAGTGGGTGTTTGACAGTCGTTACGGGTCGTCAGAAGCCCGAAAGTCTGACAACCAGTCTTACCAAGGGGTTTCGTATTACCCAGTTACTGGGTTGTGGAGGTCAGATAGGCAGTCACTCCATGTAAAATACTGGTACTCAGCTGCATCCGGTTAGACTGGAAGCCGACCCCAACATTGTTAAGAAAAGGCTAGGCAGATGATGATTTTGACAGTTCAACAACATTCATTGCGGTATTTACGTTGTTAAGCAGACAATTTTTTCGAACATGTGAAGCAATGGATTTGCAATATCCTTCAAAATAATTCCGATTGTAGTTACACAATTAGGGTGCAGTGCAGGTGAGCATTAAGAAGTCGGATATTTTCTTCTGCCTTAAGAATTTCAATGAATCCTAAAAGAATATGCTATTACGTCTATAGATAGCCAGTTATTATGATAATATTCAACCTATTTAAACAGCTGGTCATTAAAGAAACACTTTTGCAAATCAACACTACCAAGAAATCTATTCATGTTTCCGCCAAAACAAAACTCCATTTTTATTTCGTTGATCAAAGCTAATGTTTATTTTCCGTCGTGTGAGCTAACAGCCACTAAAGCTAGCATGTTCAGACGAACTGTCCGTCTGTCATGTCTTTCAATATCTTTTGATACAACGTTTACGACAAACGTTTTTATTGTACGACTAGTTTTCGGCCGTTACGGCAACATAAAGGCAGAATGGACTATGTCGTTCAGCCGTGTGGCTTTTTTCATTTAAAAAGTTAATTTGGTTCTCTATGGAACGAGTTCTTTCGTTCAGTGACAATTTATTACATAGTGCGGGATTTCGTGGAAGATGAAAATGGATCGGGAAAGCAACCCAAATATTTTTTTAATTTTATTAGGTGGCTCTTTGACATAAAAGGTATAGTTTTAGGAATACTATTTTTTTAGGACTATCTAATTTTTCTGTAAAATATATTACTCCATTTTAGATTTTTAATAAGTAAGTACCTACTTAGTAGATAGGAAGTAGCGTAGTTAAATTACTCATAACTTCGGGTATTCTAAGTGTCACAGAAACTTGATTTGTTAAAATATTAGTACTAGAGGTACCTCCTACCGAGTCTTTGGTCAACTGGACCCACACGAACTGAACCCGCGGGTCCAGTTGACCAAAGACTCTCCTACCTACCTAGTTCAGGAAACAATAAAAAAACACAACGAAAACATCTGGAAGATTGGACTCACAAATAGCAAATCACACTTCGACATTAGTTGTAGATAATTTCCGTATTGCGTCTTTTTGTCCCCCCCGACCCACCGCGTCGCATCGCATCGCCCGACCGCGATATTATTTTGTATTTGCTTAACGCGCTGTGTCCTAGAAGAGCGGTGACCGCTACATGCGGCCCGGCCGTAATGTCAAAATACAAAGCGTTTTTTGATGTAGTGGTGGCCCAGTGGTAGCGTACGCGACTTACGTATGGTCGTGGGTTCGAACCCAAGCTGTACTTTGTGTAAATTATTTCATCACCACTGCTCTCAAAACGGTGAAGGAAAATATCGTGAGGACACCGGCATGTCCTAGAACACACATTCGTAGACATCTATCAACCCCATAGATATCCGTGATCAACCCGCACTGGGCCCGCGTGGTAGATAACGGCCCACTTCCTCTCTCAGAGAGGATCCGAGGCTTGTGTCCAGTGGGAACATTATAGGCTGACTACGCTATATATTGCATCTTTAAATTATCCAAGTGTAAATATGTGTGTGTTTGTGGGAAACAATTTCCCCGCGGTTTACCCGCATAATTGTCGATGCCGTGGGAATATCGGGATAAAAACTATCCTATGTCCTTTCCCGGAACTCAAACTATCTCAATACCAAATTTCATCTAAATCGGTTCAGGGGTTTAAGCGTGAAGAGGTAACAGACAGACAGACACACTTTTGCCTTTATAATATTACCTAGTATGGATCATCGCCATCAAACAAACAAAAAAAAAAAACAAACAAACAGTACAGCTTTATTATATTGGTGCCTATAGATAAATGCTTTTTATTTTTAATATCTACGTATTATAGCGTGCTTCGATACGTGCCAAGAGCTATTAAAATGATAAACTGTTGTGGACCTACCGAAGAACGTGGTATATTGTATAAATATCATTTTGTGACACCGTGCCTTATTAAAATTTTCAACAATAACATCGGTTTGACACAGGTTCCATTTTGCGGTTGACGTGTGATATTTTATAAAGAGGAATTTCAATGTTCCATGTTTATGTTAACTGTTAGCGTGTTTTGCGCGAGATTAGAAAGGGTTGCGTGAGTTATAATTATTATATACTTAGCCTTTATTTTGGGCAGTTGAACTAACACCAGGTGATACCTAAATAAAAGTGCGCTGTGCTCTGTTGAATTTTCAACTTTCGTTGCTTAGCCAAACGTTGAAAATCCATCAGCATGTTTTTATTTAGACATCCTTACATTTAGGTGTTGCCTAGTGTTAGTGAAAACGGGCTTTAGTCTCTCGGTCTAGACATAAAGTCTAGAGGTTGTACTCAATGTTAACGTCGAGAATAGCATACAGGGGTTATGGTTGCATCATTGCATGAGACTTCTCTTATGTAAGATATTCATAATAACAATATTCGATATATATATCGATCTAAAGTAGGTAACCATCCAATATCCATGCGAATAGTAGGTAGGTACTGAAAGTAACTCTGTCTGATTGTCTGTCTGTTACTTTTGCAGTTCTTAACGGCTGTACGCATTTCGATGAAATTTGACATACAAGAAGACCAGGACCTGGGTTAGGACATAGGATACTTCTAAGGGTTCCGTACCCAAACGGTAAAAACGGGACCCTATTACTAAGACTCCACTGTCCGTCTGTCTGTCTGTCACCAGGCTGTATCTCCGTGAACCGTAATAGCTAGACAATTGAAATTTTCACAGATGATGTATTTCTTTTGTTGCTATAACAACAAATACTAAAAACAGAATAAAATAAATATTTAAGGGGGGCTCCCATACAATAAACGTGACTTTTTTTGCGGTTTTTTCCTTGTGGTACGGAACCCTTCGTTTGCGATTCCGACTCGCACTTGGCCGGTTTTTTTCCGGTAGCACCTACATTCCCGTAGAATAATTTCAGATCTCCACGCGGGCGAAGCCGCAGACAAAACTAGTGTTCCATATAGTTAGGTAACTTTAGAAATATGAAGGTAGGGCAGCTTTTGCCAATCAATATAAGTATAACATAGTTAACGCAAGACCTCATACGCATACCTAACGTTCTAGATTCCAATAGCTGTGCCATTATTAAATATGGGCACAGATATATAATACTACGTATATGGGTCAGTACGTATACCCGTATTAATTTTGCAAGTGTTCCGTTTCAGTTCAATTTATTAAGTCTTTCACACGCACTGTAATTCCGTTTTTTGGGGTCATTTTCTAGATCGATAGAAAATGGTTCACACCTTAAGGGGACTACATGACCTAAAGCGCGGTCACTGTCGGACTGCATAGAACAGAAAGAGAAGCGCGATGACACAACGGTGGTAAACATTTTTAGAGATATCTTCATGATTTTTTGCTATCATTTCAAATTAGTTGTATTATGTTTTCAACACACTATCTACCTCAGCATATCGAGCCTTTTCAGGAAGAACATCGTAAGCGCCAAAAATCCCAAAAAACTGTTTTAATATTAATCGCCAGATCAACTGATTTTGCATTTTGCATCACCTTCTCCTGTAAAATATGCAAAATGGCGGTTACGATCTTCTTCCTGAAAAGGCTCGATATATCCTGAAGAATATCATATATTTTTCTGATCTTGTTTACTGTAGTTGATCAGGTCAGGTCCTGTAATCAGGTAATGTAATCCCCTTAAACGTTCGTTCGTTCCACCTGCTGAAAATCTCCCACCTGAGTTGCTTGACCCAGGTTACTCATGGCCTGAAAGTCTTTAAATAGACTCCAGACCCAGGTTTTCCGAAGCAAGGACACTGCTCAGGTAGAGATTCACCACGGATTTTCAGGGATATGGTTTGGAGGCGTGGTACATCTCGCTACAATGAGGTCAAAGGAGGTTGTACATATTAGTATTATTATTTTAAGACTGTTAGCTTTTAAATTATGTGATAATAATAACTTTAAAAAAAGATGACCATGAATTTATAACTGGGACTGAGATAATCAATCAGCAAACCGACCTTACCTACAATACCTACGTACGATCGAACAAGCTATTTGGTATACAGGCAAAAATATTCATCTTTCCACTACACTGCCAATACACATACATACATAATCAGACTATAATGTTCCCACTGCTAGGACACAGGCCTCCTCTTTGTGAGAGGGAGCCAACACTGCCAATATTTAGTTTTATTTTGTGCGTTATAACTTTTTCAGCTTACATAACATAACATAACATAATCAGCCTATAATGTTCGCACTGCTGGGACACAGGCCTCCTCTCAGTGAGAGGGAGTGGGCCGTAATCCACCACGCGGGCCCAGTGCAGGTTGGCAGATGTCACATGTCTTCGAATTTTTGGTTCTAGGACATGCCGGTTTCCTCACGATGTTTTCCTTAGATGTTTTCAGCTTATGGTATCCTTAATTAAATAGAGTGGTATAAAAGAATTGACCAACTCAGCACACCATTGTTTAAAAGTAGTTGAAAGTTAGCTGCCTGTATACGAAATAGCTTGTTCGAGCGTACATATACTGTTATTAAAACATCGCATCGAAGCTGGGTGAGCCGGTCTCTAACTCAGGTACCTAATCGTAAGGAAGCGTCCGCCGTCGGTGTAACTTGAATAAAACAATGGGTACGACTCCCTACCTATAGTCGTACCTCTCGTACAATTGTTCTCGAACAGTGAATGTTCCTCTACCATCTGTAATGGCTGCTGTACGTATTGTACTTGGTTATTGATGATAGGAGGAAGGTATGAGTTTGTGTGATTAGATTTAAAGGTGCTGGAGGTATCAATAATGAAGTTTTCTTTGTTCTCGCATGCCTTGGAAACGTACGTTGCATTCAGTTATGTTCAGGCTATGGTTTTGATAATCAGTTTAGTAAAGGGTCTAGCTAGTTTAGTATGGTATTACTCAATAGTTTTATTAGATACTTACTTTAAAATCCATCTATTTCTTTATGAACAGTCAACAAAAGAGATAAGTATGCAGTATCGTCGGATATAGTAGAAGTTTAGTAAGAAACCGATGGATTTTGTCGAGTGAAATTTAATCTGATAAATGAACTGTTTATTTTCTATTAATACAATTAAATTTAATTCGAGAACATCCATCGGTTTCTTACTATACTTCAACTATTTCCGACGATCCTGCGTACTTATCTTTTTTGTTGACTGTACATATATCTTATTTTAGTGGTCGCAAGCGCTACTTCTGAACAATGAGGCTGGGTTCGATTCCCAAGTCGGGAAAAGTGTTATTGGGCTTACCTAAATACAAAACTTATAAAAGTCTAGGTTCAATCAGAAAGTGTTTCCATGTATCTATTGAGAGACTCAATAAATACTACAAATCCTAACACATGATGTTATGCAAAATGGATTTTCAGCTCAAAAGTGTTTCAAAATAAATATTATACTGTGCATTTTGTAGTGGAGAGTCTAAAAGCTAAACGCGTGCTCGGGAAAGTGTAGAGGGGATGAAGGAGTCTAGTCTTGTATAATCGAACTATTCGTACGGTTAACTAAACAGTGGCACTAGGTATACTGGGCAAAATAGATAAGTTATATATACATGTTATGTACTTATAGAATATTTTTTTGTTTTGTTATGTTTTATTTTATGTGTATAGCTAGTTAGCTAATGTGGTATACCTAAGTTGTTAGGTATTTGAAATATAAATTAAAATAAATAATTACTCTATCGATGACAAGAAAAAAAATATAGCCACACACAAATTCAACACTAAGTACTTTTGGAAATTGAACTTTGAGGTGTGTTTTTCTTTGACCGTAACATGTGATCTGTAGTTTCTGTCTGCCCAATCGAGCGTGAAGGCGTGAGTTTTTGAAATAACCTTAACTTTGGATTTGATTAAACTGGTCTTATGGTGAACACAAATAAATGCATTTGATTTCGTTTCGCAATTATGTACCTACTGAAGTGTGGTCTTGTGAAATGCCACTGTGTTGACTTTACTGCTAGCTTCATTTAGGACGGGTTACAAGGTAAGAATAACCTGTGCAGTAATTAAAACGAGGCAAGAAAAAATAATTATTCCGCCAGACGGCTCATGTAACAATTACGCACACATTTTAACGACCCTTATCCCCTCAATCCAACTAATTGGATCCCCGTTACTTACCTGCTTAGCTAACAATTTTATCGTGTGTACACAGCTCATAATGGTAGGATTAGGTGTCGGATATAATGGACTCATCCGACCAGTAGCGTGGCTGAGCTATTGTGAAGCGGTCATGTGTGCTGAGGACATTATTGTGTCATAAATACGTCTATTAGGTAAACTGGCTAAGTTGTCTGGGGTCACTTTACGTCTTAGTTGATGTTAATGGCCTTTTTGACAGGAATTTATCATTTTTACTTTGTCTTTTAGACGATCTTTTTATACTTATAATATCACTCTTTGCATAACAGGTTAATTATATGATAAGTTACTTATGTACCTATCTAACAACCGCGACTTACGAGTTGTAGGTCGTGGGTTCGAACCCAAGCAGGCACTTTACTTTGTGTAAGTTATTTCATCACTGCTCTCAAAAAGAAAAAGTGAAGGGAAACATCGTGAGGAAACCAGCATGTACTAACTAGAACCAACAAAACGAGGACATTCGACATCCACCAACCCGTACTGCGCCCGCATGGTAGATTATGGCCCACATCCACTCACAGACAGGAGACCTGTGTCCCAGCAGTGGGAACATTATAGACTGATTATGCTTATGCACCAGATACGGAAGGTAGTGACACTTTCGTCCGGAACCTATGCGTGTGTCCTAGCGTTTTTGACAATGGAAAAGACATGGAACAAGATATATAAAAAAATTACTTGCTCCTTCGTATAAAAAAAATAACTGTAATTAAGTAAAGCAACCTTTCCAAGAACTTCGGTCAGTACAATAAAACTTGACTTTATCGTTAACCGTTCTTGTGGCATGCGCACGTAACAGCTGGCACTCTAGCAGGCTTGTGTAGATATATTCAAGTGCATGTCATTAGGAAATGCACGTGTATTTTTTGCCAGCTGCTGTCATGGGCAGACTAGTAAGCCTTTGTTCGGTACTGGGCAGATTCTTGGATTGGACAGATTAGTTAGTTCGGCAGATTCTCTACTCGACTGATTCGTAGATTCGTCATATTCTAGGGTTCGACGGAAAGCTTATGGATTCGCTTAAACTTCCGCGAATTGATACCTCTAGCAGAAATTGTTATCTATACAGGGTTATTGGAAAAACACCAACAACCTCTTAAGAGGTTGTTGAAAAAAAAATCAGCTGTTCCCTACATTTTGACGAGTTATGCGAACATAAATGTAGGGAACAGCTGATTTTTTTTTCGCTATTTCAGGTTTGGTCCCATAGTAAAAGTTGTTCATAATGAAAGCTGTAAAAGTCTACTTTGAGGAATGAAAAGTCTTATTAATAACGTATTTCTTTTTTTTTTAGCTGTTTAACAAATAAGTAAGTAGGTACATTTAAAAGGTTGGTTTTAAAGGTTGTCTTTATAAGATCGTTCTTAGCGATAAGACTGCCCATTAGTGTCACCGTATATATATATCTGTAATTTATATGGTGTACATAATAAAGAGTAGGTATTCTACCTAAATAGGTAGAGGAATGTAAGCTTATTGTATGTACCTACCTATAGAGCACTGAAAACGGGTTATTTTGGGTTCGTAAGTACCATCTACCTAGGTATTTTCTCTCTTTATTAGTCGAAAAGTTTCAGTTTCTTAAAAGTATTTCAACCATCACGATGCGCAAAGTTGTTCTTCCAATTAAAATTGTTAGAATGAATACAATTTAATAACCAAGTAGGTTCGTAATAACAACCTAAATTCATAACCTACAAACAGTTCAAGAATGTTATTCAATTGAATAAATGACGTACTTCAAATTGAATAAATGATAAACTCCAAGTATTCAGTCCAAGACTATTTGGGACCTCACGCTTGCTCCGTGTATTTTTAACGTAAGTGTCGTGACCTCGACCCCCGAATGTCTTGAAGGTTCCCGTAGTTTTCTTCGTATTTTGCATATTTTAACAATCCGTAAATACGTGGAATATTTGCACGTATGCCGATAAGTACTATTTGAGTAGGAAAAAGGTCGCATGTAGTTGAAGAAAAGTCGACTGAATGATTAACGAAGTGTTTGTATTATACTTACGAGTATGTAGTTTAATAAGTGTTGGTAGAAGGATTCATAAGTAGTTATTTTTAGATTTTAGAATGAAGTTTGAGCTTCTGTAAAGACATTTTCGTACCTACCAACTCACATTTAGATTTTAGTCGATAAAAAGTTAGTTTTTGTAACTCACACATGTGACGACACATTGGAGTTCGCAAATCTAACTTTTTAAAACGAATGTGGTTCAAATATTATTACTTTAAGTGACGAATTTCAGTAGCAAAGAAAATTTTTGTTTGAAAGGACTTTCCCATTACCTTGTTTCTCAAAATTATCCCTGTGGCATTGTAACCCATCCATATCTTAGGGTTTAAAGAAAACATACGCAGTCATGGGGATTGCCGACAGAAGAGAAAACATGAAATAATATGTTTTTCTAAGCGCGAACGCGCTACTCATGGCTACAGATATTATACTATTATCATTGTAATTATGTCGGTTAACTTCCTCGTTGGTCTCGTGGTTGAAAACCCGACTGCTGAGCGTGGGTTTCTGGATTCGATTCCCAGGTCGGGCAAAAAGTGTTATTGGGTTTTCCATTACGAATTTCTTAGTAAAGGTCCGGAGTTTCAATGTTGACGGTTTAATTGCGTGCCTCGGAAAGCATGTTAAGCCGTTGGTCCTGCGCCATGATCTCTCTCCGGTCGTGTCGGATTGCCGTCCCATCGGACTATGAGAGTAAAGGAACAGAGAGTGCACCTGTGTTTACGCACACACTTGTGCACTATAATATCTCCTGCGTACCTGGCTAATCTCCGCTGAGATTGGCCACCGTGACCGAAATCGGTCGGGAGGCTATTATTATTTTTATTATTTCGGTGACGCGAACACGTAAGATTTTTGCCTACTAAAAACCGTTCAACGCGCCTACAGAAATATTCACTTCAAAAACTGAACATCGTTCGAACCCGGGGCAGTTAAATCATCCGTATCATCATAAGTCGATGAGAACTAGCACAGTGCTGACTATGTTGCGTTTCCCCACGTAAGTACTTTATACTTAATTCACGTAGATTATAAGTTAAAAACCTAATAACCCCCCATTTCATAAGCAGGCATGTTTTTTATGCAAATGTGTGCGGGAAAAGAGTGTTAGCAAACCAGCATCCCAATATGTTCTTCAATTGCGTACACACTTTCTAATACCATCCCAAGAACATTCGTAATCTATTGCTTCATATGTTTCAAAAAAAGTCCGTCTGCTCGTCATCGTAAATAACGCAATGAATGTTGTTGAATTGTCAAATTGAATAACATTTGGATTATGAGTGTGTATGCAATAACCCCACCGCCCTAATGCTATTATAAATTCTAGTTCGTTTACAATTGGTGTTTTATATAAAAACTCACAACACAATCGCAATTACAGTACAACAACAGCGGGGCAATTGCGTAACACATTATCAATCGGAATCGGTTTCATTGTGATAGTTCAACAACATTAATTGCGTTATTTACGTGTGTCGTGTTGAGCAGACAAATTTTTCGAACTTATGAAGCAATGGATTAGCAATTTGCTTCAAAATGATTCAGATTCCGATTTATACTGTGTAACATATTAGGGTGTTGATTATTTTATTACCTGTTGACCCACAGTTAAATCCCTAGAGCCTGCAGTAACTCTTCAAGTCTTCATTACCAAGTCACAGTAGATAGCAAAACATTAATGAAAACAGCTTAGATGCTTAAATAAACTTTCGCGATACCAAGGCAACTTTGCGCAAAGGATGCACTCTTGAAACTCAATATTGAAAGCAGTCCCCGGAAAATGTGTTTACAATGTTGTTGAAAATGTCGGAAGGAAGTGCAGATAAAATGATATTAAACTTTAGAGAACTTGCATCTCTGAATAAGCATGAATTTAATCTGCATAATGAATGAGATTTCTTATGAAATAAGCATCACCTTTGTACCGATTTTTCTGTTCTGTTTTTTCTTGTGTGTTTATATATGTGTGTACATAAATGGTAAAATAAAATAAAATAAAATAAAAATGATATAGTATCTGGACCTAGCCCCAAAGTCCACATGCTTCGTGTACCTAGACGAAACTAATAACCTATTTTCTAATAATGCATTTTGTATGGCGACCAAAGTTTTAAAACTCTTAACTTTAGAACATTTAAATCTAAATTATTCAATTATCTCTTATGTAAATGCTATTACTCGACTACTGATTTTATGAATGAAATGAAAAGTTGACTTAAACATTAGAATAATTAGTTATATTCTGTTCTTATTATCTCTTTGACTTAATTTAATCTTTTTGACATTTCCATTCCGAATATTTGACTAATTTGCAATTTGAATGTTATCCCAATTTATTTAATTCAATATTATATCTAACAAACTAACCAAAACCAAGAAAATGTATTTGTACGCTGGAAACGGCAGAATATTATGAACTTTTAAAACTATGTAACAACTCTGTAACAATATTCTGAAAAATAAATGGACTATTACCTACTATTGCGGACTATCTTGCAATATTTTAAAGACGAAAAAATAGCATTCTCAGAACATAAAGCCACTTGGTCCTTGGTGACGTCACTGGTCATTGAGATTTGATTTCTTTCTTCCTTCATTCTTAATCTTTCTTTTTTTCCTTTAATAATATTATTTAGCTGTTTCCCGCAGTTTCACTCGCATGCTAGGGGTTAAAAATGTGTCAATCTAGGATATGGACTATCGTGTAGGTATGCCTAACGTCCAAATTGTTCAACAGTCAAATCGTGGTTAATAATATTAAGAAAAAAAATGAAACAATGTTATTCACAGAAATAATTTTTTAACAAGATATATTACGTAGCTCCTTTTTATATCATCATCTGCCTAGCCTTTTCCCAACTACGTTAGGGTCGGCTTTCCCCTTTGAGCACCACGGTAAAATATTGATTGGTGCTCAAATGGGAATACTTTTGGTGCTCTAAAATTAGGTGCTAAAACGGGAATACTTCGTCTAACCGGATGCAGCTGAATGCCAGTATTTTACATGGAGCGACTGCCTATCTGACCTCCACAACCCAGTTACTGGGTAATACGATGCCCCTTGGTAAGACTGGTTGTCAGACTTTAGAGCTTTTGACGACCCGTAACAGCTGTCAAAGATTCACGAATGACAGCCCGGAACAACGGCTTTCGGAGGCACGAAGGGGTCTTGGTATGTGAAGATGGTCCGTCATCCACGGACCAACCGCGGCAAGCGTAGCTTAACCTGATCGATCGACCCGTGCGACTGTATTACTTAGCCACAAGCCCCTCTTACAACTATATAGGTACATAATTTATAATATACACTTTTTTACCTTTAAGTAAGCTAAACTATGTACCTATGTATTCCTTAAAGGAGATGTTTCAAAATGTATGGAGCCTGGGCCAGGTCCTTGTACACTATACTTAAAAATAGGGAAATTCATTTAAAATAGTTCTCAGCTGTCCAATTACTTTGAAATGGCTTGGTTTGCTGGTAAACACAAGAAATTACACTTGAAATTGCAACACACAACAAAAACCCGTCATGGCGGTAAGCTGTCATTTTGATTGATTAATGAAGTTTGACATGTTTATTTCTGAAGAAGTGACACTGTTGTGACAGCTGACAGTTCTGTTTCTGTGATCAATGGTCGATCTATGGTTTACTGTCATTGTTTCTAAGCACAGAGTAACTAAATCGGTGAGACGCCATGTTGAAAGTTGATAAAAATAATTGATAATTATCAATTCACTACCACAAAAGTATAGATTTAATTGAATTATCTGTGTTTTTCCCGAATTCTACGGATTTTTCTCTTTTTTTTGAGTTACTGTACATAGACCTGGCCCATTTTGAAACATCTCCTTTTATCCAGCTGGTTTTAAAACATACATTACACAAGTTTTTAAAATATTCTTTACAGTGAGGCTTTGATAAAAAAAGATAACCTAGTTCTTGGAAAGAGTCTTTCTGTAGCACCAGTTCTTTGTGAAAAGCACCACCATTTAAAATCGTGTCAAGACAAAAGAAAAGCTGTGAAATTATCGTGATTACGACTTTAATTAAGTCCCAACTCCCACTATGTCATTACAAAAAGAGAGCTTCCGCAGCCAAGCTTTTGAGATGAAACTTTTATGATTAAGTATAACTATGCACATAGTACATTAGCTGCGCCCCGCGCTTTCACCCGCATAAGTGTCGATCCCGTGTAAATATCGGGATAAAAATGATTCTATGTATTATTCTGATGTATAAGCTAAAAAGTGAAGGTGTCTTTAGTAAAGTGAATCATGTCTATTCTGTGGGACAGGATATAATAAGTAGTCATAACTGGGAAAAGGCTATATGATGAAAGAAGAAGGAATACCACATGAAGAGTATCAGATAAGAATCTTCAGTGACCTTCACCGAACCTACAAACATGTTATAAAATTCAAAGCGACTTGGCTAGGTATGTAGTTTGGCACATTTGCTATGTAAATGTAAACGGATTACCTGCGGACGGTTTGTTTCTTTGAAATTGTCTGACATACAGGGAGCTGAGTCGTGGTTGAGTATGTATCACGTAACAAAAGTGCACGAATATTTTTGAAAGATTTTTCCTGTTTAAAAAGAAGTGCATTATTATTTATTTATTTAAGTTTACATGCACAACATTACATTATAGGATCCCAATGTGTTCTAATTAGCAATTTACAAACAAAAAGTGAGATAAAAAGCTATAAAAAAACAAGAAAATAACAACCAAAACACAACACACAATACATTATGATGACATAATATATATCTATATTTTTATCCTTTACTAAAAATAACCTATTACGTACATACGTACTAAGTACATATTATTATTTTAAGACAGCTTTTAAATATTGTAAATATTTTGATTTGTAAATAAAATAAAAAAAGAAACAGGTTCTTAATAATTAATTACAATCTAGCCTATAAGACTGAAATGTTGCCTGAGGTAGCGGCGCGGGGCGGGAGGTTTTCCTTCACCGTTTTGATGGTGTCGAACCTACGACCTACAACTTTTAAGTCGCGGCCGATACCACTGGGCCACCACTGCTCTGTTGCACTACACTTTGCTGACAGGCATTTCACAGGTAGGATGACACCTCAAATTCCTCCACCTCATTGTGTTTCAAAATTCGCAATGAATGTGTGCAATATGGAAGGACTGATGGGGTTATGGAGAAATGTCTTGACGCTGCGTGAGCGTGCGCGATCCATCGCCACTCGTCCGATGTCCACCGCGCACAGCATGGATGGAAAGCAGCAGATGAAGTGATTTTTTGCTCCGTTTGTATAATTGCTGTATGGCGTTCCAGTGTGCGGATAAATAAATAAATTCACCTGACATTTTAACACGGCAGGATCTACCTACCTATTCTTGAACAGTTCATGCTGATACGAGGTAAGAAGACCAGGACACCAAAACCCGTTCTAAAATTAGCCCATAGAAGTCAGTATAATTAATTACCCTATATAATTCCTTAGTCAAGTTATAATGCGGTAAGTGGGCTGGTCCCTGACAGATAACTTAAGCTCGAGGTATTACTAAGGAATGATTTACGGACGAGGGTGGCGGGAGGTAAATACCTATGTCATCCCGCTTCGCCGAGCAACGTGTTTATAGCCAAACTATTATCAACTTATACGTTTTCCGGCAATTATTGTTTGGTTTCTCGTGGTGAAACAATTATATTGTAAACCAGCACATACCATCGATTCCAACAGCGTTATTTTCTTTGCCTTTCTGTTCCCTTCTAGCTGTTGCCTGCAACCTGGTCTGCGTGTATTTTATATATCTTTTTATACAAATCATCATCATCGTCTACCTAGCCTTTTCCCAACTATATTGGGGTCGGCTTCCAGTCTAACCGGATGCAGCTGGATACCAGTTTTTTACATGGAGCTACTGCCTATCTGACCTCCACAACCCAGTTATTGGATAATACGATACCCCTTGGTAAGACTGGTTGTTAGACTTTCGGGCTACTGACTACCCGTAACGACTGTCAAAGATCCACAAATGACAGCCGGGACCAACGGCTTAGCGTGATCTCCGGGGCACGGAGGGCTCTTGGTATTTGAAGATGGTCTTTCATCCACGGACCAACCGCAGCAAGCGTAGCTGAACCTGATCGATCGACCCGTGCGGCTGTTATTACTTAGCCACGGGCCCCTCCTCATATTATTTTATACAAATATCCAGACAGACAAATATCTTTGACATTTCATAAGTGCCTGGAAATAAATGCTTTGAGTTTGAGTTTGATGAAAAGTAGCTTATGTCCTTCACCAGGTCCCAGGCGAAAAATAATGTATATTTCATAACGATCCGGTTCAGTGGTTCAGCCGTGGAAGGGCTACAAACATACGGAGTTTCTTTTGCAATTACGATTATAGTATGGATGCATAAAACCTTTTAGCTAAAGTGTCTTAATTTATCGGTAAAAACATAGATACGAAATACTGGCCAATTAATTAGGAAGCCATGTTTTAAGAATACGTAGTCTCTGTCGGTTGGTGTAGTTTCCTATAGCATACTAATTAATTGGCAGGGTTAACTTCACTTTGACGAACCCTCTCATTTATTAGCATATTCATTAATTAAGTGGCTTATAGTCGATTGTGTGCTCATTAACTGAGGTAATTATTTGATTAATGAGCATATTTTGTCGCATTTTGTCATACAGTTTTACCTATACACGACGATACATTTAAAATGTACATCCGGGACACTTTAGGCAGTTAGCCCCGATACCACCTTGGTAACATGACTGGACCTGCCACTTAATCTGTGTGGTTCTTTCCTTTCTTTGTGGTGGTCACAACACCATTTCAGACACTAATCTACATGATCCGCAGATGATTTGACCAAGATTATGTCTGGACTTCAAAAGAGACTGTAACCTTTGAGTTTGTTTCAGTACTTTTCACTCAACCTCACACAAGAACATATAATATCTATATATAAATAAATCGTAGCGGAGTGAAAACTGTACATTGTTTTTTTTAAGTAGTTTTTACGAGGTCTGGGAACGATTCTTATGCCAAAAATATAGTTTTTAGAATACACGGACATGAATTTTCAGTGTTTCTTCTCACAGTAGTCGGATAGGAATAGGTAGCGATCTCATCTAGTTATTAGAAGATACACGATAGCTTACCTACAGGCACCAATTTCGAAATTAATAAAATTATAATAAACATAAAATAAATATGAAGAAGAGTAAACAATAAAACGATTACATAATTGAACATCTTGTCCGAACATAATGGATTCCGTAGAGGTCGTTGAATAATAATCTATCGAATGAATAATTTATTAAAGTGCTTCCAAGTGCGGCCATGTTCTCGTAACATTGTTGTAGTCAAGTGGAATGATTTGACTCTTTGTTGAACGTCTTTGAAACTATTATGGGATAGTGCATGAAGAATACTTATTTGAAATGGGACTACCTATGAAGCCTCACCTCTTTAATTTTGAGAAAATTTTCAAGGGACATTGTAACTATAAGTAACACACTTTGGATCTGCCCCTCAGCCTCTTTGTGTAAGGATTTTTTTTGTAGGTATGTGAAACTTGAATGTGCAATTAAGCAAAGCTCAGACGACGGTCACATGTTAGATAATCTAATTCGCAATGTTCGAAAAAATAATTCAAAGATATTATAGTTTATAAATAATTCCACAAGTTTATTTTTATCCTCAATCCTTATAAAAGGGTTCAAGCGGTAGAAAACCTCCATCGATCGGGAAAACTAGGACAACAGAGAAGTAGACACGGTTATAGCTACCTTGCGATTACTCAAACAACACTCTGTTACTGAAAGCTTGATCAATTCATCTTCTGTCAAACCATATGTCAATAGATGATTTGTTGATGGAATGTTCGTTAACCAATCACATGCAAGAGTTTGTGGATGAAGTTGACTCAATATTTCAACGTGATCAGTTCAAAAATAGGGTCTCTGAGCCCGAGACTTTGCGGGCTATCCCGAATGAAACGTGAGTAAATGCCCAAACAATTATTAGCCATTTATTGAAACTAGGCTGAGAATCAGCACTTATTAAACGTTAAAATTACTAATGGGAGAACCCACGGAACAGATGGAGAACCTCTAAAACACTCGATCTCCACTTCCTAGCGCTGGGAAGAAGTGGCGCAACATTCCCCAGCAGCACACCTGTTTGTTCAGTTAGAAGAACTAGATCCTATGCAATAATGACGTAAAATCCATACTAATATTATAAATGCGAAAGTTTGTCTGTCTGTGACCTCTTCACGCTTAAACCGCTGAACCGATTTAGATGGGTAATAGAGATAGTTTGAGTCCCGGGAAATGACATAGGATAGATCATCCTTTAAGGGGATGAAAAGGAGGGTGGAATTTTGTAAGGGGAATAAATAAACGCTGAACCGATTTAGATGGAATTTGGCACCTGGGTAGACCATGACCTAGATTAGGACATAGGATACTTTTTACCCCGATATTCCTACGGGATCGAGACTTATGCGGGTGAAACCGCGGGGCGCTGGTGGTAACATGTAGCAACACAACAGCCTACATGAGCTTAAATCAGGTATGAAATTTATAATTGAAATCCCTTCTAAATCGTTAATCAAAAACGAGAAAACAGAACACGCCACAAAGCTATCAGCACGTACAGGATTAATTATTCAGTGATTATTACAGGGTTGACGCGTAATGCCTTGTCCATCCATCACTAACGTAATTAATTATCGCCAACCCTAACAGCCTCGTCTAAAAGAGGGTACTTCGTCTTAAGACGGATGGTGTTGATAGGTGTAAGTAGACAGAGATAGGACAGCGTCATTTGGGTTTTTTCGAGTAACATCATAATTGAGGAGCATCGGAACAAAGAACGATATATCCAAGTTACCGTATTTTACACAAATTAGAAAAAAGTTTGTAACTTTTTTAATGTTACAGCTCCTTAGATATGTATGTGTCGGGTTTTGATTGGACCACTGTTTTGTGATATTTTTTTAAAGCTGGAAATGTCTGTTTTTGAATAGATTTCTTTCCTGAAGGGTATGTAATACAACATTTTGCAACGGAAAAAAAATATAAAAAAATAATGGCATAAATGCGACATATCGGTTTTTGTTCCGACGCTCCTCAATTTTATAAGGATAACGATGTTGTGGCAATATTCATTCCTGTTCTTGTTTTAATTGTATTAAAATAGCTTCATGGCGATGTATAGTGGACCCTTTTTTAAATCAAAATATGGTTACAAAATATTGGTTACACGACATCATCACATCATTCATGTAGAAATAATGCATGTGAGAATTCAAATAAGTAGTAAATTAAATTAAAATAAGCCAGCTAAGAAATCAGAGCCCGTTAACGAACATACGCATGGATTAGCACCATTCAGCTCAACCATTTTGAAGGGACCTAAATGATCCAAGACATGCGCCACCATCAGCGAGACATTAGAGTGAGCATGACATACTCTCAACCGCCAGGGCACATTCAAGTCAATGAAAGAAAACCCGAAACCTGTACCTATTTACTGGGAGTAGTTATCAACAGTTAGGTCCGACTCAACCTGTAGTCACTGTAGTCAGTCACTTGGTAAGGGTTGTTCTCATTATTGTTTATGCTGATATAAAAGTGTAGAGGAAGCGCCTTTAGTCCATTTAAGGAAACCCCCAGTCACACAGCGTTCATTCTTAGCAGCACAATTGCGTTTCTAGCAGTGGCGAAGGGTGAATTTATGACAGAGGTAGGCCGGAGCAAAAAAAAATAACAAGAAAATTTCAATGATGAATTGACTAGAGTGGTTATGTTCTGAATTTTCGAAGGGAAGCCGGTGGGAATCGAGTTGTATGGTACCTTCGCCACTGGTTTCTAGTTCCATTACATTTCTAAATCTTATTCTAGTTTCATTCCAATGTTACTCGTATGTAACAATAAGGATCTTACAAACCGCATCGGGGAGCTTCTCAGTTTTAACTGAAAGATTGATCGCTTGGCGTTACGAGTACATCTAGTGATCGGAGAGATAGTGCTATTTGTTACAAGGATTACTGGGGATTGCGTTGCATGAAGATTTTGTACATAAAGTAAGCTCTTTTTGTGTTTATCTATACTAATACTAATAATAATAATATTATAAAGAGGTAAAATTGTTTGTAAGTTTGTAAGTTTGTATGTAGGAAGTAATCTCCGGAAGTAATGAACCAATTTTAAAAATTGTTTCACTGGTAGAAAGCTACATTATTCGTGAGTGCTATAGGCTATAAATTATAAAGATATCATGCATATTAGCCGAATTATCTCAATTTTTGTCTAGCCAGGCGGAAAAAAATAGCTCTTACAACAGAGTTATTTGCATGCGCTGCCTTAACAGTTGTATATAATTGAAAACAATGTATGGCAACCTGGTCCGCTTTGAATAGTTCTACAAAAAAGTCCGCGACACCATATTTCTATCTTTTATATTTTAGCAGATATAGTAGCTTTTATGTGTTAAAAAAAGTATTTTTCGACGTACTTACCTTTGGGCGATTTTTTAAACAACAAAGTATTAAACCTTATCGAAAAAAATATTATTATGATCACAAGAATATTGTAGAGATACGATTTGCCCAAAACAGTATGTCAATTGGTTAAATAGTTTCGAAGATAATATAAAATTACTAAATCGCAAAATGCCGCCGTCCATTCACGAACCGCATAAGAACATGCTTTGTACAGACGTTTTATCCGTTTACCCATAGATGGCATTGTTCAATTACGTCATTTTTCTGAATCGCGGTGTTAAGATTTTCCGCGGATTAATGACCCTCTCCAGTTATGATTTAACTTCCGTCGTTAGGTAGGTGAGTTGTACTCAGTTGGTTGGATGCACAGAGTACTTTTTGATAGACTGAAAGTTGGATGTTGTTGGTCTTTAAATTGTTTTGGATGCTCGGTTTCTTAAAACACAAAATAATACTACTTCGTTCTCATTCTTCGAGTTCGAAGCTGGTATTTCTGTTTTTGGGATATCGGACAGTTTCAGCGATTGTTTATCATGCCTAAAAAGAAATCACAACTTTCCTGTCAGACATCCCAGACAAGAGCAGCTCGAGTACGCCGCGCCGTACCGAAGAGTGCTCTTGAAAATCATCAGCGCAGCGTCTCAGTAATTTAAGGCAGCATGTTTCTGCAACAAGGGATAGGGAGTCTAGCGCTGAGCGCTCGCAGAGACTCGCTAGCCAAAGCGGGAGAACATAATTTAGCCATATAATATATAATAATTTTATAAAGAGGTAAAATTGTTTGTAAGTTTGTATGTAGGGGGTAGAGATGGGTCGAGGGCAAAAACAAATATGGACAAAATGGGCATAAACTTGGCATATTGGGCATAAATGAGTTTACGCCCAAATAAATGCCCGATCACTGGGCATAAAAATGAATAACTTTGTTTTGTAAAAAATAAAGCAGGAACTTAACTTAAAATGAAACTTAATGTCAGTAGGTATTTTGTAAATTAAAATTTTAATTAAATATTCAGTCATAAGATAATCAGTCTTGTTAAAAAATCACAGTTGAAAATTCGTATACGTAATTATGAAGTGAAGTCTTGTAATTGGCTTTGATACTACAATAGTCATAATTTCTAAGTAATACAGTATGTATGTTCATAAGCTGTAAGACTTCCTAATAAAATAAAATAAATGTTTATGTCAATTTTTACCATCATCGTGGTCCTAATTATAATTTTGGCTTGATTTTGATGTCTATTACGTAAACTAATAATAGGTAATGAAATCGCTCAATACAATGTAGATAGCTTCAGTCATCATCATCATCACTAAAGTTGATATTAGATGCAACATCAACAAATTCTAGGTTTCGGTTTGTTGAAGTGGATATTGATGGGCGGCAATCAAAATCATCAGGCGTATTGAATTGAATCAAGTTCCTATCCTATCCTAGCCACATTCAAGAAATAAGCCTTAATAAATTCAAATCTTTTATAAAGCGAAAACGAAACCTTATTATATTGTAAAAGACTATATTGAGGACAAAAAGGCTTGGGATTGAGCTGCTCCAATAGGTTTAGACAGTGAATGTTGTTTTTATTTTGCTATTTTACACTTTATTTTTCTTAATATCTATGTACTTAAACAATGACATGTACAGACGCCAGCACATCAACCTACTACAATCTGTCAGATTTCTGTAACAGATTTTCAACTTTATCGCTAAAGCATAAGGTTCAATGTTGATTGGGAAAATTTGACAGTTAGGTGTAGGTTGATGTGCTGGCGTCTGTACATTTACTGTATCAAATATTATATATTTTAATTATTGTGAATGTGAGGACTATGTGGGTCATTTCTTTTTTCTGTTTTCCTTCTTAGTTAGTTTTAATCATGATCTGGCAGTTTGAGTAATTTACGCGGCCTACCCAAATGTCCTTTCTTTGGTACTGTTCGTCGAATCGTTGAGTTCCTCAAGTTCTGAGTTGAGCTGCACGATTTTTGACAAATGCGTGCACTGACTGGACAGGTCCGCTCAATCTGTGTGGTTCTTCCCTCAAAAGACCATTTCAGACACCAATCTACATGGTCTTCACAGTCATGATCTGACCAAGATTTTGTCTGGACTTTAAAAGAGACTGTGACCTCTGAGTTTGTTTCGGCCTTTCTTCTCAGATTAGTCAGATAGGAAACGCCGATCTCATCTAGCTTAAAAAAAATATTATTGACGTGTAAAAGTGTCTGTACAAACCTACTTACAGAAATCATTTATCATTTAAGTTAGATTCATCTTGACTATCATAATCATCACTTAAAAAATCGTCGATTTCCGTAGGTATCAAAATCGTTAACATTGGACAATTGGATACTTATAATTATTTTCCTTTAAATTCCAATTGTATGCCAAAGATGTGATTTGAGCTGCTCTTTCTGTAGTAAGGCGATTTCGTTTAGCACTGTGTATGAAACCATGGATGTTAAACGAGCGTTCAGTAGCCGCAGATGTGCAAGGTGCGCAACATACTTATATTTCAAGGACGTATTCATATGTCCTACTACCCATACCACAGATTAACCCGTACACGCTATTGTTTACGTTTGACGTATTTATACGTCCCGCTCGCTTAACAGGTTAAGTACCTACTCTTAACCTTATTATATCAATTTCTGGTTTAATGCAATATATTAGCTATAATACAATATATTTTTGTGAATTTACCTTTTCCGCACACTCAAATATAGCTATTTCAATGAAAAATTTAATAAAAGTTCTGTTAAAGTTTTTGCCCAGGCAAAAGGCATTTATTGGGCGTTTATGGGCATTTATCCGGCATTTATTCAATGCGCCCAATATGCCAGGGCATTAACCCATCTCTAGTAGGGGGTAATCTCCGGAAGTAATGAACCAATTTTAAAAATTGTTTCACTGGTAGAAAGCTACATTATTCGTGAGTGCTATAGGCTATAAATTATAAAGATATCATGCATGTTAGCCGAATTATCTCAATTTTTGTCTAGCCAGGCGGAAAAAAATAGCTCTTACAACAGAGTTATTTGCATGCGCTGCCTTAACAGTTGTATATAATTGAAAACAATGTATGGCAACCTGGTCCGCTTTGAATAGTTCTACAAAAAAGTCCGCGACACCATATTTCTATCTTTTATATTTTAGCAGATATAGTAGCTTTTATGTGTTAAAAAAAGTATTTTTCGACGTACTTACCTTTGGGCGATTTTTTAAGCAACAAAGTATTAAACCTTATCGAAAAAAATATTATTATGATCACAAGAATATTGTAGAGATACGATTTGCCCAAAACAGTATGTCAATTGGTTAAATAGTTTCGAAGATAATATAAAATTACTAAATCGCAAAATGCCGCCGTCCATTCACGAACCGCATAAGAACATGCTTTGTACAGACGTTTTATCCGTTTACCCATAGATGGCATTGTTCAATTACGTCATTTTTCTGAATCGCGGTGTTAAGATTTTCCGCGGATTAATGACCCTCTCCAGTTATGATTTAACTTCCGTCGTTAGGTAGGTGAGTTGTACTCAGTTGGTTGGATGCACAGAGTACTTTTTGATAGACTGAAAGTTGGATGTTGTTGGTCTTTAAATTGTTTTGGATGCTCGGTTTCTTAAAACACAAAATAATACTACTTCGTTCTCATTCTTCGAGTTCGAAGCTGGTATTTCTGTTTTTGGGATATCGGACAGTTTCAGCGATTGTTTATCATGCCTAAAAAGAAATCACAACTTTCCTGTCAGACATCCCAGACAAGAGCAGCTCGAGTACGCCGCGCCGTACCGAAGAGTCTGCTCTTGAAAATCATCAGCGCAGCGTCTCAGTAATTTAAGGCAGCATGTTTCTGCAACAAGGGATAGGGAGTCTAGCGCTGAGCGCTCGCAGAGACTCGCTAGCCAAAGCGGGAGAACATAATTTAGCCATAATTTCATCACAAGTTAAAATGTTTACCGCCCAACGAAGTGGGCACGGGTCAGCTAGTTTATAACAAGTTGACAGACGTTGTCTCGTCCAATAATTTATAAAACATTCTCAGGGAAAAAGACGTTCAGTTTTTGCCAAATGTGAAACTTTTCCGGATCACTTTTCTATTTTTTCTTTGCATAAAAACCTATTTAAAACTATTACGAACATTTTAAAGCAAAAAGTTGCCGATAAAAAACTCTATGGAGTATCTACTTTTAAACTCTTGAAAAAGTTGTAACAAAGTCACAAAAATAAGTGTCACTGAATAAACAGACAAACCAGTTTTGATCCCTTCCCAGTTTCCTAACTTTAATTTCCGAAACACATGCACGACAAGTGTTCCAAAACAAATAAACCGGCTTTTCATTTTAACCAAGATCAATTCAAATGCAAATTCATTTTCATTAAAATAAGTACCTATTAGGTATTCATGTAAAATTAATTTGCATGCCCTAAACAGGCAAAATAATTATGGACTTTGTAACATTTAACCACCAATTTTTACAACTGGTAACACCTGTATTTTCTGCAAATAAATTATTCTTATATTGTGGCATAGATAACTTTTTTTATATTATCTGGCATTTTTTTTGTAAATCAATGATGCCAATATTTTTAAAAGCTTTTTTGTAATACCAATATAATTGATAAAATAACGGGTGCAACCTAGGTAACAACAACAAAAAGCTTCAAGACTTTACTCAACCCGACAAGAGGAAGGAGGTTCTATTATGAAAACAGAGTATAATATCTACTAGACTAGAGTACTTAATGAAAACGTTTCATTAACATGCAAGTAGGTCCCTTGTTCATGCATGAATGAATTTATTAAATGACTGTAACTAAGATACAAGGCAGGACTGGCGAGGTAATTGCATTTTGTGTTATCTTTCAATATGAATAGCTGATGTGCCAACAAGCCAAAAAGCTGTGTGTAGGATCCTTGCTTCGTCCCTGCTGGGGAGTTTGTTGAGCCAGTTTTTCCAGCTATAAACCACTAGGAAGTGGTGAAGTGCGGGCGTTTGGGGGACCGTCCTATGTCATTTTGACGTTTAAAAAGTGCTGATTTTCAGCCTAGTTTTTCATAGTCATAGTTCATTTATTTGTCAGAATGTTGTTACAGATATATTGTTTCAGGGTTTTGGTTATTTTTTTAGATACTTATAACATTGAATTAAATAAATTAGAATAACATTCAAATTGCAAATTAGTCAAATATTAGGAATGGAAATGTCAAAAAGATTAAATTAAGTCAAAGAGATAATAAGAACAGAATATAATTATTCTAATGTTTCAGTCAACTTTTCATTTCATTCATAAAATCATTAGTCGAGTAAGTTGCATTTACATAAGAGATAGGTAATTGAATAATTTAGATTTAAATGTTCTAAAGTTAAGAGTTTTAAAACAGTGGTAGTTTATTATAAGTTTGAAAGAATGACTTTTAATTTTAATCGTGTGGATCGAATCCTGCACCCTAATTGCGTAACACACTATCAATCAAAAATTCATAAGTTCGAAAAATTTGTCTGCTCAACACGTAAATAACGTAATGAATGTTGTTGAACTGTCAAAATGAAACAGATTCCGACTGATTGCCCTGCTGGCTGTTTAACAGATGTACTACTATTCGTCCAGAAGTAAAAAACTGACGGAGAGATAATTGGTAAAAAAAAGTGGCACTCCGGGAGTGCCGACAGAAGTGAAGACTTGAACAATTACGAGTGTATTTTTTGAATGGTCATTATAAACAAAACACAAACAAAGATCACTTTGCCATCACTCACTGAGATATCCGAAAAACATTAAAACCAAGTAAATCCCGAGGACAGCCGAACACATGCGAAACAGTGTCGGTTGCGGTAACAGTGGCGCGAATTCAATGGTTTTTTCCCATCTCAAAAAATGCCCAACGCGCATAAAGAAGTTTTCACTTCCAAAATCTTAATCACTACCAGTTTTATTTCTAGAGAAGTAACCTTTCCTTTTGCAAGCATGGAACAATTTCGAAATGCTCACACACAGGTACAGGTACAGGTGCTACAGGTATGACGTCATTATAATAAATAAACTTAGTAATATCCAGCGAGCTCCCGAGGGCGAAAATCAAAAATTCCTAATCACGATAAAGAAAATTGGTCGTACGCTTTAACAAAAGAAAACTTTGAGAACACGCATTCTTTGTCAGAATTCGGGACATAGGAAGAGCGATATCTAAGGAAACTTATTACGAAGTTCTTGCACAAGTTGTGTGATTAATGAGAACTCGACTGCGGTACAAGTATCAAAAATACATCAGTTCAGTTGGAAGGCTTTTGGGAAAATGACGTTTGTTTAATCGGAATTATTTTTTTATTTCGGAATTTCTTTTAGAATTGTTTATTTTCGTTTCAAAAATGCCAAGTGGATGTCCATATAAGATTTGGGGTTTCGGGATCTCTGGTAGAACGCACCGTAGTATGGCACGTTTGGCGTGTTAGCTGAAAAACAAAGTAGGTAAAAACGCCAGCGCATCAAGTTACTACGATCTATCAAATTTCTTCAATAGATTTTCAACTTTATCGCTAAAGCATAAGGTTCAAAGTTGAATGGGACAATTTGACAGTTTTGGGTAGCTTGATGTGCTGGCGTCTGTAACTAGTTTCCTCATCCCGGTGTATTTTCCTCTGCTTTGTGGATTAACCTAGAATGCACTAAATACACTGAGAAAACTCATAATTCACCAAGATTTAAGGAAAGTGGCTGCCATCCCTGATTTGCTAATCCTGATTGTATTATTTGATAACACACAGCCTAAACTACTGAAGATAATTTAGTGTGCGTAGAGACTGAAATAGAGGGGCGCGTGGCTGTATATCAGTCGCACAAGTCGATCGATCAGGTTAAGCTAGGATTGCCGCGGCTGGTCTATGGATGGGTGACCATATTTACATACCGAGACCCTGCCATGCCCCGGAAAGCACGTTACGCCGTTGGTCCCGGCTGTCATTCGTGGATCTTTGACAGTCGTTACGGGTAGTCAGAAGCCCGAAAGTCTGATAACCAGTCTTACCAAGGGGTATCGTATTACCCAATAACTGGGTTGTGGAGGTCATATAGGCAATCGCTCTGTGTAAAATACTGGTATTCAGCTGCATCGGGTTAGACTGGCAGCTGACCCCAACCTAGTAGGGAAAAGGCTAGACACGAGAGACTGAAATAGAGATGCATTAAAACGACGTTTTCAAAACTCCACCCTGAGCGGATTTAACAGAGGTTATCCACAGTTTGTATGCAACAACAGCTAGTTCCGTCAATAGAATCGTTAGTCACCCAGAACAATTAAATAAAACATCTCTAAACACATACAGGCATACCGTCAATTTGTCGCCTACCGACCCCGATCCCCATTGAGGCAAACATGATTAGATTATTCATTGATTGCTCGTGCCCGGTAATTAAACAATCGAGGCTGTCTCTAAAATACAAAGGGACATAAACCGACCCCAGTGTTATTTATTGATGCATGAGGGCACAGATAATATAATACTCTAGATGAGGGTAACAGATTCATCATAATTGTTATTTCAGTGCCTAAATGTACACAGAGGACTAGGTACAAGGAAACTTGGCCTTTGTTCCTTTGTGATAGATTTAATAATGTGTGTTAAATAAAATAAGTTGGAGAAAGCTGGGTGGGGAACAATAAATTTGACGCGGACAAAGTAGCGAGGAGAAACTAGTACATAATAGGTATAGAAGTTTTACATGGAACACCGTTTCGCATAAATACAAATTGTATTGTTATTTGTTACTTTAAAATCTCTACAAAAATCAACTGAACTGTACCTATGCCAAATAAATAACATTGGCAGTTACGCCGGAAAACATTATTGTTTCAACTGACGTGAATAAATCTGATTCAGTTTAGTATTGAAATGTGAATAATAAAATGTGAAATATAGCTCGCGGCAAGGCTGTTAGCTGATCTGTCAATAAAAATAAAGTGCGATACGTGATTCATCGTAATCTATGCACATATCTACCTAGCATATACATATATATTTATAATTACGCGTTTCTGGGTGACAGCGATGTGGACGAGTACTTCGACGCCTAATTGTACAGACGCCAGCACATCAAGCTACCCGAAACTGTCAAATTTTCCCAATCAACTTTGAACCTTACGCTTTACCAATAAAGTTGAAAATCTATTAAAGAAATTTGACAGATTGTAGTAGCTTGACGTGCTGGCGTCTGTATACGTACTTTTAATATGCGAATATTCATGATATTCAAACTACATAATACTGCCTCCATAAACTGTCAACATTGACCAGAAATCAAGCTCCGTTCCTAACCAGACATGATCGTAAAAACTGTGTTAAGGTTCCGTATGTATTACTAGGGCTATTGCGGGGGTTAGGCTGTGTCGGTTTACATGTAAAAGGGTATTTTTGTGTACATTTGTAGCAGTGTTGTGTCATTATTATGATTAGAAAATAGAAAAACGTTGTCAATAAGGATTTAAATATAAAATATACACACACACACACACTTTCTACACTCTGACCTTGAGCTGGCCTAGCGTATAGTACGGAGTTTTGAATCAAATAAGAGGCCAGAGACTATGAGTAGCAATGGCTTTCATTTTGACAGTTCAACAACATCCATTGCGTTATTTACGTTGTTGACCAGACAACTTTTTCGAACATGTGAAGCAATGGATTAGTAATATCCTTCAAAATTATTCAGATTGTGATCGATAGTGTTACGCAATTAAAGTGCAGCTTATCGGCTGGTTTTGTTACCACTCTTGTGCGGCCTACTGTACCTATAGTAGAAGTGCGCAGTGCAGCTCACCCCCACCCTATTTCAAGTTAAACAAATATCAACTTTATTTCAATGACAATTAAGTTGATTTCAGCTTAACTAGCACTATTGAAAAAGTTGTAAAAATGTTTGAAGTTGTAGTGTAAACTGAACTTTATTTTGAATATTAATTCATATTGTTTACATTTTCGACAAATAAATCGCGAGCGCAGTATACCAGAGCTGCTGTTGTTTGACATTTTTTTAAATTAGAAACAGAACTAAGACACTGTATGTTATCAGGCAGGTGATTTTGTAAAAAAAAACTCGAAAATTATCCGTCATTTTTTACATCCGTGCTAACTCATCATCTGCCTAGCCTTTCCCAATTATGTTGGGGTCGGCTTCCTGTCTAACCGGATGCAGCTGAGTATCAGTATTTTACATGGAGCGACTGTCTATCTGACCTCCACAACCCGGGTAATACGAAACCCTTTGGTAAGACTGGTTGTCAGACTTTCGGGCTTCTGACGACTCGTAACGACTGTCAAAGATCCACGAATGACAGCCGGGACCAACGGCTTAGTCAAAGTCAAATCATTTATTTCAAATAGGCACTTTAAAGGCACTTTTGAACGTCAAAAATTACAATAAAACGAAATTGATTTTAGTTGCCCCTTCCAAAAGGTAGTTTTCGTATGGAGAAGAATGGGCAAGAAACTCTACTCTTAACGTGCTTTCCGGGGCACGGAGGGGTCTTGGTATGTAAAGATAGTCACCCATCCACGCTAGTCGGTGCGAACGACTGCAGTCGTTTTAATAGCTTACCAAACAAGCATTTCAAACGCTTGTTTGGTAAAGAAAGACATACCCAGACATAAATCAGTAAGAAAGACATAAAAGCAGAACGCTATCTCGAATTCATTGCCACAATAAATCAACGTTGCTTCTGCTACAAAAACGATACAAATGAAGAATACTGCACTGCAACGAAATATATTTCTATCTTCGGTACAGTGTTGTGGAGATCGCCTCACATGACCTCGGACGAATAAATCTTGCTTTCCGATGGTTTGTCGCAGATAGTTGCAAGAGATACAAAATGTATGGGATATTGTGTTTCGAACGAAGGGAAATGTTCTGGACTGAAGAATTGTTTAGGTATGTGATTTTATTGAGGATATACTTACAGAAATTTAGAGCTATCGGGATCGTTATGGGGCTATTTTATCAAAGACATTTTACTCTGTTATGAAATAAATTATTTTAGCAAAGTCACCCTTCTTCTTGGATCAGCTGATCAAGTTCTCATAGACGTGAAAATATAAGTTCTACTCAAGTATGGTTTTCCTTATTTATTTATTATGAGCCTGTTATGTCCCACTGCAGGGCAAAGGCCTCCCTTCCGTCTTTCCATTTTCTCCTGTCCCTTGCTACATCTGGCCAATCCTTTAGATAGGCGTCCAATTCGTCACGCCATCTCTTTCTGGGCCTACCGCGTTCCTTAATTAGCACAATTTTAATTCCCCCGAACTGGAATACATCGTGAATGATATCATTTTCTTATCTTTTCATATAGGTATTGACAATGACATCAAGGTCCCATTACTTTTGAATGCCAAAAATAACAGTTTTGTGAGCAAAGCCGCGGGCTGAGTTCGTTGAATAAACCTGATTGTACAAAAGCGTGATCATAGATATTAAACATTTATTTGGTTCCTGAAAACCTGATGAAGTTTTTGATCAAGAAATCTGTTATTATGAATAATGAATGAAATGTAAAAAAAGGTTTATTATTTTCACAAGTAAAACCTTAACAACTAGTTATTTGAGCCTACTTTTAAGCTGATAAGCCTGTGTTAGGAGACTCCATGTTGCTATAGAATCATATGTCAGCGGTTGTAGTAGGATAGCCAAACAACAGCCAATCAAGTCTTCATTCAATAGATTGGGAAATGTTTGATAGGGATAAAAAGGCTACATTTCCCTCCCATTCAAACAAGCGTATTAATCCATTGAAAGAGTGTAGTGACATTGGCACATCCGTAGAAACAGAACGTTGGCACTCTGCCTACTAACACATTCGTTACATTTCGCCCGTTTCCTTGGCTAGTTAGAATAAATTCTCTTTTCTTTTTTAAAGATAATCAAAATATTTACATAGAGTAACATCACGCATATTCCTCTTGGGGTTTCGCACGATAGGAGCTCCAATATTGTGTGGGCGTATCATATTATATAACGTAATAGCAGGTTTACTTCATTCAAAATTCAGGCATCTTTTCATACTAACAATCTAGTTCAGTTCTACGTCCAGTGGGGTAGTTACGAAACACACTCAACAATAGGAATGGCGTTCATTTTGACAGTTCAACAACATTCATTGCGTTATTTACGTTGTTGAGCAGACACATTTCACGAACATATCAAGCAATGAATTAGCAATATCCTTCAAAACAAGTCAATTTGCATAACTTGACAACTCGAATAAATAGGATTTAAACGCTTGTAGTCAAACAAAGTAATCTATAGCCTCGGCCTATGACAAATGCTATAACTAGTAGGTACGTCACACCCACCTTAGACATATCCCAGTGTAAAAGTTACAATTTTCATACCAGCACCCTTAATATACCTACGGTATGTTTAAGAACGATGAAGGAAAACATTGTGAGGAAACCGGCAAGTCCTAGAACCAAAAATTCGAAGACATATGTGACATCTACCAACCCGCACTGGGCCCGCGTGGTGGATTATGGCCCACTCCCTCTCACAGAGAGGAGGCCTGTGTCCCAGCAGTGGGGACATTATAGGCCGATTATGATGTTTAAGAAGCTTAAAAATAAACTTCATATGTTTAAAGACTGCTCTAGCCCATTAGAAGTACTTAATTAACTTGTAGCTTCCTACATACTTCTTTGGACGCACTCTTCCAGCTTCTAATTCGCCATTATTAAACTGAGCTTTAAGCCTGCTCAAGTTTACAGCAGTAATATAGTGGCAGGCAGCTATTGCAGCTAATAATGGCGGAAATAGCGCAGTGACGTAGCTTCCGCCTTTCCAGTCCCAGTTCGAATGGAGGACGAATTGTATTGGTTATGTTAGATTAACGTTCACCAACAGAAACCAATGAATTTAATCTATACGAATAATAAAGTTGAAGAGGTTGTTGGTTTTTTATTTGTTTGATTGAACGTGTTAATCTCTGGAACTACAAGTAGAATTTGAAAAACTCTTTTAGAATTTGATAGTCGTATTCTTGAGTAAGGCTTATAGGCTGTTTAATATCACGCAAGGTCCCTTAGGAGCCGAGCAAAAAGAAAAAAAGTTAGAAATAACCTCTTAACGAAAATTATGTAAAAGCGCATCCTGGCGATGCGATGAGATGGAGTGGGTCGGAGGAACATGAAAATTCACGCGGACGAAGTCGCGGGCAGATGCTAGTAGTATTATAACAAAGATGTCTGTCAAATAATTTTTTTACAGCTTCAAATAGTAATGGCAATGAATAGATTTTATGTAATAAAATGGAGTAGTCTATAATAATTTTATTTTATCGGACATTTAATGTTAGCAAGTCGTAAATATATTTCAATTTCATTGGCCAATGGATTATGGACGTCAGCGTCATAGTAAAACTCTTTCATGTAAGAGAAATATTGGAAGAGTTGCTAAAATATGAAGCAGGAACACTTTATCATAGAATAAAAATCATACTTACTCGAGCAATATTTTCTCAAAAGACTCATTTATTTAAAGCACTCTATTTTTTTCTAATTAGTTTAAAAAAAAAATGTGAAAAATATAGACCATACCAGACCAGACCCATAGATTTATTTATAATTTTATGCTCTAAACTCACCATGCGACTGGTGAGCACCTCATGAATAGAGGTTACTTTTGAATATCGAAATATACACATAAGTCAAATCAAATCACAATATCACCTTAGGCATCTTCTGGGCACGCTCGTTAGAGGTCAAGAGCGGGCCCATTCAGCAATAAAAAAGTTAGTTATTTTATTATTCTATGTTTTAATATTTTACAGAATTTATTGTTTTTATGTTCCACTGTCAATTTTTTCCTTTATTATGTAAGCTTAGTTGTAATAAAAAAAAATATTTCTCATAAACCTACATTGGCATTTGGGTACACGGTGCACGGTTCCAATTGGTCCCACAGTTATAAGGATTACTTACTCTATGCCCACAGTTACCTACTATTTTACAATATTTGCAAATTACAGTGTTAATAGGTATGGGAGGACAGTGTAGTGTGGTGATCCTTTTCTTCACATTCTTTTTAACGAAAAGGGTCCCCAATAATCTTATAAAAAACCTTCCTACCAACTCTCATTGTGGAATGCAATAAATATGTAAATATTTATAAGGTCTATCTATACACGAAATATCAGAAGGAGTCATTATACAAAACGTGTAATCGCAAAAAAAATCTGCTGTTTCATACATTTTGACGAGTTATGCGAACATGTAGGGAACAGCTGACTTTTTTTTCGTAATTTTAGGTTTGGTGCCATAGTAAAAGTTGTTCGTAATGATGAGTACAATGACCTCTAAAGAGGTTGTTAGTGTTTTTCCAATAACCCTGTATAAATACGATAAAGTAAAAGCATATGACCCCATATGCGATTTCGTGTATGAATAGAGAAACCTTAGGTATATGTTGAGGTCAAATAGGTATTTGCCCTCATAGGTAGGTACCTATGCTTACCTCAGTACTTACTCAGAAAATTATATGATCCCGCAGTAAGCGTTCACAAGACGGTGACGATGATTGATGATTTAAGTTCAACTCCGAAGAATTCTCGTTACAGCGCTCATTAGAATTTATCATTTCGTTTGGCTGCCGTAACCTTTCCTAGCCGGTCATTAACCTCAAAGGTCAACGATCGCTCTACGTTCATGGACTAATGTCCTAATCATCACGCTTGGTTTAAAGAATGGTGACTATAGAATGGCGTAAAACTGCTGTCTAAGCTCTTAACAATCCTGAATCGCTTTTTGGGGTGAGTGTAGAAGATTACCCTTTCTATAGAATCATAAATCCATAGACCGAGCGTAGTAATTGCAATGAGTTTTAGAGTTTCTTGCCCGTTCTTCCCCATAGAGATCTAGATCTACGTTTTAGATTGGGCAACTAGCTTCAACTTTCTAACTGACCGACTCTTTGACAATTCAAAAGTGCTTGTAAACGGTTTAATTGAAATAAATGCTTTGAGTTTGAGTTCCTCTTTTTTTTATGGATGGGAAATCATCTAATGACTCCTACCGCTCTGGGTGGAGCGGAAGGGAGTGTCAGACTCTTACTGACTAAAACCCACCCGTGTTCCTTCCTTAGCCCTTTATGTTCCGGGCAGCGGTAACCCTTTCGGACAATCCCGCTACCCCGGCAGGCTTCGGCCCTAACGGGAACCTTCCCTTATGCTGACATCTCTTTGAGGTGCGGGTGGAACACATATGCGCCGTCCGGCACGGGCCTGGTCCTGATCGAACGGTGAGCTACCCATTACTCTCCGTCCGCAGGCCCGGTTTGAGTTCCTCTTAAGGATTTATTTTGTATCGTGGGTGCGTTTACACTCACATAAACGAACAGCCCGATTTTTCAACAAACATTTGTCTGCAGGCAAATTAAATTCCTTCAGTATGGGAACCGAACCCGCTACGAACGATCTCCCTTAGGCACTGCGTCAACCGTGCCCTCATTATGAAAAAAAAAATGCAGATGCACAACATTGTTTACCTATATCACTGCCCATGTCCTAAGATGCCGCAACAAATCGTATTTATACGTAATCCAATAGAACAAAGAATCTTGAGTAAATTCAATTACTAACTAATGCAATACTGCTTGTAAATAAACGTAACGCAAATAGTCTGGATGTCAGGGGCAAGTCTTTGTTTATCTGTGAGAAAAGAATATGACCAAGATTATGTCTGAACTTTAAAAGAGACTGTGACCTCTGAGTTTGTTTCGGTCTTTCTTCTCACAGTAGACAGGTATATACGAAATGCCGACCTCATCTAGTTTTTGAAATATGATTGACGTGTAAAAGTGTTTGTACAAACCTACTTAGAGAAATAAAATCATTTATTATTATCATTTATGGCTGATTTTATACAGGGATATACTTTAAGAGAATCGTGAAAATTAAGCACTTTTAAAAAGGGACTAACACTGAAATATTAATAACAATCCGCTGTTGCCTACAGCCTACGTGATCAAAATGTAGGTTTTCTTTCTTAATTCAGATTTCTATGAGTAGGTACTAAACTTCCTTAAAGTATTTTCCTCGTTGAACCTAACACCCTGTATTTTTAACATCAAATGGTCAGGTTATCAGGTAAGTCCTTGTAATTGCATTACTGCTTGATGGCTTTCCCAAACTCTGCTATTGATAACCTGTGTTTACCTGCGTAATTAATAAACTTATTGCTCATTTTTATGCTACCTGTAACATCACGACCCTGAAAAAAAAACGCTACGAAATCGGTTTATCCTTTTATGAGCTACGATGCCACAGACAGACAGTCCGCCAACGGCTTCATAACCTCTCTCTCACTTTTTACCTCGACGATTATAAAGTCAGTTCGATTCAACTTAGACCGCGCGTCAACGGTGCTATGGCGCCATACTGTCTACGACTTCCACTTTCGTAACGTTCTGGTGAAATAATATTCAAGTTGTTTGTCATCCCATGAATGAGGACAATGGGTTACTCCGGTCTGTTTGTAGGCCATGACACACTTGCTAACTTTACCAAAATAGTGCTGTAACTTAACCTACCCTAACACCATGCTTTTCACGCTATTCGACTCATTATACTCTTTTATTATAAACAAACCATAGAGCTTTTGGAAGATGGAATTTTATATTGCATTTATTTTCCACTTTTCTTTTGTAGCCCCATTATAGGGGAGGGGCAACTCTGCTTAACGTTTCGGACAATACGGGTGTGATGTTATGACATGTTTTCGTTTTGTTTTCAAAAATTATAATGTATACATATACAGGTTGATTGAAACAGTAAATGTGACAAATAATTATTCGAAAATATTAATCTATAGGTATTATATTGATCTATATAATTATATACGACTAACTAACTGACTATAGGATAAGGATATTTAGGCGTCGAAGTACTCGTCCGCATCGCTGTCATCCGGAATATCTAAACTAATAATAAAGCTGAAGAGTTTGTTACGGCTTAAAAACAAATCTGTTTTCAATTGATGGCTCAAATCTTGAGGAAGGCTTAATGACCTTTAGAAGCCAGGCAAAAAAACGAAGTCGGAAAGAATGCTAAGTGGAAATGAAGTGATAGCGCGGGCAGGTGATGCTTTGCGACGGGGTGTGTCGGGTTAACAAACATTTCAAAATTTCACGCTGACGAAATCGCGGACAGAAACAAGTTAGAAATAAAAAAAACAACTTAGATGTGTTCATCTTTTTCGAAGAATCCCATCAAGAATACCTTTTGCGCGTACCTGTCTATTTATCTAATACACTTTAGGAAGCAAAGAGACTCGCAAATTCAGCAAAGTACAAGGAAAAGTATTATTGAATTTAATTGGAATACTTTCAGCCAGTATTATTTTAATTAACTTAAGACAGAAGGAATATAAATTCGTATTTTATGCCGTCATCGTGGAGTTTCAACAGCGATCCTACTTCAGGAGTATAATCCTTCTACTAAGAGGAATCAACTTTTAAATGGTTTGAAGTTTCCATCTGTCTGTTTCATGGGTTGGATGTTGGATGGACTCTATGTCGATTAAGACCGCCTTTGTACAGTTTTTACTTGTGCATAAAATTTTAATAAATAAATAAATTTAATGTGTATTTTATTTAAATTTCAGAGTTTGTTACAGCTGCAGCTGCCTTCACATTAAACCGTAAAGATGAGGCGTTTAAATTAATTGAATAGAAGAGGAGTGTCTTGCCCATTCTTCTCCATACGAAACTACCTTTTGGAAGGGACGATTATAATCAATTCTTTTTTTGTTATATAAATGATTTGACTTTGACTAATTTAACCTTTTGACCGCTTGTGTCGCATTTATACGACACATATTTCCGTGCCCCTACCGCTCGTGTCGTATTTCTGCGACAGAGAACATGCATGATTTTTTCGTTCTATTTTCGTCCTATTAACTGCGTGCAACTAAAACCATTATTAAATAGAGATAAAAACTTTTTGAGTATTTTTTTTATCGATACAACGATTTCTACTCCTTAATTACTTTGTAGGTATTATTTTATCTTAATTTTATAGATTTGTAGCCGCGCGCTAGGGGCACGGCAATTGATATTTAGCCAAGCGCTTAAAAGGTTAAAGATCAATTCCTCTCGCTTGGCAGGCAGGATCAGAACACACTTTTGATAATAGTAGACCAAAAATATGCCAATTAATTTATCTATTTATTTAATACTTCAAGCATACAAATGTATTCTCTTGACGCAACCATTAACTTGCATTTTACGACAGATTCCGGGGGGAAAGAGCAAAATGATTCTTAGTAGTGATCCATCAAATCTATTAAAAACCAAAAGACCTTTAGAGATGTCCGAACCTCTGGCTTGTAGCTGCAGACAGTGTAAACGAGATTCCGGTACAGACGCCAGCACGTCAAGCTACTACAATCTGTCAAATTCCCTTAATAGATTTTCAACTTTATCACCAAAGCATAAGGTTCAAGGTTGATTGGGAAAATTTGACAGTTTCGGGTAGCTTGATGTGCTGGCGTCTGTACCTTTTAACATCATATGAGAGCAGTGGTGGCCCAGTGTTAAAACGGCCCCGACATACGAGTTGCAGGTCGTCGGATCCAACCCAGGCAGGCGCTTTACTTTGTGTAAATAATTTCATTACCAATGCTCTCAAAACGGTGAAGGAAAACATCGTGAGGAAACCGGGGTTTCCTAGAAATCGAAGACGTGTGACATCTAATACCAACCCGCACTGGGCCCGCGTGGTAGATTAAGGCCCACTCCCTCTCACAGAGAGGAGGCCTGTGTCCCAGCAGTGGGAAGAGCGTTGGCTAATTATGCTTATGCTAACATCGTATACATTTGCAAAAATCGTGGTTCCGGTCACGAAATCCATACTAATATTATAAATGCGAAAGTGTGTCTGTCTGTCTGTTACCTCTTCACGCTTAACAGATACACCGTTTTAGATAAAATTTGGAATAGAGATAGTTTGAGTCCCGGGAAAGGACATAGGATAGTTTTTATCCCGATATTCCCCCGGGATCGAAACTCATGCGGGTGAAACCGCGAGGCGCTGTTAGTCAAACAATACATCTAAAAGATTTTCCAAGAACATTCAATATATGTATAAGTTAATAGTGTCGGGTTGCGGACTATTCCTAAACCCCGGTGACCCAGTTCGTATACTAAAAGTTGGACAAAAACTGCGGACGCACTTAATTTGTCTTTCATTGTCGCGTAAGACAGATTTAGTGAAATAACATTAGTGGGGATAAGGGAACAACTGAGGAGAGCATATTTATTATGTAGATAACTTTTGTGAGATATTTGTTTATGTTTATTATTGTTTATAGGGGCTTGTGGTAAGCAAATACAGCCACACTGGTCGATCGATCATGTTAAGCTACGCTTGCCGCGGTTTGTCCGTAGATGGGTGACCATCTTCTCATACCAGACCCCTCCGTGCCTCGGAAAGCACGTTAAGCCGTTGGTCCCGGCTGTCATTCGTGGATCTTTGACAGTCGTTACAACCAGTCTTACCAAGGGGTATCGTATTATTATCTCCATGTTAAATTATTGGTATTCAGCTGCATCCGGTTACCGACCCCAACATAGTTGGGAAATGGCTAGGCAGATGAGATGTTTATTGTTTATGATTTTACTCGCGTGTAAAGGAGATTTCAAGATCAATTTTGGGCTTTTATTTATTACTAGCTTCTCCCCACGAATTTGTCCGCTTGTTCCCCCGAGCCACTCCGTCGCTCCGCATCACCTGCCCGCGCTATCACTTTGTCATCGCTTAGCGTTCTATCAGACTTTTTTTCTTTTTGCTCGGCTCCTAAGGGTCATAGCGTGATGTTAAATAGTCTATATGCCATGGACCAAGTGATTATTAGGGCATTATGAAAAATGCCCGGGCACTTTGATAAATAAAATAAAATCTTTCTATTCATAGACACTGCTGACCTATGATAATAAAAACTTAAATTGACTAGACTTCTTAATTCGACTGGGTCGGTCGATAGGCGACGTAGGATGCAAGAGCGAGCGAAGGGCACCCCGAGGTTAGGTTTGGTTAGGTTACTTCAAACCCTTTACACAGAAATAGGAGCCCCGCTTTGCGGGGCTCCGTCGATATAGAATGCAAGATTGAGCGAATGAGAATACAAACATTTCCAAAGACCACACGGCAATATTTATAATGTCGAGGCAATGTGATAAATAAGGAAGTTCAAATTATAATAATTTTTTTCGCTCTAAGTAGCTTGTTATTATTCATAATGCCCGGGCATTATGAAAAATGCCCGTATTTATTACTTGGTCCATAACATATATAATAGCCTTCCTCAAGAATTGGGCTATCAAATGCAAAAACAATTTATCAAATCCGACTGATAGTTCCACAGATTAACCCTACATACAAAATTTTATCTCTATATAGATAATATTTGTAATAGATAACCGTGCATTTTCTTTTTTTTTTATAATAACTTCTATAACTAATTACAAAGAAACATCAATCCATAATACATATTTATAAGCTATAGGACAGGAAAAGAAAATATTTGAAGCTTATTTAAAACCCGTCATACTTCGTAAAGCTTCTACCGCATCAAGCCAAAACTTGGGTTCCAATTGTTTTAACATAATTAAAACAACATTTCTCAAGAATCAACAAAACAACAAACCCTTTCTACAAACAAACGACGAGGATAAATTAAATATGAATGATCTGAAACCTAAGTTTTACCGAATTAATTATGAACTAAAGCATTTTTAATCAAAGACCGTCTCTTACCGGTAGTTAGATGAAGTTGAACATCTAAGCAGGTCCACAGGAGTTGTGCAGTAAATCGCGCCAGTGGGTTGTTTGTTTACCTCCAGGCAGACTCGGTAATTTGACCTACATCTAGGGAACGTTAATCAGAATCGCTTAATTATTTACTTTGCGCTTCTCTTCGGGGAAGGGGAGCTGTGTTGAGATTAATTGAATTTTCTGGAATTATAATCAGCCTGTACTAATTGCTGCTTTGTGGGTGTTAGTTTTTGTTTGTGCTTGTTATCCTGTCGGTACCCTTTTATGTATCTGTTTTTATATGAGTCTTGTTACTTGAATTAAACTAATTTTATTTAGATAATTTTTATTTATTTATTTGAATAAATACGATTAATTCTCCATTACACAAGACTACAGGAAAAAAAATAACCAGTGCAAAAACTGTAACCATGAATTCAGCATATGATTCTAGACCAAAGCTTTTTACATTTCTATGTTCTAGACCCTTGTTCCCATACTTGTTCCCTACATTTTGGCAGAGTAGGTATTGCATTCTTCTATGAATCAGCAGATTTTTTTTAAATAACCGACGAAAAATTTCATTTCTTGGTTTCAAAGTCATATGCTGTATTCATGGGTAAAGTTTGAGCACTGGTTCTTTTTAAGCTATTGCATAGCTTTTATCTTGGGCTTTGAGCGCGGCGACCGAATGAAGAAATTCTGTAACGAAAATAAACCTAAGCATCGTCTAACGTCGTATCAGTTCGGCAGACTTCGGCACGGTGTTTGTGTGCGTTGCTATGCAATAGCTTTACCGCGGCAGTCCCCGAGTGCCACACGTATTTTTTTTTTCTTGAAGTCCTATCTGAACAAATTAAGAAAATCATAATTAGGTATTTCCGTAGTTATTCAAGCATCACCGAATTTAGAAGGACACTTCTCCTTTTTTTTATAATGCAATTGAATTAATTATTTTCTAAAGACGGTAAGTAAAAACTTCTCGAGGACGAAATGCAAGACTATTTCAATGGTAGAATAAAATTATGGTTATTTTTATTTCATAACAAACGACTTAAATTTAGATGGGGCTTGTGGCTGAGTAATGACAACCGCACAGGTCGATGGATGGGTGACCATCTTTACCCAAGGGGTATCGTATTACTCAGTAGCTGGGTTGTCGAGGTCAAAGCAGCCGCTCCATGTAAATTACTTGTACTCAACTGCATACGGTAAGACTGACCCCAACATAGTTGTGAAAATACTAGACAGATGATGATGAACAAACGACTTCAGTTCCTTACTAACGCCACAATATTTACATTGAGTCCAACTGTATATCGAAATTTTTTCTCAGTGCCTACAATTTTTTCCTTATTTATCTTCTCTTTTTTCTTGCAAAATGGTCGACATCTGCTCTGCTAGCCATATTAAGAAATAGAATAAAACAAACGACTTCAATCTAAGTAATGATTTCTAAACTAACCTCTAACCTCTGTGATAGCACTTTGTTTATAAACGTCTTATATCTACATAAATATGCATCACCTTGAAATGAACATTTGACGATTGTTTTCCATAAACACTCAAAGATTTTCATGTTTTCGCCAGTAGAGAAAAACGATAATTCCAAGGTCTTCTTTCACATTCCACACCCATGGACAGAGGGAGAACATAGCCAAAAAAGAGCTCTTGGCTTTAAAAAAACAATTGGAACACTGCGGTATTCGTTGCCAAACTACAGTCTGACCCAAATAAAAAAGAAAACAATAAAACCTCTTTTCGAATTCAGTGTAGAAGTGTTCCATATTAAAATGAAGTTTAGTTTTTAATGTAATCAGCCAGGGCTGCATCAAACTCGTTTAGTTTGTTCCCGGTTTCAATTTGTGAAAGTTGTATGCAGCATTTATTATGCAGATAGATTCCGTTGCGCCTAGTTATTGTTTTATTAAGCTTTGTTTATACTGCAGTAATAAAATCGGCTTTATTACAGAGAAGCTTTGACTTTTATACTTAGGTAGGTATAGTTTATTTTGAATATAAATATTTCTTTATTTTTCGTTTTTTTTTTATTCCTAGCTTCCCTTTTCTAAGATTTAAAGAAAATAATTTTTGTTGCTAGCAATTTATAGTATTTTCTACTTAGGTAGGTACTGTTCCAATTTCGAAAATTCCAATGTTTGGAATCCTTTCTAGAGGTCGTTGTCATAAGTAAGTAGAGCGAAAGGTTGAGTTTATTGTCTGCACGAGTATTGTAGGCATTTCTACGCTTGAACACGAAATGTTACGTTTAATTTTAAACCGTAAAACAGATGCCGGTTTCTGTATGGTTAGATTTTATATTTAGTTTTTATTGTATTTGTGTTATAAAATCGTGCATGTTTAGAACAATGCTGTAATAAACAGCCAACAGTAATAAAAAATTGTATACTTCCTGTTATGTAACCAAACCAATACATTAATGTATTTTCATTCATAATCCACTGAAATCAGAAAACAACCTGTGTTATCCAAAAACAACCCGCGCTATAAAACCAACCACAACAAAATTGCCACCTTGAAAAATTCAAAACCGTCACTACCACCTAAAAAAATAATTTAAAAACAAGTGACAGTTGGAATGATTCTAAATTCGAAATTAACTCACCGACGAGAGCCGCGAGTACCGCGAGTGTGGCGGTGGCGAGCGCGGCCGTGGCGTGCGCGGCGCGGGGCATGACTGCCGGAGACACGCCGGGCGTTAGTGTTGCTAGACACCAGCGGAAAAGTGCGCCAATTTTCCGGATGGGAAAATTGTACCAATTTGTTATTTGAAATGTTTGATGATTCGTGAACTTATCTTGCTTCACGCAGTCCATAGGTTATCTATGACGTAAACTAATGCTGACTGTAGGAAGGCATGAAGATAAGCTGTGTTGTAATTATACCTAAGTAGAATTACAACCCATTATTTAATTAAAAACATCAAATCTCATATAAAAGACTCTAGTTTATTTAATTTTTTATAGATCTCACCATTACAATAAAACTAGGTACTCAATATCTACGTTCCGCTGTATCTGGCAACCCCGGAGGCGTCGCACGCTCGCCGCACGCGGCCGCAGCACGCCCCGCCCCGCGCCCCCGAATGCGGCACTGCGCTCTGTGACGACTCCACGCTTGCACTGCCTCCATTGTTACACGGGATGCGAGAACCGTCGTTGTCATAAAAATGAGTTGAGAGTTGTTCAATGAGTGACGGTACGGAGCGTTTGACAGTTCCTGGACGGTTAGCGTTGCTAACGCCTTGATGACTTGGTGAGATGTTTTTACTTCCGCTGGTTTTTAGCATTCCCACTGCTCGGACACAGGTCTCCTCCCAGTGAGAGGGAGCGGGCCATAATTCACCACGCGTGCCCAGTGCAGGTTGGTAGATGTCATATGTCTTGGAATTTTTGGTTCTAGGACATGCCGGTTTTTAGCTAATATTTTAGCTAATATTATAATAAGACCGCGACACACGGATAAAAACAATACAAAACACGACATGAGGCCCCAAACGATCATGTTTCAAGAACAAATTCTTTGAATTGCTAACAATGAGCATTCCTCGTGTGAATGCTCATTTCAAAGGGGTTTTTGAATTATTTTTAAACGTGGGTTATTGAGACATATCAGTGGATATTAATGTAATTTCAATAAATAATTAAATTATTGAAATATCCTTAAACATTTTAGAAGATGATTGATGAAGGTTCTCAGTTCTATCTCCGGATAATCTATAGTGTACCTTCCTACTAATATCTAATAACGCTGAAGTGTGTGTTTGAACGCGCTAAAATCTGAAACTACGAGTCGGATTTTTTGATAGCCCAATTCTTGAGGAAGGCTACTCAACGTCACGCTTGGAACTTTAGAAGCCGATCAAAAAGAGAAAAAACAGAAAGAACGCTAAGCGAAAACAAAATGTAGTATTAGGTATTAATGTACCAATGTGCTTTTTCTCAGAATTGTTAATGAATTATTTTTATATCAGTTTCATTTAAAAAATAACGCTCCAATATAATTGTAATGTAAAGTGATGGCCTGAAACACAGGTTTGAATAAACCTAGTTCGGGTGGGTCGCAACCTAACACTCTATTCCGAACCATCAGTACTTGCACCTGTAATAAAACATATTTTAGTTTTAGTTTGGAAAATAAGTATCTAGTATGAAAGTAGTATGGAAAATTTGCTACTCTTGGCCAAATGTACACTTTTTGTAAACGTTTTATTAAATAAATTATTATTTAAAAAAAATATATAAAAAAAAGTAATAGCGCGTTCTGGCGATTTCACGCGGACGAAGTCGCGGGCAGAAGCTAATATATAAATATGTAAGTAAACCTATACTTTCTTGATCAACACTAAGCCTTTATTCATAAACGTTGCTTAAATTTAAGCAGTGATTAGCGTCTGTTTAACTATACACTTTTGACGTTTAATCGTCACTTAACTTTAATCATATTTTTAGAGGACTTTGTAAGCCTTGTAGACTTTAGATCTGTAGACGATTTTTTATTTTATCAAGTACCTGGTACTTGTTGACAGGTTTACGCTGTCCTCCCATACCTACTTTAATTTGAAAACATTGTAAAAGCCAATTATTTTTAAAAGAATAACCGTGGAGTTTCTTGCCGGTTCTTCTCCATAGGAAACGACCAATTGGAACCGTGCACCTAGATTCTGACGTTTCATAAGTGCCCATAATATTATGATTTTGATTTTTATAAATAAACCCCTTTTCCATCCGTCATTCTCCTGCAATCAAAACACCCCATATTTACTTACAATAAGAGACAATGGAGCCACGCTCGCCAGTGTGTGATACGGCCACATTCATCTCACGCCAGCACCTAGTTACACTCACTGCTTGTCACCTTACGACTGCTAGCGATATAGTGCCGTCGAGTAGATTAATATTATGGATATTCGTTCTAATATTGGTGCTAATATACCTATTGTGTGCGATAATATCCTCTGTAAATATGCCAGAAGGTATGTTTCTAATAATCTGTTGGTTGGATTTTTATTTAATTTTAAGCCTTCTTTTCCATTGCAGGAGAGAGGCGAGGTCTGAGGGGCAATTCTAGTCATTTTAAGAATGGTCACAGTCTGATCTCAGTCTCAATCTGTCAAAAATACCTCTAATTTCCCTACATTTTGACAAGTTTTCGACATTTTTGTTTGTCGCTGAGTTGAGACTGCGACTAGATTTTGAACGTTTTTAATTACGAGAATTGGCCTTCCTTTACATCGGGGAAAAAAGGATAAAAATTATGTTTTTTTATTTATTTGGTTCACCAATAGCATTATCAGCCTATAATGTTCCCACTGCTGGGACACGCCACTCCCTCTGTGAGAGGGAGTGGGCCGAAATCTATCACACGGGCCCAGTGCGGGTTGGCGGATCACATGCCTTCAAATTTTTGTTTCTAGGACATACTGGTTTCTAGGACATACTGGTTTCTAGGACATACTGGTTTCCTCACGATGTTTTCCTTCACCGTTTTGAGAGCAGTGGTGGTGAAATAATTTACACAAAGTAAAGTGCCTGTCTGGGTTCGAACCTGCGATCTACAACTTGTAAGTCGCGGTCGTTACCACTGGGCTACCACTGCTCTCGCAGTACATAAAGTAAACAAAAATAAAACATATACGGGGTGGGCAAAAAATCGTGGATCAAACGAAACAGGACGATAGTTGGAGTTATATGCAGTAAAAAAAAAAACAATAAAAAAAAGTATCATCATTATAACAGTGCTTTTATGACAGTGGGTACTATGATTTATCAGTATTGGCACTTTTTCAATATCTTTTAAGTCTCACGAAACATTTTTTGTAATTTTAGAACCATGCTGTAAACACTGAAATTATCATAACTTTTTAGGAGATCTAGTTAGGGCTCTGCCACAAATATATTTTATACTGCAAATAACTCCAACTATCGCCCTGTTTCGTTTGATCCACGATTTTCGCCCAACCTGTATAAGTGCTGGTGTTTAAGTTTGTAACAGGTATACACAGCATTCACTAAATAAATCGGAACATTTAGTATTTTAGTTCTTTATGTCGTTTACACTACTTTAATTCTTGAATCGGAAGTGTTCCCGCGTTTTCGCGGTCGTAAAAAAGTAATACAGTTTGGACCTCGAATAATTAAAAACAGTGAAGAAATGGGGCGTTTGGCTGTAAGGAAATGTAGATAGTATATAACTCTCATATATATTTTCCATTATGTAGTACATTCAATCTTGCACTATATACAGGTTTTCCGGTAATTAATGGATAACCTCTTCAGGGGCATTGTACTTATCATTATGAACAACTATTACTATGCGACCAAACCTGAAATCGTGAAAAAAGAATCAGCAGTTTCCTACATTTTGACGAGTTAGGCGAACATAAATGTAGGGAACAGTTGATTTTTTTCGCAATTTCATGTTTGGTCGCATAGTGATAGTTTTTCATAATAATAAGTACAATGACCTCTTAAGAGGTTATCCATTCATTACCAGACACCCTGTATATACTAATGGTATGCATCTTGAGACAATGATATTCGTGTTAATCTCTCTAATTAATCTTGATGCGTTTTGTGATTGGAGGCTCCATTGTTTGATCTGGTATTAATTGATTTCACAATCTCTTGATTCATATCCGACACGTTGTTATGTCTTCTCAGAACGAAAGATAAATAGAAAATTTGAGAATCATTGGGTCAATAAACCGTAATCCGTACCAGTTCGTAGACGGTCTACGAAAGCGTTTAGTGGGCCTACGTAATACGAATACGTAGCCTCGTAGCACGGCTACGAAGGAACCTGAATCGCTACGAGGTGATTGTTTTGCACCTATAATTATTTGATTTAAAATCATCTAAGTTACATGTATTGGTATTGTTTTATTTTCCAATATTGTCTGTTGTTGTGTTGTATTGTCCTGATCCCTTTGGTTCTAACGAAACTATAGCCCACTGAGTTTTCCTGTATTTTAGTATGCTTTGGGTGTCATTTAAGTTAGTATACTTCAAGCTATTACATTACATATCTAAAACTCAGACCAGAAACATTTTGTAGGCCATACCGATAAACGACTTTAGGTTTGTACAAATACTTTTACGCGACAATAAACCAGTATACTTTTCAAGCAAAGACATAACTGGTAGCGCAGAAAAGCAAAAGTTTATTCATCAGTTTCAGCCGAAAGACGTCCACTGCTGGACATAGGCCTCCCCCAAGCACCTCCACTTCGACCTGATTCTGTGCTTCTCGCATCCAACGGGTTCCTGCGGCCTTCACAAGGTCATCGTCTACCTTGTGGGAGGCCTTCCAACGCTAAGTCTTGAAAGTTTATTCACTTACATGAAATTAAACAAACGAATGACGGTACCATTAACCATGAATTACCCCAAAAAACATCAGCGCTCATCAAGAAGACGCCAGCCTCGATTGTCTTATGTTTTTAATGACACCTTTTAATTACAGCCTTACAGCGCTGTATACGAGGCGTCTGAACTTAATGAAACACGCTCAAAGGGATGACGCCGCTTTCAGCAGCTTTTTGACGAGCGTTTTCTTTAGCTTTATAGGCTTTTTTACATAGAATCTTTTCTGGTCCGGACCTCCGTTAGTGCGATGTTTTTACGCTTGTTTGTGTTTATAAGATGGTCTTGTTGCAGGTTTCCAGGTGATTAGCAATGTAAGTAGAACATTATAAATAGGTATATACAGGGTGTCCCAGAAATCGACCGACATACTGTACGTGGTAATAGCTTTGGTCAAGCCCTCCCAAAATAACAAAATATTATGTTCCGCAAAATCTTATAGTTTTCCCACTGTATTAGCAAAAAATATTTGAGGAATAACTCAAATAATAGTGAATTTATGTTGAATTTGTAAGTTTTTTATGGAGAATTAAAAGTAATTACGGATAGAGAAACTATTAAATAATATTTTGATTGAAAAAGTTATAAATGAAAAGATTTTATTTAATAGTACATAATGAGTCAAAAGAATGACGCATGGCGGTAATTTTGTATTTTTTTTGAAAACCTGTTATAACTCGAAAACTATAAGATTTTTCGGAACATATGTTTTGTTATTTTCGGAGGGCTTGACCAAAGCTATCACCACCTACAGTATGTCGGTCGATTTCGACACCCTGCATATACGCGGTATTCCTCGGTGTTCATGTTAAAACGAAGTATTACTCGTCTAAAAATCCGTTGACTTTTAGACAGGAGTAGGTATAGACGAGAATTGCCCCTCACAGGAGGCTGGGTTAGTCACTACAAAGGCTTGTAGTGACTAACCTAGCCTCCTGTGAGGGGCAATTCTCGTAATTTTAAGAACGAACACAGTCTGGTCTCAATCTGTCAAAAATACCTCTAATTTCCCTACATTTTTGACAAGTTATTGACACTGATTGTCACTGTGATGAGATTGCGACTACTCTATCGGCGCGAACACAAACATTGACATATGAACGCGACTATCGCGTATTCGCGCGACGACGCCGCCTTATGATACACTACTTAAAGGTTCCTGAATAGTTCAATAACCAGGGTATTCGCGTCTCATTATTTTATTCACAGGAATTGTCTCACATACGTAGCTAAACCAGAGAAAAAATCTAATTCAATTTTTAAATTATGATTTTGAGATGTGTCTCTAGCCATTGTTTAAAAGAACCCGCATACAAGGCCCGAAACACAATCCTTTATTATAATTAACAAAACCCCAAAAGCTATTCTGAACTAGGTATTTCAGTCTCACAATCGAACCTCGACCCTTGTCACAGAAACCTTCCGTTCCACTCCGCCATTGGGTCACCAAAAATAACAATAGCAATTATTCTTAACCCCAGAAATAAGTAGAATATTCATTTAATCGACTAATTAAACCGTTGACCTCCGAGGGTTGTTTATTGCCCGTTGCCTAGCAACGCAGCGCCCCTAGCAACCGATTCCGATTGAAATATTTCAATGAAAAGTCTTTGAGTTTTGCAATAATTATTTAGTGATACCAAAAGATATTTATTTGTGGAGTGAAAAGAAAAATGGCTGGAGTTACAAGACCGATGAGTCAGATGCGAAAGCTTGAAACTGTGAGTTAATTACTTAATTTTTTAGAGATTTGTGGTATTGTTTAGTACTTGCAACTGGCGTGCATGTATGGCCAGATGTATGAATGTAAACGAGGCAAAAGGAGTATGTAAGTATCGTATCGGATCGTTGTTTGCAATGATAGTACAGACGCCAGCACATCAACCTACCCGAAACTGTAAAATTTTCCCAATCAACTTTGAACCTTAAAAAAGAGCACTTTTATTTATAAATCAAAATATTTACAATATTTAAAAGCGGTCTTAAAATAATAATATGTACAAGTATATAAAAATAAACCTTAAAAAATAAACTTAATAAACTTTGAACCTTAAATATGCTTTAATGATAAAGTTGAAAATCTATTAAAGAAACTTGACAGACTGTAGTAGGTTGATGTGCTGGCGTCTGTACATAGGTAGAGAGTTAAATGAGTGGACTGTATATGATGATCACGTATATTACTTATTAACATTAAACGGTAAACCAGTAAAGTAGCTAGTTTTAGGTTTAGGATGCGCGAGCGCGACCAGTTGACGTAGGGTGTCGTTGGGCCCCCCCGGTGGGTTCCCGCATTGTCGAGGCGGGGGGGCTCAGTAGCCGTGGCTTGGACCCCCACGGTGAAGCGAAGAGGAACCCGAGGAGGGGCCGCTCGTCAGGGCTTTTGCCTGTAAGCCGACGGCGTAGCGGCCAACAAGTAGGTTGCGGTGCCGCTTGGGCGACATCGCAACTGAGGCAGGCCGCGATGTCGTGTGGGAGGCGTCGCGGCTGAGGGTTGGAGGCCGCGGCGGGAGAGGAGTGCCGGTATTGCGGTGCGCCGCTCTCCCTACCTTCCGCGGCCTTGACGGGGTCGCCACCGTCTGATGGCGGACGCGGTGGGGCCGCAGGGGAGGAGGAGTGTTGGTATGACGTTGGCCGCTCTCCCTATCCTCTGCGGCCGAAAATTGGCAGGTGGCGGGGTCAATTACCTGACCCGTCAAAGGGGGACCAAGGGTGCCCAGACACGGGGTCGTCTGGCACCCATGTGCTGGTTTGGTCCCAGAGGTGGTCACGGCGTGCTATGTGTTCTGGTGCGCCGATGATGGGGAATACTCCCCAGAGGGGGGTCCGGTGACGGACAGCCGCGGCGGGTTCACGGATGAGTGCAAACGCGTGCCCGTGTTCCCGCCGTAAGCGGCAGATAAAAAAAAAAAAAAATTAAAAAAAAAAAAAAAGGGTGTCGTTGGGCACTGTCCGGGCCCGATGACGCAGCTATTGCCGCGCCGCTCTCGCCTCGCTCCCTTCTTGGTCCACTCGTTCATTCCGTTGAGTCAATGACTCAACAGCCAATGACTCTACCTACCCTCATGTTGAGTCAATGACTCTACCTACCCTCATGTGTAGAAGCCGTGCTGTATTTATCCATACTATCCATACTAATGTTATAAATGCGAAAGTATGTCTGTCTGATACCTCTTCACGCTTAAACCGCTGAACCGATTTAGATGAAATTTGGTATAGAGATAGTTTGAGTTCCGGGAAAGGACATAGGATAGTTTTATCCCGATATTCCCACGGGATCGAAACTTATGCGGGTGAAACAACAGTGATAACACATAGGTATTTTATTCCTGTGACCCCAAAACTCCACGTGATTCTTACCATGACTCCTAAATAACCACTGCTGTTTATCTTATAAAAGTATACTGCTGAATATAGGCTCATCCTAATCAGAAGAATGTAAGCAATCTGCTAAAGCCGAGATGTATAAAGGAACGTAAATATTGTCTTATTGTGATACCCTGTTCTACATTATCATCATCTGCCTAGCCTTTTCCCAACTATGTTGGGGTCGGCTTCCAGTCTAACCGGATGGCAGATGCAGCCAGTATTTTACATGGAGCGACTGCCTAACTGACCTCTACAACCTAGTTACTGGGTAATACGATACCATTGTTCTTAAAGTTATTAAATGTTCTAAGAGAATGCACAGCAAAGAATAATATTCTGTCTATACCTACTGGTGAACATTTTATTAGCCGATATGATAGGCCTTTCTTAATAGGTACCTACAGCTAGGCCTAGTCCTTTGTTGTCCTAAAAAAAGCAGCCAAGTGCAACCCAGACGCGCAGACGAAGGGTGAGTTTCGAACGACAAGCCAAAAAACGCCGAAAAAAACGTTTCTCGTATCGAGAACCTCTTTATTTTTTAGCTTTATTTTATTTTTATTATTTGTTGTTATAGCGGCAATAGAAATATACATTCTGTGAAAATTTCAACTGTTTATCTATTACGGTCCATGAGATACAGCTCGCTGACAGACAGGCGGACGCACGGATGGACGGACGGATAACGGAGGCTTAGTAATAGGGTACGAAACCCAAAAAAAGCGTAAATTTAAAAGACATTTAACGAAATGTCTACCACATTGAAACTATTATAAAATCGTTGCACAACAACGAATTTAATAAACCGCATAGGTACATAAAACACATAGGAAAAAAATAAGTAGGCCATTCCATACAATTCGTCCTGATTCTCGAATCGAAAGCGTGACCCAGAGCTCGGAAGACAAATATCTAATCCCTGTGCCAAGTAGAGTGACGAATTTTTACTATGTAGGTCGCTAACGTGCCATGTGGTCGCCAGCGGGATATAGGTCATTCCCTTCTCTTCTATGGAGGTTGAGAGATGGGTATATTCTTAGGTAAATCCTGGGACAGTTTTCTTGGTGTAGTGGTTCTTGCAATGAAAGTATGGCAACTGAAAAACCAGTATCTCAGGTATCATACAAAATAACATAACAACATAACATAACATCATGTGATGCAATGAAAATAAGTAGGTATGGAAAAAGCATCTGTTTCTGAGCTTATTTCAGATTCAGACTTTACATTAAATGAGACTTTATAATAATTTGTCACTACTACCAAAATTTACGAAATTCTTCTATTTCAAGTTTGAGCCTCGACTTAAATGATCTATCATTACGCGACCCCCGGGGGTCTAACGCTCATCAATATAGAATTATAACAACACACAACACGAATACAAAAACCTCGACTATGAATACGTTAGGAACCGGACTAAAGTAAACAAAATACACGGAAATATATCTATGTAAGTTGAACATACTGAGTAATAAGCATACTCACTCACACTCTTTCGATGTAATATAATCTTCTAATATATAAAAATCAATGTTTGTTTGTTCGTATTTTATGCGCTACCATACCGTTAGCAGTGGTGGCCCAGTGGTAACGGCCGCGACTTACGAGTTGTAGGTCGTTGGTTCGAACCCAGTCAGGCGCTTTACTTTGTTTAAATTATTTTATCACCACTGCTCTAAAAATAGTGATGGAAAACATTGTGAGGAAACCGGTATGTCCTAGAAACAAAAATTCGAATACATGTGACATCACCCAACTCGCACTGGACCCGCGTGGTGTATTACGGCCCACTCCCTCTCGCTGAGAGGAGGCTTATGTCCCCACAGTGGGAACATTATAAGCTGATTATGAATATGCATACCGTTAATCCGATTACGATAGAACTTTGTCAACATATTGCTAACACTTGCGCGAAGGATACAGGAATACAAAAAAAAAACGAAATTACGCGGAGGAAGTCGCGGGCAGAAGCTAGTATAATATATTATGTAGCACATAAAACAGATTGAAAGTTCCCCAATAAGCCGATTGAAGAAATAACAGAGGAGGTCGAAGATTGCATTATGCTAACTTCGGGGTTACCCTATTATCCTGAACTTTATAGTGCTCCACAATAAGTTGGTTTCCTCTCACATATAAGTCGATAAGTACTAGCTTTTTCTCGCGGCTTCGCTTTCGGATTTATTATGAATTTTACCTATTACCCGATTCCGGCTTGACATCGACTTCTGGGACATCCTGTATACATCATATAAATTACAGATATAATTGTAGAAATTTTACAAAGGATGAAACAATGGGTGGTATTATCGCTAAGCGCAATCTTTTAAAGACAACCTTTTTCTATACATACATAGTACATACATATACATGTAAGTAAATAAAATTGAAGTGGCTGACATGAAAAATAACAGTATTTTACTAAATGCATATGAAAGTATATACGGTACTTATAACAAAAAAAAACAATTGTCAAAATTTTTGTCTGTCTGTCTGTTTGTTTGTTCCGGCTAATCTCCGAAACGGCGGGACCGATTACGACGGGACTTTCACTGGCAGATAGTTGATTCTGTAAGGAATAACACATGTAGGTACTTTTATTTTAGAAAAATATAGAAAATCAAAAGGTATTAATGTCACGTAAGCGAAACCGCGAGCAGCAACTAGTAAATAAATTAATGAGTCCAATAATTCTCTGCGTTTGTAGAAAGAAGCCCTGTTTCGAGCCAGGAAGCGTATCCTCAAATACCTGGTGCTGGGTTACCTAAAGCAGGAGGGTTTCTTCCACATGGCTGAGACCTTCGCGACAGAAGCAGCCCTGACTGGAGAGTATGAAGTCTGCGACAATATCGACCTGGATATTATTCTGCAGGTAAGGTTTTCAAGATAAACCAGGGCCCTATTTATTATAACTGAAAATGCGACATATTTGTCGAAAAAAATACAAAAATGAGGTGAAAATTAAAATCCAAGATGGCGACAACTTTATGAGAGCTTCTAAAAAAACTTATACTAGATGGCTCTGTATTAAAAACGCGTATTAACTTCAGACTTTTTTCTCTCTCTGTCTCTTTCTAATATATACGAGTGAGTGTGCGTGCTAGTATCGCGTTTTGTTCCTGACGGGGGTCCCCCGACCGCACACGTTATTTTTTTATAATTTATGTTGGTGAACCTCATAATCTATTTTGATTCATAAGATTATGAACCAGGAAATCAGGATGGCAACCAACCGATTATCCTTTAAACTTAAGGTTCGTGAGCATGGTGAGCACATTCGCAAGAAGCTGGCAGTATCATCACATCGGTAATATTTTCTCATTGTTTGTCTTATTTATTTTTAGTATCTATAAGTTCATGTATGTATTTATGTAAGTATATTTATTTGTGCTTATATTTATATGTAACTAGCGGCCCGCCCCAGCTTTGCACGGGTGCATTTTTTTTCGAATTTCCGCAATTTTATTTCATACAAACCTTTTCCTGGCAATACCGAACACAACAAAAAAAGAATTATCCAATTTGGTGCAGGCGTTCGGAAGTTATCCGCGTACAGACATTTCGGCGATTCATTTATTTTATTATGTTTATAGTTTTAATTGGTTTATGCGTATCTTTTTATTTAAAATATATATTCCTCAATTTTCATGATTGCACCTACCACTGTTTGTCTCTGCATCACCCAAAGGTTGACTGGTAGAAAATGCCTATGGCATTAAGTCCGCCTCTGAACATTTATGTGCTTGAAGTATTAAATTATAAATATGAAAACATCATTATTACAATATGGACTTCGTCCCTAAAATGTCTCAAAAAGCTACAGTTAATTATTAAAACAAATTCCCAAATACACAAGACACAGCGTCACTGCAGCCACTTGCTTATCTACCACCCTACCCGATTAGGATGCCACAAGGGACTTGTACTCCTGCAGAGGAAATGTATGTAGGTCGAAGCACGGAATAGGTAATAGTGCTGGATGTCAGTGTGTACCCGCTTAACGTTCCGTAACTCGCAGTCCCAGTCTCATGGGTGTTCCGGCAGTGTGTACTTTACTTTGGATTCCATATTTTTATTAGAAGGAAGAAAGGAAGTTAAAAGAGTCAAAACAGATCAGAAATCTTAGCGAGCTGTTTTGAGCTAATGCATATCTTCTCTCATCATCATCATCTGCCTAGCCTTTTTTCAACTATTTTGGGGTCGCCTTCCAGTCTAACCGAATACCAGTATTTTACATGGAGCGACTACCTATCTGACCTCAGTGGCGTGCATTGGTTTTCAGAATAGGTAGGCACTAGGCCGGGTCTAGTATAGGCAAACGCGGTCACTAATCAGAAAAAAAGTGAGGTCATAAGTGTGGTTATTTGAATAGGCATGCCTACTTAAGGGTGATAAATTGCCAAGGTCAAACGTCATGGTATTACTCGTGAGACGTACGTATTTTTAATTTTGTCGTATTAACTTGAACGAGTAAAAACCAATGACAATGTGTGAATAGTACGGGAGCTGAGTAGGCCGTCCGGCGACTGCCTACTGCCGCGCGTGTTTGTATGAAGATTTAGTTTTTTGTTAGGTATGATAATTTTGTGAGTTTCTTAATTGTGGGGCACACACACTAAAATGTAATTGACAGGCTTATGTTGATATATCGAGGTAGGCACTGCTTATATGCCTCTATGCAATGCACGCCACTGTCTGACCTCCACAACCCAGTTACTGGGTAATACGATATGACGTATCGCTAGGTTTTAGAGGTTAAGAGAAGAAGCCTCTAAAGCTCAAGTGTAGGATTAAGATAAATGTCGAATTATTATGTATAGGAAAATTCGGAGTAAGCTTTTCGTATTCCGATATGTGAGGTAGGGACAGTTGAGCCCCAACTAGGCGTTATGTGGTCCAGCGGAATTCGAAAAGAAACACTTTATATTTATAATATACAGAAAATCCATCAACGTCCATTAACTATGTAATGTTTAGTGTATATCTTTTGTTGGAGATCCTAAAATAAATAAAAAAATAAATAAAATAAAAATAAAAAATCCTCATGGTCATAAATCTTAAAATTTGTCTGTCTCTCGGTTAGTGCATAAAGGAACGTTACGAACGAACGTACGCGTAATAAATAATTATTATCTTTCGTTTTCTTTATTTCTTCTGCATTTATAATTCGAGGACTTATCCAACTAACGTGGTTTTTCCCCTCGTACGACATGTCAGTAGGCCTAGACTTTTAGCAAATGTCAGTCTATCCGAGCATATGGGCTCTGCAGTCTATCCAAAAATACCCTAACTTTCTAGTACAGCCTCATTTATATCATCGTATATCTAAATTCGAAATGAGTGTCTCAATACGAATTTATCTGCCGCTGGAAGCAAGCAATCCCAAGGGAGGCGTGAACTCGAGAAGGTGGACTTGAGTCAAAGTGGTAAATGTGGTGTTGGAAACAAAATAAATGCAAGAGAAAGTATTTTAAGAGCTGGGTATACAGAGAAATATAAAGCATTTATTTTTAACTAGCTGCCCGGCGCGACTTCGTTCGCGTGGTGTCCTACTAATACCCCCTACCCTACTCCTACCAATCCTACCCCTGCCCTTCTCCTACCTTACTCCTACCCCTTCCCTACCCCTTACTCCTACCCTACTCCTACCCTACTCCTACCCTACTCCTAACCTACTCCTACCCCTTACTCCTACCCTACTCCTACCCTACCCCTTCCCTACTCCTACCCTACCCCTTCCCTACTCCTACCGTACCCCTACCCTACTCCTACCCTAACCCTTCCCTACTCCTACTGTACCCCTACCCTACTCCTACCGTATCCCTACCCTACTCCTACCCTACCCCTACTCCTACTCTACCCCTACTCCTACCCTACTCCTGCCCTACCCCGAGCCTACTCCTAGCCCTGTCATTTGCGTTTTGTTATTCCAAGTCTGATCCTTTTTTTTTTTTTTTTTTTTTTCCTGATTTTTTTTAGTATCTTATGTCCGTCTCCTGGCTCTAAGCTACCTCCCTACCAATTTTCACCCAAATCTGTTCTGCCGTTCTTGAGTTATAAGTGGTGTAACTAACACGACTTTCTTTTATATATATAGATTTTATTTGAATGCTTTTAAAAACTTAAGTAGATATGGTAACCCTTGGAATTTCTCCTGCATCATGGTTGCGTTTACAAACACAAACAGCCAGACCCGGAACAAATGTCTGCAAAATCAATAGTCATTTATTCAAACTAGGCTGAGAATCAGCACTTTTCGAACGTCAAAATTACATAAGACAGTCCTCCCAAAACGCCCGCCCTTCATCACAGCCATTAATGTCCCTCTACTGGGCAAAGGCCTCCCTACTCACTATCCAACTCTCTCCGTCCAGAGCTGCCAATGACCAATCCTTATGAAAGGAGTCCGGCACGTTCCCGCCATCTCCGTTTGGGCCTGCCACGATGTTGTTTCCTATAAGCGGGACCCACTGTGTCGTAAGTTTGGCCCATTAATCGTCTGACATGCGGCAGACGTGTCCAGCCAGCCTAATTACATTTAAGCGTGGCAGCTTGGCGAGCTGGGTTCTTCTCATTTTATCTGCATTGGGCCTTAATGGTACAGTTTTATTTACTAATTCGTTTTTGTCTGTCCCAAGTTCGGCCTCAGGACCTACCAAAAAGCTTAATCTCTCGAGAATTTTGTGCCAGACACGTTCGATAGCTACTAAGCTAGAGGCTGCCTCCCTGGAGAAGTGCACTTTGCTATCATTGAGTTATGTTAGTGCGGTGTGAACTCGTGCCAGCCTCGTTAGCGAGAAGGAAGTATTTTTCACGCTTATGCGCCCCGTGGGGGTAAGCAGATGTCCAAGGTCGGCGGTGAATTTTCGAGGAAGTGTCGGCTGTTATTTGTGGTTATTGCTTTAAGAAAGTTTGCTAGTCGCATTTTTATATTTTACTAGCAGCGCCCCGCGGTTTCACCCGCGTAAGTTTCGATTCCGTAGGAATGTCGGGATAAAAACTATTCTATGTCCTTTCCCGAGACTCAAACTAACTCTATACCAAATTTCATATAAATCGATTCAGCGGTTTAAGCGTGAAGAGGTAACAGACAACACACACTTTCGCATTTATAATATTAGGTACATTTCTCTGTACATTTTTGTGCTTGAAGTATTAAATAAATAAATAAATATTAGTATGGATTAATGGTTTTTCGAATACTTGCATCGTTTGGGATTTTATTGAGCAGTCGTTTCCTGTTAAACGATTGCAGCAAATAAATAAAAGATTATATAAAACTTTTTATTTGTCACTAGCAACAAGCTTACATTTTTTTGACACAATTTTGATAAAATACAGAAAGAAATCGTTTAAAAAAATACCTTTGTTGTTTTAAGTATTTATCTCCGCAGAAAAGATGTCTTCTCTAAGATCAAACTCGTTAGTTGAAGCAGTGGTAACCCAGTGGTATTGGCTCCGACTTATGATTTGTAGGTCGTGGGTTTGAACCCAGGTATGAATAATTTATTTATTTATTTAATTAAAACGGTTTAAAACCAATTACAGTAATTAAATACAAAAAGATACACAAAAGAAACATAAAAGATTAAATATAAAGTCATCAAGTAAGAAAAAATAAAGTTAACAAAAAAGTTAACAACACTTTCATACATCTCTCTCACAGTACTTCTGACATGCCGACAAAATCTTCGTCCACTCGTCCACAAACAGATCGTTTGTTGGATTAAAGTCCAAGAGATCATTAAGTGCGGCCAGAGTACGTGGTACTGGTGACTTAGCACGCGCAACTGTGCGACATGTAGGCACAGCAAACAGCCTGTGCTTTCTGCCGCGGCAGTAGTTGTCTGGCACAAAGAAGCGGGCCAGCACAGCATTTAGGTCAGGCGCGTCAATAGTGCCACGGAGCGTCTTACAGGCTATGGTGAGCTGGTCTTTTGCTCGCCTTACCTCTAACGAGTTATATCCGAGGCATCCTAGTAGAAATTTAGTCGGATAGAGGTAAGGGTAATAGCCGTGTTTACGTTTATATAAGAACCTAAGGAACGCTTTTTGTACCTTTTCCAGTAAAAGCACGTAGGTACTTTCGTGCGGATTCCACACGCACGAGCTGGATTCCAATTTGCTACGTACGAGTGCATTAAATATAATTTTGATGGCATGTGCTGAGCGAAAATCGCGGCAATTACGCAAAACAAAACCCAATCTTTGGTAGGATTCCTTAGCTACCGTGGCGATGTGGTCGTGGAAGGTGAGCTTTCGGTCGAATGTGACTCCCAGATCTTTCATGGCTGATGTTTTCATGATGGTATTGTTATTTAAGTTATATTCATAATTAACTGGGTGCCGCATTCGACCGAATGTCATTGCAAAGCATTTGGAGGGGTTGAATTCCATCCTATTGTCTAAGCTCCACTTGTATATCGCATCTATGTCTTGCTGTAGTGCTAAACAGTCACTCACGGAGTTTATTTCGAGGTACAATTTTAAGTCATCAGCGTACAATAGACATTTTGCATGATGGAGAACTTGGGGAAGATCATTAACCATGATTAAAAATAATAGAGGCCCTAAAATTGAGCCCTGACTTACTCCGGAACGCGTGTGGTAGGTGCTTGATTCGTATATACCGAGCCTAACGAACTGCTGACGATCGCGTAGATAGTCTGCGAAGAAACGGAGGAGAGATGGCGCAAAACCGATTTTGCTAAGTTTCATCAGCAGCGTGTCGTTGTTAACCCTATCAAACGCCTTCCGAAAGTCGAAATACAGTACGTCTACCTGACGCCCGCGGTCCAAGCTGGAGGAGACATATTCAACCAGTGTCAGGAGATTCGTGTCAACTGACCTCTTGCTTCTGAAACCGTGCTGCTCATTACATAAATATTTGTTTACTTGCTCGTATATGGCATTATGGAGGATGTTCTCAAAGACTTTCGCCGGGGAAGATAAAATTGCGATAGGGCGGTAATCTTCAACGGAGCTTTTGTTTTGGGTTTTAGGAATAGGTGTTACTCTAGAAACTTTCCACTGAGAGGGATATGTACCGGTTTGCAAGGCTAAATTGAAAATGTGACAAAGAGGATTACTGAAGATATGTTTTGAACATTTAATGATGAAGGGGGGAATGTTATCGGGGCCTACGGAGCTGTTGGGTTTTAGTTTATTTATGCCTTTAACAATGTCTATAGGGTACAAAAGGGGTATATTAATGTAATTGCTGTCACTGGTATGGTCATCCGTACTAATGTGATCAGCATTAAGCCCCGGGGCATCAGGCAGAAAAACATTAGAGAAAAACTCAGCAAACGCCCCTGCTGCTTTAATTCCTGAAAAAGTTATACCTCTGTATGAAATGTTAGGCTCAAAACCACCTTTGGATCTTAGGCTGGAAATGTGCGACCAGAATTCACGAGGGGTAACTTTAATTTTATTCTCTATTTGTCTCATGTACGAGAGATATGCATCCGAAATACTGATCTTTAAGCTCTCCCTGAGGTCGGAAAATAACAAATACGCGCTATCACTTTTAGTGCGTTTCCAGTTTTTATGGTGCTTTAACTTGAGCCTTAGATCTCGGATGATATCATAATTAAACCATACAGGATATCGTTTATCCGTTGATTTCTTTCTGCGTTTTTTAGGCATGCAAGTATCAAAAAAATTATAAATTATGTTGTAGAACTTATGAGTAGCTGTGTGTACATCTTTGGATTCCAAAACCTCCTCCCAAGTATTCTCGTTAGTGAGTAATAAATAAAGCTGTTCGTAATCGCATTTACCAAAGTTCCAATCCTTTGTACTGTCTATATTGCTGGGCTCAACTGAGTTTGAAAAATGACCTACATCAACTCTTACGTCAATGTGTAGTGCAGGGTGATATGCATCCAGTGGTACAATTCCCTCGGTAGCGGTTACGATTGTCTCTCGTGTACCAATGTTCTCTTGGACTAAAACAACATCTAACATACCTCCATGCGAATTCTCCACAACGTTCATCTCATTCAGACTACAATATGATACAAAATAACAATAATAATTCTTAATATTTAACGAGACACTATTTAAATTTAAGTCACCTAATATTATAACAAGGCCTTTCAAATTATTTATGTATTCTTCCACTTTACAAAACCATCTCATGTACTCATCATCACTTGCACTAGGTTTAATATATACAACACATACGTGAACAGTTCGGCCGCACCATGTAAAATCAGCCCATAAGTCCTCACCACCGTCCGTTTCAAGATCACGGCGGCGGCGCAGCACAATGGGTGCGCGCGCAGCGAGCATCACTCCACCGCACGGTGTGCTCCTGTCGCGTCGCATCACATTCCAATCCTCGGTTGTAAGTTCTCCGTTTTCAATAGAACCATCGAGAAAGCTCTCCGTTACAGCTATCAGATTATGCTCCAGCTGTAACAAGTTCGTTCTCCACGTCGAAAGTTTAGTTTTGAGACCACGGACATTTTGGTACAATATGCTAAAGCTCTTCATTTTGTTATTAGGCTGCTTAGGCACGAAATGTCTGGTGAGTTGGTGATATGAATATATAATATATAATGAATATGATGTTGATGAATATGATGAAATTATTTACACAATAGTGTAACTTATTTCACCACCACTGTAAGAAAACCGGCATGGCTAGAACCAAAAAATCAAAGATGTGGCATATACCAACCCGCACTGGGCTCGAGTGTTAGATTACAGCCCACTCCTTCTCGAAGAGAGGAGGCCTGTGTCCCAGCAGACGGAACATTATAGGCTGATAATGCGTCAGTTGTCATGCTTTTCAGACAGCTGCTCTACTTTCTTCTTGTTTTTTAATTAGTCAACACTGTCCCACTGCCGAGCAAATGCTTCCTCCAAATTCTTTCAGCCATCCTTGTCTAGAGCCACCTCGATCCAACCCTTGCGGTACGCGTCTAAGTCGTCTCGCCACCTGCTCCTGGGCCGGCCTCGGCGGCACCGTCCATCCTCAGGCACAGACCGTGTGGAGACTGTTGCCCAGCGGTTACTGTACATACGGCTAACATGACCCGCCCAATCCCATTTCGGCTTGGCAGCTTATTTGCTTACGTTTAGGATCCCTGTTTTGGAGCGCAGCGCACTACTTAGATATGTAGCGGTATCTACAACTCCACATACGAACAATGGGTCATACAGTCACGCAAAACCCTACATCTCGCAAGCAGTTTACCGCGCAACTGGCATAGATACAACGACCCGACATGAATCATCGGGCCGTTGCCCTCCAGACAGAACACTCGTCTGATCGGAGGGCCTCCTTTTTCTATGGAGGATGAGTGAACTTTACACCCTGTTCCTCATACCTCTATTCGTAGATATTTATTTGTAACTCATTTTGTATATAAAATCCACGTTCAGCAGTGGTCATGTCCTCTGCACGCTGTAACAACACATTCGTGTGCCTTTGTCCTTTGTAATTGACGTCAGAACACGTCGCTTGTTAGTGGCGACACGTAATAGTCACGTTAGCACGTCGCGGTCGCGTGACACGGACCGTGCTTTGTTTGTGCCTGTTATAGGCACAGTCAGACACGAAAGTCTACTAACACTTTAGCTTTTTAAATATTTTTTTTTATGTAACACATTAAAATAAGAGAGGGGCTTGTGGCTAAATATAAACAGCCGCACGAGTTGATCTAAGTAAGCTACACTTTCCGAGATCAGTCCGCGGATGGGTGACCGTGCATTACATAACATATGTGCCTTGGAAAGTACGTTAAGCCTTTGCGTGCCGGCTGTCATTTTTAGATCATTGATAGTAGTTACGGATAGTCAGAAACCCGATAGTCTGTCTGTCTGACTACGAGTCTTACCAAGAGGTATCGTTTTACCCAGTAACTGGGTTGTGGAGGTCAGGTAGGCAGTCACTCCTTGTAAAATATTTTTTATTCTGCTGCATCCGGTTCGACTGGAAGCCGACCCCAGCATAGTTGGGGAAAGGCTGGCAGATGATGAACACAATAAAATTAGACTACTAATAGACCAGTATGGGAGGAGGACACAAGCTGCGCCGACCCCAAATAAATTGAGATAAGGCAAGGTAAAAACGATAATCATTATAAAAATTAGTTTCCTGCCCATTCTTATACAGAAAAATCCACGTTTTGGCACGGGCAACTAGCTTCTGAACTACTTTCTGACTAGACGGCATCCTTGTCTAAAACTCGATTGCTTTTCTATTCTGAAATAAAAGCCTTGAGTTATGTCGGGTTTATTAAAAACATTGTACAGAAATAACATTAAAATAATTCTAACTTTGACTTTTATAGAAAATACTTTAAAGCAGTCGAATTAATTTGTGTCAATTTAGACGTTATGTTAAAAAGTTCGTTTTAACAAGTTTTGTTGCTGACCGTACCTTCCTAGGTTAATTATGCAAACAGTAAACTGGTTATAGCAACAAAATGTAAAAAAACAATGACAGCAGCATCGGATTTTTAAAGCTTGTGTTGCTGCAGCCTGCTAAGCTGTTGCTACGGCCTGCTACGATGTCGCTACAGCCAGCTACGCTGTCGCTCCAGCCTGCTACGCTATAGCTACGGCCTGCTTCACTGTCGCTACAGCTTGCTACGCTGTTGCTACGCCCTGCTACGCTGTTGCTACGCCCTGCTACGATATAGCTACGGTCTACTACGCTATAGCTACGGACTGCTACGCTATAGCTACGGCCTGCTACTCTGTCGCTACGGCCTGCTAAGCTGTTGCTACGGCATGCTCGCTGTCGCTACAGCCAGCTACGCTGTCGCTCCTGCCGGCTACGCTGTTGCTACGGCCTGCTACACTATAGCTACGGCCTGCTACACTGTCGCTACAGCTTGCTACGCTGTTGCTACCACCTGCTACTCTGTCGCTACGGCCTGCTACGCTGTTGCTACGGCCTGCTACGCTATAGCTATGGCCTGCTACACTGTCGCTACAGCTTGCTACGCTGTTGCTACCACCTGCTACTCTGTCGCTACGGCCTGCTACGCTGTTGCTACGGCCTACTAGGCTGTTGCTACGTACAGCCTGCTACGCTATTGCTACGGCCTGCTACGCTATAGCTACGGGTTCTCTCTCGGGTGGTCTCTAATAAAATAACAATGAAAATCACTATACAGTTTCAGATTTTAATTGGTGTTCATGTCTACATTATTGGTCAAATTGCCACGTTTATTTTATTTTACCCAACTGTGAGTTATTCACCATTTTTCGAGTACGGTCGCAATATTGCAAAAAAAATCCTCTTCATTTTATACCTGTCTACGTCATCGTGCAAGCAATCAACATACTCTCACGCACGTTCCACATTCCGACAGCTCTCGTTTGAAACAAAATGGCGGCTGAAAACTTTTAATTTGAACCAAATGTTCCGACGCTCTGCATAGTTCTGTTTGTTGGATACCAAATGAATTTTATACCTCGTTTGCGAGGACTAAGTTGTGACTTAACGTTTTTGAAAGGAACTGGTTTAATTGGGTAGGAAATTTAATTTAAACTAGTAAATAATAATAGTCTGTAAGTTTATGACAGATAAATTTTATTTTTGGCAAATACATACATACATAGTATCGACAAACAACAAGTAAAAGTATCTAAGTTTTTTTGGTATTGTTTGTTGAATCGTTGAGCTCCTTAAGTTCTGAGTTGAGCTGCATGATTACTGAGAAATGCGTGCACTGACTGGACAGGTCCACCCAATCAGTGTGATTTTACCCTCAAAAGACCATTACAGCAGACACCAATCTACATGATTTTGACATGATCTGACCAAGATGATGTCTGGACTTTAAAAGAGACTGACTCTTAGTTTGTTTCGGCGTTTCATTTCAGAATAGTCAGATAGGAAACCTCTGACTATTCTGAGAAGGAAAAAACGACTACATCTAGTTTTAAACACATTTTCAGATTGACGTGTAACAGTGTTTGTACAAACCTACTTACAGAAATAAAAACATTTATCATTTAAAATTGTTTGATAAACAACTGTGCCGTAATGCTAAGATCAAGCATCAATATATTAATACTGAAATAAAGTTTTGTTAATGATAAAAATAAAAAGTTAATTTTCTGTAATTGATTCCGTTTGGGTGGTTAAACTGGTTATAACCAACTGACATAAATACACAACGCCGATGGACTGATTTATGGATTTATCAATAAATAATAATCCCTGGATTGTGCTTAGTTACGTAGCTAACTGGCTATGTAAGTTTACGGAAACATGCCTCGTTATTTATTTACTCCAATGAATTCTTCCGGAGCTACGAACACCATCGGTTTACGTAAAACACCCAATCTTGTTCAAACATCGATTTACTCCATCTACGTAAAGCGTGGTCATGGTGTGTAAGAAGTCTAAGGAGGTATTGTGAGTTCATGACCTTATTTATGGCAGCTCGGAAATTGAGCGGCTGGGAGTCAGGGCTGGCAGAAAGGGAAATTAAATTATTTGGAGAGAAAGCCTTTGTCAATATCGGAATTAAATCATTCTTTTTTTTTACTATTTGTTGTTCAGTGATAGAGAGCAGTGTTGGTGGCCGCGACTAACGAGTTGTAGGTCGCAGGTTCGAACCCAGACAAGCACTTTACTTTGAGTTAATTATTTCATCACCACTACTCCCAAAATGGTGAAGGAAAACATCGTGAGGAAACCAGCATGTCCTTTAACCAAAAATTCGAAGACATGTGACATCTACCAAAGGAGTATTCTATTCTATTCATATTTCATATTAATTTATTTTGCGTTCCACAAGGTAAAAATGATGTTTACAAAAGGCTTAGAACTAAGAGCCGTTGTAGACCCTGTTAGGGCACAGCAAAATGTTTTATTTGATACATATTATTTTAAAGCGAGTACAATCCTAGCAGACTTCAAGCAAAGGACTATCAATAAATATCACATTCACAATTCGGTGGAAATATATATGTATATATTTCCACCGAATTGTGAATGTGAATACAAAATGTTTTGTACTATGTACAGTCACCAAAAGTGGTAAGTAACCAGGGTCGTCGGATACAGTTGAAGTTTAATAAAAAACAGATAGATGTTTTCGAATGAAATTTAATTTGATAAATGAACTGTTTATTTTCTATTAACTAAATAAAATTTTATGTATATCCGACGACCCTGGTGACCGTACTTAATTTAGGAGTGAATGAGAGATCATTGCTTGCCCAATTTGACCCTGAATCGCCCAGAAAGAGACCTGGTTGCCCTGAAAAAGGAAAATAACAAAATTTGGAAGCGACAAAATGTCCTTGAATTATCACAAATTCAAATAAATGCATTGACCTTGAAATTAGTATTATTGCAAACAAGAAATGTTCAGAAAACTTCTGAAAATCGATTTGGCAAGTCTAAAGTAGTATAGTAACTTTCAAGTGAAAGCAATAATTGTATGAAATGGGAGCGTCGATTGGCAGCTGCATCACTGCGAAGTGACCGGACGTTTCATTTCCACCCGCGTCTGGCGCCGGACAAATCACGTCATCACCGGACTGGTCGATTGAAAACCGGACACGTCAGTGTAGGGTTACCATTTCGGAATTTGAAAGTCCTGACAAGAAACCGGGCAAAATACTTTTTAATATTTCTTTTTTTTAAGTGAAAATTTCTTTAGGCGCGTTGGGCATTTTTTGAGATGGGAAAAAACCATTGAATTCTCGCCACTGTTATCGTAACGACACCGTTTCGGATGTTTTCGGCTATTCTCGGGATGTACTCGGTGTTGGCAAAGTATTCTGTTTGTGTTTTGTTTTCACTTCTGTCGGCACTCGCGGAGTGCCACTGTTTTTTTTCAGTATTTTTTTTACTTCTTTTTTTTTAAACAAAATGTAATAATATATACAACAATATACAATACCAGCCTGTAACTGTAGCCTTGCTGAAGGCCTCTTCTTATACAGAGAAGGCACGAGCATGTTTTTTTATACTACACAATACTTAAATAAAAGTCTAAAATTACAACGACGGATAAAATCCGGATGGGGGGGGGGGGGGGCAAAAAGCCAGTAAATTCGAACGGATGTTAACCCTAGCGTGACAGCCCTGCCCGAGAGTGGTTATTCAGACGTGTATAATAGTGTGTTCCACTACATAAACTCAAGGCTCTTTCACGTTATAAGGATTGGTTTTTGGATTTTTTAACACTTTATTTATTACACGAACACACCCTCATACCTAACCTCACAATGATACACACCCCCCTACACATGCACGAAAATTAAGTCTTGTAGTTTCTATTATCTTTTGTTTAATTTTTTTTTAATTTAATTTGGTTTTGTATTTTTTTTCTCTTGTTTTAACCCGCACTGGGCCCGCGTGGTGGATTATGGCCCATTCCCTCTCTCAAAGAGGAGGTCTGTGTCTCAGCAGTGGGAACATTACAGTCTGATTATGCTATATATAAGATAAAGATAATCTTATATTCACTTCGATTTTGCAAACAGCCGGTCTATTCTGTAAAAATCTATATGTATTCTATAAAATTTATTGTATACTCGTAAACTTACGTGAAGTTAGCCGTCGGAAGTGTCATTCCACCTGATGCTAGCGATTGACACTTATTCACAGCTCACTTCAAGGTCGTTTCACCTTAGCTTTAGCGGTCAGATTTTTACAGAACAGGCTCTGATCACGGTACACAAATCTCAGGTCACCAAAAAAAAATCTTCAGTAGTTACTTACATCTTTATTTAGGCTCCGCGCTCACAATATAACTGGAGCAAGTCATTAGCTGTCTTGAATGAGACTGTTTGCAGTGTCAGTGACACGGCTCAGAGTGCACGACGACACCTGAATGACGAAATGACCCCACGGAGCGAAGTCAATTATTAACTGAAGGGGTTGGATGGTTCTAATATTCGATAAAAGAAATATATACTCTTATCTGTTGTTTAGCGTCAAATAAAATATGACGGTATGTATTTTTATTACCGGATATCGCACTAGGAATACTTATGCCCGTTTTCACTAATATTAGGTGACATATAAATGTAATGCGTAGATAATAAGCATTTACCACAGCTTTGCTTTCATAAGAAAGCGGTGAATTGTCATGCAATAACGGTTGTCCAAATACAGAGCACTTCTCGACACCTTAATGTCACCAGAAAATAAATAACAAAAAATACGATTATCACTGCAAAACATACAATAACGGACGACGGATAATATGATAGAACCGCTTTTTATTTTCATTAATTTCATTTTCATTTCGTCAATAGTGCCACTTTTCTCTCTTGTCCTATGCAGACAATATAGTTACAAGGTTAAAAGCATGACGTAGAAATTCGGACATCCAGACGCACTGCATGTTACCATCCCTACCTGGTTGCTATTCCACCAATTCGCACTAAGCGTTTGCAAATGTCGTTTATAATGCGCACAGCAAAAGAGTGGAACTCTCTACCTGCGTCTGCTTTTCCGAGCGCATACAACCCAAATCTCTTCAAAGTGAGAGTGAACAGGCTTCTTCTGGATAAGATCGCTCCATCGTCGACTTTGTCTCTGTCACCTTTGACCTAGACTAGAGTCAAGAGCAAGTCCATTTCAAATAAAAAAAAAAAATTAGGTACCTACGCACTTTATTTTATTTGACAGGAACAAAAATATTCTACTTTACGGACGCTATCCATTTGTACAAGTGGATAGCGCCCCTAAAGTGCGCCGATATTTTGCACTAAGGGGCCGCCTCCACGAGCGAGAGAATCGCGGCGATATTATCGTCGTGCCACGTATTTCTATACACTCGCTTAGAATGTGTCTCCACACGGCGATATCATCGCCGCGATTCTCTCACTCGTGGAGGCGGCCGTTAAGATAAGCACAGCAAGGACGCTCTTAGCCAAATCATTTTTTGTGACTGATGCGCCGGCTAGTGGTTCTTAAACTAATATGTTAGCAACATAAATAAATAAATAAAACTAACCTAACCTACTTGCTTATGTACACAATGTACTTTAATAGTTCGGCTTTAAGTCATCGATATGTTATATACGGTATCTGTGGAGGCTTGTTATTAGCAACTTGATAAATAATAATAACAAATTTATTTCAGATAAAGTGTTGTTGTTACCTATTATTTGTAGTTAGTCAGTAGTCTGTAAGCATTCTTAAAAGTAATAAATGAATATTAGTTTTACCTTCTCACACTGAGTAGAAAGAACTCTTTAAAATCCCCTTTCTCTTCTCCAGGACTACTGCAGCTACTACCTGATGCGCTTTAACAAGCAGCCGCAGTTCTGCCGCAAGGTGGAGGAGCAGCGTCCTCCCCGTAGACCTCAGACCAGGAAGACGAGGGAGCGAACAGAACCTGTGGTCAGCGCAGAGTGTGTCTGTGAGAAGGGAGATGCTGATCTGCCTTCTAGTTTCACTGTTACTAAGCTGTTGAAGGTAAGTGTTGCTGGTAGTGTACTTACAGACATCAAGCTATCCGAATCTGTCAAATGTTCTCAATCAACTTTGAACCTTATGCTATAGCAATAAAGTTGAAAATCTATTAAAGAAATTTGACAGATTGTAGTAGCTTGATGTGCTGGCGTCTGTACTAAGACTAAGGCGGAGATCTTCTAGATATATAAAATAAAATTAAAGTGTCTGTTTATAATGTCAAAATAGCAGCTTTTTACTAAATGCATATGAAAATATACACGCTACTTATAACAAGCACACAATTTTCAAAATTTTTGTCTGTCTGTCTGTTTGTTCCGGCTATTCTCCGAAACGGCTAGACCGATTTTGACGGGACTTACTGGCAGCTAGCTGATGTTATAAGGATTAACTTAGACTACTGTTATTCTAGAAAAATAATTAGGGTTCCGCGCAAAAAATTAAAACCCATGAAAACTCCCGTCTCCGACATACACGGGCGAAGCAAGTAAAAAAAATGGCAATTGGCGTAGTGTTAATTTGATAAACAATTATTTACTTTCCTTGACCGTGCATAGAGGTGGCGGCGGTCACCACTCACCCTCAGCTGGGCCACCTGATTCTCACCAGCCATTATCATCATCTGCCCAGTCTTTTCCCAACTATGTTAGGGCCGGCTTCCAGTCTAACTGGATGCAGCTGAATACCAGTATTTTACCGATTGTTACCAACCAGCAACATAAAAGTTCGGATCTGTATTATACGGAATTGGACGGTTAATAAGTTTGATATCCATTTAAAATGAAATTCAGGTGAAGGAAATAGTTTTAATACGGTATTCTGGCGAGCTTCCAGCAATTTGTCACTGGGTGAGAGATCCCAGTGTCATCGCAAAGTTGATGGCTTATTTATTATGGATAATACAGTTGGCAAATAAATATGGCTTTAGAAAATAATTTGGTAATACATACATTTTCGGTAATAGGCCATTGTGATATTGAATGCATATATGCCTTCTCTGCAAGCAGGCGCGTATCGGCAAGCGTAGTGTGGGACGCCCCCCCAGCTAGATGGACGGACGACCTAAAGAAGGTGGCTGGATGCGGAAGGCGGAGGACAGGGTGTTGTGGCGCAGTCCACTGCTGGGCATAGGCCTCTGCCTATGCCCAGCAGTGGACTGCGATAGGCTGAGTTGATTGATGCCTTCTCCGTATGTGAAGAGGCCTTTTCCCTGCAGTGGGACAGTTACATGCTGGTATTATTATTACATAATTATGGTTCTTGCTTCGACCTTGAGAATATTTTAAATTACTTTGAGTCTAAGATGTTAAAATCCATGTACTTACAATGGTAGAAATAGGGTAGTCACGAATACGCATCTCCTAATGACTATAAGCATAGGTAAACCTTGAGACCTCAATGGCTGCTGTCTTTACCAGGACGTACAAGCCATCCAAACAATCCCAGCGATTGAAAGGAAGTCCCTCGCTGCATTCCTGAGCCATGCGACTCCTGACAAGAAGCAGCTGGTGGAACTCCTGTACCAGGACATCATCAGACCGACAGGGATGTCGTGGGACGATGTGAAGGGACTCGCTTCTGCTAAGAGCTTGCTTATGGAGTCCGTTGTGTATCCTGTGCGGTAAGAAATCTGGAAAGATGTTATGGGATTTTTTGGTATCCTATGGTTATATTAAACGCATCTATGCCACAAATCCTTTTGTGGCTTATATTTGAAAATTTTATTGATACCTAGTGGTTACTTAGGGCCTAAGACCATTATCAATTTCTGAATCTGGTGCTAAAAACGTCGCAGAAAAGGAAAACGGTTTTTTTTTTTTTTTAAGAATTAAAACATAAATGTACCATAGGTTCAAATGCCTTTTAAGCATTATTTTCTTCCATTTTATCTAGTTACCCAGAAGTTTTCACTGGGCTCCTGGAACCCTGGCGGGGAGTGCTGCTCCACGGTCCACCTGGCACCGGCAAGACGATGCTGGCGCGAGCTGTCGCTGGCGAGAGCTGCTGCACGTTCTTTAACGTATCTTGCAGCACTATTGTCAACAAATGGCGGGGAGAGTCTGAAAAGATTGTAAAGGTGCTTCCTTAAAAGATAAAAACTAACGGATATTTTTTATCAGGCACTAGCTGCCAGATTATTCCGGCTGCTGTTAGAAATGTCAATTAGCTTTGCATTTGTGAATTGGCAGGATCTGATAAGAAACCATAAAAATCATAATCATAAGTACCTATAATCAACCTAAAATGTTCTTACTGCTGGGCCCAAAGAGATTTAAGATTTGTAAATAATTTAATGTCTTTGGCTGGTCCACAGGCCTCCTCTGTTCGATAGGGAGTGGGCTATAAACTACCACGCGGGCTCAGTGCGGGTTGGTAGATAGTTGTCACGTCTTCGAATTTTTGGTTCTAGGACATGCCGGTTTCCTCGCGATGTTTTCCTTCTCCGTTTTGAGAGCAGTGGTGATGAAAGTGAAGCACCTGTACCAATGGGCCACCACTGCAACAATACAACGCAACATCTACTATTTGCAGGTCCTCTTCGAGATGGCTTCCTACTACTCTCCCTCCATTATCTTCATGGACGAGGTGGAGACGCTGGCATCAGACCGGTCTTCTCCCGGTGAACATGAAGCGTCACGACGTCTGAAGGCGCAGCTTCTTACTGAACTTGATGGCATCGGGGGAAGAGATGGGATCGTATTTATGCTGGCTAATTCTAATATGCCTTGGTGAATTATCCTAGAACTTTCATCATAATTATTGTACACATTGTTGTGTGATATCTCACTTTGCATTAGTCAAATTAGGTTAGTTGGACACTAGGAATAATTAGGTAGACCTGGCTGACAGTCCGTCGAGATCCGCAGATGTAGGAAGGTTTTCGATATCGGAAAACGGCTTAAGGAACTCAAATGGAGTTGGGCAGGACAACTGGTGAAAGGCGCAGTGATGACAGGTGGAGTAAGGCAGTGACCGAGTAGCGTCCAAGGACTAGAAGACGAAGTGTCGGTCGTCCGGCGGCGAGATGGGCAGACGACATTGCTATCCTCCATCGCGGGTGCGTGCTCCAGGGGCGTGGGTGGATTGGCACATTAAAAGGGAGGTCTATGCTTAGCAGTGAGTGAAGTCGGTTTGTGGATGAGGACGATGATTATAATGGCCACAGAACATATACTAGTTATTCCATGGAGGACCTGGCAATTTCAGACCCCACGGTCTGAAAGAGGAGAGAGAGGTTATAGAGAGAGAGGTTATTGTTACTTTTGTGTGTGTAAAGAGGCCGTTGCGCATTGAAACGATATCTCACTAACATATAGTAAGATTATTTTTATAAATTCGTAATATTTTTAGGGAAATAGACCCAGCCATGTTACGAAGACTAGAAAAGCGAATCTTCATCCCCCTCCCTGACTTTAAGGCTCGCGAGGAGTTGTTCGAGAGCTACCTGAATTCGAAGAATGTGGAGCTGTTCCCCAAGGTGGACTTTAAAGAGCTGGCCACTAAGACTGAGGGGTACTCTGGCAGTGATATCAAGCTGGTCTGCAAGGAGGCTCTTATGTCTACAGTTAGGAAGATGCTGCCGTCTATGAGTGGAAAAGGTGGGTATGATAGCTACCTGATATATGTGAGAATCAGGTAGTTCGATTCGGAACATGAGGGGAGTCGCTGCGCAGTAACAAATTCACGAGTCAGCGGGGGTGACGGGTGCGGTACTGCGCAGCCGGCAGCGCACTTCAGAGCCACCATACTGTTTGAAGCTAACTAAAGTTTACCATATAAAACGTCTCTTACAGGTACCGTCGCCAATCGTAAGGATAGACTGGACCTGCACGATATACTGACAGCCATCGAGAAGACCAAGCCAGTCTCGAAGAATCTAACCAAGAGACACGTGGAATGGCAGAATGAGATGGGTTGTTCTTAGTCTTTAGACCAATGGGAAATCCGGTGTCTTATTATAACTAGGTATTAGGTGAGTTATATTAATTACTTATTTATTCAAATCTAGTTTGTAAATCGTAGGTTTTCCTACAAACGGATTTGCTGAAATCAAAAGGTTGAATCAGTCAGAGCTTTTTTGGCTCGTATAGCTTAGACAAAATGTGCAAAATTGTGTATTTGATAATCATGTTGAAGTCATGAATTTTTTTTTATATTGTTGTAAGATGTTTTAAAATGTGTGTCGATTTTTTGGAAAAAATAATAAGTTTTGATTGATTATCTGGTGTTTTATTTAGTAAGGTGCTTGTGGAGAAAATATCGTCCAAAGAAGCACTACCAGTTATGGTGGTAGTCCACCATAACTTTTCAGCTTAGGGGCGTATACAAGAAGCTTATAGGTAAAAATGGAGACAACACTCTTAAATACCTAAGCGACATACCTAAACACATACATTATGACAAAGAAAACACACATCACTGTCTCGTTCTTATGTGTATTTAGAAAGAGAGTGTCCGACCACAGTCGTCTTCACTTAGGTATTCAGAGTGTTGCCTCCACTTTTATCTATAAGCTTCTTTTTATTAATACTGTACACACATAATTACAATATAACTATCTATATATATAAAAGGAGAACTGACTGACTGACATATCAACGCACAGCCCAAACCGCTGGGTCTAGAGATTCCAAATTTGGCACGTACGTTCCTTATGAGGTCTAGGGGTGCACTAAGAAAGGATTTTTCAAAATTCATCCCCTAAGGGGGTGAATGGGGGGGGTGAAATTTCACGCGGACGAAGTCGCGGGAAGAAGCTAGTATACTATACATTAGATACTAAAATAAAAGACTAACTAACCTACTATACAAATAAATAAAAAATAAAAAAAAAACCAAAGGACACTTAGGCGTCGAAGTACTCATCCGCATCGCTGTCATCCGGAAACGTGCCCAGAAGACTGGCACGTAAGCTTCTTGTACGCCTACAATACGGCCGTCGAGAGAATGCGTTCCTTGCACCTGTCAGTGCGACAATAATTCTAGTAACTAATAAAGATCAAATTCGCAAATCACGTTTTCGTTTGTATGAAACTGACAGATGTCAACAATGCATTCTCTCGTCGGCCGCACGATAGATGTGGCACTCTTTTACAAAGTATTATTAATTTTTCTATCGTGTCAGTTATTGCACCGATGGATCCGACACATTCCACTCTTCATTGCTGCCAGAAGCTTAATTACAGTCCATTCAAACTTATGATTTGCAATGATCTTTACTGTCGTTGCAATAAGGTTGCTGTTGGGTTGCAATGTGTGGACAATGGCGAAATGTGTGTGTGTGTGTATTATGTGCTGACGCCTTCACGCACACATTCACAGTATTTTTGTACCCTTGGTCACTACAAGAAAAGCGCGCGTCGCTTCATGAGATATAAATACTTTACCAAGAATGAAACGGCAATATTACACTGTTATTATTTATTGACGACATCTAGACCAACATCAGTTCCTCTATACAAAATATTGTTTCATTTAGATACACTTCTTATGCTACAAACACAGCTCAATTCCTGCATTCGCTTCCACATTCTAAAATAAGCTTTATACAAACAAAATAAGGTTTAATATTAGTTACAATTCGTCACAGTTTTTTGAAAAAAAATAATAATAATAATACTGCATCGATCAATCAATCGTTGCTCGCTGTTATAGCAATTTTGATCTAAAAGATTAAGGATTCCGTTTAACTTCGAAAATAAATTACAATGGCAATAGATAGATGTTAAAGGGTGCATAATAAAGGGTACGTAGGTAGTTACTAAGTAAGAAGTAAGAGGGTAGGTGGAGAATTGGTGTAATTGCGAAAACTGTCAAATTAGTTCCCGCGTAGATGGCGCTACAGTTCGGCCATCGAGACGCCTGTCAGTTTCATACCAACGAATACGTGTTTTGCGAATTTGATCTTTATTAGCTACTTGTCGCACTGACAGTTGTCAGGAACGCATTCTCTCGACGGCCGGGACTGTAACCCCCTTACTAATAAACGTATTATATCAGATGAAAAGCTACACACCAATTTCTCTCTTTCAGTCGTCAGTAATTTGAATTTCGAAAGAAGACAAAGCGTTGTGTAACTATACAGACGCTATAAAACGTTTATTAGTAAGGGGTAAGTGCTTGGCCAGACTGGCAGCGCGGGGCGGGGAGCGGCGCGGGTGCGGGAACGCGCGCGATCTACCTGTCCGCAGTCGAGCGCGGCTTCTTTCTGAGTGTTGTCGTGTCCAGTGTTTGTCAAAATATAACATGGATGAAGAAGACTTATTTTTACTAGAAAACAGCTCGAACTAGTTTGAGAACCCCGGTCCCCGCGCGGGCCGCACGCGCCCTCTTTGCGGCCACTTGTATGAACGAGCTATCACCGCGCCCGCGTGCCCACTATGGACGCTCAAATAAAGTTCTTATGTTTGAGTAGGCCGCGCCGCGCCCGCGCTTGCAGTCTGGCCAAGCACTAAGTGTTGTTCCTTTCATTCAGCTCCCAATGGAGTTCTTTGTTAAAAACTTTATTGCGCGATAGCGATAAGTGTTTTGTCTTGTCGCCAAATGGTCGCTATTCATTCAAGATCACTGTGACAAGTGAAAAACACTCGGCGCTCTCCCGCGGCGAAGCTTCTAGCAAACAACCCCACTGTCGATTTGGGGATATAAAGCATCCTATATCTTCCAAGTCATGGTCTACCGGTGTGTCAATGTCATCAAAACCCGTTCAGCCGTTGAGGCGTCATTGATTTAAAAACATCCAGATTTCACATTTATAGAAGGACAGTAATAATTAGGGCACTTTACACCAAGTGGGTAATACATACAGCATTCAATCAAACGGAATCCTTTAGGCTTGGCGTGCACTATTGCGTACAGACAAAAACTTGAATGCGCAGCTGTACAGTCCTTTCAGTTATTTTACCTCTGATTTTGTATCACTGTCCAAATCAAAGTGATCTTTATTCTAATTCTAATAAGGTTGATGTTGGCCACTCAGAAGCCACTAAGAAGTTTTTCAAAATCATTGAGATCTTTATTCTCGTTACAATAAGGTTGCTATTAGGTTGCTGCTGTCAGAGGTAAAATAATTGAACGGACTGTAACAATGTTAGATGCTGCTACAAACGAGAACAACTGACACATACAGACTTTAAGAAGAGAAGTAGTTTTTGACCAAAATCAACTCTTTTAATACTTAAGATTTTGGTCATACCATCCCGTCTTAAAAAATCACATCATCCTGTGATACAGGACATATGTAGTTTAATAACCATGTCAGATGACGGATATTTAAGCCACGGCTGGGACTGTATCCGCAGTAGTGCACGGCTTTCCCTCACTCAAACAAATGTTTATAATTTGACTAGATAAGTACCAATTCAAACAGACACTTTTATGAAAATGAAGATCAACAGAAGACATTTTTTTTTATAAAGTTTTAGAATAAACGACACAAATTTAAAAAGTACTTACGGCCAATTTCTCGAACGAAAATTATCGCAAAATTAATGTGACAAATCGTCAAGCGCGCGTGCTGCTGCGGTTGGCTTTTATTAAATCATTCAACCAATCGCAGCAGTTTGTGTGTTGTCATATTAATTTTGCGATAATAGTCGTTCCAGAAATTGGCCCTTGTCTTTGGATCAAAATAATTTCAAAACTTTAAACGAATTTTACAAAGATTAAGTTTTATACTGAAATTAAGTCATACTTGTATACCGTAAAATTTTACAAAAGCTTAGAAACGCTTCGAACGCGCGTTTCATCTACATTTGCGTAATTTTAAAATAAACAAAATGATTTCTAGACAGTCCACCGCTTACATAGTCTTTTTTAATCCCATACAAATATACAAAATAATAAAACATAATATTTTTTTTTGGAAACCATTTTCGAAGTTTGAGATAATATTTTTTGGCACTTCGCTCAAACGAAGTTTTATAAATAATAATAGTATAATTGATAGCCTGTCGAAGAAATGTGTTCGCATGACTTTAATATTTAAGTTAACGTCTCAGAATTTGCATATTATATATAAGGTGTTTCAAAATTAACCCTACAAACTTTAAGAGGTGCTTTAGACCATCGAACTGAACAACTTTTACCATGGGACTAACTCAGAAATCACGAAAAAAAATCAGCTGTTTTTAGGGTTAATTTTGAAACACCTTATAGTATACGAGTATATGGTGACTGGTATACAATATTGAGTACCTACCTAACAAGAATATTACACCATCAGCTGTAATTTAATTTAGTTACTAATCCCTTTTTACAAACAAAACTATTCCACTTTTACCATGTATTATTCTTTTTCATACATTTAACAACCGTACAGACCGTGTGCGCGGTTCTATTGGGGTGATTGGGGTCATGCGCTTGGTAAATTATGAGTATGATCATATGTTTATGTATCGGTCACAAATTACCAGTCACCCAATATATTGATTGAAGATTAACTCACCCAAAGAGCGGGGTAACTACGTAACACACTAACAGCAACAATGGCTTTAATTTTGACAGCTCAACAACATACATTGCGTTATTTACGTTGTTGAGCAGAAATTTTTCGAACATTTGAAGCAATGGATTAGCAACATCCTTCAAAATTATTCAGATTGTGATGGATGGTGTTGCGCAATTAGGGGGTTGATTGGCAGAACGCATTAAATCGACAGATTATTTCAAAAATTAAATAAAAATCATAACAATAAATAAGGCAACTTACAACTAAAGCTAATAAGATTCATTTTTAAAGGAAATGTTTCTCACTCGTGATTTGAAGAAAGAGACCAAAATATTGTGGTCCCACAAATACAGCTACCGTACATAAAACCAATAAATCAATACTTTTCACTTCTCATACGTTTCACAAGTCTATCACAGATTTGTCTATAGAAAAGGGAGATTTTTTTTAAGGTGAAACCGTCAGGGTTAAGCGAGAAATTCAAATTTTCTTACGTTTTTTGCAATTTGCAGGCCAGTTTCAAATTGTATGTTGATCTATATAAGATGCGCGGCCATATAACAAATATTTATTTATAGAATCACACTAATATTATAAAGGCGAAACTTTGTGAGTGTGTGTGTATGTTTATATGTTTGTTACTTCTTCACGCTCAAACGTTTGGACCTATTTTGATAAAATTTTGTATGGAGGTAGCCGACACCTTTATCCTGATATTCCCACGGGATTGAAACTTATGCGGGTGAAACCGCGGGGCGCAGCTAGTAATATTATAAAGGCGAAAGTTTGTGTGTGTGTGTTTATATGTTTGTTACTTCTTCACGCTCAAACGGCTGGACCAATTTTGATAAAACTTTGTATGGAGGTAGCTGACACCCTGGATTAACATATAGGCTACTTTTTATCCTGATATTCCCACGGGATCGATACTTAGGTACGCGGGTGGAACCGCGGGGCGCAGCTAGTTATAATCATAAAAATCATCAATAGATCTCTCTAAGTTTATGTTACCCTATTGAATGACTATTTCATGAAATAATGACATTTGAGGCCAATTTTAACTCGAGGAGATGTATTGCGGATTCTAATGATTATAATTCTGTAAAGTCATATTTGTTACGATCGCGAATCATATTTTAATCAACATACAACGCTGACCTGCAAATTGAAAAAAACATTAGAAACTTTGAATTTCGCGGACTAGCTTAGCGCATCCCCCTTAAGAGCGTTTACGACGTCCGGCATTTCATACAAACTTTCAAGCCCTTGTTTTTCGAAATGAATGAACCGATTTCAATGAAACTTCATACTCATAAGCAGGATACAAAGGTCTAAAAAGTTAGTAAAGAACATTTTCGAAATGTCTTATTTAAAAAAAGATAACTGGACATCTCTGTTTCTATAGAAAATTTAAAATCGGTCTAATTTGGCTGTAACACTATTTTTCGAAAATGTTCTTTACTAACTTTTTAGATTTTTGTATCCTGCTTATGTGTACGATGTTTCATTAAAATCGGTTCGTTCATTTCGAAAAACAAGGGTTTGAAAGTTTGTATGAAATGCCGTACGTCGTAAATGCTCTTAAGGCCTACTCACAACAGCACATTAATAAAGTTCTACTATGGATTCTAATTTTTTGCGTAATTTGGACTTGATGTTATTATAGGCCGACCGCTTAACTGAGACGTTGCTTGAGGTAGCAGCGCGGTGCGGGAGGGGTGTGGTGACGTTATGCGAGAGCTCAGTGATTCGTCAACTTGCGACTACTATCACCCCTCCCGCACCCCGCAGCTACCTCAGACAACGTCTCAGTTAAGCGGTCGGCCTATAATTCTAGTAAATTAACGGAATCCTCACAAATTCAACAGTCTTGCTAACAGACCGTAACTATTTTATTTAAAGGGCTTTGAAAGTTCGTGGCATACCTACTGTCCGCCATTTTGTACAAATTATATAAGTATCAAGCGTGGCCACAATTTTGAAAAAAAAAAAAACAACAAAATGGCGGACACTGTAGGTATGTCAGGCTCCATAGAAAATCTTCAAACACCTTATAACACGTTTCGTGAACAGGCCTTGAGTAAGACTTGAATATTTTTAAACAATTACTTTCAGTACTGAAAATAAAGCAGGTACTGTTAAAAACAAAATTATAGTTCGGCCTCGTGAAGTCATGACAGTAATGTATCTTTCATCTTAGTTACCATTCAAGTCTCACTATCCTTATACATAATAATATTAATAGCACAAAATAGATACGAGTACATACAGTAGGTTCCATACGAGCGAAAACAGACGCACGCACATACCTACACTTACCTACGTACGGCGACCACAAACAAATGGCAGTCGCGAGTGCGTTTGCACGTGAAGCGTGTCTTTGTGTGCGTGCGTTCTCGCTTGTTGTATGGAACCTACTGTACTTATTTATATTGTGTTAATTAGTCCAATTAACAAAACTTAAGCTTTCTGTTTGAGCGAGTGGGAGCCGAAAATAAAGGCCTATTTGCACGGAGACAGCTTCTCACTTATTTTGTGGCGATAATGCGTCATACTGAGGTGGTTATCGTACTCATGACTCAACATAAGGGCGTTTATCGCCTGCGATCGATGGTTTTAACTATCACCATGTAAATGAGCCATAATAACATAGCGACACTCACATAAATACAAAGCTCACATTTCGCTACAAGGACTCCCAAGTAGCACACAAGCTCTATAACAAGCCGTACACCGGCCGGTTAGAAGTTTTTAATAACTGCATAGGCTCCATAAATAAGTTCTACAGTAGATGTACAAGCGGCTACAGCGCCGCTGTACCCCCGAAAGAGGCCCCGATTTATACGGCCTAAGGTTCTACAATGTCTCTACAAAGTTCGTACATATGTGTTAGTACGGAGCTACAAAGGTGTTATGCGAGCGGTAGTATGCGCCTCATTATCTAAAATAAGTTGTTGTAGCGCGACTGTAGTGCTCGCATCTTATTTAGACGCGTCTGTATCTCTGAATTAGAGTTTACAGATCTGTATTCGATATACAGTAACGATATTTTGGGGAAATGAACAAAAGATAATTGACATTTTAACAAAGACGTCTACTTTGAAGTGATTGATGGAAGACTGAAAACAATTGGAAAATAAACAACAGGTGAGTAGTGTTGATTTTTCCTTTTATACATGCAAAGTACCAGTGCGAGCGCCAGTGTATTGTGAATATATACATATATTTTAGCTAAAATTTTCACGCGCCTGCCATTTATGCATTTTTTTGGATAAAAAGTACATTTGATTATAGGCTGTGAATTTTGAATTTAGTTTATATATGATATTTTAGCTTTCTAGGTAGTTTCTTTAGAATCCTAGGTGAGAAAGAGTGACGTGAATTCGGTTTTTATACATATTTATGATATAAATAAATTTAAAAAAATCATGAAAATTGCTTGTAATCAAAACTATAATGGCGTCTCGGTTACAACAGCCTTCAGAGTTTACTAGAACCATTCTATCGATTTAAACCGCTAGTATTCACCATTGTAGACCTTTTGGTTCTATGATTGTGGTATTGACGCTCTATTGTACTTTTTTAGGTGTACATCGGTAATTAATATATTCTTTTAAGAGTCTAAGGCTGTACAACGGACCATTGATAGTCCTTTGTAGGTAATTTTATTTAGGGGTCCAGTGTCTGAATCTTAAAACCCCTGTCAATCCTTCTTACACTTTCTCATTATTCGTTTGTGTGTTGTTATGATTTATACTCTACTAATTAAATAAAACGTTATATGGTAACAAAACGACAACCACGAGTCCACGACGCGCTTCTTTCATTGTTTAGGTATAAAGTTACATTTAAATATCTCCTTATAATAATAAATGCTTTTATTATACTATTTATCATTGAAGTTATTTATTTTGTAATAAATTCTACAGTTTTGATGACGAATATAGTCATTAATAGGTATATTTTTCTTTTCAGAATGCCTTTCAAAATTGTAAGGACAGTGGAGAAGGGGAAAGCAGAGTTGTGCATTGTGCCATCTCAGTGGGAAAGTAGCGGTATATTAAAATGGCCTAAAAAAGGTGCCGCAAAGTTGTATCAAAACTAGGAAACGATTCCTGGGACCGATTGGTTGGAAATAAATTGCTCAGTTAAGAGACGAAATATTGTCACATATGAAGTGGCCGATGCAGAACTCCAAGCTATGCTAGACAATTATGATACTGAGAAAGAAGACGAGCCGGTGACTTTTCGACGATCAGTGCAACATCGAGAACCAGTAAACTATAACCTATACAAAACTATAAACCTTGTCATTAAAACGATTTACTAACATAAGCTCAAACCCGTTTCCTTTACTATTAGTTATTATTATAAGAAACATGTGTTCAGAGTTTTAATTAATATTACTTTAATAAGAATTGTAGGACAATAACAAAGATAGTACAAAGTAGAAAGAAGAGAATCTAAAGGTATAAAGATCCTCTACGTCTACAGGACAATTATTGCCCTGTAAACGAAGAGGTCCTTTATACCTTTAGCTATTATTGTCTGTAGGACAATTTTCAAGATAGAAAATAATATATAACGTCTATCTTTGTAATTGTCCTAGAATTACAAAGATAGACGTTATATTTTCTGTAGCGACAACTTGATTTTTTTATGTACGCCAGATAATAGGGATGCCAGTTGATTATGTCATTCTAGTAGGGTTATTACTAAATTAAAATAATTACTAAGATTAACATTGTTTTATTTTATAAAAATGTATGTAACAAAGGGAAAACATAAAGTTCTCTTTTATGTTCAATGCACACTAATTTACACATAATATCCTGGGTTGTTAGAATAACAGCAGGTTGACTCTTTGACTGATGTGGAATTGATTCAGGCCGATCTGAACCGTATTTATGAATGGTGCTGTGCAAACAAAATGACGCTTAACGCTTCGAAATGCCAGCATATTCGGTTCACAAGGAAGAGAAAGGTGCTTGCATCAAGTTACCACATCAATACTGTAGCGATTCCTGTAGTGGAACAGGTTCGTGACCTGGGTGTGATACTTGATTCAAGGTTAAGTTTTGTTCCACATTGTGATGACATTGTCCAAAGAGCTGCTAAAATGTTGGGTTTCATCAGACGTAACACTAAGGACTTTAGACACACAGCCTCCAAGATTGTGCTTTATAACGCTCTGGTACGTAGCGTACTCGAGTTCGGCAGTGTCATATGGAATCCGCATTATATGGTTCATTCTAATCGTATCGAGTCAATTCAACGATCATTTACGCGGCAACTTGCTTTCCTTGCCACTGGCTTCAGTGCGAGATGCTCGTATGACGAACGACTGCGTTTCTTCCATATGTCAAGCTTACAGCTACGCCGACGCATGATAGACTTGCTATGCTTGCGGAGTATTGTTGACGGTTCTTTTAGATCTGACGGACTCCTCGAGCGAATTGAAATAAACGTGCCTAAACTTAATGCTCGGAGAAAATGCACGTCGTTTTTCAATGTTCCTCGTCATAAAACCAACTTAGGTATGAACGCTCCTATGGCTAGGCTAACGTCCACGTACAACAATTTTTGCAATATTTATGATTTGGATATCTTCCACGACCATCCCACGCGTTTTAGATCTAAGATTATGAATGAGGGGAAGACTGCAGATAACAAAACAAATTAATTAATATAATTAGTCATTGTTTGAGTCGATGAGGGTATTCTCTCAACTATCGATACTTTAGCTAGATTTTTTGTTCTTGTGTTCTTATGTTTTTGTTTTATTATTATTTTTATCTTATTTTTTGGAACGTGAATGCTGTGTTTTTCTGTTCTCTTTTGTTGTGAATGCTGTGCACGTCTGTAATTGACGTAAACACTAGTCCATGTCTCTGTTCTCAGTTATTTGTAAATGTTTGTGTTTGTGTTGTTGATGTGCCTTAATAATAAATAAATAAATAAATAAATAAACATCAGGTATTGAACGTGTCGAAACTTTATATATATTAAGAAGTGAAGATTTTATCGGAGTATGGAATTGATCTGTTTTATTTAGCAACTTATTACCATATATACACACTCCTCTTGTATCGTCAATCACTTTGCATCCAGATCTTTTGGCTTAGGTACTGTTCCCACAATAAATATCAATTAAACGGGTCTTCTTCAGGTGTTTCAAAAATATTGCACAGACTTGGCCAGAATTCTTGTTTCGAACTTTTATAAATAGGAAGGCCATCAAAATTAAAATTTAAGGAAATAGATTCTGGTATCTCATCTGGGGCCCAAGAACGTACGATTTTTGTGAGAGGAATCTTAACCCCATTGTGCCAATAAACACCATCGCCTGCAATCGGTTTTAAATTTACATTTCTAGCGGTATGCAATATGGCGCGAGGATCTTTAGGCAAAATATTAGGAATTGTATTATTTAAAATCTCTGACAAATCTCTTATTGCGACATGCGATATATTGAATTTAACTGCCCATTTTCGAAATTTATTGGATTCCTCAGCAATGACTTCGGCCTCAACTCCTGGAAAGTCATAAATAATACTGTCAACTACATCACTGCTCCTGGTTACATTTGACGTAGAATATAAATCTACGGAACCCTCTTTATTTTCGATGCACTCTTGACTGTTAGTGTTTTGAATACTGATAACATTATTTGAGGTAGCAGCACCTGCCTCAACTTTTTTTTCTTAACACTACCATGTTTTTTTCTTAATTTTCACGTTTTTTGGTAATGCATGAGAAATTCACGCGATAATCTTTTACAAAATGGAGTCATAATAAAGCAATTAAATTAGTAAAACACTTTTGTCCCACTTCAGCCGCTATATTGGCCCTAGAAACGAAATTTTTGAGCTTTTAGCTTTATAATGCGTGGTTTTCTTGCCATAACCAGCTATTTACCATACAGTTGCTGTAAAATTCACCACTATAACGACCTACGTGCCACTATAGAATTATGTTTCTCTGCTGTAGCTATAGGGTTTCAAAGGCAGTAATAAGTACTATTTAACAGCTTAAACATTTATAAATATGCAATATACAACCTAAAGCGCTTTAAAGGAAGCTTATAACTACATTTAAACACTTTTAACTATTAAAGCCCTCTATAAGACCTTGCGGTGTTTTAAAAGGTATTTATAACTCTGCTTTATATTAAATGCTCGTACAATAACTCTTTAACACACCTTTGTATCTTCATTGGGATTATATTTACTCTTGTACGGCTATTGTACCACATGCCTGTTAAAGAACTATTAAATACGCTACTGAACTCCTTAAGTATTATAGTAAACCCCTTGAACAGCTATTATAGAACATTCAGGTTGTAAAGAAGTCATTTCAGCAGCTTGTGTGCTAGTTGGGCTGTAATACAGAATTTAGTTACAATAATTTTTATCAACCCTCTTTTTAGAAACAAACCCTTTAGAATTCTTAGAGAACATTCTTCAAACTCAAAGAGATCGTTCTAAAAGAGGAGTTTATGAAAGCATTTTTATACACGAGACGATTTGCGACAGTTATCTTGCCACAATAAATATTATAATTTATTTATGTTGTGACCTTTTTTATTCATACTTAGTCCACAAGAATTCTAATGCCCAATCAACAAATACTAAATCAGACTAATAATGAGGCTCTTATGTAATTTTTATACGAAAATACAGAAAAAGCTATATATGCTATAAGAGTGTAAACTATCCCTTTACAAACTGCTTTTACTATTGAAATCACAATAATTTACATTTTTTTTTTTTGCAAAAATTTACTTTTTTATTCCGGCCCATTAACAAACATTAATTATGACTATTTAATACTTTATACAGTAACGTCACTGAACATTGAATTATATTTAGAAGAAATATATTATTTTATAGTGGCAATACCGCAACTAAAATCTACGAAACTGCTAAGTATGAATTCCTGTTTTAATATTTCTTAAGCGTGTAACACTGGTAATTTAATTTTAATAATGTAATGTACAAAATTTAAAATTATTTTCGTTAATATTTTTCTTCTAGATGATTTTTTGTTGTAAAGTTGTGTTTGTGATCTTTTAAAGACACATTTCGAAGCGTCAAGTTGATATGTTTTAATAAAATCACTGTTTTCTGTTTGCAATTTAACTATTATTTTTAGAGATGATTTTGATTATATTATTACAGATCTATTTTAAATACATTGCTTTTCTTTTCAAAAAGCTTAAAAAAAAACTTGTAATTTTTAATTATTTTGGTAGTAAATTGTAGAAGTCTCATTTTTAACTGATGAAAGAATGACAGCCGATATACTTGTAACAAAGCACGCACGAATTCAGCTTCAGACTACAAATCTCGATGTTATATAATTATATTAATAACGCGTTTTCACAAAAGCCTGTTTTGTTGTATTTGGCAAAGACAACTACGTATAGCTTGATGTGTAGCTGTGTGTACATTAGTACACACAGCCACACATCAAGCTATACATTTCCAGTTTTAGCTGACCTCGCACTGTATAGATTTTTCGTACATTCAGAAGTCCGCTTATTCTGGTTATGGACAGCTTGATGTGTAGCTGTGCGTACCATATCTATGGCCAGGCACCCACCCTGGTTTACTAAAAACTTTTCTATCACATCACTAAAAGTCTTACCAACAAAACAACAAAGCACGCCGTTAAAAACGCAAAAATTACCAGCCTCAAACAAATGTTACCAGCCCAAAATTTTATTTCAAAACACCGGCTCTATTAATGTTGCCAGCGTTTGGGTGGGATTATATGTAGAAAATTATGGCCGGTATTTGTCCGTCTTCGACCGATGTCCCGTTGTTATTACCAGCGGCGTATGAGAACTGGAATACGACTTTTTCCCCGTTGTTGCAGTCAACGGTCACGCGGCGGAGCCCCTTCGTGCCGTAGTAAGAATCGGTGCCCTGGAAGAAGTATTAAAAAGGTTAATAGCGACGTTATAGCTATGATATTGTTGTAAATTCAGTGCCAATAGAACTCTTTTTGGATGTGTGCTTTTGTGTAATTGGTGACAGGAAACCCACGTGGTGGTATGTGGTCACTGGTCATCCGCCTGGGGTATCGCAGGTGCGTTGTCATGTCATCTTAACACACCATATTATACTTCTGTTGTCAAGCAGAAATTCCGTGTTTTAGTGAATGATGGTGGAAATATGGATCAAACGTCAAAAATCATATGAAATCGCGTGCGATGTGGACGAGACCTATAAAATATCGTGCAGAGGTGCATTAGGTAGGGTCAATTCCGTCACTTTTAGGAAATAACCCGAATATTGCATCTTTGATTAAATAATCAGCCTATAATGTTCCCACTGCTGGGAAACAGGCCTCCTCTCTTCGAGAGGAAGTGGGCTGTAATCTATCACGGGGGCCCAGTGCGGGCTGGTAGATATCAGTCTCCGATTTTTTGTTTCTAGGACATGCCGGGTTCCTCTCGATGTTTTCCGTTTTTGAGAGTAGTGGTGACGAAATTTTTTACACCAAGTAAAGCGCCTGCCTGGCTGGGTTCGAACCCACGACCTACAATTCGTAAGTCGGGGCCGTTCCCAGTGGGCCACCACTGCTCTACTCGGGGCCGTTACCAATTGGGCACCACTGCTCCTTGATTGATTCGCGGCAAATTGCAATCAAAAAGGCAGTTTTTGCTGACTCTGCGTCTCGTGTTTCGGTGTTTGTCAAATTGTCTTTACATGGAACTTTAAAAATTGTCCTGTGCATATTTTGCTTGAAAATGACTGATACATTTTTTTCTAGCCCAAAATCCAGAAGGCCATATCTCGTAATTTAAAACGTTCAAAATCTAGTCGCAGTCTCATCTTGGCGACAAACAAATGTCAAAAACTTGTCAAAACGTGGAGAAATTAGAAGTATTTTTTGACAGATTGAGACTGAGATCAGACTGTGAACGTTCTTAAAATTTCGAGAATTGCCCCTGGTGTTCGATAATTCAGCATTAGCGAGTTCGTTTATTTTTTATTAAAGTATCACTCAGTGAATATAACTACACTACATAAATCCCTCGTGCAAAAATAAAAAAAAGACTACGTAAAACCATAAAATCAAATGAAGATTTCTACTAGGAAACCCTCACCTCTTTCTCAACTTCACAATTTACTTAAAAAGGATCGCTCTTGGGCCAAACATGATAGTCTGGCCTTTTTTAATAACAGATGCTTCGCGGTGGCGTCCCGAAGCAACTTTAATGAAAGTACAACCTCTTTGTGTTGAACTTTTTTTATTGCATTTATAAATAGTAACTGTGAGCGCTTTTTTTCCCGGCAGAAGTAATTTCTTCACACCCATCTGGGAATTAAAGAAAAACATTGTGTATCAGTTGTCTTAGCTCGGGTTTTTATTATTAAGATTAGGACTATTTTATTTAAGTACTTTTTTTTTCTGGAGTATTTTTCTTACTTATTTTTTTTTCAAAAGGTATACAGGGTAACATGTACAGACGTCAGCACATCAACCTACCCGAAACTGTCAAGTTTTCCCAATCAACCTTGAACCTTATGCTGTAGCGATAAAGTTGAAAATCTATTAAAGAAATTTGACAGATTGTAGTAGCTTGATGTGCTGGCGTCTGTACATCGACGCGCAACCTGTTACTATGGATTCAATACATGATCCTGAGCACCCATAGCGTGGAAATTTTTCGTCGGTCAAAAAAATGCTGTTCCATAAATTTTGACCGCATAGGTATTGCACTTGAAACACCTCTTTGATAACCAACGAACAATTTCTACGCTAGGATCATGTTCTGAATTCATGACCTTACAGTTTGTGCGTCGATGTCCTGCCACCCTGTATTTTGGTTACTTTTAAAAGGTGATAACACACTATTGTTGTGTCGCTTGCACGCATCGTAAACGCCACGATTGCAACGCTCCCTAGACGAATGCTATAACAGTGTGATTTACACCAAAAATTAACATTGAAAAAAGTTCTTAGAATCTTCTTTTGCGATAATTTTCTATTACGCTTTCTGTCATAAGGACTGGTACACAGTTTTTCTTTTATTCCCAATTAGTTAAGAGTTTCAGTAATTTTCCTATAGTTTGTTAGCGAAAGTCTGACAACCAGTCTTACCAAGGGGTATCGTATTACCCAGTAACTGGGTTGTGGAGGTCAGATAGGCAGTCGCTCCATGTAAAATACTGGTATTCAGCTGCATCCGGTTAGACTGGAAGCCGACCCCAACATTGTTGGGAAAAGGCTAGGCAGATGATGATGAGTTTGTTAGCACATAACATACATAATCAGCCTATAATGTTCCTACTAGTCTAAGAGGTGACGGGATTTTTCATAACGATCATGGATACGGTTAGATTTACTTTTATGATTTGTAGAGTAGAATGTGAATGATGTCGGTCCGCCTGCTGTTAGTTGTTGCAACTTAGTTATAGCGCTTACAAGAGGCTTCATTGTTGCAAAAAAAAAAAAAAACGATCAGAGAAATGGTCAGTTATAGTACAAGTTGGTCTGCCGGCTCTCGGTTGTTGTATTACTTTGAATATGTACTATAACTGACAATTTCTCTTATTGTTTTTTTTTCAATAATGCATGCAGTGACTGGCGCGCATCATAGCTCTGAAATGCAACCACAGACCAACTCGTTTCATCTGCGGAGACGCCATATTTTGAATATGTACTAAAACTGTCAATTTCTCTGATCGTTGTTTTTTCGCAACAATGAAGCCTCTTGTAAGCGCTATAACTCGAAGTTGCAAGCACTGAGAGCAGGCAGACCGACATCATTCACATCAGGGGACTATTCTACAAACCATAAAAGTAAATCTAACCGTATCCATGATCATTATGAAAAATCCTGTCACCTCTCAGTCTACACTGCTGCGACACAGGCCTCCCTCTCTGTGAGAGGGAGTGGGCCGTATTCTACTACGCGAGTAAGTGCGTGTTGGTAGATGTCACAAGAATTCGATTTTTTTGGTTCTAGGGCATGCCAGTTTTCTCACGATGTTTTTCTTCACCGTTTCGCGAGCAGTTTGTTAGTACCAAGCTCAAATCTAAACATTGAGCACATGCATGTTAATATTATAAAGCCATGATGTTATTAGCAGCGACACAAGACAGAATGGACACCCACAATGAATGCTGGATTCTATTCGCGAAATTGTTTAGCGAACGCAACAAGGCGCCAGAGTAATTCGTATCGCTCCTATTTGGCGCAGCCGTGAGGCACACAATACTGTCATAACTAAGTTTTCTGTTTTTTTTTGTGTGTATACAGGATTACAGGGTCGTATTAAATTAGCTAGCGAAACTCCACAGACGTGATGGATATCGGTAAGTATCTAAACACGTTAAAAATTAAAGCACTATGATTTAATGTTAAAAATATGGAGTCAACGCTCGCTGGTAGTGTGTCGTGTTAATTTATCGATACCTATCGTCTGTGGAGTTTTGCTAGGTACCCAATTTAATTTGACCCTGTATTAGTGGTCGCAAGCAGAACTGCTGACCATAAGGTCCTGGGTTGGATTCCCAAGCCGAGCAAAGTGTCACGGATTTTGGGCAACCTTATCTAAGTTTAAAAACGGTAGATAATGAAGCCCTACCTTGAGTTTAGCACTAGCTATGTAGGAGGTGTTGGGCAGGATCTCAACCGGCTCCTTGAACATGGCGCGGAAGGTGTCGTCCGTGCCGTCACAACAAAACGTCGTCGTGTTCGAGCCACACACCTTCTTGGTCGCTAGGTGGATTATCTGCAATACATCAAAATCAAATCAACATCATTTATTTTATTAAAACTAGGCTGAGAATCAACAATTTATTAATTAAAAAAAAATCAGTCAGTCAAATCAGTTCGGCGCGCGCGCTCGTGTTAGTCGCACGTCTTATCTATAACCCCCTCCCAGTTCCTTCACATCGCGAACTAGTGATGGGAATACGTTTGTTAAAAAGTTGTCGATATGGAACGTTTCTTGACGCGCTCCAATTCTGTCGGTAAACGCCCTCTCGAAGGCTCTTTCAACGCTAATGAGTGGAAAATACCTAGAAGAGGTGCGCGTCACGCCGAGCAGCGTCCACCTGATCCAATCAAGACTATCAACAGTTTTAGTCCTCTGCCTGGCAACCAATCAGCTGCCGCTGATTCCAACACAAAACTTCGTGATGCTGTCACCAAAAAGATCAGCCGCTTTCCTCCTATCGTCTTGGAGATACAACCCACCTGGACACATGAGTACATCAAAACGATAATGATGTCGTACTCAAAAAACTTTCACCTACAGTACAGACGTAATAATCGAGTAGCTGTTATCTGCCACACGTCCGAAAGTCACCAAGTCATCAAAGAAGGTCTACGTACTAAGGACATTGCTTTTCACACCTACTCGCGAAAGGATGAGAAGATGTATAAGGCAGTGATCTTCGGTCTTCCTGACTATGTCGAGGATGTACTTCCAGCCGAAATCTCCTCCCTTGGTTTCGAAAACGTGATTGTCCGTAAAATGAGAGTACCGGCCGAAAAGACTTCCTATTGCCCTCCTTTTCTGGTTCAATTGTCACCTGGCGCTGATTTCGCAAAATTTCGACAGATCAGACTCCTGTGTAACACCGTAGTACAAATCCGGAAATACCGAAGCAACAATCGCTACGGAACACAGTGTTATAGATGTCAAGGTTTCGGCCACTCGGCCACTAATTGCAACTTAGCACCCCGCTGTGTGAAATGTACTGAACCCCACAAGACTGAAGAGTGCCCCAAGAAGACCCGGGACCAGCCAGCCAAGTGCTGTAACTGTGGTGGAAATCACCCTGCAAATTTCCGTCAGTGCAAAGAGCGCGAAAATTATTTAAAGATTTTACGGGAACGCCAGGAACAACAAAAAGCCGTCAGGACTATTAATCCGCCACTGAAGACAAACATAGTTGATGAGCGACCCTGGAACATTGTAGCTGCCGCCAATACACAAAAAGCCACTGTTAAAGAAAATCCACAAGATCCGGCGACAGCTGACATGCTGGCTATTTTAATGACGATAAAAACCATCAAAAGCCAATTTCTAGGTTGCACTAGTATGATGGATAAAGTTATTTTAATTTTAACCCACCTTGGTCAGTATGTGTAAAACACAAAATGTACGTATCCTCTACTGGAATGCCGATGGCATTCGCTCTAAAATCACGGAACTGTTGGACCTGGTAAGCGAGCTTTCTATTGATATTGTAGCACTGTCAGAGACCAGAATATCCCCCCACATCAAATTACACACCCCTGGCTTCACCTGTTACCGGTGCGATAGGAAACCTGACGGACACGGCCAAGGAGTCGCAATTTTAGTCAAATCGGACATAGAACACACCCCTCTAAATATACCTATAACTAAAAACCTAGAGTGTGTGGGAATACAAATGGCTCTATCAAATCAGGAAATCGCCTTTATTTCAGCCTATCAATCGCCTAACCAACCTTTACTACCCACGGACTTAGACGCAATTATCAATGTTCGACCTAAAACTCTCATCATGGGTGATCTTAACACTAAACACTCCTACTGGCACTGCTCTCGCTCCAACATTCACGGCGAAGTACTTTTCGATCACATGGTCAACAACGAATATGACATTCATGCACCTTCTAGTCCCACACTAGTCCACTACCATAGCACGCATTTACCATCTACCCCTGATATTATCATAGCCAACTCTGTTTATCACCTTTCAGAGCCTCAGGTAATCACCAGTCTTTCTTCTAACCACCTGCCTGTATGCTTTGCCGTAGCTGGTAAAGTCAACAGACAAGCGCGTATCATCTTTAATTACAGAAAGGCTGACTGGAAAGGCTATAGATCTCATTTGAACGAATCTATAACGTTAGACCAAACAACGCTAGACTCTCCTGAGGCAATTGACCTTGCTGCTGAGTATCTTACCCAATCAATCATTAATGCAAGAGATAAATCCGTCCCTAAATTACCAAGTGATAGTAGTCATAAACTCCCTCGTCGGATCAGGTCGCAAATAAAAATTAAAAATCGTTTTCGTAAATTAGCCTTGGAAGAATTTAATCGGTACAACCGTCGTCAGCTATTCTTCCAAGTCAACAACATGCAGAAATCCATCAAGTCTAAGATCCAAGCCTTAAATGACAATGTCTGGAACAATAAATTAGCTAAAATAACAAACCCTGCTTCGGACTTATGGAGAGTAGTCAAGTCTTTAAACCACCAGCCTATTTCAATACCCCCTCTAACAACATCTAATAATACTACCACCTCCTCAGAGCTTGAAAAATGTGAGACACTAGCCAATACTTTCCTAGAAAACATGAACCTAACTAAACATTGGGTCAGTGATCCCACCACTGAAGAGGCAGTCAAAGATTCCAACAAGTTGCTGGACTGTTACCAGTTGGATGACTACCCATCACTTGTTAGGCCGAATGAGATTCGAAAACTTGTGAGAAAACTAAAACCAAACAAAGCGCCTGGCTTTGACGGCCTAGGAAATGGCTTACTGAAGAATCTCCCTCAGAAAGCTATTGTTTATTTGACAAAAATGTTTAATGGTTGCTTACGCCTCGCATACTTCCCGAAGACATTTAAGCACGCTAAAATCATAGCTATTAAGAAACCTGGGAAGGATCAAAATATTCCTTCTAGCTATCGGCCGATTAGTTTACTACCAAGCATAGGAAAACTACTAGAATCCATCATCTTATCCCGTCTCTCAAAAGCAACTGCGCATATTTTGATTCCCGAACAGTTTGGTTTTCGAAGCTCACATTCAACCACGCAACAGTTAGCCAGAGTGGCTGAACACATATCCCATGGGCTAAACCGCAGTCTTTCAACAGGCATGATCCTACTAGACATTGAAAAAGCGTTTGATTGTGTATGGCACGATGGACTATTACATAAGTTAATCAAACATGAAGTACCTCTATGTCTAGTAAAACTCATTCAAAATTACTTACAAGATCGATCCTTCTCTGTCTACGTAGGCAAAGAGCATTCTGCCCCTAAACTCATACCAGCCGGTGTGCCCCAGGGTTCACTTGTGGGGCCGTACCTCTTTATACTTTACCTGAATGACATACCTAAACAGGCGCACACACAACTTGCCATCTATGCTGATGACACTGCAACATTCACGACAGACAAAGACATTGACATAATCACTGGACGGCTACAATATTCATTGGAAGTACTCAGCCAGTTTTTCAAGACCTGGAAACTGAAACTAAATTCCACAAAAACCGAAGGAATTCTGTTTACTAGAAAACGCAAACTACCTATTAGATTCGTTAAAATCGATGATTTCCAGATAACATGGCGTGAATCGGTTAAATATTTAGGCATAATACTAGACAAGACCCTTAACTGGAACAAAAACACTGAACTAACTATAAAGAAAGGTGCAAAAGCCCTAAATTCATTAAAACCTATTTTAAATCGCAAATCCATTCTCAGTCCTTCAACAAAATTGCTTATTTATTCTACCTTAGTAAGACCATGCTTAACTTACGCAGCACCTGTCTGGTCCAGCCTGGCAGAAACCAAATATATTAAACTCCAAACAATCCAGAATAAAGCATTAAAATTAGCATATAACACACCATTTCGCACAAACCTTAAAACATTACACATGCGTATAAAGTATCCATTTTTAAAAGATTACATATTAAAAATTTCACGTAAATTTTACCTGCATAAAAACCCCTCACACCGTAATACACTAATATCTGCAATAGGTAAAAGCAGACTAAATTCATTGTCTTACGCTCCAACTTACAATCGATATCGACTCCCCCATCACTACTTCCTCCGTGACGTATCATGACGATAGCTCGCTTGCTAGCTGACGCCGCTTGACCGGCCGTGTATATATAAGACCTATGCGCGGTCTACCCGCTATTTAACTCATTTTATTATAGCATTATAATAAACCGTACATTTTGTATCTTAAACATGAAATATTATGTGGGTCCATACTAAGGCTTGCACATACCTAGTTGTTAAACGATGTACATTATAAGTCAATTCATGTCAACTCAAAATTTGTAATTAAAACATGTTTTAATGTTTGTAAAGGCGAAATATAGCCTATGTAACATAAATTAATCACGAACTGTGTACAAATAGAATAAGATCATTTGTAAACACTATTGTAATAACCTTTTCTAGTAATAAAGACCTTGAAAAATCAATCAATCAATTAAAAAAAAAACATAAGTAAGTATTTAATTTGAGTTGAGAGCAAAGCTAACTAATTGGTTGCAGGATATGTCTTGCGACGATACAGGAAATGTTTTAAATATCATCTGATGAATAAATTACTAAGTCACTTGAACCTGATTGCATTTAAGAGGAAATGCGGTCGGAGAGACTCTTGAAAAGGCCTAAGTAAAATGTCATAATTCGAGCATTGGCTCTCGCCTATTTCCTCCTCCAACATTGGACAAATTTAAAAGATATTTCATAAACTGAATAAGAAGGATATATACCGTGTACCTATGTTTTTCTTTTTTCATGAATAGTTGTCAAATTTGTACACTAGGGCTCTGTTAACAGCGGTTTAAATCGGCATTTTTTGAGGGTTCTAGTGCTTATAAAAATAATGTATAATCAAAAAGGAAACATAGGGACATACAAGTAGTTAATATTTATTATTCTGTAAAAAATCATTGCTTTATGGTCATTAACCAGACAGAAAACAGGCGAGAGCGTTTCTGTGGACAAAAGGCCACCCGCATTTCCTCTTAAGTTGTAATAATCAATGTTTATGAGGAACTTTGGCTCCCGAGATACAAGTGTATTTTTAATTAGTTCAGGAGCCAGCTGTTCAACTTGCTTTTGACCACTGCACAATCAAATTTAGTGTGTGGTAATCTTTAAGTATGTGTTCTTTGTACAATAAGCTTGTGCTTAATTATTTATATATAAGACGGTCCCCCAAATTGTCCGCCCTTTACTTCCTAGTGCTGTAGCTGGGAAGAAGAAGTGGCGCAGCAAAGTCGCCATCACATAACGCATGTTCCAAAACTATCTGCTGAAAGTGTGAACAAACTCTGTCTAGTTTAAATTCTTACGCAATCACCCACTAAAGCGAATTATTAACACATTCATTCATTTGTCAATTTATGACAAATAAATATGTCGCATGTAATAGATTATCCTAATTATAGGTATTGTTATTATTATCAATTTACTGTTAAAACTTGAATGTTTGTAAAGTAGACCAGTTAAAATATTAAGGAATAATGTAGCAAAACATAGAAAATATTCCAAACGGATATCCACCTTTTATGTCGTTGATATTTTGGATGACGGTAGATAGAAACGTCAAAGTTGTTGTTCGCGACTATAAAAGGGGGAGCTCCGAGTGGCGGGGATCACAAGCCCGGTTAAGCAGACGACAACCTCATAGGTTGAACTGCGAGATGCCATTATCAAAAAAAAACAAAAAAAAAAAAAAAAATGGCGGGGATCATTCTTGTTCGAGACATCGACCAGAACGGAGCTCTGGCCTACAGTCTGTTAATATGTGGAATAGATCGGCCAGATGTCATGTAAGTTAATTGATATTATTATCTTGACTATTGCTGAAAATTATAACTATGGTGTTCTGTATATTATTATGTTATATTATGGCCAATGTTTTAAAGTGTATAATGGAATTGTTATTATGTTGCTATTATTCGGAGTTCTCTTGGACCATTGTCCAAAAGATATAATTAATTGTTTTTAAAATAATGGTAATTTATGGCAATATAAGAAATTTGTTGATAGAATACTCTAGTACTGTTTCCATGGAGTTTCTGGTCCTTCTTCTCCTTGATGACCTAGATTTGGAACGGACAACTAGCTTTCTGATTAATCACTGACAAGCCTAAATTGAAATAAATGTCTAGCTTGTCTTTCTGTGCTTTATTTCATAAAATCCTTTCCCTACATATCATATTCATAGTTAATTTTACACATATTAAATAACTAGTAACCATTCTGATATTCAAAGCTTTATATTTGGGTAATTGGGTATAGACTTATTAATGGATTCTACCCCATTTTCTAACACATGCATACGGCCGACCCTAATTGCATAACACACTATCAATCACAATCTGAATAATTTTGAAAGATATTGCTAATCCATTGCTTCATATGTTCGACAAACTTGTCTGCTCATCAACGTAAATAACGCAATGAATGTTGTTGAACTGTCAAAAATAAAGCCATTCCTACTGTTAGTTTGTTACGCTATTACCCCAAGCTTTAGCGAGGCATTTTAAATATTGCCTTGCTAGATGACAGTCAATCAACAAATGTCATTTATGATCAAAATGATTCAATTTGAACTCATCATAATAAAGATTATGTGAGAAATAGTAAGCGCCACTGGCGAAGGGTGAATTTATGACAGAGGTAGGCCGGAGCAAAAAAAAAAGCCAAAAGAAAATTTCAATGACGAATTGACTATAGAGTGGTTATGTTCTGAATTTTCGAAGGGAAGCCGGTGAGAATCGAGTTGAATGGTACCTTCGCCACTGGTAAGCGCCATAAAGATATGTTCCTAAACTCCAGCGTTTTCTCGTCTATTTCTAGCCCCACTTTGCTTAAAGGTCATGCGCTGCATGTTGGCATGGGATCTAAAAATAAACTAACCTTTTCCTTCTTACTGTCATAAGATGGTTAGGATAGATAACAGTCATCACCGACGGGACTAACATCATCTGCCTAGCTTTTTCCCAACTATGTTGGGATCGGCTTCCAGTCTAACCGGATGTAGCTGAATACTAGTATTTTACATGGAGCGACTGCCTATCTGACCTCCACAACCCAGTTATTGGGTAATACGAAACCCATAGGTTAAGACTGGTTGTCAGACTTTCGAGCTTCTGACTATCCGTAAAGACTGTCAAAGATCCACGAATGACAGCCGGAACCAACGGCTTAACGTGCTTTCCGAGGCATGGAGGGGTCTTGGTATGTAAAGATGGTCACCCATCTGCGGACCAACCGCGGCAAGCGTAGCTTAACCTGATCGATCGACCCGTGCGGCTGTTATTACTTAGCCAGATCATAATGATCACCATACTTATTTCTAACAAGCTGGACTATATTTAGCTAAGAATAAATGTAAAAGGAAAGACACAAATAAACAACAGTTTATAAGTAACTAGCGAGCCGCCCCTTCTTCGCAAGGATTTAACGACTTGACAAAACATCAAGATTTCTTTACCCCTCGTCTGTCAAGCTGGCAATCTTATTAAGTTCAGCAACAATAGAAAAAGTAACTGTCTCATTAGTGACAGTTGAGCTCTTAAATAAAGGTTTCATATTATTGTATATTTATTCCCGATGGTTTATAAGTGCACATAAAAGTACCTAGCTTCTGCCCTCGACTTCGACCGCGTGAAATTTCACCCTCCCCCATTCACCCTCTTAGGGGTGGAATTTCAAAAAACTTCTTAGTGGATACCTACTCTTCACAAAGAACACACCCTCCAAATGTCATGTCTCTAGTACCAGCGGTTTAGGCTGTGCGTTGATATATCAGTCAGTCAGGACATCGAATTTTATATATAGATATCGAAGTTTCAAGTAATAGGGGGCGCCGGGCGAGTTTATTGTCTAATAGAAACCCCACATAACAGTGCCCAAACCGGGATTCAAACACAAGACGCTTAGCAGCCACGCCTCCGACCACTAGACCCATAAAAGTCATAGTCAAGCATATTTGGGGGGCGCCAGGGTTGCCAGTGCATATAACCCTATTGATGGATATTTCAGAAATAGTCATTCAATAGGGTTATATGAACGTATTGATGATTATCCTATTAATATTATAAACGCGAAAGTTTGTGAGGATGGATGGATGCTTGTTACTCTTTCACCCAAAAACTACTAAACGGATTTTGAAGAAACTTTACAGTAATATAGCTTATATATCAGAATAACACATAGCGATAATTTTATCTCGATATTTCCACGGGATCGACGCTTATGCGGGTGAAATCGCGGGGCGCTGCTAGTAATTCTATAAATACATATTTATTACGGTCGTGAATCATGTTTTGTTTAACATACAACCTGACTGACCTGTAAATTACAAAACACTATAAAAAAAATGCCCTGGCGCTTCCCCCCTTAAAAAGTTTAGAAATCTATGCGGCTTACCTGTAAGTGCACCTCATACTCCGTCGGCCCAAAATACGATCCATACAGTCCAAAGCCGACCACAAAAATTCTCTGATCAACCGTAAACCGGATCCTGTCTGTGGTTCCACTGTACCCCCACCTCGACTCCGTCTGGGGAAACCTATTCACTGTCAGTTCCTTACCAGTCATGCAACATCTCGGGGTGTCGAGAAACCCCACATTCGGCTTAGGGTTGACGGTAAAATATAGGAACAGTTGCACGATCTCTCGGTCATCTAAAAGGCCGCTTTGGGCTGGGCCCATGGCGAATTCTTCTACGGACATTAGGGGAAATCGGATGGCGTTGAAGGCTCTGCCTAGGACCATTCTTTGGTTGGTGGGTGTGACGGGTAGTTGTCGTCGTATGCATTCGGCTTCCGACCAGCGCAGGACCGCTGAGAAGATTTTCGCTTCTCTGATGCGGAGTGTGTCCCTGGAATAGAAATAAGAAATGTAATATTATGTTTTGGTAGTGCGCTGATATGAATGTTTCAGGATAGCCTGGCCACACGCCAAGATAAAAGAAAATTAAGAGGATTGAACTAATTTCGTAATATTTTTTTCTGTGTTAAGTATGTAATTTTAACTTTGATTACTTTAAACTGTCAGAGCGATTATTTCAAACATCTGCAACAACGTGAACTTTGAACGTTCATATCTCGGAACGTGACACTTCACGGAGTTTGGTCTTATAATGATTTTTGTTTGCATTGATGTCAGCTATCGATAGCAAACATGCGAGGCCGCCATTTTGAAAAAAAAACAAAATGACGCGTCAGTAGGTAATTAGCAGTGTAGGGCGTAGTTAACTACAATTTTGTAATCTGGTTACTAATTACGATTAAAAGTAGTTAACTACATGTAGTTATGATTACATGTAACTTAACTACTTTAATCAAACTACATTAAGTAGTTGTTAATTTGATTGCTGCAATAAGTTATGATTATTTAAGTTTTATGAACTTATATTTTGCAATTAAATAAACATGTAATGTGTAGTAATATGTTTTGGAATAATGCGACTACAACGCGATGCTCTAACTACCTACCAAACGACAAGTCGAAAAACGCGCGATAGTCGTTCATGTACTTACATGAACGACTCGCGCGTGTTTGCTTTTTAGGGTTCCGTACCCAAAGGGTAAAAACGGGACCCTATTACTAAGACTTCCGCAGCGCAGCGTATTTCCATACAAAAACTTGCGGTACGGCCCGCCTGTAAAATGTGATCGTTCATACAAAATGAACTAAAGTGATTTTAAGAGGATTATTGCAATACTCCAAAGTTCTCCACATCTAGTAACTAGTTATTTATGAGCAGGTCGTTCGCCATAATCTCTTTAAAAATTACCGCTAACAGTCGCTCATCTGCCCAATAATTGCGGCCACTAATAGCCAACTAGCCAAGTTTGAAATGGCCCCTACAAAAATATCTCTAGACTCAAATCTTTCTCACACACAACACACCTTTTATTTATCTTCTAAACTAATATAACACACAACAGAAAAAAAAATTGTGTCTGTTTTTTACGCTTTCACGCTAAAACGGCTGAAGTGATTTGGATGAAATTTGGCACATGGGACTTGAATTAGGACATAGGGTACTTTTAATCCCGATATTCCCACCGGATCGAGACTTATGCGGATGAAACCGCGTTGCGCAGCTAGTTATTTATATAGCAATTAAGTACACCATGTTGCTATGGAGAGAAGGCAGCGCAAATTAACAAGACAGTGTAAACCATAGGTTCTCAACCTTATTTTGTTCACTGTCCATTTTGAGAATACTTAATGTTTTTTTCTAGAGCCCCCAATTTTTTTACATACCATCTGGCGCGAATGTGATACAGCTATGGCCACAATCACACTATAATATTATAAAGGCGAAAGTTTGTGAGTGTGTTTGTACGAGTAATTTTGTATGTTTGTTACTTTTTTACACACCAACGGCTGGACCAATTTTAATAAAACTTGGTATGGAGGTAGCCGACACCCTGGATTAACACATAGGCTACTTTATATCCCAATATTCCCACGGGATCGAGTATTATGCGGATGAAATCGCGGGGCGCAGCTAAATATATTTTAAAATGTACTTAATATTATATAGTCTTAAGATAGGATATATAATTTCTCTGGGTGTTCTACTGCCCCCTTTAAAGTTTCAAACGCCCACGTTGAGAACCTATGGTGTAAACAAACAAGTTTACTAAATGTTTATTCTGGCACTGACACACAGTCTACTGTTGGCATGTTGACAATGACCTTCTAACATTACTGTCAACAGATAATGTGAGGCATTGATTACAGGGAACACTCAAAATACTTGCCACTCAATAGAGAATCTTGAGGTATTGTAGGAAATAATAACGACAATTTTCGTTTCTATGCAGGCAGTTAATATATGATATCTTATTTTTGTTAGCATAAGCATAATCAGCCTATAAAGTTCCCACTGTTGGGACACAGGCCTCCTCTCGATCAGAGGGAGTGGGCAGTAATCCATGTTAGTACATGTTACACGTCTTCAAAATTTTGGGTTCTAGAACATGTTGGTTTCCTCACAATGTTTCCATTCACCGTTTTGAGAGCAGTGATGATGAAGTAATTTACACTAAGTAAACGTCTGTCTGGGTTCAAACCTGCAACCTACAACTCGGTAAGTCTGCCGCGACTTTGGTTTGGTTTGAGGTAATAACAGCCGTGTTACTGAGCCACCTTTGCTCCATATTTTTGTTAGCAATTTGTTACATAAATAAGGTGCCAATTTTTCAATTGTCTGCATAACTTTTAATTTCAGGAATAAATATTGCTGTTGGACAGCTCTTGTATAGATAGAGAATATGTCAACCCCCATTCTTATTCTTCAGACAAAGGTTTGCCCTAAGTAGATTAATTCTTCAGTTTATAATTAACTAGCTGCGCCCCGCGGTTTCACCCGCATAAGTCTCGATCCCATTGGAATATCGGGATAAAAACTATACTATGTTGTTTCCCGGGAGTCAAACTATATCTATACCAAATTTAATCTAAATCGGTTCAGCAGTTTAAGTGTGAAGAGGTAACAGACAGATACACTTTCGCATTTATAATATTAGTATGGATTTGTTTTGTTTATTTAAATATTTAATAGGTCACTATAAATATTCAGTTATTTCAATTTCAATAGAAAATTAATTCAGTGTCAGTACCTAGTGAATAAATGATTTCTTGATCTATACATACAAATAAACAAAATTAGAGTGTCTGTTTCTAATATTAAAATAACCACTTTTTACTAAATGGATATGGATGTAACATGGTACATATACCAAAATAACATTTTAAAATTTTTTTGCCTGTTTGTTAGTTCCGGCTAATCTCTGAAATGGCTGAACCGATTTTGACGGGACTTTCACTTGCAGATAGCTGATGTAATAAGGAATAACCTAGGCTACTGTTAATTTAGAAAAAAAAAACTTATAATTAGGATAGGATTTCACGCAGACGAAGTTGCGGGCAGCAGCTAGTTTGAAATATGAAGTAACCAACCAAGGCTAAGTTACTTCACATTTTACTTTTACTAAAGTTTTGTTCTTGTCTTTATAAGTTGGTAAATCAATTACCTTAAATTAAAGTGATTACAGTCCGTCAAATCTAAGAAGTACCGTTTGACGTTTCATATTTTTCAACTTTGTTCATACGAATTCATCATAAAACCATGAATTTAGAAAGATTTCATTATTGTATCTAAAAATGTACAATTCTTAATATCTACATGTAATTGAAAACTTTCAAACAAAGCAAAATAACACATATTTATAACTGTCAAACGGTACTTCTTAGATTTGACGGACTGTAGTTGATATTTACTTTTTTTTATCACTACCTTCCTATTCATTATTGTAAATCTACTTTTAACGACATTATTGTATGCTTGTTAACATTTTATGTAAATTTAGTTTCTCAGTAAGTGAATTATTTTTAATTCTTAATGAGAAACAATAAAGCACTTAAACCACAATTATTTGAAAAATAATATAAAACCACATACCTTTCCAGCACTGCATTTAGTGTATCCTGATCAATATCAGTAAATCCTTCAGCGTTTAATGCATCAGCAGTATTCTTATCTATCATCTCCAAGCACAGCGCCGCCAGTTGCGGTTCATCAAACAAGCGTGCCTGCGTCAGCAAGAGAAACGCATTGTCCGTACCCAAGTTACTTTTCAAAAAGTCTACACAATGCTCCTCTAATGCAGACACAGCATATTTCTTGGCAGTGTAAAGCGTTGTCATGACACTCTCTGGACCAATCCTTACCTCATCAGAATATAGGAACTTTAGTAAGTGTAGGAAAGCCGCAGGCTCCACATCAGGTAACTCTACTTCATCAGACTTAGTTGCTAGCACACCATTGAACATGGCATCGAACACTGCACTGCCCACAGACAACACGAACTTGTGCGCGGGTATGACCTGCAGGTTAGCCTCCTTGCCGACGATAAAATGAACGTCGCATAAGATCTCGTTGTTAAAAAGGAACGATAACCTTTCTTTTACGGTAGTTTTTGTCGCCTGCCAGTTGTGTAAGCGTCCGCCTGTGTTGTTAATTGGCTGCAGGTTTTCTATTGCGGAAGACGAGGCGAGAGGCTCGCTCGCCTGTCCGTTGTCTTCCTCCTGTATCTGCCCGAGCTGCCGCGCCTGCTGGTTGGATGGCAGCATGTTCTGCGGCGGCAGCTCGTCTCCGCCGCCTCCGTCATCCAACCTCACGTTAAGCAGTCTATTAACTATATCATTTTTAGACCCAGATGCCATAACGCGTGGATTTTTAACTATCACACATTACACGAAACGCCGGTCGTGCTCGAAACACGTTGTTTATAATTGAAAACGACTGTAACTAACAAGAATGTGGGTGTGAGACACAATTTGAAGTGATTTGTTGTAGTAATTATCCTCAATTTTTGTTTATCACAGAACAGAAGTGTTTCGAAGATTTTTTGACGCGTGACAGGAAAATTTCGGTATTGCCATTTTGAGAGTTAAAAATTCTACCAAAAGTTGTGATTTTTTCGAGATATCGCCGTAGATTTTATAAAATTTTTTTGCCGCGAAATAAATATTTATTATTTTCTCATTATACTCGTCAATATGAACATCTTTTACTATGGGACCAAACCTGAAATCGCGAAAAAAAAATCAGCTGTTCCCTACATTTATGTTCGTGTTGACTGATGGAAGAATGGATGGAACTTGTGGATAACGCACTGGACATAGACATTCCTCACAAAAGTGAGGAAGGCGTCTCATTTTTGCAGGAAATAAAACTATTGTTCCTACTGTCTTATATAAATATAACAATCATAATGCAAATGCCGCAGCAATACCTACCCATCGGGGGACCCATACTCCACAAAATATTAGCGCGATTTAAATTCGCACCGCACGCGCACCGCGTCAAATCTGCATCAAAACATAGATTTTTTTACCGCACGAATTTAAAATCACTATAGTGTGTGTAGATACTTAAAAATAAATTATGATCTACTAGCAGCGCATCGCGGTTTCACTCGCATAAGTCTCGATCCCTTGGGAATATCGGGATAAAAAGTATCCTATTTCCTCTCCCGAGACTCAAACTATCTCTATACCAAATATCTAAATCGGGTCAGCGGAATAAGCGTGAAGAGGTAACAGACAGACAGACACACTTTCGCATTTATAATACTAGAAGCGCCCCGCTGTTTCACCCGCATAAGTTTAGATCCCGTGGGAATATCGGGATAAATAGTATCCTATGTCCTTTCCCGGGACTCAAACTATCTCTACACCAAATTTCATCTAAATCGGTTCAGCGGTTTAAGCGTGAAGAGGTTACAGACAGACAGACACACTTTCGCATTTATAATATTAAGTACCTACGGATTAGTATCCAGGATATGTAACAAAATGGCGATAAAAACGTACTTAATATGTAGGTATGATTTCAAGCCTATAGCAATGAGAGGGTAGACAGCGAGGTTAGTAGGTTTTGCTGTATCATTTTAGTTTAGGTCGTTGGCAATCCGTTCGTTGCTGCAATTTATAATTAAGGGTTCTGTTACCTTATTAAAGGTATAATTTTTTTTATCTACCTACCCACATATTTATGTCGCCGCTTAATTCAAAGACTTCAAAATAAAATAAATCTTTATCATCATCACCATTGTCTGCCAAAAATCGTCACAGATTTCAGAACTCTTTATAAAGATCAGCGGAGTAATTGCGTAACAAACACACTATCAATAGCAATGGCTATCATTTTGATTGTTCAACAACATTCATTGCGTAATTTACGTTGTGGAGCAGACAAATTTTTCGAACATAATTATGAAGCAATGGATAGCAATATCCTTCAAAATGATTCAGATTGAGATTGATAGTGTTACGCAATTAGGATGCTGTAGGTACCTAAATCTGTTCCTCCTCAATTAAAGATAAAAATATGTTTGTATAATTACCTATTGGTCCGAGTTTTGTGTTGATAAAAATAATATTAATCAAAGCGACACTCAAGTTCACTATCTACCAATTGGTTTTTCTAAAAAGATTTCTAAGGACATAAGAACCATCCGACAGTGCAATATACTTATCTATCTACTTAAAGCATGATGTTATGGAATACGTTGAGGGCGCGTGTGACTCAAAGATATGGCGGGTACCGGAGTTTTATTACCGCGGAAGCTGCGACTCACCGAGCACGCACAGGGCTAGGAAACGGGGAGTATTTCCTCCATATTTACTATAACTTTAAATTTTGCGAAATGTTTGAGGGAATAGAATATCCGAGCTATTGAACAACCCACGTTAGGACTAACAGTTTGTCCAATCTACATACCTATATGAAATTAGGACTGCTCTTATATTAATATTTTCAATGCTTCCTTCGCTATCCCTGGATCAGTAATTTGTACCAGTTAGACCAAAAAGTAGAACAGAATTTCTGCCATATTATCAGTCAGATAAGTACATCGTAATTTATCTGGAGGTTCGAAGCAGACCATCGTAATATGATTGTTATGGTGGGTTGGTGATGCTCAGTGTTTTTGACAACTGAAATATTGGAATTAGAAATGTAAATGGTCCCAAATTTCAGCTGATCTTATGTGATTTATTGATTGAGGTTACAAATTCTGGACTCCCATCTTCTTCGAGGACTAGATGAAGCTACTTTTTAGATATCTCGCAAATAATTTGCATATTCCTTTAATTAGCCATAACTATCTCTTCTCCGTTCTATGGCGTTTCTCGTACGTCATCAAGGGCACGCACGCGCGCAACGGTCGATTCAGCTACAGGTGCTGGCCCGGCAGTCGCACCGACGCCGTCTGCCACGCACCACCTCTCCGGAGACAAACAAGGCGATACTGACTATGACAGACTGATAACCCAAACATCATTCTAAACTTAACAAAACGCTTATTAAAAAACCTCTCTAGCCTGTAGCTGTAGTGTAAGCAAAACGTTGTGTCAACAAAACTCATTGCGTTTACAAATTCAACAGGCGCTCATAACATTTCATGCTCGAGTCTTATGACTAGTGTAAATAATCTTTAAAGTTTAAATATTAATCGTTGTCTCGTTTTCTCTACTGTTGTTATAAAGTGTTGTCTGTTCACCTATTGACTTGTGTGTGATCTAAGTGTTCGCGTTCTATAAATAATGTTGTTTCCATTGTTGTTGATCTTGGACTGGATGCTACCTGCGTATGACCGTGTAGTGACTGTGACATAATTGTATTATAATATGAATACGATTAAGTAAAGGTGAGTTGGAATCGATATTTTTACAGTATATTGTAAGATATAAACATACGTCCCACACGATGCTATAAATATAGGTAGGTAGTTGACTAGGTATCGTATTAATAAATTAGCGGCATCGAGAGGCGAAGCTGTAGCCAGTGAAGTAAAGATAATACTTACGTAGCAGTCTACCTAATTATAATAGAACTTTACAATAATCATGTTTTGGTAATACCATTATCCGAGATTAGATTTTATTTAAAATTAGGATGCATCTAAGTTCGAGCTAAAAAGTTACATATTATAGGATTAATGACAATCTTTGTAGGTAGTAGCCTTGTTTTAACGACTGGCTAAATAAAACAACAGGTTCATCTAAGACCCAATATTTTTCTTTACTTTATCACAAACCCAATGCAGTGGGGCATAATAACATCTTACAGCTACGTACATCTGCTGAACCTCGTAAATTAAAAACTAGCCTGTTCTCAACTATGTTGAGGCCGGCTTCCAGTCTACGAGATGCAGCTTAATACAAATATTTTACATGGAGCGACTGCCTATCTGACCTCCACAACCCAGTTACTTAGCTAAAACAAATCCACCAACAATTAAAACAAAAAGGCCTTTAATTATTATTCATAGGTCATATTATGAGTAGATCGCGCCCGTGCAATACCTGGGAGGGGTGCTGTTAAATTAAAAATTATTTATTATTTCATTCATCAGAGTCGTCTAGAATCTTAAAACACACTTGCTTCAAAAAACAGTCAAAATAATAATAGTATTTTATTTCACATAAACCTCATGGGCTCTTATGAAACGCCAGAAGCTAGGTGCACGGTTCCAATTGGTCGTTTCAGTCAAAATAGAACTTCAAGGTCTAAATGTATTGTTCCAGACATGAACATGATGCTGAGCCCGAAGATGCAGCGGTCAGTCCGTGTGAATGATGGCCAGCTACTCGCCCTGTCCGACAGGGCGCAGTATGACCATTCACAGGTTGGTAGTCCATCAGCTTCATTGGGTTCAAGCTTATCATCTGCGTCATCTATACTCTTTACTCTAACGTTACTGGATAATGATAATGGAAAATGTCATTGGGTTCAAGTTTATTAGGAAAGATTGTATGTGTGAATGTGGAGAGGTCTCTCAGAGTGACTGTACACCCTGGATAGTTGGCCGCGCTACGATCCTGCAGACTGGTTCATCTCTGCACCATAGGACGTTTGGTTTTATGTGACAAAACAAGTTCAAGATGTCATGAGAAGTAGAAATGCGAAGAATAAAGTGGTTTCTCTGTCATAAAATACAGTGAAGGACGCCATCAGGCTAGGTGGAGCGTCGGGAGCGACGATCTTCGCGGGATAGTTGGTTGGTAAAGTAATGGCTAGGGATACGTAGGATTTTCGTCTTTACTTAAATTATTTATTAATTAAATTTTTTATTAAATATAGTGTAGGTATTATTACTTTGTCACAAAATGTTGAAGAAAAATATTTTGTAAACGCAACAATCCCGTGACGTAGGTTCCACGGGATGAACTCTTAGAGGATGTGCTCATAATATCTATAGGCAGCTACTAAATGTAGTTCAGCAAGAAACTCCTGTCGATGTCATCCATGATACCATAATGCACAACCAATCCAACCACAATGTTAGCTTTTAACCATTTTTTTTAATACATAGTTAATTCAATTCGAGGTATTCCACTCAGAGCACTGATTTGAACCGCACTTGGACGAGCAGCACCTGAGCACTTCCACTAACCGCACTGAAACAAAATTTTGTAACGTGCGGTTCGGTGGAACAATTTATCGTTATTGAGGCTTATAGGTAATGATTATGCAAATAAACAAGTAGGTACGTGATTTTTGTTTTTTTAGCGAATAAAAGCGAAAATTTGCATTTTGAGCGAAACTTCGATTTTTTGTTTTCGAAATATATGTAACTTTAGTAATGGTCCATTCATAGAGAAGCTGAGGAAGGATCGAGCTTAATGGCATTTAATTGTAGAGGAGGCCTAATGGTTATTATGGTAGGAAGCATTTCATATTTTAAGGACCTAATATATAGAGAGCAGTGGTGGCCCAGTGGTAACGGCCGCGACTTAGGTACGAGTTGTAGGTCGTAGGTTCGAACCCAGACAGGCGCTTTACTTTGTGTAAATTATTTCATCACCACTGGTCTCAAAACGGTGAAGGAAAACATCGAGAGGAAACCTGCATGTCCTAGAACCAAAAATTCGAAGACATGTGACATCTACCAACCCGCATTGGGCCCGCGTGGTGGATTACGGCCCACTCCCGCTTACTGAGAGGAGGTCTGTGCCACAGCAGTGGGAACGTAATAGGCTGATTATGATGAATATTTGTTTTAGTTATCTACAATAGCTAGGTACATATTACCAGTTTTAGTGGACTTCTACTAACTTTTATTATCTTTGTAGGCTGGCTACTTGCACAAACGAAGCTCTGACAACACCAAGTGGCAGCTTCGATGGTTCATTCTCTATCAGGTAAGAAAAACATACGTTTATATTTGAAGCCTTTTAACATTATTATGACCCGCACCCTAATTGCGTAACACACTATTACTCTCAATTTGAATCATTTTGAAGTTTATTGCTAATCCATTGCTCCAAATGTTCGAAAAATGTGTTTGCTCAGCAACGTAAATAACGCAATGAATGTTGTTGAACTGTCAAAATGAAACCCATTGCTACTGATAGTGTGTTACGCAATTGCCCTGCTGATCACCCGTACCCCAACTAATCCACAATCACACTAAAGTCTATTCAAAGACAAATATCATCTTTATTGTAATGGTAATTAAGTTGACTTCAGAGTGCCTAGCACTGTTAAAAAAATATATATAGATAAATGTTTGAAATTGTCGCGTAAACTGAACTTTATTGTGTAGGATTTGAAGTTATTTTTCCATAAACTTCATATTTGTTTACATTTTTGGTTAATAAATCGCGAATGCAGATTACAACCACACTACAATCACAACCACATCACAAGCAATTCAAGAATTCTGGGAAATTTTCAAAAATACATGAAAATTGGGTTTTCTCGAATTGCATTAATTTTCGCATAGGCTTTATGGGATTACTTGCATGTCGTCAGAAACGCAAGTGGTCAAATAGGTACGCATTTCGTCATCTCTCAGGATAGACTCGCAACTTGTCAGAAACGGAACTCGGCAGACACGCAGATCGGCAGACACGCAACACGACAGATACGCCTTTCGTCAGATATTTGAAACCATCCACCCAGATTATTTTTCCAATGCCAGATAATTTTATCGTAGGAATAATTTTGACTTTTTGACAGTACTTCCATATAAAAACTGTCAAACGTCAATTTTATGTGCTTAACTGTTGCAAATGGACACACTGACACACATTGTTGGTTGCACTATCACGTCTTGGAAGGAATACGTCAAATAACAAGTCACCCTGCATAGATATTTTCATAAAAATCAACCACAAGCGAAAGCCATATTTTTCCAGCCAGTTTCATGAAGATTAGGTACCTATATACCTTATAGTATATAAGTTACAAGTTTGCTTGCTGCACTCAAAAGCACTACTAAAGCTAGGTACCTACCTCAGCTATTTACGAAGGCATCGACCTTTCAAGTCACAGCAAAAATGCAGCACGAATCGAAATGGCTGAACTTTATTATTCCAAAGTTCATTGGACATTACAGTGTTACATAAACCAATCCATAGATCCATACCGACACAAATATAATAGGTATAATATCTACTCTTTATTATGTACACCAAGACTTACAGAAAAAAATCTAGAAATTTTACAAGGGTGACACAGTGGGCGGTTTTATAGCTAAAAGCGACCTTTTAAAAACAAACTTTGGATGGATTTAAGTGGGAAGGAGAATTTTATAAATGCGAGAGTAAGTCTAGCTGTCTATCTCTCTGTGACGAACACACTATCAACCACAATGTGAATGATTTTGAAGGATATTGCTAATTCATTGCTTCATAATATATGTTCGAAATATTTGTCTGGTCAACAACGTAAATAACGCAATGAATGTTGTTGAACTGTCAAAATGAAAGCCATTGCTACTGATGTTAGTGTGTTACGCAATTTCCTCGTTGGGTTAGGACATAGTATATACTTTTAATCCTAGCAGTACGTTCCCGTGGAATAATTTCTATCCTTAATGCGGGCGACTGCCGCGGACAAAGGCTAGTATAATATAAACAGTTGAATATATATTTTTTTTTTGCGGACGTTACATTATTCTTGGCCAACTTTTTAACTTCTTAGATCCTATTTAATATTCTCCTCTTGTAACGAGATCAGAACGATTTAAAGAATGATGGCTTGAAGTACTTAGGTAAGTTTGAGTCAGAGGTTTGAGGGACTAAATTCTATATAGAATAATCACCGCGGTTGCCACGACGTGGTTCCCCGACGCGATTAGGTACGCCATCGCCAATGAAGATTTCAAATGATTAACGAATGAAGTGTGCACGCCTCATTCGATTTCTGAACTGTGCTGAGAAAAGTCGCTTCAAAGTCAAATCAAATAAAAATAGAAATATTTATTTAGTTTTTTAATAGACTTAGTTAGATTAGGTTATTATATTATATTTTAATAATTTGTTGTTTACCTATTTAGTATTAGAAGTTTGTACATATTAGATAATAAAAACAACAATGATTATGAAATAAACTCGTTACTATAAAAGCGGGTAAAAAAAGAAAAGGCTGATGCTGTGCTACAAATGATATATGGATCACAGCATTCACAGCCTGTAAACATTGGCTTACATAATCAGCCTACTTATATAATGTTCCCACTGCTGGGACACAGGCCTCCTCTCTGTGAGAGGGAGGGGACTGTGCGGGTTAGTAAATGTCTTCGAATTTTTGGTTCCAAGACATGTCGGTTTCCTCACGATGTTTTCTTTTACCGTTTTGAGAGCAATGGTGACGAAATGGGTAGCGGGATTGTCTGAAAGGGTTACCGCTGCCCCGGAACATAAAGGGCTAAGGAAGGAACACGGGTGGGTTTTAGTCAGTAAGAGTCTGACACTCCCTCCCGCTCCAATCAGAGCGGGAGGAGTCATTAGATGATTTCCCATCCATAAAAAAAAAATGGTGATGAAACAATTTACTCAAAGTAAAGCACCTGTCGGGGTTCGAACATACGACCTACAACTCATAAGTCGCAGCCGTTACCACTGGGCCACCACTGCTCTCCAAGCATTGACTTGTAACCATAGAAATATAAGGTGTTAAAAAATTAACCTTACAAACTTTAAGAGGTGCTTTCGACCATCGAATTGAACAACTTTCACTATGGGACCAACTTTGAAATCACGAAAAAAATATCAGCTGTTTCATACATTTTGGTCAAGTACCTAGGTATTGAACTATTGTATTAAACAGCTGATTCTTTTTTCGTAATTTCAGTAGAGTTGGTCCAATAGTGAAAGTTGTTCAGTTCGATGGTCTAAACCACCTCTTAAAGTTTTTAAGGTTAATTTTTTAACACTGTATAAAATTGTGAGCCACATATTGGCCTGTATATACCACACTCACCACCGCCACATTTGCCTGAGAACCACACATAGAGTGCCGATGGCGGTAATAAAGATACTTTTATTGCGACATCAATTTATTTGAGTCATATTATATCACAGGTAGGCAGGTAGGTATCAGTTATCAGTCCAAAGAGGGCTGTTTGAAGAGCGGTTTATGCCCAAGAACCATCGAGTTAGTGATCCGAAGTTTAGCTATAAGTGGATTATAGACGCTCCCAATTTCGTTTTAGAGTACCTACTCCTCCGGCTCCCCAGAGGAATTACAGATTATACGGCTCTTACGACACGATCGGAGTGCATTCGAGCGAAGGGGACCAAGGAGAATGGGGATCAAGGGGGAAGGGGGCTTGGGGACGTTTGTTAAACCTGTCCAACCGTTTCCGATCTATTGAGCGATACTGTAAGATGGATCGATGGGGAACTGAGAATAAACGATTGGTTTTGTTATGGCAATTGTTGATTTATGATTTATATTTATGCGTAACTGGTTGTGGCTGCTGCTCTGTTTGCGTAGGTAGACTAGTTAATATTAAAACATTGTCCAAAGAGCATTCTATGATTCTCAAGTTACTTATAACAGTTCTTTTGGACTGACGCTCGTCTTCCTCTTATACAAGGGTAAAATCGGAACAGAAGTAATATTTAAGGAATATTGACTCTTAGCTGTTACGTATTATGAATAGTTAAAAATCGAATAATTTTGATCATAAATATATGTAAAAGTGACTTTAATGGACTTTTGTTGGTGCCCGCACCTACAAATTCAATCAAGATAATCTGTCTGTCTGTTTTGCACCTAAATTGCGTACCTAACACTATCAATCTCAATCTGAATCATTTTCAAGGATATTGCTAATCCATTGCTTCATACGTTCGAAAAATGTGTCTGCTCAACAACGTAAATAACGCAAAGAATGTTGTTGAACTGTCAAAATGAAACCCATTGCTACTGATAGTGTGTTACGCAATTACCGCGCTGTAAAAAAGTCACCGTGAAAACTTAGGTGAAGTGCAGAGCTGTCAATAGTGACAAGATAAGACAGAGATTAAAACAGAAGAAGAACTAGCAGGGGATCGAGGGGGAGGGTGGAGGGGGGGTTCAAGGGATCACACCGGAATAACACAATTCCTGGCATCAGGTGAAGCGATAGCTCACTTTACCTAAGTAGGTTTTGACGTTGAGATTTTTAGAGAACAGGTGGCCTACCATGATCTATTTAAAAACGATTCAAAAACAAGACATTTCAGTTTAGGTTCCTAAACTGCATCGCTTGAGCTGCTCTATGGACGTCATGGTACCAAACAGGGTTAGGGGGCAACTCGCAAGTATGAATGAAACCAAAACTTGCGACTCAGTTTGGGACAATCGCTGTCAGCAGATGGCACGGCCTAAACTGAATCGTTAAACTGACTTCATGGTACGAATTAGTAGAAGAACAGTTCAGTTTAGGTCCTAAAATGGTAGGCCTCCTGATCATGTTATTATTAAAGGTTGCAGCTATTATATGGACTTGACACTGTGTAATTTACATAAAGTTATTCATAGTGCCAACCTTTCTTGCAAAAACGTAACGTTACGATATGCCTTCAAATTTCACCCTCCAAGAAGCAATATGTCTGCCAGAAAATACCGTGAAACTCGAACACAAAGACGAGACATTCCGTCGCATAAGCTTGAAAGCGACATAAGCGTGTCGTACATTTTATCACTAACTTCAAACGCAAAGGAAATCCCGAGAGAACACATTCCACTGGAAATGGAACGTGCATAATGCCGGAAACGGGACGGAACGGGACGGGACGGGACGGTACCGACGCGGGAGGGACTATTGGTAGTATCGTGTAGTGGAAAGTTTGTACACTGATTTCGTGAAAAAGAATCAGCTGCTCCATACATTTAGGATCGCATTTATGACTCGGCAAAGTTGGGGAAGAAATGGTTTCAGTTAGGGTTGATGTTGATACCATTGTTTAAAAGTTGTTTATAAGATTTATTCCGGTCTGATCCCCTGAGCCCCCCTCCACCCCCCCCCCCCTCCTCGATCCCTTAAAACTAGTTTTCAGTTATTTCAACTGCACCTTGCATTTTAGATAAATCTTTATTTTGTACCAAATTAATTGGAAAGATTGGAAACTAGGAATGTTTTATAGGGTGATATACAATGTGTTTCAGAGGGGTGTGACCAAACTTGGGGGTGTCGTACAGGCCATCAAACTGAACAACTTTTTCCCGGATACCAACATTGTAATCGTGAAAAAAACATCAGCTGTCCCATACATTTGCTTAAGTAGGTATTGAAGTTTTGTATGGGACAGCTGATGTTTTTTTCACGATTACGATGCTGGTCCCCGGGAAAAAGTTGTTCAGTTTGATGGCCTGTACCACACCCCCAAGTTTGGTCACACCCCTCTGAAACACATTGTATAATGGGCGGTAATCTTTTTCCTTTGGTCGTAAAAGCGAGTGTCGTAAAAAGCAAGTTCGACTTTCGGTAGTAATCGCAAACTAATATTATAAATGCGAAAGTAAGTTTGTTCACGTTAAAACGGCTGAACGGATTTGTATGAAATTTGGCACACAGATAGACCATGGCCTGGGTAAGGAAAGGACATAGGCTACTTTTCATCCTGGATCGCGGACAAAGTCGCGGGTGATAGCTAGTTCTGAATAAATCAAAGTTTTCAGGATTGAACAGTTTGCACAGTCTGTGAACCTAAATTATCTTCCGTCTCATTTTAGTCCCATCTCCCAATTTAATTAGCACTGATGGCTCATTCTTCCTACGTAAAAATTGGTCATATTTTCGAAACTGATTGGTTAAAATTGAAGCCAATATAAAAATGGGCTTATTTAGACGTAAGTATAAACAACACAGATATTCTTATAGAAACACCCTTTTTATAAGGGTAGCTTTTTATTCGAGCAAGTGACGTCATGACCCGACGTATGTATGATAGAAACGATACGCAAATCAAATTCACGAACGTCGGTCGCGACAATACAAAAATTGGCAAAAGTTTCCATAAAACTGGGATTCGAGGCACATCCAGCCATTTGCTATTCGACGACATACATTTCCACATCCTTTGTTTTCGAATATTTGCTGGAGTATGCTTTTTGTTTTATATTTAGTCATATTACCGAAAAGGGAGAGCAGTGATGGCCTTGTGGTAACTGCCGCGACTTACGAGTTGTAGGCCGTAGGTTCGAACCCAGACAGGTGCTCTACTTTGTGTAAATTATTTCAATACTCAATTCTTTATTGCATTCCATATGTATTACATAGATGGTATTTAAAGTTAAAGAACAATATGGACCCTGTCGGGCACAGCAAAAATTACGAGAGAGGAAGAGGGCTAAGTAGCAAAATCAATATTATTTTAAATTATAAATTACTAGATGTGCTTAATTGGGCGCATAGTTATATTATATTAATAGGTTTGTGTATATAGGTAGGTATAGTATTTCATCACCACTTTTCTCAAAACGGTGCGTGGTGGATTCCCTCCCAACGAGAGGAGGCTTGTGTCCCAGCCTGATTATGTTATGTACAGAGTTAAGAAACCAAAGGGCTAATGCTTTCCATTATAATATTCTATGTACAGACGCCAGCACATCAAGCTACTACAATCTGTCAAATTTCTTTAGTAGATTTTCAACTTTATCGCTAAGGGCCTGTGCACACCACGTTTTTTAAACGCGCCGTTGACGCGCGTTTGTAGCGATACAGACGCGATACGCACGCGAGTCAGACGCAGCCTGTAGACCTTCTGTAGGATAAAAGCGCGCCGTCGACGCACGTTTCTAAAACGCGCATCAACGGCGCGCTTAAAAAACCTGGTGTGCACAGGCCCGAGAGCATAAGATTCAAAGTTGATTGGGGAAATTTGAGTTTCGGGTAGCTTGATGTGCTGGCGTCGAAATGCCGGCAGCGAAATTCAATTATTCTTGCATTTTTCGCAATTTGCAGGTCAGGTTCAGGTTGTATGAGTCACGAGCGTAACAAGTCTGTATTTACAGAATTATAAACATTAATATCATCAATATAACCCACTAAGCTCATATACTTAATCGTATTGATTGATATTTCATAAAATAGTCATTCAATCATATTTTGATCAAAATTCAACATGACACTGATTTGCATATTGCAAAAAACGTAAGATTTGAATTTCGCTACCTAGCGCATCCCTCTTAAATGTTAGCCTGTATTTCCTTTTTGAGTTTCAATGTATTTTTCGTAAAGATTGGTGGGTAGAGCTTCCCCCTTATTATAGTATGTAGTACAGCAGAATAATGGCTTCCCAGCCACACAGTTTGAAAAGCGTGTCACATTCTCACACAACATTAACGATAATAGACGTTCCTCTGCATACAATGTACACATTATATTATGGGACCTTGTTAACATATTATTAAACAGGCAATTACTTAACTGATTGGAATCCTTTTATAGTTGATAGCCCAAAATGAAAAGCATACAGTGGCAACCCATCCAATTAAGGAGCATTGTGCTGTGTGAGAGCAAAATAAAATTAAACGTTTTGTGCTATTCGGTTTTAATGTAGCAGGTAGAATGGGCAGTTGAACAATCATTACTTACGTGTCTTCGTGGCTAAATAATAACAGCCGCACATGTTGATCGAAGGTTAAGCAACCTTGCCGCGGTCGGTTCGTGGATGGGTGACAATCTATTACATATCGAGACTTTTCCGTGGCTCGGAAAGCACCTTAATCCGTTGGGTCGGCTGTCATTCGTAAATTTTTGACAGTCGTTATAGGTCTACCAGAACCTCATGGCATAAAAAAATATTGTGATTTCCATATGTCAATGTCAACCCACAATTAAAATTAAAAGCACAATTTTTTTTATGCCATGAGATTCTGATAAACCCATACTGGTAGTCAGAAGCCCAAAAGTCTGACAACCAATCTGGGTTGTGGAGGTGATATAGACAGTCGTTCCATGTAAAATACTGGTATTCAGTTGCATCCGGTTAGATTGGAAGCCGACCTCAACATAGTAGGAAAAAGGCTAGGCAGATTGACGTATCTCCGCCATCGTCACTGTGATGAAAATCACAAATAGATCTATCATACTTACAGCCTACTAGCTGTTGTCCACGACTTTGTCTGCATGTATCTTTTTTTAAACAAATATCCAGGATGACAAACAGCCTATGTTTAACTCCGGGTCCCAGGCTACCTACCAGGTTCAGTGGTTTAGGCATAAAAAGGTTACAGGCAGACAGTTACTTTCGCATTTATACTTAATGTTAGTATGGACCACCTCTTTATAACTTCCGTAACAATTATCCAGTAAATTATAAGCTAAAAAAGTTGGGCAAAATAACTACTTTTTTTTGGTACCTTTACCAATAGCAGTACAGTCAACAAAAGAGATAAGTATGCAGGATCATCGGATATAGTTGAAGTTTAGTAAGAAACCGATGGATGCGCTCGAATAAAATTTAATTTTAATTAATAGAAAACAAACAGCTCATTTATCAAATTAAAGTTCAGTCGACAACATCCATCGGTTTCTTACTAAACTTAAACTATATCCGACGATCCTGCATACTTATCTCTTTTGTTGACTGGAAACAAGGACTTAAAACAAAACTATAAAAGTACTGGTATACTTACATGCCTTTCATAGGCCATCTGCCTAGCCTTTTCACAACTATGTTGGGGTCGGCTTCCAGTCTAACCAGATGCAGCTGAATACCAGTATTCTACATGGAGCGACTGCCAATCAGACTTCCACAACCCAGTTACTGGGTAATAATATGATACCCCTTGGTAGACTTTCGGGCTTCTGACTAAGTACCCGTAACGACTGTCAAAGATCGCATTTAACTAAAAAAAAATGATAGGTACTCTCTTGTTATGTTTGTTCCACGTGGATCACAAACACGTGTCGCTTGCTCTGAAAGCAACTGCCACTCAAGCTGTTATAAACTGTGAAGTTTTTCACTCAAAGCTTCAGCGTGATAGTGAAAAATGGGGAGTTAAAGCTGGTAGTCGTTTTTTGAAAGATCCAATAGATTTTTTATAATATATAATAACCCCCTTACTAATAAACTTTGTATAGCGTCTCGATTTCTTCTTCTTTCGAAAATTAAATTACTGACAACTGAAAGAGAAAAATCGGTGTGTAGCTATTCATCTGATATAGGTAATACGTTTATTAGTAAGGGGGTATGAATAATATTATAATTTTACAGATAGAACCTCGCGTTAAATTCATATGATGGCATTTAGCCTGTCGTATATGTTAACATGAACGTGGATCCACGCGGGACAAAACGGCTTTTTAATTGTATCTGTAATTACGGCATTCAACCGGTTAAGAGACACGCGGCATTTCATACAATCTTTCAAGCCCTTGTTTTTCGAAATGAATGAACCGATTTTGATGAAACTTCGTACGCATAAGCAGGATACAATGGTCTAAAAAGTTAGTAAAGATCATTTTCATTAAGAATTATTTATTTTGTTATAGTCTGTTCCAATAGCATCTGATGAAACTGTAAACAAATGGTTCAGAAAACCTGCCTATGCCGTGGTCAATTTGTAGTGTCAATTAAAAATGTTGTGCTTTATTTGATGGTTTGAATACTTAAACCCGAAATTCTAATTTTAAATCACCTTAAAGATGATTATCATTTGACAATTGAGGTTTTAATAACCTTAATTTTATTGCTGATTTTTCAATTATAATTTAATAATATTATTTAAACACTAATTGGAAAAAGTAATGAGGTATAATTAAGTTGAAACCTTTCAAATAAGTAGGGATTGCATAATAATTTTACTTGAACGGGGTTTGTTTAAACTGTCATCAAATCCAGAACATACACATAACATCGTGCCTTTATTCCCTGAAGGCAAAGGCGTAGGGTTTTTGCGAATAACCGGATACAGGTCAAGACTCTAAGCTGACATTTCGAATGGACCCAGAACTTCCCGTAGCAGTCGGCTACTAGACTAACGCCTGTCGATAGAGACCCGGTTTTTCTTCAACCATTAATGTAAAACATTTTGTACCCAGAATATGCTGTTCTACTATGAGTCGGAGAACAACACACGTCCGACAGGCGTGCTCATGCTGGAGGGCTCGTACTGCGAGCGACTCAGCAAGGCGCCCATGGAGAGGAACGCTTCGGTAAGTGCCTGACTGCCTGTATAAGCACCATAGCTTTCCAGAGTCGGTGCACATGCTTCGACTGCTGGATAATTAAAATAGCAAAGACGCCACAAGGCTTCATTAAATTCCCCAAGGTGAATTACCAAGTTTGACTTGCGCTAGATATTTGCCCTATACCAGGGATGGCGGCCCAATGGCAAACGTGCCATTTTGGTGGCACGTAACTAAATAATATGGCACGACATCATTTCAGGAATTTAAGTACCTAAGTCATCTAATTTGCAACAGCAGAAGTCTCACTAATTTGCTTTTTTAATTTAAATAAATATATAAAACTGTTAATCATGTTAACACTAGCTGCGCCCCGCGGTTTCACCCGCGTAAATGTCGATCCCGTGAGAATATCGGGATAAAAATAACCTATGTGTTATTTTGATGTATAAGCTATATTACTGTAAAGTTTGATCAAAATCCGTTCATTAATTTGCCGTGAAAGAGTAACAAACATCCTCACAAACTTTCGCATTTATAAATAACTAGCTTTTGCCCGCGACTTCGTCCGCGTATATGTCGGTTATCGCGGACGCAGACGAAGTCGAAGTCGAATAAAAAGTAGCCTATGTCCTTTGTTGGGGTTCACACTTACCCTGTACCAAATTTCACACAAATCGGTTCAGTAGTTTAGGCGTGAAGAAAAGACAGACAGACAGACAGACAGAGTTACTTTCGCATTTATAATATTAGTTAGGATTAGGATATTCGTAGGATTACCTACTGTATATTAATAAAGGTATTATTATGAAAGTTTATAGTTGCAAATAAGTGTGTAATTGTGGAAGTATATGGTTTTCCTTCAGTAGTCTAGATTGTTTTTTGGCACGGTATGGCCACACTCAATATTTAATTGGAAAAAATGGCACGAAGATGTATAGAGGTTCGCCATCCCTGCCCTATACAAACTATAAGGCCTACGCCACTCTTGACGGAAATTCCGACGCCGAACTTCCGTTGCGGTAAATCCGGAACAAACGCAGAGGGCGAGTGGTCCGCCACGGAGCGACCGATCTTCCGCGTAGTGTGCCCGTTATTAGTAATTTATATGCAATAACATGTATACGCGGAAGATCCGCGACAGAATTTCCGTCAAGTGTGGCGTAGGCCTAAGAGGAAAGCGGGTGCTGTTAAATGGAACTATGTAGCTGGGTGTAAATCAAGCAACGTACACTTGTCAACCACCACGACCCAGAGGTCGGTACGGTAGAGGTCTTAGCACAGAAGCTAAGAGTGTAAAATGAGGAGTGCTTATGTATACCTATGTATATTCCACTTATACCATTTAGGAAACCCGTAAACAAGCGAGCTTTTCTAACGTTTTAATTACAATGGCTTCTGTCGAACAAGTCCTTATAATTGTTTACAGGGCGGCAGGGACATCGACGCGCTACCTACATATTACAATGTATTTAGTACATGATTCTAAAGCCACCTGCGTTGTAATTTTTCGTCGGCTGTTTAAAAAAAACAGCTGTTCTATATACAGAATGTAAAAAGTTCATCCATAGCCGTCAACTACGCATTCTTTACATCAAACTAAGTAATTCTGTGCAAAATTAATTGCTGGGGAACGACTTTAATTTTTGGTGTGAAAAATCGCGTGCAACGTAACGCACGCTAAACATTGGGCTTATAGGTGCATGCAACGGTACTTGGGTCGTGGGGGGTATTTAAAGTTGTGTTATAGCATTAAAAAATAGTTTTCATAAAAAAACGTCAGTAAGTTGGACCAGCGGGGCGATTGCGTAACACATTATCAGTCGGAATCGGTTTCGTTTTGACAGTTCAACAACGTTCATTGCGTTTTTTACGTGATGAGCAGAAACATTTTTCGAACTTATGAAGCAATGGATTTGCAATTTGCTTCAAAATGATTCAGATTCCGATTGATAATGTGTTACGCAATCGGGGTGCAGAACGTTGTCAGGTATGATCCAGTAAAAAAAAAAAAAATTATAATGACGAGGAGTACAAGTGGCTCTCAGCTTCGTTAACTGTCTTTTTACACCCGTTATACATTTTGACCACTTAGGCATTGGACTTTTCTATGAAACAGCAGATTTTTTTTAATAACCGTCTAAAGCATTCCACGCTACCCCTTAGCGTGGCATGTTTTAGTCTGTCTAGAACACAGATATAGATAGACCTAGATAACGCAAATATCACGTAGTATCAAGTAGTTTTTTGATTACCTACTATGACGTCATGAGCACTATTTAGTGATGGGAAAATCAAATCTATTCAAAGACGCCGCCGCGTGCAGCACCCGTCTCACCCCACCCCAGGGGCCTAGCGCCAGCGCTCACGCTCACCTAGCCAGACACAGGACTGAGCGCGAAAGTGGCGGCTTACGATTTTTGTACGTAAGCTGGTGCGATTTTTGGCACGCGAAGTAGTTGCTCTTGCGTTATCTATGTGTATCTGTATCTGTGGTCTAGAAACATGTTCTGAATTTATGGTTACAGTTTGCGCTTAGATGTTCCTGCCAACCTGTATAAGCTGACTAATCATGTGTTATATTTGTTCCTAGTTCTGCTTCATCATCTCGTACCGTCGTGAGAGCCAGCGGCAGTACGAACTGCGTGCTGCTTCCGAGGTGGACTGCATTCACTGGGTCGACTCCATACGTGAAGCCAGGTACTGTGGATCTTATTTACTCTAGGATGATGTTTTTTTTTTCTGAATAGTGGGCCTTGCACGAACGGGCGGAGAAAACGTAACGTAAATATACGATTTTTTTAATTGAATATTCCTACTCGTTTCGCATTTAATACTGACTTCGTTTTAAGACTTTATTTATATTTTTGGGTGATATCCTCCATTTGGGTGATATTACCTCACTGTGCAAGGCAAAATGCACTGTACCACTGCGCTTGCTCAAATGATGCGCGTTGGCAATTTTAGCTCAATTTTTCCGCGCCTGCGGGGTAATGGCGTAACACACTAACAATTGCAATGCCTTTTCATTTTGACAATTCGACAACATTCATTGCGTTATTTACGTTATCGAGCGGACGAATTTTTCAAACAGATGAAGCAATGGATTAGGAATTTCCTGCAAAATCCTTCAGATTTATTTATTTTTATTAGTTTTAAGTACCAGTAATTGTTCACACTGAATACAGTGACATAATACATTATTAAAATTATATTACAGCGCAACAATAACTTATAGGTAAACACCACATGCAAAAAACAATAAAAAATAAGCTAACTTACTTAGTAATAAGCGCAAATATTAACTTAAATTAAATTATAAATGGTAATAGTGAAAAATTAGTAACATTGTATATCGAAATGAAATTAAAATTGAGGATATAGATAGGTATACCTACAGATAGCGATGGTAAGTATTTTTTAAAGTGCTGGTTTCCTCACTATAAAGACAAAGAACACGTTTAACTAAATCTATCTAGATTAAAACCCCAAACCTACACGTTTTAGGCATACGAGTACAATATGAAGATGTGTACCTAAATAAGTAAATATTGAACGTTTTGTACGAAACCGTAGCACGCAATCCCATCATTTGTGACATCCATGACAATCAACCCGTCATATGCGACGTTGTTGTGAAAAGAATTGATTTTAAGTATTTTAGTACGTTATGTCATGACATGTTTACTACCTATGTTGTATGGGTGACCGTCCGCGTCAGGTCGAGCATTAAAATAGCTTTCACGAGTGACGATACATAGATATGTATGATCTGTCCAAAAGTACCTAATTTAAGTGGAAACAAACTCTGTTCAGCGGGGTAATGGTGTAACACACCATCAGTAGCAGTGGATTTCATTTTGACAGTTCAACAACATTCATTGCGTTATTTACGATGTTGAGCAGTCAAGTTTTTCGAACGTATGAAGCAATGGATTAGCAATATCCTTGAAAATGATTCAGATTGAGATTGATAGTGTGTTCCTCAATTAGGGTGCCAGTTAGGTTAGCTTAGCTACACTGAAGGGAATTAGTAATTGATAACTACATGTACAGTCAGTTATAGCAATTAGCTGACCCACCTTTGCATAAATGGTTGAGATTTTTTAGAATACAAATCGATATAATTTTATCATTCTTTTATATTTTATTTATTTGAGCAAAGTAAATAAAATATAAAAGAATTATACAATTCTATCGATTCGTATTCTAAGAAATATCAACCATTTATGCAAAGGTGGGTCAGCTAATTGGTATAACTGACTGTACCTATTTATAAGATTTCGAGTTTATATATCTCAGCACTTTCACAACAGTTATTGTTTGAATATAATTATTAAATTATGACTGAATAGTGATTAATAATCGACGAAAATTGAGGTTATAAAATTACCAATAAATTGTCAAATGAAAAATATCTAAAGTGATTTAAGATTAGAATTTCGGATAGGTATTCACATTACTAAATTAAACCACTCGATTTGTAAGTAGGTAAAGAAACTGGCATCTACAGCTACGTTTTCTGATGCATTTGTTTACATTTTTTGAGGTAGTTTTGGAACAGACTATTCCTACGAAAGCGCGATTCTGGGCACTCAACTCTACAAGATACTGACACGAGCGATACGATACGATACGATATGAGCTATTCTTGGTAGTTGGTGTCATAGGTGAGAAAAAGAAGTTCTGAGGGGCAATTCTCGTAATTTTAAGAACGTTCACAGTCTGATCTCATTCTCAATCTGTCAAAAATACTTCTAATTTCTCTACGTTTTAGACATTGATTGTCGCTGAGATGAGATTGCGACTAAATTTTGACCGTTTTTTATAATAGGGATTGGCCTTCAGATGTTTCATATCTAAGGGTGTATTTTATATTTAATAATTTGAATATTAATTCCTTATAATTTTAATTTGATTAAGATCCTAAAGATGAAAATAAATATTTCAAGAAATATAAGAATTAATTATTTTGCGGGGAAAAATTAATTTAATTCTTATTAGGTACTACAATAAAAAAAATGTAGGTCAAATATAATTATAACGGAAAGTACAATTTCTTCAGGATTTTAGTAGAAAACACGTGTAATTTCCATCAAAATCATCCAATTTAGAATCAGAATACATCACGAAACATCCATTCAGTAAAAACTCCATTATAAAGTAGAATTCAATTGAAAGTTCAAAACACGGCTCTTCAAACAGGACAGCCGGTAACCATGAAACACCATAGAAACCGTGGGATTAGGGTCACGGTGACCCTGACCCGTTCCCCGGGGACCGCGGCTCCCGGAGGGTTAAAATTTATTTTTAAATTACCTGTTACATTTTTACTAAGGCACCTTTTATACCCGGTAAACGCATTGTAGGGGTATTAAAGCAATGAAGTTTAGGAGTAAGGGTTGCATGGAAGATTTTCAGGTTCTAGTCCACTTACGAGTGTATTACGTTTGTGTGTGGCCATGAGAAAATCACATTTCTCAAGCGGTTTTTTTCGATTCCCGTTTCCTATTTCAGTATTTCTTATCATATCTTTGAAGCAAACTACGACACGTCGTTCAAAGTTGGAGGAGTGGACCTAGCATGAACGCACTGAGTGTACAGAACTTTTGAAGTGAAACTTCTTTACGCACGCTTGACTTGGGGAGTAAGCTGGCGAACACGTGACGTAGGCGTTACGAAAAGTGTGATCGGGCGAGGCGAACGGGAGTTTCACTTCAGTCGTGTGGTCATAAGCACACTCGTTTTTTTTTTAAATACTCGTTTCGCATATTATATTTACAGCAAAAAGGAGGGTTATGATTTTGACCGGTATGTTCATCTGTTCCGTCATAACTTCTAAACTACTTGCCATAATTAGACAAATGAGGTATCGTTGGAATCGCTTTGATCGTCCGCTGGTTATAGGCTATGTGACGTCACATAAAATTGAATATGGCGCCCTCTAGCGGACATAAGTCGTGATAAAAAAAAACAAAAATTTTTAATCACGCCGTGTGGGGTATCAAGTGAAAGGCACATTTTAAAAATATAAATATTACTGAAATAAGCCCCAAAACAATTAAATAAAAAATACCTAAACTTAAAAACTAAAACCCGACTACTGAAAAGGATGAAACAAGAAAGTACCTTCCCGTGGTCGCATGCCGCTGTACTAATATATTATATTATTTATTTATTTATTTATTTATTTTACTATTTATGTACACACATATATAAACAGACAAGAAAGAACAGAACAGAAAAATAGGTACAAAAGTGATGCTATTATTATGATATTATTATGTTTTATGTTAATAATCGTTTTTTTTGTCATGTTTTTTCTGGTGTAACAATAAAGTATTATATATTAATAAATAAATATAAATAAGCTATGGTAGCATGCGACCACGGGAAGGTACTTTCTTGTTTCATCCTTTTCAATAGTCGGGTTTTAGTTTTTAAACTTATTTTTTTTTTACTTAAAGTACCTATTCATATCTATGCGTGACACGAATTATACTTTTTACAAAAAACAAAAATCAAATTCGGTTAAAAAAACGTTCAAATTCACGTTGCGTTTCCGTAGTGCGTTCGTGTCTCTGGACACCCTTTCACCCATTAGAAATGATAACAGCCAAAGTCCACAGAACATCAAAAAGCACCAATTAGATACGCAATACTAAAAAGTTTCAACCCGTCCAATATACGACCTATTTTTGGACATACCTAGACAAAGGAACTTCATCTATCAAATATAGACCTTTATCGCAACATAATGTTGAGCCCCTACTCATAGCATTAGTTAATTGGGGCTTTATTACGAGCTGGCATGTCCTGTCAACTCGGCTCGAGCTAAACTACAAAGTCTATAATGCTATTGGGTAGTCCACATGTACGGTTACCAAAGGTGATAAGTAACTACTGGTCTTCGGGTACAGATAAAGTTTAGTAAGAAACCGATTAAACCACAGACTTATATTGGCTAGATTACGCAAGTCTCATCGTCTGTATAGAAACCAAGCGTGCCATTATTTTTCTACCTACTGTGACGTCACATGAGCGATTTAGTGATGGGAACTCCCCGTCCGCGAGTAAACGATTCATTAAAATCCTGAAATTCTAACAAAAACCAGGAACAGATTCGATTAGATGAACACTTTTAAATAGGATCTCCCGCCTTATACAATACGAATAGAGTTCCGACATCGACAACATCTAAGTACTGATTTCTACATATAAAACATTAGAGAATTTTAGGTTTTATAGAACGATGCCAGTGAATTCGAGCCTAAAGTCAATCCACTAACCCCAGCATTAGTTAACACCTTCAATATTTATGTATTATTAGTAGTAGGTATTGAGTTTGTAGTCGGGCATCAAAACTTTTTTGTTTCCCTAAAGCTACTCGTACCAAGCTCGTACCTTCATTAAAATGAACGGAGCAAATTCGACTATATTGTGTTGGGAACCAATTTTCATGCCCCAAAAATTCGAAGACATGTGACATTTCACCTCTCGAAGAGAGGAAGCCTGTGTCCTAGCAGTGGGAAAATTATAGGCCGATTATGCTTATGAAAGAAAATACGTTTATTTGTGAGAGGATGCTTTTTAACCGACTTCAAAAAAGGAGGTTCTGTATTCGACCCGTATGTATGTATGTATGTTTGTTTGTCCGCGATTTTCTCAAAAACTAATGAACCGATTTTGATAATTCTTTCACTAATGTGATTTACATACTTTCAGGAAGGTTTTAGTATATAATACATTATATAATTATTCTTATGTACGATGTTATATGCATAAATGTACTGCATCTCCGGCATTTCTATGCGAATTTTGATGATTCTTCTAGTCGGTGTCTTCAATTCCTCAATGCACTAGTGTTATTTGAATTTGTGTGAAGTAGGTACAACTAAAAAGTGAAAAATAAAAACTTTTTTACAAAAAAAACAACCGACTTCAAAAAAAACTACAAAGTGATAAATAACTTTAATTTCGGAAGTCGGTGTCAAAAAACGAAAATGCGTAACCAACGACACCGACTTCCGAAATTAAAGTTATTTATCACTTTGTAGTTTTTTTTGAAGTCTGTTGTTATACCAATATTCCCACGCGATCGAGGCTTATGCGGGTGAAACCGCAGGGCGCAGCTAGTCTTAAATATTATGGCTCATTTCGTCTGGAATTTATATATCTGGCAACCCTGTTAACAACTAACGCTGACTTTAATAATGGCAGTGTCTTGTGTTGAGAACTACTTACCGACCTGTGTGCATACTGTGTCGAGTTGCTCAGCAAACTCGTGCTTGTCTAGGTAAGTATGCTAAATATAACTGCGCTGTAGCTGCAAATACCTATGTAATACGGTTTATAGTTCATGCTGAACCTTGTACCTATATACTAGCTTATTTATTTTGATTTGTGAAGGTACATATTGCTGTGGTCAGTGGTCAAGCTATTGAAGCCACGTTGTCCTTCTTTGAAACAGTTTATTGAATTAATATAGTGTACCTACCTACTTAGTGAGAGGAAAAAGGTAGTGAGAATCAAAAACAAAATGAAAAAATCATGAAATAGTAAAAAAATAACAAATAATAAATAGTTTACTAACAACACATTCCTTTTTCGAAACTCAAATTGCGAAAATTTACACAATTAAACACGAACTATAATTATTCACACTCAGTCTGTTTTTGGGCAGAGTAACGTCCTTATCACTTATAGTTCACAATATAATGAATGTTAAAAATTATTTGCCTCCCATTTTATATACTTAACCGCCATATTATAATCAACTGTCAGTTAACTACTCAATATGTTATGAATACTAAATTATTGTTATAAAAATCAAATAATGGGAAAATAAATATAAAAATTTTATTTAGATATTATGAGAATATTTGAAAGTAATTTAGGAATAATTAAGCAACTACTATCTAAGTCAAAACCGTCGAGTATCTATTTGGTACTTGTTAACAACGCTTTGGCCGTCAAGGAAACCCGGGGTTTCTCACTCTATTATAAAGTTGATAATTATTTGTTTTAGTGGAAATTGCGTCGATTGGAAACCAGGATTTGCATATGGAATTGGTGATGCTTTTTACAAAACAATGTTGGATAAAGTTGTTAAGCTCCATAGACACAGCTACCAACAATGGCGGACCAAAATTCTCACTTTACATATTTAACACGAAACCTGCTTGATAAAGCACCCAATAACTTTTCAAAGCTCTTTTGCTCTGTAAATTCGATGTACGATCAACAAAAATAAGCGCTTGCAAACTGACCTTTCCGATTGTTTGTCTATTGTTCGAGCATTCCCTTTGTGATCCGATCGCAAAAGTGAAATAAATTTCTGCCTTCGGAAAAACAATCCTTGTTTTGCTAGCCATTCAATTAAGGCTCCCACAGACAGGCGCGACGCGACGGTGCGGCACGATTCATTAAATCAAGTCTTAATTGTTATATACTTCAATATTAAATACCTCTTCCTGTTTGGTAGTAAAATTTTATTCATCTCATAAATTGCAAACTATAGTTTTGTATAAATTAGAAACATTTAAAAAAAAAATGTAAATGTAAACCATGGATCCGTTTATTTTGATTTTTTGTTGACTTGAAAGAGCATGGCAGTTAAGAATGTGTCATGCTCACTTAAATGTCTAGTGAGACATTCACCATCAGTGGATGGTGGCGCGTGTGTTGGATCATTCGGTTCCCTACAAAATGGTTGAGCTGGATGGTGCTCATCCACGCGTCATGTTTGTGAACGAGCGCCGTCGGTTGAGACTGGTCATCTCTTAACTGCTCAGGTTTATTTTTTATCTTCTATTTTGAATTGTTTCTTCATTTGTGTTTTTTTTACATTGTTCTCACATATAGACGAACAAGAATAGTGTACCCAGGATTTTGTAATATCTTGATTTAAAAGAGTGTCCATGCAGTTTCTTGCCCGTTCTTCTCCATAGATATCTACGTTTTGGAATGTGCAACTAACTTCAACTTTCTGACTAACTGACCGGCTATTTAATTTTGACAATTCAAAAGTGCCTGAAATAAATGCTTTGAGTTTGAGTTTGAAATTCTGGTAGAACAATTTCCATGAAGTTTTCATAGAAATTCCGTGAAGTTCCCGAAATTCAATTTCAATAGAAATTGTTCTACTAGAGTCACGTCGCGCTGTCGCGTCGTGCCTGCCTGCCACGCCTTTGAACTGCAGTTTCAAGGACTTGGTTTCGGTTCCACGTGCAAGCGTTAAGTGGCTAATTTTCTTCAAATCGACTGTTGGAGAGTGGACCATCAGTTTTCAGAGGAGTTAGTTCTGAAACTGAAATTTTAATAAGTAAAATAACAAAAATAAATAATACTATAATACTTAATAATTAAATTACAATAATAACAATGAACAATTATTAAGCGAGTAAAGAAATAAGCAATATTAAATATAAATATAATTAAATAAATTAATAGATAGACCAGCATATAAAATATTAATAGAATAACTAAATGAATGGAAATATAAATACGTAGATAATAGAATATAAAGTAATTTTAATAGATAAATTCAATAATAATCCTACTAATATTATAAATGCGAAAGTTTGTTTGGATGTTTGTTACTCCTTCACGCAAAAACTGCTAAACGGATTTCGATGAAACTTCACAGTAATATAGCTTATAGATCAGAATAACACATAGGCTACAATTTATAAAGATTTTGTGTGATTTGGCCATAATATAACGATAAGTATCAAGTAAGTCGGAAAAATTCCTGCCCTCTGAGAGCTATCTTGGCGTGCGCTGCCTAAACCGTTAGAGTTACATGAAGATAATGTATCGTGGAACTGTTTGTCTCATAAAGTTCTAAATAAAAGTCCGCGACAGCATATTATATCTATCTTTTTTGTGGAAGCCATTATATCCAAAATAGTGATCCATAAATACATTTAAATTGGGTACTTCTTTTACAATGCATATTTCAGAGTACTTTGTTAATTCTTATCAAAATCAATACATTTATCGCTTTCGGTATTTCATGTAGATAAACTTTGTCTTTTACACTAAGCAATTTGGACGAATACTTTAAAAGTTATCACGATAAGATTGACCCGGCGCGCAGAGCGGAGGTGGAGGGGCGGTCCAGGCAATGAAGTCCCGAACGCGGGCAGGCAGACCTGTTAGGGTTAATGGCGGAAGGAACACCAAAGGAAAGACCGTTCTAAGGATTTCAATAATAAGTTTATTATCCTTTTATTTATATATTGGAAGGTGTGTCTACTAATATTATGTGCGTGAGGCACAGGACACTTATACTGCTGGGCGTGAGGGCAGACCGGCAGACGTCGTTGACGGTTGTGTTCATTTTGAGTTTTTTTCCAGCTTTAAATTCGTTTCGATGCGATTTATTACTAACTAACAGTAGGCATTATAATTTTTGGGTAGTATATTTTAAGTATAAATATAGATTCGTTTTAAATTCAATTATTAGTCATAATTATTAGAATTGTATTCTTTGTTTGTTTAATTACTTATATGTAGGATTGTATTTTTAGTTAGTTAGGTCACGGGTTAGGTATAGGTTGTATTTGTAAGTATTAAGTACCTAAATAGATTCGTTATTATTTTCATTAGGTACCTACTTAGATTGCTACAATTGTTTTTTTTTTTTGTTAGTTTAAGATTAACGTATAGTTTTAGGTTGTGTTGTAAGTAGTTAAGAAGTTAGATTAGTTTTCCTCCTAATTAGTTATTGGAATTGTTTTAGTTAGTTTGAAAATTACCACCGATTTGGTGATTTTTTATATAGTACTTACAATAATGACTCGAAAGCGTAAGTCTAATATTTCATAAAGGTCTAATAAAGCTCGAGCTATAAAAATAGCTCGACTTAGAATAACGAGACGTCTCAACAAACTGATCTGCGAAGAGCAGATCGCAGCCGTGAGGCACACTCTATTGTTGTTTGAAACCTCTTTATTTTATTTTTGTATTTTGTGTTTCACGAACTGTGACCAAATAAACTTTTTTTCTTTCTTTCTTTTCTTTCTTTCTATTTGAGCAGGCGGTGCGTGAGGCGGCACACAGAGCTACTGTGACACCAGAACAGTCCCAAGATCGACGTTAACAACACGCTGAGTATCTGGCATTTCAACAACTGCTGAAACTCCAGAACAGTCTCAACCTCGACGTCAACGGCATGCTGAGTATCTGGTGTCTCAACGGGCTGCTGAAACACCGGAACAGTCCCAAGATCGGCGTCAACAGCATGCCGAGTATAGTGGTGTCTCAACGGGCTGCGGAGACACCAGAAGAGTCACAAGCTCGACGTCAGCAGCAGGCGACTTACATGGCGTCCCAAAGAGCCACAGAAACCTCTACAACAGCTGAATCTCGCAGAAGCGCTGTTGTTACACGAATATAATGTATCATGGGACTGTTTGTCTTAAACAGTTTTAAATCAATGTCCGCGACAGAATATATTATCTACCTTTTATGTGGAAGCCCAAAATAGTGAACCATATCGAAAGTACCTCTTTCTGTGTGTTACCTTTTCACACCTAAACCACTGAACGGATTTCGATATTTGGCAAGGAGATAGATAGCACCCTAGGGAAGGACATATGCGCTACTTCACCGGTACTGTCCTCTGGGATAATTTCCGACATCCACGCGGGCGAAGCCGCGGGCGGAAGCTAGTAATAAATAAATAGATAGACCTGCATATAAAATATAAATAGAATAAATGAATGAATGGAAATACACAACAAGGAAAGTTAATAAAGCGCTCTTCCTCTCTCTATTTATTTAAAAATTTGCTGTGCCCGACAGGGTCCATAATTGTTTCTATTATTTTTTATTTACCACCTGTAATTGTACATTATGGATTGCAATAAACGATTTGAGATTTGAGAAACTCCCATTTTATTGGCCCTATCCGAATTATATTCCGTCTAACGCGAAGTGACTGAAAGTTAGTATCATACCGGCATGTTATCTATATTATAAAAAAGAAGAGTTTGGTTGTCATGTTCGTGAACGGGCGTCGTCAGTTGGGGCTGGTCATCACTTAGCTGCCTCGGCTTATTTTTAATTATTTATTTTATTTTTTGATTGTTGTTTTGTTACTATTTGCTGTATTCTAGATGCTTTTAACGCGTAAGTTTTATTTTTTACATCGTTTTCACATAATATAATTATAAATTCAACATTAATGATATAACAAATATTTTTGTAAAAATATAATTTAAAAGAGTGTCCATGGAGTTTCTTGCCCGTTCTTCTCCATAGGTATTTACGCTTTGGAATGGGCAACTAGCTTTACATTTCTGACTGACCGACTTCAAAAGTAAATGGTTTAACTGAAATAAATGCTTTGAGTTGTTTGAACGCGGTAATCTATGGAACTACCAATCGGATTTATAGGAGCCGAAAAAGGCGGATGAAATCGCGGGGCACAGCTACATATACATAATAGGTATACATAACATCCTCATTGGTCTTGTCATTATTGCTAAATATGAGGTCTTGGGTTCGATTCTCAGGCTGGGCAAAGTGTTATTGGGTTTTTCCTTCAGGAATTTCTCAGTAGTAGCTCGGAGTCTAGACTTGTGCCTTGTTGATGGCAATAGGCTCGCCCCCCATTACATGGGACTTAAACATAACTGGTGAAATGTGGGTATATTATAGACACACCTCTGCCTAATCTTTCGGCATACAGGCGTGATGTTATGTTATGTAATAAAGGAAGAACGGAAAATGCGTTTATTGGCATTACAGCAAAATAAATACACCTTAAAACTGAGGTGCCCGTGGCTAAATATTAACAGCCGCACAGGTCGATCGATCAGGTTAAGCTCCGCTTGCCGTGGTTGCTATGGATGGGTGACCGTCTTTACATACCGAGAAACCTCGGAAAGCACGTTAAGCCGTTGGTCCCGGCTGTCATTCGTGGATCTTTGATAGTCGTTACGGGTAGTCAGAAGCCCGACAGTCTGACAACCAGTCTTACCAAGGGGTATCGTATTACCCAGTAACTGGGTTGTGGAGGTCAGATAGGCAGTCGATCCATGTAAAATACTGGTATTCAGCTGCATCCGGTTACACTGGAAGCCGACGCCAACATAGTTAGGAAAAGGCTAGACAGATGACTAAGTATATAAAAACAGAAAACAAAGATTATAATGCCAAAAGGGCCTCAGCTCAGCATACATTTTTCTTTCTTTAATATACAGGGTGACCAACTCGGTCATCATGTGCCTAGCCTTTTCCCAACTATGTTGGGGTCGGCTTCCAGTCTAACCGGATGCAGCTGAATACCAGTATTTTACATGGAGCGACTGCCTATCTGACCTCCACAACCCAGTTATTGGGTAATACGATACCCCTAGGTAAGACTGGTTGTCAGACTTTCGGGCTTCTGACGACCCGTAACGACTGTCAAAGATCCACGAATGACAGCCGGGACCAACGGCTTAACGTGCTTTCCGAGGCACGGAGGGGTCTCGGTATGTAAAGATGGTCACCGATCCACAGACCAACCGCGGCAAGCGTAGCTTAACCTGATCGATCGACCTGTGCGGCTTTTATTATTTAGCCACGGGCCCCTCCACCAGTTGGGTGACCAACTCGGTATCCCGCTTTATATTATGATTAAGTACTTTTAATAAAAATGTAAACAACCGAATATATTTCCTTAATTACATTCTCTAAGCTTGGCAATTTTGTGCGGAAGATAATATCTGCAAAATATCTCCACATTTTTGCTGCTTTAAAATGCGTTCACCTTTCATCGTGTTTTTTTAGCTCGTATACTTTATTAGGTATTCGTTCTCGAACAGTTACGAATAATTTAAATCTTAATCATGAACCTGCTGAACAACCGGATAATTATGCTGCTGACCAGATTTACAGATAGAATGCATTCCTGACACCTGCCAGTGCGAAAATTATATCCTAACTATATAATGGTGACTGGTAATTAGTAACCGATACCTAAACACGTGATTGTACATGAGTACATCGATTTATCATGAGATAACAAACAACTTTTACTGTAGGACCAAACCTGAAATCGAGGAAAAAAATCTGCTGTTTAGTCGTTTAAGTTCGTATAACTCGTCAAAATGTAGAGAACAGCTGATTTTTTTTCGCGATTTCAGGTTTGGTCCCATAGTAAAAGTTGTTTGTTATTATCATGAGTACAATCACGTGTTTAAGTATCGGTCACTAATTACCAGTCACCCTATATACTGTTTTATTGCACAGGGAAATCTCATCTATTTACATACCTACACACATATTATGTTCCATAGACATTTGACGTTCAAAAGTGCCTTTAGTGTGCCTAATTGAAATAAATGATTTGACTTTGACTTTGACTTTATAGTAGGTACTATAACATTATTGTAAGGCTAATAATAGGTTTCCCTGTATAACTACGATAAGTATAAAACATGCCAACAGACTAGATACTATGAAATATTTAAATTCAAAGAATTTAATTAGGTACTTAATTTTTAAGAAGAAGACTTTGATTCTATATCTAAGAGAGACAACCCTTTCCTGCTGGGGTGTTTCGAAGTGCTAAGCGAATAGCAGACCGTACTATAATAACTAACGTCAGGCTAGGACCATAAACAAGGATTAGTGCCGACCGTGACCTGCACACTCACAGCCTGCACTCGCCTCGCAAGATAATGCAGTGGTGCTAGAACTTTAAAGACTACCGCTCATGGAGAGATAAATCTGAGGGTCAGTAGATCCAATACACGAATTCCGTAGTTTCAACCGAAGTTACGGGCTCTCACTCTGTATCACCTACGGACGTAAGATTGCTTTGGGGCTTGAACTAAGAATGAATGACAACATAATAAGGACATGTTGTCATTCATCACAGAGAGCAGTGGTGGCCAAGTGGTAACGGCCGCGACTTACGAGTTGTAGGTCGTAGAGTCGAATCCAGACAGGTGCTTTACTTTGTGTAAATTAATTCATCACCACTGCTCTCGAAACGGTGAAGGAAAACATCGTGAGGAAACCAGAACCAAAAATTCGAAGACATGTGACATCTGCCAACCCGCACTGGGCCCGCGTGGTGGATTACGGCCCACTCCCTCTTACTGAGAGGAGGCCTGTGTCTCAGCAGTGGGAACATTATAGGCTGATTATGTAAGGACATGTCCCATGCCCGTCCGACAAAGTTTAATTAAATCGGGAGTAGGGTTCATTTCGATGTTACGAACAACTTTTGGCGGAATTTGAGAGTAAATAGGTACAGACGCCAGTACATCAAGCTACTCGAAACTTTCAAATTTTCCCAATCAACTTTAAACCTTATGCTTTAGCTATAAAGTTGAAAATCTATTTAAAAAAATTTGACAGATTGTAGTAGCTTGATGTGCTGGCGTCTGTACATCATTATACCTATAACTAAATCCGTAGTGTCGGCCAAGGTTGCGGGCGTTTTCTACTCCGTATCACTTACGACAATAAGATTAGTGCGGGGCCCTAATTCACTATGACTAATTAACGATCTTACTTCGAAACCACGTCAATTCCTTAGTTAATCACGACATCTGCTATTAACGTATTCTCTATGACACAATGGCGTGTTTTGAACTGTCAAAATACATGTTGTCCGTAGATATGGTTGACATTTCGATTCCTTGCCGTTAACAAGACACGATATTGACGTGGTTTGCACGTGGTAAGATTTCGAGGGGATTAATATAGAATTGGGGCCCATAACTAGAAATGACAACACCACAACACCATTTGAAAGTTGTTTCTTATCCCGATGTGTTTTTGATAAATAAATATTGAACTCCTAAACGTCAATGACACCCAGTTCAAAGATGACAGCATGTAGAAGACACCTAATCGTGGGAATCAATGGAACAACATTACAAATAAATCTTAATTTGTCACTTGGTCAGACAGTGCTCATACACAAAACAATAAGACGTGATAGTGGGCGAGCCTTAATAGGCAGGCAAACTTACTTAAATGCAGTAATTTATATCTACTACCTCGCTACACTAAATTAACAGTAGCTATGTCCTGTGCATGTGCTCGACAGTGGTTGATGCCTGAATATATTACATTTTCTGGTTAACCGCAGGGTGACAAGGTGTTAGATAGAACGGAAACAATGTGGTTACCGGTTATGTAAGGTTAGCTAAACACTACCTACATATGTTAAGTGGTTGCAAGACGTGGTTTGGACGTGAATTTAATCAAAGTCCCAAGTGAGAAGAGCAAGAAAATGCTGATTATAATGTGTAGTGTCGTAGAAAACATTGTGAGGAAACCGGCATGTCCTAGAACCAACAATTCGAAAACATGTGACCTCCGCCAACCCGCACTGGGCCCGCGTGGTGGATCATCATATGTCTGCTCAACACGTAAATAACGCAATGAATATTGTTGAACTGTCAAAATGAAACCGATTCCGATTGATAATGTGTTACGCAATTGCCCCGCAGATGTCGTGATTAACTAAGGAATTGACGCTGGCAGAATAGTCAACATCGGCTCAGTTGCCAAAGAAAAAAAAAAAACTAAGGAATTGACGTGGTTTCGAAGTAAGGAATCGTTAAGTGGTCATAGTGAATTAGGCGCCTTGATATTTTTCATGGGATATAAAAGACAAAGAGATAATTAATTAGTACATGATGAGATGCAAGGAATCGCCTACTTATATGTCAATAATGTTGTGCATTGAAAATTGTTGAGTGACATACTTACGTATGGGAAATTACTTAGTATTCTTAAATTACTATTAAATGTAAAATTATCCGAGAGGATTGGCGCTGATAGCCGAAATACAGGCTTTGCCTAGTTCGGCTACAGATGCTTAACTCATTTGTACTCAAAACTAGCCTATTTTATTTAAATTTGTAAAACATGTTTATGTTTTTTTTGGAATAAATAATTATTATTACTACTATTCATAATAAGTAAGTACATGCCTATTATTTCTTTGACAAACTTTTAGTTCATTGATTCCTTTAAATTGTTTGTGCAGTCTTTTTTGTAACCAATCAACGGATTAGGTACCGTTATAAAAAACACTTGCGCAGATTGAAAAAAAAAAACGACAACAATTTGCATCCAATTTTATACAAATAATTCAGAGTACCGTAATAAAAGTAGCTTTTGTGAAGCGATGCCACAGAGTAGTCATAGTTTTCAGAGTAAATATATAATGCTGCATAGGTAGTTAGCTGCGTACTTGGAAAGTAAACTGTGTCGGTAAAGCGGCGGGCTTATGTGCCTTTTTCACACAGTACCTACACTAGTTGACTAGTGTTTCCATACTAACGGTTCCAGGCCGTGGGTAAAAGGACGGTAACCGGTGAAGTGTGAAAGTTTGACATCCGATTAAACTGCAAATAGTTACCCTCTAGACAGAACCTGGGTGTGTGGACAGGTGTAAACAAAAGGGGAATGTAAAGCGCCCGGAGATAGTGTTCATGCGAGGGAAATTGCTTTTGCTACCCCACAAGAGGGAAGCAAAAGCAAATAAATAAATTCCCATAAGTAGCGATGGCCCAGTGGTTAAGGTCTCGCCTTTTGTGCATGGGTGTGGGTTCAAATTCGGGCAAGCACCGTTGTGACTTTTTCAATTCATATGTACTTACTTTCTGCGTTTATCTTGGAGATTACTGATTTCGTTGAAGGAAAACATCGTAAGGAAACCTGGACAACCTTTTCCCAACTACATATGTTGGGATCGGCTTCCAGTTTAACCGGATGCATCTGAATATCAGTATTTTACATGGAGCGACTGCCTATCTGACCCCCACAATCCAGTTACTGGGTAAATTTCTTAGCACTATTTAACGTAAGTTTTACGAATAGTGACACAGTTTGTTAATTTATTATGTTATAATTTAGTTAAACAGTAATAATTACAGTCTTAAACATCTAGATAATTTCTATATTATGTACGGGAACAACTTTTAAAAAACCAGGTGTTAGCTTAACCCCGAAACAGAACAGTCCAGTCCAGCTAGTATTTCACGACACTATTTTCATAACGTAAACCCACCCCGTTTTATATGATAATACAGGAATATTTAGACATTCAACAGTTGTCTGTTGCCTCTGTAGCTACTGCAATCACATCGTTGAAACACGACAGCGTTATGTTATGCAAACTGTGTTACATAACCAATCCGCCTTACCTACTACAATACCTTTACATAAGTTTATAAATGCCTTTAGTGAGGCAGAGGTGTACAAGAATATTAAATAACCTATTACAATATAAGTAACTAACGGTAGGTAATCATTCTATAAGAACATCATATTATATACACCTCTTCATATTTCCCTAATCATTGTAGCTTTTCCCTGTTTCACTGACCATTTTAGCTTTTATCCCATTTAGGGATTTAATGATACTTAGAATCAGATGATCATCTGCTGTTTAAGCCCTGTTTCGAGGAACACCCGGTAGTATTTAGTTTACCCAGTTTCTCTGTGGGGTGAACGTAACGTGAAAGTTTCAGTAGTTCGGTCAACCGAACTAATGCTTCTAGAGGAAATACGAACGTTTAAAAATTGAAAATACACATAATATTTCCTTAGTTTGTAGACTTTATTCACATCTATGGGTAAGTTGTGCTGTCGCAAAAATGAAACTATAATTCAATAGGAAAATTGTATTTTTATTTGAAAATCGTTCGAATTGACGTTTACTCGCGCGTTCACTATAAGGGCCTCTGATAACCTGTGGATTTTTATCCTGTTTTCGATGTAGGCATCGAAAAGCCAGTTTTACATATACAATTTTTTGACTTATTTGTTTTGTTAAGCCCTCACCTGGCGAGTATCTAAAAGGCCTTTTTCGGACCACTTGCGTTTAAACCCCGATTTCACGCTATTTCACAATGAAACCCATATTAAAACTATGACCGTTTTGTAATCTAAAGTAAAGGTTAAGCTCGGTAAATGGGTCAATAAAAATAATTAAATCAATGCGCAGAAATCAGAAAACATCAAAGCTATAAGACAGTTGTGGAGGACACGTCCTACATAGCCGCCCTTGACCTATAGGACCCAGTTACAGCCATGAGGCATGAGGCAGGGATCCGTTTGTCTCCGGGCACTCGTTCCAACAAATTTGAAATTAATTAGTTATTGATTTTGTGCGTCCGTGTGGGGGATATGTGCATTTACTTTGTGTGTTACATAAAGCGTGAAATTAGGGTGGGAATATGGCATAATAAAACCATTTTCACTCTTATTTTACGTTTTTACAAATAAAATGTTGTGTATTCTGATTATAAGTCAGTTTGTTATTGCTTTTGTTTGTTATACACTTTCTAGATGCATCTGTTTGGGCTTAGGTATACTTACTCGTAGCCTGTCACTGGAGTTCAATGTCATTACCAAACAATTTTGGAACAAAGCTGTAGCATAATCAGCCTATAATGTTCCCACTGCTGGGAAACAGGCCTCCTCTCTATGAGAGGGAACGGGCCGTAATCCACCACGCGGGCCCAGTGCAGGTTGGTAGATGTTACATGTCTTCGAATTTTTGGTTCTCGGAAGCCACACTGCTTGTAATAGTAGTGTTGTATCTATAGTGTGCCTATACACCTACTATTTAGATAAGAGTTACGTGGTCTAAACCAATGCGAAATACAGAGTGTTGAATTTCATAAGCTTTAGCTTAAAATTCTATAAAGCTTCGATACAAATTGTCCTGAAAAGTTGAAATTCCTGGAATCAAAGTTGAATCTTAAATTACCTAGGATGCTTTGTAACCTTTTTTTTCGAATTTGGGAACATGAACAATCTTGGACCACCATTACATAAATATTGTTAGTAAGTAGGTACTTGTACCTTTCTATCCTTCCGTGATTTCGATTACGACAGAAGAATAAGGAGTAACGTAGGTTCATGAAGACTGACTGGGCCGCTGGGGAATTTGTTGCGCCACTTCTTCTTCCCAGCGAAAGCAATAGGAAGTGGTGAAGGGCTGGCGTTTTGGGGGCCTGTCTTAAGTAATTTTGACATTCAAAAAGTGCTGTTTCTCAGCCTAATTTGAATAAATGACTTTAGTTTTTATTTGAAAACATCTTTGCAGAAAAGTACCAATCAATTATACGTTAAAAAAATTCTTACATTTCTACCAGTCCTTCCAACTGTTACCTCGATAATACGAAAGCTCTCGCCAAGTTTGAACAAGCTTATTTACCCGTGTGGCCTTTTCATAAAATTTTAATTTTATCATCGACTCGCACAGCTCGCGGCTAAATAATACTGCGTAACTTTAATAATAAAAGCTACTGAATAATTCAGCCGTGTGCCGTAAGTTTCGGCGATTCTGGGACCGCCGCCATCTTGGAACTCGCTGAGGAGTCAAAGGCATTCTGAATCTATTGCTTTTGTGGATAAAAGATGAATGGTTAATGTGTCATCTTGTGTTGATCCGGTTGGATAAAATACTGACACGGTCTGTTGCTTCCTGTGAATGAAATATTGGAGAGACTCTATGTGCAGTTATAGTTACGTATGTTTACTAGCCTTTCTTCACTTAGTGGCCATTCCCTTGCATTTCGTTTTAGGATACTCGTTAAAATGGTTCTAATTATTCAATCCTGCTCAACGGAACGGCAGCAGGGTGTGTGGATGTGTGGAGCTATGTCGCAAACTATGCTCCACCTCCTATCCTGCCCTCTGTGTCCCAAAACTTGCAGTCATAGTGACCTCTGCGCTGCCACTGACGAATCCGTGAAAGTGGCGAAGTTTTGGGCCAACAAGATCTGAGAAAAGTCGTGCCAGCGACCCGAAGAGGAAGAATGCCGTTTTCATAGGTATTTTGCTGATTGCAATACTTATATGTGCTTACAGAACAGATAAATTGTAGTCTTATTTTCTATGGGTTGCCAGTCAGCCGTCACTCATTTTGTATGACAAATGTCAGTTTACGAAATAGCAATAATTAGAGGTTATTGTCAGATATCTAGCTAATCGTTAGATGTTAACCAACTGTTGGTTGCAGGTACAAATAACAGTTAGTAGTTGGTAATTGTACCGAACAGTAACCGAACACTGATCGATTGATAGATAGGTTTAAACTGTTAACATTATAGAACTATTTTTAGTATCATTTTTTCGATCCGTTTTCTTTGCGGTTGTGGTTGTGTGGTTGTCGTTTCAAAAGTTCTTCGCGACATGTGGGTGGTTATGAGCAAGGTTTCATGTTGATGATAAAAATAAGTTTTATTCAGGGGGGATACTTTTCTATTAATGGCGTCCTTGTATCTATGATTAGATACGACAACGTGAATCTTTCCCATACTTACTTTTGCGGGGCGCGCAGAGAAAAATCACCAACAGAAATTTAAAAAAAACTTATTTGTTTTTGGGAAAAATAGTAAGTTATAGTAATGTTAAATGTTATTCCTAAAAATCAAAAGTAAATACAAAATATTAGACAGATTAAAATTGTTTTGTTGCAAATAGATGAATTATAAAAAAAAATCCTATACGTTTTGTAAATTCTACAAAACATGCTTAGTAGTTTTATGAATAGTCAATGTTTTTAATTTAGTTAATCAATTGGATGTATTACGGCTTTAATAGATATTAAAAAACCTACTTATTACATTAACAAACAACAATTTGGTAGTTGTTACAGGGCAACAAATGGCCTGTGATACAAATTGATTTTTATGCAGGTAAAATGATATCTACATAGGTATCTATTGCTTTGTTGTACTAATGTAATATTGATTGTTTTGTAATAATTTATTATTAATGAATAATCCGTAATCTTGTACCTCTAAATTCTAAATTCTATATGGGTGTGTTCCTGAATTGTGATCGAATTAAGTAAAATTTTAGTACAATTTACCATATTTTAGTATTTTTTTCTCTCTCTGAACTTTTTCTTTGACAATTTTTTACTTATTCTAAAACCTCTGCTTTATGTTGATTGGGTCCTTAAACCATATAAGTCTGGTGTTGCCAAGTAAATTAATTTTAAATATTCGATGCACGTGTAGGAATGCCAGGCTCAAAGCCTCTTATGACCAGAACGTAGTGCACAGCAACTTATAGTCGTATAGTAACTACATAAATACTATTTACATTGTGCACTGCATGCTTTGCAGTACCTAGCTCTGCTTAGTGCCAACTAGCACTAAGCTTGCACAGCTTCAATTAGGTACAAACGAACTATGCTCCAAGCATACATAATTTCTGTCTGGAATTGAGTTCTGAAAACCCAAATTCGTGTTCGTTATCCATCTTTTAGTTATCTCGTGTTGTCACGACCTATGTGACAATAGCTCATTACCTATGTGGTAAAAATATTAAATCATTAGCAAGATATAGGATTCGTCAGACATACTTGAGTATCGTCAATTATGGAGGCTTAAAATACTCATTCACCATTACAGGGTATCGCCCAATCAAGAAAAGAGTTATGTAAGAAGCCAAGAAATTGTAATTTTTGTGAACTTTTCATAAGCGTATTAAGAGGTGCTCAGAAAAACCGGTGAAAGATTTAACAACTAAGCACACCCACAAATCCAGCTAGCATGCAATTACTAATCTTTCAGTTGAGTGTCTATAAAAATCTAGTCTAGCTAACATGCATCTAGATCTATATCCTGGATCTATTCAAGCATAAGTTAATAATATCATCGGATACGATATCGTATCAACTCACAAGCGGGCAAGCGTAGTAACTAGAGATATCGGTTGCCATGGAAACCGGGTCAGGGTCATCTCGACATTTCTGATAACATGGACACAGATTTTGTTTTAAAATTTATAGATGGGTGATGGGGCGTAACCTAATTAGGTGCTGATATTATTAGGAGCGTGCGTTGACGTCATGATAATAACGTTAATTTGTCAACCAGTGATGTTATTTATGACACCCCTAGCCCGATCAAACTCTTATTAGATATCTCCTAATAGGTACGTTATCAGATCTACTTTTTTAGGTAATTTAGTTGTTATGCTCGGGTAGAGTTTACAACGTTCAAGGCAAGAAGGTATTTTGGCATTTTGGGAACAGCACAGTTATTAATTAAGCTAGATTTGTGTAAAGATTTCGTTATAAATGCTCTGGTCTTTTGATTTTAATGGCGCCCAGCTTGGGTCAGGTTTGGCACCCAGTGTGGGGCAGGTTTGGCGCCCAGCGTGGGGCAGGTTTGGCTCCCAGCGTAGGGCAGGTTTGGCGCCTAGCACGGTATAGGCTTGGCGCCCAGTGAGGGGTAGTTTCCGCGCCAGTGTGGGGCAAGTTTGGCGCCCAGTGCGGAGCAGTATTGGCGCCCAGCGTGGTGCAGATTTCGAAAACCAACTGAAAACGGGGATAAATATCCCAGTAAACACTACCCATTACACCTACCATAGTTCCTTTAAAACGTACCTAAACTACAATTTACCACAGCAACTATAAACCAGGAAAACAAACATCACAACATAATGCATCGCTAAAAATAAATTCAAGTAAACATTAAAAACAAACAATAATATTACGACCGCAATATTAATTACGCAATTGCAATTAAAATTTTAATGATCTGTTAAACCACAATACAGAGCATAAACGTGAAAATTCAAACGTAACGAACAATTAACGTGGCACACGGCGTTTGGCAGTGTGCAACATTTTAATTAATGCATTTCACGTAAAGTTTTTGATACGATTGCTTTTACCGATTATGCTTTTAGACTTTACGCTGGAAATATTTCATTAATCAGTGTTATTAAAAATCCAGGTAAGTGCGAGTTGGTCTCACGCACTAAGGGTTCGTTACATATTTATATAGCTTCTGTTTTGATTTAGCTCTAAGATTTTTTAGAAAATAATTTGTAGTAACTACTCGATGTATAAAATCGACTACTACCATTAGACATTTATAGAACTAAATTATCTCTTTTATGTGCACGTGTTTTTTGAGAAATAAACAATTTTTCATACTTTCTAGCTTTCTTTTTTTCACCGCCGGAACCATTATAATTTTTTGTAATTTTTCCACAATAGAGGCCGTAGTACAACACGTTCTGTGGCCGTTTCAACTGGCCACCTATTACGTTTTAAAAGATGCTGGCCCGGGCCTGTGACAGAAGACAGACATACAGACTGGCAGACCGAAAGATAGACAATAGACGTAAACTTAACAGCCAATATGGTCCCGTTTTACCGTTCCTGTACACATACACAACCCTAAAAAAGGTTTATTAAAACATTTCACGTGAAGTTATAAAATACAATCGCTGTCACCGATTGTACTTTTACACTTTACACTGTTAATGTTAATCTTCATTAAAAAATATTCTGATATTCTGCGCTGATTTCGATGAAAATGAATTCGGATTAAGTTTAAATTTTTAACCAGTGTTGTGAAAAATGTAACTAAAATGGCGGGAATGCATAGTAGCTTTTGTAATAGGGGTGACGACTAACTTTTTTTTCTTCGTCTATCAGGTAGATTATTAAAAAGTATTGGGCACGTATTTTTTCTTGTTTCACATAAACAAAACATTACAGAGATATATTGATTTGAAATGTCGCATGACGTCACGTGTTGGTACAATTTTTACCTACAAGTGACGTCACGAGCCCCCACTCCCAAACTTTGACACGCTTTATCTTTGTAATTTTTTGGTTGATTGACACAAGAAAAAATATGTGTCCATTATTTTTTGATAATCTAACTGACGGACTAAATAGAATTTCGTTTACTTTACCCCGTCTTCATCCCTATTGGATAATTAATCCATGCGCAGGAATTTGTAGTGAGAAATGAACAATGAGGTAGGGCTCCCCTTGTAATTAAATCCGAAATTCCGGATTGCGTCTATTGTACCAAGAGCTCTTTGTATGATTAAAATAACAAAGAATGTACCTACTGCAAAAGGATCACGAAACGGAGAGTCAGAAAATGTTTGAAAGTAGATTTTAATCCATTAGTGCATTATAAGTAGAATTTTAATTAGCGAATTTAATACAAAACTCAAAACAATAATATTGAAAAACACATGTTTTAAACAAAAGAGCACTCCTAGGATACTCAATTGACACCGCAAATGAAATTAAATATAGGTTCATACTTTATGAAGCCACGCGGGCCCAGTCCGGGTTGGCAGTTGGGATATCACATCTCTTCGAATTTATTGGTTTTAGGATATGCCGATTTCTTCATGATGTTTGTCTTCACCATTTTGAGAGCGGTGGTGATGAAGATACTCGTATTAATATCGTCAATAAATCGTGCAAGCGTGAAAAGCCGCCACAAGTGTCGATAAAGGACAATTAGTTCCGCTATAATTAACATTCTGACTGATTGCTGACTGACATGCTTAGCATAAAGTATCTTCGATAAGTTTTTCCCGGTATTAAAGAAGAAGAATTACCAAATTCAGACACCCCAATTACACCTAGATGAGCAGCCATTCGAAAACTCCGAGAAAATTATCCAACGGGAACATGATTTCTCCAAGGAGTTTAAAAAATAAACGACAGGCGATCCGTGTAGCAACCATGCAGAAATTCGGATGTTACACGGAAAAATGAGCTTTATTCCGTGTCAAAGCCAAAGCATTTATTTCAATTTAAATAGGCACTTTTGAATTGTCGAGGAAGATGAGTTTTAAAAGGTACCTTTGTCCTTACTTAATACGGTTACGGAACACGCTTTGAATATCTGAGGTCATAGATTAATATACTCTCTGAGGTGTCACCAAATCCTTTTCAATAAAGAGAATGCCTAATGAGATCACAAAGTTGCCTGTTCTTCTGAACTCAATATCAATCTGCCTGCCTTTCCCAACTATGTTGGGGTCGACTTCCATTATAACCGGATGCAGCTGAATACCAGTATTTTACATGGAGAGACTGCCTATCTGACCTCCGCAACAGTTACTGGGTAAAACGATGTAGACTTTTAGGCTTTTGATTACCCGTAACGACTGCCAAAGTCTACGAATGACAGCCGGGACCAACAGCTTAACGTGTTTTCCGAGGCACGGAGGGGTCTCGATAGGTTAACGGTGGTCACCTTATCCACGAACCGACCGCAGCAAGAGTAGCCTTCGATCATCCCGTGCGGCAGTTATCATTTAGCCACGAGACCCCTGTTCTTCCGAACTATGTTATGTTTATTGAGACAAAGACATGCAGCATTTTAGCGAAGTCGTGAGGCACACTTTCCTGCTTATTTTTTTTTTTACATCGGACTTTACACTTTTTATTTTTGACCTTTATTTTTTTTTGTTTTTATCTGATGTATGTATCTGGTGTATTGTGTCTTTTGGTCTGTGCTAAATACATGTATTTTCTTGCTTCTTTCTTTCTTTTCTATGTACAGATGCCAGCACATCAAGCTACTAGAATCTATCAAATTTCTTTAATAGATTTTCAACTATATCGCTACAACATAAGGTTCAAAGTTGATTGGGAAAATTTGACAGTTTCGGGTAGCTTGATGTGCTGGCGTCTGTACTTAGCAGTCAATGAGTTTACACTCCAAACTCGTGGGCTTTCTAGGGATTAAAACATGATAAGCCGGCCTAACCATCTATAGGTTCGATCAAATTCCTTATATCGGAAGTATACTTATGTACAGACGCCAGCACATCAAGCTACTACAATCTGTCAAATTTCTTTAATAGATTTTCAACTTTATCGCAACAGCATTAGGTTCAAAGTTGAATGGGAAAATTTGACAATTTCGGTTAGCTTGATGTACAGTTTTTGACATAAAAGTAAAAGGCGTAAAAGAACGCAAACAAGCATGTCATTTTAATGAAAGCAACACAATTAATTAAAAAAACGGTCAAGTGCGTGTCGGACCACGCACAGTGAATGTAGGAGACGAATTTATCCGTGCTAGTTATTCCGTACTTGGATCGAATTTATCCCAAGAACAAACTTAACATTGTAGTTGAAAAACATGTTCTCCTATACTTACATTCCAACTGCAAATATAAGTTGGTCGACTATTACTCGTTAACTTGTAAAACCTACTTAGCTGTCATAGTTTTCCTTTTAACTTCGAGGGCTGGTTCGAGGTGGCGCGGGAAGAGTTCCTGGAAGGATTTGGGGGAGACCTTTGCCCAGCAGTGGGACAGTGTAGGCTTACAAAAAAAATGTATATATTATACTACTGCCGTAAATTTTATAACATGTCCAAAAACAAATAATCGATAAAAAAAAATATTTGTTGCTTTTTTTTCTCGATGAGAGAAGGCCTGTGTCCCAGCAGTGGGAACATTATAGGCTGATTATGTATATGCTTTTTTTTCGGCGAGTCATGATACAGTCCAACTCAATGTACCCGCACAATGGTCAAATATAACGCTTAAGAGGAGTTCACTCCGAAGTATTGAAACTACATCTTTCTTCGTTGACGCACTTAGAGACTGGGTATATTTCGGTAAAAGTGCTTTTTCTAAAAACCTAATGTCGGTACGAACAAACTCTAGTCACGATGCATTTTAAAGAATGATTCCCTCTACTTGCTCCGTTAATTAAATTTTTCGAAAATTTTGTCGAAAAAACATAATGCCGGTCACGCTCTTGTCGTACACACTGTTACAAGCTATCCGTTACCGAGATTGTCGTGGTGATTGTCCTGTATATTAATACCATGGCGTCCCCCAACCACCCCGGCGACGCTCTCTTTATTAATGTTACGAACGTGATGCGACGGTTTCGAATTATTAAATGACCGTGTAATTGTAAGTAAATTAAAAAATGTAGGGGCGTATTCTGTTTCAGTAGGCTTTATTCTGATAAAGAAGCTTTCAACAGAATAATGTGAATTTAAAGTCTGAGCGGTGTGGTGGTGGCCCAGTGGGAACTGAAGCGACTTGTAGACGAGTTGTAGGTTGTAGGTCGAACCTCGACAGGTGCTTTAGTTTGTGTAAATTTTTGATTTCATCGCCACTGCTCCCAAAACGGTGAAGGAAAACATCGTGGGGAAACAGACATGTTCTAGAACCAAAAATTCGAAGTCATGTGACATCTACCACCCCCACTAGGCCCGCGTGTGGATTACGGCCACTCCCTCTCATAAGAGAGGTGGCCTGTGTTCCAGCAGTTTGAACAGTAGGTACAGGCTGATTATGCTTCTGCTTAAAGTCTGCGGTAAAATACTGATATGAACCTATACTTTTTGAGCGGCATCTTGTTAAGCTAATTTCAGCTTATTATAGGAAAATCCATAATCATTTTGGAATCTCTGAAGCGATCTATTTTTAACCGACTTCAAAAAAGGAGGTTCTGTATTCGACCCGTATGTATGTATGTATGTATGTATGTATGTATGTTTGTTTGTCCGCGATTTTCTCAAAAACTAATGTACCGATTTTGATAATTCTTTCACTAATGTGATCTACATACTTTCAGGAAGGTTTTAGTATATAATACATTATATAATTATTCTTATGTACGATGTTATATGCATAAATGTACTGCATCTCCGGCATTTCTATGCGAATTTTGATGATTCTTCTAGTCGGTGTCTTCAATTCCTCAATGCACTAGTGTTATTTGAATTTGTGTGAAGTAGGTACAACTAAAAAGTGAAAAATAAAAACTTTTTTACAAAAAAAACAACCGACTTCAAAAAAAACTACAAAGTGATAAATAACTTTAATTTCGGAAGTCGGTGTCAAAAAACGAAAATGCGGAACCAACGACACCGACTTCCGAAATTAAAGTTATTTATCACTTTGTAGTTTTTTTTGAAGTCGGTTGTTTTTTAACAACACTCATTATAGGAGTTTTTGAGACTCGCAGAAATTCAGATCACAATTGAAACTTTTAGGCAGTAAATTGTACGATTGTCAATAATTCTTTTATTTTGTTACTTAGCCGTTTTCATAATTTGAACCTAAGCGGCAGACCTAAACATTAATCGATCTATGATTTATCTACCTTGTAATCTATGTAGAAAGCGGTGACGGGAGGTCGTCTTGGGGCTGTTTATGTAACTAATGACGTTAAACAACACACAATAACACAACACAAAAAACTCACAACACACAACACAACCATAGAACTGACACAACACAACTGAACTTAATAAAAATCTTAAATTCATTCACTGACAGACAACGCACGGACTAAACCTTTGGGCCTAGGAGCATGAAATATTGCACAAGAGTTTCTTATAACGAAAATGAGAACTAAGGCGTGTCCCTTCCACGGACCACAGATCTACGGGCCTGCGGACGGAGAGTTATGATTAGCTCACCGTCCGATCAGGACCAGGCCCATACCGGACGGCGCGTATGTGTACCACGCGCGCCTCAAAGAAATGTCAGCATAAAGGAAGGGGCCCGCTAGGGCCGAAGCCTGCCGGGGTAGCGGGATCGTCCGAAAGGGTTACCGCTGCCCCGGAACCTAAAGGGCTAAGGAAGGAACACGGGTGGGTTTTAGTCAGTAAGAGTCTGACACTCCCTTCCGCTCCACCCAGAGCGGAAGGATTCGTTAGGTGATTTCACATGCAAAACAAAAAAGGCGTGTCCCATCCACGGTCCAACCGCGGCAAGCGTTGCTTAACCTGATCGATCGACCCGTGCTGTTATTACTTAGCCACAAGCCCTCGTTCCTCAAGAGGTTAAATAGGGAATTAAAGTTTGTATGAAAATTCGACGGGTTGTTTGATTTGTGAAAGACCTCAACCAACCTTTTTGTCCTCAGTTTCAATAAGCTCCTCCTGCAGAAGGAAGAGTTGGAGCAGAAGCAGCTGCACCTGCTACAAGTGGTGGAGAGTGAGCGGACATCCCGCTGGCAGTACGCGCAGCAGTGCGATGAGCTGTCTAGTGAGGTCAAGAAACTGAGGACTGAAGTGAGTATCTAGCAAACTTCAATTAGACTTGTTTATCGAGATGGCAGTGAAAAGTCAAGTGATTTTTCAATAGTTTCAATTTCAAGCGTCAGATAGAATGATAACCTAAGTTTTGATAGTGAGTCGATTTTAACAGAACAGCAGGGTAATTGCACAACACACTATAAGTGGCAGTACGTTTCATTTTGACAGTTCAACAACATTCATTGCGTTATTTACGTTGTTGAGCAGACACATTTTTCGAACATATGAAACAATGGATTAGCAATATCCTTCAAAATTATTCAGACTAAGATGGATAGTATGTTGCGCAATTAGGGTGCTGATCGGCTGTGTAGTTTTCTTTGGCTGGAGTACAGACGCCAGCACATCAAGCTATTACAATCTGTCAAATTGCTTTAATAGATTTTCAACTGTATAGTTATAGCATAAGGTTCATACTTGATTGGGAAAATTTGACAGATTCGGGTAGCTTGATTTGCTGGCGTCTGTACAGTTTTGTGGTTAATACCCGAACATTTTGTAGCAACACTGTGTTTTGCATCATAGTGTGATGCATTTGGTAATAAACAAGAAAACTCGGGAAAGCTTTTTAAAAGCTTTAAAATCATTTTTCCGCATCGTAGATGACAGAAAAAAACAATCTTTTTCTAGCCTAAAGCTTTGCTTTCTTGCGCAGTTATGCACGTACAAGAAGGAGCATGAGCCAGCAACACGGGCCGCTTCCACCTCCAGCTCCTCGCCGAGCCACTCGCCAGAAATAGACCCGGCTGAGCTCAGGAAGATCAAGAAAGTTCAGGTAAGTTATCACATCACTAATTCATTTAATTATTTTGAACTAAGGCCATTAACTGAACTTTTTAATTTTTCGTCCTATTTCCTCGACAATCCATACATATATTATTTTTATTTTTTGTATTATGTATGTATGTACATTTTTATTAAGCATAGCTTAGGACTTCTATTTCCAGTATGCTTTAAATTGGGTAGAATCATAACTTCTTTAATTGTAAAAGAACTGGCTATATGCATGGATCCGAAGGTCCAGATATAAATAGTTTTAAATTTTAAAGATCATAATATCACTAAATACAAGAACTCGGAAGATGGGCGTGTTCAATAGGTATGTTCTTTGTTCAGAGCTTCTTCCGTGGCTGGTTGTGCCGTCGTCGCTGGAAGCAGATCGTGGACGAGTATATCAAGAGTCCTCACGCCGAGAGCATGCGCAAGAGGAACAGCCTCGTTTTCAAAATGGTGGAGGCAGAAGAGGAGTATCTTGAGCAGATGGAAATCATGGTGGGTCTTAAATGTTTTCTTAGTTACAACATTTTAAGGTCTTATGAGTTTATTTGGTTTTTTCAGAAATAGTTGGACGGCCATCACTATGATCATGTTTACCTTAATAATTATGTGTTTCTCCTTATGAGAGCCAGTTGGTTTAGCAAGCGCGCGCCTCAAAGAGATGTCAGCACCAACTGACGGGGTCCGTTAGGGCCGATGCCTGCCAGGGTCGCGGGCTGTTCGAACGAGATACCATGGCCCCTGGCACAGGCAAATGAAGGAACACGGGTGGGTTTTAGGCAGTAAAAGTCTGACACGCCCTCTCGCTCCACCCAGAGTTGGAGAAGTTATTTGATAATTTCCCAACAAAAAAAAAGGGTAGCCAGAATATCTTATAGAAATTATGATCATAGTGGGTACCCGGAGAAATGGACATTTAGTACTAGGTGCAAAAATATTCACAGTTTAATTCTGTTACCTACGGCATTCAGCAGAGACAACTAGTATCTTAATTTTTTTTGGTACCCCTCCACATGTACCGAAGGTTAGCCATCAACTCCAAATAATTTTCGTTGTCCTTATCTAGTATAGATCTATACCACAGAATATAACAATATTCTGTTTGACCCTATTTGCAGAGCTAAAACACTCCGATGTAATAAAAACATTTGTCTCTTCTCTCCCAGGTAACCTGCTTCCTCCGGCCATTCAAAATGGCGGCTAGTTCTAAAAAGCCGCCGTGCACGCACGAGGACGTGAACTCAATCTTCCTGAACAGCGAGACGGTGTTGTTCCTACACCAGATATTCTTCAAAGGCCTCACATCGAGGATGGAGTCCTGGCCTACACTGGTCTTAGGTGAGTGTTATATTAATTTATTATTGTAGTGTAATGCTCAGCTAAACATTCACTTCTTATAGTTTACAACTCGTAAGTCGCGGCCGTTACTACTGGGCCGCCACTGCTCCCAGGCAAGCGCTATACTTTGAGAAAATTCATTCATTACCACTGCTCTCAAAACGGTGAAGAAAAACATCGTCTTAGAACCGAAAAATTCGAAGACATGTGACATCTACCAACCCGCCCTGAGCTCGCGTGGTGGATTATGGCCCACTCCCTCTCACAGAGAGGAGGCCTGTGTCCCAGCAGTAGGAATATTATAAGCTGATTATGAATATACCAAGACTTTCATTTGTTTTTGCAGCTGATAAACGCATATTGGATTAACTGTTAAAACTTAGAATGCTTTATTATCTATAAAAAAAACCTTTTCCATCATTGCCCATCTCTCAATAAGCTTATCCCTGGATACATTTTTCAAATGATCGAAACTATAAAATGAGAGACCCATCACTTCTATAAAACCTTCCACCACTTGAAAAGTAGACAAAGGATTACACTTAGTAGTGCACCTACATACAGGAGACCTATTCGATATGCTGCTGCCGATGCTGACCATCTACCAGGAGTACGTGAGGAACCACCACTACTCGCTGCAGGTCCTCACGGAGTGCAAGCAGAGCCAGCCGTTTGCACAGCTGTTGGCGCGTCTGGAGAGCAAGCCGGCCTGCCAGAGTCGCTCGCTGGAGACGTTTTTGACGTATCCGATGCATCAGGTACTTTCTTTTTCTTTATTGATCGGTTGCAAATCACATGTCTGGTGTTAAGTGGCATCGCCGTGCATTGCCCTCGTAGAGACAATGCTGAAGCGTCTCATGTAGTATTAATTACATCGACACCTACTTAAACCTTTCACCTTCAACGGACACACAAGCAATGCTGCTTGGCGGCAGGAAACGTTGATCGAAGTACCTAACTCTTTGATCAAACAAATAAATATTTATTTTGCTTACAGATCGATAAAAAGTAATTCATCCGAATCTAGGAATACCTGCATGTGAGATTTATGCCTGTCAAACTCATGAAGCAAGAGAAATTAGTAGGGGGTGACTTTAATACAAAAACATGTCGCTTTAGTTCGGTTTCTCATCGTTAAAATCGGACTTACTTTGCTCTTTTTTGCGTGGAGAAATGAAAGTCGTTAAAATTCAGAAGGCTTATCGTTCTTTTAACAATTTAGGAGGGAATTAATTACCCTAAATTGTGTCATTTCGGCGGCGTGGTTAATTTTGTTTTTGGTTGGTAGCAAAAAGATGTTTCTGCAATTCGTAATTTTTAGCCTATACTTTCCCATTTTCTTTGTAAGTATACTTACTTAAGGTACGCGAAAAGGTAACCCTCAAAATTAAAATTTTCTTACGTGTTTCATGTTGATTATTGTTGATTTGTTTATTTGCTGTTGCCTATCTGACCTCCACAACCCAGTTACTGGGTAATACGATACCCCTTGGTAAGATTGGTTGTCAAATTTTCGGGCTTCGGACTACCCGTGACGACTGTCAAAGATACACGAATGGCAGCCGGGACCAACAGCTTAACGTGCTTTTCGAGGCACGGAGGAGTCTTGGTATGTGAAGACTGAAGATGGTCACCCATCCACGGCCCAACCGCAGCAAGCGTAGCTTAACTTGACCGATCGACCCGTGCGGCTGTTATAACTTAGCCACAAGCCCCTCCTGACGCTGACCTGAAAATGGAAAAAACGTGGAAAAAGATGAATTGCGCGTGCCAAGTTGACTTTGTCATTAGTTCTAGTTATCAGCTTATACTTCGACCTGCATCATTCCAGATCCCTCGCTACATCATCACCCTACACGAGCTGCTGGCGCACACGCCGCACGACCACGTGGAGCGGCGCAGTTTGCAGCATGCGCGCGCGCAGCTCGAGGAGCTGTCACGACAGATGCACGATGAGGTAATGTTATTTTTTTTTATTTATCAGGAAAGTGGTTATGTTGATTGGACATAACTGCAAATAAAAAAACGAAGAAGTGTGTTTTTTGTAAACCTTTGCTACTGAGTAAGCTACCTACTGCTTCACAATAATAAATACACTCTTACCTAATTCATTAATGAGAGAGAACAAAAGTATGGTGACCACTGAATTTGTTTATAGGTCAGCGAAACCGAAAACCTGAGGAAGAATTTAGCTGTAGAACGAATGATTATCGAGGGCTGTGATATTCTGCTGGATGTCAATCAAGTCTTCATTCGCCAAGGTATAGTGTAACTTATTTTTTTAATTGTAATGTCAATGACGAAATAGGAAGAAAGCATAACACTTATTTGACAACAGTTCGTAAAATACGAAATACAAAAGTAACATGATTGGCTACAACAAAAGACTGATGTAGTCTGACGGTGGTTTTCTAATGAATCTTTAGGGACAAGTATCGAACAAACAGGTAACAAACCACAGACTTAGTATATACATACTACTAGTGTTAACAAAATAGTTATAATTTGTTGATGTAGCTTACCGGCCATGTCACTGAAAGATGTAATTCGTACGTCGCTTGGTCCCCGCAGGCACCCTGTCGCAGGTGGTGGGCGCGGGGCGGCGCGCCAGCCTGCAGGCGCGGCAAGCCTTCCTGTTCAGCAACCACCTGCTGCTCCCCACGCGCGCGCCGGGCGGCCGCCTGCACCTGCCGCCCGCCGCGCGCCTGCCGCTGCACGACGCGCTGCTCATCGAGGACCCCTCCAGCCGGGACGACGACGGTCAGCGCTGTGCATTCCAACAACTGGACACTTGACAATTGATCCCTAACTTTAAAATATTTATTGTAACAGAACCTACCGCACTTACGAAATAAATAAAAAATAAAGGTAAGAATTAAATAATATCTGGAAGCAAGATGCTCGGGGTCGGGAAAGACAGAAAGACTGGAGGAAGGCTTTTGCCCAGGAACGGCACAACGAAAGCTAGAAAAAAAGGGTACAGGACTAGGTCTAGACCCTTCATAAATCAAAAAATTTAGACGAGGCGAGAAGCGCTCCAGTCAACACACAGATCGTAATACAACGTCCCAAAAGACAGGAAACAAATATGTAGTATGTAACGTATATATAGAAGCGGAAAGAAAGAAAAAGTTAATAAACTCAAAAATAAAAATTACTTAAATAGAAAAAAGATATAATCACGAGCACAAAACAGAAATAGTCGACGGCTGCATGTCATGACTGTGATAAGAACGCTTCCACTCAGCATGATGCTGTGCTATATAGGGGACTCACAGCACAGCGTTGATTTTCAGTCCGAAAAGGACGTACGGAAACCAAATCAGGTTTAATGATTGGTACAGCAGATTCGGAATTGGTTAATACAATTTCTATGCATTATATTTCAGATACAACATCAGTATGTTCATCACCCGGGGGCGATATCTACCAGGGCAAGGACTTCAAGATTCTAGTTGAAGTCAAGGGCGAGCAGATTTGTGCACATTTAGGTAAGATCTCTTGACTTTCAACTTTCTATAATAATTCATGACGCAATTTTCTCGCAATAGAAGTCCGTGTAGTAAGTAAGCCTTTTCTACCATACATCTCTATTAGCCTTCATTAGTGTTCATTTGAGAGCAATGGCAGCTCAGTGGAAACGGCCACGATTTACGAGTTATAGATACAAACCCAGACAGGCACTATTCTTTTTGTAAACTAATTCATCACCACTACTCTCTCTCTCTCTACTCTCAAAAGAGTTAAGAAAAACATCGTGAGGAATCCGGCATGTCCTAGAACCGAAAATTCGAAGACATATGACATCTACCAACCCGCACTGGGCCCGCGTGGTGGATTACGGCCCACTCCCTCTCACAGAGAGGAGGCCTGTGTCCCAGTAGTGGGAACATTACAGGCTGGTTATATTGGCTTGTTTCCTTCACAAGAAAATAAATTACTTAATGAATTGTAATTATGTAATATGTGTTCTTTCCTCATCATCATTATACTCTTTTTAATTTATATTTTTTCATAATCTCAACTTGTTGTTAACAGTCGCCGGCAGCGTTGAAGAAAAAGCCGGATGGACTAGCGAGCTAGCACAATGCATGGAAAGTGCGGCTCTGACAGAACTGCTCCGAGCTTGCGGAGCCTGCGGGGCTGCGTCTGCCAGCCTGCCGGCCTGCAGGTCAGACCGGGCGCTGTTCACTGACGACGTGGACATCCGGTTCAGTCGTACGCTGAACTCCTGCAAGGTGCCGCAGATTAGATCAGCGACGCCACAACGGTTGCTGCAGAGACTGACTGGTGAGTGGTTGAGGACAAAGCTTTTATAAATCCTATTGATATTATAAGATAATAAGTTTGTATGAAAGCTGATTATAACGAAAATATTGGGAGTCAAGATTTTCATTTATGAATTCAGCACTCGATTCTCGACCCCCGCTAAACCCGATTTATTTTCGTTGGATCCCACCTTTTGAATCCCATTTTTAGGTAAGTATTAACTTAACGCTCGTGTAGTCCACTAAGATCTTCAAAATAAAAGAGCCCAATATATTCGTTCCAACATTTTTTTTCATATGTATAAGCTCTACGAATCAATCATTATCATAAGTGTAATTTGCAGTTCACTACTGCAGATTTTACAACATAATATTCCAAAATCTCTACCCCAAAATATCCACATCAAATCTTCCAGACCTCCGCTTCCTCTCCGTGGACTTCCTGAACACATTCCTGCTGACCTACCGCGTGTTCACGGACGGTGTGACGGTGCTGGAGGCGCTGAAGCAGGTCTTCTACGAGCAGTCGCAGCAGGAGATGGAACTGGCGCCGCCTCCTGACGCCACCAGGAAGACCAGCGCGGCCAGCTCTGTTTCTGGTGAGAACTTGAAGTAGAATGAGTTTTATACAACCAATAATGCCTCAATTTTAATATACCGGCTGACTTTTTTTACGACTGGACAAACACAGGGTATAAAAGATGAACGGAGTTGAAGCCTATTGCACAGATGTTTTCTGTTTTACTTTTTTTACATTATATTATCCTTTGATTAAAGCTTCAATCAAAGGATTGAATGTCGCTACGAATTCATTGATAATTTTCGCGCATAGAGTAGGTGCCTATATGTTTAATTCTTATAATATTAATATATTTGCCGTTTTATTTGTTTTTTATTTTGTTTTAGTATTAAATATTTACTTTAAATAATTAAGTAACTAATTTTAAAATGTAAAAAAATTGTAAAATTATGAATTTTATTTTAGGTTTTTGAAAATAAAAAAAAAATAGATTTCTTTACCATAGGCTTCTACTCCGTTCACCTTTTATACCGTTTTGTGGCCAGACGGTAAAAAAGAAAAAAATCAACGTGAAAGATAAAACAGCCTGAATAGACTATAGTAAATGAAAGCTGATTCTGTTGTGAAATAGATATTTAAATACGTATAATATTAACTGACCAACAAAACTTCCGTAGGAGAGCTAAAAATATAAACTAAGTTTAAGTCGTAGAAACACTTTTTGCTTCTGCAACTTTAACTTCATATATATATTTTTAGGAACTATGTGGTAAAAATAAACAAGCAAGAGCAATCTAAGATTCCAAAAAGATGAAGAAGATGATGAGAAGATGGCGTATTAGAAAAAATATGTTTTTAATTCAACTTTAATATAAGCAGGTTGTTACTTAAACTGACAGAAAAAAAGCACAAACTGTTTCAGGTTACGGATCGGAATACAGCGACCGGGATTGGCAGTCAAGATTCTGGAGAGCTTCGCGAAAAAGTAAGTCTATAAGTGTACTCATTAGTATCGTAGAAACATTTGCTTCGGAAATAAGGTGCAAGAAACGTGATTCTATGTAATAAAGTCTGTCGGATTCTAGGCGAAGATGAAGACAAACTGTCTCCGTACTTGACGGCACCATCGCGAAGGACGTCTACAGTTAGTAAGGTAACAATCCATTCATCAACGTTGGAGATAACAATCCATTTAAACTCTTGTTTTATATTTCATTGTGAAAAACACATAATAATATGTTTCTCTAAGGCCCTTTGTATACGGCACGGTTTCTTTACGGTACGGCGTATAAACCGTGCTGAAGAAAAAACTTCCATATTGATCCGTACAACACTGAATACCGTGCCTACACACTGCGAATAAACCGTAGTTTTTCACGGCAAGAAAAACGTATTTGTACAAAGCGTCTCACGATGTAGAAAAACTGTATTGAAAAATGTTAACCTTACTTAGGTTAAAAGTATTCATGACCATTCTCTTTTACATTGAAATAGATACTAAACCTATTTAACTACCTACTGCTTAAAAACGTGAAATAGTATAAGTGCTAATGATTCGAAATTTTGTATACACGCTCTCTGAAAGACCGAGGAGGATAACAGTCACTTAACAATACCAAAAATAATGGCAACATCATCCAGTAATGAGACGTTGAAAGGTAAAGGTACATACCGTTTTATTAAGTAAGTAGTTATTATTGTAATGCAAGAATACTTTTTAAGACCCGAACTATCTTAGGACAAACTTTAGGCTTTCTTACGCATACAGAAATCCAATCTTGGATTTAATGGTCTATTTATTTCTATCTGGTGAAACCCCTTAACAATATCCAAACCTAAAGGCATGAGGAACAGGGTGTAAAGTTCGCACCTTCTCCATAGAAAAGGGAGGATCCTCCGACCAGACGGGTGTTGTGCGCGGTGGGACTTTGTATATATTAAAGTTGCGCGGTAAACTCTGCTTGCGTGATGCAGGATTTTGATCTCAGGGTGATGCGTAGTTCACATGTGGCAATGTAGATAACAAGTAAGAAACTATGTTTCAAGTATTTTACTCTACTGTAGGAACATCACCGTCTTCCCCTGGAGCAATAAGTTCAGTCACTCTAATTGGAAGTCCAAAGAAGGTCAGTCCAGTTAACGACCCGAATGCCAAGAAGAAATCAGCTAAGGACAATAGTACTGTAACCGTTGCCCTGATGAAAGATGAGAGCATAGAGATGGTGGAACAGAATGAAGAAGACGTCAAATTTAAGGAAGAGGAGCAAGAGAAAAATAAGAAGAAGCCTGATGATAAGTTTAAAATATCACAACGGTTTTCAGAGGTAAACACAGTAAATTATTTAAATGCTGTAGGTGTCAGCCTATGTCTTGCTATTCGGAATCATTGGGCCTTGGGCCTCAAAGCATCAAAAATGTGTCTTTAAACAAAACATATTCATTAGATTTCATTAGACACAATGTTTTATGTAAAATATCTTTTATTTATGGATTTAGTCATCAACTGTAAATATTCCAGTATTTGCTTAATACTGACTGTACTATAATTCCTCTTTTTTAAAAGCCCTATGAATGTAGCTTGCTAAAACGACCATAAATTCGAAGCTTTAAATAGAGGGTTCCAACATGGCTCCGTCAAAACAGCTGACTGCGTGGCGCTTAAACTGTCAGGCAATGAGTGTTCATCGCAACTTCTATCGCTGTCGCTTCAAGTAAAGATTAGTAACAGAAACACAACGAGTTAAACAGTTTATCCATCAGCGTGTACGCACTATGTCGGAGTCTCCCCGTCGGCTGCAGCCGTCATCGGCTGCTTCCGAAGCTAGGCGCAGGTCTGATAGTGCCAGAGAAACTGCTGAAGCTGCAGCTGCAACTGCAGACGAACCCAGACGGGCGTCCGATTCTGGGACGAGATTTGCTGCTAGAAGATCAGTGAGGTAAGAGATGTTGTATAAAGAAAACTATGTTGGTGACGATTTTGGGTGTGAAAAAAAAACAAGCGCATATCATGAAGATCTTTGAGAAAATTTGTATTACTAGCTCAGAATGCCAAGAAGAGGACAAGGAGACATAAAATCAAAAAGTAGTTATCTTTCTTATACTGTACCAGCTGTTCTTTTTTACTGGCAAGATCACCCAGAGACACTCACAGAAAAGACAACGTATACCAAATCATCAGGTGATCAGTTAATATATTAATACTCCATTGTAAATTGTACTCTCACGCATCCATCCTTACACAACACACTCACATATTCACAAGACCCACCACACCCTTATGTGTTATTATCAAAATGAACCTTGTGTGTTTAGAAGTTTTTCGTGTAATAAGCTACATGTATATTTTATTGTATGTCACTAGTGAGCGTCGCTATACCAACTCATCGATCAACAGTGAGCGTCGCCGGTACTGGGGCGGCTCGGAGCCACGCTCCTCTGTCACATCCCAGGTGTCACATGCACAGGTATGAGTACAATTGTATCTGTTTCACAAAATGTAGCTAGCACTTTCAATAGCTAGTATCTAAGCACATCTAAAGTGAGTAATGGCATAGTGAAAAACTAGAACCAAAGCGATGATGAATAATGCGGTCTTTACACAGGTGACAGCCGCATAGTTTAAATGGCATTTCGCTTAGGCCGCAGGTGACTAAAATCGCGAGTTCCAAAGTAGAGTAGGTTTCGACTTTTGTCGAGCGTCGTATCCGAATGCGGCAAGTAACTGGAAATGCTCAGTCGCAGGCGATCGCCCGCCGCATAAAGGTCGACATTTTGATGCAAATTGAACTATTGGCCGACCGCTTAACTGAGACGTTGCCTGAGGTAGCTGCGCAGTGCGCGAGGGGTGTGGTGACGTGATGCGAGAGCTCAGTGATTCGTCAACTTGTGACAACTATCACCCCTCCCGCACCGCGCAGCTACCTTAGGCAACGTCTCAGCTAAGTGGTCAACCTATAGTCACCTGCGATTTTTATCGACTTGCGTAAATGGGGTAGCGGTTCGGCTTGTGAGGCGATTCGAAAATCGACCTAGTGTAAATTCTCCATTAGTATGAATAACGATTGTTGCACTTTTGAATACAGAACTATCGTCGCGAGACCAGCCAACCAAAAGCGGGTGTCGTCATCACATCATTCAGACAATCTCACCGAAGGTAAGATGAATACAATTCAGATTCACATCTAATCCATTTTTATCATAACATTATGTACTTGTAATTTCAAGGATTGCGAACTAACTTGATTGACCATCTAGCACACATGGGAGCTCATAATTCTCAATGTTGTGGCATGCTAATCACCTTTTTCTTACCATCTAAAATTGTTTGTAAGTTTTACTAAAGTCATGATGCTTTTGCACGACATTCTATTGAGAGAGAGTCCTTCTAGCCTCGATATAGTTCCTTCATATTTTATGACTGTAAAAATTATAATGAAACTATTCATGTTGATTTAACAGCTTTGGAAAAGATCTCTTATGGTGAGTGATTGGTAAGGTAAAAGATGTAGAGACTGAACCTAGTAGTGATGCCGTAGAAGAGTATTTTTCATAATTCCGCTTTACCTAGCATTCCGACGTTCCCTTTTTATAGATTTTGTAAAACCTAATGTAAAACGTAGACACAACACTACAGCAAACACTACTGATATCGTCAAAACTGATCAAGGATCATATAACTGAACATCTTACCTTGCATCCAATAAAATGGGATACCTGACAGCAGTAACAAGAAAATAAAAATTCGATACTTACGATAACCATCATGAGTACACTGCACTGACAATTTTATTGTAAAGGACAGTACCAAACGAAGCAGATATCAACCTGTATATCTGCCTATTTCGCTAAAAGTTTTCTTGTATTTTGTTTGCGATTATTTTCAGGAATTTTGCACATCACAATAGTTGTAAGGTGTGTTGTGAGGTCTTCTCGAATGTCAGGATTCTTTTCAGATTGACCTGTGGTGGTTATTACCTATTCACCGCCTTTATCTACTTCGTTCTCTTTACTCTTATCACTATTATCACTTATCATATCAACATCTACAACTATCATTTCTTCTTCAAAAAACAACTTCACACATACAGAAATACAAAATTTTGTAATTTTATATCTTTGGCTTATGAAAAACTAGAATTAGATTTTATTTATTGAAAATTAGCTTTAAAGTTAAGTAACGTTTTGGTTCACCTCGGTTATTTGTTTAAGATAATAACTGCACTTTCGGTTTTTTTTTTCTGTTAAGTACTTTGGAATTAGCGATTGATTTGGAAATTGGTATTTTGATTAGAATTATATTATTTCAAAATTCAAAATAAATAGGTTGTCAAAATTTGCATGTTTTTTTTGCGGAATTGAACGGTTAATATATAAAGACCTCATTTATTCCTAGAGGAATATCTTATCTTTCTAATTCTATCACTTTCTTTCCTATACCTTCACTATGCCTGTCTTTCTGTCTATGCATGTACACACATACTATTCTATGTTAATCTTATATTCTATCTTCATTCTTCACCATCAAATTCTACTCTTCACTACTTCATTCACTTTTAGAAATCACCACGAACCATTATCAGAACATTGTCGGGTCATATATAAAAATAAACTATTGCGTCGACATCAAATGCTATGTATTCACATCTATAATGATGGTTTAGGAGCAGCACATCTACTGCAGCAGTGGCATTTGCAGTGGCCACTTCAGCTTCATCGAATCCAAGATCGCCTCCACCAAACTCACCACCAGCTACTCGAAGAGATTCAGTTATATCTACAGCTGCTACTATGAGAGTGCTCAATGTTTTAAGGTCAGTGGCCAAAACTAAAACTAAAAATTACATACCCAAGAATTCATACCCAAAAATCTATGGTTTTAAGATTTACATTTTGAATCTCATCGTTATTATTTATTTAGGCACTGGATCTCCAAGCACTCCCATGACTTCTGGTCTGAGGAACGTCTGCGAGACCTTACAATGGACTTCCTGAAAGAGATAGAAGGTAGTCCAGGGTTATTGCCGGCAGAACACAAAGCTGCAGCCCAACTGCTGCGGTTGCTGGAAAGAGCACCGGAGAGAACTGTTGATTTGAAGGCATTGTTTATTCCTCCTCATGTAAGTTTTGCTCTTAGAATTTCATATCTTCACTAACAATACCCATAGATCTGTTTCAGCTATAATGCCATTCAAATTATATTCAAGTGGGAAGTATTTTAATATTTTGTGGAAATACCTACGTCCTGAATTATTTACAACCAGCACTAAATTATTTTTTCAGGTGCCAACTAAAGAAAGCGTTGAAACACTCTCAGCTTTAGAAATAGCAGAGCAAATGACCTATCTGGATTACCAAATCTTCAGTTCGATAAACAGCGAGTAAGATTGTCTAAACTTCAGCTTAACTATTAAATGGTTCACAATAACTCTAATCATTATATTTTTGTTCCTATTGAAGGGAGTTCTTGGGACAGGCCTGGACAAAGGCAGATAAAGCTGAGAGAGCTCCTCACATCCTCATGATGACTTCCCACTTCAACCACATCTCCAACTTGGTCATATCTGAGATACTGAAGAAGTATACTTTGGCTGGTATGCATCTATAAATTATTTGCTAGTGATTGACCCACTACCGCTTCATTTTAATTCTGTTTCTCTCTTGTATTGAATAACAGTTCATCAGGATACGACTTTTGGTTGTTACGATGATGACGATTTCGATTTGTTAGATTTACGATGGTGAAGCTACAATCCAATAACAATGGTCTGAATACTGATGACGAATCTAAAATATTTGAGTTCTTACCAGGCCGCGTAGCAACAATAGAAAAATGGGCAGCAGTCGCAGACATAGCTCGTTGTCTGCATAACTTTAATGGAGTGCTACAAGTGTGTGCTGCACTTTCGAACACTTCAGTATACCGACTCAAGAAAACTTGGGAGAAAGTGTCCAAAACGGTGTGTGTAGTTTCAGAAAATTATCTTATTGATAATATAAATCGTGGGGTAAGTAATACTAATTTTATAATTCATGTTACAGAGTAAACAAACCATAGAACGAATGCAGACCATAATATCGTCGGAGTGCCGGTTCAGAATTTTGCGGGATGCTTTGCACAGGTTAGTACTAGTGAATCAAATGACTTCAATATCGACTACTACAATGCTTTGCAAATAAATATTTGGTGAAAAGGAAAGTTACCACAAGAACTTAAATATATATTTCTTTTGTTTTACAGGTGTGATCCTCCATGCATTCCTTACTTGGGGATGTATCTATCAGATCTATCGTTTATCGAAGAAGGAACGACCAACTACACGCCTGATGGTCTTCTCAATTTCTCAAAGATGAGAATGGTAAGTTGTTACTTTTTTAAGAACTTAGTATTAACTTTGTTTTGCAAAAAGGAAATAACATGGAAAAATTAAAACAGACACAACATACAATACTAGAGGCTCTTTGAATGCATTCTTAAAGTAAAAAGTCAACTAATACGCTTATCAGTCATGCTATAATTAATATTTATGGTTTTGCAGATAGCGCATGTGATCCGTGAGATAAGGAATTTCCAGCAAACCCCTTATAAGATTGATCATATACCAAAGGTAAGCGCATACCTGTTTTTCTTTGTTAGTCTTATAAGTAGACATAAGGTTTAATTTTCAAAACGAAGAGAGAGGTTATTTTGTTCGTACAATCTGTTGAGTAGACCTACAACACACCCTTCTGGTACTCCATCTTGAACACCACAAACGTTGGCAAAAAGTACATTAAACTTGTGTATTTGCTACAGGTATGTGACTTCCTCTTGGACAATTCCCTCGTCATCCCAGAGGAGCGTCAGTACACGTTGTCCCTGGAGCTAGAGCCGCGCGTGTCCCGCGGTTCCGGGGCGGGCCTCCCGGCCGGCGCGTCGCCGGGCTCCTAGCGGCGGCGCCGCGCCTCCCTGGCCGCGCTGGCTCCGCTGCGCAACGACCGCTAAGCGGACCAGGGGAGTCGCACACGCAAGCTTTGCAACCACCTCATCACCGTTAGTTCCACTTCTATGTGTCTAGTTTAAAGTGATTTGCGAGAAAGATGCTTATTGACTTTCGTAGTTAAGTTCTTTTGATGTAAGATGGGTTGCGAGTGTTTTGTTTGAGTCTGAAAGAATCGCGGCTGGATTCTCAAATTTTAACCCGCGTCCTAATCGAAAGCGACCGTCGCGCGAGCATGCGATCGACGCGATCGTTTGTATGAATTATGATGTACAAATGCGACTTGTGACTAGTACGTCATGGTCATATAGAAGAAGTTGATGATCGCTTACTCGCCCAACGATAGTAGGTAGCGGCCTTACTCAATTTTAAATCACTCTCGCTGTCTCTACCACTTTCAAGTGTATTGTAGCGACAGAAAGACTTAGTTTGAGAATTCAGGAGTTAATTGCACAAGGAGTTTCTGTTATCATACCATATGTAGTTAAAACGCAGGCCGTTACAGATCGTGCTATCATTAAAGCTTGCCTACCTGACAGTGGCCAATTTCTAGAGATTTTAAAATGTATATGAGCAATCTAATACCACAAACATGCTGATAAAAGCAACGATCCTGGAAATTGTTCGAATCACGGTAAAACTCAGAGTAGCTTAGATGTAGCGATTAAATTAAGTTATACGATACCGTAGTATTTTAAGAGTCCCTATCAATTTCTGCGCGCTACTAGATTAGGTTAGGTTAGAGCGCAATGTGTCTGTGTGCGTTCGAACTATAGCTGATAATCGTAGTGTGCGTTGAAGCGTACGATGAAGCGGGAACAAATAATCTTGGTCCGGAACCGCTATTATTAGTACTCCATAGTTTTTACTAAGATTCCGTAATACTGGATGGATTTTATTGTGATTATGACATGTTATGTTTAGGTCCCCTAAATACCATAAATATCGTTGAAATAAAAACATCTTAACCTAGTATTCACTATAGCAAAAGCAAATTACAAAGTGTGACCAGCGTATACAAGGTACGTCTGAAACGAATTACACGTGTTATTGTTTACCTAATACAGAACGAAGGGGTCTGTAGTATTTCCCTCGCTATAAGACCGCATACCATGAGAGTATAGTATAGCGAGCCATTTTGTCTTATTTATTTTATTTATTTATTAGGCTTTTCAACAATGAGTACACTGTTACTTTATAATTTGTCTTGTTTGTGTGTTTGTATTTGTGTTTTTGCTCATTGATGATGTTCCAAGTGATATTTGATTTTTGGTAGATTTCTGCCATGTAATTCTCTACAAATACAATTAAAATATTTTTAGACTATATAAATACTAGTAAATTATTACAATTTTCTTAATTAAGGTGATTGCAACAATTATTATTTACCTAAGAACTGCACGTGCCTTTCGTGTTTTTTCAACTTTATTCTTTTTACCTTTGATTTTTCCATGAAAATAAAGTTCACTTTTTCGACCCATTTTCTAAAAATATATTCACCATATTACTAATAGTACAATACAAAACATTAATAAGTCACACTATTAAAATAAAAAAATAAATATACTTAGTCTCAAAACTGGTCAGGCGTAGTACAAAATCATGCGCGATTCGCTAGTTACGTCGGGAGCGGCGAACGTCACAGGCGACACAGGTCCGTCGTCGAGAAGCCCTCGGGCGCGACTGAATGCATCGAGCGAGCGCATCGGTTTATAAGGCATTATTTAAATATTTTACTACAATTAAATAAGTAGTCTAAATTAAAATATAAAAATTGAGTTTGGTAGATAAACACCTCAAATTTTAAAATATTTTACACTTATTGTTATTTTCAATCAATTCTTACACATAGACGACGGTTTTGCACATGATTTTATTGGAGTTTTTCAGCGTAGTCAACATTTTTTTACAAGTACTAATTCATTAAACTTTTAAAAAATAAATTGTACACTTACTAATATACTATGTTCCCAATATTTGGGATTTTTTTCAGATTGTTATTTGCTACCAGTAAGCTAAAAAAGCAATTGAAAAACATGGTGTTTCGTGTTTACGTAAAAACGTGTGTTAGATTTTTATTTTTCTTAATTTATATTAAGTAGTTATCAAAATTTTAATTTGTAAACTTACTAGATAAATAGATGATAAATAACTGTGCATTTAAAAAAAAAGTAGATAACTTAAGGATATTGAGAAAATTGCGCTGAAAAAAATGGAATTTTCTGTTTTTAGACAGCGAAATTGATAGGGACTCTTAAATGCAATGTATTTTTAGAAGAAATAGTTTAGTTAGCTTCTTAAATTATGTGCCGAGTACCTCTGTTTGAATAATCTTCAGTTGAAAAAATTATTTAATTAAAGATACAACTTAAAATCAAATATTGCTAAAGCTGTACACGCTTCCGCTATGCGTTTGAAAATAATTATACGAACTTAACTATGAATAAACACAAATCTACTACAAACTTGAGTCTAAAAATGATAAGATTTAAGGTACCTAATCAAGAAAGTTATTGAAAACATACTTAATAAGGAGTTAATGTAAGGCAAGGTTAGTCAAATAAAAGGCATATAATATGTTCTTCTTAAACTTTATTAAATAATAATGAGATTGAATGGAAGAAGTAAAAAGATGCCTACAATGGTTCTCTATTTTTGTATGATCTTCATTTTGTCAATTAGGTAGGTAATAATAATAAGCAAAAACATATCACTAAAACATCTGACTTGATGCACTCAACCATGCATTATAGGTATATGACATACTTATTTGAAATTGTATCTATCTATTGTAAATACTTATAGTAAGTTATAAGATGGATTGATATCTAAAATATTATTATGAAAAAAAAACATTTTAATGGAGACCCAAAAATAAAAATTTAAACGCGCGAGATAATAAATAAATAAATTGATGGAAGAGGGGATAACACTTTTTATGTAAAAGATGGACGGATGTGATGATGATAACAATATTAAAATTAAAGTTGACATGAAAGATCCAAGAATATAGAAACCTCAAGGTACATACAATGGGGTTGGATAGTGAATCCTTAAAAGGGTGGTCGTTAAATTAATACGAAACTAATTATTGTTAGAAATAATAGTATAGAAATGAGAGCTTTTGTAAATAGTTTCCAAAAGGATGATAAAATGTATCATTAATAAACTTAGGTAAGAGTAGCTTGTAATAAAATCGATGTCTCCTTATGGATGTCCCAATGTTAATGATATCAATGACCTCTGTCTAGTCAAAGAGTGGAACCAAAGTTTCTTATACAAACAATTCTTAAATATTATTTAGCACTTGTGCGACATACCGTTAACCTAGAATGCTGATTGAAAACATCTTTCGTTTGAAGCATAGATGGTAAACCCAAAGGAATGAAGGTTACCTTGCTTTGAATAATGTATGCGGTTTGGCCTCAATAAAACTTTAACGTCCAAGACCTGTTTGAAAATCTTGACGAAGAAAATGTTATGATGAGGTACGACATTTTCAAATAACATACTTCTGCAATGACTTTAAAGAGTTAAATGAAAATGTATATTAATTATCCTCTTTATTTATTACCATACATATCTCCACACTCTTCCTAAATAAATCCTAAATAAGCTTACTTTTAAAAATGTAGACATTTTACAAAGATTGTGATTACAGCGCGAGATTTATTCAAAGCGTCTTATAATGTAAAGTACCTATATGAAACAGTATGAAAGTGGTTGTTACATGTTACTATGGTTGTTATTGTCATTTCGACTGCTTTTACACGATCGTCTTAAATATTTCCCCTGTTATTCTACCGTGCTCGTTAGTTATAATGAACTTTAAGACCTTAGGTGTACGCAAGGAGCTATAATAAGACCCTTTTCTCCTTAATTATATGAAGTATGCTAAACATACTTGCATTGGATTGTTTCTGTTTTATAAGTGTTATCAGGATGGTCAATTCGATAATTATTGAAAATTTTACCGAGTATGTTTAAAGGTGAATATAAGATATTACGTTTTTGAGTATCTACTCATTAGTATTTAGCATAACTATTTTAGTAAAAGGATATAATTTTCGGCAGTATTATGATCTACATATAGTTATAGGTACTAATTTGATGTTAACATAATTGTTCTTTCCTCGACTTTTAAGAATGATGAAACTTCTTCATGATGTCTGACGTAACTAACCGTGATTTCAAGTGAGAGTACCGTCTGTAAGTCTTTTCTACGTCCTTTTCTATGTCATTTAATGTTAGTGTTATTATAGATTTTAATGTACTATATTGTGTCGTCGAGATGAGATCATTGTCGTCTACAGGCATTGTTTTCTTCTTAGGCAATGTCAACTTCACAATTTTGAGAATGTTACTTTAAGATGTTACATCGCGAATTATATCTTAAAGTCTCATAAGTATTCGCTTGATTGTGGCAAAGCTTAGGGTAATTAGTATGTATCTAAAGTATAAAAAGTACTGTTATTATCATTATAAATTTTAAAATTATTGGCTGTTTTAAATAGGTATTATAAAATTATAAAAAAATATTTTGGCGATTTTCCACTTACCTTTATATGCACAATTTTTTAAAGTATTATCACTAAAGGCTGTCACAACTACTTATCTAATTTAAAGTAAGATTTTAATTATGACTTGTGTAGATAAGAATCTTATCATTTGTTTAGTTGTTGTCTTTCCTTAAATATGATTTGTATTACTTTTTCCTAATTTAAGTAGATTAGTAGCCCTAAGATTGAAATATTTTAATCAACGATTGGATTAGATTACAATAAACAGTACTAGAAAAAAATATTATTATTGTAATTTAATTACAACCGTTGTAAAATATGTACCTACTTATGAAATTTCAACACGACTACGCTTCGATTTTAATATCTCTTATGAAATATCCAATAAGGATTTTTAATGAATACGTAATTATAAAAAATATATTTTAAAAAGTATTCTTCGGATCTACCTCTTCAATAAATGTTCTAAATATTACAGAATTAAAAATCTAATAGGTATCAAGATTATATTTATAGTTAAGCATTGTATCTTTACGGTTCCGTGTCTGATTTGTATTTACTTTGAAAATATTAAAAACGAAAGTTTATTGTAAAACATATTGAAGTGTATAATTATTGTAACTAGTGACTTTTGCTTAGTAATATTCTTGAAAGCTGGTATGAAAAAGAAACACATATCATACAGAAATGCTTAACTTTCTTACTCATGCCACCTAACTAATGTTACAGAACAAAAATCACTAGCAACAGATTCGTATTAATATAATTATGCAATGTTAGATTTATATTATTACATTGTAGGTGCTTACGGAGTAATTGTATTATGATTTATTAAAGAGTCCTGTATTTTTTCTATTATTGTAAAGTAACTTTAAGATATAGTTTGTTAATATTTCCTTTCATAGCTAACCTGTATACTAGAGGCGTCGTGAGATACTGCCAGAGTCTCTTTCTTATTTGGTCTAAAGAGAATTCATAATACGCCATACAAAATACCACATTTATCAACTATCCCTAAATAATTTGTACCTAGATATCCATTACATCGCATATATATAAATTAATGATCCTTCCAACTATACAACTGTTGATTTTAATCGGGCTAGCTGACGCTATCTGGATAGATCAGGTGGACATACATATTTGAATAGATTCATACTTGATTGAACGCCAACACCAAACAAACCTCTGAGTTTGTTTCGGCCTTTCTTCTGAGAGTAGTCGGATAGGAAACGCCGACCTCATCTAGCTTAAAAAATATATGATTGACGTGTAAAAGTGTTTATACAAACCTACTTACAGAAAATAAATCATTTAATCACGAACCATCCGCAGCAATCAATGAATCAAAATATAAAAAAAGACTTTTAAAAGAAATACATATGTCAGAAGAAAGCAATGTAATAATATTTAGTAGTTAGGTACTTCCAAAATACGTAGAACAATCCACAGGAATGAACTCTCATTCTGGCGTTATTCCAACGGCTAATTTTAGTGATGCACCAGCCACTTGTGACGGCATAGTAATTGTAGGTAATGCTGGCGCTATTGATGGATATCGACGATAAACTGACAGATTTAGAAAGACCTGTGGCTTGATCTTGCGGCGCGCCTAGAAAGCTTTTGAAAAACCGAAAACGTAGTGGAGATAGGCAACTGTAGTTATATCAGTGCAATTTCATCAATTTGTAGTACATCAATACCTACGTATTATTTTTGATTTAGACAGCATTGAATAGGCCTCTATTCAGTTTGTTTTAAACGGACATAGACATTAGGTATATCTAGCACAGCTAAGTCGACCCCAAATAAATTGGGAATGATATTGATGATATAGTACCTATCCAGCATTATTTTATTAATAACATAGATATCGATAATGAAGACGATGTTGGAGTAAAACTTATTTGGCACTGCACTAAAAACAGTTGCTTGTCTTACCTACGTTGCCGAAACTGCTTTTTAAACAACAGAGCTGTAATTAAGAAAAAACTGTAACATATTGTCTATCATCTTATCTTTATTTAATTTAGTTATTTTCTTTACAAATTACAAATTGTTTATAATTTCGACAATATATACCTACGAACTTAGTCAGTACAGAAAAATATCAGAATATATTATGTAAGTGGTCGTGAAGATATAAATAGATGTTTAAATTAACAGACACAACTTTTTGCCCACTGCTCATGGGGTCATCGGGTCTAAATAACTAACTATACAGTAATGCTATTCTGTTGATGTTAGAAACCTAATATGTTTCGAAAATTATCCTAAAGGAGTCTGCCCACTACACCTTTTCATACCATGACTGTGTTAGGAACCGTCACCGACCAACACCGCGTCGCGTCGCGTGCCATGCATGGAGCAGCGTCAACAATTTTCGGCGAGAATGGTGCCGATACGTTTCTTGCAGCCATATTCTCTCTCAACTTTTTTTTTTAAAGCTGCTTGAATCCATTAACGTCGTGATCGTCTGATCTGTTTTCTCTTTCATCTTCGTCTAAAACATTGGCTATTATTGCCAATTCATGGGCAGTTTTTGAATAACCATCGTATAGGTAGGAGGAAATATTTTTTCAACAAAAATATTCACTCGCTTTTCCTGACGCGTCTGCCTCACGCGAAAACACAGGTGTACTACTACCTATAGTTACTTTACTCTTTGACTACTACAACCGAGAGAACAGGAACCGTACAAATATGACACGTGGTTACTATGGTCACTATAACCGTTATGCACGGGTATGATACGCTGTTGATACGTTCTAGTGGGCATAGTAAACCGTGTCATGTTTCTTTCCGTGTTTGAAATATTCGTAGCACGGTCATGGTACGGTACGTTGCATTGCAGTGGACAGACTCCTTAACACTTCAATTCAAGTCCATGGCTTTTAATCCGAGCCAAGGGCAATTGAATTGAAGATCCATAATTCACTGCTTGAAAATATTCTGAATAATCATAATTCGGCTGTGAGTGTGACCACGTTTGAATAAAACTAATTAAATCATAGATCGTGGAAATCTAGATAATTTTTTGCGTAATATAATCTCTCGATGGCCCCTTATTAATTGATTTATGTAGATGAAATTATACGGTGTCGTTCAGTGATAGATTAAGACGAAAACCAAAGTAAGATGAAAGGAAGTCCGACTTATCCGTCTATTGACTAATAGGTAGCAGTTTATTTCATCAAATCAAAGATTCTCAGGACGCAATGATTCAAACCTTTATCACTATCTGTGATTATTTTGTTATTTTTTCGTATTAGCATCAACAAGAATATCTCCATGTTTTGCGATGATGTCATAACCACGTTTATTGATTTTTCCCGTTTCAGAATATGTTTCTCCAATTAGAATTTGTTTTACGGTATGTTAGTCAGTTTCATTGTATCATGTGAACGAATTGCATTATTTTTGTCTACGGCATTATAAGTATTTGAAGTTTCTTGCCTGAACTGCCTGGATAGTCTGCTCGCTACAAGTGTAGGTTTTGTGATGGTGACGACCTGTGTTCGATACTCATATTCTTAATACCCAGTTGGGAAATTCTTAATACCCAATGTTTAGCACTATGCCTGATAATTGTAAAATGGTTCGCCCCTATTATATGGAACCTTCTAGCTAGGGAAACAAGGGTGCAATGCACTTCTGCCAACATCTTCAGAGCATAATAATATATAGTAATACTATGTTCATGATGACATTGCATATAACATGGCCGCGTTTCTATCTTTATCTTTTTAAATGCTGCTTCCATTGTCGTCATTAAAGAGTCGGTGTACAATTAAGTCGGCCGCCTGTTCAGGTACAAATATTTACAAACCTAAGTACTATAACAAAACTTTATTTGTGCGCCATACACTTATCAACAGTCTTAATATAGCCTTATTGTAATACTTATAAATAATAATACATATGTACATAGATGTACCTACTTGAAGAAATTATGGATAGAAATACGACATGCAAGATTCTGAATCAATCAATGTATTAACAAAAGGTAAAGATGAAATAAATGTTGACGATAAAATTAACTTACGACATCATAATACAAAAGGTCGTATCACGCTTGTGTGTAAAAGAGAAAGTGATATCTAATAATAAATGTGAGACAGCTTCAACGTTAGGGTCATCAAACGACCATGACATTTGAACAGATTGTGATTTAACAGCGTCTGTAGCTAAAATACTCGTACCTATTTAACAGCGTCTGTAGCTAAAATACTCGTACCTATTTCCGTAGCTATAAGTATAAGCATGGCTAGATGATCCGGTAATACTTGAAGATTTGTCTGGCTTTTGTTTTTTTTTTATTTTTTTTTTTAAATCAATGTGTTTTTTGCTATATCTTGGTAGACTTATCACTGAGCGACGTTAAAATAACTACATATCGAGCCTTTTCAGGAAGAAGATCGTAACCGCCATTTTGCATATTTTACAGGAGAAGGTGATGGAAAATGCAAAATCAGTTGATCTGGCGATTAATATTAAGACAGTTTTTTGGGATTTTTGGCGCTTACGATGTTCTTCCTGAAAAGACTCGATATATCTGTGAACTAAATGTACTTACTTACATGTAACTTGTGAGCATAAATATATGTTTAGAAATATGCAGTTCAATGTTCATACAAATGTAATAGATTATGTTCGTTTTCTGTAGTCTCCAAGTCTACGCCAAGTCAGTGCATTGAAAATGAAACAATATATTTTTTTTTTTGGCAATTTAGATTTTCTGTCAAATTATTTTGTCAGGGGGAAGATTGGTTTGCTTGATAACACAAATAATTTTAAATAAAAAATAAATGGCAATCATTCAGATTTATATGATAATGATACATTGCATGATACATAGTATCTCCAACGATAAGATACCTAAATAGGTATCTATTTATAATTTCATGTCGTATATTAGTGAATGATTTAGATAATCTTAACTGAATCAATCACTATTTTATTATTCCAATCTGTTAATTTATTGTTATACATATAATCGGAACTAGTTTTAGTTCAATGAAATCCAATAAAAGACTTACTTTGCTTTACCAAGTCATAATGACTACAAAAAAGATCAAGGAGGTAGGTACTTATGTAGATATATTCATAATATTGATATTGAAGACACAAATATATTTTCGAGAAACCATAAGTACAATTAACTTAGACATAAAGCGATCTACAAAAACAGCCATGGTCGAAGTGACCGATGTATTCATTATTCATGAATTTTGAATGAGCATTCAATTGTTTGTCTGTCTGTCCTTTCACATCGAGTTCCTATGCTAATGAACTTGTGTCTTTTAAACGTTAAAATGTTTTTTGAATGTCCTTGACAGTGAGTCAATGATTTTGAATGTAACATATTATAGGGCTTTAAGGCACTCCTAGAATTCCGTAACTTAATTATTTCTTTTGCATTCTTTTCTTTCGTTAGTCATTTCTACTAAGGCCTAATTTTTAATAGTCATTTATTTTTATATGGGGAATAAATATTGCGATTTGACAGATTTTGTGTAAAAGATATGTCAAACTATAAGTTATCTGACTATTGAAAAATCAGCCCTAAGTAGGTATACAATCATTTTTCCTTATTTTTATTTGTGTCATTGTCATATTTCTTATGCATCGATGCTTCAATATTTTTGACGATTGTTTTATTAGTAGCTATATTAATAGGTACAAATTCCTACTTGAAAGGAATTTGTCGAGCATATTGTGGCACTATGCACATTTATCGCCGCCATAAAATTAACGATCACAGGTCAACGTAATCTGAGCCGAAAGTCAATGATGTTGGAGCTATTCCGAGTGAAACATACATATCTTGGGGCATTACTTTTTTATTTGTTCACTAAAACAACAGAATCTTTCATGGCCACCGGATATCAAAAACTGTATGAACAAATCGCGTCATCATCATATGCCTAATCTTTTCACCACTATGTTGGGGTCGGCTTCCAGTAAGTATAACCAGACGCAGCTGAATACCAGTATTTTACTGGATAATGCGATACCCCTTGAAAAGGCCGGTTGTCACATTTTCGGGCTCTTGGAGACCCGTAACGACTGACAAACGACAACAATTTAAAAAAAATGTCATTACTTGCGATGGTTTTTTTCATTGTGTGAAAAAGGGAGAGGGAGGCTTTTGCAGCGGACAATACAGGCTAGTTAGATGAGATTAGATTGTGATGAGAGGTGGCACACTAAACACCATCGAATATTTAAAAGAAATTTAAATATAAAGTTAATAATTGAACTATTTCTATAATTTACCGATCATTATTAGTTTCGATTAGCCCTTCGTATGCCACAATGGCTTTTTAATTGTTTCTGTAATTATGGCATTCAAACGGTTAAAACTCAAGTATCTTTACAAAGATACTTGCATTGCTGTACATGTTAGAATTAAAAGGACTTCTATTATTTCAATATTTATTTAGTAGGTAAAACTCTCTCAGGCAAAATGTGTTTACGAGATTCGCCACAAGCTCGCGAACGTCGTTTTCTTTAATGTTTGTTCAATTCTATTTTTGTTCTTCTTTGTTTTAGACATAAATCTACAAAGCATGTTGTTGATATAATTTATTTGCTTTATTATTCAGTTCTATTTCTTACTTAAAAGCACAAATATGATAGGTATATGTTTGTACTTTTAAGCGCCATAAAATCCAATTCTAATATTTTAAACTAAAAATAAAAAAAATATCTCACATCACCGACGTCTGCGCTGGAGTGGTCCTTAAGAATTCCATTTGGAGCAAAAAAATGTACGGTTAAGGAGCGAGGGAGAGTGAAGTATATTTCTTTCTTGGTCTTGTTGTGGGTCAAAATAACGGACAGCTATCATCTAAAATAATCATAGGTGTTGTGTCTGTTTATTCTCTCCAAACTCTATTGATGTGAATTAGAAGCATGCATTGCAAATGTTACAGCTTTTCCTACAGGGTCAAATTAAATTAGCTAGCAAAACTCCGCAGATGAGATGGGTATCGATATCTAAACATAAGACAAAAAAGAAATTAGTTTGGTGATTTTTTGTGGGGTCAGCGACCGCAATTAATGTAGTCACTTGAAACATCAGTTTGAAAAGCAGTTTTTATTGTGTAAGACCTTCATAAAAATATCAACTCGTACTTCAAGTAACAGCACTCCCAGCGGTCGTGGACCACCGAAAAATTCGATACCCACCAAGTATGCAGAGTTTCATCGCTAACTAATTTAAATTGACCCTGTATATATTTCTCAATGTATCTGACTTGGTGTAGACTCAACAACTGTTGTTGACAAATCTGACTTCCTCAATAAAATTGTTGTTCCCTTCACAATAAAGTTGTTATTGTAAAGTTTCTTTATGTGTTTTATTCTTTTATCCTGGTACTCCTTTAAATTAATCACATGTTGCCGTTTTTTAATTAGACTGCTAACAGGAAGTTGTCATTAAGTTGAAAGATCGTTAGATGTGGCTTAGTTATGTCTGCATTGTGTTTGATAAAATTATGTATAGGACTGCGTGAACTAAACCCGCACTTAAAGGTACGAGTTCGTAGCCGACCGCAGACAGCAGCAGCAGACGACGTGTCGCTACGACACTACTGGTTTGTACAGACGCCAGCACATCAACCTACTACAATCTGTCAGATTTCTGTAATAGATTTTCAACTTTATCGCTAAAGCATAAGGTTCAATGTTGATTGGGAAAATTTGACAGTTAGGTGTAGGTTGATGTGCTGGCGTCTGTACCTATGTATTTCTATGGAATACACGTCGCACGACCGCAGACGTCGTCGGGTCGCCCGACCGCAGAGCAGTAGTGCCACCGTCGCTGGAGCAGTTGGGTTCGAAATCATGACTGCAGCGACATGACGCTGCGACGTGTCGCTACGACATGTCGCAACGCCACTGCGGTCGGCTACGAACTCGTACCTTAAGAGCGTTTACAACGTACGGCATTTCATACAAACTTTCAAGCCCTTGTTTTTCAAAATGAATGAACCGATTTTAATGAAACTTCGTACGCATAAGCGGGATACAAAGTTCTAAAAAGTTAGTAAAGAACATTCTCGAAATGTCTTATACAAAAAAAGATAACTGGAAATCTCTGTTTCTATGAAAAATTTAAAATCTGTCTAATTTGGCTATATCACTATTTTTCGAAAACGTTCTCTACTAACTTTTTAGACGTTTGTATCCTGCTTATGCGTACGAAGTTTCATTCATATCGAAAAACAAGGGCTTGAAAGTTTGTATGAAATGCCGTACGTCGTAAACGCTCTTAAGTCATGCTTTTCTGTGACTTAAGTAGTACATTTTTACACAGGAAAGCGTGACTTAAGTGTAAGTAAGTGGGTTTATGTCACACAAGCTATAAAATAGTATACGATACGTGTGACTTAAGTAGTCTATTATGCTCAGCGATTAGCATGGACTAATTAAGTCACCCGTATCGTAATGTACTATATTGAGACTAAATAGTAGGGACAGGAAATTCTTGAAACAACAGAACAGAATTGAAAACAGCAACGCCCAACCCAATTGCTTTAGTTAAGATTTCAAGAGATGCCCAAGAAGTAGGGGAATAGTTGAACTACAACTAAATTGTAAAATGTTTCGACTAAGCTGTGATGAATGTGGCAATCCTTCACAAGGATCTAAACAATCCACCGGAAACTTTAATATGCATCATTAGAGCAAATGATGATTAATGTATCAACCTTGTTACTAGCATTTATAATTATAACGCTAGCTGCAACATCATTAAACATATTAGCATTTTATTTTTTATCGCTACTCTGAAACGACTGGCTAGCTTAACTGTTGTTGATAATGTCGGCAAGTTTGTTTTATTTAATTTATTTACCTAACTACTGACGTTGATAAGTTTCAGCACTCTGTAGGTATCGTGACAATATACATACCTACGAAAATATCGTTTGATATACACGCGTCGCCACTTTGAACGATGCATGCTTTTTGGATGTATCAAGAAGTCTCCTCGTGTAGCGTAGTTTGTTCCGCCACCAGTTATTCAACTGAACCGAGCGCTCGGCGCATCCTGGACAGTCACACCCAACACCTTATTTTACTGGCCAATTCTTCCCTTGCGGTGGTAGGGATAACGCCCGCCTGGTTAGCGACCACCCTCCCACCGGAGTCCGGCGTCAAGCAGCCTGCTGTGTTTCGTCGATGCGTGGGAGTTCCAGAGCCTTAGGCATCTTATGGGCACGCTCGTTCCATCATAGACCCCATTCATCGCTTTCCATAAGGCGTCATCGAGGTCAAGCGTGGGCCCATTCAGCAATAAAAAAAAACTGCTGGTCTAATCTATAATAATCTCACCGTGAAAACGTACCTGTGTGAAATGAGCTGTCATTCCGCCTGGTACTAGGATTAATAATAAGCAGGGGTTATCATCATCTTAGGCAGACATTAGTACAACTGTCCTGTAGTGCTATTCTGTAAAAAAAATTGCCTTGAAAATTTAGTTAACTTAGTTACTAGTTTGCAGTGAGCTCTCAACCCCTAGCGTCGTCGGATGGCAGTTCACTTCAAGCTCTATTCACCTTCATTTATCACGATATTGTTTTTACAAATTAGGCCAGCAGCCGGACGATGAGTTATGATTATGACTGAAATTACTTGAAATACCTAACTGTCAAGCAAGTACTGTTCAGAAAAGGGCTGAATAAACAAATAGATCTAAACATTTAAAAATGAACTTTATTACGAAGTCATAAATTACAATATCATACGTCGGTGGGTCCGTTTTCAATCCTGGCTTCTTCCGCCTCCTTCATGAGAGGAGATGACCCACACATACGTAGATCTTTGGTGTAAGCGATGACACCCACAAACAGACCAGATATGACTAGCCAGACACCTCCCATGTAGAACGTCAGGTCCCAAGACCCGGTGATATCGTACAGCATACCTGGAAATTACAGGTAATTCTAAATTCCAAAATTTTGTCTAGGGCTTTCTATAATGCGTGGTACCAAAGTAAAAATTAGGCTTCTAAGAGATGAAAGTACTCATTTAATAGTTATTTACGCAACTGTTGTATAATAAGGGTAAACACGAATGTGGGTTTATCAAACGAGGCGAAACCGAGTGTGATAATAGTATCACATGAGTGTTTTAATACCTAATTATGTACAGTAGCATACAAGACTTTATTACCCATTATGAATCCTCTATAAAAGGTTCTGAAACAGTTTTTTGCAATATTAATATCGAACAAAAATGGCGGCCGGCGGGATACGACGTGAATTCGAATAACCTATACTTAAGTTATTTTTTTAAATAACGGCGCTGTGGTAGTGAAACGCGCGTGCATGACAATGTTCTTTTTTTGAAAACGAGTTGCATAATGAAATTTAGTACAACATTATAACACTCGTTTGGATGATATTATGGTTACTATGACACTGGTTGTTTTAATGTTGGCAATAAGCTAACTGTTTCAGAAACTTTTATAGAGGATTTATAGCATGGGTGTAGATAAACTAATATCGATAGTTAATTGAAATATTATAATAATAATTTAAACAATAGTGTGGACTCCAGGACCCCGAGAAATGTCAAGAGACGGAAAAATAATAATGTTGCGTAATATATCGCTCATTTGGAGAAACATCGACGTAAATGTATTTTTTCCCAAAAATGAGTTAAATATGACAAAGCACTTAGAAAGCGTATTTACGTTAGGAGAAACAAAGACGGAAAAAAAGTAAAGTAGCAGCTACGTCGATATTTCTCCAAATTAACGATATAATTAAATATTTGTAGGTATGCCATACACCATGCGGGCCCAGAGGGGTTTGGTGGATGTCACATGTCTTTGAATTTTAGGTTCTAGGACATGCCGGTTTCCTCACGTTTAGTTTTGAGAGCGGAACGTTGAAGATCATAATTCTATCAATAAGACTTTCAAATAAAAATCTTCTTTAATTCTGTTCAGTTCCGTCACTTTGACTTTGCTCATGACAAACTCGCAAAGTTACGATTTCTGTAAATAACTTCTTAGCAACAGCTGCATGTTTTTAAGAAGTACGGGAGTACCTACTTACATCAATATGACAAAATCTGTTAAAAGCTTTGGATGTTATTTTATTCAAACTAAATCGAACACTACCAAATTTTTCAAATATGCATGACAACTTCTTAATATTTTTGTATAGGTATATAAGGTCCCATTAAAATAGAAGGACAAACTTTTAGAAATCATTCAGACCACCAAAATAAGGACGATGGTAAAAACATATATACTTACTAACATATATTAGATACTTAAAAGAAAAATAATCAGCTAACGAAAATACACGAATGTGGCAATTTATTAATATAGGTCAAAATAAAATCACTTTAATCAGTATTTTTTTTTGCTTGGATATCTTTTGTTAGACATACTTAGCACTGTGTTAAAATTCGTCCATCTATTTTAATGGAACCCTGTATAATAGTTAATTCTTACCTCCAATAGGTGGTCCAATCAAATGCCCAATACCCTGACTCAACAGAATAAGTCCATATGCCACAGTAAAGTTATCAAGAGGCATCAACTCCATCAGAATCGTTGGAGTATACGAATAGGAACTGGCAAAGGAGAGGCCAAATACTGCTGATATGACGGCTAGGGCCCAATAGTTAGTGATGAAGAAGGGATACGTAGCTACTGAAGCTCCACAGATGATGAGGCAGACGGCGTAAGTCTTAGTCACGTTCAACCAAGGCTGGTCGCCAGCCCAGCCGAGGGCTACCTAGAAAACGGAAAAGGAAAATTGTCTTAAACTGTCCTTAAGATTTAGCAGGATTCTGGTAGTTATTGTGCCTAAATATCTTATAAAAAACTCATGAATGCTTTAAGATACTTCTCCCAAGATTAATAGACAATTTATGAAACACAATATTTATATAAATAACAAAATCCAAATCTATTTTATCGCAAAAATATTTCTTCGATTTTTTTATTATGACAACTACCTTGGAAAAAGTATAAACTCGATACAATATCTAGTACTTACAATTCCAATACTGCTAGCAACTCCAATAATAGCAATCATCATAGGTCCACCCTCCACATTCATTTCGTTCATGTAAGAATTGAGGAAGAAGTACGGAACGATGAACCATACAGAGAGAATCAGGGAAGACAGGTTGAACATCAAGAAATGGAACTCAGTGAACATTTTGAAGTCAAACATCGAATTGAGAGCCATTCCGAAGCGGTTGTACCATCTCTGCAAAACATAAAGAGAAGTGTTAATACATAAATAATTCAGGAAATAAAGAGGTTCTTATATAATTGTATGAAGTATTTATGTATATTATTATGCACTTACCATTTCATCATCAGATTCAGAATAAAGAGACCAAGATGAATTTCTATACATATCTGGCAAAGATGAAGCTCTAAGCTTGTACCTTGTGATAGACATCATGGCACCACGGTGCATCATTGTGGTTTTATACAAAGGCACATCTCTTAAGTAATGATGGTCCGTAGATATCTGTCTGAACCAGCTTTGTTGCTGTTGTTGTTGCTGATGTGACGCCTTTGAATCTTTTGCAACAACTTTCTGCTTCGTAGAATTTATGTTTGTATTTGATTTCATAGCTTCAGTTTTCACACCTTCGCTCTCACTCTTTTTTGCTTCTCTCGCCGTCCCGTCTTTAGGCTTTTTTGCTTTTATTTCAACAGGCAACTGAGCAGGCGGTGGTGCATTTGCTGGATTCTCAGTGTATACGTTGAACTCAGAATGCCTCCGCGTTAACACGTCCGGATAATTTTGCAGTATAATGTTGTACAGCCGTTTGTTTTGCATCAATTTGTCTATGACTTCAGCTGGAACCTGCGAAAATTAAATAAATCTTATGTACAGTCAACAAAAAAGATAAGTACGCAGGATAGTCGGATATAGTTGAAGTTTAGTAAAAAACCGATGGACGTCCTCGAATAAAATTTAATTTTATTAATAGAAAACAAACAGCTCATTTATCAAATTAAATTTCAGTCGACAACATCCATTAGTTTCTTACTAAACTTCAAATATATCCAACGATCCTGCATACTTATCTATTTTGTTGACTGTACACTGTATAATATGTAAAATAGCATCATCTAGTCAAAATTCTGTAACCTACCTTTTCATTTTGTTGTACAAACGTCGGTAGATGTATAGTTGAATGCATTCTCTTGTTCATTTGGTCCGCGTTTGCTTGTGTGGTCGCCTCTAACTCTTCCGCCTCCTTTATGCTTGTTGCTAACGTCGCTAAAATGTATTCGGGGCTCTTTCCACATTTTAACAAAGCTTTTAATTCTTCAGAGTCTAGGTACGCTGATTCTCCTCCAATAGATCTTGACGAAGTAGAACCAGCACTCGATGTTTTTCTAGACCTAATTTTTGAGAGCTTCCGCTCTCGTTTTTGTTTGATTTCTAACCACTCTGGGTTCTTCATTAATGCTCCACATACACACATATTAAGTAGAGTACCAGCTAATAAAACAATAGTATTCCTCCAATCGTATATTTCTAAGAAATAATGAGTCATTGGTGAATAAATAAGCGTACCAAAACCTATACCGCACGAAGCTAACGATACGGCTAAATTTCTTCTCTTATCAAACCAAAATGCTACCGACACTACAGCAGTTACGTACAAAATTCCCATCGCTAATCCACTAATAAATCCGAAAGTTAAACACAACATTTCTACTGAATTACTGACAGCAGCTAATAGGAATCCAATAGTAGACAGTACTCCAGCGGTCATGGTCATAATTCGGCATCCATATCTATCTACTAAGGCACTCATTATTGGCCCCGCTAGTAACGGGGTAGCGATGAAAAGACTGCCAATCAATGATGTTTTTGATTGCGTTGTTTCGAAGAATATAGTGAACTCCTCATGGAGGAGTCCAAAGGAGAATGCCAGACCATCGGCACATGCTGATACAAGAAACGCTGACGCTACTACTACCCAACCCCACCCGCCGTCTGGTATCGGAGGTAGTGGTACATTATCACTTTCGTCTGAAAATATACTATCGTTATCATCTAGTCCTTCGAACTTGACCCTTTCGACGGGTGACTCTGACTCATCTCTAGTATAATGCGCGACTATGTCTTTATCTTCTGATTTAATGGAATTAATTGTGTTGATATCTGTATTGTTGTGGATGTTTGTATGGCCATTGTTGGATTCTTCTTTGAGTTTCTCAGCATCCTTTGTTTCAACCATAATTGTTTCGTTATAGCATAACGTTGATTTTATTTGTAGATTCCGGTGATCTGAAAACAAAAAAATAACAAGTTAGTGTTTGTTTTATGTTCTAGATAAGTACGAAGTATTCACATAACTATGTATATACATAACTATTATACAGCGGTTTTCTCAAAATATAGGTCCCTATTGTGTGATAAAGCGGAATGTAGTACCAAAATGGATTCGTTGCTTGATGATCAGTAACACGTTTCATTTCAATATTTTTTCAAATACATCCAAGTTCCTACTCAGTAGGCCACAACAATGAACGAACCTTGGTGGCATAATCATGAATTCACGACGCTTATTGTGAAGATTAGTAATAGTTGTAGTGTGATGTCATCAGATCGTAGATAGATGCTGGTTCATATTGACCTGGTACTTACTATGCAAGTCTAAGGGCGGTTTCGCACTACGTCCAATCTGAATCCGATCCGAATCCGAGAAATTGTCCATAGTCATATTTGTTCGGATCTAGTGCGCAACCCCTCATACAAATAGGACAATGGTCACTTCGGACCGGCATTTCTCGGATTCGGATCGGATGTAGTGCGAAACCGCTCTAACGATCATTAGGTACCTATAGCTAATTTTAATACTATGTTTATAAAACATTTTCCTCATTCCTCCGTATCGCATACCCCCGGTTGTCATGGTATGGGCATGTGATACGGAAGGATGAGGAAAATGTCGTGAGGAGAGTTTTGAGTATGAATGTCGAAGGCTATAAGAGTAGGGGAACACCAAAGAAACGATGGATGGACTGTATGAATGATGATATGGTTAGAAAGGAGGTGACTGCCAAGATGTCGGCTAATAGAGAAGTATGGAAGTGTGTTTTACAAAATGCGCATACCTACTCTCATGATCAAAATGTTCTAAATATCTCGTAGTAAACACAAAATACACAAAAAGTTCTTATTCCACGACATAAATAGTCTTGTTAGTCGGCCATCTGCATTTGTCGATCATAATCAACTCGCCGTTAGTGATATTCAACGGGTGCATATATTATGAGACTAACGTCTGACTCAGTCGGTTAGATATTTAGATAAGGCGCGTGCTTTCTAACGCCCCTTTTAGTGAAGCGTGACGGTTGTGGCATATTGTGCCATGCTCACTCAAATGTCTCGCCGATGGTGGCACGTATGTCGTGAACGGGTACTGTCAGTTGAGACTGACATCTCTTAACTGGCAGGGCTTATTCATTTTTTTTTTTTTGCATTTGTCTCACAAGAAGCAACAAGAATAATGTACCCAGGATTTCGTAATAACTTGATTTAAAAAATCTTAAAAGTTCTTCTCCATAGAGATTAGCGTTTTGGAATGGGCAACTAGCTACAATTTTCTGACTAACTGACCGACTCTTTGGCAATTCAAATGCCTGTACCTACTGCCTGTAAATGGTTTAATTGAAATATTTTGAGTTATGTGTGTCCTTAGTTTGTTATAGACTAGACATGACACTTTTAAAGATATCGTTAACGGCGATAATCGTCGCAATCAATGAAATATTAGCGGTTAGTAGTATCTTTATCAATAATAACGTGTTTATCTTTATAAACGAACACGTTTATAGACATCACACGACGCAATTCAACTTTTAATTTCGAAGCTTTTGATTTAGGCGCGGCTAAAATACTAGGTATAGAAAGAAACAGTGTTGCACATTGATTTGGTATAATTGGTGACAGTTTATTTATTTATTTTATACTTCCAGTCAACCTTTGGGTGATCCAGAGACAAACAGTGGTACGTGCGATCATGAAAATGGAGGAATAAATTATTTTATATTTTCACGCATTAACGGTAGAATGAATTTGAATGGGCACACGGATATCAACGCGGACGAAGCCGCGGGCACAAGCTATAGTTACTTTATAAACGTTTTTTTTTAGTTAGATACTTACCTATATGTCACATGTCCTAGAACCAAAAATTCGAAGACGTATGACGTCTACTAACCCGGACTGGGCCCGCGTCGAGGATTATGACCTTCTCCCTCTCACCGAGAGCAAGCCTGTGTCCCAGCAGTGGGAACGTTATAGGCTGATTATGCTTGTGCTAGGTAGATACACCAATCAATATTAGAACAAACCTAATCAGGCTAATATTCGATAGATTAGTAGATACTTACCTAAGTCTATTACTGGTCATAAATATTATTATTGCATTCGTAATCGCTTTCGTCACACCACTAGTGGTAAACTTATATGGGTACCTAACCTATTTAATTAATGAGTTGAGTATAGAACGATGACTGACCATGACTACTGACTAATGTCATCTCACCATAACCGCGTACAGTGCATGTATGACGTGACGATAGCGGAAACATTTATAATGTTTCACTTTGTTATGAAGTTAATACAAAGTTAATACTGTAACCTTGTATGCAACTACAGCTTTGAGCCGTTAGTCTTTTAATTAGTATCTATCTAGTGTAGGTATATAGTTATATTGTAATTAATTATAATTAATAATAGATTAATAAAGTGCTTCTTCTCAGTTAATACACTGATCGGATTTAAATTAATGAGTTCATCATCATCATCATCATAATTATCCTGCCCTTATCCCAATTTATTTTGGGTCGGCGACTTTTAACAGTAAGTATGAAATATGAAGACTTGCAAGTAGGTAGGGTCACAGAGGTTATGAAAAAATTCTCTTCCACTTTATGAACTTGCATCATCATCATCTGCCTAGCCTTTTCCCAACTAAGTTAGGGTCAGCTTCCAGTCTAACCGGATGCAGCTGAATACCAGAATTTTACATGGAGCGACTGCCTATCTGACCTCCACAACCACAGCCCCGCAACTGGGTAATACGATACCCCTTGGTAAGACTGGCTGTCAGACTTTCGGGCTTCTGACTACCCGTAACGACTGTCAAAGATCCACGAATGACAGCCGGGACCAACGGCTTAACGTGATTTCCGAGACACGGAGGGGTCTTGGTATGTAAAGATGGTCACCCATCCACGGACCAACCGCGGCAAGCGTAGCTTAACCTGATCAATCGACCCGTGCCGCTGTTATTACCTAAGTAAACACACACAAGCCCCTCTACTTTATGAACTTGCATTATTCTTAAATACCTTAATATTACAGACTAGCTGCTGCCCGCGACGTCGTCTGCGTGAAGGCTCTACAGCACCAAAAATACCTAAGATGCCAGTGTCGCTATAGCATTATAAGTAAACAAGTTTTAAAATAGCATTAAAATATAAGTTTTTTTTGCAAGCGAAGCAAGTGAAGAGAGTTATATTGGAATCCTGCTGAGTTCAGTCATAAGATGTGACTGAAGGAAATAGAGAAAATAATGCAGGAATACATTCCAGGACACAAAAGAGTAAAAATACGTACAAAGGTATCATACCTTACAACATTTCCCTATAACGTACGTTGGTAGTTATGCTGCCAGGAGCCAAAATGTAAAGAGAGTCAGGACTGGTGACGCGGGAGCAAGCGACGTACAGTTGCCCGTGTGAGAAGCAACTCGTCCTGAGGTCGACACCCGCTGCCCTCAGTGTCTGCCCCTGCGACTTACTGATGGTCATCGCGAAGCAAACACTCACGGGGAACTGTACGCGCTTGAACTGGAACGGGAAGTTATGAGGTATGAGGGGAATGCGTGGTATAAATACTGCCTCGCCAACGCCACAACTCGTAAGAATTTCCGCCTCAATTTGTGTGTCTGTGGAGCGAGATGACTTTAAGGCGGGTCCCGTTACACAACTTCGGAGGAGATAGGTTCCGAAGAAGCATAATCGGGACACCGACCTTCAGCTTGATGGTATGCGCTGGAAGTCCACTTGCTGACAGGGAGTTCAGAAATTCCACGGGATAATGTATGACGTCATCTTGCTCGACAACAGTGTTTATCGAGGTGTAGTCTACTTCATTCCCCTCAATTTCCGAGAGAATGCATTCGTTAATTGCTGCAGCCTGATCGTTTTTAAGCGTCAAAATGGCCCGCTCACACACCCAAGAATTTTGCTGGTGCGGTATACGACTGATGTCCCCGTACACACAGCGAATGAGTTCTTCTATGCTGGATACCACTCTACCGAGAGACTCTGGAAGCACCACCTGTCCACCTCTCTCTTCTGGTAGAGTGCCTTCGCCAAGACTTAGAAGGACATCGGAGAATTCTTGAGCACGTGCATTGCCGCCGAGCCGAGCTCTCATATTAAACAGTTGAATGTCGTAATTACAGACACAATTAAAAAGCCATTGTGTCTCGCGTAGATCTACGTTCCGGCATACGATGGGTTAATGGTCAAGCGCAGCGTACGAACTCGTGACCACAACGAAGATCATTTCAACGAAGCATTCACCTCGTCAGCCCTCGATCCCCGCGTCACCACGGAAAGCGTTTGCCGGAAATCGCCACTGAACAGAACTGTGGAACAGAATCGATGGGAATTTTAAAGTCCCGATTTCCACGGTCTTGATGCGGTGATGATTGGGGAGCTGGTAACCCATATTCGATCAGTGGATTGCCGCCGATAGAAATGACCACATCTTGAAGTGAACTGAGACAGGTGTTCAGCACGCGTTCATCAGTTACTTCGACTTCGTCTCCAGTAGCACGCCTCAAAGCTCGTAGAAAATCTTCAGACAGATGATGGCGATACTTCTCCCACAAAGCTACCGGTTTCGCGACTCCACAAAACACCAAGATGACGGCATGCGGCTGGGACTGTCACTGACGCTCGCCTCCGCGAGGGTTTCATCCCAATTTTGGTCACTGTCGAGAAGGTCACGTGTTACCCAGGCTGCGCGGTAAGTGGGATACTCCACGCCATCAAATGTCCTCAGAAAGGCGAAAGACGTTGGGCCTCGGACAGTGTGAAGTAACAACCGCAGAAAATAGCATTCGCCATTATTCGGATGCACGGTATAAACCCTACCCAATGCGGTGTCCTTGAAAATTCCTGGAAAACTTTCCACAGCACCTCCTCGTCGACGTCGGTTAAATAAACCCCTTTGCTTGTCGTACGTGTAATATGAAGGCACCTCGTCATACGTAAGGGATTTGTTTTACATCACATTTAAGTTTATAATTAGGTATGCGACATGAAAATATATTAATTACCAAGCAATAATCACACAGATAAATACCGAACAAAAGTATTAACAGTCAATGTTTATTTTGTACTAACAACATGAAATTGATGAAGAAATGATCATCATCAATGAACATAACTTTTTTGTAATAGGTACTTAACACCGCATTTTTTTAAATTGTCTTCCTCAACTCTGCTCAAGATTTTGAGGGTTTTGTTGAAATTTGAATTTTTCAAAACGAACTATACGATACAACTTTTATGAAGAAAATGCACATTACCATCTATGAATTTTAAGAATAACTAACTACTAACCTCGCCAACATGATCAAATTTAAATTATTAATTTCCAAAAAGTGTTAACATGTAACTTGATTTGATTTTTATGAAATCTCATAGATGGCGCTGCTTCAAATTTTTCTTTATACTACTAACATTCATTAAACTATGTTTCTCTGCCCAAGTTACTTAAATGGCGTAGTTTTTATAGTGTAAAGCTAGATAATAGCATGGCTTACTGAAAAACAACATTTAAATATGCATCGTTAGATTACACGCTGTCACAGAATGCGTAAGAAAAATAAAGATTCACAGCTCCTCCCCCGTAGGTGATAGCGTGATAATATGTAGCCTATATGTTGACCCGACCTCTTAGTAATACTCATGCAAAATTTGATGTAAATCCATGAAGCACTTTTTGAGATTAGCCCGGACATACATACAGACAATCAGACAAACAGACAAAAATTCTAAAAATTATATTTTCGGCTTCGAAATCGATTGTAGATCACGCCCCAAGTATTCTTTTAAAAAAATATTCAATGTACAGTTTTGACTTTCCTACGATTTTATTATATGTATAGATTGGACACGATTTGACCATAAAACAATTCAGATAAGGCCCTTCTAAAACAGTGCAAGAAGCACGTAACAAGTTTGAAGGCCAATCGCTAAGTTTATTGAACAGTTTAACGTCATATCTAATGAATATCATCAACAGTTTAGCGTGTTTAGAAGTTATCCGTATGCTCCTGTTATGATTAACGGCGTCTTATTTCGTTATTGTTTGGAAGATGGATCCGTTTTTATCTTGAGTGATGGGGAGAACGTAATAGTTTCGGGAAAACACGGTCAAGTGGAGTTCGTCGTTTACAGTTCGGATTCTATCTGAGTTAGGATTTTGAATTTGACCGTGTGATATGGTATTTTCATTATACATAGTTCAACAATGAATAGTTTAAATAAGAGGACAACGTACATAATAAATACCTACTACCTAAGTACCTAAAACTGATTTCTGGAAATACTTACAATGGAATGGTTTTTTATTTTATTTGATATGGACTTGCTCTTGACTCTAGTCTAGGTCAAAGGTGACAGAGACAAAGTCGACGAGCTTACCCAGAAGAAGCTTGTTCACTCTCACTTTGAAGAGAGTTATTTAAAATGAACACCTGGTAGATACTTAATTGACCCCAAAAATATCCTTTTAGTATTACCTACTTTATTTCTCTCATAGCATAATCAACCTAACGTTCTGGGACACAGGCTTCTTCTCTGAGAGAGGCCGTGGGTCTGTAAGTTCTGTAACCCACCACGCGAGCCCTGAATCCTAATGGAATCACAATTCGAATTTTTGGTTCTATGAAATGCCGGATTCTCCACGATGTTTTTCTACACCGTTTTGAGAGTAGGTGATGAAATAAATTTCACAAAGTTAAGCGCCTGCCTGGAATCGAATCCACGACCGACACATAATACTTATATGTAAGTCGGGGCCACCACTGCTCTTCATGACTTGGCATAATTCATCACATTTCGAAAACTGTCTTCGAAGTAGCGATGGCATAGGTATTGAAATCCACCAAAAACAAAGGAAAAATTTAACCTAGACAGAAATAAATGGCTGTCTGGGAATTAAGGTTCTGTGTCAATACAAAATTATTTACTCAAAACAAGATAAATCTTCAATCGGCCAATGTTAGGTACCTGTCCCACCGGCAAAGAGGGAGGGACTTGCTACCGACTATTTTCTCGCTCAAGAAACGTTCACAAGATTGTAGGTCCCGTGTCAGTAAAAGAGATACATCGGCGAGTCTCCGTCAAACAAAAAACTCGATTTTAGTGGCTAGCTCTAATCATTCATTTATTTATTCAGCCGAAAGACGTCCACTGCTAGACATAGGTCTCCCCTAAACATCGCCACTTCGACCGGTTCTGTGCTTCTCGTATCCAGGAGATTCCTGCCGCCTTCACAAGGTCATCAGTCCACCTTGTGGGAGGCCTTCCAATGCTAGACAAAATCAAACTGGTCGCTAATTTAATTTATATATTTTTTTATGACATTAGTTTTACTTTTTGTGGCTACAGTAACTCACACACTTGTTAAAATTATATAAAAATAATCTACTTTAACAATAGTTGTAAATATGTGAGCACCATGTATCTATCACATAATTGATTTACCTGTCATTGCTTTATTTTTATTTCTTTTTACCTTTTGTTGGCAGACTAATTTTTATTCTAGATGCATCGTCTTCACATATAATTATATAATTAATGTACCTATACAGAACTTGTAAAACATTTTAAAAGAGTAATGGTGGAGTTTCTTGCCCATTCTTCTCCATACGAAAACTACCTTTTGGAATGGGCGACTAGAATCAATTGTTTTACTATAATTTTTGACGTTCAAAAGTGCATTTAGTGTGCCTAATTGAAATAAATGATTTGACTTTGACTTTGCTACGTCTTCGGGTACGCGGTCGCCACCCCAAAACTTTTCGGGCCCGTCGGCCATTTATTCTGCGAGCAATGTCTCCTGCCCACTGCCACTTAAGTATGACAATTTTTCGGGCTATGTCGGTTACCTTGGTTCTCCTCCGGATCTCTTCATGTCTGATTCGATCATGTAGGAAAACTCCAAGCATAGCCTCTGTCCTTTCAAAATTAAAATATTTTATCTCACATAAACCTACATGGACACTTATGAAACGTTAGAAGCTAGGTGTACGATTCCAATTGGTCGTTTCCTATGGAGAAGAGCCGGCAAGAAACTCTACGGTTACTGTTTTAAAAACAAATTGGCTTTAACAATGTTTTCAAATTACAGTGTTAATGGGTATGAGAGGACAATGTTAAGGCCTGTCAACAAGTTGGGTGACTCCATAGCTTCAATCGCTTCTCGCTAATCGCCAGTGATAGGACAGGTGCCTTAGAAATGTATTTATAGCAACGCTAGACGGCGATTGATCTCATCTGCTGGGCACAAACATTGTGTGTCCGTCACTTTGATAAAGGTTAGGTTATTGAACCCTATTGCAGAGCCATAATAATTAACTTTTGTTATTACCTCATAGGACGTGCCTAATTGAAATGATGATAAACTTGCTATGAATCCAATATCCATCATGAACGTTACATAATCAGCCTATAATGTTCCCACTGCTGGGACACAGGTCTCCTCTCCGTGAGAGGGAGTGGGCCGTAGTCAACCACGGGGGCCAGTTGGTAGATGTCACGTGTCTTCGAATTTTTGTTTCTAGGACATGCCGCCTTCCTTTACCGTTTTGAGAGCAGTGGTGATGAAATAATTTACACAAAGCAAAGCGCCTGTCTGGGTTCGAACCTACGACCTACAACCCGTAAGTTGCGGCCGTTACCACTGCGCCATCACAGCTCTACATCATCAGTATAAAGACAGAGTTATGTTTTTTCACGCTTATCTATGTTAGTATATTTGTATGTGGGATTCTTCATAACACTCAAAGCATCCTAACGTGGAATATACATGAGGTGTTTATCGCCTCATCTACAATAAACTAGGTCGTGCGATGATTATCTACAGGTTAAGTGAATGATTTATTAATTTTTTACATAATCTTCTCTCATATTTTTAGTTCGCTTTATATTACTTGTCAGTGCTTTTCATGTAGCCGGGATTTTTTATGGTTTTTTTTTTTTAATTTATGGTAGTTAGCAAGGTGGGTGCTTGCACTAATGACGAAAACAGCCTGCGGTCCTTTTTACTACAAAGCCAGGTGGCCGCTGCAGACACAACTTGCTCAGATGAGAGTACTCAAATGAGTTGTAGAGCTACATCTCAAACGATGACTAACTTCTTGTCTTACTGCTCTCTTTGCAATGACACCTGCCGATCTATCTGCAAAAATCTCATCATGGACACGTAGGTGAAGTGAGCTGATTTAATATCTGCTGTTTCAAAGAAAAGTGCAAAACCTACGCAGTCAAAATGTATGAAACAGCAAAAGTAACAATCTGTCTGTGATGTCTTTACGTCTAAACCATCACACTAATATTATAAAGGCGAAAGTTTATGAGTGTGTGTGTTTATATGTCTGTTACTTCTTCACGCTCAAACGGCTGGACCAATTTTGATAAAATTTTGTATGGAGGTAGCTGACACCCGGGATTAACATAATAATATAGGCTACGTTTTATCCTGATATTCCCACGGCATCGACACTTACACGGGTGAAACAGCGGGGCGCAGCTAGTTCGTTATGAAACTTGACAGATAGGTAGCCTGGTACCTGGAGAAGGGCATACGCTACTTCACATTGTATTAAAAGAATATGAAATACAGAATACATGCAGATGAAGTCGCGGGCAACAGTTAGTTTATTATTGCTGGCTTATATCGTAAAACCGACCTATGTTTTTTTGAAAGATAGAAAAAAAAATCAACGCGGTTAACCTCTAGGCTCTTGAAACCTGTATGAGATAGGTAAGTAGGTACAGGTGGCACGGTGCTAGTGTACGACTGTGGCAAGGGAGCGGAGCTTTCACAAAATCCCTTTCTCATTACGCAATCATTATTTTTGGAACTATTGAAAGTTGGAGTTACATTGCTACGATTTCACTCCTACTAATCGCGAAAGTTTGTGAGGATGGATGGATGTTTGTTACTCCTTCACGCAAACACTGCTGCACGGATTTGGATGAAATTTGGCATACAGATAGTTTATAACCAGGATTAATACATAGGATACTTTTTATACCAATAATCCCACGGGATCGAAACTTATGCGGGTGAAACCGTGGGGCGCAGCTACGAGTAGTAGTGTTATATATCAACGTTCATAGAGTAGGTAACTCTCTTTCTGTTCTATTCTATGTAATATTACAATGTTATAAATTTATCTTCTATTGCCCTCAGCATATTATAGACAGAGTTGCTTCGTTAGTCTAACTAATGGTTGCAAGCGCCGACTGCTGAATGCGGGGTCTTGGATTCGAACTCAGGATCGGGGTATCAAATGTTATTGGGATTTTTACAGAACGTATATACGTAATGTAGGCTACTCGTATATATATACATTTACATACTAACAAACGATGATAAGCAGTTGAAACAATTTGTTTTAATTCCGCCGGTCTACATTGTAAACGTTGATAAAATATTGTGACATTCTGATTAGGTACCATTCAACGTGTTCGTAAAATTATAACAATACCTATTACAAATATAGATAAAAACCTGCCAAGTGCAAATCGGACACCATCAAATAAATGATGTATCATTATCACTTATCAGTGTTATCACACAGTAGTAAGTGTACATTTATATTTATGTAAGTATGTAATCATCATCTGCCTGCCTTTTCCCAACTATGTTGGGGTCAGCTTCCAGCCTAACCGCATTCAGCTGAATATCAGTATTTTACACGAAGCGACTGCCTACCTGACCTCCACAACCCAGTTACTGGGTAATACCCCTTAGTAAGACTGGTTGTCAGACTTGTGGGCTTCTGACGACCCGTAACACTGCCAAAGATCTACGAATGACAGCCGGGACCAATGGCTTAACGTGCATTCCAAGGCACGGAGGGGTCTCGATTTGTATTGATTTTTAAAGATGGTCACCCATCCACGGTCCAACCGCGGCAAGCATAGCTTAACCTGATCGATCGACTCGTGCCGCTGTTATTACTTATATATAAGTATGTAATGTTTGTATAATTATGTAGGTATGTAATGTTTGCAATAAAAATATATATGTGAGGAATCATGTATCGCCGACAAATCTAGGGTTTTAATTGACCCAGGCACTTAAATTCTTCTTTATAATACCTAATTTAAAGAATTGTTGTAACCTCCCACGTTTCTACCTTTCAAGATGTAGCAGTTATGTTTCTAAATCCAGTCCGAATATAGTTTTAAACCTGAGACAAAAGTGTTTTAAATGTGTTCAGGACTTTTAAAGGGAGAACCCTAAAATGTTATTATGCGTTCAGGAGTTTTAGAGAGAGAACCCAAAAATGTAATTAATTACACGTCTACCGAATTTCATTCAACATTCTGAGGTCACCGGTAATCGGCAAACATAAATTAAAACTACCAAGAAATTTGACAAAACTTACAGGTTTTGTTAATAAGAGTTAAAATCCAATAATTTCACACATAATATCACTGTTTACACAATTCTCTAGATAAACTAAGTAGTACTATCAATATCGTATAGGTAAAGTAAACAAAACTTATTTATAAGCGACACGTCATATCGGCTTCGCGTCCACCGCGAGACTGATTGCTTCGTTTTTCAAATGTTCAAACATGAATGTGAACTCCTAAAAATGAGATAGAGCTATGTTTAACTTATGATATTTGTTATATTACAGGCAAATTAAATGAATAAATATACCTCTGGTTACTGGCGAGTGACATAATCACCTGTTTAACTCTTAATTCAGAATGAAAAGCATAATTTACACTAGTTTGGAGTAAATCATCCGTTCACCCCACGTTATACTGATGACCACATGGTCTTTAATAGATATTATTCAATACCTACCCATGCTATCAACCATATTTAACCTTCACGCATGGACCGCTCTAGCGTGACGTGACGATTCATTGATTCATGATCAAGCCTGTCATACACTACACAATGAATTTTTATGTAAGCTACCTAGGTATATTATTAAGGTAGGTGAGCAGCCTAGGTTCTAATTAAACTGTTGGTGGACTCAACCGTTAATAATGGTAATTCGGCTCCGCCATCGGCTTTATAACTGACAGCTGACTTCAAAAGAAGGAGGTTATGCATTCGGTGAGTTTTTAATGCCATTGTCAGATTGGTTAATATTAAGACTTGTATCTTTATCAATAATGAAGTAAAGACCTCATAGCTTTGCATAGTACCTAGTCCCTCTCATATGGAAGTAGCTATCACAGGTATAATTAGCTTACGAATCTAATTACATGCCCAGCACCCTAACAGCGTAACACACAATAACAACATACAACATAATCAGCCTATAATGTTCCCACTGCTGGGGCACAGGCCTCCTCTCTGTGAGAGGGAGTGGACTGTAATCCACCACGCGGGCCCAGTGCGGGTTGGCAGATGTCACTTGTCTTCGAATTTTTGCTTCTAGGACTAGGACATGCCGGTTTCCTCACGATGTTTTCCTTCACCGTTTTGAGAGCAGTGCTGATGAAATAATTTAAGTACACAAAGTGAAGCGCCTGTCTGGATTCGAACCTACGACCTACAACTCGTAAGTCGCGGCCGTTGCCACTTGGTCACCATTGCTACAATATAAGTTTGAATGATATTGCTAATCCATTACTTCGTATATTTAAAAAAATTATCTGCTCAAAAACGTAATTATAACACAATTAATGTTATTGTACTTATTGTAAAAATGAAAGCCATTTTTATACTGTTAATGTGTTACGAAATTATCTACTCTGCTGTTTGGCAATAAAAAATGCTACCATTGGTATGCAAAACGATTCGTTTTCTTTGTTTATAGGTACCGAGCATAAGTCAATCTAAAGAGGATGGGATCTGCTGCAACTAGCAAATGTAGAGAAAATGTACGTAACTTTTAGGTAGGACCACTGTTTTTGGGGAAACAGGTGTATTTAAGCCTAGCCAAGGACTAGATATTGTGGAATAGAAGAAGAGAGGAAGAGAAGCTGGCTGAGCTGAACGGATTATTGTCTCAAAAAATCAAAAGTTATTTATTCAAACTAGGCTAAGAATCAGAACTTTATTTTTTTTTGACTGACCGACTACTTGACAATTCAAAAGTGCCTGTAAATGGTTTAATTGAAATAAATGCTTTGAGTTTGAGTTTATGAACGTCAAAATTACATAAGACAGTCCCCCAAAACGCCCGCCCTTCACCACTTCCTAGTGCTTTAGCTGGGAAGAAGAAGTGGCGCAACAAACTCCCCAGCAGCACAGCTGTCTGTCTGTTTATATGTATGTACATAAACTGTTAAACAAGTAATTATATTAATAATCATTTTATCAGAACCATGCAATGGTCCTATATGAAATTGTAATAGTATGATTATAATATGTATTCAACATATGGGACGAGCAGTGGTGGCCCAGTGGTAACGGCCGCGACTTACGAGTTGTAGGTCGTAGGTTCGAACCCAGACAGGCGCTTTACTTTGTGTAAATTATTTCATCACCACTGCTCACACAGTGGCTCAGTGATTACCTTTCTGCGCATAGATTTGCGGTACGAATCCCACGCGAAGTTTTATTGTTTGATTGCCCTCCGGATCTGGGTGTTGATGGCTGTGAGTGTAAGCGAACGGTCCTAATAAAGAGAACTAAGTGTTTTCACTTGAGTCGTAGGTACTTACACATCAGTGGTAACGCAGCGGGGTAATTGCGTAACACACTATCAGTAGCAATGGCTTTCATTTTGACAGTATACAGCCGGTCGATTCTGTTAGAATCTCACCGTGAGAAGTTATAGGTGAAGTGAGCTGTCATTCCATTGCATCTAATGCTAGGAATTGACACGAATGACAGCTCACTTTAAGCTCACTTCACCCAAGTTATCACGGTGAGATTTTTACAGAATAGCACTAGGTACTGTTATGTTGTAGATAATTAAATAGATAGATAGATACCTAGGTATAGTACGCGCCACGAAAGATGAGACTTGACTTTTATCTTAAACTTTATTATTTCGTATTTAAATACGTGTTATAATATTTTAAAGAATTTTTATCTAAATGTCATCGATAAATCCCTGAATAGATATATGTACACATTATGGGTAACTATTTCGGACACGACTTACCTGCGCAAACTCCCTACGAGCTTGTCAAGACTCATCTTTCGTGGCGCGTATTAGTTGTATTAGGTACTCATATACCTACCTACCGTACGAAATCGTAACGCATGGTTGTGGCGTTGACTTGTAGCATAGTAATATAGCGGTCATTGCCCTTTACCTAATATCTCTCCGTAGAAACCCAAACAATAAACAGGTAACAGTGTTAGCAGGTGGCATTCGTCTTGCCGCCCGCGAGAACTCGCTAAGTGCTTGGGAACAACTACTCACCTTCCCTTACAGAATTCAACAATACCTAAACTATGCTTAGGAGAGATAGCTTACACCAATGAACCTTATAACAATGAATTAATGAAATGCACCGACCCCAGAGTGGTTTGACCAGACTCGAAATGTGACGAATGGTCATCAGATCCGATTAATCGAATGAACCCCAAGATTCGCACTAGCCCCTGAAGCCTCATGTTTCATGGTGCTATCAGGTCATTGCTTATTATCAAGGAGTAGACCGGGGGGCGCTGTAATGATAGCGAAGACGCGTGCCCTTAGGTCATGAAAGGATTTAAGAATAGAATAGAATACTCTTTATTATGTAGGTACACCATAGAGTCGTAGAGTAGGCATTGTATGCACCCTAGAGTAGGCATTGGACTAGTAAAGAGATGGGTGATATTTATCTAAGGATGGGCATCTTTTAATGACGTCGTCGCCAGGTCGAGCTTCACCCGGGACAGATATTGATTTAGGACGTTAACGACCTTTATTTGAGTAATTTCAAATATAAATGCTACATATTGTAGGTGGGGCAATGACCGCTATTGCAACGCCGTCTTAGGGCAGGCCGGGGCCCTTGGGCACACAAGAATTTGGGGCCCCTTTGGAAAGTAAAAAAGACCGGTCAATTGCGAGTCGGACTCGCGCACCGGGGGTTCCGTGCAAATTTGTAGGTATGTACGGTTTTCAGATTTTTTTCTTTACTTATGCCACAGATAATATAATACTCCTTATGCTACGTATGACATTGCTGTTTGCCAAATTTCATGATTCTAGGTCAACGGGAAGTACCCTATAGGTTTTGATTCCCTTGCGAGTGTCAAAATATGCGCTTTGAATGTAGCTTGCGTTGTAATATCTGCCTTCCGGGGCCCCCGTGGGGTATAGGGCCCTGGGCACGGGCCCCGTGTGCCCTTATGGTAAAGACGGTACTGGCTATGCAATAGCCAGTGGCTATTGCGTTACTAAAACGCGACAACTATGACGTTACGATGTTTAATAAGTGTCCTGTAACGTATAACGTAGGAATCCTTAACAATCTACCCACGATGAATCCTTAAGCCCGGTTTCCACCGCGAAAGAGTAATGAGCCGGAAATGGCTAAGCGGAGCGGACTTCGTTTTCATGAAATAGGTTTGCGTTTCCACCAAGAAAGAGTTTAGTCGTCTGATTCTCTCTGGACATGAGCGAGCTCATTTTTACTCTTTTTGCCCGCTGAGTCATTTCCGCTCGACTCTTTGTTGGTGGAAACACATGTAAGCAGTTTTCTCTTGCGAAGTAAAAGAAGTCATTAATGGGTCCGCTCCGCTCGCGGTGGAAACCGGGCTTTATGCATGACATGATTTATGTTTATGAATTAGAGCAATGAGACGGATTTCATTTTATGGGTCTCCTGTAGCCCCTGTAGGGTAATTGCGTAACAGACTTACAATGGCAATGCCTTTCATTCTGACAGTTCAACAACATTCATTGCGTTATTTTCGTTGTTGAGCAGACACATTTTTCGAACTTATGAATCAATGGTGAAGCAATATCCTTCAAAATGATTCAGATTGAGATTGATAGTGTGTCACGCAATTAGGGTGCGGTTCTCAAAGAGCTGATATTACACATGCATGCACTGATGCCTGCCAGCGTGCAATGGTTAAAGTAAGGATTTCCTTTATACCTTAAGTTGATTTACCAAAAAAATTATACGATTTATCTTCAATACAGTGGTTCTTTTTACCCTCGCTACACTAGGTAAAAAGTAGGTGCAGAAGTATCTCTCCATAATCCATTCTGAAAATATTAGTTTGACATTCATCACGAGGACAATATGACCTTACGCTGATTACCTACTGGGTCATCACATAAAATAGTATATTACGCCACGAATTATTATAATTAGGTACCTAGGTACTCTCGTCTGCAGTCTGCACACATAACCATGGGAACTGGATAAGCGACAAGGCTCCATGACAATTAATATTTTGGTAGATAAGCTATTTTTGATGAGGATTAATTACGCACTCAATTAGGCTAATCTCAGTGAACGTCAGAATTCAGCTTGTTCAGTGGGGTGATTGCGTAACACATTTACAAACTAACCGAACAGCTCTATTGGTGGGCCATCTTGTTAAAGTAACGGTCAAACAAAGCCTTTTGGGCACAGCTTTGGGAATAGGTATGTTAGCTTGTTCGCGCAATAATAGCAGCAGCATTAGGCGGCATTATTAATAGTTGTAGCATTGTTGTTTCGGAGAAGAAGCTGAACAGTGTGGTGAAAACTATAACAAAAGTCGGACAGTGTTAGCTAGGTACCTATTAGTGCAGATGCATACCTATACAGTTATGAATTTCTCAGTAGCAACTCGGAGTCTGGATTCGAGCCGGGTTAATGGCAAACGTCATTACACTTGAAACACAACAGACAATCGAAATGTGGCGAGAAATGTACCTTCACCTCTGAGGCTCTGACTATACATTAAGGGAATACAGGCGTTAGGGCAAAAATATATTTTTTCAGAGAAGAAGAGAATGTTAGGGCGGGCACCTTCTTATTCACGAGGAATGAATTCTGTTATTGCATTGTTGCCCACCTAACACCTAAACTTATTCTACTGAACATGTCAATACATGGAATTTCCATAATGGAACCAACCTGAAAGTTCGGGAAATGGGCCATAGCATAGCATACCCATTACAAATGGATAGCTATAGGTACCCTATTAAAAACACGGATAACAATGTCTGCAGTCTCGTCGAACCGGCGCCGGACGCGTGACGTCATTGTCTCGCGGTTCATTTGAGGCACGTAGAGTATGTAATATGTTAGGATATTTTGCTTGAGCCTAGAATTCACCTACTTGCCTAAAAAAATAGGGGTTCAATCTTCAATAATAATAATAATAAGCGGTACTTCTGGACACGGCCCGCATTGTCCGGAGGTTCCTCTCTCTGGAGCCCTGACCGCCGGTAGCTTGGACCCTGTTCCCGATACCGGTGGGCTACTATTTTTTATATTTTTAAATGTTTTTCTATATTTTATATGCTAATATTTAAAAATATAATTTATATGTAAATAATGAAATAAAGGAGATAATAATAATAATTCTTTATTTCAGATAACTAAGATCCAAAGTGTTAGTAATTACAATAATGACTTAAGACTATTGTTAGTAAAGTGACACAATATTGGTGATTCATATTTATTGATCACCGTCCTTACCATTTTTTAAAAATTGGAGAGGTAACATCCTCCCCTATTATTTTGAGGCCAAACCCTAACCAATGCCCAATGCCCTAACTTGAAAGCTTGTTGTTTCTTAGCTGACTACATGAGTTAATAAAAATATATCATGAGGTACTTTCATTTTTACAGTTGATTGTACAGACGTCAGCACATCAACCTACACCTAACTGTTAAATTTTCCCAATCAACATTGAACCTTATGCTTTAGCGATAAAGTTGAAAATCTATTACAGAAATCTGACAGATTGTAGTAGGTTGATGTGCTGGCGTCTGTGCTTAAATTACTTGACCAATAGCGTATTTGGCAAATTTCATAATTGGACAAACACACGATTTGACGAACTACAGCTTTGACCAATATCGACGAATTGCCGATTTGACGAATATCGGACTTGACCAATGTCGTTCAACCCGTGGTAACGCTTCCGATCACGTTTGTAAAAGAAATAATTTATTTTTTATAGTTCGGTTCTTTTAGACACTTTTTTGAATACGGTCTATTAATTTTAAGAAATATATTTTATCTGCCTGGCAACATTGACAGGGAACGTCAAAACTCGCTTGACAAACAAAAATCTAAGCTGCGTTTATTTTATTTCAAAATAAACTTTATACACAGTAAAAATGGCTGAAAAACCACCGGAGGAAGGCTACATATCGGTAGTGGATGAAGAGCCTGAGATTTTCGAGTTACTAAAATGGGATTCGTCACATACACAGAAACCAGAGCAACCACCTCGGCCTATTGAAAAACCGAGGAGTCCGGAGAAAAGAGTTCTCAAGCCTGCTGAACTCGATCCTTTTGATTTAAATGAACCTGCTTTTATAGAAGCATATAGATTGTCCAAGGATTTGGCGCGAAACTTGTGTGAGGAGCTAAAACCTGTGATGCCTGATTCTATAAAGTCTATTGAATTCTCTGTTGAAAGTAAAGTAAGTACCTACATTGTTGTCTGTATAGAAAGTATGTAGCAATACAACGGCACGCTAGAGCCTACCGCGGCTAAGGTTAGTCACGAAAAACTACGAACAGTGCGAGTTTATGCTAATAAAGAAAAGGGATTTTGGTTCATCAGCAGAAAATTTTAGTTTATTTATTGGTTTTGTGTTGTTTAGATATTATCTAAGTGTACTAAGAACTTGCGTGTTTTGTAATCTAAAATCAGGTAAATGATTGATGTCCCTCACAAGTATGAACATTGATTTTATCAGCTTCTTTATCTAGAAAATGTGAGTTCTCTAAAGATGTTATCAGACCCAAACAAAAACTTTGCTTAAAATAAGAAACTGGCTCCAAAACTAAAATAATACATAGCTGTGTCAACAATTGATTTTTATTATATCAGACCTGTAAATCCTGATGGGTTAGGCAGCGATGTACCTATACTACACCCACAGTTATGTTTAAGTCCTATGTTATTACATAGGACTTAAATGCCTATTGGCATTGCCATCAACCAGGCACAAATCCAGACTCCAGCTGCCACTGATTTTTAATCTGTACCTAATTTTCCAGGTAATGGCAGCTCTCTCATTCTATGCAACAGGAAAGTTTCAGAAATCTATAATGGGTAAAAATGACCCCAGCATCACTCAGTATTTTGTGTCGACAGCAGTGATGCAGGTCTCAGAGGCTATGAACCACCCTGCGATAGTCAAGAAGTACATTCACTTCCCACATCTTAGGCAGGAGAGGGATATTATTAAAGCCAGGTGAGAAAACTAGGATCACTGTAAAAATTTAGGGAACTGGGTAAAAAAAAAGTGGTAGCAGATAGGCCATGGTTCTTTCTGTTTGTTCTGCACTCAACTTGAATATGGCAATAAGATATAAGCTTTGTGCATAACAAAATTCCACAATGCAAATTTCATTTACATAATCAGCCTATAATGTTCCCACTGCTGGGACACAGGTCTCCTCTCAGTGAGCGGGAGTGGGCCGTAATCCACCACGCAGGCCCAGTGCGGGTTGGTATATGTCACATGTCTTCGAATTTTTGGTTCTAGGACATGCCGGTTTCCTCACTATGTTTTCCTTCACTGTTTTGAGAGCAGTGGTGATGAAATAATTTACACAAAGTCTCGTAAGTCGCGGTCGTTACCTCTGGGCCACCACTGCTCCCCATAACAAAATTCCACAATGCAAATTTCATTTACTGTGTTAAAATTACTTCCATTTAAAGTGTAGCCGAAGAGAGAACGCGTTCTTGACATTTGTCAGTTTCAAAAGAATTCTCGTATGTTTTAAAGTAAATTCCATTGAATAACTTAAGCGTTACGCCGTGATGTTGAAAAAAGTAAAAATAAATATAACTGCAATTTTTTTTATATCGAGAAAAATTTATTGATTGTGTAAGTATTCCTTTTACATGATACTAGACCAGAGTCAAAAAACATATACCAAAATGTTAAATCCCTATTCCACATACTTAACGAGTTACAAGAAATAGAAAAACCACATTTTTTTTTTTCAATATATCACCTTAAATTAGATGTCGTCGATCGACCCCTGCCTTTTTGCACCCTAATGCACTTTTTCAAGTTATGTAAAATATTAATGAGGAAACGCTTCCAGATTCTACATGAAGTATGGTATCCCCAATGTGGTTGGATGCGTGGAGTGCACACATGTGCCGATGGCGCGCCCGGATGATGACCAGAAGAGCCACTTCAATAAGTCTTACCATTCCAAGAAGGTGCAGGTTGTAAGTATCTAGCTATCATATTTTATCAAATCATATTTTATTGGTTTCCAAACATCCGTATTTAGAACATCCATACTATCCATACTAATACTAATAATATTCTAAATGCGAAAGTGTGTCTGTCTGTTACCTCTTCACGCTTAAACCGCTGAACCGATTTAGATGGGTATAGAGATAGTTTGAGTCCCGGGAAAGGTCATAGGATAGCTTTTATCCCGATATTCCCATGGGATCGAAACTTATGCAGGTGAAACCGCGGGGCGCTGCTATTACATATATATTTTATTATAAGAGTCCTCTATGTTCTCTCTCGCGTGCATATTACCATTACTTAAAAGATTATCTTATAAAGACAATTTCTCCCACAGATTTGCGATAGTGACCTGACAATCATAAGCGTGGACGCGACTGCAGGCGGGTCGTACTCACACGACAACGTCCTCAACAGACACGCCGTCAGGATAGACCTGGACAGTTTGAACTACTCTGGAGAACCATGCTGGCTCATTGGTAAGTGATTCATCATCATCCGCCTAGCCTTTTCCCAACTATGTTGGGGCCGGCTTCCTGTCTAACCGGATGTAGCTGAATACCAATATTTTACATGGAGCGACTGCCTATCTCACCTCCACAACCCAGTTACTGGGTAATACGATACCCATTGGTAAGACTGACTGTCGGATTTTCGGGCTTCTGACTACCCGTAACGGCCGTCAAAGATCCACGAATGACAGCCGGGACCAACGGCTTAACGTGCTTTCCAAGGCACGGAGGGGTCTCGGTATGTAAAGATGGTCACCCATCCACAGACCAACCGGGGCAACCGTAGCTTAACCTGATCAATCGACCGGTGCGGCTGTTTTTATTTAGCCATGATCATCAATCATCCTATTATCAACCTAGTGAAGTCCACTGCTAGACAAATAGCCTATCTCATAAATTTCCAAAATCAAGTGATTGATTTATCTGAAAAATTCAATCAAATTGAGAACCACCCCTTTATAGAAGTTGGTTAAACAATAAATTTTGTTTTGAGTCCACGTTTAGCTAAGGACTGTTAGAAGTTGAGTTATAGTCGTCACTATATGATCAGAATCGTTTATTTATCTATGTAGGATCTCCAACAAAAGCCTACGCAATACATGACACTTAAATAATCACGAACTGGTTTTTAAAATTGACAGTGCTAGGTTCGTCTAACTAATAATTATCATGTTCTCAGTTATTTAATTGTAAACTTCCAGGAGGACCACACTACACCCAAAAACCATACATAATGACACCAATCCCGAAAGTAACCAAGAAATCTCCAGTATCACCAGAAAAGTATTACACGAACATACACGCACAAACACATGGCGCCGCCGTCGAAACTATCAAACAGTTGAAAAGCAGGTGGAAATGCCTCCAAGCTAATTGCAACAAACAGTTCGACCCCCCAACGGTAGCCATGATGATAGTAGCTTGCTGCGTCTTGCATAACATGTGCAACCGACGCGGATTACCAGTACCTCCAATGACCCAAACGGAGGAGCGGTTAGAGGCCATGAAGCAGAAGGTAGCTAACGGACCTATACCTAGAAAGCAAGTTGAAGTTGCAAATGGTATCCAGGCACGAGCCAGGCTAGTAGAACGGCTTTGGAACGAGCGTCGCGTTGTGCCTGAGTGTGGGGCTCCTAAGAAACGGATGTCGAAGAAAGACAGGATATTGGAGAATCACCAGACTCACGTCCAGCCGCCACCGCCGCAACAAACACACCACCATCAGCAGCAGATACATCATCAAACTCATCACGAGGACATGAGCAAGAGACCTCGCATCATATCTATGACTACTCCAACTTATAGCATAGGAGTGCCGCCCGGGTGGGGCCACTATCCGCAACACTGAGGGTGACATACTCGAAGGTATTGGCTGCGGAAGATACGTCTTAAACTAAAAATCCACTGGTGATACGCATGGCGTGATCAATACGTGAAATGTTCAATTTAAATGGCTTAATGAAGGGTACTCTGTGCCAAGTCTTCGATTCCCGCATCGGGACAGACCTACAAAATATTTGGATATTTGATACACCAAGAAGTTGATGAAAAACAGATACTTACTAATATTGTTTCCTGTATCTTGTAGAACAGTAATGAATTCCTAGATGAGAGCAGTGGTGGTGGTGACCCAAATAATTTTATCATAAATATCTAATTTTATCACCACTACTCTCAAAACGGTGAAGATAAACATCATGAGGAAACCAACATGTCCTAGAACCAAAAATTCGAAGACATAATGATATCTACCAACCCGCACTGGGCCCGCGTGGTGGATTGTGGCTTACTCCCCTCAACGAAAGGCTTGTGTCCCAGCAGTGGGAACATTATAGGCTGATTATGAATTCGTAGTTAGTGAGGCTACAGAAATATATATCTATTTTAATGTTTTCTTTTCTTGAATATCTGACGAAGAACCTCAGGATGAGAAATATATGTAGTATAGACGTGTTTTCCGCAGTGAATATTTTTTCTAAACGGAAATGTAACAATGAGATTATGATATTGCTAATTTTTTAATATTTTTATAATGGTCACACTAGCAGGGTTTCAATGCGAGTTGTACGTTATTGTAAAGATAGCAACGTCGTCAAAAGTAAACTGCAATAATTTATTCATAACTGGATATTCTGTTTTAGGTAAAATTATATGCCAAATGCTTTTTAGACCTAAAACTGTTACACCTAATACAGCCTTATTATTGCAATAAATTCATAATCATAATTTAAGTGCACTACAGAGCGATATGTCATAATTTAATTTAGTAATATTGATAAAGTTTGACAGCTATTTGCGACGTTGCCAGCTTGAAGTGTCAATTTCCTTGACTCATGTCGTCTTGCGCATGTCAGTCCTGTTGGTCTTCCTTACGGTGCATCTTGAATGTGTAGCAACGAACTGATCATGTAGTATTATTGGCTAAATTCCTGAATATTTTGTATCATGTCTGAAATAATGTATTTGTAGGATTAGACAATATTTTGTTTTAGTATCCTTGTTTTTTTTTTCTCATTATGATAAGCTATGTTATATTTATCTTTTCTGATAATTTGTTTGTAATTTCTTCAGTAAATAAAAAGACATTTACATCACACAATGAATTGTATAAACGAAGTGTGATGTAGTGGTTGATTGGAAAGATTTTAAATATAACCGGCGATATGTGGTTACTGTCTACTCCATAGGTGAATAATACTGGCGTGATGTTATGCTGGAAAGAATCTCAAAGGACGTATGTATGTATATCGTTAGTTTTTAAAGAAAAATACACGTTGTGTACAGAATAATCATTGTTTTATTTTCTTCAATAATTTTCGCTGGATATAAATTCTCTGTGCCAATATTTTTTATATTTTGCCTGTATTTTATAATATCTAATAGACTCTCTTGACGATAAAAAAACTTGCAAATAGTAAAGATTCTCTTATATTCAAGACAATATCTTATTGAGCGTACAGACGAGCGACACGTGTTGGCGATTGCCGCCAATGTTTCGCTCATGTTGCACGGCGACGGTTGCAGTTGCCTCTGTCGTCGACGCGTGTCGCTCGTGTCTATGCACACATAGGGCGCATTCTACCAAAGTTTTATACCTAGAATAAGTCTTATCCTGAGAATATATTTTGAATTGCTGACAGTTTTTCTATAATAGAACTTTCAAACGTCAATTTTATTCCACGAATAAAATATATCTGACTTTGGTAAAATCAGCCCTAAGTCAAACTTACGTAATTGCAGTAACATTCTAGTTCCAGTTCGTAAGTGCCCAGTGACTTGACTATTTTGATATGCACATGGCATAATTGGCATACATGTTACACTTTAACACACGTAATAACAAAGTTCTATTGTGTCTCGTTCACTGTGCTTTAACCGATTACAATAATCCACGGGAACCGCCAATTTGGTTCTAGTGATTTTCTATGGAGTGCCAAGTCTTACAAAACCTTGACGTATTATTATAATAACAATTTAATTATATAACTATATGAATAAAAGTAATTATACTTCAGTCTTAAGTACCAAGATACGTTTTATTCGACTGGATATTAATAATACATACTTAAAATAAATAGACAAGAAGGCTTTATTTAATCTGTATCTTATATTATTAGAATAGACCTTTTAATAGCAGAATAAGAGAGGTTCTGCACTACATCCGATCCGAATCCGAGGAATGCCGGTCCGAAGCGACCATAGTCCTATTTGTATGAGTTGTTGTGCACTAGATCCGAACTCTATCCGTCCGAATTTAGAACATTCCCAATTCAGATTGAAGTCGGATCTTTGATGCGGATCGGATGTAGTGCGAAACCGCTCTAACTCTAATGTCATCTACAGGATAGTTATTGGTCACTATCTCACAATTTTCGTAATAAATTCAATCTTTTTAATGATATTTTCATTAATGATTCTAGTTACTTCTACGTGTGGCAGTTATATCTGACTAGAGAAGAAGACAGCTTATTTATTTTGGAATGAGATTTATAGATACTTAAGAATACAACATATCTATGTGTTATTACTCCAAACAATTCATATACTCTAGTCAAAATAAACATACGAAATCTATGGAAAATACCCTGTTCCAAAAATATCGGATGAAAACGTAAACAAATGGATCAGAAAACGCCAATTTATAATATTTAAACATTATTTGTCAAATTCTCATTTTTGACAATTGAAGTTAAGTTTATAACTTCAATTTTTCGTTGACAATTCTTCCAGTCTTGACAAGGGTCATCGTGTTACCCGATAAAATACTAGTATTCAGCTGCATCTGGTGCTAACATAGTTGGATAAAAATAGGCATACGATGATTCTACATTTAAAATGTAATAATGCTATTTTTTGGCCAAGAATCAGCATTGCCATACAACGTGGCAATGCTGCCAGCCTTTTGGGCACGTTTCCTGTTGACAGCGATGCGGACGAATTTTTTGATGCCCTTTGATTATTTCCCCTCCCTTTTTATAATTATACTTGTACATATTATTATTTTAAGACTGTTAGCTTGTTAAATTATGTAAATATTTGAATTTTTAATAAAACGTTACATGTTATTAAGGTGAGATATAAAGTTGAAACCTTCTACATACAGATGAATGTTACCAATGCCCTTTAGTGATTGATTGCGTAAGAACCTAAGAACTGAACAGGGTTTGTCTACGCTTTTATCAGATACTTTTGGAACAAACTATACAGGGTTATTGGAAAAACACCAACAACCTCAAGAGGTCATTGTACTCATCATTATGTACTTTTACCGTGGGACCAAGCCTGAAATCGCGAAAAAAAAATCAGCTGTTCCCTACAGCAGATTTTTTTTTCACAGTAGTTTATTACAATGACCTCTTAAGAGGCGTATTACAAAAAAACGCGAAATTTGAAGTTTTCGACGTTGAAATTGTATGTTTTACGTTCGTTGTATGAAATAACAATTACTTGGTAAAAATAGTTCGTTTTCTCTACTACAATAACCTCAGAACCGATTTTAGATAAGTTATTTAATTATTTAGTAATAAGCTTTCTCCCGATGAATGTTTAGGCAAAAACTCACGGAGACATGATTTCGGAGCTCTAATTTGGAGATTCTACTGAATATCTACCATCAAAAAAAATATAATTAGCTTTCAAATATCCTATACTTCAATAATAATAGAATATATTTTCGTTATATGCCTTTTATGTAAAGAAAAAATAATCTACGTAATTCAATTATCGACCGAAAAGGCTTCGAAACAAGCCCCGATATCTCTAAAGTCCTACATTATTTAGGCGTAAAATTTATACCAAAATAATCATCAACATTTGCTTAGAATATAGTATTATTTTTATTTTTTAAATCGCTACCATTATTTTTTAATTAAATAAATAAAAATACTATATATTTCACTGCGCCGGCCAGCTGCGATTAGTATCGCGCGAGCGCTTGTCGAGGTTGGACCTATGTCAGTTTATTTCCCGCGCGCCTTCTTTCCGATACTACCGTCGTGTGCGCCGATTGTCGCATCTAGACGCTGCCGCATTGCTTTTGTGTGCGTGTGAACTACGGCCGCAGTTTTTGATCTTTGTAAGTATTTATTTTCGAACGGTATATTTAAATTAGTATAAAGTTCACACTTTATTAGTATACCAGATAGTCAACTTATTAAAGTTATTTTGATTGCAGCTGATTTGAGTTTTCTTACCAATCGAAATGGGGAAAAATAAATACAAATATAATTGCGTTGCAAAACACAATAAAAAAAAGGAAATAAAAATAAATAAAAGAGGGTAAACGGAGCCGGTCGAAACCCAGCAAGGTTTTGAAAAGGCAGGATCCAGAGAAGGACACGTGTGACAAGGATGGTTTCATCAAAGTGGAGAAGAAGAAGAAGAAGCATCCTTGTCGGAACCAGTGCGGCACCGCGCTGGCAGGACCCAACATGCTGCTGCGTCCAGCAATCCCGACGACGCAGCTGTACGTGTCCAGACTGCACCACTTCACGAAGGTTGAGGAGATCGTGGAGTACATGCGTGTGGAGACCAACTGGACTTGGTTGCAACCATACTACTATATACAATTTATACAACTATGCTATCAACCGTAGATATTATAATCAATTACTGCATAACAATTAAAATATTTGTGAACATATTTCAACAGTAAAATTCATAAATAATGAAAAATATAACAAAATAATTCATAATAAAATTGAAATAACACGTAAAAAATTTTCCGCCCACTAAACTCCATCCTAAAAAACCTTCAGTTACGGAAGATCAAGATCGTTTAGTCGCCATATTCACAGTATCATAGTCATAGTGCGAGCGAGAAGCATGAAAGAAAGTATCGCTCGCGTAGTTTGCCGCGCTCGGTGCGTAAAATACCTAAATTTGCGAAACGCCGAAATGTGAGAGGGCTCTTAAGAGGTTGATGGTGTTATTCCAATAACCCTGTATACAGGAAGATTTTTTATCACCATCCAAATTTTTACAGGGTGTTCCACCCATGAATATGGACAACTTTCACTATGGGACCAACTCTGAAATCACGAAAAAAATCATCTGTTTCATACAAAAGTTCAATACCTACTTGACCAAAATGTATGAAACAGCAGATTTTTTTTTTCGTGCTTTCAGAGGTGGTCCCATAGTGAAAGTTGTTCATATTCATGGGTAGAACACCCTGTAAAAATTTGGATGGTGATAAAAAAATCTTCTTGTATATCGTATCGGTGAGCAGAGCGGTCGTGTCGTGTCCTAAGTCCTGGCGAGCGCCTGAGCTACCTCGTTGGCAAGGAGAGATGCTATCGCCATGTTGGGACAGTTGGCTATGACGCGGGAACTGTCCTCGTCAGTGCGGACTGATATAAGGACTAGGTCTTGTGATGACATCATGCGGCCCGCGAATCTGTTTAACAAAAGACAAAGAGTGTAAGTAAATGAATACAAAGTTAGGTACACACTTAAGGGGCTTACAGGACCTAAACGCAAAAAACGCAAGTTTTAGAAACAATAAAAGTATATGATCGACTACAGTAAAAAAAAATCAAAAAAATATATGATATTCTTCTGGATAAATGCTAGGAAGATAGTGTGTTGAAAACATAATACAACTTATTTGGTACGATAGAAAAAAATCATGAAGATACCTCTAAAAACTTTTTTTTTACAACAAAATTCATACTAATATACATACAATCATTATGATTTTTTGTCAGATTATTCTACAAGCAACATGCTAAAACTATAGTGTTTTAGTTTTTTTGTCCAATCACTAGATTTTTCGTAAATCGATAATTGCTTCATATTTTGCAATAAATTACCAGCGTTGTGGCATCGCGCTTCTCTTTCTTTTCTATGCAGTCCGACAAAGACCGCGCTTTAGGTCATGTAGTCCTCTTAAGCTACAAAAACACGCAACAACAACAACAAACACACAACAACAACCACAACCCACTACAACTACAAACTTATACAGGATGGCACGGACATTGACGCACAATCTATTACCATAAATTCAGTACATGATTCTGAACCGCACCCTGCGTTGCATTTTTTCGCCTGTTACTAAAAAAAATTTGCTCCGCCATATATTTTCATCGTGTAGGTATTGAACTTTCCTATGAAACATCAGATTTTTTTTCTGGTAATTGACAAAAAATTTCCAAGAAAAACGTCTAGAATCACGTGATGCATTCATGGTTTCATTGTGCGCTTCAGATTCAGCTTGGAGTTTTCGAACTATACTGCTCAATCGTGGTAGTTTTTATAGAGGTCATCCATAAATTACGTCAAACGTTGAGGGGGGGAATAACAAATGGAGTCGTAAGCTGTGTTGTTTTTAAAGGTCTCGATCCTGGCAAAATACAATCACTGCCGACGATGTTTCGATTCTTTCTATGTTGTTGCAGGAGTCTACAGGCAGCAGGCTATTTACATCAGTTAGATCTTTAACCTTTTAAGCGCTTGGCTAAATATTCATTGCCGTGCCCCTAGCGCCCGGCTACAAATCGATAAAATAATACCTACAATAAATAAGGAGGAGAAATCGTTGTATTGATTAAAAAATAGTCAAACATTTTTTTTCTCTATTCAATAATGGTTTTAGTACCACGTAGTTAATAGGACAAAAATAGAACGAAAAAATCATGCGTCTCTGTCGCATAAATACGACACGAGCGGTAGGGGCACGGAAATATGTGTCGCATAAATGCGACACAAGCGGTCAAAAGGTTAACATGTTTGCTATTGCTTACGCGTGAATATAAAGTAAATTAATTGTTACCTAAGCAAATTAAATACATATTTATGTGTATATTCAAATCTCATGTACAACTGTATTTTTTTGGAATTTTTATGAAATGGCTATTAGAGCAAATTGACGTAGGGTGTCAATTTGCTTAACGATTCATTTCCCTGAACGTAATTACGATTTTTTTTTATCTTACCTGAGATAGTCTCCAGTAGACGTTATAGCTGAAACATTAGCAGTTTCAAAGACGCGTCTACATATAGTTTGTTCGTCTTCAACTTTTACTGCTTTCTTGTCACACTGAAATAAATTCATTCCATTTTAAAACATACTCTGTGGTTCCCAGCAAAGACAGAAAGGTCTGTAGCGGTATCTACAAACGCCACATACGAACTACGCGTCATACTGACGTCACGCAAAATCCTGCATCTCGCCAGCAGAGTTTACCGCGTAACTAGCATAATATACAACAGCCCGACATGAATCAGTGGGCAGTTGCCTGCCAGATACGACACGGGACACCCGTCTGGTCGGAAGATCCTCCCTTTTCTATGGAGGATGAGTGAACTTTACACCCTGTTCCTCATACCTCTATACTACTCACATCGACAAAAAAAATCGATGGTTGATCGACTATCGATCTTTTTTTATTGTGTAAGTTGGTTTGCAATATCACGTCATAATATTTTAAAAAACTAGATGCAAGTCGGTGTTTCCTATCCGACTACTGAAAAAAAAAACACTGAAATAAACTCACGAGGTCTGAGTCTAGAAGCATGAAAGGGCTTTGAAGATCCGTGACTTACTTACTGCCGCGCCATTTTGAAAATGGCGACCACGTTCTAAGTTGATTGAGTCACGTGATCAACTTTGAACGTTAATATCTCGGAAACGTGACTTTACGGGGATTAGTTTTATTATGATTTCTGTTTGCATTTATGTCAGCTATCGATTTATATAGGTATCATGCGTGGCCGCCATTTTCAAAATGGCGCGACAGTACGTATGCCAGGCTCCATGTAAATCTTCAAACCCCTTTTGCACAAGACTTCCTTTCATAACGAAAGTAAGCACTAAGGAGGGGTTTTTGAAAATTCATCCCCTAATGGGGTTAATTAGGGGATGAAAGTTTGTATGGAATTTGGTCATTTTTGCCGATGGAATCCCATCGGACGCACGACTTGAACCTTATAACCACTCAAATAAGTCATTTAAAGTTACAAAACAAGTTTTGTAATGTACCATGGTCTGTCCACTTGAAGAAACAGTCATTAGTTTACTATCGCTTCATAGAATTTTTTGTGTACGAGTCGTGTATGGCTAGCCGCCCCGTCGCGCGCCAACACAAAATGTTCGGGGATATTCTAGACGTCACGCGGGGAGCGGGACATGTCAGTGGATGAGTAAAGAAGTTACCTCAGTCATTCCTCTTAACTTTTTGTGTTCGGAGTCCCAGCGCGTCTGTGACATGGTGACCGATCTCATCAGTTCACCTACTGGTGGCGTTATTGATACTGGCACTTCACCTAAAACGAAAAGAAAGATATTATTAAGGCAGGACTGCTACGGTAGCCTAAATTTCAATTCAGAATTCAACACAGATAATTATCAAGTTATGGAACAATAAATTGAATTTCATACAAGACAAAGTTCAAATTCCATTGCAATCAAAATGTATCTAGGACCTATTCTTTACAAATGGTCACTCAAAAATCAACTTAGACTACAAAAGTTAAAGTTGATGTTTGAGTGGCAATGAATGTAAATTGCAAGAGCGCCTACACTGTTTAAAGGATCTTTTAGCGTTCGATTGACGTTGATAGCGGGACGCTGTTGGTTGACATTTGTGCTATTGTTTTGCGAAATATACAGGGTTATTGGAAAAACATTAACAACCTCTTAAGAGGTCATTGCACTCATCATTATGAACAACTTTTACTATGGGTCCTAACCTGAAATCGCGAAAAAAAATCAGGTGTTCCCTACATTTATGTTCGTATAACTCGTCAAAATGTAGGGAACAGCTGATTTTTTTCGCAATTTCAGGTTGGTCCCATAGTAAAAGTTGTTCATAATGATGAGTAAATTGCCCTCTTAAGAGGTTGTTGATGTTTTTCCAATAACCCTGTATTGAGAAAACAAGGTGGCGGAGTTTCCAGGTTGGGCAAGGTGCGTAAACCCAACAAGCAGTAATAACCATAGAACATACCTATAGAACCGCTGATGGTAAATTCTATGGGTTGTATAGTGTCTGCGAAGTCCACGCCCAGAGTGACGGTGATAGAGGCTGACGGTGGTAGTAGCGGGACTGGGGCGAAGTCGTGGATGTTACGGGAGCCTGTCAGTGTCTAGAAATGAACGGCATAGTTTGATAAATAATGGCGATTTGAAAGGCGGAAGCATGATTAAGAGCCTGTGCACACCACGTTTTTTAAATAGTACCGCTTTTAGCGCTTTTATCCTACAGAGCAGTTTGTTGTCGTTTGTATCGATACAAACGCGTATTTGAATTTATACAGGTGTGCAAAGGTCTACAGGCTGCATCTGAATTGCGTGCGTATCGCGTCTGTATCGCTACAAACGCGCATCAACGGCGCGTTTAAAAAACGTGATGTGCACAGGCCCTTAAGGATCCGTAGTAAAAACAATTCGAACATAACACCAACATTTCGTGTCTGGATCGTTTTTTTTTTTTCTAAAACTCGTAGACAATTCCGAAGCTTTTGTCTATAAAATTGTGCTCAACTGCGAACAAGGCTTAGAAATACACAAAACGCAAAATCAAAAAGTAGGTGATGCAGTTTCTTTGGGATGAAAAGTTTTTAACTCAATATTATTGAACGTATTTTCTTTCTTTCTTTATTGGAAAGGTACAATAGTAAGATAGCGTTCCAAATTATTTTGTGCGCCTTGTAAGCCTGCTTTTCGTGGTACTTTACTAAGGGCGGCACTATTTAAGCGGATAGACGTTACACGGCACGTTATTGCACTCACCTTCTTATGTATCCTAATATTAGTGACGTCATTAGCGCTGTGGTTGGTGAACAGTAGATCGATGGCGCACATGTTCTGTGAGTACAGGTGCGGCGCGCGCGCCCAGCGCAGTGCGCACGCGACGCCGCGCCACAGCACGCGCGACACCAGCGCCGTGCGCGCGGCGGGGCGGTGGGACGGACATACTGGGGTTATGCTGTCCGCTGGAAAGAGGGAATAGCGATAATAGTAATCTGCGTTCGCGATTTATTTGTCAAAAATTTAAACAAATATGAATTAATGGAAAAATAACTTTAATTCCTACACAATAAAGTTCAGTTTACGCTACAACTTCCAAACTCCGGGCTGCTACTGAGAAATTCCTAATGGAAAAACCCAATAACACTTTGCCCGACCTGGGAATCGAACCTAGGCCACGCACAGCAGTCGCGCTTGCGTCTACGAGACCAACGGGCAGTTAAAATCGACCACAGATAATATAATACTAGCATATTACTCACCATCCCCAATCCCATGTAGTGGCATACTGGGCGGCGACAAGAATCCTCCACAAGTAGGAGTCATCGTAGGCAAGGAGCTCGCCACCTCGTCTAGTTCTAAAAGTAGCTCCAAGTTTGACTTCTCGTTCCTCTTTTGTTCATCTTTTGTAGGCTTCTCTTGTTGTTGGGCATTTTGCTAAAATGGAAGAATTTTGATAGATAAAGATGAGCTGTTATTGAAGTTTAAATTGAATATTAACGAGGCATGCAAAGGTGAATAGTGAAAAGGAATAAGAATTAATCCCATATTCATCACAAATAAATTTTCTCCCTATTTTATTATTTAGGTACATATAAATATTTAAATACAAAATAGCTAAAAATATGTGTCAAAAATAAAAAAAAACTTGTTAAGGGTCAATCCTTTTGCAGATTTTCCTATTCCCAGTAACCGTTAATTATTTAACGTGAGTTCATTTGGTGCGTAATAACGACATTGAAATGAACAAGCTGACTCTGACCCCGCGTGCTATTTAAAAACGATTGTTGCGTGCACATATCACTTTTTGCTCGGTTAACCTGAACGCGTGGTCGCGCCGGCACGGCGACGCCTTCGTTTTTCCGAACAAAAAGTGACATAATATTTCACTTTTTGTTCGGAAAAACGAAAATCCGATCGTCGCGTGTATAATATACACGCGACGATCGGATTTTCGTTTTTCGCTTTTAAATAAGACGCGGCCTTATGGTTTAAATTAATGGATGACAATGGTGGATCCAGGGGGGAAAATCATCTGAGTTCTTCCGTGAAAAATCTTAAAGTGAACTTGATATTATTCTAATTAAACTTTTGATGTGAAACATCTATAGCCGCACGTAAAACCGATTTCTGGCATGGCGACGCATGCCGTGGCGACGCGTCGCCACGCTATATGATGGTATATACAGCGTGTTACGGAAAGGGTATATACATACCAAGGGCACGGCTTCTTTGGGTGATATCAAACGTTATTGGAAGGGTTTTTGAATCCTATCTCTAAATGTTCGGAAGTCATGAAATTTTTTAATACATAACTAACTAACTTTTTATTTTTTTTTTTTTTTTTTTTTTTTTTATTGATACCAGAAACCAAACTTTTCAAATTGAAATAAACACATCACTAGCACTAAGTCAGCTGATCGGTGTCAGCGAACTATTTGTAAGTAAAAATCAACCTCTTACTCCTGGTATTTCTGAATAAAAGGTTCCGCATGTTTATTTTTTGTTTAAAAAATATTATTACTGACTTTTCCTAAACTTTGATTATGTTTGGTAACTAGCTACAATACAATTATTTAGTCTAGGTTTAACGAAATAATATTTAGATACCTGCTTGCATTGTCACGTATCATTTACACACTTGTTGGTTTTTTACGTAGTTGTCCTTTTGTAGAAGATTACTTTGTAGATAATTATTATCTACATAGGAAGGTAGTAATCTTCCACCCACCACCCACCTTACCATCGTACCTACAACACAGTAAATACCTAATTCAAAAACAATACTCCTGTAAATTTCCTAACATTATTCCTAACCTTTTATTTTGGTGGCCATAAGGATGAACGATGTTTTGTTTAAAATCGATTTTTTATTCGACTCACAGATCGAATCCTGTGCCCTTGAATCGATCTTCTAAAAATTCATTAAAAATCGTAATAAAAAATGTAAACAACATTTAACACATTTATTTTGAGACATAATTATTTACCAGTTGCCAGTCAGGTAACAATAACAACAACTTTTATTAAATAATAATTGATAATCTTTCCGGCGTAATTCAATGACTTTCATACAGATAGTACAGCTACAGATGTACTCAGTTAAAATCACAATGCTAACTAAACTAAACTAATACAGAATACGATCGACGCTGCTTAGTGCTAACGTAAACAGCGGACAAGTTAAAAAGTGTCGGCATATTATGTAATTGATCTTGTTTGAAATAAATAAACCTAGCTATTCGCTTTTTATGATTGTCAGGACAATACTTTGGGCAAATATGAACTTGAAGTATTATGAGCCCTTATCATAATAATTTTTAAACATACGATCCAGGAGATTCGATTTACCTTACTATTGAATCGATTTGGTTATTGTTTCGAAAAATCGTCAGCTCGTACCATTGAATTGATAATAAAAATCGAATCCTTACGTGCATCCTACCAGGAATTAATTGCTTAAATAAACATTATTTTATGCCATTAAAACTTAGAATAGAAAAAGGATTTAGTAACAGTTTTTATGTTCAACTGAACCCGAAACATCATTTCAATTCACCTCTTCGCAACTTATTCTTCTCCTAGTACAAATAAAATCACATTTGGTTCCGTTCATATTTTTTTTAAATATGGTTTTTTTTTTAATAATTATGACCAAAACTATTAACAATAAGTTAATAGTTTTTTTATTACAAAATAATAGCAAGCACGCATAATTTTTGTCTGTAGGACTAACCGAAAGAATTATAGGAAGTTCACGGTCTGTCGATGGGTTTTATTGGTTTGAGGTTTGAGCACGTTTAGTCTTTATTTAATTCAAAATGAAGTCAACAAAAAATGTCGCAAAACTGCATCTGACTGTGGAAAGAAATTAATAAAAAGTACTAGGACCGCATGAGTAACAGGAATTGTTAATGCCGAATTGCAAATCCTTTGCTCACAGAACCCTGATTACGTTATTACACACACAATGACACCCATTGATGTTTGATGTATGTGTAAACCTAATGGGTTAGGGTCTTAGGGTACGTGAACCAATTGCAGTCCGTGTAGTTTCGATTACTCCTGGTAAATACAACTGTTACTTCTAATTCAGAGTTCTAACGAGATAATGCGGCCCCGGAATGCAAGGGCAACTGAAGGAACAGGGTGGTTTTTAGTCAGTCAGAGTCCACTTCCTTCCGCCCCATCCAGGGCGTGAGCAGTCATTGATGATTTTCCCACCAAAAAAAAAGAATATTTTTCAATTTTGAATTTGAATTGCGTAATTAGTTTGCTCTGGTGTGTACGGAGTTTAGTTGAAATTATTATTAGGATGTAAAATAATCTTGAATTCTTGAACAATATTTTTTAATAGTAGTGGACACTAATAGGACAGCTACCCTATAACGAAATAATATTTAGGTACCAGGATAGCAGGGAATAGGAGCTTTATTTATTTAGCATTATTGTTATTGCTTTGCTCGTCAGTCGACGTCCTGTTCCGCGTCTAGTGCACTCGTTTCTATCGCTCTGTGATACGCGCATCAGTTCAGTACGGCTACACCTAATTGACTTTTTTTTGTTGTGTTTGCAAAGTGTCGCTAAGTAATAGCGAATATTACGAAATGATGATATGTGTCGGAGCAGAAGATGGTAATTTGCGAGCTTCCCGAGAACTGTACCGTTGCCGTTTTATCGAGGGTAGACCAGATGCTGAGCGTCGACAGCTGCCTTCGTCGGATGGTACATCGTCTGTACCAAACTGGGTCATTCCACGCACCAGCTTCAGAGGGTCGCTCGAGATGTGCGCCATTATTTAGATGGGCACTTTCCCCAGTGAGTTGGGCGTGGTAGTAGAAGCGTGGCTTGGCCTCCGCGATCCCCAGACCTAACCCCGTTAGACTTCTTTTTGTGGGGGTACAGTAAAATGTAGTGTATGCAGTGCAGTGTAATACAATGGACCTAATGAAAGTGCGGATTGAGGCCGCTTTCAGGACAATAACACCAGACAGGCTACGCAATGTTCAGGTATCCATGAACAAGCGAGCGGCCTTGTGCATACAATACCAAGGTCACCACATCGAACCCCATCTTTAAAATGTAAGTCAATTTATTAAATTAAGCAAAGATTTAAGATTTTACTGTTTACTCGGATAAGTAATAATAAGGGATGAAACTAGTTAACCTACCTAAACTTTGTTTCGATTTTTTTACTTAAGTTTTGTTATCTCAGTGTTTACGTGCAATTTCTGGCTTGATAAAATTGTAAATCAATAATTACGCATTAATTTTTACATCACGGTAAAGTAGGTATGGTTTGTTGCGCGCGCGCGTAATCGCTTTGGCGGCGCGTCGCGGCGCAGGCGGCGGCATCTTTTATTTCGTCAGTTCGCGCCGACAAAAGAACACCGCCGCCGTGTAGGCTACTACAGTACTAGGCGCGCAGAATTACGGAAGAGATTTATCGTGATATTGGCAAGTAACGTGGAAAGTTATTGACCTACGTAGTGCGGTGACACGTTTGTTATGATTCCAATTTAAGAAACTTCGAAACCGAAAATTTGGTATCAATTCTTAGAGTATTTTATTTTGAGTTGAAACCCTTCCAATAACGTTTGATATCATCCAAAGAAGCCGTGCCCTTGGTATGTATATACCCTTTCCGTAACACGCTGTATGTATATATATCGATGTTTCACATCTGCCAGGCGTCCCGTGACGGCTCACAATTTTTTAGAAAGCATTACACCACCTAGGTACAATTGGCATCAATTATCCTTAACTTAATGAGTACTTATTACGTTTTCAAGTTTTAAATTTCTGTAACATGTTTTGTTTAAGTGTCGAATTTTGAATAGCGCGTCTTTTTTAGTGTTTTCTTTGCTAAAACCTAACCTCAGCTGAGTCAAGTCACTCCCAAACGACAATACTGGACAAGCCACTGACGGATGACAAATGAAAATAAGAGGTATAGTAACCAGCATGCTATAGAAATTAAAATAAAAAATCTAAAACAAGTGCTCACATATTTATTGAACCAATAAATAAATACAATTAAATAAATATACACAATGTACCTAATACATTAAATAATATATCTACATTACAAACTAATCCATAACTAAATGCTCTACTAGTTAATATTTGTACCATATTCTTCTATAATAGAAATAAGTCTTCTGTACATACCTTCTTGTCACGACTAACATCAATCTTCTTACTAGTCTCATCTTCACTGCTGTCGGCCGACTCGTCCGATTCGCTGTCGGAAGCGCTGCCCGATTCGCTGTCCGATTCACTATCCGATGTACCGGAGTTGGATGATCTACGACTATTGACAGGTCAGTTAAGCATTGCCAGATTAAAAATAGAATGATGTGAATGAAATGAATGAATCTTACAAGTGTAGTTCACTCACCTGTAGTTATTAGTTTCTTTCGCGGGTTTTTCTGGCTTCTTGTCTTCAGTTGTGCTCTCTTCCCTAAGAAATTAAATGAAAAAAAAAAATAAGAGAACATAATTTTACACTTTTCCCCAGTCAGTTAAGTTGAGTTTCACTAAACTCAAGTCTATCAAGTGCATCGAGTTTTACAAAATTTTACTAAGGTTGAAACTAGGATGAAATCAGCATTAAACTAAGCAAAAATAGGCCTTGTTATTTTATGAGGTCCTGCAATTGATATTCAACGTTAGAAAAGCGACTATCACGCGTGTATTCGATCGTGGCGCTCGTTTATCTGAACATGACGGTCTTGCACTAGCAACCGCGTAATGGCATATTCGCGCGACGGTCGCTTTCGGATAGGATACAGGGTTAGGGTGGTAAAGCAATTGTATGACCGACTATACAATGCATCCGAATAATATTGCACTTACTCGTCCGAAGATTCTTCCGAGCTGCTAGCGTCTGAAGATGACGAGGCCGATCCGGAGCCACTGCTCTCTGGCTCCGAGTAGAAACTTTTGTTTCTCTGGAAACGGTACTTTATATTAGATCAATTGAATTGCAAAGTGTACAAGTATTGAACTTTTCGATTCAGTCGGTGAATTGAAAACTTCAATACTTTTCAATTATAGTATAGATGTAATTGAACGCCCCCAGCTAGACGGACCGACGACCTAGAGAAGGTGGCGGGGACAGACTCGATGCGGAAGGCGGAGGACACGGTGTTGTGGCGCAGCCTGGGAGAGGCCTATGTCCAGCAGTGGACTGCGATGAGCTGAGTTGATATAATTGGAAAGTATTAAATTTTTATAGATACTGAAACAGTCTCGAGTTGATTAACTGTGTCATAAGGACCAAGTAACAAATTTTATCACTTTCATTTGTTTGTTCTTTGTCTCTGTAAGTATAAGCAATAAATGTTTGCTTAACTGAATTAGTATCACAAGCTATCTTTCTTGGAAACTCGACCAACGGTAGATGCTGTAAGCTGCGGAGTACACTTCACATAAAATGGCAATCGATTGCAATGCATTTTGAAATCGATTGCTTCATAGGTTTAAAAAAATAGTCTGCTCAATGACGTGAATAACGCAATGAACGCGGCTGAACTGTCAAATTGAAACCCATTGTGATCGATTGCCATTTTATGTGTGTTACGTGATTAGTACACTGGTCATGTTCTAAGCATATCGATGACAATTTATAGAGTCAGCCCAGAATTTGTCTACGAGCTTGGCACTTTGGCGTTTAGGCAGTGGAGGAATAAAACCAGATTGAGATGAACGATGATTGTTTATTAAAAACTAAGCCTAACTATGTACAAAATTAGATGGGTGGAAGTAGTTGCCGATACAAACATAACTTGAATAAATATTGACCAATAGCGATCAAGTACAAATTACTCCAAAATAATATCGGTTTAGTTCATGCGTGCTGCCACTAATTAAACGGGCCGAAGTTATAAATATAGGTTGCGCGCAGTTGAGCGCCAGTGTGATGCCGTGCGGCGCGCGCGCAAGTCGTGTGTGCTGCCACAGTGCTCCCCCTCAAGCGAAGCGTACCGGTGGCTTGATAACTCGGCCGGAGCGGGATGTTTTAATTCCACCTGAGCTAGTAGGAATATCCATTGCGGTGGTGTCTGCTTGGCATATGGTGAAAGCAGGCTTCAGACGATCAATGGATATTACTGCTTCTCTTCCAGGCAATTTTAGGGTGAATGTTTTGCTATCTCTGCGTAATACTGTGTAAGGACCATTGTATGGAGGCTGTAATGGTTTCTTCACTGCATCGACTCGCACGAACACTTGCTTGCATGTTTGTAGGTCCCGGTGTACAAACACAGGGCGATTAGTGTTATGCGACTGTGCGTGTACCGGACAAATGTTGTTGATTGATGTTCTCAGCTTTTCGACGTAATTGCAATCCATGGTTTCTGCTGGTGACGTCACGAAGAAATCACCCGGTAGCCGTAGATTTTGACCGTATGTTAGCTCGGCTGCGCTTACATCTGTGTCGGTTCTGATTGCAGTACGCAGTCCCAGCAATACGGTAGGTAATTTTTCAATCCAACTTTGTTTACTGAGACGAGCAGTGAGAGCAGTCTTCATACAGCGATGCCAACGTTCTATTATGCCGTTGCTCTGGGGGTGATATGGCGTTGTTCGTAGCTTCTTGATGCCAAATAATCGGGTCAGAGCGATGAATAGGTGGCTTTCAAATTGTCGGCCTTGATCGGTCGTCATCCTAGCTGGACAGCCAAATCTTGCAATCCATCCTTCATATATCGTCTTGGCAACGGTCTCGGCAGTCATATCACACACAGCGTGTGCTTCGGGCCAGCGTGTGGCGCGGTCGATCATTGTGATGACGTAACGGTGACCGTTGGGCGATGTTCGTAGGGGCCCGACGATGTCTACGTGAACGTGTTCGAAGCGATGTGACTGTTCGAACGTAGCTGTGGCACTTATTGTATGTCGTTGGATCTTGGACCGTTGACAGGCGACGCACGTTTGGACCCATGCTTTGACGTCTGTATTCATGGATGGCCAAAAGTATCTTCTCTGCATTAGCTTCCTCGTAGTTCTTATACCCGGGTGACTGAGTCCGTGGATGGCGTTAAATGCGATAATACGGAACTCTTGAGGTAGGTATGGACGAACATCGTTTGTTGAGGTTTCACAGTATATTTGCTGAGATGAGCCTAGTAACATTATTCTCTTCAGTTGGACATTAGATTGCTGCTTTAGTTCGGTTATGTCCTTATCCTTTGCTTGTGCTTGAGCGAGTAATCCATAATCGATTGGATTTGGACAGCTGATTGAATCGACGCGTGATAGTGCGTCCGCAACTATGTTGTCTCGCCCACTTATGTGTCGTAAATCGTTTGAAAATTCACTGATGAATAATAGTTGTCTACGTCGGCGTGGAGTCTCAGAATCTGACGAGATCTTTTGCATGGCGTACGTGAGCGGCTTATGATCAGTGAAAATAATGAGTTCGCGCCCTTCAAATATTTTCCTGAAATGCTTGACAGCCATGTAGATTGCTTGAAGTTCTCTGTCGAACGTCGAGTAATTTTGCTGAGCCGGTGTAAACTTTTTTGAAAAATAGCCAAGTGGTTGCCATTTTCCTTTAATTTGCTGCTGAAGAACAGCGCCAGCACACCGATCGGATGCGTCACACATCATCCCAAGTCGAACTGAATGATGTGGGTGCGACAGATAGGTTGTTTCTGTAATACATTTCTTGCAGTTTTCAAACGCTTGAGATGTATCTTCATTCCACTGTATTAATGTTTTATCTCGCTTCTTCGTATTATGCAAGTAGGTATGTAGTGGTGCTTGAATAACGGTTGCGTTAGGTATGTTGTCACGGTAGAAATTCAATATGCCGAGGAATCTTCGTAACTCTTCAACGTTTGTTGGTTTTGGGTATTCGCTAATAATCTTGATCTTGTCTTCTGGCGGCTTAATACCTTTAGCAGATACTTTGTAGCCGAGAAATGTTACTTCGCGTCACACTTCGAAGGATTGATAGTTATGCCATACTCGTCCAGCCTTTGCAATACAATTCGTAGGTGCTGTCTGTGCGTGTCTTCGTCTTCCGAGGCTAATAGGAGGTCGTCGATGAACGGGTACACGAAGTCAAGTTCTCGCAGTACGTCATGAATGAATCGCTGGAAGGTTTGTCCTGCATTCTTCAAGCCTGGACACATTCGAGGAAACTCGTATAGTCCAAATGGAGTGATGATCGCAGTCTTTTCTACATCTTCGGCACGTACTGGTAGTTGTTGGTAGGCTCGGTTCAAATCGAGAGTGGAGAATATTTGTTTGCCCGTGAGCTGGTACGTAAAGTCCTTTATTCTCGGAACGGGATAGCGGTCTGGTTTCGTGACAGAGTTGAGACGTCTGTAGTCCCCACATGCTCGCAAGTCTCCGTTTTTCTTTGGCACAATATGTAGCGGGCTGGACCAAGGACTCTTGCTCGGTCTGCACAAACCTTGGCTAATCATGTTCTCGAATTCCTTCTTCGCACGTTCATACAGATGCGGTTGTATTGGTCGTGCTCGGGAATGGATGGGTGGTCCCGTTGTTTCAATAAAATGTTCCACTTTATGTTTCGGGTTCAATTTCATTGAAGATAGGCATGTTATTCCAGGAAATTCGGCTAATATGTCGTGAAAAAATCTATAGACCAAGATGTCAATTGGAAAACACATGTTGATAATGTCTCTAAAAGAGTAAACAAGTTTGTATATGCACTCAAAGGGGTTAGAAGCGTAACTAACATTAAAACGGCGATAACATCGTATCACGCATATGTCGAGTCGTTGTTGCGATATGGTTTAATAATATGGGGTAACAGCACCGATCATAATAGAGCATTCGCACCCAGAAAAAATGCATTAGAGCAATTTACGGGCTCCAACCAGACGAATCATGTAGACCTGTATTCAAAAAACTTGGTTTGTTACCGTTACCGTGTCTTTATATCTATGAGATTTGTATATTTGTCCGAAAGCATCACAATGTATTTGTCAAAGCAGATGATATTAATATCCGAAACCGACGAGACCCCAACAGGCTCGTATTAAGTCAAATTCCAAGGCTGACTAAATACAATAAAAGTTGCCTTGCAATGTGTGTTAGATTATATAATAAGTTACCAAATGATTTAAAAATTTTAAATACTAAGCTATTTAAAAATAAAATTTACCAGTGGTTATCTATTAATAGCTTTTATAGTGTTAAGGATTTCATTGAGAAAAAATGTTAATCTCAGTTACATAATTATTGAAAAATTTGCATGCTAATATTATATTGGCAAAACATGTTTTGCTCTAAATTATACTTTTACCATCTTTTATACCATGTTTTTATGCAAATACATATATTATTATTATTATTTTTTTATGATTTTACATATCTCGGGACCATGTGGTCCCGGTCCTTTGGAAGGCGTACGAGGGGCCGAAGCCAACCTCGCAGAGGCCCCTTAGGAAATTTTAATGAAATGTGGCATCAACCGACGATTATCCCTGTATGCACTATGCAAGTGCTCCCAAGGATAACCCCCGGTTCGTGTAGGACTATTGCGGGATATAGAAAAATAAAAAGTTGGACTATGGGTTTGGGTGGCTATAGTGGACTGGTTACCAAGAACTATGGAAAAACTATGACCCCTGCCTGATCAATGTTTTATATATACACGGATAAAATGGCAGGGGGTGACTTGCACACTCAATAATGGGCCCCCGGAAACGGTCGCTAGCACATAGTGACGTAGCGACAAGGGGGCAACATGTCCTGAGGTGCTTATGAGGAGTGGAGAGGTATTCCACGGCTATCAGGACAATCCCGGAAGTACGGTCAAGATCCCTACCAGCATCTTACTGGAATACTTCCTTCCTCCGAGCACGTTTGCTCTTGCGAATCTCCACTCAAGCCGGCCAATAAAGGCACGAATGAGGTGGGAACTCTGTTCCTCGTCATTTTTCACTCCAGCCGGCCAATAAAGGCAAGCCATAATATTATTAAACGTTTGCTGTAGATTGATACTACTGACGGATGGTGTACTTGTATAGCGGCCTGGAGCTTTGGAGGTGAGCTTTGTAGTGTTGTCAATGATTTGCTGGCTTCGCAGATCGACTAATAAATTGTGATAGCCGAGGAAATCTGCTCCAATAATTGGTTTTGTAACTGCGGCGACTATGATAACTAAAATAAACTTCCACTTGTATGGTCGACGAAGATTTAGGTCGAGCTCCAGTGTCTTCTCGCCATATGTCGGTATAGCGAGTGTTGTTTGCGGCATATAATTGATATGGTAGCGGTGTCGATCGTATTCCTTTCATTTTCGGTATAACGGATATATTGGCACCCGTATCGACCAAAAAACTCATGGATGTCCTCTTATCAGTGATAAATAGGCGGTAGGATTTCTTTTCGACGTTAGGTTCCGCCACTGCCAACGCCTCTTTTAGTTTTCCGTCTTGCTTTCATTGTTGAAATTGCACGGTGTAGTACAATGTCTTGCATTCTTTCCGAAACGGCGATGATAATAACAATTCGTTGATACCGACGGTGTAGTTGAACGAGAGCGGGATCGTGACGTCGAACGCGCTCGATACGAGTTGCGCCCGCGTCCGTAGTGTCGAGCCGGCGGCGTGCGCGAGCGGTCGTGGTTCATGTGGCGGTATGACGTCTTCAGTTCAGCGATCTCGACATGCAATTTTCTTATTTCTTCGACGAGATTTTGTATGCTAACTGGTGAGTTTTGCGCTTGATGGGATGTTGACGCTGATGCGACAGACACTGCTGATACTTCGCTTGCTTGTTCATGCATTTTGTCGGCGAGCTTGGCTAGTTCATCGAGTGCTGTATCCTTGCTTATTGTATCACTTACTACAAGCACTGAGCGAACGTGAGCGGGTAGTAAGTTCATCCACATGAGACGTAGTGTGTTGTCTGGCACCTTGTTGTAAGCGAGGTTGCGCATGCGACGTAGTAATCGGCTAGGCTTCTGGTCACCAAGTTCCATATCCGAGAGTAGTTTCTGTAGCTGCTTACCGTCAGATTCTTCGTACACCGAAATAAGACGTTCCTTTATGACGGAATATTGACGATCGGTAGACGGATTGTACAACAGGTCACATAGTTGCTCGATGTCTTCCTTTTGTAGCTGGGCGATGACCATCTGTGCCTTCTGTGCTTCACTTTTCTTCAGATCTCGCGTAGCTGCTTCGAAGCTTATAAACCATAAACGTGGTTTGTCGCGCCAGAAAGGTGGTACTCGAAGGGAAAGTGAGATACCGGCGATATTTTGGGGTAATAGCGAAACATCTGAGCTTGTTGATGAGTCCATGTCTGGTTTTTCGATGTCACTCTGCATAGTTTGCTTGCGGTTGCTTCGTTCGGGGTCACCACTTTGGCGTTTAGGCAGTGGAGGAATAAAACCAGATTGAGATAAACGATGATTGTTTATTAAAAACTAAGCCTAACTATGTACAAAATTAGATGGGTGGAAGTAGTTGCCGATACAAACATAACTTGAATAAATATTGACCAATAGCGATCAAGTACAAATTACTCCAAAATAATATCGGTTTAGTTCATGCGTGCTGCCACTAGTTAAACGGGCCGAAGTTATAAATATAGGTCGGGCGCAGTTGAGCGCCAGTGTGATGCCGTGCGGCGCGCGCGCAAGTCGTGTGTGCTGCCACAGCACCTTCAGCAGCGACCATCAGCTCCTGTAGCGTGCAGACACGCCGTTTAGCCTGCTGGTGTAAAGTTGATACCTTAGTATCCTCATGGTTATCAGCCGGCGCGTCGTGCTTAGTGGGCGCGATCTCCCGCAGGTGCGCGGCCAGCGTCGCGCGCGGGTTCACGGGCAGCGCGCGGTACCCGCCCGCCGCTGTGCCGATGTACTGGGACAGCGAGCCCACCGTGAACGTGCCGCGGTCTGGGGACGGAAGGGAAGAGATAATGTGCTTTAGAGAACGAAAAATCATAAAGTATGTATGTTTATTTGTATGTATGAAAGTATATTCTCATATTATTTGTTTAGTTTTATTAAGTCAATTGTTTTTAGATTTTATGTATTTTTTTTGTCTCCTTTACTCTTTTACACGCTGTCTACATCTCTCTATTTCTTGTCCTATCGCAGGTATGCTGGAAGAGATTTCTTATGAAATAAGCATCACCTTTGTACCTATTTTTCTGTTCTATTTTTTTTGTCTCCTTTACTCTTTTACACGCTGTCTACATCTCTCTATTTCTTGTCCTATCGCAGGTATGCTGGAAGAGATTTCTTATGAAATAAGCATCACCTTTGTACCTATTTTTCTGTTCTATTTTTTTTGTCTCCTTTACTCTTTTACACGCTGTCTACATCTCTCTATTTCTTGTCCTATCGCAGGTATGCTGGAAGAGATTTCTTATGAAATAAGCATCACCTTTGTACCTATTTTTCTATTCTATTTTTTTTCTTGTCTGTTTATATATGTGTGTACATAAGTGTTAAAATAAATAAATAAACAAAACTGTAAACTAACCTTTAAAACTACTCTGTATATCCGGCTTCGGCTTTTCTGGCAAGAATATATCCGCGACATAGTTATGTAACACCTTCCCAGCTTGAGGCTCTATGAACCGACGCAGCATGCGCGCGCGGTCGCGCACGTCGTAGCTGACGTCATAGCGTGCGAGCGAGACAATATAACGACAGACAGGGATAGTATCCGGTTGTGTGACGGATAGTTTCACTGAGAGGGAAAGTAGTTGGAGCTTTACTAGCTCGTCCTGTGGGAAAAATTTTAGGTACATGTGTGAACTGTGACTCATATAAGATAAGGTATAAGAGCTCAACTGTCAGTAATGAGACACAATTACTTTTTCTATTTTTACTGAAGTTAATAAGCTTGCCTACAAGACAAGGGGTTAAAAGGTAAAATAAAATTAGCCGGTGAAACTTCCCAGGTGTGATAGATATCGATATGGCGGAATCTAACGATATTCGAGTAAAAAATAAATATGGTGAAATAAACTCAAAATTTCAAGTAAATCAAAATTAACGGCTCTTGAAAGTTACTTTTGAGTTAAGAAAATTGTTTGTTTTATTCAGATCATTCAATATGTTATTATCGATAACCATCACATGTATGAAGTTTCACTAGTTCATTTAATTTGACCGTGTATCTATATCTACAATTGAAATAGACACGAAGATTTTTTTTTAAATCTTTCGTTGAAATAAAATTTTTGATTATTAGTAAAACGAAACAATCGACAAACCGGGTTGCTAACATATCTCCGGTTTTTTAGTTCTATATCCTTCCTTTATCCTTTTTTCTGAGAAAAAGGGTCTTGACAGACGGATCCGTTCCTGAGAACGCGTGGAGTTATAAAGTTGAAATTAATATAATATACTCCGGGCTGCAATCCCTTGAAGCAGTGAAAAAATCAAACTTCTAAGTCGACGCAATTAAAAGATACGGGCGTTTATGTATCGTTTTTGCCACATATTTTGACACTCGCAAGGGAATCAAAAACTTATAGGGTACTTCCCGTTGACCTAGAATCATGAAATTTGGCATGAAGCAATGTCATGTAACACAAGTAAAGGAAAAATCCGAAACCGATCGAGTGTATAACGTTGAATGTAGAATGACGTACCTGGTCGGCGAAGTTAGCGGCCATGTGCGCCAGCACCGCCGCCGCGCGCGCATGCGCAGCACCGTGCTCCGCCACCAACCACACCGCCGCCGCGCGCGCGCCGCCCGCCAGCCTGCGCACAGCAGGGTGGACGTGGTACATAGTGTGTTAGTGTGCACACGCCGCCCGCCAGCCTGCGCACAGCAGGGTGGACGTGGTACATAGTGTGTTAGTGTGCACACGCCGCCCGCCAGCCTGCGCACAGCAGGGTGGACGTGGTACATAGTGTGTTAGTGTGCACACGCCGCCCGCCAGCCTGCGCACAGCAGGGTGGACGTGGTACATAGTGTGTTAGTGTGCACACGCCGCCCGCCAGCCTGCGCACAGCAGGGTGGACGTGGTACATAGTGTGTTAGTGTGCACACGCCGCCCGCCAGCCTGCGCACAGCAGGGTGGACGTGGTACATAGTGTGTTAGTGTGCACACGCCGCCCGCCAGCCTGCGCACAGCAGGGTGGACGTGGTACATAGTGTGTTAGTGTGCACACGCCGCCCGCCAGCCTGCGCACAGCAGGGTGGACGTGGTACATAGTGTGTTAGTGTGCACACGCCGCCCGCCAGCCTGCGCACAGCAGGGTGGACGTGGTACATAGTGTGTTAGTGTGCACACGCCGCCCGCCAGCCTGCGCACAGCAGGGTGGACGTGGTACATAGTGTGTTAGTGTGCACACGCCGCCCGCCAGCCTGCGCACAGCAGGGTGGACGTGGTACATAGTGTGTTAGTGTGCACACGCCGCCCGCCAGCCTGCGCACAGCAGGGTGGACGTGGTACATAGTGTGTTAGTGTGCACACGCCGCCCGCCAGCCTGCGCACAGCAGGGTGGACGTGGTACATAGTGTGTTAGTGTGCACACGCCGCCCGCCAGCCTGCGCACAGCAGGGTGGACGTGGTACATAGTGTGTTAGTGTGCACACGCCGCCCGCCAGCCTGCGCACAGCAGGGTGGACGTGGTACATAGTGTGTTAGTGTGCACACGCCGCCCGCCAGCCTGCGCACAGCAGGGTGGACGTGGTACATAGTGTGTTAGTGTGCACACGCCGCCCGCCAGCCTGCGCACAGCAGGGTGGACGTGGTACATAGTGTGTTAGTGTGCACACGCCGCCCGCCAGCCTGCGCACAGCAGGGTGGACGTGGTACATAGTGTGTTAGTGTGCACACGCCGCCCGCCAGCCTGCGCACAGCAGGGTGGACGTGGTACATAGTGTGTTAGTGTGCACACGCCGCCCGCCAGCCTGCGCACAGCAGGGTGGACGTGGTACATAGTGTGTTAGTGTGCACACGCCGCCCGCCAGCCTGCGCACAGCAGGGTGGACGTGGTACATAGTGTGTTAGTGTGCACACGCCGCCCGCCAGCCTGCGCACAGCAGGGTGGACGTGGTACATAGTGTGTTAGTGTGCACACGCCGCCCGCCAGCCTGCGCACAGCAGGGTGGACGTGGTACATAGTGTGTTAGTGTGCACACGCCGCCCGCCAGCCTGCGCACAGCAGGGTGGACGTGGTACATAGTGTGTTAGTGTGCACACGCCGCCCGCCAGCCTGCGCACAGCAGGGTGGACGTGGTACATAGTGTGTTAGTGTGCACACGCCGCCCGCCAGCCTGCGCACAGCAGGGTGGACGTGGTACATAGTGTGTTAGTGTGCACACGCCAGCACATCAAGCTACCCGAAACTGTACAATTTTCCCAATCAACCTTGAACCTTATGTTGTAAAGAAATAAAAAAATAAAAAAGAAAGAAAAAGTATTTATTGCGACTCGTATAGGAAGATCACAAACTAAAAAATTAAACACAGTAAAAATAAAAAATAAAAATCCAAGTTATATAAAAAAAAAGTAATAAAAAGAAAATGGAACATAACGTCCTACACGAGGCCAAAAGGCTCCTATCTCAGCATGATGCTGCAACATTTAAAAAATATATAAAGTTGAAAATCGATTAAAGATAATATTGACAGATTGTAGTAGCTTGATGTGCTGGCATCTGTACTACCCTTACTCGGCGAAGTGCAAATATGACATAGGTCTTATTAGCTATTAAGGCTAGAAAAAAAACCTAGAGAAAAGGCTGTCGATAATTTGAAAGCCCAAATTGGAATGTATCATGTTTTTTTTTTAATATTTAAATATGAGATGTAACCTTTTTCATTTTCAGTTTTCACTGTGTTTGTTTTCTTTCTATCTATGGTGCGTTTGTTTAGGTGATTAAAAAAAGGTAAACAATCTTGGTATGTCTTTTTATCTAAAAGTTGTTTAAAAAGTATTGGAGAGCCTTTAAGATTTGTATAATTATATAATAAACTAAATGTACGTACACTTATTGTTTTATTGTATTCCATTTCCTCATAAATAAATCGTCTAAAAGGGCGTTGACGAAAGAAATACTTTCAATAAAATTAATTATGTATTGTTGCTGGACTCCTTGGAGATTATTAACACTCAACGGAAAAATATAATTTATCGATATGAGCTCGTAATAGTTTGCACTGCACTATTCTTAAGTTAGAGTGAGCACGCAATATCATTTTCACTTCAGTAGCTCAAACATGTAGGTTTTGCTGCCTGAAATCAGTGAGCAAAATGCGATTTTGCTCACTGAGTGAGACAAAGTAACTTCTTAATTTTTGTTTTCAGAAAGCCGCGAAAATCTTATTCAGCCTTGGGTTAATCATACAATTCGAAACATTCACACTCTATCTCTTTCCCGCCATTAGAAAGAGACAGAGACAAAGACCAGCCCTTTCGAAGTTCCGATTTTGAATTCGACCTCAAAGGCAAACACGTTCGGGATTTCGTACTAACTAAAGAAATTTTGCAAAAAGATAATTATGTCTTTTAATGTAATTTATTGAATTTTTAACTTATTGTTGTATTTAAACGAAAATAAGTATTTACTGCAAATAAAACTGATATTTAACCTGTAAATATTTATTGCTAAGTAGTTTCAATAATGTTACGTAATATATTTTGAATAATAAAATATCATGGGTGCTATTTCCGAACACGCCTTAATTTATATAAAAGAGCGGGAATAAAATTTCGTGGCTGGCGTAAAGAGTTGAATAAGTTAAAAAATATTAAAATAATCGTAAAATATGAGTGAAACTAGCGACGAGACCAATATTTTAACACCGGAAGAGTTAAAACAACAAGTTATGTATGCAGAATTAAGTTTCCTACCTGAGAAGTCTCGCGAGAAATATCTGAAAGCATATAGCAATGTCTTCAATGAATGGAGACTTACAAAGGGCACAAGCAGTTTTTCGGAGACGGTGTTGCTATGTTAATTTTTAGATTTATCACAGACGAGGCGATCATCTACAATGTGTATTTACTCAATGTTGAAAGCTACTTTAAAAACAAAACATAACGTGCATATTGAAACATACGCAAAACTCTTGTCTTTTCTAAAAAGAATGTCAGTTGGGCATAAGGCTAAAAAATCCGAAATAAATAGTTATTTCAATCTATTCCTGTTTATTATTTTATCTCCTAAAGTGTTCTCGCTGCTGAGGTGAAAAGTTATGTGTGTTACACGAGAGCAAAGTTTTCTGCATCTCGTGCCTTTGAATCCCTCGCCACACTCAGGATTCAATTTTAGAATCAATTCAATCGTAATTAAGTTTATTTCTTGTCTATTTATATCTATAATTTAAGATAACATATAAACTATAATAATATGTACATTTATATAAAAAAATAAGTAAAATAATCATAGGGCATCAAAGAATTCGTCCGCATCGCTGTCAACAGGAACAGTGCCCAAAAGGCTGGCAGCATTGCCACGTTGTATGGCAATGCTAATTCTTTGGCCAAGAAATAGGCCAGCCCTCTGGTCACGTGAAGAGTCGACTAACCGCTTGGCGATATCTCGAAAAACCAAGTGGGCACTCGGACCCCATGGCCCTAGTGTTTCAACCCCAAACGGCTCGAACATATAACTCCCAATTAGGTTGCAATATTTTCGCCGTTTGAGGTTTTCTGCACCTGCAGCAGCCGCCCCAGCACAGCCCACCGTGCTAGGAAGATGGGATGGCGCAAGGGTGTCGACACATGTTGCATCCCACACCAAAGGTCTGCCTAACTTCCAGGGCATTATGGTCATTCCGTCTGGTCTCTTTCCATCGTCGCGGGCCAGGCCGTTGGGTTCTAAAACAGCTGGCACCCCGGCGGTGACAAGAGCACGACGGATGATGTCATTAATGCTGGCGTGCCGTGCTATCCGGCCTGCGCTCCTACTGCAGGATAGGCCATGGTGCCCGAGGCAGTCGACAGCTTCACCGCACTGACAGCGATGTGGAGCCCCGCAAGGAGCGCCCAAACGCAGACAGGTAGCGAGCCGAAAGGTGGTGTCACCCAGCATAGTGCCTATGTTGGGTGACGGGAGTGCTTGAAGCCAGAGCCCCGACTCCCACTCACCCACAGCCAACAGGCGGGCACGCTCAGCAGAATTGGTGGACGTATTGATAAGATTAATTAATTATTCAATCGTTGAATCCTTCGCTTGCTCAGGATTCAAAATCAGCACTCACAGCAAAAAACGACTTTGCTCTCTTGTTGCACAAATAACTATTTTTGCTTTTCGCACACGTTTCTTATTGGCTGCAGGAGTCGCGCCCCCTGACATTATGCGTTTATAAAAAATATTGCGTAGTCATCGCATAAATTTTAATTTTGTAGCAGTAATGCAAAGTGCATTTGTAGGTGTAATTGTGTATCTATTTTTTGTTTATGTAGTAGTAGCTGTGACCCGGCGACACTCGTCCCGATATAAAATTTAGTACTATAGCATTTCTATTGCCTTATTATTAAGATTTCTGTGAAAATTATCGATGCGTTAAAATTAAACGCAAGCCAAGTGATGCGATTGGCTGTTGATAACTAATTCAACCAATCACAGCAGTTTACGCGCGCATGAAAATTTGTCAGCAAATTTTTATGATTTTCGTTCCAGAAATCTGGCGTTGCACATGTTATCATTACTCTATGCCTTAAAACTAGTTAAATACGCAAGTCCAAGTCTGCTCCAATTCAACCTAATTCATATTCAAATTTTATATAGTCCAGCGCTTAGGCTCTAGACAGACGGACTGCAATACAACCGCAAATTGCAGTTCGGATGCAGTTTGAATGCAGTTGACACGACTGCAATAGAACTCAACTCATTCAAACTGCATCCGAACTGCAATTTGCGGTTGGATTGCAGTTGAAATGCGGTCTAAAACGAAGTATTAAGCTGAACGTAAATAATTATCGATACAGAATAGTAGTAGCACGTCACTAAATTGCGGCCAACTCATGCGGCTTGTACCTAGAATTTACGCAAACGGCGATTTTTGTTTATTGCGTATGATTATAATTTCATTGCTGCTTTTAGCAGTAGTAATAGTAGACATGAATAAGCTTAAGCGTTAATGGTTATTGATTTGACAAAAAAATCGTTTTTTGTGATAAATCGTAGTAGTGATAGTGAAAATATTTGATTTGTCTATATTTGCTAAAAAACGACAATATTTCAAAAATTAAGTACTTACATATGAAATGTTATTCCTTTATTTGTTAAGTTACAAGTTTTGGACGAGTTTCCGCAGTTGGATATGCTGCAAAACACCATGTTTACCTCTCCGCGTCTCAAATAACACAAGAAACCGCAACAAACGCTCCGCGTGCACTTGTGTACTCCAACACATAAGCGCGGCGACAAGGTCACGCGTCTATGCGACTTCTATTGCCTTATTATTAAGATTTCTGTGATAATTTTCGTTCCTAAAATGGCGTAAATCAACATTAACATTTGAATAGTGTAAGTCTTACCTGTCAGATCGCAACAGTTTAGCGGCACGAGAGACTGCGGCCCGGGCAGACGTGGCTCCACCACCCACCACTCGCTTCACCACCACCACAGCCTCGCACACCACCCACTCTGTTTCAACATATTAAATATGACAATCAATCATCAATCAAATATCTACCTAGCTTTTTTCCAACTATGTTGGGGTCGGCTTCCAGTCTTAAACGGATGCAGCCGAGTAGGTACCAGTATTTTACATGGATCGACTGCCTATCTGATATCTACAACCCAGTTACTGGGTAATATGATACCCCTTTGGTAAGTCTGGTTGTCAGACTTTCGGGCTTCTGAAGACCCGTAACGACTGTCAAAAATCCACGAACGACAGCCGGGACCAACGGCTTAACGTGCTTTCCGAGGCACGGAAGGGTCTAGGTATGTAAAGACGGTCACCCATCCACGGACCAACCGGGGCAAACGTAGCTTAATCTGATCAATCAACCGGTGCAGCTGTTATTACTTAGCCACAAGCCCCTCTTTATCCATTTCGAACCGACTTAAAAAAAAAAAACAACTAAATGGAAAATAACTTTAATTTCGGTAGTCGGTAGGAAAAACGAAAATACAAAACCAAAAATGATGTTAGTTTTTTTTTTTTTATATCTGTTGAATTTTTGTAAAAAAGTTGCTTGTTATACTTCACCTAAAGCTTTCAAAGAACTACTAGGCAGTATAATCAGGATATCTTTTATCCGTGGAATAAAATTGACGTCTGACAGTTTTTGTATGGGAAATCTGTCAAAAATATAAAATTATTCCTTTGACAGGGCTGATTTCACCAACGCCAGATATCTTTTGTTGAAAACCAAAGTCAAATATAATAAATTACGCCATCCTTTCGCCTAATTCTCAAGAGGAAGCTGAATCAAACACTTTTCTTTAGCGATAATGTACCTACGTCATATTTCATGAATTCGATGAATTTCATATGTTACTTTTGATCCCAGACAAATCCCCTGCACCGGAGCAAAACTGCGGATAAAAGCTAGTATTCTAACACTCACCATCTTTACTCGAAAGCAGATGTAAAAGCCCATTCAGACACGTTTCAGTCTCCGAGTGTATAGCCACAGCCAATCTTCCTATAGCCTGTATCGTGGCCCCAGCGAAGGCCTTGTCACTGCACGTCACATATGTCTGGAACTCCCTCAGTATGACGCCGGCAGTGGCTTCCGTTGCTAAGTTGGTGAGGATCTCTAGCTTGAGTAGCTTGATGTGAGTCGGGTCTGAGTTGCGTACGAAGAACGATTTGAGGAATGGTTCAAACAGTGTCTGTGGAGGAAAAAATTGTTGGATTATGACATCCACAATCACGCCCGCCACGTCTGTCTGTCTGAACGCGATAAACACAAAAACTACCAAACGAAATCCGTTTATCGTAAGGTTTTTATCAATGAACGGAGTGATTCATGAGGAAGGTTTAGTTGTATAATTAATTACGGTTTAGTGTAAATCGGCTGAAATATGACGATGATTGCTGAATATTTGTCATCAGCGTATAATGTTGACACTGCTGGGACACAGGCCTCCTCTCGGTGAGAAGGAGTGGGCCGTAATCCACCACGCGGGCACGCGACTTGGTCGGTTGAGTAATTATACAGGATGATTTTTTGTTTACTGATACTTACCACATTTTTACAGGTTGTTCTACCCATGAATATGAACAACTTTCACTATGGGACCAACTCTGAAATCAAGAAAAAAAAATCTGCTGTTTCATACATTTTGGTCAAGTAGGTATTGAGCTTTTGTATTAAACTGCTGATTTTTTACGTGATTTCAGAGTTGGTCTCATAGTGAAAGTTGTTCATATTCATGGGTAGAACACCCTGTAAAAATTTGGAACCGGTAAAAAAAATCATCCTGTAGATTTTTGAAATGTATCTTACCCTTCTAGTGACAGTGAGTGACGCAATAGAGTTCAATACAACACTTTGTACTTCGAGCGGAGCGCGCAGGAGACGAACCATTGCTTTCGCGACTGGAGGCAGTTCTTGAGCTAAAATAAAAAAAATTAATTAATAATCTGAACTAATATTATAAAGAGAAAATATTTATATTTTTTTATATGTTTGTTTCTTACGCATTCACGCTGAAGCGTATGTATATTATTTGGATGAAATTCGACACATGAGTCCGGCCATGTGCCAAATTTCATGGGTTAGGCCTACCCGACTTGAATTAGGATATATCATACTTTTTTATCCCGATATTCCCACGGGATCGAGACTTAAGCGGGTAAACCAAGGGGCCCAGCTAGTGTACTAGAAATGAAGTTTTAAAGTATTATTATAACAAAATAAACTCGAAATTTTGTTTTTTTTTTTAGATCTGATCTATTACAAATCCAAAAATGCAAATTATATTTTCTCGAAATTGCTCCAAAACCTCCCCCTATACAAGACTTACACAGGATGTAAGGCACATTGACGTGCATACTGTTACCACAGTATAAATGAAAGAAGAAGAAAAAAGAAGAGAAGAGAAGAGAGAGGAGAAGTATAAATATGGACAGTAAGGAAACTAGGCCTATTTTAGAAATAAATACCTACGCCTACGCATTGGAGCGAAAATTATGAAAATTTTCGCAGCCGCCATCTTTGATTTATATTTTAACGTCATTATCGGCTTTAGCACCCTTGAACACTATGAAAACAACATCCTTGACGAACATTTTGAAATTATTTGCAGCCGCCATCTTGGATTCTGGAGGATCGTGGCATTTTGAAAAAGATGAAGATAACATTTGGCACACAGATAGTTTATAACCTGGATTAACACATAATATACTTTTTATACCGGCAGTACGTTCCCGTGGAATTCATACGACTCAGACGCAGGCAAAGCCACTGGCAAAAGCTATAGTCATAAAATGAAAGTAAAAAAATCTGGTAACTTGAATATCAGTTTATCTTTACCTGGTCCACAATGCCAGAACAGTTGTGCCACAGCCAGCACGACGCCCGAGTTCCTACTCTGTAGCAGCGGCTTGGCGGCGCGGAGCAACAGGCGATGGTCGGCGTCTAGACTGGGAGATGTAGACGAGTGCTTGCGAGGAGTATCGCCCTCGCTCGACGACTCGTAGAACGGCTTGTCTGTATCGCTGTCACTCGAGTATGTCTGGGAAATGTTGTTTTGTCAGTTAAAACTTGGAGGCCTACCACAAGCTCTTAACACGATCCATTTTAGGACCTAAACTGAACTGTTCTTCTAATTCGTACCATGACGTCAGTTTAACGATTCAGTTTAGGCCGTGCCATCTGCTGACAGCGATTGTCCCAAACTGAGTCGCAAGTTTTGGTTTCATTCATACTTGTTTGGTACCATGACGTCCATAGAGCAGCGCAGCTCAAGCGATGCAGTTTAGGAACCTAAACTGAAATGTCTTGTTTTTGAATCGTTTTTAATTAGACCATGGTAGGTCACCTGAACTATAAAAATTATGTAGTTTAAAAAAACACGGTTATCCTATCTATTGGACTCGTCAAAATAAATCATATGAGTCCAAACTCGAGGGGTTCGCTAGTAGCCACTGAAGAGCTCCACTATCCACCTCCTGGCTCCATCATCAGATCAGCTCCAAGATACAAAATTATAGTATTGTCATCCGAACTACATATCATACAAAGTCTTATTTCGATACGACAATTAGAAATAGGTAAAAATTTACTTCTAAGATTTGATTATATTGTTAGTTACAAGTAAAGTAATAAAATCGTGTTAAAATAGGACGGCCACGTTGGTGAGAGAGAGAGTGATCCATGAGATTCGATGGGTTGGATATCGGGCAGTCTTATTGGGATTTCCGTCAGGGACTTCTCAGTAACAGCGCGGAGTCTGGATTTGTGCCCGGTTGATGGCAAAGGCTCATCCCCTATTCATCATCATTTCAGCCGAAAGACATCTACTGCTGGACATAGGCCTCCCCCAAGCACCACCATTTCGACTGGTTCTGTGCTTCCCGCATTCAGCGGATTCCTGATTCCTTGTGAAGGCCACCCCCAGTTACACGGACTTAATCAGAACTGGCGAAATATGCTTGTACTATTAGGTAAACCGCTTACCGCCGAAAGCGATATTACAAAGACAACCTTTGGATAGATTAAATGGAGAAGGAGAGAAAATACAGTATAGTTACGATAGTCATGCTTACCTCACTGTTTGGATCCGCGAAGCATGTCTTAGCATACACTGTGAGCACGTTGAGCAAAGTGAGCTGACCCCACTCATCCACATCGGCTAGCAGTGAGCATAGTTTCCTGTTGACACATTGTAACATGAAATAGCAGGCAATGGCACTGAAGTATAGCATTTGATTTGATGGAGTACTAGACACTCATCCCCCTATTAATAAACGCAGAGCAAAGTTATGCCATACTTAAACTTATAAAAATGTATGGTTAAACTGAAGTTATTAATAGTGAAAATAAACACTGAAATGGACATGTCCAATTGTCCATTATGCAGAGTATAAGCTAAGGGGGAATAAAAACGCATAGAGGGAATTAAATCTGCTTATTAGGGTGCGCAAGAGTCACCATTTAGAAACACGACGTATGTGCATCATACGTCGTGTTTCCATGGGTGAATTTAATAAGACTTTTAAATTCTCTCCCACACATTGACAAACAGTACTCAGAAGCGTCTGAGTACTCCATTTATAACCTAATCTGTTGTTTATTGTAAAAAGTCACAGCATTATTAGTTTCATGATATGTACTTATGGCTTTTTATACATAACATAACGCTTGTAATCTCCGAAGGGCTACGCAGAGATGAACCTATAGTAAACCCATTTTGATAGTTATGTATGTTTAAGTTCCATGTAATAGGGGGCGAACCAATTGCCATCAATTCTCAAAGCATTTTTTTTCAATTAAATCACTTACAGGCACGTTTGAATTGTCAAGAAGCCAGTCAGTCATAAAAAAAATGAAGCTAGTTGCCCATTCCAAAGCGTAGGTACCTATGGAGAAGAACGGGCAAGAAACTCCATGGACACTCTTTTAAATTTTATTTTTACAAAAATATTAGTTACGTCATTAATATTGAATTTATAATAATATGTGAAAACGATGTAAAAAAAAAAAAGACGTACGCGCTAAAAGCGTCCAGAGTACAGCAAATAGTAAAAAAAAACAACAAAAATAAAATAATTAAAAATAAGCCGGGGCAGCTAAGTGATGACCAGCCCCAACTGATGGCGCCCGTTCACGAACATGACGCACAGATCAGCTCCAATCGAACACAAATCCAGGCTACGTGCTGCTACTGCAAAAATCCTGATGGAAAAACCCAATAACACTATGCCCGACCTGGATATCGAAACCAGGACCTCATGCTTACTTTTTTATAAGTCAACTCAACCTATCGCAGTCCACTGCTGGACATAGGCCTCTCCCAGGCCCACAACACCGTGTCCTCCACCTTCCGAATCTAGTCCACCCCAGCTACCTTCTTTAGGTCGTCCGTCCATCTAGCTGGGGGGCGTCCCACACTACGCAGGCTTTTTATAAGTATGTTATAAATATTTACCTGTAACTCCTATGTATAAGGCTCATCCGTTCTCCACACACTTCAGAGAAAGCCATGGCCGCCGACCCAACTACAAGTGGTGCCTTGTCGGATAACAACTTGTCTATGATCGATACTAGTTCTTCTTTCTGTTCCGGATCCAAGCTGTGGGGAAAAGATTACAAGAATCATATATGAAAATGGAATGGCGCAGTATTATTAGAAATAAAGAAAAATAGGTTACAGGAGGGGCTCGTGGCTAAATAAATAATAACAATCACACAGGTTGATTGATGGTCGTGTCAAAGTCAAATCATTTATTTCAAATAGGCACAATAAAGGCACTTTAGAACGTCAAAAATTATAATAAAACGAAATTGATTCTAGTCGCCCCTTCCAAAAGGTAGTTTTCGTATGGAGAAGAATGGTCAAGAAACTCCACCATTACTCTTTTAAAATGTTAGCATTCATTACATATGGAGACCCCTCCGTGCCTCGGAAAGCACGTTAAGGCACGTTTGGTCTTGGCTGTCGTTCGTAGATATTTGACAGTCTTTACAGATTCTTGGTCAGAAGTCCAAATGTCTGACAACCAGTCTTACCAAGGGGTATCGATCGTGTTACCCAGTAACTGGGTTGTGGAGTTCAGATAGGCAGTCGTTCCATATAAAATACTGGTATTAAGCTACATCCAGTTAGGCTGGAAGCCTAGCCCAATATAGTTGGAGTAAGAACAAGAGCGTCGAGTACTGCGTGCATTTAGTCTAAAAATAATATAATTTGTAGCAGTGTGGTGCAAGTTGATTTACTTCTTCATATAGTAAATGAAAGTTATGATATTGACAGAACTGCAGATACTTAAGTTTGAACGTAAACTTTATACAAAAAAATAAACTATACACTGTCAAATTAAACAAATAATATCTAAACATGATAAAATAAAAACAAAATGATTTTATGATAATTTCTTTGAGTCCCAAACTGCTTGTCAAAAATCAGTTCTGATTTGTTTTATAATTTCTGTTTCCCTAGCTAATTTAATTTGACCCTGTATAGAAAAATCTACCTGAAAATACATTTTTGTTGTTTTTATTTACATTTTTCAAAATCATAGCTATTCAATTACATTACTAAGCAGCACCCAATTGCGTAGCACACTATCAATCAAAATCAGAATCATTTTGAAGGATATTCCTAATCCATTGCTTCATATGTTCGAAAAATTTGTCTGCTTAGCAACGTAAATAACGCAATGAATATTGTTGAACTGTCAAAATGAAAGCCATTCCTACTGTTAGTGTGTTACGCAATTACCCCACTGGAGTCATTAAATAAATAATGTTTTATTCAGTATTAAAATTGGTAAAATTATTACATAAAAGTCTTTAAAATTATTTACAAAGGTATAATAATGACTATAATAACTTACCTATACAACTTCGGTATAGCATGAGCTGCGGTCTTCCTGACATACGGACTCATGTCACTGGCCGAGTCTCTGATGGCTAGCATCACGATTGGCACTATCATGGGCACTCGAATGGAGGAGAGGACTCGGAGAGCGCTCGCACGGATCAACTGGTTGGGGTCCTGGGGAACAGAAGGTTTATCATCAGCTGCAGCTATTGTTAGACCACTAACTGAAGGAAGGAACTGTCAAGATAGGCGGTGAGTCTGATAGATAGCTGTGTGTGTCCATTGTTCATAAAACAACCTTTGACTGAAGCAATGTCTATAAACAAGGTCTCATTTGCCCAATAAAATCTTCACTCAAAAAGAATTATTTACATCTGTGCTGTGTGGAGGGACATAAAATAAGGCTACAGACCATATTTCGGCCATGGCGGGCAATCTCGACGGAGACTAGCCTTCTGCGCAGGAGATAATATAGTGCACAAGTGTGTGCGCAGACACACCTCTGTCTGCGCACACGCAATCCGATACTCGCAGAGAGCGATCAGGTGCAGGACCAATGGCGACACGTGCGCACCGAGGCACGGGGTATCATCGCCAACTTCCAAACTGTGGGCTGTTGCTAAGAAATTGCTAATGGAAAAACCCAATAACACTTTGCCCGACCAGGGAATCGAACCCATGACCCAACGCTCAGCAGTCGTGCTTGCGAGCACGAGACCAACGGGGCAGTCATATAGCAGGGACGAGGAGTAGTTAGTTTTTTGAGACTATGATTCAGATCAAGGGTTCAAAAACATTTAATTTCATAGCTAAATGACACTTATTCAATATTATGCTTTCAGACTTAATTTTAAAAACTCCCATCATGCAACAACATTGAAGACATAAGATTACTGTGTTGTTGGACAAACAGTTGACAGTTTGGCAAGAGGAAGAAAAAAGAAATAGTCGGCAATTGACTGTCAGTTGATTATTACAGCCCGATTCAAACCTTATGGTGGCTCGGAACATGAGACGAGTTGCTGCGCAGTAACAATATCACCTGTCAGCAGCTGCAGGGTGAGGTACTGCGCAGTGAGTAGCGCATTTCAAAGCCCCCAGAAAGTTTGATTAGGACTGCATTATTATACCCCAGTCTTGTTTGAAGCAACCCATAACAACCACAACCTCAAGAAAACTATATGGAAGCCAAGTAAGTACAGACGCCAGCACATCAAGCTACCCCAATATGTCAAATTTTCCCAATCAACTTTGAACCTTATGCTTCAGCAATAAAGTTGAAAATCTATTAAAGATATTTGACAGATTGTAGTAACTTGATGTGCTGGCGTCTGTACATAATAATTACCTTCAAAGCCCTCTGGAAGGTACTGATGGACAGCAGAGCCAAGTCCTGCTGCTCCTCAGCATACCTCACAAGGTACACATACACCAGCTTCTTCACCTCAATGTTCTTTGATACAACATTCTTAACAACTGCTGGAAACCTATGAAACAAAGATTATGTTGGAGATGCTGAAGTGAAAAACAAATGTCAATATTATCAGGGCATTTGATCTATACTTACAAATAAATAAAATCGAAGTGTCTGTTTGTAATTTCAAAATAACAGCTTTATACTAAATGTGTATGAAAGTATATATACAGGGTCCCATTAAAATAGATGGACAACTTTTAACACAGCGCTCAGTACGTCTAACCAAAGATATCCAAGCAAAAAAAAACTGATTAAAGTGATTTTATTTTGACCTAAAATAATAAATTGCTGGATTGAAATTTCTTGTTCCCCAGGCCCACCCGGTCATATTGGATTGAAATTTCTTGTTCCCCAGGCCCACCAGGTTGTATCGGATTGCCTGCCCACACTATTACTCCATATTCACTTAACATTCTTTCTTAGTCTTTTTCTTTTTACTCGGCTCCTAAAGAGTCCTAGCATGATGTTAAATAGCCTATAGCCTCCCTCAAGAATTTTTCAAATCTGACTGGTAAGTAGTTCTCGAGATTAGCGCATACAAACAAACATCTCTTCAGCTTAATTATTAATAATAAATATTGTGTTCCTTTTCATATGGAACACATATTTGGTCTGATGTTATGCTGATGTGTACGAAACAAAACACTAGTGAAAGTTCCCGCCCCTAAGACGACCCACTGACCAGTTCTACCTCCATCATTGATCTAATGAGTTATTCCGGTCTGATCCCCTGAACCCCCCCCTCCGCGCCCCCCTCCTCGATCCCCTACAGACAAACGTAAAACTATGCTTACTGACACTGCAACAAAAGAAATACTTACAGATCAGAAGCATCCCTTCCCTTGGCAATCATGCCAATGATCCTCTTCATAGCCTCTAGTTTCAGGGAGTCTTTGGACCCATCTAGCATGAGTTTTAAGTCTTCATTTCTATAAAGTACAAACAATTAAAAAACAGTGGTGTTTGTATGTATAATGACAAGAATGTGTGCCACAGAATTTGATAAGGAATATTATATGGTTGTATGTAAATTATGTATGGCTTGTACATAAATATTAAAGTTTTGAAAGTACCGTGTAAGTAAGTATTAGTGTTTTGTATTTTGAGTATATTTTCTGGAAACCAAATCATTGTAAAAAATACATAATGAAAAATTACAAGATTGTGTCTTTGAATGATTAAAGGATGGTTTTATACAGCTGATAACACATAAAAAAATATTTACTTCTTATAATCTGGTTGGAAAAACGCCCCAGAAGCTGGATCGCTTGCCGGGTACTCCACTTCACCCATTACCACTTTATCATTATTATAGGATGTCGTAGCCGACATTTTGGATAAAATAACGTTTTAACACTTCACTGGATACTTATTCTAATTTAGATATTAGTGCCCAAACTTTTGTAATGAGTGAAATCGCAACATTTCATTTAATTTTGACATTTGCTTGTTGACGTTGGACTTGGATATTGGATAAGCAACGCTATGTCAAAGTTGCGTTTCGTTACTGCCACAGAACATATATACCCTGCAGTATTGGTAACCTGCATTTTAATCGCCAGTCACTTTAAAAGGACGGGACGGCGGAAAGGGAAACAATGCTGTGCCCAGGCCCAGATTAAAAGAGGTTTAATGATTGAGTTACGATGTATCTTGTCCATGGTTACGATGTGCACTTTGGATAGGAAGGGAAGATAATCGTAAAAAAAAATCAGCTGTTCCCTACATTTATGTTCGTCAAAAATTAGGGAACAGCTGATTTTTTTTTTACGATTTCAGGTTTTGTCCCATAGTAAAAGTTGTTCATAATGATGAGTACAATGACCCCTTAAGAGGAAAACGGTGATTAAAATTACATCCTGTATATAGTCTTTCTCAAGGATTGGGCCACAGACATAGATCTACATAGATAACGCAATTATTACGATTTGTATTGAAACCAAGCGTGCCGACTTTTTTATACCTACTGTGACGTCACAGCTTCAATTTAGTGACGGGACATCCAAACCGATTCAAAGCCATCGATGCCGCCGATGCCCCTTCGCCCCGCTACGATTCAACTGAAGCTGCCACCGTGATCGTCTCGCTCATACTCATATATTTTATATCTGTTGTCCCGCTCGTTCTCACAGCAATCGTCAGTACGCCGAGTTGTTTAAAAGTGAGCAGTCGCGTCGCGCTTTAGAGCAATTTCATTCTACATTTTGGATACTTTCGCATAATCTCAAGTAAGTTTACTAAAATATATTTGTTGATATTTCTTTGAAACACAAAGCATTAGTATAGACATGCATGATTAAGATAAGAATCAGTACCTAGTTTAGATAACCTAAAAATTACAAATCGATTAATATGAATGACATCGATTTTCAGACAGACGAATGATATAGACAGACGAATGATACATAGACAGACGAATGATATATTTGAATGGGAGAGTTTCGAGGAATTACCAGTCCACATCCTACATGGCGTTTTATCTTTGAGGTAGCCAAGAGTAGATGAGTACAAATAATAGTACTGTGTTTAGTCGGGAACCAGTCTTTCCGTCCCGTGGCCGCAATCCATTTTTCTTTTATGATTGGATCATGTGGGAAACTAAAAAAAAATATTTTTAAATGCAATAGAAAATGAACACATTAAATATATAAAAATAGTCGTATAATGTTGAAAGGATAGACAAAAACACATTAAATACATCAACCCTAAAAAAATATCCTCCTTTTTATAGCAGTCCTGTAAAATTAGGTCATGCATATGAGCTTGTTATATCTACTAAATTGGCTTTCTTTATATCATTCGTCAGTCCGATATCGATTAAAATCGATTATTGATATATGTTGTAGAACGAACAGCACTAGTTGCTACAATTGACAGACGAATGACAAATTGCCTGTATCACGAAGTCGAAGCGATGCGCGACAGTATCGCTTGTGCGATATTCATCGTCTCCTAACACACAACGTCAGATCAAACGTCCAAAGCAAACGCGGCAATGTAATGTGAATAAAGTTTACTTAACGGTAATTTATAGTTAGGAATATTCTGGAACGACACGCAGCTTGGAATACTTAAAAATAGTTTTAATATGAATTTACGCATAATATAATTTTAAAATAACTTACCTGTGATAGGAAATATGTTCCTGCCTTTGGGTGTTCGAAATTTTTGGGCTATTGCAGTTAATTAACACGCAACGAGGCATTTGTTTAGTTTTTTGCGGACGTTCGGCTGCAACAACGGACGCGCGGGACTGAAGCTAGCGGCGACCAACCTCGACGCTTGGCCGGGGTTCAGACACGCGAAGTGCATGCATTTGCGTTATCTATGTAGATCTATGTCTGTGGATTGGGCTATCAGGTACTTGCAAAAATATTTTTTCAAATCCGACGGGTAGTTCCAGAGTTTAGCGCGTTCAAACAAACATACTTTATTATTAATGTAGATATAGGTATCTCAAGGCTGCCTACACACATTCATCCTATATCCGACCTATATAAATATGATGAGGCTTCTACATCTTACCTATACTACTGAATATCTACATATTGGCTAGTCTGATTACATTGGTTGATTGCATTTCTACAAGGCTATACTTTACTAATTGGAGAGTTGAGTAACAATCGAGTTTAATTGCATAACTATGTTCGAAAACAAATGAAAAGCGGGAATAGTTTATTTTGTTTCCAATGAAACGATGAGGAATGTTCGCGAATTAGTCAGGCGCACCATTGATAGCTTTGATTTCAATCAAAGTTGTTGCAACACATACTTAGAGATTTATGGGTGTTGGGTTGGTGGGGTTGGGTTATTCTGCCTAGTGCATGCTTTAGTTAGGTTTTTGCAGAGTTCTCTCAAACCTGATTTGACGTGGAATCTCTTTGTTGTATACATACCTATAGAGGTATGAGGAACAGGGTGTAAAGTTCACTCATACTCTATAGAAAAAGGAGGATCCTCCGACCAGACGGGTGTTGTGTCTGGCGGGCAACTGCCCAATGATTCATGTCGGGTCGTTGTATCTATGCTAGTTGCGCTGTAAACTCTGCTTGCGAGATGCAGAATTTGCGTGACGTCAGTATGACGCGTTGTTCGCATGTGGGGTTGTAGATACCGCTACATCACTCCCCCCGGAGGAATGTATAGCCTACATACCTTCGACCTTCTCGTTTATATTCCTATGCCAATTTCAGCTACGGTGACTCTTTCTGTTTTTGACAGCTACGGGTGGCGAGCGTGTGTTCTTGTATAGCTAATGTTGCCTATAATAATATCTTGCTGTGAATGTGAATATCATTTTGGTAATTATATTGTATGTTGGATGGTGGCTATACTCTTCAGGGCTGAAGAGTAAGCCACCATTCAACATAGATTGTGTTGCAGCATTGACGAAAAATTTGTCTGATCAACAACGTGAATTACGCAATGAATGTTGTTGAACTGTCATGATAAAAGCCATTGCTACTGACTGATAGTGTGGTACGCAATTACCCCTCTGAAGTATAGAGGAAAGTTGGTACCTAGACCTAACGAACGATGGATCGACGATATCACCCAAATAGCAGGCTAAGGATGGATGGAAATTGGATAATACCAAAATGGAAAATGCTAGAGGAGGCATGATAGAGTCCATAAATCTCCGAAATGTTGAAACTGAAAACTAATCATACTAACAACTAACTATTTAGGTATAAGCAAACTATTAAACCACATACTAACATTCATAATTATTTAAAGGGTCCCGTATATTATGTAATTAAAGCAAGAAATTAAATAAAGGCGAAATTGTATTATTAATACTAGGTTCTGCCCGCGACCCACCCCGTCGCATTGCATCGCCCATCCGCACTATTAGGTACTTCGTTTTCAGAACCTGGTGCAGACACCAGTCTCTTACAAACTAGTTTCTAAGCTTGTGTAAATTTATATGATGCTATTGTTTGTGAAGAGAAAATCATCATTATCATCATCATTTCAGCCGAAAGACGTCCACTGCTGGACATAGGCCTCCCCCAAGCACCTCCACTTCGACCGGTTCTGTGCTTCTCGCATCCAACGAGTTCCTGCGGCCTTCACAAGGTCGTCGGTCAACCTTGTGGGAAGCCTTCCAACGCTACGTGTTCCGGTACGCGGTCGCCACTCCAGAACCTTTCGGCCCCATCGGCCATCTGTTCTGCGAGCAATGTGCCCTATCCAGTGCCACTTAAGTTTGGCAATTCTTCGGGACAAATTTGTTTTCGCTTAACGTTCTTTCTGACTTTCGTTCTTTTTGGTCGGCTCCTTAAAGCTTTCCTCGAGAATTGGGCTATCAATACCAAAAATTCTTTTCAAATCCGACGGGTTCCAGAGGTTTAAACAAAAGAACAAACAAACTCTTTAGGTTTAATAATAGTATTTAGATTTATGTTTACTCGGGACTATGGGATCCTTTGGATGTAGTAGGGTCGGAGCTAACTCGCAGAGGCCCCAGACAATTTTAAATGAAATGACAATAGTCCCTTATTATTATTATATCGTTACTTATATTATTTCATTAATCAAAAGTGTGTTATAGCCAATAGTGTCATCACAATATGGCTTTATTTTTTCTTTTTTAGTGTTCCGTACCCAAAGGGGAAAAACGGGACCCTATTACTAAGACTTCGCTGTCTGTCCGTCCGTCTGTCTGTCACCAGGCTGTATCTCATGAAACGTGATAGCTAGACAGTTTAAATTTTCATAGATGATGTATTTCTGTTGCCGCTATAACAACAAATACTAAAAACAGAATAAAATAAATATTTAAAGGGGCTCCCATACAACAGACGTGATTTTTTTTGCCGTTATTTGCTCGATATTAATAACGGCAACAGGTAGACGCTTGAAATATTTACAGAATAGGTACTTAGTTGTATAGTCACTTTAAAAATAAATAATTAAACTAAAATAAAATAATTTAAGGGGGGCTCCCATACAACAATCGTGATTTTTTTATATATGTAGTGTTAAATATTGTACGAAAACCCTTCGTGTGCGAGTCCGACTCGCACTTGGGCGATTTTTTTTTATTTGTATACTAGCTTCTGCCCGCGACTTCGTTCGCGTCAAATAATAATTAATCTCGGGACCATGGGGTCCCGGTCTTTTAGATGGCGTATGAGGGTCGGAGCTAACTCACAGAGGCCCCAGACAATTTTGAATGAAAAGAGGCATCAACCCATCGAGGGTTAGTGCCTCTTTTTATTCAAAAATTGTCCCTTGTTATAACGTTTTATTATTTCACTAGCTGCTGCCCGCGACGTCGTCTGCGTGAAGGCTCTACAGCACCAAAAATACATAAGATGCCAGTGTCGCTATAGCATTATAAGTAAACGACTTTTAAAATAGCATTAAAATATAAGTTTTTTTTTGCAAGCGAAGCAAGTGTAGAGAGTTATATGGGAATCCTGCTGAGTTCAGTCATAAGATGTGACTGTCTCTCAGTGTCTGCCTATGCGACCTCCTGTCTGTAACTCAGTGTCTGCCCCTGCGACTTATTGATGGTCATCGCGAAGCAAACACTCACGGGGAACTGTACGCGCTTGAACTGGAACGGGAAGTTATGAGGTATGAGGGGAATGCGTGATATAAATACTGCCTCGCCGACGCCACAACCCGTAAGAATTTCCGCCTCAATGATGTGTCTGTGGAGCGAGATGACTAAGGCGGGTCCCGTTACACAACTTCAGAGGAGATAGGTTCCGAAGAAGCATAATCGGGACACCGACCTTCAGCTTGATGGTATGCGCTGGAAGTCCACTTGCTGACAGGGAGTTCAGAAATTCCACGGGATAATGTGTGACGTCGTCTTGCTCGAGAACAGTGTTTACCGAGGTGTAGACCACTTCATTCCCCTCAATTTCCGAGAGAATGCATTCGTTAATTGCTGCAGCCTGATCATTTTTGGGCGTCAAAATGGCCCGCTCACACACCCAAGAATTTTGCTGGTGCGGTATACGACTGATGTCCCCGTACACACAGCGAATGAGTTCTTCTATGCTGGATACCACTCTACCGAGAGACTGGAAGCACCACCTGTCCACCTCCCTCTTCTGGTAGAGTGCCTTCGCCAAGACTTAGAAGGATATCGGAGAATTCTTGAGCACGTGCATTTCCGCCGAGCCGAGCTCTCATATTAATGGTCAAGCGCAGCGTACGAACTCGTGACCACAACGAAAATCGTTTCAACGAAGCATTCACCTCGTCAACCTCGATCCCCGCGTCACCACGGAAAGCGTTTGCCGTAAATCGCCACTGAACAGAACTGTGACACCACCCATCAAATGTTAGTTCCTGCGGATGTCCTGCAGGGTTCTGTCCACGGCCTCAACTGCCTTTCTATTGGCCATCGTACACTCATCCCATACGATCAGAGAGCATTCCTTGAGCACGTGTCCCTTATCGCTGTTACGTGACACACCACAAACAGGCGTTTCGGCGCTCTCTAAATCGATGGGAATTTTAAACATGGCATGTGCTGTCATGCCATTCGGAAGCAGTGTGGAAGCGATCCCCGACAACGCTACAGCAATAGCAAATTTGCCTTGCCTCCTGACCTCTGCAAGTATGCCAGTGGTAACAAATGTTTTTCCTGTTCCACCAGGAGCATCCAAGAAAAACATTTTACCCTGGTTTTGCCCAACACTTTCAAGGACGGTGTCATAAATTTGTTTTTGCTCTGAAGAGAACAAAGCGACATTGTCATTTCGTATGGTGGTAATTTCGCCCGGATCATAATTTGTCTCAGCGTTATACTCCCGATTTCCACGGTCTTGATGCGGTGATGATTGGGGAGCTGGTAACCCATATTCGATCAGTGGATTGCCGCCGATAGAAATGACCACATCTTGAAGTGAACTGAGACAGATGTTCAGCACCCGTTCATCAGTTACTTTGACTTCGTCTCCAGTAGCACGCCTCAAAGCTCGTAGAAAATCTTCAGACAGATGATGGCGATACTTCTCCCACAAAACACCAAGGTGACGGCAAACAGATGACGCATGCGGCTGGGACTGTCACTGACGCTCGCCTCCGCGAGGGTGTCATCCCAATTTTGCTCAACGTCGAGAAGGTGACATTTTACATCACATTTAAGTTTATAATTAGGTATACGACATGGAAATATATTAATTGCCAAGCAATAATCACACAGATAAATACCGAACAAAAGTATTAACAGTCAATGTTTATTTTGTACTAATAACATGAAATTGATGGAGAAATGATCATCATCAATGAACATAACTTTTTTGTAATACTTAGAACCGCATTTTTTTTAAATTGTCTTCCTCAACTCTGCTCAAGATTTTGAGGGTTTTGTTGGACCTTGAATTTGTCAAAACGAACTATACGATACAACTTTTATGAAGAAAATGCACATTACCATCTATGAATTTTAAGAATAACTAACTACTAACCTCGCCAACATGATCAAATTTAAATTATTAATTTGCAAAAATTGTTAACATGTAACTTCATTTGATTTTTATGAAATCTCATAGATGGCGCTGCTTCAAAATTTTCTTTATACTACTAACATTCATTAAACTATGTTTCTCTGCCCAAGTTACTTAAATGGCATAGTTTTTATAGTGTTAAGCTAGATTATAGCATGGCTTACTCAAAAAAAACATTTAAATATGCGTCGTTAGACTACACGCTGTCACAGAATGCGTAAGAAAAATAAAGATTCACAGCTCCTCCCCCGTAGGTGATAGCGTGATAATATGTAGCCTATATGTTGACCCGACCTCTTAGTAATATTCATGCAAAATTTGAAGTAAATCCATGCAGTACTTTTTGAGATTATCCCGGACATACATACAGACAAACCGACAAAAATTCTAATAACTATATTTTTGGCTTCGAAATCGATTGTAGATCACGCCCCAAGTATTCTTTTTAAAAAATATTCAATGTACAGTTTTGACTTTCCTACGATTTTATTATATGTATAGATTATTTTAAAGGGGCTGTTCATTTATTACGTAAGACAATTTTGACCACTTTCTGACCCCCCCCCCCCCCCTCCCTCTACGTAAGGAAAAATAAGACTTGGATGAACCCCTTGCTCTCCTTTTCAATGTTACGTAATATCAGTATCTCTAGCAAAATTTCAAAGAAAAAGTAGAAAAATAATTAAAAACTTATAATATTTTTACTTACTTTTGTGATCTTAAGAACCATCTAGACCCCTCCCACCCCCCGTAAGAAAAAATAAGACTTGTTTGGACCCCCTCCACACTCCAATCGTCTTACGAAATAAATTAATAGCCCCAAAGTGTGTCACAGCCAATATATACAAAGTGTTAAAAAAATAACCTTACAAACTTTAAGAGGTGCTTTAGACCATCAACTGAACAACTTTCACTATGGGACCAACTCTGAAATCACGAAAAAAAAATCATCTGTTTCATACACAAGTTCAATACCTACTTGACCAAAATGTATGAAACAGCTGATCACAGCAGTGTTTGTAAAAACCTACTTACAGAAATAAAATCATTTATCATGTTTTGTCCAGTTGTTTCAACCGAGCGAAGCAGGATCCGCTCCTGGGGGGTCTACTCAAGCTGCGGGCCCGGTCAAAAGTAGTTGATCCGTCAAAAAAAGTGCCAAATTAATATTTTCGGACGGGCAAATAAGTACACTTCGGGAGTTCGAGCGTTGGGACAACTGTCAATTCGTGTTGTCATTCTTTCATAGATCTGCATAGCTATTCATAACGACTATCGGCTATCGTATCGAAAATGATACATTTTGATAACTTGATTTGACAGCAAACAGCTGTCGGAAGAATAGTGGCCGTCTATTTGATTTGAACTGACAAAATTTCCGGGTTTTGGACTTGTGAACAGCACTTAGAGAACTCCTACGAAAACATTGATTGATGTTCGATACCGTACGGAAGCGTATCGAGTGATTGTGAATAGCTATGCAGAAACCGAACTAGTCTTAATATGTCGGTAAGTGATACAGAGTAGAAAACGCCCGTAATTTCGGCCAAACCTACGGACTACGTACTCAGGGAGTAGACCTCCTATTCCGCACGGACCCGCACGGTTTAAACAACTTATATAATAGCTAGTTAAATATTAAAGTTACTGATTGAAGGGTCTTTTAGGGTAGTCCAATTATTGGGATACTGTGTGCACAAATTAACAACGGTCACCAAAAGAGATAAGTTACCAGGGTCGTCGGATATAGTTGAAGTTTAGTAAGCAACGGGTGGATGTTTTGGAATTAAATTTAATTTGATAAATGAACTGTATATTTTCTCTTATGAATTAAATTTCATTCGAAAATATCTTTGAATAGTTTATTGATGACAAAAAATAGTCATGGCGTAGTACCTATTCTTTTTCTGGCTTGACTTCATGACTTTTGGTTAAGCTGAACTATTAACGTTGCCATGTAATAAAAATCTTGGTCAAGTTCCAAAAATGCTTTGCTTTACGTATTGTACTCGTATTATCAAATACTTGAGGTTTCCTTAAAGAGGTTTGCCTCGAAGCTGTACGTATTCAAATATTTACCTACTGCCTTTTGTTAAACATAAAAAAGGTTCGTTTACTCGGCTTTTTAACAGAAGTCCTTTGAGAGGAACATCTGTATGAGGCACCGCCCTAGGGTCGGTTACCAACCCAGGATCGGTGCCTCATATAGCTGTTCCTTAGCTTTATAAAATAATATTCCGTTTATATGCTTGTATATTGAAAAAGAGGTACTTAGATCGGCTGCCTGGTGGGCAGACGACTTAGTAAAAGTGGTTGGTGAACAGTGGATGAACACAGCGAATGACAGGGAGAAATGGAAGTCTCTTTTGTACCTAGAATAAGTCTTATCCTGAGAACACATTTTGAATTTTTGACAGTTTTTCCACACTAGAACTGTCAGACGTCAATTTTATTCATTCCACGGATAAAAAACAGCTGACTTCGGTTAAATCAGCCCTTAATCAAGTAACTTGTATGGAGTTATTCGAACTGGTGCAAATAGTCGCGTTACTTCCTCATCATTAAATAAAATGAAAATTTTAAAAACAAGCTTTTATTTAAATAAAAACGTAACCTAAAAAAAAGAAAGAATAACGCGAACTAAAAAGAAAAAAATAAATTTAAGTAATTTAAACGCTTTTTTTTTTTTTTTGGATGGGAAATCATCTAATGACTCCTGAATGAAATTTTAAACGCTTGAGGCACTGATGTACGGTATCCGTTATACAGGTATACCTACCTACACAATATCAGTGCCTCAAGCGTTTAAAATTTAAATATTATTTGCCGTTTATGAGGTGCCAGGGAAGCCACATGTGCAGAAGGAATTATTGCCAAACTACCTTATCTTCAACGTAGTCTTTAATTTTATAATATGCTTTTTTGATAAGGACTCGTTTGATGAGGGTTTTGAACTTTCCATCGCTAAATTCTGTAACCGGCTTTGGCAACTTGTTATAAAAACGGATGCTGTTTACAAGAAATTACTTGCTAGTTTTAGTTAATCTAAATTTAGGTACCTATCACAATTTCATTTTTACTGCGTGTATTTATATTATGGAAATCGCTTCTTATTTTGAAAAGTCCTAAGTTTTTGCGAACATACATACATACGAACAGTGCAAGTTAAATAAAAGCTTGTAAAAATAGACGGGCGCAGTCGCGTCCCGCATCCCGCGCGTTTCGCTTCAGTGTGGCTTGAGTTTTATTTATTCGGATCGCGTACAAAATCGAGTAAAGCAACCAGCCAATGAGCAGACAGACAAACTAAATACTATTTCCAGCAGCCACACAACTTACTGACCCGCAGGGTAATTGCGTAACACACTATCAATGGCAATGGGTTTCATTTTGACATTTGAACAACATTCATTGCGTTATTTACGTTGTTAAGCAGGCACATTTTTCAAACATATGGAGCAATAGATTAGCAATATGCTTCAAAATGATTCAAATTGAGAGTAATAGTGTGTTACGGAATTAGGGTGCCGTTTATGTAACCTCGTACTATTTTATGATCGTGTTGTCTAAAATGTTTTATGTGGTACCTTACAGACGTTTAAACCATTATCAAAATCAAATATCATTTATTCAAATTAGGCTGAGAATGAACACTTTTTGAACGTCAAAATTACATAAGACAGTCCCCCAAAACAGCCTTCACCACTTCCTAGTACTTTAATGTTGCACAACAAACACCCCAGCACACGCTAATATACCAACAAAAACTTTGGAAACTTTAAAAAAAAAACGTAAAAATAAAAGCCTCGAGACATAAAGCATTCATTAGTTTGACATTCGTTTATTATGGACCCTATCCTGTGCCGGATAGGGTCAGTAATTGTTTCAAAAATTTTAGAATTGAATTGAGAATTTCTATCAAACGTTCAACATTTATGATGATTAATGATGACCTTGAGTTTCCTTATTTAAATTATGACCCGGTACCGTTTATCTCGGCGGTGATAAAATATCAATCTCAATAAAGTTAGTTAATTTATGTTAGTATAACTCGTCAAAACGTAGGAAACTGCTGATTCTTTTTTCGCGATTTCAGGTTTGGTCCCATAGTAATAGTTGTTCAATATGATGAATGAAAAAAAAAAAACTATTAATTACCGGATACCCTATACAGTGTTTTTCTTCTAAATACCTAAGTACTCTTTTTTTTCTCTCATTTAACATGCGTTCGTTATCATACTCAGATGTCACGTCGTGGACAATAGTGTGGGTCATAAGTTTTTTCGACTGTAACAGAACTACTTTTTGTAAATGCTGTAACGTATAACTGTTTTTGTCCCAAATAAATAAAATAAAATGGTGGGATATTTACGGATCTATCGATCGGAATGCGAAACAGCAAAAATATCTTACTCTTAAAAAGCATTATTCTACGAAATTCTTTGGCATGATTTCTATTTAATTTCATCCTGAAGAAAAAATATAAGCAAAAAAATATATATGTACCGGGACGGCCGGGCATAGAAGGAAGCCTAATCAAATGCAAACATAAACATGCCGTTTGTTATCAAAACTTCAGCAGGTCTACGCCGTAGCTCCGTAGCGGCAGTCGTAGCAGCGTAGCCGCGTAGGCCAGACGCGTTCACGCACGGGCCGAAAGTGAACGAAGTGTTACGAACTTCTCGTGTTAAACTTACTTCAAGTTTTTTATGTGGTTAGTTAAGTTAAATAAATATATTGTGGTAGTTAGTTGTTTTGATAAAAGTTTAGTATTCTTCTATAACTGTTTTAATAAAAATAAAACTTTGTAAAATTGCTTAAAAAGTTTTTTTTAATCTTTTATACTATGATAAAATTAAAACTTCCTAAAGTATCTAACTAAAATACTTAACAGTCTTGTGTGTGCAAAAGCGAAAAACAAAAAAAAAACTTCAAAAAATTTTTCTCACCTTTGTTGAAAAACTAACATGTAAGCAAAAATGCCGAATATGATAGTAAACAACTACGATTATGAGGAAGAGGTTCCTCTGCTCACCACGTCAGAGATTGACAAGAAGTTCTGGGACTACTTTGATGGAGCCACTACAGCAAGTTCCAACATAACGGAGACTGTCCTTCGTGACCAGGGTCCAGTGCTGGTCATCTATGGCATCCTGTTGGCTGTGGGGGGAGTGGGCAACGTGGCTGTGCTGTGTAGCCTGGCCAGGTCCAGGAGGAGGAAGTCCAGGGTCGACCTGATGATGACCCATTTGGCTCTCGCTGATGTCTGTGTCACTTGTGGAGTAATTCCTTTGGAGGTAAGTTTTTTTCAAGTAAAACTTTTTTTTTTTTGTAGCCTGTTCTGTGTCCCACTGCTGGGCAAAGGCCTCCCCGTTTTTCTTCCAAACCTCCCTGTCTTGTGCGATCTCTGGCCATGTTGGTCCTGCGAATGATATTAGATCGTCACGCCACCTTCGCCTTGGTCTACCTCGACGGCGATGTCCTGCCGCAGGCGTCCAGTGAGTGACGATCTTCGCCCATCTCTCCGGGTGCATTCGTGAGACGTGTCCGGCCCATTCCCACTTCAGCCTGGCTGTTTTTTCTCCAACATCCGCTACGTGTAAAACTTTATTTAACTTTTTTTTTATTTAAGGGATTTTCGTACACATATGGTGCAAATGTTAGTTGACATTTTTTCTCTTCAGCTATAATATAACATATTGATTTAGAATTCTAGTTTGAAAAATTTAATATGGCTTTTAGCTGTCAAATACGTGAATTCCAGCCGCCAAAAGTCAGTTAACGTTTATTATTTCTGTGGATTTAAAATATTTACAGGGTAGTAATATTATTTGAATAATATTTTTAGTAAAATATTAATATTTTTTAAATTATATTCCGTAATTGCCAAGGCTTTTGAATTATTCTGAAAAAATAATCGCTTTGAGGCAAAAATTAACAAAATCAAAATATTTTATTTCACATAAACCTACATGGGCACTTACTCGTGGTCATTTCTTACGGAGAAGAGCCGGCATGGAAGTCCACGGTAACTCTTTTAATAACCATAGTATGAACATGATCTTTAAAAAAATAGCACAGTAAGATTTGTTTTTTAAATCAGCCTGACATAAGTGTAATCCAATACATTTTCATTCGCTTATGTCTGGTGTTCTGTGAGAGAAAATATGAAAGGCAGTCTATTGTTCCTTGTTAGTTTTAATTCAACATAATTACTGTCAACGCAATAATTGTCTCTACGTTAATTGACGTAATTGGTATTGTACCGTTTTAATTAACTATAAATAAATCAATTCGGTGATGATTTTTATTGTTTTCTGGAAAAATCAATTTTTTTTATTTATTTTAAATATAAATATTTTTGTGAAAAAGGACAAACAAATAAATATAAGACTGTGACGCGCCGCGGGTATTTACTTTTCTTACTTTGCAAGCAAAATTAATCGATAGAAATCAAGATAAAAAAAATCTGAATTCTCATTTTCATTGAGTTTTCATTACCGCTCACTTTCAGTTCTGCTATGATGTTCGTTTCGTCATTCACTGTCAGTAAGCATCTACCTCAAGACAGATAATAAAAAGATTCCTATAGCGACGTGAATGTATAAAAACCCGTTTCAGAAAAAGTAATATCAAAGATTCCAAAAAGGTTAAGAAAGTACAATAGTTGACAAAACAATGATTACATGGTACCTATATATATAAGTTTGTTTTACAAGAATAGGATTGTTTTCTATGAAAAATTAAGGCTTTGTCTAGGTACATAGAGATCAAAGTTAAAACACAATTTTTGCCTCGAAGCCAAAAAGGATAAAAACGATTACTTATGTGTGAATAAATTTTCCCCTAAATAGAAACGATATAAAAAAAAGAAAAACGAATTTTCTCGAACTCCATGGAGAAAAATAAATAAAAGTAATTTCATTTGTTCTCAGAAGAAATATCACACTGAGATATTAAACTGCGTCTTTATAAATATGTTGTAGGTATATAGTTTTCAGTTTTATTTTACGACTAGTTGTGCCTCGCGGTTTCACCCGCATAAGTGTCGATCCCGTGGGATTTGGGGATAAAAAGCCTACATGTTAATTCAGATTTTATCTAATTCGTGCAGCCGTTTGAGCGTGAAGAAGTAACAAACATATAAACACACACACACATTCACATACTTTCGCCTTTATAATATTAGTGTGATCATTAGAAAGTTTTTTTACACTTAACACATTGAAGGACGAACGCGACACAACAGAAGTTTTATTGTTATTACGTCGAGGGGCGTTAAGTGTCCCGCAGTGTTAAAAACTTTAAAAATATACGTGAAAACTTACTTTTAAGTTGGCAACACAACTAAGTACAAAGCTATTTAAATGTAAAAAGTTTTTGCATTTTATTTTTACAAGTTTTTAGTACTTTGCTTCAATAGTTACTTCGTTTCCAGTTACAAATTAGTAGCTCATTTGTTTTTTTTTTTTCTTTTTTTTTCAAATTTGTGGAATGTGAGCTCGGCTGTCATTGAGCCGATTTTCGTATCGGCTAATGGATGGCCGAAAGCCTCTATCAACATCTCCCGAAGCTCTCGTTAGGCGGTTGGATTAAAGGCTTGATTCAGAAGGCATTACTCCTCTATACGTATCGCAACGTAAGGAGGTTTATGTCTCTGAACCCCAAAATATTTAAAAATATATTCAATAAGTTTGAAAAAAAAAAATAAACGAATACCTAACTACTAATATTATAAACGCGAAAGTTTGTGAGGATGGATGGATCTTTGTTACTCTTTCACGCATAAACTACTAAACGGATTTAGATCAAATTTGGCGCACATATAGTTTATAACCAGGATTAACACATAGGATAGTTTTTATCCCGATATTCCCACGGGATCGAAACTTATGTGGGTGAAACCGCGGGGCGCTGCTAGTATAATAATAAATCAGCCTGTGTTGTCCCACTGCAGGACAAAAGCCTCCCCTTTCCTATTTCCACTCAACTCGATCCTGCGCCAACAGGGACCAATCTCGCCTATAGGCGTCAAGTTCGTCACGCTAACTACGCCTGGGTCTACCGAGATGCCGTTGGACGTTTTCAACTTAAGCATTTTTTTTTAAATTTACCTTATTAGTTTATTTAATACGTTATCAGCCTATTCCCTTCTAAGTACAAGACCTGTTTTTCTTGTAACTAGAAGCCATCGATACTAGAACGTTTCCACAGACGACAAAGTACATAATTAGACCTCTTTTTTAGGGTTCTGTACCTCAAAAGAAAATTGGAACCCTTATAAGATCAGTTAGTTGTCCGTGTGTCAAGACCCTTTTCTCAGGAACGCGTGGAGTTTCAAGTGAAAATCAAAAGATACTCTCGAGTGAGAGTATCTTTTGACAAGGGAATCAAAACCAAGGTATTTCCCGTTGACCCAGAATCATGAAATTTGGCAAGAAGCAATGTCGTGTAGCACAAGTAAATGAATAGGTCCGAAAACCGTAAATTAGCAGTTACGTGCTTACAAAGTACAGAACCCTCTGTGCGCGAGTCCGACTCGCACTTGACCGGTTTGACAAAATTCATAATGATGTTCCTAACTTTGACATTTAAATCAATATTTCTTAAGACATGGGATATTTTTGGTTCGGATTTTCATAATGTTTTTTTAATACTAAGTAAGTACTTAATACTAAGTAGTAATATCCTAGAACCAAAAATTCGAAAACATGTGATATCTATCCCACTCCCTCTCAATGAGAGGAGGCCTGTGTCCCAGCAGTGGGAACGTTATAGGCTGTTTATGTTTGTGTTAATACTTACTATGCAAATTAAATACTTACTATGAAATACTTACAAACTTATTTCGCGGACGGTAAAATAATACTGTGCTTTTTTTTTATGGATGGAAAATCATCTAATGACTCCTCCCGCTTTGGGTGGAGCGGAAGGGAGTGTCAGACTCTTACTGACTAAAACCCACCCGTGTTCCTTCCTTAGCCTTTATGTTCCGGGCAGCGGTAACCCTTTCGGACAATCCCGCTACCCCGGCATAATACTGTGTTTGCCTGAATATTCATCCAACCTACGGAACCCTTCACTGTGAATGGCACACGACACGCACTTAGCCGGTTTATTTTCGTACATGCTAGTGTAATTTTAGTGGTCATATCCGGAAGGGATTCCTTTCCCGAAAAAGGTCACCACAAAAAACTTTTATTATTCGACGTAGATTTATGAGGGACAGTACATTTTCATTAAAGCTTAAGAGCTCTGAGTGTTCTTTTTTAGTACGTAAGTACTCGAAAATATACTGAAGTATGGACCTTGTAAAGGCCAAAAAATAATGAATACTTTATCTACTGCAAAGCTATCAGTCATACGAATTACAGTCCGCCCGCAGTCGTTTTACTTGTGACAACAGCAACTTAACAGTTTTTTTTACGCAAGTTAACACTTGACCGGGTTTTTAAGATTACTCCCGATCAGGAAGGCAGTTCTCGTAATTTTAAGAACGTTTATCACGGTATTTCAGTCTCAATCTGTCAAAAATACCTCGAATTTCCCTACATTTTGACAAGTTTTTGACATTTGTTTGTCGCTGAGATGAGACTGCGACTAGATTTTGAACGTTTTAAATTACGAGAGTTGGCCTTCTGATGTTTATCCTTACTTTGCTAACACTGCGTTTGAACCCAAGACCCCTAAATCGTTTACGATATATCTATGTCTCAGAAAATGTACTAAACAAAGCTATTGTGCTAAAGTGTTACAAATGGGTTAGAGGGGCAAATAATGACCAAATAAAATTATATTCTCGCCTCTTGAGTGGCTACTGTTTAAAGCCCTTCTCTGCAGCAGAAAGACAGATAAGCATAATCCCGGAATAGCAAAATCCCAGATTAGCAGAACGACAGATTTGCATAATGGCAGAAGTACAGACCCACACAGAAAACAAAAATAAAATTGAATAGTTACAATTCGTAAAATAGGCTTATTCTGAACATTCCCAACAGCGCTTTATATTTTCAGGAAAGGAACGAAAAATAAAATGTCGTGTTTCATGTTCTTTGATTTACGAAGCTTTTAGCAAAAAAAAAAATATATTTTTGTTAAAGATTAAATGAAACACCTACAATACTTTTATCTCACGAAGTGACGCGTGCTTTCGCTACGTGTAGCGTCCATTTATAGCCCTATTGTATTTGGAAGATTCATTTTTCTCCGATTGATCGCACTTCGGCCGTGGACCTTCATAATATTTTATGATTAGTCGCTCTGCGTCCGTCAGTCTAGTATAGTCAAAACACAACGTGTTTTAACAATGACAATAGAACAATGAGACTGTTGTGTACACTTGGTGTACCGTTGACGTTTCAAGCACATTCTCTTATGTACACTTGACGCTTGGGGGTTAATTGTTCCTAGTATTTATATTATGGATATCACTTTCTTTTTTAAACTAGTCACAGTCATTACTTTAATCTCTTTAAATTTGTCTCCGAGAGTGTCTCGGAATTAATTTATGAATTGATCGAACCGCTCGTTTCTGCAAATAAAGATAGTCTGAATATCGGCGGAATTTCCCCATAATAGGATACACAGCTAAAGTACACTAAATGGGCTGTCTCTATGTCAGTTAAATTACGAATTTTTCTAACAGCGTACGTTGCGGAACTTAGCTTTTTTGTCAATTTATTTATATGTGAGCCCCACTGGAAGCTTAGCATTCAAAGATACGAGTAACCCCAAAAATACTGTGCTGTCTTCAGGATTATTATAAATCAGAAACACGAAAGGACCAAGAATTGAGCCCTGTGGGACTCCCATTGTTACTAAAGATCCAGAAGGTCTTTTTGCATTAACGTTAACACTCTGAATCCTTTTACTCAAGTATGAAATAAGAAGATCCAGAGCAGTGTTCCGGATCCCGTAGTAGCGGAGTTTCCTGATTAACGTTTTAATGGAGAACGCTGTCGAATACCTTGGACAAATCACACAAGATGCCCAAGGCATCACATTTTGCCATCGATACTCAAAAAAGAAGAACGGAACAGAACCAAGATACAGGGGTCATATTAAATTAGCTAGCGAAACTCTGTAGACATGATGGGTATCGACATCGAAATACAATAAAATAAAAATATTTGAATTTTTTTGGGGTCGACGACCTCTGGGAGTGTTGTTACTTGAAGTATGAGTTGAAAAAATCTGTTTTCTTTTGTTTTATCGTGATTAGAGATATCGATACTTCTGTGAAATATTATAAGTACTCAAAAAACCTAATTTTTAAACTGATGTTTTAAGTGACTACACTAACTGGTTAACGGTCTATGACCCCACAAGAAAAGTCATTTAATTAACTTCATTTTAGGGTTCCGTACCCAAAGGGTAAAAACGGAACCCTATTACTAAGACTTCGCTGTCTGTCCGTCCGTCTGTCTGTCACCAGGCTGTATCTCAAGAACCGCGATAGCTAGACAGTTGAAATTTTCAAAAATTATGTATTTCTGTTGCCGCTATAACGAAAAATACTAAAAAAAAGATAAAATAAATATTTAAGGGGGGCTCCCATAAACCAAACGCGATTTTTTTGCCCTTTTTTGCTCGATATCAATTATGGCAACAGGTAGGCACTTGAAATATTCAAAAAAATACTCAGTTGTATTTTTACTTTAATAATAAATAATTAAATTAAAATAAAATAAATATATGAGGGGGGCTCCGATACAACAAACGTGATTTTTTTATATATGTAGTGTTAAATATTGTACGGTGGTACGGAACCCTTCGTGTGCGAGTCCGACTCGCACTTGGCCGGTTTTTTTCTTTTAACATGTTTAGATATGGATACTCATCTCATCTGTTCAATGTGAGCCTGCGTACCTATTTCTAGTAATAAGCAACATTGTTGTTGTTGTATTATGGGGTGTTATCACAGGCTGCCGGTGTTTTTAACCGACTTCTAAAAAAGGAGGAGGTTCTCAATTCGAATGTTTGTATTTTTTTTTTTTTTTAGGTTTGTTCGCGCATAACTCCGTCGCTTGCCAACCGATTGGAAAAATTCTTTTTTTGTTGGAAAGGGTATACTTCCCAAATGGTCCCATAGTCAACAAGTCGGGATCTGATGATGGGATCTTAGAGAAATCGAGGGCAACCCTCAAATTTTATAGGCTCACTTATTGTTTTTCGCATATTTTATGAAGGATCTTGTGTATTTGCGTATGGTTGTCACCATCTCAGGTAGCTGGGCTGATGATGGAAGGTACAACTCCTTAACAGTAAGAAGTTACTCGAACAGGCAAGGACTGTTTTAGTAAATTGTTTTGATGTTTGATAGGGCATTTGCCACATTTGTTCTCATGATCATCAAGTCATGACCTGATGCTGCAGTCAGGATAGTCTGCAGAGTGCCTAACTCCTCGACAACTAACAGCAGATATATCGTGTTTAGGCTCATTGAAAAGGGCTCGATGTGTGGATAAACGTACTGTTAATGAAGAACACGAGAGAGACCTGATGCTGAAGCCAGGAGCATCAGAAAAAGTACAAACCTTGAAATTACAGCACCGTAGTCGTTTTTGGGATCATTTTAAACGGGACTAAATTTTAAGTTCAATGCAATGTTGACATAAGTCTGGCCTGATGCTGCAGCCAGGATTATCAGCATCTAGTCTAATTAATGAATAAGGTATGCTTCAGAGGTGGTCCCATATAAATTTTATGAACTTTGCTTGGGTAGTTTTGGAATTAGCTTCAACAATACGTTTGTTTTCCACTTAGTTTATATTGATGATGTTTATCTTCCTTCCACTAATATTCACATAGCAAGTAGTGTTATATGAATTTGTATTATGGGGTAGGTACAACTAAAAAGCGAAAAATAAAAACTTTTTTACAAAAAAAAAACAACCGACTTCCAAAAAAAAAACACTACAAAGTGAAAAATAACTTTAATTTCGGAAGTCGGTGTCAAAAAAACGAAAATGTGGAACCAACGACACCGACTTCCGAAATTAAAGTTATTTTTCACTTTGTAGTGTTTTTTTTTTGGAAGTCGGTTGTTTTTTTTTTGTAAAAAAGTTTTTTGTTTTCTGCCTGTGTTTGCCATTACTTACATGACTGAGAACCACTTTCATAACGGCTTCCGCACCCACTTACACCAAACCACTAAAACGAGACAGTATCTCGTTACCGATTGCTTTTGCCGTAAGATTGGGGGCTATCTAAGTTCGCATGGGCACTTTAAAGCTACATTTTTTTTACCGCGCTTTGGATTTTCAACGCCCGGCTAACGCTGGAAGTTAAAAATCCACATTACTCTTTTTTACTTTTTTTTCGGTCTCTTTGGACTTAAAGAATAGCACCTCCCCATACTTCCCGTGGGTGTCGTAAAAGGCGACTAAGGGTCGTATCGGAGAATGGGCAGCAGCGTTCTCTATGCATTTCACCATCATACTGCGATCGCCAACCTGCCTGCCAAGCGTAGCGATTGTGGCAAACCCCCCCAAGAATGACAAGCACAAAAACACTTGGCCCCTAGTACCTGGCGGCCCGCTTACCCTTGGTTTTTGGGCAAGACCTATGTCCAGCAGTGGACGTCTTTCGGCTGAAATGATACTGATGACTCTTTTTTAATGTGCTGGGGATGCGCTCTGTTTTCTCGCTCTGGATTCTCAACATCAAGAGCTGAAAATTGCGTCCGTGTGTGGGATTAAGCCGAATCCACACAGGAGCTTGGTAAGCGCCACGCTTGGTTAGTAGCGTAGCTCGAACAAGTGCAACATATATAGCAATGAATCGTGCCAGTAGTGTCTAGATCTGCCGTCTCTAGAGACGGCAGATCTAATAAAACTCGTGGCACTGAAAGTGCGCTGAGGGCACAACTTCTGTGGTGACCGCCATTCAAAGCCGTCAGTTTATTTATTTATATAGGTAAACTTTATTGTACACCACAAAAAATAGATCGAACACTATAATATAATACAATGGACAGCCTTATTACTTTCTGCGATCTTTTCCAGGAAACCTTGGAATGGATAGTGATTTGCCTGGACATAAAATGGGGCTATCGTTAGTGCAGTGAGGCTTACAAAACCTAAACGCAAAAAATGCAAGTTTTAGAAACAATACAAGTAAAAGATCGACTACAGTAAACAACATAGAAAAATATATGATATTTTTCAGGATATATGCTAGGTAGATAGTGTGTAAAAATATATAAGTACAACTAATTTGATACGATAGAAAAAAATCATGAAGATACCTGTAAAAACTTTCTTTTTACAATAAAACCATACCTACCTACTAATAAACATACAATCATTATGATTTTTTGTCAGATTATTCTACAAGCAACATACTAAAGCACTAGTGTTTTAATTTATTCATTTAGTCCAAACAATAGATTTTTTGTAAATATATTATTGCTTCATATTTTGCAATAAATTACAAGCGTTGTGTCATCGCACTTCTCTTTCTTTTCTATGCAGTCCGACAGTGACCGCGCTTTAGGTCATGTAGTCCCCTTATGTCATGTGTGTTGCGCGAGTAAACAGTGACACGCTTGGTTTGTATGGAAAATGTTGACAATGCCGCCTCTACCAGCAACTGCCGCCGCCAAGCAGCCTTTTTTTTTTTGGATGGGAAATCATCTAATGACTCCTCCCGCTCTGGGTGGAGCGGAAGGGAGTGTCAGACTGTTACTGACTAAAACCCACCCGTGTCCCTTCCTTAGCCCTTTATGTTCCGGGGCAGCGGTAACCCTTTCGGACGATCCCGCTACTCCAGCAGGCTTCGGCCCTAGCAGGCCCCTTCCTTTGTGCTGACATCTCTTTGAGGCGCGCGTGGAACATATACGCGCCGTCCGGCACGGGCCAGCGGTGCTATTCTGTAAAAAGATCACCGTGATAACTTAGGTGAAGTGAGCTACAAGTGAGCTGTCATTCCAACCTGATGCTAGCGATTGACACTATTGACAGCTCATTTTAAGCTCACTTCACCTAAGTTTTCACGGTGAGATTTTTACAGAATAGCATCGCTGGTCCTGATCGGACGGTGAGCTACCCATTACTCTCCGTCCGCAGGCCCCCGCCTACAGCGGCCGGCTCCCGACGCCCGGAGCGTCTCCCGCGGCGGCTGGGACGTGAGGTCCTCTCCCTCAGCCATCCCGCCACCTCCTTCGCTAGCATGACAAGCAGTCTCCGTTCGCTATGGAAAGTAGGCAACGTAGCACTGAGTATGTGTGGTATGACCGTTGAAATGGGCTGTTTTGGCGCAGCCGTGATGTACCCCCACACCCACTATGTGTATACTGGGTCAAATTAAATTATCTAGCCAAACTCCGCAGACGTGATGGGTATCAATATCTAAACATGATAAAACCAAAAAGAAATTATCAAACAAAGCGTGATTCATAAAAAAATTCCAAATAATTAATGTTATTATTTCTTTCTTTCCAAAACGGTGTGGCTTCAACTGAACACGTTAATGATGTCGGCTAACGTAGGGTGCCTTTACCTATTATCGAAGTCCGTTATAATTTAATGAAGCCTCGAGTATTGCTAAGCATTCATGAATGCCTTGAGGAAGTCAAAATATGCGATGAGAACAATCGACACGCGTTTGATTTTCAAAGGGCCTGACAGAGATGAATTTACATTACAATTCCTTATAAAGTTCCTTGTGGAATATTTCTTAAGCGTAACAATTACTTCCCCCGTCTACCGCTTTGTTGTGTTCAAGTAAACAAACAAGCATTGCGTTACACGCTCAGAATTACAATCCTATTTATTCAGAAATACCAACAACTAGCTGTGCCCCGCGGTTTCACCCGCGATAAAAGTATTATAGCCCTTTTTTATTGATTCCCTTTACAAATCTCCACCCCCCCCCCCCCTCTTTTTACATCAAATCGATAGTGACTTTCCATCAGGCGCACCGTCCGCGTCGATCGAAAGTACAAAATAATATAATATTTAATAATATTATATTATTATTTTATATAATATTCCCACCCACCACTCACTCCCCACTCCCACTCCCTCTCACTGAGAGGAGGCCTGTGTCCCAGCAGTGGGAAAATTATAGGCTGATTATGTATGTATAATATTTTTAAGGTCATTTTGAATACATCTCGCAGTATTTTAACGGAAAAATTGTCATGATCATCATCAGTCTAGGCTTGTCCCAATTAATTTTAGGGTCGGCTTCCAGTCTAACCGGATGCATCTGAATACCAGTATTTTACGTGGAGCGACTGCCTAAGTTCAACGTATGACATCTGGAACCTACAGCTTGTCGTGCTTTCTGAGGCACGGAGTGGTCTCTGTATGTAAAGATGGTCACCCATCCACGGACAGACCGCGGCGCGCGGCAAGCGTAGCTTAACCTGATCGATCGACCCATGCGGCTGTTATGATTACTTAGCCACGAGACGATTGAAACGAAAAAATCGTATTTGATAAAAATATTCAAACATGGATACTATTTGACAATCTTGGGCTTGTGACCACACGTAGCCAAAGCAAAGCCTTTTGAAACGACTCTGTTAGTTTTTAATCACTGTGAACGACTGACATTTTAGTTTACGACCTTTGATAAAAGTAATATTTTTATTTAATTTTTAGCCACATGTCCACTTGGTTGATTAAATTGTCAGAATTTTTATTTGCATGCATACCTTTATAGGGTACTGAGAGCCGTGGTGGCTCAGTGCTAACGGTCCTGACTAATGAGTTGTAGATCGTGGGTTTGAACCCAGGCAGGCGCTTTACTTTGTGTAAACTATTTCATCACCACTGCTCTCAAAATGGTAAAGGAAAACATCTTGTGGAAACCGGCATTTCTTAGAACAAAAAATTCGAAGACATGTGACATCCACCAACTAGAACTGGGCCCGCGTGGTGGATTACGTCACGGCCCACTCCTTCGCACAGAGGGAGGGCCAGTGTCCCAGCAGTGGATACATTATAGGCTGATTAATGTAAGTATGTTATGTATGTAGGTAAGTAGGCTTTATCAAACCGAAGCGGAAAATATTCTGCTTAAAAAAATATTTTGTATTTCAAATAAACCTTTCATAGAGCATAAACTCCTTTCACGCGCTCCGGTTGGGCGATAGTCGCCAAGTAGGTACAGACGCCAGCACATGAAGCTACCTGAAACTGTCAAATTTTCCCAATCAACTTTGAACCTTATGCTTTAGCGATAAAGTTGAAAATCTATTAAAGAAATTTGACAGATTGTAGTAGCTTGATGTGCGTCTGTACTTACCCGGTGTTGAACTGTATAAATAATAAAGCCTTTTATGCGGACAATAGATATACAATTATGTTTCTTACTTACACTACTGCACAGTTGGTCCAATATTGGAGGAGAAAATAGGCGAGAGCCAAACCCAGAATCATGACATTTTACTTAGGTTTTTTCAAAAAGTGTATATATAGGGTGTGGCGTAAATAGTTGTCCACCTTTATGGATTCAATATACCAGAAAAAAAAAAAAAAAAACGAAAATGCGGAACCAACGACACCGACTTCCGAAATTAAAGTTATTTATCACTTTGTAGTTCTTTTTTAAGTCGGTTGTTTTTTTTTTTGTAAAAAAGTTTTTTTACCCAAGAGTTCCGAAAAAAATTTTTTTTTTTGTTTTTTTTTTTTACGAAATTTCTACCTTTTGTTACCAATTTGGTTATAGTTTCAAAAAAAAACAATAATTTTATTTTGTTTTCTGTTAATTACTGCTGCATACTGGAGCTATCGTGTAAAAGTATGTTTATTTTTTAATGTAAATTTAGAACCTTTGAAGAAAAAGTTAGTTCTTCTCTATTTTAACCCTAATTTTTAACATAGGAATCATGCAAATTCAAGAGCGATTTAAAAAAAAAACGTACTACTAATATGGTTAAAATTTTAATAATTATGTTATAGTACCGGACCGGACCGTCCGGACGGTAAAGGTTGGATTCAGATCCAGCCTTAACCGTACGGACGGTCCGTGCAACGGACGTCCGTACGGTCGTCCGTACGACTACGAACCATCCGTATAGCACATAGCCTTATGGTATGCCGACAGGGCTCCATTTTTTATCGCATCGGTCCTTGTTAGCGTCATCAGCACACAACGTACCTCCCCTAACGAAACCCGACACTTGTCACACGTTTGCCCGCCTACCTGTCGAAACACCCCACGCGTCGGAGTAGTTGAATGGGCGCAGTAAAGTCATTGTTTTAACAATGACAATAGAACAATGACACTGTTGTGTACACACGGTGTACCGTTGACATTTCGAGCACTTTTTCTTATGTAGGTACATATGGCACCGTGGCACTTGAGGGGTTAACACGTCTTTTTTCTCATCAGGCGAACAAGGCGTGTAATGGCAAACAATGTTTTTACAAATTACTTATTATTTATTCAAGATATACAACAACCAATTACCATAGACTAAACATACATAACATACATCATCAGCCTATAATGTTCCCACTGACCAAACACAGACCATAGACTAAACATGAATAGTATAAATACTGCTCACACAAATGCCTTCGAGCCTAAAACCTTTAACATAATAACAACATCTATCTTATAGCAACAATAATAGCAATATACAATATGTAACATAATTACCATAGCCTAAACATAAATAGTATAAATACTGCCCACACAAACGCCTTCGAGCCTAAAAACTTTAACATAATAACAACATCTATCTATATAATAATAACAATATGCAATATATAACATAATTAACGTAAGACCTCATACACCCCAATTAGAGTTTTGAGTTAAAAGCATAATAAGTACAATGGCCAAAACTGATTTTTTTTTAAACTAACTATTATTATTAAGAAAATCGTGTTGACTCTAGCATTGCTCATGCATTTAAAATTGAGTCATGCCTTGAAATAAGATTTAATTTTCTTTGACTCAATCGGCGGTTAGTATGGCAAAAAACATAATTTAAAAAAATACCTATTACTGAAATCGATTCAGTAGCTACTTTCAGTAGTCAATTGTGAACAAACTACTTTCAGAACTTGCATTTTTTTGTTACATCTTGTATACATAATATGTAGGTATGGTAACGAATCGTTAAGAGATATTTTCAGAACGGAGGGCTTCTTAACACTGATTAGCACTGACTGAATTATGTTTATTTATTAAAAATAATATGCAATATATTGTAGCGGTATCTACAATGCCACATGCGAAAAACGTTTCATACTGACTTCACGAAATCCTGCATCTCGCAAGCAGAGTTTACCGCGCAACTAGCATAGATACAACGGCCCGACATGAATCATCGGGCAGTTGCCCGCCAGACACAACACCCGTCTGGTCGGAGGATCCTCCCTTTTCTATAGAATATGAGTGAACTTTGCACCCTGTTCCTCATACTTCTATAATATCATTTTCAAATCTGATACTAAGAGAAACATTTGTAAACAATATCTATAAATATGGCATTATTCTACCTATCACCTACCTACCTACCTACCTACCTATCTATTATTATTCTAACAATATTATTTATTATTAAAGTTACTGCTATTCATGACATACTATCAGTTACCGTCAGCTTTTAAGTAATAAAATGGTAATTATATGATCTGCATGAGTTTTTGGGAACAAATAATGTTAGTAAGCAATTTATGATTCCTTTTAATACTGTTGCTTATCCGACATGGGTAGACTGTGGAGCCTTAAAATGTTATGTTTAAAATAAGAACAAATGTACACATTTATGCAATATATAGATATGTATATTATCTGGCCCCCTTACTAGTAAACGTTGTATAGCGTCTGTATAGTTACACAACGTTTTGTCTTCTTCTTTCGAAAGTAAAATTACTGTCGACTGAAAGAGATAAATCGGTGTGTAACTATTCATCTGATATAATACGTTTATTAGTAAGTTAAAGATTCAGTACATTTCTTATGAAAAATGTTATAATATCTAATATTACCAAGCTATTGTCCCAATGCAGGGCCTTTCCTCTTCTCATACAAAGAAGGCACGAGCCATTCATCTTGAGCAAGCGTAGTGATCAATTTACCACGTTTGCTTAAGTCGGATGGCGATTTCAGACTTATATTAACTACTAGCTGACCTAGAGAACTTCGTACAGTCAACAGCAAAAGTAGATGATGAAAATCAGAAATTCAATACCTACTAATGAACGGAGTTCCCATCAGAACTGTGTGGCGTCGAAGTGATTCAAAAGTATGTGATTGTAAATTATACCAAACATTTACTACTAGTACAGCTGCCATATAATCGTGATCAGTTTTGACTCCAAAAGTGACTTCAAAATTTCATCATCTACTTTTGCCGTTGACTGTACCGCCTCAGAAATAAATAATGTGATCGCACATTTGATTGACTTCTACGACCTAAGTCAGGTCGTCTTCTCTTTGGCATTGTATATACACTAAGCTATTCGCACAGGTCGATCGATCAGGTTAAGCTACGCTTGTCGAGGTTGGTCTGTGGATGGGTGACCATCTTTACATACCGAGGCCTCACCGTGCCTCGGAAACCTCTTAAGCCGTTGGTCCCGGCTATCATTCGTGGATCTTTGACAGTCATTACGGTTTGTCAGAAGCCCGAATATCTGACAATAAATCTTACCAAGGGGTGTCGTATTGCCTAGTAACTGGGTTGTGGAGGTCCGAAATCCGCCCCTAAGACGACCCACTGACCCAGATAGGCAGTCGCTCCATGTAAAATACTGGTATTCAGCTGAATCCGGTTAGACTGGAAGCCGACCCCAACATAGTGGGAAAAGGCTAGGCAGATGATGACTAAACTACAAAAAATGGCAAATGGCAGTACTTTCACATAGTCACAAACGAAAGAAATGACAAATATTTGTTTGTTGTCAAATATTTATAGTGCGTTCAGAAATTTATTTTGTGACTAAACTTAGAAAGATATATAAAGCTACATAAAAAATGTCTGTCTTGATAATAAACTAGAATAGAAATAAAATAAAAGAGTAAAAGTCAGACCAAACAATTGAATAAATCAAACTATACAATCTTATTACCTTCGTATTATTTAATTTCTGAACGCACCCTGTTTGACAGGGACGAATTCTGTTGCTTATAGATACTATTTCCCTTACAACTTCTTCATATTTTCTCACCTTTTAAAACTTCCTTGGACTTCCACAAATATTTCAAAACCAAAATTTGCCAAATCGGTTCAGCCGTTCTAGAGTTTTAGTGAGACTAACCACTTTATCTGTTCTGTGAGACTAACAAACGTTCAATTCAATTCAATTCATTTATTTGTCGTCATTTCATTTTTATATACAGGGTGGGCAAAAAATTGTGGATCAAACGAAACAGGGTGATAGTTGAGGTTATTTACAGTAAAAAAAAATAAAAATAAAATAGCAAAAAATAAAATAAAAAAGTATCATCACTACAACAGTGCTTTTATGACAGTGGGTACCATGATTTATCAGTATTGGCACTTTTTTCAATATCCTTTAAGGCTCACGAAAAATTATTTCTAACATTAGAACCTTACTTTACCTTACCTTACTTTACCTTTTTATTTCACGAGAAAAACGCTTTTGTATTTTGCGCTAAGGTATTTATGCGTCTGACTGTACATATTTGCACGACAATCGGGCCCGTCCATTTTACGTGCCGACTAGGGTTCAGATAGGTCTCAACTTGTTAAACATGGTCACCTATCCACAAAATGACCGTGGAAAATGTAGCTTAACTTCGCAGTTAGACACAATATCTATATAGCTTTTATATCAATCAATGTGTAATGGGCTATGTTGGAGTCGACTTTCAGTCTAACCAGAAGCAGTTGAATATCAGTATCAAGTGTGTAGCTCCAGTATGGTAACAAGATATTCCTTCGTTGCCAGCCGAGATCGAGTAAAGTAAACATTCTTGTATAAATTACATGTCGATATGTAACTACGTCAGATGAATGGGTATTCTCCATCGATTTCGTCTCGTTATATTTCCAGAGAAAATATCGTGGAATAAGAACAAAGGAAATTGTTAGAGGTTATATTATACTTGTAGCTTTACGCTGAATTGGATGCGCATGTGTTAGTATGGTTTATTGCTCGTTTTTGGCAATCGGATGAAAAATTTATATTGGCAGTACGAAAAAAGTGTGCGAAGTTATGTGAAATTCTCGTATTAAAAAAAAAATTGTTGTAACAACATTTATGTATATTAATTTGTTGATTTGTTGATATCAGAAGGCCAATTCTCGTAATTTAAAACGTTCTTTAGTCGCAGACTCATCTCGGCGACAACAAGTAAGTCAAAAACTTGTCAAAAATGTAGGGGAATTTAAATGTATGTTTTGACTAGCGAACGTCTTGGTGCTATGTTGCTATGTTATAATATGTAGATCAGGTTTGACATAATATTCGACACGTATTCGTCATCTTTACCATAATATAAGAAACCATGTCAGCCATGCCATGTTTGAAAAATAAATAGTGGGAATAGTTTCAATCAGAAAATGTTCCACTTTGGTCTCTAGGACCAGACAATATCTTCACGTACGTCGCGGACGGTTGTAATCTTAGTAAGTCTATAAGCAATGATGAAATAAAGAAAGAAAATACGTTTATTTGCGGTGAACATGACGCAAAAAAGAACATAAACATAAAAAATAAAATAAAAAAAAGGTAGGGGGACGCATGCGTCACATCCACTCAACACGGCTATCGGCTGCGACCCTATGCAAGACATGTGACCCTATGGAAGACATATGATTATAACACAAGTTTTCTGAGTGTCCATGGAGTTTCTTGCCCGTTATTCTCCATAGGAACCTACTACGCTTCGGAACGGGCAACTAACTTCGTACTTCTGACCGACCGACTCCTTGAAGATTCAAAAGTGCCTGTAATTTAATAATTATATGCTTTGTGTTTATGAATTTGGTGTTGAGAATTTATCTAAGTAGTAGGTGATTCCTTTCTAATAATAATAATTTATTTCAGACATAATTCTAGTTCTAATAGTTTTACACTCATACATTTAAATTACTTATAAACTACATTAAATTCTAAACAGATTAATTATTCAATATTCAAAAACACATTAAAAAATAATTATTAAATATGTCAAAAAATTATAAAAATGTTAGAATCGTATAAAAAAATATCATACGTTTCGCAATACATTTCGAAGGCTTTAGGTTTTTTCAAGTTTTCAACTTCAAATTCTCAATTCAGCAACCGAGTGTTAGTGCCACTTAAAACTGAATAGAAACTCTAAAAATGAGGAGATACTAAAATAACTCCAGAAACATTATTTTAACAACTAAGTAACAATATTAACACAAAGAACAAGAAAGACGGCAGATTGAGTTTCTTTATAAACTCAAATTGGAAGCAAAATAGCAATATTTTGCTATGAAAATTTAATTTTAATTTTTGAATGAAAAGTAATATTCCGTGAGCAATCACGGAATATTACTTTTCATTGGAAAATATTATAAACCTTCAAATCCACATCAAAAAAATATAACTTCTAGACAAGTATATTTTTCTCACTTTGTAACTTTGTCTTAAGCCAACACTTTTAAATTGAAGTTCTTTGAAAGGAAGTGTTGCCAGAGAGAAATAAAGAGAACTAAAAAGAAATAAAAAACTAATAATAAAATCGAGGTCAAGGCATCCCAACAGCTCTTTTAATTAGATGTTCGTGGCATATCTGTTGTTCACTATACTTAATTATTATTGTAATTTTATCATACAATTATTAAATTGTTTAGCATGGTTTTTGTTTACTTCAAATTACTTGATGAGACTTCATAGAATAAGTCCTGAGGTGCCTATATCTCACTATTGTTCTATATTATTTTAATCTTAACATACAAGGTTAAATTGTTTTAGCTTTGGCAGCGTAAATGATGATTTCCACCAAACGGCTCGCATCGCATCGGATCGGAACAGATTTGACAATCATTAAACGATATTAAATAGTGTACATAGTATTTAAAGTCTATATTAACAAGCCGCGCACAGCAGCTTGACCGCGGGCGTCTTCCGCGACACGCGATCGTAACCCTATGCTGCGACGCGCTTACGGCTGTATTCGATCGAATCCTTTCGGCTGTCGTCCAAATTTTTCTTTTCCTCTTCTGTGTTTTATGATTATTTTCTTCTTATAGTCACCAATACTACATCAACTTCAACGATTTTCAAAAATTAGAACACGGCAACACGGTAGGAATGAAACTATTTGATTACGTGCAGAAGCGGATATGTTCGCAAGCTCTATGTTCGCAAGTGACGGTACGGAGCCGATCGTATGCGTCGACATGCTGCCGGACGCGATCAGCTGTCGCAGTATCCGTTCGTATCCTATCCGATCCGATGCGGTGCGAGTCGTTTGGTGGAAATCATCCTTTACTTTACTTGAAATTAATTGGTGAAACTTCACAGACTTGAGGTGCCAAATAAATCAATAATCAAAATTACTTAGCAAAATTGTTAATAACATAAGCATAATGAGCCCACTGCTGGGACACAGGCCTCCTCTCTTCGAGGGGCATTGGGCTGTAATCTAGCGGGCCCAGCGCGGGTTGGTGGATGTCGCGTCTTCGTATTTTTGATTCTAGGACATAATATCAGTGGTGATGAAATTATTAACACAAAGTAAAACCTGGCTGGGTTCGTACCCACGACCTACGACTCATAAATCGGGGCTATTTTTACTGGGCCACCTCTGCTCCCAATCTAAACTACTTGGGAGTTATGAAACAACTGGCGACATGTTACATACTCCTCTACCTGTCCCTTCGGCGAACACATCCGTGATTTTATGTCAGTGGAACCACACGTAAGAACTCGTAACTTGATCCACATGAAGTGTGATTGCCTTCTGACCCTGTTAACGCTGCCCGGATCTACAAGATTCATACGAGTTTATTTGTCCCCTGAGAGGACCCGGAAAGAAGCACATGCCGCGCCATGACTGGGCCAATTTGTACCTATTTATTATTCTGTACGCAACCTCAGCGTCAACTGAAAGGATTGGATTCCTAATGTAACGTTCTGTTAGGTCAGATAAATTACGAGAAACATAAAAATATACAGAGATTTTTGTGTTTTGGCAGAATCCCAATATTGCATGGCATATAAACGGCTTACAGCATTTTTTTCTGCATAAAGGCGAGAAATGTGCGAGCTCAATTGATATTTGTACAAGGTTTTTTTTTTGTATTTACAAAACGTTTCATTCCAAAAAAGAATGATTGAACTGTGGGTGCGTTTCTGCTTTTTCGCTGCGAGAAAAACTCGTTGTGGTTAAAAAATTTGCTATAGTCAGCAAGGTTAGTTGCCTACTACCAACTCAGAGTATGACAGACTAGCTTCTGCCCACGCCTATGCCCGAAAGTCTGATAAACTAAGCTACGCTTGCCGCGGTTGTTCTGTGGATGGGTGACCATCTTTACATACCAAGACGCCTCCGTGACTCGGAAAGCACGTTAAGCCGTAGGTCCCGGCTGTCATTCGTGGATCTTTGACAGTCGTTACGGGTAGTCAGAAGCCCGGAAGCTGACAACTAGTCTTACCAAAGTTTACCAAGTTTTAAAAACTTATCGACCTTCTACATTCTACACTCTCTGAGGTACACTTTTTTAAATTAATAAACCTCTAAAAACTTTTTGCGCTTCTAATGATGCACACTTTTTTTAACAATTGTGCCTCTTTTTATTAACTTTCTGGTCTTTACTCACAGTTGGTCGCAGTAGCTAAGCTAGAACCAAACAACCAAAAGTGGAAACTGAGCGAGCGATGTAGCAACAGGCGAGCGCTACATCCAAGTCGGTCGCAGTTACCCATCTAGTATTTTAAAGAAATAAAATAGGAAATATTTGAGGTTCACAAAAAGAGATGCAATTATTATATGAGGGTGTTTGATTAATATACTCGTACATGTCCATTTATAACATTAGCAAGGATTTCATTGTCTAAAAAAAACGAATAACACGCGAAGTCCATAGTATGTATGTATGTAAACAACAATTTCGTTTCTGTGGGGACCAATCAATATCCTGTACAACAGTGTTTGCTGTTTTTAAACAAACACAGGGAAAAATTGAAAAAATGCGACATATCGATATGGGAGATTGTACTCATCATTATGAACAACTTTTACTATGGGACCAAACCTGAAATCGCGAAAAAAAATCAGCTGTTCCCCACATTTTGACGAGTTATGCGAACATAAATGTAGGGAATATCTGATTTTTTTTCGCGATTTCAGGTTTGGTCCCATAGTAAAAGTTGTTCATAATGATGAGTACAATCTCCCATTTCGATTTGTCGCAAGTTTTCAATTTCAACCTGTAGGTATAATTCGAGCGCTACAAAGCTTATTCGATGTCCCTGGACGTTGATGAAGTTTTTTTGCACCTCACGACTAATCGTTACTATATCCTTCTCTTGTGTTCATAATATTTTTGTGAATTTTATTTTTTCTTCTGGATAAGCTCGCTCCATCGTCGACTTTGTCTCTGTCACCTTTGACCTAGACTGGAGTCAAGAGCAGGTCCATTTAAAAAAAAAAATGTATTTTAATGTCTACCTCGTTGGTCTAGGGGTCGCAAGCGCTACAGCCGCGCATGAGGTCCTGGGTTCGATTCCCAAGTCAAGCAAAGTGTCCTCGTGTTTTCCCATCAGAAATTTCTTAGTAACAGCCCGGGGTCTGAATTTGTGCCTGGTTGGTGGCAATAGTTTGCAATTTTATTTATTTATTATTTATTTATTCAATTGGTCTTACGAGCTAACAGATTTGACATCCAAAAAACAACTAAAACACCACCAACTTAAACTTTTTCATTTCAATTCTGTGATTCATTTCTTTTTATTTATTTTCTTTAGGTACTGGGTTTTTGGTCTAATCGTGTATAATTCGTAATGTGCGTTTTATTGAAGCAGATTTTTTTTTTCTACATTTTCTATATAATATTGGTTCGATGATAATCATCATTTTTAGCCTACTATAAGGGCCGATTCTACCAAAGTTAGACATCTTTTATCCGTGGAATAAAATTGACTTCTGACAGTTCTAGTATCGAACTATCGACAAACTGTCAAAAAGAATCATTCAAGGTATAAAAGTTTGGTGAAGTTCGCCCTAACTGTATTTTATAGCTCTCGCTGAACTAACAAAAAACCTACGTCCATTGACCTTCGTTGGTTTCATCCATCAGCTTAGCTATACTAAGCTTGTTTCAAGAATTGTCAAACCAAAACTATTAGCGAAACTTTTGGTAATCGCCGAACAGTTTGACGTTAAGTATAGTTTAGTTACGACCACAACTACTTAATCCCGACGGCTCCTAAAGTTTGGCAGTATCTCTGAAGTGAGTGCAATTTTCGCACTTGTAACACACTGGATGTCGGAAATATGAGTTAGAGAAGAAAATGTCTGAATCTCAAGCGACAGGCCTGTCGACGCCAGTCCTACTAACAAAATTCCAACTAACATTTCGACATATCAAATTGATCATGTTGGACGGATTAAAACAGGAGCAAACTCCGATTTTCCTGAACAGTTGGACAATAATGTAATGTAGGTATCTAAGGTGCTTAGTACAGGACCTTCCTTAGTATTCTACGGAGATCCTATGATATTGTACTAATCGAGGCTGTAATAAAAGCTGTGAAGTCAAGATCTCTAAGCGTAAGAGGTGATAGGTACACACTTGAACGTGTCGGCAAAATCCAAGATCCAGGGTGCCAGGGCCATCGACGCGTTGTGCGACCTGTTACCATGGATTCAGTGATCAGTACTTGATTCTGAACCCCCCCCCCCCTTGTGTTGAAATCTTGGGACGGTTATTAAAAAAAAATTGCTGTTCCAAACATTTTGAAAACGTAGGTATAAAAAAAATTGTAGTAGAGGGTGTATTGAAACCTTGCACCAGTTATTTAAAAAAAAAATGCTGTACCGTACATTCGCATTGCGTGCAATACTTTACATTGCGCCACCTGTTTGTTTTCTATTAATAAAATTAAATTTTATTCGAGAACATCCATCGGTTTCTTACTAAACTTCAACTATATCCGACAATCCTGCATACTTATCTCTTTTGTTGACGAGGTACATACCGCGCGGGTTTCGCGGCTAGAGCGGAATAGTTGGTGCCATAGGTATTGTTTCACTTGTTCCTGAGCGAAACTCGAACTCGGTATTCTACCCACGAGGATAGCGAAATCCTCTTTGGTGTGAACTGTGAACAGTAATATTACCGCATACCCATTTAGTTTTCTCTACCGCAGACGGTAGCGAATACCGCTTAGGTTTGAATAGGCTTTTACTTCGACAGTTGTGCGACGGAGGCAGGGGGTCTACTCCGAAGTGGTAAATTTATCGTATCGGCCGAATGTTCGGTCATTTCCTACTACGAAGTTCATTCTATTTGGTTCGGTAGGTTCGGATCCGACTGAACTTCATTCTGACACTTGTTGTATCGTAAACCCTACTCTGAACGAGAAAAGACTGACCGATAATTTGAGTTTGGCAAGAGTTACATCGTGAAATTAATGTCAAAATACACGACAGCAAAGTAGCTACCTTTTGAGTATCGTAACATATCGAATTTAATGAATTATTACAATTTTATGTTTGTTACTGTTTGTAATTAGTTTATCTAGCTTTGTTGTACTATTAGTTTTCATATCCTAATCCAGTAACACTGATTAAAGTAAGTTTGTAAGGCATTTTCTGGAATATGTGTAAGGATTGTCATATAGGTATAATTACGTAACTTGAAAATGTGATTTTTTGTTTATGTAGATATTGAAAAAAATTTGGTCTCAAATGATAGAGTTGTGTATAAAACTAATATTCCAATTGGATTTATGTAAATCGGACCACGCATTCGGAAGATATTAAAAGATTTGTGTAAGGAAATTGTACCAACCTATTTTTTTAAGGTTTATGCTCTAGATTTTTTTTATTGTAAACAGCGTGCCTGCTCCACCATTGAACACACATTTGGGATAGTCAAGGGTTGATGGAGGTGTCTCTTGGCAGCAAGAGAGGTGCACTAGGATGCACATAGAGCAGGCAGAATAATGTTACCCTGCTGTGTTTTGCATAATATGTGCATAGGTAAGGGCCGGAGTGAGTGCTCCGGAGTTAACCCAAGGTGATTTTGAATCTGAGAACTCCCGGCAGGTGATATATTATCAGCCTGCTATATTTGCTGATGATTTGTCGCAGATGCTTTGAGGAGGGTACAAAGAGAGAGGGAAAGACTGATACAATCATTAGATAATAATGAATAATATATATTTTTACAATACTAAACAACTAGAACTAATCTTCAATTTGTTACAAGTAAGACTAAAAATAATATAGCATTCAGCGTGGTGCAAATTTCTTCCCACAGTCGATGATTTAGCGTAGGTACGACTGTCGATGCTCCTCAAGTTGCCTTGGGCCAAATCTCGATGAGTAGAGCATCAATTTGTGCCGCTGTCGGTCTGGACATGGTGACATGTTCTTGCAGAATGTTTGTTCATAACTTTCATTTCCAAACTTCCAAAACACGAACATGATAAACGATAAGCCCAAGGGACACTTTATCACGCGTAAAGTGAATAATTTATGTAGTTTATAGTATATTTAGCTTGTTTTTTTGTGTACATCTCATAACTTGACTTTAACACTTTACACTTCAGTCAGCACTTGACGATAAACGACCGAAATACGATTATCGCTATAGCGATAGCGACAGATGAGTTGGTTTGAGTTTAAAAGTACTTTTTCTCAATTTTGCAATAATAAAAATCACAATCTCTCCCTTTGTTTGTTTACATGTCATCCTTTGACTTTTATCCATTTTCTTTTTATTTTGACAATCGGCAAATCAATCTGTATGCCAGCTACAAATATATTGTTTTTTCGAGAAATATTACAATGTTCTTAGGAATAAATATTGAATTAAAAGCAAAGTTCTATTTTCTTACTATAAAAAATAATTTTACGCTGTAATTCAACAGTGCAATTATATCGAAATGAGTATTAATTACTATAAACACATATCGATAAAACGTTCACCTCTGGGGGTCTACTCCCTAAGCACGAAGTCCGTCGCTTCGGGCTTCGTAACGGGCGTTTCCTACTCCCTATGACCTACGAACGGATGAATCGTTCGGGGCCCGAGCGAAGAATGAATGACAACGCGATTTGACTGTTGTCCCTACTCCCGATGTGTTTTTGCCCGTCCGAACAGTTGAACATGACACTGGTTTTGACGGATAGTTACGTCAGTTGATACGACATCAAAATAGTTCTCGTGCTATCGACGAAAGTTACTAAAATAAAATAATTTCAAACTATGGCTGCTTTTTTATTGATTGAAGAAGCTTTACAGGAAGAGCGGAGGCAACGTCGATATTATTTACGCCAAAACTTTAGTTTGGCGAGTATTCCCGACGTTGAGTTCATAGGGAACTATAGGCTCACTCGGGAGTTATTCGAAGACGTATGTGCGGAATTAATACCTCTTTTGCCTCAACACATACGCCGAAGTGGTGTTGATCCAAGAATGAAAGTAAGGACATATTAAAGTTTCTGCAACTAATTGAGCTTTATTACCATTCCGTCCCACCCATTTACTGTGGTTTTTGTTTACTTTTAGATCCACACCCTTTGCCACTGCTCGACGGACTTAGTGCAACTTCCCATTGAGTTAAGGGAGCTGCACAGGTTTTCCCACAGCCGTTTTGAGCGAACTCTCCCGTCGGCACCCCTCAATAATCCGCGAGCCAATTCTTGGTTCTCACCCATATAATCGAGAAGGGCCTCAATTTGCCCGTGAGTTGCTGCAGCGGTTGGGGACATTTTACACAATTAACCATGGAATGGAAAGCTAATTAGGATACAGAAAACTTCCCGGCTAACAAAGTTTATGACCTTTTTAATAAAGTCACTTCTTTAAATAATCATTTAATGGGCTTTTTAACATACAATGAGTAAAACACATTGTGTACAATATATAAAAATGGCTTTGCGACTGAGAGTCGCGGAGGATCGCCGTTGTACGTCCGTATTGTCGCGGCGCACGCGGTATACCCCACTGCGTAGCATCAACATCGTACCTACTATAGCCATAGAAAAAAACGTGCTATACTTTGACCATAGATTTTGACATTTCATTTGAAAATTTCCTTCAAAAAGTAAATAGGCAAAGGTCTTAACAGGATGATGCCGGTTTCCGGACAAAAATGGCAAAAATAATTCAATTCTATATTTAAGACATAATAAAAAGTATATTTTAAAATATGTTGTCAATTTCTAACGACAAAAGTATTAATTTTTGTTTAATAAGCTAAAAAACTACAAAATAAGTAAACCGGTAATCGACCGGTAAAATAACGCAACTCTATCGCCATGCGTCCTTCGTTCACGAATATTGTCTATGATTCCGTTTGAAACTGATGAATCCGAAATCGTTAGAGAGTAGGGTTCAGTCCGACGTATCGGGCTACCGTCGGACGAGCCGTTCACTTCGTCGACGGACTTAGGGAGTAGACCCCTCTGGCACTACATTTCGTTCGTTCCGACACTCTTTTCGAACATTGACTATGGTCCCGACCAAGCTGAGCCAATCCGAACCTTTTTCGTAGTAGGGCAACAATATTCGGTTCGGTCGTGTGTCGGATCGTTCCGATCATTCGAATGTGTCACTTCGGAGTAGACCCCCAGGAATGTTATAAAGCGTCATTTGTTTTTCAAAGTAAATACGTGCTAATTGCCGCACTCAGAGACGTCACTTAAAATTAATCAATCATTTATTAACCAGACTATCTTCGCACAAGTTTCCTATGTCAAGAGTCCTGGCTGTCATACGTAGATCTTTAACAGTCGTTACACTAGTCGGAAGCCCAAAGTCAGTACCTGGATTGTGGAGGTCAGAGCAGTCGCTCCATGTAAAATGCTGGTATTCAGCTGCATCCGGTTAGACTGGAAGCCGATCCCAACATGGGAGAAAGACTAAGCCGTTAAATGATAATGATGATAATGATAAATGATAAATGATTTTATTTCTGTAAGTAGGTTTGCACAAACACTTTTACACGTCAATCATATTTTAAAAACTAGATGAGGTCGGCGTTTCCTATCTGACTACTCTGAGAAGAAGGGCCGAAACAAACTCAGAGGTCACAGTCTCTTTTAAAGTCCAGACATAATCTTGGTCAGGTTATATGAAGACCATGTAGATGATTGATATTTTGGCAAAAATATACAAGTAACACGATTGAAATGTTTTCAATATGACATATTTTTGACAGACAGCGTTCGAATTTATACTTGTCAATTAAAGTTAATGATTGATTAATTTTAAGGAACTAATCTGAGTACCGGGGTAAGTAACGTTTTCAAGTTTCCGGCCTGAGGCACGGAGAGATCACGTGTGGAGAATGGTCATGCAACCACGAGCTGTGAAGAATCAACCGTTAAATAGCATAATCAGCCTATAACATTCCCACTGCTGGGACACAGGCCTCCTCTCTGTGACAGGGAGTGGGCTGTAATCTACTACGCGGGCCCAGTGCAGGTTGGTAGATGTCACATGTCTTCGAATTTTTTGTTCTAGGACATGCCGTTTACCTCACGATGTTTCCCTTCACCCTTTTGAGAGTAGTGTTGATGAAATCATCTACACATAGTAAAGCACCTGTCTGGGTTCGAACCCACGACTCGCATAACTCGTAATATAACTCGTAATATAACTCGTAAGTCGGGGCCGTTACCACTGGGCACCACTGCTCAACCGGTAATTGTATTTTCGAAAATATTTTAATGTTGCCATCTTTGAATCGTGTGGTGTAAATGAAATTAAACAACTCATGCATACGATGTATCGTTTGTGACCTTTTTCTCATATGTGCCGTCCGGAGTGAATCTGAATGAGCTTTCGAAACGTTCACCATGTCAAAGGTCCTGATGGACTTCATAAATAGCTATGGACTGTTCAAACGACTTTTTTCATATCCTGGAATACCTACCTCGTCTATGTCTTTCAAAGTTACGCAATGGTTTAGCAATTTGCTTCAAAATTATTCAGATTCCGATTGATAGTGTGTTACGTAAAGTCGACTTGACAGATTGTTACGTGAATTAAAAAGTTAGTAATATTGAGTTTGCACCTTGAAGTTACGGTTGGCTGGGTTGTGGAGGTCAGATAGGCAGTCGCTCCATTTAAAATACTGGTATTCAGCTGCATCCGGTTAGACTGGAAGCCGACCCCAACATAGTTGGGAAAAGGCTAGGCAGATGATGATGATGACCTTGAAATTACGGTTATTTAAATTTTTGGTTCATACTCTGCACGCTTGGCGAAAGAAAGCTAGACTAAGAGAGAAGTGACCGATTAATGTCGGTGATCAGTCCAAAGGAGGCGACTCTCGGAGAACGCTTGCAGAATCATTTATTAATGTGATTTTTGGTGATACAATAGGTCTTATAGTTAGGTTATGGTAACTCAAAAAACTACCCTTTTTACCATTGTCACTCGAAAAAGGGCATTTTATTCATCGATAACAGTGAATAAAACTCTCTTTTAGTCACTGAGTGAATAAAAACATTTTGAATTTGGAACAAGCACGAATATACGAATTATGTACAAAAATAAATAAAACGTGCTGAAAGTACGTACTGGCTGGTATATGGAGCTATTCCATAGAGCTATAAAATTAAATTAAAAATAAAATATCCCGCCAATTTAGTTAGGTTCTTTTCTATCTGTTACTGTTATCGTGGTTGTTTTAAGTCATTGGAAAATCTAATAATATAAATTATAAATGAGTTCTTCCAGTGACGAAAATGAGACACTGACTCCGGAATCATTTCGAAATAAAGCAGCAATTATAGTAGATAATTTGTTGCCGCCAAAATCTCGGGAGTTGTACCTGAAAACATACAATTTGTTCTGCGACTGGAAAACCACGAATGGCGCCAATTCCTTGTCAGAGTCCATATTTCTTAACTATTTCAACGAATTAACCAAGACTAAGATGCCGTCGACACTTTGGAGCATATATTCTATGCTAAAAGCCACAATGAGAATCAAACACAACATTGATATTTCAAACTACTCAAAGTTAGTGACATACTTAAAGCGACTATTCGAGGGTAATAAGCCAAAGAAATCTAGAGTGCTAAACTCCCAAAACATTGAGCGTTTTCTAAATGATGCGCCTAACCAGTTTTCTAGCCGTAAAAGTAAATACATATTTATCTAAAAACCTACTATACTTTAAATTTTTATTTTAAATACATACTTATTTTATACATATTTTTTTAAATACCTACTTACTTTTTTTTTTAATTATTGTTCATAGGATATGCTGATTATAAAATAAAATGTGATAAATACTATACTACTATTTCTTTTCTCGCAGTCAATGGTAAAAAGTAGAGTACACAACTCGTGAAAAAAATAATTAATCTCGATCCTTGTATCCCTCGCTCCGCTCAGGATTCTAATTTAGAATACCTCGCTACGCTCGGGATTCTATTCTAGAATCCTTCGCTTCTCTCGGGATCCAACTTAGTCCCTCGAATTAAATTCCCTTTTTTTTCACTTGTTGTGTAATCTACTATTAATACACTATTTAACAATATAAGAATTTAAAATCGATATTACATACAAATTAACAAAAATGTTAATATTTAGAATACATAACATTTTTATGAATAAACAATACAATTAATTGTTATGGGCACGTTTCCGGATGACAGCGATGCGGATGAGTACTTCGACGCCTAAGTGTCCTTTGGTTTTTTTTATTGTTATAATAAATATTCAGAATACAAAAATTAATAAGTCAAGTTTTTGAATTTTCAAGCATAAATACATAATTCTCATTTAGTTTATTACATTTTGTCAAGAAGGAATTCGTCAAATTTAATTTTAAAATTTTTTTAGTCTCCGTTTAAATTGTGTCAAGTATTGAATAAGACCGGTCTTTGAGGCTCTTCGACATTTATTCGTGACGATTTATTATTTTCGTGTCGATCTATAGCGTTGCTCTGAAGCTTTTTTAAACAGTTCACTATTTTTCTTGACGAACAAGGCAGTCTCGTGTATGTCGAATCATTTTTCAATTTGGTTCCGGATTTCCTACGATCGGAATTTGGACAGTACATAATAATTATTATTATTTAAGCGACGGGTTTAAAGCGCGGGCCACATTGCGCGCTAGCGGGCGAGCCACCTTTCACCTTTTTTTTTCTTTTTTACCTTTTTAATCATTACAAAATATAATATCGGTTATTTTAGTCAACTTTTTTCTTTTCCCTGTTTTCTTCTACCCGCACTGATATAATATAATTGGTAATAAGATTTATTGTTCTCATGTAAGTGACAATTGTCTTAATGAGAAATAAAGTTCGCTCGCCAACTCGCGGTGTGGCCTGCGCTTAATGCTGTTTTTTTTTTGAACGAACGGTTTAGGGCTCCTGTGCAATTGACCGAATAATAAGGAAGGTTTTCCTAAGATTCAAATTCAGAATATTTTATTTCTTATAAACCTAATGGGCACTTTTGAATCGTCAGAAGTTCGGTGCATGGTTCCAATTGGTCGTTTTCTATGGAGAAGAGCCGGCAAGAAACTCTACGGTTATTCTTTTAAAAAATAATTTACTTTTATAATATTTTCAAATTACTGTGTTAACACACAGTGCAGTGTTGTGTGTGTTGTGGGAGGACGGTATAGGCCTGCAAACAAGTAGATTGGGTTGCAGACGGATACTCTAAGAGAGATCAAACAGAACAGATGACCTACGTCAGATCCGTCTGACCAGCACACACGAAGCAATTTCCTAGCACGTTTCGCTTGACAGTGGTCGCTTTGGCCATTATTTGCTCGCAGATCCTAGGGTTATTCGGGTAGGCTATTATTTGCGCGTAGATCCCAGGATTATTCTGGTCGGCACATTCGATACGGCAGTAATTCTTAAACGAAAGCCCGAAACAATTACTGCACTATTATAGAATAGAATTTATTTCCAACGTAAGTGTTACATTGTATACCAACTTAAGACTAATTATTAATCATAAAAAGTACTTACAATAAACTTCCAAAACACTCATTCTTAAAACTTAATCATCCATAATTAGTAATCATTTCGTATGCTAAAATGACACGTGTTCAATGGATTTCAACTAAACAAAAATAAAAAACAATTCTGATGTTAGAACTATTTTTTTTTTTTTAATCTTTATTTAAAGAGCTTTGTTGTAGATCGACAATGTCGCTCATGTTAGAACTATGTTTGGACAAATAAACTTATTGGCGGTATACAGATAAAAAATTCTTTACCTTCCATGCTAGTCATAGACTGTGTTATGGCAAGGTAAGGATTCTCGCCCTAGAAAAACCAACTGTAAGTTAATTGACATAAGGACAGTTATCCAATGTATATGGTCATAAAGGAGTATACAAAAGATGCGATAACTGCTAATGAGTTTGGCGTAAACAAGTAGTACATGCAAAAATATCAGACAACGTGACTTATAACAAACGATACGTGTTATTGTCAGTTCGTAAATCAAAAACCATGTTACAAAATTACAGTAATATGCTAATTTGACATGAAATGATCTCAGCTATACTTTATTTGTGAATGTATGTTGTATTATTAGCTCTTCATACGGCTCGTGCCGATCGGTAAACTCCGTTCGGTATCTACTCTCGCTGTATCATGTCATGTTCGGTGGGTTTGGCACAACTCGTGATTTGCCGAGCGGATTTATCCGAACATACATAGAAGGTGGGTTAAAGGTAATGTTAATGTGCCATAATTTTTGCTAATAGCGTTATAATGTCATTGTGATTGGTACAAATGTTGTAGACAGATAGGGAATTAGTTGACAATGTAATGGACAAAGACAGTCACACAGCTCATGCTGCGATGGAGATTTTGAAACAACAATTTCGGGATCGTGTGATCTCCTGTTTTGGCGATTTGAACTGGTCAGCCAGATCCCCAGATCTGACGGCGCGCCGTCAGGCTTCTTTCTTTGGGGCTGTATGTAATCTCGCGTTCACCACAACAAACCATAAAAAATCACCAAGATTTTGGAGGATGTTTGGCGAGCAACAATTCAAAATGCCGTAAAACGAGCACAAATGTGCATCAACTCAGGAGGGGGTCGTTTGACCGATATCTTTTTTTTTTATTTTATTGTCATAAATACATCTTTGATTAAACTTTCCGTGTAATCAGAGCCCAAGTTTGTTTCATATCCAACCAAATGGTAGCCAATTCACATTATAACATTACTTTTATAGTTCGCGCGGAACTAGTTGGCCGCTGAGGTGGGGACAGAGGTGAGGAGGTTCGCAACGCACGTACTGAATAATGCGCCCCCGCCCCTCCGTGCCACCGCTCATGTACCTAAGGCGCGGCCAGCAACTAGTTTCGCGCGGATAGTATAAATGCTGAGTCGCACAAGTAGCATATGGTAGCACGCCTGAGGCCTGGTACCTGAGCTACCTGAGGCCACCGACGGCAAGAATTTGACCTGTCTTCATATATATGTCAGATGGATCTAAATCTACGTATGTACAGACGCCAGCACATCAACCTACTACAATCTGTCTTTCTTTAATAGATTTTCAACTTTATTGCTAAAGCATAAGGTTCAAAGTTGATTAGGAAAATTTGACAGTTTCGGGTAAGTTGATGTGCTGGCGTCTGTCTGTACGCTACGTATTTTAGCTTTCAGTAGAATAAATATACCTATTTTAAGGTTCCGTTGAATTTTGAATGAAAATAAAATGCCGTTTATGTTCAGCCGCGCAGTACCTACTGTTTTATTTATACAAAGAAAGATATAAATAGCATAATAACGTTTGATGTTCAATGGGCTTGTCAGTGAAATGAAGTTGTACAGATTATGGAGTGGGTGCTCCAATAAATACTTTCTAGAAATATAATGACAGAATAATTTAGTACGTATGTTCGGTACATAACTGTATTATTTCATGGAAATTTTATAGAATAAGCCATTTTGAAAGGTGTTACAGCGTGGGTCGCATGAGTGGGCCATATTTAGAATGTCTAAAAATACTTCCCCTAAATAGTAGGTTTTTCTCGAAAATTGACAAAGGTTTATGTGGGATAGGTACTTGAGGGACTGTGGGGCTTGTGGCTAAGTAATAACAGCCGCACGGGTCTATTGATCAGGTTAAGCTACGCTTGCCGCGGTTGGTCCGTGGATGGGTGACCATTTTTACATACCAAGATCCCTCCGTGCCTCGGAAAGCACGTTAAACCGTTGTTCCTGGCTGTCATTCGTGGATCTGTGACAGTCGACAGTCTGACAACCAGTCTTACCAAGGGGGTATTACCCAGGGGGGGGGGGAGGTATTACCCAGTAACTGGGTTGTGGAGGTCACATAGGCAGCCGCTCCATGTAAAATACTGGTATTCAGCTGCATCCGGTTAGACTGGAAGCCGACCCCAACATAGTTGGGAAAAGGCTACACAGATGATGATTATAGACGTCGAAGTTCATGATAATATCGACATGTTAGAGATTAGAAAAGCGCACATTGCCTTCAAGCGGGCTCAAGTCCAGATTCCGCGCTGCTACTGAAAAATACATTATGGAAAAACAAAAGAAAACATTTTGCCCGACCTCTGAACCATGGGGGGTACCGATGGATGTTCTCGAATAAAAATTAATTTTATTAATAGAAAACAAACAGCTCATTTATCAAATTAAATTTCAGTCGACAACATCCATCGGTTTCTTACTAAACTTCAACTATATCCGACGATCTTGCATACTTATCTCTTTTGTTAACTGTACCTACCTATTTTGTACTTTTAATTTATTTTTTAGTTATACTTTATTGTGAGTACAACAGAAATAACTTAACAAAAAAAAACACTACAAACCTTACAATGGGCGACATTATCGCTTCCTGCGATCTCTTCAAGGCAACCTTTATTTAAACCTATTTGTCACAACATAAAGATAACAATAAGGTTGCTAGTTACAGGCACGATTTTACGCCGTGAAAAGGGTTCGTTTCTTTTTATAGTGCCCATAGTGACGCATACAATAATACTAGACGTGCCACCGAGAAAACACAGCGGAAACGGCCACTCTATCGGCTATATTTCGACTCGAATGACCCAGTAACAACGATAAAATGGCCGCTGTAGGTTTGATTGCCACACGAAGTAAATGTTTGTAGAGGCCACGGATATTTTTTTCAGGGGTTTTGTGTTTTTATACGAACGCAAATAAACACGCAACGAGACAGAAGAAATACAAGAGGTTAAAATATTTTTTTCCGTTGGTAATCTATTCCTGTCCTATGTTTTTTTGAGGAAGGCACAATAAGAATTATTATAATCAATTATCTCTTAAATTCATCTTTGTTGGTTTATCAAACATCCCACACATAATCTGTATCCCTGTCGCAAATCGTACAACAAACAAACGGTCTGCTATCAACTGTTGTTAATAACTTTACAAAATAAATAATTCTTTTGACAACATAGCGGCTACGCAAGCTACGACGTAGCATACTCGTAGCGCCGTAGTAGTTGTAGTCGTAGCAAATTACCGCGCATCATTTGAATTTTTCCAAAGATTTAATTCGATTTGCCCTCACCGAATTTAGGTTCGAGTGTCCATAGTGAGAAGATGTAAGGTTAGGTTAGAACTGAGACTAACCGCGCGCGAGCCGAGCGAGCAAAGCAAAGCGGTGCCGCGGTAGCGGCCGGTAAGCCGTACATCCAAGTTGGTCTATCGGACCATAAGGCAATAAATTTTCAGTTAAACGTAGACTATTTATCAAATAACAATATTTTAGTAAAATTTGGTATACAGAAAAAAGATTATTTACAAAAAATAACGTCGAATCTTTTAAAAAATCACTAAAATCAGAAAATTGGGAAAATATAATAAATAAAAATAATAGTGTACACACAAATTACGAATCCTTCATTACAATAATAAAACACAATCTAGATAAATTTATTCCATTGCAAAAAATAAGAATAAAATGCAAACCAAAAAAAGGATGGCTTACTAAAGGTCTCAAAAAATCATGCGAAAATAAAAGAGTGTTAAGAACTATATTTAATGAAACTAAAAGTTGTGTTATAAAAAATACTATAAATTATTCAATAAAATATTAAAATTGACTATTAAAAAATCAAAGAAACTAACATTATTAAACAAATGCATAAATCTGACAATAAGGTAAAGACAATGTGGAATATAATTAACACAAAAACAGGGAAGAGAAAAATAAATAGACGTGAAAATATATCACTAAAGATAGACACTGAAGAAGTAAAGTGCCCGTTAAATGCATCCAACAGATTTAACGAATTCTTTGCAACGGTAGGGCAAAATCAAACAACTAATTCGACCAATAACACTGGAAAACCTGTGGTCAACCCCTCTACTTGTTCAATGTATGTACGGCCGGTAGATCAAAAAGAAATAGTTAATAAATAATAATGTCAACTAAAAATAAACATAGCTGCGGTATCGATGAAACAAAAAAAATAAATAATAAAAAATACGTGTGGCACTCGGGGACTGCCGCGATAAAGCTATTGCATAGCATTTTTATCAACTTATGCAATTCGCGACGCTCGCATAAAAAAAAAAAAAAATGACCGGCACGAGTCGTGAGCACAGATGGGCAGTAGTGGGGGCAAGCTCGCGCATGTACACTTTCGGCCAAAGGAGATGTTTCAAAATGGGCCAGGTCTATGTACAGTAACTCATAAAAAAGAGAAAAATCCGTAGAATTCGGGAAAAATACAGATAATTCAATTAAATGTATACTGTTCTGGTAGTGAATTTATATTTATCAATTATTTTTATCGACTTTCAACATGGCGTCTCACCGATTTAGTTACTCTGTGCTTAAAAACAATGACAGTAAACCATAGATCGACCATTGATCATAGAAACAGAACTGTCAGCTGTCACAACAGTGTCACTTCTTCAGAAATAAACGTGTCAAACGTCATTAATCAATCAAAATGACAGCTTACCGCCATGACGGGTTTTTGTTGTGTGTTGCAATTTCAAGTGTAGTTTCTTGTGTTTACCAGCAAACCAAGCCATTTCAAAATAATTGGACAGTTGAGAACTATTTTAAATGAATTTCCCTATTTTTAAGTATAGTGTACAAGGACCTGGCCCAGGCTCCATACATTTTGAAACATCTCCTTTATTAATAAATATTAACCATTTCGGAGAGAAACTAGTCTTTGCTCTATTTGGATCCAACGCCAGATTCTATGCTGTTATCGCAATTCCGTTTCGAATGCTTTACAAAATGAGTGTTTCCTTCCATCTCCATTTTCTTAGCGAATATTGCTTCACCCGATATTCCAAAGAACTTTAATGTCAGTTAGTATTCCTACTACGTGCATTCGGTGTACTTCGCTGATTCCAGCACCAATTTCAATATAGAATATGATCTTTTTACTTTTATTCATTCGTTTTCTCCCACTTCAGTTTATGGCTGATTTAGGTACATTTTCAATCGTCAGATAAGTTTTATCATCATCATCTGCCCAGCCTTTTCCCAACTCTGTTTGGGTCGGCTTCCAGTCTAACCGGATGCAACTGAATATCAGTATTTTACATGGAGCGACTGCCTATCTGACATCCACAACCCAGTTACTGGGTAATACGATACCCCTTGGTAAGACTGGTTGTTAGATTTTCGGGCTTCTGACGACTCGTAACGACTGTCAAACATCCACGAATGACAGCCGGGAACAACGGCTTAACGTGCTTTCCGAGGCACGGAGGGGTCTTGGTATGTAAAGATGGTCACCCATCCACGGATCAACCGCGGCAAACCTAGCTTAACCTGATCGATCGACCTGTGCGACTGTTACTACTTAGCCACAAGACCCTGTAGATAAGTTTTATATGAGGAATGAATATAGCACTATGACAGTTTTTTTTAACCGACTTCAAAAAAGGAGGTTCTGTATTCGACCCGTATGTATGTATGTATGTATGTATGTTTGTTTGTCCGCAATTTTCTCAAAAACTAATGAACCAATTTTGATAATTCTTTCACTAATGTGATCTACATACTTTCAGGAAGGTTTTAGTATATAATACATTATATAGTGGTTATGTCAATCCGCAATTATTATTCTTCAGATAATAATTATCTGGCGACGATTCTATTGGTATCACCGGTAATTTCTAAACTAGGCCTATATCTTCAAAGACTATTCTTCTTCTATTTAGTGACATTTTTGTTTATATTTATTTTATTTAACACAAAATAAACCTAAAAATAAAGAAAATGCCACGAAATAAATAACTAGAATGAAGACTATTAAAAAAAAAGTTAATAAAAAACTTAAATAATAGTCTTTATTGTACTAATATCACCGTTGTATAAGTTACGTAATACGAAACATTCGTTCTGAGAAATCTTGCTGCTATCTTCATTTTCCTCGGGAAATTCGTTCTTTAGAGAAAACCTTAGCAATGAGTGTTTACTCAATCGCGAGCCCCCGTCTCCAGTTCCTCAGCGCTATGCATTTGTTTTCCGTCCTAACTGTGTTCCTAGGAAGCTCCCGATTTATCTCACTGTATACAAAGCTGTTAAAATAAGTCAGCGCCATGTTTCGATTTAGCTTTTCAAATTGAAACGCTCCTGAAGATTGATTTCTATGTGTTTTGGAACGATTGCTTGAAATAATTGTATTTGAATGATTATTCTGTCTACTTGGAATTATTCCGTTATGTTTTGCAGATATTGTTTTCTTTGTTTAGTATCTGTGCTTACTAACATAGTCGTAAGTTTTACTAACAATCTTATTGAGTCGTGGTTACTCTAATAAAAAAAAAATACGTGTGGCACTCGGGGACTGCCGCGGTAAAGCTATTGCATAGCAACGCACACAAACACCGTGCCGAAGTCTGCCGAACTGATACGACGTTAGACGATGCTTAGGTTTATTTTCGTTACGGAATTTCTTCATTCGGTCGCCGCGCTCAAAGCCCAAGATAAAAGCTATGCAATAGCTTAAAATCTATTATATTCCTTCGTAGTTTCGTCTAATCTACATTCGCGATTTATTTGCCAAAAATGTAAACAAATATGAGTTTATGGAAAAATATCTTTAAATCCTACATAATAAAGTTCAGTTTACGCTACAACTTCAAACGTTTTTATAACTTTTTCAAAAGTACCGTACTAGTCAATCTGAAATTTTTCCACATTTTTAAATTTATCGAGATATTCATATACTGTCACAGGCCATTTCTCTAAAAGTTACGTAGATATCGAGTTGTTAATTTTTTTCCTATAAAACCAATGTCGTAGAAAGCCATTGCGACGATAAAAAAAATAGTGCAAGTCGAGTTATCAAGTTCTTCACGCCATGCACGGCATTATAGGCTGATTTTGCTCCTTGTGCTACGTTATTATTTTTTTACAGTACTAGAATTTAATTAAACAATTATTATACTTTTATACAACTACAATTCCAGGCATTATCTCTGGATTCTGGATTAATTTCGTTCCGTTTCAGATTATATTTCACTTGCGAACTTATCGAAAATCGATAGGTACTAGTCCTGAGATTGGATGCCCTCGTGCAGACAAAGCTTAAGAGTTAATCTATTCCTCTCCAAAGACGAATTGCCGATTTGACGAATATCGGACTTGACCAATGTCGTTCAACTCAATGTCGAGATGTACGGTCAAGGAGCGATTTGCAAACAAATTCCGTTCACTCATAGCGGGCGCATGTCACCTTTTCGAAGTGTAATTTTCATTCAAAATGTTTGCAATGATGTAGTAGAAAAAATATAAAATTAGGTAAAATGAACCTTAAGATGTTTTACATATTATTATTAATTCCTTGACTGTATCCACATAATATCACGCCTGTAGACCCCGAGAGAGTGCCTAATGTGATGTGAATGGCGAAATGTGAATTTACTATTAAGTACTCTTCTGCCTCGAAGAGTACTTAATAGTACATTCACATTTCGCCTGGAGGAAATACGGTCGGAGAGACTTTTGAAAAAGCCTAAGTAAACACTCATAATTCGAGGTTTGGCTCTCGCCTATTTCCTCCTCCAGTATTGGACCAATAGGGATGACGACTAACTTTTTTTTCTTCGTCTATCAGGTAGATCATTAAAAAGTATTGGTATTTTTTCTTTTTTCACATAATCAAAACATTACAGAGATACATTGATTTGAAATGTCGCATGACGTCACGTGTTGGTACAATTTTTACCTACACGTGACGTCACGAGCCCCCACTCCCAAACTTTGACACGCTTTATCTTTGTAATTTTTTGGTTGATTGACACAAGAAAAAATATGTGTCCATTATTTTTTGATAATCTAACTGACGGACTAAATAGAATTTCGTTTACTTTACCCCGTCGTCATCCCTATTAGGGTGCTGTCTTAAAAAGGGGTATCGTATTACCCAGTAACTGGGTTGTGAAAGTCGCTTCATGTAAAATACTGGCATTCAGCTGAATCCGATTAGATTGGAAGCCGACCCCAACATAGGAAAAGGCTAGGCAGATGAATAATAAGACTTACATCCAGTTTTCAGCAGTTTTATTTAAAAGTCCCAAGTAATAATACTTAGTGTCACTAACCGTTACTGTTATCCGTGCTGTTAACCGTACACAAATCCTGACAGCGAGAAATCCATTAACACTGCCCGACCTGAGCCGGACCCAGGGCCAGAAAACAACGAACACTAAACTTGATTGTACGGTGAAACCATACACTAATAATGCACTAATGCTTATTCGTGCATTTTTACCTCATTTTACTACTTAATTGATATTAGTCGAACATTCAGTACACGATTAGCGGTCATCGCGTGTGCTCCCTCGCTCCTTTATATTACTAAACATTTGGGCGGGATAATATATTTAATTTGACTTTATAAGCAGCAGTATCACTTAGCCATCATCCTAGCTTTTACATTGATAAAAAGACTAAGTATTGTTTTCTTGTTTGTTCACAGATTGGTTGGAAGTACACTAATGCTTGGTTGGTGGGCAACCTGATGTGCAAGCTACTACTAGTGTTGCGAGCATTCGGACTGTACCTGTCTTCGAACGTGCTTGTCTGCATCTCTGTGGACAGGTGAGTAATTTTTTAAAATCACTGCAAGCAAGGATTCTCTATGTCCTTGAAAACGACCTTCACCGCTTTAATACTGAACGTATTAAAACGCGATACTGTGGAGCAAGGGTTCCAAGGTCATTGCAAGAGATCTGTCTATTAGTTAGAGCCAGCTTATGAACCTGAAGACCAATGATAACAAATCAAAATCGTATCTATGCAGTCTCATGTAATTATTAAATACTAGCAGCGCCCCGCGGTTTCACCCTCATAAATGTCGATCCCGTCGGAATATTGGGATTAAAACTATCCTATGTCCTTTCCCGGGACTCAAACTATCTCTCATCAAAATTGATTCAATAGACAGACTGACACACTTTCGCATTTATAATACTAGCAGCGCCCCGCGGTTTCACCCGCATAAGGGATGATTTATATTAGACCGAGCCGTGCCCGGGGCGTGCCGTGTACGTGGCCCGGACGGGGCACGGATTTGAAACGTTACAGACATTTTGTATGAAGCAATTTATATTACACAGTGTAATTTTATTAAGATGCTATTATTAACTTATTGGTGTAAATGAATTTCGTGCAGTTCTTTGGTAAACGCTAGCACTTTATTGTTGTCGATTTATTTTGAGTAAGCTCAAACCGTTATGGGAACTAACAAGGTTTTTAATGTAAATAATTAAAAAACCAAAGAACACGTCTGATCCCATTTTCGACAAATATTTTCTAATGATACTGTTACTGTGTCAATTTAAAATAACCACAATAACACCGTAATTACTAATGAAATAATGTTATATAATATGAATTTAGATTTCTATGGAAAAGTCCGTATTGTAATGTTACGTACTTATCAACTTTTTTAACAAATTTACTGCAATATTGGCGTAAGTGTATATTATGAAATAATTTACTTATCATAAATGTTTGTAATATTTATTCTTTTACATTACAAGGTTTTTCACACAGATAATTTAATGTTGACATCTTCATTGAATTACACAAAAAAATAGCTTTCGTTTGATGTATCAACGTCCTCAATACTCCGACTCGTTGAAAAGGTATTCATCAAAAATAGAAAAACATATCTCCTGTAAAATTTGAGTAGGTATTACGATTACCGACTTATTGCTTGGGGGCGTCTATTATTAGTTTTAAAACAGCACACGAAAATGATAGGCTGATCCGTTCCACGTGTCGAATTCGAGGTAGTAATCCAATCCAATTAACTATAAATATGTATGTACGAGGATCGCCCAAAGCCGGATTACCGGATTCCTGGATTGCCGTGGTCACTTCCGATTTCCGACTCATTTCAGCAGCAAGTTCACCAAAATACAAGTAGAGTTCGGAAGTTTTATTCACTTGAACAGAAATGTTGTGATTAATTATACAAACTCAAGGAGGCGGAGGTACTCTGTTGACTGTATTTTTATAATCATCAACTTCAGGTTCAGTTTTAAACACAACAAAAATCTATGCTTCTTTTGTGAACCCAGGCATTTTTTTCAGACAAATATGTACAGTCAACAAAAGAGATAAGTATGCAGGATCTTCGGATATAGTTGAAGTTTAGTAAGAAACCGATGGATGTTCTCGAATAAATCATCCATATGTTGTCGACTGAAATTTAATATGATAAATGAGCTGTTCGTTTTCTATTAATAAAATAAAATTTTAATAGAAACCGATGGCGGTTTCTTACTAAACTTCAACTTTATCAGACGATCCTGTATACTTATCTCTTTTGTTGACTGTACCTACTGATTAAAAGTTTTATTTTGAAACTTTCGAAAAACTTCTGATGAATTATAAAGAACAAACATTTTTATTGGTTTAATGTTTAGAAATGCCGCTTCTCTAGAAAGAATGTGTGACTATTTGGGGTTTCTAGAGGGTCTTCTGAACCCTCCATTTTTCCTTCTGAACATTTTTTTTTGCCGGAGGCGCGATCTAAAGGTAATATTGTTTTAGGTTAGGAACGTAAATATTTATGAGCTGCCGAACTATTTACCTAACTGCCTACTCCAACATTTTTAAAATTAGGTACTGAACGGCCAGATACGTGTGGGTGGTTACAAATCGAAATCAGTCTATATAATAGTAGTCTATGTAGTCTAGTAAGAAATCTAGAGCCTTGTACGGACTAAGCGTTCCAATGTACGTGTACTCAGTTGCGCGTACACAGGAACGATAGTCCGTACCTGCAGTACGCGTATACAATCGTATACAATTTGCTACTACAACTTACAACTACATCTGTACGCGAATTCAACATACCTAGATTACGCGTCAACGGCGCGTTTAAAAAACGTAGTGTGCACAGGCCCTTAGAACGCTTAGTCCGTACAAGGCAACTTGGAAATAGCGCTCGCCGGCCGCTGCCGCAGCACCGCTACGCTCGCTCAGCTCGCGCGCGTTTAGTTACAATTCTAACCTAACTTAACCCATTATTTTATCAACAAATTTAATTTTGGGTTTTCGACGAAGTATTTACGTTTCCAACCTAAATGAGACCCTCTAGAACCCACAAATAGTCTCACATTCTTTCTAGTAAAACGGCACGTTTCCAAAACCAACCCTTTTCTACCAACTTTCCTTTTTCTCAACTACTTTAACCCTTTAGGTTCTTTATCACAATATGTTTTCACAAAAATAAAAAAGAGGCACGAAACTCCGAAACGTTTGTATTTGAGTTTCGCATCTCTTTACCCACCTGTTGAAACCTTTAGCCTTGAACTAAACTTAGCAACTAAGTCAGACGTGAGGATAACTTGATGGAAGGGGGGACAGTCGAACAAAAAGTTATCTAGTTAACAAACTTCTAAGTCAACGCAAACAAAAGATGCGGGCGTTTATGTTCCGTTTATGCCGCATATTTTGACACTCGCAAGGGAATCAAAACCTATAGGGTACTTCCCGTTGACATAGAATCATGAAATTTGTCAAGAAGCAATGTCATGTAGCACAAGTAAAGGAAAAAATCCGAAAACCGTAGTAGTTACATTACAAAAAAAAAATCCCGTGACCTATTTACATACTTACCAATTTGTACGGAACCCTAGGTGCGCGAGTCCGACTCGCACTTGACCGTTTTTTGTTTGTTTTAAAAGCCTATTTTTTACTTTTTGTATTTTCTATTTCCTGTGCGTGTCCCAAATAAAATATTTCTTTCTTTCAGTTCACGTGTTTTTTTGTTTTAATTCATTCAGAATATATGTAACATCTGTTTCTCACAACTTTTGCTCTTAAAAAGTGACGTAACAAAGTGTATATTTGCAGGTTCTTCGCTGTGATATACCCGCTGCGGCTGCCGGTCGCGCGCCGGCGCAGCAAGCAGATGCTGCTCTGCGCGTGGGCTTTCGCGCTCGCCTGTAGTTTACCACAGGTAAGGAACACTAAGCCACAAGTTATTATCTGAAAATAATAAGGTGGTTATTCTTTATTGAGAGCCTGTTTGGTCCCACTGCAGGGCAAAGGCCTCCCTGCCCTCTTTCCACTTCTCTCGATGTAATACATCCCACACTAAAAAAAATAATTTATAAAGTTATAAACATTGTGTATAATAATAAAACATATAAATAAAGTTATAAACATTGTGGTTTACCGAACGCCTCTAAACAGGTATGCCCTTTGCCAACTCCTCCCAATAAGAAGGATCTCTCGATTAAATTAAGGTGACCAAAAACCATAAGTAGTTCGAGGTTTGACTCTCGCCTATTACCACCTCCGATATTGGACCAATCTATACTTATAATAGGGGAAAAAGGGGTAATGGGAGTCACTTAAGCAAGAAATTAAATAAAACACAAAATTTTTGTATAAACTTTATGAAAATCAACACTTAAGATAGCATTATTATTAAACTATCAGTCTCAATTAGTTTCATTACCTTTGGAATGATAAATTACTAGCAATCAAACTTTATTAAAAAATCAGCTTTGACCACAATTGTCCGCACATGAGGGTAATTATAGTCACTATGCGGACAATGGTAGTCAGACCACCCCCTAACAATTATCACATACATATCCACGTGGTGATTCCCACCCAGTGCAGTCTTGGTGTGCCCACAATCCGCAAGAGGTGCACCTGTACCATAGTTCGTTATTGCGACCAAATTCATCGCATACGAGGCATTTATTTAAATCATCATCTTCGTCGTCATCGCAAATCTTGTTAAGACTGATGTCTGATTCCGAAGAGCTGTTTGACTCCTACAGCACGCGCCTTTTGGCCTTATTTGCCACTTGTTTTTTTCTGTTTTCCTTTAGCTTTCGGTGCTGCATTTTTGTCTTTTGATGGTTTAGAAGTTTTTACAGTTTTTGCTGCTTTTGTTGCTTTCTTATTTTCTTTTTCTATGAGACTATCTTTAACGGGTGTTGATGTTAAAATCTTTGCGTGTTGCTTCATTTGTCCTTTCCAACTCGGCTTGCATGCATTCACGATAGTATTTCAATCATTAGTACTATGCTTTCAATAGGATTTGAATGAAATTTAGCACACAGATAGTTTATTATAATCTGGATTAACACATAGGATACGTTTTATCCCGGTAATACGTTTCCGTGGGATAATTTCTAACCTCCGCGCGGGCAAAGCCGCAGGCAAAAGCTAGTTTTATAATAATTGGTTTAACTTCTCTTCCACAATGTGACTAATTAAAAATTAATTTAAATTATTACTTTCCTTTGTCCACAGAGCATAGTCTTCCGAGTCAAGCGTCACCCACAAGTGGCCGGCTTTGAACAATGCGTATCTTTTGGAGCCTTCAACTCGGAGCAACAAGAAGTTGTGTACAATATCTTCTGTCTCTGCGCGATGTACTTCTTACCGCTGGTCGTCATCACTGTGTGTTACGTGTGTATCTTCTGCGAGATACACAGAAGCAGCAAAGAATTGGATGGTAAGAGAAAATACTTTAGTCACTGTAGTTAATTTTTGTGTAATGTCTTCCGTCTCTGCGCGATGTACTTCTTATCGCTGATTGTCATCACTGTGTTACGTGTGTATCTTCTGCGAGATACAAAGAAGCAGTAAAGAGTAAGATGGAAAGGGTTCTCCCTTACCATCTTACATCAAAAACAAAAACATCAAAAACAGAAGATAATGCACACAATTTTACTACAGTTAGTAAAGTATTCTTACTTTACTAACTGTAGTAAATTTGTGTGCATTATCTTCTGTTTTTGCACGATGTAAGTACTTCTTACCACTTGTCGTCGTCACTATGTATTATGTATCTTCTGCGAGATACACAGAAACAGCAAAGAATTAGATAGTAAGAAAAGACTATATTTGAGTAATTTTTGAGTTCAAACTAATTAGTATTCTTCATAGATATATATAAGTACTGTAATTTACCCCATTTGATAAATAAATGTAACTTTTCATAATACTTTTGAAACTTTATCAAAACATCACTTGCCATTTTCACTTCACGTATTGATATCGTCGCCAATGATTAAATAGTTAAGTAATTTGATTGAAAATCAATATAAATATGTCAGCAATATTTATTCCACTTTCAGAGCTATTGGACAATTATTTGTCCAATAATTACGTACAATTTGTTCAACAAAGTAAATAACGCTCATTGATATTATTTAAAACAGCATTTTCCATCTGTAAAATATACATCATCATCATTTACATAAAAAATCCGTTTCATATCCAACATCAGAGAGCAGGCATTTAAATTTAATAAAGAATTTTGCAAACAAATGCAGTCAGGCGTAAATAAAAAATGTTGTAGCGTTTGCCTTTTTGAATCTCTTTCTCTTACATGGGCATAAGTAGCATAGATATCTCTGTCTATGTTATGAAAAAGACAAAAGTATACCTACCTAGAAAAAGTAAAAAAAATGTTTGCACACTTTCATCTGTTTTTAATTTCATTTGAAAAGGTTCAAAAATCATGATGTAGATTGTATTGTAGGGTGTGTATCTAATATAATTTAATTTATCCATCCATATTAATATTATAAATACGAAAGTGTGTCTGTCTATAACCGATTTAGATGTGGTATAGAGATAGTTTGACTCCCGGAAAAGGACATAGGATAGTTTTTATTCCGATACCTATTCCCACTGGATATTGATTGTCGCTGAGATCCGATTACGACTATTTAGATTTTGAACGTTTTTAATTACGGGAATTTGCCTTCAGAAATAGTCGGCAGCTGCACGACGTGACTGTGACATGAAACGCTGTGCTATCCACAGTACATCGCTGATTTTTGTCAGTGGTCACCCGAAAACTGGACTTTAGTAGGGTTTTTATTATACAAAAGGTTCATGAATATAATTTTATTTTGCACATATTTGGTCGTGGTACAAGTGACATAGGCAGTTCAACAAAACCTAGCTGTAAATATCGAATAGCCTACTCAAATATTCGTCAGTCGTACAGGTCGTACTACGAGTATGTTGACGAGCAATACAAGCTATTTCACTTACCGTCAAACGCACACCAGCAGTGGTATTGTAGCGGTATCTACAACGCCATATGCGAACAACGCGTCATACTGACGTCATGCAAATCCTGCATCTCGCAAGCAGAGTTTACCGCGCAAATAGCATAGATACAACGGCCCGACATGAATCATCGGGCAGTTGCCCGCCAGACACAACACCCGTCTGGTCTCTGTTCGGAGGATCCTCCCTTTTCTATAGAGTATGAGTGAAGTTTAAGTTTTTTTAAAAATTCCATGGGCGGCCTTATCGCTAATAATGTTAGATGCGTGTACAGATGGCATACATCAAGCTAATACAATGTGTCAAATTTATTTAATAGATTTTCAACTTTATCGCTACAGTATATTGTATTGTGTAGTATATTTATGTCTGTAATTTATATGGTGTACATAATAAAGAGTATTCACTATTCTATTCAAAGTTGATTGGGAAATTTTGACAGTTTCGGGTAGCTTGATGTGCTGGCGTCTGTACTAGGATAATCCTGTATCACAGGCACGGAATAGTCCGTGATCACAGGTGGCATGAGCAATGAGCATACTTTATGGTAATTGTTGGACAATATATTGTCCAATTAAGACTTCTATTGTTAAAAACTGGAAATAATGGCAACAATTTATTAATTCACTATTTTATACCTAGTTTTCATACTTAAATACTATTTACCTTAAAGGTCTAAACAACAAAAAATCTAATATACGTAAATATTTAGTTTGCATAAAATAGTTTCTTGCACTTTATAACCTAGCTAAACACATATATATGTTTTGTTTCAAAGCTTCCATTTTCGATTTGAAAGGATTATTTTTAGCACGACAGAACTTTTTGCATGAACCTTTTTTCATTCATAACCAATTTGTTAGGCTTTTCTCATAAATTGCTGGGTGGCTAAAATATTCGAGAATTAGTATCTACACACTGCAGTATTAATAGATATTGTTCTAGCATTGTACCTATACCTAATATAGGCCACTTTGCAATTCAGTAAATCGTATTACCTACTTAAGTGTTTTTTTTTTTGTATTTTTACCTATCTATGCCAGGTTGACTGCCTTAGTTGGTCTAGTTGGTCGCAAGCGCCACTGTTGAGCAAGTCCTGGGTTCAATTTGTAAGTCGGGCTAAGTGTTGTTGCTCGTTCATACAAGTGGCCGCTGTGTTTCTCAAACCAATTCGAGCTTTTTTCTAGCAAAATTAAGTCTTTTTCATCCATATTATACTTATGTTGACAAACACTGGACACGACAACCGCGCTCCACTGCGGACAGGCAGACCGCGCGCGTTCCCGCCCCGCGCTGCCTGTCTGGCAAGCACTAATGCCCGGTTTCTGAGGAATTCTTTTTACGGAGTTTAAACTTTCAATAGCTATTTATTCGACATAATTATCTATTTAAGCGAATTCCTTCCTTATGCTCGGTCTTTGAGGTTCTCAGATAAACCCTCGACAATAATTCACTCGACTTTTAAGCAAAATTCTTCCTTAATGACGTGTTCAGAAACACGACATCGAACCAATAATCACTATCGAAAGGATAAAGTCCGTTAAAAACCTCAGAAACCAGGCATAAGTGTTATTGTGTTTTCCTATTTGGAATTTCTCAAGTCTGGATTCGTGGCTAGTTGAAGGCAACAGGCTCGACCCCTTTATAGGACTTAATGGGGAAATATGGGTGTACTACAGGTACACCTCCGCCCAACCCTTTTGCGACAATCTTTGAAGCATTCTACTTATATATTTTATGATAACTAAAGCAAAGAGTAAAATAACTATAGAGGGAAAGAGTGACAACTCTGTGGTAAAATTTGCATGTATGGAAAGTGCTGCCACCTTGAGTTTGGTGGGTGACCTAAGGCTCTAATAAATATACACATACCTATAGTTAAGCATACTTACTATAAGTAGCGAATCTTTATTATAATGTTTAGGGTCACAATCAGGGTTTAACAAATAACACTAACAAGTAACAATTTTAACATAATTAGCTGAGATAAACTCGGGATTTCGGGAAGCGCATCAACGTCGGGAAAGCCGGAGTTGCGGAGTTGACAATGATAATGGCGGATGGCCGGCGGCAACAATGACATTTGTTTGACAATTTGACAAACAAGAAAATGGCTGCCAAGTTTTTTTAACCCACCAAACTGCAGATGTCGCTGTCGTCTATGGAAATTGATGACAGTGCTAAGTGTGGCCCCCCTGAACTAAAGTCTCTTTTCTTGCACAGAAAAACGCGAGACTCGCAGCACTGTGGGCCACGTGCGTTTACGCCGATCTGATCGACGTGTGTTAGAGCGCGCACGACGTCGCACGCTACGCATGACCGTCACCATAGTTGCTGTGTTCGCGCTCTGCTGGCTACCGTATGCTACTATCACCATGTGGTCAGTATGTGTGCACGCTGTACAAGTGTGACGTCATACGCCGCGTGTCAGAGACAACGCATGACCTACACAAAGGCCTATTCAAACCTAAGCGGTATTCGCTACCGTCTGCGGTAGAGAAAACCAAATGGATATGCGGTAATGTTACTCTTCACACCAAAGCGGATTTCGCTATCCTTGTGGGTAGAATACCGAGTTCGCGTTTCGCTCAGGAACAAGCGAAACAATGCCTATGCGGTACTATGGCACCAACTATTCCGCTCTAGCCGCGGAACTTGATACTAAATACCTGAGCGAAACCCGCGCGGTATGCACTTCTACCTACAGCGGCTGCGAACACCGCTCAGGTCGCTCTAGTCGCGGAACTTGATACTAAATACCTGAGCGAAACCCGTGCGGTATGTACTCTCTACCCATAGCGGAAGCGAATACCGCTTAGGTTTGAATAGACCTTTATGGTCAGTAAAGGCGTTATATATGTATAAGTATGAAATGGCCAACCTCGTTCGATTCGTTATAAACACAGATGACTTAAATTATCAATATAAAGGAAACAAAGTAGACCAAATTTCATTAACCACATTTAATTTAATGTCCCCCCCACATTAAAACTAAATGTGGTTCAATTAATTTTCATAACCCAGTTTAACGAACTTAAGTATCTCCAGGTACATGGTGGACCGTGAATCAGCAGCCCGGTTATCTCCAAGGGTCCAAGACTTACTATTCGTGATGGCAGTCTCCAACTCCTGTATGAATCCTCTGGTATACGGCTCCTACACCTTGGACATCAAGGGGCTGCTGCAGAGGTTTCTGAAGAAGACCTGCTGTCACTCATCAGCTGCCTCTGATACGATAGGTAATAGAATAAACTACAAGTTAACCAGAAAATATGTGCGCTTCCGTAATATTCGTAGTTCAGCTGGACTATTCTGTAAAAATCTCACGGTGAAAAGTTAGGTGAAGTGAGCTGTGGTTCCACGTGATGCTCGGACTTGATACTATTGACAGCTCACTTCAAACTCACTTCGCCTAAGTTTTCACGGTGAGATTTTACAGAATAGCACTACTGAGCTTAATTATTTTATTTTTGGATTGTTGTTTTTTTTTTTTTATTTACTATTCGCTGTACTCTGGACGCTTTTAACGCATACGTCTTTTTTTACATCGTTCTCACATATTATTATAAATTCAACATTAATGATGTAACTAATATTTTTGTAAAAATATAATTTAAAAGAGTGTCCATGGAGTTTCTTGCCCGTTCTTCTCTATAGGTACCTACGCTTTGGAATGGGCAACTAGCTTTATTTTATTTTTCACTGACCGACTTCTTGACAATTCAAAAGTGCCTGTAAATGGTTTAATTGAAATAAATGCTTTGAGTTTGAGTTTGAGCCCTAATTCACTATGACCACTTAACGATTCCTTACTTCGAAACCACGTCAATTCCTTAGTTAATCATGACATCTTCTATTAACGTATTTACCAATGACACAATGGCGTGTTTTGAACTGTCTAAATACATGTTGTCCGTACGGTTGACATTTCGATTCCTTGCCGTTAACAAGACATGATATTGACGTGGTTTGCACGTGGGACCATCTCAACAATGGGATTATACTGCCTAGTACCTCGAATGAAATATTTAACAGTACAATTCAACGTTGTGTGAACGTAACCTGAATGTGAAACTGTTCAACTATATCAGAACTTTACTCGCAGAGAGAGTATTCAGAATTTGTGTTGTTTGCAAACACAACATAGTCGAGGATTCTAACTGATACTTAGTTACAAACTGAGAAAAGTTTTTAGTTATCATCGTCATTCTCCTGCCCTTATAGCAATTTATTTAATTTGTAGTAAGGTTACCTACGCAAAATATTGTACCTGCTCAGAATCATGAAATTTGGCAAGAAGCAATCTCTGTGGCACAAGTAAAGGAAAAAATCCGAAAACCGAAATTTGTAGTTACATACCTACTGTACGGAACCCTCATTGCGCGAGTCCGACTCGCACTTAACCGGATTTTATTCATTCGAGACCAGCAATGATCACTTTTATTTCGTGTCAGCCACACACTGTGTTACTAAATCCTTATTATTCTGGGCACAGGTATCGACGGCTCTGGATCGAGTTCAATGAAGAACAGAAACATGAACTTGGATACGCCGCTCATGAAATCTGCCAAGGTAATTTGTTTAAATATTTTCAAAAAAAAAAAAATTTCGACGACAAACATTTCATAACAATCCATTGTATAGTTTAATAAGCCAAGTTATATTATTATAGTTTTAGTTAAGTTAGGTTTTAATTTTGTTATTTTTATTAATTAATTAGGTATTAGTTATTATTTGCTTATAGATCTTAATGTACCATATGCTCAGAAATAAATAAGCCAACAATATCCAATAAATATGCCAAGTCTTTTTCCAACTATGTTGCGATTGATTGCCAGTCTAACCGGATGCAGCTGAATACCAGTATGTATTTATCTTCATACGAGCTTCTGCCCGCTACTTCGTCCGCATGAAATTTCACCCTCCCCCCATTCACCCTCTTAGGGGTGGAATTTCGAAAAACCCTTTCATATTGGATACTCTTCACAAAGAACACACCCTCCAAATGTCATGTCTCTAGGACCAGCAGTTTACGCTGTGCGTTGATATATCAGTCAGTCAGGACTTTGAATTTTATATATAAGGTGCGATAAAAATATCTGCTAACACCGGTCAAAAAAGCCTTTATATCTACGTAATAGGGTGTTACTAATACCATTCGCATCGGCTCGGCTCGGACGACGCGTCGCGACGCCGGCCGACGGCGAAACGAGCCGTTTGTCGATTTGATCGGCGATAAGTCGAGTAGTGTGGTGATACGCACTCGGCTTAAGCCGATTCCGCGTCGATAAATATGGGGAGACCCTAAGACATACTACGCCGATTCTAAATAAATTGGGATAAGGACACGAGCATAATTTAACATTCTATGGATTTGAAAGTCTGAATTACAAAGTTTTAAACATACAATAGCATGCCAGATGATAATAAATTACATTGTAGTTCAATCACGTTTATATTCAAATTTTTATATCTATAATTTAAGATAACATATAAACTATAATAATATGTACATTTATATAAAAAAATAAGTAAAATAATCATAGGGCATCAAAGAATTCGTCCGCATCGCTGTCAACAGGAACAGTGCCCAAAAGGCTGGCAGCATTGCCACGTTGTATGGCAATGCTAATTCTTTGGCCAAGAAATAGGCCAGCCCTCTGGTCACGTGAAGAGTCGACTAACCGCTTGGCGATATCTCGAAAAACCAAGTGGGCACTCGGACCCCATGGCCCTAGTGTTTCAACCCCAAACGGCTCGAACATATAACTCCCAATTAGGTTGCAATATTTTCGCCGTTTGAGGTTTTCTGCACCTGCAGCAGCCGCCCCAGCACAGCCCACCGTGCTAGGAAGATGGGATGGCGCAAGGGTGTCGACACATGTTGCATCCCACACCAAAGGTCTGCCTAACTTCCAGGGCATTATGGTCATTCCGTCTGGTCTCTTTCCATCGTCGCGTGCCAGGCCGTTGGGTTCTAAAACAGCTGGCACCCCGGCGGTGACAAGAGCACGACGGATGATGTCATTAATGCTGGCGTGCCGTGCTATCCGGCCTGCGCTCCTACTGCAGGATAGGCCATGGTGCCCGAGGCAGTCGACAGCTTCACCGCACTGACAGCGATGCGGAGCCCCGCAAGGAGCGCCCAAACGCAGACAAGTAGCGAGCCGAAAGGTGGTGTCACCCAGCATAGTGCCTATGTTGGGTGACGGGAGTGCTTGAAGCCAGAGCCCCGACTCCCACTCACCCACAGCCAACAGGCGGGCACGCTCAGCAGAATTGGTGGACGTATTGATAAGATTATTCCGTACCAACCTGCAGAGCGGCTCATCCCACTGTCTCTGGGAAGATGGGTTTATAGGGCGATCTGTATCCGGGCAAGCCGCTTTCCAGGCGTTCTCCGCGTCGGTCAAGCACGGCACTTCACAGTCAACCAGGCAGGGAGCTAAAATTTTCCCGGTCAACTTTTCAGTGCTGTGGACAGAAGACAGGAACGCCGGTATGCTAATACTGGTAATTTTGCGGACGCCGAGGCCACCAAAACGGATGGGTAGTGTGGCTTGAAGCCACGCTCGGTCGTCCAAGGCCACATTTAGAATGGATGTTAGTGTGCTGCGAATAATTTGGTCAATTTTGTCCAAGAGGTGTGGCTGCTTCCATAAAGGTGAAGAGCGTAGAAAATACATAAAATTTGGGCCAAAACAACAGTATCTAATCAGGGTGAATGCCGAATGTAAATTAATTTTAGAGAGTCTGTCCGAAATCTCATTGAATTTTTTTATTTTTTCGTCGATGAATGGAGAAAAACTGTCTTCTAAAATTGGGGAACCTAGGAGGTGCAGTGAACTTTTGTCTAAAATTTTGATTTGTGGGGCTATTGCATTAAATTTATCTAGAGTCAATTGTCTGTCGGTAATGTCAGAAAGGTAAAGTTCACATTTTGAGGGGTTAAGGTCCAAGCCAATAGATTGAAATTCCTGTTTGAGGAGTTCGAGATCTTTCAAAACAGTGTCTACATCACCTCCTAGCGTTCCATCGTCCAAATACCACACGTTAAATTTTGAATTTAGTTTACGTATAATTGGATGAATAGCCAAACTGAAAATGACTGGCCCGAGAGGGTCACCTTGCTGGCATCCAACTGCAGATTCCAAAACATTGTCCTTATATAATAATTTGGAAGGGTACCTGTAACATTGCCACATAAAACCATAAATTTCGGGTAGTTCCTTTTTGACTTCAGCCAACAAAGTGTCCCTGTTTACAGAGTTAAAAGCATTCTTAACGTCAACCTTGAGGATGACCTCACTTTTGTTGGAATTTAAAAATGTGGAAAGAGCATGCACGGCAGCCTCACAGCCCCCTTTCGAACCAAAACCAAGCTGCAGGGGCTGAAACTTAACTGTAAGAGATTCACTGAATAGCTTACAGCATATTTTGGCTGCCGTACGCCTGTAGGTGCACCCAACGGCGATGGGACGTATGCCGCCGTCCCTCTTGCGTAGGGCACATAGATTGGCCCCGTACAAGACATCGACGACGGCCTCGTTCACACCGCCGGTGAGCATGAGGTTAATCATGGCGGCAAGCTCCTTCAAAAGCGACTCACCAGCTTCCCCGGCGCCTGAACTCAATAAATCCTTCAGGTGTTGTGGAGTCAGGCCGTCGAGGCCGCCGGCGGAACCACTTCGGAAGGAACTCACGGCTGCAAACAACTGGGGGGCCGAAACGTTAAGGAAGGTTGAATTTAGGTCGGGAGGGTCGGGGGGGTCGGGGAAAGTGAGACCATCCGCAGGCGCTGGATGTTTACTCTCTAGAGCTGTTAGTGTTTCTGGAGAGTAAGGCGCCACCACATCACTGCTGAAAAGTATCCTGGCGGCACCCCTGATGTCACCTTCACTTAATTTGGATTCCACATGTGAACACAATCCTTTTTGAGGTATGTTATGGAATGCGGGTAATTTTGGATCTAAAATTAGGGCCGAATTGTTACAATTTTCTTTAATTTGGTTCGTTAATGTTTTTTTAGTTGCCAAATTTTTTTGGACATGCAGAATCCTATAAGGGAAGGTAAGTAATTGCTCCCAGGCACTTTGTGAGTTCTCCTGGGTCGCAAGACGGATACATTGCGCCAAACTCGCTGCAACAGATCGTCTTGCGCCCCGGGGAACTCTCTTTAATATAGGAGTAGAATTTTTTAATTTTGCTAATTTTTTCCACAAGTTTTGTTCTAGAGGTGTTGATGTTGGGGATTCGGCTGGGGGGCACAATGGTACACTATGCGATTTGTGGATCTTGCCATAGTGTATCCTCAGCCCCCGTTCGCCTTTAAAAAAACGTGCCTGTGAGCAATGTGGACATCTCACCAGCTGAACATCAAGTGATGTGGCAGGTTGACTACCACAGTTTCCGGCGTCGCTACAGCCGGCATTGAACATATATAAAAATACACTTAAACTTACAGTAAAACTTACCTAAAAAATATAAAAAATAAACTATATACACACGCACTCAAAAAAATTAACTATTTTCATTGTTTACAAAATGTCACATTGGAGTTGTCAACTGGTTTTTTGACGTCTGCGGCGCAGTCGCGCACGGGCCTGGGGCGCTGCGCATGTAGGGCGCAGCCTTCGCACCCGTTGCCTTGGCTGCAGGCGTCGCGTCGGGAACTCGGGTTGAAGCACAGAGTACTTTTTGATAGATGAAGTTGATGAAGTTCAGCATAAACGGGTCAGTAAGTTGTGTGATGGCTGCTGGAAATAGTATTTAGTTTGGCTGGCTGCACATTGGCTGGTTGTTTTACTCGATTTTGAATACGATCCGAAAAAATAAAACTCAAGCCACACTGAAACTAAGGGCTGATTTATTCAAAGTCTGAGATTATTATTTATTATTATTATTTTATTTTTGACAGATTGATATCAAGTCGTTGTTTCTGACAGGTTTCTATTTCATTCAAAGTTTTAATGTATTTTTTATTATTTACTAGCTGCACCCCGCGGTTTCACCCGCATAAGTATCGATCCAGTGGGAATATCGGGATAAAAAGTAGCCTATATCCAGGGTGTCAGCTACCTCCATACAAAATTTTATCGATATTGGTCCAGCCGTTTGAGCGTGAAGAAGTAACAAACATATAAACACACACACTCACAAACTTTCGCCTTTATAATATTAATAATGTGATTCGTAGACTTTACAAAAAACCTCACACTTATAGAAAGCTACACTACTTCCGTGCCATAGGATTTGTTTTATGATATAATTGGGTTCCACAGTGACAGATGTCACGGGCAGACTGATGCTAGTATCTAATATTTCTCTTTACAACGTGTCAATGCTGCCAGCCTTTTGGGCACTGTTCCTGTTGACAGCGATACGGACGAATTTTTTGATGCCCGATGATTCGAGGTATTCCACTCAGAGCACTGATTTCAACCGCACTTGGACGAACAGCACCTGAGCACTTCCACTAACCGCACTGAAACAAAATTTTGTAACGTGCGGTTCGGTGGAACAATCTTTTACTTATTTTTTCATTTAAATGTCATATTATTATTTTAAATGTTAGCTTAAGTATTTTACGTAAATATTTAAAGAAATAAAATGTTTCTCTTTTAACTGAAAACCACAGATTTTCATATCAATATGTTAAGTCTCTTAGCGCAATCCATTACCTCTAAGCCGCTTAATTACTAATTGATTAAATCCCTCGAACATCCACGTAGATAGGTACCCGTGTTGATAGAGCAACAAGAATCATTCGACCACAATGTTATTCTTCTTTTTATTAGCGTGTTAATGACAAAAAAAAACGTGTGTAGCAGGAACAAAGTTCAAAATGAAAATCCAAGATGGCGGCTGCGAAAATTTCAAAAACACGAAAAATTTTAAAATTTTCGCAGCCGCCGTCTTTGTTTTTCATTTCGACCTCACTATTGGTCCTCAAAAACCATGAAAACTATCTGACTCCCTGTCTCTTTCTATTATATATAAAAAAGTCTCATGAAGGGGCCATAACGCTTTTTCGTTACTTGACAATTTCTCCCAGTTTACTCCTACCGCAAGCTTCGTAAAAGAACTTCTTTCTAAAACTTCATTCCAATAACACGGAAAAATATATTTAGATTTTTTTTTAATTTGGCATCATTAGGCCCTTACGTGTGCAGGTAATAGGGCATGCGGTGCAAGGTTGGAGGTGAACCATTGTCTGTGGAGAGACGCTCCGTACGCACATCACCCTAAATATTTTTTTCATTTGACAGAGTGATTGTGTAAGAAATTATCCTGACTGTTCTGGAAAACAGGTGCTTCGGAAAGCCCGCTAAGCCGTAAGTCCCGGCTATCATTCGTAGATATTTAACAGTCGTTACCGATCGCCAGAAGCCCAAAAGTTTGACAACCAATCTTACCAATGGGTCACTGGGTTGTAGAGGTCAAATAGGCAGTCGCTCCATGTAAAATACTAGTATTCAGCTGCAACCGGCTAGACTGGAAGCCGACCCCAATATAGTTGGGAAAAAGCTAGGCAGATATTATATCTGGATTGGTAACACACCTACAATGCCTCTGGTATTATGGCCACCACTACTATAAGGTGGGCCGTCTGCTTGGTTACCACCATAAACCAAATTATATTCTCCAAGAGCTTAAAACTTTATGCAATCAGTAGCCGGCACACGTTGGTATGCCACTCTCCCTGACAGTAATGAAACCGTCCGGTGGAAGGAAAGTTCATTCGCCGCATACCGATTCCTCTGTCTTGGATTGACAGAAGCTGGATGTGACTTTATTGTATTACGGTTTTGGGTCACAAAGTATCTTAATACCTTAATAACAGCCGGTTTCTGAAACGCGCGTCATCGAAAAAATTACGTAATAAGTTGTTAATCTATAGTTAAACGCAGTTTGGGTTTCTGAACGAACCAAAGTGACAGTTTGTCAGTGATTTGTCATTGCGAGTGTCAAATCTCGAATTATGGTAATTTTCGGTTTCCGGAAGGCTTTTTCTCATGTTAACTTCGCGTCAATGTCTAGTTATTAATCGACAGTTAATTAGCGAAAATCGATCAATTAACAGAGTGTCAAATCAAATTATACTTATTACTTCAATATTTCAGTGAATTTTAACAGGTGCCCAATAAAAATGTTGTCTGATTTATCTGATGATGATATATCCTTATCTAGTGAAGAGGAAGATCTGGTGCAAACTCGCCTGTTTCGAGAGCGAATGCATCCAGTAAACCATTACAATGATAAAGAATTTAAGGACCGATACAGAATTTCAAAACCTGTTTTCTTTGAATTGATGGAGTCACTGATGCACCTGGAACCCATGACCCAGCGTAATCACGCCATTAGCGCCGCGGAGCAAGTTTTGTTGGCTATTAATTTTTATGCCTCTGGAGGATTCCAAATATCTGTGGCAGATAATGTTAGAGTACATAAATCAACAGCTTGCCGCATAATTAAGAAGGTGTCGACTGAAATTGCTAAATTTATTAAAATGCCACTAACTAGTGCAGAACAGGCTAGGGTCCGGAATGGATTTTATGCCATCAGTGGGTTTCCCAATGTGATCGGAGCTGTTGACTGTACCCATATAAAAATTCATTCTCCTGGCGGGCCATCTGCAGAACTGTTCCGCAATAGAAAAGGTTATTTTTCACTAAATGTTCAGGCGGTTTGTGATGCAGAATTATAGGTTAAAATTTCCATTATGGGCCATCGATTTATGGGGCGGGGAGGGGGGAGGGGTAGAGGGGGGAGAGGGGGCTACCCCCTGTACCACCCCCACCCCGCGGAACCCCATGGTTATGGAGATATCCATGGTTAAAGTTTTTAGGTTAGAATAAAAATTTCCATAAATGTTCATCGATTTATGGTACGGGGAGGCCCGGCTACCCCCCTGTACGATCCCCACCCCGCGGAACCCCATGGTTATGGAGATATCCATAGTTAAAGTTTTTAGGTTAGATTAAAAATGTCCATAAATGTCCATCGATTTATGGTACGGAGAGGCCCGGCTACCCCTCTATACCATCCCCACCCCGCAGAACCCCATGGTTAAAGTTTCTAGGTTAGAATAGCGCTTTTTAGTCAAACTGGGGGGAGAACTTCCCTTTCCCCACCTAGTTTGACTCCGCCTTATCTCCGGCGCTGCGGGAAGAGCAGCCCTTTCGCCCTTGCGTGCCGAAGCACGTCACAGCGGGCGAGGGCTGCTCTCCCTCCGCGCCTCCGGTTTTTTATATACACTCTAGGGGTAGGGCAGACAAGACCACGTGGAAAGTGGGGTGCTCTGATTCGGTTTTGGGTATTTTTCGGATATTCATATAATGAGAATCTCATCTGAGTCCAACACTTGCACATCACTCGACTCTTCAGACACAGAAGCATAGGGCTTCGGAGACGCCATGGTTGTCAAAAACGATCACTGCGAGGGCAACAAACGAATGACAAACGTTGACTGACTGACACTGATGGCTAACAGATAATATAAAAAAGACACTATAAAACAAAATGGCGTCGTTCCGTTACACAGTGTAAACAAAAATTCGTTATTTTTTGTGTAAAAAAGTCAATATAATTGAATACTACAGCACGGTTATTGTGCATATTAATTACACACCAAAAATATGTGAATATGTGAAAATAAAATAAAATTTACTTAAATAAAAAATATGGCATAAAACTGAATTAAATACATCTCTACCGTCAACGGAACGTGAAATGTCAACTTTGACGTCTACCATGACAATTTATCCAACCTAAAAACTTGCAAATGGCGTGCTATTTTCCAATTTGTATAGAAAGTTTAAAAAATTATATCTCGTAAACCGTGATATTCCGCAACTTAAAAATTTGTAAAAAGTTTTCTATTTATGAGTGCTATCTACAAAAAAAAAAAAAAACTTCCAAATCAACGGCCCATAATGGAAATTTTAGCCGAATTATACATCATGGACATAATATGTAGGTGGCCGGGATCTGTACATGATACCCACCATTTTTAATGATTCGCACATCTGTGCTGATTTTGAGATGGGAGTGTATAGATTGGAATGTTATATTTGAACAAAAGGTACTTACTTATCCACTATTGTTAAGAGCTCTTTCTTTTCTCTCTCCGTATAGTTTTTTCGTGACATATTATCGGAAATTTGGTGAGTGTGAACTTTTATACCGAGTTTTATAACAACAAACAGACCACAATATAAGAGAACAATAAACACGAAAATATTTTAGAATAATAGATAACCTGTTTGACATTTGGTGTCAAAATGTAGAGACAAAGCTATGCGCTAGACAGAAACAAAACATAAATGAGTGAATGAAGTTGACTGATTTTAGCAAGGGTGGCCAGACAAAAAAATAAATCACCTGTTAACAGTTGATTCGCTAATTTTACGGTAAATGGCTTTTCAGAAACCCGTAGTTGTTTAACAGATTGTTAATTTTGACAATCTGTTAACTAACTGATTATTTGACGTACGTTTCAGAAACCGGGGGTGAGTATGTCAGAAATACGTCATTCGTTTCACTGATCGGGACGCCAGCGCCAACTGGTGGTGCTTGACAGAGTCTAGCCCGAGTTCGTGGGAGTAGACGAGTTCGCTACAGAGTGATGTGGACTCACTTGGACATTGGACATCGTACGGACAACATGTGCTCAGAAACTGTCTCGCGTTCCGTATCGTTGAGGGACCAAATGGGAGTCTAACTGCGGAAAAGGGAGCCCCATCACCATCATCATCATCCGTATCGTTGAGTTGTGTACCTACAGTGTGTGATTCGCTAGTGTGATTAAACTGTTCGTAAAATTATAATCTGATTTGAACTGTAAACGGTTTTTCAATTGCGCAATAACCAACACTATCCATAGTTCGCCCACAGTAATTAACATATGGCTGATGAAAACAAGAGACACGTACTTTCTCCGTCAAGTGTAATATTTCTCATTCCTCCTCACCACGTCACGTTATGAAGAATGAATGCCAATGGCCCATAGAATTTCTTTACTGGACTGTCGCTTGTCTATATCGTGGATGTTTCCACTTCTTAGGCCCGTTTACATGAACTGTGCTCAAAAATGTATGAAACTGTGTTTCAAACCTTCGATCTGAGTAGGTACAAATATGCATAACTGTCAGTTTTGATAAAAGTTTCATGCTTTTGCGCAGACCTATATAATACGTCGGTTAGTTAAAGCATAGTTTCTCCTAATTGAGGGCGCAACGGAATCCACGGCGTAAGAATAGTGATTAAAATACATAAGTTTGAGCATGCGCTCCGGGAAAACTTTAAAATTGTATGAGAAACGGATTCAGTTCAATTTGCATCTTCACTCAGGTCATTGGTATCTTATGATGACCAGCCACCCTGATCTAGGGAATCTGGAAAACATAAATGGGAGGAGCAAATGCCTATGTATCTGCCACACCGTATGACAAAACCTTTTTTGCTTCCATATGTCTTATATTTTGTGCAATCTCTGACCATTTTGGTCTCGCCATTTATATGATCAAATCCTCACACCATCTTCGCCGCGGTCTGTCCGAATGCGATAATCCTCCTTAGGCGTCCATTAAGTGACACCGTATGACAAAACAGGGTAACTATGTAATATGTCGGGTTACCCGCTTAAACCTCTGGCGTGTGTGCTTATGTAGAGGGAGTTACTTTGATATTTTTTATCGACATCTGTCTGTGACAGTAAAACATTTTTTTCTTTTTTTCCTTACCTTCTTATAGAGGGGCTACGGTCACTACGAGGCAAGAATTTCGCGACTCCCCAGGCTCCTCGGCCCTACTAAGCTTTTTGGGCTTACCTATTCCTACAGCAATGTATACACTGGAGAGCCAATTTAACCCAACCTAACCTTACCATTTGTTCACAGAGCAACAAAGTCCGAACCCGCCTTGGGGTCCGATTCGCCGAGACCTCGCTGACGGCCGTGCCCTCTCGTCTCGAGGTACCGAAGGTGGTGCGAGGACCCGCCTGACACCCGCCCCCCCGACTCCGCTGCGCTGAACAAGAGCGCTGTCGAGTGCTGCACCAGTATTACAGCGACAAAATCGCTACTGTTTAAATCTAAGATTGCGGTACCCCGTAGTACTTCGTTTTCATGAAAAGGAAAGTTGCACAGCGTGGTTTTAGCAACATATTTTTGTGTTGCGGGAAACACTTTATGGTCTGTTCCAAAATTATCTGATGAAAGTGTAAGCAAACCCTGTTCAGATTAAGTTTTTACGCAGTCAATCATCAATAGGAATTAGTAGGTAACACATTCATCGGTATTTAGAAGGTTTCAACTTTATAAACATAGATTTTGCCCGCTGCTTCGCTCGCATCATAATTCATCATACACGTGGCGCCATTTATTATCATAATAACGTTATTGTTGTTTTCCTCGGGAATAGCACTTTTTTTCGGGATGAAGGGTAACCTATGTTCGTTTCTGTACACCTGACAACGTATATGCAAAATTTCAGGATGATCGCTTCAGTGGTTTAGGCGTGAAAAGGTAACAAACAAACTTACTTTCGCATTTATAATATTAAGGTAGGATCTCACCCCTATTCCAAAAAAATATTGTTTGAATAACATTATTTTACACTGTAAGTAATTGAAAAACCATCGACGGAAATTAAGATTATATAAAATCGACCACAATTGTCAAATGAAGAACATCTTTAAGGTTATTTCAAATTAGAATTTCGGGTTTAGTATTGAAATAAAGTGTCAAACCACTCGATTTGTAAGTGGCACTACAAGTTGGCGTCAAAAACACCTTTTCTGATCCACTTGTTTACATTTTCATCACATAATTTTGGAACAGTCTATACAAACACAGTTTGATTGTGAATGAAACATTATGTTGCCAGCAACACATAATGATATTACTCAAACAATGTAGTGCTACTTTTGTTTACGAGACATTGTGACACATCGAGCTTGGCACCTGTCCCTCTGCTGCCGGCGATTAACGAGAAGCGAATAGGGCTAGCAACTAAAAACGAGTTGTCGAGCAACCAGCAGGGGGTGCCCGACTGCGACGAGCGATTACTTGCTGGTATGCGTATGTACAGACGCCAGCACATCAAGCTACTACAATCTGTCAAACTTTAATAGATTTTCAGCTTTATCACTAAAGTATAAGGTTCAAATTTGATTGGGAAAGTTTGACAGTTTGAGGTAGCTTGATGTGCTGCTGGCGTCTGTACCAAGCGTGATTCTCACTGAGTTGTCGTCAAGCGAGCATCGCTGAGCGAGTCCTCTATCTGATAGCTCTTGTCGCTACAAACGAGTACTCGGTAGTCAACGATCAACTAATAAGTGTCTATTTTTCTTACACTGAACCTATAATCTTTTGTACGTTTCTTGAGCGCGAAAATCATTGATAGCTGGTCGCTTCCTCGGCGCTGGTGGGACAGGTACCTTAGAAAGAGACTCTCACACAGATATGTAATGAGAGTAAAGACATCTCTTTAAGAAACCAATAAATAAATAAAACTAGTTGTGCCGACCAAGGGAGGCTATTAACAAATTAACGATTAAAAAATTATTATTAACTAATGGGGGATAAGATATGTATGTAATGACACAAGGAAGCTTTAAATGTGTAATTACTAAAGCCAATGTGTAAGTTGTACCCAGTACCAGAAAGGAAGAGGACCCACCTAATTGAAAGTACATGTTGATACAACGAAAGAATATTAATGCAGCCTATTCTGTTCATAGGATTTTTATACAAAGTGTGAAACGTTTAGATAAGGATACTGAATGTAATCTATGCGTCATGTTCGTGAACGGGCGCCGTCAGTTGGGGCTGGTCATCACTCGGCTGTTTCGGCTTATTTTTATTTTTAATTATTTTATTATTGGATTGTTGTTTTTTTTTTATTTACTATTTGCTGTACATTATGGCGAGTTTACAATAACCCCTTTTAACGCATGTCTTTTTTTACATCGTTCTCACATATTATTATAAATTCAACATTAATGATGTAACTAATTGTAAAAATATAATTTAAAATAGTGTCCATGGAGTTTCTTGCCCGTTCTTCTCCATAGGTACCTACGCTTTGGAATGGGCAACTAGCTTCATTTTATTTTTGACTGACCGACTTCTTGACAATTCAAAAGTGTCTGTAAATGGTTTAATTGAAATAAATGCTTTGAGTTTGAGTTTGAAGAAATTGTGTATTTTTGGGAAATTAAATTCTCATCTTACGCATAAATAACTTCAATATGTTTTTGTGTACGTTATTTTATATAGAAAATATGCATGAAAGGGTGATTTACGAAAGGAAATAAATATTTTTATGGCATAATTAAAAACAAAGTATTAAAATTTTCTTAATGAAAAAAAATTTTTTCGTATGGATGTTGGCTGTCGGCCGCGTCGCCACGTCAACAGTCGGTTTGACCCGCCGCATTAGATGTTTCACATAAAATTAATCTCTAATATTAATTTAATACCCAAATTAATGTCGTGACTTTGCGAGAGAGTGTGGTAGGTCGACCGACAGCCGGTCCATCCCGCTCCATTACATATTTCACATCAAAAACATGTTAATGTTAGTTATTTTATTAAGCTATTGCATAGCTTTTATCTTGGGCTTTGAGCGCGGCGACCGAATGAAGAAATTCCGTAACGAAAATAAACCTAAGCATCGTCTAACGTCGTATCAGTTCGGCAGACTTCGGCACGGTGTTTGTGTGCGTTGCTATGCAATAGCTTTACCGCGGCAGTCCCCGAGTGCCACACGTATTTTTTTATTCTATGTTTTAATATTTTACAGAATTTATTGTTTTTATGTTCCACTGTCAATATTTTTTTTCCTTTATTACGTATTTGGTATTTAATTTGTTAGCTTAGTTGTCAATTTTATTGTGCATGCTGTGGTCTCCTGTAATTGAAAGAGTACACACTACCAAATACTTTGTCGTCCATTAACTATATAATGTTTAGTGTATATCTTTTGTTGGAGATCCTAAAATAAATAAATAAATAAAAACTAAACTTTACGAGCAAACCTAACGAGTGCGGCACTGAACGATCAAATAAGAATTGTAATGGAAAAAGACTGAATAATGATTGTTTCGAGAAGTAGATAGTGTTGAAAATAACGTGTAAATATGAAATTAAATGTTTATAAAAATAAATTTAAAGAGGAAAGGCGGGTGATCGTTTCTCCATAGAAACGCTCTCGCCCGTTTTCTTTCTGGTTAATGACCATAAAGCAATGATTTTTTACAGAATAATAAATATTAACTACTTGTATGTCCCTATGTTTTCCTTTTTGATGATGCATTATTTTTATACGCACCAGAACCCTAAAAAAATGCCGATTTAAGCCGCTGGCGATCGCTTATATTAGGGTTGATTCGCAGTAAAGTTTCAATAGGTACGAACCGATTTAATATTACTTCATAAAAGGTATGAAAGCTTTATCAATGTTTCAACATTAAATGCTTTTATTCTTGAGGCTTTTCTTAATGTACATTACGATACGTGTGACTTAAGCAGTCCATTATTGCGAGGGTGCTAAGTGCCGTGCATTAATAGGTACACGTATCGTCTATTTTATAGCACGTGTGACCTAAACGCACACTTTAGTCACGCTTTTCTGTGTAAAAATGGACTAGGTACTTAAGTCACAGATAAGCATGACTTAAGTGCGGATTTAGGTCACAGAGTGCTATAAAAGTATTTAGTAAGGGTTCTTCAGTTATAATTGTATTTATTTATTCAAAAACCGATGTATCCAAGGACAATTCCAAAAGTGTTTATTATTTCACAAACATCGACACATGAATTCAAGTTAATTGTTGCATAAATTATTTGTATTTAATTAATGTTTATTTAGGCTAACATTGAGCCCTTTATTTATAAACGTTGCTTAAAGTGAGACGATAGTCGCTACTCCTTAAAAAATTAAGCGACGTTTATAAATAAACCCCTATTGTTTAATTATTAGATTTTTATAAACAGTTTTTACTGGGATGTATTTAAATTGAATTCTATTTACCATATTTTTCAAATAATTCTTAAATGTCAGAATTTTTCTTTCAAACTAATAAAAATAGCTGTTCAATGTTGTGCTCCTTGTTACTCGATCTCAAAGGAAATATGGAAATAAAGTTGACGTCAAATCTGATAGGTACTTTGTAGTTTTATTGAGAATCCTATTTCCTTCCCGGGAGGCGGTGTCTGCGGCAAACATCTTATAAGAAACAACTAAAGAGCAAGCTCTTTAGTTGTTTCTTGTTGAATCGCAGCGAATTCGCCCTTTCTGGACTTGTCCAGAAAGGGCGAATTCGCTGCGATTCTCTCGTGCGTATTACGCGCGACCGTTGCGTCCAGAAGGAGCGTACCAACGCTAGCATTTTGGTTCGAATTTCATTTGTAAGAAGTAAACATGGAGCTGAACGCTCTGGAGTTCGCGCGTCAATTGGACGCATCAAGGAGTTTCTAGTATCTCGACTCGCGCGCAATACGTGCGAATCAAGCGCGAGTCGAGAGTCTGGCGAACTGCACGCGATTGACGCGCGTATTTTGAAATCGCGCGATGCTTGTGGACGCGATGTATTGGCGCCTGGTATCTCTTTAAGAGGCGTATTACAAAAAAACGCGAAATTGGAAGTTTTCGACGTTGAAATTGTATGTTTTACGTTCGTTGTATGAAATAACAATTACTTGGTAAAAATAGTTCGTTTTCTCTACTACAATAACCTCAGAACCGATTTTAGATAAGTTATTTAATTATTTAGTAATAAGCTTTCTCCCGATGAATGTTTAGGCAAAAACTCACGGAGACATGATTTCGGAGCTCTAATTTGGAGATTCTACTGAATATCTACCATCAAAAAAATATAATTAGCTTTCAAATATCCTATACTTCAATAATAATAGAATATATTTTCGTTATATGCCTTTTATGTAAAGAAAAAAAAATCTACGTAATTCAATTATCGACCGAAAAGGCTTCGAAACAAGCCCCGATATCTCTAAAGTCCTACATTATTTAGGCGTAAAATTTATACCAAAATAATCATCAACATTTGCTTAGAATATAGTATTATTTTTATTTTTTAAATCGCTACCATTATTTTTTAATTAAATAAATAAAAATACTATATATTTCACTGCGCCGGCCATCTGCGATTAGTATCGCGCGAGCGCTTGTCGAGGTTGGACCTATGTCAGTTTATTTCCCGCGCGCCTTCTTTCCGATACTACCGTCGTGTGCGCCGATTGTCGCATCTAGACGCTGCCGCATTGCTTTTGTGTGCGTGTGAACTATGGCCGCAGTTTTTGATCTTTGTAAGTATTTATTTTCGAACGGTATATTTAAATTAGTATAAAGTTCACACTTTATTAGTATACCAGATAGTCAACTTATTAAAGTTATTTTGATTGCAGCTGATTTGAGTTTTCTTACCAGTCGAAATGGGGAAAAATAAATACAAATATAATTGCGTTGCAAAACACAATAAAAAAAAGGAAATAAAAATAAATAAAAGAGGGTAAACGGAGCCGGTCGAAACCCAGCAAGGTTTTGAAAAGGCAGGATCCAGAGAAGGACACGTGTGACAAGGATGGTTTCATCAAAGTGGAGAAGAAGAAGAAGAAGCATCCTTGTCGGAACCAGTGCGGCACCGCGCTGGCAGGACCCAACATGCTGCTGCGTCCAGCAATCCCGACGACGCAGCTGTACGTGTCCAGACTGCACCACTTCACGAAGGTTGAGGAGATCGTGGAGTACATGCGTGTGAAGACCAACTGGACTTGGTTGCAACCATACTACTATATACAATTTATAGGTACAACTATGCTATCAACCGTAGATATTATAATCAATTACTGCATAACAATTAAAATATTTGTGAACATATTTCAACAGTAAAGTTCATAAATAATGAAAAATATAACAAAATAAATTCATAATAAAATTGAAATAACACGTAAAAAATTTTCCGCCCACTAAACTCCATCCTAAAAAAACTTACGGAAGATCAAGATCGTTTAGTCGCCATATTCACAGTATCATAGTCATAGTGCGAGCGAGAAGCATGAAAGAAAGTATCGCTCGCGTAGTTTGCCGCGCTCGGTGCGTAAAATACCTAAATTTGCGAAACGCCGAAATGTGAAAGGGCTCTTAACGCGCGAATGAATTCGCGCGAAAAGTTTGGCGGCGAATTCGCCCCTTCTAGACAAGATCTTAAGTTCCATGCCACGGATAATTACTGGCGGGACTGTCTCGTTGATTTACTGATCGCAAGCTCTATACTGCTGAGCATAAGGTCCAGCACCATAATTGCGTAATACACTATCAATCTAAATCTGAATCATTTTGAAGGACATTGTTAATCCATTGCTACATATGTTCGAAAAATTTGTCTACGCAACAACGTAAATAACACAATGAATGTTGTTGAAATGTCAAAATAAAACCCATTGCTATTGATAGTGTGTTACGTAATTACCCCGCTGGGTTCGATTTCCAGGTCGGGCAAAGAGTTATTAGGTTATTCCATCTGGAATTTCTCAGTAGCAGCCAGTAGGCTTTTTCCCTTGTTACATGAGACTTCAAAATAACTGGCAAATTGTGTGAGCAAGTCTGCCTAGTCCTCCGGGGAATATCGCACTAACACCATATAATTCACAAATAAGTTAAACGAAAACTGGAATTAATAACTTAATTTAAGTTTTTGTTTAGTTAAACGAAAACTTAAATTAAGTAAACTTAGCATTACTAATCCTATTGAAATAAGTTTATTTCAATAGGATTAAATGCTAAGTTTTAATCACTTGGGCGATGACGGAGGCTTATAATAATAATCAAGCTTCAGTCGACGCCGTTAACACACTGTAAACAAACCTTCATAAAGTTATTGGGAGAGAGAAGTAACAACTTATTACTTTTTTTTGGCTATGCCGCGTATTTGTGGGTCATCAAGAATGTGTTCGTCAGCCTCGAGTCAGGGACATAGTTTAAATGTTATAATTATCATTAGTTTTTTGAGACTTTGTTATCATCAGTAGGTACAGCCCTGGCTTGTGGTGGCATCTACATGCCCACATGCGAACTACGCATCATAGTGACGTCACGCAAAATCCTGCATCGCGCAAACAGAGTTTTCCGCGCAACTAGCATAATATACAACGTCCCGCCATCAATCGTCGGGCAGTAGCCCAACAAACACAACACCCGTCTGGTCGGAGGATCCTCTCTTTTCTATGGAGGTCGAGTGAACTTTACACCCTGTTCCTTATGCCTCCTATACACAGTACGTAACTCAGCCTCACTCTCTTGTACAGTTGGGAGCACGTCCGTGGTAACAAAAACCAATATAAGCTGGACTTTTATATTATTGAAATTCCGTAGTACACTAGGCCAGTTCAAAATCAAAATCTTACAAGACCAAAGAATTCAGACTTCACAAGAGCTATTTCAATAGGAGAATGCATTTCATATTTCTGCAAACATACTCCATAAGTTATCATAAAAAAAACATACACTACCGCACTATAAATATTGGTTCTCCATCACTCAACTGCAACAATAATTCCATTTATCTACCATCTTTGAACCGAGACAACGGCAAATTTTACCTAATCTCCAAATTCTCCGAAGATGCGACGATATTTTATCGCTAAACTCGAAAACTCTTCAACTTTACGCATACTTTAAACCTTTTAGCAACTGCAAGCATTTCTATCAAAGTTTAGAATCTTGAAGCTCTTCTCGTTACGAACTATTCCGGACATTCGTTTACCTTTGCGATTCTCCGAAATCTTTCCAACTTCGCTAACTGAGTAGCTTGAGGAAAGTCTTATTGAGAAGTACTTCTTAATAGGATGTTTGAATAGTAAACCTGTAGAAGTTTTAAACGAGTTGTTATTGGATGTGCGTTTTGCAATAGCTGAAAGTTTATTTAGCCTTTTGTTAAACTTTTATTGAAGCGAAAACTTCTTTAGGCGGACTTTACGCTCTTTCTGAACAGTGAACGAAACTGAATCGTCACGTTCGGGTCGGTGACGCAGAATCGGGTATACTCGCCGCTAAATCACGTATACTCGACTCCAGTCGTAAGTTCTCAGTTTCACTTCTATCGTATGTGATCTTCCCATAGACAATAGCTCACCGTCCATCCTGCGCCGCATGCCCTGTCACCTGTGCACTTGATGATCTTAAGACTGCGTCAGTGAGCGGAGTTCGCGCAGCTGAATTTTGGGCCAAAAATATATAAACTTTTACCATCGATACGATAAGAAGAGGATCGTATGGTCCACACACATCTTCTTTTTTGTATCTACTATGAAAGCCAATACAGTTGCTATGGTAGTTTTTATCACTTTCTTGTTCATCGTCTTATCTATAACTATAGGTATTACTCGTAGCTTCGCTCCAGTCGTATATTCCACAGGAACTGTTTATTTTTCAGGCTTTAGCTTATAAGTATCACTCTCCGGCCCGTAAAATATGTCAATGCAAATAAACATGTCCGGTCGGGGGACCCCCGATAGGCACAAAGTCCCTTACGCGATATTCGCACGCACACACACTCGAATATCATGTAACAGAAAAAGACAGAGGGAGAGAGAGTGAAAGTCGCATTGAGGGGGCATAACGCTTTTTCAGCGTGACGATTTCTACCAGTCTACTCTAAAAGCAAGCCTCATTAAGGAACTTCGTTCCAAAAAAGACGTCGGGCCATTGCTCCGTTGTTGCAGCGTGAAACAAGAACAAACTAACAAACTCGTCTTAGCATTTATAATAAGTAATAAAATTAAAATAAAGTCCTCTGCACCGTATTTCGGCCACGGCGGCCAATCTCAACGGAAACTAGCCTCCGGCGCGGGAGATATTATAGTGCACAAGTGTGCGCGTGCGCGCAGACACAGGAGCACTCTCTCTTCCGACACGACCGGAGAGAGATCAGGCGCAGGACCAACGGCTTAACGTGCTTTCCGAGGCACGGAGGTATCACACCGCCAACTTCCAAACTCCGGGCTGTTACTAAGAAATTCCTAATGGAAAAACTCAATAACAATAAAATACCGTAACGAAGCATACAGTTCTCCTCTTAATTCAATGTTCTGTCGCGACAACTCCCACGGGAACACGTGACAGTTACAAGTATTATTTTAACAAGATCAAGAGCTTCATAAATACACGAAAAACGGCAAAAGAGAGAGCTGCTAAGTATTGAACACGAATTACGAATTGGTATCACGCCTGCCTTTAATAAAATACCAAACTCATGAATATAAATGGTAAAGATAAACGGGAATTTAGTCTATTCCTCCTCCGTACAATCATGTGTACTAAGCACCTTCTTAGTATGAATAAAAGTATAGGCATGGGAGCGAAACTCCCACCACCGGGTGAGCTGTGACTCAGCGGGGGAATTGCGTAACACATTATCAATCGGAATCGGTTTCATTTTGAGAGTTCATCAACATTCATTGCGTTATGTACGTGTTGAGCACACAAATTTTTCGAACTTTTGAAGCAATGGATTAGCAATTTGCTTCAAAATGATTTAGATTCCGATTGATAGCGTGTTACGCAATTAGGGTGCTGGACCCTCCTACTTCAGACACCTTTCTCTATTCAAGATTGTGCATGTTATTAACTAGTGACTATAATATGATGTTGAAATAAATTAGTAGATTGTTTGCCAAGGGAGCAAACAACTATTTTGAAGGCGAGGGTGTTTCTTTTAATCCATAGCGGAGCGAAGGATTCTAGAGTGGAATCCCGAGTGCAGCGAGGGGTCCTAAAGTACGTCACTCGACCTGAAAATAGTGTTGCTCCCGAGGTGGACACTACTTTTTATCACCCTCTATGAAAAAATAAGTAAGTGCAACTTATGAATAAGAATAGTACCTACGTTTATTTATTTACATACAATTTTGAGTAAACTTTTTTTTTAATTAGCCTCGCACGCGTTTTACTTTGTCATACAGCCTGTTACTTGTTCATACAATGTTCGTGATTGATCCCTTTGGTAATTGGAACTTCTACTAACAATATCTACATTCCAAATTCAAATCACTTTTAGTCCCTAGGGATTAAAGAGCTATTTTAGTCCCTGTTTACGAAGAATACACTAGCTCTTTTTGAATAGATGTGATAATAAAAAATTTATGATTATGATTACTTCGAGTTTCGACGACGACGACTTAGCTTAGGTATGCCAAAACGATTTTACTTCTTTTCTTATATGACATCCTCTGATTTGAGTATACTTTGATATGATTATTCTCTATATTTTAAAGTATTGAATAACTCAAGCGTGCGTCACGCTTGAGTTATTCATTGGATCATGAAAACGAATGCAAAAAAAAACAGTTACTAACGAGATAATTTCGTTGTATCGTGTAATGCTTTGCAGGATACTAAAGTCAAAAAAGATCCTACAAAAATGTTAAATTCCTACTCCATATAAGTACGTATTTCTTACGTTCTTTTTTTACTTTTAAGCGAGAGTAGGTCGAGTAATTACGTAAAACTGACTCTCCTGAAGCTCCTACACGGTCAGGTCTACCACCAAATCCGTCAGATCGGAATAATCTGAAATGAGAAGCAAATTTTTTAAACTGAACAGTCTGATCGTTCTGGGCACAGCATCCTAATTGCGTAACACAGATTCAATCACAATCGGATAGTTTTTAAGGACGTTTCTAATCCATTGCTTCATAGGTTTAAGAAATTCATCTGCTCAACAACGTAAGTAACGCAATGAACGTGGGTGAACTGTCAAAATCAACGAAAACGGACCAATTTTCATTTTATGTACAGTCAACAAAAGAGATAAGTATGCAGGATCGTCGGATATAGTTGAAGTTTAGTAAGAAACCGATGGATGTTGTCGACTGAAATTTAATTTGATAAATGAGCTGTTTGTTTTCTATTAATAAAATTCAATTTTATATAAAAAAACTGCCATTGGTTTCTTACTAAACTTCAACTATATCTGACGATCCTGGCTGCATACTTATCTCAATTTGTTGACTGTACATATGTTACGCAATTACCCCGCGGGACGATTGTCAGTTTGATCCGATTAAAGGTCATAGCACACATTCAACTAGGAAAGGGGTCGTCACCATATCAACTCGAGCCATTCTTTGTATAAAACTCCCTACTGCAACGCACACTAATCGGAATCGTAACGTAATCGCCTCGCCCCGGGACAAGCTCACGAACCGCGGTGCGGTGCGTGATCAACATGCAGTTCCCGCGCTTACGGCTCGTCGTCCCCGCGCTTACGTCTCTCCGTACTCGAGCTTACGTCTCTTCGTCCACCCTTGCCCCTCTCACCCCTCCCGCGGCCTGCCTGCAGCACCATCAACCAGCGGTCGGCGAGCCGTAAGCGCGGCGTCGACTAGCCGAAGCCGAGTCGACGTATCGGAGCTGCAGATCCGCTTTGGCTACGTGCTTACGTTAGGTTGACGCCTGTTTGACGCCGAGGCGAAAGGCAATACGGTGACGATCCCTTTCCGAGTTGATATACGAGTATGTGCGAGTATGTATGTGTGAGTAACCACAGAATCGATAAAATCTATGACGCAGTTTAATCTCTCCGACCTATATTATGGTAAACTTTTATTGGCTTAGCGTGTGGGAGTGGTAGGTAATTCAGCCCACGTACAGAAGAATGTATCTACCTACATTCATTTATTACACTTCAATTACTATTCTCTTATTCTTTGTTTTCCCTACTAAGTAGGCACTGGTCCCACCGCTGCACCACCGGCGACTAACGAGAAGCGAGGAGAGCTAGCAACTATAAACCAGCAGGCGAGCAACGACAAGCGAGTGGCGTGACTGCGACGATCGATTACTCGCTGCCTAGTTCTGCCCGCCCAGCGAGCGTCGCTGAGCGAGTCCGCTCTTTAATAGCTCTTGTTGCTGCAACAAACGACAGAGTGAGCTTTGCACCTCGCAGTTCAACCTATGAGGTTGTCGTCTGCTTAACCGGGCTTGCCTGTGGATGCCTCAATAAATTAAAGCCTCCAGGCAGGGCTTAAAAACTTAAAAACTAAAAAACTCAACTACTACTACAAACTTAACTTAAAAACTAAGCGACTACACGCTAAGGGCACCCTCTCTGGGGTACTGACCTCGGTCGCTAGGAGAGGGAAGCAAGGGACAGGCTGGATCGGAATTATTTAGGGACGAATTTAAAACCACAGGCTCAGCGGCGCGGGCTGGCTCGAGCAAGGGTCGGGGCGGGCGAGAGTGAGCGATTAGTTATTAATATGTATGTTTTACTTACATACGGAGCATACAATATTTTGTACAGACGCCAGCGCATCAGCTACTACAATCTGTCACATTTATTTAATAGATTTTCAACTTTATCGCTAAAGTATAAGGTTCAAAGTTGATTGGGAAGATTTGACAGTTTCGGGTAACTTGATGTGAATTAAGTAAACTCCAGGATATGCTGGCGTCAGTAATTTTCTTGAGGGGGAAAATCGTTGATAGCTAGTCACTTCCCCGCCGGCGGTGAGACAGGTGTCTTAATATATTGCGGAGGTATATTCCACATCCTAGATACTCGTTCATCATTCGTTCACTGATAGAATCTATTACCTCCTCCGGCGGTGCTATTCTGTAAAAAGATCACCGTGATAACTTAGGTGAAGTGAGCTTAAAGTGAGCTGTCATTCCACCTGATGCTAGCGATTGACACTATTGACAGCTCACTTTAAGCTCACTTCACCTAAGTTTTCACGGTGAGATTTTTACAGAATAACCGACATGATTGTATCGAACGTTGTTAATCTCGTAAATAAAATCGCTTTGTTACAAAAGATTTATTGAATTTACGGGTTTATCCCAGAAATCCCCACCGACAAATCCCCACCAGTGGGGATTGTTATTTTTTTTGTCCAGAAATCCGATACACTGTGTGCGGAATATGTCACATCAAATAATAGGAAATATGTTTCCTTGAATTAGAGGAGCCCGTGGCTAAATAATAACAGCCGCACAGGTCGATCGATCAGGTTAAGCTACGCTTGCCGCGGTTGGTCTGTGGATGGGTGACCATCTTTACATACCGAGACCCCTCCGTGCCTCGGAAAGCACGTGAAGCCGTTGGTCCCGGCTGTCATTCGTGGATCTTTGACAGTCGTTACGGGTAGTCAGAAGCCCGAAAGTCTGACAACCAGTCTTACCAAGGGATATCGTATTACCCAGTAACTGGGTTGTGGAGGTCAGATAGGCAGTCGCTCCATGTAAAATACTGGTATTCAGCTGCATCCGGTAAGACTGGAAGCCGACCCCAACATAGTTGGGAAAAGGCTAGGCAGATGATGATGTTTCCTTGAATTCTTCGAAGCCGTTTGAAGTCTTTGCTGTGGTGGTTTTAGGTAACCTTTTTGGTGGAAACCGGAATGACGAAGTTTTATGTCGGAGTTCGGACTTTTAAGTCACTAAAACAGGAGAGAAAATTCCTGTGACTTTTATAAATCAGAGTACCGAGAATTTGTACTTTCTCGACTCCGCTCCCCTAAGGAAAACTACCAAATACTTTTATTGTCCAATAAAGGACTTGTCTATGTTCAATCTGCCGCGCCCACACTGACCTACAGACAGGAGATTCTTTTTACCTTCTTCTCCTTCGTGTCGCTGGTACGACTGTATTTTTAATCTTGTAGAGTGGAAATTGAGCTCCCAAGACAGAGTTCCAAGTGTCGAAACTCACAAATTTTGATTAATTATTCTTAGTTCTCATGAATTCTAAGTAAAGACGTGAAATTCATGCCCACAATTCCAAAGTATTATTGATAAATATTGGTATTATTGGTAGTATTGGTATTATTGATATACTGGTATTCAGCTGCATCCGGTTAGACTGGAAGCTGACCCCAACATAGTTGGGAAAAGGCTAGGCAGATGATATTGATATATTGGTATCGATATTGGTCCCATGGAGAAAGTTTTTCAGTTTGACTGTCTGTACCATACCCTCTTTGAAATAAACCATACAATGTACGACTATCTGATGTAGATAAGCCTACATAACATCACGCCTGTTATTCCCGAGGTGTTAGGCAGACGTGTACCTATACTACATCCCACATTTCGCCAGTCTTGTATAAATCCCATGTAATAGGGGGCGAGCCTATTGCCATCAACCGTGCACAAATCCAGACTCCAGGCTGTTGCTAAGTAATTCCTGATGGGAAAACCCAATAACACTTTGCCTAACCCGGGAGTCAAACACAGGACCTCATGCTTAGCAGTAGCGCTTGAGTCCATTAGCCCAACGGGACAGTCCTAGTCAGTCCTTGACCTTGACCTAGTAGGTAAGCCTATTACCAACTACGTTATATATCTAGTATTTGATTTTGTTCACTTAATTATTTTTGACAGTTTTCCAGTAGCCTGAATAATAGGTAGGAAGGTGAATTTAGGCCGAGAGGGGCTTATGGCTTAGTAATAACAGCCGCACGGGTCTATCGAACAGGTTAGACTACGCTTGCCGCGGATGGTCCGTGGATGGGTGACCATCTTTACATACCAATAATACCCCTCCGTGCCTCGGAAAGGACGTTAAGCCGTTGGTCCCGGTTGTCATTCATGGATCTTTGACAGTCGTTACGGGTCGTCAGAAACCCGAAAGTCTGACAACCAGTCTTACCAAGGTGTTTCGTATTACCCAGTAACTGGGTTGTGGAGTTCAAATAGGCAGTCGCTTCATGTAAAATCCTGGTACTCAGCTGCATCCGGTTAGACTGGAAGCCGACCCCAACATAGTTGGGACAAGGCTAGGCAGATGATGAGGTGAATTTAGGCCAAAAGCCTCTTAAGAAAAAAAAAATTAAAGCATGGCTATTGAGACGAACGTCGTGTGAAATATAAAGATGTCCGTGGTATTCAGTCCTGTCGGTATTTTTAGAAAAACCTTCAGAGACTGGTAAAATAGGAAATTCACGTTTATTCTAGGATACAGTGCTGGATAAAATATCAAAACTGAATAGCGATGGAAACATCAACCTCGATGTCAATGTCGCATGGATACGAAACCAATTTCAATTCGCTTTGAGGAGCTCCGTTTGAAACTAGATTTGATTTGATTGAGATTTATTCCATGTATAAAGCGGACGGGAAATAGTGGCCTGTGTGCTAACAACAGCAAACTGCAATCACTCGATCAGTGATCAAAGTTTCAAAGCAAGAATGGTATTTCCTACATTTGTTGTGAGTGGTAGGGGCAGGTAGGTAGAAAGATACCTAGGTATACATACAGGGTGATAGGGACATCAACGCGCAAAATTTTAGACATTTATCAAAAAAAAAAAACAACTGTTACATATAAAAGTCATAATTACGCGGTCAAAATGTATGGGACAGCAATTTTTTTTTTTAATAACCTACGAAAAATTTCAACGGTTCAGAATCATGCAGACTACCCGAAACTGTAAAATTTTCCCAAATCAACTTGGAACCTTATACTTTAGCGATAAAGTTGAAAATCTATTAAATAAATTTGCCAGATTGTAGAATCTTGATATTATTATGCTGGCGTCTGTACTGAATCCATGATAAAAGGCTGCGAGCCGATGTCGCCGCCACCCTTTTTTTATCGTGGAGAAATACTCATGCATTCTGTACTACCACGGGGAGATAGTGCAGTTATGTGGGACTGTAACTCACTAAAACTCCACGGTGTTCTCCTCCGCCGCTTTATGGAGAAGTATAATATGCGCCTCGAAAGGGGGCTTACAGGACCTAAACGCAAAAAACGCAAGTATTAGAAATAATAAAAGTATATGATCGACTACAGTAAACAAAATAAAAAAAAAATGATATTCTTCAGGATATATGCTAGGTAGATAGTGTGTTGAAAACATAATACAACTTATTCCATGAAGATACCTCTAAAAACTTTCTTTTTACAATAAAAACCATACTAATATACATACAATCACTATGATTTTTTGTCAGATTATTCTACAAGCAACATACTAAAGCACTAGAGTTTTAATTTTTTAGTCCAAACAATAGATTTTTCGTAAATAGATAATTGCTTCATATTTTGCAATAAGTACCAGCGTTGTGTCATCGCGCTTCTCTTTCATTTCTATGCAGTCCGACAGTGAACGCGCTTTAGGTCATGTAACAACTTCTTAACAAGTTCAGTAGTGGCACAGATAATATAATACTCTAGTAGTAGTGGGGAGCTTACGGATTACGCAGGTAAGTCGTGTACGAAATAGTTATCCATAATGTGTATTCAGGGATTTATCGATGACATTTAGATTAATAATATTTATTACGAAATATAAAGTTTAAGATAAACGTCAAGTCTCATCTTTCGTGGCGCGTATTCTAGCAGAGCTCTGTAGGTATATTATTATGTAGAACCTTATCGTCGAGACTGAGGTAATTTATTCAAGGTTTGAGATAACTTTATTCTCATAAGAATAAAATAATTCACGAGAATCATCATCATCTGCCTAGCCTTTTCCCAACTATGTTGGGGTCGGCTTCCAGTCTAACCGTATGCAGATGAATACCAGTTTTACATGGAGCGACTTATCTGACCTCCGCAACCCAGTTACTGGGTAGTACGATATACCTGTTGGTAAGACTGGTTGTCAGACTTTCACGAGAATATAACAAACTAATCATTGTTGGGCGTCAATATTCTTGGGCGTATTACAAAATAACATACAGAATAAATATACTGCGATATTTCGAAGTACAATGCTACCTTTCAAAAGAAAAGCCCAGCGGATCTTGGCCGAGATTATTTAAAGTAGCATAAATGCCTCTTTAAATTCTTTTTACAGACGCCAGCACATCAAGCTACTACAATCTGTCAAATTGATTTAATAGATTTTCAACTTTATCGCTAAGAGTGTAAGGTTCAAAGTTGATTGGGAAAATTTGACAGTTTCGGGTAGCTTGATGTGCTGGCGTCTGTACTTCTTATTCGAAATAATTCGACCAAACTTTAAAACCTATACGCTCAGACTAATAAAAAAGTAAGTAGGTTGAGGTACCTACTTACTTTTTTATTATAAAAAAGCTTTTGAAGAAAAAGTTAGTTTTTCTCTATTTTAACTTAACCCTATTTTTTAACATAATCATGCAAATTCAAGAGCGATTTTTGTAAAAAAATAAATGTAATTGATTAGATTTTTGTTGATTTATATTATGTCAGTTTCTATATTATTTCTTATTAATTTGTTATTTAATTGATCTCACACTGTCGATTTTATTTTGCTTCACGCTGGTGGCAATGTATATTACAAGTTTTTTATTTTTATTTTATTTTACCTAATTGATTTTAGTTTAGTAAAATTTTAGTTTTTGTTTTCCTGTCTTGCAATAATCACTATGTGAAAATCTCGCAACTCTGACCCCCAAGATACAGGCAAATGCCTAGTTTGGAGGTCACCGTCTATTCTATTATTGTACAAATTCTGATTAATAACGTAGATTAATAAATATAAAGGCAATAGTTCATCTTTATCAGAAGAGGCCATGTTGCGATGTCTAATCCATTATAATGCGTGAACGACGTTCCACCAAGTAGGTACGTGGGGCGCGAGCGCAATCAATTTACTCACAATTGGATATCATAGCACAAATCCTCCAATCAATATCGTCTTTTACGATCAATCCATGTGAATGTATCCCTCACTTCTTTTTGTTATTTCATATGGCGGCCGCCTCCCCAGTTCAAGGTGTTAGGTCAAATATCAGTTGACATTTATCTTCTAGAAAAACAATATTAATCAAAGAGGTTGGCATCGCCGAACCAATTCTCTCGACGCGCCGTCAAATAAAACCTATATTGCGTAATCTGGATCTGACCTATTTTATTGTTTACCCATCTATATTTACAAAGCCACATAAATTGTACACCTATTTATTACATACATAATGTAAGTAGTGCCACGTGGAAACGATAATTGCCGAACCATAAGTATCTTACGGAAAAAGAAAAGCAATTTCCTGAGGTAATTTACTTTTTTAATTTAGAAAATTTCATCCGAGGTATGTCTTTTTAAATACATAGGGATTTATTTATTTATGAACGATGATTGAAGATAAGAGACGTTTTAACCTCACAAATACATGGTTAAGGGGACGTTAATCATTACTTAACTTTAAACAACGTTTACAAATACCTTGGGGTCATATGTACACGTTCTTAACAAATTGTGTAAGCAACAACTTTCTTACACATGGAACTCGCGTACTTACCTAGTAACCATACAAATAAAAACCACGTCCATCGGCAGTTGCGGTCATAAATTGTGCGAGTAGGACGGAGAATATATTTTGTCTCACTTCCTCTCTCTCTGCTCTTTTATGACCGCGCTTACCACAAACGTTGGCGTATAAAATCGACCCATATAACCCTTAACATCTACCTACGACTAAACTTAACATAAAGGGGCCCGTCAGGACGTATCAACATGTCTGCTAGAAGCGCTGGTCGATATCCTTTAACTCGCGGTGACAATCTGAAGTTACGACATATTGCACTGAGCACGCATTTCATCTCTAGCATTGCGAACCGCTGACCTGTGGACAAGGGAATTGTAGTTAGCACGCAATGGAAAACTGCAGGTCTACCACAAGCTCTTAACGCGATCCATTTTAGGACCTAAACTGAAATAAAAGTTGTTCATAATTAAATAAATAAATGTACTCATGTAAAATCTCCCATTTCGATTTGTCGCATGTTTTCAATTTCACACTGTATAAACCCAGATTTTTGAGTTATATTTAAATTATAGTATGTAGGTACCTTTTTCATATTAGTACGTTTTTAAAATTGGGCGCAATAAAATGAAAAAAAATAACTCATTTTCACTTTTTCTCTCAATATATCTATACAGGGTTACTGGAAAAACTTTAACAACCTCTTAAGAGGTCATTACACTCATCATTATGAACAACTTTTACTATGGGACCAAACCTGAAATCGGGAAAAAAATCAGCTGTTCCCTACATTTATGTTCGTATAACTCGTCAAAATGTAGGGAACAGCTGTTTTTTTTTTTCGTAATTTCAGGTTTAGTCTCATAGTAAAAGTTGTTCATAATGATGAGTGCAATGCCCTCTTAAGAGGTTGTTACTGTTTTTCCAATAACACTGTATATATCATTTTAAAAAATACGTATAAATATCAATAGGTTAATGGTAACTTCTAAAGAACCCTTTGTAATATAAATATACGAATATTCTCGGTACCAGCATTGAGCTACTGTTAACGAAACCATTGTAGTCTCACACAATTGGTAAAAAAGCCCTTTTGTGGATTTTATTTTATTTTTTACTATTATTTAATTTTACTTTATACTATTATTAGCTTCTCAAGCAAATCTGATAATAATAATAGCCTCCCGACCGATTTCGGTCACGGTGGCCAATCTCAACGATGATTAGCCAGGTACGCAGGAGATATTATAGTGCACAAGTGTGTGCGTAAACACAGGTGCACTCTCTGTTCCTTTACTCTCATAGTCCGATGAGACGGCAATCCACACGACCGGGGAGAGATCAGGCGCGCGACCAGAGGGGAAGAGATGAGAAATTTTTGTAGGTACATATAAACGCATAGGGGAAGAGGTGGGAAGGGGATGAGATGGGACTACCCCACCTAAAAGTACAGTCAACTACCCAACTCTTTTGTCTGTAAGCCATATTAGTAGCTTAGTCAAATCTTTAATTTGTCACAGAGAAGCTTATTATTATAAAGTAGGTAGAGGTACTCTCGCTCGCAATTAGGTAAGTCGACATTATATAGGGTGACTGGTAATTAGTGACCGATACCTAAACACGTGATTGTACTCATGATAACAACCAACTTTTACTATGGGACCAAACCTGAAATCGCGATAAAAAAATCAGCTGTTCCCTACATTTTGACGAGTTATACGAACATAAATGTAGGGAACAGCTGATTTTTTTTTCGCAATTTCAGGTTTGGTCCCATAGTTAAAGTGGTTTGTTATCATGAGTACAATCACGTGTTTCGGTATCGGTCACTAATTACCAGTCACCCTAAATGTAGGTGAATATAGTGAAAAGATACTACTGGTTACTGGTTACTACTACTGGTTTGAACTCGAAGAAAACCATTGATCGCGTAGCATTAGTTTGTGATTAATTGAATAACAAAAGAAAATTCTTTAACTATTTCAGAAAGAAAGAAAAATATTTTGTTTGGGACGCGCACAGGCATTACAACCAATAAAAAAAAGCTTGTAAAAAGTACATTAAAACTAACAAAATCATGAAAACAAATAAAAACAGAACATTAAAACTTTTAATGGCAAATAATTATATAACTACGTGACACCAAATTGGTTTCAGCCGTTGCTGAAAGTCACACGTACTACTCGTATTCGAAACAAATTCTTCTATAAAAAAATCTAACGAGCGTACCAACCACCTCTCGAGTTTTTAAACAATATTAAAAAGAATCAGCTAAATCTAATCAAAGACTAAATTCGTTAAAACAAAATGTTTCACAAAAATAACATCTAGACAGAGAAGGAAAGAGAGAAGTAGACAGAGAAGAGAACAGAGAAATAGACAGAGAATAGAAGAGAGAAGTAGACAGAGTAGAAAAGAGAGAAGTAGTCAGAAGAGAAGAGAGAAATAGACAGAGAAGAGCAGAGCGAAGTATACAGAGAAGAGATAAGTGGACAGAGAAGAGAAGATAGAAATAGACAGAGAAGACCAGAGAGAAGTTTACAGATAAGAAAAGAGAGAAATAGACAGAGAAAAGCAGAGAGAAGTATACAGAGAAGATAAGAGAGAAATAGACAGAGAATAACAGATAGAAGTATACAGAGAAGAGAAGAGAAGAGAGAAGTAGACCGAGAAAAGAAGAGCTATAGACAGATTGTAAACGGCAAGGTTTTATCTCTTTCATTATTTCACAGAATAAAAAACATTTAAGATGAAATTTAGCAATCAACACGTCTGAAAACCCACAATTTGGAAATAATGAGGTGTTACATACATATGCAGATAAGTTTTAATAGAGTCTACATCAGTTCGTCTGCCAAGTTTAAAAAAAAAGTCTTTAAAATAAGTTTTTAAGTAATGTTTTTATATCTCATGTATTTGTATTTCACATTTATCACAAGTGATAAAGTAGTTTGCCTGTTGGTTTTAAATATTTTTTTTCAATAATAAAGAATGCTGTGACATCCTGAAATTGAAGAAGTGCACTAGAAAAAACTGTATCTTTATAAATTGGTTATTTTTTGTAGGTACATCCTTTGTTGGAGGTCCTCAATCTATACAAATAAATAACATTTCAGTGTCTGTTTGTAATTTCAAAATTAACTTAATTTTATTTATATTAATTTAATTAACTAAAAAGAACCATACCTATACAATTCCTCGGTCCGGCACTGAACGGCACGAATGCGTACGGATGCATCGGCGCCCCGCTGAAGAACCGGTCCGGTTTGAAGGCGTCCGGCTCAGGAAACAGATCCGGTCGCCGGTGCAGGTCGTAGATATGGATCGACACTTCCGATCCTGTCTTCACTGGTAGGCCCTCTGTAATTAAACAATATGTAAGTTAAAGGCAATAGCAGATGATTTGACGTACTGAGAGTCTGAGACAAGAGTTGGAAACTTTTATTTTCTAGAATTTTTCAATTTAATTTACGGAAAATTTGGGAAAACGCCCGGAGTCAATTTTCCGGGGAGACTTCCCCGCACAGAACGTAATATACAGGGTTATTGGAAAAACACTATGAACAATTTTTACTATGGGACCAAACACGAAATCGCGAAAAAAAATCAGTTGTTCCCTACATTTATGTTCGTTTAACTCGTCAAAATGTAGGGAACAGCTGATTTTTTTTCGCGATTTCAGGATTGGTCCCATAGTAAAAATTGATCATAATGATGAGTACAATGACCTCTTAAGAGATTGTTGGTGTTTTTCCAATAACCCTGTATATTAGACCTACAGATAGTAATAAACAAATAGGTAGAAACAAATAGTAGATCACATTCAGAGTAAAAAAAAACATTTAGAACCTTTAGAGAGAAAATTGATCAAAATTTCAGTTTACAGAGGACCTTGATGTTCCTAGTTGCAAATTAAGGGTTTTAAATAAATAGGAAGGGTGTTGCCAGGCCCGATTATTTATTCACAAAGCAATTATGATTTACAATATTCAAGTTTGACCAGTTCGACCTTATAATAATCATTCCCAGAAGTTTATAATAGAAGTAATATAATTGATTGAATCTGGCAATTTCGGTCAGTTATTAGATACATTTATTTAAATTGGGTAAGGACCGGCGGCCGTTTACAAAATTCAGATGATATGTAGGCTCATTACTTTAATTTCTACCAATTACGCACAAATTCTATTTTCTACAAATTCGCAGCGATTTATTTTAAATCGTCCGATCACGCACGTGTCCCGTGTGAATTCCCGAGACCTGAAGTGGTGTGATTTTTAGAACGCAATATACGATCGTGAAGCGTTTGCTGATGCCAATAATGTCTGCTATTTTACTACTCGGTGGTAGCCCTTTTGTCCCGTATCGATCAGCAAGATGCTCATGCCGTGGCAAAAATAAAGTCAGCGAAATTAATTAATTATCAGATTGACTATCAACTTAAATTGCTCATATTATATTCACATCACAACTGTAATTAATTGACAGTCTTATAAAATGGCTATCACACAACAAATTAATACGTAATATGTCAATTTAATAAACAATTGATTTCCCTACTGGACGTATTTTTCAGTCAGGAAGATAGTAGTGAAGTAGAATGTCCAGGGTGTTCCACTACAAACACATACCTACAAGTATTCCCAAATTAATAATGCGCATGCGGATCTTCGCTAATTGTCGTATTCCCGGAAACACCCGAATCATTGAATCGCACTTGCACTTTGCAAGTGCATTGTTTCTTGCATTTTGCAAGTGCATTGTTCATTTTGCGCTCGGGGAATACGACCGTTGCCGAACAGTGACGAAGATTTCTATGCGCATTATCACTTTGGGAGACCTGTACATTTGTATTTCATATATCGCCACTCCCGAACCTATGTGAACACCCCACAACACCACACCACCAGTGGTTTGGAACACTGGTACAACTTCCCGTTGTTTGGGATTAATACGATGGAAACTGTATCTCATTCCCGTTTCAAATAAATGTAGCCATTGTCTAATTTGACTTCACTTAGGCATTTTGCAAGGCCCTACGCCCTAATTTCGTAATACAATATCAATCTCAATCTGAATCATTTTGAAGGATATTGCTAATCCATTGCTTCATATGGTCGAAATATTTGTCTGCTCAACAACGTAGATAACGCAATGAATGTTGGTGAACTGTCAAAATGAAAACCATTGCTACTGATAGTGCCGCCGATATTAGTTCAAATGAAGTGGATTTTTCCTTAATTATGTATATCTTAAGTATGAGTGAGAATTTGGCTCCTTTGGATCATAATCATAAAGTTTATTTGTGAAATATAGGTATACAATAGGTCATACACATAAAATAGTACGCTATGTTTTGTCTTAAGACATACAAATATGGCAACATGCTAAGTCAATAACCTATGCTAAAAAAAATAATTAATAAATTTAAAAAAAATATGCTAAAAAAATCACAAGGCTCTTGTAAAGCTTTCATAATTACTTACTGTTTATTCAGTATCAAGTCTGCCGAAAATCTAGAGTTTTCATTTAGGTACCTACTAAATTAAGTCTATTGGGTTTCGTATTACCCAGTAACTAGGTTGTTGTGGAGGTCAGATAGGCAGTCGCTCCATGTAAAATACTAGTACTCAGCTGCATCCGGTTAGACTGGAAGCCGACCCCAACATAATATATAGTTGGGAAAAGGCTAGACAGACGATGATGACTAAATTAAGTCTATAAGGCGAATATATTTTTATAATAAGTAGACCTTTCATTTACATAGATTAAAGCCATTAATTACCAGGGTAGATTGAAATATCTAATTCCTTTGAAAATACTAATGTACAGAAAACGGTTTTTGTTTCTCTTGAAATTGAATATCATTATTATAAGCCTGTGTTGTCCCACTGCAGGGCAAAGTCCTCCCTTCCCTCTTTCCAAAATGAATAACAAAATGATATATCCGCGCAGATCCCAGGATCAGTGACGACTTACGTTTCTAACGAATCCAAAATCCTGTTTCCATGATTTTTAACAGTGCTATTGCAGGAATTATTTGAGGCTCGCAAAAAGATGTTCTTTATAGAGAGTTCATTCATATTTTTGGGGAAGCAAAATAGAAATTATTTCAGCAGGTTCGATAAAATACATGCCTTATAAAACACACGCACTCACGCACACACCCTTACTAAACTACTTAACGCCTTACATTTTCTTTTAAAGTTCTTGAAAACAATTCTATACGTAAGGCTGGCAAACCATTTGTAATGAGAAGCTTCCAATTTGAAAGCAGTTTTGTCTCTACATAGAACCTTCGACACAAAATTTTTGCAGCCATACAAATCGGTACTGAAATTCCGCAAAGACGCGTTCTCTTATTGTAAATACATTGCTTTCAGCTTTATAATGATATCGTTCCACGTGAGCAAACGCGGAGGTTTCAGACTACATTTTACTATACCTACATAATAATAACAAAGAAAAATATCGCACAATTGATATGGCAAACTGACAAATAAACTGCTGTGATTGGTTGAATGATTTATGAACAGCCAATCGCATTACTTGACATGCGTTTAATTTTGATACGTCATTAATTAATGTTCGGTCCAGAAACTGGGTGTTAGCTTTGCTATAATACAAGCCTGCGGGGTAACATTGCGTAACACACTAAAGGATGATTTCCACCAAACAGCTTGCACTGCATCGGATCGTAACGGATTTTACAATTTTTAAACGATATTAAATCGTGTACACAGTATTTAAAGTCTATATTACCAAGCCGCACACAGCAGCTTGACCGTGGGCGTCTTCCGCGACACAGGATCGTAGCCGAAAGTATGCCGCGACGCGCGTACGGCTCCGTTCGCCTGTCGTCGTATCCCATCGAATCCTTTCGGCTGTTGTCCAAATTTTTCTTTTCCTCTTCTGTGTTTTATGATTATTTTCTTCTTCTTCTAATCCAATAGCCAACAATACTATGTCAACTTCAACCATTTAAAAAAAATTTAACACATCAACACGGTAGGAATGAAACTATTTGACTAGGCGCAGAAACGGATACGTTCGCAAGTGACGTACGGAGCCGGTCGGCGGTCGTATGCGTTGACATCCTGCCGGACGCGATCGGCTGTCGCCGCATCCATTCGTATCCTTTCCGATCCGATGCGATACGAGCCGTTTGGTGGAAATCATCCATAACAGTAGCAATGGCATTCATTTTGACATTCAGTTCAACAACATTAATTCCGTTATTTACGTCGTTGAGGATCAGACCGGAATAAATCAGTTTTTCGAACATAATTCTGAAGCAATGGATTAGCGATATCCTATAAAATTATTCAGATTGTAATTTAAAATGTGTTAAAAAATCAAGGTGCTGAGCGTGTCCTTATAAAATGTACGGTGTACGATATGTTTATGGTTAAGGCTACGGCGGCGACCTCTCGCGTCCGGCCCTGGTGCAAGCCATGGTTCGGAGCGAGAGGGAGTCGGAGGCAGTCACCTCCTTCTGCGAAGCAGTCATGCTAGCGAAGAAGGTGGCGGGATGGCTGAGGGAGAGAGCCTCACGTCCCAGCCGCCGCGGAAGACGCTCCGGGCGTCGGGTGCCGCGTGACGACTACCGGCCACCGTAGGTGCGGGCCTGCGGACGGAGAGTAATGGGTAGCTCATCGTTCGATCAGGACCAGGCCCGTGCCGGACGGCGCGTATGTATTCCACGCGCGCCTCAAAGAGATGTCAGCATAAAAGAAGGCGGTCCACCCAGAGCGGGAGGGGTTATTTATGATTTCAAATTCACAAAAAAAAAAACAAGGCCGCGTTCACAACAAACTTACCTAGTCAGCCACAAGCCGTGAGCGTCAAGTTCAAAGGAATTATTATATATCCGAACACACCCTCATACCTAACCTCACAATGATAAGTACTCACCCCCTACATACACACGAAGTTTTTTATATTCATGCTTAATCATTTTGTAGTTTCTATTATGTTTTGTATTACCTATTTTTTTTCTCTGTTTTTATTGAATATGAGTGTCATAAACGGGAGAAGACAAAGACATTCCTGTAACACAGGTTTTTTACCTAGCTCAGAAGTCAGGGTTACCATTATCATTGTATCATATAATTTTATGGCAATAAAAATATTTATTATTATAATTAAAAACAATGTCAGCCCCCAACCGACTGATAATTGCGACGGCTAGTGGCTGTCTGAATGAGCGTTACGTTTTGTGTGAGCGCTGCCTAAATATGACGCAGTGTGTAACCAGCTTAATATTGGTCTCGTATGAAAAAACTGTAATCCATTTAACATATTCTTGCTCATCAAGAGGCATTTGCGTAATGGAAAAATTACCTTTGATAAACTCTCATCATTTTTTTGAAGTATAATGCCAATTACACGAGTATGTGATTACTTTTTTAAAGGTAAAAGAAAAATTATGTCACAGATGTTTGAGGTTGGCAAAGCGTTATTTAAATAAATAATTTTTTATTCAGTATTCAAATTGGTAAAGTATTTACATATAAAGTCTTAGAAATAATTTACAAAAGTATAATAATGTTAGATACCTGTACTAGAATAAACCTGTATCACAGGAGGCATGAGCATACTTTATGGTAATTATAATAGGACAATATAGTACATTACTGCAGCGGCCAGCAAAAGAGGCATTGATGGACGAACGTGTAAATGTGGGCCGAGGCGAAGTCGAGGCACACATACGTAAGTCCATCAATGCCTAGTTGTGGCCAAGGCTTGTACAGTAGGTACTTTTCACAAATAATGCGCGGAAATTAAAACTAAATAGTACCTAAGCAGAACTTTTTTGTCAAATAAAATTACTTTTCAATTAATCAATGACGAACAACGAACAACAATAATTTTTCCCGCGTTAAAGTGTTCATTTGTTTTTTTTTTTGAAGTGAAAACTTCTTTAGCGGCGTTGTACACTTTTTTTGTAATGGGTAAAAAATGTTAAACTCGCGTCAGGACACGTGACCCGATCGAAAATTCGTAAGACGGATGGAGAGTAGACAGCCGGCGCGGCGTAGGAGTATCCCCCTCTCTTTCTACGGCGCGGCGAAAATGTATAACCGACACCGCTTCGGATGTGTTCGGCTGTCCTCGAGATGTACTCGGTTTTAATGTATATACGATATGTCAGTGAATGATGGCAAAGTATTCTGTTTGTGTTTTGTTTTCACTTTTGTCGGCACTCCCGGAGTGCCACTGTTTTTTCAATAAACAGCTTTCTATTTGCAAGCCGGTTCGAAATTTAAATAAAACCTTTGATAAGTTACCTACTTGGTTGCCATGTTTCGGAGTAAAAGATCGTTCCATTTTTTAATTACACGACAGATATGAGTTTACTATGTAATTTATTTGGCCGTAAAACACGACTGATATGGTTTTTCATACAACTTTTGCCGGCCGCTGCTCGCATGTATTTGGCCAGTACAGCAATTTCGATTTATCTCGAAGAAGGTTGTCAAAATAATGCTCAAATTTCCAAGCATGTTTGAGAAATATAAATAAACATTAATTTAACATTAGCAACTTTTGATTCGAACGAAAAGGGGATTGTGGCTAAGTAATAACAGCCGCACGGGTCGATTGATCAGGTTAAGCTGCGCTTGCCGCGGTTGGTCCGTGGATGGGTGACCATCTTTACATACCAAGACCCCTCCGTGTCTCGGAAAGCACGTTAAGCCGTTGGTCCGGGCTGTCATTCGTGGATCTTTGACAGTCGTTACGGGACATCAGAAGCCCGAAAGTCTGACAACCAGTCTTATCAGGGGGTTTCGTATTACCCAGTAATTGGGTTGTAGAGGTCAGATAGGCAGTCGCTCCATGTAAAATACTGGTACTCAGCTGCATCCGGTTAGACTGGAAGCTGACCCCAACATAGTAGGGGAAAGGCTAGGCAGATGATGATATAATTATAGCATCATTGATACTAGCATACGTGCTTTTTTAAATGGATTGACATTTCAACAATTAAATGGATACTCTACGACAAAATCGCTTATGAATTTTGCTTATTTTCATCTTTGACTAGATGTAATACATCACTTGAGAACGGTTAGACCGATGTTCGTTATATTAAGAATAGCGGAAGAAAAATTGGAAAATATGCCCAGAAAATATGAAAACTCGGTAACAACTGAAAGGGTTTTTTTCTATAAACTGAAATTTTGACAGAAAAACATCTGTCGGGTAAATGCTTACCTAGCACAAAGTCCTCAGTGATCTCCCTGGCAATGAAGGGCACGCTAGGGTACAGCCTCAGGGTCTCTTTGATCACAGCCTCCAGGTATTTCATGTCAGCCAGGTCAGTCATGGTCAGGGTACGGTCAGAGTCACCCATGATCTTCTGACATTCTTCGTATATTCGATCCTGTTTAAAGAAAAGAAAATGATAAAATCAGATCATGTTCAACGTATTTTCTGCAGGAGTGTACTACGAATGGTGTATTAATTAAAAACTATAATCAGCCTATAACGTTCCCTAAGTGTAAAGACGAACTAGCAGAGGATCGAGGAGAGGGGGTGGAGGGGGGGCTCAAGGGATTAGACCGGAATAAATCGCTGAGACACAGGCCTCGTCTCTGTAAGAGAGGGAGTGGGCCGTTATCCACTACGTGGTGGATAACGGCCCACTCACTCTCAGTGCGAGTTATTCCGGTCTGATCCCTTGAACCACGCCCCTCCACCCCCCTCGATCCCCTGCTAGTGCGGGTTGTAAAATGTCACATGTCTTTTTAAGTTGTATGTTCTAGGACGTGCCCGTTTTTTCACGATGTTTTCCTTCACCATACTGAGTAAAGTGCCTGCCTAGGTTCGACCCCGCGACCTACAATTGTGAGCCGGGGTCTTTAGGTACCACTGAGCCAACACTGCTCTCAGTAGTGCCCACTCATCCTAATCTCTTAAGAAACCTTTAATAACACGGCGTTTTGGTTTGGATAAACCTTTTAAGCAAGAAGATGCTTGTGTAGTCACCTAACACAAGCATATTCTTGCTTAAAAGGTGATCTCCAACTCGATTTATTCCGGTCTGATCCCCTGACCACCACCCCCCTCCCTCCACACCCCGACCCTCTGCTAGTTCGTCATGTGTGTTTTCATTGTAAGTAATTGCAATAAACATTTTTTTTTAATTTAGATCCACGTGAGATTTGTTAAGATCTACCCAAGATACAATAAGAGGCACCATTTTGCTGAAGAGTGCGATAAATTCCTTGGAAAGGCCTAAAGTTTTTCTTTTGTGTATTGCTAAAATGTAAGACGGCAATAAACCGAGACGCGACCCAAATGCTCCACAAGATTAGATTAACAAAACCCTTGCAAAAAGCAGCAGCTCGAAGTAAAATGAAAGTTGCTATAAGAAAAACCGCAAAATTTCCTCAAGAAAGATTCTAATCTTGTCCTAACTTGTGCTTTCTTAGTAAACTTAGATTACCAGATAGCGTAAATCTTACTCAGGGACATTTGAGTAGAAAAGAGTTGTCTTTCTGACCCTGCCTTGCATTGGCTGTATCTGTACCTATTTCCGCGCGTAATGAAAATTAGCCAATGAGCACGCTTGGATACCTACAAATGCCAAACAATATATTGCCTAATCAATGGAAGGTTAAGTACGACCGAATAAGGCCCTCTGTTCACACAATTTTCTTACCGTGAAAAACTAAGATTTATTCGCCGTGTGTAGGCACGAACGTCAGTGTATGAATCTCTATGGAAGCTTTATCAGCGTTTTTATGAGGTTACAAGCTTTGCAAGAACGAACAAAGATCTTTTTGATAAGTACAGAAGTAAGCGGCATACTGATAAAATTTGTTGCAAATCTAACAAGACGGCCTTATATACCTACTTACCAGAAGCATTTTCAGTATGGCACCGCGTATATAGAATCATTTACCAAAGTCTATACTAGAAACTCCATCCATCGAGGAATTTAAAAGATTCTTGCTATTTAAATGTTATTATAGTATTCAGGATTATTTAACAGAGGATGTAAGGACAAATTGTTCTCTGAAATATTGTTGTTGATGTGACATTTGTGATTATTGCACTAATTAATTATCTATTATTGTTACTCTAACATTTATTTACAAATATATCTTGACATTTTCATTTAATACATGACATTTTAATTATTCTTGTGACATTAATATTTGCTAATATTTCATTACGAGTATTCTTTGCCACGGTGAAATTACTAAAATTGTGTTAAATTAATGTTGCAAGTAATTGTATAACAATGTTGTGATATAGTAATAGCTTGAGATTTGCATGCCTCAGGGCGTAATATGGTTGAACTATGCTCTATTTTTTTTTAACAACTTTATGTAATTACCCATACCTATTAGCAAATAAATGATTTTGAATTTTTTCTACGGCGCGATTTATAAGCTTTACTGTAAAGAAACCGTGCCGTGTACAAAGGGCCTAAGAAAACAACAACATCAATTATGGTCGTGGTCATCAACAACATCAACCTTAAAGGCGCAATTACTCTTGGTTGTTAGCCCGTATTCGGGTGCTCGAAAGACTTTACTCGAATTCGGGCACCCGATGTATTAATTACACTGGTCATCGCACTGGAATACGGCTACGAGTAGTTTCAGTTAAGTCGGAGTTTATTAACCAGACTATTGATTTAGTTACCTATAATAGCTAAAAGGGCGATTAAACCCTTCATACTGGTACCCTTCAAATGTTGTTATGAAACATAAATAAAACACCACGCCTGCAATCTCGGGAGGGTTAGGCAGATGTGTAGGTACACCCACATTTAGTTTTTTTTTTTTAAATCGCACACGGGTACTTATGAGACGAAGTGCACAGTTCCAATTGGTCGTTCCCAGTTACGTTTCAAGTTCCACGTACCCAATAGGGACCGACCCCATTTCCACCACGCCAAACTATGAACCCCATATCTAATTGTAAAAAAAAAAAACTCCTAAATAAAGTAGGCAGGCTACATGTATGCATGTAAAGACCTCGCCATTTATCTACGTCATTAAAACATGGCGACAAACATGTAAAGGAGTACCCCAAACGATGCGTCACATGTTTTTTTTTTTTTTTTGTGTGGGAAATCATCTAATGACTCCTCCTGCTCTGGGTGGAGCGGAAGGGAGTGTCATACTCTTACTGACTAAAACCCACCCGTGTTCCTTCCTTAGCCTTATATTATATTCCTTATGTTCCGGGGTAGCGGCACATGTAGCGGTAACCCTTTCGGACAATCCCGCTGACGTCACGTGGGCTTAACTAGTGTTTAAAGAAAAGAAAGAAAGAAAGAAAATACGTTTAAGTATTTGCGGTGAACATGACGCAAAAATTAACATAAACACAAGAATAAAAATTAAAAAAAAAAGAAGGTAAGGGAAACATGTGTCACATCCACGCAAAACAGCTATCGCTCAACATTATGCTGCAACCCTATGTAAGACAGAGCCCCAGCGCTGGTTTTCAGCTAATCTGATTTTTCCAACAACAGATAATTTTATCCGAGGGATAATTTTGAATTTTTGACAGTTCCTCCATACAAAATCTGTTAGACGTCAATTTTATTCCACTAATAAAAATTATCTCTCGATTGAAAAATCAGCTCTAATGCGAGCGTCCCCCGGGATGGGGGACTCTGACATCAATTTTCATTTCGAGGAAGTCGCTCCTTATTAGTTTCCGTTTCCGGGAAGAACTAGATGAATCAATAGTCCTCGAAATTGGAAATGACGGAAATTTCGAGTTTGGTGGCTTTTATTAGACAAAAAGCTATAGTTCGCGTTTAAGCAAGTTAATACAGATAGAGTCCTGCCCCGGTGTCAACGAATTGTTTCTATTACTTAAGGCAGTAGGTATTTGATAGAACTTTACCGTTTCTTCAAGTCAGACAACACAGCCTGGAGGAATTATCAACTTATTGCTTTAAATTCTGTACAAGGTAAAAACACTCAAAGGGAAAATTATTTTGTATCGAAGTCGATATATACAGGGTGTAATTGAATTCATGAGCATCCTTTTAAGGGGTCATTGTAATCATCATTATGAACAACTTTTACTATGGGACCAAACCTGAAATCGCGAAAAAAAAATCAGCTGTTCCCTACATTTATTTTCGTATAACTCGTCAAAATGTCGGGAACAGCTGATTTTTTTTTCGCGTTTTCAGGTTTGGTCCCATAGTAAAAGTTGTTCATAATGATGATTACAATGACCCCTTAAAAGGATGCTCATGAATTCAATTACAACCTGTATATGGAATTCACTACCGCCTGCAATTAGGGACTGCCAAACTGTTGCAGCTTTTAAAAGAGGAGTAAAGAACACTATCTTTCCACTTTATCATAGTTGTGAATGTATTTATTATTTTGATTACGTTATATTTATTTTAGAAGCATGTATGTTTATTTGTATGTATGCAAGCGTATTCTCATATTATTTGTTTAGTTTTATTAAGTGAATTGTTTTTAGATTTTATATATATTTTTTGTCTCCTTTACTCTTTTACACGCTGTCTAAATCTCTCTATTTCTTGTCCTATCGCAGGTATGCTGGAAGAGATTTCTTATGAAATAAGCATCACCTCTGTACCTATTTTTCTGTTCTGTTTTTTTCTAGTCTGTTTATATATGTGTGTACATAAATGGTAAAATAAATAAATATAAAATTACCTGGACTTCCTCATGGTTTGCTATCAACATCAGTCCCAGAACGATTGCCATCGCTGTGGTGTCGTGACCCTGAAAAAAGACACGATATCAAAACGTATTCCAATCTAGTCAAATAACTAGCTTCTGCCGACTCGGTCCGCGTGAAAATCCTACAACACTCGGCAATATTGTAGCTTGCCATTGGTGAAAGAATTTTCGGAATTGGATCAGGAGTTCCGAAGAATACCCATATACAAAGTCGCAAATTTTCCCTCTTTATATTATGTACAGATTGTCACCAATTTCTCTGGAAAAGCGTAAGCGGATCAAAAAGTTTGCAAATAAATAAGTCTTTTATGAATCGGACATCAATATTTTATTGTTGGAACCTGGTTCATCAGACCTCGAAAAATATGGTTGAACAATTTTGGAAAAAACATTTTTTTTTTCTTGATATATAACAATTTTCGCAGAACGATGTTTGTTGATTTAGATAGAAAAGTCGCTAGCTTTTGCAAGTGGCTTCGCCCGCGTGCAAGTTGAATTTTTTTTTACTAGCTATTGGTGTCCCATTGGCCTTTTCAGGCCTTTGCCCTTTTGCAGGGAGTCCTTTGACTTGGACAGAGAGAGGTAGGAAGGCCTATCTCTTTTTTTTATTGCTGAATGGGCCCTCTCTTGACCTCGATCACGACTGATGGAAAGCGATGGATGAGGTATATGATGGAACGAGCGTGCCCAGAAGATGTCTTAGGCACTGGAACTCTCACGCATCGACGAAACACAGCAGGCTGCTTGACGCCGGATTCCAGTGGTTGCAAACCAGGCGGGCGTTAGCCCTACCACCGCAAGGGAAGAATTGGCCAGTCAAATAAGGTGTTGGATGTGACTGTCCAGGATGCGCCGAGCGCTCGGTTTAGTTGAGTAACTGGCGGAACAAACTACGCTACACGAGGAGGCTTCTTCATGTCCTCTCTCTGTCCAGAGCTGCCAAAGACCAATCTTTACTAAAGGAGTCCAGCTCACCGATAGGATATTATACCATTGGAAAGTACTACAGGGATAAACAGTACGCTATGTCCTAATCCAAGTCATGGTCTACCCTTGTGCCTTAAGAATTAAATCCTAGAACATCATAAGAGAGCTCTTGATGAGCTGGGATATAATTCGTTATAACAAGTATGTTAAAACAAACGACCAGTGGTCCACTTTAGCCCTGGATCGAAAGAACTGGAAGTCATGGGGAGAGGCCTTTGCCCAGCAGTGGGATGATGCAGGCTAACAGTAACAGTAACAATAACAGTAACAGTAATACAGTAACAGTAGTAGTAACAAGTATGTTAGGGTCTTAAACATATTTCGATATACTAGCAAAATTATAAAGCCATTGAGACAAATTTAATGTCTTACAGCAGTTGTAACCAGTTCTCATAAAATTAAGATACAATGGTCAACACAACTCCTTCATCGATCATATAATTTTAAAGGAGATATATTATGTGAAGTTACCTCAAACATAAACGTATTAACTTCTTCTCTTATTCCCTCCAAATCGATTTCTCCTTTGTTTTCTGCTTCGAGCAACAGATCTAGCATAGCATATCTCTTCTTCCCACCAATAGAAATATCATCTTCTGTAAAGTCACTCTGACCTGGCTTCCAATTCTTCTTCCTCTCCATAATGACGTCATCAGCGAAGGAATGGACTTTTTCCAGACAATTCTCGAACTTTCTACCGATTGGGAACTTTCTGAAGAGGTATTCGTTGTGAAGCCAAACTCTGGTTAGACGGCCCAGAAGGAGGTTTCCAATTTCTAAAATGGCGGCTTTGTATTCCAAAGTTTTTGAGGACTTGTCAGCATCCAGTTGGGTTCCCATGGCAGTTTCTGGAAAGATATGCAGTGTTAGTATAGTCTTGGGTGCATTTAAAAGAGCCTCCACGACTGCAGATATCTCGCCACTAATTTAACGAAAGCTAATCTGTATGAAAAGAACAGCAGAGATCCTAAAGTATTTTTCAAGAAAAAGGACATCTTTCAATCGTGTTTTAATGTCGGCAATCGTTTAGAAGACTAACGAGGAAACACGATGTCTCTATACGAAAACAAATTTCAACTCCGTAGGATAAGAGAAAGTAGTTTTAATTAAGCTTGCAAGATTTGACCGATACATGCTAACTAACAAACAAGGCAAGTTAAATAAAAGCTTGTAGCAAATACATCACGTTCTGTCTCTAATTTAGTTTGATACGAAGTATTTACCCACTGATCCCCACAATTCTAAGAAAGTCAAGATGTTTGTTTCCCGACCTTCGTTACACCAGGGATACTACCAGCTCAACATAATCCTCGGTAATTTTTTCATGACGGAGACGAGCGTTTCACCCGGATTACGAGACTTATAAAAGTCTGTTCCGATTTCAAACGTTATAAAAAAGATGAATGATTGCCTTGTAGATGGTTGACCGAATAATTTATTTTATTGATAGGTCCTTAGGAATGGGTTGAAGGTTAATAGTTTTACTTTTTACTCATTTAGATTCGAATATCAAATTACTAAACGCCTAACGTCCGATGCAGCCACGGTCATTAAAAGAGGGAGCGGGACGACACGAGACACAGGTTTAAGTAACCCTGTATAAAATATTTTCTGTTCTACTCACACGTTTGATGACGGTGACTGCTACAATTGAATGTTGAGCAATGAGCATAGCTTAATTTTTCGAAGTCTCCTAGTCCGTTAAACTTAAAGTATCATTAACTTACCACAAATAGTGAATAGAGTATAATCACTGATGACAGGCAGCAAGTTGACCTCCGTACCCTCGAAATCCTTAAGCTTCTCCATCAGACCTCGGCTCCTCTCCTTCATGACCACTGTGAAACTCTTCAGAATGTTGAAGTGGAAAGTCGGAGTCAGGATCTTGCGCCGTTTGTGCCATTTTGCACCTGGTGGGGGAAATGGTTGAAAGTCAATTTAATATTAAAAAAATAAATAAACATTAACAATAAATAGTATGCATTTAAGCGGAAATTGCAGAGTTAGTTTCAAAACAAATAGGTAGCGTAGAGTCATCTCAACATCTCTCTCCCTTGAATTTGTATATATGTATAAATATATATATTATAAGTATATATTATAAATAGTATGTACGTGTATATAACCTATTGATGTATTTGTGTACCTAGTTTTAATAGTTTTTTTTTTATCCTTGTTCCTCTCAACCAAAGCACCTGCCATCTAATCTCTTCACCACCCTTGGTTGACTGGTAGAGAATGCCTAAGGCATTAAGTCCGCCTTTGTACCTTTTTTGTGCAAAAAGTTTAAATAAATAAAAATAAAAAAAATATTATGAGAATTGGCCAGCCAGTCTAGCGCTCGCTTGTGGTGGCGGGCGCGCAGCGTAGTGTGGGTATGGCGTCGGCGGCTGTTTATGAGTGTGTGCGTGAGCATAGCGAGTTAGCTTTAACATCCTCCCACGCCTTGAAACTCCCATTTTCAAGCTTCCATGAGGGGACATATACGATTCACAGCTCTACGCAGTGTGCCTTTTGTTGTTTTGATATCAACAACTCTGCATGCTCCATCCGACCCTGGGTACACGGCCTCTATTCGTCCCAAGAATTCAAAAAAGTCTACTAATGTGGGTTTGTTCACTAAGCTATTCCTATGTTCTTCCCATTTAGTATTTGTTACATGATCTAACTTTTGACTGAACATAAAAATAATCAATGTATCCCAATTATCAGTTTTCTCCTCTAAACTATTTAATGCCCGAATGTGTTTTGAAATGTGATCAATTATAAATCTTAGAGATTTTTCAGACTCCTTTACAGTGGGTATATTAAATAATGACTTTAAATGATTGTGAACTAATTGTCTTTTGTTGTTGTAACGATCACAGATCAATTTCCAGGCAACCGCATAATTATTTGAAGAAATTTCGAGAGATTCTATTACAGCAGCTGCTTGCCCCGTCAAGGATACTTTTAAGTACTGAAATTTATTTATCTCATTTAAACCCTCATTCTTATGAATAAGTGAGTTGAATGTGTCATGAAATTCTAACCATTTGTTGTAATTGCCATCAAAGATGGGTAGCTTTATAGTAGGCAACTTAACACTCAAGTTATTCCCGCAGCTGTTAGCGGATGCCTGACTATAATGAGATTTAACACTCTCTAGATTCTTACTTTCCTGACTTTCAATTAGTTCTTGAGCAGAACTTATTACAAAATAAAATAAGTTTTCAGTTACATTCCTCTCTGAACTTTTTTCAGGTTCATCAGAGGTTCCTTGAGTCAATTCACTTGAAACTTCATCTTGTAAAAGCTCAATCTTACATTGAATTGTATCATACTCATTAAACAATACTTCTATTTTGCTCAAACGGACTTTTAACTCATTCACTTGTTGCTTCGAAACGTCTTCAATTTTACGAAAATCTGTCAGGTAATTCTTAAAATTAGTAAGTCTACCTTTTACTGAAGCTCGTTTCCTAATCAACTCCTTTACCTCCGTGTCAGACATAATGCAGAGAAAACTTTCAAATAGATTAATAATGCAATTTCTAAATACCTGCACTCCACGCAAACCTCTATGAAACAGCTGCACTATCCGCTGGCACTCCTAACACGCGGCCGCCACGTGGCTAGTAGGCCCGTCGCCGGCCGCCCCCGCCTGAGGGCTCGTGTGCAGGCCGCGCGCGGTATTCGTAGGTACTTAGGTATATTTCGAGCTGAAATTGCAGAAATTTATGCGTCAATCCCCAAGCAGAGCAAGCGTGCAAGAGAGAAAACGTTATGCATGTGCATAAAGCGGATTGCAAACGTTGCTGATGGCAATCTTAATTACGAAACACACTACTGTCCAACAAGTCAAGGTCAAATATTATTTTCTTAGCCAGTTGTTATTTTGCAATGAAGTTAGATTACAGACAGATAGATAGTAGTTGCAGTTGAGTTAAATTTACAGATAGGTAGATAGTTAACATTAACTTGCAACAAAATTCACACAGTTGAAACAAAAAAAAAAGGATTGTAGGACAAAGAAATAGCTTAGTGAACAAACCCACATTAGTAGACTTTTTTGAATTCTTGGGACGAATAGAGGCCGTGTACCCAGGGTCGGATGGAGCATGCAGAGTTGTTGATATCAAAACAACAAAAGGCACACTGCGTAGAGCTGTGAATCGTATATGTCCCCTCATGGAAGCTTGAAAATGGGAGTTTCAAGGCGTGGGAGGATGTTAAAGCTAACTCGCTATGCTCACGCACACACTCATAAACAGCCGCCGACGCCATACCCACACTACGCTGCGCGCCCGCCACCACAAGCGAGCGCGCGATTCGCCGCGCCGCGGACCGACAGTCTTCAACAAGTCGTCACACGCAGAGCTCAACAACGTTGCTCTATCTAAACCCCCTTTGAAAGTACTGTAAAAACTTTTAAATATTACAAGTTATAGCAAAGTAAAAGTTTTATTTAAATCTACACTATTCTGAAACAATTTGGCGACCGTGACAGGACGATAGTACAATAGGATTACAGGTACTACTAGCACTAGGACTATTTTCTACAGTAACTGGTGTGGACACTTTTGCTTTGTGAAGCAAGGTGTTACACCAGTTACTGTAGAAAATAGTCCTAGTGCTAGTAGTACCTGTAATCCTATTGTACTATCGTCCTGTCACGGTCGCCAAATTGTTTCAGAATAGTGTAGATTTAAATAAAACTTTTACTTTGCTATAACTTGTAATATTTAAAAGTTTTTACAGTACTTTCAAAGGGGGTTTAGATAGAGCAACGTTGTTGAGCTCTGCGTGTGACGACTTGTTGAAGACTGTCGGTCCGCGGCGCGGCGAATCGCGCGCTCGCTTGTGGTGGCGGGCGCGCAGCGTAGTGTGGGTATGGCGTCGGCGGCTGTTTATGAGTGTGTGCGTGAGCATAGCGAGTTAGCTTTAACATCCTCCCACGCCTTGAAACTCCCATTTTCAAGCTTCCATGAGGGGACATATACGATTCACAGCTCTACGCAGTGTGCCTTTTGTTGTTTTGATATCAACAACTCTGCATGCTCCATCCGACCCTGGGTACACGGCCTCTATTCGTCCCAAGAATTCAAAAAAGTCTACTAATGTGGGTTTGTTCACTAAGCTATTTCTTTGTCCTACAATCCTTTTTTTTTTGTTTCAACTGTGTGAATTTTGTTGCAAGTTAATGTTAACTATCTACCTATCTGTAAATTTAACTCAACTGCAACTACTATCTATCTGTCTGTAATCTAACTTCATTGCAAAATAACAACTGGCTAAGAAAATAATATTTGACCTTGACTTGTTGGACAGTAGTGTGTTTCGTAATTAAGATTGCCATCAGCAACGTTTGCAATCCGCTTTATGCACATGCATAACGTTTTCTCTCTTGCACGCTTGCTCTGCTTGGGGATTGACGCATAAATTTCTGCAATTTCAGCTCGAAATATACCTAAGTACCTACGAATACCGCGCGCGGCCTGCACACGAGCCCTCAGGCGGGGGCGGCCGGCGACGGGCCTACTAGCCACGTGGCGGCCGCGTGTTAGGAGTGCCAGCGGATAGTGCAGCTGTTTCATAGAGGTTTGCGTGGAGTGCAGGTATTTAGAAATTGCATTATTAATCTATTTGAAAGTTTTCTCTGCATTATGTCTGACACGGAGGTAAAGGAGTTGATTAGGAAACGAGCTTCAGTAAAAGGTAGACTTACTAATTTTAAGAATTACCTGACAGATTTTCGTAAAATTGAAGACGTTTCGAAGCAACAAGTGAATGAGTTAAAAGTCCGTTTGAGCAAAATAGAAGTATTGTTTAATGAGTATGATACAATTCAATGTAAGATTGAGCTTTTACAAGATGAAGTTTCAAGTGAATTGACTCAAGGAACCTCTGATGAACCTGAAAAAAGTTCAGAGAGGAATGTAACTGAAAACTTATTTTATTTTGTAATAAGTTCTGCTCAAGAACTAATTGAAAGTCAGGAAAGTAAGAATCTAGAGAGTGTTAAATCTCATTATAGTCAGGCATCCGCTAACAGCTGCGGGAATAACTTGAGTGTTAAGTTGCCTACTATAAAGCTACCCATCTTTGATGGCAATTACAACAAATGGTTAGAATTTCATGACACATTCAACTCACTTATTCATAAGAATGAGGGTTTAAATGAGATAAATAAATTTCAGTACTTAAAAGTATCCTTGACGGGGCAAGCAGCTGCTGTAATAGAATCTCTCGAAATTTCTTCAAATAATTATGCGGTTGCCTGGAAATTGATCTGTGATCGTTACAACAACAAAAGACAATTAGTTCACAATCATTTAAAGTCATTATTTAATATACCCACTGTAAAGGAGTCTGAAAAATCTCTAAGATTTATAATTGATCACATTTCAAAACACATTCGGGCATTAAATAGTTTAGAGGAGAATATGCAGGTGAGAATTTAAATTTAATGCCTTCCTCTGCAAAAGGTTCTGACACAGAGTTCCAGCTAGAGTCAACAAACATTCCTAATTGGCGGTGAGCCCCGACAAAGTTAGAGCCATTGTCACACCAAATTTCTCGGGGTTTGCCTTTTCTACTAATAAATCTACGTAATGCTAGAATAAAAGCCTCTGTACTGAGGTCACCAACTAGTTCTAGATGTACAGCCTTAACTTTAAAACATACGAATATACATAAATAACATTTTATTAACCTAGATCCGCGTCCCTTTCTATCATTTATCAGGAATGGTCCTGCAAAATCCGTGCCTGTGATTTCGAAGGGATAGCCCGGAGTTAACCTACTAGATGGCAAATTTCCCATTATTTGCTTAGCAACTACTCCATTCAGACGAGTGCAAATGGTACATTTCCTATATGTCTGCCTCGCTAAAGCTCTGCCTTTAATAGGCCAGTAACTTTCTCGTATAAGTGAAAGAAGCAGTTGAGGACCAGCATGCATATGTTTTACATGAAAATAATAGAAAATTAGCCTTGACAAGTGATGCCTAGAATCTATAATAATTGGATGCTGTTTCTCGTAACTGAATTTAGAGTTTTCCAGACGACCTCCAACTCTTATCAATCCCTTATCGTCAAGAAATGGTGTCAAACTTAGTAGTGGGGCTGCTTTACTTTGTTTTTCAAAATTAGGAAAGCTTTCTTGTTGAGAAAGGTATACCAGCTTACTTTCGGCTATTGCTAATTCTTCTACAGTTAAATTGTCTTTATTTTGATTGTTTACATTTTTAGTATTATTATAGAACCGAAATATATAAGCTACTATACGACGTAATTTTGAAAAACTGGAATATTTTGTTATATCAATAACCAAATTAACTGATTGTGACGTGTCAACACATGAAGTGTTGACAAGTAACTCAGGTATTATTGTGTGGGTTACCGGAGTACTTTGGCATGGCCAATGTTCCTCTCCTTCTTGTATGAATGTAGGTCCCTGCCACCATAATGATAATAATTTTAACTCATTTGGATTTACACCTCTAGATGCTATATCAGCAGGGTTTTGTGATGTGGGGACATACAGCCACTTACAGTTAATACATAATTCCTGAATAGATGCCACTCTGTGTGCTACAAAAGTTTCCAACTTTAGTGAAGGCGTGCACAACCAACCCAGTACAATTTTAGAATCAGACCAAAAAGTTTTACAGGCTATTTCACAACGCAGTGATTTAGCAACTTTATTACATAGTCTTGCGGCTAGAAGAGCACCGCATAACTCCAGCCTGGGTATAGTTGTAGTCTTCAGTGGCGCCACCTTTGCTCTAGCACATAATAGTTTTACGGTACAGTTGCCTAGAGCATCAGTTGACTTCATATAGATGCAGCCGGCATAAGCCTTCATGCTAGCATCAGAAAAGGAATGCAATTCTATTCTTACAGGATTACTGCAACAGGCATGTCGAGGTATCTCAATGGTTTGCAAGTGGTGAACATTATCAATGAATTTCTTCCATGACTTATGGACATCTATAGGTATTTCATCATCCCAGCCTAATTTCAGAGACCATAGGTTTTGTAAAATCATTTTACATGCAATAATACAACAGCTGATCAAACCCAATGGATCAAAAAAACTTGAAGTTATAGATAGAATGGAACGCTTAGTGAATGGCATTCCATTATTACAATCTTGCAGTTTAGAAGAAACTATTAGAATGTTGTCAGTATTAGGATTCCATTCTATTCCTAATGCATGACTTGGTGATGAAATTATTTTAAAATTATCTTGATTACAGTTAGTTGTGTTTAAAATAGAATTTAGAAACTGAGTGGAGTTACTTTTGATTTTTCTAAGAGGTAGACAAGCTGAGTCAAGTTTTTCTACTATTTTCTGATAAATATTAAGTAGCATTGATTCTTCATTGCATCCAGATATTAAGTCATCAACATAGAAGTCGTGTGACATTATTTCTCTAATTTCTGGATCATCACATTCCCGACTCAACTCCACCAAACATCTTGTGCTGAGGAAGGGTGCCGATGAGGTACCGTATGTTACAGTATTGAGTTGTAAGTACTTCATCGGCTGATCTTCATCATCACGCCACAGTATCACTTGCAAATAGCGTTGAGATTCCTCTAATAGAATTTGACGATACATTTTCTCTATATCTCCAGTAATTATATATGTATGTTGTCTAAATCTCATTAGTATGGAGAAAATGTCGTCCTGTACAGTGGGCCCAATCATAAGCAAATCATTTAAAGAGACACCTGAATCCGTTTTTGATGAGGCATTGAAAACTACACGACACTTTGTCGTTTCACTCTGTTCTTTAATGACAGGGTGATGTGGTAATAGATTGACGATTTCAGGTTTCTCAATAACAGTCAAATGGCCCAGGTCAGCATATTCGTTAATAAAACTCACATACTGCTCTTTTATGTCAGGTTGCCTTTTAAATCGTTTGTGTAGGGAATCAAGACAATGCTTTGCTCTAGGATATGAATTTCCTAACAATTGAGGATTATCACGTAAAGGCAACGTGACACAAAATCGCCCATCCTCCATGCGGTGGGTGTGTTGCTCGAAGTGCTCCTCGCAGGCTTGTTCCTCCAAGGTGAGCTTCGGTTTGTCTGGCAGCTCCTCTAGCTCCCAGAACTGCTTCAGTTGATTTTGTATAGCTTGACTGAAATTACAGCATATTTCCCTATTAGGTTCATTCGTTGGACACATGATAGGCCCTACCACTAACCAACCAAACTGGGAGTTTTGTAATACAGGTTTATTGTTTCCCAATTTAATCTGATTGGCAGGACAAATGACATCCCAAAAAACGTCAGCTCCCAACAACATATCCACCGTTGATGGATTATAGAATGTAGGATCTGCAAGTGTGATATTTTTTGGTATATCTAGTGTTGCTACATCAACTTTAGAACTAGGTATGGTGCTTGTTATTTGTGGGATAACAAACAGCTTTACATCTTTACAGTAAGAATTAGTGCATGACTTAACAGTGAGATTACAGCACTCAAGAGCAGAAAATGACATATTATTTATGCCCGTTACAGAGATTGAATTTATAGTATCACTGTTTATACATAGCTTAGCTTTTAGTGATGCAGAGATGAATGATGATTGACTCTAGCTGGAACTCTGTGTCAGAACCTTTTGCAGAGGAAGGCATTAAATTTAAATTCTCACCTGCATATTCTCCTAATTTTGGCGGACTCCATGAAGCAGCTGTAAAATCTGCAAAATATCACATGAAAAGGGCCTTGGGAAATTCACATCTAACATACGAAGAGCTTGCAACTCTGTTCACTCAGATTGAGGCAATTCTCAACTCACGGCCCCTTTCCCCTATGTCTTCCAATCCTCACGACCTGTCTCCTCTCACCCCAGGGCACTTCCTGATCGGAAGACCGATGACGTCGCTGCCAGCACCGGACCTAACGGAAGACAATCCAAGCCGCCTGCATCGGTACGCGAGGATCGAGCAAGCTCGTCAGCATTTCTGGGCTAGATGGACCCGGGAGTACGTCTGCGAGCTACAACAGCGCACCAAGTGGCAGAAGCGCCACCCAAACTTCCAACCGGGCCAGCTAGTAATCATCAAGGAAGAGATGACCCCACCACTTAAGTGGCCCTTGGGACGAATAGAGGCCGTGTACCCAGGGTCGGATGGAGCATGCAGAGTTGTTGATATCAAAACAACAAAAGGCACACTGCGTAGAGCTGTGAATCGTATATGTCCCCTCATGGAAGCTTGAAAATGGGAGTTTCAAGGCGTGGGAGGATGTTAAAGCTAACTCGCTATGCTCACGCACACACTCATAAACAGCCGCCGACGCCATACCCACACTACGCTGCGCGCCCGCCACCACAAGCGAGCGCGCGATTCGCCGCGCCGCGGACCGACAGTCTTCAACAAGTCGTCACACGCAGAGCTCAACAACGTTGCTCTATCTAAACCCCCTTTGAAAGTACTGTAAAAACTTTTTGGTCTGATTCTAAAATTGTACTGGGTTGGTTGTGCACGCCTTCACTAAAGTTGGAAACTTTTGTAGCACACAGAGTGGCATCTATTCAGGAATTATGTATTAACTGTAAGTGGCTGTATGTCCCCACATCACAAAACCCTGCTGATATAGCATCTAGAGGTGTAAATCCAAATGAGTTAAAATTATTAGCTATTGCTAATTCTTCTACAGTTAAAATTATTATCATTATGGTGGCAGGGACCTACATTCATACAAGAAGGAGAGGAACATTGGCCATGCCAAAGTACTCCGGTAACCCACACAATAATACCTGAGTTACTTGTCAACACTTCATGTGTTGACACGTCACAATCAGTTAATTTGGTTATTGATATAACAAAATATTCCAGTTTTTCAAAATTACGTCGTATAGTAGCTTATATATTTCGGTTCTATAATAATACTAAAAATGTAAACAATCAAAATAAAGACAATTTAACTGTAGAAGAATTAGCAATAGCCGAAAGTAAGCTGGTATACCTTTCTCAACAAGAAAGCTTTCCTAATTTTGAAAAACTGGAATATTTTGTTATATCAATAACCAAATTAACTGATTGTGACGTGTCAACACATGAAGTGTTGACAAGTAACTCAGGTATTATTGTGTGGGTTACCGGAGTACTTTGGCATGGCCAATGTTCCTCTCCTTCTTGTATGAATGTAGGTCCCTGCCACCATAATGATAATAATTTTAACTCATTTGGATTTACACCTCTAGATGCTATATCAGCAGGGTTTTGTGATGTGGGGACATACAGCCACTTACAGTTAATACATAATTCCTGAATAGATGCCACTCTGTGTGCTACAAAAGTTTCCAACTTTAGTGAAGGCGTGCACAACCAACCCAGTACAATTTTAGAATCAGACCAAAAAGTTTTACAGGCTATTTCACAACGCAGTGATTTAGCAACTTTATTACATAGTCTTGCGGCTAGAAGAGCACCGCATAACTCCAGCCTGGGTATAGTTGTAGTCTTCAACAAGTCGTCACACGCAGAGCTCAACAACGTTGCTCTATCTAAACCCCCTTTGAAAGTACTGTAAAAACTTTCAAAGGGGGTTTAGATAGAGCAACGTTGTTGAGCTCTGCGTGTGACGACTTGTTGAAGACTACAACTATACCCAGGCTGGAGTCTTGCGGCTAGAAGAGCACCGCATAACTCCAGCCTGGGTATAGTTGTAGTCTTCAGTGGCGCCACCTTTGCTCTAGCACATAATAGTTTTACGTTAGGGGAAAGGGGCCGTGAGTTGAGAATTGCCTCAATCTGAGTGAACAGAGTTGCAAGCTCTTCGTATGTTAGATGTGAATTTCCCAAGGCCCTTTTCATGTGATATTTTGCAGATTTTACAGCTGCTTCATGGAGTCCGCCAAAATTAGGAGAATATGCAGGTGAGAATTTAAATCTACACTATTCTGAAACAATTTGGCGACCGTGACAGGACGATAGTACAATAGGATTACAGGTACTACTAGCACTAGGACTATTTTCTACAGTAACTGGTGTAACACCTTGCTTCACAAAGCAAAAGTGTCCACACCAGTTACTGTAGAAAATAGTCCTAGTGCTAGTAGTACCTGTAATCCTATTGTACTATCGTCCTGTCACGGTCGCCAAGTTGCAGTTGAGTTAAATTTACAGATAGGTAGATAGTTAACATTAACTTGCAACAAAATTCACACAGTTGAAACAAAAAAAAAAGGATTGTAGGACAAAGAAATAGGGTTAGGATTGGGCGGAATAAGGAACGGGCAAACTTCCCTTGTATGAAGCCGACGTGCTGCCAAGCCACTAGATTCCACACACCAAGCGCCAATCACTCACGCCACGTGCACGTGCTTCTAGATTCTTCGAACACGCACGCCCTCGCCGCGTGCTTCTCAGCTCCGTAGAATGAGAATCGTCGTCCAACTTGCTAATCCTTCGCTTTGCTGCGTGTTTTCGAGTCTTCAACCAGCCACGCCTTCGCCGCGTGCTTCTAGCTCCTTCGATTGTACTCGTTCGTCGAGTAGGTATCTGTGCTTCCCGCACAGAAAGTCGTGTCACGGTCGCCAAATTGTTTCAGAATAGTGTAGATTTAAATAAAACTTTTACTTTGCTATAACTTGTAATATTTAAAAGTTTTTACAGTACTTTCAAAGGGGGTTTAGATAGAGCAACGTTGTTGAGCTCTGCGTGTGACGACTTGTTGAAGACTGTCGGTCCGCGGCGCGGCGAATCGCGCGCTCGCTTGTGGTGGCGGGCGCGCAGCGTAGTGTGGGTATGGCGTCGGCGGCTGTTTATGAGTGTGTGCGTGAGCATAGCGAGTTAGCTTTAACAGTGATCAATGCGATCGTATCTGTAGGAGAACAGGCCATTGCCCTGCAGTAGGACAGTAATAGGCTGATATCTTTTTATGACAATTTGGTGGCCTGTAATTGCAGGACTCATAAAGCGAAGCATTAGAGAGTGCTTTACGACTAAAATTTTTTTTTTGCCTCCTTCGTGCAACTGTTTTTATTGTTATACCCCTGCTAGTACACAGAACCTACTTAACTTATTCACCATTGTAAAATAATTTAATGGAGATTAATTATGTACTTTTCAAAAATTTATTTAATGCAGTAGAAACGAAAAAAAAACACCAAAATACTTTTTAAAAAAATCCGTTCAGTCAAGTGAAACCTGAAAACATTGTAGCTTGTCATAGCCAATATGGTCTCCGACACACGACACCCTTTGCACGACAACATCCTTGTGCCACAAAGGCTGAAAAGCCGAAACAGTTTTTTAAAGTGTGTCGTGGGAACTCACTGGCGAACCACCACAAGAAAGACTGAAGCTGTGGCCAGACAGTGTTTCGTTACCCAAACCGTTCGTTCCACCCTCTGAAGACCTCCCACCTGGACATGAGTTACCTTAGGTAACCTGGAAGTCTTTAAACAGACTCCGGACCCAGGTTGGCCGAAGCAAGGAAAACCTGTTCAGGTGGAGATTTATAGACGACTCCGCCTTGGAGTGTAAATATGGTGCTGTTCCACAAACAATGGGACACTTAATATCATGCCCTGCGTGTCCTGTCAGCTGCACGTTACAGGAACTGATGAACGCTAGTGATGGCGCCAAACAAGTAGCCGAATTCTAGGCCGAGTACACTTAGATTCCTGTCGACACGCTAAGAAGCAGATTACATATCTCAATTTATTTAGTATCGGCGCTGCATATATTATTCTGCATTTTTAAGTGTTAGGCAAGTAAAAGCATGGAAGCAAAAGGAGTAGGTAAGGATGAAGCAAATTAAATGATAATAATGCTTTCTTACCAGAACTCAGCAGCAGTCCTGTGCCCAGCCAAGCTTCCAGGAACGTGTATGGTTTGCTCTTCTTTATGTTCCGAGAATGAGATAGCACGACCTGTAAACAAAATATTAACAAACTTACAATAACATGCAAACAATGCCGTTACGACTTCTCCACAGGGATGTGCCTTACTGGTGTTGCAGGGGGGGTTCCGGAATTGGTCTTTTAAGAGGAACCGGGACCGCCCCTATGTGCTGATGGTGATCACCGGGGTGGTTTTAGTGAGGTAAAAATCCCACACTCCCCGACCTCCCCCCTCCCCGGAGGTCGAGTGCCTTTTGAAGGTTTCTCCCCAAAAAAAAAAAAGGTATGTACTGTTGATAAAACGCGAGAGGGTACGCTCTAGAAGGACATATGCATAGTGACCATATTGGTGATGTTTTCCAGAAAGGTCAGGTGGGTTAGGTGCATCATAGTAGGTACTCGTACACGCATCAGACGTGCGTTTATGACCAGCACCCTAATTGCATAACACACTATCAATCGGAATCTGAATCATTTTGAAGCAAATTGCTAATCCATAGCTTCATAAGTTCGAAAATTTGTCTGCTCGACATGTAAATAACGCAATGAATGTTGTTGAACTGTCAAAATGAAACCGATTCCGATTGATAACGTGTTACGCAATTGCCCCGCTGATGTATGAACGTAAATGAAGCAAAAGGAGTATTTATAAAGATCGTAGTAGGCGTCGTATTATAGTTTCTGCCTACCCTCATAGAGGAAGGCGTGAGTTTATATGTTATTTATGTTTTAAAAATAACTAGCTGCGTCCCGCGGTTTCACCCGTATAAGCTTCGATCCCGTGGGAATATCGGGATAAAAAGTATCCTATGTGTTAATCTTGGTTATAAACTATCTGTTTGCCAAATTTCATCCAAATCCAACGGCACTCACAAGCATTCGCCTTTATAATATTAGCGTGATTATTTATTTCAAAATAAAACCAGACTTATTCAAATTTTGCAATAGCATTTTGCGAAGGACAAGCTGGACAAGTCACAATAGACAGCCTAAAACCCGCAGCCTTCACATTTAATAAAAAAAAACATTATGTATTCCAACGTATATTGTACCTTATTAACATGTAAAGAACCCAAAACATTTTCAGAAACGTTGTTATTAAACTGTGTTCTACTCGTAAACTAATATTATCATCATCTGCCTAGCCTTTTCCCAACTATGTTGGGGTCGACTTCCAGTCTTTTCATATAGGTATCTATATGAAAATATATATCTATACTGTCACTGCCACAGAACAGTTAAATATCTGTCCTGTGATCACTGCGATTCTCTCGCTCGTGGAGATGGCGCCTAATATAGCATCATGCATTATTTGCATTTAGATTGCATAGCGCAAATAGAACAGATTAAATGCAGAATAGAATAAACTCGTCTGGCAAATTGTACAACTAAATTGTATACCCAGTGAATATCTTATGTAGACTTTCAATTAATTTTCTTACACAGCTACATGCGAAACTTTGATTTAATCAAATATATATTTTAGTTAATTTGATATCGAAACTTTAGTATTAAAATTCTTGACATGAACATTTTACATGTATAAATTTAGTTTACATGATTGGTATCATGCATATTGTATTTTTTTTTTTTTTGCGAATTGGGTTAGCTTTTGACCTCGATCTGGTCTGGAGGAAAGCAATAACCCCAAAATACAAAAAAAAAAGGAAATTACTTTTACATCTATATAAGGAGGAACTATAGTAAAGCCTTGTTCGTGACACTATTTTGGATGTTGCTCCGTAATTGCCCTGTCGTGGTGAAAAAGGACGACACAGTTTATTTGAAATATTTTATTCCTTTGATCTATACACTTTAAAATAGGCCCGAATTCTGATATAGGTACCTAAATAAATGATAAAAATAATAAACATACATTTTCGAATTTTTTTGAAGAAGTACCTCCTAAATACACACAGACGTAGTCGCGGGCAAAGTGCTAGTTGAATATAAGCGTGGCGTTCCCTTTTTATTAAATGTCCCTTTCGTTATTAATTCAATAACTCCACTGAAACTGACATGTTACAGGAACACGTAGGTATATTATGTAGAGGCCAGCACATCAAGCTACCCCAATCTGTCAAATTTCTATGATCGATTTTCAACTTTACTACAAACAAATAAGGTTCATATTCAATTGGGAAAATTTGACAGATTGGGATAGCTTGATGTGCTGGCCTCTGTACGATGAAATATTGAAGCTTTCGTACACGCGTGTATTTCAATATTAATATTCGTGTACCTGCCCAGTCACGTGACGGCTTTACCCCGTGTTCTGCCGGAGATTTATAACCCGCATATTTAAGGAAAACATGTTTCTGTTATGTTTACATATCATGTTTTATTTGGTAGCTAGAGTGTTATTCGGTAGATTTACCCGCCAGCTATCAAACAACCTAATCACCCACCAACCAATGAATAACTATTTACATGCATTACTTGAATGTTTGTGGTTGTGCATAGTTAAAAGAGAAATTACAGTGGCATATCTGGCACGAATTTAACAAAACAGCGACCTGATTTCGTATAACCGCTTTTAAGTGCTGATGCAGAACGGTCAGTCCGTTCTATGACTGTGGCATATTTATATCTATTGCATAATCATAACATAATCTGCGTAATCAGCCTATAAAGATCCCATTGCTGGGACACAGGCCTCCTCTCTGTGAGACGGAGTGGGGTTGTATTTTACGACGCAGGCCCAGTGCGGGTTAGTAGATGTCACATGTCTTTGAATTTTTGGTTCTAGGATATGCCACTTTTCTCACGATGTTTTCCTTTACCGTTTTGAGAGCAGTGGTGATGAAATTATTTACACAAAGTGAAGCGCCTGCCTAGGTTTGAACCCACAACCTGCAACAAGTAAGTCGGGGCCGTTGCTACTGGGTCACAACTGTTCTATATATCTAAACATATTATAAATTGAAGTCGCTTTTCGTGTCTGTCTGTAGGTATAACCGCGTTTTTCTTCAAAACTACGCAACGGATTTTGATGCGATTTTCATTATAAGTAATAAAAAAATCTCGATGTTTTGTCAAGTTGTAAAAACCATTCGAAGCAAGGACGGGTCGCTAGTATATTATATTTAACGCAAAATCACTTTCACCGAACCATCAAATAATTTCAGATCACTTAATATTGACCCATCTCAATGAACCAACCTGTACCTATACCGTAACGATCTGCAGTTCATACCTCAACGTCCTTCACGTTGGAGACATGCAGGATCCTCCTCTTCATCATCTTGATGACGTAGCGGTCTCCGTAGTCTTTGTTATACTGACGCATTTTAAGGAATAACCCGCCTGGAACAATTAAATGAGGGATTAAATACAGGTGCAATGGAGTATCCCGCCACAGGTGGTGATACTTTAATATGTCTGGTACACCCTGAGCCACCAGCCTCGCTGCCACGGCTCCTGTCATTGATAGTAAAAAATCTTTTAAAAAAAAAAAACTACAAAGTGATAAATAACTTTAATTTCGGAAGTTGGTGTTGTTGGTTCCGCATTTTCGCTTTTTGACACCGACTTCCGAAATTAAAGTTATTTATCACTTTGTAGCTTTTTAATTGAAGTCGGTTGTTTTTTTTTTGTAAAAAAGTTTTTAGTTTTCACTTTTTAGTTGTACATACTCCACACAAAATTCAAATAACACTAGTGCATTGAAGAATTGAAGACACCGACTAGAAGAATCATCAAAATTCGCATAGAAACGCCGGAGGTGCAGTACATTTATGCATGTAACATCGTACATAAGAATAATTACATAATGTATTATATACTAAAACCTTCCTGAAAGTATGTAGATCATATTAGTGAAAGCATTATCAAGATTGGTTCATTAGGTTTTGAGGAAATCGCGGACATACAAACATACATACATACATACTGGTCGAATACAGAACCTCCTTTTTTGACGTCGGTTAAAAATGGCAGTTATTTAGTTGCAGGAAGAAGTTGCGGTTAGAAAGGAGAACACAAAACATATTTACCGCTAAATATAGTGATTCTAGTCACCGCCGCTTTAGGGAAGAAAAAAAATAGCTGTGCTCCATATTTTTAGACTGTGTATTGGATTTAAAAAAAATATAAATTTATTCAATATCCTTGAACAATTGTACATATAATATTCGAAGAAAAAATCAGCTGTTTAATACTAAAGTTCAATACCTACTTGACCAAAATGTATGAAACAGCTGATTTTATTTTCGTGATTTCAGAGTTGGTCCCATAGTGAAAGTTGTTCAGTTCGATGATCTAAAGCACCTCTTAAAGTTTACGTTACGTACGTCGTACGTACGTATACGTTCCGGCTAATCTTAAGTTTATGTTCACACCCACCTTTAGACGTAACATATATACCTACTACTTTTTCTTAATACACACTATTATACAAAATCTTTGTGTTCAGAGGCGGCGTAAAGCGTGGGCGACGTGGGCCATCGCCTACAGCCTCGCTCTCCTAGGGGCCTCGCAAGGACTCGCACCTCGAAGGCAGGATGAGCAAATTTTTTTTTTGTGCGTTTATAACAATGGAACTCTTCAGTGGGAACTAGTAAACCCCTCGAGTTTGGGATCATAATGCTTCGTTTTGACGATTTCAATATATTGCACTTGGTGTCGAGCTTTCAATGTTTCCTACCTATAATTTCCGTGTATGTCTCAGACCAACAAAAAAAGATAGACAGCGCGCCCCAAACATCAAAAGTGAAGCCATAAAACCGTGCTCCTGCAAGTAAACATACACGCTCACGCACACACCTACACTAAAACCATGCTCATTGCTCTTAGTTTGTCACAAGTCGTCGTCAAGATAACATAGATTTAAAAAATATAATTATGCCTTCCTGTGTAGTGAAAAGTTGCAAAATCACACAAAAAGTCTCACGGAATCGCTTTTCACTTATAAGTACTTGAAATAACATCGTTTCTTTATTATTTATCTATGAATTTTAGGTTACTTGGAACAAAAAACCTCAACGAACGAAAGCAGTGACATAAAGTGCGGAAGTTGCCATAAGACGATTTAAAATTTCCCCATTCGATTAATCTAAGTATACATATAAATATGATTTCTTACTTCGAGTAGTTCGAGTTATATTCCCATTTTCTTTTTATATGTATTTAATATTTTAGGTTTCCAATTAATAATGAAATTAAAAATAAATAATATAATAATATGTAATAAAGTTGATTGAAAATATGAGTTGTTTTTTTTTAATAGAAGTCCTTCTAAAATCTAAACAATTGAGGTACTATACCATACTCAACAATACTCGTACAATATTATACTAGTTCCTACCCACACAAATATCCCCAAATTGTAGGGAAAAAATTTAACAAATGGCAACCCTTCAATACACACATAGATAAAAAGGTGGCTTCACTTTTAATGTTCGCGGCGCGCTGTCTATCTTTTTTTGTTGGTCTGAGGTGTATGTATAGATTTTTTTTTGTAGCTTTTTGATTGTCCATAATACCTAAATAAAAAATATCAGTTTATATTTTTTTTCAATCCATCTTTTTGCGTTACCGCCTACCGCGAGGGCCTCGCAAAATGTATGTTGCCCACATGAAATTTAGCTCTTGCTCCGCCACTGTTTGTGTTCTATGCGTGTAAGATAAAACCAAATCATTATTTTAACTGGGCCGCGCGTAAGCCGGGCCGAGTGCTGAGTCAATGTCCAAAGGTAACATTGAACAACAATCAAATTTCAACAAAACTTCGAACAAATTCGTCCAAACGCTTTATCTAATTAAACAGCTTACAGGAAAATTATTTTTTTTCAGTAATTACACTCAACTTAATGTTGGTGGAGTGTTTAATAAACAGTAAGTACTGAGAATTAGATTACAAGACTTGTAATTAAGAGATATTGTTGAATTAATCTGGGCTTTATTTAAGAGGAAACCCGGTGAACGTGAATTTAGTAAATACACAGGGTGTCCCAGGAAACCTGTACCAGCGAAGGTCTGTGGTCAGGGGACACTAATACCCATCGATTGAACCTATGTATGTACCGCGATATTTTTTAGTTTTCGAGAAATTATAAATTTCTCTCCAACAGATATTTTAACCTTGTGATCAAATTTTGAGCTACTAGTAGTTACAATTTGAGTGTTTTGTGTTTTACAACATGTGAATACACATTCTAGCCATAATACTGACAAAAAAAATCTCAAAGAAACACCACTCAGAAAAAGCTATGACTAAAACCGCCTGCAATTTAAAAAATCTAGAAATAAAACAAAAAAAAGAATTTCTCCAAAATTAAATTAATTTAATTTAAGTTTTTTTATTAAGTAGAAGATACATTCACATGATGACGCTTCAGCAATTTCTTTAGTTCTGTGTAACAGTATGTCGCAAGCGACACGGCAACATTGGGTAGGAACTACTCTAACATCATCTGCCTAGCCTTTTCCCAACTATGTTGGGGTCGGCTTCCAGTCTAACCGGATGCAGCTGAGTACCTACCAGTATTTTACATAGTGACTGCCTATCTGACCTCCACAACCCAATTACTGGGTAGTACGAAACCCCTTGGTAAGACTGGTTGTCAGACTTTCGGACTACTGACTACCCCGTAACGACTCTCAAAGATCCACGAATGACAGCCGGGACCAACGGCGAGCCACGGAGGGGTCTTGGTATATAAAGATGGTCACCCATCCACGGACCAACCGCGGCAAGCGTAGCTTAACCTGATCGATAGACCCGTGCGGCTGTTATTACTAAGCCACAAACCCCTCTCGGCCTAAATTCACCAACCTATCTATTAATCAGGCTGCTGGAAAACTGTCAAAAAATAATTAGTAATAGTAGGAACTACTCTAAAAATAGAGGATCTATGGTTAAAATAGTTAGTTTCTAGTTAACCCTAACTAATGCTGCAGTGGAGCATTCAAGTTGGATCCGTACATTCAAATCCTAGTTTGCAGTAAGCAGTACGCCAGAGGTAATGCGCGAGCTTAACTCTCGGATTATTCATTATTAGCTGCGCCCCGCGATTTCACCCGCGTAAGTGTCGATCCCGTGGGAATATCGGGATAAAAAGTATCCTATGTGTTAATCCTGGTTATAAACTATCTGTGTGCCAAATTTCATCCAAATCCGTTCAGCCGTTTGTGCGTGAAGAAGTAACAAACATACAAACTCACTCCCAAACTTTCGCTTTTATAATATTAGTTATTTTATGATTTCGTGGAATTCGCTCGTTCCTAATGGAGTAGGGTAATAAATGCACGAAGCGAATTGAACGTTAATTTATTTGGAGTAACTTGCACAAATGGGATTGCCATTTTGAATACAATAATAAACTTGATTGTGTTGTCACAAAATTTTATTTGCTTTCACTTATTAAAGATAACGTAATTTTCATCGCACGAACGTGCAACGTAAATATAACGTGAATGAAAAAGCAAATACTCGTTTCGCATATATTATTTCTTTGTCTTAAATCTTTATCCATATCTATCGGAGATACTAATTGTGAAAATTAACCAAAATACTATAGTATAGTAATATTTTCGATTAAAAAATTGATCGAATTTACCATAATTTTCTGCCCCTAGTACGAAATTAATATCTAGGCTTAAAGGCTTGGGCACACCAAAAGCAGTTGCAGTGCGGTAGCAGTGCGTCTCCGTTAGAAAATAATGTAGTTATATGAGGGATGACACACTGAACAAACGCGGGCCCGCTGATCTTACCTGCTCCGCCACTGCACCGCGCACGCACTGCTCTTCTACAAAACTTTTGGACGGGAGCAGCGCAGGCGCGGGGCGGTGGCAGCGCGGGCGCGGGGCGGCCGCAGTGAGTACACGTTGTATTACTACGTCCGCCATATTGACTAGTCACACCAAAGTAGTTGCGCGGGACAGACGCAGCGCGGGTCGTAAACGGTTGTAATTTTTTACAACTTTATCATGGAAACGAATGAAAAATTGATTGAGTTGGTGAGGAAATATAAATGTTTATATGATTTAAAGGATAAATATTATAGAAATACGGTTTACAAGATGCGACTATGGGTGAAGATAGCTCAAGAAATGAACATGACAAGTAAGTTGAAACTTTTATTGATTGTTATTAAAGTATGATACAAACTTTTCTCTCACGTGAAAAGCTAAATTTGATGATCTTTGATTAGTACGTCTTAAAGGTGCCAATGCATCCAGTTGTGATGTTGTTTCTTGCTGTGTTGTAGCCACCATTGTTGCCGTAGTAAAAGTGTCTTGTATGCGACAATCTTTTATTCGAACATAATTGTGTAAACAACACGTTGCTTGGACGATACATATAGCTGTTTCAACTTTACATTCAATAGGCCTGTGATAAACACGCCATTTCTCTGTCAAAATACCGAAAGCGTTTTCGACAACGCGACGTGCCCGACAAAGTCTGTAATTGAATTTTTTTTTTCTCTCATCGTTCACAACTGAGTTTTTAGGAAAAGGTCTCATTAAGTAAGGCTTCAAAGCGAATCCTTCGTCTCCAATCAAGACCTGTGGTACAGGATCAGTGGACCCTGGTAGCGGTTTAGCTGGCAATATTTCTCTTCTTGTTATGTAATTACTATAAAAAACAGAGTTTTCAAATATGCCACTGTCACTGTGCCTGCCGTAATTGCCTATGTCGACAATCAAAAATCTGTAATATGGGTCGACTATTGCTAATAAAACTATTGAAAAATATGATTTATAGCAAAAATAATTAGAACCACTATTTGGTGGACATTCAATTTTCACGTGCTTTCCATCAATACTGCCCACACAATTTGGGAATCCCCATAGTTCTCTATATCCTAACTCAGATTCCTTCCATTTTTCATCAGTTACCGAAGGCATGAATATTGGTTGCAATACTTCCCAAATAGCTTTACACACTTCTTCGACAATCTTCGAAACTGTACTTCGTCCTACGCGAAATGAGAATGCTATAGTTTGAAACGAATCTCCTGTTGATAAGTATCTGAAACAAAAAATAGTAGGTATTGTAGGTAGGTAAATATGTAGATATTGCATAATCGTTATTTGTCTTATGTGAAATACCGTCCGGTTTTTTTTTAATAGTAACAAAAAAAAAATATTGCAGATGATGCGGTGAAACACAAGTGGAAGGTTTTAAGAGATGGATATGTGAAATATAAAAAACAGCTTGCTGGCCAGACAGGATCGGACAGAAAAAATGTTACTTTTATATGGTCGGAACAACTAAGTTTTTTGGATGATACAATAAAACCAAGATCATCAAAAACCAATTTCATTCCACAAACAGTTGGAGATCTTCAAAATAATGAAACGCAGCAGTCTAATTACTCAGGTTCAGAGACTTCCGTGATGGATCAGGCACTTCATTCAGAGAATGTAAATGACACCGTAAACCTAACAACATCTTCAGACACACAAACGTCACAAACCGCTTCAACATTGATGTCAACGCAAGAACTTGAAACTCCAAATCCTCCACCTGCAATCTCACCGGCCCAGGAAATCCTTGGGCAAGCTCAAACTCGAAACCGCAGACAGCCAGAGTCTGATATTGAGAAAGCTTTAAAATATTTGCAATCGAAAAACCGACCCGTTCATGATGGTATCGATCACTTATTTCTAAGCTACGCAAGCACCTTCAAAACTCTTTCTCGTCGTAAACAAACCGAATTAAAAGTGAAGCTGGCAACAATATTCGCAGAAGCCGAGTTTAGTGAAATCGAAGAAACACCGGTACCATCGCCCGCCTATTCATTCGTCGCTCAAGGTTCATCAAGCACGCTTCTTCCACAAGATCTCACGAGTTATAGAAATGATTCATATGCACAAAATTTGTCAACAACTAGTCAACCAGACCTGTTCACTAGTAACAGAGACCAGTACAATCAGTATGATGCACTACAAAAGAATACAAGCTCACCTATTCCTGAAGACATGACATTTGAAAATAATTTCATACCTTTGTAACTAATATATACTATATGTTTGTACAAGAATAAGAGAAATACCTGTTATTCTACCAATGTTCACTATCTTAATTAAGAAGCATATCTGTGATTTTAAGAATATTTATCTGTGATTTTAGGAGAAATTACTGTTGTTCTATTAATGTTGATTAGTTTAATATAAACCATATTTTATGATGTTGATTTTTTACTAAATATAGGTACGTTTTGAATTAAGTATGGTATTTCATTTTTAATGTATAAATTTACCAATTTATAGACCAAAACATACTAAATTATGTCGTATTGGAAATTAAAGTTTAATTACAATAGGGAGATGACCACTCAAAATCTATTGGTTTATTTACAAATTTGTGCTCGAACTAAACGTCTTCTCCGTAGAAAAAAAAAGGTGTAGGTTGGGTAAAGACAAATGAGTGATATGATGAGTTTTGCTATATTTTTTTAATTACTGATTTAATACAAATATATATTATCCTTCACAAAACAAATCTTATAAATTGTACTTACCGCAAACAAATTGCCAGCCGCTCTCTTGAAGAGATGGAAGCTCTGTAGTTTGTATCAGTTTTCATTATTTTCAATCGTATCATTTCATGCAATTCTTCAAAAGAACTCTTCGACATCCGAAAATAAGTATAGAACCTATCTTCAAAAGATTCTAATTCCCGACATAGACGATGGTACTCCCCATATTCTTCTCTTCTCTTATTTACATCGTGAACCCATAGTCTTTTTTTTTTACTTAAAGCTAGAAGCAACAATAGCTCCTCTTCGTCAGAGTCAGAACCGTTCAACATCTTGAAGTGTACTGAGTGTGGCTATCGATACGACACACATAACGCAGTTACAAAGCAGGCCCGCATTCAAACTGCTTTCTGACTGCTCACGTTTCTGGTGTGACATCAACCGCGGCGCAACTGCCCTGCCCTGCTAAGGTGCTGCGCTTGTCCTGCTTTTGGTGTGCCCAAGCCTTAAAGGGCTTTGAAGATCCGTGGCATACATACGGCCGCGCCATTTTGAAAATGGCGGCCATGCGTGAGACCTATGTAAATCGAAAGTGTCACGTCAAAATTGTTGATTGAGTCACGTGATCCACTTTGAACGTTAATATCTCGGAAACGTGATACTTTATGTGGTTTGATGTTAGCTATCTATCGTATTTTCTTTCTTTCTTTTTCTTTCTTTCTATCGATTTATATACCTAGGGCCGCCATTTTCAAAATGGCGCGACCAATGATTTCAAATAAGTCAATGGACAGACTCCATATAAAAATCTTCAAACCCCTTTGGAATATCGAGATTTACTGAAACCCGGGTTTAGGAACTACAAAAAATAATAAATATTCGCCTGTACGTAAAACCACACAGCAGGCCTTAATCAAACACGTTCGACCACGCCCCTTGATGTTGCATATACCGGGAAAACACACGAATTTTGGTTCCATTTTCATTGCACTACGTTCTAACAAAATGTTGCAGCTTTTTTACTTCCCGTTGTTTGTATCTAGGTTCATATCACACAGGTATTTTTAAATTCTGTACGAAATATAAAAAATAAGCTCATAAATGCTTCAAATGTCTATATTGCAGCCAACTAGCTTAATTAGCCATTCAGTTAACTGCCTAGCCATTTAACTAAACGGTGCCGTTCAACTAGCGGCTTGAACGATATTCAGCCAATGTGTCTAATACAAAGTTTATTGAACTGGCTGGCTGATGCTTAGGCCCTTCCATAATATAATAGGGTGAAATTGTGAGGAAAATAATCGAACTTAATTTAACTGTGTACAGTCAACAAAAGAGATAAGTATGCAGAATCGTCGGATACAGTTGAAGCTCAGTAAGAAACCGATGAATGTTGTCGACTGAAATTAATTTGATAAATGAGCTGTTTGTTTTCTATTAATAAAATTAAATTTTATTCGAGAACGTAAACATATAATACTCACTACATTTTCAACACATTACAAGTTATAACATTTAATAACTGAAGGCAAATGTAACTGTCGCCAGGGCAAAATTAATTATATTACCAATTAACAGAAACTAAAAATAACAAAACAAAAATCTTATTTGTGTATTGTATCCTAGCTGATTGCCAATTAATTATGGAAGCATTACGATCTGGTCGACAACAGTTTTATTCTTATAAATAAAGTTAGGTACAGACGCGCCAACACATCAAGCTGCTACAATGTCTTTATTTAATAAATTTTCAACTTGATCGCTAAAGCATTAGGTTCAAAGTTGATTGGGAAAATTTTACAGTTTCGGGTAGCTTGACGTGCTGGCGCCTGTACCTAATCAGTTTGTGTTAGACTAGCATTCCGTGAATATATGAAAAACCATTCCGGCTTACAGGACCTAAACGCAAAAAACGCAAGTTTTAGAAGCACTAAAAGTATATGATCGACTACAGTAAGCAAAATCAGAAAAATATATGATATTCTCCAGGATATATGCTAGGTAGATAGTGTGTTGAAAACATAATACAACTAATTTGATACGACAGAAAAAAACATGAAGATATCTCTAAAAACTTTCTTTTCCCAATAAAAACCATACTAATATACCTACACACAGTAATTCTGATTTTTTGTCAGATTATTCTACAAGCAACAACAACATACTAAAGCACTAGTGCTTTAAATTTTTAGTCCAAACAATAGATTTTTTTGTAAATAGATAATTGCTTCATATTTTGCAATAAATTAACAGCATTGTGTCATCGGGCTTCTTTTTCTTTTCAATGCAGTCCGACAGTGACCGCGCTTTAGGTCATGTGGTCCCCTTAACACCAAGTGACATTATACCAGCGATAATGATGATGAAAATCAAAAATAAATTTGATTGACATAAGCTATCGCAAATGTTATTTCAATCGTGTTGAAAGTCTTTGAAGATACGCTTTTAAGCCGATTGCTATTTAGGCCCTCAGGTCCCCAAGTTCGAGTTTTGCACGTGGTCGTTTTCACTGGAAAATCTATACTTTGAGCGAATACAAGGTGAGAATGCGACATACGACTGGAACCAACATTGTATTCCCAAAGAAATCATTGTCGTAGCACTTTCCTCCGCGTAGCAGGCTACGACGTAGCTCGTAGCTTTCCTGCTACGCCGCGCAGTGCCTTAGATTTTGAGCGGGTTACATCAGCATAGTCAGCATCCATATCCCTACTTATTTTAAAACACAAGATCTCTTGTTACCGTGTTTCTCAATTGAAATTCACATAACAAAGCCTCCTTTTTAACTCCCAGTAACATAACTAAATTAACCTAGTTAAGGTAATTATTTTATTACGGAGCTAACTAAACATAGTAAAAAAAAACATTTTTTACAAAAAAAACAACCGACTTCAAAAAAAAAATTACAAAGTGATTTAACTTTAATTTCGGAAGTCGGTGTCGTTGGTTCCGCATTTTCGTTTTTTGACACCGACTTCCGAAATTAAAGTTATTTATCACTTTGTAATTTTTTTTTGAAGTCGGCTGTTTTTTTTTTTATTTTTCACTTTTTAGTTGTACCTACTCCACACAAATTCAAATAAAGAAAGAAATATATTTATTTAGCACAGACCAAAAGACACACAAAACACCAGATAAAAACAAACAAGAAAAAAAAAAAAAACAATAAAAAAATAATAATAATTAAAAAAGATAATAACAAAAAACCAGGAAAGTGTGCCTCACGGCTGCGCTAAAAAGGTCACAGTTCAGCAAAAATGCCAGACAACTAGTGCCTGACGCTGGTTTTCAACTGGACCTGGGTGTGTGAGGTGACGGATGTAAAACAGTTTTTATACTGCAACATGACGTGTGTAGTATGCATACTTACTTAATTAAAACAAAATAAATATTTTTTTGTCAGATAAAACAGTAACGAATAAACGAATATGTATAAATAGTGTGATATTGAGTAACATTGCAAAAATAAACAAAAAAATACTGATATATAAATAAGTGAGATTGCCGCATGTTAGACCTTCGCAAATAAAGAAATTCTTCGAAACGAGTCAGAACAAAAACCTGTTAACACTAATGCATTGAGGAATTGAAGACACCGACTAGAAGAATCATCAAAATTCGCATAGAAATGCCGGAGATGCAGTACATTTATGCATATAACATCGTACATAAGAATAATCACATAATGTATACACTAACATTGTCTTTTTTACAAGTTTTATTACATTGACAACAATTTTTTTTTCAATAAACTGCTTTTTACCTTTTCACGTAATAGCAAAGAGTGTATATTCTAAAAATTGTACTTCTGCTGCAATTTTTGAACAAATATTTTTCTCAATACCTAACTAATATTTAAAAAAACTGAAGTATTATGGAATCAGGCGTTACTTTACGGAAATCCATGACATTAAGATGTTAACACAACATACCACCAACCAACCAACATAACATCTTAAAAACTGAAGTGTTAATCGACTTATGTTGCTGACTGTGCCTACATTACATTTCGCGATTACGACGTGGGTCCCATAGAAAAAGTTGTTCAGTTTGATGGTCTGTACAACACCTCTTTTAACCACATCTTTCCAATACACGCTGTATATTAAAAGCGAGGGAGATTGAATTCTCAAGATGTACTTGTACATATTTATTAGACGTGAACGAATTAATCTAGACCGAAATAGGACTCGAGGAAAACTCGAGGTGAGTTATTTGTAGCCTATAATACGCGTACGAGTAGGATTATCACTGGAGGGAAAGCGGTATATATTATTACTATTATTAGATCTCCTTATTAGCTTAACCAGTCTATAATGTTCCCACTGCTGGGACACAGGCCTCCTCTCGATGAGAGGGAGTAGGCCGTAATCTACAACGCGGGCCCAGTGCGGGTTGGCAGATGTCACATGTCATCGAATTGACAAAACATCGAGAATTTTCTTATTATAATGGAAACCGAAAAGATACTCATTAACCTACTTATTAAAATCTTTCAAAGGAGATGTTTCAAAATGTATGCAGCCTGGCCAGGTCCTTGTACACTATACTTAAAAATAGGGAAATTCATTTAAAACAGTTCTCAACTGTCCAATTACTTTAAAATGGCTTGGTTTGCTGGTAAACACAAGAAATTACACTTGAAATTGCAACACACAACAAAAACCCGTCACCGTCACCCGTCACCCGTCCGTCGGTAAGCTGTCATTTTGATTAATTAATGACGTTTGACAGGATCATTTCTGAAGTGAAGTGACACTGTTATTGTGACAGCTGACAGGTCTCTTTCTATGATCAATGGTTTATTGTCATTGTTTTTAAGCACAGAGTAACTAAATCGGTGAGACGCCATATTGAAAGTCGTGAAAAATAATGGATAAATATCAATTCACTTCCACAGCAGTATACATTTAATTGAATTATCTGTATTTTTCCCGAATTCTACGGATTTTTCTCTTTTTTTTTAGTTACTGTACATAGACCTGGCTCATTTTGAAACATCTCCTTTATTTGTTGCGCGACTTCTTCCCAGCTGAACCACTAGGAAGTGGTGTAGGGCGGGAGTTTTGGGGGAGTGTCTTATGTATTTTGACGTTCAAAAGAACTGATTCTCAGCCTAGTTTCAATAAATGACTTTTAATTTTGATTTCCAAAACGGTCCGTTTTTATTATTCGTATGATAAATTTTTTCTTTAACATATACCGTCCCTGTTATATTTTTTAAGTAATAAGATAAAACCTAAGTAATCATAAGGTAGATGAATAATTTCAAAGAACATATTACTTGCCTCATTGAGACATTTCGGAAAGGTATTCATCCTGCATCTCGGAAGCACTTCCTCTCTCCTTAAACATCATCATTATACCTATATTTTCTTTGCTCCTGTTCATGTTTAGTATTATATTATATATCATCATCTGCCTAGTCTTTTCCCAACTATGTTGGGGTCGGCTTCCAGTCTAACCGGATGCAGCTGAATACCAGTATTTTACTTGGAGCGACTGCCTATCTGACCTCCATAACCCAGTTATTGGGTAATACGATACCCCTTGGTAAGACTGGTTGTCATACTTTCGGGCTTCTGACTACCCGTGACGGCTGTCAAAGATCCACGAATGACAGCCGGGACCAGCGGCTTAACGTGCTTTCCGAGGCACGGAGGGGTCTCAGTATGTAAAGATGGTCACCCATCCACAGACCAACCGCGGCAAGCGTAGCTTAACCTGATCGACCGACCTGTGCGGCTGTTATTATTTAGCCACGGACCCCTATATATATATATAAAAAGTTTCTATATTTATGTCTGTAATTTATATGGTGTACATAATAAAGAGTATTCTATTCCATTCTATTACAGGCGTGATGTTATGTAAGAACTAAAAAACGTACTTACGTGGTGTAATATTTATAAATTCGAGGGCACATCCTATGATCGGGCGGCGCGGCGGCCCAGGCAACTTGTCCAGCGAATTCTCCTCCTCAGCCAAGAGTCTCCAGATCACGAAGGTGATGAAACCCAACAGTGATAGTGTTAGGAGCATTCTGTTAACAGTTCATTGACCTCGGTGTATCCTTCGAGTTGATTGTTTAGATATTGCGGAGGCTGTGGAGATTCTTCTGAAAATAACGGACAAAGGAACACTAATTAGATAGGTGCTTGATGTCACTTACAGGAATAGGTATATTATACAACAGACTGAAGTGCTAACAAACGACGCCTTCATTTCCCACAATGATTATTCAATTTTGTCCAACAACCAGTCTTAACCAATAACTAGGTGGTAGAGGTCAGATAGGCAGTCGCTCCATTACAAAAATACTGGTACCCAGCTGCATGCGTAGCAGCGGTCAGACTAGAAGCTGACCCCAAATGATTTGGAACAAGCCTAGGCAAAAGATTATTATTCAACTAGCGACCCGCCCGCTCCGTACGGTTTTTGCGACCTGACAAAACATTTGATTTATTTTTTATATATGGAAATTAAATGTAGGCATTATACAAATAACCCTTCTAGAATAAATTAATCCCACCATAAACATTTTCATGTAAAATTTTGCCAAGACAAGACCACATAATATGGCTCGCACTGTCAAAATGTGAGCATCTCGTGTAGAGCCAAGCTTCTAACTCTACACGCCCTAACTCTACAAACCCTAACTCTACAAGCCCTAACACTACAAGCCCTAACTTCACAAACTCTACACCTTAGTTAAAATATGAGGCTTGGCCGTTTCGTTACTACAATAACTATTGTATAACAGGAAAGTAATGAACAGTGAATAAATTGTTCACTAAGGTGAAGGTAAGGTGTATCACTAAGGTGAACAATTTATGGGTTTTTTTTTTTTTTGGTGGGCGTAAGCGCTCATGGTGGTACCATGTTATGGTAGCGAAACGGCCAAGCCACATATTTTGACTAAGGTGTAGAATTTGTTAAGTTAAATGCACTTTGCACTTTTTATTTGATTTTGATACAAAACATGTTCTGTGCCTTTTAACCGTTTGCATTACCGAAACAATTAAAAAGCCATTGTGTCTCACGTGGATCTACGTTCGTATTTTCTTTCTTAAAATGATGATGAAAAACGCATCAAAACCCGTTGTGTACCTAGTTAAGACGAACAACGCGGCCACACAGACAAACACGAAAAATTTATTTAGAGACTATAGAGGTGTGAGGAACAGGGTGTAAAGTTCACTCATACTCTATAGAAAAGGGAGGATCCTCCGACCACACGGGTGTTGTCTGGCGGGCAACTGCCCGATGATTCATGTCGGGCCGTTGTATCTATGCTAGTTGCGCGGTAAACTCTGCTTGCGAGATGCAGGATTTGCGTGACGTCAGTATCTTAACTTATCTTTCCCGGGACTCAAACTATCTCTATACCAAATTTCATCTAAATCGGTTTAGAGGTTTAAGCGTGAAGAGGTAACAGACAGACAAACACACTTTCGGATTTATAATATTAGTATATGGATTTAGTCACTCCACGTCCATCATTAAGTACCAAAAGCTTTATGATTATTCATGATGATTAAATGAGTCATTCATATTTGTGTATTTAATTTTAATCCACACTCAGACCTTATTGGTGACGCCCTTCAAATAGGTCAGGTGTGTCGTACTTGTCACCAGCACGTGTATGATCATAAATAGACGTAGACGACGCAAAAGGAGTAGATACCTAAGTATTTAAGAATCTTAGCAGGGGCAGTCTGTAGATTTTGCCTAAGGGCCTACCCTCACTGAAAAACGGTATCAGTTCATTTTTAGGGTTTCCTATCGAAAGAGTGCCAACGGGACGCCATTAGAGCGGTTTCGCACTACATCCGATCCGAATCTGAGAAATTCTGGTCCGAAGTAACCATAGTCCTATTTGTATGAGGGGTTGCGCACTAGATCCGAACTCTATCCGTCGGAATTTAGAACATTCACAAAATACTCAGTTGTATTTTTACTTTAAAAATAAATAATTAAATTAAAATAAATATTTAAGGGGGGCTCCCATACAACAAACGTAATTTGTTTATATATGTAGTGTTAAATATTGTACGGTGGTACGGAACCCTTCGTGTGCGAGTCCGACTCGCACTTGGCCGGTTTTTTATTTCTACCGATTGTCACACCGGTACCGGTACCGGTGTCGGTCAATAGTAAAACACACGGAACAACAAATAATAGTAATAAACAAAAGATAATATTTCACTCTATTGAAGTATATGTAATCATTCAACCATTATATTACGTTAAGACTAAATACTAGATTTTATTTTTATTTGGCATTGGCAAGGTTAAAGGTAATGTCAGACATTTATTTATTTTGTTTACCTTGACAAATAATTTACATAACAGAAACAAGTTTGTTGGATATACCAAATTAAAATTGAATAATTAAAATAAACTAGCTGACCCGACAAACTTCATACCGCCTCAGAATTAAATAATGTGACGAACTTCACTATTGAAGTTTGCCACGTGGGCACGTGTCTACACGTGGCGCCATCTATTATCATAATAACGGTATTGTTGCTTTCCTCGGAAACAGCACTTTTTTTCGGGATCAAAGGTACCCTACGTCCGTTTCTGTACACCAGGTAATGTATATGAAAAATTTCAGGATGATCGGTTCAGTGGTTTAGGCGTGAAAAGGTAACAAACAAACATTAGGATAGGATAGGATATGATAGGATAGGATAGGATTGTATGATATATTAACTTCCTAATCCGTACGGATCTTAGATTTACTATTTAAAAGATCCTTTTCTGAATGAAAACAGCACCCTAATTGCGTAACATAAGTACCTACTAAAATGGCAAGAACAAAGTCACGGGGAAAACCATACAGTTAAATCGAAATGGGAGATTGTACTCATCATTATCATTATCATTTCGATTTATCGCATGTTTTCAATTTCACCCTGTAGTAATGTATGCCAACCATTGAATTACCATTAATCTCAAAACACAGCAATTAATTAACATTTACTTAACACAAGATCTACTCACATGATTAATTGCGAATTTCCATTAAATCTTCTTGACAAGTACTGAAGTATTAATTAGAAGTTATCGTAGCAACAACAATTTTGTTCGAATCAAAAGTTCATCATCATCTGCCTAGCCTTTTCCTAACTAAGTTAGGGTCGGCTTCCAGTCTAACCGGATGCAGCTGAATACCAGTATTTTACATGGAGCGACTGCCTATCTGACCTCCACAACCCACTTACTGGGTAATACGATACCCCTGGTAAGACTGGTTGTCAGACTTTCGGGCTTCTGATGTCCCGTAACGAATGTCAAAGATCCACGAATGACAGCCCGGACCAACGGCTTAACGTGCTTTCCGAGACACGGAGGGGTCTTGGTATGTAAAGATGGTCACCCATCCACGGACCAACCGCGGCAAGCGTAACTTAAACTGATCAATCGACCCGTGCGGCTGTTATTACTTAGCCACAATCCCCTTTTCGTTCGAATCAAAAGTAGCTAATGTTAAATTAATGTTTATTTATATTTCTCAAACATGCTTGGAAATTTGAGCATTATTTTGACAACCTTCTGCGAGATAAATCGAAATTGCTGTACTGGCCAAATACATACGAGCAGCGGCCGACAAAAGTTTTATGAAAATCCACACTTGTCGTGGTTTAGCGGCCAGAAAATTACATACTAAACTCATATCTGTCGTGTAATTTAGAAATGGAACGATATTTTACTCCGAAACATGGCATCCAAGGAAGTAACTTATCAAAGGTTTTATTTAGGGCTTGCAAATTAATAGAAAGCGGGAAAAATTATTGTTATTCGTCATTGATTTTGACAAGTAATTTTATTTGACAAAAAAGTTCTGCCTAGGTACTACTTAGTTTTAACACGTTCGAGGACAGAACGAGATTATACGTCATCGTTCGAAATTTTGATATGGCACAACGTACAATGACGTCCAAATATTTTTTTTACTTTACGACAGAACGTACATTTCCGATGAACGTTCAAGTTAAAATCCTATTGAATGTATCTTGTGTCACAACATTTAAAATATCCGAAGCTTTACTGTCACGTAGAGTAAGTTTTAAACTATTTCAAAAAGTGCCGTTGACAGTGGGCGGGAACGGTACTCACACACGCACAACGTGTAAATACGTCGCGCGCGCCTACCGCGCTCCTACATTCAATGCGGCTGCGTCACTGCGGGGTGCGCTCGCGTTCGCTAAACATTTCGTGGCGTATCGTAATATTTGCCGCGACAAAACATCGTAAGTATTTAGTTTATTTGATTTATGTATTATTCCTTAGCCAGACAGTATACTATTTTACTATGAATTAATCCCGTTCACGTCTAGTTAACTTACTTTTAATGACATAACGTATTTATACGATAACGTGATAAAACGGTTGTGTCATGATGTCTTTAAAACAATATATTTTCATGGGAGGCTACGTACTCATACGTCGTATAATTTGTATGGACATTTACTGTGTCATTTTGGTACACAGGCTCAAGTGGTAGCGTCCTCGAACGTGTTAATTTCCGCGCATTATTTGAGAAAAGTACTATACAAGCCATGGCCACAACTAGGCATTGATGGACTTTCGTATACGTTCGTCCATCAATGCCTCTTTTGCTGGCCGCTGCAGTAAGGTACGTCCTATTCAAGCCTTTCAAGGTCAAGCCGTTTCGGAGGAGTTTTTTTACAAACACTTTGACACGAGAATTATATATTAGATAGATAAGTAGGTATACCTACCTCACTGAACTATGACCTGTTTTTACTCTCAATCAGTTTCTGAGATAAAATAATGCTATGAATTATTTACATTATTATTACCTACTAACATTCTCTTAAAAACAAACGCAGCTATTTTATTACATAGTTAATTACTACATCGTTTATTTACATACGAGTCAATAAACATTAATAACATATATACGACAATCATGTAATTAATTTCAATGACACTGTGCCGGCGAAATGTAAAATACGCTTTTGCTTACCGCTTCAGGGAATAAAAGGGTGGTGTAAAGTTATGTGTGATGTGGTTCACTCAACCGTCTATTAACACATTTATTAGTTAGTATTAGTAGATTTCAAACATTCTCGAGTTATGTTCATTATGATAAAATATCGGTATCGTTATTTTAAGCCAGGGATACACTAGGGGACAAATGTCCTGCGACACGTGTCGCCAGCGACATCGGGTGAAGTGGTGCGACGTTGCCGGACTTCGGGTCATAGGTAGGTCTCCTGGCCGCATTTGAGTGCAGCAACTGGACTATGACCGTCATAAATTATAATTAGGTATGGTATATGTGATTCATCGTGGGTAAAACCCAGCCTGGCCAAAGTTCAGTTTTGATAAACAACTTTAAGTGCGAGACAAAGTACACTGGCTGTTTTTGCGAACAATAACTAGACTTTGACCCATCATCATCAGCCTATAGCAGTCCACTGCTGGACATAGGCCTCTCCTATTGCACGCCATTCAACTCGATTTTCGGTAACTCTCATCCAGCTGCTACCAGCCATCCTGCGAAGATCGTCGCTCCACCTAGTCTCAGGGCGTCTACCTTACTTTTGCGGATTCGCGGTCTCCACTCAAGAACACGTCTACCCCAAGAGTCATCGGTTTTACGGCTAATATGGCCGGCCCATTGCCACTTCAGCTTGCTTATTCTGTGAGCTATGTGGACAATTTTGGTTCTCTGCCGGATCACCTCGTTGCGGATTCGATCCCTCAGAGAGACTCCAAGCATAGCCCGCTCCATAGCTCGCTGAGCGACCTTGAATTTATGGACCAGCCGTACCAACTTTGACCCATTATAAACTCAAAGCATTTATTTCAATTAAACCATCCACAGACACTTTTGAATTGTCAATGAGTCACTCAGTCAGGCAGAAAGTTGAAGCTAAGTTGTCTATTCCAAAACAGAGAGACGACTCATGGAGAATAAAGGGCAAGAAACTCCAAGGACACTCATTAAATTCAAGATATTACAAAATTCTGGATACCTACATTATTCTTGTTGCTTATATGTGTGTGTTTTTAATTGAACAATGTATAAGATGTGAATAAAGCCGGTCAAACCAGCTTATAACCAGAACGGTCAATTTAAAGCTGTACCTTTAGGTATTCGCGCATTCGGGAAAATAGTTTTGGTAAACTAGCTTTTGCCCCGCGGCTCCACCTAGGTGGATATCGGTAATTATCCCACAGGAACGTGCCTACTATCCGGATAAAAAATAAAATCCTAGCCCAGGTCACGGTGTATTTGTGAGCCTTTCATCCAAAACCCGTGAAAAGGTAACAAACCGACAGGCAGAGTTACTTTAGCATTCATAATACTGTGGTGGAATCTACAACGCTCTAAGCGAACTACACGTCATACTGACGTCACGCAAAATCCTGCATCTCGCAAGCAGAGTTTACCGCGCAACTAGTATACATACACACAACTGCCCGATGATTCATGTCGCATGTGGCGTTGTAGACACCACTACTACACTATGTAACTATGGATATAGTATACTAGCTGTTACCCGCGACTTCGTCCGCGTGAAATCCTATTCTAACTAAATTTATTTTTTTCTAAAATTAAAGTAGCCTAAGTTACTACTTATTATAGTATTGTTGTACAAACACTTTTACAGTTCAATCATATTTTTTTAAGCTAGATGAGGTCGGCGTTTCCTATTTGACTACTCTGAGAAGAAAGGCCGAAACAACCTCAGAGGTCACAGTCTCTTTTAAAGTCCTGACAAAACCTTCGTCAGATGTGAAGACCATGTAGATTGGTGTCTGAAATGGTCTTTTGAGGAAAGAACCACACAGACTGAGCGGACCTGTCCAGCCAGTTCACAGTGTCAAAAATCGTGCAGCTCAACTCAGAACTTGAGGAGCTCAACGATTCGACGAACAATACCAAAGAAAGGACATTTGGGTAGGCCGCGTAAATTACTCACTCTGCCAGATCATGATTAAAACTAACTAAGAAGGAAAACATGAAAAACAAATGACTCACATAGTCCTCACATTCATAAAGTAAAAATACATTACAAAGTAAATATTCATTTCATTGTATATAATTCATAAATGTCAATGTGTACTTATATAAAAATGCGGACATAATCTTTGAGGACCGTGTAGATTGGTGTCTGAAATGGTTTTTTGAGGAAAGAACCACACAGATTGAGTGGATAGCGTGATGTGTGTGACAGGGGAGAATGGAAGAGGAACACAAACATGTTGCGCCTGCCCCAAGTAACATGGGATAAGGTCAGGAAGACTCAAACCTCAATCTGCCGTATTCATACGACACATATAACCAACGGTCCGGCAGTATAAATAACAAAGCTCTAAATATTATTGTAACTAACCTAGAGAGCTTTATTTTAAACCTAAACGCACTGAATACTACCTACCAAGATATTGATTGTATACCAAATCTTAGCACGGGTAAAATCATAACACAAAATGATATTTCTGTTACAAATGACACAAAGCACAGTGATGAGGATAGTTTTTTTCGTGTATAAAAATCTCAATATTATGCATCAAAATATAAATGGCCTCTTAAATAAATCCAATGTATTTACTGTACTGCTAGAGGAACTACATAATTCAGGGAAAATAGTGGATGTATTATGCTTTTCTGAGCACAATATGATATTGTCGGATGTAAACCTATTACATATACCTAATTTTACTTTAGCCACACATTTCACTAGAGAATCCAGACATGGAGGCACATGTATAATGATAAGAAACGGTATTAAATATAGAACTTTGGAGTCTGTTGCGAAATATGGTGTATCCAATATTTTTGAATGCTGTGCAGTGGAACTCACCGACCACAATATTATTATAATATGTTTATATAGGAGTCCACATAGTACCGAAGTAAAAAGCAAACATGAAATATTTTTTAATAAATTAGACAGTCTGTTAAATTCTTTATCCATTCACTCAAATAAAAAAGTGCTTCTGTGCGGTGACTTCAATATTGATTTGCTAAAAGATACCACAAGTTCGCAGCAATTCAAGTACTTAATAATGGGTTATAATCTTAAATTTGCCGTAAACGTTCCAACTAGATTAAGCAGTGGGACCTGCATTGATAATATAATCCACAATGTGCGAGGAGCTAAAGGAAAAGTTTTGGAACTAGCAGTATCCGATCACACAGCACAATTTTTACAATGTCCAGTTAAACAAACGTGCCTTTTAGACTACTGGCACTGTACAAAACGGGACTACTCAAAAGAAAATATAGAAAAATTCGCAAACTATTTAAAACAATTGTCATTTTCTGATGTTTATGAGGAAACAGACCCTGAAAAAGCATTCAAATTGTTCTATGACTGGTTTAAATTGCTATATGACTTATGTTTTCCTAACATTAAAATAAAAATATCGACGAAAGTAAAACCAAACTGGATTAGTCGCGGTATTAGATTATGTAGCAAGAAAAAAAGAGATTTGTTATGGAAATACAGGTTATCACCGACTGAACATAATAAAACAAACTTCAAAACGTTGTCTAACCGGCTTAAAAGAATTGTCAATCTCACGCAGAGAGCCCACAATAACCGTTACATTCACTTGGCTAAAAATCGATGTAAGGCAACGTGGAAAGTCATAAATAAAAACAAACATAATTTACCAAATCAATCCACAATGAGAATTAAATCAAATGATAAAATTCTTACCAACCCTCTTGATATAGCAGAGGCTTTTAACAATTATTTTGCGGATCAAGTCAAATCAATTAATAGTTCAAATAATAATAATAAATTACCAATAAATACTCCAAATTCGTCCATGTTTATGAAACCTACAATACCACAAGATATTCATAAAATTATTATGTCTTTAAAGAATACTCCCAGCACTGGATATGATGATATTAGCACAAAAATTATTAAAACAGTATCTACAATAATTGCACCCGTCCTTAGTCACCTGATCAATATGTGCATCTTGCATGGTGTTTTTCCAAAGGAATTAAAAATTAGTATCATAAAACCGCTTTTCAAAAAAGATAATAAAGACAACATGTCTTCCTATAGACCTATAGCACTGATACCTATTTTGTCAAAAATATTTGAAAGAGTAATATACAATCAAATCAATTCATATTTCGAGAAAAATAAATTATTTGTCGATAGCCAAAAGGGCTTCCGGAAAAATAAGTCCATTGACATGGCAATCTATGATTTTTTAAAACTCGTTAGCAACAGAGTAGATAAAAGAAAACCGGCTCTGGCTCTATATATGGACATGTCGAAAGCCTTTGACCGCGTAGACCATAGAATATTAATTAATAAACTTGACGCATACGGGATTAGAGGTAACATATTAAACTTAATTAAATCATACCTACAAGATAGACAGCAAATAACAGTTATTAAAAGAATAAGTAAAAAACGTGAAACAACATTTAAATCTAGCCCGAGAACAGTGATGTATGGAGTTCCACAAGGTAGCATACTTGGACCTCTCCTATTTATTATATATATAAATGACTTCCCAAAAGCATCGACCTATCCCATGACAATGTTTGCAGATGACAGCACTCTACTTTTCAACAGTGACCAATTAGATACATTAGAATCAGACATTAACTCTAACATAAAATCTGTTATAAATTGGCTAGAGAATAATAATTTGGTAATAAACCTAGACAAGACAGTAATAATGAATTTTCAACAAACAGTAAATCAGAATTTAAATTTAGATATAAGATATAATGATAAAAGGATTGATGAAACGAATGTGACAAAATTTCTGGGATTAAATATTGAAAGCACATTAAAATGGAATACCCAGATTGATAAAGTATGTAGTAAAATAAACCAATTTTCTCATGCGCTGCGTATGCTAAGTAAAACGGCCAATCGAAACACTGTACTAACTGCATATCATGGTCTAGTAGCCTCAACATTAAGATATGGCATTATGTTTTGGGGAAACGCCTCGGGTAAAGATATGGTGTTTAAGTGTCAGAAAAGGTGTATTAGAGCGATCTGTAACTTGCAAACCACTGACAGCTGTAAACAATATTTTAAAAGTATGAAAATTTTAACAGTGCCCTCATTGTACATATACCAGACATCAATGTTCATCAAAAATAATATGTATAAATTTGACCGAGTAGGTAGTCAGCGTCGAGCTGACCGGCTACAAACTGTTGGATCTAAAACTGCTTTATATAAGAACAGTATTTTCGTAATGGCTCCAAAATTATACAATAAATTGCCAAAGTGTATCAGAAGTGAGGAAAATGTCAGCCATTTTAAAAAAAAGTTGTTCCTGTTTCTAGTTGAAAAGACGTATTACTCGATTGAAGACTTTCTAAATGACAAATTATGACTAAATTTAATTTTCTTTGACATTCTAAATAATTAATAATATAATTCAATTACTTTATTTTATGCGGCTCATGACATTTTTCAATTGCTTCATTTCCTTTATCCTAGACTTTATTCATTATGATAGTAAAAATAACCTGCTTACTAATATTATATTTGTATGCCGATTATTGGCCGAACATACAGATCAGCTAAAATGTATAAATCACACCTTTTTGTACTTATGTTCACAAATAAAGATTGATTTGATTTGATTTGATTTGATGATGAGCTTATTATTCGTTGCTATGGGGGTGAATCAACTAAGATAAGGAGGTAGCTCTCTCTGTGTTTGAACTTGAAATATTGTAACGAAGAGAAACCTTCATAACATAATATTATGAAAGTCGAGTTTTAGGATATTATTATAATGGATGAAACAGGGTGTTTAAAGTATACCTACTGGTCCAGGTATTAAAGTTTCACTAGTTGCAAACTGAGCTTGATTCCCAGGTATTCAAAGTATTATTGGGATTTTTACGTCAGGAATTTCTCAGTAGCAGCCTGGAGTCAAGATTTTTGCCCGGTTGATGTCACTAAGCACCCCCTAATTAGATGGCGCCTAAACATAACTGGCAAAATGTTAGTGTTTGCAAAATCCTTCGTGGAATACACTGGTGATTTTAATCGTTATGTTTTAACTTTAAAATTCAACCGGGTGATGCCGCGAACAAAACCAAGTCTATACAAACAAGAGAGAAGTGTACAACACTGCAACAATAGGTACTGTATCATGTTACATGCGTCAGTGTCATACAATGTACAGTCAACAGCAAAAGTAGATGATGATGTTGAACTTTTGGAGTCAAAACTGATCACGAATATATTGACAGCTGTACTAGTAGTAAATGTTTGGTATAGTTTACAATTTAATTTTGAATCACTTCGACGCCACACAGTTCTGACGCGAACTCCGTTCATTAGTATTGAATTTCTGATTTTCATCATCTACTTTTGCTGTTGACTGTACATCATGACTCGATGCGGTCTTTGTCTGCAGTGCGTGAGTACTGTCACATTACACTCATGAATGCTTCCGATAGGACTTTGCACTTGAGTGGATATACCTACATACCTACAACGGAGACCAAGCAGCATAAATCGTAGAACAACTAACAAGAGAACACCAATCAGAGGATCCATCGCCAAACTCCGGTAAACTCCAAAAATTTGCAAATTTACAAAGTTTTTTTTGCAATAGGTATTGTTAACTTCTTTTTAGGATATTAGGTATAGTTTAGCTCAGATAGCTTGTCATTTAATTTTTAACAAAAAATCTATTGTGATTTCGTATGCCTACCTAACTATTTCATATTTGTACGCCGTTAACGGTAGATCTCTGTACTTGCCTATTCTATTTTAAACATCTATTGTTACAACTAACAAATAAAAAACTTTGCCTTTGAACTCAATCGGATATCCACACACACTGCAGCACTCCTTCTCCGTCTCTCTCTCTTCTTCTTTTTTCTACATTTATATCTGTAAATTTAATGATGAACAGTCAAAAAACAAGAGATAATCGGATATAGTTGGTTTCTTTCTAAACTTCAACTATATCCGACGATCCTGCATACGGATCTCTTTTGTTGACTGTATATAATAAAGAGTATTCTATTCTATGAAGAACCTTCGCCGAATCTTAATTAACACTAAATCTATTTCGACCGCAATGAAACAATGCTCCTGTGTTTCAGTTTTAGGTGTGAGTCAAAGAGATTTAAGATAGAATTTAATGTCTTTGGTATGAGTATTGCAAACACACTCTTTGCCTTAATTAAAGTCGCAAGGGAGTTTTAAAGTTGTAGCCAATGTTGCTGACCATACGTAAGCAATATTAGTTAGCAACGCATTGGTCAGTAGGTAACCCCTTTTTCGGTAATATCCAAAAACGCCCTGACGGCGTTATTGACTTACCAACTCTATCAACGTTTTGTCTATTTTGTTGAACTGTTTAGTAGCACTAAGAGGAACGAACACACAAACCTTGTCCATTCAATCCTTCTTTCATATATCTATGATTCAATCTAATAAATGCACTAGCTTCAGCCCGCGACTTCGTCCGCGTGAAATTTCGGCTGCCGACCCACTGCGTTTTTGTTTTCGTTTTTTTGCTCGGCTCCTAAGTATGGTAGCGTGATGTTAAATAGCCTATAGTCTTCCTCAAGGATTGGGCTATCAAATGCAAAAAAGATTATATTCAAATCAGACACAGTTCCAGATATTAGCGCGTGCAAACAAACAAACTCTTCAACTATATTTATTAAAATACTAGCTGTGCCCCGCGGTTTCACCCACGTAAATGTCGATGCCGTGGGAATATCAGGATAAAAAGTAGTCTATATGTTAATCCAAGTTGTCAGCTACATCCATACAAAATTTTATCAAAATTGGTCCCGCCGTTTGAGCGTGAAGAGGTAACAAACATATAAACACACACACGCATATACGCACACACCCTCAAAAACTTTCGCCTTTATAATATTAGTGTGATGTATATTGATGAGTCGTACGTAATAGATATATTGCGTTAGACACGACGATTTTAGTAAAATATAATATCCCCCGCATAGAATCAATGACTGGAATGAACATTTAGAAGTCTGCTAAACAAGCTAAAAGCAAACTGGTTATTATATACTTATCAACAATATTTCAACTTAAATAAAAAGGTAAATAATAATAGTTCTACTCACATCTTTATTGAACGTTTCTCTACGAATTATATATGAACAATAATAACAAACCTAACACACACAAACGTCACTTATTAACACATTTGTTCATCATTGTATACTACAACACATGTCATATTCACTCATTTAATATTTCTTTTAATATGAGTACACAAGCCGAAGAATGAAGTGCTGAAGTTATAACATTTACTAAACTAACACTTCTACACTCATACGCAGACACACGCGAGTATCTAGCAAAGAACTGACTGAGAGCATGTATTACATCGAAGATAATAACCAATCACACATGATTATTTCCATGTTAATAGTGCATTGACACACATCCATTGATAGCAGAACGAGATTAGAACAAACATCTTATAGAACATAAGTGGCAATGTATAAACACACAGTGAATAGTGACGTGTTGAGCGTCAAGGTTAGTTACCCGGCTTCTATGAATTTTTTGCCGCATAATTATTGACGTTTTTATTTGTTGAAAACTGGTAAACAAACTTGTTTTATAACGTTGTGAATTACCATAAAAATATTTGTATCTTCATTATGTGACGTTATATTATATATCATTGGAGCTGCACTGTTTATTATCAACCACTATCTATGCCAATAGTTGTGCATGGATAATTCGATAGATGGCGTTGTTAGCTGATGCCACTCAGACATCCAGATTGCTTCCAATTATCTCAACACAGCTGATCTTGGTTCATACTTATTACTTTGTAAGCCTTGTAGACTTTAGATCTGTAGACCAATTTTTTTTATCAAGTACCTGGTACTTGTTGACAGGCCTAGCGTACGCTGTCCTCCCATACCTACTGTAATTTGAAAACATTGTAAAAACCAATTATTTTTAAAAGAGTAACTATGGAGTTTCTTGCCGGTTCTTCTCCATAGCAAACGACCAATTGGAACCGTGCACCTAGCTTCTGACGTTTCATAAGTACCCATGTCGGTTTATGTGAAATAAAAATATTTTGATTTTGATTAACTATAATTTTACGCTTGACTGCATTGAACTTTAAACTTGTGTAGCTAGTAATGATCTGTAGATAAGATGTTATCCACAGCTATGGAATAATAATTGGCATACTGCTACAACATTAACTACAAATTGCATAAAAACTAACTAAAACTCGCTGTTAGTCTAACTTGGTGACGCAAGACCTACTTAACAGGTTTAGGATTTGACTTCGCATAGAATTTGTAAAGAATACGACTTTGTTTTTGCGAACTGGCATTTACTAGCAGTTACTACCAATGTGCAGACCGACGGCCAGCTGGGTGGACGATCTACAGAAGATGGCGGGGAAGACCTGTCTGAGACTCGCACATATCAGCATGGCACAAAAGGGAGGAAACCTGAACTCAACAATGGGTGGAACAAGGCTGCCAGTGGTGATTTTGATGATAACTGCCAATGTGCATCTGCGATTTGCACAAGACATGACGGACGAATTCGCTGAACATTTCAAACTCAAATCAGTTATTTCAAACTAGCTGACCCGGCGAACTTTTTACCGCCTCAGATTCAATAAAAACGAATGTATGAGAAAATGAATTATCTTTATTATTATTTTTGTCGTGAAATTTTCCCATGTTATTCTGCTATTCGGGGCGGAGACAAATCCAACAAATCAAAGATCATCAAAGTCGGTCTTGAGTTATAAATGGTGTAACTAACCCGACTTGGTTTTATTTATATAGATATATATAGAAGATATAGATAGGCACATAAAAGGCACTTTTGAACGTCAAAAATTATAATAAAATAGAATTGATTCTAGTCGCCCCTTTCAAAGGTAGTTTTCGAATCTAAAGACTGTCTGACAAGTGATTCCATTTTCCGCAGCATCCCAATAATCCTGGCAATAATCTCAAAGTAGTTTCCATCTTGTATTTATCGTATATATTACACAAACTCCACAAATGCATTATGAGGAAAATCAATATGAGCTGTAAAACTAGAATGTGTATGTAATGTGCAGTAAAATAAACAGACGGTGTTAACAATACAAGATAATAACAACAGCTCACAATAAAGCAATAAAAATAAATGTATATTATCACGATGAGCCTTACCTCAGTTGCATTGAAGTCACGTAGACAAGGAATGCAATTTAAGATGTGAAGTTCTGCGACCTATGCAATTGCAGGCTACGGTTGGCAGTATTTTCTGGTCTGCAGATATGCAGAGGTCGGTCGTATGTTAAGAACGCCCATGGTGCTTGTGAACACGCTTTTTAACAACCACCGTCTAGGTTGGTAGATTCCAGATGTAGGTACCTACCTATAAATAAATAAATAATTTAATTCAAACAATAAAGACCCATAACATAAATACCTTAAAGACTCAATCAACTCAGCCTGTCGCAGACCACTGCTGGACATAGGACATAGGTCTGTCCCAGGCTGCGCCTCAACACCCTGTCCTCCGCCTTTCATATCCATTATGTCCCAGCCATCTTCTTTAGGTCGACGGTCCATCTAGCTGAACTGACGACCTTAAGAATTGAATCTGCTGGCTGAAGTAGCAAAGGGCTGGCCATGTTTGTAGAAGGACCGATGGCCGGTGGAGCAAAAGTGGAGACCGCGTATCAGCAAGCGTAGTGTGGGACGCCCCCCCTTAAAAACGGGTCGTTCCCGCTCGTTAATACCCCGTCGTTAACACTATTAACGACTGGGAATGTTTTGTTCCACTCGTTAACAGTGTTGAAGGACGCGACATTTTTTTCCCAATCGTTCACCCCTCGTTCCGCGTCTAATAAAACCGCGTCAAATTCGTTGCGTATTTTAGAAGAATAACAAGGTCGCAGTCTCACAGCTCTATTTTTACTACTATTGTTTATGGACCTACTAAAAAAGGAGCTACGTCTGCCTACAGAGGTAATTATGTATTGTAAAATTATTATGTCTGTGAATAAACACTACACATAATTATTTCTAATTTCAGTCCGCCCCTGCAAACACATTAATTGTTCTAAACGAGCTGACTTTCTCGTATAAGCACTCGTTTGCTAATGAGCAGTAACTAGTCTTAGCGAGCATATTGTATGTATTTAACTAATGAGATCAAAAACTACGTGTTTTTAAGTCAGGTGACGTCTAGCGAACTCCTACGGAATTGTAATGGCAACTTTGTGAAATCTTAGACAATTGTAATATTATTCCCGTTCATTACAGGGTTTATCTTTGAGTATCCATAAGCATTTTATCACTATTACTCTCAAAATGGTGAAAGAAAACATCGTGAGAAAACCGGCATACCATTTAGAACCAAAATTTCAAAGACATGTGACATCTACCAACTGGACCCGCGTGGTAGATACCACTACCTCTTCAAAAGAGAAGGCCTATGTCCCAGCAGTAGAATCATTATAATTATGCTGATCATGCTATCCATGAGCAAAGTAGACTTTAAAGTACGGTACGAGATAGATTAATGAAAATTAATAAAAAGTTATTCGTACCAGTCAGCAAGAGTGATAGCAGATCTAGTTGTACAGGATCCGCATGACGTTGGCATTCTACGTATTCACTCCAGCGAGGAGGCTATTTTTATACACCCTTTGGAATTCAATGAAGCCTATAATGTAAGTGGTAATAAATAAATAGAAGGCTATGGCTATAACCAATTCTTTTGTACCTATTGTAAAAAAATAGCAATCAGTCGCTATGAAGCAAAAGCTTGCCGTGTAAAATGGTTAATAATATTCATCATCATAATCAGCCTATAATGTTCCCACTGCTGGGACACAGGCCTCTTTTCTGTGAGAATGAGTGGGCCGTAATCCACCACGCGGGCCCAGCGCGGGTTGGTAGATGTCACATGTCTTTGAATTTTTGGTTCTAGGATATGCCACTTTTCTCACGATGTTTTCCTTCACCGTTTTGAGAGCAATGATGTTGGAATAATTTACACAAAATAAAGCGCCTGTCTGAGTTCGAACCTACGATCTACAATTCGCGGCCGATACCACTGGGCCACCAATGCTCTCTTTGGTAATAATATTGCGAATACTTATTTAAAAAAATATAATTAATTATGTTCGTGCTTACTCTACAATAGTTAAAATATTAGCAAGGGTAAAATACATAGGTACTTAATATACGTAATAAAAGTCTATTTAATTACCTATTTTATATTTTTTGTGTGCGATAAAAGCGTGCTTTTAACTTTTTTGAAACTACATACCTACATATTTTTATTTGGTACCTTTTAGTCTTCAAAAAAACTTTAACATTTTTAACTACCCTCATTCCGATCCGCCCTCGGCACGTTTCTCACCTTGGCTTGGGTATGTGATACAAAATTATAGTATTGTCATAAAAAGTTTCATTGCGATACGACAATATTAGAAGATTTGATTGCATTGTTTATTAGTTACAAGTGAAGCAAATAATAAAAAAACCGGCCAAGTGCGAGTCGGACTCGCACAGGGTTCCGTACCACCGTACAATATTTAACACTACATATGTAAAAAAATCACGTATATTGTATGGGAGCCCCCTTTAAATATTTATTATTTATTTATTTTTTTTTTATTTTTTTTTTTATTTAATTATTTATTATTAAAGTAAAAATACAACTGAGTATTTTGTGAATATTTCAAGTGCCTACCTGTTGCCATTATTGATATCGAGCAAAAAAGGGCAAAAAAATCGCGTTTGCTGTATGGGAGCCCCTTAAATATTTATTTTATCTTATTTTTAGTATTTGTTGTTATAGCGGCAACAGAAATACATAATTTGTGAAAATTTCAACTGTCTTAACTATCGCGGTTCTTGAGATACAGCCTGGTGACAGACAGACGGACGGACAGACAGCGAAGTCTTAGTAATAGGGTTCCGTTTTTACCCTTTGGGTACGGAACCCTAAAAAAGTGGGTTTAAAAGGGATAAGTACAACAACCGTTGCCGTTGGATAGTATAATCTTCTATATCATTGTAATTATTTGAAGAAACGCGAGTCGTAAGATTTTTTTTAGAGAAAATTGTTTATTGTAAACCATATTTCTATAAACAAATTCAATTCAATTTTCCATAAACCGATTACCAACAGTACAGAATATTATATTTTTCGTTTACTGTGATTAAATAAATATAAAACAAAGGAATGAATATTGTGGATACAATTTAATTTATATTAAAATGCCTTCGGGGCTCGCAGGTCAAAGCAATGAAACTGCTATTTGCGAAAGCCCCTGCGATATCGAAATGAAACTGTTATCTGTATGTGAGCCGAAATAGCCAGATTGTACAGACGCCAGCACATCAACCTACTACAATCTGTCAAATTTCTTTAATAGATTTTTAACTTTGTCACTAAAGCATAAGGTTCAAATTTTATTGGGAAAATTTGACAGTTTCGGGTAAGTTGATGTGCTGGCGTCTGTACATATTCAATTATTATCCATAGTTTTGGGGTAAATCGTTTAAAAGAATTGGTGGGGTTTTACATCCGAATTCACAAACGACACTTAATTTTTAGACGTCTGTGAGCATCCTGTGGTCACGTGAGTTTCTGTGATCTGTCGATCTATTCTGGAAAAAAGGACACCATGAAAACTTACAGTCCCTTCATAGTTATTTTACCTTTGACAGCAGCAGCCCAACAGCAGCCTTATTGTAACGACAATAAAGATCACTGTGACTTTGACAGGCTTGTCAGAAACAGCAACCCAATATCAACCTTATTGTGAGGTGAATAAAAATCACTGTGATAACATTGATGCAAAAAACAGAGGTAAAAAAACTGTAGTGCTATTCTGTAAAAAAAACTCACCGTGAAAACTGTAATGCTATTCTGTAAAAATCTCACCGTGAAAACTTAGGTGAAGTGAGCTGTCAATAGTTTCAATCCCTAGCATCAGGTGGAATGACAGCTCACTTTAAGCTCACTTCACCTAAGTTATCACGGTGATCTTTTTACAGCCGATCGATTCTGTTACAATCTCACCGTGAGAAGTTAGGTGAAGTGAGCTGTCATTCAATCTGCGGTGCTATTCTGTAAAAAGATCACCGTGATAACTTGGGTGAAGTGAGCTTAAAGTGAGCTGTCATTCCACCTGATGCTAGGGATTGACACTATTGACAGCTCACTTTAAGCTCACTTCACCTAAGTTTTCACGGTGAGATTTCTACAGAATAGCATGGCTGATGCTATGGATTGACGCTAATGACAGCTCACTTTAAGCTCACTTCACCCAAGTTATCACGGTGAGATTTTTACAGAATAGCTCTACAGAATAGCACCGCTGAGGTGAAGTGAGCGTGAAGTGAGTTCTCAACACTACCAATCCCTAGCATCAAGTGGAATGACAGCTCATTTCCAGCTCACTTCACCTAAGTTTTCACGGTGAGATTTTTACAGAATACATCGGCTGTGACCGGACTGTGGGTGAAGTGTGCTGTCAATAGTGGCCCGCTTACACCACAAATAAGATATTGGTGCCGATTCCCTTGTTCACAAAAAACAAGATAAATTGGTTACGTTTTTTAAGTAAGTATAATACGATTAATAGACATTACAATACAGTGGGCCCAAAAAAACTATCTCCATACAAGGTTATATTGATCATATCATTTGAAACGGAACGTCATGTAAAGGGAATAGAACAATGGTGCCGATTCTCTTGTACACCGAACTAAACTAACTAAACTATCACTAAAATTCCTTACTTTTTGCTATTAGAATCTTACAGCTATTCTGCATGAAAAATTCTCTAAATTTAAAAATAATTTTGACACAACTAAAATCGAATTTGACAATTGCGACTCGTCGACCCGTGGTACTTGTTTGCCCTACCCGTGATTTTTTTTAGAGCCGCTGGCGGGCAGGGGGCAGCCTTGGCGTGTTTTTTTAGGGATTTTTCACTTTTTGTATGGAAAATATGAAAAATTATTACCTACATGTTAAGTTTTAGGGGGCTTATGTGTTTTATTATTATTTCAAAAAAAAAATTTTCATTATTTTTGCGATAGGACACACCATTTTCGAGATATAAGCAAAAGAAAAAAAAATACTGTACTGTTTTTGCATCTGAAGTCGAGGTGTTGGTGTGACTTTCTGTTCATTTTTTTCTTCAACGACAACTAATTTTATTCCACACCTTTTTAATCGCGATTAAAAATAGTCAGATTTAGTTAAACAATCTAAATTTTAGGCGAAAAACGTGTAATTCAGAATAGCAAAATTGCCATGTTCAATAGATTAAATAACTCAGTGCCATCTTAGTGCTGTCAAACTAAAATATAGTTAAGTTGTGTCACTTTAGTCAATTTCAGAATAGGAAATCGTCGTCTGACAGGAATAAACTAAATTTTAGTGATTTTTAGTCTAGTTTAGAGGCATTTGTGACAAGAGAATCGGCACCATTATCAACACTTTTTCACTTTAAATTAAATTCCTTGTTCAAAAATCAAACCCCCGACGCGTAATTTCGTAAAAAAATATGAAAATAATGACTATAATATTTTGATCTTGATGCATTGGACTTATAGGTACGATTTTTGGTCATTGTCCTTTAAGTTCAGTGCACTTTTTCTTTCTATTTCATTAAGAAAAGGACCGAAAATAAATTTTAGTTTAGTCGCCTGCCAAATTAATCAGCGCCTGACACTACTCCATATAAGTTTAGACGTGATTAAAAACTTGCCTGCTAAAATTAAGTGCGTCAATTTACGTCAGGCGCTGATTAATTTGACAGGACTAAAGTAAAATTTATCTTCTGTCCTTTTCTTAATGAAATAGAAAGAGAAAGATGCACTGAACTTAAATTTAAATAAATATTTAAAACAGCATTTGAATATATCAATCGTTTGAAGATGATAGAGACAGAATAGAATAATCAACCAGCCTATAATGTAATGTTCCCACTGCTGGGACACAGGCCTCCTCTCTGTGATAGACAGTGGGCTATAATCCACCACGTGGGTCCAGTGCGGGTTGGTAGATGTGACATGTCTTCGAGTTTTTGGTCCTAGGATATATGCCGCATCCATACGATGTTTTCCTTCACCGTTTTGAGAGCAGTGGTGATGAAATTAAATATACTAAGTAAAGTGCCTGCCTGGATTCAAACTCACGACCCCGATACCACCGGCGCCACTGCTCGCATAGAGACAGAATTAGCGCTAAACGCATTTATGATTTGTCACGATTTGTGGTGCAAGCTTCATGTTTAATCAAATAAATTACCTAAATCCTCAAAGCAATTATTTGTCTGAGAGAAATAACTCGAGAAGAAGAGAATTATTACAAACTAGCGGCCCGCCCCAGCTTCGCACGGGTGCAATTTTTTTTTTTGAATTCCCGAATGTTTCTTTCATATATACAAACCTTGTCCTGGCAATACCAAACACAACCAAAAAAGAATATTATCCAATTTGGTGCAGTCGTTCGGAAGTTATGCGCGTATACATTTTGGCGATTAATTTTTATTTATTAATTTTTATAGATTAATTAGAAGCACATCGACAACAGATACCAATTGAAATTGAAAGAAATGAAAAAATAATTGAACAGCAGGTTTGTATCTAAATTAATTTAAAAGTTAATAAACTATCAGATTTGCTAACTTTATCGATATCCGTGGTAGGTACAGCCGCCAGCACATCAAGATATTCCAATCTGTCAAATTTCTTTAATAGATTTTTAACTTTATCGTTAAAGTATTAGGTTCAAGGTTGAGGCACCACGGGTGATTAATAAACATAAGCAAAGACTGAAGTAATTGAAGTGCAATCAATCTTTTGTCCAGGACATTATTAGTTCTAATAGTTCTTTGTAAACTTAGTCGTTATGACGACACAAAACGGGAGCAAAGACGCTAGCGATAGAGTACAGATTTTAAAGTAATGAATTTGATAAATATCTTTTGGGACAAACGCCAGCAATAATTGGAAATAGGATCTCGTCTCGACCCTAAGTACCTACCTATTCTAAAAGTTTCCCAGGCATAAATCTTAATTGAGAATTGTCGAATTTCATATTAATGAAAATACTATCTAGTTCCTCTCAAATATACATTTTAATCTGGATTCATACATACCGGCTCTTTCAAGCGTGAATTTCGATCTAAAATAGTTATTTTTTTCTTTTGAACTCAGAATTATCTCACAATATCATTCTTGCGATGGTAAATCCCTGGGAATAACAGGCTGCCCCAAAGATTTGATTTAGATATTTATTACGGCAGAACAAATATTCAGTAAAACCCAGGAATTCATTAATTGGAATCCATACTAATATTATAAATGCGAAAGTTACATTACATTTTCACGCTTGAACCGCTGAACCGATTTTGATGAAATTTGGTATAGACATAGTTTGAATCCCGGGAAAGGACAAAGGATAGTTTTTATCCCGATATTCCCACGGGATCGAAACTGACGCGGGTGAAACCGCGGGGCGCTGCTACTACAATATATTTCCAACTTCGAGTTTCTTAAGTGGATGACAAGTCAATCTAAACTTGACCGCTCAAGGTCCAAAACAACATTTGAATCTGTTCGAAGTCCAATAAACAAGATTTGTAAAACTTGTTCTATAACTCCCTCACTATTATTAGTACATAATCACTCTATTCATGTGATATAATACGTTTATACGTATGTATTATATCAGATGAATAGTTACACACTGATTTCTCTCTTTCAGTCGTCAGTAAGTTGACTTTCGAAAGAAGAAGACAAAGCGTTGTGTAACTATATAGACGCTATACAACGTTTATTAGTAAGGGGGTAAGTAGATAACTATACAACAACGGCAATTTATTTAATTATTTAATAGACCGTTGTTTTTAGGGTCCCACACCCAAAGGTTGCCACTGCCAACAGAACCCTACTAGTATTCTACACCGTCTGTCTGTCAATCTGTCTGTCACAGGGCATATTGTTAGCCGTAACAAGCGGCCCATTGTAATTCATAGAATACGTCAAACTAAAGCCTCATACACACGGTGCGATTAAAATGCCTGTGGCGTACCATAAGCAACAATAAGGGCCCGTACACACGTACCACAACCACACCGCTTTACAGTGTAAAAAGGTGGGCAAGCAATTGCTAGTAGCTGCGATGTGGTGTCGTTGTAGCTAGTCTTTGCAGACAGATGTGTTGTGGTTGCGTTGTGGCGCGACATTGATTTGGTCACTATCGCCCAGACGGTTGATTATGACGGACAAGTGCGGTCTATTACAAACAGACTATTAATTGACATGCAAATTATGCAAATTAGCGCCCGTCCACATGTGTCGTTGTGGTATGGTTGTGGTAGCGGTGCGTGTGTTCGTCAAATCGTTGACGTTACCCGTCACGTTCAGGCACAGCTTTTTTAGTGATTACTATGCCTGGTTTTCGTCGTCATATGAACATGGAAAGCTCAGCAAGTGCTGTTCCTAAGCTTCAGAGGGAGGCTCTCAGAGGTCTATAGGAATAAGCCTCGGTGTGTCGACGAGCTATCCGAAACGTGTGGGAACTCTTTCAGCAGACCGAGAGTGTAGCCTGAATCAGGAAGACTTAGAGCCACAACTCTCCAGGAAGACCGGTATCATCAAACAGTTTCAGGAAATGGGCGACAGACTAAGTTTATTTTCCAAGTTAATTTGTAAATATTTCCCTTACAAGTGCTTTTTTTTGTGTAAATCGATCAATATAAATTGACTATGTTTAAACAATTTTTAAATCATTAATATTTTTAAATAACAGCTTAAAAACTGGGTGCGCCCAATTTATTTTGAGTACCTACTCAAAAATCTTTCACTAAAGGGAAGCTACATTATCCCTGACTGTAAATAAATACGGCTTTAAATAAAAATTAGCTAAATAATATTAATTAAGAAAGTCTGCTTTACGCTCGGGCGAAGCACTCGGTTTGTTTTAACCACAGAACAGTTACCTATATCTGTTCTGTGGTTTTAACCTTTACTTGTATATTTTGGGCAAAATTTGGGCCCAGTCTTAATAGCTTTGCATTGAAGACCCAATCATCTTCTTTTTGAAACTATAAGATTTTGACATTTCGCTACATTGAACTTTGAGGATTATTTTCAAAATGTCTAAGAATCTTATACGTAAGTAGGTAGGTACTTAATTCGTCTTTCATTAATATAAGTTCTTAATAAATCATATTTTCAATGTCTAGTAGGTACATAGGTAAGGTCACGAACTCACGACCTAACCAAAAGCAATCATCGCGCTCTTTTATCTATGACATACTCGCGCGATCAATCAAGTTTCATCTAATGTAAGTTCGTAATTTTTTAGGTAAACGACTGCGTAATCGCGGATTCGTGCAACGATCACTTTCGGTTAGGCGAATCGCACACTACAACGCGCCACGCGACGTGGCGCGGGAAACAGAATCAAATTCCCCGCGCGGAGGTGCGTTTTTATTAAAGTATGTGAAAATCACGCGTGGAGGCGCGTTATCTGCGCCCCGTCGCGAGGCGCGTTGTACTTAGTGTGTTATGTTCTTTAGAACGCACGGTTATAAGAGCAGGTTATCATAAAGTTCTATGTGAAATAAATTATATGTACGAGCGTTTAATAAAGTTCCAGTAATAAACAATTACCAGCAATTAATTTGTATGTAGCTTTAGAACAGCTATTAAGTTTTACAGCATTCGACAGTATTTTTCATTACCGTCATGTGCGGTTCCCATTAAAGTAACTTCCTGTGTGTTGTTGTTACTTTGTATCGTAAAACGTGAAATTGATCGGTCTATGGTAATATCATGCAGCTGATGTTTGTTCTTCTTTTTCGTGTCGCTGGCACAACTTTCTCAGGGGGCCTAAAAAGGCCACTTTGGCAGAATTATAAAAGGACAACATTCATCTCATCATCTGCCTAGCCTTTTCCCAACTATGTTGGGGTCAGCTTCCAGTCTAACCGGATGCAGCTGAGTACCAGTATTTTACATGGAGCGACTGCCTATCTGACCTCCACAACCCAATCAGTGGGTAATACGAAACCCCGTGGTAAGACTGGTTGCAAAAAAAAAAAAAAGGACAACATTATGAATCATAATAAAAGTCGTAAACTGGTCACAACAAACTGACAATTCATAATAACCCCAGGTAACGCTTCCCGCGTTACCTGGGGTTCTCTACCACAGCACTTTTGACTGCAGTCACTGCGTCTTCAGGGTTCATAATGTCAAAACGATGAAGTGTCACTTATGTAGTAAGTAGTTACGTTAACCCCTCAAGCGTCAAGTGTACACCAAGTGTACACAACAGTGTCATTGTTCTAGTGTCATTGTTAAAGCAATGACTTTACTGCGCTCATTCAACTACTCCGACGCGTGGGGTGTTTCGACAGGTAGGCGGGCAAACGTGTGAGAGGTTAATCAAAGTTAAATAGTTAATAAGGTGACACGGGGTTGGCATATCCGCATGGATTAAAACCTCCTTTAGCACTCTCCCTGCCGACATTACATGACGTTTATGAATAAATGAATGAATGACAATATATAAAACTTTTTAAGTTTAGGACGCCATGGAGGTCGCCGGCGGGTCCCAAAGTTTCTGCTTGTGAACGCCGTGAGACAAAACTCAAAATTATTACAAGAGGTCGCCGGTCGTGGGTCCAAAAAAAAAATCTTTCAGGACGCCGTGGGATCCGCCCTGATCTCCCGAATTAAAATAGTTTTTACAACTACTGCTGGCGTGCTGTTATGGAAAATGTGATATAAGTATAAAAAAATTTACTTTGGCGTGCAGATAAAAAATTTTTGGGGGTCGCCGGCGGTTCCCATGGCATGGGAAACTGTTAGATAATAAAGAAAAAAATACCTCATTCAGGTAGAAAGCTACAGGAAAGACTACTACTAATTTAACAGGAAAAACAAATCAAGCAATATTTTGCAACAGCTACTCACACGGAATGGTTACTCATCATGACGAAGCAAAAACCAGATTAATTTTATAATAGGTACTTTAAACTAGGTCATTGAACTATAGTAGGCCTCTTGCAACTACATTCTTCTTGATAACTTGAAACTTGCAAGTCATCGTGATGATGCGACATTACAATTAAAACCGGCCAAGTGCGTGTCGGGCTCGAGCCACGCACAGTGTCGGGTTCCGTAGCTCGTAGTAGCCCGTTATCACAATATAGTACGTAAGTAAGATTCTGTTGTTCTTTATTCTGAATATAAGTAATGGTAAAAACATTAGGAGTTAATGGTTATAATAAAAAAAAATATCCAACACACAAGTCAAACGACTACTAAGTACTGCTAAACTAATAAAGCTATCTTAACCGCTATAATTTTCCTTTAAAGTTCATGAAATGCACTATCATTGTGAATTTTTCCAGATTTTTCAATAAGTAAATTTTTGTAACTAGATCAGAACTTCCGGAGATTACCTCTTACAAACGAACAATTTTATCTCTTTATAATTACTATCAGTTTTGGCGCAGGAGCTCTCGGTACAGTTAACAGCAAAAGTAAATGATGAAAATCAGAAATTCAATACTAATGAACGGAGTTCGCGTCAGAACTGTGTGGCGACGAAGTGATTCAAAAGTATGTGATTGTAAATTATACCATTCACATTTACTACTAGTACAACTGCCATATATGTATTCGTGATCAGTTTTGACTCCAAAAGTGACTCCAAAATTCCATCATCTACTTTTGCTGTTGACTGTACCGACCGAGACAATGGCGAAGTCGGAAGTGTGTGTGTTGTGCTGACGCTACTCGTCTTTACGCACACATTCACAGCGTGTTTGTACACTTGGTTACCACAAGAAAAGCGCGCGTCGCTTCGTGAGATAAAAATTTAGTACTACCTAATATATAAATACGGATTTATCTGTCTATTTGCTGATCCTCTTTCCTTAACTATTGTACTGGTTTTGGTGATTTTTGGCAGATATGTAAGCCTACCTAAAAATGGAGAGCTGATAGATCATATAAAAACTTATTACATTTTATATCTTAATATACCTACATATAATGCAATAAGCTTTTTAGGATGAGATTATTGGATAAAAATATTAGCTAGCCATACATATTCATTTTACTAGCGCGAATCTTCGAAGCAACATGTAACTCTACCCTTATCGAATAACCCGACATATGACGCGCATGTAACTAATCAGCGTTCGCTATTTAATTGCCAAAAATGTAAACAAATATGAATTAATGGAAAAATAACGATAATGGTAGTACACTTACACTATAAAGTTCAAACATTTTTATAACTTTCTCAATAGTGTTAGTCACTCTGAAATCAACTTAATTGCCATTAAAATAAAGTTGATATTTGTTTTACTTGAAATAACATCAATTGCCAACATAAATTTGATACACTTTAGGCCTATCACCACACACGAAGAGTTGCAAGTCATCGTGACTAAGCTAGTACTGGGGTTGCTGTCCGTAACTTTCCTTTTCGCAACTTTCGGAATACACGAGTGGAACGCGAGTATATTATTTCTTTTATCTATTCTGTGATGTTACCGATGTGTATTTGTTTTACCTTTCAGACGATTGCACACGAAAAAGAATTGTAGAAAATGATGCAGGAACAGGATGAACAGTATATCCTGTTACTGTATATCCCCGTCATAATATTGCTCACGGAGGAAGCTCCGCAGATTAAGCTATTTTTTCACTTCATTTAGCCGGAATTTCTTCTGTTGTAGGAGCTAATAATTCACTGGTTAACAAAATTTAAACTTCCTCATGCCACACGAACTTTTTTTTATTTTTTTAATAATATAGGGTGTTGTGAATAAAAATAAGCAGATAATTTTTTTTTATCACGCATGAATTTTTTTTATTTAGCTATCATCAATTATAAGGAAAAAAAATAGAGTTCTCAAAAAAAAAAAAGAAAAATAACAATGAAGTAAAAGTTAATACGATTTTCTAGCATATTTGGCTTCCGGTTGGTCTCTTTTAATTGTCCAGCAGTAGTCGGCCAACATCCTAGGACTCCATTTACCTTGATAACGCTTTTCCATGGCCGAAATGTCCTGATGGAACCTTTCCCCATGCTCATCACTTACAGCCCCTAAACTGACGTTATGTGGCACAGGTCTTATTGCTGAAGGCAAATTCGGGTATTGAACTGTGTGTTTTGCTTTTGGGTTTATGCCTTTGATTGTAGTAACACAGAAATAGCAATCCGAAACATGATCTCTAGGCTCAGTCCATATCATAGGAATAGCAAACGGCATATGACGTAATCCTTTCTTCCAATCTAATAAATTTTTTACACATGTTATACAACAAATGTGTGGGGCCCAAGGTTTGTCTTGATGAGCAACTGAAAAGGAAAAATACTCGCGATAACACTGCAATATTAGCTCTGTAAAATTTCGTCTTTGTGTTTTGAAAGTCAATTCACCACAAACATAACAAAAAGAGTTAGGATTGTTAATACACTTTCTTGACATATTCGCACAAGCACAGTATTTGACTTAAACCAACGCAATTTAAATTAATAAAGAAAAGGAATATAATTATCACTGTTTTTTTACGAACGTTCACATGCATTTATCGCTGTAAAGCCAATAATGAACTTGACTTATCACAAGAACACTGAGGGTGATTGAAACAAAATAAGTGCACTTTCGTAATGAGGGTAGGTAGTCAAAATAGGATTACATACAAGAGTTCGTGTGGCATTACCACTGTTGATCAGTGTTTAATTTTACCTTAGGGTGATAAAACAAATACGAGTATGACTATACATTGATTTTGTTAATTTTATGCCTTTTCGATTATTCAGAATGTTCGCCTTACTTCTTTCAGTCTATCAAAAAGTGCTTCTCTCAGCTGTCAGTGTAGCGGTATCTACAGCGCCACATGCGAACAACGCGCCATACTGACTTCACGCAAAATCGTGCATCTCGCAAGCAGAGTTTACCGCGCAACTATCATAGATACAACGACCCGACATGAATCATCGGGCAGTTGCCCGCCAGACACAACACCCGTCTGGTCGGAGGATCCTCCCTTTTCTATAGAGTATGAGTTGACTTTACACCCTGTTCCTCATACCTCTAATCAGCATTTTTTTAAAGTAAATTTTCCCATAAATTATCTGAAATGGTTAGCCATCTCTGATCTAGACTTTTTGAACTATAACTCTGCACTCTCGTTGAGGCACTCTCTGCCCACTTACTCTTTAAGAAAATAAGGATTTTTAAATTGCTAAATCACAATAAGTACCTACGAAGACCCCAGCACTTCGCTAAACTAGGTACTTCACCTCATTTCGACGGAGGGTTTACAGCACCGCGCTGCAGTTTTTACGACAGCTCTCCCAAGAAAAGTGCTATGAACTCATCTAGATGAAACCATATTTGAGATTTTTTAACTGTTAAGATCCATAACTCCTGGGTCTTAACAGTTACGCAATAAAACCTAACTTTTTGTAATAAAGTAATCAAAAGTACGAACTTTTGAATACAAAATGTTCGAACTTGCGTTGAAGACATGGAAACAACATTAGGTTTCTGCCATTACCTGTAGACTCATAATAACAGTATGGGGTTTATTATTATTATAAGCCTGATTTGTATGTACCACTGCGGGGTAAAGGTCTCCCTTCCCTCTTTCCACTTTTCCCGGTCTACTGCGATTGTGGGCCAATCCTTTATAAAGGAGTCCAGCTCATCGCGCCACCTCTTTCTGGGCTTAGCGCGCGGTCGTTTCCTGCCATTTGGGATCCACTAAATCACCACTTAAGCACGCATGTCGTACATGCGACAGATATGGCCAGCCCAGTTTCACTTTAGTGCACCAGCTGTGCGGCCAGCGCCCGCTCTTGGTGCTATCGATATTTTTTCCATACAAATTTCGGGAGAGTTGCTCCACTGTTTGACATTGTGCATCCAAAGTTGTTTGCCTAATAAGTAAGTGTCGACATAAAATTTACTCAAATATTACTTGGGGTTGCTGGGGAGATACTCTACAGCAAGCCATAATTCAGTTGCATGTACCTGTTAACCAGTTAAGGTACTTATTTTTTTAAGTATGTACTAATTCGGTACATATTGCGTACAATTGATGTATGAATTTATAAACAGCAAAATTGATGATGGGGTGTCTGGGGAGCATGACGTCAGAAAATGGCAATTGGCGCGCCTCCCGTGTCAAATGTAATCAAATACGTTTATTATTGAAAATGCCAAACTCGTAGCCAAATTCTCGGTCGACGCAATTTAGATTACCATTGACACACGAGCGAGAGAATCGCGGCGATATATCGTCGTGCCACGTATTTCTATACACTCTCTTAGAACGTGTCTCCACACGGCGATATCATCATTTGATGGAACGAGACTATCGCCGCGATTCTCTCGCTCGTGGAGACCGGAGACGGCCCCTAAGAAGACGCCTTGTCCTGCTGGAAGCTCTTCCGAAAAGACGGGTTTGTGTCCTGCCGGAAGACTGACGCGAGTCCTGCCGGCAATATACAATTTGTAAGTATGCATTTTTGTCTGGTCCTTCCTGCAAGTCGAACGGTGACCTTGATTTTGAACTAGCACTCGTCAGAAGTTCAAAACATTTGGTCAGAGCGTATTAAAATAAAACACATTTGTTTAAGTATTTTCATAATAACAATAGATGTATTCGTACTTGATTTAATGAGGAATTTCTGTTATAGGAGCGCATTTATCTAATATTATTTATAGGAAATAACCTATTTTAAGAAATATAAATGTCACTTTAGGTTACCTAGAGGTGGCGGGATGGTTGAGGGAGAGAGCCTCACGTACCAGCCGCCGCGGGAGACGCTCTGGGCGTCGCCGTCGGGAGCCGCGTGACGACTCCCGGCCACCGTAGGCACGGGCCTGCGGACTTAAAGTCCGGAAGTACTTAAAGTCCTGCCAGCAAGACTTTAGGGCGATCTATCATGGCGGCCCTCGACTGAGCCTCGAGCCTCAAACTATCTCGTTAGTAATCGGTCACTTTCTCCTCTCGGTGAACAATGCACTATTTTCTTCCATACCTACTTCTTGTAGCTACTAATTGTTATTCTAAAATAAACGAGGTTTCAGAAGTGGAACTGAGTAGTGAGTTAAGATACAGTACCATATGTTACAAGTAGCGCAAGAATATACATCGCACCACCATCTGACGACACTCGACACTGGCAAAATCCAATAACACGAGATCGACTTGCCAAACTTTGGGGACAAACTAAACAAGACGGAAAATCGACGGTACATTTTGGAATAGGAAATGATTCTCTTAAGGATTTCTCGGTAAGGTAGGTGATTCGAGTATAACTTCCTGATAGAAAACATGTTTACACCTGTAACTGAATTTTCGGGCAAAATAGAGGATGTAAAAGGGTATGGGGATATTGGTAGGTAACTGAAAGAATCGTTTTATTCGACACGGCTTCATAAATTATTCAAGGTTGGAAATATTTATAGGAAAGGTGTTCCGCTTGTTTTTTTCCTTATTCGGTACAATTTGGGTGTTTTTGGTCGATTCCGGTTCGAGATCTTACCGGCCGGTAAATTTAGAGTTAGGTTATAGCATTGACTTATATATTACTAGCTCATTGGGTTATAGCCATAAATTTACTATAGGAGCAGTGCTGGCCCAGCAGTAACGGCCGCGACTTACGAGTTGTAGTTCGTAGGTTCGAACCCAGACAGTCGCTTTAATTATTTATTAAATTATTCATCACCACTCTTCTTAAAACTGTGAATAAAAACGTCAAGAGGTAACCGGCTTATAACCAAAAATTTGAGACATGTGACATCTACCAACCCGGACTGGGCCCGCGTGGTGGACTACGACCCAGTCGCAGAGAGGAGGCCTGTGTCCCAGCAGTGGGAACGTTATAGGCTGATTATGTTAAACGTATTCAAGAATGTCATTCGGCCAAACTCTTGCTTCGTCACAAATACCTGTTTCTGTAATCAAGTAACATTGAGGTGTTCCGGAAGGGTGTTGGTGACGGTTACAAGTACATGAGACATCTCAGGATTGTTTCAAAATCAAAAATAAAAATATTTTATTTCACATAAACCGACATGGGCACTTATGAAACGTCAGAAGCTAGGTGCACGGTTCCAATTGGTAGTTTCCTATGGAGAAGAACCGGCAAGAAACTCCACGGTTACTCTTTTAAAAATAATTGGCTTTTACAATGTTTTCAAATTACAGTAGGTATGGGAGGACAGCGTAGGCCTGTCAACGAGTACCAGGTACTTGATAAAATAAAAAATGATAAAAATATACTAAAACCAAGAAGTTTCGAGGATGACTACACATCTGCGATGCCGATGCCTCTAGTATGTCCATACAACAGATGGATTGTTTATAAGTTACAACCAGTAACACCCGGCACTCGCCCGGTTGATGACAATATGCTCGATAAAAATATTGGTGTACTATAGGTACACCTCTGCCGTACCCTTGGGGGATAACAGGCGTGATGTAACTAATATTTTTGTAAAAATATAATTTAAAAGAGTCTCCATGGAGTTTCTTGCCCGTTCTTCTCCATAGGTACCTACGCTTTGGTATGGGCAACTAGCTTCATATTTTCTGACTGACCGACTTCTTGACAATTCAAAAGTACCTGTAAATGGTTTAATTGAAATAAATGCTTTGAGTTTGAGTTTGATGATATGTGTTTGTACCTAATAAAAACAATATTCAAGGGAAATTATAAAAAAACATAGTTCATTGATATTATAATTTTTATTAAAAAGGATATCCTACTAATATTATAAATGCGAAAGATTGTGAGGATGAATAGATGGTTTTTTACTCTTTCACGCAAAAACTACTGAACGGATTTTGATGAAACATTACAGTAGGTAATATAGCTTATACATCAGAATAACACATAGGATATTTTTTATCCCGATATTCCCACGGGATCGACACTTATGCGGGTGAAACCGCAGGACGCTGCTAGTAGATAATACGCAAGCAATTTCGGTACTTTGAAATGTACTTAAAAGTTAACAGAATTGAGCAAAGTTAAACTTGCCCACTAAAGGTCGTAGCACACGTATCAACTCGAGCCGTTCAGTATTTTTTTTTTATTTATATGAAAATCCCTACTGCAACGCGCACTTATCGGAATCGTAACGTAATCGCCTCGCCTCGAGACAAGCACACGAACCGCGGTGCGGTGCGTGGTCGACTTACAGTTCCCGCGCTAACGGCTCTCCGTACCCTAGCTTACGTCTCTTCGTCCACGCCCCTCCCGCGGTCTGCGTTGCCGAACGTGCTTTCATTGGCTGTCATTCACAAGGCAGCTTCCAGTCGTGTTGCGCGCGTGTTTGGTGGAATTGTTAGGTTCGATTTTAACTAAAAATAACTATGAATACCGAGACATAACCGTGCGCTACACTTAACGTTCGGATTCAAAATGATTGAACTAGTGCCGCCTAGCCGTCAACCAGCGGTCGGCGAGCCGTAAGCGCGGCGGCGTCGCCTGGCCGTAGCCGAGTCGACGTATCGGAGCTGCTGATCCGCTTTGGTTACGTACTTACGTTAGGTTGACGACTGTTTGACGGCGACGCGAAAGGCGATACGGTTACGATCCCTTTCCGAGTTGATACGTGTGCTATGACCTTAAAACTTCTTAACTTAATATACCTTATACAAGTAGAACATCTTACAAACTAAAAGTACTCACTTTATGTCTTAAAGCGAAACAATTTGTAATACTTTCCTCACTAGCTGATCTAAATATAAAATATAAAGTACTTTAAATATTTTACAATTTCTATTACCTATTTGTTGCTGACTAGCAATTAGAATAATTGCTAAATATTCCCTTGATTCTGTCATTAAAATTATCACAAACAAAATAATGCATATAATATTAACTATAAGGCGTTTGGCTTAGGTTGGCCTACTTGCACTATTGATCACTAAAAAATACATTAATCGAAAAACGAATTTAAAACATATTTCTATTTCTACCAATCATTCAGTAGGTACTAATTTCACCAATGGAACTGAATGCGATCAGCGCATCTCAATCCAGTTCAAGAGCCGTCAGTGCCATCATTGTTTTGGAATATTGACACTGACATTTCTTGAACGCGGTTTAGATAAGCTAATCGCGTTCAGTTTCATTGGTGAAATTCGCCCTTAGTTGTCAGAACGATGTTTTATTTCAATATTTTATTTTTAAATGTATTTGGTGTTTCATGATGCAAGCATGGAGTACCTAAGTGGGTCTAGCACGGACGCGCGTCGTTAATTATAATTACTTTTAATTACGCCTATTCTTAAGACTTTATTCATATCCATGGGTGATAGATACTAATTGCACTTGTCACATACATCTACAGTTAGTTGTATTTTCGATTGAAATTTGATCGAATTTACGTTTCGTGTCCACCGTACATTCGTACTAGGGCCTCTGAACATGATAACTGGGCGTTAATTTAACGTGGAATAAACTTGACGTATATGGGGTCGACGGGCCTCAGCACCAGGTCAGCCAGGAGCCTGGGTCGGGCTCCCTTCACCTTCGGCACGATCTTGAAGTTGCGACAGATCTCACTGAGGGTAGTCTTCATTTCTTGCATGGCGAAGCGTTGGCCTGTCGACAAAATTGGAGAAGTTAACAAACATAAAAGCATGCTTCCCCAAACGGACAGAAACTACGTCTAGGGGCTTCATGCTTTCTCAGTTAGGATACCTAATAGCACGTAGTTACAGTATCTTTCCTTATATGAAAACATGATAGTAAAAAAATTTGTGTAAAAGTATTGTAATGGCACCCGTGAAGTCTCGCTATTTAACGTTAAAAACGAGTTGTTCGTCGAGTCTTTGATCTCTTTACTGAGTTGAGCTACACGATTACTGAAAAATGCGTGCAATTACTGGACAGGTCCACTGAAATCTGTGTGCTTCGTTCCTCAAAAGACCATATTATCATACATTAATCTGCGTGGTCCTCATATAGCCTGACCAAGAATAATATGTATGTCTGAACTTTAAAAGAAACCCCCGGGTTCGTTTCGGTCTTTCTTCTCAAGTAGTCGGTTAGAAAACACCTAACTTATCTAGTTTTAAAAAATAATTTATTTTTGACGTGTTTTCTGAACCAATTTACACAATCTTATTATCATCATTTATTATCAAAAAAAAAAAAAACAGTGGCACTCCGGGAGTGCCGACAGAAGTGAAAACAAGACACAAACAGAATACTTTGCCATCACTCACTGACATATCGGATATACATTAAAACCGAGTACATCCCGAGGACAGCCGAACACATCCGAAGCGGTGTCGGTTACGGTAATAGTGGCGCGAATTCAATGATTTTTCCCATCAAAAAATGCCCAACGCGCGTAAAGAAGTTTTCACATCAAAATCGTCTACTAACCAATACAGTTACGAGGTCCAGCGCTGAACGGCACATAAGCGTAGGGATGCTTCATCTCGTTGTTCAGGAACCTCTCTGGCTTGAACTTCTCCGGCTCAGGGAACATGTCCTCACGTCGATGCAGCTCGAAGATGTGCACGTCCACTGTTGTGCCCTTCTTCACTAGCAGGTCACCTGCTGAAGGTTTCATATTATTAGAAAAGATAACTTTATACAAGCTGTCTAGTACGCTAACCTCGGTTGGTCTAGATTTCTAGAAGAGTCTTTTAATCCTTGTCTTGTAAAAATAAAACTTGAATGTGTTATGAATGAGAATTGACGAATCGACTAGTTGATTGGACCATTTTTACCAAAATATGTACTTAAATGCAGTTAGCAATTAGGTACACCAAAAGTAAAGAACACTCTCCGAAGAAGAACATCTCGAAAATCTACTCTGTATATTAGTTTTTGTTTTATTTATTTGCTGGAAGCAGGGTTCGGAAACCGGTTGAAATTCTTAGCCGGTTACGGTCATTGACTCCAAGCCGAAATCGATTTAGGTTAAAGGTTGCACTTTACCGGTTTATGCGGGAAACCGGTTTTTCATGAATTTTGGTTTTGATAGTGGAAATTAACCGGTTAAAACCAAGTTTGAACCCCCCCGGCCCCCGCCACTCTTGTAACTGGTTGGAACTGTTAAAAAAGTAGACGAAAAAAATTTACGAATTTAACCGGTTAATTTGGGTGTCAAAACCGTATGTACTTATGTAACCGGTATCCTTTATCATTTGGGTTACATATGAACAGTTCACTTGTTTAACCGATTAATGAAGGAACGATATATTTACCGGTATTTAAACGAAATTAACCGCTCTTTTTAAACCGGTTCAGACGGCGCCCGTTGACAAACATGACGCATAGATCAGCACCATTCTGCAGTGTTATTCTGTAAAAATCTCACCGTGAAAGCTTGGGTGAAGTGAGCTTAAAGTGAGCTGTCAATAGTGTCAATCCCTAGTATCAGGTAGAATGACAGCTCACTTGAAGCTCACTTCACCTAAGTTATCACGGTGATCTTTTTACAGAATAGCACCGCAGCTCAACCATTTTGAAGGGAGCTAAATACATACAACACGACGGACGCAGCGTCGACGTGTTCGCAAGTTCCACTTACATAACTCCATTAATGATATGATGCTACGAAAAAGGCAATTTGTATCACAATTTACTAAGGAATATATTCTCTCGTCTAGAATATTCTAATATCACAGTTCGCGGATCAAAGGAAAAGGAAGCAGGCTATTAAAGGCAAAAGTTTGCTAGAATGGCGTCTTTTTGCACTTTGCACACACACTATCATTTTTTTTTGTTTTAAATGTGAAAGGGTGGGAAGGTAATAAGAACTTTCAATAAAAAATTAATCTACAAAAAAAGGAATAGTTGCCTTAGCGAACAAGCCTGAATAAAGTACTTCAATATTAATCTATCTAAACTAATATTAATAATTAATAAAAATAACAGGAATCGGCGACGCGGTAGGCCCAGAAAAAGATGGCGTGACGAATTGGACGCCTATCTAAAGGATTGGCCAGATGTAGCAAGAGACAGGAGAAAATGGAAAGACGGAAGGGAGGCCTTTGCCCTGCAGTGGGACATAACAGGCTCATAATAATAATAATAAACTTAACTTTAAATAATAAAAGCGGTACTTCTGGACACGGCCCGCATTGTCCGGAGGTTCCTCTCTCTGGAGCCCTGACCGCCGGTAGCTTGGACCCTGTTCCCGATACCGGTGGGCTACTATTTTTTATATTTTTAAATGTTTTTCTATATTTTATATGCTAATATTTAAAAATATAATTTATATGTAAATAATGAAATAAAGGATAATAATAAACTAATATTATAATAAAGAGTAAAAGTTTTTTTTTTGTAGATTGCTTTTAGTTTATATTTTAGCCGTATCTATTACATAAAATCATCTTCCTGACTTCAACATAAAAACGGCTATATCTCTAAAACTAGCCATTATTTTGTTTTGCGTCGCTATAGACTTTTAATCAGCTATATTGTCCCCAAATTTCAGTCAAATTGACCGAACGGCTTTTTTCTAATATTTTGTGCGGGGTCCTTTCAAATCCCCTTTGGCACATGAGTAGACTATGGCCTGGAGAAGGATATGGGCTAACTTTTCATCCTGGATCGCAGACGAGGTCACGGGCAACAGCTGCTCTATAATTATAAATTCAGTACTTAAGGGATTTAATCTCCAAGAAACTTTTCGTCTCGGTGCACTCGAGGATGCGACAGGTTTATAGATAAGAAGAGATAATAGATGAAATGAGCAGGGTTTTTAAAAATACAACTTTACCTGTCATGGCTCGAAGGTCATAGAAGATTAGTTAGTATTCAAACATTTTTCTGTTTTAGCAAGTCTATGAACAATTACCTAAGCGCTAGAATTCAATTAAGAGTTAGGTTGCCCATCTGATCGGAGTTTGATCTTTTTGAACTACTAAAGCAATAATGGAGTTGGGTAAAAAAATAGTCCTTGAATAATCCCTGGGAAAGGATTAGAAATAATATGAATCTATGACGTTTTTTTAAACTTTGCTCCTCACAGTGTAGCTGCGGGTGCGTTCACATACACAAACAGCCAGATCCGAAACAACTATCCGTGTATCATACAATATTGTTTCGTGCGTGAATCGAAACACACGCCATAACTACCTGGCGATTACTAAATTGCTCAGCCATTGTAGGCACCAAACGAGCCGTCAAAAAACAATGCAAATTATGCACACGGTGATTCGATATTGTATAGTCGACCTAAGGATGAATGTCACTTGCATGTCATAAAACACATTGATTGACAGCTCTTGAACGCGGTTTAGATGTGCTAATCCCGTTCAATTTCATTGGTGAAATTCGCCCTTAGTGAAGTTTCAATTTACAGTGATGTTTCAAAAGTCGAAAAGTAATTCGACGAGTTCAACAATACGTCAAAAAAGTCTTAGTCTTACCCAGTTTGAAGTCTTCTTCAATACTTCGTCCGATGAAGGGCACGCTAGGGTACAGCCTCATGATCTCCTTGATCACTGCCTCCAGGTACTTCATATCAGCCAGGTGAGACATGGTCACGTGGTCAGAACCGTTCAGGATGTTCTCAACCTCCTCGCAGATACGATCCTGAAAAGGGATGGGTTGTGAATAAAGATAGAAAAATAACATTTATTTGTTTGTTTAAAGATGTAGTTTTTATTTTTTATTTTAAAAGGCATTATTAGATAATAATTGTAGAACAACGTGAATTATATCACTTTGTAGAAAATTCGAGATTTTCATAGATTTTAAATGACTATGTATTTCGAAGAAATATGTAAAACTCGGAATCTCCCAAGTTCTTTTTGTGATTATGTTTTGGAGAGAATGGTTTAATCAAAATCAAAATAATTTATTTCACATAAACCTACATGGGCTCTTATGAAACGTCAGAAGCTAGATGCACCGTTCCAACTGGGCGTTTCCTATGAAGAAGAGCCGGCAAGAAACTCTACGGTTACTCTTTTAAAAATATTTAATTGGCTTTTACAATGTTTTCAAATTACAGTAAATATGGGTGGACAGCGTAGGCCTGTCAACAAGTACCAGTTACTTAGTAAAATAAAACATGGTCTACAGATCTAAAGTCTACAAGGCCTACAAAGTCCTCACATTTACAAAATATAAAATCTATCAAAAGGATAAATAAAAAATAAAATACAAAAACCTATTAAAACCAAGTGATATGATATGGTTGCCATTACAATCACTAATAAAGAGTTGTAATTAGAATTGTCTATATATAATGTCAAATAATAAGATTATGCCAAAGAAGTATGTAAAAAATGAATAAAAAATAAACATCGTAATTTGGGAGCAGTTATAGTAATTACTGCAGCGGCCAGCATAAGAGGCATTGATAGAGGAACGTGTAAATGTGGGCCGAGGCACACATACGTAAGTCCATAACGTTGCCATGTTTCGGAGTAAAAGATCGTTCCATTTTTAAATTATACGACAGATATGAGTTTACTATGTAATTTATTTGGCCGCTAAACCACGACAGATATGGATTTTCATACAACTTTTGCCGGCCGCTGCTCGCATGTATTAGGCCAGTAGAGCAATTTCAATTTATCTCGAAGAAGGTTGACAAAATAATGCTCAAATTTCCAAGCATGTTTGAGAAAATAGACATTTACGTAGTTATGCCGTTAATGAGGTGCCAGGGAAGCCACATTTGCAGAAGGAATTATTGCCAAACTACCTTGTCTTCAACGTAGTCTTTAATCTTAATAATCTTATAATATGCTTTTTATTTTGGATAAGGACACGTTTGATGGGGGTTTTGAACTAAGTAACCTGCAACTTGTAATACCTACTCGTAAAAGCGGATGCTGTTTATAAGAAATGACTTGCTTTTAGTTAATCTTGGGTATCACAATTTCATTTTTACTACGTGTATTTAGGTATATTTTGGAAATCGCTTCTTATTTTGAAAAGTCCTAAGTTTTTGCGAACATACAAAATATTTTATAATATATAAAGAGAAGGCAGAGTTAGTATATCAATTTCTTTGATTTTTTTCTAAGAGACTCGCGAGGACTCGTTTTATAGACAGCGCGGATTGCCCTCTTTTGTAAAATGAAAAATTGAATCTACATACTTCAGCTGCCGATCCTCGAACACCATAAGCCATAATACTGTGGAAATAAGCAAAGTATACTAGCTATATCTGTCAACTGCCTTATTTTTCTTACTGCATATGCAGCTGAACTTAATCTACCTGAAAGAGCCCTAATGTGTGCGCCCAGTGCGCCCCATTGTAATTTTGGATCTAAAGTAATGCCTTGAAATAAAGTTTCCGTAATAGCATCTAGTTTCTTGCCATCAAGTTTTAAATTTAGACCCACTTGAGGTACATTTGATAATGAGAACTTAGTCATTTCATCATCAATAATTTGTCTTTCACAGAAACAGTCATCATCAGCTTAGCCTTTTCTCCCAACTATCTTGGGATCGGCTTCCAGTCTAACCGGTACGACTGTTTCACAGAAACAGTCGTACAAAAGATTTATTTTCAAATAAATTTACCTTCCTCTATTACAATATACAAGCAATATCAATTACCCGTTGTTAGAGAAAACTATATCATTTATGGTATTTTCTTTGACAAAGGACAAATGGAATTTCATTTCCGCTCTAACCAAGAAAGTTTCATTAAAAGCACAACTGCCAAGTCTTGTTATTTTATTTGTGCAACTTGTTCCAATTTGCGAGATAGAAATAAAAATAAATATGGAAATTAAATTCATATCCCGTAAAGATGCATCTCATAGCACAGACTAGAAGAGTCAACAAGAATGAGCATTGCTTTATATGGTATCGCGAGTTAAAGTACCTTTAGTCACGGCACAGATAATATAATACTACGTGCCACGGTAATGTTATAATAGTAGGTATTGTGACTGTTCTTGAAATAGTTGAAATAATTACCTAAACGCGGGCTGCTCGCTTACCTGGAGTATTTTAATTTCATCAACTTACTTGAGTTTCTTTCTAGTTTTGTGACTGTAAATAATATTTTTTATTAAAAAAAATTAAATTCGAATCAAAACCTCTAACTACTACAAAATCATACCTAAAAAGTTAATTATAATGGTAATCTTACTAGGTAGGTACTAGGTACCTACCATTTATTATTACTCTCATAATCATTTCATAATGATATGTCGTCTAATGCAATAGTAAGTGTATGTAAGTAGCTATGTACATAAGTAGATAGCCTAGCCTAGGAAACTACCTAAGTACTAGTTTTTTTTTTTTAACGCGAGCGCAGGTAAGTCACTGGTGTCACGTTTTTCACCCTATCAACTTATTTATTTATTAATCCAGGTATTTTATTAAACCCAACTCCATATTAAACAAAGAAACAAATTACGTACTCCTACTAGTAGGTAGTATAAAAAAATATATAGTTGTACCTTAGAGTTTCCAGTTAATTTAAAAAATTGTTTGTCTGTAAAGTCGGTTTACGGACGATAATTTTACGTGATAACGTCATAAGAAAACATCAGATAGATACGTCACAAGCCGAACGCTTAGGCCGATCGTGCCTCTCTATCGCTTGTTCCGCGCTCTCGCTTGCACGCTCGGCTCAGGCGGAACGTGACAATGAGTCATGCTTTTTCGTGCGTGCAGCCGGCGTTCATCGATTTATAAGACGTTATCACGTCAAAAATGTTATCTCTGGGTGTGTTATTGACGAATTCAATTCATATTCAGTTAGTAGTTGTACTTATTTCAATGAATATTTGTCACAAATCGCACGCTTACTGTTTACAAAACCATCACGCCGTCCGTTCGTCACTGCGGCGCATTCGCGACTGTTTGTTTACCGAGTGTATACCGAACTCGAGGCGCGTAGGTATGACTCGCGTTCCGACCGTTTGTTTGAATATAGAATACTGTAGATAACATTACCGTGGTTTAGCCGACGTTCACACGTGCGCTTTATTACGATGACGTTTTTATTACACCCGGCTCGACGCCGATAGTTGAAATCCAGGTTACAATAAAAAAACGTCGCGAACGTGGGCTTATCTACAGCCCGATTAAAACTTTATGGCGGCTCTGAAGTGCACTACGCGGTGCGCAGTACCTCACCCCTCACCCCCGCTGACACTTGAATCTGTTACTGCGCAGCGACTCGCCTCATATTCCCAGCCGCCATAAAATTTGAATCGGGCTGTACTATGTCTTGAGTTACACTCAACGGATTAACATCAAAGTAGTGCTAGGTCCTGCATAAATTTCACAGCACTTCAAAAATCCGTAGGTAATGTTCATTTTACGCGATGTGAAAAAAAATATAGAAGGCCTTTGAAAAAATTACAGGGTACTATATAAATAAACTTCATATACAATGACGGTCCCAGTTTACAAACAAAAAGCAATCACATACCTAATCTCCAAATAGTCACTATAGATAGTCGGCTGATTGAAAAAACTTATAGTCGGCCCATCACTACTATTTAGATGGTTTATTTTTTATTTCGATATTTTGATTTAGGTATTCGATGGCTTTAAAATACTCCTATGTACACTAGTATTAACGGTGAACGAAAACATCGTTATTGCGTTGAGTCTCAAGAAATGGCAATTACTAATATGAAATGAAACAAATAACAATTAAAAATCCTTTGAACATAAATGCATACCTATCACATAAATTTTACTATGGCAAAAAATAACTACCTGAACATCTTCGTGATCTGCCAGCAGCATCAGACCGAATGTGAGAGCTAACGCCGTGGTGTCGTGACCCTGAAAATAATACACCTTTTATTTCCACTTCACTAATTAAACTTTTCTAATCTTGACCAGACAGAAAGAGTAAAATACAAAGAACTAATCATCAATCTTCCCAATAAGTTAGTTAGTTTCAGTTTTCAACACCACGTGGCGAGCGAAACTTTTCCGAAATACATTGGTTCTATAAAGCGATAAGCGGAAAATTTTGTTATTGTTGGCTTGTATTTGTTTATCTGTGTCAAATAAACTCAGTTTCTTTGTATCATTGTTTCTATTTTCTATGGAAAATTTTTAAGCTATTGCATAGCTTTTATCTTGGGCTTTGAGCGCGGCGACCGAATGAAGAAATTCCGTAACGAAAATAAACCTAAGCATCGTCTAACGTCGTATCAGTTCGGCAGACTTCGGCACGGTGTTTGTGTGCGTTGCTATGCAATAGCTTTACCGCGGCAGTCCCCGAGTGCCACACGTATTTTTTTTATTTTATGAAAGAAAAGTACAAGGACAAAACATTCCAACATTTTTGAAACATTTTATGAGTTTAGTGAGTCTTTTAAGTCGGGAACCGTGATTCATTACCATACTCGTAAATATATTGGATTGGTTTTAAACAATTTCATTCACGACAAATTAATATTTAGCACTTCGAGATATTAGGTTGACTCACCTCAAACATAAATGTGTTGACCTCATCCCTGATGCCATCCATATCGATCTGCCCTTTCTCCTCTGCCTCCAGCAACAGGTCCAGCATGGCCATTCTTCTCTTAGTTCCAATATCATCTGATACTTCTGCTTCCCCAGCTCCTTGATTCTGAGCCCTTTGTGCTTTCCTGTCCATTATAACATTGTCTGCAAACGACCGAGCTACAGAGAGAGTTTTAGCAAACTCCTTCCCTTGAGAAGAGTTCTTGTATATGAGCTCATTGTGCATCCATACCCTTGTCATCCGTCTCAACATCTGTCTGCCAATGTTCAGGATAGCGTTCTTGTAGTCTACAGTGGCTGATGTCTGGTCACCATCCAGCTTAGTCCCCATTGCAGTCTCTGTTGATGTGAAAGGAATTTTGTTTGCGTATTCATTGAAAAGGTAACGAGTTTGTGTGAGGCTCTCTACTTTGAAAGGGATGTACGAAATGTAATTACTTTTTTCCAAGTTGTTCGTGAGTTGATACAGGAAATTTGGGAAGGTGAATTCAACCCTGCATTATAAAGGGACTCAAATTTTGGGTAAAAAATTCTCATTAAATGCCTTTGCAATTACACCAGTGAAAAAATATAGATAGTAAATGGTTGTGACTATATTTAGTAAACTATTCATTCTTCAGCAAATTTAATAGTGTACCTAATATTAAAATTAACACAGAGATTCTAGAAATAAACATTGATAGTAACAATATCTTCAAGGAAATCTATTCAGCTAGACATAATGAAATACGAGACGCTACTCGGACTACAAAGAGCCGATTTCAAGACATCTCCAACAAATGGAAGTAATTGAGATAGATTGATATTTGATTGCATTCGTTGAGATGGAATACGACGATATATTGCCGTTATTCTGTTCATATTTTTCTGGCTTTGTATAAAGATAGATATGTGAGGTAATATCGACATAATGGGTGATCAAAGAAGATGTTAACATGCTAACATAGTTCAGCGAATGAGATAAGTATAACTATGGATAATAATTATGACGTCACTGAAACGATTACATACATGTTGATTACTACTGATTAGAGGCCATGGTAGAGGGCCGCATTCATTGAAGTAATTTGTACAGTGATAAAAAATATGGACACAACATTGTATTGTGAGAAGATGATTCTGACGCTGAATAAAGTCCGGGACTACGTTTATTTTTCAATAATATCCATATATTTTTTGTAAACTAAGTAATTAACCATTGTTAAAGAAACGAAGTGATATTTCAGTAGATATTCCATTTTTTTTTTTTTTCGTCTTGCCTATCTGGTCTTTCCACTGCTGGGCAATGGCCTCCCGTTTTTCCAAAATCATTTTTTCAAATTAGGCTGACAATCAGCACTTTTCGAACGTCAAAATTACATAAAACAGTCCCCTAAAACGACCGCCCTTCACCACTTCCTAGTGCTTCCTTCCATACCTCTCTTTTTTATGCAATCTCTGGTCTTGCTATTAGAAAAACAAAACGAAAAAAAGTAGCAGCAGGTTCCATGGTGGACTCGTAAATAACGCGATATTTTAAGTTTTCCATATTGTGAACAGACCGATGTCAAAGAAAAATCAAATGACGCGAAAACAAATGAATCACTCAATTTGAAACACAAATTACACAAGCCTAACCAAACGCCAGAGGGGCAATTCTCGTAATTTTAAGAACGTTCACAGTCTGATCTCAGTCTCAATCTGTCAAAATTACCTCGAATTTCCCTACATTTTGACAAGTTTTTGACATTTGTTTGTCGCCGACATGAGACTGCGACTAGATTTTGAACGTTTTAAATTACGAGAATTGGCCTTCAGATATTTAAGATCCAAGTGGCCAGTTCGACAAAACGCTAATTTTATATGTAAGGACCTACTTAATACGAGTATTATAATGAAAAATTCTTCCTTTGTTAAAAGTTTTCTAATATCGCTCATAGTATGTTCCTCTTTGAAACTAGACGACACAAGACAAACTTACAAGGAAAGGAGTCTTCCAGCTTTCCAAGGTAACATGGTTCTCAAAATAAGTTCAGTGTTGTTCGAACCTTGGTCGCGATACTAATGAGCGTACAATTTAACAATCAAGACAGTGATCCTGACATCATTAAATTAAATATTTAAGTAGGTAGGTATTTTGCGAAACCATAAATTGTGAACAACATAAATATTTCTTTCGGTTATACTTATACAGGGTCAAAGTAAATTAGCTAGCGAAACTCTGCAGGCGTGATCGGTTTTGATATCTAAACCCGATAAAATAAGAAAACAAAATTATTTGATGTTTTTTTTGGGGGTCAACGTCCGCTGGTAGTTTTTTTACTTGAAGTTTGAGTTGAGAAAATCTTTTATCCTTTTGTTTCATCGTGCTTAGATTTTGAACCCCATCACGTCTGTAAAGTTAACACAAAAAAATAACATTTTTTTTAAACTGATATTTCAAGTGACTACACTAACTGTGATGGCCCCATAAAAAGAACCATCGAATTAATTTATTTTGGTTTTATCAGGTTTAGATATGGTACCCATGACATGGGGGGAGTTTCGCTAGCTAATTCAATTTGATCCTGTATAGATTTGAGGACAACTTTAATATGTTTAAAATGATTGGTATCTTTCAGATATGTTGTGAATAAGTACATTAAAGGCTTCTTATCGTCAGGGTTCAGGTTTTTTTTTCTCACCGATCCCGGCTCTACACGATGCTCCGAATCTAATGGAGGTACACATGAATTTCTGTGACCTAAACACGGACGTGTAACGTAAATAAATGAATTTTCAATATGGGTCACATTTGGGATGCACATAAGCCTTTTTTTAAGGTTGTAAATTTTACTGTGTGACATATCAAATGAAACGTCTTGTGAGGGTCAGCAAAAATTTGGAAACCCTACATAAGAGGTGTACGGTTTTAAAATAACCTGGTAAATATCATAATATTTTTGCATACAAACTTACATTTTGGAATGTATGAGAGAATTTATTTTTTCAATTACAATGTTAAGTTTTTTCACTTTGTTCTTGGGATAAATTCATCTCAACCACAGAACCCTTCATTGTGTTGTAAGCTTCAAAATTACAATCAGTTAAAATAACAGTGAAAGGAGTGTCAAATCGTATCGTGATTAAATTACTTACCACAGATGGTGAACAGCGTAAAGTCGCTGATCAAGGGCATCAGGCTGACGTCGTGTCCCTTCTTCTCCTTCAGCATCTTCACCATATCTTGGGTCTTCTCCTCGATGACGGTCGCGAAGTTCTTCAGGATGTTGAAGTGGAAGGTCGGGGTGAGGATCTTACGACGCCTGTGCCAGTGAGCACCTGGTGGTAGAGAAGATAGAGGGAACATTAACTATTGGCTATTGATAGATAGACAAGTACAAAATCCTTGGTACATTGTTCTTGTTGCTACTTGTGAGAACAATGTAAAAAAAAACAAATGAAGAAACAATTCAAAGTATAAGATTTAAAATAAGCCCTGGCAGTTAAGACATGATCAGTCTCAACCGATGCGACGGCGCCCGTTCACGAACATGACGCGTGGATCAGCACCATCCAGCTCAACCATTTTGTAGGGAACCGAATGATCCAACACACGCGCCACCATCAGCGAGACATTCAAGTGAGCATGACACATTCTCAACTGCCATGCTCTTTCAAGTCATCATCGTAATATTCGTAATCACGCTAATCTGAGTAATCACACTAATATTATAAAGGCGAAAGTTTGTGAGTGTGTGTGTTGATATGTTTGTTACTTCTTCACGCTCAAGCGGCTGGACCAATTTTGATAAAATTTTGTATGGAGGTAGCCGACACCCTGGATCAACATATAGGCTACTTTTTATCCCGATATTCCCACGGGATCGACACTTATGCGGGTGAAACCGCGGGCGCAGCTAGTATCATAATAAACGAATCCATGGAAGCGGCGCGTATGAGTTTTTTCTCCTTTCGTCAGCTCGTAATAAGTAGGTAGACCAGGGGGCCTAAAAACCAATTCCTCTAAAAGCGATTAATTTCCTAAATTCCCAGCTGATCATTAGCAATTCCTCTAATTTTCGTAAATTGTTGACACTTAAACACCTTTTTTTTTTTTTTTGTATGGTAAATCATCTAATAAAGGGAGTGTCAGACTCTTACTGAGTAAAACCCACCCGTGTTCCTATCTTAGCCTCCGGGGCAGCGGTAACCCTTTCGGACGATCCCGCTACCCCACACTTAATCACCTTCAATTCGATTCATAACAGATTCATATTTGGTGTAAAAATTATTATTATTAAGAAAATAAACAACGTAATTTTATCGGTAAAATTTTCTTTACAGTTTATTTATTTAAAATCAAATTGGTTTTTTATTTTTAATTTCTACAGTTTAAATGTTATTACATTATAATATACCTTATATCTGTTATCTGTTAAAAATACCGCAGATAAGCCCTGAAAAGGGAAATTAGAAACAATAAAAACTTTTAACGACTAACAACAAAACAACACTTAAACAAGTAGCCGAATTCTAGGCCGAGCCCATTTAGTTTGTTATCGACACGCTAAGAAGAAGAACACTTAACATTTTACGAGTTATATAAAATAATAATAATATAATTATAATTATGATTCATAATGTTATCCTTTTATGATTCTGCTAAAGTGGCCTTTTTAGACCTCCTGGTATTGATGATACCAGGTGTATGATACCAGGGGCAGTAATCAGGAAGCATCGATATTGGAACAAATTAAATACATAACTGCAATTTTTTTGTAAAAAGAATGAACATATAATTTAAAAAAAAAGTAAGAAGGTGTAAAAAATGTTACACTCGATCACGAACTAGCTTGCAGGCCTTGAATTCACGACGAGCTTACAAGGTGTAAAGTTTAAGATGGGTCAGGATCAGGAGAAGCAGTAATCGTTATCCTTATCAGTGTTATCATACACACTAGCTGCTGCCCGCGACGTCGTCTGCGTGAAGGCTCTACAGCACCAAAAATACATAAGATGCCAGTGTCGCTATAGCATTATAAGTAAACGACAATAAACGACATAATAAGTAAAATAGCATTAAAATATAAGTTTTTTTTTGCAAGCGAAGCAAGTGTAGAGAGTTATATGGGAATCCTGCTGAGTTCAGTCATAAGATGTGACTGTCTCTCAGTGTCTGCCCCTGCGACCTCCTGTCTGTAACTCAGTGTCTGCCCCTGCGACTTATTGATGGTCATCGCGAAGCAAACACTCACGGGGAACTGTACGCGCTTGAACTGGAACGGGAAGTTATGAGGTATGAGGGGAATGCGTGATATAAATACTGCCTCGCCGACGCCACAACCCGTAAGAATTTCCGCCTCAATGATGTGTCTGTGGAGCGAGATGACTAAGGCGGGTCCCGTTACACAACTTCAGAGGAGATAGGTTCCGAAGAAGCATAATCGGGACACCGACCTTCAGCTTGATGGTATGCGCTGGAAGTCCACTTGCTGACAGGGAGTTCAGAAATTCCACGGGATAATGTGTGACGTCGTCTTGCTCGAGAACAGTGTTTACCGAGGTGTAGACCACTTCATTCCCCTCAATTTCCGAGAGAATGCATTCGTTAATTGCTGCAGCCTGATCATTTTTGGGCGTCAAAATGGCCCGCTCACACACCCAAGAATTTTGCTGGTGCGGTATACGACTGATGTCCCCGTACACACAGCGAATGAGTTCTTCTATGCTGGATACCACTCTACCGAGAGACTGGAAGCACCACCTGTCCACCTCCCTCTTCTGGTAGAGTGCCTTCACCAAGACTTAGAAGGATATCGGAGAATTCTTGAGCACGTGCATTTCCGCCGAGCCGAGCTCTCATATTAATGGTCAAGCGCAGCGTACGAACTCGTGACCACAACGAAGATCGTTTCAACGAAGCATTCACCTCGTCAACCTCGATCCCCGCGTCACCACGGAAAGCGTTTGCCGTAAATCGCCACTGAACAGAACTGTGACACCACCCATCAAATGTTAGTTCCTGCGGATGTCCTGCAGGGTTCTGTCCACGGCCTCAACTGCCTTTCTATTGGCCATCGTACACTCATCCCATACGATCAGAGAGCATTCCTTGAGCACGTGTCCCTTATCGCTGTTACGTGACACACCACAAACAGGCGTTTCGGCGCTCTCTAAATCGATGGGAATTTTAAACATGGCATGTGCTGTCATGCCATTCGGAAGCAGTGTGGAAGCGATTCCCGACAACGCTACAGCAATAGCAAATTTGCCTTGCCTCCTGACCTCTGCAAGTATGCCAGTGGTAACAAATGTTTTTCCTGTTCCACCAGGAGCATCCAAGAAAAACATTTTACCCTGGTTTTGCCCAACACTTTCAAGGACGGTGTCATAAATTTGTTTTTGCTCTGAAGAGAACAAAGCAACATGGTCATTTCGTATGGTGGTAATTTCGCCCGGATCATAATTTGTCTCAGCGTTATACTCCCGATTTCCACGGTCTTGATGCGGTGATGATTGGGGAGCTGGTAACCCATATTCGATCAGTGGATTGCCGCCGATAGAAATGACCACATCTTGAAGTGAACTGAGACAGATGTTCAGCACCCGTTCATCAGTTACTTTGACTTCGTCTCCTACTGGAGACGAAGTCAAAGTGCTACTGCACGCCTCAAAGCTCGTAGAAAATCTTCAGACAGATGATGGCGATACTTCTCCCACAAAACACCAAGGTGACGGCAAACAGATGACGCATGCGGCTGGGACTGTCACTGACGCTCGCCTCCGCGAGGGTGTCATCCCAATTTTGCTCAACGTCGAGAAGGTGACATTTTACATCACATTTAAGTTTATAATTAGTTATACGACATGGAAATATATTAATTGCCAAGCAATAATCACACAGATAAATACCGAACAAAAGTATTAACAGTCAATGTTTATTTTGTACTAATAACATGAAATTGATGGAGAAATGATCATCATCAATGAACATAACTTTTTTGTAATACTTAGAACCGCATTTTTTTTAAATTGTCTTCCTCAACTCTGCTCAAGATTTTGAGGGTTTTGTTGGACCTTGAATTTGTCAAAACGAACTATACGATACAACTTTTATGAAGAAAATGCACAATACCATCTATGAATTTTAAGAATAACTAACTACTAACCTCGCCAACATGATCAAATTTAAATTATTAATTTCCAAAAATTGTTAACATGTAACTTCATTTGATTTTTATGAAATCTCATAGATGGCGCTGCTTCAAAATTTTCTTTATACTACTAACATTCATTAAACTATGTTTCTCTGCCCAAGTTACTTAAATGGCATAGTTTTTATAGTGTTAAGCTAGATTATAGCATGGCTTACTCAAAAAAAACATTTAAATATGCGTCGTTAGATTACACGCTGTCACAGAATGCGTAAGAAAAATAAAGATTCACAGCTCCTCCCCCGTAGGTGATAGCGTGATAATATGTAGCCTATATGTTGACCCGACCTCTTAGTAATATTCATGCAAAATTTGAAGTAAATCTATGCAGTACTTTTTGAGATTATCCCGGACATACCTGTATGTATGTCAAACCGACAAAAATTCTAAAAACTATATTTTTGGCTTCGAAATCGATTGTAGATCACGCCCCAAGTATTCTTTTTAAAAAATATTCAATGTACAGTTTTGACTTTCCTACGATTTTATTATATGTATAGATTAGGGGAAGATACGGCGAAGGACGCACGTCCGTGGCGACTAAAAGAGCAGACGTACATACCTACATCTGGCGAGGCGCAGCAACAAGCATGTCCGCGAAGTTCTCCACGGGAAAGCGAGCGTGCTCGCGCAGTAACGCGTAAGCTCGAGCCGTCGCGTTAGGTCTTTTCCAAACTTGTATTTTTTTTATTTTTGGGTGGCACCACCTTGTATCATTATCGCTAGTTTGGACGCAAAATTACTCACATGATCTCGTATCATTAATATGGATAAGACCTCACTGCGCGCTCCTCTAGTCGTTTCGAAGCTAGGGTTTAGTAGCTGTGTTAATTGATTTTCGATACTATTGAAACGCTAGCAAGGTCCATAAATGGTTTGGCTATTAGAAATGTTCTGCATTGCGTCTCGCCCGATGTGGACCGACGCTAATTCTTCCGAGTTCTGTGTATATTGGCATTTCCACGCCTCCAGACGGTAAGTATTGGCCTTATCGGATTAGCTTTCACTTCGCCGGTCAATCTTCACCACTCAGCTAACTTAGAGTAAACTCTACGTAATCTGAATGGAATTCACTTAAATGGGTAAATCTTCCAACAAATCATCCAATCACAGCTTGATTGCAACCGGGTGTTTGTTCTTGCGTATAGCCAGAATGCGAGATGATTGTAGGATCAAACTAGGATAGGAATAATTTCTCGAGAAATTCAGCATGTATTTTTTCAAATGCAACTTTATTATACTCTATCTCTTGATATTCTTATGTTGTCTAACTATCAAGATCCGATCTGCCTAGCCTTTTCCATGCAATGTTGGGGTCGGCTTTCAGCCTAACCGGATGCAGCTGAATAGGTAACCAGTATTTTACATGGAGCGACTGCCTCTCTGACCTCCAGAACCCAATTTCTGGGTATCACGATTCCCCTCGATAAGACGGAAGTCGGACGGAAGGTTGTCAGACTTTTGAGCTTGTAACAACCTTTATCGTTAAAGGTTTTTTTTTTTTTTTTTCCTTTTTGGCAACTGAGCCGATGTCGACTATTCTGCCAACGTCAAGTGGTGACGGCAGTACAGCGAGGTGAGCCGTCGAACTTTGTGGTATTACTAATTACAAAAAAAGTAGCTAAAAGGACGAAGAAAAAGAAGAATATATATTTATATATACACACACAACATCACAAATCTATCTACATTAATATATTTACAAAGTTATTATTACTACATACCAAACTACAATTTGATTTTATTTAAGTTTAAAAAAGTTGACAAGATTTGGATAAGATTAGGAGAAAACTTAGTCAAGAGGGAATGGAAGTTGATAGGAAGAGGGATTTTAATTTTGGAAAGCTTATGATACAAGTCAAATGATTGAGAATTTAATGGACAAGAGAAAAAGATGTGGTCCAGAGTACCATCATCAAGACCGCATTCGCACAAGGAACTGTCACGAACACGGATCTTATTTAAGAATATTGGACTGCAGCAGTGGCCAAGTCTCAGTCTACACAAGGTTGCAACAGTTGTTCTGGATAATTTTGGGCATTTAAAAAACCAAGGTTTCCGCTGGATGTCGGGTTGAATACTGGCGTAGTATGCCCCCTTGAGCTTCGAACTTAACTGCCACACTGCTGACCACGAGTTGTACAGCTTATGTTTGGTGTCAGTCCGTAAGTCGTAGCTATGCACCACGTAGTGCTTCCGATCCACCGGGTTAGATGTAGCAAATTTTGCCAGTGAATCGGCACACTCGTTGCCACCTATACCCGAGTGACTGGGAACCCAAGCTATTTCAATGTTTAAACCGTTGTTCGAACAAGTAAATAGTAAATTTAGTATATCAAAGATGATTTTACTGTGAATTTTAGATTTAAGTTGGTTTTGAGCTAAAGCTTGAATACTACTGCGCGAATCTGAGAAAATGACAGAATTTTTAATGTTATGAGTTAGAATGAAATTGATGGCTTCTAGGATACCGATGCATTCCCCTGTAAATACTGAGGTCTCTGGTGGACATTGGAATAAAAGGGCTATTTTAGAGTTTTGAAAATACGCAGAAACACCTGTACATCCTGTTGAAGACAATTTGGATGCGTCCGTATAAAACAAATTCCAACCCTCCCAGTATCTTTTAATGGCCCGATCGAAGTCACCCTTTACGTCCTGAGAGTTTTTGGTGATACCAAGTCCCAAAACGACCTTTGGTTTGAAATGGACCACCTCATATGAGGAGGAAAAGACCGGAAGAGTGGGGTGTTGACAAACAGGTGAGGAGAGGTGTTTAAGGACTCTGTACCTACTCATCAATGGAATAGATTTATTATTCCAGTAGGAAGACGCGTTAAGAGAGAGGAAGATTTGTTCTAAAATGGGGAGTAAAGGATGGGACGAAAGGGAGAAAACTTTTGACAAGAAACGGTCTGCTAAGTATTGTCTACGAAGGTTAAGAGGGGGTTCTGCACATTCTACCTGGAGAGCGTTTATGGGGGAGGATTTCATGGCACCAGTCACGGTCCTTAGACATTTGGCCTGGACAGAATCCAGTCTACGCAGAGCATCTTTGTTACACGGCTCAATTAAGTAACTGCAGTAATCCAGCACGCTTCTAACCAGCGCATTGTAGACGAGTTTTAAGGTGTATGGGTGAGCACCCCACCAGACACCTGCCAAAGCCTTAAGGACCGAGACCGAGACCGAGCGCTCACATTTTTTAACCGTATTATCAATGTGATCCACTCCTGACAATTTGGAATCCAGGGTAACCCCCAGGAACCTGGCCTTCTCCTCAACTGGAATTGCTTGGCCGTCAATATTAATGTCGACTTGGGGGATAAGGCGTTTACGAGTGAAGACAACTGCTGAACTTTTTGGAGCACTTAAAGATAACCCGTGATCTAAAAACCATTGGTTTAATGAGGACAAAGATATATTAATGGACTGAGCGGCATCCTGGATGGAAGTGCCAGAGACAAATAATGCAATATCGTCAGCATACTGAAGAATATTACAGTTAAAATTTAAACAAGAATGAAGATCAGAAGTATAAATGTTATATAAGAGGGGACTAAGCACAGATCCTTGAGGTAGACCCCTCCAAACCGACCTCGGCTCAGAGTTCTCCCCCGGTATCCTGAGTGAAACACGACGTTCTAAAAAAATACTGCATATGATTTGACGAATCCTAGCCGGGATTCTCAGCTCTTGCATCTTCTGCCTGAGAACTGGGAGGAGAACAGAATCATAGGCAGCCGAAATATCTAAGAAAACGGCTACCACAGACTCATTCCTGCTAAGGGCCAGACGGATCCCTGATGTAAGGGTCCCCACACTATCAGCTGTACCCAGACCTTTCCTGAAGCCGAATTGAGTCGTTGGGAGCAGTTTCCTGCTTTCTACAAACCATTCAAGACGGTTTTTAATCAAGTGCTCTAGAAGCTTAATAAGTATGGACGATAGAGCAATCGGCCTGTAAGAACAATGATCACTAGGATCTTTACCGTGTTTTAATATAGGAATTACCACTTGAACCTTCCAATCAGGAGGAATATAACCGGAAGAAAAACAATAGTTAGCTAAGTCCAGATAATATTGATGGATCTTATCACCCGCTTTTGTAATGAAGGAGTAAGGGAATCCATCCACTCCAGGAGCAGAATCCTTTACATGGGCGAGGACCGATTTAAGCTCCCCCAGAGTAAAAGGCTTATCCAGAGGGTCATCTGATGCTAGCCGGGAGCCCGTAGCGACACATTCATCCAAATTAGGAACATAGATTGGGGCCAGTTTAGAAAGAAACTGGTTACCCAGTTCCTCAGATAGTATGGTCCCGGAGGGGGGATTCAAACTACTCCTGAACGACTTCAGCTTACGCCACACGGCCGACACTGGAGTGGATGGATTCAGCGAGCCACAATATTTCTGCCAACCTTCTCTCTTTTTATTCTTTAGTAATTTTTTGGACTTAGCCAAGATATGTTGAAAGGCAATGATGTTATCCAGGTTCATGTCGGAGTTGAAGTTCATTTCGGCCTCATTCCTGGCCCTGATCACGGCAGAGCATTCCCTATCCCACCATGGCGGGGATGGAATTTTGCCTGTTGGCGCTTTTTTTGAAGGGAAGCAATCATCTGCTGTAGAGGATATTGTATGGGAGAATGACGAAAAGCATTCCTGCGTGGACTCAGCGTTAATGGATGGGAGAGAAGAGACACGTAAGTCTAAAATTTTTGAGTAGGTGTCCCAATCTGCTGAGTTCAGCTGGTATTTTAACAGAGGAGGGGACATTTTGTCAGGGATAGTCTTGGAAGAGATTTCGACCATGATGGGATAGTGATCACTCCCATAAGTCATATTCAAGCGACTCCAATTAAAAAGGCTGGCTATACTAGACGAACAGAATGTTAAATCAATACAGCTGCTGTTCTGCCCTGGCGCAGACCTACGTGTGGAACTGCCATTATTAATTACACATAGGTTTAGTTCATCTAATATATCCACTAGGCCTATACCAAAGTTGTCGCAGTTTTCTGAACCCCATCTATAATGATGGCCATTAAAATCGCCCATAACAAGTAATGGACCTTGTATACTACTCAGCAAACTTTTAACTGTAATAAGATCTTCAATTTGTGGGTGTGCAATATAAAAACTAAAGATATTTATACCCTCAGCCTTAACAGCAACAACATTGATGGTGTCACCAACGAAGGGTAGAGGAATTGGGGAGAATGGTACTTTGTTATTAATGAACAAAGCACATCCTCCATATCCATCTGGTCTGTCATGACGAACACTACTGAAACACGGAATCCTGAAATTACTATCAGAACGAAGCCATGTCTCAGCAATGCTGCAGATCGATGGTTTGTATTTATTAATGATAAAGAGTAGGTCAGGTTTCCTGGGAGTAATACTCCTCACGTTCCATTGAAGGAATGTCAGGGGGTGGAACATTATTAATATATTTAACAATGGATGACAGTTTGTTGGCAACGTGGTCAGGTAAGGATTGTGCAGGATTAGCTAATACTGTTAGTAGGATATTGGCTATAATATTAAGAATATTTTCAGACTTATCAGGATTGCTTGTACCTTCCGTGGGGAAAGCACAGCCATTTTGGGAGGGAGAAAAGGAGTAATCCTGAATAAGGGCTTGATGAGCCTGTTTGTCATAGCTAGGTGAAAGGGGGGAATGAGATTTGGGTTTTAGGAAGACCGTTTTACGGTATGATTTTGTTGTTTGGGGAGCAGAACTGGGATGATCGGGCGACCTTGGTATTGGTTTTGATTTTTGGGATGCTCTAGACACTTCAGCATACGATCTTGAAACCGGAGGGAAAACCTGACTTGCCTCCGCATAAGAGACAGATTTCTCAGCCATAAGAGCTTTAATGCCCTTCTGCCGACCAAGCTCAGGACAGGCCTTATCATTAGCATAATGATTGCCAGAACAAGATACACAAATGGCACAATCAGTGGGAACTTGGCATCCATCACCTGGGTGGTCTTGGCCACATTTAAAGCAGCGGGGTTTTGAGCGACATACTGTACGTGTGTGACCGAAACGACAACAATTGAAACATTGAATAGTTGGGTACATGTACCTCTCGACTGAAAGGGCAGAGTAAAAACAATAGACACGATTAGGTAAGACTTGCCCGTCAAAAGTCAAAACAACAGTTTGAGTGGGTTTCCACTCTGTAACACCCAGAGAAGTCACCTTTCGGCTCATTCTCCTTGCCTTTATAACGGGGCCACATCCAACAGGAACCTTGATATTTTCAATAACCTCATCCTCTGTCCATTCTGATGGTACGTCTCTAACGAGACCCAAACGAGTAATATTGAACTGGGGAATTGTAGCAATGAAGTTATTCTGAACTAATGTACGACTTATCAAAAAGCTGTTTGCATCCTGGTGCGACTTAAACTCAACTGAAACTTTGTATCTTCCTAGACGTTTGACACTACCCAGGAGAATATTGCTGTAGTTGTTTTGCGTCAAAAACATTCCAAATTTAACCGGATGTAGAACAGTACCAGGGGTCTCGCCGTCTTTTAAAGAAACGTGTACAATATATGGCGGATTATCCCTTATCGTGTAAGACTGTCTTCCCATTTCTTTTTTTGTTAATTTTGGAGGGTTCGCTACAGTAGTCGGAGAAGAATTAGCCATTCTTTTCCTACTTGCAGATTCGAAATCCATTGAATTATGTATCACATTGTCATCGGGGAGGGAAACTGTTAACATCGGAGTGTAATCAAAGGCATCAGGAGGGTCAGGGGGTTTTTTGGTATCCATAATGGATGCCGGGTAAAATATTTAAGGATAAACTAAATTAATATTAAAACCTACCTTCGCTAACACTGAGCCACACTACAAACAACACTGCTACACTATACTACTAAATTACACTCATTCGACAGCCTAAATAAAGAAAATGAAAAAACCACGTAGTTTCGAAAACGGCGCCAAAACCTCACTCTTGTAAATATTTTGTTTGTTTTCTCGTTAAAGGTTGTCACAAGCTCAAAAGTCTGACAAAGACAGACAGTCGTCTGTCAAAGATCTAGGAATGACAGCCGTGAACAACGGGTTAATGTGCTTTCCGAGGCTCGGAGTGGTCTCGGTATATAAATAAACATTATCATGACACCACGAGCCCCTCGTAATCTAACTATCAAGCATTTCGTATAATTCTAACATTTCTAAAACAAGATTAGTACTTAGACCAATTTAAACAAGGAAGTGGCAACAAAACCTTTTCATATTCTCACCAACCTTTTCAAATTCTTAACATTCAAATTCTCACCAATCATCTGCCTAGCAGATGTACTGTCAGGAGCAAAAATACTACACTTACACAAGATTCAAAAGCGATTTCCTCCTCCCTTCTAAAGACAGTATTGATAAACATTCTATGACGTAACGAATATGAAATAGGTCTTTTGTCAATTTTTATTTTACGAGAAAAACGCCTTTAAATGTTGCGTAACTGTGAGGCATTTATGCTCATGACTCTACGGGTGGTTTTCTGCATCGTGATTCAAGTTCTTGGGTATTTACTTTGTTTGACGTGGGTACAAGCGGGTCTTTGGGTATACAAATAACTTTTCTACACAGTAACGTGAGCGAACTTCCTGAAAAACCCTAAACGGACCCGTAAAGTAGGCCGATCCTTGAGGCTTTGTGACTGAGGAAAGATTAAACAGCTTCAGGGCTTGTTTTAAATAATAAAGATATCCGATATCCGTTTTCCTGTTGGTAGGGTTGGGTTTAATCTTTAAAAATCCTGCCACGTCCTCATCATCTGCCTAGCCTTTTCCCAACTATGTTGGGGTCGGCATCCAGTCAAACCGGATGCAGCTGAAATCCCGCCACGTGCATTCAATTAAAATTGTCTATTTAAAGCTGGCTGTCTATGAGAGATATAATCGCCGCCATCTCTCTTACCGCGAAAACGCAAACAAAACTACGATCTTATTTTTTAATTATATACTGCCCGCGTGGCAGTCGGAAATTGTCCCACGGGAACGACTAGGATAAAGTATCCCGGGTCCTAGTCTACCTTTGTGCCAAAAGGGTTTGAGTAAAAGTGGCATGATTTTTTAAATACGCGGCCACTTATGAAAAGTGGTTCGTTAAAGAGAACACATTAAGACATTCATTTTTTCCTATGAACGTTACTTTCCCACGTTCATCGAAGCCGAGATATTTAATGTGAAAAATCTATAAAATCAAATCGCTATTTGCTTTAAATGGTGTCTATTTCATTCACTACATTGTAGTTTTACTTCTATTTCTCTCTATAACTCGTGATTAGCGATAAACAACAACATAAAAGCCGCCCATGAGCCCACCAAAAGCACCGATCTCCTCGCTCCGATGCAGTACATTTATGTATATAACTTCGTACATAAGAATAATTAACTAATGTATTATATACTAAAACCTTCCTGAAAGTATGTAGATCACAATGAAAGAATTACTTAAAAAACAAAATTCAAAATGACTTCATTAGTTTTTGAGAAAATCGCGGACTTACAAACATACATACTTACGGGTCGAATACAGAACCACCTTTATTGAAGTCGGTTAAAAACACCCGACAAGTCGTTTTTAAATGTTTTAAATAATTAAGGTTTGTGTAAAAATATAGTGATTTTGTAGTATTATTGTTTTTTATTTAATTATCTTATAATAATGCCATACATACTCCTCCAATAACATGCGTAAGTTTATGAATTTATATATTGTGTCATACGTGCTGTATTTGTTCACAATACATATACGGGGTTCCGTCTTTATTTCGACGACATGATGTTGAAATTCTGCCTACTTCGATATCATATATTTCAGCTCCGATATTACTTAGGGCAAAATTCTTTTAAGAGTCATTATTATTATATATACCACTATGCGTTAGCAACAATAAACTAAGTGGCCGCTCAAAAAAAAAATCATGCCACTGGTTCATACAAAACTACCCAAACCCCTTTCATTGATATCCGTCAGCAGACAGACAGAGAGACAGATGGATTATACAGATTGGCAGGGACATCGACGCTGTTACCATGGATTCAGTATAATATGATTCTGAACCCGCCTACGTAGAAACTTTTCGGTTATTAAAAAAAAAATATCTTCCATACATTTTGTCAAAATTGGTCCAGCGGTTTGAGCGTGATGAAGTAACAAACATATAAACACACACACACACTCACTCACAAACTTTCGCCGTTATAATATTAGTGTGATACTTATATTATTTTTGGTGTTATATGGCTAAGATACCAACCTGTGCTCAACAGCAGTCCATTGCCGAGCCAGTCCTTCAGGAACTCGTACGGAACACTCTTCTTTATGTTCTTCGAATGGGTCAGTACCGCCTGGAACAAAATAGTTGTATTAGCAATATTAACATAACATTGTGATGTCAGGCTGCCATATACCTCGTAGACCTCGCAGGGGTCTTAAAAAACACTACAAGAATGTTTTTTTTTTTTTTTTTTTGGATGGGAAATCATCTAATGACTCCTCCCGCTCTGGGTGGAGCGGAAGGGAGTGTCAGACTCTTACTGACTAAAACCCACCCGTGTTCCTTCCTTAGCCCTTTATGTTCCGGGGCAGCGGTAACCCGCTTTCGGACGATCCCGCTACCCCGGCAGGGACTTGGAAATCTAATCCTTTCTGTAAAAATCTTATCATGAAAACTTAGGTGAAGTGACATGTTTGTATACCAATAAGTTTACGTACCTCGATATCAGCAGGTCCAGAAATGTGAAGAACTCTCCTGGCCATCATTTTAAACACATAGCGGTCGCCATATTTCTTCGTGTAGTCTACCAGGACATCCAGGAGCTTGTCTGAAAGAGGAAGGGAAGTTGAATATAAATGTGAAAGTAAGGGCTCTTACACGTAAACACGATACGACGCCGCGCCGTGCTACGACGTATAATGATGGTTATATGTATGATTGTAGTGACGTATCATTGAAACCGGGAAAAGAATGGAGATACGTCGTCTGCGTCCCGTCCTCGTCTCGTCTTTTTTGTGTGGCCCGCGCCTTAGGATGTGAGTGAAATGCTAACAGCAAATTAAAAATAAAACAGTAGCTTACCAGGTGGCGACTGAAACAGTTCCCAAGCGTTTCCAATGATTGGTTTCCGAGGAGGTCCAGGCAGCTGGTCCAGTGGATTCTCATCTTCTTTGAAGAATAACAGCCATATCACCAGGGCCACTGCCCCGACTATCAGCGCTTCGAAGAACATGTTGCTTTATGAAGATCACCTGGTGACAATGTAAACCGTCTGTTAATCATAGGAACTATAATTCTTACTAAAGAGTCTATAGTCTACTCCATGAGAGATATTAAAACACTAGCAGCACCCCGCGGATTCACCCACTTAAGTGTCAAGCCCGTGGGAATATCGGGATAAAAAGTATCCTATGTGTTATTCTGATGTGTATGCTATGTTACTGTAAAGTTTCATATAAATCCGTTCAGTAGTTATTGCGTGAAAGAGTAACAAACATCCATCCATCCTCACAAACTTTCGCATTTATAATATTAGTAGGATAGGTGGTAAGTGGTTATTATATTCTCTTTGGATAGGATAGCTTTTAACGTTCAAAAGTGCCTTTTATATTGTGCCTATTTGAAATAAATGCTTTGACTTTGAAGATTTCAATGACGTAAAACCATTAGTGAGGCATTGCAATGTAAGTCTTATCTTTTGGTAATAAAGTATAAATATAAAAAAATAGTGAAAATAAAAAAAGTTAATAAAAATTAAAATGGGTCTCCATACCAAGAAACGTGTTTTTTGCCTTGTGCTATGGTACCTACCCTTCGTGTGCAAGTCCGACTCGCACTTGGGCTGTTTTATCTGTAGGTATGTATGTCGCAGGCAACTGGTTAAATTAGCCGTTTAGTTAAATGCCTAGCCTTTTAACTAAACGGTGGCCGTTCAGCTAACGGCCTGAATGATATCCAATAATATAGTTTAGGTTGGAACTGTAACCAATCACGCGAGAGCCGAATTGGTTGCAGTAACTAAGCCAGGGCACTCCGACCAAATGGGTTAGGTTAGGTTACCTATATAGAACTGTGATCAACCGCGTGCGAGCAAAGAGAGCGAAGCGAGGCGAGCACCACTTCCAAAGGCCAGGCGGTTAACTAAACGTCTAATTTAACCACTTGCCTGCGACATATACACCAGCAACACCTAATCGTGTTCAGCAGATAATTATGGTATGGTGGATAAGTATAAGCCCCTTTGATCCTTTAATATTTGTATACTCCAATCCTTTTATCGCCGAAAGCCAAGCCCCAAGGGTTGGATACTTGTGCGCCTCTTGAATGTTGTAATATTCTGAGGAATTATCGATGATACACTGTGTTCATTTCAAAATGATTGATATGACACAAAAGCAATCTTTTACGTTGCATATTAATCTCAAAACAAGATCGACAATTATGTAGTTCTTTGAAATAACGAATAGTAGAATAACCATCATCATCTGCGGCCTTTCCCTAACTATGTTGGGGTCGGTTTCCAGTCTAACCAGATGCTGCTAAATACCAGTATTTTACATGGAGCGACTGCCTATCTGACGTCCATAACCCAGTTAATGGGTAATACGATATCCCTTGGTAAGACTGGTTGTCAGACTTTCGGGCTTCTGACTACCCGTAACGACTATCAAAGATCCCCGAATGACAGCCGGGCTTAACGTGCTTTCCGAGGCACGGAGGGGTCTCGGCATTGACTTATATTTGAAATCATTGGGTCTCGGTATGTAAAGATGGTCACCCATCCACAGACCAACCGCGGCAAGCGTAGCTTAACCTGATCGATCGACCTGTGCGGCTGTTTTTATTTAGCAAAGTACTTACTGCTCGATTTTTTTTACTATTTTATACCGAATAAATTTTATTTCTAGAAGTTGTATTCAATAACCATGAATGTGAGAGTCAGTCGCCACATGTAAGGGGAATCCTAAGTTAGAACATGTCAAATTTCTAAAAAAAGAAGTCATTTTATAACATGACAAAACCTAGGGCCGACCATCTTTAGGACCATATTCCACCCGAAAAAAAATCTGCTGCATGGAAATGGGGGGAATAATAGGTGAATGAACTTTTTGTTTATTTTTTAAGCTTCTGCCTGATTTAAAACTATTGAAAAACTGAGAAATCTTAAGGCCGGGAGGATTTTACGTGTATTTCAAATCTATCGCTATGTACAGACGCCAGCACATCAAGCTACTACAATCTGTCAAATTTCTTTAATAGATTTTCAACTTTATCGCTAAAGCATAAGGTTCAAAGTTGATTGGGAAAATTTACAGTTAAGGGTAGCTTCATGTATGTGCTGGCGTCTGCACATAGAATAGAGGCCGCAAAGCTACACTCCTCTGAATATAAGTAATATTAAGTATGTCTATTCTCAATGTTCATATACTTATATTCAAAACAAGATTATAAAGAAAGAAAAGAAAGAAAAATAGTTTATTCTGCACAAACTAAACGCACATTACAAATAAAATAACATAAAATAAGTAACTAACTTATAAGTAACTCAGATCACACGTTATCTGTGGATCAAACCTACTAGAATAAAATAAAACTATAAAAACATACCTGCTTTACCTGCTTAATGTGTTCTTTTACCAAAATTATTGAATAAACTTGTTTAGTCAGATTGTTCCCATGGATTGTTCTCCATAAATCATAGTCTTAAAATTGGCCTCCGCGGTCTACCCCACAGAAGTCTACCTGCTAATAGGATAGAACCTTTGTGGCATAGCTACCCGGCCGCTGCGCGCCGATTTGTTTTTTTTTAATTATTTTTAATGCTAGCAACATGGTGCCCTAAAGTGTCACGTTATCGAAATATTTGGAGGTAAAGTCGCCATGTGCGAACAATGGCTATCATTAAAAATTAATTAATTTCGTGCTTAAATGCATTACATTATATTATTCAAATAATAGTTCCCAGCTTAATTCAAGCACATATTGGAAGAAAGTAAAAATTAGAGCACGTGAAAACCACTTTATTAAAAAAAAGTGTTTTATTTATAAACTTACATTGAATATTATTTGTTATTTATTTACATTTTTTTCTTTGTTTAAGTGTCCTCTAATTATACCTGTTTCAAGGTGCGCCGTGATTTTGATAAAAAAATCAAAATGGCGACGGGTGACTATGCCAGCTCCCGATAAATGTTCGAACCCCTTTCATGACAACAAGCTTTTCGTCACGTACACTCATCGATCACTATAGTATATCGATGCGTACACGTGCCCAAATTATGTTTGAACAATACCCGATGGTATTGTTATGATATCGTTTTTATTATAAAACTCTGATAATTAAGTCGATTGTTTATGATTTTATGGTTTTTTGTCTCCTTTAAGCAAAAACCTGTACAAAAATTATTGATTTCGGCCTCAAATAATACAAAACCAGATGAAGATGGACGGCGCCGCCCGTCGGCCCAGAAAGCGGTGGCGGTGGCGAGATTACCTGGACGCGTACCGCGAGGGATGGTTCTTGGAGGAGGCCATGTGGGAAATATAGACAAAAAAAAATCTACAGAAGAGATAACATCTATAGATCTCAATATCTCATTGACATCAGCGGTGCTATTCTGTAAAAAGATCACCGTGATAACTTAGGTGAAGTGGGCTTAAAGTGAGCTGTAATTCCAACTAATGCTAGGGATTGACACTTTTGACAACCCACTTCACCTAAGTTTTCACGGTGAGATTTCTACAGAATAGCATGGCAGGATTGTGACGTCATTCTGAGAGAGACGTTATCAATCACTTATCGGCTGCTGCCAAGACCAGTGATTTTTTTTTTATTACTTTAAAAATCAGATTTTTACGTCTTTAGTAACCTACGGCTACTAACAAAAACAACCGACTTCAAAAAAATACTACAAATTGATAAATAACTTTAATTTCGGAAGTCGGTGTCGTTGGTTCCGCATTTTCGTTTTTTACACCGACTTCCGAAATTAAAGTTATTTATCACTTTGTACTTAGTGTTTTTTTTCAAGTCGGTTTTTTTTGTAAAAAAGTTTTTATTTTTCACATTTTACTTGTACCTACCCCACACAAATTCAATTAACATTAGTGCATTGAAGAATTGAAGACACCGACTAGTAGAATCATCAAAATTCGCATAGAAATGCCGGAGATGCAGTACATTTATGCATATAACATCGTACATTAAGAATAATTACCTAATGTATTATATACTATAAACCTTCCTGAAAGTATGTAGATCACATTAATGAAAGACTTATCAAAATTGGTTCATTAATTTTTGAGAAAATCGCGGCCATACAAACATATAGGTACACATACACACGGGTCGAATACGGACCCTCCTTTTTGAAGTCGGTTAAAAATGTCAGCTACATGGCTGTCTCGAAATTAATAGGTAAGTATAGGTAAAGAAAAGTTTCCACTCAAGAGTCTTCACCAACAGTCACCAGATTTTTTTTTACAAACAATAATTTAAGCCCTCTCGGTTACCGCTGCCCCGGAACATAAAGGGCTAAGGAAGGAACACGGGTGGGTTTTAGTCAGTAAGAGTCTGACACTCCCTTCCGCTCCACCCAGAGCGGGAGGAGTCATTAGATGATTTCCCATCCACAAAAAAAAAAAAAAAAAAAAAAAAAAAAAAAAAGCCCACTCGGTTACGTTACTCAAACAAAATATTACCCAAGCACCACAAGGGCTTTCTCCTCTCGTTAAACATCTAAAAAATAATTCAAAATATATTTTCATATCATTATTTTTCTGTACCAGTAAAACAAACAACAATTTTGCCGGCATTCCGTTTTTTTAATTTAATCAGCTATTTCGTTGTCATCCATTTGTTACGTTATTATTTATTCATAACAGAACGAAAGCTATTTTGATTGGTCCATTAGATGCCAAATGAAATGTTGAAAATGTTTGATTTGGACTGGAATTAGGTTTCAGAGAGTGAACGACTGCGAGTGACTAATACTCACTTATGTTTATAAAGCCGGTCGTCCACCGCCATCTAAACTAAGTTAGTTTAGTTTAGCTCGCATAGATGAGCCAGTTTTTCATATATGCGTCCATTGTAAACTATGCCAGCTAAGCTAACTCAAATAGTGCAACTAAGTCAAACTAACTTAAAGCTACGCGAACTAAGCTAAGCCCCTCTCACCCCCTTACATTGCCCCTCTGGCGCCTTTCGCTAGTGTTGTTTTATACTTAGTGTATGATCGTGCGCAGGCACTCAAACACGAATTTGCAGCATAGAGGTATTTATGGAATAGGTCAAGCAATGTCCTATATTGTATAATCCGGAGGCAAAAGACTCTTCTTTTCCTATGACGAATGTAATTCTCCTCTGAACTCTCGTCATAGGTAGCTCTTCTCTTGTTCTTCCATTACGTCTGAATAACTCGACACTCCAGCACAAACTGATGGACAGATAACTTTATTGCCAGTTTAGCTTAACTTAGTTCACTGAGCTTAGTTCTTAATTAGTTTAGCTGGCGGTGGATAATCGGCTTTAATGTTAACGAGCTATGTCACGTATGTAGGTATTTCGGAATCGCCCGACCAGTCTCAAACTCAGAGCTCTTAAATCAAGATCTATAAACAGCACTTAACACGTGCTTTGGCTTAGACATGTTCTTGTCTCTATCATGCACTTGTAGTTTGACCGTTATGCGATAGTGATAGTAATAACGCTTAGCCAAAGAATGTGCTAAGTAACGTTTATAGATCTCGGCCTTAGTCAGGAAGTAACTACAGCACGCGGCGGTGATGTAGCGAACCAAACATTGATCTTCAAAGCTGTGTTACAAGCGTCTTTCAAATTGTGTTTACTAATACGCAATGTGGTTGGTCTACGAGTAATTGATTTAGCCTTCAGACCGTCCGACCGTGATCTCCAATCATGTTAGTCCGTAAAATCTGTTCTCGAGACAAGTGTAAACAATCAAACGAGTGGCACCCACGTCGATCGGTGGAGTTTCTTGCCCATTCTTCTCCATACGAAAACAACCTTTTGGAATGGGCGACTAGAATCAATTCTTTTTATTATAATTTTGACGTTCAAAAGTGCCTTTAGTGTGCCTAATTGAAATAAATGATTTGACTTTGACTTTGATCGTTCATCTCTAGATACCTACATTACCTATTAAAATCTGTTATAGGTAGGTGACCTATAACAGATTTTAATATAAATAAATGTTATGATTAGAATAATGTACCCAGGATTTTGTAATATCTTGATTTAAAAGAGTGTCCATGGAATTTCTTGCCCGTTCTTCTCCATAGAGATCTACGTTTTGGAAAGGGCAAATAGCTTCAAATTTCTGACTAACTGACAGACTATTTAATTTTGACAATTCAAAAGTGCCTGTACATGGTTTAATTGAAATAAATGCTTTGAATTTGAGATTTACTTAATACTATTTATTTATATTTACACGACTCAAAAAGCTAACAGTCTTAAAATAATAATACTTAATAATCTGTACAAAATAATTATAAAGGACTGGAAATAATTAAAGAGCATCAAAAATTCGTGATTGATTAATTGATGTTAATAAAATACAGGGTGAAATTGAAAACATGCGACAAATCGAAATGGGGGATTGTACTCATCATTATGAACAACTTTTACTATGGGACCAATCCTGAAATAGTGAAAAAAAAATCAGCTGTTCCCTACATTTATGTTCGCATAACTCGTCAAAATGAAGGGAACAGCAGATTTTTTTTTAATACACAAATTCGTATGGTAAATACAACTTAAAGTGAAAAATAAAAACGTTTTTACAAAAAAAAAAACATCCGACTTCCAAATAAGACACTACAATGTGAAAAATAAGTCGGTGGGAAACAACGAAAATGCGAACCCAACGACTCCGACTTCCGAAAGTAATATTATTATTTTAATTATATGAATGTAGTTTAGTAAAAATAAGTAAATATATGACACAAAAACACCCACTTACTTCAATTACAGTCTGAGAAGCCGATCATTGAACTCGTTACCTATTTGAATTTAGCACTACACTTAATACAACAGACTTTCAATTTGCGGATTTGAAATTCGATTCAACACAACCGTGCGCCTGAGTGCGTCAACGCTCCGCTCTCAACTGAGTTGAACACGGATTGATAAACACTAATACATATATACATCTCTGTGTCATTGGGTCTACCTGAACTCGTTTGTATCTAAATCTGATGAATAACACATAAGTTGCAAAAACAATGACTATGGTGTTTCTTAATTATACGTATTATAGTAAATTTTTAACCGACTTCAAAAAAGGAGGAGGTTCTCAGTTCTGCCGCACAATTTATAAACGCAGTAAAGTCTATACCTGTCACATGTTCTTTACTGCGTTTATAAATTGTGCGGCAGAGTTTGCCGGAATGTTTATTTTTTATGTGTTTTTTTTTTATTGTTAAGTTCCCTTTTTGTTCCCCGATTACTCGAAGACGGCTAGACCGAATTTGGAAAATTATTTTTTTGTTCGAATGGGTATACATTCCAGGTGGTCCCATTGTCATCAGATCAGGATCTGATAATGGGATCCTGGAGAAATCGAAGGAACTCTTCAAATATTATAGGCACACCTATAATGATTTGGGTATTTTTTAACAGACTTCAAAAAAAGAGGAGAGGATCAATTCGGTTGAATATTTTGTTTTTTGTAATACCAACTAGTGCATTTGCTCTCGGAAAGCACCATTTGGTGAAGTGGAACTGGTGATAAAGACGCCACCGGAACTACTCAATAATAAGTATTTCGCGGATTGCGATTCGATTACTTTAATATGGTTGTTAAGCAATTTATGCTCGTCACATGAATTGTTATGTCGAGATTATTCAATAAATTATTATTAAGCGGATTTAAAAATTGTTTATGATATTTTTTTAAATAAGTATGTACAAGGCTTTACTATACTATTAAACTGGGCAGCGGAAGATTTCTCAATTTTATAAATTAATTATAAACAGACCTACTAAAAAGCGACAAATAAAAACTTAAAAAAAAAAACCGACTTCCAAAACAAACACTACAAAGTGAAAAATAAATTTAATTTCGGAAATCGATGGCAAAAAACTAAAATACAGATCCAAAGACACCGACTTCCGAAATTAAAGTTACTTTTTCACTTTATAGTTTTTCTTTGGAAGTCGGTTTTTTGTGATCATCAGAATGACTGTCCAAAATTTCCGATCAGCTTTAAAATATTAATAAAATCTAATACCTATTTGCTACTATTTGATACCTTTGTTTATATAATTGGTACCTAATTAATAACTGAGAAAATTAATTTAAAAAATGGCCAGTCATTCTGACGGCAGGATGACTGCCCACATTTAGAATCTTCACGTAAGAGCTCCTAAATTTAAATACGCCTTTACGAAAATTTTGCACCTATTTGATACCTAAACATATTTTTTTTCTAGATTTTTGAGGCATATTTTTTCTAGATTTTTAAGACAAAGAATAAAGATTTTATTAGAGACTTTTTGTTTACTTATGTTAACTAATACAGAAAGTCAAGTGATTTTTTTTTTCATATTTCGATATACATTTTGGTTTTTTGCTGAAATATACACTTAACATCACGCTTATATATTTCCCTATAGTAGCTACACCCACATAAAAAAACCCGGCCATATTTTAGAACTCCAAAAAATTTGGCGCTTTCCAGAGAAAAATAATCTTGACAGACTGACAGACAGACAGACGGAGACAACGAAGTGATCCTATACGTTTTTTCCTTTTATGGTACAGAACCCTAATAATAATATTGGTTTTGAGGAAGTCCTCGTAGGCCTAGAAAATAACACATAAATTGCAAAAACAATGACTGGCGTTTTTAAATTAAGGTACCTATACCCAGTCCAGTTTGACTTGAGACAAAACGTAAACAACATTTGACTACTCTTAATAAAAAGATATTCTGTAAAATATATTAAAACATTAATTTCTAACAAAAAAAAATGGGTGTTTTGTTAGAAATATAGAATAGCATAGTTAATTTTGTGATGTCACTCAAGTTGGAAAGTTTTTGTAAGTTCTCGTAGAAGGGTTAATTAAACACCATATTGAGCAGACGAACACGATCTCTTGACCCTGAGATCGACGCTATTTATATTGCTCATGGCGTCATTGCGTCGATGAATCAATCTAAAGCAGTGGAGACATAACCCGTTGTGGTAATTTTAAAAATCTTCTTCTTGGAGGACTGCCTCGTTGCTCAGCCATCGCAAGCTCTACTAGTGGTAATAGTATTTAGTGCAATTTGGAAAGACTTTCAAAAGTGCATTCATCGTGTGAGGTTTATTAATTACCTGTTATTCGCAGTAGTTCCATTCCTATAAATCAATATACTTACGTAATGGAACCATTTGTTAGCATAAGGACAGATTCGCTTTACGCCAGATTCGCGTTAGGTCAGATTCGCTTAAAGACAGAAGTACAATCGGATAAAAAGTAATTTGATTCATTATTACGAAACATCAGGATGGCACATCTCTATGGTGGTATGGTTCAGTCCCACCCTAAACCCATGGGTATGGCCGGGGTATGGTGGGTCCGGGTGGGAGTGACTGATTTACAAGAGGTCCTGGGTACGGTTCCCAGGTCGGGCAAATCGTTATTGGGTTTTTTTTTGACGGGGAGTATATCTCGTAGTCTGAAAAATGAAAATTACCCTTGGACCCGGTAATGGGTCGACCCACCAGGACCACGGGTAACGACTCGGATTTATGCCCGGTTGATGGAAATAGGGGTATTTTCTCGTGGTCCTACTATTTTGTCCTACCAGTAGGTCCACGAGGGTATGTTATTGCTGTTGGTCCTACTGAAGTTTTGAAACTAAAATGTACCTCCTGTATAAAGGAATTGACTGGATAGGTGTGGGGCGTGTCTCAGTTTCAGTCTTCATACTGCCTTCTCTTTATATCTTAGAAAGCATTTTGTATGTTCGCAAAAACTTAGGACTTTTCGAAATAAGAAGCGATTTCCATAATAAGTATAAATACACGTAGTAAACATGAAATTGTGATACCTAACTAAAACAAGCTAGTCCTTTCTTATAAACAGTATCCGCTTTTATAACAAGTTGCCAAAGCCAGTGCCCATGTTGGTATAAATGAAATATTTTTTTTCTCATTGATAATAATACAGATACAAATTACGATATTGATTAAGTAAATGGTTTATTCACAAAAAAAAAAACATTTCATTAATATTTTAATAATGAAGTACTTGATAACATTCTAAAATCTCAATTAGAATTAATTCATGGTGTTAATAAAACAACCGGTATTTTTTTATTAGATAAATTATAATGGTATAATAGACATAGGATATTGGTCAAAAAGAAGTAATATGTCATCAACGATATTTTTAAAAAGAGGTATTAAGAAAGCAGTAGGTACTTATGAAGACTGAAACTGAGACACGCCCCACACCTATCCAGTCAATTCCTTTATACAGGAGGTACATTTTAGTTTCTAAACTTCAGTAGGACCAACAGCAATAACATACCCTCGTGGACCTACTGGTAGGACAAAATAGTAGGACCACGAGAAAATACCCGGAAATAGGTACACTGCCGGGAGCTGGGAACCTAAGGCCGGTGGGCCTCGAGGTCCTAAGCCATCCGGCGGCTGGCGTCCTCCCCGTCCACGAACAGGTGGTGGCGTCGTGGGCGGAGAGAAATACTCGTCGCTCGAGCTCGACGCAACTGCAGCGGCCGGTGTCATCACAGCACTCACAGTAGGACTGGGTACCGGCGGCGGCGAGGCGGAGCTGAGCGAAGAGTCCGGAGGTGGTAACTTATAGATAACTGGTGTGAGTATACTATAGGTATAGTCTTTGGCGATTACCTATAGGATTATTCTTGTTGTTTTTCAGAATCATTAGGCAGTCCCGTGCCTAACCAAATATCTCTAATCTGAGTGAGAGTTAATGAGATAGCTTCCAAAATATCTGAAATTCAAAGTCGTTCCTGACGGGCTGCGGATCTAAGAACAGATAGGTACTAAGATAAAAAAAATACTCTTCTGTCACCGTATCAAGTCTCGTGGACCTACTGGTAGGACAAAATAGTCCTTCCTTCCTCGTGGTCAAACTTAATTGTCAAACTGATTTGACCACAAGGAATTCTGTTCCGGATAGTCAAACTACTTACTTAGTTTAACGAAAAATATCCACCCTTTGTAAATATACTTGTACTTGTACAGTCATTAACAAAAATAATTTCCTTCCTCGTAGTCAAACTTAATGGTCAAACTGATTTGACCACGAGGAATTCTGTTCCGGATAGTCAAACTGAGTGGCGGAAAGCACGTTAAGCTGTTGGTCCGGACTGTCATTCGTGGATCTTTGACAGTCGTTACGGGTAGTCAGAAGCCCGAAAGTCTGACAACCAGTCTTACCAAGGGGTATCGTATTACCCAGTAACTGGGTTGTGGAGGTCAGATCGGCAGTCGCTCCATGTAAAAATACTGGTATTCAGCTGCATCCGGTTAGACTGGAAGCCGACCCCAACATAGTTGGGAAAAGGCTAGGCAGATGATGATAGTCAAACTGAGTGACTATTTAAACTTTGTATCAAGCTGTATACATTGTAGTCTTATTGTACAAATTATAAATAAAACATTATGTCAATTTGATGATACATCATCACCACTCAAATTATTATTAGGACCACGAGAAAATACCCAAAACATCGTATATTCCCGTTCGTCCCATCGACTTGGGAATTCATTATTTTTTTTCCCGATCGTCCCACTAATTTTGTTGATGGGACGAACGGGAATAATTTATTAATTATTTTTTAGTCCTCTTCAAACCACTTTAACCACCTTACTAACAAACGTTGTAGGTATAGCGTCTCTGTATAGTTACCTACACAACGCTTTGTCTTCTTCTTTCGAAACTCAAATTACTGACGACTGAAAGAGAGAAATCGGTGTGTAACTATTCATCTGATATAGAGGCAGTTTTCTCTCCTTTAAGACTCTCACTCAGGATGTGGTATTTGACTTTATGTATTATTTTTAAGTCTTTTATTTTTCGTCGTGTTGATTGCTATCAACTTCGCCACTTCCACGGCAGCGTCGCCATTTTTTGGGGCACAGAAGGCAGGATAAGAGGTGGAACATAGTTTGTGACACACTTTTTTAATTAAGTATGTCAACACACGAACCTGATATCGTTCTCTTCTTTTATAAATCGTTAGTACAGCTACGGTTTCCTAAAAAATCTTACATACTCGTAATAGGTACGTGTAGTTCCTTGCTTTTCCACCGCTCCTCAGCTTAACAACAACAGTACAAAATGACCTCCAATTCCTAAAACACATTTCCATTACACACATCAAGCAATACAACTTCCTTCCAACTTAAACCTGAAATTAAATTTCCTCGACTTTCTTTGCATTTCTTTGACAAGTAATAAAACCAGCTACAATTTATAAAGTTTATTCCTCTGTAGTAACAAGTAAGTATGCTAAACTTTGTAAAAGCTAGTAACTTTCGTCTATGGATCCGGGGGCGCGTAAGCAAGGCCGATGTTCCGAAGCTCGCAATCCTCTTGCATGAAATCCTTTAGCAGAAGTTTCTTGAGTGCCGTGCGACGTACCTGTTTATTAAATTTTAATATACCTTTTGACAGTTCAACAACATTCATTGCGTTATTTATGTGTTGAGCAGACAAATTTTTCGAACTTATGAAGCAATGGATTAGCAATTTGCTTCAAAATGATTCAGATTCCGGTTGATAGTGTGTTACGCAATTAGGGTGCTGATTATTTTACAACATATTTAAGCATAGGGAATGAAACTGTAACCACGGTATAATTATATATTATACAGTATTGTGACTCGGCCCTGTTCTAGAAATGATTAGCCGCGCGGTACGTAACACGCGATAGCTAGGGCTCCCGCCTACAGTATTTTAATTTCATCAACCTACTTGAGTTTCTTTCTAGTTTTGTGATTGTATAGGTAAATAGGTATTACATTTTATTATTTAAACAAATGAAATTCGTTATGAATGAAATAGGAAGAGTTCAATAAAAATACATGTTGTGTTTTTTGATTAGTAGATTTAATTTTAGAAAACTCATTGACGAATTCAAAGTATTCAAGCAACCAAAAACAGATATAGTCTATAATATTGCTCTTTGCCATTATTAAGTAAGTACCTACTTACTTGTACTTATTTCAATGAATAAGATAATATTTACATAATAAAGATAACAGACTTAAAATATAATAAGTAATAATAAGTACATGTCAGTATAGAAAAAAGCTCAAAAAAGAAGAAAAAGATCAATTCTATTTTTTGTAAGTTTCAAAAGTGAATTTCATGTGCCTATTTCATCGATCAAAATTGAAAAATAAAATTACAACTTGTCAACGATTCCTCAATTATATAAAATACGTCACACAAAAATAAGGTCAATAACCAAAGCAACAAATGCATTGACTTATGCACAAAAACTCAGGTGGAAATGGGCAGGGCATGTCGCGAGGCTTAAAGATCTGAGATGGACCAAAAAAGTGACATTTTGGAAGGGTCCTCCAGGTAAAAGGAGAAGAGGAAGACCGCTGACACGTTGGGAAGAAGAGATTGCAAGGACAGCCGGCCCAAACTGGAAACCGATCGCACAGGACAGAGACAAATGGGCATCTTTGGAGGAGGCCTTTACCCAATATGAGGTTCCTACAGATACTTATTGCTATACCAAAATAAACTAATTAATGTTATACAATTTAAGATATGTTAAATTAGCTAATAGTTAATAAGTAAAGCAGTAAACGGAAACAAACTAGATAAGCGTATTATAAATTAGAAATAAGTAAAATAAACAAAGATAAACCTAGTTAACTGAAGTAAATTAGTCAAGTGAGTAACTCAAACAATGTAAATTAGTAGGAAATAAAGGCTTTTTTATTTTATTTTATTTTATTTCATCAATCACTAATAAAGCCTATTTTAAATAAATTATTTGACTTTGACTTTGAGGGGAAAGAATTATAGGGTATCAAAAAAATGGTCCGCATCACTGTCAACAGGAAAAGTGCCCAAAGGGCTGGCAGCATTGCCACGTTGTACTTATGGCGATGTTGATTCTTTGGCCAAAAAATAAAAGCCAGCCCTCTGGTCACTGGCGAAATGGGAAAACTAGGTATTGTAAGTATACTTATAAGAACTTTTTTTGTAAAGAGTCGGATGCATTTTTTGCCTCTTGAAAAAAATTGTTAGCATTATGTAAATAAGAGAAGGGCAATTCTCGTAATTGTCTGATCTCAGACTCAATCTGTCAAAAATACCTCTAATTTCCCTACATTTTTGACAAGTTTTTGACATTGATTGTCGCCGAGATGAGATTGCGATTAATTTTTGAACGTTTTTATTACCTACGGGAATTGACCTTATGAAGTAAGTTAACCAGTTTCTTGCATAATTTTTGGCAAATGGATTATACCTACTTAACCCCCCATCCAACAGACAAGTGTGCAATTATGTGCGGATGACCTTTCTTTACATTTCGCTTATTTCAACGGTACAAAACAGAGTCATTCATTATTTTCATAAACTCAAACTCAAAGCATTTATTTCAATTAAACCATTTACAGGCACTTTTGAATTGTCAAGAAGTCGGTCAGTCAGAAAAAATGAAGCTAGTTAGCATATTAGGTTGAAGACGCCGAGTGGAGAAAAACAATAAAAAATACAATGATTTAAGTACGAAATTGTACCTAACCTACTGCCAAATACCTATGCATCTTATTGCAAGATGGAATTCTTTTATATTGAGAACTAGCTGCGCCCCGCGGTTTCACCCGCATAAGTGTCGATCCCGTGGGAATATCGGCATAAAAAGTAGCCTATGTGTTAATCCAGGGTGTCAGCTACCTCCATACAAAATTTTACCAAAATTGGTCCAGCTGTTTGAGCATGAAGTAAGTAACAAACATATAAACACACTTTTGTGTGATCTCAAGTTTGATGAAATACGAATTGTATTTTTTCATCTTACCTACTTAGTTCATTTAAAACAAATTGTTCTAAAATACCGTATATTCTATAAAGCGGAGATCGAACGAGCACAACGTTGTTTTTATATTTTAATTCACTTCACATAATTAGTGAGTCTTTACGAACCTTAGAGCTTCGCATAGTAAGCGAGTCCTTAGGTAGATACTTAAGAACACTAGAGCAAACAGTACGAAACACCTTGATTTTGCAGGTAGAGGTAACCATTTTAAAAATGAACGCCCCTCCACTGCTTGTTGCATATACATTTCAAATGTTTGTATAGACATTTTAGCGGAGGGGCGTCCAGTTTTATAATGGTTTACCTCTACCCCTCTACCTACATTTACTGACAATAGGTACTGCATCACAAATTCACAATGAAATGATGTGCATAAGCATTAAAGGCATTCAATTGTATTGCCGATGCATAATGAGTTATATATATTAATTAAGGGGTCCGTGGCTAAATAATAACAGCCGCACAGGTCGATCGATCAGGTTAAGCTACGCTTGCCGCGGTTGGTCTGTGGATGGGTGACCATATTTACATACTGAGACCCCTCCGTGCCTCGGAAAGCACGTTAAGCCGTTGGTCCCGGCTGTCATTCGTGGATCTTTGACAATCGTTACGGGTAGTCAGAAGCCCGAAAGTCTGACAACCAGTCTTACCAAGGGGTATCGTATTACCCAGTAACTGGGTTGTGGAGGTCAGATAGGCAGTCGCTCCATGTAAAATACTGGTATTCAGCTGCATCCGGTTAGACTGGAAGCCGACCCCAACATATTTGGGAAAAGGCTAGGCAGATGAACGAGTTTAAGTACCTACAAAGAAAGGTGGCAAAACCCTGAGACAATACAACTATACAATAGTTTTATCCAAAGAGATTTAAGATTTTAAGAAGTTTTTGGTTTTATCTCACGAAGCGACGCGTGCTTGACTTGTGGTTGTAGAGACAGCCTATGTGGTGCTTACTTGCAACCTCCGCGAGTTTGTTACAAGTGATTGGTATAAAATATGAGACAAAGATTTAGAATTAGAAGAGATAGGGCGTCAGATTAGTCTACAACCACACCCCAATACTTGACAGCTGTTGTGGTTGTGGTAGCGAAGTTAAATTAAATTCCAAGAGAAATGGAAATATACAAGAAACCTGTCAAACAAATCATAAACTAACCGCCAATGTTTGCCACTTCGCTTGCCGCAACTCCTCGCGAATGAACATCATTTCGGGGCGAAGATCCCGATGTGCAAAGGGATCCATGATGATTTTCAGCTTGGGGTCGATGCCCGCAAGCTGTTGGTCACTGAAAAATATTTAATCCGACTGAGGATCTAGATCTAGACTTTACTTAGACCTCAAAGATCCATCCCGATTTCTGGTTCTTTGCAGTTCAGTTTCGTACTTAACTACTACTGCCATCTGTACTTTGTACAAGAAAACTTGTTGTTTCGTTTTTACTATAACTAAACATAGATGGCGTAAAGAAAAACACAAATTCTGCACTTGGTTCTTCCAAGGCTCAATTATTTTTATTCTAGTATCCAGGTATTTTAATTAATTCTGACAAGACAACAGAGTAGTTAAATTATTTTCACCTCGTATAGCTTTCATCAAATAAAGTGAATACTTAGTTATTAGTGCATAACGAACCAAATCATGTTACGGGCATTACGGCAATACAGTTCATTTTCTGCTCATTTGGAGCGAAAAAAGGTCTGCATTGTCAAGACACAACTGTTCTAATCTTGCATCAAAAACTCAAAATCACAGCTGACAAATTCTTCAACTACAGTAGAACTACGCTAGGTGGCACTGCCTTTAGGGTATCGCTACCACCCTGCTACCTCCTACTGCAGACTCCTAGTTAGTCCTAGAGTATAATAATAATACGGGAGGTCGGGACCGGGAGGTCCTAGTCCAGTCCAAGCACATAGTAAATAGTAATAGGAAAAAAGTACAAATTAGCTCCAACATCTGCTTCTAGTGCTCCGGCTTCTTCTAGAGTCTCTCCTGCAGGATCTTCGCTATTTTCTGCAGACATTTTGCTACAAGTAAATCAGTAGATATAGGTTTTAATTCAAACAAACTCCCAGTAAATAGTTAGGCAAAAGTAAATGACAATTACTGATGATTGATTGTTGAATTTGTTTTATTTTGGTGTATAACGCCAAAAATAACAATCAACTCACAGACAAGACAGAACTTCACAAGAAAATTATATGATATTGTTTTTAACATAACATATATGATAACTTAACATGTTGATTTTATGCTTTAAATTTGTTTATACGTAATTATTAATTAGCAGCTGTGTAACAAAATCAGAAAAAGGAACACAGCAGCACCATCTATGGTTTTTTATCGAAATTAATACAAGCTGGAAAATCATGATGGCGTGCGTTCTGAAGTAATTTTTTTTTTCAGTCTCGAATGCATTCTTGATTCTTAAATAACAATAATCATTAAGTGATAAATGTTACAAAACTGTAAGTCATTTATTTATTAAGATAAAAAAGTGTCAGTGACTCTTAAAAAAAATTAAAATAATATTTGAATAAACTTTGAGACAGCGATGACTCATCAACATCCAATATTTCTGAACGCACTCCCACTCCGGTAAAAGGGTGAGTGAACCGCCTCATTGTTATTTATTGCATTTGCCTCTAATAATACATTAATTAGCCGTTTTACGGACACAGCGAGTGCAATAACATAGGTCGCGACAGCCATGCCGATGTGAGTAATTTAAAAGGTGTGGCACGACAAGGGGCGTAGTTTCTCATCTAGTGACATTAGTGGTGTGAAAAAATATTCTTCCTAACTCGTCGCAAGATGACCGAGTACAAATTAGTGGTGGTAGGCGCCGGAGGCGTCGGTAAATCCGCATTGACTATACAGCTGATACAGAATCATTTTGTGGACGAGTACGATCCTACGATCGAGGATTCGTATCGGAAACAAGTAGTTATCGATGGTGAGACGTGTTTGTTGGACATCCTCGACACGGCGGGCCAGGAGGAGTACTCCGCGATGCGGGACCAGTACATGCGGACGGGCGAGGGCTTCCTGCTCGTGTTCGCAGTGAACAGTGCTAAAAGTTTCGAAGACATTGGCTCCTATCGGGAGCAGATAAAGCGGGTGAAGGACGCGGAGGAGGTGCCCATGGTGCTGGTGGGGAACAAGTGCGACCTGCAGGCGTGGGCCGTGGACATGGCGCAGGCGCGCGAGGTGAGCTTGTTTACATAATAAACCTGCACCACACACACCATACTACATTCACATATGTTTGTGTACACTGCACAACAAAAAAACAAGACCAAGGAACAGTTACTTAAGTTACTTCATAAATCAAGCATCTAATCAGAGTTACACTTAATTGATCAATTAACTCCCATTTGTCTTATAAAAGCTTATTATGTGAAGCAGTTGTAATGATCTTATGTAAGATCTTTGTGTACATCCATACTTTGATTCATGAAACCACATTCTCTTAAAGACGGCTGGCAAGACAAGGCTGCCAGTAGTCGGCCTCAATATATACTCAAGACTAGTAGTTACTCTTTTGTGTCATAAAGTTAAGGATAAAGATTTAAATTAATTAAATCACTGTCATATTAAAAAGTATGATGTCACAACTTTATAAAATAAAGTTAAATAAACATATGATTATTGTCTAGAAATTTTGATCTCAAGGACAGAAAGCTACATTACATATTATGATCTGATCATATTTACCTACTTTGGATCATTCTAAAAGCGCTGTCATAGCTAATGAAAAGGCTAGATGATGTAATCAACAAATGTGATATGTCTGTGATGGATGTAAAGTAACATAATTTGACTACCTGTTGGTTGATATTTTTGCATTTGTGTTAGTTCTCCAGACAATGTATAACAGGGCGGCAGGGAGATCAACGCACAAAGCTGTTACCAAAGATTCAGTACATGATTCTGGGCCCCCATGATTGAATATTTTCAACAGTTATTAAAACAAAATCTGCTGTTGCCATTTCCTTGTCTAGAACTTTTTACTGAATCCATGGTAACATGTTGTGAGTCAATCTCCCTAACACCCTGTAGTTGTCCCCATACAATATTTGGACCAATTAAAATAAACATTCTAGTATTATTTTGCTACTGTATGATGACAACTGGTTGTAAATTTCATGAATTTTTCTGTTTTTAATCAACTTCAAAAAAGAAGGTTCTGTATTTGACCCATATGTATGTATGCGATTTTCTTAAAAACTATTTATGATTGTCTTCCATACCATCACCCCATTACATTTTATATTCCAAAGTATTCTTCTAAAAATGCTTACTAGAACTAATTAAAAGCCGCAAGGAGGCTTATGCAAACATAACGTAACAACTATGTTTGAACAATTTAACACATATTTAGTAACACCATCTAATACTTGCGCAAACAGAGCTTATTACGGTATCTCATTAACCTCATATTCAGATTCAATTTAAGAACACATGACATGTGTGTAACTGTAACTATTTTATACGAGGTATGGTAGAATGGCGACGTGAGAGCAGTGATGGGCCAGTGGTAATGATCCGAATAAACCAAGGCACTTTACATTGTGTAGTTTATTTCATCACCGCTGCTCTCAAAAACTGTGAAGGAAACTGGGATATAACCAAATATTTGAAGACATGTACCAACCAGCACTGGGCTCATGTGGTGGATTACGGCCCACTCTCTCTCACAGAGAGGAGGCCTGTGTCCCAATGATGGGAACATTATAGGCTGATTATGCTTATGGTTGAATGTTTTGAAGAATACTTTATTATTATTTTCCTTGATACAACTGTCAACATTTAAAATAGAAAACAACCTGTAGTTGATATATGCAACAAAGGATAGTTTACTAGTACTTATACATTCCAATGAAAACAAAGTAATCAATCAATTCAGTTTATAAATAAGCCTAGTGGCCTATGTTATAATCAGCATAGTGGTTTATTGATCGCCTTATCTTGCATTCTTTCTCAATACTCATTCTAAAAAACAGCCTTCCCCAAGTTATAAAATAGCCTTCACTAGTGGCCATGTACATAAAAATTTAAGTCCGGTGGAATGGTTGGCCAATCAGCACTGCCTTTACCTCATCTGGCTAGTGTTTTGACATGAGCTGTACTAATAACTGCTGCTGAGATTTATATGGTGTACATAATAAAGAGTATTCTATTCTATTCTGAGCGTGGGGATCTGGGTTTGATTTCCAGTTCGGGCAAAGTGTTATTGTTTTCGACGTTAACGTCGCGTCTGCGCAACGTTGGCGCTGCGCAGACGTTGGAGAAGCGCCAACACTCGTAAAACGCCAGTGGGATAGCGGCCTTATTAGGGACACTATCGAATGGTGTCATAATACAGTTTTTTTTTTTTTCAAAATCAACAGGTTGGATTCCTGGCTAGAAATATTGATTTTTCAAAAATCCAATGATGCAGTTTTAGTTTTCATCAAAATCGAGCCCGGAACTCCGTTGAGTACTTTTCGCTATTCCTCATAGTTTTGAATTTGGCCATCCACTCACACTTGAAAAATTCACCTTGTATACTAATAACTTAATACTATATACTATACATATAATAAAATTGTAGAAAAGTGGTGTCTGTACAATGGAAATATATAAAAAAAAAGTAGCAGGGGTTGTTATTATATTGATGCCGAACCCGAAAGTGTAATTAATTTTTTTTTTCTGTTTGTCTGTGTGTTTGTGCACGCTAATATCAGAAACGGCTTATTCGATTTAGATGCGGTTTTCACTAATATATTGTAGTAAGCTTCACTTAACATTTAGTGTTTATTTCATGTCAATCGGTTCATAAATAAAAAAGTTATGTCAATTTAAAGAATCACGGCGAACATTTGTTAAGGTAATACAGAGAAACATTACTGTAAAGTAAATTTTTAGCTACCCAAACGACGGTATGTGTAATTTAAAATGTGCTGCCCGAAAAGTCACTATTCCACGCGGACGAAGTCGCGGGCACAGCTAGTAACTTAATATAACTTAATTATGCTGCTATAAGAGAAGCAAATACCACAATACCCTCCACCTGTGCCTCCCATTCAGGATAAGATAATACAGCCTTATACACTGCAAAAAGTCTGGCTATTATATTCAGCTACATATCACATTATCAATCGGAATCGGTTTCATTTTGACAGTTCAACAACATTCATTGCGTGTTGAGCAGACAAATTAGAACTTATGAAGCAATGGATTAGCAATTTGCTTCAAAATTATTCAGATTCCGACTGATAGTGTGTTCCGCAATTAGGGTGCAGGTTGAAGTATTACAATTCTTTACTAACACCCTGTAAAGTTTATGTACAGACGCCAGCACATCAACCTACTACAATCTGTCAAATTTCTTTAATAGATTTTCAACTTTATCGCTAAAGCATAAGGTTCAAAGTTGATTGGGAACACCCTGTAAAGTTTGTGTACAGACGCCAGCACATCAACTTACTACAATCTGTCAAATTTCTTTAATAGATTTTCAACTTTATCGCTAAAGCATAAGGTTCAAAGTTGATTGGGAAAATTTTACAGTTTCGGTTAACTTGATGTGCTGGCGTCTGTACCATTGTCCTGTTCTTTGGTCTTTATTCAAATAAAGCCCACCAAGACACATTAATATTATAAAGCTGAAGAGTTTGTTTGAAAGCGCTAATCTCTGGAACTACCAGTAGGATTTGAAAAATTATTTTTCATTTGATAGCCCAATTCTTGAGGAAGGCTATAGGCTACTTAACATCACGCTAGGACCCATAGGAGCCGAGCAAACTAAAAAAAAAATACAGAAAGAACGCTAAGCGAAAACGAAGTAGTAGCGCGGACAGGCGACGCGTTGCGATGCGACGGTCAAGGGAACAAGAAATTTCACGCGGACGAAGTCGCGGGCAAAAACTAGTCTGTTTATAAAATCCTTGTGGCTTTAAAACATGCAACTTGTTGATGCAAAAATAAAACATGAAATTATTTCTGAATTCTTATAAATCCACGACCTCATTCCACCGGCCCCCTTCTACCTTCGGACATCCAGACGCACTGCATGTTACCATCCCTACCTGGTTGCTATTCCACCAATTCGCACTAAGCGTTTGCAAATGTCCTTTATAACGCGCACAGCAAAAGAGTGGAACTCTGCCTGCGTCTGTTTTTCCGAGCACATACAAACCAAATTTCTTCAAAGTGAGAGTGAACTGGGCTTCTTCTGGATAAGCTCGCTCCATCGTCGACTTTGTCTCTGTCACCTTTGACCTAGACTAGAGTCAAGAGCAAGTCCATTTCAAATAAAATAAAAAAACTTTATTTCTGACCGGATGACCTGTGTGTGACTTCGGTATGCTCAAACAATTAACAAGGCAGGAGAAAATAATACAAGATGGCAATTAAAATAAATGAAGTGCTCTTCTCGTGAAGTGAGTCACCCGGCGGCGTCTGCGCATTGTTCAATGTGCCACTTCAGCTAATGAAAGCACTTTTAAATTACGTTTTCAGTCTGGTAATTTAGGAGAAATTTAGATTGCTGCTCTTTATAACATTTCTTGGAAAAAGTTTATGTTAGTAAGTTAGTTGAACATCTAAGCGGATACAGCTGAATATAGTATTTTACATGGAGTTATTACCTATCTGACCTCCAGAACCGGTTAACACAATACCCCTTGGTAAGACTGATTCTCAGACTTTGGGGCCTCTGCCTACCCCTAACAACAGTCAAAGATCATAATATAATTAATTTAATAACAAACACTAAAACATTATATAATCAAAGACTAAAACATAGACCTGTCAAAAAAATATGGGCTTCACACAATCTACCAGCCCTTTTCAGTAGGTCAGAAAAAAAACATGTAAAATAACTCCCAAATCAAATTAGCCATGTAAAAAATATCTATTGTATTTTTTAACACTTACAAAAAATACTGTAAACAGAATAGCATTTTATTTAAACCAAGAATCGCGTTTGTATTCAACATCATAATAACTATTGCACAGATACTTACAATTCAATGTTTATGAAATACTTTATGTCTTCATTTTAAGCATTCCATAGACATGTGAACTTACTATTTTCATTGCTTACTTTATAAATAAACCAAATAAAGTAGAAATGTAAGCAACTTATTTTGATAAAATAAGGATAACAGGCAAGAAATATTATATTCTTGTTCCAGTTTACTATTTATAAATGAATATTCATCATCATTAATCAGACAACTGACATATCCTTAACAAAAACAGGTTTTTTATTAACAAGTTGGTAATTTGCTTAGGATCTGAGATAGATGTGGAGGAATTATGTGATAATATCGCTCATTTGGACAAACATCGACGTAACTGCTACTTTTTTTTTAAATCTTTGCTTCACTAACGTAAATACGCTTTCTAAGTGCTTTGTCATATTTAACTCCGTTTTGGGAAAAAATACATTTACGTCGATGTTTCTCCAAATGAGCGATATTGTAATTAAAACTGTCATAATATGCAGATATGTTACTAGGGGAAGCCCCAAATCAGAACAAAGTTAAAACAAGCTTTCATTTCGTATTTATAATACTAAACAATGCAATAGGAAGGTACCTATAGAAATACAATAGTAGCTCACATTATTTTATATTATTCCCTGGGAAATAATGACAGGGATTCGGAGGATTCCATGTCAAGTGTGGATTTTAGTACAATATCAAGACTAGGGCTTCCAATACCGGTATCCCGGTATTGGCTAATACCGGTATCCCGGACATTTTTTGTCATTTTTCAATACCGGTATTGAAATATCCAATACCGGGATTACGGTATTGGTGATTTTATTTTATTTTCAGTAGAAACTACAGTGTCACAATTTCGTTCTATTGCACATTATATTTCAATTTTTTTTTTAAGGACGCTATCACATTTTTTCACGAATAACAGTGCTTTTCAGGTACCATTTTAATGAACTTGGAGTCGCAACTGCAAGGATATCTTGGTTTCAAATTAAAGATAATATATTCATCTCCAGAATGGCTCCATAACAATTAAATAGCCCTATACAAAATTTTCACACAAATACGTTTTTACCATCACAGTAATCGCAAAAAATTTAATAAAAAGGGGTTTGAATAAGTACCTATATAGCTAAATCCACTGCATATTTTAATTTAAAAATAAGAAGATATTGTTGCTTATATAGTCCTGATACGACAAGCTAAATATTTTGTAGATAAATAAATAACTTTTTCATTTATGAGACAAATAAGGAACGCTCTCAAATTTCTCCATACATTTTCTACCCGCGGACACTTGCGGTTCGTCATTCCGCGCTCAGAGGCGCTCGTGGAAGCACGTCTGTGTCGCTTTCTCGCAAAAAATAATTACGTAAAAAAGTGAGTTCCGAGTTGTGTACTGAGGTCGGACGAAGTTGATACTTTTTCGGACCGAAATAAAATTAAGTACGATTATTGGTATTTTTTTCAGAAACAAATACTTAGTTGTAATTTTTACAAGCTTTTATTTAACTTGCAATGTATGTATGTACGAGTATGTATGTATGTAACTATGTTTGTTCGGGTGGACTCTTGCAACTAAATTTTGAACCAGATATCTTCAACCGATTGAGCTGAAATTTTGTATGCACTTTTAGTTTGGATGACAATGCATGGTTAGCTGTGTGACGTTATTCTAAATCCAAAATGGCGGAACGCCCAAGATGGCGGACTACTTATTTTTAAGGCACTCCTGCAATATGGATATCAAACGAAAGGGATTGCTGAGAATAACTCGAAAAATAAAATGACGTCACTCTAAATCCAATATGGCGGACTTCTAAAGATGGTGGATTAGTTATTTTTAATGCACTCCTACAATATGGGTATCAAATGAAAGGGATTGCTGAGAATAACTCGAAAAATAAAGTGACGTCACTATAAATCTAATATGGCGGTCATCTAAAGATGGTGGACTAGTTATTTTTAATGCACTGCAACAATATGGGTATCAAATTAAATTACTTGCTGAGGATGACTTGAAAAATAAAGTGACGGCATTCTAAATCCAATATGGCGGAACACCAAAAATGGCGGACTAGTTATTTTTAATGCACTTCCACAATATGGGTATCAAATGAAAGGGCTTGCTGAGAATAACTCAAAAAACAATGTGACGTTACTCTAAATGCAATATGGCGGACTTCTAACGATAGCGGACTAAGCTTTTTATGCTTTCCTACAACATGGGTATCAAATGAAAGGTCTTGCTCAGAATACGTATGCGAGTTAAACTCCACAAAAAAACCTGTCCAGCAATAACTAAAAAGTAAAAAACAAATTAAAAGTAATTTTTTTTTTAAAAACAAGCTTTTAGTTAAATGCGCTAAAAAGAATAAAATAAAATTGTCCTTTAAAACTTTTACTATCAACTTATAACGTCATTAAGTACACAAGTTATATATGATATAAAAGCTAGTTGCGAGATTTACCTGTGTAGATAAACAAGTAAATAACATGATCTGATTGATTTTCATTTTTTTAATTTTCAAACTAAGTAAATACGAGTACTTAAATCTGAAAAAAACTTTTTTACTTTTAATTTATTTATTTAGTGGATGTAGATGACGGATAAAGATTGTACCTATAAATATTTATTTTATTATTTTATAATCAAATTAAAATGATGGAAATGTTTTTTTTTTGACATTCGATATTAATAGTCGATTTTGGGGTTTTTCGGGGTGATGATTACGAATATAACATCCATTTTTTATTCAAGGTAGCGGATTTTTGTTTGTGACAAATCGACTTACGGCCAATTTCTTCATAATACCAGTATATCCAGTTGTCATGCTACGTCACAGTTTTACTCTTCAATTCAGTAATTTTTTTTAGTGAATTATAATGTTGCTATATTGAAGAATACAATTGTGACGTAGCATGAAAACTGAATAGACTGGTATTACGTTTAGTCGGTTAACAAAGTCGCGTGGTTTTTTTGTTTACCTTTATTTAGCTACCTAAACCTATGGAGTATAGTAGTAGTACAATGAAATATTTTCTATGTGAAAAGACAGCTGTGCTGCTGGGGAGTTTGTTGCGCCACTTCTTCCCAGCGAAAGCACTAAGAAGTGAAGGGCGGGCGTTTTGGGGACTGTCTTTTGTAATTTTGACATTCGAAAAGTGCTGATTCTCAGCCTAATTTGAATAAATTACTTTTGATTTACTTTTTTTCTTATTTTTAAGTAAATAAAATACTGTTTTCATAAGGGAATGATTATTATTAAATATCACAACGAAACTCTACGATAAACTCCCAGGCTAGTATTTGATTATGTAATACTCCAACAATTGACATCAAAAATAATATTTAAAAGTACTTAGGTACATCTTTTCAAACTAACAGCAGACTGTGGTATAAATGTGGATGTTCCTTGTAATACTAAAATGTTAAGGTCGTTTTTGGGTACCTAGTAATGAACATATTGACTGATGAACTTCAACAATACTAAAAACATGATTATCACGCAGATAGTAAGTACTAATAACACTTACCAAATTCGATTGCGAACTTACAACTAACTTTACTCAATAAATACCAGCAAAATTAAAAAAAAAATCTTCAAGTACCAAGATTAGTTAAGTTACGTATAAAAATCGAGCGAACAATGGTTTCAATGTGTGCGTGCGCGTAATGTTGCTGTGTTGCGATTCAGATACCTAAACTTGAGCGAGTTCAAAATGTGATAGCGTCCTTAACGTTCACTGAAGGTAAGCAGAGAGGTGTATTGTAGGTCTGTACAAACAACATTATAATATTAGTCACTAGCGTCATCATTGGTTCGAAATAAAAAAAGCTTGATCTGAATAATTATTATGTTCGTGATCGTTCCGTTTTGCCCCGACATCTTTTCCACAAGTACCAGGGACACATGAATTTGCAGGAGTTTCGTATGTATAGGTACGACTAGCGATTGTCCGATCAACGTCCGTTTCCATTTACCCCGTCACATGATGTCCAGAAACTAAACTAAAACCAGGCACGCATAAGTTATCAGGAGGCGTCTTATATCATCAGTTTTCTTTATAGGTAGGTACTACGTTCACTGAAGGTAAGCAGAGGCACAAAACAGAAAGGTAAAGTAAAAACCTGAAATCGTGAAAAAAAATCAGCTGCTCCCTACATTCCCATTACCCATAGTAAAAGTTTAGGTCCCATATTAAAGTTGTTTGTTATCATGAGTACAATCACGTGTTTAGGTACCTATCGGTTTAGGTAACCATTTATAACTCAAAAACTCGGCCGGACCGATTTAAGTACATAATATAAATTATGATCTTTGATTTGTTGGTTTTGTCTCCGCCCCGAATAGCAGAATAACTACTGAAACGTGGGAAAAAATCACAAAATAAATAGGCAATAATAATGAAGATAATTAATTACTTACCTATTAATTTTCTCATACATTTTTTTGTATGGAACGGGTATTGATTCTGAGCTGAGACGGCAATTTATGCGTCCTACCCAAATGTCCTTTCTTTGATATTCGTCGAATCGTTGAGCTCCATAAGTTCTGAGTTGAGCTGCATGATTGATTACTGACAAATGCGTGCATTGACTGGACAGGTCCACTCAATCTGTGAGGTTCTTTCCTCGAAAGACCATTTCAGTCACCAATCTACTTGGTCTTCACATGATCTGACAATGATCTGAAATTTCTATGGTGTGACCTCTCTGAGTTGGTTTCGGCCTTTCTTCTCAGAGTAGTGAGATAAGAAACACCGACTTCATCTGGTCTTTAAAATTATGATTGACGTGGAAAATTGTTTGCAGAAACCTACTTACAGAAATAAAATCATTTATCCTAGAACTTACCTCTGAATGGCCGGACGGATTTGCCCCGTCACATTCGCCGCAGAAAAGGCACTTTACCAGGCGAACATGAGACGTTTAGAGGTGCAAGGTCGAAGTAATGGCGCGCTTGTAGATAAAAAGCAGGGACCGGACAACCCCGCTTAAGAGTTAAGCCTTTGGACAGGGTAACCCGTACATGGGGTAACTCATATCGCAGTGTTACCTTTTGTTGGAGTTACATCCTCGAAACCCAGCGAAACGGTTAACACCTTTATTAAGGTAACCACGTGAAGTGGTTAAGGACGCTATCACATTTTTTCACGAATAACAGTGCTTTTCAGGTACCATTTTAATGAACTTGGAGTCGCAACTGCAAGGATATCTTGGTTTCAAATTAAAGATAATATATTCATCTCCAGAATGGCTCCATAACAATTAAATAGCCCTATACAAAATTTTCACACAAATACGTTTTTACCATCACAGTAATCGCAAAAAATTTAATAAAAAGGGGTTTGAATAAGTACCTATATAGCTAAATCCACTGCATATTTTAATTTAAAAATAAGAAGATATTGTTGCTTATATAGTCCTGATACGACAAGCTAAATATTTTGTAGATAAATAAATAACTTTTTCATTTATGAGACAAATAAGGAACGCTCTCAAATTTCTCCATACATTTTCTACCCGCGGACACTTGCGGTTCGTCATTCCGCGCTCAGAGGCGCTCGTGGAAGCACGTCTGTGTCGCTTTCTCGCAAAAAATAATTACGTAAAAAAGTGAGTTCCGAGTTGTGTACTGAGGTCGGACGAAGTTGATACTTTTTCGGACCGAAATAAAATTAAGTACGATTATTGGTATTTTTTTCAGAAACAAATACTTAGTTGTAATTTTTACAAGCTTTTATTTAACTTGCAATGTATGTATGTACGAGTATGTATGTATGTAACTATGTTTGTTCGGGTGGACTCTTGCAACTAAATTTTGAACCAGATATCTTCAACCGATTGAGCTGAAATTTTGTATGCACTTTTAGTTTGGATGACAATGCATGGTTAGCTGTGTGACGTTATTCTAAATCCAAAATGGCGGAACGCCCAAGATGGCGGACTACTTATTTTTAAGGCACTCCTGCAATATGGATATCAAACGAAAGGGATTGCTGAGAATAACTCGAAAAATAAAATGACGTCACTCTAAATCCAATATGGCGGACTTCTAAAGATGGTGGATTAGTTATTTTTAATGCACTCCTACAATATGGGTATCAAATGAAAGGGATTGCTGAGAATAACTCGAAAAATAAAGTGACGTCACTATAAATCTAATATGGCGGTCATCTAAAGATGGTGGACTAGTTATTTTTAATGCACTGCAACAATATGGGTATCAAATTAAATTACTTGCTGAGGATGACTTGAAAAATAAAGTGACGGCATTCTAAATCCAATATGGCGGAACACCAAAAATGGCGGACTAGTTATTTTTAATGCACTTCCACAATATGGGTATCAAATGAAAGGGCTTGCTGAGAATAACTCAAAAAACAATGTGACGTTACTCTAAATGCAATATGGCGGACTTCTAACGATAGCGGACTAAGCTTTTTATGCTTTCCTACAACATGGGTATCAAATGAAAGGTCTTGCTCAGAATACGTATGCGAGTTAAACTCCACAAAAAAACCTGTCCAGCAATAACTAAAAAGTAAAAAACAAATTAAAAGTAATTTTTTTTTTAAAAACAAGCTTTTAGTTAAATGCGCTAAAAAGAATAAAATAAAATTGTCCTTTAAAACTTTTACTATCAACTTATAACGTCATTAAGTACACAAGTTATATATGATATAAAAGCTAGTTGCGAGATTTACCTGTGTAGATAAACAAGTAAATAACATGATCTGATTGATTTTCATTTTTTTAATTTTCAAACTAAGTAAATACGAGTACTTAAATCTGAAAAAAACTTTTTTACTTTTAATTTATTTATTTAGTGGATGTAGATGACGGATAAAGATTGTACCTATAAATATTTATTTTATTATTTTATAATCAAATTAAAATGATGGAAATGTTTTTTTTTTGACATTCGATATTAATAGTCGATTTTGGGGTTTTTCGGGGTGATGATTACGAATATAACATCCATTTTTTATTCAAGGTAGCGGATTTTTGTTTGTGACAAATCGACTTACGGCCAATTTCTTCATAATACCAGTATATCCAGTTGTCATGCTACGTCACAGTTTTACTCTTCAATTCAGTAATTTTTTTTAGTGAATTATAATGTTGCTATATTGAAGAATACAATTGTGACGTAGCATGAAAACTGAATAGACTGGTATTACGTTTAGTCGGTTAACAAAGTCGCGTGGTTTTTTTGTTTACCTTTATTTAGCTACCTAAACCTATGGAGTATAGTAGTAGTACAATGAAATATTTTCTATGTGAAAAGACAGCTGTGCTGCTGGGGAGTTTGTTGCGCCACTTCTTCCCAGCGAAAGCACTAAGAAGTGAAGGGCGGGCGTTTTGGGGACTGTCTTTTGTAATTTTGACATTCGAAAAGTGCTGATTCTCAGCCTAATTTGAATAAATTACTTTTGATTTACTTTTTTTCTTATTTTTAAGTAAATAAAATACTGTTTTCATAAGGGAATGATTATTATTAAATATCACAACGAAACTCTACGATAAACTCCCAGGCTAGTATTTGATTATGTAATACTCCAACAATTGACATCAAAAATAATATTTAAAAGTACTTAGGTACATCTTTTCAAACTAACAGCAGACTGTGGTATAAATGTGGATGTTCCTTGTAATACTAAAATGTTAAGGTCGTTTTTGGGTACCTAGTAATGAACATATTGACTGATGAACTTCAACAATACTAAAAACATGATTATCACGCAGATAGTAAGTACTAATAACACTTACCAAATTCGATTGCGAACTTACAACTAACTTTACTCAATAAATACCAGCAAAATTAAAAAAAAAATCTTCAAGTACCAAGATTAGTTAAGTTACGTATAAAAATCGAGCGAACAATGGTTTCAATGTGTGCGTGCGCGTAATGTTGCTGTGTTGCGATTCAGATACCTAAACTTGAGCGAGTTCAAAATGTGATAGCGTCCTTAACTACGTAAATTTTAAAAACTGCGTATTTTAATTATCTGGTGGTTCATTTATTCAGAGTTAGTTACATTTTATTACTACTTGCGAAGGTAAAGAATGGGATTAAAAACGGTAGTCTTTATTTTTGCCTCACGGTCATGGCAAGAATTACAGAGAAGAATAGAAGTACTATCCTTAGATTCCTGAAGTGAAAAGGATATAAGTCTTCGAGCACGAAGAACCTCGAAATTACGGACTTCCTACAGTTTTTGACTTATAACTTCTAAAAGGTACGTCCTACAGAAAAGTCATCCAACACATTTTTAAAGTGTAGAAAATTTGAGCGCAGCCCTAACTCTGTAGTTCCAATACAACTCGAGATACAGTTTTGTAACATACTTCCTCAGCTTCCTCAGCAGGCCAAATGCTCGAACAACTGAGCCACGCCAGTCTTCAAGTCGGACTTACGATGAACATGTCGAAAACAAAGCTAATGACAAACAACACAGTGGGTTGAATTGGTCCATCAGTAGGTACATTTACCTCAGCCAAATAGTATCCTTCGAGGCGAGACAGGACAAAGAAGTCGCTCGCCGCACAGAAAATTTCTTTAAGAACTATTGGTCGATGAAACATCTCATGAAAGGACCTCTCCCGCATTTACTAAAATGAAAGTTCATGGACATGTGCATTCTTCCCACCCTCACCTACGGAGCGCAAACATGGTCTCTTACAAAGCGTCAAAAGTCCGCACTTGGAGTCTGCCAACGGACTATGGAACGAAGTATACTAGGTGTCAAAGTCATAGATCGCATTAAGAACTCTATACTTCATTCCAAAATACAAATAGCGGACGCTGGCCGCACAGATGCTGGACTAAAGTGGAACTGGGCTGGGCTGGCCATATCCGTCGCATGTCGGAGCAGCAATATGCAAAAGCCACCACTCAGTGGATCCCCAATGGCAGAAAACGACAGCGTGGCGGGTCCAGAAAGAGATGGCTGGATGAGCTGAACTCCTTTTTAAAGGATTGGCCCACAATCGCAGTAGACCGGAAAAAGTGGAAAGAGGGAATAGGCCTTTGCCCTGCATTCGGACAACACAGGCTTATAATAAATAATAATACATACATACTATCCTAACAACATCCTAAAAAATCAGCCCAGTGTAATTTTTGGCGCCCTAATGCGATTTTTGTGTCATGAACTTCATGACTGGCTGGCCTATACAGTATAGTTATAATTTAAAAGTGATTTTTATATTTAAAAAACGGCATTTTATTGTTTTGTTTGTTTCATATTTTATTGTTTTAAACTAATTAGATTCACTACAAAATAATAAAAAAAACAATGTAGAAAAAAAAGTAGTCTAATACCGGGATCCCGGTATTGTAAATTTTCAATCCGGTATTAATACCGGTATTGAAAAAATCCGGTATTTGAAACCCCTAATCAAGACCTCAACAATCACAGGAAAATAGGGATTAGGAGGATTACATAGGTACCTAATTTCCATTCAAGGCTTTTAAACGGAAATTAATTCTGTAGTCTAAGGCTAGGCCCCAAACGCCTGTCATTGACAGGTGTTTGGGAGCTGATGCCACTTTATTGGTGCGTGCTGTTTACACCTATACCAGTTTTGAACGGTAACTAACTTGCCCGTATCGTGCAACAATTGTACGTGTTGTTTACACGGTGCCAGTCAAATTGTTGCATTCATTTTATGGTATGCAACAGGTAATAAACCGCATCTTTGTGCCCTCTATACAAAACTACAGAAATCCAACGGGTGGTCCTATTTGTAACCACACCACATTCTGAATATTTAGATACTAACCGACAATCTACTTTTAGAATCCTTGTAGGTTTATTTGTTTATCCTGTTCTTGTTCAACAAATGAGTAGGTCAGACAGTCGCTCGCTCGACCAGGCAATACAAACAAATAACAATGTCTGGTACTTCTGAATTTGTTTCTTTTTAAACGAAAATCAGTCATGATCATGTCTGTGGTGTTTGTTATACATAACATATACATCCTTACATTAATAATATTATAAATGCGAAAGTGTGTCTGTCTGTTACCTCCTCACGCTTAAACCGCTGAACCGATTTAGATGAAATTTGGTATAGAGATAGTTTGAGTCCCGGGAAAGGACATAGGTTAGTTTTTATCCCGATATTCCCACGGGAAATTTATGCGGGTGAAACCGCGTGGCGCTGCTAGTGATTTGATTTGATTTAACTCATCTGCCTATCCTTTACCCAACTATGTTGGGGTCGGCTTCCAGTCTAACCGGATGCAGCTGAATACCAGTATTTTACATGGAGCGACTGCCTATCTGACCTCCACAACCCAATTACTGAGTAATACGATACCCCTTGGTAAGACTGGTTGTCAGACTTTCGGGCTTCTGACTACCCGTAACGACTGTCAAAGATCTACGAATGACAGCTGGGACCAACGGATTGTTACCCATCCACAGACCAACCGCGGCAAGCGTAGCTTAACCTGATCGATCGACCTGTGCGGCTGTTATTATTTAGCCACGGGCCCCTCCAACGACAACAAACGTAACTATTCCAATCTTTATCCTTAATTTTAAAGTTACAAATGCTCATAGTGTAAAATCAGATTTTTGGAGTTACTCGTATCATGTAGACACATAGAAATCTATTATCTATGTGTAGACACCACAGATGTGTTCATGTTGATAGCAATAAAGAGAGATTGGAGGTTGGTTTCTGCGTTTGTCGATGTTATCATGTAAGTGGCTTGCGATGTTGACCATTGGAACCCTTGCTGCAGTCTGCAAAATGGCTGGATATATTAAATCAGTTGACTTAACCCAAAGCTGTCTACTGGACAAAGGTCTCTCCTAATTCAGGACAACACTCGATTCCCATCCTTGCGCATCACCTAATGTCACCGCTGTCCGGGGCTTCTTTCTCTAAACCTTTGGTCTCCTAAGAAACCGGTGAACAATAACGGCTGTCCAAATACAGAGCGTTTTTTGACACCTCAATGTCAAATACTGGTGACAAAGACAGATTTTCATGACGGCGGTTATAATATGATGGAGCCAGGCTTCTAGGAAACCGTAGCATAAGACTTCGGTCCATCTAGACGAGAAGAACCCTACGTTTTCCGATACGCAAACTCCACGCAAGAGGTCGTCTGCCTCAAGTTCAACCGTCATTGTTGCTTCGTCAGACATGACCACTGCCACTTCAGAGGGGCAATTCTCGTAATTTTAAGAACGTCCACAGTTTGATCTCAGTCTCAATCTGTCAAAAATACCTCTAATATATATACTAAATAAAACAAAGTCAGGTTAGTTACACTATTTACAACTGAAGATCAAGGATTTGTTGGATTTGTCTCCGCCCCGAATAGCAGAATAACTATGTATAAAAACATGGAAAAAACAATTTGTGAAGATAATTAATTTTCTCATACATAAGTTCTTATTGATTCTGAGGCGGTACGAAGATCGCCGGGTCAGCTAGTTTCCCTATATGTTTGACATTGATTGTCGCTGAGATTGCGACTAGATTTTGAACGTTTTTAATTACCGGAATTGGCCGTCAGTTTGCTAGCTCTGTAGAGAGTAGAAGGACCAATCGCTAACAGGTAGTCTTAATAAAGCCGACTCACGAACCTTAACTTAGATCTATAAAACCACAGTTCGTGCAAGTCCAAAAGATTAATTTCTAAACATACTGTTGCGCAGTGCACTTGACTACTAAGTCCTAATAATAATCAGACTTTGTCTGGCCATTGTCTGTCAGTTTTTAAACTACTACTGGAAACAAAATGTACCATCACGCAAACCCATTTGATTCACCTGGATCGCGGATAATTAATGTGTAAGCTCATTTGTGGTTAATTAATAACAATATAAATTAATATTCAATCAAAACAACGTTATAATAAATTGCCTAATTCGTCATTATCCTGTTCATGCTGTGTTATTTAAAGTTCGAGACCAGAACTATTAATATATTAATCATCTGAGTAATGCGCTAATGTTGCTCCTTCCTGGTGATACATAGGTACCTACATAATATACAATAAATGTATAACTGTTATACACATTACTCATTGTGACAATGTTTTGATGAGCTTAAAATGTACCTAATGTCCGTCAAATCTAAGAAGTACCGTTTGACAGTTCTGACAATTGAATGATAGGGGTGGGATGAAAAAATCGATTACTATAATATCCGAACTTTAAGAGATCGATTACTATAATATCCGAATTTTAAGAAATCAATTGTTATAATTAAATAAAAGAAATGTTTAGGATATTTTTTTATTCACTACTAGTACTAGTATCGTCGTCTTCGTCATCATCGTCATTTAAATTAATGACCAGTTGATTGTCCATTACATTATCAAAGTGTACGTCTCTTTCGAAGTCGTCCATTATTATTTTCTTTGTTTTTTGTACTACTTTACTCCAATCTTCCTGTGTAACTTGGGCACATGCTTCCTTTAATAAACCTTCCATTTTCTTGACACTGAAGGGTGGTTTTGTGTTGTGTCTTGCTGCATAACCTGTAAAACAATAATGTAACTATTTGATAGCAGACGAAAACCATTGTTTAAATTATAAATGTTAGAAGTACTCGTGTTATTATTATAATATTATAAAATATTACCTTTAACTTGGGCCCAAATCAGTTCAATGGCATTATATTGGCAATGGTACGGAGGAAGTCGTATGACTTTGTGCCCGTGCTCTTCGGCCAATTGGTCAATTACATATGTCGGTTTTGGTGGTTTATGCAATTTCACTAACTGTAATAATTCAGCTTTTAATAGTGACATGTCGGCATCCACTCCTTTTCTTTGCAGCCATGCCACCAAATCTGCTTTCTTATTGGCTGACGTAGGTGCTTTATCAATTTGCACAGAGTGGTATGGGGCATTATCCATTATAATTGTGCTGTTAGGAGGGATATTCTGTAATAAATTTAAGAACCACTCTCGGAACCTTACTGCGTCCATTTCTTCATGATACTCTTTAGTGCTTTTGGATTGGAAAGCTAATAAAGAGTTTTCCACGAAGCCTGTAGACGCTGACCCAGCATGGCATATTATGAGGCGTCCACCTTTTCCTATCGGCACCTTCGAGCACGAAGCTTCAGAATCATCAGTCCATGTTTTCGGCACAGAATGGTTGGAATTTAGCCAGGTTTCGTCCAAAAATATTACATTATCCCAGTTTATAATTTGTTTAACTTCGCGCAGGAATGTTAGTCGCTGCATAATTATGTCATGTCGCTCCATAACAATTTTTCGTTTGTCAACTTTTTTGTATCTGAAGCCAATTCCTGTTATTACCGTTCTCAACGACTCTATGCTTCCCTTATACAGCCCATCTTTTAAAGTTGCACATAACTTTGCCAATGTTGGAAATTCGCCTCTTGTAAAATACCCGTATATATGGTTTCTAATAGCATGACTATCGAATTCATCGATGCCTGTCACAGGTTTATTTCTTTTTCGTTTTTTCGGTGTGTGAAGTACGTTACTGTCACTCCCCGAAGGTCCATATTTTTCACTTAATATTTTGCCAACGGTGCGGCTACCAATACCGAGAGCTTCACCGACGCGATCCCGAACTTGTGTAACTGGCAGTAGAAGTCCACCATTTTGAGATTCACGCTCAAAATACTCGTGTAATTTCACCACCAATTCACGAGCCTGGCTGTTCAAAGTACGTCCTCTTTTCGACATTATTAATAAACACTTGCTTAGTTCGGAGTCCAGTATAAATATTGCCAAGGTAAACGGATAAAGAATGATCAGTCCAGAAAAGTAATAGCCAAGTCACAAATTGTAAAACACAAACGAGAAAGCAAGTACGCGCACAGTCAGCTTCCAAGATGGCGAGAGACTGCTGACGCCGAACCGACCGAGCGGACCGCGTGCGCTTGTAGTTGGCAGTGTTGCCAGAAAAAAAAAATTGTAGAGACTTGGACACCTGCGATTTTGCCTATTGACCTAAAAATAATTAAATTAATTTATTTTAGGGTATCTGTGTATTCAGTGCATTATGCGGTCGCGCAGTAACGTCGTTAATTTATAACATCAGGCAACAACATTTTTGTGAATGGGTTCTACATACCTTATTTTTATTAGTTTTAGACTTAGAAGAAAAAATTGTAATTGTAAAATCAATGGATGTGCTTGTTAAAAATTTGTTTATTTCTCTGTAATATGCAAACCCATACTATCATACACAAAAATAAATGTAAAAAACACTATCCCTGACTCCATTTACTATTTCGACAGCGTTAGCGCGAGAAACCCCGACTTATTTGGGCGCGAAAATCAAAAATCGACAAATCGCTTTCGACAACTTTTTAAAGAAGCAAATATATTTGATTTATAAATACGTATTTTTGGTGAATGGGTTTTATCTCATATTTTACGATTACATAACTATTTAGTTATGTAATCGTAATATGTGAGATAAATCCCATTCACATGAAAAAATATTTGTTTGGTTGTCAAGTGTAATTTGTAAATAATACATTCGATTTTTCGTATATGTAAACGATTTTTTTGCATACAAGTGTATCCGAAGAGTCGCAACACTACGTGCAGTGACCTAACTACGTAACTTTGTAATGAGGTCAAGAATATAACTATTAGAAATTATTTACTGTGTAAATATGTGTTATTTTGCTTTGTTTGAAAGTTTTCAATTACATTTAGATATTAAGAATTGTACATTTTTAGATACAATAATGAAATCTTTCTAAATTCATGGTTTTATGAAAAAGGTTATCGAAACTGAATAATGTACGTATGAACAAAGTTGTTTCGGTTTGAAAAATATGAAACGTCAAACGGTACTTCTTAGATTTGACGGACTTTAACATGTATTCAGAGAAGCTGTAGGTATTGTCGTTAAAATAATCGTACCTAAATGCATGAGTAACTTCCTTGTACAAATTGATCCAGAAAATACTAATTTCCTTTCCCGCATTACAAAACGTCACTCAATACTAAAGCATTACTTAAAACTAGTTTCAACCAATCAAATGGCTTGAATCTAGTTCTAAGTAATGCTTGAATATTGAGTGACGTTCTGTAATACGGGCCTAAGTCTGCCATTTCGGTAAACTTTTCAACCAATCTTTTTCGTCCCTCTCTATCTAGTATCTACAAATTTTCTTGCCGTTCCTAGTCCTCTGGTCTATATATTCGAGACTAAATTGAATATTTCTAAGTTCCTGAACATTGTTACTAGGTTTTCCTGAACTTTGTTGCTAGCTGATCTGGGCATCCAAACAGTTGGAAACAGGTCATGAAAGGCCTACTTTGAAGACAAAGTTTGAAAAGTTGAACACAAACTGAAAGTTTAGACCCAAACTTTAGCCCATATCTCTTTGTGAGCGTTGTTCTCCCCAAGACTTGAGAAGAGATTACAAATTTCAACATTTAAAAAAAATCTCGTATTTGTGGTTTCGAATGCCACTATTACCCACCAAGTTTTTGTGTTTAAATACTTAACTCCAATTCGATTGTCTCCTCAAGTAAAGCAAAGCAAATATGTCACTACCACACGGTCCAAAAAAGCCTTTTAGCCGTAGATATTTCTCTATATGAACCGTTCTGGTAACGATGACATTTTAATAAAATAATTTATAGTTGTTTGTTATGTTTAAAAGGTCTTAAAATGTTTTATTTATTGGTTTGACGTTCAGTCTTATCGCTTATGTGTTCGCTTGACTGACGATATGGGTTACAAGTTTAATAAAGGCTCAAGCCTGCCAGAAAAGCCTTTGGTTACCATTTTTGCCACTACGGTTTGCTAACCGTAGTGGCAAAAATGGTAAGCCTAGATGCTTCTAGGCTTACATAATGTAATGTCATCCATTAGGGCCGTCCTTGACCTACGAACTTTAAAATGTAACGATCGCCGCCTGACCTACTTAACGCAACTAGTCTTTGAAATGACTTCGTCCTTCCTAAAAAATATTTGTGATTAGCATTTATGTCGGTCGTCATAGACACTTTTTAGCATTTCTGGATTGACGTCATTGTCGTTTCATTTACGTCATTTCATCATACAGCGACATAATATTATTGTATTATGGTATTGTTGTCTCGTCTCCACCACGTTATAGTACAGTTTACGTTACCTTCCTTGTTTATAGCCGGTAAGGTCAGTAGGTAGTAAGTAACTTTACCTACATCCAGGAATCCGTAATTAAAGCACCGAATTCACTAGGTAATCAAAAAGTTAAAACCATTGCGTGCACATAAAACCAATGATGTGGGGAAAAAGCGCGAAAAATAAACTGCCGATTTTAATAAACTGATAAAGCTATGCAAGACGTTACAGACGTACCTACTACTTCCATAACAAGTTCCATGAGCGAGATATGCTTCACAAGACAAGACATAAAACTTCTGTTTTTTGTCTTCCTAGGTCCGTACAACAGGTACAACTTTTACAGCAAAAATTACCACGGAATTTGCTAGAATTGTACAGATTTTGTTTAAGATATTTAGTACAATATATCATTACGTTGTTTTCAAGTTTTCTTCGGACGCTCTCACGTAGTTTAGGAGCAACCCCTATGCACGTGCACTTTGTCTGCTAGACCCTTTATTTCCTCACAATTGTGAGCCATTACTGCCCGAGGGAGCACAGAGATGTGGGAAGATTAATAAGTTGTAATGAAGCATGATTTTGGTTCAGTCTTATTATTGGTTTAATAAAAAAAGTATTTGGTAAGGAAAAATAATCCCCAGACTGTCTTACCGTCCGGCCGTCTCAACAATATTGCGCTACTTTATGTTCTGTCGTCGCATCTATTACTAATCCTGCACCATAATTGCGTAACACACTATCAATCTCAATCTGAATAAATTTGAAGGATATTGCTAATCCACTGCTTCATATGCTCGAAAAATTTGCCTGCTCAACAACGTAAATAACGCAATGATTGTTGTTGAATTGTCAAAATGGAAGCCATTGCTACTGTTAGTTACGCAATTACCCCGCTGGCATTACAGCAAACTATAGTTATCTAATGAGTTCAATATCTGCATTTTCCAGGTGGCTCGGAGTTATGGTGTTCCCTTCGTCGAGACGTCGGCTAAAACCCGCATGGGTGTCGACGACGCCTTCTACACGCTCGTCCGAGAGATCCGCAAAGACAAGGCGAGTCGAGTCAAAAGGAATAGGAGAGGACGAACCATAGGACCCGGCCGGAAGTTCAGATGCACGTTTCTGTAATTCGGTATATAATTTAGTGATAATATTTGTGGATATTATCTGATGGCGACGAGTCGGTTAGTCAATGTTATTGTCGACAAACACTGCTTTTTTAGTTTTGTAAACTTTTTACTCTAGTGATGTTTTGTAGTGACGCTTCCGATTTTCAAAAGTTAATCGATAAATGACAATCAAGTTTTACTTCGTTGAAATAGTATTTTTTGTATCTATTAGTTATACTACACTGAATAACTTTTTGTTAACAATAATATTGACTTCGTGCCTGTAGACTAGCTTATTGACTACACAGCTTACTGTCATGGACATTGAATCGTATTACTATTAGTCTTAAGGTTCAATTTCCATGTTCATAGTGTAGCTAAGTTTAAGGAAAAATGCTAATGGTATAAAATTAAATACTTATTAGCCTTAATATAAATTTATAATACGAATATTTGAAATATGTCTCAATTAAAATCGATTCTGGACCTTGCTACTATTATTGATCGAAGGGCTTGGCTATGCAACATCATACAAAATATACCAATATAAATGAAATAGTTAAGTATAGACAAGAGATATCGATAATAGTATTTATCGACATTGTCACATCAATGTGCTCCTCTCCACTGGTTTACAAAACAATAGTTCCAATGCGCCTCATCTACATTCACAACGCGCTTTTGACTTATTTCTAACCATTTATATAAAAACATTCTACATAGCATGTAATCCTTGTATAATATTAATTATAATTAGCTAATCTCTGTGAGAAATATCCATAAATATTATATGTATAATGTAGTAATGAGGCAGTTATGAAATCTAAGGCATTCTCTTCTGTGGCTGAGTAAAAATAACTTTTTGTACAGTGAAATATTTCAGAACTACTTTGTGCTTATTTGTATGAGATACTTCAAGCTTGAACGTGTGGACATTGACTTTGTGTCTTTTGTGAGGGTAACTGAAGCTACAATTTAATGTATCAACCAGAATACATCTCTCATTGAAGATATCTACTAAGTTTGTGGGGTTTATCACTGCTGCCCCAATATGGTAACCTACACCTCAGTCTCAAGACTGATGAAGGATAGACAAAAGATTCTAATTATTTATTTTTAAGTATTAAACCCAAATTAGATAATTAAGAATATTTTTTGTGACGAAAGAATGTGCTATTTCAATAAGTTTCTGATCATGAGGGTAATCTTTACTAAGCTCACGTGTCTGGACAGTTTTTTTCCCAACTTTTACTATAATGAATGTTACCCTGTCTGGAATATTTTCCTTACTGTTATAAAGTATAATACTCAACTTACAAGCACTGGCGTCAAATTCTCAAGGTGCTATTTGAAGCATAGTATACTTGTAGCGAAGGCCGTCTGTTTATTAGAAAAAACTTGTAAGTGTGGATAAAATTACATGTTATACAAAATTATATAATTACAGTTGTACTTATAAATTGTAGATGAAATGTATGTCAAATTACCCTAATTTCGCCTTTACCCAACTTGTTTCTGTTTACCCTAAGAATTATTTATCCGATTTAAAAAGGTAAATTCGAATCATTTTCGCATAGTAAATAATGGTTGTGCATTATTCAAGTACAATTTTAGATTGGTTGTAAAAACTGTTACGTTACTAGTACAAATAGTGCACAATTATTGGGTATACAACCAAATAGTATTACCCCATGCCTCCTTATAACTTAGTAAAAGGGTAAAATTGTTTACTGTATAACTCGACAAGACTTACCAAGTCCTATCAAAAGTTCGTACCTATCTATTGTATAATAATTACAATACTTTCTGTTCTAAAGATCTTTTTACTATGTAATTCCTGTTTTACTAGACTTATCTTTGATAAAAATGGCTGCCGGAGTAGAGGGCAGCCGATATCATATACAATCGTTATTGTAGCATAATATTAGGAACATTGTTATGTGTTTTCTACCTTAGCTAGAAGCAAATTTGCAAGCTATAATGAAGTTTGTAACTACTTTACGACTTATGCTTGTATTTTTTTTTTGGCGAAATGCCAAATAATCGTGATTAAAGGATTTGTATAATTTTCCGTTATGAAATAAAATAAGGTCCCATATATTTTTGCCGCCATTGTAATTTGACAAAGGACAAATTCTACTAATTCTAGTTAGGATTATAATTTGCTCACAAATCGCCCTCTAGGAACTAGCTTATTAGATAATGCAGTTTTTTTTTAATGAGAAACCGAAGTTTGTGTTTCATATCCGCAAAATATAATTCAATGTTTCTTTATATTATTATTTTACTCAGCATGTACAATGAATTATTCAAACGAATTTTTTAAATCAAATAACAACAATCATAAATTTTAATATTTTGACAGCGTTTTTTTAGCATTTTAAGTTTATTATAATGATTAGTTATTAGTTTAAATATAGTCTAAAAATACACCAGGTACTTGCAACTTACAACATTTTGTTTTTGTACAGTCTGTATGAATGATTGTTCGTTTTATCCTCAGAACGAAAAAAAGTAGTAAAAACTAACTATTGTAATGACTCGTTAAATTATAGTCTAGCCATGCAGTGATTACAGATAAAAAGTAAGTCGCTTAAGTGTGTGTTTTTTTTTAACTTACTGAAGCAAACCTGTACGTTTGCTCATGTAATTCAGGTGTGTAAGCGTATAGGTTTATATGCGTTTTTTTTTATTAGGTGCCAAACTCTAAGTACTTGGTATATTTTTACGAATATTGTATAATTTTATATACGAACGAAAATCCAAGCTGCCATGAAATCGTCATCAGCCAGAATCATTTTTGCCATGAGTTATGTATACCTACCCCCATTTCGTAGCCATAATTTTGTATTTACCTAACGAAAATATTTTTAAAGCTTTGCAATAAACATTTACAGTATGAAAATCTATATAATGCTGTATATTAATTACCTTGCTTGTAAACATTGTTCAAACGATTTCTTCTTTTTTCTTAAGTAGTTTTAATTTTTATGTCCTGAAAAAGAATCTAATACTTATTTGAAAATGTTTACGAGTAAGGGCTATAGTATGTAATATTTTTTTATTATATTACTTAAATATAAATTTCAAAGCTAGTGCACAATTTTGTTGGAAATAGTTGATATTTTATAACTAATTAATTCTGTAACAATATAGCACAAGACTGTGTGCTAATTGAAATAAATAAAATTGACGAGGCAAATTGTTTTATTTATTAGTTCAATTTCTGGCTCTTGGGAATGAATCCAGGAGGTTTGATTCCCAGTTTAGAAAGTACGCAATTTTATTAGTACTTAAACCTTATTATAAATTGGAAAAACATTAACAACCTCTTAAGAGGTCATTCCACTCATCATTATGAACAACTTATACTATGACACCAAACCTGAAATCGCGAAAATAAAATCAGCAGTTCCCTACATTTATGTTCGTATAACTCGTCAAAATGTAGGGAACAGCTGATTTTTTTTTCGCGATTTCGGGTTTGGTCCCATAGTAAAAGTTGTTCATAATGATGAGTACCTACAATGACCTCTTGAGAGGTTGTTGATGTTTTTCCAATAACCCTGTATATTATATTATTTTATATCATACAATTATTATGATTTTTTGTCAGATCATTCTACAAGCAACACTAAAGTACTAGTGTTTTAACTTTTTAGTCCAAACGATAGATTTTTTGTAAATAGATAATTGCTTCATATTTTGCAATATATTAACAGCGTTGTGTCATCGCGCTTCTCTTTCTTTTCTATGCAGTCCGATAAAGAAGTTTGTATTTATAAAATATTCTGTAAAACACCTTTTTCTGCAAGAACATTCTTATTTTAAATGACTTAATATTTAGCCTTAAAATAACTAAAAAGAAAAATACCGACGGGAGAGGTCGTTTGATGTCATGAAACTAGTACAGACGCCAGCACATCAACCTACTACAATCTGTCAGATTTCTGTAATAGATCTTCAACTTTATCGCTAAAGCATAAGGTTCAATGTTGATTGGGAAAATTTGACAGTTAGGTGTAGGTTGATGTGCTGGCGTCTGTACCTATATAGTTATCTGTTATGAAAATCCAAAAGTGGAAAGTGCACGAGCAAGAAATAACAGAATGGGACCCTAGCCGAACGAGACAGTGGCTAAAAAATTCTAGAAGAAGCCTATGCCTATGTTCAATGGGCTATTCATTTATTTATATTTCTCGTTTAACCCGTTAGACAATGCAGCAATCACAAGAATGAAAAGATGTCTTGCACTCCATAGTAGTTGCCAAAATGAAGCTATACTTAGATAGATTGACTGAATTATTCTGTATCTAAACCCTCAAAAGTATTGTGCCACTGTAGCGCTAACTACCCGGCCACGACTTTTGGCATAGCGGCAACGGCAAGCGGCGCGGTTTTTTTTTGTCTAATGTTGACGCTGCGAGCGGCGAGGTCGTGGTCAGGCCGTAAGACCTCTTCCTTTTCGCTGTGGGCCAGTCTTAACAACGATTTTTCTGCTTGATCACCCAGATTCCTAAAACTGTCAAGTGTGACAGGTGTCATTGTCATTGATGTCATCAAAAAACTTATAAACACCCGGAATAAAACTTTATTTTAGTTGGTTCAAGAAAATAAATAAGAAAACTTATTCAAAAATATGGAAGCAAAAGACGTGTGTGTAGAAATTGAGAACGATGAGTTTTACAGCAAGTTCTTAGATGAGTCTGTAAAGCCCATAATCAATGAACACCTCTCGGTTACGGATCAAGTGAATAAACTCGCCCAAGGGATTGAAAAACTAAGCAAAAGTTTGGAGAAACAAGTTCTTGCTAAACACAATGATCTACTTACACAGGCAAGTCATATTTCCGACTTAGAAATGACTTTAGAATCGGTCCAATCTCAAGTCCAGAGTTTGCTACGCGGTGCCGAAAAAATGAAAGATCGAGTACATACACCGTATTTTGGACTAGAGAACCAGACCATGATGCTCGAAAGAGTTCAAACTACGTGCAATTTACTAAGGCACTCCTCCAAAATCTTAAACTTATGGAATAAGCTGCAGAGCATCAAAGATAACCCATCAAAAGAGGCCATTATACTGTTTGAGCTGAATGAGTTGATCAGTGACTACGATTTTGAAGGGATAGATCTACTTGACGATGTTGTAAAAGCTGTTCAACGTAGGAGAACTGAATTATTAACTAACTCTACTGAACTATTGCAGTCAAGTCTACTGAGTGGAGACAAAGTAAAACTTTTGCAATGCTTCAAAGTATTCCACAACCTGCAATGTACTGAGGAACAGATTAAGAATTCTGTTAATAGCATACTGAGTGATTTGAAGAAAGAAATTACAACTGCATTGAATGTACAAATGGTTTCAATTGAAGTAAAGAAATCAAGCTCTGGAAGAATTGCACCTGGGAAAGCAAACATCATGAATGCTCAAGACTTCAAAATAAAACTTTGGGACAACATTGAGAAGCTCTTCAAAGTCGACATTTACAACAGCTGCACTAAAGTCATAATGCTTCAGAATGTAGTCAATGAATTACATGCAATTGGAAACTTCAGGAATATAGCTAAAAACTTCTGGGCAGACTTGTCCCTTGTTTTCAGCAGTGAACTCGAAAAGAGCCCTCTTACTGTCAACCAATCTGTGGAGATTGACTTCCCAAGGTTACTGAAAAGCTTTAATGATTTACTCTCTAGACTAAAATGTAAGGATCTGGAGATGAACCGCTCATGTCTTACAAAATGGGAAAACTCATTTTTATCAAAATCATTGGGAAAGCTACTGGAGCCTGTTAGGAGTATGTGGCACTTGTCTCAAGTTCCAAACATGGATCAAATAGATAATGCTATCAGAGTTATTGCTGAAGCACTGAGTATCTCTCTTGGTGACAAACAGTTGAGCATCAGTTTGGCCAACAGTGTGGCCAAGTCTATCAAACAGATGACTGTAGAGGCTGAGCAGAGGTTGTCAATGGACAGTGATGTCGCACAGATCATAGAATCACCAACAAGTTCACAACAGAAGAATGCTGACCTCTGCAACTCCTTGTATTACTTCTCTTCACAAATCAAGAGAGTGCTCATAAATATGAACTCAATGTTGCCCCAAGAAAGTATCCAAATAGTTCAGAATAGCTTGAAAGACATCTCCAGCATGCCAATACTTCAGTTGTTTGCAGAGTCAATCAAGAATTCACTGTACATTATTTTAATGACAATGCATGATGAACCTGACTTGATCAGGGCTGATGATCCAGGTGGCAAAACTTTGTCATGTTCTCCATACATGAAGGAACTTCAGCAATTTGTGTCCAGATGCAAAGACATTTACTTGTCAATGTTCAGCGAGAAATCTGCTCTCAATGAATGTTCTATAAACATAGCTAGAGCTTGCATTGAGAGATTTACACAGCACATCTGCAATGTAAGGCCCTTGAGTAAGTTTGGGCGAGCAAAGTTGCAGATAGATTGTAAACATCTGGAGATTGCTTTGTCTCCATTAGTAAATGATATGACAGAGTTAGGGGATCACTACAGACAGTTGAAGGCTTTGCACTTTTTGTTAGAGAAGACTCCTCAAGACATCGCCAAGAGTCAGACTGAAGGTGCTTGCTTACCATACTCTTTGGTTATGATGTTCTTGTTCTCTCACGGTGGGCATCAGCTGTTGGCTCCCCATACTTGCGCTGGATGGAACATGCAGAAGTTGATGCAATGGCTGGACTCTCATAGGAATGAGAGGGATAGGCTAGAGTTTGTGGCAGGAGCTTTGCAAAGATATCAGAACCACGTGAGACAGAACCAAATCGCGACATATGACGAGGTGTATCCTGTGCTGGTACAGTTACTGGAGGATGGAAGGAAGTCTTTGAAGAAGTAGAAAAGTATTACCACCTGGTGCTGTATTATGACTGTTTAATGGCATTGGCATGATTCCAGTGTAAGAAAGAGACGGAGCTATACTTGACTGATAGCATCATTCCTTTTTCGCACTGGAATCATAATAGCATTAATACTTTGTAATACGGCCCCTGCAACAGGTCTATAAGGGTATCCGCAACTACCTAGTGCATTATTATCTGATTCTGTGTATAGTTATTAATTAAATAAGCCATCCCATAGTTTATTTTAATGTAATGTGTAATCACAAAACGGGTATCTACTTGACCGGATATTTAGTCTAAAATAAAACTATTATTTAAAAAATAGTTATTTATTGAGAATAAACTCGTTTGAATCAAGAACAGTGTCTTCATTGGCGTCCATCTTCTACAAGCAAGTATTGTTCGCGATGTTGCTGACTGCGATCTGACGCAGGAAATTCAGTAGTTTAGTCCCTGTTTTTCTTGACCAATCTGGTAAAGAATGAGCAAGAGGATAATATTCTAACATCTAGGAAGCAAGCCATACTCGCGAATTAATTGATGAAAATAGGGAACAAAAATAGAGGGGAAATAAAATAAAGTTAGAACCAATTCGATTTTTTTTTTAAGTCTTAATTTGAAGCTTATTCGTCGATTCGATTCTGAGCTCCATATATTGGGAGTAAGCTCGCTGTTGCTATAATCCAATACTTCTAATCTACGAATAATAATATGCGAACTTAATAATACCTACGTAACTCTTAATACAGTTACCGCTTCGATTTAGGACCCATTGTTTACACCAACTGTTATACTAAAGAGAAATGTCATGGTACCGATTCCCTTGCGGCAAGGGAATCGGTACCATGACAACATTTCTTTTGAAATTTATAAAGAAGATAAATTTTAGTTTAGTCCTGTCAAATTAATCAGCGCCTGATACTACTACATCTCCATACAAGTTTAGGCGTGATTAAAAACTTGCCTACTAAAATAATTACGTCAGGCGCTGATTACTTTGACAGGACTAAACTATAATGTATCTTCTGTCCTTTTCTTAATGAAATAGAAAGAAAAAGATGCACTGAACTTGAATTTAGTTTAGTTTGTGAACAACAGAATCGGCACCATTGTCAAACAAATATTGACATTGCGCTAGTTGAAAATAAATAAGCTTCTTTTGGCCCGTATAAAAGCGGACAGACGCACACCGCGCCTCAGGTTAGTCAGATTATTTATTTTCGACTTTATTTAAAGAAGCGTAATGTTGATTTTGGTTTGGAAGTGACAACCGCACTGGGCTGCGCCTCGCTAGATGTGGACTGGGACTTACTGGTTCATATTTGCGTGGAATCGTTTTTGAGCTTGAGATACATGCATTTACATATTATTATTATTCATAGCTTCAATTGTAAAAAATAAGGTAAGTGTAAAAGGCGCAGAATAAAGCTAAATTCAGATACAAAGCACTTGCAACACGTTTACAACTATACATATTATCGTGAACAACGCATGTTGTTATTGTTACTATACAGTAACGTCAATTAATTAAATAATTATGGTAACAACGACTCTTCTTCATTATAAACGTGCAAGAAACTCTTTTTATCCAAGCTACGCCTAACATCAAACTCATCATCAACATTTCATCCGAAAGACGTCCACTGCTGGACATAGGCCTCCCCCAAGCACTTCTACTTCGATCGGTTCTGTGCTTGTCGCATCCAACGGGTTTCTGCGACCTTCACAAGGTCGTCGGTCCACCTATTGGGACCTTCCAACGCTACGTGTTCCGGTACGCGGTCGCCACTCCAGAACATTTCGGCCCCATCAGCCATCTGTTCTGAGAGCAATGTGCCCTGTCCACTGCTACTTAAGTTTGGCAATTCTTCGGGCTATGTCGGTAACATCAAACTACATAAGTAAATAAAAAAGAAAATATTTATTTAAGTTCAACAACATTCTTAAACAACTACCAGCTATTCAACAACCATCAACATACTCGCACTAAATAGCAACTATAAATATATTTAGGTACTTATGATAAACAAATGCAGACTTAGAATAAATTGGACAGGTGAACATTATTATTTTGTGATAGGTAGTTGAATCGTTGAAAGATCTACCACACTATCTATGTACAGTCGGTTATAGCAATTAGCTGACCCACCTTTGCATAAATGGATGAGATTTTTTAGAATACGAATCGATAGAATTTTGTGATTCTTTTATATTTTATTTACTTTGCTCATGTAAACATAATATAAAAGAATTATAAAATTCTGTCGATTCGTATTCTAAAAAACCTCAACCATTTATGCAAAGGTGGGTCAGCTAATTGCTATAACTGACTGTACATAATCCATACAGTAGGTCATCAGTCATCACAATAAAAAACAGAAAAGGTTAAAGGTCTATTCAAACCTAAGCGGTATTCGCTGCCGCTGTGAGTAGAAGTGCAAACCGCGCGGGTTTCGCTCAGGTATTTAGTATCAAGTTCCGCGGCTAGAGCGGAATAGTTGGTGCCATAGTACCGCATAGGTATTGTTTCGCTTGTTGGGCGAAACCTCGAACTCGGTATTCTACCCACAAGTATAGCGAAATCCGCTTTGGTGTGAACTGTGAACAGTAATATTACCGCATACCCACTCGGTTTTCTCTACCGCAGACGGTAGCGAATACCGCTTAGGGTTGAATAGGCCTTTACAGGATGTCATTGGCCGAACTCTCCCGAGTTGCATTATAGAAACTCGGGATCATTCATTTATTTATTAACATTCTTGCAACACTACTGTATGGAGTGCAGCTATACTGTGCTACAAATTGCAGAATTGATGGAAAATACTGGTAACAAAATAACGTTCTGGAAGGTTTAAATAATGTTATTTTAATGTGCTACCATCTTTACTGTGACTTTCTTAATTGATAGTTTCCTCTTATAAATAACAATGAAACATTCATACACGATTATAAAATATTGTCTTACAAGCCACTTTCACCAGATTCAAATATAAATATCATTTACATATTCCACCAATTCCTTGATCCAATGTCTATTAAAGCCTATTACTCGAATAATATGTACTTTTACACAACTGCCTACAAAAAAAAAAAAAACTATAAAAAGGAATAATTTTCGTACAAAAGCGAAAGTAGTGTCCCGAACACGTTCAAAATATATTTATAGTGTTGTATATGCACAAGGAGCATTTTACGCGTGGCCAAATTTGAAGCAAACGCCGCCATTTTTTTAAATACAATTTCACAAATGTTTACCAACAGCGCCCCCTGTTATTGTCACTCAAGCGTCAGTCAAGATGCTTGTAGCACCATAATGCACATCAAATTAAGGAAAAATGAAAGAACTTTACAAATAGGGTGATAAGAGTTGAGGTATTCTTAAAGCAATCAGAAAATGGTCCTGTTGCTACAGTTTCCGGGCTTCCAATCAGTCAAGATAGTACCGGGTACAATAATATTGTATGTATCTATGACAAATATTCAGAACGCTTATACCTGCGGGCATATGATACGCCCGCACACTTTCGCTTCTGCACGAAGTATAGTCGAACAAGATATTTGGTAAACAGGAAAAAAAAACGTCTTTCAACTGCACTACCAATATTTTTATTGTGTCATACATACAGTCCGGCCGTCGCCGAGAGAGTGCTTTCCTGACACCCGTCAGTTTCATACAAACGAATATGTATTTTGAGAATTTTGCCCAGCCGTGGGACAGAAAAGGCTAAACAAAAAAAAAAAAATACTTTAAGCACAAAAATGTACAGAGGCGGACTTAATGCCATAGGCATTTTCTACCAGTCAACCTTTGGGTGATGCAGAGACAAACTGATTGAATTTGATCTTTTTTAGCTACTAGAATTGTCACACGACAGGCGTTAGCAACGTATTCTCTCGACGGCCGGACTGTAATAACTTTTAAGCTTATGGCATACTGATAATAGTGTTAAAAGATTGACTGATCAGCACACAACATTGTGTTTAAAAGTAGTGTCAAGTTAGCTGTCTGAGGGCCTAATGCGAGTTTTTATACTCACTCAGTCGCTCTAACGTAAATAAGCGCCGTCTGGCTACTCTAATAGGAAACAATTATTTCATACAAATGACGTAAGTAGACGTTATCGCGATCTAGTAAAGCGCTACAATGTTATTTAGGCGCGTGGCCAAAATCGGAATTAACGGCGCCATCTTGTTTTGAATACAATTCAAATGTCATTTACCAAAACAATTGCACAAATGTTTACCAACATCGCCACTCTGTCAATGTCATTCAAACGCCAAAAAATCCTTGTAGCAGTGTAAGTATAAAAACCCGCATTAAGGCCACTACATACCAAATAGCTTGTTCTACAGTACTATTTCTCACTGACTAACGCCCGATTTCTAGAACGGAAATCAACACAAAAATGTGCTAACAAATTGTCAAGCGCCTGAAAACTTTTCGTGATTTATCAACAACCAAAAGGATTTCTTGACTTGCATTTAATTTTGACCTGTCCATAATTTTCCCTCCAGAAACCGGGTGTCAACCTTAAGTCAATAGCACTACAGACTACAATTGTTAAACCTGCTGATCTCCGAAGGCCACTTTGAACACGTCTTCGATATGGCTGACGAAGTGCACGTCGACATTTTCTCGGATGAAGGCGGGCAGGTCGTCGTAGTCGCGGCGGTTGTCTTCTGGGAGAATTACGCAGGTTACGCCAGCGCGTTTGGCCTGGATGAACATTTATAAATATTTATTCCTTATTATGTAGCGTTTGGACGTTTGGTCAACGAGATAAACAATGAAAAACTAAATAGATGAAAATTCATGTAATATCTAAACATATTACAAATTGAAGTGTATTTATAGCAGATGGCGTTCTTCTGTTGTTTCTGCCTAACCCCGTGCGAAGAAGGCGTGAGTTTATGTGTGTGTGAATATAAGTTTGTCCTTGTAACAAAAAAAAAAACCGTCGAGTCCTAGATCCGATTCCTAATCGGATCTAGGACTCTATGGTTATTTTTTTTTTAGTTACTTTTAGTCCTTGCGGAACTAGTTGTCCGCCTCAGTGGACAGCCGTGAGGCGGCGGGTCACAACGCGCGCACTCCGCCGCCGCTCCGCTTAGCCATTTCCGGCTCATTACTTTAAGCCCGGTTTCCACCGCGAAAGAGTAATGAGCCGGAAATGGCTAAGCGGAGCGGACTTCGTTTTCATGAAATAGGTTTGCGTTTCCACCAAGAAAGAGTTTAGTCGTCTGATTCTCTCTGGACATGAGCGAGCTCATTTTTACTCTTTTTGCCCGCTGAGTCATTTCCGCTCGACTCTTTGTTGGTGGAAACACATGTAAGCAGTTTTCTCTTGCGAAGTAAAAGAAGTAATTAATGGGTCCGCTCCGCTCGCGGTGGAAACCGGGCTTAAGTATATGTTTAGTTGAAGATCCTAAATAAATAAATAAGGGTACGTACCGCAATAATCTTCTCCTTAATCCCTCCGACGGGTAGCACTTGTCCAGTCAGCGAGATCTCTCCCGTCATGGCGAGGTCGTCCCGCACGCGTCGCCTGAGCGCGAGTGACGTCAGCGCCGTGGCGATGGTCGCGCCGGCCGACGGGCCGTCCTTGGGCGTCGCGCCCTCGGGCACGTGCAGGTGGATGTGGCTGGGAATCAATCATAGATATTCATTCTTCTATTACCCGAATTTATTTGAGGTCAAACAATACATTGTAAACGATGAAATTGCGATAAATAAATCACCAAATGAGCTCACAAACATTAATCGCGACCATTTTCCCTACAAAATACATTTTTCTACAATATTTTATGACAGTTTCCTGAAGACACCTATGCATGTGCGAAACGTGAAAAAAAGTAGTCCAAAATTACAGATTTTACGGGGGTGTGACAGACGGACACACATGACGAAATATTATAATTTTTCGACCACGGAACCCCAAAAAAGCTCACTTCTCCTCACCTAGTGTTCAAGAACTTGTTCTGCGGGTAGTGGATGTTCATGTAGTTCCTGGCGACCGTGAGCGCGATGCGCGCGGACTCCTTCATGACGTCACCGAGGTGTCCCGTCAGTTCCATCGAGCCGAACGGGGACTTGTCGTCTGTGGCTGAGTTGCGGATGGCTGTTTCTATGAACAGAGTGCTGCCGCCTAGGAGAGAGAAAGAAGAAATATTTACTTTGAGTCCCTAAAAAGCAAAAATAAAATGGTTTTACACAAAAAAAAGAGCCAAAAATGTACACCATCTTAGCACAAATTGCAATGGTAAAATGTAATGCTGATGTGACCCAGTTCCTGATATTTATCATCTACCTAGCCTTTTCCCAAATATGTTGGGATCGGGTTCCAGTCTAACCGGTACAGCTGAATACCAGTATGTTATATGGAGCGACTGCCTCATTTGACCCACAACCCAATTACTACGATTCCCCATACGTAATTGGTAAGACTGGTTGTCAGACTTTCGGGCCTCTTGACGACCCGTAACGACTGTCAAAAATCCACGAATGACAGCCAGGACCAACGGCTTAACGTGTTTTCCGAGGCAGGCATCTTAACGTACCAAGACCCACCCCTCTTGGTATGTTAAGTCACCCATCCACGGACCAACTGGCGCAAGCGTAACTTAAACTGATCGACAGACCCGTGCAGTTATTACTTAGCCATAAGCCAAGTCTTATCCCAGTTATATTTAGCGTGAGCGGTTTAACCAGAAGGCTAACTCTCGTAATTTAAAACGTTCAAAATCTAGTCGCAGTCTCATCTCGGCGACAAACAAATTTTAATGTCAAAAACTTGTCAAAATGTAGAGAAAATAGAGGTATTTTTTGACAGATTGAGACTGAGATCAGACTATGAACGTTCTTAAAATTACGAGAATTGCCCCTCTGACTGTGTGTATTAACTATCGTAGCTATTTATCCTTAGTGAAAACTACTGCACGGTCCCGAAGCATCTTCTAATCCTCCTTCTTCTTCTTCAGCCTTTCGCCGCCCAATGCTAAGTGTAGGCATCCTGCATTGCACACCACTCTTCTCTGTCTCTAGCCTTCCTAAGCCAGAGTCATCCAGCAATCTTGACCAGGTCGTCATCCACCTCATCGGCTGTCTGCCCACACTTCTACTGCCAGAAGGCCAAATCTCGTAATTTAAAACGTTAAAAATGTAGTCGCAGTCTCATGTCGGCGACAAACAAATGTCAAAAACTTGTTAATACGTAGGGAAAGTAGTGGTATTTTTGACAGATTGAGACTGAAATCAGACTGTGAACGTTCTTAAAATTACGAGAATTGCCTCTCAGGTCTCGGTCTGCAGTCGAGCACTGTTCTACCCCATCTACCATCTGTTCTACGCCCTATGTGGCCCGCCCATTTCCACTTTGTCATGTCGGTAAGCACAACGAAACCGAAGCATAACGGTGACCTATAAGCAGATATTCTAGCACACTTATAGCGACATTTGTAACGCCACATGGGGAATACGCAGCACGCCTGACGTCACCCAAAACCTGTATCGAGCAAGCAAAGTTATCCGCACAACTAGCATATAAATGACGGCGCAGCAAGTGGCGCCATCTATTGTTGTTACGGAGTTACTGGAATCACCGAAAAGATCGGATGAGTGTGACACTGGCTGGTGACAGTTACTCTTGCAGAGGGTCGCATCGATGGTTGCGTGGCGGCTGTGTTCTGATGACAGAAGAGAATGGAAGGAAAGCCGTTGTCGTACCACGTCCTCGACGAACTGCTTTATTCCGGAACAATCCTGATGATATTGAAGCTGCTGAACCACTAATACTATGACAACTTCTGGTAAAGGCTATCCTGCGCTGTTATATAAAACATCCCGACATCATCAACCGTCGCGTCGTCGGGCAGTAACCCACTAGACCCAACACCCGTTTGGAGGATCCTCCCTTCTCTATGAAGGATAAGAAAATTTCCTCCTTGTTCCTCATACCTCTATAGTCCCAAAGCAACATGGTGATCTAAAAGCAGATATTTTCGCACACTCACCCATGGCAGTCCACGCGAGGCCCATGACGACTCCTGGCGGCGTAACGTCGTACATACGATCGTGTTTGAACGTCGGCTTGCCCACGAACTCGGATAGATTTGCGTCCGTCACTTGTAGATTCTCTGCTTCCTGTTTCACTATCTTGTATGCTACTTTGCGGCAAATCTGAGGAATGAAAAAGGCATCTAATGGCATGTATGTAAATGTAATCGAACTCTAAATCATTCCCATTTTGGTTTCCTAAAAATATTAATGTAGACTCATCAGAGTTAAATTACTGTGTCCATTGAGACTCATAACAAGAAATATTTCTAACTAGCTGCTGTCCGCGACTTCGTGCGCGTGAAATCCTATCCTTACTAAAAGTAAGTTTGTTTGTTTGTTTTTTAATGTTTGTTTTCGTCTAGATAGCTCGGAGATTTAGACGAAACCTAACATTACTTAAAATTAATACTCTTGTTTATCGATTTTATTCAATTTCGAGCGGCCATTGTTGTTTACATCTTTGGCAAATCTGCCGCGGTCGGACCTTAGCGATCCGGGTGTAAGGTCTAACTGTGTGTCGCTGAGTCCGCAGTTCTTGCGGGCAGTCGGGATCAAGAGGCATACTGTCTAAGTCCGTCAACGAAGATACGGGCCCGTCCGGATGTAGTTAATCCGACAAAACTAGTGTCAAATTCAATTATTCGGATAGGGCAAAGCCATATATATCGGGAGTAACGACAACTGTCAACGTGTTTTCATGAATTCTTAGTTCGGGCACTGAGCTAGTAGCTAGTTACGGGCAATTCGTACTCCGTGTCACAGATATATTATATCTGTGACACGGAGTACGAATTGCCCGTAACTTCGGCCAAAACTACGGACTTCGCGTTTAGGGATTAGACCCCCAGGTACTGTTGTATTGCTAGCTTCCCTTTACAATAACACCGGCCTGGCCTGGCCTGTAGTACTAACATACCTTTTCAATATGTTTCTGCAGGTTCCTGACGCCACTCTCGCGGCAGTAACTCTTGATGAGCGTGTGCAGCGCCTCGGGCGTCAATTCTAACTGTATGTCGCTGAGGCCGCAGTTCTTGCGGGCAGTCGGGACCAGGTACTGTTGGGCTATCGCGAGTTTTTCTTCGGCTACGTACCCTGCAGAGAGACGGAATATTAGAAGTTCGGAAAAGAAAATTGGTTACAGATAAGCCGATGAATAACTAAAAGTTTATTATAGGCTAAAACACTGGTTCGATTGAACGGAATAGTATGTTTGTGTATAATATAATCTATTTATGTACCTAGTTTTAATTTTTTTTTTTATTATTGTTCCTCTCAACCAAAGCACCTGCCATCTAATCTCTTCACCACCCTTGGTTGACTGGTTGTGAATGCCTAAGGCATTAAGTCCGCCTTTGTACCTCCCTCTTTTGTGCGAAAGTTTAACCTTTTAAGCGCTTGGCTATATATCCATTGCCGTGCCCCTAGCGCGCGGCTACAAATCGATAAAACCAAGATAAAATAATACCTACAATAAATAAGGAGGCGAAATCGTTGTATCGATTAAAAAATAGTAAAAAAGGTTGTTATCTCTATTTAATAATGGTTTTAGTTGTACAGTCAACAGCAAAAGTAAATGATGATGATGATGATGAACTTTTGGAGTCAAAACTGATCACGAATATATGGCAGCTGTACTCGTAGTAAATGTTTGGTATAATTTACAATCACATACTTTTGAATCACTTCGACGCCACACAGTTCTCACGCGAACTCCGTTCATTAGCATTGAATGTCTGATTTTCATCATCTACTTTTGCTGTTGACTGTACCACGCAGTTAATTGGACGAAAATAGAACGAAAAAATCATGCATGTTCTCTGTCGCAGAAATACGACACGAGCGGTAGGGGCACGGCAATATGTGTCGCATAAATGCGACACAAGCGGTCAAAAGGTTAAAAGAACCCTATATGTTAATCCAGGTTATAAACTATCTGCGTGCCAAATTTCATCCAAATCCGTTCATCCGTTTTTTTTTTTTTGCGCCAATTCGGAACATACATCCAGAGACAAACGGACAAAAAATATACTTTCGGGATCAGACTCGTTCCCGTACCTCTTAGAAATTACTTTTTTTTTTTAAATAATCAATGTACAGTGTAGCGGTATCTACAACGCCACATGCAAACAACGCATCATACTGACGTCACGAAATCCTGCATCTCGCAAGCAGATTTTACCGCGCAACTATCATAGATACAACGGCCCCACAAGAATCATCGGGCAGTTGCCTGCCAGACGCAACACCCGTCTGGTCGGAGGATCCACCCTTTTCTATAGAGTATGAGTGAACTTTACACCCTGTTCCTCATACCTCTATAACAGTTTTGACTTCATTACCATTTTATTATACATATGTATAGATTTTTATGGTGTTCATAACTAAGAGTATTCTATCTTCTATATATTATTATAATCTGGCCTACAACTCACCGGACATATCAATAAGCTCCATCCTGTCCCTCAGCGGTTCAGGTATGTTTTCCACAACGTTGGCGGTACATATGAACAGCACCTTGGACAGGTCTACAGGGACGTCCAGGTAATGATCCAAGAAATTCGCGTTCTGTTCCGGGTCAAGCAGTTCCAGGAGGGCTGATGATGGGTCGCCGTGGACACCCCTGGGATTAAGAAAATAGTTTTTTTTTTTTTAAGTAGGTTTTATAATTATAACGTAAACCTGTATTCCCAGAAGGGTAAGGCAGAAGTGTACCTATAGTACACCCTTATTTCGCGAGTTATGTTTAAGTCCCTGTAATAGAGGTTGAGCCTATTGCTATTAAACGCGTCTGCGTGTTTGGTAACCACAAGTAAAGCACACGTCGCTTCGTGAGATAAAAATACTACAACTACGAAACTCTTGTAAACTAGGCAACACTTATGGCATTTTTAACCGACTTCAAAAAAGGAGGTTCTGTATTCGACCCGTATGTATGTATGTTTGTATGTCCGCGATTTTCTCAAAAACTAATGTACCAATTTTGATAATTCTTTCACGAATGTGATCTACATACTTTCAGGAAGGTTTTAGTATATAATACATGATGTAATTATTCTTATGTACGATGTTATATGCATAAATGTACTGCATCTTCGGCATTTCTATGCGAATTTTGATGATTCTTCTAGTCGGTGTCTTCAATTCTTCAATGCACTAGTGATATTTGAATTTGTGTGGAGTAGGCACAACTAAAAAGTGAAAAATAAAAACTTTCTTACAAAAAAAACAACCGACTTCAAAAAAAAAACTACAAAGTGATAAATAACTTTAATTTCGGAAGTCGGTGTCAAAAAACAAAAAAGCGGAACCATCAACACCGACTCCCGAAATTAAAGTTATTTATCACTTTGTAGTTTTTTTTTTTGAAGTCGGTTGTTTTTTTTTTTTTGTAAAAAAGTTTTTATTCACTAAGTGTAGGAAACTCGCGAAATGCCTATACTTACTTGCCAATCTTGTCGACCTCATCGATCAACACCAGCGGGTTCTCCGTGCCTGTCTTCTTGAGACACTGCACCAGTTTGCCCGGCATGGCGCCCACGTATGTCCGTCTGTGTCCCTTGATCTCCGCAACGTCTGTCATGCCACCTACTGAGAACCTGAAGTATTGTCTGTTGAGCGCGCGGGCGATTGAACGAGCTGGAATAGATCGTATTGTTACTGGGTGTAGGTTGACATTATTATGGTTCATAGCAGGAGTTCTTCATTACTAACCGACACGTAAAGACAAGAGGCGGTACTATTCTGAACCAAATTGTACTGTTTTTGTGGTTAATGGTTTTGAAAGTTCACAATTACACAACTCTAAGGGCGGTTTCGCACTACGTCCGATCCGAATCCGAGAAATGCCGGTCCGAAGTGATCGTAGTCCTATTTGTATGAGGGGTTGCGCACTACATCCGAACTCTATCCGTCAGAATTTAGAACAATTTCCAATTCGGATTGATTTCTCGGATTCGGATCGGACGTAGTGCGAAACCGCTATAAGGCCCTTATACAAGAACAATTTTCAAGCTTGAGTCTCGATTTAAACATTCATTTATCCTTTCTTTGTATTTTTGTATTTAATTTCATCACAACTGCCAAAATGGTGAAGGAAACATCGTGAGGAAATATGACATTCAGCAACCCGCACTGGGCCCGCGTTGTGGATTATGGCCCACTCCCTCTCACAGAGAGGAGGCCTGTGTCCCCGCAGCGAGAACATTGTAGCCTGATTATGATCTTTCAAGATCAGAAGACTCACCTATACTAGTTTTCCCCACCCCCGGCGGTCCATGGAAGCACAATATCTTTCCTTGGGTAGACCCCTTCAACTGCGACACCGCTATAAACTCCAAGATTCTCTTCTTGATGTCATCCATGCCGTAGTGGTCCTGGTCCAGTATGACTTGCGCGTCATCTAGTTTGAGGTTCTCTTCGGAAAATTGGCCCCAAGGTAGGGAGGTTAGCCAGTCTAGGTAGCAGCGGGTGACGCTGGAAAAAGTAGGAAGTTTGTTTTGTTTTATTGTTTTTTTTTTGTCAAAAATCTATTTTACAAAAAAGAGAAAGAAGCCTGTGTCTTTTTATTTTGTATTTTCTTTTTTTGCCACTGACTTCCGAAATAAAACTTATTTTTCATTTTGTAGTATTTTTTTTTTGGAAGTTGTTTGGCCACCTTCCAACCTCCTTCTATTTTTGAAATAGGTTAAAAAGTTAAAAAGAAAAGTTATTTCTAACTATAATACACTTATTTTTAAATGGCGCTGTATCTTGTCTCTGATATAATAATATGGCTTAAAGTCTCACATAAAGAGCCGTATTAGGGACTCGCCACACTTATTCAGTTCTGTTCAGCTTTTGTAAATAGAAAAGAACGATTTTGTATGGAGTCCGTTGACATTTCCGCAGCTGAACGGATGCGTACGCATCTCATACAAAATCGTTGTTTTCTATGGAGAAAAGCTGAATAATTGTGGTTAGTCCCTTAATAATGTCTGTCCATTTGTCACACAACTCAGTCGCAGCAATAGATTAGGTTATAACCAGATGAATTTTCTAGCAGTCATTTTACATCGGACAGCAGCAACCCAATAGCAGTCTAATTGTAACGAAAAAAAAAAAGATTACTGTGATTTTGACTGTGATGCCTTTCAGAGGTCAAAAATAACTGAGAGAGAACTGTAAACGCCAAGACTCGCGGTAGTCGCCGTCATGAAATGTGCGAGTAAGACGGTGAGTAAAATGTTCGGAATTTCCTCTCCCACTTTCTAAGGCTGCATTGTCAAAATATTACTTTTGTTTGTGTGATTTTTAGTAACACCCAATGGGCTTACACTATGTCACTCTCATTAATTACTGTCTGATAACTTACTTGAACTCCGAACTGTGACTCTCCAAGAAGTTGAGTTTGTTAAGTTCTTCGTCGATGACAGTCTGTATTGCTTGAGGTACTTTCTTATCAGCTAAACGTTCCCTGAACTTATCGCCAATCGCGTCCTTGTCGTCTTTTTCTAGACCTAACTCTTTTTTGATCACCTGTTGGAGTATAAATGGAAATTGGTGAATGGCAATCACTGTCTGCCTTCAAAGCAAGAGTGAACAGGCATCTTCTGGGTACGTTTGTTCCATGATAGACCTCATCCATCGCTTTCCATTAAAGTAAAGTTGTATTGGCCATATTTATAAATTAAACAAATAATATCTTTATCTTGAAAGGAATCTCAAACTTAGCCAAACAACAAAAGCCAAAAGTTCTTACCTTTAGCTGTTCGTGCAGGATGTACTTCCGGTGCTGTTGCTTGACCTTCTCCTCCACTTCTTTGCCAATCTTCTGCTGCAGCTTCGATAGCTCTAACTCCTTCTTCAGGAGCGAGAGGGACATCATCAGACGCTTTGGTATCTGGTGGAGAAAATAGAGTTGTTTGAAGAATGTCGTGTGCAGGGAATGCTTGATTCAGTAGGGCTATCATATTTTTGGGATCTTGCTTCATTAGAAGTTTTAAAAGTGATATTCCATAATTATACTTATTGACCTGATCGTCACTGAACCTTCTGACTCTGAACAGTATTGAGATACGTCGTAATTTCTGCAGTATTAGATACTTAATTATAGAATACATTGTTGACAACAATAATTTTATCTTAATAATAACTCTTACATCATTATAAATGGAAGGACGTTTTTTATACGCGCCTTCCATGTACCGCGGACGACAGCGCGTTTTCTGCCTCGAAAAGGCAGCGCTAGATGAGTTGTAGGTTGTAGCGCGTATACGGACGTCGATGGCGCGTAAAAAAACGCTGTGTGGTTATAGGCTAAAACAAGAAGGTCACTCACATCCATCTCTTCAAGCACAGCCTGTAGTTCCGTGGGCTCTGACCCTGTGAGCGCGGCGCCCAAGTCTGAAAGGTACACCGGGTTGTCGACCACGCGCTGTCCTTGTGCCAACATATGATGTAAGGATTCCCTGTGAAACAGGAGTAAGTTTGAATTAAGTACATTGGAATTGTCACTTTACTGCTGCACATAAAGCTGCACTGCAGCATTTGAAGCTAGCGTCGCACGGCGCGTGATATCACGAGTGACGACTTTGTTTTTTTTATTTAAATTTTTCTTTATATACGGTTGTTTTTATTTTTCCATGTTTGTGTCATTCTATTTAGTTGGCGTTTTTTCTGTGCGAGTACTAATAGATGTTTTTTTTTTACTTTCTTTAGTCGCGCAGCGCAGAGCATATTAGTGCGAAAAGTATGTGCCACGAGCAAGCCCGCGCCTCCTCCAACCGTACATACCGATCTCACAGACGCGCCAAGGCCCGCTTCGTCGAGATATGTATAACTGAACGTAACTAGGTAAGGTACCTAATAACAATTCTACGAAAGCCTGCACGAATGACACAACATTGTCGCGGCTTGCGGCGGATCACGCAAGATAGTGCGCTCAAGTACTTTCCAATAATATTTTGATGGCATGCCAAGGACTCATGGCCATTGACTGTTGACTAAGATAGTAGCATGTATTTCTTGGGCGAAGTGTTACTAGAATACTTCTTTTTTTACATGTACATGCAACTATCTTTCACAAAACCCTTATATTAAAATAGGGTTGCAATCATAATAATATTTAAGAGGAGTTTTACCCTTAATGAATGTTTTTTTACAAAAACTCACCTGTACAACGGATTCAAGTTAATAATATCCCTGATGGTCTTTATAACCTCCTGTGTCAAGGCCTTCACCTCCTCCGTATGCTGGAACTTCTCGTGCATCATATTCTCCACCTTGGCCATCATCACCTGATTTGGAGCAGGTTTCTTGGAATCTTTGGCTGGCTGTTCAGGAGTCTCCGGTTCGGCCTTGGTGGACTGTTTCCTGGTGTTCCGGTACTTCCGACGGCGCCGCTCCGCATCAGACTCTTCGCGGGCAACGTTAAGCTCCACGTTAAATAGTGGAAACTTCAACTTCATTTCTGAAATGATTTTGGCATTTCAGAAATGAAGTTGGTGTGTGAGGTTGAGATGAATTTTGGGTGAAAAAATGCATTATACTATACAATGAATGAAGGGAAATCTTGGGCGGACAATAATGAAGTAATTGTAATATAACAGTATGATATTTTCAAGATATGAATAGGTGGAAACTCTGCTTATAACATAAAAGAAAGAAAAAGATGAAAAAAAAAAGAAGAGATTTCTTTAGAAATAAGCATAGCCTTTGTACAGACGTCAGCAGCACATGAAGCTACCCGAAACTGTCAAATTTTCCCAATCAACTTTGAACCTTATGGTTTAGCAATAAAGTTGAAAATCTATTAAAGAAATTTGACATTTTTTAGTAGCTTGATGTGCTGGCATCTGTAAATATTCATCTGTTCTTGTCTCTTAATATGAGTGTACATTAATGGTTAAATAAATAAATAAATAGAGCAGTGGTGGCCCAGTGGTAACGACAGCGACTTACGACATATAGGTCGTAGGTTCGAATTCGAACCCAGACAGGCGCTTTACTTTGTGTAAATTATTTCATCACCACTGCTCTCAAAACGGTGAAGGAAAACATCGTGAGGAAACCGGCATGTCCTAGAACCAAAAATTCGAAGACATGTGACATCTATCAACCCGCACTGGGTCCGCGTGGTGGATTACGGCCCACTCCCTCTCACAAAGAGGAGGCCTATATCCCAGCAGTGGGAACATTATAGGCTGATACGGCCCACTCCCTCTCACAAAGAGGAGGCCTGTGTCCCAGCAGTGGGAAAATTATAGGCTGATTATGTATGTTATGTAACATTACTTAAAATAAATACTCTTGTTTATCGATTTTATTCAATTTCGAGCGGCCATTGTTGTTTACATCATTGGCAAATCTGCTGCGGTCGGACTTTACATACATACATACAGGTCAAATACACAACCTCCTTTTTTCAAGTCGGTTAAAAATGGGACCTAAAAGGCATTTATATATTGAAGTAAAAGATGATTTAACTTATCACTAAGGAGTGTACCTATAAACCATTCAAAAGGACAGTATCACTCACCAGCAGGCCCACTTTCAATCTCATCTTCAACAAACTGTCCCGTAATCCTTATCCGTCTGTGAGCCATTACGACAAGCCTCAGTTTATAGTCCATGTCCTGCATCTCATGGATCTGAGCGAAAACACCCACTTGATGTACGTCATCCAGACTTGACACAATATCTGACTTCTCATCCTCCTTCTTGCGTAGAAAGATACCAACATAAGGCTGATTTAGTTTCACTTTACGTCTTATTAAATCTATTAAAGCTGGGTTTGATATCTGTAAATAAGTTAAATCGGAGGTGAGGAAGGTTGTGTTATTTCAACAACAAAGGCGTCTCTCAAAAGAAAGAAAAATTTTGTATTCTGTAGAAACAAAATGCGCATCCTAACTAATATTATAAATGCGAAAGTAAGTTTGTTTGTTACCTTTCATGCCTAAACCACTGAACCGATCATCCTGAAATTTTGCATATACATTTTCAAGTATACAGTAATGGACATAGGGTACCTTTCATCCAGAAAAAAGTGCTGTTCCCGAGGAAAACAACAATAACGTTATTATGATAATAGATGGCACCACGTGTCTATTGAACTTTGTCACATTATTTAATTCTGAGGTGGTACGAAGTTCGCCGGGTCAGCTAGTTACAAATAAAAAAAGACAGTCAAAAGCCTCGTACTCAAGCATATAAAAAGTTGACAATTTTGTCCATTCCGTCAGGGCCAAACACCAAAAGTATATTATTATTTTTATTATAGTTTATTTCAGGTATTAACCCATAGCAATTACTAAAGTACATTATAATACATTAAATTAAAATTACAATTAAATTAAATTATGAATTAAAATTAGGAGTACAAAATTACATCATTTGAGCATATTATCATCTTAGCAGGTACACACAGTGAAATATTACTGACACTATTTGATTAGTACACACACATAATCAAGTCAGGAAAGATGCCTTGAATCTCCTCAAAAGCCCGTAAAAATCAGTAACTCTGTTCTCAACGAACATGCCAGTTGCACTAATAAGTCTATTGTCTTAAATGATTTATGTTCCATTGAATAAAAACTATTGTTTTAGCTTGTTTATTTCCCATTACACTGTGAACTAGGCTGATAATTTTGTAAAACAGAACTAAACTACCCACATGGTACTCAGTAGAATTGCAGGAATATATGGCCTGTTAGACACTTCAATGGAAGTATATCAATACTATAGCACAGCTTGTAATGTATAGATTCCTTATTATTACAGCGGCATCTAAAAGGCTTTATTGAAACTCACTGCCAGCAGTACCAGCCACAGCTAACCACGCACAAACTATTCATAGGATACTTTCAACTGTAGAACTAACCTCAATAAGCTTGATAAAACGCGGGAAGACAGGGTTCCTGTTGATAGCTATGACGGGCACCTGTGGCCACACCTCAGGCACAGCCACCGTCGCCGGGAGCTGGCTGCTGAACAGTGGCGTCTCGTCCTTACGCTCGGGGTCGTCCTCGGGCGGATCACTCTTATTCGTCGAGAAATACCTACCAAATCCAACCTGCTTACTGGGACTCAAATAACTGCTGTTATAGCTACATATCCGCGCACCCCTAGCACCAGTAAACCTTTGCACCGGTTTACTGTGTGATGCAACTTTTGCTATATTGCGAACCACAGATGACTTCAAGTTCGGACTGAGGAAGCTGTTCCGCAACAAACTGCTGGCTGTATGCATTTTTATAGTTCTGTAACCGATCTTCACGTTTTATATGCCGTGTTCCATTTAAAATACACTAATTCGGCAATTTGAGTAGGTTATTTTTCCAGATTTTTCAAGAATCGCGAGATATTGAAATGTCAAAGTACTGACATGACATGACATAAGATTTTTCATGGATAATTTTTTATCTATGGGCGTTCGAGCTCGAGCACCGCTACACGTTGTGTAAGTACGGTCGTATTATTATTATACTCTTTGAGTACGGTTTTCGCGAAAGGTTCTCCAAATCTAATCATATCTTTTTTTTAATAATAACTTTAATTTTAACTGCAACGCGGCAAAGTGTATTCATGTTGGTAGATATTGGTATTTTTTAGCATTCGTTCAAAAAAAAAATAGAGGGTTTGAAACGATCACCAATAATTCACCAACCACCTTGACCATTGACGCAATGGATTTGACAATTTTGACATTGACATTTCAATAATATTAATTGACAGTGGAAGACAAAACTACAATAATTTTTTTACTTAGTTTATAAAAGTTTATGAATGTAACGAAGTTTCGTAAATTAGCTACAATCCTTTCCCAGGTTTGTAATTAAATTTTACAAGTTGAACTTATTTAATTTTAGCTATTTGTATACATACCTAACCTCAATAAAAACATAACCATACCTTTTGTTATAACTACAGAGGATTATGAAAATGGATGGTGCTAGTGCTGCTACAAAGCACACGTCGATAAAAGAAGGAAAAGCTGAAATACTTCTCAAAACCGACCAGGTGTTTTATAACCCAGTACAAGAATTCAACAGAGATTTAAGCATAGCTGTATTGACTATATTTACCAATGATTATAAAGCTGAGCAACTTGTAAAAAATGAAAAGTTCGCAAAAAATAGTAAATATAAAGAAAAAGTTGATACCGAGGTTTGTTTGTTGTTTATTTACTTTTTATAACACAACCAGTCCTAGCAATCTGTTCAAAGTAACTAAAGTACTTTGACAATTTAATCCTAATTCCAACAACAAGTGGTAATCTTCTTATCTTGCATTACCAAGGGTTAAAAAAATAGCTGGAGCTGTTTTAAAAATGTTATCCAGTTAACATGGTGGTAGATAGTAGGATTTTGTGGCTGTCTGCTCAGGGTCGCCGCACATATTAGTGTCATCACTTTTGAAGGCTATTTTTTGCACCCCATTATAATAAAAACACTATCCTACTCCCTGCTCTGCAAACTATTGGGCTACTATTTTATATATTTTAAATGTATTTTTATTTTTCATATTGAAAAATTTTAATATACATACAATGAATAAAAGAAATAATAAATGAATGATGGAATAATGGATGAAATGATGAATGACATTCTAAAATATAGATCCTGAAAAACTGGAAGGAACCATAGACTAAATTTTAAAGTCAATGTTGAATGTTCAATCTTTGTCCATAACATCTAAGTCCTCAATAGTTTTCAAGAAACAATTGATTTGAAATATATACATATAATAATAGGCTAATAATATCAATGTTTTTTCAGGTAGAAATAACAATATTAGAAGCTTTATCAGCAACAGGACTAAGAAGCATCCGCTATGCTAAAGAAGTGCCAAATATTACTAAGATTGTTGCCAATGACCTGTCACCACAGGCAGTGGATACTATCAAGGAAAATATTGTGCATAATGACGTGAAGGATTTGATTGAGACCAGCCAGGATGATGCTTGGTGAGATTTAATTAAATAAAGAACTACATAATAATAACACTGTTAGCCTGCATCATCCCACTGCTGGGCATAGGCCTTTCCCGATTACTTCCAGTTCTTTCGATTCAGGGCTGAAGTGGACCTAGTTGTTTGTTTTGTCCAGCTCGTCCTGCCATCTTCTACGGGGTCTGCTGTGACGCCTTCTAGGTGTGTCAGCACTCCACGTGGTGGTTATTTTGACACACAGACGTGGCCAGCCCATATTATAGCCTCAATAATAATAATACCAGCCAATTATTGTCCCACCTCAGGACAAAGGCCTCTCCTCATATAGAGGAGGCACAAGCATTGATCACCATGTTTGCTCAAGAAATACATACTTGTGCTTATATTTGTATTCAGAATCAGATATAATTATCAAGTCAATAAACTAAAAAAAAAAAAAAAGAACAACAAACTCAATGTCATAGGTAATAGGTAATACGGGCTGGTGTCCGCAACTCCACGTTAATGCGCGTATTTTGCGTACGGAACTCAATGTCATACGTAAAGTTCAATTTCCATTGCATTGCAAAGTTGGGGGTGAGGAAACCTGAACTTAAAGGTCTAATATCACTCAATTTGATTATTCATCCTTGTTTCCAGCATGCTAATGTACAAACACAAACAATACTGGAACCGTTTCGTGGCTATAGACCTGGACCCTTACGGATGTCCGTCCATATTCCTCGATGCAGCGGTACAAAGTGTGCAGGAAGGAGGTCTACTGCTAGTCACTGCTACGGATATGGCAGTGTTAGCAGGAAACACTCCAGAAACGTGTTACGTTAAATATGGAGCTATTAGTTTGAAGACCAAGTGCTGTCATGAAGTGGTGAGTAGAAAATGTTTGAGTAAAATACTTACAATAAACTTATTCCCTATAATTATGCCTAAAAATATAAAAACAAATTTTAAGCAAATTTTTATATGTCTGTTTCAAAAGTATGTGATGAAAGTGTAAACAAACCCTGTGCAGTGGTATAATTGCGTAACAGTGGCGAAGGTACCATACAACTCGATTCTCACCGGCTTCCCTTCGAAAATTCAGAACATAACCACTCTATATTTAATTCATCATTGAAATTTTCTTTTGGCATTTTTTTTTTGGTCCGGCCTGCCTCTGTCATAAATTCACCCTTCGCCACTGTTGCGTAATACACTAACAGCAGCAATGGCTTTCATATTGACAGTTCAACAATATTAAATGTTTGCACAAACCTACTTACAGAAATAGAATAATTTATCATTTAACTGTAGAAATTAACAAGGGTTTCCTTTTTTTTAAGTACCCTAATTTTTTCTCCAGGCTCTAAGGATACTGCTGCAATGCATAGAGTCGCACGCCAACCGCTACAGTCGCTACATAGTGCCGCTGCTCAGTATATCTGCAGACTTCTACATCCGCGTGTTCGTGAGGGTCTTCACTGGTGCCATTCACTGTAAGAACACCACTAGGTAAGCACACAATAGTGCTACAATTGTTACGAAGTCAGACATGATTATTTACAAAAAAATTGTGAGCCGTCACGGGACGCCTGGCAGATGTGAAACATCGACATTATTTTGCGCATGGCGACGCGTCGCCACACCATACACACTACTGCATATTAATAGACCGTATATATATACCATCATATAGCGTGGCGACGCGTCGCCACGGCATGCGTCGCCACGCCAGAAATCGGTTTTACGTGCGGCTATAGATGTTTCACATCAAAAATAATTTGAAAAAAAAATCCTCTCTTATTCATTAGTTCATCAGGTGGTGTGGAAACATACTGACTTGTGCTTGATTGACTCGGACATGTGAGTTTAGAAGAACATCGTTTTCCCACAGACAACTTTGTTTTATACTATTTTAAAAGAAAAGCGATTTTAATTTGTAATTTGTCAATCTGCCTAACCTTTTCCCAACTATGCTGGGGTCGGCTTCCAGTCTAACCGGATGCAGCTGAATACCAGAATTTTACATGGAGCGACTGCCTATCTGACCTCCACAACCCAGTTACTGGGCAACACGATACCCCTTGGCAGGACTGGTTGTCAAAATTTCGGCCTTCTAACTACCCGCAACGACTGTCAAAGACGTCAATTTATAATATGTATACATATTATAAGACCCCATTAAAATGGATTTTAGAAATCATTCAGAGCACCAAAATGAGGACGATGGTAAAAAAAATATGTTATTAGATACCTACTAGAAAAATAATCAGCTAACGAAAATACACTAATTTGCCGGCAATTTATTATTTTAGGTCAAAATAAATCTCTTTAATCAGTGTTTTTTGTTTTGCTTGGATATCTTTAGTTAGACGTACTGAGCAGTGTGTTAAAATGTGTCCATCTATTTTAATGGGACCCTATATATATAAAACCTATACTTAAATACAGGTTCATTTTTCCAGCAAGCTAGCCATGGCGTACCAATGCACCGGTTGCGACAACATAACCCTACAACCACTGGGCGGCTTCAGACCTAACCCTACGGAGAAAAACCCGGGACAAATGAAGGCCTACTTGCCTACAGCGCCACCTGTCGGGGAGCACTGTGTTAATTGTAACCAGAGGCATCATGTAAGTAAATAATTTGCTGACAAATCTTGTTATTTTTTCATGCAAAGCGACTTTATTCTATTTTTTCTTTAATCCCTGCCCTCTGTGCTCCTTTCGACCTCCAACGGATATGGATTCTTGTGCCATATTACTAGACCCAGCAATGTAGGCTGTGTGTTGTAATTTATAATTGTATATTGTGTGAATTTATATTATTATTAATCTACTGTAGATTATTTCAACCTGACAAGATTTTTTCAGTCTGCGCAAAACCATAGAGTAGGCCTCGAAAGACCACAAAGTAATATCATACCATTCTTTCGCCCTCAGCTAGGCGGCCCACTCTGGTCAGCACCTATCCACGACGAACTCTTCGTGACCCGCGTCCTAACCCATGTAGAACATAACCCCGAGCTCTTTGGAACTGCCAAGCGCTTGGCCGGAGTACTGGCAATGGTGAGGGAAGAGCTACAGGAGGTACCGCTGTACTATACCATGGATAGATTGTTTGGGAGAGTCCATTTGGAGACTATGCCTATGTTGGTTATGAGGTAAGTTTGGGTTTGGTATATTTCTTTTTTGAGATTATGATTCAGATCCAGTAGTTTCAGGTGACCAATATTTGTTTTTCTTGTTATGCCTGTTTTTTTTATCAGACTACGGCAACATCAAAGGAGGGTTATTTTATGGTTATGTATGTTATGCCAGGTTAAGATTGGTGAAACCTAACATGAAATGTAACACAAATGAGCCGTCCAAATCGATGCAATGGAACATAAAAGTTTCAAGGTGTGTTTCACACATTTCATGTTATGTTTCACCAGTCTGTATAGACGCCAGCACATCAAGCTACCCGAAACTGTAAAATTTTCCCAATCAACTTTGTACCTTATGCTTTAGCGATAAAGTTGAAAATCTATTAAAGAAATTTGACAGATTGTAGTAGCTTGATGTGCTGGCGTCTGTACATTAGGTTCCAATCTAATCTAAAAATCATATCGCACACAAATTGCTGGCCGCTTTAAAAATTCGCTTAACATTTTCTCCAAGAAATCGATACATGTCCAATATTCCAATATTCCAATAAATGAGGCCGTGTCGTTTATTCATCAGATCCACAGCGTCTACTTTTGGGGCTGATTTTTCTAACGCCAGATAATCTAATCCGAGTAATAATTTCTAATTTTTGTCAAGTTTCAGTTCCATACAAAACTGTCAGACGTCAATTTTATCCCACGTTATCTGACGATCAATAAATCAGCCCTTATTGTGCATGTTCTCAGGTCAGCGCTCCTAAACTCGGGGTACAAAGTGTCGTACTCGCACGCGTCGCGCATGTCCATAAAGACGGCGGCGCCTGCGCAAGTGCTGTGGGACATCATACGGACGTGGGAGAAGACGCATCCCGCCAAACCTGCTAAGTATGTGAAATAATTAACCCTCACTTTTCCTCCTTTTTCGCCTTTTTTTTGTCGGACCTTAAGGTCCGACTCAACAGTTTAGAAAATCATAATAAAAATAGAGCAGTGGTGACCCAGTGGTCACTACTTTGTGCAATTGATTTCATCACCACTGCTCTTAAAACGGTGAAGGAAAACATCGTGAGGAAACCGGCATGTCCTAGAACCCAAAAATGCGATGACACGTGACATCCACCAAACCGCACTGGGCCCGCGTTGTAGATTATGGCCCACTCCCTCTCACAGAGAGAAGACCTGTGTCCCAGAAGTGTTAACATTATAGGCTGATTATACATACTTAATTTAAAAAAATGGGAAATTTTGAGAAGTGTGTTTAACATATGATATTTTGCACACGCACTCAATTTAAATCGGCAAGTTTGTGGAAATCTTTTAGGTGGTAAATACTCATCAACATCGGCTTCCAGTCTAAAGGGATGCAGCTGAATATCAGCATTTTACATAGAGTGACTGTATATCTGAACTCCACAACCTCGTGTTTTACACGATACTCCTTGGGTCTGCTTAAGTTCAACGAATGATCGCCGAGACCACGAATTGCTTATGCCCGCAATTCGTGCGTAAGCCATGAGGAATGGAAGCGCTCATGGCATCCATAAATCGAAGATAATTATAAAAGTCAACCGAGGACTTATAATGCATTTCTTTTTTTAGACTGGTAACAGATCCGGTAGCACGGTTCATCCTGAACCAAGACATCAAAACGCAAAACATAGACCTCAGTACCAGAGGCGACGCCAACCCTACCAGCCGTCGCGACGGTAGGCTGCGGTTCCAGTACAATCCTACTCCTCACTGGGGACCGGGCTCTAGGGCTGCTGTTAAGTACGTATTGTTGCTTAAGGGGGAAGAAGCACCAGGGTAGCCCTCAAAATTAAAATTTTCTTAAATTTTTCGTTTGTTTTTATAATTCTGTAAATACATACTTGTCACGTTCGCGAATCATATTTTGTCCAACATACAACCTGCCAGTGACCTGAAAACTGAAAAAGACGTAAGAAAATTTGAATTTCGCGGGCTACCTAGCGCATCCCCCTTAGCACACGTATCAAATCGGAAAGGGATCGTTACCGTATCAACTCGAGCCGTTCAGTATTCTTTATATGAAACTCCTTACTGCAACACTGTAACACACACTAATCGGAATCGTAACGTAATCGCCTCGCCTCGGGACAAGCTGACGAACCGCGGTGCGGTGCGTTACGGCGCGTTACGGCTCGTCGTCCCACTTGCCCCTCCAAGCAGCACCATTAACCAGCGGTCGGCGAGCCGTAAGCGCGGCGTCGCGTCGCCTAGGCGTGGCGGTCGCGTCGCCTAGGCGTGGCCGTCGCGTCGCCTAGGCGTGGCCGTCGCGTCGCCTAGGCGTGGCCGTCGCGTCGCCTAGGCGTGGCCGTCGCGTCGCCTAGGCGTGGCCATCGCGTCGCTTAGGCGTGGCCGAGTCGACGTATCGGAGCTTCTGACCCTCTTTGGTTACATGCTTACGTTAGGTTGACGCCTGTTTGACGCGGAGGCGAAAGGCGATACGGTAACGATCCCCTTCAGAGTTGATATGTGAGCTATGACCTTTAAGCTGATATCAGACGCTTAACTTTTTGTTTATTTTTGCCTTTCATTCTCTCATCTTTTACTGAAAGTGAAACGTCGGAACGCAGAATGAATCAAGTGAAAAATTAATTAATTAGTGAACCGATCCAACGATGTTGGTTTTCAGCAGTCCTCTATCTTCAATCTTTCACTCTTCTACCAAACGATTGCAAAATTATATAAAAGGAGCGAATGTCGTGATTTTGTCGTTGTCATAAGAGGGTATGTCGTTCACATATAATTATAATGTATAATACAAAATATTGTAAAACACTTTAAAAGAGTAACGATGGAGTTTCTTGCCCATTCTTCTCCATACAAAAACTACCTTTTGGAACCCCGCGACTAGAATCAATTCTATTTGTTATCTGTAACAATTTACAGCAACATGCTTTTGTTTTGCTCGAAACATGTTACATAGACTGTTTGCAATGTTGCCAGCAAAATAAAAATATGTTTCTATAAAAAAGGCTTAAAGGCAAGCGCACATTACAGCATCGGGCCGCACCTTATCGCATTTCAATACAAAAAGCGCGTTGCGGCCCTCCTGTAATGTGCAATGGATACAAAATGTACGAAACTGATGTAGGAGAATTTTTGCGTTGTGGTGTGGCTCGCTCAAATGTGCGTCAGCCTTAATTAAGTCAGCATTTCATCATCATCATTTCAGCCCGGAATCACTCCCTGCTGGGTATATAGACCTCCGCTTTCTTCTGCCATTTTTCCCTGTTCTGTGCGTCTCTCATCCAGGTGTTTCCCGAGACTTTGACGATATCGTCAACCCAGCGCGCTTTTGGACGGCTCTGGTTTCTTTGGCCTAACCTTGGCCACTATTCGGTCACAACTTTACTCCATCGGCCATCTCCTCGTCTAACTAGATGTCCTGCCCAACTCCACTTGTTACAAACAATAAACAAATTAACCATTACCACTGCCCGCGTGGTGGATTACGATCCCGATTCCTTTCACCGAGAGGAGGCTGTGTCCCAGCAGTGGGAAAATTATAGGCTGGTTATGAGAAACAAATTAAGAACGTTTTATGAGCTTACTGAGCTTGTCTTTTTTACCACAGTGTAGGAGACGAGAAGATAACAAAGGCGCTCAAGAATCAAAACAAACATTCTAAAGATAAGAAGAATGACAAACGGCAACACTCTCCAAGCGATGAAGAAGAGAGGAAGAAAGTTAATACAGGCAGTGAAACTGTTGAGTAAATAAATTTTGTATACTCTATTTTGGTATTTTATTACAAGCTTTTATTTTATGTATTAAATGTAACTACGAGTATGTTTGTTCGGGTGGAATCTTACAACTCGTTTTTGAAGCAGATATCTTCAGCCGATTGAGCTGAAATTTTGTAAAAACGTTTAGTTTGGATAACAATGCATGGTTAGCTGTGTGACGTCATTCTAAATCCAATATGGCGGAACGCCCAAGATGGCGGACTAGTTACTTTTAATACACTCCTACAATATGGGTATCAAATAAAAGGGCTTGCTGAGAATAACTCGAAACTAAAAAGTGAAAAATAAATTAAAAGTAAAAAACTTTTTAGAAAACAAGGTTTTATTTAAATGCGCTATAAAAAGAATAAAATAAACTTTTTCTTTAAAACTTTTACTATCAACTTATAACGACATTCTACAATTTATATGATATAAAAGCTTCAAGTACTCGTATTTACCTACTTATTTTGAAATTTTTTAAAATTTAAATCCTTCTGATCAAGTTATTTAGGTAATTTACTCTTTTAACTACACAGGTAAATCTCGCGACAAGCTTATAATTCATATAAATTGTTTAATAAAGTTGTCACTAGTCAATTTCAGAATGGGAAATCGTCGTTTGACAGGAATGAACTAAATGGTGATTTTTAGTCTAATCTGCATTCGCGATGTATTTGACAAAAATGTAAACGAATATGAATTTATGGAAACAACTTTAAATCCTACACCATAAAGTTCAGTTTACGCTACAACTTCAAACATTTTATATTTTTTTCAACAGTCACTCTGAAATCAACTTAATTACCATTAAAATAAAGTTTATATTTGTTTAACCGTTATCCGGGCAGAGGGTTTTTATCGACCGCATATATAATATGAGTTTACTAGATAACCATTTACGTTTTTAAGATACAATAAAGATGATTTTATTACTCAAATGTCTATTTTTTATTGCAGTTTCTTCTTTTTTTCTGCATAAATGATTTTGTGTGAAATAATGTCTCAAAGTATATGGTCAATTTTACGCACTCTGGCTCTGGCTGTAAAGAATAGCAAACTATAGTAACCGTTTCCATTTTTTTAGTTCAGTTGAGAATGTTTTAAGTTTAACTTTTAATTAAAGGTATGTAAACGTTTGAAATTATTTTTTTTATGCATTGTACTGTATCACCTTTGGAGGTGACTTATTTTGAAAAAGAATAGTGGAAACAGAGTCTCAGACAACATTGGTGCACAAAACGGGCAGAGTGCATATTTTAACCACATGTTTTTTTTTATGATTTAGGATTATTTTTGCCCATTATGTATTCTGCAGTGCTTTACGAACATGAAACTGTATTTAAATTCTACGTGGCATATCAGTATGTGTGGGGCCCGGATAAGGGTTAACTTGAAATAATATTAATTTGAAACATAAGTTTGAATAGACTTTAGGTACAGACGCCAGTCAAGCTACCCGAAACTGTAAAATTTTCCCAATCAACTTTGAAACTTATGCCTTTAGCGATAAAGTTGAAAATCTATTAAATAAATTTGACAGATTGTAGTAGCTTGATGTGCTAGCGTCTGTACATACAATATAAAATAAAAACAAACACAATATTTCTAATATTATACTTACAACTAAATAAATCTACCTTATTATTTAAAAAATATTACTTATTTACCCATGATCAAAAATGTTTTGGGGAAGGCATGATTTTATTAGTTTTTTTTTTTTTAAATATTTAATGCTTACTTTTGGAATATGAATAATGGATATCTTACGTTCTGTGATGGTTATATATTTTAATGGACACAACGTAGGTTTTTCTGTAGTGGAGAGTTATTACAAAATAAATTGTTCTTTTAACTTGGTGGGAGCCCTTTTTGAAAATCTATTGTTTTCGGTTAGGTACTGTGGAGAAAAAGCGAGAGTTTTTCTTGACAAAAATGGCTATTTCTATAATGTAAGTGGAAGCTAAAATTAAATAAAACTTTTAGCTTTTTAAAAAATGAGTAATATGAAGGACTTAAAATGAAAAAGCTTTAATTATCACATGAAAATACACATTGACATTTACATGACAGGAAATAGACAGATAGGTATAGTGACTCTACCGATAACAGCAGTGACAGTTGAGTTACTACGTGTAGTCAACATCGTAATCGTTTTACCACAGGAAAAAAAAGCCTAGTTTTAAACTTCCATAAAGTTGAACTATCTAACTGGTCGCTGGGATTAAAAGTTTTATCATAAGCCGCACAGTGACAGCACCAGCACGGCAACGATGGAGGCAAATGTATGAATTCAGGCCAAGAGTCAGTAATTAATGGCGGACCGTGAACCGCCGACCTATTTTGTGCGGACCCTAAGTAAACAGTATAACTAAAACTTAACTTTAAAATATTTTTAATTAAATCCTGTGAACAGCGTACAGGCACGTCTTTCACTAATTTTGAGTCATTATCACATTGGGAAACTTTAACTGTACACAATGTATAATACATTTTAAGAATACTAAATAACCTAGATTATACTCCTTGGCATAAGGCACGTCACTCAGCGCTTGCAAGATGTTACATGTTTCTCTATAAACTGATTGAATATTTAGAGGGAAGTTTCTCATCGCAGTTGAGTAGTATTTTGAAAATATTTTAGACGCTTTTATTTGAGTGTCATTGTTAAGGAAGATATTGTCAGCGCGTCCGCCACAAATGATACAATCCTCGCACACCGTTCTACACTTTACGAATAATTGTGTAGCATGTGGGACTGCGCTTGGAACATCTTGCAACCTATGACCACTGAAAAAGAAAACAAAATATTATTTCAGATGCCTTTCTGAGCTACAGTTGTTAGGTACACACGGCTACACATCAAGCTATGCATTTCCAGTTTTCGCTGACCTCGCATTGTATAGGCTTGTCTTACAATCAGAAGTCAGCTTATACTGGTTATGTATAGCTTGATGTGTAGCCGTGTGTACAGATGCCAGCACATCAATGTACTATAACCTGTCAAATTTATTTAATAGATTTTCAGCTTTATGGCTAAAGCATAAGGTTCAAAGTTGATTGGGAAAATTTTACAGTTTCGGGTAGCTTGATGTGCTGGCGTCTGTACATTAAAATATTGATGCTGTGCGGAAACGAATAACGCAAGATCGTCATCTTAGATATCGCGAGATAGAGGCGTCTCTGGGCATAAGTATGGCGAGTATTGTATAAAATATTACTCGAACATTTAACTGTAAAAAAAATTGTTCACATTGGATTTCGTACAACTTGAGAATTGACCAAAAACGGGCTCGTGTCAATAGGTGTAAAAAAAAATTACAAAAGTACAACCAGGGTGCGTCAAAAGCTGTCTACAAAATCTACACAGATGATGAATCTGGGATATATGCGTATGATCCTGAAACTAAACAACAATCAACGGTTTGGGTGTTCCAAGGTGAGCCAAACAACAAAGGTCATTCGTTCAAGAAGCACTTTCAAGCAAACAGTCGCTTGTTTTTTTTGGTATAAATGGACATGTGGCTACAGTACCACTTCAGGATCGTAAAACGGTTAATTCTGAATGGTACAAGATCATTTGTTTGCCAGCATAGCTATGCACAATCATCCAGCACGCTATCGTATCGAAAATTACACATTTCGATAACATTTAACTTGCCCCCGACAGCAAACATCTGAAGGAAGAATAGTGGTCGTCTATTTCATTTAAACTGACAAAATTTTCGGGTCTTGGACTGATGGACAGCGTTTAGAGGACTCCTACGATAACATTGATTGCTGTTCGATACGGTACGAAAGCATATCGAATGTTTGTGAATAGCTATGATGAATTCTTTAAAGAAATAATAAAGAACAACCGACAACGCAGATCCTTTTTCATCACGACAATGCTAGCTGCCACACATCGGCCGAAACAACTCGGTACTTGGCCCCCAACGACTTCTATTTATTCCCAACCATGAAGAATAAATTACGTGGTCAACGTTTTTCGAGCCGTGAAGAGGCCGATGATGCGTTCAAAATGCACGTTTTGGAGATACATCAATCCGAATGGAAAAAGTGCTACGAAAATTGGTTCCAAGTTCCAACGTATGCAAAAGTGCATCGATCATCATGGCGAATATTTTGAAAAGCAATACGAGTACAACCATAATAAATGCTATGTTTGTTTGACTTTGTTATACCGGATACATAAATAGCAGCCCTCTTAAAGGGACTGATGAAGCAATTATTGTGGGTACCAGTGGCGAAGGTACCATCCAACTCGATTCCCACCGGCTTCCCTTCGAAAATTCAGAACATAACCACGCTATAGTCAATTCATCATTGAAATGTTCTTTTGGAATATTTTTTTGCTCCGGCCTACCTCTGTCATAAATTCACCCTTCGCCACTGGTGGGTACGATTGAAACAATGATAACCGTTGCGTTTTTCGTTGTAGATGCCCAGACAACGTATCAAAAAAACTTCAAGAGGCGAGGCGAATGTGATAACTGATAATATAACTCACTACGAAAAAGCGTATTCAAAGAAGTCAAAAAAGGGACTTCTTTACGAAAAGCTGCAGAGATGTGCTGAGTTCACCTGCTGTTCAGCTAGTTTTTAACCGACTTCAAAAAAGGAGGTTCTGTATTCGATCCGTATGTATGTATGTTTGTAAGTCCGCGATTTTCTCAAAAACTAATTAACCAATTTTGATAATTCTTTCACTAATGTGATCTACATACTTTCAGAAAGGTTTTAGTATAAATATAATAGATTATGTAATTATTCTTATGTACGATGTTATATGCATAAATGTACTGCGTCCGACATTTCTATGCGAATTTTGATGATTCTTCTAGTCGGTGTCTTCAATGCACTAGTATTATTTGAATTTGTGTGGAGTAGGTATGTACAGACGCCAGCACATCAACCTACACGTAACTGTCAAATTTTCCCAATCAAAATTGAACCTTATGCTTTAGCGATAAAGTTGAAAATCTATTACAGAAATCTGACAGATTGTAGTAGGTTGATGTGCTGGCGTCTGTACAACTAAAAAGTAAAAAAAAATTTTTTTACGAAAAAACAACCGACAAAAAAAAAACTACAAAGTGATAAATAATTTTAATAAATGACTTTTGATTTTTATTTACGGTGTAGGGTATGTACGGGTGTACTTACAGGAATAAAAGTCAATATTGGACTTAATTGTTTTGTGTGAGTTAATAAACTATGTGCATGTGGTAGGGGTGAACCCTACAGTTTAAACCAGAGCAGAAGAGCTCTTTTTATGTTCATTCCGACAGGAAAAAAATATTATTAAGACTGATAGAAATGGTGCCATACTAGAATTTAACTATTTCTTGTTGATTATTAATAAAGAAACTGATTTTGTATTAAGTACTTGTTTATGTTTCAACTGACCCCATCACTGTTTCAACCGCCCGATATGGGTACAGTTGAAACAGTGGCACTTTATTTTATTAAACTCTTCCTATCTAGTAAATACTTATGGCAGTTGAGCCTCTAATTCTGAGATGTAAGTAGGTACTTATTTGAAGACAAAAGTCTAATCTCTCATTTTAAATGTTTTGTTGTTTGTTATGTTCCAAAATGGCTGTGCTACGGACATTCAAAGCAAAATTGTTTCAACCGTACCCAGTCTCCCCTACATACGGGTCGAAAGAACCTCCTTTTTTGAAGTTGGCTGCACTGAGGTAAAAGTACTACGACCTACTACGTATAGAAAGGCTATAAAACAGTGTCACAACAGTATGACAGCCGGAGGGGCTGTGCCTGTGCGGAGCGAGCTTGCCGTAGATGCACTTGGTATTCGCTGCAGCGCTGAAATATTAGGTGTCGTCTCACCAAACTATAAAACATGCAGCGATATACCGCTTAAAACGGATACTTTTCTCGCGACCAAAACGTCGTAAGCGCCGGGAAATTCGAAATTCATGGCGCTTACGCATTTCGTGCAAGGCGAGTGACTAAATGAGTTGTCGGCAACAAAGCATGCAAAACATATTTACTCTAGAGAGGTAATAATAGTTCTATGGTTGGCTGTTGTCTAGCATGACATAAAAGAAGCGTATGGAAGCGTAAGTCAAGGCATCACCGGGCAATGAGTGTTGAAAACTTGAAATAAGAATAAATTATTTACTTACGTAGAATAACAAAATGTTAATTCAGCTCCCTTTTTTACTGGTGCTATGGTCACCAGCGCTGCGCTGTTTCGCAGCCCCGCCACATATGAATTCGGTAGACAGGAATTGGGCAGGCTACCAATGAACGGAAAATATCCCCTATTATAGTTAGTGTGTATTGTCCAGCAGCCCTCAGTGCACACTGAGGTGGAATGCACCAGTTCTACTGGAGTACAATAAAGCGACAGGTGCATCAATACCCTGGACACTGCTTGTATGGCCGCACTCTTCTCATCAGGAGAGTTTGGTAGAAACGATGTAAATGTATCCAAATAATGTATAATATTGGCAAAATACATACATCTGTTAAACATCGCGCCATATATGAAATGTGTGTCATAATGAGAATTCAATAAAGAAAACTTTTGGGCACCAAAAATCTCTGCAACAGTACTGTTTTTCATTCGTTCAACACCTAAATCTTTAGATGCTGTGATGAACTCATCCCAAGAGCTACACAGTTGACGAATTTTGAGAGTAGCTTGAACAGGGAGTATAACATCATCTAATATAATGTCTACGATTTTACATTCAATATTATGCCATTCCTGCATGGCTTTATCTCTGCATTGTTTGTCACAAAACAAGGCAGCACAGCATCCTTCACAAGGTATTAAATTAAAGTCCAACTTGAGACAATAGTAGCATGAAATGTTAAGGTTCATAATAAGATTAGCTTGTACAAATGCTGTCTCTACTGCTACAACAGTACCAACAGGTATGTCTTTAGCTGCAACCACTTTTGGTTGTCCCGATTCCATTATGACTTCCACATCTGAAGTGGCACATCGTATGTCAGGGTTGCGGGCTCCTTTGAGCTCGAAAAATTCTTCAGCAAATGGAGTAGATCTGAAACATGACGATTAAATTAATGTTAGTAACAGTACTTTCTCACAGAATAAAAAACAGAAAGTTCATCTGAGACTAATCTGTAAAGTTGCTCATAGTAGCATAAACATCAGATTATACTTGTACACTATGTACCAGTGGCGAAGGTACCATACAACTCGATTCCCGCCGGCTTCCCTTCGAAAATTCAGAACATAACCACTCTATAGTCAATTCATCATTGTAATTTTCTTTTGGTATTTTTTTTTTGCTCCGGCCTACCTCTGTCATAAATTCACCCTTCGCCACTGCTATGTACAATCAACAAAAGAGATAAGTATGCAGGATCGTCGGTTTTAGTTGAAGTTTAGTAAGAAACCGATGGAAGTTGTCGACTGAAATTTAATTCTATAAAAGAGCTGTTTGTTTTCTATCAATAAAATAAAATTTTAATCGAGAACATCCATCGGTTTCTTATTAAACTTCAACTGTATCCGACGATCCTGCATACTTATCTCTTTTGTTGACTGTACCTACACCCTTTTGCTGGGTTGGTGGATTCACAAATAAAATTCTTGCAGACTTGATGTTGATTTATTTTCTTACACTGTCTTCTTATGTAGTAGTAGTATTCAAGGAGCGCTGAGAACTAGTGCTCCACATTTTTTTTTTTTTGTGAATGGCATCTCACAGTTCCAACTATGAGGTTGTTGTTCGCTTAACCGGGCTTGCCCGTGGTTGCCTCAATAAATCAAGGCCTCCAGCCAGGGCTTAAAAAACTTAAAAACTAAGAGACTTCACTACCCCCCAGACCAAGGTTTACAGACATTGATGTAACTCGCACAGACCAGGGAAGTATGGCACAAAAGGAAGGAGGCCTGTACTCAGCAGTGGATGGAATAAGGCTGCCGATGATGATGATCTCTATTAATGTGTAGTCAGAACACTTATAAGTATCACAATATCTTTCGAACAATCCTTGCCCCTAAGACGACCCACTGACCCTTCTTTCTTTTCTTGTTGCCTTTCATTAATCTCTATTATAGCCCCAGAATCCCATCCGCTCAAGATTGTGGAGGGTAACAACTGTCACAAGTCTACTTATTTAAATAAATTGGCATACATGGGCAATCTCAGAAGTAATGGTACCTTCATAACATTGAGACAGGCTTTACAGCTAGTTCCCATTTCATAACAAACATATAGCCAGCAATGGAGGCAGCTCAACTCATTGCTCCAATGATTTTATTAATTTACTTACTTAATAAAATCAAAAAACATCTGAGTGATGATATTTGTTGTGGTTTTCTAAAAAATATCTAAGTAATTTATATATATATAGAATTTTGATCAAGCATATAACTTCACTCCTTAAAAATATTAAGTAAAGTGAATCACAATGGAAATAATTGATATGCTAGGTAAATATATAGATTGCATGTTTTTCTAAAGTCACTAAGACGACCCACTGACTGTATGTTTTTGTAGAGTTTTAAAGTATGTCAGAGGTCAAATATCGGTCAGAGGGTCGTCTTAGTATCGCCTTATACTTACAAATTCTTGCGTTTATGTGGTTCTATCCATGTATATCTACAGGCTTCTGCTTTCATCTCCTGTAGTTTTCTGAACAAGCTGACGTCGCAGTCTAGTGCGAGGCAGGTCTCAATATCCTTGACACAAGCCGGAAACTGCTTAGTTTTCAACAATAGCTCTGCTCGACTGTAGTAAGACAGCCTCATAGCTTCAGAATTAAGTGGTGCCCGCATAAGAGCCATATTGTAACACTCCAACGCCATCTGATATCTCCCTGCGCAGAAGGCTATTTTACCTTTTACCTCATACCGAAGAGCTTGTGAAGCGGATTTTTGCCTTCTTTCAATTTCCATAAAGTTATTTGTTTGTTTTAGTACTTTTGTAGCCAGTACCAGACAATCTGCTACGTCCTCATTGCGCAGTGCTTTGTAAACGATGTCCAGAGGACTTCGGTCATAATTTCTATAGAATGTAGGTAACTGTAGCATTTTGATTAAAAAATCGTAGCACTTCACTTACCTAATTATTAAGCTAATAGGAGTTTGGTTAAAAAAAAGTTGTAGCACAACTGATTTACGTCAACACAGATTGTTTGCCGTACTCTAGTAAGAAGATTACTGGATTCAAGGGGACATACATGCAAAAATAAAATTATTTCATAAAATGTACGTTCGACAAATTCCCCACGAATACTATTTCAATGTTGCCAGAACGTTACTTACTCTATGGTTGCCAGTCGCTAAAATGTAGAGGTGTGACTAATATATTCGTAATAGGTACAGGTATAATACAAGCCACGTATATTCATATTAGGATATGCGAATATAGAATAATAGGTAACCAGGTATTAGTCAAATAATAGAGTCGCGTAATAGCGAGGCGACTGATCGCGGCGATTGATGATAGCGCCGATTCCGATTATTTCCGATCGCGCCTCGCGGCGACTCGCCTAGCTCCGCTCGCTCGCTATGCTATTATTATTTTGCCAACCGCGGTCATCTCACTCACTCACGGTTGTCTTGGCGCCCGACGAGTGAGCGAGATGACTAGACTCGCCTAAACCAAGGCCTAAACCGACCCGAGGCGGAGGAGTGAGCGAGATGAATATTGTATTGTATGAATAGAACCTGGCTGTTTGCTTTTCGTTGTGCGTAATCACCGTTTCACTTCTTTCATAGTCATACGTGAATAACAAACGTGCAGAATCTCGTATTTCATATTAATTATTATGGAGACTATTACCGATATTACGCAGATATGCATATTAGATTGAGAATCTATAATTAATCGGTTCACTAATATTTGACTAATATCCAGTAATATGTATTATTATGGTATCCTAATATGCGTTAACTAATATATTCAATGATAGGATTAACTAAAAATTACCCTAATATAACATTAAAATGTGCTCACTGACTGAGTTACTATTACATGCCAGTGTCAAAAGCAGATTCATCATTTCACCCGAAAGACGTCCACTGCTGGACATAAGCCTCCCCCAAGCACCTCCACTTCGACCGGTTCTGTGCTTCTCGCATCCAACGGGTTCCTGCGGCCTTCACAAGGTCGTCGGTCCACCTTGTGGGAGGCCTTCCAACACTACGTCTTCCGGTACGCGGTCGCCACTCCAGAAACTTTCGGCCCCATCGGCCATCTGTTCTGCGAGCAATGTGCCCTGCCCATTGCCACTTAGTTTGGCAATTCTTCGGGCTATGTCGGTTACCTTGGTCCTCCTGCGGATCTCCTCATTTCTGATTCGATTACGCAGGGAAACTCCAAGCATTAGCCTTCTCCATTGCCCTTTGAGTGACTTTTAACCTTCTAATAAGGCCCATTGTGAGCGAACAAGTTTCAGTGCCAATACGTCATCACTGGCAACACGCACTGGTCAACTGGTCACTGGTCTTGAGACACTGCGGTATGTGGACGAGAAGATATTGCGTAGCTTCCCGAACGCTGCCCAGACGATTCGGATTCGACGATTGACCTCTTCTCGAAGTTGGACCTACCAAACTGGACAGTTTGTCCTAGATAAACATACTCGTCCACGACTTCGAGTGTAGCGCCTCCGATCTTTATGAGAGTGGGTGTTACATGGGTTTTTGACATGACCTTCGTTTTGTCCATGTTCATTTTAAGACCCACTCTTTCGGAGGCTCTACTGAGGTCATCGATCATTGTACTGAGGTCCTCCATAGTCTCAGCCATGACTACGATATCGTCGACAAATCGAAGGTGAGTTATGTACTCGCCATTGATGTTAATACCAGCCCCTTTCCAGTCCAGAACCATGAAGACATCCTCCAGTGTAGCGGTGAACAATTTCGGAGAGATAACGTCTCCCCGTCTCACACCTTTCTGCAGAAGGATAGGTTTCGAGATGTGACCCTGGAGTCGGACTGACATGGTGGCGTTTTCGTACAGACACTTCAGCACCTTGATGTACCGATAGTCGATCTGGCACCTGGCACCGTTGAAGAAACTGCAGTAGGTACAGCCCATGTCTCGATCGAATCGAAGGCTTTCTCCTAGTCCACAAACGCTAAGTAGAGAGGCAGGTTATACTCTTCGGTCTTCTGTATAACCTGTCGCAGCGTATGTATGTGGTCTACCAAAAGCAGATTAGAAGAGAATAAAAGTAAAGGTTCTAAACACGATCCATCTGGCTGTACGTCCCGCCATGGTCATGAACGATGCACGGCGAAAAACAACGTGAATTCGTTCGACGTTCGTTACTGTGACGAAAATCATTCTTGTATTGATGTAAATGTGCTTGGTTTGAGCTCCGGGAACTCATACATTCATTAGTGATTGTAACGGGGCAAGGCGATGGTTAGACCATTGTCTTTGTACAGAATCTTCTGCGCGGACGGTTAGCAATGTTAACCCTACAAGCTCTTGTAGATTTAATAGCGAAAAGGATTTACAAGAAAGGCCGAAAAATATACAAAACAAACAATTGCAGTTGATCTCCAAGTGGGATTTTGATGGTGCATCAAGTCAGAGCAAATACAAGCAGAAGATGGATTCCGCCTTTTCCGCCTATGATGCCACTAGTATATTCATGACGACATTGACACCATTAAAGATGATTTATACTGTAGTCTTTGAAGATGATCTGTGAAGGGGAGACAGTGTCCCGGGTGTCACCATTGCGAGGATCGTCCAGAGGACACGGTGGAGCATACGGTGGATGTCTGCCCCGCTTGGGCGGAGCACCGCCGTGTCCTCGTAGAGGCGATCGGCAACGGCGGCGACCTCTCGCGTCCGGCCCTGGTTCAAGCCATGGTCCGGGGCGAGAGGGAGTGGGAGGCGGTCACCTCCTTCTGCGAAGCAGTCATGCTAGCGAAGGAGGTGGCGGGACGGCTCAGGGAGAGAGCCGCACGCCTCAGCCGCCGCGGGAGACGCTACGGACGTCGGGAGCCGCGTGACGACTCCCGGCCACCGTAGGCGCGGGCCTGCGGACGGAGAGTAATGGGTAGCTCTCCGTCCGATCAGGACCAGGCCCGTGCCGGACGGCGCGTATGTGTTCCACGCGCGCCTCAAAGAGATGTCAGCATAAAGGAAGGGGCCCGCCAGGGCCGAAGCCTGCCGGGGTAGCGGGATCGTCCGAAAGGGTTACCGCTGCCCCGGAACATAAAGGGCTAAGGAAGGAACACGGGTGGGTTTTAGTCAGTAAGAGTCTGACACTCCCTTCCGCTCCACCCAGAGCGGGAGGAGTCATTAGATGATTTCCCATCCACAAAAAAAAAAAAAGTGGAGACAGTGTGGGAGAATCTGAAGCCTTGGTCGGCAGTATTTTGTCGTCCAATGCAAAATGAAATGAAAATGTCTATGAAAGCCGAATTTCAGCCCACAGTGCGCCAGCACATCATGCTACTGCAATCTGTCTTTCTTTACTAGATTTTCAACTTTATCGCTAAAGGATAAGGTTTAAAGTTGATTGGGAAAATTTGACAGTTTCGGGTAGCTTGATGTGCTGGCGTCTGTACATTTTTGGAAATAATTTGTTTGTGCATGTGCTTGAATCAGTAATCTACCATAGAGTAAGTAATGTTCTAATTATAATCTACGACAAACAATCTCTGAGTGTGGACGTAAATCAGTAGAGCACAGCAGTGAAGTGCTACAATTTTTTTTAAACAAACTCCTAACTGTGCTCCTAACAGATTAATAATTATGTAAGTGAAGTGCTACGATTACAACAAGCTAATCAAAATGCTACAGCTACCTGCAATCTATAACCGTTATGAACGAAGTCCACTAGTCATCGTTTACAAACACTGACCTCTATAAACATATAATAGAGGTCAGTTTACAAAGCACTGCGCAATAAGGACGTAGCATTCCATTAGTACAGAAACTGTATACTTCTAAAGAAAATATCTCACTTAGTTTTAATTCGCTAAATTCCTCACAAAAAAATGTCAGTCTTATCTAACAGTAATGCATAGATAATAGTTGCAACGTGTTAAATTCAGTTGAGTAAGTTTTTGACCGAGTTTGTATCATTGTATGTATCCGATCATGCTGTCAACTATAATGACAGCTAAATTTCAAAATGAAACTGACAGCTCAGTCAGATATTATCCGAATATATTGAAAAGGCAACGCTTTGACAGCATAGTTTTGATTCCCATACAAAATAACCGGAGCGCTAGCGCCACAAAATTTCCAAAACAGAATATCCTGATTGGCCGTATTACAGTATGACGCAAATGCGAGGTGAACGTGTAAAAATTACAAAGAGAAAGCTCTAATAAATAATTTAATATTGATAGTACTTATCGTGTAGGGAATAATTGTCGACGTCGTAGCGAGTACACGTGCCGATGTCATTATCATTTGTTTATTGTACTGTGACACCAAGGCGCTGATATATTAACAATAACATATTGATTGTTTTGTGTGAAAAATTCGTTTCCTTTTACGATAAGGATGCATTTACAGACTTTATTAATTGTTTTTTTACTATCTTTCGCGTGTGGACAAGACAGACAGGTGGGTTTGTTTGTGAGCATATCATGTTTTTTTAAATTGATGGATCTAGATTTAAGCTAAGGCATAGGCCCAATGTCTTTGAAACCTTCTTTTTTTTGACTTTATCTCTTTGTGTTTAGAGGACGAAGGTCAGCAGTGATCAGTGATTGATACATTGTTAGTTCATCAGACATTGTATTAAGTACATTTTTTCCTACTTTATTTCGTCACACTGGCTTAGGTATTCATTTATATGTCCTATCCTATAATTCGAAAGGTTCAATACCAAACATGAAAACCATGTCCTCCTTTTTATTTAGCCTTGCTCTGGTGTCATGCTACACATCCACCCACTAAACCCAATAACGTAATGTTTACTTTAATCTAACCTTATCTAAATGTATGTAACCTACATTGCTAGAATAATTTAGTTTATTTACATCATCAAGTTTAATAGATTCTTTAGAATATTCCTGAAGTATCTAATTATCAAAAATATTATGAAATAGTTTCAATTTCAAATAACTAATAGCTTGATCATTATTTAAAACCTAAAACAATAACTTGTCAAAAGGCAACTTGACCATTATAATTAAAAAAAAAATTGATAAGGTATACAGCAATAATTGGATTTTAAGTTTCGACTACTTTACAGATAATCCCAAAACTGAACCCAGGATGTGAAAGCTGTGATATAAGAACAACCCTCGTATACATCAAAGCTGAAGGCACCCATGACACTGTCCACCAGCTATGGGACTTCACAAGAGGCGTGCCCACCATCATCTATGTGATCACCAAACACAACTCTTCAATAAATATAACCTGGGAGAATGAAGAACCTGTTAAATTTAGGCTCACTGAAAAACCGCAGTATAGTTTTGCTGCAACTATAGATAAGGTAATCAGGTTTTAGTACTTTTCTTTTTCTTTTTTTTTTTTGGTTTTTAGATAAAATGCTCTCCTGAAGAATGGAATTTTGCTTAATACTATACATAGATAGCATATTTATTTTTCCTGCACCCTAATTGCGTAACACACTATCAATTGGAATCTGAATCATTTTGAATCAAATTGCTAATCCATTGCTTCATAAGTTCGAAAAATTTGTCTGCTCAACACGTAAATAATGCAATGAATGTTGTTGAACTGTCAAAATGAAACCGATTCCGATTGATAATGTGTTAAGCAATTGCCCCGCTGTTTAATATAATTTTTGCTGATAAAAATTTTACTTCTCAGGGGAAATACCCCTAAATCCACTGCACTGCTGTTGAAAACCCGCATTAACCGGTTGAATGCCGTAATTACAGACACAATTAAAAAGCCGTTGTGTCTCGCGTGGATCCACGTTTAAGCATTCGAAGGGTTAAGTCACACATATTTGTTTATGATTGTGACGTAAGGTACCCCAAATGAACCATACCTACATGGAATGTAATATTATCCTATTTGATGGAAATTCAAACTCATGTTTATCAATAAGTGACGTAATTCGTAAATGGACCCGCATCGGTTACACTAATATTCGTCATTCATCTGTTGATTTTAGGTCGGCGCATATGCATACTAAGGGCACGGGATCCCTTTTTGTATTCTAATTGAATTAGTTCGATTATTTCCTTGCCTGTTCCAAAGACGGGAGTGATCAAAATCGAATTAAGAACATCCTCTGTCGGTCCGCTGTAGGTATGCGCATTTCCGTCGTCCCAGCCCAGACTACGAAGGACGCTAGGCGAAAACGAAGTAATAGCGCGGGTAGGCGAAGCGATGCGACGGGGCGGGTCGGGGGGGGATAAGTAATTTCACGGTGACGAAGTTGCGGGGATAAGCTAGTGTGTTATAAACATGCCGTGTGCGTGATGGGATTTCCCATCGGCAAAATGGACGAACTTCCATCGGCTCATACTTGGACACCATGGTGGCGCGACTATGGTTGCGCCATCGCGCCACCGTAGTGTCCTATTGATATATGGGCCATAGTAACTTTCATCCCCTATTTAACCCATTTAGGGGATGAATGTTAAAAAGTCCTCACTTTTGTTATGTTATTTATGGAACCCGTGCATGGTTGTAAACACAGAGTTTAGGCTGTGCGTTGAGTCGATGAATGACTAAGTTTTTTTTAACTGACTTCAAAAAAGGAGGAAAAATAAAAACTTTTTTTACAAAAAAAAAACTACCGACTTAAAGAAAAAACCACTACAAAGAGAAAAATAACTTTAATTTCGGAAGTCGGTGTCAAAAAATTAAAATGCGGAAGTTATTTTTCACGTTGTAGTTTTTTTTAAGTCGGTTGTTTTTTTTTTTTTTTGTAAAAAATATTAATTTTTTTAAGTAGAAAAAGTAATAGCGGTGGGCCTATCGCCGACCCGGAAAAAACCCGAAGTATAGCAAATAGCAATCGTGCTTTGCTTCCAACTAGATGTTACCAACAAAGCAGTAGTAATACATTTTGTATGAATATAATAATATGCATCATTTAGTTAAACATTTGACACTTAGGTTGCGTTGTCCCCATTTCATACTAGCGCATTGTATTAGACAACAATGTGTCTCGTGACTTATTAAGCCCTCATTGGTAAACACATCCAATCCACATCTTTATTGCTATATGGATAACTTCGAAAATGGAATGACCGTCCTTTTTGGAATGGAGTAGATAATTTAGTCACTCAGACCAACAAATTGTTGGTCTGAGTTTAGTCATTAGAATGCAAATGTTGAGATCCGATGCGAAATTGTTATTCTAATAATGCTGAAGAGTTTGTTTGTACGTTTGTATCTGGAAATTACCAGTTTTATTTGAAAAAAAAAAATTTGCAATATAATTAGCCCACTTCACTTCTTGAGGAAGGTTAATCAAAATCAAAAGTCATTTATTCAAATTAGGTTGAGACTCAGCACTTTTCGAACGTCAAAATTACATAAGACAGTCCCCAAAACGCCCGCCCTTCACCGCTTCCTAGTGCTTTCGCTGGGAAGAAGTGACGCAACAAACTCCCCAACAGCACAGCCATTCTTTTCACTTAGAAAAACTATTAACATCACGCTACGGCCCTCAGGAGCAGAGCAATAAGAAAAAAAAAAGTCAGAATACAAAGTAATAGCGCGGGCAAGCTATAGGATACGACGCGGTGGGTCGGGGCTCGTTTCACGCGGACGAAGTCGGGAGCAGAAGTTAATATTATTACTGTTATTAATATTATTACTACTAAATCGACATGACTCATTTATCCCAGAGAGTTTTTACCTGTTTTCATGGATACCTTGCATAATCTCCATTCACTCGGAAATAAATTGCAACCAGAGTTGCATTTGAAATCATTTCTATAGAACAATCACATTTTACTTCAAGCTCGAATCAAACTGACCTCTATATCCACAACCGTGAAACAAAATCTTTTTCATTATACCTAGCTAGGTACTTTTTATAAATTACATTAAGTTGAACATTACAGTTGTGGACAGTAGTTTTGAAATACAGTCAATTTACGATAAATTGTCTTTTTACAGGGAAGTGAAATTATTTTGATTATTGAGTATGAATCATTAAATCTACAAATTTTATGTGGTTCAAAGTTGTTATCCGTAAGTTGTTACAAAATTAAAAGAAATATTTATTCAAAAGTGACTTCTTCGTTATCAGTCGGTCCTAATTATTATATAATAAGGGTTCATGTATGAAACCTATATACTTGAAAGAACTTGTAATCTACATGAATGCAATAAATGATGATTATGATTATGAAAACCAGAATAAAAAAATACGTGTGGCACTCGGGGACTGCCGCGGTAAAGCTATTGCATAGCAACGCACACAAACACCGTGCCGAAGTCTGCCGAACTGATACGACGTTAGACGATGCTTAGGTTTATTTTCGTTACGGAATTTCTTCATTCGGTCGCCGCGCTCAAAGCCCAAGATAAAAGCTATGCAATAGCTTAATAAATATTTAAGGTGGGCTTCCATACAACAAACGTGATTTTTTTGCCGTTATTTGCTCGATATTAATAACGGCAACAGGGAGACGCTTGAAATATTCCTGGAATATTTAGTTGTATGTTCACTTTAAAAAAAAATATTTAAGGGGGCTCCCATACAACAAACGTGATTTTTTTGCAGTTTTTTGCTCGATATTAATAACGGCAACAGGGACACGCTTGCACGCATCTCTTCAAAGTGAGAGTGAACAGACTTCTGGATAAGCTCGCTCCATCGTCGACTTTGTCTCTGTCACCTTTGACCTAGACTAGAGTCAATGATGTTTAACCATGCTGTTATAAGTTATTGTAAGTAAATTGATACCAAAATAACAGCAACTTGTTTATCGAAAAGTGACTTCCGCATGTCGTTCCTAATTATATGTCCACAACTGTATTTTCTCAACAAAATAAAAAAAAACAAAACTCTTATTAGCTCAGTTGTTGTTACTACCTATGTACGTCATGTCGACATTCGCCCCAGTAACGGAGCTATGCAATGTATTAACAATTGTTTGACTCATCGCCAGCAAGACTAATGTTTGAGGAATATGGCAATCTGAGAAGTACGTATAATAATAATGATTGTGTCATACATACTGGTATGATAATTCATCTCCACAAATACATAAATAAAATTTAAGTGTCTGTTTGTAATGTCAAAATAACAGCTTTTTACTAAATGCATTATGAAACTGTATACGGTACATAAAACAAAAAAACTATTTTTAAATTTTTTGTCTGTCTTTCTGTTCCTGCTAATCTACAAAACGGCTGGGCCGATTTTGATGAAATTTGGTATAGCGATACTTTGAACCGTAGGGAAGGACGTAGATTTTTTATCGACATACTATGCGGGCGAAGCCGCGTTTGGAAGCTAGTAATTATTATAGATAGGTACTTGCTTTCATTAACGACCTCAGCCGCGTAGATTTTGTTCATAAAATGTCTTCCCAGTTGGTATTTTCATATTATTACTAACGGCCTGCCCCAGCTTCGCACGGGTGCATTTTTTTTTTCGAATTTCCGAAATTTTCTTTCATAATAACCTTGTCCTGGCAATTCCGAACACAACAAAAAAAGAACTATCCAAATTAGTGCAGTCCTTCGGAAGTTATGCGCGTACATACATTTCGGCGATTCATTTTTATTTATATAGACAGATTTACTACAATACCCTGTTGCCATCCCTTAGGTATAGGGGATATTTTTTTTTTATGACATTAGTTTTACTTTTTGTGGCTACAGTAACTCGCACACTTGTTAAAATTATATAAAAATAATCTACTTTAACAATAGTTGTAAATATGTGAGCACCATGTATCTATCACATAATTGATTTACCTGTCATTGCTTTATTTTTAATTCTTTTTACCTTTTGTTGGCAGACTAATTTTTATTCTAGATGCATCGTCTTCCCATATAATTAATGTATACAAAACTAACATTTAACTAACATTTTAAAAGAGTAACGGTGGAGTTTCTTGCCCATTCTTCTCCATACGAAAACTACCTTTTGGAATGGGCGACTAGAATCAATTCGTTTTACTATAATTTTTGACGTTCAAAAGTGCCTTTAGTGTGCCTAATTGAAATAAATGATTTGACTTTGACTTTAATATTCTAATAATAATTTCTAGCAGAAGCAGAACATTTACATCCCCGTTAAGTATCTTGCCTTCCTCACGTTTCCATCATCAGCGGATTGGCGTCCTCTTTAAGTGAGGCACTGAGTCGTTTGGTCATAAAGTTGTAACAAAAATAACGTAGATGCATCTTGTTTCAGCTACAAGAATACAATGACCTCGAGAACAACGGGCACATTGACAACAAGAGCCCACAGAGGGAGCTGTCGTTGCGTGGTCTGGTGTGGGTACGCAACGAGAGCAAGTTAACTGACAAGGAAGCCATGCTGCAGGTGCATGGTTACTTCGTGAACCCGAGGAGGCAGAGAGGCGTTCTTGATATGAAAGTAAGTTAGAGAGTGAAACAGCTGTAGGTACTACTTACAAGAAACTTGGCGCGTCGCTAAAATCGGAACTAACGACGCTGTCGCCATCTTGTGTTTTCAACAGATTTCAATAAACACTTTCACAAATATTTACCAGCAGATCGCCCCCAACCGCATGTCAAAGTCATTCGATTCGATTGTCAAGCATCTTCCCATCAATTAAAAAAAAAAAAACGAAGATATTTCAGTATACAGCCTTAGAGAAAGGGCTGTTTGGAACAGCGAAGTGTTTACTAGATATTAAAGTTATACACAATTATGGTGACATTTTTAGGAGGTCGTAATACTTTGTCGGACCTGCACCCTAATTGCGTAAGACACTTTTTTTTTTTTTTTGTGGATGGGAAATCATCTAATGACTCCTCCCGCTCTGGGTGGAGCGGAAGGGAGTGTCAGACTCTTACTGACTAAAACCCACCCGTGTTCCTTCCTTAGCCCTTTATGTTCCGGGGCAGCGGTAACCCTTTCGGACGATCCCGCTACCCTACTACTTTCAATCTCAATCTGAATCATTTTTGCAGGATATTGCTAATCCATCTACACTAGGCTGATAAAGAGGAAAGATTTGTTTGTTTGTTTGAATAGAATAGGCTCCGAAACTACTGGACCGATTTGAAAAAATATTTTTGTGTTGGATAGTCCATTTATCGAGGAAGGCTATAAGCTATATAACATCACGCTACAACCAATAGGAGCGGAGCTTCAATAAAAAATGTTGCAAAAACGGGAAAATGATTCCTTTTGAGAGCTTCCGTTGCGTGCGCTGCGTAAACGGTTAAAGTTACGCAAAAATCATGTATGACGGAATTTTATTGTTCCCATTTAGAAGTTAAAAAAAAAGGAGGAATCATTTGATGATTTCCCACACTAAAAAAAAATGCTGTTGAACTGTCAAAATGAAAGCCATTGGGAATTGAAGCCCCACTGTTCAGCAGTCGCGCTTGCGATTACTAGACCAACCAGACTACTAGACCTATACAGTAAAAGACAGTCAAATATACCTATAATAATTAATTGTTCCTGCTTATCACATCTGCCACATTGATTACCGACTTCAAAAAAAGGAGGTTATCAATTTGACACGTATGTATGTATGTAATATTATTGGAACTGCAATATATTCACATATGACAAATTATTAGGGCTTCCAAACAAATATACAAAATTTTATACATGTATGTATGTATGTTTGTCCACGTATTTCTCCGCAACTATTAATCGGATCGTGTTTATTTTGACAGTTCAACAACATTCATTGCGTTATTTACGTGTTGAGCAGATAAATTTTTCGAACTTATGAAGCAATGGATTAGAAATTTGCTTCAAAATGATTCTGATTCCGATTGATAGTGTGTTACGCAATTAGGGTGATGGACTAAGACGTGTAAGGCACCACATCGCGCACTACGCGGCCACGACCAGGACCAGTGGCCGCAACGACCAGATTAACTAAAGAAGTATGAACGTCGCGCACTTGGCCGCAACATGGTTTCTTATAGTTAATCTGGTCGTGGTCGTGGCCGTCTAGTGCGCGAGGTGCCTTAGTGTGATGGCCTGTCTTATTGATACGAGCTACGGGTGTAGTGTCAAAGGGAAAACATCTCAAACCTTTGGTCAAATTCTCGTGCAATATTTACACCAAAACTATTAACTACATATTACAGTTTTTATTTAAAACTAAAAGTTACGAAATAAAATGTAATTTAAAAAAATTAAATCGACTTCAAAAGGAAATTTACTCAAAATTATGAAATAACTTTAATTCCGGAAGTCGGTGGTAAAAAAACTAAAATACAGATCCTAAGACACCGACTTCCGGAATGAAAGTTATTTCATAATTTTGAATGAATTTTCTTTTGTAGTCGATTTAAATGACTTTTTAGGAGGATTAAATTTTCTACATATTTGCCAACTTACCAGCTTTGATGTACTTAATTTGTATTTATCAATAAAAGAATCCAAGAATTCTTATCTCTTTCAAACATAACTCTAGCACAACTCTTCAACCCAACAGCTAGACCTCCTCCCCTTCAAAGACTACGCGATAGACCTGCCTCACCTCATCCACACAGCGAATTCGACGCTCATCGACATCAGCCTAGTAAACCTGACGACGTCACCTGACTACAACGCGTCACGGTTCGCGATACACTTCACGATGGTCAGCACCGACGCATGGAGCGATAGCATGACTTATATCATGAGGAAGAGCTTGGACGATGAACATACGCCGGGAGTTTTTGAGGTGAGAAAAAGTATTTGTGCTTCATGCGTGGTAAACGAGACACAATAGAAGTTTTATTGTTATGACGGCTATAGCTGTATAGTGTCCTTGACAGTGTAAAGGCAGATACAGACATTGCGAGGCATGCGCAGCGCACGGCGCACATCGCAATGTGTGGACGTTCATATTCGTGGTGAGGCTACTCGTAGCACATGCCTCTACAACAACGTTTTTTACGGCTCTACCCGATTATTTGCGGATAACATCTTAGTTTATTTATTTAACTGCCCCGTGGGTCTCGTGGTCGCAAACGCGACTGCTGATCGTGGGGTCCTGGGTTCAATTCCCGGGTCGGGCAAAGTGTTATTGAGTTTTTCCATTTGGAATGTCTTAGTAACAGCCCGGAGTTTGGAAGTTGGCGGTGTGATACCTCCGTGCTTCGGAAAGCACGTTAAGTCGTTGGTCGTGCGCCTGATCTCCCTCCGGTCGTGTCGGATTGCCGTCCCATCGGACTATGAGAGTGAGGGAAGAGGGGTGCACTTATGTCTGCGCGTACACCTGTGCACTATAATATCTCCCGCGCCGAAGGCTAGTCTCCGTTGAGATTGGCCGCCGTGGCCGAAATACGGTCTGGAGGACTTTTTTTTATTATTGTTATTATATATGTTTTAATTGACAGATATTTGAGATAAAAACACCAAAGTCCCGTTGGTCAGACGACGGCGGTTTCATGCAGTTCCGTCCTGTGTGCTACACTGAGGCAGACCGAAGCGTATCCTCTTCGACCAACGCGTACATGACGAACTTTACCAGGTAATTATATCGACCATTATTGTATCTTCAGACGAACCTGTAAAGACGGCGATATTGAAAAAAAAAAGCTTGACTCATGAGCGTTGGTAATCCTTTTATTTTTCTCGAATTCATCTATCATGTTTGACAGAGCGAGTCGAGTAGTATAGCAGCGCTGGAAGAAAAAAATAAAAGTGACAGAAATAGACAAATCTTTTCGACACAAGAGTGACTAATTGTCATGTTAGCCCTGCAGGAAGCTTTTTGATTATCCTGAAGTACTGTCCTCTATCCTTTTAACTTGAAGTACATACCTTGGAATTCGGCAAAATCAAATCAAATATTTAATTGGAACAAAAAACAGGTTCACTAATTTTTAGTGTTCTTTAACAGCTACATTAGTTTAAAAAACTGTGTTGCAGCCGTTAGCGTCCACCTCCGAGAGAGGAGACGTCGGCGTTCCAACATTTATAATACTTACTAGACCTACTAGAGCAAATCAAATAGTTATAATAGAATTTAAAGTAAAAGTAGGTTTATAAACTATTTAACTGAAATATTATTAATAACATTGAAAATAATTTAGGTTCTCTAATGTGTTATGCGTGTGTATTTATGTAGTTTTATCCAAGTTCAAGGTGAGGAGATTGCTAGCCCATTTCATAACAGCATGTAAAGCACATTCCGCATAGGAGCGAGTTTCATGTCAATCATTGCCATGAACAAGTATTACAGTGTCATCTGCGTATATTATCATTTCAAATTCAGTTTCTTAAAAATAATTTACTAAGGTCATTTATATAAACTAAAAAAAGAATAGGTCCATGGACACTTCCCTGTGGGACTCCATAACTAAGGACCTCTTCATTACTGGTTAAAGTTTCGTATCTTAAAAACCTGAGAACGGTCTGTCTAATGCCAATTTTTTGCAGTTTAGTGAGCAAGAGGGGGACAGAAACAATGTCAAAAGCCTTAGAATGATCAAGAAAGATTGTAATAGCTTTTAGTCTTTCTTTTGTATTTTTTGCAATAGTTCCGGTTAGTTCCAAGACAGCGTCATCCGTATTTTTTCCTGACCTAAAACCATATTGATTCGTCGCACGCCCACACTGACAAAAATCGCTGCTAAAGGTGCGCCAGCGTACGAGCGCGCTCAAATACAAACCGTGTTCGGTGCGTATGTATGAAGATACCCTACTTATTTGTTTGTACTATTGTTTAGGTCTCTTTGCGAATATAGTTGTCGGGATCTCTTTTTGATTTTCGATACAATTTTTCCTCCCGGTTACGAATGCACCTCAAAAGCCCGGGCGTAAAGAAAAAAAGATACATACATACCTAAAATTAATTAATTAATATCTATATTTGTTTGAATGCGGTCATGGCATCGCTAATCGTCAAAACTCATGAGGAAAAGCACATTTTCAAATTGATAAATTGAATTGTTGTCCAAATTGAAACTGTATAGTGAGAACGTAAACCGACCAAAATATACTCGAAATGCCTCTTTATTTTTCTGTACTAATCTATCATTTTGTATTTGTCAACAGATCACTTTTACCGAAGTCGGGTACTTTGCGCGATTTCTACAACGGCTATGACCGAAACAACCTACTTGTTCAGGACATGTTCATATCGTTCGGTCTGCCCGGTGACGGCTTCTATAGACAACATAACTATACTTCTTGGTAAGTAACGAAAATATCTTTGTAGAAAGTAGTGCTCGGCACTATGATGAATTGATGACCTAACACACCTTTCTCGTATTGATAGGATATGGTATCATCATCTGCCTAGCCTTTTCCCAACTAAGTTAGGGTCGGCTTCCAGTCTAACCGGATGCAGCTTAATATCAGTATTTCACATGGAGCGACTGCCTATTTGACCTCCACAACCCAGTTACTGGGTAATACGATGCCCCTTGGTAAGACTGGTTGTCAGACTTTCGGGCTTCTGACATCCCGCAACGACTGAAAAAGATCCACGAATGACAGCCGGGACCCTTTCCGAGGCACGGAGGGGTCTTGGTATGTAAAGATGGTCACCCATCCACGGACCAAACGCGCCAAGCGTAGCTTAACCTGATCAATCGACCCGTGCGGCTGTTATTACTTAGGCACAAGCTCCTCTGATGGTATATATGGTAAAGTTAAAGTCTCGAATTATAAAGGAAATAGCTATTTATATTGAATCACTCTTAGTTACAAGAAATGGTTAAAGTGGTAAACTATATATTACTAAACTTATTGGTAAAATGTATGGCAAAATGGTTTTGAGTACGTGATGTCTCTGACGAGATCTGAACGCGAGCTGGCCCACATTTTGGTGAACGAGCGAATGTGCATCCTTGCATTCGATGCAATCATGCCTTTTCGCTGTTCGATTAAAACTCGAACAATCTTATTCAGAAACTTTATTATTTCATCATGATTTGTTATCGATACCCGTCATATCTGCGAAATTTCGCGAATGAATTTAATTTGCTTACTCGTTTTTAGCGATAAGACCGCCCATTGTGTCACCCAATGTAAAATGTCTACATTTTTATCTGTAAATTATATCATGTACATAATAAAGAGTATTCCTGTGTTTTCCTGTATTTGCAAAGTTATTGATATGAAAAATTGATACAAGAGTAGGAAGTAATATAATTTTTTGTATAGGAACTCGACCAGGGAAGAACTATCATCAATTCATCATACATCAAAATTTGATTTATAACAATAGAAATTCAATTGTGTCTCATTTGCCACAGTTGAGCTATTAACCGGTCTGATGAATACGGGTGCCTAAAATTACAAGCATATGAGACGTTTCAGCTTTGTTACTGAAATGGTAACGGAACTGCAATGAAGTGCGATGCCACTGGTATTGCAGAGATTCATAGGCCGCGATAACCTCGGAAGTCAAGCGCACGTCACAGTCGCAACGCAATATCTTACAAAATAGTGTGGTGCGGCCCGCCTGTAGTGTGCGCTGGCCTTTACGATCCGGTGGGTCGCGTCACGCGTGGGTCGCCTGTTTGTTAACAACAACAACAGTAACATTTAAAGCAATAGTCTTTGGCCAACTTTTTACTATATCATATAATTTAATTTCAGGTCATTCACAATAGGCTACGGAGTGCCACCTGTCGAAAACTTCTCTCTCTTCGTCATAATCATCATATCCATCGGTTTAGGAGTTCCCGTACTACTGGCTTTGTCAGGCATCACGTATGTGCTGGTCCGAAGGTGTAAACAGAGGAATCCGCCTGCGAGGTTCACTGATGACGAATAAAACAGTAGTGTATTTGACGAATCACACTCTCAGTTGTAGATATACCTACATATCATTTGATGCAGTCACGTGCAAAAAGATGTATGTACATTTCAATCTGCCTAGTATTTTCCTAACTGTGTTTGATCTGCTTCCAGTATAACCGGATGCAGGTGAATACCATTATTTTACATGGAGCAATTGTCTATCTGACTTCCACAACCCAGTTACTGGGTAACACGATACCCTTTGCTAAGAGTTTTTCAGGGTTTTGGACTACCTGTAACAACTGTCAAAGATCTACGAATTATACTGTCATGTGTACATGCACTTATTTTTATGTTATTATTAACTGTAATAAAGTTATTTTGTCATTTAGAATTTCGATTCAAAGTTAGGAATATCGAATCAATACTTTAGGACAAAATCATTGTTGAATTTCAATAAATGTATCTGGTCGGTCATCTTGTTGCACGTGATTGTATGCTGGTTCATGTATGTTTTATGATAAGCGTGAGCGCGTAAAGAAATTATTATTTGATGTTTGAGTTGCGTCGCTTGTTGTTGAGAGTGTGTGAGTGTGATGTTAGCGAATAACTTGACGTAGAATTTAGATGAAAGTGTCGGATTATTGCGGTAGGTACAGGCAGAGCATAAATATGTTAAGGACCTTAAGGGGCCGGCGAACTACGCATGCTAATGCGTTTTCATAAAAACGTAAGACCAAAATAATTTGTTAATCAACAAAGAATATGTTTGATTTACAAATTATTTTGGTATTACATTTGTATGAACTACGAATGCTCCGCCGGCCTCTTAAGGTTACTTTTTACTTGTAGCTTATTACTTTTCTGACTACGTTACTGCCAACATTTTGAATGAACATTGCAGTTTGACAGAGCAAACGGTGAGACGCCCGCTATGAGGGAAAGCAGTTTATTTGAAAGTTGCTAACACTTCGTTTGTAAGGCAAACTTATGAAGTGAGGTAAAAATAGAAAATATAATATTGTGTCTCATTAGTGACAGTTGAACTTAACATTAACGCTCCTTGATCGTACATACTTCCTGCCAATGTGTCCGACATTCTATTTGAATACTGGTTCTAGACGCCGAACTTCGCTTAGCAGTTAAGTAGTTATAATTTATTTTTGTATAAATCTTAGATAAATATTATCTACAGTCAAATCTTATACGGCCGAGACTTAGTCCAAAAGTAATCGTTATTTAAGTTAAACTAACTAACAATATTGATAAAATTGTTTTTAAATTATTTCTCAATTTGTCATACAGCTCTTATGGAAAAATCAAATAAAAATATAATGTAGACTACTTAATTTAAAAACTGTTGTGTTGTTGACTGTATTTTTTTCTTTTTGACCAAATTATGTTTTTTTTTTGTACGTAAATAATAATCAGAGATTCATATGACATTGCTAGCTACAGGAAATATAAACTATATCTAAACTGCTTGTGAATAGAACAATTTAGTTATAAGTGGGAATCAGTCTTATGCAACATGCAACATCATGTGTGGTGTAACGTAACGTTGTGTGAAAATCGACAAACTTTTGTAATTTCGTTGCATTACATCTTTGTTATGTCACATGTTGCACAGAACAGCTCACCATAAAAAAATATCTTTTTTTTTCTTAGTGTTTATTGATTTAGGGACTTTAATTCTTTATTAAAACGTGTTAGTCCCGTAGTTCCTTAAAATGTATCATATTATGCGACGTTATACTTATATTATTTAGGTAGGTACCTGTACAGAAAGAAACTAAGATCTGCAAATAATTTATTGCAGTAATTTAAAAATGTAGCTTTGCTGTATCGCTTTAAATATTAATTTTCAAGCTAAAATTACTGGATGATATTAATTATGTATAAGTGCAGTTCGCAACAAGCCATACGTTTTGTATAAATGTGAGTCGAGAGACATTGACTACCAACTTAAAATGTCCGTATATTCAAATAACAACTGTAATTCTTTGACAGATGTATTTAGTGGCTATAACACGGCAAATAGACGTAGTGTGTCAATTGGACCAACTCTGATTGGTCGAAATACACATGACACAAACCTTACGTTTTGTTTCGAGAACTTAAACTGTAATAAGATAGGTTTGTAAATTTAATAAAAAATAATGCTTTATCTTGACGTTTAAAAACTAATCAAATGTTCCAAAAAAAAAACAATTATGTGATGTTACAGTATTTTGATAAACATGTTGAAATACATAAAAATATATTTATTCGATTAGTTTTAAGATCGACTAATGCTTTCGGCTTTGTTTAACAGAATTAATTTTATTTGGAATCCTTTAAATTGATAATATCGTCGTAAATGTATAAAATTAGAGAAAACGCAACACTTTTGACCACCTTCTTTCTCCGAGTATAAATAAGACATTATAAGAACGGGTAAAACATATGTGACATTCTGAGTTGAAAAAATCTTTGACTTTATTAAGATGTTACATATCAACTTCATGTTTTTCTCAAAAGATAAAATATTATCATTGTTCAAACGCTTCTTCGGCACAACCGGGCGGCAGAATATTGCGTTCGTGAAAAACCCGCTCGAATTGTGCCGAGCCGACCCGAACATGATTCAGCGAGGGTAGGCGCCGAAGAAAGTTTTCCGATTGGCACGAGCCGAATGTAACCTGAATAAGTGTAGTAATTACTACACATATTCGGCTTCCGGTCGGATTTGCTGTTCAACAAATACTGCCGAATTGAATGTGCCTTCCCGAACATGTGTGTAGCACCCCTTTCAAATGAAAAGACATGTCGTGCGTCATGTGAGTACATGCCTTAACTCATTATGTTCTTACTTAGTAAATGAAAAGGAATAATAAACGTTTTTGACAAAGACAATTTTACGTGGCGTCATTAATTTTTTTTTAACAGATTTTGAATGTTTTTGTAAATTATTTTGTAGGCTTAATCGTTAGCTTTGTATTTTCTGATGTGATATTAATTTTGTTTGTGTCTATTTGTTTTGTATATAGGTTTTTGTGTAACAAAATAAACGCACTAGTATTGTAATAAATGGTTTTATTTATTTGAACTGAACTTCCTTAATCCCATTGGTCCTAATTAATGAACAATTCAAGGAAAAAGCTGGAATAAAAGTAAGGAAATTATTGGCATTAACGATAATGTGTAATAATTAATAAAAAATAATGAGTTACCGTAATTATCTTGTTTCATTATGATAACCCTGACTTTCAACATTTATTATGAAAATCACCTTTTAAGATAACATATCACTTTAGCATAACGTTGTATTCGAGAGAATATAAATGTGGTTGAGTCAGCTACAAGTATCAAGGGTGAAGGGGATAGTCATAAGTAATGGCAACCCCAATGCACCATTTCCCATTTATACTCGGCTGAATTGTAGCAGGCCTCAATAATCACCATATAAGATGAAACCAGGGTTCGCGACATTAGGAAGTCCTTATTTTCAGCACTGGCAACCCTTATGATAGCCAACTATCTGATATTTCCTCGTTGAACTAAATACTTAACCCAAGATAACCTGTAGCACGAGCCACTACGCAGTGAACTACTAGACGCATAAATCTACCCCATTCATTAGCATCTGCAAATGAAATACACCCTTATTGTTATGAAGGTAGAGTTGGAATTAGAATGGTCTTTAGTGGTGGAATACAGAGAGGGACAATTATGAAATAAGCTGATTATTGCGTCGGCATACTTCAGGGAAGACTGTTCACTTCATAATGGAGATGATTTATTATTGTTTAGTAGCTGGTACCCGGCGCGTTGGCCGTTGCTGCCGGTAAGCTAATTGTACTATGCACCTTCGCGCAAGTGCAAGCAATAAGTTGATGAAGCTTTATTGCAATCAGATTAACGCGTAAGTACTGGCACCCAAAAAAGTAGTGCTATTCTGTAAAAATCTCCATGATAACTTAGGTGAAGTGAACTGTAATTAATAATACTTAATAAGTTTTTTTTTTTCATTCCATCTGATACTAGGGATTGACACTAATGACAACTCACTTCACCCAAGTTATCACGGAGAGATTTTTACAGAATAGCACTACTGTTTTGGGAGCCAGTATTCCTGATATTTTATAATTGGACTAGCTGCGCCCCGTGGTTTCACCCGCATAAGTGTCGATCCCGTGGGAATATCGAGATAAAAAGTAGCCTATATGTTACTCCAGGGTGTCAGCTACCTGCATACAAAATTTTATCAAAATTGGTCCAGCCGTTTGAGCGTGAAGAAGTAACAAACATATAAACACACACACACGCTCACAAACTTTCGCCTTTATAGTATTAGTGTGATTTAATTGGTATGCTGAATTCAACTAGGGCCCCAATTCGGTTCACTAATGTTTTACCAAAACTCCATTGACAAATTTTTAGTTTACAACCAACGTTTCGTATTCTATTTATTTCACAAACAACTCATTCCGCAAATATTTTATTTTATAAAAACTCGCTTTACAAACATTTATTTGGCAAATGCTTCTCTTTACAAATGTGTCCGATGATATTTAATCATTTATACATTTCTTTTGAAAAAATCACGTTTATGCAAACTATCATTTTATAATATACTAGCGACTGCATTAAAATCCGTTGCGTAGTTTAAAAGATCTAAGCTTACAGACAGCGGGAGCTACTTTGTTTTATACTATGTAAAGATTTTCTAAGCCAGACACAAAGTGATCATGACGGTATTTTCCGTTTGGGTCAAATAATTTACAGGCAAGTATTTTTTTCTATATAATCTAGTCGTTTCTGGCACTCGCCGGCCGCTGCCGCGGCACCGCTCGCTTCGCTCGCTCGGCTCGTGCGTAGGGGTCACAGTTTTAACCTATCCTAACCTAACAATTTTGTTTTAAATAATTAACCTAATCTAACTAGTTCGGTTCCGGGTAGCCCACTAAAAATAGCCTCTTTTTTCTATTAGTGCAAGTCGATGAAAGAATGAGTTTAATTTTTAGGAAATTGCGTAATAATAAGTCAATATGTAAAACGTTTTTATCCCAAACGTATTTTTATAATATAAAATGAATTGTTTGTCAAATAACACGTTATTAAAGAAAAGTTTATCGGATAATTATTTTGTAAAGTGAATTATTTGGCAAACTTGTTGTTGTGTAATGATGAAATAACAAATCATGTTTTTGCCAATCGTTGCTTGTCAAGTAAAAATTTGTAAATTAATGTTTGGTAAACTGACAGGGCACCCCCCAATTCACCACAATGAATATCAAACCGCGTGGCGTGGTTTGAACTGTCAAAATACCACGCCTGACAATCGTACGTGGCTTGCACGTGGTAAGATTACGCAGGGAATAATAATAATTACCATACAAAGTTGGGGTCCTGAGGAGATTAAGGTTCACTTATCTGCAACACAAATATCGTTTGTAAATTACAGATGTAAAATAAAACAATCATAAACTTAAGATAATTTTAATTTAGGAAAAGAAAAATGAAACAGTTATCACAAACAATATCTACACAACCCAATCTTTCACGAGTCCAATCAAATTAATCAATTATATAATAAAACTTGGCTTCACAAATATCTAAAGGTGCAAACAAGACTGCAGTCGACCGATGTCGACCAGTCGATATTGATCCCCTCAAAACATGATCGATGGTCGATCGATGAACGTAATCAGCCTGCCAAGGATCAACTGGTTTGATCTGAAATGTCGATATCATCGGTGGTATTCGACAGTAATATAGTTGTACCTTTAGGAAAATAAAACAAATTCTCGAGTTGAGGCAAACGAGGCACATCACTGGTTAATAGGCACGAGCTTAGCCCGAAGTGAGCTTGAACTAAGCACCAGTATTGGGGGTTTAATTGCGATGATAATTAAATATTTGTACTTAAATTAGAAATATATATGTAAAATTAAAGACGCCTACTGGCTTTGGACGGCGTGGTCAGATGTTACTACGTGCAAACTAAGCGACAAAATATTCACACATTTTTGTACGGTATTATATTAATACTGGCGGCCTCAGAGATTATAGATAGTGTCATCCACGAAGACGCGCCCCACTCTTCTTACTAATCGCTAGTTAATTCCGCTAGTGTTTTAGTTTTTTGATACACACTAATTACCCATTAATAAGTAATTACAGAGTATCGACAAAATTAAAACACTAACGGAATGTTGCACACTTGTACTGTAAGCGATTAGGAAGAAGAGTGGGGCGCGTCTTCGAGGATGGCGCTATCTGTACTGGTTAACTGCACGTCAGCATTAGTAAAACTTGGACTACGAAAACAGCCCTTACTTTCATAGCATTAAGGGTTGTTTTATAAAGGCGCTGTTTAAATCAAATTGTTACCATGGCACGGACGTGCGGTTGAACTCTTAGACGATTATAAATACCTAAACCTACCACTCAACACCGAGATGCATGCAAAAACTAAAACAGAAACCGGTCTGTCCTAGAACCAAAAATTCGAAGACATGTGACATCTGCCAACCCGCACCGGGCTCGCGTAGTGGATTACGGTCCACTCCCTCTCACTGAGAGGAGGCCTGTGTCCCAGCAGTGGGAACATTATAGGCTGATTATGTTATGTTATGTAAAAGGGATGAGATCCCCAGAGTTTTTAGAAAGATAAGCTAGCGCTGCAACTGAAATACAAGTTTGAACGAAGTATGTACACCTGAATGAAAAAGAACTCTGGTTAGAATAATTTTTCCTAGTACGGTCGGAGGAAGAACAAGCTGGACATCGGACCACGCCAAAGAGTCGTAACACACGTCAGTAACAATAATGTCTATACACAGTCAGTCTAGGCATCAGGACAAAGGCAATGCACAGGTGTTCTAAAAAAACGTAACATAATATTATACATAAACTCATCACGCGTTCTTCCCATGGCAGTAGGCAGAAACAATATTATCTTATTTTTTAACCTATTTAGAAAAGCTGCTTTTACGTTCTTGAGTTTTTTATTAGTTCACCGCCAAATTCTCATACACAACAAAAATCGAATTCTCAAACGAGAACTTAAGTGCTTGGCCAGACTGGCAGCGCGGTCGCGGCGCGGCCTACTCAAACATAGAACTTCTTTTGAGTGTCCATAGTGGGCACGCGGGCGCGGTGAGCGCGCGGGCAACTCACGCCATAGTGAGTTCATACAAGTGGCCGCAGTGGGTGCGCGGGCGGCACACGCGGGGGCCGGGGTTCTCAAACTACTTCGAGCTTTTTTCTTTTCTAGTACAAATATAAGTCTTCTTCATCCATATTATATTTTGACAAACACTGGACACGACAACACGCAGAACGCAGCCGCGCTCGACTGATGACAGGCAGAACGCGCGCGTTCGCGCACCCGCGCCGATCCCCGCCCCGCGCTGCCAGTCTGGCCAAGCACTAAGAATTCTTTAAATGTCTTTCCGTCTCTAAAATACACCATTTGCAGGGAAAGCAGAGCAAGCCCGAAAGTCTGACAACCAGTCTTACCAAGAGGTATCATTTTACTGTGACTGGGTTGTGGAGGTCAGACAGCAGGCAGTCGCTCCATGTAAAATACTGGTATTCAGCTGCATCTGGTTAGACTAGAACCCGACGCTAGGCAGATTGGTTGATTTGCAGGGAAAGCATGTGTGATACTTTAAAATTGTGTTGCGTTTGAGAATACTGCCGAATTGTAACTTCTAGCATTGAGATAATTTTGAAACAAAAATTGACTAGATCATACATTATGTAACTGCCGTATTTCATACAAAACATTCTTGAGAACATAGAATTTATTTCTAATTTATAAACCACATCAACTCTCAGTTCTAAAAGTCACAATTTTGTATTATGAGTCATTATGCTGCCTTGAGTTACTATTGTAATAGATTTGTAAACGCGAATTAAAAGTGGAAATTCATTACTTTATTGAACAGCTCAACATTACCGGTATTTTAATCAACAGCCGCTATTAATCTACTGTTACAACTGTACAAGAAAATTTCATATTATTGTAATCAATCAAAATCGTTTATTCACATTTTAATTTGTGCTGGCTATCAATCTTTCAGACGCATACAGTTGGTCCTAATAAGTACAGACGCCAGCACATCAAGCTACTACAATCTGTCAAATTTATTTAATAGATATTCAACTTTATCGCTAAAGCATAAGATTCAAAGTTGATTGGGAAAATTTGACAGATTCGGGTAGCTTGATGTGCTGGCGACTGTACATCTATTAAAGACTCAGGGCGTTTGGCCACCGTCCCTGAGAACGAGATAGAGCCGAAGTAGCGATACATTCGTTTAATATGGCCGCGTGTCCACCGCACGTTGGACAAACACCCTTAAGTTAAAATTGAACGTCGATAGAATATTCTATAAAATCGTGGCAACATCTATGTCTAAAACGTATTTAAAACAATTTGATGTGGGTACAAAAATACCAATAAAATTATTATTTGATTGTATTAACTTTAGTTACAAATTTTAAAAGACATTAACATACAAACATGCATAACATCACGCCATCTTCCCATAAGGGTAGACAGAAACAACAAACTCCACGTTTTCTCCCACATGCATGCGTTTAGGAGATAAGTGTTTTAACATAGATATATCACATCCTTAGCAGGAGAGATCCAAACATATTGTGTGTTAGCTCAGATAAAAGCCACACTTAAAAAACAGGTTAAAATAAGTAACAAGACCTATATTATTATGTCTGATAAAAATCTACGGCCGCAAAGTACGAGTCAAGCGCACGTCAGAAATAACATTTGAAGTACGAAAACCGACCTTACGAGGTACGAAATAGAGGCGCGACTTAAATTGTTTCCAAGGACGTGTGGGTGAAAGTACAACAGTCAAGAAGACAACTGCAATTTTTCCGAAAAACCTTAAGGATTACGGCCCACTCCCTCTCACCGAGAGGAGCCCTGTGACCCAGCCGTGGGAACATTATAGGCTGATTATGCTACAGAGGATTCCGACGTATTAAGCGAGCGGGTGTCTTTTCTAAAGATTGCATTTGTCTTTTTGTACTTTGCGGTCGAATGTTGTTATTGAACCCTTTGCTTACGAAATCTTGGTGCCTTAAGAAAAAGGTTCACGAACACTAGGCATCCAGTCCCCCGATTTAGACCCATTCGATAATGAACCGAACCGATCACGAATTATTTTCAAAGTAATATACTCATATTTTATACCAAGGCAATGATTTGTAATCCCAACGTCCTTCAGCATCACGACTAGACAAAAAAAAGACATTTCCGACTTCGGTATCAAATCGAATCGTTAAGGCGGGCTCACCAGGCAGCACGGCGCGACAAGGGATGGCAAAGGATTAAAAGCCTAAGGCCCTACATCAGCATCATGATCATTTCAGCCGAAAGACGTCCACAGCTAGACTTAAGCCTCCCCCAAGCACCTCCACTTCGACCGGTTCTGTGCTTCTCGCATCCAACGGGTTCCTGCGACCTTCACAAGGTCGTCGTTGTGGGAGGCCATCCAACGCTACGTGTTCCGGTGCGCGGTCGCCACTCCAGAACCTTTCGGCCCTATCGGCCATCTGTTCTGCGAGCAATGTGCCCTGTCCACTGCCACTTAATTTTGGCAATTGTTCGGGCTATGTCGGTTACCTTGGTTCTCCTGCGGATCTTCCAAAGCCCTAAGTGGAAATTATTTTGAATCTTATTTTCATACTCTCACCACTCACATTTCGTTGATATCGTCACAAGGGGACTTAAGCATACTGCGTGAAGCTACGGTATGCTGCGGAAGGCTTCGGCTGCTTTGGGCCACACAAATGTTAATGCTTTGCCGTGCCGCCTAAAAGCGCCAGCCTTTAGGTGCTAAATCGGGGGACGAAACGTATAACACAAATTCTCTAAAAAAAAAAACAAAAAATTTTGCTACAATTTACAAGAACACATTTTCACTAGCATACATCAAAGTTATTTAAAACATATAATTTATTTTTTCGACCTTTTTATTTTTTTATACAAATACAGGGACGTTTTAAATTACACTTAGAATTCATAATATGTATTGCACGGTGCATTTTTCAATAATAGCGAGATATGGTATTGCCATAGATTTAGGAACTCTTTCGTCGGTCATGCGCCGGCATGCCGCAGGCATGCGTTCTGCCGAGAAATAACAAATTTTCCTGTATGCTTTAATTATGGAAAAACATCCCATAAACATAGCTTTTTAATGGAAACGGGAAATATTACGTGATTTTTTATAGTATGACATGAACTCAAGAATTTCGTTGTTACGTTCGCATTTACCTTGAAAATATTTTAGTAGTAGTAGCATAACATGGAAGGCTTTGCAAACTAGAAGAATGTGAACACAGCTAAGCAGTTTCTTGGTGTAACCACTAAATGTGCATGTTTTCTTTGATCCTAATAGTTTTATAACATGTAAGAACAAAACAAAAATTAAAAACAATTTCAGAAAATTCTGACAGTTATAATTTAGTGTTCATAATTTCATTTAAATTCAACACTCTAGAGTCAATTTTGGGGCAGCGCAGTAAGCCAGGTCCTTACCAATTTTGTCAATACATTTTGTTATGACAATTTTTGTGAGTTTTAATTAATTATTTTTCGTTATTAGACTGCATGGTGAAAGAGGTATAAAAGAATGGATTAAAGAACGTTATACCAATTTCAACCATACGCAAAAGGAACTACAGTTTAGTTTTAATTGTCGTCGAGTCGTTTTACTTCAGAGTCTATTCCCATAGATTCCATCAATTCTAACAGTCATATCATATCAGGCACATTTTATTCGGTCCTCAAGTTTACTATTGCGACGCACACACTAAAAATATAAACAGTGACGTCATCGTCTCTTCTAAGCTTCATTCACACACGTCGGCCCCGTTCACACACAGATGATCAGTAAGATATTTTGCGGTTATAAGTTGAAATCACACATCGTCAACATCCCACTGTTCATAGAGAATCCTTTCAAAGCTATTTTACCTCTGATTGTGCATCACTGACAAAAGCAAGTTTATCTTTATACTCATTGAAATAAAGTCGTTATTGAGTTGCTGCCACTAATAGGTCTGTCAAAATTACAGTGATCTTTATTCTAGTTAAAATAAGTTTGCTGTTAGGTTGCTGCCGTCATAGGTAATTGTGAATGAAGTACATATACGGTTAAAAACAAATGCAGTATGATACTGTCATTATGTTTCCAAATTTATACAGTAAAATGTCGTACTGATCGCCGTGTGACCGGGGTCTCCGAGTCAGGGTTTTCCGAGTTCTGGTTTTTGACCTAAGGGCATTTTTCATAACACTAGACGACCTAAGGCGAGAAATGTGAAAAGTAAAAAATATAATGTTATTTTCTTATCGTTATTGACGGAACAATGAGCTTGGAAGGCTCTGACTCTGATATGTTGGCTGACATTAAAACTAAAATATAAGTACCAGCCTGCACTGCAAAATCTAAGCGTAACATTTTTTTTGTGGTTTAAAACCTGTGTATTGAATTTAAATCCGTATTGTGAGTAATTATTAACTTACATTTATGGTTTAATTTAGTTGGATAGGAAACATTAATCGCATCTAGTTTTAACGTGTATTTTTTTGACATCGAAAAGTTTGTTAAAAACCTTTATTTCAATTTTTTTTTTTCAAAATCTGCACGGTATACATTTTACAGCATGTAGATGTTGAGAAAACACATCACTTAGTGTTTCTCGCAGTGCGGGCTAGCTCTAAAAGTGATATAGTTGCTATAGCATACAGCGCTACAAGGATTTTTTAGTGTTCGGATGACGTTGACATGGGGGCACTGTTGGGCAAAAGGAGACGTTCAATAAATGTATGGGGCTTGGTACTAAAATAATTGAAAATTTAAACAGCTTTCTGAGCTCTATAGGCTGAAAGAGGGCAATTATTTTGATGTCTTTCGGCATCTAATTTTTTTTTAAAGCCGCCCGTTTTTTTTAAAACAGGTTTTGAAAAATAAAATGCTTGCATCACTAACTACAAACATATTTTATATATTAGGGTTGGCAGCCCTATGGCAAATGACGTGACGATGACAATGTCGGTCAGCACAGCTGACTGACATTGTCATTGTCATTTCTCATTGTCAATTATCATAGAATTAAGTGGCTATGTACATACTTGTACTTTATAATTAAGTACATTAATACATTTGTTGTCGTATTTTTCTACATATAAAAACACTCCGCCTCGCGGACTTGTACCAGTGGTTATAGTTTTTTTTTTATTTCAACGTCATTCTGACATTTACAGATTTGACCTTTTTCGACACGTTTTGATATTGCATTGTCATGATAATCAATATTTTTTGTCTCAATTTCATGGAGCTGCAGCTAAAATTATAATATAATCTCAAAGTATTTAATAAAAATGAAAACTTTAGCCACATTTAAAATAATTATATTGCATAGAAATGAATAAATAAAGTGTATGTGCGTTTCGTTTGTACTGAAACATTTTTCACTTTTTTACAAAAACGGGCGCCTGAAAAAATAATATTTAACTTTAATCGAGTAGCTTAATAAATAAGCTTTCTAATAAGGTATATCACATGAGCGTTTAAAAATCTTCGGAATATTGTACCACTTTTGACCTCTCCTTTGTGATATTGTTTTGAAAAATGTATTGAAACTCAAGATGGCGACGTTAGTTCCGATTTTGGTTACGAGTCTAAAGATCCTTGTGCAGCTGTACGTGAAGGCGTCAGTAGTGACGTATTCGTTGTAGTATAATGTAGTTGTCGTGTGGCTCACATATCGGCGGCGTGCTTCTGTATGGCGCGCGGGTGGTGGCGGCGCCGCGCATGCGCCGCCAGCAGCGCGCGCGCGGCGCCGCCGCACAGCTCGGCGCCGTCGCGCGCCGCCACCACGCGCGCGCTGCCGCACAGCGAGTTGCCGATGTGGCTGGCGACGAGGAAGAGGAATTACTGATGCATGTATTATGTATGGAAAATTATATTAAAGCGGATAAGGTAGCCTGCGAAATACACATATTCTACCGTATTTTGCAATTTGCAGGTCAAGTATAAAAAAAAAGAGTTTATTTCTCATCACAAATGATGTTGTGGACAGGAATTTAAAAAATAGGCTTAATAACTCGGGCACAACATTTAAATTACGCAGGCTACCGTAACGCTTTCGCCTTAAACATCTAAGGCACTTAAAGGGGTGAAAGAGTACAAAAACAAAGTCTATAATGAAATTGGATAGGTAATAAATATGGAAAAAAAACGTTCTGTATGAACTGTAATGTGTGAAATCTTACAATTCTCAATCTTAAATGTAGCCATTCATTACGATATAGGTACCTGTATGAAAACTAACTTTCTAACTAATACACCAACACTCCCTGATAATTGAAAAATAAAAGCTATTTAATACTTGTTTCAAGATATTTATTTCCACTATAATAAATATCACTGTAAATTAAGTTGATTTTACAATGACATAAAGCTTTTTTACAAAAAAAAACGTCTTCCAAAAAATACACTACAAAGTGATAACTTTAATTTCGGAAGTCAATGTCGTTGGGTTTGCCTTGTCGTTGTTTGCCACCGACTTCTGAAATTAAAGTCATATTTCACTTTGTAGTGGCTTTTTTGGAAGTCGGTTGTTTTTCACTGTTATGTTGTACTTACCCCACACACATTCGTATAACACTACTTGCTATGTAAATATTAGTGACAGGAAGTCATTATAACATCATCAATATAAACTAAGTAGCAAAGATACGTATTATTGAAGCTAACTCAAAAACTTCCCAAGCAAAGTTAATAAAATTTATATGGTGCCACCCCTGAGGCATACCCTATCCATTAAAAAAAGAATTTTTGAAATAGATTGCCGGAGATATCGCGTCACAAACATACAAAAAAAAACGGTCGAATTGAGAACCTCCTCCTTTTTTGAAGTCGGTTAAAAACTCATAAATATGAAAGCCATAGCAAAGTCAAAGCATTTATTTCAATGAAACTATTTACAGGCACTTTTGAACTGTAAAGAAGTCGGTCAGTTAGAAAGTTGAAGCTAGTTGCCCATTCCAAAAGGTAGATTTCTATATAGAAGAATGGGCAAGAAACTCCAAGGACACTATTTTAAAACAAGATAAAAAATTGGGTACATTGCGCAAAATAAACCTTATGTGTAAGTATTAAAGTTATTTTTCCAAATATACATATTTGTCTGGATTTTTGGGACATTAATTGCGAACCCCTAAACCTATAAATGGTTATTAAACTTTACTCACCGGACCATGTGGAAAGGCACGTGTTGTGTGGACAGCCAGTCGAGCGCTCCGTTAACATCCAGCAGAGCGGCGCAGCCCACGAACTTAAATGCGCTTGCGCATGAGAAGAATACGATCACTCGGGCACCATCCTGAATGAATAAGATACAGATTTAAAATAAGAGTATGAAAATACGTTTGTAAGCCCTAATCATAGAGAAAAGTTACCCACTCGTAGTAATAGGTTTAATTAATTACTCATCATATTCATATTTCCAAACAGTACTACAAATTAGAGCAGTGGTGGCCCAGTGGTGCTGGTGACGGTCGCGACTTACGAGTTGTAGCTCGTAGTTTGGCTATGTACTTTAAAGCTAAGCCAGCCGTTAAGGTTGGTTTTAATCACCTTCAAAAATGGACCATACTCAGTAACTGGAACTTATTTAGAACAGATTTTAGACAGAAACTACAGCCTAGTCTCAATTTCGTTTTATCAAGAGATAAAAGCAAACTGGTGTATAAATAAACTAGTGACAAAAAAAACTAAAAACTTCAAGAAATTTTGTCATGATCATAATTTATTCCCTTGTAAGTATTTACTTTTGTATGTTTACATAGACTTAGTATTAGGTATTAATGTACCAATGTGCTTTTTCTCAGAGTTGTTAATTAATTATTTTTATATCAGTTTTTATTTAAGAGTGCTATCACAATTTTTCTTGTTTGACTCGAGTTTTGATGTCGGATTATGGTTTGACTAAAGGCACAATAGTAAAAAAAATACATGCCCGAGAAAGTTTCATTCGTTCTTTTGGGAGTGTATTAAATAAATATTTCAGTTTGTTTAAATAAATCAGTAAAAACCTTGTTTCTGCAAAGGATGTTTCATAAAATTTTACTTTCGGGCATCTTCCGATGCTTTGTTACATCGAAGATATAATAGTTTATTCATTTAAAAAAATGCCCATGGTACAATTGTATCTTCTACTTTCGTATGCATAAATCAATTTTTATGTTTCATAAAGTAATACACCAAAATTAATTCCGTAAAACAGGGAGTTAATGATAATCTTTCGTCCGAAATTATATTTTTTATCTATGAATATTTAATAGAAATTCAAACAAAAAGTATTTAATAACTAAGGTCACTTTGTCACCTTGCTTGAAAAAAAAAATTACTCTATTTTAAAGTAAAATAATATTTTTAAACAATTGTTGTATGCAATACTATAAATCAATATAAATCTCGGGACGCGCGGTCTTAGCTTCAATCCGCGCCGAGCGCTTCCAGAGGGAGGACGTATCGCTCGTTCGCTGTTGCAGTCACGTGGTCTCGCTCGCCAATTCGTCAAGAATAAAGCGCGACTAACAGTTCTTGATTCAAGTAATTTTTTTTTTTTTAGTTAGTTTCTGATTGTAATGTATATTATAAGTATTTTCCTGTGATATTTCAATGCAAATATTAAGTATATCTTGTATTATAGGAAAAAAAAAACATACGTAAATATAGTTGTTGTTTTTCTTTTTCTGATTTATTTATTTATTGTAATCTCCAACTTTAATTTAATTAATTAATTTCAGACATAAGTAGTTCACAATAATGGGGAAAATAGAAGTATATGATTCTCAGCCTAATTTGAATAAATGACTTTTGATTTGTCTTTTTTACTTTCTTTTTATCCAAACTGAAGAAACAACTCACATTGCATTTATATCTATAAATAAGTACTAAAATGTATACCTACCTGCCGAATAAAAACATATACTTAAAGAAACTTCGTAAAAAAAATAGATACAAAAAGTATTTATAAGTGGCAAAAAAAGTGTTGGAAGCTGGCAACGCGCAAGTAATGCTTCTGGCATTGCAAGCGTCTATAGGCTGCGATAACTACACACGGACACACCATCAAGCACGCCGCATGCTATTTTGTCACTTTAGTGATATAAAACAAAAATTAAAAAATGAAGTAAATTTTTATGACCCTGTTGTAACTCAAACCGTTCTTGGTAACATTCATCGGTACAAATAATATTTCATGAACTTAATTTATTAAAAAAAAAAAGTAGCAAAGGCTCTTGTTGGTTTGGTCCTGGCATCCGACGCATAGCGGTTTGCATGTGTGCGTAGCGTACTTCACTAGACGCACACGTGCGCATCCGCCGCCGCGCGCCGTCAAATTTACCTAAAACTGAGCACTTCGATTTTGTAATAGCGCTCTTAATACTAGCTGACCCGGCGAGCTTCGTATTGCCTCAGAATCAATAAGCCGTTCCATGAGAACTCAAACTCAAAGCATTTATTTCAATTAAACCATTTACAGGCACTTTTGAATTGTCAAGAAGTCGGTCAGTCAGAAAATATGAAGCTGCCCATTCCAAAGCGTAGGTACCTATGGAGAAGAACGGGCAAGAAATGGACAAGAAAAAAGGACACTTTTAAATTATATTTTTACAAAAATATTAGTTACATCATTTATTTTGAATTTATACAAATGTGAGAACGATGTAAAATAAAAATTACGCGTCAAAAGCGTCCAGAGTACAGCAAATAGTAACAAAACAACAATCCAAAATAAACTAATTAAAAATAAGCCGAGGCAGCTAACTGATGGCCAGCCCCAACTGACGGCGCCCGTTCACGAACATAACGCATAGAAAATTAAGTATCACCTTTTCGAGAATGTTCCCATTTTTTAATATTTATTCTGCTATTCGGGGCGGAGACAAATCAAAGATCATAAAAATCGGTTCAGTCGTTCTTGAGTTATAAATGGTGTAACTAACCCGATTATGTTTTGTTTATATAGATTATGTATAGATTAACACCGTGTAGTAACTATCTTTTTTAGCAGACAATTACATTTACAAAAAAAGTCACGATAAAAAAAAAAAAAAAATGTTTAAAACTCACCTGTTTAATCTTCTGCAGTTTCTTAGCGGTGCTTTGCGTGAAGGGATACGTGCCGGTGCTCTGTGCGACCTCCACACTGTGCGAATCATCTGCCTTCGCAACAAAGTACCGTACATTCCCCTCTCCAGTATCCCCGTATTTCTCTATATTTGCCAACAAAGTCTTCCCATTCGGTGACATAGGACTCTTCGGACCACTATACGATTGGGGGGAAAATGGTTGGGGAACATCATTCCTCCACCCCCCAGGCCTTCCCTGACCATTCCTATACCCGCCGCCATACGCGTTATTATAAAAGTTTCCTCCCGGAAATCCGCCATCGTTTGGATTTTGGTTATATTGAGGGTAGTATTGTTTATTATCGTGACCGTATTGCTCATTGTTTTCTAAACGTGATCGCCAGTTAGGAGAGTCTACGGTTAGCGGTTTCGGTCTCTGTCCGATACCGCTCGGCTGGTTGAGACCAACGTTTTTCTCTTCTGAGCCCATTAGGTGGACCACTGTGCTTAGTATCTGTTCATCTAAAGGCGTCATTGGTTTCGCAGGATTTGACATACGACGTATAACTAAGGCGCATAGTTTTTGTCGGAGATAAAATACGCTTATAGCATCTGATGCGTCGGCGGTAAACGCCATCCAATCATCTAGGGTTATCACAGCAGTATCAGGGGAGGCGTTATTCTCATCTGCTTCACTGTCCGAATCGCTCGACAACCCTGGCGGGTTAGCGCGTTGAGTCAAGGCTCCTATTGGCAACCTTAGCGGCCCACCGAATAACGCAACAGTTAGAGGCGTAACTAAGGTATTACACCTGATAAAACAGAACCTTCCAGCTCTAGAAATCTCTTCAAACACGACCCAGTCTGTGGGTAGACTGTGCACAGATTTCTGTGAGCCTGTCAATCCACCTCCCTGATGCAACGTAGAACTAGGGTGGAAAGCCACTTTAACTTCTTTCGATGTCCTTAAAGACGCCGAATCTCTGTCCACACGAGCTATTGACGGGTACAGCCCGCTTACTAACACAGCTTTAACAACATGCCACTTTTCAGAGTTCAAATTAACGTCTTTAATGTCTCCTGAACCACGAGCCTTAACGAGGCATAGAGCCCTTAACTGGGCAAGTAACTGAGACCGGTAACCGAATATCATTTCCATGGTAGCGCCACAAATAAGATTTTTGGCACAGAACGCGCGTTCCGTACCGTTCGCTCGGGCAGTCTGCCATGCTTGGAACGCTCGTAACAACGCCATATGATCCGAATAACTATCAGCAGCAAATTCCTTACGTGCCAGACTTCCTTTCTTCCTATTTTCCGGATTCATCGATATCTGGAATGGTTCCTTGTTTGCCAAACTACATACTATCGTCAATATAGGGTCGAGGCACTTCATAACACACGCGTAAAGCAACATCTTTCCTAATTTAGGTTCTACGGTCAGGTCTAGTAAATGCTGACCGATCTCTGTCAAATCTTCCATAGGGGTTAACGCACCAATAGTCTTTAGCAACGATACTGCGTTTCTTACAGCCAAAAACGAAGGAGGTTCTAGAGCTTTCGATAGAAAGTCTGCAATGGGAGTATTACCAGTCGCAAGCAACTTAGTATGAAGACACAATTCTTGTAAAGGTACTCTCAGAATTTCCGGTACGGAGTTCAAAGGTAAGGTGTTAAATCGACGTTTGGAACACATGTGGAAGCAATGGCCTGGTTTCGTCCTACCAGCGCGACCTGCCCTTTGTTGGCAACACGCTCGAGACGTCCAAACACATTGCAACGAACATACACCGCCATTGGACTCGTAATACTTCTCTTTCACCTTACAGGAATCGACTACATACACCACATCATCTATAGTAATCGAAGTCTCAGCGATATTCGTCGATATTATAATCTTCCTTGCGTTAGGTAGAGGGTTAAACACTTTCTTCTGGTCCAGAGTCTGCATATTACTGTGCAGAGTAAATATCTGGTATTTCATCACATTCATGTCTGAACAGGATTGTATCATGTCTCTTAAAGTCACTATGTCGTCATATCCTGGAAGAAAGATTAGGATACTTCCTTTGGGAAGGTTTACGTGTATATGCTTAATTAATGCTAGCATTAGATCATGGTCGATCAATTCTTCTGAAAACGTGTGATGGTATACATCTAGGAGGAAGTTCTCTGCTGCGCTGTCATCTTCCGCGTTATCCTTGGGTTCCTCAGACAGGTTGAAGCTGGAGAGGATTTTAGCGCAGTCTGTGTGGTTGTTTTCTACGGCGTAATCGTATGCGGACTTGCCGTCTTTGTCTTTTGCTGATGGATCGGCGCCTGGAACAAAGATTTAGGAATTTATGTGTGTAATTATTGCCACTGTTAGTCACTTTTGGTCATGAATGTCCTATTTGCGCAAGGATCCTTTAACAGATATTTTACCTGACATCAGCAACCTTATTAAAACGACGATAAAGATCACTGTTTCTTAGAGTGATGCAAAACCAGAGGTAAAATAATTTTGAAAGGACTCGAAAACGTAGATCGCTCTTGGACTTGGCCAAGGCCTGGCCCTAAATTCAGGGTTATTTTATATTGGGCTAGCTTAACTCCACAGACGCAATGGGTTGATACCCAGCGCGTCTGCGGAGCTCAGCTCAATCAGCTGTTTCATACAAAAGTTCAATACCTACTTGACCAAAATGTATGAAACAGCAGATTTTTTTTCGTGTTATTAGAATTGGTCTCATAGTGACAGTTGTTCATATTCATGGGTAGAACACCCATCAAAAATTTGGAACCGGTAAAAAAAATCATTCTGTAAAGTCCAACCGCGGCAGATTTGCCAAATATGTAAACAACAATGGCCGCTCGAAATCGAATAAAATCGATAAACAAGAGTTTTTATTTTAAGTAATGTTAGTTTTCGTCTAAATCTCCGAGCTGACTAGACGAAAACTAACATTACTTAAAATAAAAACTCTTGTTTATCGATTTTGTTGTTTACATCTTTGGCAAATCTGCCGCGGTCGGAGTTTATATATTTTTGTATTCATCTTCGAAAGACAAAAATATAACGTTATTTGGACTGCGTAGTACTTTTCGTTTATTTGTTTAATGTGACTTCTGTTGTACTTTTTTATTGATTGTATATCTGTAGCCGTGTTTACCGCTCGCGTGTTTGCAACTCACCAATCTGTAACATCTGCGCGATGGTCTCGGCGAGTCCCCGGCCGGCCGCGGCCATGAGCCCGCTGCGGCGCGAGCGCGAGTGCGAGCACGACACCGGCACGCCCTCCGACATGTACATGTACAGGATCTGGGTGAACGAGTCCTGGGGGCAGTGGCGAGGTATCAATAAAGCTAATAAGGCAGGATCGTGATTGCCCTAGGCTAGACAGGTTAGTCTAGAAATCTAGATATTGTATGTGGACTCCAATTTCTGCACTTAAGACTCCCATTAGGTCCATTGTGCGTGACTCTGGATATAAATTTAATAATAATGGTGGTTAATCTCAACGGAGAATAGCCTTCGACGCGGGAGATGTTATAGTGCAGGTGTGTATGCGCACACACTAGTCTTCCGTCACTCGCACAGTGCTGCGAGCCGGCAGCCGACACATGAGGCGCAGCACACACGGCGCCGTGTGCGCGACACACGTACATAAGGTAACAGTAAGGGTCGCGGTCATAGACAGTGCGACTAGGACGGTGAATATTTTTTACGGAATTTCTCTACTCGCGCGACACAGCTGCTGCACGCCTGCGCTCTTTCTTAATATTTACTAAAATTCTAGTGACAAAGGAACGGGTAACTAACCAATGTGCCTTCATTAAAACATTCGTCAAGAAACTCGTCCATGTCAGCCTGTAGCGAGGGCTCGATCACATTCTCTTTGTCTTCTTTAACATCCTTACTACTGCTGCCTGCGTCTTCTTGCTTTTGGCCTAAACAGAATTATTAGAAGTTTTTTTTTTTTTTTTATCAAATATATGAAAGTTGTATTCTTAAACTTAATCGGCATTATTGTGAAACAAAGTTTTTCTTCAAACCTAAGTTTAGACCATCGAGCTAGTTTTCAATATCAAACTTTATTCCCACATACTTCATCATCATTTCAACCAAAAGATTGGACATAGGCCAAGCAACGCCACTTCGACCGGTTCTATACTTCTCACATCTCGAACTCCTGCGGCCTTCACCAGGTCATCGGTCGACCTTCTGACATACTTACAAGTTCTAAATACAAGAACTGATTTTAACCCGAACATAAGTTTTCAATTTTGTATGTACATTTAATATGTATGTATCAACAGGGCTTACATTCTAAATTCTAACTGTTATTTTAAAATATTTAAATATTTACAAATATTCAACATTTAAAACACTAGGGCCATGGGGCCCGAGTGCCCACTTAGTATTTCGAGACATCGCCAAGCGGTTGGTCGACTCTTCACGTGACCAGAGGGCTGGCCTATTTTTTTGCCAAAGAATCAGTATTGCCATACAACGTGGCAATGCTGCCAGCCTTTTGGGCACGTTTCCTGTTGACAGCGATGCGGACGAGTTTTTTAGTATTTTGTATTGAAAACTTTATCAAAAACATAATAAGGTTCGAAATACGAAAACGGACTCAAAAGCTATGAGACTAAATGAATTTGCTGGACAGATGACTTTGTTTGCCATGTTACAATAAAGAGGAGCCTTATCTTACAACAAACTAAAATTTGTAGCAAAAAAAAATGTTGTTCAATCTTTTTTTTTTTCACAAAGCTCACACTTGACCAAAACTTAGAAATATATCAAATCTTTAAAAGTGAATTTCTCGAAAAATAAACTTTTTGTAGCTTGTATGTTTTAGAATACATACAACCCAATATCAATACATCACACTTTTAATTCGTCGCTAAATTACAATTCAATGAAATATACCTTCAAGCTGTGACCAATAGCTGTTCCCGCTCTTGAGTTTGTTCTTGAGCTCCTTCTCAACTTGCGTCATCTTGGGCGTCTTGTACTGCGAGATCTTCAGCACGTCTTCAAGGTAGTAGCGCTGTACCTCGTGCAGGCGGCCTGGGATTGTGATCACTGGGCAGTTGTTGAAGTATCTGGGGAGAGGGATATTACAATTGTATTGAAATGACTTGAAAATAAACGTGGACGGGAGTGGGGAGGGGACTAAAAATGGATGTATTGTGTGAGTGATGTGATAACGTGATGGTATAGAGATATGAGGAACAGGGTGTAAAGTTCCACAGAAAAAAACTTTTTTACAAAAAAAAACAACCGACTTCAAAAAAAAAAACAACAAAGTGATAAATAACTTTAATTTCGGAAGTCGGTGTCGTTGATTCCGCATTTTCGTTTATTGACACCGACTTCCGAAATTAAAGTTATTTATCACTTTGTTGTTTTTTTTTTTTGAAGTCGGTTGTTTTTTTTGTAAAAGTTTTTATTTTTCACTTTTTAGTTGTACTTACTCCATACAAACTCAAATAACACTAGTGCATTGAAGAATTGAAGACACCGACTAGAAGAATCGTCAAAATTCGCATAGAAATGCCGGAGTTGCAGTACATTTATGCATATAACATCGTACATAAGACTAATTACATAATGTATTATATACTAAAACCTTCCTGAAAGTGTTTAGATCACATTAGTGAAAGAATTATCAAAATTGGTTCATTATGATGTTTTATATATGCTAGTAGCGCGGTAAACTTCGCTTGCGCGATGCAGGATCTCAGCGTGACGTCACTGTGATTCGTGTTCGCATGTGGCGTTGCAGTTACCGCCACAATGGCATAGGTAGTAGGAGTATGAAAGACAAAAAACGTTTCCGCCGACTGACCCCAAGTAACATGAAACCGCGGAAGGTAGATGACTGTATCTTAATTCAATTTTTAAGGCAAAGAAAGAAATCAAACGTAAAAGGAACATAAAAACAATAATAGTAAAGCTTTCGTTTCCTAAGGAAGCGGTTCGCTCATATTATAACGACCGTCATCTGTCATTCTCACCAATGTTTGACATTTAAAGTGTCAAAAAACGCTCGGTATTTGGACAGACGTTATTGTGTGACCGTTCACCGCTTCCGGAAACCAAAGCTTAGCCTTTTAGGAGTTTTTGTAATAATAATTCTGTTCTTATCTACAAGGTTTTTATCACATGAAACGGACAGTAACTACTAGAGCGCAGTTACTATCGCGTATTCGTAATCGGGCGTCATTTTTTACGGGTGAGTTCTAAAACGCATTAGTAAGTCATGGGGAATAAAAGCGAATTTAATTCATAATTAAATTCAATAAGTTAGTCCAAGTTTCCTTCCAATGTTTTCTTTCACTGTATGTGTAATCCCACCAAGTTAGTATTAATTTGCATATATACCTGGCGAGAATTGGGCCTCGGGGCTAAGTAATAACAGCCGCACGGGTTGATCGATCAGGTTAAGCTACGCTTGCCGTGGTTGGTCCGTGGATGGGTGACCATCTTTACATACCAAGACCCCTCCGTGCCTCGAAAAGCACGTTAAGTTGTGATCCCGGCTGTCATTCGTGGATATTTGACGGTCGTTAAGGGTTGTCAGTAGCCCGAAAGTCTTTACCAAGGAGTATCGTATTACCCAGTAACTGGGTTGTGGAGGTCAGACAGGCAGTCGCTCCATGTAAAATACTGGTATTCAGCTGCATCCGGTTAGACTGGAAGCCGACCCCAATAGAGTTGGAAAAAGGTTACGCATATTATGATGATTTACCTGGAGAATATCTGCGTATCCATGGTAGCCGACATGAGCACCAGCTTGAGTTCTTTAAACCGCGGCAGAGCGTCGCGCAGGGCGATCAGCAGGAAGTCGCTGAACTTGTCCCGTTCATGCACCTCATCCACGAATATGTGTGTTACACCTGCAAGTTAATAATGCCTTTATTAATGCAGTTTCTTTTACATCTATTAGTTTAATCGCTACGCCCCGCGGTTTCACCCGGATTAGCCTTGATTCCGTGGGAATATCGAGATGAAATGTATTCTATATCCTAACACAGGTCAGGGTCTACACATGTGCCAAATTTCATCCAGTCCAGTTCAGCCGTTTTAGCGTGAAAACTTAACAAACAAACATACAAGAAATCAAATCTTTTCTCCTTATAATACTTTTCTTCCTGGATCGCAGATGAAGTCGCGGGCCTAATCTTGTCAAATATAGAGAAGACTGTCGCAATTGTGGACGATTACATAACAAAACATCATCTGCCTAGCCTTTACCCAACTATGTTGGGGTCGGCTTCCAGTCTAACCGGATGCAGCTGAGTACCAGAATTTTACATGGAGCGACTGCCTATCTGACCTCCACAACCCAGTTACTGGGTAATACGAAACCCCTTGGTAAGACTGGTTGTCAGACTTTCGGGCTTCTGACGACCCGTAACGACTGTCAAAGATCCACGAATGACAGCCAGGACCAACGGCTTAACGTGCTTTCCGAGGCACGTAGGGGTTTTGGTATGTAAAGATGGTCACCCATCCACGGACCAACCGCGGCATGCGTAGCTTAAACTGATCGATCGACATAACATAACATTAAACCTATTTTCGTTGAAGGATTAGGCAGAGGAGTGTTTGGTATGGGCAATTTTATAATGCCACTAACCTGTGAGCGAGGTATCGCCTGCCATCAGAGTCCTGAGCAACACTCCGTTGGTACAGTACGTGAGCACGGTGCGCGGACTGACGCGGGACTCTAGGCGTATCTGGTAGCCTATCGACTGGCCTATCTTTTCCATACGTTCATAGGCCACCTATGAAAAAAGATAAAGCATTAGATAACAAAAACAAGAGGTTATGGCATTGCGGATGTGCGGCCAGACAAGCTTACCTAGTGTTATTAGCGTCCCAGAGGTGGAAAGAAAGTAATACATATATTTTCGGCGGCTAAATTTGAACAACGAAGATACACGCGCGGACTATTTTTACAATAAAAAAAAAGTAATTAAAAAACCCGACTGTGGTAAAAAACTTAAGTTAAAAAAAACTGAAAGCTAAAAACAAGCCCATTTTAATTTGAAAATATAATAAAAATGGTATGGATCCCACCTGCTTCCAACTTTTATTTAATTTAAAATGGGCTTGTTTTTAGCTTTTCAGTTTTTTTTTATCTTAAGTTTTTTACTGCAGTCGGGTTTTTTCCATTCCCATTCTCTATGGTCCCATTCTCTCTCCACCAGTAAAACAAAAAAACTTACTCTCTCTGCCACAGCCACAGCGGATATCCTCCTAGGTTGCGTGCAGTACATGCGCGCAGCATGCTTGTGTTCCTGACAGTAGTCTAACATCAACTGGGGCAGTTGTGTCGTCTTGCCGCAGCCAGTCGCGCCTGCTACTATTATCACCTGTGGAATAAGCATTAGAATTAAGTATTGACGACCAATAGAAAAAGTTATGCGACAGTTAACATAGCCCTGCATTGTTAGACTTATATAATAATGAATGGCAGCGGCGGGCGGTGCCCGTGCTCGTAGGACATAGCCTCGCACCGCATCGCATTGAACTCGCGTGTCACCGCATTGGATCGCTTCGCCATCGCGTTCAAACGAAACAATTGGCGTGCACAGTCGCATCCCCCGCGAGATTTGCCTCAATGTGAAGAAAACTTTTTGAGTACCTGATTATGTAGAACAGCATTGATGAGGTCCTGTCTCTGTTCATACACCGGCAACTTCTCTCTGAATTTCAACAAGTCTTGATTGTATTGTGTGTTAGGAACCTGAAACAATAATTAGGGTCTTATACATGGCCTACTTGAGGAAAGATTGCAAAGTTTATTTTTCAGAATGTAACACTTTTTTTGTTTATCTGTGGCAGTTGTGTAAAAATATAGTTTGTGTTCTTTTTTTTTTTTTTTTTTTGTTTAAGGCGAAAGCGTCAGGATAACTCGCGAAATTCAAATTTTCTTATGTTTTTGCAATTTGCAGGTCAGTCAGGTTGTATGTTGATCTAAATATAATCCTGATAACTGACCTACAAATTGAAAAAAACATAAGAAAATTTAAATTTTGCAGGCTACCTTAGTGCACCCCCCTTAAGTTATATTGTGCGTGTTCTTAGTTCAATAAAAAAAAATTGCAAAAACTATTGGGTTATTTTTATAACTTCTACTTTTTTCACAAACCTGTGCAACTCCATTATTCAACTGCCCCATAGTCTTGTGTGTGAGTTGTGGACTTCTCTCCTTCTCTGGACAGCTGCTAAGGTCATCCTTCTCCTTGCTAGTGATAGGGAAAGCGTTGCACAGCTCCGCAATACTGCACCGCATGTTTGAGTCCAAGATGAGCTTGGCATCATTTTGAATAATTGTTGAGCCAATCCGTTTGTATATTGTTAGGTAGCGGTTCACACCTGTAAAGAATTTAGAGTGGTTTATTTGTTAGTGATTAAATGATATTTATTTCTGTAAGAGTACTTTTACTGCTAATAATATTTTTTTTAGCCTGTACTGTCCTACTGCTCGGCAAAGGACTCCCCCAAATCTATCCAGGAACACTTTTTAGCCACCTCAAACCCGCCCTTGCAGTACTGCCCCGATAGTTAAAAAGACGTATGTAACAAAAAGTAAAAACATTTATTTCTCCATTTTTACTTTTTGTTAGATATGTCTTTTTAACTAACGGGGGCAGTGTGTGTCCTGGTCACCTTACAACTAAACTTCCAACATAAATATTTTGCAGTGTTACCTAATCAATACACTTGATTAGATTAGGTCTGCTACCTCTATTACCCAGTAACAGGAGATATTGCACAATAACTTGTAAACAAAGAGTAAATATTTAAAATGGCTTGTTGAATTTTTTTATTTATATAAGTATATATTTTCATTTTAAACTACTACCAGCTTAAAAAAAACCTTTAAAAAATAGTACTCAAAAGGCGTATTGAATATTATGATTTCAAATTATTAATTATTGGATTGTCTGTTGTTGACTAAATAATTGTTACTACTCATTAAGTAACTAATGACTTATTAATTAGTTTCCTTATGTAGTACAAAATGTTATTAATTGAAGAGATAGCAAATTGTGCTATTTATTTTAATGTTATGTGATGATGATGACAGACAATCTGTAGGGCACTTGTTTATTTACATGATTACTTGTCACTATCTTATTTGCGTACTAAAAATAGAATTCAAGAGATACTTTAAAATAAAATATAAAAAAAAAAAACTGTTTTTTCGCACATGCGTGTCATCAATTTCACAAGTAGTGGTAAATAAAAATTTCAATTAGATGTGCAATATATCCGAATGGTTCGACGTAAACCTAAAAATCAATCTAATTGTTTTAAAAATGCAATTTATATAAAAATTGTGGCACTAAAACATCGTTTGATCTTATTGTACGTATGGTCAAAATATGTTTTCATATCAACAACATACCTTTCCCGCGCGATTTCGACTTGAGACCGAGCTTAGCAACTGTCTCGTGGATGAATCCGCGCTCCTGAGCCGACAAGAATGTCGGGAACTTAAGTTCAGTCTCATTTTCGTCACTTATGAACTTATCCAACTGAATCTTCAGTGCTATGCTCACAGATTCAGCTATGGGGAAATGCTTGTTGCCATGGCGCTTTCCCTTTTTAGAACTCATTGTAACACTTTATGCTATGCTCTTTGATTATATAATATAATCAAAGGCTATGCTATACACGATGTTCTACACATATACTATAATTAAGATATTGTTTACATAAGCAAATTATTAACAAGAGTGAACTATATGTATTCAGATGAAAGAAAAACGAAACGAATGCGATTCCAATAAAATTCCATATTCTTGTCTTGGTGCTAGTGAAAAGAGGTGATATACATACTAATTAAATGAGAAATTTTTAGTCGATTGATGAAAGTTACTAGTTTGGAGCGAAAATAATATATTATTATTTAAATGAAACTATTTATTGTTTCAATCACTAATTTCCATACAAAACTACACAAGATAAAATCAGATAAATAAAATAGAAAAGAATTAATTTATCAATCACATTAGATTCAGTAACATTTTTACGATATTCGGACTCGGACGTTACCCGAAACTAAAAAAAGACGCTAATACGATTGGATCATTGGACGCGGACACACAATAAATAATTTAATTTCTTTGATTGGACATCACCATTGAGGCCGCAAATGTCATTTGGGGAAGCGTTGCAGCGTTCCAGCTAGTTTTTTGGCATATCTTTGGCATGCTTTATAAACAGATTTGCTAGGAGCCGCGAGCCTAGGAGCTAACCTTAGAGCATCCCCGAAACGATCAATTGTAACTTGTAAGAGTAAATAATTATGTTCCTTGCTGTCAATGTTTTGTATGTTTATTGGTAATGGCATTGCAATTTGTAGACAATCATTTTGTTCATCAATCTCAATCACGTAAAAATGGACAATTCCAATCGATCATTTTGGGCACCCTCTATGTGTTGTATCCGAACGAAAGTAGAAATTAAAAAGCAATAGCAATAAGTCAAATTGTCATGTTGTTGCTTGTCAAAATAATTCAACACGTGAAGGAATCGTCAATCGTGTGAGATTAAACGCTGTTTTCTAAAGTTTTCTTTGAACTCCTAATGTAATTTATCAAAATGCCGAAGAATATCAATCATTTAGTGGTCGACACAACCGCTTTCATAAAGGCAGCTGGTTTGCAAGACATCGCTGAGAACGTATACACAGTGCAAGAGGTTATTGATGAAATCACGAACGATAGACAACGCAGAAAACTTGTAGTGCTCCCATATGATCTTATCGTGAAAGATGTCTTCACTGAGAACATTAAATTTATCACAGAGTTCTCCAAAAAGACCGGCGATTACCGTAGTCTCTCTGCCACTGACATAAAAGTGATGGCACTAACATACCAGTTAGAGAAAGAAAAACTGGGCATCGAACATCTGAAAACTGATCCAACTACACAGAAAATAGTCAAAGTAACTGGACTATCTAACTACAACTCAAACCCAAATAAAGACTCAGAAGGGAAACCAGAAAATGTCAATCAGGAAACTGGAGAACCAACAGAAAACACAGATGAAGAGACTGGTGAAGCTAAAACGAAAAACGTTGATAAAACTATTCCTAACACAGCAGAAATTACTATAAATGTTGTGAATAATGTCAATGTAAATGATGAAGAAGATGCAGAAAAAATTGCTGAACAAATTAAAAATATGGATATAAAAGAAGAAAATATTGATGATATTATGGTCAAAGTTTCTGAAGATGAAGAGGAGTCTGAAAGTGATGAGGACTCCGACAGTGATGGTGGAGAATGGATCACACCTGGCAATGTAGCAGAGAAAAGGAAAGAAATGGAATTGGGAGAATTTGAAGAAAAATCTGTTGAAGTAGCTTGTATCACTTCAGACTTTGCCATGCAGAATGTCCTCAAGCAAATAGGACTCAATGTAACTTCAATAGATGGCAGGATCATCAGACAACTACGTACCTTCATATTTCGTTGCACAACTTGCTTCAAAACTACAAGTGTGATGACAAAATTATTTTGCCCAAAATGTGGTCACTCGACTTTGAAAAAAGTTGGTGTGAGTATTGATGATTATGGGGTTCAACACATACACATAAATGGGCGTAAACCACTAACAGCTCGGGGCAAAAAGTTCAGTTTGCCCACACCTAAAGGAGGCCAACACTTCCAATACCCCATACTGTCTGAAGACCAACATATCCACAAAAGGTTTGCCACAAAAATGGCTAGAGGTAAAACTAATGCTATGGACCCTGATTATACTGCAGGATTCTCACCTTTTGCCATGAGAGATGTTAATTCAAAGTCTGCTGTGTTAGGTGTAAGAGCTAATAAGCAGGACATTAAATATTACATGAAGAACTGTTGCAAGGGAAAGAAGAAGTAAAATAATTTTAAGCTTTTCTTATGGGCCTTTAATTTATGAGCCAGATTTTGTATATAGGAAATAAAAACTAATATAGTAAAATATAATATATTCTTATTTTAATGATACATTGTTCAAATGTCAACCTATACAAATAACAACAAAAGTATACATGTGTAATACAAGTACTATTTTGATACTTTTTCGTCAATAAACTTGAACACAGATTCCATACATGAATATGATGTCATTTCATGTTTTTGATGACCTGCAAAAATAATAATGGTAATAAATGATAATTATATTATGAACTTCTGTCCAGCTAGGATTTTGGATTTTCTTGCATGTTGAAAAGGTACAGTGGGGCCAATGAGTTTCATACAAACAAATACTTGTATTGCAAAATTTGATGTTATTATCTTACTATGTCGCACTGGCAGGTGTCAGGAATGCATTTACAACAGACGGGCTGTAGAAATAAATTTAAGATTTACCTGCTGAAACTCTTGGTATATCAAATTCCGGTGTGTTCATTGGGGTATCCAATGGTGATTGACTTGATATCCAGTTCCTTGCTGCCTGCAGAACATAAATAACTATTCATAAAATGACCAAGACATGTGGCTAAGTAATAACAGCCGCACGGGTTAAGCGATAATAAGCAGAATCAACAGGGCATCAGAAGCCTGAATATCTGACAACCAGTCTTACCAAGGCGTATTGGATTACCCACTAACTGATGTAGTACGCAAAATACGCGCATTGACGTGGAGTTGCAGACACCAGCCCGTATTACCTATTACCTATCCACTAACTGGGTTGTGGAGGTCAGATAGACAGTCGCTCCATGTAAAATACTGGTTATTCAGCTGCATCAGGATAGACTGGAAGCCAACCCCAACATAGTTGGGAAAAGGCTAGGCAGATGATGAAAAAGGCCAAGACTCACGCACCATTTTCATACATGGTTCATGGTCACCCTTTTCATACATTGGTCATGGCCAAAGTTCTAATGTGTTTATACATCTATACAAATAAATAACATTGAAGTCTGTAATTTCAAAATAACAGCTGTTTACTAAATGCATATAATAAAATTCAACTTACATCTTTCATATACTTAGTAATCTGTATATTAGAATACACATGAACCGAATCAGTGAAGGCTATTGCTTTTACCCTCTCCTCAAACTCATCCTTCAGCTGATCAGCTAATGTAACAGTCAGTACTCCACCATAACTATGCGCCACAATCGCTATTGATGTTGCTTTTGTATTTTTAACATAAGTTTTCCATACATAGTTGATATGTTCTTCTCCTGAACTACTATTTGGTATCTTTTTGCCATTGGGTAGACAGTTATCATTGGGATTTAGTACTATTACTCCATATCCTTTTGCTACAGCTTTCTTGATGTAGGGTATTTGTGTGCCCATGTCTAAGTTATCATTGATTATGAGTCTGGAATAGAAATATATAACTGTACATAGTATTTGCAACAGCAAAAAGAGAACAGTATATTTTCAATGTTTCTTGTGGATTATACTTACGATCTTGCCCACTGTCCCGCACGAACTGCACCTGATCCATGGATTAAAATCACCAATACATCCTTTAGATCATAATTCTTAGACACAAAGATGAAAGTTCCTTTACTGGAATCTTTGGGCACTGGCAACCTTGTCAAGTTCTGATCAGTTTCCATTAAATGGTATACATACTCTGTGACCGCATTACCAAGCTCCTCATAATGTGCCTGACATTCCTGGTGTTGATTACTAACATTGAATTGGAATGGTTCCTCAGTTGCTTGGCCATCAGCACCTACTTTACGCAGTTGTCCTTCTGTAAAATGTATAAAAATAATGTAGTCAATAAATCAAAGCCTTGTCCAGTTTTAATCTGTTATAAGTATCATTGTATGTAAAATAGATCTACTTTTACTCTCCCAGACAGAAAAAGATGATAGTAGCATTATATATTCAGACCAATAGCTAAAATGACATCCATGTAATTGAAAGTTAGATTTCATCCCTTTAACCTCTTCTCTTGCACTTCAAAATCAAAAGAGTAATGATAAGGAATTCTTTACCAGTGTTGAAAGTGTATCCCAAGTCTTTCATTGTTTTCACTGCGTCCATTTTTTCCGATTCAGTAGTACCTGTAGCACAATAACTGCGACCGGAAGTTTCTGACCAATTTTGTTTCGGCAAAACAGTTGATGAGAAGAAAACTCGAACTTTGCGTAAAAATTTGAGTGACATGGAGCGGAAGGTAAAATAAAAGCGCAGAAGAAACTCGTCACGTAAAACCACTTTAGTTAAGAAAAACAATGCACCACATACATATATGTATCTTAGATGTATCTTATTGATAAAGCACAATTTTATAAACAAACAAAATTAATTCAAATGGAGAAATGTCTTACAATTTTGACATTTGCTTTTCGTTCAGGAATGTGCACGTGAATATAGTTACTTTACTCTTTGACGTGAATCACCTTATTGTCATACTTCTTTATTACATATAAAAAATGCAAACATAAATGTTAGATTAGTATCCCTATTATTTCGTAATAAATATTATAATATTATTATGAATTGAATTAATACTAAAAATAACAAAATTAAACAGAAACTAAAATATAGCGTCGAAAAATTCATCCGCATCGCCTGTCGACAGTGTCGACTGGTAATGATTAGTAAGTAACGAACTTTAGTCTGTGACGTGTGATTTCGGCTAAAGTTCCTTTCTCAATATCAATTCTATTTCGGCGTTAGAATTTTGCCAAAAAGGTACATACATAAACTTTGCATGACTCCATTCTAAATTTTTTACTATCAAAGGGCATCAAATACTTCCATTAATTTGTAAAAATGTTTTCTACCTTAATTCCGAAGTGTAATATTTCTGAACGAAATATTGATATTCAACTTTTTTTGCTTAGCTACATCTGGACTGAAGAATTTAATACATACTGCCTGTTACAATACAATGATCACAGAGTACTCTATAATTGACAATGATCCTCTATAGTCCAATTTTACTCTCAAAAGGGGTACAATTTATTGTAGTAGTCTAGACTCTAGCCGTCTTACGATCAGCGACCTACCCTGATTTCTCACAGCAAACAGAAGTAGTAGCAGTAGAATTGTAAAGACATTAGAACCATTAGCTAAGTGATTGATATTCAATGTTGTTCTCAATGCATTTGTAATTCATTCATTTACATACAATTCAACCACCATGGCAGCTTGGTTTGCATAGAGTAAAGTAATATATCTTGGTTTGGTTGGTTTAAAGTAAAGTGTAGGGTATAGTAAAACAACAAAGATATTATAATAAACATACCATTTAATCATTATACCAATCTAAGAATAGTAAGCTGAATGACATGACTAATAAGAAGAAAAGTACATAAACCCTAAGCCCTGCATTCCGTTGTATGGCCTGTTTTATTTGTTCATTGGCATCCTTAACATTTTCAGTGGAGCCAACAACAGTGTTTGATATCCTGTCTATATCTTGCTCCTGTTGTAACACCTGAAAACAAAAAAATACATAATTAATATAAAACATGGGCAAGTTTGTAACAATCATAGTGTCTGCCTACCCCATGGGAAAACATTTTCAGTGTTATTTTAACAAATAATCTCTACATTTTTCCTATGAAAGTTTGTGTTTCATCTGTAAAAACAACAAAGAGTAAATATTATTTAAAATTACCTTTTCAGTAAATATTTCCTGTAGCTCTGCAATGTGAAGCACTTTGCTTTCAATAGCTTTCACTTCCTCTGTCATGCTGTTAAGCTCATTCAGGAGCTGTACATTCTCAGACTCAAACATCTGCAACTCCTCAGCACTAAGTTCCTCATCAGCTAACACAGCTACCTCATTCTCACACAAATCCATCTTCTTTGCCGTATCTGGTTCCTCCAATTCCTCAATATCTTTATCTAAACCTTTGTCAGTATCCTTCTCTGCTACTTTGCTCACAATGAATGAGTTTGGAATGTTTGACTTAGTCTGGGGCAGCTCCAGCCGCGATAGTTTACGCATGACAAGAGTTCGTTTCACCCGCAGAGCTTTGAGCTCACTGTGTATCTTACACACAGCTTTCAAGTACACGTCTATGAGGTCAGCCACTGCTTCCATGTATTCTTTCATCTGAGGAGCTGCTGTTACCTTGCGATTATCATTCCTAAACTCCTTCAGCAAGTGAGAACAAGTATTGATTATCCTTTGGGCTCCTGTGTCTATTTGGTCTCTCTCCGCGTCGGTCATCTGATCTTCGACAACATTATCGTAAAAGCTCAAGTATTTCTCGCGGTGCTCGAGCAAGAAGTCCCGTAATCTTGTAATTTGTGAAGTAATATCCTTCGCAGTTATCATAAAAGCAGTTTTTGGCTTGGTTCGGAGTATGCGTTGTTTATCATCGCTAGTAGGGCTCTGTATGCCGAAAGCTTTGTTCCGCGTTTTCACCGTCTTTATGTATGCTCTGAACAACGGCGTGATATCCATTTTGGTATCTAGTTAGCATAGAATTTACGAAGAAATCAATTAATACAACGTACTGTACGGTTTCGGGTTTACTTACACGTTCACAGCTGTGTTGTATTGATAATTTTTAAATGACATCTGACATTTGTTTTTCCGTTCGGATACATTTGAGATTCATTGATTTTTGAAATACAAATGTTCTAGATACAAAAAACTTATTTTGGGTATCTGGAACGTTGCCACTATGTTGTTTTTGATTTTTGTTTTCATAATTTCATTATCTGTGGATTGATTTTACAATACAAAAGAAAAGCAGTAAAATTGAAAATTTTCCATTGTTTTTTACAAAAAATACGGTAAAAAATCGCTAAAGATAAACAATTAAGATGGGATCAACTGCTGGTAGTGGAAATAAAAGCCAACATTCTATACCTATTGATATTTTAGACGACCTATGCAGGTGGGTTGTTTTCTTTTTACGATCAAAATAAAGTGATTTTGGTAGGTAAACACTCCATAAAACTTTGTAAATATTATGTTTTATTAACCATTACAGGTCAGTAGCTAAGATTCATGTATTATTTTTCGTGAAATTCATGAAAATATGCTGTAATATTTGTGGATCCAGTGCAGCAGATGCAAGTCGAACAAAAACTTTCACGAGAGTTCACTTTTTATCATTGGGTTCTTCATTCCGCTGAAAGAACCCAATTGTTGATATGTTCAACAAAAAAATCTAATGACATACATGGCCAAAAATATTAACAAAAAAAAAAAATAAGTACGTGGGTCATTTTGGGATACCTACCTACTGATAGGCTAGGAAATATATTTGGAATAGGTAATGACTACCAACTCAATTACGCTCTTCCTCTCTACAGATTCCAAAAATAAGTTCATTAATTTATCTATTTCATGAATATGTGATGGCCCACTTACTACTTGATATTGTAGCAGCTGGCATCTGGTAAAATATGATTAATTGATAACACAGCATTACAATTATGCCTGTCCTCGAAGCGTTAGGCAGAGATGTACCTATAGTACAACATTGATTGTTACCAAGAAACTTGCCTATATACCACATTTCTTCCTTTCAGCCGCTTCATTATTAATTTACCTCCAGAAGACCGCGGGAATCTGGTGCGAATTTGTTTCCAAATAGAGTTGGCTCACTGGTTCTACTTAGATTATTATTGTACTGATGAGACCACGAGGCTTAACCCCTGTGGTATTAGGGAGTTTGCGGCACATATATTTCAAGTAAGTATCTTGTGTCACAATAAATTTATACAATACTAGTCTAACAGACTGTTGTCAGAGGTTTTAATAGCAATATTTAGGTTATAATTAAGTTTTCCTGGTATTACATCCTACTAATATTATAAACGCGAAAGTTTGTGAGGATGGATGGATGTTTGTTACTCTTTCACGCAAAAACTACTGAACGGATTTGAATGAAATTTGGCACAAAGATAGTATAACTAGGATTAACACATAGGATACTTTTTATCCCGAGATTCCCACAGGATAGAAACTTATGGGGGTGAAACCTCAGGGCGCAGCTGGTACATACATAAAACATACATGAACATAAACTCACTGTGTGACATACACTCGCGCCTTTTTCCCTTGGGGGTAGGCGGAAACCTCCTTCCTTCCTTGGTGGTATATACAGTGTTAAAAAATTAACCTTACAAACTTTAAGAGGTGCTTAAGGGCCTGTGCACACCACGTTTTTTAAACGCGCCGTTGATGCGCGTTTGTAGCGATACAGACGCGATACGCACGCAAGTCAGACGCAGCCTGTAGACCTTTGCACACCTGTATAAATTCAAATACGCGTTTGAATCGATACAGACGCGCTTGTGTAGCGGTACAGACGCGCGTTTGTAGCGATACAGACGCGATGTAAACGCGCGTGTGTGTCGATACAAACGCGCTGACATTTTGCGTTTTTAAGCAGAACCTCGTCAACAGACACCACGTTTTATAAACGCGCCGTTGATGCGCGTTTGTAGCGATACAGACGCGATACGTACGCAAGTCAGACGCAGCCTGTAGACCTTTGCACACCTGTATAAATTCAAATACGCGTTTAAATCGATACAAACAACAACAAACTGCTCTGTAGGATAAAAAATCAGCGTTTCCCTACATTTATGTTCGTATAACTCAGCAAAATGTAGGGAACAGCTGATTTTTTTTTCGCGATTTCATGTTTGGTCCCATAGTAAAAGTTGTTTGTTATCATGAGTACAATCACGTGTTTAGGTATCGGTCACTAGTTACCAGTCACTCTATATAAATCGATAGCTGACATCAATGCAAACAGAAAACATAGTAAGATCAAACCCCGTAAAGTTTACATTTCCGAGATAAACTTTCAAAGTTGAAACTTGATTACATCTTGTTGCATAGATTTTTGAAGTAATCACCTACATTTTTGAAAACTGGGATGAATTTTCAAAAATCCTTAGTACTACTACACTTTCTTTCTTTTTCTGAAGTTAAATGCCCCAGATGAAAGTTTGTATGGAAGTTCGTAATTTTTTGCCGATGGGAAATCCTACCGGCCGGACGGCTCGTATTTTCATAACTTCTAATCAATAAAACCATTACTGTAGCACGTCCCGCAACTCCGCGAGCATGTGAGCAGTCTGGACGCGGTGTTGGACAACTGGCGCGAGTACAAACAGACGGTGCCGACGTACGGCGCCATCTTGCTGGACACAGACCTGTCTCATGTGTTACTGGTCCAGTCGTATTGGACCAAGGCCTCCTGGGGCTTCCCTAAGGGAAAGGTCAATGAGGATGAGGAGCCATACAAGTGTGCTGCGAGGGAGGTAAGTAAACAGTTGATATTGTTTTCTTTGACCTACAGTACTTAATCCAATACGATTTTTAGCAGTTAAAGTATGTGTTTTATTTGGTCAACCATTACTGTCCCACTGCTGGGCAAAGGTCTACTTTCCTATTTATTTTCTTTCACCAATCCTTGTCATCACGCTATAAATAAATGTTATAACAATCATGTTGTTCAATCTCTAGGTACTTGAGGAAACTGGCTTCGACATCAGTAAGCTGATAAACAAAAATGACTACATAGAAGCTATAATACACGAACAAATTGTCCGCCTATACATTATTGGTTTCATTCCTAGAGACACCAAATTCCAGCCGAGAACAAGGAACGAGATTAAGGCCTGTGAGTGGTTCCCATTGGCTGATCTACCGGCCAATAAGAAAGATATGACGCCTAAGCTCAAAATGGGAGTGAGTCCTAATGCTTTCTTCATGGTGCTACCGTTCGTAAAACGCATGCGGCGCTGGGTAGCAGAAAGGAACTCGAAAGTGTTCACAAATACTAGAAGAACGCGTCACAAATCTATGGGAGACATAGAGTCTACTTCTACTACTAAAGCTAAGGCCAAAGCGATCTCTCAGGGCTTGCAGAATGAAATACAAGAATATCAACAACTAAATTGTAATGCTGTACCAATACCGTATAAGAATCATAGTAACGGCAATGGGAACGTTCATGGTAACGGTCAAGGAAATGGCCATATCAATAGCCATGGCAACAGCAACAGCCACAGTACCAGCAATAGCCATAGCAACAGTCATGGCAATAGCCACGGCAGTGGCGTCAAAAATACTCCAAACCAGAACGGTTCTAGAAAGGACAGGAAGGTTGCTAAGCGACAGCTGTTTACACCGCAGAACACTCATCCAAATCCTAACAGCTTTTCTCCCGTTCAGAAAGAAACTAGTCCTAAAAAGGAATCTCCTGATGAGAATGTATTCTTCAACTTCGTGGCTCCGTCTTGGGCTAACTTCAAGTTTGATAGACGGGCCATTCTCGACTGCCTTACTTGAGCGTAAGGAGGCGGAATTTTGGTTCTAATTAGTAGATCACGTGACTTCCTACTTCGATTTTGACATTATTTGTAATTAAAGTTACAAAGCAGAATAATTTATTGTTGTTTTATTTGCAACTTTGATACACGATTTTTTATAGCCTTCGAAATTTCAGTCATTAGATTTATATCTAATGGCTAATGAATAATCATATAACTTAACATTATTGCAAGCTCTCGCGCTGTTCAACAGGTTTTGACTTATCACCATATTTCTGCTCGATTACAACGATATTAAGGGTTCTCGCCACGGTGTTTATGGTTAGCACGTGTGATTAGAATTTGTTGTGTTTTTTATTAGTCTTTGTTGACATTTTTGTGACTTGTTATTGTTAAGTGTGTTGTCGTTGTGTTCGTTAACAGGTTAGTATTGTGATTGTCGTATTTTAATTTCGTTTTATCCAAGATGGATGTAAATAAACCCCCCGATCCTGACCCTCCCGACATTCCAAGTCCTTCATTTCCTTTTTCCCCGAATCCACTATCGCAATTCGCGGATGTTGTCTGTAGTGTTACAGAGATGGATGTATCCCAATCCAACCAATCTTCCCGTAAACGTCCCAGTAACGAAGATATTTTGTCTCCTACCCCCCCAAATAAACAAAAGAAAAGCCAAATTGGACGTACCAAATATTCGGCAGTGGATAAGGCTCCTTACATTGTCCACGTCTCCCGTATAGAGACCCAAACAAACTCAGGCACTACATTACATCCTGTTAACTTCGGCAAATTTTTAATTAACAACAACATTGCGAACATAGTTCGTGGTGGTGTTAATAGGGTTGGTAGAAACCGTGTGTCCGTAGAGTTTGCTTCCCCTCAGGATGCCAACTCTTTCTTGGTTAACACTTTGTTACCCAAGTACAGTTATACTGCCTCTATTCCTACATTCAACATCACAAGGATGGGAGTAGTAACAGGTGTTCCCTCTGATATTTCAGAAGATGAGGCTATGGCTTTGCTATCTGTGCCTTCAGGATGTGGGCAAATCCTTAAAGTTCGCAGAATTAATAGAAAAATTCATACAGACGGTGATAATGTGTGGAAACCCACTGAAACTTGTGTGATCACATTTGATGGACAAATCTTACCCCAAAGGATCTTCTGCTGTTACACATCCCTTCCTGTTGAGCAGTACATATTTCCCACTATTCAATGTCGCAAGTGTTGTAGATTTGGTCATGTGGCAAATGTATGCAGATCAAAACCACGCTGCAGCAAGTGTGGCCACGATCACCCAGGTGATGGTTGCAGCACTTCTGAGGGCGAGGCCTTCTGTATCCTGTGTTCGGGTAATCACTTCGCTAATAGTAGGTCATGCCCCGAGCATGGTAGACAGAAAGCCATTAAGACTGTTATGGCGGAAAAATCCATGCCTTATGCTGAGGCTAGTAAATTAATCCCAACAGCTTCCCGCAACTATGCTAACATTACTAAAACTCCAATATCTCAATCTTATCGCAAGACAGTAACCCTAAAGCCTAAAACTCATGCCCCCCTTTCCCCATCTTATGACAAAGCTGCTCATCAGCAAATAACTAGTTCCCCCCAACCTTCACAGCCTAATGGCTGCGCTCTCAATTATAATAATGTCTCTTCTAATAATAGTACTTCTTCTATTATCGAACTACTTATAAAACTCTTACCTATCATTATTTCTTCTTCTACTTCTAATACCCAATCACCGTCCAACGTTGCCGATCAACTTATAACTCTTCTTTTAGACATTAGAAATGGCGTCTCGCCAAGTATTCCTTCAGTGGAATGTGAGGAGCGTGTGGCATAAAAAGCACGACCTCATATTTCTTTTAAATAAATACAAGCCATTGGCTTGTTCCATAGCTGAGACTTGGCTTACTCCAAGTCTCAGCTTCCGTATGCCACATTTCAATATTCTCAGATGTGACCGATCAGATGGCTATGGAGGGTCAGCTCTCTTAGTCAATAATCGGGTCCCTCTTTTACCCTTTACTTTACCTTCACTTACAGGTGATATGAGCATTGCCGCAGGGAGGATTGAGGGCATCACAGTGTTTTCAATATATATTGCACATCCTCACCATAATTTCTTAGTAATTCTAAGAGATATTTTTTCTAATGTTCATGGTCCGATACTGGTCATGGGCGACTTTAACTGCCACCATTACAGATGGGGATCTGAACGCTGTGATGCCTTTGGTGTAGCTCTGGTTGATGTTTTGGACGACTTGGACCTCTACATTTTAAATAACGGTTGCTCAACGCGACGATCTCTTCCAGGACAGCAAAAGAGTTGTGTAGACCTTACATTTTGTTCGGTTGAGTTAGCAGCATCGACTCACTGGGAATGCACAACCTTGTCGCATGGTAGTGATCACTACCCTATTGTCACATCTTTGGTTAATAAGTCTTATTTAGAAAAAACTTCCCCTCCACTTTTGAAATATAACCTGGCCAAACCGGATTGGTCAAAATATGCATCATTATTGGAGGATAAAATAGTTGTTCTTCCAAATTTAAATTCAAATTTATCAGATCCTTCTGGTCACTGCCATGCCAAGAGCTGTTATGAGGGTTTTGTGACAGCAATTACCTCCAGTGCAGATTCCTGCTTTCCTTTAAAAAACAGTGCTCGTAATAAAATCCCTTCACCCCCATGGTGGGATCCAGAATGCACTTCGGCAATCAAGGATAGGGACGAGGCAGAGGTGTGTTACAATGCAGATATGAGCACTGATAATCTGTTAGCATACTGTCATATTAATGCCAGAACCAAACGTTTTCTTCGTAAGAAGAAACGTACGGGTTGGGTTAAGTTTTGCACCTCCTTATCACCCTCTACTCCGGTTTCAGTTGTCTGGAAAAATATCAATAGGTTTAGACGTGGGTGTTCCCCATCGATCTCTTCTCCGATTGCTAGGGAAACAGCTGAACATTTCTTTGACAAAATAGCTCCGTCCTATGTTCCACTCTCATCCGAATGTCAAAACGCGCCCTTTTATATCGTTACAGAGGACCCTCTCGATACGCCATTTACTTTGGAGGAACTGAATGTGGTGCTCAAACATGTCCGGGACTCAGCGCCTGGCATTGATGGCGTGCCATATTCGTTCATAACCCATTCTAGTGATAAGGCCAAAATCTATTTTTTAAATATTTTAAATTATTGTTATAATCATGGTTGGGTTCCAGATCAGTGGAAGTTTCAAATCATAATTCCTTTATTGAAACCAGGCAAACATGCAGATGATCCGAATGGCCTTAGACCAATTGCTCTGTCTTCAGTCCTAGCCAAATTACTGGAACACCTTGTCAAAAATCGCCTCGAGTGGATAGTCGAATCGAGAGACCTACTGCCGACTCATCAATTTGGTTTTAGGAAAGGACTAAGCACAATGGACAGTGTTAGTATTTTAGTTACGGATATCCGCTTAGCATACTCTAAAAATGAATCCGTTGTTGCCACTTTCCTGGACATCTCATCTGCGTATGACAATGTACTTCTTCCCGTACTCAGGCAAAAACTGCAACAGCTGAGTCTTCCGGCTAAGATGATACGATGCATATGCGAACTTCTGTTGTCCCGCTCATTGGTTCTGAGAGTCCAGGGTGAGGAGTTCGATACAAGGCAGACATGGAGGGGTCTCCCACAAGGCTATGTCCTCAGTCCCATACTCTACAATCTGTATACGGCTGATATTGGGTCCTGCCTAAACAACAATTGCCAGATATTGCAATATGCCGATGACATTGTTTTGTATGTGTCAGATCCCTCCATAGTTGACGCTGCGTCATCTTTGTGTCTCTCTCTGGATTCTTTGAATCAGTGGCTTTTAAGACATGGGTTGTCCCTATCTGCTCCCAAAAGTTCGGCAGTAATTTTCTCTCGGAAAAGACTCATTCCTCAAATTACAGTGAACATTTTAGGCCACAATATTCCTGTAGAGAAAAAAGCAAAATTTTTAGGCGTTATTTTAGATACAAAATTAACTGGAAAACACCACATAAATTATCTAATTAAAAATGTGAAAGAATAATATCCATTTTAAAAGTACTTGCGGGTGTTTGGTGGGGTGCTCACCCATACACCATGAAATTAGTTTATAACGCCTTAGTTCGTAGTGTTTTAGATTATGGAACGTTTCTAATGATTCCTTGCAACAAAGGTGCTTTGGCTGGGCTGGACAGAGTTCAGTCCAAATGCCTTCGAATCATCTCAGGATGTATGAAGTCCTCTCCCGTTAACGCATTGCAGGTCGAATGTGCTGAACCTCCTCTAGCCCTTAGGTGGCAATACCTGGCCTCCCGCTTTGTGTCTAGGCTAATATGTAGATCCTCCCATCCTCTTCTAGGAAGACTGAACGAGTTAGATGGCATATGCAGAAACTCAAATTACTGGAAAAATAAAGAAATACCCTTATTCCTAAAATCCTTTCGACTAACTCTAAATTTAGTATATCCGATCGTCCAATTTCCCAGATTACCCCTTTTTAATTTTCCTTATCAAGTTTTAAGTTATATCCCAAAAATTTCCTTTGATATTGGTATATCCAAAAAATCTCCATCAGCGAATTTGGCCTTCAATGCGGTGGTGGGCGAGCGATGGAATGGTTTTCAATTATTCTTCACGGATGCTTCGAAACTAACCGATCTTAGTCACACTGGCGCTGCGGTCTATTACCAAAACTCCAAAATTATCCTACAGTTTAAAGGCCCTAAGGAGTCTTCTGTATTCACTGGTGAGTGTGTGGCTATATTGGAAGCTTGTCTTTTTATAGAGTCGCACCCTAATATTGAGAAGGCTGTCATTTTTACAGATTCCCTTAGTTGTTTGCAAGCTTTAGTTCAAAATCCATTTAAAAGTAAATTGCACAGTTCTCTTATTTTAAAAATTAAAAATTCTCTTTGGATCTGTGCTAATAGTCAAAGAGATGTTCAGTTAGTTTGGATACCTAGCCATTGTGGCATTAAGGGTAATGAATGTGTTGATGCCTTGGCTAAAGATGCTTGTTCATCTTTATCTTCTGATCTCACGCACAATTCCTACCAGGGTTACGACCTACTGTCCCTTCCAAGACTGAACCTACAGCGTTCCTGGCAAGAACAGTGGAATATGTCCAGCAGGAAAAAAGGTAAATTTTTTTATGCAGTGCAACCGACCATCAAACCAAAACCGTGGTTTTTCGGTCACAAAAAAGTATCGAAAACTATTATTTCTGTTCTTTGTAGAATCCGCCTAGGTTTTTGTTGCACTCCCGTTTTTTTACACAAAATCCATGTCCGTGACTCCTCTCTCTGCGAGTGCGGGTTGGAGGAGGGCACCCTGGATCACATATTCTTCGAATGCTCTAACAACCTCCCACCTCTAGATTTGTATAGCCGTCTTCCCAAATTTAAGATCCCTCTTCCGATTAATTTCCCCTCCCTTTTAACATACCCCTCTCCAGATTTGCTTGTGGCGCTGATGATATTCATCCGCCACAATAATATAAAATTATAATTTGTTTATTTATGTTTGGATGTGGCATATGTATATTTTTATGTTCTAACAATTATAATATAATATGTAATTTTACCTTTTTGTTTGTTTCAGTCCAGTACTAACCCCACAAGATCTACAATAAGTTCAACTGTACTATCGTTCTTTTTTTTTTTTTTAACTTTATTTTTTATTTTTTTTATCACACACTTGCTTTTCCAATTCACTTTTGACATTGGCAGAATAGTCGACATCGGCTTTACTTGCCATAATTAAAAATAGAAATAGAACGATATTAAGGTGAATGATAAAAAAAAAACAAAATGCATAAATCAAAATATTTATTATATTCGAAAACACAAATTTCGCACAAAGTACATTATTATTTACAAAGTCACTGCGACCTTATGACGCGTTTTCCAGGAGCTCCTGAATATTGGTAAGGCCTGCCTACCTCATCTCTAAAATTGAGCGTGACAATCAGCTGTTTGATCTTTCCTCAAAATTCATTCAATCTGAAGTATGCCTTGCATAATCCCGAAAATTTTATCAACCATATTGATGCCAAATCTGATTGATGTAGCACTTAAAATGTATGGTCTTCCTAATCTGCCCTAAAGTCCTTCAAAAAGACATGTTCATGACATTCGTTTCTGGTTCCCATTATAGTATTTTATTGTCTTTTACACCAGCCAAGGTTTGCTTATGATCTTAGGCTGTATGTTCAACTGTAGTTTCAACAGTAATGTTCCTATTACAGCACATACATAACTGACAACTGTTCCACAAAAATCTATGCATCATTTCTGTATGACTTGCTTCTCAATCTTCTCCTGTTGTTCTTCAGACTGTAATTGTTGTAGGGTAAGCAGTGATACGCCTAGTTGATCCTCTCGAGTGAAGGGTTGTGCCATCTGACGGAGCCAGCGTTTGCAGATCTGGGAAGGTAGAAAGAAAACAAATGTGAAGACTAAAGGACAACTGACTGACGAATGCAAAACTAACAATGATAACGTTCGATTCATAATCGACCTTAATTTCAACGAAATAAGATTCGTTTTTGTTTGAGTTTAACACTGGGTAGCATTATAAAAGGCAGAAAAGAAGTGATAGACATTTTAGTCAGCATGAATAGACATGGAACAATATGCATTACTGATGCACGCATCCAGAGTTGAAAAAAAAAATTATTAACTTTTTTAAAAAAAAAATCATTCATTCATTTCATTTTTGTTAGCCCATTATTTAAAAATTTTCATGTGACAAGTTGGCAAATACCAACGCCCTACTTATACATAGAAGAAAGAAAATACATTTATTTACCACAGACTAAAAGGCACACAAAATATTCTGCAAAATAAAAATCGCCAAAAATATAGGACCCGTTCAGTAAAAATGCCATACAACTACTGCCTGACGCTGGTTTTCAACTGGATCTGAAGTTGTGAATTAATAAAAAATATATGTAGATTTGTGTACGTTGTGATACAAAATGAAAGAGAGAGCAGAAGGTCCATTATTTCATGCCACTATCCTTACCTGTACGGCTTCCTCAGTGCTGAGGTTACACAGGGAGTCTTTCAGATGCTCCTGTATCCAGCGCGGCAGCTTGGTGCGCTTGTCGGCGCGACTGAACCGCTTGTCCGCGAATATCATTATACCGTAGTCTGTCTTGCCTCTGAAATGCCAAAAACTACCGTTAAAAGCTTTTTTAAATAATTCAATTTTGTTGTGTTATAATTAGACAGTGTGAAAGAGAAAGAGTAAGAAAGATAAGAAGAAGAGAAGATAAATAAGAACTTACCTCAACACTCTTCCTACGCACTGCGCTGCATGACGCATAGCATCGAATGTTAGGAAGTCATTTTCACGTATCTGTACGAAATTAACATTATAAATATTATAATACAGGGTGGCATTATAATAATAATAATGACATAATATTATTACATAATTATTACCTGCTAACATGGATTCAGAACCCAACACGTTGAAATTATAAAAAAAAGAAGCTGTTCCATATATCTTTACCGCGTAGGTTTGATACTATTCTATGAAACGGCAATTTTTTTTTTCATAATTGGCGAAAAATGTCCCTTCTACCCTGTATAATTAGAATCTATCAGCATAATATGGACAATGAGGGACGTAGTCGCGCCATAAAGTAGAACACCTATGAGCAGTTTCAGAAGCTTCTGGACATGTATCTGAATTTAGTATATTTTTTTATAAATGATAAATGATTTTATTTCTGTAAGTAGGTTTGCAAAAACACTTTTACACGTCAATCATATTTTAAAAACTAGATGAGGTCGGCGTTTCCTATCTGACTACTCTGAGAAGAAAGGCCGAAACAAACTGAGAGGTCACAGTCTCTTTTAAAGTCCAGACATAATCTTGGTCAGGTTATATGAAGACCCTGTAGATCGAAGTCCGAGATGGTCTTTTGAAGAAAGAACCACACAGATTGAGTGGACCTGTCCAGTTAGTGCACGCATTTGTCAGAATTCGTGCAGCTCAACTCAAAACTTAAGGAGCTCAACGATTCGACGAACAATACCAAAGAAAGGACATTTGGGTAGGCCACATAAATTACTCAAACTGCCAGACCATGACAAAAACTAAACAGAACAAAGAAAATAATCAAAATAAAAAAATAAGTAAAAAATAAAATGACCCACATTGTCTTCACACAGTGAGAAATGATTTCTGTAAATTGGTTAATAAAAAATCACTTTTACAAGTCAAAACCAAATAATGTTTGAAAACTGGATGAGATTAGTGTTACCTACACAACTACCCTGAGAACACCAAAACAAATTCAAGAGTTTGCAGTACCTTTCCAAGTTAAGACTAACCCCCTTATTCATAAACGTTGCTTAACATACATGTTTGACATTTGAATGTCACTTAACTTTAATGATCGTTTATAAATAAACCCCATCATCTTGGTCAAGCCATATGTGGACCATGGAGGTGCTCCATCATTAAAAAAATAACATACCTGGAACTGGTCCCTAAGATAGTCAAGCCGAGCCTTAAGAATGCGGCTCTGCGTGAAGACGTAGGGAATGCCGAACATGAGCACAGCGCGGCCCAGGTGATGGTCGAAGTCGACACCTTCTGATACTTTGCCACGAGCCACGGATAGTAGGACTGCGCCGCGACCACTTTCACACGCCTGGGAAGAGAAACAAGAAATTATATGAGAAGGAACATTAATGTAATAAATGCTACGGTTTCCTAGTGACCGCATATAACGGCCGCAGTGAAGGTTGTCATGAAAATGATGACAGCGGCAAGGATTTATATCGTTAGATACCGCGTCAAAAGATAGTCGCGTATCTGTTTCGTTTTGACACCTCTGACACACAATGGCGCAGTGACAACTCGATTGTCATGGAAACATTTTACAATAATGTGTGAGCTCACTCTTCTCAGTATGTATGTCGCAGCCAACTGGTTTAATTCGCGGTATAAGAACCAGATGAACGTATCTACAAAAAAATCAAAAAAAGTTTTTTATCTGTATTAAAAAACTGGTAAAGTTTAAAGAGCCGAATTTTCACAGTATCTTTGCTTTCCTGTAAAATTGAGAAAATGTAGATACGTTCATCTGACTCTTACACCGCGAATTAGCCGTTTAGTTAACCGCCTAGCCTTTTAACTAACGCCCTGAATGATATTCAGTTATAGTTTAGGTTGTGAAACTGTAACCAATCACGCGCGAGCCGATTTGGTCGCAGTAACTAAGCCAGCGCACCCCGACCATATGGGTTAGGCTAGGTTAGAACTGTGATCAACCGCGTGCAAGCAAAGAGAGCGAAGCGATGCGAGCACTACTTCCAAAGGCCAGGCGGTTAACTAAACGGCTAATTTAACCAGTTGACTGCGACATGTACACTTTTTCGCGTGATTAAGTACGGTGAGGGCAAATCTAGTGATTTAAATCTTTGGGCAGCTGGGTTTGACTTTACGGCGTCAAAAACGCTCTCTAGGAAAACACACCAACTTACTTTTTTAAACGTTTCAGTGACGTCATTCACCGGTAAATTGCGGACGTTATGTAAGATCTTTTAGGAAACCGTAGCTGTACTAACGATTTATAAAAGAAGAGAACGATATCAGGTCCGTGTGTTGACATACATAATTAAAAAAGTGAAGGCAGGATAAGTCCTGCGTTCTGTGCCCCAAAAAATGGCGACGATGCCGTGGAAGTGGCGAAGTCTTGAGCCAACAAGATTTAATTCACTGTCGTGCTATCAACACGACGAAAAAGAAAAATAAAAGACTTAAAAATAATACATCATCATATTCACAATGAGAAAGTGAAATACCACATGCTGAGTGAGAGTCTTAAAGGAGAGAAAACTGCCTCAGAATCGAAACTATCTTTTGTGTCTTATTTTCAATGTTTCACATGATATTTTTTGTAGGTTGGTCCCGCCCCCGCACCTTATCGGATACTGGCCAAGCAGCGTATATTGTTTTGTTATTTGTGCTGACTTCGTTAGCGAAACCGCACGATCAACTTATAATATGCGACGCTATTAGGGACTTCGTTTAGGATCATTATCTTTTCATTGTAATTTAGAATTCGTTATATTTAGAAATAAACCTTTGTTAATGAATGTATTACGCGTTTAGTTTATCGCCTCACACATTACCCCCTTACACTATGACTTATGCGTTGTCCACAACAGTGACATGTACCTTTATGTAATTTATGAGCGCAAAACTCGTTTCAGCGGAGTCTTGAGTCTCAATGAACAGCAGTTTATGTCGTTGTAAGCTCGCCACCACACCTGCACAATAATTGACATGAAATTATGATAATAATAAATAAAATAATTTATTTGCGTAAAACATGGTTAATGGTGTTAAGCATAGGTCAGACTAGCACAAACATGTTTAGCTAAGATAAAAAGAGAGAAGCACAGACTGAATCATTATTATATTCAGATTTACCTTGATCATACCAGGCACCGACTACGCTTTCCAAATATAAATAAGACGTGAAGAAACATACTACGCCGTCCGGCACTACTGCTGATATCTACAAGGATACATTAGACATTAGTTATTCAAGTTTCATATCCAGTTTATCATTCCTAGCCCCCCGATGACATCTACTTATCCACTTAATAAAATTATTAAATTCAGCTAGCCACTGACAGACAACTACTGTCCGGTACACTGGCAGGGTGCAAAAGCACTTATGGCACAAGACTTTCTTATACAAAGTGTTAAAAAATTAACCTTACAAACTTTAAGAGGTGCTTTAGACCATCGAACTGAACAACTTTCATTATGGGACCAACTCTGAAACCCCAAAAAAAAAAATCTGCTGTTTCATACAAAAGTTCAATACCTAATTACCTACTTGACCAAAATGTATGAAACAGCTGATTTTTTTTTCGTGATTTCAGAGTTGGTCCCATAGTGAAAGTTGTTCAGTTCGATGGTCTAAAGCACCTCTTAAAGTTTGTAAGGTTAATTTTTAACACCTTTAACGAAAGTGAGCAATTCACCCCCAAAAGGGGTCAAATAGGAGATGAAAGTTTCTAAATATTATCTAGCGTATGATACGCCTAGACCCACGGTTCCTAACCTGGGGATAATTACCCCTGCGTGGGTAAAACTAGTATTCTGCGGGGGTAATAAGCTGGTAACATATAACAAAGATTAAACCAATAAGACCGAATCTAGCTCGCCAGTGCATTTCATGCCCTAATTCTGTAATATGATTATATAAATAGGTAATGTGTGTGTCTAAGAAAGTAAAATTTTTATTTATATGTACTATATTCATTGGTAATATGAGGGGGGGGGGGCGACTCGCCCCCGTTAGGCCGCAAGGGCCGAATCCTGGCGGGGTAGCGGGATCGTCCCAAAGGGTTACCGCTGCCCCGGAACATAAAGGGCTAAGGAAGGAACACGGGTGGGTTTTAGTCAGTAAGAGTCTAACACTCCCTTCCGCTCCACCCAAAGCGGGAAGAGTCATTCGATGATTTCCCGTAAAAAGGGGGCTAAAAAGGGGGGCTTAAAACAGTTTCCCTAGTTAAGTCATAGGGTTGACAAGATCTAAAAGGTTAAGAACCACTGGCCTACACCCTCTTTAATACGGAGTATTATTGCATTTCTATGCTGGCTAGCGATTGCTGTTTAGACTTACCTCAACAAGTAACTGTCCATAGTTTCTTATGACGGCTACATCTTCTCTTGTTTCATATTTAGACGATATCGCCACTTGATCACTGCCTTTTGATACTATCTGAAAACATTATTATTTTATTATCCACAAGATTATTTAACCGAAAATCGTCAGGAGTAGGATTTCGTATAAAAGGTAATTCAGTTCACTTACCATAGGTAATATACAGGGCCTGGCTAGGGTCATAGTGAATGAACTCATTATAACTGGGTTGAAGTCTAAGATCTTTGGATACATGTCTAAAGGCGATAACGTTCCTGCAAACATAATGTTAATTTTTTATTATTAACTTTGCCTATTAAATGTATTGTTTAGTAGTAGTCGTTGAATTTCATGAGCGTGTGTCATTCATTATAATTTAAACCTTATGTTAATGCTTATAAAAGCGCATTTCATGTGGCGCGCTCTCATGATTTAGCTACATAAGTAAAACAATACTGCAAGTATTGAACTGACCTGAAGTGATGATGACTGATTGAAACCTAGCGAATATTGGCCGCATGGCTATTGAAGAGTCCATACATCTAGAAAATAAAATTTTAACAATTTAGACAAAAAGAGGTCTGGAGAGGGGCTCGTGGCTAAATAATAACAGCCGTACAGGTCGATCGATCAGATTAAGTTGCGCTTGCCGCGTTTGGTATGTGGATGGGTGACCGTCTTTACATGCCGAGACCCCTCCGTGCCTCGGAAAGGACGTTAATTGACAGTCGTTACGGGTAGTTAGAAGCCCGAAAGTCTGACAACCAGTCTTACCAAGGGGTATCGTATTAACCAGTAACTGGGGTGTGGAGGTCAGATAGGCAGTCGCTCCATGTAAAATACTGGTATTCAGCTGCATCCGGTTAGACTGGAAGCCGACCCCAACATAGTTGGGAAAAGGCTAGGCAGGTGATAAGAGGTCTCGGTTATGCTACTACTACTAAATGCTCCAGCCTTTAGCTAGGTTCTGCTTCGATCTAGATAGAATATTAAAAAGACTTCCCTTTAGTTTCTATTTAATTTCCCTGTTAGTCTCGTGGTCGCAAGCGCGACTGCTAAACGTGTGGTCCCGAGTGCGATTCCCAGACCGGGAAAGGTGTTATTGGGTCTTTCCATTAGGAACTTCATAGTAACAGCTCAGAGTTTGGAAGTTGGCGGTGTGACACCCCCGTGCCTCGCGCGCACGTGAAGCTGTTGGTCCTGCGCCTGATCTCTTTCCGGTCGTGTCGGATTGCCCTCTCTGAGGACTATGAGAGTGACGGAAGAGAGAGTGCACCTGTGTCTGCTCACACACGCCTGTACTAGAAAATCCTCCGCGCCAAAGGCTGGTCTAAGCTGAAATTGGTCGTCACGGCCAAAAGACGGTCTGGAGGACTGTTATTAATTTACAGATCTCATGGCAACTTCTACAGAACTAAGGCCTCCCCTCCTTCCACTTATCCCTATACACTTTTATTATTTTAATCTACAGTGAAATTTGACAGCTGATCGACATGACATAGACATTAGGCTCCCAGAACTCAAGGGTTCTTCATTAACAAGAAAAAATAATAATACTTACGAAAAATGTAGAATAGGATTCGAAACCGTCGGAGTCTTATCATCAAACGGCTCAATAATAATCGTGAATCCCTTCGTATAAGTGGATACTAGCGTGGCCAAGTGTGTGATGAGAGTCAGCGACGCAAAGTTGGAAGGGTCCGGTATTTCTAACGTCTTCATAAGGGACGAAAGGCGAGTGGCACAGAAACGTAGCGGTTTGCGTTCTATACAAACGCGGGCTTGCACGTCTTTGAGGAAACCTGGAAAGATGTTATACAAGGTTTTTTGAAGTGAAAACTTCTTTAGCGGCGTTGTACACTTTTTTTGTAATGGGTAAAAAATGTTAAACTCGCGTCAGGACACGTGACCCTGATCGAAAATTCATAAGACGGATGGAGAGTAGACAGCCGGCGCGGCGTAGGAGTATCCCCCTCTCTTTCTACGGCGCGGCGAAAATGTATAACCGACACCGCTTCGGATGTGTTCGGCTGTCCTCGAGATGTACTCGGTTTTAATGTATATCCGATATGTCAGTGAATGATGGCAAAGTATTCTGTTTGTGTTTTGTTTTCACTTCTGTCGGCACTCCCGGAGTGACACTGTTTTTTTATATCCCATAACTCTAGGGTATGAATGAGACCATACCAAAGAATCAACTGGCATATGAATTATTTTTCAATTATCATTTTTTTTTGTTTTCATTTTTCATACAAAATAATTCGGCAAAGTCACGATTATTAATATAACCCTTACGTGATATATGACAACGTCGCATTTTCTTAGCTTTAAATATGAACGATTGGTTTAAATGAAAATGAATTACTCGTATTTATCAATGAAACTTAGATACATGATATCTTCGAAACTATAAATTTTTGGACCACATATTCTAGGACTTTTTGTGTTATTTTGACTTATAGAATATAACCCTAGAGTTATGGGATATAAAAAAACACGTCGTATATGATTTTGAATATTGGCTTTTTATAACAATAACATTTCATACATGCATCGAAATTGTCGGTCTACTGTTGTATAGGATTTCGATATTTTTTTCAGGAATAGAAATAGTTTCTTGTGGCAAGTTATTTACTACGACGCTTTGAATCAACTCTTTGCATTAGATGCAGGTGATTAAACCGTCAGCCTGTGATTAATTATATCACTTAGTAAATAAAATAATCAACAACAACCAGTTTTACCAAGGGGTTTCGTGTTACTCAGTAACTGGGTTGTGAAGAAGGTCATATAGGCAGTCGCTCCAAGTAAAATGTTGGTATTCAGCTGCTAAGATAAGACTGGAAGCCAACAACACCATAGTTGGAAAATAGTAAAGATAGTTTTCTGCTTACCTGCCGGAGATTCTTGTACAACATGTTGTATCCTTAGCCTAGTCTTTATGTATTCTATAAACCTCTTCAGGAAACTGAGGAAGTGCTCCGCATTCCTTATGTTGCCGGGAACCACCTCTGCAAAAAAAAGAATGCTATTTTAAATTTTTTTCTTCACCATCTCTTAAGTTTTGATGAAGTTCCGGATCATGGATTAAACGAATTGCTCTTCTGTTGGTTTCCTCCATAGTAGTGAAGAGAAAATTTATGGTTTTTGGACTGGTCGTGGTCATGGACTTTTCTATTATGATGTACTTATCGCATGAGTATCGTTTCTTGTGCAAGGAACGGATTTCCGGTGTGTCAATAATTCCAGCACTTATTTATCGACGAAAATATGTGACGAAGGGAGCCTGTCATCTGAATCACATCGGGTCTTCACAGAACCTTCGAGGCGCGGTTTCAAAAATATGAGTCTTATTTATGTGGAAATATAGCGGCAAATAAATACACTTTACCGCGTGCCGGGGTCATTGTACTCATCATTATGAACAACTTTTACTATGGGACAAAACCTGAAATCGTAAAAAAAGAAATCAGCTGTTCCCTACATTTTTAAGAGTTATGCGAACATAAATGTAGGGAACAGCTGATTTTTTTTTTACGATTTCAGGTTTGGTCCCATAGTAAAAGTTGATCATAATGATGAGTACAATGACCCCTTAAGAGGAAAACGGTGATTAAAATTACACCCTGTATATACGACCAAATAACACAGCTCGTTTTAATCTGTATTATTATTACATCATCACAGCTCGTTTCATCGGTATTTATTTTCCGTTTTTTTTTTTCGGACGCTGAGTGCACGACATCTCATATAAAGTCAGGCGGTTAAAGGGTTAGTACTGTCGTGGACATTGCAGGCAGTATAATACATCTGAAAACCAATGTGTTTGTTTGAAGAGATTATCAAAGCAGGAATAGCTTACCGTTAAGTACGTCATCGGGTAAGATAGGGTTGCCTAACACAGCGTCAGTTTCTCTCTGCGCGGCGGCTTGCCGTAACCCTTCTACCATCTGCTCGTATTCTACCGTGAGTCGCGCTGCGTCAGCCTCGCGGATCCTAGACACAAAAAGAATTGGAATATTTATGCACGGTCAAATTAAATTAGCTAGAGAAATTCCGCTAACGTGATGGGTATTTTTTTCTTTTTAACCGACTTCAAAAAAGGAGGTTCTGTATTCGACCCATATGTACCTTAAGAACCAATTTTGATAAATCTTTCACTAATGTGATCTACATACTTTCAGGAAGGTTTTAGTATATAATACATTATGTAATTATTAGGTATCGATACTCATCACGGCTATGGAGTTTCGCTAGCTGATTTAATTTGATCTTGTATTTAACGCTATTTAAAAAGTCGCCCTTTATAAAAATAAACGAAGTAACACTTTGTATAGAATCAGAACTGGGCGTTTTATACCCCTCCAAAATGTAGCTGGATAGTGCAATATTGAACGCGTTCGGCGTGAGAGTTCCATTTGAACTTGCGTACATTTTTCTATGATTAAAAAAAACCGGCCAAGTGCGAGTAGGACTCGCCCACGAAGGGTTCCGTACCACTGTACAATATTGAACACTACATATATAAAAAAATCACGTTTGTTGTATGGGAGCCCCCCTTAAATATTTATTTTATTCTGTTTTCAGTAATTGTTGTTATAGCGGCAACAGAAATACACCACCTGTGAAAATTTCAACTATCTAGCTATCACGGTTCATGAGATACAGCCTGGTGACAGACAGACGGACGGACAGACAGCGAAGTCTTAGTAATAGGGTCCCGTTTTTACCCTTTGGGTACGGAACTCTAAAAAACTAACAAGCAAATATAAAAATACTGAAGTCACTTAAAATTAGCTGCTAAATCATAAATTTTAATTACTTTGACAAAGATTTGACGAAAGTGACGTTTTCATAAAACTTACTGAGCCACCGTCTTCTCAAGCTGCTGTAACGCTAATGTGCTCTTATCTATAGTCCGTCTCGTCACCTTCACGCTAAGCGAGTCTATGCATACGTTGTCAATGTTGTGAGCTTCATCAAACACAACCACGGCTTCCTTGTTCAACTCTTTCGAGACCACTTCGGCAATCTTCGGGTCGAGAAGATAGTGGTACGAATAGACTACGATTTCAGCGTGGATTATCTGATGAAAAATACATGTTATCTGGGAAATCATATGGTCCGGTGATCAAATAAACTTGGACCTGAAATATGAAGTTTGGGCTATGAGGAAAGCACCAAATGCAGCCTTAAAAAAATCTAAACTCGTCGTGTTAAATCCAAAAATTAAAAAAGAAAAGGTTTTTTTGAAGTGAAACTTCTTTACGCACGCTTGACTTGGGGAGTAAGCTGGCGAACGCGTGACGTAAGCGTTACGAAAAGTGTGATCGGGCGAGGCGAACGGGAGTTGAGTGGGGGATATAAGCAAGAGACAGCAGTGCGCGCGCACATTTTCTTTCTCTCTTCCTCTCATAGCCAAATACGCAATACTGAAGTTTCACTTCAGTCGTGTGGTCATAAGCACACTCGTTTTTTTTTTTAATTTAACATCTATGCACACAAGCACGAACCAGCAAGAAGAGCCAATGTCCCCGGAATGGTTTTTATTTCCATAGACATAAAACTTTATTTTCAACTTACAGCAAATCTGGAAAGGAAGTACGGACACCAATTCCTGTCGGCGCCATACTGTTTCATATCATCGATAGTGTACACTCCATATGGTAACATGGACTCTTTTCCTTCTCGGTTGAAACCCTCATAGAACTGACCTGAGATAGTTATACAAAGATAAATAATACAAAAATAGTTGTAAGTTATGGTCCATGATAACAATAAAAACATATGACATCGCAAAATCTCACTGAACTGACTATATTAATAAATATCTGTTCCAAAAGTACCTGATGAAAGTGTAAACAAAGGGTTTGTTTACTCTTTCATAAAATACGTCGTTCAATTCTTACGCAATCACTCACTAAAACGAATTAGTAACACATTCATCTGTATTTAGGAGGTACACCACTTTTTATTTTACAACAATGATTGTTTGACTAACATGATTAAATTCAGTAGTGTATCTAGTCCTAAAGGGTATGTATCAAAATTTGTTGAGACCCTTTTTACCCGACTGCGACGAAGCTCAAAATGAGGATAATTATTGTCTTTTTTTTTACAAAATAAATATCCTAACTCGGGAGATTAAGCTACCACTGTGACTTCACTAAGAGAAAATTTAAGCATCCTGACTCGTACGTCAATTTTTCATTCTGGAGCGAACAAAGCGATCCCGATAATTGGAACATTCCGGACTGGCGTAATTTTACTAATAGAATGTAAGAGCGAGCGAAGCAACATAGAAAATTGTAGCATCCTGACTCGAATAGGTCAAGCTGTCTTTGTGGTTGTACTATTTATAGTCCGCGCAGAACTAGTTGGCCGTGCCTTAGGTATGTGAGCGGTGAGACGGAGGGGCGAGGGCGCATTACTCAGTACGTGCGTTGCGAACTGTCCCCACCTCATCGGCCAACTAGTTCCGCGCGGACTATAAGACAATGCATGGTTCAAAAGATACAGGTCATCTGCTAGCTTTAAAAAAAGCAATATTTACAACTTACAAATAGGTACTTCGTTGTCTGATTCATGTCTGTCCCTGATGTAGCTTGCAGTCAGTGAGTGGCATTTACCATCCACTAGCTTGCCTTCCCTCTCTCTGGATACCTATGACGACCAATAGGTTAAACTTAAGTTGGTAATAACACTGATAATTATTCATCACACTATCACACTAATATTATAAAGGCGCAAGTTTGTGAATGTGTGTGTTTATACGTTTGTTAGTTCTTCACGCTCAAACGGCTGGACCAATTTTGATAAAATTTTGTATGGCTAACACCCTGGATTAACATATAGGCTACTTTTTATCCCGATATTCCCACGGGATCGAAACTTATGCGGATGAAACCGCGGGGCGCGGGCGCAGCTAGTTATGTTAATTTGGAACGGTGGAAATTGGTTGTCATGGTATGGGCATGTAATGCGGAGGAATAAGATAAATGTCCTGAGGAAAGTTTTGAGTATGAATGTGGAGGCTCTAAGAGACTAAGAGTAGGGGAAGACCAATGAAACGATGGATGGATGGTGTGAACGATGATATGGCTAGAAAGGGGGGTGAGCTACCGTGATGACGACTAATCCATACTAATACGAGTACCTATTATTAATGCGAAAGTGTGCCTGTCTGTTAATAAAAAATTCAACAGCAAAAAAAGTGGCATTAAAACTAAAGTTCTTACTTCTGGATGTATGCAGAGATTTTTCCTTGAGGTCAAAACTACACCGGTGAGACTTGGTTTCTCTCCTTGACACTTTTCATAGTATTTCATCAGGTTTTTTAACTCTTCTAGTACCTTCTCTATCTCTGGCACAGTGCGAGAACAGTAGATCAGTTTTCTGAAATTAAATAAAAATGATAACATGCCTCTTAGATATCAGTCTGTAAATGAAGACCAAATATAAAAAAAGGGTTGGCAAATAATAGTTAACTTTGACCGCCCATTGTGTCACCCTTTGTAAAATTTCTATATTTATGTCTGTAATTTATAATTATGGTGTACATAATAAAGAGTATTATATTATACTTTTTATCACTAATTTTCGGATCCTATAAACCAGAATGTTTTGCTTACCAATGCAATGGTAGCATTTTTTATTATCAAACTGGACAAAGCTAATTTTACCTGTGACAGCTACTTCCACATGGGAGGGTTTACTATGCAACGCTATGAGGTCTTTGCTTCATTATTGGTAAATATACGAGTCCTAATTTTAATCAATAATGGTCTATAAATTATAGCAATCTGCAATAAGTCAGTCTCAAAGTGAATTTTAGATGATACAAAGGGAGCGATTTTGCGAGGAAATGATGTAATAATATTTATATAACTGATACAATGATGGATATTATAGTTAAAGTACCTGACATGATGAGGGTTCTGTATCATGTATGCAACAATCAAAGAGAGAAGTGATATTGTTTTCCCAGTTCCTGAAGGCATCTCTAATAATCCATGGCCCTGAAAAATTTAAATACTTTTTAATGTCTATTGATAAACGACATTGATTGCTAATGTTTGTTTGTGTTTCATGTTTTCGATACATAACCTAAAATGTAAATGTAAATAGGAATGGATTACAATTCTCGATTTGCAGAAACCGCGAAGGCGCGTAGTACTTTCGCTAATGTACCAAGTATGTAAAGAATAACAGTGAATAACTTACTTTAGCGTCTAGAGCTCGTTTTAACTCCAACATATAAGCATACTGCTCTGGATAAATGTAATCGTAAGGGAAATAAACAAGAAGACCGTCCACTGTGAGCCTGTAAATAAAAACAAAATACACACGATAAAATATTAAAAGTTACTTTAAAATGAAGTATTATTATTACTCTACGTTTATACACTTTGTTTACGTACTTCATGTTAGAAAACTAGCTGCAATTTTTATTTTTAGGTAAATTTTATCAGACGCGCTTCGCTCACTATCAGCATTTGTGAAGTTTGGAGTTTGTTTGGCATTGGCACTGACAGTGACAATGACATATTATTGGAAATCATTATTTTTTTGGGAAAATGCTGTAATATTTTGCCCTAGTATTTATTAAATAGTTTTTGTTTTTCCATAAAATATGGTATATAAATAAAAATATATTCCATTATTATTTTGGAATATCTATAAAGAAAACAACAGCAAGAAAAGAAATAAAACGTTTCTTCTAATGTCAAATCAAATTGTCAACAACAAAAATGGCTGCAGAGTTGGCGTCTTTCCAAAGAGTAAAGTAACTATAGAGGGAAAGAGTAACAACTCTGTGGTAAAATTTGCATGTATGGAAAGTGCTGCCACCTTGAGTTTGGTGGGTGAACTAAGGCTCTAATAAATATAAACCTACCTATAGCTAAGCATACTTACTATAAGTAGCGAATCTTTATTATAATGTTTAGGGTCACAATTGGTCACAATCAGGGTTTAACAAATAACAGTAACAAGTAATAATTTTAACAGAATTAGCTGAGATAAACTCGGGATTTCGGGAAGCGCATCAACGTCGGGAAAGCCGGAGTTGCGGAGTTGACAATGATAATGGCGGATGGCCGGCGGCGACAATGACATGTGTTTGGCAATTTTATTGGACAAACAAGACAAGATGGCTGCCAACAAGTTTTTTTAACCCACCAAACTGCAGATGTCGCTGTCGTCTATAGAAATTGATCAAAGTGCTAAGTGTGCCCCCCCTGCGTCTTTCATAGAATTAGACATTCTATGAGTATTTTGATAATTAACTACAGCGTTGTTATTTGTTATTTATAATGTGAAATAAGTTATTGTTTGATATATTACGTGTAGTCGTGATGTTTCCTTGATCAATATCCGTATCGTTTCTAATAGCGAATGTAGTCTATAACGTGTAGAAGTTCTAATATTTTATAACTCTATCTAACCATATCGCCGCGAATCTATGAAATTCAATTTGTAATTATTATAATGAATTAAATAAATAAAATTGTAAGATGGAAGTCATGAAAGTGTGTCGTATTTGTTCCATAATGGACGTGAAATTACACGACCTGCGATCATACCCATTAGAATCTTATTATGAGTCTGTAATAGGAACCAATGTAAGTTGACCCTTTGTTTATTTATATTTATTTTGATCTGATATAATTATTTGTACTTTTGCCAAACCTTTGCCTATAATGAATTAACTGGTATTCGACACAGTAGTCTTAGCTAATAAAAAAAAAAAAATGTAGGTATATTAACAACTGTGAGCTCTGTAAAGTATTACCAAAGTGGGTTCCCTGACTGGCTGCAGGCCCATGGCCATCTACAGCCCACTTTACCCACTTTTAGGGTTCCATGTCTCTAAAGGAAATACATAACCCTTATAAGAACACTTCGTTGTCCGTCTGTCTGTCCGTCAGTCAAGACCCTTTTTCTCAGGAAAGCTTGGAATTATCAAGTTGAAATTAATATCAAATACTCAGGGCTGCAATCCCTTGAAGCAGTGAAAAAATCAAACTTCTAAGTCAACGCAATCAAAAGATATGGACGTTTATGTTCCGAAATCAAAACCTATAGGGTATTTCCTCTTGACCTAGAATCATGAAGAATTTGGCAAGAAGCAAAGTCATGTAGCACAAGTAAAGGAAAAAATCCGAAAACCGTAAATTTGTAGTTACTTTACAAAAAAAATTTTTAAAACTATTTACATACCTAAATTTGTATGGAGCCCTCGGTGCGCGAGTCCGAATCGCACGTGACCGGTTTTTTTGTTAGTGCCTGAATCTACTCTTGATGCTACTGTGGCTGTCTCATCCAACAACCCAGATGGCAACTGTGTTTTACTTTTAGATTTATAACATTTTACGGTAATTAATTCTAATGTCCCAAAACTGAGCATAATATCATATTCATAATTATTGTGTTAATTGGTGCAGAATAAACTATTTTTTTCCTGCTTCTTTTTTGTAGTCTATGTATTGGTTAATAATTTATTCCAGCCCCAATACACCAACTTGCCACCATTTGCCTGCTATGAGTGTGCAGCACTTGTGAGGAAGTTTTATTTCTTCAGACAGAAATGTCTACGAAGCCAGGCAGTACTCCATGGCGCTACAGATGCCTTTGGCAAGGTAAACATTATATTAAAAAAACTAGGATGTCATTTCATCAATCAGTAAGCTTACTTATTATAAAATTTTTGCTAACACAGAAATCTATGTCTTAGGTAAAACATAAAGATGTGAAATCAATAGACAGAAATGGTCTCCACATCGCCTCTAACCTCACAACAACCATCTTGCCGAACATAGAGATATTAAAGGTCCAAAATCCTAAAATAAACCAAGAAATAAAACTTGAACCCGGCAGCGAGGATGACGATGATAAGTTTAAAATTGAAGATCATAACTATGCTTCCTTTAACTCAATGGAACCCTGTATCTCCAGTGATGATGATGAACCTCTATCGCTTCATAAGGAGAAGAAAAGTCAAAATAAGGATACAGATGATGAGAAGGTGGACTTGAAGGATGAGTTTGAAGGTCTCGAAGTAAGTTTAACTTAGGAAAAGATTTGAATGATTAATCACTTGGCTTATGATGACTTCACTTTCAGATGAAAGTGTTAAAGTCAGAAAAAAAATGGTTAAAGATAAATATAATGAAACTCTTTACAGTTTGCTGTAGGCACAGAAGACTCTGGACATTCAATTGAAGTACCGAAAGTTGTTGCAAGGAAAAAGAAACGCGGGCTGAAAAAAGACACTGTAAAACATAAAAAAGAGTTGTTAAATCCAAGCTTGGCTGGTGATGGCAAATGGAATGATTTTGCACAGTACATCAATGTTATAACTTTGACGGTATGTGGAAATATATCTGAATTAGGACTATGTAACATTGTTTTTTTACTTAGAATGGAAATATTGTTACCCCTGCCAATGAATTAAAGTTGGAAGTCATGAGGTAAAGCGAGTCTATGAATCTAAGTAACGGACAAACACACTAAATTATATTTTTTTTTCGGAAAACTGTCAACAATTGTCTCAATAATTGGATCAGTCAAAAATAATCAAAATGTTCATTTGTTGTTCATTGTCTTTTTCAGTTGGAAGAGCAGAAAGAAGAGATACAGAAACGGAAGGAGTCTACCAACTACTTGAACTCTCCGTTCCAGTGTAATCTGTGCTTTAAAGGGTTCATAGACAATGATGCATGGAATCATCATGTTAGCAAACATGCTGTGGTAAGCTATTATGTTATACATCAACTAGTCGGAAATTATTCCCTTTCAAACAATCTTTGTAGTTGGTCATCGTCATCTTCCTGTCCTTGTCCCATGTTACTTGGGGTCGGCACAACACGTTTTTTCTGCCATTCGCCCCTGCCAACCGTCACGGTATCATTCACTGCCTTCTCTTTCATATCATTCCTCACACAATCTATCCATCTTTTCATTCATGAGTTGGTGTGGTACAATATTATATTGGGGAGAAGAACCAGCACAATATAGTCCTGTATCTGTTTAGGGTACTATTTAATAGCTATAGTGTTCTTTAAATCGTATTCTGTAAAGTCCAAGTATAATCTAAAATACTACCTCATTATTAATTTATTGTGTGGTTCAAATATTATAAAAATTTATATGTTCTTTTGTTTGCAGAGCGCAGGTAGCATTGAATGTGAAGTCTGTAAGTTTAGGTTTAAAACGAAGCGCGCCTATCAGAAACATGCGTCCAACCACGAGAAGAAATACGCCTGTAAATCCTGTCCATACATATCTACTAACACGTAAGTATAACTACTTATTCACACTAGAATATACTTTTAGTAATAAAAGTGAAATACTAGTATACCTAAAGTGCTCCCCTGTGGCAAACCTTTAAACTCCATATAATTTACTATTTTGTCACTTGTGTCTTTACTAATTTATTAATTAGTGACAAATATACAGGGTTATTGGAAAAACATCAACAACCTCTTAAGAGGTCATTGTACTCATTATTATGAACAACTTTTACTATGGGACCAAAACCTGAAATCGCGAAAAAACATCAGCTGTTCCCTACATTTATGTTCGTATAACTCGTCAAAATGTAGGGAACAGTTGATTTTTTTTTCGCGATTTCAGGTTTAATCAATCTACACATCCCATTCATTCGTCACAAAATCCGAACACATCAAATGTTACATGTTTATAATTCATATGTATTCCATAGCAAATATGCCATTAGAATTAGAATACTACACAAATATGCCCCTCAATGGTTTAATATATCTTTTTCCAGGACTCAAGCTAAGCAGCATCAAGGATGGCATAAAGGAATTACTTTCAAGTGCAAATTTTGCGATGAAATATTTACGTAAGTAACTAATGTTTTATTTAAGAAACAGTCACGAAACGAATGGGTAAACTGTTTGTGCAACATATTTTAGTTCTGGAAAATAAAATACATGTCGGAAATCAAACGCTGGGTTTTGATAACAATAACTTTTTGTTTTTTTTAATGTGTTTGACATTTCTCTTTACGCAGCAGCGTGCACACCGCCATCTTCCTATTTCTTCTTTCTCTTTCTCTGACAGTCTCGCTCTCGTTCACTCAATACTATCCTCATTATCTTATAATATTTTGTCTTGATAATTATGTGTACTTAGTTGAAAGTTTTGAAGATTTTATGATAAAACTATTCTCCCGCCAGAATATGGACTTCTTACATGAGTCATGTGCGTATCAAACACCCGTCAGAGTTCATATGCGGCTTCTGCGGGTACTCATTCATCAGCAAGTTGGGCCTCGCCATGCACAAAACTATGATGCACAAGGATGTCCAAGTAAGTGTGTGTCCTTTTAGTACAAAGACAGGGTTATGTTTATCACGCATACCTATATTAAAATAAAGGGTTATACCGTAAAGAAACCGTGCCGTGTACAAAGGGCCTAACAGCTTGTAAATAAAATAAATTAAAATATAAAAAAACCAACTGCAAGAGGGGCTTGTGGCTAAGTAATAACAGCCGCATGGGTCGATCGATCAGGTTAAGCTACGCTTGCCGCGGTTGGTCCGTGGATGGGTGACCATATTTACATACCAAGACCCCTCCGTGCCTCTGAAACCACGTTAAGCCGTTGGTCGCGGCTGTCATTCGTGGGTCTTTAGACAGTCGTTACGGGTAGTCAGAAGCCCAAAAGTCTGACACCCAGTCTTACCAAGGGGTATCGTATTGCCCAGTAACTGGGTTGTGGTTGTGGAGGTCAGATAGGCAGTTGCTCCATTTAAAATACTGGTATTCAGCTGCATCCGGTTAGACTGATGATGATGATAAAAAACCGACTGCAGCTAAAAAGTCTGGTCTGCATTAGGGTGCTTGAAAAGTGAGCTTGTATTGAACGTTTTAGTTGCACCCGGGTTTTTTGTTTATTTTTACTCTGACATTTAATACAGGCTCTTTTTTGTTTTATCGAGTTTTTGTATGTTTAGGAGAAAGCAGAAGAAGGTCCGTTCTGCGAAGAGTGTGACGTCAAGTTCATATCGACGGAGGCGTACAAGAGGCACATGGTCATGTCCACCAAGCACACCCAGACTACAGACTCTATGTTAGTACATATACGGTTCAGTTTCATTTGCTTGATATTTATTACAAGTCGACACCAATGTTCACGTACAACACAAGAGACATAGTGATCTCCGACAAGCACACGCGGCGTATAGACTCTATGCGAGTTGACATACGGTTCAGTTTTGTTTGATACTCATACTCAATGCACGTTGTTATTCAATAGTAAAGGCTGTCGGACCTGTGGCGCGACGTTCGAGAACTCCGAAGAGTTACGACTGCATCATCGTAAGGAACACACGCGGAAGAGACCCAAGAACTACGGGAAGAAACGTTCTAACCTCAGTTGGCCTGCCAAATGCGAACACGTTAGTATATTAAGTTCTAATGAGCTGGATAGGATAATAATTTATCCTGCTGAATTTTTCCTACAATTTTCATGCAGGAAAACATATGCGGGTGTTTGGGAATAGTTATAAAAAAATTAAATTACCGTTTCTCAGGCAATTTATTAGGTCAAGTTTGGCTGTTCTCCATTTGAGAGCAGAGCATAAGTAACTTAATGGGTCAAAGTTTTGTAACTTGTGTTAATGGATGACGCAGATTTCGGCGGGCCGCGCCATTTTGTATGAGCCATTGCAAACAACAGGCCGGGCCCGCTTATTGTATTGAAATGTGACACGTTGCGGCCCGATGCCGCTGCAATGTACGCCTAGCTTAACTGTTATTTTTTCTAAGGCTGGGGTCTCTCTGACAACACGCCGACCGCGACCGAGGACGTGTCGCCGTCTGCGCGCCTGGCGCGTGCGCCGGCGCAGACCAGCAACCGGTGGCGTGTCGGGCATCCGTCGCTATCGATAGCGTGTGACGTTTTAAAGAGACCGAACCCTTAAAAAAACATGATTTGTTGCAGTGTACAGAAGAGATCCCGAACGCTCGCGAGTATTGGACACATTTCCGTCGAGCACATCCCGACAAGAAGTACCCCATACAGAAGAACCACATATGTGATATATGTGGCAAGGGTTTCAGGGTATGTAGAATCTAATAAAATTTTATTAATTTAAGTTCTTTGCTTATGTTTAATGTTTACAACTTCAAAAAACACAATGTCATGGACATATTGGACATTTCAATTTGCTGAATGCTGTCCAATCTTATGTAGCTTTTATGATAGGTTCACTGCATTGACAACAGCCAATTGAATAACTCAACATGAGATTTGAAATCAGAGTTAGTTGACTGGTTTTAAATTGGTGGACTCAAATCCATAAAAAAGTCCAACAGTAATCAACACCGAAAGTAATCATACAAATTGACATCATGCCTGTTTTCTTCGAAAGGTTACACAGAAAAGCACAGGTGTACCTATATGACATCCACATTTGACCAGTTATGTTTAAGTCCCATGTTCAATGGGGCGAGCCTAATGCCATCAACCGGGCACAAATCCAGACTACGGGCTGCTACTGAGAAATTCCTGATGGGAACTCAATAACAACAAGTTACTCCACTTCTTCCTAGCTCAAACGCCCGCCCTTCACCACTTCCTAGGGGTGAAGGGCGGGCGTTTTGGGGGACTGTAATAATACAGTCCCAAATTATATAATATAATTATAGTCCTAAGAATGTCAAAATTACTTATGTAACTTTGATATTCTTGGGACTATAACTATTCCAAAAGTTCTGATCCTCAGCCTAATTTAAATAAATAGTTTTATCTTTTCTCTCTCCTATATCAACAGGGTAACGCCTTCCTGATATACCACAAACGAACGCACTTCGAAGAACGTGCGTACAAATGTTCGCAGTGCGACAAAGCATTCTTCAACCGAACCAACTTGAATGTTCATGAGAAAACGCACTCGGACAACAGGCCATATCCTTGCTCTGTTTGCTTCAAAGCTTTCAAGGGTAAAGGAGCCCTCAACAGGCATTTTAGAGTAAGTATATTATGTATTATTTTTTATCATAATACCGCACGTCACTTGAATTACGAAAACCGCCCTTACTGCTTCGTAATAAAGACGCTTTCCAGGTCAAACTGTTACCATCGATGTGCAGTTGACTGAATAATAAACCAACCAACAGGCAATGATATTATATTAGGTAAATACGTTACACACTATATTCCAAAATGACGATATCCTAAGTTATTAGTCCGCGTAAAAAAGGGATAAAACTATAAGTAAAAAAATGAGAAGGATATACACAAGGTTGACTAGTTTACGTATCTACCTATGTTGATATAATATCATTGCCGGCAGGTCCATGAGGAAATGTACTTAGACATCAGGCCACACCCTTGCTCTGTCTGTGACAAAACTTTCAAGTTTAAAGGAGCGCTAGATAGACACTTTTTAGTGAGTATTATTAATATATTGCAGGCTGCTATCATTGTCACACTTGAAATTATGAGTTTAGAAAATCATGTTCTTTTTTGCACCTTATTTGTGCAGAACAAACAGTTTTTCTATGTTTATTCTATCATATGTACCACGCCTGTAAAGTTTCGCCAAATAATGTAATTTGATAGTGTATTGTTGACTATCTGTATTCTGCTTCGATTTTTTTTTAATTTCTGCCCATATACATTCAGAAAAAGGACTTCATACTTTAATATTATGTTACCTACCATACTCATACAATGCAAAATGCATTCTACTCAATACGGCTTAAGGCCTGATCTTGTTCAAAATCACTTTTTTCATTGCTTCTTTGCAAATTATTATATTACACCTGTCTAGCGAAAAATTGCTTATTCATTCATATTAACCCTTGTTACAGAGCCACACGGGTCAAAAGCCTTACGAATGCGAAGTATGCGGCAAAGGGTTCTCTCAATCAAATAGTAGGAAACTTCACGTTCGCACAGTACATCTGAAGCAACCCGCGCCATACGTCAGTCGCAACCGTCTCGAGAAACGAAAACAGGGGCCTAAGGAAACACCGGCACAACAGTTTATTTATTGAAGACTACAATAAACACAGGAGACAAGGAAAATATGATTGTAATCGAACCGAAAATTCTAAGTCATTGTGTCATCAACCAACTCGCTCTGTCCCTGCGTGGCAGATCCCGGCTCACTTTCTCTTACAGAAAGGGGGCCTGAGTCCCAGCAGTACGAACATTATAGGCTGATTATGTTATAAAATCTGGGGTGAAATCCGAGCAAGTACCGATGTGACTTCTTTCAAATTCATATATAGTTTCTGAGTTCATCTTAGTAATTACTGACACCGATGAAAGGAAAAACATTGTGAGGAAACCTGGACTTGTACCGTCGCGGCTTTTTCCGCCTGATCTTAACTTCAAATTTTTTTCGCCTAAATCCTGTGGCGGCGCCAAACCACGCCCCTTTAAAGTTTTCCCCTATTAGGAAAGCGATAAAGCAATTAGTTGCAACCTGCACTGCGCAGCTTAGTGACGCATCACGTGTACAGTCACGAGCACTAATATGTCAACACTTGGCAACTTTCAATTGCGATTTTTTCGTGAAATAACCGATGCAACGCTAAAATACGACACTTTAGATAAACATAAGGGTTTGAAAATACTATGTTCGTAATAACATAAAATTTCATTAAAAAATAAAGGAGAAAATCGCATTTGAATAAAACCAAGTGTATACATACTTATGCTCGTGACTGTACTCCTTTTGTGAATTTTACGGACGAACTATTTGACCTTGGCGCGCTTACTAGAGAGCGCTTCTATTTTTAGAGTGCAAGCGAAAATGAACTTAGTGCTGGTCAGGCGGGAGTGTCCGCGATAGTACAGTCTGAAATCGTCAACTCGTCTTGAGCAAGCCTGGTGTCCCTGGTGATCCATGTTCGTGTCTTCTCACGAGAAGAGGCATTTGCCCTGCAGTGGGGCATAAATAAGCTTCCCTCTCTTTCTCTTGACTTACCTTGCCATAGGAAGTTGAGTTCTAATGTAGACCGGTTGAAAACTGCCGGTACGTGTGAAAGCTTACATGTCTTGTGTTTACACTACAACAATGTCAATGCTATGTGCCTTTTCACACGTCCCGGCAAGCGGCGATGTGCACAGCCGTGTATGTTAGCGCCACGAAAGATGAGACCTGACCCCCCCCCCCCCCCCTCCCGCGCTCTTCCCGCCGCCCCTATGACGCCCGGTCCCGTCCCGCGCTCAGACCTCATACCGCTGAAGAGACCTAAATTCGTGTACTGCGCATGTCAAACCACGTGGTGTGTCAAGTCTCATCTTTCGTGGCACGGATTATACGTTAGCATTCACATGTAGTTTGCCTGGTAAGTGCACCGGATAGTCGGCACCGGCTACCCGGTTGCCGGGACGTGTGAAAAGGCACTATTAGCATACTATGACTTGTTAAAGCCCTCATAGTTCAAGTGTGAGAGAGAGATCGAGCTATACAGGACGAATATCACTATACCGTTTTCAGTTATGGCTGCCCTCGAGTGTGGGAACAGTCGTTTAGACAGGAGCATGGTCGTATTATATTTAGTCAGAAATCAAGTTTTTATTTTTAACAATATTTATTCGTTTACAATGTGGTTTACCTTAGGAGAGTGATCTTAATTTAGTTGAAGAAGACTGGACGGTTCTGTGCATAGTATTTTTTTTACAATATACATATAGGCAACGAATTTTAATGTGCCCGAAACTTATGTTCGCTTTAAATTATGGAATTTTAGTATTTTTATAAAGAGATCTTGAATTATGTTTAGAATATAAAGTAGGTTTGCTCCCGAGTATGACTCGCATCGAGTCTGGGGTATAACTAACATTGTTTTTTAGCAATATATTCCAGCGATTATGGCGTGGCGTGTCATTAATGTGGTTTTAAGTTTACAATAGCTATACATAATGTATTAAGTAACTTCTATCCTAAAGATGAACTTAAAAAAAAAGTGTTAGGATCCCAGCGACCTATTTTTAGGACATTGAAAAGCCTTATAATCACGGTATTAAAGTGCAGAGCCGCAGAAAGTCGCTCAAGTAGCCGATTGATGTCTGCGTCGATGTTCGTACAATTTTGCACTTTATGTCATTGAAAATAAAGTGCGTTATTACGCTTTTCATTGTTCTGCACGGAGCCTTATTGAAATTCTATCAGAGCCAATTTCTTTTGAACTGGCAAATGCTAAAAAAGAAGTTCCATTTATACAAGCTTTTATTTACGCAATTGTGTACCGCCGCAGTCATTATTATAATGTTACCCCCTTACTAATAAACGTATAGCGTCTCTGTATAGTTACACAACGCTTTGTCTTCTTCTATCGAAAGTCAAATTCGTGACGACTGACAGAGAGAAATCGGTGTGTAACTATTTTCGTTGATAAACTTCATTGTTGAGTACAGCCACCATTTACTAGTTATAGCATAATAATGCAACAATTTTATATATAGAAGCGAGAAGTTTTATATTTATTTTCTCGAGTATTATTTATCGTTATTTTAGACATCAGTGATCGTAAGTTGTAAGTTATAGTATTAAAGTTGCAATAAAATGATTGTGAATAGACGTATTCATATGATGTGCTTTATAGGAAATATATTAAGTATTCATATAAATTAATGTTTCTTTATTTTCCAAACAGTCCTTCCCTAGAGGTGTATCTATGTCTAGGGTTCTAAGGGAAACACCTGGATGAGAAACGCAATGTGAAATAATGTGGCTTAATCAAAATTCTGCCTGGGACTGGGCAAGACGTGTCTGCCTGTATGTAAAACAATCCAAAGGCTCAACTAGCACAAAACTGATTCCTTCCGTAAGACGGGGTCAAGGTAGGCCAATTAGCATTATGACTGGATTTGAATTCGACAGAATCTAGAAAAAAAACTAAGGATAAGTAAAGTAGAGAGGAATAAGTGATAACTGGAAAAAAGCCAACTGCCCAAGAGTGGGACGGGAAATAATATAAAGGGAATAAAAAGGCATTCCATTCTATAGTCTATTATAGCCTACTTAGTCTGTGCATCCAGCTGATTGTCAACAGACCATTGACATACAAAAGTATGGACTGGAAATACCTACGAAAAAAGGGTGCATACCTACAACTGCTATTGTCGCATAAAATGGCTGCCATTGCTAGTGTTGCGTCTATCAAGGAACATAGGTGTTACTATAACTAGTATCGATACTAAATACGAGTCTTACTAGTTATCACGTTTAGATCATACCTAATATTATGTATACAAATTCCGTTGTAATTGTAACAGAAAAAGATGAGTAGGTTATCTTACTTTCCGTTATCTATAAAAATAAATAAAATTGAAGTGTCTGTTGGTACTGTCAAAATAACAGCTTTTTACTAAATGCTTATAAAAGTGTAAACAGTACTATTAACAAAATGGCATTTTTAAACTATTGCATAGCTTTTATCTTGGGCTTTGAGCGCGGCGACCGAATGAAGAAATTCCGTAACGAAAATAAACCTAAGCATCGTCTAACGTCGTATCAGTTCGGCAGACTTCGGCACGGTGTTTGTGTGCGTTGCTATGCAATAGCTTTACCGCGGCAGTCCCCGAGTGCCATACGTATTTTTATTTTTGTCTGTCTGTCTGTCTGTTTGTTCCGGCTAATCTGAAACGGCTGGACCAATTTTGACGGGACTTTCACTGACAGATATGTTACAAGGAGTAACTTAGGCTACCTTTATTTTAGAAAAATAATTAGGGTTCCGCGCAAAAAAAATGCCAAAAAAAATGTTTTTGCGTTTGGTAGCCAGGATGGTTATAGGCTATTTAACATCACGTTACGACCCTTAGGAGCCGAGAAAAACGAACGCTAAGCGAAAACGAAATAATAGCGCGGGCGGGCGATGCAATGCGGCCGGTCGGGGGACGAATGAGTTTTATTAGTGTGGCTGTTATTTTAGTATACTGTGTATCTTACGACTTCTATGCGAAGTCGCGGGGCATAGCTAGTCTGAGAATAAAATCCATGTCATGAAAAAAAAAACATGCTTGCAGAAAATGTGCTTTCGCAAAAGCCAATTATTTTTAAAAGAGCAAACGTGGAGTTTCTTACCGTTTCTTCTCCATAGGAAACAACCAATTGGAACCGTGCACCTAGCTTCTGACGTTTCATAAAAGTGTCCATTCCATGTAGGTTTATGTGGAATATTTTGATTTTGGTGCTGTGAAGTGTGAACCACAGGCCGGACCTAGCAAGGTCACTCGGACTGAATAAGACGCAGGATTATTTATGTTAACATCGCAGAATATACCGGTATCGTTTCAGCGGAGGAACTAGTTTCGGAAACTATTACGCCAAGTCGGCAACGGTACAACACTATTCCATTATGACATATTATTGTAAACAAACGAACGAATTAACAAATATAATAGAAAGGCCTGTTATACGGAAATGAACCCAAATATCAATACTTTAGCCATAAATTCATGATCACGTTACAATTGCATCATCGAATGTGTATTATTGTATGTATTAATGCATGAAAACCGGCTACTAACCTGTGCAAAGACAATTGAGGTTGATTTTCATTCTTTCTTGCACCACACTTCACAATACAACACACAGGCATGTTGAATTTCTGTTTTCCAACATTTACGTGCAGTTTTAACAGGTAAAATCCTCGTAATTTTCTCGCAATCCTCAATAATACAAAAAATAAACAACCATTTGACAGCAAAACTACCACGAAACTCATAGCATAAGATGGCTGCTATGGCACTTACCTACAACTGTCACTACGTCACGATAAAATATTGCCATAATGAGCAACAACTTAAATATTGTTGTCTCTTTTATCAAATAAAATTATCTCATTAGAAAGAATGAGACATAATGATATTTCACATTCTGAATCATATTTCACTCATATTTGTATAAGCAAATGTATGTATAGAATAACGCGGCATCTCCATGTTTTTTCTACCTCAATGCAACAGACTGACAATTTCATGATGACTGCTGACATGTGGCTGACATACTGCCCTACGTTCCGAATTGCGTCAAAAGCGATAATATCGCGAATCCGACCAACGCGCAATATCACAATTATTACTCAATAGCCCTTATATTTTGTGACTATTAAATTTGGTCGGATTCGCGATATTATCGCTTTTGACGCAATTCTGAACACGGGGATGAAATTCATGCATGTCAGCTGTCATGTTTTCATGTGACATTTCTTTTTGATAGACTTCTGTTTACACTTGTATAAACATAGTTTTGTGCACAGAGTACATTATATTATATGTTTTGTGCTGCGAATGAGAAAACAGCAAAAATCTTACTTATATCATTATCGTACGATACGAAGCATGTTCAAAAGAGGTAAACAACTGATAGATAAAGTAGTTAAAGTCTAAGTGCTGTGCAAAATGTCTGCGTCCCCGTCGAGCCCCGATGCAGCGCATCCTCGCTTTTTACAGAAACCCATTCTAAATCTTGGTGGTACAGTATTTCAGTTGGTTTATAACTTTCTCCGTAATATTATTGTTGTATTAAGTTTCCTACTAACACGTTTCTTCACACAACCTTAGGTTAAACCACCAGTGTGGGTGGTAAATATATTACCTACCTGATAAATTATTAGATTGTGATGTTCTCACTGCTGGGACACAAGCCTTTCCTCAGGGAGAGGGTATTAGGGGAGGTTTTTCCTATATTCACCAAATAAATTCATTAAAATTACAGTTCCACATTTACCTACATAATGTGTAGCACATATTCAATGTTTTATAATTTCAATAAACTTATCTTTTTGTTATGATAACCTCAGAATTTATAGTCAAGAAATAAAAAACTTTAATGCATTGTAATAAAGTTTTGATTGCATTGAAACAAGCCTAGTTTTATCTTTTAGTGCCAATATTTTATGAGACTAAACATACTCAACACACGATTTATGCAAGTTATCACGGGACTTCAAAAATATGGTTGCTAATTGTTTATAATTATTACTTATATGGAAATGAACAAATTATGAGCTCAACTGTCACTAATGAGACATAATTGTGTTTTCTACTGTTACTGAACTTAATAAGCTTGCCTAAACAGACAGCATAAGGCCTTTGTTTTGTAATTGGAATATTTTTTTATTTTTATTAAATAACATCTTGTTTCAGCATTATCTTTGATTCTTTCAGCTAAACATGATGTATATAAGACTTTATTTACACAAAACTATTCAATGGATTGTTGTGGTCAATGTGGGCCAGCACGTAATAATGTTTTTTTTTCTTCATATTTCACATGTTATTAGTTTATCTTGCATTACTAATGTCCTAACATAAGACCACTCAGAGTCACTCACTTTGTACTGTGGTGCTAAGTATGTAGTTGCTGATTAGATTAATATTGAACTATTACCACTTTATTACAAAACAAGGTCTAACTTTAGTCCAAGCTTAAACCATCGAGCCTGTTATTGTATTTCGGACTTTATTCCTAGAAAGGCAAATTTCGTAATGCAAAACTGTCATCTTAGACTCTTGTTTTAATATCTACATATTTTTGTTATTTGAACCTTAGATTTGTCAGACTGAAGTTCCAAATTAAAAAAATGGCTCAATGGTTTGTCTAAACATAAACCTTGTTTTTATATGTTATAGTTTATCAATCTCAACCTGAGCCAGAAAAGTTTAGAAATCGCTCTAGAACTGCCTGTTTCTACATTTAGGAAATTCAGGATTCTGAATGAATTCAGAAAATCAGAATTACAGGATGTGATCATCCTATTCTGTTCCTAATATAATATGTATTTGACATGATTAGGTCTTCATTAACAACTTAAACTATTTTGATTCATACTTTACTTAGAAAACCATATTTCTTATTTTATATTAGTAAAACAAATACACTTAGGTTTATTATCCAGAAGGTTATATGATGCTTTATTTTCCAGGGTTAAAGATAGCCCTGATCCAGTTGGCAGTGGGCATGGACAAGAAAAAAAATGTAGCTGCAGCAGTACAACAAATACATAAGGCCAAAGAAAACGGGGCCGAACTAGTGGCACTGCCAGAATTCTTTAATGCACCTTATGGCACCAGTTAGTATACCTTAAAGAAATATTTTATATTAAAAAATAATTATTATAGCACTGTGTGACTCAAACCCGCACTTAAGTCAGGCTTTTCTGTGACTTAAGTAGTCCATTTTTTACATAGGAAAACGTGACTTAAGTTCACGTTTAGGTCACACATGCTATAAAATAGTAGGTATATGATACGGGTGACTTAAGTAGTATTAATGGACTACTTAAGTCACATGTATTGTAATGTACTATTTTAGAAATGGGCTTCAGGAATTTGGCAATGTGTTACTGGATTTAACACCGTAGTTGTGTCCTTTTCACAGTTTCATTCTCACATATCATATTATTGCTTTTTCCCATTAAAAGTGTTAGAGCTGGCATATTCAAAAGTTATTTGGCCATCTTTCAGTCATCAGATTATTTTTGTTATTATGTGTAGCAACTCTGCTACAATTCCATAATAACAAAAAGGTTTTAAGTTTTTTTTTATTCAGCTGTGTTTATATTACAGGGAAGTTGATTCCAGCGTACTGCATACTCCCTTTTCCCTTTCTTGAATTCTTAAAATTCGATTTACTTGAAACCATTATCAGAACTGCTATTATTTCGTCATTTAAACAAAGATGTATAAGACAATACAACACCAAACAACATTCTAGAATACTTCAAAGAGTACGCGGAAAACGTACCAGACGGCGATTCGTGTAGGGCTCTGCAGTGCGCGGCGATGGAAGCCGGCGTGTGTGTGGTCGGCGGCACCCTGCCCGAGCGCAGCGGAGATGACCTGTACAACACCTGCACCGTGTGGGACAACTGCGGGAATCTTATCGCACAGCATAGAAAGGTAACAGCATCCATACAAATATTATAAATGCGAAAGTAACTGTGTAATTCTGTCTGTCTGTTATCCTTTTCACACCTTAACGGCTGAACGGATTTCGATGAAATTTGGCACAAGGATAGACCATGAGTACCATGACCTGGGTTAGGCTTAAGAGAATATAACATGTTAATTTCTCTATGGAGTTAGGTTAGGTCATGGTAGTACGTTCCCGTGGGATAATTTCCGACCGCCATATAAAATTCCAATTAAACATATAAAACTGAGCTTACTAGTAAGCCGAATTGTATTAAATTCAACTCTCTTTAAATAAATGTACTAATGAGTAAATCAATTTATTTATATAAGGAGAGTAAACATTCTTTATGTTAATGCTTGGGCCGTTGCGTTGCGCGTCATTTGCGTCCTACCTGTGGCTACACTATGTGGCGCAGGTGGGTGTACAATAAATACCAGCATTAACATTTGATTTCAATAATCTCAGTCGGTCTGTTCTGTGAAAATCTCACCTTAAAATCTTAAGTGAAGTAAGCTTGAATGTGAGCTATTAGTCCACCTGATGTTAGAGGGTGACACTACTGTGGCGGCATCTACAGGGTCAAATACGAACATCACGCAAAATCCTGCATCGCACAAGCAGAGTTTACCGCGCAACTATAGTTCGTTTTTTAATCCCAGAGATTAATCTGATATTTAAGTCTTTTGTGTTAGCGTTTTTTTAGTATAGAAGTTTGATTAAACCTGTCAGATTAGTCTTTGGGATTAACAAACGAACTATAGCATATATACTTACAACGTCTCGACATTAATGGTCGGACAGTTGCCCACCAGACATGACACCAGTCTTGTCGGAGGATCCTCCCTTTTCTGTAGAAGATGAGTGAACTTGACACCTTGTGCCTCTATACTATTGACAGCTCACTTCACCTAAGTTCTCACGGTGAGATTTTTACAGAATAGGTCGGCAAATCCTTTACGTCATCACCTCGCTTCCAGGTACACTTGTTCGACATAGACATCCCCGGTAAAATACAGTTCAAGGAGTCGGACGTGCTATCGGCCGGCGATCACATCACCACCTTCGAATACCTCGGCGTGAAGATAGGGCTCGGCATCTGTTACGACTTGCGATTCTTTGAAATGGCGCAAGTTATGTCCAAAGAAGGTAAGAGACATCAGTTTTATTTTTGTGATAGTTATGGTGCTCCGAAGGCGATCGCAGACGCAAAGCGCAGTGGCAACGCCGCCCTAACGTAATAATAGACTGTACCGACACGACTGGTTTCTATGTAGAGATAAACCATTCTAAAAATGAACGCCCCTCCACTAAAATTTCTATACAAACATTTGAAATGTGTATGCAACAGGCAGTGGAGGGGCGTTCATTTTTAAAATGGTTTATCTCTAACTCTATGGAAACGGTAGGTACCGGGCAAAGACCATACCATCCGGAAGTTCGGAAGTGTTTGCGGTCGACCTCTGAAGAAAAGCACCTTCGTCATCGTGGAAGTCTACCTTTTTTTTTCGGGGGAAAACCTTCAAAAGGCACCCGACCTCCGGGGAGGGAGGTCGGGGAGTATAGGATTTTTACCTCACTAAAACCACCCCGGTGATGACCATCAGCACATAGGTGGTCCTGGTTCCTCTTAAAATACCAATTCCGGAACCCTCTCGTGCAACGCCTGTAAGGCACATCCCTGTATCAACATGTAAGTCTACCTATCGATATCTGAATTAAAAGCTGCGGTTGTCATAATCGTACTCCGAAGGTTGACCATGTTCTCGCATCGAGACTGGCTACTTACTTACCATTTCGGTAATGTACGAAAGACCAAAGTGGTTAGGTAAATAGGCAGTCTCTTAGCATGGGCTCGAAAATTTAACCAGCCTTAACCGGTTGAATGTCGTAATTACAGACACAATTAAAAAGCCATTATGTCTCGCGTGGATCTACGTTCCGACATACGAAGGGTTAAGTTAGAGTGTTAGTAGGATCAGTAGGTTGATATCATCACCTTCTGCCGAAGGTCAGATGAAACTGTTATCTGACACACAAAATATTCAGATATTGAAATCGCATGATCTAGAAAGCAACTAATACATCATCTGCATTTACCTAACTATGTTGAGGTCAGCTTCCAGCATAACAGGATGCGGCTGAATACCAGTATTTTACATGGAGCGACTGCCTCTCTGACCTCCACAACCCAGTTACTGGTTAACATCTCTTGGTAAGACTGGTTGTCAGACTTTCGGGCTTTTGACTACCCGTAACGACTGTCAAAAATCTACAAATGACAGACGAACGGCTTAACGTGCTTTCCGAGGCACGGAGGAGTTTCGATATGTAATAGACGGTTACCCAAACTTATTAGCAAGCAAGTAATAAATAACCGAAACCGTTTTAGGCTGTTCCGTCCTCATCTACCCTGGTGCCTTCAACATGACGACCGGCCCGCGTCACTGGGAGCTGCTGGGCAGAGCTCGAGCCAACGACCTACAACTGTGGGTGGCGCTGGTCAGCCCCGCAAGAGACACGAAGGCCGAGTATGTGGCGTGGGGTCACACGATGCTGATTGACCCATGGGGGTCGGTGGTGAAGCAGTTGGATGAGAAACCTGGGATATTATATGCTGAAGTTGGTGAGTGCTCTAAAATGTCGAAAGCTCTTCGAAACTTGTGTTGTATTTTTGCGTATTATTAATCTGGAAATTAAATCCCGAGCCCCGAGATACATACTAACTGTCTAGTTTGGGGCTCACTGGCAACTAACTCTACCTACCTATTTCACCTAGCTGTAGGTAATGACATCCGAAATTGTGTATAACCTGTTTTCCTGTCTATGTATTACCTGGATAATAAACAATATTCTATTTCTATTATTCTTGTCACCAAATCCTATGAACCTAGGATTTAATATCAACAGACATTTTCACAAGGTGATATTGAGAAATCATTCACATTAACTGCTAAAGCTTTGCTATACGTGAGGTGGAGTAGAATACTTGCTGTGCCAAATTACTCATTGAATCAAGTTCAGCATGACTTTCTGTTTTAAACAGTTTATAATATAACCAATATTTTATAACAATTTTACGATTTAAAAGAGTGTCCATGGAGTTTCTTGCCCATTCTTTTCCATAACACTCATTTTCATTTTCATTTTTTACATACTACACTTTGGAATGGGCAACAAGCTTCATCTTTCTGACTGACCGACCCCTTGACAATTCAAAAGTGCCTGTAATTGGTTTATTTGAAATTAATGGTTTGAGTTTGACATGACGTCATGAGGTCAAGAGCTGGCCATTTCGGAATAAAAATAAATAAAAAAAAAACATTACTAGACTTCTAAAAATTAAATTATCAGTTTTCAATATATTTCACAAATACTATTACTTATTTTCAGATCTGAGAATGGTAGAAGAAGTTCGTAGTCAAATACCAGTTAGAAATCAAAGAAGAACAGATATATATGACACCATCAGCCACAACTACTCATAATACCAAAGTTTACTTCTAACAACTTTTTAAAACAAGGTATGTGCAATATGAAAGGTGAGGGAATTCTATGTAACAATCAGGCTTATTAAGTTGTATTTATTTTTAATGAAATACTGGAAAACACAAAGTGAAAATATGTTACGATTTCATAATGTGTTTTTCCTTATGTATATAATTTCTATGAAACTTCTATGTATTGAATATCTGTATATACACTAGGGAAACAAATCATAAGATAAATTTATCATAGTATCTGTATAAATACACGAGAAATTCCATATTTATGAAGTATACGTAAATAGCATTTATAAATAAATTTATTTATTTAATATCGAGAGAATATTGAGAAATGGCCTAAGATCAAAATGTAATTAACGCAATAGAAATAAGAAGGGAACACGTAGTACAATTATTAAAATATATTCTAAAATAACATGCCACATAGCACTGCTCTTTATACAAAAAGTTTTTTAGGAATGGCACCTAGGATCTATAATAAGATCCCTAGACGAATTAAAGAAATAAACAACATACACGATTTTAAAAAGGCTTTACTGTAAATATTATATGATAAAACATATTATACAGTGAACGAATATCTAACTGACACATTATAATTGCCTTTTTTATGTTTTAATTTTACATTTGTACTACAATTTTTTTTTCTAGAATTTATTTTTGAATTTATATATCTCGGGACCATGGGGTCCCGGTCCTTTGGAAGGCGTACGAGGAGCCGAAGCCAACTCGCAGAGGCCCCTTAGGAAATTTTAATGAAATGCGGCACCGTCCGACGATTATCCCTGTATGCACTATGCAAGTGCACCCAAGGATAACCCCCGGTTGGTGTAGGACTATTGTAGGATAGGAAAAAATAAAAAGTTGGACTATGGGTTTGGGTGGCTGAAGTGGACTGGTTACTAAGAACTATGGAAGAACTATAACCCCTGCCTGATCAATGTTTTATTTATACACGGAAAAAATGGCAGGGGGTGACTTGCACACTCAATAATGGGCCCCCTATTATTATTATATTTTATTGGCAATGTTTTTCTTTTTTTTTTTTATTATTATGTCGACAATTTGAATTACAGTTATTTAATAATGTGTGATAATTGTTTGATAATTTATTATAATCAGCATGTTTGTACCAAGAAAATATTTGTACACCGATGACGGCTAGACATAGCGTTCTTTAATAATTACAACATCTGTACCTAACCCACCTATGTTCAACAAATAAAATTATTTGTATTTGTATTTATACGTTTATTAAATATATTAAATGTTACTATTTTATATGTTACTGTAATATGGTATTTTATTAAAGTTTTGAATTTTTGTATAGTTTGTGATTTTTATTTAGGTATGTTTCTAATATTTGTAACACTTCTTCGCCGCAACCCCAAAAGAGTGTGAAACCGCTTCCACCTGTAAAAAAAGTGTTTAAAGCTTAAACTATAGCAGTGTTCATAATCTCAGATAATTTACAATCCGTCGCCTCTTAATCAGTTATCTACTTTAGTGAAATGTATTCTAAGTTGATTTTTGAGTGACCATTTGTAACAAAAAGGTCCTAATACGTTTTTGGTTGCAATGGAATTTGAACTTTGTTTAGTATAACATTGAGTTTGTTGTTACATAACTTGAAAATTATCTCCAATTTTTAATTCAAATATACTGTAGACTCGTATGTTCTACAACTATCACATGAATACTGTGTGTTACGGGCACGGCTTAACACAATGCACATAGACATCTCACATTCTCACTTTACTACCAATAATTCAACCACGAATCAAATCTGTCGTGTCTGTCCTACTCCCACGGGAAAAAGGTGGTAGATAATCTATGTATAGTCGACCTTGTAAGAGCGTTATCGCTTTTAACAACATTTCCCACTAAATTGAAGCTTCACTAAGGTTGAAACGATCTAGATGTCACTTAAACATACCATGTCGTTTTATGACGTGCAACTGACATTCAACCTTAGGGTGATAAAGCAATTACGATGTCGACTATACTGTCAACCTGTATTATCCCGCCGCTGAATAAAAGCCGCCCCCATTTTCCGAACTTTACGTCTGAAACTTGTCACATATTCAAAAACGCCTGCAGCCAGTACTCTTTCATACATAAATAAAATTCACACCATGGAAATCACAGAACTATTTCACCTGGACTGTATAGAAAGTAATAGTTTACCATGTCCATAGTTGTGTATGTATAGTCTTCCATTCTTCTCCTCTGGCTCCAATCTGACCTCATCTCGTGCTGGTCTCAACCCAACCCAATGTTTTACTATTTCCGCACGCTGCAAAATTTTATTATATTTTAAAGTACAATTATTTTCAAATAACATAACATTGTATATGAATTCCTGAAGAAATAGGGAAAGGTGTACACCCATATTTCGCTAAAGTCAGGAAAGGTGTACACCCATATTTCGCTAAAGTCAGGAAAGGTGTACACCCATATTTCGCTAAAGTCAATTCGCTTGATATTTAAAACCCATGTGATAAAGAAAATCCCAGGTTATTCGCGATTAGAAAAACCCTCTTCTGCTAGACATTGTACATGTTCCCATGATTTTCCGTGAAATATTACGACTGTGTCACCTCTATAAGTTATAATTTCAGCATTATTCACATAAAAGTTTAGCATATATATATGTGGATAAATAAAGAATGAAAAGCATGGGACCAAGTTCACTATCCTGTGGAACTCCGAAGTCAATGAGGAGTTGATCACTAGTGCAAGAGCTTACTTTTGTGTACTGCTTCCGGTTTTTCAGGTTTCAGTTTTAAACCATTCTAGGCAAATTCCTCGTATTCCTATCCATTCTAGGTTCTGGAGGAGAAGGCTAGTTGAAACCGTGTCGAATGCCTTTACAAGATCAAGGAAGATGGCAAAGCATTTTTCCTTTAGTCTCAATATGAGAAGAGTTACAATTGTCAAGGAGAGTGGCAGTGTGCTTGGTTGACCTATTCCTTCGGAAACCACAATTGGTTATCAGAGATGAGATGGTTTTTCTCAATGAAAGAAATAAGACGGGAGTTATTTATCCTCTCTAAAATTTTAGAGACAGAGCTTAGTATTGCTATAGGTCTGTAGTTATCTGGTGCATGTTTGGACCCGCTTTTGTGGATAGGGGAAACCGCAGCTGTTTTCCAACATTTTGGAAAGATGATCAATTTGAAGATGTGCATCATTGGTACTAGTAAGGATTTTAAAGCTCTTTTGATAAGAATACCCGAAATGTTGTCAAAAAGGGCCAGCCTATTGCTATAAATCGAACTCGAATCCAGGCTTTCAGTTTGTTACTGAGATATTCCTTGAAATTCGGGAATAGAACTAAGGACAAGGACCTTTCACTAAGTAAGCAAACGGCAAACATGAATACATATTTACTTATTCACAAACCGTGTGCGCTATGGAATTTCCCATCTGCAAAAATTACAAACACGCAGACACTATTGAACCCCTTTAGGGGATACATTTTCTAGTGTTGTTCACATTCGTTATAATATAAGGAACGCTTGTGGTTTAGGCTGTGCGTTGTCTGCCTGTGAATTAATTTAAGATTATTATTAAGTAGTTAATTATTTTTCTTACTTCAAGTCCAGGCATCATTTTCTTGCATCCGTTCAGTATAAAGTCGGTGTCTTTTGGGTCTATTTCTGTGTTGAAGTCGTTTTGATGGGTCCCTCCTAGCACAACTGTTTGAGCGCTGAAAATAACACGCAACTTAAAAATTATTATATCAGTAAAGTGGAGGCGAAAACGCAACTAATATCCTATGTTGTGTATCTGTCATTTACAATTTGGTAAATCATTTTTAGGACTGTTGCCAGAACCTTCCTAGTGTCTGTGGACAATGAATAGCCTATATTTTACGAATAACTTGGGGTGACTTTCAGCCTTGTAATGAAGCCCATTGTGAGCGACCACATTTTAGTGCCATACTGGCAACCCGCACTGAAGACTTTCTTCTGAGACACTGCGGTATGTGGGACGAGAAGATATTGGTTCCCGAACGCTGCCCAGCCGAGTCGGATTCGACGATTAGCCTTTTTCTCGGAGTTTTACCTACCTAACTGGACAGTTTGTCCTAGGTAAACATAATCGTCCACACCTTCGAGTCTAGCGTCTGCGATCTTCATGAGAGTGGGCCATACATAGGCATTTGACATGACCTTCGTCTTGACCATGTTCATTTTAAGACCCACTCTTTCGGAAGCTCTACTTATATCATCGAGCATTGATCTGTGGTCCTTCATAGTCGTAGTCGCAACCATGACTACTATATCGCCGGCAAACTGAAGGTGAGCGATACTCGCCATTGATCTTTCGTCGCTCTTTTCTTAAAAGACTTCGATCATTAATAATTTACCAAGCTGCAACATAGTCAACATTTAACGTGTTGAAAACAACTTACTTTGGTATGATATAGTTTCCGGTCTCCTCATCAACAATGACTTGATTGATCCATGGCGCTTTTACCTGCGAAAGATAGTTCAAACATTTCCGTTACGAGGCTCCGAGCCCCGTCTGATAAACTGACATGAAAGTTTATATAAGCATTCAAATTCTTTCGAGCCATAATAATCTTTCACACAATCCAACGTTGTGTTGCCTTCTATAAAAAACAACGTGATTCATACTTTTTCTTTTTTTCAAGACGATGATGTCCTTCATTCCTCCATTATGCATAATCGGCCTATAATGTTCCCACTGCTGAGACACAGGCCTCCTCTCTGTGAGAGGAAGTGGGCTGTAATCCACCACGCGGGCCCAGTGTGGGTTAGTAAATATCTTATGTCTGCGAACTTTTAGTTCTAGGACAATCCAGTTTCCTCATGATGTTTTCCTTCACAGTTTTTGAGAGCAGTGGTGATGCAATAATTTACACAAAGTAAAGCGTCTATCTGGTTTCGAACCTACTACCTATAACTCTTAAGTTACGCCTGTCACCACTGGGCTACCACTGTTATTTTAGAGGCTCATAGCTAATACTTCGATCCGGATAATGATACTGTCTTTCCGTTAATCAATGAAAGAAAGAAAGCAAAATACAACTCGTAATTCGTGGCCTACACTGGGCCACCATTGCTCTCTACAATTCCTCCATACTTAAAACGTTTTCAAAACATACTTACTCTCAAAACCTGTCCCCTAATAGGCACGACTCTATCATCAGGGACGAGGAACCTGGCTCCAATGCCAGTACAATTTACCACCACATCATACTCTGCCAATAGTGGATCTTGTAAGGATGTGAGCTTCGCTTGTTTGACCTTGCCGTAAGCTTGTTCAAACCGTTGTAGTAGGTGCGCTAGTATGGTTGATGGCAAGCACACGAATGTTGTAAACGTTTGGCCGGCACTGGAAAAAATCATAGTTGGTCCTGATACGGTTTTACGCGATGACTGAAGAGGCGGCTTATTTATTTATAGTATAATCAGCGTATAACAGACAAGCCTCCTCTCTGTGAGAGGAAGTGGGATATTAATTCATAACCCAACACGCGGGCCCAGTGCGGGTTGATATTACATGTCTTCGAATTTTGAATTATTTTATGTTTTGACTTCTTATAAACCAAGATTCGGAACTATGTAGTTGCGGACATAAAACGTGCGGGTTTGTCCTTGCAGTGAGCGGTAGGAACGGGATTTTCAAAAACCTTAGTCTCATGTTATTTCGCTCTCGCGCGTTTTGCAAAAACTTCATACGTTCCTCTCCCAGTACTCTAGACAAGAGCATATTTTATTAAACCGTATACTCCTAACAAACAGAATAGAAAAAAAACCGGCCAAGTGCGAGTCGAACTCGCGTACGAAGGGTTCCGTACCACAAGGCAAAAAACGCCGAAAAATCAGTTTCTTGTATGGACCCCCCTTTAATTTTTAACTTTGTTGTTATAGCGGCGATAGAAATACACACTAGGAAAATTTCAACTGTCTACCTATTATGGTTCATGAGATACAGCCCGCTGATAAACAGACGGACGGACGAACGGATGGACCGTTGGAGGGTTTCGATGGCACCGTTTGGGTACGGAACCCTAAAAACAGTAAACCTGTTTATTCAATATTATAACATTACGCCTGTATTCCACAAAGGGCAGAAGGTAAGCAGAAGTGTATATATTCATTGAATTACTTACGTATATTTCCCAGAAAAGAGTTCACTATAGTCATTCAGATCTTTCTTGTCGAGCACATGATAGCCAAACACTATATGAGCCCACTCAGGCTTACAGAAGTTCTCCTTAGTTCTATACAGGTTGTATATGGGCATCATACAAACACCGTAGCTACCGGTTTTCCATTGATCATGGAGGAATCTGTATGTTTCACCGGCCCACTTCCTGAAATTAATTTTTTTTTAAATAGTTTTAGGGCTGATTTTTCCAACACCAGTAACTTTATCGGAGGAAGAATTTTTGACAGTTCTTCCATACAAAAACTGTCAGACGTCAATTTTATTTCACGAATAAAAATTTTTTGGCGATTGAAAAATCAGCAATTCTTCCGACAGCTATATGCTGTCGGGGGCAAGGCAAATTAGGTTATCGAAATGTGTAATTTTCGATACGATGGCCTGTCGGATGATTGTGAATAGCTATGCAGATATTTGAACCGTTTAAGCCGGTTGTCATAATCTGCCTCGTTGGTGTAGTAGTCGCAAGTGCGATGTTGAGTGTTTGTTTCAGACTTCTCGTTCCCGGGTTCGATCCCAGATGGATCCCAGGGTTGGACAATGTGGGGTCATAATGCAATTATCATTGATCCATAGTCTGGATTTGTTCTCTCCGTGTTTCTTCGTCTCTCTAAGTAAAGAAAGTAGCTTCCGATTAGATTTCGTCTCGAAAGATTGGCAACACTAAATCGGTTTTAGCGATAAGATCACCCTTAGTTGGAAGTCTTCAATTATACTTAAATTTAAAACGGCAAAAGTGAGTTTATCAAACCAGCGCGTATTATTTTTGTGGAATCCTATGTTCAGTACTTAAATTATCTTATGCAATCATAACTGCATTATGTGTATTGGGAATTGGGATAGGTACTTAGAAGTATTTGCTTTGCGTTATCAAAGCTTTAAATACATATTTATCGAAGAGTGGTCTAGGACGTTTTTTCAATAGTGTATCGATAATGTATGTACAGACGCCAGCACATCAACCTACACCTAACTGTCAAATTTTCCCAATCAACATTGAACCTTATGCTTTAGCGATAAAGTTGAAGATCTATTACAAAAATCTGACAGATTGTAGTAGGTTGATGTGCTGGCGTCTGTACATGGAATAATAAAACGTGTTGCGCCGACCTCAAGCAACATGCGATAGGGGGCAGGAAGACGATTATGATTATCGATAAACGCTCAAGTTTGTAATGGTACGGGGGGTACCGTTGCACTTGAACAAGTTATTTTATGCGCTGGATGCGAGAAGCACAAAACCGGTCGAAGTTGCGGTGCTTCTGGGAGACTTATGCCCAGCAGTGGACGTCTTTCGGCTGAAATGATGAGGATATAAAAAATAATGATAGTATTTCTGCAATAAGATATCCGTGTGTTTTTATCTGAATTTCGATGTACAGACCTCGTTTACTATGTTTGGTTTTAACTTTTAGTTCAAACGCGGGTGCAAAGACTTAACTATTTATTTTACTGATCATTTTCTACTACAGTGCAGCCGACAAGAGAATGCGTTTTTAACACCTGTCAGTTTCATATAAACGAATAAGTCCGTGTTTTGCGAATTTGATCTTTATGTGCTACTAGAATTGTCGCATCGACAGGTCTCAGGTGTTCTTCTCTCGACGGCGACGCCCGGACTGTAATGTAGTACAAAACGTAGAAACAGCAGGGTAATTGAGTAACACACTATCAGTAGCAATGGGTTTCATTTTGACAGTTCAACAACATGCATTGCGTTATTTACGTTGTTGAGCAGACGTATTTTTCGAACATACGAAGCAATGAATTAGTAATATCCTTCAAAATTATTCAGATTGCTGAATCCATGGTACCAGGTTGCGCGTCGATGTCCCTGCGACCTTGTATCTATAAAAATATCTATCACAGCACGGTACATACTTTAGCAGGCTGCAGGAAGTATTTCCACATAAGTACGGGTACCACAATCCGCCCGAGCCATCACCAGTTGTGTTCGGAGAGAATTCGCTTGAAATCAGCACTACCTGAAATTGAAACACCAGGGAATCGTTTCAAATATGTAAGTAGGTAATTAATATCAATTTACTTTCTGTCGAATCCAACAACAAAATATATTTTTAAGTGGTGTAAAGTTTTTGTCACTACTAGACAGCACGGACTTGATAAAGGCATTATGCTAAATAGCGTCTGTACAAAAAAATATATTATTATCTTCAGAGCGACCGATGAGAGAATGCATTCTTAACACCTGCCAGTTTCATACAGACAAAGACGTGTTTTGAGAATCATTCTTAGCTAAAGTTTGTTTTTAAGCTATTGCATAGCTTTTATCTTGGGCTTTGAGCGCGGCGACCGAATGAAGAAATTCCGTAACGAAAATAAACCTAACACCCCCCACTCCGACCGGCACAGCGGTGCAGCGTTGAAAGCCGTGCATCGTCTAACGTCGTATCAGTTCGGCAGACTTCGGCACGGTGTTTGTGTGCGTGCGACTAAACGTATGCGTGTTTTGTTTTCTTATCGGTCACCACGCTAAAAAAGTGTAACTTGAATTAATATCAAAGAAAAAAAAAATATTGCATAAATATTATAATTGCATAAGTTGATAAAAATGCTATGCAATAACTTTACCGGGGCAGTCCCCGAGTGCCACACGTATGTTTAAACCTAGATAGTAATTTGACAGCTGTAATGTCAAATTTCTGTACTAAAAAGCAAAGACACAAAGACTTGAAAAATGTCAGATTACTATCTGGGTTTAAAAAACAAACTTTACTAGAATTGTCGCACTGACAGATGTCAGGAACGCCTTCTCTCGACTACCGGACTGTAGAAAACTAGAAAATAATAGTAATGTTATCGTCATCATTTCAACCGAAAGACGTCCGTCCACTGTTGGACATAGGCCTCCCCCAAGCACCTCCACTTCGACAGGTTCTATGCTTCTCGCATCCAACGGGTTCCTGCGGCCTTCACAAGGTCGTCGGTCCACCTTGTGGGAGGCCTTCCAACGCTACGTCTTCCGTTACGCGGTCGCCACTCCAGAACATTTCGGCCCCATCGGCCATCTGTTCTGCGAGCAATGTGCCCTGCCCACTGCCACTTAAATTTGGAAATTCTTCGGGCTATGTCAGTTACCTTGGTCCTCCTGCGGATCTCCTCATTTCTGATTCGATCACGCAGGGAAACTCCAAGCATAGCCCTCTCCATTGCCCTTTGGGTGACTTTTAGCCTTCTAATAAGGCCTATTGTGAGTGATCATGTTTCAGTGCCATATGTCATCACTGGCAACACGCACTGGTCAAAGACTTTCGTCTTGAGACACTGCGGTATGTGGGACTGCGGTGGTGGTAATGTTATACTTACATCAAAATCCTTATATTTTTCTTTAATTTTAACAGCACAGGTCAGTCCGTTCACTCCTGCTCCTAACACAGCAATTTTCACCATTTTTATATAACACTTGAGAGTTACTATTATATCCAAATGGTTTGAAACAGTGCACATTAATGCTTTTATTATTGTTTCTACGAACTATTTATCTTATCTCAAGAGTATGAGTTCAGGGGTGGATAAACATTGTTATGTATAAAGCCTTGTATTATAGTCCACTTATCTCTATACATATAATAAAATAGACAATTAAGAAGTCTAAATCTTTGAATATTTTTGAAAAAAGTTATTGCTATGAGGTGTGGGAACAAGTCTGGTGCCGACAGTATAGTTATAAGAATTTTTGTGAGTTTGTCTGGATGTTCTGGTTTGGCGCAAAAACTACTGAACGGATTTGGATGAAATTTAGATAATTTTTAACCTGGAATAACACATAAGGTATTTATACGTTGAAGACAAGGTAGTTTGGCAATAATTCCTTCTGCACATGTGGCTTCCCTGACACCTCATTAACGGCATAACTACGTAAATGTCTATTAACTGCTCTCAAATTACGTTTTTTTTTGTACATACCTTTTGACATAATCTTTTTATTATTTGACATTATATACAGACAATTTTAATTTTTCACTTCTTTATTAGTGGTTGTAATGGCAATCATATCTCTTGGTTTTAGTAGATTTTTATAGTTTTATACATTCTTATTTTGTAAATGTGAGGACTTTGTAAGCCTTGTATACTTTAGATCTGTAGACCATTTTTTATTTTATCAAGTACCTGTTGCTTGTTGATAGGCCTACGCTGCCCTCCCATACCTACTGTAATTTGAAAACATTGTAAAAGCCAATTCATTTTAAAAGAGTAACCGTGGAGTTTCTTGCCGGTTCTTCTCCATAGGAAACGACCAATTGGAACCGTGCACCTAGCTTCTGACGTTTCATAAGTGCCCATGTCGGTTTATGTGAAATAAAATATTTTGATTTTATAATCCCGGCAGCACGTGCCCGTGGGATATTTTTCGACATCCGTGCGGGCGAAGCCACGGGCATAAGCTAGTACAAAAGTAAACGGGAATTAACGGAGCTAATTACACTTGTTGTTTTTTTTTTTTTGTTGTCGGGAGCCTCTGATGGCCACTGTCTCCTCAGCTGATGTTAAGCAATGATGCAATCTTGCCTACAATTAAACTAATTATTAAGTAAATAGTTTCCTTTTAGGCGAGCTTGTTGGTTTTATAATTGTTTGTTCGAATAAATAAGTTTTGTTATTTATTTGTAGCTGCTATCTTGGAATAAAGAAATTATTTATTTCTTTATAAATTAAAGTATAATGATATACTTGGTTATAAGGATTTCGGGAAACAGATTACTGCAAGGATTTCCACTCCTACTTAGCTATAAGAACAATTAATGTGTTACTAAAACGTCCATCCACCATAAACGTTACGGCTAAACTAACTTTTTTATCCTTCCGCTCCCAACGCGAATCCTTTGTTTAGGTGCGTGGGATTGCCATTAAGGGGCCGGCGGAGCATGCGTAGTTCATACAAACATCATCTGCCTAGCCTTTTCATAGTTCATACAAACGTAATACCAAAATAATTTGTAAATCAAACATATTCATAATGTAGTGTGTATTTATTCCGATTGGATTACAGAATATCTAGGTTCCCAAATATATATTTTGAATGGACACTGATTTAAAAACGAGTTATGAGAAAAATAAGTTTTCTATAGAAATTTGAAATTCCTCATATCTCGTCTTTATATCAGTGTCCTTTCAAAATATGTATAATTATATAATCAAACACATAGGTATTGGTTTTGGAATATTACTAGACACGTTTATTGCAATAAAACACTTTTGTTATCATTAGATTTCGTTTTTTATTCAAAAACAACGCGTCACATTGAGTTTAGTTGTTTTATCATCGCGTCACACTGTGATTGAGTAGGGTAGACTGGGTACGGTTAAAACAAAGGACGGTTGAAACAAAACAAATATCTCGCGAATGGTTACTCGGGGTGCGAGGGGTTCAAGGGGAGAACAAAGCGGACGACAGGTCCAAACACGAACCTCAGTGTTGCGCCGCTCCCCGCGCAGTGTTGTTGTTTACAGAAGACCGTATTGTATTTTGGTACCCAAAAATAAGTATTTTTCTTCTGAGATTTTTACTAATATCGTGTGTTATATTTAAGTCAAGGTATTGTGTGTTTGTGATTTTTACGAAGCTTATAGATTACGGAACAATAACTAGTTTTAATGTGTTATTATTACTACCATTACTATAAACTGTCTTTTACCCAAAGGCGGAGTTGGGGACGGTTGAAACAATAAATATATAATTTTTCTTGCTTTCTAGACGCCGAGAGTACGCGTAAGAAAGACTTCCAAAGGGCAGATTGACATGTCGAGTTAAAGATGTATATGAGGAGGTAAAAGATTCACTACGAAAAGCGGCGGACAAGCATGGAATAAACCACTGTTCTCTCCTGAGATATATACGAAAGCGAGACACGTCTCGCGAGGACGATGAAGTTATGGGGTATAGAGCACACGACCGAGTTATTAATGAAGAGCAAGAGCGATAAATAAAAATATTTGATTTCGATGTGCGGATATATATTTTGGACTATCTAAGAAAGAGGTAAGAAAATTGGCGTACGAACTTACCATTAAGTATAATTTACCACCACCTAGCACTTGGGAAGACAACCAGATAGCTGGTGAGGAATGGTTTCGGATGTTTATGAGAAGAAACCTGAACTGTCTGTACGCACCATGCAAGCTACAAGTCGGTCAAGGACTTTAATAAAACTAACGTCGATGGTTTTTATGACAATTTGACATTATCATTAACAACGGCATTATCTTACCGTCTTTCCCTCCCCATTGCTCTTACAAACTCCAGCCACTTGATCGATCTGCATAATTATGGCCCTTTAAAGAAGGCTGTAAATTCAAACTGTGATGCGTGGATGCGAAGCCATCCAGGAAAAACAATGTCAATTTATGACATTCCGGGGATTGTAGCCTCTGCTTTGCCCCTTGCTCTGTCATCATCCAACTTTTAATCCGGCTTTCGCAAAACGGGAATAAACCCATATAACTAGATTTTGCTCCAGCATTTGTGACGGATAGACCAAATCCAGAAGATACAACTGAGGTAACGGATAGACCTAATTTCGAAAGTACACCTGAGTCTGCAGTTGTTTCTACATTGAATGCAAATCCATCTGGAGGGAGATGAAACGCCGCCATTATCGCCTTCTATTTTAACTGCGGAACTACAAGAAGAGAACTCCAGAGAAAACTATCCAACAACAGGCTATCAATAACTCACCAGTTCCAACAACTGAGCAAGAAAACGTTGATGAACGACGAGAAACTTTGGATACACCACCTAGACGTTACACCATCATTATAAATCCGGAAACTTCACCGAAATCGTCTACAAGTGCACAAGCAACTTCTAATGATCCTCTTATATTTACACCGGAAGCAGTACAGCCATTACCGAAAGCTCCTCCGAGGAAATCTAATAATGGCCGTAAAACTAGGAAGTCTACAATATATACTGATATACCAGAGAAAGAAGAGATAAGAAAACAACATGAAGCAAGAATGAAACGGACCAAAGCTAAGCAAGTTAAGAAAAGATTAGATGGAAGAAAAGGTAAAAAAAAAAACACTTCAAAAGGAAATAAGAAGTGATACACAGCAGGAAATGTCATTAGAAGAGGAAAAATGCTACTGTATTGTTTGTTTGACATCATATTCAGAGAGCGAGAGCAGATCCGGAGAAAAGTGGATTCAATGCACCACTTGTAAACACTACTGGATACTCCTTGACATTGAAAAATAAAATGGTTAAAATTATTTTCCAATTTAATAATTTTGTAATATTTATTGTTATTCAGCATGGTATTTTGATAGCAGCATGGAGAACATTATCTTAACATTGTATAACATCTATAATACCCCTACCCATGTTGGCAAAAAATCTCATCTCAGTTCATCAAAAACTTGTCAAAAATTATGAAAACTGATTGTATTTTTGACAGAATAAGACTGAGATTAGAATGCGAGCGTTTTTAGAAATACGGGAATTGCCTCTCAGCTCACTAGGCAATTTTATATCCATCTGTCCAAAATATTTATGCCTTTTCTGGCGAGCAAGTCACATCTTTGTTCTGCTATATTATCAATATTTGCCTCTCGCTTCCACACATTACCCGCAAGCGAAAGGCGAATATGGCTGGGTTATGTTCATCCATCGGGACAATAATACTGTTTACTTATTGATCTTGTTCCGTCGTTTGCGCGGCGGCGGTGGTTCCTTAGTATGTACGGTGCGCACGTGAAGCGTTCTCGTGCAAGACTTGGCGAAAGCCACTCCGCAAATCTCACACTTATATGGGTTGTCGCCGGAATGGATCTGAAAGAGAAGGAGAGACTGGTAACGCGTACATAAAAACACAAAAGAGACAAGTTAGGGCCATTATTGTTCAAAAATGAGTGAGAGATGGAGCTATACGGAATGAATAACACCATCCCTTTTTCGCAACGGAACTAAGTATATGGTGGCTTTAAAATTCATAATGAAACCTGGACCAAAACCTGCCTTCTTCAGTGTTTTGCTCATCTTATGTGGGTCTCAGTTTTGATGATTATTTTATTTTATATAGTTCTAAGAAACTTAAGAACGATAGAAAATAAAATAATCGGTTTAATTTCGGAAATGCCGAGCGAGACTAACTTAGCTAAATACAGATGCGAGATCTATCTCGCATTTGTATTTAGCTAAGTTAGTCAAGTCGAATTTAAACAAAAAAAAATCAATCTCTAATCTATTAGAGATTGATTTTTTTTGTTTAAATTTACCAAAACTGTATCATATTCATAAACTAGTAACATGTGGAAACGTAGTGGATTGTACATTTACTTATAGCATATGGTATTTCTAATATACAATGTACGGTTGTTTGTTTTCCAAAATAAAATTAGATTATAGATTTTACAGAAGGGGTATTTTTTCCATCCTGCATACCTACACTATAACAATAATTTCATGAAAAAAAAACTACCGCGAAAAGTTTAAAAATAAGGCAAGGATGATTGCTAAACCAACCAACTAAGTATTGTTGCCAAAATCAGAACTAACGCCGCCATCTTGTTTTTCAATACATTTCTAGAAACAATTGAATCTCGAATGTTTACCAACAGCGCCCCCCTGTCAACATCATACGAACGCCAAGAGATTCTTATAGTAGTGTACTTACTTTCAAATGCCTTTCCAGCGCTTCTTTCCGCTTGAAAGCTTGGGAGCACACGCTGCAAGGGAAGGGTCTTGTGTCGGAATGTTTCTGCTGATGAACGCGCAGGTCGTGCGCAGAGAAGCAGGCCTTGTCGCATTGAGAGCATTTGTAGGGACGCTCCCCGAAGTGGGTGCGTTTGTGCATAGAGAGGACGGCGTTGCACTGAGGACAAAACAAACGATGCAATTTGATTGATAATAAATTAACTGTCGAAAAAAAAATTGGTACTGTATGCGGTACAAGATCTTCAAGTACACCGAATGAAGAAATACGATATTGAATGTATTTGGCATTATTTATTTTCAAGCGATAAACTATCGATACTTTTCATTAAAAAAATAAAGATAATTCATTTTCTCATACATTTTGAAATGTGACTCAGGCTGGCTGGACAAATCTTCAAAATTGCTCGCAATTAACTAGGTCAATAGGGCACTTTATGTGACGGCTAAACACCCTTATTTCAGAATTTGTAACCCTACAGAATCTTAGATAATCGATCGAAAACGTGTCCAGCCTGCTTGAAAAACCACTTTTCGCTGGTCTCTCAATCTCGGTAACGGAAGTGATTTTGACGACTTTTTGCATATCAACGGGCGTTACATAAAATTGTAACAGGCATCGAGCTAAAAGTTTTGTGGTACGTACAGCGGTTTAGTAGAAAAATGCAAAAATCTGTGTCCAGCCAGCTTGAATTTACGTATAAAACTTTTGGCTGGCACTTCCGAATCTCAATAACGGGAGCGTTTTCGAATATGGTTACTTTACTAACATTTAGTAACGCAATGTGTAACAGTAATAACGTTTGATTTATGGCGTCACATGTAAGGGTTTACGAGAAATCAATAAAAACTTAATGTCCAGCCAGCCTGAAATCAAGCTGGCTGGACACATGTATCTCCGCTGCCTGATGATCTACGACCTTCGAAATGTGTTCAAAATTTTGTACCGGGGACGATAATGATAACCTGAATTTGTAACGGAGAAACTTTGCGTAGTTTCAAAGATATTGATCATTTAAATTTTCCCATACAAACTGCCATTAATATTGTGAGGTGACCATAATTTTACATAAATAAAGGATTTCTTTTTAATCGACGAATCGGCCGGTAGCAGCCACGCCTGCTTTGTATTTGATTTTCCCGTGGGAATAAAAGGTTTTCCTGCAGTAAAAAGCGTAAGTATGTGTTAATTCAAAATAATAATTGACTACCAGCGCTGCAAAAGAGAGCCCACTTGTATTTCGCGTTTAGTTCATTATCTTAGGTAACTGAAAATGAGAACTAAACTCTACAGTTGGCATTGTATGTAGGTACTTTTCGAAGTGTCATCACTAATCAGAGTAAGACAACTATTAATTAATCTGCGGTAGACAACATAAATAAGAGTTAAGATTCCACCAGTTGTCCTAGTAGTACCAACTTTAAGCAATAGATAGAGACACCATCATCAGCTATCATGGAAGTAAGTATTACATTCCGTTCACAGTTATTTTGTCCCCCGACGTTTGTTTAACTACATTTTTTACGCAATTTATTGATTTCAAATTTTGAAATCGATATTGTTTATTTAATTATTATTCTGATAATTAAATAAACAATACCCAGCTGCAACTTCATAACATTCAATCACTACTAACCCATTTCTATGAATTACCAGCAAGAGCGATTTTAGCGCTCATGAGTGCGATTCGGAACGCGGCCATGATGAGACTTGCTTTGTGTGTAATCTGTGTGTGTGACTTGTGTGTAACTGACCGTTATAAACTTTCAGATAAGTACTGTCTTTTTATACAACTGTTGTTTTAAAAAGTAATGTGTCCTTGGTAACTAACGTGAATTACAATGTTTTTTTGCGAAAGTTGTTAGTTTTTACGATTTGTGTCGTCAGTTGGATGTATGCGCCCTGTTTTATTTATTTAAGTATTAGGTACACCGGCAGAACACGTTATTACGAACGTTGATCAAAACCTTATCCTAAAGAGTAAAGACATGTGGTCTATTTGGGGTGACACAATACCTGAAGGCCAATTCTCGTAATTTAAAACGTTCAAAATCTAGTCACAGTCTCATCTCGGCGACAAACAAATGTCAAAAACTTGTCAAAATGAAGGGAAACTAGAGGTATTTTTGACGGATGGACACTGAGATCAGACTGTGAACTACAGTTGTTCGTATTAGTATCACCAATACACGGATTTTCGTCCATTAAAGAAAACACCTTAAAATACACTTAGTCCTACATAAAACCTACAAGATTGGTAACCCTACTGCAGTGTTTATATGAAAACATTTTAATGATCAATATCTTTGAAACTACGCAAAGTTTCTCCGTTACAAATTCAGGTTATCATTATCGTCCCCGGTACAAAATTTTGAACACATTTCGAAGGTCGTAGATCATCAGGCAGCGGAGATACATGTGTCCAGCCAGCTTGATTTCAGGCTGGCTGGACATTAAGTTTTTATTGATTTCTCGTAAACCCTTACATGTGACGCCATAAATCAAACGTTATTACTGTTACACATTGCGTTACTAAATGTTAGTAAAGTAACCATATTCGAAAACGCTCCCGTTATTGAGATTCGGAAGTGCCAGCCAAAAGTTTTATACGTAAATTCAAGCTGGCTGGACACAGATTTTTGCATTTTTCTACTAAACCGCTGTACGTACCACAAAACTTTTAGCTCGATGCCTGTTACAATTTTATGTAACGCCCGTTGATATGCAAAAAGTCGTCAAAATCACTTCCGTTACCGAGATTGAGAGACCAGCGAAAAGTGTTTTTTCAAGCTGGCTGGACACGTTTTCGATCGATTATCTAAGATTCTGTAGCGTTACAAATTCTGAAATAAGGGTGTTTAGCCGTCACATAAAGTGCCCTATTGACCTAGTTAAATGTGAGCAATTTTGAAGATTTGTCCAGCCAGCCTGAGTCATATATTTTGAATGGAACGGCTTTTTTCATGATATCTCGAGAACGGATTGACTGATTTCGAAGGCATTACGAAGTTCGCCGGGGTCAGCTAGTTTATAATATTAGTAGGAAGTAGGACTGTACCTGACGACGTATTACTTACCGCGTATCGCTTGCCACATATATCACAGACGCAATTCTTCCGCACTGGTTCGTACTTATCAGGATGCTTGAGTCGGTAGTGATTCCAGTATGCACGCGAGGTGGCAAATTCTTCTGGACACTGCGAATTAAAATTCTGTACTAAAGACGCGCAGTAATGATAAACAAGCATAGTCAGGCTATAACGTTCCCTCTGCTGGGACACAGGCCCTCTATGAAAGGCAGGGGCCATGCGGGCCCCGTGAGGGTTGGGTCACATGTATTCGGTTTTTTGTTGTAAGACATAAGTAACTATATTAAGGTATTCTGAATCATGCATAATGAAAGCACTGTTATTTCTAACAAAGAATGGCTAGGGTAAAAATTATAATTATAAAAAATATAACTACATTGCTGTTCCAGTTTATAGGGCACGGATACCTACTTGTAGCGGTACTGCGGCGAAAAACGCGTCGTACTGACGTCACGCAAAATCCTGCATCTCGCAGGCAGAGTTTACCGCGCAACTAGCATAATATACAACAGCCCGACATGAATCATCGTTGCCCGCCAGACACAACACCCGTCTGGTCGGAGGATCCACCCTTTTATATAGAGTATGAGTGAACTTTCCACCCTGTTCCTCATACCTCTATATACCTACCGGTATTCACCAGAACGATTGGACCGATCTCCATCGGATGGGTATCGACCCTATGCTATATAAAAACGTTTTATTTTAAAGGTTGGGAATAACTCCTCTGCAGTGTAAACTAAACTATACAGAATGTAAATAAGGTTCACATTGGAAAGTGTAGATACCAACATGTTGACACTTGGCGGGCCATTTGGTCCGAACTTGACTCTTCCGTTGGTAATTGTAATGCTTCGGTTGTTTCTTAGGATGCTCCTCGCGATTATGAAGACGTAACTCTTCAGGGTCCGTGAACATCTCGCCGCAAACACGACATCCGTTCCTGTTGACAAACGAAACTGAACCGTACGTCAACGCATATACCGTCTTATTACAAAACGACTTCTAACTTTAGTTCAACCCAAACCTTCGAGCTCTTTATTGTATTATAAACTTTATTCAGAGCACGGTAAAGTTTTCAACTCAAAATTTACAACTTAGACTCAGATTTGACGTCACTTTTTGTAATTAGAACTTTAATTTTGTTGAAATAGAGTTCAAAAATAGCTTGATGGTTTAAACAGGTTCAGGGTTTAAAAATAAACTGTTTTGTAAAAGGCTGCTAGAGTCTTTACTTCGACTGTGCTTGGCGGACATCACCAATTGCCAGTTGTACGTGAATACATCGACTTGCACTGATTATTACACAAACGAAACTGAACCGTATGTCAACTCACATAGAGTCCGTACTTCGAGTGTGCTTGACTGACATGACCATGTGTCTTTTATACGCCTCCGTCGATATGAATTTGACGTCACAATCTTCGCAGTATGGACCTTCTTGTGTGTTCTCTTCTTGTTTTGTCTAAACATACAATCAATCAGTTGAGACGAAAATGAGTACGTAATGATCGTAGCAGGTGGCGTTCTATAGTTTAGCCAACCCCATGGAAAAAAAGCGTGAGCTTATGTATGTGTAAATCAGTTAAAACTAACGATCAGTAATGTACCGAGTAGCTTTAGGCAGCTCGGGGACATCATACTCTAGTATTCATCATCTGTCTGGCCTTTTCCCAACTATGTTGGGGTCGGCTTCTAGTCTAACCGCATGCAGCTGAATACCTACCAGTATTTTAAATGGAGCGACTGCCTATCTGACCTCCACAACCAAGTTACTGGGTAATACGATACCCCTTGGTAAGACTGGTTGTCAGACTTTCGGGCTTCTGACGACACATAACGACTGTCAAAGATCCACGAATGACAGCCCGGACTAACGGCTTAACGTCATACTCTAGTATTATACCCACCAAATAGCACACAAAATTAAAAGAAAGAAAAATTGTTTATTCTGCACAAGTAAAACAGACATTACAAAAATTATGCGGTAATAGGTAGTAAAGTCAAAATAGTAGTATTCAGCTGCATCCGGTTAGACTGGAAGCCGACCCCAACATAGTTGGGAAAAGGCTAGGCAGATGATGAGGTACTAAAGACAAAAGCCCAAAAGAAAATAGTAAAAAGATTTAAAATAAAATGAAAAAGCTTAAGTTCAAAACTTTTTCCTACACGATAACGAGTCGTATGAATCTTAAGACACTGAGATAAGGCTCAAATTTCAATGTACTCACTTCAATGTCCTTGTGCATCATATTCTTGTGAACCACGAGCCCCTGCTTGCTGTAGAATGAGTACCCACAAAACCCGCAGATGTTTTCTGATGGATGTTTGATTCGCATGTGACTAACATACGTTGTTCTTACACTATGGTAAATAAAAGACAGTTAAATTATAATTTTAACCCATAGAGCTGTATTTTATAGGCTTTCTGGGTTCCATGCCCAACGAGGTTTATTACTAAGAAAGAGATTGGTCAGGGGCAGAAGTTTTTTTGCATCAACCCCATTTTAAACCAATAAACTTTACCTTCTAAAATCTTACACGATCAGCAATATGCTTTCATCAAAGGACTGTATGACTGACGCCGGTGCCACCTTATTAAAACACATATTTACTGCGTAAAGCCGGGTACTCACTAGCGAGCTGTAACTGTAACCGTTGCATGTACTGTAACCAAAAAACATAATGTGTACGTGGTTCGCAAACCTGCTGCGAGCGGTACGCGTGCGGCTCGCAGCGAGCCGACGATTGTCGGTTTTTTCCGCGGATCAAAGGGCGCTCGCAGTGCGTCCGTACTCCCCGTACACACTAGAACCTCGTTACTGTATCACATAAGTTACGGTTACAGCTCGCTAATGAGTACCCGGCTTAAGAGGAGGCCCAAGATGCCATAGGAATCTTTTATGACCTCTCAAAGGCATCTGATTGCGTAAATCACGAAACCTTTCTCTTGAAACTTGAGCATTAGGGACTAGGTAAACTTGCGCTCAATTTAGTAAAATCTTATTTAAATGACAGACAACAGAAATTTCAAATAAATTATGTCAATTGACTCGGTTTAAAAAAAAAATGGTGTTCCAAAAGGCTCGATTTTGGTTCCTTTCCTCTTTTTAGTGTATAATAATGATTTATCCCATTTATTAAAAAAACAACCACAAAAATGGTGTTATTTGCTGACTTCCTTCACTTTCAATTTTGTTTTTCATTACTTTCTTAATTCTTCGCTGTCATGCGGAAACGTGTCCAAAAGATTGGCAGTATTAATTATTGCCATATTGAATGGCAATGCCAATTTTTGATATGTACGTTATACATATAGTCTAAGTAGGTTTTTAATGACCATTTGTTAATTCCAAATATTTCTTACTTGAAAACTTCATCACAGAACTTGCATTTATGCGTGACTCCCTTATGTGACCCTTGATGCTGCTTCACAGTAGTTCTGAAATATGAACCTTCTGTTAATACACATACAGTCCAGTTTAAAATAGCGTCTTCCCTCAATAATTTTTGGCCTATACTTACATATTACTAGAATTGTATGGACATAAATTACAAACATATCTCTTCCCGTGGTTTAGGGCATGTCTCTGAAGATTGCGTTTCGTTTTAAACCTGTACTTGCAAATTTTGCACTCTATGTCGCCGAGGTTCTGCGAACAAAGCACACACATTTTCATACTGTTCTACATTTTCATTCTTTGCTCCTCATAGATATGTCGACAGTTTTTTTATACAGACATATTTGTCTGAAATAAATGTATTTTCTTTATCATTCTTTCTTTCAATATCACGTCCCGAGTTACTATTGTGCAGCTCGGGACCCGGTCATTTACTCGCCAAAGTAGTTTACCATCGGAACTATAACTATGTATATGTCGGTATTTATTTAAAACATTATAGCTAACATGTTATGTATTATAGTCGTTGCAAATCACGAACACATTAAGTTTAAATTGCAATGTAGTGCTTGAAGGATCTTTTGGCGCTCGAATGACGTAAACAGGGAGGCGCTACTGGTAAGCATTAATAAGTAAAATGTATTAAAAAAAACAGGTCAAGTGCAAGTCGGACTCGCGCACTGAGGGTTCCGTACAAATTTGTAGGTATGTAAATAGTTTATCACGGGTTTTTTTTTTTAATGTAACTAAAAATTTACGGTTTTCGGATATTTTCCTCTACTTGTGCTACATGACCTTGCTTTTTGCTAAATTTTATTATTCTAGGTCAACGGGAAGTATAATGCGTGCCACGAAAGTTGAGACTTGACACACCACGACTTGCGCACGACGACTTACGATTTTAGGTCTGTTTAGCGGTATGAGGTCTGAGCGCGGGACGGGACCGGACGTCATAGGGGCGGTGGAAAGAGCGCGGGAGGCGGGGTCAGGTCTCATCTTTCGTGGCGCTAACTATACCCTATAAATTTTGATTCCCTTCCCTTGAGTGTCGAAATATACGTTTATTTAATACCAAAAGCACATAAATGTACTGAGGCGGACTTAATGCCATATGCATTTTCTACCAGTCAACCTTTGGGTGATGCAGAGACAAACAATAGTATAGTAGTGTAGTATAGTAGGTGCAATCATGAAAATTGAGAAATAAATATATTGTTACGAGCTTGGGGTTCGTGACAATAAAAACTGCCGATTTAATAACCAAAAATAAACACTTTAATTAAATAACACCAATAAAACACAAACACACTAATTATAAAACACAATCGCACTACTGATCACTCTTAAGTCGCACTTGAAGATCGCTTCGAATGTTATCGCTTGTATCGCAGAACCAATACTGACCCGGTCGCGGCCCGTGCCGGCCTTATATAGGGCCTCAGATAGTTCCAGAACATTCTACTGTAGAAACATCTAGAATGTTCGAGTACATACCGGCCCCGATCGACCCGATGTCGATAGTTCTAGAATGTTCTAGTATCGAAAGTTCTGGAAGCATCTCGATCTACTAGTTCTGCTACTCGATACTAGATGGCGCTAGTGGTAGCTAATGTCAGGCATTAATTATGGCGCGTAACACTGCCCCCTCCTAAGACATGCTCGTCCCGAGCATTATCGGCCCCGTAATAACGCGCCAGTCGATCCACATGGACGATCTTAGGAGTACCTCTTGCACCTTTCTGTATCCGGTAGGTTACGTCGTTGATCTTTGTCACAATCCGGTACGGCCCGTCCCATTTAGCTTGAAGCTTAGGAGATTTCCCTTTGCTGCGGACTGGATTGTGCAACCACACTAGTGAATCTTCGTCGAACCCTTTATTGTTAATTTTTCGGTCATAACGGGTTTTCATCTTTTCAGACATTTGCTGGCTTGATTGTCTGACGTGCTCATAAATGTCATTCATTTTGTTCCGCAAGTCATTCGCATAATCGGTTATACTGCGTGGGGCATCAGGTGGTATTCCGGTGATCAGGTCTGCAGGCAGCCTTAATTCCCTTCCAAAGTTTGCGAAAGCTGGCGTCACCGATGTACTTTCGTGAACAGCACTTCTATATGACAACAAAAACGGTTGTATGTGCTTGTCCCAATCTCGTTGCCGATTTTCCACAACTTTTGCCAGGTATCTCTCCAATGTCTGATTAAATCGTTCCACCATTCCATCCGATTGTGGGTGGTAAGAAGTTGTTCTCGTTTTATGAGTACCCATGACTCGGCAAGTTTCCTGGAATATTTGGGACTCAAAATTCCTTCCCTGATCGCTGTGAATCTCCAAGGGTACTCCAAAACGGCAGAAGACTTCATGAACCAGTTTATCGGCAACCGTTGAGGCTTCCTGGTTTGGAATGGCGAAGACTTCCGGCCACTTAGTGAAGTAATCCATTACAACCATGAAATACTTGTTACCACTTTCACTTACCGGAAACGGCCCCGCAACGTCAAGGGCTATCCTCTCCCATGGTGCACCAACATTGTACAATTTCAATGCACCTCTACTACGAGTCTGAGGTCCCTTTACAGCTGCACAACTCGTACATTTGCGACACCAGTCCTCGACATCGTCCCGACAGTGGACCCAGTAAAACCGTTCTCGTATCTTCAGTAGAGTCCGTTTTACTCCCAGATGGCCTCCTGAACAGCCATTATGGTACAGCTGTAGAACATCCGGTACTTTAGCTTTAGGGACAACCATTTGCAAATGACAGCTGTCCCCCCGAGCATTTTCCCATTTACGGCACAGGACTCCATCCTGAATCACCAAGCTGTCCCATTGGGCCCAATAGCTTTTTGTGATCGAACTCATCGCTGAGACGTCGCTCCATCTGGGCTTAGGTACACTGGCCTTCATCCACTCTAGAATCGGCTTGAGGTCTGAATCTTCCTGCTGTGCACGTTGAAGCCTTTCCTTCCACTCATCGCTGAGGTCTGTTCTGAGCATCCTCACAGGTACCACTTCCTTACCCTCTTGCCTAGTACAATGCTTGCAGTCTTCTGGACAAGGTCTTCTTGATAATGCATCTGCGTTGCCATGAGATTTCCCGCTGCGATGTTCGACCACAAAGTCGTATTCCTGCAGTAGCTCAATCCATCTCGCAACTTGTCCTTCTGGATTTTTGAACTGCAATAGCCATTTCAGTGCAGCATGGTCAGTTCGTAAATGGAATTTCCGCCCCAGAAGATATTTGCTAAAATGCTGCAATGACTTTACCACAGCAAGCAATTCCCGTCTCGTGACACAATAATTCCTTTCCGGTTTTGACAAAGACTTGCTGAAGTACGCTATCACAACCTCTTGATCACCATTCCGTTGAGACAACACACCGCCAAGTCCTATGTCACTTGCGTCTGTGTCAACTATAAATTCCTTGCCTGCATCAGGATACCCCAAAATAGGTGTTTTGCACAGTCGGTCCTTTAACTCCTGGAATGCGATGTCGCAACTTTCATCCCAGCAGAAGTGTCGCTTCTCCTCTGTTAACTTGTGCAGGGGTTTGGCTATATCCGCAAAGTTCTTAACAAATCGCCGATAATAAGAGCACAAACCCAAAAATGCTCTGACCTGCGTCTTGTCTTTTGGAACTGGCCAATCCTTGACAGCGGCGATTTTCCCTGGATCCGTGCGGATACCTTCTTCCGACACTACATACCCCAAAAAGCTAACTTGCCGTTTGAATAGTGAACATTTCTTTGGACTCAACTTGAGGTTGGCACTCTGGATCTTCATGAGCACCCGTTCCAGGTTTTGAAGATGTTCTTCAAACGTACGGCCTACAATGATGATGTCATCCAAGTAGACCAGACAGGCATCGCCAATTAACCCGGTTAGTACAAGTTCCATCAGCCTTTCAAACGTTGCCGGAGCGTTGCACAATCCGAACGGCATAACTTTAAATTGCCACAGACCCTTTCCTGTCGAGAATGCAGTTTTCTCCTTGTCCTTAGGATCAATTTCGACTTGCCAGTAGCCACTTTTCAGGTCCAGCGTGCTAAACCACTTTATTCCAGTAAGCATATCCAGCGTGTCATCTATTCTTGGTAAAGGGTAGCTGTCCTTCTTCGTAACGTCATTCAGACGACGATAGTCAACACAAAACCGCATGCTGCCGTCCTTCTTTCTTACCAGCACTACAGGTGAACACCATGGACTAGATGAAGGTTCAATAACACCATCCTTCACCATTCCCTCAATCATGGTTTCCACTTCCTTTTCACGTGCTACCGGCAATCTCCTTGGCCGCTGACGGATAGGCAATTCTTCACCTGTGTGTATTTTGTGTTGAACTAAGCCAGTCTTCCCAATGTCACCGTCATTTGACGAGAAAACATCGGCGTACTTGAGTAACATCTTCTTCGCCTTGACCATTTCATTTTGGGACAGAGCGCTGCGGCAGTCTTCTAAAAGTGTGGACACTTTTGTTTGTGCATCCTTGCTGAGGGTACCAGTCGATAGATATTGGCATCGACGCAACCAATCCACTTCCTCGCAAGTACCGACTAGTGTGCCTTTTTCTATAATCTGTTCCTGATCACAAAGGTTCAGCACACGTACCCCTGAGATGTCGGTGGTTCTGACCAAAGTTCGTGCCACTTTCCATGGAAGGTCATTGTCTACCCTTTCCACGAGTACACAACGATGAGTTTGCCCAGGATTCCGAGGAAGACTAACCGGCACCATCGTTTCTGATCTCGGCGGAAGTACAATCTTCTTAAGGCTGTACACATTCCCTGGTAACGCCCCTTCCATAAAAAGTTCTTCTTGTCCACATTTCAAAACACCTTGCTTGACGTCAATCTCACAACAATTCTTCCTCATAAAGTCAAGGCCCAAAATGCAATCGTCCATTATATCAGCCACGATGACATTATGCAGGTAGAATCTGTTGCCTAGCTTCAACTCCATCTTCTTCTCTCCATGGACGGGTATGCGCTGACCGGTGGCTGTTACCAAATTAATGCGTTCTCGGTTGTATGCGGAGTCCCCAAGGAACCGACTTGTAAGTTGGGAACTAATGACCGTACGAGAGGCTCCTGTATCTATGGTCAGCTTACAAGGCGTTCCGTTGACCTCGCCCTTGATGATTAAACTGTTCCCGTCATGGGTTTGTGTGATCGAAATCCTTGGGGCTCTTTGAACATCAGCCAGCACCCGCCCCGTAGTCCTGGCTATTACTCGTTTCCCTGCTGCTGGTGCTGGGCGGTGCTGTTAGCCGCACTGCCCTCTAGAGATCGGCCGTCTTCTCTTTCTGAAGTCCGCTTAGGGCAACTGGATCTAAGGTGGCCCCTTTCCCCACAGCCGTAGCACCTAGGGCTGTATCCTTTATTGCGGTCGCGAACTGTAGCCGCTGCAACCTCCCTGACGCGATGGGAACGATGATCCTGCCGCACAGCTTCCACCTCCAGTGCATGGGCCAGGGCGTCCTTAAGTGTCCCGTGATGACCGAGCCTCACAGCAGCTCTAACTTCAAGGTCGCGGATGCCATCGATGAATACCTGCACCAGGTTCCCATGAATAAGCGCAGGTACAGACTGGTATGCTTTCCGAACCAGCTTCTCCACTTCAAGGGCCCACTGCTGCAGGTTTTCATTATTGCGTTGCACGCGATCCTTTAGCTGCGCACGAAACACGTGTTCCAGGTGAGCGTCGCCATACCGAGCCTCCAATGCCTCAAGGAGCTGCTCGTAAGTCACTTCCTTACCGAGAGCTTCCAGGACAGTTAAGGCCTGGTCACGCAGGCCTAGGGTGAGGGCAGTCATGGCCTGACTTTCATTCCACCCGTTCGCCTTCATGACAGCCTCAAACTGGATTTTATAGGCGGACCAGGAAGAAGTTCCGTCGAACGGTGGCACTTTGAACCCACGTAGCGTAGGTGTTGTAGCTACGGGAGCTACGATTCCATCCTCAAGTTTAAGGCAATTCAGGGTTTTCTTCACGTCAGCCATCACGTTGTCAACTCGATTATTCACTTGGTCGATTCGGGTTTCAGCTTCCAACAGGCGGTTGTCATGTTGGGCAACCTTATCCTTCACCTCCTTCATGTCTTTCCCGAAGGTAGCGTGAAGGTCCTTCATAAGGAGCATCTGTTCTTCCTGGCGGCGGGCCTGTTCCTCCTTATCACGCTGGAGCTGTTCTTCCAGCCGACGAGCCTGTTCCTCCTGACGGCGGGCCTGCTCCTCCTTGTCCCGCTGAAGCTGTTCTTCCAGCCGACGAGCCTGTTCCTCCTGACGGCGGGCCTGTTCCTCCTGACGGCGGGCCTGTTCCTCCTTATCGCGCTGGAGCTGCTCTTCCAGCCGACGAGCCTGTTCCTCCTGTCGGCGAGCCTGCTCCTGCAGCATCATCATCAGAGCAGCCAAATCTGGTGCTGATGATGCCGGAGCAGCTGCGGACGGGCCGGCCTCCGTGGTCGGCAGCTGGCCCTCCGACATCTGTGGCGTAGCTCCACCAAAACGTCTCTGGTCCGTTTCCTGTTGGCGTTGACTCCGGGTACGAATACCCTCCGTGTCGTCTTTGGGTAAAATCGGCATGATTTTAATCCTTGCTTCTGACACCAATTGTTACGAGCTTGGGGTTCGTGACAATAAAAACTGCCGATTTAATAACCAAAAATAAACACTTTAATTAAATAACACCAATAAAACACAAACACACTAATTATAAAACACAATCGCACTACTGATCACTCTTAAGTCGCACTTGAAGATCGCTTCGAATGTTATCGCTTGTATCGCAGAACCAATACTGACCCGGTCGCGGCCCGTGCCGGCCTTATATAGGGCCTCAGATAGTTCCAGAACATTCTACTGTAGAAACATCTAGAATGTTCGAGTACATACCGGCCCCGATCGACCCGATGTCGATAGTTCTAGAATGTTCTAGTATCGAAAGTTCTGGAAGCATCTCGATCTACTAGTTCTGCTACTCGATACTAGATGGCGCTAGTGGTAGCTAATGTCAGGCATTAATTATGGCGCGTAACAATATTAAATATAAAGATACGCATAAAACTATGAATATAATATATAACTAATTACATAATTATAACTATAAGCACAAATAAATATTTTTTTTTTGCGGCATAAACGGCCGTATCTTTTTTTTATGTTAACTTAGAAATTTGATTTTTTCACAGCTTCAAGGGACTGTAGACCCTGAGTATATGGTTTTAATTCATCTCGAGACCTCCACGCGTTCCCGAGATAAGGGGTCTTGACAGACAAACGGACAAAAAAGTGATCCTATAAGGGTTCCGTTTTTTTCTTTTGAGGTACGGAAACCTAAAAACAAGATGGCTGCGTTAATACCGATTTTGGCCACGCGCCAAAAGATCTTTGTACATCTGTATATCTTACCGGGGAGTGTTTGGTAAGGTGATGTTTCCACGCGTGCGTGTTGTTGAACCCTCTGTAGCACTGGTGGCACTTGTACGGACAGTCAAGGTAGTTGGACGACTGTTTCCGTTTGTTCATCTCTTCTATTTGATCCTCAATCTGTGGATACGATGGTAGACTAATGTACACATACAGAGGAAATTTAATGCAATAGGCATTTGCGTCCCATTCCACATTGATACAGGCTATGCAAGTGGTTTACGCTAGCACGTACAAAAAGATTTTGCAAAATCATATTGATGAACATACATCATCATCTGCCTAGCCTTTTCCCAACTATGTTTGGGGTCGGCTTCCAGTCTAACCGGATGCAGCTGAATACCAGTATTTTACATGGAGCGACTGCCAATCTGACCTCCACAACCCAGTTACTGGGTAATACGATATACCCCTTGGTAAATCGGGTTGTCAGATTTCCGGGCTTCTGACGACTCGTAACGACTGTAAAAGATCCACGAATGGCATCCGGGACCAACGGATTAATGTGCTTTCCGAGGCACGGAGGGGTCTTGGTATGTAAAGATGGTCACCCATCCACGGACCAATCGCGGCAAGGATAGCTTAACCTGATCGATCGACCCGTGCGACTGATATTACTTTCCACAAAAAATACATACAGACGAATATTGAACCTCCTCCTTTTTAGAAGTCTGGTAAAAATAGGGCGCGGTCTGGCAACCAGCGTGAGTTCCCTAACCCTTGAACATTTTGTTTGTTTATCGGCTAGATGCTTGTTAATCGGTCAAAAATGAACGTTATAATGTTGGGTACAGCCATTAGATCGTAGATGTCAGTAGTCCTACTACCAATTACAATTAAAGAAATTTAAGAACATTCGGAATTGGTTTGCCGATAAAATAACTAAAATTGGCATAATGACAACCTTTAAAAAATACTAGATCCACATACCGAGAGAGTAATAACGTTGATCAAATCATCAGTCTGGTCTTCACATTGTGTGTCATCCTTCTTAACTTTGGGTAGACTCTTCTTAGCAACCATAGTACGAGTCCTCTTGGGTCTTACTCGCTTCTTGGGCTGGGCTGTTCGGGATTTTTTTATAGGCAATTTTGCTGTATCTACTGTTGTTTCAGAAAGCTGTGAAAAAAGGTTCTTATTGTTATTTTTTTTAATGCCTTTTGTAGCTTTTAATTTTCCAAGATAATATTTATAGCAGAACTAGCGACCCGCCCCTGTTTCGCACGGTTTTCGTGAATTGACAAACACACAAAAATATTAATGTATTATACATACACCATAAGCCTTCTTGGATCTAAATGATGTTTACAACCGCAATGCGTCACAGCTGTCTGTGTGAATCATGTTTTTTTTTTTAATATTTATTAACTTTAGATGCAAGTGTTTGAATACCTTCTATACATACTCATATTATAAAAGTCGCTTTTCGTGTACAGACACGAAAAAAAAAACACGAATCACTGAAAATGAGTGTCTAAAACTTGATTATGAATATTTAATTAAATCAAAAATTACCTTATAGTCATCAGAGTCTTCCTGAACCTTCACAGAAATCTCAACCTTCTCTACTTCGTGAGTTTTCTTTTTACTTTTCTTCTCACAGTCATCATCATCATCACTAGAACTGTTATCAGGACTGATGTCATCAGGAACATCAACATCATCATGATCCTCTTTTTTGATAACTTCTACAACAAATTCGGGTCTTTCTGTACTGATAGAGTTTGTTGTGTTATCTTGTTCTATGCTGATATTAGTGACATTTGTAACTGTGAGGAGATTTTTTCTGGCAATTGATTTTATAGCTGTATGCGTTAGCTGGAAGATGTGATAAATTAAATGTTAATATTGTGCTTTTATTAGTTCTGGGAGAAATATGCACAACCTAACTAAGAATTATTATTAACCAGCAGCTCCCCGCGGTTTCACCCGCATAAGTGGCGATCCCGTGGGAATATCAGTCTAAAAACTATCCTACATCCTTTCCTGCGACTCAAACTATCTATACCAAATTTCATCTAAATAGATTCAGTGGTTTAAGCATGAAGAGGTAACAGACAGACATACAGACACACTTTGGCATTTATAATACTAGTATGGATTAAATAGATACTGAAGAGATATTTTTTATTGAATTCTTAAATAAGAAAAAAAGCCGTTTTTTTTTCTTATTAATTTTATACCAATTATGTATTAAACGAGAGCAGTGGTGGCCCAGTGGTAACAGCCCCATCTTATGAGTTGCAGGTTGTGGGTTGGAAGGTTGGAACCAAGCAGGTGCTTTACTAAATAGGTGTAAATAATTTTATCACCACTGTTCTCAAAACGGTGAAGGAAAAACATTGAGAGGAAACCGGCATGTCCTAGAACCAAACATTCGAAGACATGTGACATCTAACAACCCACACTCTGTCCTCATCGTAGCACTCCACTACCACTACCTCTCAAATAGAGGAGGCCTGTGTCCCAGCAACGGGAACATTATAGGCTGATTATGATGTTTTAAGACATACAACAAGGCATAATAATTTTTATTGTCTTTCTTTTATTTTTATTTGTTGTCATTGTCTCTTATAAGGTTTTATAAACACAAATTAATGTACCTTTCCACAGTCATCAATTATTGCACACAGCAGCCCCTGGCTCTGCAGACACTTGTCTCTAAATAAATAAAACTTCCTCACAAGTGCTACACACTCATAGCAGGCATATGGGGGCAAGTTGTTGTATAGAGGCTAGAAATAAATGGTTGATAAGCATAATAGTTAGAATATTATATGCTTTATTGTACAGACGCCAGCACATCAACCTACTACAATCTGTCAGATTTCTGTAATAGATTTTCAACTTTATCGCTAAAGCATAAGGTTCAATGTTGATTGGGAAAATTTGACAGTTAGGTGTAGGTTGATGTGCTGGCGTCTGTACATTGTAAGAGTAAATAAATAACATGGCTTTATACTAAGCAATTAATCATATGGAACAATTTGAATAAAAGATAAGTATTTAGAAATTAAGTAAGAACTGAAAAAGCGTACTAGATAGAGAGCATAATCAGCATTCAATAAAATAAATAGTTTTTTTTTTTTATATTTGTAATGGGGTATCCATTCAAAACAAACTTACCTTACTTTCAATCATTAATGATGCAAAATAAGATTCTAAAGGGTATGCCGACAGGTCCTGCATTTTAACATCTGTATTTAAACAAATGCGGCACACTTGTAAGTCTCCCATGTTATATTATTACATAAAATATTTAAAAAATAAATAATTTGCGGCGATACAACGAGTTTTTAACACTGTATCATTGCTATTTCTGACGACGTGTTTACAGAACGACCATTATCACGTTCATGGTTAGAACATAATATAAATTTAAGTTTATTTATCATACATTAATAAACCCACGGTAAACATATGATATTTATTCATAAATTATAAAATAAAATAAAAATTCAAGTCTAAAAAAGACGCAAAAAATGCAAACAAATTCAAGAAAATGTCAAAGTCAAAGTGAAGTCAAAATCCTCTACCTTGTCAAACCACTACGATGTCACGGTGACACTGAAAACGTTTTATTGTTACTTTTAACATTTTCAGATGATAGAAAATAATAAAATTCAAGATAGGTTTAAAAATATATACTTTTTGTTACTAAAATGCATTCATCACGCTCTAAGCTATCAAAGAATATTTCATATATTGCATTCCACCATAATCAAAACAAAATATTTTGCGTTTCGTTTTGCTTCAAAATCAATCTCGTAATAGTCCCCGTGGAGAGGGTAGGCAGTTGGCAGTTGGTTTAGCCTACCGAGAGCCTACCACTGTAATCTGATAGTACCAAAAGCTGCCTACCACTGGTAGGCAGCTTTTGGTACTATCATACCACAGAGCATGTAACCTTTTTATCATACTATGCTATGCACGCTGAAGACGGTGTTTCAATTTGTCTAGGCCCCACTTGAATATGCATAAAAAGTAACTTGATTAAACTCGTGGTTTCACTTGATTTTCTTTGTTGTAAAAGAAAAGGACGCCGAATTAACCTAAGAACTTAAAAAAAATACCTATCTATTCTAGCCAGAATTGCAGACCCTCTACGGCGCCTTTAGAACTCATTTGTAATAAAACGTTCAACTTTTCGTAACTCACACGATGATATTAACTATTTTCAATTCAACCTAGGCACACCAAAATTCCCCCTTTTGTGTTATATGATGACTAATTCTTCGTCAAATTCTAAGAAAGGAACAGTTTCTAAGTAGAAATTCTTATGCCTGGGATCATAATAATCTGGTGGTACTATATAAATGAATAGAAACCACTAGAATTTGAGCCATTCGCTGAACAAAAACCGCGGTTTAGCTATGCAGGCTGACTTGGAGTGCGTTACCCAGGCAAAATGTTTTGCTTTAGAGAGATGAGACTTAAACAAATAATTAGTGTATCATGAGGAGCAATTTGTTTACTAATAGCAAAATTTGTTTGAATTGTAGTTTTTAAGTTATTTAAGAAAAACAAATTTTGCTGGAGTAACGTTTGAAACGTTACCCAGGCAAAATCGTCTTTCAAAAATTAGTTTCAGCACGGAACCAAATACATGAATAGATAGCTTTTGTTGAGTAGTAAATGTTTATAAATAGCAAAATTTGTGTGTGGTATAGTTCTTTAGTTATTTAAGATTTTGCTGCGGTAACGTTTTGGGATTTCCCAGATCTCGAAAACGGCTCAACGCAGAAGTTTGAAAAAAATACCAATAAAAGACCTTAATTTGTTTAAATTTGTTTAATCATTAGTTTTTGATTTGGTTGACGTAAACCAATGTAATTAAATGGTTTCAAAAATCAGAAGAAGCGGGTTTACATGTAAACCAATACACTTATAACCAAATAAACAGCTGTAAAAAATACCCGTGGTTCGACGCTTGTTTACAGCAGACATTTTAGATTTCATACTTTACACGTTAAGAAGATAAAAACAAATTTCATTTATTTTAGACTGGTCGTACTTTAGCGATCGAATACGCAGTTCCCATAACATTAAGAAACATGGCATACTTTAAACAAATTAAAATGATTCATGAAAATTCTTTCCTGTTAATTTCAGCCTTGAATTACGGCTCTAATGAAAGTTATCTCAAAAACAAGAATATGTCAGCAATTCTCTAATAAGCCGACCAAATTGAAAAGGTCACGTAAAAGCGACTGCACCGTACGTACGGGTAATCTTCGCAAATTAGCAGCTTGGTAACCGATGTTTTGTACAGTTAAGCAGAAAAACGTTATTCGTGAAGCCGATTTTTTAATATTTTTTAAGTGCAGTACCATATTACACAATTTTTACTAGTTAATAAAAGTGTAATATCATAGTGTATAATTTATAGTGTGATTTAAAACAATACAAACATATATACATGTAGCTATATTTTTAGTACTTAATTTGTTGTTTCTGTTAAACCAAATGTTTTATTTTGATACCACAACGCAAAGCCACGCTAAAAACGTTTTAACGTTCTTGATGCTAGTCAGAGCAGCGCGCATCGCTGTGTGCAATGCAACGCAACAGCTATATGCCTTGTCTTACTTACTCTTTAGCTGTGAGTAGTTGAGTACGCTCTATCTATGGGTACGCTAGCTCCGACCGAACCAATGAAACAATCAGTCGTGAACCAAGTGTTTTGGAGAGAAGTGCTTGTGGTTTATGTGTGTGTGTACGACAACGTCTTTGAACGATGTGAGTATTAAATGTTTTTATTTTACAGTACAGTTGTGTTTCAGTATAAAATAGTCATTCAGCGTATATTAATGTACGCTTTTTGGTGTGAATCAGAATAAAGAAAACTCGTCAAATGTGACCCAAAACACAATTAGCCCCGGCACAAAAAAAAACTTTGCCATTTTCTTCATTACAATTAGGAAAATATAGTATATAGTTTTTTTATCATTTCAATGGCTATCATGGAAATATTGAACCAGAATATCGCGCAAAATATGAAATATTATTGTTTTACGACAGACTCATCTCTTTATTGCTTAAAACTGTGTGTGTGATTATTGGCTAAAATAACAACGTGGCGGTCTCAGTGGTAGGCTTTAACTTTTAATTATTCTATACCTACGCCATGCTAGGCAATCGCGTTGTGATATTGCTCTTAGACTTAACGTAAACAAAACAAAAAGGATACAGTTTTTATACGTTTAAGCTATACTGTCATAAAGTTTCAAGCGCTTTAACGAATCTAGTATTATTCTCAATTATATTGAAGTGTGTTTGACAAGTCCGGTGAGTATTCGGTAATGATAGTTTATGAAACTTGTATAATGAGGGGTATTATACACGAGTGTTACAATACCTAGTTAGATATGTGCTGTTTCATACACGGTACTTTATATACACATTAATTGCAATCAGATCACACGAAATTCAGTATACGTACAACAAAGCGTAGGAATGGCGCCACGCCTAACAAAACCCAGCTCATCACTGCGCAAGCGCTTAAGCGGTTTATCTTTAGCCATCTTGGATTTTTTACGGCATTTATCGCATATTGGTAATTGGCGATCCCAACCTTAAAAACGACACCCTTTTTAATCTGCTAAAATGTCCTTTCGCGCAATATCTTGAGAAGACTGAAGGTACTGTACACCTACAGTCTTTTTACTGAAGTGTGCATTCGCAAATGTCTTTATGCGCAAGTATCCATTCGTGCGAATGTCTTTCTGCGCAAATGGCGAGACAAGTGTACTAGATTTTTAAAATGATAGGTAATGAAAATATTAATGTAAATGTGATGTGTGCCTTGCTTTTTTTTCAGGTAGTTGCACTTCATGGCTTCGGGAGCAGAATGTGCAAGCCTCAACTCACACCGTTGTTCATGTCAGTTCATTTTATATTCGGAAAATCACACATACCAGTGAAGTACCAGCAGGTACAATAAAATGGCAGGCCGAAAAGTAAAAGTGCCCCTTGACGACCTAAGAGTTGTGTTCTCCAAATATAAAGATATATTTAATGTTTCTATTCCCCCAATCTCAAATGAAGTTTATGACCACATACAACAAGAACTGCGTATTCAGTTTAATCACGAAGTCAGCAAAGCAGCCCTGCAAATATCTGCGAAGAGAAATAAAGTTTTATTTTTTAATTCTCGCGGAGATTGTGAAGATAATCGAACACAATTGCATGCAGTTGTAGAAGCTCCTTCTGATTTAACAGTTTCTTTTGAAATGAGTAAATATGACTACCATAAAATTGCGCCTATTGAATCCCACCATCTCGCACAAAATAAGTGGACCAACGAAATGCAAGATCATATATTTTTTAAAACCGATTTAGAATGCACATTCTCGTTTAAAAACAATTACGTGCCTACTGATCTCAAAAATAACGACATCACATGTACAGGAAGTTGTACGCAATGCAAAGCTAGTCTGTTCTTGACAATATCCCCCGAAACAGCTGATAATTCTTATAAAGTAACGCTTATTCTTACAAATTTGAAAAAAGGCTTTCGGCATGACCCTCGAATTAAAAATAAATTAACTTCACACCGGGTTAATCTGCACAAAGAAAAACTTAAAAACATTAAGGCTTTAAGGGTACGAAATTCAACGGCCGATGAAGTTATGAGCATGGATAATCCAAAAGAACAGCCAACTTTGCCTAAATTATTAAATTTGAGGAAATACCGGCATGAAGCTAGAAGCGCTCTTCAGTTTGATAAAAATATTATTTTATCACTGTATGCCATGACCTGTAGCCCACCGTATGACAGTTTCATAAAAAAAATGTCTCTTGTTCCATTTATATTGTATTTTTGGACTACTGAGCAAAGTATATATTACGATGACATCTTGGAAGACAAATATAAAATCCTGTCTATTGATGCCACTGGATCTTTATTTAAACCAATAAAGCCACCCGAAGCAAACGATTTTTTAAAATATAAAAATCCCAAACATGTTTTCTTATATGCCATCGTAGCATATACCTTGGGTGCTAGTGTTCCAATTTGTTATATGTGCTCTGACTCACACACAACAGAAACAATAGCCACATGGCTAAGCACATGGTTAAACAGAAGAGTCCTTCCAAATGAAATAATTTGTGATGATTCTTCTGCTTTAATAGCGGCCATAACGAAAACTTTTTTGAAAACGGACTTGAATAACTATTTAAGACAATGTTTTGCAATAGTTGAGGAAAAAAAAGGCAAGATACCTGCTTGTTACATCAGACTTGATAAGTCTCATTTTTTAAAAAAACTGTATACACAAAGTTGTTTTGACAAGACTTCTGAAACATGCAAATATTTTTATATCAATTGCATCAAATTGATACTACAATCACGAAGCTATGACGAAGTAAAACTAATTATTAAAGATGTAATCACACTTTCTCTTCATGAATATATAAGTACCGATCTTGATTATACGGCATCGAAATGTGAACAAGCATTGAAACGATTGAGCGACCAAATAAAAACATATCTAAGACACACAGACGAAATTGAAAAGAATGAAAGAGAGGACAGTTCCGAAGAAATATATTTTGTAACAGAAGATGAAGAGAGTGAGCAACACGGTGGCCCTATGCCTTTGATAAAATATTATGATGACATTATGAATACAGAACTATTATATTTACAGTTAATTGAATCTACACCAATGAAAAATGCTTTTTTTTTGCCGGAAATTAACAACACTCTTAAAAGACTTTTGAAAAAATTACCTTTGTGGGGCAATATTATGACTGATTATTTTCCTGGAGCCAAAGACTATGCCAGCAGCTCAAATGTAGAAAATCATTTTAAGGACATCAAAACTATATATTTTGAGACCAAAGTTGAACGCGTCCGGTTAGACGAATTTCTTATACAACATTATAGTTTTATTAACGGAACCATAAAATTAAGCTCTAGTCAAATTTTACACGAGAATACTAAGAACAAAGAAGAACAGGCCTTAAAACTAAGAAACAAAAAGGAAAAACGCAAAACAAATTATGAGTATTTCTCACGAAAAATAGTAAAAATTAGAGACAAACACGAACAAAAACGAGATTAATTCTCAGCAGAGTTAATTATATCTGATTCTGCACCGAAGTCAGTTGAAAAAGAAGAAGAAGAAGAGAACCTAACTGATACGTCAGATTTTGATATTCAATCAATTTTTCAAAATAAACCTATAGAAGTTGAAAACTGGCGGGGACTTACCATACCCACTCCTAAATCAAAAAAAGCTACCTCCATATACATATTACAGAATGGTAACGTCGCATATTCTTATGTACACCAAAACAGGGTACTTATAACAAACACTTGTGCTTTTGATTCCCTCGCGCAAGCATTCGGTGTAGCTTATCAAGACAGGCCTGCTTTCAGAGAAAAGTTAAATAGTGCTAGCGATGGCTTAACCACATTCATAAAAGTATTATCTAATACGAGAAAAACTTGCAAAAGATTATATGAACTTCGTGACAAACTATTGATTGACCTTTTTGATAAAACAAAGTCATAGCAAAATATTATCAGTTGTGAATGTAATATAACAATGATTTTAGAACAGGTATTCATGAGCAACATATACTTTTCTGCCACCAGACAGAGGTGTTGCTCAAATGACACATGCTCAAATGCATTACAACCAAAGATAATTGATTGTAAATATATATCTTTAAATATAAATATTATAACACAAAAGGGTATTGACTTCTTGGAAGAATCTGCCACATCGTGTATTAATAATGATAATGTTTCACTGTGTCCTGTATGCGAGACAGGAAATGTATATTTTACATATGAATTAAAACCATTACTTTTCTTCGAACTACATGACATGTCTGTTAACCTGAATGATATACCCATTAATATAGAGTTAAATGGCCAACAGTATATGATTTTGGCAGTAATTGATTTTGACCCACCATCAAGTTCCACATTGATTGGACATTACAGAGCATACTGTTACAGAACGAAAACTCAACAATATGAATGTTACGATGATCTGTACTGTAAACTACAGAAATGCAAAAACTCCATAATGCCACATTTGATTATATATTCATTAGTGTAGGTAATTAAAACGTTAGAGACTGGAAGCATAAAACACATAATTTTATTGGATTAGGTACGAATCTGTGATTATGAGTGATATTAGTAGTTATTAATGATAAAAACTGTACTGTTTCCTATATTTTTAAATAGGTACATAAGTGTAAAAGTTGTTTATTTTTTATATAATTGTTGGAAGATTTTTATTATATTGTTGTTTTCTCATTTAAAAGTTTTGTGATTATATACATTTTTTATAGAATATGCTCGAAACCGTCCCTCATAAGGGCAAGAAATATAGGCAAGCCGATAATACATAGATATTTTGTAAAAAAAAACATTAAATGTGCTTTGCACATTACACACACAACGCCGACTCAATTCCAACTCAAGTCACACTGTGGTATTGAAATATGAGCTTTATGTCGTGTTACTTAGAGTGGATATTTCAACATTAAGTTAAAAGAAGGTTACGACGCTTTGACAATGATTGGTTCACGGGTTATCCACCTGTGGCAGTCACATGTAATGTTAAAATATTCACTCTAAGTAACACGTAACAAAACTCATATTAAAATGCCATACTGTGAGTCGAGGTGAAATGGAGTCCACCTATCAACCTACGTTATTAGTACCTCCTAAGGAAAATTGTACAAACTATTAATGTATCCAAATATTAAAATTAAGTAAGTAGGTTATAACTTATCTGTGATTTTTCTCTAAAAATGTTGATGCTAAGGCAAAGCAATACATATAATTTGTATGAGACTGATTTTTTAAATAAAAATAATGAATCTTAACCATTTTATTATTTTAACTAACCTGACCAGAAAACTTTTGTATTCAACTGTACTAACAAAACATCTATATTATCCTGTTCATTTCAGATGGTTGCGCTTATGTATGGTGCGGTCGCTTTTATGTGACCTTTTCAATTTGGTCGGCTCATTAGAGAATTGCTGACATAATCTTGTTTTTGAGATAACTTTCATTAGAGCCGTAATTCAAAGCTGCAATTAACAGGAAGGAATTTTCAGGAATCATTTTAATTTGTTTAAAGTATGCCATGTTTCTTAATGTTATGGGAACTGCGTATTTGATCGCTAAAGTACGACCAGTCTAAAATAAATCAAATTTGTTTTTATCTTCTTAATGTGTAAACTCAGACCAACAAAATGTTGGTCTGAGTGTGTAAAGTATGAAATCTAATATTTCTGATGTAAACAAGCGTCGAACCACGGGTATTTTTTACAGCTGTTTATTTGGTTATAAGTGTATTGGTTTACTTGCAAACCCGTTTCTTCTGATTTTTGAAACCATTTAATTACATTGGTTTACGTCAACCAAATCAAAAACTAATGATTAAACAAATTTAAACAAATTGAGGTCTTTTATTGGTATTTTTTTCAAACTTCTGCGTTGAGCCGTTTTCGAGATCTGGGAAATCCCAAAACGTTACCGCAGCAAAATCTTAAATAACTAAAGAACTATACCACACACAAATTTTGCTATTTATAAACATTTACTACGCAACAAAAGCTATCTATTCATGTATTTGGTTCCGTGCTGAAACTAATTTTTGAAAGACTATTTTGCCTGGGTAACGTTTCAAACGTTACTCCAGCAAAATTTGTTTTTCTCAAATAACTTAAAAACTACAATTCAAACAAATTTTGCTATTAGTAAACAAATTGCTCCTCATGATACACTAATTATTTGTTTAAGTCTCATCTCTCTAAAGCAAAACATTTTGCCTGGGTAACGCACTCGCTGACTTGTACCTACTGTACCATGTAGTGATGTAGGTATAGATAGATACATAGGCATAGAATGATGCAAACCGGATCTCGACAGAGCGAGTTTTGATACATTATAATATTTATGAACAGTTTATCATATTAAAACTACATTAACTACATATAACTTATTAATAGAGTAGGTCCCTACTTATTTATCCGAGTTGTGGTATGTGTACTGTTATGGACAATATGTTGTACAATTAGATAATTGCCGTAGTGGTCGGGCCTAATTCAGTTGGTCACGCCTGGCATCAAGCTCAATGCGCCGCCGTAATTCAAAATCATGAACTTTGGTTTTAACCAAAATCCTCCTCCTTCTTGTGCTCACGTGCCCGCAGTGCGTGAGGATGTTCTCAAAAAAGATTAGCTACATAAGCCACATGCGAGCTTACGAACGACAATTAAGTAGTGCGTAGTTGAAGCAATCGCCCTGGCCGAAATCGGTCGGATCGCATCATCATCATGTTATACAAATGTTTGGTTTATGGAAACATTTGTTCCATGAAGGAACATAACAGGAAGGATGTTCCAAACGAGTGTTAGACCCAGGAGGCCTACCACAAGCTCTTAACGCGATCCATTTTAGGACCTAAACTGAACTGTTCTTCTAATTCGTACCATGACGTCAGTTTAACGATTCAGTTTATTGTCCCAAACTGAGTCGCAAGTTTTGGTTTCATTCATACTTGTTTGGTACCATGACGTCCATAGAGCAGCTCAAGGGATGCAGTTTAGGAACCTAAACTGAAATGTCTTGTTTTTGAATCGTTTTTAATTAGATCATGGTAGGCCATCTGGTCTAACCATGGTCTAACACTCGTTTGGCAGGCAACAGGAACAAGTGGGAAGAAACATGCGTTTTTATTGGTGCCCTACATACAGGGTTTATTTTCAAAGACCAGCCAAATTTAAGGGTGTGGTACAGACCATCAAACTGAACAACTGTCTCCATGGGACCAACATCGTAATCACGAAAAATTTATCAACTGTCCCATCCATAGATACGAGTATATGGTCCCATCCAAAGATAATAATTCTTTGGTCCCATCTTAATCGACCTAAACGTATGGGCGATCTGTACCACACCCTTAAACTGATGGTCTTTGAAGTCTAAACCTGTATAGTCCTTAGCAAATGATCAATTAATAAATATCTTAGTACAGTCAACAGCACATCCATCACGTGTGACGTGCCGGCGCCATTTTTTGGTAAGTAGGTACTTATTTTACTTCGTTCGTACAGAGAATAAATTCAAATCCCAGGTTGGACCAACCAAATATACCTAGGTACATACACAGGTACCTATATTTATGTAGGTTAGGTAGGTACATAGGAGCCACCGAGTTAAGCCGCGCATATTCATCGATCTGCGCACGGCGCAATAGCCATTTAGCCATTAGCCCTTTAGCGTCATTATGATGTCTAGTAGGGGGAATTCTGATTTGTATGTTTCGTTTCATTTTCTGTGTATCAATAATGGCAGATGAGACCTCGCGCACGCAACCACTAAAAATATTAAATTCGGAAGATACACATTTAGATAATCTAAGTACTTACATACATATACCTACCTACGTGCTACCTACGTACATAAACTCACACCTTCTCACGGAGAGGTAGGCAGAAACAACTGAACTGACCGACTCCTTTTGCTCTACGTTTACCACCTTAAGTACAGTCAACAAGAGATAAGTATGCAGGATCGTCGGATATAGTTGAAGTTTAGAAAGAAACCGATGGCTGTTGTCGACTAAAATTTAATTTGATAAACGAGCTGTTTGTTTTCTATTTTAATAAAATTATAAATTACATTAATTACTACATAATAAGATATACTTATATTACGTTCATTAGCATCGTTGAGTACCTAGATACAGAAAGCATTTTTCCTAAAACTGATGTACACCCTGAGCAACTCAATCAAGTAAGTTCCAATAGAGCCTGAAAACATATACCTATTGATTTTTTACCAGAGCATCGAACACAGCTGCTCTGTTGGTCAGTAGTCACACTTGCGAGTTGCGACCATACCATAGGTACTTCACTGCCAGATAATTCAGGAGATAAGGTTCCGACGATACCTGATATAATATACTAGCTAAAACAATAAAGACAGGTATTATTATTTAAAAAAAAAACACTTTATTGCATAAGTAGGTACTTAATGTTTTTTTGATAATTGCAACGATGTTAGATGTTCTACTCTGTGAGCTACTTAGGTAAGATAATATGAATTTTTCGTTTCTGGAAATTGTGGTAAAGCCTGCACCCTAATTGCGTAACACACTATCAATAACAATCCGACAGTCTGATATTTAAGGATATTGCTAATCTATTGCTTAATATACAGGGTTAGTTTTCAAAGACCAGCTAAATTTAAGGATGTGGTACAGACCATCAAACTGAACAATTTTGTCCATGGAGCCAATTTCGTAATCGCGAATAAAAATTCGGCCGTCCCATACGTTTAGGTCAAGTAGGTAGGTATTGAAGTTTTCTATGGGACAGTTGATAAATTTTTCGCGATTACGATGTTGGTCCCATGGAGAAAGTTCAGTTTGATGGTCTGTATACCCACGGATATCTATGTCTGTACCACACCCTTGAATTTGGCTGGGCTTTGAAAACTAACCCTGTATGTTTAAAAAAAATTGTCTACTCAACAAAGTAAATAACGCAATGAATGATGTTGAATTGTCAAAATGAAAGCCATTCCTACTGTTTGTGTGTAGGTAACGCCACAGAATAACTATTGTTACTAGTAACGCAATCACCCCGCTGTTGTCTCTCTTTCCATCATCTGCAAGCTACGCCTAATATTCCTAATGGGTTATACAGGGTTATTGGAAAAACACCATGAACCTCTTAAGAGGCCATTTGTACTCATCATTATGAACAACTTTTACTATGGGACTACCCATAGTAAAAGTTGTTCATAATGATGAGTACAATGACCTCGGAGGTTGTTAGTGTTTTTCCAGTAACCCTGTATACTGGAATTTATACCTGTATTCGAATACGAATGACACTCGCTCTTTGCAATCAAACTTCAACCCCCTCATGCCCGTTTGACGGATTTCCAAAAGCTTACTTACATCTAGATGTAAGTAAGCTTTTAGTTTCTAGGACCTATTAGGACCTAGGTCCTAGAAGGTAGAGTTCCAGACATTTCGTGAAAAGTGCTATGAATTCTGAAAAACATTTGCATGAAATGATGATAAGATGTAAGATAAAGAGATAAACTTATTTGTCGTACTATACATCAACCTCAACCATGAATGGGCGTGACAGACCATCCATGATAACGAAATATTGTGAAATATATAAAAGTTACCTAATAGACATGTATACGGGAAGTAACTTAGTCATTATGATTGTGTTACCGCTGTTACCGATGTAGGTGTCGATTCATATAGGAAAACTAAGAGCATAGGTACCTACTCGGAGAAGAACATTAAACTCCACAGGAAATTGTAAGGTTCAAACACGGGCAGTCAGCCCAGCACCCTAATTGAGTAATACACAATCTGAATCATTTTGAAGGATGCTAATCCATTGCTTTATATATTATGTTTGTAAAATTTGTCTGCTCAACCACGTAAATAACGCGATGAATGTTGTTAAACTATCAAGATGGCATGTATTTAATTGTTGTTTTTATTTTGTATTTTTTAACTTATAAAATCATTTTTAATATTCGACACAATGTAAAAATTGTTATGAATATAAATAAATAAAGATGAAAGCCATTTCTACTATTATGCTGTGGCCACACCAACGGGAAACGCCGTTGATTATCGCGATAATGGGCGTTAACCTTTTAACCGCCCGACTTTATATGAGTTGTCGTGCCCCCAGCGCCCGAACAAAAAAAAAAAAAAAACGAAAGATAAACGCCGATGAAACGAGCTGTGATGATGTAATAATAATTCAGATTAAACGAGCTGTGTTATTTGGTCGTATATATACGACCCTGGCGGAATGGACACGAAAATATTTGTCGGATTAATCCGACGTAAGCGGTTAAAAGGTTAACCGTAGGCGCAGGCACAACTTATCGCTATAATTAACGGCGTTTCCTGTTGGTGTGCCCCGGGCATTATGCCGGGGCACACCAACAGGAAATAGTTTCAAATTGAACAGGATCACAACTGACCCGTGGAAAAGGCCTACTGGGGAAACCACGTTAAAAAAAACGCGCTAAGTACGAGTACACTACCTCATAGGTGGCGTGAAAACGTGTGCATATTATGACGATTACAACTTTTACAACTTTTTGAATCGCTATATCTCAAAAACGGTGGCTCGTAGGAAAAGTATTGATACATTTTTTGTAGAGAATTTTATGATCTACAATTTTTGTCTGAAGTATTTTTATGATAAAACTTACCGTTTTGCTGCAAATCGCGAAAAACTCATTGTTTGACCTTTGACCTTGAATAAACATTTTTCCATACAGGGGAAAGATGGGGAACTTTCAAATTTTATTTTTAATCCTATTTTAAACAATCTTACTGATTTTCAGCTTGGTGGGAATTTATGTAGCTTCGAATGTCTAAATTGACCGGACTATAAGTTTGTCATTGCAATAATTATCGGAATAATTACCGCGGTGTTTACGACGATTGTCGTTTCCTGTTGGTGTGGCCCAGGCATGAGAACGCAATTACCCCGCGGGCCCCAGCGTCTGCGATTTACGTGCCCCGTGCCTCTATGAGTTGCATAACCGCTTGAAATAATAACCACGCGCCACGCTAGCATGCAACAGGTTAATGGTAGGATTACCTAATTGTTTTCCCGATGTCAAGTAGGTACTTACATGTAGAGCTAGCATCAGCATCTTCCGTTCATTGTGCCTACCTGTATGTTTCTTTTTCCTTTCTTTCCTTACTCCTCCAGGGCGTGAAATAATAGGAGTTGGGCAGTAAGTATAATCAGCCTATAGCCTTCCCACTGCTGGGACACAGGCCTCCTCTCTGTGAGTGCGAGTAGGCCATAGTCTACCATACGGGCCCAATGCGGGTTGCCGGACGTCAATATGTCTTCGATTTTATGGTTCGAGGACATGCCGGTTTCCTCACGATGTTTTTCTTCATCGTTTTGGGAGCAGTGGGCAGTTGGGCAGCGTCAGTGGTCAATTCTTTAACAGAAACCGGTAGGTGAGGCTAAACCACAGAACAGATAAAGAGGTAAACGATGCTGTTGAAAATATTATAAAATAGTAAGTAGGTAAGTAGGACTGGGTAGCCGACCCTAACATATTTGGGAAAAGGCTTAAGCCCGTCACAGACATAGCTATAATATATATTAATATGAATCATAGCAAGACATATTACGACATATTTTCTATATAAATTTGCGATTGACCGCACACGCAGCTATAATATATATTTCTATGACGTCACCAAAATATGTCGACATATCTGTAATTTATATTATAGCTAGGCCGACCATCAATAAAAATAAAGGCAAAATATATATTATAGCATCGTCTCCGTGTGTGGTAGCTTGCTATAAAATATATTATAGTACGGTATATTAATATAGATTATAGCTAGGTGTGTGACGGGCTTTAGGCAGATAGATTGATTGAGTAGCTCACAGATATAGATACACCTAGATAACGCAGGAGTAACTACTTCGTGTGCCAAAAATCGCACCCAGCTTACGTAAAAAAATCATAATCCGCCACTTTCTCGCCCAGGAGGCCTACCACAAGCTCTTAACGCGATCCATTTTAGGACCAAAACTGAACTGCGTTCTTCTAATTCGTACCATGACATCAGTTTAACGATTCAGTTTAGGCCGTGCCATCTGCTGACAGCCATTGTCCCAAACTGAGTCGCAAGTTTTGGTTTCATTCATAATTGTTTGGTACTATGACGTCCATAGAGCAGCTCAAGCGATGTAGTTTAGGAACCTAAACTGAAATGTCTTGTTTTTGAATAGTTTTTAATTAGATCATGGTAGGCCACAGTGTCCTGTGTACTGGTGGCTGGGTGAGCGTGAGCGCTGGCGCTAGGCCTCGGCGGCCCGGGCAGGGCAAGCAAGACGGGTGCCGCACGCGGCGGCGTCTTTGAATTGATTTGATTTTCCCATCACTAAATAGTACCTACTTGTGATTGTGACGTCCTGGTAGGTACTTAGGTAGTAAAAAAATGCACGCTTCGTTTTTATACAGATCGCGATACTTGCGTTATTTAGGTCTATCTATATCTGTGGAGTAGCTAGTAGTAGCTACCTGCAGGTTTCATCAGAGGCGAACCACGTAAATTTAATAACGTTTTGAAATCAAAACAGTTTGAATACTTACTTATTTATTTTTTACCAGCTTGACAGCTTCCATGCGCGACTTCTTGTTCAGATTTTGAAAAGTGTTTACGTATTAATAACGGGGTCAAGAATAAGACCATTGCAGCAAATGTTTTAGTTCGACTCTTTATAAGTAGTTTTCTAGGGCCAGCGTAGCGTAGGACCTTGAAGTCCAAGGTTCGACTCCCAAATCAAGCATGGCGAACATTGAGAAACTAAGATCTGTGGATCTAAAATTAGTTGTGTTTGTTTGGATTGTGGGATGGCTTTATGACTTTTATTCTTATGTTTTTTTATGGTCCACTTTATGGTTGTGGTCGCCAGTTCTCTACCGTTTGTAGATGGTTTGTAGACATCGACCATGACTAGAGGAGTTACAGGTTTCGTTGCTATCCCAGAAACAAGACTAAATTTTCGCAAGTGTCATCAGCAGGCACCTTAGACTAAGCCAGACCCTTCAAACACTGCTTAGCGGCTGAAATATGGATGGTGTTTAAACTCCTTCCCTGGACGATCACCTACTCACTAGAGCTAGCATAATCAGCCTATAAAGTGTTCCCACTGCTGGGACACAAGCCTCCTCTCGGTAAGAGGGAGTAATTATCTACTAGGTACGTGGGGTTGCGGTTGGTAGGTGTCACATGTCTTCGAATTTTTGAGTTTAGGACATGCAGGTTTCCTTACGATGTTCTCATTCACTGTTTTTGAGAGCAGTGGTGATGGTGATGAAATGGTTTACACAAAGTAGAGCGCCTGTCTTGGTTCCAACTTCGAACCTACGACCTATACAACTCGTAACTCGCGGCCGTTACCACTGGGCCACCAGTACCTACCACTGCTCTAGAGCTCATAGGGCTAACAAGTATCGAATGTAGCGACTTAATTAGTTGTCAGTCAACCTAGATCAATATTAAGCTCTAGGGTTTCCCGAAAAGCCTTTCATAGCGTCAATATCTATCTAAGTAATATTAATTTATTCTATGGATTCGAGAAAAGGTGGTGCGCTGTGCACCCGCATCGCAGACCACTATTAAAAGTTGCTTCAAAGAAAACACATTTAGGCCACGCCAAATTATACGTCGATACTTAGGTCATTTTTTTGTTGATTGTAGGTGTATGTACTACAATAAAACATTGACTTATAATTACTAGCATATCCTTAATTTTGAAGTCATTGCAATAAAAGATAATGTTCAGTTTAGTGACGTCACTCCACTTGACTTAATCCTCTTTTCTTGTAGGTACACGAGATAAAACAAAGATACTAAAAAAAACAGTCAAGAGCGAGTCGGACTCGCGCACCGAGGGTTCCGTATTTTGAAACGTGAAATGTTTTTAAATTTTCATTGGCGAAGCCTATATTCGTCGAATATTGTAGTTTTAGGTCAACATCATATCTTGACCGATAGTGGAACTAATGTAATTTCTGTTGATTATTTCTGAAAAAGTGTGCTATTTAGAGACTTATTTTTCCTGTACTACACACTTCTATCACAGAATAATTTCAGATTTTTCTCTATGCAAACTTCGGAGATAAGGGGGGAATCATAGATATATGAAAGAAGGGGGAATGGTATTTTTTTTTTAATTTTTCATCAAGTTTCGAAAACTATGCGGCCTAAAATAAAAAAAAAAAAACGTTTGAGAATGTGCAAACTGCGCTCTTTCATATGATACCCCACACGCCCTAGTAGCCTCACTTCGAATTTTTAAGACCCCTTTCAGGCACTGTTGCAAAAAAATTTTTTTTGCTTTCTTATTTGCAAAATAGTTGGGCAAAAGTCATCTAAAACTATTCTAAAGAAGTTGATAGCATTAGTAGTTCTTGAGATATCCAGCGGTAACAGACGGACAGACAGACTGAGTCGCACCATAAGGGTTCCTTTTTACCATTTTGCTACGGAACCCTAAAAACAGAATAAAATGTTGGTAAAACCTTCCCTTCTTACTTGATAGTACTTAACTTAACTAAGTGTGGGTACCTACCTACTTTGAGCAATCACTTAACCCCTTAGTGCCCTTACTAATAACCTCAAATTTATAACTTAATGACCAAGTATTTTATTAGGTATTAGATAACTTGCAACGTGGTACATCAGCCGATCAATAAACTGTGCATAGGTACCTACATTATAGTATATTATATTAGATGTGGTCACATGCTGACACGCTTCTGTCTGACGCTGAGTCGCCGAACTTTGATCAAGTCAAGCCCAGACGTAGAATCTATGGTAGACACTGATTCTGTGATTGTGATTATAGATAGGTTCTAGCTAAGCAATGATGAACATATTTTATTAGGTACCTACGTCATTGGTTATTTATAGGTAGGTATATTTCCAATCTACACAAATACCTACGGTCACGGTAGGTAGATAGGTATACCTACCTACCTACTTAGGTTCCTGAGAAACATGGGCACTGAGTAGGTATATTTTCCCATGATTTTCGCTAACGCTCTCGGAAAACGCAATTGAACATTTTCATTTTCACCTACATAAGTAGGTCAACCAATCCCTATAGTCGGAGGAGGTTGGAGTAAAAAAAAAAAGTTATATCTAAGTAGGTAGGTATTAAAAAAAATTTAGGTAGTATTTTGAATACTTAGGTAACTAAGTATACCTAGGTACTTAGTTAGTTTTTACTTTACTTTCATTATTGATTAGATTAACGTTGTTATCAGACGATCAGACGGAATAGTATCAGTTAGGTAGGTAGGTAGGTACTTAATGTTAGCGCCATGGAAGCCCCTGTCCTAAAGTTTCAAACAAACTTACCTTAGGTACCTACTTACTCTTTTATTTCAATGGTTTTACTAACCAAAGAGCACAAAGAGGGTACATAACATACACACAAAAAGAAAAAAGTAAAATCTACCAAAATCCCGTATGCACCTACCTACTTCGTGACCAAGTAGGTTAAAATACTTACGTAAGCTTGTAATTGCATTATATACCTACCTACGTTCTCTTTACGTTCATAGTAAAATACCTAAACATTTGACATCTACTTTTTACTTGTTGCTGTCTCGTTCACTCATGCAGGGGATTATTGTTCGTGGAATGCGCGCGTCGGCAAGTCTCGCTACGCACTGTTGGTAAGACCTAGATTATCAACCCGAACAACGCGTGCACTCTCTATGTTATTGGCGTAAGGTACAGTTTCGCACCGCTGTTTGTATTGGAGCGCCCAAGCGACATCGAGGCAGCTGTAGCGAGACTACCGATAGTGTCTACTTTGTAAAGAGTACATTCATAAATTATATTTTAGGTATTGAATAAAGACTGATTTAAGGCACTTAGCAGAGTGCAAAAATTCCCAAAAAATCAAATGTTTTTTGGAATGGACTTCTGAAGCTTTTAACGAGTGATTTCCAAAATTAAATTAGTCGAAAATAGAACAAAATTAAAAGTCCTTGAGAACTAGTCTCGTGGGGAGTGCATCGACGTCATTGACGGGACTTTTGTAGATATGTATGGCCGCTAGCAGTGACCTGATTGGCCAACGAAGCCTTGTCGGCGGCCATTTTGTTAGCTGCTGAGTCACCAAAAGGTGAAAAATGTACATGAATTGCACTCCCCACGAGACTTCACAACGGTATTGGGCATTTCCCTGAACACAAAATTTGGGTTTCATGTTCCTTACCTACCACAGCGTGGATAATAAGAAAAATATTTTTCCAATTATTTATAAGTTTTACGGGTTACAGAGTTCTAGATCGATCATACAGAAATTGCCGCGAAAATAAATTTTCAAAAGTTGACGTCGGCAAAATAGTGCGGAACTTATATTTTCTTAGTTCTGTCGACCCTCACATGGATGGACTATGAACAGTGAACGCGAATCATCGGTGGAAACTTGTCGTGGAATGTGTGAATGATAGTGAATTAAATATTCGATAACGCATAGTATGCTTCGGCGATCTGTCAAAATAGTGAAGTGATAAGTGGACGATGCCACCGTGCAAAACGATTGTTTACTAATTTTTGACTGAAACTTGCCACAGCGACGCTGCAGAATGTAGCCCTAGATTTATGTGACGTGTGGAATATTACAAACTGTGTTTTTGTTTCACGAGGAGTGAGCTGTGATCGTAAACATGACGGACACTTCGAGCACCACACCAACCATGGTCAAGGTAAAGACTGAGCGGCCCGACGAGGCGGAGATTAGGGAGCTAGCCGCAAAAATGGTGGAGGCGAACAAGGCCAAGGCGCTAGCGGCGTCTGTGGCGGCAGCACGGCCTCCGCCAGGCTCGCTCGTCGGCGTGGCGCCGCCGGGCTCCGGCGGACAGATGGGCATCCTCAACTTTCTGGCACGAAAACCTGCCCCAAACAACACGGGTGACATGCGGCCCATAATCGACGGTGACAAAAAGACCCCGGCCCCGGACGAGGCCAGCTGGAAAGGTCATTTCGGCTGGGACATGCTAGGCAAATGTCACATACCTTATATATACCGGTCCACCGAGAAGTATGTGGCTGTTAAGATGGTGGAGATCAAGCTCCTCAACAAGTACCTGAACTATCTCCATGCAGACATATACTCGTGTACATGTATAAGGAGTTACTACATCACAGAGATAGAAGCTCGGCTGTTGAATGAGATAAACAACAGGCATTGTGACGGACAGTTTGGTCGGGAACCATTTTCACAGAAAGACTTGGTAGTGCGGTTGTCGGATGCCTATGAGTTCTATAACTTCCTAGATGTTTGTTACAATAAGTTATTAAGAGGTACAACAAATAGTAAAGACAAGTGTGGTTTCATTAGGATAAACAAGGAGTCTGTTGTACCATATACAGTGCGGGATGGCCAGAAATTTGTACCTCTATTTTATTTTGAAGGTGAAACGGACAATTTGAAATTAAAGGCAGACCAGTTGAAAGGCTGGGACCTATCGTACTTGAAGTTCTGTTGTAAAGTGCAGGGTATTCGGAATGAACTATTTGCTAGTGAGACATGTTCAGTGATAAGTTTATCGGACATTAAAAGCTATTTCCCACCGGGGACGGAGTTTGAGGAGTACTGGCCAAACAAAGTTGTTGACTCACAGCTGCTGATATCAGCAAAAGGTGAGAAAATTAGCGTAAGAATTGTTTTGAAGTTGTTAATGTACTTCATTGTATGGAACTTGGTGGAGGCCTTTATCCCGCCAGTAGATTTAAGGCTGATTTTTCAATCAACTGATAACTTTATTTGAGGAATAATTTTGAAATTTTGACAGTTTTTTCATACAAAAACTGTCAAATGTCAATTTTATTCCTCGAATAAGTTGAAGGACATTGACCTATTGCAAATATTTGCTGTGTCAATTGATTATATTATTATTGCACTTAAGTACAGTCTGCACCAAAATCTTGTATAGTTGGTCAAGTAAATATTATATTACTAGCAGCGCCCGCGGTTTCACCCGCATAAGTTTCGACCCCATGGGAATATCGGGATAAAAACTATCCCATTTTCTTTCCCGGGACTCAAACTATCTCTATACCAAATTTCATCTAAATCGGTTCAGCAGTTTATTTATTTATTTTTGATACTGACTGTACAGGTACACTTCAACAATATTGGTAATTTTATGTAGTGCCTATGTACAGACGCCAGCACATCAACCTACACCTAACTGTCAAATTTTCCCAATCAACATTGAACCTTATACTTTAGCGATAAAGTTGAAAATCTATTACAGAAATCTGACAGATTGTAGTAGGTTGATGTGCTGGCGTCTGTACCTACTTCATGATTAATTTATTTTATCACAGATTAATAGATTTTAAGGTACAGGTAAGGTAGGTAGGTAGGTGTGGCCTTTCTTTCCACATATGTAAAAGCATCTCAATATTAACATTACTCTAACAAACTACCTTCTAAAACATTGGTTGCAAGTCTTCTCAAAAGCCTTATTGTTACAAATTGCTTTATTGCCGCTTTTATCTAGCAAATAACAACTTTACTAAAGAAAAAAAAAACTTCTTTTAGTTCTTCTTTTCAATGTTTACAAAAGTCTTCATAGTATCAACTTAAACATGCTTCTGTCTTTTGTTTTTCTATTTAAGGGGACTACAGTCCCTAAACGCAAAAAACGCAAGTTTTATAATGCCTAAAAGTATATGATGGACTGCAGTTAACAAAATCAGAAAAATATATGATAATTATTCTTCAGGATAATGCTAGTTAGATAGTGCTAATTGCTTAAAATTTTGCAATAAATTACCAGTGTTTTGCAATAAATTACCAGTGTCATCATGCTTCTCTTTCTTTTCTATGCAGTCCGACAGTGACTGCGATTTAGGTTATGTAGTCCCTTAAATGACATCATTGAGGTTTCTTTAAAAAGGTAAAAAAAAACTGTGCAATCTTGTTCTTGTTTGACATTCACATGGTACTTGTAAACAAACAAAAAACAAGGTCATACAAGACTTGAAGACAAGTGATCAAAATAATGTTTTCATAATTATTTACTTACAGCATTTTATTACAGTATATCACAATCTTTGGGATACATCATGTCTTGTAAAGGCAACATTTTGAAACATTGAAACACATTAGTTGCAGACTGTTCTTTAAAGTTTAGGGGAGTTTAAAAAAATTGATTATTGTGCTGCAGCTGCCACTATATCTCGGCTGGCTGGTTTGCCCTTCATTGTCCACTTTCTAGGAAAAGATTCTTACTTATTATTGCCTGGTTTAGGTAAACTAAAAATCCAATGGCTAAAAACGTCAGCAGTTTCACCAAAATGAGTAAAAACAAAAGGGCGCCATTGCAGCCCGAAACCTTGTCGAGGATATCATATAAAATTTTGCATAAACTACCCGAATATGGTTATTCTGGTAGTTTATGCGGGATTTTGTGTGGTTACCTTCAAATTATTTATTAAGTAAACCATTAAGACAACATGAAGTAAGTTAAAATTAAGTCTTCCATGTTTTCAAACATACCCAAAGTCAAGCTAATAATAGCGCGTTAAAAATAACAGCCTATTACGAATGAGTGCGCTTAGAGTCGTAAGCGTTCGTATATTTCGTAAAAAATGAATAAGTAACTGTTTTTGGTTCACTTATGAACCACTAGCTGTGCCCCGCGGTTTCACCCGCATAAGTTTCGATCCCATGGGAATATCGGGATAAAAAGTAGCCTATGTGTCAATCCAGGGTGTCAGCTACTTCCATACCAAATTTTATCAAAATTGGTCCAGCCGTTTGTGCGTGAAAAAGTAACAAACATATAAACACACTCACAAACTTTCGCCTTTATAATATTACTAGCTGCGCCCCGCGGTTTCACCCGCGTAAATGTCGATCCCGTGAGAATATCGGGATAAAAAGTATCCTATATGTTATTCTGATGTATAAGCTATATTACTGTAGTTTCATCAAAATCTGTTCATTAGTTTTTGCGTGAAAGAGTAACAAACATCCTCACAAACTTTCACATTTATAATATTGGTAGGATACTACAGCTAGTATCCTACCAATATTATAAATGTACGCGTAAGGCGTGTAAGGCGGTACCTCAGACCAACAAAAAAAGATAGACAGCGCGCCGCGAACATTAAAAGTGAAGCCACCTTTTTATCTATGTGTGTATTGAAGAGTTGCCATTTGTTAAATTTTTTCCCTATAATTTGGGGATATTTGTGAGGGTAGGAACTAGTATAATATTGTACGAGTATTGTTGAGTATGGTATAGTACCTCAATTGTTTAGATTTTAGAAGGACTTCTATTAAAAAAAAAAAACTCATATTTTCAATCAACTTTATTAAATATTATTATATTATTTATTTTTAATTTCATTATTAATTGGAAACCTAAAATATTAAATACATATGAAAAGAAAATGGGAATATAACTCGAAGTAAGAAATCATATTTATATGTGTAGATTAATTGAAAGGGGAAATTTTAAATCGTCTTATGGCAACCCCCGCACTTTATGTCACCGCTTTCGTTCGTTGAGGTTTTTTGTTCCAAGTAACCTAAAATTCATACATAAATAATAAAGAAACGATGTAATTTCAAGTACTTATAAGTGAAAAGCGATTCCGTGAGACTTTTTGTGTGGTTTTGCAACTTTTCACTACACAGGAAGGCATAATTATATTTTTTAAATCTATGTTATCTTGACGACGACTTGTGACAAACTAAGAGCAATGAGCATGGTTTTAGTGTAGGTGTGTGCGTGAGCGTGTATGTTTACTTGCAGGAGCACGGTTTTGTGGCTTCACTTTTGATGTTTGCGGCGCGCTGTCTATCTTTTTTTGTTGGTCTGAGGGCGGTACGAAGTTCGCCGGGCCAGCGCCCGGCGAACTTCGTACCGCCTCAGAATTAAATAATGTGACAAAGTTCAATAGACACGTGGCGCCATCTATTATCATAATGACGTTATTGTTGTTTTCCTCGGGAACAGCACTTTTTTTCGGGATGAAAGGTACCTACCCTATGTCCGTTTCTGTACACTTGACAACGTATATGCACAATTCACAATTTCAGGATGATTGGTTCAGTGGTTTAGGCGTGAAAAGGTAACAAACAAACTTACTTTCGCATTTATAATATTAAATAAATAGTGTGAAGTGTGATTATTAGATCCGTGTTTGCAAGGTACAGAGGCCAGCAAATAAATCTACCCCAATCTGTCAAATTTTCCTAATTGAATATGAACCTTATTCCTTTGTAGTTAAGTTGAAAATCTGTCAAAGAAATTTGACAGATTGGAATAGCTTGATGTGCTGGCCTCTGTACAACCCTGTTGCTATTATCCGGAGAACAGCAGGGCAATTGCGTAACACACTATCAGTAGCAATGGGTATCATTTTGACAGTTTAACAACATTCATTGCGTTATTTACGTTGCTAAGCAAACACATTTTTCGAACATTTGAAGCAATGGATTAGCAATAAACTTCTAAATGATTCAAATTGACAGTAATAGTGTGTTACGCAATTAGGGTGCTGTACTATCGGCCCCGACTTAAAGAGTTGTAGGTTGTGAGTTCGAAGGTTCGAACCCTTTATTTTGTTAATTTAATCACCACTGCTCTCAAAGCGGTGAAGGAAAACATCCACCAACCCGCACTAGGCTCGCGTGGTGAATTATGGCCCACTCCCTCTCATAGAGAGGAGGCCTGTATCCCAGCAGTGGGAACATTATAGGCTGATGATGAAGACCCTAGTATTCCTGTCATTTTCGTGCCTACTTATAAAGAACAGACAAGACGGACAAAGGATATCGCAATTACACGTGTTTGTCGCTCGGAGATATCCGCAGTTCTAATCGCAGTGTTTCCAATTTTTCAAATCTTTTTGCAGATATGATTGGTTTATCTCCGTCTCAGCTTGTTGTTCACTCGCTAGACAACAAAATATTGACACCTTTGTATAATCATCATCATGCCTTCTTTTCTGCCACGTTTCCTTCTGTCTGGCTGGGTCCCTCGTTTCGCTATTTTGATGATGTCTTCGTCGCAACCTTGTATGATGCCTAATTAGGGTTAAAATACCCTCATCAGCATGCGACTGCTTACTGTTTTCAGTGTTTTAATCCCATTTTCCGAAACATAAGAAAATTGAGTGAAAACAAAGTTTGCCAGCCACGTGGACACTTTTAGGTTTTGTTTGAAAGCAAATCTCGTTTGCAAAGGCTAAATCCGTCTCTATAGGTCTCCTCGGAATGGCCCTCAGGAGAAAGCCTTAACAATATCTTATAATTTTAGCCTTACTGAATCTTCGTATTTTACACCTTTCCGTTATTTCCATCTTCTAATAACTCTTCTATCGTGTTAACATAATTAAGCTTTACGAAAATAGTGCATGCTGTGTTTAAAGAATAGCCAAAATAGGGAGTCAATAGGTACACATGTGGAGTCTCTTTAAAAGCACCCCAAGAAGCTCCTACCTAATTAGTGGGAAATGGCCATATTCTAATGCTAGATCGGCTTCTTTCAAGCTGTGACGATGTTCGCAGATATTCAGATTACAGCCTACAATACACGTCGCAACCCATTATTTACAAAACAATGACATAACAGCCCGTAGCCAGTGAACGATATTGAGGGGATAATACTAAACAATACGCTATTTCTGTTTTTGTTACGTTACGTAGCTATATTCTTTTAGCTTCGGCGAAGTAAAATAATATTTTCGTTCAAGGAACCCATTTCCTAGGCCCTGAAAGTTTTGGCGTCATTTACGACAAAGTTTTTCGTTATCTCACGGTGGAAAAGGTTTCTTTTCTGGCTTCCCGGAGGCCTTTATTCCTCATTTATTTCCTACCTTATTTAAAATGTTTGTTTTTCCTTCAAAATTATTATGATTTCTGCGGTTTCTCAACGAGTACATTTTAAATTCGTAGAATACATTAATGATGTAATCGTTGACGATTGGTTTTCTCGTGTATTTCCGCAATAAATGCGTAAATAATTATTAAATATATGAGGGGCAATTCCCGTATTTTTTAAGAACGTTCGCATTCTAATCTGTCTCAATCTGTCAAAAACACCTTTAATTTCCCTTCGTTTTGGACAAGTTTTCAACATTGATTGTCGTTGAGATGAGATTGCGACAAGGTTTTGAACATTTTTAATTACGAGAATTAAGCCTTCGATCCATTAATCGATTCTGAATCTTGTCCGAATCATACATGATAGATTCTATAGCAGTTATTCACAAAAATAAATTGCAATGCAAATAATACGTGGTAATACAAAGATAGACAACATTTTGGTAACTTTGGTCAGCGAGTGCCCGACGCGACAGCTCTATTCGCAAAAAGGCGATAACCCATTTTATGCTATAATGGAAAACTTATATATGTTTCCCCTATCCCTATTAGACATGCATTATCATGTTACAATGCAAGGGATCTCAACAACAAATGTAGGGTTTCGACTTACATTATTATCTATTAATTAATAAACACGAGGCTGAGGGTAATATCGCATAAAAACTAACAAGGTTGTATTTTTGACCCATATTGGCCGATTTTTTACTGAAATGCAAATGATCATCATCACCACAATGAACACAATTAAATATTAACAATAAACACAAAAATACAATATAAGAATAATATCACGTCCGCGCACAGTTTCTTAAAAAATGCGAAGGTTTTAAACCTTCAACATGGAACCTTGACATGTAAAAATAATTTGCATGATGACTGTTACTGTAGAATAATATCTCTTTATCAGTGTGCAAACAAGAATTTATATTTTCGTCCCTTATTATGCACATATTTACGGTAATTAGTAAAATATATTAAGTACTTATACCTACTCAGCACTTTAAACTAGTCACAAATCTAGTCAGATGCGTGATCACTTTGCTGCATTGGCGATTGGCGCCCTCGACGTTTTTAAGTCTTATAAAAGGCGAAGGCACATCACCAGTCAATGGAAAGAGGTCGTAGCGAAGGACGAAAAGTTAGATCTCTTTGGTACAAGAGCCGTCTTGCCATATTGCCAAACCTTGGCTATACGCAGAATGGTGTTATGTGGTACATGTAATACTGCATGCCCTCCTATAAGCAAAATTACCCCTCCGTAGGAAAGTATCATGTACCCATGGAAAGCGAGGGGTAGATCTTATTTGTAACGAGAACCAAACAGACGATAAGTAATCGAATTTACAATAATTAAGGGGACCTTAACCATTTTATACCATCTAAACACGACGAGGCGATATAACGAATGTGTCATAGATTTCGCAAATGCTTCTGATTAATGTAAAGTAAAACAGGGCTTAGGAGCTATGCTAATGTCCAGAGTCCTGGCAATAATCTGCAGGAAAACAACTGAATATAATTCCCGTAATTAAAAACTTTCAAAATCTAGTCGCAATCTTATCTCAGCGACAATCAATGTCAAAAACTTGTCAAAAATGTAGGGAAATTAGAGGTAGGTATTTTTGACAGATTGAGACTGAGATCAGACTGTGAAAGTTCTAAAATTGCCCCTCTGGGAGTTAGTTTTTGTCGTCTTCTGTTGTTTTGAATTATAGGTAGGAATAGCAAAAACACTGCAAAACATTCAATTTTCTTCAGTTATTGTTTACATAATTCTTCACGTTTACAATTCCCTTCAACGAAATATTTTATCTATGCGTTGCTTTGCTTATTGCTTGTAAGAATGCTTCACCAATGATCCAAGTAAATAACCACGACACACTCCTATGAAACAACTAGCGTTAATTATTTTGGTGTAATTATGAGCAAGACATTCTAGAGGGATTTTCAGCTGTGTGGAAAAAACGAAAACAATCCGGGCATTAAATGAAAACCTTCGTTTTCTTTCACAATCAAGTTCTTTTTGTATGCGGCTTTTCTTTATTTCGGTAAAAAATAGTAATATAAAAAGCGTGTTAAAATAAATACGGGTACGTATCAAAATCCCGAAAGTTCATAATACCTAATATTGAAATACCGACGTCCAAAACACCGAAATTCAAAATACCGAAAGTTTTAAATGCCGATAGTCGTTATATCGAAACACAAAATACCGATGTTCAAATGCTCGAAAGGACGAAATCCCGAATAGACGAAAGATTAGGTTAATTATTAAAAATAAAAATTGTTAGGTTAGGTTACGTTAAAACTGTGACCCCTACGCACGAGCCGAGCGAGCGAAGCGAGCGGTGCCGCGGCAGCGGCCGGCGAGTGCCAGAAACGACAGGATTATATAGAAAAAAATTACTTTTACACAAAATATGGGCGCCAGAAACGACTTGCGCTAATAGAAAAAAAGAGATTATTTTTAGTAGGCTACCTGGAACCGAACTAGTTAGAGAAGATTAATTATTAAAAAAAAATTAGGCAACTTTTAAGTGTTTTGAGGTTAGGTTTACAAAAAATAGTTTTTCTCGGAAACGGTGACAATTTCGGGATTTTGAACTTCGGGTTTTTAAACTTCGGGATTTTAAACTTTCGGGCAAATGAACTTTTGGGATTTTAAACTTTCGACCAAACAACCATTCGGCGTTTCAATTTTCGGGATTTCGTCCATCGGTATTTTAAAATTCGGTCTTTTAAAATTCGGGATTTTGATCCATAAATACACATAAGGGGCCAGGGATAAACTGGCTTATCCCGACTCGTTTCCATTGTTCATTATTCTGTAAGACCCGTTTATGGTCGCGATAAAGCTAAGATGAATTGAAAAAAGTTCTTTAGTTAAAAAGTTTACGTTTTTTTTTCCGTTGGTTCCTGACTATTATTTATAGTTTTAACATCAAAAAAGGTTCGGTTAACTGAATTGGTCAGCTAAAAATATATTTCAAGAATTTTTAAAATTAATGCCCTAAAAAATCAGATTTGTTATTTAAAATAACGGTTAAAAAGGTAACGGGTCGTTTACCAGCAATCTGGTGTTTGGCGAAAGAAATCTTGACATCGTATGCCTTGAGGCTTTCTCTTGATTCCCGTTACGCTATGATGTTCGCACGAAACACTACGGATTTATCTCGGATCAAACGGCCCCAGTTGGGGTTTAATTTGACGTTTCGTAAGATTTCACAGTTCAATGCTTTAACGTCATCAGACGTTGAAATAAACAGGAAAAAAGCTAGAAATCAATGGTTTTTTCTTGATGTAATAAAAACTGGCAGCCTACATTACGAAATTCCAGAAAATTTTTTACTTCGTGGTATACAACGACTTGAATTTTTAAAATCACGAGCAAACTAGTACTCTCGATTAATCCTCCCGTACAATAGCCATATTTTTGCGTCAAAAGAACCTCTCATTTTGTAACACAACCCGCCAACCAGGTCGAGAACATGGCATATGACGTCAGCCGTAATTGTTCGCCATCTAGCCTGTTATAATTTGACCTTTTTAGTGCATACTCCTCGAATTTCAAGGGCATCCATTGTCTAATATTTCAATTGATATTTTCTCTGCCTTTGCTACCTAGGTAATTACCGATTGTAAGTACTAGGTGGATTGCGAAACCTGCTTATTCAATTTACGTAATTCTCATGGTCTTTTCCTTGCACGGTCGGTATCAAAATGAAGTGTATTAGTGTCGGTAAAATGACGTAGTAGCTTGATAAGATCGTTGAAGTTCTGACAGGTTTCCAACTAACTTATCGTTCACGGGTATCGAAGTTAGTCACCTGTCCTATTTCTATAAGTTCAATTACTTTTCTGCGAATGATAAGCTATTGATATGAACAGTTCATGTTTTGTCAATAAATTTTAAAGTGTCCTAAAAGGGCCTTCCCGTTTTTGGATATAAACTTTATAACGGTATTATCGATAGACATGTATCAAAATAATAGGAGAGCGGTGGTGGCCCAGTGGTATCGGCCGCGACTTACAAGTTGTAGGTCGTACGTTCGAACCCAGACAGGCGCTTTACTTTGTGTAAATTATTTCATCACCACTGCTCTAAAAAAAGGTGAAGGAAAACATCGTGAGGAAACCGGCATGTCCTACAACTAAAATTTCGAAGACATGTGACATCTACCAACCCGCACTGTGCCCGCGTGGTGTATTACGGCCCACTCGCTCTCACAGAGAGAAGGCCTGTCTCCCAGCAGTGGGAACATTGTAGGCTGATTATGATTATCAGAAAAACATTCTTGCGTCCGAAATATCCAATCGATTTTTACCAAGCCCCCCCCGCAGATTCCAAGGCGAGGCAAGATGTATTTTTGGCATATTTGACCCAAGATTCCAGATACAGTTATAGAATTCACTCTTCGGCATTTGGTCTTTTAACGATTCTTAGCACATCTAGCTTTTGGCTTGAAGCCTATAGGGAGGGAGAGGCAGATTTCCGTAGGATGTCATTTACACAGCTAGTGCTGCCCAATGCCCATTATCGCTTTTAACTCGTAAAACCTTGCTTGGATATATTTTAATACTATTCCGCTCGGGTGTATAACCAGCATTTTCCGGACACTGCCACGATGCGCAGTTTTTATCGCTCTTTCTGGCCTAATCTGAATGACCCGTTGTTTTTCATAGTATATGTATGTACCTAAAGATAACATATTATGAATAACGCAATAATACCTACTCGATGGTTAAGGAATTTAATTCTGAGAAAAATTATGTTTTGACAACTAAGGCCGCCTATTCGGAGCCATTCCGGAGGGGCGTTTCTTGCAGCGTGCAGCCGGGCGTTTAATCGAACTGCCCATGTAACGCCCCGCTCCACGCTGCTAAAAACGCCCCTCCGAATTTGCGGCCTAAGTCATTTTTAGATTTTACATTAACAAAACGCAAATATTTTATTACAAAGCTTGGCTTAAAATAATTACAAGACATACATCCATGACCATTCGTTCTTACTGAGAAGAACATAAATTCATCCAAAGAAAGCCTTTGGCCGCTAACACAATTTAATCACGCTAAAAACCTCCAGAGTTACAAAATAAATCTTTCCAAGCAGCATCACTTCAAACCTTCCATCTATTTTCGCAGGCACCGTATCAGGAGGCGGCCAATGGACGCGAGCGCCTCCCGCGCCTCCACCAGGCGTGGTCGGCGGCGTAGGAGTCGGATCTAATGCCGTGTCCCTCAACAACGTGTCCAGCCAATCCACGCGAGGCAGGCGGGCGACCACTCAGAGGCATTCACCGGCCTCTCAGGCTATGCAGATGCCTCATGGAGGATTGTCGGCAGCTACCGTACAAGCGCTGGCGAATGGTTGGAATTTGCCCGGAGCGTTGACGCAAGCGCAAACGCAGCAAGTGCTGAGGCTCGCTCAGGTACGATTATTACGTTTTTTTGTTAAGAAAATCTTGGTGGAATTGAGAAAATCTCATGTCAACGAATTCACTTTACGTATATTGGTATAATAATAATATTTTTTTATAAAATATAATTTTCTTTGCTATATTTTCCTTCCTCGTGTGCCGTTTATCCCTAACAGGATAACTAGCTTATCAGCGATTACTTGCTGCCTGATAGATAAGCATTCTCTGTCATACTGCATGCCAAAAACTGATTTTACGGTCGCCTTAAGAGTGTTTACGACGTACGGCATTTCATACAAACTTTCAAGCCTTTGTTTATCGAAATGGATGAACCGATTTTAATGAAACTTCGTACGCATAAGCAGGATACAAAGGTCTAAAAAGTTAGTAAAGAACATTTTCGAAATGTCTTATTTAAAAAAAGATAACTGGAAATCTCTGTTTCTATGGAAAATTAGAAATCTGTCTAATTCGGCTGTAACACTATTTTTCGAAAATGTTTTTTACTAACTTTTTAGACCTTTGTACCCTGCTTATGTGTACGAAGTTTCATTAAAATCGGTTCATTCATTTCGAAAAACAAGGACTTAAAGTTTGTATGAAATGCCGTACGTCGTAAACGCTCTTAACGACCGCTGCCAAGTCTACTCAGGGCTATAACGTGTAGAAATTAATTTAAATTCCATATAGCTTAAAAAGGAATTTCTTAGCATTCTTTTCCCCTCAGTCATTCGTTATAGGAACCATTGCTCAAACATAAAAGGAAACGTATTGTTATCCAACAGCTGATGGAAACGACGTCACTCATTGTTTATTCATTATTTTCAACGAAATTAATTGATTCATTCGGCCGTTAAATACGTAACTATTGGAAATATTTTAATGTGAAATTTAGGTTACCAGTAATTAGACCGAATAATTTTATCGCTGGAATTGGCTATCTCTATCTCAATGCTATTATCCATTTTTCCAATTGCTGCATTTCAGCTTCCCCTAATAAAACATCCGCTGTCTCTCGTTTCCTCAATATCCCTTCTGGCTGGACGTCTTCCTCATCGATGGATTATAATTTCCTCATTTATAATTTTATTGGCATACAGTTATATTATAGGCCCGGGCTCAATTATATTATAGGGGCTTGTGGCTAAGTAATAACAGCCGCACGCGGCTGGTCCGTGGATGGGTGACCATCTTTACATACCAAGACGCCTCCGTGCCTCGGAAAGCACGTTAAGCCGTTGGTCTCGGCTGTCATTCGTGGATCTTTGACAGTCGTTACGGGTCGTCAGAAGCCCGAAAGTCTGGCAATCTGTCTTACCAAGGGGTTTCGTATTACCCAGTAACTGGGTTTTGGAGGTCAGATAGGCAGTCGCTTCATGTAAAATGCTGGTACTCTGTTGCATCCGGTTAGACTGGAAGCCGATCCCAACATACATAGTTGGAAAAAGGCTAGGCGATGAATTATATTATAGGCCCGGACAACTTCAATATTTTATACAGACATCCCTATTCTTATTAAATTCGTGTGAAGTCTATAACGTGAATGTTCCGTTGTTTAGGCACAAGTGGCGCAAGCGCACGTGGCTGCGCGATACAACAACGCAGCCATCGCCGCCGCCGCAGCAGGCTTGCCGCAACACCGATCACAACACCAGCGCACCGTGCAGGTAATTATCACGAACGCGTTACGGCAACATAGTACACGTAACACACTTTGCATAGGGTTCTATATACTTACATATTTATAATATCATGCCTGTATGTCAGTTGTGTTTTGTAAAATGAGCTTTTGGCGGAAAATATTTACTTAATTCATTCGGTATTATCACACTCAAATCCTGTAAAATTAATATAATATTTAGTTTATTATAGTCTTCCACAATAATTTTCCTGGCTATCGCCCTTTGTTCTAGAGCCGCGTGAAAATGTTTGTTTTTATCGTTTATTTCAGTTTCCGAACAGTGCAATTACAATGGCGATGGGTCAGCAACCCCCTCCACCTCTCGTGAGGAGCTCGGCAAACACATCAACCATGAAGTGAGGAACTTTTCATCATTTGTAGTGGATTTTGTAAGAACAGCCCCGTTTAATGTAGCACGTAAAGCAGCAGGTGTATTGTATTCCATATTTGTAACGTGTTAGCCTTCTAACTGTAATTTGTATTCCCCTAGAAACTTTACTTCAACCTAGTTCAAGTTTCTATACAAAATTAATGTTAAGTTTTAAGTTTTACCGTTCTTATCGTGACAGTCCAAAAAATAACGTTTCCTGCTTGTCATCATTATCATTTCGTGCGCACGACGTTTTTTTATTGTAGTGTCCGACCAAAATACGATTTTTAGCCGAACCGAATCTTCGACTCCTATTTTAGTCGGCCGAAACCGAACCTTATGAAGTTCAGTAAAAGTGTTTTAATTTGAGATTCTTTTCTGAAGTTTGTAATAAATAATTTGATTAAGGCCAGATTTTACAATATCAGATTTCTTTTACTTAAAAATAAAATTGACTTTTGGCAGATTTTGTGTAAAAAAACTAAAACGTTGAAATGGCGGTCGACACTTCAGGCTTAACTTAAATAAAGGCCTTAGCACACTTGCTACTATTAGCATCCGCGATTAGCAGTTTAGTGTTTTTCAGAATCTTGATACATTGACAGGTCTAAAAACCTCACAATTATAGCCTAATCGCCAGAAAGCGATGCAGGGTCGAAGTATTCGCTGAAACGTGTGATTTTGCTATTGCTACCGAACGCAAGAGTCACTAAGATGCATCTGTGAACCCAACTTGCTGATACTAAACGCAACTTTGCATTTGTTTATTGCTTAGAACCTAAATTACTTCCATTTATAAGAAAACCCTTTTTTCGTATTGGGTTTTGTACAAAAAAAGAGTGAAAACTGGACCTCATTACTAAGTCTACGCCGTCTGTATTTAGTATCTGTTATATATTTTTGTCTTATCTATTCTATCAAAACCGATAACTCATGGATGCCAGTTTCGGTTTGGCAGATTCGGCCACTTTTTGGCTGAAACCGAAATTGCAGCCGAATCCTGATTTTATGGCCAAAACTGGCTGAAACCGAACCTTCGGTCTGACGCTTGTTTATTATAGATCACATTTCATCGCATGTTCGTTAACCAACCAATAAATAATCGTCTTCCAGTAAAGGTTATTATTTGGACTTCTATTAAATTCTACTTAAATTTAAGTAAAGTTTGGGATATACAAAATGACGGCGATCCGGTCCTGACTAAACTAAACTAAAAGTATTGCTATCCTTCACTTGAAGATCAAAGTGGGGCAGACAATAAGCTTGGAATTGGGGTGGACCTAAATTTATAAAAGTTTTAGATGACCTTTAAAAATGTATTAAAAAAAAACTCAATCATGTAATTCTACATGTTGTGAAATTATATAGAACATTAAGTTCACTCATATAGCAATATTTTTAACGCGGTCTGGTCGGTACTTAACAAAATCGGTGCTAAAAGTTACTGGAACGAAGTTCCTTAACACGGCATGCCGTAGGAGGTGACTGGTAGAAATCGTCACGTAAGGAAAAAGCGTTATGCCCCCTCCATGCGAGTTTCTCTCCCTCTGTCTCTTTCTATTATATAGGAGTGTGTGCGTGCGAGTATCGAGATTCGAGCAGACGAGCATTGTGCGCGGCTGGTTATATAACCTCAAATACTAAACGCATTGAGATTTCGTTACAAGTTATTGGAATGAAGTTCCTTAACGCGACTTGCGGCAGGAGTAGACTGGTAGAAGTCGTCACGTTAGGAATAGTAGATTGTTATACGAGGGTCGAAAGGAATTGATGACTTTCACCCGTGTTAAACACTACTTTTCATTTCGAATATAAGGAAATTAAAAAATAGTGGTTTTTCTAAAATATTTATTGATAAAAATAACATGAATAGTTAAAATGAATTGAGATGATAGAACAATTTGTGTACTATTTTAAAAATGGAACATACCGCGTCACCGCCGCGGGCCGATCCCGCTTAATAGGTTTTTTTTTTTAATTCATACTGGCTGTTTATACACTCACAAGACCGCAACATTTTTCTTAATTAAGTATGTAAAAAAATTCGTAGCTGACAACCTAACCAATTTAGTTCTATTTTTAAAATTCATTCCCGCCCTAGAGAGGGAAACAATTACTATGAGTCTTTCCCGCCCTGAGGTGGGAAGCAGCGTCTTCCACCCGCTATTCGGATCAAACAAACACTACTTACCGAGTATGAGAAATGGAAAAGGCGTTTCGCCCCCTCCTTGCGACTTTCTCTCTCTCTCTCTTTGTCTCTTTCTATTATTTTTTTGTTTTTATTTTAAACCATATGTGAGTTATATTGTCTTATTATTGCAATTTTGCAATGAAGATTCGAGAAATGGAGACTGCAGCAAATATGTGTAAACAAACTTAGAAAAGTAAGTTAATAAAGTTCTATAACTTGATTCAAGAATTTACTGTTTACATGCGTTTAATGTACATGTGATTCGAGTGTTTACAAACATAAAATCACGCCGTTTCCCCGAATGGTTAGGCAGAGGTGTACCCACAGTACAGACGCCAGCACATCAAGTTACTACAATCTGTCAAATTTCTTTAATAGATTTTCAACTTTATCGCTAGAGCATAAGGTTCAAAGTTGATTAGGAAAATTTGTCAGTTTCAGGTAGCTTGATGTGCTGGCGTCTGTACATCCACATTTCGCCCGTGAAATCGATTCGAGTATTTACATAAATTACAGAGAGAAAATAGTGAAAACATATGCTCAGCGTCAAAAAGAGTATCGACAGAGAAAAAAAATCGAAAAACTACAACTACAGGGTCCGAAAAAAAAACCGAAAACAAACGCTCAATGCCAACAAGAATTCCGACAGAAACAAAAAAAGTTACTTGAACAAAGTGAAACGTTGAATCTTGCCAGGTATGATATATCTTTCGCATGAGAATAAGCACCATTATTATTTGTTTTTCTATTTATAAAAAAATTATATTGATGATTAATTACGTAATTTCAGAAAAAAAAGTAACGCTGAACGCGCTAAAAGGTATAGAGATAAATTAAAATCAAAAAAGCAACGTGCTGCTGAACTAAACTCTTCACAATCATCGGAAGAAGATTCAGCATTGTCCGAATTAATCAAAAATAAGAAAGAAACTGATAATCATCATGGTACAAACAGTGAAGAATTAATCTTTAGTCAGTTTCAAAAGCAGACGAATCAAATACAACCATCAATGAATATTGAAGCTCAGCAAGTAAAAAGTCCACATTATCAACCATTTGATGCGCCAGACGTGAAACGTGATGAATGTTCCAAAGCCAAACGCCTTGTTGCATCATGAAACAAACATTGTTGGCGACGGTAACTGCATATTTTCATCTCTTATAAGAATTTTACATCTTCATCAGTTCTTCGACAGCAACTTTATGATTCACCCTACTTGTATACTTGTCAAATCCAAATAGATAGTACAAGATGAATACTTAGTAGTGAGTTTGAATATGGCGATTTAGATTGTTTATTAATATTTTTTGCGTGCACTTTCATTATTTTAATAATAATACAAAAAAGTTGTTACGTTTCTGTTATTTTAAAGTAAATAATAATTTTTTTTGCACCTTCATCTCCGTGATACGCATTCTACACCTTAGTTCAAAAAACAGTTCTAGATAACAGAATAGACTTTCTGCAAAATGAAGATTGTCTTTCTCATAAATCATTTGAAGAAATTCAATATGACAAAGTACCAGTTCATTTTGAAAATTATGTAATTAATTTGGAAATTCAAAGATCGAGAGTAATGAATTTAACTTACACGGATTATTATAAATAGTCATGCTCATCTAGAATTCTGTCATCAATTTCAAAACACATCAAACATAAACATCATCATCATACATAATTTTATTTCATTTGGTCATATTTGTGCAGTTTGCGACAGGCTATGGTGGAAAAGCGACTTATAAATAAGCTTCTCACGTTGACAAAACCTTTTAAAACCATAATACCGAATTATGAATCCAGTTCGAGTATTGAAGTTTGTTCTACGTGTAAAATGTGTGAAAATTCCAATACTGTCGACCGGCTCATTTCACCGAGAAAACCTTTTATATGCAAATAAGAAGACTTAGGCCCTTTGTACACGGCACGGTTTCTTTACGCAAGCTTCCATTCGACCGACCGTGCACTGCCTACACACTGCAACAAACTGTAGATTTTCACGGCAAGAAAAACGTGTGTACAAAGGGCCTTAGGCATGTTCATGGTCGTCGGTATGGATCAAATTTGACCGTAAGTACCATGGTAAAAAATTCCCCCTGAAACAGTGCCATACCATGGTAAAAAATTTGCCGAGAAATATTGAAGATGAATCTCAGAGTGGAATAACTGAGTGAAATTGTTTACGAGTACAGCAAAGATCATTCTCAAGAATTTGTTTATGTTGCGTTATCTCGTGTAACAAATATCGAAAATTTGTATTAGCTATTTTTTCCAGATACATGGACAATATTGATTGAAACATAATTATTTATGTACCTTAATATAGTTACCATAAGCCAATAATTATCATAATACAATATGATGACAAGATTAAAAATATTTGGATTTTTTTTATACATAATTTATTAATTCACTATTTTATAGCAAATTTTTAATAAATAAATATTTTCCTGAAGTATTACATGAAACTTTTTGATTTGATTCCTAACAAAACGTTATTTGCATTTAAAAAATGATAGACAATAAAAATATACATATTACAGCAATGACGCATTATATTTTATCTTGCCAAGATTGAGCGCGGGTAACGCATCTAAAGCTAAATACATAATTGGATTACAGAGAGAGAGAGAGAAAGGCGCATGGCGGGGGCATAACGCTTTTTCCTTAAGTTTCGAAAATATACAAATATAAACAATCTAAATCTCCATATCGAATCATATTCGGAGTTGAAGAAAAAGCGTAAGAAATTTTGTTCCTGACGGGTGTCGTTTTTTTTTTTAAATAAGGGTTGTTCTTACAAGTGTGTATTTTCCATTCGCCATTGTCTTGACACTGTCCCAAAAAAGTAATATTAATATTTATTGTATACGCTTTTTTCACAGTAAACTTGAATTTTTCTGTTCCCTATGTGCTCAAAATATCGCGTGGATTATTTGCTTGTATTTGTGATTTCATGCGCATATTATCTTCGGAGCTAGCTCGATTCGATTATGCTACATTTAGTAATGAAAAATCGGAAATACAGCGAATTTATTTGAGTGAGCTCGTTTGAAATTAATATTTGATTTGCCAAAAAGTTAGTATCCATAAAAAGGACACTATTATTGCAGTATCAGCAAGAAAACCGCCCAGACAACAATTTGTTGTTGTTTGTCCTCTTTCGGTGCCCTTTGCTAGATAGTCCTTTTTGGTTCATATGCTCTACTCAAGACATCAACCAAAGTTATTATTTTCTTTCAAAACACGCGGTATTTTGAAGCATAATTTACGGCTGCATCAATGAAAAGGTTTGCTTGGGGTTTTTATCTATTCTATAAGCGAAATCAACGTTGCATTCATTATTATGTAGATGTGATGATGTAGTCATTAAACCTTGTAAGAGTTAAAGGGATAGAAAACGATTGGATCTTACTTTTCGGTTTGACGCTTGCTGGCTTAGCAAACGGACGGCAAACAAAATGGTTAGCATCTCAAAATGCTCTGCGTCCCGTTATTTATTTTATTTACACCCATGCTATAAATCCTCTATAAAAAGTTTCTGAAACAGTTAGCTTATTGCCAACATTAAAACAACCAGTTTCATAGTAACCATAATATCATCCAAACGAGTGTTATAATGTTGTACTAAATTTCATTATGGAACTCCTTTTCAAAAAAAGAACATTGTCATGCACTCGCGTTTCACTGCCACAGCGCCGTAATTTAAAAAAGAACTCTTATAGGTAATTCGAATTCACGTCGTATCCCGCCGGCCGCCATTTTTGTTCGATATTAGATAGTATTGCAAAAATCTTTTTCAGAACCTTTACAGAGGATTCATATCATGGGTGTAGATAAAGTCTTGTATGCAACTGTACATAATTAGGTATTAAAATACTCATGTGATACTATTATCACACTCGGCTTCGCATCATGTGATAAACCTGCATTCGTGCTTTAATACCCCTTATTATACAACAGTTGCATAAATAACTATTAAAAATCTGTAAATGCCTTGTGACGAATAGTTTTTGCCATATCATGTTCTTCTGCGCCTGTACAGCCGTCAAATGCCAAGCAAGCCTATCTATGCGGCCATAGTAAAGTCAGATCTGTACCAAAATTAAGTCACGAACTACGAAACTAACGTGTCGTTCACATTACAGTGTACCTCCACAAGTGACTGGAACAATGAATGGCCACTCAACCTCTCACTCCGTGGACAGTCGCAAAAGGCTTACCCCAATACCCGACATCAATATAACTGGCAACCATACGCCGTATAAGGTAAGGACTTGTGTTATTGAAAGTTATTAAAAAGTTTTTAGCTACAAATTTTTTTTTGGTTCCACAGCCCTCAATAAATTATTTAATAGAAGTAAAAGGCATCTTAGAGAAATGATACAATAAAGAAAAAATTCCTAGAAGTTTTTTAAAAATGGTATAGGGGCTCTAAGATGCCTTAGATGGAGCCTTTATAACTGGAAATTTGTATGATTACTCTGTCGTATTGTGTAGTTTAAAGGCTTTTTTATTTTATTTATTGTGTAGTTTATAGTCTGCCCTTATTATTATTAAGCGTATATCGTTCCACTGCAGGGAAAAATAGGAAAAGAGGGAGGGTTCCTTCTTTTCACTTGTCTCTGTCTACTGCCTCCAGACGCCTGCTTTACCTACTACCTGTAAGCCGGCTTGCAGCACAATCACTAAATGCGTTTAGCATTAAACCTATTTTAAATGTCTCTGTCGTCTTCAAACGACGACAGAACATAGAATTAATAGGCTTAGAACCGCAGTAGTCGCACGCAAAGTGAAGCCATTTCAAGTTAGCCTTTTAAGGCTACGTACGACCGTACGGTACGACTTTCGGCGCATCAGTACTCAAGACCAAGTACTACTGTAAAGAGCTCCCGCATTTTCGCAAAAAAATGACGTACTGTGCAGTGAAAGGGTGTCACAACTCATCACATAATCATGAAAAACGTTTAAAGATACCATTTCACGGGTAATTACAGCCTAGCATCTTATATTTTTGTATAAAACATTCGTCAAAACAAAATAATAAATCGTAAATTTGACAGCCGCCATTTTTTTTTTTTTTTTAATAATCTTTATTCATGACCATGGATACAAGTCCTTCAGTCGTACAGCCGCCATTACAATGAAAATGTTGCTAGGCTTGGGAAAATATTTTACCCCATTTTTTGTTATTATAATTATGTAGTGCCTATAATCCCAATCCACATCTATGTAGGTATTTTTATTGCCAAATATTATTACGGTTCCCACTCGCCGCGCTAAGGTAGCGAAATTCAAATTTTCTAACGTTTTTTTGCAATTTGCTGGACAGTATTAAGTTGTACGTTGATTAAAATATGATTCGCGACCGTAATAAATATGTATTTACAGAATTATAATCATTAGAATCAGTAAAACAACTTGTTAAGTTAGTATAATCCTAAAATGTCAAGATTTCATGAAATAGTCATTCAGTAGGATTACTTACATTTTCCCCACATGGTGGGGAAAATGAAATTTACTTGCAACATTATTATTTGCTTGTGTGCGTGTCGTCGAACGTAATTACGTGCCGCTTAGGCACACATTCATTGTGTTGTTGCTTCAATTTTGAACGGAATTTTGAATGAAACTATCACTCTAAGTCTAATTACTCTAAGCGACAGAAATAGAACAATGATTTAAATTCGTTTAGGACGTTTGTGGTGCCTTAGATATAAGCCCAGTTCATGTATTACCTTACACACCATTTATTACGTCCTAACTATCATCATCTGTCTTTATCATGTTCTACATAAATATGTCTGTAATTTTTATGGTTTACATAATAAAGAGTATTCTATTCTAATGTTCTGTCTCCCTTGCACAGGTACAAAAGGCGTTGGTGGAGAACACAATGGTCCCGTGCATCAACGCCAAGCCGTACCAGTACACAGAGCTGCTGATGACGCTGCCGGACCTGGCCAGCCACTTCTTCCCGCGAGTGTCGCTGACCACGTGCCGCGCCATGCTTGACGCGCTCGGCATCACGCTTTACAGACCTAACTCGTGAGTAGAGCCCTCTTAAAGCCAAATAGATATTAGAGAGATTTTATCATTTAATTTTAATAATAAATCGCCAATCTGTGAATAATACCAATATTCTAGAGACCGTGCACTGCGTTAAAAAATCAAACATGCTATTAAATCTGATCAGCTTGTATGTTTTTCCAATTAATTAAGAAGAACTACTTCAAGACTCATTTGGATTGAGTAGGTATTTGAAATGACATAAGTGCAGTACTTGAGATTGATAGTTTCAAGTCCCATATCAATCCACGTGTATTAGAAATGCCCTTGAGTGTTTAGCGCCGTCTATCATAATGTAACATTCTTTCTACCGTAAGACATCTTCGTAACACAAGGTCCAGTTCCAGCGTCTATAAGGCACTAGTTGTCTGAAATTTATGCTGAACTGGGCTTATTTGGCAGCCGTGAGGCACACAATACTCTTAAGTTTTTTTGTGTGTGTGTGCTGTAACCAGGGTAAAATTTTAATTTCTTTCTTTCTTTTCTTCATAGAACACAATTGCAAGTACTCCGTAACTCTGGCAAGTGCAAGTCAGCAGCGGCGGGCGAGAACGGTCTCGCGCTCGTACAGATCCGTGACGTCATGCAGCACATGCTGCAGTTCAAGTACATGCTGCGCTCCGGCCTCGCCGCCGACGAGTCGCCGCACGCGCAGCCGCGACCCGCGCACGCGCCGCCGCCGCAGCCCAAGCGTGCGCGCGCCAACTGACGCGCCGGCCCCACCCGCGCACGCGCCGCCGCCGCAGCCCAAGCGTGCGCGCGCCAACTGACGCGCCGGCCCCACCCGCGCACGCGCCGCCGCCGCAGCCCAAGCGTGCGCGCGCCAACTGACGCGCCGGCCCCACCCGCGCACGCGCCGCCGCCGCAGCCCAAGCGTGCGCGCGCCAACTGACGCGCCGGCCCCACCCGCGCACGCGCCGCCGCCGCAGCCCAAGCGTGCGCGCGCCAACTGACGCGCCGGCCCCACCCGCGCACGCGCCGCCGCCGCAGCCCAAGCGTGCGCGCGCCAACTGACGCGCCGGCCCCACCCGCGCACGCGCCGCCGCCGCAGCCCAAGCGTGCGCGCGCCAACTGACGCGCCGGCCCCACCCGCGCACGCGCCGCCGCCGCAGCCCAAGCGTGCGCGCGCCAACTGACGCGCCGGCCCCACCCGCGCACGCGCCGCCGCCGCAGCCCAAGCGTGCGCGCGCCAACTGACGCGCCGGCCCCACCCGCGCGCCCACGCCAACAGGAGCACCAGTAACACTGATTTTAGAAAAAAAGTCCATTGGTAGGACTACAGCACGAGAACCATGTGCTTCTCAGAATATTTTCGTTAAAGCGAAAGGCCCGAGTGCAGAAATCCTATAGTTCTATGATGAGTGTCTGATGCTGTTCTACAAGGGTTGAATATGGAGCAATCTGAGCCAAACACCAGAAATATACTGGCAAGAAAACAATGGTTACAGTGTGAAACAACCACACAAATCTACCAGGGGACCAGAGGAATGTAGTGGCCTGTGCATATCTGAACTAATATTGTTTAGAACAGTCGACATTTTAAACGCGATCAAACTATTGGCACATGTTGATGCGAACACTAGTGTGCTGGGAGTGCAGATATAGTTTTAATTGACTGATTTTGTGGTGCAAGACATGAGATTAAGTATGGAACATTAGTAAGTAGTGTTGTGAGACAGTTCTTAACTTGATAACTAGTATGCTGAAGACTAATTATGAAAATAGTGCAGTGACAATAAACGTGATTGTAACATAGGCTGCAAGCCAGTTGTGGGTCTCAGCCAGTGACTAAGTTACAAACTGTCCAAATATCACGGACGCAAAATGCTTAAAGGACGTGTCAATTTTTCCATAGCTTGTACAAACTGTATGATACTATACTATAAATCAAAAGATCTAATTTATAGCGATCTATTTGTACTATTCAATAGAGAAGACTGAGAATATTATTTTTTAATAATTTCCTATAACAAAAGCTATAGACATGTTGTGAATGTTTAGTTTTAGTTTAGTCAAGTTTTTCTGGAAGAGTGATTTGGTATGATTTTTAAGTTAATTTGTATGTTGAGCTTATGTATACGAACTGTAAATATTATATTCCCTGCATTTATGCAGTAAATGTTACTTTAGCAATACATTTAATTTTCTATACTTAAAATAATGCTTAAAATTTTAGTGTAACACTGAAAAAGTAAGCGTTATTTGTAGTTATGAAAAGTATTGTTTAAATAGCATAATAAGATGCTTATTAAATCATCATCACAATTTATAAAGTAACTTCACAAATTCTGTCACATTATATATCAAATAATGTGCTGATGTCTACAAAAATATAGCGTAAGAAAGGCATGACAAGATTAAGATAATGATGGGTGGGGAAATACATTAGGAGAATTTCATAGCTATTTAGGGCCATGTCTCAAAATTTTCTGTAAGAAAATAGCAATATCTAGCCAGCCAGGAACAAAACTAGAAATGCCTTGTTGAAAGCACAAATCTTAATCAATTATTTTTAAGTAGCTTAAAGACGAAAGGGCTTTAGATGTGTCCACACCAAATACAGCCATACATTTTGTTTGTAATCATATAGTTCATCTGAGGGGCATGGCGACTACTCCACAAGATGATTAATTAATTATAGCAGACAGTCGAAAAACTCATGTGCAGACAATGTTAACAGGCTGATATTTATGTATTTTTAAGTAAGTATTAATATGCCGTATATGCAATAATAATATAAGGTAGACAGTACGTAGGGTATTTAACTCAGGTTCGGCTGTATTTGGTTACGTTATTTGGGTCCCTTTTGTCATTCATTTGTTGCCCAATAACTATTATAATGTTTGTGGGCATAATGCTGTTCCTGGCTTTACCAGTGAATATTGGCGTAGCTTAATTCCATATAATCTAATAAAACGACGTTTCCAATAGGAAATGTTATTTAATACTGTTCCTATACTATACACGGGGCTCATGATGCGTAAAACAGTTTTCTGTATTGTTTAAAGTTTAATTTAATGATTTTTCCATTAATTTATTTGTACAAATGCTGCAGTTGATTTAAAACAAGATGTTTTCCGTATTTTAGTGGGACCCCCTATTTCGTGATTTGTTGGGATTTCATTTTAGCTTTAACTTAGCCATTTTCATAGCTTTATAATTTAATAAGGCTATTCAAATTACGATTGCAGTGTTTGTGCTACTATTATTAAATTTTCTGACGCCACTTTCTTTCATAGTGGGACGTAATGCTCATCATGGTAATAAATTTTATTGATTATAAAATGTACCTTATCTCGTCGACATTAAACTGAAATTAATTTGTATACAATTATGTAAAAAGTGTTGAAACAACTTTCCAGTTTTGCAACATTTATGTAATACGCAAGGTAAAAATGTCCTACATACTAATAAAATATTTATATTTCACAATGCAGAAGTTATTGAAATCCCACATGTCACAATTGTTGTTGCAATGTATCTTAACTTCCGCAATATCTATAATATAGTACCTAAGTATTATTTCGGTGCAATGGATGGTAATAGATTGGTTTCCATGAGACTTGATATTGTAATTAGGAATGTAGGTAGTAATAATTGTTTATGCATTTATACTTTGAAATCAAAAGTTCCATTTATGCTTTTAATTGGAATACTAATGAATAGTGATTAATGTAACTATGCTTTCAAGCAAAAAGCGTTTTTTTTAGACCAATTTTCTATTTTACTTTTTTGCATTTCATAAGACAAGCTAGTATAATATCAACGTACATGACAATATCAGGAGCTCGAGATGAAATGCTAATGTTATATTTTTATATTAAAAATATCAAGTTTCATGCAAACAGAGGAGATAATACTTTTAGGCCTTGGTAGTTGTGAAGGGATGCTAGTGTAGTAACCTTTTTAAATACCTAGTATATATAATGTAAACGCAGAGCTGTGTAAATTTTATGCTAAATTATTTATGAATAGCTGTAAGTAAGGCGTGGTCTATTTGATATATCAGTTGTAAGCGGACCACGGTAGCTCGTCTCTGTACAAGCGTTTGTGGTGATCCTGTAATAAACAAAATAAAAGATACTTTATAATAGTTTTCTGTTTTTTATTAAGAACACGCCATGTCCGTGACCACCGCCACCCCACCAACACCAATTGCTTCCATGTTTGGTAAATAATTAGTACTCAATTGGTACTAATTAGTACTCTAACAAAAAAATTGGTACCTTAGTAGTTTTCGAGAAAATCGACTGAAGGTGGTCCTGCGGTGGTCACGCTCCCTTCAGCAGGACCACCATGTGGGGCATGCTACAGCTATTCTAAGTATACAAATAATTGGATGCCTTAGTTCTAAGTCACTAAATCCATTTTCTTTATTTTGAGATATGATCATTCTAAGTAAAAAAAAAATATTTAGCAAAAATGGCTGTATAAATAAATTTGGAAAAAAATTACACAATAGTTTATTGGGTAGGCTGTAATATAACATTCTTAAAGTATGTGACTTATTATTATAACTAGCTGCTGCCCGCGACGTCGTCTGCGTGAAGGCTCTACAGCACCAAAAATACCTAAGATGCCAGTGTCGCTATAGCATTATAAGTAAACAACTTTTAAAATAGCATTAAAATATAAGTTTTTTTTGCAAGCGAAGCAAGTGAAGAGAGTTATATTGGAATCCTGCTGAGTTCAGTCATAAGATGTGACTGAAGGAAATAGAGAAAATAATGCAGGAATACATTCCAGGACACAAAAGAGTAAAAATACGTACAAAGGTATCATACCTTACAACATTTCCCTATAACGTACGTTGGTAGTTATGCTGCCAGGAGCCAAAATGTAAAGAGAGTCAGGACTGGTGACGCGGGAGCAAGCGACGTACAGTTGCCCGTGTGAGAAGCAACTCGTCCTGAGGTCGACACCCGCTGCCCTCAGTGTCTGCCCCAGCGACTTACTGATGGTCATCGCGAAGCAAACACTCACGGGGAACTGTACGCGCTTGAACTGGAACGGGAAGTTATGAGGTATGAGGGGAATGCGTGATATAAATACTGCCTCGCCAACGCCACAACTCGTAAGAATTTCCGCCTCAATTTGTGTGTCTGTGGAGCGAGATGACTTTAAAGCGGGTCCCGTTACACAACTTCGGAGGAGATAGGTTCCGAAGAAGCATAATCGGGACACCGACCTTCAGCTTGATGGTATGCGCTGGAAGTCCACTTGCTGACAGGGAGTTCAGAAATTCCACGGGATAATGTGTGGCGTCATCTTGCTCGACAACAGTGTTTATCGAGGTGTAGTCTACTTCATTCCCCTCAATTTCCGAGAGAATGCATTCGTTAATTGCTGCAGCCTGATCGTTTTTAAGCGTCAAAATGGCCCGCTCACACACCCAAGAATTTTGCTGGTGCGGTATACGACTGATGTCCCCGTACACACAGCGAATGAGTTCTTCTATGCTGGATACCACTCTACCGAGAGACTCTGGAAGCACCACCTGTCCACCTCTCTCTTCTGGTAGAGTGCCTTCGCCAAGACTTAGAAGGACATCGGAGAATTCTTGAGCACGTGCATTGCCGCCGAGCCGAGCTCTCATATTAAACGGTTGAATGTCGTAATTACAGACACAATTAAAAAGCCATTGTGTCTCGCGTAGATCTACGTTCCATGGGTTAATGGTCAAGCGCAGCGTACGAACTCGTGACCACAACGAAGATCATTTCAACGAAGCATTCACCTCGTCAGCCCTCGATCCCCGCGTCACCACGGAAAGCGTTTGCCGGAAATCGCCACTGAACAGAACTGTGGAACAGAATCGATGGGAATTTTAAAGTCCCGATTTCCACGGTCTTGATGCGGTGATGATTGGGGAGCTGGTAACCCATATTCGATCAGTGGATTGCCGCCGATAGAAATGACCACATCTTGAAGTGAACTGAGACAGGTGTTCAGCACGCGTTCATCAGTTACTTCGACTTCGTCTCCAGTAGCACGCCTCAAAGCTCGTAGAAAATCTTCAGACAGATGATGGCGATACTTCTCCCACAAAGCTACCGGTTTCGCGACTCCACAAAACACCAAGATGACGGCATGCGGCTGGGACTGTCACTGACGCTCGCCTCCGCGAGGGTTTCATCCCAATTTTGGTCACTGTCGAGAAGGTCACGTGTTACCCAGGCTGCGCGGTAAGTGGGATACTCCACGCCATCAAATGTCCTCAGAAAGGCGAAAGACGTTGGGCCTCGGACAGTGTGAAGTAACAACCGCAGAAAATAGCATTCGCCATTATTCGGATGCACGGTATAAACCCTACCCAATGCGGTGTCCTTGAAAATTCCTGGAAAACTTTCCACAGCACCTCCTCGTCGACGTCGGTTAAATAAACCCCTTTGCTTGTCGTACGTGTAATATGAAGGCACCTCGTCATACGTAAGGGATTTGTTTTACATCACATTTAAGTTTATAATTAGGTATACGACATGAAAATATATTAAATACCAAGCAATAATCACACAGATAAATACCGAACAAAAGTATTAACAGTCAATGTTTATTTTGTACTAACAACATGAAATTGATGAAGAAATGATCATCATCAATGAACATAACTTTTTTGTAATACTTAACACCGCATTTTTTTAAATTGTCTTCCTCAACTCTGCTCAAGATTTTGAGGGTTTTGTTGGAACTTGAATTTTTCAAAACGAACTATACGAGACAACTTTTATGAAGAAAATGCACATTACCATCTATGAATTTTAAGAATAACTAACTACTAACCTTGCCAACATGATCAAATTTAAATTATTAATTTCCAAAAAGTGTTAACATGTAACTTGATTTGATTTTTATGAAATCTCATAGATGGCGCTGCTTCAAATTTTTCTTTATACTACTAACATTCATTAAACTATGTTACTCTGCCCAAGTTACTTAAATGGCGTAGTTTTTATAGTGTAAAGCTAGATAATAGCATGGCTTACTCAAAAACAACATTTAAATATGCATCGTTAGATTACACGCTGTCACAGAATGCGTAAGAAAAATAAAGATTCACAGCTCCTCCCCGGTAGGTGATAGCGTGATAATATGTAGCCTATATGTTGACCCGACCTCTTAGTAATACTCATGCAAAATTTGATGTAAATCCATGCAGCACTTTTTGAGATTAGCCCGGACATACATACAGACAATCAGACAAACAGACAAACAGACAAAAATTCTAAAAATTATATTTTCGGCTTCGAAATCGATTGTAGATCACGCCCCAAGTATTCTTTTAAAAAAATATTCAATGTACAGTTTTGACTTTCCTACGATTTTATTATATGTATAGATGATCAGTATTAATAATTAACATATAGGACTTATCGCAAAATTAATGGAGCTAGGGACTTCTTATGAAAATTCTTTGGAATTAGTGACATATTATCCTAACTAAGCTCGTTAAAAAAAAAGAAACAAACAAAAAATAACAAAACAATAAACTTATTTCTAATACAAAAGCTGTTAATTTTAACACAATATTAAATCTTACTTCTAATCTTCTAATTCGTTTAAAATCACGTTTAATCATAACGAAGACAGTACTATAATTAATATTATCTGCTTATTCATATATTTCTTCCTGCGTATCGTTATATTCATTATACTGCTCTCTTCCTGAAGAAGCAGCTGCTAAAAGTATGTCATCATAGAATGGTCGTTTTTGAACAGGAACATACTCAAGAAGTTTTTTGATATCTTGAACTTTAGCTGGTTTTAATGGTACCACCCCTTGATAACAATCAAGGGGTGGTACCATTAGCTGGGTGCAGCAGCAGGGGTGGCAAGATCACCCATGCCATTACGATATAATGTCATCTTCTTAAAATGTTGACCTGTCATCGAGGTACAGAATGTCGGAAGCTTTGAAAGCGTAATTTGCGGCATACAGCTATTCCGGGTATTGATGGTTTTATATGAGCATCATACAGGTTCTTGTAATTCTTAATTTTTAAGACGCGATCTTCAAGATTTTCCTCGTCCCTTATTACAAATTTAATAAAACTTCAGTGTATTTTGGGTACTTGTTGCTTAAATTTGGATTTAGTGACTTTTTGAATTCAGTTTAGAGGATTTAGTGATTTTAGAATTTGGAAAAACCAACTTAGCGACTTATATTTTGAACAAAGGATTAGACCAACTCATAGACAAAAAAAAAAGAAAGTTTTTGAACTGGTAAACTCAATATCGATAAAAATGGATTTAGTGACTTTTAGAACTAAGGCATCCAATTAGTACCCATAATTCATTTCGTGAAAAAAAACAGAACTGAAACATTTGTATTTACCGAGAAATCAACGATGATAACTTTCGCGCAATTGTTCGATTTTGAATGTTGATTTCAAGTTTGAGAAGCTTGTCGCTTTCCTCAAACCTACATAGAAAATTAGTAGGTACCCTGCAAGATAAAATTAGTACCCAAAATTCAACATTAGTACTCCAGTAGTTTAAGAGAAAATCGACTTTGAAGGTGGTCCTGCGGTGGTCACGGTGCAAAATTTTCATTTCTTACAAAAATTAGTACCCATAAAGAAGTTATAGCGACCAAAAATTCAGATTCCTAAGTGTTGTATTTTAAGAGAAATTAGCTTTCATTACTTTTCCATACTAAAACTCCGCGTATAACCCGACCAAATTGAGTTGTCAATCTAACTTTACTAAAACTTTACAGCTCATGCACAGCGATTGGCGTTGGTGGGGTGGCGGTGGTCACGGACATCGCCACCCCACCAACGCCAATCGCTTCCATGTTTGGTAAATAATTAGTACTGTAGCCGACGGGCATAGGGTTCGGGCCTCTGAATGAAAGGTGTTTGGTGTTATTTTACTTATGACTTTAATCACCCAAATGGAAACACGTTTATAGAACATTAGAATAGTACAAAAAACAGAATATAAATCAAAGGTCTAGGATGGCCGGCACTCTACGTGTGCGGCCTGAGACACGTCGCGTCACACAAGGGCCGTGGAAGGGCTTCCCCGCGAGAGGCGCTTGCTGCAGAGGGGTACTAGAAGCGGGGCGCGCGGCAAAATTAGTGGCGCGTGATTGGCTACCATACGCAGTGGTGCCAACCTCTCCCATGCTCCCGCGCTCATCTGGTTCGCTTTCACTAACAGTGCGGCCAACATCACTATTACTACCTTTATGGTCGTGGGGTTGCCGCGCTACATCCTCCCCCTCTAGATCACGATTACGTACTCGATCGTGGTCTAGCACCACATTAACACCATCAGGAATGGGTTGCAAACGAGGTCGGCCTCGCTTTTTCTTAGGCTCCAGTGGCTGAATGCACTCATCTACTCGTCCTCGAAAAGGGGTGAGCTGATTAGCGTGGAATTTTCCCAATACCTCATCAGGATTTGCCTCAGATGCGATCAGATATGTTGTTGGGCTCAATTTCTTCTTTACAACATATGGTCCATCCCTCTTAGGGAAAAACTTAGCAGTCTTTGACTTGCTAGCGTCGCTCAGCTGATGAGTAGCCAATAAAACCTTGTCATCTACTTTAAAATCTTCTCCTACTCTTCTCGAACGATCAGCATATATCTTCCTTCTATCCTGCAGTTTTTCTACTCTGTCACGAACTTCACTTAAGGAGTTTAAAAATCTTGTCAGGTAAGGAGTGATCTGTGGTACAAAATTATCCTTCCGTAAGACTGCCCTTGGATCATTGTACACCTCTAACGGTGACCTTAGCTCACGTGCAAACGTCAAATATGCAGGAGTAACACCTGTCGTTTCGCAGACCGCGCTGTTCATACTGAACCGTACTATCGGTAGCTGCTTAGGCCATGAGGGGTGATCCGTACCAACTAACAGAGCCAATTGGGTCTTCATATCCCGGTTTTTCCTTTCTGCTGGATTGGCTTCTGGGTGGTAGTAGGGTATTAAATCTTGTGTAATACCAAGAATGAACATGCACTTCTGCATGACCGCTGAGACAAATTGGACGCCATTGTCCGAAATAATGCGACGTGGTAAGCCGAACCGAAGGAAATACTCTTCGATGAGTACTTTCGCGCAGGCGACAGAGGTAGCTTCTTTGAGAGCATATAATTCAACCCATCTTGTCGCGGTATCTTCCACTAACAGGATCCACTTCTCCCCATTTTCGCCCTCTGGCAGTGGTCCAAATAGGTCGATAGCCAAGACTTCATTGCGCTGGTTTAAAATCGGTGTTTGAATCAGACCAGGTGGCTTTTCATTCGTCGCTTTATAGCGTTGACATGAGGAACATGATTTTACGTAATCTGTTACTATTCTTCTCATGCCAGGGAAAAAATAATTTTGAGCTATTTTCTGATAAGTTCTCTCTATTCCAGGATGACCTGCAATTGGAGCATCATGACATTCCCTTAGAATGTCCTCACGTATGTTTACAGGTATTACCAATTGCGGTGACTCGTTGTCTGTATCTGGGTTATAGCGGTAAAGGATACCACGTTCCATGATATAACCACGTTCTGTCCAACGACGAGAGGCAACTTCATCTATATCTTCTAATTCCTTTATAATTTTATTCAAATCCGGGTCAGATTCTTGTGCTGCACGTAGCTCCGTAAGATCTCGCGTAGGCAAATCAATAATAACAGAACATATTCCACAGGATTCGCGAGACTCTTCTGTACAGACAGGGCGGCTGAGTGCGTCAGCCACCACATTTATCTTTCCGGGAGTGTACTCAAACCGGATGTCATAGGCCTGAAGTTTTAGTGCCCAACGCACTAGACGTCCAGTAGGCGACTTTAATGACAGCAGCCATTTCAAGGGCTGGTGATCACTGGCTATAATTACTGGGTGACCATCAATGTAACCCCGCATACGATCGACCGCCCAGACGACCGCCAGAGCCTCCCGCTCCGTGGTCGAATAATTCCGCTCCGCTGCTGACAGCAAACGGCTGGCAAATTCAATTGGTCGTTCTTCATTCTTCTCACCTTGAAGCAACACTGCGCCTATCGCATAATTGCTCGCATCCGTGCGCAGGATGAATGGCTTAGAGTAGTCTGCCTGTATGAGGATCGGCGCTGACGTTAGAAGCCTTTTCAAATTACAGAAAGCTTCAGCCTGTTGTGGTCCCCATATCCAAGGTTGATTTTTCCTCGTCAATCTTGTCAGTGGCTCTGCTACCTCCGAAAACTTGGGAATAAATTTCCTAAACCAGGAACATGTTTGTATGAATGTTCTGAGGTGTCCCAGTGAAGACGGCTCTTTCATGTCTAAGATTGCTTGAATTTTCCTTTCATCAGCTGATACTCCTTCCTGAGAGATCACATGACCTAAATATTTAACAGACTCTCTTGCAAAAACACACTTTTCTCGGTTAGCACGCAATTTGAATTTCATCAGCTGTTCAAAAACGATTCGCAGGTTTTCCAGGTGACTCGAAAAATCCCCCTGCGTTATAATTAATAAATCGTCTAAATACCCTAGTATTGTAACGTCCTTTAGTGCTGAACCGGATCGCATTCTGTCTATCAGACGCTGAAAAGTAGCCGGTCCGTTCTTCAGACCGAACGGCATCCTTTTAAAACGAAAAGTACCGAAAGGTGTCACGAAAGCTGTCTTATCCCTATCCTCTTCCTTAACTGACACTTGCCAGTAACCAGATCGCAAATCTATTGTACTCATGTGACAACGTCCACGTTTAGTAGATTGCAGCAGTTCATCAATGCGAGGCATTGGATAGGCGTCCGTCTTCGTAATAGAATTTAACTTTCGATAGTCGACGCAGAAACGAAAACTGCCGTCACGTTTAGGTACTAGCAGAGCTGGAGCAGCCCACGCAGATTCGCAATCTTCAATAATGTCTTCCTTCAACATTTTGGTAAGCTCTTGCTGCATAATCTCCTTCTTTGCAGGTGTCAGGCGATATGGGGGCGTCGCTATTGGCGAATTATTTCCCGTGTCTATACGGTGCTCCCCATATGGAGCCGGTTCCCCAACCGTATTAAATACCTCTTGAAAATCCGTGAGCAATTTGGCAAGCTCCTCACGTTCCTGATCCTCTAAACCTGCACCCTCATCATCGCGTAAAACATTCATCGCGGCGTATGAATTTCGACGAGGCGAAAACGTTTCAGAAATCAATTTATACTTTTGATCACTACTATCTGAAAAATGCCAAAGTCGCTGCTTGAAATCGATAACAAGACCAGCACTGTTAATGAAATCGATACCTAAAAGTGTTTCATTATCTTGAGCTTCGGGGAAAATTGTGAACTCTGTGGGCACAATTTTATGAAAGAGTTTCACCTGTACCTCTGCAACAAGCACCTCCATCAGGCGCGTGCAACCATCCGCCAGGCGGATGTTTCTAGTGCACTGTTGTAAAGGATGGCCTTTTTCCTTGAACACGCGAAAAAGTGTGTGACCGGCAATACAGCCTCTAGCACCAGTGTCCAGCAACGCTGTCCCGTTTTCCCCTAAAATACCTATTTGCATCAAAGGTCTATTATTATTAGGCTCCCCCTTGATTGGACCTCCCTTAGTTCGACCCTGTGCAGACGCGAAGTGTTGCTTACAATTTTGTAGTCTGTTACTTTTATTAACATTTACTGAGCTTAAACGTAAACATTTATCATCAAGAAAACATGAACATAAACAATCACCCTGAACATTTCTATTATTATTAATACAACATGATATGGCAACTTTATCGATATCATCTGGTTGAATTAAATGTCCATGTTGCGAACAGCTACAAAACTTAGTGTCTTTATTATTATCATAACACACATTTTTAGCGACACTAGAATGCTCATTATTATTTCGCGGTTTAGTAACACGATCACAGTAAAGTTTTAAGTGATGCCCAGCGTTGCAACACGCTGGGTTACCTGTGGTACTAGCAGGAAGGATGCGAAGTGGGCTCGGCGACCTTTTACCGCGCGGAACGTTGTCACAACGCTCGCGGACGGTCGCTAGGCAACGAGCGGCCATGCCGCCCGTGGCGGCGGCGACGGCGGCGGCGGTGGCGCTCATGGCGCGGCCGCACGTACTCGGCGGGGCGGGCGCGGGTGGCGGGACGCATACGCATGCGGCTGTCGATCTCGGCTCGCCCGACGCGCCTTCATCGCGCGTGATAAGGCGATGACGGGAACCGCGCACTTTTGAATTTACGTTATCACTAGTTGTCGTAACCGAGCAGAATGCGTTTTGGGAACTAGACTTACACTTTTCGCACTTTGATTTTATAACGTTAGGGGTACCGCACCCATAACATTGAATAGCTTTGTTTTTGTTTACACTTTCATCACTTTTATCGTTATCACTTTTTACGTTAGATTCACTTTTGTTGTTTATTAACTTTTTACACTGCGATTTTTCGTGTCCCCATTTCTTGCAGTAATTGCACGACAGCCTTTTGCTGTGAGTGTTTTTGTTTTCACTTGATGCCGAAGTTGAAGGAGCGCTGGCGACGGCAGACTGGTGACTGGCGCTCGGATGCGTCAGTGCCGGTGTCTTGTCACATGCGCTGTCTACTAACGATTCCTCGATCGCTCTGGCACGGTGCAGTAACTGGTCGAAAGAAGTAATGGAGTTACGATCGAGCCGCTTTCTTATTCTACGATCGAGAAGCCCGTATACCATATCCAGTTGAACTTTTTCACGTAGGTCTTCCTGTGGCAATCTCGATAAAAGCGCTCTCGTCTTCGCAATAAATAAATCTGTTGTGTCCGTACTTTGTCGCAATGAAAACAATTCCAAATAAATGCGAAATGGCGGACGATGCTCTCCGAATGCAGATTTAAGTTTTTGCATGGCATCCGGCCATGACGTGGTGCTGCCTTTTATGCCTTGCCACCATAATGCTGCCGAGTCCACTAGCAACATGGAGAGTCCTTTAACAGCGTTATCATCAGATATCTGTAGGCAGTTCTTGTACACTTCTATCGCGTCGATAAACCCGTCGACATCGGCGGATGATCCGTTAAATCGAGCTGTGCACTTTGAGAAGTTCGCGGCGGGCATTGTCATGGACATTTCAGGCGCCGGTGTCGAAGTTCTGACATCTTGAATGAGCCTCGCGAAAATCTCTGCCTGACTCTGCTGCAGTGACTGCATCAGGGTTGCAAATTGACCCTGGTCCATGGTGATGGACGTGGACATCTCTGTTTCTTCTGCTTCTACTCCCTGGTTCTTGGATTTCTTATTTCTTGTTTCCATCGTTGCCATACTGACAAAGGGTACGGAACCACGTGGCGGGAATTTTCATTCGCCGGACAAGCCACGCGCTTCAAGTTCCGAAGCTCCCGCGTGCAGGTAGGTACGTGTAACCGATACACTAACCGCGGTGCTGTTTCGTAAGAAAAATTTTTCAAGCACGTGTCGTCAGAGGCCCCTACTGTTGGGACGCCACTTGTAGCCGACGGGCATAGGGTTCGGGCCTCTGAATGAAAGGTGTTTGGTGTTATTTTACTTATGACTTTAATCACCCAAATGGAAACACGTTTATAGAACATTAGAATAGTACAAAAAACAGAATATAAATCAAAGGTCTAGGATGGCCGGCACTCTACGTGTGCGGCCTGAGACACGTCGCGTCACACAAGGGCCGTGGAAGGGCTTCCCCGCGAGAGGCGCTTGCTGCAGAGGGGTACTAGAAGCGGGGCGCGCGGCAAAATTAGTGGCGCGTGATTGGCTACCATACGCAGTGGTGCCAACCTCTCCCATGCTCCCGCGCTCATCTGGTTCGCTTTCACTAACAGTGCGGCCAACATCACTATTACTATAGGCCTACCGGAATCTCATGGCAACTGGGGAAATAAAAATTTGTTGTATGCAATACTGGGGAAATTGGATTAAACGATCTTGATACTGTATAATTTTTATTTATGTCTTTAGTTTTAATGAACATGAAGTATATTAGGTATGTGTATAAAGAATTTTGTTATACATCGGGTTCTTAACATAGGAAAATAATGTCATGAAAAATAAATCAATCGTATAATACTTTGTGTACTAATTTATTATATATAATTTAAATCATACTAATAACTTATCACCTCATTCAGAACTAGAAAACGATTCCAAGAACTCCACTTGCATTTCTTGTTCATCATCAGATGATGAAGATAAAGAGGTATTTATTATAAATCGCTCTTCCAGCATTTCAATTATTCTATCTTGCTCGATAAAATCGTTTTCAATTTTCTTTACATGTTCACAACGTTTTCGCCACTCCTCTGCACCAATTTGTGAGAAAGCTTCTTCTGTTAATAATTTAATGTCACTTGCAAGCCTACTTATTTACATTTTTATCAGCAACTTTTTGCTTCATTATACCCCAAATCATTTCTATTGGATTTAATGTGCAATGATAAGGTGGGAGCCTTAAAACTTCGTGACCGTGCGATTTTAATACTTCATCTATCTCATATAAGGGCGCAGACATGTTTTGTTTCACTACTTCAAGTAAGCAGTTGACATTTACGCCAAAGATCATCATAATGTATAGACGCCAGCACATCAACCTACTACAATCTGTCAGATTTCTGTAATAGATTTTCAACTTTATCGCTAAAGCATAAGGTTCAATGTTGATTGGGAAAATTTGACAGTTAGGTGTAGGTTGATGTGCTGGCGTCTGTACATCATTTGCACGAAGCCATTCTTTTATATCAGCGATACGATTGGCTTGTGTGGGCGGTTTGTTCATCCGTACGGAATGATAACTAGCATTATCCATAACAATTAGTGAAGGTCTTCTCAGATTTGGAATTAGCTTCTCTGTCACTCATTTTGTAAAATTGTCCTTATTCATGTCGTGGTGATAGTCAGCAGATACACTTGTTGACCTGTACACCAGACAACAATTTGGCACAAAGCCCTTTTCTCCACCAGCGTTTACAATGATCCACCTCGCTCCAAGCGAAATACTTTTAGATGGACCTGCAATATCTTTGCTTTGCCAGGACTTGTTCACAGAACATGTACCATGAATGTAAGTCTCATCTAAATAAATCACATCCAATTTGTTATGCTCTTCAGCTTCGCGGTTTTTCTTTATACGCTTCAAAAACTTGTATCTTTGAAGTTTTATATCATCCCTCTCCATCAAAATGGTCCTTTTTGATTGGCATTTAACATATTCAAAACCAATCTCCTTAAGTATAAGTCTGTAAAAAATAATAAAATGTATCATGTTACTCAAACAATAGCTTAATCATTCATCAAACATAGAGTGAGAGTGAGAGGGATTATTACTTAATATTTTTCTTCCCTCAAGGATTCTCTCCCTCCATTGAAATCAATATCTTGTCGAAGAATTTGTAACAGTTTCATTACTGTTGGAATTTCCTTCCGAACTGTATATAATTCTTTTACTTTATTCCTAATCAACTCTAAATCGAAACCGTCCAAGTTGATTTTCTTCTTCCCCCCTCTCCTTTTTTTACCAGGCGTGGAAAATACACCATCATTCGATGTGCCCATACCTACGATTCGCCGTATAGTAGTACTGGAAACCCCTAATAAAGAAGCTACAATTAATTAAGAAAAATATAAAATAAACTAAAAGTATTAAAACAACTCAGTCTAACTTACCGGTCAACGCTACGACGCGCTTTAAAATCAAAGATTGTGTTTGATTTACGCCTTCTTCTTCCCTTATTTTACGATACACATTAAAAACAATATTTCTCGATTGAGATTGAAGTGGCTTTTTCGACATTTTCACAAAAACAATAAATTGTGAAGAAGATATCACAAAATCTCAGCAGCGGTTGACAAATCGTGTAATTTGATTTGACAGATGACAATTGACATTGCCATATGAAAATCACAATTTTTTAAATTTTTTTAATGCCATGAGATTCCGGTAGACCTTTACCTTTATGGTCGTGGGGTTGCCGCGCTACAGTACTCAATTGGTACTAATTAGTACTCTACCAAAAAAATTGGTACCTTAGTAGTTTTCGAGAAAATCGACTTTGAAGGTGGTCCTGCGGTAGTCACACGCTCCCTTCAGCAGGACCACCATGAGCGCCGAAAAAGGGGGCATGCTACAGCTATTCTAAGTATACAAATAATTAGTACCCATAAATGTGATACATTTCGTAAAAAAAAAAAACAGAACTGAAACATTTGTATTTACCGAGAAATCAACGATGATAACTTTCGCGCAATCGTTCAGTAGGACCTTTGATTATATAATATAATCAAAGCTCTCGGTTAGCGCGGGAGCGCGGGCGAGGGTGTATGCTTCCCGTCCCCGCGCATAAGTGCACGTTCACACACATTCTAAAAAGGCCGTGTTACATAGGTATATAAAAGGCATCATAGGCATATTAGGGCTACATGTAATAGGCAAAAATAATTCAGAATAAATTAAAATAATAAAATAATTTCCTTGGCTTGTATGTTGGAGAGGAGAGAATTTGGCAACACTGCCCACGGGTAGTAGTATATGTTTTTTCTTGGCGGGAAATCAAATTGCGCGGGTGTTTAAAAATTTTCTCCTACGTATTAATTTGTAATTTTTGTATTTATTTGTTAAATAGTTCATTAAAATCTTAGTGTATATAGTAAAATGGGAACGGAAAGCGATGGGGGCGATGCCCCCATCGATAAAGAGCCAAAAAAGCGAAAATTGGCTCTCATGGATTCGACACTGTCTGCAGCTTACAAAATCTTCATAAAACCAAATTACAAGAGACAATTTCCCGAATGCCATAGTGGTGATTGTGTAGTCTTTGTAGAAGCAATCGATAATGAAAAACTGGGCAACAAAAACCCAATTGGACTAACTAAATTATTTACTGAGAATGTAAAAGGAATCACAGGTGTACACCGCGTAAATGCCTACAAAGTTGGGATAACTTTTAAGAAACCTGCGCCGGCGAATAGCTTTCTCAAAATGGACCATTTCTTAGGAAAAAATAAATTAAAAGCCTTCGTTCCTGCACACATGACGGAAACAACAGGCGTTATCCGTTATGTACCGAAAACAATGTCTAACGAAGAAGTCTACAAAACTATACAAAGTGATGTCGAAGTCATCTCTATCAAAAGATTTATGAGGAAAGTTGATGGAAAACTTACGCCATTGGGTACCATAGCAGTTACATTTGCCGCAACGGCATTGCCACAGTACGCATATATTCAAATGTTTAGGTACCCTGTACATATTTATATACCTCCTTTGCTACAGTGCTATAAATGCCTTAAATATAACCACTCTGCGAGATCTTGCCGTGGTGAGCAAATGTGTTCATCTTGTGCTGGTCAGCACTCTTACAAAGAATGTGATGTTGAGGAAATTATTTGTATAAACTGCAGTGGCAACCATCTAGCAATTTCAAGGGATTGCCCCATCAAGAAGCAAAAAATGGAAGAAAAGAAGAAGAAGTTCCTCAATCGAAACCAGTCGTATGCCAGTGTGGTGAGTACACCTCCTCCAACTATGTCCGATACAAATGTTTTCCCAGCTCTCAAAAAACCAAACGAAAGGACTTTGGGTGAGAATTCAAAGTCATTTGCTGAAGAAATTGTAAATAATGAAATAATTATAAATGCCATTGTAAAATCATTAATTGGTCTAGGTAATAATAAAGATAATGTTCCAATAACAAATAAAAGAATAAAGGAAATGTTATTAGCAAATTTAATTATTAATTAATGGATACATTTTTAAATATAGCACAATTCAATGTACAAAGCTTACAGAGTAAGAAGGCCTTATTAAACACATTTCTCTCTGAACAAAAAATAGATATATGCCTGTTGAATGAGACTTGGCTTAAAAGTACTAGTGTAATTCCTCATTTTACATCATACAACTTTATATATAAAAATTCTGTTAATGCACACAATGGAGTAGGTATTTTGATAAAACAAAATTTTGCTTATAATATTATAGAAACACCTTTTTATGAGTCAGTCCAAAATATATGTATTTCCATAGAAACATCCATGGGTAGATTGCATATTCTATGTGTTTATTGTCCTCCCAATAGCAACAGATTTGATACTAATAAAATGAGAAAGGTGCTTCTTGAAATTCCCAAGACATGTCTTATCATGGGTGATTTTAATGCACACCATATATTGTTTGGATGTCATACAAACAATAATAGGGAGTAACAGTTTATATAATCTTATTGATGAATTTGACATGTGCATTTTAAATGATGGTAGGGCAACCACTGTACAGTACCCAAACAGGAATGCATCAGCTATTGATCTAGCTCTGGTTAGTTCAGCAATAGCTCCTCTTTGTGAATGGCAGGTTTATGACGATCCTATGGGCAGTTATCACTACCCAACCCAGGTAGTTTTAAATGTAAAGCCATCAACATATGAAGTCCGGCCTGTGGAAGAAAAATATATTTATAGTAAAGCAAATTGGTCTAAATATTATGAATTATCAGAAACCTGTTTCTCACATTTAGACATAGATAATATGGAACCTCTTAATCTGTATGATAATTTTGTAAATACTTTACATGATATAAGAATAAATACAGTCCTAAAACAAAAATCAAACCAAACTATGCAAATTTTAAGAAAACCAGCTCCTTGGTGGAACCAATCCTGTAATGAGGCAGTACAAAAATCTAAGGAAGCTCTATTAGAATATAGAACATCACCAAATATCCCAAACTTCATAAAATACAAAAAGCTTGATGCTCAAAAGAAAAGAACATTAAAAGAGGAGAGTATCAATTCATGGCATGACTTATGCAGTAGTTTTAATAGAATGACACCTATTGCAAGAATATGGGGTTACATTAAAAAGTTTAAACGGATAGGCTCTTCTTCTAACAAATATTTAAATGATGATTGGGTACCTGCATTCTTAGAAAATTTATCAGACTCATCACTATTGAATGAAAATAATATAAATGACATTTTAAAAGAGTCTGTTGAATCTGAGACTAACTACTTTCTTAATAGTTCATTAACAATAAACGAATTGCACATAGCGCTTAAGAGTAGAAAAGATACAACCCCAGGTCTGGATAACATACCATACATCTTAATAAAAAAGTTACACCCTAATGCCTTACAGATTTTATTAAATGTTTATAATAAACTTTGGAATAGTCTACTCATACCAGAATCATGGAAAACTCAATGTGTCATTCCAATTTTAAAGCCCAATAAATCTGTAAATAGTCCTTCATCCTATAGACCTATATCTTTGTCATCTTGCTTAGGTAAGCTATTTGAAAACATACTTAAGTTACGTTTGGATTACTTTGCTGAAACTCAAGACAAGTTACCAGATATACAGTATGGATTCAGAAAGGGCAGAAGTTGCTCTGAAAGCTTTGTATCATTCATATCAGACCTTAAGAAGGCTAAACTCAGTCATTCTAATGTCATATGTGTTTTTTTAGATGTCAAAGGTGCCTTTGATAATGTTAATATTGAATGCCTAATTCGTGTTTTACATGAATTGGGCTTACCAAGTAAGATCTTGAATTGGATTTTTAAATTTTTGTACCAGAGAACTTTGTATGTTAAATTTAATAATAAGCTACATGGCCCTAGGTTGGTTAGTAAAGGCACAATGCAGGGAGCAACACTTTCACCCCTGTTGTATAACTTGTATACATCCCAGATTCTTAAATATGTTAATACTTCTCAAGTCAAAATATTACAATTTGCTGATGACTTGCTTTTATACACAATAAATCAAAATTTAAATATGGCTGTTAACAATATGAATACTGCATTGGCTCAATTACAATATTATTACAGTAATACTTTAAAACTAGATATAAGTCATGAAAAAAGTTCAGTGTTATTATTGAGTAAAGATCCATTTGCACAGTCCACTGTAAATATTGTATATAATAACAATGTAATTCCTATTGTTAATCATCATAAATTTTTAGGTGTTATAATAGATGATAAACTGAAATTTGATAAGCACATTGACTACATCTGTCAAAACACCATGAAGAGCATTAATGTCCTTAGGAGTTTAGCAGGAACATTTTGGGGTTCTGACCCAAAAACACTTAGCATGTTGTATAAAAGCATAGTCAGAAGTCATTTCGATTATAGTTGCTTAGCCTATATGAATGCAACTACTACTTTGTTAAGAAAATTAGATGTGATACAAAATATGGCTTTAAGAATAATTAGTGGAGCAATGCGCACCACCCCTATAAATTCTATGGAAATTGAAAATGTTATACCTCCCTTATCCTTGCGACGTTTACAGCTGGCTGAGAGATTTTGTCTCAAAGAGTTATCCTGCAGTAATGGTACGGTTCTTGATAATATTGACTATCCTCTAGAGGTCACACAGTCAGCTGTAACATCCTCCATCTCAGCAAATACTTTTATTTCTGGTTCACTGCCTGAAATTTCAACCATTCTAGTTAAAGTAAAGAACCTGACAAGAGACATGTACATCAAAAATAAGTGGCCAGTATATGAATTCCCATATAATAATTTATTAGCTTATTTCGATATTAAGTGTTTTTTAGATACTGTTAAAAATAAATATGATTTCTTAGAATTTTTGAATGATAAATCACATTTCTATATCATTTACACAGATGGATCTAAAACTGATGATTATGTTAAAGCAGCTTATTATGACCCACAAAGGAGAGTAACCAAATGCTTTAAAATGCCAAATAATTGTAGTATATTCACTGCAGAAGGTTGGGCTATACTAGCTGCTTTAACATATGTAAATAGTATTGTAAATACCAATGAACATAGTGTAAGCAAAAATGTAAATAATATATTAATTGTAAGTGATTCTAAGAGCGTTTTATCTAGTTTAAGTAATTGTAACTTCAGTTATAAACAAAATTATATTGTACATAAAATTAAGTACACTCTACAAAAGTTGGGAAAACATGTAGAATTTTTGTGGGTTCCATCTCACAGTGGCATAGCTGGTAATGAGGTTGTAGATCTGGCGACTCGTCAGGATCACGACGAGGATCTTACAGAATCTTTCAAGGTCCCTTTCACGGATTATTATCATCAATTTAAAATAATATTTAAGAAGATATGGAAGGATTATTGGGACGCAACGACTGAAACAAAAGGAAAATGGTATGCAGAATTACAGCAAGACTTACCAACAATGCCGTGGTACAATAAATTCAAATACTCTAGCAGAAAGTTCATAACCGTCATTAATCGCTTGCGTTTTGGCCATTGTTTAGTCCCAGCACATCTCTACAGGATGAGAATCATCAGTGAAAGCAAGTGTACTTTTTGCTCTGAGGAAAATGCGGATATAAAACACCACAGAGTACTTTTTGATAGACTGTAAAACACGTTATATTTGACTGTGAATCATTTGCCATGCAAAGACTAATACTTGTCAGTGAAATTAGTGACATTGCAGAACAAAACTCTTTAAGTGTTCCCCGCCACGTTCAGGAATTACTTTCCAAAAATGTTTATTTTAATCCATTATTTAGATATATATTGAATACTATAGAAAAAATTTAATTGTTTTGGGGTCAATTGAATTGGTTTTTTTTTTTTTTTGTTATTTATTTTTATGTTTACTTCCTTAATTTTTTGTTGTTAATTTAGATAATTTCATTGTCACTCAGATGTGCTTAGCTCGTATTCAGAGCGGTAAAAACTTGTATGAACTGTTATTTTTTATGTACTTGTAGATAGATATAAATGTAGAGTATGTTTAGTGACTACGACTGAAGGACTTGTATCCATGGTCATGAATAAAGATTATAAAAAAAAAAAAATATTAGTAGTAGTATATAGTTATCTGTGCCACAGCACAGACATGAAAGAAAATACAAGAACAAGAAACGTCAAAGCAAAATGGAGGAAAAACTAACAATTCGGGAAATTGTCTTTAAAAGTGAAAATTAAAATAAAACTTGATAAAATTGTGCAATTTCTGACTCTAGTTACAACTTTTGTAGGAGTTGCAATGATGGTGGCTTTGGCTGGACTGCATTTTGGTCATTTATCATTATATCTGATCTAGTTCATAAGATTCTATTTCTCATTTTGTCCGATGTATTTTTGTTATTTTAGATATTTGAGACTATTCGTTTGTCATTCCATTGTAATTCACTTTGTTTACTTTTATTGTTATTGTCGTAAATAGTTTGTTGTTAGTCGTAAGGGTTAGGTCGGTCAGGCTGTCGTAATGAACATACAAGTATGCAGAGACCCGTCAGACGCTGCGGCGCTTTATTTGCCGCAGCGTTTGTATCTTAAATCCTTTGCAAAGATTAACATTTCTGTCCAGCTCCCCTCCCACAAGGTTCAAGTTCATGGCAAGTCGATTTCAAACTGGGAACTCATGGAGAAGATGCGAAAGATGATCCTACCTGATATTTTCTCTGTGTTAAAAGTGTCAAAGCATAGTTCGGAAGTGATTAGATTTGATGCGGAACTGGAGAGTCGCGACAACCTCGACAGAGTGCTGGCGCGGCTCGACGACCGTGTCGTGCAGCTGAAGGAATACCCAGACCAGTTGAAGGTCAGGGTCTGTGAAGCTAAGTCTGATTTCCCCAATCGTCATGATTGGGACTCGTTTTTCCGAGATGCCTCTGAGATGGATGAGATGAAGCCTGGAGAGCGTCCGGACACCATCCACATATCCAATTTGCCCATCAGATGGTTTATACATGCTAGAGATGAAGATGAGGATGCGCTTCCTTCAGAAAGCTTAGTAAAAAAGGTTTTTGAGAAGTTTGGTTCAGTCCGCCAAGTGGACATCCCAGCCTCTGATCCATACAGGATGCAGATGAAAACACCAATGAGAGGTATAACAATCCCTCCACAGAATGCTGCACTGTACTTTGAGACATATGTGCAGTTCAGTGAATATGTTGGTTTTGTTCGCTGCATGGATGCTCTAAGAGGTTGTAAACTTCTGCGGAAGCGTGATGACATTGCTGAGTGGTGTGGCATAAAGGTTGAATTTGATAAAACTAAACACATGACTGATGCTGCTGTGAAGAGGAGGTCTATTGTTCGGGAAAGGCTGGCTTCACGTCAACAAGCAAAAGATAATGAAGACAAGGCAGAGAAAGAAAAAATAGCCAAGAAAGAGGCTAAAGAAAGGTAATAGTTACCCTCCTATGTAATATATATCTAATCAAGAAACAGTTTCTGCAACTACCATGTATTGCTCATAAGGCTTAATATAAATAACTAAAACATTTACAAAATCCTTTTCAGACAAAAATATGAGCGCGCTGAAAGAGAAAAGCTAGAAAAAATGAGAGAAAGAGAAGAAAAACGTAAAAAGAAACAGCTAGCTAAACTAATGCAGAGTGACAACTTAGACTTGAACAGTAAGGTGGCAGAAGAGCAAAAGAAACTCATGAAAGCACAGAAGAAGATGCAGGCTATAAGACTGATTGAGGAGCTCTTCAAGAGGATAGAGGTTGGTGTACTTTTTCACAAGCAGGCAATCCATCATCCGTTCCTAAAGTTGATTAGTAAATGCCACAGACTACTTATATAGTATAGTATAGTATTGTCTCTTTTCAAATCCCACTGTTAGTTCCAGAGATTAGCATGTTCAAACTCTTCAGCTTTATTATTATTATTATAGATAAAAGATCCAATCCTAATGTTATTTTTTGAGACAAATAATGAAACTTTTCTTTCATAAGGGGAAGGTTCTGGAGTCTTCTTCTACTTTTGTTTTAATTGCTGTTGAAATCTACAGTCTACATGTTTGCCAAAAGCTTCCAACATCAAGTAAACAATTATTATTAAATAAATTGATCAGAAACTAGGATAGGTTCTTGTATAGGTTTGTTAGAATGTAGAATTGTAGTTTTATACCAAAATACTTAGAACTAGAGTCCAATCAGATATTGTATTAGTATTAGTACAAATTTTTTGCATCCCAACTGGTACAATGTATCTGAAGTCAAACATTATTTTGTAACAACTTACCAGTATATTTACATTCTACGCTAATAAACATTTTCTGTTCTATTCTATACTTTTGCATTGCAATTTTAATTTTTTACGTTCTGTTTGCAGTTACGTCCAGAACTACAACGTAATGGCAGCCGAGGGGATCAGTACTACCTGCCAGGCGAGAGAACCGCGCGAGCACGCATCATAGACAAGTTCAAACAACAACAACAAGAGCTGCTGGAGGAACAGAGGATCAACTACAACAATGCTCTGAATGGTATGTTATATTTGAACGGTCACTGAACTATACAGGAAGATTTTTTTATCACCATCCAAATTTTTACAGGTTGTTCTACCCACGAATATGATCAAATTTCACTATGGTAACAACTCTGGAACCACGAAAAAAAAAACAGCTGTTTAATTCAAAAGTTCAATACCTACTTGACCAAAATGTTTGAAACAGCTGATTTTTTTTCGTGATTTCAGAATTGGTCCTATAGTGAAAGACTGAAAGTTGTTCATATTCATGGGTAGAACACACTGTAAAAATTTGGATGGTGATAAAAAAATATTTCTGTATAATGCTCTGCTAGACACAGGCCTCTTTAAACTATTTATTCCATTTAACCTTTCTTTGAAAGCTAGTAGCAAACAAAACATAAGGGTCTATCCACACAAATCAGTCATGGAAGGTCTGAACCCTGAATAGCTATTTGATACGCTTCCATGCTGCTATTCTTCCGACAGCTATTTGCTGTCGGTAGCAAGGCAAATCGGGCGACATGACTGCCTTTTGAATGTAGCTGATCTCATTTATTTTTCTTATTAATCTTATACTGTACCTGAATTTAGAGCAAATAAAATTCTGATTCTGATTCTGAATGATTGTGAATAGTCTGAAAGGTTTTGTACCAAAATTTTCATGGTTATAGCAATCAATCTGAACTCAGTCAACATACTTAACAACTTCACTCAAAGCTTCTTATGTAAAGGACTGCAATAAGTCGTACAGAGAGAAAGAAAATCATCAATTTCTTATCAATTTTTTTTTCCTTCAGGTCGCATAGTGATTCGCTCTGCGCTTGAAACAAAGAAGCCCAAACGTGACTCGTCCATGAGCTCCATATCGTCAGACGGACGCGGGCGAGACGGCCGTGTCGGTCGCGAAAGCAGGGACGGTCACAAGAATATCAAGACTGAGAGGTTAACCACGCCAGAGCGAGAGATGGAGTATAATAAGACCACAGGTTTGTTTGTTGAGGTTTTTTAATACTTATGGTGACATTATCATAATCATCATTGTCATAAATATCACCATTATTTATTATTTTTGTTGAGAGATGGCCGTTTTGCGTGGATCTGACGCATATTTTCCCCCCAACTTGTTATTTTTTTTTTGTGTTTGTGTTATTTCGCTGCGTCAGGTTTAAGGAAAATAAACGTATTTTCTTTCTTCTTTATTTGTCATAATTATAGTGATCACTTTTCGTTAACGATAACTTTATTTTTTTGTACTAAGACATATCAAAATAAAAAATTGGTGTTTAATAAAACATATCTTAAGTTTATTTTGTCAAAGTTTGCGCACTGAATAAAAAATATTCCTGTATTTGAGTTTAATGTAAATGTGTTATTCATATAAACCTGCTAAAATTTTTCTAAAATCTAAATGATGGCAAAAACCAACACATCCATAGGTGACATTAATTTATAATTGTTTTGTTTCTTTTTTCAGCGGGCATGTACAGCATGCCCTACGGTTTCGGCTATCCGTTCTGCCCGCCCGGCTACGCCTACCCGCCGCAAAGTATGAGTATCATATACATCTTTTATCTTTCCTTTTTCTTGTTTTTCTTCTTAAAATATTTTATACCTTATTCGTATGCATTAAGAGTGATATAGCACTGACGTTTGTCCAGCTTTATGCTTGTTTTCAATGTTTACAACCCTTAAACAATCGGGTGGAACAATTATAGTCATATTCTGTATTTAGTATCCACATTTCGGGCCACTGATCCCAACGCTGCATTCTGGCTCGGGTACTATGTGGGGACGCGTTTGGACCGTTTTCGGTTTACGCGGTTCTAATACGTGTATGCAAAGTTGTATATGTTTTAGACAACCTTATTAAAAATAACTTTTTTCCGTCCCTGAACGTTGGTCAAACGCTAGTGGACCTTAATGGTTAGTATTTCCAAGATCTACAGAAATAGTCTATGGTTCTCTCACTACCGCGTTTATTAAAGGCTATTTTGAAGGCCCGTACTAATAAACCACTGACATTATCAGTATTAAAGCGAAGGCACTCCATTATAATCGTCATCTTGCCATTTTAATCATTTCCCTGTTATGTTTTTAACAAAAATACATAGGTACAGTCAACCGCACATCAGTAACACCAGCATACGAATATCATCCTTGTCAAATGGATACCACTGATGTTCGGTTGACTGTATATGCGGTTTATTACCACGGGCCTATGCGCTTCGATTAAATGGAAATGAAGAGTGAGAGGGCTATTGGCACAAACTTGATGCCTTAGGGTGCGTCCACATCTGGCGAATGTGCCGCGAATGTGCAGCTCGCGAGCCGTTTGCGAGCTGCCCGCGAGCTGCGCGCGTGCAGTCACGGCAATTGTTTGGTGCGCCTCTTTAGCGCAACTCATGCAAGGCTCGTATAAAGGCGTGCGCGCGGCGCGCGATCTGCGCGCACTCAATTCTCGCACTTACAGTTCCGTTTACTGGCGCAGTACGCGCGCTGATCGCGTACGGCGCTTAGGTCCCGCGCGAACTGCGCGCGGACGGCGCAGGAGCGGCGCACGAACAAAAATGCACGCGCGCAGCTCGCAAACGGCTCGCGAGCTGCACATTCGCGGTACATTCGCCAGATGTGGACGCACCCTTAAGTTAAAGCCCGATTCAAATGTGATGGTGGCTCCGCACTTGAGGCGCGAGGCGAGTCGCTGCGCAGGAACACATTCAGCGCGGGGAGGGGGCGGTACTGCGCAGCGACTAGCGTACTTCAGAGCCGCCATAAAGTTTGAATCGGGCTGTAAGTGCCAAGAAACTTTCTATCAGTTAATTCAATTTGTTCTATATATCTAATATCTATTATCTTAAAGATTTATTTAGTGGCATCGCCTTTCCTCCTATAGAATGTGTACGTATGTTTTTTGTTGGTACCAATCTTTCCTGTCTACCTCAGTATATCGATTCAATCATGCTCTGAGGGCGAGTTTCACAGACCGAGCTTTGAAAGAAGGGAAGAAAAATAAGAAAATTCGTTACTTAGATATTACTTTGCTAAGTAAGCGTCTCATACGAATATGAAGTATGACTATTATGTGCCAAACTCGTTGCTGAATTTTGGCCCGGCTCCATTTAGATTGTCATCGACACGCTAAAAACCAAATATAAACTTTATTTCAATGACAATTAGGTAAGTTGATTTTAGTGACTAGCTCTATTGAAAAAGTTATAAAAATGTTTGAAGTTGTAGCGTAAACTGAACTTTATTGTGTAGGAATTAAAGTTATTTTTCCATTATTTCATTTTTGTTTACATTTCTGGCAAATTAATCGCGAACGCAGGATACATAAATAACGTTTTGACCACGACATTCAACGGTATATGCGGACGCTTATGTGGCGGTCACCGTTGTCTTTACTTTACTTAATTTTTTCATGTACTTTTGTAACTTACTCTGAGACTGCTTCAATTTATGTATGACACAATGTTTAAGTTGAAATAAATATTTTTGTATTTTGTACTTAGCAAAGTAATATCTATATCTGTGAATCTCGCCCGATATAAAAGCGAGAGGCTCATGCTATTGACACGTGCTAACATTCCTTGGTGACAGCGTCCATGTACTACCCGCTGCGCGGCCAGTACTACGCGCCGCCCGGCGAGTACGTGCGGCGGCCGCGCGGCCGGGGCGGGCGCGGCCGCGGCCGGAACCCAAGGATGCCGTACTTCGACGGACCCGACGCTAACCATCAGTATTACAGGTCAGTATAAAGTATCTTCCCCAGTTCCCCTTAACATAAAGTGAATAAGAAATATGTTATTGGACGTTTTCTTAATTTTATATTTACATAGCAGTTTACATTATATTTAAATTAGCGGCCCGCCCGCCCCAGCTCCGCACGGGTGCAATTTTTTTTTCGAATTTCCGACATTTTCTTTCATACAAACCTTGCCCTGACCATACCGAACACAAAAAAAAAAGATTTATCCAATTCATTCGCAAGTTATGCGTGTACAGACATTTCGCGACTTTGTTTTATATAATGTAAGAAGGATTACTTATCAGTTAATAAGCTAAATTGTAATGCGAATAAAGTACAAAAAAAACACAGGTTAGTTTCGTCATCGTCATTCAGCCGAAAAAAATTCACTGTTGGACGTAGGCTGATAGGCCTCACCCAAGCGTCGACACAACGTCTAGTATAAAGTTCCCTTGTTCCACATAGCCATAGCTTCTAAAAGTGCCACGGATTGCTAACATGTGGTTTTATTTGGTAGAAGTTGACACACGAAGAAGAAGATTTTATTTATTTATTGACTAGCAGCACCCCACGGTTTCACCAGCATAAGTTTCGATCCCGTGGGAATATCAGGATATAAACTATTCTATGTCCTTTCCCGGGATTCTATCTCTGTACCAAAGGAGATGTTTCAAAATGGGCCAGGTCTATGTACAGTAGCTCAAAAAAAAGAGAAAAATCCGTAGAATTCGGGAAAAATACAGATAATTCAATGAAATTTATACTGTTGTGGGAGTGAATTGATATTTATCCATTATTTTTATCGAAGTTCAATATGGCGTCTCACCGATTTAGTTACTCTGTGCTTAAAAATAATGACAGTAAACCATTGATCATAGAAAGAGACCTGTTAGCTGTCACAACAGTGTCACTTCACTTCAGAAATAATCATGTCAAACGTCATTAACCCTTTAACCGCCCGACTTCACATCAGTTGGCGTGCCCCCAGCGCCCGGCACAGTGAATCGAAAAATAAATACCTACAACAAAGAGGGATGTGCAATACTTAACTTTTCGATGTCGATATTTCGTTTTAATAACGACATTTGCACTACAACTCGACCAAGCTAAGTTTGCACCTCGCGTCGATTACATCACACTGACGCTTAGGTACGGGCTGCAAAAAGAATTCGCTATGACTTGTAAACAAATGTTTGTTAGATTTTACTTTGCATTTATTGTTTTTAACATTATATTATACATATGTACCTACACGGGTACACGCCGCATTCCAGCGAGGTGCAAACTTAGCTTGGTGGAGATATAGGTACCTACTACTTACCTTACGAAATTATTCGGCATTTTTCGCAAGCCAGTAAAACAAAAAGTGTTTAAAAATTTGAACGATTTATTAATTAGTACTTAGGCTATTCACAGTAAAATCAGTCCAGAGAAGAAAAACTATTGAGAAATAAAAGTAGTGGTAGTCGTCATGATAAATTTCTGTCATGTGCATTTATCGACATACGAACGTAAAACTACATGCACAATCACAACGCTGATGGAAAATTCCAGAAGTCGGCACGCGTTTATGACGTAAGAAGCGGTCGTCTTTATCCGACCGGGGCGCAGGGCGTACTAACAAAGTAAGTTTCGGAACATGTAGGTTAGGGATGGGAACCATCAATTCAGTCGCTGACATTTCACAAGTAAATTTACTTAATTTTAAAGGAATTAAATAAATACTCACAAATATTTGAAAAAAAAATGTTTTATTAACAATTGCTGTATTTGTTTTAAAATAAATTAGTCTGTATAACGAGAAATATTTTGATTTATGTTTATTTTTGTATCGGTAAATCTTGGCATATGTCCCGTCCCTCATGTCGGATTTTGTCGTCATGGGCGTTGCACATCAATACAATTTTCTAAAAATAATGTTAGTAATTCATCTAACTTTGAACATTATTTTTAGGACTTCTAATTAAGAGACTTAAAGTGTATTAAACTGTAAATGATTACTTAGTTAACTATTTACCTAAAATAAACATATTTTTGATAGAATACAGCGTAATTAAATAACAAAGCTGATTAAACAAACAGTGATATTTTGGTCGTAAATATACGACTCTGGCGAAATGGGCCCGAAAATATTTGTCGGATTAATCCGACGTAAGCGGTTAAAAGGTTAATCAATCAAAATGACAGCTTACCGCCATGACGGGTTTTTGTTGTGTGTTGCAATCATTGAGGTACAGACGCCAGCACATCAACCTACACCTAACTGTCAAATTTTCCCAATCAACATTGAACCTTATGCTTTAGCGATAAAATTGAAAATCTATTACAGAAATCTGACAGATTGTAGTAGGTTGATGTGCTGGCGTCTGTACATAAAACATGGAGATGCCGCGTTATTCTATACATACATTTGCTTATACAAATATGAGTGAAATATGGTTCAGAATGTGAAATATCATTATGTCTCATTCTTTCTAATGAGATAATTTTATTTGATAAAAGAGACAACAATATTTAAGTTGTTTCTCATTATGGCAATATTTTATCGTGACGTAGTGACAGTTGTAGGTAAGTGCCATAGCAGCCATCTTATGCGAAGAGTTTCGTGGTAGTTTTGCTGTCAAATGGTTGTTTATTTTTTGTATTATTGAGGATTGCAAGAAAATTACGAGGATTTTACCTGTTAAAACTGCATGTAAATGTTGGAAAACAGAAATTCAACATGCCTGTGTGTTGTATTGTGAAGTGTGGTGCAAGAAAGAATGAAAATCAACCTCAATTGTCTTTGCACAGGTTAGTAGCCGGTTTTCATGCATTAATACATACAATAATACACATTCGATGATACAATTGTAACGTGATCATGAATTTATGGCTAAAGTATTGATATTTGGGTTCATTTCCGTATAACAGGCCTTTCTATTATATTTGTTAATTCGTTCGTTTGTTTACAATCACAGAACATATATACTCCTAACGGAGAAGAATTGGAACTCCCTACAATATTTAGTAGAACGGTTGTTGCCAGCGCCCTCTATATTCAGCCCTACGAAATTAATTTCGAATGGCGGTAAATTCAAACGTTTGGTTCATCCTAGAACCATATTTAAAAACCACGTTTTTTGGTAGGTACATTATTTTGTAAGAAACTCAAATTTGAGTTTCTTACAAGATAATGTACCTACCAAAAAACTTACAAGAGTGAATATGATAAAATAAAACGATAAATAATGTTGTTAAATTACTTATTTATTTTTATTTCAATCTAATTCCAATTCATTACTAAGTACATATTGTGTTCATGTTAATAGATTGAAATTCTATAATTACAATCTGTTTGCAATTGGCTTAGGTTACAGGCCAAGCCAGAGGTTTTTTTTAACTACATTTACAGAGATCTTAGAAAAAGATTACTTACACCAAAACCAATTATCAAAATGTACTTACTCAAACAGAAACAGTACAATCAGCGGCAAAGGTATTTTTTTTATTTAGGTATGTTCATTTACGATAAGTACAGTAAAATAAATTGTAGGTTTATTATATAACGAGTCGTCAAGATACATGATAGATTAGATTTTGCTAGAGTCTGTGAGGAAAGAGAGCCGTCATAGGATTGAGGGAGCTGCTGTGCTTACTTCCCGCTTTTGATCATTCTAAATAAAAATGGTGAGAAGCGTAGTCAGATTTACTGTTTTATTGATAATAAAGCTCGTAAAATCATTAGATCACTTGTAATTCGCAATGTTTTTCTTTCCCTATAGACTAATAATGTATTACTCTACTAAAACATAAAACGTTTTCAAAGATTTGGTTCATGACTCGTGTGCAGGTGAAGCAGTGAGATATTGTTTGCTCTTATAAAGACATGTTCATGTCAGTTATGAAGTACATGTTACTGTTCTCAAATTAATTTTATTATAAACTGCCTTATCTTTCATCCTCACACAAAATTCCACACTTACATTATTCAAAAGTCAAAACGTTTATTGCGAAGTAAGTATACAGTATTGCTGTTATGTTATATAATAGTGAGTGTAATACAATTACTAAGCAATTTTAATGTCATCCTTCTCAATAACTACAAATTATAATTTTATATGAAGCTAAGTAGTACAGATCACCACCTTAGTAGTGTAAATGAATATTATTATTTTACATAAATAAAAGATGTGATCTAGTCTGACTACATCTTGTTATTTATGTAAAATAATATTCATTTTGCGTTTCAGTGCTGCAGCTGACGCTTCCTCAGCAAACGATCTATTTTTTAAAACGCAGAATCGTTTAATACATATAATAAAAACATTTTCTGCTATATTATTAATGTTTTGTTCCTTATGATTTAAGCATTTTTCAAGGAAAGTAAAATTGATAATTTTTCTTACTTTTTCTAAAATATCTCTCTTGAGATCAGTAACATGACTTTTTTCATTCAAGCATTGATTAATTAATGTAGCGCAACATTCTACGCATGTAACCATGTCTTTCGAGGCATAATTCAGTGATCTTTTAACTTCTGAATACTCCCGACATTCCACAAACTGATGATGTTTATCAATATTTTCTGACATGAACATATGTTTACAATTGTCGCAATTATTATTTTTTAGTTGGTTAAGTAAAAACCCACATACATAGGCACATGCCTGTATCTCAGCGCTGTCTGCATCGTTTTCAAATTCCTCAATGTTCTGAGGTAATTGAATTATTTCTGATACAATTTTATTTCCAGACTCTGTGGCTATGCATATGGGTTTGGGTTGTGACACAGACAACAATGTATTGAAGCTGTTAATAATTATTTCGTTTTTGTCTGCTTCACAATTTCCCCCAGTTCCAATATGTGCTAAATTAGAGATAATGGCAGTTTTTAAACCTGCCACAAATTGCCCAGACGTTGGGTTAATATTGGAACCGCAGTTACCCCTAATGCACCCAAAAAGATTTTCGAGAGGGTCTTGCTGCAGCCTACGTGTGGCAAGGCTTTTTATATTACGAGTTGCCGACAACTTTCTCCACAACTGGACTATACCATTAATGGTCCATATCCATCCTTCTATTGATGGCGGAGTTCGTGCACTTCCGACATATTTCATATTTTTGAAAAAAATAATTATAGTCTTATAAAATTCTATGTGTGGACTGCTTGAGCGCAAATTTGTGGCATATAGCTTTCCTCTGCGCAGATCTGCACAATCGCTGTTGACGCTGTCAAATAATTTGTCCATAGTGCTAATTACTTCTGCGGTCACAATGGCATCTGCAGAAAGCTCTCCTGAAAATAAAATTATGATGTGTTTATCATGTGCATATTTCATGAAGATTCAGTTCTTTTTTATGGAAATAATCTATTGTAGTAAATAAATATGGCCTCAATTTACTTCTGGGAATTATTGAATTATTGTGTATAAGCATCATTCAATTCACCTGCTGATATTTTGGCGTACATTCCTGCTGCAACAGAGTGGCTTAAAACTTGTGCAGCTAGTTTCACTCTCATTTTTTGTTTAGAGTTAGGCTCTAAATGTTCCTTTTTTAGAGCAGGAGCAAATACAACATTTGGATTTTTGTTGTCCAACTCATAGAACTCCTTTATGTAAGACCATTTTGCAACACCTGTAACCACACATAAAAATTGTTAAAAACTGCCATGATTTGTTAAAAAGATGAGGATTTTTAATTATGAAACTTAAGCTTACCTCGCCCTGTCTTGCCATCGGATGAAATATTTATCGGGCAATCAATGTTATATTTAATAAAATTGTTCCTAAAACATTTCAATAAATGTGGCGTATCGAAAATGGTTATCACTTCTTTATTATTAACCGTTATGAACGGATGTTGAGTGCTAGCTCCTAAGTTTCTTAGTGCTCTGAAATTCACTCCGTCCATGTCACAGACAATGGCAGCTATATTTATGTCAGCAATGAAACATTGATTTAACACCTGAAATATAAATGATAAAATAGTTTAGTAATTATGATTAAGATTATGCATAAAATTCAGATTTCATGACATAAATCAATGAAAGTTTTAAAATAAACCAAAAATAATACCTCTTTAATAAGAATAGCAAGCCTGTCTGCAGTAGAATACCCACTAGAAAAATAATAGGCTATGGGTTGTTTCACCCTCTTCCTAATGCCTGATATCATGAAGACCAAGGCATATGCAGCAATGAGTGGTGATCTTCCCTGCGATGCATGGTCTTGATAGCCTTCAATATTGTCTTCCTTCGAGTTGTAGTTCAAATGCTTTTTTAAAGACATTTCGTCAAACATTAATATGTATTGATTGTCAGAAGGCTTTTGTGTTTGTACAAACTTCTTAACAACATTAAGAACTGGCTGACAAACCCCAACACCAAAAGGTACTTTATTAAGCAAATTTCTTAAAGTGCTTGGAGATGGCAAATGAAAAAGTCTTCGTAGTAAACAATAACAGGTAGGTGACCTCTTAAATATCCGCAACGCCGTTATTTTGACCTGCTTTGACCATCTTCGACCAGTGTACTTTTTCTTAAAGTTGCTTAACTGACCTTGCAATAATTGGGCAAATGTTGGGGTAATCTTTTTAGATAATTTTTTTACAGCCACTTCATCACTGATAATGTTGATCATTGCATCAGGTTTTAATTTTTTTATGCGATTACACAAGTAACAAATTTGCTTCATATATTTGCTACATTTAGCAAACATAATCTTCTCCCTTTCACTCTTCACCTTGTTCGCGGTTTGAGTCTGTTTATCTGAAGCTTCAGGTATTTTGGCTACAAATCTATGTGATGGACCAGCTTGAGGTTCCTCTACAATGATAAGTGCATGTTCAGTCTGAAATAAAATCATTCCAATCATTAAAGGGCATCATATTAAAAAAAAAATTGTTGAGTGCACAGCAATTGTTTGTTAGTTTTAATAGTTATACAGAATATGTTTAGAGACCATCAAAACAGATAATATACACAACTATGGCAGTATAGCTCTAAACAGCCAAAAAACCTAAGTTATATACAGGGTTATTGGAAAAACATTAACAACCTCTTAAGAGGTCATTGCACTCATCATTATGAACAACTTTTACTATGGGACCAAACCTGAATGTAAAATGTAGGGAACAGCATATTTTTTTTTTCGCGGTTTCAGGTTTGGTCCCATAGTAAAAGTTGTTCATAATGATGAGTACAATGACCTCTTAAGGGGTTGTTGATGTTTTCCCAATAACCCTGTATAGATCAGTTTTAACCGTAAAAAATGGAAATTATAACGACATAACATCACAACTGTAATCTCCAATGGGTTAGGCAGAAAAATAGATAAAATCCTAGCAATTTTTAAAATGCATCTAAATCTATATATATAAAAGGAGAACTGACTGACTGACATATCAACGCACAGCCCAAACCGCTGGGTCTAGAGATTCCAAATTTGACACGTACGTTCCTTATGAGGTCTAGGGGTGCACTAAGAAAGGATTTTTCAAAATTCATCCCCTAAGGGGGTGAATGGGGGGGGTGAAATTTCACGCGGACGAAGTCGCGGGAAAAAGCTAGTATATAATATAGATTAACAACATCATTTTAGTGGTATTATTACTGTAGATGATTATCTAAATATTCACTTACATCAGTGTTGGTGGATTGACTTTGTTTTGCTGTGGATGTTTCAGGCATAGTGGCCACAGTTTGGATATTTGTTATGTCCCCTAAAAATATTCTATGAGACGGAGTTTGTGGTTCTGCCATATCATAAAGTATATGTTCAGACTGAAACAAAATTATTACATTTATTGAATTTTGATTTGATGCACCAATATACAACAAAACACAATTTTAGTGGCCATTACTGCCATTGTAGACAATCAGTTCTTAAAATATTCACTTACATCACATGGAACAGCAGTTCGAAGTAGCTGCTTTGTGTTGTCCTTAAAGTCTGCATCTTTAAAATGCTTTTCACACAGCATTCTATGATCATTGTGCAATCTTGTCTGAATTTCCAAAGAACTATACTGCCCTTCTGGAAAAATGTACTTCGCCCACAGTAGACAACTGAAAGTGAAAAAAAATCACATGTTCATCAATAGTTCTTGCATATTTCTCAAATATTTTTTCATAATAATAAAGATGACTACTCAAAGAAGATCAATGAAAAAATAAAGCCCTTTTTCACTATTCTTGTACCAAACACTCAATCAAAATTAACCCTAGATGAAGAAAGTAGAATATCACAGCTGTTAAGTCAGTTAATATAACCACAGGATGGTCCGAGCAGCCATTCCAATTAGAGAAAATTAGTTTGTCTCAAAATCCCTAGAACTATGACTACAAGGTAGGTACTATTTGGTCTGAATTTTTCAGTTTTGGTAGGTTTAATACTTAATTTTAACTATAGCGAAGGATTAGTAGGTTGTCTTAGAGGTGCAAAGTTCTACATAAAAGATTAAGAGGGTTTAAATGTACGTGTAAATTAAATGTAATGCTTTTCGAATGGACAGTAGAGTCACTTTATTGTTTTACTGTAAATGTTGACGTTCAAAACTGCCGTTAAATGTTATTTCTTTTTCAAGTAAAATGTATGTGTTGGTACTTACCGAATAAGGTTTCGAACACCGGGTTTAGGAAAGCGGAACAGTTTCACGTTATGTTCGGCTGGTGAACAGCCACACTTGAAACATTTCCTTCTATTTTCATCCATTTCACAAAGTTCCAAAACAAAGTTCTACAAAGTTAAAGTTAACAAAATAGAATCGCTGTCTCAGAGCTCGTGAAACACGATTAACTGCACTTTACAGACACTTAACGGAGGAACGAAAGCTCAACTCGACGTTAATAGGCAATAAAAAGCACAGAAAAACTGAATGAAAACTAAATAATATTCTGTTACGGGTCGCACTCGCATGAAACTCAAAAACAGAATGAAAAATTGAAAATCCGCCATGACATGACATTATAGATATAGTGCCATTCGAGTTATCAAAAATAACTACTATTTTTTCGATTTAATTTTATTTTAGACAATATTAGGCTATTTTGGATAATTTAAAAATCACCATAACTGCAACCATACATACATCAAAAATAAATTTACTAATAAATATTAATATTTTGTAGGAATATTTTTAGCTTAATAACTACCATTTAGAAAGAAAACAAAAACTAGTCACACGCAATGACCCTGTATTACAACTTGAAAAAAAAAAAAATTAAAGTCATAATAATTTTAATGTTGGCAATGAAATATTTCCGCCCTGGCTACCTCTCCTACATTGGCCCATACAAAGTTGACACCCCCTGTTTACAATAATATGTCATAATGGAATAGTGTTGTACCGTTGCCGACTTGGCGTAATAGTTTCCGAAACTAGTTCCTCCGCTGAAACGATACCGGTATATTCTGCGATGTTAACATAAATAATCCTGCGTCTTATTCAGTCCGAGTGACCTTGCTAGGTCCGGCCTGTGGTTCACACTTCACAGCACCAAAATCAAAATATTTCACATAAACCTACATGGACACTTTTATGAAACGTCAGAAGCTAGGTGCACGGTTCCACTTGGTAGTTTCCTATGGAGAAGAAACGGTAAGAAACTCAATGGTTACGCTTTTAAAATAATTGGCTTTTACAATGTTTTCTATTTTGTTAAGTACCTAGTACTTGTTGACAGGCCTACACTGTCCTCCCCTATCTATTAACATTGAAATTTCAAAAGTTTTTCTCGGCTCCTAAGGGTCGTAACGTGATGTTAAATAGCCTATAACCATCCTGGCTACCAAACGCAAAAATAATTTATGCATGGCATTTTTTTTGCGCGGAACCCTAATTATTTTTCTAAAATAAAGGTAGCCTAAGTTACTCCTTGTAACATATCTGTCAGTGAAAGTCCCGTCAAAATTGGTCCAGCCGTTTCAGATTAGCCGGAACAAACAGACAGACAGACAGACAAAAAAAAAATATGCCATTTTGTTAATAGTACTGTTTAGATTTTTATAAGCATTTAGTAAAAAGCTGTTATTTTGACAGTACCAACAGACACTTCAATTTTATTTATTTTTATAGATAACGGAAAGTAAGATAACCTACTCATCTTTTTCTGTTACAATTACAACGGACTTTGTATACATAATATTAGGTATGATCTAAACGTGATAACTGTACTTCATAAAAGATAGCTTGATCTCTGCGACAGCTGTCAGTAAAATCACGCCTATGAAGTCCTGAATTCCATAATAGTACAGGCAGTACCTGTCAATGTCGTACTTTATGGGCATGCCGACCTAATTAGTGATGGGCGATGAATCATCGTGACCACAGACTATAAACTATCGATATTTTAAATAAAGAGTGGAAGAAGGTGGTAACCAAATGCAGAAAACTAATGGAAGAAGATTGGGAGCGGGACGTCCGATTTGATAATATTTGCGAAAAAGAGTTTATAATAAATTTACAAGATTGTTCTAGCGATTCAGAAACTGATTCAGATATGGATTTGGGGTGTATTCCTTTACGAGAATAAATGTATTTTATATTCAAATATTCGTTTAATTTAGTAACGTTTGTAATTAAATTAAACCCAATTAAATGTTACATTAGCATCGATAATAATAAGAAATGTCGATAATTTCTATTGACAATTTTTATATCGTGACAACCCTAGGAATGTCAGTTTGACTTATGTCGCAGAGATCAAGCTATCTTTTATGTAGTATAGTAAGACTCGTATTTGGTATCGATACTAGTTATAGTAACACCTATGTTCCTTGATAGACACAACACTAGCAATGGCAGCCATTTTATGAGACAATACCAGTTGTAGGTATGCACCCTTTTTTCGTAGGTATTTCCAGTCCATACTTTGTATGTCAATGGTTGCAATGTCAACTGTAATTTCTTGTGTCTACCAGCAAACCAAGCCATTTTAAAGTAATTGGACAGTTGAGAACTGTTTTAAATTAATTTACCTATTTTTAAGTATAGTGTACAAGGACCTGGCCCAGGCTCCATACATTTTGAAACATCTCCTTTCATGTAAATCGGTTCAGCGGTTTAAGCGTGATGAGGTAACAGACAGACAGACACACTTCCGCATTTATAATACTAGCAGCGCTCCGCGGTTTCACCCGCATAAGTGTCGATTCCGTGGGAATATCAGGATAAAAACTATTTATGTCCTTTCTCGGGATTCAAACTATCTCTAACCCAATTTCATCTAAATCGGTTCAACGTGATGAGGTTCAAGACAGACAGACAGACACACTTTCGCATGTATAATATTGGTATGGAGTAGTCTGGTTTTGTGCCCGTTTGATGGCAATAAGTTCGCCCTCTATTACATGGGACAAAACGTGGGTGAACTATAGGTATAACCCTGCCTAATACTTTGGGGGAATAAGGCGTGATGGTATGTGATGTGTTGTTTGTCTTAAAATGTGACGAAGTATACTGAATTACTGTGCTGTTACCTTTTAACAGCCCGACTTCATATCAATTGTCGTGCCCCAGCAACCGAAAAAAAAAAAAAGAAAAATAAATACCTGATAGAATACAGCGTTATTAAATAAAAAAGCAGATTAAACGAGCTGTGGTATTTGGTCGTAAATATACGACCTTGGCGAAATAAAATATTTGTCGGATTAAGCGATTAAGGGGCCGGCGAACTACGCATGCTAATGCGTTGTCCATACAAACGTAAGACCAAAATAATTTGTAAATCAAACATATTCTTAAGGTAGTGTGTATTTATTCCGATTGGATTACAGTATATCTAGGTTCCCAAAAATATATTTTGAAAGGACTCTGATATAAAGACGAGGTATGAGGAATTTCAAATTTCTATAGAAAACTTATTTTTCTCATAACTCGTCTTTAAATCAGTGTCCATTCAAAATATATATTTGGGAACCTAGATATTCTGTAATCCAATCGGAATAAATACATACTACATTAAGAATATGTTTGATTTACAAATTATTTTGGTATTACGTTTGTATGAACAACGCATGCTTCGCCGACCTCTTAAAAGGTTCAAAATCCGGTACCATGTCACGGAGAATGATGATAGGGAGTTAATGTTTCTATTTCCAGATACTTTAAGAAGCTAACAGAGCACAATCCGCACAGCGAGTACGAGGACCGGTCGCGCGGGCGCTCGTATTCGCGCTCACGCTCGCGCCGCCGCGAACATTCGCGCTCGCGCTCGCGACGGCGCTCGTACACACGCTCGCGGTCTCGGAGCAGGCGCTCCAGGAGTCGAAGTCGCAGAAGTAGGAGTCGGAGTCGGAGGTCCAGGTCTAGGAGTAAAAGATCCAGGTAATGTAGTGTTTCTGTTATACTATTGAAAATGCTCAAATAAATAGTTTTGTTTGAGATAAACTTTACATCCTTAGATAAAATTTATTTTTCTGTAGTAGTACTCAATACTTATTTCAGACTGAATTAAGCTTAATTCCAGATGCCAGATGCTTTGGGGTTTATTTATAAACTATTATTAAAGTCAAGTGACGTTCAAACGTCAAAAATGTATGGTTAAACAGTCTCTAATCACTACTTAATTTTAAGCAACGTTTATGAATAAAGGGGTTTATGTAAAGCCGATGTCGGCAAACTACAGCTTAGACACTGGAAAAAAAAAGAAACTTTTCCTTTGCTATTTTATATTTCACAAACGATAATATTAACTCTGTGGTATATTAAATTCCCTTACATCAATGCACATAAAATAAAGCCTGATTTGAACGGACGCTGTTGATCGTGTACAAAAATCGCGCGTACGTATATTCATATTAATATTTAGCATCAACTTTGACGTTTTCCTTTTCGTTTTCGCTGACGATAGATATCCTACGACTGTAAGTTGCCGTGGGGATGGCGCCTTTGCGCTACTGACGTCGGCGTAACACTATTAACTCTAAAATGAACTCTTTATCATAAATGTTCCAGATCCTACCACTCCCGCAGTCGCTCTCGCTCGCGCTCACACCGACGCTCGCGCTCGCGCCGCTCCCGCTCCAAGTCGCACCACTCGCCCCACTCGGGCCACTCGCGCCGCACACCCAGCCCGACCAAGGCCGGCCGGACCAGTGTGGACAGTATCAACAAGCTCGTGTCGCCCACTCAGGACAAGACCAGACGTTCCCGCAGTTGGTCGCAGAATAAAGAAGATACGGCCGCGACGGGTAGTCCTAAGGATAAGAATGAATGACATATTATATTGTATTATATTTATAAGTAAACGTGATTTAAGTTTATGATTCGTTTTATTGGAATTTTCTGTGATACATTTTTACATGTCGATTTGACTCAAATTTTGTGCGACCAGAATGGTAGAGCTGTGGCGGCATCTACAACGCCATAATTATGCGAACTACACATCAAACTGATTTACTCCAGAAATCCCTAGTGGGGGACGTCACGCAAAATCATGCATCGCGCAAGCAGAATTTACCGCGCAACTACCATATACACAACGTTCCGACATCAAGCGTCGGGGCAGTTGCCCACCAGACACGACATCCGTCTGGTCGGAGGATCCTCCCTTTTCTATAGAGTATGAGTGAACTTTACACCCTGTTCCTCATACCTCGGTAGAGCCACAAGTTTTGCCATTACAACATTATGCCTGTATCCTGGAAGGAGTAGGTAGTAACGGAATAAGTACACCCACATTTCACCAGTCAATTTAGTTAACTCGCATGTAATAGTGGGCCCTCCACTAATCAAGAATCCGGGCTGCTACCGAGCATTTCCTAATAGAGAAACCCAGTAGCCCTTCCCGTTGTCTGCGTAGTCACGCATGCCATACATACATACCATGAGCTATTTGAATCCTCATTATAGCTCTTGAAACTTCTTGAACTAGGAGTGGTTCTATCATGCAAACGTCAGGTTGGGGTTTGGGGCTTTAAAAATGCTACTACGGTAAAATTATTGAGATACTGTTAGTACTAATAAATTAGTCGCTATTACTTATTCTATTCAACATGCAAAATCATGACTTGTTCCCGCGTTCCAGAGGTTCACCGAAAATTTCCCGTAAATTCAGATTCAGCTTTTCGTACCTAATTTTCTGCAATTAAAATTTGTTTATGCTCTAAGCCTACACTTACACATTAACAAGTGTCTTATGGCTAATCGTAATCTTTAAGCGACTTAAAATAATTATGATAATCATTCCATTAATACGGATTGATTGATTGATTCTGATAAATGGATAATGACGTAGGTAATCATATTTTTTTCTGCTGAGCGCATTGACTTAGGTATATATCACTATGGCCGCTCGAAATTGAATAAAATCGATATACAAGAACATTTATTTTAAGTACTTACCTAATGTTTGTTTTCGTCTAGTTAGCTCGGAGATTTAGACGAAAGCAAACATTACTTAAAATAAATTTTCTTGTATACCTATCGATTTTATTCAATTTCGAGCGGCCAGATTGTTGTTTACATCTTTGGCAAATTTAGCGCGGCCGGACCTTAGGTGGTATAGCGTCCATAGATTTCATAGATAGATTCCTATAACGAGCAGTTAAGACTTCACATCCACAGAGTTCATGTAACACCCAATAGGACGTTTTGTTACAACACTGCTACCCTTCCTGTGTTGTAAGGGCCTGTGCACATCACGTTTTTTAAACGCGCCGTTGATGCGCGTTTGTAGCGATACAGATGCGATACGCACGCAAGTCAGACGCAGCCTGTAGACCTTTGCACACCTGTATACATTCAAATACGCGTTTGAATCGATACGAACGACAACAAACTGCTCTGTAGGATAATAGCGCGCCGTCGACGCGCGTTTCTAAAACGCGCGTCGACGGCGCGTTTAAAAAACATGGTGTGCACAGGCTCTAAGGTACAGACCTAGACGCCAGCACATCAAGCTATACAGCTACAATCTGTCAAATTTATTTAATAGATTTTCATCTTTATCGTTAAAGCGTAGGGTTCAAAGTTGATTGGGAAAATTTTACAGTTTCGGGTAGCTTGATGTGCTGCTGCTGGCGTCTGACTCTGTACATAGCCATGAACTGTAATCAGGATTTCTGTAAAATATTATTTTTTTAAAAGTTTCTGCCCTAGACGTATTCGTCCGCGTGTTCTTGTTCCTCCGTCCCACCCCTTGTCATCGCATCGCCTGCCCGCGCTATTACGTCGTGTTCGCTTAGCGTTCTTTTTGATCGGCTCGTACGGTCCTAGCGTGATGGTAGCCTATTATAGCCTTCCTCAAGAAATGCAAAAATATTTTTTCAAATCCGACTGGTAGTTCCGGAGATTATCGCGAAAAAAAAACAAACAACCTCTTCAGCACCCTAATTGCGTAACACACTATCAATCGGAATCTGAATCATTTTGAAGCAAATTGCTAATCCATTGCTTCATAACTTCGAAAAATTTGTCTGCTCAACGCTTAAATGACGCAATTAATGTTGTTGAACTGTCAAAATGAAACCGATTCCGATTGACAATGTGTTACGCAATTGCCCTGCAGCTTTATTCACAAAAATGTACGTAGGTATACTACCTAATTTTTTCTAATTTGATTTAACTGATTTCAGTTCGGACAACTACATTTATCTATTCGTGATTCTTTACCTACATTTTTCACTAGCCGTCGTACCTCTTTGTTTTGGATCTCAAAATATAACCATTTTGAAAGGCAACAAAATGTAAAGAATCACGAATAGAAAAAAATATAGTTGTCCTAACTCAAATCAGCTAAAAAATGAGAAAAATGAGATAGGACTTGTTCGCGACGAAGCGTCATCTATTTTATTTTAGCTTTTTTTAATAACTTAGAATCATTTGTGGCCGCGAATAACGCGCAACCAGGTAGGGCTTGATAATAACTTAGAGTCATTAGAATCACGTATTTTAAGTTAGAATAAGAACTATTGTACTATTATTTTCAATAGGAAGGCTCGTCAGAAGAAATAGATTACCTTTTATTAATTTAGAGTCTTTTGTGGTCGCGATTAACGCGGTACCAACTAATTAGGGTCTTTTGTTATAACTTAGAGCCTCTTCATGACGAAGCCTCATAAATAAGATTAGTTTTTTTGTATTACCACTTAGAGTCATAGAAATAAGTAAGTGTGTAATAAAAGTTTTTACGACACGTCTTTTATTGACCAACAATGGTTGTACTACCTATGAACCTCTGTCAAGTAGGTTGTATATAGTTTTTAGTACATCCAGGTACCCTAGACCGAGACCTAGCCCTGGATGTAACTTATATAGCTTACAATTCACGGGATACGCCTACTTGATAAGTTCATATGTGGTAAAACTGTTATTGGATTTTTTGAGAAATAGTGTGGTCTTCCAATAAGACCTTCAGAGGCGCTTCACGTCCTGAAAACCTAATATATAGTAATTAAACTGTTGCATTTCGTTAGAACTAATAGAATAGATTAATGTTGCCGAAGACAGGGTGAAGATCGGATAGACAGTTTTCAGATAGATTAGCCTGAAAAATAGTTTTGCCCTTAATTAGAACCTTTTTTTACCTTTGTCCTGAAATAACTTTTTAGTAATTATAGATATAGGCAACATAAATATCCAAAAAGATAAATGGATTCAAAAGGAATCTAACGATATGCGACACGTTAAGGTGACATTTAAGAATATAGGCATACAGGCCTAAAATAGTTTAAAACAAAGGACGTTTGTAAGCTAATTAAAGTTTAAAATCAGGAAGAAATTTCGGGTTCTCTTCAAGGTATAGTTTCGAGCCACTTAAGCAATCCTTAAATCATAGTAACTTCGTAGTCGTCGGCAAGATTATTCCTGAAGAAACCTGAAGAAACCCGAAGCAGCTTCCTGAACACTTATGAAGACTCAACAGTGCGTTTTATTTCAAGAATCCCTTCACGTATGAATTCTAGAAGATAGCCGCGAATCAAACAACCCTTCAGTACATATCCGCAAGACTCTCGTCTACAGAAGATTCCCGAAAGCCAATCCAACCTATAGGTGCAGGACGTCAGCGCCACGCGACGGGGAAACTTACAACTTCCCCTCACCCCTTACGTCCGTGGATAACGCCCGTCTCGCACATCTGCTGGTCCTGTCGAGCCGGATTTTTTGGGAATCCCTCCTGAACATTTCAAGAATCAAACTGAAGCATTATAATTCGACACATCTGTTGCAACAATAGAAGATTCGTATTAGTTTTTTCAACATTTGAAGATAGAAATTTGTGCGTGAAGTTTTGAAGATAGAACATTTTCGTTTGAAGATTTGAAGATAGAACCTTTTTTGTGCGTGAAGTTAAGTGTTAAAGTTTTAAAGTTCGACAATTGAACATAAGTGTTTAAAAGTGAACATAAGTGTTGAAAAGTGAACATAAGTGTTTTGTGTTTGAACATATATTCGTGAACTGAGTTTATTCGTGAACTGAAGCCAACATGCCGGTTACAAGATCAAAAGGCAAGGCACCTGCAGTACAGGTACAGTCAGTGGAAGTGAGCAGAAACCCTAGTGCTTCAGCCATCCGTCACCAGCTGCCGCCACGTTCACCGTCCACCACAGAAGGGACCGAACAACAATCGCAGGCGCAGCACCCCCTTGCTCCACCGAGGGGTCAGGACTTACCTGTGCCGACTCAGTCAAAAGAAATCGAATCAGAACAATCGACTACTTCCGACAAGGGAACTAGTCTAGAAGGGACTTCAGATAGAACATTGAAACCTTCAGATAGAATCTCCAGCCGATCCGTACCGACGACTACCCGGGGTGACGCCCGTATCGAGCATACTAAACCGCCGTCGACTACTCATAGATCGACACGGTCACTTAAAAAAATTTCGAGGGCACGCGAAGAACTATTAAAAATGAAAATAGAGCTTGCCCAAATAGCACTTCAGAGAGCCGAGGAAGAAGATTCCATCGGCGAATATATGGATGATAGAGAATCGAACGATGAGTACGTGCGTTCCTGGCTTGAAGAGGCACCAGAGCCTATACCAGTGAGCGAGGTCAATGCCGCCGAAGGGGACAATAGAAATAGATGCTCCAAGCAACCGCCCTCTCCTGTGGACTTCGATAATATAGTGGACCTCCAAACGCAAGTACCTATTCAACAACAACATCCTATAGTAAACGAAGTGAAAAATAGTGTAGTGCCGTCAAAGCAAATAGAAGATAGCAGGGGAACAGACACACTCCGTCCTTTCATTACGGAGCTCACGTCCGCTATAGCGTCGCTAGCCGACAGGAAAACAGAACAGCGGACATCGAATAACCCCATAGCGTCAAAGGTTATTATGACGCTACCAAACTTCAATGGGGTGCATACAGAATGGCTATCATTTCGTGCCATTTATGAAACTACTCGAACATATTTTAACGATGTCGAGAATACAGCAAGACTCAGAAGAAGCCTGCGTGGGCGGGCATTAGAAACAGTGAGCTCAGAACTCATCGGACATGCAAGACCGGATGATATAATGAAAGAACTCGAGCTGCAGTTCGGCCGTCCAGATTCCATCGCTCAAGCCGAAACAGAAAAGCTACGTGGACTGCCACGCTGCAGCGAAGCACCTAAAGACATCTGCATGTTCGCGAGTCGAGTCAGAAGCGCTGTAGTCACTTTACACGCTTTAAAAAGGGATCATTACCTTATCAACGCTGAGCTCACGCGTGCATTAACAGAGAAGCTACCAAACTCCATACGTGTGCAGTGGTACAGAATATATACAGAAAAGTACCAATCGATACCAGATCTCACACATTTTAGTAACTTTCTCACCGAACAAGCCCACTTCTGCAGTGCCTTCGCCCCGCCTGAGAACATCAACCCCATTGAAGGTATAGTGAACAAACGTGTCACACAAAGGACACATACAGCTACAGACAGGCCGACCTCAAAATGCCGCGTCTGTGAAAAGGAAGGACATTACTCGTCCGACTGTAAAAAGTTTCAAGAAGCATCCAGTGATAAAAAGTGGGAACTCGCAAAGAAACTTAGTTTGTGTTTTCGTTGCCTACGAGTTCGTCGTTTCGGACATAAGTGCAAACCGAAAAAGTGTAATATCAAAGGATGCATAGCCACACATCATTCGCTTCTTCACCATGATAAGAAGCCCGCTGCCGAGTCTATCAAGATAATAGATACTCAAGAAAAGGAGTCTAAAGAAACAGTAGCGAGTTCACGATCAACATCAAGTCACGCCTATCTCAAAATAATACCAGTGCGAGTCATCGGACCGGCGGGAGAAACATCTACTCTCGCCCTTCTCGATGATGGATCAACCGTCTCCTTGATCGACGAAGACTTAGCAAATCAAGTCGGTGCTAAAGGTCATATCGACCCTCTGAAGATAGGTGCGATCGGTGACACAACAATCAACACTCCTTGTTCGCGAAGAATAACTGTGACTCTCGCAAGCCAACTAAACAACGAGGTGCCGTTCAAAGCACGCACCATTCCGAAGCTCAATCTCACACCACAGAAAGTCAGCGAACAGGACATCGCGAACTGCAAACACCTGAATGACCTCAAGCAACAGCTGATTTACGACTCCGACGCGCCAAAGATTCTTATTGGACAAGACAATTGGAATCTTTTATTAGCCAGTGAGATTCGAAGAGGACCGAAAGATCAACCCATTGCATCACTTACTACTTTGGGTTGGACTCTACACGGCGCGCATACTAGAATTCTGGGTCAACAGGTGCATTATGTAAACAGACTAACAGCAAGCGAAGAAGATCTTAATGAACAACTCCGAAAATTCTTCGCTCTAGAATCATTAACAATAAATCCGCGACGTCCAGACTCCGATCCTGAGAAGAAAGCAGAGAACATTCTGATTGAACACACTCGGCAATTAGAAGATGGTCATATAGAAACCGCGATGCTGTGGAAGAACGAAACTATAGAAATGCCAGATAGTTATGGGACAGCACTCAACAGGCTCGTCTCTACAGAAAAGAAGCTCGACAGAAATCCCGTTCTTCGAGAAAAATATATAGAACAGATGGACTCTCTCGTACAAAAAGGATACGCAGAGAAAGCGCCTAAAACAGCCACACCGGGTAGAACATGGTACCTACCACACTTCGACGTGTTCAACCCAATGAAACCTGAAAAATTCCGCATAGTCCACGACGCTGCCGCGAAGTCAAGAGGATTATCGCTTAACGACTTCCTCCTTACTGGACCAGATCTACTACAGTCGCTGCCCGGCGTCATGATGAGATTCCGCCGACACTGCATTGCCATCTCTGGTGACATAGCAGAGATGTTTATGCAGGTGAAGGTGCGACTCAAAGATAGAGACGCACTCCGATACCTTTGGAGAGGCGACAAACGAGAAGGCGCGCCTGAAGAATACCGGATGACTTCAATTATATTCGGCGCAGCAAGTTCACCATGTACAGCTATATTTGCAAAAGACTGGAACGCAAAGAAATATATAAACCAATATCCAGAAGCAGTGAAAGCCATCATTCATAATCATTATATGGATGACTATCTCGATAGCTACAAAACAATAGAAGAAGCAACGCGCATCGCAACAACAGTGAAGAATATACATTTGAAAGCGAAATTTATACTCAGAAAATGGGTATCCAATAGCCATGAAGTTATCGAAAATATAGATCCGTCGCAGATCCAGACTGAAGTCGTGAACATTGGGAACAAAGAGAACACTGAGAAGATACTCGGCCTTATATGGAGACCGACTCAAGATACATTGGGATTCAACTTGACACTCGCGCGCCTACCACAGGGCGTATTAGAAAAGGAAACTCCGACCAAGAGAGAAGCCTTAAAGATAGTCATGTCATTGTACGACCCGCTCGGACTCGCCTCCCCAGTGACAATTAGAGCCAAGCAAATATTGCAAGAGGCCTGGAGGCGAGGAGTCGACTGGGACCAGCCACTGGATAAAGATTTAGCACTACAATGGCAAAGCTGGATACAACATTTAAAGAATCTCAAAGACATCAACATACCAAGATGCTACCCGGGATACAGCCAAGCAACAGAAATACAACTTCACGTATTCACCGACGCGAGTGAGTTAGCATACGCAACAGCAGTGTACTGGCGAGCCACAACAATAGAAGGCAAGCAGCAAGTCAGCCTCGTCATGGCAAAAGCGAAGGTTGCACCGTTGAAGCTGCAATCGATACCACGCCTCGAACTACAGGCCGCGGTAATGGGAACCCGTGTGGCTGCAGCTATTATACGTGAACACGACATCAAGCCCGCATCGGTGACATACTGGACAGATAGCAAGACCGTGCTAACATGGATTAGAAGAGGGGCGCGAGTGTACAAACCTTTTGTCGCTCATCGCATAGCCGCCATAGAAGATAATAGCAAAGTTGAAGACTGGCGATGGATTCCAACGAAGATCAACATCGCTGATATAGCTACCCGAGATGTACCACGAAAGTTTGACTCACAACACGAGTGGTTCTGTGGCCCGGAATTCCTACATGAAGAACCATCAACTTGGCCAACCGAGAAACCTCCAGTCACAGAGGAAACAGGGGAAGAAAGGACTCTCGCTACCTTCGAAGAAGCTCACACTCGAAAACTTACAGAAGTCATACCGGATCCAATAAGATTTTCAAGATGGGAGCGACTGCTTCGCTCCACAGCAAGCGTACTACGCTTCATATCCCTCTGTAAAGAACGCAAAGAGAAAACGTTCTACAAACGAACTAAGAAAAACATCGAAAAGGATCCTGATTGGCGAATACAAAAGAAGGCGACACCTGTTACCCCGAAAATAACAACAAAGATAGCGAACACTCGAGTTAAACAAACAATAGAAGCAAAGTTTCTTCAAGAGGCAGAGAAAATACTCGTACAAGTCGCACAGCAGCAGTCTTTCGCTCTAGAAATAGCGAGACTGCGAGAACACAAGACGTTAGACAAGGATAGTCGGCTGCGACCGCTACAGATTGAACTAATAGATAACGTCATACGTCTTAGGAGCCGAATAGCTGCGACTAACGAGATAACCGATTATGTAAAACATCCGTCCATACTGCACGGCGATCATCACATCACTCAACTCTATATAGATTGGACACATCGCAGTTTACAACACAGCGGCACAGAACTAACCATCAACGAGGTACGACAACACTACTGGGTCATCAAACTACGACCAACAACGAAAAAAGTGCTGGCGCGATGTCTGCAGTGTCGCATTCGCAAGACACAACCTCCTGTACCAGCAACCGGCGACCATCCGAAAACTCGCCTCGCGCATCACCAGAGGCCATTTACATACACCGGGCTAGACTATTTTGGTCCGCTATCCGTCACCGTCGGTCGCCAGCATCAAAAGAGGTACGTAGCTCTGTTTACGTGTCTCACAACCAGAGCCGTTCACCTCGAGATCGCCGCTAGCCTCAGCGCCGACTCCGCTATACTAGCGCTCCGTCGATTCGCTGCGCGCCGAGGCTGCCCCACAGAAATATATTCTGATAACGGTACCAACATGCACGGTGCTGATAAGGAGCTCCGAGACGCCTTTCGTAAAGAAGCCAGTAGTCGAGGTATAGTGTGGCGCTTTATTACACCATCAGCACCATTTATGGGAGGCGCCTGGGAGCGTCTAGTTCGTTGCGTGAAGAATGCACTATACACTGTACTCCTAGAAAGACACCCACGCGAAGAGGTATTATCCACACTGTTATGTGAGGTAGAGTACACAGTCAACAGCCGACCACTAACACATGTGTCCATAGACAGCGAAGACGACGAGTCAATTACACCGAATCATTTCCTACTGGGTGGGTCGGCTAGACTGCCAACACCTGGCGTATTCACCGAGCAGGATATTGATAACAAGAAACAATGGCGACGATCACAAATACTCGCCGATATGTTCTGGCGCCGCTGGGTCAGAGAGTACCTGCCTGAGCTTCAAAACCGGCGGGAGCCGCATAGCCGCGGACTCAGTCTACAGGTCGGCGATCCCGTTCTCATCACCGACGGTCAATTACCTCGCAACACATGGCCACGAGGCCGTATAGTCGCCGTGTACCCCGGACCCGATGGAGAAGTTCGAACCGTCGAGGTGCGCACCGCCGGAGGCATCCTGAAGCGTCCAGTAAAGAAACTCGTCCCACTACCGAAGTAACTTAGATCGTCACTCACCGAAATAATGCAGTACCGCACCGACGTCGCTACGAGTCGTCACTACACTGCACGGCGGGAGAGATGTTCGCGACGAAGCGTCATCTATTTTATTTTAGCTTTTTTTAATAACTTAGAATCATTTGTGGCCGCGAATAACGCGCAACCAGGTAGGGCTTGATAATAACTTAGAGTCATTAGAATCACGTATTTTAAGTTAGAATAAGAACTATTGTACTATTATTTTCAATAGGAAGGCTCGTCAGAAGAAATAGATTACCTTTTATTAATTTAGAGTCTTTTGTGGTCGCGATTAACGCGGTACCAACTAATTAGGGTCTTTTGTTATAACTTAGAGCCTCTTCATGACGAAGCCTCATAAATAAGATTAGTTTTTTTGTATTACCACTTAGAGTCATAGAAATAAGTAAGTGTGTAATAAAAGTTTTTACGACACGTCTTTTATTGACCAACAATGGTTGTACTACCTATGAACCTCTGTCAAGTAGGTTGTATATAGTTTTTAGTACATCCAGGTACCCTAGACCGAGACCTAGCCCTGGATGTAACTTATATAGCTTACAATTCACGGGATACGCCTACTTGATAAGTTCATATGTGGTAAAACTGTTATTGGATTTTTTGAGAAATAGTGTGGTCTTCCAATAAGACCTTCAGAGGCGCTTCACGTCCTGAAAACCTAATATATAGTAATTAAACTGTTGCATTTCGTTAGAACTAATAGAATAGATTAATGTTGCCGAAGACAGGGTGAAGATCGGATAGACAGTTTTCAGATAGATTAGCCTGAAAAATAGTTTTGCCCTTAATTAGAACCTTTTTTTACCTTTGTCCTGAAATAACTTTTTAGTAATTATAGATATAGGCAACATAAATATCCAAAAAGATAAATGGATTCAAAAGGAATCTAACGATATGCGACACGTTAAGGTGACATTTAAGAATATAGGCATACAGGCCTAAAATAGTTTAAAACAAAGGACGTTTGTAAGCTAATTAAAGTTTAAAATCAGGAAGAAATTTCGGGTTCTCTTCAAGGTATAGTTTCGAGCCACTTAAGCAATCCTTAAATCATAGTAACTTCGTAGTCGTCGGCAAGATTATTCCTGAAGAAACCTGAAGAAACCCGAAGCAGCTTCCTGAACACTTATGAAGACTCAACAGTGCGTTTTATTTCAAGAATCCCTTCACGTATGAATTCTAGAAGATAGCCGCGAATCAAACAACCCTTCAGTACATATCCGCAAGACTCTCGTCTACAGAAGATTCCCGAAAGCCAATCCAACCTATAGGTGCAGGACGTCAGCGCCACGCGACGGGGAAACTTACAACTTCCCCTCACCCCTTACGTCCGTGGATAACGCCCGTCTCGCACAGGACTGTTAGTTATGCGAGCGACGATATAAGGCCGCACTGTAATACAGTATCAACTAACTAGTACGGGGCCCGTACTAGTTAGTTGATACTGTATTACAGTGGGTTATTCCTCATTGCTGTGACCCGTAGAGTAAGGCCCCGTTCCCACTATGTCGTGACGACAGATTATCGTGTCGTTTAAAGCGTCGTGGCTTGTGTATTTAAATGGAGGACTACACGATTAACTGTCGTCCACGACTTTTTTTTGCAGTGACGACAGATTGTCATGTCAATGGGAACGGCTAGCACGACAGTCGTAAAACGAGAAAAAAACGTCACGACTTACCGTGACAACAAATCATGTGTCGTTATTGCGACTATCTATCGTAGCCACGTACCACTACTGATGTTCAAAAGAACGTAGAAGCGACTAATGAGCGAACGACAAGGCGACTGCCGTGAACAGTAAAAACGTCGTCACGATCCAATGGGAATAGCTAGATACGACAATCGTTCAATGATAAAATATTTCGACGACACAGTGACGATAAACAGTCGATATAATGGGATCAGCTAGGGACGGCAGTCGTCCAACGATAAATTAATCGTCACTCACGACATAGTGGGAACGCGCGCGTGGGAAAAGGCTAGGCAGATGATGATAGTGGGAACGCGCCCTAACAAACGACTGAGAACTTAAGAAAAACTTATAATATAGCAATGAAATAGCTGGTACCTAGGTACTGTAGAGACTGGAGACCTCCTTCCTGAGACAGGCAGGTAATAATTTGATGACGTGTTCCATTCGGGCATTCAAGCGTGTGTCAAATATTATGGTAGTGTTTTTTCCTATATAGAAGCAGTGCTAGTTTTACCTTGATACAATGTACTTCTATTAAATATATTAAATAAATGCTAATTAAAGCTTTATGCTCTTTAAATTATATGTCCTGAGCAAGTACTGTGGGCTCATACATACCCCACAGTACCTATACTTACCTAAGTCTCGAAGGCAATACGATTAATGATTCGCAACGCTAATGTGCCGTGTCTACGTTATTAATTACCTAGAAATCTTTAGCTAATGAGCCCGAATATTTTAATCTCCATTCGGTGAGTGTTTTGCTTTCTGCGCTGTCGGTCGCGAAATGAATATTTGTACGCGTCATTTACATACGGTCTACCTATAATTATTACTTTGAATCTGGGTCTCGCATTATTCTAGGTAGGTTGGGTCAATCAATTTGCCTAACCTTTTCCCAAACATGTTTGGGTCGGCTTCCAGTCCAGAAGGATTCAGCTGGATACCAGTATTTTACATGGAGCGACTGCCAATCTGATCGCCACAACCAAGTACAACTGGGTAATACGATACCCCTTGGTAAGACTGGTTGTCAGACTTTCGGGCTTCTGACGACCCGTAACGCCTGTAAAAGATCCAGGAATGACAGCCGCGACCATTAACGAACTTTCCGAGGCACGGAGCACGGAGGGGTCTTGGTATGTAAAGATGGTCACTCATCCAAAGACCAACCGCACCAAGCGTAGCTTAACCTGATCGATCGACCCGTGCGGCTGTTATCTATTACTCAGCCACTAGCCACAAACCACTAGGAGTCTTTGGTCAACTGGACCCACTCGAACTGGACCCGCGGGTCCAGTTGACCAATCATAGGTAGGGTACGTGGCAAAAAAAATGCGTCTATAAATTGAGATCTTGACTACCTATTGGTACTACGTATGCTAGATACTTATATTTACAATCATTTACCAAATAGTTTGCAACGATTATTATTTACAATCATTTACCAAATAGTTCGCAAGACTTACCGCTGACAATAAAAAACACTTTTCAAACTATTTAGATATTATACCATTAAGGACTATTTAGAAGACAATTCAATAGAACCTGTAAGGAGATGGATAACGCTCCCATACAAGTCTGGTCCAGCATGGACATAAATGAAACAATATACACACATCAAAAGTGTCTAGGGATCAAGCATTTTTATGCGGATTTCTTGAGATTGAGATGTGGCTTTGTAATAAATTTATGATTTTATAAATTTATATGGATCCTTTTTGGTGCATTTCATAATTTGAATCAGGAACTGTGAATCAAATTCGAGTAAAAGATGAAAATCAGCTGTCAATATTTTCCCTATAAAAACATACAACGCATTGAAGACATTATTAGTGCTACTGTTTCCCTACTACTGATTAAAACCAACGTTATTATGGAGCGGCGACGTCATTTAAGCAGGGAAGAAATGCTCAGAGCCGTGGGAATGATAGAAGCTGGTTCCCGGCAACGTACTGTGGCTTTAGCTCTGAATACAAGTCAGAGTGTTATCAGTCGACTTTGGACACGTTACCGAAGCACTGGTACCGTGGCTGAGCGCCATGGAGGACGGTATCGCTGCACCACACGGAGACAAGACCGATACATTCAAATCTTAACTCGAAGAGCTCCAACAATAACCGCCATGATGTTAGCCGTGAGGCTTCATCACTCTTCAGGGAACTTAATTAGCGACCAAACAGTCAGAAACCGCTTGCATGAAGTGAACCTTCATTCCCGAAGACCGCTACGGGTACCACCTATAGCAATGCACAATCGTAGGATTCGATATCAATGGGCTCTTGAACACAGAAATTGGGCAGAAGAACAACGGCGTTTCGTGTGCTTTTCTGATGAGTCTCGTTTTGGTATGAGACCGGATACAAGACGTATACGACACTGGAGAACCCCTGGACGCCAACAGCGATTAAAATCCTGCCAGGAAGTCCATCCTTATAGTGGTGGAACCATCATGGTATGGGCGGGTATTTGGATCGGCGGAAGAACTGAGTTGATTTGGATCAGAGGCAACCTCAACGCTCAAATTTATGCTGAGACGATTGTATCAGACGTCATCGTTCCGCTACAAGTGCAAATCGGTCCCTTATTTCAGTTAATGCATGATAATGCACGACCGCACACCGCAAGAGTTGTAAGAGAGACTCTCGCCGCAGCTAACATCAATGTCCTGCCCTGGCCTGCTCAGTCGCCAGACTTGAACCCGATTGAGCATGCATGGGATATGCTACAGAGAAGAGCTCTGCCGAATATGGAGGGTATCCAGTCGCAAGAAGACCTTTTTTTGTTGTTGCAACGAACATGGGCTGCCATTCCACAGCGTGATTTGGATGAACTCATTTTGAGTATGCCAAACCGATGTTCTTGTGTTGTTAGTGTTCGCGGTAGAAACACGGATTATTAATTGTTTAAGTTACCCAATAAAATTTTAAAGAAAACTGTTATTTCAGTCTTTTTTTCGAACTTTTGTGTTAGTGGTTCAAATGTCAAAAATCCCTTTATTAGGAAAATGGCAAATTTCTTTATTAATGCAAAGGTGACTTGGTTTATCGTTACTGTGACAAACGAAAACACTTTATTTGATGAATCCTTAAAGAAAATTTTAATTAATATCAATCAGGAGAAAAGTTATTGCAAAAATATATGTTGATCCCTAGACACTTTTGATGTGTGTATATCATGAAGGAATATTTGTATTTAATAGTCCTGTTTATATTTTATTACTCCAGAAGTCGGTGGTGACGAGATATAAGACATTTTAGGTGAAAATTCTGGTATGATATTTTGACGTTTAAATACAGTAGGCATGTTCATCATTGTCGTGTTGGTCCAGTGGTTAATGCTTCGCTTCTCATGCACGAGGTTGTGGGTTCAATTCCGGGAGTACCAGTGTGACTTTTTTCAATTCATATGTAGTTTCTGAGATTATCTTGGACATTACTGACATCGGTGAAGAAAAAACATCGTGAGGAAACCTGGACTTCTAGTTAAAATAAGTCTCACATCGCCAACCCTGTCGTGAGCAAACGTGCAATGCTCGTGTCTCTTTTGTACGAGATGAGACAAAAATAGGCTGGTATTATTATTATTTACTTTGAATCATATTTAACTACGTGTGTCACATAGACCGCATAAAATTAATTCCAGCGACTTCTACCAGGTCATATATGTTCAGCATCTGAGGCTTAGGTACCTATGAGTAGCAGTGGAATTCTTTAGATGAATGATGATGATGACTATTATTTTAAAGAAAACTCTTTCGTTTGTTAGAATGTTATATATGAATAATCGTGGTGATCAATGCTCGTTCTTTCTCTGTATAAGAAAATCAAATCAAAAGTCATTTACTTATTCAAATTAGGCTGAGAATCGTGTCCCTTCGTCCAGCATACTCACCATGGAATCCTGATATTTCATGAATGTCAAAAAACTGTTCTGAAATAGTGCTAAATAGTGCCCAAAGGAAAAAAATAGTGCTCTTGTACTTGCGAAGTTATAGCCATAGTTCGATGAGTATGCTGGACGAAGGTTTCGCCCAGCATACTCACCTCCGTCCGGAGAATCTGTATACGCTTCAAACATAATTCATACTTCAAAAAATAGTTCCCAAATAGTGCCAAACGGTGCCCAAAAAGAAAAAACAGTGCTCGAATAACTTCGGAGTTATAGGCTTCGTTCAGTGAGTATGCTGGGCGTAGGTTCTACGCCCAGCATACTCACCTCAGTGCGCGAATATCGAACGAGCTATAGGTACAATTTACGTCTCAAAAAATTGTGCTTGAAATAGTGCCCAATATCAGTCCAATTTTTGCTTGACTTTTGACCTAGAAAACCATTAAATTTTAATGTAAACTTCTACATACTAACGTAAAATGGGGTACAGTCGTCGACACATGTTTTTGGACAAAAATATTAAACTTTCTAATTGTAGACTTCATGTTATTGGATTATTTCGATATTGAAATGTAACTAACGTGAACTTAAGACGAGAACAGATCCTGACGGGTAACGAGGACAAGCTTGTAATAAAAAAATTGAAGAAAAGTAAATTATATCCTAGCAAATAAGACAGTGTTTCATTTCCAGTAGAATTGGAGGATAAAACCAGGCCTCCGCAGAAGTAGGTATATAAATAGGTATTTGAGATCCAATTAGATAAACAAACAAGTTACATTACGTTATTATGTGTGTACCTACCTACATCAAACCTTTAAAAAAGTAACTAAGTAGGTACCCATTTTTAAAACTTCTTAAGCATGTCCTTAATTTTAAGTGTACAGTGTCATATTCAACGAAAAAATGAACGTGTTTTTGTAAAAAACAACTCGCTTGCTACCTAGTTTTACAGTGCAATTAATGAATGAGTGTAAAATCAATTTAGTTAAATGCCACTATTATAAATTGAAATATACTTACTGATTTGGGTGCAGCTCCTATATTGATTACGTACTAGATACACAATTTTATATAGGTAAATAATGACATCACCAACGCATTGTTTGGTTTTGCAACCCACTATGTAGTCAAACTCAAAAGCCGGCGTTATTATAATGATGTGCGACGAAGTAAACAAACAAAGAAACTGAGAAGCGCTTGTTCGTTTCGATTGCTTTGTGACACAAAATGGACCCTTATCACCTTCAAAATACAGATCAGTCTTGTCTAATAATCGTAAGATGTTAGGGCAGCGCCATCTAGTATTTAAACATAAACATATTCATTTGCGTCGCGGGCGCCGCGCGTCGCTTTGTGACACAAAATGGACCCTTATCACCTTCAAAATACAGATCAGTCTTGTCTAATAATCGTAAGATGTTAGGGCAGCGCCATCTAGTATTTAAACATAAACATATTCATTTGCGTCGCGGGCGCCGCGCGTCGTAAGCCCCATACCTATTGACCGTACGTGCATCCATTACTGCCACACTATATTGAACTTTATCACATGAGGAATACAGGTCAATTCCGTAAACGTTGTGGTACCGTCCTTGATCCGGAAAATGATTATTTTGAATAATTTTGTCAGTTGTAATGTAAGCATTAATAACAGCAACTTTATTTTTCATGCATGATTTACTTCATTTGATATCTTAATCCTTCAAGCGCCGTGATCTAGACAAAATATATAAAATCATTGTTCCTAGCTACCGGGGTCCCATGCGACGCGCGAAGGCTTAATCATATTATTATAAAGTATTATTAAAATAATGTGTAATTAATAATATTGCGATTCTAAAGTAAATACTCCCTTACATAGACAATTAATAATTTACACAAGACAAAAATTGTTAGAAAGAAAGTTAATAATATTGTATTCGACTGTACTCAATGTAATGTATGTAGAAGTTTACATTAAAATTTAATGGTTTTCTAGGTCAAAAGTCAAGCAAAAATTGGACTGATATTGGGCACTATTTCAAGCACAATTTTTTGAGACGTAAATTGTACCTATAGCTCGTTCGATATTCGCGCACTGAGGTGAGTATGCTGGGCGTAGAACCTACGCCCAGCATACTCACTGAACGAAGCCTATAACTCCGAAGTTATTCGAGCACTGTTTTTTCTTTTTGGGCACCGTTTGGCACTATTTGGGAACTATTTTTTGAAGTATGAATTATGTTTGAAGCGTATACAGATTCTCCGGACGGAGGTGAGTATGCTGGGCGAAACCTTCGTCCAGCATACTCATCGAACTATGGCTATAACTTCGCAAGTACAAGAGCACTATTTTTTTCCTTTGGGCACTATTTAGCACTATTTCAGAACAGTTTTTTGACATTCATGAAATATCAGGATTCCATGGTGAGTATGCTGGACGAAGGGACACTGAGAATCAGCACTTTACGAAATATTCAACACGTGGAACTTCAGGGACTGGTGAAACTTCAGGGAACGGTAGAACCTCGGGACTGGTGGAACATTTATATTTTCTTGTTGAGGACAAATCCATTCAGATATAACATCATGAATGTGTCTATTGCTTTCAGAGTTACGTGTCAGTGTGTGAAAACGAACACGTACAGTGCTGCCAACTCTAAAAAATATTTTCTGCTAAATCTACACTCAGATAATGCCAAAAACATGCTAAAATTTTAGGATAATGCTAAAAAAAATGCCAACACAAAAAGAGAGAGCGTTTATTAAAAAAAATCTAGAACTAATTTTGTGACACAAATAACATAATGAAGACCTTCGTCTGTATCCCCTTCAATAGATGCAGCTGGAGCGGAAGATGTAGATTTATAGGCATCATTTGTCCCTATTTTTCACAAGATTAGGTCAGGAACCTCGTAGGAGTGACAGCATTTGTTGAAATTGATAAACTGTTCCTGAGTTTAGTTTTTACCAAATTAACTTGGCTAAATACACGCTCTACGTCTGCATTCGAATGAGGTAATGTTAATAACGTTGTTGCAAATGCTGCCAGTTCCTTGAAGGGATTATTTTCAGCAGCGTCCTTGTAGTCCGAGATTTCACAACAAAATTTAACAGTAGAGGAAGTACACTGCCATTGTATAAAAACAATGTTTCGCCATTGTGATATAAGCTTATCAATTCCTGTTGCATCTATATTAAATTCCCCAGGAATTTCCCCTGACCACTACGGTTGCGTTCAGAAACATACCGCGTTTTTTAAGGGTTCATATGTTGCGTACGAAAATTCAAGTGTAAATAAATCTTTTCGAGTTAAATGCTAAATAATATGCTATATGCTAAATTGAATTTTTGCATGCCAAATGACTAGGGAAAATGCTAAATTTAGCCATAAAAATGCTAAATTGGCAGCACTGGTGTTTCAGGGATCTTTCACAGTTTACACACACATTACGATGGCCAACACTAGGGTTTGGTATTCCACTTGTATCAGACTGTGATAATGTTTGCCTAGCCAGTAACCAGCAAGAATGGCACACATTATCAGACGCAGTGACCTAAAAAGACAACCTACATAAGTATAAACAAATAGCTACACCCTTAAAAGACGTGCTGAAGACGTTACTGAAAACTCACCAATCGCGGAGTAATCCACTGTCTTATAATAGATTGAATTTCATCCGAATCCCAAAAATGCCTCGTTATGCGAAAACATTGCTATACCACAGTTAGTGCAGCGCTGGTTCTCCATCAAAAATAGGGCAAAATCAGTTGTCTGTGTCTGTAAAAGCCGGGGTTGGTCGAGAGAGCAGTAACAGAAACAAAGCCAAAGGTCGTCGTAAAACACCACAAGAAAATATTCAATATGCGAGCCACAAGAACCTACACATACGTATTAGTAATCTGTGACAGGAATGACTTAAATTGTCAAATCATTAATGAAAGACAAATATCTTGACTTTGTCATGAAAATCGACATAAAACCCTTAACACACGTACCTAGCTATAATACCTATGTATACAAATATACATAAACTGCTGCACTGCTTTTGCCATGCGGGAAGGCAGAAACTATAAAACGCCCTCTACTATTACGACCCTTACCTACTTACTTCTTTTGCTGTGTCCACGTTCATACATCTAGTCATTTAGGCGCGTCACTATATAGAACGGATATATTGTGTTGTATACATAAGGTGCAGTCATAGGTATAGCTGTGTATGTGTTTAAAATAACAGAAAGTATAATATCGTAAACGTCACAAAAATATGTCAAAATATATTTTAAATCACCTTACTATAATAATACAATAAGTAATATGTCCTGCACTAAATATCTGTTAGAAACGATCTGTTACTTACTTATGTTATGTTGTATTGAATTTCTCAGTACCTAGCAGCCCGGAGTCTGGATTTTTGCCCGGTTGATGGCAATAGGCTCGCCCTCTGTTTCATAGGACTTGAATATAACTGGTGAAATGGCGGTGTACTATAAGTATACCTCTACCTGCCTAACCCTTCGAGGATTACAGGCGTGATGTTATGTGAATATTGGTTCAAACACTATATCGATTAAGATTTAGTTTGAAAACATATTTTATTGCTTCGTCTGTAACTGCCTTAACAGAAGAAGATAGTGTTTCCATTACTTTGAAGAACCAAATAATCTATTGATTTTTAATTAAAGAGATAAAATAAAATGTTTCTTTTTTACTTTTAGTTCCGTTATCACTAAACGCGCATAAAACTATATATTTTTCTTACTCTATTATCAAAAATACAGGTAAATACATGTCGTTTTGAACGATGAACATGTACTAATTACCATTTTATTTCAAATAATTGCAACATTTGAAACTCACGGATGCTAATCAAAATAAAACAAACAAATTATTACTCTTTTAAATTGATATTTTCCCACACACCCCTGCGGAGAAATGAAAGTCATGATAGAAATTCAAGTATTATAAGTTTTTTTTTTAACCGTGCAGGGCCTCAAAATATCCATGTCCTTTGTAAGTTAGATTAATTGACATAGCTGATTGTGAATACATTTGCACGCCATGTTATGGCAGGATATGCTGAAACAAATTCACTGTAACACCCTATGTACAGACGCCAGCACATCAAGCTACTACAATCTGTCAAATTTCTTTAATAGATTTTCAACTTTATCGCAAAAGCATAAGGTTCAAAGTTGATTGGTAAAATTTGACAGTTTCGGGTAGCTTGATGTGCTGGCGTCTGTACCATATTCTAGCAAATAAATATTTTGATTTGATTTGATAACGCAGACAATAGACGTAGGAAGATAAAGACTTTTTTTTTGGTCCATCCAAAAAAAAAAATCTTGAGGAAGGCTATAATAGGCTACCATTACGCTAGGACCGTACGAGCCGATCAAAAAGAACGCTAAGCAAACACGACGTAATAGCGCGGGCAGGCGATGCGATGACACGGTTGGGCCAACACCTGGACGGGGGAGCGTGACGAAATGCGCAAGCACTCCAGCACCCCGGCTAAAGGTAGCAGCAGGACACCGTGTGGGGGAACAAGAACACGCGGACGAATGGGTACGTATCAAAATCCCGAAAGTTCATAATACCTATGATTGAAATACCGACGTCCAAAACACCGAAATTCAAAATACCGAAAGTTTTAAATGCCGATAGTCGTTATATCGAAACACAAAATACCGATGTTCAAATGCTCGAAAGGTCGAAATCCCGAATGGACGAAAGATTAGGCTAATTATTTTTTTTTAATTTGTTAGGTTAGGTTAGGTTAAAACTGTGACCTCTACGCATGAGCCGAGCGAGCGAAGCGAGCGGTGCCGCGGCAGCGGCCGGCGAGTGCCAGAAACGACAGGATTATATAGAAAAAAATTACTTTTACACAAAATATGGGCGCCAGAAACGACTTGCGCTAATAGAAAAAAAGAGATTATTTTTAGTAGGCTACCTGGAACCGAACTAGTTAAAATAGGTTAATTATTAAAAAAAAATTGGCAACTTTTAAGTGTTTTGAGGTTAGGTTTACAAAAAATAGTTTTTCTCGGAAACGGTGACAATTTCGGGATTTTGAACTTCGGGATTTTAAACTTCGGGATTTTAAACTTTCGGGCAAATGAACTTTCGGGATTTTAAACTTTCGACCAAACAACCATTCGGCGTTTCAATTTTCGGGATTTCGTCCATCGGTATTTTAAAATTCGGTCTTTTAAAATTCGGGATTTTGATACGTACCCGGACGAATACGTCCCGGGCAGAAACTTGTAAAAAAATAATATTTTTAAGAAATACTGATTACAGTTCATGGCTATGTACAGACGCCAGCACATCAACCTACACCAATTATTAACTACTAGTTGTTGCCCGTGACTTCGTCTGCGATCCAGGATGAAAAGAAGCCTATGTGCTTCTCCAGGTCATGGTCTACCCACGTGCCAAATTTCATCCAAATTCTTTCAGCCGTTTTAGCGTGAAAGTGTAACAATCAAACATACAATATTTTTTTTTGTTTTTGTAATATTCGTTTAGATTACCTTCTCGGTTTTATCTCAATGTTTTTCCTTTACTGATGTCTGTAAAGTCCAAGATAAACTCGTCAAGTACCTGCATATGAATTGAAAATGTCACAATAACTTGCCCGGATTTGAACCCACAATAACCCCGTGCATGAGAGGATTAACAAAATTGATTAGTCTCGTTGATAAGAATTTTAACATAGGTACTGTGCGAAAAATATTAAACAAACTTTGAAGATAAAGCTACTGCGAAACTATTGCTCTTCAAATACTAGTACTTAATACTTACAACAAGTTTTCGTGTGCATCAACTTTAAATAGACGGCCACATGGGTACAGCTTACAGTTGTATAAAAATTCACACAAGTGCTGTGGTCAAACCGAGGGAGTAAGCGATTCGTTTGTTAAATTATTATTTACTGTTGGTTAGGAAGTAGTTAGTAGTCTTTAGCACATAGTAAGCTCCTGATTCTCTGTTTGAACAAACTGTTACTGACTAGTTTTGTTGGTTCAGTTTTCTTTAACTTGTGTACAGACGCCAGCACATCAAGCTACCTGAAACTGTCAAATTTTCTCAATCAACATTGAACCTTATGCTTTAGCGATAAAGTTGAAAATCTATTACAGAAATCTGACAGATTGTAGTAAGTTGATGTGCTGGCGTCTGTACAGAGTCAGACGCCAGCAGCAGCACATCAAACTACCCGAAACTGTAAAATTTTCCCAATCAATTTTGAACCCTACGCTTTAATGATAAAGTTGAAAATCTATTAAAGATTTTTGTCAGATTGTATCTAGTAGCTTGATGTGCTGGCGTCTAGGTCTGTACCTTACAACACAGGAAGGGTAGCAGTGTTGTAACAAAACGTCCTATTGGGTGTTACGTGAACGAATACGTCTAGGGCTGAAACTTGTAAAAAAATCATATTCATGGCTATGTACAGACGCCAGCACATCAAGCTACCCGAAACTGTAAAATTTTCCCAACCAACTTTGAACCTTACTTACTTCGTTTCAATACGAAATTGTAATTTCGTATGCTTACATGCTATTTGTACGCCATTAACGGCAAAACATAGAGATCTCTGTAGGTACCTATCTTATTTTAAACCACCTATTTTTACAACTATGTTTAACAAATAAAAAACTTTGACTTTGACCTTATGCTTTAGAAATAAAGTTAAAAATCTATGACAAATTGTAGTAAGTGATGTGCTTGGCGTCTGTACGTTATCGAAGTAAGAACCCTACTAAGTAGCCCACGTTCGCGCGGACGTAAAAATATCGCGGCGGTATTTTATCACGCACTGGACTTTCACCTCTGGGTGTTGAACCGAGCATTGAGGATCCAACGGAGCGCACCCTAGCGCGTCAAAAAAACACACTCTTTGATATTCAACTCTCGGCGCTAAGCAGACCGTTGAAAATCTAGTGCGCGAAGAAAAATCGCCGCGGGAAAAACGAAACGTGAACCTGCCTGGGCTTATAGTGTCGATGTATCTAATCCAAACATCATTAGGTTTCCTAAAAAATACGCAACATTATCAATAGATTAGTTTATAAAGAGCCATGTAACACGAAATTAATCGGTATTTGTATCAACAGATTATTTTATAATGACGTCCTTGTTATCTTTGACTAGCTGCCCGGCGCGACTTCGTTCGCGTGGTGTCCTACTCCTACCCTACTTCTACCAATCCTACCCCTGCCCTTCTTCTACCTTTCTCCTACCATACTCCTGCCCTACCCCTACCCTACTCCTACCCTACCCCGACTCCTACCCTACTCCTGCCCTGCCCCTAAACTACCCTACTCCTGCCCTGCCCCGACCCTACTCCTAGCCTACTCCTACCCTACCCCCGACCCTACACGATCATCCTACTTTCTCTTTCGCCGCGTTGCTCGCTGCGCTGCGTGGAGCCACACCGGCAGTGTTACCAACTTAGTGGATTTTCCATTAAAAATTGTGGTTTCGACCCCCCTCCTAGTGGCGAAATATTGCTTTTAGTGGCTGGTGGTTTTTCTAGTGGTTTAGTAGAATTCAGTTTCAATTACTGAAATGCTATCAATCAACCTTAGTGGTTGATTACCACTAAAAAGTTACGAAATATATTATTTTTACTTCATTTAATTTTCAGGAGTATTTACTTTTACTATGTAGGCAACACTGATGAGAGACTATTTAGCCATATGAATGTTATAAAAAACAAGCAGAGGAACAGAATGAAGTTGAATCTTTTAACTGCTATATTAAGAATACGCTGTGGTTTAAGATTGGAAGAAAAATGCTGCAATAATTATGATATTCCTTTAAAAGTTATAAAACAAATCGGTACCAAAGAATCATATAAATGTGAAACCGACGATGCTGCAGACAAAAATTCATATAAAGAAGACGAATTTTAGAATATCATTATTTTTTTTTAATATTTATTGATAAGTATTGAATAATTTTTATGTTCCCATCTTGACTTGTTGATTTACTAATATAATAATATTGTATGTTGATTTACTGATTTTAAATATTTTATTACGTAATAATAAAGAACATTTTTACTAATATAATATAACTACACACATCAAAAGTGTCTATATATTTTTGCAATAACTTTTCTCCTGATTGATATTAATTAAAATTTTCTTTAAGGATTCATCAAATAAAGTGTTTTCGTTTGTCACAGTAACGATAAACCAAGTCACCTTTGCATTAATAAAGAAATTTGCCATTTTCCTAATAAAGGGATTTTTGACATTTGAACCACTAACACAAAAGTTCGAAAAAAAGACTGAAATAACAGTTTTCTTTAAAATTTTATTGGGTAACTTAAACAATTAATAATCCGTGTTTCTACCGCGAACACTAACAACACAAGAACATCGGTTTGGCATACTCAAAATGAGTTCATCCAAATCACGCTGTGGAATGGCAGCCCATGTTCGTTGCAACAACAAAAAAAGGTCTTCTTGCGACTGGATACCCTCCATATTCGGCAGAGCTCTTCTCTGTAGCATATCCCATGCATGCTCAATCGGGTTCAAGTCTGGCGACTGAGCAGGCCAGGGCAGGACATTGATGTTAGCTGCGGCGAGAGTCTGTCTTACAACTCTTGCGGTGTGCGGTCGTGCATTATCATGCATTAACTGAAATAAGGGACCGATTTGCACTTGTAGAGGAACGATGACGTCTGATACAATCGTCTCAGCATAAATTTGAGCGTTGAGGTTGCCTCTGATCCAAATCAACTCAGTTCTTCCGCCGATCCAAATACCCGCCCATACCATGATGGTTCCACCACTATAAGGATGGACTTCCTGGCAGGATTTTAATCGCTGTTGGCGTCCAGGGGTTCTCCAGTGTCGTATACGTCTTGTATCCGGTCTCATACCAAAACGAGACTCATCAGAAAAGCACACGAAACGCCATTGTTCTTCTGCCCAATTTCTGTGTTCAAGAGCCCATTGATATCGAATCCTACGATTGTGCATTGCTATAGGTGGTACCCGTAGCGGTCTTCGGGAATGAAGGTTCACTTCATGCAAGCGGTTTCTGACTGTTTGGTCGCTAATTAAGTTCCCTGAAGAGTGATGAAGCCTCACGGCTAACATCATGGCGGTTATTGTTGGAGCTCTTCGAGTTAAGATTTGAATGTATCGGTCTTGTCTCCGTGTGGTGCAGCGATACCGTCCTCCATGGCGCTCAGCCACGGTACCAGTGCTTCGGTAACGTGTCCAAAGTCGACTGATAACACTCTGACTTGTATTCAGAGCTAAAGCCACAGTACGTTGCCGGGAACCAGCTTCTATCATTCCCACGGCTCTGAGTATTTCTTCCCTGCTTAAATGACGTCGCCGCTCCATAATAACGTTGGTTTTAATCAGTAGTAGGGAAACAGTAGCACTAATAATGTCTTCAATGCGTTGTATGTTTTTATAGGGAAAATATTGACAGCTGATTTTCATCTTTTACTCGAATTTGATTCACAGTTCCTGATTCAAATTATGAAATGCACCAAAAAGGATCCATATAAATTTATAAAATCATAAATTTATTACAAAGCCACATCTCAATCTCAAGAAATCCGCATAAAAATGCTTGATCCCTAGACACTTTTGATGTGTGTATTTACTGTTTTCTTTCGTAAAAGCCAAAAATTTGTTTAGTGGAAATTTTAGCGGTTTTTGGAGTAAGGCCGATGTTTCTTAGTGGTTTTCTGGTGGTTTTAGAAGTTGAATCTGGTGGAGAGCTAGTTTATCTGTTGGCAACACTGCACACCGGCGCGGCGGCGCGGCGCGTGCGTCGGCGTGTATTTTTTGTTTAGATTCTAGTCGGGGTACTTTACGACAAAGGAAACTCCAACTATTTGTGCATGTAAACTGTATATTGGTAAAACGATGTATGTACACAGAGTGGCAATTAACTTAGTATAATTTAACATAGATCTGTAATGACTAAATATACGGTAATGGACGGCTCGCGAGGCGCAAGAGTCTAAACTCCGAGCGCGTGCGCAGTCACCGGGCGCTTGTGAATCACTCACTGGCGGCGCGCGCGGCGCGGGGCGACATTGCTAGGGGTGTGCACGAACCGTAACTAGTCACGTAACCTGCACACGACGAACCCTAGACGTGCGGGGAGTTGATAGGGGTCGCGCTATAAGATTGACATTTTTAATTTCGTAATATCTTTTGAATGGAATGTCCGATTTCAATAATTCAAAAAGTAATCAACAGGTATAGATACAGTCTTGAATACGAAATAATTTATTTGGATAAGAATTCATACAAAGGTATGGATAACATGGTCTGATTTTGATCGGCATTTCTATCAACTTTTAAAATGTAAAAAAGTAGCTATAGTGACATAACTACAATAGTTGGACATATGGTCTCGCGAAGTTTTTTGTAGATATTGATATTTTCTATAATATTGCAGAACATTTTTTTTTGTTCTATCATCAATAGGTATCTACTTTCCGCAGCGCATGCGATGAAATACATTTTATGGCAATTTTTTTTACACCTTGGGTTAGTTTTAGTAGAGATTTCTAAGGATCTCTATTTTTTATTAGTAAGAAATATAGCCTATGTTACTCAGTGATAATGTAGCTTTCTAACGGCAAAAGAATTTTTGAAATCGGTCTAGCAGTTTTTAAGTTTATTCGTTACATACAAAAATACAAATCTTTCCTCTTTATAATATAATAAAAAAAAAAAAAAAAAAAAAATTTATGCCAATGGGCTGATAGCCAAGAGCCTCGACCAACACCTGAGGAGGCTCTCGTTTGCCAGAAGCAGTACTTCTGGACACGGCTCGCATTGTCCGGAGGTTCCTCTCTCTGGAGCCCTGACCGCCGGTAGCTTGAACCCTGTTCCCGATACCGGTGGGCTACTATTTTTTATATTTTTAAATGTTTTTCTATATTTTATATGCTAATATTTAAAAATATAATTTATATGTAAATAGTGAAATAAAAGATAATAATTAATAATAATAACTAGCTGACCCGTGGCCACTTCGTTGGGCGGTAAACATTTTAACTTGCCTGCGATGTTCTCACTCTTTGGTTAGCGAGCCGCTGCGAGCCCTCAGCGCTAGACTCCCTATCCCTTGTTGCAGAGACATGCTGCCTTAAATCACTGAAACGCTGCGCACGTTCAGCGCTAGATTCCCGAGCACGGACCTGCGATGTTCTCCAGCTTTGGTTAGCAAGCCGCTGTGAACGCTCGGAGCTAATTCCCCAGCGCGTGCTTGCGAAATATTTTCTCTATTCCTTGAGAGGCGCTGATGATATTCAAGAGCAGACTCTTCCGTACGGCGTACTCACAGAACATATATCTATACTTACCCTAAAGGGAAGAATAACGACTCCGTACAAATTTTAGGAGGAAATTTTTCCTTACCGACCGGGCGCCATCTATATTCCGCCCACGAAAACTAGAGTGTAGAAGCTAGGGCGGGAATTTTAACCTTTTAACCGCCCGACTTTATATGAGTTGTCGTGCCCCCAGCGCCTGAACAAAAAAAAAAAAACGAAAAATAAACACCGATGAAACGAGCTGTGATGATGTAATAATAATTCAGATTAAACGAGCTGTGGTATTTGGTCGTATATATACGACCCTAGCGGAATGGACACGAAAATATTTGTCGGATAAATCCGACGTAAGCGGTTAAAAGGTTAAACTACAGTGCATTTTATAGATACTTTGTATTGCATTTTATACATAAGTACAATGCGTTTCTCGATAGTTTCCTATAAGATGGCCAATTTTTGCTCAGCAATAATCAACATTTAAACAGAATCACTATCGAGAAAAACAGTGTACTTGTGCATAAAATGTTATCTTTAAAGAGCAGTCCTAATAAAACAATTAGTACTTGAATTTTTTAATTATAATTTACATAACAGATTCATTATTATATAATAACTGATTTTACATGTAGCAGATTATTGTGTTTTCTTTCTGCGAACTCATCGCGAATTAACACGAAATCAACAAGTCACTGTCACAACACCGAGTCTATATATCTCGCAAATAAACGTAATAATAAACGTATTTTCTTTCTTCTTTCTTTCTTAAATACGAGTACACACGTAATTTTACCAAAACACAGAAACGGAGGAGCAAGCTCGACTCGAGGTTATCAATGTATGTAGAACTAGCTTTTGCCCGCGACTTCGTTCGCGTGGAATAGTGACTTCCGGCAGATTTTTGGTTTTACCCACATAGTTCCCGATCTCGCGGATCTCTTCAAAAATGAAATGTGGAAGATATTCTAGGGAACTCTTCAAAATCAACATAATGAGCTCTGCGTTTGAATTGAAGATATGTATACTCACTTAGGGCATTAAAGCCGTTACCCAACCAAATGCGTGTAACGAAACCATAGCGCGATCTATTTCGATCCCAACGCCATCTATCGAGCATAGTGACAACTCGGATTATTTATCTATACTTCGTTCGGGCATTTTCTTAAAAAAGTTTTATTATATTGATATTATTTTTTTCATACCTTTTTACTATTTATTTACTTTTTTCCGATGAATTAAAACAATAACATGAACCGAACTCGTGTAACGATCGACACCATTGCGCGATCACCAACTCGACATATTATAGTACTAATAGAATTATCTATACTCCGTTAGAGCATTTTCTTTGTACTAAAAGTTGTATTATATTATATTTTCATACCTTTTTACTATTTATTTACATTTTTCCGATGAATTTTCAGTACTGAATTGATGCCGACTCTTGACCAATAGATGGCGCTGTATGTCCGGAATAAATTTTATTTTTTATTTTATTTTTTGTAATAAAAACTATCCTATGTCCTTTCTCAAGTTCCAAACTATGTCTGTACCAAATTTCACACAAATCGGTTCAGTAGTTTAGGCGTGAAGCAAAGACAGACAGACAGACAGACAGAAAGACAGACAGACAGAGTTACTTTCGCATTTATAATATTAGTTTGGAAGTTTGGATTAAATGGAACTAGTTTATTTATTAAAAATAAACAAGTAAAAGATAAAAAAATGGTGCGCAAGCGGCGCCGCGGCGGCAGACATTATTCTTGCGACGTCAATGAAAGTCAATGTCATAAATTCATCTATACATATAATAAAATCGTAGGAAAGTCAAAACTGTACATTGAATATTTTTTTAAAAGAATACTTGGGGCGTGATCTACAATCGATTTCGAAGCCGAAAATATAATTTTTAGAATTTTTGTCTGTTTGTCTGTTTGTCTGATTGTCTGTATGTATGTCCGGGCTAATCTCAAAAAGTGCTGCATGGATTTACATCAAATTTTGCATGAGTATTACTAAGAGGTCGGGTCAACATATAGGCTACATATTATCACGCTATCACCTACGGGGGAGGAGCTGTGAATCTTTATTTTTCTTACGCATTCTGTGACAGCGTGTAATCTAACGATGCATATTTAAATGTTGTTTTTGAGTAAGCCATGCTATTATCTAGCTTTACACTATAAAAACTACGCCATTTAAGTAACTTGGGCAGAGAAACATAGTTTAATGAATGTTAGTAGTATAAAGAAAAATTTGAAGCAGCGCCATCTATGAGATTTCATAAAAATCAAATCAAGTTACATGTTAACACTTTTTGGAAATTAATAATTTAAATTTGATCATGTTGGCGAGGTTAGTAGTTAGTTATTCTTAAAATTCATAGATGGTAATGTGCATTTTCTTCATAAAAGTTGTATCGTATAGTTCGTTTTGAAAAATTCAAGTTCCAACAAAACCCTCAAAATCTTGAGCAGAGTTAAGGAAGACAATTTAAAAAAATGCGGTGTTAAGTATTACAAAAAAGTTATGTTCATTGATGATGATCGAAATGATCATTTCGATCATTCATCAATTTCATGTTGTTAGTACAAAATAAACATTGACTGTTAATACTTTTGTTCGGTATTTATCTGTATGATTATTGCTTGGTAATTAATATATTTTCATGTCGTATACCTAATTATAAACTTAAATGTGATGTAAAACAAATCCCTTACGTATGACGAGGTGCCTTCATATTACACGTACGACAAGCAAAGGGGTTTATTTAACCGACGTCGACGAGGAGGTGCTGTGGAAAGTTTTCCAGGAATTTTCAAGGACACCGCATTGTGTAGGGTTTATACCGTGCATCCGAATAATGGCGAATGCTATTTTCTGCGGTTGTTACTTCACACTGTCCGAGGCCCAACGTCTTTCGCCTTTCTGAGGACATTTGATGGCGTGGAGTATCCCACTTACCGCGCAGCCTGGGTAACACGTGACCTTCTTGACAGTGACCAAAATTGGGATGAAACCCTCGCGGAGGCGAGCGTCAGTGACAGTCCCAGCCGCATGCCGTCATCTTGGTGTTTTGTGGAGTCGCGAAACCGGTAGCTTTGTGGGAGAAGTATCGCCATCATCTGTCTGAAGATTTTCTACGAGCTTTGAGGCGTGCTACTGGAGACGAAGTCGAAGTAACTGATGAACGCGTGCTGAACACCTGTCTCAGTTCACTTCAAGATGTGGTCATTTCTATCGGCGGCAATCCACTGATCGAATATGGGTTACCAGCTCCCCAATCATCACCGCATCAAGACCGTGGAAATCGGGACTTTAAAATTCACACACACACAACATCGATTCTGTTCCACAGTTCTGTTCAGTGGCGATTTCCGGCAAACGCTTTCCGTGGTGACGCGGGGATCGAGGGCTGACGAGGTGAATGCTTCGTTGAAATGATCTTCGTTGTGGTCACGAGTTCGTACGCTGCGCTTGACCATTAACCCATCGTATGCCGGAACGTAGATCTACGCGAGACACAATGGCTTTTTAATTGTGTCTGTACTTACGACATTCAACCGTTTAATATGAGAGCTCGGCTCGGCGGCAATGCACGTGCTCAAGAATTCTCCGATGTCCTTCTAAGTCTTGGCGAAGGCACTCTACCAGAAGAGAGAGGTGGACAGGTGGTGCTTCCAGAGTCTCTCGGTAGAGTGGTATCCAGCATAGAAGAACTCATTCGCTGTGTGTACGGGGACATCAGTCGTATACCGCACCAGCAAAATTTTTGGGTGTGTGAGCGGGCCATTTTGACGCTTAAAAACGATCAGGCTGCAGCAATTAACGAATGCATTCTCTCGGAAATTGAGGGGAATGAAGTAGACTACACCTCGATAAACACTGTTGTCGAGCAAGATGACGCCACACATTATCCCATGGAATTTCTGAACTCCCTGTCAGCAAGTGGACTTCCAGCGCATACCATCAAGCTGAAGGTCGGTGTCCCGATTATGCTTCTTCGGAACCTATCTCCTCCGAAGTTGTGTAACGGGACCCGCCTTAAAGTCATCTCGCTCCACAGACACACAAATTGAGGCGGAAATTCTTACGAGTTGTGGCGTTGGCGAGGCAGTATTTATCGCATTCCCCTCATACCTCATAACTTCCCGTTCCAGTTCAAGCGCGTACAGTTCCCCGTGAGTGTTTGCTTCGCGATGACCATCAGTAAGTCGCAGGGGCAGACACTGAGGGCAGCGGGTGTCGACCTCAGGACGAGTTGCTTCTCACACGGGCAACTGTACGTCGCTTGCTCCCGCGTCACCAGTCCTGACTCTCTTTACATTTTGGCTCCTGGCAGCATAACTACCAACGTACGTTATAGGGAAATGTTGTAAGGTATGATACCTTTGTACGTATTTTTACTCTTTTGTGTCCTGGAATGTATTCCTGCATTATTTTCTCTATTTCCTTCAGTCACATCTTATGACTGAACTCAGCAGGATTCCAATATAACTCTCTTCACTTGCTTCGCTTGCAAAAAAAACTTATATTTTAATGCTATTTTAAAAGTTGTTTACTTATAATGCTATAGCGACACTGGCATCTTAGGTATTTTTGGTGCTGTAGAGCCTTCACGCAGACGACGTCGCGGGCAGCAGCTAGTAATCAATATGGCGTACGGACGTTAATGTTGCCACACATTATCCCCCATTTTTTTAAATTATGTAATAATCAAGTTATTATGTTATATATCTCAATAAAATATATTTGTTTGGTATCAGAATAATAGCTTAAGGTATTTTCAAGGGTAATTTACATTAAAAATCAATTAATAAGCTCATTATTATGGAGAATACGAAATTGTATTTTTGGTGGCAACATTTTATATTCATCTCTTTTAATCTGATGTCGTTGTCTCTTTCTTGTTTTCAAGCCCACCTACATATAGTTCGTAGAACAAAGTTGACAGACCCTGGGCGTACTCCAGGGGGGGGCACACTTAGCACTGTCATCAACATCAATTTCCATAGACGACAGCGACATCTGCAGTTTGGTGGGTTAAAAAAACTTGGCAGCCATTTTCTTGTTTGTCAAATTGTCAAACAAATGTCATTATCGCCGCCGGCCACTGACATATAATAATATGGACTTGGCATACCTACCAAATTAGCGTGTATACCTACAAAAATCGGGCAGTTAAGATGGCCGCCTTTCGTAGGGTTGTAACTGCGAGCAACATGCGCAGCGGATATCGACATTATTTAACCTACATGAATTTGTTTTCTATTATTTATTTAAATTTTTCGAATTAGCCTTGTAATGTAATGCAGCTGAAGTGACAAGAATTTTAGAAGTTGTGGGTGTTTTATGTTTCTTGGTTTTATAAGACGTTGTAACTTGTCACCTTGCTCAAGCTTCATTCAATATCAGAAGGCCAATATCCTCGTAATATATTTACCTACTTACTACAGGTGTAGAGTATTGTTCATACGAGCTTACACACTAACCAGGACCAGGAGACTTATGATGTCGTGACTGGCAACAAAATATTATTATTTATTTCCTACCCCGTTGGTCTAGTGCGGTCGCAAGACCGATTGCTAAGTGTGGAGTCCTAGGTTCAATACTCGGGTCGAACTTCGATTATTAATTATTACTTTTGTTATTAAATTAATGGCATTTAAATAATACTAGATTGCTAAAAAAATACATAGTTGCGGTCATCTATTCGACTATATTTAACAGAATATATACAAAAACCATTGAGATCGCGAATCGGCAAATGTATACCTTGTTTAACTTGGCTTGAGACAAAGTATAAACAATCACCACAACCAAAACTAGGTAATGAAAAATTCGAAACACACACACAACTCCTCCTTATTACACAAGATTATCATATAATAGCAGGATTATCATCCATTGCAAGGCTATTAATGGACACTTATGGATTATAATCGATAATAACTCAAAGCATCCGACTATTTACCCAACACTAGCAATCAACCGTTTGACAGCACATCTACCACAAAACTCGGCAACATAGAGGAAAAACCTCGGCAGTTAACATGGCGACCGACCACGCAAAGAAATGATTTTGACGTCACACAAAAGTGTTGCCAAATTTAGAACTTGACAAACATTTGACGTCTCTCTTTTCATATGCAGCTCTTGATTAGTTAAAAAGAAACAAAACGATTTTTGACATGTGTATGTCGATATGACAGATATTTGTATAACTATTATTTCTATAGTAGAATATGCCATCTCCATAGTACTCCCAACTCAGTGCCGCCGGCCATCCGCCATTATCATTGTCAACTCCGCAACTCCGGCTTTCCCGACGTTGATGCGCTTCCCGAAATCCCGAGTTTATCTCAGCTAATTATGTTAAAATTGTTACTTGTTACTGTAATTTGTTAAACCCTGATTGTGACCCTAAACATTATAATAAAGATTCGCTACTTATAGTAAGTATGCTTAACTATAGGTATGTGTATATTTATTAGAGCCTTAGGTCACCCACCAAACTCAAGGTGGCAGCACTTTCCATACATGCAAATTTTACCACAGAGTTGTCACTCTTTCCCTCTATAGTTACTTTACTCTTTGGCGTACTCGAGCTGCTCTTGTCTGGGATGTCTGACGGGAAAGTTGTGATTTCCTTGTAGGCATGATAAACAATCGCTGAAACTGTCCGATATCCCAAAAAAGAAATAAGCTTCGAAGTCGAACTCGAAGAATGAGAACGAAGTAGTATTTGTGTTGTTAAGGAAAACACAAATACTACTTCGGTTTAACCGAGCAACCAAACCAAAACAATTTTAAAGACCAACAACATCCAACCAACTGCGTACAACTCACCTACCTAACGACGAAAGTTAAATAATAAATGGAGAGGGTCATTAATCCGTGGAAAATCTTAACACCGCTATTCAGAAAAATGACGTAATTGCACAACGCCATCTATGGGTAAATGGATAAAACGTCCGTACAAAGCATGTTCTAATGCGGTTCGTGAATGGACGGCGGCATTTTCCGATTTAGTAATTTTATATTATCTTCGAAACTATTTAACCAATTGACATACTGTTTTGGGCAAATCGTATCTCTACGATGTTCTTGTGATCATAATAATATTTTTTTCGATAAGGTTTAATATTTTGTTGAAAGGTAAGTACGTCGAAAAATACTTTTTTTAACACATAAAAGCTACTATATCTGCTAAAATATAAAAGATAGAAATATGGTGTCCCGGACTTTTTTGTAGAACTATTCAAAGCGGACCATACATTGTTTTCGCGCATGCAAATAACTCTGTTGAAAGGGCTATTTTTTCCGCCTGGCTAGACAAAAATTGAGATAGTTCGGCTAATATGCATGATATCTTTATAATGTATAGCCTATAGCACTCACGAATAATGTAGCTTTTTACCAGTGAAACAATTTTTGAAATTGGTTCATTACTTCCGGAGATTACCCCCTACATACAAACTTACAAACAAATGTTACCTCTTTATAATATTAGTATAGATATTAGTATATATTAGTATTAGAATAGAATAGATAGTATAGATAATAATTAATATAGTGTAGATAAGGGAGGCTATAATTAGTATATGTAGTAAGTCTGTAATTAATTTATTACAGTTAGTGACTTGACCGTTGGAACATGAAGGCTTTCACATTTGTTTTGTTGTGCGCGCTGGCCACTGTACAGGTAAAAAAATCTTAGATAGGTAATTTTAGTGCATTTAGATTAGTAGGTATTCTAAGAGACCCTGTAAATTAAGATTTTAATTAAAAATCTATGCTTTATCTATGCTTTCTTTAGGGAAATCCTAATTAATACGTAGGTACTTTTTAAATCCACATGCCTGCATAGCTTGCATGCTATTAGGGGCTGTTCATTTATCACGTAAGTCCCCCCCCCCTCCCCCTACGTAAGAAGAAATAAGACTTGGATAAACCCCCTCCACCAGTTTCAATCTTACGTAAGATCAGTATCTAACAGAAATGCAAAGACAGTGGCAAAAAAATGTATAAGTTATAATTTTTGTTTACGTTTGTGTGAAGAACAATATAGACCCCTCCCACCCCCAAGTAAGAAAAAATAAGATTGATTGGACCCCCTCCCCCCTCAAATCGTCTTACGTAATGAATGAACAGCCCCTTATGGTATTCACCAATCAGAAGTTGTTATGGCACCCGGCATGCAAGCTCCTTGCATACTTTTGTACCTGTTCTACAAGTTACAGGCATGTGTATTCCGCGCTTTAGGTGAAGTTAACTACATGCAATTTTTCAGGAAATGTGTATTAGGTTTTTTTTTCAACTTATGAAGTATTAAAAAATGGTGGAAAATGTTAACTGCTTACCATAGTTATCATTTTTCACCATTTTTGGGGTTCCGTACCCAAAGGGTAAAAACGGGACCCTATTAATAAGACTACGCTGTCTGTCCGTCCGTCTGTCTCCAGGCTGTATCTCAAGAACCGCGATAGCTAAACAGTTGAAATTTTAACAAATTATGTATTTCTGTTGCCGCTATAACAACAAATACTAATTAAATAAAATAAATATTTAAGGGGGGCTTCCCATACAACATACGCTATTTCTTTTGCTCGATATCAATAATGGCAACAGGTAGGCACTTGAAATATTCACAAAATACTCAGTTGTATTTTCACTTTAATAATAAATAATAAAATTAAAATAAAATTAATATTTAAGGGGGGCTCCCATACAAAAAACGCAATTTTTTGCCTAAATTTGCTCGATATCAATAAATGGTAACAGGTCATCATCATCATCTGCCTAGCCTTTTCCCAACTAAGTATGTTGGGGTCGGCTTCCAGTCTAACCGGATGCAGCTGAATACCAGTATTTTACATGGAGCGACTGCCTATCGGACCTTCACAACCCAGTTACTGGGTAATACGATACCCCTTGGTAAGACTGGTTGTCAGACTTTCGGGCTTCTGACGACCCGTAACGACTGTCAAAGATCCACGAATGACAGCCGGGACCAACGGCTTAACGTGCTTTCCGAGGCACGGAGGGGTCTCGGTATGTAAAGATGGTCACCCATCCACAGACCAACCGCGGCAAGCGTAGCTTAACCTGATCGATCGACCTGTATGGCTGTTATTATGTAGCCACGGGCCCCTCAATAAATGGTAACAGGTAGGCACTTGAAATATTCACAAAATACTTAATTGTATATTCACTTTAAACGTAAATAAATAAATTAAAATAAATATTTAAGGGAGGCTCCCATACAACAAAGGTGATTTTTTAAATATATGTAGTGATAAATATTGTACAGTGGTACGGAACCCGATTCCGAGTCCGATTCGTACTTGGCCGGTTTTGAATACTTAGCCTACCTAGCCACCTACCCACTTAGACCCCCTTAATACCTACCTAGGTAGGTAATTACTTTGTTTTCCGGGTGAAAGTAATAGTTAGTGGGAAACGCAGTTACCTATAATACGCGCCACGAAAGATGAGACTTGACAAGCTTAGTAGTAGGGAGTTTGCGCAGGCAAGTCGTGTACGAAATAGTTACCTACCCATAATGTGTATATCTATTCAGGGATTTATCGATGACATTTAGATGACAATTCTTAACAATATTATAGAAATAAAGAAAAATGCGTTTATTGGCATTACAGCAAAATAAATACACCTTAAAACTATAAAAAACAGAAAACAAATATTATAATGCCGAAAGGGCCTCAGCTCAGCATAATGTCAGATGACAACACAAGGTGTATCACCTGACGATGATTTTCAGCTGCAACCCACGAGTGCCATACGCTGGAATAGCAAACACATAGGGAATATTATTTATTATTATAGTGGGGGTACTATGCGGCAAAGGAAACTCCAACTATTTGTGCATGTAAACTGCATATTGGTAAAAACAACGTATGTACACAGATATTTTAACATACGAGGGGGCGTTTTTATGTTCGCGGAATGGGAGGTAAGGGGGGTAAATAAAACTTCGAAAATATTTTTCTTTTTCTATATATTCACCTGCTAGCCTAATACATTTTTCAGATCGTTCAATAAGTGTATGCATACCATCGAAAAAAAAAAAAACATTTTTGTCCTCAAAATACGCTGAAACTGCGTCCATCACTCCTTCATCACTTGAAAATTTCTTGCCACGCAGCTCTTTTTTCACGTTTGGTAATAGATAATAATCGCAGGGGGCCAGGTCTGGACTATATGGTGGGTGGTTAATTATTTCGAAGCCTGACTTGTGTAGGGCAGCCATGGCAACACGACTCTTGTGAACAGGCGCATTTTCGTGCAAGAGCAAGACGCCTTTCGTCAATTTTCCTCGTCTTTCCTTTTTGATTGCTTCCCCTTAAACGCTTCAGAATTGACGCGTAGTATTCTCCGGTTATATTAACGCCCTTGTCCTTATAATCGATCAGCAGGAAGGGGATCAGCAGGGGTTTTCCAAGAAAACGGTCGTCCAGGCCGGAGATCGTCTTCAAGTGATTCTCGTCCTTGCTTGAATAGACGATGCCATTTGTAAACCATGGTTTTACAAGGCCAAGAGTCTCCGTAAATGCAGGACATCTCTTCCGTAATGGTTTGGACGTTTTATCCTTGCTTAGTAAGGAACTTTATAACGGGGCGCGGTGCTCGATTTTCTCCATTGTGAACGCTGTCATCCCGATTAAGTTGTTTGGTTGGTGATAGTTCAGAGACTAATTAGCCGATTGTAATAAAATTTTGTATTTATGCTAATAGTGAATCACTCAACACGTTGAGGTACTAATGAGAGCCGTAACCTCTCTCTAACCCCTCCATTCCGCGAACATAAAAACGCCCCCTCGTAGATCTGTAATGACTAAATACGGACATACGGTAATGGACGGCTCGCGAGGCGCACTAGTCTGAACGTCGAGCGCGTGCGCAGTTACCGGGCGTTTGTGACCAGGGTCTGTCAACTTTGTTCTACGAACTGTACGAGTATGTAGGTGGGCTTGAAAACAAGAAAGAGACAACGACATCAGATTAAAAGAGATGAATATAAAATGTTGCCACCAAAAATACAATTTCGTATTCTCCATAATAATGAGCTTGATTTTTAATGTAAATTACCATTGAAAATACCTTAAGCTATTATTCTGATGCCAAACAAATATATTTTGAATCGAATTGAAAAGACGAATTAAAAGTGCTTTCAATGACGTAAAGAGTGAAAGTATTGTGCTTAATCGAGTGCAAAATAACTAAGGAAGACGTGCAGAGACATGTTTAGCTGTAAACGGTTCACATTTTGAACAGATTTTAAGACTAATGTAAGTTATGATTGATTTTCTTAGTAAATAGGTATTTAATAACCAGTGCAGTGTTGAAAGGGACAACCAATGATTTCAAAAGTAAGGATACGCCCATCTGAACATTTTACATAGATCATCTTCATACAAGCAAAAGTAGCGTCATCTGTTATAACTCATACGAACTACGTGAGAACAGCGCTGCATAGGTCGACAACGTAACCTTGTACGTGCGTAACTTACATTTTCATTTACTTTTTTTAAATCACATTTTGTCGTGAGTCAGTAGTCAGTTGCATGCCGATATCCTTTTAACTCAGAATACCAGACTCAAAATACCAGATTGTTAAAATATCACATTCTCAATAGGTATATCAGATTTCGGACAGTCGAAATCAACACAGGTCTTCTGGCCACCGCGAAAATTCCCAAACTTTGGAGAAAAACCAAAATCGTATCCTCTCATATTTGTCAATTATATCAGCTAATGAATATAATTATTATTCCTTATAAATAAATAAATAATAATATAAAAATAATGTCGACATCAATGTCACAAAAATGAGCAGAGAATCATTTGGAAATCTGTAATTTAAAAATTATTTGTGTCGTAATTCGCTATCGCATATTGTATAAACATCGTTTATATGTCTTCTCCTAATTTGCTACCAAAATTCAAAATTACTTACACTAAAATCTTAAGACAAAAATATACGTCCGTACAAGGTTACTTTGTTCACATCGAGCAGCCATTGGCCACACAATGGCCGCCATTGGTAAAATAATTATCGCTTTAAAAAATGTGTTTATTTAATCATTTAATTGCAACAAATATAATGTAAGGTTATATTCCGATGATACGATACCCCATATTTCTTTTTAATCTTGGTATCGTAATTTTTGCAGTCTTTTACTACGCAACTACAGTCCGTCAAATCTAAGAAGTACCGTTTGACGTTTCATATTTTTCAACTTTGTTCATACGAATTCATCATAAAACCATGAATTTAGAAAGATTTCATTATTGTATCTAAAAATGTACAATTCTTAATATCTAAATGTAATTGAAAACTTTCAAACAAAGCAAAATAACACATATTTATAACTGTCAAACGGTACTTCTTAGATTTGACGGACTGTAGGCATTTTTATGACAGGCAAATACACGTTCATTCCCTCGCGCGGACCACTGGTCTATAGTTACTTTACTCTTTGCACTGGTCAACTGAGTCGCGTTGGCCCTAAACCGTAATTTTAGGGCCAGCGCGTTGGTGCCATTTCGTCGCTCGGTTAGCCCGGTCCTTACGCTAGTAATATATAAGTCAATGGGGACAACCTAACTAAATGACTTGTAAATAACGTGATTTCTCTTTTTAAATACGCCAAAAATACCTAACTTAGAAATTAAGATGTAGTAAAGTTCGCTAATTCGCTCTTTTTTTCTTAATTTTTCTTAAAAACGCTTTTAACAATGATATAGGTATTTTTGCCTGTCCTAACCCAATTACAGAAATTACAAATTCATTCAATATGGCCGATGCGTAGGTATGCGCGCCCATGAGTGCGGCGCGCTGCACCTGTGCGTCCATTGTGCATCTCATTGTTTCGAAAACATCGTAAAAAAAAGTGTCGGTACCGCCAGCCCCTACGTAATAAGGTCGTTTTTGTGCAGCGGTGAATGGAAATTACCGAGTGCACGGTGGTCCAAGCGCCCTACAAGCGCGGTCATAAATACCTTACTTCATTAATTGAGATTTTTCTGAAGGGTAAATAATAAAAAATACTTCACAAATGTACAGACGCCAGCACATCAACCTACACCTAACTGTCAAATTTTCCCAATCAACATTGAACCTTATGCTTTAGCGATAAAGTTGAAAATCTATTACAGAAATCTGACAGATTGTAGTAGGTTGATGTGCTGGCGTCTGTACATTAATGCTTTATTTACAAAATTTAATATATAATATACAATATGTAATGTTTATATATATATAAATTTAAATAGCCAATATTTGAGATTTATTGTTCGGAAATACATCTGAATATGATATTGATACTATTCATGAAGGAATATAATTAAATATGTATTCTTTTATATATTACACATATTATATACAACAAAAAGCAAGAAAACTAAAACTACAATTTATTTACAAATCATAACCACAACTAAGTTAAAATAACCACAACAACCAACCTAATTTCAATTTAAACTAAATTCGTAATAAATCTAAAACCTGCCTCGACATGACGCTCTTTTTCTTACGGGGAAGTTTCCGAAGACTAGTAATGAATGGATCTGAGCCGAGTAAAAGTCTGGTAAGTCCGTATTCGTAAGTTCTCGCGACATTTTTCTTGTGTGATCCCGCCTGAAGGCCTTATACTTAATATTTGTTGTTAGATTCTGCTGCCTCTTCGGATAATTCCCCGATAGATAATAGAGCATTCTGTGCCACTTCAGCACCATGTATGAGGACTTTGTGAACGGAAGCTGGGAGATTATACCATGGATATTCTTGAATTAAAAGTCGCGCGGTTTCCAAAGCATACCTATTCATTAAATTTATCCGAATCAATATTAAAACCCGAAGACAAGGCTTGTAAAATTGTGGAACATCGATCAATCAAATCTTTGTTTAAGCCAGTAATTTCAGCTGAAACTGCAGAATTAGAGAAAACATTTCGTGCCGTATATCCATCGTTCGATGTCCCGCTTCCGCCACTTCGTGGTTTGTCTACTATTAAACCTAATCTACATCTAAACTCATTCTGTACATACGATTTCCTATCTGCTACTTGTCTCTTCTCATCATCGGACCTAACCTGCCACTTCTTAACATCCATCCTGTAAGCAAGATGAACAAAATTTTCGAAAAAGCGAATCCAAGAATGTAAAGGCGATAGGCCAAACTCAAACCTACTTTCATCAGGTTGTTTCTGTAAGCAAACGTCTATTTTATTCATTTCTTTGGGAGTTGCTCCACAAATAAGTATAACACTTACAGGATGATGATTCACTCAAAGCAGTACACACTTTACCATCCACCATAGTTAACTGTAAAGAGTGCTGAATTCTGAAATCGCGGTTATTAAAACTAAAAGTTGTTGCAGTCAAATTCCTAATCTTTTGTCGGATGTAGGCAAAGAAATGCATCCTTGAGAAAGTACATTAAATCAAAGTACCTGATTTTTTTTTTAAATATTTTGCGTATGTTTCGTAGACCGAGCTACGCCTGAGCCTACGCAGTCGTAGAGGCTATATAGCAACTAAAGTCGCAAAAGGACGCAAAAAAATCTTTTATATTTTCAAAATAGACACTTCAATCTTTAATTTAAGATATATTGTGAGAGTATTCGAATATGGTTGAAATTAGTTGTAATTGTAAGTCTATGTGAAGTCAACAATAAGTTAAATATTTGCTAGAAATCCTTGCACGTATAAACAAGTCATAATAAGTCAAATAAAATTTAAAAAATATAACTAAATAGTAAGAACATACCTTGATCTTGGAAACCCATGTCACAAACACCACTCAAAAACAATGCAATTCTTAGAATTCACCGTTACACAAACAATAATTATGTGCTAATGAGTTACTAATAAGGCGAGCGCAACGTAACGATGTGTTCATTTCGGAGGTCGAAAAATATATAATTAGGTAAAATGGGTGACATATTTATATTTTTGGGTAGTTTATTTATCGGTAAATCGTTATAAGTAATTAAGTGGGGGTAATTGATGATGAAATTTTTGCATTTATGACCTAAGTCGGTACCACCGTGCGATCGTGGCGGCGCGCCGCCACGATCGCACTGCGGCGCGGCGCGGCGCGGCGCGGCGTGGCGGGCGCGCGGCGGCCGGGGGGCCCCGCTTCATGCGTTATCGTAGGGTGCGGTCACTTCGCGTAAAATTTCGGAATTAGTAAACTGTAAACGCAAAAAACATTGCGACTTATACATTTAAAACTTTTGTAATATTTTTTAAGCTATTGCATAGCTTTTATCTTGGGCTTTGAGCGCGGCGACCGAATGAAGAAATTCCGTAACGAAAATAAACCTAAGCATCGTCTAACGTCGTATCAGTTCGGCAGACTTCGGCACGGTGTTTGTGTGCGTTGCTATGCAATAGCTTTACCGCGGCAGTCCCCGAGTGCCACACATATTTTTTATTTATCTATCTATCCGTCCTTTGAAAGTTGCCACTGTTCACCCTTACATCCTGTATAGGATTTCTTAGATCTTTCTTTCTTTCTTTATCTTTAAATTACAATTCTTTCTAGTTGGTAAATTAATTTTCGCATGTCTATTCTAGAACTTCAATACCTATTTAAGGTTTTTAAAAGTTTGAATTTGATTTGAAATGATAGTGGCAACAAGATTTGATTTTATCTTTCTTATCAATAAATAATTAAGGTCTGCTGTTCATGAGAATGATCAGCGGAGCAATTGCGTAACACACTATCAGTAGCAATGGGTTTCATTTTGACAGTTCAACAACATTCATTGCGTTATTTACGTTGTTGAGCAGACACATTTATTGAACATAATATGGAGCAATGGATTAGCAATATACTTCAAAATGATTCAAACTGAGAGTAATAGTGTGTTACGCAATTAGGGTGCAGATTAAAGTAAAAAGGAAAAAAAACATTAATCTTCAAGGAATAAAGCCCAATTGTAATACCTACCATATCTTGATTTTAATAAAAATTGTTTATCCATTCTACTCTGCGTCTTTTAAAACAATTTGGAAAAACCCGCGTCAACCCGTTATCAATAAAACGTTGTTATCTACTTAATTAAATTTACCAATTAAGTCTAATCTTTATTTTAATACATCAAGGTAATTCTACTTAATTCCTAGATTAATCTTATCTTTTAAACTTGTTTCTGGTATTATTGGCTGTACCTATTTTATTTTTAACTAGCTTTTGCCCGCGACTTCGTTCGCGTGGAATAGTGACTTCCTGCAGATTTTTGGTTTTACCCACATAGTTCCCGATCTCGCGGGATCTCTTCAAAAATGATATGTGGAACCCAACCAAATGCGTGTAACGAAACCATAGCGCGATCTATTTCGATCCCAACGCCATCTATCGAGCATAGTGACAACTCGGATTATTTATCTATACTCCGTTCGGGCATTTTCTTTGTACTAAAAGTTTTATTATATTGATATTATTTTTTTCATACCTTTTTACTATTTATTTACTTTTTTCCGATGAATTAAAACAATAACATGAACCGAACTCGTGTAACGATCGACACCATTGCGCGATCACCAACTCGACATATAGTACTAATAGAATTATCTATACTCCGTTAGAGCATTTTCTTTGTACTAAAAGTTGTATTATATTATATTTTCATACCTTTTTACTATTTATTTACATTTTTCCGATGAATTTTCAGTACTGAATTGATGCCGACTCTTGACCAATAGATGGCGCTGTATGTCCGGAATAAATTTTATTTTTTATTTTATTTTTTGTAATAAAAACTATCCTATGTCCTTTCTCAAGTTCCAAACTATGTCTGTACCAAATTTCACACAAATCGGTTCAGTAGTTTAGGCGTGAAGCAAAGACAGACAGACAGACAGACAGACAGAAAGACAGACAGACAGAGTTACATTCGCATTTATAATATTAGTTAGGATACCTAATGTCAAGATGAATAGACTCATGATGAATCATACGTCTGGATACTAAGTAGACCTTCCTAAACTAACTAAAATTAATAAGAGGTGGCTTAAATTAATATTTCGTTGGTTATTTCGCTAGTTTAATTATTTTCAATTATTTTTAGGGCTGTTAACTATTTATTTGCCTTTTCCCAATTGTTTTATTATGATATTGCCTATTAACAATGTTTCGTATTTATTTTTCAGGGCCGTTACACTGCCTTCCAGGGTAAGTAAACTATTATAAATACTTTCCCCCCTTCTTTTAAAAAAGTATAAAAATTCTTAGAAGCTTCGTAGTTACGTAAACTCAACTTTTCAGCTTTAAAACCAATGATATTATTTATTAGGCTTTTCAACAAGACTACAATGTTACTTTATAATTTTGTACATTGCAAACTTAAGTCTAAGCGCCTCATCATTATAAATGTAAAAATATCATTGTTTAAAACCCTTCCCTTCAGATTAATTTTACCTATGGATACCTATTATCTACTTATTTAATAATAATTTATTTAAATAATCAAATAACAATGTTAACATTAAATATTAGTAGATAATCTGTAGGTACACTTGACTTAATTATGCTAGTTAACAAAATCAGGTAGGTACGTGTTGCAAACAGCAGCCCTAATAAGTTATAAAATAACTTGTGTTAAGGGCAGTGTTACAAGCCCATACATAGTTCAGTTTCACAAAAGAATTGCAGGAGAACAAGTGTTTTTTAAATTTTTTTATTGTTTTTAAAAGGTAACCCCTTTTTCCTGTTGCCACACTGCACAGAGGGCCTATTTCATTTACAGTATCCGGATAAGCATAAATTATACTGTATACACCAACTAAATAAATATTAAAAAAAAAAGGTTGCCAGTAGAGCCAACTTGTATTATACAGGGCTATTTGCTATGTTACAATCAAAATACATAAGATTACCAAATTATACAGATTTTGTATACAATTACACGATCTGGCAGCTCTAAAACAGAATTTTAATGGTGGAATATTCCACAAAACTTCCTTATCGTGTTACTCACCATGACATCTCGTACAGGCACCCGCGACCTCACGGCCCTGGATGAGAACCCCTGGCTGGTGCACCTGCGCATCGCCGTGTCCACCAGCGGCCTGCTCAACACGGGCGCCGGCTCGCTCATCGCCGCCAACTGGGTGCTCACCACCGCTGAAAACATCGCCAAGTAGGACTTTATGTTATCTACTAAATACACACATCAAAAGTGTCTAGGGATCAACATATATTTTTGCAATAACTTTTCTCCTGATTGATATTAATTAAAATTTTCTTTAAGGATTCATCAAATAAAGTGTTTTCGTTTGTCACAGTAACGATAAACCAAGTCACCTTTGCATTAATAAAGAAATTTGCCATTTTCCTAATAAAGGGATTTTTGACATTTGAACCACTAACACAAAAGTTCGAAAAAAAGACTGAAATAACAGTTTTCTTTAAAATTTTATTGGGTAACTTAAACAATTAATAATCCGTGTTTCTACCGCGAACACTAACAACACAAGAACATCGGTTTGGCATACTCAAAATGAGTTCATCCAAATCACGCTGTGGAATGGCAGCCCATGTTCGTTGCAACAACAAAAAAAGGTCTTCTTGCGACTGGATACCCTCCATATTCGGCAGAGCTCTTCTCTGTAGCATATCCCATGCATGCTCAATCGGGTTCAAGTCTGGCGACTGAGCAGGCCAGGGCAGGACATTGATGTTAGCTGCGGCGAGAGTCTGTCTTACAACTCTTGCGGTGTGCGGTCGTGCATTATCATGCATTAACTGAAATAAGGGACCGATTTGCACTTGTAGAGGAACGATGACGTCTGATACAATCGTCTCAGCATAAATTTGAGCGTTGAGGTTGCCTCTGATCCAAATCAACTCAGTTCTTCCGCCGATCCAAATACCCGCCCATACCATGATGGTTCCACCACTATAAGGATGGACTTCCTGGCAGGATTTTAATCGCTGTTGGCGTCCAGGGGTTCTCCAGTGTCGTATACGTCTTGTATCCGGTCTCATACCAAAACGAGACTCATCAGAAAAGCACACGAAACGCCATTGTTCTTCTGCCCAATTTCTGTGTTCAAGAGCCCATTGATATCGAATCCTACGATTGTGCATTGCTATAGGTGGTACCCGTAGCGGTCTTCGGGAATGAAGGTTCACTTCATGCAAGCGGTTTCTGACTGTTTGGTCGCTAATTAAGTTCCCTGAAGAGTGATGAAGCCTCACGGCTAACATCATGGCGGTTATTGTTGGAGCTCTTCGAGTTAAGATTTGAATGTATGTTAAATAAGAAAAATTACGAAACGTATAAATTGAAAGGTTACAGTATTTTTAATATATAATTATGTGACAACTTTTTATCAACAGTATCCTAGCAACCATACAAAAGTACCAAAGACATATTATTAGGTCTGGCTGGTCTGCCATAGATACTTCACATCCTCGGAACTTTTTAAAAGAATATTATGGTAATATATTCTTTAATCCTAATGCTGAACTTAAATTATGCAGCCTGGGGCCGAACAGTGGTTTAGTTAACATATCAGCCAACTGCTGCTCCGAAGGAACATGCATTACGTCGAAGTCTCCGTTGCTAACACATTCTCTTACAAAAAAATGTTTCAGCTTGATGTGTTTGGTGCGCTTGTGATACTCATATTTTGGGTTGTGTGAAAGTTTTACAGCCGATTCATTGTCCAGGTTCAGTACTGGTTTCTCAATTTTGATCAAGTTGTTAATAAGGCGATTCAACCATAAAATCTCTTGTGCAGATTCACTTGCTGCTATAATCTCCGCTTCAGTCGAAGAGATGGAGACTGTCGTTTGTTTCTGGCTTCTCCAGCTAATAGCAGCTCCAGAGAATAAGCACACCATTCCAGATGTCGATCTTCCAGTAGTTTGGTCTCCTGCATGATCTGCGTCGCTATAGCAGACTAAGCGTGGAGCCGACTTTTCCGTATAGGTTAGCCCTTTCTGTTGGGTCCCTTTCAAGTACCGGAAGATGCGTTTTACCAGCATGATGTCTTTCTTAGTGGGTGCTCCGAGGTTTCGAGATGCGACACCCAGAGCATATGAAATATCAGGTCTTGTGCCTAGGTGCCTACTGATAAATATGCCAAAGCACCTACGGCTTGTCTATATGGGAAATTCGCGTTGACATCCTCTTCCTCTGCCGTCTCATTTTCTTTGATGATTGGCGTTGGTGCTGGTTTGCAATTGGACATTTTATATTTTTCTAAAACTTTCTTTGTGTAGGCCTTTTGACATAGTGAAATGGTCTTGTCCTTACGGACATTCATTTCCATTCCTAGGAAGTATGACGCAGGTTTCGTAGTTATCTTAAACCTTGTTTTCAATTCCTTGATAAATTCGTCTCCTGCTCTGGTAGTATTATATGCTACAAGTCCGTCGTCAACATAAAGACCAATGAAGACTTTAGATTGTCCTCTGATTCGAACATATAAGCATGGATCCGCTTCACTCTGTTGGAAATCAGAATTTCTTAAGAATTCGGCAATGCATGTGTTCCAGCATCGTGGTGCCTGTTTCAGACCATAGAGGCTGCGTTTCAGCTTGCAGACTCGTTTGGTGCCATCCTGATAGCCATCAGGCTGTTTCATGTAAATATCTTCCTTTACTGTGCCGTTTAGAAAGGCGGTTGACACATCGAACTGATGTAGTTTTAGATTTTCTCGAGCAGCTATAGCAAGCAATGCTCGAACGGTGCTCAGACGGACCACTGGACTGAATGTTTTATCATAATCAACTTCAGGTTTCTGGAAGTAACCTTTGATAACCATTCTGGCTTTATACCTATCGACGGTACCATCAGGATTCATTTTTATTTTATACACCCATTTGCAAGGGAGGGCTTTTCGTCCTTTGGGTAAATCAACCAGGTCCCAGGTTTGGTTTTCATGCAGTGAAGTTATTTCACTTTGCATGGCATCTTGCCATTTTGCGTTGTAAGGAGATTCCATCGCTTCTTTGAAGGTCTCAGGCTCTTTAGGCTTGTGAAGTTTTTCAATTTCTTCAGCTGCTGCCAAAATAAAATCATCATAGCGCTTAGGAGCTGTGATATTTGACCTGTCTCTCAAAGACCTCATCTGAACGGTCGCATTTTCTTCAACATCAGCATCTAGTTCATCATCATTGACAACGTTAGAAGATCCGGAAAGAGATTCGTATTCACTTTCATTATTCCCTGGTTCCATTTGTCGAAAGTCGTCAGTGCTATCGACCAAACTTTGTTGCAGCGTTTCATCTTGATCATCTGCGTCAAAATCACTATCAAGTTGCTGATCATCTACTTCATGATTGTCGTCAAGCTTAATATCCACTCGCTTGCTTGTTGTTTTCTGCGATGACGTTTTATTAGGTTGTTCTTGTGAAAACTCTAAATCGGTGAGCAGTCTGGATATTGCATTTTTATTCGATTCATCGTAGAACATAGTCTTCAATACCCTAATATCTTTTGAAGTTATGATGCTATTCTTCGAGGGTATGAATATTCTGAAAGCTTTAGATGTTTCAGAGTATCCCGCAAACATGCCAGGAATTGCCTTTGGTGCAAATTTGTGACCGTTAGTGCCTTTCATCAGAACGTAGGTCTTGCATCCGAACACGTATAAATGATTAATACATGGCTTCCTCCCAACCCATCGCTCGAATGGCGTTTGGTTCTGAACGGCGCTGTTTATACTCCTGTTTGATAGGTAGTTTGCAGTGAATACTGCTTCGCCCCAGAATTTTAATGGTGCCTGTGCGTCAATCATTATTGCTCTCGCTTTCTCCACAAGAGTACGATTCTTTCGTTCAGCAACTCCGTTTTGGTTCAGGGTGTAGGGTGCGGTGAGACGTCTCTGTATCCCGCAACGTTTCAGATAAGCGTTGAACTCTTTGTTCACATACTCAGTACCATTATCTGATTGTAAGAATTTTATTTTGTTCCCAGTGTGCGTTTCCGCTAACTCCTTGAACTCTTTAAACGTTTGTAATACTTCGTTCTTGCTTTTGATCATGTATACTCGACTGTATCGGCTATAGTCGTCTATAAAAGTAACGAAGTACTTGTTTCCGCTTACTGTAGGCGTTCTGATAGGTCCACATACATCGCTATGAACGATTTCTAAGCGTTCTGTTGTTCGTTGAGTTGTTTTCTCACGGGGGGCAGGTACTCGATGGAGTTTTGCCTGGATACAGATTTCACACTCCGCCAAGGTTTCAGAAGCATCAAAGTTCAAGCCAAGCAAATTCTCGTTTTTAAGTGCACGTTTCAGATCTTTGGCGTTCATGTGACCAAGTTTTCTGTGCCAGTCGTCTATGTTTGATAAATTCGATTTCTTTTTAGCAATTTGAATCGAAACAGTGTCATCATTATGATTGGCCAGATTGTTGCGCTCATGTTTATTTGGTTTGATGTAATAAAGACCATCTCCTTGTTTAAATGCAGTGAGACTTATTCCATCTTTTGGATTTTTGACCGTCGCTTCAGATTTTGTGAAGAGGACAGAACAGCCAGCATCTGTCATCTTACTGACAGACAACAAGTTGGTGCACAGACTAGGTACGTATAGAGTGTCTTGTAGCTGTGTAAGGGCTATGTCATTACCATTTTTTGTTACAAAGGAGACTGTACCTTTTCCTTTAATCTCTGCAGTTTGTTCTTTAGTTGCAAAGTTTAGTTTTCCGGATGTTCTCTCTATAGTCTTAAATAAGTCTCGTTGATAAGTCATGTGAGACGTACAACCGCTATCCAAAACCCAAATGCAGTTTTCAGATTTTTTGTTATGTGTAAGGAGGCACTGCATAGCAAAATTGGTCTTATGAGAACCGTTAGTGTGTTTATTAGGCTTCTCAGTGTTTTTCTTCCAGCAATTGGTACACATTTTGTGAGTTTTACGTTTGAAGATATTACCACTACGTTTGCAAATTTTACAGGACGTGTATAAGGCTTCTTCTTGAAAAGAGAATTCAGGTTCGTCGTTATTAGTCATGTTTTGGCTATGACGTGCTTCACATTCTTCTATTATTTTAGTTTGAAGCTCCTCTGGCTTCGGAAGAGTGTCTCGCGATTCTATAGCGACTCTGAAGTTCTCGAATTCCTTTGAGAGACTGTACAACATCATTATTGTTAGCAAGTCCTCATTAATAGCTACGTCCATGTCTGCCAATTTGTCAACTGTATCCATAAACTTGTTTAGATGAGTTCTTACATCGTGTCCTTCTAATTTTGTTAGGATCAGTTGCTTTAATAGCGATGCCTTTCGCGCAGGTCCCTTACTGGCGTACGCGTCTTTCAACTTTTTCCATAATTCTTTAGCAGTAGTGCAATTTTTAATCTGTTTAAGCTCAGAAGGAGCGATTATAAGTATGAGTTCAGATCTTGCCTGTCTATCGCCTTCTTTATCAACCACTGCAGTATCAGTCTCGATGTATTTCCATAATTTGTGTCGTACGAGTACAGCTTCAGCCTGTATAACCCAAGTGTCGTAGTTCTCTCTAGTAAGAGGTTCAATTTTAGTGCTCGACATTTCGGAAAGGTTAAAACTTGTTATTACGTACACGCTCTGCTACCATGTTAAATAAGAAAAATTACGAAACGTATAAATTGAAAGGTTACAGTATTTTTAATATATATTATTATGTGACAACTTTTTATCAACAGTATCCTAGCAACCATACAAAAGTACCAAAGACATATTATTAGGTCTGGCTGGTCTGCCATAGATACTTCACAATGTATCGGTCTTGTCTCCGTGTGGTGCAGCGATACCGTCCTCCATGGCGCTCAGCCACGGTACCAGTGCTTCGGTAACGTGTCCAAAGTCGACTGATAACACTCTGACTTGTATTCAGAGCTAAAGCCACAGTACGTTGCCGGGAACCAGCTTCTATCATTCCCACGGCTCTGAGCATTTCTTCCCTGCTTAAATGACGTCGCCGCTCCATAATAACGTTGGTTTTAATCAGTAGTAGGGAAACAGTAGCACTTTCAGTCTATCAAAAAGTACTCTGTGCTGGTAGGACAAAATAGTAGGACCACGAGAAAATACCCCACTAATAATGTCTTCAATGCGTTGTATGTTTTTATAGGGAAAATATTGACAGCTGATTTTCATCTTTTACTCGAATTTGATTCACAGTTCCTGATTCAAATTATGAAATGCACCAAAAAGGATCCATATAAATTTATAAAATCATAAATTTATTACAAAGCCACATCTCAATCTCAAGAAATCCGCATAAAAATGCTTGATCCCTAGACACTTTTGATGTGTGTATATGCATAACGCTACAAAGGGTTAGTTTTCAAAGACCAGCCAAATTTAAAGGTGTGGTACAGACAATCAAACTGAACAATTTTGTCCATGGGACCAACATTGTAATCGTGATTAAAAATCCAGCCATCCTACGGTCTACGTTTAGGTCGAGTAGGTATTGAAGTTTTCTATATGGGACAGTTGACAAAGAGCAGTGGTGGCCCAGTAGTAACGGCCACGACTTACGAGTTGTAGGTCGTAGGGTCTAACCCAGATAGGCTTACTTACTTTAAATTAATTTAATCATCACTGCTCTCAAAACGGTGAAGGAGAACATCGTGAGGAAACCGGCATGTCCTAGAACCAAAACTTCGAAGACATGTGACATCTACCAACCCGCACTGGGCCCACGTGGTGGATTACGGCCCACTTCCTCTTACCGAGAGGAGACCTGTGTCCCAGCAGTGTAAACATTATAGGCTGAATTATGTATGGGACAGTTAATAATTTTTTCGCGATTACGATATTGGTTCCATGGAGAAAGTTGTTCAGTTTGATGGTCTGTTCCACACCCTTAAATTTGGCTGGTCTTTGAAAATAAACCCTGTAGGTACATAGTGCCGGAACGCGACCGCGGGATGTTCGCATTGGAAGAAATTGTGTGTGGGTTGCTACAAAACAATTTTAAAATTGAAAATACTCGTTTCGAACATTTACTCTACCTAGTTTTAAGACTTTATTAATATCTATGGGTGATATTTATTGTACATGTAGCAAACCAAAATGCTATTGCACCTACGTTATGTTTACGTTGCGCGTTCCGCCGCCGTTCGTGCAGCTCTGTAGCTGTCAATAAAACATTAGTTTAGTAGTTTGTTTGCGAGTTCTCTTTTTAAGGGTCTCCGCAACGATCAATTGCAACTGTCAATGTTTACGTGATTGATTGATACACATTGATGCGCAAATTGATCGTCTACCAAATGCAATTGAAGCGATTGACAATATTACTACAATGCAAATGCAATGAGGGCTATCGTGTTTCCATTTGCCGCTAGAGGCGCTAGTGTAGAATAAGATCTCTAGAAATGTCAATATCACTGAACATTCCGATTGAAATAAGTATAAATTATATAGAACCTTAACTGTTTGCGGGGGTTTTATCGCATATCTATGGCTTAAGATTTTAAGTAGTAACTTAGAGTATAATTTGGTAGCACTTGGAAGAAGCATAATATTTGTCTGCTTAATGCTTGCCAATAATGTAAACATTACTTTGAAGTTTTGATATATGTGATATATTAAACATTGTATTATGAAGTTATATCCAAAGCATATCAACTAAAAGTACTGATTGGACCTTACTCGCCAGCAGCATCAACTGATGAGCACAGAAACGATAACTCTCATTGATCAATTGCAATTGATCGTTTCGGGAATCCTTTAAGTCCCGACTGTGGCGACTGGCAATGTACTGACACAACCGTTTCCCCTCAGTGGTCGTTTCGTCTGGGTCCGTTACGGCGTTGTGGACGTAACCAGCCCTTCCCTCGTGACTGAGACCAGTGTGGTCAGCATCAACCCCAGCTACAACCCAACTACTGGGGAGAACAACGTCGGCCTTCTCAACCTCGGCAGGAATGTAGTGTCGACCCGTAAGTATCTTCTATATTTATACATTACTCTTTATACATATGTCTACATACATATATACATAATATCCTAACTAAGGCACCGTTCACACCAAACGTATTGTCCGCCGCTGACTGTGAGCACGCGTTACGCAGTTTATCGCTTTTCAATAATATTTAACTTCTTGTTCACACCGAACCGACTATACCCTATTACGCAGTGCGTTGTCGCTGACTCTCGGTGGCCGACGCAACTACGCACGGCGGCCGCGGATTGGCTACGTTGCCGAACGTAACAGCGTATTAGATTGAAGCGCGCTGTAGCGTATTGTCGGCTTGGTGAGAACGCGTACTGCAGACTGAGTCCACGTTCACACTGGGGCAGACAGTGAGCATACTTCAAGTCTTCATGTCTTCAAGTAAACACGAATTAACTGCGTTTCAGTTAAAAAAAAAAACAATGAAAACAAATAAGAAAATTATATAGTATCAATTAATTTTGGCGCGCGCCTGAAGCCGGGTCCAGACGAGTGTAACGTGTAATGTAATCCACCGTGTAATGTAACACGAATTCTACTTGTGGACGGCACTACGAGCATTACATGTAACGCTCGCGCGGCGCTCGGGGTTAAATAATAAAAATGTTAAATTGATACGTAAAGCCGGGTCCAGACGAGTGTAACGTGTAATGTAATCCACCGTGTAATGTAACACGAATTCTACGTGTGGACGGTACTAAGAGCATTACATGTAACGCTCGCGCGGCGCTCGGGGTTGATCCATCGGCTGTCGGTTTTTCGCGCGAACACAAAGGCGCTCGCAGTGCTCGTTTGGACACAATTCGCTTTGCGTTCGTGTGCCGTCCACACTGTTGACGCTAAATTGCACGTAATCTTACATTACACGTTGCACTCGTCTGGACCCGGCTTAAAAGAAACACTCTATACACGCGTACCTGAAGGACGGCAACGTCGCAATTTATTTATGAATGACGGGCCGCGTGTGCGGCGATCTTTTACGTATCAATTTAACATTTTTAGTGAATATTTTAATATAAAAAAAAAACATTTTATTTTCGAATGGTAATATTTTTTTTAGCATGTTTGGATGCTATACTATTGCGGGTTAACGGGAACGCCCTCTGTTAGTTAACATACTGTATAAATAAATACAAAACAAAATGATATTTAGGCGTCGAAGTACTCGTCCGCATCGGCATCGCTGTCATCTGGAAACGTGCCCAGAAGACTGGCAGCATTGCCACGTTGAATGGCAATAATTAAATTAACAATCTTTCTATACCATACATACAATACAAATAAATAAAATTGGAGTCTCTGTTTGTAATATTAAAATAACCGCTTTTTACTAAATGCATATATATGGATGTGTACACGGTAAATATACCAAAATAACATTTTTTTGTCTGTCTGTTTGTTCCGGCTAATCTCTGAAACGAATGGACCGATTTTAATGGGACTTTCACTGGCAGTTAGCTGATGTAATAAGGAGTAACTTAGGCTACTTTTATTTTAGAAAAAGAATTAGCGTTTCGAGCAAAAAAATGAAAACGTGGTCCGTCATGCACGCGAACGAAGTCGCAGGCACAGCTAGTATTCAATAAAGACATATATGATATAAGTAAGACTCTAGTCTCCTCATTCTACAATCAAAACGTTTTGCCGAAAACAATCGTTCGATTAATAAAGGCGAATTGCCACCGCCTACGGCACGTTCCAGTGGCGGACCGGACCACGTTGCTACGTTTTAATTAAGGTTTTTCGGACTGGGTATGTTTTCTGATGATGTAGTTACTGTTCCTACGTTGCTTTTTGCGAAATTTCGCCTAACGAGGCGATTTTGTTACTACTATTTTGGTAGGATTGGAGGCAAATGTACCAATTTATCGTCTGATCGTATCCTTTCTGGATAAATAGACTTTGTGAGTTTTCTTTATTCCGGCATATAATAAAACATTTCAACTCACTGCAGTGACCTGTCAGAATGTGCGTGGCAAAAATGTTACGAAGTGGAACCTCTAGTTACGTTTCGTTCAGTTCATTGGTGTCGATTCTCTTGTCACAAATGCCTCTACACTAGACTAAAAATCACTAAAATTTAGTTTATTCCTGTCAAACGACGATTTCCTATTCTGAAATTGACTAAAGTGACACAACTTAACTATATTTTAGTTTGACAGCACTAAGATGGCACTGAGTTATTTAATCTATTGAACATGGCAATTTTGCTATTCTGAATTACACGTTTTTCACCTAAAATTTAGATTGTTTAACTAAATCTGACTATTTTTAATCGCGATTAAAAAGGTGTGGAATAAAATTAGTTGTCGTTGAAGAAAAAAATGAACAGAAAGCCACACCAACACCTCGACTTCAGATGCAAAAACAGTACAGTATTTTTTTTTCTTTTGCTTATATCTCGAAAATGGTGTGTCCTATCGCAAAAATAATGAAAATTTCGACCCCCTTTATAATGCCCATGGGTTTATGGGTAAAACTCAACATGTAGGTAATAATTTTTCATATTGTCCATACAAAAAGTGAAAAATTCCTTAAAAAACACGCCAAGGCTGCCCCCTGCCCGCCTGCGGCTCTAAAAAAAAATCACGGGTAGGGCAAACAAGTACCACGTGTCGACGAGTCGCAATTGTCAAATTCGATTTTAGTTGTGTCAAAATTATTTTTAAATTTAGAGAATTTTTCATGCAGAATAGCTGTAAGATTCTCATAGCAAAAAGTAAGGAATTTTAGTGATAGTTTAGTTAGTTTAGTTCGGTGTACAAGAGAATCGGCACCATTGCTTAGGAAATTAGTCAATCAAAAATATTTTTTTGTGGAAACTTTCAAGTGAAATAACATCTACCTTTTTATTGTTTCCAGCCAATATTGCACCCATCACCCTCACCAGCGCGGCAGACCTTGGCTCCGGCAAGGTCTGCATCTTCGGTGAGTACCTACCTACCATAGCCATTGTGTAGCCATCGACAAATTTTGTACCAACAGCGTATTTTTTGAGTTTTCGCAGTAATTATCTACACAAAAGCATAAAATACGCTATATTTGTTTGCCAAGACGAGTAACGGGTCTAAGGCTGTTTTTCCAACGTCATATCAATGCGTCAGATATTTTTGATCCCTGGAATAAAATTGAGGTCTGGCAGTTAAAAAAAAAAAACTGTAAACAATTCAAAATTATTCCTTGAATAAAGATGCTGGCGTTGCGTTGGGAAAATCTGGCCTAAATCGGGAATACACATAGAATCATACTCCAACTTAAATTGGAATCAAAGTATTTAGGCTTAAGTCACAAAGTTGTATCCACATCGGCCTGCACTTACCGTTCTCATTTTTCAGGCCCTCGTGGAGTGCTGCACTGCTTCCGTATCAATTGGAGCCGTGACGATAATGCTGGCCTAGGCATCTCTGGTAATAATGTCCAGGTCACCGATGTAAGTTTTTTTGTCAGTTTTTATAAAAAGTTGTTATTTTGACGGGTGGTCAAAATTGAGAATAATGCCTCCATCTTGGTTTATCAATACACAATGACAGTCAGCAGTGAGAGCAGTGGTGGCCCAGAGGTGTCGGCCCCGACTTATGACTAGTAGGTCGTGAGTTCGAACCCAACCAGGCGCTTTACTTTGTGTTTTTAATTTCATCACTAGGTACTGCTCTCAAAACTGTGAATGAAAACATCGTGAGGAAACCGGCATGTGCTAGAATCAAACATTCGAAGACATGTGACATCTACCAACCCGCAGTGGGCTCGTATGGTGGATTAGGGCCCAATCTCACCGAGATTAGGCCTGTGTCCCAGCAGTGGGAACATTGGCTGATTATGTAATGACTGTGACAGTTAATTCAGGAGCCAGAAAATCCTTGTCGCACTCTACCATAGACCACAGTCTATCTATCATTGTTTTCCTCCTGCCCTTATCCCAGTTCATTTGGGTTGACCTTAGACTTTTACTTTAAGGGGTTTATTTATTTATAAATGTTGCTTAAGGGGACTACATGACCTAAAGCGCGGTCACTGTCGGACTGGATAGAAAAGCGCGATGACACAAAGCTGCAGCTGGTAATTTATTGCAAAACATGAAGCAATTACAAAATATCTATTGTTTGGACAAAAAATTAAAATATGCTTTAGTATGTTGCTTGTAAAATGATCTGACAAAAATAATTTCAATACCTTAAAATATGGAATAAAGAAAATAATATCCATAATTCACGATTTCTTTCGGGTCCGCGGAATGAAGATCTTGATAAATAATTTTGTTAGTACACACGGCTACACATCAAACTATAAGTAATTTCCAGTCTTAGCTGACCTCGGATTGTATAGGTTTTTCGTACAATCAGAAGTCAGCTTATACTGGTTATGTAGAGCTTGATGTGTCGCCGTTCGTACCACGTAATGCTAACTAAGAAAGCAGATAACCATGACTTGTTTTGTTTCAGCACGACTACGGTACTCCTGTGATCAGTGTGGATGGCCAGATCGGTCTACTTGTCGGATCCGACAATGAAGACACCGTTGGCAGTGAGTACCAAGCTTTATTGTCTTTGGCATAGAAAAATATTCAATATTGTTTCCTTTATGTCTCTGGTCGGGTGGTCGGATGCTATATATTAAAATGGCGGACATGTACGTATGCCAGCCTCCATATAAAAGTCTGTAATCCCCTTATTCTGATAACCGTATTTACTACTTAGACTCGGGTTTAACGACAGTTTTTCTAATCAGAACCTTTAAATTTGTCGAAATGAAGCTCGAAATTCAAAAATAGTTCGATGGTTTAAACTTGGATCTAAAGATAAACCTTGTTTTGTAATAAGGCCGAAAAGGTTAAAACAGTCTAATATCATACTAGGCGTATTATCTGACAACATACTAACAACATAACATTATAATTAAGAAAATTAAAATGTGTAATTTTGAATGACAAACACTTATACTCTCAAATTCAGTGCACAACATACCAGTTATATTTCTTAAACCTAAGTTTTATCCAATTCCAGAATACATTGCCATCGATGTCTATTTCGACTGGATTCAGGCAGAGACTGGAGTCATCCTGAACCCCGAACCCCTCCCCGATGTTGACGCTGCAGCTGTCCATTTCGTCCAATAAGTAACTTCGCAGCTCAAAACTTCTTCAAAACTTGGTCCTGTCGGTTCAAAACTGGTTCTAAGCTGGTCTTTTGGTCCAACTTGGGTTTAAAAAACTTTGATGTAGTTCTAAACACCTTTTTAGCACTACTTGGCATTGGTTCCCAAAGTTCAGCAACGGCAAAATCGAGCCTTTAAATTTCCAACGGTCTAAAGGCTCTGTTCAAACTGGACGGACCGTAATTAGTTTTCTGAGCTGTGTTAATTATTGTAATAAATAATTTTTACTAGTTAAATTGTGTTTGTTTTATTTGTAACAATGTTTGTTTTATTTATGAAAGAGTAGTAGGTAATATTTTAGCCTGACTAAATTAATATAACCTGAAGTAGAAATTTTAGAAAAATCTGTTTTTTTGTCGTATTTTTCATAATCAGCCGTTAATGTTCCCACTGTTGGGACTTAGGCCTCCTCTCTGTGAGAGGGAGTGGGTCATAATCCACCACGCGGGCCCAGTGCGTGTTGGACAACAGTCGTACGACAACCTAAATAAACTCTTAGGTCATGAACATCTACTCACTATAAACTATTCTGAATGAAATAAATGAGTATACAAGCAGTTATATTATGTAATGCGCTGTTTTATGAGTGAATTACTTATAAGCCTTCGTAACGGTTCGACGATACCGTTAACAAAAAAAAATGAGGTTACCTATGCCGAAGCCCCGCCGTTGGCGAATAGCGGGTGGAGATTTTTATTCAATAGGTAAGTACATTTAAAATATTAGAATTCCGAAAATACCAAATGTAATTCCATGAAACGTCTCAGTTTATAAGTATCTAAGCATTTTATTTTTAGGATTACTTCGTTGTCCGTTAGTCTGTTCGTCTGTCAAGACCCTTTTACTCAGGAACGCGTGGTTGAAATTAATATCAAATACTCAGGGCTGCAATCCCTTGAAGCAGTGAAAAAAATCAAACTTCTAGTCAATGCAATCACCTCCCTAGCGGCGTCAGCGTGGTTTGCTACGCTGACGACACGCTGGTCCTGGCGCAGGGGAGGTCGCACCAGGCGGCGGCTGAATTAGCTGATGTATCTAATCCAAACAGCCGTAGGTTTTTTAAAAAATACGCAACATTATCAATGGATTAGTTTATAAAGAGTCATGTAACACGAAATTAATCGGTATTTGTATCAACAGATTATTTTATAATGACGTCCTTGTTATCTTTGATAAGGGAGGCTATAATTAGTATATGTAGAAAGTCTGTAATTAATTTCTTACAGTTAGCGACTTGACCGTTGGAACATGAAGGCTTTCACATTTGTTTTGTTGTGCGCGCTCGCCGCTGTACAGGTAAAAAAATCTTAGATCATTTTAGTGCATTTAGATTAGTAGGTAGGTATTCTAAGAGACCCTTTAAATTAAGATTTTAATTAAAAATCTATGCTTTATCTATGCTTTCTTTAGGGAAACCCTAATAGGTAGGCACTTTTTAAATCCACAAGCCTGCATAGCTTGCATACTATTAGAGGCTGTTCATTTATTACGTAAGTCCCCCCCCCCCCCCCCTCCCCCTACGTAAGAAAAAACAATACTTGGATAAACCCCCTCCACCAGTTTCAATCTTACGTAAGATCAGTATCTAACAGAAAAATGCAAAGAAAAAGTGGCAAAAAAAAATAATAAGTTATAATTTTTGCTTACGTTTGTGTAAAGAACAATATAGACCCCTCCCATCCCCAAGTAAGAAAAAAATAAAATAAAATAATAATAATTTATTTATTTTCTTACCACAAATTACAGAGATAGTAATAAATAGTCTTCAGACACCATTTCATAATTAATTTGTGGAAGACTGGTGCCTAAACTAAGTTTTTTACAAAACCTGTATGTCAGGTCACCAGGCCCCCTAATCAAAGCTGTACATTATTTTTGCTGCACTGGAGACCATCGGGTTCAAATATCATATTGAAATAAAAATCTCCCACATTATAATATTGCAATACTGCTCATTTAACTTGATTTATAGAAATCGCGAAATGAGGTAATTTATTAAGAATACATGCAACTATGCAAGAGAGGATGTATGTGAATGATGTGAATGAATATGAAAGCGTGTGGGGTGAGTGTGTGAGATGTGGAGTGAATGTGTGATGTGGAGTGAGTGTGTGTGTGGTTTGGGATGCTTGTATATGCGTTGCAAAGGGAATTTTGTGTCAAGAAATAGTTTTGAAAAGATCTTCAATTTGTGCATAATCTAATGTAATAAGCCATTCAGTTATTTTCCTTTTAAAAGCTATTTTGTTCAGGTTATGAACAGAGAGTAAATCATTTAGTCTGTTGTATAGAACTAAATGATTTACTCTCTGTTCATAACCAAAATAAAACTTAATTGGACCCCCTCCCCCCTCAAATCGTCTTACGTAATGAATGAACATGAACAGCCCCTTATGGTATTCACCAATCAGAAGTTGTTATGGCACCCGGCATGCAAGCTCCTTGCATACTTTTGTACCTGTTCTACAAGTTACAGGCATGTGTAGTGTATTCCGCGCTTTAGGTGAAGTTTTAACTACATGCAATTTTTCAGGTAATGGGTATTTAGGGTTTTTTTCAACTTATGAAGTATTAAAAAATGGTGAAAAATTTTAACTACTTACTATAGTTATTATTTTTCACCATTTTTGAAAACTTAGCCTACCTAGCCACCTACCCACGTAGACCCCCCTACATACCTACCTAGGTAGGTATATTACTTTGTTTTTCGGGTGAAAATAATAGTGGGAAACGCAGTTACCATAATACGCGCCACGAAAGATGAGACGTGACAATTAAGTTCAGTAGTAGGGAGTTTGCGCAGGCAAGTCGTGTACGAAATAGTTACCCATAATGTGTACCCATATTTAGATGCCAATTCTTAACAATATAATAGAAAGAAAGAAAAATGCATTTATTGGCATTACAGCAAAATAAATACACCTTAAAACTATAAAAAACAGAAAACAAAGATTATAATGCCGAAAGGGCCTCAGCTCAGCATAATGTAAGATGACAACACAAGGTGTATCACCTGACGATGATTTTCAGCTGCAACCCACGAGTGCCATACGCAGGAATAACAAACACATAGGGAATATTATTTATTATGAAATAATAAAGTTTAAGATAAAAGTCAAGTCTCATCTTTCGTGGCGCGTACTATAGCTGCCTACTGCCTACCTAATAGGTATATTAGATATATAGGATTTCTTAGATCTTTTCTTTATCTTTAAATTACAATTGTTTCTAGTTGGTAAATTAATTTTCGCATGTCTATTCTAGAACTTCAATACCTATTTAAGGTTTTTAAAAGTTTGAATTTGATTTGAAATGATAGTGGCAACAAGATTTGGTTTTATCTTTCTCATCAATAAATAATTAAGGTCTGCTGTTCATGAGATTGATCAGATTAAAAAAAAAACATTAATCTTCAAGGAATAAAGCCCGATTGTAATACCATATCTTGATTTTAATAAAAATTGTTTATCCATTCTACTCTGCGTCTTTTAAAACAATTTGGAAAATCCCGCGTCAACCCGTTATCAATAAAACGTTGTTATCTAATTAAATTTTCTAATTAAGTCTAATCTATATTTTAATACATCAAGCTAATTCTACTTAATTCCTAGATTAATTTTATCTTTTAAACTAGTTTTTAGTATTATTTTATTTTTAATACCTAATGCCAAGATGAATGGACTCATGGGCACCTAATCATACGTTTGGATACTAAGTATATAGACCTTCCTAAACTAATTAAAATGAATAAAAGGTGGCTTAAATTAATATTTCGTTGGTTATTTCCGGATATCTATGGTTATTTCGCTAGTTTAATTATTTTCGATTATTTTTAGGACTGTTAACTAGTTAGCCTTTTCCCAATTGTTTTATTATGATATTGCCTATTAACAATGTTTTTTATTTATTTTTCAGGGCCGTTACACTGCCTTCCAGAGTAAGTAAACTATTATAAATACTTTCCCCCTTTCTTTTAAAAAAGAATAAACATTCTTAGAAGCTTCGTAGTTACGTAAACTCAACTTATCAGCTTTAAAACCAATGATATTATAAATGTAAAAATATCATTGTTTAAAACCCTTCCTTTCAGACTAATTTTACCTATGGATACTTATTATCTATTTAATAATAATTTATTTAAGTAATCAAATAACAATGTTAACTTTAAATAGTAGTAATCTGTAGATACATTTGACTTAATTATGCTAGTTAACAAAATCAGGTACCTACGTGTTGCAACCAGCACCCCTACTAAGTTATAAAATAACTTGTGTTATGTACGGTTTACACGGGCTTTGTAGCTAAGTGCTTAGTACTTGTCACTATACTAAGCCTCAATATGACAAGTGAAAAGTAACCGTTTACACGTTGGAGCCAGTAAAAGTTATTAGTGACCAGACATTCGAAATGGAGCGACGCCGCGCCGCCTGATTTTGCGCAGTGTGTTTAAGCAATATTCAAACATTATTATTTCAAGCATGATCGAAGAGCTTGAAAGACAAATATTAAAAAGAAAACGTTTGTGGACAAGACAGTGGTTACTGCGCAGAGATGAACGGGGCCATTCTGCTCTTCTATTAAAAGAACTAGCAACCGAAGATCTTAGTGAAGAGTGCTTAGTAAATCGTGGTGGGGGTATCGACTTGTCGCTTAGTAAATAGGATCGTTTTCTATTCACTTGCACTATTCACAAATACTAATACTAAGCACTAATCAGCGTGTTTACACATGAGGACTTAGTATTAGTGACAAGTATTAAGCGCTTAGCTACGAAGCCCGTGTAAACCGCCCATTAAGGGCAGTGTTACAAGCCCATACATAGATCAGTTTCACAAAATAATTGCAGGAGAACAAATGTTTTTTTTTAAATTTTTTATTGTATTTAAAAGGCAACCCCTTTTTCCTGTTGCCACACTGCACTGAGGGCCTATTTCATTCACAGTATCCGGATAAGCATGTACTGTATACACCAACTAAATAAATTAATAAAATAAACAGGTTGCCAGTAGAGCCAACTTGTATTATACAGGGCTATTTGCTATGTTACAATCAAAATAATTATATAAGATTACCAAATTATACAGATTTTGTATCCAATTACACGATCTGGCAGCTCTAAAACAGAATTTTAATGGTGGAATATTCCACAAAACTTCCTTATCCTGTTACTCACCATGACATCTCGTACAGGCACCCGCGACCTCACGGCCCTGGATGAGAACCCCTGGCTGGTGCACCTGCGCATCGCCGTGTCCACCAGCGGCCTGCTCAACTCGGGCGCCGGCTCGCTCATCGCCGCCAACTGGGTGCTCACCACCGCTGAAAACATCGCCGAGTAGGACTTTATGTTATCTACTAAATATATTTATGCATAACGCTACAAAGGGTTAGTTTTCAAAGACCAGCCAAATTTAAAGGTGTGGTACAGACAATGAAACTGAACAATTTGGTCCATGGGACCAACATTGTAATCGTGATTAAAAATCCAGCCGTCCTACGGTCTACGTTTAGGTCGAGTAGGTATTGAAGTTTTCTATGGGACAGTTGACAAAGAGCAGTGGTGGCCCAGTAGTAACGGCCACGACTTACCGAGTTGCAGGTCGTAGGGTCGAACCCAGATAGGCTTACTTTGTTTAAATTAATTTAATCATCACTGCTCTCAAAACGGTGAAGGAAAACATCGTGAGGAAAGCGGCATGTCCTAGAACCAAAACTTCGAAGACATGTGACATCTACCAACCCGCACTGGGCCCGCGTGGTGGATTACGGCCCACTCCCTCTTACCGAGAGGAGGCCTGTGTCCCAGCAGTGGGAACATTATAGGCTGATTATGTATGGGACAGTTAATACATTTTTCGCGATTACGATGTTGGTCCCATGGAGACAGTTGTTCAGTTTGATGGTCTGTTCCACACCCTTAAATTTGGCTGATCTTTGAAAATAAACACGGTATATCGTGCCGGAACGCGACCGCGGGATGCTCGCATTGGGAGAAATTGTGTGTGGGTTGCTACAAAACGATTTTAAAATTGAAAATACTCGTTTCGAACATTTACCCTACCAAGTTTTAAGACTTTATTAATATCTATGAGTGATATTTCTTGTACATGTAGCAAACCAAAATGCTATTGCACCTACGTTATGTTTACGTTGCGCGTGCAGCTCTGTAGCTGTCAATAAAACATTAGTTTAGTAGCTTGTTTGCGAGGGGTCTCCGCAACGATCAATTGCAACTGTCAATGTTTACGTGATTGATTGATACACATTGATGCGCAAATTGATCGTCTACCAAATGCAATTGAAGCATTACTACAATAACATTATTGATTGCAATGAGGGCTATCGTGTTTCCATTTGCCGCTAGAGGCGCTAGTGTAGAATAAGATGTCTAGAAATGTCAATATCACTGAACATTCCGATTGAAATAAGTATAAATTATATAGAACCTTAACTGTTTGCGGGGGTTTTATCGCGTATCTATGGCTTAAGATTTTAAGTAGTAACTTAGAGTATAATTTGGTAGCACTTGGAAGAAGCATAATATTTGTCTGCTTAATGCTTGCCAATAATGTAAACATTACTTTGAAGTTTTAAAATGTGATATATTAAACATTGTATTATGAAGTTATATCCAAAGCATATCAACTAAAAGTACTGATTGAACCTTACTCGCCAGCGACAACTGGTGAGCACAGAAACGATAACTCTCATTGATCAATTGCAATTGATCGTTTCGGGAATCCTTTCAGTCCCGACTGTGGCGACTGCCATATGTACTGACAGAACCGTTTCCCCTCAGTGCTCGTTTCATCTGGGTCCGTTACGGCGTTGTGGACATAACCAGACCGTCCCTCGTGACTGAGACCAGTGTGGTCAGCATCAACCCCAACTACAACTCAACTACAGGGGAGCACAACATCGGCCTTGTCAACCTCAACAGGAATGTAGAGTCGACCCGTAAGTATATTCTATATTTATACATTACTCTTAATACATATACCTACATACATATACACATAATATCCTAACTAAACGCAAAAGTAAGTTTGTTTGTTTGTTACCTTTTCACGTCTAATCCACTGAACCGATCATCATGAAATTTTGCTTATACGTTGTCAGGGGTATAGAAAAGGACATAGGGTACCTTTCATCCAGAAAAAAAAAACTGTTCCCGAGGAAAAGAACAATAACTTTCGACGGTCACAATTGATTTAGGGCGCTAGATGGCGCTACGTGTCTTTCGAATCATGATTGAAATATGACCCGACTTTCTGAGCAGTATTCTAACAGCTGGGCTTGCATGAAGGCATGATATTATTAGTATTTCAATAATTAGTATTATGCTTTTAATAGGATTTGGATGAAATTTGGCACACAGATAGTTTATTATAACCTGGATTAACACATAGGATACTTTTTATCCCGGTAATACGTTTCCGTGGTATAATTTTCAACGTCCACGCGGGTTACGCAGGCGAAGTCTGGCTTCGGAAGCGTTCTCCTTACACCCTGTAGGTATATTTCCAGGATAAAATTAAAAACTTGCGCCAACTCGAAAGAGGAGGTGCAGTAACTGCTGCATAATCATCATTCATCATAAAAGGCAGTCATTTCCCAAATCTAAATTGTTGAAAAAAATCGTGTAATTATCGTCTTAAATAGTGCAAGCAAAGTTATTGTCTTCAAGTAAACACGAATTAACTGCAATTCAGTTAAAAAAAAAACAATCAAAACAAATAAGAAAATTCTAGTATCAATCATTTTTGGCGCGCGCCCGTTTATCAATTCGTTCATCGCAGAGTTCGCAACTCGTATTGTGACGTTAGAGGTGAAATTCTTGGATCGTAGCAAGGCGAACACCAGCGAAAGCATTTACCAAAGTTATAGCAAGTTGGCAACGCGTGGAAATAGCGGTAATTTACCTAATTTTTACCGTTCAGACAAAGTAAGACAAAAAAGGGTATAATGCAGTGCATCTCTTTCCTTAATGCCATGCTCTAAATTTTCTTTATAACACGTTGAATTATAATATTTTAATTTGGCGCACCCATGGCGCACCTATTCAATTTCATCCTTTATACAATACTGCTGGGCCCCGCGGATTCACCCGCATAAGTGTCGATCCCGTGGGAATATCTGGATAAAAAGTAGCCTATATGTTAATCCAGGGTGTCAGCTACCTCCATACAAAATTTTATCAAAATTGGTGCAGCCGTTTGAGCGTGAAGTAGTAACAAACATAAACACACACACACACACACACACAAACTTTCGCCTTTATAATATTAGCGTGATAGAAATAAATTAAATTGACGTGTCTGTTTGTAATGACAAAATAACAGCTTTTTACTAAATACACATGAAAGTAACAGTGTAACATAAAACAATTTAAATTTTTGTCTGTCTGTTTGTTCCGGCTAATCTAAAAACGGCTAGACCGATTTTGATGAAATTTGGTATGGGGATATTTTGAGCCCAGGATTTAAGTATAATATATCCTATATTACACTTTATATCGACATACCACGAGGGCGAAGCGCCGGCGGAAGGTAGTTCTACTCTAAGAATACTTTTCTTTGTAAGCGTTAGCGGAAAAAGAGCCATTTTTAGCGAGAATGTAGAAACATTTCTGCGATTCAATTCAATAAGCTTTTAAATAGATAAATAAGAGCAGCAGGGCAATTGCGTAACACACTATCAGTAGCAATGGGTTTCATTTTGACAGTTTAACAACATTCATTGCGTTATTTACGTTGCTAAGCAAACACATTTTTCGAACATTTGAAGCAATGGATTAGCAATAAACTTCAAAATGATTCAAATTGACAGTAATAGTGTGTTACGCAATTAGGGTGCTGTTTATTACTTTAATTGGAGAAATAGTTTAAAAGATATTCGTACTTACCTACCCTGATGGGTCGTAGGTACCAATATCTAGGTAGGTACTTATATTTTGTAAATGTGAGGACTTTGTAAGCCTTGTAGACTTTAGATCTGTAGACCATTTTTTATTTTCTCAAGTACGTGGTACTTGTTGAGGGGCTTATGGCTAAGTAATATCAGCCGCATGGGTCGATCGATCACGTTAAGCTACGCTTGCCGCGGTTGGTCCGTGGATGGGTTATCATCCACGGACCAACCGCGGCAAGCGTAGGACCATCTTTACATAAAAAGACCCCTCCGTGCATCGGAAAGCACGTTAAGCCGTTGGTCCCGGCTGTCATTCGTGAATCTTTAACAGTCGTTACGGGTCGTCAGAAGCCCGAAAATCTGACAACCAGTCTTACCAAGGGGTATCGTATTACCCAGTAACTGGGTTGTGGAGGTCAGATAGGCAGTCGCTCCATGTAAAATACTGGTATTCAGCTGCATCCGGTTAGACTGGAAGCTGACCCCAACATGGTTGGGAAAAGGCTAGGCAGATGATGACCAGCACCCTAATTGCGTAACACACTATTACTGTCAATTTGAATCATTTTGAAGTTTATTGCTAATCCATTGCTTCAAATGTTCGAAAAATGTGTTTGCTTAGCAACGTAAATAACGCAATGAATGTTGTTAAACTGTCAAAATGAAACCCATTGCTACTGATAGTGTGTTACGCAATTGCCCTGCTGGTACTTGTTGACAGGTCTACGCTGTCCTCCCATACCTACTGTAATTTGAAAACATTGTAAAAGCCAATTATTTTTAAAAGAGTAACCGTGGAGTTTCTTGCCGGTTATTCTCCATAGGAAACGACCAAATGGAACGATTCTGACGTTTCATAAGTGCCCATGTCGGTTTATGTGCAATAAAAATATTTTGGTTTTGATATCTACATTACCTATAGGTACAGGAAAGAATATTACCAGTTTTTTTTTTTTTCTAGAAAATGTATATACTTTATCCAGAAATCCTTTTTTCTGCAAACTCTTTTTTCTCAAATTCAATTTAGTTGTAAAGTTGTGGACCGCACCGAGCGGTAACCTAGTTTTGTTAGCAAATATTTTAATTTCTCACATTGCATACGGTTTCTTTTCTGCAGAATTTTTATTTTCCAATAAGATGCTAGAAGGATAATACTAATAGTTTTATTATTTTATTTTTTTTTATTTTACATATCTCGGGACTATGGGGTCCCGGTCCTTTGGAAGGCGTACGAGGGGCCGAAGCCAACTCGCAGAGGCCCCTTAGGAAATTTTAATGAAATGCGGCACCATCCGACGATTATCCCTGTATGCACTATGCAAGTGCACCCAAGGATAACCCCCGGTTGGTGTAGGACTATTGTAGGATATGGAAAAGTAAAAAGTTGGACTATGGGTTTGGGTGGCTGAAGTGGACTGGTTACCAAGAACTATGGAAGAACTATGACCCCTGCCTGATCAATGTTTTATATATACACGGATAAAATGGCAGGGGGTGACTTGCACACTCAATAATGGGCCCCCGGAAACGGTCGCTAGCACATAGTGACGTAGCGACAAGGGGGCAACATGTCCTGAGGTGCTTATGAGGAGTGGAGAGGTATTCCACGGCTATCAGGACAATCCCGGAAGTACGGTCAAGATCCCTACCAGCATCTTACTGGAATACTTCCTTCCTCCGAGCACTTTTGCTCTTGCGAATCTCCACTCAAGCCGGCCAATAAAGGCAAGAATGAGGTGGGAGCTCTGTTCCTCGTCATTTTTCACTCCAGCCGGCCAATAAAGGCAAGCCAGAGGTGAGGAACAAGACTTCTCCCGGGAGATAGGGTCCGTGGGGTCGCTACTGCCCAACAGCTCGCCACATGCTGCCCTGCGGGTTATTCTTTATTATTAACAGGATTATTGCTCATCAGTATGATAAAATATCTACTTACCTACGGAATTTAGTTGGCACACTAATCTCGATTGATAAAGTACTAGCTTCTGCCCGCGACTTCGTCTGCGTAAAATTTCGGCCTCCGACTCACCCCGTCGCCTGCCCGCACTATTACTATGTTTTCGCTCAGCGTTCATTCTGACTTTTTTTTTTGTTTTTGCTCGTTCACTACAGGTCCTAGAGTGATATTAACGATTGTCGCCTATAGCTTTTTCGCACTACATCCGATCCGAATCCGAGAAATGCCGTTCCGAAGTACCCATTGTCCTATTTGTATGAGGGGTTGCGCACTAGATCCGAACAAATAAGACTATGGACTATATCTCGGATTCGGATCGGACGTAGTGCGAAACCGTCCTTCAAATGCAAGATTATTTTTTCAAATCCGACTGGTAGTCCTGAGATTAGCGCGTTTTAACAATAAACTTTTCTGGTTTATTATTCCCCCAAATATATTTAAATTTCTTTTTATGTAAAACGACAGCTGTTAGTCTATTTTTTCCAAGAAACCGCATCGCTGTCATCTGGAAACGTGCCCAGAAGACTGGCAGCATTGCCACGTTGAATGGCAATTAAATTCACAATCTTTCTATACCATACCACAGATAATATAAACCATACATACAATACAAATAAATAAAATTGGAGTCTCTGTTTGTAATATTAAAATAACCGAATAATACGAAATGCATATGGATGTATACACGGTAAATATACCAAAATATTTGTTTTTGTCTGTCTGTTTGTTCCGGCTAATCTCTGAAACGACTGGACCGATTTTAACGGGACTTTCACTGGCAGTTAGCTGATGTAATAAGGAGTAACTTAGGCTACTTTTATTTTAGAAAAATGAAAACGTTGTCCGTCATGCACGCGAACGAAGTCGCAGGCACAGCTAGTATTCAATAAAGACATATATGATATAAGTACGACTCTAGTCTCCTCATTCTACAATCAAAACGTTTTGCCGAAAGCAATCGTTCGATTAATAAAGGCGAGTTGCCACCGCCTACGGCACGTTCCAGTGGCGGACCGGACCATTGCTACGTTTTAATTAAGGCGGAGGTTCCCGAAAACGGTCAAAAAGTTGGTTTTTTAAAGCAGTGTATCTCTTAAACCGTAAATACTTTTGACCAAAGAAAAAAATATGATATTTTCAAGTATATCTTTAATACAGTGATGGAACTGAAATCTATATATATAAAAGGAGAACTGACTGACTGACATATCAACGCACAGCCCAAACCGCTGGGTCTAGAGATTCCAAATTTTGCACGTACGTTCCTTATGAGGTCTAGCGGTGCACTAAGAAAGGATTTTTCAAAATTCATCCCCTAAGGGGGTGAATGGGGGGGGGGGTGAAATTTCACGCGGACGAAGTCGCGGGAAGAAGCTAGTCATAAATAAATATACTTTAATGCATCAAAATAATGTTCAAATACACCTCTTAATTTTCTTTAAAAGCAGTTTATCCCTTCATTAACAATTTTAATTACAATTAAAAATATACCATTAAATGTCTAATGCCAAACTGCATTCAGTGATGGATTATTTATTATTAAATAGTTTTTGTAAATAGATAATTGCTTCATATTTGCAATAAATTACCACCGTTGTGTCATCGCGCTTCTCTTTCTTTTCTATGCAGTCCGACAGTGACCGCGCTTTAGCTCATGTAGTCGCCTTAAGGTTTTTCGGACTCTGGGTATGTTTTTTGATGATGTAGTTACTGTTCCTACGTTGCTTTTTGCGAAATTTCGCCTAACGAGGCGATTTTGTTACTACTATTTTGGTAGGATTGGAGGCAAATGTACCAATTTATCGTCTGATCGTATCCTTTCTGGATAAATAGACTTTGTGAGTTTTCTTTATTCCGGCATATAATAAAACATTTCAACTCACTGCAGTGACCTGTCAGAATGTGCGTGGCAAAAATGTTACGAAGTGGAACCTCTAGTTACGTTTCGTTCAGTTCATTGCTTAGGAAATTAGTCAATCAACAATATTTTTTTGTGGAAACTTCCAACTAAAATAACATCTACCTTTTTGTTGTTTACAGCCAATATTGCACCCATCAGCCTCGTCAGAGGGGCAGTAATTGGCAACGGCAAGGTCTGCATCTTCGGTGAGTACCTACCTATAGCCATAGCCATTGTGTAGCCATCGACAAATTTTGTAACAACAGCGTATTTTTTTAGTTTTCGCAGTAATTATCTACACAAAAGCATAAAATACGCTATATTTGTTTGCCAAGATGAGTAACGGGTCTAAGGCTGTTTTTCCAACGTCATATCAATGCGTCAGATATTTTTGATCCCTGGAATAAAATTGAGGTCTGGCAGTTAAAAAAAAAACTGTCAACAAATCAAAATTATTCCTTGAATAAAGATGCTGGCGTTGCGTTGGGAAAATCTGGCCTAAATCAGGAATACACATAGAATCATACTCCAACTTAAATTGGAATCAAAGTACTTAGGCTTTTTTTTTTTTTTTTGGATGGGAAATCATCTAATGACTCCTCCCGCTCTGGGTGGAGCGGAAGGGAGTGTCAGACTCTTACTGACTAAAACCCACCCGTGTTCCTTCCTTAGCCCTTTATGTTCCGGGGCAGCGGTAACCCTTTCGGACGATCCCGCTACCCCGGCAGGCTTTGGCCCTGGCGGGCCCCTTCCTTAATGCTGACATCTCTTTGAGGCGCGCGTGGAACACATACGCGCCGTCCGGCACGGGCCTGGTCCTGATCGGACGGAGAGCTACCCATTACTCTCCGTCCGCAGGCCCGCGCCTACGGTGGCTGGGAGTCGTCACGCGGCTCCCGACGCCCGTAGCGTCTCCCGCGGCGGCTGAGGCGTGCGGCTCTCTCCCTGAGCCGTCCCGCCACCTCCTTCGCTAGCATGACTGCTTCGCAGAAGGAGGTGACCGCCTCCCACTCCCTCTCGCCCCGGACCATGGCTTGAACCAGGGCCGGACGCGAGAGATCGCCGCCGTTGCCGATCGCCTCTACGAGGACACGGCGGTGCTCTGCCCAAGCGGGGCAAACCTCCACCGTATGCTCCACCGTGTCCTCTGGGCGATCCTCGCAATGGTGACAAACGGGCGTCTCCTCCCGCCTGATGATGTGCAGGAACCTCCCGAAACATCCGTGTCCGGTGAGGACTTGCGTCAGGCGGTAGGTGAGTACGCCGTGACGCCTCTCAAGCCACTCCTCAAAGAGGGGCCTTATCGCCACTATCGTGGCGTGCCCTGCGCTGGGTTGCGAAAGTCGCTAAGTACTTAGGCAAAAGTCACAAAGTTGTATCCACATCGGCCTGCACTTACCGTTCTCATTTTTCAGGCTCTGTTGGGGTGGTTCGCTGCTTCCGTATCGGTTATGGCCGTGACGATCATGATGGCCTAGTCATCTCTGGTCCTCATTTCCAGATCACCAGTGTAAGTTTTTTTGTCAGTTTTTATAAAATGAAGTACAACAGTACAAAGTTATTTTGACGGGTCGCCAAAATTGAGAATAATGCCTCCATCTTGGTTTATCAATACACAATGACAGTCAGCAGTGAGAGCAGTGGTGGCCCAGAGGTGTCGGCCCCGACTTATGAATAGTAGGTCGTGAGTTCGAACCCAACCAGGCGCTTTACTTTGTGTTTTTAATTTCATCACTACTTCTCTCAAAACGGTGAATGAAAACATCGTGAGGAAACCGGCATGTGCTAGAATCAAACATTCGAAGACATGTGACATCTGCCAACCCGCAGTGGGCCCGTATGGTGGATTAGGGCCCAATCTCACCGAGAGGAGGCCTGTGTCCCAGCAGTGGGAACATTGGCTGATTATGTAATGACTGTGGTGACTATTCATTCAGGTGCCAGAAAATCCTTGTCGCACTCTACCATAGACCACAGTCTATCTATCATTGTTTTCCTCCTGCCCTTATCCCAATTCATTTGGGTCGACCTTAGACTTTTACTTTAAGGGGTTTATTTATTTACTAGCTGCTGCCCGCGACGTCGTCTGCGTAAAGGCTCTACAGCACCAAAAATACCTAAGATGCCAGTGTCGCTATAGCATTATAAGTAAACAACTTTTAAAATAGCATTAAAATATAAGTTTTTTTTTGCAAGTGAAGCAAGTGAAGAGAGTTATATGGGAATCCTGCTGAGTTCAGTCATAAGATGTGACTGAAGGAAATAGAGAAAATAATGCAGGAATACATTCCAGGACACAAAAGAGTAAAAATACGTGCAAAGGTATCATACCTTACAACACTTTCCTATAAACTACGCCAAAATGTAAAGAGAGTCAGGACTGGTGACGCGGGAGCAAGCGACGTACAGTTGCCCGTGTGAGAAGCAACTCGTCCTGAGGTCGACACCCGCTGCCCTCAGTGTCTGCCCCAGCGACTTATTGATGGTCATCGCGAAGCAAACACTCACGGGGAACTGTACGCGCTTGAACTGGAACGGGAAGTTATGAGGTATGAGGGGAATGCGTGGTATAAATACTGCCTTGCCGACGCCACAACCCATAAGAATTTCCGCCTCAATGGTGTGTCTGTGGAGCGAGATGACTTTAAGGCGGGTCCCGTTACAAAACTTCGGAGGAGATAGGTTCCGAAGAGGCATAATCGGGACACTGACCTTCAGCTTGATGGTATGCGCTGGAAGTCCACTTGCTGACAGGGAGTTCAGAAATCCCACGGGATAATGTGTGGCGTCATCTTGCTCGACAACAGTGTTTATCGAGGTGTAGACCACTTCATTCCCCTCAATTTCCGAGAGAATGCATTCGTTAATTGCTGCAGCCTGATCATTTTTGGGCGTCAAAATGGCCCGCTCACACACCCAAGAATTCTGCTGGTGCGGTATACGACTGATGTCCCCGTACACACAGCGAATGAGTTCTTCTAAGCTGGATACCACTTTACCGAGAGACTCTGGAAGCACCACCTGTCCACCTCTCTCTTCTGGTGGAGTGCCTTCGCCAAGACTTAGAAGGACATCGGAGAATTCTTGAGCACGTGCATTGCCGCCGAGCCGAGCTCTCATATTAATATTAATTAATTAATTATTAATTAAGATAATTAACCATCAATAAGTCGCTGGGGCAGACACTGAGGGCAGCGGGTGTCGACCTCAGGACGAGTTGCTTCTCACACGGGCAACTGTACGTCGCTTGCTCCCGCGTCACCAGTCCTGACTCTCTTTACATTTTGGCGTAGTTTATAGGAAAGTGTTGTAAGGTATGATACCTTTGCACGTATTTTTACTCTTTTGTGTCCTGGAATGTATTCCTGCATTATTTTCTCTATTTCCTTCAGTCACATCTTATGACTGAACTCAGCAGGATTCCCATATAACTCTCTTCACTTGCTTCACTTGCAAAAAAAAACTTATATTTTAATGCTATTTTAAAAGTTGTTTAGGTACTTATAATGCTATAGCGACACTGGCATCTTAGGTATTTTTGGTGCTGTAGAGCCTTCACGCAGACGACGTCGCGGGCAGCAGCTAGTGCTAACTAAGAAAGCAGATAACCATGACTTGTTTTGTTTCAGAGCGACTTCGGTACTCCTGTGGTCACTGAGGTTGGCCAGATCGGTCTACTTGTCGGAACCGCATCTGAAATCGACATGGATGACGATGATTCTGTAAACAGCGATGGCGGTGAGTACCAAGCTTTAATGTTTTTGGCATAGAATAATATTTTTTCCTTTATGTTTCTGGTCGGGTGGTCGGATGCTATGTATATTAAAATGGCGGACAGGTACGTATGCCAGCCTCCATATAATAGTAGATTGTTATACGAGGGTCGAAAGGAATCTATTCCCATACGAGGTATTTAGACGCTCGAGCACAGCGAGGGCGGCTATAGTCCGAGTAGGAATTGATGACTTTCACCCGTGTTAAACACTCTACTTTTCATTTCGAATATAAGGAAAGTAAAAAATAGTGGTTTTTCTAAAATATTTATTGATAGTACCTAATAACATAAATAGTAGGTACCTGTTTAAAATTAATTGAGATGTTAGAACAATTTGTGTACTATTTCAAATATGGAATACACCGCGTCACCGCCGCGGGTCGTCCCGCTTAATACGTATTTTTTTTTTAATTCACACTGGCTGTTTACACGCTCACAAGACCGCAACATTTTTCTTAATTATGTAAAAAAAATCGTAGCTGACTACCTAACCAATTTAGCTCTATTTTTTTAATTAATTCCCGCCCTAGAGAGGGAAGCAATTACTATGAGTCTTTCCCGGCCTAAGGTGGGAAGCAGCGTCTTCCACCCGCTATTCGGATCAAACAAACACTACTTTCCGAGTATGAGAAATGAAAAAGTCTGTAATCCCCTCATTCTGATAACCGTATTGACTACTTAGACTCGGGGTTGACGTCAGTTTTTCTAATTTGAACCTTTAAATTTGTCGAAATGAAATTCGAAATTCAAAAATAGTTCGATGGTTTAAACTTGGATCTAAAGATAAATCTTGTTTTGTAATAAGGCCGAAAAGGTTATAACAGTCTAATATCATACTAGAGACGGATTATCTGACAACATAACATTATATTTGAGAAAATGAAAATGTGTAACTTTGAATGACAAACACTTTTACTCTCAAATTCAGTAGTTCAGTACACAACATACAAGTTATATTTCTTAAACCTAAGTTTTATCCAATTCCAGAATTCCTTGCCCACGATATCTACTTCGACTGGATTCAGGCAGAGACTGGAGTCATCCTGAACCCCGAATCCCTCCTCGATGTTGACCCTGCAGCTGTCCATTTCGTCCAATAAGTAACTTCGCAGCTCAAAACTTCTTCAAAACTTGGTCCTGTCGGTTCAAAACTGGTTCTAAGCTGGTCTTTTGATCCTACTTGGATTTAAAAAACTTTGATGTAGTTCTAAACACCTTTTTAGCACTACTTGGCATTGGTTCCCAAAGTTCCGCAACGGCAAAATCGAGCCTTTAAATTTCCAACGGTCTAAAGGCTCTATTCAAACTGGACGGACCGTTTCGACCGATTCGTTTTCTGAGCTGTGTTAATTATTGTAATAAATCATTTTTACTATTTAAATTGTGTTTGATTTATTTGTAACAATGTTTGTTTTGTTTATGAAAGAGTAGGTAGTAGGTAATATTTTAGCCTGACTAAATTAATATAACCTGAAGTAAACATTTTAGAAAAATCCTTTTTTTTTGTCGTATTTTTCATAATCAGACGTTAATGTTCCCACTGTTGGGACTTAGGCCTCCTCTCTGTGAGAGGGAGTGGGTCGTAATCCACCACGCGAGCAGGTTGGACAACAGTCGTACGACTACCTAAATAAAATCTTAGGTCATGAATCACTCACTATAAACTATTCTGAATGATATAAATGCGTATACAAGCAGTTATATTATGTAATGCGCTGTTTTATGAGTGAATTATATGCCTTCGTAACGGTTCGACGATACCGTTGACAAAAAAAAATGAGGTTATGCCGAAGCCCCGCCGTTGGCGAATAGCGGGTGGAGATTTTTATTCAATAGGTAATTACATTTGAAATACTAGAATTTCGAAAATCATCATCTGCCTAGCCTTTTCCCAACTATGTTGGGGTCGGCTTCCAGTCTAACCGGATGCAGCTGAATACCAGTATTTTACATGGAGCGACTGCCTATCTGACCTCCACAACCCAGTTACTGGGTAATACGATACCCCTTGGTAAGACTGGTTGTCAGACTTTCGGGCTTCTGACTACCCGTAACGACTGTCAAAGATCCACGAATGACAGCCGGGACCAACGGCTTAACGTGCTTTCCGAGGCACGGAGGGGTCTCAGTATGTAAAGATGGTCACCCATCCACAGACCAACCGCGGCAAGCGTAGCTTAACCTGATCGATCGACCTGTGCGGCTGTTATTATTTAGCCACGGACCCCTTCCTAGAATTTCGAAAATACCAAATGTAATTCCATTAAACATCTCATTTTATAAGTATCTAAGCATTTTATTTTTAGGATTCCGTACCTCAAAAGGAAAAACGGAACCCTTATAAGATCACTTCGTTGTCCGTCTGTCCCCTTTACTCAGGAACGCGTGGAGTTATAGTTAAGTTGAAATTAATGTCAAATACTCAGTGCAAGCAGTGAAAAAAATCAAACTTCTAGTCAATGCAATCACCTCCCTAGCGGCGTTAGCGTGGTTTGCTACGCTGACGACACGCTGGTCATGGCGCAGGGGAGGTCGCATCAGGCGGCGGCTGAATTAGCGACACGCGGGGTTGCGACAGTCGTTGAAAAGATCCGGCAACTGGGACTCGAGCTGGCCCTGCACAAGTCCGAGGGCATGTGTTTTCATGGTCCTCGGAACGCGCTACCGTCGGGTTCCCAAATAACTGTAGGAGGGGTTCACATCGGCGTCGAGTCGACGATGAAGTACCTGGGACTTGTCTTCGAGAGCCGGTGGAACTTCGTGGAGCATTTCCGACGTTTGGCTCCCAGACTGGAGCTGGCCGAGGCTACCTTAAAGCGGCTCCTGCCCAATCTAGGGGGTCCAAACGCCTCCTGCCGGAGGCTCTACGCGAGGGTCGTGCGGTCCATGGCCCTTTAAGGAGTACCGGTGTGGGTGCGTTCATTGAGGCGGTGACCAGCCCGGCGGTTGCACGCGTCCCAGAGGGTCATGGCCGTCCGGCTAGTCCGGGGATACCGCACGGTCTCCGGGGAGGTGGCGAGCCTCCTTACCGGGTTGCCGCCATGGGATCTGGAGGCTAAAGTCCTCACCCACATATGGGAGTGGCGAGAGGAGGCAAAAGGCCGGGACGTAACTCCGGTGCCACGAGAAATCGCGGCACAGCGGACGGATACCATACGGGCGAAGCCACCGGCGGAAGCTAGCATGAAATAATTTAAAGACCATCTCCACATTAACCTTCTTGCAAATTCAGTAATCTCTCCACTGGCCCGCCCGCTTCACGCTCACACTACGACCTGACCGCTCATTCGCGACTATTTGTCTTGAAGTATGCCACTAGCGTCTCGATAATATGAATTGCGCAGCTAAAATCGCTGGAAGCCATCGATTTCCTCATTGTGGCGCGCTTTTACTCACGTAGGCATAAATGATATACTTTCATTGTGAGTTCATTTCCTTGAAAGGAACTTATTGATTTAGTTGTTGCAATCGTGGCATAGAATATTTTTATTGTGTTTTTCTGTAAGGAGAACCGTACAAGACTGGTTATAATAGACCACCCCGCTGCCAACTTATTGTTGATTAATTTTTATTTTAGCTATTCTGTATAGTTTGCGCTGATATGTGAGAAGAAGCTTCTTTAACAACAACTTACACACACATGATCGTAAGTCATAACACTTTATTTGATTTTGTATGAGTTTCTTTTTTTTTTTTTTTTATAATGGACACACACTTCTTTATGTCTGTTTGTCCCGGCTGTCATTCGTGGATCTTTGACAGTCTTTACGGGTAGTCAGAAGCCCAAAAGTCTGACAGCCAGTCTTACCAAGGGGCATCCAGTGACTGGGTTGTGGAGGTCAGATAGGCAGTCGCTCCATGGAAAGTACTGGTATCCAGCTGCATCCGGGTAGACTGGAAGCCGACCTCAACATAGTTTCCCAACATTGTCCTATCGCAGGTATGCTGGAAGACATTTCTTATGAAATAGGCATCACCTTTGTACCTATTTTTCTGTTCTGTTTTTTTCTTGTCTGTTTATATATGTGTGTACATAAATGGTAAAATAAAATAAAAATAAATAAAGTTGGGAGAAGGCAAGGCATTCGTGGGTTGCAGCTGAAAATGAGCGTCAGGTGGTACACCTTTTGTTTTCATCTGACATTATGCAGAGGCCCTTTTGGCATTATAATCTTTGTTTTCTAGTATCAAGGTGTACTTTTTTTTTGCTGTAATGTAATAAACGCCTTTTTATTTCTTTCTTTTGTGCTGTTATGTGAGCAGATGCCTCTTTATCAAGACCTTAGTTTTAAACTTGGTTTTGAGATTTTTTTTTCTTTGATTACACTATCACGCGAGAGAAATAAGACCTACCTTGTAGGTTGTACAGACGCCAGCACAGCAAGCTACTACAATCTGTCAATTTTTTAAAATAGGTTTTCAACTTTATCGCTAAAGCATAACGTTCAAAGTTGATTTAGAAAATTTTACAGTTTTGGGTAGATTGATGTGCTGGCGTCTGTACACACCTTCAGATGGTTTCCTCTTCAATCAGGAGAACCCAGTCGCAATGCTTGCATAGACTCTCACAACACCAACAGCCTTGCATGATTCGTCAACTCGTCCTACATGCCTACTGCCCATTTGGGACGACTTGACGAAAATTATTTTGATTTTCGTCACACTTAAAGCCTTGAATCTTTCGTGGTGGTAGACCACACTATAAAATATACAATATTCTGTAACCACACGCTACCTAACTTCGTCATTATTCAATCTGTGGTGGCGCAGTGGTTTCGGCCTCGACTTACGAGTTATGGTCGGTCGTGAGTTCGAACCCAGGCAGGCATTTCCTTAGTGTATTTAAATTCATCATCACTGCTCTTAAAACGTTGAAGGAAAACGTAGTGAGGAAACCGACATGTCCTAGAATCAACAATTCGAAGACATGTGAAATCCAATAACCCGCACTGGGCCCGCGTAGTGAATTATGGCCCACTCCCTTTCATAGAGAGGTTGCCTGTGCCCCAGCAGTGGGAACAATATAGGTTGATTATGACTATGCTTATGTTTATATAATCTGTGGTCGCGCTCAAGAACATAGATCTACATTTTTGCCTACCTTTGTATGATCGTCCGCGTAACATGTATGTAGGTATATGTATGTTTCCGTCTGTGATATGATATTTGCCTTTCCGACTTCATTACGTCTAAGATTAGCGAGTATTTCCTTACACAGCAACCTACCTGTCTTGTTTCCATTCATTTGTGTTAGTACATACCTACTTGGTCAGGTACACGTAGTACGTGAGTGAAGTTATGGATATGCTACCTAATAACTACTACAAATCTAGGCCAAAACGGTGATGACCATCATGGTGTCCTCCTGTCAAATCCTGCTGTTAAAATAGAAGGATTGGTGGTTGCAGTATGTTGTTATGAGCAGACAGGACGACGCTGGGTTCTTATATATTTGGGCAAGGCTGCTCCACCCCAGGCTCGCGGGCTATCATGTGGCCCGCCAAAAGCTATCAGCTGGCGACAGTCTTTTGAAAACAGATTTCAGAACTGGTCAAAAAATGTTTTACTTCTCATAGAATTTCTGTTTTTTAAATATTTATACAGCTTTGATTTTATTATCGACCAGATTTGTCGCCAAATATTGATAAGTTGCTAGCATACGACCTCTTCAAAGGTATTAGTGAAGTTATTTTAGATTACTCAAACCCTCAAACTATGAGTAACTTAAAGTTTTGTTAAATTAGAATAGTATGTACCATAACTGTAGGTAAGTTTTATTTACTAGATCTTAGACTTGGTTTTAGTAGATTTTTATATTTTATTTGAAGTTGAAGACAAGGTAGTTTGGCAATAATTCCTTCTGCACATGTGGCTTCCCTGGCACCTCTTTGACGGCATAAGTTCTACGTAAATGTCTATTAACTGCTCTCAAATTACGATGTTTATTTTTTATTTGTACATACTTCTATGACATAATCTTTTTATTATTTGACATTATATACAGACAATTTTAATTTTTCACCTCTTTCTTAGTTGAAATGGCAATCATATCTCTTGGTTTTAGTAGATTTTTATATTTTGTTTATCCTTTTGATACATCCTTATTTTGTAAATGTGAGGACTTTGTAAGCCTTGTAGACTAGATCTGAAGACCATTTTTTATTTTTATCAAGTACCTGGTACTTGTTGACAGGCCTACGCTGTCCTCCCATACCTACTGTAACTCGAAAACATTGTAAAAGCCAATTATTTTTAAAAGAGTAACCATGGAGTTTCTTGCCGGTTCTTCTCCATAGGAAACGACCAATTGGAACCGTGCACCTAGCTTCTGACGTTTCATAAGTGCCCATGTTGGTTTATGTGAAATAAAAATATTTTGATTTTGATTTTGAGATGGCGCGCTTGCTGACACGGACTCAAAATTATGACCTACCTTCAAAATTGGTTGGACAGCCTTGTCTTGGTGCATACCCAAATATGAAAGCCAGATGGCTGTATTGTAAGTACTCCTGAAGTACGCTAACCTGACTAACTGCATCCCGAAATAATAAACATAATCAGGCTATCCCCATTGGTGGGATACGGACTTCCTCTCAGTGCGAGTGGGCCGTAATCTACCACGCGGGCCCACTGCGGGTTGGTAGAGTCTTTGGTTCTAGGACATGCCGGTTTCCTCACGATGTTTTCAGAGCAAATAATGAACGCTATAATAATAAACGCGTCTCGTACCCGGGAGCGAGAGAATCGCGGCGATAGTGTCGCCATGCCATCAAATTTTCGCCGCGATGATATCGCCGTGTGGAGAGACGTTCTAAGAGAGTGTATAGAAATACGTGGCACGACGATAATGTCGCCGCGATTCTCTTGCTCGTGGAGGCGGTCCCCAACCCAATGAACCTGAAATCATTTATCATCATCTCACTGGACTATTTTACGATTATTATATGGGGGTCTTCATTCAATGTCTATGCCAATTGCACCTCTATCCAAAGAATCAACACACAGCGAACAATAGTTAGGCTGCATACCTCTTATGATCACCTTGCTTGACCCTTCTAATACAACTGACAATAAGATTATCCAACGTTGCATAGTAACCCCATTTGGAAATACAAAAATGCTATAAATACCACAACCCACCAAATCACCACGTAATTTACATATGGACCTCAAACTTTCTTCCACGTAACTCAACCTTGGCCGACTTGATAAAAGCGGCATTAAATTATTGCACTGAACATATTATGGAACTAAATTGCTATACGTTACTACGGTTTCATAAGCTTGGCCAGTTTTTAACCTATGTGTTCATGTGACCTCGGGTTGAAGTTAGTTGGGAAATTTCGTGTCTTCTGGCAATCATTTTTTTTTGTTAGGAGTACGTTTATTGTCTTTGTAACGTGGGTTTCGGCACGTCGGCATTATGACTGCTTTAAGACAGGCTGGTATGTATTTATTTATTACATTACTAGCTATTGCCCGCGACGTCGTCTGCGTGAAATCCTATCCTAACTTACTAGCTCTATATACTTAATATTATAAATTTGAAAGTAACTCGGTTGTCTGTCTGTCTATATGTTACCTTTTCACGCCAAAACCACTGAACGGATTTCGATAAAATTTGGCAGAGAGATAGATTGCATCCCGGGGAAGGACATAATTATGATAGTTTTTATCCCGATATTCCCACGGGATTGACGACACTTATGCGGGTGAAACCGCGGGGTGCAGCTAGTGTCACATAAAAATCAGGCGCTGTTCTATATCCCGTTCTATTCTTCCGAATGTAGTGATAATGAACAAGTTGCAGGAACAGCTAGATGCGACAAAACAAAAGTGTCCGTTCACCTGTCACTTACAATACTTACTTACATTATACCCGCGCGATGCAGCAATGTCAGCCCCACCTTACAGTTCGGCGACCTTCCAAAACTGGAACTCTTGAAGTATGAACTCGTGTTTTCGCAGCTCATCTCAAGCCAAAGAAGATCGGATAGACATAAGTAGATTAAACACTGAATGTGGGTTAAGATGCCGCCGACGACCGGACCTTAGAGGACAGTGTCGTAATAAACCTAAAACACTACAGGACCGAACTCAGTAATAAAAACATCACACACACTGACACACACACATGTAAAACATTTTACTGCCGCTAATAAATGTACGCCAGATTGACGAAAAATCTGACTGTAATATCTTTTTATTGTAATAAAAAAATATTAATCAACAACAAAGATTTTACGAGCAACTAAAGTTGACTTATTTGCATGGATATTACAATGTTCCTTGTTGAGTTAGGAATTTACTTTATGAGTTGAAGTTTACCATAAGAATTTTTTTGGTAAAACATTGTTAAAAACAGATTTTATTTGTAGATCATCGGCTTAGTTCTGATGTGCTGTCATTCAGACTGACGGCTTTTCAATATATTTTGTTTGTATTAGTTTTGTATTTTAGATTTTATTCATTCATTGTAAAATTCAATAATACTTAGTCATGTATTAATTCCTGTACACACATAATTACAATATAACTATATACTATACACTAGATACTAAAATAAAAGACTAACTAACCTACTATACAAATAAATAAAAAATAAAAAATTGTCATCATGACTTAGTCATCGATTTTTGATTAGGTACTAGGTAAGTTCAACCATTATACAACCATTTTAGCACAGATTCATCTCAACGTATCATGAATGAACGTGTCACATAGACAGCCGCCGAATGCGGCCCTGTTTTAAACTTTCTCTCTTACAGCATCACAGATTACGCATGATTCTTGTTAACGCATTTGGCCACATTGTGCGCGGGCGCTAGCCGCGAGCGCTATGTTTCGCGAACTGAATCATTTTTAAATAATTTTAATTAAAATAAAATAAATAAAAAATGCACAAGTGTGCCCCTGCGTGAGTGTAAAAGGATTGCAGTTTTAAAATAAATTGTGTGAGTGACATAAATATAAAATGAAGTTTTAAAAATGTTTAAAAGTTTTGGACACACATTTTATTATTTGTGTTACTTTTAGTTAGTTTGAAATCACAACATAGGCTTCTACTATAGATATTTTTAAAATTAAATTAAAGTTACCATTCCAGATATTATCAGTTTTACCAAATAATGTCAAAAACATAAACACCAAAATGTTTGGGTTCAAACATTCATCGATGCAGCTGGTGGTCTTGCTAGCTTGGCTTCTGCGATATTACACCCTTGGTTCCGTAGTATTATGGTGTATTTTCACTTGTGGACTGAGTTTGGCTGTTGTCCTGGCCATCACAACTTACGACCACGACTACTGGACGTCGAGGGGAGTGTTCTCGCCCCCAGGATGGCCCATAGTGGGCCATATCCTGTCCGTGGTGATGTTCAAGGAGCAAGGAGGCATGTGCTTTAAAAGGATCTATGATACGTATAAGGATAAGAGATTTTTAGGTGAGTAAAGTTTCAATAGATCGATCAAGTGCACCTTGCACCATCACCGGTGGCCCAGTGGTAACGGCCCCGACTTACGAGTTTTAGGTCGTGGGTTCGAACCCAGGCCAGCGCTTTATGTTGTGTAAATAATTTCATCACCACTGCTTCAAAACGGTGAAGGAAAAAACCGTGAGGAAAACGGCATGCCTTAGGACCAAAATTCGAAGACTTGTGACATCTACCAAACCGCACTAGGCCCGCCTGGTAGATTACAGCCTCTCGAAGAGAGGAGGCCTATGTTCTAGCAGTGGGAACATTATAGGTTGATTATGATTATATGATGAAAGTTTCAAGCACGTTAAGCCGTTGGTCCCGGCTGTCATTCGTGGATCTTTGACAGTCGTTACGGGTAGTCAGAAGCCCGAAAGTCTGACAACCAGTCTTGCCAAGGGGTATCGTATTACCCAGTAACTGGGTTGTGGAGGTCAGATAGGCAGTCGCTCTATGTAAAATACTGGTATTCAGCTGCATCCGGTTAGACAGGAAGCCGACCCCAACATAGTTGGGAAAAGGCTAGGCAGATGATGATGATGATGAAAGTTTCAATCAAAGTAAGCCTTATGTGGGATGAGATTTTTGTAGCAGTGCGATCTTTAGCTCGCAGCAGGCCATTTCATTGATTTACATACTTAGTAGACGGTGAAGTAAAGAATTTATAGATGTAGGGTTGTTTGGTAATCTTAGGGCGCGTTCCCACTATGTCGTGACGACAGATTATCGTGTCGTTTAAAGCGTCGTGGCTTGTGTATTTAAATGCGGACGACAGTTAATCGTGTAGTCCTATATGTGAACACCTCCATTTAAATACACAAGTCACGACGCTTTAAACGACACGATAATCTGTCGTCACGACATAGTGGGAACGCGCCCTTACTCAACATAAACATAAAATTATCATTTGCGGGCGCGTGTGTTTTGCGAATGGCAAACGTATACCAAGAGAATACATAGCACCACCTCAACCAACCAGTCAACCAGTGTTATCATGGGGTATCGTATTACCCAGTAAGAGGTCAGATAGGCAGTCGCTCCATGTAAAATACTGGTATTCAGCTGCATCCGGTTAGGCTGGAAGCCGACCCTAACATAGTTGGGAAAAGGCTAGGCAGATGACGATTACATTAGGACCATATACGGATAAGTTAGGGCTATTTTATCAGGCGGATAGTTTTATACAAATTACATTTAATTTTAAGGTAGAACATATCTACCTAAGAACTGTCAAATATCGTACTTGGTGTTGTATCGGATGCAAAGATGTTTCCTGCGGGGTTCACTGTATAACAACCCACCTGATAGACAAAGAAGATAGATACTATCTATCCCTTAGATTTAGCCTTAAGCAACTTTGCATCCGATATGAAAGAATTAAGTATAAGATTATGTCTGTCTGGACTTTAAAAGAGACTGTGACCTCTGAGTTTGTTTCGGCCTTTCTTCTCAGAGTAGTCAGATAGGAAACGCCGACCTCATCTAGTTTTTATTAAAAATATGATTGACGTGTAAAAGTGTTTGTGCAAACCTACTTACAGAAATAAAATCATTTATCATTTATTTATCATTCATACACTCAAATACGAAAGAAGTATACAAATCACTTTAATGGTACTTAACACAATATACTTAATCCTAACTAAAAAGGTTAACAATTAGCAATAACAATAACTAAACTATTATAAATGCGAAAGTAAGTTTGTTTATTTGTTACTTTTTCACGGCTAAACCGCTGAACCGATCATCCTGTAGTTTTGCATATACGTTGTCAAGTGTACAGAAACGGACATAGGGTACCTTTCATCCCGAAAAAAGCGCTGTTCCCGAGGAAAACAACAATAACGTTACAATAATAATAGATGGCGCCACGAGTCTTTCGAATCATGATTGAATTATTACAACCCGAATTGATTGTTAAATTCTTAATTAACGCGAGCGAAGCCGCGGGCAAAAGCTAGTAGTATCTAATTGTAACTCAAGAACACTTTCGTCGTCTCTAGCTGAGAACTGAGAATGCAAGACCGCTTTTCCCGCCCTTTTCTTTTTAAAAATCATCTTTGGGTTGCCACAACTCAAAAGCATAAAATGTTTAAAAATGACAATGTTGCAACCCACAAATAATATTAGTTATATACTATAGTCGATCATTGTCTATGCTAACCTCAGACTTGTACTCGTACTTAGTCTGAGATGCTAGCAGATATAAACCACAGATTACTAATATGTAGCAAGCTAATATAAACCACCGGATAGATAAGGGAGATAGATTTTCAAAATCAATGACGAAGAACGAACAACAATAATTTTTCCAGCGTTAAAGGGTTTTTTTTTTTAATAAACAGCTTTCTATTTTCAAGCCAGTTCGAAATTTAAATAAAACCATTGATTAGTTACCTCCTTGGTTGCCATCACAGAAATCTTATTATTAAGATTTCTGTGGTTGCCATGTTTCGGAGTAAAAGATCGTTCCATTTTAAATTCCACGAGAGATATGAGTTTACTATGTAATTTATTTGGCCGCTAAACCACGACAGATATGGATTTTCATACACCTTTTGCCGGCCGCTGCTCGCATGTATTTGGCCAGTACAGCAATTTCGATTTATCTCGAAGAAGGTGGTCAAAATAATGCTCACCAAGCATGTTTGAGAAATAACAATTGATTATGTTGCCCGCCAGAATCGCCGGTTATACCAGAACATGTGATGTCATGGATGAACGAACGAGTCGAGCGTATATCTAGGCCGTGACCAATTATTATTCAATCAATCAATGGCCTTTACGTCATAACGCATAATACATTCATGGATTAAAAAGTTTGCTTTTGACTGCCTCGGTAGTTTAGTGGTCGGAAGCGCGACTTCGGAACGGGGTTCGGTTACCAGGTCGGGAAATGAAAATTGTTATTGGGTTTTTCCATCAGAAATTTCTCAGTAGCATCCCGGAGTCTAGATTGTACCGGCTATAGGCTCACCGGCCATTACATTATCCATAAACCACGTGTATGTACAATACCTGTCGTCCAGTCGTCAGCGATGCGGAGGAATATTTCAGCGGCATATTTTAGTTTATTAGGTAGTTACAAGCGACGCTAATAAAAAAAAATCAACCAAATTGATAACCTCCTCCTTTTTTTGAAGTCGGTTAAAAAGCGTGTTTATACCTCAATGTACGAATATGTAGCAGTAGTGTACATATAATTGGGGTATCTGGATCACTTCGCTTCACTCGTGATCCAGATCACCCCAATTATACATCAGTAACTGGCTTCTCACCATCTATTCAGAAAGTAATCTAGACTGAGATATTCGAGTATGGGGGTAAAGATCCACTAATTGTTTTTACTTTATTTATAAGCGTTTGAGTTATATTAAATACTAAAATAAGTTCATGAATGTCTTTTGAATCTAAATCTTACAAAATCCGTAGCACTCTTGAACTTCAAAATAACTTTACAAATGTCTTACTAGGGTAGGTATAATTTGCGCGTGGGAAAAACATGCTGAAAATGAGCATGCTACCTACTAGCAAACAAATGTGCTTATACTTTATAAAGGAAATTCATAACACAATTCCAGGCTGCCACCAATTCTACCAGCGCACCCTGGTCGTCCAAGACCCCGAGCTGATCCGAAGAGTGTGCGTCAACGACTTCCAACATTTCACGGACCGAGGGTTCTTTTTCAATAAGGACGTGGATCCCCTGGCAGGGTCCGTGCTGTTCTTGAGGGGGAACGAGTGGAAGAGGCTCAGGGCGAAGATTTCGCCGATTTTCTCGTAAGTTTAATCTCAATTTTGGTAATTGAAGAATCGCATAATGAAGCATGCTGTCCATAGATTCTACTTTAGAATACTTTAAGTGCACTGAAGATCGTGCAAGCCATGTTTCGGAAACAAACGAGGGGTAATTGCGAAGTTTCCCCTCGGATAGACTTATAGAAAGCCTCTCGTAATACATATATGATTTTGACCAGCACCCTAATTGCGTAACACACTATCAATCGGAATCTGAATCATTTTGAAGCAAATTTCTAATCCATTGCTTCATAAGTTAGAAAAATTTGTCTGCTCAACACGTAAATAACGCAATGAATGTTGTTGAACTGTCAAAACGAAACCGATTCCAATTGATAATGTGTTACGCAATTGCCCCGCAGTTTTGTTATTTAGACTTATTATATTATCCCATCAAAAAGCAGAAGTCATTCTTAACACAGTGTTAGTGCAAATAAATTAGAAGTTAGTCAAACTTGAATAAGTCCAATTGTGTAAAGCATTTTAAATTGTATTTTCGTTTACATTACTCTGTGACCCTATTTTTCTACAGTTGCTGAGTTCCTCATCTAAAGTGACTATTTTATCTTTTTCAGGCCAAACAAACTCCGAGGAATGTTTCCCCTCATAGAAAACACAGCAGGAGAATTCGTCACTCGAGTCCAAGATTTGCTGTCACAGCCTAAAAGTGCACCGAACCAAAACGGCAGCATAAAACCAGATAGACAATCAAATGGTGTTGGATCCAGTTCTTCTGTGGTGGATTCGGAGAAGCTGGTGGGTGGTTACACTGCTGATGCTATAGTGCCCTGTGCTTTTGGCTTGAAGAGTGGTGTCATGTATAATGACGAAGATCCCTTCGCTGTGGCGTTGCACGCGTTCTACGAAATGTCGCTGTGCAATATTTTTGAGAAGTAAGTTGAACATTTGAATTTTATTCATGTTTACGATTTAAAGAGTAGGGTTCAATTACTGGGGAATTTTTCAATGGAAGAAGATGTAAAATTGCCATTAAATACCTTGCTGGGAAAGGTGAAAAATAAAATTGAATTGAAATGAAATAAAATATTTTTTTAAATTCTGTAAGGGCTAAAATTTCAAAACTATTCCTCGAATAAAGTAATATCAGATGATTGGAAAATCAGCCCTAAGTAGGATATCGGAATCACTTTTACACGTCATATTATAAAAAAAAAAACTAGATGTAGTCAACATTCAACAACATTTGCTGTCAACATTTTTTCCTTTCTTATGTAGGTATTAGGTATTTCATTTGTTAGCTTAGTTGTCAATTTTATTGTGCATGCTGTGGTCTTCTGTAATTGAAAGAGTACACCTACCAAATACTTTGTCGTCCATTAACTATATAATGTTTAGTGTATATCTTTTGTTGGAGATCCTAAAATAAATAAATAAACATTTCCTATCCGACGACTACCACACCTAAGAAGAAATGGAGAAACAAACACAAGGGCCAAAGTCTCTTTTAAACTCCAGACATAATCTTGGTCAGATTTTGTGACGACAATGAAGTATTTTATTTATTTTTATTTTATTTATTTGGGACAAAAAACAGTTATGCGTTACAACATTAATAGTTATCTAAGGTATAATAGTAAAAACGCACAACCCACACTATTGTCCACGGAATCATATCGGTTTTAAAAGAAATAAGGAAACGGACGTATAAAGAAAGGGACAGTAAGAAAATAAAAATAAACCTGAAAAGTCACACAAACCAATTCAAGACAGCGCTCCCCGTCCAGACTTAGTCCGTAGTCACTATTCAGACTACACCATAACGTCAGCAAGAAGCAGTCATCGTTAAGGATGACCAGAAAGTAAATCAATAGCCATTTTTCTAAATTTGTTCTGATTAAGAGCGAACATATCTAAATTTATAAAATGTGAGTTGTACGTTTCTAATAATCGACGGAGAGGAGCTCTCTCCCCAGCATTTGTTCTACACTTCTCTGTGTAGAACAAGCGGGTTGCTCGCACTTCCCGCCGACTAACAGTTCTAGGTACTGAATAACATAGTTTATTTGAAAGTTCCATACAATTAAACCTATTGTTGCATATGCCAAACAGCATCATAACCATCAGCAGTGAACGCCTGTGCTCCAAGCTTAATATATTGTACTGTTTCATCAGATCTGCATAAGAAATCTTGGTATGGTAACACTTATAATGTGTAGTGCGAAGAAATTTTTTCTGTACCATTTCTAGTCTGTGCTTATATTTTTCGTAAAATGGGCTCCAAATGGGCACCGCGTATTCCAACTGGGAACGGACTAAAGTTTTATACAAGTAGAGGAAAGTAGAAGTCTTTTTAAATTCTTTACAAGAACGCATTATGAAACCATACATCTGAAAGGCTCTATTGATAATGTTGTTAATATGGATGTCAAAATGTTGCTATCAAATAATACTCCAAGATCACGCGTGCAATCAGTTTTATTCAAGTTTATGTCATTTAGTGTGTAGGGAAATTTAATACTTGTTTTATTTTTGGTAAAAGAAATATAATGACATTTTGGCAAACTGAGATGAAGTTTATTCTCAAGACAATATTGTGAAAGTCTACATAGATCATCTTGTAACAGCAAGCAGTCCTGCATACTTGTACAGGATTTAAAAATTAATAAATTAATTAATTTATCTGGGAAGACCAAGGTAGGATCTTCTTGTATTAGTCATTCCAGGGAAAACAGTGGCCTTCCTTCAATGACAAAGACATGGACGGACATGGACGGATATTGTGGGTAAAAGCTTGGTTAGTATAGATAAGTTCAGGACACATCCGCCGCTAAAAGCGGCATACGAATATTTACAATATTGTATACACGTTGAGCAGTGGTGGCCAAGTGGTAACGGCCGCGACTTACGAGTTGTAGGTCGTAGGTTCGAATCCAGACAGGCGCTTTACTTTGTGTAAATTATTTCATCACCACTGCTCTCAAAACGGTGAAGGAAAATATCGCGAGGAAACCGGCATGTCCTAGAACCAAAAATTCGAAGACATGTGACATCTGCCAACCCGCACTGGGCCCGCGTGGTGGATTACGGCCCACTCCCTCTCACTGCCTGTGTCCCAGCAGTGGGAACATTATAGGCTGATTATGTGTATATATACACGTGGGTATAAAACCTAAGTTATATAATACTTATACATTAAACAATATAAAACATACTCTATTATACAATATAAAATAAAAACACAACAATAACAACATTTGTATTATACAACTAAATAAATCTAATAAAAAAATATTTTATTGTGTAAAAATATTTTGGAGAGCCATGTTTTTAGATTTTTTTTGTAGAAATAAAATGGTAGTTCTCTTATTACTTTTGAAATATGGTTGTATATTTTATGGACATAAGGTAGCTGTTTCTGTAGTGGAGAGTTTTGTTACAAAATTGGCTTTTTAACTTGGTGGGGTCACTTTTTAAAATCTGTTGTTTTCGGCTACTGTGTGGAGAAAAAGTGTGAATTTTTCTTAACAAATATGGCTCTTTTTGAATTTGAAAAAATACAGTGGCCTCCAAAAGTTATTTGACATTTTTCCACTTCAGCTTTGACAAAATTTTTGGTCTAAACTTTTAATGCACACTGTTAATCTCGACAATCAAACAATTTATTCAGCACGCGCCCCGTCGGTGTGTAACTTTCAAACAAGCATTAATAAATAAGAAATTGATTCCTAACTTTCATAGTTTGAGGACTTTGAGGTCAGCCATTAACTATTATTTATCAGATTGAGTGGAAGAAAACTTCTTAACTTAATCTGGAAATCACTTTGTAAGTATTAAAATGTTGTTCGAAAGAACTTAGCAACATAATTTGTTCTAATTTGGCTTGAATTTATTATGGTCTGTAATGGCTATCAGTTTTAGTTTTGTTAAGTGAATTGGTCGGAGTCAAAGTTCGCTTGTTAATCGAGGAGCAAATTGGTGTGTATCAAAGGAAAAAAGTTTGATATTTGCGTTGCGGTTGATAAATGAACTTACGAAATACATTAGTGTTTCAAAGGTTTTGTCATCAAGCTTTCGTATGTATTATTTTGTTTCACTACGCTAATAAGAAAATGTAGGTATCAAACACTTTATAAAATTCATTCACTTATTGCTCATGAGCAATGAGCATCTTTTGTCTCTGCAACTAATTTGTCTGTTACATCAAGTCTACGGGAGCGTAGGTAGCGACGCGACAGATGGGAGATCTTTTTGTCCGCGGGTTTGGACGCCACAGTCGCCCGTCTAATAGGTAATACGGGCTGGTGTCCGCAACTCCACGTCAATGCGCGTATTTTGCGTCGCCCGTCTATTGGTTGCAATGCAAGCGCGCATGTCGACAAAAAAGTTGCCGGCTAGCCAGTTGTCGCTCAACCGAAAATTTAACAAAAAGTTAGCGTTGCTGTCGCTCCCGTGTGCGCAGCGTCCAAATCTCAGCGAGGAGACAGCGACAGAGACAAAAATATTGCTGGGCAATCTAAGTTTCTCGTGGGCGCGCCTTCCCTTATTATACAAATTAGGTACCTAAGCACAGATAATATAATACTAGTCAACTAGGAGCAACATTCTTTTTTTTTATTTTTAATTGGGCCTCCTCTTGACCTCGATCACGCCTGATAGAAAGCGATGGATGAGGTCTATGATGGAACTAGCGTGCTCAGACGATGCCTGTCCACACATTCGTAGGCAGGGAGTTCCACACTGTGGCTGTGCGCATAATAAATTTGGAGAAGAAGCCCTGAGTACGACTGGTCGGGATATCAACCAACTTGCAGTACGTTTGGTAGTCCGGTAGTAAAAGGGCGATGGTAGGATCAGGTCCTGGAGCTCCTGCACACACTCTCCGAAGTACAGTCTGTAGAATACCGACATTCAAGCAACATTACACCGATCGCCATATTTGTTTTCTGGGGTTACATCTATTGCCGGAATGTCTTGAAAAGTGATAGTCTATGCTAACACGACATTGTTTTTTATAATTCAAATATCCCTACATATTAATTTCACTCTGCTCTATATATTTTTTTTTACTTTTTCCAGAACGATGCGTCAATTCTGGCCAGCTTTTGTATTGCTCTTTAGAATGAGAATCATACCTAAGAAGACACACGATTTCTTCTACAACATCGTGACCACGGTGCTGAGGGCTAGAGAGAACGGTAATGTGATTTTTTATTACATAATATATCATAACTTAACATCACCCTATAATCACGGAAGGGTTAGGCAGAGGTGTACCTATAGTATATATATAGTATAAATATATACCTACACCCACAAAGTCAAAACCAAAGCATTTATTTCAAACTAGCTGCGCCCCGCGGTTTCACCCGCGTAAATGTCGATCCCGTGGAAATATCGGGATAAAAAGTAGCCCATATGTTAATCTAGGGTGTCAGCTACCTCCATACAAAATTTTATGAAAATTGGTCCAGCCTATTGAGCGTGAAGAAGTAACAAACATATAAACACACACACACACTCACAAACTTACGCCTTTATAATATTAGTGTGATAGGCCATACGTCGCCCATTCCAAAAGGTAGTTTTATGGAGAAGAATGGGCAAGAAACTCCGTTACTCTTTTTAAAAGTCTCGTTTGTATGTATGTATATGTGAAGACGATGCACCTAGAATAAAATTACTACTTATTTCACAATAGGTAAAAGATTTAAAAATGAAGCCATGACAGATAAATTAATTATGTGATAGATACATGGTGCTCACATGTTTACAAGCATTGTAAAAGTAGATGATTTTTATTAAAAAAATAATTTCGCCTATTATGTTTAAGTCACATGTAATTGGGGGCGAGCCGCGAGCCTATTTTGTCCATTTGGAACTGTGCACCTAACTCCTGACGTTCCATTAGTGCCCAGCCCATGTACCTTGGCTTATGTGAAATAAAATGTTTTGATTTTGTCGTCAACCGGGCACAAATCCAGACTGAGAAATTGACTTGTATTTTCTACTCTGTTTATCTACTTACTCGATGTTTGTTGATTTTTATATTGATTTCCCTAAGGGAGAAAGGGAGATGACACAGCAAATAGTTTTGGATAAATCTAAAACTTGATATTGAAACTTACCTAGTATTTTTTTTATATATTGCTAGTTTTTGTGTTATTTGATGAATTCACTGGGGTATAGAATTTATCTGTCCAAGTATGTAGGTATATATGTAGAAGAGCTAGATATTGAATCGTGTTTGTGTTAGTTTTGTAATTTTAAGGATTTCAAACACAATGTTAATTGTTCTTGAATTGAATTGAAATCATTACAAATAGTGGGGCTTGTCGCTAAGTAATAACAGACGCACGAGTCGACCGATCAGGTTAAGCACCGCTTGCCGCGGTTGGTCCATGGATGGGTAACCATTTTTACATATCAAAATCCAAAAATCCCGTGCCTCAAAAAGCACATTAAGCCGCTGGTCCCGGCTATCATTCGTGGATCTTTGACAGTCGTTACGGGTCGTCAGAAGCCCGAAAGTTCGATAACCAGTCTTACCAAGGGGTGTTGTATTACCCCGTAACAGGGTTGTGGAGGTCAGATAGGCAGTCGCTCCATGTAAAATGCTGTTATTCAGCTCCATCTGGTTATACTGGAACCCGACCCCAGCATAGTTGTGAAAAGGCTAGGCAGATGATGAAATGGCAAATGTGAATAGAAAGCGTTTATTTTTTAGATAACTGTCGTAAAATCCCCTAGATGTAGTAGTGGCCGTATTACAATACGCACAATCGATACATTGCTAATGTTTAATTTACAGGCGTTCAAGAAAAGCGCGGAGATTTCATCGACATGATGATGGCACTGAGGAATGATGAGAACAACAATAACTGTAAGAAGGACCTTGAAGATGTTGAAATCAGTAAGTTTTGTCTATTGTTTTTATTATTAGTATGTTAGTATAGTATAACGGGCTGGTGTCCGTTCAAGTTCAAGCGCGTATTTAGCGTATTGCTTTTTTAACATAATTATAACTTGCATTAAATAAAAGCCTTTAATGTTCCCACTGCTGGGACACAGGCCTCTTATCTTTTTGAGAGGGAGTGGGCCGTAATCCACCACGCAGGCCCAGTGCGGGTTGGTAGATCATGTCACCAGTGGCGTAGCTAGGTAACCAAGGGCCCTGGGGCAAGTCAAAAATGGGGCCCCACTGCTATCTAAACTGGTTGGGTTAATAAAACGCACATATCGCTATCTGTCAAATTGACAACACTGCCAACCCACAGAAAGAATTTAGGGAATTCCCTAAGTATAACTATCGAATTTCTCTCAACTGAGTTGCCATGATTAAAGTCGGGTTGCAACCTGTCATATTTATTTTGAAAATGGGAGAAATCAAAAGTTCAGTTCGATTGAGATTTTCTGGTAAGGATTCGAGGGCCCCCTGAGCTTGAGGGCCCCGGGGCACTGCCCCGCCTAGCCCCTAGGTAGCTACGCCACTGCATGTCACGTCTTCAAACTTTTGGTTCTAGGACATACCGGTTACCTCACGATATTTTCCTTCACCGTTTTTGAGAGCAGTGGCGATGAAATAATTTACACAATGTAGCCTACTACTTGTAAGTCGGGGTCGGTCGTCACTGGGCCAGCATTGCTCTATTTTTATTTTATTATTATTTTCTATTTAGCTGCGCCCCACGGTTTCACCCGCGTAAATGTCGATCCCGTGGGAATAACGGGATAAAAAGTAGCCTATATGTTAATCCAGGGTGTCAGCTACCTCCATACAAAATTTTATCAAAATTGGTCCAGCCGTTTGAGCGTGAAGAAGTAACAAACATATAAACACACACATTCACAAACTTTCGCCTTTAGTGTGATTTAGCTCAGTTTTCTTTTCACAAAGTGACGGCCATTTTCATCAGACGATTTTTCAGTCATATTAAAAAGCAAAGAACCATGATTGATTCATTTGGCAGTTTTCTAAAAAAAAAAAAAAAAATATGTTTCATTTCCAAAAAAATTGAAGGATCAAAGAAAAATGGCGTTCACAGACCCTAAAGCACGAACTCATTACAAGTTTTATCCTTAAGGGGTTAACTTTAAGATAACGTAATTAATGTGGTCGCATTAACTTTTGATATTAGGGCGACTCCAATATTGCTCAACTCCTTAACTTTTACTTAGTTCGGTTCGAAATTTTAAGTTTTCGAATAATTTTCGATCTGTTTAGTTTGTTTGCAAGGGTACTTAACTCAGTTTTACTCAGAATAATAAAATTTATGAAAGGAATGAGGCCAATTTAAATACGTTTTGAGTAACTAGTTTATTTAAAGGGGGTAAGGGTTTAGAGAAGCCCTGCTTTAAAAAAAACGTAATATTATAAAGAGAAATCGGCAAAAGACTGACGTTTTTTATTGTTTGGCCACAGTCTACTTGTAAAGAACTCGACTTTGCAAAACAACATACAGGGTGAAATTTAAAACATGCGACAAATCGAAATGGGAGATTGTACTCATCATTATGAACAACTTTTACTATGGGACCAATCCTGAAATCGTGAAAAAAAATCAGCTGTTCCCTACATTTATGTTCGCATAACTCGTCAAAATGTAGGGAACAGCTGATTTTTTTTTTCACGATTTCAGGTTTGGTCCCATAGTAAAAGTTGTTCATAATGATGAGTACAATCTCCCATTTCGTTTTGTCGCATGTTTTAAATTTCACCCTGTATAGGCCCTAGGTATAGCATTTTTAACAACTTTAAACACTTCAAGCATTTCATTTCTAAATACACTAGAAACAAAGTCAAACTCAAAGCACGTCAATGAACCCAATTAGGCAGCAGTGGTGGCCCCGTGGTAAGGTCGCGACTTACGAGTGCAGGTCGTAGGTTCGAACCCAGCCAGGCGCTTTACTTTGTGTAAATTATTTCATCACCACTGCTCTCAAAACGGTGAAGGAAAACATTGTGAGAAAACCGGCATCCAAAAAATCGAAGACATGTGACATCTACCAACCTTCACTGGGCCCGCGAGGTGGATTACGGCCCACTCCCTCTCACCTAGAGGAGGCCTGTATCCCATTCCCAGTAGTGGGAACATTATAGGCTGATTTGGAACCATCATAGTCACTTTTGAGTTGTCAAGGAGTTGGGCAAGATGAATCTTCATATGTATTTGCCTATTCTAAAGCGCAGTAGATTCCTATGAAGAAGAACGCACAAAAAACTCCATGGTTCTTCTCCATGGTACTCCACTCCAAGTTTAATAATAATCTCGACTTCTACCCACAGCCGACATGGTAATCTCAGCAAACGCGTTCATAATCTTCCTGGGCGGCTTCGAGACCACCTCCTCAACCCTGGCGTTCCTCTTCCTGGAGCTGGCAGCCAACCAGCAGGTCCAGGAGAAGATGAGGAGTGAGATCCGGGAGGTCCTGGACCGACACGATGGGAAGATCACCTATGAGCTGCTACAGGAACTGGTGTATATGGAGATGGTGATTCAGGGTATGATGTTGTTCAATATTTTTTAAACTAGATGAAGTGCTTTCATTGTCTTCTTGAGGGCCTACTGTCCGTTTTCAGTGATACTAAGCGACATCTAAAGATGTGCTTTTGGATTTTCAACTTTCGGCACTAAGCCAAATGTTGAAAATCCAATAGCGGGTGATTGTTTAGGCATTCATTTAGATGACGATTAGCGTTAGTGAATCAGGCCTACATGTAGAGGTTTAAAATTATCAAAATACAAGCAAGCTAGAGACAGTAACATGTATAGTCAACGTACGTGCTACGTAACGTTTATAAATCTCCAACTTTCTCGAACTTCGACATGAGTAAACACTGTACATAGACTTTGGTCTATGATATGTGAATTAAGAGGCATAATGGAATTGGAATTGAGAAGGCTGAATATTCTGTCTATGAAGGCGGAGTATGTAGCTGATGGCGCTGTGGCGGCATCTATATCGCCACAATCATGCAAAACTACGCATCGCTCTGACGTCACGCCAAATCCTACATCTCGCAAGCGGAGTTTACTGCGCGACTAGAATATATACAATGCCCCGACATCAAGCATCAGGCAGTTGCCCACCAGACATAGCACCGTTCTGGTCGGAGGACCCTCTCTTTTCTATGGAGGATGAGTGAACTTTACACCCTGTTCCTCATACCTCTATAGCCCTATTCCTATTAGACCGGTGTAGACTGGCTGCTTGGTCCAAATAAAAGACTATAACTTTTTGACTGATGACTGTTTCGTTTGCATTTTGAACCTTAAGAACCTTATTTTAGTAAATAATTGCGTGATAAATAATGTATGTGCTAGCTGTTTTCCGGAGCTCTTCGAGTGATAGGTAATTAGTTTGAACACCACACCACATTCAGCACAGCGACCCCAATTGGTTAGATGCGAGTACTTGTAACCGGAAAAGTTTCTTTTAATGAGTTTTTACTTCCCCCTCGAGGAATGGACTGGTTCGGATTAAAGGGACTGTGTCCGTTACACTGTCTGAAACTATACGGAACAGTCTCGAAACTGTACTGTACGGAGACCAGTTAACAGGTGTGAATTTAACTTGTTTGAACTTTAATGAATGGAGATATATCGGGTGGTAACCTGGGCATGGGTTCAGCACATGATTCGGAAACGCCCGAGTTGAAATTTTTCGTCGGTTATTAAAAAAACCGGTCAATTGCGAGTCGGACTCGCGCACCGAGGGTTCCGTACAGTAGGTATGTATATATGTAGTTTATCACGGGAAATACATTTTGTAATGTAAATTTTGATATTTTGACAGTTATTTCATACAAAAACTGTCAAACGTCAATTCTATTCCTCGAATAAAAGTTATCTGGTCATGGAAAAATCAGCCCTAAATCAATTATTTCAATAAACAATTTCAATTCATGAAGAAGAGACGTTGAATGGTTGGTGTTGAATGGTGCATAATACTTAAACGTAATTTAATGCTCGTTCCAGAGACTCTTCGCCTCTACCCGCCTTTCCCGAGCATCCAGCGCTTATGCACCAAAGAGTACACGATACCTGACACGTCCACCGTGGTGGAGAGGGGCACCATCGTACTGTTCCCGACACTAGGCATACAGAGAGACGAACAGGTAAGCCCCTACTTTAGACAGGGTCATATTAATTAGCTAGCGAAACTCCACAGATGTTATGCGTTTCGATATCTTATTTATTTATTGATTTATTTATTTGGAAACTCAACAGCTTATAACACAACAAAAACGAATTTTAAAAACTGAGTTTCTTTGTGTGTAGTCTATTCTAACTACACTACTTGCGGTCGGTGACCCTAATTTTTTTTATTATCAAATCACGTTTAGATATTGGTATTCCACGTCTGTGGAATTTCACTAGCTGATTTTATTTTGACTCTGTAGATAGTAAAGATAACTAGATAAGAGTCTGACCGAAGAGGTGTAATGGCGAGAGGAACGTCGGACTATCAAAAAAAAAAAAAAAATTGAGACTAGTAAAATCTTGGCAGAGCATATTGACTTCGTATAAAATAGGAGACTAGAACAAAATAGTTACGCTTGTGCACTGCACTCTCGCGTACGTGTCAACTTAGAGCGGATATCTTATACGAAATAAAACTTGGGAACAAGTTTCAGAGCCGACACTTGCATAAAACTTGCAGATAAGAAACTAACTCGCTTCCTACATGTCGAGAATTCACCCCCAATAGTTGTAAGACTTTGATATATAGGGTGACTGGTAATTAGTGACCGATACTTAAACACGTGATTGTACTCATGGTCATGATAACAAACAACTTTTACTATGGGACCAAACCTGAAATCGCGAAAAAAAAATCAGCTGTTCCCTACATTTATGTTCGTATAACTCGTCAAAATGTAGGGAACAGCTGATTTTTTTTGGGACGATTGTTTGTGGGACGAGGGGCGACGCTTTTTTTTTTTTTTTTTGTGGATGGGAAATCATCTAATGACTCCTCCCGCTCTGGGTGGAGCGGAAGGGAGTGTCAGACTCTTACTGACTAAAACCCACCCGTGTTCCTTCCTTAGCCCTTTATGTTCCGGGGCAGCGGTAACCCTTTCGGACGATCCCGCTACCCCGGCAGGCTTCGGCCCTGGCGGGCCCCTTCCTTAATGCTGACATCTCTTTGAGGCGCGCGTGGAACACATACGCGCCGTCCGGCACGGGCCTGGTCCTGATCGGACGGAGAGCTACCCATTACTCTCCGTCCGCAGGCCCGCGCCTACGGTGGCCGGGAGTCGTCACGCGGCTCCCGACGCCCGTAGCGTCTCCCGCGGCGGCTGAGGCGTGCGGCTCTCTCCCTGAGCCGTCCCGCCACCTCCTTCGCTAGCATGACTGCTTCGCAGAAGGAGGTGACCGCCTCCCACTCCCTCTCGCCCCGGACCATGGCTTGAACCAGGGCCGGACGCGAGAGGTCGCCGCCGTTGCCGATCGCCTCTACGAGGACACGGCGGTGCTCCGCCCAAGCGGGGCAGACCTCCACCGTATGCTCCACCGTGTCCTCTGGGCGATCCTCGCAATGGTGACACCCGGGCGTCTCCTCCCGCCTGATGATGTGCAGGAACCTCCCGAAACATCCGTGTCCGGTGAGGACCTGCGTCAGGCGGTAGGTGAGAACGCCGTGACGCCTCTCTAGCCACTCCTCAAAGAGGGGCCTTATCGCCACTATCGTGGCGTGCCCTAGGGGCGACGCTTGGGCATTCATTTAAAGTGATACAGACCTCTTAATTTCGGCCGATAGAGGTCCACTGCTGGACATAGGAGGGAGCCTATGTCCAGCAGTGCATGTCTTTCGGATTTTTCTGTCCTTCTTTTGTGTTGGTTCACTTATTCACCATTACAGGTATTGTCTAGTTTATCATTATTATTATTATTTCCCGACACTTGTAATTGCTATGCTAAGAATACAAATTAGTAAATGCACCAAATCCTTTATGCCTCATTTAAATTCCATATGAATTAAAATTGTTTACTCCAAAACCAATAGCAATGCTGATCACGTTGCAAGATAACATTTTCGTTAAAACTTTTGCCAAAACAATTTGTGATAATTTTATCACTTTAACAGAACCCTTTTTAGCATGAACGTTGAAGCACTTGAAGAATATTAAGTTAAGTTGATCGATGTCATTCATCTCCGATCTATTGAGTTATCTTAGACAGATTACATTTCAGAAGGGGCGGTGCGAAGGTAAGCGTGAGATGAGAGAGCTTAAGTGGATAAGTAAAGGTTATGTTTTAAGTTCAACTTGACCTATCCACCGCTGGATAGACGTACCATCGAGGAAACATACATCTATACACCTACACTTACACCAGTAACGCTTGCTAACAGATGTGGTCATTGTGTGCACGGGATTTTGTTTGGGCAGATGTAAGTTTCGAAACTTACTTCTATACACCGTGTTGCGTACAGCACGCAGGTACGCGATTAGTCGGTTAGGTAAATAGTTGAAAGTGTGAGGCCTCGCAGCGGCGACACCTCATGTTAAGTAGATCGCGTTCGCAGGAGTGTGCGTCGGATGCAGCGTGCGAGCCAAGTGCGAGCTATTTGAGATCTGAGGACGAACCATAGACTACTATTAGGTATAAACTAGGACGAACTGAGTGTCGGAGCGCGCTGCGCGCGTGCAAGCGCGAGTGGAAGATTTGCCAAGCAAAATGTGAGCTCTACGGCTCTTGGTGTTGTAAGCGAGACAACGTTATGTCTCACATTAACCGACTTCAAACAAAAAGAGGTTATTTTTATTGATGTACTTATTTTTTTGATAGAAAATTGTAAATATGCGTAAGGACGCAGTAGCGAGGTCAGTTACTAATTTATTGCGTAACACACCGTAAGGGCTATTCTTGCTTGCAGCTCTCGGCAGCTATAGTAGCGCTTCCTAACAGATGTCCTCATCGTGTGCACTGGATTTTGTTTTCAAATTGGGCAGATGTAAGTATCCTCGATTGTACTCCAGCCTTTTACCAAAACCGAGAAGTGATAAAAACAGTAAAGTGGGGTCAAAAGTCAAAGGTGTTCTAATCAGTCATTCTGTTTATAAGTTGTTACAAAGTAATTGAAAAATATTCTTTATGTTAATAATTTTCGGCAATTCTTTAGCAAAGGTCAAAGGTTTTCTAATCAATTTTTATTACAATGTAGTACGGTCGAACAAGCTATTTGGTATACAGGCAAAAATATTGCCAATATGTAGTTTTATTTTGTGCGTTATAACTTTCTCAGCTTATGGCATCCTTAATTAAATAGAGTGGTATAAAAGAATTGACTAACTCAGCACACTATTGTTTAAAAGTAGTTGCAAGTTAGCTGCCTGTATACCAAATAGCTTGTTCGACCGTATATTGAATGTGTCTGGTAGTTTAGAATTTTTGTCGTAATTTTGCCCCTTGAACTTAGGATGGAGGATTTATGATGCAATCGCATTGGTTCAACGTTTTCAGAGTAGAAGAGCGATTCCGTCATATTTATAACGGCCGTCATGAAATTCTGTCATATTCACCAGTATTTGACATTAAGGTGTCAAAAAATGTTCAGCACCCTAATTGCGCAACACACTATCAATCTCAATCTGAATCATTTGAAGGATATTGCTAATCCATTGCTTCATATGTTCGAAAAATGTATCTGCTCAACAACGTAAATAACGCAATGAATGTTGTTGAACTGTCAAAATGAAACCCATTGCTACTGATAGTGTGTTACGCAATTGTCTCGCTGTATTTGGACATTACGGACGCATGTCGCGGCCACCAATCCACCATTCTTCTAGAAAGCTTTATTAATTTCGCAACACGATCGTCTAGCTCTAGCTACCATTAGTTTTAATTATAGACGTAGCGAATTCAACGAAATAACGTTACTGGATGATAAATGGATCGGTAGATACGTTGTAGAGTAAATAAGTAATTATAGGTACATCATGAAATTGGTGATGAACAAGAAAGGTGATAGTTATAGGTGGTAAAACATTGGTACATGTACAGACGCCAGCACATCAAGCTACTACAATCTGTCAAAATTCTTTAATAGATTTTCAATTTTATCGCTAAAGCATAAGGTTCAAAGTTCATTGGGAAAATTTGACAGTTTCGGGTAGCTTGATGTGCTGGCGTCTGTACATGGATAGCCTATCTTTACTTATGTAAGTACTTATTTTTACAACCCGCACCCTAATTGCGTAGGTAATACACTATAAATCGGAATCTGAATCATTTTGAAGCAAATTGCTAATCCATTGCTTCATAACTTCGAAAAATTTGTCTGCTCAACACGTAAATAACGCAATGAATGTTGTTGAAATGTCAAAATGAAACCGATTCCGATTGATAATGTGTTACGCAATTGCCCCGCCGCCGCCGCCGGCAGGCTTATTACGTATCTTGCAGAAGCGTAGCAATTGCGAAATTTGCGCAATTATCGCGCAAATTTCGCAAATCCGTATTATGTAACAGCGATAGCCACAGCATAGCAAACTAGCGATAGTGCTGCCTCTATGGAACAATCAGTTAACTAAAAAGTGCAGATTACTACTGTGATCGCGTGCTGATTGCGACTATTTCGTATTACGCATGGTTTTTGACAGCAGAGCGATAGCGATCGGCGAGCAAATTTGGCTGTCAAATTGCGATAACCTCTTCCCTTGTTGTTAATCGCTCGCTGATTGCTTATTAGTTATTACAAATAAATTCTTATAAGAATCTTATCTAAAATTGTGTACATTTTAACCCCGTCGTGTGTCGTGTGCTCATTAGAACAAACTGTGTGTACCGTAAAATACTACTCATCCAGTGTATTCTAGTTAAATTCCTAGATAACCAAAAATTGTTTGCGTCTCTAGTCTCTATTGAGATATTGGTATGGCTCGTGCTGTTCTCTTGCTTGAAGCACTTGAGGTTGAAGCCAGCAGGATTGAAAGCCGTAACACAGCACGGTTGCGACGTAGCCTGCGAGATCAAGCCAATGCTTTGAACTTATCTGACGCCGAGTTCAAAGCTCATTACAGACTTTCCAAAGAGCTGTTTATGAATTTGTGCACTGAACTTAGACCGTTCATGGCACGACCGAGAAGAAGAACAAATGTTAGTGTGGAATGTAAAGTAAGTAGGTGGCAATGATAATATCTTCGCATTGTTTAGTCTACTTTAAATATGAATCTAGTCATTATTCTTTTAGATAATATAGGTACATATTGTTGTGATTTTGCAGGTGCTTACAGCTCTGTCATTCTATGCTACGGGCTCCTATCAAAAACCTGTGGGAATGAGTTACCTACATGGGCTTAGTCAAGCCAGTGTATCCAAAGCTGTAAAAGAGGTGACCATCGCTTTGAATACACAAAGTATTTTAAGAAAACATATTAGATTCCCTCAAACTCAACTAGAAAGAAACACAATTATTAATGGGTAAGAGAACAATACATAACTTACACTAAAGTGCTTGAAGTATCTATACATATAATAGGTAGGATACATGTGAGTGAATGTCTATGTTATGCATATAGGTAGATTTCATGTTTTTTTTTTTTTAGGTTTTCAAACAAGTTTGAATTTCCTGGTTGCCTGGGCTGCATTGATTGCACTCATGTAGCTCTAATTCAGCCCAGTGACCATGAAGAAAGGTTTTTTAATAGAAAACATTACCATTCAAGAAACGTTCAAATAGTAAGTCATGTAGTTTGTTTTTGTCCTGTTTACATTATAGAATACTCTATCTATCTAAGTCCTACAAAGATTCTGCAACAGTACAATTAGTTTGATAAGTGATATGCAGTGCAAGGTAGTACACATTTAATGCATTACATTTTACAATGTTTTTTTTAGATATGTGACAGTGATTTGAATATTATTAATATTGATGCATCATTTGGTGGAGCTACACATGATGCTTACATTTGGAGAAATTGTGAGATACAAGAACATCTCCAAGAGCTGCACAGCAGAGGAGAGACTATCTGGTTGCTAGGTAAATTTAAATAAAGGCTGTTTTACATTTTATGATTAATTTATACTGCTTGTACACCTTTACAATGCAATTTTAATATTTCAGGTGATTCTGGATATCCGCTGAGACCATGGCTTTTAACTCCAATTGTGAATGCTGAACCTAATAGTGCAGATGAGCATTATACTAATGTTCACTGTCTAGCCAGAAATACTGTAGAGCGCTGCATAGGTGTTTTAAAAGCACGCTGGCGGTGTTTACTGGCACATAGGGTGTTGCATTATGATCATCACGTAGTGGCTATGATCATAAATGCCTGTGCCGTATTGCATAACATCTGCAACAAACATCAGTTGCCAGTATCACAGTTGACGAATGAAGATATTGAAGGAGATCTTAGCAACCAAGTCACACCACAACCACAGGAGGATGCGAGTGCTGGTGCTGAGCTACAGCTCCTAGCTAGAGGCCGACAGCAACGAGATCGCATTGTTCAAAGATTATGGTCAGCTAGGAGGCTATAATACAATGAATAAAGAGTATTCTGTTCTACTCTAACTTCAAAATTCAAACAGACAAAATCGAAGTAGTTGCTATTTTTAATTGTATACTTATTATTTTTATGACATTGACTTATTTTCTGTTATTACTTTAACTCACACTCTGACATAATACTTGATAAAATTTTAGGAAAATCATAAAAGTACTTTTACAATATTTGTAAATTTGTGAGCACTGTTGTATCTATCACATTTATCTGCCATTGATTCCGTTTAATTATTTTTACCTATTGTGGTATAGTTATTGTATTCTAAGTCATCACCTATACCTAATTATATAATTAATATATAAAAAATATTGTAAAACATTTTAAAAGAGTAACTGTGGAGCTTTTATCCCATTCTTCTTCATACGAAACTACTTGGAGGGGCAACTAGAATCAATTCTATTTTACTGTAAAATTTGACGATCAAAGGTGCCTATTTGAAATAAATGTTTGACTTTTGATAAATATTATTATAACATTTCATTAAAAATAAAATACATTAGTTTAATAGGTACATGTTTTTATTAATTTGTGTCCATAGCTGCTGGCGCGCTGTTGGACTGGATAATCGCCTTCATGACCTCTAACTGCATGCGAGACGTCTCAGCATTCATGAGAGACGCCTCAGCGATTTTTTTTGCAGCTTCAGCGATGATGAGAGTAGCATCAGCCATCTTGTTCTCCGCCTGTACTCTATTCCTCTCTAATTCCTTCACCCATTCGGGGTCGATTCTTGTTCGTGCCGCTGTAATGAGAATTAAAAATGTCATTATAAACTTTGAATTGGTAGGCAGATGTGCATTTGTACACCCAGTTTGCCAGAGACGTTGATAGATCTCCCATGTATACAAAAGGGGGTAAGGCTATTGCTATTCACTACCTTGTTTCGCCAGCCATTCAGGCTACTAGGAATTTTCAGCAAGAAGATACCAATAACACTGACCAACCTGAGAATCGAACCCAGGCACACACCCAACGTGTTTTAGTCACAAGCGTGAAACAATACCAACAAATGTATAATAAAAAAATTAGTAAAATAATCATAGGGCATCAAAGAATTCGTCCGCATCGCTGTCAACAGGAACAGTGCCCAAAAGGCTGGCAGCATTGCCACGTTGTATAGCAATGCTAATTCTAATGTATAATTGTTACTTTTAATACCTATAAAACAAATTGAATCCCTAGGGTCAATAAAACATACTCACTAGTAGTACTATCTCTATTATGTCTGGGGCGGGGACGACTTCTAGCAGGCTGAGGCTGACTCACGGGACTCTCTAATCCTGTAAAATATGATTAGGAAAATAATGGCTTTGCTTACAATGTGTCCGTTTTTATTTATTCAGGGACAATAAACAGCTACAATATGTGTTGGAATAGATAAAAGATAATACTGAATATTAACAATATTGCAGCCCACTAAATTATCCGCACACAAAAGACAATATGATTATGAGTGCCACTAGATAATTAATAAATTGTTACATCACATTAATAATAATTAATTACATCATGCAAAATAGAAATTCTAATTGATTGAATTGATTGCTTGGCAAACAGAGTAATAATTATTAACACTAAAACAAATAAATAATAAAATCTAGACTTGCTCACATTCCTAATAACATTATAAGATTCAACCATTCGACAGATAGGGCAGCGCCATAAGAAAGTTTGCTCGTGAGATTGATACAATCAAAATCACCATGGACAATACCATACATTACAGAAGCCTCTAGACACTTACGTCTAGATTCTTATCATTATCATATCTAAAGCATTTGTGGTATATTACCTGTCTGATTTGGCTCAGGCACTTGTTGTGTTCGAACTTCTACTGAACTGGCAACAGGCTCAGGAAATTCTGAAGTGTCTGTAATTAATTAAACAAAAGTATAGTATTGGTCAAAAATATAAATCTAATTATATACTTAGAGAGAAACAAAGAAAATAAATACTAAAAAGCAAAATGTAGTACTTATAAAACACAGAGTCTGATGTGATGGATTAAATAGTAAAATGTATGATTTATGAATGATTGTGTAGGTAATGATTTTTATTTACCTGATATGACAATGTCTTCTAAAACAACAATGTTGTCTGGTTCTGCTGTTAATTGGCGTTCAGGTTGAATGTTCTAAAAAACAAAATGTGTTATAATAATACATAATATGCATTCAAATGTTATACATATTGGTAGGTAACTTACAAATACAGGTACTCTGTGCTGAGTATCACCATAAACAGCTTGTTCCCCGATGATAGCCAAGATTTTTTTATCAATTTCTGATAAATCATCTTGATTGCTTGGACCACCACCAGTGCCTCGAGCATCCTCTCTCCGTTTGGCTAGTCTGGTCTTGCTTTTATGCTTTAGGTCAGCCCAGTACTATAAAATCAAAACAAATAATGTGGTAAATCTATCATAATAAGTTACAAAATTAGCATGCAGTTATTAGAAACTGTTAAGAATTACAAAAACTAAGTAAGTATACCATTTACCTTTTTCCACCGGTCGCCCGTCTTTGATGACCCAGAGCCAAAAGAATTGAGCCTGTTGGCAAGATCATTCCACTGCCTCTCCACAGTTTCCTTGGATCTTGAGCCAAGGCCAACACCCCTGGCTAAAGCGGGATGCTCAGCTAGAAAATCTAATAATTCTTCTAGTTGATCATTGGACACTCTATTTGCCATTTTATACTGAAACAAGATTATGTATTGTTAATTTCAAAGTTAATTATTACACCTTTGTTTCACATCAATAATATTTTAAAACTTACTTGTTGAACAGCCGAATAGTCCAAGTCGCTTCGAGTCCAAGTTAACACTGTTTTCACCCACTTATGCATCTTGTAACCGGCGCCAAGCTATTTTTGGTAAATTTTAAGAGGGTTTAAGTGGTTTTTAAGTTTTTTTCGTAACAAAACTTGTAAGATTCTTCATGTGACTGACAATTGACTTTAGTTCCGAAGTTTGCTACATAATTGTTTTGGCGCTAGTGTCGCAGCGATAAGTGCATTATAACAATTGGCGAGCGATCAGCGAACGATTTTTAGATAATACCGATTTTTTTAGCGTTTTGCGATTGATCGCGCGATGACTGCGCGATAATTGCTGATTGCTCTTTTTTACGTAATAAGCCTGGCATTAGAATCTCATGTTTTCTCAGGTTGATTAGCATGCTTATTGTCGTGTAAAGCACGCGCAGACTTGGTCTTTGACAAACATTCAAAAGTCCAAACTTAAGGTTTGCCAACGCGCAATGGAGCGCAGTATTCTAGGCGTCAAATTGACAGACCATATTCGCAACACCACACTGCGTTCCAAAACACAGATTAGTGACGTTGCTCAAAAAGCTGCTAAGCTGAAGCGGGACTGGGCTGGCCGCGTCTGCCGTATGCCCAATAAGCTTTGGGCCAAAATAACCACCATGAGGAGCCCTGACACTTCTAGAAGGCCTTGCGGCGTGGCATGGCGGGACGAGCTGGAAAAAACAAACGACCAGTGGTCCACTTTAGCCCTGGATCGAAAGAACTGGAAGTCATGGGGAGAGGCCTTTGCCCAGCAGTGGGATGATGCAGGCTAACAGTAACAGTAACAGTAACAGTAGTAGTAACAGTAACAGTAACAGTAACAGTAGTAGTAACAGTAACAGTAACAGTAACGCGCAATGCCAGAGCATTTCATTTTAACAATTCAACAACATTCAATGTACAAGTACGTTGTTTAGCAGATGAACTTTTCAAACACATGTACTTATGCTATGGAGCAATTGAATATGAATTTCTTTCAAAATCAAAATCGTGATTGAAAGTGTGTTTACACAATTGCGGTGCAGAATAAACAGTCAACCAAATCACTTGAAGATTTCACTACATAAGTATTAGGTTTATTTAGACTTTTACAAACCTTGTATGAGAATACCACCCATGACAAACTTGCTAATAACATATTTGTTTTACATTCCAGTACTTTGAGAACGCGTCAGCTTTCATCCCAGAGCGCTGGTCTGAGGACGCTCCGCAGCCGCCTCCAGGAGTCTACATGCCCTTCGGAGACGGGCCTCGGTATTGTATAGGTGGGTGTAGTAAGAAAGAAAGAAAGAAATACTCTCATACTCTCTCACTCTTCATAGCGCTTATTTATATGTCGCCCCGGGACAATTGTGTAACAGACTCCAGGGCGGGTTGTTTATGGCGCTAACAACTTATCGTCAAACCAAAAACTTGTTATAAATTACAAAACTACAAAACGGTGTTTCAAATTACAATTAGGTACAAAATTATGGCCTTGCCGTACGTCAAATACTTAAGGGGCTTTTTTTTTTCTTTTTTTTTTGTGGATGGGAAATCATCTAATGACTCCTCCCGCTCTGGGTGGAGCGGAAGGGAGTGTCAGACTCTTACTGACTAAAACCCACCCGTGTTCCTTTCTTAGCCCTTTATGTTCCGGGGCAGCGGTAACCCTTTCGGACGATCCCGCTACCCCGGCAGGCTTCGGCCCTGGCGGGCCCCTTCCTTTATGCTGACATCTCTTTGAGGCGCGCGTGGTACACATACGCGCCGTCCGGCACGGGCCTGGTCCTGATCGGACGGAGAGCTACCCATTACTCTCCGTCCGCAGGCCCGCGCCTACGGTGGCCGGGAGTCGTCACGCGGCTCCCGACGCCCGTAGCGTCTCCCGCGGCGGCTGAGGCGTGCGGCTCTTTCCCTGAGCCGTTCCGCCACCTCCTTCGCTAGCATGACTGCTTCGCAGAAGGAGGTGACCGCCTCCCACTCCCTCTCGCCTCGGACCATGGCTTGAACCAGGGCCGGACGCGAGAGGTCGCCGCCGTTGCCGATCGCCTCTACGAGGACACGGCGGTGCTCCGCCCAAGCGGGGCAGACCTCCACCGTATGCTCCACCGTGTCCTCTGGGCGATCCTCGCAATGGTGACACCCGGGCGTCTCCTCCCGCCTGATGATGTGCAGGAACCTCCCGAAACATCCGTGTCCGGTGAGGACCTGCGTCAGGCGGTAGGTGAGAACGCCGTGACGCCTCTCTAGCCACTCCTCAAAGAGGGGTCTTATCGCCACTATCGTGGCGTGCCCTGCGCTGGGTTGCGATAGTCGCTCTTTCCATGCCACCATGAGATCGCGCCGGAGGTCCGTCCGCTCCGCCGCTATTTGCCGCGGAAGCGGATACTTAAGGGGCTTACAGGACCTAAACGCAAAAAACGCAACTTTTAGAAACAATAAAAGTATATGATCGACTACAGTAAAAAAAAATCAAAAAAATATATGATATTCTTCAGGATAAATGCTAGGAAGATAGTGTGTTGAAAGCATAATACAACTTATTTGGTACCTACGATAGAAAAAAATCATAAAGATACCTCTAAAAAACTTTTTTTTTACAACAAAATTCATACCTACTAATATACATACAATCATTATGATTTTTTGTCAGATTATTCTACAAGCAACATACTAAAACTGTAGTGTTTTAGTTTTTTTGTCCAAACACTAGATTTTTCGTAAATCGATAATTGCTTCATATTTTGCAATAAATTACCAGCGTTGTGGCATCGCGCTTCTCTTTCTTTCCTATGCAGTCCGACAAAGACCGCGCTTTAGGTCATGTAGTCCTCTTAATAACGAGTACGTAATCGTTATTATTTGACATACGTAAGTATGTTACGTTAACCAACCGTTTGAAACAACCGGCCCTAGAAGTAGTAATGGATTTCATCATGACAGTTCAACAACATTCATTGCGTTATTTACGTTGTTGAGAGTAAAGTTGAAAGTGCGTTACGCAATTAGTTAGGGTTCTGTGGCGTAAGTACATTAATTAGGGTTAAATTCAAATAAAAAATTTTTTTACAGACCAGAGTGGATCCATATAATTATAGTGCTAGTATGAACGTATCCTATGTTACTAAGACTTAAAGGGAATACTAAAAAAAAGCCACAATAACATGAAATTATCATCCTTTTCTCTTTGATTATAATCAAAGCCCCTGGGAAAGGTGCTGGAGCCAACACGTCTCTCTGCATGACGCCCAGTTCGGATTCCGACCTGGACTGTCCACAGAATCTGCAGACTTCTGTCTTCTCTTTGACTTTTCTTTATGTATTAGAAGGCATGTTTTACTAATACACCGACCGATGTGACATGTGAATCCACGCAAGACCTAAAAATACAGTTACAATGAGAAGGGTTTCAGTCAAGTGGTAAGAGCGGCCTCTGATCATAAAAAAAATATAAGTGTTTATGAATTAGAAAGAAAAAGACTATGTTGAAGTAGGAACGTTTTGTATTTGACTCCAAAACAGTGGGCTTCATAACAGAAACCACAATGTCAGTATGGTCACAACCACAGAACAGTAAAAGAGATCTTCTTTCGTCACTTCTTGTGGTCACAACCAATGACTGTTCTCTTTGGTCACAACATAGATAAAAGCGTAATAGCCAACGGATAAGTGTTTAGAGCCTCGGTCTGTAGTACCATACCATAGAAATATAATATTCTTATATTTGAGTTATACGCCTCAGAAAGTAAGTACCTAACACATGCACAAAAACTACAAGTTTGTATTATTTTTTACTTCAACTGTCTCTTGGCATTCCTGCCTTACCCCTTGCAGACACAGCGTGATACATTTTTAACAAAAAAGTTTCAATAACTCTGTTCTCAGGCGCTAATTTCTAAGAATACACAAGTTATCGATGTAGCGTCAGCAAAAAAATGAACACCATATTGCGTTACCTCGTTTCAAGTTGAGTGTCGAGTTGCATATTTTTTACCGACGCGAGCTTTATTCGGCCACTTGTGTAAGTGGTTGGAGTGGCAACCCGATACTTATTGTTTTGGGGAAGGAATGTGTGAATCATATAGCCGTATCTTTATGGTATGTCACATGAGGTGTAGGCAGTAAGGTTTTACCTACATCATTTGGCTCATGCGATTACACAATCCGATATAAATTTCTATCTGTAGGTCAAATACATTTTAGATCTGAAGGCTAATTCGCGTACGTAATTAAAAATTTTCATAATATAATTTAAATCTCATCTCAGCGACAATCAATGACAACAACTTGTCAAAAAGGTTGGCGTTAGAGATATTTTTGACAGATTGAGACCGAGTTTAGGATGCGACACGAACATTCTTTAAAATACGGGAATTGCCCTTTTGAGCGGTATTCGAACCTGCCACCCACTCAGCCGTTACGCCAAATCCTCAAATCATACCCACGGTACATAAGTGTTCTTTCTTTCCGCAGGCAAAAGATTCGCTCTGATACAAATGAAGTGCTGTCTCCTAAGACTTCTGCAGCACATAAGGCTTTCACCAGCGCCCCGCACCGACTCGCTCGGCAAGGAGTACGTCGAGCCGCGCGTCGAGCCTTTCACCGCCGATCCCCGCTCCCCGCTCACGCTCCACCCCGCTGACTCTATGGTCACACTTAGTCTTTTATGACGAATTTTTTTTGCAGACCTTACTTTTTAAATGTACAACGCTACAAGGTTATTTTGGCGCGTGGTCAAAACCGATATGTCGCCGCCATCTTGATTTAACAATACAATTTCTGTGGCACTATTTCAAAAATATTTACCAACTTCTTTGTCAAATCATAATCAAATCAAAATCGTTTATTTTCATAAAATGTGGTAGGTACAAAAAATGTTAAATATAATTGTAGTGCAAAGACACATTCTGCCATGGAATGATGGCATGCAAAACCATACTAATATACTAATATTATAAATGCGAAAGTGTGTTTGTCTGTCTGTTACCTCTTCACGCTTAAACCGCTGAAAACCGATTTAGATGAAATTTGGTATAGAGATAGTTTGAGTCCCGGGTAAGGACATAGGATACTTTTTATCCCGATATTCCCACGGGATCGAAAAACCGCGGGGCGCAGCTAGTATTTAATACATGAAGTAGGTATGTAGTGACAACATACAGTAATACCGTAGTTAACTAAACCAACTAAAGGAACATAGGTATATAGGGTGACTGGTAATTAGTGACCGATACTTCAAACACGTGATTGTACTCATGATAACAAACAACTTTTACTAAGGGACCAACCTGAAATCGCGAAAAAAAAATCAGCTGTTCCCTACATTTTGACGAGTTATACGAACATAAATGTAGGGAACAGCTAATTTTTTTTTTCGCGATTTCTGGTTTGGTCCCATAGTAAAAGTTGGTTGTTATCATGAGTACAATCACGTGTTTAGGTATCGGTCACTAATTACCAGTCACCCTATATAATTAAAAAAATATTACAATGCATTTCTAAAGTGGTAGGCATTTGTGGTAGGTATTGTTATTGACAGGGGGCTGTCAATGTCATTCAGGCGCCAAAATATCTTTGGAGCACTCAATTTGAGATTGATCTGTGTTCTAAATTCTTTGCTAATTAGGTATGTTGCTGATCATGTGAATTTTTGTATGTAATGTTCACCCAGTTTATAAGAAAACAAACAAATTGTTTTGTTGTTTTCTTTTTTTTAAATAAATTAGTGATGTCTTTACCTATATCTTATATTGTAATTAAAATATGAAAGAGCTGGGTAGTAGCCAAAGTTGACCGTATACTTTTGGACTTTAATAACTAAAGGTGCTTAAAATGCTACTTAGTTTGAGTTAGGAAGCGTTCTTAGCCAGTGATTATACGGCATTTTAGGATAAGATTATTAATAAGTTATAAAGTTAATCATTTTTATAATTTTGTACTTGTCTTTTCTGTAAATAAACTGCTTTACTTGTACATATATCAATGGTTTTATTTATGCTCGTGACTCAACAATAACAGCCGCACGGGTCGTTCGAAGGTTAAGCTAGGCTTGCTGCGGTCGGTTCTTGGATGGGTGACCATCTAATACATATTGAGACTACGTAGGTACTCCGTGTCTCGGAAAGCAATACTAAGCGGTTGGTCCCGGCTGCCATTCGTAGATCTTTGTAGTCTTACCAAGGTCAAGGTGTTGTGTTACCCAGTAACTGGGTTGTGGAGGTCAGATCAAATAAAATAGTCATTCAGGCCATGCCGGCCAATCTCAACGGAGACTAACCTTCGGCGCGAGAGAAATTATAGTGCACAAGTTTAGTGTGTTTCTTGAGTTCCGCTGTCCCCATTAACGGGGATACCATCAATGGGGACAACGGGAAGGATATTTTATGACTCCCCGTTATCCCCATAATGGGGACAGCGGGAATAGACCCGCAGACAGAGGTGTACTCTCATATAGTCCGATGGGACGGCGGGCGCGCAATCCGACACGACCGGAGACCGGAGAGAGATCAGTCGCTCCATATTAAATACTGGTATTCAGCTGAACCCGGTTCGACTGGAAGCCGACCCCAACATAGTTGGAAAAAGGCTAGGCAGGTTGAATGGTTTCATTTATGCTCGTATGTGAAAAAAAAAACGAACTCCCGTAAATATCGATAAATAATAAACTAAAGTCCGGCCGCGCCAAATTTGCCAAAGATGTAAACAACAATGGCCGCTCGAAATTGAATAAAATCGATGTATTTCGATTTTGAAGAACATTTATTTTAAGTAATGTTTGTTTTCGTCTAGTTAGCTCGGAGATTTAGACGAAAACAAACATTACTAATAATAAATGTTCTTGTATATCGATTTTATTCAATTTTAAGCGGCCATTGTTGTTTACATATTTGGCAAATTTGGCGCGGTCAGACCTTACCTACAAGCAGGATCCATTCACAAACCTAGAACAGCCTTTTAACGCCTTCGCTTAGACTCGATTTCAATAGGTCCAATTCGTCTAAATCCCACCATAAATCTACTAAACCTGAGACGTGAACAATGAATCCAGTAAATCTCATATTATTCGACCTTTCACGAAGTTTCTTGAGCGACGTCCTTTCAAATCTTTTATTACATTAGGTTCCAGAACAGGTTTTTTTTTGAGATAGGACTTTCGGGCGAGATCTCGAAAAGCGGATTTATAAGAAATCGAGAAACTTGTTTGAAAGACTTAAGGGTTTTACTTTTCTCTTTTAATTAGGTGAGAAAAAAGCGGCCAAGTGCGAGTCGGTCTCGTACACGAAGGGTTCAGGACCACCGTACAATATTTAACACTCATCTGTCTAGCCTTTTCCCAACTATGTTGAGGTCGGCTTCCAGTCTAACCGGATGTAGCTGAATACTAGTATTTTATATGGAGCGACTGCCTATCTGACCTCCACAACCCAGTTGTTGAGTAATCCGATTCCCCTTGGTAAGACTGGTTATCAGACTTTCGGGCTTCTGACGACCTGTAACGACTGTCGAAGATCCATGTATGACAGCCTGGACCTGTTTTTTACATTTCTATGGCCGGGACCAACGGCTTAACGTGCTTTTCGAGGCACGGAGGGGTCTTGGTATGTAAAGATGGTCACCCATCCACGGACCAACCGCGGCAAGCGTAGCTTAACCTGATCGATCGAACTGTGCGGCTGTTATTTCAGCCACAAGCCCCTCCCGCCCTTAGATACAATATTTAACACTACCACAGAATAACTAATAGTACTTACACTACTTAGGTAGGTACGTCTATTCAAACTAATGTTTCAAATTAATTATTGCTATTTCAAGTTAAACAAATACCAACTTTATTTTAATGATTATTAAGTTGATTTCAGATTGACTAGCACTATTGAAAAAGTTTAAAAAATGTTTGAAGTTGTAGCGCAAACGATTTAAAGTTATTTTTCCATAAACTCATATTTGTATGCATTTTTGGAAAATAAATCGCGAATGCAGATTATTATGTTTTTCTTAGATACTTTAGTAAAAAAAAAACACGATTCTTGTACCTATGGGGAGTATGGGGACCCTCTTAATTTTATTCCATTACTTAATTTATATTATTCGTTGTTATAGCTGCCATACTAGTACCTACACAACACACTCTGCGATTTCAAGTGTCTACCTATAGAGGTTCAAAAGAGCCTTGCCAGCCATGTGTCAAATGGACGGACTGATGGACAACAGAGCCGTCTCCGGGTGCCGACAGAAGTGAAAACAAAACAGAATACTTAGCCATCACTCACTGACATATCGGATATACATTAAAATCGAACACATCCGAAGCGGTATCGTTACGGTAACAGTGGCGCGAATTCAATGGTTTTTTCCCATCTCAAAAAAATGCCCAACGCGCCTAAAGAAGTGTGCACTTAAAAAAAAAGTTAATAATTGACGACAATAACAGACAATAAGAGTTTAGAGCGATGGTGGCCCAGTGGTCATCCCCCCGCTTGAGATGAGGTGAAGGTGACGTGGGTTCAGACGTTACGACTCGTAGCTCCAAACCCAGACAGGCGCTTTACTTTGTGTAAATAATTCCATCACCACTTTGCTCTCAAAACGGTGAAGGAAAACATCGTGAGGAAATCGGCAGGACCATGTCTAAAAAAATCGAAGACATGTTACACTAGCAATCCACACTGGATTCGCGTGGTAGACTTAGCTACGGCCCACTCTCACAGAGAAGAGGCCTCTGTCCCAGCAGTGGGAACATTATAGGCTGATTAATGATTATGCTCAAGGTATGTTTTGGGCTGTAACTTAAAGAGAGTTATACTTTTGAGCAAAGGCCACTTTACATAGAGAGCCCAGGGAGCCTAAACAGGCCACTTTGGCAGAATCATAAAAGGATAACATTATGAATCATAATAAAAAAAGCTTTATCACGGCAATAAAAATATTCAACAATATTCCAAAAGAAATAAGGGAACTCCCTCTAAAACGCTTTAAATCAAAACTACACAAATGGCTTATTGATAATTGTTTTTATAGTGTAAAAGAATTTTTTGAGAAAAAAATAGACGATAAATATAAGATATGATGCTGAGTTTTATAATTATATTAAGTACTTTACCTATTATTCTTCTGTATTCAAATAGATACGAAACCCTAATAACCAATGTTATTAAAAATGTATTAATTTTAACAAATTAATGCGTTAAATATTTGCATGCCAGTCCATGGCGAAACATGTAAGATCATCACTTTATTTATAAGACCTTAATGTACCATGTTTTAAAGCAAATAAATATATTCTATTCTAAAAAAAAAGTCGTAAAATGGTCACAAACTGACAATTCATAATATTATTTGCGTACAATTTCATATCACGCAATTCATGTGTTTTGACAGTTTTGTATCGAGATTCGTAAAATGGTCCACAAAATATGAATTGCTTTAATGTCAAATAATATTATGAATTGTCAGTTTGTGACCATTTTACGACTTTTATTATGATTCATAATGTTATCGTTTTATGATTCTGCCAAAGTGGCCTTTTTAGGCCCCCTGAACCTTTTCTATATCATTCATTTTAAAATAATCCCATGAAAATAATTAGATACTTACTTATTACTATTATCCATATTATTATTTGTATATGGTGCTACATATGTATTATGTTTGAAACAAGTACCCTGTGTCCTGTGTCGGTGTTAGCTTTCTAAGTTATAAACAAAAGGGTCACGAACAACCATGAAATATACTTAAAAAATCACAATGAACAAACAGCTCTTATTACAATGCAGTAAAGTTTAAAATCTCATGAGTTTTTCTGGAGACTTTCAATCTTTCGTCGGGAACATCTTGCCTTTATAAGGTGGTGACTCATGATTTTTAAATCATTAGACCAATGTTTCCTTGTTGCATAATACATTGTTTAAGTGTTTTTACACGAAAAAATATTAAAAAGTTTGTGATTTGTGAAAAAAAATAATGAAAACTTTTCAAGATGTTTTGAAAATCGGCGCCCGAGATTCTAAGATGAAGGTTAGTCACTTTTTAGCTTATTTTTAATTAATTTGTGTTATATGCTTCTTAGGTCTTCCAATTTTTGGTCTGTTTCACCACCCCATGATATGACTGTGTCAGTTAAATTCAGTTTTTATTTCTAAACTAGCAGCGCCCCGCGGGTTCACCCGCATAAGTTTAGATCCCGTGGGAATATCGGGATAAAACCAATGTCCTTTCCCGGGACTCAAACTATCTCTATACCTTTCATCTAGGTAAATCGGTTCAGCGGTTTAAGCGTGAAGAGGTAACAGACAGACACACTTTCGCATTTATAATATTAATATATGGATTAGTATAGATTTATCTGTTGGCACAGAATAACTAACAGTACTTATGCCCTGTTTCTGAGGTTTTTAAACAGAGTTTATCCATTCGATAGTGATTATTGGTTCGATATCGTGTTTCTGAACACGACATTAAGGAAGAACTTAGCTTAAAAGTCCAGTGAATTATTATCGAGGGTTTACCTGAGAACCTCAAAAACCGAACATAAGGAAGGAATCTCGCTTAAATAGATAATTATGTCGAATCAACGAGTCCGCGTATCACTGGTCAGTTTCCCTCAGTCGTCAGTTTATTTTATTCGCCAGTTTCGTTGATTAGCCAGTTTCACTGATTCGTCAGTTTTCCCGATTAGACAGTTGTGTTTACTCGACAGTTTCCAGTGTTTGCCAGTTTTCGTCGATTCGTCAGTTTGGTACACTCAAGGGAAAACGTTTTTAAATGTTGAATAAACAATGAGTTTGTATAATATTCCATAGATATGGCTAAAAGTTATCAAATTTAATAGATCTTAATCCTACTATCACACTAATATTATAAAGGCGAAAGTTTGTGAGGATGGATGGATGTTTTTTACTCTTTCATGCAAAAACTACCAAACGGATTTTGATGAATCTTTACAGTAATATAGCTTGAATAACAACATAGGATACTTTTTATCCCGATATTCCCACGGGATCGACACTGATGCGGGTGAAACCGCGGGGCACCGCTTGTTATATATAAATTAGCAGTCGTGTGTGCAGTTTTCTATCGATTGTACTTTGGCTGACGAATTGAATAAAACTGACGAATCGACGAAAACTGGCAAACACTGGAAACTGTCGAGTAAACGCAACTGTCTAATCGGGAAAACTGACGAATCAGTGAAACTGGCTAATCAACGAAACTGGCGAATAAAATAAACTGACGACTGAGGTAAACTGACCAGTGATACGCGGACTCGAATCAACGAGTCAGCTATTGAAAGTTTAAACTCCGTTTAAGAATACTGCAGTAACCGGGCATAAGTCCGTTGGATAGTGTCTAAACGATGACTGTGATACACACCCTTAGCGTGATCAAATATAAAACCAACTAGTTGGTTGTTGCAATATCGAAAAAAAAATAGTAGTAGAAAGAAAGAAAGAAAAAGTACCTATTTATTGCGACTCGTACAGGAAGATCACAAACTAAACTAAACACAGTAAAAAATAAAAAATCAAGTTATACAATAAAAAAAAATAATGAAACAAAAAAAAGAAAAATGAAACAGAAAATCCTATACGAGGCCAAAAGGCTCCTATCTCAGCATGATGCTGCGAAATAAATGTCGCAGCGCTGGTATTCTGATAGGGCCTGCCGCTGTGAGTAGGTCTAGGTAGTAGGTTGACTTCTCAATATTAAGTAGGTAGGGAATAAGTAATCAAAGCGTAAAACCGTTTTTTTCTTAAGCCGGCATGTCCTAGAACCAAAAATTCGAAGACATGTGACATCCGTCAACCCATACTGGGCCCGCGTGGTGGATGATGACCCACTCCCTACAAATCATGCAAAGCATTCAAATCATTTTAAGTAATTTTTGTTTTCGTCTAAATCTCCTAGCTAACTGGACGAACACAAACATTAAGTACTTAAAATTAAAACTCTTGTTTATCGATTTTATTCAATTTCGAGCGGCCATTGTTGTTTACATCTTTTGCAAATCTGCTACTCCCCCCACAGAGAGGAGGCTTGGGTCTCAGCAGTGGGAACATTATAGGCTCATTATGCTAACCACAGAACAGAACAGAGCTACCCGTATTTACAATCACACTAATATTATAAAGGCGAAAGTTTGTGAGTGTGTGTGTGTGAGGGTGTGTTTATATGTTTGTTACTTCTTCACGCTCAAACGGCTGGATCAATTTTGGTAAAATTTTGTATGGAGGTAGCTGACACCCTGGATTAACATATAGACTACTTTTTATCCCGATATTCCCACGGGATCGACATTTACGCGGGTGAAACCGCGGGGCGCAGCTAGTTAATATTGTAAATGCGAAAGTGTGTCTGTCTGTTACCTCTTCACGCTTAAACCGCTGAAATAATTTAGATGGGTATAGAGATAGTTTGAGTCCCAGGAAAGGACATGATAGTTTTTATCCCCGAAATTATCACTTAAGGATGTAAAAAGGGTGGAAATTTGTAAAGGGAATCAATAAAAAAGGAATATAAGACTTTTATCAATTAACTTTTCGTTAGAAATAAAGAATTTTGGACCAATTAGGTAAGTAGTCATCCTTTTAGCGGGTGAAATGAGGGGTAGAAGTTTATATGGGGAAACTGAAAAATACCGCTATAGTCCGAGATTGATGAAAAAGCAGATTGGATAAAAAATAATTAATCTACCCAAATTACTAATTTCATGCGGACGAAGTCGCGCGCAAAAGCTAGCCTCTAATACGATGATAGGCAGACCACTATAGGTTCACTGCCCATTCGTTCGCTGTATCCAATCAAATCATCGAAATGATTGGAATTCGATCTGCTTCTGCGAAATAGACTAATAATGAGCAGTGCAAATTGTTCGTGTCTATGGTGCACACTACTGACCAATCATCAAATTATAGGTAAGTATATTAACTTAAGCTTACAAAACTAAATAAATGTTGCGGATAATAATTCACTACCTATATTCAGGTCAGATAAAAGCTAAAGACTATGTATATTTGAGTAAAAAACAATAAAAGTAAAAATATTTTCATAATTATTTTATATTTTCCTGCAGCGGCAATGTTTACATTACTGAATGTTCAAAAAACCAACGCACGTAACGGCACACACATAATTTTGAATTAAGAGCATTCAAGGATTATTACTGCTGTCTCAATTCTGAAGCAATTAAAAAAAAATAAAGCTTCTTGGGCCGTATCCCTCGTCATCCCTTAAGAAGGAGTACGTCTGAAAAACAAAAACGACGTAGGTTTTTTATAGTGCACGTTCTTTGAATGGTCCCTTTCACGTCACTTGCCGTACATTTCCTATCGTAATTGCGATCTGACACTGTGAATGGCGTGTGGACAGATAAAAGAACCTTCTGTTTCGCTCGCTCATCTTTAGACATAGACACAATATGGCGGATTATCCTGTAATGTTGCGGAGAAAAGCTTTTTTTGTATCCTAGATTTTCGAGTTCTTTTTTTCTTGTTCTTTCTAGATTTTAGTAGGCACTAGTAGCTTTCGGTGTAGACGGCAGCGCCTGCTTATCTTTACGAGTCCGTCACACTAAAGTTATTGACGGTGTAAGATAGCGTTATGTTTATTTCTAAGTTAGGTACAATTTGTTATCGCTAAGTACAAGGCCGCTTTTACATGTGAGTGAACTTAGCAAATCATTGTCCAGCAGATCAAAAATAAATATGAGTTCTTTTCGCATGCAGCTGAGTTCTACAGTTCCTGATACTTTTTAGAAATAGTTCTGGCGTTTTTACATTAAAAAAGTCAATTGGCAAAATGATCTGCCAACTTCCCGTAGCAGATCATTTGCAGCAGATCAAAAACAAATTTGAGTTCTTCTCGCATGCGGCTGAGTTCTACAGTTCCTGATACTTTTTACAAATACTTCTGGGGTTTTTACATTAAAAAAGTCAATTGGCAAAATGATCTGCCAACTTCCCGTAGCAGATCATTTTGCAGCAGATCAAAAATGAATGTGAGTTCTTTCGCATGCGGCTGAGTTCTACAGTTCCTGATACTTTTTACAAATAGTTCTGGCGTTTTTACCTTAAAAAAAGTCAATTGGAAAAATGATCTGCCAAACTCCCGTAGCAGCAGATCAAAAACAAATGTGAGTTCTTCTGGCAATCGGCTGATTTCTACAGTTCCTGATACTTTTCAGGAATAGATCTGAACTCACGTCCACTTTTGTGAAAGGCTAGAACTCTTTCGTTTTTCACAGGTTCGCATCAGACCTGCAATCTAAAACTCGATTCGAATCCAGAACTCACGCTAGAGTGCCAGCAGATCATGGTTGAACGTCCGAAAAGGCGAAAAATAATATTTTAATCCTTTCAAATCATAGTGAAAGGCTAGAACTCTTTCGTTTTTCACAGATTCGCATCAGACCTGCAATCTAAAACTCGATTCGAATCCAGAACTCACGCTAGAGTGCCAGCAGATCATGGTTGAACGTCCGAAAAGGCGAAAAATAATATTTTAATCCTTTCAAATCATAGTGAAAGGCTAGAACTCTTTCGTTTTTCACAGGTTCGCATCAGACCTGCAATCTAAAACTCGATTCGAATCCAGAACTCACGCTAGAGTGCCAGCAGATCATGGTTGAACGTCCGAAAAGGCGAAAAATAATATTTTAATCCTTTCAAATCATAGTGAAAGGCTAGAACTCTTTCGTTTTTCACAGGTTCGCATCAGACCTGCAATCTAAAACTCGATTCGAATCCAGAACTCACGCTAGAGTGCCAGCAGATCATGGTTGAACGTCCGAAAAGGCGAAAAATAATATTTTAATCCTTTCAAATCATAGTGAAAGGCTAGAACTCTTTCGTTTTTCACAGATTCGCATCAGACCTGCAATCTAAAACTCGATTCGAATCCAGAACTCACGCTAGAGTGCCAGCAGATCATGGTTGAACGTTCGAAAAGGCGAAAAATAATATTTTAATCCTTTCAAATCATAGTGAAAGGCTAGAACTCTTTCGTTTTTCACAGGTTCGCATCAGACCTGCAATCTAAAACTCGATTCGAATCCAGAACTCACGCTAGAGTGCCAGCAGATCATGGTTGAACGTCCGAAAAGGCGAAAAATAATATTTTAATCCTTTCAAATCATAGTGAAAGGCTAGAACTCTTTCGTTTTTCACAGGTTCGCATCAGACCTGCAATCTAAAACTCGATTCGAATCCAGAACTCACGCTAGAGTGCCAGCAGATCATGGTTGAACGTCCGAAAAGGCGAAAAATAATATTTTAATCCTTTCAAATCATAGTGAAAGGCTAGAACTCTTTCGTTTTTCACAGGTTCGCATCAGACCTGCAATCTAAAACTCGATTCGAATCCAGAACTCACGCTAGAGTGCCAGCAGATCATGGTTGAACGTCCGAAAAGGCGAAAAATAATATTTTAATCCTTTCAAATCATAGTGAAAGGCTAGAACTCTTTCGTTTTTCACAGGTTCGCATCAGACCTGCAATCTAAAACTCGATTCGAATCCAGAACTCACGCTAGAGTGCCAGCAGATCATGGTTGAACGTTCGAAAAGGCGAAAAATAATATTTTAATCCTTTCAAATGATAGTGAAACTTTTCAAATCATAGTGAAAGGCTAGAACTCTTTCGTTTTTCACAGATTCGCATTAGACCTGCAATCTAAAACCCGATTCGAATCCAGAACTCACGCTAGAGTGCCAGCAGATCATGGTTGAATGTTCGAAAAGGCGAAAAATAATATTTTAATCCTTTCAAATGATAGTGAAACTTTTCAAATCATAGTGAAAGGCTAGAACTCTTTCGTTTTTCACAGATTCGCATTAGACCTGCAATCTAAAACCCGATTCGAATCCAGAACTCACGCTAGAGTGCCAGCAGATCATGGTTGAATGTTCGAAAAGGCGAAAAATAATATTTTAATCCTTTCAAATGATAGTGAAACTTTTCAAATCATAGTTAAAGGCTAGAACTCTTTCGTTTTTCACAGATTCGCATCAGACCTGCAATCTAAAACTCGATTCGAATCCAGAACTCACGCTAAAGTGCCAGCAGATCATGGTTGAACGTTCGAAAAGGCGAAAAATAATATTTTAATCCTTTCAAATGATAGTGAAACTTTTCAAATCATAGTGAAAGGCTAGAACTCTTTCCTTTTTCACAGATTCGCATTAGACCTGCAATCTAAAACCCGATTCGAATCCAGAACTCACGCTAGAGTGCCAGCAGATCATGGTTGAATGTTCGAAAAGGCGAAAAATAATATTTTAATCCTTTCAAATGATAGTGAAACTTTTCAAATCATAGTGAAAGGCTAGAACTCTTTCGTTTTTCACAGATTCGCATCAGACCTGCAATCTAAAACTCGATTCGAATCCAGAACTCACGCTAGAGTGCCAGCAGATCATGGTTGAACGTTCGAAAAGGCGAAAAATATAATTTTAATCCTTTCATATCATAGTGAAACTTTTCAAATCATAGTGAAAGGCTAGAACTCTTTCGTTTTTCACAGGTTCGCATCAGACCTGCAATCTAAAACTCGATTCGAATCCAGAACTCACGCTAGAGTGCCATCAGATCATGGTTGAACGTTCGAAAAGGCGAAAAATAATATTTTAATCCTTTCAAATCATAGTGAAAGGCTAGAACTCTTTCGTTTTTCACAGGTTTGCATCAGACCTGCAATCTAAATATCGATTCGAATCCAGAACTCACGCTAGAGTGCCAGCAGATCATGGTTGAACGTCCTAAAAGGCGAAAAATAATATTTTAATCCTTTCAAATCATAGTGAAAGGCTAGAACTCTTTCGTTTTTCACAGGTTCGCATCAGACCTGCAATCTAAAACTCGATTCGAATCCAGAACTCACGCTAAAGTGCCAGCAGATCATGGTTGAACGTTCGAAAAGGCGAAAAATAATATTTTAATCCTTTCAAATGATAGTGAAACTTTTCAAATCATAGTGAAAGGCTAGAACTCTTTCGTTTTTCACAGATTCGCATTAGACCTGCAATCTGAAACCCGATTCGAATCTAGAACTCACGCTAGAGTGCCAGCAGATCATGGTTGAATGTTCGAAAAGGCGAAAAATAATATTTTAATCCTTTCAAATGATAGTGAAATTTTTCAAATCATAGTGAAAGGCTAGAACTCTTTCGTTTTTCACAGATTTGCATCAGACCTGCAATCTAAAACTCGATTCGAATCCAGAACTCACGCTAAAGTGCCAGCAGATCATGGTTGAACGTTTGAAAAGGCGAAAAATAATATTTTAATCCTTTCAAATCATAGTGAAACTTTTTAAATCATAGTGAAAGGCTAGAACTCTTTCGTTTTTCACAGGTTCGCATCAGACCTGCAATCTAAAACTCGATTCGAATCAAGAACTCACGCTAGAGTGCCAGCAGATCATGGTTGAACGTTCGAAAAGGCGAAAAATAATATTTTAATCCTTTCAAATCATAGTGAAACTTTTCAAATCATAGTGAAAGGCTAGAACTCTTTCGTTTTTCACAGATTCGCATCAGACCTGCAATCTAAAACTCGATTCGAATCCAGAACTCACGCTAGAGTGCCAGCAGATCATGGAAGATCCTAACTTTAAAACTGACGGACTTTCATACATTTCATCCCCCTTTTTAACCCTTTGGGGGTGGAATTATCAAAAACGCTGACACACGTATAAATTAATTTTCAACCGTCAGCCTAAACACAAAACTTGAATATCCTAACTTTAAAAGTGAGAGACTTTCATAGAAAACTTCATCCCCCTTTTTAACCCTTTGGGGGTGGAATTATCAAAAACGCTGAGATACGTATAAATTAATTTTCAATCGTCAGCCTAACCACGAAACTTGAAGATCCTAACGTTAAAAGTGACGGACTTTCACATACACAACTTCATCGCCCTTTTAACCCTTCGGGGGTGGAATATTTAAAAACACTGAGACACATATAAATTAATTTTCAATCATCAGCCTAAACACAAAATTTGAAGATCCTAACTTCAAAACTGACAGACTTTCATACACAACTCCATCCCCTTTTTTAACCCTTTTGGGGTGGAATTATCAAAATCGCTGCGACATGTGTAAATTAGTTTTCAATCGTCAGCCTAGAAACAAAATTTGAAGATCCTATCTTTAAAACTGACGGACTTTTATAGAAAACTTCATCCCCCTTTTTAACCCGTTGGGGGTGGAATATTCAAAAACGCTGAGACACGTGTAAATTAATTTTTAATCTTCAGCCTAAACACAATATTTGAAGATCCTAACTTTAAAACTGACGGACTTTCATACACAACTTCATCCCTTTTTTAACCTTTTGGGGGTGGAATTATAAAAAACGCTGAGACACGTATAAATTAATTTTCAATCGTCAGCCTTAACACAAAATTTGAAGATCCTTACTTTAAAACTGACGGACTTTCACATACTCAACTTCATCCCCCTTTTTAACCCTTTGGGGGTGGAATATTCAAAAACGCTGAGACACGTGTAAATTAATTTTCAATCGTCAGCCTAAACACAAAACTTGAAGATCCTTACTTTAAAACTGACGGACTTTCACATACTCAACTTCATCCCCCTTTTTAACCCTTTGGGGGTGGAATATTCAAAAACGCTGAGACACGTGTAAATTAATTTTTAATTGTCACCCTAAACACAAAACTTGAAGATCCTTACTTTAAAACTGACGGACTTTCACATACTCGACTTCATCCCCCTTTTTAACCCTTTGGGGGTGGAACATTCAAAAACGCTGAGACACGTGTACATTAATTTTTAATCTTCAGCCTAAACACAATATTTGAAGATCCTAACTTTAAAACTGACGGACTTTCATACACAACTTCATCCCTTTTTTAACCTTTTGGGGGTGGAATTATAAAAAACGCTGAGACACGTGTAAATTAATTTTTAATCTTCAGCCTAAATACAATATTTGAAGATCCTAACTTTAAAACTGACGTCAGTTTTAAAGTAAGGATCTTCAAATTTTGTGTTTAGGCTGACGATTGAAAATTAATCGCCCTAATGCAGGTCCAAAATTGGTTTACTGCTAATAATTTAGTATTAAATGGAAATAAAACTAAGTGCATAAGATTTTCTTTACCAAATGTCAAAGGTAGTGATTATGAGATTATATTGAATCAAGAGAAACTAGAATTCGTCGATAAAACTGTTTTCCTAGGGATCACGCTTGACTCACGGCTACAATGGGGTCCTCATTTAACATCTCTTGCAGGACGGCTAAGTTCAGCAGCTTATGCTGTTAGAAAAATCCGTCAATTTACTGATATAGATACCGCGAGACTAGTCTATTTTAGTTACTTTCATAGTATCATGTCTTACGGTATTTTACTTTGGGGACGGGCTGCAGACATCGATTCTATTTTTATTCTGCAGAAAAGAGCCATCAGAGCCATATATAATCTCCGCAGGCGTGATTCTCTAAGGGAACTGTTTAAGGAAATTAACATCATGACGGTGCCTTGTCAATATATCTACGAAAACATCATGTATGTAAGGAAAAATTTACATCTTTTTAACAAAAGAGGTGAAAGACATTAATTATAGTACTAGAAATAGGGACCTATTAGTTCAACCAGGTTTCAGACTGGCTAAAGTAGACTCATCTTTTATGGGGTACTGTTTAAAATGTTATAATAAAATACCTCCCCACATTCTTCAACTGAATGAGACAAAATTCAAGTCTTGTATGAAACGCACACTACGCAGGCAGGCATATTATAAGTTAGGGGATTACATCGCGGATAAAAATGCCTGGCTCAATGCTGGTCCTGCTCCACAACCACAACTAATTGATTAACACATGAAAATACTGTTGGAGCTGCTGAAGATTGTAAGACTATCTTTGCATTGTATAAACTCAATTTTCTTTGTATTGTATAATTGCATAGCACAGATGTGAGTTCTATGTACTATAGTGCTACCATTTACCGGGTAATATGTCTTTCATTGACTTGAATGAGCCCTGGCGGCTGATAGTATGTCATGCTCACACAAATGTCTCGCTGACGGTGGCGTGTGTGTTGGATCATTTAGCTCCCTTCAAAATGGTTGAGCTGAATGGTGCTGATCTATGCGTCATGTTCGTGAACGGGCGCCGTCAGTTGGGGCTGGGCATCACTCAGCTGCCTCGGCTTATTTTGAATTATTTTATTTTGAATTGTTGTTTTGTTACTATTTGCTGTACTCTGGACGCTTTTACCGCGTAGTAAGTTTCTTTTTTTACATCGTTCTCACATAAATATAAATTCAAAATAAATGATGTAACTAATATTTTTGTAAAACTATAATTTAAAAGAGTGTCCATGGAGTTTCTTGCCCGTTCTTCTCCATAGGTACCTACGCTTTGGAATGGGCAACTAGCTTCATATTTTCTGACTGACCGACTTCTTGACAATTCAAAAGTGCCTGTAAATGGTTTAATTGAAATAAATGCTTTGAGTTTGAGTTTGAGTTTGAATCTATACGTGTCTCAGCGTTTTTGATAATTCCACCCCCAAAGGGTTAAAACGGGGGATGAAGTTCTGTATGAAAGTCCGTCAGTTTTAAAGTTAGGATCTTCAAATGTTGTGCTTAGGCTGATGATTGAAAATTAATTTATACGTGTCTCAGCGTTTTTGATAATTCCACCCCCAAAGGGTTAAAAAATGGGATGAAGTAGTGTACGTGAAAGTCCGTCACTTTTAAAGTTAGGATCTTCAAATTTTGTGTTTAGGCTGACGATTGAAAATTAATTTATACGTATTTCAGTGTTTTTGAATATTCCACCCCAAAGGGTTAAAAAGGGGGATAAAGTTGTGTTTGAAAGTCCGTCAGTTTTAAAGTTAGGATCTTCAAGTGTCATGTTTAGGCCGACAGTTGAAAATTAATTTATACGTGTCTAAGCGTTTTTAATAACTCCACCCCCAAAGGCTTAAAAAGGGGGAAGAAATTGTGTATGTGAAAGTCCGTCAGTTTTGAAGTTAGGATCTTCAAATTTTGTGTTTAGGCTGACGATTGAAAATTAATCTATGCGTGTCTCAGCGTTTTTGATAATTCCACCCCCAAAGGGTTAAAACGGGGGATGAAGTTCTGTATGAAAGTCCGTCAGTTTTAAAGTTAGGATCTTCAAATGTTGTGCTTAGGCTGATGATTGAAAATTAATTTATACGTGTCTCAGCGTTTTTGATAATTCCACCCCCAAAGGGTAAAAAAATGGGATGAAGTAGTGTACAGTGGGTTATATGTGTTAGCTGACCCACCTAAAAGTTAGACGAATTTGAACCTTCTGCAATTAGCAGTACCTAGATAAATGTGTTATTCGATTTCGAGCTTCACGAACTATATAGAACGACTTGTTCAAGGTAGGTAAATATTATAGAATACAGTTATGCCAATTTGATCTTTAACACGTAACCTTAGGGTAGGTAAGCTTTTGAATACTGTTTTGTCACATGATGGAGTTGTTAATTTCAACGATACTTGTTAAGTCGATTTGGTCTAGTGGTTGCAACAGTGAACCTATAGCAACATGGTTGCGAGTTCAAAACAAACTTTCCACTTCTTGTAGCTTTATGTTTACAATATTCAATTATGTTTTTTGAATCCAAAACATTATTTATATTAAATTAAAATAGTTAATTTAAATGAACTATTTAAAAACAAATACCTAACATGAGAAATAAAAAACAATAATGATTATGATAACGATTTTATTCAAAATAAATACAAAATAATCACTTACAAAATTAATTACTTGTTTTAAATATAAGGTATTCTATGATAAGCTTGAATTTTTGTTTCTTCGTTTCAACAATGTCTATAAAATACCCATTTTTATTTTTAAGTAGGTAAGTAATCAGTTACATGTAGTGAATCAACATGTTATATGTTTAGAAATATATATAGGTATTTCTATTTTATAACAATAACATCACCACATTAACTATCATACTTACCTACTTCTAAACTATAAGTGAAAATATTTTTTTAGAAAATAGTAATTACTAAAATATAAGTGAAAAAATAGCACTAAATACTTTGATGTTTTACCTACTTTATAATTTTTTTCTACTTAAGTATTTTTAGTTTTAAATATGGTTATGATCGTAAAAAGGACCTGCTTATTCATTGTATGAAACACTTCCATAGAAATTATGATGACAACAGTTTATTTAACACACACACTGACACGTAAGTAAGTATTGTTGACTGCGGGCGGTGGTGATATCATAATAGCGAAATGGAGCACCATGTCTTTCCACAATTTGTTGCAAGCGGCTTCGCATGCCGCACACCATGTTCCAGCAAGCATCACTTACTCTTCATGAGAACGTTGAAATCACAAGTTGCGCCAAATTCTCCTGACTTCTGATGAATCCCAATTTAAAATCATTTGACCCCACAAGTTTTCTATTGGGTTTACGTTTTAACTACAATCTGACTGTATTTCTGTGAAACAAAGAAATGAAACAGGTGTCACTATACGTTATAAAAAATATGTTTGCTTACGTCACGGCATAAGGAATAGTTAGGTATAAAAACAAAGTATAAAATTAGAAAAATACACTTACTGCTATAATATTATGTCTTCTAGCAATCTTTCTGATGCCAACATTCTCCTCGTGCAAATAGATTATTTTGTATTTTAAATAATCACTCAATTGAGACATGATAATAAAACTATAAAAAATAAATTAAAAACTTGGAAAAAGACGTTGTTTTCACAATTTAGTAAGGCAAGGTAAAACATATTCACGCGTAGTCACTGCAATTGTGCGTAGACTGGCTTTTAGCTTTATTATTGTGACGGTTCATTTTTATTTTCCTACCCGTATTTTTAGTAACATTTGAATACTAGTTTTATAATGAATACGCATATTTGTCTTTCAACTACCCACTTATTACAAGTTAGGCGAAAATATTACCGAGTAGCGCTAGTCTGATAAACTCATACAAATGAAATAACTCTTAATGTTACAGGCAGAGGGTTCAAATTCCTTCGTTTATAGGGTGGGTCAGATAACTCATATAACCCACTGTACGTGAAAGTCCGTCAGTTTTAAAGTTAGGATCTTCAAATTTTGTGTTTAGGCTGACGATTGAAAATTAATTTATACGTATTTCAGTGTTTTTGAATATTCCACCCCAAAGGGTTAAAAAGGGGGATAAAGTTGTGTTTGAAAGACCGTCAGTTTTAAAGTTAGGATCTTCAAGTGTCATGTTTAGGCCGACAGTTGAAAATTAATTTATACGTGTCTCAGCGTTTTTGAATATTCCACCCCCAAAGGGTTAAAAAGGGGGATGAAGTTGAGTATGTGAAAGTCCGTCAGTTTTAAAGTAAGGATCTTCAAGTTTTGTGTTTAGGCTGACGATTGAAAATTAATTTATACGTGTTTAAGCGTTTTTAATAACTCCACCCCCAAAGGCTTAAAAAGGGGGAAGAAATTGTGTATGTGAAAGTCCGTCAGTTTTGAAGTTAGGATCTTCAAATTTTGTCTTTAGGCTGACGATTGAAAATTAATTTATACGTATTTCAGTGTTTTTGAATATTCCACCCCAAAGGGTTAAAAAGTGGGATAAAGTTGTGTTTGAAAGTCCGTCAGTTTTAAAGTTAGGATCTTCAAGTGTCATGTTTAGGCCGACAGTTGAAAATTAATTTATACGTGTCTCAGCGTTTTTGAATATTCCACCCCCAAAGGGTTAAAAAGGGGGATGAAGTTGAGTATGTGAAAGTCCGTCAGTTTTAAAGTAAGGATCTTCAAGTTTTGTGTTTAGGCTGACGATTGAAAATTAATTTACACGTGTCTCAGCGTTTTTGAATATTCCACCCCCAAAGGGTTAAAAAGAGGGATGAAGTTGAGTATGTGAAAGTCCGTCAGTTTTAAAGTAAGGATCTTCAAATTTTGTGGTAAGGCTGACGATTGAAAATTAATTTATACGTGTCTCAGCGTTTTTTATAATTCCACCCCCAAAAGGTTAAAAAGGGGATGAAGTTGTGTATGAAAGTCCGTCAGTTTTAAAGTTAGGATCTTCAAATATTGTGTTTAGGCTGAAGATTAAAAATTAATTTACACGTGTCTCAGTGTTTTTGAATATTCCACCCCCAACGGGTTAAAAAGGGGGATGAAGTTTTCTATGAAAGTCCGTCAGTTTTAAAGATAGGATCTTCAAATTTTGTTTCTAGGCTGACGATTGAAAACGAATTTACACATGTCGCAGCGATTTTGATAATTCCACCCCAAAAGGGTTAAAAAGGGGGATGGAGTTGTGTATGAAAGTCCGTCAGTTTTGAAGTTAGGATCTTCAAATTTTGTGTTGAGGCTGATGATTAAAAATTAATTTATACGTGTCTCAGTGTTTTTAAATATTCCACCCCCGAAGGGTTAAAAGGGCGATGAAGTTGTGTATGTGAAAGTCCGTCACTTTTAACGTTAGGATCTTCAAGTTTCGTGGTTAGGCTGACGATTGAAAATTAATTTATACGTATCTCAGCGTTTTTGATAATTCCACCCCCAAAGGGTTAAAAAGGGGGATGAAGTTTTCTATGAAAGTCTGTCACTTTTAAAGTTAGGATATTCAAGTTTTGTGTTTAGGCTGACGGTTGAAAATTAATTTATACGTGTGTCAGCGTTTTTGATAATTCCACCCCCAAAGGGTTAAAAAGGGGGATGAAATGTATGAAAGTCCGTCAGTTTTAAAGTTAGGATCTTCCATGATCTGCTGGCACTCTAGCGTGAGTTCTGGATTCGAATCGAGTTTTAGATTGCAGGTCTGATGCGAATCTGTGAAAAACGAAAGAGTTCTAGCCTTTCACTATGATTTGAAAAGTTTCACTATCATTTGAAAGGATTAAAATATTATTTTTCGCCTTTTCGAACGTTCAACCATGATCTGCTGGCACTCTAGCGTGAGTTCTGGATTCGAATCGAGTTTTAGATTGCAGGTCTGATGCGAACCTGTGAAAAACGAAAGAGTTCTAGCCTTTCACTATGATTTGAAAAGTTTCACTATGATTTGAAAGGATTAAAATATTATTTTTCGCCTTTTCGAACGTTCAACCATGATCTGCTGGCACTCTAGCGTGAGTTCTGGATTCGAATCGAGTTTTAGATTGCAGGTCTGATGCGAATCTGTGAAAAACGAAAGAGTTCTAGCCTTTCACTATGATTTTAAAAGTTTCACTATCATTTGAAAGGATTAAAATATTATTTTTCGCCTTTTCGAACGTTCAACCATGATCTGCTGGCACTCTAGCGTGAGTTCTGGATTCGAATCGAGTTTTAGATTGCAGGTCTGATGCGAATCTGTGAAAAACGAAAGAGTTCTAGCCTTTTACTATGATTTGAAAAGTTTCACTATGATTTGAAAGGATTAAAATATTATTTTTCGCCTTTTCGAACGTTCAACCATGATCTGCTGGCACTCTAGCGTGAGTTCTGGATTCGAATCGAGTTTTAGATTGCAGGTCTGATGCGAATCTGTGAAAAACGAAAGAGTTCTAGCCTTTCACTATGATTTGAAAAGTTTCACTATCATTTGAAAGGATTAAAATATTATTTTTCGCCTTTTCGAACGTTCAACCATGATCTGCTGGCACTCTAGCGTGAGTTCTGGATTCGAATCGAGTTTTAGATTGCAGGTCTGATGCGAATCTGTGAAAAACGAAAGAGTTCTAGCCTTTCACTATGATTTGAAAGGATTAAAATATTATTTTTCGCCTTTTCGGACGTTCAACCATGATCTGCTGGCACTCTAGCGTGAGTTCTGGATTCGAATCGAGTTTTAGATTGCAGGTCTGATGCGAACCTGTGAAAAACGAAAGAGTTCTAGCCTTTCACTATGATTTGAAAGGATTAAAATATTATTTTTCGCCTTTTCGGACGTTCAACCATGATCTGCTGGCACTCTAGCGTGAGTTCTGGATTCGAATCGAGTTTTAGATTGCAGGTCTGATGCGAACCTGTGAAAAACGAAAGAGTTCTAGCCTTTCACTATGATTTGAAAGGATTAAAATATTATTTTTCGCCTTTTCGGACGTTCAACCATGATCTGCTGGCACTCTAGCGTGAGTTCTGGATTCGAATCGAGTTTTAGATTGCAGGTCTGATGCGAACCTGTGAAAAACGAAAGAGTTCTAGCCTTTCACAAAAGTGGACGTGAGTTCAGATCTATTCCTGAAAAGTATCAGGAACTGTAGAAATCAGCCGATTGCCAGAAGAACTCACATTTGTTTTTGATCTGCTGCTACGGGAAGTTGGCAGATCATTTTGCCAATTGACTTTTTTAAGGTAAAAAACGCCAGAACTATTTGTAAAAAGTATCAGGAACTGTAGAACTCAGCCGCATGCGAAAGAACTCACATTCATTTTTGATCTGCTGCAAAATGATCTGCTACGGGAAGTTGGCAGATCATTTTGCCAATTGACTTTTTTAATGTAAAAACCCCAGAACTATTTGTAAAAAGTATCAGGAACTGTAGAACTCAGCCGCATGCGAGAAGAACTCAAATTCGTTTTTGATCTGCTGCAAATGATCTGCTACGGGAAGTTAGCAGATCATTTTGCCAATTGACTTTTTTAATGTAAAAACGCCAGAACTATTTCTAAAAAGTATCAGGAACTGTAGAACTCAGCTGCATGCGAAAAGAACTCATATTTATTTTTGATCTGCTGGACAATGATCTGCTAAGTTCACACACATCGCTTTTACGCGCTATAATAAAAACTTGACACAAAGGCGAAGATGAAAGAAGGGATCGGCATCAATGACCATAATTATTATTATTATTGTTTTACCATTGTTCTGTAAACATAAACCCAGTTGCACGTGTTTTTTTATCAATGCAACACCGCTATTTCTTAGTTTTATCTGTTCGGTAATTGTACAAAAGGCCAATTCCCGTAGGTACAGTAAATAATAAAAATAAGTAAAAAAATATTTTTAAGTTAAACGGTTTTAGTGAAAATAATGATGTAGGCATAATGTACTAAATGCTGAAAAATAATTCGGTATCACACCACTTTCCTGATCAATCTAGCTAGGGCATTGATCAGCCAAAAAAAAATCTATGAGCCGCCATGCACTGTGTTCTACTTGTAAAGCTCTTTCATTTGATACCCAATGACCCCTATACAAATATGAAATAAGAAATATTGAAACAAATATGAAATCTGGCATTTTGTGCTGAAATTTTCATAGTATACAGTATTCTACTAGTCAAGCCCTTTTATTTGAATCCCATATTGAGGGGGTTGTTAAAAAATATATGTAATCCGCCATTTTGTAGCGGCGGCCATCTTGGATTTACAATGACACTGATTAAATTAAATTGTATTGTCATCATAACTAAAGGTGTGTATCAATTATCAGATCAATCTGCAATCAGGAAGGGGGTAAAATTTAAACTACTAAATTTGACCCAAATAAATAACAAACAGGGCAAGCTAAATAAAACCGTTCATAATCTATAGTCGCAGTTTCATCTCAACGACAATCAATGTCAAAATGTAGGGAAATTAGAGGTGCCTATTTTTGACAGATTGAGACTGAGATCGTTCTTAAAATTACGAGAATTACCCTTCAGATGACGAAGCAGGCAGGTCATTCGTTTTACAATAATCGGATTCGTGCATTATTGAAGAAGCCCTGCCTGCCCCCTGTTTTCACTGCCCAAACATATGGTCCTTCGACCATACGGTTATACTTTATTTTTCAATTCTTTATTTCTGATTTTGTTTTATGTTCATTTTTTTTAAACTAATATGTAATAAATTTTACAAGACAGTATCGACCTTGATAATTTAAACTGTTAAAAATCTCTCAAGGACTCCACGAGACAGGCTCGACCTAGTGTGGAGTCCACAAGTTAAAATATTATAATTATGTTTCCCTCGCAACAATAATTTTAGTAATAGTTTATTTGTACTATAGTTATAAGGAAATGTAAGAACACAATATGGTTAATAAACGATTATTATTATTATTATTATTATTTATATAACAATAGTATCTATGGTATGCCTGCAAAGTGCAAAATAGCTTGTGCCCATACAAAATATTAGTTCTAAAAACTCAAAACTGCCAAGTAGATCGTTTGTGCGTCAGCATTGTATCAAACTGCAATGTCAAAGCTACAAGTGGACGAATTATACTCTGGTAATCATAATTCTATGACCTACCTACACGTTATAATTATTATAAATTTTGTCATTTTTATTTAGTTGTGAGTTGGTGATCGTTTAAGTAATACGAATCAAGGTTTTGTTTAAAACTGGGATAAAAAAGTAACACATTTAAACAATCTAGATCTATGCGGTCTAACTAGAAAAGTAAGGTGAGTTTTTCTTTGTTTTCTTAAATTATTACCTACCTGTCGTGTCTCATGCAGTCATGCTACCTACTGGGATATTTACATATTGTTTTGTTTGAAGTTATTACTTTATCAAACTTTTTTGGAAGCGAATTCAAAATAATAATTATAGAGAGTTGCACAGATAGTTTTGTAAGTGGCATTATTATGTGTTTCCAGTGAAATATGCAAGTTTAAGACTTTAAGTGTTCAGTATGTGAGCCACAAATAAGGAAACATGTTGAGTGCACCTGTGCCTACTGTACAGACGCCAGCACATCAAGCTACCCGAAACTGTCAAATTTTCCCAATCAACTTTGAACCTTATTCTTTATCGATAAAGTTGAAAATCTATTAAATCAATTTGAAAGATTGTATTATGTATTGTTGTGATTCATAAGTGCCCATGTAGGTTTATGTGAAATAAAATATTTTGATTTTAATTAACCCCCGACGCAAAAACGACGGGGTGTTATAAGTTTGACGTGTCTGTGTGTGTGTGTGAGGGTGTGTGTGTGTGTGTGTGTGTGTCTGTCTGTGGCATCGTAGCTAAAGAAAACGGCAAACAGATGAGGCTTAAATCCAGCAATAATGAATAATGAATGCATGCTATTGTAGAAAACATAGCTTAAACTTCCAATTTTCATTAGCCGTCCCCCGACGTGAGGACGCTTGGATCAAAATATTTCCTGCAACTTATATTAAACTTAAAGGGCCAATATATATTATTTTTTAGTTTTTAGAGGTTTTTGTTTGAGTCGGGGGTTTTTTAAATTTTTAATTTAACTTTTGTGAAAATAAAGGCTTTATCATGGCAAATTATGAAAAGTAAAACAAGATAATAGACAGATTTTGATTTAATATTTTAAATTGGTTCCTTTTAAAGAAGTTCGTTATATCCCTTTCAAGGTACAAAGGCCAAAAAAAAAGGCCATCAAGGTTAAGCTACGCTTGCCGCGGCCGGTTCGTAGATGGGTGACCATCCATTACGAGACCCCCACCGGCCACCGTGCCTCGGAAAGCACGTCAAGCCGTTGGTCCCGGCTGAAAGTAGACAGTCGTTACGGGTCGTCAGAAGCCCAAAATTCTGACAACCAGTCTTGTCAAGGGTTAAGTATCGTGTTACCCATACCCAGTAACTGGGTTGTGGAGGTCAGATAGACAGTCGCTCCATGTAAAATACTGGTATTCAGCTGCATCCGGTTAGACTGGAAGCCGACACCAACATAGTTGGGAAAAGACTAGGCAGATTGATTACCTACTGCATAGAATGCATTGTATTTTTTTTATGAATTTGCTAAGTAAACAGATCTAAGTAAATTGCTGATTCTAACTAAATTAATAATGTGTCTGTATTATGTTTAATGTTTATTAACGTTTAGTAACCGGATACCTACATGATATCCATCTATACTAATATTATAAATGCGAAAGTGTGTCAGAGATAGTTTGAGTCCCAGGAAAGGACATAGGATAGTTTTTATCCCGATATTCCCACCGAACCCGCGGGGCGCTGCTAGTTTAGTAATATAATAATATGTGGAACCTGCCTGGAGGCCTTAATTTATTAAGGCACCCAGTAGCCGACTAGCTCCTAGGATGACCTCAAATACCTATGCCATCCTATAATATAAAAATGAAACTAAGCCCGCATCCTATTTAAAAGCGATCGTCGCGCGAATATGCGATCGTCGCGGTCGTTTTATGTCACTTTTTGTTCGGAAAACCAGAAAGCGCCCTCTGTCGGCGTGACCACGCTTTCAGTTTCACCCACACGGTAGGTTTGACGGCCAAATATTGATATATATAAAAACCCCGGCCAAATGTGGTCCGTGTGAATAAACTATTGAATGTCATATAAATTACGCCCGTCCACGTGTTATCGTTGCGGTGTGGTAGTGGTACGTGTGGTCGGATCCTGAAACAACGCTTATGTAGGTACTCAGCTATTGTAGGCCATTGTGTATCGTGCCCATGGAATTAGTATGTAGATACTACTTAGTACAAAATTGTGCTCATTGCATAAATAAAATGTCATAAATGTCAGGTTTATCATGAAGGGTTTTATTTCACAACAATTTGATCATACTGGCCATACATAATTAGGTACTGGCCATGAATTAATAAAAAAATAGAATACTAAAATTAGTGTAAAATTATAAAAGTAATTGATATTTTCATAACGTATAAATAAAATTGTGCTCTATAGGTACACTCACAAAGCTGAATAATCTAAAAAATAATTCTGAAATTCGTGGAAACTATTTGCTTTTATTTAATTTTGATTTTGGAATACAACTTGAATTTGAAATAAAAGAATTGTGGACTCGTTTTGTTCATTACTTGACATGTTGTTGTAAGAGTGTCATCCAGTTTATAATAGTAGTCTATGGTGTCATCAATGATCAAATAATTGAAATCATTATTGTAAACTATCTTAGGGAAAATACTTTATTTTAGGATACTACTTGAATGCAGGAATTGTCAGATTTTTGTATGGAAATGTTGATGATCAATGATCCATTAAACATAAAATATTCGTTCAAGAGCTCGAGGTGATACCTCAGGTAAGAAATTATCCTATATATTATAGAACTTGCATTTTGAGAGTATTTTTTATAGGCCAACAAGATAAGATAGCCATGATAATATATTACTTGTCTTCATCTGCCTAGCATTTTCCCAACTATGTTGGGGTCGGCTTCCAGTCGTAACCGGATGCAGCTGAATACCAGTATTTTACATAGAGTGACTGCCTATCTGACCTCCACAACCCAGTTACTGGGTAATACGACACCCCTTGGTAAGACTGGTTGTCGAGACTTTCGGGCTTCTGTCTACCCGTAACAACTGTCAAAGATCCACGAATGACAGCCGGGACCAACCAACGGTTTAACGTGTTTTCCTAGGTATGGAGGGGTCTCGGTATGTAAAGATGGTCACTCACCCACAGACCAACCGCGGCAAGCGTAGCTTAACCTAATCGATCGACCTGTGCGGCTGTTATTATTTAACCACGGGCCCCTCTAATATATTACCTACCTACCTATTTAAGTATGTAGGTGTATTTTAAATCCACAACCACCACTGATATAATTAGGTGCTCGTAATAGCTGATTTTACCAACACCAATATCTATTTATTCGCGAAATTATTTTATATTTTTGACATATTTTTCCATACAGGGACTCTCAGTGATTTCCTTAGTTCCAATAAGCCACCGGCGTAGCTATTCACAACCGTCCGACAGGCTATCGTATCGAAAATAACGAAAATTACACATTTTGATAACCTGCGGGGCAATTGCGTAACACATTATCATTCGGAATCGGTTTCATTTTAACAGTTCAACAACATTTATTGCGTTATTATTTTACGTGTCGAGCAGACAAATTTTTCGAACTTAGGAAGCAATGGATTAGCAATTTGCTTCAAAATCGTTCAGATTCCGATCGATAGTGTGTTACGCAATTAGGGTGCTGATTTGCCTTGCCCTCAATAGCAAACAGCTGTCGGAAGAATAGCGCTTGGTATATTTGATTTAAACTGACATTTTTGAGTTTTGGACTTGCGAACAACGTTTGATAATATTGATTGCTGTTCGATACGCTACGGAAGCGTATCGAATGGTTATGAATAGCTTATGCGGGTCAGATAATTTACCAAATTTTTATTATTAGTCACAGGGTGAAAGTCAGTTCTTAGCATTTAGAACCCACGTTGTATTTATTATAAAATTCCTATTATAACCTAGTTCATCCCCTATCAAGTGAAATTCCAGTCTGATCAGATACGCTCGTTTGAGCCCCGCGCCCGCAGCTATATACACGTTGCGCTGATAAAGCCGGGTACTCACTAGCGAGCCGTAACTGTAACCGTTGCATGTACTGTTACCAAGAAAACATAGTGTGTACGTGGTTCGCAAAGCTGCCACCACACTAGAACCTTGTTACTGTATCAAGCATGTTACAGTTACAGCTCGCTAGTGAGTACCCGGCTTTACATGTCTGTTGCGAACAATGGCGATGAACAGGGACATAGGTATTTGAGAGAACTGCAATAGATTACTAGGAATTTGTGAGGACATGAGATAAATAGGACAAGGAATACCGTCATCTATACTTTGTTAGAAGTTCTTGGGAGATTGTATACATGGGGTTATCATCGGAACTACTGTATAGCATTTCAATAACCTGATGGCCTACCATGATCTAATTAAAAACGATTCAAAAATAAGACATTTCAGTTTAGGTTCCTAAACTGCATCGCTTGAGCTGCTCTATGGACGTCATGGTACCAAACAAGTAGATATGAATGAGACCAAAACTTGCGACTCAGTTTGGTACAATCGCTGTCAGCAGAATGGCACGGCCTAAACTGAATCGTTAAACTGACGTCATGGTACGAATTAGAAGAACAGTTCAGTTTAGGTCCTAAAATGGATCGCGTTAAGAGCTTGTGGTAGGCCTCCTGATTTGCTTTGCCCTTGTGAACAGCGTTTAGGGAACTCTTATGATAACATTGATTAATGTTCGATATGGTACGGAAGCGTATTGAGCGGTTGTGAATAGCTAAGCTGATCCGTTTCCGAAAATTCTTTCTGTAATGTGAAACTACAGTATTGCCAAGTGTCGTAGTCGCATATTTTATGTTAAGTTTCTCGCGGTCGCGGTCAGAAACTAGTAGTTACATAAGAAAGGTGACGTTAATATGAATGGTAATCTGAAATTATCGGTGAATTTAATGATAGCCTGTTTAATTGTCTATCTAGGAATAAGTAAACGCTGTTTTGTGCCCGGAACTGGTTTTCACTGTTAAGCGCTGTGTGCATTGTTGTTTCATTACTTTAAGCCCAGCACCCTAATTGCGTAACACGTTATCAATCTCAATCCGAAACAGTTTGAAGGATATTGCTAATCCATTGCTGCCTGCCAAAAATGTCTGCTCAACAATGTAAACGAAGCAATGGATGTTGAACTGTCAAAATGAAAGGGGTTAAATACGCTAGTAATATATAAGTCAATGGGTTAAATATAATGACCACTAAACACCAAAAAATTAAGTCTAAAATTACAATAGTTCTAGCTGGGCACGCCGAGGTTAGGTTTGATTAGGTTACTTTAAACCTTTTACATAGAAATAGGAGCGCCCCGCAAAGTGGGGCTCCGTCGACATAAGATGCAAGAGCGAGCAAATGACAATACAAATACCTTTTTTTTTTTGGATTTGAAATCATCTAATGACTCCTTCCGCTCTGGGTGAAGCGGAAGGGAGTGTCAGACTCTTACTGACTAAAACTCACCCGTGTTGCATCCTTAGCCCTTTATGTTCCGGGGCAGCGGTAACACTTTCGGACGATCGCGCTGCCCCGACAGATACAAATACTTTTATCTACGTATTTTACAAGGAGTTTTAATTTTGGTGATCATTTACTATTTTTGGCCGTAAAAAGTGTTTTTTGATGTTATTTTTACTTTATCTGGCCAAAATGAAACCTATTGCTACTGATAGTTTGTTATGCAATTTAATTTCCCGCCGCGATTTTTTTCTCGTGCAGGATTTTCCAACGCACTGCTTATCGCAGAGTTGAAAATCCAAATGTATTTTTTTTTGTCTCGCTGGGATGCGCTCTGGTGTATTCCCAATGCTCGGTTCACCACCAAGAGTTGAAAATCCAGTGCTCGATAAAATCCTGCAGTGTTATTTTTATGTCGGTGCGAACGTGAGCTAAGGGCGGCCGTACACGGACTGCTCGAGCAGTTAGCGGCTGAGCGACGTACACGGACCGCTCGAGCGGTCGGCGTTGACTGCTCGAGCGGTCGGTTGTTGACTGCTCGAGCTGTCGCTACCAACCGCTCGAGCAGTTGATTTTCTTCCACAGTCGAGTCATGGATTCTGACGAGGATGTTCAAAGATCAGTCGACAAATGAGACGAGACAGAGAGACGCCACGAGGCCACAAGGGACGGGGGGGAGTTTGGAGAGCTTTCGACTGCTCTAGCCCAGTCAACGGCTCGAGCAGTCGGTGTATGCCTCGCGACTGCTCGCGAGCGGTCGACGGCACGATGGAATTTCGTCATGCAGTTGACGGCTTGAAGCGGTCGCGACTGCTCGAGCAGTCGTGTGTACAGCAGCGAATGAATGACTATAGTTCACCGCGCGGTCGCGGCTTTAAGCAGTCGGTCTCAACTGCTTGAAGCAGTCCGTGTACGGCCGCCCTAAGACTGTTTTGTCTAGGTCTGCAGTCTCTTTAAATAATCAACATAAAACAGTAACTGTTTATACTTCAAGAAATTGACACCTGTGTTTATGTTGCGGTCTGTACATATTCTGTCTTTAAGCGAATCTGACCTAACGCGAATCTGTCCTTATGCTAACAAAGGATTTGCAGCATACTTATGATGACGTTTCCATTTTTTTGACCAACCTATTATAATGACATCTCCATAGGATTTGACATTTAATTTTGCTTGAAATTCGTTTTGGCAGGTGGTGCCTACACTTGACGAAATATCAAATTAGTGATAGGTACAGAGTTAGACGCCAGCCAAAGTTGATTAGGACAGTTTCGAGTAGCTTGATGTGCAATCAAGCTACTCGAAACTGTCCTAGTCAACTTTGAACCTTATAGTTTGGTGATAAAGTTGAAAATCTATTAAAGACATTTGACAGATTGTAGTAGCATGATGAGCTGGCGTCTGTACATTTCCAGTGTGAGCTGACCTCGCATTGTATAGGGTTTTTGGTACAATAAGAAGTCAGATATATCGCCATGTGTACCTAGAGTAGGATATCCCTTTTACCACGTTAGGTTAGCGTAGCATAATCAGCCTATAAAGTCCCACTATTGGGACACAGGCTTCTCTGTGAGTGGGATGGTCCGTAATCCACCACGCGGGCCCAGTGCGGGTTGGTAGCCGTGTTATATAATACTAGCTAACCCGGCGAACTTCGTACTGCCTCAGAATTAAATAATGTGATAAAGTTCAATAGATACGTGGCGCCATCTATTATCATAATAACGTTATTGTTGTTTTCCTCGGGAACAGCACTTTTTTTCGGGATGAAAGGTGCCCTATATCCGTTTCTGTACACTTACAACGTATATGCAAAATTTCAGGATGATTGGTTCAGTGGTTTAGGCGTGAAAAGGTAACAAACAAACTTACTTTCGCATTTATAATATTAGTTAGGATTCCCACATTAACCAATGTTTACACTTCTTTCAGCTCATTAACTTACTATTTAGACTTCTCAAAGTTGTTATTGTTTACTCATTGAGATAAGATAAGTTTACTCTGGCCCTGCGCCCTATAATTATTATGATTTGTAAAAAAAACTAAAAAAAAAAAACAACCGACTTCAAAAAATAAAACTACAAGGTGATAAATAATTTTAATTTCGGAATTCGGTGTCGTTGGTTCCGCATTTTCGTTTTTTGACACCGACTTCCGAAATTAAAGTTATTTATGACTTTGTAGTTTTTTTTTTGTCAGTTGTTTTTTTTTGTAAAAAAGTTTTTATGTTTCACTTTTTAGTTGTACCTACTCCACACAAATTCAAATAACGCTAGTGCATTGAAGAATTGAAGACGCCGACTAGAAGAATCATCAAAATTCGAATAGAAATGCCGGAGTTGCAGTACATTTATGCATATAACATCGTACATAAGAATAATTACATAATGTATTATATACTAAAACCTTCCTGAAAGTATGTAGATCACATTAATGAAAGAATTATCAAACTTGGTTCATGAGTTTTTGAGAAAATCGCGGATATACAAACATACATACATACATACGGGTCGAATACAGAACTTCCTTTTTTGAAGTCGGATAATTAAAATTAGGGAGGGGTCCGTGGCTAAATAATAACAGCCGCACAGGTCGATCGATTTACAAGTCATTTTATAGGGCGCAGGGCCAGAGTAAACTTATCTTGTCTCAATGAGTAAACAATAAGAACTTTGAGAAATCTAAATAGTAAGTTAATGAGCTGAAAGTGTAAACATTGGTTAATGTCGGAATAGTAAATAAAGTACAAAAACAAAATATTCTAAGAAGTAAAGTATAAAGGTTAACAATTAGCAATAACAATAACTAAAATAGGTATATGGATTACAATATTATACAGTATGTTAACTAACAGGGCGATCCCGTTAACCCGCAATAGCATAGCATCCATACATGCTAAAAAAATATTACCATTCGAAAATAAAATGTTTTTATATTTTTTTTATATTAAAATATTCACTAAAAATGTTAAATTGATACGTAAAAGATCGCCGCACACGCGGCCCGACATTCATAAATAAATTACGACGTTGCCGTCCTTCAAGTACGCGTGTACAGAGTGTTTCTTTTACGTACGTACGTACGTGTACGTTTTTGTTTTATGAGAGAAAAAAAAAACTAGGGAGACAGACGTTCCAATCGTCATCACGTCTGTTGAAATTGTTATGTAGTGTTCAGGTGGCCTACCATGATCTAATTAAAAACGATTCAAAAACAAGACCTTTCAGTTTAGGTTCCTAAACTGCATCGCTTGAGCTGCTCTATGGACGTCATGGTACCAAATAAGTATGAATGAAAGCAAAACTTGTGACTTAGTTTGGGACAATCGCTGTCAGCAGATGGCACGGCCTAAACTGAATCGTTAAACTGACGTGATGGTACGAATTAGAAGAACAGTTCAGTTTAGGTCCTAAAATGGATCGCGTTAAGAGCTTGTGGGGTAGGCCTCCTGTAGGTAGAAAATGCCCAAGGCATTAAGTCCGCCTTTGTACAGTTTTTACTTGTGCATAAAGTTTTAATAAATAAATAAATAAAACAAGAACTAATTAGAGTAGGTAGGTAGGTACACACGACGACGCATCAAGCTGTACATTTCCAGTTTTAGCTTACCTCGCATTGTATTTTCGTACAATCTGAAGTCAGCTTATACTGGTTATGTATGTATAGCTTGATGTGTAGCCGTGCGTACCAACTGTGACATATTAAGTTGGTTAGCATGTTTAAGCACTCATCTTCAATTTTATATGTACCCAGACACATAACTAATTAGTTTACTAAGAAATTATCATTAACTTTGTTTGCTTTCAGCTCCCTAATCGTGTTTACATTAATATTATCGCACATCCCTTTTTTATATAACGACGACACATCAAGCTGTACATTTCCAGTTTTAGCTGACCTCGCATTGTATAGAATTTTCGTACAATCTGAAGTCAGCTTATACTGGTTATGTATGTATAGCTTGATGTGTAGCCGTGCGTACCAACTGTGGCATATTAAGTTGGTTAGCATGTTTAAGCACTCGTCTTCATTTTTATATGTACCCAGATATATAACTAATTAGTTTACTAAGAAATTATCATTAACTTTGTTTGCTTTCAGCTCCCTAATTGTGTTTACATTAATATTATCGCACATCCCTTTTTTATATAAACTTAGGCGTGCTTAGACCGCAGGCAAAATCACTACAATTCCTCTCGTTAACATCATACTGAAATCGTTCTAGAGTTCGTGGCATAAGACCTTAGTTTTAGAATCAATACTTATTGTATTACACGATTATCGTTATCATCATCGTCCATAGCCACAGCCCGACTTGACCCACTGCTGAGCAGGCAGCATAGGCCTCTATTTTTTTGCGCTAATCCCTACACTCCAGTGCCCAGCCCCATCTACACGATCACTTATTTAAATTCCCTGCCAATCCATATTTTACTGAGGTAAGTGGCTTGTAACATATCCTCTCTTTCCATTACATTCTCGTTTTCTTACTCGTTCTTACCAAATCCGTATTTTAGTCGAATCAATTTGATTTCATTTGGCAATAATTAATAAGATTGCTGCGTGCTAAAGAATCTTTATAAATAAAACAAAGTCGGGTTAGTTACACCATTTTATAACTCAAGATCAGCTGGATCGATTTTGATGATCTTTGATTTGTTGGATTTGTCTCCGCCCCGAATAGCAGAATAACTGTTAAAACATGGGACAAATTCACGAAAAAAAAATAATTCATTTTTTTTCTCATACATTCGTTCTTATTGATTCTGAGGTAGCACGAAGTCGCCGGGGTCAGCTAGTCTTATAATACCTAAACAAAATTCAATCCAGATGATGAATACACCTACATACTGACGTGGGATATTTAGAAATAAGAAAATGGACTAAACTCGAACCAGCCCGCGCCGCTGAGCCTGTTAGCTTTAAATTCGTCTCTAAATAATTCCGATCCAGCCTGTCCCTTGCTGCCCTCTCGGCGACGCCCTAAGTTGAGGTTTGTATCCCACAGAGGGTGCCCTTAGCGCGTAGTCGCTTAGTTTTTAAGCTTTTTAAGCCCTGCCTGGAGGCCTTAATTTATTGAGGCAACCACAGGCAAGTCCGGTTAAGCTGACGACAACCTCCTAGGTTCAAATGCGACATGCCAATTCCCGAAAAAAAAAAAATTATATTCGCCTAAGTGAGACACACGGAAAGAAGGAAGGGTTGTAAACTTATAAAAATCACGATTTTTTTTTATATGAAACCTACACACATCAAAAGTGTCTAGGGATCAACATATATTTTTGCAATAACTTTTCTCCTGATTGATATTAATTAAAATTTTCTTTAAGGATTCATCAAATAAAGTGTTTTCGTTTGTCACAGTAACGATAAACCAAGTCACCTTTGCATTAATAAAGAAATTTGCCATTTTCCTAATAAAGGGATTTTTGACATTTGAACCACTAACACAAAAGTTCGAAAAAAAGACTGAAATAACAGTTTTCTTTAAAATTTTATTGGGTAACTTAAACAATTAATAATCCGTGTTTCTACCGCGAACACTAACAACACAAGAACATCGGTTTGGCATACTCAAAATGAGTTCATCCAAATCACGCTGTGGAATGGCAGCCCATGTTCGTTGCAACAACAAATAAAGGTCTTCTTGCGACTGGATACCCTCCATATTCGGCAGAGCTCTTCTCTGTAGCATATCCCATGCATGCTCAATCGGGTTCAAGTCTGGCGACTGAGCAGGCCAGGGCAGGACATTGATGTTAGCTGCGGCGAGAGTCTGTCTTACAACTCTTGCGGTGTGCGGTCGTGCATTATCATGCATTAACTGAAATAAGGGACCGATTTGCACTTGTAGAGGAACGATGACGTCTGATACAATCGTCTCAGCATAAATTTGAGCGTTGAGGTTGCCTCTGATCCAAATCAACTCAGTTCTTCCGCCGATCCAAATACCCGCCCATACCATGATGGTTCCACCACTATAAGGATGGACTTCCTGGCAGGATTTTAATCGCTGTTGGCGTCCAGGGGTTCTCCAGTGTCGTATACGTCTTGTATCCGGTCTCATACCAAAACGAGACAGACTCATCAGAAAAGCACACGAAACGCCATTGTTCTTCTGCCCAATTTCTGTGTTCAAGAGCCCATTGATATCGAATCCTACGATTGTGCATTGCTATAGGTGGTACCCGTAGCGGTCTTCGGGAATGAAGGTTCACTTCATGCAAGCGGTTTCTGACTGTTTGGTCGCTAATTAAGTTCCCTGAAGAGTGATGAAGCCTCACGGCTAACATCATGGTGGTTATTGTTGGAGCTCTTCGAGTTAAGATTTGAATGTATCGGTCTTGTCTCCGTGTGGTGCAGCGATACCGTCCTCCATGGCGCTCAGCCACGGTACCAGTGCTTCGGTAACGTGTCCAAAGTCGACTGATAACACTCTGACTTGTATTCAGAGCTAAAGCCACAGTACGTTGCCGGGAACCAGCTTCTATCATTCCCACGGCTCTGAGCATTTCTTCCCTGCTTAAATGACGTCGCCGCTCCATAATAACGTTGGTTTTAATCAGTAGTAGGGAAACAGTAGCACTAATAATGTCTTCAATGCGTTGTATGTTTTTATAGGGAAAATATTGACAGCTGATTTTTATCTTTTACTCGAATTTGATTCACAGTTCCTGATTCAAATTATGAAATGCACCAAAAAGGATCCATATAAATTTATAAAATCATAAATTTATTACAAAGCCACATCTCAATCTCAAGAAATCCGCATAAAAATGCTTGATCCCTAGACACTTTTGATGTGTGTAATTAATAGCCTTGCGAGACCAAATACATTGGGTCAAGTCTGACGAATACTATAAGTAGGTAGGTATGTGAAGTATCATGAACACTTTCCGTGTGAATAAAGGGAAGCTGCGGGGCAATTGCGTAACACATTCATTGCGTTATGTACGTGTTGAGCAGACAAATTTTTCGAACTTATGAAGCAATGGATAAGCAATTTGCTTCAAAATGATTCAGATTCCGATTAATAGTGTGTTACGCAATTAGGGTGCTGGTAGGATTCTAAAAGGTGTATTCTGTAAAAATTTCACCGTGAAAGCTTAGGTGAAGTGAGCTGACAATAGTGTCAACCCCTATAGCATCAGGTGGAATGACTTTAAGTTCGCTTCACCTATGTTCGGATCCAGATTGGCTGGAATCCTTCGCCACAGCAGTATAGCAACATACATGAGTTATCTTTGTTAACAGGTAGCATCAGAATGAAGTCTTATTTGAGCGAGGACACAGATGAGGAGAACTGCGACGACCCCATCAAACTGTTTGACAATGATATAAACGCGGTCTACTTCGGCAGTCAGCCCCATGGATGCAGTAAGTTAAAAACCTTCAAGGTTCATATTCGTATTCACGGTAACAAACAAAAGTTGCACAACATGTTAACTTTAGCATAAAACCAGTGTGCACAATTTTATTGTCGGTGAACAAATAAAATAAAACATTGCTTTTTGGCTATACCTACACGTTTTTGTCGTGATGGACACATGTAGCTGGCAACACGGAGTGTAGCATTGTTTCTAGCGACACTTAGTTGTTGCCGGTCTGCGAGCGTAAAAATTTGTTTAGAGCAACAATTGTTTTCGTGTGTGGACAGGTGAGGTTAATAAACACAAATAAAAAAAAATTAAGTAAATGATAAAAAGTGGAAAAATATAGCGATCGCTAAAGAAATAGATTTCAAAGGGGTTTGAAGATTTTTGTATGGAGCCTGTCGCGCCATTTTGAAAAGGCGGCCATGCATGAGACCTATATAAATCGATACCTGACATCATTGCAAACAGAAAACATAATGAGACCCAATCCTGTAGTGTCAGGTTTCCGAGATATTAACGTTCAAAGTTGATCACGTGACTCAATCATCAACTTTGAGAACGATACGCCGACCGCACAGTGGCGCCCTTATCTTTTTTACCCGACTGCGCGACGCAAAGGAGTGGTAATGTGTTTATCAGCCTATGTATGAATGTTTGTATGTTCCTTTGAAGCACTATACAGACCAAACGCCTGGGCAGATTTTTATTATTCACACGTCAATCGATTCCTCTTAGTCCGGCGAGTGTCACTAAAGACATGACGTTAGTGAAAATTCAATATGGCGACTACTGGACGCCATATTGTGAAAATGAAAGTCAACAAACTATGTCAAGTGGGGTATCGTTGTTGAATAGTTACCTGAGTGCGGCGAAGCCCAAAAGGAGGGTTATTACCCGACTGCAGCGAAGCCCAAATGATAAATGATGAATCTGGTTAGTTGAGAATCTGGTGAGTTGAGAATCTGGTGACTTGCTCATGAGCGAAATGATTTTATTCCTGTAAGTAGGTTTGCACAAACACTTTTACACGTCAATTATATTTTTTAAAAACTAGATAAGGTTGGCGTTTCCTATCTGACTACTCTGAGAAGAAAGGCCGAAACAAAATCAAAGGTCACAGTCTCTTTTAAAGTCCAGACATAATCTTGGTCAGGGTATATGAAGACCATGTAGATCGATGTCTGAGATGGTCTTTTGAGGAAAGAACCATACAGATTGAGTGGACCTGTCCAGTCAGTGCACGCATTTGTCAGAATTCGTGCAGCTCAACTCAAAACTTAACGATTCGACGAACAATACCAAAGAAAGGACATTTGGGGAGGCCACATAAATTACTCAAACTGCCAGACCATGACAAAAACTAAAAGAACAAAGAAAATAATTAAAATAAAAAATAAAAATAAAATGGCCCACATTGTCTTCACATTCACAATAATTAAAATAATATAATACTTTACAAAGTAAGCAAATGTGTATAAAATTCATTAATGTCAATGTGTATATAGAAAAATAAAAAATATTAAAAATGCAAAAATTGGAAGCAGCTCAATCCCAAGCTTTTTTGTCCTCAATATAATCTTATAATTTATACTTTATAAAGTATTAAGTATATTACTTTAATTGTTGTGAATGTGAGGATTATGTGGGTTATTGCTTTTTGTTTTTTTTTTCTCATTTAGTTTTAATCGTGAACTGACCTTGCTGGTGGAATAAATGACAATAGATAGATATCCTAGGTAGGTACTGTAGGTAGATACCTACCGTAATACATTCGCGACCAATCGTTGGGCGCAATCTTATAACAGTATAAAAGGCTTTCTAGCACAAAAGGATGGTTATGTGTTTGACCTCTATGTATGTCAGTTTCTTTGTTCCCTCGTAACTCCTGAACGAATGAACGGATTTGGATAAATTATACGTCTTTGATTTGGGGTGCCATATTCTGGAGTTCGAAATTTTTTTTTCTTCTAATACCATAGAGTGGGACATCAAAATAAAGGGTTTGAAAGGTGATTTCAAAAATATATACAACTTATATGGTTAAAAGTAATAGACAAAACGTAAAAAATTAAATAAAACAAAATATTATAATCTTTCACATATTTGTAAACTAAAAAGCTGGAAAAAAAAAATTAAAAAAACTAAAAAACCCGACTGCGGTATAAAACTTAAGTTAAAAAAAACTAAAAAGCTAAAAACATTTTAAATTAAATAAAAGTTGGAAGCATGCGGGACCCATTTGAGTTTGAAAATATAAAAAAATGGAATGGTCCCGCCTGCCTCCAACTTTTATTTAATTTAAAATGGGCTTGTTTTTAGCTTTTTTTTTTAACTTAAGTTTTATACCGCGGTCGGGTTTTTTAGTTTTTTTAATTACTTTTTTTATTTGCTTACCTATTTCTTTTACTTTAGAATGAAAATGCAGAAAATAAGCTCTTGTGGAGCAAAACTTATCGTGCTTATTTTCTGCATTTTCATTCTAAAGTAAAAGAAATAAACCAAAAAACGATGAGGGCGCCACTGTGCGGTCGGCGTATGGTCGGCGCCGTCTTAATATCTCGGAAACGAATTTGCATTGATGTCAGCTATCGATTTATATAGGTCTCATCCGTGGCCACCATTTTCATAATAGCGCGACCGTAGGTATGCCACGGATCTTCAAAGCCTTAAAAAAACTGGTCAAGTGCGAGTCGGACTCGCGCACCGAGGGTTCCGTACAAAGTAGGTATGTAACTACAAATTTACGGTTTTCGGATTTTTTCCTTTACTTGTGCTACATGACATTGCTTCTTGCCAAATTTTATGATTCTAGGTCAACGGGAAGTAGCCTAGGTTTTGATTCCCTTGAGAGTGTCAAAATATGCGGCATAAACGGAACATAAACGCTCATATCTTTTGATTGCGTTGACATAGAAGTTTGATTTTTTCACTGCTTTAAGGGATTGCAGTAATTGATATTAATTTCAACTTAATTATAACTCCACGCGTTCCTGAGAAAAAGGGTCTTGACAGACGGACAACAAAGTGATCTTATAAGGGTCCCGTTTTTTTAAGGTACGGAACCCTAAAAAGTGGTGACACCTCCCACATCAGCTTCTTGAGATACATAACATACATAATCAGCCAATAATGTTCCCACTGCTGGGACACAGGCCTCCTCTCGGTGAGAGGGAGTGGGCCGTAACCCACCACGCGGGCCCAGTGCGGGTTGGCAGATGTCACATGTCCTCGAACCATAGATATATGAAAGAAGTTTTTTTTACAGAAACTGTTTTTTACATTTCTATGCTTCGTTTGGTTCTAGGACATGCCAGTTTCCTCACGATGATTTCCTTCACCGTTTTGAGAACATTGGTGATGAAATAATTTACACAAAGTAAAACACCTGTCTGGGTTCGAACCTACGACCTACAACTCGTAAGTCGCGGCCATCACCACTTCTCGAGTACTACACCTATTGATACAAATCATTAAATTGATGACAGCTAAAATAATACTCTATTTTTTCCACAGGTACCAGAGACAATAAAAGCTGTTGGACATTTGAAACGATTGGAAATAATGAATTTTGTCAACCAAGTGATAATTCTACGCTGGGGAGACCAGATGATGATCTAGTACAAACGTTACAGAGCGACACTACCAGTGAGTGTGATATCACCCCATTATGTGTTAAATTAGTGGATTGCGGAAAATTTCCTTGGTACTATAGAAAGTATACGCAACAAATAATGCATAAATTAAATTTAAATGAACTTAGTGATAGTGACCATGATATAGATGTAGATGGCATAGTATACGAATCAGATGATTGTTTTATAGTAGAAGATCTACAAGATGCTGTTACAAATAAAATAATAACACATGATCAAATATGCATAAGTGCAGTGAAATCAACAGAACCTAAACCAAAACTACCAAAAAATAAATTAAATAAAAGCCTAGAAAATATGAAGCGTAATAAAGATGATAAGGAGATACAAAGAGCACTGAGTTTCAAGAATTTATTGAAAGTTGATTTAAAACGTAATCAAGGACTTATAGGTATGAAAATTACACAAAAAATGGAAATAAATACTACGCTGGACGTTAAAACCGACAAAGACAGTGCGGTTGAAGAGGCAGATGCAGAGAAAACATGTGTAATGGCGGATGAAAAGTATTTAAGTGCTGCTGACAAAACTCTTTGTCACATTGGCACTCAGCTGATACCAATAACGGAAGAAAAAGAAAGCAATTCTATTTGCCAACTTAATATTAACAACAAAGAAAAAGATTTAGTTGGTAAACCAACCCTAGTTAAATCTTCTAGTTTCCCAAATGTTACTGTACAATTCGATATTAGTAAAATATCTGAAAAACTAATCGATAATTTGAAGACAAAGAAAATAAATGAGCAGTTATCTGAAGCTAAACTTATTAATAAACTGTCAAATAAAAATCCTTTAAATAATCTAGAAAATACATTCAAAACTGTAAATGAAAAAGATTCAGGTTCCAAAGTAACTATTACAGAAAAATGCAAAAATTCATCAAATACATCGCACGTGAAAGATATAAAAAAAACGAATAAATATAAAAATGATCAAATTAAAAATAGTACTAGTCATAGGTCTTTGGTAGGTCTATTGGTTACAAATAAAACTAAGGAAGATATCAAAGAAATAAAATGCATGAAACAAAAAAGACGTAGAGGTAATACACAAAATAAAGCTACTAAACTTGATATGAAACCTCGTAAAAAGATTGAAAAACAAAAACGTGAACCAAAGTCGCCAATCTTACATTGCAGTACTGTACCGAAGAAACCTAAACAACACGGAATGCCTCCCAAATGCAATAAAATAGACACAAATTCTAATATATCAAAAGAGCCTGGTAAACTAAAGCAAATAGTTGATAAACTTACAAATTTAAATAGTTGTAATATAATGCAAGATTCTAATCGATTAAAACACGTTGTCCCTAAAATTGCCCCGGTTACAAAGCCTTTTGAGCATTATGCTAAACAAGCTTTACAAAAAGAGTCTTGTATGATACAAGATAAACCCGCAAGTCAAGTCGGAAGCATTCATGCAAAATCTTTGAGCGTGTCGGACAAGCTTCTTAAAAATTGTAATGACGTTAATAAGGCTGATTTCAAATGCAACAACTTCCGCAATACTCACATTATGTCTTCAACTATAAATAAGACTTTAAATGAACAAACTATATTATATGAGCCTCACCAAGTGAATAAGCATACAATAAATGCTCCATCCTCTGTCTCAAATCCTACTCCTAAAGCACCAATTAAATTAAAAAATAACAAGCCAACTGTCTCTAATAGCAACGTTTCAAATGCAGTACTTTCTAATCAATATGCCAACTTCCCCACTCCTCACGGGCCTCATTTTCCCATCCATAACGCAGTGCCCAGTAAAATGAGTAGCAGCAATATTTCTAACAACAAAATCAATGTCCCAGTACAAAATCGTTACGCATCGGCTATAATTTTAAAGTCAAATAATAACACAAACTTTCCATTCGAGAAGCACTGCGAACCCCCTGTGCAAACCATGGCTTTTCAAAGACCTATTTCCTTTCCTATTCCTGTCCTGAGCCATACACGGCCACGTTCTAGTGATCCCCAACCACCATATCCTATATTTTATCCCCCTGCTCCTTTGGGCAAGCATCAGAATAATTTTTCAAGTTCTGCCAATTTTGTTCCAAATCAGTTACATCCTCCACAAACTTATATAGGACAACAACTGAGTAATCAAATGCAAGATTTTTACAGAGAACGTTGGTTGCAACAAAATTTGGCACCTCCTCCTCCTCCACCACCACCACCACCACCGCCACCACCACCTGTCCCTCCACCTAACATTCCCCCAAGAAATGGTCACGTGCTGAATCAATCCAAAGATTCTTCTAATTTAAACCGTACATCAACGTCATTTGGACACCCTATGCAAAATCCGCAAAGCGCTTTCCGTCAAAACTCTGTTAATACCCAACAAACTCAAAATAGTTCTATAATCGGAATGAATAATGATGGTTTAGTAAAAAAAATTAACATAGTCGCTATGCCTGTTAAAAATGTAGGAACAGTTAAAGTAGAACAAATAAAAGCTCAAATTATGAGTCCGGTTGAACATTCAGAAGTAGTTGCAACTAAGACAGAAATGTTAAAAGAACTGGACAAGTTGTCATTTGTTGACAAAAATATAAATGAATTTAATGGAGTTTACCCCGCTAGCGTTATTAATGAAAAGAAAAAGGAAAACACATTAGAAGTAGCAATAATGTCAAAAAAGCCTGGTAGATTTGAAACTTTGAAATTAACAATGAACCAGAAAGATAAGACAAAGCCAGCACAAGGATATTCGCCGCCAATTTTACCCATACCGACATATCAAAGAGTCTTAGACCTTGTGACTTCAAATCCACAAACCGAAAATGCATCACCGAAAACCGCTTTCCGTCCTGGAGATCCCAGATCCAATTTAAGAAATGAATGTAAACCAATGAGGAAAAGAGATTTCGTCAAATGTTGCAAAAGAAAACATAATAATGCATGGAATAATGACGAAGACAGTAGAAGAAAAGACGATGCTAAGAAGATTTCTTTAGATGAATATAAAAAGAGAATACTCAAAAGTGACGACAAATCTGAACATTACAAAAAAATATGTAAGGAAAAGTACGATAATAGTGGAAAGCGGCCAAATTTAGAATTTAAGTATAGGAAAAACGTCGACTATAGCACAGAAACCGATCTTGGGTATGATTCGGATAGCACTGTGGTATTATGATTTCTTGATTTATGTGTACTGTGTGGCAATTTATTGTTTTTCGACTTGTGTAATACTCCTTTTTTTGAGTACAACCCCATAGCTATTTAATTGTCAACAAAAGGCATGTAACAGATTTTTTTAAATTTCATTTTGTGGCAATTTGCCGTCAGTTTTGTTAACAAGCAACAAGAAAACATATTGAGCTTTGCGTTCGTTTGAGTGGGCGCCGAGTGCCGAAATAAGTTAAACGACTGCAAGGTGTCAATTGGGCTGCTTCAAGCTGTGTATTCATAAGGGTCAGCGCAGACCGACGGAGTGGCGGCGAAGCGAGTAACTCTATTACAACGTTGGTTTTATTAAATACTTGCTCCGCTGCAACTCCGCCGGTCTGCGCTGACCCTAAATGTCATAAATGTCTCCGGAACGTGTCTCCAGAGACATTACGCGGAGTCAACGTCGCCCGATGTCACCAGACATCTTGTCTCACAACTTTTCATGCAAGACGTTTTTCATCGTTTTCGACGTGGCAAGATATGCCATGCGAAGTCGGGCGTACTCGCGCGACTTCAGGCGGTCTCTATGGAGACAGGTCTCTCGGGACATTTCTTCCCTATGTACAATGAATAGTGAATATGTTGCTTCGTATGTTAAGTTTTTTGCAATTTGTGGCTTTTCTAGTGCTGAACAGACAGTCTCGTAAGAATGTTTTTATTTAGCCGCAGATCTCATGTTTTATTGTGCAGGCCCTCTGGTGGCAAAGATGCAAATCAACCTTGACGGTTGCATATCTTATGTCAATGTAAGTGTCAAAAGAATTGTGTTTTGTTATTTTATTTTGTACCTATTGTGTAAGAAGATAAATGAGTATTAATTTAGAAGACCTGCTTGAGACAATTATGGCCAGTAGCTATATGTTGGCACCAATGGCGTCGCTCCTTTCAGCTAACGTTATAATGTTAGATTCAGTACAATTATTTTATTTTATTTTTGTTTCCTTATGAGCCGAGGGCCAAAATATACTGGACTGTATAAATAGCACATAAAACCCAAAATTACAGTTGACAATGACTACATCAAAAGATTGACAATGACAATGACAGTGACTGTCATGATGACACTACATTATTAGTTCGCATTTAGAAAAAGGCGGCGCTAGTAGCAACATGCAGTTAAGTTTTTTACATTGTTGTAAGTTTTTTTTTGCTTCTAAGAGAACGGTGCATTGTTCCTAATGAAACTTAATTGTTTTTGTTATTTGTTGAAAATATTCGTAAGAAATAAATACTTTAAATAAATTAGTTTTTTAAGTTTTCGTCGTAATCTATTGACTCATGATTACCCCAGTGATGTGGTAACGAGGCAAATTCACTATTCAGTATTGGTTTCCTACAGCCTTTTCCCAATTATGTTGGGGGTTGGCTTCTAGTCTAACCGGATGCAGCTGAGTACACCCATCACAACCCAGTTACTGGGTAACACAATAATACCCCTTGGAAAGGCTGGTTGTCAGACTTTCGGGCTTCTGATGAACCGTAACGACTGTCAAAGATGTACGAATGACAGTCGGGACCAACGGCTTAAAGTGCTCTCCGAGGCACGAAGGGGTCTTGATATGTAAAGATGGTCACCCATCCTCGGAAGCGTAGCTTAACCTGATCGATCGACTCGTTCGGCTGTTATTACTTAGCCACAAGCCCCTCTCCACAAGTCTCTAATTATATGAACTCACTCTAATTTATTGTTCCGGGTCATAGAGGCTAGACCACTTCAAAATAAACATCCAGTGTCAGATGTTGAAATATCGCATAGGAATAGAACTGTTAAATTATTATTAATGAAATTCAACCTGACAGTAAACAAAAGAAACTTCGAAATCTTCTCAATATCAGACATTGTCTGCAGGTGCCACCTTGCTTTTTCACCCTGCAAAGAAAAAAATAAGAAAAATAAACAAAAAACTGTCAAAAAGAAAGCTTTTAAAAAGTCGCCCTGTCAAAAAATTGCGAAGTCTTAACATTATTTAGAGAAACATCTGCATCGTGGCTGCGGCGACAATTAATCTCTCTAACGCGGCTCACGGCGGCGTCTTGTTGTAATAAATCTCTGGATTAGGTACAGCAGCCTCCTTCGCGGAATTAGGTCCTCACTGCGAGGATCTGACTTAAATTAAGGGCGGAAGTTTGGCTTTTTTAGCCCGTTATCTGGCTAATTAGCATTGGTAAGTGCTTGATTTGTAGTCATCGATAGAGCTAATGAAGATTTAAGCTTAGTGTACTTTCAGGCTGCATTATGATATACTCTGCGAACTGTCCCACTAACATAAAACCAGCCGGTCTATTCTGTAAAAAATCTCACCGTGAAAACTTAGGTGAAGTGAGCTTTAAATGAGCTGTCATCCCACCTGATGCCTAGAGGATTGATACTTGCGAGCTCACTTCACTGAAGTTTTCACGGTGAGATATTTACAGAATACCACTGCAGGAACGAAATTCGCAAAACGTACGGAGCGTTCCCAAGCAAGCTAACAAACATTACTTAGTCACACATACGCAACCATAGATTTTAGTATATTACACATCTATGGTTGCGTGAACACACCTAATGTTACCTAATTTATGCCATACCCCAGCGAACAAAAGTGGTAGATACTGATTCGGTCATATTCCAAGCTACCTCTCACTAAGGAGACTAGTTTCAAGCATAATTCTTAAGAAAATCTAAGAGAAAAATCTCAATCTAAGATTCCATTATAAAGCCATCTTTTTGTCCGCCAGGTATCCAATGTTTGTTTTCACAGAAACCAAGAATCCTGAATGATTTATTACCTGTGTGTGTGTTTCTGTAAATAGCGATGGGTATGGGTATCGCATTTGTTACGTAGGTAGTTTTAAATTACCGACGCAATGCGGGTAGTTACAGTGTCAGCGTTTGTGCGATGAGTGGCAAGTGGCAACCAATGACTATACAACCTCTTGACAGCTCATACGGGCGACTCAGGCTCACGACACATAAATGAAATTGCACTGATGTTAGATCCAGCTCGAAAAAAGATGGCGTAACTTTTCATCGCTAAGTAAAATATGAATAATCGCAGGGCTCAAGCTAAACTGGTTTCCTTAAAAAACTTTTTTACGAAAAAAACGACCGACTTCAAAAAAAAATTACAAAGTGATAAATAACTTTAATTTCGGAAGTCGGTGTCGTTGGTTCCGCATTTTCGTTTTTTGACACCGACTTCCGAAATTAAAGTTATTTATCACTTAGTTTTTTTTTTGAAGTCTGTTGTTTTTTTTTGTAAAAGTTTTTAATTTTCACTTTTTAGTTGTACCTTCTCCACACAAATTCAAATAACATGCACTAGGCATTGAATAATTGAAGACACCTACTAGAAGAATCATCAAAATTCGCATAGAAATGTCGGAGATGCAGTACATTTATGCATATAACATCGTACATAAGAATAATTACATAATGTATTATATACTAAAACTTTCCTGAAAGTATGTAGATCACATAGTTTTTGTGAAAATCGCGGACATACAAACATACATACATATATACATACATGTATACATCTCTCTAAGTTAGATTTTTACCATAACAACAAATCTCGAAAAGTGCTTAATGGTACAAATCTAACTTAGAAAGATGTATTAATGATTCTAATGATTATTGTTATAGTCGCGAATCAAATTTTGATCAAGATACAACCTGACACTGACCTGCAAATTGCAAAATACGTAAGAAAATTTGAATTTCGTGGTCTACCACTGCGCATTCACCTTAAAGTGGGATGAGAAAGGTGGATATAGGAAGATTGTGCATGTTTTTGTTCTGTGGTCTTGGGTTACTGTGCATGGAACGTCTTTAAGGGCGAATTTCACCAATGAAACACGATCAGCACGTTTAAACCACGTTCAAGAGCTGTCAGTGTCCATATTAAATTACAGTGATGACAGCTCTTGAACGTGGTTTAATAAGCTAAGCGCGTTCAGTTTCATTGGTGAAATTCACCCCTAGTTCTTCTTGTTTAAACTGAGCTTTTGAATGAGCCCTAAGAAGATAAAGAGCATCTTCATTGGCCTGCTCATTAAAGGTCTTTCCATAATTGCAACATGTCTAACTGGGGTAGACACTTGTCAATGTCAAAGTCCTCATCTCATCCCCCAATATAAATTATACTCTCCACAATCACATACACAATGAAACACACAGACACACCACTGACAATGAATGTGTCCTGTTATACAGGGTTGTTGGGAAAACACCAACAACTTCTTAAGATGTCATTGTACTCATCATTACTATGGGACCAAACCTGAAATCGTGAAAATAAAATCAGCTGATCCCTACATATTGACGAGTTAAACGAACATGCGCCAAACGCATACGAACAGCAGTGGTGGCCAAGTGGTAACGGCCGCGACTTACCGAGTTGTAGGTCGTAGGTTCGAACCCAGACAAACGCTTTATAATATAATAATCAGCCTATAATGTTCCCACTGCTGGGACACATGCCTCCTCTCTGTGAGAGGCAGTTGGCCGTAATACACCACGCGGGCCCAGTGCGGGTTGGTCACATGTCCTCGAATTTTTGGTTCTAGGACATTTTCGGTTTCCTTACGATGTTTTCCTTCACCGTTTTGAGAGCAGTGGTGTTGAAATAATTTACATAAAGCGCCTGTTTGGGTTTGAACCTACGACCTACAACCACCACAGATTTTTTTTTCGCGATGTTATGTTTGGTCCCATAGTAAAAGTTGTTCATAATGATAAGTACAATAACCTCTTTAGAGGTTTTGGTGTTTTTCCAATAACCCTGTACAAAACTAAAAACCCGTATCTGCTTCGCAACGGTTTTTACGGCTTCGCAATACATTGAGATTTCTTTATTTTAGAAAAAGTTAATATTAATGCATTATAAATATTAAACCTTCCGGAATCAATTGTCTAAATTATGGCGAACACCTCTGTCTATTATCAAAATCTGTTGCAGATAACAATGCGGTCACCCAGACAGACACGAAAAACGGTTTAATAATTTATGATGCGTTTCTCATAAGGCCTTTCTTCATAAATCTTCAGAAATTGATTCTTGAAACCCAGCTTATACATAAAAACACTAAATAATGTCACATCTACATAGCTAAATAATTTCACTTCCACCTGAGTGCTGTGTATATTTTAAAATTCATAGGGATTTAAATTCTTAGAGACTTCAATTTGCATCAGATCCGACGGGTAAGAGCCGCGAGAAATATGGAACAGTAACTCGATATATAAGATAATAATGAAATGGAATCCGTCGAGCAGTAAAAAATATATTATATTGGACTGCTGAGATCTTGTAATATGTTTTATGGATTTTGTTCCGGTTTCCCTGTTTGCAGATGATACAAACTCGGAGGTATTGCGTGTCAGAAAGACATAAAAGAGATAGACACTATTCTATTGTTTGTAGATGTTGTTCATCCCGTATAAATTGGAGCGAGGATATCAAACCCACAAGCGAAAGAATTTGGCATTATAGTAATGTTGAACTGTGACGATCATTCTGACAGCTACCCATTCATCATCATCATCTGCCTAGCCTTTTCCCAATTATGTTGGGGTCGGCTTCCAGTCTAACCAGATGCAGCTGAATACCAGTATTTTACGTGAAGCGACTGCCTACCTGACCTCCGCAACCCAGTTACTGGGTAATTTTTATTTATTTATTTTAGGCGACGCAGGCCCATATATAAACACCTTAACCTAAATATACATATTTTTGTTACAAAATAGCACTTCACTGACCTGTTCTTGTGCTGCTCTGTGGTACTTGTCCGCGGAAGCGTCGGAACACCACGTCCTGCGTCCAGAAGTCTTCTTCCACGACGGGCAGATAACAATTCGGTACGCGCACCACGAACGCCTTGAAGTTAACGTTGCGACTCCAGTAACTACACCCTCGGCGTGTGCCTCGTCTTCTGGCGCTTGCACTTTACGATGTCCTCCGCGTTAGTGATGCAGTGTAGGCGGGAGATGTACACCAGTGTGTTCGGGTTTGCGGCACACAAGCTGACTTCGGGCTCCGTAGGAGCTTTGCCGCAGCAATTCTTGATCGTCCTTTGCACCGTCACGAAACCCATCATCAGCCCTATTCGGTGCCTTTTCTGGCATAAGCTTCATACTTGGAGCACCTGGGGCACTCGCGGTGACGCTAGCGGGTTCCATAATCACACGATACCCCTTGGTAAGACAGCTTGTCAATATTCCGGTAACCCACATGCGCACGGAAAAGCAGCGCGGGGGAATTTTACCACTCAGTAAATTTTCAACATCCAAAAGAACGCATTCCAGCGCGTCAAGAAACATACTGTTGGATTTTTAACTCTTGGCGCTATGTCGTTTGTGTGCGGTAAAATCCAACCGCGGGAAAAACGCGCTCCTGAGATGCTACAGCTGTATTATTTACCTTCTTCATTTCAGCATCTTAGAACCATCGTCTTTAATATAAATCAAATTTTTGGCACCAAATTATAATTACCGTGTACTCCTGAGACTTTCTGATAGACCTTTAAATTTTTATTACCTTATTAAGCGAACGAAAATTTTAAGGGCCAAGAACTTAATCAAGATTATCATTACAATGTAACCGAATCTTTTGTTTAAACTAAACATAACCCAGCTTATTAGCTGGGTTATGTTTTCATTACATCTCATTAGATGTAATGATAGAATAATTTAGGATAACACAATAATATTTTCATGGAAGATGGTATCAGAATGTTATCAGCCCCTGTTTCTTGGCAGACAATGGTTCTTTATTCTCTTCTAATTATTTGATAACAAGGCTCTGGATTAAAAAAGGCAATCTTTTTATATTTATTCATACTTTAAATAATATGGTCAATGCTTCCAGTGGTCATACTATTCGCAAGTATTCTATTTTAAGTAATGTTTATTTTCTTCTGCTATCTATACAGGGTCAAATAGGTATTTTACCATCTAAAATATATATATATATATTATATACAAGTGTATAAAAAAAAAGACAAGAGCTCATAGGGCATCAAAAAATTCGTCCGCATCGCTGTAATGTAATGTAATGTTAGTAATGTTTGTTTTCGTCTGCAAACTAGACGAAAACAAATACATGTTCTTGTATATCGATTTTATTAAATTTCGAGCGGACACTAACGAAAACTTTGCAATTCTACCACAATTTATAATTCCTTTTAATTTTCTATGTATTTGTTCAAAGAAAGTCATTCCATTATTTTGTATTATTCTGAACCTGAACGCATTTGAGTATATTGCAGTAACAAAGTCGAGAAGCTCTCAAGACATACATTTATAAATAAACTTAAAAGGAAAGTGCTTGAGATTTCATTGCCTTATGTCACGACAAGTTTTTAACAAGTGGAGCTGGGAGAACGCATTAACATTTACAAGGTGGCTGGAAAAACGTTGGCGCTGAAAATAAGTTGGGAAGACTATTTGGAGTAAGAAGGTAGAAGTGTTGTTTCCTCTCTGCCTATTATTATATACGATTTTGAAAGGCAGCCTTTCCCTTATAGGTACATAGGTTTCTATAAGGGAAACGCTACCTACTATTGAATACTCATAGTAATAATCTGCATAATAGTAATCAGAGTATTTTTACCGACATCAAAAAAAGGAGGTTATCTATTCGACACTTCTGTATGTAATATTATTGGAACTGCATTATATTCACATATTACAATCTATTAGGGCTTCCAAACAAATATACAAAATTTTATAGATGTATGTATGTATGTATGTTTGTCCACGCATTTCTCCGCAACTTACACCCCTATTAATCGGATCGTGACCATTTTTTTTGTTGGCTTATATTTACTTCAACTTAGGGAACAGTGCAAGTTTCATGAAAATCTATTCAGTAATTTTCAAGATATGGACATTAGAACACGTAAGTATTAACGTGTAAGTGTGACGGCCTGGCTTATTGATATTAGCCATAGATATCCGAATATTAGCTATGGGTGTAGTGTCAAAGGGAAACATCTCATCTCATCTCATTCTAGTGCTATATTTACAACAAAACTATTAAGTACCTACTTATTACAAACAAGTAGGTATTCCAGTTTTTACGTAAAACTAAAAATTACGAAATAAAAAATTAAATCGACTTCAAAAATAACTCAAAATGATGAAATAACTTTCATTTCGGAAGTCGGTGGCAAAAAACTAAAACTAAAATACAGATCCCAAGACACCAACTTTCGAAATTAAAGTTATTTCATCATTTTGAGTTATTTTTGAAATCGATTTAATTTTTTAAATTACTTTTTATTTAAATGTATCTAAGTATGCGTTGTCTGACTTTAATGTACTTGTTGGGGTTTCTGCGTCAGGTCGTCGTCGTGTCAGCGTCGTGGATTTTAAATTAGACACCAGGCTCCTTATTATAACGTGTGTAATAATATCACAATTAACAATATAGCGGTTATAGTTTTGCGTGCGTTCGTTGACGGGTCACCAAGACAGTCACAGTGAGTGAAGATCCGTAGCGCGTCGCTAGCATCGCGTTGATGTTCCCGCGCACCGCCCTTGTCCTCGGTTAGTGGCACTTGTCGCCAATAGATGGCGCTGTGGTCGTCAACAGTACTCGAAGTTATTGTTTCTAACTTTATTATCGGTCGATCTTGCATGCGACGAGCTGAAATAGTCCCTAAAACTTTGACCCATAGTTAACTGTCTAGACTGGCAAACTAATTCGATAAATCTACATTTATCGAATTAACCTATTTGTGTAATTGGATTTCAAAATCAAAAATATCAATTTCAATTAATCATACCCAATGACCAGCGAGCCAGCGACCCAAACATTGTGGCAATTCGATTCTAAAGACGTTGGGCAAGTGTCTTTTGCGCAAGTGTCTTTCGCGCAAGTGTCTTTTGCGCAAGTGTCTTTTGCGCAAGTGTCTTTTGCGCAAGTGTCTTTTGCGCAAGTGTCTTTTGCGCAAGTGTCTTTTGCGCAAGTGTCTTTTGCGCAAGTGTCTTTTGCGCAAGTGTCTTTCGCGCAAGTGTCTTTCACGCAAGTGTCTTTCGCACAGACTAATAATAATCGGAGTCCTTTAAACGCAAGTAACGACTGCGCGCGTTTTATTTCAACTGGCAATGCATTTTACAAATGAGCGGTCTGGACAGTAAAGGATTTTTCCAGAAAAAAATGTGGAATGCATAGGCTTTTTAAGCTTCAAGTTATCTGATGACCTTGAAAATTTCGTGTGGGAGTCGCATTGGAAACGTTTCTTAAGATACGAGAGGGGTGTATGGGGAAAACACATCAAGCAAGCAACAAAAGGGAAAGAATATGAGTGAAAGCGATTTTGTAACCACATGAGCTTCACACGAAATTCGGTAACATGGTCACATTTGCGCAAACCAACAATTATTGTTTCTAACTTTATTATCGCGGTCGATCTCGTGTGAAATAAATATTAGGCATGTCTTTAGGGAAAAGCCGAAATGTTCCTCAAAACTTTGTCCTATAGTCAACTTTCTACACTGGCAAACTAATAAATTGATTCATAACTATCGGAGCATTAATCAGACAAACTACCATTTATCGAATTAACCAACTTGTGTAATTGGATTTCAAAATCAAAAAGAACAATTTCGATTAATCATACCCAATGACCAGCGAGCTAGCGACCCAAACTTTGTGGCAATTCAATTCTAAAAATTAATCGGTATGGACGTTCCGTCGTTGAAGGAAACTCATCCTCAGAAATATTATTTCAAAGCACTATGTAGAATCATGTATTATTTTGGGATGGGGGATCTCTGGTATGAAAAATCCGAAGTTTCCTATTATAGGAAGAAGCTCTACACGGCCTGGATGTTATTGGCGAATGGTTACATCATCGTCGTGTTGCTTGACGAACTCCTATCATACGCCAGGACCGATTTGACAGACAGGGAGAAGAATGACTTGGTGCAGTTCAGTTTTGCGCACCCCTTGATCTACTGCAAGGTGTTGACGCTGTACATCTGGAAGAGTCGCATCAAGGTGGTATTAGAGCGTTTGTTGGAAGGTTCCAGGCCTATTTTCCACTCAATAGAGCTGGAAAGAATGTCTGTGAAGCAGTTTGCTAAGCATTGCTTTACGTTGACCGTTGTTTCCTTTGTGACTTTATGCTCAGCGACTATTGAAGCAGTGAGGCTTCATTTTATAGAAGGTATGTTTGTTCATTTGATAGTTTTGTTAGCCTTTCATCTGTGTACATTTTCTTTCGAAACTTGTTTTTTTTTGCATTCACATAGCCTAGATAAATCTCTTCTTCCAGATGTACCAGTCCGCACAGAAGTGGTCTACTTCCCCAATTCATCACAGACTGGCTTCTTCATCAACGTGCTCCGTTTCTTCGTGGAGTTCCACTGGTATTGCATCGTCGGCATGATGGCGACCATGGACTGTCTCGCCCTATGTTCCCTCATCACTGTAGGCCATAAGTTCAGGGTCCTAAGGTTGTATTTCCGCAAGCTGAGGATCAGGACTATGGAGAATAAAGGGAAGAAGACAGCGAAGGAGCTTACAGAAGAGTTTAAAAAAGATTTTGTGATTGGGATCAAGTTACATTTGGATGCTTTATGGTAGGTATTGTGTCTTTGAAATTTATTTATAAAAATGATAAAATACTGCAGTACATGAATATTTAATTTCATCGTTGACGGATTATTAAGTTCAGAATGCAAATAATTCTTCCGAGCTCATTTTCTCGAATAAAAGTAAAATATTATTCATTTGGCATCCTACATGGTTGACCGACGAACTTGTAAAAGCCGCAGGAATCCGCTGGGTGTGGGAAGCACAGAACTAGTCGAACTACTTGAGGGAGGCCTATGTCCAGTAATGGACGTCTTTCAGCTGAAATAATGATGATGAATGATGATCATTCGTTTTGCAGGTGTGCCCGAAATGTGCAGCAGTCCATGGGGCCTCTATACAGCATCCAAGTGATGGAGAGTGTCGCCCTGCTCGTCATGTGTCTGGTGAAGCTAGTTGTAAGTATAATAATACTTAATAATAAAAAGTGTTTATTTCTCAACACAAACCAAAAAAAAGAAACAATATTTTACATACAAGAAATAGCTATCGATTTTTGGCTGTGGATCGCTGGTGCCTGTAGTAACAACTGCAATACAGGTCACCAGGTCCCCACCTGTTCATGGTTACATATTTGATAGCTGCACAGCAAGTAACAAAATTTCAAAGAATTTGTGAGTATATTGTTAGAGTAAAACTAAATAAAACGATTAAAATGTAAAAGTATGTTGGGAGGTTTTCATAAATGTGTGAGGGTGTGTGCGTGTGTGTGAGGGTGTGTGTGTGTGTGTGTTGGAGAGAGTGTTAGTGGTTGAGTCTGATTAGACTAATACGTCAAAGAGAGCTTCTGTGGCAGTATATGTTTGGCAGTTTATGTTTTGTTTGGTAAGTATAAAATTAAAATGACTTTCCACTCCCTCTCACAGAGAGGAGGCCTGTGGCCCACTAATGGGAACATTATAGTCCGCTTATCTTTGTATCATTAATAATGCAATATCTTTTTGCAGGTGGCAGAGCGTAATTTCACCTATCTGCTGGCAACCTTCGTATATATTGTCTGTCTTATAATACTCACTGGTTCCTACATGATGCCTGCCGGAGATATTACACATGAGGTAATTAGTAGATATATTTGTCACTACTACGTCCTTTAATGAACCTTTTTTCTATCTGTGTTGCCTAGTTACGTGACAATCAACAAACAGCATACTTGACTGGAGGTAGAAACATGTCGTTTGTAAAATAACGTATACGTTAGAAGCAGGCCAGGTAATCTTTAACCCCTCAAGCGTCAAGTGTACACCAAGTGTACATACGAGATGGTGCTAGATACGTCAACGGTACACCAAGTGTCATTGTTCTATTGTCATTGTTAAAACAATGACTTTCCTGCGCCCATTCAACTACTCCGACGCGTGGGGTGTTTCGACAGATAGGCGGGAAAACGTGTGAGAGGTTAAAAGTTCAAACATCAAGCATCTTATTAATTTTTTTTTAGTTTTACAAACCACTGGCTTTCAATGAGATAAAACAATGTTCCGAAAATAGTTTCAAATTCCAAACACGCCGTATGCCAGTTTCTTTTTCCTTTCAGAAGAGGCTCCTCTGTGCCCTGCACTGTATTAAGCCAATTTACAACTATTGATATCTATGTATATTTTTCAGAGGAGCAGTGGTGGACCAACTGGCAACGGCCGCGACTTAACGAGTTGTAGGTCGTAGGTTCGAACCCATGTTAGGCGCTTTCCTTTCAATCAACTCAGCCTATCGCAGTCCACTGCTGGACATAGGCCTCTCCTAGGCTGCGCCACAACATCCTGTCCTCCGCCTTCCGCATCCAGTCTGTCCCAGCCACCTTCTTTTGATCGCCTGTCCAATAGGTGTCGATAGGAGCTTTACTTTGTGTAAATTATTTCATCACCGCTGCTCTTAAAACGGTGAAGGAAAACATTGTGACGAAACCGGCATCGCCTAGAACCAAAAATTCAGACATGTGACATCTACCAACCCACACTAGGCCCACTCCGTCACATCGAGAGGAGGCCTGTGTCCCAGCAGTATACTCGTAAGTAATATAGGCTGATTATACTACATTTTCCAGGCTTCGCTGGTCGGCACATCGATATTCCACAGCGGTTGGGAGGAGTGCCAACCGGGGCCTGATCTCCGGGTCCTGGCTGTAGTGGCTCTGCAGATGAGTCAGGTGCCCGTATACATGACAGCCTTCGGAGTGATTACATTGTCTCATACTAACCTTATATCGGTGAGTCCTTGTTCGTGTGCTTAGTTTAGTTTGTAATGTTCCTGTGCGAGTCACAATAAATACTTTTTAACCGAATTCAAAAAATTAGGTTCTGTATTCGACCCGTATGTATGTATGTTTGTATGTCCGCGATTTTCTCAAAAACTGATGAACCAATTTTGATAATTCTTTCACTAATGTGATATCTACATACTTTCAGGAAGGTTTTAGTAGGTATATAATACATTATGTAATTATTCTTATGTACGATGTTATATGCATAAATGTACTGCATCTCCGGCATTTTTATGCGAATTTTGATGATTCTTCTAGTCGGTGTCTTCAATTGATGTTATTTGAATTTGTGTGGAAAAAAAAATTAAAAAGTGATAAATAACTTTAATTTCGGAAGTCGGTGTCAAAAAACGAAAATACGGAACCAACGACACCGACTTCCAAAATTAAAGTTATTTATCACTGTAGTTTTTTTTGAAGCCGGTTGTTTTTTTTTTTTCTTTCTTTGCATAGGTGGAATGGCAACTTACTCAAAGCTCACTTCACCTAAGTTTTAACGATGAGGTTTTTACAGAAAAGACAGGCAGTAGTTGTTCCTTTAGCAGTTGCTTTGAAGGAACTAATGAATCTTTCTTGTCTCTGAAGTTTCTTCACAAGATCTAACTGAACTATTGAAAGTATCAAGCTATCAAGTAGCTAAGGTTACTAAGTGCGAAGATAGCAGTCTAGTCTTTTCTAAACAGGGTGGAATTTTCGAAGCGTACCTGGAGGGAGAGTACTCTAAATACTGAAGACAGCAAATTTTACTCAAAGGAAACATTCCTTTATTTTGAAAAAGAAACAAAACTGCATTTAAAGATTTTTGATAATACGCTTGCCACAGCCGGGAATCGAACCGACTAAAATCCGAAAAAATAACACCTGTACTTTTATGGCACCAATCGATACGGTCAATCATAAGGATCATTTTAATACCTGGATTGGTACAAACGGCACAATCAGATGGCCTGCGAGATCTCCAGATCTCACCCCTTTAGATTTTTTTTATGGGGATATGTAAGGAGAAAGAAAGGTTTTTGGAAATTCCACCCCTAGGGGGGAGGTTGAAATTTCACGCGGACGAAGTCGCGGGCAGAAACTAGTTTTAGTATAAAGAACTGCATTTCTATAACAGCTAGGTACTTATTCAATAACTGGCTTGGTGAATTAACCGGTTGAATGCCGTAATTACAGACACAATTAAAAAGCCAATGTGTCGCGTGGACCCACGTTTAAGCATACGAAGGGTTAAACCTTATCAAAATAAAAGCCTTATTTTGTCATTTCTATTAGGTCCTTACCTATGAAATTGCCGTTTTACATAGAAAAAAAATTTCATTAATCGGAGTATTGGCCAATAGTGAATATGTGCTTTTGGCATTTTAGTGGATGTTCGTTGATGGCTCTGCTATAAAACTCCTGGGGAAAGGAATCGATTTACTCTTTAGAGGCGTTTTTTACCGCCTCGTTGGATTTGAAATTTTTCCCCTGTAAAAAGTTATCCAAATAAAAATGGAAATTAGTTGGGGCAAGGTCTCGTGAGCATAGATGGGTGACGGAGAGTTTCTAGTCGTAACTCCTATATTTTTGAGACGGCCCGTTGTCCGTTGTGGTGCTTCGACGCGATTTTGTTGTTGTTGTTGAGAGAGTTCATACGCTGCTCACTTTCCGAGCTTTTTTATGTTTCCAATTTGAAGTAAATTAATATGTATGTATTTATCACTTACGGTGAAGGCTGCTGCAAGTTCCAACATGGTTTGAGATGAATCTGCTTCCACTATGGCTTTCAATTCATCGTTATCGACTTCCATCTCCGGTCGGCCATGGGGCTCAAAATTTCAAGAACGGAAGCGATCAAACCAAAAAACTAACAATGTGTTCACATGGCGTACCATGTCCATACACGTCGTGCTGTCTGTGCTGCGTTGGTGCCACGACGGAACTCATAATCGAAAAAAGCGCGCACTTTCGATTTTTCCATGGTCACAGAAACGATGATATTTAAAAAAAATCGAACGGCGGGAAAGCAAATTAACAAATGATTATGAAAAACAAAATGTTAATTTGAATTTGGAATTTTAAATACAATGAAAGATATCGATATTCACAATAGTCAGTATGAAAAATCGGCAATTTCATAGGTAAGGACATAGAGTAAGTAATGTTCATTATTATGTAAGAAGAGACGGGAGTCCCATAGAAAAAGATGAAAAACGGCGCTTGTATGAAACTTGCACTAAAACTGAATACCAACATAGCAAAAATGACACAGACTGCAGATGTTAAAGCGAGACAGCGATAGCCGCGATTATGTTTAGTGCACGTTTCATAGTTTCCTTTTTTATTAGACAGTTGCGTCAGACTGGGTAAGGACCTGATATATAACAGTTAGGTTCTTAATTCAATAACTGGTCCTTGTAATAAGGGGGATTAAGTTTCCTTGCGAACATTAACATGTCCTTTTAGCAATGGTTGTTTAGGTAGACGATAAGCTATTTCTATATTTTCCTTCTCTCTTTTCAGGTACTTCGGTCCTCATACTCGTTCTTTGCTGTTATGTATTAGGATAGGGAACTTAGTCTTTAGAAATTAGTTGATTTTGCACTTAGCTTGATTGGAAAAATGTCTTTTAGTTTGTGCACTTTCGATGTTCACAATGCTTTATTAATAGTAAAATATAAAACGTTTCGTTCAGAATAATACGTTTGGTTTCATTATGTAAAATTATTTTGAACATAGGCCTCTCCAATTGCACGCCATGCAGCTCGATTCTTGGCAATTCCAGTTGCTACCAGCCACCCTGCGAAGATGACGAAGCCTGAGGGCGTCCTACCTTACTTTTAACGATTCGCGGTCTTCACTCAAGAAGACGTCTACGCCAACGGTCATCAGTTCTACAGCTAATATGGCCGGCCCATTGCCACTTTAGCTTGCTTATTCTGTGAGCTATGTCGACAAATTGACTTATTCTTTTATAAAATAATTTATTAGAAATATTAAAATAGGTTATAATTATACACACACCATAATAAAAATCATTTTTCATTTCAGTTGTGACACAGTAATCAGTACCTACTTACAACCTAGAAATGTTCCAAACTTAAAAATAATACGGCCACTAAAAGAGACCTCTCTTCTAAAATAATACATAAAGACAATATTAAACAAACCTCGACCCTCCTTAAGTAGCTTACAGCTATCGTTATCATTATTAATTTCACGAAAATCCTTTTGTTTCGTGTTTCGCCCATCTGCGACGATATTTTAATTTTAATAGATTTTGGGGATGAAGGCGTAAAGTGATTCGTTCGAAAATTTGAAATAGAAATCTATTATTGAAAAGATAGGTAGGTAGGTACTTAGGTTAGACCCCGTTGTAAAAATAATTGAAATCAACTGTTATCTGCTTCATAAACCACATGAATCAGATAACATTCGAAATTTAACGTAATGATAAATTAAATGAAAAATTTGCGCAAAAACAATAAATTCATGAACATATTTTTATTCTTTCCTGATGAATAACTTTATAGAGGTATGAGGAACAGGGTGTAAAGTTCACTCATACTCTATAGAAAAGGGAGGATTCTCTGACGACGGGTGTTGTGTCTGGCGGGCAACTACCCCATAATTCATGTCGGGCCGTTGTATCTATACTAGTTGCGTGGTAAACTCTGCTTGCGAGATGCAGGATTTCGTGACGTCAGTATGACGCGTTGTTTGCATGTGGCGCTGTAGATACCACTACAACTTCATCTGGGATAGAACTTCACTATTCCATTACTACAATCTCACTTACTTCATCTACCAAGCACGTTGTTCCAGTTCCTAAGCAGTGTGAAAATAGTTAGTGTTAGGAAATTGACATAATCAGCCTTTATTGTCCCATTGCTGGGACACAGGCCTCCTCTCTTCGAGAGGGAGTGGCTATAATCTGCCACGCGGACCCAGTGCGGGTTGGTATATGTCACGTCTTTGAATTTTTGGTTCTAGGACATGTCGGTTTTTTCACGATGTTTTCCTTCACAGTTTTGAAAGCAGTGGTGATGAAAATATTTTTTACACAAAGTAAAGTGCTGCCTCAGCTCGAACCCACGACCTACAAGTCAAAAACTCGTAAGTCGCGGCCGTTGTCACTGGGCCACCACTGCTGCTGAATGATGAGATCTTGGTATTGTCTTGAACTAAAGGCACTTATAATAAGACTAGCAGCGCCCCGCGGTTTCACCCGCATAAGTCTCGATCCCGTAAGAATATCGGGATAAAAAGTATCCTATGTCCTAATCCAGGTCATGGACTACCGTGCTAAATTTCATCGAAATCGGTTCAGCGGTTTAAGTGTGAAGAGGTAACAGACAGATAGACAGACACACAGACACGCTTTCGCATTTATAATATTGAAAGTCGATCCCACTCGGCTTACCTAAGAAAAGGAAGTATGTAGATCACATTAGTGAAAGAATTATCAAAATCGGTTCATTAGTTTTTGAGAAAATCGCGGACAAACAAACATACATACATACATACATACGGGTCGAATACAGAACCTCCTTTTTTGAAGTCGGTTAAAAAAGGTAAAATTATAATCAGTTTTCCTGCTTCGAAATCAGAAAGTATAACTGTCGAATCAATTTACAACACTTCAGCGTTTCTCTATCAAATTCTCAAGATATTTGGCGACAGGATGTCCCACTTGGATCGCATCCAGCCTCCACTGCGTCTTCTGTTAAGACCTGCGTACACGTTACTGTATTTTTATTGATACAAAAATATAATATGGAGAATTTCGTATAGATACATGTCTAGGCTGGTGCTCTCGCTTTTTGAACAACTTGTCTACACCTAGAAAAAATTCCGTATTTTTATTAACGACTGATGTTAAACGTGGACATTTGCACACCATTTCAGGCATGAAATGATGGATCAGAAAAGTAGGCACTTCATACTTTGAAAACATGAACAACAACACATTTGAGAAATTTGTCATTCATATTAATGACGCCACATAAGTCAGTCGATGTAAAATACTGGTATTCAGCTGCATCTTGGTAGACTGGAAGCTGACCTCAACATAGTTGGGAAAAGGCTAGGCAGATTGATTGATTAATGACGCCATAAAATTCGACCACTTGATGTAGGTAGGTATTTGTAAAATGTTTAGTCTTAAAACTTGATAAAATAAAACCACTGTGCATACTTCAGATCCAATGAATTTTATCTCGACTGAAAATTCAGATCCTAACTTGAATATTTTGAAGCGATACAAAAGTCCTGTATTTGTATCTTTGAACTTGTGTGTCGAGGACGTAACACACAAATGACTCATTCGTTTCCTTGCTCCGTAGACTAAAGATGAATGTTTGTTTTCCGATATAGGTAATGCAACCTAAACCTCGCTGTAAAATGTATGCGAATTTGTATTGGATTTACGTTTTTAGTTTACTTCGTGTCTGTATGTCTGGGTTAGGTTTGTGGTGTTGACTGACAAAATTTTTAAGGAATACTGCGAGTAACAATTTGTTTTAAAATTGAAACTGGGAGCGTTTCGTAGCGGTTTGCACTTTACCTACCTAGCGACGTAAAAAACGTTATTCTATTTGTGCCGAAATGCTTCACAGGAATAGGTTTCTTGAAAGGACAGTGACGCTCGGCGCATCCTGGACAGTCACACCCAACACCTTATTTGACTGGCCAATTCTTTCCTTGCGGTGGTAGGGCTAACGCCCGCCTGGTTTGCTACCACCACCCTCCCACAGGAGTCCGGCGTCAAGCAGCCTGCCGTGTTTCGTCGTTGCGTGGGAATTTCGCCTTAGGCATCTTCTGGGCACGTTAAGAGCGGGCCCATTCAGCAATAAAAAAAAAACGTACCTATAAGTAATTACCTACCGCTCATTATAATGCACACCGTAGTTTTTCACGAAAGACGATGTTTAATGTTACTTCGAAAGTAATTCATCCTCATTATCCTCATCCTCCTTCAAGAAATAAGTCTTTACCATAAACACGAAAAGCTTTCGAACAAAATGTGAAACAGAAAGAAACTTCTAGCCATAAATTAGCTGGTATCGGCACACCTGTGGCTTGAGCCTCGCGTATCAAAACAAGCTGGAAACGTACGCTGCTGCAAGTGTTGCCAGCATACGGTAGCAAAGTGTTGCTAGGATTTTAAATGTTTTGTACAGTTTATTTTTAAATTTAGTTGGTTTTATAAATACGACTGTTAGTCTTTGTATATTTTTCGTGGCTTTAAATGTTATAAACGGAATTTGAAAACCAGAGGTAGCAAAAAGATTTAATACTTTTTAGTTGGGCAGAAAAGCCCCGTATTCACTGGGAAATACCTAAAATGGCGCATGTTGCTTGCAACAAGGAATGTCTAGGTATTGCTGGTAACATGTTAATACCTTTCGGAACAATTAATTTAGTAGGTACTAAATTTCACTCTAGTTTTCATTACCAAACTATTATAAACGACGCACATTCCGAGCCAACATTCTAAGGCGAGGATCCTCTTGTGGATCCAAACACAAAGCTTCTCGAAACCGTTTGATATCAAATACGTTAGCCTGTGTGAACATAGGGGAACATTTTGTATTTACCTATGTAGCTTACAGTTACAGATAGATTTTATTCTAAAAGGACCTTAAATAATATAGTTAAATAAATCATATATATTTAGCTACTTAATTAAATTGTTATAATAGTTTCTTTCGAAAACAGGCAGGAAAGGGAGATCGATCGCCGAATCGAGAACGCCTGGAAAAGCTACTGGTCCATGAAGATGCTAATGAAGGGTGATCTACCGATCTCCCTGAAGAGCGATGGAACGCAGCATTCTGGTTGTTAAAAGACAGGACAGAATTCGGAACACCACGCTGCGTTCCAAAACGGGCATACTGGATGTAGGAAAGAAGGCTGCCAGGCTCAAATGGGATTGGGCGGGTCACATCAGCCGTATGCACGAAGATCGCTGGGCAAAAATCTCCACGCAATGGGTGCCTGAAGATGGACGGCGCCGCCGAGGCCGGCCTAGAAAGAGATGGCGAGATGACCTGGACGCGTACCACGAGGGCTGGTTCGAGGTGGCGCGGGAAAAGATTTCCTGGAAGGATTTATGGGAGGCCTTTGCCCAGCAGTGGGACACTATAGGCTAACAAAAAAAAATAGTGATTTTTAATGCGCCTGCCAAATTAAAATAGCAATGCTACACTTCATAGACGTGTTTGCGTAACTTTTCCTCTAGGCGGTTTTGGCGAAACAGGGCAATGGTTTTTTTGTGGCATATTCACCCAAATACGACCTTTTCTGACATACTACTAAAACCATTATAATATTATAACTTTTCAAATCGATACCTACTTTTCCATATCGATTACCACAAGCAACAGTCGTGTAAGCTGCAAAAGCCTTCAATATGAAACAATCGCGCCTCGTCCGATACTCTGAAGGGAAGCAGATGTCGAAGTTAGACGGAGTTTATAACATGGGCTCTATACGCTGGTAATTCTATCGGAGATTTATCTAGAATACTAGCAGCGCCCCGCGGTTTCACCCGCGTAAGTGTCGATCCCGTGGGAATATCGGGATAAAAATGTGTATTATATGTTATCCCAGCAGTTGCTCAATATTCTAACAGCAAACGTACTGATTTCGCTGATACCAATTCCGTAATTCAAACTTCTGAATTTATACCAAACTAGATTCTGCCCACGACTTCGTCCGCGTAAGATTTATTGTTCCGCTGACGCACCCCGTCGCATCGCATCGCATCGCCTCGCCTGCCCCCACTATTACTTCGTTTTCCCTTAGCGTTCTTTCTTACTTTTTTCTTTTTGCTTAGCTCCTAAGTCTTAGCGTGATGTCCAATAGCGGCAAAAAAAATAAAAATAATAATAATAATTTTGAAATCCGAGTTGTAGTTCCAGAGATTAGTGCGTTAAAACAAACACACTCTTCAGCTTTATTATTAGTAAGTATAGAAGATGTTAGGTCGGGCGGTGTCAGTTTCAATGGCGCGGCCATGATGGCTGCCGAACCGCGAATGAACATCAAAGAAGCAATTGTTTTAAAGTTCTAAAGCCAATACGAATTTATTTTCTTTCTTTCACGACATTTTTGTCACTTCTAACGATTTTTGAATCGAAAATACAATAGCTATTCTAGAACATTTTCTTTGGCACAACATATGACAAGAGCAGTGGTGGCCCAAAGATAACGGTCACCAGCACCACTTCGACTTACGAGTTGTAAGTTGTAGGTCGTGGGTTTTAAATATCGCAATCCCTATCGAAAAGGAGCCTTTGTCCCTGTAGTGGGAAAATTATAGCCCGATACTGATTATGCCGTTGAAAAGGATAAAGCATTCAAACCAACGGCTGTATGGTCGTTGCTTCAAACTAAGAAATTATAATGTGCGAAAAATGTATTTTCAACTTTAAAATCTTTCGAATTCACGTTTCGTTTACTCCGCGCGTTCGTGCTAAGCCCATATTAAGTCTTTTGGCTATTAAAGAAAATTGTAGTACAGACGCCAGCACATCAACCTACCCGAAACTGTCAAATTTTCCCAATCACCTTTGAACCTTAAAGTTTTAGGAATAAAGTTGAAAATCTATTAAATAAATTTTAAAAATTTTAGTAGCTTGATGTGCTGGAGTCTGTACCTTATTTTAAAGTAAACTAAACTGTCAATTTATACAAACAATAGTAATGTTCCTGCACGTTTCCTGCCAACTTCCAGTTTGTTCCGGGAATCGAAGAAAACACGGCACTGTGTTTAGTTTTGCTATTGTTTATATTTTAGCTTACTTTCAGAATATAAGAGTCAACATAGACTTACCTGAGTGGACACAGGACACTTGTACAAGTTGGTGTAAAGTCAACAAAAGAGATAAGTATACAGGATCGTCGGATACAGTTGGAAGTTTAGTAAGAAACCGATGGATGTTGTTGACTGAAATTTAATTTGATAAATGAGCTGTTTGTTTTCTATTAATCAAATTAAATTTCAAACCGAAACCGAATTTTTAACCGAAATAAAACAATCAAGATAAAAGCCAACAAATAACCCTCCAATAAAATAAGGTAGGTATCCGTCCATAGTCCATATCCCAATCATTTCCGCACGTTTGCTTTGATGGGAGCCATCAGCAAGTTACTTTAGTGTTACGGCCGCCAATGTACCGCTACACTTGTTTCGACCCTCCAAATGTGTTCCCGAAGTTCACGCCTATACTCCATCCCCCTTATTAATAAACTTGTTGTAAAGTTATGCCAGACTTAAAACGTCAAAAATGTATGGTTAAACAGTCGCTAATCACTACTTAACTTTAAGCAACGTTTATTAATAACACCACATAGGTTTAGGTAGTTAAATAAAGGTAAACAAAAAAACCACGTGATCTAGTTAACCGACTAAACGTAATACCAGTCTATTCAGTTGTCATGCTACGTCACAGTTGTACTCTTCAATTTAGCAACGTTATTAACGAATTATAACATTGCTAAATAAAATTGAAGAGTTTGCCGCAGGTGGTCGGGCTTTCAGTTGTTTTTCGGAGTTGAAGCAATCGCCCTGGCCGAAATCGGTCGGATCGCACCATCATCATCATCAAATTGAAGAGAGAGAGCCTCTTGAAGTCCTCGAATGATATAGTGATTATTAGTGATCTTTATTCTCTTATTATATATAATAAGGTTGCTGCTGAGTTGCTACTGTCTGAGTTATAATAACTGAAAGGACTGTTAAAATAATAGAAATGCAAGTAAAACTACCAGCAACAATTCATACTAATCAAACGAAGACTTCAGCCTAAAACAAATGCCACTTTTCCTACTAACTATTCTTTTTTTTTTTTTATTGCTGAATGGGCCCGCTCTTGACCTCGATCACGCCTGATGGAAAGCGATGGATGAGGTCTATGATGGAACGAGCGTGCCCAGAAGATGCCTAAGGCACTGGAACTCCCACGCATCGACGAAACACAGCAGTCTGCTTGACGCCGGACTCCGGTGGGAGGGTGGTCGCAAACCAGGCGGGCGTTAGCCCTACCACCGCAAAGGAAGAATTGGCCAGTCAAATAAGGTGTTGCATGTGACTGTCCAGGTTGCGCCGAGCGCTCGGTTCGTTGAGTAACTGGCGGAACAAACTGCGCTACACGAGGAGGTTTCTTCATGCATCCCAAAATATAAATATTCGAAATTCAAAAGCAATTTGCTCATGATTTCGTCAAGCATCGTTTTTTGCTAATAACGCTGCTGTTACCAGCACATTTTATCCGCGTCGTGTAAGATTAATAGGTGTTCGTTATTAATTACTGAGGGTCAAGGGCGCATTGTGTCTGACAAGAGGCATTGAACTTCTGAGGGTCTTTTATAAGCCCGTAAAGGTTAGCTTTCTTAATCGGCACACTAATGTGTGTAACGTTATTTTATGTTGGACGCGGTATTTTCTGATTACCACGACCTTTCAAAGAACGTAATTGTAATGTATTTTGTTCAGTAAGCTTGTACATATGTATTATAAGGTCATTGGTTAGGTTTATGTGTGAGCTTTTAAAGTGAAAACCTCATGACATCACAATAGAAAATATTTATTGTCCAGGTAATACAGTAAGCAGGTTCACAGCAAGATGAGTAGCTTATAATATTCCCTTTTTTTTATTTGTTTTTAGCTAGGTTACAATATATTAATTGCCAGTGAGCCCCAAACTAGACAGTTTAGCCTGTATCTTGGGGCTCGGGATACAAATTCCAGTGCGGAGACTAGAGAGGTGATTTCAGGTATGACATGTGTGTATGGGTGTATAACGTGTGTTTAATGTATGTATACAGACGTCAGACATATTAAGAGTAATTTCTTTATTGTGTAACTAAAGTAAAATGTAGTTAGCAGAGACCCTAATAACTTTTTTGATCGCTTACTAAAATTCAATTGGTATTCTGTAATATTTTAATACTATTATATTTATAAACTCTTTGTAATTCAATTGATTTTAAACTTTGAAACTGATCTTATTAATATTCAATTTTAAAAGTAAATCGGTCTTTTGTAAAGAGATTAATGTAATAAACTGATCTTATTAATATTCAATTTTAAAAGTAAATCGTTCTTTTGTAAAGAGATTAATGTAATAAATTGCAACGAGTCTTTTATGAAATATCTATTGTAATTTAAATTACATTTTAATACTTTTCTTGTGCAGTCTTTGAATTGAAACTTCAATCCCATGGAGCTGCGGATTGTTAAAAAAATACTTTATTTACTTACGTTTTAATTTAATTAGTTTCAATTTATGCTAAAACATGGCTATCATTTACAATTACATTTTTGGATACGTAATTACATTATTACATTCAGCCTATAACGTTCCCGTGGGCCGTAATTCACCAGGCGAGCCCAGTGTCATGTCTTCGAATTTTTGGTTCTAGGACATGCCGGTTTCCTAACGATGTTTTCCTTCACCGTTTTGAGAACAGTGGTGATGAAATTATTTACATACAGTTAAGCACCTGCCTGGGTTCGAACCCACGACCTACAACTCGTAAGTTGCGGTCGTTTCTACTGGGCCACAACTGCAATCACATCATCCCATAGTTAAAAACATTTCGTTATAGGACCCCCTTACTAATAAACGTATTAAATCAGATGAATAGTTACACACTGCAGCCTAATTGCGTAACACACTATCAATCTCAATCTGAATCATTTTGAAGCAAATTGCTAATCCATTGATTCATAAGTTCGAAAAATTTGTCTGCTCAACACGTAAATAACGCAATGAATGTTGTGCAACTGTCAAAATGAAACCGATTCCGATTGATAATGTTACGCAATTGCCCCGCTGATTTCTCTCTTTCAGTCGTCAGTAAGTTAACTTTCGAAAGAAGAACACAAACCGTTGTGTAACTATACAGACGCTATACGACGTTTATTAGTAAGGGGGATAAGGTACAAACATAAAACCATTGTTTTCTTATTTCGCAACCCATTCTCCCTGCATGCAAAACGTAACATTTTCAGACTTAAACGGTAAATACACGACGTAATATTTTTATATGGTAAGCACTGCGAACGTTGCATAGCTCCGCGGGGTGAAACTAATGTCATTTGTTACTCTATAAAAGTTATATAGTGGTGTCTTAGCGCTTCTTCTAGCACTTGTTTTTATTTTTGTTGTATGCAAACTGGCGGAGGATTTTTTCAGAAGTTCCTTTGTTGGTGTTTTGGAGTGTGAAATATGACTATTTTACTGGTGGGTAAAGTTTTCTTGAGGTAAGGGACTTGATAAGGTTTGAGAAAACACACTACTTACTACATAGATTAGGCCCATATCGTCCAGGTTTGTCATCATGTGGCGTGTTTAAAAATAAAAAATAAATAACCAGATTTTCCAGTTTTTTTGTTGCGATTTTAGGCTTTTACGTGAGTCCAGATTTATAGCGATGATTATTGAAGAGTTACGTTGAAACTTATCAGGTATTAAATTCAGAACTTGGTGCTTATAAAGCGATTTCTTACACCTTCATTCCGGTCGGATGCTTGTATAGAGATTATTCTTTCCATCAGAACATTTTATACCAGGTTCACGTTAGCCGCCGCAAGATACACTATCCACAAGGTTCCTCTCAGTATTTGCGTCACGTCGTTCAGTGCAGCACGCCATCTATCACCGATGAGATGCATCACACAGGATACAGTTTAATATGGATGCCGCACTCTCACGTCTAAAATGATGTATATGCGACCAAATGTTATGCACTCATGGTTTACGTCAGGCATAACTAACGTGACCATTTATTTTTTGACTCAAAACGGGACATTGGTTTATTTAGGTTAATTAATAGGTAGTCAATGATAAAAACACTTTTTTAAAGTTATTTATTCAGAAAAAGTCAGTTAACTTAAAAGTTACAAATTAAAAAATATATAAGTATACCCTAAACGTTTAGTTATATTTATATTTATCATAGGAACAAATTTGCTTTAATATAGCTGGTGACGATTTTAAGTAAGAATAAAACTCTTGGCATGTTTTTTTTTATTCATCTTAATTATCAACATCGCCTTTAGAACTGAGATCCAGCCGGCTCGACTACTCAAATTTTCGCGCAGGTTCAGAAAACGGGACAATTTGGCGTCCCAGAGATCATTTCGGGGACACCGGGACACGTAACTATAAAAAGGGACAGTCCCGTTCAAAACGGGACGTCTGGTCACGTTAGGCATAACATAATATAACATCATGTATGTGTTTTTCGAAGGGGTAGACAGAGTGGAGCAGGAAGTTCAAGGGTTCGACTGCAAAGCAATATTGTCATTATTAGTAGTCTGTAGTTTATATTTGTGGCCGACCAATGACAATAGACTCGCCCCTATTACATGGGACTTCGACATACATGTGTTTACCCCACCGTAGACTACCAACATGATCACACTAATATTATAAAGGCGAAAGTTTGTGTGTGTTTATATGTTTGTTACTTCTTCACGCTCAAACGGCTGGACCAATTTTGATAAAATTTTGTATGGAGGTAGCTGACACCCTTTTTTTATGGATGGGAAATCATCATATGACCCCTCCCGCTCTGGGTGGAGCGGAAAGGAGTGTCAGACTTTTACTGACTAAGACCCACCCGTGTTGCTTCCTTAGCCCTTTATGTTCCGGGGTAGCGGTAACCCTTTCGGACAATCCCGCTACCCCGGCACCTTTTTTTTTTGTTTTTATGGATGGGAAATCATCTAATGACTCCTCCCGCTCTTGGTTGAGCGGAAGGGAGTGTCAGACTCTTACTGACTAAAACCCACCCGTGTTCCTTCCTTATTAACCCTTTCGGACAATCCCGCTACCCCGGCAGGCTTCGGCTCTAACGGGCCCCTTCCCTTATGCTGACATCTCTTTGAGGCGCGCGTGGAACACATACGCGCCGTCCAGCATGGGCCTGGTCCTAATCGAACGGTGAGCTACCCATTACTCTCCGTCCGCAGGCCCGCGCACCTCGGCACCCTTGGATTAACATAATATAGAAAGAAAGAAAGAAAAAAAGAAAATACGTTTATTTGCGGTGAACATGACGCAAAAATACACATGACACAAAAGTAAAATAAAAAATAAAAAGAAGACAAGGGTAACATGCGTCACATCCACGCAAAACGGCTATCCCTCAGCATTATGCTGCGACCCTATGCAAGACAGAGCCCCAGCGCTGGTACATAGGCTACTTTTTATCCCGATTCGCACGGAATCGAAACTTATGCGGGTGACACCGCGGGGCGCAGCTAGTCTTATTTATAACTAAGCTTCAGCCCGCGACTTCTTCCGCGTGAAGTTTCTTTATTCCCTGCACCCCGTCGCATCGCATCGCCTGCTTGCGCTATCACTTTGTTTCCGCTTAGCGTTACTTCTAACTTTTTTACTCGGCTCCTAAGGGTCATAGCGTAATGTTAATTAGCATAAAGCCTTCGTCAAGAATTGGGCTATCAAATGCTAAAATAATTTTTAAAATACGACCGGGTAAAGAGATTAGCGCGTTCAAACAAACAAAAAAACAATTCATCTTTATTATTAGTGTCACAAAATACCTTTGGCTAGCCCTTTAGAGGGACATAATATGCAGGCAACACAACACAACGACATAACAAACTCATCAAGTAATACAAACTTTCGTCCATTTAACAACTACACGAACACGACATCCTAACATCAGGCAATCGTGTAACCATTTCGGCGGTAAATGAAGGAATCGCTTCATATATCTTCATTAGGCGGGGTTCCAACGAATCGGCGGGCCCAGGCATGTTCCGCGATCGGGGACAGCTGCTGAAAGTGTAAGGAACTTATCGAACAGAATTTACTGCTCTCAGTTACTAGCTCGCAGTTTGGTAGTCATTATTTCTAAATATGACTAAGATTTGTATTCATTTTTTACATACTGAATATAAAATTTAAAGTATGTGATTTGGTGATTTGCCTCAAATGATTTTGTATGTAAATAAATATTTATTTAGAGAAAATGTAACTAACTATTTACATTAGGTACTGAATTAAATGACTAACTAACTTACACTATACAAATAATATTTTCTTTGAAGTGTAACTTTGTTGTGTTACGTATTTTATTTTTGTTTATTCTCCTCAGTTGTCTCTATATGTTTAACTCTCACGGTGTTTTTACCGTCTTGTCTATTTTACACATAAGTTTATATAAGTGGAAACTTGTAATTGGCTTTCTTCTACATATTACTTCTGATTATTCGAATGTAAGCTGTAAGTTTTCTTAAAAGTAATAAAATAAAATAAAAACAAAGTAATCGTCCGCATCGCTGTCATCCGGAAACGTATCCAGAAGACTGGCAGCATTGCCACGTTGAATGGCAATGGATATTCTTTGGCCAATTATTTTTGTATCAGTGCAGTCATGACGTTTATATGTATCTCATTTGAACGTTTTTAAATAGGAGATTTGACCTTCTGGTTTTTAACGGAACGGAATGGAAACATGATGTTTGGAGCATCGCATATTTCTAAGTTCGTAAAAATAGTTGTCTTCAAGAAGTCCAAATAATTGATGTTATATTGAGTACCTAATTAAATAATTTTTTAAATATTGTTATATAGGTACCAAGTTTGTATGAGTGCAAGAACATAAATACAGAAATGTTTATAATGGAAATGTATTCATTTCAGTAATGATATACCAGGGTATTGAGATGGAATGTTGTCAAGTACTGCCTTTGTAAAAGTTATCTAGGCATGGTAGTCTTATTCACCATAACCTTACCATTTGTAACTATGGTCCGTCTAATAGAAATACATTCCATTTAGCGTATGGTTTCGTGCAGTCCCCACGTAAGTTGCTAAAAATTTTTTCAAATCAATATGAAAAGACATTTGTTTAAATTAGGCTGAGAATCAGCAGTTTTTGAGCTGTCAATAGTGTCAATCCCTAGCATGGTGGAATGACAGCTCACTTTAAGCTCACTTCATCTAAACTATCACGGTGATCTTTTTACAGAATAGCACCGCTGGAACAGATTTTCCGGTGCAGATAAATTATTTGTTGAAACGAAATCTGCGTGTAAATAAAGGATTGTACGAATGTGGTAATAAATAAAATACCTGGGACGTTGAATATTTTCCAGTGGAGCACGGCCATAAAGAGTGTTCTTATCTCAATTGTGAGCCCACGACCGACTGCCAGCAGTTTAAATAAAACATTAAATGAAAAACAGTGGGTTTTAAAGTTTTACTTACCAACTGAAAGTTTTTGTTATGAAATTATCGCGCTTTGTTTTGGTCTGTGGCGCTTATTTTCTTCAGTAGTTTTGTATTCTGTGTTGAGAGCAGTTTTTAAAGTAATTTATTTTGTCTAGTGAAATGGGTCGTGTTGTTTCGACACTGGACATTTTCCAATTTACGTTTCTGTTACGTTCTGTATTTCTTAAGGCGACTACATGACCTAAAGCGCGGTCACTGTCGGACTGCATAGAAAAGAAAGAGAAGCGCGATGACACAACAGTGGTAATTTATTGCAAATATGAAGAAATTATCTATTTACAAAAACTATTTAATAATAAATAATCCATCACTGAATGCAGTTTGGCATTAGACATTTAATGGTATATTTTTAATTGTAATTAAAATTGTTGATGAAGGGATAAACTGCTTTTAAAGAAAATTAAGAGGTGTATTTGAACATTATTTTGATGCATTAATGTATATTTATTTATGATTTCAGTTCCATCACTGTATTAAAGTAAGACTTGAAAATATCATAATTTTTTCTTTGGTCAAAAGTATTTACGGTTTAAGAGATACACTGCTTTAAAAAACCAACTTTTTGACCGTTTTCGGAAACCTCCGCCTTAAAAGCATTGTCGTGCTTTAGATATGTGCCAATGGACATAGCATTTGGTTTAGTTTTTTTCAGTGTTTTAAATTAACCTTCGGTTATATGCACGTGTTTCTGTAATAAATGTTTATTGGTTTTATTTCTGTAAGTAGGTTTGTACAAACACTTTTACACGTCAATCATGTTTTAAAACTTAGATGAGATCGGCGTTTCCTATCTGACTATTAAAAACTAAAATAAACTCAGAGGACACAGTCTCTTTTAAAGTCCAGACATAATCTTGGTCAGATCATGTGAAGACCATGTAGATTGATGTCTGAAATGGTCTTTTGAGGAAAGAACCACAGGTTGAGTAGCCCTGTCCAGTCAGTGCTCGCTTGCCATTAATCGTGTAGCTCAGAACTTAATAAATAATTAAGGTGCTCATTCCTTTCCATTAAAACTCCTTCTTTCTTTCTTTCAATATTTCCAAAAATACGGACGATTCGTTTACGATGACTCCAAAAACTCTTTTTACAAAAAAAAACAACCGACTTCAAAAAAAAAAACTACAAAGTGATAAATAACTTTAATTTCGGAAGTCGGTGTTGTTGGTTCCGCATTTTCGCTTTTTGACACCGACTTCCAAAATTACAGTTATTTATCACTTTGTAGTTTTTTTTTGAAGTCGGTTGTTTTTTTTGTAAAAAAGTTTTTATTTTTATCTTTTTTGTTGTACCTACCTACCCCACACAAATTCAATTAACTCTAGTGCATTGAAGAAATGAAGACACCGACTAGAAGAATCATCAAAATTCGCATAGAAAGGCATTTCTATGCGAATTGTGTACTGTATCTCCGGCAGAAGATGCAGTACATTTATGCATATAACATCGTACATAAGAATAATTACATAATGTATTATATACTAAAACCTTCCTGAAAGTATGTAGATCTCATTAGTGAAAGAATGATCAAAATTGGTTCATGAATTTTCGAGAAAATCGCGGACATACAAACATACATACACTCGGGTCGAATACAGAACCTCCTTTTTTGAAGTCGGTTAAAAATTCAAAAACCGATTTCTAATAAAAACAAGGTTAGCCACAGCTGAATAAAATAGAGTGACTTACGCATGTACAGTAGCACAAACCCGCGCTGCACCGCGAACGTCCGCCCTCGCCGCGTGACAGCAACCCGCAACGTCCCCGCTGTCGCACCGAAAATTTTCTAGTCTGTTTACACTTTACAACTTGAACTACAGCACCCTAATTGCGTAATACAAATCAGAATCTGAATCATTTTGAAACAAATTGCTAATCCATTGCTTCATAAGTTCGAAAAATTTGTCTGCTTCAAACACGTAAATAACGCAATTAATGTTGTTGAACTGCCAAAATGAAACCGATTCCGATTGATAATGTGTTACGCAATTGCCCCGCAGATTAGGGACTCATTCGGATTTCGTTGGTGAAATAGTAGGTATATTTTACTCAATACTCAATATCTTTATTGCTTTACCATAAACGACCAATTGGGACCGTGCACCTAGCTTCTGACGTTTCATAAGTGCCCATGTCGGTTTGTGAAATAAAATATTTTGATTTTTGATTTTGAACTTAGGTGGTAGCTATATAATTTAGATCATTATGGACCCTGTAGGGCACTGCAAAAAGGGTAGGAGAGAGGAAGCCCTTTTTGGCTGAATCTTCGATTTTCCGGCTTCATCTCTTGGCTCAGTATAAATCTGTTAACCTCATTGTCCTTTTGGCTAGCCAATCAAAGCAGTTATATGACCACACGGCAGATTTACTGATCAGTCTACACAATTGATTACAATTACCTAAGTATCATCTTGCAGTCCTGGGGCAACCTGCCCTGCTATCGATAGTTAACAGTCATTCTGCTACACGTTGACCGATGCATGCATGCTCTTTGTTAGAACAGGTCAACTCAAAGTTACAATCGCTCTTTCCTCAGAAGGCACTTCCAGACATGACCCTGCATTGTTAGATCCACATAAAATTCTAATAATGTAATAATTGGACTATAACTTGTTTTAGCCTTTCTTCTGAGGGATCAGTCGCTAAGAATGCCGGCGCTATCTAGTTCTTAAAATATTGACGTGTAAAAGTATCTTTACTCAAGCTGACTGGCTAATCTTTTTATCGCGGCATACGTCAACTCGCGGCAATTTGGAAAATAATCTCGTAAAAGTTATAAGAGATTTCATTATCACCCACTTAACATTTTTCAAGTTCAAGTCTCACCAAATGCGACTGTATTTTAAGCTTTTACAAGATAAGTTGGTAATCAAAAACCAATCATCAAATTGTCCCCTGACATGAATACCTACGTTAGTCCCTCTCAAAGTCCGAAGCAAGTCTAAGTGCTAATACGATACGAGTCGTCCCCCAGGACATAGAAGCTTCAAACTTCGAGAATTAATCTTATTGATGCCTGGAGAGAATTATACAGATCGGACTAACTTACCTAGTGACGTCCGATCCTTAATTATGTGAAGTAATCTCGTCCTCATTGTATACTTTGTAGTTTGCACTCGTGCACACTTGCTAATCACATTATTTTAAAGATGAAAGGCTTCATCATAAAAAAAAAAAGAAGAAAATAAATGTTATCTGTAGTCCAGTCGTTGGCGCCCTCTCCTGACATCTGTCAATCATTCTTTCAAAGCATAAGAACGGGACTTCACGATTACCTATATGGGCATCGTATAGTCCCGGCATAGTGCTTACAGCACAACACAACTTCTAGAAGGGGTTTAATAAGACAATCCAATACACATATAAGTATGATGATTCTCTGGGAAGGGTTGGGCTACAATGAGGACGAGATTACTTCACATAATTAAGGATCGGACGTCACTAGGTAAGTTAGTCCGATCTGTATAATTATGCTTCGTAATCTCGTCCTCATTGTATACTTTGTAGATGTTCAAAGAATAAAGTTGTGTTGGTAATAGAATCAGCAATGTTTAATCATTGAACATGGTAACATAACGTGTTATTATATGTTTGTTACTTACTAATTATACATTTATTTATATTTAAAAATCAGTCTTCTATTAAGGCAAATAGTTATCCAACTTAAAATTTATAGGTCTCTAATTACTATTAGTTTCTAGTTACTATTACTTTCTTTAATTCTTATTCAGTCTTGAATCAATTAGTGTTTAATAATCTTATGCACATGACACACAATTATTTTTAATCAAACAATATTAACAGTGACATAGAAATGTAACAAGTTTTATAAACAGCCCCTCTCTATAGAGCACACAGCTTGTGCAAAAGCATTAAGGTCACTAACTATTGGTCTCTTATAAAAGCGAGCAAAGGTTGAGGAATTAGTGGTCCAACCAGCAGCTTTTCTTATGACTTCAATATTGATACCTCCTTCAGAGGCCTTTGAAGTAGAGGCATGTCTGGTGCTGTGTGATGTGAATTTAGAGGTATCTATTCCACTACTATTTAAAGTTTGTTTAATCCATCTACTAATGGTTGCAGTAGAGGCGGCATGAAAAGGTTTTCTTATGGTTATAAATAGTGATTTACAATCATGTCTTATCCTCTTAGTGAAATTTAGATAGAACAAAAGGGTTGTGGCAGGACAGATAGATACATTTTCTTTAAAAAATGGTAGTATTAGGTTCGGTTGAGATCTACCAGGTGCAGAAGTTTTAATTTTGTCTGGGATTTTTATGTTGATGTTATCCTCATTATAAGAAATGTTATCTATATTGATGAGTGACAAGGTTTGAATTCTGTGTGCAGTCACAAGAGCTAATATGGTTACTAGCTTTTTGGTTAGTAATTCTAAACAAAGGGTTTCATTAGGAAACAAATTAGATAGATAACCCAAAACAATACTGGGGTCCCAAACTATTTCATATTTGGGGTTCTTTGGTCTTAATTTAAATATTCCCCTAAAAAACCTTGATACTCTGTCATCATTGCCAATGTGGGGGCCTAAAACTAAAGAAATTGCTGACCTAATGGTATTGAGTGAGCTATATGACAATCCTTCATTAAACTTAGTGGTTAGAAATGATATCACCATGGGGACGGAGCCTAGGAGAGGGTCAATATCTTGATTTTGACAGAAGGGAATCCACTGGTTTAGAGCAGACTCATATTGTTTTCTTGTTTTGCTAGACAAGGAGGCTAGCACTATGTCGATTGAAGGGGGCGGAATTCCCCTTCTCAGAAAGGCGTCCCTGATAATACGGCGGCAATCAGTGTGAGCTTCTTGTACAATGGGTGTGGATCCCTGAAAGGAGACAACAGTAAGTCATGGCGAGGGTCCAGTATAATTTTTTCTGATATAACCATGGAATCAAATAAAGGAAACCATGGTTGTGAAGGCCACCATGGAACTACAACAATGCCTGTGGCATTTTCCCTTTTTATTTTCTGTAACATTTTACTTATTAGTGCAAATGGAGGGAATGCATAAAAGAAATTACCATACCATTTGACAGTGAATGCATCTGTAGAGTATGCATCTGGATCAGGGAGCCATGATATGTAGTTCTGACACTTGGTATTGGACCTGTTTGCAAACAGGTCAATCTGGGGCTGACCTAGTTTAACAACAATTGTCTTGTAGGCAATATCACATAATGTCCATTCAATTTCTGTGCTAGGACGCCTAGATTCTAGATCTGCAATAGTGTTTTCTTTTGAACTAATGTAGGATGCATAAACCCATATTTGTCTTTCCTCGCACCATTGCCACAACTGTCTAGCTAAGTTATTTAGATGAGGGAAACGGGTACCACCCATCTTATTGATATAGGCTATGGCCGTTGTGTTATCAATTCTAAGTAAAACCTCACAGTGTTTTAGTTTGCTAGCAAATGTTTTGAGCCCTATAAATGCTGCTAATAGTTCAAGGTAATTTATATGGAACTTTTTGTCATTTGCTGTCCAGTGTCCATGGCTTCTGATATCATTACATACCAGTCCCCAGCCAGTTTGAGAAGCATCAGAAAATATTTCAATAACAAAGTCAAATTGTTTGATTCTATTGTGGTTTGTTGAAATGTGAGACAACCACCAATCTAGTTCTAGCTGAATTCCTTTTGTGATAGGTAGCAGTGCCTTGTAATTTTCATTGTTATTTTTTAAGGCTGTTGTTTTATAGCTTTCCATCACTTTGGTGTAAAGCCAACCATATTCCACAGCTGGGCATGCAGCAACCAGAATACCTAACAACTGGGCGAACTCTATTATTTTGCACCTACTTTTAAACTTAAAATTCTTTATAGACTTAAGGATAAACTCTATTTTTCTCTGAGGAAGTGAGATGGCAAACTGGACTGAATCTAACATAAATCCTAAATACTGGCAGCACTGTCTGGGTTCTAGGGCACTCTTTTCAGTATTAATAATAAATCCTAGACTTATTAACACATTTTGAGTGACAGACACATTTCGTGAACACTTTGTAAATGAATCGTCCAGGCACAGAATATCATCTAAATAAATGACAGAGAGCAACCCCAATGACCTCAGGTGACAGACAACTGGTTTCATTATCTTTGTGAATACATATGGTGCTGTGCTAAGCCCAAAAGGAAGGCATGTAAACTCATACAATATATCATTAAACAGAAAACGGAGAAATCTTCTATCATATTTCCTTATGGGTACCAAATAATATGCATTCTTCAAATCTATTGTTGCCAAAAAACAGCCTGGGGTCATAAGCTTGGTTGCTGTCCTTAAATCTTCCAGTTTAAAGTGGTATGTAGTTACATACTCATTAAGATTTTTGAGATTCAATATGAATCTCCAGGAGCCATCTGATTTTGGATGTAAAAATATACTAGATAAAAATTGATTATCTACAGGGGAACACTTTTCTATAGCACCTAACTGTAAGAGATTATTAATTTCTATAGAAATAAGATTATTTTCTTTCTGACTGAAGTTACTATTCCTAGGAATGGAAGTTTGAATTGGGAGATCAGTGAAAGGTATTTTATAGCCTTTGATCCACTCAAGTATAGTTGGATTGGTAGTAATACTCTTCCAGACTTCAGCAAAATACTGTAATCTACCGGTTTGTACCTGGGCTAATGACGATCCTGGTTCCAGCGACGATCCTGGTTCCGTCGACGAGGATGGTGCTTCGGTGGTGAACGCCTCAGGCGTGTCGCTGGTTTCACAAGATTGTTCCGCTTCAGTCCTGTCTTCTGCCCACTCGGACGCGAGAACTGTTGTCGTTGTGGGCCCCGGAAGTTTAAATTTTTTGGTCTTGTAGGCTGCCGTGCAGGCGTATTTTTCAACTCTTGTCCTGACTTTTTGACAGCTTTGATGGCATTAAACTTATCTTGAAGCTTATCTCCGAACAAGTATTCAGATACTGGTGTTTGTTCCATTAATTCCTTCATTTCCTTGTTAAGGCCCGGTAGGATTAGGGATCTCCGTGTGACACAATGATCATGGTAAATGTCACACATTAGTCTAGCTGCGTCACTTAACGTCTCAATTTGGTCTGCACACCCTTGGGACACTATTAAACAATTAAGGACTTTGCCAACAGACATAATGGCAGCAGCCATTGTAGTCTGCTGTCCTCTGATCTTCTGGTCCCGTTTGACTGCACTTTCATTTATTGCAGCTGCTACTTCCTCGTTTAACTTAGGTGGGTTCAACAGGCTGCAGTTCATGGGTGTTTCGTATTTCTTTAATATGTTCTGTTTTGTCTCCATGTTAAGCCCGTTTATCATTATTGTTGACCACCTTGTTGCCAGACTATCGTGCAGTTCCATGGGTGAAGTGGTTGATTGTACCCCCTCATCTCCGAGTAGACTTTCAATAATTGGAGGTAACGCTTCAGGTTGGGGTACAGGTATTATTTCCCTCTCGGCCTCCTTCTGATTGTCTTTGATAGGTATAACAGGACGGCTGTATGTAGACAGGAGTGACGGAGTAGGTGATAATTGACGGCATGGAGTTCGCCTATTCCGAGTCCGACTGTGTCGGCTTCGGTCGCCTGACACACGGCTTCGGTCGCGTGACACACGGCTTCTCGAGCGTGTTCGACTGGAGCGACTGGGACTGGAGCGACTATGACTGGGACTGAAGCGGGCTTCGTAGTCATCTACGAAGAATAATTTAAGTTAGGTTCCAGACTGCTTGAATATAAATCCACGGCTAGCCTCTCGTGCTAGCTCAGGGGATGCAGTGGGAACATGTTTCTTAACACTGAACTTAGATCATCGGCTACCCCCACGTGGCAGCTCTTGTGATGTCGTTCTTGTGTAAGTATACGGCACAGTTACGTTCTCAAGGGTAACCTCTCGTGAAACTCTAGAGACTGCTGTGCGTATTACGGCATCCAATGTAATCTTGGGTACATTTTTTCAACTGCCGACATCTTGTAGGTACCTACCTAGATCGAAAAACTTACCGGGGATTCGATGACTCCGCTTTCGCTTCTTCAAGCGATTCTCTAATTCTCGCAGACGTTTGTTCAGCTCCTTCATTTCCTCGTCTCGTTTTCTTCGATGTTTTCCCATCTTGTTAGAATCTTACTGGACTTTTTAAACGGAAACGTGATCAGCGCGCGGCACAAAAAAGTACAATGATTGACAGATGTCAGGAGAGGGCGCCAACGACTGGACTACAGATAACATTTATTTTCTTCTTTTTTTTTTTATGATGAAGCCTTTCATCTTTAAAATAATGTGATTAGCAAGTGTGCACGAGTGCAAACTACAAAGTATACAATGAGGACGAGATTACGAAGCATAATTCAAACTTCGTGTGTGTGTCATGGATGGCTGGGTAACTGAAGCCATCTATGCAAGCTTACCCTGTGGCCACGAGCTAAGGCTATCGCACACCGGTGGACGGCGGGTACGGCATCGAGGTGGATTTGCCATCAGCCAGCGCACATTGATAGATGCTGCCAGCGGCCGCCAGCGCACTACTGGATGCTGCGGCATGCCGGCAGCATCCCGCGGTATGTCACGGGGTAATGCGGAAGTGCACCCCCGCTTCCACTGCATCTCCCCCGCGATCGTATGCTAGCGGACTCCGGCGCATACCGTCGTATACCTTCGCATCACGCCACGGGATCCTCCAGCGCGCTCTCCCCTGAGAGATCCCCTTTTATGCTCCGTGGTTGGTCTCCGAGCGTTGCAATCTATATCTTGTTGCCATTAGATACGTACGAAATTACGTTGTTAAATTTAAAATCCCTGCCCCGCCGTCCGCCGATGTGCGCTGGCTGCTACAATCAAGTGACAGCAACTGCGTTGAAAACAAATGAAAGTAGTTGGTTAGAGCATGCCGCGAGTCACCGGACACGACTTGCGGAGCGATGGACGCGCGTGCGTGTCACTGGACGCAAGTCGCGTCGCAAGTCGCATCGCTCTAGGCTGTGAAGAGGGCCTTAAACTTAGCAAGACGGCTAGAAATACACTGCAGTGTATTTTGGAAGACGTGTCATAAAGTTTTGGAGTTGGCTCTGAGAAGCGGCTAGCGCTTTGTGCATCGAGATATGCTGCTCGTAGTCGTAGAATCGTAGGGTATCAAAAACGCCAGTACACATTTTGCATGCAGGACTGTTGAATTTATTAATCAACTCGATTTTTAAGATAGATGTGTAAGGGGAAAATCACTTATGCACTCGTCTAGTTGTCTTTGTAAAACAACAACATTCTGCGATCACCAAGCGTGTTCATTGTGATTAAATAGTTTATTTTAGGCGGCCCCTACACCTGAAATAAGTTTGCGTAATATTTACATTATATTGCGCAATTTGATTGAATCAACCACGGAACCCTTGCGTCAACTCATACGATCCGTTATTTACACGCAATAACAACATAAGCTTTATTATTTTCGCGTGTGCAAGACTTGCGGCGTAAAAAAAAACTAAACTCGCTCAAACTTTTGTTCAATTGTGCAATCTTCAATGTTAACCTCTCACACGTTTGCCCGCCTACCTGGCGAAACACTTGACGCGTCGGAGCAGTTGAATCGGCGCAGTAAAGTCATTGTTTTAACAATGGCAATAGAACAATGACACTGTTGTGTGCACCTGGTGTACCGTTGACGTTTCGAGCACTTTCTCTTATGTACACTTGGTGTACACTTGACGCTTGAGGGGTTAACCTAAAACGGTTAAAAAGATTGCGCAATTCGTGATATTGTACAATATAATTGTTGTTCAGGGTCCGTTTTAGCTGTGAATGTTCTTCTTCCCTCTTGAAACTACAAGTTTCAATAGCTGTATAACTAATACCACAGTCAAATTATTTTTCAGCTAGCTAGATAGGTACCCATTTAGTTGGTTTATCTAATTAGGGTGTATTGGACTTAGTTACCTAACAATTAACACAGAGAAAGGCTCAATTAATGCAATGTTCACGCACCACTATGACCAAACCACACGACAATACAGTCTGTTGTTATTATTCAGAACAACCACCGCATAAATAAATTACAGGATGTTGTTTCTGTAACACGATAGCCTAATACCGGACGGTTGTTTGCAGACGTAAATGGGCTCCACAGTGGATCTGTCTGTGTCAATATTATGCTTGGTTCTATGAGGAGTTAGAGTGAGGTTCGATTTGTAAGCGTTGGCTGATACACCGTGTTGATACTGAATAATCATCAGCCTGTAGATGCAAATTAGCACGGTGAGAACTCTAGTTTAAACGAAACTTTGCAGATTTTAGGAATTGGTGTTTGCTGGATGCTTCTATGGTGAACAAAAATGTATCTTCTGTCCATTTCTTAATGAAATAGAAACAAAAAGGTGCACCTTAAATTTAGTTTAGTTTGCGAACAACAGAATCGGCGCCATTGTGGTGAGAAATAAATCATCATTTTATTATCTTTGACACAATTCTACTGCGTCGGCTTTTGCTGTAGACTGCTAACACAGATCGTACATAAACGAGGGAAAGGGAAGGGTAATTAATACTTTATCAAAATGACAACCGTTGAAAAGCCGTTTTAAATCCGCACCCTAATTGCGTAACACGTTATCAATCGGAATCTGAATTAGAATCATTAATACATCTTTCTAAGTTAGATTACTACCATAAGAACAAATCTCGTAAGGAAAAGTGATTATGTTAGAAATCTAATTTAAAGAGATATATATTAATGATTCTAATGACTATAATTCTGTAATACATATCGATTATAGTCGCGAATCATATTTTGATCAAGTTACAACCTGACACTGACCTGAAAATTGCTAAAAACGAAAGAAAAATTGTATTTCGCGGTCTACCACTGCGCATTCACCTTAAGGAAATAGACTGCGAGGCCACGCCACGGACACGAAGGCAGCGATTGCGGGGCGGCGGCGGGCGGTGGCGGCGCGGGGAGCGGCGCGGCAACGAAGACCCGCGGGTCAATTGCGTAACATCGGAATCGGTTTGATTTTGACAGTTCAACAACATCCATTGCGTTATTTACGTGTTGAGCAGACAAATTTTTCGAATTTATGAAGCAATGAATTAGCAATTTGCTTTAAAATGATTCAGATTCCGATTGATAGTGTGTTACGCAATTTGGGTGCTGGTCTCGAAGCCAGCGGGCGCTAGAGCGGCGTAGTGTTGTGTTATGAGAAATCAGTGTCTTTGTTCGCTAACGAAATGTCTAAACAGCGACGTCAACATCTTTTTGATACAACATTTTGAAACGTCGGTCGTTAATATAGCAATAAATAAAATGCACAAAACTACGTCAATGCAGACGCGCGGGCACCGGCCGCTAGACTGGTGCGCACCGCTCGTACGCCGCTCCCCGCGCCGCGCCGCGCCGCTGCCTTCGAGGCCAGTTCCATATAAATCTGTGCATTGAAATTGAAACGCGCAGCTCCCCGCGCCGCCGCCGCGCCGCGCCCGCTGACTTCGTGTTCGTAGCCTGAGTGTGTGCGTGTGTGTGTCGACGCCTAAGTTTCCGTTCGGAGGAAATTAAATGAAAATACGAGGGTTAGTGAATATATACTTATTGGATTAGTGTGGTGTGAAGGGCGGATTAACCATTGTTTGAGCCAATGCGAACTTGTAATTGTCCCAAAGGCCTCTTTTGGAAACCTCCTCGAGCAACGGTTTCTACTTATTTCATATTCATGAGTGATTAACCGAGATACAAACGTATAACGACGTCTATAATCCACCATTTTGATTTTTTTGAAACAATACCACTACCTAGAGAAGACACCTCGTGCATTAAAATCCATCCCGCCGTTACGATAGTTTGTTGGTATAAAGAATCCCGCATACATAGATACAAAGAAACATACTGCCGTTTTAATTAAAAAGGGCACAACTAACATTTTTCATGAAATTGAGTTATATATATGTAGGAGACGGTTGTCAATTACAATAATTGTGGGTAGTCAACATAATTTGTTATGACTTGTTTTCTTATTATTAATTTAAGAGATTTGACTATCGATTATTGTCTAATAAATCTGAACATAATTTATTGAGTACTCGGTGTACAAACTAATTGATTTTAGTAACTTATTTCGATTTATTGTAACTGATGGTTTTGTTCAAAACAATTGATGACATGTTACTTTGATTTTAAAATGATTTACTTTGTGAAATCACTATTGTTTATTTACAATAATTATTATTGTATTATTTGATTACTTATAATGAAAGTCTTATTAGATTAAGCACATGTATTGTATCAAGTAAACACGATGACGTATTTCCGTACGGCATTGGACAGAGTTGTTGTGGGGCGAGTGCATAGTGGGGACAAACCCTTTATAACTGAGCGCACTCGTTTGTGCTGGCAGTTCAAGTCAAGGAGTTCAATCAGACAAGTCAAGTCGAGTCGAGTTCAGAGTTCAGTTCAGTCAGTCAGGCAGAGTCAGTCGGTCTATGGACTCAACTCTTGACAGAGCACTAGTTCCCGACAAACCTGTCGGTTTACTTAACTTCATTTGGGTGACTCTGTCACTATACGAACAGTAATCGATCCTACGGTTTGTTCGCAATTACTTAGTTACTGTAAATAATTATTTTACTGTGTATCTAGTTGTGTCGTGTACATACAGTGTGTAATTTGCTAGTGTGATAATTGTTCGTGAAATTATAATCTAATTTGAACTGCAAACCGTTTTTATATTGCGCTATAACCAACACTACTCACAGTACGCCCACAGTAATTAAAATATCCTGATAATAACGTGACATACATAAAACCTACTCCTGATCCTACATCAGAAGTGGGATAAACCGTGATATTCGTGTTGGTTCATGTGCAAAATCTGAACGCTTAAAGTGAAAGTGACCTTTGACATTTGAAAAACAAAGTGTAAACATGCGAACGCTTATTTAATAATCGTGTGGATCTGTGTAAGTTCGACCCAGACAAAGCAGATATGGATGCGCGATCATAGTGCATGTTGTTTTTGACATAGGCTGTATGCAGAAATACGTTTGCCTAGTGACGCGCCTGTTGTGCAGACATAACAGTGCACAACAACAGGTGATTTGTGTTTTGCTGAAAATTCATTGCAAGGTGGTCAACTTGTTGTGGCCATCGGGTGAGGCGCGCAAGGGAGCGGCGTCGGCGTGGCTATCACAAGTGACATGCCAAGGACGTGGCGTGGAAACGTCAGCGAAACCCTTCGTGTGCTGCCAGTGAGGGAAACCAGGACATGTCGCGGCCCTGCATGAGCAGTAGCAGCCAAGCTGGAGGTGGAGCATGTGCTGGAAGCAGCAATGGCGAGTGGATGTTACGTAAAACTACCCTCTGACACCTTAGAAAATAAAGGTGAGCTGTATTGTTTTGTTTACAATTCTGAAGCTGAATGCTTGTTAGCTGAGATTAAATGGCACGAGTTAATAACGTTATTTTGTTGACTGGTATTGGTCAAACGCGTGTATTCAGCACAGAACAAATCATATGTAGCGTTGCGATTAACGAGCAACAACTTGAGATTTTATTACATTTCTACCCGACATTTACTTGCAGAGGGCTTGTGGCTTAGTAATATCAGCCGCACGGGTCGATCGATCAGGTTAAGCTACGCTTGCCGCGGTTGGTCCGTGGATGGGTGACCATCTTTACATACCAAGACCCCTCCGTGCCTCGGAAAGCACGTTAAGCCGTTGGTCCCGGCTGTCATTCGTGGATCTTTGACAGTCGTTACGGGTCGTCAGAAGCCCGAAAATCTGACAACCAGTCTTACCAAGGGGTATCGTATTACCCAGCAACTGGGTTGTGGAGGTCAGATAGGCAGTCGCTCCATGTAAAATACTGGTATTCAGCTGCATCCGGTTAGACTGGAAGCCGACCCCAACATAGTTGGGAAAAGGCTAGGCAGATGATGATTTACTTGCAGAGTAATATTATGATAGTAAGTGAAATATTGAACCTAGGCTTTTCAATTATCATGTCTGCGATATAGCTTTTGTGACATAAAGTACTTGTGATAAATTCAGTTTTAAGCGGTTTACAATAATAAGGTTTCATTTGATATGACAAAGGCCGCTATAACAACATTTTCGGTTGGGGATTTCGTGTTTTTAGAAAAGAAAGAGTAAAATTTATCTGATTAAGTTAGATCGAAAGTTCAGAGGTCCGTTTAAAGCAGTTGAAGTTCTGGATGGTGATCCTCATACGTAAAAGCTTTAAATTCTAACCGTATGTACTTCTAAGTACGCTCCCGATCGCATACGAAAGATGCCTTTAAGTAATGTACCTGCCGAGTTAGATTTGCCTAATGTAGAAGATGTTGAGGAGGGTGCCTCCACCAGCAAATAGAACAGATACCATGGCTATTTGGTCGCACTGCACGCACTAGTTTGTAGTCGTAACTGCAACTCGGTGTGGAGTGGTTCAGAGCGCGATGGGCAGCTAGTGGTGTGGCGGGGACCAGAGTCTTAAAGGAGACTATTATTGTGTTGGTCTTGTTATGAACTGGGAGTCGTAGACTCTGTGATGTGTGTTGGTCGTATCACTTGAGGTGATGACGATATGAGTGGCATGAGTGTTACTAGCTGCTGCGGCAGCCAAACCACGAGCGTTGTATTTGATCTAAGTTGATATAGTTCCTGACTAATTGTTACTAAGGCTTAGAGAAATCTTTTGCTGTCGATGATTGCTATTGTTTTTATTAAATTATGGTTGCGTTTCGATAACAATGTGGTCATGATTGGCCGAGTGGAACATGCACTGCTGTTGATTTTTTTGGTTACAGGTTAACACGCAAGGATGTGTGCAAGCAGAATGAGTGTTGAACAGCGCTGCACTCTTCGGAACTCCTGTACGAATAATCGCTGATCAAGAACGGTGCTTTTCCTGCAAGAAGTTTCACGGCTTCTGCCAAAGAAACAGTGACAGCAAGTGGATGTCTGTACCAGCCAGCTATCTATTGTCTATAGTATCTGGTGAGTCGTTTTCATTTTGTTTTGACTCGGATACTGAGTGCTTCCCTGGTAAACAACAGCAAAAATGGTTACATTGTTAGATACAGCCCAATCTAGTTTATAACGCAATTTTTAAATACGCTTACGATCAGTTAAGAATGATGCCAGTAGGTCATGTACTAGTCGAAATAGATGGTGATCACAGTGGTGATAAGCAAGCCTAAGTAGTGGGAACCACGCGAGTAGGGGTTCTCTATCGGCCGTAGTAAAGTTGTGTGTAGTCACAGGGTGATGCACACGGATCCATGCGCTGGATGTGTGACAGCAATGTGATTGCTGGTCGGCTAGAGAGCCGGGGCGTTAGAGTGGTTTACTCGTGTGTGGGTTTCTCGGTGTCTAAGGCTCATAGTGAAAAAGATTATTGTTAATGTGGATAACGATGTGTACATGGCTCTGGTTGATGATTTTCGCTGTGACTAGATAATCAAAGTTTGTTTACAAGGCTCTTGTAGTTGATTTTAGCTATGATTATCAAAATTTGTTTATATTGCTCTGGTAGATGATTTTTGCTATGATTATCAAGGTTTGTTTACATGGCTCTGGTTGAATCAAGTACGCCATGTACGAAAAATGCCTGAATGTACATTCACTGTTAGTGATGTGATGATGTCAATGATGACACTGATGATGATTCATCTGCTGCTGACATACTAGGTATAGCTGAATTGACAAGTTGTCTATGTTGACTCTTGTTTGGTTGTCTATTTGACGCCTCTGTTGGTTGTCTATTTGACGCCTATGTTGGTTGTCTATTTTGACACCTATGTTGGTTGTCTAGTTGACGCCTGGATTTGGAGGTTGAACTTGACGCCTATGCAGGTTGTCTATTCGACTCCAAATTACTTGTCAAATCCCATGGTGTGATTTTGGCTGGGAGACTATGTCTCTACTTTATCGGATGTCTATGTTGACTCCTGGATTTGGACGTGAATTTGACGCCTATGCAGGTTGTCTATTCGACTCCAAATTACTTGTCGAATCCCATGGCGTGATTTCGGCTGGATTTCGGCTGGGAGACTATGTCTCTACTTTAGTTAAGCTATGTATCGTCTGTAACAGTACTGCTTTTGATAATGATTTTATTTGACTAATTCAGGATTTTTCTTTTGTACATACCTTTAATGTAATTTGTGCTTTTGTTTATTTGTTGGTCAGAAAGGCCGATCGATTTTCACAAAGAGATTTTTTTCCCAGAATCACACGAGGTCGTGTAGAACGTCAGTTCTGGCCGTGTAGGAGACGGTTGTCAATTACAATAATTGTGGGTAGTCAACATAATTTGTTATGACTTGTTTTCTTATTATTAATTTAAGAGATTTGACTATCGATTATTGTCTAATAAATCTGAACATAATTTATTGAGTACTCGGTGTACAAACTAATTGATTTTAGTAACTTATTTCGATTTATTGTAACTGATGGTTTTGTTCAAAACAATTGATGACATGTTACTTTGATTTTAAAATGATTTACTTTGTGAAATCACTATTGTTTATTTACAATAATTATTATTGTATTATTTGATTACTTATAATGAAAGTCTTATTAGATTAAGCACATGTATTGTATCAAGTAAACACGATGACGTATTTCCGTACGGCATTGGACAGAGTTGTTGTGGGGCGAGTGCATAGTGGGGACAAACCCTTTATAACTGAGCGCACTCGTTTGTGCTGGCAGTTCAAGTCAAGGAGTTCAATCAGACAAGTCAAGTCGAGTCGAGTTCAGAGTTCAGTTCAGTCAGTCAGGCAGAGTCAGTCGGTCTATGGACTCAACTCTTGACAGAGCACTAGTTCCCGACAAACCTGTCGGTTTACTTAACTTCATTTGGGTGACTCTGCCACTATACGAACAGTAATCGATCCTACGGTTTGTTCGCAATTACTTAGTTACTGTAAATAATTATTTTACTGTGTATCTAGTTGTGTCGTGTACATACAGTGTGTAATTTGCTAGTGTGATAATTGTTCGTGAAATTATAATCTAATTTGAACTGCAAACCGTTTTTATATTGCGCTATAACCAACACTACTCACAGTACGCCCACAGTAATTAAAATATCCTGATAATAACGTGACATACATAAAACCTACTCCTGATCCTACATATATATCCGGATAGACCTTTTTTTTCTGATTCCGGATATATATTATATATAACTCAATTTCATGAAAAATGTTAGTTGTGCCCTTTTTAATTAAAACGGCAGCATAGTTATGCGTGCAAAACATAACCTTATCTTTGCTGTCGCGCAGTCGGGAAAAAATGGGTGGTGGGATTTTAAAGTGACCTATATTGTAGGACATCAGCAGAAATGGAACCAAAAGTAATAAGCTCATTTGTTTCATACATACACAAACAGAATAGCATAGATTATACAGGGTCCCATTAAAATAGATGGACAAATTATAACACAGCGTTCAGTACGTCTAACCAAAGGTATCCAAGCAAAAAAAAAACACTGATTAAAGTGATTTTATTTTGACCTAAAATAATAAATTGCCGGCACATTAGTGTATTTTCGTTAGCTGATTATTTTTCTTGCAAGTAGATATCTAATGCTTTTTTCTTAATATATTTTTTTGTGGTCTGAATGATTTCTAAATGTTTGTCCGTCTATTTTAATGGGACTTTATATGTATATTCAGTTCGTAATAATTTAACCGTTATGTTTCTATACACATCTATACATATAATAAAATCGTAGGAAAGTCAAAACTGTACATTGAATATTTTTTTAAAAGAATACTTGGGGCGTGATCTACAATCGATTTCGAAGCCGAAAATATAGTTTTTAGAATTTTTGTCTGTTTGTCTGATTGTCTGTATGTATGTCCGGGCTAATCTCTAAAAGTGCTGCATGGATTTACATCAAATTTTGCATGAATATTACTAAGAGGTCGGGTCAACATATAGGCTACATATTATCACGCTATCACCTACGGGGGAGGAGCTGTGAATCTTTATTTTTCTTACGCATTCTGTGACAGCGTGTAATCTAACGACGCATATTTAAATGTTGTTTTTGAGTAAGTCATGCTATTATCTAGCTTTACACTATAAAAACTACGCCATTTAAGTAACTTGGGCAGAGAAACATAGTTTAATGAATGTTAGTAGTACAAAGAAAATTTAGAAGCAGCGCCATCTATGAGATTTCATAAAAATCAAATCAAGTTACATGTTAACAATTTTTGGAAATTAATAATTTAAATTTGATCATGTTGGCGAGGTTAGTAGTTAGTTATTCTTAAAATTCATAGATGGTAATGTGCATTTTCTTCATAAAAGTTGTATCGTATAGTTCGTTTTGACAAATTCAAGGTCCAACAAAACCCTCAATCTTGAGCAGAGTTGAGGAAGACAATTAAAAAAAAATGCGGTGTTAAGTATTACAAAAACATTGACTGTTAATACTTTTGTTCGGTATTTATCTGTGTGATTAATGCTTGGTAATTAATATATTTTCATGTCGTATACCTAATTATAAACTTAAATGTGATGTAAAACGTCGCCTTCTCGACGGTGACCAAAATTGGGATGACACCCTCGCGGAGGCGAGCGTCAGTGACAGTCCCAGCCGCATGCGTCATCTGTTTGCCGTCATCTTGGTGTTTTGCGGAGTCGCGAACCCGGTAGCTTTGTGGGAGAAGTATCGCCATCATCTGTCTGAAGATTTTCTACGAGCTTTGAGGCGTGCTACTGGAGACAAAGTCGAAGTAACTGATGAACGCATGCTGAACACCTGTCTCAGTTCACTTCAAGATGTGGTCATTTCTATCGGCGGCAATCCACTGATCGAATATGAGTTACCAGCTCCCCAATCATCACCGCATCAAGACCGTGGAAATCGGGAGTATAACGCTGAGACAAATTATGATCCGGGCGAAATTACCACCATACGAAATGACCATGTCGCTTTGTTCTCTTCAGAGCAAAAACAAATTTATGACACCGTCCTTGAAAGCGTTGGGCAAAACCAGGGTAAAATGTTTTTCTTGGATGCTCCTGGTGGAACTGGAAAAACATTTGTTACCACTGGCATACTTGCAGAGGTCAGGAGGCAAGGCAAAATTGCTATTGCTGTAGCGTCGTCGGGAATCGCTGCCACACTGCTTCCGAGTGGCAAGACAGCACATGCGATGTTTAAAATTCCTATCGATTTAGAGAGCGCCGAAACGCCTGTTTGTGGTGTGTCACGTAACAGCGATAAGGGACAAGTGCTCAAGGATTGCTCTCTGATCGTATGGGATGAGTGTACGATGGCCAATAGGAAGGCAGTTGAGGCCGTGGACAGAACCCTGCAGGACATCCGCAGGAACGAACATTTGATGGGTGGTGTCACAGTTCTGTTCAGTGGCGATTTCCGGCAAAAGCTTCCCGTGGTGACGTGGGAATCGAGGGCTAACGAGGTGAATGCTTCGTTGAAACGATCTACGTTGTGGTCACGAGTTCGTACGCTGCGCTTGACCATTAATATGAGAGCTCGACTCGGCGGCAATGCACGTGCTCAATAATTCTCCGATGTTCTTCTAAGTCTTGGCGAAGGTAATCTACCAGAAGAGAGAGGTGGACAGGTGGTGCTTCCAGAGTCTTTCGGTAGAGTGGTATCCAGCTTAGAAGAACTCATTCGCTGTGTGTACATCAGTCGTATACCGCACCAGCAGAATTCTTGGGTGTGTGAGCGGGCCATTTTGACGCCCAAAAATGATCAGGCTGCAGCAATTAACGAATGCATTCTCTCGGAAATTGAGGGGAATGGTCTACACCACGATAAACACTTTTGTCGAGCAAGATGACGCCACACATTATCCCGTGGGATTTCTGAACTCCCTGTCAGCAAGTTGACTTCCAGCGCATACCATCAAGCTAAAGGTCGGCCCGATTATGCTTCTTCGGAACCTATCTCCTCTGAAGTTTTGTAACGGGACCCGCCTTAAAGTCATCTCGCTCCACAGACACACCATTGAGGCGGAAATTCTTACGGGTTGTGGCGTCGGCGAGGCAGTATTTATACCACGCATTCCCCTCATACCTCATAACTTCCCGTTCCAGTTCAAGCGCGTACAGTTCCCCGTGAGTGTTTGCTTCGCGATGACCATCAATACGTCGCAGGGGCAGACACTGAGGGCAGCGGGTGTCGACCTCAGGACGAGTTGCTTCTCACACGGGCAACTGTACGTCAATTGCTCCCGCGTCACCAGTCCTCACTCTCTCTACATTTTGGCTCCTGGCAGCATAACTACCAACGTAGTTTATAGGGAAGTGTTGTAAGGTATGATACCTTTGTACGTATTTTTACTCTTTTGTGTCCTGGAATGTATTCCTGCATTATTTTCTCTATTTCCTTCAGTCACATCTTATGACTGAACTCAGCAGGATTCCAATATAACTCCCTTCACTTGCTTCGCTTGAAAAAAAAAATTTATATTTTAATGCTGTTTTAAAAGTTGTTTCCTTATAATGCTATAGCGACACTGGCATCTTAGGTATTTTTAGTGCTGTAGAGCCTTCACGCAGACGACGTCGCGGGCAGCAGCTAGTAATACATATAATGAACAGAAAACAACTATAAAAGTGTGAGAAGCTAGCTAGTTACGTAAGTAACAAAACTTACTTGACTCATCTAGATTCAAAACAACTTCAAATTTCATTTAAATGAAAAATAACTAAATACTCGAAAGAGTTTCTAACTACTTTGTATTTATTTATTACTTATTCGAAAACATTTTACAAATTCATAAACTGGGAACTGAGTTGAAAACTTTCAAACGAATTGTACAGACGCCAGCACATCAAGCTACTACAATCTGTCAAATTTCTTTAATAGATTTTCAAATTTATCGCTAAAATATAAGGTTCAAAGTTGATTGGGAAAATTTGACGGTTTCGGAGATGTGCATGTGGATGTGTCTGCATGTACATTCAAATATCATGTAAATAGTGCAAGTTGAACGCTCTTTTGTGGAAAAATCTCTCTATCAACGAATGTAAGGGCTCGGGCACATGATTGATTCATTGATCTACCAATAAGTTTGTGTATTATATTTATGGACAAAAAACCCTAATATACAGATACCAGCACATCAAGTTACCCGAAACTGTCAAATTTCCCCAATCAACTTTGAACCTTAAGCTTTAGCGATTTGAAAATCTATTACCTAAAGAAATTTGACAGATTGTAATAGCTTGATATGCTGGCGTCTCTACATAAAAAAAAAAAACTGCATGTGAGGGTATGATAATTTAGCGGGATCGTCCGAAAGGGTTACCGCTGCCCCGGAACATAAAGAGCTAAGGAAGGAACACGGGTGGGTTTTAGTCAGTAAGAGTCTGACACTCCCTTCCGCTCCACCCAGAGCGGGAGGAGTCATTAGATGATTTCCCATCCAAAAAAAAAAAAGGGTATGATAATTCATCTTTATATTTCACTAGCTGTCCGCGACTTCGTCCGCATGTAATTTCTAGTTCCCCTTCTTCACTTCATTTTCACTTATTTTCGCTCGGCGTTCTTTCTGACTTTTTGTCATTGCTCTAGCGGCTATAGCCTTCCTCAAGAATTAGGCTATCATATGCAAAAATAAATTGATTACATCCAACTGGTAGTTCCAGAAACAACCTTTTAACTGCCCAGTTACCCCGAACAAACACATCGTCACTCATAAAGGTTTTAATCAGTGACTGTGCAGCTTTACTGTTTGGAGACATACAGATTGTGCAATCCACGAAGACGCGCCCCACTCTTCTCCCTAATCGCTTACAGTACTATTGTGCAACATTCCAATATTGTTTTAGTTTTTTCGATACACACTAATTACTTATTCGTGAATAATTAATATGTACCTGTCGAAAAAACTAAAACACTAGCGGAATTAACTAGCGACCACTAACGTTTAGGAAGAGCAGTGGGGCGCTTCTTCGTGGATTGCACTATCTGTAGGTGGAAGGTATTCTACCTGACTCCTCTTACGCGTATTTGAGGTGAAGTTGTGATCAAAGAGTGGAAGTGAAACTCCAACTTGCATTTAATAATATTGTAATTGCCACACATGTATTATAGTTTACACTTAGGTACACTAGTTAGCACATATGACTAATTCAATCTAGTAAAGACAAAATAACCTAATGACTTAAATCTAGTCCGTGTCCCGTGACGGTTGGCAAGCAAGAGAGAGATGCTACCTAAGGAACGCAATGGGTAGCTTCGTTTTGCAACTTAACAAAGGTGCATTCCTGACTAACTTATAAAAACATAATACAAGGTAGCCTGTATTCTAAGGTACGTTCACAAATGCACAATATGCAACACCACAGCTGTTTAACATACAGGTAAACTCACAAAAACATTGCAATGTAAAACAACTTTGAAACGAACAAAGTTCAAATAAACATCGAAACAAAAACAATGGTGGTTTGAGGTAAGAGGGAGGGTAGACGATACGTTATAAGCGAGATATAAACAAGAAGCTTATAATAAGCTTCTTGGATATAAATTAGCTGGACGCTGTAGCTTCGTGGTTATTTGCCAATAAGTGACTGTATTTTCTCAAACAAAAAAGGTAGTTTTGAAATACTTGCATCTTGCTTTATGTATCCTTATATATGTAAGGATTTACCTACATTTCATAGAAAGAAATAAAGAAAGAAAAAACGTTTATTTGCGGTGAACATGACGCAAAAATAAGCATAAACACACAAATAAAATGAAAAAGAAGGTAAGGGAAACATGCGTCACATCCACGCAAAACGGCTCTCGCTCAGCATTATGCTGCGACCAACCATCAATGTATTCTTACTTTTTAACTGACTTTAAAAAAGGAGGACGGCATATATTCGTTTGTATGTATATTCATTGTATTTATGTTCATCGATATTTTCATCGATTGTGTACCCACAATTCTCTTCGATTCAGATTGCTGGACAGTTATAAATATACCATTAAAAAACGAGGTGCGAGTATGACGTTAGTAATGCGCCCCGTGATTTGGCTCTATTGGAAATGTGGTTTAACAAACTCACAATCAATACAACATGTAACCCATGTATCACATCAAAATTCAAATGAAAATAAAACCAAAAGTGTAAGTATTTTTAAATGTTTTTAGATAAGATAGATACATAAATCAATTAAGTAGTTAGTTTTTTTTGTACAAGAGATATCACAACGCACAAAAGCACAATATTGTCTGCACGCTACAGGAGCATGACCGCTACTGAAAATTAATATTCGTCAAATTCTGGGCTGACTCTATGTAGATTGCCATCGATCGCGCTAAGAAGACGAAGCACAATAAAATGATAACAAATTATCTAGGTACACATAAATATATAAAGAAAACACTAGGTGCTACTATAAAAAAAAAACTGCCACGACACGGAAATCGCAGCCACGACAACAAACTCCCGCGCTTCAAACTGTCTCGTCTACCCGTCCCTAACACGCTGTCAGTTTTTAATACCGACGTGTCACGACTCACGAGCGTGTCGACGAGATAATGAGTCGTCGTGTTTGTACAGAGTACCAAAGACTAGGGATGTAGGTACAGTTACCCGACCGTTAGCCGTTACTACGAAAACCGCCTTTATGACTGGTTTACATTTACTTTAGGGGGCTGATTTTTTAATAGTCGGATATCTCTTAACTAAAGGGTAAATATTTTCCAATTTCGGACTTATTTCGATAACTCTTAAAGTTCTAAATACAAAAACTGATATTAAACCGAAGTCTAAATTGTCAGTTTAGTATTAAGAATTTTGTCTCAGGCAGGCATTTGAAACCATATTCCGCTTCAATTTCGATGTTTAGATATCTATAAATGAGGGTACAACCATCGAAGGTTTAAACCTGATCTAAACATACCTAAATCTCATTTTGTCGACGTAGTATGTTTTGAGTCAATCAAGATCGGCCAATCAAAGCCAATCAAAAGGCCGTCGAATATTATTCGATATTCCTTCTCGTTTGCTGGTCGGCCGTTATTTGGATAACCTATTTGTACGACCGTAACTAGAGAATTCCACTCCACCGATTGACGTCGAGTGAAAACCGTCTACGTAGCGTAATCCGGCAGCCGTGAACCACGCCGGATCAGCTTGAATGGTCGATGTCACAAATCGTCCGCAATCTGAGAGGCAATTCTCGTAATTTTAAGAACGTTCACAGTCTGATCTCGGTCTCAATCTGTCAAAAATACCTCTAAGTTCCCTACATTTTTGACATTGATTGTCGTTGAGATGAGATTGTGAGTAGATTTTGAACGTTTTTAATTAAAGGAAATTGGCCTTCAGGTTGCGCCTTTATCGGATAAAAAGTTATATATAATACTAGCTGCGCCCCGCGGTTTCATCCGCATAAGTCTCGATACCGTGCGAATATCGGGATAAAAAGTAGCCTATGTCCTTTCCCGGGACTCAAACTATCTCTATACCAAATTTCATCTAAATCGGTTCAGCGGTTGAGGCGTGAAAAGGTAACATACATACAGACAGACAAACAGACAGAGTTAATTTCGAATTTATAATATTAGTATGGATATAGAATAGCAGTTTAAGAGCGGATTAGGTTGTGCGTTGTTTGTCAGTGAAAGAATGAATGAATTTAAGGAAGGTCAAGTCGGTCAGTCAGAAAATATGAAGCTAGTTGCCCATTCCAATGCGTAGTAGGCACCTATGGAGAAGAACGGGCAAGAAACTCCATGGACACTTTTAAATTATATTTTAACAAAATTATTAGTAACATCACTAATGTGGAGCTTATGATTATACTAGCTGCGCTAGAGATCTACTTTTTGGAATGGGCAACTAGCTTCAACTTTCTGACTAATTGACCGAATATTTAATTTTGACAATTCAAAAGTGCCTGTACATGTGTTAATTGAAATAAATGCTTTGAGTTTGAGTTTGCCCCGCGGTTTCACCCGAGTAAAGGTCGATTCCGTGGGAATATCGGGATAAAAAGTAGCCTAATATGTTAATCCAGGGTGTCAGCTACCTCCATACAAAATTTTATCAAAGTTGGTCCAGCCGTTTAAGCGTGAGGAAGTAACAAACATATAAACACACCCTCACACACACACACACACATACTCACTAACTTTCGCCTTTATAATATTAGTGTGATGTGAGAACGATGTAAAAAAAAAACACGTATACGTTAAAAGCGTCCAGAGTACAGTAAATAGTAACAAAACAACAATCCAAAAATAAAATAATTATTAAGTAGTAGGTACCTTTTCCTACCGTCGTAGTAAGTAAGTTTCTTTTTGCCTGTTTATATTTATGTGTGTAAGTATACAGGGTTATTGGTAAAATACCAACAACCTCTTAAGAGGTCATTGTACTCATCATTATGAACAACTTTTACTATGGGACCAAACCTGAAATCGCGAAAAAAAAATCTGCTGTTCCCTACATTTTGACGAGTTATGCGAACATAAATGTAGGAACAGCTGATTTTTTTTCGCGATTGCAGGTGTGGTCCCATAGTAAAAGTTGTTCATAATGATGAATGCAATGACCTCTTAAGAGGTTGTTAATGTTTTTCCAATAACCCTGTATAAATGGTTAAATAAATAAATATATAAGTTTTTATCATGTAGTATATTAAATTGTCATGATGGACGTCCGGTTGACTGTACAGAGTGATGTGTTCAGCGCAGCGCTTTGTACAGCGTGATCCGTCCAGCGCTTTTGGCTGAAAGTGCATGTTAGTTGCGGTCACGGGGATTATTTGTCGCAGTCACTGAAAATGACGCACTCGTGTATTTGTGGTTTGAAGTACCACTGGAGTTATGGTCTTGTTATGTTTCATTTAAAAAAAAAACTGAAAAAAATGAGGTAAATTACTGGCTGTTCATTTTTAAGCTGGCAACGGAAATTAAATTTCAGTATACAGAGTGGCGATTAGGTTATCACATTAAACAACAACAACAAAAAAAAAGTTGTTATTAGTCTGTTAAAAAAATGAAATAGGTAAGTAAGTAAACAATTTTACAAAAAATAGAAAAAAAAAAATTCATACTTATCCGATTTTTTTTTTCATACAAACCTTGTCCTGACAATACAATAAGAATTATCCAATTTGGTGCAGTCGCTCGGAAGTCATGCGCGTACATACATTTCGGCGATTAATTTTTATGGTTTTCATATTAGGTACCACGGCTAGAATGTTAATTGTTATGAATAATTTGAACTGTGTATATTTAAAATACGTGCTGTAGAATCATCATCATCATTTTAGCCGAAAGACGTCCGCTGCTTGACATAGGCCTCCCCCAAACACCTCCACTTCGACCGGTACTGTGCTTCTCGCATCCAACGGGTTTCTGCGGCTTTCACAAGGTCGTCGGTCCACCTTGTGGGAGGCCTTCCAACGCTACGTCTTCCGGTACGCGGTCGCCACTCCAGAACCTTTCGGCCCCATCGGCCATCTGTTCTGCGAGCAATGTGCCCTGCCCACTGCTACTTAAGTTTGGCAATTCTTCGGGCTACGTCGGTTACCTTGGTTCTCCTACGGATCTCCTCATTTCTGATTCGATCACACACGGAAACTCCAAGCATAGGCCTCTTCATTGCCCTTTGGGCGACTCTTAGCCTTCTAATAAGGCCATTTGTGAGCGACCACGATTCAGTGCCATATGTCATCACTGGTAACACGCACTGGTCAAAGACTTTCGTCTTGAGACACTGCGGTATGTGGGACGAGAAGATATTGCGTAGCTTCCCGAACGCTGCCCAGCCGAGTCGGATTCGACGATTGACCTCTTTCTCGAAGTTGGACCTACCTAACTGGACAGTTTGTCCTAGATAAACATACTCGTCCACGACTTCGAGTGTAGCGTCTCCGATCTTTATGAGAGTGGGTGTTACATGGGCATTTGAAATACTTTTGCTGTAGAATATGTGCTTTCAATTAATGTGATCACCTTATTATCACAATGTATAATACCAGCCTATAATTGTTCCACTGCAGAGTAAAGACCTCAAAGAAGGCACGAGGATTGATCATTACGCTTGCTCAAGATTGGTTGGCGATTTCAGACTTAAAGAAAAAACATCGTTCAAAAGAAAAACAAATTATTAACTACTAGTTGTTGCCCGTGACTTCGTCTGCGATCCAGGATGAAAAGAAGCCTATGTGCTTCTCCAGGTCATGGTCTACCCACGTGCCAAATTTCATCCAAATTCTTTCAGCCGTTTTAGCGTGAAAGTGTAACAATCAAACATACAATATTTTTTTTTGTTTTTGTAATATTCGTTTAGATTACCTTCTCGGTTTTATCTCAATGTTTTTCCTTTACTGATGTCTGTAAAGTCCAAGATAAACTCGTCAAGTACCTGCATATGAATTGAAAATGTCACAATAACTTGCCCGGATTTGAACCCACAATAACCCCGTGCATGAGAGGATTAACAAAATTGATTAGTCTCGTTGATAAGAATTTTAACATAGGTACTGTGCGAAAAATATTAAACAAACTTTGAAGATAAAGCTACTGCGAAACTATTGCTCTTCAAATACTAGTACTTAATACTTACAACAAGTTTTCGTGTGCATCAACTTTAAATAGACGGCCACATGGGTACAGCTTACAGTTGTATAAAAATTCACACAAGTGCTGTGGTCAAACCGAGGGAGTAAGCGATTCGTTTGTTAAATTATTATTTACTGTTGGTTAGGAAGTAGTTAGTAGTCTTTAGCACATAGTAAGCTCCTGATTCTCTGTTTGAACAAACTGTTACTGACTAGTTTTGTTGGTTCAGTTTTCTTTAACTTGTGTACAGACGCCAGCACATCAAGCTACCTGAAACTGTCAAATTTTCCCAATCTACCTTGAACCTTATGCTTTAGGGATAAAGTTGAAAATCTATTAAATAAATTTGACAGATTGTAGTTGTTTGATGTGCTGGTGTTTGTACATAAAAACTCACGTCACGTTTTCTTCCCACTGGGTTAGTAGAAACTACAGAACGCGACGATCCTTACATACTCTTTTTGCTTCGTTTACGTTCATACAACTGGTCATAAACGCACGCCGGTTGCGAGTACTACGCACCTGACCTTTCTGAAGAGCATCACAAACAAAGACAGAGAACACCCTAGGAGGACATAATATAGTGTCCTTAACACTATATTATGTCCTTCTAGGGTGTTCTCTGTCGGCGCAGAAAGCATAAAGTTGTGTTGTTATTAGCGCAAAAAGTTTAGTAAAGAAATAAGCAATCAATCACTTAGCCTATCAAACTCCTCTGCTGAATATAAACCTCTTTCAAGTTTCACTTCATTGGAATACTTAAATATTAAAGGATTTAAATTAAATCGTTAGATTTGCATTCACCAAAACTAAGTCGCGTGAAAAAGTTTCTATATTAAGAGTCAGCTCACACAATAATAATAGAGTTTCCATGACAATCAAGTCAAGTCTTCGACACTGTGTTTCAAAGGTGTAAAAAAGGAAAAAAAACGCGACATCTTTTGTCACGGTTGGGCGCATCTAACGATTTAAACCTGGCCTCCACAAATTTCCTTTGGTTGTCACAAGCATTTCCCCCGCTATCACTCAGACCGGGCCCTCCTCCGTCCGTGCCATTGTCAAAGCAAACACTGAAACATTGATTGTGAATGTGCAGTGCTCTGCCGCATCATGTCATGTTCTGCTTTCATTCTTGCAAACGCTCTAATATGACGTCATGTAGTATGTATGTAGATCTGGTTTTATTTAGGACAGTGGTGTTTGAGGGACTTAGGTATTTTAAAGGTTGTCTGCTAAAGTCTATCTCATATAGGTAGTGCAGGCTTGAAATAATATAACTCTTGTTGCATTCGAACAGTCAAGCGAGTTTAGAATGAGCTTTATATTTTTGTATTAGGTTTTTTTAAAAAAAAAAACAATGATAATATGGCCGAGGTGTTGTAAAGACGTCGTTCGCCTGGAATAATTGTAGAAAATACAGCGTTGCCTAATTTATGCAGTATTAGATAGATAGATAGATAAACTATTTATCTATCTATCTATTATGCGACACGAACTTATTACTTATCGACTTTTATGCGAAAGCCTTCTTCACTTTAGCCGTGAGTTTTCTTTATCTACGTGGCTTTCACAGCATCAAAATATTGTTGGTTTTTTCAAATCTAAGCGTAGGTATTCTTGACTCAAACAGAATTCTGCGAAAATACGTGAATAAGCAAGCAAGTCAAGTCAAGTACAGACGCCAGCACACCAAGCTACCCAAAACTGTCAAATTTTCCCAATCAACTTTGCTTTAGCGATAAAGTTTAAAATCGATTAAAGAAATTTGACAGATTGTAGTAGCTTGATGTGCTGGCGTCTGTACATGCTAAATGCAACGATATGCACAAGTTAAAAGCATCGAAGTCCCTACTATATCTATACTTCGTTCATTAATTAATAACGGGATCGACTCCATGAAAAATATTAAATAAACTCGTTGGTATTGCGAAAACTAGCGCTGCTAGCAGTGGCGTAACTATAGGGTGGCATTGGGGCAAAATGCCACGGGCCCCCAGCCCGAGAGGGCCATGAGTACAAAAGGAACCTAACATAAGATTATAAAAGCAAACTTTTTTGAAAATGTGCAACAAAGGACATCATTCAGGTTTTGAACATTTTGTACCTTTTTCCCATTGTTTGTAAATTTTTTTGGACAGGGCCTCATGCTTAACAATATGGCTTGCAACTACTAGACCACTTACCAACGAAGCAGTCAGGTGTTACATTTTTCCAGGGGAAAATATGAAATCTACGCGGAAGATGTCGCAAAATAAATATAACGTTATTTGAGCTTTTTTACAGGGAGGGCCCCATCCCATCCCTTGAATTTGCCACGGGCCCCAAACGCTATAGTTACGCCACTGGCTGCTAGATAAAAAAAAAAACAATCCAAGCTAGATTCGTTTACAATAAATCCCCAAACCCATTCGTGAAACTAATATTTTGACCAAAACTGAAACAACTGAAAATAAACGTGTATTGTACAAAGTAGTATCTAATATAAAAGAGACTGGAGCCAAAACCTAGGTATTAATATATGTTTATTGCAAACATAGATACCTCCAGCTTGGGGTGAGAGCGGCTACATTTGCATTTTACCGTAACAGTAAGATTTTAGGGTTCTGTAAGAGAAAATAATCAAGTTAAAAATTCATAGCCAAGTATACTGTGTATAAAATAAAATTGGTAGGTACTAAGAAAAAGAAAACAGTTTTATTATTTCGTATAAGTAATAAAAGACGGCCGGGTTCACAAATAGAACTCATTCAAAATTTTAATTAATAAAATAAACGAATTCGAGCGTAAAACAAATATCCTAATAAGACATTCCAGACAGGGTGCGTGGGTGCTGTCATTTGTTCATTCATTCCTTCGTTCTTTCGTTCAATCATTGACAGTTTTTCTAAATTCACTGCGTGGGTGTTGTGAAAGGAAATTCCAGGAACCTTTTATGTCAGCTTTTTTGTTAACACGAACATCATGTCCCATTCAATTTTATTTTTGATTCGAACCTTACAAAGGCTATTTTAACCTGCTTAGATAGAAATGTTTGGAGCACACGTTTGTCTTCAAACGGGTTTGAAAAACAAAACTTCATTGATCTGTAGTTTTAAAGGGAAGGCTAATTACAAAACCTGAGATGGACAGTTTTCTTGGTGACTAGAGGTAGTCCACCAAGAAATCTATGGTCATGAAAAACCGACTGTTTTTCAAAAAAGATGGCTAGATTGAGGCATAATTCATATTAATGATCGCGTCGATCGCGTATTCGCGCGACCGCCGTTTTCGGTTAGGACACGGGGTAAAGCTACTGAGCGGTGATAAAATCGAGATTATATCATACAACACACAACACACATCTTCATGCTCTCTTACTCTCTCTCACTCACGTCACTTATTGCAAAATGTATTATTATATAATTTTCTTTTCTTTAAATATACCTTTATTACTCTTGGATCAACCTGCCCTCCTTCTAGGAGTCGGGCATTGGTAGCTGCGTCACTGTTTTAGCTATTGAAGCTATCATCGTTTCACATTGTTTGTTTTTTATTCCCAATAAACGAATAAATTACCTATTATTATATTGTTACGGAACCCATTCCATATATTTGGGAGATAGCACTGCTCTTTATGCACATAAAGTCTGCATGAAATTTCCGCTAGGTGCTACTATTGTTGGACTTCCAGCGGAAGAGACAAAAATGTACTTACGTCGCACGAATACTGAACATTTTTAAACGTTTTCATCTGCCCCAGAGGTGTAAAAATGTAAGACTCGGATTTGGGAACGTGTCATGTCGTGAATAGTAGGATAACTATCTGTTCAAATAGGACTCCAAGATTTTACGGACTGATAATATACCAAAACAGGTGCGGTTAATATTGGCTAGAAAATAATACAATTACGTTCACATATTTATATATAAAAAACCTTTTTACAAAAAAAAAAAACAACCGACTTAAAAAAAAAACTACAAAGTGATAAATAACTTTAATTTCGGAAGTCGATGTCGTTGGTTCCACATTTTCGTTTTTTGACACCGACTTCCGAAATTAAAGTTATTTATCAGTCTGTAGTTTTTTTTTGAAGTCGGTTGTTTTTTTGTAAAAAAGTTTTTATTTTTCACTTTTTAGTTGTACCTACTCCACACTAATTCAAATAACACTAGTGCATTGAAGAATTGAAGACACCGACTAGAAGAATCATCAAAATTCGCGTAGAAATGGCGGAGATGCAGTACATTTATGCATATAACATCGTACATAAGGATAATTACATAACGTATTACATACTAAAACCTTCCTGAAAGTATATAGATCACATTAGTGAAAGAATTATCAAAATTTGTTCATTAGTTTTTGAGAAAATCGCGGACATACAAACATACATACATACATTCGGGTCGAATACAGAACCTCCTTTTTTGAAGTCGGTTAAAAATACAGTTAATTAAGAATCCTCCTTTCTGAAGTCAGTTATATCACTCCTCTGAATTTTTTTTTCATTCTTCTTAAAGAGAAAAAAAAAACAAAAGGTTATAAAACAATGAAATACCGTTCTCCTATTTTCTAACATTAAAATTGTGCCAAAAACATCCCTCGTTTTTAAGTCGGTTAAATCAATTTCCCTATATATTTTTTTTCTTCAACAGATAAATAAAACAGAATAACATTCAAAATATCTCCGTTATTCGATCGTCCAGCTATTCCTCGAGAAACGTCATTAAATCTCCAACTCGCGCAATAGGTATTCGAAGAAATATTCAAGGTAGATTATTAATATTTGGACAATTACAATTATGTCTCGAATTGGAATAATAATCTTCAAGATCCCGCGGGTTGTCCATTTCGTTCCAGACAAAATCATCATTCCCATATCTCAATTTATTTGGGGTCGTCGCAACATGTCTTTTTCTTCCATATTTCTCTATTAGTCGTCATCTCGGTAAGTAGTCACCCAACCACCACCATAACCACCAACCATAACCACCACCAACCATCACCATACCACCACCATACCACTAACCATATTATCATCATTCACACAGTTCATTCTTTGATCTTCCATTACTCTTATCGCCATCGACAATCATACCTAAAACTCTCCTCACGACATTTTCCTCATTCCTTCACATCACAAGCCATGACAAACGATTTCCACACAACTTTTTCAGTTACCGGTGCCACTTTCAGACTTCCTCTTATATACTCATTTCTTATACTATCCATTCGTGTAACACCACACATCCCTCTTAGCATTCTCATCTCAGCTGCATGCAATTGCCTTTCATTCATCCAGACCAAATATTATATTTTATTTGTTTGGTGCAAATAATATGTTGAGAAAAAACTAGAGGGAAATTACAGATGAATTCTAGTTTTCAATTTCAATTATATTTATTTGATCACTGTTTTTTAGTATTTTTATAATACGGTATTAAAATTCTGCTTTGTCTTTTATGAATGTTATAAAAAGAACAAAATGGTTTACTTCTGTCGTGTCACGAGCAGAATTATATTATGTACTAGCTTTTGCCCGCGACTTCGTCCGCGTGGAATAATGACTTCCGGAAAAAAACAATTTACCCCCTTTTCTCCCCGTTCGGAGGGAATTTCCAAAAATCCTCTCTTAGTGGTAGCCTACTCCTCCCAACAAACACACACTACGTCTAATATATATAAATTAATATATAATAAAACCTACTTCACTTAAAACGAAATACCTATAACTACTATAATTAATAATACCTATACCTATAATTAATAAAAGTACCTACTTAATATTAAAAAAAACTGAACATAAATTAACCAAAATTTACCTACTACTAACTAACTACTACTAACCTATTACTACTTCACCTAAAAAGAAATAAAATGTAAACTATTAATAATTTGTAATTTGAACGAATATAAGTAATATTATTATACTACCAAAATAACTAATACCTATTTTATAAAATAACAACAAAAGAAAACTAAATAAACTAAATTAATTTAAAGACTAAAAGTCGCGCTGATAAACAATATTGTCTGTCAATAAGGTCGAATTCTCGGAACGTCTACTCGCATCAACAGCCAAATATTGTATGAAGTTCGTTTTTTTTTTTTTAATATGGCATCTCGTAGTTGACCTTGAGAGGTCGTGACTACTTAACCGGACTATCCTGTGGTTGCCTTAAGTAAACACAAAGCCTCCAGCCAGGGGCAAATATCTTATATACTAAGCGATTACACGCTAAGGGCACCCCCTGTGGGGTACGAACCTCGGCTTAGGGCGTCGCTGGGGCAGGGCAGCAAGATGGGACAGGCTGGATCTGGTTCTTATTATTTAAGCTTGATGAGGCCGGCGTTTCCTAGCTGACTACTCTGAGAAGAAACGCCGAAACAAATTCAGAGGTCACGGTCGGGAATTTAGATCTACTGGCTCAGCTGCGGCGCGGGCTGGCACTTCTTCGAGCAAGGGTCGGGGGGAGGCATTTAGTTGGGGACGTCGCGAGGGATCTCGGCGGCGAGGTCGGAATGTCGGTGTTCTGTATTTGTGCACTGGACTGGTTGAATTATTGCTCTCCTGGAGGAGGGTTATGGGGTCGTCAGGGTCGGAGAGGACATGCCTTGGACGGCAGCATTTGCTGATTTTGGAGGGGGTATACCTGACGGCCTCGACAACCAGAGGGTTGCGGTGCTTGGCGGCGGTATCGAAGAAGCGCTTGGAAAGGCGCTTCATGAATTGATGGATGGTGGGGATTTTGAGGTCAACGTGGAGGATCTCATTTCGAACGAACCAGGTGGACCCCGTAGCCTTTCGGAGGAATCGGTTTTGGAGTTCGCGTTTGGATCCCCCGCCCTTTTATACCTCCCGCCGCGAGCCACGTCGAGCGCGGCGACCGTTACACAAAAATAATCCTTATAGCATGATTCAGCATTCACGCGCTATGGCTTATTAGCATATTTCATGTATAACGTTGGTGTTTCTGTACCGATTTCTATGATTCTTTTTTTATTAAATAGGTAATAATGTTAACATTTCTTAATAAGGGATGAGTGAGTGTTATAAACGTAAGAGTAGACAAATACAATCAGAAAGCTCCGAACTGCTAAGCTATCGGGAGTTACACGTGTTATTGTGAATCAACCATAAAAGATAGACATTTGCTGTCGTGGAATACTTTTTATATAATTTTAAGGAGAACATTTCCGTCATACATGATTTCTGTGTAGCTTTAACCAGTAAGGCTGCACACGCGACGGAAGCTTAAAAAATGGAGTAAGTTCTCCCGTTTTCCCAACATTTCCCTTCACTGCTCTGCTCCTATTGATCGTAGCGTGATGAAAAGTATACTATAACCTGCCCAGGAGTATGAAGAACAATTGTACCAAGTTTCGTTGAAATCTGTCGAGTACTTTTTGTTTCTATAAAGAACATACAGACAGACAGACAGACAGACAGACAGACAAAAATTTTACTGATTGCATTTTTGGCGTCAGTATCGATCACTAATCACCCGCTGATAGTTATTTTGGAAATATATTTCATGTACAGAATTGACCTCTCTACAGATTTATTATAAGTATAGATAGATAATTTATATATAGCATTTAATAGAATAAATGCTGTGGAAATGCGTTCCTTGCAAAGCATGTGTGGTGTGACTATTAATGATAGGCTCTGGAATGATGACATGGTGATAAGGGGACGATGTGGTTTAAAAGAAGTTGTAGTGATAAAGATTGAAAATAGTATACTAGATGGTTTGATAATGTTGAGAGGATGAATGAAAGGCAATTCTTTAGGCAGTGAGTGGAGCGCCCTAAGAGGACATGTAGTGACCTTATTGGAGAGGTTCTTCAGAAAGGTCAGGTGCGTAGTACTCGTAACCGGCGAGCGTGTGTGACCAGTTGTATGAACGTAAACGAGGCAAAAGGCGTATGTAAGGATCGTAGCGGGTAGCGTTCTGTAGTTTCTGCCTACCCCTCATGGGAAGGAGGCTTGAGTTTATGTATGTATGTAATTAATATATGATGATATTAATAGGGTGTAATTTTAATCACCGTTTTCCTCTTAAGGGGTCATTGTACTCATCATTATGATCAACTTTTACTATGGGACAAAACATGAAATCGTAAAAAAAAAATCAGCTGTTCCCTACATTTATGTTCGCATAACTCGTCAAAATGTAGGGAACAGCCGATTTTGTTTTATGATTTCAGGTTTTCTCCCATAGTAAAAGTTGTTCATAATGATGAGTACAATGACCCCTTAAGAGGAAAACGGTGATTTATATTACACCCTGTATATATTTATTAATATGTATATTTATCCCCATACTAATAAACGTTGTATAGCGTTTGTATAGTTGCACAACGCTTTGTCTTCTTTCGAAAGTCAAATTACTAACGACTGAAAGAGAGAAATCTGTGTGTAACTATTCATCTGATATAATACGTTTATTAGTAAGGGTGTTATTATATTAATATATTAACACTTGATGCTAAAATAGTGTTGCTCCCGAGGTGGACACTCTACGTTTTCTCATCCTCTATGAAAAAATAAGCAAGTGCAACTTATGAATTAGAATAGTACGTTTATTTATTTACATACAATTTTGAGTAAACAATTACGAACGAAGGCAGAATGCTTTTCGCGTGTTTTTTATTTTTTCACAAACTTTTGTTTTCAATTTGGCTCGCGCGTTATTTTAGTCTATTTTAGTCCCTGTTTACGAAGAATACACTAGCTCTTTTTGAATAGATGTGATGAATATGTACATAGGTACTTACGCCTCATTAGACTATTACTGCACCCCATTCTAAGCACTGTATTTAATTTACGTATTTTCCAAAATAAACTCGCTTATTTTCAAGTGATAATCGACAAACACATTACCTCACAATTTACCGACCAGACAATGAACCTCCTTGAATGGGCAAACCTTCGGCCAAATATTTGAACAGGCTTTCAGTCCAATCCTTGCATTATATGGAATGTAATTATACCGGGAGGAGTGCGGGCTAGTCCCGGAATCACAATCAGATGAATGAATGAGTGAGTGAATGAAAGATGCTTGGGGAGTTTTGATGGATATCTCAATTAGATTTTAACGACTCTTGAGATTTTTTATCTGTTTTTTATTTGAGATCTTTTCTGGTTGCTGGCGTGTATAATTGTTTTTATTGCTGTTTTAATGATTTGCTGTTTAAAATTTAATCATATTTAAGCTTTTACATAGTTATGTTGTTAAGTCATAATATGACTGAAATCTGGTAAAATAAAACCTAACAGCTTATATATATCCAATTTTTTACTATAGGAATACAGAAAATACGTAATATAATTTCTAAGGTATCAATTTAATATTTATACATATAGATACAAATACTTCTTCGATTATTATTTATTTCTAGGAAAATATCATATTTATTGAGAATAAAATTCTAGTGAAGATTATTTAGTCATCATAAAATAGTGTGTGAAAGTACAGACACCAGCACATCACGCGCGTTGTGAATCGGGACATAGTAAAAAATACGAGTTGCTGATCGCGAACTGTGTCTATTGCGAAAAGCGAGAGCGGTCGGCGGGTGGACAGCTGGCCGTCTGCTAGCTGTCGCCGCGTGGACTGCTGGGTGCCTGCTAGCTGTCGCCGCGTGGACTGCGAGCAGTCGTCTTAGTTTAGGGCGGTGTTGGGTGGGAGCGGTGTTGGAGCAGAGTCGTTTAAGTGTGCCTTTAGATATCTTTTATCCGTGAAATAAAATTGACATTTGACAGTTTTTAAATGGAAAAACTGTTTTTTTTTTTCGCAGTAGATTTGCCAGATATTATTATTAGTACTTCTACTATAGTGCAGCTGGCGAGAGAATGCGTTCATGACACCTCTCGGTTTCATACAAACGAATATATATGTTTTGCGAATTTGATGTTTATTAGCTACTAGAATTTTCTTACTGACAGGTGTTAGGAACGTATTCCCTCGACGGCCGGACTGTAGGTATAAAAGTTTGGTCGAAATCGTCGTAAGTAAAATTAAGCTTCAAAGATAAAATATGTTCGTGATAAATATTATATCTAAATGAAGTCCTCCAGACCGTATTTCGGCCACGGCGGCCAATCTCAACGGAGACTTAGCCTTCGGCGCGGGAAATGTTATAGCGCACATGTGTGCGCGCAGACACATGTGCACTCCCTTTTCCCTCACTCTCATAGTTCTAAGGAACGGCAATCCAACACGACCGGAGAGAGGATCAGGAAAAATTAACCTAAACCATAGACCTTAGTGACTCGCGTTTTTTTGGGATCATTCGCGCTTTTCTTCGGTACCTAATTACGCACTATCAATCACAATCTGAATAATTTTGAAAGATATTGCCAATCCATTGCAATTGCACCATATGTTCAAAAAAAAAATGTCTGTTCAACAATATAAATAACGCAATTAGGGATGATTTATATTAGACCGGTCCGGTCTCTTGGTGTATTCGTAGCAGAGTTTTTAGCGTGTAGTTAAGCGACGTGGTCAGTGTTCGGCATTTTAAGACAACCGTGTACAAGTGATGTTTTGTTCAGTGTGTCAAGATTTGCCAGTAAAAGAAGTGGTGTGTTCATAAATAAAATATGGAATGGGAAGATATTGACGTATTATTAAAAGAAAACACATTTTAAGATGTGAATTATTTAATGAAAGAAATACTAAAAGTAAAACAATAATTGAACAAGTTACTACTTGACCAAAATGTATGAAACAACTGATTTTTTTTTCGTGATTTCAGAGTTGGTCCCATAGTGAAAGTTGCTCAGTTCGATGGTCTAAAGCACCTCTTAGAGTTTGTAAGGTTAATTTTTAACACCTTATATATATATATATATATATTGTATAGTTATAACTATAATTACAATGTAACTATACACACTAGATACTAAAATAAATGACTAATTAACTTACTATACAAAAAAAAAATGTATAGATATGTATACAATGTACAAATAAATAAAATTAAAGTGTCTGTTTGTAATATCAAAATAACAGCTTTTATATATATAAAGATCATGAATAATTTTCTTACCCCTTTCCTCAGATATAAAACATTGCCTCCTATCCAGAATCTTACCTAACACACTTACTTCACCGTTCCAATCCAATTTATTTCTAAAACTTGAACCGTCTAAGTAAAACACGAGGTGAACTTGGACGCGGTGCCAGCTGGTCAAACTTCGAGCGTCAACTTTACGAAGTGGTTTCCTCCGGATGTGTGGACACCTGAGAAAATACGAACTGTGTGATTATACTTCTCTTGAACTGTGTTTTTACTTTGGTTTAGCGTTTTGTCTTGATTGGGGACAGATAAATCGTGTAGAACATCTCGGAAAAGATCGTGGAGAAATATGGACTAAAATCGCAAGCCCTCCTTTTAGATTTTACCGCGGTCGGGTAATAAAACTTGGCGGTAGGCCCTTTGGCGTAGCACTTGTGTAGTATTGGGCGTGGTAGTGCTACATTCGTAGCAAGCGTAGCGATGTTCGTAGCAAGCGTAGCAATGTTCGTAGCAAGCGTAGCGATGTTCTTACTAAAATAAATTGGGTCGAGCATCTTGGCGAGAGTTTAGTTTAGTCGTTGCAGATTCTGTTATTCTCCTTGATTTACCTTGAAGCTACTCTTGCATACAAAAGATAGGAAAAAATAATAATAATTTAAATATCTAGTTTGTAAGTATAAGAAGTTTATCTAATGTACTGACGCCAGCACATCATGCTACCCGAAACTGTCAAATTTGAACCTTATGCTTTAGCGGTAAAGTTCAAAATCTATTAAAGAAATTTGACAGATTGTAGTAGCTTGATGGGCCAGCACATCAAGCTACTACAATCTGTCACATCAAGCTACTACAATCTGTACACATTTTTATAAAATAAATACGTGTGGCACTCGGGGACTGCCGCGGTAAAGCTATTGCATAGCATACGTCTAGTCGCACGCACACAAACACCGTGCCGAAGTCTGCCGAACTGATACGACGTTAGACGATGCACGGCTTTCAACGCTGCACCGCTGTGCCGGTCGGAGTGGGGGGTGTTAGGTTTATTTTCGTTACGGAATTTCTTCATTCGGTCGCCGCGCTCAAAGCCCAAGATAAAAGCTATGCAATAGCTTAAACACAGTTGTCGAAAATAATTATTATCTTCGTCTAAGTTGCGTCTCTACAAAACTGTAGCATCTATATAACACAACATTTTTCCTCTAAAATTATAATCAACTTAATACCTCAACCTGAAAACATAAAGGCAAATTAACATTATGAAAATGAACATCTCATACAATTTAATTGTGCCGAGTACACACTAAATCAACGTGTTTGGTCGCTCGAGTATTTCTTCGTGAACTTTATTTCGTTAGCTAAGACTTTAATCGACCTTAAATCATGGAGACCGGCTTTATTTAATTTAAACGCGTTGCTTTATGATGAGAGCTGTTGTTTTCGGAGGCGGTGTGAGTTAGAGGAGGGAGCGGTAGCGATTATAAATTATAAATATACATAATTACAGAGTGAAATTTAAAACATGCGACAAATCGAAATGGGAGCTTGTACTCAACATTATGAACAACTTTTACTATGGGACCAAACCTGAAATCGCGAAAAAAAAAATCAGCTGTTCCCTACATTTTGACGAGTTATACAAACATAAATGTAGGAAACATCAGATTTTTTTTTTTCGCGATTTCTGGTTGTTCATAATGATGTGTACAATATCCCATTTCGATTTGTCGCATGTTTTCAATTTCATCCTGTATATTAATATACCCTAATACCCTATGATATGAATATTCTCTATTCACTCTTAGGGCAATCGCTGTGTGTGTATAAGCATATTATTGTGAAATACATAGGCTTCTTCTTGGGCAGTCGGGCAAAAAATAGCATTTATATTTTAAAGATTAAGGGCTGATTTTACCAATGTCATATTTATGTTATCCGTGGAATAAAATTGACGTTTGACAGCTCTAGTAACGAAAAACTTTCAAAAATTCAATAAAGTATAAGACATAACCCAAATATCCTAATCCTAACTAATATTATAAATGCGAAAGTTTGTTTGTTACCTTTTCACGCCTAAACCACTGAACCGATCATCCTGAAAATTTTCATATAAGTTGTCAGGTCTACTGAAACGGACGTAGGGTATGTACCATTCATCTCGAAAAAAAGTGCTGTTCCCGAGGAAAATAAAATAATACACGTGGCGCCATCTAATATCATAATAACGTTACTTTTAGTTAGGATAGGATTTCACGCGGATGAAATCGCGGGCACCAGCTAGTTATCTATAATAGTTTGGTGGAATGCGCTCTAAAAATATTTTTTTACTGGGAAAGTTTTGTAAAATGTTGTTATTTTATTGAATACACATTAAAATTACAGAACAGTTAAAAAAACTCTCTGTTGGACTAATCAGTTTTCAAGCTTACAATCAAGTTGATTACCTTGCATCAGTGATCAGAAGATCAATTCCCGTAATTAAAAAAACGTTCAAAATCTAGTCGCAATCTGACATTCAGTGTCAAAAACTTGGGAGACTAGAGGTATTTTTGACAGATTGAGACTGAGACCATGGGAAATTACTCAAAACCCATGTTACACAAAATCCTAGGTATAATTACCTAAAGAACGATAGGCGTTTTAGCCGGTATGTCCAATAAAAACCACATATATGTCGCAGGGGAATGTGGATATCAGGGATTTCACGAAATCCCGGTAGATGTCGAATATTCTTGTTTATTACGTCTTTTTACTAAAAGTATCTAGTGATATGACAAAATCTATACATATAATAAAATCGTAGGAAAGTCAAAACTGTACATTGAATATTTTTTAAAAAGAATACTTGGGGCGTGATCTACAATCGATTTCGAAGCCAAAAATATAGTTTTTAGAATTTTTGTCGGTTTGTCTGTATGTATGTCCGGGATAATCTCAAAAAGTACTGCATGGATTTACTTCAAATTTTGCATGAATATTACTAAGAGGTCGGGTCAACATATAGGCTACATATTATCACGCTATCACCTACGGGGGAGGAGCTGTGAATCTTTATTTTTCTTACGCATTCTGTGACAGCGTGTAATCTAACGACGCATATTTAAATGTTTTTTTTGAGTAAGCCATGCTATAATCTAGCTTAACACTATAAAAACTATGCCATTTAAGTAACTTGGGCAGAGAAACATAGTTTAATGAATGTTAGTAGTATAAAGAAAATTTTGAAGCAGCGCCATCTATGAGATTTCATAAAAATCAAATGAAGTTACATGTTAACAATTTTTGGAAATTAATAATTTAAATTTGTTCATGTTGGCGAGGTTAGTAGTTAGTTATTCTTAAAATTCATAGATGGTAATGTGCATTTTCTTCATAAAAGTTGTATCGTATAGTTCGTTTTGACAAATTCAAGGTCCAACAAAACCCTCAAAATCTTGAGCAGAGTTGAGGAAGACAATTTAAAAAAAATGCGGTTCTAAGTATTACAAAAAGTTATGTTCATTGATGATGATCATTTCTCCATCAATTTCATGTTATTAGTACAAAATAAACATTGACTGTTAATACTTTTGTTCGGTATTTATCTGTGTGATTATTGCTTGGCAATTATTAATATATTTCCATGTCGTATACCTAATTATAAACTTAAATGTGATGTAAAATGTCACCTTCTCGACGTTGAGCAAAATTGGGATGACACCCTCGCGGAGGCGAGCGTCAGTGACAGTCCCAGCCGCATGCGTCATCTGTTTGCCGTCACCTTGGTGTTTTGTGGGAGAAGTATCGCCATCATCTGTCTGAAGATTTTCTACGAGCTTTGAGGCGTGCTACTGGAGACGAAGTCAAAGTAACTGATGAACGGGTGCTGAACATCTGTCTCAGTTCACTTCAAGATGTGGTCATTTCTAACGGCGGCAATCCACTGATCGAATATGGGTTACCAGCTCCCCAATCATCACCGCATCAAGACCGTGGAAATCGGGAGTATAACGCTGAGACAAATTATGATCCGGGCGAAATTACCACCATACGAAATGACCATGTCGCTTTGTTCTCTTCAGAGCAAAAACAAATTTATGACACCGTCCTTGAAAGTGTTGGGCAAAACCAGGGTAAAATGTTTTTCTTGGATGCTCCTGGTGGAACAGGAAAAACATTTGTTACCACTGGCATACTTGCAGAGGTCAGGAGGCAAGGCAAATTTGCTATTGCTGTAGCGTTGTCGGGAATCGCTTCCACACTGCTTCCGAATGGCATGACAGCACATGCCATGTTTAAAATTCCCATCGATTTAGAGAGCGCCGAAACGCCTGTTTGTGGTGTGTCACGTAACAGCGATAAGGGACACGTGCCCAAGGAATGCTCTCTGATCGTATGGGATGAGTGTACGATGGCCAATAGAAAGGCAGTTGAGGCCGTGGACAGAACCCTGCAGGACATCCGCAGGAACTAACATTTGATGGGTGGTGTCACAGTTCTGTTCAGTGGCGATTTACGGCAAACGCTTTCCGTGGTGACGCGAGGATCGAGGTTGAGTAGGTGAATGCTTCGTTGAAACGATCTTCGTTGTGGTCACGAGTTTGTACGCTGCGCTTGACCATTAATATGAGAGCTCGGCTCGGCGGAAATGCACGTGCTCAAGAATTCTCCGATATCCTTCTAAGTCTTGGCGAAGGCACTCTACCAGAAGAGGGAGGTGGACAGGTGGTGCTTCCAGTCTCTCGGTAGAGTGGTATCCAGCATAGAAGAACTCATTCGCTGTGTGTACGGGGACATCAGTCGTATACCGCACCAGCAAAATTCTTGGGTGTGTGAGCGGGCCATTTTGACGCCCAAAAACGATCAGGCTGCAGCAATTAACGAATGCATTCTCTCGGAAATTGAGGGGAATGAAGTGGTCTACACCTCGGTAAACACTGTTCTCGAGCAAGACGACGTCACACATTATCCCGTGGAATTTCTGAACTCCCTGTCAGCAAGTGGACTTCCAGCGCATACCATCAAGCTGAAGGTCGGTGTACCGATTATGCTTCTTCGGAACCTATCTCCTCTGAAGTTGTGTAACGGGACCCGCCTTAGTCATCTCGCTCCACAGACACATCATTGAGGCGGAAATTCTTACGGGTTGTGGCGTCGGCGAGGCAGTATTTATATCACGCATTCCCCTCATACCTCATAACTTCCCGTTCCAGTTCAAGCGCGTACAGTTCCCCGTGAGTGTTTGCTTCGCGATGACCATCAATAAGTCGCAGGGGCAGACACTGAGTTACAGACAGGAGGTCGCAGGGGCAGACACTGAGAGACAGTCACATCTTATGACTGAACTCTTATGACTGAACTCAGCAGGATTCCCATATAACTCTCTACACTTGCTTCGCTTGCAAAAAAAAACTTATATTTTAATGCTATTTTAAAAGTCGTTTACTTATAATGCTATAGCGACACTGGCATCTTATGTATTTTTGGTGCTGTAGAGCCTTCACGCAGACGACGTCGCGGGCAGCAGCTAGTACTAATATAAAGTCAGAGATATATCATTTCACTAAACTAAATGTATTGAAATAAAGAATACTGTTGATGAATAAAACAAAATTACAAATTAACGGGCGTGCGATGAGCGTGCGCACGTGCTGCCTGCAGCGTAATAATTTAACGACTAAAATCACACGAGCCGCGCCAGCTCGAGCGACGCATTTGTTTCGCTCCCACTAGTGCCCGTGTGGGTACTAGAGCGAGCGAGAGAAAGGCATGGCTCGATTTTTATTCGGCAGTATCCGCTTTTCTGACATTTTACTAGATTTAGTTTAGTGAAACGACATATCACTGAGGATAAATTGGTATTTTGTCATATCACTAGATATTTTTAGTAAGAAGACGTAATAAACAAGAATGTTCGACATTTACCGGGATTTCGTGATATCTCTAGGGATTTCATGAAATCCCTGATATCTTCATTTCCCTGCGACATATAGATCAAATGAACGTTTATATCATAAGCATCAATTTTCATTGTGAGCAGAAGGCTGTGAAATACCGGGTTAAAGAGATATCAGACCTGCAAGTACCATGTAAACGTATTAGTTTATGACGCTAATTTTCACTGCAGTTCGCAATAATATTAGTTATTGACTCATAACATTGAGGGGGCTTATGGATAAGTAACAACAGCCGCACGGGTCGATCGATCAGGTTAAGCTGCACTTGCCGCGGTTGGTCCCTGGATGGGTGACAATTTTTACATGCCAAGACCTCTCCGTGCATTGGAAAGCACGTTAAGCCGTTGGTTCCGGCTGTCATTCGTGGATCTCATTTGAACCCTATTGATCATCAGGCTCCATACAAAAATGCCCATTCTTTGGCCTTCGCTTACAACTGCCGCCATAAATTAGTTAATTAAATTATTTTATTTTTTATTCTGACATCAAGCTCCAATTACGAGATAGTTTGCAAAATGAAAAAACCGGTCGTGACCACTTTTGTAATTGCCATGTTGGCGCGTTGTAACCTAGTTATTGTATAAGCTAACATTAGTTAGAAAATTCGTTGGAGTCTTTTATTTCCTACATACTTTTAGTATTAGCCACATCTAGGTACAGACGCCAGCACATCAACCTACTACAATCTGTCAGATTTCTGTAATAGATTTTCAACTTTATCGCTAAAGCGTAAGGTTCAATGCTGATTGGGAAAATTTGACAGTTAGGTGTAGGTTGATGTGCTGGCGTCTGTACATGCCCACAAAAAGTTAGTTGACAGTGTTCCACTTCAGCTGTACCTAATCCCGCATTCATCATCATCTGTTTAGCCTTTTCCCAACTATGTTGGGGTCGGTTTCAAGTCTAACCAGAAGCAGCTGAATACATTTTACATGCAGCTGAATATATTTTACATGTAGCGACTGCCTATCTGATCTCCACAAGCCAGTTACTGGGTAATTCGATACTCCTTGGTAAGACTTTCGAGGTTGTGACTACCCGTAACGACTGTCAAAGATCCACGAATGACAGCCGGAACCAACGGCTTAACGTGCTTTCCGAGGCACTGAGGGGTCTCGGTATGTAAAGATGGTCACCCATCCACAGACCAACCGCGGCAAGCGTAGCTTAACCGATTGATCGACCTGTGCGGCTATTGTTAATTAGCCACGGGCCCCTCTAAAAAAATAAAAATAAGAGTATACTTAGATATTTTGGTCATGAGAGGATGAAAGACAGGCGACTAACAAAAGGTATCACAAGGCAGATATGAGTGGAAACGCCGGTAGGGGGCGCCCTAGGAGGACATATAGTGACCTTATTGGTGATGGTCTTCAGAAAGGTCAGGTGCATAGTACTCGCAACCGGCGTGCGTTTATGACCAGAAGGCCAATTCCCATAATAAAAAACGGGCGTCGTCAACGAGGCAGGCCTAAGAAACGCTGGGCGGAGAAGGCACTGCACAAGGAAATGTGGAAGAAAATGGGGGAGAAAAAAAAAAATCAATATTTAGTCGCAATCTCATCTCAGCGGCAATCAATGTCAAAAATGTAGGGAAAGTAGAGGTGACAGATTGAGTAGGTACTTACGAAAAATAAGAAACCGATGACTCAGCTTGGATTTACTTACTTATGGATGAATATCAAACTAATGACTTTACCTGCCTTACCTTAGTTATAAAAAAATAAACTGATGAATTTAACTGAATTTACAAAAAAAAAATACGAATTAACTGATGTCTAGGCAGCATGGTCACTGACCCTAGCCTGTTCCACAAGGAAAAAAAGAAAAAAAAAAGTGACAGATTGAGACAGATCGGACTGTGAACGTTCTTAAAATTACGAGAATTGCCCCCCTGATGTATGAACCCAAACGTGGCAAAAGGAATATGTAAAGATGGTAGCAGGTGGCATTCTGTAGTTTCTGCCTAGCCCCATGGGAAGAAGCCCTGTGTCAGGTTGGAGTCACCTACACATTTGGGTCCAGCCCCCGATACAGAATAATCCACGAATAGAATGGGCTGCAACGCTCAAGAGTCCGCCACCAAGAAGGAAAGCTCTTACCTTCGGCCGCGAACTTTTGTCCAGTAGGTAGTAGGTATTTTCTCGCTGGGAGCTCCCGCGTCTGACGCTCTCGTTTTGATGATTGGGTCACGAACTGCACTTGATAATGTTTATTAGGCTTCACAGGTCACTAGAAGGTCTATATTCACATTTACACACGCAGATTTAACGAGGAATCCTTTCATTTAAGTTTTTTATCGCGATCGCACGTGTTCCGTGCGCCGGTCAGTTGTTTTTCTCTGAGCCATCGTAAAAAATGGCGCTAGCAGTCCGGCTAAATACACGTCCGTGATTGGACGCGACGTATGAGCGCGGATTTGCGCTCTGCGATTGGTTCAAGCTCCTATCTCGGAAGGAGACACTCAAAACGCTGCGGTTGCCCATTCGATTTCCGTTGGATATTTATGATATTAAATTAAGAATTTATGATTATGAAACATACCGCCCACCAAAATACACTTGTGTATTTTCTTACTTAGAAAATAATTTAAAGAAAATGAGAATTAGAACCTAGAGAACGAATGCACACGAAGTAAAACTAGGGTACTAAATTTACGATAACTAAATTACTAACGAATAACGCACTAATCGATAAGGTTTGGTAAAGGACACAGCTTTGCCAATGGTCTGGTGAGTGAAGAGCCATCGACTGTGCGAACGGTTGCAACGCGCACTACTCCGTCCGGGCCAGGGTGAAGGTTCTCAACTCTCGCAAGAGGCCAATGTAACGGAACAGCGTTATCAATTTTAATAATGACAACCGATCCTACGTCTAATGGTTTCGAATTTTTGGTCCACTTTGCCCGTTGAGTAAGAGTATGGAGATATTCCCGTTTCCAACGATTCCAAAAAGTTTGTTGGAAACGCTGTATTAATTGCCAACGATCGAGACGATTTATGTTGATGGAGGTTAGATCCTCATCAGGAACGGACGTTAACGGTTCTAACGTTAAGAAATGACCCGGTGTGAGGACATTCAAATCATTGGGATCAGAACTCAATGGACAGAGGGGTCGCGAGTTAAGCATTGACTCGATTTGGACGAAAACAGTAGCTAATTCTTCGAAAGTAAGCGTTTGTTCGCCTATGATGCGATACAAGTGAGATTTAACAGATTTTATCTGGATTTCCCAAACTCCACCAAAGTGGGGACTAGCAGGTGGATTGAAACGAAATTCGATATTCTCAACGTTAGCAGCTGACTGCATGAATGAATGAAGCTGATTATTCGCGCCTACGTAATTGGTTCCGCAATCAGAGTGAATGATGCTAACTCTACCACGGCGACCAACAAACCTTCGAAGTGCTGCTAAAAACGCGTCTGTTGACAAATCCGAAACTGCTTCGAGATGAAGTGCTTTTGTACTAAGGCAAACGAATAAACACAGATAGGCCTTGCCGATTTTGGCACCGCGAAGTTTTCCTAGTTTGATACGAAAGGGACCACCGTAATCCGTACCTACAACAGAGAAAGGCTTCACTTGATTGACACGAACAGCGGGTAGATCACTCATATACGGTTCGAGAGGAGTAGGATTTGTTTTGTAACACTGTAAGCATTTCGACAAACAATGCCGAATAGCACGTTTTGGGCACAGAATCCAGAATTGCTGAGTTAAAAGGTACTGCACGGTATTAATTCCTGCATGGCAGTTTTCACGATGAAACGCCTCTATTATCAGGTAAGTGAGTCTCGAATCACGAGGGAGAAGGGCGGGGTATTTATGCTCAAACTCGAGCCCTGATCTCGACAGTCTGCCGCCCACCCTGAGCACTCCCTGTTCGTCTAAGAATGGATTGAGTTTACGCATTTGTTTTGATAAAAGAGTTCTGGCATGCAACTGTTGAATCTCGGTAGCGAAGCAACGAGACTGAATATGCTTTACAATAATCATGAGCGCGTTATGAAGTTGGGTCCGATTTGACACAGAATTAGAAATACGGGTACGTTTACTGCGCAGGAAAGCGATGAATTTTATCCACACGCACAAGAGGCGCTGGATTTTGCGAATAGATGAATAACGTTCGAGTAAGATATCTATGAAAGAAATTATCGAATCATCGTGGGTGAGTAATGAGTGTGGACTCTTTTCTTCCAGTTCAAGTGCGGTTTTATCCAACACTTTGTCATCACCAGACCAAGAGAGGACAGGATGGGAAAGCCACAAGGGACCCGTCCACCATAAACGATTGTTGGCTAGTTCTGACGGAAGTTGACCGCGCGAAACTATGTCCGCCGGATTATCTTCGGAAGCCACGTGATTCCAACGAGCATCTGGAATGACATCGAGAATATGACCAACGCGGTTCGCGACGAAAGCCTTCCAACGTGAAGGGTGAGAGCGAATCCACGCGAGTACGACGGTAGAGTCAGACCATGCAAAAACACCAGTGCAAGGAAAAACAGATGAATATAATTCCTTAACGAATTTTAGAAGATCAGCGAGAAGGACGGCAGCGCATAATTCAAGGCGTGGCAACGACGTAGATTTGATTGGAGCTACTCGTCCTTTTGAGCAGACGAAAAAGACCCGAACTTTTTCGTCTGCATCAATAGTTCGTAAGTATACTGCAGCACCATAACCGGTTTCGGAGCTATCTGAAAACCCGTGAATTTCACAAGATTTTGTGTTTTTTACAGAGACACAGCGAGGAATACGCAACGATTGTAAGAGAGGCAGCTGTTCGAGATAACGGTTCCAGAAATTAACGACATCCTCAGGAGGATCATCATCCCATCCCACATTGAGGACCCACAGGCGTTGTATCAAAACCTTGGCAACGATTGTCAATGGGGAGAGAAAACCTAAGGGATCAAACACGCGCGCGAGTTCGCTAAGAATGTTCCTCTTAGTGCATTTCCTCTGCTGTGGACTAACAGAAAAAAAGAAGCAATCACTGAATGGATCCCACCTTAAGCCCAGAACCTTAAGAGTAGGATTTTCTTTGTCATCTAAAGTGACTGAAGCCGTCAAGCAGTGTTCGGGTGGTAAATCAGCAAGAAGCTCAGGGGTGTTAGTTGCCCACTTTCGTAGCTCAAAGTTTCCCCTCCTGAGCAACTCGATGACTTCAGTTCGCGCCTGTAGAGCGGTATCAAGGCTGTCAAAACCAGTCACAATATCGTCGATGTATAGCGCAGAAGATAAAACCTTACTTGCAATTGGCAGATCACGACCTTCATCGGAAATCAGCTGTTTGATGGTACGGCACGCGAGAAAAGGAGCAGAGGATACGCCGTAGGTTACGGTGTTGAGCCGATATTCCTGAACGGGTTGTTCATTGTTAAAACGCCAGAAGATGCGTTGGTAATCGCGATCAGCGTCAGCAATTTGGATCATACGATACATCTGCCTCATGTCAGCGGTGAACACAACGAAGTGAATACGAAAGTTAAGAAGAATTTCTGCAATGTTCGCCTGAAGCTTAGGACCGATTAAAAGAGTATCGTTGAGAGAAGTTCCTGTCGCATCTTTAGCTGACGCATTAAAAACCACACGCAGCCTGGTTGTGGCAGAATCAGGACGAAGTACAGAGTGATGAGGAATATAATATTTTCCGGTTTTAAGCTCGTCGATCGGAACAGTACTCATGTGATCGCTGTCTAGATAGTCCTTCATAAAGTCCCTATATTGTTTGTATAAATCCGGATCTTTAATTAATTTCCGTTCTATTGAATGAAAACAGCGCAAAGCGGTGTCGCGAGACCCTGGAAAAGATCTATCGAGGTTTTCCTCCTTGAACGGCAAAGTGGTAATATACCTGCCTGTGAGATCGCGAGTGTATTGAGTTGCAAATATTTCTTCACAGCGTTCCTCGTTCGGAGTTAAGCGTCGAGTGGTCTCGAACGATTCTAGCTCCCATAAGCGTTTGACTTCTTCAGAGAGACAGTCGTCTTCGTTTACGAAAAACGACTGGACGTCAGCCCCGCCACCAGCACCGCCAAGCAGGATCCAACCAAATATGGAATTAAGAGCGGCGGGTTGCTGTGATCCTCCACCCACACTACCAGGACGCAATAATGAGGCGAAGATCTCAGCACCAAGAAGAAGATCGATAGGGCCAGGCAGGTGACAGTCCGGGTCGGCCAGTGGAAGACCCTTTAAATGATGCCAAGACGATTTATCAATGCGAGTAGAAGGCATTTTACCGCAGATGCTAGGTAAAGTGAGCGCGTTAACATTAAAGAGGTTCCGGCCGTTGACACCAATCTCAATCTCAACTGTTCCTGAAACAGCTGCAGAAGACTGTGCTATGCCGATGACACGGCGAGAAGTTGAATTATTAGGAACACCAAGTCGCTTAACGGCACGTTCAGTGATGAAATGTGCTTGGCTTCCCGAATCTATGAGAGCGCGGAGCAATTGAAAATCACCCGACGAGTCACGAACTTGAACTTTGGCCGTAGAAAGAAGCACCACAGACTTGTCGCCGAGACTTGTCAGTACTTGAACTTTATTGTCGTTTGAGGTACTCGAAGAAGGTTGGACGGATGAAGAAGCTACACTGTCAGGCTGATCCAAATGAAGAAGCGTGTGATGGCGCTGACGACATTTCTGACACCTGAAGATAGATCTACATTCCGTGAGACGATGAGAAGGTTTAAGACAGTTGTAGCACCAACGGTTAGTTTTTGCAGCCTCAATCCGTTCAGCGACGGGAATCTGTTCAAACCGTTTGCAATGGTTGACAGAGTGATTTTCTGAACAAACTGGACATTTAACGATTGATTGCGCCGATGATGATGAACCTGATGACGAAGTAGCGGGCTTTGACTTCTCTTCTGTGTTGGAAAGAAACACGGTCGTGGTCTTGGATTTTGACGGATGACCAGTTGATTTATTTTGAGTATGTTTCTCTTGACTACGATTGACAGAGGCTTTGGAGCGATCTTGAGTGGAGAAGTGTGTATCTCTCACGAGCGCTTCACATTTAGTGTATAGGAAGGTCAACAACTCCTTGAAGTCTGGTAGCTCTGAGGAGATATGTTTTCGTTCATAAGCGCACCGCGTTTGTGAATCTAATTTCGACAAAAAATGGTAACAGAGCACGAAATTCCATTCTGTTGTCGGTAATCCGAGACCTCTTAAAATATTTAAATTCTCGTTTGTAGTATCAAGAGCACGACGAAGTTCATCTGGCGCGTTAGATTTTATGTTTATTTCGAGTATTTCCTTCCAGCACGTAAATGCTAACTCACGGTTATCTTGGTATCTCTGGCTTAATGTCTGGTAGGCCTCGAGATAGAAGGTGCCTTCGGGAGGGTAGGTGCGGATGAGAGAAAGAGGGTCCCCAGAAAGGCTTGAAAAAAGATAATGCATGCGTTCAGCGTCCGATAGGGATTTATTACGATGAATTAACGAATTATAAAGACTATAAAATCTAGGCCATTCTTTTATGTTTCCAGAAAATGTCGGAATGTTGATTTTAGGTAACTTTACGTTAGACATGCAAGAGCGATCTATAACGGTTGAATTTGATTTAGATTCTCCTGCATTGTTAGGAACCAACTCCATATGAATACTCATGATATTGAAATAAGCCTGGTCGAAGTCTACTCGGATATCATCCTCCTGTTCCTCTGAATCGCTGTCCACAATACAGAGAATATCGGAATGTGCCTCTTCAAAGCTGTCACACAATTTCTGTACGACGGAATAATGAGCAAGAAACGCGTTCAATTGGGCAGGCTCCTTTTGGGCCAACTCAGCGACTTCAAGCGTCTTCCGTAAACGATTCAATGCGAGTGTACGCTTACGCCGCAAAACAGGTAAGTCCCTAACAGTAAGTGCAGGTTCATCATTAGCCATGATGAGCGATTTACGTTTCTTAGATAAAGGATCCGCTTTCGACTTGCGTCTTGTATTGTATGACATTTTTAATACGATTGAAAACCAACGATGAAATTATTATATTAATTAAGTAACTAATAAAATTAATTTGGTACGTAATAAAAGTTCCCTTATCACAAGATAAGATAAACGATGAAGAACGAAAGCGATAAATGAATTGTAAGTCGAAGACTTATCGATCAACGAATAAATTTTAACCCGCACACTAAGATCACAGTAGGTATAGCGCGAGTATATTGAAATATTAGACTGGAAACGAATAGGCACTATACAAAGGATTAGAAAACGTATTGTTGTATAGCACGAGAAGTCCAAGTCTAAAACGTATTAAACGATTAGGCACTATACCTACCACTTCACTAGGTCGATACGGTTCACGAATAAATCGAGAATACAATATTAAATGGGATTAAGTACCTACGGAGATCGGTATAATAACCTACGCATGCGTATGTATCCAAAACAATTGAACGTGTTTTTACGATAGTGACACCTGCGGAAACTTAAATAAATAAAGCGGCGAGATTTGCACTTCGGGAGATGTTGCTAGAACGACTAGCCGATGGGAAGTGCAAGCGAATATGATTCTTAGGCTAATGGCTTTAAGGTCGTTTTTATAAAATCGACTGTCTATTACCTAAGTACGATACGATTGATTACCGCTTTAGTGTATTTTACGGATTATAATCTTGCGTGTGAAACGTTGAAATACGAAAGTTAAAAGCCTAGACATGAACACTAGCTCGGACGGACTAGGAGAAATTGGACGATTTTGTTCCGAATTCGAACTAATGATACGCGACTAAATTGAAATGCGAATTTACGTGACGTGGGACATCGAAAAGTATAACCACTTAATTTAGGTGGGTTATACCAAATGCGTTTTTCGTTATTATTACGAACCAATGAATTTCTACACGACAAACACTAATGTAATTTAAAGAACTAACCAACTGTTGTATTCGTGTTCACTCCCTATGCATTCGAACAATAGATTGAATAAAATAAGTTTGGAATTCTCAAAGTACCTACTAATGTTTTTTTACGTAATGGTGGTCGGTTGAAGTTTGGAATTTGTACAATGAAAATTACAACTTGTTCGGTTGTACTGCAAGAGATAGATATACCTAAAATTGTGTAGAAATAACGTTGTAGGGGAATTAGACCGAGTTGAATGTTTTTAGATCTAAAGGTCCCTGGTTTCGGCACCAATAAAATGTGTCAGGTTGGAGTCACCTACACATTTGGGTCCAGCCCCCGATACAGAATAATCCACGAATAGAATGGGCTGCAACGCTCAAGAGTCCGCCACCAAGAAGGAAAGCTCTTACCTTCGGCCGCGAACTTTTGTCCAGTAGGTAGTAGGTATTTTCTCGCTGGGAGCTCCCGCGTCTGACGCTCTCGTTTTGATGATTGGGTCACGAACTGCACTTGATAATGTTTATTAGGCTTCACAGGTCACTAGAAGGTCTATATTCACATTTACACACGCAGATTTAACGAGGAATCCTTTCATTTAAGTTTTTTATCGCGATCGCACGTGTTCCGTGCGCCGGTCAGTTGTTTTTCTCTGAGCCATCGTAAAAAATGGCGCTAGCAGTCCGGCTAAATACACGTCCGTGATTGGACGCGACGTATGAGCGCGGATTTGCGCTCTGCGATTGGTTCAAGCTCCTATCTCGGAAGGAGACACTCAAAACGCTGCGGTTGCCCATTCGATTTCCGTTGGATATTTATGATATTAAATTAAGAATTTATGATTATGAAACAAGCCCTGAGTTTATGTATGTATGTAGGTATTTTTTATTTATGTTTCACTATCTGAAAATAGTCTCCGCAGTATAAAAAAACTGGCATAATCTCTACTAGGGGTGGGCCTTGCGACGACGAGCCCTTTACAAAGACCGTTTTGCATTCTGCAACGATGCAAACGTTTTAAAAACTAGTTTCGTTGCAAAAACTTGTCTTTGAATTACTTGTTGCGATTTTTTATTTTACGCCTATGAAAATACAGTCGAGAATGCAATGGTTCAACTCTATCACACTTGTCCGTCGCGTCGTCTCTCGTTCCGCGTTCGTTTTCGTTTACAAAACAGTCGTTCAAAAACGAAAACCTCGAAAACGCGATTCTATTCAATGTTGTATAAGTTTCGTCCTTTATGCCGTCTTCTTCATACGAAAACTACCTTTTGGAATGGGCGACTAGAATCAATTCGTTTTACTATAATTTTTGACGTTCAAAAGTGCCTTTAGTGTGCCTAATTGAAATAAATGATTTGACTTTGACTTTGACTTCAAACCAGTTGCAACGACGACCGTTTTCTGCAACCGTTTTTGTTGTCGGAAAAACGGTTGCGTTTCGTCCGTCAAAAAATCGACAACGACCCACCACTAATCTCTACTCACGTACCATCGAAGAAACTTACATCTGCCCAATTTGAAATCAAATTCCCGTGCATACGATGACCACATCTGTTAGTAAGCGCTACTATAACGGCCGAGCGCTGCAAGCAAGAATAACCCTTACGGTGTATAGATGTAAGTTTCCTCGAATCGATGGTACCTCAAACATTTTTTGAAAAATCTTAGTTTCGTCGACGATACCGCTTGGTAAGACTGGTTCTCAGAATAATCTTATAATGACGGTAACATTTTCAGGTGTTGGGCTAAAGCTGATGTTAAGGTAATTACCTACGTAGATAATGATCATGTAATGATGTTGTAAACGGTGTATACTCTGTGTATAGCTTTCGGGAATTCAAAGAAAACCGCGTATTTTTGACTGTTGCACGAAAAACTGGAGTAATTGGATTGTTTCGACGCAAAAGAGAACTTTTTTCGTAAATCCTCTTTTCACTGAGTTAATTATAAGGGTTTAATTTGAAACTAATGTATGTACTTTATTTGTTTATAAATTATTTCACATTTTTTCTAGGTTTTGGTTGAAATAATACTCTCATAATCTTGGTTTAATTTTATATTTTTATCAGTATAACAATGTGCCGTTAAGCTTTTTAAAAAAAGCATCTTTAAAAAATAACCATTTTAGCAAATAAATATGTATAGATAGCCTTTCATATATCACTATCGGTTACAATATTTTTATCTGACGAAGTGACGCGCGCTTTACTTGTAGTAACTATGAGCAGAAACACGCTGTGAATGTGTGTAAATATGAGTAGAAACACGCTGTGAATGTGTGTAACTATGAGTAGAAACACGCTGTGAATGTGTGTAAATATGAGTAGAAACACGCTGTGAATGTGTGTAAATACGAGTAGAAACACGCTGTGAATGTGTGTAACTATGAGTAGAAACACGCTGTGAATGTGTGTAAATATGAGTAGAAACACGCTGTGAATGTGTGTAACTATAAGTAGAAACACGCTGTGAATGTGTGTAAATATGAGTAGAAACACGCTGTGAATGTGTGTAAATATGAGTAGAAACACGCTGTGAATGTGTGTAACTATGAGTAGAAACACGCTGTGAGTGTGTGTAAATATGAGTAGAAACACGCTCTGAATGTGTGTAAATATGAGTAGAAACACGCTGTGAATGTGTGTAAATATGAGTAGAAACACGCTGTGAATGTGTGTAAATATGAGTAGAAACACGCTGTGAATGTGTGTAAATATGAGTAGAAACACGCTGTGAATGTGTGTAAATATGAGTAGAAACACGCTCTGAATGTGTGTAAATATGAGTAGAAACACGCTGTGAATGTGTGTAACTATGAGTAGAAACACGCTGTGAATGTGTGTAAATATGAGTAGAAACACGCTGTGAATGTGTGTAACTATGAGTAGAAACACGCTGTGAATGTCTGTAAATATGAGTAGAAACACGCTGTGAATGTGTGTAAATATGAGTAGAAACACGCTGTGAATGTGTGTAAATATGAGTAGAAACACGCTGTGAATGTGTGTAAATATGAGTAGAAACACGCTGTGAATGTGTGTAACTATGAGTAGAAACACGCTGTGAATGTGTGTAAAGAAGGGGATCCACGTATGAGAGTGTCAGTAGTGTCTTCTGTGTGGGTTCTGGTAAGTCTGGGCGTAGGTGTAGTGTAGAAATAACAAGGAGGGTGAAATGACGGTTACAAGGTATTTTATAAACGCGTACAATCAATGTTGCTAACTAATACACAGCCTTCTTTGCCTTCTCCTGAGCCGCCCCAGGCTCGTCCCATTCGTCAATGTCGATTTAATAAGCAAATAATAATGTATGGTAACTTTATGTTGTTTATGGTCTGTCATTGAGGCGGCCTGTCATTGCTTTGGGTCTATCATTACCGTTCCCAATAAAACCGCATAGCTAGCTACACGTTGTTTTACTCATACATTTCAGTAACTTAAAAAAATAACACAACTTGATACATCGAAATGATTTAAAAATTTAACAAAATAAATATAAGCAGCAATGAAATCAATAACTAATTAATAATTAACCAAACATGAACCAGAAATCAATCCGAGCAAACAAAGTCTGTACTGTACTCAAACTCAAAACATTTATTTCAATTAAACCAATTACAGGCACTTTTGAATTGCCAAGAGGTCGGTCAGTCAGAAAGATGAATCTAGTTGCCCATTCCAAAGCGTAGGTACCTATGGAGAAGAACGGGCAAGAAACTTCATGGACTCTTTTATATCAAAATAATATGGTTACAAAGTCTTGGTTACATCATTCATGTTAAAAATTATGCATGTGCGAACATTAATGAAGAACGTTAAAAGCGTCCATTACCTATGAAAAGTCGAGAAAAAAAAAGCAATTCAAATACCTATTAAATTAAATTAAAATAAGCCATGGCAGCAAAGAGATGACCAGTCCCCACTGACTGCGCCCGTTCACGAACATGACGCATGTATTAGCACCATTCAGCTCAACCATTTTGATGGGTGCTAAATGATCCAACACATGCGCCACCATCAGCGAGACATTTGAGTGAGCATGACATACTCTCAGCCGCCAGGGCACATTCAAGTCAATGAAACTCGTACTCGTACTTAATTAAATATTTATGAAAAATACATTATTAGATTGGCGGTGACGTCACTGATTCCGCTGATGCGTAGTCTCCTGGTAGGCTCCCTGCGTTTGTTACATGATATGCGTGAAGAAGAGTAGTTTCAGCACATAACACACACACACGCACACACCCTCGCACACACACACGCTTCCGACTACGCCGTTGTCTCGGACGGTACCGAGAGCTCCTCCGCTTTCACACATATTCACAGCGTGTTTTTACACTCGATAAACACAAATAAAGCGCATGCCACTTCCTGAGATAAAAATGCTATAGGTAACATAATAAACGGTATATACCGCATACATTTAATATAAGCATTATACCCATATAATTAGTGTTTACTGTTTATTTGGGCTTAACTTTAAATTATTCAACGCTATTAATATGTGAAAACGGTGAAGGAAAACATCGTGAGGAAACCGGCATGTGCTAGAACCAAAAATTCGAAGACATGTGACATCTACCAACCTGCGCTGGGCCCGCGTGGTGGATTACGGCCCACTTCCTCTCACTGAGAGGGGGCCGTGTCCCAGCAGTGGGAACATTATAGGCTGATTATGTTATGTTATTAATATGTAGTCTTTAGGCATCACAACAAATCAATTTATCTGTGCCTCCCGCAGACTACTTGTATCCTTCCTTCTTTCCTTTCATCTCAATATCACAGTTCAAACACTCCCCACACAATACAAAAGTAAAAAGTTAAAAGTTATTCAAGCGTAAGGAAGTTTGCCACGTCGCGTCGTCGTCGCGTAGTCGTCGCACAGTCGTCGCGTAGCCGGCGAGAGCTCGCGAGCGGCTTGCGCTGACTTGCACAAGTTTTTGTGAACATACTTAGAGCTGATACTTGCTTGAGAACGTAACGGGATGAGAGAATAAATAGGAAATAATAATATCAGTACCACGTACCTAATACAGTGCCCGGACGTTTCTATGGCATTAGTTAGTTCTAGACAAAAATAGAATAGTTTTGCCCATTGGACACGGCTCGCATTGTCAGGAGGTTCCTCTCTCTGGAGCCCTGACCGCCGGTAGCTTAGACCCTGTTCCCGATACCGGTGGGCTGCTATTTTTTTATATTTTATAATGTTTTTATATATTTTTTTTATATTATAATATTTAAAAATATTATTTATATGTATTTAGATGAATAAAGGAAATAATATTATAATATATTTATGTTAAGACCGATATTGTACCAACACTTATCGCAAATTAAAGAAAAAATTTAATTGTATTAGCTGTGTCCGCGGCTTTGCTCACGTGACTGTGTTTTCTACTACTGGCATTATAAGTTAATGGGAATATGTGAAGTCATAGTATACAGGGTTATTTTAATTTGGCTAGCTTAACTCCGCAGACGCGACGGGTATCGATAACTTAACACATTAAATAAAAAGATTTGATGTTCTTTTTTGGGAGGTCAACGATCGCTGTTAGTGTTTTTACTTGACAAGAAAATATTTTTTCTTTTAGGTAAGTTTTTTTTTTCGTTTTTTGCTCATTGCCAAAATGATGGGATTTTGAGTAGGTACGATAAGTAATTGAAGTTTGATTTAATACCATCTAGGGAGTAAACAGCAGACTTTTTAAACGTTTTCCAATGTAAGTGGTTTTACCACCCATACCTGGCAATTATTTTTTATTTCTCATACTCGGAAAGTAGTGTTTGTGTGATCCGAATAGCGGGTGGAAGACGCTGCTTTCCCACCTTAGGGCGGGAAAAACTCATAGTAATCGCATTCGCGGAAATTTTAGTTCTACAATATGCCGGTTTCCTCACGATGTTTTACTTCATGGTTTTGAGAGCAGTGGTGATGAATAATTTACACGAAGTAAAGCGCCTATCCAGATAGGCGCTTTACTCACCCAGGTTCGAATATACGACCTACAACTTGTAAGTCGCGGCCGTTACCACTGGGCCACCACTGCTCCATTAGGCCACCAGCTCCAATTTAATATAATCAACTTAATTTCTGGACTGGGCGGGTCATAGGATAGGATGCATCAAAAGAGATGGGCCAGGATCGTCATGCAGTGGGTGCCTAAAGAAACGCTGGCGTGACGATTTGGACTCGTTCCTGACCAATTGGCCAGAGAGGGCACAAGATAAGGAAAATTGGAGAAGTAGGGGGGAGATATTCTATGCCCAGCAGTAGGTTGAAATAGGTTTAAAAAATAAACTTAATTTTACATAATTTTTCCGAAAATCTTATATGTTTCCCAACAAATTTTCTTATATTGAAAGCGTTCCAGTTACATTCTTGCCTGCTGTCGTCTCGTTACACATTCATGAGTGGCTCGGCGTGTTCCAATCACAGATAACACGCTCCTGCTGCAATCTGTAAATACATTCCCAGCTAGTTTAACATGAAAAAGAACTAAAATAACATCTATATTATAGAATTTGTGTAAGGAGAATTGGCCTTTCTTGCAATGGAAATAAGACATGAACGTCATAATATTATTATACAAAATGTTATCTATGACATTATTAAAACTAGCAAATGTTCTTGCAGGAAAGCGGGTTGCACGAGTATGGTGGGTATCTCATACAAACTAAAACTCATATTCTTTTTTTTTATATATATTTTTTTTAACTCAGTGCCGGAACACGTATTAGTAGAGTTTCGAGTTTACATCTTCTATAGGTATACAGGATGTGTCGTAAATAGTGGTGCATCGTTCAGGATTCGATATACCAGATAATTTATTACAATTTTAACCATGTTTACCCAAGGGTTCCGAAAATATATATTTTTTGTTTTTTATTTACGAAGTTTCAACCTTTTGTTACAAATTTGGTGGTAGTTTCTACAAAAACCATAATTTTTTTCATTTTGATTTCTGTTAATTACTGTTGAATACTAGAGCTATCATGTAAAATTATAATTTTTTATGTAAATTTAGAGCTTTTGAAGAAAAAGTTAGCTCTTCTCTATCCCTAATTTTTAGCATAATCATGCAAATTCAGGAGCGATTTTGTTAAAAAAATGTCCTACTAAAATGGTTAAAATTATAATATGTTATAGTAAAGAATGAACTTGAGATGACCACACAAAGCGCCTTTGTATCGTTCGTGGAATGTGAACGAATGAGTGATTGAATTGAACCTTGCCTTGGTGTTGTATACTCGTGTTTAGAACTGGTTCTAGGAACATCACCTTGCAATGCTTTGTTCTTCAAAGCGAGAATAGTGGTGCAAGACCTACATCAAATTCTAATTCAAAATATATTTTTTTCACAGAAACCTACATGACTTATGAAATCGTTCCCTATTGAAATGATTCGGCAAGGAACTCCACGGTAAAAGTCCTCTAACATTTCCACTTTTGATCCCCAGTTTTAAAATTGACTAAATCAGGCTACTTTTTCATGCGGTACGGATATCGTTCTCTTGCAAAAAAAAAAAAAATACCTAGACACCATAATCGCAGTATTACAAAACGCAATATTATGCAATAATTACATAAAAACAAAAGAAATTCGAAAAAAAAACATTCCAAATCTTTTTTTTTGTTAATAGCATTTACTAGTGGCCAGTACGCACGATAATTAATTACAACAGGAGAATTTAAACCTTTCTTTTGAAGTCCATGAGTATAATTTACCTATAAAATCGATTGCCGCATGTATGAATCACTTGAGAACGGCCCGACCGACTTGGCTGATTTTTTTTGTTGTGTTCATAATTTTTAGGATAATTTGTTTATGAATTTGAAAGGTTTTTTTTTTGGAAAATCCACCGAAATTCGCCCGGGCGACGCCGGAAACAACATTTTTAAGAAGGTTTTTAAAAAAAAAACGAGTGTGCTTATGACCACACGACTGAAGTGAAACTTCAGTATTGCGTATTTGGCTATGAGAGGAAGAGAGAAAGAAAATGTGCGCGCGCACTGCTGTCTCTTGCTTATATCCCCCACTCAACTCCTGTTCGCCTCGCCCGAACACACTTTTCGTAACGCTTACGTCACGCGTTCGCCAGCTTACTCCCCAAGTCAAACGTGCGTAAAGAAGTTTCACTTTAAATTTTTTTAGTTTAAATTTAAAGCACGCTTCCTTATTCCTGAACATCTGTAATCAACTTTCCTTAATCATTAATAAAATCTGATACGTCACTGCCAATTATCTACTCACCATAATAATCACGGCACGTCATCTCGTGACAGGTTCGTGACTGACAAGCAATTATTAAGTTTCAATATTTGGATGTCCCGAACAATTTGAGGAGTTAAGTCGGGGCTGTCTGCCGTCAATCATCATCATAGCATGGTGACGTAATCAAGACGGATGCTTCAATCCTTCCTGTGCGTGGGATCAATAAGAAGCTAAGCCGATGTTTAAGAATGAGCCCATGGGAACTGCGGAAAAAGCTGATCTTTTATCCGCATCAGTGGCGAAGGTACCATACAACTCGATTCTCACCGGCTTCCCTTCGAAAATTCAGAACATAACCACTCTATAGTCAATTCGTCATTGAAATTTCCTTTTGGCTTTTTTTTTGTTCCGGCCTACCTCCGTCACAAATTCACCCTTCGCCACTGATCCGCATTGCATGTTCGCAACTCGTGAGGTTAGCAAACTCTGATCAAGCCTCTTGCTATCAAAATCGAAAGTTATTTATTCAAACTAACGGTTGAGAATTAGCACTTTTTACCCGACTGCGCGACGCAAAGGAGTGGTAATGTGTTTATCAGCCCATGTATTTATGTATATATGTATGTTTGTATGTATGTATGTTTGTATGTTCCTTTGAAGCACTATACAGACCAAACGCCTGGGCCGATTTTTATGATTCACATGTCAATCGATTCCTCTTAGTCCGGCGAGTGTCACTGAAGACATGACGTTAGTGAAAATTCAATATGGCGACTACTGGACGCCATATTGTGAAAATGAAAAAAATGAAAGTCAACAAACTATGTCAAGTGGGCGGGGACCCATTTGAATTTGAAAATACCTATACTAATAAAAATGGTATGGGTCCCGCCTGCTTCCAACTTTTATTTTAATTTAAAATGGGCTTGTTTTTAGCTTTTCAGTTTTTTTAACTAATGTTTTATACTGCAGTCGGGTTTTTTAATTTTTTAAATTACTTTTTTTGTTTTGAACGACTGAGTTACATAAGACAGACGCGCACCTAACATCCACCCTTCACCACTTCCTACTGTTTTAGCTGGGAAGAGGTGACGCATCAAACTCCCCAGCAGCACAGCTGTCTGTCTGTACCATTCTTATTATATCTACAAATACGATCTCTAAAATGTTTGTGTAGCGGATTCGTTCTCCTACTCCCGGGATGACGAAACCTCTATACATCCACGTGCCATTTTTTCCAAATAAAATATTTCATGTGGCCATGACGTGCCAACAAACAATCTTGGCTTAGTGATTATTGAAAAAAAACGATATACTTTCGCATTGTTATTATTATTTTTAATCTCCTTTGGAAGGTGTGCGTACGGGGGGCCGAAACCAACTCGCAGAGGCCCGTTAGACGTTTTTAATGAAATGAGACTTACAGACGATTATCCCTGTTGCACTCTGCAAGTGCACCTAAGGACAAGTCCCGGTTGGTGTAGGTAGGACTAATGTTAATATTAACAGTTTTATATTTATTTAAATGTAATGAAAAATTAGTGTGAATTTTGCTATTGCAAACTACTTAGATGAATTGGGTACCTATATTTTTGAAATTTTGCCGTGCCCAAATTATCTTGTTACGTGCCATTGATTCGCCATCCCTGCTACTCCATGAAGAGGTTATGTTATGTCAAATTATTATTTCTCGTAACGTAACCCTAAGACTAAATGCTTTTTGACTTTAGTTCAATAGGCCACAGGTTAAATCGACCCTATTGAACTTTTGTGGTGAAGCCAAAGACTATTTAGTCATTTTCCTTAGTTGGATAGGTTGAGCACGATATTGCATTATTATCTGTTAGTTAAACCCGAAAATCAACGATTGAAAGCATGTTCTATACGCATTATAGATATATGAACGTCTACGTCATAGCTCATTTAACTCTATACCTATAACTGATTACATCATAAAACATTATGTAGTTAGCCTCAAAAAGATGTACAGGTAAAGTGGCCTCCAAAACTTAGATAACATATCGCAAAAAAAAAAACGGGTATTCCTAAGGGATTACCTAATTATGTTTTATGACAAGTCAAAGGTAGTTGAATTAGTCAATAAAAACGTTATAGCAGTTCTAACATTTGCCTCACTAGAATTTTTAAATCATAATGTGGCGTGTAGTGGAAAAATTTCAACGAACTTTTGGAGGCTACTGTACATCGACGAGAATTCTAAAATGTATTCTTCTCAATGTGCATTATCTTTTTGAGGTTAACTGTACAAGAATAATGTACTCAAACTCGAAGCATGTATTTTAAGGCACTTTTGAATTGTCAAGGACTAACCCTCCAACATAAATCATGTAACGAAAAAACCCTTAAAATCGTTTGACCGAATATTCGTCAGGTCTGAAGCCGAAACCTGACCCGCTTCTTTAATTCCCCCACTCCAAGATTCTCTGCGTAAATACAAAATTTCTTCACGAGTTCTGAAAATAAATGCTTCGACATTAATCAGTGCAGTCGCTTCGGAGGAGCGATGATGGACGGAGTCTTTTGTTGAAACATCCTATTACATCTTAATATATTTCCTTTAAGTGACAGTAAGGTACAGCCTTCCGCAGTATAGCGTATGAGTGATTGACATGGATTGTCTGTTCGAAAACGAATGTCTTCTCTTGAGAGAAACGAAGATTTTAAAAATAGATAACTCGCATTTTTGTTATGTAGGTAGGTTCGTGCTTGTGTGTGTGAGTCAGCACAGCATACATGAGTGTGAAAGGAGTATTTTGAAGCATCATGTGATTGGTAATCTTTTGATAAAACTTTACTGGCATGATACCAATTCAAATTCTGGGCCGAAACTGAGCAAATGCCTCGCAACCGAAAGCGATAGGTAGTTGAAGGATAAGTTTTCTAAGCTTTAAGTCTAGGTTTTTGATATTTGAACGAAAAATATATGTATTATTATATATAAGGTCATTAGTTATGCACCTGCACCGCACTTTCGTAACACAATTTCAATATTATTAGATATCCTAACTCATCCTAACTAATATTATAAATGCGAAAGTAACTCTGTCTGTCTGTCTTTCTGTCTGTCTGTCTGTCTGTCTGTCTTTGCTTCACGCGTAAACTACTGAACCGATTTGTGTGAAATTTGGTACAGACATAGTTTGGAACTTGAGAAAGGACATAGGATGGTTTTTATTACAAAAAATAAAATAAAAAATAAAATAAAATTTATTCCGGACATACAGCGCCATCTATTGGTCAAGAGTCGGCATCAATTCAGTACTGAAAATTCATCGGAAAAATGTAAATAAATAGTAAAAAGGTATGAAAATATAATATAATACAACTTTTAGTACAAAGAAAATGCTCTAACGGAGTATAGATAATTCTATTAGTACTATATGTCGAGTTGGTGATCGCGCAATGGTGTCGATCGTTACACGAGTTCGGTTCATGTTATTGTTTTAATTCATCGGAAAAAAGTAAATAAATAGTAAAAAGGTATGAAAAAAATAATATCAATAGGTATAATAAAACTTTTAGTACAAAGAAAATGCCCGAACGGAGTATAGATAAATAATCCGAGTCGTCACTATGCTCGATAGATGGCGTTGGGATCGAAATAGATCGCGCTATGGTTTCGTTACACGCATTTGGTTGGGTTTCATTTTTGAAGAGATCCCGCGAGATCGGGAACTATGTGGGTAAAACCAAAAATCTGCCGGAAGTCACTATTCCACGCGAACGAAGTCGCGGGCAAAAGCTAGTAGATAATATATGAAAGCAGTTTTTACATTTCTATGATCTACCTAATCGTGTCTAAACTAATATTATAAAGAGATTTTTTTTTTGTGTGTCTTTGTTACGTTTTCACGATAAAACGGCAGAACGGATTTGGATTAAATTTGGCACGTGGGTAGACCATGACAGGACATAGGATACTCTATATCCTGATATTGTCACGTGATCGAGACTTATGCGGGTGAAACCGCGGGGCGTAGCTAGTCCTAACTATCCTAACTAATATTATAAATGCGAAAGTAACTCTGTCTGTCTGTCTGTCTGTCTTTTCTTCACGCCTAAACTACTGAACCGATTTGTGTGAAATTTGGTACAGGGTAAGTGTGAACCCCAACAAAGGACATAGGCTACTTTTTATTCGACTTCGACTTCGTCTGCGTCCGCGATAACCGACATATACGCGGACGAAGTCGCGGGCAAAAGCTAGTTACTTATATGTTTGAAAAATTCGTCTGCACTTACGAGTTGTAGGTCGTAGGTTCGAACCCAGATAGGCGCTTTACTTTGTGTAAATTATTTCATCACCACTGCTCTCAAAACGGTGAAGGAAAACATCGTGAGGAAACCGGCATGTCCTAGAACCAAAAATTCGAAGACATCTGCCAACCCGCACTGGGCCCGCGTGGTGGATTACGGCCCACTCCCTCTCACCAAGAGGATACCTGTGTCCCAGCAGTGGGAACATTATAGGCTGATTATGATGATTATGATTTATAGCCTACTAGCTTCGCCCCGCGGTTTCACACGCATAAATTTTGGTCCCGTGGAAATATCGGGATAAAAACTATACTATGTCCTTTCCCGGGACTCAAACTATTTCTATACCCAATTTCATCTAAATTGGTTCAGCGGTTTAAGCGTGAAGAGGTAACAGACAGACACACTTTCGCATTTATAATATTAGTATGAATGTTGTCCCACTGCAGGGCAAGGGCCTCCCTTTCTCCTTTCTACTCCTCTTTGTCTTGAGTTAGTGTGGACCAGTCTTAAGGCATCAAGCTCGTCCCGCCATCTTCTTTTGGGTCTACCTTGATGTCACCAGGCGTTTTCTGGGACCCACAGGCAGACCGCTAACTCTGGAAAGTGGTTAAGGGCGGGCGTTTTGGGGGACTGCAATGTAATGGAATTTTGTTAAGATTGTCAAAATGAAAGGCATTGCCACTGTGTGTTATGCATTTACCCGGTGGGTTAGTGAGTTTCTGCACGTAAGATTTTTGCAAGTATTTAAACGCACTGACAATACAAAAGAAATTCTACATTTGGACGCGCAAAATACCTTGGATTTATCATGGAACCAAACTTACAAATAAAACGAAGAACCAAATTATACTTACCTATAAATAAATGACTGGTAGAATTCATATAAAAATGATAAAAAGGGGGAAACACAAACTTTACTCAGAGGTGCAAGGGGAAGATGTAAAAACATAAATTACCTACGACTCGATGGAAACAAGGTTATAAAAAAGTTTTTTACATAAAAACTTGGTAGCAGGTAGGCTAATTTCATTTCTTATGATTTCACAGCTCATGTAATATTTATGGAGCTTCCTGAAATATACAGTGATCGGGAATTGTGAAAGTAAGGCTGTGATTTTGAGAAATGTGGGAGATTTTGAAGCAATGAAATGCGTGAAAGTTATACCTTTTAAACGTATTTTCTTTCTTTTCTTTCTTTCTTTCTTTCTTTTTAATATTTACATGATTTAAAAAAGCTGACAGTCTTACATTTAAATAATAATTATGTACAAGTGCCTATATAAAATAGGAGCGGACATAAAAAAAATCGTCCGCATCGCTGTCAACAGGAAAAGTGTCCAAAAGGCTGGCAGGATTGCCACGTTGAATGGCAATGCTGATTCTTTGGTCAAAAAAGGTCAGCCCTCTGGTCACTTGAAGTGTCGTTCACCCGCTTGGCGATGTCTCGAATAGTTAAGTGGGCACTCAGACCCCATGACCCTAGTGTTTCAACCCCAAACGACTCGAACGTAGGCTGCGTTCCGAGTTAGGAATGTAATAGATATAATCGATTTGAGCGTGCTTAAACCCGTACCACGACGTCCCGTGAATCGTCATAGATGACGTCAAGACATGCGCCATCTTGCGATAATGCCGACCATGCCTTCGAATAATATCACCGTGAGCGCTGTCAAAAATGCGAGTATGTGAGGGTGTGTGTGTCAGTGTGTGTTTTGTTTTGAGATGCATCATAATATCTTTAAACTAACGTGGCATTTTTGAAATTGTGCTTCTGGCTGACAATCGCCACCTAAACGAAATATAATATCGTTTTGACATTGTGTAAGCACTGTGAGCGCGTTCACGGGCGTTCCGAATTGTTGACAGCCCTCAGCTGTCATAATCGTATTATCTAAAACGGAACGCATGTGAGATGATGTGAGTGCTGTAAGCGATTACAGCTAATTCGGAAAGCGGCCATATAAGTCCCAAAAAGTTTGGAGTATTTGCGCCGTTTGGCGGTTTGCACACCTGCAGGGCCCCCCCTAACGCAGCCCAATGCGTGAATGCTGAAGAAATGGAACGGGTGCTGATAAGGTTGCCCTGATTCTGTAGCATATCGGAGCTGTACGCCGAGTCGCAAATAGACTGTTTCTATGCTACTATGCGAAAACGATGCACAGGGTTCGGGGTAGCTCCAACGGCATCCTGAAGTCATTTGGGCAGAGGTTCGATTGTCTTTATAAAGTCTTTTTCATTATTTTTATGTTTTTAAGTTGTGCCTACTATGATCCCTTCGTTGGTTGAAATATATTTTTAAATTTATTGACACTTTTATACTGTTTCTTAGCAGGAGAGAAGCGGTGGTCCTGTGGTATCGGTCCCAATTTGCCAGTTGTAGGTCGTGGGTTCTAACCCAGGCAGACACTTTACTTTGTGTAATTTATTTCGTCACCATTGCGCTCAAAACCGGTGAAGGAGAACGTCGTAAGGAAACCGGCATGTCTTAGGACTAAAAATTAGAAGATATGTGACATCTACCAACCCGCATTGGGTCCGCGTGGTAGATTAAGGCCTGTGTCCTAACAGTGAGAATATTATAGTCTGATTATGCTATACTGTTTCTTCATCATCTGCCTAGCCTTTTTCCAACTATGTTGGGGTCGGCTTCCAGTCTAACCGGATGCAGCTGAGTACCAGTATTTTACATGAACCCGGTTACTGGGTAATACGAAACCCCTTGGTAAGACTGGTTGTCAGACTTTCGGGCTTCTGACGTCCCGTAACGACTGTCAAAGATCGATGTATGACAGCCGGGACCAACGGCTTAACGTGCTTTCCGAGACACGGAGGGGTCTTGGTATGTAAAGATGGTCACCCATTCACGGGCCTCTCGTTATAACCTTCCAAACCTCCCTGTCTTTTGCGATCTCTGGCCATGTTGGCTCAACAAATGTTGTAACCTTCCAAACCTCCCTGTCTTTTGCGATCTCTGGCCATGTTGGCTCAACAAATGTTGTAACCTTCCAAACCTCCCTGTCTTTTGCGATCTCTGGCCATGTTGGCTCAACAAATGTTATCAGAACGTCACACTACACACACACCTCACAATCATTAAAATAATAAATGATTCAGAAGGCAGTACTCCTCAATACGGCTCGCATTGTGAGGAGGTTCCTGTCTCTGGAGCCCTAACCACCGGTAGCTTGGACCCTGTTCCCGACACCGGCGGACTACTATTTTTTTTTATATTTTTAAATGTTTTTATACAATTTTTTATATTTTAAGAAATATTTAAAAATGTAATTTATTATGTATATAGATAAATAAACAAAATAATAATATAATATTTTACAAAGTATGTATTCATTTCATTGTGTATATAATAATCATCAAATGTAAATACCAATACAATAACAAGAACACCTATATTCTAATTGATTCCCCTCGGATATATATATGGATGCCCCCAATTAAGTGAAAACCACGGATATCGAGTGAAAACGATACTTTTGGCCACAACGGACCTCCACAATGAAGGGAAGCTTTTGAGATTCAATTAAATATAATTACAAGTTTCCAGTTACACAGCAATGTGGCTTACAAATTGGTTTCCCGGAAATATCCAACGAATATCTGAATTTAAATAATTTTATCGGTTTTGAGTTCGATCTTGCATAGAAAATATTGATGCTTTCAAATTCAAATTCAAAGCATTTATTTCAATTAAACCATGTACAGGCACTTTTGAATTGTCAAAAATAAATAGTCGGTCAGTTAGTCAGAAAGTTGAAGCTAGTTGCCCATTCCAAAAAGTAGATCTTTGTGTAGAAGAACGGGCAAGAAACTCCATGGACACTCTTTTATATATTAAGATATTACAAAATCCTAGGTACATAATTCTTGTTGCTTCTATATGTGAGAACCTTTGTTCGGTACTGGACAGATTCTTGGATTGGACAGATTAGTTAGTTCGGCAGATTCTCTACTCGACTGATTCGTGGATTCGTCATATTCTAGGGTTCGACGGATTAGCTATACGGCAGAAGTACAGGTGAAAACAAAAACAAATAAAACGCACTTTAATTAAAGAACAAAAAAATCATATTTAACTTTTAAATATAAAATTAACCTTGCACAACTGTTTTAAACAATCAATCACGCTAACTTCATTCTTCATTGCTGCAGTAACAATTTTGTTTATTTGAAAAATTTTTTGTATGAGTTTTGCATTACGCTGCTTCCCGTTGCAATAAATTTGTTCTCTTTTTAACTTTGCGTCTTGAAAACGGGATTCTTTTTTTAGCAATTGTATAAATAGATAGAGTGGTGGCTTAATGGGAAATCTTTTTTTTAGTCTCGCATGCCACCCTTCGATTGGGTTATTTGTACGAAAATTTTCATTATAACAAGTAAACACATTCTCGGTATATATTCCCATCCACTGAGTTGAGAAATAATTATTAAATGTATTATATTCCGGTGAGTCATTAACCAGTTCTCGTATACTTAATATTGCTTCGGGAACCAAAATCGGCGGAAGCAACGGCAGTTGCATATAAAGGCGCATGATATACTCTCCATTTTCAGTTTTATCTAATCCAATATTTTGGCTCTTTTTAAGTATCGTTTTCCAGTAATGAAAGTAGCAGCCAGTTACTTTTACACCAGGATAAACTGATTTCACGGCTTGAATGGTTGCTATTTCAAAGTCGCACTTATAATTTTCAATTATCACGGAAAATTGGTCCCTTAAAATAGTGAACAATCGTTCATAAGTTGCCTGCGTTTTATTACGTAGAAGTATGTAAAGCACAGGAATAAATTTTCAGTAATTACATCTAGGTTTATACAACACATCCTTTTTCTGTACAAATGTTGGTTTATCTTCATCATTTAATTTGCAGTCGGCAGTGTCCATAAAATCTTCAAATAATTTTGGGATTGGTTCGAGTTTTTTGCATATTAAGTATTTACATTCGGCTATTAAACTGTCTACTACGTTTTTGGTAAAATCGGGCATGCACATATGACTAGACTCTCTAACAATTCGGTTTAGTTTGTCCAAAGTGATAGAACTGCTGCATTCTGCCTTATTTACACAAGGAGTTTACATACTTAACCATACGAGTATATTAGTTGTAAATCATAGATTTAGAAAAATTATAAATAAGTAGGTATCCCCTGCTAAGGCTGTTTTTTTGTTTAATCTTTTTGTGCACAACTGTTCATTTTCTGTCGTATAGCTAATCCGTCGAACTCTAGAATATGACGAATCCACGAATCAGTCGAGTAGCGAATCTGCCGAACTAACTAATCTGTCCAATCCAAGAATCTGTCCAGTACCGAACAAAGGTGTGAGAACAATGTAAAAAAACACACACGAATGAAGAAACAATTCAAAATATAAGATTAAAAATAAGCCTTGGCAGTTAAGAGATGACCAGTCTCAACCGATGGTGCCCGTTCACAAACATGTCGCGTGGATCAGAGATCAGCTTTAATTTGTTCTGTTGCTATCTTTTTGGTTGAACCGTATTACCCAGTAACTGGGTTGTGGAGGTCAGATAGGCAGTTGCTATATGTAAAATACTGGTATTTAGCTGCATCCGCTTAGACTGGAAGCCGACATCATCATCACAGCATATGATAATACTTCTAATCTTTTTGGTTGGTTTCCCATGATTTTTACGAACGTATGCGCTCAGCCAGAAAGTCATACAACTCGTCATACCTTAAACCAAATTTCACCACTTTGCTGGTTATTAATTAGATAACGATGTAAATGGCGGCCGATCTTAATAAACATGCATGGTTGGGACATAGCAGAGAAAAATTTGACCCAGACATAGGGTTTTTAGACTTTGTCTATACAAGAAATCATATACTCCAAACAACAAACTCGCATCAATCTTAGCTATGATCTTAGCTGACTCCAAATAACGATAACATACATTCCAACATTACTGTCTATCAAGAAATACGCTACGTACCCCACAAATAAAATAAACTTAATATTTTCATCGTTTAGAATAAAGAACCTCCTTTCTTGAAGTCTGTTAAAAATATAGGCAAATACACGTCATGGATGAGAAAGTATTTTATCTCCAACCTCGAATAGGAAAGTATTTTATGTAGCTCTAGTCTCGAATAGTTTCCAATTATTATTCCTAGTATTTTAGCTCCCAGCCTCAGTTTGTCGCCTGTGGCGGGAACTGCATAGAATACAAATCAAACGCATTTGTCATTTCTTCCTACGGCAATAATTCTGTGCTGGGGCGGGCTCAGGGGAATAAATGTTGGTATAACCGTGGTTTGTTTGGATTGGAGTAACTATTGAGTTTGTTCAGTTGCTTATAGATGGTCTCATTTGAATTGTTCTAAGGGGCAGTATTGTGTTGCTTAGTACTGAAAAACTCCTTATTTTTTCTTACCTTTCCTTAACCAGCGATTTGTTTAGATACATACATTTTGATCATACTAAAGCCACAAACTACGACTTTCTGTACCTTATATATAATCTCGTTTCTATACATTTCTGCATAATCTAAGTCCTTTCCATAAAGTATAGGATATTAGTCGTAAACTGTGAGCTTTCGATTCCAAGTTATCGTGTTGACCGGTTATGTTATGCATAACATGAAAATTGTGTGGCCATAAAACAAATGAGCTGGTCCGCATCGGTTGCAGCAATGTATAAGGTTTCGAATCATTGAAGGGAATTGCGTTTTCGGTATAAAGTTATTTACTTACTTAGTTTTATTTTGTGGTTAACATTTTTTTTTCTTATTGAACTTTTTTTTATTTTTTTTTATTTTCAATTATTTATATTTACACATTCAAATATTTACAAATTTACAAATATTTTACATTTATAAACAAAGGGCGTCAAAAAATTCGTCCGCATCGCTGTCAACAGGAAACGTGCCCAAAAGGCTAGCAGCATTGCCACGTTGTATGGCAATACTGATTCTTTGGCCAAAAAATAGGCCAGCCCTCTGGTCACGTGAAGAGTCGACCAACCCCTTGGCGATGTCTCGAAATACTAAGTGGGCACTCGGGCCCCATGGCCCTAGTGTTTCAACCCCAAACGGCTCAAATATATAAGTTCCAAAGAGATTAGAGTATTTGCGCCGTTTGAGGTTCAAATTCAAATTATTTTATACCACACTAACTGCTGCCCGCGTCTTCGTCCGCGTGAAATTCTTGTTCCCCGACAGCACGTCGCATCGCATCGCCTGCCCGCGCTAGTACTTCGTTGACGCTTGATAGTGTTTTCTGAATAACATTATAAAATAAAAATACCAACTTTACATTGAATTTGACATCCTGTACATGTTTTAACTATAAACTTTTTATAAAAATATGATTTTTGGCATTTCCAATCTCAAATAGCAGCCAGGGGGGGTTAATTGTAGACGTTCGTTGTGATAGTAAAAAGTGCTCAAGAGGTCATTTCCCATAAGAAAACAGTACGTTTTTTTCTGGGTACGAAATTAATGATGTCCTTTAGTTTTTTTTATTATTGCTAGGAAAAACGTCGGTTCATGGCCGTACTGGCGCCCACGTTTCTGAACGCAATATTGATTTGGTGTTGATTGAAGCATTCACGAAAATAGATTTTAAGTCATTGTTATACAGGGTTATTGGAGAAACATCAAAAACCTCTTCTTCTTCTTCTTCTTAGCGTGTCGATTTCGATAGCAATCTAAATGTACTCGGCCCAGAATTCGGCTACTTGTTTGGCGCCATCACTAGCGTCCATCAGTTCCTGTAACGTGCAGCTGACAGGCCACGCAGGGCACGATATTAAGTGTCTCATTGCAACAACCTCTTAAGAGGTCATTGTACTCATCATTATGAAACAACTTTTACTATGGAACCAAACCTGATATCGCGAAAAAAAAGCAGCTGTTCCCTACATTTTGACGAGTTATACGATCATAAATGTAGGGAACACCTGATATTTTTTTCGCGATTTCAGGTATGTTCCCATAGTAAAATTTGTTCATAATGAGGAGTATGTACAATGACCCCTAAGAGGTTGTTGGTGTTTTTCTAATAACTCTGTATATTTGAAAAAAGTAATCTGCTATTATTCAAGAAGAAGTTCAAACCTTTAGTAGTTATATACTTACTTCAAATCTTAAACTTGTATTATTCGCATACCTCGTGGCCCACAATGTCATCTCAGCGCGAATAGTTACAAGATCGTTGACTGTCTGCTCCGGATGCTAGCGTAAAAACAAGTGCTGATACACATATAGGTTCATACACGTGTATTAAGAGCTCTTTTATCACATATACTTTATTTTTATTTTACCATTTATGTACACACATATATAAACAGACAAGAAAAAAACAGAACAGAAAAATAGGTACAAAGGTGATGCTTATTTCATAAGAAATCTCTTCCAGCATACCTGCGATAGGACAAGAAATAGAGAGATGTAGTCAACGTGTGAAAGAGTAAAGGAGACAAAAAAGAAACCTAAAATCTAAAAACAATTCACTTAATAAAACTAAACAAATAATATGAGCATATACTTACATACATACAAATAAACATACATAAGTACTTCTAAAATAAATATAACGTAATCAAAATAATAAATACATTCACAACTATGATAAAGTGGATAGATAGTGTTCTTTTACTCCTCTTTTAAAAGCTGCAACAGTTTGGCAGTCCCTAATTGCAGGCGGTAGTGAATTCCACAGCCGCACCGCGTGCACTGTGAAGGAGTAGGAGTAGAAGTCAGTGGAATGGGGAGGGGACTTAAGAAGGTTTTTAAGATGCGACCTGCAAGGCGCATCTGAAGGACGGGCATAGGAAAAACGCTCCCGCAGATAGGATGGTGTTTTGGGATTATAAGGACAATCCAGTCTGTTGAATCACAATAGAAATCCTTATATCACTTCATTTCACCTTATTCGGGATCGAACCTAGGACTATTTAAGCTTAGCACTCGCGCTTACAATAGACTAACGAGTCATTCACCAAGCGGCTGTATAAATAAGTAAAATCAATTTAGTGTCTACCCTCTTATCTGCAGCTGTAGTTTTCGACTAACGATACTTTCACACTATACAGTAGTATTTTATTATAAAGGACCGTTCAGACGCATCCGGCGCAGACAGTCAATGATCTTTTTTTAAAAGATTGCAATTTTATTTAAGCGTTATAGTATTTTCTCTTGAGGGATGGGTATGTTTATTGAATATGAGAAAGGTTCATGACTTCTAGATTTATTCTGGACTAGCTTCTTCCCATAGTGGCTGCCATATTGTAACTTTCTAGCAGTGAAATAAATTTTATAATCGGATTAGTACTTCCAGAGATTACCTTTTACAAACATCTAGTTTTTTTAATATGAATGACGTGTAAAAGTGTTTGTAAGTAGGTTACAGAAATAAAATCATTTATTATTATCATTTATGGCTGATTTTATACAGTGTTAGGTGCTTCTGCGAAGCAGTCATGCTAGCGAAGGAGGTAGCGGGATGGCTGAGGGAGAGGACCTCACGTCCCTCCTAGCCACCGCGGGAGACGCTCCGGGCGTAGGGAGCCGCGTGACGACTCCCAGCCGCCGCCCGGCGCCGTAGGCGCGGGCCTGCGGACGGAGAGTAATGGGTATATAGCTCACCGTCCGATCAGGACCAGGCCCGTGCCGGACGGCGCGTATGTGTTCCACGCGCGCCTCAAAGAGATATTAGCGTAAAGCAAGGGGTCCGCTAGGGCCGTAGCCTGCCGGGGTAGCGGGATCGTCCGAATGGGTTATCGCTGCCCCGGAACATAAAGGGCTAAGGAAGGAACACGGGTGAGTTTTAGTCAGTAAGAGTCTGACACTCCCTTCCGCTCCACCCAGAGCGGGAGGAGTCATTAGGTGATTTCCCATTCAAAAAAAAAAAAAGGCGAATGCGCAGTGGTAGACCGTGAAATTCAAATTTTCTTACGTTTTTTGCAATTTGCAGGTCAGTGTCTCTAACCACCAGTGTTTCTAACCATCATCATTCACACATTCCATATAAAAACTTAAACTCTAGATATAAACACAATAATGTAAACGTGTATTTTTGGCCCAACCGTGAGGCACACTTTCCTCCTAATTTCTTACATCGGACTTTTTTATTTGTTTTTATTTGTATGTACTCTTATTGTGTGTCTTTTAGTCTGTGCTAAATAAAAGTATTTTCTTTCTTTCTTAAAAAGTGTATATCATGGTTAAACTCATTTATTCCCTCGCCAAAGTCGGTTAAAGCTGGATACAACGTGATATATGAAAGGGTTGTGACTCGGATTTGCGATGCAGTTTGAAAAGTGACTGAGCTAGTTTTTAAAAACTGTTTTTAAAATATCCTCGGATGCGGGTAGGAAACATTGTTGGTTCGAAAGTTTTTCTTGGTGTTCACTCTTTGAAAGTAGTTTAGTGAAAATACACAAAAAAAAAGAGTTAGGAAGACTTTTGTGTCTATTAAAAATCACCGCTTTTGGTGTATGAATAGTTAGATAAAATGAATGCCCGGGGAAGTAGGTATTGTCGACATGGATAACTTATTTCTCATACATGTTTTTTTTGGTTTGAAGTTGCAGGTAGCTATAGTAATTTTTTTCAACTTGTCTCTGTCACCTTTGATCTATACTAGAGTCAAGAGCAAGTCCATTTCAAATAAAATAAAAAAACCTCTATAAAATTCATGTACAGACGCAAGCACATCAAGCTACTAAAATCTGTCAAATTTCTTTAATAGATTTTCAACTTTATCGCTAAAGCATAAGGCTCAAAGTTGATTGGGAAAATTTGACAGTTTCGGGTAGCTTGATGTGCTGGCGTTTGTACATTCAGGGAACTTGACTGTTGAGCAGATTAAACACTGCGTCAATTTGCCGTATTGAAGTCTTTTATACGAGTGTCAAAGACTGATAGTTGTCAGCTTAAAGGTCTTACAACCAGTCTTACCGAGGGGTATCGTGTTAATGCCTATATCCACAACCCAGTTTCTACCCAGTAACTGGGTTGTGAGATGGGCAGTCGCTTCATGTAAAATACTAGTATAAAGGTGCATCCAGTTATACTGCAAGACAACCTTAAAAAAGTTGGGAAAATGCTAGGCAAATGATGAACATCACATAGTCTAATCCAGTCTAGTTTTTATTATAAACACAATGTGTCTCACTTCCAATATCTATGTTCTTCTCACGCTAAGAATCTGCGTTCTTCTAACAATCTGCTCCTACTCTGTCCTTCTCATACTTCTGACTTTGTTCACTCCTCCTTTCATATTCAGTCCATTCTTCTTTGGAATGCGCTTCCTCTTGATATCAGGACGGCCACCAGTCGGTATGCATTTAAGCGGAAATTGCAGAGTTATTTTCAAAACAAATAGGTAGCGTAGAGTCATCTTAACATCTCTCTCCCTTGAATTTGTATATATATATATTATAAGTATATATTATAGTATGTATGTGTAGGTATATAATCTATTTATGTATTTGTGTAATAGTATTTTTTTTTTTTATTATCCTTGTTCCTCTCAACCAAAGCACCTGCCATCTAATCTCTTCACCACCCTTGGTTGACTGGTAGAGAATGCCTAAGGCATTAAGTCCGCCTTTGTACCTTTTTTGTGCGAAAAGTTTAATGGCATTTCCTCTGCATTTCCTAGCAGTGTTAATTCATCACACGCGACTTGTGAATGGGTGAGATTATCATATTTATCATATTAGCTCAGAAGCCCTTTGTGAAACAAACACAGCCAGTCATCGTGTCTTCTTTCATAACGTCGCGTTATTAAAAACTGTCAAACAAAGGTTTAGATGTACTGGAAGTTTAATTTAGCGGTTCTAAAACTCTAGAATTTATATTTTTTAGGCTCTTTTGTATGGCAGCAGGAGAATAACTATTTAATTATTATGTATATCTATAATTTAAGGTAACATATAAACTATAATAATATGTACATTTATATAAAAAAATAAGTAAAATAATCATAGGGCATCAAAGAATTCGTCCGCATCGCTGTCAACAGGAACAGTGCCCAAAAGGCTGGCAGCATTGCCACGTTGTATGGCAATGCTAATTCTTTGGCCAAGAAATAGGCCAGCCCTCTGGTCACGTGAAGAGTCGACTAACCGCTTGGCGATATCTCGAAAAACCAAGTGGGCACTCGGACCCCATGGCCCTAGTGTTTCAACCCCAAACGGCTCGAACATATAACTCCCAATTAGGTTGCAATATTTTCGCCGTTTGAGGTTTTCTGGATATCATTTCATTACACTGAAATCAGGAATTTCTCAGTAGCAGCCCGGAGTCTGGATTTGTGCCCGGTTGATGGCAATAACTTCGTCCCCTATTACATTGGACTTAAGGGGATTACATGACCTAAAACGCGGTCACTGTCGGGCTGCATAGTAAATAAAGAGAAGCGCGATGACACAACGCTGGTAATTTATTGCAAAATATGAAGCAATTATCTATTTACAAAAAATCTATTGTCTGGACTAAAAAATTAAAACACCAGCTTGAGTATGTTGCTTGTAGAATAATCTGACAAAAAATCAGAATGATTGTATGTATATTAGTATGGTTTTTATTGTATAAAGAAAGTTTTTAGAGGTATCTTCATGATTTTTTTCTATCGTATCAAATTAGTTGTACTATGTAATCAACACAATATCTAACGCCTGAAAAATATCATATGTTTTTCTGATTTTGTTTACTGTAGTCGACCATATACTTTTAGGCATTATAAAACTTGCGTTTTTTGCGTTTAGGTCCTGTAGTTCCCTTAAACCATAACTGGCAAATATTGGTGGACTATAGATACACCTCTTTAAATATCTAGTAGGTCATGCATATGAGGTTATAAGAATAAATTACTCATAAAAATATTCTTGTTGAATCAGACAGAAAACGCAGAACCTGACAGCGGTATTTTGTGTCATAGTGGGTGAGCTAAGTACCAGACTCTAATTCAAATTCAAATTCTTTATTGCATTCATGTGTACATTTAGTTGTTACAATATAAGTTCCAACATGAAACCCGGTTAGGGCACGCCAACATAATAATAATAATTTTAACACGGCTCGCATTGTCAGGAGGTTCCTCTCTTTGGAGCCCTCACCGCCGGTAGCTTGGACCCTGTTCCCAATACCGATGGGCTACTATTTTTTATATTTTTAAATGTTTTTATATTTTTTTATATACTAATATTTAAAAATATAATTTATATGTATTTAAAAGAATAAAGGAATTTTAACATAATAATAATAAGAGTGTGTGCGTTCTTTTTTTTATGACTAAAGTAATTATTTATCTAGCTATCATATTTACTAAATATTTTGTTTTAGGTATTCTGCGACCGAGTAAAAGCATTTTTGTGTTAGATATTCTCTTAATTTCCTGTTAAATTTAGCCTCTAGCCCGACAGCGGAAATTATTAAACAAAAAAACTTATCTATGCTTTCAACTTGAGCATGAAATTCAGGAACTCACAGAGAACAAACACGCCGGCAAAAACTAGACAGCGAGAGCAGCAGAAAAAAGGTCATCATCATCATTTCAACCGAAAGACGTCCACTCCTGGACATAGGCCTCCCCCAAGCACCTCCACTACGAACGGTTTTGTGCTTCTCTCATCCAACGTGTTCCTGCGGCCTTCACAAGGTCGTCGGTCCACCTTGTGGGAGGCCTTCCAACGCTACGTCTTCCGATACGCGGTCGCCACTCCAGAACCTTTTGGCCCCATCGGCCATCTGTTCTGCGAGCAATGTGCCCTGCCCACTGCCACTTAAGTTTGGCAATTCTTCGGGCTATGTCCGTTACCTTGGTTCTCCTACGGATCTCTTCATTTCTGGTTCGATCACGCAGAGAAACTCCAAGCATAGCCCTCCAACTCCAACCAACTTCAACTTCAAAAAAGAGGTCAATCGTCGAATCCGACTCGGCTGGGCAGCGTTCGGGAAGTTACGCAATATCTTCTCGTCCCACATACCGCAGTGTCTCAAGACGAAAGTCTTTGACCAGTGCCTGTTGCCAGTGATGACATATGACACTGAAACGTGGTCGCTCACAATGGGCCTTATTAGAAGGCTGAAACTCACCCAAAGGGCAATGGAAAAAAAGTATTTTAATAAAATTCCTTTCCAGTAATATTGTACATCAACGACGTCCATGTTTAAGCTATTTTTCAGGCCATTCACTAAAAGCATTCTTTGTTTCGCGAGAACTTTAAAACTCTACTACGGAGGTTAAATTTTATGTTCGTTCATTTACATGCTACCATTGTAGTACATGATTAAAACATTCCGCAGTTTTCCCTTTTAACATTGTGTAAGTTGACTTTGTTATAGTTTGATGGCTTTGTTAGAAAGTTTTACTTACAAGTGGTTATATTATTTTAGTCGCTCCATGTAAAATACTGGTATTCAGCTGCACCCGGTTAGATTCGAAGCCGACCCCGCCAGCAGCGGCAACATTATAGGCTATGTGTACTTGGACATGAGTTATCTTGGGTAACCTGGAATCCTTTAAACAGACTCCGGACCCAGGTTGGCCGAAGCAAGGAAAACCTGTTAAGGTGGAGATTTATAGACGACTCCGCCTTGGAGTTTAAATGTGGTTGTGTGGCTGTTCCACAAACGATGTGACACTTAATATCGTGTCCTGCTTGTCCTGTCAGCTACACGTTACAGGAACTGATGGACGCTGGTGATGGCGCCAAACAAGTAGCCGAATTCTGGGCCGAGTCCATTTAGATTGCTATCGAAACGCTAAGAAGAAGATGTGCATCTTAATTTATGTACAGTCAACAAAAGAGATAAGTATTCAGGATCGTCAGATATAGTTGAATTTTAGTAAGAAACCGATGGATGTTCTCGAATAAAATTTAATTTTATTAATAAAAAACACACAGCTCATTTATCAAATTAAATTTCAGTCGACAACATCCATCGGTTTCTTACTAAACTTCAACTATATCCGACGATCCTGCATACTTATCTCTTTTGTTGACTGTACACTTCACTTTACATTTAAAATTTCTGTTCCGTTCTAAAACTGGGTAACTATTAAATTATACAAAGTGTTAAAAATTAACCTTACAAACTTTAAGATGTGCTTTAGACTAGAGTTGCCGCGAATAGTGTTTATAGCGAATAGTCGAATACCGATTAATCGCCATTCACTTTGGCGAATAGTCGAATAACTCGACATTACTATTCGACATAAAAAAAAACATTAAACACATTAAAAATATTTCTAATTTCTTCTAAGGTTGTGAGAAAAGAAAACAACAAAGTTAAAGAAATCTGTTTCATGTTATACATACCTACATATATGTAGTAAATTTAATTTTCCATTTTTAAATGCTGGCAACCCTTTTCTTGTACAAGTCTTTCTCTTTAGTTTACGGGGAATACCCCGTTTTGTATAACCCAGCGATTATTATTGTAGGGGATTTCCCGCTCAATCAATTATTACTAATTTAATTTCATGAATATGATAGGCACAGGCACATATTACAGATAATAATAGATATTGTGTATTGTTTTATTAAGGAAAATAATTAAAAAAATGATTATTTTTAACTCATTAGTTCTTTTGTTCGTTAAAAGTTTATTTTCGACGACTATTCGCCGAATGCCGAATAATACTAGCCATTATTCGGTATTCGACGAATATCAAAAAAATGACGAGTAATGCCGAATACCGAATAATAGCGAGTATTCGCGGCAACTCTACTTTAGACCATCGAACTGAACAACTTTCACTATGGGACCAACTCTGAAATCACGAAAAAAAAATCAGCTGTTTCATACATTTTGGTCAAGTAGGTATTGAACTTTTGTATTAAACAGCTGATTTTTTTTTTCGTGATTTCAGTGTTAGTCCCATAGTGAAAGTTGTTCAGTTCGATGGTCTAACCTCTTTAAGTTTGTAAGGTTAATTTTTTAACACCTTATATATTTTTTGAAAAGCTTTCAAAGACTCGCGCACAAAGAAACAAACTATGTTAAAATTCATGAAACGCGCCACTAGCACACTGTGATTCTCTGAGAAACGAATAATGCATGTAGTTGTGAAATTTAGTGTTGATACTATTCTTGTTTTAAGTGGTTTAAAATCTTGTGTTTGAACAAGTTGGGTTGGCCATTAAATAATGTATATCATAACTGTGTCCCACTCAGTGTTGTGTAATATTTTATTTTTCAGGAACGTAAAGATTGTGGAAGTATGTTTTATTTATGTTAGACGTGGCTTTTAGAAGGAAAGCTAGACCCAAAATTTTCCGTGGTCAGTTCAAGACCTATTTTTAGTTTGTATTAGACATTTGTTTCACCAAATTCGTCAAAAGTCCTCACTTTCATAAAGTGTGTACTTACTGTCCAATTCACTTCGTTGAGCTACAGTTATTTCGCTAAGTGATTGCTCTCACTCACGTCCTACGATATTTCGACAAGATGCAAGGCAAGGTTTGGTTTGTCTTTTTAAATATAAGTTTGGAAGCTGAGTGCAAAGCTTTAAGGGAGTGATAGTTTACACCATTTACAGCATTTCGAGCCATACATGTCTTCGACGAAGTATGTTTCTTTTTTCATGTGTCATGCTCTCTTTAATGTCTCACTGATGGTGGCGCGTGTGTTGGATCATTCGGTTCCCTACAAAATGGTTGAGCTGGATGGTGTTGATCCACGCGTCATGTTCGTGAACGGGCGCCGTCGGTGGAGACTGCTCATCTCTTAACTGCCAAGGCTTATTTTTAATTATTTTATTTTTGGCTTGTTGTTTTGTTACTGTACTCTGGACGCTTTTGGCGTGTATGTCTTTTTTTTTACTTCTCACATATAATTAAATTCAACATTAATTACGTAACTAATATTTTTGTAAAAATATAATGGAATAGAAATATAATAGGAATGGGCAAACAGCTTCATATTTTCTGACTGACCGACTTCTTGACAATTCAAAAGTGCCTGTAAATGGTTTAATTGATATAAATACTTTGAGTTTGAGTTTGATGGATGAATAGGGAGAGGAAAACCAAAGAAAAGATGTATGGAATGTGTGAGGGGGGATAATATGAAAAGAAAAGAAGTGAATGATAGAGTGAGGATTGACACAGGAGAAAAAAACTTATTGCGTGGATTGTTTACTTAAAATATTAGTTTAAAAACTCAGTATTTTTTTTGTAAATTACACCTACTTGATAAGTATAGATAGTTGAACACGAACAAAAAACAACTGACATACTTCAAGTAACCACATTACATGCGCAATTAATGTGTCAATAACATGCGGTTATTAACCCAAAAAATAAGTCATCAGATATTTTTCTTTTTGACATTGGAAATGCCTTTTCGTCCGCTCCAGTATAGGCTCCGATTTCACGAAAAAGTGCGATCCCCTTATATCTCGGAGAGTTATGAAGATATGATATTTAAAAAAGGCTTAAAAGACGCGTATTTACGGGTGCTATAAGGTGCAAAAAGTATTATTCGAGAAAGTCAAAAACAAAAAAGTTATGGAAAAAATAGTGAAAAAAAAACATTTTTTCCGAATTTTTGATTTTGGCGCTCGATATTTTGGAAACGAAGAATGATATAAAAATTTTGAGAAAAAATCCTCTGGACAATTTAGTCAGCTACAATTTGAGCTTAAAACAAAGACGATCGGGTTAAGGGTTTGCCCTGTAGCCTAAACTAAAAAAAAAAGTCAGAACGACATTATCATTCAACGTTGTAGTTTTATTTCGTAACCTTTTCCTTATCCCGACTTTCTTGTCGCTCAGCGACAATATTTTTTCGAATTCCTTAGATTCATTTCCAATGTGCTCGATAGTCGTGTGAGGCACGAAATCTGTGAATTTTTTATACATTTCGCGTCTAAGGAGTTTCGCTTGTTAATTAAATTTGACCTAAAAATTTATATCGAGGACTATTTCTCAAAAATCGAAAACGAACGCCAATTTCCCTTGGCACGCTCCTTAAAAACTTTGCAGAACATAACGATAGGTACTAAGTTATAGCGATGTTAAATTTATATCTGCAGTACTGGACAGGTTCCATAACAATCGAATTACTTTTGGGTCTCAGCATTCAAGTTCTATAAGAAATTGAAGTACTGTCGCTTCTCTGTGCCAAGATTTCTTCAATATTGTTTTTACTAGTCCCAGCGTCGCACGGGTACCTACAATGGCGACTAGTCTGTGTCTTGTTGAATAGGAAACGCCGACCTCATCTAGCTTTTAAAAAACTTTTTTACAAAAAAAACAACCGACTTCAAAAAAAACTACAAAGTGATAAATAACTTTAATTTCGGAAGTCGGTGTCGTTGGTTCCGCATTTTCGTTTTTTGTTTGACACCGACTTCCGAAATTAAAGTTATTTATCACTTTGTAGTTTTTTTTGAAGTCGGTTGTTTTTTTTGTAAAAAAGTTTTTATTTTTCACTTTTTAGTTGTACCTACTCCACACAAATTCAAATAACACTAGTGCATTGAGGAATTGAAGACACCGACTAGAAGAATCATCAAAATTCGCATAGAAATGCCGGAGATGCAGTACATTTATGCATATAACATCGTACATAAGAATAGTTATATAATGTATTATATACTAAAACCTTTCTGAAAGTATGTAGATCACATTAGAGAAAGAATTATCAAAATCGGTTCATTAGTTTTTGAGAAAATCGCGGACAAACAAATATACATACATACATACATACATACATACGGGTCGAATACAGAACCTCCTTTTTGAAGTCGGTTAAAAATATGATTGACGTGTAAAAGTGTTTGTGCAAACCTACTTACAGAAATAAAATCATTTATCATTGTCAAATTATCGATAATTCTGTGCTATATCTAAGTTGACGACGTCACCGAGGTAGGACTAAGAAACGCTGGCGTGACGATTTGGTCTAGTTCCTAACCGATTGGACGGAGAAGGCACAGCACAAGGAAATGTGGAAGAATATGTGGAAGGACTTTGCCCAGCAGTAGGATAGTACAGGCTAACGGAAAAAAATATATCTAAGTTAAATATTCATCTATTAAAAACACAAACCTTGTGGAATACATTTTCTAATAATAATGGTGTAAATTGCTTCAAAATCAAACAACGCGTTCACACACATACACGAAAAGTGATTTTAGGAGAATAATTTATTGGTCTATTGGTACAAAATTAATTAAAAATATATTAACATTGTATGCTTACTGTGTAATTCAATGTCGCTCAGCGAGCTATGGAACGGGCTATGCTTGGACTCTTTTTGAGGGATCGATTCCGTAACAAGGTGATCCGGCAGAGAACCAAAGTTGTCGACATAGCTCACGGAATAAGCAAGCTGAAGTGGCAATGGGCCGGCCATATTAGCCGTAGAACCGATGACCGTTGGGGTAGACGTGTTATTGAGTGGAGACCGCAAAAAGGTAAACGTAAGGTGGGACGCCCTGAGGCTAGGTGGAGCGACGATCTTCGCAGAATGGCTGGTAGCAGCTGGATGAGAGTTGCCGAAAATCGAGTTGAATGGCGTGTAATAGGAGAGGCCTATGTCCAGCAGTGGACTGCAGCGCCTGTATCTTGGGGGCAATGTTTGCGTTAACTTAAATTTAATTTCTGGATGTTTGAAACTGGATAAATACTTAATTAAATAAAGAGAGTGAACTATATATAAAAAATAAAAATAAATTTAGCAAAATCGTAAGGCTGCATAATTGTTATAATACAAACTCACAAATTGTACCACTTTATAATATTAAGAGCTATATTTCCGACGCCAGATAAATTCATCTGAAGAATAATAAATAAAAAAAAAAAAAATAATAAAAAAAAAAAAAAAAAAATAATAATTTTGAAATTTTGACAGTTCTTCCATACTTTGGGTAGCGGGATCGTCCGAAAGGGTTACCGCTGCCCCGGAACATAAAGGGCTAAGGAAGGAACACGGGTGGGTTTTAGTCAGTAAGAGTCTGACACTCCCTTCCGCTCCACCCAGAGCGGGAGGAGTCATTAGATGATTTAATCCAAAAAAACAAAAAAAAAAGTTGTATACTTTAGTCTGTGCTAAATAAATGACACATATTTTCTTTCCTTCTGTCTTTCTATACAAAACCTGTCAGACGACAATTTTATTCCATGAATAAAAATTATCTGTCGATTGAAAAATCAGCCCTAAGTAGGTATAGAATAGGACTTTTCGCACAAACGTTACATCGCACCAATAAAGCAACGATGGAATAAAACATCGTACAACTGAATAATCGACGTACCATGTTCGATATAATAAAAATCGAATCATCAACTTTCGAAATCAAGTAGGCAACCCACATGGCTACAAAACAGGCTTGACGTTATGTTGCTTGTATATTTATCTATTGTCTTTCGTTCAAAGAGCTGTCTTCTAAAAGTAGGTATCAAGTTTCTACGAGTGTGTTCCAACTACCCACATAATACCGTGTTACCTGTGTGCAATGTTTACCAGACAGCGGATATTACATCCTCCGTGCGAGTCTCTTGTACTATGTTCCTTAGTTTTAGTTCAATGAAATTTTTTGTTGGTAGTAAAAGGATGTAAGCGTCGGTTTTGTTTTCAAGGTTGGGAACCGCGGGGTAAATGCGTAACACACTAGCAGTAGCAATGGCTTTCATTTTGACTGTTCAACAACATTCATTGCGTTATTACGTCGTTGAGCAGACAAATTTTTCTAACATATGAAGCAATGGATTAGCAATAGGTATCCTTCTAAATGATTCAGATTGTGGTTGATAGTGTGCGGACAATTAGTCGGTTTTATCTGTCACTAAAACTAAAAAGTAGGTTGCCATATAGTAAATGCTTTTGAACCCTTCTTTTGTACGTGTTGAGTGGCTGTCTATGTGCTGTCTAATTAAAGATTTTGTAAACTATCGCCTACCAGATAAGTTCTAAGCTATTCCTTCTCGCCTGTAGTGTAAGTACCTAATAGGACGTAGGTAATCGATGCGAAGTAATAGAAAGAGAAAAAAGAGAGAACAGAGAAACAGGAAAACATCGTGAGGAAATCGGTACCAAAATCAAAAGTCATTTATTCTAATCAGGCTGAGAATCAGCACTTTTCGAACACCAAAATTACATAAGACATTCCCCCAAAACGCCCGCCCTTCACCAGTTCCTAGTGCTTTAGCTGGGAAGAAGTGGCGCAACAAACTCCCCAGCAGCACAGCAGTCTGTTCCGTTAAAAAAAAACTTGCTTCTATACAATAGTAGGAATGCAAAATAGTTAATATTACAAGACACAGAACATAAAATTATAAACTATTTGCCATTATGTCAGCTAGCCACGTCAATATACCAATAAATAGAATTTAAACTATACTCAAGTAAAAAAAAAAAAACTAAAAATATTAACCAAAACAAAATAAAAGCCTGCAGGCATAAAGGCCGTGACAGCTTACATATTCATGCAATGCTGGGTTATGTTCACATAGCTGTCACTCGAAGTCTCAAATGATAAACTAGGACCGAAAATCGCAACGATAAAGGAGTGAAATAAGTAGTTGAATGGTGCATGTAGGCTATTGTCAGAATTTATTGACCTACTTCCGTGGTGCAGCGGCCAAAGTTTCAGCGGCACAATTAAGTTTTGGCGCTAATTGGAATGGTATAGTGTCCTTCAGTGCTCAGAGACGGTTTCAACTTGATATAGGGATAATATTATGGATAGATATTGCTGGAATAAGGCCAAAATCTTTTGTGGGTACGCGTTAAAAAAGTAGCTAAAGCAAATGTTGGAAGTATGAAGGAAGTTTAGATACCTTTTATGCAAAAGGCGGAGATCCAGGTATTGTGGTGATCCACAAAACCCTCTTAGGTGCTTGGCACAAGCCAATGTCCTTTTGAAAATAATAACTTAGATATATTTTTGTATGTGATATTATTCGTATCTACCAACCCGCACCGGGCCCGCATGGTAGATTACGGCCCGGAGGCTTTTGTCCCGGCAGTGGGAACATTATAGACTAATTATGATATAATTCTTACCAACACGACAATGTTGGCTTATTTGATTAATTAATCCTAATTAATTATATAGAGATAGAATGTTTTATTGCAAAACCAGTTACAAAAGAAACAATTATTTTAAAGCTCTCGCTTTTACAGTCTTACAATAAGCGGCTAGATGACTTTGAGTCAAGTGACTACACCAGCTGCTCTGGCTCATTTGCTCCCACGCGCAGTAATAACTAGCTAAGTTTAAACATAAACCTCTTTTCTGAGTTTAGTAACGCCTATACATTCTTCCTGCGCTTACCGCGCTCGGCAGAGCCATTTTGACTTCATTTGTTATTCTCACAGAATTATGATAAGATGTAAAAAAATATTATCCTTACTGAAATATCAAAGCGAGGTGTAAGTGGAGGTACGAGCATAAGCAGGGCTGGCCTATTTTTTGGCCAAAGAATCACCATTGCCATACAAGGTGGCAATGCTGCCAGCCTTTTGAGCACTTTCCTATTGACAGCGATGTGGACGATTTTTTTTATGCCCTTTGATTATTTCCCCTCCTTTTTATATACTTGTACATATTAATATTATTATTTTAAGACTGTTAGCTTTTTAAATTATGTAAATATAATGTAGTTTAAATAAAAATATGCAACTATAAAAAAATAAGCAGATTGACCTAATTTCATTAAACGATGTTGCTGTGATCAATACGGTACGTAACGCATAGTTTAACTGTGAAATTTAGCTAAAGCGACTCAAACTCAAAGCATTTATTTCAATTAAAACATTTACAGGCACTTTTGAATTGTCAAGAAGTCGGTCAGTCAGAAAATATGAAGCTAGTTGCCCATTTCAAAGCGTAGGTACCTATGGAGAAGAACGGGCAAGAAACTCCATGGACACTCTTTTAAATTATATTTTTACAAAAATATTACTTACGTAATTTATGTTGAATTTAATTATAATAATATGTGAGAAGCAAAAAAAAAGACATACACGCCAAAAGCGTCCAAAGTACAGCAAATAGTAACAAAACAACAATCCAAAAATAATATAATTAAAAATAAGCTGAGGCAGCTAACTGATGACCAGCCTCAACTGACGGCGCCCTTTCACGAACATGACGCATAGATCAGCACCATTCAGCTCAACCATTTTGAAGGGAGCTAAATGTCCAACACACACATGACAACAAGTGAATCGTGAAATATAGCAATTACCTGACCTATTTTTCCTGTAAATCTGCTGGACGATTTCCAAGGCCACGTATCGTCATAACTATTCACAACCCTTACAAAAAATATGACATCGGTATCCGTGACCTTTCAAAAATACTATAGGTACACTCAATACCATATTATATAGGTTATTTTACAGAATCCATCCGATCAGTGTTTTCCTTTCGACATGGTTGAAACCTGCGAACCAGTGGGCCACGCTGTAAGAAACTGACAACTAAGTCCGGTACAAAGTTGTCAGTGTTGTAATAAGAACTGTACTCTCAGACTAAAGTTCGAAATATGATACAAACGGGCCGGAAGGCTTAGGTTCGGGTTAAAGTCAGGTGTCGTTTTGTAAGTAATAAGACGGATCGTATTCAAGTAAAAATAGGATAGCCTTTTACAGATAGAAACTTCCCGGTCTTCTAGAGCCCAAAAAACTCAATACGTACCCAGTACCCAGTCAGACGCAGTAATCAACTAAGGCCTACAAATCCACGCCATACACCCGCAACAGTTGTGTCCACCATAAAATTTTAAGATCCAACCCTAACTCGCCGATATTGAGTTCCAAAATCCACAATTTACATCGAGCATTATCTTCCTTTACAAGGCAATTTAAATAATATCTTCCGTGGAGGATAATCTCGCAATCTGCTAGATTAAGTATTATAACCCTCTCAATTTGTTGGTGCAAGGTTGAGATGGATTAGCTGGAGATTTGCATTGTTTTGTGAGGCAGGGTGGCGACTGGCGAGAATTTCGGGTTACTGAGTTTTATCTTGTTTTAATTTGTTGCTGAATTGATGTTCAGGTGACATATTTTGTGACCTTTTAATTTATGATTAGTATTTGTTTTCTTTTGCTCGCTGTATACCTATAACGCAATGTGCCTAAGTCGCGTTATGCCTAGACCAAACGAGACGTGGGCGTATTGTGACTTAGGTCAATTCCGTTTTAGTTCAATAGCGAGATAGGCATAGTTTGACATAATTATGTTACGGCTAATAGCCGAAGTGCGGCTACACCTGGTGTGACGTTGCAAAACTAAATATTGATCGCGTTAAGTAGCGACATCTGACGTGGGTACGTGCAGGCTAACGTCAACGTTATTCTTTGCGACACAAGATGGCGTTGGTGTCTTTGTGTTTAGTAAATTAATTACAAGTTTTGAAATGTGATTCTTCAGGCCGACCGAAAAATCATACGTTTCTAGAAGAGGATACTTATAATATTAATACAAGTAATTAACACAGCTTGTTCTATATGTAGCAAGCATATTAAAGCGCATGCTCCTCTGAATAATTTTTATTATGCTCTACGAAATATTTTAATTAGAATAGATAAATCAAATACTCATGGGGTCCGAGTGCCTACTTGGTTTTTCGAGACATCGCCAAACGGTTGGTCGACTATTCACGTGACCAGAGGGCTGGCTTATATTTTGGCCAAAGAATCAGCATAACCATACAACGTAGCAATGCTGCCAGCCTTTTGGGAATTTTTTGATGACCCATAATTTTTATCCCTCTTTTTTTACATAAATGTACTGACGCCAGCCCATAATGCTACCCCGAAACTGTAAAATTTTACCAATCAACATTGAACCTTATGATTTAGCGATAAAGTTAAAAATGTATTAAAGTAATTTTACAGATTGTAGTAGCTTGATGTGCTGGCGTCTGTACATATTATTAATGTTATTTTAAGTCTGTTAGCTAATATATTATGCAAATAGTGTTTTTAATAAAGTACACACTTAAAAACCCAAAAAAAGTATAGGTTTTTTTTGGGTTTAGGAGGAAAATAATCAGAAGGAGTAAAATTAAAATTATAATGAATACAAATAAAAGAAACTTAAAAGAAATATATATGTTGTCACGGCTAATAACCGAAGTGCGGCTACACCTAGGTTTAGCCGGAACGTCGACGGAGCCACGCAAGCGGGGCTCCTATTTCTGTGTAAAGGGTTTAAAGTAACCTATCTCTTCCAAATTGGTTTCTCCCGAACCAATTATGGCAAGAATACTTTTATTAAAAGAGCATGTCGTCTGTACAACGATACGATTTCATTAAAAGCAAATCAGGATTTAGATATTTTTCACCTTTCTCTACCCAAATTCAAATTTAGTATAAGAAATATTTTGGCATCGAAATTTAAATAAGAATAATAATGTTATATGTTATATATCTAATATTAAATTGTAATTTCTGTAAACTTTGCAGGTGTGAACTTCTGGTAGTTGTTACACTTAGTTACATATACTGTACTTGTCATAGTAATCTGTGGAAACTGTTTCTGGATTGTGTTAAACTAATTTTTATACTTATGTTTGTTATTGCATCTGTTTGTTTCCCAAATAAAATAAAATAAAAAATAAAATAACCAAACCTAACCTCGGGGTGCCCTTCGCTCGCTCTTGCATCCTACGTCGCAACCGATGTCACCCGAAGTACAGAGGCCAGCACATCAAGCTACTACAATCTGTCAAATTTCTTTAATAGATTTTCAACTTTATTCCTAAAACTATAAGGTTCAATGTTGATTGGGAAAATTTTACAGTTTCAGGTAGGTTGATGTGCTGGCGTCTGTACACACGAACCGCATGTGGCCGGCTACACCTAGTTGTACCCGGCTAAACCTAGGTGTAGCCGCACTTCGGCCCTTAGCCTTAACATATACGCGTCGACTTGATAACCTCCTACGTTTTTTCGTCGGTTAATAAGTTTTTCCTTATCTGAATTTTCACCATTCTCTCATCTGTCTCCATAGCAACCAGCAGATTAAAATGTAATTAATGAACTATGGTAATGGTATGTATCCTACAAATCAATCAGTTAACATAAATGTTTGCTCATTTGACTTAACACCATCTTTAATAACCAAAATCTGCCCAAAATAAGATCGTGTTTGCAAAATCAACAAGAAAGTTATTTAATGATGTTTCGCCGAACCTAAAACCGTCAGACTGAAGAAGACGAGTAAGAAAATAAAGCAGATATTCCAAACGGAACTAACTCCTCTTGTATTTTTTCTCGTCAAATAAATTACTTAGTTATATATTCAAGGAAGATATCTCAAAGGACGGCCCTTTAATCATCGCGAGTGTTACTTTTGATTTTATACAGTCGAGTGAGAATGCAGAAGTTAAACTTTGTAATAGTGTAGGTTTTTTTTTAAATGTACATACATTTACAACGTTCTCTTACAGTAACATTAGGAAACTTTATAACGGAGAAGGTATAAGTGTCTCGTTATCATCAGCCATATTTTAACTACTGTGGGCGAACCATAGATATCCGATGGGTATAGTGTTGGTTATTGCGCAATAGAAAAACGGTTTGCAGTTCAAATCAGATCATAATTTTACGAACAATTCAATCACACTAGCAAATCACACATTATAGGTACACGATACAACCAGACACGGAACGCGGGACAGTTTCTGAGCACATGTTGTTCGTAATGATGTCCAATCTGCAAGAGAGCTCCACATTGTTCTGTCGCACTGTCATCGACCCTCCACAAACTCAGGCTAGACTCTGTCAAGCGCCTCCAGATGGCGCTGGCGTCCCGAATAATCAAACGAATGACCGGATATGTCGCATATAGCTATATATATATTGAAATGTTCAACACAACTAACTATTTACACTAGCTAGGTACTAAATTAAATTAAATGACTAACTATACAAATAAGTACAAAAACAAAAGGACACATAGGCGTGGAAGTACTCGTCCGCAACGCTGTCATCAGGAAATGTGCTCAGAAGACTGGCAGCATTGCCACTTTGAATAGCAATGCTAATAAAAATCATAAATAATTTTATGGGTTTGTGAATTCATAATACTAACGACATCAAATGAAGCCATGTTGATTGTTAGTCAGTAAATTGCTGAATGGTATTTTTAACATGTATGCAAACTATTGTTTTGGATCGATATTTTACTGATCAATATTTTGAAACACTCACTTTACGGCATCAATATTGTTAAAATTCATCAACAACATCAAAAGAAAAATATTATGCCGCAGAAAGATTAATTATTCTAAGTAGACAGTCCAGTGTTAACGGCGGCGACTTACGAGTTATAAGTCGTAGGTTCGAACCCAGACAGGCGCATTACTTATTGAAAATTATTTCATCACCACTGCTCTCAAAACGGTGAAGTAAAACATCGTGACGAAACCGGCATGTCCTACAATAAAAATTCGAAGACATGGACATCTACAAACCCGCACTGGGCCCGCGTCGTGCATTACGGCCTACTCACAGAATCGAGGCCTGTGTCTCAGCAGTGGGAACATTATAATTATGCTGATTATGATTATGCTAATTAGACAGTTCATTTGTACCAAGAAACACTAAGTTTCTAACAGAGTCGTAAAAAGTCAGTTATTTTCAGAACTGGTTTACTGTTTTCCCTAATATCAAATACAGATCGAATTCGAATTCCGAAAAGGCGAAAATATTTACCTAATTTACTTCATAAATTATTTATTTGTGTCATTTGGGGATGCAAGTAAGTATTTTCTTTGTAACAATTCAATTTAACTATGAGTTATTAGGGATTTGTCCGGTTTCTCGTTCTCTTTGACATCATAATCAGGGCAATCAAACGAGAAAATCTGAGGATGTCTGAGGGAGAGAAAGTAGGTCGTCGATTATGTTGCTTTTGGTTACATTTCAGCGGTGTTTTTCTCTTGTCTCGTGACGGAACGAGTTACACGAGATGTTAATGCTGTGTACTTAACCTGAAAGAAATGTAAAATACTGGTATTCAGCTGCGTCTGGTTAGACTGGAAGCTGACCCCAACATAGTTGGAAAAAGGCTAGGTAAATGATGATGATGATGCCTTATTCTGAAAGGATGATACTCAAACCTATGAGTACTTGTAGATGTAGAGGGTCTTTTAATTCTTCTCTAAGAGTCCAATCTTGATGCGGAAGACAGGGAATCAGGTGCTGTGCTGAAACTCGAACGAAGCTTATACTCGTAAGTATCTAGCAATCTTCGTTAACCATTGTACGGTCATTTAATCTTATAAACGTATAGTTATAATTTGATAAGACGACATGAGTAGCTTAAAATACTACTTACAGCTAGGTTACAATGTATTTATTTGCCTGTTAGCCTGTATCTTGGGGCTCGGGGTACAGTTATAATTATAATTTGCTATCATCTGTAACTATATAAATAAAACAAAGTCCATTTATAACTCAAGATTGGCTGGATCAATTTTTATGGTCTTTGATTTGTTGGATTTGTCTCCGCCCCGAATAGCAGAATAACTATTAAAACATGGGAAAAGATCACGAAAAAAACTATTAAGACAATTCATTTTCTCATACCTATACATAGGCGGTACGAAGTTCGTTGGGTCAGCTAGCCCTTAACAAAACACACTCAAATTAAACCAGCACATACATATTATATTATACTCTATATAAGTTTTGAGTTGAGCTGCACGATTTCTGACAAACGCGTGCACTGACTGGACAGGTCCATCATTCTGTGTGGTTCTTTCTTCAAAAGACCATCTCGGACATCGATCTGCAAGGTCTTCATATAACCTGACCAAGATTATGTCTGGACTTTAAAAGAGACTGTGACCTCTGAGTTTATTTCGGCCTTTCTTCTCAGACTAGTCAGATAGGAAACTACGACCTCGTCTAGTTTTGAAAAAATATGATTGACGTGTAAAAGTGTTTGTGCAAACCTACTTAGGTACAGAAATAAAATCATTTATCTATTACTCCATGCGACACACACAAAATTAAATTACAAATTACCCGCTCCATTGCCCGGAACAAGAGTAGCTCTTCGACCAAACGTCGCTAAACTCCGCTCAGAAATATTTTCTTGGAACAACGTAAAATAAAACGGTACCGCAGAAAGTATAAGAGTATAAAATATAGGAATGGCCGCTACAAATTCTTTTTAAAATAGAGTATAGTGAGCGAAATATGAAAGAATAAAGTTGTGGACTCAATGGAGGGGTAACGTTGATAGTATGTGGGTTGTGTGCAAGAATAGAGGCTAAAATCCATAGCTTGTGTGTAAAGGAATTTTTAAAAGATATTTTATACGTTTTCTTCTGAGTTACTCTTGGAAAGACAACGTGAGTAATGCTGTCGAATCGAGTTAAATTGACAATGTTTAGACCATCCTTTGGGTGGTTGACACTTCCCTTGGCTAGAAGCTAAGCATTGCCATACAATGTCGCAATGCCGCCAGTCTCTTGGGTACATTACCAGTCGACAGCGATGTGAATGAATTTTTCGACGCTATATTTCAGTTTGTGAATAGTTTTAGTTAAGTTAGGATATCATTTTGTTTTTTTTTATTAATTAATTAGGTATTCGTTGTTATTTACGTACATATTGTTTTAATTCTGAATAAATATCAGACTTCTTTTTTGCATGTTTTTTTTTTCTGTTTATCGTATGATTACATGTTGATCGGCTTCTAGTCTAACCGGATGCGGCCGAATACCAGTAGGAACGTCTGTCTTTCCGATCTCCACAACCCACTTCTTGGGTAACATGATGCCCTTTGGTAATACTGGTTGACGGACTTTCAGACTTCTGACTACCCATAACGATGGTTTATATCAAAGTTAACCTAAGAACAAAAAATTGTGAAGCTAGCATCCTTGAAATTGAACGTACACATGTTTCCTAGTAGCATGTTTAAGAGAACCAACGAGTTTATATTTTCTTTTCTACTTTTTCCAGACAGAAAGTTCCAATCCATTATGTCCTTTACACGTTAAAAAGTTTTTCGTCTAATTGTATTCGTGGAATTCCATTTAGTTACAGTCCGGCCGTCGAGAGAATGTGTTCCTGACACCTGTCAGGGAATAACTCCAATTCTAGTAGTTAATAAAGATCAAATTTACAAATTACGTAGTCGTTTGTATGAAACTGACAGTTACCAAGAACGCATTCTCTCGTCGGACGCACTGTAGATACACTGCTACAAGGATCTTTCGGCGCTCGAATGACGCTGGCCGGAGGCCGCAGTTGGTAACCATTTGTGCAATTGTTTTATGAAGTGTCTTGAAAAAGAGGTTGGTGACGTTAGTTCCGATTTTGGCCACGCGCCAGTAGAACTTTTGTGGCGGAATCTACAACGCCACATGCGAATAACGCATCACATTGATGTCACGCAAAATCCTGCATCGCGTAAGCAAAGTTTACCGCGAAATTAGCATATATACAACGACCCGACATCGATCGTCGGGCAGTTGCCCACCAGACACAATACCCTTCTGGTCGGAGGATCCTCCCTTTTCAATGCTGGATTAGTGAACCTTGCACCTTCTTCCTCATACATCTATAGCTTCGTTTCGCTTCGTAGACTAAGGGTCAGCTCACACCGCGACGCGAAGCGGGGCGCATTTTTCAAGATAGCAATACAATAGACCTTATCTACTACACAAAAAGGTACACAATTCAGTGAGGTGAGCCGCGCGGTGCCGCGCGGTGTAGCTCGACGTAGTAGACACCACCTCACTGAATTGTGTACCTTTTTGTGTAGTAGATAAGGTCTATAATTGCATTGCTATCTTGAAAACTGCGCGCCGCGTCGCGTCGCTTTGTGAACTGACCCTAACGCTAACTAGGTACTAACATCCATTTGAATGAATGAAAACTTCATATGAATGATATAATGACTTCATTTCCTCGCGCACAGATTAAGAAGGAACGAATGGAAACAATCGCAGTTCTCATTATGATACGAGGGCCGTTGAAACTGAGGATCGTATTCATTCTGTTTCACGATTGTTGGGCAGTTACTAATTAGATGCATTTTTCATTTTTTGTTTCATAAATCTGACGTAAAAATTTTTTGAAGTGAAAACTTCTTCAGCGGCGTTGTACACTTTTTTTGTAATGGGTAAAAAATGTTTAACTCGCGTCAGGACACGTGACCCTGATCGAAAATTCGTAAGACGAATGGAGAGTAGACAGCCGACTCTCTTTCTACGGCGCGGCGAAAATGTATAACCGACACCGCTTCGGATGTGTTCGGCTGTCCTCGAGATGTACTCGGTTTTAATGTATATCCGATATGTCAGTGAATGATGGCAAAGTATTCTGTTTGTGTTTTGTTTTCACTTCTGTCGGCACTCCCCGAGTGCCACTGTTCTTTTTAACCGACTTCAAAAAAGGAGGATCTGTATTTGACCCGTATGTATGTATGTTTGTTTGTCCGCGATTTTCTCAAAAACTGAACCGATTTTGATAATTCTTTTACTAATGTGATCTACATACTTTCAGGAAGGTTTTAGCATATAATACAATATATAGTTATTCTTATGTACGATGTTATATGCATAAATGTACTGCATCTTCGGCATTTCTATGCGAATTTTGATGATTCTTCTAGTCGGTGTCTTCAATTCCTCAATGCACTAGTGTTATTTGAATTTGTGTGGAGTAGGTACAACTAAAAAGTGAAAAATAAAACTTTTTTACAAAAAAAACAACCGACTTCAAAAAAAACCACAAAGTGATAAATAACTTTAATTTCGGAAGTCGGTGTCAAAAAACGAAAATGCGGAACCAACGACACCGACTTCCGAAATTAAAGTTATTTATCACTTTGTAGTTTTTTTTGAAGTCGGTTGTTTTTTTTGTAAAAAAGTTTTTTATTTTTAGTTAAGTAATGCTTGTTTGTAGGTTTTTTGTCTAGTTGGTAGGAATCCACTGGATGAGAGCAGTACTGGAGCGATCGCAGTGGCGATGATAGGGGGAGGCCTATGTCCAGCTGTGGACGTCTTTCGGCTGAATGATAATGATGTTCGCATTAGGCATATCGATGAATTTGAAAGGGCTTGTCAGTCAATATCACAAATAATCTAAAACCTTGCTCTGTTTTAGAAAAGAAAATATGCAGCTTAGAACTTGAGTTGTTTTTTAGGCATTTAAGTATAGGTACTAAAAACTTTTAAAATAACAAAATTCCACTAGGTTAATCTTTACATTCCCTGTAAAACACGTTTAGCCATTCTAATACATAAGTTCCAGCTTTACCTTAATAAAAATAAATTTGATCTTCAATTCCCGGCTTCATTAAAATCCAGCTATTATTAGCATAAATATTTATTAATTTTCTGCAGTTACTACCCCCATCTCTTTCTTTCTCGCAAATTAGAGTACGTCAGAAAGGGATGTATACTGGTTTGAACCGCCTGTCGCCGGAATTTTCCGGTACATCGCCGCCATTAGGTTTGCACAGTGGATCATTACCGGTGAAATTGTAAGAGAAACGAGAGACGAGTTATCAGGATAACAGGATAGTCTTGGAACGTAAAATTCGCGCAAAGCGTGGTCATGAATCACTGCGTTGTCCGATAAAGCGAACAGCGGTTGCGTATTTAGTGATGTGGCTTAACAGAGTTACGATGTATCGACCAAATGCAAGCTCTTGGTCTGCAATCGAGCTGTTGGTATGAAAATAAAAAATAGCTATTTATTTTCACTTCTGCGTACTCATCGTAACTCGTGCTACTTCAGGTAAGGCTGCTGTAGTTTAAGTGCATATAGGTACGCCAGCGCATCAAGCTACCCGAAACTGTCAAATTTTCCCGATCAACTTTAAGCCTTATGCTTTAGCGATAAAGTTGAAAATCTGTTAAAGAAATTAGGAAGTGCTGGCGTCTGTACATAAACTCGATTCATAGATTTACATTATTACGCTATATCCATAGAGTCTTAAGTCTAGCATTGAATTAAAGATAAAAATACAGTGAGTGTTGCTTTACACTACAAAGATCTGCGATGAACACACAATACTACATCCATCTCTTTTAGTTGATTATTTCCTCTCATCCCTATCGATAACAAAGCACAACACTAGTAAACACAAAGGATGAATTTCGGGGATAAAAAATAGGGAATTTGTGTCGCGACGTTTGGCGCCGTTGGCTATGTCGTCGGATATCCAAACGGTGAACTTTGGAGAAGAATGTTGGAGAATATTTCGTGTGTACAAGAGCTTCTCGTTTGATAGTTCTACTGTATTTTAATTCGCTTTTTACTGACTTTTCGTTGATTCTGGAGATTCTACATAGTTTGATACTGAGATTCAGACCATGTCTACATAGTAGACTGCGGTATTACATAAATACATGGTGACAGGGACACGGGGAACCTGTAACCATGGATTCAGTAGATGATTCTGAACAAAATTTCAATGCAGAGGACGTTGAAATTTTTCATCGATATTAAAAAAAAAACCGGTCAAGTGTGAGTCGGACTCGCGCACCGAGGGCTCCGTACAAATACGTAAATAGTTTTAATTTTTTTTTTTTTGTAATGTTACTACAAATTTACGGTTTTCGGATTGTTTCCTTTACTTGTGCTACATGACATTGCTTCTTGCCAAATTTCATGATTCTAGGTCAACGGGAAGTACCCTATAGGCTTTCATTTTGGCACATGAACGCCCGTATCATTTGATTGCGTCGATTTAGAAGTTTGATTTTTTCACTGCTTCAAGGTATTGCAAGATATTATTATTTGATATTTATTTTGACATGATAACTCCACGCTTTCCTGAGAAAAGGAGTCTTGACTGACGGAGAGACAGATGGACAACGAAGTGATCTTATAAGGGATCCGTTTTTTCTTTTGAGGTACGGAATCCTAAAAAAAATGTTTTTACATATAATTTGACCACGTAGGTATTGCACTTTTCTATGAAACAACTGATTTTTATTTGAGAACTGACGAATCGATTTATTCCGGTCTGATCCCCTGAACCCCCCCCCCCCCCCACCCCTCCTCGATCCCCTGCTAGTTCGTCTTGTGTTTTAAACTTTGTCTTATCCACTATAAGCTTTCTCATTCCGGTTTGATCCAGTTTTTCTTTTGTTTTTATTCCTGAAGGATCGTCAGCATCAAAAATAAGTACAGGGTTTATTGAAATACTTACGTTCGTAATTCTTATTGTAACGGACACGTGTTTTTTTTTTTTGCTATTAGTGTCTAGAATCAAGTCATGGTTTTAGTTTGCGTGTCGCTGTTCTTGCGACACTGTATAACCACTCCGTTTCAATCAGGTCAGTTTTTGGCATTTGATTTTGTATTGGCAATGGCTGGTAAAGTATTTGATGATTGGCCTTATAACTATATGGACATTTATTTATGTAAATAGCCTTAAACTCTTTAAGCTAATACTAAAATATATGTATATTATGTACATGTATATAATCCTACTAATATTATAAACGCGAACGTTTTTGAGGATGGATGGATGTTTGTTACTCTTTCACGAGAAAATACTGAACGGATTTGGATGGAATTTGGCACACAAGTACTTTATGATCAGGATTAACACATAGGATACTTTTTATCCCGATATTCATACGGGATCGAAACTAATGCGGGTGAAACCGCGGGCCGTTGCTAGTAAAAAATAAAAGAAAAGGGAGGAGCTCTTGGGCATCAATATTAGGCTGAAAAAAATTGGATGGCAATGCTGATTCTTTGGACTGAAATAGACAAGCCCTCTGGTCACGTAAAGAGTCGACCAACCGCTTAGTGATGTCACGAAATTCTCGATGAGCACTCGGATAACTTACCTATAACTTGCTTAGATGTTGACAATAACTATGAAAGTTTCGGCTATAGCCCGCGTAGAACTAGTTGGCCGCGCCTTAAGTATGTGAGCGGTGGGACGAAGGGGCGGGGGTGCATTACTCAGTACGTGCGTTGCGAACCGCCGCCTCACCCCTGTCCCCACCTCAGCGGCCAACTAGTTCCGCGCGGACTATAGTTGGCCATGCCTTGGGTATGTGAGCGGTGGGACGGAGGGGCGGGGGCGCATTACTCAGTATGTGCGTTGCGAACCGCCGCCTCACCCCTGTCCCCACCTCAGCGGCCAACTAGTTCCGCGCGGAAGAAGTAATAGTAGAAGCAACTTAGAACTATTGATCTATTGTCTGATCTGACTGATTGATGAATTGATTTGTAAAATCATAGACGAGTGGATACAGATCGTAATCTATACTTCTGTACTAATATTATAAAGAGGTACCATTTATTTGCTTGTTTGTTTGTATGTAGGCGGTAATCTCTGAAACTACCAGTCAGATTTCAAAAAATCTTTTTGCATTTGATAGCCCAATCCTTGAGGTAGGCTATTAGGACTCTTAGGAGCCGACAAAAAAGAAAAAAAAAGTCGGAAAGAACGCCAAGCGAAAACGAAAACGCCAAGCGAAAACGAAGGAGGTGCGGGCAGGCGATGTGATGTGACGGAGTGGGTCGGACAAACAAGAAATTTTACGCAGACGAAGTCGCGGGCTAAGAATATTATATTATGGCGTTTTAAATCGTCAATCTATTCGACTCTTGATCCGGAATAATTAAGCCATCTCTATCCAAACCAAACAGATATTTGTACGCAAACAATTTATTACCAACTTGTTTCATGAATCCAGAAATTTTAGCCCCCACAGCACAAATCAACGTCATTCAAACTGTTTTAACAGTTAATAAAATGTCCCGAAAACGGTTTCGTTTCAACACGAAAAACCCGCTGACCAAAAATATATGGGATGAATAATGTGACAAGGATACTTCAATCTGTGGGACATTCACACTGTTCCTTTTTTTGGATGATTTGTCACTTTTCCCACTTTTCCCTACCCTGTTTTCCCATTAGGATATATTGAAAATTTCCGCCTTTGAGATAATATATGGGGTCTCGTTGCCACTTTTGTCTTTTATGGGGTAAAAGGAGTTGTGAGTAGGGGATTTTGATATATGTACGTGGCTTTTAATGCCATCTATCTTGGTAAAATGGGCTAACGTGTAAACTAGGTCGTGAAAGGTTGTAAGGACAAATGCATGACAGGTAACAGAGGGTGATAATGTTACGAGATTTAAACCCTTTTTTGCTTTTATGTTTTTTAAGCCAAACAAAATTGGTTTAGGTATTCTTTTCAATATCCACTTTTGTTAGTTCAACAGTTATCATATCTTAGCCTCGTGGCTAAATAATAAAAATGGCATGGGTCGATCTTTAAGGTTAAGCAACGCTTGCCGAGGTCAGTCCGTGGATGGGTGACCATCCATTACATATCGAGACACTTCCGTGCTTTGGAAAGCACTTTAAGCCGTTGGTCCCGGCTGTCATTTGTGGATCTTTGATAGTTGTTACGGGTCGTCAGAAATCCAAAAGTGTTACCCAATAACGGCAGTCGCTCCATGTAAAATACTCAGCTGCATCCGTTAAGGCTGGAAGCCTTTTTTTTTAACGTGGAGAAATGCTCATGCATTCTGCACTATCACGGGGAGATAGTGCAGTTATGTGGGACTCTAACCCACTAAAACTCCACGGTGTCCTCTGCCGCTTATGGCGGGATCACGGGCACGCGTTAGCACTCATCCGTGAACCCGCCGCGGCTGTCCGTCACCGGACCGTCCTCTGGGGAGTATTCCCCATCACCGGCGCACCAGAACACATATCATGCCGTGACCACCCCAGGGACCAAACCAGCACTTGGGCGCCAGACGACCCCGTGTCTGGGCACTCCTGGTCCCCCTACGACAGGTCAGGTCATTGGCCCCGCCGCCTGCCAATTTTCGGCCGCAGAGGATAGGAAGAGCGGCCAACGTCATACGAACACTCCTCCTCCTCTGCGGCCCCACCGCGTCCGCCATCAGACGGTGCGACCCCGTCAAGGCCGCGGAAGGTAGGGAGAGTGGCGCACCGCAATACCGGCACACACCTCTCCCGCCGCGGCCTCCAATCCTTAGCCGCGATGCCTCCCATACCACATCGCGGGCCGCCTCTGTTGCGATGTCACCCAAGCGGCACCGCAACCTACTTGTTGGCCGCTACGTCGTTGGCTTACAGGCAAAAGCCCTGACAAGCGGCCCCTCCTCGGGTTCCTCTTCGCTTCACCGTGGGTGACCATGCCACGAGCCCCCCGCATCGACAATACGGGAACCCACCGGGGGGAAGACTGGAAGCCTACCCCAACATAGTTGGGAATGGGCTAGACAGATTGGTAACTTTTTCCATGAGTGTAACAAACTGACGAATCAACGAAACTTGGCAAACCCTGAAAACTGTCGAGTTGACACAAAACTGACCAATCAGCGAAATTGACTAACCAACGAAACTGGCGAATTAAATAAACTGACGAGTGAGGGCTACTGACCAGTGATACGCGGAGTCAATAAGGTTTCTATTTTGAGGACCGCCTATTGTTAAGGTCTTTTTTTTTTTGGCATCATGCGCAAATCGTTTACCAATGTAGTTATTTCTGAATAGGTTTTCCGAGACAGAAAGAAAGAAAAATTGTTTATTCTGCACAACAAAACGCACCTTACAAAAAAAAAAAGACACAAAATATACCTACCCATACAAATTTGTCAAAAGCCTCGTACTCCAGCAATAAAAGGTTGTCAATTTTGTCCATTGCTTGATGTCAGGACACGACCTCTTTTTTACAGGTCAGTGTGTCACATATTACGTCCATGGTCAAGGCTAGGGACCACAGACAATACACGATTACACTGTGTAACATTATCATATACTTACTAAGTCACATTGCCTTGCCGCAAACTATGCGTGGTTTCATCTTTAGAGAATATCCCAAAAACCTAAACTAGATCGTCTCCCCACAAATAAATTCGAATGTAGTTAGTGAGAATACTGTTGAGTGTTGAGCAAACCCGCGCAATAATTTAGTTGCTTTGTTAGTTTACAACACTTTTTTTGTTCACAGTTTTAATGGAAAACGCGAGCTAATAGGATTTCTGACTCACTCGTATATTTCTTTGATTTATTGTTAATGTTGTCCAGTACTAAGAGTTAGTCATGCATTGCGTTGAGAGGCAAATCGAATAAGCACGTATTTTTTATGTGAAAACTTCTTTAGGCGCAATTTGCGCTTTTTCCGGACAGCAGCGGACGAAACTGAACCGTCACGCTAGGGTCGGTGACGCTGAATCGGGCATGCTCGGCAGTATTTTAGTACTTATACGAAACTGCATCGATTGGCACCATAAAAATAAAACGTAAGAATTTGATTTTTTCCACCTGACTGTAATATTTTTACAAAATCTGTGAATCCAGTTAGCAATTACACAAAAAAAAAAAATTAAAGACACTCCTCAGAACGTTTCCCTGTAGTTACAACAGCTAAGATGTCCTCGAAAATCCTGTAAATTCTAACAGTATATTTTTCGCAGATTGAGGAGGTCAGATTATGATGACCCTTTGCAAAAGGTTATAGATGAGGTATCCCTACACAAATATCAAAACCGTATTTTTATTGGTCTATAGTCTCCCCAAACAAAATCGTCCAGTCTCCTTTGAATTTGGTGGGCTGCACTCCATCTATCCATCCATCTTAAGTAATTGTGGAGTTTGATAAGTTCCCAACTTTTAATTCTCAATTCAGAAACTGGGTGTAAGTCTGTTAATATGTAATGGAAATAAATACAATTGCAGTTTTATAGCTATGTTCAAAAACTGACATAATTATCATTAAAACAAACATAATGAAACTTTTTGAATCTTTACTATGGTAAAGATACAAAAAGTTGTAATTAGTCATTTGTTACGTTAATTTATGAATATTTAGGAATTTTTTGATGCCCTTTGTTTATAAATGTTAAATATTTGTAAATTTGTAAATATTTGAATGTGTAAATATAAATAAATAGACTAAGGGAAATCATAAAAAAAAATATATGAATTAACGTAACAAATGACTAATTACAATTAAATATTTCAATATACCGATAATCTGTGCAAACTATAATCTCGGATTATCAACTCCAATTATTAGAAACAACTAAAAAACAACCCTTTATCAAAATAATTTTAGCAATAAAACCCACAGGGGTATCACGAACAAATTATTAGAAACTCCATTTATATTTCAGTCGAAACGACCCTCATATATTTCATGAAATATCAAAAGCACGCATTTACGTTGATAGACCACCGTAAAAGTCGCACAAAAGTTACTACAATTTATTCAAATTATTGTCAGGATCATTTTATGATCAGACCTTAATGGCGACTTACAAAAGGTATCTTACAAGGCAAAATCAAGGCAGCTGTGACTGAAAACACTTTCGAATTTTTACAACAGTTTATTAATGTAGGGTTTTACGCCCTACAGTTTTTTTTTAAACTGATGTTTGTCTTCTACTATTGTATAGAATCAAGTTTTTCCAGATGAATAGACAGCTGTGCTGCTGGGGAGTTTGATGCGCCACTTCTTCCCAGCGAAAGCACTAGAAAGTGGTGAAGGGCGGGCGTTTTGGGGGACCGTCTTATGTAATTTTGACGTTCGAAAAGTGCTGATTTGCTCCCATTTGAGTTTTGATTTGATTCGACTAAAAAAGTTCGTGTTATCTTGTTAGATAAAGTTCAAGGTTAGCTTGAAAGTTAGTCAGCAGAGTTCAAAGGTCCATTAGAAATTACGGGATCTACGTTTAACAGCAGACTTTCGCGATAACAAAAAAAAACGTCGCTGTTAAAAAATAAAACGTTTTATTTAGGCAGCCCCCGGCCATAGGTAGAGGTGGAACACCGCGGTGGTTTTAGCCGGTAAGAGTCCGGCATGCCCCTCTGTCCCCCCCACGATGGAGGAAGTCCATGAGGATTTCCACCGCGCAACAAAAAAAGGTAGGGACCTATTTATTGGTTATTTATCACAAGCGAAGTTTACTGAAATATTTCTTTAATATTTTCTTTTTCATAGCAATTGAAAATATAACATTCAGCGATACCATTCAGGTTGTCCCATTCAGTTCCAGCCTCATAAGGAAGTAGGGAACATGATCCCACTATTTATATTTTCCAAAGGACCGAGCTGATATATGGCTTCAATTTCTCACAGCCGTACCTTACGATCAACAAACAGATAGATACAAAAGATCTACAAAGAAGTGTGGTTAGCGTTTCATAAAGTTTTCATTTTTGGGGTGCATGAAGAAACCTCCTCGTGTAGCGCAGTTTGTTCCACCAGTTACTCAACTGAACCGAGCGCTCGGCGCATCCTAGACAGTCACACCCAACACCTTATTTGACTGGCCAATTCTTCCCTTGCGGTAGTAGGGCTAACGCCCGCCTGGATTGCGACCACCCTCCCTCCGGAGTCCGGCGTCAAGCAGCCTGCTGTGTTTCCTCGATGCGTGGGAGTTCCAGTGCCTTCAGCATCTTCTGGGCACGCTCCTTCTATCATAGATCTCATCCATTCCTTTCCATCAGGCGTGATCCAGGTCAAGAGCGGGCCCGAACAGAAAAAAAAAACGCTGCCGCTAATACAGTGAAAAAGCTAAAGTGAAAGCTCGAGAACACAAGAAGTTGGCAGTTTCGTCTCAGAATTGAGTTGTTGTAGGGTTTCTTGTTTATGTCTCATAACTTTTTTTTTATATATATTTTGTTGTATATATGTATTTATTCTTATATCTTTTATAAATATTTACTCATTCTTTTTTCTCACTGTTATTGCACCTGCTGTGAATTGTCTCTGCATCACCCTAAGGTAGACTGGTAGAAAATGCCCAAGGCATTAAGTCCGCCTTTGTTCAGTTTTTACTTGTGCATAAAGTTTTAAAAAATAAATAATACAGCTACGGGTTCCTAAAAGAGCGGTTCCATCATATTATAACGGCCATCATCAAACAGAAGACGAACTAGCAGGGGATCGAGGGGGTGTAGAGTTGTTCAGTGTCAAAAACTGCTCTGTATTTAGAGAATTTTTGACACTGTAATGTCAAATACTAGTGAAATTTACGATTTATTCCGGTCTGATCCCCTGCACGGGGATCGAGGGGGGGGCCTGCTAGTTCGTCTTCTGTATGATGATGGCCGTTATTGGGTGATCGTTCACCACTTTTTTAGGAAACCAAAGGCTAGGTGGAGCGACGATTTTTGGAGGGTGGTTAGTAGCAGCTGGATGAGAGTTGCCGAGAATGAAAAAACTGAAAGGCGGGCAATCGGAGAGACCTGTGTCCAGCAGTGTACTGCTTTAGTCTGACGATGATGATGATGATATTTGAATAGCTCATGCGATGGTTAAAATATCAGCCAGTTACAGCAGCAGTACGTAGGTATAGCAGAGTGGACCACTCAATCGCTTCTCCCGGATACACAAAAATCAAAACAATCTAAAGTCATTTATTTATTCAAACTGGCTGAAAATCAGCGCTATTTAAACGTCAAAATTACATAAGACAGTCCCTCAATACGTCCGTCCTTTACCACTCTGGTGCTTTCGCTGGGAATAAGAAGTGGCGCAACAAACTCCTCAGCAGCACTGCTGTCTGTTAAGTTAGAGGAACTTGATTCTATATAATAAGAGTGTGCCAAGTAAAACTATTTCCATGACTACTTTATCGAATACTGATACTAGAGTTACATAAAGGGCGGAGATCTTCTTAAAGTTGACCTTCTGATATTTTTTTTTTTGTAAAATTTTGAAGTACCACATGAGCAGTATTAATGTTGCGCTTTGTCGTGTGTACATTTATATTTGTGGAAATATGACAGTTTTCTTTTTGGTGCTAATTGTTGTTTGTATTCATTTAGTAGTAGGTGACTCAATCAACTCTGCCTATCGTAGTCCACTGATGGACATATGCCTCTCCTACCCTGTGCTCCGCCTTCCGCATTCAGTCTGTCCTAGCCACATTTTTAAGGTCGTCGGTCTATCTAGATGCGGGGCGTCCCACACTATGCTTACCGATACGCGGTCTCTACTCCTGGATTTGTTTGCTCCACCTGCCACAGGTCCCTCTAAAAACATGGCCAGCCCACTGCCACTTATGCTTGCTTCCTCTGCAGGCTATGTCGGTAAATTTTAATAGCAACTGCAGATCATTCAAGGCCAGAAGACGATTTTCTCTAATCAAACTCTTTTTATTAGGCTGAAGTTACATCGCGTTATTTGCATTGGCATAGTCGTTAGCACGCTGAAATTCAGTCACGTAATTTGCATTCAGGTCATAAGCACGATGAAATTCCGTCGCGTAATTGCGTTGTGGTCGTAAGCACACCGAAATTCCGTTGCGTAATTTCGTAAGCACGATGAAATTCCGTTACGTCAATTGCATTATATTCGAAGCGCACCGAAATTACGTTGCGTAATTTGCATTACGCTCGTTAGCACCCTGCAATTCCGTTGCGTATATTTCGCTAGGTGCGTCGTTATGTTTAACTGGATAAACGCTACCAATCGGTTTGGTTTAAAACAAAACTAATGCAGCAATATGTCTGCCGAGAATTTCAAAGGAACAATGCAATGACATTTGTGTTACAGTTTGCTGATATTTTTCAATGTTGCACAACTCCATTTGAAAGTTTCGAGAAATTATTACTCCCGGTGTAGTTTCAAATGTTTGTGTGTTGCTTGTACCTACAGGTTGAATCTGCACTTACAGGAGAACAGTAGGTGGCAGTTTTTTTATGACATAATACCTAAGAAGTTATTTTTTTTTTTTGGTAAATTTTTGTGACATACATACTCACGCCTTATTCCCATGGGGTTAGGCAGAAAATACAGAACGCCACCTGCTACGACCCTTTATTTTATGGATGGGAAATCATCTAATGACTCCTCCCGCTCTGGGTGGAGCGGAAGGGAGTGTCAGACTCTTACTGACTAAAACCCACCCGTGTTCCTTCCTTAGCCCATTACGTTCTGGGGCAGCGGTAACCCTTTCGGACAATCCCGCTACCCACCTGCTACGACCCTTACACACTCCTTTTGCTTCCACATGTCGCAGCCAACTGGTTTAATTAGCCGTTTAGTTAACCGCCTAGCCTCTTAACTAAACGGCGGCCGTTCAACTAACGGCCTGAATGACTTTTGGTCTTTGAAAGTAGTGCTCGCCTCGCTTCGCGCTATCGGCTCACACGCGGTTGATGACAGTTGTAACCTAACCTAACCCATATGGTCGGGGTGCCCTGGCTTAGTTACTGCGACCAATTCGGCTCGCGCGCGATTGGTTACAGTTCCAATCTATACTATAATTGAATATCATTCAGGCCGTTATTTGAACGGCCGCCGACTAGTTAAAAGGCCAGGCGGTTGACTAAACGGCTAATTAAACCAGTTGGCTTCGACTCGTAACATCATAATTACATGCTCGCTGGTTGCGAGGTGTTACGCACCTGACCTTTCTCAAGAACATCACATTTGACAGCTATATGAAATGGTTGTAACACTGCAGATTGACGTAGTGTGTCAATTTGATAAACGATTAATGTTCCTGACATTACATTATCATCGTCTGCTATCATCATCTGCCTAGCCTTTTCCCAACTATCTTGGGGTCGGCTTCCAGTCTAACCGGATGCAGCTGAATACCAGTATTTTACATGGAGCGACCGCCTATCTGACCTCCACAACCCAGTTACTGGGTAATCGATACCCCATGGTAAGACTGGTTGTCAGACTTTCGGAGCTTTTACATATACTTATTTAAAACAAAAATCTTTGGCCAAACTGTAGTGCATTTTGTCGACAGTAGGTATAATACAAATTTGGCCCGAAAATAAAGCTTTTTAGGACAACAATTGACGAGGAAAAGTCTTGAAAAACGATGAGGGTTGAATGAAATGATTTATTTTTCTTCCTTCCCAACGCCACCCTCTTGACCTCCTCCTATCAAACTGCTACGATAAATCATTGTCTAAGACAATTCGTTAGAAATAACCTGTGTTCTGTTTCTATGTACTTTCAATATCCGAAGTACCTACATAATAAAGCAAAAAATAAAACGTTTATTTGGCACAGTACCGTAATGATAATGCATGCACCATTTGGCATGTAATGCATTGTGAATGGCTTGTTTTTTTCTAGAAAACATTAATATAATTACACCTTATAATATGACAGATAAAGAACATGTATCTCGTTACCATCAGCCATATTTAAACCATTGTGGGCGTACTATGGGTAGTGTTGCGTTATTGCGCAATAGAAAAACCCTTTGTAGTTCAAATCAGATTATAATTTACGAACAAATTAATCACACTAGCGAATCACACTCTGTAGGTACACGACACAACTAGATACTGAACGCGAGACAGTTCTAAGCACATGTTGTCCGTACGATGTCCAATGGTCAAGAGAGAACTGCCCCACCTCGCTGCTCGCTCTCGTCTACTCCCACACGAACTCAGGCTAGACTCTGTTAAACGAATGACTGAAGTATTTCCGACATATACATAACACAAGCACGACCCCCTGGGAACGAATGACTGAAGTATTTCCGACATATACATAACACAAGCACGACCCCCTGGGAACGAATGACTGAAGTATTTCCGACATATACATAACACAAGCACGACCCCCTGGGAACGAATGACTGAAGTATTTCCGACATATACATAACACAAGCACGACCCCCTGGGAACGAATGACTGAAGTATTTCCGACATATACATAACACAAGCACGACCCCCTGGGAAGCATAGCATAAAAGGGAGGAGGCCTATAGTCGGTAGTGGGTGGAACGAGTCTGCCAATGATGATTATTTTTATTTTATTTATTTGGCTCACCAACGATTGAATACACTGATACAAAGATATGAGATATATCCGATAAACTTATAGAATGGTGTACATACCAATTTCTTACAGATAAGAACATCATGCGTTACCTATCGATTGATATTGAGCGCCTACATTTTAGATGAGTTCTTATACTCACCGAACATAATTATGTTTTCAACCAAATTCTAAATTAAAATCAGCACTAAAATTAAAATCAACACTTGAATTGCGTAAAACACTATCAATCAAGTAGCTAATCCATTGCGTCATATGTTCGAAAAATGTGTCTGCTTTACAACGTAAATAACGCAATGAATGTTGTTGAACTGACAAAATGAAACCCATTCAAAATCAAAATCAAAAGTCATTTATTCAAACTAGGCTCAGAATCAGCACTTTTCGAACGTCAAAATTACAAAAGACAGTCCCCCAAAACGCCCGCCCTTCGCCACTTCCTAGTGGACACTTCCTTCGCCACTTCCTTCCATTGCTACTGATAGTGTGTTACGTAATTACCCCGCTGTTTTGCACGTTTAATTATGACATGAAAAAACATTGGTTATACACACATTAACTTTCTGGAATAATTTCTCTAAGTGATGGTGAAAACCCAATCAAAATCACGCAGACAGACACGAAAAGCGACTTAAATTTATTATTATGTATAATAATATGTCGGAGTCATTCGTTTGACGATTTGGAACGCCAGCGCCGCCCAGCGGCGCTCGACAGTGTCTAGCCTGAGTTCGTGGGAGTCGAAGAGAGCGAACAGCGAGGTGGAGCGGCTCTCTTGGGCATTGGACATCGCACGACGGACAAAATGTGCTCAGAAACTGTCCCGCATTCCGTATCTAGTTCAGTCGTGTACCTACAGTACACCTCGGACACTCCATACAACGCTCGCAAAAAAATTACCTATTACTACTACATACCCAAATGACGTTTGAACACGTGCAAATGTATGCGTGAACTCTATATAGTAGGGTTGGCTGTTGTGCGTAGCGTAAAAAATGGCGCGAAAAGCGATTAGTGTCCGAATGACGACGGCGTTGCCTGAACGTGTGAATTATTATGAAGTGGGAAATTATAAAACGATCGAATAAAAAAAAAACTTAGCCACTGATGATGAGATACTGTTTTAACTTGAGCGGTATGAATTTGAGTAAGCGAAAAATTAACTAAACTAACGACGAATATTGATTAATAATAAAATCCAGAACGAGCTTACAAAAAGTGGGTTGTGATTAATCCATTTCAAATATTAAAATTCTAGCCGTGCGACTAAATTACTAAGTGAGCGACTAGAAATACAGAGAGGGCACCCCGAGGTTAGGTTTGGTTAGGTTACTTTAAAACCTTTACACAGAAATAGGGACCCCGCGAAGCGGGGCTCCGTCGACATACAATGCAAGAGTCAGCGAATGACAACACAAATACTTTTACCGTGCATCGTGTGTATTTTAAGTAACTCAAATTAATTTTTGTAAGTTGCTGTTCTGTAGATTACTCGTCACTCGCAGTCAGTCGCTGACTTAGTAATACTATAACTTAAATTAATTATTTTTGTCAGTTAAAACTTTAATTTACAGTCACTCGTTTAAATACTACCCTTATGAAGTGACCTTGTAGTTCAATTGTTTATTTATATAGTCGGGTTCGTAATGAAATAAAAACATTAAAATATTTTCGTTTAAATGACTTATCTCTAAATAATCGGTTATTAAATCGCATGATATTAAAAATGCGAAATCTTACAAACAGCTTATGTAAATACAAATTCGGAAAAGCATCACAAAGTCCAACCATCGTTATAAAAATTGTGTGTTCCTGTCAGTAGTACAGCCAGCGCTGGGGTTCTCACGATTACGAACGCCCTTGCTAAAGAGTCGGCGACGAATACCTCGGTGTGCGGGGTGAGGTGCGGTATCTGATATGAGCGCGGGGAAGGGAGTGTCCCTTCTGTACGTAGTACTATTATGTATTCTGTGCCTACAATGTGTGATTCGCTAGTGTGATTAATTTGTTCATGAAATTATAATTTGATTTGAACTATAAATGGTTTTTCTATTGCGCAATAACCAACAATACTCAATAGCCATAGCACGCCCACAGTAACTAAAATATGCCTGATGATAACGACACGCATACCTTCTCCGTGATATAGATTAACACCGAAAAAATTGATACGCAATACTTACTGTTTTCAACACAAAACTTTAGCTAGACCAAAAATAATAACATTACTTACTTTACTTATTTTTATTTCATACTTTTATTTCCCAACTAATTACATCATAATAAAGGAACTAAATCAATTCATCACTCACTTAATTACAGATGAATAGTTTCAGACCCAGGCTATGAATCCTAGTCTCTAGACAATATCTTCTTCAAGATCACATATTTTATGAACGGTTTCATCGCGTGGATGGTCAATAAACGCATTATGTTCGCCCATAAATCTAAGGTTGGTTTATGGTAAACGTACGAGTATCTTTAGTTTTCTTGATAATTTACAGGAAATGCTGTAAAACTTTAGTTTAAGGGGCTCGTGGCTAAATAATAACAGCGGCACGGGCTGATCTTCAAGGTAAAGCAAATCTTGCAGTGGTCGGTTCCTGGATGCAGACCATCCATTAGAACCCTCTGTGCCTCGGAAAGAACACTAAGCCGATGTTCCTGGCTGCCATTTGTAGATCTTTGCATTCGTTACGGGTCGTCAGAAGCTCGAAAGTCTGAAAACCTGGTGGCCTACCATGATCGAATTGAAAACGATTCAAAAACAAGACATTTCTGTTTAGGTTCCTAAATTGCATCGCTTGAGCTGCTCTATGGACGTCATGGTACAAAACAAGTATGAATGAAACCAAAACTTGCGACTCAGTTTGGAACAATCACTGTCAGCAGATGGCAAGGCCTAAACGAACGAATAGTTAAACTGACGTCATGGTACGAATTAGAAGAACAGTTCAGTTTAGGTCCTAAAATGGATCGCGTTAAGAGCTTGTGGTAGGCCTCCTGTTCTCACCAAGGGGTATCGTGTTACCCAGTAACTGGATTGGGGAGCGACAGACAGTCGCTTCATTTAAAATACTAGTATTCAGCTGCATTCGGTTAGACTGGAAGCATACCATAACATAGTTGGGAAAAAGCTAGGCAGATGGAGTGTAAAACTTTAGTTTCGCTACAATTAGTCACTTCAAGAACTCTCAACATAACCAACATCAGTGTAAAATCAAGGTCAAACAAAAAATAACTGTCAATCGCAACCGATTCCCAACTCACACTACATAAATAATTCTTGAACTAAGCACAACATTCATTTACATCTTCGTCACCTTTCCGACCTTTCGTAGTAACTTATCGTTATATACTACGGCTGTCTAACGTAAAACATTGAATCTTTACCTTGGGGAGAGCCGGCGTCGGTTACAAATTGAATGTAACCAATCCTTGGTTTACGAGCGGAAGTCCCTCTTGTGTTTTAAAAGTAAACTATGTTTGATGGCGTACTTGTGGTTTAGTTATAGCGTCGGGGCTGCAAAGTTTAAGGGTTTTGCAGAGGCAAAAAAGGTTTTAATCCCCTTAAGGGTGGTAAGCTCCTTTAGCGAATCGTTTTTGGGATTTGTAAAAGAGGTTTGTGTCCGAAAATAAGCAAAAGAATAAACGGCAAAGCGTTATACACTTCGGGAATTATAGAAGTAATCCGGTATGACGAGTAAAGTTCTCATCATCGAAATCGAAAACAATCGTTTGTCGTTATCTTGACGACTATGTCAGGTGTAAAGAGAGCGTGCTGTGTTCCGTATTTTCCAAAGTAAATTATCGCCATCATTACGCCGAAAGTGATTAAAAGTGATGGCAGGGACATAATATTGATGGCCAAAAGTCACGCGCAGACTTAATTTGAGCGCACTCTATTTGGGTTGATATTTTATTATTTCTCATCTCACCGTCCGATCAGGACCAGGCCCGTGCCGGACGGCGCGTACCTATGTGTTCCACGCGCGTCTCAAAAAGATGTCAGCAAAAGGGAAGGGGCCCGTCAAGGCCGAAGCCTGCCGGGGTAGCGGGATTGTCCGAAAGGATTACCGCTGCCCCGGAACATAAATGGCCAAAGAACGAATACGGGTGGGTTTTAGTCAGTAAGAGTCTGACACTCCCTTCCGCTCCACCCAGAGAGGGAGGAGTCATTTGATGATTTCCAAACCTCAAAAAAAAAAGGACAAAAAGCAGAACCGAATTAATTTGACACAAAACAAGAAAAATAACATTCTTTACAAACCAATATCATCAATTATCATCATCGTCAGCATTGGCAGCCGTCTGAGTACAGACTTCCTCTCTTTTGTACAATGGTCGAAGCAATATGTGACGTCACATTACATGTAAATTAATTGAAATCAAGTACCATCCATATTGTCATAACTAGCTCGAATCATAACGATACCTCATTACCGATAATACCGCGGATACACATACCGCACGGTAATTATTCGTACGGAATATATTCGCACGATATCGCGGTGAATCGTGTTATTAAATTGAAACTCGCTTCGTTCGTATTTCCTAACTAGTGGCACTAGTAGGGAGTAATGTGCGGGTAAAATTATGCGGTAATTTTCACGGAAATGTACGGACGCCAGCACATCAAGCTACCCGAAACTGTCAAATTTTCCCAATCAACTTTGAACCTTATACTTTAGCGATAATGTTGAAAATCTATTAAAGAAATTTGACAGATTGTAGTAGCTTGATGTGCTGGCGTCTGTTATGGTATTATGTTGTATTTTAGATGATGAATTGTTAATTTATTTTTTGTTGCAGCGGTTTGATTGTGCGAGAATATATGTACGAAATGGTGAAACTTAATTTTCAAAACATCCTTTTAAGTAGAACTGAGATACTTTTACCACTATTTATGTTGAGATACGTGGAGAGGATTCCGGGCATTTTGTCAATTTTCAACCGCAAAAACCTTGTAAGGAAGTATGTATGATGGTGTTAGGTAATAGGTAATACGGGCTGGTGTCCGCAACTCCACGTCAAAGCGCGTATTTTGCGTACGGGTATGGTGGTGTTATAGTTGGCAATATTGATTATCATCAACCATGACCCGACTTAAGACAGAAAAAAAATGAAAGAAAATACGTTTATTTGCGGTGAACATGACGCAAAAATTAACATAAACACAAAAATAAAATAAAAAAAGAAGGTAAGGGAAACATGCGTCACATCCACGCAAAACGGCTATCGCTCAGCATTCTGCTGCGACCCTATGCAAGACAGAGCCCCAGCGCTGGTTTTCAGCGACAGCCGGCGCTGACGTGATGACGTCGTCCGATGCAGCACACAATTATTACAACACTGTGCCGGTGTAGCGTACTTAAAGATAATATTATACTAAACAGAAAACAGTGAGAATATCATCCTCAATAATCGTTTTACTCTTTATGTAGTGGCTTTCTGTCCCTTGTCTATTTTACTCCCGTTCACAAGTAATCACAGGTATACAAATATAATTTTTCTCACTAAAACACACCGAGATTAAGCGAGTTCAGACCACAAATAACTGCAAAATCAACTCCAATATCATAACTCACGTTCTCCACTGCTATCTCTTTCACACCTACAAAACCCGATAAAGACAGAAATAACTCCGTTCGAAATTTCCTGCTACACTAAAAAGTAGTGCAGCATATTTCGCTGGCTGTGGAAATTAAAACGTCAAAACCATTAATATACTTCAGGAGTGCAAAATTGTTTAACTTTTCCCATTAAAAGCTGGAGTTATGCGCCATATAGCTTATTACTTAGCTCTGGTGCACATGGGAGCTCTCCAGCTCCTTCTCAGCGCCTCTAGCTCCCTAGAGGCTTACGAATGTGATGGTTGGTTTAGTAGCGAGAATTTATTTGATAACGCTGTCGAAACGGTTAAAATTGGGGGCAGAATGTTTGCTAGAATTTGTGGTTCATTTGGATCAGGCACCACCCTATATGCGCTAACCACTTTCAATCTGAATGATTTTGAAGGATATTGCTAATCCATTGCGTCATATGTTCGAAAAATGTATCTGCTCAATAACTTAAATAACGCAATCAATACTGTTGAACTGTCAAAATGAAAGCCATTGCTGCTGTTAGTATGTTACTCAATTAACCCGCTGGTTGATCAATGAGCTGAAGAAAATGGTTAATATGACCTGAATTCGGAATTCAGCTGGCTATGGTTTAGACAAGCTCATCAGAATCAATATACTTCATTTGTAAACATAGTTACCATTTAAAAAAAAATAGATGTTCCATACACAAACTAAACACATAAACACAAACAACACAAACATAAACTAATGTTTACAAGTTGGTACTGAAATAAACATTTTTGTATTTTGTATTTTTTTTTGTATACCTACATTTTGAGCGCGTAGGTATAGATAGCACTTTTCTATGAAACAGTCGATTTTTTTTTATAACCGACGAAAAATGTCTACGCTACGGTCTAGAATCATGTGCTGAATTCATTGTTAAGGGTTGTCGTCGATGTCCCTGCAACCCTGTAAAAGGATGATGCATGAAATCTCTGCTATTAAAAAGGAAGTCAGAAAGTTTTACAAAAGTTCAGTTGTACTATCACTTTTTTACAAAGATGCAAAGTGCGAACTTGCCCTAACAGACTTTGTTGAAATCTGACGGGAATCGACGCAACGCCTACGGGCATTATAGCTGATTTGACCCAAATAGAACTTTATTGTGTGTATTGTCACAATATATGTGCAGTTCCACAGAGCCTAAAGACTAAGGTCTTCAATCAGTGCGTCCTGCCAGTTATGACTTACGGAGCCGAAACGTGGACACTCACGGTACGGCTGGTCCATAAATTCAAGGTCGCTCAGCGAGCTATGGAACGGGCTATGCTTGGGGTCTCTCTGAGGGATCGAATCCGCAACGAGATGATCCGGCAGAGAACCAAAGTTGTCGACATAGCTCACAGAATAAGCAAGCTGAAGTGGCAATGGGCCGGCCATATTAGCCGTAGAACCGATGACCGCTGGGGTAGACGTGTTCTTGAGTGGAGACCGCGAATCGGTAAACGTAGCGTGGGACGCCCTCAGGCTAGATGGAGCGGCGATCTTCGCAGGCTGGCTGGTAGCAGCTGGATGAGAGTTGCCGAAAATCGAGTTGAATGGCGTGCAATAGGAGAGGCCTATGTCCAGCAGTGGACTGCTATAGGCTGATGATGATGATGATGATGTGCAGTCAACATAAGAGATAAGTATGCAGGATCGTCGGCTATAGTTGAAGTTTAGTAACAAGCCGATGGATGTTCTCGAATAAAAATTAATTTAATTAATAAAAGCAAACAGCTCATTTATCAAATTAAATTTCAGTTGACAACATCGATCGATTTCTTACTAAACTTCAACTATATCCGACGATCCTACATACTTATCTCTTTTTGACTGTACCTATTATAAACTTAACTGTTATAATTACTGTGCAAATGGAAAGGTGCACAAATGCACACATCGTAAACGTAGTCTTTTACATAGTTGCAGTTCATATATACTGCTTTCCAAAAATACTCGTCTTCCTGCTCTTGTCTCATGTTATTTGGGGTAGGCGTAACACATTTTCATCTTCCATTCTCCCATGTAAACCGTCAAAACATCATTCACTCCCTTTTCTTTCATATCATTCCTCACACAATCCATCTATCTTTTCTTTGGCCTTCCTCTCCCTCCCGACCCATCACCTTTTATATTCATCAATATTTTAGTTACATTATTACGGGGTCAAGAGCGGGCCCCATTTAGCAATAAACAAAAAAAAAAACATGCGTTTCATCCCTCCTCATCATATGCCCATGCTTTTCAAAAATACTGATATACAAAACTATACCAACCTAGACTCCCACTACAAAATTAATAAACATTTCTCTACCATTAAACCAGCAACCAAATATTCACCAAAATTCAAGTGAAATTCTCTAAATTCCGACGTTGCCACAATCTCAATATGCTCCAATAGTAAACCAAATTTCAGAGGCAGGAGCACGCACGTACAAAGTCACCTTTTCTCGAAAAGGGGTGAATTTCCTTAGGAAGCAGTGCGGGCGGAAATTAAGACGTCTGCGCTAGGTTACATGCAACCTCCTTACATGTGCCTTTTGAGGAATTTTTCAAAGATTAATGGCTGGATGGTGACATTGTCAGTTGGGGAATGTAGGGTTGTAGGTTTTTGGTAAAGTGTGTGTCATGTAGAGACGTAAAAATGCTAAATGGATGTAATGGAAAAAAATGTATACAGGAGTTCATTTGGTATAGCGTAGAAAAATAATGGAAAATATCGTAAGGAAAGATTTGGGTATGAATTTAGATAGCTATACGTGTAAGGAAAGACCAAAGCAACGACGCATGGGCTGTATGAAAGATGATATGGCTAGTATTTCTAGGGTGACTACCTAGATGAGGACTCATAGAGAAGTCATCAGCTAGCCTTTTCCCAACTATGTTGGGGTCGGCTTCCAGTCTAACCAGATGCAGTTAATAGAGAAGTATAGAAGTAAAATAAATATTGTGCTGACCCCACATAAATTGGAATAATCGCAGGAGAATGATAATGAAGTAGTATAGCATGGGCTTTCAGTTGGTAAACTAGGGAAATGTTAAAGTTATTTAAAATGTTTACATAATTTAAAAAGCAAACAGTCTTAAAATAATAATAATAATATGTACAAGTATATAAAAAGGAGGGAAAATAATCAAAGGGCATCTAAAAATTCATCCGCATCGCTGTCAACAGGAAACGTGCCCAAAAAGCTGGCAGCATTGCCACGTTGTATGGCAATGCTGATTCTTTGGCCAAAAATTAGGCCAGCCCTCTGGTCACGAGAAAAGTCGACCAACCGCTTGGCGATGTCTCGAAATACAAAGTGGGCACTCGGGCCCCATGGCCCTAGTGTTTCAACCCCAAACGGCTCAAACATATAAGTTCCAAAAATATTTGAGTATTTGCGCCGTTTGAGGTTTTACGCACCTGCAGCAGCCGCCCCAGCACAGCTCACCGTGCTTAGAAAATGGGATGGCGCAAGGGTGTCGACACACGTTGCATCCCACATCAAAGGTCTACCTACCTTCCAAGGCATTATGGCCATTACTAAAGTAAAAAACTTATGAAAAGGAGCATTTTTGTGACAGCTTGGAAAGTACATTCTAGTGAGTCCAATCATAATCTTTAATTCTGTTAGAAGAAGATCAATTTGGCTGTATGATTGTGAACCAGTATTTGAATCTCCACTACAGTAAATAATTTTCCGCCCAAGTACTTAACAACACTGCACCAACACCACTGCAGCTACCCAAGGCCTCATTAATCCTCCTTCACAATGCACTTCCACCAAATAAATCCACTCAAAGCCGAAGCCCATAAAATCAGCCATCCGAACCAAAAAACATCTTAGCATCAGACTCTTCGGCACCGGAGCCACTTAACCAAATCCTGAGTATTCCCAAGACATTTTGGCAAGCACCTTGGACCCTCGATCACGAACATTCCTGTTTTGCTAACAATATTGCGGAATAAAATCGTACGGACGCTTCCAAATCGTTCGGTTAGACCGCTCAAAACAAACTTGGACACGTTTTATGGATTTTATAATCGGTCAATGCTGGAACTACTCCAAGCGGGGCATGGTCGGGGAAACTGTAGTCTAAATGATAAGTGGAAGCGGTTTAAAAAACATGAGTCGTGTATCCAGGTGTGTTTTGTTTTGGGAAAGAGGCCCAAACTGTCAGATGGTTATGTTTCATAAAAAGTTTTTTTTGTTATTTTTTATATTTAATTCTAATAGAAGGCAATACTTATTTTTGAAATAAAAATAAATATTTCATCGTTTTATAAAAATAGTTTTATTTGTATAGCTTCTAAATTTTTTGTTTGACCGTACTTTCCCAAGACATAACTTTTTTTTTATTTGTGGACCCAAAATACTACTCAAAAATAATTATAGTGGAATCCGGGACCGCGGTCCCGGTCCCGAAAGCCCCACGAGCCCTTTTTTTTTTGTGGATGGGAAATCATCAAATGGCCCCTCCCGCTCTGGGTGGAGCGGAAGGGAGGGTCAGGTTCTTACTGACTAAAACCCACCAGTGTTCCTTCGTGTTCCGGGGCAGCGGTAACCCTTTCGGACAATCCCGCTATCCCGGCAGGCTTTGGACCTAACGGGCCCCTTCCTTTATGCTGACATCTCTTTGAGGCACGCGTGGAATACATACGCGCTGTCCGGCACGGCCCTGGTCCTGATCGCACGGTGAGCTACCCATTACTCTCCGTCCGCAGGCCCATGCCTACGGTGGCCGGGAGTCGTCACGCGGCTCCCGACGCCCGGAGTGTTTCTCGCGGCGGCTGGGACGTGAGGCTCTCTCCCTCAGCCATCCCGCGGTCCCGCCCGTAGCATGCTAGCAAAGCTTGCAAAGCTTGCGCTAGGTTGCGAAAGTCGCTCTTTCCATGCCACCATGAGATCACGCCGGAGGTCCGTCCGCTCCGCAGCAATTTGCCGCGGAAGCGGAGTTTCCCCCCGCCGTACTGGTGTTCATGAAAGATGGAATTTTTATTAAAGTGACGTAACATTTGATTGAGCATCAACTTTGCAAACACCTTACTGAGAACTGGCAGAATTGACACAGGCCTATAATTGTTAGGTTCTTTACTATCACCGGATTTGAATAATGGTACTACTTTACTATGTTTCATAAGATCTGGAGACTCCTTGGTCAACACTGGTGTTAAATATGAAAGCTAAATAGGGCGCAATGGTTTCGATAAAAGATCTACATACTTTACAGACATTCCCCAGAGATGTTGATTTAATTTTAAGATCTTTAAACGCTTTTATAACAGCCTGGGGGTTTGTATTCTGAAACCTAAACTCCAAAGGGCATGCCTTTACATTATTTTCAAGTAAGGCAGCAGAAAGCGTGGGGGATGAATTTAAAGCTTCAGTAGTATTAAGGGGAATATTAGCAAAAAAGTTTTCAAATTCCTGAGCTATTTCTACATCTGAGTTGATGGGGCCATGTGCAGATTGTGCAGTCTCTAAATTAAATTCAGTATTACGCTATTTTTTCCTACCTGTTTCATTATTTATTATTTGCCAGGTAGTTTTTATTTTATCATCAGCTGATTTTATTTTATTGCTAATATAAAGAGCTTTAGCTATTTGGCACACACTTTTAAAAGTTTTTGAATATTTTGCAACAAACTGATGAAAGTTTGTATTATTCATATATTGCTTTAAGCCATAAAGTTCAAAAAGTTTTCCCTGCTTTTACGAATACCTGGAGTCGCCCAGTCACTAAATAAAAACTTTGTGTAAATAGTTTTAGTTTTTAGTGGAAAAATTTCATTAAACTGCGCTTTCAACAGTGAAAAGAATTCGGCGTAGAACTCATTTGGGTCACCTATATTATTAAAGTTCTGATCACATAATTTACTGGCCAAAGAATTATTTAATTTTTCCAAATTTTTACATGTAATTGTCCTAAACCTTATTTGAATTTTTTGTAAAGGCATGTAGGAGCTAAATGTTATTGTTTGTCCACTGTGATCAGATGGCAACTTATTTACAATTTGTTTGTGTAAGTAATCACAATTACAAAAAACATTATCTATACAAGTGGCAGAAGAAGCTGTCACTCGGGTTGGTTCAATAAAAACATTTGGCAAATCAAATGACCTAAAAAGACTCAACAATCTGACAGTATTCGAGTTATTTTCCAATAAATCAATCTTAAAATTTCCACATACAATTACTGACTTACTACTAGTACAAAGTTTCTTTAACACATCTTCCATTACAGAATCAAACACAAATAGATTCTGGTAACTTGGAGGTCTATATACGCATACTATAACATGCTTGTCATGCTTATCATGCTCAACACAGGACAATTCAATGTGGTGTTCAACAGACAGCCCGATTATGTCTTTTCGTTCTTTCGATTTAATAGAATTTTTAATTAATATTAATAACCCGCCATGTATCATACTTTTTCGGCTGAAATGGCTAACTACACAATAATTTTCATAATTAATTGACTTCACTTGATCATCTTTCAACCGATGCTCTGTTAAACAAACGACGTCAAACTTGGTGTTTTCCAAAAATAATTATATTTCCAGTAATTTGGAAAATACCGCAACCTTGGATACCTCACCTCATTGAACTGCATTCTACTGCATTACTTAACACGACTATCTGAAAAATATTAAAATAATGTGTCTGTTATTCTGCAATATAGAAAGAGGCCTTTCCTTGTGTCTGAATTTTGGGTACTTGCAAATAAGTGTTTGTGGTTCGAGTCTATTGTCATCAACCACAAATCCTAAATGGGGATACCCAATTTTAACACTTTGTTCCACTGGTGAACCAAACCCCAGATCCCATGCTCTACAGTCGTGCTTGTGAGGTCGCGTCGTGCACTTGTAGGCAAAAAAGACAAAAACAATTAGTACAACTCAATCACAAATTTGACGTCTTAATCTTGTGACTTCTACCACATTTGTTCTCGCCGCTTTCTGTTGCCAAGTGGCTGAAAACTTTGCCAGGGTTCAGCGGAGAACCTTTTATTTTGTTTCCCGTATTTTGATGTGATTTGAATTTAATTTCTATATTTTTATGATTTTGTTTACGTATCTTGTCATATTGAATATTCTGGTGTTTAGGTTATTGGGGAAAAATTGGCTGTGCCATTTATAGTACTCTTGACGCTGGTCGTTCGCACAGAGAAGTGCCCATATTTTATCCTGTTTCTCGTGTCAAATTAAAATTAAAATCTTTATTGCTAACTACATGTGTTTACTAGGTCTTATTAATGATTTATTATAGTTATAAAGTTCACATGAGTACATGTGAACCTTTTTTTTTTTCCGCTCTTTCAGGCACAAAAATTTACTATAAATATGGGTAGTAGCATGATTCATAATAAATAAAGTAAATAAAGTATTTATTATTAAGTTAAAGTATTATAATGATTAAAAAATCTAATAAAACTACAATAAATAATATCACATTTAAATACATATATGATATACGTCTTTTCAAATTATACCTCTAGGAATCATTAGAAATAATGAATTCGCCCCTTCTAAAAGGTGGTTTTCGTATGGAGAAGAATGGGCAAGAAACTTCACTGTTACTCTTTTAAAATGTTTTACAAGGTTTTGCATAATATATTCATTATATAATTATACGTGAAGACGATGTTGTACATAGAATAAAATTACTCTACCACAAAAGGTAAAAATAATTAAAAATAAAGCAATCACATGTACCTAAATCAATTATGTGATAGATACATGGTGCTCACATATTTACAAATATTGTTACAGTAGATGAGTTTCCTAACATTTTAACAAAAATGTGAGTTACAGTAGTCACAGAATGTAAAAATCAATGTCACAAAAATAAAAAATAAATACAATTAAATTAGCAACCAGTTTGATTTTGTCTAGACTGTAGAATATCCTAGACACAATCAAACTGCAATCACACATGTCCTCCAACCTTTATAAAATCATATCAGGCATTTGTGATTTTACGGTTTAAGGTCTCACTCAAAAAGAATACACATAGTAATTTCTATGAGGAAAATATATTAATAAGTTAAGTCATTGACTGCCACCGAGGTCACACGTTGTCCGCCAACAATAGATTTTCTATTGTGCGGTTTCGCCGGAAAATAAATTAAAATTAAAATTTACAAAAACAATTGTTTAAATAGCTTTTTAAATATAGAGCAGCAGTGGCCTAGTGGTAACGGCCGCGACTTACGAGTTGTAGGTCGTAGGTTCGAACCCAGACAAGCGCTTTACTTTGTGTAAATTATTTCATCACTACTGCTCTCAAAACGGTGAAGGAAAACATCGTGAGGAAACCGGCATTACCTAGAACCAAAAATTCGAAGACATGTGACATCTACCAACACGCACTGGGTCCGCGTGGTGGATTACGGCCCAATACCTCTCACAGAGAGGAGGCCTGTGTCCCAGCAGTGGGAACATTATAAGATGATTATGCTATGATGCTTATGCCTTTTAAAAGTTGGACGAAGTTTTGATTCCTTAATTACTTCAGTTAAATGATTATAGAGCTGTGGTTTTGAAAAGTATCTCCCATATCAATTTACTTTGTGTAAATCTTGTCGGTTAATAAAAGACCTGCATAGCTATTCACAACGATCCGACAGGCTATCGTATCGAAAATGACACATTTCGATAACCTGATTTACCTTGCCCCCGACAGCAGATAGCTATCGGAAGAATAGCGGTCGCTATTTCATTTAAACTGACAAAATTTTTGTGTTTTGGACTTGTGAACGGCGTTTAGAGGGCTCCTATGAAAACATTGATTGATGTCCGATACGGTACGGAAGCTTATCGAGTGTTTGTGAATAGCTATGCTGAGGGGCAATTCTCGTAATTTTAAGAACGTTCACAGTGTGTTCTCAGTCTCAATCTGTCAAAAATACCTCAATTTTCTCTACATTATGACATTTGTTTGTCACTGAGATGACACTGCGACTAGATTTTGGCCTTCAGTTTGTTCAAAAAAAAAAGGTAGGTAATATTCAGTCATTTGAATCAAAGTCTCCTACTTAGGAGACAATATTGTGCTACTTAGCACAATATTGTTTTTGTTTGCCTACTATCTAGGAAATAGGGTGGCAGTAGCCCTTGGCAGAAGTGGGTCCAGACTAATAAGTACCTATGGAAGGTCAGGGAAATCGATTGTTAAGCAAGTTTACTACCAACTTAAATTGTTCGTATATTCAAATCAGAGCTTTCATTCTTTGACTATTTAGTGTAGCTACGAGTATAACACGGCTAATTGCCGTAATGTGCCAATTTGATTAACAATTAATTTTCTTGACTGAATAATTACAATTGCCAAATCTTGAGTAGAGACACTTTCACTCACATAATATTTTATGTGTTTACCCTAGCAAATAAAAACAACGAGATTGTATACGTTTCTAAATCAATTCGCGCCTAATCGTACAAACTCGTAAACATAGCCGTAAAAGTTTTTATTTTTTGCCTGAATTGGTAGGTAATCGACTTAATGGATTCTTTTAGTCTTATTTGGTTAATGTTTATGTACATTTGATTCTTTTTGAAGTGGGTTTGTTTTGTATTTTGATTCTACTTGTTGCTATATCATTACGAACTTTTCCGTCCGTAACTTGTTTTGTTAGTAAAACATAGCTATCCTTTTATTTTTTACATTTTTAATGTCTATTGCTTTTTGGGCATATAGCCCTTTTCCTTGTGTACCTCCATAGGTGTTGGTCGAGGCTCTTGGCTATTCACCCATTGGCAGTCACGACTATCGGCACAATGATCGCTGAGTCCACATCCCACATGTCGACAACCTCGCGAGCTAAGTCAATTATTGTAATTATTATTATTATGAAAATGTGTTGAAACATGGAAGTCAGGTATCGTATAAAACAGGTTTTTGTTCTGACTCGTTTCGAAGAATTTCTTTATTTGCGAAGGTCACTTATTTATTTATCAGTATTTTTGTTTATTTTTGCAATGTTACTCAATATCACACTACATACACATAACATAATCAGCCTATAATATTCCCACTGCTGGGACACAGGCCTCCTCTCTATGAGAGGGCGTGGGCCGTAATCCACCACGCGGGCCCAGTGCGGGTTGGTAGATGTCACATGTCTTCGAATTTTTGGTTCTAGGACATGCCGGTTTCCTCACGGTGTTTTCCTTCACCGTTTTGAGGGCAGTTGAGATGATATAATTTACACAAAGTAAAGCGCCTGTCTGGGTTCGAACCTACGACCTACAACTCGTAAGTCGCGGCCGATACCACTGGGCCACCACTGCTCTCACACTATTTATACATATTCGTTTATTCGTTACTGTTTTATCTGAAAAAAAAACATATTTTATTTTTTATTTAAATATGCATACACACGTCACGTTGCAATATAAAACTGATTTACATCCGTCACCTCACACACCAGGTCCAGTTGAAAACCAGCGTCAGACACTAGTTGTCTGGCATTTTTGCTGAACTGGGCCTGTTTAGCGCAGTCGTGAGGCACACTTTCCTCCTTATTTTTTTTTACATTGGACTTTACACTTTTTATTTGACCTTTATTATTTTTTTTTGTTTTTATCAGATGTATGTATCTGGTGTATTGTTTCTTTTGGTCTGTGCTAAATAAATGTATTTTCTTTATTTCTTCTTCCACAGCATCTTGCTGAGTGAAAGCCGTCTTGTCACAGCCGCGACATGCGGCTGCCGACTATTTCTGTGCTCATGATTATACATATACCTAGTAAAAGTGCTGCATACCTAAACTGACCATTTATTTTTTAACTCAAAACGGGACATGTGTTTATAAACGACAGTTAGCAGGTTAAATGAAAATAAACACAACTTTTTAATTTTCTTTATTTAGAAAAAGTGTAACTTAATACAATCTGTGTTCTTCACTTTACTATAATTCAGATTAAGTACAATTATTTTTATTCTAACAAATAGCCATTCAGCGTGGAAATTGACAATAAATAGTTAAGGTTTCATTACAAAGAAATATTTTTAATAAATTCCAACAAATTGTGAAAAATAAAAATCAATCATCAGTTCACCATTCTTATTAAAACCTGGGTACAAATGTATTTTGCTTTACGAAACAAATGCCTCTCGTGTTACTAGGTAACCGATAGCGTGCGCGGGCGAGGAATCACCGATCGTCGAAGCCGGCCGCTCATGTCTGACGAGCCACGCAATTTAATTTTAAATTTTCACGCGGTTTCTTTCTTTCTTTGTTTGGGGACAAAGGGACAGGTGACTGAGAAAAGGAACAGTCCCGTTAAAAACGGGACGTATGGTCAAATTTATGCATACCCCTACGCTACGCTAATCAACTATATTTCAATGACAATTAAGTTGATTTCAGAGTGACTATGTTTGAAGTTGTAGCGTAAACTGAACTTTATTGTTTAGGAATTAAAATTATTTTTCCATTAATTCGTATTTGTTTAAATTTTTGGCAAATAAGTCGCGAACTCAGATTAGATCTGTTCGTTTTTTTTAACTTACTCTTTTTTATATGCAGGTGTTTCTGTGGGAAAGGAGCTGATTCTTTCTCTTTCTTTTACTTTACAATGTAGTTTTAAAAACGGTAAAAGAAATTCAGACGGCATACAGAACTACAGCCGGCTTACCACGACTCCTTCCGTTGCTTTTACATGGACTCAGCGTATGCTCAAAGCAAGTGCAGAACTCTGCAGACTTAGCTCGTTCATTAATGAGTGTATTGTGGCTATATCCTGGCTTTTAAAACATTTTGGATTTAAAATTCGCATTCTCTAGAAATCGAATTCGGTAAATTCTTAAATAGAATAATATCTGCTGTCTATTTACTCAAGTGATTCTATAAGTTTTTAAGAATTGCAAGGTGCAGTTATTTTTGGACTTTTGAAGTTCAACAGTTAGTAACAATGAATTTTCGGTGGCTATAGATTTTGTCCAGCAGGGGACTGATGTAGGCTAACGATGATGATACACACTTTGTAAGGACAAGCCAATGTAAATTTTATTTATTTATAGCTTTATTGGAAGCCAACCATAGTTAGGAAAAGGCTAGGCATATGATAAATTAATTATAGCTTTATTGTCTTACACTTATTTATTTATATGTTAGTATTGCAATATGTTTAAACACCTTTGAAAGAGAGACCACACCTGTCTGTGGACACACTTGTACATATCTCCGGCGAGGTTGGTCGCCATGGGCAAAATCACAGGGGCAATAATTCTCGTAATTTAAAGAACGTTCACAGTCTGATCTCAGTCTCAATCTGTCAAAAATACCTCTAATTTCCCCTACATTTTGACAAGTTTTTGACATTTGTTTGTCGCTGAGATGAGACTGCGACTAGATTTTGAACGTTTTAAATTACGAGAATTGGCCTTCTGGTCTGGAGGACTATAATATTAATGTGTAAACTAAATGTTTTGTTTTTTAATTAGTATCGTTAGTTACAGTTAGGTACAGATGGCCGATGGGGCCGAAAGGTTCTGGAGTGGCGACCGCGTACCGAAAGACGTAGCGTTGGAAGGCCTCCCAGAAGGTGGACCGACGACCTTGTAAAGGCCGCAGAAACCCGTTGGATGCGTGAAGCACTGAACCGGTCGAAGAGGAGGTGCTTGGGGGAGGCCTATGTCCACCAGTGGACGTCTTTCGGCTGAAATGATGATGATTGTTAGTTATCGATGACTCTTTAGCGATGAAAACCTGCTTCATCGTTTCCATTGTATCCAGTCTCTAACAACTCTACTCCATAAACATTTTACAAACAAACAGTGATGTGATCACTTCATCTCTCCTGCCTGGTGTACTTTTCTTGTTATTGGGTTACAATTTCATTTCCTAGGTTCTCTGTGACGAAATCCACTAATGGACGCCTATAGCTTATATCATCATCATCTGCCTAGCCTTTTCCCAACTATGTAGGGGTCAGCTTCCAGTCTAACCCGATGCAGGTGAGTACCATTATTTTAAATAGAGCGACTGCCTATGTGACCTCCACAACCCAGTTACTGGGTAATACGAAACCAATTAGAAGGACTTGTTGTCATATTTTCAGGCTTCTGACGACCCGTAATGACGGTCTAAGATCCACGAATGACAGCCGGGACCAACGGCTTAACGTGCTTTCCGAGGCACGGAGGGGTCTTGGTATGTAAAGATGGACATTCATCCACGGAGCGACCGTGGCAAGTGGGCTTAAACTGACCGATCGACCCATGCGGCTGTTATTACTTAGCCACAAGCCCCCGACATCGAAATCCCTACCATATGTTAATCAACAACCTCAAGATAATTAATTCTCAACTCAACTAGTATTTTTTTAAATTAAATTACAACACTGGAACTCTCTCCATAAAACGTTACAGCATGAAATTGATTAATTACTCCGGTGGCAGCGCGGGCGTTACTGAGACATCCAATTTATAGTTGTTTCAATAAATTTATCTTTGCAAGTTATTTTCATTGATAGACTAATTAGTTTAATTGCTTGGGGTATATTTTGATACTGCGTATCTTCGTGATGTTTTTATTTATTAATAAATCTTAAATACAAAATACAATCTAACACTAAAATATATACAGGCTGGAAAAAATCAATGGGCCCTGAAGGGAAACTACTTTAAACCTTTAAGATAGATTATGTTACTTAAACAACGTTTTGAATATAAAGGAAACATTCCTTTAATTTTATTTAAAAAATAGAAGCAACTGCATTTAAGTACAGATTTCTCGACAAGCTTACCTAAACTGGGAATCGAACCAGCTAAAAATTCAAATATATACACTCGCTATTTTATTTACTAATCGATGGAGAGAGGTCACAATACCACGGTGCACGAACGGTGGTGTGCACGAATTTTTTCTGTGTGATCATATCAGAATTGAAGAAATCAAAATCCAAAGTCATTTATTCAATTTATGCTGATAATCCGAGAATCTGAGAGACCGATTTCCACGGGACTTTCACTGGCAGATAGCTGATGTAATAAAGAGTAACTTAGGTTACTTTTATTTCAGAAAAAAGAATCCACGCGGACGTAGTCGCGGGTAAATAAATAAATGACAATGGACGTCTTTCGGCTCAGATGATGATGAAGGCCACGCTAAGAGTAATTAAGCCAGTGACCATTAGCAAGATATTATTACCGGAGTCAAAAATACCTTAATGTCGGTACATTTTCGGTATCTACCAAAATATAGTGGACAGTCTGGATTGCTGCTAGTTTATCGAAACAGGAGGCCTACCACAAGCTCTTAACGCGATCCATTTTAGGACCTAAACTGAACTGTTCTTCTAATTCGTACCATGACCTCAGTTTAACGATTCAGTTTAGGCCGTGCCATTCTGCTGATAGCGATTGTCACAAACTGAGTCGCAAGTTTTGGTTTCATTCGTACTTGTTTGGTACCATGACGTCCATAGAGCAGCTCAAGCGATGCAGTCTAGGAAGCTAAACTGAAATGTTTTGTTTTTGAATCGTTTATAATTAGATCATGGTAGGCCACCAGGGGCCCGATTCTGTAAAATACTAACTTGTCAATCGTGTGTCGGTAGTGTGTCAGTAGTGTCTCAATAGAATAGTCATTGACATTTGGCATTCTACAAGTTATTTATTGGTCATTAACTTGCCACTGTGGTGCCATTGAAACGCCACAGTAAGACTATTAATACTATTGGTAGTCTGTAATATTTTTAAGTGTATTTGACACTTGTGTCTATCGTGTTTGAATAGTATTTTGGCCATCGAACCGCCATTATGAAGCCATCGAACAACGACACCTCTTTCCGCTATTGTTGATTTGGTTCAATTTGTTTATTTTTTTAATTTAAAATAAAGTGTGCATGTAAAAAGGTGTGGAATAAAATTAGTCGTCATGAATAGAAATTCACACCAACACCTCGATTTCAAGTGCAAAAACTACTGTATCTTTTTTTTTTCAATTGCTTATATCTCGAAAATGGTGTGTCCTATCGCAAAAATAATGAAAATTTCGACCCCCTTTAGGAAACACATAAACCCCTAAAACTCAACATGTAGGTAATAATTTTTTATATTTTCCATACAAAAAGTGAAAAATTCCTTAAAAAACACTGCAAATCCACACCATGCGCGCCTGCGGCTCTAAAAAAAAATTCACGGGATAGGGCAAACAAGTACTTACCACGTGTCGACGAGTCGCGATTGTCAAATTCCATTTTAGATGTGTCAAAATTATTTTTAAATTTAGAGAATTTTTATGCAGATGGTAGATTTTTGTTAGCAACACTGAAAACTATTGTACTGCCACACTATCGACATACAATCGACACACTACTGAGACACCACTGAAACTTGTAGAATACCAAATGTCAATGACTATTCTATTGAGACACCACTGACACACTACCGACACACGATTGACAAGTTAGTTATTTTACAGAATCGGGCCCCTGGTGGTGAAATTGAAAATTACTAATATTGAGATTTCTCTCTGAAATGAATTTATTTTGGTCAACTTTATTTTTAATTTGCTACTGTGCGTTGGCTGCATCACGTTGGACTGGAAGGGAACCCAACATCTATATCTATACATTTTGTTTAGGGAACGCATTTTTCGTCGAATTTAACGTTAAAATGAAAAATACATCTCAGGTTGAATTACTGTGTTCTCTTTCCATTAGCCTATTACTGCCAACATTGACTAAGTAAAGTTAATTAAATAGTTAACGATATCAAATGACAGCGTGACGCCTGCGATCAGATATTTTAATTACAAGTCAGAAGATACGTTGATGTATTTATTGAACGTATAATAATTTACTCATAATACGCAATTTATTCCAGTTATAATAATAATAATAATATAATTGTCCGGAGGTTCCTCTCTCTGGAGCCCTGACCGCCGGTAGCTTGGACCCTGTTCCCGATACCGGTGGGCTACTATTTTTTATATTTTTAAATGTTTTTATATATTATTTTTTATATTCTAATATTTAAAAATATAATTTATATGTAAATAATGAAATAAAGGAAATAATAATAATAATCATTTTATTTCAGAATTCCATAAATTTGTTAGTAAAACATTAACCTTAAATAACTATGTTAGTAAAACATGCAGGTTGGACAAACAATGGACGAGCGGGCAATCAAATTATAATAAGTAATCAAGTTATAATTTGATTTTTAATTTGCTATTTGTTGTAATTAATTGGTAGATCGGTAGCCAATTAATGGCAGTCTGTAGTTGACCCACAGCAACTACTGTAAGGGACCTCGCGCACTAGACGATCACGACTCCGGCCAGTGGCCGCAGCGACCAAGCTAACTATAGAAACCATATACACGTCGCGCACTTGGCCGCAACATGGTTTCTTGTTAATTTGGTCGTTGCAGCCACTGGTCGTGGTCGTGGCCGCCTAGTGCGCGAGGTCCCTAAGGCTGGCTTTTGCTGGTACAGAGGAAATTTGAGCATTGATAACATTTTCCCTTTGATTCATATTACTGTGTTGTGTGTGCTGTGTATGCATAAGCCTGCACACGTTCGTATTATTGGTATGTCACGACACAAAAAATGACACAGTAATGTGTATAATATGGCTTCACATAATTATGTACCTTTAATTAGGGTTCAAACTCAAACTCAAACTCAAAGCATTTATTTCAATTAAACCATTTACAGGCACTTTTGAATTGTCAAGAAGTCGGTCAGTCAAAAATAAAATGAAGCTAGTTGCCCATTCCAAAGCGTAGGTACCTATGGAGAAGAACGGGCAAGAAACTCCATGGACACTCTTTTAAATTATATTTTTACAAAAATATTAGTTACATCATTAATGTTGAATTTATAATAATATGTGAGAACGATGTAAAAAAAGACGTATGCGTTAAAAGCGTCCAGAGTACAGCAAATATTAAATAATAAAAAAAAACAACAATCCAAAAATAAAATTATTAAAAATAAAAATAAGCCGAGGCAGCCGAGTGATGACCAGCCCCAACTGACGGCGCCCGTTCACGAACATGACGCATAGTTATTCCTCAAAACGCAAAAAATAATAATATTATAATTTTATTCCTCGAAATGCATCAACGATGAAACATAGAAAAGAGCGTGAAAGATTCGTAATAAATGATATCGATAGACGTTTCATTTGGTGCGTTTCAAAGTTCGTGCGTTTCGAGGAATATACCCCTTTAATTAGATTTCGCACAATATTTCCCTTAATCTAAAGTCAGTGATCTATCCAAGATAAAGATATGATTCAAAAGTCATATTAGTCATTGACAGATTTTGTTGACTATGTCGAGATTGGTGTCATCATCATCATCATCATCCTAGCCTCTTCCCAACTATGTTACAGTTACAGCCCAAGCGGGTGCAGCCGGATACCAGTAGTTTACATGGAGCGACTGCCTATCTGACCTCCACAACCCAGTGACCGGGTAGTACGATACCCCTTGATAAGACTGGTTGTCAGATTTTCGGGCTTCTGACGACCCGTAACCACTGTCAAAGAATTACGATACACAGCCAAGGGCTTAACGTGCTTTCGGAGGCACGGAAGTGTCTTGGCTTGAAAAGATGGTCACTCATCAACGGAACAACCGCGGAAAGCGTTGCTTAACCAGGTCGATCGGCCCGTGCGGCTGTTATTACTTAGCCACAGCTCTCACATTCTGTTACATGAGTGTGTATATGTACCTTTCGAGTCATACAGCACATAATACATACCGGTCATTGTGCTTCAAAACTAGGCAACTCACTTACATTAAAAGAATATATCCCACAGAAATGATCTTTCAAACTATGATTAGGCTCATCAAGCGACGGAATCCAATCTGAAAGAGCATTGTGGAAAATTGTAGAACATTTTTCATTATTAAATGGAACATCTTCATTATTTAACTCTTCAGTTAGTCTTCGCGAACAAATTGGAAAATACGCCTGAGGCCCTTTTAATTCTGTGGAAACTAATCTTGGAGATATCGGTTAAATTCTTTTATATAAAGCCTTCTTTTTTCCTTTTTTTGGGTTAAGTCTGAACTGGAAATTTGAAATAGGTACCGTTTCTAATACCTTCTTAAAAATACAATGGCCAAGAAAGTCATGCCTCCCTATTCGGAATTTTGGATTTAAATTAGTTTTCCTTGACCTTGAATTCAAGGTTGCTAAGCGAGCTATGGAACGGGCTATGCTTGGAGTCTCTCTGAGGGATCGAATCCGCAACGAGGTGATCCGGTAGAGAAGCAACGTTGTCGACATGGCTCACAGAATAAGCAAGCTGAAATGGCAATGGTCCGGCCATATTAGGCGTAGAATCAATGACCGTTGAGGTAGACGTGTGGAGACCGCAAATTGGCAAACGTACGGTAGGCCGCCCTCAGGCTAGGTGGAGCGACGATCTTCGCAGGAAGGTGGATGAGAGTTGCTTATAAAAACTTTTTTACAAAAAAAAAACAACCGACTTCCAAAAAAAAACACTACAAAGTGAAAAATAACTTTAATTTCGGAAGTCGGTGTCGTTGGTTCCACATTTTCGTTTTTTTGACACCGACTTCCGAAATTAAAGTTATTTTTCACTTTGTAGTGTTTTTTTTTGGAAGTCGCTTGTTTTTTTTTTGTAAAAAAGTTTTTATTTTTCGCTTTTTAGTTGTACCTACCCCATAATACAAATTCATATAACACTACTTGCTATGTGAATATTAGTGGAAGGAAGATAAACATCATCAATATAAACTAAGTGGAAAACAAACGTATTGTTGAAGCTAATTCCAAAACTACCCAAGCAAAGTTCATAAAATTTATATGGGACCACCTCTGAAGCATACCTTATTCATTAATTAGACTAGATGCTGATAATCCTGGCTGCAGCATCAGGCCAGACTTATGTCAACATTGCATTGAACTTAAAATTTAGTCCCGTTTAAAATGATCCCAAAAACGACTACGGTGCTGTAATTTCAAGGTTTGTACTTTTTCTGATGCTCCTGGCTTCAGCATCAGGTCTCTCTCGTGTTCTTCATTAACAGTACGTTTATCCACACATCGAGCCCTTTTCAATGAGCCTAAACACGATATATCTGCTGTTAGTTGTCGAGGAGTTAGGCACTCTGCAGACTATCCTGACTGCAGCATCAGGTCATGACTTGATGATCATGAGAACAAATGTGGCAAATGCCCTATCAAACATCAAAACAATTTACTAAAACAGTCCTTGCCTGTTCGAGTAACTTCTTACTGTTAAGGAGTTGTACCTTCCATCATCAGCCCAGCTACCTGAGATGGTGACAACCATACGCAAATACACAAGATCCTTCATAAAATATGCGAAAAACAATAAGTGAGCCTATAAAATTTGAGGGTTGCCCTCGATTTCTCTAAGATCCCATCATCAGATCCCGACTTGTTGACTATGGGACCATTTGGGAAGTATACCCTTTCCAACAAAAAAAGAATTTTTCAAATCGGTTGGCAAGCGACGGAGTTATGCGCGAACAAACCTAAAAAAAAAAAAAAAAAAAAAAAAAAATACAAACATTCGAATTGAGAACCTCCTCCTTTTTTAGAAGTCGGTTAAAAATCGAGTTAAATGGCGTGCAATGTTCAGCAGTGGACTGCTGTAGGCTGATGATGAGATTAGTTCTCTGTTTATGGAAGAAGAAAACGGTTTGCACCGACCCCACTTAACATGGAACAAGGCCAGGAAAACGATTTATTCATTTATTTATTTTTATGGGTTCACCAACAATTGTTTGCACAGGTTGTACGAGTAGGTATGCTAGAAAGTAACATGCAGAAATGTGAATGCCATAGTGCAACAATCACTTATAGGTAAACTCCGCATGCATAAAGAAGTTGTAAAATTTTATAATATTAATCTAGTTTAAAAAACAAAAAATACTAATCTAAAGGTCTAAATAATATAACAACTTATGGAACTAATTACATTATTCTCTCTCAAACGAGAAAATGAAAAGTTAAACTATTAAGAAAGGTACAATTTAATATGTTAATCTAGTTAATAAAAAAAAAAAACGAATGTAAAGGTCTAAGTAATTAATATATTATAGGGTAACATCGTAAGGAACTTATTATACTTAAATATATTATATTCTCTCTCAAACGTGACAATGAAAAGTAAAGCTACTTAGCAAGATGGCTGGGATGGATGGAAAATTGGCTTTCAATCTGCCCAGACTCTCAAAGTGCAAATCAATTTGACCACTGCAGCTATTTACATGATGATTATTATCTCTATTTATTACCTTAACTCGATAGAAAATAGGTATACCCGAAAAACCGCGTAACTCGTAGTCCAAACACACCAAACACTGGTAGACTTTTCGCGTGTACGCACGGCTACACACCAAGCTATACATAACCAGTATAAGCTGATTTCTGATTGTGCGAAAAACCTATACAATGCGAGGACAGCTAAAACTGGAAATGTATAGCTTTATGTGTCGCCGTGTGTACCTGTGTTTGTTAACGCGCGACAAACGTGCCCACCAAAGGCATACAAGTTGACCACTCAGTTGTCTGTCACGTTTATTTGGGACGTCAATTCTCGCATGAAACACGTTCAGCGCGCGTTTGCTAATGTGAACGCGTCCTAATGTCGGCTATTTTCGGTCACAGGTTATATTACTTATGACATGGTATAAACAATCGAGAAAATTTTCGTAATATGAACCTACCTGTGATAGAACACGGTGAAGGAAAACATCGTGAGGAAACCGGCATGTCCTAGAACCAAAAATTCCAAGACATGTGAAATCTCCCGCACTGCGCCCGTGTGGTGGATTACGGCCCATTCCCTCTCACAGAGAGGAGGCCAGTGTCCTAGCAGTGGGAACGTCATAGGCTGATTATGTTGTGATAGAAATACAGCCGCTCAATTCTGTAAAAATCTCACCGTGAAAACTTAGGTGAAGTGAGCTGTCATTAGCATCAGGTGGAATGAAATCTCACTTTAAGCTCACTCCACCTAAGTTATCACGGTGATCTTTTTACAGAATAGCACCGCAGTTCTTTACTAAACTCACAAGTTAGACCTACAAAGTTGTAAGTTTGTATTCAGAACTTTACCGTACTCAGAATAAAGGTCAGAAATGGCTCCATGGTTTGAACCTGGGTGTAAAAATATATCTTGTTTTGTTATAAGACGGTTTAGGTTTCAAAATTCTCATTTGTAATATCCATACTATATGTATATTAATATCATTATAAATATTATAAATGCGAAAGTGTGTCTGTCTGTCTGTATGTTACCTCTTCACGCTTAAACCGCGATTTAGATGAAATTTGGTATAGTGATAGTTTGAGGCCCGGGAAAGGACATAGGATACTTTTTATCCCGATATTCCCACGGGATCGAAACTTATGCGGGTGAAACCGCGGGGCGCAGCTAGTATCTTAATATGAACAAAAATAACGTTTTTTTTTGTCTAATAACAACCATTATAGGTAATAATAAAACATTAAAAATATTAAGACATAATACCACAAAAGTTGTTGCCAAATAATTGTACCGTTTCTGGCAACATTACATTATATTATTTTCGGAAAACAGGATGCGGTTGTCACATAAAAAGGGAGATGATTGCCGAAAGCATTTGTTACGATAATAAATACCATGATATTAATGTCTGGGCTAATGTACATTGGTTTCCAAGTCCGTTTTGTTCAAACGAAGTATTTATTGTATGTTGTGTGATTGGTAATGAGTGTGTGTAATTCATTATTGGTCTACTTACGAAGTGCTTTTAAAAGTCTATCTATATCTATACATATCATCATCTGCCTAGCCTTTTCCCAACTATGTTGGGGTCGGCTTCTAGTCTAACCGGATGCAGCTGAATATCAGTATTTTACATGGAGCGACTGCCTATCTGACCTCCACAACCCAGTTACTGGGTAATACGATACCCCTTAGTAAGATTGGTTGTCAGACTTTCGGGCCTCTGACTACCCGTAACGACTGTCAAAGATCCACGAATGACAGCCGGGACCAACGGCTTAACGTGCTTTCCGAGGCACGGAGGGGTCTCAGTATGTAAAGATGGTCACCCATCCACAGACCAACCGCGGCAAGCGTAGCTTAACCTGATCGATCGACCTGTGCGGCTGTTATTATTTAGCCACGGACCCCTCCGGTCCATCTGTACATATATACCTATACAAATAAATAAAATTGGAGTGTCTGTTTTTAATATTAAAATAACCGCTTTTTATTAAATGCATATGGATGTCTTGGTACACGGTACATATACCAAAATAACATTTTTTTACTATTTTTGTCTGTCTGTCTGTTAGTTCCGAAATGACTGGACCGATTTTGACGGGACTTTCACTGGCAGATAGCTGATGTAATAAGGAGTAACTTAGGCTACTTTTATTTTAGAAAAATATAGGGTCCCACGAAAAAAATTCACGCCGACGAAGTCGCGGGTGACAGCTAGTTATTTATTAAATAAAGAAGAAGAAAAAGAAAAAAAAAATTTGACATTATAAAACGCAAATTACAAATAAAAAAAAAACAATCAATCTATGTGTGTTAATTACCTACATCGCATAAGTACCATTGAATAGAATCAAGTTCTTCTATCTTAAGCGACAGATGCTGAGTTGCCAGGGAGTTTATTGCGTCACTTCATCTTATAACGAAACTCTAATGTTTGTTAAAACGAATCCCGAATTATTTCCACGCTTACAGGACACTGTCCCACGTAAAAGACGGGATATGAGCATAATTCGTGTATATCCAGCTAAAACTGCACTCATGCGCAAAAGTATCATCTGATTGTCTCCAACTATATTTAACAAGCTACCTAAGCGTTGGAAGGAGCTAAGTATCAGTGCGTTCAAACGTCAGTTGATAGTGTTTTTATCGCAAAAAGCATTATTATAGTGTATCTGAATTTTTAGTCGAAAAACTTGTCTGATATTTTAGTTTTATTGATTAAAAGTAGTAATGTGACTAAAATATTTGTACGCCAATATATTATAATAAGGCTAAACATGATTGGACTATAATATCATTTATTAACATCTTGCATTCTCTTGTATGTATACAATGTTTATACAAATAAATAAATCTTATCTTATCTAATTTGAATAAATGTTTTCAGATTTTGATCAGATTTTATGCCCAGCGGAAGATAAAAGATACCTATGTCTTTCTATTGTAAATGATAAATGATTTCATTTCTGTAAATAGGTTTGTACAAATACTTTTACACGTCAATCATATTTTAAAAACTAGATGAGGTCGACGTTTCCTATCTGGCTACTCTGAGAAGAAATGCGAATGCTGAGAAAAACAGCAGACTTCCAAAAAATACACTACAAAGTGAACAATAACTTTAATTTCGGAAGTCGGTGGCAAACAACGAAAATGCGAACTCAACGACACCGACTTCTGAAATCAAACTTATTTTTCACTTTGTAGTGTCTTTTTGAAAGCCTGTTGTTCTTTTTTATTGTAAAAAAGTTTGTGTTTAAGATGTAGGTGCAGGTAAAAACAAATGTATAGTCTTCGAAGTAGAACTGCCATTGATGCAGAAACGCCAGCATTAATTAAAATGTATTGCCTTCAGCAAAGTCTAGACACAAATTGCTGTAGTCGCCTAATCTGTAGCTCATAGAACACGTTTCAGGGATTGATTTAGTGTTGTAGCGTTTTGGCGTTTAGCTTGGCAAGAGAAGCTGTGTGTAATTATTGTTTCATAGTATACTAGCTCTTCCCTACGACTTCTTCTGCGTGTATTTCATCATTTTGTTATACAAATATCCAGTCTTCTTCTTCGTACTTCTTACTCTTACTCGTTGTTTTTTTAATATACAGTATGTTAACTAACAGAGGGCGTTCCCGTTAACCCGCAATAGTATAACATCCATACATGCTAAAAAAAATATTACCATTCGAAAATAAAACGTTTTTATTTTTTTTTATATTAAAATATTTACAAAAAATGTTAAATTGATACGTAAAAGAAACATTGTACACGCGTACTTGAAGGACGGCAACGTCGCAATTTATTTTTGAATGACGTATCAATTTAACATTTTTAGTGAATATTTTAATATAAAAAAAAAACACATTTTATTTTCGAATGGTTATATTTTTTTAGCATGTATGGATGCTATACTATTGCGGGTTAACGGGAACGCCATTTGATCTGTTTTCTTTTATTATTATTAGAATGTAATATTTATAATGTTTGGCTTTGTATTAATATGTAAAACCGTAAATAGTACATGTTGTGTTAGCCTATAAGTAGGTAATTGTTGCACTTATAAACGTATTATTGAGAAAATATTGGTAAAATGTATTGTGTAAACAATTGTTGGCTAACCTAAATAAATAAATAAATACCCCCACGTTGGAGGAAGTCCATGAGGATTTCAACCGCGCACCAAAAAAAAAGCCAATGCGATGCGACGGGGTGGATCGGGGAACAAGAAATTTCACGCGGACGAAGTCGCGGGCATAAGCTAGTTCAAAATAAAATTCTAGTTTCTGTGCCATAAAAATGTTTGCAAAATTAAAATATCTCAGTCCATGCAATCAAGTGTGGTAGACGCAAGAATATTTGTGTAGAATATTAGATTGTCTGATTGGTAAAAAACAAAGGATCCTCATGAATGTGTAACGATTCGAACAATTCGCGCTGAAGGCGGATTCTACAGCATAATGCTGTGTCAATATTTGAAAATTATAGGATACACATATAAGATTTTGTTTCTAAAGGATACACAGGATGAAATTTAATGGTTTAGCAAATTCAAATATCTAATTCAAAGTGCTATAAAATAAATTTAGAGCATGTCATTATGGATAGGGATGCACAACGTGTCCATAGGAGAGCGAATTGGCAACGTCCGTCGTCGCACGCACTTTTTTTCGTAGGGACGCGGACGGTCAAAATTACGTAGGTAAAAATACCGCTAGTTCAACGCGTTGCCAACTTGCTTCATATTATGAACCCAGCGATGAATGGATTACTTAGCGGGCGCGCGCTAAAATTGATACTATAATTTTCTTATCAGTTTTCATAATGTGAAAAAAAAATCTGGAACGACGATCATTCGTGTCTACTTGAAGGCAATAACTTAGTTTGCACTATCTAAGGCGATAATTACACGATTTTTTTCAAAAATTTAGATTTGGGAAATGACAATTTGTAATGATTATGTAACACTCGAAGTCGCGGACGAGTATGTTTATCTAGGACAAACTGTCCAGTTAGGTAGGTCCATCTTCGAGAAAGAGATCCATCGTCAAATCCGACTCGGCTGGGCAGCGTTCGGGAAGCTACGCAATATCTTCTCGTCCCACATACCGCAGTGTCTCAAGACGAAAGTTTTTGACCAGTGCGTGTTGCCAGTGATGACATATGGCACTGAAACGTGGTCGCTCATAATGGGCCTCATTAGAAGGCTAAAAGTCACCCAAAGGTCAATGGAGAGGGCTATGCTTTGAGTTTCCCTGCGTGATCGAATCAGAAATGAGGAGATCCGCAGGAGAACCAAGGTAACCGACATAGCCCGAAGAATTGCCAAACTTAAGTGGCAGTGGGATGGGCACATTGCTCGCAGAACAGATGGCCGATGGGGCCGAAAGGATCTGGAGTGGCAATTGCGTACGTGGAAGACGTAGCGTTGGAAGGCCTCCCACAAGGTGGACCGACGACCTTGTGAAGGCCGCAGGAACCCGTTGGATGCGAGAAGCACAGAACCGGTCGAAGTGGAGGTACTTGGGGGAGGCCTTTGTCCAGCAGTGGACGTCTTTTGGCTGAAATGATGATGCAACAGTTACTGCACCTCCTATTTCGATTTGTCGCAAGTTTTCAATTTCATCCTGTATAGATGATATACTTTTTATTTAGTACACATGTATAAAGGACAAATATAAATGTAGGAATTTTACATAGGGTGACACTATCTTTGTTTCAAATGCTTATATTGATAGAAAACAAGTCAATGGACACAGTTAAGTAGCTATATAATGTATATCATGTCTTTTTTTTTTTTTTTTTTTTTGGATGGGAAATCATCTAATGACTCCTCCCGCTCTGCGTGGAGCGGAAGGGAGTGTCAGACTCTTACTGACTAAAACCCACCCGTGTTCCTTCCTTAGCCCTTTATGTTCCGGGGCAGCGGTAACCCTTTCGGACGATCCCGCTACCCCGGCAGGCTTCGGCCCTGGCGGGCCCCTTCCTTAATGCTGACATCTCTTTGAGGCGCGCGTGGAACACATACGCGCCGTCCGGCACGGGCCTGGTCCTGATCGGACAGAGAGCTACCCATTACTCTCCGTCCGCAGGCCCGCGCCTACTGTGGCCGGGAGTCGTCACGCGGCTCCCGACGCCCGTAGCGTCTCCCGCGGCGGCTGAGGCGTGCGGCTCTCTCCCTGAGCCGTCCCGCCACCTCCTTCGCTAGCATGACTGCTTCGCAGAAGGAGGTGACCGCCTCCCACTCCCTCTCGCCCCGGACCATGGCTTGAACCAGGGCCGGACGCGAGAGGTCGCCGCCGTTGCCGATCGCCTCTACGAGGACACGGCGGTGCTCCGCCCAAGCGGGGCAGACCTCCACCGTATGCTCCACCGTGTCCTCTGGGCGATCCTCGCAGTGGTGACACCCGGGCGTCTCCTCCCGCCTGATGATGTGCAGGAACCTCCCGAAACATGTATATCATGTCTTGGTTTGGGTGGCTTGGCAGTTTTATCTTTTTAGTTTGGGTGTCTGATCCTGTGAGTATTTTATTTGGGTTGGTTGGTTGGTACAGACGCCAGCACATCAAGCTACTGCAATCTATCAAATTTCTTTAATAGATTTTCAACTTTATCGCCAAAGCATAAGGGTTCAAAGTTGATTGGGAAAATTTGACAGTTTCGGGTAGCTTTATGTTCTCGCGTCTGTACAATTGTATTAACAACAATTTTTATTCTACATTAAATAAATATGACGTTTGACCATTTCCTATCAACAGCGTCGGCACAATTTATACAAATTATTTATAGAATGACTTGCCAATAATAACTATGAAACTGAAGTGGAAAGGGTCCGCCGCGGGAGACGCTACGGGCGTCGGGAGCCGCGTGATGACTCCCGGCCACCGTAGGCACGGGCCTGCGGACGGAGAGTAATGGGTAGCTCTCCGTCCGATCAGGACCAGGCCCGTGCCGGACGGCGCGTATGTGTTCCACGCGCGCCTCGAAGAGATGTCAGCATTAAGGAAGGGGTCCGCCAGGGCCGAAGCCTGCCGGGGTAGCGGGATCGTCCGAAAGGGTTACCGCTGCCCCGGAACAATTTAAAATTATGCGGTAATTTTCACGGAAATGTACGGACGCCAGCAGATCAAGCTACCCGAAACTGTCAAAATTTACCAATCAACTTTGTACCTTATACTTTAGTGATAAAGTTTAAAATCTATTAAAGAAATAGTAGCTTGATGTGCTGGCGTCTGTACAATACAATAATTGGTATCAGTTGCATTGATAAACAGAAAGCGTTCCTGAATAATAATAAGAAAACAATAGTATTGTTTATTTGTTTTAATTCAGTACTAAGTGTTTTGAATCTAGACTAGCTAGAATAGCTTTTGCGCGCGGTTTCGCCCCAGTGGATGTCGGAAAACATCCCACGGGAAAGTACTGCCGGGATTAAAAGTACTCCAGCATTTCATTCCATAACAGAGCGTCTAGAAGGGTAGTCTAGATCTAGGGCGACTAGATGGGTTACCTTTATCTTTATCGGGACTAAATAGAGTGCACTGCTAACAGAGCATTTTGACTTTTGACAGCAATCATCTCACAATTCTCACACAACCGTCTACCAACTCAATACCACTCTCGACACTGGTGATCAATCTTCTATACAAATAAATAAAATTGGAGTATCTGTTTGTAATATTAAAATAACCGCTTTTTACTAAATGCATAATGGATGTATACACGGTACATGTACCAAAATAAGATTTTTTACAGTTTTTGTCTATCTGTCTGTTTGTTCCGACTAAGGATGTTCTGAATAAGCTCGCTCTATCGTCGACTTTGTCTCTGTCACCTTTGACCTAGACTAGAGTCAAGAGCAAGTCCATTTCAAATAATAAAAAAAAAACTAATCTCTGAAACGGCTGGACCGATTTTGACGGGACTTTCACTGGCATATAGCTGATGCAATAAGGAGTAACTTAGGCTACTTTTATGTTAGAAAAAGAATTAGGGTTCCGCTCAAAAATAAACCCTTTCCCGTCATGCACGCGAAGGAAGTCGCGGGCACAGCTAGTTAATAAATATATTTACGATGTTTCTCATATAACATGACATATAATTTACAGACACAGGGCTGTTCTCCGGATGATAATAAAACCGCCCATTTGGCATCCCTCCCATGACAATCACGGGGTAAAACGTATAAATCTACGTCCTTTCGTAGCGGTGACTTTCCGCGGGGACAATGTAAAGGATATTGTAGAAGGTGCATAAAGATCAACGTTCTTTAGTGCATATAATCTATCTGTACCTATCTATACAATTAAATCAAATTATATTATATAAATATACTTTATTATTATATTCATTTTATTGAAGTGTCTTTTTGTAATGTCTAAATAACATATTTTTACTAAAGGCATATGTAAGTATGTAGGTATAAAAAAAAATGGTCTGTCTGTCTGTTTGTCCCAGCTAATCTCTGAAATGGCTGGACCGATTTTAACGGGTCTTTCAATGGCAAATAACATATGTTATAAGGAGTAACTTAGGACACTTTTATTTTAGAAAAATAATTATTGTTCCGCGCAAAACAATTAAAGCCCATGAAGTCCAATTTGGTTTTCGGGTGTGTCGTGGGCACAGCTAGTCAATAATAAAAATAATGTTTGAAAAGACCTATTGCCACACAATTGATTGTCACATTTCATTAGCATGAAATTATTTCTGTGAAAAAGTGTGTGTCACTCGAATAGGAAGATCGCAAACTAAACACAATCATAAAAAAAAAAAAAACTAAACTAAATAAAAAGAAAGTAAAAACAAAGTCCTGGTGGCCTACCATGATCTAATTAAAAACGATTCAAAAAAATTTCAGTTTAGGTTCCTAAACTGCATCGCTTGAGCTGCTCTATGGACGTCATGGTACCAAACAAGTATGAATGAAACCAAAACTTGCGACTCAGTTTGGGACAATCGCTGTCAGCAGATGACATGGCCTAAACTGAATCGTTAAACTGACGTCATGCTACGAATTAGAAGAAGAGTTCAGTTTAGGTCCTAAAATGGATCGCGTTAAGAGCTTGTGGTAGGCGTCCTGTACGAGCGAGCTGCGATCTGTGTAATGAAAATGAGACCGTGGCAAATGGACATTTGTTTCATATTCAGCTGAATGATTGACGATTTTATTACTAGCTGCGCCCCCCTCCCTTTGGGTGTAGAGTTGTTAACTTTCGATTGGAAAGTACACCATTTTCTTATTCATTAAATTACATCACTGCTAGTACTCGTATTATGAAAATGAACAAAGCAATCCTTTTTCCAGTCATCTGTCTACTGTAACACCCAAGAAATAGTGGTTTATTTAAATTCTCCGACATCTTGGGGGTCGTTTGGGTGCACAATCACTAAGATAAATGCTGCGACATTCCTCGCGGTCATCAGATATTGTGGCAGTAAAAGGAATCGTTTATGTATGCGGCTGGGAAATAGGTCACACTTTGGCTCTCATAAACGCGAAAGTGTTATATTCTAATAAACATGCTGAATATTAATTATAATGTTCAAAGGAAGTACAATTAATTCAGAGATGATTGATGTACTATAGCGTGACATTACACATCACACGGCTTGAAATTAGAAACATTACGGCTAGTTAGGACATGCATCGTATACGATTTTATAGCTCATGTGACCTAGAACTGCACTGAAGTCACGTTTTTTTCTAATAAAATGGTCTACTTACGTCACAGAAAATGCGTGACTTTTTTTTTTTATGGATGGGAAATCATCTAATGACTCCTCCCGCTCTGGGTGGAGCGGAAGGGAGTGTCAGACTCTTACTGACTAAAACCCACCCGTGTTCCTTCCTTAGCCCTATATGTTCCAGGGCAGCGGTAACCCTTTCGGACGATCCCGCTACCCCGGCATGACTTAAGAGCGGGTTTTGGTTACAATATTGAATAGATACCTATTGAATTCTGGGTCGAGGATTTGTAATGGCTGAGAAAAGTGTAGAGGGCACATAAAACAAGACGAGTGCTATAAGTATAATAGGCACTATTAAATGATACAATGGTGTAATTAATTACGTTTATTCCATGCGAACGTGTTTACATCAACGCGCCTACTATATTACCAAAAAAACCATTTGAAATAATTTGATTTTTTTTTCTAAATTTGCTTGAATGTTCGAATGCAACCCGAGTTATTTTACTGCCAGCCTGCACTACATAAGGTCTACTTTTGCAGACAACCTTTACAGTACCTACATATGGTCCACCTGATGGATAGTGGAGTGGTCACAGTTGCCTCAATCATCTGAGGTACTCTACGACTGCTGGTGCGTTGCCATCCCACAGCAAAGCTGATATCTATGTAATATAAAGCTGGAGAGTTTGTTTGGAAATACTTGAAGAAGGCTTTAGGCTATTTAACATTATGCTATGACCCTTAAAAGCCGAGCAAAAAGAAAAAAAGGCAGAAAGAGCGCTAAATGAAACCGAAGTAATAGCGCAGGCAGCTGATGCGATGCGATGAGGTGGGTCGGGGGTACAATAAATTTCATGCGGACGAAGTCGCGGGTAGAAACTAGTTAGGGTTAGATAAAGATGGACTTTTTCACCCATATTTTTTATTTCAATGGTCAAAAAATTACATGTCCACTCATGTCCACTCTGTAGAATCTATTTTATATGATTCTCACAAGTATCTAGTAGTAATTAATAAAAAAAAATATTGCGAATTATTTGCACAACTAATTTTTTTCATTTTTTTTTCATTATGCAGTTTTTACCATCTCAAAAATGGATTTTTTCGAAGAATGGCTAAAACATTCAAAGGAAACGCGGAATGAGGAGCTGTTTCGGTTTATATCTTTGAGACATGATTTTGATGGTGTTATGGAGCAGTCCCTGAGAGATGTCAAGGTCATCATCTCAAAATATTCATCAAAATTAGCTGAAAAGTGGAGCAGCTGTGGAAGAAATCGAGAGAGGTTCCTAGAGAAGAATTCGACGTGGCTGAAGGGAGTTGACATATCTTTCGATGTGTCCGTTTATTTATGTATGCCAAGTACATCTACAGAACCGGGACCTGGAAGACCCTCTAAAGAGTTTGATGATTCCAGTCTCAAAACGAAAAGACGACGCGTAGATGACCTCTTACAATCCAGGAGTGCTAGTGAATTGATTTACGCTGCTGAGGTATCAGCGCGTATGTCGGGTTGTAGAAGTGTAGCACGTCAAATCAAAGATGTAACTGGTGACCCTTCAATAACCCATAAAAACAGTGAAATAAGTGCCCCCAGGTGTTTGACAAGCGAGGAAGCTTTAGCATACTATGTTGATAGTAAATCAAGTAGCCATAGCTATAAGCAGACTCGGAAGTGGAGCATCAAAGCCGGACATAAGGTATTTCCGTCATTATACAGTGTTAGAAAGGCAAAAATAACTTGCTATCCTTCAGATGAACAGATTACTGTTAACGAAACGCGTGCTGAAATCAAAGTTCAGGCAATTCTTGATAAAACTGCGGAACGTTTAATTTCAGCGCAACAAGAAGTTGTCAGTAGTCTGTTACCTTGCACATCATTCACATTAACCAGTAAGTGGGGTTGTGACGGAAGTTCCGGTCATAGTTTGTACAAACAAAAATTCACCAACTGTGATGACAGTGATGAGTTTTTGTTTGTATTTTCATTCGTTCCCCTTCAATTGCGAGACAAAAAAGGTAATATTGTGTGGCAGAATCCTCGGCCCTCCTCTACAATGTATTGTCGCCCAATAAAGTTTATCTTTTCTAAGGAAACCAAAGATTTTACGATAACCGAAACCAATAAGGTTTTAGAAGAGATAAATGCTTTATTGCCGACAACAAGCAAGGTGATGGAAACCGAGGTATCTGTCACACATGTAATGCTTTTGACTATGATTGACGGGAAGGTTTGCAACACTCTGACCGAAACTTCTTCTTCACAGAAATGTTTTATTTGTGGGGCAACTCCATCAATGATGAATGATTTGTCAAAAGAGTTTACGCCGGCAAATGAAGATAATCTTGGTTTTGGTTTGTCTACGTTGCACGCTTGGATTAGGTGCTTTGAATGCTTGCTTCACATTAGCTATCGACTTAATGTAAAAAAATGGCAACTTAGATCAGCCGAAGACAAAGCTAGTGTGAAGCAACGTTCAGATGACATTAAAAGACGTTTTAAAAGCGAGATGGGCTTGATTGTAGACAAACCAAAACCAGGGTTCGGTAACACTAATGACGGAAATACGGCGCGAAGATTTTTTGAAAATCCCGAGGCAAGTGCCGATATTACAGGTTTAGATGTTTCACTTATACAAAAATTTGGCATACTGCTTCGTGCTTTATCATCAGGATATGATTTAAATATTGAAAAATTTGAAACCTTAGCTCAAGAAATCAGACAACTTTACGTAAATCTCTATCCATGGTATTATATGCCCGCGACTGTTCACAAAATACTTCTGCACAGTGGTGATGTAATTAAATCATCACTTCTGCCTATCGGCCAGCTTTCCGAGGAAGCACAGGAAGCTCGGAATAAGGATTGCAGAAGATTTCGTGAACACAACACACGAAAACGATCGCGAATTGCTACGAATAGAGATTTACTTAATATGTTATTGATAACATCTGATCCTGTAATAAATGGCTTAAGAGAAGTTCCCCGGAAGAAACTAAGTTCGTACCCTACCGAAGTCCTAGATTTAATCGTTCAACCTAGCTGTAAGGAACAAAATGTTAATATAGTTTCTAGTTTCCATAGTTCTGCCACTCATGATCATGACTATTCAATGGATGATTCATCTGATGATAGCGATGATAATGAGTGATAGATTTAGTTATTAAGTATTGTTATGTATCTGTTATTAGATTTTATAGTTACATACATAAGTAAATCATTAAAAAAAAATTGTTTAAAAAAATATTATTTTTTTATTTGACTATACCTGCTCAAACGACCAATGGTCCTCAAAAAGTATTAAAACCCTCATATCTATGCTTAATAACCTCATTTATGAATAAAAATCGAAACAAATAATTTTGTCCAGCTAACTTGTTCTACGCGAACCATAGTGCATCGTCGTGAAGAAACCGGTATGTCCTAGAAGCAAAAATTTGAAGACATGTGACATATACCAACCCGCACACGTATAATGACGATTTAATGCCATCATGATTCCAGTGCAAGAGAGCTACGGAGCTAAACATAATCGATAGCACAATCCCTTTTTCGGAATAGAATCATGATTGCATTAATACTTCATAATACGGCCCCTGGGCCCGCGTGGTAGATATTATAGTCGTGTGGTAGGATTATAGCTCACTCCCTCTCGAAGAGAGGAGGCCCGTGTCCCAGCAGTGGGAACATTATAGGCTGATTATGATGGGCCTTATGAGCAGTGTTTAAAATTGATTTAAAAATAGTAGTAGAATTTGGACTGCCAATGCATTCCAAATCCCAATCCGTTAAATTTTGGTTATTTTAATTATTTACCCCAATCACTCCCTCACTACAGACCACACACACATACATAATACTATAGATTCCAAACAAAACGAGCTAATATTTGTATGAATGAAGCCGCGATACCAATAGCTAATTGTGAACCAATGCATTCAGTGAATATTTGTTCAATAGTTTCCACGAGCGCGTGTTAATTTACTTGTTTGTTATTTTGTGGAAATTAATTAGTAGCAATAGGTATTGCAAAACTTTTGAATGAATATATACAGGGTTACAGGAAAAGTCGACCTAGATCTGTTAAGGACGTGTAGTTTGCATCGTTTCTGACTGATTCGACTATGAAACACCCTACCCCAAACATAACCGTTTTCGAGATATTCGACTTTTATTTTCTTTTATAAAATTTGCCGATTTTTTGAATATTTAATTACATACTTTGAAATTTGTGAATCTAATTCATATTATTATTCGTTTTTTACACGTAAGATAAGATGCCTTATGACCTCAGTAACTAATATTGTAAGTAAAGTAGCTAAACTAGCAAGCAACTAGCTTCATTTTATTTTGACTGACCGACTACAATTCAAAAGTGCCTGTAAATGGTTTAATTGAAATAAATGCTTTGAGTTTTGAGTTTTTTTGAGTTTTAAATAGGATTACCTAATTTGGATTTGGCAAAGCGAGTAATGGAAAACCTAGACAAAATAAATAGATGCCTATGTATAGAACTACATCTCTCCAAGGCGTTTGATACAGTTTCCGTCCCTATACTCTTATCAAAGCTAGAACGACTAGGAGCGCGAGGCACTGTCTTAAATATATTTAAAGACTATCTTTCCCAGCGTAAGCAATATGTCAAAATAGGCGATTGTCTTAGCGATGAACACACAATCCTCTGTGGGGGAGTATTTTGGGATCCCCGTTATGTTTAGTATATATAAATGATCTCTGCACAATGTCACTTCAACACACCAACATTTTTACATATGCAGATGACACAGCAGTATTTGTATGGGGACGGAATTGGCAGGTAGTCAAGGATAGAGCCGACTGCTCCCTTTCCAAAATAATGACCTGGCTAAGCCTAAATCTCCTTATACTAAACCTGAACAAAACACATTTCCTACCCGTTTCTTTGCGACCCAACACTAAACCTTTGCCTGACTAAGACAAGTATGTGCTGTTAAGGAATACCTTACGAGCACATACTTGCGAGAACTTACAGAATTGTACCTGTCAGGTTATCTCTCGGGTAGAATCGGCAAAAGACTTGGGAGTGACGATGGATGATGGACTGAGGTGGGACGGGCAGATTGGACTAACGAATAGGCTATATTAATCTTTTTTGGTTTGAACTATATGTGTTACCAAACGGCAATAACCTTAGCTGTCAACTTTGGAGTAACATAACATCCTATAAATGCTTAGATTGGAAATAGAACCTATGGCTGAACGCTGACCCCCAAAATACAGGCCCAGGGTGGGGGTTAGGATCAGATTTGTGGCAATACATTCATGTTTAATTTATGATGACTGGTTTGTAACATGTATTTCTTAGTGTTAAATATTTTTTTTGAATACTTATTATTTAAAAATAGCAAGAAAAACGAATCTTTGTTGGCACATAACTTTTTAATGGCATTTTATTTTACTATTCTGTTTCCGTACAGACAAAATTAATAACCGACGACTTTAACTTTGGATGCACAATGGAAAAAATATCGATTAGTGGCACCTTACGGCCCAATCTCCACGAGCGAGAGAATCGAAGCGATAGTCTCGCCGTGTCATGAAATTCAATAGGAACTATACGGGTAAGGTACATTTAAATGAAACTTGATAAATGTTCGACTTGTGTATTGATAGAAAGCACAAATGTCCAAAAAAACTGATCGACCCGCGGCGAATGAGTCAATCGATGAAAAGCAACTACTACTTTTCTAACTCACGTGTATGTTTTATTCATTCGCTGCGCGTCGATGTCAGCACAAAATTGATACAATGCTAATTGTACGGGTTTGCTCGTACAGGAACCATATGAATCAATCTCCACACAGCGATATCATCGCGACGATATTTTAATGGCACCGCATGACTGTCGCCGCGATTTTCTCGCCCGTGGAGATGGCGCTTAGAGCCTCACCAGGCAGTACTGCGCGGATGGCATGGTAAAGGATTTTCGTAAGCGGAAATTATTAGAATTTTATTTTCATACCCTTTTTTTTTTTTGGATGGGAAATCATCTAATGACTCCTCCCGCCGGAAGGGAGTGTCAGACTCTTACTGACTAAAACCCACCCGTGTTCCTTCCTTAGCCCTTTATGTTCCGGGGTAACGGTAATCCTTTCCGACGATCCCGCTACCCCGGATTTTCATACCCTTACTCACATTTCGTTGATATCGTCACAACGGGACTTGAAGCATATCGCGGAAAGCTGCTGTATGCTGGTGCAACAACCAACGGTGGCTGTCGCCTTTTGCTGCTGTGTTGAGTACTGCTGTAGCAGGTGGCCACCACCGGACATACATGTGCGACGAATCCGTACAAAACGTACCTATGAAAAAGCTTGTGAACTGCTTGTCGCTGGGCTAACGGTGCCTCGTTTGCGCCTATTCTAATGCTTTGCCGTGTGACGCCACTTTGTGCGGCACATTGCGCTCCGGACTTAAGGTACCTTAACATTTTCGTTTCATGACTTTGCGAAAAACCTCTGTAAAAATCTTTTCGTTCTGTTTTGTTTTTTTTTATAAAAAAAAAGAAGTTTGAAGATTGGTATTTATTAGTCTGTATGTCGTTTATTTTTTTTTATCTTAGAAACAAATCTAATAAAAAATATTTCTTACACACAATTCCCCAGACGGTAAAAACTTATAATTCGTTTAAAGTTTATTTTCATGTCATTCACCTCTGAACAAATACACACTGCGTGACCCATTCGAGCGAACTTTTTAAAACCCATAAAAGGAAACTTTTTATGGGTTCTACAAGTTTCAGTCCATTAAGGACTTTCAACCGCAATTTTCGTTTAAAAATAAAATGGGTGTACTATTTACAATTACAGAAGATGTGTGTTACTGTAGTAGGTAACTTTTATTAACCATTTTTATCAAAAACAATTAATATAATTTGTCCGCTACCCCGGATTTTCATACCCTTTCCCAGTCTCTTGGGAACATTACCAGTCGACAGCGATGCGGATGAATTTTTCGCCGTTATATTTTAGTTTCTGTATAGTTTTAGTTAAATTAATATAATTGAAAATTTGTTATCATGTTTTTAGTCTAAGTATTTTGTTGTATTCTAATTCTACTTTTTTACCATTAGGCGAATAGTTTCGAACTTATTCGAGCCTTATATTTATGAGCTCCTCACATGACATTGCCGGAATATAGATAAATTATTCGCATGTAAACTAATATAATAAAGAGAAAAGATTTGATTGTTTGTACGTTTGTTTGTTACGCTTTCACTCTAAAACGTCTGCACGGATTTGGATGAAATTTGCAGATAGGTGTCCACCCATCTGCCAATCGGCAATCGGGATCGATACTTATACGGGTGAAACGCGGGGTGCAATTAGTATTTTATACAGCTACAAATGTAGTATTCTGACTTTGTGCCATTCTTTCTAGAAAATCCCTAATCATACTTAGTTCTTGCAACGCCGACGTCTTTGGTTCTTTCAATTTTGAAAAGTTAAAAAAAAAGCAATAACACTACCTACATTTCGCATCTCATAGCACGAAATCTCGCCTTCCAGTCCATTTTGTTAAATGCCATAGAAACATTACTAAGTAGCATAATCAGCCCAGGGACCCACGCCTCGTTGAAAGGAAGTGGGCCGTAATCCACCATGCTGGTCCAGTGCGGGTTGGTAGATGTGACATGTTTTCGATTTTTAGTTCTAGGACATGCCCGGGTTCCTCACGATATTTTCCATCACCATTTTGAGAGTAGTCGTGATGTTTTTTTTTTTTTTAAGTAAAGCACCTCTCTGGGTTCGAACCTTCGACCTACAACTCGTAAGCCGCAGCCATTACCAGTGCTCTTAAAAACCATGAATAAGTTTATTTGCCGTTATTTCAAACCCACATGCAACAAATCCTAGTCTTGCTAAAACCGATTAGCCAGCGTCCTTGAGTCTTGAGACAAACAGGGGAACCGTCCTGTGAATACAAAGAGAAACGCAATCAAAGCTACTCATTCACATTTTGTTACGTACTCCTCGTGTTTGTTGGTGCCTTCAAGTAACTATAACTATAACTTAAGAAGAGATTATGGATGTGGCAAAATATCTTTCCTATAGTCTGTTTTAAAAGTACCAGATGAATGTGTAAACAAACGATGTCCAGGTAAAATTCTTACGCAATCACTCACAAAATAGATTTAGTAACACATTCATCTGTATGTAGATGGTTTTAATTTTATATATTATCACTTTTTCCATTAAACATTAACATTAGAATTACGGCTTGAAGTATTCAAATAAACAAATCAAAGCACTCAAGTGTTTCACTTTATTTTTAAGTTTTATTAATGTTATTAATATTAGGTATAGTAAATATTTTACCCCGTTACTAATAAACGTATTATATCAGATGAATAGTGATACTTTATAACAAAGAAAAAAAAAAAAAGATGAATACTTACACACCGATTTCTCTCTTTCATTCGTCAGTAATTTGACTTTCGAAAGAAGAAGACAAAGCGTTGTGTAACTATACAGACGATGTACAATATTTATTAGTAAGGGAGTATGGGTACATTTCAACAACTTATCTATGGTAACAATTTGACACAGCACAGTATCAGTAAGGGCGCACTTTGGGCGATAACAAGTATTCTATCATATCAGATTCTTTTCTTAGATCCAAAACACGTGGGTAAGAAGTTCAAGCCTTTCACGTTGTGAACAGAAAGTTGCGTCGCGACTTCAGAGTATGCAACTTATGTTATATAGGTAAACGTATTTAAAGTTTTGAGAGAAGGCTTCTAGCTATTAGAATAAGCCAATATCTTGTTTGTGAAAGAGCGCTTAAAAATGCTATACCGACTGAGCTAAGAGAGATTTCTTTACCTAGGTACTTTCTTGAGGGATTTTTATTTTTAGAGTACGTTTTAGATTTTGTTTGAATATTTTAAATTTTGCATCCTAAAGTGCATAGCATAATCAGCCTATAATATTCCCACTGCTGGGACACAGGCCACCTCTCTTCGAGAGGGAGTCGACTGTAATCTACCACGCGGGCCCAGTGCAACTTGGTAAATGTCACATGTCTTCGAATTTTTTGTTTTGTTCTAGAATATCGGTTTCCTCACGATATTTTCCTTCACGGTTTTGAGAGCAGTGGTGATTAAATTATTTACACAGAGTAAAGCGCTTATCTGGGTTCGAACCCACTACCAAGTCGACTTGGCAAGTCGGGGCCGTTACCACTGAGCCACCACTGTTCGAACGAACCTAAAGCACACTTTCAGGCAATCTTTCAACAATGATTGCCGTCGGAACTGAAGCGATATTACGCAACGTTGCTCCACATCGTTTAATGCCAAAACCGTTACAATTTTTGCAAGATATTCTGCCGCACCAATTAGGTGGTTTATAAGTTCGCTTTACCTTTGGAAATTAAAGCCGGTAATAATTGTAAAAAATGTAAGCGCAGTGCTGTGCTGCCTGGTGCTGCTATACAAGTCACGAGTACTTAATATTTCGGGTGTTTCCGTACACTTTCATGAACATCGTCATACATCGTCAACCATGAAGATAAGACAGTGTCACCAGTTCCTATTTTTACATTCCCTAATCGTTGTTTACATAAAACCCAAATTGCAATGTTAGATAATTTTATAAATGTAGGAATGATAAATCTATCTAGATAAAGTCTTTACGAATTAGCGTACGAGTAATAATCTATATTAATCGATATTAATAATAAAGATGACGAGTTTGTTTGAACGCGCTTATCTTTGGAAATACCAGTAGGATTTGTTTTTTTTTTTGCATTTGATAGCCACATTTCTGAGGAAGGCTATAGGCTATTTAACATCACGCTAGGACTCTTAGGAGTCGAGCAAAAAGAACGCTAAACGACAATGAAGTAATTGCGCGGACGGGCTTTGCGATGCCACGGAGTGGGTCGAGCGAACAGACGAAATCTTTCGCGAATTTTTGTATTGTACTTTTCATGCTAAAATATTTACAGTTGTAGGAAAGTTTTCTCAGGGGTGTGTGTTGGGTCTATTTAAATTATTGGAACGCACGATTCAGTAAAAGTATATAATTGTAAAACACATTATAAGGGTTTAGTCAGTAAGAGTCTGACACTCCCTTCCGCTCCACCCAGAGCGGGAGGAGTCATTAGATGATTTCCCATCCATAAAAAAAGGGCACAAACAGGAAAAATGGTTAATAATAAAAAAAAAAACAATCAAAACTATTCGCGAGCGGGTCGCGAGCGTGGCGTACGGACTCGCGTTCCTTCGTCCACTTTTGGTTAGCGCGGGCGAGGGTGTATTCTCCCCATTCCCGCGCATAAGGGCACGTTCACATACATTCTGATGGTCTAGTGGTTAGTGACCCTGACTGCTATGCCGGAGGTCGTGGGTTCGATTCCCACCCAGGACAAATGTTTGTGTGATGAGCACGATCATTTGTTCTGTGTCTGGTTGTAATTTATCTATAATATGTATGTATTTAGAAATATATAAGTATGTTTATCAGTTGTCTAGTACCCATAACACAAGCTCTGCTTAGCTTGGGACTAGATGGCGTTGTGTGATAGTTGTGGATTATTATTATTATTATTATTATTCTTAAAAGGCCGTGTTACATAGTGTTATATCCGATCCACACTATCTAACAAAATTAAACACATTTTACTAGAGGAAGATATTAATAAAAGTTTTTTTGCAATAGCGGTTCAGGCAAAAATTTAACAGAATTAAATTTAGTTTAACACCTTTATTTATAGCCTCTATCTGACTTAATTACAAGAAAATTAAAAACATTAACGCAAATCGTAATAATTTTTGCAATTATAGGATCACTTCGTTTTCCGCTCGTCCGTCCGTCTGTCGGTCTTTCAAGGCCCTTTTTCTCAGGAACATATATATACAGGGTGTAATTTTAATCACCGTTTTCCTCTTAAGGGGTCATTGTACTCATCATTATGAACAACTTTTACTATGGGACAAAACCTGAAATCGTAAAAAAAAAATCAGCTGTTCCCTACATTTTGACGAGTTATGCGAACATAAAAATGTAGGGAACAGCTGTTTTTTTTTGTAGCAGGGTTGTGTTTGTTATTAGGAAAACAGGGAGGTGTGGTATTAAGATTTATGCAATTTGCAGTCAAATTTTGTCACCAGCAAACACGAGGTTGAGTGCAGTGATGGCCTATAGAGGTATAGACATGTCGCATCTACCAAGTACCTACTCGGTAAGTCGACGTGTAGACTTACGAATAGGTACTTGGTAGATGTCACGTGTCTTTGAATTTTTGGTTATAGGTCATGTTGGTTTCCTCACGATGTTTTCCTTCACCGTTTTGAGAGCAGTGGTGATGAAATGATTAACACTAAGTAAAGCGCCTGTCTGGGTTCGAACCCACAACCTAAAACTCGTTGCTTCGGGGCTGTTACCACTGGGCCACCACTGCTCCCAAACATGCGTAGCGTCACCTTCGATCGATTCGTGCGGCTGTTATTATTTAGCCACGAGCCCCTTATCTATCACTCCATCACTACTTTATTAGTAACTAGCTGACCGGGCGAACTTTGTACCGCCCCGCCAGCCGCTCTGGCCCCGCTTTTTAAATCTCTGATATTTTTAACCGACTTCAAAAAAGGAGGTTCTGTATTCGACCCGTATGTATGTATGTTTGTATGTCCGCGATTTTCTCAAAAACCAATGAACCAATTTTGATAATTCTTTCACTAATGTGATCTACATACTTTTAGGAAGGTTTTAGTATATCATATATTATGTAATTATTCTTATGTACGATGTTATATGCATAAATGTACTGCATCTCCGGTATTTCTATGCGAATTTTGATGATTCTGCTAGTCGGTGTCTTCAACTCTTCAATGCACTAGTGTTATTTGAATGTGTGTGAAGTAGGTACAACTAACAAAGTGAAAAATAAAACCTTTTTTACAAAAAAAACAACCAACTTCAAAAAAAAAAACTACAAAGTGATAAATAACTTTAATTTCGGAAGTCGGTGTTATAAAACGAAAATGCGGAACCAACGACACCGACTTCCGAAATTAAAGTTATTTATCACTTTGTAGTTTTCTTTTAAATCGGTTGTTTTTTTTTTGTAAGATATTTATTTTAATGATATGCTTTAAAGGACAATTTTGATCTCTGCAATGAAATGCACAACGTATCTAATGTATTTAATTGGATAAGGAATAATACCGTATTGTTTAAAATAGCTTGGTAAATAACCCATATTTTTTTTGTAATAATTATGTTAAAGATAAAAATGGTTATTGGGAGATAAACATAAATATACTCGTACCATCGCGGACTTTTTTATCGATTTTTTTACAATAATACGATACGATATGACGATGCTTACATTAATTTGATCTATCTCGTAAGGTTTAACCAGCGCTTGCAATGTAAGCGCACAAAAATATATTTGTTACGACATTACATTACAAATCTTTGAATTTCTCGGCTTTTCTCTACTATAATATGCATTGTATTATACATATAAACATTCCTCTTGAATCACTCTATCTATTGCTGAAAACTGCATTAAAATCTGTTGTGCAGTTTAAAAGATCTAAGCTTACAGGAAGCGGCAGCGACTTTGTATTACATGTACTATGTAAAGAAGAAGATAAAGATGTCAAAGTGTAACTTATAGTATCGCCAAAAGACGTCCACTGCTGGACATGGGCATCCCCCAAGCAACGCCACTCTGAACGGTTCTGTGCTTCACGCATCCAGCGGATTCCTGCGGCGTTCACTAGATGACTAGATCATAAGTCCACCTTGTGGGAGGCCTTCACGATTTTCTAATCACCCAACATGATCTCCTAGTTAACAAAGATTGGAATTTAATCTGAATGTCTCGCGTTGATCAATTTATCACCGGTATTGTAGGGTAATTAAGCTGAGATCTAACTAATAACGTGCTTCAACTGAGTCGAGGCTCTGGCAGTTGGCCACTAAAATGGCGCTTGAAAGAGTTTTTGTTGGTTCCGATTTAGATCAATTCAATTAATTGTCTTAAATGCTTTGAATAGAAATCTATATATATATATCTATATTATAATATTACAAACGCAAACTTAGAGCCATAAATCATTATGTCAGTAACAATAACACAATAATGCTCCGGCTACTCGTCGCGAGAGAGGGAGCGCGAAGTGTAGTTCGCGTTATCGCGGACATGTAGTCGTAGCATTACGCATAACACTAGCACTGCTCCATAAGGGTCGTAAGTGCGAGCGAGAGATTCGATAAATAATATTTATGACTCTTATTTTTCGTTTGTAATGGCCCGAGTATAGCTTGATTTTTGAGCGTAACCTTTGCACTATTTTCTTATTTTATTGTACCCTTTAATATACCGCGATTAAGATCCAAATCCTAGTTGTAAAACGTGTACAAATGTTTATTAAATTAAATTATTTTTAGTTTAATTTTTACACCCATTTTTTATAAGGTCAGCAGTGCTTGCTGCATTTGGTATATGAGATGGAGGATTTGGTTATAATCTCCAAACGCCACAGTTCTAATAGCATTTATCACATTTATCAGAAAAAAATCACTAGGAGCAAATGGTAGCAGTCCCTTGATTGATACCCTGGTATCGATATCGTTAGCGATAGATTCACTGGTCTTTAACCGACTACCATTTTTGCAACATAATCAGCCTATAATGATCCCACTGCTGGGACATAGGCGTCCTCTCTGTGCGAGGGAGTGCGTTGTAATCTACCACGCGGGCCATGTGCAGGTTGGTAGATGTCACATGTCTTCGAATTTTCGGTTGTAGGATATGACGGTTTCCTCACTATGATGTTTTCCTTCAGCGTTTTGAGAGTAGTGGTGATGAAATAATTAACACAAAGTAATGTGCCTGCTTGGGTTCGAGCCCACGACCTACAATTCATAAATCGCGGCAGTTACCACTGGGCCACCACTGGTCTATTTATTTTTTTTGCAACAGCCACAGGTATTTGCTCGCGATACCGTTCGCCATCACGCAGCATTTTAGCGCCTCAGCAGATTGTCGAAACTATAACGTTTAAGGGATTAGTTAAGACGTCAAACTAAGTTCGACGGTTCAACTTGCCGGATCGCGGTGTTACTACTTAGAATAACTTACGACTATCTCACATTGTTTCACTTGAGTACTTATGTACACTTCGGCGTACCTCAGCATGAATTTCGATTTTGAACTGACTGATATTTGATCACAACGCAAATCTAGCTTATAGTTGAAATTCAAGACCATTATTTTGTTTTATTTATTGACTAGCTGTTGGCCATGACTTCGTCTGCGATCTAGGATGAAAACTAGCCTATTCTCCAGGTCATAATCTACCCAAGTGCCAAATTTCATCCAAATCGGTTCAGCCGTTTCAGCGTGAAAGCTTTCAGCTTTTTACAGAATAGCACCGCAGATAGTCTTTAAATTCGTTCAGGCACAAAATTTCCTTAAAACCGAATCTTTTAGTTTTATGAAAAGTGAGTTTGAAGTTAACTCACTTTTCATAAAACTAAAAGATTCGGCTTTACTCCTTGATTGTACTAATGATGAAATTTGGCAGTGGGTCCAGTTGACCTATTCAAAATTTGATTTAGTCGACTGGACCCGCGGGTCTAGTTCGAGTGGGTCCAGTTGACCAAAGACTCATTCAGTCACTGCGGTGATTCGCGTTGACACTCGGTCATTAGGTGATATCCATTGCTCGCTCGACTGAAAACCGCATGATTTATTAACCAATTAACTACGCAGTGTAACTGTTGCTAATTGTGTTTGTAGAGGACGCCTGTTGACAGGTGTTGCTTTTACGTAGGGTTAAAAAGTTAATGGAAAACATAACTTCTTCTTTTAGTAAAAGCTCTTTATTCTGATAGAAAACAAAACGCCATTGATATATAATTACAGTGTAATCTGGTTAAGTGGAACGGTGAAGGAAAACATCGTGAGGAAACCGGCATGTCCTAGAACCAAACGTTCGAAGACATGTGACATGTACCAACCCGCACTGGGACCGCGTGGTAGAATACGGCCCGCTCCCTCTCACAGAGAGGAGGATGTCTGTATCCCAGCAGTGGGGACATTATAGGCGGATTATGCTTATGCTCAAAGACAAACATTTTCTAAAACGCGATGTATAGACGCCAGCACATCAAGCTACCCGAAACGGTTAAATTTTCCCAATCAACTTTGAACCTTATTTTCTTTAGCGATAAAGTTGAAAATCTATTAAAGAAATTTGTCAGATTGTAATAGCTTGATATGCTGGCGTCTGTACCATATTCTTCGGTAATACTATATCTAATTATTCGTTAATTTATTTAGTCCTAATTATTATTATTATACCAACCCGCACTGGGTCCGCGTAGTGAATTACGGCCTACTCCGTCTCACCGAGAGGAGGCCTGTGTCCCAGCAGTGGGAACATTATAGGGTGATTACTCTTATGCTAACGATGTAACTCTGTATGTAAACTGTACTGTAACTGATGTAAACTGTATCCCGGACGTCAGCCTGTACGAGATTAGGGTGGCTCTGAAGCAGCTTAAAAACAACAAGGTACCGGGTGATTACGGAATTACGGCCGAGCTCCTGAAGGCCGGCGGAAAACCCGTTCTTAAGGCTCTTCAGAAGCTGTTTGGTTCCGTCATACTCGAGAGTAAAACACCACAGGCATGGAACAGAGGTGTGGTGATACTTTTCTTTAAGAAGGGCGACAATGCCCTTCGCATTGTCTTTTTAAGAATTATAGGCCCATCTCACTTCTGAGCCATGTCTACAAGCTGTTTTCGAAAGTCACCACGAACCGTCTCGTGCGAAGGTTTGACGACTTCCAGCCTCCCGAACAAGCCGGATTTCGTAAAGGCTTTAGCACTGTAGACCACATACATACGCTGCGACAGGTTATACAGAAGACCGAAGAGTATAACCTGCCTCTCTGCTTAGCGTTTGTGGACTACGAGAAAGTCTTTGATTCGATCGAGACATGGGCTGTACTGCAGTCTCTTCAACGGTGCCAGATCGACTATCGGTACATCGAGGTGCTAAAGTGTCTGTACGAAAACGCCACTATGTCAGTCCGACTCCAGGACCAGACCTCGAAACCTATCCTTCTGCAGAAAGGTGTGAGACAGGGAGACGTTATCTCTCCGAAACTGTTCACCGCTGCACTGGAGGATGTCTTCAAGGTTCTGGCCTGGAAAGGAGCTGGCATTAACATCAATGGCGAGTACATAACTCACCTTCAGTTTGCCGACTGTATCATAGTCATGGCTGAGACTATGCAGGACCTCAGTACAATGCTCAATGACCTCAGTAGAGCCTCCGAAAGAGTGGGTCTTAAAATGAACATGGACAACACGAAGGGCATGTCAAATGCCCATGTAACACCCACTCTCATAAAAATCGGAGACGCTACACTAGAAGTCGTGGACGAGTATGTTTATCTAGGACAAACTGTCCAGTTAAGTAGGTCCAACTTCGAGAGAGAGGTCAATCGTTGAATCCGACTCGGCTGGGCAGCGTTCGGGAAGCTACGCAATATCTTCTCGTCCCACATACCGCAGTGTCTCAAGACGAAAGTCTTTGACCAGTGCGTGTTGCCAGTGATGACATATGGCACTGAAGCGTGGTCGCTCACACTGGGCATTATTAGAAGGCTAAAAGTCATCCAGAGGGCAATGGAGAGGGCTATGCTTGGAGTTTCCCTGCGTGATCGAATCAGAAATGAGGAGATCCGTAGGAGGACCAAGGTAACTGACATAGCCCGAAGAATTGCCAAACTTAAGTGGCAGTGGGCAGGGCACATTGCTCGCAGAACAAATGGCCGATGGGGCCAAAAGGTTCTGGAGTGACGACCGCGTACCGGAAGACGTAGCGTTGGAAGGGCTCCCACAAGGTGGACCGACGACCTTGTGAAGGCCGCAGGAACCCGTTGGATGCGAGAAGCACAGAACCGGTCGAAGTGGAGGTGCTTGGGGGAGGCCTATGTCCAGCAGTGGACGTCTTTCGGCTGAAATGATGACGATGAACGATGTAACTAATATTTATGTAAAAATATAATTTATAAAATTGTGTCCATGGAATATCTTGCCCGTTCTTCAAATTCAAATTAATTTATTGTTTCCGTTTGTGTTCTTATCACTTAGGTACCTACTACGCTTTGGAATGGGCAACTATAGTTTCATATTTTCTGACTGACCGACTTCTTGACAGTTCAAAGGTCTGTAAATGGTTTTATTGAAATAAATGCTTTGAGTTTGAGCTATTTTTTTTACTTATAACCTATACGCCTTCAGGTACTTTCTAAACAGAGGAGCGACTAATTTTAACAACGTTCACAGTCTGATCTGAGTCTCAATCTGTCAAAAATACCTCTAATTTCCCTAATGTTTTTGACGTTTATTTGTCGCCGAGATGAGACAATTTATTTTCATTGGATCCCAGGGAGACTGCGATTAAATTTTGAACGTTTTAAATTACGAAAATTGCCCTTCAGTTCAAAACAGCTTTTTCCTGAAGTCCAAAGGTGCTAAAATAATACAAAGGTACTATGTGGTAGTTAAGTCATTGTTTATTTTTTACAAATGAGAGTTTATCCACGGGAGGAAAGCTGTCACTCGAGTGAAGACAGACGGAGCGCTTGCTTGACAACCTTCGCTGGGTCCGAAGGAAACCACACCTACCTGAAAACATGGACGAATTGATTAGAAAAGGCAACGTAGTGAAATGTGGAAGCCGTTGCATAGCAATGGAAAACACGGTTGAAAAAAAATCCGTTATCAAGAAAATATTAAAGATACGTTTAAGAAGCCTATGGTGTTGTGTGGGTCTACTTTTTGAAATCGGAATAAAAGAAAATCGGTTTCAGGGACATTACAACCCTGCCGGGTTCGCGGGTTGTTCGCAAGAGATACCGTGGCACAGGCAACTGATGGAACACGGGTGGGTTTAAGTCAGTAAAAGTCTGACATGCCCTCTCGCTCCGCCCAGAGCGGGAGAAGTTATTTCATAATTTCCCTCCCAAAAAAAAGGGACATTACAACGTGTTCATTGGAAGGTGACTTGAATATCATCGACACGCAAGATTGCAGTATAACAGTAGCCTGTACTCCTTACTTGCATCCAATAAGGTGTAAAAAGGTGTAATTGCAATAGACCCGCTCCTATTATAGTACTTATACTGACAAAACATGGGTGTATATTATACTTTACTATATCTTAACTTGACCATACATGCGTGATGTTACATTTGAAGGAAAACAAAACTAGAAAGTAGGTAACGTAAAGTCAAGGAAATTAATTGGTAAGCAAATTGACTACCAAATATTTGTTTTCTTCTTTGTGAAACTGAGACGATGTTGACTGTAAACTACTAACTTAAATTGTCCATAATATTATGAATTATTCAAATCACAACTGTCAATCTTTGACAGCCATTTCATACAACTGTCAATATTTGACAGTCATATTGTACAACTGTCAATCTTTGACAGTCATTTTATAAAACTGTTAATCTTTGACAGGCATTTCATACAGCTGCCAATCTTTGACATCCATTTCATACAACTATCAATCTTTGACAGCCATTTCATACAACTGTCAATCTTTGACAGTCATTTTATAAAACTGTTAATCTTTGACAGCCATTTCATACAGCTGTCAATCTTTGACAGCCATTTCATACAATTGTCAATTTTTGACAGTAATTTCATACAACTGTCAATATTTGACAGTCATATTGTACAACTGCCAATCTTTGACAGCCATTCCATACAATTGTCAATATTTGACAGCCATTTCATACAACTGTCAATATTTGACAGTCATATCGTACAACTGTCAATCTTTGACAGTCATTTCATAAAACTGTTAATCTTTGACAGCCATTTCATACAGCTGCCAATCTTTGACAGTCACTTCATACAATTGTCAATTTTTGACAGTTGTATGTATAAAAATTAACGTAACGTGTGAATTTGCAAAACAATTAATTACTCGTACAAACGGTCGATAACAATGAAGCTTACCAAAATCCTTTTATTATTATGCAGAACAGTCAAAGGCCCACCGGAGTCGCCATCACAGGTGCCTTTGCTACCTGTCCCGCTGGTGCAAAGATGGCTGGCTGCTATGGTAATCTTGAAGCTGTTCTGACAGACGGCGTTCGTGATGACAGGTACTGTTGTCTGGTGGAGGGCCGTTGTCGCGGGGAAAGTGTTTTGAGCTGTATTCAGAAAAGAATAAGGATGATATTTGTTTGTTAGAGTTATTTGCTAATCATTTTTAATAGCAGCGAAATGTATACTGAAATATAGTACAGTCCGTTCACATTTATTTTAATTCTTAATTTAGCATCACTGTCAATAACACAATGATCTTTAATCTCGTGACAATAAGGTTGCTGTTGGGTTGCTGCAAATGTCAAGTCTGTCAAAATCACAGTGATCTTTATAGTTGTTGTAATAAGGTTGCTGTTGGGTTGCAGCTGTCAAAGGTAAAATAATTGTGAAAGGACTGTAAAATAACATTTCCATCGATAGAATGAAGACGAATCTGATGAGGTCGGGTTCCAATGTCAAAAAAACTACACCTAGTGTGAGCGAATTTTTTTACGGTATTTGTCTATTAACGCGCGGAACTAGTTAACCGCGCCTTAGGTATGTGAGCGGTGGGACGGAGGGGCGGGAGCGCATTACTCAGTACGTGCGTTGCGAACCGCCGCCGCCTCACCCCTGTCCCCACCTCAGCGGCCAACTAGTTCCGCGCGGACTATAGATAGTAACGGCAGTCCCATATCTATCCATAATCAGTCTATACTGTTTCCACTGCTGGGACACAGGCCTCCTCTCTGTGAGAGGGATTGGGCCATAATCTACCACGTGCGCCCAGTACGGGTTGGTAGATGTCGCATGTCTTCCAATTTTTGGTTCTAGGATGCCGGTTTCCTCACGCTGCTTTCCTTCCCCGTTTTGAGAGCAGTGGTGATTAAACTAAATGCACAATGTGCCTGTCTGGGTTCAAACTCACGACCTGCAACTCGTAAGTTGGGGCTGATATAACTGGGCCACCACTGCTTATACAAAAAAAGGTATATGCTAAACATATATCTATCAGATAACCTTTATATCTGCAATTATCCATTTTAAGGAAGTTCCGGTTATTTGATAATTTTCTTAATTAACCGTACTTAGACACCTACATCTTTCAGGAAAATCCAAATTAATTTTAAAAGAAAACAACCTTATTACCTAAAAAAACAAAGACAAGGCTTTAAGGCTAATTATTTATTATATTAATTTGATACGAAAATGCCTAGAACCTGTGGAAACCCACAGGTATATTAAAAATTCAGAGAAAACTCTGCCGTAATTTTTTATAGGCTATACCTACAAATTATAAAATTAATTGGAAATCGTGAATTTCGCTTGGGGGCGTTAATTTTCCTTTGTTTTGGCTCGTTTGGGTACATGTTGGGCTCACAAAGGGGCTTGTTCGGGCCTATCCCGGCCCTTTACAAGAACGCCATTTGTTTGAACCAGAGTAACCCATAGGAAAGAACAGTGTTTTCGCATTTAAGGCGACTACATGACCTAAAGCGCGGTCACTGTCGGACTGCATAGAAAAGAAAGAGAAGCGCGATGACACAACGGTGGTAATTTATTGCAAATATGAAGCAATTATCTATTTACAAAAACTATTTAATAATAAATAATCCATCATTGAATGCAGTTTGGCATTACACATTTAATGGTATATTTTTAATTGTAATTAAAATTGTTAATGAAGGGATAAACTGCTTTTAAAGAAAATTAAGAGGTGTATTTGAACATTATTTTGATGCATTAATATATATTTATTTATGATTTCGGTTCCATCACTGTATTAAAGTAAGACTTGAAAATATCATAATTTTTTCTTTGGTCAAAAGTATTTACGGTTTAAGAGATACACTGCTTTAAAAAACCAACTTTTTGACCGTTTTCGGGAACCTCCGCCTTAACGCAGAAATGTTAAAGGTTATTTTCAATAGGACGGAATGCTGGGATTTTTGGGAAACATTGGTCTTGTATTGAGCCATAGTTTTGATCTATTGTTTTATGTAATCTATATATATAGGGTGACTGGTAATTAGTGATCGATACTTAAACACGTGATTGTACTCATGATAACAAACAACTTTTACTATGGGACCAAACCTCAAATCGCGAAAAAAAAATTTGCTGTTCCCTACATTTTGACGAGTTATACGAACATAAATGTAGGGAACAGCTGATTTTTTTTTTGCGATTTCAGGTTTGATCCCATAGTAAAAGTTGTTTGTTATCATGAGTACAATCACGTGTTTAGGTATCGGTCACTAATTACCAGTCACCCTATACCTATATATAAATAAAAACAAAAGGCCTGACTGACTGACTCATCAACGCCCAGCCCGAACCCTTGGACCTACAAAGCTGAAATTTTATACAATGGTTCCTTTTATAACGTAGACAAGGAATAAACAAGGATTTTTCGAAATTCAACCCCTAAGGGAGTTAAATAGGGGATGAAATTTTGTATGAAAGTCCGTCAGTTTTAAAGTCAGGATCTTCAAATTTTGTGTTTAGGCTGAAAATTGAAAATTAATTGACACATGTCTCAGCATTTTTGATAACTCCACCCCCAAAGGGTTAAAAAGGGGGATGAAGTTGTGTATGAAAGTCAGTCAGTTTTAAAGTTAGGATCTCCAAATTTTGTTTTTAGGCTGACGATTGAAAATTAATTTATTCGTGTCGCAGCGTTTTTGACAAAACCAAAAGGGTTAAAAAGGGGGATGAAGTTGTGTATGAAAGTCCGTTAGTTTTAAAGTTAGGATCTTAAAATTTTGTGTTTAGGCTGACAATTGAAAATTATACGTGTCTCAGCGTTTTTGATAACTCCACCCCCAAAGGGTTAAAAAGGGGGATGAAGTTGTGTATGAAAGTCAGTCAGTTTTAAAGTTAGGATCTCCAAATTTTGTTTTTAGGCTGACGATTGAAAATTAATTTATTCGTGTCGCAGCGTTTTTGACAAAACCACCCCCAAAGGGTTAAAAAGGGGGATGAAGTTGTGTATGTGAAAGTCCGTCAGTTTTAAAGCTTTAGGATTTTCAAATATTGTGTTTAGGCTAATGATTGAAAATTAATTTATACATGTCTCAGCGTTTTTGATAATTCCACCCCGAAAGGGTTTAAAAGGGGGATGAAGTTGTGTATGAAAGTCCGTTAGTTTTAAAGTTAGGATCTTAAAATTTTGTGTTTAGGCTGACAATTGAAAATTATACGTGTCTCAGCGTTTTTGATAACTCCACCCCCAAAGGGTTAAAAAGGGGGATGAAGTTGTGTATGAAAGTCAGTCAGTTTTAAAGTTAGGATCTCCAAATTTTGTTTTTAGGCTGACGATTGAAAATTAATTTATTCGTGTCGCAGCGTTTTTGACAAAACCACCCCCAAAGGGTTAAAAAGGGGGATGAAGTTGTGTATGTGAAAGTCCGTCAGTTTTAAAGCTTTAGGATTTTCAAATATTGTGTTTAGGCTAATGATTGAAAATTAATTTATACATGTCTCAGCGTTTTTGATAATTCCACCCCGAAAGGGTTTAAAAGGGGGATGAAGTTGTGTATGAAAGTCCGTTAGTTTTAAAGTTAGGAGCTTAAAATTTTGTGTTTAGGCTGACGATTGAAAATTAATCTATGCGCCTCAAAGAGCTATCTAATAAGGACTATGTACACCCATATTATGCTAATTTCAAATTGCCTATTCCACCTGCAACGGTGTCTGCATCTACTGTAGCAAACCCATCTATTGTTGACCAGTCAGATTTGCTTGATCTCATCAAAAGCTCCTCTAATCTAAATAAATTACAAAGAGTTATAGCATACATGCTTAGATTTAAAAATAATTCTTTGATTTCAAATGATAAACTTATAGGTGTACTAACTCTCGAGGAACTACAAAAGGCCTTATTAGTAATTATAAAATGTACCCAGAAAAAATATTTTTCTAAGGAAATGACTTCAATTTTAAATAAGAAAGATTTGAAGTCTGGTATATCAAATCTTCATCCATTTTTGGACAAAGAAAACATACTACGGGTTGGTGGCCGTTTACAAAATGCAAATAATATTTCATATAACAAGAAGTACCCAATTCATCATCATCTGCCTAGCCTGCTTCCAGTCTAACCGGATGCAGCTGAATACCAGTATTTTACATGGAGCGACTGCCTATCTGACCTCCACAACCCAGTAACTGGGTAATACGATACCCCTTGGTAAGACTGGATGTCAGACTTTCGGGCTTCTGACTACCCGTAACGACTGTCAAAGATCCACGAATGACAGCCGGGACCAACGGCTTAACGTGCTTTCCGAGGCACGGAGGGGTCTCAGTATGTAAAGATGGTCACCCATCCACAGACAAACCGCGGCAAGCGTAGCTTAACCTGATCGATCGACTTGTGCGGCTGTTATTATTTAGCCACGGACGATGTACCCAATTATTATGCCAAAATCATGTCATGTCACAACATTGTTGATTGAGAAGGAACATTTGCGTCTCTTGCATGCGGGACCCGAGCTGATATTGAGTTCTCTATCTCAGAATTATGGGCTTATCAGTGGTCATCGGGAGATTATGAAGTTAGTACACAAGTGTATGAAGTGTGCACGTTTGAAGGCTGCAACGGCTAAACAACTGATGGGCTCTCTGCCTAAAGAAAGGCTTACATCAAAAATACCTTCTGAGGTTGTAGGGGTAGACTTCTGTCAGTGGTCCATTCAATATGATGTCTGCAAGGGTTAGAAGACCTCTGCAAACTAAATGCTATGTCGCGCTGTTTGTTTGTTTTGCTGTCAAGGCAGTTCATATAGAACTTGTTAGTGACCTCACTACTGAGACCTTTTTGGGATGTCTCAAAAGGTTTAATGCAAGGCGCGGTATGCCTACTCAGATTTTTTGTGACAATGCAAAAACTTTTAAAGGAGCCTCTAATCAATTTAAGGGTCTGTATGATTTGTTTTCGTCAAAGGCTCATAGGGATTCTGTAGAACAGTTTTGTAATACAAAAATTATAAATTTATTCAGAGTTATTCTCCTGAATTTGGAGGGCTCTGGGAGGCGGGCGTCAAGAGGTTTAAGTATCACTTTAAAAGAGTCATAGGAAGTTTATGTTTAACGTTTGAAGGTCTATATACCATCATAACAGAGATTGAATCTGTGCTAAACTCTCGACCCCTGCTGCCTATGAGCTCAGACATTTCTGATGTTAGTTTTTTAACGCCTGGACATTTTTTAATAGGCAGCTCCTTGACTTCCTTTCCAGAATTAGATTTTACAGAAGTACCCATCAACAGACTTAAGTTCTGGAACATGTGTTCAAAAATTAAACAAGACTTTTGGAAGGCTTGGTCAAGGGACTATCTAACACAGTTACAAAATAGGCCCAAGTGGCATCAAACACATCCCAATTTAAATGTAGGGGATTTAGTAATTGTAAAACAAGATAATGTGTCTCCATTATCATGGCCTATTGCCAGAATTGTAAAAATTTACACCGGCCCTGATGATAAAGTCAGGGTAGCCGATTGTAAAATTGGCAATAAGATCTACACTCGCTCTTTAAGAAAGATTTGTCCATTGCCTTTATAAAGCTTAGTTTATTCATTAAGTTCACATTTAATTGCTTAGTTGTCTATGTAACTTACAGGCCTCAACTATGTTAAAGTAAATCTATACATTATAATAAAATTGTAGAAAAGTGGTGTCTGTACAATGGAAATATATTTAAAAAAAGTAGCAGGGGTTGTTATTATATCGATGCCGAACCCGAAAGTGTAATTAAATTTTTTTTGTCTGTTTGTCTGTTTGTCTGTGTGTTTGTGCACGCTAATATCAGAAACGGCTTATTCGATTTAGATGCGGTTTTCACTAATATTATTGTAGTAAGATTAAGTGTTTATTTCATGTCAATCGGTTCATAAATAAAAACGTTATGTCAATTTAAAGAATCACGGCGAACATTTGTTAAGGTAATACAGAGAAGCATTACTGTAAAGTAAATTTTTAGCTACCCAAATGACGGTATGTGTAATTTAAAATATGCTGCCCGAAAAGTCACTATTCCACGCGGACGAAGTCGCGGGCACAGCTAGTTTAACATAAATATTAAGTTGCAACACTGTAATTTAAGCTTAGTATTTTTAATGGCTAGCAACTCTCTCTCTCTCTGCATTCATGCTTCCAACCGGCAAGTCCATTTTTTTCTACCGTTGTAATTTACTAAATTTTTCCACGCATGATTTTTATTATACATCCAGCAATTCTATATCATTCCGTGCGCCGCACCTCGGATACTATAATAAGCAGTGTGAGAAAACATTGTATACCTGGATTAACACATAGGGTACTTTTAATCCCGGTAGTACGTTCCCGTGGGATATTTTCCGACATACACGCGAGCGAAGCCGCGGGCAAAAGCTAGTGTTCAATATGAGAGTACCATGACAATTTTTGGTCAACACCTATATATTTTGTTTCCAAAACTTTATTAATTATGGGACAATGGCAATTATTATTGATAGCTTTATCACATGAGTGTACTTTAATGTTGAACACTTCATCTGGTTGTGAACTTTTATCCATGGAGAAGCATAATGTAGTTGGTTTTTACAATATTTAACATGAGAAGGTTGTTATCGAGCCAAGTCGCAATTTGGAACATACCTATCTCTGCCTTAATTTTAACACCAGACCAGCTGTTCCCATGGAAGACAACAGCATTATCGTCGTAGGAAAATATATCTGCGTAAATTTCTTCGAATTTTTCGTTCGTTTTCGCACCATGTTTTCCTTCACGAATGAAGACGATGAATTAATATTTTGCAATAATTTTATCTGATACGGAAAATCCCAAATTATTAAACAAACATGGATATTAATAAAATGATTAGATTGAAGATCTTGGTAAGTATGATATACAATAAGAATACCTATTTTGATAGATTATTGAGATAAATAAAATGAATCATTAATTTTTGTTATACATATATGTTGTAAACACGAACTCGTGCTTTAGAAAGAATTTTAGTCAAATCCATGCGGTAGGTTAGCGTCTATTAAATATTATTATATACTCGTATTATTGCACGTTGGATATTCAACTCTCGCCGCTAACCCTTGCGTTGAAAATCCAACAGTGCGCTTTTGTGAAGGCATTCATTTAGATGTTGCATGTCGCCTACTGGCAGCGAATGTAATTAAAACTATCAAAGTAGGACGTCTTCGATGGGCAGGACATTTTGCAAGAATGAACGAGATTAGAGCACCCAAACGTTTACTGGATAGTAAACCGGATGGTCGCAGTGACGAACGGACGCCGGAATGTGTGATGGTTTTGTAAGCAGTAAACGTGCGATTTGTGAAAAATATTCATTGAAATAAGTACAAGTACTTACTTAATATGGCAAAGAGCAATTATTTCTAGAACAGGGCCGAGTCACATTACTATATAGATAATATTACCGTGGTAAAACTTTAGATGATGATGTCGTCTAGTGTCAGCGAAAACGGGCATAACTTAATATATAAAAGGGTACGCACCATCGCTATTCTTGCCATATCCGGATATTTGGCCGGTGGAGCCAACAAAGTTCTGGCTCACATCAGCTGTCGTTGGAAGAGGGATCACTGCAATCGTATCTGAAAACAAAACAAATAAGATAGTGATCTGATGGTAAACACGGCCGTATTTTGACAAATAGGTATTGTTTCTGTATTGATTATGGTCATTCACAAATAATTGTATGATTTATAAAACAAAATTTAAAAATTTAAGTGTTTTTTGTGGTAAACTCCTTCATACTGAATTAAGTATAGTTATTTTTTTGGAATTCCGCTTTCCCGTCGGGATTCGGCAATCGGCCATGTCAACATACCATGTAATGTGTTATAGAACATCTCTGATGTGATAACAATCCCAAAAACCATAATAATAATCCCAAAAACCAATAAGCATTTCCTGTTTATTCTATTCCTAACTTAACAAACAGATCACGATACATCGTAACTCATTTCAGTTACAAAAACCATAATAATTTAATATTTATGCAATAAAATTGCCATAAAAACCCTCAGTTTCTGAGTTGTACGTGCAAGACATTATAATTTGCACTTACAACAAATTTTTATCGCTACTTCCTATTGCATTTTTACAGAAATCGAAAGAAAGGAATAAAGAAAATACATTTATTTGCGGCAAACATTACGCAGGGAAAGAAACAAACACAAAAAAGTTGGGGGAAAATATGCGTCACATCCACGCAAAATATGCGCATTGACGTGGAGTTGCGGACACCAGGCCGTATTACCTATTAGGTACCACATCCACGCAAAACGGCCACGTAAATCGCTTACAAGAAAGCTATTCAATTAATAAGAGTCATTCTGGTCAGATCCCCTTCTAGTTATTCTTATGTTTTAATTGGTTCCCTATCCATTTGCATAAAATTTTAAGACTTAGGTCTTAAAATTTTAGGTGAGGAGAAACAAAAGTATGCCAAATTATATTAGTTTTAATTTGGCATACTTTTGTTTCTCCTCACCTGTCAAAAAGAGTAACCTAGCATGAAGTGGATAAGACAAAGTTTAAAACAGAAGACGAACTAGCGGGGGATCAAGGAGGGGGTCTCAGGGGATCAGACCGGAACCAATCATATTTTCGCATAAGATTATTTACGCATAACAGCTTACGCTTATTTGTTTAATCATAATTTCTCTAATCATAATAATCTAAAGCATAAAAGCATGCTCGTTTTATTACTAACGACCGACGTCAGGTCCTATTTCTGTCTGCAGGGTTTAAAGTAACCTAACCAAACCGAACCTCGGGATGCCCCCTTTTTTTATTGTTTTTTTTTTTTGGTTGGGACATTATCAAATAACTTCTCCCGCTCTAGGCGGAGCGAGAGGGCGTGTCAGACTTTTACTGACTAAAACCCAGGCATCGGCCCTAGCGGACCCCGTCAGTTATTGCTGACATCTCTTTGAGGCGCGCGTGAAACACAACGTACCGTCGACCCGGGCCTGATCCTTACCGGACGGCGAGCTGCCCATTGCTCGCCGTCCGCAAGCCCCCGCCTACGGTGGCCGGGAATCGGCGATTGATTCTCTACGCCCAGGGTGTTTTTTGCAGCGACTAAGGGCGCGAGGGCCCAAAGATTGCTCTCGCCTCTCTTGATTGGACAAAAAGTGACATTTAAATGCCAATAATTAAAAAAATACACAACTTAGATTATTTTAAAATATTTTTCTGATAACTATTATGACTTGGCCTATTACCCGATTCCGGCTTGACGTCGACTTACGGGACACCCTGTATACTCTTGAAATCACATGCATGTATCTACAACGTGCCGCTACAATGGCGACATTTTACCACACGGGTAGGTCTAGTGGCCAGTAATCATAAAAATTATAACAATATAAAATTATTCGTAATTTGAAAATTACCGCCTGCGCCACTCGTCGACATGTGACGTTTTGGCCAGAAAAGGTCGAGGCAATCAACAGCTTTCCAACGCCGAAAACTGTCAGAGAGTTGAGAAGGTTTTTAGGGTGCCCTGTCAGTTCACCATTCGCAGAACTCCAGAACAATTAACGCCCCTGCATTGGGAAAAACAATATTTTGTAAAAGGCGATGAGCAAGTTGACACTAGGCTATTGTAACATAGATAAATTACAAGCAGACCCACTAAAAAGCGAGAAATAAAAACTTTTTAACAAAAAAAAACCGACTTCCAAAAAAAAACACTACAAAGTGAAAAATAACTTTAATTTCGGAAGTCGGTGGCAAAAAACTAAAATACAGATCCAAAGACACCGACTTCCGAAATTAAAGTTATTTTTCACTTTGTAGTGTTTTTTTTGAAGTCTTTTTTTTTTTGTTAAAAAGTTTTTATATAATACACTAGTGACTGAATTAAAATCCGTTGCGTAGTTTAAAGATCTAAGCTTACAGACAGCGGGAGCTACTTTGTTTTATACTATGTAAAGATTTTCTAAACCAGTCATAAAGTGATCATGACGGTATTTTCCATAGGGGTCAAATAATTTACAGACAAGTATTTTTTTCTATATAATCTAGTCTTTTCTGGCACTCGCCGGCCGCTGCCGCGGCACTGCTCGCTTCGCTCGGTCGGCTCGTGCGTCCCTCACAGATTTAACCTAACCTAACCTAACAATTGTTTTTAAACAATTAACCCAATCTAACTAGTTCGGTTCCGGGTAGCCCACTAAAAAAGTATCTTTTTTCTATTATCGCAAGTCGATGAAAGAATGAGTTTCATTTTTAGGAAATTGCGTAATAATAAGTCAATGTATTATGTTCATTACTTGACTCAAAGATTATTTATACCAATTTTCTAGTTAATCAAGCCGCGCAGTAAAATCCTCCCCTGTATAATTAACTACCCCTTTTCACCCCGTTAGGGGTAGATATTCGCAAAACTCTGATACACGTTATTCTTTATTTTTGGTCTTAATTACAAATACTGAGTTTCGGGTTAATCGGACCGCGCGTTGAAATTCTTCCATACAAATTTAGACACCCCCATTCTCCCTTTTGAGGGTAGTTTAGAAAAACAGAAAATGCCAAACTTCATAATTTACTTAGATAAGTATCTGTGCCGAGTTTCAAGTTTATTAACTCAAGGAATAAGAATTTTCATACAAACAAAATCCCCCTTCTCACTAAAAATCCTTTCTTAGCGCACGTCTACATCATAATAGCTATATGTGTGCCAAATTTCAGCGCAATCCGTTCAGTGGTTTGAGCTGTGCGTTGATAGATCAGTCAGTCAGTAACGGCCTTCTGTTTTATATATGATATAGATAACACTCGATCACATGAAATTAGGTTGAACGTTTTTTAGCATATGAAAATTATATCATATCTATGAACGTTATTTCAAGTGATATTATACTATCTGTTTTAAAACACTACCTTTAAAACACTGCAAAGTTTGTTCGCTGACGCCAGATGTTTGTTACCGATGGCGGTTAATAGAGGACTCCAGCCTTATCGTTCACTGATAACACATGCATTTACAGGTGTCGTACCCAACGTACTCAACACTGTCTTGTCATTCAATGACAAATTACCTGCTACAGTCCTTAAGTAATTATTTTACCTGTGATTTTGCATCACTGTCTAAATCACGGTGATCTTTATTCTCATACAAATAAGGTTGCTGTTGGGTTGCTGCCATTGACATGTCTGCTAAAATCATTGTAATCTTTATTCTCGTAACAATAAGGTTGCTCTTGCTGTACCTGCTACTTTTTGTCTGTATGTTAAAGTATAGTCCACTTCACTTGAGTGTTTCACGTCACTATTGTAAACTTAGCTGTGTCACCGATTGATTCATTTAACAGTTATCTTCCCAGAATTATGTTGTAGTCATTGAACCAGTTTTTCCAATAAGTAACTATGCAATAGTGGTCAGAGATTATGAAGAGTACTATCATGATTATCATTTGGTTTAACGTGGAGTACTTTTGGACATCCAGAATTTATCCATGTCAATTACAGAGGGCGTATCCCCGTATTATCAATAACCTCTCGTTTTCATTCATCTCTCAGTCTCATTCGCAGTCAAAAATACATGTAACTTCCCTAGATTGATTTTCACTGACATGAAATTATTTTGAACGTTTTTAACTCCGGGAATTTACCTTCTGATGGCATAATCAATCACACACGACACAATCCTACTAATATTATAAGCGCGAGAGCACGCGCGCGCGTGTGGTTGTGAGGATTGATGGATGTTTGTTACTCTTTTACGCAAAAACTACTGAACATTTTTATGAAACATTACAGTAATATAACTTATACATCAGAATAACGTATACGATACTTTTATCCCGATATTCCCACGGGATCGACACTTATGCGGGTGAAACCGTGGGATGCTGCTAGTAGTCAATAACCAGAACATTCAAATAAGCTCTTCACGGTCTCAACATAACGACGACACGATGCATAGTTAAAATAAATGAACAATACTTACTACTTAATTTGACAGCAGCTATCTTCACAATAGCAATATCATTCAGCAAATAATTCCAAGATGGATGCATGGTGAGGTCAGATGTATCTATCCTTGTACCTCCTGAGAAGATAGTGCGGGAGCCAAGAACGATGGTGAACTGTCTCGCCTGGTTCTGACCGTCGAACCAGCAGTGGGCTGCGGTGAGGACCCTGGTGGCTGAGATCAAGCTGCCTCCACATACTGAGGATTGGCCTCCGATTAGCCTGGCTATGATACCTGCCTGGGTGATAAAAATAGGTTGTAGGTAGTTCTTCAGGGACAAAATTTTCAATTTCTATGGGTATATTTCTGTAACCAACTAACAAACAAAACGGCATGTATTTTTTTTTGTACATTTTAGCTTTATACCTTACTTACTGGGACAAGTTATATTTTTTAAATAATTACTGTCTAGGTACAATATAAAAATATTTGCAGTTTATTCTTCTGATTCATGTAACGTCCGTTTGCCATTTTCCGGAACATAATGGTCGCTGTCGAATTTTCCCTTTGATACATCAATATAAATTATAATTATATCGAAAGGAAATTAATTGTCCTACTACAAAAAAATGTGTATTAGTTATAACTACGTTAGTGTGTTTATGAATAAGTCAATAAGAAGTGTCCGGCGTATAATACTGATTAATGTGGCGTAAGCTGCGCTTGACCGTACTTTGTCGGGTAATAATAATTAGAGTCTGGCTTTCCGCACGGGGGGAAGCCAGTCGTGCAACGGACGAGCTAGAAGGCGGACGTGCGGCTGGTTGGCTTAGATCCCGGTGTTATGAAGGAAAATATCTGATTCATCTGTGTTTGGTTCAGGTGGCATTCTGATTACAATGCCTACTTTATAAAATTTATTTTATTGTTTTAAAACTTCAATCTATTTCATGTGATGCTTTTGGGTTATAGATTCGTGTATAAAAATGACAATAATGAAGTATGTATGATTAGTTATGCATGATTGTAAGCAAAATTCTGATTCATCTGTTCCTGATTCGTATGGTCAAAACCCCTTAAGAATCATAACATTAAATAGTTTTTCCTTTCTCCAGCACGAAAAGAGCACTTTTGTTGCGTAATTCTCCTTGTCCAATTTTTGAACGTGTACAAGTCAGTAGTTCTAGTCTTATTTATTATTATTTACTTAACTATAACCTTTTGAACAATTCGAAAATGACAGGAGTATAAACTTGTTCTAAATATGAATTTTTTGACATGTCTTAGTTAATAATTAATAATTATTGTTTAGAATTAACAATCATAACTAAAGGTGTATTTATTACTTTTGTTTCTGTTTCTGATTCATCTTTTACAAATTCTGATTCATCTGGGCACAAAATATTCGAACGTCGATATCTTGAAAACTCCTTTATAAAAACGAGTCCCACATTCAAATATATGTTATTTGGTATACCTATTTTCATATGAACATGTGGTACAGATGGTAGGGAAGCCCAGAGGGTTTTTGAGCAAGCATATTCAGGGCAAACAGTTGATAGCTGAGTAGGTGTGGCTTGAGGAGAGAACACCGAAAATATATTTTAAAAGTTTCTGATAGGAGCTCCGTGGTCAGAAGTCCACATTCAGATTTCAAAAAACGGCCAAAAATAAAGTGATCTTCAGAGGCGTTGATTTTGGCATGATCGGGTGTGGCCTAACCCATAATGACTTAAATAGGCAAATCTGACGACTTTGAAAACTTGGAAGATTTGGACCATTTCTAAAGGGATATTCATGGCGAATAAAAGTTATTCTGTGCAATAGTGTTACATGTCCTGATAGTGCATATATAAATATCTGACGGATTGATGGAACCTTTTGGCAAATACCTATGAGGAAATTTCATCAATTAAAAAAATTACCCAAAAGTGGTCATAATTTTGCATTTATCCCTAAATCAAGGAACCTAATAGCTTCGATTTCTATTTGAATTGGAAGGTGACACGTTTGTGAAGATTTCTCGATATTCAGAAGTTTGAAAATACTAAACACTTGAATGTAATGATTAAAAGTTAAGTAGCAAAATTAAAACATCGTCGGGGTACACCATAAACAAAGTTGATTCTATCAACATTTTACTATGGCACTAAGTAAACCAATTATTTGAAAAACATCCTCATCTTATAGGCTATCTAACGAGCTCGCAACGTTTCAAAAAATATTGAGAGATGCCCGTAAATTTTTTGATAAAGCTGGCAAAGGTGGAAAGCCATACTTACTAAAATTAACGAAAACAATAAAATAACGACTTGTTTACGTCGTAATAGTTTTCTATTCGAGGTTTTATTGTAACTACGAACCTCTGTGCTCGATATCGTTACTTATATCGCCTCCAATTCTCAGTGATAGTTCGTTATGAGAGTTTTGTTAAATAAGTCCCAACACTCCTGCTTAGGCCGCCAGCTGCTAATTAACTAGATTAAATGAAAGATGTGTGTGGTCCCGGGTGTGGCAAGCGTATTTTCAAAAATATTTAAATGCACTTTTGCTTCTTTTTAAAAATAAAGGAATGTTTCCTTTGAGTAAAATTTGCCGTCATCAGTATTTCGAGTACTTTTCCTCCAGGTACGCTTCGAAAATTCCACCCTGGTGGCCTACCATGATCTAAACAACAAAACGATTCAAAAACAAGACATTTCAGTTTAGGTTCCTAAACAGCATCGCTTGAGCTGCTCTATGGACGTCATGGTACCAAACAAGTATGAATGAAACCAAAACTTGCGACTCAGTTTGGGACAATCGCTGTCAGCAGATGGCACGGCCTAAACTGAATCTTTAAACTGACGTCATGGTACGAATTAGAAGCACAGTTCAGTTTAAGTCCTAAAATGGATCGCGTTAAGAGCTTGTGGTAGGCCTCCTGTATATGGTTCTGAGTGCAGATACACCTACTGAATAGGCTACTAGAGATGATGTTTTGTGAACGACATGAAAAAGGTCTTAAGCCTACTTGCTACCTTTCTATCTAAAAATATCATCCTTCTATTATTGGTTTATTTAACTTTATATATTTTTTTTACACCAATTAAAATAATAATATAATAAAATACTGGTGCATCTGGTTAGGCTGGAAGCCGACCCCAAACATACTTAGGAAAAGGCAAGGCAGATGATGATGAATTATTGTACACCAAAAAATACTCGTAACAAGAAGATGTACATTATTATTTTAGGCAAAGATATAAAGGGCCGCTTTATCGCTAACTGCGGCTTCTTTCAAGCTCCCGTCTTTTGACAGCACAGTCGTAATCTTATATACATAAAACAAAGTCGGGTTAGTTACACCAATAACTCAAGAATGGCTGGACCGATTTTTATGATCTTTGATTTGTCTCCGCCCCGAACAGCAGAATAACTATTAGGGTCGGTTCACATCTGACGGAAGATGCGTCGGGCGTCACTTCAATTGCGTCTATTTATTCGCTCGACGCACTAACGCATCATCAGTTAAGTGTGAACGGTCAAGTGTTTTTCTATACATTTGTCTTGTTCTGGCGTTACGCGACCGATGATACGCGACGCATGTTCCGTCAGATATGAACCGACCCTTAAAACAAACTATTAATAATGTATGATGAAGATAATTCATTTTCTCATACATTTGTTCTTATTGATTTTGAGCGGTACGAAGTTTGCTGGGGCAGCCAGTATTATATTATGAATATTAGATAATATCAAAATAACAATCAAGACTTTTTTGAATTTGCAACAATAATTAAGTAATTTGCCGAAACCAGAAAGTGATCATGCATTATAATACGCTTTCTTTCTGAACATACTACAATTTCAATTTGTTAAGACAAATAAATACAAAGTGAGCGAAGCTGCGGGTACAACTAGTACCAAAATCAAGAATGATATAGACACAGATTTAGATAGACCAAAGTATCACGATCTGTATGAAAACTAAGCGCGCCATTTTTTGACTAACTACTATGACGTCACAAGCACTATTTAGTGATGCGAAAATCAAATCGATTCAAAGACCGCGTGCGATACCCGTCTTGCCCCACCCCCGGGGTATAGCGCCAGCGCTGACGTTCACCCAGTCAGCAGTGCACAGGACTGAGCGCGAAAGTGGCGGCTTACAATTTTTGTACGTAAGCTGGTGCGATTTTTGACACGCGAAGTAGTTGCTCTTGCGTTATATAGGTGTATCTATATTTGTGGGATAGATGATATCAATCATCAAGAATTTAAGAAACAGAACAGCTTACCTGATGCGGTATAGCAGTTGCATCGGTGACCTGGAGTCCTCCAACGATCCGATAAGATAATCCCTGAGACTCTATGCTCAATATCCTCCGAGCTTCTGGCACCCCAGTCTTCAAATGATAGCCATAAACTGGCGAAGTTTCAATACTCTTACAGTAAAAAGAACGAAAAAATATGAATAAACATATTATTAATTTGTTAAAACGCATCGTTCTTTATTATTGTTGTGCTATAATTGAGTCGTTATCCTTAAGACAGGTTATTTTGTACTTGTAGTGATTGGTTTCTTATCAGTGTGTGATATAGATTAGCAGATACAGGGAGGTACATTTACACTGCGAGAATTTGCACGTAATGAGTATTTGAGTACGAAGATTATGATTCTATTCCATTCTAGTTTTTAGGGTTCCGTACCAAAATGGTAAAATCGATCCAGTATACCTATATAACCCGTAAGACTGGTTATTAGACTTTCGGGCTTCTGACTTCCCGTAACGACTAACAAAGATCCATGAATGACAACCAGCACCCTAATTGCGAAACAAACAGCTATCAATCGGAATCAGAATCATTTTGAAGCAAATTTCTAATCTATTGCTTCATAAGTTCGAAAAATTGTCTGCTCAACACATAAATAACGTAATGAATGTTGTTGAACTGTCAAAATAAAACCGATTCCGATTGATAATGTGTTACGCAATTGCCCCGCTAGACCACCGGCTTAACGTGCTATATGTCCGTGCGTGCGTATGTGTACGTGTGTGTATTTTGGCATCAAAATCGTCATGAAAGAAAAGTATGGAAGAAAAAGACACGTTGCGCTGCCCCCAAATAAATTGGGATAAGGGCAGGAGAATGACGAATCGTCATGAAATTATTTATTGTTATAAATAGGCTTTCGTCCGCGGTTTCACTCATAGGTTCATAGGGCTAATCATCATCATCATTTCAGCCGAAAGACGTCCACTGCTAGACATAGGCCTCCCCCAAGCACCTCCACTTCGACCGGTTTTGTGCTTCTCGCATCCAACGACTTCCTGTGACCTTCACAAGGTCGTCAGTCCACCTTGTGGGAGGCCTTCCAACGCTACGCCCTCCGGTACGCGGTCGCCACTCCAGAACCTTTCGGCCCCATCGGCCATCTGTTCTGCGAGCAATGTGCCCTGCCCACTACCACTTAAGTTTGGCAATTCTTCGGGCTATGTCGGTTTCCTTGGTTCTCCTACGGATCTCCTTATTTCTGATTACATCACGCAGAGAAACTCCAAGCATTGCCCTCTCCATTGCCCTTTGGGGAACTTTCAGTCTTCTAATAAAGCCCATTGTGAGCGACCACGTTTCAGTGTCATATGTCATCACTGGCAACACGCACTGGTCAAAGACTTTCATCTTGAGACACTGCGATATGTGGGACGAGAAGATATTGCGTAGCTTTCTGAACGCTGCCCAGCGAAATCGGATTCGACGATTGACCTCTTTTTCGAAGTTGGACCTACCTATACTAACCTTGATAGGGCAAATGCATTATTATAAATATAAACTACCGAAATGAAAATGCGCTGGTTCTGGTGGTAAAACAAAGTATATAATTATGTGTCAATTAAAAGTAAAAACCAAAAGGTAGAAAAAGCGATCTATTCCCATCCAATACCAAGAGCTAATACCATTTGGTATTAAGTAGTTTATTTCCGAATTTATTTTCTATTCCCAACGAGTACCTACCACATTTTAAAACCAATACCAAAACAAGTTTGAAGAAATTAGGTACAGTCAGGTTCATTAAAATTAACTAAAATGCTTTGAGTGATTTTAAGTAATGTTTAATCAAGATTAGGGTTTGAATATAAATCACATATTGATTTTTTCTTTTATTTTGTAATTTTTAGAAATTTAGAGATATTAGATACTTTTATTTTACTATTCAAAGTCCAACAATTATCCTATCCTATCCTACTTAATATTATAAATGCGAAAGTTTGTTTGGATGTTTGTTATTCCTTCACGCAAAAACTACTGAACGGATTTCGATGAAACTTCACAGTAATATAGCTTATACACCAGAATAACACATAGGCTACAATTTATAAAGATTTTGTGTCATTTGGCCATAATATAACGATAAGTATCAAGTAAGTCGGAAAAATCCCTGACCTCTGAGAGCTATCTTGGCGTGCGCTGCCTAAACCGTTAGAGTTACACGAAGATAATGTATCGTGGAACTGTGTGTCTTAAACAATTCTAAATAAAAGTCCGCGACAGCATATCGATACCTCTGGGCTCAAAGGTCGTAAAGGACAAAATGCGACTTTTCAGGAGAAGCAAAAAACGAAAAAAATAAAATTATTTTTACTCTAACATTTTTGTTTCTTGAGCTATTTAAATGAAACCTAGGAAAAAAGTGCTTAGAATTTATAGTATTCTCTAGGGCAGTGTTAAAAAATTACCCTAGTGCTGTATTTACCGAGATAGATTTCCTTTACGACCATAAATTTAAAAATAAAAGTCCTTTACACCCTACAAATTTTCATCCTATGATTTTACCTAAGGGCGTAAATGTACTTTACTGCACAAAACTAAACAAAATAAGGAAATAATCGACAAGTGTAATAATTTTTAGGTTCTTAAGGATCACCCGCTAAGGTATTCTGAAAGGATAAATTAATTATTAAACTTAAGTATTAAATGGATTATGTAATTTTGTATGTATTTATGTGTATACTACTGTATTTTCTTTACAAATATTCATGAAATATCATAATTATACAAATAAAACGTACATTTGTGTTATCAAATTGAGATCGTTTATTTGTAATTGAACACAAAGCTCTAAATCTTTAAATTATAAATTAATATTTTTAATGCGTCCACCAATACTACTGAGTGTGCCCGCCTGCTGGCTGTAGGTGAATGGGAGTCGGGCCTCTGGCTTCAGGCGCTACCGTCACCCAACATAGGCACTATGCTGGGTGACACCACATTCTGGCTCGCTACATGTTTGCGTCTGGGCGCTCCTTGCGGACCTCCACATCGCTGTCAATGCGGTGAAGCAGTCGACTGCCTCAGACACCATGGCCTATCTTGCAGCAAGAGCGCTGGTCAGATGGCACGGCACGCCAGCATTAACATCATCCGTCGGGCAGCTGTTTTAGAACCCAATAGCTTGGCACGCTACGATGGGAAGAGGCCAGATGGAATGACCATAATGTCTTGGAAGTTGGGTAGGCCTTTGGTGTGGGATGCAACCTGTGTCGACACCCTCGCGCCATCCTATCTTCCTAGCACGGCGGGCTGTGCTAAGGCGGCTGCTGCAGGAACAGAAAATCTCATACAGCGCAAATATAACAACCTTATTGGGAGCTATATGTTTGAGCCGTTTGGGGTTGAAACTCTAAGGCCTTGGTGTCCAAGTGCTCATCAAATATTTCGAGACATCGCCAAGCGGTTGGTTAACTCTTCGCGTGACCAGACCTGGCCTATTTTTAGCCCAAAGAATAAGCATGGCCATCCAACATGGCAATGCTGCCAGCCTTTTGGGCACTTATCCCATTGACAGCGGCAGCGATGCGGCCGAATTTTTTTAAATGAGCTCCTGTCTTTTTCTTTTTAATCCTTTCTTTTTATTATACACATAATATCTACAAATATTTTAGTGTTTAATTGTAAAATAGGTTATGTGTATTAGAAATAAATAAAAATGTGTCCGACTAGTAAAAAAAAATTAAAGAAGTGAAAATATAATTCTTGTTTTATCAACTTTATAAACAGAATCTGTTTGATGAGATGCTGAGTAAAAACCTCTCTGACCAGTTGGATGGGGTGGTTTTTTGATCCTGGATCTGAACAGTCATCGGGGCAGCGTCGTACAAACATCTCAATGACCGCACGCGAGCGCGCGTTCTCTCAATCTTTCTCTCACTCTTGTCTCTCTTCGATGTAGCGCCAGTTAATTCGACATCCTTGCAGAAAGGCCAGAACTGCCCATATTTTGATGGAGTCGAAGGCTTTCTCGTAGTCCGCAAATGCACAGTGACTGCTTGTACTCCGCGATATTCTGTACAATATGCCGAACATGGATGTGGTATATGGTACTGAAGCCTTTTCGAAAACCGCCTCGATCTGGCGGCTGGAACTCGACAAATCTCTTGGCGAGACAGCTCGTGACGACCCTCGAGAGCAGCTTGCATACGTGGTTCAGAAATGAGATGGGTCTATAGTTCTTCAGCGAGGATTTTTTGTCACTTTCTATTAAAAAGTGAAGATTGACAATTTGAGGGTTAACGGCTTTCTAGTTAAAAGACGGCAGCACTATGCAGAAAAAATAAGAAACGGTCGTAAAGAATTATTATTACAGCTCAAGTGTATCAAGTTGTATATTTAAGTCAAACGTATTGTAAATTAATATCATTTTGTAGGGAGTAGAGCTCATATTGATTTACAAATGTAAGATGTAAAGGATGTAAAGGACCTACTTACAACACATTTTCTTAGATTATTTTGGTAGTAAAGGACAAGTTTGTTTTTTTATTTTAAACTAGCTGCTGCCCGCGACGTCGTCTGCGTGAAGGCTCTACAGCACTAAAAATACCTAAGATGCCAGTGTCGCTATAGCATTATAAGGAAACAACTTTTAAAACAGCATTAAAATATAAGTTTTTTTTTTTTCAAGCGAAGCAAGTGAAGGGAGTTATATTGGAATCCTGCTGAGTTCAGTCATAAGATGTGACTGAAGGAAATAGAGAAAATAATGCAGGAATACATTCCAGGACACAAAAGAGTAAAAATACGTACAAAGGTATCATACCTTACAACACTTCCCTATAAACTACGTTGGTAGTTATGCTGCCAGGAGCCAAAATGTAGAGAGAGTGAGGACTGGTGACGCGGGAGCAATTGACGTACAGTTGCCCGTGTGAGAAGCAACTCGTCCTGAGGTCGACACCCGCTGCCCTCAGTGTCTGCCCCTGCGACGTATTGATGGTCATCGCGAAGCAAACACTCACGGGGAACTGTACGCGCTTGAACTGGAACGGGAAGTTATGAGGTATGAGGGGAATGCGTGGTATAAATACTGCCTCGCCGACGCCACAACCCGTAAGAATTTCCGCCTCAATGGTGTGTCTGTGGAGCGAGATGACTTTAAGGCGGGTCCCGTTACAAAACTTCGGAGGAGATAGGTTCCGAAGAAGCATAATCGGGCCGACCTTTACCTTGATGGTATGCGCTGGAAGTCAACTTGCTGACAGGGAGTTCAGAAATCCCACGGGATAATGTGTGGCGTCATCTTGCTCGACAAAAGTGTTTATCGTGGTGTAGACCATTCCCCTCAATTTCCGAGAGAATGCATTCGTTAATTGCTGCAGCCTGATCATTTTTGGGCGTCAAAATGGCCCGCTCACACACCCAAGAATTCTGCTGGTGCGGTATACGACTGATGTACACACAGCGAATGAGTTCTTCTAAGCTGGATACCACTCTACCGAAAGACTCTGGAAGCACCACCTGTCCACCTCTCTCTTCTGGTAGAGTGCCTTCGCCAAGACTTAGAAGAACATCGGAGAATTATTGAGCACGTGCATTGCCGCCGAGTCGAGCTCTCATATTAATGGTCAAGCGCAGCGTACGAACTCGTGACCACAACGTAGATCGTTTCAAAGAAGCATTCACCTCGTTAGCCCTCGATTCCCACGTCACCACGGGAAGCTTTTGCCGGAAATCGCCACTGAACAGAACTGTGACACCACCCATCAAATGTTCATTCCTGCGGATGTCCTGCAGGGTTCTGTCCACGGCCTCAACTGCCTTCCTATTGGCCATCGTACACTCATGACTCATCCCATACGATCAGAGAGCAATCCTTGAGCACTTGTCCCTTATCGCTGTTACGTGACACACCACAAACAGGCGTTTCGGCGCTCTCTAAATCGATAGGAATTTTAAACATCGCATGTGCTGTCTTGCCACTCGGAAGCAGTGTGACAGCGATTCCCGACGACGCTACAGCAATAGCAATTTTGCCTTGCCTCCTGACCTCTGCAAGTATGCCAGTGGTAACAAATGTTTTTCCAGTTCCACCAGGAGCATCCAAGAAAAACATTTTACCCTGGTTTTGCCCAACGCTTTCAAGGACGGGGTCATAAATTTGTTTTTGCTCTGAAGAGAACAAAGCGACATGGTCATTTCGTATGGTGGTAATTTCGCCCGGATCATAATTTGTCTCAGCGTTATACTCCCGATTTCCACGGTCTTGATGCGGTGATGATTGGGGAGCTGGTAACTCATATTCGATCAGTGGATTGCCGCCGATAGAAATGACCACATCTTGAAGTGAACTGAGACAGGTGTTCAGCATGCGTTCATCAGTTACTTCGACTTTGTCTCCAGTAGCACGCCTCAAAGCTCGTAGAAAATCTTCAGACAGATGATGGCGATACTTCTCCCACAAAGCTACCGGGTTCGCGACTCCGCAAAACACCAAGATGACGGCAAACAGATGACGCATGCGGCTGGGACTGTCACTGACGCTCGCCTCCGCGAGGGTGTCATCCCAATTTTGGTCACCGTCGAGAAGGCGACGTTTTACATCACATTTAAGTTTATAATTAGGTATACGACATGAAAATATATTAATTACCAAGCATTAATCACACAGATAAATACCGAACAAAAGTATTAACAGTCAATGTTTATTTTGTACTAACAACATGAAATTGATGAAGAAATGATCATCATCAATGAACATAACTTTTTTGTAATACTTAACACCGCATTTTTTTTTAATTGTCTTTCTCAACTCTGCTCAAGATTTTGAGGGTTTTGTTGGACCTTGAATTTGTCAAAACGAACTATACGATACAACTTTTATGAAGAAAATGCACATTACCATCTATGAATTTTAAGAATAACTAACTACTAACCTCGCCAACATGATCAAATTTAAATTATTAATTTCCAAAAATTGTTAACATGTAACTTGATTTGATTTTTATGAAATCTCATAGATGGCGCTGCTTCTAAATTTTCTTTGTACTACTAACATTAATTAAACTATGTTTCTCTGCCCAAGTTACTTAAATGGCGTAGTTTTTATAGTGTAAAGCTAGATAATAGCATGACTTACTCAAAAACAACATTTAAATATGCGTCGTTAGATTACACGCTGTCACAGAATGCGTAAGAAAAATAAAGATTCACAGCTCCTCCCCCGTAGGTGATAGCGTGATAATATGTAGCCTATATGTTGACCCGACCTCTTAGTAATATTCATGCAAAATTTGATGTAAATCCATGCAGCACTTTTAGAGATTAGCCCGGACATACATACAGACAATCAGACAAACAGACAAAAATTCTAAAAACTATATTTTCGGCTTCGAAATCGATTGTAGATCACGCCCCAAGTATTCTTTTAAAAAAATATTCAATGTACAGTTTTGACTTTCCTACGATTTTATTATAATTATTATGTATAGATTGTAGGGGTGTACAGGACAATTTGCAAAGACGATGTCCTTTACATCCAAATTTTTGAGGTGACTTATATTAACCATCTAAGGTGGTATAAGACAATTGATATTTTTTATGTATTTTACACCCAAAAGTTGTTTTATACTTTGCTTTACTACCAAAATGAGTTCACACTGGTAACTAAGTGTTATTTACATCCATATTTTCACGGTAAACTTTGCTTAACGTCTCAAATTATGTGGGTCGTAAAGGCATTTTTTTGCGAATTTCGTCGAACGGAATATACAGATCGATAGAAAATTAAAAACTGAGTATAGCAGTATCAAAAAGTCATTTTCGCCCAAATGTCCTTTACGACCTTTGAGCCCAGAGGTATCGATATATCTATCTTTTATGTGGAAGCCATTATATCCAAAATAGTGAGCCATAAATACATTTAAGTTGGATACTTTTTTTACAATGCACATTTTAGAGTACTTAGTTAATTCTTATCAAAATTAATACATTAATCGCTTTTGTTATTTAATGTAGATAAACTTTGTCTTTTACACTAAGCAATTTGGACGAATACTTTAAAAGTTATCACGATAAGATTGACCTGAGTGGAGCGCCATTAATGCGCGCAGAGCGGGGTTGGAGGCGGTCCAGGCAATGACGCGCCATCGCATCGCCGACCGAGTGTTCATTTTGCGTATTTTTTACCGACTTCACAAAAAGGAGGAGGTACTATGTTCGGCTGTTTGTATGTTTTTTTTTTTTTTGTATGGTTGTTCATCGAATACTCCGCCAATTGTCGACGGATTTTCAAAATTCTTTTTTTGTTCGAAAGTAGATAGTTCTGAGGTGGTCCCACTGTCACCAAATTAGGATCTGATGATGGGATCTTAGAGAAATCGAGGGCAACCCTCAAATTTTATAGGCTCACTTATTGTTTTTCGCATATTTTATGAAGTATTTTGTGTATTTGCGTATAGTTGTCACCATCTCAGGTAGCTGGCCTGATGATGGAAGGTACAACTCCTTAACAGTAAGAAGTTACTCGAACAGGCAAGGACTGTTTTAGTAAATTGTTTTGATGTTTGATAGGGCATTTGCCACATATGGTCTCATGATCATCAAGTCATGACCTGATGCTGTAGTCAGGATACTCTGCAGAGTACCTAACTCCTCGACAACTAACAGCAGATATATCGTGTTTAGGCTCATTGAAAAGGGCTCGATGTGTGGATAAACGTACTGTTAATGAGGAACACCGAAGTACATAGAGACCTGATGCTGAAGCCAGGAGCATCAGAAAAAGTACAAACCTTGAAATTACAGCACCGTAGTCGTGTTTGGGCTCATTTTAAACAGGACTAAATTTTAAGTTCAATGCAATGTTGACATAAGTTTGGCCTGATGTTGCAGCCAGGATTATCAGCATCAAGTCTAATTAATGAATAAGGTATGCTTCAGAGGTGGTCCCATATAAATTTTATGAACTTTGCTTGGGTAGTTTTGGAATTAGCTTCAACAATAGGTAAGTACGTTTGTTTTCCACTTAGTTTATATTGATGATGTTTATCTTCCTGTCACTAATATTCACATAGCAAGTAGTGTTATATGAATTTGTATTATGGGGTAGGTACAACTAAAAAGCGAAAAATAAAAACTTTTTTACAAAAAAAACAACCGACTTCCAAAAAAAAAAACTACAAAGTGAAAAATAACTTTAATTTCGGAAGTCGGTGTCAAAAAAACGAAAATGTGGAACCAACGACACCGACTTCCGAAATTAAAGTTATTTTTCACTTTGTAGTGTTTTTTTTTGGAAGTCGGTTGTTTTTTTTTACAGCTTATTCGATTCGAAGCGATTTATTACTAACTTACAGTAGGCATAATTATTTAAATTTTTAGGTAGTACATTTTAAGTAGAAATATAGATTCGTTTTTAATTTAATTATTACAGTCATAAATTAGAATTGTTTTCTTTGTTTGTTTAGGCTGGTTTTATAGTCACGCCGCTAGACGCGCCGCTGGGCAGCGCGCGCGTTCGGATATGTATGGGGTAGTAGTTGCGTTTCAAAGTCGCGCGCTTGAGCAATGAGCAGCGCCGTTCAGTAATACAGTGCACCATGGTTCAAGCGCGCGCTGCCCAGAGGCGCGTCTAGCGGCGTGACTATAAAACCAGCCTTAATTATAGGATTGTATTTTTAGTTACTTAGGTCACGGGTTAGGTATAGGTTGTAGGTATTTGTAAAAGTATTAAGTACTTACCGAAATAGATTCGTGATTGTTTTAATTACTTAGATTATTACAATTGTTTTTTTTTTTGTTACTTTTAGGTTTAGGTTGCGTTGTAAGTAGTAAGAATGCGATGCGTATCTTTATATTTAAAATATTTATTCCTCAATGTTAAGGATTGCACCTACCACTGTTTGTCTCTGCATCACCCAAAGGTAGACTGGTAGAAAATGCCTATGGCATAAAGTCCGCCTCTGTACATTTGTGCTTAAAGTATTAAATAAATAAGAAGATAGATTCGTTTTCCTCTTAATTAGCTATTGGAATTGTTTTAGTTAGTTTGAAAATTACTACCGATTTTGTGATTTACAATAATGAATCTGTAATGTATAGTAACCTTATGTTGTTTATGGTCTGTCTTTTTGGCAGCCTGTCACTGCGTTGTGTCCATGATGGCTGTTCCCAATAAAACCGCATAACTAGCTACACGTTGTTTTACTCATACATTTCAGTGGCGACGAGGATAAAAATTAGTATCGTGCTAAAAAAAAAATTTAAATCCAAAATGTCAATTGGGAAACTAACGGAGTTTAATGTAAGATCCGGAAATTGGACAATGTACGTGGAACGCATGGAAATGTTCTTCAAGGTCAACAATGTTAAGGAGGAATTTTGGTTACCCACATTGATTGCGGCGATGGGTGATGAAGCTTATGAACTTATAAGCAACTTAACAAGTCCGGACAAACCGGGGGCGAAAACATACGTGGAGGTGGTGAAGTCTATGACGGATCACCTTCAACCTAAGCCGTCGTTTATGGCAGAGAGGTATCGTTTCCGAAGAAGAAGACAGAATGCGGGTGAATCCATTTTACAATATATATCAGAACTAAAGAAAATGTCCAAGTTTTGTGAATTTACGTCCGTTTTAGAAGAGAATTTACGTGATCAGTTAGTTTGCGGGTTGCGAAGCGAGTCGATCAGGCAACGTTTGTTCACTGAAGAAAATCTGCAATATACAAATGCCGTAAAAATTTCATGCACTATGGAAGCGGCGGAGAGGGATGCAGCGGCAGTGGAACAGTCAGTCGACTCGGGCGGTAGCGGTGACACCGCGGCCGGAGCGCTGCATGCGGTGGCAACGTCGGGGAGCCGAGGCCGCCGAGGGCGTGGTGGACCACGCGGACTACCGACGGTACGCGCTCGGAACGACGATGTCCTTCCGTCACATGATTCGAAAAGCAATTGTTCTGCTTGCGGAGCTTCGGATCACCAGAGGGAAGGATGTAGATATAGTCGGTTTGTCTGCGGTAGGTGTAGACAGAAGGGACATTTACGTCGGGTTTGTCCAGCGCGTCTTGGTGGAAGACAGCCGCAGGAGCGATGGGGCACAAGCAACATGGTGGCGCATGTGCAAGCAGTTGGCGGGGCAGCCAACCCGTCAAGCACTTGGGACCAGTCTGGAGAGGATGAACCTCCTCTATCTGACGATGAAGACTGGGAAGTAGAAGAATTGCATCAACTTAGTTTGAATAGCTACAAACCGGTGAGCTTAACTGTTTTTGTGGATCAAACCCAATTGCCTATGGAGGTTGATACGGGGTCTTTGATATCATGTATTAGTTGGGAAACGTATGATCAACTGTTTAGCCATAGACCATTAGATAATTCTAATTTAGTACTTAGATTCTATGATGGTACTATCACAAAACCTATAGGAGTGATTAGGCCAATAGTTAAGTATGGAAATAAGTCCAAACAAATGGAATTGTTTGTAATAAAAGGTGGTACCACCTCATTATTGGGTCGACAATGGCTTGCAGAACTAGACATTAAAATACCTTTGTACCAAAATATGGTCACAATGAACACTGACAAAATAAGTAGCAATGTTTCCAGTAATGACCAGTTAACTTTATTACTTAACAGATATAAGGATTTGTTTACGGAGGGACTGGGCCGGTTCACGGGAGGCAAGGCTAAGTTACGACTACGTGAGGGAGCAACGCCGGTGTTCTGCCGCGCACGGCCTGTGCCGTACGCACTCCGCGAGCGCGTCGAGGCTGAGTTGAGCGGCATGCTGCGCGCCGGTGTCATCGAGCCTGTGGAGTGCGCAGACTGGGCTACTCCACTTGTACCGGTGCGTAAGGCTGATGGTGGGCTCCGTATCTGTGCTGATTACAAAATAACGTTAAATCCAGTACTATTGGTGGACAAATATCCCATACCTCGTATAAACGACTTGTTGGTTAAATTAAATGGTTCTAAGATATTTACCAAAATAGATTTAACACAAGCTTATAATCAAATTGAATTGGATGACCCTGATAATTGTACGGTTATTAATACTCACAAGGGCCTTTTTAAATATAAAAGATTAGTATTTGGTTTATCGTCAAGCCCTGGTATATTCCAACGAATTATGGCGAATCTTCTTAACGATATTCCAAACACAGAAGTATTTCTGGACGATATTATTGTTGGATCACCCAATATTAGTGAGCATTTAGTTATTTTAGAGAGAGTTTTAGAGCGTTTACATCATAACGGAATGAAACTAAATCAAAAGAAGTGCTTGTTCTTGACTAATGAGGTTAAATATTTAGGGTTTGTTATCTCTGCCGAAGGAATTAAGGTGGACCCTGAAAAGGTGGAAGGTATATTAAATATTCCTCGCCCAGTCAATATTAGCGACTTGAGGGCCTTTTTAGGAACAATTATGTTCTATGCAAAATTTGTTAAAAACTTGAGCAGTATACTGGCACCTTTGTATAGCTTATTGAAAAAGGGAGTTACTTGGACATGGGACAATGAGTGTGAGTCAGCTTTTAAAAGAGTTAAAAATATTTTGATTAGTGCCGACGTCCTTGCTCATTACGAACCAGAAAAACCTTTGTTTTTAACTTGTGATGCAAGCGCGAGAGGCATAGGAGGCGTACTAAGCCAGCTGTATGAGCAGAATGAAAGCGGCGCTGACGGAGCGCAGGAGCGACCTGTCGTGTATGTGTCGCGTGCGCTTAACGCGGCTGAGAAGCATTATTCACAAATCGAGCGGGAGGCTTTGGCTATTGTATTCTGTTTTGAAAAATTACACCAGTATTTATATGGGCGACGTTTTACACTACGCACGGACCACAAGCCATTAGTTACAATTTTTGGGCCAAAGCAGGGTATACCATCAATGGCTGCGAGCCGGTTGCAAAGGTGGGCTATTAAATTGTCAGCCTATACTTATGATATTGAGTACGTTACTTCAAAGCAGAATGTGGCTGATGGGTTGTCGCGGTTGCCAGCTCTTTCTGGCATTAAACAACCTATTAAATTTCCGGAACAATCTTATTTACATTTTGCTCAAAATGCCATGTTATTGGATTATAATGAGATTAAAAGACAGACGAGTCGAGACCAGTTGCTAGGCCGAGTTTTAACATATCTTCGCGACGAATGGCCGTCTGATAACGAAATTAAATCGCTCCAACCTTATTTTAACCGTAAAAAAGAGCTATACGAGGAGTTAGGTTGTGTGATGTGGGGCCATAGGGTGGTCGTACCGGGGGAGTGTAGGAATAAGGTTTTAATGGTTTTACATGAGGCTCATATGGGCATAGTTAAAACTAAAGCTTTTGCTAGGAGCTATGTTTGGTGGCCGGGTATGGACGAAGAAATTGAAAAGACGTGCCGTGGTTGTCGTGTCTGTGCTGCTGAAAGTGAGGCGCCGCACAGTGGGCCCATACTGAAAATTAGTGGACTTAGGCAACAAAGTTCCAATATCGATGCGATTTTTTTTTATATGACGTGTTATGATATTCCTGACAACTTTTATTCTTATAACATTTCTTCTAAAGTTGATAGTTTGTCTTGAAAAAAATTAATTAGATTATTTTGTATGGAGCGAATCACGTTTAATTTTTTTTCTTCAATTGTACTAATATGTTGGGTGTGTGGCGTGAGTATATGATAGCTAGGGTCATTCTCTATCCACGAAAAAAAAAACAGCGCCGGCCATCTGCGGCAGCGCGAGTAATCATTCGGTAAAAAAAAAATGTTATGTAAGATTTTTTTTTGCCATTTAAAATAAATTCAAAGTAAATTTTTTGTGTCATTAGGCTAATTCACCTTCTCTTTATTAAATATATAGTTTTAACAGCGCATAGGTACTTATAACTAATTATTCTGGTAGAAATTTAGTAATTATTGCTATGTTATCGGTAGCACCTGCATTGTGATTGATGACTCATTTGTTATTGCGCTCGGCTAAGCGCATAACTAATGAGTCATCGAAAAATGCTCGTCTCTGATTGGCTGAATAATTTTCACTCACTGATAACAGTGTCCACTACTTGAGTAATTAACACTGTCTATAAATATAAAGACATTCATTAAGTCCATCTAGTTTCGCTCTTGTCGCTTATTTGTGAACACAGTGAAATACTTTTATTTTTATATTTACATTAGAACTATGGCTGGATTTTGTACCAACCTAGATTTTTTTGTGAAATTAAGAAGTGGCGGTGATCTGAAAAATCATATGTTTCTATATGAAAGTATCATTTCTGTCTTGACTACCGAAGTTTCTGAAGAAGACAAGAACCGAATCAAGGAGTTCTGTCGACTTTTTTGTGTAAATCTAAATAAAAAGTGGATAGAGTCAAGTAGAAACCAAAAAACTTTTATGAATCGTGTAAGTAATCGCAAGTGGTTGGAAAAAAACATCAACTGGCCTGTTTGTGACAGTGTTGACCTGAGAAGTGAGATGGGCTTTTCGGACGCAGTCTTATCTGAACCTGTGGATATAGATTCCCATGTTCCTACTCTTGCAGTATGTACTGCGGAAGCGGGAACATCTACAGAAAAGGAGCACAGAAAACCATTCGAAGAGTTAAGTAAGAAGCAAAAAAAAAGACGTTCTACTTCCATAGTAGAAGAAAATTCCGAAGAAGAGTTGCAGACGTGGTACATAACAAAATTGAAAGACAACGGCAAAACGAATCTGGCAAAAGTGATCGAATACCTTTCCAGTAATCCAGATGCCCTATCCGAAGTAGACGAGCGACTATTCAAAAAGCAGAGCTTAAGTACTGTCTCTGAAGATAACTGTTTAGCTCTTTATACATCACTTGCGCTCTCGAAATGGAAGTACTTAGCTCTTCGACAATTTCTGAAAGAAGAAAACTGTGCTGCCTTTCCATCTTATCCAAAGCTTGTAAATGCCAAGAAAAGATGTTACCCACCACAAGAGAGTATGGAGATTACCGAAAAAGGAGCTCAAATTAAATTGCAAGCGCTATTGGACCACACTGTGGAAAGGATTTTACTAGGTATTAGTAATTCTGTTGATAGGTCTCAAAATAAAGAACTCAAGTTGACCTGGAAATGGGGACTTGATGGTTCTTCGTCGCAGAGCAATTATAAACAGAAAACGTCTACAGAGTTCGATGATTCATCAGTAGTCATGATAAGCATCGTCCCTCTTCGGCTAGTGTCTACTAGCCCATCTTCTGGGAATGAAAATATAGTTTGGGAGAACCCCACACCTTGCTCAACTCTGTACTGTCGACCGGTGAAGTTCACTTTCACTTCGGAGACAGCTGATTTTATAATGTCTGAAGAGTCTGAGATGAAAAAACAAATTGATGAACGAATATCTACACAGTGTGGAAATATTATTGTATCACATGAATTGCATATGACCATGATTGATGGAAAAGTGGCCAATATTATTGCTGAAGTACCATCATATGCAACGTGTCCTATTTGCTTGGCAAAACCGAGCGAGATGAATAATTTAGACGCTTTGACTTCCAAACCACTTCGTGAAGAAATTTACAAACAAGGAATTTCTTCACTGCATATGAAGATTCGGTGTATGGAATGTCTTCTCCATATATCTTATAATCTGGATTTTCAACGATGGACTGCTCGAGGCGAACATAAGGCTTTGAAACAAGCTAAAAAAAATACCACGCAACAAGAGTTTCGTGAGCAAACTGGAATGCTGATTGATATAGTCAAACAGGTATGTATTTAATTTTGGCTCTTTTTATGTTGTTTGTGTATTATATCTCTATGTATTGTATATTACAGTATTGTTTTCCCATTTTAGGGTTTTGGAACTACAAATGACGGGAATACTGCGAGGCGCTTTTTCCAAGATTACAAAAGATCATCCAGAATAACGGGAATTGACGAAAATCTGATTTTCAGATTTTCCGTTATTCTACAAGCCATATCATCAGGCAAAAACATTGACTGTGAAAAATTTAGAAGATACTGCAGAGAAACAGCTGATGTGTACGTGCAACACTATTCGTGGTACTACATGCCAGTTAGTGTACATAAACTTCTAATGCACGGTGCAGACATCTGTAACCACTTTGGTGTTTTGCCAATCGGTAAGTAAAAAATAAATATAGTTTGATGTATTATTTGACTCAATTGCGTTTTGAAATTAAAATGTATGTACTTATTCGTTTTAGGTATCTTATCTGAAGAAGCTTCGGAAGCCCGTAATAAGGACTTCAGAAACGTCAGGGAGTGGCACACTCGGAAAACGGGGAGAATAGCAACAAACGAAGACATCCTCCATGGACTTCTAATAAGCTCTGATCCCCACATATCCTACATAAGGCCTAAAATATTGAAACAGGGTCATAATGAGTTGTTGCCTGAAGCAATTCAGTTGTTACAGACTACTGAGCCTCCCTGTGACAGTGAGATTATGGAGGAAGAAGAATGCCTCATAGCAGAGTCCGAAAATTTGCCGGACCCACTAGCACTTCTGGAACAAGAAATAATGTGATCCGGCTCTAGATTATCCTCACAAAAGCCCATCAGGGCTAGGTATATGACAAACAGCCCTTTTCAGGGCTACAATTACTTCACAGTTTCATACGCTTGATTATGTAGATAATTATCAACGACTTGCCCGTACAAATTTAAATTATTTCACCTATCATTAACAAAATTAGTATAACCTGAAACTTATTACGATATTTATTCAACAATAGATAACGTGCAGTTAAAAAAATAACACAGCCAATCAGAGACAAGCATTTTTCGACGACTCATTAGTTATACGCTTAGACGAGCGCAATAACAAATGAGTCATCAATCACAATGCAGGTGCTACCGATAACATAGCAATAATTACTAAATTTCTACCAGAATAATTAGTTATAAGTACCTATGCGCTGTTAAAACTATATATTTAATAAAGAAAAGGTGAATTAGCCTAATGACACAAAAAATTTACTTTGAATTTATTTTAAATGGCAAAAAAAAATCTTACAAAACATTTTTTTTTTACCGAATGATTACTCGCGCTGCCGCAGATGGCCGGCGCTGTTTTTTTTTTCGTGGATAGAGAATGACCCTAGCTATCATATACTCACGCCACACACCCAACATATTAGTACAATTGAAGAAAAAAAATTAAACGTGATTCGCTCCATACAAAATAATCTAATTAATTTTTTTCAAGACAAACTATCAACTTTAGAAGAAATGTTATAAGAATAAAAGTTGTCAGGAATATCATAACACGTCATATAAAAAAAAATCGCATCGATATTGGAACTTTGTTGCCTAAGTCCACTAATTTTCAGTATGGGCCCACTGTGCGCCGGTTGGTCATATGCCCTGCCCATGGAAGTGGCCAGATAGACCGTGGGCCCGTGTACATATTGATTTCTTAGGCCCTATCACGGGGCGGCTATTTTTAGTAATTGTGGATGCCAGGACCAAGTGGTTAGAAGTTAGTCAAGTGCCTAGTACAGCGGCTGGTCCCACGATCAGTGTGTTAAGTGAGGTGTTTGCACGGTTTGGGTTGCCGAGACAAATAGTCTCAGATAACGGGCCGCCGTTTACAAGTCATGAGTTTTCACAATTTCTCAATACAAACGGGATCGAACATATATATTCAGCGCCATATCACCCCGCTTCGAACGGGGCAGCAGAAAACGCAGTACATACAGTCAAAAGAGCAATTAAAAAGGCAATTAGAGAGAACTTAAACATACATTTATTTTTAAATAATTTTCTGCTATACTATAGGAACACAGAACACTGTACTACAGGTGAAACACCAGCGTCGCTCATGTTTGGCCGTAGGTTGCGTACAAAATTCGACGCCCTAAGACCAAGTAGGGACTGTAAAGTTAGGGATGCTCAGGAGCGTCAACAAAAATACGGTGCAAGTGGGTCGCGTCAAATGCGCCCGGGGGATGAGGTCTGGCTGCGTCAATATCGTGGACAGGATAAATGGGTACCTGGAAAGGTTACAGAAAAGATGGGAACCACTGATTATAAGGTAGTAGATGCTTTAGGTAGAGAATCCCACAGACACGTAGATCAGCTGAAACAACGGATACGGAGTTCATTAATCTGTCCTTCTTCCTCTAGCCCGGTTAGTGAAAGGTCCAACCCGGTTGAGGTGACTCAAGAACAGGAGGCGCCCAGTCTGGGTGGTCCGGTGGATGGTGCGGCCACAGCGACCGCACATCAGGATGACGAGGACCGAGAGCATTTTGAGGACTGCGTAGAACAGCCGGTTCAGAGCTCAACACAGCCTTCTTTGCCTTCTCCTGAGCCGCCCCAGGCTCGTCCTATTCGTCAATGTCGAATTAATAAGCCAGTGAGGTATAATTTGTAGTGAAGGTAAATTGTAAAGGGGTTCTAGATTAAGTGGGGAGGTGTAATGTATAGTAACCTTATGTTGTTTATGGTCTGTCTTTTTGGCAGCCTGTCACTGCGTTGTGTCCATGATGGCTGTTCCCAATAAAACCGCATAACTAGCTACACGTTGTTTTACTCATACATTTCAGAATCGAAAGCGTAAGTCTAATATTTCACAAAGCTCTAATCAAGGTCGAGCTATGAAAATAGCTAGACTTACCGAGACGTCTCAACAAACTGAGCTGCGTAGGTTTGAGCAGGTGGTGAATGAGCAGGCACACAGAGCTACTAAGACACCAGACCAGTACCAAGATCGGCTTCAACAACACGTTGAGTATCTGGCATCTCAACGAGCTGCTGAAACTCCAGAACAGTATCAACCTCGATTTCAACGGCATGCTGAGTATCTGGTGTCTTAACGGGCAGCAGAAACTCCGGAACAGTCCCAAGATCGGCATCAACAGCATGCTGAGTATTTGGTGTCTCAACGGGCTACAGAAACACCAGAACAATCCCAAGATCGGCATCAATACTTAGCATGCTGAGTATCTGGTGTCTCAACGGGCTGCAGAAACACCAGTACAGTCCCAAGCTCGACGTCAGCAGCAGGCGACTTACATGGCGTCCCAAAGAGCCACAGAAACCTTTACAACGACTGAATCTCGCAGACGCGCTGTTGTTACACGAGTATACTGTATCGTGGGACTGTTCGTCTTAAACAGTTCTAAATAAATGTACGCGACATAATATATATACCTTTTATGTGGAAGTCCAAAATAGTGAGCCATATCGAAAGTACCTCTTTCTGTATGTTACCTTTTCGCACCTAAACCACTGAGCGGATTTCGGTAAAATTTGGCAAGGAGATAGGTAGCATTCTAGCGAAGGCTACTTCATCGGTACTGTCTCTTGGGATAATTTCCGACATCCACGCGGGCGAAGCCGCGGGCAGAAGCTAGTTCTTGTATATAAATAACCAGTAAGTCTGACTTGGTTAAGCGACCGGTAATATTTTTATGCATTATTATTTATATGACTAAAGAAGGTACTTAATGTTGTTTATATCACAATAATAATACGTTTTCGTTAGTAGGTACTATACCACGCCAATAGATGTCGTTACGTGTTTCAAAAAACATAATAAAAAGTTGTTCTAGAATACTTTAAATTGATTATATTATTATCTTTTGATAGAGTGAAGCGATTGCGATGATTCAAAAACTAATAACTGCTCCGAGTTCTACACCATATTTAACCACATTGGTTTGGTACTTTTTACGTTGAACTTGTGACGTTGCAAAAATTAAATATTGATCGTGTCTAGTAGCGACACCTGTTGTAATTAACGGCGGACTAACGCCATGGTTGTCAACGCTGTTCTGCGTGACACAGATGGCGTTGATGCCTTTTGTTTGGTTAATTAATTACAAGTTTATTGGATAACTAAATAATAAATAAACAAACTTACATAATTAACCACATTTTATTTCAAAAATAATGTTTGATAAAGTGAATATACAAATCGATAAGAAATCTATATGGTCTGTGAAAGATGATTCGAGAAACTTGTCCAACTGAGATTGGTCTGGAGGAAAAGGCGCGCCTTTTCCTCCAGACCAATCTGACAGTTTCTCGAATCATCGGGTACGGTGTCCGCTTTTTACGATCAAGGACACGAGCCTAAAGGCTGATTAAGAGGGACTTAATCCTAGAGAATTGGGATGTGTCCAAATAACCCGATGGGGTTTTTATAAGTATAAGTCGTTGGAGGCAGAACCTTGTGAGTAAATCAACCATTTTCTTTGTTCTTGCTGGATAGCCTATAGCTTAGATCATGCATGTGTGTTCTAACACGAGGACGTTGTTACAGGTCTGGCTGTTATGCTAGCCTTTTAAGATTGGTGCTATACGCGATTGATTTGATGCCTTGGTGTTGCGCCGTGTGATGATTTGATATTCATCAGAGCGCAGGCGGATTTGAGGCTATCCCTTGCGGTGTGGTCCTCCGACGTTAGGAAGGTTTTACTTAGCCGAATCCAGGTGATGAGGGAAGTTCGCCACTCCAGGTAACGAAAGCGTCACCATCTTGTCCGTAGGCCGCGTTCGCGTGTGTTCACTGGTTTCTCCTGTGAACGACGCCAAGGACCCTGAACCGTCAACTGAAAGGAGTTAAACTGCAGGTTTTATAGAGAGTATTATCTGTGTGTCATTATGATTTAATCTATGAGAGAGTTAGGCCTTTTGTTGGAACTAGGTTGTTTTAAGACCAGTTGTTGTAAGGATATTGTGTCTCGGGTTTGCTTAGTATAGTAGTTATTTTCCCTATATGAGCACAGTCCGAAAAAGGCCAATACATGTTCGATTGAGCTAGAAGTTGTTAATTCGATCACCTCACGGACTCGCAATAGCGACTCTGAGAAACTGCTATTTGTCTCATTGCTGGTGTTCACTGACACCACTAGGAACGGAGACTAGTTGTGTGGGTGTATGCCGTAGACTCTGGGAAGTGTAAAGGGGAAGTACTTTAATTTTGTATAATTCCAATAAACTTTGTATTGTGTAAAAAGGTACTTGTTTATTTAATCCTTTCCTACCTTATAAATTTACTTTAGCACGGTGGTGAGTAGTATAGTTCAAATAGAAACCATCATCAGCTTGTTTCCAATTAATATCTGTAAACTACTAAATCCCGGGTTACAAACTTGTTCAAATAATCTGTCACATCCAAACAGACAAACCGACAAACAGACAAAGATTCCAAAAATTTATGAAATGGCGTCTGTTGGTTATCCTTTAACACCCGAACTATTTTTTTTTTTGTTGGAAATATTTTCAATGTACAGAAACGCCAAACGCGAAGATATAGATAGAAGACTTGCATAATGCATATGTATAGTAGAGAAAAGCCGAGGAATTCAAAGATTTGTAATGGGATGTCATAACAAATATATTTTTGTGCGCTAAAGATGCAATTGTAAAATTTGAAGACGATTTAAAGTTTGTCATCATACCTTCAAAGTAGTGAATCAGTACAAAGCAATGAAGAATTTAGAAGAAAACCTTAATAAACATGAAACATGTGTTCACATTACAAATTCATTTTTCGGGAAATTATGCCCTAAAATGTGGAATAGAAGCACACCTCGGACACTTCATACAACAATCGCAAAATAATTACCTATTACTACCACAGAGCATTACTACTACATAACTAAATGACTTTTGCACACGTGCAAATGTGTGCGTGAACCCTAGTAGGGTTGGCTGTCGTGCGTAGCGCAAAAAATGGCGCGGAAAGTGCAGCGATTTGCGTCGGGCGAACCGAACGACAACGGCGCTGCCCGAACGTGTGCATTATTATGAAGTGACCTTGCGTTCAATTATACTATTTAATATGTAAAAGATGACACAATAAGGTACGGTCACGGTCATAAGTGAAGTAGCAGTAGATTGACACTTTGGTTTTATTTACGACCTTCTTTTAATTAGTCATTTCTCTACAACTATAGACACACGCAGTCACATTCGTTTGCAGCTGATTGTATTTCATAAATTCAACCACTATGGTATATGGCATGACAGCTTAGCGGTTATAATATTTGGGTAATCGTGTCCTGCGTAGCGAGCCGTGGCGTGGGTTTGAATCTCAGGCGCGGTGATAGTTTTTTTAAATGTTTTAATAATTACTGCCAATAATCACGCTTTTGACTATATATTTCCTTGTCATATTCGTCTTGTGCGCTTAATTCGTAAACTTTATGATTATACCCACAGATATCTAAATAAATAAATTATAAGGTAGACACAGTTAAGTTATGAGTCATTCACCGCGATTAAATATCCGCGATTAATAACGTTGTTGGTTGGTTGTTTATTGTGGGTTAGCGACGTGTGTTCTATCTATTAGCCGTGTTGTAGTTCCTTTTAAAATGCAGAATATTGAAATGAAAGCGAATATGAATGCGCTGAGTAAAAGTGGACTTAATATAACACAAATATCTTATGAAACTGAATGTGAGTATTATGAATGTGATTTAATTATTTTTTCAAACATGTATTTTATTAAAATAGAACTGCTGATCCTTGTAGTTTTTTTTTGAAACGTATAATATATATAGGTCTAAATAGAAGAAAAAAATATAATTTCGAAGTCCTAGATTTTAAATGATGAATATAACATTATATTATACTTATGTAACATTTCTATTTTCAATATAATTTTGTTTCTAAATCGTAGGTAATACTTATTCGTATTTTGCTAGTAGCCTAACACTACTCCTTTTTTGTTTTAGAGAAATTACCTACTGTGAGTCGGAGGGTCACTAAATAAGGAAGACGGTAGCCTTGACAGTCAAAAGCGAAGTGGATCTGGTCAGTGAATATGAAACAAGTGGTTATATACCAACGAGATATTTTGCCGAATTATTCGACACGTCTTTATGAACCGTTCGCCGTGCAAACGAAAACCAGCTCAAAAACCATAGTTGATTGAAAATCATAAACAAGAACGTTTACATTTTGCGATACAGCGATGGAAAGCAAGAAATTAGAGGTCTGATGAGCAGTTGAAGTTGCATTGCAAGGAAATCTGGGAAATTTTAACAGGAACAGAGATATCTATGTAGCAATATTGTAGGGCCCATGCGCCAGCGTGAGACAAGATTGCATTGCTTATAATGGGGGTTTCTATATTTATGTCTGTAATATATATGGTGTACATAATAAAGAGTATTCTATTATATTCTATTCTATTCTTATACTAAGTATTAAATTATAAATTGATTATACCTAGTAATAATATAATTATATTGTAGCATATTCGTAATAAGGATTATTTTAAGGTGTAGTTTTAATCTTCTTTTTGTAATGGAAACGAATACTTAAGCTATAACCAGAATAAGTCTTAAGCTAGAAGTTTATTTATACTTTATAAAATTATAACGAAAAACATTTTGTAATCTTATAAAATATTTTTATTCTTAACCCCATATTTCACTAACTATATAATAATAAAAACAATTATTACATCATTATTCTCGTTTATTAATTTATCGAATAATAAAAGATCAGATGAAGATATTGTTGAAAAGAAAAATAAAAATCTCGTTTCGAGATTCGAACCAGACCTATGCGTTTCTTTATCCAATGCGTTACGCTATTAGCTATCGGAACTTATTATAACACTGTCAATTTTAGCAATCATATGAACCGACCAAGGTCATACGTAATTACGTACGCTGTATGTGTGAAAAAGCGATATGTTTTTGTTTCGCTCGACACCAGTGTATAAATTCTGAGGTGTGCGTTCTGTGTTAATACATCACTTATACACACATATTATTATGTAGGTACGGCCTGTACCGCGTGTTCACAGCAAAACAATCCTTACGGTGCTACTAACTCCACTTTTGACCACTACCGTACATAACGAAATATTGCTAGCACTAAAATATTTTCTAAATAATCGGTTATTAAATCGCATGTTATAAAGAATGCGAAATCTTACAAATAGTTTATGTAAATACAAATTCTGAAAAGCATCACAATTCACAATATCCAACCATCGTGATTAAAACTTATAAATATACATAAGTATTTCGGCGACCCGTTCCATCGGTATAAGGTGTTGTAGCTGAAGCGACCATCGATAAACGGTGTTTTCGGCGAATAGTTCTATCGGCGATGGATTTATTCGTGGAACCAAACGTCGACTAAGAGTGATTTCGGCGAACCGTACCATCGACGAAGAGTGATTCGCTATACCGTTCTGAGAATTTTAATCTAAACCCCTTTTGTATAATAGTTAAAAAATAGAAAGAGATGATGTCTTATGAGACAGCTTAATTCCCAAAAAAATAAAACCATTTAGGGGCACCTTTTCTGTGTACCAAGTTCTTTGGGAGAAATCTACATCGAGAACAACTGTACGCAATATGATTTCTTTTGATTGTGACGCTTCAGGGCACTCATGGAAAACATATTGGGTTTATAGAGAAAGTGATTAATGCACCACACACATGCAATGTGAAAAATGCACCTACCTTTAAGCCAGATAAAGCAAAAAAATGCACCTGCCTTTAAGCCAGATAAAGCAAAAAAATGCACCTACCTTTAAGCCAGATAAAGCAAAAAAATGCACCTACCTTTAAGCCAGATAAAGCAAAAAAATGCACCTACCTTTAAGCCAGATAAAGCAAAAAAATGCACCTACCTTTAAGCCAGATAAAGCAAAAAAATGCACCTACCTTTAAGCCAGATAAAGCAAAAAAATGCACCTACCTTTAAGCCAGATAAAGCAAAAAAATGCACCTACCTTTAAGCCAGATAAAGCAAAAAAATGCACCTACCTTTAAGCCAGATAAAGCAAAAAAATGCACCTACCTTTAAGCCAGATAAAGCAAAAAAATGCACCTACCTTTAAGCCAGATGAAGTAAAAAAAAGTCGTATAGTGGTTCTCTCTGATATAACCTTCATCTACTTCCTCACAACTCAAATTTTACCAAAGGTATCTTTATCTTTTTTTTTATCTTTATCAGTCGTTACGGGTCGTCAGAAGCCCGAAAGTCTGACAACCAGTCTTACCAAAGGGTATCGTATTACCCAGTAACTGGGTTGTGGAGGTCCAATAGGCAGTCGCTCCATGTAAAATACTGGTATTCAGCTGCATCCGGTTAGACTGGAAGCCGACCCCAACATAGTTGGGAAAAGGCTAGGCAGATGATGATGATGATGATGTATCTTTATAATAAAACCTAATAAGGTGGATCCGCCGACCTAGCCCACGAAAGTCATTTTTAACCGACTTCAAAAAAAGGAGGAGGTTCTCAATTCGGTTGTATTTTTTTTTTATGTTTGTTACCTCAGTACGCCGTCATTTATAAACCGATTTGGAAAATTCTTCTTTTATTTGAAAGTATATACTTTCAGATTGGTCCCATTGTCATCAGGTCAGGATCTGATGATGGGATCTTGGAGAAATCGAAGGAACTCTTCAAATATTATAGGCACACCTATATCGATTTGGGTATTTTTTATAGTAACTCGTGCATTTGCTCTCGGAAAGCATCATTTTGTGAAGTGGAATTGATGATGAAGACCACAGATGGCCACCGGAACTACTCAATTATAAGTATTTTACGGGTTGCGATTTCGATTACTTTAATATGGTTTCTAATTCTAAGCAATTTATGCTCATCACAATGCGAATGGTGAAATGGAGCTGATGGTGTCCACCATCAGCTCCATTTCACTATTCGCAGGAGAACTCCTGAACAATTAACGTCCCTGCATCGGGAAAAACAATATTTTGTAAAAGGCGATGAGCAAGTTGACACTAGGCTATTGTAACTTAGATAAATTACAAGCAGACACACTAAAAAGCGAAAAATAAAAACTTTTTAACAAAAAAAAAAAACCGACTTCCAAAAAAACACTACAAAATGAAAAATAACTTTAATTTCGGAAGTCGGTGGCAAAAAACTAAAATACAGATCCAAAGACACCGACTTCCGAAATTAAAGTTACTTTTCATTTTGTAGTGTTTTTTTGGAAGTCGGTTTTTTTTTTGTTAAAAAGTTTTTATGTTTTTACAAATTACTGCTCCGTAGTAAATTATCATTCTTTTTTTAGGTGTAAGATGTTTTGTTTTTTTGAACTTTGCCCCACATTAGCAATTTCTCCTGTATTGTGGGTGCGTTTACAATCATTTAAACTCACATACACAAACAGCCAGATCCGGAACAACTACTTGTAGGTCATACAAATATTTGTTCCGTGCGGGAATCGAACCCGCGACACGCAGCGCAGCAGTCAATGTTGTGTCGTGTCGTGACGCCATTTGACGCAATTTTAGCCAATCAAAACTCGCTGATTTGACGTAGTCTTGAACAGATAAGTTTGATTGGTGTATTCCGCGTCACAACACAACACGACACAGTAATGTACGTCAATCGAGCCGTCATTGTTTTCCAACAAAAACATCTTTTTGCACATTTAATAATTATAATTTTTTTTATCATATTTAAAGTGATTCTTTTCCAGAGTTTGAATTAGAATTGTTTACCTTTTCATTTCGTTCTTAGTATAATAAATAACCATAAATGAGGCTGTTAATTGTTAAATTTAAAATAGTTAATATTGTGAAAATAAAAGATTAATCAAAGAGCATGTTTAATTTATTTTTATTAGACTTGTATAATTCAGTCCCCGCATGATTGTGAAAACCGTGAGTTTATATTCGTTATAGTCGTTATGTTTTTTACGACTAACGGTTTTTACGATGCTACGGCGATTAACTTTTAATATTTTTAAGTTCGACTGTTGATTCTGGTACTTATAATTTACATAATCTATCTGGATAAAGCAATCATGTTTTTAGAAGTTTGTTGGACTTATTTTGGCGTTCGTTTATATTCATGAGCATTATCATTGTCCTCAACATATCGTCATTTTCCTAAGCTTTAAAATCACATTACATCATTATCGTCAATTTCAAGGATTTCAAGAATCCACAACATTTACTCAAAAATAATATTTTCTCGAGATTTACCGACACAATATGGTATTCAATAATCTGATTGGAGTATAATCTAAAACTTGCAGGACACTATGATATTCGATTAGGCAACGATTTATCGAAGAGAGTTAAATATATTGAGGACAAAACTGAAATAGAAGCTTTTTGATTTCCTTATTTTTCTTTCCATACATGCATAACTAGAGGCCTTCGCTTTTTCCGTTAATATTTTAACAACACAATTTTGTCTTCAAAAGTAGTACCTACGAGCCGAGGTCACATCCGCGGGAAGTTGGAATAGTTAAGAGTCTATAGCGTTGGCACGGCGCCGAGCTAACTCCACTCAGAACACACACAATACGGAAATGTTTACGAATATATGTACGTGTGTACGTACGTACCTAGTCTATGTACATATCGACGAGATAATGACACGATGGTTCATGTAACATTGTTTTATGTAAAACAGTCGAAGATAAAAAAATAAAATCTGCTGTCTCTGTGAATGTCTGATCTGACACGGTTAGATAGTTACATACCTATTATATTATAATAATCATAAACAGCCTATAATGTTCCCACTGCTGGGACACAGGGCTCCTCTCGGTGAGAGGGAGTGGGCCGTAATCCACCACGCGGGCCCAGTGCGAGTTGGCAGGTGTCACATGTCTCCGAATTTTTGTTTCTAGGACATGCCGGTTTCCTCACGATGTGTCCTTCACCGTTTTTGAGAGCAGTGGTGATGAAATAATTTTACACAAAGTAAAGCGCTTGTCTGGGTTCGAACCTACGACCTACAACTCGTAAGTCGCGGCCGTTACCACTTGGCCACTACTGCTCCTTATTATATTAAGTATATTACATATATTATATTAGATTATGTTATATTATATTACTAGCTGCTGCCCGCGACGTCGTCTGCGTGAAGGCTTTACAGCACCAAAAATAGCTAAGATGCCAGTGTCGCTATAGCATTATAAGTAAACAACTTTTAAAATAGCTTTAAAATATATGTTTTTTTTGCAAGCGAAGCAAGTGAAGAGAGTTATATGGGAATCCTGCTGAGTTCAGTCATAAGATGTGACTGAAGGAAATAGAGAAAATAATGCAGGAATACATTCCAGGACACAAAAGAGTAAAAATACGTACAAAGGTATCATACCTTACAACACTTCCCTATAAACTACGTTGGTAGTTATGCTGCCAGGAGCCAAAATGTAGAGAGAGTGAGGACTGGTGACGCGGGAGCAATTGACGTACAGTTGCCCGTGTGAGAAGCAACTCGTCCTGAGGTCGACACCCGCTGCCCTCAGTGTCTGCCCCTGCGACTTATTGATGGTCATCGCGAAGCAAACACTCACGGGGAACTGTACGCGCTTGAACTGGAACGGGAAGTTATGAGGTATAAGGGGAATGCGTGGTATAATCGCCAAGACTTAGAAGGACATCGGAGAATTCTTGAGCACGTGCATTGCCGCCGAGCCGAGCTCTCATATTAATGGTCAAGCGCAGCGTACGAACTCGTGACCACAACGAAGATCGTTTCAACGAAGCATTCACCTCGTCAGCCCTCGATCCTCGCGTCACCACGGGAAGCGTTTGCCGGAAATCGCCACTGAACAGAACTGTGACACCAACCATCAAATGTTCGTTCCTGCGGATGTCCTGAAGGGTTCTGTCCACGGCCTCAACTGCCTTCCTATTGGCCATCGTACACTCATCCCATACGATCAGAGAGCAATCCTTGAGCACGTGTCCCTTATCGCTGTTACGTGACAAACCACCAACAGGCGTTTCGGCGCTCTCTAAATCGATGGGAATTTTAAACATGGCATGTGCTGTCTTGCCACCCGGAAGCAGTGTGGCAGCGATTCCCGATGACGCTACAGCAATAGCAATTTTGCCTTGCCTCCTGACCTCTGCAAGTATGCCAGTGGTAACAAATGTTTTTCCTGTTCCACCAGGAGCATCCAAGAAAACATTTTACCCTGGTTTTGCCCAACGCTTTCAAGGACGGTGTCATAAATTTGTTTTTGCTCTGAAGAGAACAAAGCGACATCGTCATTTCGTATGCAGGTAATTTCGCCCGGATCGTAATTTGTCTCAGCGTTATACTCCCGATTTCCACGGTTTTGATGCGGTGATGATTGGGGAGCTGGTAACCCATATTCGATCAGTGGATTGCCGCCGATAGAAATGACCACATCTTGAAATGAACTTTTTATATGGTGATTATATAGACTTTACACTATTTTAACATAAAATAAATGACTGTTTAAAAATAAATCCAGCTAGTTTTACATCACATTTAAGTTTATAATTAGGTATACGACATGAAAGTATATTCATTACCAAGCAATAATCACACGAATAAATACCGAACAAAAGTATTAACAGTCAATGTTTATTTTGTACTAACAACATGAAATTGATGAAGAAATGATCATCATCAATGAACATAACTTTTTTGTAATACTTAACACCGCATTTTTTTTAAATTGTCTTCCTCAACTCTGCTCAAGATTTTTAGGGTTTTGTTGCAACTTGAATTTGTCAAAACGAACACTATACGATACAACTTTTATGAAGAAAAAAATGCACGTCACAATCTATGAATTTTAAGAATTACTAACTACTAACCTCGCCAACATGATCAAATTTAAATTATTAATATCCAAAAAGTGTTAACATGTAACTTTATTTGATTTTTATGAAATCTCATAGATGGCGATGCTTCAAAATTGTCTTTATACTACTAACATTCATTAAACTATTTTTCTCTGCCCAAGTTACTTAAATGGCGTATTTTTATAGTGTAAACCTAGATAATAGCAGGGCTTACTCAAAAACAACATTTAAATATGCGTCGTTAGATTACACGCTGTCACAGAATGCGTAAGAAAAATAAAGATTCACAGCTCCTCTCCCGTAGGTGATAGCGTGATAATATGTAGCCTATATGTTGACCCGACCTCTTAGTAATATTCATGCAAAATTTGAAGTAAATCCATGCAGTACTTTTTGAGTTTAGCCCGGACATACATACAGATAAACAGACAAAAATTATAAAAAAAAATATTCAATGTACAGTTTTGACTTTCCTACGATTTTATTATATGTACAGATAATATATTGCCGATTAATAGGATTCACGTTCTATGTTAGGGTGTACAGGGTGGCAGGGACGGGTCCGCCCTTTATAGCAGAACTTTTTATGTCGTAATATTATTTTGCATAACAGCGGACAGCATAAACTTCATTTCGCAGAAAATTGATTGGCAAACATTCATTTATCATACATTCAACATAATAATTTTGTAAGTCAGAATCATCTTTAGGCATAAATTTCATATCCATAATAATTAAAAAAAAAAACAACCGACTTCTAAAAAAATACTACAGTGATAAATAACTTTAATTTCGGAAGTCGGTATCGTTGGTTCCGCTTTTTCGTTTTTTGACACCGACTTCCGAAATCAAAGTTATTTATCACTTTGTGGTTTTTTTTTAATAATAATAATAATGATTTTTTTTTCGGACCACAGAATCTATAGAGTGTTACTCGTACTCGTAGTAACAATTATTAAAACAATTTATTATCTAGTGTTAGTACCCATCACCCTCCGTACAAACTGCTACACAATTGGAGAGCCGAAACTCTTCGCTACAGTTCTCAGGAGGTTCACTAATGTTTTACCAAAACTCCATTGACAAATTTTTAGTTTACAACCAACGTTTCGTATACTATTTATTTCACAAACAACTCATTCCGCAAATATTTTATTTTATAAACACTCGCTTTACAAACATTTATTTGGCAAATGCTTCTCTTTACAAATGTTTCGGATGATATTTAATAATTTATACATTTGTCATTTAATATTTAGATTCTTTTGAAAAAATCACGTTTATACAAACTATCATCTTATAATACACTAGCGACTGCATTAAAATCCGTTGTGTAGTTTAAAAGATCTAAGCTTACAGACAGAGGGAGCTACTTTGTTTTATACTATGTAAAGATTTTCTAAACCAGACACAAAGTGATCATGACGGTATTTTCCATTTGGGTCAAATAATTTACAGGCAAGTATTTTTTTCTATATAATCTAGTCGTTTCTGGCACTCGCCGGCCGCTGCAGCGGCACCGCTCGCTTCGCTCGCTCGGCTCGTGCGTAGGGGTCACAGTTTTAACCTAACCTAACCAAACATTTTTTTTTTAAATAATTAACCTATTCTAACTAGTTCGGTTCCGAGTAGCCCACTAAAAATAGCCTCTTTTTTCTATTAGTGCAAGTCGATGAAAGAATGAGTTTCATTTTTAGGAAATGGCGTAATAATAAGTCAATATGTAAAACGTTTTTATCCCAAACGTTTTTTCATAAGATAAAATGAAAAAAAAAATGAATTGTTTGTCAAATAACACGTTATTAGACAAAAGTTTATCGGATAATTATTTTGTATAGTGAATTATTTGGCAAACATGTTGTTGTATAATGATGAAATGACAAATCATGTTTTTGCCAATCGTTGCTTGTCAAGTAAAAATTTGTAAATAAATTTTTGGTAAACTGACAGGGCACCTTCTCAGGATGCTGTTGCGACTGTCTCTCACTCCTTAGTAGTGACGCTGTTTTTTTTTTGCGAATAATCACGTGAAACCCGTCAGTACGAGCTTGTGCGAATATTTCAGACACGCTGCAGTAGCGAGGAAGTCCCAACAATGGCGTTCCCCTGGCACTCCATCATAACTTGTACTACCAGGCCAGCAGGACGGTGCCCCTCCATACTACGGTCATCATGTACGCGAGTACGTGATCGAAAGGTTCGGCAACCAGTGGATTGGCCGCGGTGGACCTGTGGCCTGGCCTCCCCGTTCTTCGGACTTAACGCCCCTGGACTATTATTTGTAGGGAGACGTTAAATGACTAGTGTAAACAGAAGAAATAACCGCTTGGCGATATGTTGAAAAATCAAGAGCAATGTCATTTGTTTTTATGCCTATTGACGTAGGAGTTATTTAACTTGCAATGTATGTTTGTTCGGATGGAATCTTGCAACTCAATTTTGAAGCAGATATCTTCAACCGATTGAGCTGAAATTTTGTATGCACGTTTAGTTTGGATTACAATGCATGGTTAAATGCATTCTAAATCCAACATGGCGGTACACCGTACACCCAAGATGGCGGACTAGTTATTTTTAATGCACTCCTACAATATGGGTATCAAATGAAAGGGCTTGCTGAGTATAACTCGAAAAATAAAGTGTCGTCACTCTAAATCCAATATGGCGGACTTCTAAAGATGGCGGACTAAAGGACCCCGCACAAAATGTATGGAAAAAGCCGTTCGGTGAATTTGGCTGAAATTTTCGTACAATATAGCCTGTAACATGCTGATTGAATGTTAATATGGGCGCAAAAAAAGTAATGGCCAGTTTTAGAGATATAACCATTTTTCTGTTCAAGGCAGGAAGATGATTTTTATGTTATAGTTACTGCTAAAAAATAAACAAAAAGAAATCACATCGACTATAACAAGTTCTAATTCATGACTCTTCGTCTGTATACTCTAAAGGGGTAATAAGAAGGGGTAAATGTGAATCATGTGCCCACATTTACCGCTGCACTAGGCCTTTGGCCAGCTCAGGCAGGGTTGCGATTATTGTTGGGGTTCGTAGTCGTACGAACAAAGATCGCGACTACCACGTAAGCCAATCGCCATCTATTAGGACACAATTGATTACTTTATTATATCTTTCGAACATTTCTGTCACGATTGTAGTTAACTAACACTGCGCTGCGTTGTTGTTGTCGTTGCTTTTAATAATCACTGTGATCCTATTCCAGTACAAGGTGGATTTCGCTACGTAAACAATAAAGCCTTATTTGCTTTCTGTGCTCCCTGCGACAAGGCGTTAGTGACGAATTGTTGTGAGTTTTACTTAATTATAAATCAAGACAAGCTTGCAGTTCGTCTTGATTTCTTTATGACAATCTGTGACGGTACGTTTTGTCCGCGAAAATATAGGCTTTGAAGCAATTACGAGACAATGACAACGTTTTAATATCCGTCGCTAAGAATGTTGCAAAGTATACAAGATGCTAGAGCCTAATGTAACTTGGCGTGTTGAGCTGCCGCTGTTGCAGCGGAAAACCTCAAGTAGAGATTAACTACGATAACATGGCCCGCCCCTCCAAAATTTAAAACGTTTGAAAGTATTTGTGAAAGTATTTACAAAGCGCCACCAAGACTCACAATGCATGTGTGCGTGGCCTGCTACTGAGACGAATACTTACAACTACATACCAAACTCTTTCGTAAGGATGTGACTACATACATTGAAACAGTAATTTGGAGGGGCGCGCCATGTTATCGTAGTTTATCTCTAGCGTAAATATAACAACTTCGCTAATCTTTTTTTTAAAGAAAATCACCAAACGGTTCCCGTGACCAAAGGGGGGCTGATTTTTACATTGACCGGAGGCTAAGCATTGCCATTCAACGTAGCAATGATGTCATTCATTTGGACGCGCTACCAGTTGACAGCGATACGGATCTTTTTTTCGATGCCCTATTTTAGTTTTACATTAGAATATCACTGTTTTTAGTGTACAAGTGTATATTTTGTCTAACATATAAGATGTTGGCAAAGATGAACTGTGATGCAACCGTGAGAATACCAATATCTTTAAAAAAATCTCTTAGAGAAAATCTGGCGCCTAGCTGGTAAATTGCTCGAACAGCTCGATTTTGCAGGACAAATATATTTTGTATATCAGCGGCTTTGCCCCACAGCAGAATACCGTAGGACATATCGCTGTGAAAATAACTAAAATAGACTAAACGAGCTGTATCAACGTCAATGTATTGTCTTACTTTTCTGGTGGCGTAGGCAGCCGAACTGAGCATTCCTGCTAGGCTTGATATATGTGGTCCCCACTGAAGTTTGGCATCTACTGTTATTCCCAGAAAAACTGCCGAGCCCACAGTTTCAAGCACCTCTTTATCTAAGACGATGTTGGGTCCTAGATTTCTAACATTCGGTAAGGCGATCTTTATACATTTTGCTTTCTTGGCATTGAAAACAAGGTTATTTGACGTAAACCAATCCGTAACTTTTGATAGTGCACTTCAATACAAGATCCCAAACTTTCAACAAAATCAGATGGACCACTTGTCTACTTTTCGAAATGTGTGTTAAACATTTCTGCCCACCCCTTCGCGGTAGACTTAGAAACATTTAAACTATAACATATGAATTGGAACCTGTTGTGGTTGATGTGAATGCTTTTTGTTTATATAAAAATCATCTTCCAGCCTTGAACAGAAACATGGAAATATCTTTAAAACTGGCCATTTTTTTTGCACCCATATTAACTTTCAATCAGCATGTTACAGGCTATATTGTACCAAAATTTCAACCAAATTCACCGAACGGCTTTTTCCATACATTTTATGCGGGGTCCTTTATGCTTTCCTACAATATGGGTATCAAATGAAAGGACTTGCTGAGAATACGAATGCGAGTTATGTTGAAAAAAAAAAACCCTGTCCAGCCATAACTAAAAAGTAAAAAATAAATTAAAAGTAAACAAACTTTTTTTAAAACAAGCGACAAGTTAAATACGCTAATAAGAATACAGTACTTAAACTTTTCCTTTAAAACTTTTAGTATCAACTTTAACGTCATTACACAATTTATAAATGATATAAAGGCTTGTCGCGAGATTTACCTGTGTAGATAACTTGATCTGATTGATTTTAATATTTAACATTTTCAAACTAAGTAAATATGAGTAGGTACTTACTTAAATTTCGCGATAAGCTTTTATATCATAAGTATAAATTATGTAATGACGTTATAAGTTGATAGTAAAAGTTTAAAGGAAATGTTTATTTTACTCTTTTAAGCGCATTTAACTAAAAGCTTGTTTTTAAAAAGGTTTTTAAGCTAGTGCATAGCTTTTATCTTGGGCTTTGAGCGCGGCGACCGAATGAAGAAATTCCGTAACGAAAATAAACCTAACACCCCCCACTCCGACCGGCATAGCGGTGCAGCGTTGAAAGCCGTGCATCGTCTAACGTCGTATCAGTTCGGCAGACTTCGGCACGGTGTTTGTGTGCGTGCGACTAGACGTATGCTATGCAATAGCTTTACCGCGGCAGTCCCCGAGTGCCACACGTATTTATTTTTTACTTTTAATTTATTTTCAGGATTGTAAAGACTTCCTGAAACTTTTTTTTATATGAAATACTAATATTCAGCTATTCAGCGATACATATTGGTCATTTTTAGGGTTCCGTACCCAAAGGGTAAAAACGGGACCCTATTACCAAGACTTCGCTGTCTGTCCGTCCGTCTGTTTGTCACCAGGCTGTATCTCAAGAACCGCGATAGCTAGACAGTTGAAATTTTCACAAATTATGTATTTCTATTGCCGCTATAACAACAAATACTAAAAACAGAATAAAATAAATATTTAAGGGGGGCTCCCATACAACAAACGTGATTTTTTTGCCGTTATTTGCTCGATATTAATATCGGCAACAGGGTAGACGCTTGAAATATTCACAGAATATATAGTTGTGTATTCACTTTTAAAATAAATAATTAAATTAAAATAAAATAAATTAGGGGGCTCCCATACAACAAACGTGATTTTTTTATATATGTAGTGTTAAATATTGTACGGTGGTACGGAACCCTTCGTGTGCGAGTCCGACTCACACTTGGCCGGTTTTTTAATACATTGCTGGAGCAGTCGTCCATACTTTTAATTAATCGGTCCATTAGATTCGGAGCAAATTGGCTGTGACAGACGGACGGACAGACAGACACACGAGTGATCCTATAAAGGTTCCGTTTTTTCCTTTTGAGGTTCGGAACCCTAAAAACGAAATTTAAAATTAGAAAAATACATTTACTGCTATAATATTATTATGTCTCCTAGCAATCTCTCTGATGCCAACATTCTCCTCGTGCAAATAGATTATTTTGTATTTTAAATAATCACTCAATTGAGACATGATATTATCACCATCTGCCTAGCCTTTTCCCAACTATGTTGGGGTCGGCTTCCAGTATAACCAGATGCAGCTGAATACCAGTATTTTACATGGAGCGACTGCCTATCTGACCTCCACAACCCAGTTACTGGGTAATACGATACCCCTGGTAAGACTGGTTGTCAGACTTTCGGACTTCTGACTACCCGTAACGGCTGTCAAAGATCCACGAATGACAGCTGGGACCAACGGCTTAACGTGGTTTCCGAGGCACAAAGGGGTCTCGGTATGTAAACCCATCCATAGACCAACCGCGGCAAGCGCAGCTTAACCTGATCGATCGACCTGTGCGGCTGTTATTATTTAGCCACGGGCCCCTCTCAATTGAGACATGATAATGGTGACCTGTCAGTTTACCAAAATTTACAAATTTTTACTTGACAAGCAACGATTGGCAAAAACATTATTCGTCATTTCATCATTATACAAAAACAAGTTTGCCAAATAATTCACTTTACAAAATAATTACCCGATAAAGTTTTGTTTAATAACGTGTTATTTGACAAACAATTCATGTTTTATTCATTTTATCTAATAAATAAACGTTTGGGATAAAAACGTTTTACATATTGACTTATTATTACGCAATTTCCTAAAAATTAAACTCATTCTTTCATCGACTTGCGCTAATAGAAAAAAGAGGCTATTTTTAGTGGGCTACCCGGAACCGAACTAGTTAGATTAGGTTAATTATTTTAAACAAAATTGTTAGGTTAGGTTAGGTTAAAATTGGGACCCCTACGCACGAGCCGAGCGAGCGAAGCGAGCGGTGCCGCGGCAGCGGCCGGCGAGTGCCAGAAACGACTAATTATATAGAAAAAAATACTTGCCTGTAAATTATTTGACCCAAATGGAAAATACCGTCATGATCACTTTGTGACTGGTTTAGAAAATCTTTACATAATATAAAACAAAGTAGCTCCCGCTGTCTTGTAAGCTTAGATCTTTTAAACTACGCAACGGATTTTAATGCAGTCGCTAGTGTATTATAAAATGATAGTTTGTATAAACGTGATTTTTCCAAGACAATCTAAATATTTAAAAAAAATGTATAAATGATTAAATATCATCCGAAACATTTGTAAAGAGAAGCATTTGCCAAATAAATGTTTGTAAAGCGAATGTTTATAAAATTAAATATTTGCGGAATGATTTGTTTGTGAAATAAGTAGTATACGAAACGTTGGTTATAAACTAAAAATTTGTCTATGGAGTTTTGGTAAAACATTAGTGAACCCTTGATAATACATTGGAAAAAGACGTTGTTTTTCGCAATTTAGTAACGCAAGGTAAAAAATGTTCACGTGTAGTCACTGAAATTATGCATAGACTGATAAAATGATAAATGATTTTATTTCTGTAAGTAGGTTTGCGGTTCACTAATGTTTTACCAAAACTCCATTGACAAATTTTTAGTTTACAACCAACGTTTCGTATTCTATTTATTTCACAAACAACTCATTCCGCAAATATTTTATTTTATAAACACTCGCTTTACAAACATTTATTTGGCAAATGCTTCTCTTTACAAATGTTTCGGATGATATTTAATCATTTATACATTTCTTTTGAAAAAATCACGTTTATACAAACTATCATTTTATAATATACTAGTGACTGCATTAAAATCTGTTGCGTAGTTTAAAAGATCTAAGCTTACAGACAGCGAGAGCGACTTTGTTTTATACTATGTAAAGATTTTCTAAACCAGACACAAAGTGATCATGACGGTATTTTCCATTTGGGTCAAATAATTTACAGGCAAGTATTTTTTTCTATATAATCTAGTCGTTTCTGGCACTCGCCGGCCGCTGCCGCGGCACCGCTCGCTTCGCTCGCTCGGCTCGTGCGTAGGGGTCACAGTTTTAACCTAACCTAACCTAACAATTTTGTTTTAAATAATTAACCTAATCTAACTAGTTCGGTTCCGGGTAGCCCACTAAAAATAGCCTCTTTTTTCTATTAGTGCAAGTCGATGAAAGAATGAGTTTCATTTTTAGGAAATTGCGTAATAATAAGTCAATATGTAAGTAAAACGTTTTTATCCCAAACGTTTTTTTATAAGATAAAATGAATTGTTTGTCAAATAACACGTTATTAAAGAAAAGTTTATCGGGTAATTATTTTGTAAAGTGAATTATTTGGCAAACTTGTTGTTGTGTAATGATGAAATAACAAATCATGTTTTTGCCAATCGTTGCTTGTCAAGTAAAAATTTGTAAATTAATTTTTGGTAAACTGACAGGGCACCGTAGGTTTGCACAAACACTTTTACACGTCAATCATATTTTTCAAAACTAGATGAGGTCGGCATTTCCTATCCGACGACTCTGAGAAGAAAGGCCGAAACAAACTCAGACGTCACAGTCTCTTTTAAAGTCCAGACATAATCTACGTCAGGTTATATGAAGACCATGTAGAGCGATGTCTGAGATGGTCTTTTGAGGAAAGAACCACACAGATTGAGTGAACCTGTCCAGTCAGTGCACGCATTTGTCAGAAATCGTGCAGCTCAACTCAAAACTTAAGGAGCTCAACGATTCGACGAACAATACCAAAGAAAGGACATTTGGGTAGGCCACATAAATTACTCAAACTGCCAGGCCATGACAAAAACTAACAAAACAAAGAAAATAATTAAAATAAAAATATTTTTTTTTTATTTTAATTATTTTCCAACCCACATTGTCTTCACATTCACAATAATTAAAATAATATAATATTTTACAAAGTAAGCAATAGTAGATTGTATCATAAGGGAGCAAAATAATATTTTTACGGCGAGGGCGCTTTTTTGAATCCAGAGCGAAGTGAGGGATTCTAGAGCAGAATCCCGAGCGTAGCGAGGGATTCTTTAGTAGAATCCTGAACGTAGCGAGGGATTCAAAGACGTCGCCCGAGCCAAAAATATATTTTGCGCTCGAGTGATACACTCTACTTGTCATCACCCACTATGAGAAAATAAAAGGCGCCTCATATTAGCTACTCCAAAGAGTGGAAGGTTGTTTAGTTTTGGCTAAGTACTGGAAGTAGGCCAAAAACACAGATTCTGACAAATTCTTGGCGCCTTTTGCATTTCTCCATTCAATAAAATTACCATAGGCTTTCATATATTTCTCCCGGGATTTTGCAGGTATTAGATTATCCATCACATTTCTTGCGTCAGTTCTAATACTTTCAGGAGTTAATTCTATACTTTCACTTGAAGAACTCATTTTTCAAAAGAAAACCACGAATTTGTAACAATGCGTGAAAATTGACGAAAACGCGGGTTGTAGTTCGCGCGTTATTATTTTAATTTTTTTTTTTATTCAGCCGGCGCGGCGGCGTGACTATGGGCCGTCGTACCAGCCAGTCTTTATTCAAACAATATTTGCGTTCTATTTCTTTGGCGCTGAACACTAAGATGTTCCCAATTCAAAAAGTGCGCGGCAAAGATAATTGCGGCGCACTTATAAAGAGGATTAAAAACTCATTACTGCCCGCTAAAAGTTCCTTATAGAAAACACCACCTTTGGGCGCACTTAAAGGCGAACCAAGTGGTCCTTTTCGAATAGATGGGATGAAAAGATAATTGCGGCGCACTTATAAAGAGGATTAAAAACTCATTACTGCCCGCTAAAAGTTTCTTATAGAAAACACCACCTTTGGGCGCACTTAAAGGCGAACCAAGTGGTCCTTTTCGAATAGATGGGATGAAAATGTCATTGTTTATATAAAATTCTTTATTGTCAATGTGTATATAGAAAAATAAAATATATTCAAAATTCAAAATTGGAAGCAGCTCAATCCCAAGCTTTTTTTGTCCTCAATATTATAATCTTTAACAGTTTAAAAGGCTTTGTAGAATTTAGCGCTCGTTGGTTTAGCTCTAAATCCTGGGTTGGTTGATATTTAGTTGATTGGTTATGATCTGGTTGTCGATTTGTAAGTATTGGTTAAATTATACGAAATTATATGGTTTAAAGTTTATATTATTGAGAATGGTTATAAAATGGTTAATCTAAGCTAAAAGCACTAAGATGGTTTGATTTGGTTGAGTTACGCGATTGGTACTCGAACGCGACCTTACACGAACTAACTATAATACTTGCGATTCACGCATTTTATGGAAATGCACGGAGGCAAAAGTGCTGAGCTGTTCGATTGCAAATATTGCTCCGAACATATTCCCGAGCACAAGACGAGATAAACGGATGAAATGGTCATCAAATCACCTTAGTGAACAAGTGCAATGGTTAACAAAGTAAAGTTAGGTGTATAAAATCGTAAACATTAGTAAATTATCTTATACTAAAATGGTAAAATAAAGTAAAATGTTATAAAAGTTGCAAAGCAAATGTAAAAGTCTAATAAAACATAAGTTCTTTACACTAAAGAGTCTTCCACTGTTAGCACACGCTCTTTTCGCACTACAGGCAACGTAGCCCTTTCCTTATTTTTCGCACTACGCATAGCACTGGGCCACCGCCTAGCGAAATATGCACTTAAACCTATGTGTTCACTATCACTTTGCTGACGGTCAGCAGTACTCTGCTTTCGCGGTTTCACTTCACTTTGCACTGTGGTTGACTCCGATGTAGTCGCCACAGATTCCTGTCTGTGGTGAGGCTCCCCCCGACTGGCCGTAGAATGTGAACAGCATCTCACTCTTCTCCAGACGCAGGCTGCTGCCATGCATAGGACCACTCCCAGTAGTATGTAGACAGCGGTGTAATGGTGAATGTCATGGACTGATATGTCATCGACCTCGGCTTTGGAGGCTTTTAGGGTTTTGATTTGTTCTCCAAGAATGAATAGGGATCTATTCAGACTCACATCTTCTGGTAATTCTGTTTCTTTTGGTATCTTGACGTTCACAATATGGTTTATTTGGTCTAGCTCTGGTACGAACATGTCTGGTGAAAAGTTTAATTGGTTGGATTGTTGTTGTAAAGTGTACAGGGTGAAATCTTTACTTTTAATAAAGCATTTCTGAGTCATACTAATGACCCCTGCTCGAGTCAGCTGATGAACTGTAACTTGATCGTCACATATGATTTTAATGGAATATGTGTCACAGCAAAAATAGAGGTATTGTGAGGTTGAGTGTAATTCTACCCATTTATTTTTGCACACTGTTCTTTCTGTTTTGCAGCGTTGGTTTATTGGGCTTGTTTCACAGAAGTCTTGGTCATTTTTCAAGTTTAGGATTGGTTTGAATAGCTCACACATGAGGGATTCCCCGTGATACAAGCATGAGTCAAGTTCATTTTTGGTGGTTACAAGGTAAGCATCCTTTTTAAGGTTCACTGCGACGTACTCCGATATTGGTATTATGCTGGTCATGCTGTAATTGGTTTGTTGTGGAACTGGTATTAACCTGTATAATTGAAAATTTTCTCTTGCTATGAGTGGGAATGTGATTTCGAAGATAATATATTTTTCTGTGACTCGCGCCTTTGTTCTCAGTAGCTTGTAGATGTACTGCAGGTCTGTCTCTATATTTGCGATTGGTAGGTTCAAGTCTTGAGGCATTTGGCCATAAATAATTTGTAGCTCTCTTTTGAGTTGCGCTGGTGTGAGCAGATGCAGACTGATTTGGCCATGGTAGATCTCCGATATGGTATCGATCAAAGTGTCTTGTATCCGTTTCAAGTTTTGTATCATGTTGATGGTAGCTATCGAGACTAATGTGAAATCTTGTTGTGTAGTTATCACATCGATTTCTTTCTGCAGCTTACTGTTAATCTTTTCCAAGGCATTTAAATGCTTATTTATGGTTTTGTGTTGCTTTGCTATAATGTCTTCAGTTCTTTGGAGTACATTGTGCTCTGCTTCAACGATAGATGTCAAGTTCTTCCATAACTGACCTTGGTGGTTTTGGTTAAGGTGTATAAGTTCAATGTCGTGCTTATATTTTTCTGCGAAACTTTCGTCTAATACTCCGAACAATGAGTTTGCAATTGAGCCGACAGCGTTGATAAGGCCGCGACGTGTTCGTATGCGCTCGCCGTAATGCTGGCTAAGCAACAGCTGGTTGTAGTATTGCAGTTCATTGTAATCGTGACGTATTTGTTGGAGTATCATATGACAGTGACTGGATTCCATAATTGTTTGGCATGTTTTGTCGAGATAGCCTGTAAAGTCCTCGATGGCTTTAGTTCCTTGCCAGAAAGGAGACATGTTAAAGTATGTCACTAGCTTCCACTTATCCCGAATCAATTGTACTTTCCCCACAGTGTCAAAGTACAATGTTTTATTGGTATCAAATTGTGTAATTTGGTGTAAAGCGGTTGTTGGCAGTATTATACTTAAGAAAAATAATAATGCCAGTGCAATATTACCGATTTTGGAATTGGTGCTGCATGTTTTGGTTTTTGGTTGCAGGCGGTTAAGTGATTCTTTTTCTGGTTTGTTCGATTGTACTGGTTCGCATTTTGGTTTTTCTGGTAAGGTAGCTTCCACTTGGTTTATTGGTAATACTGATAGTTTAACTACAGGCCGTTTCATGTAGCCGTTTTTGGTTTTTAGAGTCACTACTCTGACGAGTTCATCTTTTCCTGGATGGACTTCCATTACACGGCCCATTGGCCATTTTCCCGCTGGTAAGTTGTCATCGTGTATCATGACTAAATCACCCACGTTTACGTTTTTCCGGTTATTCATCCATTTGCTTCTGGTTGTTAGTTGAGTTAAGTACTCTGTTTTCCATCTCTTCCATAAATCTTCAAATAGTTTTGACACTATATGCCACCTGGTTCTGGCGTCATCTGCTGTTTCAATTATGGTCACACCTGGTCGTCCTGATAGGAAATGCGCTGGTGTGAGGAAATTTAAATCCTCTGGGTCTTCTGATAGTGCACAAAGTGGTCGTGAATTCAGGCAAGCTTCTAATTTTGATAACAGTGTGGTGTATTCTTCAAACGTAAGTTTTTGTTGTCCAATCACGCGTTTGAGGTGGTGTTTGAGACTTCGCACGGCTCTTTCCCAGAGTCCTCCCGCATGAGGCCAAGAGGGTGCATTGAAATGCCATTCAATTTGTAGTTCTGTTATCTCTTTATAGAATGACTCATTGAAAATATTTTGAAGACGATCGTATTCTTCTTGCAGAATTCTGTTAGCTCCAACGAAATTGGTTCCATTGTCGCTATAGATGTGACGTGGAGCTCCACGTCGTGCTGCCATTCTGGTTATGGCGGCTAGGAAAGCCGAGCTGGTTAAATCTGAGACGAGCTCTAGATGCACGGCTTTCGTCACCATACACACGAAAAGCGCTATGTAGCCTTTGTTTGTTTTTATCCCGCGCCCCTTGTTTGCTTTCACTTCCACAAAGCCTGTGTAGTCGACGCCACAATGATAGAAGGCGCTTTCAGCGTTTACTCTGGATGATGGTAGATCACCCATGAGCTGATACTGGTGGATGGGCTCTTGCTTCTTGCATGTAACACACTGTCGTATAATTTTCTTTGTGGCTGTGTATCCGCTGATTATCCAATAATTTTGTCGAATGTTTGACAAAGTAAGACGCGCCCCGCCATGGTAGGTCAGCTCATGAGCATATAGGATTATTAGCGTGGTAATTCGATGGTTGTGTGGTAGTATGATTGGGTGTTTCCTCTCGGAACTTATTTGTGCGTTTCTTAATCTGCCCCCAACTCGCAGGATACCATCTTGGTCTATGATAGGGTGTAATGGTAAAAGTTTACTTTTCGAATGCACGTTTCCGTTCTTAAGTAAGCAACTGACGTCACTGGCAAACTCCATATGTTGCACACTTTTGATAATTTGCAGTTTTGCGCGACGGAGTTCATGTAATGTGAGATAAGGTTGACGGCCTGATTTTGCAGTGGTTAGTCGTAGTATCCATGCAAAAATGCGTACAATTTTTGCGATAGAATTGAATTTGATCAATAAATGGTGAATAATGCTTGGTATGGTTATGGTTGTTTTCTGGTGGTTTTCTACAACTACTGCGACAGTTTTTCTTATCTCTATGCTGGTGTCATAGGTGGTTTGTGGTATGTCATGATTTTGAAATGATTGAATCCATGATGGCCCTTGCCACCAGAGATCGTGGTTTTTTAATTGTTTGGTTGTCAATCCACGGCTGGCACAATCCGCTGGATTTTCAATGGTTTTGACATAACTCCATTTTTCTTTTGGTATAATTTTTGTAATGGCTTTCACGCGATTTGAGACAAATGGTTTCCATCTCGCTGGATCCCCTTGAATCCATCCTAACACTGCTGTTGAATCGCTCCAGCAATATATTTCCTGGTTATAAGGCTCTAGGCAAGTTTGTACTTTTTGCATCAGCTGTGATAATAGGTGGGCACTCATTAACTCAAGTCTTGGTATGGAAATGTCTTTACTAACAGGCACTAATCTTGATTTTGCTGCGACCAGATTTACCTCGTTAGTGTTATTTTGGTTGCTGACTTTACAATATATCACAGCGGCGTACGCCTTATTCGACGCATCACAATATCCGTGTAATTGCAAGCTATGGTTTTCCTTTACTCCTAGCCATCGTTTTACTTCTATGGTATTGATGTCTTTTAATTCTTCTCTTAAGCTTAGCCACTTTTTTTTAATATCTTCTGGTAGCGCGTCATCTCAGTTAAGACTTGATGACCAGACACTTTGGAATAGCATTTTCATGGTGATAGTTAATGGTGTGAGCCAGCCTAATGGGTCAAATATTTTTGATATGTCGGAAAGAAGCGACCTTTTGGTTGGTTTTGCTAATGGTACTGGCTCCAGTTTTGAGTCAAAGATGAATTTATCCTGTTGCGGGCTCCATCCAAGCCCCAATGTTTTCGTTGAGTCTGACTGTTTAAACTCATAGATTTGCTGGTTCCACGAATCTTTTTCTAAGTCAGCGAGTAGTTTTGGTTCATTTGTGGCCCATTTCCGTAAATTAAATCCACCCTTGCTGAGTAGTTTGATTAGGTCTGATTTTAGCTGTTTTGCTTGGTCCATTGAATTTGCTCCGCCACAGTAGTCATCCATGTAGAAGCACTCTCGTAACGCTTTTGCTGCAGCAGGAAAATTTTGTTTTTCCTCGGCAGCTAATTGTTTTAAGCACATCATAGCCAAAAATGGTGCTGGCTTGGTGCCGTATGTTATGGTTGTAAGTTGGTATGCCTGAATTGGTTGGTATGGTGAGTCCCTCCATAGTATCTTCTGGTATACTTGATCTTCAGGATGTACCATTATCTGTCGATACATTTTCTCGATGTCCGCAGTGTATACGAACTGGTACTGTCTCCATTTTAAGATTAGCTCCTGCAAATCTTGTTGTAGGTTGGGACCTCGGTACATGACGTCATTCAAGCTAAGTCCTGATGCTGGTTTAGCTGACGCGTTGAACACAACACGCAACTTTGTCGTGGTTGACTCAGCACGAGTGACGCAGTGATGTGGTAGGTAACACTCGGGTTTCGTACTTGTTGCTGACGGCATCATATGGTGTAAGTTAGAGTACTCATTCATAAACTTGGTGTATTCTGTTTTCAATTCTAAATCTTTCTGTAACTTTCTTTCTAAGTTACGAAATTGTGCCAATGCTAATGGTTTAGTTGACCCTAGTTGTTCCTTGGTTTCTGGTTTAAATGGTAGTCGGACTTGGTATCTCCCGTTTTCTAGTCTTTCTGTTGTTGATAGGAAATATTGCATACATTCATGATCTTCGGTGGACATTTCAGCATGCTGGTTGATGTCTTCAGTTTCCCAAAATCTGCGTAAATCATCCGTATTGTGAAGGATGACGTTACATCTGTATTGTGGTGTTACTGTCCCACAAAGCAACCATCCTAATTGCGTTTGTTGGGCTATTGGTTGATCCTCGCCATCACCCCTCAGAAGGCCACTTAAAGCAATCTTGCAGTATACATCTGCTCCCAGCAGTAGGTCAACCGGTCGACTGGTATTAAACTCTGGGTCTGCCAAATTAATATTTTGAATGTGAGGCCAATTTGGTTTTATGAATGATTTATTTGGTAAACTTTTGATCAAGTTGTTCATTATAAGGACCTCACCTTCTAAGGCAAAGTCACTATAAATTGATTTTATTCGGATGGTCATTACACCCTTGCAGCTGTTTTCTTTCTCTCCTACGCCGAATATGGTTCCTTTGCAAGAGTGTCTTCTTAGTTTTAAAACTTGTGCTGCTTTCTCACTTATCAAAGAAATTTGAGAACCCTGGTCTATCAAAGCCCTCATGGTATGGTATGTGCCGTCGTATCCTGGAACTTTCACTAAGGCCGTAGCTAAAAGTGTCTCGGACGTGTCATTCCAAGATACATGTGTTGAAGGTGCTGCTTGATCCTCATTGGTTTTGCATGATGTTGCAAGTGTGTGCGCAGCCTTATGGTTTGGTTTTGCTGATGCGTTTTGCCTACTTTTGGTTGTAATTGCGTCATGTAATAATGAATTATGTTTAGCGTTGCATTTGCGACATGTTTTATTCGAAAAACAAGGTTTATTTAAATGGTTGATTAGGCAATTCGTGCAACAATTTAATTGGTTGACAGTTTTTATTTTTTGCTCATCCGACAATTGCAAAAATTGGTTACACATCCATAACCCGTGGTCAGAATTACACAATGCGCAGGTGATTGACCGCGACACATGTAATGATTTCGTGTGGTTTTTCATATTTGAAGAATCTTGGTGTTTGTTTGCACTATAATATTTCTTCTGGTTTGCTTGGTAATTATGATTTTGTGGTTGGGTGGTCATCTTTTGGTTATATGATTCTTGTTTACGCCGCGATGCTTCTAAGGCAGTAAACTTATTTTCCAGGAAATCTAGGAATTCCTGAAGTACTGGTAGTTCCCTGGGATTCTTCACCGACTCAATGTATTCGGCGAATGACTCGCTGTCAAGTTTCTGTGCTAACAAAAGCACCAACAGTGGATCCCAGGTGGTGATATCTACTCCTAGGTTTTGAATTGCGTGGAGACATTCTTTGGTGACGTCGTGCAGTTTCTTGATCGCTCCGATGGATGGTTGCTGCATATTTGGGATGTTCAGTAGTATGTTGACGTGAGACGTGAAAATAAGCCTGTTGTTGCCGTATCTGTGGTTTAGTATTTCCCAGCAGACCTCATAATTCTCTGAGCTAATCTGAAGATGATGGATCAGGCGTTCGGCTTCTCCTGTAACCTTGCTCTTCAGAAACTGCATTCTCTGCGCGTTTGACAACGATGGGTTCCTATGGATGGTTTCTGTGAATAAGTCTTTAAATGATGTCCAATGGTGGTAGTTGCCTTGGAATGTTGGAATATCCATCTGTGGAGTAGATTTGTCGCGATGAGATACAGACCACATTTTAGAGTTAATGGTTTTCTTCAAATCGTTGTACATTTTCTCATATCTGGTGAATTCCTCTTGGTACCAGACATCTTCATCCCCGTTTACTCCTTCTATTTCCCAGTGCAGGCTATCTATAATAGCCCAACGACTTTGAAGAGACTTCAATGCATCGTCGAACTCCCACTTGTTCTGCAGTTGATCGATTTCTATGGTAGCTACTGTTCTCATAAACGCTCTAAAGTGGATAGTCTGCTTTTTTATCATCCCTTCTAGTTCACTGTCTCCGCTCGTATCTCTACGTTGCTGCTGCGGTGCCTGTGAATGAGATGATTCTCCTCCAGATGTGCTCTCCGTTGCCAACGGCTGGTGAGGTTCTTGTTGCTTTGACAACAAGTTTTCCATGGTTTTGGTAATTAGTTGTTTGATTGACGAATAGACTTCCTCCGCCTTATCAAAACAATTTTTCGTGAAATAGACATGGTTAAATTCAGCAAGTTCACAGCACTTTCTATGGTTGCGCTGATATTCTCTCCAATAGTTTTCTAATATCTCCAACTTCCGCTTGCAGTAATCTATGGTTTTTCGATCAGCTCCGTCTTTCTTGATGTTAGTTAGAAGTTTAACCAAAGAATCGTAAATCTCGGTTTGGCTGACTGCTAATTGCTCCATTCTTCTGACGGACTACTAAATACACAAGTGAAAACAAAATGTGTAAAATGGTTTGGTCTGACCTTATATTCTCCTTACGCGACAGCTGCCCAATTTCTTCAAATTGATTTCACTACCTATCTACTTTCCCTACAAACTGGTTAAACACAATACACTGGTTGCAAGGTCCCGCGGCACACAAACACTTCACTGTACTTCGCGAACCGAGGCCCTTAAGGCTCGAAGGACCATGTAGAATTTAGCGCTCGTTGGTTTAGCTCTAAATCCTGGGTTGGTTGATATTTAGTTGATTGGTTATGATCTGGTTGTCGATTTGTAAGTATTGGTTAAATTATACGAAATTATATGGTTTAAAGTTTATATTATTGAGAATGGTTATAAAATGGTTAATCTAAGCTAAAAGCACTAAGATGGTTTGATTTGGTTGAGTTACGCGATTGGTACTCGAACGCGACCTTACACGAACTAACTATAATACTTGCGATTCACGCATTTTATGGAAATGCACGGAGGCAAAAGTGCTGAGCTGTTCGATTGCAAATATTGCTCCGAACAGGCTTTCTGGCACAACTTACGTTTAATGCATGATTTGAATTTATTAAGGCTTAGATCTTGAACTTGGCTTGATATTTTATTGTAAAAGCGTATACATTGGCATCTGAACGAGCCACCTATTTTCTTGAGCCTTGTTGTAGGTTCAACAAATTTGTGTTTGTTCCTAGTATTTATATTATGGATATCACTGTATTTAAAAAAAAAAAATATTTTCATGGGCATATAAAAGATTTTCATAAATATACTGAGAAGGCCCAGTCATTACATTAATCTCTTTTTCTCTCTGAAAGAGTGTCTCGGCCTTAATTTATATATATTGATCGAACAGCTCGCTTCTACAAAGCAAAGAGAGCCTGAATATCGACGGCATTTCCCCACAATAGAATACCGTACCACAGATAAGATAATACCGTACGACATTACACTATGAAAATAGCTAAAGTACACTAAACGGGCAGTCTCTATATCAGTTAAATTACGAATTTTTCTAACAGCGTAGCTGCGGAACTTAGCTTTTTTGACAATTTGTCTATATGTGGACCCCACTGAAGCTTAGCATCCAAAGTTATGCCCAAGAATACTTTGCTGTCTTCAGGATTCAATTCTTCGCCCTTTATCAAAACATTAGTTTTCACATGCCTAACGTGAGGTATCGTAAACTTAATGCATTTAGCTTTATTGTCACTGGGTTTAGCTTCATTGTCACGGTTCATTGTTATTTTCCTACCCGTATCCTTAGTAAAATTTGTATACCAGATTTATAATAAATACGCATATTGGTCTTTCAACTACCCACTTATTACAAGTTATGCGAAAATATTACCGAGTAGCGCTAGTCTGATAAACTCATACAAATGGAGAAACCCTCAATGTTACAGGCAGAGGGTACAGATTCGTTCGTTTATAGGGTTGGTCAGGTAATTGCTATCACTGACTGTGCCTCCACACAAGATTGTAAGCTTACTAGCTCTTCTAGGCACTGTTAGAGTTTCAGATTTTGCCGACGCAATGACACGAGGGGTTGCGATAGTCGTGGAGAGGATCCGGCGGTTGGGTCTCGAGGTGGCATTGCACAAGTCCGGGGCCATGTCTTTTCATGGGCTCCGGAACGGGCCACCATCGGGATTCCAACTGATGGTAGGAGGGGTTCACATCGGCGTCGAGGCAACGATGAAATACCTGGGTCTCGTCCTCGACAGCCGGTGGAACTTCGTCGAACATTTTCGACGTTTGGCCCCCAAACTGGAACGGACCGGGGCCGCCTTCAAGCGGCTCTTGCCCAACCTGAGGGGGCCAAACGCCTCCTGCCGGAGGCTTTACGCGGGGGTCGTGCGGTCCATGGCCCTATATGGGGCCCCGGTGTGGGCGCGTTCACTGCGGCTGCGAGCCGCCCACTACCTGAACGCGCCCTAAAAGGTGGTAGCCGTAAGGCTGATCCGGGGATACCGCACGATCTCGGGCGAGGCGGCAAGCCTCCTTGCCGGAATGCCGCCATGGGATCTGGAGGCGAAAGTCCTTGCGCGCCTGTATGAGTGGCGCGCGGAGGCACTACGCCGGGGGGAAACTCCGCTTCCGCGGCAAATAGCGGCGGAGCGGACAGACCTCCGGCGCGATCTCATGGTGACATGGAGTGAGCGACTATCGCAACCCAGCGCAGGGCACGCCACGATAGTGGCGATAAGACCCCTCTTTGAGGAGTGGCTAGAGAGGCGTCACGGCGTTCTCACCTACCGCCTGACGCAGGTCCTCACCGGACACGGATGTTTCGGGAGGTTCCTGCACATCATCAGGCGGGAGGAGACGCCCGGGTGTCACCACTGCGAGGATCGCCCAGAGGACACGGTGGAGCATACGGTGGAGGTCTGCCCCGCTTGGGCGGAGCACCGCCGTGTCCTCGTAGAGGCGATCGGCAACGGCGGCGACCTCTCGCGTCCGGCCCTGGTTCAAGCCATGGTCCGGGGCGAGAGGGAGTGGGAGGCGGTCACCTCCTTCTGCGAAGCAGTCATGCTAGCGAAGGAGGTGGCGGGACGGCTCAGGGAGAGAGCCGCACGCCTCAGCCGCCGCGGGAGACGCTACGGGCGTCGGGAGCCGCGTGACGACTCCCGGCCACCGTAGGCGCGGGCCTGCGGACGGAAAGTAATGGGTAGCTCTCTGTCCGATCAGGACCAGGCCCGTGCCGGACGGCGCGTATGTGTTCCACGCGCGCCTCAAAGAGATGTCAGCATTAAGGAAGGGGCCCGCCAGGGCCGAAGCCTGCCGGGGTAGCGGGATCGTCCGAAAGGGTTACCGCTGCCCCGGACCATAAAGGGCTAAGGAAGGAACACGGGTGGGTTTTAGTCAGTAAGAGTCTGCCACTCCCTTCCGCTCCACCCAGAGCGGGAGGAGTCATTAGATGATTTCCCATCCAAAAAAAAAAAAAAAAAAAAAAAAAAAAAAAAAAAAAAAAGGCTTCGTCATAAATCGCACAATTGTTGTCATCAGATTCGCTGAGATAGGTAATGGTAGTATTAGAGCATTCATTCTAAGTCGGGACAAAGCAAAACCCTTCTTGGAGATTCCCAAGACTGGACACTCTCCCACCGATTGTAATGAATTCATTACAATGGGTGGGAGTGTCCAGTCTGGAGACGAGCTCAACAGAGTCGTACGGGGTGGGATGCGGCTCTTCCCCCTTAGGGGGTAACCAACCTAAACACTAATATTTAACATAATTAGGAAAAACGAAAATTTTATCAGCCTAGGGTAATTTAGGAACAGTCACAATACCTAATGAGTTATCTAAAAAATATTTCGATGAATAGAGAACCCCCTCCTTTTTTTGAAGTCGGTTAGAAACTTTAATATATTAACTTGTTTAAAGTCACTTGCTTTAAATACAAACATTTATTGAAACTTTTCATACAAAAAAAAACATAAGTAAACAAAAATGGCTTCATGAAAAGAAAATCGCGACTTGAGAGTCGCGGAGGATCGCCACGCGTCCGTCTCCGCTCGCGATCGGGGTTCCCTCTCTCTGTCGCCCGCGCCGCTCCTGCCGCGCTAGCGGCAAGGTGCGCGGGCGGCGGAGGCGGGGGTGCACGCGGTATGGCACTGCGTACTTGCGTAGCAACAACAATGTACCTACTACAGCCGTAACATCATGACGGTACCTTGTCAATATATCTACGAAAACATCATGTATGTAAGGAAAAATTTACATCTTTTTAGTAAAAGAGGAGAAAGACATAATTATAGTACTAGAAATAGGGACCTATTGGTTCAACCAGGTTTCAGACTGGCTAAAGTAGACTCATCTTTTATGGGGTACTGTTTAAAATGTTATAATAAGATACCTCCCCACATTCTTCAACTGAATGTGTTTCATTCAATTCAAGTCTTGTATAAAACGCACACTATGCAGGCAGGCATATTATAAGTTAGGGGATTACATCGCTGATAAAAATGCCTGGCTCATTGCTGGTCCTGCTCCACAACCACAACTAATCGATTAACACTTGAAAATACTGTTGGAGCTGCTGAAGATTGTAAGACTATCTTTGCATTGTATAAACTCAATTTCCTTTGTATTGTATAATTGCATAGCACAGATGTGAGTTCTATGTACTGTAGAGCTACCATTTACCGGGTAATATGTCTTTCATTGACTTGAATATGCCCTGGCAGCTGATAGTATGTCATGCTCACAGCGGCTGATCAAGAGTTCTGACCGCCCTAGGCTAATTATGAGGACGCGCCCCCGCCAGGTGTGTTACGGACTAAAAAGTAATAAGTGAGTAGAGTAGTAGTGTGAAAAGGGAATTGCTCACTTTGTTAGGGTGATCTGGCTAAGCGTGGACAAGATCTTTATTAATAAAAAACTTGCATTTTGAAAACTACTTATCTATAGGAAAGCAAATATTATAATAAAGTTGTAGCAAGATGCAAGAATATGCTTCAACTGTCATGTGAAAAATTGAAACATTGCCGGGTAAAATCGTTGTAATAAGCATATTCTTTTCTATAATATATTATTTGCCAGTAGTATTTTGATGATAATCTGATTATTTACAGATTATAGGGTTGTATTAGGGTGGTAAAAATAAAACTATTAGTTTTTATTTGTTATTTTGCCTTTATTCAGCGTCGTAAACTATTAAAATATTGTCTAAAAAATTTTCGTGCCTAGCCCAGCTTAAATACCAAATAATAGTCATAACGTGAGCACAGCAACCCACCGTTCTTCGGCCGACAAGGCAATTGCAATAATATTCTTTTATGGCGTCTCTGCCCTGTAGATTATTATTATATAATATATAGACGAAATATATTTTTCGGCTTATGTGCCTGCTTTGTATTTTTCCTCTTAAAAGTGTGCAATTGCCTGTCATGGGTAGTCCTTCCAGCAGGTTGCTGGCTCTCTCCATGCACACTTCGATTGTATAAGAACCGTCATTCCTTATATGTTCTCCATAATATGATCTTGCTTGTTTTAATTGGTATGTACCACAACTAAATAATATTAATTCACTGTATGTCAGCCTTGGGAATGATACATTATTTATGCTTACATTTATGTTCAAAAACTGTGCACGCCTTCTATTTAAATTATTTTCAATAACATAATCAGCAAGAGCATTGTTTAGGTACATTCTATCATTTACAATATCTAGAATTTGGCCTGCATCTTCTCTATTACTGTATCTTTGGTGAAACTTATTTATCAATGCGGCAGCCACCCTAAAATCTATTATTGCATGCTTAGATGCTAAATTAAAAAATTCCTGTCTAAATATCTTAAAAGAATGTTTAAATATACCATTTACACATTCTACCACCCATCTACATATTGTCACAGACCTAGATTTATTTGCTGCCAACGTTGATAATTGAGTTTCACCTTCGTGTAAAGATGCAGGCATATGTGTGGAGTAATTGCATGATTGCAAAAGAGGCACACAGTCTCTAAAACCCCTATCCAGTATAAAAACATCTCCTGTACGAAAGTATTGCCGCAATGTGTTTGATTCATTGCTGAATTCATGTTGCATAATATTAGCATCAGATGTTGTTGCTGGATAGGGGCCTAATACATCTATAATATATCCATCAGAACATACCATTAGGAATGGCTTCATGAGGTTCCTATACTTGTGCAAGGAGTATGTATTTTTTTGATATAAATAGTTTGAACTCTTTTGAACATATAAATATGTACCATCCATTATAATTATTGGATTCCTGCCATTTCTACCAAACAAACCATTAGGTATAATTAGATTTCGCTCTGCTATTTCTTCCCTTGTAATATGACCTATACCCAAGTTACCAGGTACAAAACCTTGATTTAGTATATCCCGAGCTTTGCTCATTAATCTTGATAGAGTTGAGCGTGCAATGTTCAATAATGTAGAAATCCTTTCATCGCTGTCTCCAGTTCTAAGTTTTATTAAATATGCTGTGAGTGCCAATGAACCATTGTGCATCTCGGATAATCTAGGCAGCTGTGCCTTCAGATTTATAAATTGGTCTTTGGACAGCCCTATCCAGTAATGGACTAAGTCATCATTCATCACTTCAATGTTTTGGAAATCAAATGTTTGATTTCTTTCTTTTACAAATGATGCAAAATCTTGGATATGTTCTGCAGTAAATGAGTGACAAGGATGTAAAAAAGTTGTTAGGAGCTCATCCCAGTTATTTTGCAGCAAATGAAATCTGCATATTCTGCAGTCTTTAGGGACATAAAAATTAAAATCTGTGAATAACTTCACCCTTAGCCATGTTGGGACTACGAGTCGCTGTGGTGATTCACAATCCGGACAAAAACAATTGGCTTGTGTGTCAGGGGCTCTTGTGAAATTCGGCAAGTTAATTGTAGGTGGAACAATTGCCACAGCTGGAGCAGGAACTGGTACTCTGTCAGCTCGTTGCCAACATGGATGGCAAATGCGGTCTGAGCCATGAACCTAAAACAATTTAATTCTTAGTTAGTGCCATTTCAAAACACTAATCAATTGAGTTCTAACAATTGATTTTGAATTGTTTTTGCTACCCAGAGATTATATTTAACAATGAATTCTAACTAGAGTTTACAACTGACACATAAAAAATAACACATTCTCTTATTCTGTTACATAGTAAATAAAATGTTGCTCTTTCATGGAGTTAGAATAACTTTTCAGTAAACAAGTAAGTGTTATTTATGTAAATACATTTTTAGCAGCATAATTCTAATTCACATATTCTAACATAAATAAATAAAAAGTTAATCTGTCCTTACTTGTTGTGGTGCTATCCATTCGGTGATAACATTTCTTATATGTGTTTCTCTCTCTGAGTTTGTGTTGAGAATATGAGATCTGGTACGCCGTATAGAACATCCACAATTAACACATAGTTCTCTTCGATGACCACTTGATGTGCTTGGTACATTTTGCTGTTCAGGTAAGACATGCATTGCTAATGTCCAGCACGAGTGACAGACCAAGCTATGAGCTGTAACCTGTAAATAAGATATTATTTTTATTCAGTTTATATAGACAAACGACAAGACATAAACTGAACTAAACACTAGATAGAAAAATGTATACTTACGACTTGAGGAGCAGTCCATTGCCGGATTATTGATAATACTTCAATAAGCTGCAGTCTGTCTTCTGCGATGCATTAAATCAACGCCACAATTAACACATCGCATTGCTTCCTCATTCTCACTCGAAGTACGTGTAGCAGAGGAGTCCAAGTTCGTGCCGTGGTTATCATATATAGCCGGTTCGAAGTCCATAATAGCGCCAGGTTCAACGTGAGGTGCAAATTCAGTGTCCGAGGGTAGGGCCGGGTCATCGTGAGGAGCGGTATCGGAGTCCATGATAAGAAAAACAAACGTTCGAAGCAGCGAGAAAACAAAATAACATCCACAGCGCACGAAAGCAAAGCGAATAGTTTAATAATTGTTGTCAAATGTCAGATGTCATTTCACTTGACGTTAGAGATATTCGATATGTATCGATATTCAAGGGGTCGGTACAACGAACGGGATTTGATTGATTTCCACATCGATTCAACTATTTATTATTAATTAAAATAGAATTTATATCGATACACGGACCAAAATGATCCATTGCGAAGCAGAATATCGATACAAAGCAACCGGATCGATCATCTCTATAAATAAGCGATACAGTAGGAGTTGTCAGGAAAAAAATAATAATCTGACAATAATCGATTTAGAGAACCGTTATTCTAATCTAAAAAAATATGTTAAAATATTACTAACGTTTTTGATTGTTTTATTTTAAAATAATGTAAATGAGTATAATCATCTCATACAGTATTGATCGGTACGCTCGTTTTGCATACAATCACTTTTTTTTTTGGTTACCATATTAATTGATTATCTAATCGATTACAGACTGAAATTGATGTTTTATTTCTGAGCTGGTAACACTGCGTCAAACAAAATGTCAATGCTTTTTAACGGGTGGATACAATTTGAATACTCTTTATTTCGACTTTTTGTACTTGTACCTGGCTACTATGTGATATGCAAAAATATTTCTTCCAGAATTAATAATATTGTTAAGTAAAAATAATTTTTACCGGGCATCTTGTCCACGCTTAGCCGAAATTGGTGATTCCCTTTTAACATGGTTCATACTACCTATAAAAGTTTTCAGATCGATCTGCAAGCGAAACTAACGATGTCCTTTAATCTGCATGACATTCAACCTTAGGGTGGCAAACCATTTTTAAGCTGACCGTACATAAAGGCAAAGTACCTCACGCATTATAGGTAGGTACACCAAAATCATGACAAGTGACTGCAGGCTACCAAGTAGAAAACCAAATCCATGTCGTGTTTGGCCGCATGACTTGTATGGGCTTAGTTTCTATAGACAAATTAGTTGCCATTGGCATTGACCATGAGCGTGGTCATCTAGTGTGTGAAGTTGCTTCGACTTGTGTATTTTTTAAATATTTACACTTCTGTTCATCATCTGCCTAGCCTTTTCCCAACTATGTTGGGGTCGGCTTCCAGTCTAACCGGATGCAGCTGAATACCTGCATTTTACATGGAGCGACTGCCGATCTGACCTCCACATCCCAGTTACTGGGTAATACGATACCCCTTGGTAAGACTGGTTGTCAGACTTTCGGGCTTCTGACTACCCGTAACGACTGTCAAAGATCCACGAATGACAGCCGGGACCAACGGCTTAACGTGCTTTCCGAGGCACGGAGGGGTCTCAGTATGTAAAGATGGTCACCCATCCACAGACCAACCGCGGCAAGCGTAGCTTAACCTGATCGATCGACCTGTGCGGCTGTTATTATTTAGCCACTTACACTTCTGTTATTGTTAAAAAAAAGAGAGGCATCATATTAGTGAAACATTTTTGCAACTGATTAATGATTTATTTGAAAATTATAGTAATTAAGTAATTATTATTAGATTATACAAAAGTCCTTTTTCGTGCTTTAGCGTTTGCAAATCTTTCCACAATTTTTTCAAATACTTAGTTTGTAAAAAATCACTTTCTATGTACAGACCAGCACATCAAGCTACTACAATCTGTCAAATTTCTTTAATAGATTTTCAACTTTATCCCTAAATACATAAGATACAAAGTTGATTAGGAAAATTTGACATTTTCGGGTAGCTTGATGTGCTGGCTGGCGTCTGTACATTAGCAAGAGCGCTGCAAGTTTTTGCTGGCGGAGTGTGGAGCGCAAGTAATTTTTTACTCTTTTAATGTACTGAAAAAGACCTTTCACCGCTGCAGTTGGTAACACTCATTGTCAAAAAAATTCTTAATATTATCTCCACATTCGGGAACATGCATGAAATATTAAAACTTTTTATTAACTGAAACAAACCCTTTGGGGTTCTGGCAGAAATAGAATGCTCGGCCTCGTGTCAGATTTTAAAAACTGCGCCAAATGGACGCATTCTTTTGCAAAGGTTTCTTCTAAATCAGTGGCATATACATAATTATTTTAACCCCTTTGCTTTGCTTCTAATAAATTCACTGTCGTCTAGGTCATGCAGTTTCCATAAGAAACCAAACTTTGTTTGGTTTGACCGATTCTAGTAACAAGTCAGTGTTTGTTTTACGCGCTTTTTAAACATTTCAAAAGTTATTGTTAAAATTAGGGACTCTCAAGCGCATTTAGTTTTAGTGTTTTGTCTCGGTCTAGTTGAAATATGTAGGGTAGATGCAATGATGCTAGATTAGTGCATGCGAAGACACGATTTCAGCGCGCCCCTCCGATCCTCGCGCCCTAGGCTGCAGCCTAATTAGCCTAAGGGTTAATCAGGCCCTGCATGCTCACACAATTGTCTCGCTGACGGTGGCGTGTGTGTTGGATCATTTAGCTCCCTTCAAAATGGTTGAGCTGAATGGTGCTAATCTATGCGTCATGTTCGTGAACGGGCGCCGTCAGTTGGGGCTGGTCATCACTCGGCTGCCTCGGCTTATTTTTATTTTTAATTATTTTATTTTTGGATTGTTGTTTTTTTTTTATTATTTACTATTTGCTGTACTCTGGACGCTTTTAACGCATATGTCTTTTTTTACATCGTTCTCACATATTATTATAAATTCAACATTAATGATGTAACTAATATTTTTGTAAAAATATAATTTAAAAGAGTGTCCATGGAGTTTCTTGCCCGTTCTTCTCCATAGGTACCTACGCTTTGGAATGGGCAACTAGCTTCATTTTATTTTTGACTGACCGACTTCTTGACAATTCAAAAGTGCCTGTAAATGGTTTAATTGAAATAAATGCTTTGAGTTTGAGTTTGTAGAAAACCCGCGCTATACTTGTTATCAAAACATTTCCAATTAGTTTTTCTATTAAAAAGTGTAATGGACCGCAGCGCACATAAACTGATGAATCCGTATATAATCGGATTATTCGTAGATATTACTTTATTTCTGCTCTTACCAATTTCAGAGATTAACAAGATTCCGAGATGTACATTTTGCTTATAATAATCTTCACTCAATTATCAAACGGTCTACAAGTACTAAAGGTGAGTCTAAGTACTGGAAATTGTAAAATATGTTATTTCCTTTTAGTTAAAGACATAATTACTGATTGATAACTATTAAAATTTGACGTTCAAAAGTGCCTTTTATATGCCTATTTGAAACTATGACTTTGTTTATTTTAAAAGCAAGGCGTTGTTAGAACAACTGAAAACCTGAAAAGATCATTGTACTCATCATTTTGAAATACTTTTACTATGTGACAAACAGAAATCGTATAAACCACCCAGTTGTTCCAACATTTTGTTTAGTTATCATAAATGTATGGAGTAGACGATTTCAGGGTTGTCCCATAGTGAAAGTTGTTCGAAATAATGAGTACACTGAAGGGGTCATTGTACTTATTATTTTGAACAGCTTTGAAGAACACTAAGCGATGAATTGTCGTTGATTACCTTTTACTAAAAACGGGTTCCAGTCTTACCAATGGGTATCGTGGCATTAACTGCGTTGTGAAGGTCAGATAGGCAGACATCCAGCTTGATCAACTGGATTGACGGAATTCTTACTAAACATTGTGATTCCGCATAGTAACGATGTGTGTGATTCCACCTATTTACCATTTTATAAGTTTCTTGTTGTTGTTATTTTCCAGGACTATTCCGGTATATTTCCAGTATCTTGGATAAATAGAAAAACATGTATTAGTGGACGATTATCGGTAACAATGCACATTTTAAAGTAGGTATTATTGTCTTACTAGCTTTTAGCCGCGGCTTCACCCGCATGGACGTCGGAAACTATACCACGGGAGTTGGTACGACCGGGATAAACCTGTCCTATGTCCCAAGTCATGGTCATGGCTATGTATAAGTACAGAGTGAACATACGCTGAAAGGAACCAAAGTATAAGTTTAAAAATTAAATGTCCAGAATTAAAAGAAAAAAAATAATATAAACTGAGATCATTTATACACTGACTTGGATAAACTTCTAATACTAAATAAACTACACACATCAAAAAAGTCTAAGCAACATGTATTTACCTACCGGCTTTGAACTTTTTAACGATTTTACTATTATAATATATTTATAATATTTCTTTTATAAATAACTAGCTTTTGCCCGCGGCTTCGGCCGCGTGTATGTCGGAAAATATCCCACGGGAACTTACTACCGGGATTAAAAGTACCCTATGTGTTAATCCAGGTATACCATGTTTTCTCACACTGCTTATTATAGTATCCGAGGTGCGGCGCACGGATTGGAGGATAACAAATCCTAAAATCGAATAGTAACGGAATACATAACGGAACGGATAATTGGCTACTTGAATGCACGGAAATTAAAATCCTATTAAAAAAAAGAGTTTCAGTTAAGGTAAATACATTGTTACGTTGTTGTTCACAGGGGGTTACGGCCATTTTTTTTTTTATTATACTTAAAGTACAGTACGACACATCTTATATGTAGCATCGTAAAACCGATTACTTCCGATTTACACAACCAATAGAAATCGCTCACTATCGCGCCATTCAACGCTATTCGTGCTATATATTCCCGCCTCAGTTCAACCCGAGACAGCGGTGAGGATGCACGTGAGTGAATCATTTCGTACACTTCGTGACAATTTAATGGGGAAGTGAATAATATATTTTTTGTTGGTATTTTTTTTCATTATGACTTCGTTGAAACGTGGTAAACCGTATAATAGGCAAAGTCGTGAAGTCATTTTTAATGTTTATCAATTTATGAGTCGAGTCGATAGGCCACGGAGTCTAAAAATATAGTTTTTGGGAATGATCACTTTCAAAACCTTCAAGAGCAAACTGCGAAGGCAACTGGTGTCACGTAGAAACAATAAGTGCTGTTTCGAAAGAGCATGACAATGCCTTGGCTTGGACTAGTTCAAATCATGGTTCCACTCGTGCAACTTTTAGTTCGCCTAAAAACCCCAGAAAAAAGAAAGAACATCGAGATAATTTAGACGATTTTGGAAGAGAAAGGAAAAGAAACAAAGGACAATGCCAACATGTTAGAACAACCGTGGCCTACAGTGAACACTGATAAATAGTTTATGCAATTATAGTTTAAGTTGTTATGAACATCTTCTAGTACTTATCAGTTAAGAAAATAAGTCGCCATTTGGAAATAAAACAGTTTTAATTTTTTTTATAACATTTATTTTTTCATAAGCACAGACATATTATATACACTTACAATAACTTTTGAATGGTAAGTACAGACAACAGTTTTGAATTTATACAAGTGTGGTTCTGATATTTGATACTGATACATAATTCTTAGTCCGTAGGCTTAACCATACAAAATATTATATGGTTGTAGAGACTGGGGTACATGTACACTATAATTACATCTCTCTAATAATGAAATGGAATCTCTAAAGCCCCTATCCAGTATAAACACATCTCCACTTTGGAAAAACTGCCTATATGGACCATTTTCATTAGAAAATTCATTTCGTATAATATCGGCATCTGATGTTGTAGCTGGATAGGGGCCTAGCACATCTATAATGTACCCATCTGAGCAAACAAGTAAAAATGGTTTGACCAAGTTGCGATATTTATGTAGAGAATAGGTGTTTTTCTGGTATAAATTATTAGAGCTTTTTTCTATATAAATGTAAGTCCCATCGGCAATAACAATTGGATGACGTTCCTCTGTTCCAAATAGACCATTTGGTATAAGTAAGTTTCTCTGAGAGATGTCTGTCCTAGTCAAATGATTTAATCCCAGGTTTCGGGGCACAAAATCTTGGTGTAGTATCTCTCGGGCCATGTTCATTAAACGTTCCAAAGTACTCCGTGGTACACTTAACAAAGAAGAAATACGTTCATCGCTTTCTCCAGTTCTTAATTTGATAAAATATGCCGCTAGAGCAAACCTTCCTTTATACTTGTTTGACAGACTGGGGACTTCAGCAAGTAGTTGGTTAAATTGTGCTTTTGTTATCCCAAGATAATAGTGCACCATATTATGTTCTGGGATTTCGTCTATATTTTGAAAATCTAAATGTGCATACATATTCTGCTGCAGCAGAGTAGCAAACTCTTCGACATGGGCCGAACTAAAAGTTTGTATTGGGTTTTGTGTAAAGTCCCCTAATAGGTCCCATGAGTTGCTTATTAGGTGAAAATTGCAAATTCTGCATTATGCAGGTACATAATATTTATAATCACAGAAAAGTCTTACTCGTAGTGATTCCGGAACGGTAAGGCGAGGGCGATCAGTACCTGTACATCCAGGGAAAAAGCAGCAACACTGAGTATCAGGTGCTCTTACGTAATTTGGCAAAAATACTGTGGATTCTATCCCTTGTGTAGACTCATTTGTTTGAGTACTGTCAAGGTCTACAGTCTCTTCTTCTAAATCCACTGACTGGTTACTAGAGCTGATAGAACGGGACCGTGTAATTGCTCTATCACATCTCTGCCAGCAAGGGTGGCAGATGCGAGACGAGCTCAGCAACTGAAACAAAGAAATAAAAGTAATATAATATCTTCTGTCTTTTAAGTACAGCTTCCAGCCAACTTAAAATGTGTACATACTTTTTTATAATATTTTTTGCTTTTTTAATAATAATGTTTGTCCAGGGAGAGAATGAAGCTATACATCTTAGTCGAGTAAGTAAGAGCACTACAGACTAGACCAATGAATTATTGAATAATATTATAAATCTAAATATTTCACGCTATAAACTGAAATATAAGAATTATTAATTATTTAGAACTTTACCTGACGTGGAGCAATTTGTCTAGAAATATTTTCTCTTATATGATTTTCTCGTGGAGAATCCTGAGACAAGAGGTGACTTCTTTGTCTACGGAGTGAGCAACCATAGCCAACACAAATGAGGCGAGCAGCGGAAGGTGAGACACTTTCTGCTGGATGTCTTATTTCATTCCATGCTGCAGTCCAACATGAATGACAAACAAAATCATTGCTTGAGATATGCACCTGAAAATGCAATTGATTATTATTAATATTAATTACATAGTAAATGATGAGGAAAACCGCCCCTAAGACGACCCACTGACCGAAGAATGAAATAAGTAGCATAAAATAGTACATAATTATGCTGTACGATTTTGTTAGTTTCTCATTAAAATAAAAGTACTTATTTAAACATATTTTTACTATGACAATGTAATTACTAAAAGCTTGCTTATGTACTGGCTATTGTTATCAGTTTTTTAAAGGCATTGTTTGTAATATAGTTGAATAATGTAATATAAGGCTTAGGTACCTGTTGTGGCAGAAGCCATTGCTGTACAATTGATCGTACTTCCACAATTTCCAATTGATGAGATCGCAAGCGCCTTATATCCACTCTACAATTCGCAGTAGCGAACGTTGCTTGCGCCGGTTAATCCCCGCAACGACGTGCTCGGGACAGCAGAGCTGCTCAGATCCATAGCGGGGCGGGAGTCCAAATGCGTGCAAGGGTCGTCATTAGATGCGGGGCCAGAAGTTTCCACATTCACATCAGGGTTGTCATTCAAAGAGGATCCAGGGTCCAAGTTCGCGCGAGGGTCATCATTCGGGGGAGGTAGATCGGAGTCCATTGTCGTAAAAAGGGTCACAAAAGAGCACAAACCACGGCAAAAGAAAACTACGATAGCGATACACAAACCACGATAGCGAGCGCGCTAATGAGTTACTCATTATTTAAAATTCAAACTACTCATTATGAGTAGTTTGAATTTTGATTACAGTTTGCTGTCAAATCTATCATTCTGTCAAAGAATAATGTTGCCATATTTTAAAATATAATCGATAAGTTGCATCGATTGTTGGTCTTGATCAATTAATTTTTTATCTAACTACGGCAAAGCCTTAAAGAATTCAGTGACTTTACCTTTTTATGTTTATGTATGTGTGGACTATGATCTCTGGTCTGAGGTGTTTATGAACATAATTGTTTTGTCATAAGGTCGAGTACGTTTCGTTTAAAGAAACTAAAATGACCATGACATCAGAAAATCTTTTTGCTTACCATAGAAATACATAAAATCATTTCTATGGTAAGAAAAAACTGAAATCCAACTAACGTATTTAGTAATAGTTCCAGCTTCCCGAAGTCAAGAGCATAAATGCCCAAGTTTTAATAATTAGTAGCCGACAAGTAGCTTTATTTTTCCTTGTTGGGTTTTAGGTTTTAAGTGATTATATTTAATTTTTTTATGCCAGTATTTTATATTATTATTAATTAATCCGTAATCGATTAGATTAATTAAATATATAAATTGAAGTAAACTGTCCATATAATGGCAACCCTAAACTTCGTTTGACAGTGAACTGTGAAACTCGCATTGATATAATAGTTAAATTACTTATTAATTTGCTAAAATCACGGCGTCTTTGTTAGAGATAGAACTTAAATGGAAATTTCCTATTTAAAATACTTATAATTTTTGATTATCGTTCTAAATGTGTTTGACGTGGGCCATATCTGGGCATTATCCTTTGATAGCGTATCACGGAACGCTTCAATATTCTCCCAACTATCCCACGACCATTGACATCAAGGGATGAGTCAACTTAGCTGATTCTCTATTCAGAACATTCGAAGAGGGACCCTCAAATCTGGAACTACACAAATTGTACATTTAATTTTTAATAAAATAAAGTATTTAATATTGTACTGGATTATTTTATTTTCTCACAATCGCAGTGAAAAGTAGATAGTAACACACGGCGTTAAAAACCCATTATAACTCGGTTTCTATTTACTCCCTCGCTAAAGCTCGAGAATAAATCTACCTCGTATATAATGGGTCATTTTAGCCCCTTGTATAACAATCTAGAACCATTTTCATATATTTATTTATCATGCTACATAATTATAAATGTAAGAATAAAATGTTACAAATTATTTAAACAATATATGTATTATGAAATGAAGTTTTAACAATAAACATCTCTAAAAGTTTGTTTTGTGATATTCATCGTTCTAGCCTTGTATCCTTAAAATCGAATCTAAAAAACAAAGACTTTAATTACGTGATCATTTATTTTGCAAGCTAGTTCATGTAATCTATGCATCAATTTCACGAATGTGTTTTGTTATATGACTTTACAAGTTATTGAGTTCGCATAAAGATCAATTTCTCCTAAAGTAGTAATAATGACGGGTGATTTTGAAGGCGCACTCAGTTCGGATGTGATCGGTTTTACGAATTTTGCCGATGCTACATCTAAGTTGTGTCGAACTGTACCTCTTTATATACAACATTAGAGGTTCTGCCGTCAGGTGCTAATACAACCAGACTGCCCAACCAAAAGGCTAAATACAAATTTTAATGGTTTGAAGTACAAAACTAACCGGTTTGCCATTTACACATTTACATCCGTTCAGCAACATTGACGTTTGAAGTACGTTCCCGTCGGATGTTTTTTCAATCCACGCGGGCAAAGCCACGGGCAAAAGGTTTAACATTTCAAGAAGTCCAAGGTCTTTATTGCACATTAAGTTTTAGTTTCATCGCAATCGCTTCATTCTATGAAAAGTTAGAAACGGTACACGTGTACTTATATTATTTTTACTTGAATACATAATTTAGCGAATGAACAATTTAATACAAAACTTCATCCCCCTTTTCACCCCCTTGTGGTTTGAAATAAAAAAAACAACAATTTACGCTGTGTTGGTTTCTAACCATAAGCGGAAATTGTAGTAATTTTAATTTAAAAAATACAGAACTTTAATTAAAAACAAAATTTCCCCCTCTTAACCCCAGAAGAAGGACTGAAATTCTAACAACACCGTTGCGATAGCTTCCAAACATACGTCTAGATAATAAATTTTATGATTTTTATTTCGAAAATTAAAGACTACTTCTTGTGTAGTCCTTAATTTTCGAAGTAAAAATCATAAAATTCATCCCCCTTTGGGAGTACCTAGAGTTATCAAAAACGCTGAGACACATATAAATTTATTTTCAATCGTCAGCCTGAACACAAAATTTGAAGATCCTAACTTCAAAACTGACGGACTTTCATACACAACTCCATCCCCCCTTTTTAACCCCTTTTTTTTTTTTTTTGTGGAAGGGAAATCATCTAATGACTCCTCCCGCTCTGGGTGGAGCGGAAGGGAGTGTCAGACTCTTACTGACTAAAACCCACCCGTGTTCCTTCCTTAGCCCTTTATGTTCCGGGGCAGCGGTAACCCTTTCGGACGATCCCGCTACCCCGGCAGGCTTCGGCCCTGGCGGGCCCCTTCCTTATTGCTGACATCTCTTTGAGGCGCGCGTGGAACACATACGCGCCGTCCGGCACGGGCCTGGTCCTGATCGGACGGAGAGCTACCTTTTTAACCCCTTGGGGGTAGAATTATCAAAAACGCTGAGATACATATACATTATTTATTAATCGTCAGCCTAAACACAAAATTTGAAGGTCCTAACTATAAAACTGACGGACTTTCACATACACAACTCCATCCCCCTTTTTAACCGTTTGGGGGTCGAGTTATCAAAAACGCTGAGACACGTGTACATTAATTTTCATTCGCCAGCCTAAACACAAAATTTGAAGACCCTAACTTTAAAACTGACGGACTTTCACATACACAACTTCATCCCCCTTTTTAACCCTTTGGGGGTGGAATTATCAAAAACGCTGAGACACGTATACATTAATTTTCATTCGTCAGCCTAAACACAAAGAAGATCCTAACTTTGAAACTGACGGACTTTCACATACACAACTTCATCCCCCTTTTTAACCCTTTGGGGGTGAAATATTCAAAAACGCTGAGATACGTGTAAATTAATTTTCAATCTTCAGCCTAAAACCAAAATTTGAAGATCCTAACTTTAAAACTGACGGACTTTCATACAAACTTTTATCCCCTATTTAACTCCCTTAGGGGTTGAATTTCGTAAAATCCTTTCTTATTCCTTATCTACATTATAAAGGAAACCATTGTGTAAAATTTCAGCTTTCTAGGTCCAAGGGTTTGGGCTGGGCGTTGATGAGTCAGTCAGTCAGTCAGGCCTTTTGTTTTTATTTATATAGATAACCAAGCATTTTTAATGCATTAGTGACTAAAGTAACAAAATCCTTCATTCAATTGTTCATTTAATCACAATAATATATGATCAAACGAACTTCTTAAGCGAAGTTCGATCAATATTATATGAGTCGCTTCATTCGAAGATATATTATAACCAGGTAGTCCTTTTAATCTACAAGATAACATGCACACTTTAAGAGATTTATGAAAATCGATATAAGTATCGACTTTTTAACAATTAAATCGATTCTTTACTGACCATAACCACACCACTAGTCAAGCTGTCATTCTTTTAGAGATAAATAAGATGAATACAAAACTTTATCGCCGGGATTGGGTTGGGAGGGAACCTATCTTCGAATGAAGCGACTCATATAATATTGATCGAACTTCGCTTAAGAAGTTCGTTTGATCATATATTATATTTCTTCGCTTCATTCTTCAGATATATTATAACCAGGTAGATGTTCAGAGAAAAGTTTTGTGTGTGTTAATTAAAAAACAAATATTTTGTAAAAATAGAATGTTTTTATAATCAATATGAACATAATAGCTAAGAATAAGTATCTAACTAAACAAGTATTTATTATGAATACTTAATAATAATTTTTAGGTTTAAGTCTCAAAACTATAACAATAATCTTATAATAATATATTAGTTATCGTTAACTTGATCATGGAAGATCGCTTTTGCAAAGTTATTGTCTTCTGTAATTGGACGATGATAAAATTGGGCAAAAACCTTAGACGCATTTGTCCATCCCGCGGCTTTCCTTATAGTGTCGACAGAGACCCCGGCCGCGGCGGCCGCGGACGTGGCGGCGTGACGCGTGCTGTGCGCGCTGAACGCCGCCACGTCCACGCCGCTCTCGGCCAATATCTGCTTTATCCATCAGCTTATTGACTGTGCTGTCGCGCCCTTGTAGAGGCGCTTCACAGTGATTAAGAGATTGGATACATTAGCAGGTCGGTCTTTGTCTGTGACGTGGAGATAATCTTCGAGGGCAGTCGCGGGGCAGATGCGAGGGTTTTTTCTAAAGTACGGCAGGAATAACGTCGGCTGATCTCGACCTGCCGCGGATGTTTTTATAATGTCTTTGATGACTATGTTTATACCGTTAGATCCTACTGTTATATTTTCAAGCTTTCAATCAATCTAGAAGCAAGGCATGTCGATTAAAAAAGGTCCAAAATGTCAGAAAGGTATCCCCGTAATGGAACCAACGACATCTAATCCAAGTCCTCAGTATCAATATCGACAACCAGGTGCCTACCAGGGAAACTGGACAGGCCCCTCGCGGTTCCTACAGAACAGGGGGGGGCGGAGAGGTCCGAAAAGAGCGAACAACATCACGAGCCGTCGGCTTCCACCTCAGCAGACGTCGAGCTCGGTCGCTGCGAACAAGTCGAGGGCACCTGCGACGCACCAATAGCTCAGGTACAACACGCTGGTAGAATATCTATTTTTTATGATTGTTGGCTCAACATAACATCTAATTCCGTAATTTTAAACTGGATACGTAATGGTTTTCCTATACCATTAGATTCTAACGTGACACAGACTCATGTACCTTACGTTTCAATGTCAGCGACTGAAAAAGTCGACATGTTTTTAGCTGTACAAAAATTTTTAAAATTAGGTGCAGTAAGCCCCCGCAAATCTACTAAAGACCAGTTTATTTCAAAAACATTTTTAGCCTTAAAGTCTAATGGTGACAAAATATTTATTTTAAATTTAAAAAACTTAAACCAGTATGTTTCCAAATTACACTTCAAAATGGAAGACTACCGAACGGCCTCTAAATTATTACCTATTAATGGCTTTATGGCCACTATCGATTTAAAAGAAGAATATTTCCTTATACCAATTCGTAAATCTGATCGCAAATTTTTAAGATTCCAACTCGAAAATGAGAACTCAAACATCATTACCTACGAGTTCAATTGTATGCCATATGGTCTTTCGGTAGCTCCGAGAGCCTTTACTAAGATCACGAAGGAAGTGGTTTCCCATTTACGCTATCATGGCTTCAAAAATGTTGTTTTTCTCGACGACATCATGTGTATCGGCGATAATTATCAAGAATGCCTAAAAAATGTTAAAGCTACGTTAAACCTTTTAGAATGTCTCGGGTTCGTAGTGAACTATGAAAAGAGCTCTCTTGTGCCTAAACAAACCTGTAAATTTCTGGGATTTATGTTCGATTCAGTAAATCAATCAATTTCTTTGCCATCCGACAAAAAACAAAAAATTGTGAACCTTGTTAACAAATTCTCAGAATTGTCTCAGTGCTCAGTTAGAGAATTTTCTCAGTTAATAGGAGTTTTGATAGGCGCGTGCCCCGCGGTCAAATATGGTTGGACGTATACAAAAATTTTGGAAAGGCAAAAATTTCGGGCCTTACAAAAATGTCCTAGCTTTGATAGACAGTTCAAACCTCACCCTGTAATTCTAGACGATTTAAATTGGTGGCAAAGAAAGGTGCTAAATTCTAAAAACACTATGAAAACACCTAACTTTGAATTAGAGGTTTATACGGACGCTTCACGCACCGGCTGGGGAGCTGTGTGTAACAACGAACGAGCTCATGGAGCTTGGAAAAACAGTGAACTTGAACAACACATTAACTACTTAGAGTTGTTAGCTGTTTTCTTAGGCTTAAAGTATTTTGCAAGCAAAAAATCCGATTGTTCTGTTTTACTGCGTATTGATAACACAACAGCCATCAGCTACGTTAATCGGATGGGTGGGATCCAATTCCCACATTTGAATAATCTTTCTAGACAAATTTGGCAATGGTCTGAAGAGAGAAACATCTGGTTATTTGCCTCGTATATTAATACTAAGGCAAATTACGAAGCAGACGAAGAATCTCGAAGGCTAAATCCTGACACGGAATGTGAACTTTCCGATTTAGCCTTCGAAAGAATATCAAAAAGTCTCGGTAAACCCGAAATCGATCTATTTGCCTCTCGGGCCAATGCCCAATGTCAGGATTATATGTCATGGAGAAAGGATCCTGACGCCCTTTCCATAGATGCCTTTACAGCGATCTGGAACAATAGGTTCTTTTATGCTTTTCCCCCTTTCCCACTTATTCTTAAGTGTCTTCACAAAATCATACAGGAAAATGCCACTGGTATTCTAGTCTTTCCTTTTTGGCCATCCCAAGCCTGGTATCCACAATTAATGGAAACAATAGTTTCCGATATAATTTGGATATACCCTAACGAACATCATATCGTATCATATTACAGAAATCCCCTTATCCTGGGTGCCGCAGTACTCTCAGGCAGGCGTTCTCGCTGAGCGGCGTCCCTGAACCAGCCCTGGACCTGATGCTGGCGTCATTATCAAAGAACACGATGCAGCAATATAACGTGTCGTTCAAATTGTGGTGGCAATATTGCGTAAATAATAATCATCACCTTTTTGATTGCTCTGTCCCGATAGTACTACGCTTTTTAAGTGAACAGTTTGATAAGGGAAGTTCGTATGGAACTCTAAATAGTCATAGATCCGCGTTATCCCTTTTATTAGGCAGGAATATCGGATCCGATGACCGAATTAAACGGCTGCTCAAAGGAGCGTTTAAATTAAAACCTAGCTTCCCCAAGTACTGCACTACATGGGACCCACAGATTGTTCTAAATTATGTTTCTAATTTGTACCCCAATAGAACTCTCAGTAGGGAAAAAATTACGAAAAAACTGGTAATTTTATTAGCTTTAAGCACTGCCCAACGCGTTCAAACATTATCTTTGATAAAGCTTGAAAATATAACAGTAGGATCTAACGGTATAAACATAGTCATCAAAGACATTATAAAAACATCCGCGGCAGGTCGAGATCAGCTAACGTTATTCCTGCCGTACTTTAGAAAAAACCCTCGCATCTGCCCCGCGACTGCCCTCGAAGATTATCTCCACGTCACAGACAAAGACCGACCTGCTAATGTATCCAATCTCTTAATCACTGTGAAGCGCTTCTAAAAGGGCGCGACAGCACAGTCAATAAGCTGATGGATAAAGTAGATATTGGCCGAGAGCGGCGTGGACGTGGCGGCGTTCAGCGCGCACAGCACGCGTCACGCCGCCACGTTTTTTTCTAAAGTACGGCAGGAATAACGTCGGCTGATCTCGACCTGCCGCGGATGTTTTTATAATGTCTTTGATGACTATGTTTATACCGTTAGATCCTACTGTTATATTAAATTCACACGTGTCTCAGCTTTTTCATAATTCCACCCTCAAATGGTTATAAAGGGGGATGAAGTTGTGTATGAAAGTCCGTCAGTTTTAAAGTTAGGATCTTATAATTTTTTGTTTAAGCTCACGATTGAAAATTAATTTATATACGTGTCTCAGCGTTTTTGATCATTTTACCTCCAAAGGGGGATGAAGTTGCGTAGTCCTTAATTTTCGAAGTAAAAATCATAAAATTTAATATCTACGCGTATGTTTGGAAGCTAACGCCACCGTGTTGTTAGAATTTCAGTCCTTCTTCTGGGGTGAAGAGGGGGATGAAATTTTGTTTTTAATTAAAGTTCTTTATTTTTTAAGTTAAAATCACTACAATTTCCGCTTTGGTTGGAAACTATCACAGCGTAAATTGTTGTTTTTTTATTTCAACCCACAAGGAGGTGAAAAGGGGGATGAAGTTTAGTATTGAAGTTGTTCATTCGCAAAATTTTGTATTCAAGTAAAAATAATATGAGTACACGTGTACCGTTTCTAACTTTTCATAGAATGAAGCGATTGCGATGAAGCTAAAACTAAATGTTCAATAAAGACCTTGGACTTCTTGAAATGTTAAACCTTTTGCCCGTGGTTTTGCCCGCGTGGATGTCGAAAAATATTCGACGGGAACGTATACGAACGTCAATGTTGCTGAATGGATGTAAATGTGAAACCCGTTAGTTTTGTACTTCAAACCATTAAAATTTGTATTTAGCCTTTTAGTTGGGCAGCCTGGTTGTGTTAGCACCTGAGGGCAGAACCTCTAATGTTGTATATAAAGAGGTACTTTAAGTATAAATTAAGAAAAATGGTCGTAACCCCCTGTGAATAACAATGTAACAATGTATTTACGTACCTTAACTTCTCTTTTTTTTAATAGGATTTAAATTTCCGTTTTACAGTTGCCTTCAAATTTGGCATTCAAGTAGGTAATTTTCTGTTCCGTTGTGTATTCCGATACTATTCGATTTTAGAATTGGTTATCATCCAGCAATCATATAGCAATCCATGCGCCGCACCTCGGATACTATAATAAGCAGTGTGAGAAAACATTGTATACCTGGATTAACACATAGGGTACTTTTAATCCCGGTAGTACGTTCCCGTGGGATTTATTCCGAAACACGCGGGTGAAGCCGCGGGCAAAAGCACTAGCTTTATACTAATTAAATATAAATAGAACAAATGAATGAATGGAAATATAAATACATAGATAATAGGATAGAAAATAATTCTAACTTTATAACAAGGAAAATTAATAAAGCGAACCATTTTTAAATAAGTAGAGAGAGGAAGTCCTCTCTCTACTTATTTAAAAATGTGCTGTGCCCGACAGGGTCCATAATTATTTCGATTATTTTTTATTTACCACCTGTAATTGTAGAATAGAATAGAATCGTTTATTTCTGAGTACATGGTATATGAAGATCTTAATATTAGACGGAATCACACATACTACCTTTGCCGGTGTAGAAATATTGAATGAGTATCTAATTAATTAATTTGCAAATTCACACAATTATAGTTCACGCAATATTAAGTAAAATTAAATAATAATAATAATAATAGTGGCAGTTTTAAATGAATATGAGTAACTTTATGGACCACGCATTTTTTTGCAGACATAATTAAAAAATGACTAATGATTTCAATGTTAACTATTTTATATAATGATATATGCAAAAAAAAAAAAAAAATAAGATTATTGAACAATTCTATAATAATGTCAAAAAATATTCATAATATATCAAAATTGAATACTAATACAATGTCAATATTTATTATTACTGCAATGTCAATATTTATTACTACTACAATGTCAATATTTATTATTACTGCAATGTCAATATTTATTACTACAACAATGTCAATATTTATTAATAATACAATGTAAATATTGTACAATAGGGATTGCAATAAACTATTTGAGATTTGAACCTTTTATGCAGCGCACGCAACGGAAGCTCTCAAAAGGAATAGCTTTTCCCGTTTTTGCAACATTTTTCATTGATGCTCCGCTCCTATCCTCAATAAATGGAGTATCCAACACAAAAATAATTTTTCAAATCGGTCCAGTAGTTTCGGAGTTTATTCATTTCAAACGAACAAAAAAAGATAGAAAGAAAAATGTATATTTGGACACAGTTCGTGAAATACAAAATACAACAAAAAAAATGTTTCAAATCTTTCCTGTTTATAATATTATTATTATAGTGTAGATAACAAAATCGATAAATAAAATTGTGATGTTGTTTATCAATTTTGTTATCTACAGATGATGATGAGAGATGTGTCTCTGCAAGGCAGTAGTAAAGCCACTCAGCCATAGAGGGCATTTATTATAAACTAGCTGCTGCCCGCGACGTCGTCTGCGTGAAGGCTCTACAGCACCAAAAATACCTAAGATGCCAGTGTCGCTATAGCATTATAAGTAAACAACTTTTAAAATAGCATTAAAATATAAGTTTTTTTTGCAAGCGAAGCAAGTGAAGAGAGTTATATTGGAAACCTGCTGAGTTCAGTCATAAGATGTGACTGAAGGAAATAGAGAAAATAATGCAGGAATACATTCCAGGACACAAAAGAGTAAAAATACGTACAAAGGTAATGAACCTTACAACATCCTTATCCTTAGCTCTCTTCACATCGCTCGCTTCGCTCTCTTTACATTTTGGCTCCTGGCAGCATAACTACCAAGTTATGCTGCCAGGAGCCAAAATGTAAAGAGAGTCAGGGCTGGTGACGCGGGAGCAAGCGACGTACAGTTGCCCGTGTGAGAAGCAACTCGTCCTGAGGTCGACACCCGCTGCCCTCAGTGTCTGCCCCTGCGACTTATTGATGGTCATCGCGAAGCAAACACTCACGGGGAACTGTACGCGCTTGAACTGGAACGGGAAGTTATGAGGTATGAGGGGAATGCGATAAATACTGCCTCGCCAACGCCACAACCCGTAAGAATTTCCGCCTCAATGGTGTGTCTGTGGAGCGAGATGACTTTAAGGCGGGTCCCGTTACACAACTTCGGAGGAGATAGGTTCCGAAGAAGCATAATCGGGACACCGACCTTCAGCTTGATGGTATGCGCTGGAAGTCCACTTGCTGACAGGGAGTTCAGAAATCCCACTGGATAATATGTGGCGTCATCTTGCTCGACAACAGTGTTTATCGAGGTGTAGTCTACTTCATTCCCCTCAATTTCCGAGAGAATGCATTCGTTAATTGCTGCAGCCTGATCATTTTTGGGCGTCAAAATGGCCCGCTCACACACCCAAGAATTTTGCTGGTGCGGTATACGACTGATGTCCCCATACACACAGCGAATGAGTTCTTCTATGCTGGATACCACTCGAGTGCCTTCGCCAAGACTTAGAAGGACATCGGAGAATTCTTGAGCACGTGCATTGCCGCCGAGCCGAGCTCTCATATTAATGGTCAAGCGCAGCGTACGAACTCGTGACCACAACGAAGATCATTTCAACGAAGCATTCACCTCGTCAGCCCTCGATCCCCGCGTCACCACGGGAAGCGTTTGCCGGAAATCGCCACTGAACAGAACAGTGACACCACCCATCAAATGTTCGTTCCTGCGGATGTCCTGCAGGGTTCTGTCCACGGCCTCAACTGCCTTCCTATTGGCCATCGTACACTCATCCCATACGATCAGAGAGCAATCCTTGAGCACGTGTCTCTTATCGCTGTTACGTTACACATCACAAACAGGCGTTTCGGCACTCTCTAAATCGATGGGAATTTTAAACATGGCATGTGCTGTCTTGCCACCCGGAAGCAGTGTGGCAGCGATTCCCGACGACGCTACAGCAATAGCAATTTTGCCTTGCCTCCTGACCTCTGCAAGTATGCTAGTGGTAACAAATGTTTTTCCTGTTCCACCAGGAGAATCCAAGAAAAACATTTTACCCTGGTTTTGCCCAACGCTTTCAAGGACGGTGTCATAAATTTGTTTTTGCTCTGAAGAGAACAAAGCGACATGGTCATTTCGTATGGTGGTCATTTCGCCCGGATCCTAATTTGTCTCTGCATTATACTCCCGATTTCCACGGTCTTGATGCGGTGATGATTGGGGAGCTGGTAACCCATATTATATCAGTGGACTGCCGCCGATAGAAATAACCACATCTTGAAGTGAACTGAGACAGGTGTTCAGCACGCGTTCATCAGTTACTTCGACTTCGTCTCCAGTAGCACGCCTCAAAGCTCGTAGAAAATCTTCAGACAGATGATGGCGATACTTCTCCCACAAAGCTACCGGGTTCGCGACTCCACAAAACACCAAAATGACGGCATGCGGCTGGGACTGTCACTGACGCTCGCCTCCGCGAGGGTTTCGTCCCAATTTTGGTCACCGTCAAGAAGGTGACGTGCTACGCAGGCTGCGCGGTAAGTGGGATACTCCACGCCATCAAATGTCCTCAGAAAGGTGAAAGACGTTGGGCCTCGGACAGTGTCAAGTAACATTCGCAGAAAATAGCACTCGCCATTATTCGGATGCACGGTATAAACCCTACCCAATGCGGTGTCCTTGAAAATTCCCGGAAAACCTTCCACAGCACCTCCTCGTCGACGTCGGTTAAATAAACCCCTTTGCTTGTCGTACGTGTAATATGAAGGCACCTCGTCATACGTAAGGGATTTGTTTTACATCACATTTTAGTTTATAATTAGGTATACGACATGAAAATATATTAATTACCGAGCAATAATCACACAGATAAATACCGAACAAAAGTATTAACAGTCAATGTTTATTTTGTACTAACAACATGAAATTGATGAAGAAATGATCATCAATGAACATAACTTTTTTGTAATACTTAACACCGCATTTTTTTTAAATTGTCTTCCTCATCTCTGCTCAAGATTTTGAGGGTTTTGTTGGAACTTGAATTTTTCAAAACAAACTATACGATACAACTTTTATGAAGAAAATGCACATTACCATCTATGAATTTTAAGAAAAACTAACTACTAACCTCGCCAACATGATCAAATTTAAATGATTAATTTCCAAAAAGTGTTAACATGTAACTTGATTTGATTTTTATGAAATCTAATAGATGGCGCTGCTTCAAATTTTTCTTTATACTACTAACATACATTAAACTATGTTTCTCTGCCCAAGTTACTTAAATGGCGTAGTTTTTTATAGAGTAAAGCTAGATAATAGCATGGCTTACTCAAAAACAACATTTAAATATGCATCGTTAGATTACACGCTGTCACAGAATGCGTAAGAAAAATAAAGATTCACAGCTCCTCCCCCGTAGGTGATAGCGTGATAATATGTAGCCTATATGTTGACCCGACCTCTTAGTAATATTCATGCAACATTTGAAGTAAATCCATGCAGTACTTTTTGAGATTAGCCCGGACATACATACAGACAAACAGACAAAAATTCTAAAAACTATATTTTTGGCTTCGATATCGATTGTAGATCACGCCCCAAGTATTCTTTTTAAAAAATATTCAATGTACAGTTTTGACTTTCCTACGATTTTATTATATGTATAGATTAGCAAATTTTCTAGATATATTTATGAAAATAATATAATTCTAACTACTGAGTAAATATAAATAATTCATACGAAAATAAACCGAAGTTAATTCCAGTCGTTTTACCATAACGAGATCTGCAAAATCGTAATGTGCAACTCGGCATATTTCCTTAGAAACTATTTTTCTTTTGGTGAACACTAATGCGACTTGACACGAAGGCGTACTACACAACCACACTAGACAGAGAGACTCTTGACCACTAGGACAAAAGTATAGGATTACGATTTTGTTCGCTATGTCCCGTCTATTGTTAAGTAAATAATTTACTGTCTTTTGTTTCAGTATCAAGATTATCGGATCTTAGAGTTAAGCAGATATCCTATGTTTGAAGCTCCATATACTTTTTTGTGTGGTAATAATATCGAACATAATAATATATGTCGCCCGATTAACATCACCGATTTGTATAATCGAGGTAGTCAATGGATAAAAATAGTCTGCAGTCAGAAATCGGCTGATAGGATTCGTCTCGTCTGCGCCATACGTGGAGCCGAGCGCCCCCCTAATGTAGAAGTTGATGTACTCAAATGTACACAATATTCGAGAAATTCTGATAGATGTAACAGAATAAGCCTAGCGCCATGCCCTAAACCCACTACTACTACAACCACTACCACTACACCAAGTACCACTACTACTACCACCACCACCACTACCACTGAATCAGTAGAATACGACGGTGTTAATATCGACACCGCACTAGTGCAAATAGATGGAGTCATTATCAGACCAAAGACCAAGGAGAAATCACATTTTAGTGACAGAAAAAAGCTGACACTTAAACCGAAGATAGAAAATTGTGAGAAGGATGTCCATGCTGCGAAACAAAAATTGGGTCTACATCGTCTCAATTAACCTTTTGAACGCCATTGTCATGTGACAATGGCGTTCAAAAGGTTAATTGACACGTGATGAATACGTGACAAGCAAGCGCGTGCCCTGTACCTACGCCAATGATATAAATATGTGACAAAAAAGTTATTAAAGTTATTTATCACTTTTTAGTTTTTTTTTTTGAAGTTGATTGTTTTTTTTTTTTTGTAAAAAAGTTTTTATTTTTCACTTTTTAGTGGTACAGTCAACAGCAAAAGTAGATGATGAAAATCAGAAAATCAATACTAATGAACGGAGTTCGCGTCAGAACTGTGTGGCGTCGAAGTGATTCAAAAGTATGTGATTGTAAATTATACCAAACATTTACTACTAGTACAGTTGCCATTTATTCGTGATCAGTTTTGACTCCAAAAGTTATAATTAATTTTCATCATCTACTTTTGCTGTTGACTGTACCTACTCCACACAAATTCAAATAACACTAGTGCATTGAAGAATTGAAGACACCGACTAGAAGAATCATCAAAATTCGCATAGAAATGCCGGAGATGCAGTACATTTATGCATATAACATCGTACATAAGAATAATTACATAATGTGTTATATACTAAAACCTTCCTGAAAGTATGTAGATCACATTAGTGAAAGAATTATCAAAATTGGTCATTAGTTTTTGAGAAAATCGCGGACATACAAACATACATACTTACATACGGGTCGAATACAGAACCTCCTTTTTTGAAGTCGGTTAAAAAATGCGGTGCATTTTATCACGAAATAAACAATTAGATCATTACTTTTGTGTGTTTTTATTTGAATACCTGTTGGCGCCACTGCTTCTGGCGACCAAACATAGCGCCAGTGTTACGAGTGACCGTGGGTCCAGTGCTGCCACCTGCGTCGGACCGGACGTTGGAACGTTGCTGGCGAGTCACGGGCTACCTGCATCGGCTGACGTCACTTCGGCGGGGGAATATCAAGTCTTTAAAAACCCCGAGCTTGGTGGGCTGAGCCCTTTTTCCACTCGCGCTTCGTCGTAAGAACAACATATATCTTTAATTATTGTCTAATGCTTAAATACTTTTTGTAATTAATTAATTGGTTGTTTTTGATGACAAAAAACCCATGCCAAGAAATTTGATGACAAAAAAACTAGGCCAAGTGCGTGTCGGACCACGCACAATGAAGGGTTCCGTATTTGGAATGAATTTATCCCCAAGATCAAACATAACATATTTGTAGTTGAAAATTATGTTCTCCCATACATTGCAACTAAAAGCATATTAAGCTATTGTAAAGCCTACTTAGCTGAGATAGTTTTCCTTTTAATTTCGTTATATATACTACTGCCGTGAATTTTTTCATATATCCAAAAGCAACCATTTAGCTGGCAGGGGGTGGGACTATAGGACACTTGAGTCTAACAAAAATTAGCACTTTAAAGCATAATATATCACAAACGGATCCCTAAATCGAAAAATGGCTGTGACGAACCCGCAATATTTTTGAAAGACCTATCCAACGATATCGAGACGAGACGAGAAAAAAAAAACATTCCTACTTTACGTGTACAGGAGGTAGGTAGGTACCCTAAAAATTTTTTTTTCATGATTTTATCTTACCACTTTGTTGGCGTGATTAATATGTATATATTGTTACGTTGTTTTTTTGTACCTGCCACTTTGGTTAACACTTTCTCACATTAAATTACTTTTCTAAACCCTTAATAAACATATTGTATTGTGATTATTAAGATGAGAATGTTTTGTTTACATTCCAAATGTCAGTATGTCAAATGTCAGTTTCTGACAGAAGCGACCTCTATAGTCGCTGATTCAAAGTTGTAGTTTAATCGATATTTTAACATATTGATTGCTAACCATCGAAATAATATCGTATGGAGCAATCCTTAATAATTTTCAGCTTTCAGTAAAAAGTCATAAGTAATAAACTAGATAACCGTAAACGGAAATGAAACTTAATTTTTTCAATATAGACTTCTTTCTAGAAACTTCGTTGTCAAATAAATTCATTTTTAATCTGTGGATTGTCTTTGACATAATGTGGCAAGGTTAAAATTCTGGATTAATTACCCCAATCAAAACAAATTCTAGTATTGGAAGTTACAAATAATTTGTTTGTTGGTCTGGATCATGAGGATTCTTATTGTTACGGCGTTTAAACGTCACGTTGGACTGTTGTTAGTGATTTTCAAGGATTTAAGTGTCTTGGTGTAGTGTTTATCTTCAGTGTTTTATAATCATTTTACCTGAACTATGGGAGATTTTCTAGGTGCTCCGTCTAGTTCCGGTTTGTTTTACTTGACAGTATTATTGAGCCGTAGTGGCGTGTATGTGTGTGTGGCGTAGTGGCCATATACGTGAGCACGCCACGATAGTGGCGATAAGACCCCTCTTTGAGGAGTGGATAGAGAGGCGTTACGGCGTTCTCACCTACTGCCTGACGCAGGTCCTCACCGGACACGGATGTTTCGGGAGGTTCCTGCACATCATCAGGCGGGAGGAGAGGCCCGGGTGTCACCATTGCAAGGATCGCCCAGAGGACACGGTGGAGCATACGGTGGAGGTCTGCCCAGCTTGGGCGGAGCACCGCCGTGTCCTCGTAGAGGCGATCGGCAACGGCGGCGACCTCTCGCGTCCGGCCCTGCACGTCGATTCTGTAAAATTCAAACAACAACTCGCATCTCACATCGCTATTCACTATCACTTCGCATAAGGTTCAAAATAACCTTGATTTTGTATTCTGTAAGCATCACCTCGTCACTTGCGAAGTGAAGTGAGCTCCGAAGCGACCAATATTGAACTAGTGACTACCACACTCAACAAAATGTTAGTCGAGATTTATCGACTCCAGTTTTTTGACACAATTGTTGAGTTTTTGGCACAGAATTAAATTAAAATTATTTTTTATAGTAAGAAAATAGAACTTTGCTTTTAATTCAATATTTATTCTAAGAACATTGTAATATTTCTCGAAAAAACAATATATTTGTAGCTGGCAGGATAGATTGATTTGCCGATTGTCAAAATAAAAAGAAAATGGATAAAAGTCAAAGGATGACATGTAAACAAACAAAGGGAGAGATTGTGATTTTTATTATTGCAAAATTGAGAAAAAGTACTTTTAAACTCAAACCAACTCATCTGTCGCTATCCCTATAGCGACAATCGTATTTCGGTCGTTTATCGTCAAGTGCTGACTGAAGTGTAAAGTGTTAAAGTCAAGTTATGAGATGTATACAAAAAAACAAGCTAAATATACTATAAACTACATTAATTATTCACTTTACGCGTGATAAAGTGTCCCTTGGGCTTATCGTTTATCATGTTCGTGTTTTGGAAGTTTGGAAATGAAAGTTATGAACAAACATTCTGCAAGAACATGTCACCATGTCCAGACCGACAGCGGCACAAATTGATGCGCTCCTCATCGAGATTTGGCCCAAGGCAACTTGAGGAGCATCGACAGTCGTAGGTACCTACGCTGAATCATCGACTGTGGGAAGAAATTTGCACCACGCTGAATGCTATATTATTTTTAGTCTTACTTGTAACAAATTGAAGATTAGTTCTAGTTGTTTAGTATTGTAAAAATATATATTATTCATTATTATCTACATTACAATCAGTATCAGTCTTTCCCTCTCTCTTTGTGCCCTCCTCAAAGCATCTGCGACAAATCATCAGCAAATATAGCAGGCTGATATATCACCTGCCGGGAGTTCTCAGATTCAAAATCATCTTGGGATAACTCCGGAGCACTCACTCCGGCCCTTACCCCTATGCAAACACAGCAGGGTAACATTATTCTGCCTCCTCTATGTGCATCCTAGTGCACGTCTCTTGCTGCCAAGAGACACCTCCATCAACCTTTGACTATCCCAAATGTGTGTTCAATGGTGGAGCAGGCACGCTGTTTACAATAAAAAAAATCTAGAGCATAAACCTTAAAAAAATAGGTTGGTACAATTTCCTTACACAAATCTTTTAATATCTTCCGAATGCGTGGTCCGATTTACATAAATCCAATTGGAATATTAGTTTTATACACAACTCTATCATTTGAGACCGAATTTATTTCAATATCTACATAAACAAAAAATCACATTTTCAAGTTACGTAATTATACTTATATGACAATTCTTACACATATTCCAGAAAATGCCTTACAAACTTACTTTAATCAGTGTTACTGGATTAGGATATGAAAACTAATAATAAAACTAAGCTAGATAAACTAATTACAAACAGTAACAAACATAAAATTGTAATAATTCATTAAATTCGATATGTTACGATACTCAAAAGGTCGCCCAGAGGACACGGTGGAGCATACGGTGGAGGTCTGCCCCGCTTGGGCGGAGCACCGCCGTGTCCTCGTAGAGGCGATCGGCAACGGCGGCGACCTCTCGCGTCCGGCCCTGGTTCAAGCCATGGTCCGGGGCGAGAGGGAGTGGGAGGCGGTCACCTCCTTCTGCGAAGCAGTCATGCTAGCGAAGGAGGTGGCGGGACGGCTCAGGGAGAGAGTCGCACGCCTCAGCCGCCGCGGGAGACGCTACGGGCGTCGGGGGCCGCGTGACGACTCCCGGCCACCGTAGGCGCGGGCCTGCGGACGGAGAGTAATGGGTAGCTCTCCGTCCGATCAGGACCAGGCCCGTGCCGGACGGCGCGTATGTGTTCCACGCGCGCCTCAAAGAGATGTCAGCATAAAGGAAGGGGCCCGCCAGGGCCGAAGCCTGCCGGGGTAGCGGGATCGTCCGAAAGGGTTACCGCTGCCCCGGAACATAAAGGGCTAAGGAAGGAACACGGGTGGGTTTTAGTCAGTAAGAGTCTGACACTCCCTTCCGCTCCACCCAGAGCGGGAGGAGTCATTAGATGATTTCCCATCCAAAAAAAAAAAAAGTGTGTTCCTTGGTTTCGAACTGTGGTTTCGAAGTAGTTTTTAACCACAAATTATATAGTTATTGTACTAATTTTTATAACTGTGACATAAAAATATAATTTTAACACTATTTATATAGGATTTCTTCTATTTTCACTCGTAAAATAGCTACTTATTATTTGACACTTTGAATCGGGTTCGAGTGCGAAGTAAGCGTCGAAGTGACGGGGGAATTACTTTACAGAATACCACTTCTTACGTCATCTCATACTTTATCTGTCAAAATCTCACGGTCAATTTAGTTCAACTCGCTGACACGCTCGCAAGGGTAGCGCTAGTGTAGATTCGAATTATCAACCGAGTTTTTAGAATGCCAATCAAGAAACTCACAGCGGATTCAGATTCGAACTTCAGAATGAGGTCTTACAGAATCGCACTGCTGGTTCAAGTCATGGTCCGGGGCGAGAGGGAGTGGGAGGCGGTCACCTCCTTCTGCGAAGCAGTCATGCTAGCGAAGGAGGTGGCGGGACGGCTCAGGGAGAGAGTCGCACGCCTCAGCCGCCGCGGGAGACGCTACGGGCGTCGGGGGCCGCGTGACGACTCCCGGCCACCGTAGGCGCGGGCCTGCGGACGGAGAGTAATGGGTAGCTCTCCGTCCGATCAGGACCAGGCCCGTGCCGGACGGCGCGTATGTGTTCCACGCGCGCCTCAAAGAGATGTCAGCATAAAGGAAGGGGCCCGCCAGGGCCGAAGCCTGCCGGGGTAGCGGGATCGTCCAAAAGGGTTACCGCTGCCCCGGAACATAAAGGGCTAAGGAAGGAACACGGGTGGGTTTTAGTCAGTAAGAGTCTGACACTCCCTTCCGCTCCACCCAGAGCGGGAGGAGTCATTAGATGTTTTCCCATCCACAAAAAAAAAAAAAAAAGCCGTAGTGGCGTCTTTTTGCCCTTGAACACGCTTGAGTGAACACATACTATCTTCCATGTTTTAAAAGGTAAGGATTTGGTTGTAATAGTGTTTGAAAGTGGTCTGTGAGCCCTTCCCTGGTTGTTAAAAGGATATTGTCGTGATCCCTGGATATTTATTACAGGATTCCAAATTGCGCACACGCAGATAGCTTTCCAGCCAGTCGAGGATCTTGCAGTCAAGTGCTTTCTTCCCAAGTCAACCGTGAGTATTACAATCCTCCTTCCTATTGTCCCACCACTCAGGATTAGGCAAACAGAAGTCGTAGTCCCTTTTGTTATACTTGAAAAAGTCCATGTTGACCGGCTAAAGTTTTAGCCTTTTAGATTTCCAAGCTCGGTCACCTCTAGGAAAGTAAATTAGTTTCCCCCTATATTATTAGGTCTCCGTATTGTCGATTCCAGGAGAGGCGCCTCGAGAGATTCGTCTCGCCGCCAGAATCTAGAAAGCATCTGGGGCCTGGACGCGAGACCCCTTCCTCGAGTCTGCATGAAGCCTCCTGCGGAAGCGACTGTGCGGCTGGCTGAGTCCGTCTAGCGATAGCGCAGGCGGGACGGTTTTTTTTATCCCTTAAAATATTTTTTATTTCTACCTTCAACTATCTATACATATAATAAAATCGTAGGAAAGTCAAAACTGTACATTGAATATTTTTTTAAAAGAATACTTGGGGCGTGATCTACAATCGATTTCGAAGCCGAAAATATAGTTTTTAGAATTTTTGTCTGTTTGTCTGATTGTCTGTATGTATGTCCGGGCTAATCTCTAAAAGTGCTGCATGGATTTACATCAAATTTTGCATGAATATTACTAAGAGGTCGGGTCAACATATAGGCTACATATTATCACGCTATCACCTACGGGGGAGGAGCTGTGAATCTTTATTTTTCTTACGCATTCTGTGACAGCGTGTAATCTAACGACGCATATTTAAATGTTGTTTTTGAGTAAGTCATGCTATTATCTAGCTTTACACTATAAAAACTACGCCATTTAAGTAACTTGGGCAGAGAAACATAGTTTAATGAATGTTAGTAGTACAAAGAAAATTTAGAAGCAGCGCCATCTATGAGATTTCATAAAAATCAAATCAAGTTACATGTTAACAATTTTTGGAAATTAATAATTTAAATTTGATCATGTTGGCGAGGTTAGTAGTTAGTTATTCTTAAAATTCATAGATGGTAATGTGCATTTTCTTCATAAAAGTTGTATCGTATAGTTCGTTTTGACAAATTCAAGGTCCAACAAAACCCTCAAAATCTTGAGCAGAGTTGAGAAAGACAATTAAAAAAAAATGCGGTGTTAAGTATTACAAAAATGTTATGTTCATTGATGATGATCATTTCTTCATCAATTTCATGTTGTTAGTACAAAATAAACATTGACTGTTAATACTTTTGTTCGGTATTTATCTGTGTGATTAATGCTTGGTAATTAATATATTTTCATGTCGTATACCTAATTATAAACTTAAATGTGATGTAAAACGTCGCCTTCTCGACGGTGACCAAAATTGGGATGACACCCTCGCGGAGGCGAGCGTCAGTGACAGTCCCAGCCGCATGCGTCATCTGTTTGCCGTCATCTTGGTGTTTTGCGGAGTCGCGAACCCGGTAGCTTTGTGGGAGAAGTATCGCCATCATCTGTCTGAAGATTTTCTACGAGCTTTGAGGCGTGCTACTGGAGACAAAGTCGAAGTAACTGATGAACGCATGCTGAACACCTGTCTCAGTTCACTTCAAGATGTGGTCATTTCTATCGGTGGCAATCCACTGATCGAATATGAGTTACCAGCTCCCCAATCATCACCGCATCAAGACGAATCGAATCGGGAGTATAACGCTGAGACAAATTATGATCCGGGCGAAATTACCACCATACGAAATGACCATGTCGCTTTGTTCTCTTCAGAGCAAAAACAAATTTATGACACCGTCCTTGAAAGCGTTGGGCAAAACCAGGGTAAAATGTTTTTCTTGGATGCTCCTGGTGGAACTGGAAAAACATTTGTTACCACTGGCATACTTGCAGAGGTCAGGAGGCAAGGCAAAATTGCTATTGCTGTAGCGTCGTCGGGAATCGCTGTCACACTGCTTCCGAGTGGCAAGACAGCACATGCGATGTTTAAAATTCCTATCGATTTAGAGAGCGCCGAAACGCCTGTTTGTGGTGTGTCACGTAACAGCGATAAGGGACAAGTGCTCAAGGATTGCTCTCTGATCGTATGGGATGAGTCATGAGTGTACGATGGCCAATAGGAAGGCAGTTGAGGCCGTGGACAGAACCCTGCAGGACATCCGCAGGAACGAACATTTGATGGGTGGTGTCACAGTTCTGTTCAGTGGCGATTTCCGGCAAAAGCTTCCCGTGGTGACGTGGGAATCGAGGGCTAACGAGGTGAATGCTTCGTTGAAACGATCTACGTTGTGGTCACGAGTTCGTACGCTGCGCTTGACCATTAATATGAGAGCTCGACTCGGCGGCAATGCACGTGCTCAATAATTCTCCGATGTTCTTCTAAGTCTTGGCGAAGGCACTCTACCAGAAGAGAGAGGTGGACAGGTGGTGCTTCCAGAGTCTTTCGGTAGAGTGGTATCAAGCTTAGAAGAACTCATTCGCTGTGTGTACATCAGTCGTATACCGCACCAGCAGAATTCTTGGGTGTGTGAGCGGGCCATTTTGACGCCCAAAAATGATCAGGCTGCAGCAATTAACGAATGCATTCTCTCGGAAATTGAGGGGAATGGTCTACACCACGATAAACACTTTTGTCGAGCAAGATGACGCCACACATTATCCCGTGGGATTTCTGAACTCCCTGTCAGCAAGTTGACTTCCAGCGCATACCATCAAGGTAAAGGTCGGCCCGATTATGCTTCTTCGGAACCTATCTCCTCCGAAGTTTTGTAACGGGACCCGCCTTAAAGTCATCTCGCTCCACAGACACACCATTGAGGCGGAAATTCTTACGGGTTGTGGCGTCGGCGAGGCAGTATTTATACCACGCATTCCCCGCATACCTCATAACTTCCCGTTCCAGTTCAAGCGCGTACAGTTCCCCGTGAGTGTTTGCTTCGCGATGACCATCAATACGTCGCAGGGGCAGACACTGAGGGCAGCGGGTGTCGACCTCAGGACGAGTTGCTTCTCACACGGGCAACTGTACGTCAATTGCTCCCGCGTCACCAGTCCTCACTCTCTCTACATTTTGGCTCCTGGCAGCATAACTACCAACGTAGTTTATAGGGAAGTGTTGTAAGGTATGATACCTTTGTACGTATTTTTACTCTTTTGTGTCCTGGAATGTATTCCTGCATTATTTTCTCTATTTCCTTCAGTCACATCTTATGACTGAACTCAGCAGGATTCCAATATAACTCCCTTCACATGCTTCGCTTGAAAAAAAAAAAACTTATATTTTAATGCTGTTTTAAAAGTTGTTTCCTTATAATGCTATAGCGACACTGGCATCTTAGCTATTTTTAGTGCTGTAGAGCCTTCACGCAGACGACGTCGCGGGCAGCAGCTAGTTTTTTATATTACGGTTTCGGTAGAAACCAACTGGTTACCTTAGTCCGGTTTTCCCTAGTGGAAACCGGTCTTCCTAAATTAAATTTGTGGATCTTGGGTACGTCATTCCACCTTCATCTGGGAATAAATTGGACACCTTCGACGGCTCCAGGATCCGGGACTCTCAAAGTCCCTGGCGCCCACTTATTACATAATTTTATATTTATAGTTAACGTTAATAATAATTGGAAGGTTTTACCTTAATTTTGTAACTCATAACATTTAACTTTAATAAGGAACAGTACCGGGTTTATTTCCAACTCCCCACGACCATAGCTCTTTCTGCTGAACTTATAGCTGGCTTTCAATATTAAAATATAATCACAATCACCTACCTAATTTATTATTTATAATGTAGATTGCTTAAGACTTCACATTTTATACCAGTGGACCTCTATTGTCTACATTTTATACCGGTGGACCTCTATTGTTCACCGGGTGTGTTTGTATTAATGTATATCTGCTTTCATAATTATATGGTGTTTGAGATAGTTTGATGTTTATTTATTTTTCCATACCAAACCACGGAGTACAATTTTTAAATTGTAACAATATCCATGGCAAATTATAGCTTTCTAGTACTAAGAGTCTCTGAGCTAAGCTGCGGACGGACGGACCGACGGACAGACGGACACAGCGAAACTATGAGGGTTCCTTGTTGACTACGGAACCCTAAAAAGGAGAAATTAAACGTTTATAAAGGAGTGTTCTCACACGCCAAAGCCTTCTATACATATGTGACCGCTAGTGACGTGACGTATGATTTTTTTTAATCCTTTATTAAAAAGAACCAGGTTCTTAATAATTAATTACAATCTAGCCTATAAGACTAATAAGCAATTTTAATCTAACTTAATTTTTTACGTGATAATTATTAATGGTTAAACGAACTTACCTTAAGTGATGTTCTACCATAATTATACGAGACGTTACATCCGAAGAGATTTAATAATAAGTAGTTTCACTTCTCAATGTACTAGGCGTCGCACATAATTTTTAGAACTGTGGAAATAAAAATCAAATTATAAAATTCAAATTAGTTCTACTAAATCCGTCGACTGCAGCGCCATCTCCACGTAACTTCATTCCTTTTTATAACATGATTCATATAGACGCACCAATATTTGGGCATGATATTCAAATTAGGAACAACAAAAGATGTGTTAATGTACTAAACTTCCTCATCCTTGCTTGTTGACGATGAGACACGTAGTTTTCACTCCAAACGCTTTATCTTCTGACGAATTTTTGAATTACTAAGTTCCCTTTTTCGTTTTCCCATAGTAACACGTTTATTCCACTAAATACACACAATTTTTTAACTAAAAATATATTTTTGCAAAACACACGATGTTACGACGCCCGCACATAAAAAAGGAATGAAATTATGTGGAGATGGCGCTGCAGTCGACGGATGTAGTAGAACCAATTTGAATTTTATAATTTGATTTTTATTTCCACAGTTCTAAAAATTATGTGCGACGCCTAGTACATTGAGAAGTGAAACTACATAGTTATTATTAAATCTTGAGGATGTAACGTCGTTAGTATAATTTTAAATTTAGAATAATGTTGATTGTACTTTATACAAGTCCGTTCCACTTTCTTAGAGGCTGTTATGATGATGGAAACACTTTGTTCATGTGTTCTTATATGTGTCATTGGCACTATTATTTCTACACATTTTACACTATACTAACTCAAAAGGTTTTGTCCGTTTTAGTCTTCGCACTATATTTGTTTGGTCTAACAGCTGAATTGCCTCGATGTACACATGTCGGCGGAGTCGGTGTTCATGGGCCTCAGCAAATTTTTGGATTATGTTGGTGACGGGTTCCATTTTTAGGTCACGATGGAGGTCGTCATTTCTTATATACCAGGGCGCATTAACAATACTCCTGAGTACCTTATTCTGGAAGGTTTGGATAATTTTGATGTTGGTCGGCTTAGTACAGCCCCATAATTGGATACCATATGTCCATATTGGCATAAGGATATGCTTATATTATAAAATGTTGTTATGTATCGCTAGGCAGGAATCCCGTCCAATCAACCAATACATGTTTTTAAATCGCATGTCTAGTTCCTGTCTTTTCTTTTTGACGTAAGCTTTCCAGCGCATTTTCGCGTCAAGCGTTATGCCAAGGTATTTGGCTGTATTTGCGTATGGCACTTGTTGGCCATTTATGAATATTGGGTGTTAGTCACAATTTCTGTTGGTTAAGTCAACTTGAAGTTTATTCTCCATTTTTGTGCCCAGTCATGAACTTTATTTACAGCGATTTGTACCTTTTTGATTGCTTCCGTATGGCATGACCCTGTAGCCATAATAGCAGTGTCGTCCGCAAAGGTTGCAATAGTATTATTTTCCAGCTCTGGTATATCATGCGTTTACAGCAGGTAGAAGACTGGACCCAGCACACTACCTTGAGACACGCCAGCTTTAATAACTTTTAACTCGGAAAAGGCATCCTCATGCCTTACTCGAAACGTCTGTGAGGTATGATTGCAGGATATCGGCAAAATCATTGGGTAGCATTAGTCTCAGCTTGTATATCAAACCCTTATGCCAAACTCTATCAAAAGCTTGTGCCACATCTAAAAATACGGTGGAGCAGACTTTTTTATCCTCAAGCGTTCTCTCAATGATTTTGGTAATTCTATGTACTTGGTCTATTGTTGAGTGTTTCTCTCTGAAACCAAACTGATGGTCACGGATCAGATTTCTCTCGTCTATTATAGGTTTTAGGCGTTTCAAAAACAATTTTTATTTTTATTTTCAAACAGCTTTAATATTATAGGCAACAGGGAATTGGGCCTGTATGATGATGCTTCGTGAGGTGGTTTACCGGGCTTTGCAATCATAATCACTTCAGCAACTTTCCATGGCTCAGGAATATGCTTTAGCACAAATGCAGCATTGATGAGCCTAGTAAGCTTAACGACGGCTTTACGCGGGAGATGTTTTAGGATTTCTCCCGTAATAAGGTCATACCCTGCTGATTTTTTTTGGCTAAGGATTTGAATTTCCCTTGCAACTTCTTTTGGGGTCACAAGCTTAATTCTTTGATCTTGCAGAATATTGGCGAACTGCAGGTTGTCTATAGACCTGTCATTTGGCTGAAAGGTTTCTTTTAAGTGCTTTGCAAATCTTAGAGCTTTTTTCTCATTGCTTATGGCCCACTTTCCGTTACCGTCTCTGATAGGGGAAATTGGTGTAATTGGCCTTTTGAGTCTCTTTGTCGCTTTCCAAAGAGAGTATTGCGTTGTATGGTCGCTGTTTAACTGACGTATGTTAGTATTGAAACCCTCATCTTGAAAAGTTTGTATTTTTCTCTTCAGTCTTTTCGTAAGGTTATTCAGTACAGTTTTATCTTGCGGGAATCTAGTTTGCTGCCATCTTTTTCTTTGAGTCCTTTTTTCATATAATAGGTCTATTATTTCCTTTGCGTAGGTATTTCCTTTAAATTTCTTTATAACCTGTGGTGTGTTGTTCCATGCACATTGTTGGATATTGGTGCTAAACTTGTTTACTTCAAAATTTAACTGGTCTTTGCTTTTTAATGAAGTTTTTAGATCAATAATATTTTGCAGATCTATGCTAAAACGTTCCCAATCTGTAAACATATTGACTAATTTCAGGTGGTTTTCTCTGAGTAATATTTTGTGACTCAATTGTAATAATATCGAAGAGTGATCGGAGTTCATGTGGTACCCCTCTTTCACACTCAAATAATTTGTGGATATGTTTTTGACGATGAAAAAGTCGATAAGGTCTGGTTGTTTCTGGGGGTCAGTCGGCCAGTATGTAGGTTTTCCAGTACTTATGACCTCACAACGCATATCTTTCACTGCACTTAGAAGCTGTCTTCCCTTAGTTGAAGTTAATCTCGATCCCCAATGGGTGTTCTTAGCATTAAAGTCACCGCCTAATATAAATCTCTGTCCAAGGAGTCTGAAGAAGTGTACATACTGTTCTTTGTTTATCGTGTGTCTTGGAAGACAGTATACAATCGCTACTGTAACATTAAATTTATTTGTTTTCACAGATATCGCCACAGCTTGCGTGTCTGGCTCCTCATATTTACACTGTTCATAATGGCACATATTTTCTCTAATAATAACCGTGCTACCTCCTCGGGCTGTGTTGTTCGGGTGCAGCGAGTGATAAACCTTATAGCCTCTAAACTTTACAAAAGACTGATTAGTGAAGTGCGTTTCAGAGATCAAACACACATCAATATGTTCTGTGTCTAGGACTAGTTGCAACTCATGTTGGTGTTGCAGCAGTCCGTTTGAATTCCACGCCATTATTTTTAGTGTGTTATTCATGATTGATTCTTATAGTGCGTGATTCTAATTTTTCCAGTCTCTTGTCAAATGATGATAGGCACTTCAAGATCTGATTGAGCTTGTCCTCAAGACATGATGGTTGTGTGCTTGGTTTTACCGCTTGTGCATATGAGACACTTTTAGATGTGTGTGCAGTTTTCGCGGTTGTCTGTGTAAGCTGTGCACTATGCTTTGTTGTCTGTTTGTCGGTATTTCTAACAGTTTGCTTAACGGCAGGGCTGTTAGGTGAGTTATTTTTTGAGATTTTGTTCTTCATCCTTTTTGTCTCCTTGGCAACTAAACACCCGCTGTAGTGGGCTGGGTGAGGTAAGCCACATTGGACACACTTAGGTTTTTCTTCTGCAGGTCTTTTGCATTCAGCTGTGAGGTGTTTACCTGTGCATTTAACACAACTTGGCTCTTTTGAGCAATACTTTTGGGTATGACCATAAGCCTGGCATCTCTTACACCGCGGTATTATTTTTGATGTTTTAAGCGGGGTTATTTCAACTTTACACCCTAGGATATGTTTAATGCCGTATATTTTACTGACATCTTCGTCATTCTTAAATGATAATATAAACATGTTCAGCGGTTCTTTTGTTCTCCAGCTTAGCTTGTTAATTGCATTTTCTATTTGGAATCCTTGCGACGTTAAGTCATCTTTAATCCGATCCGGTAGGCAAGAAGAATTTAATTTTTTTGCCACTACTCTTATTGGTCTGGTCTGCTTATCCTCGTATGAGTGCTATAAACAGTTATTTTCTGTTAAGCGTCGAGCAATCACTCTGTAGGATTCTTCAGTTTTGGCATTCGTTTTCACACTATTAAAGCTCAACATTTTGGCGGTAAAAGTTTCTACTCGCTGAGATTCAATCAAAAAGTTTGGTAATTCTTAACACCGTCCACTACGATTGGAGGCGGTGCTAGTATTTTTTTAAAGGTCGCCTTCTCTTTGTTGTTGAGTTGCTGCTGTTGAGCGCTAGTGCTAGCTTGTTGTAATGGTGGTGGAGTAAGGGAGGTGTTCAACTTCCTTTTCTTCCTGTTTTTCGCCCTAATCCAACCAGTCTCTTTGGCGAGTTCATCCTCGTCTGTGCAGTACTCAACGTCACTTTTAGTAGGCTGAGCAGGTGTTATGGTCTCACTGATTACTGGGCTGGGCTTAGACAAAGTAACAATTCAAAAACGATAACGAAGTTCGAAAAGACTAAAATGTATGGGATTGACATAAGCCGCGTTAAGTCACGTGGTCAATCGACATCGTTATCGCAAGTTGGTAGACAATATTATAATTCGTAACGAAACCATAAAGTAACGAATTGTTATCGTGTTTATCCCATACAAATGCGTAGACAAGCAGCGCTTTCAGTGTTCGCCATCGCCTCGATCGTGATCGCCAAAAAAGATAACGAAACGAATGTTAAAACGTTGTAGTTATTGAAACAATATGGCCGGATTTCATTCAGCAGCAGATTTTTGACACTGAGTGATTACATACTCTTAGGTATGTATTCTGTGTTAAAGGCATTATTGCAGTTCGAATAAATTATAAAATGCATGCTTTACGTTTATTGAAATAAATTGAAAAATAAATAAACATCCGGGGCTTCTTCCCATATGGCCAGTCTAGTAATAACAGAGAAGTAATTACAAGCCAACCCTCATAATCGCAAGGGTGTGTCCACTTGTCCAAAACCCTTGAGAACATAGCTAGGATTGCTAGCCACTCTTCCATCACACGTCTTTCCAAAAATGTTCATTAGGTCTTTACTTTTTTCCACTTGTCTGTAGTCTTGCTAACACCACCACCAACAGCATTCAAAGTGTTGGCAAGTTCAGTCCATAGTCGGTCTGACCTTTCCCGACCTTGTGATCCAGCAAGAGGCCTCGCCAGGTCACCATGACTGTAACATAAACAAACAAAAATTCAATAAAAGTATTTCATTGATAAGATCGCGTCATTGTTTACATTACATACTCATGAATAAAACTTGATTTACTTACGTTTCCATATACTCAAGCAGCGTTAACAATTGTTCGGGACTTGCTCGCACTCTTGATTCCATGTTTTATCACTAAAAATTACAATAAAGATTACTCCAACATCGTTTGAACATCAGTCACTTATAAAAATGAGTCTACTTTGAATATCATTAAATTTTGGACACGATCTAAAAGTAATATTCACTTACCACTGTCAAAATATTGTTTTTATTAATCGTTTGTAAAGTCTATCTACGTAAAATAAGTAAAATTGCAAAAATGTCAGTTAGGAGTTCTTGTCACTTCATCGTCGTTGTGACATATTGCAATTAAATGAAAGAAAATTTAAAACTCATATTAAAAGTACACTTTGTAAACAAGGATATTACAAATTAGAAGATTACATCCAAGATAAGAATGCTTGGAAACATGCTGGTCCTGCTCCATAGGACAATCTAGAGTCTAGACAAAATCACAAACACAGACATAAGTATTATGTCGAAGTCTTGTATTATTAACACCGCAACAGTTAGTAATAATACTAATAATAAGGTGGTTTGCCTGAATGAATGTAGCCCAAATGCTATAAATAATTATACAAATTGTACGAAGGAGGATCCACTTCCCTCACGCACCATGAGCTCACTGCCTGCTGATGACAATGAAGTCTTGGGATTTGTGACGTCCACTTGTCACGGGGGTAAGTATTAGGTGTAGGTAATAAAACAGTATAGTGCTATTTCGTAATAGTCGTGCCGCACGTCCGCTCGGCTTGGCAGTCCGTTCGCTCCTGCCCCCCACCTCGCGCCCGCGCCCACGACTATACCATTTATTTATTTATACATTAATCATCACACCTTTCCCTTTTTAACAAATTCAGTGGATACAACTACAAAATAGTATTTTAAAAGAAACCACCAATAGTATACAAAAATAAAAAAAAAGATAATATACTTATAGGTACATTTTTTCCATGATTTAGTTTAATTGGAGTAGTTAGTATTTATAATTGACTATCTATACTAATATCACTGATGTTGACCGAATCAATTTTATTATCTTCACATACTTTCCATTGGTCTTCAATTCTTTTTAAATGAATGATGTTTCTCCTCAATTCTTGTCCTGTCTCGTCGTTCCTTATATTATATTCCGGCCCATTACAGTTAATAACAGTGTGTGTCGTTGGATTGAAGTTTGTAGAAAGTTTGTTTTCTTTTACCATATTCTTGACGTACACCTTTTCTCCAATTCCTATATCTACATCTCCTGCTTTCCTTTTCCTATTCCCATATTCCTTCCCTTTTTCTTTCATTATTTTGTCTCTGTCATTGATTTCGGAAATTGACGGTGATTCTAAATCTGTAAACGAAGGTATTTTATCCCTGAACTGTCTACCGAAAAATAACTCAGATGGAGTTTTACCGGTGGTTGAGTGAGGGGTGCTATTGTACATCGTGAGATATAATAACAAGTCATCATACCAATTGGACTTTTTGCTTTGACTAATTCTGAGACGTTTAAGAATGTCCCGATTTTGTCGTTCAACTTCGCCGTTTTGTTGAGGGAAGTAGGGTGTAGTATAAAAAATGTGTATTCCTAAATTCCGACAAAAGGATTTGAAATCCTCACTAACAAACTGTCTGCCGTTGTCTGCGGTAATGGTGAGGGGCGTTCCTAACCTAGAGAATATTTCTTTTAAAATTTTTATTGTTTCAACAGATGTAATCGACTTCATTGATTTTATTTCTTTGTATCTACTATAGTAGTCTACTATGACAAAAAGGTGATGTCCGCTAGGCAAAGGACCCAGAAAATCGATTGCAACATCAACCCAAGGTTTTGATGGCAGCTCACGACGTTTCATTGGCATTGGGGGATTCGGTGCAGAAACCAAGGTGCAACCCTTGCAGCCTTTTACAATTTTTCAGCGTCGCTATCTATTTTGGGCCACCAAAATTTGGTCCGTAAGCGCGCTTTCATAGCGCCAATGCCAGGATGTCCTTCGTGGGCTGCCTCCAATACTTGGTGACGCAATTTAAGAGGTATAACAATCTTACATCCTCTCAACAAAAGGCCGTCGTGCGTCCAAAGCTCGGTTTGAAATATCCTATAAATATTTATCACTGGATCCCAGTTATTTGATGATAGAGCCTCTCTAACAAGTTGGATCTCGTTATCCTGAAGGGAAGCTTCTTTTATAATGTTCATCCCGATGGCACAAGGTCTAGCATGTTGAACAATTTGATTAACGTGGTGTTCATCTTCAAACGGTTGGGGGTTATCTGTGGCGCATAATCGGGATAAACAGTCCGCGATATTTGTTTTACCTGGCTTGTACAGCACCCTGATATTATATGATTGAAGTCGTAGTACCCAACGCTCGATTCGGGCACAAGGTTTTGAGCGCCTGCCAAATATAACCTCCAACGGTTTGTGATCAGTCACCAAATCAAATGATTCTTTGCCGAATAGATATATCTTAAAATGTTCAACTGCCCAGACCAGTGCAAGTGCTTCTTTTTCCGTCTGACAATATCGTTTTTCCACATCGGTCAGGCTTTTGTTGCCGTAAGCAATTACTCGAGGTCCGTTATTGTCAGACTGAATGAGCACTGCCCCTAGGCCTACAGGGCTAGCATCTGCCATTACAGTCGTTTTATCCTTTGGATCATAATATCCGAGCGTGTGAATATTACTCAAAGTTTCTTTGAGCTCTTTAAACGATTTGCTTTGTTCAGGACCCCAATATGAGCCGATTGCCGCTTTTTTTCCTAATTTGAGAGTTAATAATCTCCTAAGGGGTTCTGATTTAGTGGCCATATTAGGGATCCACTTGTTTACATAATTTATGAGACCTAGGAAACTTTGCACTTCTTCAATTGAAGTTGGTTCTCTAAAGTTTTCTACAACCTTTACATATCTAGCCAAAGGTTTAACACCCTCAATGGACAATTCATGACCGAGAAATTTTATACTCTTGACATTAAAAACGCATTTGTTTTGGTTTAAAAGGATATTATTTTCGTTTAATACAGCTAGGACTTTATTTAGTCTAGCGTTGTGTTCGGAATTGTTTTCCCCATACACAACAATATTTTATCATCAATAAAGTTTACTACACCTTCTCATGGCAAAAGGATCCTTTCAAGAATTTTTTGAAAATGTTCCGGTGCACATGAGATGCCGAACATCAATCTTTTATAACGATATAGACCTTTTCCTGTTATGAATGTCGTAATTTCTCTAGAATCTTCGCTAATTTCGACTTGGTGGAATGCGTCTTTAATGTCAAGTTTAGAAAATACCTTAGCTTTTTTAAATTTTGGAAGTAGCTGATCCATAGTAGGCAAAGGGTGATTTTCTCTCACGATAGCCTTATTGGCACATCGCATGTCTACGCATACCCTAACGTCACCATCTGGCTTAAGCACTGGCACTATTGGCGAGACCCACCCCGATGGACTTTCTACTGGTTCAATAATATCTAATTTAACAAGCTCGTCAATCTTTTTATTATTTTTTTCTTCTAACGGAATAGGTACTCGCCGACAGGGTTGAGCTACTGGTTTTACCATTTTGTCAATAGAGATGTTGAGTTGTATATTTTTGATTTTTGGAAAACTATTTTCACTCACCTGATTGACCTCTAACCCTATTTTGAGCACATTAAGAGATATAGCAGTATCTTTTCCTAACAAATCTCGTGTGCCATCTTTTACGACATAGAAAGTACCCGATTTTACTTGGTCTCCCACTTGGATGTCAGTATCAAATGATCCGATAACTGTCAAAGGTTTATCGCTACCGTACGCGATAAATGTCTTGTCGGGTTTAGGAATTTGATTTCTAACTTCGACCTTGCATTCTTTTAAACGATTCCAAGTCTTGTCGCTTAAAATATTACATTTACTGCCCGAGTCAATTATCATGTCTATTTTGACACCTCCAACATTGCAGCTCATTGTAGCGTCGTCATCAATGTGAAATATATAATTGACATCCGTTTTAGCATGAGATGTCACATTCTGATTATTTCCATGTTTATTTTGGTCATTGTTAGAAGTCTTCATTTTTTTATGTGGGTGTCTATTTGTAGCCGTTAGAACAGAACTGTTCCTTTTGCTTGCCCGAGTCCGACATTTAGTCCTGAAATGGCCTACAAATCCACATTTTAAGCATTGTTTATTCTTTGCTGGACAAACATTACTGTCTCCAGTATGATGCATACTACCACAACGTGAGCATCCTAAATTCTCAGAACCGTTCTTTTTCACATCAATTTTATTTATACTAGATGTCTGCGTTACTTGACCATAATCACTGAGTTGTCTTTCAACTGCCTCAATAGCATTCGCCTGTGTTATAATTTTATCGAGGGTAGCATCATCGCCTAGTGTAAGTATTTTTTTCCTCAAATCTTTTCAACTACATTTTTCTACGATTTGATCAATAATATTATCTTCTTGGTTGGAGAATTTGCATTTACTGCTCTGGTTACGCAACCGCACTAAAAATTTCTCAAATTTTTCACCCGGCTCCTGTTTTAATAATCTAAATAAATGTCGCTCATAAAGTTTACTTTGTTTTCGTGAGAAGTAGTCATCAAGTTTTTTTATGGCAATTTTGTATTCATCACCATCGTGCTCTGTTTCCTGATCGTCTGGTAAATTATGGTATATTTCTTGTAATGTCAACCCGCCTAAATGAAGTAGGTTAGCCTTCCGCTTTTTTGGATCACTCACATCCGTAGCTGTTAGAAAAATTTCCAACCCACGCTTCCACTTTTCCCATCGCAAACCCACAGACGCAGGCTCGCCTTCGCAATCAAATGTTTCAAGAGGTGGTATTTGTGACATTTTGGGCAACCTGCGACAATAGTATTTTGTTAGTACCAACCGACGTTGTCAGTTTACTACTCTGTGCACAACTAAAATGTAATAGTATATTGTTAGTACCAACCGATGTTTTCGGTTTACTACTTGGTGCACAATTAAAATGTTATAGATAGTACCAACTGCATTGCCAGTTTACTACTTGCTATGAGCACAATTAAACACTTTAATTTGCTGTTTTTTTTTTTGTTTTTTTTATTAGTACCAATTGACGCTGTCAATTTACTACTCCGTCAAGTGATGCAAACTATCTTTATTACCAGCCAAATATTAATTTTGGCTTAATATTGTTATTGGTTAAATATTTACACAATGTCAAATTACTGCAGTACAAACATTATTTGACAAGTAAATAATTTGCTTAGTACCAGCCGTTGATCGCTTACTACTAAAACCAAGAGGGTAGGAGTAGTTTATCATAAGTTCATAACATTTAAAACATAACCGGCAAGTAAGTACCCATCCCCTATTGTACTAGCGCAAAACTGTGGCAAAATGATAATGTACCTACATTCCCGATTTATAACAGTATTACGGAAGTCGCGAACTTAGCTTGCAATTTGCATGTGGTTACGCAATTTATGAAAACGGTGAGTATAATAGCGTAAAATTACATTACAAGTGTCTACGTTTAATCGCAGACAATATTATGAACATTGTACATACTATAGGTAGGTAACAACAAACAACAATAGGGAACTAAGACTTTGAAAACTAAAAGCAATTATCGTGGGGTAGGGTAGGTAAACATTACTATTTAATTGTCAACTCGAACGCTTTAAATACATACATTGTTCACAGCGCAAGTGACACAATATTCATAAAAACGGAACGCTTAGATAAGTAGGTTAGGTACTTACTCACTAGTCCGATTTACTCCTTTTTTTTTTTTTTTTTTTTTTTTGTATGTAATTTGTGGCACTTACCCGCAGACTCGTCGCCACTTGTGACGTCCACTTGTCACGGGGGTAAGTATTAGGTGTAGGTAATAAAACAGTATAGTGCTATTTCGTAATAGTCGTGCCGCACGTCCGCTCGGCTTGGCAGTCCGTTCCACAGAACATTAATACTCCAAGAGAAGAACGACAACTTCATACAAATAAAAAGCTTACACGAGAACACTAGCGCTCCAGTGTATGCCATAAGAAACTCGTGAGGCGCGGGAATTATGAACAGAGGGACATACCTACTATTTATTTTTAGTTTATTAGGCATTAATCTACAACGAATTTTTATTATGCAGACGATTATGCATTGCATAATTATTATAATAATAAATAATCCTTTGAAAAAACTGAAAAATGAAAATTCTCTGCAAAAGAAAACAAATAAAACAAAGTCAAAGTGCCGCATTTCATTAAAATTTCCTAAGGGGCCTCTGCGAGTTGGCTTCGGCCCCTCGTACGCCTTCCAAAGGACCGGGACCCCATGGTCCCGAGATATGTAAAATCATAAAAAAATAATAATAATAATATTCATTTATTTGCTCAGAATGTAGGTATTTACAATAAGGTGGTTACAGAAATGTTGAAGAATCCTTGTACATTCTACCATTATGGCATGCAAACATTGATGCAGCTCATCATTACATCAAAGCCATCATACATAAAAGCCTAACTAAAATGTATCACCTAGAAAGTCCGATACGGACTTATTCACTAAATGTAAAGTTAGTTTCTTTTTGAAACTTGTTACTGGTTCCTCTTTTATAGAATCAGGAATGATTAAAAATAGCAGGTGCCATACCAAAAACACTTTTCCTCAATAAAGCAGTTCTATATTTCCCAGGGCGTAACAAGTTTCGGTATTTAGATCGTAAGGTTACATCTCGATGTCTGATCAAATAACTTCTCCCGCTCTGGGCGGAGCGGGAGGGCGTGTCAGACTCTTACTGACTAAAACCCACCTGTGTTCCTTTAGTTGCCTGTGCCAGGGGGCCACGGTATCCCTTTCGAACAACCCGCGACTCCGGCAGGCATCGGCCCTAACGGACCCCGTCAGTTAGTGCTGACATCTCTTTGAGGCGCGCGTGGAACACAACGCGCCGTCGACCTGGAACTGGTCCTCACCGGACGGCGAGCTGCCCATTGCTCGCCGTCCGCAAGCCCGCGCCTACGGTGGCTGGGAATCGGCTATTGATTCCCGACGCCCCGGGCGTCTCCTGTGGCGACTAGGGGCGCGAGGGCGCAAAGATTGCCTCTCCCTCACGCGCTCCGCCTCCTCCTTCGCGAGCATACTGCTTCGCAAAAGGAGGCAACGGCTTCCCATGCACTCTCGCTCCGTACCACGGCCTGGACCAGGGTCGGACGCGAGAGATCGCCGCCGCCGATCGCCGCCGATCGCCGCCGTGAGGACCGGGCGGTGCTCTGCCCAAGCTGAACAGACCTCCACCGTATACTCCACCATATCCTCCGGGCGATCCACACAATGGTGACACCCAGGCGTTTCCTCCCGGCTTATCCGGAACAGGAACCATGTCCAGTGAGGTAGACATGTCCGGTGAGGACCTGCGTAAGGCGGAAGGTGAGGACGCCGTGGCGCCTCTCCAGCCACTCCTCAAAGAGGGGACTTATCGCCGCAATTGTGGAGTACCCAGCACTGGGTTGCGACAGTCGCACTCTCCATGTCGCCATGAGATCCCGCCGGAGCTCTGTCCGCTGTGCCGCGATTTCTCGCGGCGGTGGTGTTACGCCCCGGCGTTTTGCCTCCTTTCGCCACTCCCATATGTGGGCGAGGACTTCTGTGACAAATAAAACTATTTTTCTATATATCACATGTCAATGAGTTTTCTCTGAACGAGAAAACATTCCGAAAATCTATGGGGTATCCCGTAATAACCTAACTATTATTTGACCAAATATAAGAAGAGTCTAAAATAGATAACCTTTTAGAACTACAAATCTTATAACCCATTTCAACCCTACGAAATCCACAAAATTCTCCCAAAAATATTCATCCAATATTAAAACCTGTCACCCGGCTCATCTCGGTTCCGTACTAGTAATGAATCAGTACGTCTTACCTCCGCAAAGGCGGTGGCTTACTATTCACAAAGCGTTTAATTAGCTTCGTCATACCTTTGACACGAGCGACTTTTTGTACCCCCAGCGTTGAAGGGTGATTAATTATGTTAAGCCCGTAGTGAGCAGAATCTGCGTGGCTAAAAATAGCCTGTCTGTTGTTTCTCTGTGATATAAGAGGGTGTCTGGTAGTGGCACTGCTTTGGGCTTTAAATTATGGGTAGATTTTTGTTCCTTTTTACCGTCTTCAAAATAAGGAGGTTATTTGGGATTGTGATTATGATTGTCAAATGATAGATAATGGCGCCGATTCCCTTGTTCACAAACTAAACTAAATTTAAGTTCAGTGCATCTTTTTCTTTCTATTTCATTAAGAAAAGGACAGAAAATAAACATTATATTATAGTTTAGTCCTGTCAAATTAGTCAGCGCCTGACGTACTTTTAATAGCCAATTTTTTTATCACGTCTAAACTTGTCTATGGAGTATCTTAATTTGATTTTTTATTGTGTGTTGTTTATTGTTTTTTTTTTTTTATTGTGTAGGATTTAAATGCATTTTTCCATAAACTCATATTTGTTACATTTTTGGCAAATAAATCGCGAATGTAGATTACATTGTATAAGGTTGAACCATTACCTTCTTACTAATAAACGTATTATATCAGATGATTGGTTGCGCACCGATTTCTCTTTTTCAGTCGTTAGTAATTTGGCTTTCGAAAGAAGAAGACAGAGCTTTGTGTAACTATGCAGACGATATACAGCGTTTATTGGTGGGGGGGTAATGGTGTAGGTAATGGTATAACAGTATAATATAATTATAAGTACTTAGTATATATGTATTGAGTTGGTTGCATTGTTATGTAAAAGAGCGCCTCTCGCCATCAAACGTAAAAGTTTGGCGAGTTTAGAAGTAAGAAACACCTCTGTATATCATTAATAAATAAATAACATTAAAAAAAAAAGATGCACTGAAATTAAATTTAGTTTAGTTTGTGAAAAAGGGAATCGGCGCCAATAACGGTGTATAAATCAAAAGAACCGTTTATTAGTAACAAAGTAGCGATATAATCGTTTAATTTGTAATTATGTTTAATCAGTAAGCACTTTTAAAACTGCAAGCTAATTTAATAGATAGATTGTTAGACAGAATATTCTATTTTATGTACACCATAAAATTACAGAAATAAATGTATATATTTTACAAGGGGTGACACAATGGACGATTTTATCGCTAAAAGTGATAATTTAAAGACAACCTTTTAATTACAATCATAATATTTTTTTGAGCACAATCTATCTATCTATATAAATAAAAACAAAAGGCCTGACTGACTGACTGGACTGACTGACTGACTCATCAACGCCCAGTCCAAACCCTTGGACCTAGAAAGCTAAAATTTTACACAATTGTTCCCTTCAAAATGTAGACAAGGAATAAGAAAGGATTTTTCGCAATTCAACCCCTAAGGGAGTTAAATAGGGGATGAAAGTTTGTACACACGGCTACACATCAAGCTATACATTTCCAGTTTTAGCAGACCTCGCATTGTATAGGATTCTCGTACAATCAGAAGTCAGCTTATACTGGTTAAGTATAGCTTGATGTGTAGCCGTGTGTATGTACTTTAAAACTGACGGTTTTAAAGTTAGGATCTTAAAATTTTGTGTTTAGGCTGACAAATTAAAAATTAGTTTATACATGTCTCAGCGTTTTTGATAATTCCACCCCCAAAGGGTTAAAAAGGGGGATGAAGTTGTGTATGGAAGTCCGTCAGTTTTGAAGTTAGGATCTTCAAATTTTGTGTTTAGGCTGACGATTGAAAATTAACTTATAAGTGTCTCAGCGTTTTTGATAATTCCACCCCCAAAGGGTTAAAAAGGGGGATGAAGTTGTGTATGGAAGTCCGTCAGTTTTAAAGTTAGGATCTTCAAATTTTTTGTTTAGGCTGACGATCGAAAATAAATTTATACATGTCTCAGCGTTTTTGATAACTCCACCCCCAAAGGGTTAAAAAGGGGGATGGAGTTGTGTATGAAAGTTCGTCAGTTTTGAAGTTAGGATCTTCAAATTTTGTGTTTAGGCTGACGATTAAAAATTAATTTACACGTGTCTCAACGTTTTTGAATATTCCACCCCCAAAGGGTCAAAAAGGGGGATGAAGTTGTGTGTGTGAAAATCCGTCAGTTTAATGTTAGGATCTTCAAATTTTGTGTTTACACTGACGATTGAAAATTCATTTACACGTGTCTCAGCGTTTTTGATAACTCCACCCCCAAAAGGTTAAAAAGGTGGATGAAGTTGTGTATGAAAGTCCGTCAGTTCTAAAGTAAGGATCTTCAAATTTTGTGTTTAAGCTGACGATTGAAAATTAATTTATACGTGTCTCAGCGTTTTTGATAATTCCACCTCCAAAGGGTTAAAAAGGGGGATGAAGTTGTGGATGAAAGTCCGTCAGTTTTAAAGTTAGGATCTTCAAATTTTTTGTTCAGGCTGACGATTGAAAAAATACTTATCAATTAGACATTAATAATACTCTTACTGACATAATTAATTGGCTTAATATGAATAATTTAATAATCAACCTTAAGAAGACCAAAGTAATGCATTTCCACCAAAAAATCAAAGCCCCAAAACCTCTTATCAATTACAATGGTAACGAAATAGAAGAAGTAAAAGCAAGTGTGTTTTTAGGTATCCATATTGACAATTGACAATCACCTCAATTGGAAAGCTCATATAGAACAGCTGTGTAAAAAAATTAATAAATCTGCCTAACTACGCACTTTTTCAATTGGCTAGAAAGGTAAATAAAGACGTGTTACTTGCTGCTTATCATGGTTTAGTAGCCTCACTTTTACGGTACGGAATAATTTTTTGGGGTAATTCCCCGGACAAGGGTTTAGTATTCAAGGCACAGTAACGGTGCATTGGAGCCATGTGTGGTCTGAAAACTGATGATAGCTGTGCACCGTACTTTAAAGCATTAAAAATACTCACGTTACCGGCAATATACATTTTAGAAATTAGTACCTTCGTAAAAACAAATCCCAACCTTTTTAAAAAAGTTACAAGGGTACGAAATGTTCCAATCCGTAGTCAATACAAAAATTCGTTGAGTAATTACAAGAGTAAAACTGCATTAGTAAAAAAAAGGTGTCCTAGGTATGGCTCCACGTATTTATAACAAAATTCCAGACGCCATAAAAGAATTGAATCTTTCATTATTTAAAAAGAAAATGAAATTGTTCTTAATTGATAAATGTTATTATACTATTGAGGAATATTTAAATGACGAATCAATTTAGCAGAATAGTAGTAGCACAGTATTACAATATTTCCTACAGTAGCGCAACGCCTTTGATGTCGCGTGATGCCGCCGCCAGTGTAGGTACTTACGCTGTCACATGCAAATATGCTAGGGTTGTCACCAAATGGGAAATAAAACAATTGTGATTATTACTATTATGATGGTAATCATTTATTCATATGTACATTTAAAATAATTGTGATTATTAAATCTTATGTAATTATTTATTCATAAATATATATTTACATATGTTGCACTGCTAAATATTTACATGACACTTTATTTTTGGATGTTCTTAATTGTCTATTATAAATTTTAACTATATAATGTATTCGCATTCGGATGAACAATCTGATAAGAAAAGAATGAGGAAAACATGAACATGGCTGTGATTTAAATTCTACAGTACTTAGTATTTCAAATAATCTATCTAAAATATTGTTTCCAACAAACTAGTGGAAATTTGAAAAAACCTACCTCTCGTCGCGGGGAAATCTATGAAACTTGTAAGTCCTTCTGGGATTTCGATGTCGATTTACATCCATACCTACACAGAACAGTTTGTGCGCAGTTGCGCACCATTATAGAATATGTAAGTATAATAAAATTATTACACAAAAAACACGACCGCGTCTGCCCTTCGCGCTCGTATTTGTACGCCTCATGGCATAACATAGCGCTCTGTTTATCAAACACAAGACCTGTATTTTTTTAATTTGTAATATTGTTATTATTTATTAAATAAACTAAAGCAATATTTTTTTAAATAAACTAAAGCAATACCTAATTAAGAAAAGCTATTACACAGTACAAGAATATCTAATGGCAGACATATATACCAGCTGCACAGAACATATATACCCTAAAGGGAAGAATAACGACTCCGTACAAATTTTAGGAGGAAATTTTTCCTTACTGACCGGCGCCATCTATATTCCGCCCACGAAAACTAGAGTGTAGAAAGCGAGGGCGGGAATTTTAAACTACAGTGCATTTTATAGATACCTTGTATTGCATTTTATACACAAGTACAATGCGTTTCTCGATAGTTTCCTATAAGATGGCCAATTTTTGCTCAGCAATAATCGACATTTCAACAGAATCACTATCGAGAAACACAGTGTACTTGTGCGTAAAATGTTATCTTTAAAGAGCAGTCCTAATAAAACAAAGATTAGTACTTGACTTTTTTAATTATAATTTACATAAAAGATTCATTATTATATAATAACTGATTTTACATGCAGCAGATTATTGTGTTTTCTTTCTGCAAACTCATCGCGAACTAAACACGAAATCAAACAAGTCACTGTCACAGTATGAGTCTATATATCTCGCAAATACACACTATCGCGTCGTTGAGTTCGTCGTCACGCGAGCCACTGAGGGATTGCCTACTCCGTGTCTTCGGCATTGTTATTTGTTACACGATCACAATATTATGTTCACAGGAACTGTGGCATTCGGCCTACAGTTGGGACGCCATTTTCGTAACTGTGTCCATACTGGATTGTAATTTTACCAAAACACAGCAACGGATTATTAATACATGTAGAATTAAATGGAACTAGTTTATTTATTAAAAACAAACAAGTAAAAGATAAAATCGTGCGCAAGCGGCGGCAGACATTTTTCTTGCGACGTCAATGAAAGTCAACTCAATGTCAAAAATTCATAATCAATATGGCGTACGATCGTTTGTTGCCACACATTAACCCCCATTTTTTTAAATTATGTAATAATCAAGTTATTATGTTATATATCTCAATAAAATATATTTGTTTGGTATCAGAATAATCGCTTAAGGTATTTTCAAGGGTAATTTACATTAAAAATCAATTAATAAGCTCATTATTATGGAGAATACGAAATTGAATTTTTGGTGGCAACATTTTATATTCATTTCTTTTAATCTGATGTCGTTGTCTCTTTCTTGTTTTCAAGCCCACCTACATACAGTTCGTAGAACAAAGTTGACAGACCCTGGCTAGTGCAGACTGACCGCTGGGCTTTTTTTTTTTTTTTTTTTTTTTTTTTTTTTTTTTTATATGACCACTCGCAGATGCAACTCGCTAAGGTTGCCTTACTGCTTAACCGGACTATCCTGTGGTGGCCGAAAATTACTTTAAGGCCCCCAGCCAGGGCTTACAAACTAAGGATATTGGTTATTTAAATGAGCTCCACTAAGGGCACCCCCTGTGGGGTTCGGGCCTCGGCTTAGTGAGTCATTGGGGGGAGGGCAGCAATGATCAGGCTGGGTCTGGTTATTATTTGGGGAATTTAAAGCTACTTGCTCAGCGTCGCGGGCTGGCTTGTCGAGCAAGGGTCGGGCGGTGATATTACAGGGACGTCGCGGAGGGCCTCTGCGGCGGGGCCGGTTTCGCGGTTTGTATTTGTTCTTTCGTCTGACAGTGGTGGTTTCCCTACAGCTTTCTTGGAGAAGGGTAATGGGGTCGTCGGGTGTGAGGAGGGTATGCCTGGGACGGCGAATCTTAGAGATTTTTGAGGGGACGTATTGGGCGGCTGAAGTAACTAGGGGGTTGGGGTGTTTTTCAGCCCTTTCGAAGAAGCTCTTTGTGAGGCGTTTCATGATTTGTTGGATAGTTGGGATCTTGAGATCAACATGCAGTTGGTTATTCCTAATGTACCACGGGGCGCCCGTGGCTTTTCGGAGAAATCGGTTTTGGAGGGTCTGCATCTTATGGAGGCGGTGGGGTTTGACGTGCGCGAACACAGGGCACGCGTAGGTCATGATTGGCCGAATGCACGCGGTGTAGATACGCAATTTGCACTTAAGTGACAATTTGCTGCGCGCGTTCAGCATGGAGTGAAGCCTGCCAAGAGCGAAAGCGGCACGCGAGCGTACCGTTTTAATGTGCTCTCCGAAGGACAGGCGGTGGTCTAGGATGACCCCCAAGTATTTGGCTTGCTTCTCCCAGGGGATCGGCTTGTCAAACATGGTGATCGGATTTGGAGTAGGAGGGAGGCGGTGGTTGGGTCTGGAGAACATTACCGCCTGGCTCTTGTCGGGGTTGACCGCTGGGCGCCGCGTCGGCTTCTTATATACGCGAGGCGGCCTAACGATGTGTGCGTGAGTGTTGTCCCGACACAGCAGTGTTGTGTGGCGCGTAGCTGTAGACGTTCGGTGGTGCTACAGACATATTTTAATAAGTAAAATAACAAAAATAAATAATACTATAATACTTAATAATTATATTACAATAATAACAATGAACAATTATTAAGCGAGTAAAGAAATAAGCAATATTAAATATAATTAAATAAATTAATAGATAGACCAGCATATAACATAATATTAATAAAATAACTAAATGAATGGAAATATAAATACATAGATAATAGGATATAAAGTAATTTTAATAGATAAATTCAATAATAATTATACATAATTAAGAATAACAGATATATATTAATAAATAAAATAACAAAAACAAATTATTTCATAATGCTTAATAATTATAGGTACTAGGTACATTAATAATAATGAACAATATAAAATATAAATAAATAGATAGACCTGCATATAGAATAAATGAAGAATGGAAATATAAATACATAGGTAATACATACATTATTTCGTCTGCTCAACGTCCGTGTGTCACTACAGGGATCCAGCAGAATATCAGCGTCAGGTACATCTGCCTGACACATGCTGAGCTGGACTCCCATTTGGTGCAACCTTGAGACGCACACCGCACTGTGTATATTTCGTTGTTATTATTAGTTTAATTTAATTTTAAGTTTTCATCATAGTGTCACTTTTATTTCAATACCTATGTGTTTTTTTTCTTTTTATTTTTATATCGACACCTTCTTTTATATTAGGTTCATGTGGGTAATTTTATATCATCTAATATTGTACTTGTGTGTGTTGTGCTGTCTTTTTGTATGCGCCAAATAAATGGTTTATCTATATCTATCTATCTCATAGGTAATAGGATAGAAAATAATTCTAACTTTACAACAAGGAAAGTTAATAAAGCGCTCTTCCTCTCTCTCTACTTATTTAAAAATTTGCTGTGCCCGACAGAGTCCATAATTGTTTCTATTGTTTTTTATTTACCACCTGTAATTGTACATTATGGATTGCAATAAACGATTTGAGATTTTCACCTATGTTAACAGATAAATAAATTATTATTATTTTTTTTTATTTATTTTTTTTATATTCTCGGCTAGCCGGAAAGAGCTGATAACACGGGCCTAAGCCAAGTGATTATCAGTTGGATTAAGTGCAGTCACGTGCAGAAGATTGCACAGAAGATGGTAGCATATTTGTGTTTTGATGTAGGTTTTCTGGTTCACATTGCAGAAACTTTCTCACGAGTCTGCATGTGTTTAGTATCGCTGCTTTCTGCAGCAGATGGTAGGTATATGGAGGTAAGTTAAGGGAATTAAGGGACTGGTGAAGTTGTTTCGGTATTACTCCTGTTGTGGACAGTACTATTGGTACTATTATAACTTTTTGCAGATGTCAAAGTCGGGCTACTTCATCTTTTAATTCAGTGTATATAAGTGCTCAGTTTTTCTGCTATTGTTGTCTGCAAGTTATGTGTATTTGGTATAGCAATATCTATTAAATATCCAGTTTTGTTTATCTTGTTTATAAGGGTAATATCTGGTCTATTGAAATGAATTGTTCGATCGGTAAGAATGCCGCGGTCAAAATATAGTTTTGTTGAGGGGTTCTCTAATACACTTTCTGGATTGTATTTGTAGTATGGTGTAATGGAATCTATAAGTTTGTACTGGTGTGCTAGTTTTTGATGTATGATGTTGGCTTTTTGATCGTGCCTGTGTTTGTAGTCTGTTTGGGCTATTGACTTGCACGCGCCTGTGATATGCTGAATCGTTTCTGGAGAACTATTGCATTTCCTACATGTGTCATTATTTAAATTCTTTATGATAAACTTTCTATAATTTTTGGTTTCAATTACCTGGTCCTGTATAGCAAGCATAAACCCTTCAGTCTCTGAAGAAAGAAAGAAAGGAAGAGTTCGCCTCGATTTAGCCACGCGTTCGACGCTTCTTTGTCGACATTTACTCGTATGTGGCATAAGTCTTGGCGATGCCTTCCGTGTAGAGATTTCTGAGTCCATTCTAAAAGCTTAATTTTATCTTCGATTACTTTCTCATTTCTCTGTTCAGATGTATCTTTTAAATTTAGGGGAGTAAAGTTTTGGTCGTTGTGTGTGTTTTGTGAAGAATTGAAGTTTCGGTTTTTGAAAAAAAGAATTCTCTAAGTGCTTTTATTTGTCTATTGTGTAGGTTTAGAATGTCAATTAGTCCTCTACCTCCTTCTTCCCGCGGCAGTGTTAATCTCTGCAGACAGGATCGTGGGTGGTGTTTGCGGAATTTGGCCATTGTAGTATTAATTTTTCGTTGAAGGTTTTTCAAGTCGGTTTTGTTCCAATTGATTATCCCAAAGGAGTATGTGAGAACCGGTATAGCAAAGGTGTTAATCGCTTTGATAGTATTTCGAGAATGTAGTTGTGTTTTCAGAATTGTGTTTAATTTTTGTTGAAATTGTAGTGTTAAACGGCCGCGTTGTTGAAATTGTAGTGTTTGCGGCGTAAACGGCCGTATCTTTTTTTTTACGTTAATTTTGAAGTTTAATTTTTTCACAGCTTCAAGGGACTGTAGACTTAATTATATGGCTTTAATTTCAACTTGATGCCTCCATGCGTTCCCGAGATAAAGGGTATTGGCAGACAAACAGACAGACGGACAACAAAGTGATCCTACCTATAAGGGTTCCGTTTTTTCCTTTTGTAGGTACGGAACCCTAAAAATTACAAAAAAGGGCCTGGGGCTAAAGGGCCTATCTAATTCCATCAAACATATGTACGTCTACTAGTTTAAACCTATAACGCATTTCCATCACAAAAACCGGTACAAAAAGAATAGACCACCATATTGACAGCGATGTGAATAAACAGAGTTGACAAGAGACATTTTCTGGGCCACTGAACTAAAACGTTAGCTGTCGACGCTCACATAATTTGCTTAAAAGCCTCGAGTACATGTGATGATCGCTGAATTTCATGAGTAATGTCTTGATGTATGTCACTCAGGCATTCTGTAATTTGCTCGGAGCACATTAGGGTTTGTTAGGAAGAATTTTTGGCAAATTACTTTTGTAGGAGGTCGGGAATTTACGGAGCGTTTTCAGAACCTTGTTTTTTTTTTATGAGAATAGCAGTATTTTATTTGATGTTATTTTAAAAGAAACGCAGAGATTTTCTTAAACCGTCAAGCTGTTTTTATTTTGACTAAACAAGTGAAGTACATATGACCACAGAGAAAGGTAATAGATAAAAATAATACTGCCAACTTGTACAAATGTGTTAACATTGTACACCTTATTTAACACCCTCTCTCAAATTCAAAATATTTATTTACCAGAAAAATACATTTTTAACAAGGGAAGATCTTACAGCCTAAAAGTTATTGTATTCTGCCTGCAAGCAAGCGTGCAAATTACATTTAATAATAGTCAGTCATTTTCGTATCGGACCAAACACAAATTGAGCGTTATTATGATAAATTTAAAAAAAAAATATATATAAAAAAGACAGACCAAACCAAATTAACATTGATGCATTTCAATATTACTTATTACAAAAATTAAATAAAAATGTCAATACAATTGAATGTTCATAATTAAAATTTCAATCAAATAAATAAGTATATGTCAATAGCTAAAATTTTAATACCTACTTTAAGTTGACAGATTATAAAGATTGACAAAAAAATAAAAAACAATAAAAATGACAATCAAATAAAATAAAATGTCAATAAGTACTTAAAATCGAAAGTCATTCAAATAAATTTAAATGTCAATAACCGTAATTAAAAAATGTCAATAAAATTAAATAAAACAATTAGTATTTAATGAAAATTACTATTCCATACCTACAATTATCTGTCCAATTACTCATAAATAATAATTAATTCATCATTTAACAACTATGTCTATCTATATATATAAAAAGAGAACTGACTGACTGACATATCAACGCACAGCCCAAACCGCTGGGTGTAGAGATTCCAAATTTGGCACGTACGTTCCTTATGAGGTCTAGGGGTGCACTAAGAAAGGATTTTTCAAAATTCATCCCCTAAGGGGGTGAAAGGGGGGGGGGTGAAATTTTTTATTTATTTATTTATTAAAACTTTATGCACAAATAAAAACTGTACAAAGGCGGACTTAATGCCTTGGGCATTTTCTACCAGTCTACCTTAGGGTGATGCAGAGACAATTCACAGCAGGTGCAATAACAGTGAAAAAAAAAATTAGAAAATATTTATAAAAGATATAAGAATAAATACATCGTCGTCATGCTGCCAAAGTTAGCTAAATGCACAAAAATGCAATTAGAGATAAATCAATTTGAAAGTTTACTGTAGATTGTTTTGTTAAATACTAGCTTTCATTAATATTTTTAGTTCTTTTCCGATGCATTATTTATCCTTCTGTAGAAAGCAAGACTAGTTGATTCGATTATCCTTATAGAAACGAATAAAAATAAAAAAATATCTCCGAGAGGACTGCTTTTAATCAATTTTGGCTGCCAATTATCAAAAATAGTTTTTTGTTAAATTTGAACCTTTAAGTCTTACAATTTTAATAATCCATAGAAGCAGATATTCATTGTACAATTATACATAATGTAGAAAATGTTGTGTCTATTGAATGTTATCAGAAGAACAGAAAAAAGAGTTAGACATAATTTTAGCTAGTTTTACCTGACGAAAAAATTAAGAATTTTTCATTTATTCTTTTTATACTCATCTATACATTTTGTCTGTACACGTTAATATCCGAAACTACAGAACGGTTTTGGATGAAATTCGGTAAGTAGATAGATAAGGCAAAGGATTAACACATAGGCTACTTTGTATCTCACTGCTGGACACAGGTCTCTTTCAAAATTAATCTCTGAAACTACTGAACGGATTTAGATGAAAGTTGGTAGGTGGATAGATAAGGCACAGGATTAACACAGGCTACTTTATAACCCACTGCTGGATATTGCTATTGAGCTTGATTTTAAAAGATCAATGTAAATAATTACTTGGTAATCGAGTTTTTGTTTGTTACGAGGTGTTTAATTAAATGGAAATTAAATATTAAATGGAAATAAAACTAAGTGCATAAGATTTTCTTTACCAAATGTCAAAGGTAGTGATTATGAGATAATATTGAATCAAGAGAAACTAGAATTCGTCGATAAAACTGTTTTCCTAGGGATCACGCTCGACTCAAGGCTACAATGGGGTCCTCATTTAACATCTCTTGCAGGACGGCTAAGTTCAGCAGCTTTTGCTGTCAGAAAAATCCGTCAATTCACTGATATAGATACCGCGAGACTAGTCTACTTTAGTTACTTTCATAGTATCATGTCTTACGGTATTTTACTTTGGGGACGGGCTGCAGACATCGATTCTATTTTTATTCTGCAGAAAAGAGCCATCAGAGCCATATATAATCTCCGCAGGCGTGATTCTCTAAGGGAATTGTTTAAGGAAATTAACATCATGACGGTGCCTTGTCAATATATCTACGAAAACATAATGTATGTAAGGAAAAATTTACATCTTTTTAACAAAAGAGGTGAAAGACATAATTATAGTACTAGAAATAGGGACCTATTAGTTCAACCAGGTTTCAGACTGGCTAAAGTAGACTCATCTTTTATGGGGTACTGTTTAAAATGTTATAATAAAATACCTCCCCACATTCTTCAACTGAATGAGACAAAATTCAAGTCTTGTATAAAACGCACACTATGCAGGCAGGCATATTATAAGTTAGGGGACTACATCGCTGATAAAAATGCCTGGCTCAATGCTGGTCCTGCTCCACAACCACAACTAATTGATTAACACTTGAAAATTCTGTTGGAGCTGCTGAAGATTGTAAGACTATCTTTGCATTGTATAAACTCAATTTTCTTTGTATTGTATAATTGCATAGCACAGATGTGAGTTCTATGTACTATAGTGCTATCATTTACCGGGTAATGTCTTTCATTGACTTGAATGAGCCCTGGCGGCTGATAGTATGTCATGCTCACACAAATGTCTCGCTGACGGTGGCGTGTGTGTTGGATCATTTAGCTCCCTTCAAAATGGTTGAGCTGAATGGTGCTGATCTATGCGTCATGTTCGTGAACGGGCGCCGTCAGTTGGGGCTGGTCATCACTTAGCTGCCTCGGCTTATTTTGAATTATTTTATTTTGGATTGTTGTTTTGTTACTATTTGCTGTACTCTGGACGCTTTTAACGCGTAAGTCTCAACTAACATAATGTTTTGACCAATGACTTTTCACCCAAAGAACAATTGACCCATGTCAAATAGAACTTAGGATTCTAGAGCGAGCCAAGCGAGCTCGGGACTTGGGGCACCCCGACTCGGACTTAGGTTCGAAGTGGATGATAGCGGTTCAAGTGAGCGAGCAAAGCGAGCGAAGGGCACCCCGAGGTTAGGTTTGGTTAGGTTACATTAAACCCTTTTCACAGAAATAGTCGACTATGTCTTATTTATTATTGCTTGTAAACCAACTTAGACCCGCCACGTGATCTTCCCCACGGGGCGGAGCAATAGTATTTAAAAACTATCATATTTTTTATTATTTTTACAAGCCTTTATTTACTTTCACCTTTCCCGCTGTCTGTTGGCCTTATTCTTTGGGTGAAAAGTTATTGGTCAAAACATCATGTTGGTTAAGCGTTCACTAACATAGAGTTATGTTGGCGAAACGTTCATGGGTGTAAAATCCTTTGGATGAAAAGTTAAAGGTTTACAGATAATGTTGACCAATGGTTCATGGGCCAATCGACTGTTGGTTAACCGTTAGGTACAGTTTCCTTTTTTTACATCGTTCTCACATATGATTATAAATTCAAAATAAATGATGTAACTAATATTTTTGTAAAAACATAATTTAAAAGAGTGTCCATGGAGTTTCTTGCCCGTTCTTCTCCATAGGTACAGACGCCAGCACATCAACCTACTACAATCTGTCAGATTTCTGTAATAGATTTTCAACTTTATCGCTAAAGCATAAGGTTCAATGTTGATTGGGAAAATTTGACAGTTAGGGGTAGGTTGATGTGCTGGCGTCTGTACCTACGCTTTGGAATGGGCAACTAGCTTCATTTTTTCTGACTGACCGACTTCTTGACAATTCAAAAGTGCCTGTAAATGGTTTTAATTGAAATAAATGGTTTGAGTTTGAGTTTCGTCGAGCCGAATGTGCCGCGTCGTAATGAAAATTGAATGAATGGACGAACTAACTGCGCCGCGCGCCAACGCGAATCCCTGGCAACTATAGGTATCATCATTTAATCGCTTTTGGCTGCAGAGACGTTTATCTAATAGAACCCGTAGTAAGTATACCCGAAATCAATTAAATGCATATAATTATATTTTTCACAAAAACATTATTTCATCTTGCATGTTAAGGGCGCGGGCCAAAATGAGTTAAAGTTAATAATTTAATTTTTGCTGACGTATGTTATTAAAGTTTTCAATAAGTAAATATTTTTCCAAAACCGGCTAACGGCATTTGAAATACTATGGCAGAATAAATCATCTGTAGACCTGCTCCAGTGCGTAAATGAGAAAATCGATTAAACGAGTTTAATATTATTTAGCAAGCGTAATATCGAAAAACCTATCATTAAACAAATTTAATCGTTTTTGTCTGGCGACTTTTTACAGACATTGATCAATTACCCTTTATTATGCACAGAGTATCTCTGCAACTAATGGGTTTCTGTGTTTAACCGATATTGGCAGACGACAGAAATGAAAAACTGAATCGATTGATATTTTTAACACAAAATTGACCAAAATTGCAGATAATCGGTTTTGGCAGCATGACGGCGACATATATACATACATACAACAAAATATATATATATATACACCGTGTTCTTCACGTTATCCATAAACTTTGTCAAACGCTTTTATAGCTTTTACAAATTAAATCTAAAAAGGAAGTAGTACTTAAAAAGGCTTCGTTACAAAGATATTTGTAATTTCATTTAATGAAATTTAATTGAGCTATGCAGTGAGAAAGGATCTTAACTTACTTTTGACAAGTTCCAGCCCGCCAAATCTTATGAATGAAAATTACGTCGTTGTCAATTCGAATAAAGAGGCATGCATATCGGGTGATTTACGTCAAGGTATTTAGTTTGTATGAAAATTAACAAAAACTAAAAAATAAGAATTCATTAATGTTCAATCATTAATGAAATTTCACGCGGACGAAGTCGCGGGAAGAAGCTAGTGTTCTATAAATTCCTTAAGGTTATAGAAGCAACTATTTTGTAGCCACTCTGCCGAAGAGGTCACCAAAACGTAGCCAGGATACGGACGCTAAGAAATCTACACCGGGCTCATGAAGAGCCCGATAGAAGCGCCCGTGAAGCTCTTTGTTTTGCCATGCCTTCTTGCGGTCATCGGTAGTAAGTACTACAGGTTTGCGCCAGTTCCCTTTAGCCATGAAGAGCGGGGTGAGCCCCCTTGTCCACAGCGACCACATCACGGTGCATACCCACTTCAGCTTTTAAAAAATATTCCCTGAGACTGCACACCTCGCGGTTGTAGAGGGTCTTCGCATTTAAAAAGCCTCGACCCCCGCATTTCCGCGGGATATACAGTCTCATCACCGATGATCGTGGGTGATGCATCCGATTTGCGGTCAGCAGTGTACGGACCCTTCTATCCAGGGCGTCGAGTTCGGTTTGAGTCCATTTAAGTATGCCGAAAGAGTACATGAAAACCGGCATGACCCAACCATTGAAGGCGCGCACCTTATTTCCTTATACCTTAATACCTTCCTCAGGCGACAAAAGAAGCGTTCCTTCAACGATTGCTTCATGTCAGTAACGTTGATGCCTAACGCTTCCGACATACCTAAATACTTATAGCTTTCGGATGAGGAGAGGGATCTAAGGTTTATGGAATCCGAGAATTGAATTGCCTCGGATTCCATAACCTCCCCTCGCTTTACATGCATGACTGCACATTTGTCCACACCAAATTCCATCCTGATGGCGCTACTGAAAGTTTCAGATACCTTCAGTAGCTCCATCAGACGCAATCCGGTGGGGGCAAAGAGTTTCAAATCATCCATGTAGCGGAGGTGAGATATGACCTGACCACCTCTTCTCAGCCGATAGCCTAGACCTGAATCCTCCAGTAGTGTACTTAGAGGATTCAGGGCTAAGCAGAACCAACGTGGACTCAAACTGTCGCCCTGAAATATTACCCGTTTAATACATACAGGCTCATCATTCCCCCAGGGGAACGGTCCTTCGCTATCCAGGATGTCGGCAGATCCAGATCTGCCAACCTCCTGGATAGCGAAGGACCGTCTTCCATTGCCCCATACACGACTCATGGAAGGTGCGTAGAGTTGCATCTATCTTGTACAACTCCAGCACCCTCATGAGCCATGTATGTGGCACCGAGTCGTAGGCCTTCTTATAATCTATCCAACATGTCGACAGATCCTTGCGGGATCTACGAACCTGTTGGCTAATGGCCTCATGTCTATGAGGAGTAACTCCTTAGTACCGCGGGAGCCATTCCTAGTCAGGGCTCCAGAGAGAGGAACCTCCTAACAATGCGGGCCGTGTCCAGTTATTATTATTATTAAAAGCGTACTTTTATTTCTACAAACATTATAATACTCTTATGGTTTTTATTCAGCTTAAAAATCATTAATTTACCTGTATCCACCAAAAAGACCCTAATGACCTCTCCACAAAGAAATTGGCAAAAGATCAACATAAAAAAACACCAGGCTGAAAAAGAACAACCAATTTTTTCATGCTTTTGCATATAACGTAGCCGACCTATACAAAGATAACAGAACAGTAAAAAAGGTGAATTTGAATAAACTTTTTACAGTACAGCTGTCGTTTACGCCGATCGTAAAACATTGGACGGACTCGCACGAATGTGTTCGGTGTTACAGGCTTCACCGTTTTAACGTACCTGGCCTTAAATTCGGAAAGTTTAAAAAAAATATTCTTTTTTTTGGACGTAGTTTTTTTTTTTTTATAATGCCAGTCCGTTGTTGCCAACTGTACTCGTATGTCGTAATAGGTCTTTTTATTGTTCTGAAAGGGTTAACTGTTTTTGTACTGTGATACCCCAGCAAATAATTTATTTCATACATCCATACTAGAAGAAGAGGAGAGAATAGAATAGTATAAGAGAAGAGAGGACAAACAGACATATCTGTCACCTCTTCGTGCTTAAAATGCTGAACCGATTTTGATGAAATTTGGTATAGAGATAGTTTGAGTCCCGGGAAAGGGCATAGGATAGTTTTTATCCCAGAAATCATCCTTTAAGTGGGTGGAAGTTTTTATATGGAATCAATAATCGCTGAACCGATTTAAATAAAATTTGGTATGGTGATAGTTTGAGTTGTGGAGAAGGATATAGAATAGTTTATATCCCCGTAATTATCCTTAAGGGTGTAATAACGGGGGTGGAAATTTGTAAAGAGAATCAATAAAAAAGGACTATAAAGACTTTTATCACGGGTAAACTGCGGGGCGCTGCTAGAATTTAATAAATTCTGGATTGGTACTTTGATTCCCGAAATCTGGATTTTGGATTTGTGCCCGGTTGATGGCAATAGGCGAAATGTGGGTGAAGGTCCTATATATTTTTAATTCATTTATGAAAATATTATGTGCGTTAGAAAAAATCAACATCTTTTTAATAAAATAAGTGATAGACATAATTTTAATACTAGAAATAAAAATAAATTAGATCAACCTTTTTCAGATTATCTAAAGTACAGACATCTTTTATGGCGTACTGTGTTAAATGCTACAAAAAAATACCTTGTGACATATTGCAATTAAATGAAAGAAAATTTAAAACTCATTCTAAAAGTACACTTTTTAAACAAGGATATTACAAATTAGAAGATTACATCCAAGATAAGAATGCTTGGAAACATGCTGGTCCTGCTCCAAAGGACAATCAAGAGTCTAGACAAAATCAAACTGGTCGCTAATTTAATTGATATATTTTTTTATGACATTAGTTTTACTTTTTGTGGCTACAGTAACTCACACACTTGTTAAAATTATATAAAAATAATCTACTTTAAAAATAGTTGTAAATATGTGAGCACCATGTATCTATCACATAATTTATTTACCTGTCATTGCTTTATTTTTAATTCTTTTTACCTTTTGTTGGCAGACTAATTTTTATTCTAGATGCATCGTCTTCACATATAATTATATGTATAATTAATGTATACAAAACTTGTGAAACATTTTAAAAGAGTAACGGTGGAGTTTCTTGCCTATTCTTCTCCATACGAAAACTACCTTTTGGAATGGGCGACTAGAATCAATTCGTTTTACTATAATTTTTGACGTTCAAAAGTGCCATTAGTGTGCCTAATTGAAATAAATGATTTGACTTTGACTTTATAGCTACGAATCTGTCTAAGCCGTCAAGGAATGCTGGCGTGATGCTATTTTAATAAAAATGTTCTATTCAATTTCAACAACATATTCATGTAAAGAATAAAAATAACTGTTATAAATTATCTGATCTGTTTGTAAAGTATAGCCAGTAAAAAACATCGGGATAATATATATTGCATATCAAATAAATAATCGCCTATCAATACATACTCATCATTTATATTCTTTTTTACATCAAATAACTTACTTCACTACAAATAAACTAAATGTTTAACAAAACTCAAACTGCAGATAATTCGAAATTATACATCAATATGACATTACTTTTTTCCTCATAATGCAATACAGTTAAATTTATTTTTGTACAAAAATACTACATACATAGCATAAATACTGACTGCACAGCAAATTTTCCATATTTCATAGCAAAATAATTATCCCAGTCGCATATTAACCAGTAAGTACAACAAAACCTGTTCATCATATTTGTCTTAATTTTCAAGAAGCCATGCTCGGCAAATTTAATGAATATTATAACAAAAAAATCCTTTTACATTGCATTATTTCTAAAAGCAGAACAAATTAACTGAAAAAAGGTTACAAAGAACCGGCAAACCACGGCTAAATGAACCGAACTAGTTAGATTAGGTTAATTATTTTTAAAAAAAGTTGTTAGGTTAGGTTAGGTTAAAACTGTGATCCCTACGCACGAGCCGAGCGAGCGAAGCGAGCGGTGCCGCGGCAGCGGCCGGCGAGTGCCAGAAACGACAGGATTATTTAGAAAAAAATTACTTTTACACAAAATATGGGCGCCAGAAACGACTTGCGCTAATAGATTATTTTTAGTAGGCTATCTGGAACCGAACTAGTTAGAATAGGTTAATTATTAAGCATAGATATCATCGGACTTTCGATCCGACTCAAGTACGTGGCGCCACCTGCAGAAGCTAAAAATGTGCCTATTGGGCAAAAAAGGAAGCGTGGACGCCCCGCGAAAGCAAGACCCGCTTTAATAATTCAATAAATTACAATTTTGTATCTAATTTTATATTTTTTTTGCTGGTCTCATTATGTGGTAATTAATAAATAATAAGACGACTGTGACTAATAAAATGCTGTTTTATTTAGAAAAACTGCTGTAAATAATATAAAAATAGAAGCTATATTTAAAAGAAAAAGAGTTAACATGTATAATGTGCATTTAGATTATTAGCTGTGCATTGATTAAAAAGCTTTTGCTTTAGGAAAAATCGCTGTACGCTGTGAAAATAAATTGTAGTGTGTTTAGTGATATTTTGAGTTGAATATTTTGCTGTGCAATCAGTAATTTTGATGGGAATTCGGAATCTTATTGCATAGAAAAAGGATATTTTTTGATTTGCGTTTAAATACACAAAAACATCAAGTTAGCTAGTCATGATCGTCTGATTAGTTATTCGATTAACTATTCAGAAACTTGATAGGCCTTTCAGGACACCTAAAGGCCGGTGTGTTAGATGTTTTTTTTTTTTTTTTTTTAATAATATTCCACAACTATCACACAACGCCATCTAGTCCCAAGCTAAGCAGAGCTTGTGTTATGGGTACTAGACAACTGATAAACATACTTATATATTTCTAAATACATACATATCTATACATATAATAAAATCGTAGGAAAGTCAAAACTGTACATTGAATATTTTTTTTAAAGAATACTTGGGGCGTGATCTACAATCGATTTCGAAGCCGAAAATATAGTTTTTAGAATTTTTGTCTGTTTGTCTGTATGTATGTCCGGGCTAATCTCTAAAAGTGCTGCATGGATTTACATCAAATTTTGCATGAACATTACTAAGAGGTCGGGTCAACATATAGGCTACATATTATCACGCTATCACCTACGGGGGAGGAGCTGTGAATCTTTATTTTTCTTACGCATTCTGTGACAGCGTGTAATCTAACGACGCATATTTAAATGTTGTTTTTGAGTAAGTCATGCTATTATCTAGCTTTACACTATATAAACTACGCCATTTAAGTAACTTGGGCAGAGAAACATAGTTTAACGAATGTTAGTAGTACAAAGAAAATTTAGAAGCAGCGCCATCTATGAGATTTCATAAAAATCAAATCAAGTTACATGTTAACAATTTTTGGAAATTAATAATTTAAATTTGATCATGTTGGCGAGGTTAGTAGTTAGTTATTCTTAAAATTCATACATGGTAATGTGCATTTTCTTCATAAAAGTTGTATCGTATAGTTCGTTTTGACAAATTCAAGGTCCAACAAAACCCTCAAAATCTTGAGCAGAGTTGAAAAAGACAATTAAAAAAAAATGCGGTGTTAAGTATTACAAAAAAGTTATGTTCATTGATGATGATCATTTCTTCATCAATTTCATGTTGTTAGTACAAAATAAACATTGACTGTTAATACTTTTGTTCGGTATTTATCTGTGTGATTAATGCTTGGTAATTAATATATTTTCATGTCGTATACCTAATTATAAACTTAAATGTGATGTAAAACGTCGCCTTCTCGACGGTGACCAAAATTGGGATGACACCAACCGAGCGTCAGTGACAGTCCCAGCCGCATGCGTCATCTGTTTGCCGTCATCTTGGTGTTTTGCGGAGTCGCGAACCCGGTAGCTTTGTGGGAGAAGTATCGCCATCATCTGTCTGAAGATTTTCTACGAGCTTTGAGGCGTGCTACTGGAGACAAAGTCGAAGTAACTGATGAACGCATGCTGAACACCTGTCTCAGTTCACTTCAAGATGTGGTCATTTCTATCGGCGGCAATCCACTGATCGAATATGGGTTACCAGCTCCCCAATCATCACCGCATCAAGACCGTGGAAATCGGGAGTATAACGCTGAGACAAATTATGATCCGGGCGAAATTACCACCATACGAAATGACCATGTCGCTTTGTTCTCTTCAGAGCAAAAACAAATTTATGACACCGTCCTTGAAAGCGTTGGGCAAAACCAGGGTAAAATGTTTTTCTTGGATGCTCCTGGTGGAACTGGAAAAACATTTGTTACCACTGGCATACTTGCAGAGGTCAGGAGGCAAGGCAAAATTGCTATTGCTGTAGCGTCGTCGGGAATCGCTGCCACACTGCTTCCGAGTGGCAAGACAGCACATGCGATGTTTAAAATTCCTATCGATTTAGAGAGCGCCGAAACGTCTGTTTGTGGTGTGTCACGTAACAGCGATAAGGGACAAGTGAGTAAGGGATGAGTGTACGATGGCCAATAGGAAGGCAGTTGAGGCCGTGGACAGAACCCTGCAGGACATCCGCAGGAACGAACATTTGATGGGTGGTGTCACAGTTCTGTTCAGTGGCGATTTCCGGCAAAAGCTTCCCGTGGTGACGTGGGAATCGAGGGCTAACGAGGTGAATGCTTCGTTGAAACGATCTACGTTGTGGTCACGAGTTCGTACGCTGCGCTTGACCATTAATATGAGAGCTCGACTCGGCGGCAATGCACGTGCTCAATAATTCTCCGATGTTCTTCTAAGTCTTGGCGAAGGCACTCTACCAGAAGAGAGAGGTGGACAGGTGGTGCTTCCAGAGTCTTTCGGTAGAGTGGTATCCAGCTTAGAAGAACTCATTCGCTGTGTGTACATCAGTCGTATACCGCACCAGCAGAATTTTTGGGTGTGTGAGCGGGCCATTTTGACGCCCAAAAATGATCAGGCTGCAGCAATTAACGAATGCATTCTCTCGGAAATTGAGGGGAATGGTCTACACCACGATAAACACTTTTGTCGAGCAAGAGGACGCCACACATTATCCCGTGGGATTTCTGAACTCCCTGTCAGCAAGTTGACTTCCAGCGCATACCATCAAGCTAAAGGTCGGCCCGATTATGCTTCTTCGGAACCTATCTCCTCCGAAGTTTTGTAACGGGACCCGCCTTAAAGTCATCTCGCTCCACAGACACACCATTGAGGCGGAAATTCTTACGGGTTGTGGCGTCGGCGAGGCAGTATTTATACCACGCATTCCCCTCATACCTCATAACTTCCCGTTCCAGTTCAAGCGCGTACAGTTCCCCGTGAGTGTTTGCTTCGCGATGACCATCAATACGTCGCAGGGGCAGACACTGAGGGCAGCGGGTGTCGACCTCAGGACGAGTTGCTTCTCACACGGGCAACTGTACGTCAATTGCTCCCGCGTCACCAGTCCTCACTCTCTCTACATTTTGGCTCCTGGCAGCATAACTACCAACGTAGTTTATAGGGAAGTGTTGTAAGGTATGATACCTTTGTACGTATTTTTACTCTTTTGTGTCCTGGAATGTATTCCTGCATTATTTTCTCTATTTCCTTCAGTCACATCTTATGACTGAACTCAGCAGGATTCCAATATAACTCCCTTCACTTGCTTCGCTTGAAAAAAAAAACTTATATTTTAATGCTGTTTTAAAAGTTGTTTCCTTATAATGCTATAGCGATACTGGCATCTTAGGTATTTTTAGTGCTGTAGAGCCTTCACGCAGACGACGTCGCGGGCAGCAGCTAGTTATAGATAAATTACAACCAGACACAGAACAAATGATCGTGCTCATCACACAAACATTTGTCCTGGGTGGGAATCGAACCCACGACCTCCGGCATAGCAGTCAGTGTCACTAACCACTAGACCATCAGGCCTGTCTGATTGACAATAATATTATTTTGGCACGACGTTTACGAAGCTGGACTGAAATGTATATCACATGTTGTCAATCAGAAACAGCCGATGTCTAATTATTGTAGGTAGGTACATAGAATTCTTACCTACTTTCTCATAATCCTTTGGGCGCATTATGTCCAATTCGCAAAATGTCCAATTCTCACAACGCAACGTCCAATTCGTAGTGCATCTGTATACTAATAATGACAACATAGATGACGACTAATAGAGAAGTATGGAAAAAGACATATTGCGCTGACCCCAAAAAAATTGGAACAGGGGCATAAACATTTACCCACCACTTTAACTTACTTTGAAACCTGGTTTGAACATCGTTTATCGCCCTAAAGTTGCCTCCAAAAAGCAATTCATTCACATTTGTCAACTCGCATAATGAACCCATTATCCAAAACCGTTAGTACAATCATGACATCACAAGACCAATTACCAATTTGTGGCTTTAAGACGAACAGAATAAGGCCTCACGTTAACCACAGCATTTGAGTTTTACAACGCAAATTCGAGGTTTATACCGTTTACAGTTATCTGTAAACGGGACCGCAACGCGATTGCTCTGAGGTCGTATTACAATCCATTTTACGAATACACCTAGCCGTGGTATGTAAATCTTGGAAGTTACAGGTACAGGGGTATAGCCTGTAATAAAAACATCTGCAGATGAAGCTGTAAATTTTTAGTGGGTGTTTTCAAGTGTAATGTTTCTTTTATTAATATTCTTTTTCCTTTAGTCGAGGTAGACCACGGCGAAGGTAGTGTGACGGTCTGACTTATTCGTCAACTCGCGAGTTTCAAACTCGCGCGCGCAGGGCCAACATGGCCAGAGAAGCAACAATCAACATGGCTCGAGAAGTTCCTCAAGAAAGAGTTCTGGCCGAAGGGGGTTGTGTACCGCCGGTTTCGTGGCCGGCTACATGACACCAGTCAGCGAAACACGACGCAGTCACTTCGTGTTTAGTTAGTTTCTTAGTGTAATTATAATGTTGTATGTATTTATAGTATTGTTAAGTTATATTAATATTGTATTGTATGTTTTATATGGGCCTTGATGCCTGAAATAAATGGATAAATAAATAAATAAATAATACAGGGCGGTTTGGAAGGAAAAATGGGAGGACCTTTGCCCAGCAGTGGGCTAACAAAAAAAAACTGACTTACTTGAACTGTGACAATAACAAATCTGCAATACCAGAGGTGGTGGAGGGGCGTGTTCACGCACACACGAAATTGTCTCATGTGATGTCTGATACCGACACAATACCACAAAATACAGAGAGTACAGAAGTCAATCACATGTATGTACTTCACTTTTTAACCCCCGACGCAAAAACGACGGGGTGTTATAAGTTTGACGTGTCTGTGTGTGTGTGTGTGTGTGTGTGTGTGTGTGTGTGTGTGTGTACGGATGAACCGATTTTGATTTTGTTTTTTTTGTTTGAAAGGTGAATTAGTCGGGAGTGTTCTTAGCTATGTTTGATGAAAATCGGTCCAAGATGGCCGCTGCCACAAAATGGCGGATTACATAATTTTTCACAACTCCCTCAATATGGATATCAAATGAAAGGGCTTGACTAGTAGAATACTATACACTATGATAAATTTCAAATCCAAGATGGCCGCCACCAGAAAATGGCGAATTACATTTTTTTTTCACAACTTCCTCAATATGGGTATCAAATGAAAGGGCTTGACTAGTACAATACTATACAATATTACAAATTTCAAATCCAAGATGGCCGCCACCACAAAATGGCGAATTACATTTTTTTTTTCACAATTCCTTTAATATGGGTATCAAATGAAAGGGCTTGACAAGTAGAATAATGTACACTATATTGAAAGGGAATGAGGAATATTAACTAAAGAAATGAAAACTAAAAACTTGAAAATTATTTTTTTAGTCTAATCAATGCCCTAGCTAGATTGATGAGGAAAGTGGAGTGATGACTGGTACCTAGGGGACTAGGGCCTAACGAATTATTTAGCTTTTAATACATTATTTACTACATTATCATTAGGTACCTTTATTTTTTCAATAAAACCGTTTAAAAAATATATAATTAAGCCAAAGTATTTGGACTAGTATCATTATCCAGGGAGAAAACAGAGGAATACGTTAATATGGAATGAACGCCAACGACCACGAGTACCTAACTAGCTTCACTGTGGTAAAAATACGGACAGCTTCGCAGATTTTGGCGAGTCACGTGTCGATTGTATAGCATGTTTACTAGTAATATAATATTATAAAGTTTAAAAAGCAAGAAATAAAAGTTAAATTAAAAATTTAAAAAACCCCCGACTCAAACAAAAACCTCTAAAAACTAAAAAATAATATATATTGGCCCTTTAAGTTTAATATAAGTTGCAGGAAATATTTTGATCCAAGCGTCCTCACGTCGGGGGACGGCTAATGAAAACGCCAAACAGATGAGGCTTAAACCCAGCAATAATGAATGCATGCTATTGTAGAAAACATAGCTGCTGTTAACTTCCAATTTTCATTAGCCGTCCCCCGATGTGAGGACGCTTGGATCAAAATATTTCCTGCAACTTATATTAAACTTAAAGGGCCAATATATATTATTTTTTAGTTTTTAGAGGTTTTTGTTTGAGTCGGGGGTTTTTTAAATTTTTAATTTAACTTTTCATACCTACGCTCGGCGGTCGCGCTAGGGTTGTCAACTTTGGCTTATGCACAAAAAACTATCGTGGTAGTGGCACTCGTATCTAGTTGTGACTACCCTATTTACACAATTTATTTTGTCCTATCCGTTTTAAACCTATCAAATGACACGAAAAACAACACAATATCTACACAAACAAAAAATCATGTTTTCAACTTACGTAATATTTGGTGGCGTGAATTTACCTTACAAAAAAGTAACTTCGATTATACTGATTCAAAATAGGAAACTATTATATAAATCGACCTTAGATAGCCACCTTACAACATATTCTTGCCATGATCACAAAGAATATCAACTCTTAATAGTTATGATCGGCGGCGGTGGCTACGCGGGCGGCCGGCTCGCCTAGCATTTGAGGAAGATGAGCGTATTTTTTAGCTTATAGGTACTACAATAAATACCTAATATAAATTGTAAAAATATTACAAGGCCACAGTCATGTTCGCTTTTACGGCGCGAGGCCGGGGGCCGGGGCGCTTACCTACGTACCTATTCTGTGTTACATTAAAACGAACCATCGAAATACAAGCAATCAAGCAAATACCTACTTACCTCTTTGAGACAACTGGTAGGTTAAAAAATGTCAATTCACCGTTTAATGTTGAATTTAAACAACCGTCCACCGAACAGTTATAATAACTTTTTTTTTGTTGCTCCATTTTTGCACTTCACAGACGCGTGTCTCAAGCGGATGGCACTCGCGCTCGCACTGTTTTCAACCGTTCTGAGATATCGTGTCCGTGAGCGGTGTCTATGCACGTTGCTCGAGCGCACTTTGTATGTAGATCACCTATGATGTAGATTGACTTCTGCACTCTCTGTATTTTGTGACAATACCTTTCAAAACACAACAACGCTGTTTGGCGGCAGAATTAGGTGCACTAATATGTATTTCAGCCCATTAAAATTAATTATCCAAGAAAAGAGGGCATTGGTAAAGAGTAGCGATATCACGACTTACGAGTTGCAGGCCGTGAGTTCGAACCCAAGCAGGCACTTTACTTTGTATATTTAATTTCATTACCCGGTTAGACTGGAAGCCGACCCCAACATAGTTGGGAAAAGGCTAGGCAGATGATGATTTAATTTCATTACACAACTGCTCTCCAAACGGTGAAGGAAAACATCGTGAAGAAACCGGCATGTCCTAGAAACAGAAATTCGAGGACATGTGACTTGTACCAAACTGCACAGAAAGAAGGCCTGTGTCCCAGCAGTGGGAACGTTATAGGCTGATTATGTTTATTTATGTCATTTAAGAAAAAGACAAACTGTGCCGACGCCAAATAAATTTGAATAAGGTGGATGGATGATTCATCAGAGGATCAACGGGAATAATGCATGTTCTAGGCCTTTATAAGGCCATTGGCTACAATTAATAGGTTCTCACAGGATCACACGCCCTTACCATGTTCACAGTAAACAGGCTGAGGCCTGAAATTGGATGGCCATGTTAACTAAGGCCATAATTACTTGAGTAGGCCATTGTTCAGAGTTGAAGCTAAAAGGTGAAAATATTTTAGCAAAATTAAATGAAAGGACTAGAGAAATGAATACTCGTACAAAACAAAGTAATTAGATTTTTTTCTTAATTCTGTTTTATAAGTAAATAAGGTATGTCATTGTCCAGACTTAAAGGAAAAAAAGGTGCAGATATTTTAGCAGAACGAGTCATCGTTAAATCAATTCAAAACATAATTTTCTTTTGTATATTTTGTTTTATAAGGTAACTAGCTGACCCGGTGAGCTTCGTATCGCCAGCCATCGCCAGCCGCTCTGCCCCCGCTTTATAAATCTCTCATGTCTTCTAAGATATTCATTTTAATGATATGCTATAAAGGGTAATTTTGATTTACACAAAATGCACAACGTATCTAATGTATTTAATTGGATAAGGACTCATACCGTATTGTTTAAAATAGCTTGGCAAATAACCCATAATTTTTTGTAATATGAAAAAGATAAAAATGGTTACTGTGGTTATCCTTAGAAGATAAACATATACCATCGCGGACTTTTTTATCGATCTTTTTAAGATATACAATGCCGTAGTATTTTAAATTGATCTATCTTGTAGGGTTTAGCCAGCGTTTGCAATGTAAGCGCACAAAAATATGTTTGTTACGACATTACATTGCAAATCTTTGAATTTCTCGGCTTTTCTCTATTATAATATGCATGTATTATACATATAAACCTTCCTCTTGGATCACTCTATCTATTTGAAAAAACCGCATCAAAATCCGTTGCGTAGTTTTAAAGATCTAATTTTTTTAAGCATACATAGGGACAGACAGACGGCGGGAAGTGAGTTTGTTTTATACTATGTAAGTATTCATATCAAAAACCTTTCACGCAGAAAAAAAAACCTATCGTCCAAGACAATTTTTTCGGCATCTTGTTATTTAACCATTAGGTTAATTACGTTACACACTAACAGTAGCAATGGCTTTCATTTTGACAGCTCAACAACATTCATTGCGTTATTTACTGCCTAGCCTTTTCCCAACTATGTTGAGGTCGGCTTCCAGTCTAACCGGATGCAGCTGAATACTAGTATTTTACATGGAGCGACTGCCTTTCTGACCTCCACAACCCAGTTACTGGGTAATACGATACCCATTGGTAAGACTGGTTGTCATTTTTCGTCGACAATTTAAATTTTTCGTCGTTTTTTTTTTCGTTTGGTTTTTTTAGGCCTCAAACTCAAACTCAAAGCATTTATTTCAATTAAACCATTTACAGGCACTTTTGAATTGTCAAGAAGTCGGTCAGTCAAAAATAAAATGAAGCTAGTTGCCCATTCCAAAGCGTACAGTCCGTCAAATCTAAGAAGTACCGTTTGACGTTTCATATTTTTCAACTTTGTCCATACGAATTCATCATAAAACCATGAATTTAGAAAGATTTCATTATTGTATCTAAAAATGTACAATTCTTAATATCTAAATGTAATTGAAAACTTTCAAACAAAGCCAAATAACACATATTTATAACTGTCAAACGGTACTTCTTAGATTTGACGGACTGTAGGTACCTATGGAGAAGAACGGGCAAGAAACTCTATGGACACTCTTTTAAATTATATTTTTACAAAAATATTAGTTACATCATTAATGTTGAATTTATAATAATATGTGAGAACGATGTAAAAAAGATGTATGCGTTAAAAGCGTCCAGAGTACAGCAAATATTAAATAATAAAAAAAAAACAACAATCCAAAAATAAAACCCCAACTGACGGCGCCCGTTCACGAACATGACGCATGTCTGAATTACTGAATCCATAGTAATTAAATAGGTTGTGCGTCAATGTGCCTGCCACAGTATAAACATATTTTTGAAAGGAACGAAAAGGAACTTGGCCTGATATTAAACAGAAGTTGGTAGATAAGAATAAGTATTTTCGAACGAGTTCATTATAATCTTGTCATCCAAAATTTTTTTTTTTTTTATGAATTAAACTGGTCTACTTACCTATAATTTCTGAAGACCGAAAATATCATCAACTTTATTGAGAAACCCGTTGAACTAAACAGAACAATTGATTAAATCCTCATCTCGTTCACTGCCTAGCTATCCACAAAAGGATATTTATTTAAATTAAATCACTTATAATTCCTAACTCTCTCGGAGTTAGGAATAAGTGATTTGCGAGGACAACAAAGAGTGGGATTATTCACTGTTCACCAAAAGCTAGAATTATAAACATTATTCATTCAAACTTTGTAATGAAGAGGGGTGGAAGGATCCTTCAAAAGTTTTCATTAGGGAAACGAGTCGGCCAATAAGGAATGAAGTGGGTGACAAGTTATTATTAATGCAGCCGAGAACGACACAGAGTAGCGAAGTTCAGTTGATTAATATTTAATTTTGATGAAATTAGAACTAAGAAAAATGGCGTGAAAAAGTAATGATTATGAATGTGGATGCCTGCGCGGTAATTACGTAACAAACTAACACTAGGAACGGCTTTCATTTTGACAGTTCAACAACATTCGTTGCGTTATTTACGTTGTTGAGCAGACAAATTTTTCGAACATATGAAGCAATGGATTAGCAATATTCTTCAAAATGATTCAGATTGAGATTGCAAGTGTGTTACGCAATTACGGTCCTGGATATGAGTAGAGATAGACCAAGTACACGATGCATGGATTATACGAAAGAAGTTTTGGCTAGAAAGGGGTGGCTTTTGAACAGTTTTTTGAAAGGACTCGAGTGGATAATAGAAATTTATGAAAGTAGATACATACATATACCGATCCTGAATCAATTGGAATCATCATCTACCTAGCCTTCTCCCAATTATGTTGAGGTCGGTTTCCAGTCTAACCGGATACTATACCAGTATTTTACATGGAGGGACTGCTTATCTGACCTCCACAACCCAGTTACTAGGTAATACGATACCCCTTGGTAAGACTGTTTGTCAGACTCGGGCTTCTGACGACCCGTAACGATTGTCAAAGATTTACGAATGGCAGCCGGAGCCAACGGCTTAACGTGCTTTCCGAGGCACGGAGGGTCTTGGTATGTAAAAATGGTCACCCATCCATGGACCAACCGCGGCAAGCGAAGCATAACCTGATCGATCGGCCCGTGCGGCTGTTATTACTTAGCCACAAGCCTATCTAGCCCCCGAATAAATTGGAAATTAGAAATGAAAATTAGAATGAAGGGATGTGTAGGGATTAGTTGCAACGTGTCTAATATAACTCTCTCGTTGGTCTCGTCGTCACAAGCGCTATTATCGAGCATGAGGTCCTGGGTGCCATTCCCAGGTCTGGAAAAATGTTTAGGTTTTTCCATTTGGAATTTCTCAGTAGCAGCCCAGATTTTGATGTTGGAGGTGTGAACATCCCCGTGCCTCGGAAAGCACGGAAAGCCGTTGGTCCTGCGTCTAATCTCTCCCCGGTCGGATTGCCGTCCCATAGGAGTATGAGAGTAAAGGAACAGAGAGTGCAGCTGTGTCGAAATTCAGTCGGGATGATATAAAGCATTTATTTAAAAGGACTCTTTTAAATCAAGATATTACAAAATCCTGGGTACATTATTTTTGCGTCTATGTGAGAGCAATGTAAAAAAAAAAACAAATGAAGAAGCAATTCAAAATGTAAGGTTAAAAAGAGATGACCAGTCTCAACCGACGCCGACGGCGCGGCGCCCGTTCACGAACATGACGATTATTATTCATATGAACAAGTATGTATATTTAGTTGCCGCGATTCTAACAATTAAGTTTTCATCATAGTCTTACTGTATTCCGTACTCTGTGTGTTTAATCAGTAGATTTAATTAGTGCCGCTTGAGACCTAGGTACTTATAATAATATTTTTTCTCAACATCTTGTCCCGGATATTTATGAGTGCTTAGTTGAAAAGTAATAAAAAATAAGTAGAAGAATCTCATTATTTCTAATGTAAGAAGATTTCATCTTATTATTTTACTAATTAATTTTGATTTTAAGACTGATTGCTTACGAAGTTTCATTAAAATCGGTTCATTCATTTCGAAAAACAAGGGCGTGAAGTTTGTATGAAATGCCGTAAGTCGGATTCACAAATACGCAAAAAATGTGCTTACGAAAATATGATATTTTAACCTGTACCTACCTGTTTTTCCATAACATTTAAGAACAGCGCCCAAATTGAATAACACACTTTCATAATCACAATCCGAAATGTTTTGAAGAAAGTTTAAAAAAATGGATTTATTTGCTCTACAAGGTAAATAATGCAATGAATGTTGTTGAAAGGCAAGAATGAATGAAAGGCATTGTCATTTTAAGTGTGTCTCGCAATTACGCCAACGGTCAAAAGGCCAATTCACGTAAAGCACTTAAAAAACGTTCAAGTTCAAGGCGCAATCTTATCTCAATCAATGCCAAAAACTTGTCAAAATTATATGTAAATAAATTGTATTTTTAACAGATTGAGACTGAGATCAGAGGGGCAATTCTCGTTATTTTAAAAACGTTCACAGTCTGATCTCAGTCTCAATCTGTCAAAAATACCTTTAATTTACCTACATTTGACAAGTTTTTGACATTTATTTGTCGCTGAGATGAGACTGCGACTACATTTTGAATTACGTTTTAAATTACGAGAATTGGCCTTCTGAATGTGAGGGAATTGCCCCTCTGGACGCTTACCGCGAGAGCTGATTCCTCAGATGTCTAAAAAATAAAAGAAAATATAAATTTCACAACGATGCCAATGTTTCCTTTTAATTCCACGCTGCAGAACCACAAACATATTACTGTACCCGCTCACTTTTACTTCCAGTATTTTCTTTCAGTTTGCGGCCATTTTCTCGAATTGAAGGATTTTCTTTAATTCCCTCTGAACCGAGTAGGAAGAGGAATTGTGTTGTCTGAAAGATATACTCGTTCTTCTGCGTAAAATACAGTGCAGAAACAAACAGCTCTGTATTTTATCTTTTAGAAATGAGAAAAACAGGAAGCGTAAATTGCAAATTGGTAGCATAATATAATGGGGATTGTCCAAAATTTCTAACCATTAGATTTTATTTTATTTTTTGAAAATTTAGAGCATTTTGAGAAACTAATTTGAATATTTTGATGATTGGCTCAATAGTTATTTAAAAAAAAATGTTTTTAAGGTAGGTGACGTCATCATTGGCTTAAAAGATTAAGTGCCGTTGCCTCACTAGTACATCATTAAAAAATTAAATCTGTCAATACACCGTCATCCATATCACATCTGTCAAAGTGTTAATACTATCATAAACAAGCTAAATAAAAGCTTGTAATAATCGAATCCTATCCTATCGTATTTGTTTACAAATGGTTTTTATGAGTATGTGTCGTCCAAGGAATATACTACTCTCTGTCGTCACTAGAACAATCGACGCGGCGACTTAGAAATAGAATAATAACGCACGCGGCGACATAATTTTATTGTTCGTTTTCCTGAACCACTAATGACCACAATGAGCGATACTTTTGTTAAAGCTGACTCGCGAAACCTGCCTAAAATTAGAGTATATTTCTACTAGCAGCCATCATAGCGTAAGTAAAGGCGGATTTACATTACTGTGTTGTGTCGTGTCGTGACGCCATTTGACGCAATTTTAGCCAATCAAAACTCGTTGTGATTTGACGTAGGTAGTCTTGAACAGATTAGTTTGATTGGTGTATTCCGCGTCACAACACAACACGACACAGTAGTGTAAATCCGGCTTAACGCATACAACAAAACGAGATTGTTTATATTTTTGACATTTACGAGTATATTATAATTTGACACTTGACAGATTGTAGACAATACTTGCGTCTTACTTTTTATTTTCTGAGGTAACGATACAAAACTGTACAGCCAAAGCTGACGTAATTTGAAAGGCAAAGAAGGTCAATCGTATTTTATCAAAAATATCAATAAAATATGAATTTTTTTCATAAATAATTAGTCCGTAATGATCAGTAACGCTATTCCTCGAAATGGTTTTTCAATTACAATATTTAAAAAAAATATGAACAATGCCCATTCCCGTATTTTTATGAACGTTCGCATTATAGTCTGTCGCGATCTGTAAAAAATACCTTTATTTTAACTATATTTTTGTCAAGTTTTTGACATTGACTAGCTGTCACTGAGATAAAATTGCGATTTGATTTTGAACTTTTTACTTACAACAATTGGCTTATATGGGTTTCTCCTGCACCCTGCCTACGTAACACGCTTTCTATCACACTCCGAAGGATTTTGACGTAAATTTCAAACTCATTGTTATGTATACTCGTATTTGAAAAATTCGTTTGTACAACAACGTAAATAGCGCAATGATGGTGTAGTGATCGACCGTTATAAATGTCATGCGAGGTGTCTATGGGTCAATTTATTTTTTTAATCTTTTTTTTTTTCTCTCAACTTTTTTGAAGTTTTTTTTAATGCTTGTATTGTGTCTTTTGTTGCACTGAATAAACGGTTTATCTATCTATCTATCTATCAATGAATGTCGTTGAATTGTCAAAAGGAATGTCATTGCCGTTGTAAGTGTGTTATGTAACAATTACCCCACTGATTGATTTGACGCCTGTCACCTGCATACCGTGACAGCTGCTAATAGTATCTAATTACTGTCTTGTCAGCTGTGAGTTGTTATGTAAACTCAAGATAATGAGGTGGCTTCAGGCACACTTAGTGCATGATGCAGCTATTATAGAGCGCCTGCAGCTTGAATTAATTAGGTAAACGTGTAATTTGAATCTGAGATTGTTTGATGATTCAGTTATCAAGATAATAGATAGACATTGACGGTATTTATTAAACTAATATGATGTTATTTTTTATTTATTTGTATAGTAGGTCAGTTAGTCTTTTTTTCCGTGCCTCAGAAAGCACGTTAAGCCGTTGGTCCCGGCTGTCATTCGTGGATCTTTGACAGTCGTTACGGGTAGTCAGAAGCCCGAAAGTCTGACAACCAGTCTTACCAAGGGGTATCGTATTACCCGTAAATGGGTTGTGGAGGTCAGATAGGCAGTCGCTCCATGTAAAATACTGGTATTCAGCTGCATCCGGTTAGACTGGAAGCCGACCCCAACATAGTTGGGAAAAGGCTAGGCAGATGATGATGAGGTTAGTTAGTCTTTTATCTAGTGTATATAGTTATATTGTAATATTATAGTTAATAAAATTAAACATATGATGCAAATCAATATCACTACATATTATAATATATCAAAACGGAACCACGGGAAGGTACTTTCTTGTTTCATTCATTCACCCTTCACTCATTCATTCTTTAACCCACTTACCAATTTCTGCTAACGCAAAAAGTTTAAAGTCCAATAAAGTATTTAAGCTGACTAAGTAAATAATTACGTAGGTATTAGTATAAGACTTTTGGTTGTTATTTTCATCTTTAAGATAGGTAAATAGTATTTAAGTAAACTAGTTATAAAATAATGAATTAATAAAATTTTGTCATTATTTCAAGACTTCTAATGCTAAATATTGTTATGAATTTTATTGTCCTACAATCACCATAAAGTATGCTCATGCCGCCTGTGATACAGGTTTATCCTAGTACAGGCATCTAACATTATTATACCTTTGTAAATAATTTCTAAGACTTTTATGTAATAATTTTACCAATTTTAATACTGAATAAAACATTATTATTATTATTTCAGTAGTCGGGTTTTAATTTTTAAACTTTTTTCATTTCATTTCAGTAGGTTTTTTATTTAATTATTTTGGGGCTTATTTCAGTAATATTTATATTTATGAAATGTGCTAATTAAGCTCTTTCATTTGATACCCCACAAGGCACCAATGAACATAATACATACCGGTCAAAATATCTACCAGTCAGTCTTTATGCTTCGCCGTAGTCGGGTAAAAATTAAGTCCCCCCCGCCGCGACTGTTTGTTTGTCTAAACGCGATAAACATTTCCTGGAAGGAATTGGAGGAGGTCAGAAGTGAGACAGTAAAGGCTATAAAAAAAATAATAAGATTAAAAAAACAGAAGTGTTATAATCGACAGTGATCAGTATAAGCACAGTATAAAGTTCATATTTATACTGTGGTATAAGTGAGTGAGTTAAACAAGATTCAGGATCTTGGACCCGAAGAACTAGGAACTGACTGTTTACTTTAATCTCAAGGGATTAAAGTTTATAATCCAGTAAAGTTAATGCTGAACGCCAAGAAAGGAAGAAGTATAAGTTCTTTGGTAACAAGGCACAAACTTATAACAAGGCAGAAAGTGATGTTGCAACTTTATTGAGTTGTGTGTACACCCTACATTTTCAATTTACAACATAATGTTTTATCTACACTCAATTTTGAACCATTACTTAATGAGACAAGATTCAAAGTAGTGCGGTAAGTCTAAATAGATGTTTTCATAACATGTTGAGTTGTCTGTACGGTAGTTTAGCTTATATCCTTTATAATAAGAAGTCATCTTTGATTTATATAATCAAAGGAAGTCATGTAGTTCTTAGTTTCGTCAAAGCGTTGATGTCGGGACCCGGGACGTCCAAAGATTGTTTTACTTTTTGTTTTGTCTGCTTAACCGAGCTTGTTTGTGGTTGCCCCAATAAATAAAGGCTTCCAGGCAGGGCTTAAAAATCTTATAAAGAGACACTACAAAGTGAAAAATAACTATTATTTCGGAAGTCGGTGTCCTTGGGTTCGCATTTTCGTTGTTTGCCACCGACTTTCGAAATTATGTCTTTTTTGTAAGACGTTTTTATTTTTCACTTTTAGGTTGTACTTACCCTACAAAAATTCGTATAACACTACTTGCTATGTAAATATCAGTGACAGGAAGTCATTATAACATCATCAATATAAACAAAGTGGCAAAAATACGTATTATTGAAGCTAACTTAAAATTTTCCCAAGCAAAGTTAATAAAATTTATATGAGACCACCCCTGAGGCATACCCTATCCATTAAAAAAAGAATTTTTGAAATTGATTTACAATTTCAGGAGATATTGCGTAACAAACATACAAAAAAAAACATACTGTCAGATTGAGAACCTCCTCCTTTTTGAAGTCGCTTAAAAAAGACGGCTCAACATCTGCCGTCATCTGCCTAGCCTTTTCCAAACTATGTTGGGGTCGGCTTCCAGTCTAAACAGGATGCAGCTGAATACCAGTATTTTACACGGAGCGACTGCCTATCTGACCTCTACAACAAAATCTAACAAGGACCAACCGCGGCAAGCGTAGCTTAGCCTGATCGTCTTTTTATTAACCGACGAAAAAACGGAGGAGGTTATCAAGTCGACGCGTATTTTTTTTTTTTTTTTTGTATGATCACGCATAACTTTTTACAGAGCAGTCCGATTTTGATAATTATTTTTTTATTGGAAAGGGTATACCCCGAAGTTGATCCCATATTTTGGACAAAATATTCCAACCCTAAGGGTAGGAAAACAGGGGATGATGATTGATTGTTCACTCACTGATTGTAATTATGATTGATTGTTCACTCACTGATTGTAATTATGATTGATTGTTCACTCACTGATTGTAATTATGATTGATTGTTCACTCACTGATTGTAATTTTATGACCACGCATAACTTTTTACAGAGTGGTCTGATTTTGATAATTCTTATTTTATTGGATAGGGCATACTTCGAAGTTGGTCTCATATAAATTTAGAAAAAGAAATCCTACCCTAAGAGTGGGAAAATAGGGGTGATTTATTGTTTATTCACAGATTTTAATGTATTACAATTAAATAATAAAAAGGCATACCCATGTTGGTATATAAAGCCTGATTTTTTTGTTAAGTATTTTATTATAAAACAAATAATAGTTAAAATAGGATTATATAACAGTTAATAGCTAAAATTCTAAGATATAATCAAAAAGTACTCTGTGGATATAATCGTAAGATAAAAAGTAACGTCATGGAGAGAAATTTTTTATTGAGTGACAGACCGTTTCTTTTGTCTTTTCATTTTTACATAAAGTTTGCATGTCCAATACATGCCAGTATTTTACATAAAGCTTGTATATCCAATACACCCACTAAATCTTAATTTAAAAAACGTCTAAAATCAACCATCTTTAACACCTAAACCAGTTATGCATTTATAGTACAGTGGGTTATAGGAGTTACCTGACCCACCCTATAAACGAAGGAATTTGAACCCTCTGCCTGTAACATTAAGAGTTATTTCATTTGTATGAGTTTATCAGACTAGCGCTACTCGGTAATACTTTCGCCTAACTTGTAATAAGTGGGTAGTTGAAAGACAAATATGCGTATTCATTATAAAACTAGTATTCAAATGTCCGTCACAATAATAAAGCTAAATGCCAGTCTACGCACAATTGCAGTGACTACGCGTGAATATTTTTTACCTTGCCTTACTAAATTGCGAAAACAACGTCTTTTTCCAAGTTTTTAATTTATTTTTTATAGTTTTATTATCATGTCTCAATTGAGTGATTATTTAAAATACAAAATAATCTAATTGCACGAGGAGAATGTTGGCATCAGAGAGATTGCTAGGAGACATAATGTTTATTTATTATTATTTATTTATTTAATACTTTAAGCACAAATGTACAGAGGCGGACTTAATGCCATAGGCATTTTCTACCAGTCAACCAATCAATCAATATTATAGCAGTAAGTGTATTTTTCTAATTTTATACTTTGTTTTTATACCTAACTATTCCTTATGTGACGTAAGCAAACATATTTTTTATAACGTATAGTGACACCTGTTTCATTTCTTTGTTTTACAGAAATACAGTCAGATTGTGGTTAAAACGTAAACCCAATAGAAAACTTGTGGGGTCAAATGATTTTAAATTGGGATTCATCAGAAGTCAGGAGAATTTGGCGCAACTTGTGATTTCAACGTTCTCATGAAGAGTAAGTGATGCTTGCTTTCCATTTTATTGTAATTTTTGACGTTCAAAAGTGCCTTTTATGTCCCTATTTGAAATAAATCACTTTGACTTCATCATCAGCCCCTTTGTTCTCATATTATTACATTCGCAAAATATTATATTCGCAAAATATTATATTTTCGAATTATTATATTATCAAAATATTACACAAAGAACAATCACAGCGAAAAATGTTTTTAATTTGAGGGAAACAATAATAAATATTTGACATCATCACATAGGTAGTAGTAGTAGGTAATCCTGAAGATATGCATTAATATAATATTACGTGCATTTATATTGAAGTTTTAATAGATAAACTCTTTGCTAGTAGTTCCTGTCAGATTACAATGAAAAACCTATGTTTGTACTAGTGTCAGTTTTTATTTATCAATTGTTTTTGATGTATAATGTGACATTGTGAATAATATTTAATGGGAATAAATTTTGCATTCTGATAAATAAATATTAAAATAAAAATGTCTGAAGATAGTGAAGCCAAGTTTATAACGAGTCAAAAAGGCAAGTCTGTTTTTTTATATAACAGTTACAAATACAACTTCTTCATGAAAAATAAAAATGGTACAACCAACTGGAGATGTTGCAACCAAAGGGAGTGCAAGACTTCGATTACATTAAGTTTGGATAAGAAAGTCGTTAGACAGCCCAAACATAGTTGCAGCGTTGATTTTGAAAGAAATATAATTGATATGGCAATGGAGGAGTGCAAAAAAGAAGTGTGCGAAAATTTTTAACCCATTCCAAAAATATTTGAAAAGCACTTCTTGGGAAAACAAGTTTTTCAAAATAAAGAGTATCTGATCCCATCATTTACGTCCAAAAAGGACACTCTGTACAGGAAACGAAATAATTTTTTGAATGTCGGTACATCAAAGACTACAAGTAATGTGAGATTGCCACACCACATTGTGCAAGACTTTTTTTTATTTGATAATTATGATGGTGAAACGGATGATAGAATTATAATATTTTCGATGTTACCTGCTCAAAAGCTACGAGAATTATTCCAGACAATTGATATTGTCGTATACAATATCAATTGTCTGGAATAATTCTCGTAGAGATGGTAGAGATGGTACATTCAAGGTGACACCGTCGCCTTTTTACCAATTGTACACCTTACATATTGATATCGCACGAGACCAAAACACAATTAGTTTTGTACCTATTGTCTATGGCTTATTACCAAATAAGAACACAAATACATACAAATAAGGTTATTTTCTGTACTTAGAAATCAATTTCGTATGAATATTAGTTCATACAAATGCGATTACGAAATTGCTGCAATTAATGCTATACGTGAGGTATATCCAGAAATAAAAGTAAAAGGCTCTTATTAGCATTTTTTAAATGCTGTGTTTAGAATGAGTAAAAAATTGAATTTCAACGAAACTCACTTAGGTCGCAAAATCACACAGTTGTGCACAAGTTTGGCTCTGTTACCACCCAATCTAATTCCAGAAGCATATCTTGCTATATATGAAATCGCGCCAGAGACGGAAGTTTCACAGAAATTTCTAGACTATTTTAATAACCAGTGGATACAAACCATTGCCAAAGATATTTTTAGCTGTTATGGTGATAAGAACCGTACTAAGAATGCAGTGGAAGGATGGCACAGAAGAGTTAACTCTCGAATTCCATCTCGACAAACCATTTTCCAATTTTTAGTAGCATTAAAAGTAGAAGCTCAAATTCAAAATAAAAGATTGCTAAAAAGTGCTTTCCACTGCCCTGATAAAAAAAGATCTTTAAAATACATTGAAAATGATAGAAAAATTAATTGCATTATCACAGACTGTTTATCCAACAAAATTCAATCAATAGAATGCTTAACCATGTTAGCGGCGTTGAATAAGCTCCCATAAATTTTCCATGATTGCAATTTTTATTGTTGAGCGGCTGTACCAATCGTCGTGCTTGGAAACAGATGCCACTTGTGAAAACTTGTATGCACTTGATCACTCGGGATTTGTTTAGTTTCAGTTATTATTAATTATATTTTATTAATGATAAATGCAAATAATTTTGCAATACTGTATGATACTGCAATTCATTTTTATTTTAATATTGTATTACGCTCGAAAGTGTTTCCATGATGCCTAGGTATTGGAATAAAGAGATTTTGATTTAAATAAATTCATTTTTATTTTTCACTGTGTTTGATTGTACTTCTAATATTTTGAGAATATAATAATTCGAGAATATAATATTTTGCGAATATAATATTTTGCGAATGTAATAATTTATGAGAAGAAAGGCTCCATTCAGCTGCTACCAGCCACATTTTTACTTTAAATAGTTTATCACTGGATTTTTTTTGTAATGTATCTACAAATTTACGGTTTTCAGATTTTTTCCTTTACTTGTGCTACATGACATTGCTTCTTGCCAAATTTCATGATTCTAGGTCAACGGGAAGTGCCCTATAGGTTTTGATTCCGGAACATAAACGCCCGTACATTTTGATTGCCTTGACTTACAAATTTGTTTTTTTTTTTCACTGCTTCAAGGGATAGCAGCCCTGAGTATTTCATATTAATTTTAACTTGATAACTCCACGCGTTCCTGAGAAAAAGGGTCTTGACCGACGGACAGACAGACGGACAACGAAGTGATCTTATAAGAGTTCCGTTTTCCCTTTCGAGGTACGGAACCCTAAAACAATTGCTGTTCCATACTTTTTGACCGCGTATGTATTGCATGGTTCTATAAAACAGCAGATTTTTATTTTGTTCATTTAAGATTCTGGTGACAAGCAAAAGCTGTTTCTATCACATTTCACTGTAAATTGTAGGTATGTGACATTATCTATTCCTAAAACGCTACCGCTTATGCACTCCATTGCTGCCTAACCATTCACTGTCATGACATCGGCTCGAGAATCCCTTTCCTATATGCTTACGAGGCCTCATCGGCCTCACTACCCGAGCCCTGGTCCAACGCGGCCATTATTTACGTATATCTTACGATACATGCCATAGAATTGGGCGTTAGAGTGAATTTTTGAAGTTAGGATGCTGTTCTTGTTGAAGGACTCCAGCTCATGCCGCTATCTTCGTCTCGGCCTGCCGCGATGTCGCAACTCGAATAAAAAAATAGTACTTAATTGTTTGGTCGCAAAAAATGTGCTACTAAATAACAGTTTCAGCTAAGTGCAAAGAGATTTATTTTTATTGTTTCAACGAGAGTGCGATTTCTAGTAATGCCACACTTAGCGTTAATGACCAGCATTTAGCACCATACTGCGTATAATATAGAAAAAAAAATACTCCTAATTTTATCAGCCCTAATTTTGGTGAACGAAACCATAAATATGGGCAATATGGCGGCTGTAAATACAGATGATATATTATACTTTTAGAGCTAATGGAACCCAAGATGAAAACTATTGTGATATCTGGACTGAAACCAGCCAAGTGGAATAATTTTTAGAAGAGGTTGCTGAAGGTTTTTTGTTCAATCTTAGGCCGACCTCACACTTACAATAATATTGGGCAATATCGCAAATTGCGCAATAATTTATTTATGTTTTATATGAAGGCCTACCAACTAAATACAAACACAGTATTATAGAGCATTGATACACACTGAAACAAAATTAAAGTTAAAAACTTTTTTCCAAAAAAAAACAACCGTCTTAAAAAAAACTACAAAGTGATAAATAACTTTAATTTCGGAAGTCGGTGTCGTTGGTTCCGCATTTTCGTTTTTTGACACCGACTATCCCTTCGTAGTTTTTTTTAAGTCGGTTGTTTTTTTTTTGTAAAAAAGTTTTTATTTTTCACTTTTTAGTTGTATCTACTCCACACAAATTCAAATAACACTAGTGCATTGCAGAATTGAAGACACCGACTAGAAGAATCATCAAAATTCGCATAGAAATGCCGGAGATGCAGTACATTTATGCATATAACATCGTATATAAGAATAATTATATAATGTATTATATACTAAAACCTTCCTGAAAGTATGTAGATCACATTAGTGAAAGAATGATCAAAATTGGTTCATTAGTTTTTGAGAAAATCGCGGACATACAAACATACATACATACGGGTCGAATACAGACCCTGCTTTTTTGAAGTCGGTTAATGAAATCGGTTAAAAAAGGACTGATAATCAGCTGCGGTATCCGGATAGACTAGAAGCCGAGCCCAACATTATGATAGGAATCGGCAACGCAGTTACATAAGATTGAACAAAAGCGAATTTGAGCGAGTTTCAATAATTATGTCATTGATATAATTATGTATTATTTTCGTAGATACGTAACGCGCTAACATCGCAACCACTAAACCTGGGCTCGGTGCACGACTACATGCACCGAAACTCACACATCTGTGATTACAGTCGCAAACCTACAGTTCTGATAGACAAGGACAGAGATAGGAGCTGACGCTGTCGTGCGAGCGAAATCGCCTTAGCCGCTAAATGCTTACGATTATGAACTTTGATAGTACGTAACGCGCGATGCGTCGTATTATCTGTCTCGCTCTTACAAACATGGCGAAACAAATATTAAATGTTATAATAATTTTCAACAAATTAACATATTTAGCTGTATTTACCTGTGGTAAGTAATCCCTTGTGTCTTATTTTTCTTCCTTGTATTATTAAAACACTGTTTAGCTGCACAAGAAGTCATTTTAATGCGTATTTATTGCAAAAAAAACTGAAATAATTGAGCTGTGTGATCAACGATGTTCCGTGCGCGACTGAGTGCTTAGTTAGTACAATCACTCACTTTAGCAGTTTATTTAATATATCAATGAATTATGTGCTTTTTTACTGCACCTTTTAGTATAAGTTTTGCGCAATATTTTACTATACTCGTGGAGTTTCTTTCCGGTTCTTATCTAATAGGAGACAAGCCATTGGAACCGTACACCTAGCTTCCAAAGTTTCATAAGTGACCATTTAGGTTTACGTGAAGTAAAACATTTTGCTAAGATGAAAAGATTGAAGCTTAATGGGCAGTCAATATTATTGCTTGAAAATAATTATTGATCTTTTGAGTACAAGAAGTGATTCAATCATTTGTTGCGCAATAAAAATATTGTATAAACCATAGAAATGTATTTCATATATCTATAGTATAAACTTATTGTACAGACGCCAGCACATCAACCTACTACAATCTGTCAGATTTCTGTAATAGATTTTCAACTTTATCGCTAAAGCATAAGGTTCAATGTTGATTGGGAAAATTTGACAGTTAGGTGTAGGTTGATGTGCTGGCGTCTGTACTTAGGTGTAGAAGCCGCCTTAGGCCTGATGTGGGTTTCCCTTAAAGAAAGGCCGCTAAAGGAAATATAAAGGTTTACTTTAAAAGTAAAGGGTCTCGGAAATAATAAAGTTCGCTTTTTATGTGGGATGACAGTAACTTGGGCAAATAATCTGGAGAGGATTGAGGAAATACTTATGTTCTTTGTATAGGACAAACGCAATATAAAGCGAGTTGTTTATTTTAGCCTGATTGATGGCCAAGTTGCAAGGCTACCTATGTATTTTACGAAATATCATGTAAATTGTAGTGTTGAGTTGATGTTGGTGCTTTCACCAAGTGTTATAGCATATCGCAAGTCGGTTTTAATACTTTGACCTTGAGCTGATCCAGCGTAGTACACACAACTACACATCAAGCTATACATAACCAGTATAAGCTGACTTCTGATTGTATGAAAAACCTATACAATGCGAGGTCAACTCAAACTGGAAATGTATAGCTTGATGTGTAGCCGTGTGTACAGAATTTCAATAGATTGTGAGGACATGCGGCACACTGTATACTATCTCTCAATTCATCACGCGCAATAATGTAATGCAACTAGACATGTTACTATTATTTCGTTTATTTATTTAGTTAGGTATCTTTTTGACGTGATAACGTCTTATAAATCGATGAACGCCGGCTGCACGCACGAAAAAGTATGACTCATTGTCACGTTCCGCCTGAGCCGAGCGTGCAAGCGAGAGCGCGGAACAAGCGATAGAGAGGCACGATCGGCCTAAGCGTTCGGTTTGTGACGCATCTGTCTGATATTTTCTTATGACGTTATCACGTAAAATATTATCGTCCGTAAACCGACTTTACAGACAACCAATTTTTTATTACATTTTAAATATGTCTTAAAATATAAAAAATTATGATAAAAACATTTAAAAATTTAAAAAAAAATCTGTGATCCGCCGGTGTCGGGAGCAGAGTCCAAGCTACCGGTGGTTAGGGCTTCAGAGACAGGAACCTCCTCACAATGCGAGCCGTATCGAGGAGTACTGCCTTCTGAATCAGGCCCTTGATCCAACCGCCTAACGAGAGCCTCGAGAGATGTTGATCGAGGCTTTCGGCTATCAGGCCATTGGCTGATACGATAATCAATTATTATCTGTTATGTTTTTATTTTCTTTAGGGGTCCGCGGCTAAATAATAACAGCCGCACAGGTCGATCGATCAGGTTAAGCTACGCTTGCCGCGGTTAGTCTGTGGATGGGTGACCATCTTTACATACCGAGACCCCTTCATGCTTCGGGAAGCACGTTAAGCCGTTGGTCTCGGCTGACATTCGTGAATCTTTGACAGTGATGTGCTGGCGTCTGTACATACAAAAACATTACAAATGAATCTATAACGTTACTCTGGTAACGTTATTACAAGCGGACTCGTGGCTGTCTGGGAGTCAATTACGCCTGAAGAGTGTGCAGCGTTGGTTGCAACCTGTGGTTGCAACCATGCCTCTTCGCATTAAAGCTGTCATTGAGAACAAAGGCGACACAACTAAGTGGTTGACGAACTATTTTGCGTGAGTGACAAGGGTAGACGAATACTTTTGCGTTAAGTTTTTTAGAATATTTTTTAATTTTTTTATGTTATTGTAAAGTCATGAAAGAATTTCAGTTACCTATGTTAAAATAAACTTTAAAATGTTCCTCAAATTGTGGTTTACTTTTTATTAAACGTTCTTAATTATTTTACCAATATTTACTTTCTATATTTTACGCTTTGCACTACTTTCCATACTAGACGAACTGTTTTGCATCGGGACTCGTACTAAGGGTAGGTACTTGAAAAATATCTGCTATTTTATTAGGACTTTTTACCCAATGCGTCTCAAAAACGCCATTGTCAGTTAAACCTATCGAAGCGCTCGGCTCATGGGGCCCGAGTGCAGGAAGCCTACCACAAGCTCTTAACGCGATCCATTTTAGGACCTAAACTGAACTGTTCTTCTAATTCGTAATATGACGTCAGTTTAACGATTCAGTTTAGGCCGTGCCATTCTGCTGACAGCGATTGTCCCAAACTGAGTCGCAAGTTTTGGTTTCATTCATACTTATTGTTCGGTACCATGAGTCATGACGTCCATAGAGCAGCTTAAGCGATGCAGTTTAGGAACCTAAAGTGAAATGTATTGTTTTTAAATCGTTTTTAATTAGATCATGGTAGGCCACCAGGTCTCCTTTTTAAGGAAATTTCTCGCCGGCTGATCGACACTTCACGTGACCAGAGGGCTGGGTGATTCTTTGACCAAAGATTTAGCATTGCCATTCAACGTGGCGATGCTGCCAGTCTTCTGGGCACGTTTCCGGATGACAGCGATGCGGATGAGTACTTCGACGCCTAAGTGTCTATTAATTTGTATAGTTAGTTAGTCTTTTAATTTAGTACCTACCTAGTGTACATGAAAATAAACAGATTCATAGAAATGTTATATTTCAGAGATAATTCCTATCAAAAGTAGCATGGTGACCCTGAATATATTCCACTTATGATACAGAGTATGTATTGGCTAAGGAAAATCGTCAGTACTTAGAATGTTGAGGGCTGGATATGTAAAGTGGATATCTTTTTCCCTCCTGACTTTAGCGTTGTGTTTTGGTTATTATAATGACATAAATGTAACTACTGCTTTGAAACAATACTATTGTAAAAGCGAACCTTATAATCAACCTTTAGCTCGTTGTGTACGAAGCATGAAAATGAGAGAACAAAAAAAAAATATACAATTAGTTGCCAAAAATCATGATGATTAATTTACTTTTCTTATTTATTTAATCATTTATGTACAAAAAAATAGGTACAAAGGTGAAAGAGGACGGGTGGTTTGATGTGGTATGAAGGTGGTGGTGGTGGTTTTTCTTAAAGTTTTCGAGAAGCGTTAATAATAGTCAACGTTTAATTTCCGTTCATTTTCAACAATTTTGACTTCGTTAGACCCAAGGTCAATAAAACATATGTAGCTCTCTATAATCTAAGCCACTACAGCCATTTTACTGCCAAAAAAGGCACAGAGTACAAGGCAAGGTCCCCTTCCATATACAAACAATTACATTAAGTGTTTGGATAGCTGCCAACGCCATTATTAATGTTACCAGATTCATATTACGATAATCTTACTAGTTAATTACCGAAGGATACATGATCAACCTATAATGTTCCCACTGCTGGGATGCAGGCCTCCTCTCGGTGGGAGGAAGTGGGCCGTAATGCACCACGCGGGCCCAGTGCGGTTTGGTAAATGTCACATGTCTTCGAATTTTTGGTTTTAGGACATGCCGCGGTTTCCTTACGATGTTTTCCTGCACCGTTTTGAGAGCAGTGGTGTTGAAATAATGTTTCTGGAATACGTGATTTCTGGTATGTGACCTCTGAGTTTGTTTCGGCCTTTCTTCTCAGAGTAGTCAGATAGGAAACGCCGACCTCATCTAGATTAAAGGAAAATATGATCGACGTGTAAAAATGTTTGTACCTGCTTACAGAAATAAATCATTTATCATTTACAGGAAATGGAAAAACCACTTTTTTTTTTTCAATATAATAATATCTCACATAGGTGGCGGAATGTGGATGTACAAGATACCTCGAAAAATACAGACGTGATGATTGAATGAGTAGGAAATTGAACTAAAATTTATTTTGTACTAGAATAGATAGATTTTTATTAAAAACAGGTTTCAAGAACTCCAATAAACTAAAAAACCGGTACACTAATTCTGGTACAGCTCACCGCTCCCGCTCCCCGGGGCATTTGTAGACAATAAGCCAGCTTTGTTGCCCGTTCGAGACACCAGATCTTGATTCATAGAAGTCTTATAGTAATGGAAATGAAAGAGAGCATTCTTTTTAACCGACTTCTAAATAGGAGGAGGTTCTCAATTCGGACTTTTATATATATATATTTTATATTTATGTTCGGACATAACTCCGTCGTATATAGACGGATTTGAGAAAAATATTTTTTGTTCGAAAGAAGTTTATTCCGAAATGTTCCCATTTAAATTTCGCAAAGATTTGCTGATGAGTTTCGGAGACAGACAACGGAACTCTTCAATAAATACCAGCAAATCAACCGCGATTGCTGCTATCGCTTATGTATGCATTGTTTAAGAAATCACACAACATAACATCACGCCTGTATCCTCTAAAAAGGTACGCAGATGTGTTCAGTATACCACACGGTACACCCTCATTTCTGTCAAAGTTGTTATTGGGGTACCTCTAATCCAAAAATTCTCTCATTTTTTAATGGTTAAATGGGGGGGGGCTTTATCCATTAAAAAATGAGATCATTTTGGTGTCAAAAAACGAAAATGCAGAACCAACGACACCGACTTCCGAAATTAAAGTTATTTTTCACTTTGTAGTGGTTTTTTTGGAAGTTGGTTGTTTTTTTTTTTTTATAAAAAAAGTTTTTTCTAGTACATAGTACTCACAGACGTGCTATTATATTACAATATACTAGCTGTGCCCGCGACTTCGTTTGCGTGGATGTCGGAAAACAATAATGTGTCATCATCTGCCTAGCCTTTTCCTCTCTAACCGGATGCAGCTGAATACCAGTATTTTAAATGGAGCGACTGCCTATCTGAACTCTGGGTAATACGAAACCCCTTGGTAAGACTGGTTGTCAGACTTTCGGGCTTCTGATGACCCGAAACGACTGTCAAAGATCCACGAATGACAGCCGGGACCAACGGCTTGACGTGCGTTCCGAGGGACGGAGGGGTCTTGGTATGTAAAGATGGTCACCTATCCACGAACCAACCGCGGCAAGCGTAGCTTAACCTGATCAATCGACCCATGCGGCTGTTATTACTTAGTCACAAGCCCAAACAAAACAATAATGTGTCTCTTTATATCTATGCTCTTTACTAATTCTTAAATAAAAGCAGCCTAAGTTACTCATTCTAACATCAGCTATCTGCCAGTAAAAGTCCCGTCAAAATCGGATTAATTGTATCTGTTTGAAATAATTACAAACAGACACTACAATTTTATTTAAGTATTTGGATGTATGGATGTGTAGATTATAAGATTGAATATACAGGATTATTGGAAAAACACCAACGAGTTCTTAAGAGGTCATTGTATTCATCATTATGAACAACTTTTACTATGGGACCAAAGCTGAAATCGCGAAAAAAAAATCAGCTGAGTACAATGACCTCTTAAGAGGTTGTTGGTGATTTTCCAATAACCCTGTATAGTACGTTTGATAATAATAGCAAGCACGGATATAACAGAACCTCGTCCCCGCCTCTACAAATGCGGAACATCCGCAATTGATCGTGCGTCCACCTCACGTCCGCCTCTGCAAGGTCGAGTTATAACGGAGTTATGTATGCCAGCGTGCGGCGCTACGCGACTGCGCGTTCGCGAGACGCTTCAAAAGATGGGGGGAGTGCGGGGAGCGCGCGGGACGGGAAGTCGCATGACCTCAATGTGCACTCGGCTCGCTTGACGTCGCGTCGTGTTGACAACTCGCGTGTATTTGTTGCGTTTTAAAGAGCTGTTATACTTGCTAAAATCGCGTGATGAAGCCAAAAACAAGTGATATTTGGCAGTATTTTGTACAAATTGGTAATGACCATGCAAAATGCAAAACCTGTTGCAAAAACTATTCAAGAAAAGGCCGAACTACAACATCATTAAAAGGGCATTTGAAATCTATGCATAAAGAGAAATATAAGGAATTTTGTAAACTGGAAGAACAACGAGAAATAGCAAAAGTGAATGAGATACCATCAACAGTGACACCGTTACAGCAAGCAGAGAAGCAGGGGAACAAAAGAGAAGGTACAAAGAAAAATCAACTATGGAATACATCTCATGGTAAAGCAAAAAAAATGGACGATTTGATTGGAGAAATGATTGCATTACAGAATCTGCCATTCAATTTTGTTGAAGGCATTGGCTTTCACCGTGTAATGCAAACGGCATTGCCAAATTATCAGTTAAGGGGGACTCAATTCTTTACTGACCATATTTGTGGCAAAATATATACGAAAGTGGTAGTGAAAATCGGACAAATGCTCAAACAATTTCCTAAACTATCATTCACCACCGATATATGGTCCGAACCATGTGCTAATATGTCGCTTTTGAGTTTGACGGCACACGGGATCACTGAAGACTTCACTCAAATTAATATTGTTTTAGAATGCTGCTCAGCCTATAACCGTCTCATCGGTGATCAAATTTGGGACCATTTCAATATGATGCTGCTGGGGCGGGACATTGATAACGAGCAATTGCATTGCTTTATACATGATGGCGGCTCGAATATGGCCAGAGCAATGCATATGGCCAATATAACTGATGTAAATTGTACAGTCCACCAATTACAACAGTGTGTTCGTTCTGCCCTTGAAGACAATGAAGTAAAGGACTTAATTGCAAAATGCAAGAGGATATCGGGGCATTTTATAAACTCTCAAATAGCTCATGATGAGCTGATTAAAATTCAAATGGAGCAACTAAATGAACCTGCACTTCGAGTGATTCAGGACTGCAGTACCAGGTATGTTTTTATTTATTTATAACCAATATCCAGAAACCCTTTTTAAAATTAATTGATTTAGAAATTTATATTCATCTCTTTATTGTAGTAATAATTTATAGCAAAGGCATTTCTCTGATTAAAGTGGTCTTTATCCGACTTCTTTAAAAAAGAGGAAGTTCTCAATTCGTTTGTATTTTTTGTTTATCGAAGTTTCTTTCATTTCGTAGAGGAACGGGACCACAGCGTATATTTTTTTAGTTACGTAGTTTTTGAGTTAGCTTGAATAATAACTTCCTGCCTGCATATAGCAAGTACCTAGTGATATATACGAATTTGTGTGGGGTTAGATACCACAACTAAAAAGTAAAAATAAAAACTTTTTACAAAAAAAAACTTAATTTTTGGTTCTGCATTTTCGTGTTTTGTCACCGACTTCCGAAATTAAAGTAATTTTTTATTTTCTTGTGTTTTTTTAGAAGTCGTGTTTATTTTTTGTAAAAAAGTGTTATTCTTATAAATTCATTTTATCTGTAATTTTAGATGTAGCAGTACTTTCCTTATGGTCGAGCGGCTGTTGCGGATCAAAGACTCTATTTGCCAGTATACCATCAATCACAGTATTTTTCAAATAACTCCTGAAGAATGGGTGAGTCTTAGTAAAATAGTGGCTATACTGAATCCTTTCGAAGAAATAATGAGGAATTTAATCGATACAAAAACTTGCATATCTTCAGTGATCCCATTGATACACGGACTGAAGCATACCTTGCAGATAGAAAGAGACAAATATGGGACAAATTTAGATTTAAAAAACATGATAAAAAGAATAATAGAAGACCTCAATTCGAGATTCTGCGACCTACAAAGTAATACACTGTATTCGCTTGCTACATATCTGGATCCTAGATATAAGTTAAAGTTTTTTAATGAAATAGTTAAGGAACAAGTTATCTTCGAACTGTTACGCTTGTTAACGGTGCATGACTTGAGTCCTGCTGTAGCTGCAAGTGGAGTTAAAGATGGCGGAGCTTCTGCTCCCAAAAAATCGAATCCAATGGATGATGAACCATGCACAAGCTCCCAAGTATTATTAAATCTGAAGGACCTGTTGAAAAAAAGCAGTGATGATGAAGAGGAAATGGGATATGACACCACTGTCACTAATAGCAACCTCATGAAATGGAAATCACTAATAAATGAATATAATAAAGAAAATCGACTCCAACTAAACGAAGACCCTTTGATGTGGTGGAGATATAACACGAAATTTCAAGTTTTTGCTCCAATCGTGCGCATATATTTGTCAACACCGCCATGTTCAGTACAAAGTGAGCAATTTCTTAATGGAGCTGGTTTAAATTATGAATCACTTCGAAATCTAGAAGGTGACAAAGTAGCAAAACTGTTGTTTGTAAAATATAATTTACCTCTTCTACATTCTGATAGGTAGATATTTTTTGTTTAATAAATATTTAATTAATCTTTGTGTTTTCTTTTTTTTTCCACCTCCACCGCAGCTTCTGCCTCCTTTACATTTAATAAAAGAAAGAAAAATTGTTTATTCTGCACAAACAAAACGCACAATACGAAAACAAAACATAAAATGTACACATACAACGTAGTCAAAAGCCTCGTACTCAAGCATATAAAAGTTGTCAATTTTGTTAACCTTATTTTGTTGTTGTAAGTTTACTAGCTACTACGCGCGTACTAGCTTGGCCGCCACAGAAGCGGAGGTTGACTTCCGCTTCTCTTCTGTGTGCAATTCCGCCTCAACCCTCGGACCAAAATGACCTCCGTGCCAATCATTGTAGCAAGACAATAGGTACATCCTAATGTTTTTAGACATGGAATAAACTTAATTCCTTTTCATGATTTGATAGACGTGTGTAGGTACCTACCTAGCCTAGATGTGGTGGTCTCGTCAATGCAGGTTTTTTCACTGTATAAATATTCCATCAAATCTGGAAACTGTCGAGTTAACGCAACTGTTTAATCGATAAAACTGCCGAATGAGTGAATCTGACTAATCAACGAAACTGGCGAATTAAATAAACTGACAATGGAGGAAAACTGACAAGTGATACGCAGGCCCATTTATTCACTATTTAGCTAAATAAACAAAATAGTTAAAGTTTAGTTTGAAACGTTACAAAGTAGTTTCTGGATATAACATTAATTAATGCAAAAAGTCGACCCAGGAGAAGATGGTGGGACAACCTTGACGTCTACAGACAGGATTAGTCCACACTAGCTCAAGATACAGAGGAGTGGAAAGGAGGAAGGGAGGCCTTTGCTTTGACAACATAAAAATAAAATAAAATATAATAATAATATTTTTTACGTGCATCAAGTCTGAGCTGAGGCCCGTTTGGCATTATAAGCATTTTTTTTTTGTCTTGTATAGTTTTAAGTTATTTTTTTGAAGTGAAAACTTTTTTAGCGGCGTTTTACACTTTTTTTTTGTAATGGGTAAAAAATGTTAAACTCGCGTCAGGACACGTGACCCTGATCGAAAATTCGTAAGACGGATGGAGAGTAAACAGCCGGCGCGGCGTAGGAATATCCCCCTCTCTTTCTACGGCGCGGCGAAAATGTATAACCGACACCGCTTCGGATGTGTTCGGCTGTTCTCGAGATGTACTCGGTTTTAATGTATATCCGATATGTCAGTGAATGTTGGCAAAGTATTCTGTTTGTGTTTTGTTTTCACTTCTGTCGGCACTCCCGGAGTGCCACTGTTTCTTTTTTTTGTTGTTATAATTCCAATAAATATATTTTTCTTTCTGTTCTTTCAACATAAGGCACTTGCTAGTCAAAATAAAAAAAAAAACATTAAAAAAAAAACAATTAATATTTTTAATTAAGGTCAGATTTTTCAATCGACAGATAATTTTTATTCGTGGAATAAAATTGCCGTCTGACAGTTTTTGTATGGATGAACTGTCAAAAATTCAAAATTATTCTTCCGATATAATTATGTGGCGTTGGAAAAATCAGCCCTTAATCATTTGAGTTGTGGCATTTCAGAGGTTTGTACGTGCAGAGAGGACATCATTTAGTTATGTACACACCACGTCACTTTTCACTGTCAAATTTTTCAATCAACTTTGAACCTTATGCTTTAGCGATAAAGTTGAAAAAATCTATTAAAGAAATTTGACAGATTGTAGTAGCTTGATGTGCTGGCGTCTGTACATACTCGTGGTATACACTCAATATTATATCTATATTGTACATTGTGTCCTTGGACTTGTGCCAATACATGGCTCTTATAATGAATAATAAGGTTCCAAGCGATGAATACAAAATCCCTTTACCGTCATGTTTTTTTATTATCTGCCTAACTTTTTCCCAACTATGTTGGGGTCGGGTTCCAGTCTAACCGGATGCAGCTGAATACTAGTATTTTACATGGAGCGACTGCTTATCTGACCTCCACAACCCAGTTACTGGGTAATTCGATACTCCTTGGTAAGACTGGTTGTCATACTTTCTGGTTTCTGACTACCCGTAACGACTGTCAAAGATCCACAAATGACAGCCGGTACCAACGGCTTAACGTCCTTTCCGAGGCACGAAGGGGTCTCGGTATGTACAGATGGTCACCCATCCACAGACCAACCGCGGAAAGCGTAGCTTAACCTGATCGATCGAACTGTGTGGCTGTTTTTATTTAGCCACGGGCCCCACCGTCATGTATTGTAATAAATTAGAATTTGCCAGATGAATAAAAAACATATTACCTATTATCCTTTTTGCATGAGATTTAAGCATAAATGATGAAATGAGGGCGTACACATCTGCCTGACCTTTCGAGGAATACAGGTGTGAAGTTATAATACCGCCTATTATTGAAGTGAAAACTTCTTTATGCGCGTTTGGCATTTCTTGAGATGGGAAACCACTATTACCGTAACCAACACCGCTTCGGATGTGTTCGGCTGTCCTCGGGATGTACTCGGTTTTAATGTATATCCGATATGTCAGTGAGTGATGGCAAAGTATTCTGTTTGTGTTTTGTTTTCACTTTTGTCGGCACTCCCGGAGTGTTTTTTTTTTTTGTATTATTGTCCCACTTCAGGCCTCTTCTCATACAAAGAAAGGCATTGAATGAAGAGAAGAAATGAAGAGAAGTCTTGAATGACATTGACAGCACATTAGTGCACTGTTGCTAAAAGAGTGTCCGTGGACTTTCTTGCCCGTTCTTCTCCATAGGTACTCCTACTACGCTTTGGAATGGGCAACTAGCTTCATCTTTCTGACTGACCGACCCCTTGACTATTCAAAAGTGCATGTAATTTGTTTATTTGAAATAAATGCATTCGAGTTTTAGTTTGAAACATTTGTGAAATATTTACAGAAAACTATATGGTACATACTAATGCCATGGAAATCATATTGACTAAACAAGATGGCGGAATTAGTTACAATTTTTACCATGTTCCTAAATATCCTTGTACATACCACTTGTACCCAAGAAGCTTATATAAGCTTCTTGCTTGTACCGTTGCGTTGCATGGACCGTTGTAAATTGAGGTTGCGACACGGTGTCACGTCAGCCTAGTTGTCAGTGCGTCCACAGAATACTTTTTGATTCAGTCTATCACGTATCAAAAAGTCTCAAAAGTACTCTCTGTGATAGAGTGCGTCAACTAGCCAAACAAATTTCTAGAAATTAAATTATAGAAATTTCGAAATAAACCAACATGGATAAGTTGACAGCATAAATAAAAAGATCAAGATGAATTCATAGCCTAGAAGTCAGCCAGTCTTAACACACGAACACAATCATTTTTTCAGCTGAAATGGTTAATTTTCGTCAGTTAAAATTATCAAAAATGCAAATCTGCCCGCGGCTGCAAGTCCAGCAGCCTCAAATACTAACAAATGTGCAGCCACCGTAAAACCAGTGAGCTATGTTCATTTTTATTTAATTACTTTTTCCCAGACAGACGTAAGAGTCTATCGACTGTCGACTACCTCGTCGGTCGGTCTAGTGATCGCAAGCTTTACTACTGAGCATGAGGTCCTGGGTTAAATTCTCAGGTCGGGCAAGTGATATTGGGATTTTCCATTTGTAATTTCTCAGTAGCACTAGAGCCTAGAATTGTAACCGGTTGGTGGCAATAGGCTCCGCTCACCCTATATTACATGGGACTTGTAAGTACACCTCTGAGGCCTGACTCTTATCTTATATGTTATGTTAATGTAAAAGTTGTCTGTGTGGTCCCGGACTTATAGAATAGCACCACCCCATGTCCCCGTTCCCGTAGGTGTCGTAAAAGGCGACTAAGGATCGTACCGGAGAATGGGCAGCAGCGTTCTCTATGCATTTCACCACCATACTGCGATCGCCAACCCGCCTACCAAGCATGGCGATTATGGCAGCCCTCCCCCAAGTATGACAAGCACAAAAAACGCTTGGCTCCTAGTACCCGGCGGCCCGCCTACATTTGCCTACTTGGGGGAGGTATAAGTCCAGCAGTGGCCGTCTTTCGGCTGAGATGATGATGATGAATCTAAAAGTCTATTGTTAGTATCACGGTAGCCAGAGAAATGTCGCTTGATCTTAAAATAGTTATACTGATGAGGTTTATTTATTAACTACTTTAGTATTCATTACGTACAGGAAATAAGGAAACCCAAATCCCGATTAAAAAGAAAAAGCTTAGTTGTAAACGTAGGTGCAAACGTTGGTTCTTTAGAAAAGTAAGAAGATGCTTTATGAAACAAATTTGTGGAAAAAGTAAACAACGGCTATCAGATTTTTCGCTTTTTGGAATACTAGATAAACTGTCACGACAAACCAAAAAGCCTTTTAACAAGAATATCTCTAAGAACCCTCTTGCAGAAAAAAAGATAAAGCTATCTAAAGTAAATAATAAAGATATAGAGAAGGTCAAGGCAATTAAAGTCACTGAATTAAAGAAAAATTACTCAATAACGGGATCTGAACTTAAAGTTTTAGTAGAATTGGTTCAAGATTTCGAGGGAGGAAACATATCCGCATCAAAAAAGTCTCGCATACGTATACCTTTTCGAAAAAAGCAAATCAGTAAAAAACGACTTAAAGAAATGATAAAAAGTTACGATGAAGCAAAGAAAGAAAGAGACGCTAAATTGATAAAATCTAAACCCAAGAAACAGTTGTGGGACATTTTCGAAGATTTAAGTGCAGGTAAACTTATGGATGAAAATTTTTTTAGAAGTATATTAGCCAATTTGAAGAATTTCAACAATGAAGACTTCAATTTGACACAGTTGAGCGATGCGGTGCAGCAGGGTAGAGGCATCTCTTTTATAATACGAAAAAGTAAACTAACATTCATGTCCAAATCGAAGTTGCAGGATCTATTCTCAAACCTAAAGGATGTCCGTGTTTAGGAGATACAAAAAACCGGTCACGTGCGAGTTGGACGCGCGCACCGAGGGATCCGTACTTTGTAGGTATGTAAAAAAAAAAGTTATGTAAATACTTAGTTACTGTTTTAAAATTATATTTTTTTGTATTTTAACTACTTTGAGATTTTTTCCTTTACTTGTGCTACGTGATATTGCTTCTTGCCAAAGAAAAATGCCCATTTCTCTACTAACCACCGCCGTTGCGCATAAAATAGGAAATTAAACTTATCCATTTATTTTGTGAGGTTTTTGTCGTTCTTTGATTTTCTGTTCAGTTTTGAGGTTAGTTAATAATAATAATAATAGTTCTCGAAAATGGTAATATCACATTGTACTGGGATCAATCCATCATCACTGACAGGACTATTGTTGCCAATAAGCCTGATATAGTGGTGGTGGATCGATCAGAGCGGCGCGCAATGATTGTTGACATAACCGTCCCGTATGATGAGAACCTCGAGAAAGCCGAGAAAGATAAACAAATCAAGTATCTTGACTTGGCTCGCGAGGTTGTCGACATGTGGGATGTGGACTCAGCGATCATTGTGCCGATAGTCGTGACTGCCAATGGGTTAATAGCCAAGAGCCTCGACCACCACCTAAGGAGGCTCTCGTTGAGCGGCTGGCTTGATTCAGAAACCGGTACTTCTGGACACGGCCCGCATTGTTAGGAGGTTCCTCTCTCTGGAGCCCTGACCGCCGGTAGCTTGGACCCTGTTCCCGATACCGGTGGGCTACTATTTTTTATATTTTTAAAAATGTTTTTATATATTTTATATGCTAATATTTAAAAATATAATTTATATGTAAATAATGAAAAAAAGGAAAAATAATAATTTATAAAACATGTTACAGAAAAACTTTAGACCCTGTCTCCAGAGCTAGGTTAGAGTACCTGTATTTCAGGAGCCAGCGACTTTATCCATTTAGGTTACAATTATGCAAGTTTTATGCAGCATAATGTGAACCGGTCAAGCTCCGCGCGTCGCCTGTCGGCGACGAAACAGAAAATCAATTGTGTCTCATTAGCGGAGCTTGACAAATTAAACTATAACATAAAATTAAGTTTATTAGTAATCATTTAGTTCATACATTAAAACTAGAATTAGAATGAAAGCAAGTTAAATATTCTCATTAAAAAGTTTTGTAACAAACGTTCCTTTCACAAAAAAAAAAAACAATATTTTACAACAATATGATTTGAATTCACATAAAACAACAGAAAATAGTTCCAATAAATCAATGAATGATCCCAATTAAATAATATTTCATAAGTACAGACGCCAACACATAAAGCTACCCGAAACTGTCAAATTTTCCCAATCAACATTGAACCTTATGCTTTAGCGATAAATTTGAAAATCTATTAAACAAATTTGACAGATTGTAGTAGGTTGATGTGCTGGCGTCTGTACATACTAAATGTAGATTTTTATAGGAAATAGAAAATAAAAATGCTTGAATATACGAATGCAATAGTTTTATTGGTGCATATTGTCATCATATTAATAAAATATGTCGTCTAAAAACGGAACAGACCTAAATCGAGCCCAACTACGATACTTACCACAAAATGGTCATAACGTGAACACAGCATCCCACTGTCCGATTACCCACCAAACAATTGCAATAATAGTCAGTAATATCAGCTACTGAGTTACTTGTAGCCCTATTAACTAAAATTTAGGGTAGTACACCTTACTGGTGACATATCGTGACTTAATTCTTCCCCTTACTAAATACTTGTCCGTTCCCAGTACCAACGGCAAGTCAACTTCAATGTCGTTTGCTACTCGTAGTTCAATTTCGTATTTTCCGTTCCTAAGGACATGCTACCAATAATAAGACTCATCATCTGCCTAGCCTTTTCCCAATGATGTTGAGGTCGGCTTCCAACATAACCGGATGCAGCTGAATACCAGTATCTTACATGGAGCTATTGCCTATCTGACCTCCACAACCCAGTTACTGGGTAATACGATACCCCTTGGTAAGACTGTTATCAGACTTTCGGGCTTCGGACTACCCGTAACGACTGTCAAAGATTCACGAATGACAGCCGGGACCAACGGCTTCACGTGCTTTCCGAGACGCGGAGTGGTCTCGGTATGTAAAGATGGTGGTTGCGCGGTGGACTATAAATGCGGGTAATTATTTTTATTAAAAAATGCGGGGAAATTACTTTAATTAAGAAAAATGCGGGAAATTGATGTTATTTATGATCGGTTATATTCAATCACTACGGGTTCGGGGTACATACAGAATTGACATATGCTCTGCCGAGTTGACACAATCGAAAGAAGGAATTAAGAGTCCACTAACCTGATCTCCTGCGATGATCTTCTGCGCCGATTTGGGATGAGATGCGGATCCGGAAATGGATGATGGGGGCCCCGAGTAATTTATGTTTAATTTTGATTTTGGTGAGTGTCGCGTACTCGAGCCGAAAGTTGACGCGTGTCAATTGGCGAGTTATAAGTTATTAGCGATGCGGTAATGTAGACTGACTTTTTGTGAGCGCGCGCAGTCTTTACATAAACTAGCGGTGCGTTAGATTCTTCATAGTAGTGATATCTTTCTCCCAACGATGAAGGTGTCTAACAAAACAGCGCGAACATCCTCCTCCCTTTGAAACTCCGTAGGGGTTTGGAAAAGAAACAGAAAGGAAAAACAAAGTATAATGCTAAATGAGAGCATGTCTAATTAGCTGGAAGGAGAATCATGAATTATATTGATAAATAAAAACTTTTTTACAAAAAAAAGAAACAACCGACTTCAAAAAAAAAAACAACCGACTTCAAAAAAAAAACAACCGACTTCAAAAAAAAAAACTACAAAGTGATACATTACTTTAATTTAGGAAATCGGTGTCGTTGGTATCGCATTTTCGTTTTTTGACAGTTATTTATCACTTTGTAGTTTTTTTTTTGAAGTCGGTTGTTTTTTTTGTAAAAAAGTTTTTTATTTTTCACTTTTTAGTTGTACCTACTCCACTTAAATTCAAATACCACTATTGCATTGAAGAATTGAAGACACCGACTAGAAGAATCATCAAAAATCGCATAGAAATGCCGAAGATGCAGTACATTTATGCATATAACATCGTACATAAGAATAATTCCATAATTTATTATTCACTAAAATCTTCCTGAAAGTATGTAGATCACATTAGTGAAAGAATTATCAAAATTGGTTCATAAGTTTTTGAGAAAATCGCGGACATACAAACATACATACACATACATACATACGGGTCGAATACAGAACCCCTTTTTTGAAGTCGGTTAAAAATGAATGTAATAAGAGGAAGTAAACATAACATAATAAATATAATTAAATACAACAGGTGCGATTGTGACTGGTTAATTGTTAAATAGAATTTATTACTGTGAAGGTAGAGGACACTGCTTTACAACAGTACGATTTAAAATTCCCAAAGCAGTGCGTGGGCGGGGCATATCCAAATGGGCATATCCTGGTAAAGATTGGGGTGTCCTGACACCCCAATCCAGTATATGCCCATTCAAGAACGCAAGTAGGCCAACATAAAATTGTAGTTCCATGTGTAAATAGGTCGGCCGACCCTCTTGGATTTGGCCTTGTACTGCATTGCTGTATGCAGCAGGTGTGGTTTGCGGCGCCTGTAGACATGTGACAGATCCTATGGTTCTTGATGGTTGGCTTTGGTAAGTGCCATTACTTTCAAGCCTATATCATGCACGGTACGATCACCATTCGATACATGAGTCTGGCTAATTTCCAGTCCATATTTGAGTTATTCTTTTATAGTCTTTTTTCTTCTGAATGTAGATGTTATATATGTAACTATATAGGTATTTGACTTCTTCACATGTCGTCACAGCCATATATTCGTCACAGCCATATATTCATTCCATTAAGACTGGCTGTCAGATTTTCGAGATTCTGACGACCCGTAACGACTGTCAAAGATTTACGAATGACAGCCGGGACCAACGGCTTAACGTGTTTTCCGAGGCACGGAGGGGTCTAGGTATGCAAAAGACGGTCACTCATCCACGGACCAAACGCGGCAAGCATAGCTTAACCTGATCGATCGATCCGTGCGGCTGTTATTACTTAGCCACAAGTCCCTCAAAACATCGAAGAGCCATCGACATGAAAAGAAGAAGAATAAAAAGCTTGTAAAAAAAAATCCATATTCTATTTTAGCCCATTCCCGTGATAAAAGACAGGATACAACACTCATAATAGACCATTATAACTATCTAAATGGCTATTTAAAACTTTTTACGAAGCCATAATATACAATGCTTCTAGGGTCTAAACGACCAACATAGCTATATTCAAATAACAAGGGTATCTCGATGACGGGCCATCCGGAGGGTTCCTATTGTAGCTGTTGGGTCAAAAAGACCATTCGCAGGTGGCGCAGGGTTGCTTCTGAAAAATGGCGTCATTATGAGAGATGAAGAGGGCCAATTTTAAGCCTTTATCCATTTAATGATGTGAAAATAATATTTTAAATATAATAATAATTTATTTATAAGACAACAAACAAGGTCCACTGTGTTAGTAACAATATTATTTAGCCTATGTTAGTACTTAATAACTAAACTAATATTTATCGGGAAAACTCCGTCAAGTATTCTCGCCGCCTATCCCGCAGTGTTTGAAGACTAAGGTCTTGTAGGCTAATTACTTACCTATTTATTTAATTAATAACAATTTACTATAATTAAACATACATATTTACAACACTGGTTTACAATTACTCACACAAAAGTATTTATTTAATATTATATTTACATTGATATTTATTTACATTTATTTATTACATCATAGAATAAATATATCTTTATTCAATAATATGCACATCCAATAACACCAGTCGGTCGATGACGATAATCGATAATAAGCGCGATAAACTATCGACTCGCTGGACATCACTAATCTAACGGGACTATACCGCCGCTTGCGCAGTGGCGCAGCGGTCACCGCACAATGTCAAACCAGTCGAGACCAGGGTCTGTCAACTTTGTTCTACGAACTGTATGTAGGCGGGCTTGAAAACAAGAAAGAGACAACGATATCAGATTAAAAGAGATGAATATAAAATGTTGCCACCAAAAATATAATTTCGTATTCTCCTTAATAATGAGCTTATTAATTGATTTTTAATGTAAATTACCCTTGAAAATACCTTAAGCTATTATTCTGATGCCAAACAAATATATTTTATTGAGATATATAACATAATAACTGGATTATTACATAATTAAAAAAAATGGGGATAATGTGTGGCAACATTAACGTCCGTACGCCATATTGATTATGAATTTATGACATTGACTTTCATCACAGACTAAGAAGTACCCTTGACGTCGCAAGAAAAATGTCTGCCGCCGCTTGCGCACCATTTTATCTTTTATTTGTTTATTTTTAATAAATAACCTAGTTCCATTTAATTCTACATAAATTGATAACCTCGAGTCGAGCTTGCTCCTCCGTTGCTGTGTTTTGGTAAAATTACGTGTGTATTTGCGAGATATATAGACTCGGTGTTGTGACAGTGACTTGTTTGATTTCGTGCTCGCGATGAGTTCGCAGAAAGAAAACTAAAATGCAATACAAAGTATCTATAAAATGCACTGTAGTTTAAAATTCCCGCCCTAGCTTCAACACTCTAGTTTTCGTGGGCGGAATATAGATGGCACCGGTCGGTAAGGAAAAATTTCCTCCTAAAATTTGTACGGAGTCGTTATTCTTCCCTTTAGGGTATATATGTTCTGTGGTCGAGACTTATCTACGGTGCGGAGCGCATGCCTTTCGCTCGCATATTTGTACTGCAACAAACTACTTAATGCTTTTGATTCATAGCTGTTCTTTCCATCTTCTCATCTGAACTCTGTCTCATCTTCCTAATTTACTGACTATTGTGCTTACGCTTGTGCTTGTGCTTTAATTCCCACTGTGCCTTCTAAGTCATATTGTGTGTTGTGTGAGGATTGTTGGAGAATATACATATATGCTGTAACCGTGAGTTGGATTTTAATTACAAACCACAGAAAACCACGTTATACACTCTAACTTACACATACCTAACCTATAGTCTTCAACCAGTGCATCCTGCCCGTCATGACATATGGTCCCGAAACGTAGACACTGACGGTCGAGCTGGTCCACAAATTCAAGGTCGCTCAGCGCGCTATGGAGCGAGCTTTGCTCTGAGTCTCTTTGAAGGAATCAGGAATGAAATTATCCGGAAAAGAACCGTGGTAACATAACTTGCAGAGTAAGCAAACTGAAGTGGCAGTAGGCTGCCCGTGTTTGTTGAAGGACCGATGGCCGATGGAGCAGACGAGTCCTGGAGTGGGGACCGCGTATCGGCAAGCTTAGTGTGGGACGCCCCCCCAGCTAGATGAACGGACGACTTATAAAAGGTGACTGGGACGGACTGGATGCAGAAGACGGTGGACAGAGTGTAGTGGCGCAGCCTGCAAGAGGCCTATGTCCAGCAGTGGACTGCAATAGGCTGAGTTGATTGATAATATTTATTGGATGGAAGAAATGTATAATTATATTTTTCATCACTTTTGATTTGACTATAATTTGAGATAATTTTCAAGTTTTACTTAACAAAGTTCAAATTCCATTGCAACCAAAAACTTATCAGGACATTTTTGTTACAAATAGTCACTCAAAAACTTTTTTACAAAAAAATACAACCGACTTCCAAAAAAAACACTACAAAGTGAAAAATAACTTTAATTTCGGAAGTCGGTGTCGTTGGTTCCACATTTTCGTTTTTTTGACACCGACTTCCGAAATTAAAGTTATTTTTCACTTTGTAGTGTTTTTTTTTGGAATTCGGCTGTATTTTTTTGTAAAAAAGTTTTTATTTTTCGCTTTTTAGTTGTATCTACCTACCCCATACAAATTCATATAACACTACTTGCTAGTGACAGGAAGATAAACATCATCAATATAAACTAAGTGGAAAACAATCTTATTATTGAAGCTAATTCTAAAACTACCCAAGCAAAGTTCATAAAATGTATATGGGACCACCTCTGAAGCATACCTTATTCATTAAAAAAGTATTTCACTTTAAGAAATATTTATTAGTTTTTAGACTAGATGCTTATAATCCTGGCTGCAGCATCAGGCCAGACTTATGTCAACATTGCATTGAACTTAAAATTTATGAGCCCAAACACGACTACGGTGCTGTAATTTCAAGGTTTGTACTTTTTCTGATGCTCCTGGCTTCAGCACCAGGTCTCTATGTACTTCGGTGTTCCTCATTAACAGTACGTTTATCCACACATCGAGCCCTTTTCAATGAGCCTAAACACGATATATCTGCTGTTGTCGAGGAGTTAGGTACTATGCAGACTATCCTGACTGCAGCATCAGGTCATGACTTGATGATCATGAGACCAAATGTGGCAAATGCCCTATAAAACAATAAAACAATTTACTAAAACAGTCCTTGCCTGTTCGAGTAACTTCTTACTGTTAAGGAGTTGTACCTTCCATCATCAGCCCAGCTACCTGAGATGGTGACAACCATACGCAAATACACAAGATACTTCATAAAATATGCGAAAAACAATAAGTGAGCCTATAAAATTTGAGGGTTGCCCTCGATTTCTGTAAGATCCCATTATCAGATCCTAACTTGGTGTCAGTGGGACCACCTCAGAACTACCCACATTCGAAAAAAAAAAAATTTTTGAAAATCCGTCGACAATTGGCGGAGTATTCGATGAACAAACATACAAAAAAAAAAAAAAAACAAACAGCCGAACATAGTACCTCCTCCTTTTTGTGAAGTTGGTAAAAATCAACTTTGAATACATTTAACTAAAGTATATAACTGATTTTGTGGCTATGGAATGTAAGTTATCTGAGATTATAAACACTGCTGTAGGTAATTGCCCACCCAATAAGCACACCTACTGTTGCATATAAACTAACAGGTGAAAATTCGGTTGGCGTTGGACAATACATCTCTGGCATCTCTGCCCATCCCTTCGGATAATTCCGGCAGCGGCGTGATGTTGTACATACAATCAAACTCAACCGGCTCAAAGAATAACCTAGGTTGCCCCTATTTCATTTAAAGTCCTAGTGCAAGAAAAAATAGCAATAATTAAAAACAAAATTAATCAAGCACCCGCAGCGACATAAATGGACTCTAATGACATCATTCATCACTGACGTCATAGCTATGATGTAAGAGTTGCATCGTCCAAGTTTTTATTGCCTCGGTCTAGACTGTAGCTACTAATTGCGAGGAAGTTCGCGGAAAGTTCTAGAATCCAGAATGTACTTGATTTTTACTTTGAAAAAGTTTCGTTGCGCAATTCCTGGAGTTTGAGCTTCTTGGGTGTTTTATATTTACCCCCTTACTAATAAACGTAATATATCAGATGAATAGTTACACACCGAATTCTCTCTTTCAGTCGTCAGTAATTTGACTTTTGAAAGAAGAAGACAAAGCGTTGTGTAACTGTACAGACGCTATACAACGTTTATTAGTAAGGGGGTTAGTGTAAATATTGCAAATAGTAATAAAAGAATTGGATTTAAACGTTAGTTTTTATTTGATGAGTGTCCTATAGATCCTATAACATTTTTTTTTCTTTCAAAGTACTGTCAGGAAAATTACTGTTACTCAGTTTATTAAAATGACACACTACATCAATATGCCGTGATAAAGCCATTTCATATAACCACCAACTATCAAAGAATGATCAGTTGAAATTTGACTATACGCGCAATTTCAGTTGGAAGCTTATTTGGTAACCCAATAATTTGTTTGACTTCACTTTGGTTTTGTTATGGAAATTGTTCGTTGGTTATTATAAAAATCTCTATTTACATACATTTTGACAGTTTAGGACTTAATGTTTAAAACAGTTGAGATTTTTTTAAGCCGATGAAAATATTTCTACGCTAAGAATAGAAAACTTTTATTTCAGACATGCATGAGCGTGCATGCGCGCATCCTGGACAGTCACACCCATCACCTTATTTGACTGGCCAATTCTTCCCTTGTGGTGGTAGGGCTAACGCCAGACTTGTTTGCGACAACCCTCCCACCGGAGTCCGGTGTCAATACAGCCTGCTGTGTTTCGCCGAGGCGTGGGAGTCCCAGCGGCTTAGGCTCCTTCTGGGCACGCTTGTTCCATTATAGACCCATCGTTTTCGATCAGGCGTGATCGCGGTCAAAAGCGGGCCCATTGATTACGTATATATTTTATTTTATTTTTTGGTATATTGGTGTGGCTAGCTAACATATGCTAAAGTCAGGGAAATTAATTGTTAGGCATATTTAAATCCAATAAATTGTACGTATATTTCATAGATTTAGTATACGGGATGAAATTGAAAACATGCGACAAATTGAAATGAGAGATTGTACTCATCATTATGATCAACTTTTGTTTAAAATGTAGGGAACAACTGATTTTTTTTTCGCGATTTCAGGTTTGTCCCCTAGTAAAAGTTGTTCATAATGATGAGTAAAATCTCCATTTCGATTTGTCGCATGTTTTCAATTTCAGCCTATATACATGAATGGGTATCTTGACCAGCATGCAGCAAACGCCATCACCCTCAGCCTCATCAGCAGCTTTGGCACAGCACATTGCAGTTTCGGCCGGTCAACAAGAAGAGCTCTGGTCGACGCCAGCAGTCAGCCTCAATACGGCACTGACTCACTGGCGCCACGATGTCTGACTCACTGGAACGTAACACAGCGCCAGTGGAACCTAAACTGGACCTGGCGAGCATCTCAAAACGGTATCGACTCAGCCCACTATTATTACCTCCGGAAGACAGTGATAAGGGGGATCTACAACGTCAGTGTGATGCGAACTACGTATCACACTGACGATGACGTCAAGCAAAATCCTACATTGCGTTAGCGAAGTTTACTGCGCAATTAGCATAAACCATAGATATATGAAAGATACATTTCTATGGCATAAACACAACGTCCCGACATCAATCGTCGGGCATTAAATGCATGCATGACTTAACTCAAAAAAAAAAAAAACGATTTTTGGGACATCGCAAAAGAAGATCTAACTATGAGGACTTATTCTACTTGTTGACGCATAAAATAAAAACTGCTTTGATTATTAATGAATCATGAACGCTTGTATTTTGAACGTCTATGATTAACTATTGACGAGATCTGAGTAAAAAAAAAATCTGTAACTCAATACTGACCTATCTGCTCATGGGTCAATGTTCCATTAAGCATGCGATTTGTCCATCAGACACGACACATCACACTCGTCACTCGTCTGGTCGGAGGATCCTCCCTTTTCTATGGAGAATGAGTGAACTTTATACCCTGTTCCTCATACTTTATTATTATTTATTTTAATTTTCTCCGTAATGCAACGTGGTTTTCTTCTGTCTTACTTACTCGTGCCACTTTTGATAAAGTCATTCTTGAATACGTCCGACGCGGTCGCAGTCGCCGTCGGCGCCGCCACTGGTCGTGGCATGGCGACGCCACGCCAGTCGCAGGACGCCCCGCGCCGCAAAACGACAACAGAGTACTATTTTTAACCGACGAAAAAACGGAGGAGGTTCTCAAGTCGACGCATATATATATTTTTTTTATGTATGATCACGCATAACTTTTTACAGAGCAGTCCGATTTTGATAATTATTTTTTATTGGAAAGGGTACCTATACCCTGAAGTTGGTCCCATATAAATTTAGAAAAAAAAATCCATCCCTAAGGGTAGGAAAACAGGGGATGATTGATTGTTCACTCACTGATTGTAATGTATGACCACGCATAACTTTTTACAGAGTAGTCCGATTTTGACAATTCTTTTTTTATTACATAATGTATACCTTTAAGTTGCCCCATATAACTTTGGAAAAAAAATCCTACCCTAATAATGGTGGGAAAATAGAGGTGATTTATTGTTCATTCTAGTTCAAAAAAACTACAAAGTGATAAATAACTTTCATTTGGGAAGTCGGTGTCAAAAAACGAAAATGCGGAACCAACGACACCGACTTCCGAAATTAGAGTTATTTATCACTTTGTAGTTTTTTTTTTGAAGTCGGTTGTTTTTTTTTGTAAAAAAGTTTTTATTTTTCACTTTTTGGTTGTACCTACTCCACACAAATTCAAATAACACTAGTGCATTGAAGAATTGAAGACACCGACTAGAAGACTCGTCAAAATTCGCATAGAAATACCGGAGATGCAGTACATTTATGCATAATATATAGCATCGTACATAAGAATAATTACATAATATATTATAATTATACTAAAACCTTCCTGAAAGTATGTAGATCACATTAATGAAAGAAATATCAAAATTGGTTCAATAGTTTTTGAGAAAATCGCGGACATACAAACATACATACATACGGGTCGAATACAGAACCTCCTTTTTTGAAGTCGGTTAAAAAATTATTCAAATTGTGATTGATAGACCACAGGATATAATGTAGACACATTTAGATAACGCAAGAGCAACTACTTTGCGTGTCAAAAATTGCACCAGCTTATGTACAATAAAGCGGCCAAGTGCGAGTCGGACTCGCCCGTGATGGGTTCCGTATCAGCAAGTAACATAATAATAAAAGTTCTTGTAGTTCGTAGTAACTTTGAGTTGATTGAATGAAAGGTAAATTTCGGTTTACGATTTATGACGTATTAAAAAAAAACTATTTACTAGATCTCGTTCAACCAATTTTCGGTGGAATTTTACATGGTAATGTACATCATATATTTTTTTACTTTTATCATTCTCTTATTTTAGAAGTTACAGGGGGGGGGGGGGGGGCACATTTTACCACTTTGGAAGTGTCTCTCGTGCAAACTATTCAGTTTAGAAAAAAATGATGTGAAAAACCTCAATATCAATATTGAAGGCCTATCTATAGATACCCCACACGGATGGGTTTGATGAATTTTTTTTTTTGAGTTTCAGTTCTAAGTACCCCCAAAATGTTTTTTTTTTCTATTTTTGTGTGAAAATGTGAAAACTCAAAGCATTTATTTCAATTAAACCATTTACAGACACTTTTGAATTGTCAAGACATAGTAGGTCGCTTCAGTTTAACCAGAGCTTAAACCTAGATAGAACAAATAGTCAAGCATTTAATACCTACATCGTATTTGCCCTAATGATAAGCAACGCGGAAGTTTTCCGTTCAAACTGCAGGCTTGTTAGTCGTTTCCTCTAATTGCATGGAGATTCTACGTACTGCACTGTATAATAGGCTTTAGGAAACAATGGATAGCTGAGTGGTATTCATTGAACTGTTAATAGCTTGGGTCTGGTTGGTTAGAGAGATATTTGATGATTTTTTGTATGATATTGAATAACATAACATAATCATCCTATGTCCCCACTGCTGGGACACAGGCCTCCTCTCAGTGAGAGGGAGTGGGCCGTAATCCACCACGCGGGCCCAGTGCGGGTTAGCAGATATCACATGTCTTCGAATTTTTGGTTCTAGGACATGCCGGTTTCCTCACGATGTTTTCCTTCACCGTTTTGAGAGCAGTGGTGATGAAATAATTTGCAGAAAGTAAAGCGCCTGTCTGGATTCGAACCTACAACTCGTAAGTCGTGGCCGTTATCACTTGGCCACCACTGCTTTCTCTCTCTCTGCTCTGACGATATTGTATGAATAACATAAAGTTGTATCCGAAGAAACAAGTTCGTACCTACCCAAATTTCACCAGTTTTTGTTAATGTCTTATGTGACAGGGAGTGAGTCTATTGTCAGACCTAGACTCTAAGCTGAAATTATAAACATTGCGACACACATTCATACAAAATTACACTGAAAGAAATTTTAATAAGCAGTAAATAAAAATGAAAAAACATTGATCTGAACTGCTTTAAACAGTTCCTTATGAGCCTAACGTTCAAAACAGTATTTTTTACTGATCCGATAACATTTAAACCTTGAGGCAAAATGTTACCGTCATGACAGTAAACTTTAACGTTTTAAGTAGCTAAAATGTCACAAAATTAACCGTTTTATTCATTTGGTGATATCGTTCAAACCCTTGAAATTTACTTACATTACAAAATCATAATAAAAAAAACTATCAGGGCTATCTAAAAAAAATTGACAGCCCTGATAGTTTTTTTAATGTTTATTTTTATGTTTGAAGTGATTGAAAAAAAAACAAAAATTGCTCATAACTTTTGAACCGTAAAAAAATTCACCGACCCTCGCAAGGTTAAAAAGTTTGGAAATGACCTTGCCCACGCCCCTATTTGATTTGATCCATACTTCCAGGGACATCCTGTATGTGCTTTCCGAGGCACGGAGGGGTCTCGATTAAGTAATGGACGATCGCGGCATGCGTAGATGAACCTTCTTTTGACCTGTGCGGCTGTTATGATTCAGCCATGAGCCCCTCACGTACGGTCTATTATACTACGAAAAATAAAATCACTATAATTTCCACCCCACCCAGGTAACAAACTAAATAAGTCAACATCATCGTATCGATCGTAACGCGAGGCATTTACTTAAAACTTATTATTTCTCACAACACAAACAATTTGACGTTGAAATGTTATGACAACGCAGTTCATTCAATTATCCCTAATGGCTCCCGTAGCTTAGTTTATGGGGTTCATGGGTAAATAACCCTTAGTAGATATAAAGCCATAGGCTTTACAGAATAAACACGCTGAAGAGGCAGTGGCTTGGCCAGTGACCATTTATAAGCGTAGAAACTTTTTTTAGTCTATTTTGTTTCTATGAAAATTTTTGCAAGTTTATCTTGGACCTCACTGGCATCGGCGAAGGAAAACCACCATCATTGAGTCATCGTCCATCATTATCGCCAACCAGTTCTGAGCAAGTGTGGTGATTAATGCTCTTGCCTTCTCTATAATTATGAGAAGAGGAATTTCCTTGCAGTGGGAGGAGAAATAATATTCTTCCACAATCAGTGTAACTAATTTAATAAATACACAATATTTTCACCCCCTTACTAATAAACATTCTATAGCGTCTGTATAGTTACACAACGCTTTGTCTTCTTCTTTCGAAAGTCAAGTTACTAACGACTGAAAGAGAGAAATCGGTGTGTAACTATTAATCATATAATACTTTTATTAGTAAGGGGGTCAGTGTGTGTATTATGATTATAGGTTCAACATAAAAACTTTTTTACATAAAAAAAACAACCGACTTAAAAAAAACAACTACAAAGTGATAAGTAACTTTAATTTCGGAAGTCGGTGTCGTTGGTTTCGCATTTTCGTTTTTTGACAGTTATTTATCACTTTGTAGTTTTTTTTTTGAAGTCTGTTGTTTTTTTTGTAAAAAAGTTTTTATTTTTCACTTTTTAGTTGGTAGTACCTACTCCACACAAATTCAAATAACACTAGTGCATTGAAGAATTGAAGACACCGACTAGAAGAATCATCAAAATTCGCATAGAAGTGCCGGAGATGCAGTACATTTATGCATATAACATCGTACACACGGCTACACATCAAGCTATACATTACCAGTTTTAGCTGACCTCGCATTGTATAGGTTATTCGTACAATCAGAAGTCAGCTTATACTGGTTATGTATAGCTTGATGTGTAGCCGTGTGTACATAAGAGTAATTACATAATGTATTATACAATAAAACCTTCCTGAAAGTATATAGATCACATTAGTGAAAGAATTATCAAAATTGGTTTATAAGTTTTTCAGAAAATCGCGGACATACAAACATACATACCTACATAAATACATACGGGTCATACAGAACCTCCTTTTTTGAAGTCAGTTAATAATATTCTAATTTGGGTGCTTGGTTGTGTGATTACTGGACTTGTTGTATATTAGTTGACTTTATAAGTAACTGCTGTTATTGTTTACGTTTTATGGCACAAAATGAATTAATTGGTTTTATACTCAACAGTTTCGATTTCAAACCAACTTTATGAAAAATGGTGTTGTTGTCCAAAAAACTTATTTCATTTCAATTTTGATCAAAATACGTTATTGTTTGAAATTATTTCATTTCAGTTGGGGCTGAGGACAATAAATAAAAAAGTTTGGCAAAAAAAAATTTTGATCCTAAATAAGCATAACACCACCGCCGCGCCAATTACACTAACTTAACTTTTTTTTTATATAACTTGGATTTTTTTTTTCTTTGTTTAATAAAATTTAGTTTGTGATCTTTCTATACAAGTCGCAATAAATACTTTTTCTTTCTTTCTTTTCAATTTTTAAAAAGGTTTAAACAGAGGTGGATATCCACGTTTCGCCAGTTATGTTTAAGTCCCATGTAACCAGGCAGAAATCCAGATTCCTGGCAGCTACTGAGAAATTCCTGATATGGAAAACTCAAATAAATGATATTTATTTCTGTAAATAGGTTCAAAATAATTAGAAAACACGCCTGCCTTGTCAAAAAATGAATTAAAAAATTGAACTAAAAAATAATAAAAACAAGCTAAATGATTTTAGTGCTGAATGAACACAAGGTAAAGTACTAAATAGATTATGACCCAAGAGCTGGCTTTTACCTTGGCCAAAGGCTAAGCATTGCCATACAACGTGGCAATGCCGCCGGTCTCTTGGGTACATTACCAGTCGACAGCGATGCGGACGAATTTTTCGACGCAATATTTTAGTTTCTGTATAGTTTTAGTTAAGTTAGGATTTAATTTTGTTATTTCTAGTATTAATAATTTTTTTTAGCTTTATAAACTATGTAATTATTAAGTAAATGTTAAATAAATATTGTAATTAAAGTAAACCCTTCTAAACATTAAATAGATTATAATATTTACTGTGCAATTAAACCGCCATTGTGGCCAAAAGTGGAAAACTGAAAAGCAATCTTTTCATTGCAGTCGGGGGACGGTTCCTTGGAACGTTCTTTACAGGTCCCCCGACTTCGCTGAAAAGATTGGTTTTCAGTAATTTCATTTGATAGTGGGTACCATGATTTATCAGTATTGGCACTTTTTGCAATATCTTTTAAGTCTCACAAAAAATTAATTGTAACCTCACTGTAAACACTCAAATTGTCTTAACTTTTAAGGAGATCAAGTTAGGGCTCTGCCAAAAAGATATTTTTTACAGCAAATAACCGCAACTATCGCCCTGTTTCGTTTGATCCACGATTTTTTGCGCAACCTTTATTTAAATCCTGTTACCGCGACAAAAAAGATATAACAGGTTAGCATTTAATGAATCATTATCATCATAATTTCAGCTGAAATACGTCCACTGCTGGACATAGGCCTCCCCCAAGCACCTCCACTTCGACCGGTTCTGTGCTTCTCGCATCCAACGGGTTCCCGCGGCCTTCACAAGTTCGTCGGTCCACCTTGTAGGAGGCCTTCCAACGCTACGTCTTCCGTTACGCGGTCGCCACTCCAGAACCTTTCGGCCCCATCGGCCATCTGTTCTGCGAGCAATGTGCCCTGGCCACTGCCACTTAAGTTTGGCAATCTTCGGGCTATGTCAGTTACCTTAGTCCTCCTGCGGATCTCCTCATTTCTGATTCGATCACGCAGGGAAACTCCAAGCATAGCCCTCTCCATTGCCTTTTGGGTGATTTAATGAATACTTTGCAGTATTTTTTAAAGTCTGTTATTCTTTATTAATAACTAGCTTCTGGCCTGCGACTTCTTCTGCGTGAATTTCCTTGTCGCATTGCATCTCCTGCCTGCGCTATTACTTCATTTTCGTTTAGCGTTCCTTCAGATTTTATTGTTTTTGCTCGGCTCCAAAGGGTATTAGCGTGATTTTATGTTGCTGTTCTCAATAATTAGGCTAACAAATGCAACTTCTTTTTTCTGTCTGGCAGTTGCAGAGATTAGCGCGTTCAAACAAACTCTTTAGCTTGAAGATTTCAAAATGGTTTGAAGTATTTTTTTTTAATTTAATTTTTTTTTTGTTTATTAATAAAAAAAAAAGTTTTGATCAGTATGGCCGTGTCACGCTCATTACAGAAAAAAAAACAGATAAATACCCATATTCAATACAAAAAAAGACCATAAATGATCATTTTCACATCTTTATTTTTAAAATATGTTTATTACATTCAAATTAATTAATTATCAAGTCAAATTAAAAGCTATTAAACGTAAACCACAGTAAATGTCAGAGTTAACTATATGTCAACTACAGTAATTAGGTAATAATATAATTAACTAATTATAATAATGCAAAAACACAGAATTGATATAATGTCTATAGAACTGGAATTATAACATGATAAATTATACTCTCGCGACACGCCTGCCACAACAGTGCCCAATGTAGGGACAATTTGGCGATTATCACACTGCTGCGTTTCACGCCGCCGCCGTGTGCGGGAAACGGAGCCTAATTCCATGCGCGTGAGTGCGTTTTTATTGAATTTGTATGTAAAAAATCACGCGCGTGGGTGCGTTATCTGCGCCTCGCTGCTTGATGCGGTGCAGTGTGCGAATCGCCTTAAAACGCTTGGCATTCATAACCCAGTGTTGGAGCTAGCCCGCACCCTGCGCACCAAGGTCGCGCACCGCAACAACATTACAAAAACAAACATTACAAACATTTACGATGTTTATGTTTTGTGTAAATGACACCTCTATACAAAATACTTATTACAAAGGTGGATAGTTTTATTTTCACTTTGTTTAGAGATTTCCTTTTTTACCTTGCAAAGGTATGACAAACGTAGGTAATTCATCGTAGTTTTTATTCCATAACTTTTTTTCCACGTCGCCCGCATTGCTCTATCGTGGGTGCGTTTACAGTTACAAAATCTATGCATTTATTTATTTGTTTGTCCCGTATGCGATCCTAAACCATTCATCCGTTTGCGATGACATTTTTAAGTTCTCGTGCGCAAACCCACGGTGGTACCGGGGAATGAAGTCGCTGGCAACAGCTGTATAAAACGACGATATTACAGAAAAAAGCGGCCAAGTGCAAGTCGACTCAGGTTTTCTTACACACGGCTACACAACAAGCTAAACAGTTCCAGTTTTAGCTGACCTCACATCGTATAGGTTTTTCGTACAGACAATATGTCAAATTTCTTTAATAGATTTTCAACTTTATCGCTGAAGTATAAGGTTCAAAGTAGATTGGGAAAATTTGACAGATTGGGGTAGGTTGATTTGCTGGCGTCTGTACAATCAGAAGTCAGCTTATACTGGTTGTGTATAACTTGATAAAACACTTACAACAGTGACATATAAGTATTGCATAATACTAACACATCACATTACATAATTTTGGCCATTTTGTAACTTCTTACATCATAATTTCTAGTGCGTGTTGGGTACACCTACGTCAAATTAAAAGGACGCTTCGTAATGTTGCCACTACATAAAGAGTAACACGATTATTGAGGATGATATTCTCATACCATGTACTGTATCTGTGTCTGTTTTCTGTTTAGTATAATATTATTCTATCATTATAAATTAAATTATTTTTCTTTAAGTACGCTACACCGGCACAGTGTTCTAATAATTGTGTGCTGCATCGGACGACGTCATCACGTCAACGCCGGCTGTCGCTGAAAACCAGAGCTGGGGCTCTGTCTTGCATAGGGTCGCAGCATAATGCTGAGCGATAGCCGTTTTGCGTGGATGTGACGCATGTTTCCCTTACCTTCTTTTTCATTTTATTTTTGTGTTTATGCAAATTTTTGCGTCATGTTCACCGCAAATAAACATTTTTTCTTTCTTGCTTTCATATGTAGCCGTGCGTACCACCACACAAAATTTATTTATTTATTAGCTGCTACCCGCGACTTCGTCCGCGTGGATTTTTTTTTTCTAAAATAAAAGAGCGTTAGTTCATCTGCTATATGTCAGTGAAAGTCTCGTCAAAATCGGTTATATAATATGTACCGTGTATAGGTACATCCATATGCATTTAGTAAAGAGCGTTTATTTTAATATTACAAACAGACACTACAATTTTATTTATTTGTATAAATGTATAGATTTGCTAACATGAAAAACACATATGTAGTAGGCATGCATTAAAATTTCATGACACAGTATTAACACAAATATACCCTGTAAGGGCACTGCGAATTTTATATATCAAATTATATAATATTATAATATGATTCTAATTATTGCAAATTTACATTATACTAAAATTAACAATTCAAAATCAAAATATTTTATTTCACATAAACCTACATGGGCACTTATGAAAAGTCAGAAGCTAGGTGCACGGTTCCAATTGGTCGTTTCTTATGGAGAAGAACCGGCAAAAAACTCCACGGTTACTCTTTTAAAAAATACTTGGATCTTACAATGTTTTCAAATTACAGTAGGTATGGGAGGACAGCGTAGGCCAGTCAACAAGTACCAGATATACTTGATAAAATAAAAAATGGTCTACAGATCTAAAGTCTACAAGGCTTACAAAGTCCTCACATTTACAAAAAAGAATATATCAAAAGGATAAATAAAATATAAAAATCTACTAAAAATTAATCTACTAAAATTAAACATAATTACAATAGTTTATCACATTTTATTTTAAAATTCATCATTATTATCTATTCGTTCATAACATTTTAGTATAATAGGCATTTATTATTTCACATTTTTCAAGAATATTTTATTACTTATTTGTATATATACCAGCCATAGTTAGTACAGTCAACAGCAAAAGTAGATGATGAAAATCAGAAAATCAATACGGAACGGAGTTCGCGTCAGAACTGTGTGGCGTCGAAGTGATTCAAAAGTATGTGATTGTAAATTATACCAAACATTTACTACTAGTACAGTCAACAGCAAAAGTAGATGATGAAAATCAGAAATTCAATGCTAATGAAAGGAGTTCGCGTCAGAACTGTGTGGCGTCGAAGTGATTCAAAAGTATGCGATTGTAAATTATACCAAACATTTACTACTAGTACAGCTGCCATAATATTCGTGATCAGTTTTAATTTGACTTCAAAAGTTCAACATCATCATCTACTTTTGCTGTTGACTGTACAGCTGCCATATATTCGTGATCAGTTTTGACTCCAAACGTGACTCCAAAATTTCATCATCTACTTTTGCTGTTGACTGTACACACGCAGTGAAAATTTCAAGTGTCTACCTATTACGGTTCAATAGATACCTGCAGCCCTGTGACAGACGGACAGACGGACAGACAGCGGAGCCTTATAGTAATAGGGTCCTGTTGGCACCTTTTGGGTACATACATAATCAGCCTACGTCCCCACAGCTGGGACACATGCCTCCTCTCTGTAAGAGGGAGTGAACCGTAATCTACAACGCGGGCCCAGTGCGGGTTGGTAGATGTCACATGTCTCCGAATTTTTGGTTCTAGGACATGCAGTGGTGATGCAAAAATTTACTCAAAGCGCCTGTCTGATGGGTTCTAAACCACGACCTAAAACTCGTAAGTCATGACCGCTAACACTGGGCTACCATTGCTATTTTTTGGGTACGGAACCCTAAAATGTATGCAAAACAGTTTTCTGAAGAAAAAAAACTATTTTATGAAAGCAGAATGTAATTAAGTAGCAGATACTCCGTTTTCCTCCAACTCCCAGTCTAGAATATTCAACGAACATAAAATGTAAGAAAAACATTTTCTAATAAGATTCTGCAGACGGAAAAGCCGAAGGTACCCGGGATTTATCGGACAGCGGTCTTACGAGCTTTAAGCGATATCTGAATATTTTCATCCGCTTTCTGCAAAGCTCCGCAAGTCGATTTTAATAATGACCCAGGTGGAGGTTTATGATAGCATGTGATATTGGATAACTAGGAGATATATTAACTAATAATACCAGCCTGTATTTATCCCATTGCTGGGCAAAAGCCTTTTCTCAATAGTCAGCTACTCATCTGCCTAGCCCACGGATATTTTCCCAACTATGTTCGGGTCGTCGGCTTCCAGTCTAACCGGATGAAGCTGAATATCAGTATTTTACACGAAGCGACCGCCTATCTGACCTCCACAACCCAGTTACTGGGTAATACGATACCCCTTGGTAAGACTGGTTGTCAGACTTTCGGGCTTCTGACGATTCGCAACGATTGTCAAAGATCCACGAATGATAACCGAACTAACGGCTTAACGTGCTTGCACGGAAGGGTCTTGGTATTTAAAGATGGTCAATTGGTCACCCATCCACGAATCAAGTGCTGCCTGACTGATCGACCCGTGCAGCTGTTATTTCTTAGCCACAAGCCTCTGACGTCTAAAAGAGATGTAGCTTACCCCCTACATACAAACTTAGAAACAAAAATTTTACCTCTCTAATATATTAGTACCTATGGTCCGGTCGCGCCAAATTTGGCAAAGATGAATAATGGCCGCTCGAAGTTGAATAAAATCGATGTAAATCGATTTTGAAGAACATTCATTTTTAGTAACGTTTGTTTTCGTCTAGTTAACTCGGAGATTTAGACGAAAACAAACATTACTAATTATTAACTACCGAAATTAAAATGCGCTGGTTCTGGTAGTAAAACAAAGTATATAATGTGTCAATCAAAAGTAAAAATCAAAAGGTAGAAAAGCATTTAAAACAAAAGGTATAAAAAGGTAAAATATCAAAAGGAAGAAAAGACTTGCAGACTAGTAAATTTTTTTTTTGTATATCGATTTTATTCAATTTTGAGCGGCCATTGTTATTTAAATCTTTGGCAAAGGCGCGGCTGGACCTTAGATATATTGTCCTGCTACAAGCTACGTATAGTATGCTCCCAGATCTTTGGTCATTTGTTTCTCTGAAGAAGAAGAAGAAGAAAAAAAATTTATTTGGTCACAGTTCGTGAAACACAAAATACAAAATAAAAAAAAAGGGTTCAGACCACAATAGTGTGTGCCTCACTGCTGCGCCAAAAAAGGCTCATTTCAGCATTAATGCCAGACAGATGCTGTCTGACGCTGGTTTTCAAATGAACCTTTAGGGAAAAGTGACGGGGAAATCAACTCAATCAATGAAATCAAATTAAAAGTACAATGCGTGCCACGAAAGCTGAGACTTGACACAAGACGTGGTTTGACATGCGCAGTACACGATTTTAGGTCTCTTTAGTGATATGAGGTCTGAGCGCGGGACGGGACCGGACGTCACAGGGGCGGCGGAAAGAGCGCGGGTGGCGGGGTCAAGTCTCATTCTTTCGTGGCGCGAGCTATACCTATAGGGTTTTCTGACCACGTTGTTTGCCGTAAAATACATATATCAAAAGCTATAAATCCTTTTGAATACTTTATTTTACCAATAGCTGTGCCCGCGACTTCGTTCGCGTGGATGTCGGATAACAATTAATGTGTCTCTTTTTCCTAGCCTTAGTTACTCTTCTCTAAACGACACCTTGCAGAACCTATCATCTTACAAAAATATAATTTTAATTGGCGATATTAATATCAATATTCTTCCAGAAAGTGCTGACGCATCCGCTGAGGAATACCTTAACCTATGCGCTTTCCATGGCCTGCTTCCCGCTCACACGCTTCCTACACATCAAAGTGGCTCCTGTTTGGACCATATAATACTCAAGTCAAATTTCCCCGCACTTGCCCTTGTAACTAATTCAACAATAACCGATCACAGTGCTGCCCTACTTATTTTAAATTGTAAATTACCAAAAGTAATCACTCGCACAACTTCGCGGTTAAATGTAAACAAACTTGAAGAAGACTTATGCAATATCGAATTTGACCCAGTCTACGATTCCGCTGATCCGCAGTTTTGTATGTTATACTTAATCAAAAATGTACAATATGCAATTCAGAAGAATACTGTCATATCTCGGCTAAAAAACAAAAACTACAATATAAAACCATGTATCACGACAGGACTCATTCGCTGTATGAAAAATAGAGATAAACTGCATATGAAAGCTAGATCCAATCCAGATAATTTAATTTTGCAACTGTCGTATAAACGATATCGTAACTTTTGTAATGCTCTTCTAAAAAAAGTAAAAAACAACTACGATAAAACTGCACTAGAAAAGGCTGGTACAAATAGTAAAAAAATCTGGAATTTTATTAAAAGTGTAACATATAACTCGAAACAAAATGAGTCATCTTCAGGTTTATTACAAGCACACTCATCACACTTAACATCTGCCAACATTGCAAATAATTTCTTTGTTAATGTGGGAAAGTGTTTGGCTGAAAAAGTTCGGGGCCAATCACAATATTTACCAAGCACACCATTTACGTGTAGCACTATTTTATCATCCTTTGCATTGCTAGACACTGATGAGACTGAGGTAGAAACAATAATTATGAGTTTGAAAGACGACTGTGCAGTTGGCTGGGATAATATATCAAATAAAATTATTAAACAGTTCAAGCACATTTTGGTACCGCCACTAACTTATATTTTCCAAAAATGCTTATCTGAAGGTATTTTTCCCGAGTGCCTAAAAAAAGCTGTTGTTGTCCCCGTTTATAAATCAGGCAGTAAAGATCAAGTCACAAATTATAGACCTATTTCGTTACTGCCTTCTATGTCTAAAATATTAGAAAAAATAATAAATAAAAGGCTTTACAAATACTTGGAAGATAAATTAATTTTGTCTCAGCGGCAGTTTGGATTTAGGCCTAAAATGTCAACAGACGATGCCGTACACCATCTGACTGACTATCTAGCACAAGAACTTGATAATAGTAACCACACAATAGGTATCTTCCTGGACCTCGCCAAAGCTTTTGACACGGTTTCTATCCCTATTCTGTTGCACAAGCTTGAAACAATAGGTATCAGAGGCACCCAGCTGAAACTATTTAAGAGCTATCTAGAAGATCGTACCCAATGTGTAAGAATTGGAGATGTTCTCAGCGAAGATGAAAAAAACACGTCCTTCGGGATCCCCCAAGGAAGTATTTTAGGCCCTACACTATTTTTGATATACATAAACGATCTTTGTAATCTAAGTCTAGATCATGGCCAAATTGTTTCTTATGCTGACGACACTGCCCTTCTATTTTCGGCTGACTCAGAAAAAAATGTCTACAAAGTTGCGCAACGCGGATTCAATATTGTTAATAAATGGCTTGAACGTAATTCACTAACACTAAATGCAGACAAGACAAATTATATTAAGTTTTCGATGCGCAAGCAAACATCAACTGGCACTATCTCGACATTATATGCTCATTGCTGCACAATCCCCACAAATAACCAATGTGTTTGTCCTAAAATTAAAATGGCAAATACAACAAAATACCTTGGTGTTATAATAGATGAAACAATTTCGTTTAAACAACACATAGAAGCTTTAAATAGTAGAATTCGCAAGTTGATATTTGTTTTTAAAAAGTTACGCTGTATTGCTGACCCAAAAATAGTTAGACAAGTTTACTTTGCTCTATGTCAATCGATTTTAACGTACTGTATTACCACATGGGGTGGAGCGGGTAAAACAATGTTACTAACCATCGAGAGAGCTCAGAGGGCAATTCTCAAAGTGTCTACTTTCCGCCCTTTCCTTTTTCCTACTATCCTCCTGTACAAATCTTGTGAAGTATTAACAGTTCGACAGCTATTTATTATGGGAATTGTATTAAAACAACACAAAGCTCTACCCTACAGCACTAGATATATTAATAAAAGACGTAAAGATATAGTTTGTCCCCAAATTTCAACAAAACATGCTTTTATATCCAAATTTTACCTGTACCTCGGACCTCTCCTATACAATAGACTAAATTCGAAAACAAACATTTATTCTGTGAACTATACAAATTGTAAGAAAATACTCAAGGATGCTCTCCAAAGTATGTCATATGAAGAAACAGAAAATTTACTAACTGTGTTAAAGTAAATGTAGGTATACAAACTTCACTTAAGTAAAAAAAGTAAATAAGTAGTAGTAGTTAAGTAAATAATTATCTTTAGAAACTAAGAGTTATTATATAATTATTTGTCTATTGTCAACTTTTGATTATTTATTAATTTTAAAAGACTATTTTAGCTCATCTCGCCTGAAACACAGGATTACCTAGTTCAGGCACGTAAGTCTTAGCAATATAATTTTATTTAAGCAAAACTGTACTAATTATCATACCTTATAATTTTTGAATAAACATATTATTATATTATTATTACTCTTTATAACATCTGAGGGCAATCTCAATCTGTCGACAATACCTATAATTTCCTACATTTTGACAAGTTTTTGACATTTGTTTGACGCTGAGATGAGACTGCGACTAGATTTTGACCATTTTATTCCTGCTGCCAGTGAAAGTCCCGTCAAAATCGATCCAGCCGATTCGGAGATTAGCCGGAACAAACAAACAGACGGTCAACATTTATTTTTATTTTTTATTATAAGTAGGTACTTACCGTCTATACTTTCATTAATAATAATAATAATAACCAGTTCTCGAAAATGGTAATATCACGTTGTACTGGGATCGATCCATCATCACTGACAGGACTATTATTGCCAATAAGCCTGATATAGTGATGGTGGATCGATCAGAGCGGCGTGCAATGATTGTTGACATAACCGTCCCACATGACGAGAACCTCGTGAAAGCCGAAAAAGATAAACAAATCAAGTATCTTGACTTGGCTCGCGAGGTTGTCGACATGTGGGATGTGGACCCAGCGATCATTGTGCCGATAGTCGTGACTGCCAATGGGTTAATAGCCAAGAGTCTCGACCAACACCTAAGGAGGCTCTCGTTGGGCAGCTGGATCAAGGGCTTGATTCAGAAAGCGGTACTTCTGGACACGGCCCGCATTGTCCGGAGGTTCCTCTCTCTGGAGCCCTGACCGCCGGTAGCTTGGACCCTGTTCCCGATACCGGTGGGCTACTATTTTTTATATTTTTAAATGTTTTTCTATATTTTATATGCTAATATTTAAAAATATAATTTATACGTAAATAATGAAATAAAGGAAATAATAATAATAATCTTTATTAATCAAGCAACATGACTCATTTGTGTTATTAACAATATTTCTTACCCTATGTTAGTATTCCTATTCTAATCACTTAGCCTAAAAAACCATGAAAATATGTGAATCACTACCACACGCCTAACACCGAGGTGGACAGCTTGCTGCAGCGACTCACATAATACATGCTAGCAAGTTACAAGCTGTTCTTGCAGACATGCAACTGCACACAATGCCACAATATTGGACAGTCTATTTTTTGTGACACAACGCTAAGAATGCCGTTGCTACTGCCGCGGACCCGACTAAGTAATGACGCCGCTCTCTTTCTAAGTATGGCATGAAAGCCATCAATGCGAGCGACGGCAAACATGCCCGACGCGCTGCAGTGCCTCGGCAGCCGCATCAGCATCCTAAAAATAAAATTAAGCAATTTGCAAAAAGCTATTATTTTGACATTACAAATAGACACTTCGATTTTATTTATTTGCATAGTTAGATCATTGCTAGTGACTACAGAACATTCACAGTTTTTTTTTTCTTCTTTGGTAACTGAGCTGATGTCGACTATTCTGCCAGCCAGTCACAGTTATTTTATCTGGTTTTGCATCACTGTCGAAATCACAGTGATCGGCGGTTTCAGAAAACGATCAAAAAGTTGTTTTTTTAAAGCAGTGTATCTCTTAAACCGTAAATAATTTTGACCAAAAAAAATTATGATATTTTCAAGCCTTATTTTAATACAGTGTTGGAACTCAAATTATAATTAAATATACATTAATGCATCAAACAAATTTTCAAATACACCTCTTAATAAATTGTCTTTAAAAGCAGTTTATCCCTTCATTAACAATTTTAATTATAATTAAAAATATACCATTAAATCTCTGTGAAACTGCATTCAGTGATGGATTATTTATTATTAAATAGTTTTGTAAATAGATAACTGATTCATATTTGCAATAAATTACCACCACCGCCACCATGACCACCACCACCGCCACCATGACCGCGCTTTAGGTCGCGCTTTAGGTCGCGCTTTAGGCTAAAGTGCGGTCACTGTCGGACTGCATAGAAAAGAAAGAGAAGCGCGATGACACAACGGTGGTAATTTATTGCAAATATGAAGAAATTATCTATTTACAAAAACTATTTATTAATAAATAATCCATCACTGAATGCAGTTTGGCATTAGACATTTAATGGTATATTTTTAATTGTAATTAAACTTGTTAATGAAGGGATAAACTGCTTTTAAAGAAAATTAAGAGGTGTATTTGAACATTATTTTGATGCATTAATGTATATTTATTTATGATTTCTGTTCCATCACTGTATTAAAGATAGACTTGAAAATATCATATTTTTTTCTTTGGTCAAAAGTATTTACGGTTTAAGAGATACACTGCTTTAAAAAACCAACTTTTTGACCGTTTTCGGGAACCTCCGCCTTAACATTCTGATAGGGCGATTGTGCACTACAAGGAATTTTACCGTCCGGCAGTCCGATTTTATTTTTTGCTGTGGGTTACTGTTACTGACAAGTCTATCAAAATCATTGTGATCTTTATCCTCGTTACAATAAAGTTGCTATTAGGTTGCTGCTGTTAGAGGTTAAATGACTATGAACAGATTTTAATAAACATCAAATTCGCAAAACGTATTCGTTTGTATGAAACTGACTGTCAAGAACGCATACTCAACTCGTCAGCCGCACTGTAATTTCGTAAATTTTTACATGCCTTTTTGTCTATTCCAAGGTTGCTAAAAAGATAAAAAAAAGAAGAAGAAAAGAAAATAAGTAAGACTGGCCTACAAAAATAATCGCACTGTGCCCGCGTGGTGGATTACGGCCCACTCCCTCTCGCAGAGAGGAGGCCTGTGTCCCAGGAGTGGGAACGTTATAGGCTGATTTTGCATATGCATAATTATGCAGTGTCCTCACAACAACAATCACTGAATTAGATAACTTATCTATTCTAAAAAAATATGTTGAACGCCTACGAGCTTCCCGGAACGAAAAAATGCATGTTATCCGCCAAATACAGCGATAAGGATGGTTTGGATAATTTTAATTTTTATTGTTACTCTAACATTTAAGATAAAAAACGTTTTTTTTTTCTAAGGAATCCGTATCGTCTCCTAAAATTGTCCGTATACTCATTCTTTGATATTTGTATGAAATGGATGAAATTCGAATAACAAAACTAAACTTCGAATAAAATACTGAACTTCCAACAAAATTACTAAGTTACCGACAACATATACGCGAGGCTACTTCGACTCGATGCAAGAGTGAGCGAAGGGCACCCCGAGGTTCGGTTTGGTTAGGTTACTATAAATCCTTTACATAGAAGTAGCAGCCCCGCGAGGTGGGGCTCCGTCGACATAGGATGCAAGAGCGAGCGAATGAGAATACAAATACCTTTATCTAGGTATATGTTAAAACGTAATTTAAGCTGGTACAAAAGTATTGTAGCAATAAACAGTCATGTTCATTTTTCAAAGATTTCAGTATCTCATTCGGTCGTTTCGTCATTTTTATTCGGACAAAAGTAGTCGGAAAGTTAGTATTTTAGGCAGTAGATTTAATATTTAGAGTAAGGGCAAATCCTTATTTTATTGTCTGAGCTTTTATTACTATCCATAAAAAAATAATTTCCCTGAATACAGTCAGAGAAATAATTGTTTAATTTGTATGCACGTTTCTAAATTAGTATTATTGTTTTTTATTTGTTAGCCTATAGAGGAGCTCGTGGCTAAATAATAACAGCTGCACAGGCCGATCGATCAGGTTAAGCTACGCTTGCCGCGGTTGGTCTGTGGATGGGTGACCATCTTTACAATTATCGAGACCCCTCCGTGCCTCAGAAAGCACGTTAAGCCGTTGGTCCCGGCTGTCATTCGTAGATCTTTGACAGTCGTTACGGGTAGTCAGAAGCCCGAAAGTCTGACAACCAGTCTTGCCAAGGTCCAAGGAGTACCGTATTACCCAGTAACTTGTTTGTGGAGATCAGATAGGCAGTCGCTCCATGTAAAATACCGGTATTCAGCTGTATCCGGCTAGACTGGAAGCTGACCCCAACATAGTTGGAAAAAGACTAGGCAGATGAGTAACCATGGAGTTTCTTGCCGGTTCTTCTTTACTGTTGTGACAAGCTCTCCACCATTTTCGCATACTGCCATATATACTTATCTGTTTCACAAGATTAGCGTCATTTATTGCTCGACACAGTGTGCACATATAGTCAACTTCGGGCGTTTCTTCTATACTGTGATATGAATAGTGATTGGTCCACTTAAAGAAATCGTAATACATTTCCTTGTCTTTGATGGAATCAACTATTTTGTTTACTGTCTTCCGTATCTCTAGTTTACTTATGTCCAAATAGGATCCGTCTGGCAGAAACCTGAAAAATGAAACGAATATATTTTCTGTTTGTTTAAGTAAATTTTATGCAGGTGCACAAAGGTGGGGATTTTAAAGTAGACTAGTCGAAGCAAAAACGTGTTTGTTGTAAAACGTTCAAAAGATACATAAATTTGAAAAAATCTTGCTACAATATAAACTAGTACGGGTTGGCAGGGACCTCGTCGCGCAACCGGTTACTATGGATCCTGCGTTGAAATTGGGAAATAGTCGTAATAAAATTTCTCAAAAATAAATTAACTTCCAACGATCTGTAGTTGAATGTAATACTAACTAAGATGTGTTAAATGAATTACCGAAAAATTAACACAATATTAACCGAAAAAAATTTGTAACAACTTTTTTAACTCTCAATTTTAATGAAAATAACCACCTACCGGTCGGACCGCGCTTTGTGCGTCGGGTGACATCGGCATCGGTTGCATGGTTGCGGTCGGTCGATAGGCGACGTAGAATGCAAGGGCGAGCGAAAGGCACCCCGAAGTTAGGTTTGATTACACAGAAATAGGAGCTGGGTACCCTAGGTTAGGTTACTTTACACAGAAATAGGAGCCCCACGAAGCGTGTCTCCGTCGGCATAGGATGCAAGAGCGAGCGAATGAAAATACAAATACATTTACCTAGGTATATTAATCGATTAGAGTAGCAGCGGGGCAATTGCGTAACACATTATCGATCGGAATCGTTTTCATTTTGACAGTTCAACAACATTCATTGCGTCATTTACTTGTTGATCAGACAAATTTTTCGAACTTATGAAGCAATGGATTAACAATTTGCTTCAAAATGATTCAGAATCCGATTGATAGTGTGTTACGCAATTAGGGTGCAGGTAAGTAGGTGTAGGTAATGAATGATATTGATTACTAGCACATTTTAATATTTCTTAGGAGTATATTTATAGGGGGTCCCTTAGAAAAGTATTTTTATAAGGTCACTATAGTTTAACAAGCGCCACAGTTTATAAAATGTGTAAGGTTAATTCGAAAATAATAGGCGAGTTATTTTTTTTAATTTCGGTAAATCGCAATTTAAACTGGTGGAAAAATATTACATCAGCAAATGCTGTAAGTATTGATTTTTCGGAATTTTCAGTATTTTATTCGGTCGTTTCTTTATTTGTATTCGCATATAAGTTGTCGGAAAATTAGTATATTTTGAGTACGCTCATTTTTTTATATTTTTTTTCGGAGCTTTTATTACTACTCGTTGAAATTGTTCGTCGGTTATTGCATGCAATTTGTTATCTATCATTTAATTGTACATATTATTATTTTAAGACTGTTAGCTTTTTAAATTATGTAAATTAACATAGTGAGTGTCAAATATCAATGATTAAGCAATTTGCAGACTTCTTGTCGTTTGTTTTGTTGATATAAATCTTCAGCTATATCAAAAATTTTGTGTGTTGTGCTATTTCTTTTGTGTGCACGAAATAAAATAATGATTTATCTATCTAGACACACACACTTATGCAAACTTTTCTTATAAAAATAAAGCCATGATAATTTTAATATGGTAATGCGCAGACTTGTTTAAAACTAATAATGGCGTGCATACGTTTGAGGGAATTACATATAAAGAAAATTAAAATGACTAAAGCTAGAAAGAAATACAACACCTGTTAATCACGAATACAGTGACGAGGACAACAAGACGAAAATATAAGTGATCTAACCTGGTGTAGTTAGCTCCGCCATAGACTATTGGAACGGCATAGTGCTGCACTGCATTTAGTAGCTTCTCCGTAACGTAGTCTTCACAAAAAGAATTCTCAAAAGACAAATAGAAGTAGTAATCTGTCTCTATTTTAAGCAAGCACTCCGTTCCTGGTAGATTTGTTTGCGGTCCCTTGGGACAAGACTTTGTTCCATTCCATTCACATTTTTCGCTGTATATGTCTAGTACCAGCTCGTGCTTAGCTAGTTCTTTCTGCAATTCTAATGCGATCGTCTCTCTTCCGCTATTTGAATGACAATTTGATACAAACCACGCAGCCGCCACTTTTTTACTTTTCAATTTGTTTCTGAAATCACTGTCTACTGCTTTCATGTCTTTCACTTCCATCCAATGCATATTTTGTTTAGGCCCGATGACCTCACCTTTTTGGTTTTTAATTACGATGTAACCAAAATATATATCGGAATTCAATTTATATGTATACGTCCAGTTAAATACTCCATCGTATCTTTGTGAATGTAAGGGATAATAAGCTGGGGATTCTCTGCTAGCAAACACATATTTCTGGTGAAGTGATCGTTTTAGTGGAAAAGATACATGCTTTTGACAAAACTCAGGGCCATAGAACAAGACAGCATCAAAATCGGTCATACTATTTAACAAAAACGGGTTAGGGGTTATAAAGCAATTATTGACAGGACACCTTCTCTTCACAAACTGTTCTTGACCCACACCCATAGCATTGAAGGGATCCGTATTCGGACTTGTCCACTGTAGAATATATTTCATTCCGATTTTTTTATCCACATTTTTGTTTTTTTCGATAATACTTGATGGATCTCTGGTTAAGAAAAATAAAAAGATACCAATAAAGAAAATCCCAGCAAACCAGCGAAATTTTTGCATCACCTTTCTTGTAAGGAATGGAGATTTCTTCTGGAATCTGTTTCCCGCTAGATGTAGCCTCTGAAGTCTCTCTCGGCCAGAGCGAATGCGCGTTGACTAGGGCGCTAGCGGGCGCGGAGTTCACACTGCATCGCTAGTTATAGTGGGACGTGGAGGCTAGACGTGTTTCTAAGGGTAATAATTATGTTGGGTTGACAATAAAATAGGTTGCTCGCTAGGTAGGCCGCTCAGACCGTCTTACTGTGGACGCAACCGGCGGTTGTATCTGGTATATATTTGATGTTTTGTGTTCCTCTAAGCACCCGCGCAAGCTCCTTCCTGGAACAGAGGGGCAGTTCCCGTATTTTTAAGAATGTTCACATTCTAATCTCGGTCTCAGTTTGTCAAAGAAGGTCAAAAATCCCTGTTTACCTACCTCCCGTATTATTATTATAAATGTAGGCAACAAGGACTTGTTACCTTAGAGGAAAAATTTTAATGTTGTTACCATAGAGTAAGTAATGTTCCGGAGTCCCATAGAAAAAGATGAAAAACGGCGCTTGTATGAAACTTGCGCTAAAACTGAATACCAACATAGCAAAAATGACACAGACTATGCACAGACTGCAGATGTTAAAGCGAGACAGCGATAGCCGCCATTATGTTTAGTGCACGTTTCATAGTTTCTTTTTTTATTAGACAGTTGCGCCAGACTGGTTGTTACCTAAATTTTTTAACATGATTTTGACAAGGTAACTTTTTCTTCTAAGCACATAGTACTTTTTGATAGACTAACTTCTTAGTCTGTGTTGTTGACGTTGACCGTCACTGAGATAGATTGCGATTAGATTTTGAATTACGGGAATTGGCCTGCAGGCCTTTGGGTTTTGTTTGTGTTTCCTGCTCTGCTAGGTGGCAGGAAACATAAACTGCAGTCAGTCACAGTTTTAGCGTGGGCTAAATGGAATTTATTAAGTACTAAAATATTTTTTCGTGACGCAAGTCAATAATAGGTACAGACGCCAGCACATCAACCTACTACAATCTGTCAAATTTCTTTAATAGATTGTCAACTTTATCGCTAAAGTATAAGGTTCAAAGTTGATTGGGAAAGGATAATGCCAAGCTATGGCCCACGTCAAACACATTTTGAACGATAATCAAAAATTATAAGTATTTTAAATAGGAAATTTCCATTTAAGTTTTATCTCTAACAAAGACGCCGTGATTTTAGCAAATTAATAAGTAATTTAACTATTATATCAATGCGAGTTTCACTGTCAAACGAAGTTTAGGGTTGCCATTAAATGGACAGTTTACTTCAATTTATATATTTAATAAATCTAATCGATTACGGATTAATTAATAATAATATAAAACACTGGTATAAAAAAATTAAATATAATCACTTAAAACCTAAAACCCAACAGGGAAAAATAAAGCTACTTGTCGGCTACTAATTATTAAAACTTGGGCATTTATGCTCTTGACTTCGGGAAGCTGGAACTATTACTAAATACGTTAGTTGGATTTCAGTTTTTTCTTACCATAGAAATGATTTTATGTATTTCTATGGTAAGCAAAAAGATTTTCTGATGTCATGGTCATTTTAGTTTCTTTGAACGAAACGTACTCGACCTTATGACAAAACAATTATGTTCATAAACACCTCAGACCAGAGATCATAGTCCACACATACATAAACATAAAAAGGTAAAGTCACTGAATTCTTTAAGGCTTTGCCGTAGTTAGATAAAAAATGAATTGATCAAGACCAACAATCGATGCAACTTATCGATTATATTTTAAAATATGGAAACATTATTCTTTGACAGAATGATAGATTTGACAGCAAACTGTAATCAAAATTCAAACTACTCATTATTTATTTTTATTATATTAGAACCTCTATGTTTATTTGACAGTCTGGGAACTTCAGACAGAATTTGTCGAAATTGTGGCTTACAGTCCGTCAAATCTAAGAAGTACCGTTTGACAGTTCTGACAATTGAATGATAGGGATGGGATGAAAAAATCGATTACTATAATATCCGAACTTTAAGAGATCGATTACTATAATATCCGAATTTTAAGAAATCAATTGTTATAATTAAATAAAAGAAATGTTTAGGATATTTTTTTATTCACTACTAGTACTAGTATCGTCGTCTTCGTCATCATCGTCATTTAAATTAATGACCAGTTGATTGTCCATTACATTATCAAAGTGTACGTCTCTTTCGAAGTCGTCCATTATTATTTTCTTTGTTTTTTGTACTACTTTACTCCAATCTTCCTGTGTAACTTGGGCACATGCTTCCTTTAATAAACCTTCCATTTTCTTGACACTGAAGGGTGGTTTTGTGTTGTGTCTTGCTGCATAACCTGTAAAACAATAATGTAACTATTTGATAGCAGACGAAAACCATTGTTTAAATTATAAATGTTAGAAGTACTCGTGTTATTATTATAATATTATAAAATATTACCTTTAACTTGGGCCCAAATCAGTTCAATGGCATTATATTGGCAATGGTACGGAGGAAGTCGTATGACTTTGTGCCCGTGCTCTTCGGCCAATTGGTCAATTACATATGTCGGTTTTGGTGGTTTATGCAATTTCACTAACTGTAATAATTCAGCTTTTAATAGTGACATGTCGGCATCCACTCCTTTTCTTTGCAGCCATGCCACCAAATCTGCTTTCTTATTGGCTGACGTAGGTGCTTTATCAATTTGCACAGAGTGGTATGGGGCATTATCCATTATAATTGTGCTGTTAGGAGGGATATTCTGTAATAAATTTAAGAACCACTCTCGGAACCTTACTGCGTCCATTTCTTCATGATACTCTTTAGTGCTTTTGGATTGGAAAGCTAATAAAGAGTTTTCCACGAAGCCTGTAGACGCTGACCCAGCATGGCATATTATGAGGCGTCCACCTTTTCCTATCGGCACCTTCGAGCACGAAGCTTCAGAATCATCAGTCCATGTTTTCGGCACAGAATGGTTGGAATTTAGCCAGGTTTCGTCCAAAAATATTACATTATCCCAGTTTATAATTTGTTTAACTTCGCGCAGGAATGTTAGTCGCTGCATAATTATGTCATGTCGCTCCATAACAATTTTTCGTTTGTCAACTTTTTTGTATCTGAAGCCAATTCCTGTTATTACCGTTCTCAACGACTCTATGCTTCCCTTATACAGCCTGGCGGGATCTTTTAAAGTTGCACATAACTTTGCCAATGTTGGAAATTCGCCTCTTGTAAAATACCCGTATATATGGTTTCTAATAGCATGACTATCGAATTCATCGATGCCTGTCACAGGTTTATTTCTTTTTCGTTTTTTCGGTGTGTGAAGTACGTTACTGTCACTCCCCGAAGGCCCATATTTTTCACTTAATATTTTGCCAACGGTGCGGCTACCAATACCGAGAGCTTCACCGACGCGATCCCGAACTTGTGTAACTGGCAGTAGAAGTCCACCATTTTGAGATTCACGCTCAAAATACTCGTGTAATTTCACCACCAATTCACGAGCCTGGCTGTTCAAAGTACGTCCTCTTTTCGACATTATTAATAAACACTTGCTTAGTTCGGAGTCCAGTATAAATATTGCCAAGGTAAACGGATAAAGAATGATCAGTCCAGAAAAGTAATAGCCAAGTCACAAATTGTAAAACACAAACGAGAAAGCAAGTACGCGCACAGTCAGCTTCCAAGATGGCGAGAGACTGCTGACGCCGAACCGACCGAGCGGACCGCGTGCGCTTGTAGTTGGCAGTGTTGCCAGAAAAAAAAAAATTGTAGAGACTTGGACACCTGCGATTTTGCCTATTGACCTAAAAATAATTAAATTAATTTATTTTAGGGTATCTGTGTATTCAGTGCATTATGCGGTCGCGCAGTAACGTCGTTAATTTATAACATCAGGCAACAACATTTTTGTGAATGGGTTCTACATACCTTATTTTTATTAGTTTTAGACGTAGAAATAAGACTTAGAAGAAAAAATTGTAATTGTAAAATCAATGGATGTGCTTGTTAAAAATTTGTTTATTTCTCTGTAATATGCAAACCCATACTATCATACACAAAAATAAATGTAAAAAACACTATCCCTGACTCCATTTACTATTTCGACAGCGTTAGCGCGAGAAACCCCGACTTATTTGGGCGCGAAAATCAAAAATCGACAAATCGCTTTCGACAACTTTTTAAAGAAGCAAATATATTTGATTTATAAATACGTATTTTTGGTGAATGGGTTTTATCTCATATTTTACGATTACATAACTATTTAGTTATGTAATCGTCATATGTGAGATAAATCCCATTCACATGAAAAAATATTTGTTTGGTTGTCAAGTGTAATTTGTAAATAATACATTCGATTTTTCGTATATGTAAACGATTTTTTTGCATACAAGTGTATCCGAAGAGTCGCAACACTACGTGCAGTGACCTAACTACGTAACTTTGTAATGAGGTCAAGAATATAACTATTAGAAATTATTTACTGTGTAAATATGTGTTATTTTGCTTTGTTTGAAAGTTTTCAATTACATTTAGATATTAAGAATTGTACATTTTTAGATACAATAATGAAATCTTTCTAAATTCATGGTTTTATGAAAAAGGTTATCGAAACTGAATAATGTACGTATGAACAAAGTTGTTTCGGTTTGAAAAATATGAAACGTCAAACGGTACTTCTTAGATTTGACGGACTGTAGTTAAGCCTAGATAATAATGTACAGTATGCTCAGAATATTTTCAAAGTCTAAATGATTTTGCATATTATCTTTTAGCAATGGAGCAAAATCTTCAATTTGTGCTGCACTAAATGTTTTAATAGGATCATATATTGATTTTAAAAGTAAATCCCAGGAGTTACTACTTATATGGTAATAACAGATTCTACAATCCGGCGGTACATAATAATTGTACTCACAAAATAGATGTACCCGCAGTGCTGATGGAACAGTGAGCCGATTGGTCTCATTACAGCCAGGAAAGAAACATTGATTTTGAGTGTTTGGTGCTCTTACATAGTTAGGCAACAATATACTGTCGGATGGGTCTAAGCTTTGTTATCCCGCTTGCGATGCACTGTCAGCTACTTCAGATTGCAACGAAGGCAGACTGGATGGTTCAGATTCCCGTTCTGCAGTTGAGCGTGATGCTGCTCTATCCATTCTCCGCCAGCAATTATGGCACAAACAAGATGATGATGGCAACTGAAATAATAAAAATTAAGGCTCAGTGAATAAAAAGAGAAAACCTGGAGTTTTGCTACAAGTAAATGCTCAATTGGGAAATATAACTTGTATGTAACATGAAAGAAGTAGAATATTTTGTATGGTTAAGCCTACGGACTAAGAATTATGTATCAGTATCAAATATCAGAACCACACTTGTATAAATTCAAAACTGTTGTCTGTACTTACCATTCAAAAGTTATTGTAAGTGTATATAATATGTCTGTGCTTATGAAAAAATAAATGTTATAAAAAAAATTAAAACTGTTTTATTTCCAAATGGCGACTTATTTTCTTAACTAATAAGTACTAGAAGATGTTCATAACAACTTAAACTATAATTGCATAAACTATTTATCAGTGTTCACTGTAGGCCACGGTTGTTCTAACATGTTGGCATTGAACTTTGACAGTTTCGGGTAGCTTGATGTGCTGGCGTCTGTACATTGCTACAAGTATATTTTGGCGCCTGGATGACATTGACAGGGGGGCGATGTTGGTAAACATTTGTGAAATTGTCACTGTCATTGAGTATTGATAAACAAGTTCCGATTTTGGCCACGCGCCAAAATAACCTTGCAGTGTTGTAAACATAGAAATATAAACTAGTTGTAAGTCAATACTATTATTATCTATCTACAAGTCCTTTCATAGTTATTATACACACAGCGTCAGTATGTGCTAACCCCTCAAGTTTCAAAATGTCACACTGCTACAACATTGAATTTGTTACGAATAATCTTAAGAATACTTCAAAAAGAGTTCATTGTTTCGACTTGGATTCTAACCATCGCATCATCGAACGTCGTCATACTCATACCGGCAGATTCACGAACGAGCCAGCGATCCCATACGAATGGCGACGAAATTGTTATCACTACCTTCATCCGAGTCACTTTATTTATAGGTCTCTGTCTAATCGATAGATGTTATAATTTTGAGGGTGTCCATTAATTTTACTTAAAATACTACATAAAAGATAGCTTGATCTCTGCGACATAAGTCAAACTGACATTCCTAGGGTTGTCAAATCAAATTTCATCTTAATCCGTTCAGTAGTTTAGTAAGAGTCAGAACATCGCACGCCCGTGCTCGGGAATCTAGCGCTGAACATGCGCAGCGCCTAGCAACAGAAAGACAGCGGGCAGTTACAGTAATTTCATCACAAGTTAAAATGTTTACCGCCCAACGAAGTGGGCACGGGTTAGCTAGTAAGTAATATAAGTATAGGTATGGATTTGTGAGATTAATATCAATAGTTTATACACATAAACCTTCCAGAATAAATTGTCTGAATGATTGTGAAAACCAGTTGGAAAACCACATCAAAATCCGTTGCGAACACATGACGATCTACACGATGCTACGCGATGGTAGGGAACCTAGGTAACCTACTGGTTACCTAGGTTCCCTACCATCGCGTAGCATCTCGTGATAATTTTTCACATGCGACGTAATCAAAATAAACAAAATAAAAAGATTATGTCATACAAATATAACTATATTATAGGTTCTAAAATAGTGTTCACTTGTTATGTTTACGAAAAAATAATCATCTGCCTAGCCTTTTCCCAACTATTTTTGGGGTCAGCTTCCAGTATATCCGGATGCAGCTGAATACCATTATTTTACGTGGAACGACTGGCTTATTTGACCTCCACAACCCAGTTACTGAATAACAGTATACCTAGACCTACCCAATATTCCAACGCAACGCCACATGCGAACAACGCGTCATACTGACGTCACGCAAAAATTCTGCACCTCGCAAGCAGAGTTTACCGCGCAACTAGCATTGATACAACGGCCCGACATGAATCATCGGGCAGTTGCCCGCCAGACACAACACCCGTCTGGTCGGAGGATCCTCCCTTTTATATGGAAGTTGAGTGAACTTTTTACACCCTGTTCCTCATACCTCTATAATATCACGCCGCGCCGGGCGACCGCGGGTGGGCGAGCTGCGGAGGGGGTGTTCGACGTGCGGGCGCGCACCGGCCGGCACCGCACTGCCCACTGCATCATCGTCCACGCTACTGAGCGATTGCATATTATAATTATTTCTTTCTCGCCAATTCAAGATCAAGACCTTCGATCAATTAGTTTACCGTTTGTTTTCTTTTGTTGAAATTTATAATACAGTCCACTATTACTATTTGTTTTCGTCCTCCTACCCACCTGGAGGATATTACCCCATTCTTCTTTTCAAGGCACTGAGTGGACTTGGTTCTTAGATGGTTCAGACCGACCGCGGCAAGGGTCGTCCCGTGCGGCTGTTATTACTTAGCCTCTACGTTTACGAAAGCAAATTACACGAATATAACACACAGGAACATAGAAAGCACTGTAAATTTTACTTGATCGTAAACCGTTATGTAGGCAATTATAAACTGCAGTTTTAGTAGTGTTCCATTAATAACTATGAAAGAAATCATCGCGTGGCAAGGGTTCCGTACTTTAACGGAAACATATCTTTCCGTTTTTCAAGTTTTTTTTAATAATAAATTATGTATTCCAACAAAAACATTATTATTATTTTTTTTTTTGTGTACGTTAAATATTGCATTTTTTTAGTAACTGTGTCGCAGTTATAAGTGGCACCCCAGGTGCGAAAGACCACTGAGATCCATAACAACAATTTTGGTTATACATATAGGTAGAAACTAGACTAAAACATTAATAATTATAAAACTATGGTAATATCACATTAAATATTGGAATCGATCCATTATCACTGACAGGACTATTGTTGCCAATAAGCCTGATATAGTGGTGGTGGATCGATCGGAGCGGCGCGCAAAGATTGTTGTCATAACCGTCCCACATGACGAGAACCTCGTGAAAGCTTGGCTCAGGAGGTTTTCGACATGTGGGATGTGGACTCAGCGATCATTGTGCCGATAGTCGTAACAGCTAATGGTTTAATAGCCAAGAGCCTCGACCAACACCTGAGGAGGCTCTCGTTGGGCAGCTGGATCAAGGGCTTGATTCAGAAAGCGGTACTTCTGGACACGGCCCGCATTGTTAGGAGGTTCCCCTCTCTGGATTCCTGACCGCCGCCGCCGGTTGCTTGGACCCTGTTCCCGATAACGGTGGGCTACTATTTTTATATTTTTAAATGTTTTAATATTCTAATGTTTAAAAATATAAATTATATGTAAATAATGAAATAGAGGAATTACATAAAACTATACTCCATTTACTATAGCATTAGACAGAAGTTAAAAAAGGCTATTTTAGGGGCACACTTTGTAATAAAAGTACAACAACCTCAAACACAAACAGTACAGGGTATGATGACATCAACACTAGCGTGGTCAAATCAGTAGGATCTACAATAGCACCAGTGCTTTGTGATATAATAAATGCTTGTATACACAATGGGGTTTTTCCAGAAGCTCTAAAAGTCTCGATTATCAAGCCATTACACAAAAAAGATGACAAAACAAAAATGTGCAATTATAGACCTGTAGCGTTAATTCCTATATTTTCCAAAATTTTTTAGAAAGTAATTTATAATAGACTTAACAATTATTTTGAAAAAAAAAACAACATTTTTTGTAAGGAACAAATGGGATTCAGGCAAAACAAAACTATTAATATGGCAGTGTACAACTTCCTTAAAAAGATACACCACAATATGGACAACAGAAAACCGGCTGTAGCAATGTACATGGACATGACCCGTGCTTTTGACTACGTTGACCATAAAATACTATAAAAAAACTCTATAGCTACGGTATTAGAGGTAATTTGCTTGACCTCATACAATCGTATCTAGAAGGTAGAAAACAGATTACTCACATCAGCCAAGTAAACATTAAGACACAAACTGAAACAATATACTCCTCAAGTACGAGAACAATTACGTATGGTGTGTCACAAGGGTCTGTCCTAGGTCCATTACTTTTTATCTGTTACATAAACGATTTCCCCAAGGTAACCAGTTATCAGATGTGCTTATTTGCAGACGATAGCACTATTGTTTTCGACCACGGTAATTAAAAAAAAATTGAATTAGATATAAACACAAACCTGGTCTCAATTATAGAATGGTTAAATGCTAACAACCTTAAAATTAATTTAACAAAAACCAAAATAATGGACTTTAAACTTCGACAAAAAAAAAACAAACACAATACCAAATTAGGCACAAAGGAGACGCGGTACTAGAAACAAACACTACAAAGTTTTTAGGATTGCACATTGACTATGATATGTCATGGAAAACTCAAATTGATAGTGTTTGTTTGAAACTTTACCGATTCTCTTATGCCCTATATATGCTAGGTAAAATAGCAAACAAAACAGCCTCCACATTGAGGTATGAACTTATATTCTGGGGTAATGCTTCAAATATATCCTCCGTGCTTTTGGCACAAAAAAGATGCATCCGAGCCATCTGTAAATTACGAACAACAGATACATGTAAGCCACACTTTAGGGATTTAAATATTCTTACAGTACCTTCACTGTATATCTATTAATAATACTTGTAGCAGTATAAGTGGGTGTGCGTCTGTGTGTGAGTGGGAAGAGTTGAAACATTTTTGAAGCGTGAAAATACTGGTAAGATAATTTTATTATTCTTAAATCGCTCATCATTTTAATTATTTTGTTGATTTAAGTACTTTTAATTATATTCATAGCTTAATTGAAGTGCCAGCTACAATAACATTTTTAATGATACCCATTCAAGATGTAGTTTTTTTTTATTTGAAATTATATTGAAAAACCCTTATAATTCAAATATCTCGAAAACTATTGAATTTCGAATATATGGGGGTTCAATTTGTTGTATTTTGGCGCCCCTATCAGCTCCTGATGGATATACGTCGAATTACAAGTAACCCTGTATAATATAATAAATATGTATTCGTAGAGACCAGAAATTATTAAAAAAACAAATTTCTAAACAACATACAAAGTTATATTTCTTAGTAATTAGCAACAAATACATAGGTAAATAATAAGTGCATACGAATTATATAACACGACCGTAATCAATACTACAACGTCCCTAGAATATGCCCTTTGCATCCGAAAACCAAGCAGCAAGCAGACCCAGCGCCCGACTTCAAAAAAGGAGGTTCTGTATTCGACCCGTATGTATGTATGTATGTTTGTATGTCCGCGATTTTCTCAAAAACTAATGAACCAATTTTGATAATTCTTTGACTAATGTGATTTACATACTTTCAGGAAGGTTTTAGTATATAATACCTACATTGTGTAATTATTCTTATGTACGATGTTATATGCATAAATTTACTGCATCTCCGGCATTTCCATGCGAATTTTGATGATTCTTCTAGTCGGTGTCTTCAATTCTTCAATGCACTAGTGTTATTTGAATTTGTGTGGAGTAGGTACAACTAAAAAGTGAAAAATAAAAACTTTTTTACAAAAAAAAAAAAAAAACAACCGACTTAAAAAAAAAACTACAAAGTGATAAATAACTTTAATTTCGGAAGTCGGTGTCAAAAAACGAAAATGCGGAACCAACGACACCGACATCCGAAATTAAACTTATTTATCACTTTGTAGTTTGTTTTTTGAAGTCGGTTGTTTTTTTATAAAACTGTAACTCGAACCGAGTAGGTTGTAAGAAGGAGTATCTAAGAGTAAAATTATACAGATCGGACTAACTTACCTAGTGACGTCCGATCCTTAATTATGTGAAGTAATCTCGTCCTCATTGTATACTTTGTAGTTTGCACTCGTGCACACTTGCTAATCACATTATTTTAAAGATGAAAGGCTTCATCATAAAAAAAAAAAAAAAAGAAGAAAATAAATGTTATCTGTAGTCCAGTCGTTGGCGCCCTCTCCTGACATCTGTCAATCATTCTTTCAAAGCATAAGAACGGGACTTCACGATTACCTATATGGGCATCGTATAGTCCCGGCATAGTGCTTACAGCACAACACAACTTCTAGAAGGGGTTTAATAAGACAATCCAATACACATATAAGTATGATGATTCTCTGGGAAGGGTTGGGCTACAATGAGGACGAGATTACTTCACATAATTAAGGATCGGACGTCACTAGGTAAGTTAGTCCGATCTGTATAATTATGCTTCGTAATCTCGTCCTCATTGTATACTTTGTAGATGTTCAAAGAATAAAGTTGTGTTGGTAATAGAATCAGCAATGTTTAATCATTGAACATGGTAACATAACGTGTTATTATATGTTTGTTACTTACTAATTATACATTTATTTATATTTAAAAATCAGTCTTCTATTAAGGCAAATAGTTATCCAACTTAAAATTTATAGGTCTCTAATTACTATTAGTTTCTAGTTACTATTACTTTCTTTAATTCTTATTCAGTCTTGAATCAATTAGTGTTTAATAATCTTATGCACATGACACACAATTATTTTTAATCAAACAATATTAACAGTGACATAGAAATGTAACAAGTTTTATAAACAGCCCCTCTCTATAGAGCACACAGCTTGTGCAAAAGCATTAAGGTCACTAACTATTGGTCTCTTATAAAAGCGAGCAAAGGTTGAGGAATTAGTGGTCCAACCAGCAGCTTTTCTTATGACTTCAATATTGATACCTCCTTCAGAGGCCTTTGAAGTAGAGGCATGTCTGGTGCTGTGTGATGTGAATTTAGAGGTATCTATTCCACTACTATTTAAAGTTTGTTTAATCCATCTACTAATGGTTGCAGTAGAGGCGGCATGAAAAGGTTTTCTTATGGTTATAAATAGTGATTTACAATCATGTCTTATCCTCTTAGTGAAATTTAGATAGAACAAAAGGGTTGTGGCAGGACAGATAGATACATTTTCTTTAAAAAATGGTAGTATTAGGTTCGGTTGAGATCTACCAGGTGCAGAAGTTTTAATTATGTCTGGGATTTTTATGTTGATGTTATCCTCATTATAAGAAATGTTATCTATATTGATGAGTGACAAGGTTTGAATTCTGTGTGCAGTCACAAGAGCTAATATGGTTACTAGCTTTTTGGTTAGTAATTCTAAACAAAGGGTTTCATTAGGAAACAAATTAGATAGATAACCCAAAACAATACTGGGGTCCCAAACTATTTCATATTTGGGGTTCTTTGGTCTTAATTTAAATATTCCCCTAAAAAACCTTGATACTCTGTCATCATTGCCAATGTGGGGGCCTAAAACTAAAGAAATTGCTGACCTAATGGTATTGAGTGAGCTATATGACAATCCTTCATTAAACTTAGTGGTTAGAAATGATATCACCATGGGGACGGAGCCTAGGAGAGGGTCAATATCTTGATTTTGACAGAAGGGAATCCACTGGTTTAGAGCAGACTCATATTGTTTTCTTGTTTTGCTAGACAAGGAGGCTAGCACTATGTCGATTGAAGGGGGCGGAATTCCCCTTCTCAGAAAGGCGTCCCTGATAATACGGCGGCAATCAGTGTGAGCTTCTTGTACAATGGGTGTGGATCCCTGAAAGGAGACAACAGTAAGTCATGGCGAGGGTCCAGTATAATTTTTTCTGATATAACCATGGAATCAAATAAAGGAAACCATGGTTGTGAAGGCCACCATGGAACTACAACAATGCCTGTGGCATTTTCCCTTTTTATTTTCTGTAACATTTTACTTATTAGTGCAAATGGAGGGAATGCATAAAAGAAATTACCATACCATTTGACAGTGAATGCATCTGTAGAGTATGCATCTGGATCAGGGAGCCATGATATGTAGTTCTGACACTTGGTATTGGACCTGTTTGCAAACAGGTCAATCTGGGGCTGACCTAGTTTAACAACAATTGTCTTGTAGGCAATATCACATAATGTCCATTCAATTTCTGTGCTAGGACGCCTAGATTCTAGATCTGCAATAGTGTTTTCTTTTGAACTAATGTAGGATGCATAAACCCATATTTGTCTTTCCTCGCACCATTGCCACAACTGTCTAGCTAAGTTATTTAGATGAGGGAAACGGGTACCACCCATCTTATTGATATAGGCTATGGCCGTTGTGTTATCAATTCTAAGTAAAACCTCACAGTGTTTTAGTTTGCTAGCAAATGTTTTGAGCCCTATAAATGCTGCTAATAGTTCAAGGTAATTTATATGGAACTTTTTGTCATTTGCTGTCCAGTGTCCATGGCTTCTGATATCATTACATACCAGTCCCCAGCCAGTTTGAGAAGCATCAGAAAATATTTCAATAACAAAGTCAAATTGTTTGATTCTATTGTGGTTTGTTGAAATGTGAGACAACCACCAATCTAGTTCTAGCTGAATTCCTTTTGTGATAGGTAGCAGTGCCTTGTAATTTTCATTGTTATTTTTTAAGGCTGTTGTTTTATAGCTTTCCATCACTTTGGTGTAAAGCCAACCATATTCCACAGCTGGGCATGCAGCAACCAGAATACCTAACAACTGGGCGAACTCTATTATTTTGCACCTCCTTTTAAACTTAAAATTCTTTATAGACTTAAGGATAAACTCTATTTTTCTCTGAGGAAGTGAGATGGCAAACTGGACTGAATCTAACATAAATCCTAAATACTGGCAGCACTGTCTGGGTTCTAGGGCACTCTTTTCAGTATTAATAATAAATCCTAGACTTATTAACACATTTTGAGTGACAGACACATTTCGTGAACACTTTGTAAATGAATCGTCCAGGCACAGAATATCATCTAAATAAATGACAGAGAGCAACCCCAATGACCTCAGGTGACAGACAACTGGTTTCATTATCTTTGTGAATACATATGGTGCTGTGCTAAGCCCAAAAGGAAGGCATGTAAACTCATACAATATATCATTAAATAGAAAACGGAGAAATCTTCTATCATATTTCCTTATGGGTACCAAATAATATGCATTCTTCAAATCTATTGTTGCCAAAAAACAGCCTGGGGTCATAAGCTTGGTTGCTGTCCTTAAATCTTCCAGTTTAAAGTGGTATGTAGTTACATACTCATTAAGATTTTTGAGATTCAAAATGAATCTCCAGGAGCCATCTGATTTTGGATGTAAAAATATACTAGATAAAAATTGATTATCTACAGGGGAACACTTTTCTATAGCACCTAACTGTAAGAGATTATTAATTTCTATAGAAATAAGATTATTTTCTTTCTGACTGAAGTTACTATTCCTAGGAATGGAAGTTTGAATTGGGAGATCAGTGAAAGGTATTTTATAGCCTTTGATCCACTCAAGTATAGTTGGATTGGTAGTAATACTCTTCCAGACTTCAGCAAAATACTGTAATCTACCGGTTTGTACCTGGGCTAACGACGATCCTGGTTCCAGCGACGATCCTGGTTCCGTCGACGAGGATGGTGCTTCGGTGGTGAACGCCTCAGGCGTGTCGCTGGTTTCACAAGATTGTTCCGCTTCAGTCCTGTCTTCTGCCCACTCGGACGCGAGAACTGTTGTCGTTGTGGGCCCCGGAAGTTTAAATTTTTTGGTCTTGTAGGCTGCCGTGCAGGCGTATTTTTCAACTCTTGTCCTGACTTTTTGACAGCTTTGATGGCATTAAACTTATCTTGAAGCTTATCTCCGAACAAGTATTCAGATACTGGTGTTTGTTCCATTAATTCCTTCATTTCCTTGTTAAGGCCCGGTAGGATTAGGGATCTCCGTGTGACACAATGATCGTGGTAAATGTCACACATTAGTCTAGCTGCGTCACTTAACGTCTCAATTTGGTCTGCACACCCTTGGGACACTATTAAACAATTAAGGACTTTGCCAACAGACATAATGGCAGCAGCCATTGTAGTCTGCTGTCCTCTGATCTTCTGGTCCCGTTTGACTGCACTTTCATTTATTGCAGCTGCTACTTCCTCGTTTAACTTAGGTGGGTTCAACAGGCTGCAGTTCATGGGTGTTTCGTATTTCTTTAATATGTTCTGTTTTGTCTCCATGTTAAGCCCATTTATCATTATTGTTGACCACCTTGTTGCCAGACTATCGTGCAGTTCCATGGGTGAAGTGGTTGATTGTACCCCCTCATCTCCGAGTAGACTTTCAATAATTGGAGGTAACGCTTCAGGTTGGGGTACAGGTATTATTTCCCTCTCGGCCTCCTTCTGATTGTCTTTGATAGGTGTAACAGGACGGCTGTATGTAGACAGGAGTGACGGAGTAGGTGATAATTGACGGCATGGAGTTCGCCTATTCCGAGTCCGACTGTGTCGGCTTCGGTCGCCTGACACACGGCTTCGGTCGCGTGACACACGGCTTCTCGAGCGTGTTCGACTGGAGCGACTGGGACTGGAGCGACTGTGACTGAGACTGAAGCGGGCTTCGTAGTCATCTACGAAGAATAATTTAAGTTAGGTTCCAGACTGCTTGAATATAAATCCACGGCTAGCCTCTCGTGCTAGCTCAGGGGATGCAGTGGGAACATGTTTCTTAACACTGAACTTAGATCATCGGCTACCCCCACGTGGCAGCTCTTGTGATGTCGTTCTTGTGTAAGTATACGGCACAGTTACGTTCTCAAGGGTAACCTCTCGTGAAACTCTAGAGACTGCTGTGCGTATTACGGCATCCAATGTAATCTTGGGTACATTTTTTCAACTGCCGACATCTTGTAGGTACCTACCTAGATCGAAAAACTTACCGGGGATTCGATGACTCCGCTTTCGCTTCTTCAAGCGATTCTCTAATTCTCGCAGACGTTTGTTCAGCTCCTTCATTTCCTCGTCTCGTTTTCTTCGATGTTTTCCCATCTTGTTAGAATCTTACTGGACTTTTTAAACGGAAACGTGATCAGCGCGCGGCACAAAAAAGTACAATGATTGACAGATGTCAGGAGAGGGCGCCAACGACTGGACTACAGATAACATTTATTTTCTTCTTTTTTTTTTTTTTTTATGATGAAGCCTTTCATCTTTAAAATAATGTGATTAGCAAGTGTGCACGAGTGCAAACTACAAAGTATACAATGAGGACGAGATTACGAAGCATAATAATAAATAGGTGATACTGTCTGATGTCCGCAACACTACGACAAAGCGTGTAGGTACTTTGCGTATAAATGCATGTAACTACTATGACGAGGAATACAACACACTGGTCGCTCCTGCCTTTTTGAAGTGAAAACTTCTTTAGCGGCGTTGTACACTTTTTTTGTAATGGGTAAAAAATGTTAAACTCGCGTCAGGACACGTGACCTGATCGAAAATTCGTAAGACGGATGGAGAGTAGACAGCCGGCGCGGCGTAGGAGTATCCCCCTCTCTTTCTACGGCGCGAAGTTTTCACTTCTGCCGGCACTCCCGGAGTGCAACCCGTCGTTTTTTTTTACGTACTTATGGCATCCGTGTGTAGCTAATATCGCCACCACCACACAGATTCACCGCCTGCGACCTCACAAAAAGAATCACGTGAATCGGCGCTGGAGTTACGAAGAAATCGATGTATAAACATTAAAAAAAAAAACTTTTCTAATACAATTACTTCGGTTTTCTAAAGTCAGTGATTTTTAATCATGACTGATAAAGTTATTCGATTCTTGTTTTTAGGGTTCCGTATCTCAAAAGGAAAAACGGAACTCTTATAAGATCACTTAAATATATTTCTTTCTTTCTTTTTCTTTCTTTCTTTCACTTCGTTGTCCGTCTGACGTCGGTCAAGACCCTTTTTCTCAGGAACGCGTGGAGTTATCAAGTTGAAATTATTATCAAATATTTAAGGGCTATAAGAAGGGAAAAATCAAACTTCTAAGTCAACGCAATCAAAAGATACGGGCGTTTATTGTTCCGGAATCAAAACCTATAGGGTACCTACTTCCCGTAGACCTAGAATCATGAAATTGGGCAAGAAGCAATGTCAAGTAAAGGAAAAATCCGAAAACCGTAAGTTTGTGGCTACTTAGATTACAAAAAAAAAAAACCCGTGACAAACTATTTACATTCCTACAAATTTGATTTGGAACTCTTGCTGCGCGAGCACGACTCGCACTTGACCGGTTTTGTTAATTACTTCATTAAATTGCTTTAAGTATTAGATAAGAATTTATAGTTTTTCTAATGGATATAAATAGGTACCTAGTTTTGTTAATTTGTAGCTTCCGACTGCATAAACCTTTGTAATGCATAGAATTTAAAAAAAAAACCGGCCAAGTGTGTGTCGGACCACGCACAATGAAGGGTTCCGTAGTTGGAATGAATTTATCCCCAAGAACTAACTTAACACTGTAGTTGAAAAACACGTTCACCCATACATTCCAACTGAAAATGTAAGTTTGTACCCACTGTATTGAGAGATTTACCATGTTGTTTTAAGACCACAGAATTCCTGTAATCTATAGGTATAGAACTATTTTCTATATTATTTTCAAAATTTCAAAGTCTCGGAGATAAGGGGGGAGAACGGCCAATTTTCGTCTATTTTCTTAAATAACTATAATACAATTTACTTTAAAATTATGAAAAAAATATATTTGAGATCCTCACAGTAAGCCCTTTTATTTGACATGGTACATATTGCGAGATTTTTTTTAAATTTTCTATTTGCCCCCTAAAATGACCCCCATATTCAAAATTAATTTATTTACGTTACACGTCTGTGTTTGGGTCACAGAGATTCATATGTGTACCAAATTTCAACTAGATCGGTCCATTAGATTCGGAGCAAATTGGCTGTGACAGACGGACGGACAGACAGACACACGAGTGAAGGATCACTCGTGTGTCTGTCTGTCCGTCCGAAAAAAACGGAACCCTTATAGGAATAAGGGTTCCGTTTTTTCCTTTTGAGGTACGGAACCCTAAAAACAAATAAATGGCTATGTAGGACGATTTTAATCTGTCTAATGCGTAGAAGTTAAAATTGGCATGTAGAAAGAAAGGTATTTTAAAGGTTTAGGCACATAATAGAACAAGAAAACAATAAACACTACTTCATAAAGACAAGTGCTTTTAGCTGTACTAGGATCTTGCAGCGCGTGGCCAAAATCGAAACTCCTCATCATCATTTCAGCCGAAAGACGTCCACTGCTGGGCGTGGGCCTCCCCCAACCACCTCCACTTCAACCGGTTCTGTGCTTCTCGTGTCCAACGGGTTCCTGCGTCCTTCACAAGGTCGTCGATCCACCTTGTGGAAGGCCTTCCAACGCTACGTCCTCCAAATGGAACTAATATCACCAAAAAACGAAATCAACCCGAAAAACTATAAATAACCGAAATACTATACGGGGTCAAATTAAATTAGCTAACGAAACTCTGGAGACGTGATGGGTATCGATATCTAAACACTATTAAATAAAAACAAAAAAATATTTGGTGTTTTTTTTGGAGTTCAACGGCGTTTTTGTGAAGTTTACACGATAAAAAGCTGATTTTTAAACTAATATTTCAAGTGGCTACAGCAGATCACCGCGGGCGTGGCCGCGTTGATCTTCTAAACCTAAACAGACACGAAAATCAAATTTTATTTTTAATAATGTAGAGATGTGTACGCCACACTTCGTTCTCGAGTGAGTAAGTTACCTAATATAAGGTCCGGCCGCGCTAAATTTGCTAAAAATGTAAACAACAATGGCCGCTCGAAATTGAATAAAATCGATATACCTACTAGAACATTTATTTTAAGTAATGCCTAGTTAGCTTGGAGATTTAGACGAAAACAAACGGTTCTTAAAATTAATGTTCTTGTATATCGATTTTATTCAATTTCGAGCGGCCATTGTTAATTGTTTACATCTTTGGCAAATTTAGAAACGCCGGATCTTACTAATATAATAAACGCAAAGTTTGTGAGGATAGATGGATGGATTTGGATTTGTATGAAATTTAGCACACATAAGCAAGCATAAGATATTTTTATCCCGATATTCCCACGGAATCGAAACTTATGCGGGTGAAACCGTGGGGCGCTGCTAGTAGACAATATTTTACAAATTAAAAAAAAATTACAAAAAAAAGGAAATTAAAGACATACCTTTTAAAATGAAAAATATGTTATCTTCCAAGGTCCGGAACTTTTGGTCCGTTTTTTTTTTCATAAAACACTTCACTAACCTTTAATAACAATCAGAACTATTGAAATGCACACAAATTTTACAGAACATGACTAAATGACTATGCTCAGCATATTATTACTATATAACTTTGAATGTCTGAAGCGCCGTGTATCCTATGATACTCTGGTGCATCTATGTTAAAATTCACCAAACTAACTGGTGAATAACTGACTAATGATAAAGTGATGACAGTAATTTATTCTTATCAGTAGCGAGCGACCCGCGCCTGCACCGCACGGTCTTTACGAATTATTGTCTAAGCATCGAGATTTCTTTACTATTATGTAGTTTAATAATATTTTTTATACATTATAAACCTTTTGACTGGGCGGGTCACATCAACCGCATGCAGGATGACCGCTGGGCAAAAATATCCACACAATGGGTGCCTGAAGATGGACGGCGCCGCCGAGGTCGGCCCAGAAAGCGGTGGCGAGATGATTTGGACGTGTACCGCGAGGGTTGGTTTGAGGTGGCGCGGGAAAGGAGTTCCTGCAAGGACTTGAGGGAGGACTTTTCCCAGCAGTGGGACAGTATAGGCTAAACAAAAAAAAAAAAAAAAAAACCTTTTGAAATAAATTATCTAAATGATAGTGCAAACCGCATCAAAATCCGTTGCGCAGTTTATAAGAACTGCCACACAGACAGACACGCAAAGCTACTTTAAATTATAATTTGTGTAGATAGATAAAAATGACCGTCCCAGGGGCCCTACCACCACCTCTTATAGCAGTATTATTTTAATCTTACTTCAATGTGGATGAGAGATGGAGCTATATCCCCAGGCCCCAGGACATTCATATAGTGGGTCGGTGACCGATATCGTCCACAATCGTTATCGATACGAGTATATACCACAACATCATCAGCAACATATCCTGAGGTGCTTATGAGGAGTGTAGCGATAGTCATGAAATACTTCCCGTATTTCTCGGCTACAGTGCGTGCAAGATAAGTCTGCGCGCGACGTTTGACTTCAAGGTTATATCCCTGTCAGCACTTTTAATCAATTCGGATGATTAATGATTATATTTCTGTAAATACATATTCGTTACGGTCGCGAATCATATTTTAATCAACGCACAACTTAATTACAACAAATTGCAAAAAACGTAAGAATATTTGAATTTCTCGGGCTACCTTAGCGCTTCCCCACTAATCAACCCAGATATCACGAAAAAATCGGTGTAAAAACTAAAAAAAAAACTACTTGTCAAATATTAATTAACCACCCGTTTTTTGGAGTCGGTTAAAAATAATGACTAATAAAAAGTTAATTGACTCTTGTTTCTTTTAATTACTTCCTTTGTGTTAGATAAGAATTAATGTTTTTTTTATTAGGACTTAAAAGAGGGGCTTGTGGCTAAATAATATCAGCCGCACGGGTCGATCGATCACGTTAAGCTGCACTTGCCGCGGTTGGTCCGTGGATAGGTAAACATCTTTAAATACCAAACCAAGACCCCTCCGTGCCTCGGAAAGCACGTTAAGCCGTTGGTCCCGGCTGTCATTCGTGGATCTTTGACAGTCGGTACGGGTAGTCAGAAACCCGAAAGTCTCACAACCAGTCTTACCAAGGGGTATCGTATTACCCAGTAACTGGGTTGTGGAGGTCAGATAGGCAGTCACTCCATGTAAACTACTGATACTGGTATTCAGCTGCATCCGGTTAGACTGGAAGCCGACCACAACATAGTTGGGAAAAGGCTAAGCAGATGATGATGATTATGACGTAGGTAGATATTCTTCATCGGTGAACATTTTTAAAAATAGCTTAAAGTTGTATTTGGGCAAACAATAATAATAAATCATTGGTCACTGTATGTAGGTACTCGATAGATCGAAATCAAACTCGAAGCATTTATTTCAATTAAACCATTTACAGGCACTTTTGAACTCTCAAGGAGTCGGTCAGTCAGAAATATGAAGCTAGTTGCTCATTCCAAAGTGTAGTAAGTACGTATGAAGAAGAACAGCCAAGAAATTCCTTGGTCACTCTCAGACGAACCAAAAAACAATCAATCTGCCTAACCTTTTCCCAACTATGTTGGGGTCGGCTTCCACCGGATGCAGCTGAATACCAGTATTTTACATAGAGCGACTGCCTATCTGACCTCCACAACCCAGTTACTGGGTAACACGACACCCCTTGGTAAGATTGATTGTCAGACTTTCCGACTTCTGATGACCCATAACGACTGTCAAAGATCTAAGAATGACAGCCGGGACCCTTTCCGATACACGACGGGGTCTCGGTATGTACAGATGGTCATCCATCCACGGACCGACCATGGCAAGCATAGCTTATTCTTATCAGTCGATCCGTGCGGCTGTTATCACTTAGCCACGAGCTCCTCTCAGACGAACCATGACAAATAATTCTGTCACATCTCGAATGACAAACACATGCTGAACAACTTGCACACCATGTTCGCATCTAATCTGGTGTGATTAATTCGCTGCGGTTTTCAGACCGTCTTGTGTGTCCCTAAGGATACCCTAGCTAAGTGTTGGAAGGCTTTCGGGCCGTGGCAATAAACTGTCTGTGTTTATGAGGCTGATTTAGTGAAAAGGCAGTGTGACTGAAACATTGCATTCTTTCTTTTTAACCGACTTCAAAAAAGGAGGTTCTGTATTCGACCCGTATGTATGTATGTATGTATGTATGTATGTTTGTCCGCGATTTTCTCAAAAACTTATGAACCGATTTTGATAATTCTTTCACTAATGTGATCTACATAATTTCAGGAAGGTTTTAGTATATAATACATTATATAATTATTCTTATGTACGATGTTATATGCATAAATGTACTGCATCTCCGGCATTTCTATGCGAATTTTGATGATTCTTCTAGTCGGTGTCTTCAATTCCTCAATGCACTAGTGTTATTTGAATTTGTGTGGAGTAGGTACAACTAAAAAGTGAAAAATAAAAACTTTTTTACAAAAAAAACAACCGACTTCAAAAAAAACTACAAAGTGATAAATAACTTTAATTCGGAAGTCGGTGTCAAAAAACGAAAATGCGGAACCAACGACACCGAGTTCCGAAATTAAAGTTATTTATCACTTTGTAGTTTTTTTTGAAGTCGGTTGTTTTTTTTGTAAAAAAGTTTTTTCTTAGGTGTTGATGGCGTCAGCGGGATCGTCCGAAAGGGTTACGGCTACCCCGGAACATAAAGGGCTAAGGAAGGAACACGGGTGGGTTTTAGTCAGTAAGAGTCTGACACTCCCTTCTGCTCCACCCAGAGCGGGAGGAGTCATTAGACGATTTCCGACCCTCAAAAAAAAAAAAAAAACGTTTGATAGCAATCTTGGCACCTTTAGTAGCGTCCATCAACTCGTGTCGCGTGCAGATAACAGGACACGCCGAGTACCCCATTGTTTGAGTTATTCCGGTCTAATCCCCTGAACCCCCCCTCCGCTCCCCCCTCCCATTGGATCACCTGCTAGTTCTTCTTCTGTTTTAATCTCTGTCTTATCCACTATAAACTTTCTCATTCCTGTGAGACATGACATTTATTTAATGTTAAAGTTTGTGCCTGCTTTGTTGGTCTAGTGGTCGCAGGCGCTACTGCTGAGGTCCTAGGTTTGATTCCCGGGTCAGGCAAAGTTTTATTGGGTTCATCCATCTGGAATTTCTCAGTAGCAGCTCGGATTTTAGATTTCAGGTAAATAGACTCGCCTCCTATCACTTGAGACTTAAAGTTTCACTTCAGTCGTGTGGTCATAAGCACACTCGTTTTTTTTATAAGTACCAATAATGAAGCTGCAGAGGTTGTTTTTTTGAACGTGCTAATCTCTGGACCCACCAGTCGGATTTAATAAATTCTTTGCATTTCATAGCCCAATTCTTGAGGAAAACTATAGGCTATTTAAAATCGAGAAGACCCTAAGAAACAAGCAAAATGAATAAAATTCATAAAGAACGCTAAGTGAAAAAAAAAAGTAATATCGCGGACCGGCGATGCGATGCGATTCGGTGAGTTGGGGGAACTAAAAATTTCACGCTGACGATTTCGAGAACATAATATAACGATCGATATAATATTATACAGAATGAAATTGAAAACATGCGACAAATCGAAATGGGAGATTGTACTCATCATTATGAACAACTTTTACTAAGGGACCAATCCTGCAATCGCGAAAAAAAAATCAGCTGTTCCCTACATTTTGACGAGTTATGCGAACATAAATGTAGGGAACAGCTGTTTTTTTTTTCACGATTTCAGGATTGGTCTCATAGTGAAAGTTGTTCATAATGATGAGTACAATCTCCCATTTCGATTTGTCGCATGTTTTCAATTTCACCCTGTATAACGGTCCCGGTTGTTAGACGAGTAGGTAGCTGTACTATTGATACGTCTTACCAAGTTTGCTCTCTAGAAGCCACTGATCGTTTTAATGCTAAGTACAGACACATCTAAAATGATTATGTTCGTCACCTTATGGGCTATTTTTGTCTGCTCATTGCACGAGAGTATCACAGACACATCTATAATATTATAATGGATTGCTGGACGAAACCGGGTCAAAACTTTGTCTCACCAAGACTCCTGGATCACTTCCAAATTCCGTATTAGACTTTCGAGAAAGCATCTTGAACGTTGCGAATTCGAAATTGGAATGTTTGACAAGTTTACGAATGAAATAAAAAAATGTAGGACCTACAGTAACTGTGTTCCTTGAAATGAAATACGCTGAGTTTGTGTAAGAACGTTTTCATGGCACTTGGAATATATTACTGCATTCGATCTACATACATATAGATAAATACAATACTCTTTATTATGTACACCACACCACATAAAGGGTGGCATCGACGCAAACAAGTTACTATGAATTCAGTACATGATTTGAAAAAAAAAAGCAATGCGTCGAAATTTTGTCGTCAGTAATTTAAAAAAAAAATTGCTATGCCACACATTTTTTAATAGACAAATGCTACTATACCATTGACGAATTTCTTGCTGAAAAAATTTCTTGTGACATCCTGAATTTATGATGTAATTATTCCTACCAGACTTTTAATTAATTAGAATTGTAAGTATCGTAAGTTTATAATTATAATGTCTTATTTAATTTCTAATATTGTAAATTAATTGTGTATGCCCAAAGGGTAGATTTTTGAGTTTCTGTAAAATATCTGAAAGACCTGTTTTATCACCAAAAATCGCACTTTAACTTTGACTTTGACAATTTGTTGCACTTTTCTATGAAACAGCAGTTTCGTTTTCGATACCCTACCTACCTATCTCAATTTCTGAATTCGCGGTTTCAGTTTGTGCGTCGATTTCCCTGCCATCTAAATGTTTATTTGTACAGAACAGTCAGCATGCGGCATTAGCAACACGGCAAATTAACAGACAGTTGTCTAAGACTGTCAATATACGGACAATTTAAGGTGGTAGTCAATTAGCTAAACAATTAAGTTCACTGGCTTTACGTTCTTAATATATGACTCGAAACATATTCCTCCTTAGTCATTAACGTTTCTTAAAGGTATGTAATGATTAACGTCTGCTTCTTCATTATTTGTCGTATTGACGTCTCTTAACTTTTAGAAACGTATATAAATAAGGTGAATTATGTTAAACGATTCGTTGCCTACAAATGCCTCTGCCCTGTAATGAAGTCCTGACTGTGAGTGCCGGGCCTAAAAATAAGGCCGATATCTATAATCGTTACTTAGCACTTTGGCTAGGGGTTTTTACTATCACTGTAGCAAAACTGTCAGGCTGAGGCTACAGTAGGCAGCGATTTGCGATGCGACTGGAAGAGCGAAACGAGATAAACATGGTATGGCTACATTATAAGCGAAAATCCGGCGTATATTCGGCGCTGACGTGGCTACAGTACACATGCTATCAAATCATCCATCGCGGTTAATATTGTATATATTATATTCCAATTTTATACGCATAATGTAGTCACACGCATATTTAGTAGCACTATTGAACTAGTCGTGCAAGTGTGAAATTTTCTAATAAAGCTTCAATATCGCTGCTATGTTGATGTAGCCGATGCCATGATCACAGTAATGTTGTTCCTATCGCATAAAGAAATCAAAGATCGCTAGTAATATTTAATGTACGGTGTAGCCATATACGTGAGCACGCCACGATAGTGGCGATAAGACCCCTCTTTGAGGAGTGGCTAGAGAGGCGTCACGGCGTTCTCACCTACTGCCTGACGCAGGTCCTCACCGGACACGGATGTTTCGGGAGGTTCATCATCAGGCGGGAGGAGACGCCCGGGTTTCACCATTGCGAGGATCGCCCAGAGGACACGGTGGAGCATACGGTGGAGGTTTGCCCCTCATGGGCGGAGCACCGCCGTGTCCTCGTAGAGGCGATCGGCAGCGGCGGCGAACTCTCGCGTCCGGCTCTGGTTCAAGCCATGGTCCGGAGCGAAAGGGAGTGGGAGGCAGTCACCTCCTTCTGCGAAGCAGTCATGCTAGCGAAGGAGGTGGCGGGATGGCTGAGGGAGAGAGCCTCACGTCCCAGCCGCCGCGGGAGACGCTCTGGGCGTCGGGAGCCGCGGGACGCCTCCCGGCCACCGTAGGCGTGGGCCTGCGGACGGAGAGTAATGGGTAGCTCACCGTTCGATCAGGACCGGGCTCGAGCCGGAAGGCGCGTATGTGTTCCACGCGCGCCTCAAAGAGATGTCAGCATAAGGGAAGGGGCCCGTTAGGGCCGAAGCCTGCCGGAGTAGCGGGATTGTCCGAAAGGGTTACCGCTGCCCGGAACATAAAGGGCTAAGGAAGGAACACGGGTGGGGATTAGTCAGTAAGAGTCTGTCACTCCCTTCCGCTCCACCCAGAGCGGGAGGAGTCATTAGATGATTTCCCATCCATAAAAAAAGCCATATACGTGAGCATTCATTTATTAGTTTTAATCGCTCATGTGTCGCAGGTCGCGTCGCGGCCTAATGTAGCCTCAGCCTCAAACAACAACTGCAAGACAAAGACGGGAACATGTGTAAGTCAAAGCACAAGCTAAGAAGCACTTATAGATTTCTACCTTAAAGTCAAACAACTGAGTGAGGCCACACGGGCGTTGGCGGTACGTCGCGTCATCGCCCCGCGATGATTGCAACGCACCAAGTGCGACACGGGCAATTTAGATTTTTATTTAAGACTAGCAGCGCCCCGCGGTTTCACCCGCCTATGTAACGATCCCGTGAAAATATCCGGATAAAAACTATCCTATGTGTGATTCGAAGGATGAGTTAAGTAACGTTTAAAGATCTCCACCGTAAATTCAAACAACTAGGAGTCTGTCACATGAGTCTTCTCGCATTATGACAAACTTTAAATTGCAGTAATTAAGAACTCGCTCAATGTCTTTAAAGTCACATTAAACTCGCGAATGCATACTTTATGCTAACACTCGTTCCGCGCTAGTAGTCTACATAATTTAGTCTATATTTTTGCACACTAAATTTGGTTGCCGACGGAATAGACCTTTTCTCATGTTCACTTAGCGAGTTCGCAAGGGTAACGTTCCACGTGTTATGTTTTTAATTTGTAAATCTTGTACGGCATTGATATTAATATGTCGTAAATTAGTTTATGAATTATTGTTAATGAACTACACTGTAATGGTACCATATGTATGGAAATACTCGTAATATAAATATTTATGTAGGCACAGTCAGGGAAATGTATTGTTTAGCAAATTGACACACTACGTCAATTTTCCGTTGCTTAATAATATAATATAACCTTTATTTCCATAACCATAAAGAGAAGAAAATATATGCAAGTGGTTAACAAAATTACATTAAAAAAAAAAAACAATGTACACTTTTCTATAAGATTATGGCCCCTTTTCGGGTACAGGCCTCCTCCAATTTTTTCCAGGTTTCCCTGTTTTTGGCTTTGACAATCCAGTCTTTGCCTATGTTTTTATTGAGTTCATCTACCCAGCGTTCCGGTGGGCGTCCTCTGGGTCTTCTTCCTGTTGGTCCCGACCACGTCGTGGTTCTATGGGTCCATCTTGTGTCAGGTAGGCGTGCTACATGACCTGCCCATTTCCACTTCAGACGTTGGGTATGTTCGAGGGCGTCTAGAGCATTTGTTCTTTTGTTTCCGTGGCATAGCCACTGTCAATAAATAACAGTTGTTATTCGTATAAACGGGCAATTTACGTCGGTTAGTTAATTTTCCTGGCTTTACTAGCACAATTCAGCTGGACTATTGCACCGCTTTGTATGTAAATCGGTTGTACAGATGCCAGCACATCAAGCTACTACAATCTGTCAAATTTCTTTAATAGATTTTCAATTTTCTCGCCCAAGCAATGCAATGCCAAACTCGCGTTGGTTACTGATGCGTCAGATGCCGCAATCGGCGCCGTGTTACAGCAGCTTAGCGATGATGGCTGGCAGCCTTTAGCTTTCTTTTCCAGGAAGCTCAGCCCTTCGCAAACAAAGTATTCTCCCTATGACAGGGAACTGCTGGCCATTTACGAGGCCATCAAATACTTTCGCCACATGCTCGAGGCCAGACACTTCGTCGTGTACACGGACCATATGCCGATCAGTTTCGCATTCCACAAGAGGAAGAAAAACTGCTCGCCCAGGCAATTCCGGTACCTAGACTTCATTGCCCAGTTCACCACCAACATAAGGCACATTTCCGGCAAGGACAATGTCGTAGCCGACCCCGTATCTCGCGTGGAAGCGCTATAAGTACCGGTCAGCTTCGACACTCTCGCGGAATCGCAAACTTCAGATCCGGAGCGGTCCAAGTTACTCCAGGAAGGATCATCGTTGGTTTTTGAGAAGGTGCAGGTCCCAGGGGAGCGTACATCTATGTACTGTGACGTCAGTACAACGCCCCCCAGACCATTTGTGCCCGTAATGCTGCGAAAGCAAGTCTTTGATAGCCTGCATTCCCTCAGCCACCCTGGTTTCTCAGCATCTTCCAAATTAATCGCAGAGCGCTTCGTTTGGCCAGGCATTAGAAAGAGTCCGCGTATCACTGGTCAGTTTCCCTCAGTCATCAGTTTATTTAATTCGCCAGTTTCGTTGATTAGCCAGTTTCACTGATGCGTCAGTTTTCCCGATTAGACAGTTGTGTTTACTCGAAAATTTCCAGTGTTTGCCAGTTTTCGTCGATTCGTCACGTGTTCCTTCGTGAAGACGCATTACGTGGCTCGCTACAACCAGCGTACACAGGTCCTCACAAAGTTCTGCATAGGGGAGACAAAGTCTTCAGATTATTTATCAAGGGCAGAGAGGTCACGGTCTCAATTGACCGCCTTAAGCCAGCTTACATTTTGGCTGATAAAGCTGACCCAGAAGAAGTCACTCCACCTAGCAGTAGCAAAGAGTATACCACTCGCTCTGGTCGTCATGTCAGATTTCCTGATTTGTATCGCCCTTGACGGTCTCTTGCGGTGATGTAGGATACATACCATTACCATAGATCATTCATATTTTAATCTGTCGGTTGCTATGGAAATGCTTGACTGTTGATTGTCAAACAGAGATAAGAAAAGTTTTATTTTAAGTTTCTTTTATTCTGTATTTATTATAATTCAAATTTTTACTCCTTCTAATTGTTTTACTTCTTTACATTACTAAAAGTCTACAAGGCCTACAAAGTCCTTACATTTACAAAATAATAATCTATCAACAGGATAAATAACCTTGTATAATCAACCTTGAACCTTATAGTTGTAGTAAAGTTGAAAATCTATTAAAGAAATTTGACAGATTGTAGTAGCTTGATGTGCTGGCGTCTGTACTCAAATATCCAAGTAGCAATTGGGAGCTGTGGTGGCCAAGTGGTATCGGCCCCGACTTCTAGGTCGTGGGTTCGAACCCAAACATGCGCTGGATCACCTCATCTCGGATTCTATCCCTCAGAGAGACCCCAAGCATAGTTTGTTCCATAGCTAGCTGAGCGACCTTGAATTTATAGAACGGGCATGACGCATTGATTGAAGACTTGTAGTCTATAGGCTTTGCGAAAGAAATCAGATTAATAAAAACAACCATTAACACAATTTAATAAAAACAATTAATAAAAACAAAAAAAAAAACACTACAAAGTGTTTATCCCTTTGTAGTGTTTTTTTTTTTGAAGTCGATTGTTTTTTTTTTGTAAAAAACTTTTTTTTCACTTTTTAGTTGTACCTACCTCAAACAAATTCAATTAACACTAATACATTGAAGAATTGAAGACACCGGCTAGAAGAATCATCAAAATTCGCATAAAAATGCCAGAGATGCAGTACATTTATGCATATAACTTCGTACATAAGAATAATTACCAAATTTTTAATACACTAAAACCTTCCTGAAAGTATGTAGATCACATTAATGAAAAAAAAACAAAAGTGTTTCACTAGTTTTTGAGAAAATCGCGGACATACAAACATATATACATACGGGTCGAATACCCTCCTTTTTTGAAGTCGGTTAATAAGTAAACTAGGTACAAACATACGCAATGTAACCGATATCAATGTGCGCTTTATAGCTGCCGGGTATACTAAACAATGTTTTATTACGACTACCCTCGCTTTATGTACCGATTGTAAGTGGTTTATCGAGGTATTGTTTGTCTAGTTGCGGGCGTGTTCGTGGCTTTATTTGTATGTGTTAGAGCTGTGCTATAGGTAGTGGGCACAGGTTCAGTAATAAAGAAAAAGAAACTGTTACGTCTTATTTTATTAACCGACTTCAAAATAGGAAGTTCTGTATTCGACTCGCATGTATGTGTATATCCTCGATTTTCTCAAAAACGAATGAACTTCTTGATGATGTTTTAATAACTTCCTGACACTGATATTTACATAACAAGTAGTGTTATTTGAATTTGTGTGAGGTAGGTAGGTACAACTAAAAAGTGTAAAATAAAAACTTTTTTTATAAAAAAAAAAACAACCGACTTCCAAAGAAACACAGCAAAGTGAAAAACAACTTTAGTAATTTCGGAAGTCGGTGTCAAAAATCGAAAATGCGGAACCAACGACACCGACTTCTGAAATTAAAGTTATTTTTTACTTTGTTGTGTTTTTGTACCTACAATTTATACAAATTAATTTTACTTTACTTTAATAGTAGATTGTACATCTAGTGCATAAAAGAAGCCATTTTACCCCGAGACGCTTGGATACTTAAGCGGAGGGGTAAAATGGCTCGTTTATGCCTGAGTTATACACTCTGCTTTTCACTTCGATTGCGAGAAAATGAAACAGGCATAAAGTATATAACAGTACATAATTCATCAAAAATGTTGCAAAGCATAGCTAATTCCCGCCACAAAACTTTTTAATTTTTTTTTTAATTTTCTACATGATTTGTCATTCGATTCGGGTACTTCATACCGCCAAGTCATAAAAACGTTTCTTTGCGTTTTTAAATAATAAATGACGAATATTTTAACTGATTTTATTAAATTAACGATAGAAAACACGGAATTGATATAAATTAAATAAAATGAAATAAATCACGACTTTAATCTGCGAAGTTTTATTGTGCGTGTGGCTGTTGGGCCTGATTATCTTAGTCTTAGAAAAAAAAAATACTTTATGCACTAGAACATAAAAAGCGATTTTATGTCGCCTAAGCACAACATAAAGACGAACTTTTAGAGCATGAGAAGTGAATAAAAATTTATGTCACAGACATGCTTATATAAAAGATAAGTAGGTTAATTAGAATAAAAAGACAAAACAGATATTATAATAGCGAGTCTACAGGGTAGCAAGGACATCGACGGGCAACCTGCGGGGTAATTGCGTTACATACTAACAGTAGCAATGGATTTCATTTTGACAGTTCAACAACATTCATTGCGTTATTTACGTTAAGAAGCAGACAACCTTTTTCGAACATAATAATTATGAAGCAATGGATTAGCAATATGCTTCAAATTGCGATTGATAGCGTAGTACACAATTAGGGTGCTGTTACCACGGTTTAAGTAGGTACATACTTGTTCTTCCAGCTCACTCTAGAATTGGCAGAATAGTCGACATTGGCTCTGCTTGACATTTATTATAAAAATAGAATAGAAGTAGGTACAGACGCCAGCACATCAAGCTACCCGAAACTGTCGAATTACCTCAATCAATTTTGAACCTTATACTTTAGCGATAAAGTAAAAAATCTATTAAAGAATTTTGACAGATTGTAGTAGCTTGATGTGCTAGCATCTGTACATGATTCTGAAGCCTTCTGCGTTGAAATTTATAGTCGGTAACTTAAAAAATCCAACTGGTAGTTCTAAAGTTTAGCGCGTTCAAACACAAACACTCTTCTGCTTTTATTGCATTAAGTATAGATTAGGATTCGTTATTTTAATGACGGAACTGGAATTTTAGGTATTCTCCATATCCATAATGAAAGGTTTAAATTAGTCGGTAATATTATAAGTAACAATTTATTTGTGACTTATTAATAACAGCTGCATGTATCGTATTACCCAGTAACTGGGTTGTGGAGGTCAGATAGGAAGTCGCTCCATGTAAAAATTCTGGTATTCAGCTGCATCAACATGGCAAAAGACTAGGCGGTTGATTATGAAGAAGAACAATATACACTTGCGTGCAAAAAAATTGGCCCACCCCATGCTTTCCATTTGAGACACGATATCACAAAAATCGTAATGAATATAATTTATTATTTTATACTATGTGAAGGTAGGTAAGGTACAGTTTATTTGAACATACACTATATTTTGTTCAAAGCAATATTCTTGATAAGATCGACTCGATTCTTCAGATGTGGCATTACTCACTTTTGCTCGGAAAAAGTGTGTGACTTTTTTTGTCAATGAAATTAACAAACTTTAAATTTTGTGTATTTCTGTTTGTTTAATCAAAATTGAACTTGATTTTTTTAACGGGCTTCAAAAAAATTGGAGCTTCTTTATTCAACCCCATATTTATAAGTTCGAGATTTTCTCAAAAACGAATGAATCTGTTTTGATAATTCTTTCACTAATGTAATCTACATACTTTCAGAAAGGTTTTAATATACAATATATTAGGTTATTGTTAGTAAAACTTCTTGAATTATATTGTTTCAAATCGAAGAGCATGGGGTGGGTCAGTTTTATTGCACGCAAGTGTATTACAATAATAGCTTATTTTCTCTCGATGTTGGAGTGTCACAACTGCCTGCCTTATTTCAGTCTCACTTAGGGTGTGGCCCGTTCGTTTCAAGTCAACTCGCATTGAAGTTTTTATGTTTTACGATTTTTACCATAGATAGAACTTTTATGCTGTACCTACCTCGGATCCATATAAAAAAACACAACAATGCAACGCAACTTCAGCGTCCTTTCAAAACCATTTTTACCGCCTTTTACAACGAAAAAATCTCACCAGACGGCTTTGACCTCTCCCATTTACTATTTTCGACACAATCGGCTCATACAGGGATATTTTCCATCAAAAATTGGCCTTTAACCCTGCAACTTCTACCACAAATTTGTATTCATCGCGTGTGGGCCGACCACCGGGGTCGGGCAGCAGATTGGGTCTATTATGCCCCACACAATATCCTACGTTTTTCGGTAAAATTCAATGTTAGGAGGGTTAAAAAAGGGCTTTGTAGAAGGTATACACTTGAGGTCGTATTGCGGTTGAAATGCGGGTTTTACGCCCATAATTATGTTTGATATCAGACGGTCGTCTGACCTCGCTACCTTATAGTTTTAAGATAGTCATTGATCGGATTACAATTTAGATTTTACTACACAACGTTGGTAAGTACGGAAAATTCATTTAGAACTTGCTATTGTGCAAGCGTATGTGTATATTGAATTATAATTCTTATATATCTACCTACATATGGCCTATTGTATACCCATGTTTTACAAATGAACTTTATAATTATGATTATTATTTTAATACAACAAAGTCGGGTTAGTTACACCATTTATGACTCAAGAACGGCTGGACAATTTATTATGATCTTTGATTTGTCTCCGCTCCGAATAGCAGAACAACTATTAAAACATGGGAAAAATTTACGAAAAAATATAATTCTGCGCGCTAGGAAGTTCGCCCGGTCAATTAGTTACACGGATATCTAAGGTTAGTTATACTCGTATAATCTTGGTTTTTTATTATCTTTGTTACTGACACTTTTACATTATTTATCACAACTAAATATGTACACTAGGTAGGTACTAAATTAAATGACTAACTAACTATTCTTTAAATTGGTTTAAACAAACACTTATACACGTCAAAAATAAATTATGTTTTAAAACTAGAAGCGTTCGTCGTTTCCTGTCCGACTACTCATCATCTGCCTAGCCTTTTCCCAACTATGTTGGGGTCGGCTTCCAGTCTAACCGGATGCAGCTGAATACCTACCAATATTTTACATGGAGCGACTGGCCATCTGACCTCCATAACCCAGTTACTGGGTAAAAAGATACCCCTTGGCAAGACTGGTTGTCAGATTTTCCGGCTTCTGATTACCCGCAACGACTGTCAAAGATCCACGAATGACAGCCAGGACCAACGGCTTAACATACTTTCCGAGGCATGGAGGGGTCTTGGACTCTTAGTATGTAAAGATGCTCACCCATCCACGAACAAACCGCGGCAAGCGTGGCTTAACCAGATCGATCGACCCGTTCGGCTGTTATTACTTAGCCACAAGCTCCATTCACCATCAGAAATTATATGGCACAATGGTATGAAATTTTTAGTGTAACGTCTATAAAATTGCCTCTTTGATCTCGTGATCGCAAGCAAGACTGCTGAGTGTGGGGCCCTAGGTTAGATTACCAGGCCGGGTAGTGTTATAGGGTTTTTTAATAATGGAGTTTGGGAATTGGCAATGTGCTACCCCCAGTGGCGTGCATTGGTTTTCAGAATAGGTAGGCACTAGGCCGGGTCTAGTCTAGGCAAACGCGGTCAATAATCAGAAACAAAAAGTGAGGTCAAAAGTGTGGTTATTTGAGTAGGCCATGCCTACTTAAGGGTGATAAATTGCAAAGGTCGAACGTCATGGTATTACGCGTGAGGGTCAGTTCACAGCGCGACGCGACGCGGCGCGCAGTTTTCAAAATAGCAATACAATTATAGACCTTATCTACTACACAAAAAGGTACACAATTCAGTGAGGTAGGCCGCGCGGCGTAGCTCGACGTAGTAGACACTTGAGACGTACGTATTTTTAATTTTGTCGTATTAACTTGAACGAGTAAAGACCAATGACAATGTGCGAATAGTACGGGAGCCGAGTAGGCCGTCCGGCGACTGCCTACTGCCGCGCGTGTTTGTATGAAGATTTTGTGTTTTGTTAGGTATGATATTAAGACCGCCTCTGTACATTTGTGCTTAAATTATTAAATAAATAAATAATTTAGTGAGTTTCTTAATTATGGGGCACACATACTAAAATGTATTTGACAGGCTTATGTTGATATATCGAGGTAGGCACTGCTTATATGCCTATATTTATATGCAATGCACGCGACTGGATACCCCGTGCCTTGGAAAGCACGCTAAACCGTTGGTCTTGTACAGACGCCAGCTTATCAAGCTACCCCAATCTGTCAAATTTCTTTGATAGATTATCAACTTTACCACAAAGGAATAAGGTTCATATTCAATTGGGAAATTTTGACAGATTGGGGTAGCTTGATGTGCTGGCCTCTGTACATGACCTCTCTCCGGTCGTGTCGGATTGCGTACCGTCCCATTGGACTATGAGAGTGAGGGAAGAGAGAGAGTGCACCTGTTTGCAGAAACACTTCTGCACTATAACATCTCCTGCGATGAATTTAAGTCTACAACAAGATTTGCCGTCATGGCCGAAAAACGGACTAGTGGACTATTTAAATATAAAATTAATGCACTGTAAACTGATCTTCTATAATCCATTTCTCATCTACAAACAGCTTTTAGCTAAGTGGACCGTTACAGTATTGTGAGTGTTGATATAATTAATCTTGTATTTTGAGAAGGGTCCAAACTGAATTGTCTTTGACGCTAATATTATTAAGATATCTATTGTTGACCATTTAGTAACGATAGATACTCATCAATCATGAAGGTGCCTCACGCAACCAAAATTATAAGATTAACTAGACCAAGACTATTTTGGATGAATAATCACACTTCACACATATGGCACACTAAAGGCAAAAGTTGTGAGTGTGTTTGTATGTTTGTTACTTCTTCACGCACAAACGGCTGTGCCAATTATGATAAAATTTGGTATGGAGGTATCTGACACCCGGGATTAACACATAAGCTTTTTATCCCGACATTCCCACATGATCGACACTTATGCGGGTGAAACTGCGGGGCGTAGCTAGTTAAATATAAAATGTATTTAATGAGCAGCGGTGGCACAGTGGTAAAGGCCGCGACTTACGAGTTGTAGGTCGTAGATTCGAACCCAGTCAGGCGCTTTACTGTTTTTACTTCGTCGCCATTGCTCTCAAAACGGTGAAGGAAAACACCATGAAGAAACAAAATCATATCCTAGAACCAAAAATTCGCAGACATGTGACATCTACCAAGCCGCACTGCGTGGATTACGGCTTACGTCCTCTCGCAGAGAGGAGGCTTGTATCCCAGCAGTGGGAACATTATAAGCTGAGTATGCTGTTATGCTAATTGAATAAAATATGGCGCTTATATTCTTCTAAAAGCTAGACGACTTTGCGGCAGACCATGACAAAGATGCAGGAAATATCTTGACTATTACAGATAGGACTGGCCCGTAATAGTAGTGGACTTCTGGAAAAGCAGATGGAGGCCGGGCCTAAAGGGTATCGGGATTGTCCGAAAGGGTTACCGCTGCCCCGGAACATAAAGGGCTAAGGAAGGAACACGGGTGGGTTTTAGTCAGTAAGAGTCTGACACTCCCTTCCGCTCCACCCAGAGCGAGAGGGGTCATTTGGTGATTTCCCATCCAAAAAAAAAAAGCCCGGGCCTAAGGCCTAAGCAGTGCAACATTACGAGTACTCAAACATTATGCTAGTTACACGTAATATGGGTCGAGCCTATTGCAAAAAAATCGCGGACATACAAACATACATACATACATACATACGGGTCGAATACAGAACCTCCTTTTTTGAAGTCGGCTAAAAACAGGGAACAAACCCAGGTAGCTACTGAGAATTTCCTTATGGAAAAATCCTATAAAACTTTGCGGGATCTAGAAACCAAATCCAGGACACACACACTCATTCTTGACCTTTTTTTTACAACAAAATACTCTTGAATTTATTTTGCGGAATAATGATGGATGCCTTTGGCTTTCCAGTCGCTCCATGTAAATTACTGGTATTCAGCTGCATCCGGTTAGGCTTGTGGCTAAGTAATAACAGCCGCACGGATCGAACGATCAGGTTAAGCTACGCTTGCCGCGGTTGGTCCGTGGATGGGTGACCATCTTTACATACCAAGACCCTCCGGCCTCGGAAAGCACGTAAAGCCGTTGGCTGCCATTTGTAATCTTTGAAAGCCGTTACGGGTAGTCAGACGCCCGAAAGTCGGACAACCAGTCTTACCAAGGGGTATCGTGTTGCCCAGTAACTGGGTTGTAAAGGCCAGATAGGCAGTCACTCCATGTAAAATACTGGTATTCAGCTGCAGCCGGTTAGACTGGAAGCCGACCCCAACATAGTTGGGAGAAGGCTAGGCAGATGAAGTAGTTTTAAATCATCCGTCTAGCCCAGTTCAGACGATTTTTTTTTTAATTAAAACGGACGTCCTTTCAAGTAAGATAGGAGCCGCCAAATGAGAGGTACATTTTCAACATTTTTGACACACGCAGGCGTAACTTCGGCCTCTTTAGACCCCTTCTACACCCTTACTGGGCAAAAATTCAAAACAATGATCTCTAACGACGGGACGGTACAACAAAAAGAATTTTAACATTTTTGTACTAGGGCGTGGTTAGATATAATACTTGGAAACACTACATGAGCGTTTTTTAAAGAAAAAATTTTTTTTCGTTTTTAGAGAAAATAAATACTTATCCCAGCTTACTTTTAAGGTATATTATGGGGTAGGCATAGGGGCCCGTGACCCCTCCGTGCCTCGGAAAGCACGTTAAGCCGTTGGTCCCGGCTGTCATTCGTGGATCTTTGACAGTCGTTACGGGCAGTCAGAAGCCTGAAAGTCTGACAATCAGTCTTACCAAAGGGTATCGTAGTACCCGGTAACTGGGTTGTGGAGGTCAGATAGGCAGTCACTCCATGTAAAATACTGGTATTCAGCTGCATCCGGTTAGACTGGAAGCCGACCCCAACATAACGGTGATTAAAATTTCACCCTGTATTAAGTTCATAAGTAAAAAAAAGACAACCGACTTCAAAAAAAACTGCAAAGTGATAATAACTTTAATTTCGGAAGTCGGTGTCGTTGGTTCCGCATTTTCGTTTTTTGACACCGACTTCCGAAATTAAAGTTATTTATCACTTTATAGTTTTTTTTGAAGTCGGTTGTTTTTTTTGTAAAAAAGTTTTTATTTTTCACTTTTTAGTTGTACCTACTCCACACAAATTCAAATAACACTAGTGCATTGAGGAATTGAAGACACCGACTAGAAGAATCATCAAAATTCGCATAGAAATGCCGGAGATGCAGTACATTTATGCATATAACATCGTACATAAGAATAATAATATAATGTATTATATACTAAAACCTTCCTGAAAGTATGTAGATCACATTAGTGAAATAATTATCAAAATCGGTTAATTAGTTTTTGAGAAAATCGCGGACAAACAAACATACATACATACATACGGGTCGAATACAGAACCTCCTTTTTTGAAGTCGGTTAAATATGTATGTAATGATTATTAAAAAACCCTTTTATACGAAGGTGCTTCAAATACAACTAATTAATCTACCAACTTCATCTCTGTGTTCTAATTAATTTAATCTAAAACTTTTCCCGCCATTTCATTAACATATAGAAACACATAATTTAACAATATCACGGAAGTTAATATTGGTTGCTTCAACGCACCTGTGTCAACTGATAAATATGTATACATGTATGTTAGTTTGTAAATGTTTAACTGTCAATCGAGCTCATATTGATTAACGTGTGTGTTTGTATCTTGATACAAATTAACGTATATGTTGTTAGTATTGAGTGTTTGTGTCATAACATGGGGCCCTTTACACGGCACGGTTTCTTAACGGTACGGCGTATTAATCAAACAATCAATTTAGCCTATCGCAGTCCACTGCTGGACATAGGCCTCTCCCAGACTGCGCCACAACACCCTGTCCTCTGCCTTCCGCATCCAGTCTACCCCAGCCACCTTCTTTAGGTCGTCCGGCCATCTAGCTGGGGGGCGTCCCACACTACGCTTGCCGATACGCGGTCTCCACTCCAGGACTCGTCTGCTCCTTCGGCCATCGTTCGGAGTATTAACCGCGCCGTAGAAAAAATGTGTCCGTCAACAAGCTTCCGTTGTGATCCATGCAACACTGACGACCGTGCCTACACACGGCGAATAAGCGGTAGTTTTTCACGGCAAGAAAATCGTGTGTGTACAGACGCCAGCACATCAACCTACTACAATCTGTCAAATTTCTTTAATACATTTTCAACTTTATTGCTAAAGCATAAGGTTCAAAATTGATTGGGGAAATGTGACAGTTTCGGGTAGGTTGATATGCTGGCGTCTGTACCTACAAAGGGGTTTTAGGGAAATATTCGACACGTTATGGAAGAAGAGGGAAATATTTATCTAACGCCATAAAAAAACTTAAATAAACCTATTTTTCTTTCTTTCTAAGAACTTAGACCCTCTAATGATATACGCTTTTTTAAATTAATTAGCCTTAAAAACTTTTTTGTCTTTTAATGATTCACACTTTTTTAAATAAATGACCCAAGAGGCTTAAAAGAAAAAAGATAAAAAGAAATTAAAAAGATTTGACTTTAGTGCTTTTGCTCACACTTTGACTCAGTAACTAAGCTAGGGGACCAAAATATGGGGATTAGGTTAGTACTGGGACCAACTGCGCGCGAGCCGTACGAGCGCTAAATTCAAGTTAATCGAGGTTACATGTCCTTGCAACGCTGTATAGGAATTTCTACTAGGTGAAATGGTTGAGCTGAATGGTGCTAATACATGCGTCATGTTGGTGAACGGGCGCCGTCAGTAGAGACTGGTCATCTCTTTGCTGCCATGGCTTATTTGAATTGTTTTTTTTTTTCGTCTTTTCATTACGGACGCTTTTAACGTTCTGCATCGTTCTCACATGCGTAATTTTTAACATGAATGATGTAACCAAGACTTTGTGACCAATTATTTTGATTTAAAAGTTTCCATGGAGTTTCTTGTTCGTTCTTCTCTATAGGTACCTACGCTTTAGAATGGGCAACTAGCTTCATCTTTCTGGCTGACCGACCTCTTGACAATTCAAAAGTGCCTGTAATTGGTTTAATTGAAATAAATGCTTTGAGTTTGAGTTTGACTAGGGGACACAGTAAAATTACTAGGTATCTTTATTAACCCTTTAGCATAATCCATATTAATATTATTACTATCGTGTTCTTGAGTGGACCGATAATAGTTGGGGTAGACGTGTTCTTGAGTGGAGACCGTGAATCGGTAAACGGAAGGTGGGAGCTCCTCAGGCTAGGTGGAGTGATGATCTTCGCAGGATGGCTGGTAGCAGCTGGATTAGAGTTGTCAAAAATCGAGTTGAATGGCGTGCAATATGAGAGGCCTATGTCCAGCAGTGGACTGCTATAGGCTGATGATGATGATTATTATCATCATCAACATCATCAGCCTGTATTATAAATTCGAAAGGAAGTCTGTCTCTCTGTAGGTCTGTCTGTCTATCTGTATATAACCTTTCACGCCTAAACCACTGAACGGATTTCGATAAAATTTCCCAAGAAGATAGATGGCATCCTGTGGAAGGACATACTCATGTCAAGATATCACATGTCTTTAAATTTTTCGGTCTAAGATTATGCCGGTTTTCTCACGATCCGCTAGCCTAGCCCTTTACTTGCAGTCGTTATGAACAAAGAACTAGGCACCATTCTTATTTTGTAATTTAGTTACATAGAAATAAAGCTTCCATTCGTTTGTACCTTTCTACTAAACAAAGCTAAAATCAACGAATTAATTCGAAATTTAATTTTTGACCTTTTGTTTCTGAAAACAACGATCATAAATAAAGGGCTTCGTCCCAACTCTCACCGATCCCGACTCTACACGATTTAAAATGACATAACAAAAAGTCCCAATCAATTGTTCTGCAAATTGACAACCAATTTAATTTGTCAAATACTATTACGGATAGAAAGGGGTCACCCCATTTCTACAGAGATGACGACTAATAGAGAAGTATGGAAGAAAAAGACTTGTTGCACTGACCTCAAATAAATTGGGATAAGGGCAGGAGAATGATGGGTATCGGGATTGTCCGAAAGGGTTACCGCTGCCCGGAACATAAAGGGCTAAGGAAGGAACACGGGTAGGTTTTAGTCAGTAAGAGTCTGACACTCCCTTCCGCTCCACCCAGAGCGGGAGGAGTCATTAGATGATTTCCCATCCATAAAAAAAAGGGCAGGAGGATGATGGTGATTCCAAACGCAACTGTAATTTTTTGACAGTTGTATGAAACGGCTAGAGCACGGCAAATTATTTGACAGTTGTATGAAACGGCTATAACACGGCAAATTGTTTGACATGGCTATAACACGGCAAATTTTTTGACAGTTGTATGAAACGGCTATAGCACGGCAATTTGTTTGACAGTTGTATGAAACGGCTATAACACGGCAAATTGATGTAGGGTGTCAGCTATAGCACTAGGAAGTGGTGATGGAAGTGGCGGGCGTTTTGGGGGACTGTTTTATGTAATTTTGACGTTCAACAGGTGCTGATTCTCAGCCTAGTTTAAAATTAAATTAATTGAAATTGTTTATTCTATAATTAGGATATGAAAACACTTTTAATCAAGTACGAGTTGGACTCGCACACCGAGGGTTCTGTACAAAGTAGGTATGTAAATAGTTTATCACAGGTTTTTTGTTTTGTAATTTAATTACTTAAAAATTTACGGTTTTTTAGCTGTACTACTGCTAAATGACGTTACCTTTTGCCAAATTTCATAATTCTAGGTCAACGGGAAGTACCACCATATAGGTTTTAATTCCCTTGAGAGTGTCAAAATACACGGCATAAACGAACATAAGCGCCCGTATCTTTTGATTGCGTGGACTTAGAAGTTTAATTTTTTTCACTGCTTCAAGGGCTTGCAGTCTTGAGTATTTGATATTAATTTCAACTTAATAACTCCACGCGTTCCTGAGAAAAATTGTCTTGACAGACGGACAGACAGACGGAAAGTGAATCTTATAATGGTTCCGTTTTTCCTTTTGAGGTACGAAACCTTAAAAAATAATCTAGATGAGGTCGGCGTTTTCTATCTAACTACGCTGAGGAGAAAGGCCGAAATAAATTCACGAGGTCATTTTGAATAAATGACTTTTGATTTCGATTTACTTAACAATGAATTTTCCTGACTCCTAGTCATTATCAAACGCTTTTTCTTAAATCATAATCCATTCCCTTCCATTGTAGCTAAATTAAAAAATCTAAAACAACAAAACCCCCATAGGCCGAATTATTAAAAAAAATATAAAGGATTGCGTCGAAATTCAACACTCGACTCTCGTTATGAAAACTCTTTGTTTTCGTAATTTTATATCCGAAATAAGTTTTCTCTGAAGCCCGACAGTGAAATAATATTATACTTTCTAACTCTTAGTTATGAGTGAAGCAGATGAGCGACTTGTCGCTGCGACTTTTACGATGTAGAAGATGGCGGTTGACGCTAAACGCGTCGCAGTGTAAACGAAGCCTTATTCAACAATGGTGAGGTGTATTTGTATTTTTTTCCTTCATACTTGATTATCATTGTTTTCTCTTGATTCTCTCTTTTTTTTCATTCATTATGAGTGAATAGTAGATTGCTAACAATCTACTATGGGAATGGTTTCCTTTCGACCCTCGTATAAACGAGGGTAGAAACGAAACCATTCCCATACGAGGTATGTAGACGCCCGAGCGCAGAGCCGCTCTCGCTGCGCTCGGAGTAGGAATTGATGACTCTCACCCGTGTTAAACACTCTACTTTTCATTTCGAATATAAGGAAAGTAAAAAATAGTGGTTTTTATAAAATATTTATTGATAATAATAACATGAATAGTAGGTACCTATGTAAAATCAATTGAGATGTTAGAACAATTTGTGTACTATTTTAAATATGGAATACACCGCGTCACCGCCGCGGGCCGTCCCTCTTAATAGGTATTTTTTTTAATTCACACTGGCGGTTTATACACTCACAAGACCGCAACATTTTTCTTAATTATGTAAAAAAATTCGTAACTGACTACCCAACCAATTCATTCTATTTTTAAAATTCATTCCCACCCTAGAGAGGGAAGCAATTACTATGAGTCTTTCCCGCCCTAAGGTGGAAAGCAGCGTATTCCACCCGCTATTCGGATCAAACAAACACTACTTTCCGATTATGAGAAATGAAAAATTTAATGCGCTAGCCTAAACATAATAACATACCTAATAACTATTACATTTGACATCTAGTTTAATAACAGTCGAGAATAATAAACAATTCAAAGTATTACCCATCTAGCAATGATGCTTGATGATGGAAAAAATAAATAAAATTAAAGACAGAAATTCAATTTCGGAAAACACTTTCAGCGAAGTAGTAATAATCCACTAGTAAGCTGAAAGCGCTTTCGAAATTTTCCAGCAATTAGACAATTATTCAGTTTCGATAATCATATGAAGCACTTCTTGAAGTTATAATTGATTCATTTGAAGCGCTTACGGATGCTTCCAGAGATCGCTTATGTAGAGTAATGAAGCGTTGGAAAGCTCTTTGAGCAATTATTTGGTGTATGTAGACTTTGTCGAAAGCTGGAGTCTTATAATTGGCTGTGCAAAATGTTGGGAAATTATACATTCCTACATAGTTATTTTACATGTGTTGGTAAATGGCCTATTTTATGACTCTTGCAACACCAAGATATTTATTTGCATGCAATCCCGATTCCTTCAGTCGTTCACATTCGTAATACTTCACACCCTCAATTTGTATGTTTGTGGCGAAGGGCGGGCGTTTAGGGGGACTGTCTTTTGTAATTTTGACGTTCGAAAAGTGCTGATTCTCAGCCAAGTTTGAATAAATGACTTTTGATTTTGATTATGTAGGTAAACGCGTATACAAACTAGTTTAATTTTTTTTAATCATAAAGAATGTGAAGTAAAATAAATAAAAGAGAACAAAGTCGTTCGTCTGCAACATTCTTAGACACCAAAATATTAATAAAACGAGACATTGACTCTAGAATTTCATTATACTCTTAGGGAGAGAGAGAAACTTTGTACCTACCTAAACCATAGCTCATACCGGTCATCATCACAATCATAACTGAGCATTTTTCAAAATTTTTGACCATAGTTTTCACTCATTTCCAAGTAACAAAATAAGAACTTTTATTTCGACCTTAACTAATATTTTACAGGTTTTCTAATATGTATATTTAGGACATATTATGTTAAATACAGCTAGCTAAATCTAGACAGATTCTGAATTTCTGATTGGTTTTTTGTTTTAGTAGAGTTTTTATACAAAAAACCTGTAAAATGTTAGTTAAGGTCGAAATAAAAGTTCTTATTTTGTTACTTGGAAATGAGTGAAAACTATGGTCAAAAATTTTGATCAAAAAATTTTTGAAATGCTCAGCTAACCTATTGCAGTCCACTGCTGAACAAAGACTTTTTCCAATTGTAAGCTTTTCAACTCAATCCTCGCCCACTTTCATCCTGCTACTATAGTCCTTCCACAATTATTTTACCCCTGATTTTGTATCAATGCCAAAATCACAGTGATCTCTATTGTCGTAGCAATAAGGTTCTTGTGGGGTTGCTGCCATTGACAAGTTTAGCAAAATCACTGTGATCTTTATTCTCGTTAAAATAATGTTGCTGTTGTCAAAGGTAAAGTAATGTACTAAGGGCGAATTTTACTTACAAAAACTTTTTACAAAAAAAAACTACAGACTTAAAAAAAAAACTACAAAGTGATAAATAACTTTAATTTCGGAAGTCTGTGTCAAAAAACGAAACGGTTGATTTTTTTTTTTAGTTTTTATTTTTCACCTTTTAGTTGTACCAACTCCACACAAATTCAAATAACACTAGTGCATTGAAGAAGTGAAGACACCGACTAGAAGAATCATCAAAATTCGCATAGAAATGCCGGAGATGAAGTACATTTATGCATACAACGTCGTACATAAGAATAATTACATAATGTATTATATACTTCCTAAAAGTATGTAGATCACATTACTGAAAGAATGATCAAAATTGGTTCATTAGTTTTACATACAAACATAGTATACATAGGTACATACGGGTCGGTCCTCCTTTTTTTAAGTCGGTTAAAAATGAACTCGATCAGCACATCTAAACCGTGATTAAACTAGGATTCTAAAGTGAGATCCAACGAAAATAAATCCTCAAAAGCTGCCCGTGTTATTACATCACTGCGTTCAACTTCATTGTTAAAATTGGCTCTAAATTGGCCCAGCGAAGTTCAATGCTCCATCTATGGCTAACATTTTTACAACTGGCCAAAAATCATCGTGAAATATCACTGAAACCCGTTCCAATTTTTAAATATAACTAAAAAAGAACTGGCAACGCATAAAGGCGGGATGCGTTAAAAATCCATTTTCCATTTCAGTTCATTTTAAACTCACTATCAATCTAGAATGCACTAGAGTTACGGCGAGGTTGAACTAAAGCTAAGCGAGAAATGAACGTAGCTTTGATTAACATTATTAGTTATAGGTATAAAATATCATCATCATTTCAGCCGAAAGACGTCCACTGCTGGACATAGGCCTCCCCCAAGCACCTCCACTTCGACCGGTTCTGTGCTTCTCGCATCCAACGGGTTCCTGCGGCGTTCACAAGGTCGTCGGTCCACCTTGTGGGAAGCCTTCCAACGCGGTCGCCACTCCAGAATCTTTCGGCCCAATCTGCAAAAAAAAAAAATTACTAAAATATAAAAAAAAGCTAAAGGTATATAAGTATAAATTATAGTTTAAAAAAAATCGCGGCCTTACAAATAAATCGCGATGTTTTGTCAAATTGCAACAACAGTACGAAGCAAGGGCGGGTCGCTAGTAAAGAATTAAAGGTGGCGAAGTTAAGCGATGAATGCCACATTTTGCAGTATTACCTCGCAAATCCGCTTGTTTTTTAACAGGAACGAATATAAATGGGTCGTTTAGGCCGCACCGAATTATCCGGGTATTGAACAACACGTCACCCGGTTCTGTTGATCGGTTTAGAATGGGACTTGATGGCGATGTACAGTCAACAAAAGAGAAAATAAAAGCTTTTAAAAAGTATGCAGGATCGTCGGATATAGTTGAAGTTTAGTAAAAAACCGACGGATGTTGTCGACTGAAATTTAATTTGATAAATGAGCTTTTTGTTTTCTATGAATTAAATTAAATTTTATTCGATTACATCCATCGGTTTCTTACTAAACTTCAACTATAACTGATGATCCTGCATACTTATTTCTTTTGTTGACTGTACTCACATGTTTTAGAAAAAAATGTCGGCCAGCTACTTTTCCACGAGTGTAGACTTCATCTCAACGGCCATTGATCACCACGCTTACGACTAATGCGTAATCTGATTTCAGACCTTTTTTAACCGGGGTAGCGGGATCGTCCGAAAGGGTTACCGCTGCCCCGGAACATAAAGGGCTAAGGAAGGAACACGGGTGGGTTTTAGTCAGTAAGAGTCTGACACTCCCTTCCGCTCCACCCAGAGCGGGAGGAGTCATTAGATGATTTCCCATCCACAAAAAAAAAGACCTTTTTTAACCGACGAAAAAAGGAGGGGGTTCTCAAGTCGACGCGTTTTTTGTTTAAAAGTAGTTCCCACCTTGTTCTCTTTCACAATCAGTTGGCAAGCTAGAATTAACGATGATTGGACGAATTACTTATTTAGTGTGGAGACTGGTTGTCAGATTATAGGGCTTCTGACGACCCGTAACGACTGTTAAAGATCCACGAATGACAGCCGGGACCAACGCCTTAACGTGCTTTCCGAGGCACGGAGGGGTCTCGGTATGTAAAGATGGTCACACATCCACAGACCAACCGCGGCAAGTGTAGCTTAACCTGATCGATCGACCTGTGCGGCTGTTATTATTTAGCCACGGGCCCCTCCCAAAGAGCCACAACTAAAAGCTCTAAAGTTTCAATTATATATTCATTGCACATACACAATCTCAACCGCACTCTTTGTGCAGTTAGCTTATCCAATTTTCTGTTTATCTCATAATGCTTCTACATATTAAAATGACTTCGCAATTATGCACCTTATGCCTTTCTTAGTCAAAGAAAAATAACTTTATATTAATTCGTAAGATTACTAAATTACAAACATTTGTACGTCCTCTGGCATGACATAGTGAACTCTTTATCATCTTTACTAGCTTTTGGCCGTGACTTCGTCCGTGTTTCTTGTTCCCCCGATCCACCTCGTCGCATCGCATCACCTACCCGCGCTGTCACTGCGTTTTCGTTTAGCAATATTTCTGATTTGTTTTCTTTTTGCTCGGCTCCTTAGGAGCACAGCGAAATGTTAAGTATAGCCTATAGCTTTTCTCAAGAATCGCGCTATCATATGAAATTTTTTTTTTTCAATTCTGACTGGTATGTCCAGAGTTTAGTACGTTCAAATCAAATCAAATCAAATCGTTTATTTGCTTGAATATGAATTGGTACAGACGCCAGCACATCAAGTTACTACAATCTGTCAAATTTCTTTAATAGATTTTCAACTTTAGTGCTAAAGCATAAGGTTCAAAGTTGATTGGGAAAATTTGACAGTTTCGGGTAGCTTGATGAGCTGGCGTAGCTTGATGTCTGCACATGAGGTGATACATAATTACGGCAGTTCTTTAAACCATATCCTACCTTAATAGGTGTGCAAATATCTAATAAAATAAAATATAAACATACATCTTCTAGGCTAGGCCTGGTTAGGCATAAAATTACAGAACGCCCCTTGCTAAAAAAAAAACTCTTCAAAATTATTAGAATAGATTTTGACGTTCAAAAGTGCCTTTTATGTGCCTATTTGAAATAGATGCTTTGACTTTGACAAATCCTACTAATATTATAAACGCGAAAGTTTGTGAGAATGGATGGATGGATTTTAAGCTATTGCATAGCTTTTATCTTGGGCTTTGAGCGCGGCGACCGAATGAAGAAATTCCGTAACGAAAATAAACCTAACACCCCCCACTCCGACCGGCACAGCGGTGCAGCGTTGAAAGCCGTGCATCGTCTAACGTCGTATCAGTTCGGCAGACTTCGGCACGGTGTTTGTGTGCGTGCGACTAGACGTATGCGTGTTTTGTTTTCTTATCGGTCACCACGCTAAAAAAGTGTAACTTGGATTAATATCAAAGAAAAAAAAATATTGCATAAATATTGTAATTGCATAAGTTGATAAAAATGCTATGCAATAGCTTTACCGCGGCAGTCCCCGAGTGCCACACGTATTTTTTTTGTTCCTCTTTCACGCAAACACTACTGAACTGTTTATAACCAGGATTAGAGCATAGGATACTTTTTGTCCCGATATTCCTACGGGATCGTAACATATGCAGGTGAAACTGCGGGGCGCTGCTAGTATAATATACATTGTTAGGCTTCCGCCATACTCTAAACACGATCAAAATTCTTCAGGCTTACTAACTTATCACGTCTCTATTTTACTCAATACTCGTTACAACTTTGGCTAAGGTCAGTGAATGATTTACTAGTCTTTTGCCTATTTTCGGCCTCTAAGTAATAGGTATAATTATTAGTGGCTAACCTAACAGTGTTAGAGGTTTTGGGTAACTGATGTTGTGCGTAAATAATTTTCTGCATATTATGTAGAAAATTATTTATTTACTTCGGGGAATAAAAACGTGATAATTATTATTAATAATTGCAGGCAAGTCACCTAATGTCTATTCAAACTTATGTTTCAAATCAATATTATTTCAAGTTAAACAAATATCAACTTTATTTCAACTAGCACTAGCACAATTAAAAATGTTTGGAGTTGAAGCGTAAAGTGAACTTTATATTGTAGGATTTAAAGTTATTTCTCCATAAACTCATATTTGTTTACATTTTTGACAAATAAATCGCGAATGCAGATTATAGTACAGTCTCTTATAGCCAGTTATTTTTAAGTCCCATGAATAGGTGTTTTGCGAGATTGTAATAGTTATTCAAATAGACCATAACTTATGGCCCGGGTGTAAGTAAATTCATCGATACAATAGAAAATCAGGTCAAGTATTTTAACTGTGTAGGTTTTTACTAAGGTAGTTGTTAAGAAATAATTATTGTTACTAACATTTTGAGTCCTTTGTTACTTGTAATTAAATATAAATAAAAATTAACTCAAATGCTCATTCTATTGATCAAAAAACTAACATTCCAGAGCAAAGTTCTACACGATATCGGGCATTGGCGTACTTCCAGAGATAACTGACTCTTGGACAATGCTCATACATAAATTACAGCTTCTGCGAATGCATGCCTGGGAACGGTGCCATATCCACATATCTAGTATAATAGTAATGGTGAATTTCATGCATTTTTCTCTTTTTATTCTATTAAATTTTTGGATGGATTTATTGTCGTTTTCGTGGTAGTTTTTTGAGAGAGATAAATTATTAATGTAAAAGTTTGTTTAAAATTTATTATTTACATGGAGATGTGGTGCTGGAGACGAATGTTGAGAACACCGTGGACTGTGAAACGCACCAATGCATCGATCTTAACCCAGCTTCGATTACAAACCCGCTTGTCGACCATAATGTCAACAACGCATTCTCTCCTATTTCGGCCATGTAGTACGCAGAGGCGATGAAAGTTTGAAAAAACTGATTCTGGTTAGGAACACCGAGGGCAAACGATCGCGCGGGCGTTCACCAACGCGATGGACCGATCAGGTGAAGGAATCATCGTCCTCTAAATTCTACACGATGGTAAGGGATCCGCTGGACACACAGAACAGATAAAAGAAGTGGAGGCGGATCATCCGCTCCGGATGCAACTCCGAAGCTGACCACGATCCTCAGACATAAGGGGCGGACTGCAGAAAACTAGATTTACATGGAACTACTTGCAAAGTAGGTGCTATACAAATGGTGTATAATTCCACTTCTATTTTTGTTAACCTTTCCAACTCCATATAATAAGATAACACGTCATAGTGTAACGAGCAGGGTTCGAATATAACTGGCTAACTAACCACTTCTCGATTTATCGTAGCATGTTAGCAGCAAGTAGCTAATTTATACCTTATTACAATGACCTAAGAGTTACATAGTTGGCTTTCTGTCAAAACTGATTGTTTATTTTAACTATTTTTTTATTTAACTGTGAAATATATTCGTCATTATTTGAACAAATGCAACAATGGATTAGCAATATTCTTCAAAATGATTCAGATTGATATTAATAATAGATATTGATATTATGAATAGTGTGTTACGCAATAAGTGTGCAAAATCGTCTTTAGTACAGACGCCAGCACATCAAGCTACTACAATCTGTCAAATTTATTTAATAGATTTTCAACTTTATCGCTAAAGCATAAGGTTCAAAGTTGATTGAGTGGAGTTTCTTGCCCATTCTTCTCCATACGAAAACTACCTTTTGGAATGGGCGACTAGAATCAATTGTTTTTACTATAATTTTTGACGTTCAAAAGTGCCTTTACTGTGCCTAATTGAAATAAATGATTTGACTTTGACTTTGACTTTGATTGAGAAAATTTTACAGTTTCGGGTAGCGTGATATGCTGGCTTCTGTACATAATTATAAAGTCTAACTACTTTTTTATAATTTAAAGTCCTTTTAATGAAACCGTTTTAATTACATATTACTTTGAATGAAATGCACCAGTTTCCTTATAGAAAAATCTCAATGGTTTTTGTTGTTACTTTTCCAGTTGATTAGGGGATCGCATGGCTGCAAGCTAAATTGATTGGAACACCATTTATTTGTGTCTATAGAGGTGTAGCGCCATTACGGTAGAGTGAAATAGGCTATGAGTTATTTTACAAGGTAAAATAATGGTGTACTTATAAAAATATTTATTTACACCCATGCTACAAAAACCTCTATAAAAGTTTCTGAAACAGTTAGCTTATTGCCAACAGTAAAACAATCAGTGTCGTAGTAACCATAATATCATCCAAACGAGTGTTATAATAAGGTACTAAACATTATGCAACTCCTTCTCAAAAAAAGAACATTGTCATGCACGCGCGTTTCACTACCACGGCGTCGTAATTTAAAAAAAGAACTTAAAGGTTATTCAAATTCACTTCGTATCCCGCCGGCCGCAATTTTTGCTCGATATTAATATTGCAAAAAACTGTTTCAGAACCTTTTATAAAGGATTCATATCATGGGTGTAGATTAAGTCTTGTATGCTGTACATAATTAGGTATTAAAACACTCATGAGATACTATTATCACACGAGGCGAATACCCCTTTATTATACAACAGTTGCATAAATAACTATTATTGTATAAGATATTTTTTTCAATAATGTAAATTATTTTCTTAAGATTTAATAAAAAACCCACAGTTATTAATACATTTTTGAGAGTTGTCAAATCGGCCTATTATACTATCCCTGCTTTCTCTGTTAGCTACCACAAAGGAGAATTGATGTAAGAGATAAAGTTGGGCGTCTCATCAAAATGAAGCTACTTACAAAAAATTAGCTTGATAGTAATAAATGGTAAAAATGGGTCCTGGGATCCTTGACTATTGTGCTATGGAGCTTTTATAATACAGACAATAAAAACATACTAGCGAGAAAAAGTAGTTGTTATTTTTCAACTATTTTCATATTATTTTATTTCCTTTAATTAAGTAAATACATATAAATTATATTTTTAAATATTAGAATATAAAAAATATAAAAATAGTAGCCCACCGGTATCGGGAACGGGTCCAAGCTACCGACGGTCAGGGCTCCAGAGAGAGGAACCTCCTAACAATGCGGGCCGTGTCCAGAAGTACCGCTTTCTGAATCAAGACCTTGATCCAGCTGCCCAACGAGAGCCTCCTCAGGTGTTGGTCGAGGCTCATGGCTATTAAACCATTAGCTGTCACGACTATCGGCACAATGATCGCTGAGTCCACACCCCACATGTCGACAACCTCGTGAGTCAAGTCAAGATACTCGATTTGTTTATCTTTCTCGGCTTTCACGAGGTTCTCATCATGCGGGACGGTTATATTAATTTAATTATTAAAATAATTGAAATAAATAAAAATAAAATAGTTTATTTGCACCTTAAAGTAATAACATATATTTTTTATAATAAAAATAGGCCGGAGGTAAGTAGAGTTGTATGTTAGAATTGCAGCTTGTAATTATAAGTATTAGCGCCCACCCTCGTTAATAACTGTAGCCGATGATCACGAACATAATTATAAAATATATATTTTAATTACTTACATGAATAATGTCCATAATCTAGATAAGTTTAAGTTATATTAAGTTGAATTTTAAATATTTGCTATGTGACATAACTGTCCTAATACACAGAATAATTTGGATTCCTTACATCTTCGCCACGGTTCGCCAACGTTAAATTGTAAGTCAAAAAGTGCGGTCTTCCTTGAGAAGCTGGGGTGGATCGAATAATCCATTTTCCCACCCGTACGCAAAATACGCACATTGACGTAGAGTTGTGGATACCAGCCCGTTTTGCTTGTACCTAAATAAAAAAAAAGGCATTAAAAAACTAAGAAACCCGACTGCGGTAAAACACTTAAGTAAAAAAAAACTGAAAGCTAAAAACAAGCCTCTTTTAAATTGAAAAAAGTCGGAAGCAGGCGGGACCCATTTGAATTTGAAAAAATATAAAAAAATGGTATGGGTCCCACCTGCTTCCAACTTTTATTTAATTTAAAATGGATTTGTTTTTAGTTTTCCAGCTTTTTACGACGCAGTGCAGCAGACGATTTAGTTCTTGGTATGTGTTTTTTTACGATTTGCACTTTGATTTACTTTTAACCATATACTCGTACTTAAGTTGTATTTTTGTAATCACCTTTTAAAGCCCTTTACTTTGATACCCCACTCAATGACGAATCTAACGGCACCTCTCCAACTGAAATCGATCAAGCTGTTTAGGTTACAGAGCGTGCCAAAGAAATATACATGACATACATACACTCGAAAAACATAACCCTCCTTCTGGCGCAGTCAGGTAAAAAGTCAAAGTAATTTATTTGCTTCAAACACAGTGCAAATGATGTTCATATATACATTTAAGTATAAATCGTTTCTTGTACCTAATAATTATAAAAATCTTAAAAATGGTATTTAAACAAAATATGTATCTTACATAATAACAAAATTACTTCACACCTAATTTCATAAAAAATAGCCACACAAATGGCGCCAGAATTTTTATCAACACTTTTTCTAAAAAAGCTTAATTCTTTTTGTGACCTACTACCATTATTGTGACAATTCTCGACGTTAAAATATGAAATGAAATACTCATTGGTATTCCGGTATCCGCCATCCCCCACTTTAATACCGTTTATCTCGTTACTATAATATTTCCGGGCGTTAACCTCGCTCGGCGTCGACTAAGGCTTCACACACACGAACGACAACTTGGAACCATAGCAAATAAATAATAATATAATAATAATTTATTTATTTAACTTGACAACATAGGTCCAATGGTTAGTACAACAATAACTTATCAACTAAGGGTTAGTAATATTATTTAATTAAAAACATTATTCATCCCTGCCGCACGAGCAACCGGACAGCATGCCTAAATATTGGTGCATCGTGTTTATCGGCTAGGGTTTTCAAAATGCTGTTGGTGCTAACCCTCAATAATCAATAAAAAGATATACAGGGTTATTTGTAATTCGACGTTTATCCGTCAGGAGCTGATAGAAGGGCCAAAATGCAACAAATTGAACCCCACATATGTATGGCCGAAATTCAATAAGTTTCGAGATATTTGAAACATCTTTGAAGCGTAAAATTTAAATATTGGTAAGATAATGTTCGTAAATCGCTCATCATTTTAATTATTTTGTTGAAATAAGTACTTTTAATTATTTTCATGGCTTAATTGAAGTGCCAGCTACAATATCACCTTGTAATGGTACAGACGCCAGCACATCAAGCTACTACAATCTGTCACATTTCTTTAATAGATTTTCAACTATATCGCTAAAGCATAAGGTTCAAAGTTGATTGGGAAAATTTGACAGTTTCGGGTAGCTTGATGTGCTGGCGTCTGTACCTATTCAATATTATGTGTCAACTGATCGCTTGGGTTGTGGGAGCATAACGAGCTGTATCAGTCCGCACTGGCGGCGCCACGAGCAGGCACCGCGAGACATAGGCGCTCGACCACCGCACCCGGTCTGGAGCAAACAATGAACAGCGAGCTAGTGTAGTCACATCATTGATCTTATTATTGAGCAATAAGTAGTACATCCATCCATAACTCAGGGGATGTGGGTCCTTGGATCCGTAGCCATCTGTGCATCCGGCCTGACCCATCTCTAGTCGTCGATAGGCAACAATTGTGAGTAAAGTTGAACTCGCGACTGCGACAATTTTCTAGGTGGTGGTACAGACGCCAGCACATCAAGCTACTACAATCTATCATGTTTCTTTAAAAGATTTTCAACTTTATTGCTAAAGCACAAGGTTCAAAGTTGATTGGGAAAATTTGGCAGTTTCGGGTAGGTTGATGTGCTGGCATCTGTACCTACAATGTATTACGACTGTCATCGAAATCGATGGAAATGAGTCGTAGGTTTTTACGCGTTTTAATACTAAATTATTACTTTCCACAGAGAACGACTTTTTTCTTCTAATTTCGTTGGAAAGTAGTGTATGTGAGCTAAGCCTAATAAGCTTTAAAAGGAAAAAATATCTGCATTTTATAAGTCGCTCTTTCAAACCCTACGTAGCTTTGATAAGGTTTTTAAACGCTTTTGAATGGGATTTGCCTTGAGATGATACTTATTCGTTTTTCTTCGTGTTGAAAATAATTGGAAGATATTCTTAAATATTTTGCATTTTGAATGTTGTATTGTCAGCATTAAAATGTTTTTTTTGCTGTATTCGATTATTTATAAAAAAAACTAGCTGCGCCCCCTAGCTGCGCCCCGTGGTTTCACCGCGTAAGTGGCGATCCCGTAGAAATATCGGGATAAAAAGTAGCGTATATGTTAATCCAGGGTGTCAGCTAACTCCATACAAAATTTTATCAAAATTGGTCCAGCCGTTTGAGCGTGAAGAAGTAGCAAACATATAAACACACACTAACAAACTTTCGCCTTTATAATATTAGTGTGATTCTTTAACCTACGAGCACGATTTATATCATGCTCTCATGTAAAAAATGTATAAAATAACATCAAAATCTAAACACACATAATTTTACAACTAAATACATAAATTGTTTCACAAAATATTTATACTTAAAAAGTCGCGCGTTTATTGTTACATCAGAAACCACTAAAAGCCACTGATCTCGTAAGCAGCAAAACACACGAACACACACACACCCTCACTAACATAATACCAAGCGGCAAAACAAACAAACACACACACACACACACACACTCACTAACATAATACCAACTTTAGTAGATAAGCACTTATGATGAAAAATTTCAAACATGTTTACAAGTTCCGCGATTGCTTTCAGCGTAGAGAGGGATAAAAGTGGGGGGAGGGGAGGGGAAAACTTAGCCTGTTTATATTAACTGCATATTGTACGACAAATCAAGTGGATACAACATTTTATATGGCATACTTATGGATACCAGCTCTCGTAGCGATTCGTAGCAATTTCGTAGCTTCGTAGAGATTTCGTAGCAGTAGTTTCGTTGTTGAAAAATGTTAGAATTTTTCATGATGTATTTTAAAACAATATTTGCTGTTCAGTACATTTTGACCGCATATCATTCAACGCAGGGGCAGTTCAGAATAATGTACTAAATCTATAGTAACAGGTTGTGCTTGGATGTCCCTGTCACCTTGTGTATTAATTCGTTTACATAAAATTGTAATTTTTTGATAGCTAATAATTACGTGATTTCCCCACAAACCAACTACCTCAATGAAACCCATATGTAACTGACCGAAGCAGAGTGTTAGCCACTAAAACAGTTAGCAGATAATCCGACTCGGGACATCCTCGTGACGTCACTACTACTAAATCTGACGTTAGAGGCTCTATCTTGAGCTGAAAGCCTCTTAACGTCGCATCATAACGTCTTTAATGTTTGTGTTGGATTTTGATTATAGTTTAGTTTATACAGGGTGAAATTGAAAACATGCGACAAATCGAAATGGGAGATTGTACTCATCATTATGAACAACTTTTACTATGGGACCAATCCTGAAATCGTGAAAAAAAAAGTCAGCTGTTCCCTACATTTTTATGTTCGCATAACTCGTCAAAATGTAGGGAACAGCTGATTTTTTCATAATATAAGTAAAAATATAAGTCACATCTCTAGGTAAAAAGGCCAGAGGTGTTTAGGTGGCAGAGAATAAAAATTATGTACTGTGTGTAAATGGGCCAAGGTCGTCACACAGTGGGTGCCTGAAGACGGGCGTCGTCACCGAGGCAGGCCTATGAAACGCTGGCGTGACGATTTAGACTCGTTCCTAACCGACTGGACGGAGAAGGCACAGCACAACAAAATGTGGAAGAAAATGGGGGAGGCCTTAGCCCAGCAGTGGGTTAGTACAGGCTAACGGAAAAAAAAACTGTGTGTCTTAGCCTTAAATCGCATGAGATTTGTAATTATGAACTCGCCCAATCAAAATGGTAGGCTAGCCAGATTGACGTATTCTACATTGGGCACCCGCTTAAACGGCACCTGTGTGAATGGCACCTGAGGTATTCCATATACGGCACCTATCGATATTTTTCACAGGTGCCATTAGTGGTATAATTTATTATTTAATAGATTGACTCGCTAGATAAATCAAAAACAAAATCGTTCCTAAGAGCCTGTACAATACACTAGACAAAAACAACACTCAATAACATTTACTTTGAACACAGCAATAACAAGCAAAAACTAAAATACCACACAATATCATAAGACCGCAAAAGCTTTACACTCAACAAAACTTACAAGTAATGTGCAAAACTTACAAGTAATGTGCAAAACTTTCTTGTGCAAGTGCATAGCAAAAGTTAGCGACGAACTTGCCTGCGTAACACGCAAGTTAAGTTGTTCCAGCAAGTTACATTCGACTCGCTATTGGAGAGTTTACGAGTTTTTTAATAATCAACCAACTTTGTACCTACCATATCCGACGAATAAATGTCTTTGTCTTTGGCATTAATTGCTGAGGGCTTTAGAGTTGAGTGCTGGTAGCCATACAAACGCACATATATACGGGTCGAATACAGAACCTCCTTTTTTAAAGTCGGTAAAAAAGTAAGAGATTTCAGTGCCATAGGCATCTATTGCGTTTATCTTTTATACTCTGTTTTTGTCTGGACGGTATAAAGTCAGCCGATATAATGTTTATTAATAAATATAATAAAAATGTTTATAATTTAGAATTAGAATTGCTAGGAGATTTTAAACGGATGGTTCAAATTAACCACGGTAAGCGCAGCTTAACTTGATCGATCGACCCGTACGGCTTTTATTACTTGCTACAGCCCTCGATTCTCCATCTCATTATAGGCTGCTTATGTTTTATTATCTATTTATTTTCTATCTCATTCTATTTTAGAACCGCCTCTTATCTAATATCACTGTCTTCTAAATTTCCAAATAGTTGAAATGCGATTTCATAACATCACTTCACGTTCACACTCAATTGGGAGTGTCGGAGAAAACAAAATGATTGTATGGTTGTATTGACTGACAGAATCGCAGCGTCGAGGGAAATCTACACGCGAATGAATGGATGTACAGACGCCAGCACATCAAGCTACTACAACCTGTCAAATTTCTTTAATAGATTTTCAACTTTATCGCTAAAGCACAAGGTTCAAAGTTGATTGGGAAAATTTGACAGTTTCGGGTAGCTTGAAGTGCTGGCGTTTGTACTTATTGTGACTCAATTGAAGTTTGGTTACGCTTGTTTACTATGAGATATGTACATAGTTGCAATGGAATTCAGAATGCCTTATTTTTAATGAGTTTGGTGTTAAGGCGGAGGTTTCCGAAAACGGTCAAAAAGTTGGTTTTTTAAAGCAGTGTATCTCTTGAACCGTAAATACTTTTGACCAAAGAAAAAATTATGATATTTTCAAGTCTTACTTTAATACAGTGATGGAACTGAAATCATAAATAAATATACGTTAATGCATCAAAATAATGTTCAAATACACCTCTTAATTGTCTTTAAAAGCAGTTTATCCCTTCATTAACTATTTTAATTACAATTAAAAATATACCATTAAATGTCTAATGCCAAACTGCATTCAGTGATGGATTATTTATTATTAAATAGTTTTTGTAAATAGATAAGTTCTACATATTTGCAATAATAAATTTACTACCACCGTTGTGTCATCGCGCTTCTTTTTCTTTTCTATGCAGTCCGACAGTGACCGCGCTTTAGGTCATGTAGTCGCCTTAATAAATTTTCTTCTTCTTCGTAGCACTCTTGTCAGAGCAGTCGTGGGCCTCATGTAGCTTCTTGTCTGGGGACTGATGTGATGCGCCTCACGATGTCTCGCCACCAACTCCGATTTCTGGTATTTATTGTGCACTCATCATACAAGGGATCACTCACTGCGGATTTGATTTGGTCAGTCCATCTCATGGGTGAGCGTCCGCGTGGTCTAGTGCCCTCCATTCTACCCTGCACACAACTGCATACGGGCAATGTTTAAGCTTAAAACTACCGATAGTTGCATACCATACTTTAAAGAGTATAAAATACTGGCATTGCCCTGTTTATACATATCAGAAGTTGCTGTGTTTGTTAAGTTAAACCCAAATCGTTTTAAACGTCTTGCCGATGTAGTTTCACGTAATAGGCGTGATAATACCTTACTGTGTCATCAATTCGCTAAGACAGCACTAATGCGCGAAAGTGTTTACTGCATGGTTCCGATCATATATGATAAAATACCTAAAAGTTGGAAAGAATTGCCGCTATCGTTATTTAAAAAGAGGCTGTGAAGCTTTTTGACAGTCAAAGCATACTACCTATAGTGTAAAAAAATTCTTGGTTGATAAAAAATTGAAACATAGACTGTTTACAATAATGTTTTTGGTTTCGTGTTGTTTCTTGATCTGTTTGTTTATTAAAGTTTAGTAGGTATTTAGTTATAGTTTAGTGAATTAGTTCTTATTTTTGTAATTTTTGCATATCTTCTGGTAAAATATGGATGAACCTATTTCTCTATAACACAATGTACTGTACCCAGATTTGCAAAATAAAATATCTTTATCTTTATCACAGCCCGGTAACTAATGGTTCAAATAATTCTGAAATATTAACTCCCAGCAGTTGCACTTCCAAACAAATGGTGAAGGAAAACTACAGCCACGTCACGATGAGTACCTTTCACAAAACTTTCAAAAACAACTCGACTAATTCCTAACCTAACAAACCATCGCCAACTCCACCTCATAAACCCATTCACACCTTAATAACATGGGCATAGGCGCTAAAATACTTGAGTAGTCCCAAAGAGTTTCATTGCAAAGATTACAGGCGCATAAAAAAACCTCCTTTTGTTTATTTAATCAGCCAATGGGCGGGGTTTTGGGGCACAGAATTAGAAAAGTTTTACCCTTATTTTTAAGCAAACAACAATTTTTAGCCAGAAGTGTTTAAATATTAAGTTTGTTTAATAAACCCATGACCTCGGTCCGCTTCCGAAGTGGCGAAAGATGGCGGATTTAAAATGTCATTAGTGAACGTTATTTGAAGATTAATTTGGAATGGATTTTTATAATTAACGCTTTTTTGATTGGGTCGGCTATGATCTTTGCTTGGGGGTTCGTATCGTTGTTGTAGATGTGCATTGGGATAATGACGATCCCCTGGGTTCCTAACAATAAAAACATACTTATAAAACTTACTGGGTAACTGTCTGCCTTGGCAAATTCTTGATTCACTGAATTACGTTTCCTTTTTCTAGTTTATAAAAGTTTATCTGATGGAGGTAACAATAATCCGATGAATACAGGCAACCCAGGAGTGGTCGTTGTAGATGCTTGTCGGAGGCCTTTATCCTGCAGTGGACATCTTAGAATTAAGATAAACCGATTCCAACTGTAGGTAACTGCAATGCTAAGTACAGACGCCAGCACATCAAGCTACCCGAAACTTTCGCAATCAAACTTGAACTTTATGCTTCAGCGGTAAAGTTGAAAATCTATTAAACAAATTTGACAGATTTTAGTAGCTTAATGTGCTGCGTCTGTACCCATTTATATTGGTACAATTTTATTTTTTTTTTGGTTTTAGGACATCTCAACTAAAAAATGCTCTTTAGTTGATAGCTACATGTCTATATTACTTAAGTATCGAATTTGATTCGATATAGTGTACTTAATAACTTTCAATCTAGAGAGGTTTACCAGATATTTTAAGAAAATTAATTTAATGGGTCCCAAACAGCAGCAAGCGGCGACGCGGCAGGCCCAGAATGAGATGGCGGGACGAACTCGACTCTTTCCACAAGGATTGGCAATTAACAGCACTGGATAGGGATAAGTGGAAGGTGGGAAGGGAGGCCGTTGCCCAGCAGTGGGACAGAAATGGCAGAAATTTTTTTTAAGAAAACTTCGCGGTACATACATTTGTTGCGCTTAGCTGAATCCATGGGATGTTCAAGACACAAAAAATAAATTGGACTTAGGTACTATAATAATTGGCCCATCCAGCACCCTAATTGCGTAACACACTATTCCTCTCAATTTGAATCATTTTGAAGTATATTGCTAATCCATTGTTCCATATGTTCGAAAAATGTGTCTGCTCAACACGTAAATAACGCAATGAATGTTGTTGAACTGTCAAAATGAAACCGATTCCGATTGATAATGTGTTACGCAATTGCCCATCCTGTATATGACCCATATCAACAGCTGTTGTTTGGAGACCCCCATATCTAAAAATCACCAAATAAATGCTTTTACAAAACACTTCTAAATTACGTTTACCTGCTCGAAATGCTAGTAACCATCCCATAAGTATATCCCGCTCAATCGAGAGAAACTAACAATTTCTTTCTTCACAACCATATCACAAGAGACAGCCGACACATCTGTTCATAATAAGCTATTCACAACTGTTCACAAACTTGTACAAGAGGCACAGCAAGCTGATTTCCATACCATTATGAATTGTTTTGTTCGTTATAGTATTATAAACCGCACCTGCCTGTTGTGATAACTGAGTGAATTAGTTTGTGTTTTGTTCATTTAATTGTGTGTGTGTGTGTGTGATGTATGTGTGTGTATTATAGTTTTGCAAGTTAGCAGTTCGAACATAACTTACATCGTTCATTAATACACTCTCGTTTCGCCTGACCAACCCTATAGCTGCTAACTGGATACACATTCAACTATAACTGTAGGCAATTCTTCAACGGCTGATTTTACTACGTGCTGAGAAATTCCTGATGGACAAAACTCGACCGATCATTTGACCCGACCTAGGATTCAAACCAACTCATGGTTTCCTAACGATACGCGAACTCCACCGACTTATCATAGTTGCAAAGTACCCAAAATGTCAATATCAATATCAAAATGATATTGCCAATGTTTTGTATCTATGAAAAGCGTCCGCCTATTTCGAGCTATAATCTATCGACTCCGTGGCGCAACGGTAGCGCGTCTGACTCCAGATCAGAAGGTTGCGTGTTCAAATCACGTCGGGGTCAAAATTCTCTTTTTGTCGATCCAACACTTTTTCTCATTTTATTACAATTTCAATCCAGAACCGGCTTAGATCTAGTCGGAAATAAATCCAAATAGTAAATATAGCCAAGAAACAATTTGTCTTTTCGTGAAGTGTATTTTGACCAACTCCTCGAAAACAGCCATTAACTACAAATAAATGGATTACTATTCCAATTTTCGGTGTAATACTATATTGAGTACCTAACTCATACGAAGTTCTATACAAAAACGTTGATATTACCGAATACCCTTAAACAGGAGGGTTCTGAAGTGCTAAGCAAATATCTTCTGGAGTATCTTATTTAGTTCCAATATACTACGTAGAGGGGAAAACACACAAATCTTGCACATAATAACAATAAGTAGGGCTAGTCATTGACATCTTGATAGTTTTATTTACGACAATAGGTATATTTGTTGGGCAGGGTATATTTTCAAGTGTGTACATTTATACTAATCTGGGATGCTATCTACGTAAGTGATGTTTTCCTCGTAAAAAAAGTAAATGTCTTTTATTTATTTATTAAGTCAAAGAAGTATTTTGCCATATTTTATTTAAATTCTAGCCTTTGGTTTTATTACTATTATGTGTGATCACTTATTTCTGAGATTGCTCGTAAATCTGAATCGCAACACAGCAACATTACGCGCACGCACACATTGAAACAATTGTTCGCTCGACTTTTATACGTAACTTAACTAATCTTGGTACTTGAAGATATTTTTTTTTAATTTTGCTGGTATTTATTGAGTAAAGTTAGTTGTAAGTTCGCAATCGAATTTGGTAAGTGTTATTAGTACTTACTATCTGCGTGATAATCATGTTTTTAGTATTGTTGAAGTTCATCAGTCAATATGTTCATTACTAGGTACCCAAAAACGACCTTAACATTTTAGTATTACAAGGAACATCCACATTTATACCACAGTCTGCTGTTAGTATGAAAAGATGTACCTAAGTACTGTTAAATATTACTTTTGATGTCAATTGTTGGAGTATTACATAATCAAATACTAGCCTGGGAGTTTATCGTAGTTTCGTTGTGATATTTAAAAATAATCATTCCCTTATGAAAACAGTATTTTATTTACTTAAAAATTAAAACAAAGTAAATCAAAAGTAATTTATTCAAATTAGGCTGAGAATCAGCACTTTTCGAATGTCAAAATTATAAAAGACTGTCCCCCAAAACGCCCGCCCTTCACTTCTTAGTGCTTTCGCTGGGAAGAAGTGGCGCAACAAACTCCCCAGCAGCACAGCTGTCTTTTCAAATAGAAAATATTTCTTTGTACCACTACAATACTCCATAGGTTTAGGTAGCTAAATAAAGGTAAACAAAAAAACCACGCTACTTTGTTAACCGACTAAACGTAATACCAGTCTATTCAGTTGTCATGCTACGACACAATTGTATTCTTCAATATAGCAACATTATAATTCACTAAAGAAATTACTGAATTGAAGAGTACAACTGTGACGTAGCATGACAACTGGATATACCTACTGGTATTATGAAGAAATTGGCCGTAAGTCGATTTGTCACAAACAAAAATCCGCCACCTTGAATAAAAAATGGATGTTACGAGTATATTCGTAATCATCACCCCGAAAAACCCCAAAATCGTCTATTAATATCGAATGTCTAAAAAAATATTTCCATCATTTTAATTTGATTATAAAATAATAACATAAATATTTATACAATCTTTATCCGTCATCTACATCCACTAAATAAATTATATTACAAAAATAATGGTAAGTATAAATAAATTAAAAGTAAAAAAGTTTTTTTTTAGATTTAAGTACTCGTAAAATTTAAAAAATTAAAATCAATCAGATCATGTTATTTACTTGTTTATCTACACAGGTAGGTAAATCTCGCAACAAGCTTTTATATCATTTAACCTGTGTACTTAATGACGTTATAAGTTGATAGTAAAAGTTTTAAAGGAAAATTTTATTTTATTCTTTTTAGCGCATTTAACTAAAAGCTTGTTTTAAAAAAAAGTTTTTATTTTTAATTTGTTTTTTACTTTTTAGTTATCGCTGGACAGGTTTTTTTGTGGAGTTTAACTCGCATACGTAATCTGAGCAAGACCTTTCATTTGATACCCATGTTGTAGGAAAGCATAAAAAACTTAGTCCGCTATCTTTAGAAGTCCGCCATATTGCATTTAGAGTGACGTCACATTATTTTTTGAGTTATTCTCAGCAAGCCCTTTCATTTGATACCCATATTGTAGAAGTGCATTAAAAATAACTAGTCCACCATCTTTAGATGACCGCCATATTAGATTTATAGTGACGTCACTTTATTTTTCGAGTTATTCTCGGCAATTCCTTTTCATTTGATACCCATATTGTAGGAGTGCATTAAAAATAACTAGTCCACCATCTTTAGAAGTCCGCCATATTGGATTTAGAGTGACGTCATTTTATTTTTCGAGTTATTCTCAGCAATCCCTTTCATTTGATATCCATATTGTAGGAGTGCCTTAAAAATAAGTAGTCCGCCATCTTGGGCGTTCCGCCATTTTGGATTTAGAATAACGTCACACAGCTAACCATGCATTGTCATCCAAACTAAACGTGCATACAAAATGTCAGCTCAATCGGTTGAAGATATCTGCTTCAAAATTTTGTTGCAAGAGTCCACCCGAACAAACATAGTTACATACATACATACATACATTGCAAGTTAAATAAAAGCTTGTAAAAATTACAACTAAGTATTTGTTTCTGAAACAAATACCAATAATCGTACTTAATTTTATTTCGGTCCGAAAAAGTATCAACTTCGTCCGACCTCAGTACACAACTTGGAAAAACTCACTTTTTTACGTAATTATTTTTTTGCGAGAAAGCGACACAGACGTGCTTCCACGAGCGCCTCTGAGCGCGGAATGACGAACCTCAAGGTCCTCAAGTGTCCGCGGGTAGAAAATGTATGGAGAAATTTGAGAGCGTTTCTTATTTGTCTCATAAATGAAAAAGTTATTTATTTATCTACAAAATATATAGCTTGTCGTATAGAGGACTATATAAGCAACAATATCTTTTCCAGTCTAACCGGATGCAGCTGAATACCAGTATTTTACATGGAGCGACTGCCTATCTGACCTCCACAACCCAGTTACTGGGTAATCATGTATTTAAGTATCGGTCATACCAGTATCGATTATACCAGTCACCCTATATATAGATTTTGATAAGCATGGTGATTACACCTTATTCTATTTCTGTATACAAAAAGACCTTTATCCTTGTCATTTCCTGAACTTACAATATTATTCAGATTTTCTCTTCCAAAAAATCCCTTCTTAATAGTCTAAACTACTCTCAGCCGCACAATGCGTAGTATAAATAAAAAATGTACCACATCTCAGACTCCTACTGACACAAACGCCGACATAATATCCTAAGTACGCATAACCAATCTTGGTCCGCAGTGAGGAACATGAGGGCCGCAATCCGAATACAAATAGGATGGACATGGGACAGGGAAGTAGTTGGGAGATGGATGAGACAAGGAAAGCGGACACGAGAGAAAGACAGATGGAGAAAAATATCAGGGGATGTAGTTATTCTTCCACTGTGCAATCGGCATTTTGTTTTGATTGTAGTTTTTTTGTTTTTTGTGTATCGTCTTTTGTCCTTTGCCCTGATACCAAGCACAAAATGTTCAACATTTTAATGCTCGAGTACGAGTCTTTTGGCTTCTTTGGATGTGTATATTTTATGTTTTTTTTTGTAATATGCGTTTTGTTTGTGCAGAATAAACGGTATTTTTTCTTCTTTTTTTCAATGGTGGAAGAGTAAATGTAAAGATATCTACTGACCATGATTTAACACATTAAAAGATCACGCGCATTGTATTGAAGAAGACTACTATTATAAGCATTTATGAATGGTCAGGAATGATAGACTAAAGTTGACAGCAGCTTAGAATGAATTAAAGATTATTTATAAATTACTAGAGTCCAAAATAGTGTCATCTTCGGCATCTTGAAATCCTGTTGACATTTTACGCCCACACATATCCTTAATCCAGTGCTTAGTATAGATAATCTTAACCACTCACTCAAAACATGAGAAGCACAAAACAGCATTCCTTCAGAGATATACATACAGCACTGGGGGCCTACCATGAGCTCTTAACGCGATCCATTTTAGGACCTAAACTGAACTGTTCTTCTAATTCGTACCATGACGTCAGTTTAACGATTCAGTTTAGGCCGTGCCATCTGCTGACAGCGACTGTCCCAAACTGAGTCACAAGTTTTGGTTTCATTCATACTTGATTGATACCATGACGTCCATAGAGCAGCTCAAGCGATGTGAAAAATGTGAATGTGTGTGTGAGAAATGTGTTGTTTTTGAATCGTTTTTAATTAGATCATGGTAGGCCATAAGTCCATAAATAAATAAAAAATCCAACTTCCACTGGACAGACAAACCACGCCCAAATCTTGACGTCTCATCCAGAAACAGTACATCCGTATCATCGATTCATGACTTATGCCCGCCTCCACGGTCCACTCAATTATTCATGATTTCCATTCTAACGGCGATGGAACATCTTTTTTATATCATCACTATACATATATATTTTTTTACATATTTCCCTTGAGGAAAGTGTAACTTAATAATAGGATAATCTTACTGTTTTCTGGAGTCTTCAGATTTTCTTTGGGTCTATCTGAGAGTGCTACGACCTTTGTTGCTTAGATGATTTTGATATGGATTTTTTGTGTGTGCGTTATCTTTTTGGATGTAAAGCTTGGACGGAAGTATCTTTACCTTTTTTTGTGATTTCCTGATGTTAAGACTTTAATGCCTACCGTATGTATCTATGTGTGTGTGTTGTGTTATATGTGTTAGCTGACCCACCTAAAAGTTAGACGAATTTGAACCTTCTGCAATTAGCAGTACCTAGATAAATGTGTTATTCGATTTCGAGCTTCACGAACTATATAGAACGACTTGTTCAAGGTAGGTAAATATTATAGAATACAGTTATGCCAATTTGATCTTTAACACGTAACCTTAGGGTAGGTAAGCTTTTGAATACTGTTTTGTCACATGATGGAGTTGTTAATTTCAACGATACTTGTTAAGTCGATTTGGTCTAGTGGTTGCAACAGTGAACCTATAGCAACATGGTTGCGAGTTCAAAACAAACTTTCCACTTCTTGTAGCTTTATGTTTACAATATTCAATTATGTTTTTTGAATCCAAAACATTATTTATATTAAATTAAAATAGTTTAACGGCACATGGCCATCATCAGTCAATTCTGGGTTCATTGCGGCTGCCGAGCTATCGTGGGTAGACGGGCGAGGAGAATTAAAACCACGTGTTGAAGATAATCAACGAAACACAATTATTATTTTAACAAAATATTAACAGAATTGTAATCTAAACTTTCTAATTAATTGGAATACAGCGACGCTCCACCGAACACGTTTTGCTTGAGCACGATGCAAACGGGTCTCTGCCCCGTCTGACGGCTGTGTGCCAAAGAGCCCGGAGTTGCGTCAGAGTGCAGAAACGTCAACCCGCGCTTGTCAAAATGTCCGCTGTCATTCTTGACGTTTCTTGACACTCTCAAAACGTCGAAGCGCCGTCACGGCCGGACTGACATTCGTACGTCCTCGTGCGACTGCTGACGCCTCGAGTTATCTGCAAAGACCAAATACCAATCTGTAGTACACGTTTGGGCAGGCTCGCCCATTCCTGACTAGCTACCCATTTGTGTTGCCTGTTTGAAAGATCTCGATCTTCACCCCTCACATCTGAATTAAACACACTGGGCGGACAACTGACCTCAGGCGCCCCTTCGACCACCCACCGACTCTCATGGTGCGGTGGACCGGACAACCCGTCAGCGCCCCTTCCACCAGTGACGAAAGCCACACGCAGCTACTACAATCAATTGGTCCGGAACATCGACCCGCATAGGCCAGTCCCAGCTCAATCTCCTGCTCCAAAGAAGTCGTAGTCTGATCATGGGCGTCGACCCGGTTTAGGCCAGCCCAGTCGATCAACTACACTACATACCACGCAGAAAGACGTAATTTGATCAGAGGCATCGACCCGGTTTAGGCCAGCCCCATTGATCAACCACACCGCTCCCAACTGCCTATCCAGTGCCCTACGCTCTAGATCGATTCTCGCTAAAGGAACACTATTTATCCATTGTTATAAACTCACCCTTTTATTACTCGTCCTGTTCGGAGGCAGAGAGGGTGCTGGGCTTGCGGTCAAAGTGTGTGAATTAGATACCGATACTGTGTCACTATCATCATCAGTTGTTGCCGTTCCATTCTCATGACTATGGACTTCCGCCGTCTCGGCCTCGTCTGCCTCGTTGGCTAACGAAGTAGCTACTTCGATCAATCCACCATAGCCCCTGGGTACTGCGCGTAAGTTTTCATGGGCGTACTTATAGGTTCGGTTAGACCCATCAATGTCTCTCAGCTCGTATCTATCGTGATCTAGTACCTTGACAATCGTAAAAGGACCTTTGAACTTTCGCTGTAGTTTGGTTTGGTTACGCTCACTACCCTTTATAAAGACAAAGTCGCCTTCACTAAATGGTCTCACTATTGCTCTACCCCGGTTAAAGCGTTCTACTTCTGACGAAGCAGCCTTTTTGATGTTCTCGGAAGCATTATGCCTAATGGTGTCTAAGTCTAGACGGGGCTCTGGTTCAGCATGCGAGGATAAGGTTGAAATTCCCAATGACTTTGCTCGTATGCCAAACATCAATTCCGTAGGGGAGTAGCCTGTTACTCTGGATCTGGTACTATTCAAGGCAAGCTGAACTTCGGGAAGTTCGTCGCGCCACGTTTTGTTTGGGTCGTTCTCTACTATTGTGAGCAGGCATTTTAGAGTGCGCATTATGCGCTCAACTTGACCGTTGGCTCTACTGGAGCCAGTAGCGATGAGGTGAAGCTCTATACTATGCTCAATACAAAACCGTTTGAAATCCGCACTAATATAGCACCTACCTTGGTCTGATATTATGCGCTTCGGTGCACCAAATAGGTGAACTGCTCTTTTAAGAGATTGAATTGCGCTAGCAGTATCGAGAGAAGGTGTGTAATCTAAAAGAACGTATTTGGTGAACGAATCGATAATAACAGACGCATATTCTTTCCTATCACTTTTACCACTTAGTTTACCCGTGATGTCTATATGTATCGTATGCCAAGGCGTAGACACTTTAGGTATTGGATGTAATCGAACTTGCTGCGCTCCCGAACATCCCTTTGAAGCCTTGCATACTATGCATGAATCTACAAATTTACGCACCTGCTTGCACATTTGTGGGAACCAGTACTGTTCATATATTTTGTCAAGCGTCTTATCAGCGCCAAGATGCATAATTTCTGTGTGAACGTGATTAATAAGTGTCCAAGTCAGGGATCTTGGTACAACTGGTAACCAAGAGCTGGTTCTATTGCGTTCAATTTTCCTATACAGTATGCCCTTCTGCACGTCATATGTGTGTGCAATCGCTTCTGGCAACTCGTTGTTTTGATGTTTGCTGATAAGGTCACAAATTTCGCTATCGCGTTTTTGCTCTACAGCTAGCCAACCCTGATGTAACTCTATAAAGTGAACTTTCTTATTCCTATTCGTAGCAACAGTTAAATCATTTAATCCCTGCGAACTAGTTGTGGGCTCCAAAACGGGATTTCTAGATAGATAGTCAGCGTGGCTCATGCTAGTGCCCTGCTTATGAACAATATCAAAATCGTACGCTTGTAAGAAAGCCCACCATCTGTGTACGCGTGGAGTTAAGTCGGTTTTTGATTTGGATGCTTTCAAAGAATTACAGTCGGTGAAGACAGTAAAATGCTGACCGTATAAGTAATGCCGGAAGTTCTCAACCGCACGAACGACCGCCAGGGTTTCTAATTCATATGAATGATATCGCGATTCTACGTCCGACGTTCGACGGCTGAAGTAAGATACCACGTGAGGAACATTATCTTTCCTCTGGATCAATATAGCCCCGTAGCCTTCTGAACTGGCGTCAGTGTGAAGTTCAATGGGCGAATCTTGATCAAATATTGTCAACACCGGTTCTGACGTAAGAATATCAACAATCTTTTTATGGATGTAATTGTGAGCGTCTGTCCATTTAATGGGCCCTTTCAATTTTGTCAACGGGTAAAGAGGTCCTACTATACGGGTGAAATCTGGTATGAACCGTCTGAAGTAAGAAGCTAGGCCTAAAAATTGCCTGACATGTGTAGCTGTTTTAGGAGTCGGAGCGTCAACTAAAGCCTGTATCTTTCTAGGGTTCGGTGTAACTACTCCTGCTTTTATGACGTAACCGAGGTAATCTATTTCCTTTTTCATAAATTTGCACTTTTTAAAGTTCAACGAAAAACCCGCGTCAGTGAGAGCTTTCAAGGTTAGATCTAGACGTTCTAGCCCTGCAGTGACGTCATTTGAATAGCACATGACATCATCCATGTAGGCCAGCGCTACCTTGTCTTTTAGGGGACCTAAAGCTGTATTTATGCACCGCTGATATACGGAAGCGGCATTCCGTAACCCAAACGGCATCGTCAAATATTCGAATTGTCCATCTGGCGTCACGAATGCCGTTTTTGCTATGCTATCGGGGTCAACGATTATCTGGTGGTAACCAGATGTCATATCTAATGCCGAAAAATAGTGCGCGCCATGGAGACGGTCGATTTGTTCGTCAATACGGGGCAATGGGTAATGCTCGGGACGCGTGTTAGCGTTGAGTTCCCTATAGTCTATGCACATCCTATCAGTGTTGTCTTTCTTCTTGACCAATAAAATGGGGCTAGCAAAAGGAGAACTGCTTTCCCGAATAACGCCCGCTTTTAATAGGGACTCTATTTTCTCATTGACTATTTCTTTTTCCGCGGGTGCTAACCTATAAGGATGCCTTTGCACGGTCTTATTTGGATCTATAAGGTCTATACGGAGAACGCCTGTCGTGACCCGTCGCGTTGGTATAGCGTGTGTGAAGAACTCACTATATTTTTCTATAATTCTAGTCAATGCTAATTTGTCATCACCTCGTAATTCCGTATCAATGTTCATGAAATCAATGTTACTAGATTTGTCAGAAAAATTAACTTCTTTACGCTGAGAAAAAGTAACTTGATCGTTATCCATTTGCACGTGTACGTTACACTCTAATATATCCCTACCTATTATAACTGGTTCAGCAATGGTGCCATCAGGTACTATGTGAAACAACACCGAGAGCGAGAGGCCTTGAACATTGATGGGGCTAATTACCTGGGAAAAACATTCTACATCTCCCCTACCAATGCCCGTGAGATAAACTAAATCATTCTGCGCAGTACCTGGGAACTTCTCGGCGTAGCTGTTAGCTACTAATGAACAAGCCGATCCACTATCAAAAAGAAAGGATACTGGCTCACCGGATGATGTAGTCAAGGTGCTCCTCGATGCCTTGCGTTCACACACATGGACTTCTTTGACTCCCGCTGCTCCGCCGCCTCCCGCTCGATCTGGACACGCCGACGCCAAGTGTCCTGGTCGTCCACATACGAAGCAGGTGATTGGTCTTGGTTTATTCGCGGCTCTGGATGTTTGGTCATGCGTCTTTTCTGAAGTAGCAGGCTCTTCTCTTCGCTTCCGGCAGTCTATCGCTTTGTGACCCGAAGTACCGCAGCGGTGACATGTTCCTGTGAAGCGTGATTCGTAGAATCGGGTCCTTTTCACGTCCGCATCATGGTTATCACTACCCTCATGCCTTCGTTTCAGTGAAATGCCGTTAAGAACGCGCAGAAGTTGAGATCTAGTGGTCAGGTTATGAGAGTGGAGCTCACGGCGAATTACGGCTTCCTTTTGGCATAAAACTGAAGATACGAATCCGGTTGTAATATCTTCAGACATCTCCATCCGCGGGATGCGTTCGATGATGTTCCACAGGCGCATGGCCGCCTCGCTCGCGGTTTCTTTAACACCAACTTGAAAACGTAGAATTTCATCGAAGTAATCTTGTGGCAGCATAGGTTTAGCAAACTTCGCAAGCAATACTTCTTTTATTTGAGGCCATGTCAGCTGCGATGCCTGTAGTCGTCTTAAACAGGTAGCAGCTCGGCCTTTGAGTGCACGTGTAAGTAACAAAAGCAATTCTGCACCTTCTAACTTACGGTTGTTGACTACGATTTCTGTCACGTTGCACCAACCTTCGATGTCCGCTTCGTTGCCATCCGGATCAAACTCAATCAACTGGGTAGACGTGCTGCTCGAAGGTTGCGGCTGTGATATAGCCATCAATCGGGATAAAAACAGTTCCATCTGTTGAGACAGGCTTGGTTCTGATGGCGGCGCTGAGAATCTCGTGCGACTATTCTCCTCTGAAGTAAGCCCTTTATATCCCACTTCTGATAACGGCACATGGACATCATCAGTCAATTCTGGGTTCATTGCGGCTGCCGAGCTATCGTGGGTAGACGGGCGAGGAGAATTAAAACCACGTGTTGAAGATAATCAACGAAACACAATTATTATTTTAACAAAATATTAACAGAATTGTAATCTAAACTTTCTAATTAATTGGAATACAGCGACGCTCCACCGAACACGTTTTGCTTGAGCACGATGCAAACGGGTCTCTGCCCCGTCTGACGGCTGTGTGCCAAAGAGCCCGGAGTTGCGTCAGAGTGCAGAAACGTCAACCCGCGCTTGTCAAAATGTCCGCTGTCATTCTTGACGTTTCTTGACACTCTCAAAACGTCGAAGCGCCGTCAAGTTAATTTAAATGAACTATTTAAAAACAAATACCTAACATGAGAAATAAAAAACAATAATGATTATGATAACGATTTTATTCAAAATAAATACAAAATAATCACTTACAAAATTAATTACTTGTTAAAATAATAATATGTACAAGTATATAAATATTGTAAATATTTTGATTTATTAAAATATGGATATTAAACTTTGAGTGGAATGAACAGAATAAATACAAGAGTAATGTAAAATTACTTGTTTTAAATATAAGGTATTCTATGATAAGCTTGAATTTTTGTTTCTTCGTTTCAACAATGTCTATAAAATACCCATTTTTATTTTTAAGTAGGTAAGTAATCAGTTACATGTAGTGAATCAACATGTTATATGTTTAGAAATATATATAGGTATTTCTATTTTATAACAATAACATCACCACATTAACTATCATACTTACCTACTTCTAAACTATAAGTGAAAATATTTTTTTAGAAAATAGTAATTACTAAAATATAAGTGAAAAAATAGCACTAAATACTTTGATGTTTTACCTACTTTATAATTTTTTTCTACTTAAGTATTTTTAGTTTTAAATATGGTTATGATCGTAAAAAGGACCTGCTTATTCATTGTATGAAACACTTCCATAGAAATTATGATGACAACAGTTTATTTAACACACACACTGACACGTAAGTAAGTATTGTTGACTGCGGGCGGTGGTGATATCATAATAGCGAAATGGAGCACCATGTCTTTCCACAATTTGTTGCAAGCGGCTTCGCATGCCGCACACCATGTTCCAGCAAGCATCACTTACTCTTCATGAGAACGTTGAAATCACAAGTTGCGCCAAATTCTCCTGACTTCTGATGAATCCCAATTTAAAATCATTTGACCCCACAAGTTTTCTATTGGGTTTACGTTTTAACCACAATCTGACTGTATTTCTGTGAAACAAAGAAATGAAACAGGTGTCACTATACGTTATAAAAAATATGTTTGCTTACGTCACGGCATAAGGAATAGTTAGGTATAAAAACAAAGTATAAAATTAGAAAAATACACTTACTGCTATAATATTATGTCTTCTAGCAATCTTTCTGATGCCAACATTCTCCTCGTGCAAATAGATTATTTTGTATTTTAAATAATCACTCAATTGAGACATGATAATAAAACTATAAAAAATAAATTAAAAACTTGGAAAAAGACGTTGTTTTCACAATTTAGTAAGGCAAGGTAAAACATATTCACGCGTAGTCACTGCAATTGTGCGTAGACTGGCTTTTAGCTTTATTATTGTGACGGTTCATTTTTATTTTCCTACCCGTATTTTTAGTAACATTTGAATACTAGTTTTATAATGAATACGCATATTTGTCTTTCAACTACCCACTTATTACAAGTTAGGCGAAAATATTACCGAGTAGCGCTAGTCTGATAAACTCATACAAATGAAATAACTCTTAATGTAACAGGCAGAGGGTTCAAATTCCTTCGTTTATAGGGTGGGTCAGATAACTCATATAACCCACTGTACCTATACTAGATCATAAACGTGACGTTAACGTGACCTGAAACTGTCAAATTTTCCCAATCAACTTTGAACATTATACTTTAGCGGTAAAGTTGAAAATCTATTAAAGTAATTTGACAGATTGTAGTACCTAGCTTGATGTGCTGGCGTCTGTACATCACGCTTATTAAATAATTAATATTATTTTACCATGTGCCTAAAGTCTAAAGTGCTGAGTGAGTTTTTCATGATGTTCTTCAGAAAGGTCAGGTGCGTAACGGTAGTACTCGCAACCGGCGTGTGTGTATGACCAGTTGTATGAACGTAAACGAGGCATAAGGGGTATGTAAGGATAATAGCAGGAAGCGTTTATAGTCTCTGCCTATCCCCATGGGAAGAAGGCATGGGCTTATGTATGTGTATCATATTGTGTATGGTGTTTTGTCAGAGGTTGACTTGAAAAGTGTGTCACAAGATGTATTACATAAACGATGCAATATTCTGTGGTGTTGACAGAGCTTGGCAGAATATAAAATAACGACAGTCTAAGGCGGATCACACACTACAACACGAGGGGGCGCGGGAAACGGAGCCAAATTCCCCGCGCGGAAGTGCGTTTTTATTGATTTGAACGTAAAAAATCACGCGCGGGGGCGCGTTTCGTACGCCCCGTCGCGTGGTGCGTTGTAGTCTGTGATCTTTTTTTTTTTTTTGGATGGGAAATTATCAAATAACTTCTCCCGCTCTGCGCGGAGTGAGAGGGCGTGTCAGACCCTTACTGAATAAAACCTAAGTTTTTAATTGTCGTACTACCACTGCCTTTGAGTAAGTTGGAACCAAAACACATAAAAAAAAAAATCATCAAAAAGGTAAAAAAAAGGGTTTTATAATACTTGTGCCAAATCTATTCCTTCTACCATCAATATTAGGGTATTTCATTGAAGTAAGTATCCCTGATTTTATCCCAAGAGACACAACGAATTTATCAAAGTGCTCTATGATTGGGCAAAAAATATAATGGAATTAGTCCTCGTGAGTAATGTCTTAAGTGGTAGCCTTAGACCTTGATTACCTTTTATAGTTAACGTTTAGTAATTAGCTGAGGCATGGCAAGGGGTGGAGCTCATCCATTAGATTGACGGAAACAGATTATGTGGACTGGATTATGTTGTTTATGGCAATATGTTTGTTACCGCGGCGAGCACTGAATGAAGTGGACTGTATTCTGTATTTTAGGCAATGGCCTATTGCCATTCTTATTTACAATATAAACTGTCCCGGACAAACAATTAATAATTTCAGTTAAAGAGTATCATCCGTTAGGATAGAGTCCGTTGAAGCGAGTGGTCATCGAGCCGAGCCGTGTCGTCGCCGCGCTACGCCTCAGCTTACCGATGACACGTTTATCACGCTGCCCGGAATAACTCGCCTGTGCAATGCTCGATTCTTAACAATGTTTGTTAAAACAGGCTAACAGAAAATATCAAAACAAAACACTAACGTCCATTCCATCACAAAACACCCACATTAGGCAAAGGAATTCTTTGAGCTGATTAACACATTGCATTTTCAATTTCACATTCCACGTTTTAGCATGCAAAAAATAATTTCATTTGCTTCGTATTTTCATGAGGACTGGAGTCTCGTGGGATGTGTTTTAATAACACTTTAAAGTCGAGAGCTTTTGTTCTAATTGCTGAAAAGTTTTCAGTACCTCTTATAGAGCTGTAAGCTACAATTAATTTTAGCGTTTCTGCTAGGTATATGTTATTAATTTGTCGAGATAATGGGTGCTTCCTAGGTTTTGTGTGTGCGAATTTTGAGGACTGCAGATTTAATTTTTTATAATCTTGGATGTTTTCGTAGGCCTAAATAGTAGATCAGTTGAGCACTTTTCCTTTGTAGTGGATGTTCAAGTATAATGAATTTCGTCGTTATTTGTATTTAAAAGACTCGTAAAGGAACATTACTTGTCATTGTGATCTTGTTCTCGAAACTGTAATTATCTATAGTCTTTATTTATTTTTGTTGCGTATATTTTTAGTATGTATTTATGTATCTATTATTTTAGGATATGTTTATATCTGTGCATCTATTTTAGTATATTATTACACCAACGACAACCCCATTTTATGTCCAGGCAAATCACTGTCCATTCCAAGGTTGCCTTGAAGAGATCGCAGAAAGCGATAAGGCCGCCCATTGTATATTTTTAGTTATCGATAATTCTTTTTGTTGTGTATTTTTGTGGTGTACAATAAAGTATATATAAATAAATAAATAAATGAAAGTGATTGAAAATGAATAATCTAGCTGTTTGTTATAACTACGACCACAATAATATTAAAGAAGCCTACGACAATGGCTTGGAGTTTCTTGCCGGCTCTTCCCAATAAGAATCGACCAATTGGAACCATGAACGCAGCTTCTGACGTTTCATAAGTGCCCATGTAGGTTTATGTGAAATAAAATATTTTGATTTTTAACCGACTTCAAAAAAGGAGGTTCTGTATTCGACCCGTATGTATGTATATTTGTATGTCCGCGATTTTCTCAAAAAATAATGAACCAATTTTGATAATTCTTTCACTAATGTGATCTACATACTTTCAGGGAGGTTTTAATAAATAATACATTATCCCATTTCCAACACAAGGACATCCATACACTGACGGCATTCAAAATTACGTCCATAAGAAAATATTTCTCGTCCGATCCACTTGACATAACGAACCATTAACTTCTAACAACCCATCAAGTGATCCAAGGACGGTAGTTAGGCCAGAAACGTTGACAGACTATAAATATTAAAGGCTTTTCGCCTGACCCGTTAACTGACAACACCTAAGCAAATAATAAAATAGTTACAACATAATACAGTTAGAACTTGTAGGTATTAGTTTAATGACGGGAATTTTCATAGTTTAACAGGCAAAATTGTTCTTGAAATGGTGCTAAAAATATATGAGGAATGTCACAATGAAAAGATCGTAACTTTAAATTCAATAGATACTTCGGGATCAGCTGTTGAGTATCATTCGGTCGACATCCAAGATGTGACCTCTATGGAACCAGCACATTGCCCGTAGAACCGAACCGTTGGTTTCGTGGTCGCAAGAGCGACTGCTGAGCGTGGGGTCCTAGCTTCGATTCCCGGTTTAGGGTAAGTGTTATTTGGTTTTTCCATTAGGAATTTCTTAGTATCAACCTGGAGATTGGAAGTTGGCGGTGTGATTCCCCGTGCCTCGGAAAGAACGTTAAGCCGTTGGTCCTGCGCTTGATCTCTCTCCGGGCTTGTTGGATTGCCGTCTCATCGGACTATGAGCGTGAGTGAAGAGAGAGTGCTCTTGTGTCTGTGCAAACACTTGTGCACTATAATATCTCCCGCGCTGAAGGAAGGTCTTCACGGAAATTAGTCGCCATGGCCGAAATTCGGTCTGGAGGACTATTACTACTCGCAGAGCGGATGGTCGATGGAGCCAAAATGTACCAGAAAACACATCGCGGGTAGGCTTCAAGGTGAAGCGACACAGATATAATTATGTCGCGGATATCCACCGAATGCGAAAGGCACATGATCGGTTGTTATAGCGATGCTTGGGGAAAACCTGTATCCGGCGATGAATGCTTTTCGGTTGAATGACGTGGAAGAAACTGGTACAGAGCCCGTGGATGACATGTCATACGGAAGCAGTGAGATTATGGAGGCTGAAAATTTTTATTATGAGAAAGAGCTGCATTTTATTTCAAAATAAAAAGCGAATTGAAATGCGATGGTTAAAATTTTAATTAAGTTCAACTGATGCATAAACATTGCAAAATGTCGTAATTTGAAAAGCCGTTCTGCCAGATGTTACGAGAATTTACATTTTTCTTTTAATAATTTTGCAGTTTGAAGCAGTTAAATTGCAGTTAAATTGCAGTCTACTCGTACTTGTCTTTCATTTTAAATTAACTTTAAAGAGACTTGAAGATCAGCCGGTTTATTTTGTGAATCAATCTTAACATGCAATTTAAGATGAAATGAACATGAAGTGAGGTGTCAATCCTTCTGATACTTGATTGGATGAATTGACACTATTGAAGCTCCGATGATGAGTGAGCTTGGAGCTCACTCATCATCTGCCTAGCTTTTTCCCAACTATGTTGGGTTCGGCTTCCAGTCTAACTAGATGCAGCTGAATACCAGTATTTTACATAGAGCGACTGCCTATCTGACCTCCACAACCCAGTTACTGGGTAATAATTTCGAATGTGCTGGTCACCGTGAGTGAATGGCACACGGTCGTGTCGTGCGCCAAGATATAGGTCCTCTAAATACATTCGGATATACCGCGTTCGTCACTAGTGTAGACAGCAGTAACCTGGGCAGCGGGATTGTCCGAAAGGGTTACCGCTGCCCGGAAAATAAAGGGCTAAGGAAGGAACACGGGTGGGTTTTAGTCAGTAAGAGTCTGACACTCCCTTCCGCTAAACCCAGAGCGGGAGGAGTCATTAGATGATTTCCCATCCATAAAAAAAAAGACAGCAGTAACCTGAGACCGCCCATTGTGTCACCCATTGTAAAGTTTCTATATTTATGTCTGTAATTTATATGGTGTACATAATAAAGAGTATTCTATTATATTCTATTCTAGGACGTCCCTTACAATTACGTCTGTGGTTTGACTTGACACTGTATTGTTGTCTTTTGTTATTTTATTGAAAGTAACGATAAAACGTTACAACGTAATTAAACATGGCCAGTACTGTCGTGAATAATATTTTTTCTGCAGACGGACTACTTGGTAGCAACACTTCACATACTACATAATTTTTTTATTTTCATTTGAAAGGGTATTCTTTCAGATTGGTTTCATAGAAATTTTATCAAAATCGGTTCAGTAGTTTGGTTTTTAAACAAAAATTACTTGCAAAAAAAATTCATGAAAACGCACTTGTTTTTGTTTTGCATAAAAATGCGTTTTCATGAATTTACCGATTTTGATAAAATTTCTATGAAACCAATCTGGAAGAATATCCTTTCAAATAAAAATAAAAAAATGCAATTCGGCTTATAAATAACGGAGTTCTGAAGTGACACACATAAACAAAAAAAAATCAACCGAATTGATAACTTCCTCCTTTTTTTCGTCGGTTATAAAGAAGAAGAATTATGAATAATTATGGTGGATACTTCAGGAAAAAATTGGTTCCTTTTGAAAAATGTGTATATTTACTCATGTGGACTCAATACGGTATATCGTAGTACCGTATTTTTTTTTTAATAATTAACTGCTTTTGTTAAAGTTCTAAAAGACACTTCAAAGGGCTCAAATTCACAGTGACATACCACATTCTATATTTTTTTCTACATTTTCACAGTGTTAATACTTGATCTTATGCTACATTCGATCGAACGTTACCTTAAAATTTAAAACCCTAACACAATGACATAGCGTCGTTGATAGTCCAATTCCGCGTAACCAACGTTGTTAAATACCGCGTATGTACACTTTCGCTAGTTTTACTTTAGAGTCAAAAAAACTAAGTTTCTAAAAAACTAATAGGCCGGATTTTGAATTAAGGAGAACAAAACGGTCCTATATATTCAAGTTCGTTCAAAATTCGGCCTATTACTTTTTTAGAAACTTGGTTTTGTGACTATAAAGTAAAACTAGCGGAAGTGTACATACGCGGTATTTAACAACGTTAGTTACGCGGAATTGGACTATCAACGACGATAGTGGATAGTTTCAGTTCCAACAATAAAAGACAGTTTATTTTAACAAAAAAAAAGGTTATCGAATGTAGCTCGTCTGCTTTATACCAAAAGAAAGACACCCTTAAATTATGCTACCATAAACAATTTATTCATGAGTATATCTTTTATCTTGTTTCTTGTCTCCTGCCTTCTTTGGAAATTGTTGTAATAAAAGTATTATTACATTAATACGCGAATAGGGTTGCCAAAAATATCGTGTAAAAGCTGCCAGTGTTTTTACGTGGATAATTTTATTTTCTTGGTCATCGCCGTCAATCATCTTCATCATTATCAGCCTGTAGCAGTCCACTGCTGGATATAGGCCCCGTCAATACGTCTGTGCTTTTGAGAAAAAGAAGTTCTGAAGTGATTCGTTATATTTGGCTCTATCATTTACAATAAATAGATCTGCTGGACAAATGGACAAGCAACCGTAATTTGAGAGTTAAGAACAGTTAATCAATCAACTCAGCCTATCGCCTTGAAGCTCTCAGCACTCAGCCTTGGAGTGGCCTATGTCCAAGGCTGCGCCACAAAACCCTGTCCTATGCCTTCTACATCCAGTCTGTTCCAAGGTCGTTGAACAAAAGAGTAATATAAATAAAATACGTGGATAGCCTTCCGCTTGGGCACGCATTACCGTGGCCGACTTGAATATCTCTAAATAGACTTCGAACCCAAGCCGGCCGGAGCAAAGACTATCTCCACAGGTGGGGGCTCACTGACGGCTCAGATCTCAAGTGCATAATATGCGACACCTCCCCACAAAAAATGGCACACCGTCCATCCTGCGCCGCATTCCCTGTCAGTTGTGCACTTGATGACTTTATGACTGCGTCAGTGAGCAGAGTTTGTGCAGCTGAATTTAGGGCCAAAAAACAACCGATTTAAAAAAAAAACTACAAAGTGATAAATAGCTTTAATTTCGGAAGTCGGTGTCGTTGGTTCCGCATTTTCGTTTTTTGACACCGACTTCCGAAATTAAAGTTATTTATCACTTTGTAGTTTGTTTTTTTGAAGTCGGTTGTTTTTTTTTTGTAAAAAAGTTTTTATTTTTAATTTTTTAGTTGTACCTACTCCACACAAATTCATTTTTTCATTGAAGAATTGAAGACACCGACTAGAAGAATCATCAAAATTCGCATAGAAATGCCGGAGATGCCGGACATTTATGCATATAACATCGTACATAAGAATAATTACATAATGTATTATATACTAAAACCTTCCTGAAAGTATGTAGATCACATTAGTCAAAGAATTATCAAAATTGGGTCATTAGTTTTTGAGAAAATCGCGGACATACAAACATACATACATAGGTACATACGGGTCGAATACAGAACCTCCTATTTTGAAGTCGGTTAAAAATGTTTAAGCCTTTTGCCAATGATACGTTCAGAAGAACAAAAACACTGTTACCAGTAACAAAAGTCGCTTGTAAGGATATGGTTACCAACTCATGAGTTGTGCTGTCCAAGCGAGCTAGCATAAAGGACTAGTTACAAGGTTCAGTTTGGTGCTATCTGCAATTGTCAGCAGTTTAGATCAGCTGTGGCTAATGAGAAACAATTGAATTTTTATTGTAATAAATCAAATTTTGATTTTTCAACAGTTGAGCGAATTTTTGAGAAAATTTCGACCATCTACCTGTCATGGCGTCGGCAAAAGGCTACATATTGCAATAAATGAATAAGTATGGTGTACAACTAAATCAGGCAGTCCTGACTATTTCTATTTTTAATAGCAAAAACAATATGGTCATGTATCGTTGAAGGATTTCCAAATTTATATATGGCTATTATCATTAATGTAATGACCATCTCGAATGGTACATCATACACGTCGCTTAATGGTAATTGCTCTGTCCGCCGCCTGTTGCCAAGTGGACATACGCAAGATTTTCAACCTTAAAATAAGTGTGGCAAGAGCGAGATCGTTCATATAACTTTTAAGATTCATTACTATGGAAATGGGCTAAAATTAGTAGTGCAATCAAAAACTTTTGCACTAGCCGTTATTCGTCGTTATTTTTAATGAAAATTTTAAATTTATGCTATCTTAACGATATAATAATGCACTCAACGAGCGTTTTTTTTTTTTACTTGTGGACCTTTAACGAGATAAAAATAAAAACAATACGTTAAAAAATTTGAAAACATTGTAAAACATAAAATAATGAAATAAAATTGTTTGTTTTGATAGTAAGATTAAATCACTTTTACACGTCATTATTATAAGCTGAAAACTGAGGGGCCCGTGGCTAAATAATAACAGTCGCACAGGTCGATCGATCAGGTTAAGCTACTGTGACTGTTCCTAAATTACCCTAGGCTGATAAAATTTTCGTTTTTCCTAATTATGTTAAATATTAGTGTTTATGTCGGTTCCCCCCGTAGGGGGAAGAGCCGCACCCCTCCCCGTACGACTCTGTAGAGCTCGTCTCCAGACTGGACACTCTCCCACCGATTGTAATGAATTCCCAAGAAGTGTTTTGCCTTGTTCCGAGTTAGAAAGCTGGAGACAAGGGGGAATACAAGAAAACCATTTCAATATAAAATAAGGTTGGGAATTCATTGATAAGGTGATTAAGGAAAGGAACTCTACTGTTCTTTTGATTATGAAAGTTATAAGATATGAGAGGAATACAAAAGGTATTAGACACGTAACGCTTGCGTTGGAGATTACATAGTTTTAAGTTACGTTACTGAATGTTCTTACAATAATCTGACCCACCCCAGAGACGTAGGGCCGCTTTACAACAGCTGATACGTCGTACGTGTGCCGCCAGTCCTACAATTACGTGCATAGGCCTAGAGAGGACCTGCTGCGGTTCCAGCAGGACACGTTCCCTACACTCAAGCATGTCTTACTCAATCCTAAGGCAAAGGACTGCGAAGTGCCTCTACCATTAAGCGAGACAAGTTTCCAGAAGTGCTGGACGCGTACTGTAATAATATCCCCCTATAACGGACTACTCACCCTTTACTAAGATAATACAAAACTAGCGCAAGCGTACCGCATCGTCAGTCGGTAGCAGAACTCCTTACGAATTGCCTTGCTATACGCCGAAGTGGTTATTTTAAATCGTCACTTCTCACTTCCTTAATCTACCCAATGTCGAGGATGCTTGCAGTGTAATCGGCAGTCGTGCAATCATTATTGTCTACCTATCTAGCAACGGGGCCTTTCCATCTGGGCATCCAAATTATGTGTCTCGCTAAATATTATATTTTTTTGTATCAGTAAGAGGCCTACGGGGGCCGGGTGTGATTTAACGAGACACAATTTCTAACGTTCCTTAGAACGGCTATCAATCCAATTAGGGGTACTTGGTGAAGCCTACCCCCGCTCCCGGGAAGTGTACGCAGATCAAGTACAATTGTAAGATATCCTGCAGTTAGTCAGTCCATAGGGGAAAGGTAGCCATCACTAACGTTTGGTTGGTTTGTGTTCGTAAACAAGAACAGCAGACAACAAGATAGCACTATAATTCAAATTGGCCCTAACGAGGTGCGAGTTCGGTTCAGCCCTCCATAAGCGGTGTGCTTGCCCAAGTGTCATGTCCTGGCTATGGTTGCCTATAGTCTGTTGGTAGAGTATTTGTGTACAGTCTGTTTGCAAGTGTCACACTCCATAGAGGGCTTTCCCCGAGTCCCTAGAACCAAACGCATGTGTAGGATACCTCGATTTAGTCATTTAGGAACAAGGAGGGATAAATATTCAACACTCACCCAATCCAGTCGTTCACACACAAACACTGAGATTCACGCGCCTTACACGCTACTCTTATTATTTAATGTACTAAATAATACTCTCGCCTTCACGTTCTCTCAATCAGGCACACAGTTTCATTACTATTGCCTAAGACCTAACTCTGCTCGTCTAGCCTACGTCAACCACTCACTCTCGTGATCTCTCAGTGTTCACTCAATCTCCTAACTTAACTAGCCTGGACTCGCAAGTCCGTAACCTAAAGCGGGTCGACCCCGACTGCCTCTCCGTTCTCGTTATAATTTCTCACATCCCATATCACCACGCTTAGAGTAAATTTCCATACTTTCGCAGCATCTGTTTATTGCCTTTTTTGTACAATTTCTCAATTGTTTCAAGGGTCCGTTTTGGGTTCTGGTCGTTCTTAGAATTCGTACAAAACACTGCATCTTAAGTGACGTAAAATATTGGTTTCGACTGATGGCTGACATAAGTGCCAGTCTGTTACCCATAAAATAGAGAATTTATGTGTCTCCAAATGGCGGCGCCAAGTGCCGGTTTTAAAATAAATATAATATTTTGTTATTAAATAGGTGTAAGTGACAGACAGTCACATTCCCCCCTCTGAAAATCAGACGCGTGACGCAGTACAGCGGATGAGCTTTCACAGTAGGATGAACTATGCCTCTCCTTCAAAGTGTTACAGAAGATGTCCATACCTATCTACTATATTTACCTAATAATTGTAAGTATTATAATTGTAACATGAATCCAATAAGATTCCAGTAGGATGCTATGCCTGCTAAAATTTTATTCTGTTTCGCAGAAGTATCTTCAACCAATACACAAGCAATTAATTGCTTTATAATATTCATCCTATTATCCTTCTTGTAAATACTTGTTTCATGATAATTTAAATAACATTAATGTACCTCAGCTTAGTACAGAAAACCTGTGCATGCTTATAATGTAGTTTTACATACCAGGGTCTCCTTAAGAGTATTTGTGCTAACGAGTCACGCTACCTACGGTGCTCCATCGTTCTAAACTCAGCCTGTTGCAGTTGCCGCTGGCAGAGGCCTCTCCTAGGACAGCTTAGTCAGTTGACCGCAGTCGTATCCAAGAGCAACTGAAATAGTCCGCACATAAACATATTAGACTTCATTCCAATTAGTCGCCCCCCTCTGATTCTAAGAGGTTAGGACAGTTGTGAATTCAAATAAGAGTTGGAAAGTTATACTGATTAGTAAATATACGCATCCTCTAAGATGGTTGCGCAGTCTACAGCGCAACTAATTATTGGCTTACACACAATGCTGACAAAACATCATCTGGTATATTTCAACTGGTAACTATAGTACCATTGCCCTAAAACATGAACCTGTAATATTTCGTGAGATAACAAAAATCATACCACGTAGCTACGGGTAACTCAAGTGTTTAATAAAAGTGAAACTTAGCTTCGTAACAGGAGCCACGCTACAGCTACTGCTGTTGCAGTCAGCTGATGTCAGCTGGTTTTGACGGAACCTCAAACCAAGCTCAACCCGCAAACCAATGGTTCAGACATAGCGTAGTGGCAGCCGAGTGAAGACTTAAATATTCTGGAATTTGAAATAAGGCCAAACGAGTATCTATTCAATTATACGACAAATGTCGCCGACTTCCGTGATGAAAGGATTTATGTTTACTTCTTATGGTGCTAGCTAATGTACCTTCTTGGTAAATTGATTGTCATTTTATAACTTCACGCTTCGTAAGTCTTGCTTACTAATAATATTAGATTTACCCATAATAAGAGCGTGTCTTATACCTAAGCTCATTCCACACACACACATATCAATCTCAAACGCACAACCACATTTCATATCACATACTGTCAGGTGCTAAACTCGCATTTACAGGGAGTCGAACCCTTTATTTCAGTAAGGAGCCCAAGCAACAATCATACCCTTACCTACTTAAAAATACGTCAAGCCGTGACACAGGAACTTCAAGCAATCATAAACAATACCTGTATCGGGAATCGAACCCAATATCCATGGCAATGGAATTCAAACGCTTATAAACCAATAACATCAGGTGGGCATCGAACCCACTATGAGTAAGTAACTACTTACAGAATTCAACCACCATTACCAAACCGTAACTTAGTTAAACACAAGTTATTGTTTCAACCAATAACATCAGGCGGGAATCGAACCCAAGATTCATGACAATAGAATCGAAGCACATCAGCAAATAAATCGTACGGGAATCGAACCCGCTACCAGTAGTTGAACAATTCAACCACCATTATTATTGTGCAACATAACCATTCACGTGTCCCGGACGTCGCATGGAATGTCCCAGAGCATTTTTTTTTTCGTGCCATGTGGCTCTTGGCCACTTATACACAAAAGATTTTTATGAACCTATAATAAACGAAGTTATTGTAACCGTTTTGTAACTCGTTTCTTCAACAATTAATAAAACCTTCAATGTCAATAATTATTATCGATCGAAGAATAGAACCATAAAATTACGTTATGTTATGTTTGTATACGTTGTGTTATTTTCATAGTAACCCATATTTTGTTCTTTCTCGTTGCACTGAAATGAATCAGTACATTTAATGACGAGAATCCTGGTCACGGCACCACATGTGACTGTTCCTAAATTACCCTAGGCTGATAAAATTTTCGTTTTTCCTAATTATGTTAAATATTAGTGTTTATGTCGGTTCCCCCCGTAGGGGGAAGAGCCGCACCCCTCCCCGTACGACTCTGTAGAGCTCGTCTCCAGACTGGACACTCTCCCACCGATTGTAATGAATTCCCAAGAAGTGTTTTGCCTTGTTCCGAGTTAGAAAGCTGGAGACAAGGGGGAATACAAGAAAACCATTTCAATATAAAATAAGGTTGGGAATTCATTGATAAGGTGATTAAGGAAAGGAACTCTACTGTTCTTTTGATTATGAAAGTTATAAGATATGAGAGGAATACAAAAGGTATTAGACACGTAACGCTTGCGTTGGAGATTACATAGTTTTAAGTTACGTTACTGAATGTTCTTACAATAATCTGACCCACCCCAGAGACGTAGGGCCGCTTTACAACAGCTGATACGTCGTACGTGTGCCGCCAGTCCTACAATTACGTGCATAGGCCTAGAGAGGACCTGCTGCGGTTCCAGCAGGACACGTTCCCTACACTCAAGCATGTCTTACTCAATCCTAAGGCAAAGGACTGCGAAGTGCCTCTACCATTAAGCGAGACAAGTTTCCAGAAGTGCTGGACGCGTACTGTAATAATATCCCCCTATAACGGACTACTCACCCTTTACTAAGATAATACAAAACTAGCGCAAGCGTACCGCATCGTCAGTCGGTAGCAGAACTCCTTACGAATTGCCTTGCTATACGCCGAAGTGGTTATTTTAAATCGTCACTTCTCACTTCCTTAATCTACCCAATGTCGAGGATGCTTGCAGTGTAATCGGCAGTCGTGCAATCATTATTGTCTACCTATCTAGCAACGGGGCCTTTCCATCTGGGCATCCAAATTATGTGTCTCGCTAAATATTATATTTTTTTGTATCAGTAAGAGGCCTACGGGGGCCGGGTGTGATTTAACGAGACACAATTTCTAACGTTCCTTAGAACGGCTATCAATCCAATTAGGGGTACTTGGTGAAGCCTACCCCCGCTCCCGGGAAGTGTACGCAGATCAAGTACAATTGTAAGATATCCTGCAGTTAGTCAGTCCATAGGGGAAAGGTAGCCATCACTAACGTTTGGTTGGTTTGTGTTCGTAAACAAGAACAGCAGACAACAAGATAGCACTATAATTCAAATTGGCCCTAACGAGGTGCGAGTTCGGTTCAGCCCTCCATAAGCGGTGTGCTTGCCCAAGTGTCATGTCCTGGCTATGGTTGCCTATAGTCTGTTGGTAGAGTATTTGTGTACAGTCTGTTTGCAAGTGTCACACTCCATAGAGGGCTTTCCCCGAGTCCCTAGAACCAAACGCATGTGTAGGATACCTCGATTTAGTCATTTAGGAACAAGGAGGGATAAATATTCAACACTCACCCAATCCAGTCGTTCACACACAAACACTGAGATTCACGCGCCTTACACGCTACTCTTATTATTTAATGTACTAAATAATACTCTCGCCTTCACGTTCTCTCAATCAGGCACACAGTTTCATTACTATTGCCTAAGACCTAACTCTGCTCGTCTAGCCTACGTCAACCACTCACTCTCGTGATCTCTCAGTGTTCACTCAATCTCCTAACTTAACTAGCCTGGACTCGCAAGTCCGTAACCTAAAGCGGGTCGACCCCGACTGCCTCTCCGTTCTCGTTATAATTTCTCACATCCCATATCACCACGCTTAGAGTAAATTTCCATACTTTCGCAGCATCTGTTTATTGCCTTTTTTGTACAATTTCTCAATTGTTTCAAGGGTCCGTTTTGGGTTCTGGTCGTTCTTAGAATTCGTACAAAACACTGCATCTTAAGTGACGTAAAATATTGGTTTCGACTGATGGCTGACATAAGTGCCAGTCTGTTACCCATAAAATAGAGAATTTATGTGTCTCCAAATGGCGGCGCCAAGTGCCGGTTTTAAAATAAATATAATATTTTGTTATTAAATAGGTGTAAGTGACAGACAGTCACACAACGCTTGCCGCGGTTGGTCTGTGGATGGGTGACCATCTTTACATACCGAGACCCCTCCGTGCCTCGGAAAGCACGTTAAGCCGTTGGTCCCGGCTGTCATTCGTGGATCTTTGACAGTCGTTACGGGTAGTCAGAAGCCCGAAAGTCTGACAACCAGTCTTACCAAGGGGTATCGTATTACCCAGTAACTGGGTTGTGGAGGTCAGATAGGCAGTCGCTCCATGTAAAATACTGGTATTCAGCTGCATCCGGTAAGACTGGAAGCCGACCCCAACATAGTTGGGAAAAGGCTAGGCAGATGATTATTATAAGCTGAAAGAAAAAAAAGTAAGCTGAAACCTGAAGTGAGAAGAATTTACGAAACAAACTCAGGGGTTGGAGACTCTTTTGTAGTCCAGACAAAAACCTGTGCAGATCATTTGAAGAGAATGTAGATTAGTATCTGAAACGGTCTTTTGAGGAAAGAACCACACAAATTTGAGTGGACCAGTTCAGTCAATGCAAGCATTTGTTGCAGTAATCGTGTAGCTCAAATAAGAACTTGAGGAGCTCGACGCACAATACCAAAAAGTGCCTCATAAAGTACTCAAACTGCCAGACCAATATTAAACTAACAAAGAAAGAAATAAAAAAAATTACCCAAAATATTTACGATGTAGCTATTGAGATAATAATTTTAGACATTTTATGCGGTTATAAAATTTTTACGTTGTTGGTAAATGTGGCCTGTTTAAAGACATCTTTGAAATTGCTTCATAAATCCGAGATATAACGTGAAACAGGCAAAGATCTATGATATTATTACATGAAATTGGCATACCATACTAGGTGAAACGAGGCTCAAACGTGGTTTAAACGGTTGAACCAACACGAGCGGATGCAACGAACTTGGATGAAATAAGAAAAGGAGAAGGCATGTTTTGCCTTTCCAAAGTCAGCCTATAATGTTCCCACTGCTGGGACACAGGCCTCCTCTCTTCGAGAGGGAGTGGGTTGTAATCACAGAACAGATAAAATGCTGTAATCTACTACGCGGGCCCAGTACGGATTGGTTGGTGTCACATGTCTTCGAATGTTTGGTTCTAGGACATGCCGGTTTCCTCACGATGTATTTCTTCACCGTTTTAAGAGCAGTGGTGATGAAATTATTTCCACAAAGTAAAACACCTGCCTGAGGCCAAACCCACGACCTACAACTCTACTACTAATAAAACTGATTTAAGCTATTAAGTAAGCCAAAGCATGTGTTTAGTAACAGCTACTAAATAATTTTCAGAAGACCAAGGAAAACGATTCGTAAAAACTAACTTAGAAAAAAATCATCTACCGTATCAACCAGAAAACAACATGCATCTACATCATCCAATGCTCCAAGCAGAGGTGTATGACGTCACATCCTGTTATTATAGCACGGTACCCACAATTTGCCTTTAATAAATAACAAGCTGCCGGCAACGACCTACAGTCTATTGTTTATGGATCTTACATAATTAAGGCTATCAGAACGAACTGTCTACCTGTGTTCTAGATTTGATTGGGTCTGGAGTTGGACTAAGTTTAGCAACATTCTTGTAATTTAGGTATTACTGAAATAGACACTTTAAATAGATGGAACGTTCTATCATCTGAGTTATAATGTTATCAACCTGCCAGTCGCATTTTAGAACGGCTGTTTACCTTCAGTGTGTTCAGTTAGGAGTAAGTTTTACCAAAAAACGTGTCCGAAACGCTTCGTGTCCCGAAAAGCAAGACAAGTGGTCAGTATCGATTTTTTTGAGGATACAAAAGACCAAAAATGTAATCAAACCTAATGGCCACAATCGGTCGGTCGTCCGGCGGCGAGATGCGCGGATGACATTGTTGCCATCGCTGGCAAAACCTGGATGAAGCTGGCACAGAAGCGTGAAGGTTGGCACAAGAAAAGAGAGGCGTATGCTCAGCAATGGGTGTTTAGAGGTATGAGGAACAGGGTGTAAAGTTCACTCATACTCTATTATAGAAAAGGGAGGACCCTCCGACCAGACGGGTGTTGTGTCTGGCGGGCAATTGCCCGATGATTCATGTCGAGCCGTTGTATCTATGCTAGTTGAGCGGTAAACTCTGCTTGCAAGATGCAGGATTTTGTGTGACATCAGTATGACGCGTAGTTCGCATATGGCGTTTGAATATACCGCTACAGGTGAAGTTGGGCTTTGGATGATGCTGATGAAGGGCCACTAAGTTGAGGAAACAACCAATAAAGCAATGTGATCAACATTTATTCAAGTCTACTTAGACTGGACATCGTATTAAACAAAAAACCGGTCAAGTGCGAGTCGGACTCGCGCACTGAGGGTTCCGTACAAATTTGTAGGTATGCAAATAGTTTATCACGGGTTTTTTGTTTTAATATAACTACAAATTTACGGCTTTCGGATTTTTTCCTTTACTTGTGCTACATAAACTCGCTTCTTGCCGCATGATTCTAGGTCAACGGGAAGTACCCTATAAATTTTGATTCCCATGAGTGTCGAAATATACGTTTTTTGCGGCGTAAACGGCCGTATGTTTTTTTACGTTAACTTAGAAATTGAATCTTTTCAAAGCTTCAAGGGACTGTAGACCTGAGAATATGGTTTTAATTTCTACTCGATACCTCTACATGTTCCCGGGATAAAGGGTCTTGACAGACGGACAACAAAGTGATCCTATAAGGGTTCTGTTTTTTCCTTTTGAGTTACGGAACCCTATAAACAGTATTATTTTCATAATAAAATAAAAATATAATATCCTAACCTAACTAAAACTATTAACAAACTAAAATATGGCGTCGAAATATTCCTCCTCATCGGCTGATAATGTACCCAAGAGACTGGCGGCATTGCCACGTAGTTTGGCAATACTTAGCCTCTGGCTAAGATAAATTAAGTTTATCCTTGGGTCACGGAAAGTGACAACCAGCCATTGGGAGATTTCATTCCATAATATAGGGATTAGTCATGAAACACAGACCCCGACAATTGCTCAGTCAATGCACCAATCAAAAACGTAATTCTCATTGCTCTTTTTTATTTTAAGATACAAATAATACTTAATAACACTATTGGAAACAGACTAATTTAGCCCCAGAGGTGTCTGTAATTGGACCTGGATATTGAATGGCTAGTCTAGATTAGAATTGAAGTCGTAAAAATAAAATAGACTCTCGGGATTTAGTTCGATTTTAGTGGTTTTCGAGCTTATTATCCAGTTTAGGGTAGTATTGAAATTAAATGCTTTTATTTACTTTCGGGTTGAATAAAGCTTTTATTTGATAGCAATTTATGAAAACACGGTATAATGAAAAGTTCTTTTATATCACTTTAATGGCAATTAAATTATTTTCTTTATTCTGTAAATGGGATATCGGAATCACTCACTTTCCCGGGACTCAAACTATGTACCAAATTTCATCTAAATCGGTTCAGCGGTTTAAGCGTAAAGAGGTAACAGACAGACAGTTTCGCCTTTATAATATTAGTATGGAATAGTATGGATTAAATCATGCATTAAAGATTACACCTGTCATATCAATTAGTAGGTACCACATTTTATTTTAGTAGAACAGTGGTGGCCAAGTGGTAACGGCCGCGACTTACGAGTTGTAGGTTGTAGGTTCGAACCCAGCCAGAGCTGCTTTACTTTGTGTAAATTATTTCATCACCACTGCTCTCAAAACGGTGAAGGAAAACATCGTGAGGAAACTAGCATGTCCTAGAACCAAAAATTCGAAGACATTATGACATCTGCCAACCCACACTGGGCCCGCGTGGTGGATTGAAGCCCACTCCCTCTCACTGAGAGGAGGCCTGTGTCCCAGCAGTGGGAACATTATAGGCGGATTATGTATGTATGTATGTTTATTTTAGCAATCAATTTTATTGAATGAATCAACTTGGATGCCTATAACATCAGACTACCATCTTCAGACTTTCCTAATTCAATATTTACACCACTATTAATGTAGGTGAATACAGGTCATGCAGGTTTAACCCTTCGTATGTCGGAACGTAGATCCACGCGAGACACAATGGCTTTTTAATTGTGTCTGTAATTATGACATTCAACCGGTTAAGTATCTTAAAGTATCCCAGAGCTGTTAGCACGTTTCGGAAGAATGTTGGTACGTAAATACATGTTCAGATTACTGTTTTATGCACGGAAATTGCTTCGAATGATGCAGGGAAAAGACAAGTTTAACCGCCCCTTTTAGCTAGGAGCCGTCAGGAAAATAATGACTAGACCGACATTTTTTTCTCTTTATTTTTATAGGTTGAACGTCCAGGGGATCATTATAATGAAAATGACTAGGCAGGGATAAATATTTTTTTTATAAAGTGCACTTTTAATGTAAAAAAAAATGTTTTAAGGTGTTGCCAGACACAAAACTGATACGTACATTTAAAAATCTCAAAAAGAGGTAGTTTCCTCGTATAGCGACGAAATCTTGAGCTCAAGATATATACTCTGAGCATCTAATTTCGAGACACATTATCAAACGAATGTTTAATCTATATATATAAAATGGTAAACTGACTGACTGACTGGGTGATATATCAACGCACAGCCTAAACCGCTGGTCCTAGAGAAATGAAATTTGGAGGGTGTGTTCTTTGTAAAGAGTAGGTATCCACTAAGAAAGGGTTTTTCGAAATTCCACCCCTAAGGGGGTAAAATAGGGGATTAAAGTTTGTATGAAAAATCTTATTCCTTGGGTTAATAAACTTGAAACTTGGCAAGAATATTTATCTAAGTAAATTATAAAGATTGTCATTTTTAGTTTTCCTAAACTACCCCCTAAGGAGGGGTTGGGGGGTGTCAAAGTTTGTATGGAGAAATAGCGCGCAGTCCGATTAACTCGGAATTCAGTATTTATACTTGAGACCAAAAATGAAGAATAATGTGTATAAGGGTTTTTTGAAAATCTACCCCTATTAGGGGGTGAAAAGGCTTAGTCAATTTTACTTTTATACACATTATATTATTCTTCATTTTTGGTCTCAAGTATAAATACTGAATTCCGAGTTAATCGGACTGCGCGCTAAAATTTCTCCATACAAACTTTGACACCCCCAACCCCTCCTTAGGGGGTAGAATATCGAACAGAATGCGATACTGCTCATCCCTTATAGCAAATAGCGTGATAATTTGTACCTTACAGGCTGAACACACAAGGGGAATATCTATTGCATTATTTTGAACAAAATCTATCCAATAGTTTTTGGTCATATTATTTACTTTCAGAGCAACAGACAGAAAGAAAGTTACCCGGGAGCTCGATAGATGGCGTTAGTGGAAAAAATAGAAGTCGCTATGGTTTCGTTACCGCGCGTTGTATAAGTACCCCAGTGATCCGTACCTTCGGTACGATTTTATTTTCCGGATAAGATACGAAGGAGATAAAATAGTAAGGTAGCTAGGTTAGGTTTAGAAAGTCGGAGCAGAATTTTATGTGTTAAATATCAAGATTTGTTTTTATAAATTAGGATTAGGATAGGATTTTTTCTTTTAGGTAGGTAGCTGTTGTAACATTGATAAGTCTTTTTTTTCTTTATGTATAGGTTTTAAAGTATATTATTTTTAGATATTTTTTTTATGATTTGTTTATTTTTCACTTTTATTTAGACTAAGGAAATTGATTGTAAATATGGTTGTTGAAATTATAAATATTGATGGGCAGATGGTACAACAGTTTGTCGTACCAATCGTAGGGGACGGAGCTTGCCTTTTTAGGTCTCTTTCTTTTTTGATGCACGGAAATGAAGAAATGGCATTCGAAGTACGTCAACAAATTGTCGATCACGTAAAGCAAAACTGGGATGAGTTTTCCGGTTTTTCTGAAAATGGACGTGGTGATAACTACAATACATCAGACGAATACTATGCCGATATGATTCTGTCTTCAACTTATGGCACATTATGTGAGTTGACCGCGGCAGGCAGAATATATAATTTTGTTTTTGAGGTTTACCGCAATTGCAAGTTATATGTAAAGGTTGGTGCTGAAGGTTGTCCGGTTAAGCGCCTTCGCTTTTCAGGCGATCTATGTAGTGGTCATTTTGAAGCTTATGTTTCAGATGAGGAACAATTATCTGAAGTAGAAATAAATTCTACACTCAATCCAATCTCTGTAAAGGCTAAAAAAATTACTTCCAGACGTGTTGAAGTAGTTGATTATATACCTGTGTCATCAACTGATTCAGATTTTTCTTTGGATTTTTCTTCCAAACCGCCAGTTAATGTATCTATTTCTCAGTCGACTTGCTCGATAGCTCAAAAGAAAAATAAGAAGCGTAGAGCTAGATACACAGCAGCAACGAGAAAAAGTCAACTAAAACAGGCTCAAAAAAAGTATTCAAAAAGTAACCGTACACCTTATCGGAAAGCGGCATCTAAATATAAAAAAAAAAACTCAGAAATGCACAGGCAAGATGCTGCTAATTATCAGCAGGCTCATCCTGAAGTACACAGGCGAGCTGCTGCTAATTACCAGCAGGCACATCCTGAAGTGCACAGGCGAGCTGCTGCTAATTACCAGCTGGCAAATCCTGAAGTGCATAGAGCGGCTCAGTCACGATACAACACGCAGGCAACTGCAAGTCCATGGATTACAAAGTACCTTTCAGGTATGTCTTACAATCCAGGAATGGCTTACGAAAACGATTGTATGGTGTGTATAGGCAATATGAATAATAAGTGTCAGTGGTGCAACGCACTCAAATGGAAGGATGAGACTCTTGGAATGTGTTGTGGTAGTGGAAAGGTGCAACTCGAAGCATTACATAGTCTTCCTGATCCTCTATACAGTTTGGTAATGGATCTGCACCCAGACCATAAGCATTTTATGAGTAATATTCGTAAATACAACAGTTGTTTTCAGATGACATCTTTTGGCGCAAAGCAGGTGGTGCAGGATGGTTTTATGCCAACATTTAAAGTACAGGGTCAGGTCTATCATTTGGTTGGAAGCATTTTACCGGAACCAGGTGAGAAAGCTAAATTCTTGCAGATTTATTTCGTTGGAGAAGACGATAGAGAAGTAAGTCTAAGGTGCTCAAATTATCAAGGATTGAAACCAAGTTTGGTTAAACAGTTACAAAAAATGCTTCATGATGTTAACCCTTACATAAAAGACCTCAAAAGCACCATTGATAAAATGACCCCCACCTGTGAATCGTTTAAAGTAGTCATTCATGCCGAAAAGAAACCACTTGAAGGTCACAGAGGGCGTTTTAACGCCCCAACAACCAACGAAGTTGCTGTGGTGATGGTTGATCAGCAATTTGAGAAACGGGACATTATTTTGGAAAGCCGTAGTACTTCTTTACGTCGGATAAGTGAACTGCATCGGTCATACGATGCCTTGCAATATCCCATAATATTTTGTTATGGTGACGATGGTTATTCTGTCAACTTGCCTCAACACGATCCCATGACAAAATTGCCTCTAAAAAAAACAGTTTCGGCAGCCAGTTTCTATTCCTTCCGTATAATGATAAGAGACGGTGAAGATAACATTCTCCTGCGTTTTATCGCTCTTTTTAGTCAGTATTTAGTGGATCAATACGCTAAAATAGAAACCGAGAGACTCAATTATATACGACATAATCAGGCAAAGTTACGTGCAGATAATTATATACATCTTAAGGATGCAGTTAGACGACAGGATGCTGATGCCAATCAATTGGGGCAAATGGTAGTACTACCGTCCTCTTTCACTGGTGGTCCGAGGTACATGCACGAGCGTACCCAGGATGCAATGACATATGTACGCAACTACGGTCGCCCTGATCTCTTTGTGACGTTTACATGCAACCCTCGCTGGGAGGACATCACCAAAGTTTTACTTCCCGGACAAAAGTCTTGTGATCGTCACGATATAATTGCTCGAGTGTTTCATATAAAAGTAAAAAAACTGATTAACTTATTAATTAAAGGACAAATATTCGGAGAAATTCTATGCTATATGTATTCGGTTGAGTGGCAAAAACGTGGTCTTCCACATGTCCACATTCTTCTATGGCTGAAAAGTAGCATAACGCCAGACTCTATCGACAAAGTAATCTGCGCTGAAATACCTGACCCTGCACTTGATCCAAAACTTCACGAAATAGTAAAGTCGAACATGATTCATGGCCCTTGTGGAAGCTTTAATCATAAATCACCTTGTATGAAGGACAACAGCTGCACTAAAAGATATCCCCGACCTCTATTGAGGGAAACACAAACAGGTGATGATGGCTATCCACAGTATCGGAGACGATCTGCTAGCGAAGGCGGTTTTACCGTTAATGTTCATGGTATGGATCTAGATAACCGTTGGGTAGTTCCTTTTAACCCTGTACTATTAAAAACTTTTAACGCACATATAAACGTTGAGTATTGCAACTCTGTTAAATCAATAAAATATGTATGCAAGTATGTTAATAAAGGATCGGACCAGGCTACATTTGCACTAGAAAACGAAAAAGATGAGGTGAAGATATATGAGAGCGGAAGGTACATAAGTAGCTCAGAAGCAGTGTGGCGAATTCTTGGGTTTTCCATACATGAGCGTTTTCCCACAGTTGTTCATTTAGCAATTCATTTGGAAAACGGTCAGAGAGTTTACTTCAACTTAAATAATCTAGCTGACAAAATAGCTAATCCACCAAAAACGACGCTTTTAGCTTTTTTCGAACTATGTCAATCAGATAACTTTGCTAAAACTCTACTTTACTCTGAGGTACCCGCATATTACACATGGAATAAGAGTAATTTCGTAAGACGAAAAAGAGGAGTAACAGTTGATGGTTGGCCAGGTGTGATGAAAGAACGCGCCTTAGGTAGAGTATATACAGTTCACCCGAACAATACGGAGTGCTATCATCTGCGTTTACTGCTACATGAAGTGCGGGGCCCAACTTCATTTGAAGCACTAAAAACTGTGAATGGTGTGTTGCAGCCTACTTTCCAAGCTGCTTGCAAAATGTTAGGTTTGCTTGAAGATGATCTACACTGGCATGCGACGTTGGAGGAGGCAGCGCTTTGTCAGTCACCAGCAAAAATGCGAGAGCTGTTCACAATTATGTTAGTCTTTTGTCAAATATCAGACCCAATAGCTCTTTGGGAAGACTTCAAAGACTATTTGTCTGAAGATTTTAAGCACAGGCTGCAAAAAGAAATCGGAGACAATGTAGACAATTTCAAAGACCAAATTTTAAATGAATGTCTATCTGATATTGAAGAAGCAGTGCTGACGTTAGGTGGAAAATCAATAGATATGTACGGTTTGCCAAAACCAACCAAACCACAAGTTGCCGGTAATAGAGAGTACATGAGAGAAACTAATTTTGATACAGTAGCTTTGGAAAGTTTTGTAAATAATAGTACGGAATCGTTGACCGCCGAGCAAAAGTCTGTATATGACCAAGTCATGAAAAGCGTAGAAGTAAGCGAAGGACAAATTTTCTTTCTGGACGCCCCTGGTGGCACAGGTAAGACTTATCTTATAAACTTGCTCTTGGCAAAAGTAAGAAGCACTCGAGACATAGCTTTAGCTGTAGCATCGTCTGGGATTGCTGCTACATTATTAGAAGGAGGTCGAACTGCACACGCTGCCTTAAAACTACCTCTAAACCTTACAAATGTAGAGACACCCTTATGCAATATACCAAAGCAAAGCAATCTTGCCGAAGTGCTTAAAAATACTAAACTAATAGTATGGGACGAAATAACGATGGCACACAAAAGAGGAGTCGAAGCCTTGAATAGGAGTCTGCAGGACATACGAAATAATAAAAACATAATGGGTGGCATGACGGTGTTGCTAGCAGGAGATTTTCGCCAGACTTTACCGGTAGTGCCCAAAGGAACGCGCGCAGATGAGATCAAAGCATGCATCAAAAGATCTTTCTTATGGCCTTCGATTAAAGTGTTAAAACTCACTCAAAACATGAGAGTACATCTCAGAGGTGAAGTTTCTGGAGGTAGATTTTCAGATCTTCTTCTTCAAATCGGAAACGGAAACTTTCCACAAATAGATGGGTTGATACAAATACCAAATGAATTATGTACTGTGGTATCAACAGTTGAGGGACTTATAGATAAAATTTATCCTGATGTTAAAAATATTAAAGACAAACCGATGGAGTGGTTATGCGAGAGAGCCATTTTGACTCCCAAAAACGACCAAGCCGCTGCGATCAACGAAATGTTGATAAATACATTCGGAGGTGAAGAAATGATTTATAAGTCTGTTGACACCATGGTCGATATGGACGAGTCGGTCAATTATCCTGTAGAATTTTTAAACTCTCTTAATCCGCCGGGTCTTCCGTGTCACAGACTTATGTTGCGTGTAGGTGCTCCTGTCATGTTGCTTCGAAATATACGGCCTCCAAAATTGTGCAATGGAACTAGACTCCAAGTAACAGCTCTCCGCCGCAATGTTATTGAGGCCAAAATACTAACTGGATCTGCCAGAGGAGAAACTGTCTTCGTGCCGCGTATACCATTGATACCAAATGACCTTCCTTTTGAATTTAAAAGATTGCAGTTCCCAATCAAGGTTTGTTTCGCGATGACTATCAATAAATCACAGGGACAAACTCTGAAATTTGCAGGAGTTGATTTGCGGCAAGACTGTTTCTCCCACGGCCAGTTTTATGTGGCTTGCTCACGTGTAAGCTCTCCAACTAGCCTGGTTGTTTTAGTGCCCCCTTCCGAATTAGTGAAAAACATTGTGTATAAAGAAATACTATGAAAGACGGTATTTAGGTAGATACCGGTCCTTTACAGTAGGTATTTCTTTTTTTTTTCAAATATCACACGTAGTGGAGGACAATTAGCCGTGAACAAAACTCTATATTCTTATTGTTATAAAAAAGTACGAAACTCACGCGGACGAAGTCGCGGGCAGAAGCTAGTTTACTTATAAATACATTTTTTCTTCATATATTAATAAGAACTAAAGTGCATATAGCCCAATATACAAATAAGTAATGTAACTCTAACTTATTATAAGTACTAGGTAATAGTCATACTAATATATTTATATTTTTTATATTTTTAAATGTTTTTATACTTATTTTTTATACTTTAAGAAATATTTAAAAATGTAATTTAATATGTATATAAATAAATAAACGAAATACTAATATTATAAAGGCGAAAGTTTGAGTGTGTGTGTGTGTTAATGTGTTTGTTACTTCTTCACACTCAAACGGCTAGACCAATTTTGATTAAATTTTGTATGGAGGTAGCTGACACCCTGGATTAACATATAGGCTACTTTTTGTCCCGATATTCCCACGGGACCGACATTTACACGGGTAAAACCGCGGGGCGAGCTAGTATGTTATAACTTATAACTAAGAATATGTCAATCTGCACTTTTATACAACCCCGTAGCACTTTCTTATGATCTTATAAAATTGATAAAAATACTTTATTACTAACTACCAAGTATTTACAACAGCGTAAGAATTTAGTAAGTAAAAATAATTTCAGAAATTCAATTCAGTGTACAACTTTATATTAAACTTTAAAATATCGCTGACGCGATGCATAAGACCTGACATTACATAATCCATCGTCGTGGAACAGGTGTTTTAATATTGTGAATGTATGAGACCCGGTGACTAGCTGACGTAGCGTCTGACTGATATTACAAAAGGCGGATAGAAGGGTTTATTTATAGCCAGTACCTGAGAAGAAAGATTGAACAGTGAGAATGTGTATTTTAGACTTGTCGGCCTAGCACGAGCGCGATCATCTATTAAATTCGTGCGAATCGACTAATAAGCCGGAAATTCGAACGATTTTGAAAATACTAGGTATCATTTGTGTTTAAATAGGTATAATTGCTTAGGAATAGCTTTTAAAACAACTGTTCGACTACTTCAGCGCAATGTTCCTAGTTTAGTTTCAAAGTGAACTACATAAAACTGGGGCTTACTAATTAATTAGTTACTCGTCTGGACTTTTATTTCAAAACAAGATATTCTTATAAACTTCTTACTATATACCGCGGGCTATTATGGAGAATTTTCCTAAGCCAAATCGATTAATCTCAGAACCATCGATATTTAGTAGAAATAACCTTTTAATAACCACAAAAATATGAAAGCCGCACGGGTCCGCAGTTTGATTTGATTTTATTTGTGGCTTTTGCCTGTCTGTGACAATATGTATATTTTCTATTAAACTAATGCAAAAAAATAAATATATCATATTATGTTAAGAAATTGATCTTAATTTCTTAACATAATATGATATATTTATTTTTATATATCCCACCAGGTCGATCGATCAGGTTAAGCTACGCTTGCCGCGGTTGGTCCGTGGATGGGTGATCATCTTTACATATCAAGACCCCTCCGTGCCTCTGAAAGCACGTTAAGCCGTTGGTCCCGGCTGTCATTCGTGGATTTTTGACAGTCGTTACGGGTCGTCAGAAGCCCGAAAGTCTGATTGCCAGTCTTACCAACGGGTTTCGTATTATCCAGTAACTGGGTTGTGGAGGTCAGATAGGCAGTCGCTACATGTAAATACTAGTATTCAGCTGCATCCGGTTAGAATGGAACCCGATCCCAACATAGTTGGGAAAAGACTAGGCAGATGATGATGATGATGAAAAATATGAAACCTGTACCACACACTGCTTTATTTACCTACATAAATACACGCTATTAACCCACGGGGGGTGGCAGAAGCTACTAAACGACACGTAGGCACTTAAGCACTATTTTTGCATACTCTTCTACCTTCTTTTAATATCACGTTTATCCAGTTCCAACACTAAAATGCTATCAAACCAAACTACTACACGCTGTACCAGCATGTTATATATATTATATAGTCTACCCAGCAAGAAGTCGTTTTACCTGTAGGTATTCGCGTTAAGTGAGCAAGAAAATGAGCACTGTAAACGTTGCGAACATAAAATTTAAACAATAAACTTGCAGCAACGCGTAAAGTTACTTTTAAAATGCAAACAAAATACTTTTTAAGTTATAACAAAAATAAAATGGAGTTATCACTTCGTAAATGCTGTAAAATCTTACCGCAGAAAAGTGTTACTATGTATTTTTTTATTAGGTATTTTTGGGTAGAATTTATTGAGGTGACAAGGAGAATGGTTTTAACTGTCATGGTGGTTAAAAATTAATCTATATATATACAGGGTCTCATTAAAATAGATGGACAAATTTTAACAGCTCTCAGTACGTCTAACCAAAAAGATATCCAAGCAAAAAAAAATAATGATATAACCTAAAAAAAAAAAAATTGCCGCGACATTAGTGTATTTTTATTAGCTGATTATTTTCTTGTAAGTATGTAATGCGTTTTTCTTGTATATTTTGTTATCATCGTCCTTATTTTGGTGGTCTGAATGATTTTTAAAAGTTTGTCCATCTATTTTAATGGGACCTTATATAAAATTCAAAGTCCTGACTGACTGATATATTAATGCGCAGCCTAAACCGCTGGTCCTAGAGACATGAAATTTGGAGGGTGTGTTCTTTGTGAAGAGTAGGCATCCACTAAAAAAAAGAGTTTTTCGAAATTCCACCCCTAAGAGGGTGAATGGGAAGGGTGAAATTGGACGCGGACGAAGTCGCGGGCAGAAGCTAGTATGGAAATGAAATGGAAAGTCAGATGACTATACAGCGTGCTGTTAAAATGGCAACACACGAGTTGGGCTAGTGGCCAGTAATCATAAAAATTATAACAACATAAAATATTTCGTAATTTAAAAACTACCGCCTGCGCCCCTCTTCGAGATAGGGCTCCTTCTTTTTCCTTCAATTCGCCTTCTCTTTGCACGTTATTCGCGCACTAGAAGAGATTGCGACGAATTTTTAACACCTTAAAATTGTGCCGTATCTGCAATACAAAGATCTCACAATCGTCGTCCATTTTATTTACACAATACCCTTGCTATGGTTCTCGAAGGAACCCAAACAAGTATGGCTACCGCTCGCAAACAGCGCTTGTGTTTGGAGCTGGCTTTTTTACGGCGTGGCGGAAATAAAGCCACGAAACACTTCCGTGGGAGACGGTATAAGGCACGAGAGGCAAGGAGAAGTAAAAATAATAAAATTAAATAAAAATACAGTCTTAAACATAATAAAATTATAGACAACTAGCAGTGCCTCGCGGTTTCACCCAAGTAAGTTTCAAAAGACACGTGGCGCCATCTATTATCATAATAACGTTATTGTTATTTTCCTTGGGAACAGCAATTTTTTTTCAGAATGAAAAGTACCCTATGTCCGCTTCTATACACCTGACAACGTCATCATCATCTGCCTAGCCTTTTCCCAACTATGTTGGGGTCGGCTTCCAGTCTAACCGGATGCAGCTGGATATCAGTATTTACACCTGACAACGTATATTATGCCAAATTTCAGGATGATCGGTTCGGTGGTTTAGGCATGAAAAGGTAACAAACATACTTTCGCATTTATAATATTAGTTAGGAAGTTAGGATGTCTTATATGTATAATTACGTATATTATTGAGTGTATTTTAAAAGTCTAGCCTACGTGTTTCAAACCGGTTTTAGAGTTTATTCAAATAAACTCAACGGGTAACGTTACTTTAATAATGTAGGTAAGTCTAAAGTATCCTAGGCAAACGATATTACTAGTAGCTGCACTTTGACATAATAAAATAATAATATTAATAATACGCTACGCTTGCCGCGGTTGGTCCGTGGATGAGTGGCCATCTTTACATACCAAGACCCCTCCGTGCCTCGGAAAGCACGTTAAGCCGTTGCCCTTAGCCGTCTTTCGTGGATCTTTGACAGTCGTTACGGGCCGCCATGAGTCCGAAAGTCTGACAACGAGTCTTTTTTTTTATTTATTTTTTATTTATCATTTAAACAAAAGAACACAGGATTACATAATTTAATAGCAACCAAAAACCACTAAGGTTTAAACTTGTGCTATCACGAGTCTATCTCACCAAGGTCTTACCAAGGGGTTTCGTATTACCCAGTAACAGGGTTGTAGAGGTCAGATAGGCAGTCGCTCCATGTAAAATACTGGTACTCAGCTGCATCCGGTTAGACTGGAAGCCAACCCTAACATAGTTTGGAAAAGGCTAGGCAGATGATGATTCCAACAAAGTTAAAGTTCTTATTACAAAAATTGACGTTAAACCCGAGTCTTAGTTATCAATTTTGCATTAAGAACTTTACGGTTGTCGGAATAAAGTTTAAAATAATCTGCAAGTTTAACTAAAACCAATGTCAACCAACTGAAAAATATAGGTATAAAAAATGCAATTTTTTTAAATTTTTCTAATACCTATACCTGTACCTTGGACCACGCACCAAGCCGCATCACCATTGTCACTAGAATCACAAGAGATTTCCGCAGCAGTATTAGGAGATTGCTGGCGCGACCCAGTTATCTAGACCCGTAAATTATTACTAAACCTAGGTCAAAGAACGCGTTCGATACTTGAAGGTCATTTTAAGACCTTTGTAGAAATCTTTTTGACCTTCAGACATCGAATATTTTTGTTGATTTTATTTTACAAAAGGAAAGATTCGGAGGCGAAAATGCCATTGTTTAATTAGGTCTACTATGTAAGAGATTGTTTTGTTACCGGGCAGAAGCTATGTCATATTAGTCCATGTCAGTAATTAACTGATCATTGCTGGTGACATTTAGACTTGGGTATAGTTAGTTCTAAACCTAAATATAGTCCTACAAATGTACATTATCCTCCAGCTATATAGAAAAATTATAAACGCAAAAAACGCAAGTTTTATAATGCCTAAAAGTATATGATCGACTACAGTAAACAAAATCAGAAAAATATATGATATTCTTCAGGATATATGCTAGTTAGATAGTGTGTTGAAAACATAATATGACTATTTTAATACGATAGAAAAAATCATGAAGATACCTCTGAAAACTTTCAAACTCAAACTCAAAGCATTTATTTCAATTAAACCAATTACAGGCACTTTTGAATTGTCAAGGGGTCGGTCAGTCAGAAAGATGAAGCTAGTTGCCCATTCCAAAGCGTAGGTACCTATGGAGAAGAACGGGCAAGAAACTCCATGGACACTCTTTTAAATCAAAATAATATGTTTACAAAGTTTCTTTTCACAATAAAAACTATACTAACATACATACAATCATTCTGATTTTTTGTCAGATTATTCTACAAACAACATACTAAAGCAGAAGTGTTTTAGTTTTTTAGTCTAAACAATTGATTTTTTGTAAATAGATAATTGCTTCATATTTTGCAATAAATTACCAGCGTTTTTTCATCGCGCTTCTCTTTCTTTTTCTTTTCTATGCAGTCCGACAGTGACTGTAGTTGTATCTCTATTACTTTAATTCCAACTTTGAAAGATATTATAAAAAGATCGTAGCAAAAAAAAAAATACTATTAAGAGCGTCCATTTTTCCACTTAAGTAATATAAACTAGTTAGACTAAATATAATAGAATAAACCAGACTGTTAATGAAGAAAGATCCTTTTATTTCTTTCAAAGAACAAACGTTTTTATTAATATTAATGTAATATCTTGAAGCGGATCTAGGAATTGGAGCCGTTTGGGGTTAAAACACTAGGGCCTTGGAGTCCGAGTGCCTATCGAATATTTTGAGACATCGCCGAGCGGTTGGTTGACTTTACACGCGACCAGAAGGCAGGCCTATTTTTAGCCCGAAGAATCAGCATTGCCATCCAACGTGATAATGCTGTTAGGAGGCCTGTGTCCCAGCAGTGGGAACATTATAGGCTGATTATGATGGTGATAATGCTGCCAGCCTTTTAAACTTTTTTCTTTCTTTCCTTCTATCTTTCTTTTAGGCACATCCCGTTGACAGTGATGCGGACGAATTTTTTTATGTCCAATGAGCTCCTGCCTTTTTTAAATTGTTTAATATATGAAAATATTCCTGCAATGTTATTGCAGGAATATTTTCAATCCTAACAAATGAAATATATTTCGTTCTATTTCATAATTCCAATAAAATAACATGTAAATAAACCTAAATAATTCTAAAAACTTCATGCCCCACAAAGATTAAATACCGCTAAAATATTTTCTAATATCCACAATACATCTTCGTAACCTGCTCACGCGTGTGCCAAAACTGAGAAATATTAGGAACGACAGTTGAATTTAATATACGAACAAAAAATAATGAGTCCCAGGGCGTAATTTTTTCACAGAATATATGAGATATTTCATGTCAAACTCTTAAGCTGCCGACAGTGTCTATGTCACATATTCTTAAAAACTTCTGTTGTTACCTTCAATTTTATACCGTTTTTTTTTTACTTTGGTTCATCATATTGGACACGCGCTTTTTTGCCTTTAAAAAAAAATTAAAAACCATTTTAGAAAATTATTTTGCCAACTTACAAAATGGAAATTCGTTTTGGAAAATTATTGTGGTTTATAACAACATTAAAAAGTGTTTATGTCTGTTTGAAACACTTCAGTTTTTTTAACAAAACTGTGCGTAGTCCCATCGTAAAAGTTGTTAATTTTGATGGGTATAACGATTTTCAGTTAATTCAATTAGCATAATCAGTTTATAACGTTTCCACTGCAGGCACGCAGGCCTCCTCTCTGCGCGAGGGAATGGGCCATAATCCACCACCCGGGCCAGCGCGGGTATAATAATTATGTCACATGTCTTACAATTTTTGGTCTTACGACATTCCGGTTTCCTCACGATGTTTTCCTTCATGATAAAATAAATTACACAAAGTAAAGGGCCTGCCTGAGTTTATTAGAAAATGAATGTATCTATAAAAGTCTATATGTAGGTATACATATATTACCCAAATATAAAGCTTTGAATATCAGAATGGTTACCAGTTATATAATATATGTAAAAGTAACTATGAATATGGTATGTAGGGAAAGGATTTTATGAAAGAAAACACAGAAAGACAAGCTAGACATTTATTTCAATTTAGGCTTGTCAGTAATTAATCAGAAAACTAGTCCGTTCCAAATCTAGGTCATCATGGAGAAGAAGGACAAGAAACTCCATGGACACAGTATTAAAGTATTCTATCAACAAATTTCTTATATTGCCATAAATTATCATTATTTTAAAAACAATTAATTGTACCTCTTGGTCAATGGTCCAAGAGAACTCAGAATATTAGCAACATAATAACAATAGCTAGGAATATTCCATTATACACTTTACAATATTATTACATTTACAGAAACCATAGTTATCAGTAATAATCAAGATAATAATATCAATTAACTTACATGATATCTGGTCGAACTATTCCACATAATAACGTCACTAGGACTAATCAACTGACTGTAGGCCGGAGCTCCGTTCTGGTTGATGTCTCGAACAAGAATGATCCCCGCCACTCGGAGCTCCCCCTTTTATAGTCGTGAACAGAACAACTTTGACATTTCTATCTACCGTCATCCAAAATATCAACAACATAAAAGGTGGACATCCGTTTGGAATATTTTCTATGTTTTGCTATATTATTCCTTAATATTTAGGTTATGCAAAACCATTTGCATTACTATTTGATCAAGTTTTAACAGTAAAATGATAACAATAACAATACCTATAGTTAGGATAATCTATTAAGTTCGAACCCACGACCTACAACTCGTAAGTCGCGGCCGTTACCACTGGGCCTGACTGTTCTCTTTCAATTACACCTTGTTTAACATTTTCACTTGTTTGCCTACACTCAGACGTAATCTTCAAGATTTATTTCGGTGTGATCCCCCTCCCCCCGCCCCCTCCCCCCGCTCTCCTCGATCCCCTGCTAGTTCGTCTTCTGTTTTAAACTTTGTCTTATCCTCTTTATGCAGAACCATACTATACAGGGTGGCCCAAAAGTCGTGGATCAAACGAAACAGGGCGATAGTTGGGTTATTTGTAGTAAAAAAAAAATTGTACGAGAGCCCTAACTTGATCTCCTTAAAAGTTATGACAATTTGAGTGTCTACAGTAAGGTTCTAATGTTAGAAACACATTTTTTTGAGCCTTAAAAGATATTGAAAAAAGTGCCAATACTGATAAATCATGGTACCCACTTTCATAAAAGCACTGTTGTAGTGATAATACTTTTTTTTTTCTATTTTTTTTTTTTTTACTGTAAATAACCTCAACTATCGGCCTGTTTTGTTTGATCCACGACTTTTGGCCACCCTGTATACTTAAATGAACTCACTCCTTCTTCCCATTGGGATAGGCAAAAACTACAGAACACCACCTTATTTTTCCGTGGTGAAATCCTCATGGAAACCGTCTGGGAAGAACGGAGGATTATGTCGGACCCCTACCGACTAAAACCCCACGATTTCTTCCGGTATCATGAGTCGGGGGCCCGGGGGATATTTGTATATACGCCGCACCCCCGACTGACAGAACACCACCTGCTAAGATCCTTACATACGTTTTTACCATACATCTTAGTCTTTAAATACTATTACTCATTATTAAATACACAGTAACCATATTAATTAATTCAACACTTAATTTTTAGTCGCGTGACATAAAATAATGAAGTAAAGATATTAAAGAAGTATGAGGAACAGGGTGTAAAGTTCACTCATACTCTATTGAAAAGGGAGGATCCTCCGACCAGGCGGGTGTTGCGTCTGGCGGGCAACTTCCCGATGATTCATATCGGGCCGTTGTATCTATGCTAGTTGCGCGGTAAACTCTGCTTGCGAGATGCAGGATTTGGTGACGTCAGTATGTCGCGTTGTTCGCATGTGGCGTTGTAGATACCGCTACAATATAATGAAATAAAGATTTTACTTATTTCAAGATCACGCAATCTAAAGTTCTAATTAATAAATAATATTCCAATTGAAATATAAATTAATTTAAGTGTATCATCTGGTTATGATTTCTTATGATAAATTAGCTAATATGAGTTAATTACTTTTGGTATCTTAGAGGCTACTAAAGAATATTTGGGCAGAGGCACGTGTAACTACAATATCTTATTACTGAAAATAATCTACCTGACATGAGGGGCTCGTGGCTAAGTAATAACAGCCGCACAGTCCGATCGATCAGGTTAAGCTATGCTTGCCGCGGTTGGTCCGTGGATGGGTGACCATCTTTACATAACAAGACCCCTCCGTGCCTCGGAAAGTCCCGACTGTCATTTGTGGATCTTTGAAAGTCGTTACGGGTCGTCAGAAGTCCGAAAGTCTGACAACCAGTCATACCAAGGGGTATCGTGTTACCCAGTAACTGGGTTGTGGAGGTCAGATAGGCAGTCGCTCCATGTAAAATACTGGTACGCAGCTGCATCTGGTTAGACTGGAAGGCGACCCCAACATAGTTTGGAAAAGGCTAGGCAGATGAGATATTGCACTTGCCAGCCTGTATAATATTCAGCAATGGATTGGTATTAAAAGAAAAAACCATCATGATCAGACGCCAGCACATCAAGCTACCAGAAACTGTCAAATTTTCCCAATTAACTTTGAACCTTATACCTTAGCGATAAAGTTGAAAATCTATTAAAGAAATTTGACAGATTGTAGTAGCTTGATGTGCTAGCGTCTGTACCTACGAATATTTTATAATGTTACTTCTTGACTACAGTTGCCCAAAACAAGTAAGAATAAACTTCTTTCGAACAAAAAAATAATTTTGCAAATATGTCTATATTATGACGGAGTTATGCCCAAAATACATTAAAAAAAAAACAACATCCGAATTGAAAACCTTTTCCTTTTTAGAAGTCGGTTAAAAACAAAAAAAAAATAATAACGTTTTCGCTCGGGTCGCGCCCGTATGGTAACACTCCCGTTTGGTAACACATCGGGTCCGGAAAATTCCCCTACACGTTTTGCTTCAAATTGAGACAAGTCCTTGGGGGTCAGGGCCGGGGTCGACGATACCAATAAGGAAGATAGTAAATGCAGACACAAATAACTCACTGAAGATACAAAGGGTTCTATCCATACAGACTGCCGTAGTTATGCTAAAAGCTATCATAAATTTTGGCTAATTTTTACGGCTACTTCATAAATTCTTGCCACGGTAAAATAAGGTTACGGGGAACGAAAATAAGAGCTACCATAAATAAGGGCCATTAAATATCTACTATTACTTACGCTTTGATAAATTGGCATAACCATTATTAAACAAGTAAGGAAGTAGCTCATAATAGAGATACTAAGTAGTTTTGCTAAGAAGTGAGAAAATTGTTTGTTTTGTTTTCCTGATTTTCTTTTATAACAATATCGAAAAAGTTAAGGCAAAACAAATTCGGAGCCTAGTATACACACATCTACATAATAATTATTATGGAACTGTTTAACTGGCCCTTTGGTCTCGTGGTTGTAAGTGCGACTGCTGCGCAGTGTGGCCCTGGGTTCGATTTCCAGCCAGGGCAAAGTGTTATTGGGTTTCTCCATTAGGAATTTCTTGGTAAGAGCCTGGAGTTTGGAAGATGGCGGTGTGAAACCCCCGTGATGGTGATGATGATATATTTATTTGCAAGAATATAGGTAACATAAGTTCTTAGCATTTATAGCGAGTAAGGACTTTAATATTCTTTGCAAAGAGTTTTCATTTGACCCATTTACCACCAAAACCTATTCTGCACGCACTCGGCTTAACGCTGACGTTTTTAAAAGTGCATAGTTTTTATATACCTTATATTTGTATTCTTTTCTATCGTGGTTGTTAGTGATCCTAAGATTTCTACTACATTTTCTGTTTTTAACCGTGAGAACCTGTAATTGCCTTTATGTCTCATATAATATTGTTATACTTCTGTTATAGCTGTTGGTTCTCCTATAAATAAATAAATAATGAGTTTCACAATATTCGGCTTTTCAGCCGTACAAATATTTAGATTTTACATTCTGGATAGCATGCATTTAGTAACAATAATATGCCTCGTAACGTGCCTTGGAAAGCACGATAAGCCGTAGGTCCTGCGTATGATCTTGCTCCAGTCGTGTCGCATTGTGTGCCGTCCCTTCGGACTATTATGAGAGTGAGGCAAGAGACACTGCACCTGTGTCTGCGCACACACTTGCGCAATATAATTAAATATCTCCCGCTCCGAAGGCTAGTAGTCTCCATTAAAACTGGCTGCCATGGCCTAAATACGGTCTGGTGGACTGTTATTAATTGTTATGTGATCATCACATCCTTACTACAATAAAAGAAATAGTATACTATGGGCCGCTTCTGCAGAACTTCGCAGATGTTCGCGGAAGCCCATGTAGAAAGAAAGAAAAAGTATTTATTGCGACTCGTATAGGATGATCACAAACTAAACTAAACACAGTAAAAAATATAAATAAAAAATCCAAGTTATATAAAACAAAGTAATAAAAAGAAAAATAAAATAAAAAGTCCTATACGAGGCCAAAAGGCTCCTATCTCAGCATGATGTTGCAACATTTAAAAAAATAAATGTCACAGCGCTGGTATTCTGATAGGGCCCGCTGTGATGTCACGGCATGTTGACGACTTTCATGCCATTATGAGAAAGAGAACAGCGTTATAGGTAGGTTGCGCGGAAGCACCAACAGCATTCTAAAAACATTATCAGGTGGAGAGTCCCTTTATAAGGCACAGGATACGGAGGCACGTGCCATTGTGTTGAGCCACGTCTTTTTAGGGTTCCGTACCCAAAGGGTAAAAACGGGACCCTATTACTAAGACTTCGCTGTCTATCCGTTCGTCTGTCTGTCACCAGGCTGTATCTCAAGAACCGCGATAGCTAGACAGTTGAAATTTTCACAAATTATGTATTTCTGTTGCCGCTATACCTAACAACAAATACTAAAAACAAAATAAAATAAATACTTAAGGGGGGCTCCCATACAACAAACGCGATTTTTTTGCCCTTTTTTGCTCGATATCAATAATGGCAGCAGGTAAGCACTTGAAATATTCACAAAATACTCAGTTGTAATTTTAACTTTAATAATAAATAATAAAATAAAATAAATATTTAAGGGGGCTCCCGTACAACAAACGTGATTTTTTTTATATACGTAGTGTTAAATATTGTAGGTACGGTGGTACGGAACCCTTCGTGTGCGAGTCTGACTCGCACTTGGCCGGTTTTTAGTGTATTCGTTTGTAAAAGCTTACTAACATAGTTTTCAGTCATTGTTACTAACATTATTTGGATTATGTGTACTTGTACGTGTAGTCCGAAATAAAGAATATATTATTATAATGCTTAGAAACAAAACCACCCCAGTTAGACAAACATTACCCACACTAAGATGTTTCAATAACTGAGAGCCCTATTCATAGTCTGTCCTAAATACTGTTGGCAAGCATTATACCATGTACGTTACTAATCATGTCAAATCTGCAAATACGTGGAAGTCCAACCAAACGAAGGCCAACACAGATAAGAAATAACAGAAATTTCTTGGCAAACCTAATAGTAAGTTGTTTGTTTTATTGAAATTTCAGTTGGAACAATGCCTGGCTTTATTAAAATTGTACTTTCTAGTGGCCTTGTTGACAGTGGAATAAATATTGTTTATTTTATTGGGTTCCTGACTGTGAATAGGTTTTTAAGTTGCTTCAATATTTTTAATGGCGTAAGCAAAAGCATGTTTTGAAAAGTATAGTCTTATTTATTTATTTATTTAATACTTCAAGCACAAAAATGTACAGAGGCGGACTTAGTGCCATAGGCATTTTCTAGCAGTCAACCTTTGGGTGATGCAGAGCATCACCCAAAGGCATCTTCTTATCTCCACAATATCTCAATTATTTGATCGATCTCAGTATGAGCTCAAGAATTAGAGATTCTTAAGACCATATTATCTGCAAAATGCGATTTTTTTTACAAATTTGCATTTTCAAAAAAAAAAAAAAAAATTACTTGCAATTTTTTTTCTTGTAGCTCTTGAGACGCATTTTTTGAGACCTCAGCCATTCACCTAGCCCTAAAACTAACGAAGCCCTAGCCAAATCTCACTATTTCGTAAAACGAGGGCCTATATCCGGAACCAGTGAAGTAGCATTTTCAATGCTATAATTGTTGAAGCTATAATTAGATATTGAGGATTTTTTTATTGTCTGTCATTAATTTTCGTTTTCACGAGTTTCATAATCTTTACATACTCTATACAAATAAATAAAATTTGAGTGTCTGTTTGTAATATTAAAATAACCGCTTTTTACTAAATGGATGTATACACGGTACATATACCTACGAAATAACATTTTTTACAATTTTGTCTGTCTGTTTGTTCCAGCTAATCTCTGAAACGACTGGATCGATTTTGACGGGACTATCACTGGCAGATAGCTGATGTAATAAGGAGTAACTTAGGCTACTTTTATTTTAGAAAAAAATAGGGTCCCACAAAAAAAATCCACGCGGACGAAGTCGCGGGCAACAGCTAGTATAATATAATTTTATAAGATAGGTAATATAATTTACATACCTAATTAATTTAGAAAAGTCTGACATCGTCTGCAGCTATTTACTTTATTTAGAGACTAGCAGCGCCCCGCGGTTTCACCCGCGTAAGTTTCGATCCCGTGGGAATATTGGGATATAAACTGTCTCATGTCATTTCCTGGGACTTCAACTATCTCTATACCAAATTTTATCAAAATCGCTGCAGCGGTTTAGGCGTGAAAAGGTAACATACAGACAGACAGAGTTACTATCGAATTTACGAGTATAATATTAGTATGGATATATGCGGGATCGTCGGAAAGGGTTACCGCTGCCCCGGAACATAAAGGGCTAAGGAAGGAACACGGGTGGGTTTTAGTCAGTAAGAGTCTGACACTCCCTTCCGCTCCTCCCAGAGCGAGAGGAGTCATTACATGATTTTCCATCCAAAAAAAAAAAGTATGGATATATTTTAAGTATTTAGTATGGATAGTATGGATAATAGTGTGGCAAATGAAAAACTCCATTCCTACTAACTGCCCTACTTACCCACAAGACAAAAGAGATACAACAAAAGCACAAACAAAAAAATTGGCGAACAAAGTGTAAGTTACTGTTTGTTTTATTGAAACTTAACTTGGAAACATGCCTAATTTTATTAGTTTGCAAGGCTCTGCCTTTTGATATACGACAACGTTTTGTAAATCTCCTTTAGTATTATCTCCTACATGATATATTTACGTAGATATTCCATTTAATGACTAGGTCAATGGGTAACGCTTTCCGGAAACTGTATCTGTTGCCAGATTATAGCGCTAGTTGCTTCTGTGTCGGATGCAGCACAGCTATGTAAGGTCCTATAAAAATATCTGCCACGGCTTCAATGGGAGACAGTATTTTGTATATAGATTACAATAGTGAAGAAATTTTGTACCCCGGAATAGTTAAATCAATTTGAGAAAATAAAGTAATTAAATAAAAATTTACTCTATTCTGCATAACGTGGTTCACAAACTACGCGCGATGTGTCGCTTCGACACATTTTGCGAAAAGAAATGACGGTGCGGCAACCGGCAACAGCGGCAACAGTACTATGGGACGGTTTCATGCAACTAAATTAATTCAAATTCAAGGCACATTTTTTTTTATGAAAAAATGTATGACATAAGATCAATAATGTATCTTTGCTATTGTAATCTATATACAGAATATTGTCTCCCATTGAAGCCGTGGCAGATAATTATTTTTATAGCACCTTATATATATTGCGTGCCATTTTATTTTATGGGTGAAAGTTAAATAAATTTTGATGAAGACTTTGTTGTGGAACAGTTTTTACTTTCCTAGACTGCTTTTTCGGTCTTGTGTTCCCAATCGCTACTGCTGAGTATGGCGTAATGAGTTCGATTTCCAGTTTGGGCAAAGCGTTATTGAGTTTTTTCATTAGGAATTTCTCAGTAGCAGCCAATTCTCGTTATTCTAAACGTTCAAAATCTAGTTGCAGTCTCATCTCGGCGACAAACAAATGTCAAAAATGTAGAGAAATTAGAGGTATTTTTGACAGTTTGAGATTGAGATCAGACTGTGAATGTTCTTGAAATTACGAGAAATGCCCGATGGTGTCTAGTTTTTAACCGGTTGTTGGCAATAGGATCACATATAGGACTTAAACATTACTGTTGAAATGAGGGTGTACTATACACACGGTACACCTCTGCCTTAGCTCTTCGGAGAATACAATCGTTATGTTACAAAACATTGTCTTACTCTTATTTCGTCTATTCTATTCGATGATGTGACTAATCATGATGAAGTACGTGACATAAACAATATAAAACTAAGTGATCGATTGTTCACACTGGATTTAATTGACATCCACACCACTGGAACTCATTTCGTCTTGTCGTGTCTTTTTTGTATTTTTTATTGCTGAATGGCCTGCTGTTCACCTCGATCACTCCTAAATGGTAAGCGATGGATGAGGTCTATGATGGAACGAGCGTGTCCAGAAGATGCCTAAGGCACTGGAAGTCCCACGCATCGACGAAACACAGCAGGCTGCTTGACGCCGGGACCTGTGGGAGAGTGGTCACAAGTGGCAAAGGAAGAATTGTCCAGTCAAATAAGGTGTTGGGCGTGACGGTCCAGGATGCGCCGAGCGCTCGGTTCAGTTGAATAACTGGCGGAACAAACTGCGCAACGAAACGAGGAGGCTTCTACATGCAACCCAAAAAAAAATCATGTAGAAAATATAGAGAAGTTAAAGGTCAATCAATCAAAGAAATGTTTTTTTTTTTTATGTAACTTAAAAGTATGATAATAGTTTCAGTTAAGTTAGGAGGATTAGGGTAGTTAGTTTATATTGTTACTTTTTATGTTTATTTTAGATAATTTACATAGAATAGGAAGTTTGTCCAGTGTTTATATTTTTAACGTTAAAGTAAGTTAAAAGCAACCTTACTTACTGCCGCACTCACAAGACGACACTTAATTACATAATCATTTACATTAACTGACCAGCACATGTCTAAAAACATAAAATGTTAAAAATCTCCATCACTTTTAACTGACAGCATAACTTATCAATTAGGTAACCGTCTGAGCGACGCACTGTTTACAACTTTTCTATAATTCAAATTTTCTTGCTAGGCCACGATAATAAGTAGGTCACACTCACAGACACATCGTACGTCTTGCTTATGCAGTCTGTAATAGCCATAGGATCTTAATGAATCAGAAAATATTGACATGTTAGTTACGTTACGCCTTCGTAGCAATTTATTATCTAATACTCCTACTAGTTTGACTTTCAGATTTCTATAAAATACAATAGTATTAATGTTCTTTTTTTGCCCTGCGTTATTTTATTTGTAACTTCTGTTGTCGTATTTGATATCAATAATCTTGACTACCATTACATTACCATACCCATATTCGACAATAATTATTCTATTTGATATTTTTAACAAATGGGATAAGGGCAGGAGAATGATGACATTTTCATTTTCATTCAGTGAATGAAATATCCCTCTTAAAACAAAGCTATAACCAATTGCCACTTCAAAATAAAAAGATCTGTATACACAAAAAGCATTTTCACATTTCTGTTGATCCAAACTGTTACCAATCAAAAGTCACGATTCAGTTAAAAACACTCCACCAATCCATTGTGATGTACATGTACAAGTAAGTGATCCATCAAGAATTCTGTTTGTAATTCGGCTCCAATTTTATTTTCCTGTATCATTGTTATGTTTTAATTAATCAATCTGTGGTTTATTTTTCACTTCACTCATTTTTGAGTTATCACCGGCGTTGGTTTATAAAGTAAAAGCTTTTTAATTTTTGATAAAATATATATAAAACTGTTACGTTATAGGGAGGCTGAATATAGAATCTTGTGGGACTCCCATTGTAAACACAGACCCAAAAAACATTTTCACATTTCAATCCCAATTAAAATACAGAAGTGGAAGCAGTTTTATTACGAGTTACACAACTATCTCACTTCCTGGTCGATATTTAATGATGAACAGAATCAAAAGCATTATTCTATTTTCATAAAATGCTAAATATTTTTATATTAAACATTAATATATAGTAGGCTGGTCTTTCGTGCTAGGTCTCTTTGAGTAAACTTTTGTTTTACTGTATCTAAACATTTATATAGGCGATGACGAATTCACATTCTTAGTTTTGGGTACATACAAATAGCTGTGTTGACAAATCTTTATTTAATTATGCTTGACAAAAAGCTGTAAGCAAACTGTGAACTCTTTTAATACTCCCTATATGTCCCAAAGCTGCCCTGTTTCAAAAGTTTACGTAAACATAAGTATATGTGCTGTTATCAAGACTCGTCCTACCCAAACAAGTTATATTTAAGCTATACATTTTTGTCCTAAATAAATAACACTGATTTTCATATGGCTGTAATAGAGTGGGTTGCGAAATTGTACCAGATTTGAGCGGATTAATTCGCTTGTTCATATTTATGCCACACGGCCGACGGAGGAGAATCTGTAAATGTGTAAAAATGAAAATTTATTACTGGGAAAAATGTCAGGTAGACTGGTATGAAAAAGAGACCACTTTATAAAATGTGAATGTTGGTGAAATAAAAAATTGTGTTTTTGTGGAAATAAATGTACCTATATTTGTATTACGAGTATGATGTCGAGAACTCTTATTTATTATCTAAGCGTATTAAAGTGCGTCACAAAGTTCGCATTAAAAGCAAAGAGGTTTTTGTTTATAGGCAATGCGTTTCCCAAATCTGTCTATCGACGGGCCGTGTTGCGAATTCTCGTGTCAGCCGTCAATGACCGGATTATGAAGGAAGGAAAGAGGAAAAATAAACAACACTCAACCCTACAGAACTAACGTTCTCAGAAATTACTTCAATTCTCCATCGAGTGATTTTACCAATCGCGTCAATTTATTTATTTATTTATTTAATACTTTAAGCACAAATGTACAGAGGCGGACTTAATGCCATAGGCATTTTCTACCAGTCAACCTTAGGGTGATGCAGAGACAAACAGTGAATTACAAAAAATGTTACAAAAAAAGTCAATGAATTACAAAAAAAAAAACAACCGACTTCAAAAAGAAAACTACAAAGTGATAAATAACTTTAATTTCGGAAGTCGGTGTCGTTGGTTCTGCATTTTCGTTTTTTGACACCGACTTCCGAAATTAAATTTATTTATCACTTTGTAGTTTTTTTTTTAAGTCGGTTGTTTTTTTTTTGTAAAAAAGTTTTTATTTTTCACTTTTTAGCTGTATCTACTCCACACAAATTCAAATAACACTAGTGCAGTGAAGAATTGAAGACACCGACTACAAGAATCATCTAAATTCGCATAGAAATTCCGGAGATGCAGTATATTTATACATATAACAACGTACATAAGAATAATTACATAATGTATTATATACTAAAACCTTCCTGAAACTATGTAGATCACATTAGTGAAAGAATGATCAAAATTGGTTTATTAGTTTTTGAGACAATCGCAGACATACAAACATACATACATACGGGTCGAATACAGAACCTCCTTTTTTGAAGTCGGTTAAAAACATAAACATTAGCTATATCCGTACTAAACTGAAACTAAACTAACTAGCCCGTATTGTCCCACTGCAGGGCAAAGGCCTCCCTCTCTCTTTTCAACACAATTCTGTCTTTTACGAGTGAATATATATAATATCCGTACTATCCATACTTAATATTATATATTCGAAAGTAACTCTGTTTTTATGTTACCTTTTCACGGCTAAACCACAGAACGAATTCCGATAAAATTTGGCAAGGAGAAAAATGGCATCCTGGGGAAGTAAATAGTCTACTTTATGTCTCGGTAGCACGTTCCCGTGGAATAATTTCCGACATACATGCGAGCGAACCCGCGGACAGAAGCTAGTTTTTTTATTAAATAAATTTATTTATTTTGCTTGACCTATTTATTATATTACAACAAAACTAACACACATTACACAAGGACATTGTGTTAGTTTTCTGTCATGGCCAAACTTCCAAATATTTATAAATAAAAAAAATAAAAAGGGTCCATATTGATCTTTTTTTTGTAATACCATATAATTATGTAATAAATAATTATGGAATGCAATAAAAAATTAAGTATTGAGTATTTGATCTGAAAGTAATAATTTTGAAATAATATGCTTTGCTAGAGTACGAATACGATCATTAATCCAAAACAAGCTCTTCAATGCAACACAACCCAAAAATTCTCGCCATTTAAAGAAAAAACCTGCCAAAAACTGCTCCTACCACAATTATACGCAGTTTAAGCCCGTAGTTTGTCAACTAACCTTGAACCAGCGACCTACCGACCCACCGCCTGAGCATAAACTATTGGATCCATATTTCACGGGACAAAGGGGTCCTCCCAAATATAAAGTTTGATTTTTACGTAGTTCTGATTATGCGTAAATCGTCCAAGTTACGTGTAGTTTGGTACTTACCTACTAACCTCTTTACGATTGGGTTGAGAGACTAATTATTATCTTTGGGATCTGTAACCTTATTTGCAAATGTGTTTTATCTGATATCCGTGATGACGCGAAGAATCATCTTTCTCATTATTGGAAGATTCTTGCTTATAAGGATTTGGTACGACAGTGGGTGCCCAAATGGCAGTAGATACCTAATTCTTGCGATTGGGAGATAACGGTTAGACGTAACGCGAAGATAATGTGGTGCATAGTTACTGAGTCGATCAACTCAGCCTATTGCAGTCCACTGCTGGACATAGGCCTCTCCCAGGCTGCGCCACAACACCCTGTCCTTCGCCTTCCGCATTCAGTCTGTCCCAGCCACCATTTTTAGGTCGTCCGTCCATCTAGCTGGAGGCGTCCCACACTACGCCTGCCGATACGCGGTCTCCACTCCAGGACTCGTATGCTCCACAGAACTGAGATGACAACTAAAGAACGAATAAATACACCGCTGTTGTCCGTCCTTTAGCGACAAAAAGATGAGGAGAGTTAGTAGGTATAGCAAATGAGTCACCGCTGTTTATTTTCATAACACAAAGACAACATAATATTTATTTAAACAATCACGTGCGGTGGCTGTGCGTTATTTTTGTCACTGTCGCACAACTGTCAAACTACAAGTGCAAGATAGAGACGGGACCGGTACGTGTCTGACTCAAAGCACGTGCTAAGGCCCCTCGCCCACGGCGACTTTTTGTAGCGATGCTGTCGCGCGTTTCGTAAACGTCTGACAGCATCGCTACTAAGGCGCGTTAGTCGCATTTGCAACGCGCTACAGAAGCGATGCCAACGCGCTACTAACGCTACAGCATCGCGACTGTATCAATGCAAACGGGCGACCGTGTCGGACGACATCAGAGAGAGAACGGAGGGAGAGTGGCGCGTGAGTGGAGAACCGAGCATCAGTGCAACACAATCGCGTTTGCATCAAAGTCAAAGTCAAATCATTTATTTCAATTATGCACACTAAAGGCACTTTTGAACGTCAAAAATTATAGTAAAACGAATTGATTCTAGTCGCCCATTCCAAAAGGTAGTTTTCGTATGGAGAAGAATGGGCAAGAAACTCCACCGTTACTCTTTTAAAATGTTTTACAAGTTTTGTATACATTAATTATATAATTATATGTGAAGACGATCGACGACGACATCGCGACAGAAGCGCGAAAGTATCGCGTTTGCATCGCGACTGAGATTCGTGGTGTGGGCGAGGGCAAACAGCTAGCGACCGCATCGCGACTGTATCAATGCGAACGCGCGACAGCATCGCTACAAAAAGCCGCCGTGGGCGAGGGGCCTTTGTAACTTTTATAGATCTCTTTATTAAAAGTCACTGTGAATGACATTCGTTGGAAATAAGAGTGGCTAATATTATATTATTTTGGGATGCATAAAGAAGCCTCCTCGTGTAGCGCAGCTTGTTCCTCCAGTTACTCAACTGAACCGAGCGCTCGGCGCATCCTGGACAGTCACACCCAACACCTTATTTAACTGGCCAATTCTTCCCTTGCGGTGGTAGGGCTAACGCCCGGCTAGTTTGCGACCACCCTCCCACCGGAGTCCGGGGTCAAGCAGCCTGCTGTGTATCGTCGATGCGTGGGAGTTCCAGTGTCTTAGGCATCTTCTGGGCACGCTCGTTCCATCATAGACCTCATCCACCGCTTTCCATCAGGCGTGATCGAGGTCAAGAGCGGGCCCATTCAGTAAAAAAAAAAACAAAAAAAATTAGGCCATTTGTAAGGAAAATCTTATTCCTTTCCTGCTTATACAATATTAATTAAAACAATGTTTTATTCTCAACATTTCCATCATGTAACTCACTTTCACAGAACTCCGTGAAATCCGGAAAGTGTCAAGCTATATATTATTTAATCCAGTACTCTTTTCCATTAGCCATGACGTCACAAAGGCAAGCTTTTAGTACAATGTGTAAGTTCAAAAATGTTAAAAAAAAGTCGTAAGACCAAAAAATTTCAACAAAATATATCGTAACCTTGCTCTGTGAAAACGCGTGATAATTTTTCACCACCATACTTTTCGAGATAAACCTGATCCTTTTTACGACGCCGGACTCCGGTGGGAAGGTGGTCGCAAACCAGGCAGGCGTTAGCCCTACCACCGCAAGGGAAGAATTGGCCAGTCAAATAAGGTGTTGGGTGTGACTGTCCAGGATGCGCCGAGCGCTCGGTTTAGTTGAGTAACTGGAGGAACAAACAGCGCTACACGAGGAGGCTTCTTCATGCATCCTAATTTAAAATAAAAACATGAGTATGAAAAAAAAGTTAAACTGTATAAATTAACTTTTTATCAACCTCTGAAATATTCCTTAAATATCTGTTTTTGTTTTCCTTATTTACTGAAGATTCTTTCCTCATGTAGCTCCTGGCATGAGCTTATCTTTAATTAATGTGTAATTCCATTATAAGTCACCTAAGGGGTATATACCCTTAGGTGACTTATAAGCAAAACAGTATAAATAAACACAAAATTCGTGACACAAAATGGTTGAAACTATAATTTACTTTACGTAGCATATAATTATATCAAATTTATAAATTTTTGCAAACATGATTCCCGAAGCCATTAATTAAGTTGGGGTATTCCTCAAAGCGCAACTATTTTTAAGCGCAACTAAATTATTCCTCGAAGCGCAACAATTTGAGTTCAATTTTATTTTATTAGACCAGAATTTATAATACAAAATAAGTATTCTACGTAGTAGGGTTTCAGTGTATTGGCTAAGCGTGTAACGTAACTAGGATCCCTTGTTAGCTTAGGACCTCCTCGCCCGTAACTATAGCAAACATCATAATATGCCGCGTCAAAATTCATCACACTATAATATCTAGGACCTAACTTTAAAATTTATAAAATATTTCTTTTCAAAATTCGACACCTATATCAGTGAAATCAAATGCTCAAAATAACTTTTTCTTCCCATTTGGAATATTAACTTTTTGTATACTCAGCCTAACTTCGGACTTGCGCCGTCGTAGCACCGCGTAGCCGTCGCTTCAGTCGAGCTACGCCGGCCGCCCCGATCGCTACGCCGTAGCGGACCATGCCGCGCGCTACGATCTAATCACAAACGTGGTCAAACTTTTCCTAGGATATATTAAACTAGTTAAGTGAACACTGTGTTCGTTATAGGAATATGTAAAGTGTATTTTAGTGTTAAAGTGTCTATTAAAAGTGTGAGTGTACACTTGGCTATAATTATTATGATCGTTGGTCGCCGCTGTCCAATTTGCAGAAACAACAAACGATGACGTTTTCATTTTACAGGTTAGTTGTGTTTTTAATTAATATGAGATGAGAGGCCATTTTCCATTCCCAGTTTTTTTTTTTCGGTATATAAAAACTTATTACTTTGCGCGTCATTACAGTTATTTCATGAAGTTTTATAGAGACTATAAAAAATTTCGGTCTACATTAACCGCGAATTGGTCGATTGTATGCATAATAAATTTGATTTTTTTTTAATTTTATGTGTTATAAATCTGATGAGGTTGGCACAAAGCTCAAGAACATTGTAGAAGGTGAAATTTGAACAAATATATGAGGATTTTTTATTTTTGCGAATAAAATGAAAATTAGTTTTACGTCTCGCAGCTGTACTTTATGTGAAATGTTTTAATTTAGTCTAATACTCTAACATAATGGTTTGCGTCCATGTTTTTTCATTAAACATCTGTAGGCGACCGCCTAGCCCTAGGGATTACTGAAAATTACATATTTAAATTTTGATATTCTAAAGTAGATATTAATATTACTCTGAGCTTAATTAAAATGAAACCTAGATTTTTCTGCAGAGATTTTGTATTCTTTTCATGCTTAAAATAATATTTTTGACCAAATAATTACTAACTGCGCTTTAATATTTTAATTAATAACGATTTACAAATTACTTTCTTAGTAATATACGGAAAAATACCAAATTAACATTAATGAATCCGAAATAGACAAGGAAATTGTTTCACGAAAATCGGAACAGATTTTAACGGAAAAAGGTCATGAAAAATCTTAAATGCTCAAATGCGATTTATGCTCACGGCTCATGAATATAAGGCAATCTTTATGAGAAACAAAAAGGTGGCTTGATTTTCTTATGGGGCATATTTCGTAAAGATGGTTGAAAAATTACTGAAGCGTAATATTCAGGTTCAATGTAGATATATGGAGAGTGGGTAAGAGAGAAATAGAGAAAAGGTGGATTGAGCAAGTATGCCTACGTCATGACGGCTATAGGCTGATGATGATGGTGCAGATTCAATTTCAAATTCAAAGCATTTATTTCAATTAAACCATGTACAGGCACTTTTGAATTGTCAAAATTAAATAGTCGGTCAGTTAGTTATAAAGTTGAATCTAGTTGCCCATTCCAAAACGTAGATCTCTATGGAGAAGAACGGGTAAGAAACTCCATGGACACTCTTTTAAATCAAGATATTACAAAATCCTGGGTACATTATTCTTGTTGCTTCTATATGTGAGAACAATGTAAAAAAAAACACACAAATGAAGAAACAATTCAAAATATAAGATTAAGAATTATGTCATATTTCCAATAGCATTCATAGAGTTTGGTTCAAAAGAGATTGTTTCTATTGTTATTGACATTATAACACCAGAAGGTTTATTCTCGTAACTTAAAACGTTCAAAATCTTGTCGCCATCTCATCTCGGCGACAAACAAACGTCAAAACGTAAAAACGTAAAATGTAGGAAAATTAAAGGTATTTTTGACAGAATGAGACTGAGATCAGACTGTGAACGTTCTTTAAATTACGAGAATTGCCCCTCTGGTTTCATTACATCATTGACCATTAAACATACTGACAAATTAAACCATACTATCTATATATATAACAGGAGAACTGACTGACTGAAATATCAACGCACAGCCCAAACCGCTGGGTCTAGAGATCCCAAATTTGGCACGTACGTTCCTTATGAGGTCTAGGGGTGCACTAAGAAAGAATTTTTCAAAATTCACCCCCTAAGAGGGTGAACGGGGGAAGGGAGGGTGAAATTTCACGTGGACGAAGTCGCGGGAAGAAGCTAGTAATATTATAAATTTCAAAGTAACTCTGCCTGAATTTTAACTTTTCACGCCTAAACCATTGAACAGATTTCGATAAAATTTTGCAAGGAGGTAGATGGCATCCTAGGAAAGCACTTAGGCTTATTTTTGTCACGGTAGCTCGTTCCCGTGGGATAATTTCAAATACCTATCCTATTAGCATAATGAAAATAATAAACCTAAAAAATAAAATTTACAAGAAACATTTTCCACGGTAAGCGACGAAATGTCTTCTCCCCAGACGCCATCACTTATCACGGGTTGAAAACATTTCCTTATCACGCAAAGTACTGCGACCGCGAAACACTGATGACACTCAATCCATCTCCTACTCATCCCTAAGGAGTTATCGTGTTAACAACCTAAAGGTTGGTCCATAGGATGATAGGATACTTTTAACATATTAGAAAGAGGGTTACATAAAATGGCGGCTGAGACAAGGTGGATGCGGAAGGTTCGAAGAGCTGGATATTCTGTCCATCAGTGGACTGTGATAGGCTTAGTTAATTGATTAGGTTATAATAAAATAATACTATAATATATTCTTTATTTCGGACTACACATACAAGTACACGATGAATTGCCAAACTTAAGTGACAATGGGCAGCGCACATTTCTCGCAGAACAGATGGCCGATGGGACCGAAAGGTTCTGGAGTGGCGACCGCGTACCGCAGGGCGTAGCGTTGGAAGGCCTCCCACAAGGTGGACCGACGACCTTGTGAAGGCCGCAGGAACTCGTTGGATGAAAGAAGCACAAAACCGGTCGAAGTAGAGGTGCTTGGGGGAGGCCTATGTCCAGCAGTGGACGCCTTTCGGCTGAAATAATGATGATGATGATACAAGTATACGTAATCCATATAATGTTAGTAACAATGAATTAAAAACTACACACATCAAAAGTGTCTAGGGATCAAGCATTTTTATGCGGATTTCTTGAGATTGAGATGTGGCTTTGTAATAAATTTATGATTTTATAAATTTATATGGATCCTTTTTGGTGCATTTCATAATTTGAATCAGGAACTGTGAATCAAATTCGAGTAAAAGATGAAAATCACCTGTCAATATTTTCCCTATAAAAACATACAACGCATTGAAGACATTATTAGTGCTACTGTTTCCCTACTACTGATTAAAACCAACGTTATTATGGAGCGGCGACGTCATTTAAGCAGGGAAGAAATGCTCAGAGCCGTGGGAATGATAGAAGCTGGTTCCCGGCAACGTACTGTGGCTTTAGCTCTGAATACAAGTCAGAGTGTTATCAGTCGACTTTGGACACGTTACCGAAGCACTGGTACCGTGGCTGAGCGCCATGGAGGACGGTATCGCTGCACCACACGGAGACAAGACCGATACATTCAAATCTTAACTCAAAGAGCTCCAACAATAACCGCCATGATGTTAGCCGTGAGGCTTCATCACTCTTCAGGGAACTTAATTAGCGACCAAACAGTCAGAAACCGCTTGCATGAAGTGAACCTTCATTCCCGAAGACCGCTACGGGTACCACCTATAGCAATGCACAATCGTAGGATTCGATATCAATGGGCTCTTGAACACAGAAATTGGGCAGAAGAACAATGGCGTTTCGTGTGCTTTTCTGTTGAGTCTCGTTTTGGTATGAGACCGGATACAAGACGTATACGACACTGGAGAACCCCTGGACGCCAACAGCGATTAAAATCCTGCCAGGAAGTCCATCCTTATAGTGGTGGAACCATCATGGTATGGGCGGGTATTTGGATCGGCGGAAGAACTGAGTTGATTTGGATCAGAGGCAACCTCAACGCTCAAATTTATGCTGAGACGATTGTATCAGACGTCATCGTTCCTCTACAAGTGCAAATCGGTCCCTTATTTCAGTTAATGCATGATAATGCACGACCGCACACCGCAAGAGTTGTAAGACAGACTCTCGCCGCAGCTAACATCAATGTCCTGCCCTGGCCTGCTCAGTCGCCAGACTTGAACCCGATTGAGCATGCATGGGATATGCTACAGAGAAGAGCTCTGCCGAATATGGAGGGTATCCAGTCGCAAGAAGACCTTTTTTTGTTGTTGCAACGAACATGGGCTGCCATTCCACAGCGTGATTTGGATGAACTCATTTTGAGTATGCCAAACCGATGTTCTTGTGTTGTTAGTGTTCGCGGTAGAAACACGGATTATTAATTGTTTAAGTTACCCAATAAAATTTTAAAGAAAACTGTTATTTCAGTCTTTTTTTCGAACTTTTGTGTTAGTGGTTCAAATGTCAAAAATCCCTTTATTAGAAAAATGGCAAATTTCTTTATTAATGCAAAGGTGACTTGGTTTATCGTTACTGTGACAAACGAAAACACTTTATTTGATGAATCCTTAAAGAAAATTTTAATTAATATCAATCAGGAGAAAAGTTATTGCAAAAATATATGTTGATCCCTAGACACTTTTGATGTGTGTATGTTAGTAAACTTTTACAAACTAATACAACTTAAAAAGACGTGGCCCAACACACAATGGCACGTGCCTCCTTACCCAGTGTCTTATAAAGGGAATGTCCACTTTGTCTAATAATGTTTTTAGAATGCTGTTGGTGCTTCCGCGCAACCTACCCATTATTAACGCTGTTCTCTTCCTCATAATGGCATAAAAGTCACTGCTTTCAAAACGCTGAAGGAAAACATCGTGAGAAAATCGGCATGTCCTAGAACCTAAAATTCGAAGACATGTGACATCTGCCAATCCGCACTATGGGCCCGCGTGGTGGATTACAGCCTACTCCCTCTCACTGAGAGGAGGCCTGTGTCCCAGCAGTGGGAACATTAGGTATAGGCTGATTATGTTATGTTAATATTATAAATGTACACGACGGACGGACGGTCGGACGGTCTAGATGGACGGACAACCTGAAGAAGGTGGCTGGGTAGACTGGATGCGGAAGGCGGAGGACAGGGTGTTGTGGCGCAGTCTAGGGGAGGCCTATGTCCAACAGTGGACTACGATAGGCTGAGTTGATTATAAATGTGACAGTTTTGATTTTTGTTACTCAATCACGCAAAAACGTCTAAACGAAATCGGATGTGCACACAGATCGTATATAACACTTACACAAATACTTTTCATCCCCATAGTACGTTCCCGTGGGATAATTTCCGACCTCCATGTGGGCATAGCCGCGGGCAAAGGCTAGTGAGATATTAAATAAGAAATAAAAAAGAAAATAGATACACAATTCAATCCTCTACCACACCACGACCTTTTCTCTACTTTATGCATATTATCTAATCAATGTTTTCAGTTGAAAGGAGAGAAAAAAAGGAGTCTCGACCCTCAGGACTGTATTGAAGACAATCCTTTACATAAAACAGCACACACTTTCATTGTGACGATTTTATAAAAGGACATCTATCTGTTTTCTCAGCAATACTTTGTACAGTCGAACAAAGAAATTGGGAAGCAGATAAAAAAAAGGAAAAAAGAACGAAAAATATTTTATTTGGGACACGCACAGGAAATACAAATACTATAAAAAACATTAAATCTAACAAAATCATGAAAACAATAAAAAAGAACATTAAAACATAACATCAACAGCTTGTAATCCTCCAAGGGTTACGCAGAGGGACCTGCAGTACACCCACATTTCGCCAGTTATGTTTATGTCCCATGGGGCGAAAAATATATTCTTACGAGATATATATTATGGCGTTATATCTTTTTGGGCCTTAGAACCACATAGAAGAATCACGTAAATGTTTTGACTCGGCACACCCCAACATTGTTTAAAATTTAACTTTGCAAGTTAGCTGTAAACAGTTAAGTAAATGAAGATTTGTCTTCCCCGTAATTTGTATGATTAATGTCTTAGTAAAATTTTGATATAATTCGTGTCAAAGTTCATGTAGGTAGATTTTGAAAATGGTTAATAAACTTCTGCCATTAAAGTAAAGTAAAGTAAAGTAAATTTTATTTGCATCGATTGCAGGTACATAAAATAAGATGTTACAATAAGATGGGTGAGCCTTGTACAATCTACCCTATATAGGGCATGCAAACATTAATGTAATTGTTCACAAGTTGAAAATTAAATTAATTAATGGAAATAAAATAAAATTATAACTTTAAATCATTAGTCACATCACAATACATAAATAAAAAATACAAAATTCCACTTAAATACAATTTTGAATAAAAATCGGATAAATTGAGAAAAAACATTAAATTATTCAATACATATCCATGTCATTTAAAAAGTCATTTACTGAATAATAGCATTTGTCAATCAATAATAATGTCAGTCTTTTTTTTAAATTTTGTATTGTGTCATTTTTTATTATAGTGGGTACTTTATTAAAAATTATTGGGCCCATACTAATAACACTTTTTTTAAACAAAGCAGTATTACATCTCTCAACGTTTAGTAAGTGTTTATACTGACTTCTTATAGGTCTCTTCCTAGTTTCTGACACTGAAGTGAAAAGGTTCATGTTACATTTAACAAAGAGTGCGATTTCTAAAATATACATAGTCGGGAACGTTAAAAGTTTTAGGGACTTAAACACAGGAACGCAACTATCCGTCATTTTTATGCTAAGTATTGCCCTTATGCAACGTTTCTGTGCTTTGAACATTAACTTTGGATGTTTTAGAAAATTTGGTTACATCGAAAGGTTTGTTAAAACATTAGGAAAAAAGTGATATTTAGTGACGAATTCTGGGAAAGTTTCAAAATACATGAAAATTGTAGTTTCTCGAATCCCACTAATTTATTAATTTTTATAAATGGGTCACACTATCACGTCCTAGAAGGAATACGTTAAGTAACAAGTGAACCTGTATACGTATCTCGTTGTTTGATTGTACTTTAGAACACGCTCGCGTTATGAAATTTTCTGTAGATATTAGTATTCTTTTGCCGTGCTGTTAAGGACAAGAATGTAATAGTGTGACACATCTAGTCTTGCTTGTAAAGGGCTCATGTTTTTGTCTCAATTTGTCGTCGTGTGAGAAGTGACAGATATATCTACTGGTATTATAGTGAAGCCTTTTTTTTGTACGTGTAGTGTATTATTGACAGCGGGCATCTTGAAACTTGATGCTTTCATTTGTTTCGTATGTAGAGACGCCGCAATCAACTTTGAACCTTATACTTTAGCGATAAAGTTGAAAATCTATTAAAGAAATTTGACAGATTGTAGTAGCTTGATGTGCTGGCGTCTGTACCTAGCTATAGCGCTACAAGTTTCTTTTGGCGCGTGGTCAAAATCGGAACTAATGTCGCCATCTGGTTTTTGAAGTGAAAACTGCTTTAGGCGCGTTGGGCATTTTTTGAGATGGTAAAAAACCATTGAATTCACGCCACTGTTACCGTAAGCGACACCGATTTGGATGTGTTCGGCTGTCCTCAGGATGTACTCGGTTTTAATGTATGTATATCCGATATGTCAGTGAGTGATGGCAAAATATTCTGTTTGTGTTTTGTTTTCACTTCTGTCGGCACTCCCGGAGTGCCACTGTTTTTTTATAGGTAATTAGGTAGACTAGTGTGGGACAAAATTTAACAATTGGAAATAGGTTCCACCGTTTTCTTGCGACTTAGATTACTGCAGAAAAAGAAATAATTGCTTTTATCGGTTTTTTATATTTTCTACTTAAGGAGTACCTAAATAGAAAACCAGTCACCGAAAGACAACAGGAATTCAAGTTACCTAAGAAATTCAGAAATAAATAATTCTATTCGTTTTTATTTTCATTTTCTAATGACAATCGTGTTTAATTACCTGTGTAGGTAATAATAAAATTGTTATACAATTCTAAGAACACTATAATTTGCTTTCTAAGGTCGTAATTACGGTTTTATTTTTCAGTTTCAAAAGATGTGATTAAAAGTTTGTTTTACCTTTCAAGAATCGGAATATTTTCATAGACTCAACACCTACATAATTATGACTAAAAGAGAAAAAAAAATGCTTAATTCGTGTTATCTTATATAGATAATAATTAATCTGCCTAGCCTTTTCCCAACCATGTTAGAGTTGGCTTCCAGTCTAACCGAATGCACCTGAATACCATTATTTTTACATGGAGCGACAGCTACTCGTATCTGATCAACCCAGTTACTGGGTAACAAAGCCAATATCCCTTGGTAAGACTTTTTGGGCTTGGACTACCCGTAACGAATATCAAAGATCTATGAATGACAGCCGGGAACAACGGTTTGACGTACTTTCCGAGGCATGGAAGGGCCTCAATATGTAATGGTCACCCATCCACAAACCGACCGCGGCAAGCGTAGCTTTACCTTCGAATGATCCGTGCGACTGCTATCATTTAGCCACGAGCCCTTTACATATTATTGCCAACGGATATTAAATTCTTTGTATGTAATCTTTAGGGTTTGTTATAACTAAGTTTAAAACTTTTCCCTAGCTCTCGCAAAATATAGGAATCGGCCTTTGCATTTCCTAAAGACGGAACAAATTCCGGGTCCCTATTTCAGGTCTCACATTTCTCCAATTCCTAGAACACTAAAGTGCTCCACCATGGCCATCCATCACTGAGAACCAGGCCGATTTGAATTGCGAATGCTGATATATAGGGTCCCATTAAAATAGATGGACAAATTTTAACACAGTGCTCAGTACGTCTAACCAAAGATATCCAAGCAAAAAAAAAAAATAACACTGATTAAAGTGATTTTATTTTGACCTAAAATAATAAATTGCCGGCACGTTAGTGTATTTTCGTTAGCTGATTATTTTTCTTGTAAGTATCTAATGCGTTTTTCTTATATATATTTTTTACCATCGTCCTTATTTTGGTGATCTGAATGATTTCCAAAATTTGTCCATCTATTTTAATGGGACCTTATATAATCGTTCATTGGATCCCGGACTAAATAAAGCGTGGAATTCAGCAATCGTGTAATAACGATCTTTATTTGTTTTTTTTTTACATAAATTCACCAATCAGTAAACTCGTTGCGGTGCGGTTTAATATTTTAAACGTTTCACACTAATATGAGGCCGCAACTTTTATTGTATAACTGGTCAGATTTTTTAATGGAATTTCCATTTTTAAAAGCTTTGTATCGGGTAGTTTGAGCCTGGATTTACAGAATCTGGCTCAATGAGTGAAATCAAATCATTGTTTGCTTGATGTTACTCATGTTAGTATTTATGACACCCGGATCTGTTTTTTGCCTACATTCTATGTAGTTTTTGTCATAACATATCTGGCTTGGTTTTTATCCGACTGGCCCAAAGGAGGGCAATATTTTTGTTGTACAGTTTATGCTTGATATTTAAATAGACACAGTAATAATTCAGGCGTCGTAATAGTAACGTATGTAATCAGCCTATAATGTTCCCACTGCTGGAACACAGGCCTCCTCTCTACGAGAGAGGGAGGGCCGAAATCCACCACGCGGGCCCAGTGCGGGTTGGTAGATGTCACATGTCTTCGAATTTTTAGTTCTAGGACATGCCGGTTTCCTCACGATGTTTTCCTTCACCGTTTTGAGAGCAGTGGTGATGATATAATTTACACAAAGTAAAGCGCGTGTCTGGGTTCGAACCTACGACCTTCAACTCGTAAGTAGCGGCCGTGACCACTGGGCCACCACTGTAATAGTAAAAGAAAAAAAAAATATTTTGAATCTCAATACTCAATACTTTATGTGTAGTCCAGAAAGTGTACCTAAAATTATATATGATCACCATGGGGGTTGGGTACAGCAAAATCGTAGAAGAGAGGAAGCTTTGAAAAACTTGGCTTATCTTATCAGTCTTCTGAAAATCTAATATTATTATATTACGTTTTTGTCCCAACAGATGGTCTAAACAAGCATCATTTTACTTATATTTACGGAAAACTTACTTTGCAAAAAAATATTCAGAAATAGCGTGTATTCAAAGTGAAACTTCCAAAAAAAAGGTCAAAGATGACAAGTGAAGGAAAATAGATTTTGGAAATCTCAAACACAATAGGATCTGCAGTTACTGTCCCTTTGTCGCCATCTACGACCCCCGGGGGAACCAATCCGGTAATCTCATTCGTAACACGGAACCAAACTGCTTGTGATTGGGGTTCCGAAGTCCAAAACACGTAAGCAATCTTTGTTTATGATTGCAGGAAGACATACGGAAAAATAACTTGGGAAGGAAAATCTGGAAATTCTAGGCTATCCTGAATCTTCTAAATTTTTTTTTTTTTGAGGGACTGCGGGTTGCTTCAAACTGTTATAAATTTAGTTTACATTTTGGAAGATAGGATTCGTCAATTGATTGAATGTCATATTATTATAACTATCCCTAGATGAACATAGTCCTAGATGGACTCACATACACACAAAATATTCACACAAGATTCAAAAAATCAAGTACAGAATATTTTATTTTACATTAACCTGCATGGGTACGATTTCGACTGGTTGTTTCCTATGGAGAAGAGCCGGTAAGAAAATCCACGGTTGCATTTTAAAAAGAAAAGCCTCTTCCAATGTTTTCAAATTACATTGTAGAAAGGTATGAGAGGACAGTGTTGGACTGTCAACAAGAACCAGGTACTTAACAAAATAGAAAATGGCCAACAAATTGAAACATCTAAGCCATCTAAGCTAAGACAAAACATCTTTATAAAACAATTGCTTTAGAATTCTGGCTACTGTATTTAAAATAAATTTCCTGTACAAAGCAGTAGACAAAAACTTTTTCAAGCAATATTAATGCCCTATTGCTGTCGAATTTTCAGCTCGCTTTTGATGGAGAGATGGAATACCCTTTACTATGTACACTCAATCAATCTGCCTAGCCTTTTCCCAATTATGTTGGGTTCGGCTTCCAGTCTAACTATGTAAATGCAGCTGAATACCAGTATTTTACATGGAGCGACTGCTTATCTGACCTCCACAACCCAGTTACTGGGTAATACGATACCTCTTACCCCCAGTTACTGGGTAATACGTAAGATTGGTTGTTAGACTTTCGGGCTTCTGACGACTCGTAACGACTGTCAAAGATCCACAAATGACAGCCGGGACCAACGGCTTTACGTGCTTTCCGAGACACGGATGGGTCTTGGTATGTAATGTTGGTCACCCATCCATCGAACAACCGCGGCAAGCGTAGCTTAATCTGATCGATCGAACCGTGCGGCTGTTATTACTTAGCCACAAGCCCCTTATGTACTCTGTATTGTTATTATTTAATGCTTAGTGGCGGAGAGCACTGGTGGCCCAGTGGTATCGACCGCGACTTACGAGTTTTAGGTCGTAGGTTCGAACCCAGATAAGCGCTTTACTTTGTGTAAATTATTTCATCACCACTGCTCTCAAAACGGTGAAGGAAAACATTGTGAGAAAACCGGCATCTCCTAGAACCAAAAATTCGAAGACATGTAACATCTACCAACCCGCACTGGGCCCGTGTGGTGGATTACGGCCCACTCCCTCTCACAGAGAGGAGGCCTGTGTCCCAGCAGTGGGAACATTATAGGCTGATTATGATGATGAATCTGTAGTGCTGTCGAAACGCATCGTGTCGTGGTACTGTTATCATAACATTTATTAGCAAAGCGCTTTCATTTTTTATGCATACAATATATGCATGTAGTAATAGGGTAGCACACAATATGATTGTTCATGATGTTAATATTTTGTTTTTAACTAAGTGGTTGTAATGATAATGATAAAATTATAAATGACTCGCTGCGCCCCGCGGTTTCACCCGCATATGTTTCGATTCCGTGAAAATATCGAGATAAAAAGTATAAAATATTTGTGTGACAAATTTCATCCAAATCCGTTCAGTTGTTCTTGCGTTAAAGATTAACAAACATCTATCCATCCTCACAAACTTTCACGTTTGTAATATTATTAGTAGGATTTTATTTCTGTAATAAGTAGGTTTGCATAAACACTTTTACACGTCAATCATATTTTAAAAACCAGATAAGGTCGGCGTTTCCTATCTGACTACTCTGAGAAGAAAGGCTGAAACAAACTCAATATTTTTTTTGTTAAGTGCATCTTACTTGGAACAGCACCGTTTAAGAATTACATGACATAACATAACATAATCAGCCTATAACGTTCTGGGACACAGGCCTCCTCTCAGTGATAGGGAGTGAGCCGTAATCCACCACGCGGGCCCAGTGCGGGTTGGCAGATGTCACATGTCTTCGAATTTATTATTGTAGAACATGGCGGTTTCCTCACGATGTTTTCCTTCACCGTTTTGAGAACAGTGGTGATGAAATAATTCACACAAAGTAAAGCGCCTGTCTGGATTCGAACCTACGACCTACAACTCGTAAGTCGCGGCCGTTACCACTTGGCCACCACTGCTGTTTGAGAATTAATTAATAAATTTTAGAACGAAACGGCGCGATGGCTTGAAACAAAACGCCTGTTTTTAATTAACTGCAGTATTCACTAATTAACGACTACTTAGACTTAACGTTAATTTATTGCTCTAAGTACTTTTGTTACTGTATTGTGTAACGTTACTAATAATGATTTGAGATCTTAGAACGTATCGTTCCCCTTCCTTTACATTTTTCTTCAATTTACTTAGATCCTTTTAGTAATTTAGGATGAAATAATATTTGACAGTGGCAGTAAGTGGCTTACGTGGCAGTGGGCAGGGCACATTGCTCGCAGAACAGATGGCCGATGGGGCCGAAAGGTTCTGGAGTGGCGACCGCGTACCGGAAGACGTAGCGTTGGAAGGCCTTCCACAAGGTGGACCGACGACCTTGTGAAGGCCGCAGGAATCCGTTGGATGCGAGAAGCACAGAACCGGTCGAAGTGGAGGTGCTTGGAGGAGGCCTATATGTCCAGCAGTGGACGTCTTTCGACTGAAATGATGATGATGATGAATATTTGACAAGTTTATAGGACATTATTATATTGTAGCAATAGCTTCTGCCCGCGACTTCGTCCGCGTGAAATTTCTTATTCCCCTGACCCACGCATCGCATCGCGTCGCCTGCTCGCGCTGTTCCTTTGTTTTCGCTTAGCGTTCTTTTTGAAGTGAAACTTCTTTACGCACGCTTGACTTGGGGAGTAAGCTGGCGAACGCGTGACGTAAGCGTTACATAAAGTGTGATCGGGCGAGGCGAACGGGAGTTGAGTGGGGGATATAAGCAAGAGACAGCAGTGCGCGCGCACAATTTCTTTCTCTCTTCCTCTCATAGCCAAATACGCAATACTGAAGTTTCACTTCAGTCGTGTGGTCATAAGCACACTTGTTTTTATTTTCTTCTTTTTGTTCGGCTCCTATGCGTTCTAACGGTGTATGTATATAGCCTATAGCCTTTCTCAAGAATTGGGCTACCAAATGCAAAAAAAAAAAAAACAAGTTCGACCGGTAGTTCCAGAGATTAGCGCGTGCAAACAAACAAACAAACTTGAGCTTTATTATTGGATAGTAATAAAAGCTCCGACAAAATTATAAGAATTGTCCTTACTCAAAATATTAAACTACTACTTACCTACTTATGAATAAAAAAATTACGAAACGACCGAATGAGGTACTGAAATCTTCGAAAAATAAACATGACTGTTTATTGCTATAATACTTTTCTACCAGCTTAAATTACGTTTTAACATATACCTAGGTAAAGGTATTTGTATTCTCATTCGCTCGCTCTTACATCCTAAATCGACGTCGCCCCGCGTATATAATTAATATGATTATTTTGACAAAACCACTGTTGTTGTTGTTGTCTTTGGCAGTCGTTACGGGTCGTCAGAAGCCCGAAAGTCTGACCACCAGTCTTTCCAAGGGATATCGTGTTACCCAGTAACTGGGTTGTGGAGGTCAGATAGGCAGTCGCTCTATGTAAAATAATGGTACTTAGCTGCATCCGGTTAGACTGGAAGTCGACCTCAATATAGTTAGGAAATGGCTAGGCAGATGATGAGCTAGCGTATACGTCCTTATGTATTCAACAAGTTATTTGGTGCACGAATTAAATAAATTATTCATCAGTACAAGACGGTTCAGGACGAACAGCCAGGCAGAAAAGTGGTCTACCAGACTTTGCAATTTCTTTTTGACAGGCTTCTTAACATAAAAATAATACTCGTATTATGATAACAAGCCGACAAACTAAAATTAACTGCATTGCGATTGGCTGAATGAAATAACAGCAGCCAATCAAATAACTTGACATGGGATTTGACAGTTTGTTTGTGATATCAAATATTATATTCATCTTCAAAAATAATTTGAGTATCGATTACTTTATGCTGTATTTACGAATATACTAGCTCTTACCCTCGGCGTTGCTCTCATAGTGTAGGCATACCACAAAAACTGCATTTTTTCGGGATAAACGCAGTCTGCTCATAAACTATCTCAATGCGAATAACTACGTACTTTGATCCGTTACTGAGTGTGAAAAGTCTACGCTACACAGACAGACTCGAAATTCTACTTTAATTTATAATATCTATAGATATAGAAGTCGTTTTGTAGTGACGTCACGCGTTCCTAATTGAAATTGAGTCAACCGCACCAATATCTTCATTTGTTTTGATAGGCGATGTAGTCAAGACACTTTCCTCGCTAACGGTACTTGTGATGTGGTTGGAGACTGACCGATCGATAGCGAAGACTAGTTACATGCGATATACAAGTTGTGGGTACAAGTCAATGGTGTCCTACATTGTTGACGTCTTAAGGTTGAATGTAAATGTGAGCCGACGTTTTGTTAATGAATAAATTATTGGATGGTTGTAGAATGATATTCAAACATGAATGTAGAAAAATGAAATACCTACAGAAAGTTCGTATAAAAAATACTCAACAATAAAAAAACAAAACTCGTGGCATTTTAAGCGTGGTTTAAGGGGTCCGTGGCTAAATAATAACAGCCTCACGGGTCGATCGATCAGGTTAAGCTGCGCTTGCCGCGGCTGGTCTGTGGATGGGTGACCATCTTTATATATTATGGAATCAGGCGTTACTTTACGGAAATCCATGACATTAAGATGTTATGTGTAATATCTAGTTTTAATTCCGTGTAATAAAAACCCAGGCTTGGATGCTGGAAGCAATCTCACCTTCCCACGCTCATGCATATGCTGATGCAAGAAAGGAAGGAATTTTGAAGTACGGTATAGGGAACATGTTGCCGCTTACAGGAATGGCCATCCAGAAAAATCTCATTTCGCAAAACATTTAATCGATACCGGCCATTCCTTGAGCGACAACAATACATATAACATTTTGCATGTGTGTGATAAGGGTTTCCGGTTGTGTGTGTTGGAACAGTTAGAAATCTCTAAATATAATAATAACACCAGCTATGCACTGCTGAATGAACAAACAAGCTTGGTCACCTCACCGCTTTTAAGTATAGTTGCAGGTAGTTCGACACATACATCTTCGTGACGTTTGTGTTGACCGGTACCGTGCGTCATCGGTAGGGTATATAAGGCGGGGAGAGCCGTGCGTTGAGCTCACTTTACGACTAGCGGTCGACGAGGCAACATCTCCTGAGGATGCCCCGTGGAGGGGTGAAACACGTGTCGAGTATAGGTTCGGTTGTGTGGCATGCTATCCTCATTTTCCTGCATGTTTGCATTTGCATGATTACCTTTCTTGCATCAGCATATGCATGAGCGTGGGAAGGTGAGATTGCTTCCAGCATCCAAGCCTGGGTTTTTATTACACGGAATTAAAACTAGATAATTCACATAACATCTTAATGACCATCTTTATATACCGAGACCCCTCCGTGCCTCGGAAATCACGTTAAGCTGTTGGTCCCGGCTGTCATTCGTGGATCTTTGACAGTCGTTACGGGTCGTCAGAAGCCCGAAAGTCTGACAACCAGTGTTACCAAGGGGTATCGTATTACCCAGTAACTAGGTTGTGGAGGTCAGATAGGCAGTCGCTCCATGTAAAATACCATTATTCAGCTGCATTCGGTTAGACTGTAAGCCGACCCCAACATAGTTGGGAAAAGGCTAGGCAGATGATGACTATCTACCACAATCTGAATCATTTTGAAGGATATTGCTAATCCATTGCTTCATATGTTCACGTTGGTCTCGTGGTTGCAAACGCGACTGCTGAGCGTCCTTGGTTCGATTCCCAGGTCAGGAAAAACTATTGGGTTTTTACAAGAAAAAAACTGGACTACAAAGATCACCCTCATCTCAGTTCAATATCTAAGTCGGTACCTACTTTTAGTAAACGCTAAAAAAATGTCGTAAGATTTACTGAGCTGAACAAAAATAATAAAAACAAAGTTTTCCCTCTAGATTATACTGACGGCCTTCGGAAAATTCGTTTAAACGAGCTTGAGCTTACTGATTTAACGAAAGGATTTTCATAACTTAGGCTTGATATTACAAAGCTCGTCTGGGTATCAAAGATTTTCAGTTATATTTTATTTCAGTTCTTTGGGCTTTTTGGTGATGTATCTATACTCTTTACATATTTTTTTTTTTTTAGTGAAAGCTTCTTTAGGCGCGTTGGGCATTTTTTGAGATGCGAAAAAGTATTAAACTCGCACCACTGTTACCGTAATCGACACCACCGCTTCGGATGTGTTCGGCTGTCCTCGGAATGTACTCGGTTTTAATGTATATTCGATATGTCAGTGAGTGATGGCAAAGTATTCTGTTTGTGTTTTGTTTTCATTTCTGTCGGCAGTCCCGAAATGCCACAGTGTTTTTTTTTATTGTTGAATGGGCCCGCTCTTGACCTCGATCACGCCTGATGGAAAGCGATATTAAAGTAACTTTTCGGGTCTGTCTGTGTAATTGAGTTGTACTTCCAAATTACGCTACGGATTTTGACGACGTTTTCGTCATCATTTAGATAATTTGTTCTGAAAGGTTTATTTAATATTTTTTATCCTCTCTCTCCTCTTCTCTGTCCAGAGCTGCCAAGGATAAAGATTGATACCAATTGGTGGTTTGGCAAGATTGGTGATTGGATTGGTAGACGTCTGGGCCGGCCGCGATGTCGTTTGCCGTTTCACGTCTGACAGATTTTATCCGAGGAATAATTTTGAATTTTTGACAGTTCTTCCATGCAAAGTCTGTCAGACGACAATTTTATTCCACGAATAACAATTATTTGCCGATTAAAAAATCAGTCCTATTGAAAAATAAGGTCAAATTGTTTATTCTATTATTTTAACAGACTGATAGAAACTTGTAATAACAGCTGTATTATTTAATGTGATAACCTAATCGCCTCTGTATAGTTATTACTAAAGACTTTATTTTCATTATAATCAATAATAATCATTATAAATGCGAAAGCAAGTTTGTTTGTTACCTTATCCCGCCTAAATCACCGAACCGATCATCCTGAAAAAAGTGCTGTTCCCGAGGAAAACAACAATACACGTGGCGCCATCTCTTATCATAATAACGTTATTGTTGTTTTCCTCAGGAACAGCATTTTTTTTCGGGATGAAAGGTACCCTAAGTCCATTTCTGTACACCTAAAAATGTATATGCAAAATTTCAGGATGATCGGTTTAGTGGTTTAGGCGTGAAAAGGTAACAAACGAACATACTTTTAGTTAGGATAGGATTTCACGCGAACGAAGTCGCGGGCAGCAGCTAGTTATATTATAAATGCGAAAGTGTGTCTATCTAATACCTCTTCACGCTTAAACCGCTGAACCGATTTAGATGAAATTTGGTATATAGTTTGAGTCCCCGGAAAGGACATCGTTTTTATCCCGATATTCCCACGGGAAACTTATGCGGGTTAAACCGCGGGGCGGCGCTAGTATGTAATATTCATATCATTAAAAGTATAGCTGGCAATAAATGAAAAAACTTGTGATTACACCGCTTTTAAATACCCGCTCCTTTTTACAAGAGCTATGCAGAGTAACTCAGGAAATCGAATCATGTTAACCAAAAAGTTGATATACATCTATAAGGAAATCCTAAAATAAAACGTTTTATCGCATCATAACAGTTTATAGATGGTTATCAAACATGAAACGTCGTAAGGCACGATTTTCGGGACGATCATAATATATCCGAGTACGAACAGTCACGTTTTGTCAAAATAGTATGCTTTTTGTCCTTTCAATGTAGGTCAAGACCCAGATTTTTCTTGTTAGATTCAAACCTAGTAATTTATATATAAGGTACTATAAAAATATCTGCCATGGCTTCAATGGGAGACAGTATTTTGTATATCGATAACAGTAGTGAAGAAATTTTGTACCCCGTTAATATTTAAATCAATTTGAGAAATTACAGTAATTAAATAAATGTTTACTCTATTCTGCATAACGTGGTTCACAAACTACGCGCGATGTGTCGCTTCGTCACATTTTGTGACATGAAATGGCGGTGCGGCATCAGCTAATTATTATGGGACGGTTTCATGCAACTAAATCAATTCAATTTACGCACATTTTTCTGTATGAAAAAGTTTATGACATAAGATCAATAATGTATCTTTACTATTGTAATCTATATACAGAATATTGTCTCCTATTGAAGCCGTGGCAGATATTTCTATATGCTATTGATATATGCTATTCAGCTGCATCCGGTTAGACTGGAAGCCAACCCCAACATAGTTAGGGAAAGGCTAAGAAGATTGATTGAACTAGTTTCTGTATCCATACTAATATTATAAATGCGAAAGTGTGTCTGTTTGCCTGTCTGTTACCTCTTCACGCTTAAACCGCTGAACCAATTTAGATGTTTGGTATAGAGATAGTTTGAGTCCCGGGAAAGGACATAGGATAGTTTTTATCCCGATATTCCCACGGGATCACAACTTATGTGGGTCAAACCGCGGGGCGCTGCTGGTTTGTTTATAATCGCTCTTAGAATAAAACCAACACATGCAACATAGATAATTTTAAATAGTGTCAAATTGAACTCTTTCCTTTACAATAATTGATGTAACTGTGTAATTAGCTCTTGTACGCTTTATTTTTGTCGTCGTTTTTTGCACAGTTTGTTTGTTATGAAATGAAATTTTTTAGTCTAAATAGGGTATCGGAATCACTTGTACGTAATAAGGATTTGACATTTCCTATCTGACTACCACTAAGAAGAAATAGAAAAACAATCTCAGGGGTCAAAGTCTCTTTTAAAGTGCAGACAAAATCTTGGTCAGATCATGTGTGGACCATGTACGGTTTCCAAAGGAGATAAGTAACCAGGGTCGAAGTTTATTAAGAAACCGATGGTAGTTTTCGATTGAAATTTAATTTAGTTAATAGAAAACAAACAGTTCATATTTCAAGTTAAATTTCATTCAAAAACATCCATCGGTTTCTTACTAAACGTCGACTATATCCGGCGACCTAGGTTACTTATCGCTTTTTTTGACTATACATAGATTATTTGTAACAAGGTTCAAAGTGTAGTCCAGATTTTTATAGCCCGGCTGTACATTAAAATCTATATATATATATTTTTTTTATTTGAAATGGACTTGCTCTTGACTCTAGTCTAGGTCAAAGGTGACAGAGACAAAGTCGACGATGAAGCGAGCTTATCCAGAAGAAGCCTGTTCATTCTCACTTTGAAGAGATTTGGGTTGTATGCGCTCGGAAAAACAGACGCAGGTAGAGAGTTCCACTCGTTTGCTGTGCGCATTATAAAGGACATTTGCAAACGCTTAGTGTGAATTGGTGGAATAGCAAACAGGTAGGGATGGTAATATGCTGTGCGTCTGGATTTCCGAAGGTAGAAGGGGGTCGGTGGAATGAAGTCGTGGAGTTCTTGGGCACACTTACCGAAGTAAGAAAAAAATAAAAAAACGAACTAAGTAACCTATAAGCTCTATTACCTACTTCTTAAAAAACAATTAAGTCTAAATCATACCAATAATAAACTCGAAACATGTACTAACGTACATGTGTCGTGTGTCGTGTGTCTCCACACATTGGTATTATAGATAATGGTAAACCACCATGGTAACCATTATCTATAATACCAATGTGTGGAGCAATAAAATTGTATTCGAAATCTAGGTAACCTAGACTTTTGAAAAGGAACTTTGTTACTACGTAGGTAAATTACAGAAGTTCTAACCGCACCACGCCTCAAGAATCCTTATGATTATGAACTTTTAAGGCCTTATATTATATGCACGATAATAGTTAGACATTCTAGGTCGTTCCTGGAAAAAGTAATAACACTCTTATAACAAAGGTTTCAAAAGGCTTGAGGCCACATTCAGGGAATAAGCATGAGCTTGAGCCTTCAATTGTTTGTTATCAGCATAAAGCAGCATCCTACATCTCTTTTGTTAATCGCTGTGAGGCACCATCTACATATATTAATAAAACAAAGTCGTGTTAGTTACACCATGTATAACTCAAGAACGGCTGGACCGATTTTTATGATCTTTAGTTAAAATTTATTGGATTTCTCTCCACCCCGAATAGCAGAATCACTATAAAAAAAAGAAAAAAAAAATCACGAAATAAAAAATTATAAAGATTATTAATTTTCTCATACATTCGTTCTTATTGATTCTGAGGCGGCACGAAGTTTGCTGGGTTAGCTAATTTTCAAATAAACTTAAGACCACAGATATAGATACACCTACATAACGCAAGAGCAACTACTTCGCGTGCCAAAAATCGCACCAGCTTACGTACAAAAATCGTAAGCCGCCACTTTCGCGCTCAGTCCTTTGTATTGCTGGCTGGGTGAACAAGGGGTGGGGCAAGGCAGGTTCCGCACGCGGCAGCGTTTTTATATCGATTTAATTTTCACATTACTAAATAATGCTTATGACGTCATAGTAGGTAGTCAAAAAATGGCACGCTTGGTTTTCGTAAGATCGTGATACTTGCGTTATCTAGGTCAAGCTATATAAATAGAGAGAATAGTAGGAATGTGTCAGGGTACCCAAAAAATCTTGAATACAACGACAGATAAACACAAAAAAAAAACTCCCAAAATACAGAGCTAGGTACGATGCTTGCAAGGCTTTAAAACACAATTTTTATCCCATTACACAATCTTCCAAAGAGGTGAGTAAGCCGAGGTAACGAGCTATTCACAAAACGATGATAAAACTAAAACTACTCTTTCCCAGATTTATAACAAAAACGATGTATCGAAAACGGATCGCTGGTAAAAATTATGGCTTTTGTTTCGACAATGTTGAGACGTGAAGAAAACAGAAGGTGCAGTTTGGTACGATAACTCAATGATATTTTCTATGCATCATCTGTCTAGCCTTTTCCCAACTATGTTGGGGTTGGCTTCCAGTCTAACCGGATGCAACTGAATACCAGTATTCTACTTGGGTTGACTGCCTATTTGACCTCTACAACTCAGTTACAGAGTAATAGGATAACCCTTGGTAAGACTGGTTGTCAGGATTTCGGGGACCTAAAGTACTTTCCGAGGCACGCAGGGGTCTCGGTATGAAAAGATGGTCACCCACCTGCAGACCGACCGCGACAAGCGTACCTTAACCTGATCGATCGACCTGTGCGGCTGTTATTACCTAGCCACGAGCCTCTCATATTTTCAAGCAAGATACAAAAAATTATGCAATCCGATCTGCTAGTAATATTTTTTTGAGAAGTTTTTAGCTACATTTTAAGATATAACGATGAAGGATTATAAACATTCAGTTTTATGCTTGATGGAATTAGAAGCATCGGGTTTTATTAGAATGAGTAATCCAACTAGGATCCTTTTCGAAAAGATTATAGTACATAGTATAATTATAGATTTATAAGTCAATCTATTTAAGTTGATGACCACCCCAATTGCAGCGATTACGTAAAAAATGCGCGTACACATGATAGACATGAAACACAGAGATTTAGTGTGAAAGACAGAGAAAGAAGGAGTTATATCTTTCTTCTCTCTCATATAACGAAATGTGCTTAAACGTGACGCGTCCTTGATATTTCACTCTCAATTCTCGTGCGATTTATCCAATTACTTTCATAAGTCGAGTAGGTATGTTTTAAAGGATATTCCATAGTGATCCTTCTTTACACCTCCCTGCTTAGTGGTACAGGGCTATAAAATTGTAGTTACGGTATCAATCGCATGAAGGTAGCATGGATCGTTAGGTAACTTGAGTAATGGCGAAGTTATTATAGCCACCGTAATCGCTCCGAAGGAATATACCGGGAATTTTTGTAAATAACAAATGGTCGATGTTTCTTGGTAATGTGCAAGGGAAAATGTAAGGGTTTATGAGGATTTGGACGCGTTTGAGAATGGTGATTTATAATGGTTTTTATTTAATAAAAAAAACATGAAACTTTAACTGATTTTACGGCTGTTTTACTGATTAGAGTAACTCACACGGTTTTTGATGAAAAAAAGTATTTTCATGTGGGTAGGCAGAAACACCACCTGCTAAGATCCTTACACACTCTTTTTGCTTCATTTACGTTCATACATCTAGTCATACACATGAAGGTCAATTTAAAACGTTCAAAATCTAGTCGCAGTGTCATCTCGGCGACAAACAAATGTCAAAAACTTGTCAAAATGTGGGGAAATTAGAAGTATTTTTTGACAGATTGAGACTGAGATCTTGCTGAGATCAGACTGTGAACGTTCTTAAAATTACGAGAATTGCCCCTCTGACCTTTCTGAAAACATCACCAATAAATACTTTTTCTTCTAGGGGCGTCCTCTCCCGACGTTTTTACGCACATCTGCCGTGTAAAAACTTTTTGTTTATAATATTGATTTTGAAAAAAAAATAACTCGAAAATGGGCCAATATCAAAATCAAAAGTCATTTATTCAAGCTTGTCATTTACATAACATAACATAATCAGCCTATAATTTTCCCATTGCTGGGACACAGGCCTCCTCTCTGTGAGAGGGAGTCGGCCGTAATCCACCACGCGGGCCCAGTGCGGGTTGGTCATTTAATTTTAACAAAAAATTCAATACTAAATTGTAATTTCGTATGCTTACATGCTATTTGTACGCCGTTAACTGCAAAACATAGAGATCTCTGTACCTACTTATTTTATTTTAAACACCTATTTTTACACCTATGTTTAACCGATAAAAAAAATTTGACTTTGACTTCAAACTAGGCTGAAAATGAGCCCTTTTTGAACGTCAAACTTACATAAGACATTAATCCAATACGCCTGCCCTTCACCACTTCCTAGTGATTTAGCTAGGAAGAAGAAGTGGCGCGACAAACACCCCAGCAGACCTTTTTATTACTTACATAAAAGAAAAAAATTACTTACATAAAAGAAACAAATATTGATTAAAATGATTGCTAGATATGCCGCCTGCCCTTAAAAACTGGGTCACAAAAATATAATTGACACTTACATTTCTCTGGATCATGAACAAATTGATCTGCAATGCGATATGTAACAGATTGGAGCCGCGTTCCCGATCACATTAAGCTTCACATTATTATTTTTCTGTGAACAACTGAAAACAACAATGATATTGAATGAAAACAGTCAAAAATAAATGAAATTGTCGAAATAAAGTGACTTGTATTTTCAGCAATGTGTTTTTCTAAATGAAATAGGACATTTTGTTGGAATATAATAAACTTTGTGTAGAAGCTTAGAATAATAGTAACTATTTTTAAATTGAATTGGATGTTGGCTTTATTATTTTTGTCGAGTTTTGCTCAACTGTATTATTTGTATAATGTACCTATACAGGTGGTATATGGTCGTTGTCTAGAGCACAGGAGACCGTAGGACTAAAATCACATCTAAAACTAAAATGTTGAAACTGATCAGTGTATTTTGTTCTTCAGCGTTACAATAGCAAGTTTTTTTATTTTTTTTTTAATTGAAATGGACTTGCTCTTGACTCTAGTCTAGGTCAAAAGTGACAGAGACAAAGTCATTATGGAGCGAGCTTATCCAGAAGACTTGTTCGTTCACTCTCACTTTGAAGAGATTTGGGTTGTATGCGCTCGGAAAAACAGGCGCAGGTAGAGAGTTCCTCTCTTTTGCTGTGCGCGTTATAAAGGACATTTGCAAACGCTTAGTGCGAATTGTGGAAATTGACGAATTTTCTATCAACTTAGGCATTAAAAACTCTAGCATAATCAACCTATAATGTTCCCACTGCTGGGAAACAGGCCTCCTCTCTGTGAGAGGGAGTGGGCCGTGTTCCACCACGCGGTCCCAGTGCGGGTTGGTAAAACTCTAGCAATAACCTTTAGTTTGCATCCAAAAATAAAGTATACAAAAATTCTTTCCTCTCAAAAATAACTCTTGATTTTCCATATTGAGTTGTAACAACAACCCTTCCTATCTTATTAAAGCTGTATTCACACAGCAGTTCCATGCAACCAGCTGCAAACGTGCGCAAGTACCTCGTTTAGCGAATATTAGCACGCAGTAATGCATTTTTGACGAGTAAGCCGTTTTGCGCAAATGTATAAACAGCCGTACCGTATGTTGTACAAAAATAGCAGCGGAATACGTGTGCAGAGAAATAAAAATAGAAATACAAAGCTAGCCAGGGAGAAAGGTAAGCAAGTCACGTGTAAAAAGATAAAAGATCACTTAACAAAATTCAAAAGAGATTTTCTTTTGAATCTTTTTAGAATTGTGAGTTATTCTCCGAAAATAAAATTATTGTTTACGCCTGACTGATATGCTTTGTTAATTAAGTTAACAGAAGTAAAAGAGCATAAATATTTAAGTTCTTAAAGAAATTGTAACATTATTATTATAACAATTATCATATTTGCAATAGAAGAAAACACTAGTGAATTTTCTGGGGCCCGTGGCTAAATAATACCAGCCGCACAGGTCAATGGATCAGGTTAAGCTGCGCTTGCCGCGGTTGGTCTGTGGATGAGTGACCATCTTTACATACTGAGACCCCTCCGTGCCTCGGAAAGCGCGTTAGCGGAAAGCCGTTGGTCCCGGCTGTCATTCGTGGATCTTTGACAGTCGTTACGGGTAGTCAGAAGCCCGAAAGTATGACAACCAGTCTTACCAAGGAGTAACGAATTACCCAGTAACTGGGTTGTGGAGGTCAGATAGGCAGTCGCTTCATGTAAAATACTGTTTCTTATATTTATTTCATACAGATCGTGACACTTGCGTTATCTAGGTCTATCTATATTGTGTGATCACACGCCTGTTATTACTAGGGAATCCACTCAGCCGTAAAAGTATTGGGAAAGCGAACACAAACCAATAAATGGCGTTAGCGTCGCTGTAGAATGATAACCTCGTATGTCCAGAAATCCAAACTTCACAGGAAACGAAAAAAACGGTTAATTTGGTCAATGTTTAAAATATTTTTATGTGCTTTTGTCTCATGCTTTGAATGATAAAAAGGACTTCTTTAATTATACTGGATTCACAGTTTCGCCATATTATAAAATACGTGGTTATCATACGATTTTTACAAAAAAAAAAAAAAAAATGATTTTTTGACATACGAGGTATTCATTCTACAGCGACGTTAGATGTTGTAGAACCCTTCCCATATAAAGACTTAGTAAACTTTGTTACGTTGAAACATGGTTTCGGGTGCTTTAACTTTTACTATTACGTATGCTTGATTCCTATTAGCTGCATAATGAAAGTCGTTCGTTTGAATTAGGTTTAGCGTATTCAAAGGAGACTGAAAGAAATATATATATTTCTATTTTATAACAATAACATCACCACATTAACTGTCATACCTACTTCTAATGTATAAGTGAAAATATTTTTTAGACAATAGTAATTACTAAAATATAAGTGAAAATAGCACTAAATACTTTGATGTTTTACCTACTGTATCGTTTTTAGGGTTCCGTAGTCAACAAGGAACCTTTATAGTTTCGCTGTGTCCGTCTGTCCATCCGTCCTTCCGGCCGCAGCTTAACTCAGAGACTCTTAGTACTGGAAAGCTATAATTTAGCATGGATATACATATTAATCACGCCGACAAAGTGGTAAAATAAAATCATAAAAAATATTTTTTTTTAGGGTACCTCCTGTATACGTGAAGTGGGGATGTTTTTTTTTTCTCGTCTACCCCATGGTATGGGATATCGTTGGATAGGTCTTTCAAAAATATTGCGGGTTTGTGAAAACCATTTTTCGATTCGGGGGTCCGTTTGTGATATATTAAGCTTTAAAGTGATAATTTTTGTTAGACTCAAGTGCCCCACCCCCTGCCAGCTAAATGGTTGCTTTTGGATATATGAAAAAATTCACGGAAGTAGTATATATAACGAAATTAAAAGGAAAACTATCACAGCTAAGTAGGCTTTACAAGTTTACGAGTAATAGTCGACTAACTTAAATTTGCAGTTGCAATGTATGGGAGAATATGATTTTCAACTACAATGTTAAGTTTGTTCTTGAGATAAATTCATTCCAAACACGGAACCCTTTTTTATGCGTGGTCCGACACGCACTTGGCCAGTTTTTTTGTCATCAAGTTTCTCAATATCCATGATATAATTAAATTTGTTTCGAGCAGTTAAATATGGACAAGAGCTTAAATATTTAAGGTATGCGAGTCGAATCTACTTTAAACAAGAATAAATAAATAGATAACATACTTTGATCTCTTTTAATTAATTATAGTATTTGACAATAATTAACGATACATGTTGTTCCTACGACGAAGCGCGAGTGAAAAATGGGCTCAGCCCACCGAGCTCGGGATTTTTAAGGACTTGATATTCCCCCCCCGGGAGTGACGTCAGCCGATGCAGGTAGCCCGTGAATCGCCAGCAACGTTGCAACGTCCGGTCCGACGCAGGTGGCAGCACTGTACCCACGGTGCGTCGCTTGACTAGTGACACTGGCGCTATGTTTGGTCGCCAGAAGCAGTGGCGCCAACAGGTATTCAAATAAAAACACACAAAAGTAATGATATAATTGTTTATTTCGTAATAAAGTGCACCGCATTATTTAACCGACTTATTCGACCCGTATGTATGTATGTATGTATGTTTGTGTATCCGCGATTTTCTCAAAAACTAATGAACCAATTTTGATAATTCTTTCACTAATGTGATCTACATACTTCCAGGAAGGTTTTAGTAATGACATATTATGTAATTATTTTTATGTACGATGTTATATGCATAAATGTACTGCATCTCCGGCATTTCTATGCGAATTTTGATGATTCTTCTAGTCGGTGTTTTCAATTCTTCAATGCACTAGTGTTAATTAAATTTGTTTGGAGTAGGTACAACTAAAAAGTGAAAAAAACTTTTTTACAAAAAAAAAAAACAACCGAATTCAAAAAAAAAAACTAGAAAGTGATAAATAACTTTAATTTCGGAAGTCGGTGTCGTTGGTTCCGCATTTTCGTTTTTTGACACCGACTTCCGAAATTAAAGTTATTTATGCATTTGTAGTTTTTTTCTTTGAAGTCAGTTGGTTTTTTTTTTTGTAAAAATGTTTTTTTGTGACATGTTTGTGTCGTTGGCGTACAGGGCACGCGCTTGCTTGTCACGTATATTATTATGTGACAATGGCGTTCAAAAGGTTAATTCAGACGATGTAGACCCAACCTCAGTCTGTTTTGAAGCATGGACATCCTTCTCACAATTTTCTTTCTTCGGTTTAACTATCAGCTTTATGTCACTAAAATGAAATTTCTCCTTGGTCTTTGGTTTGTTGATAATGAATCCATCTATTTGCACAAATGCGGTGTCGATATTATCACCGGTGAATTCTGCTGATTCACTGGTAGTAGTAGTAGTAGTGGTAGTAAGTAGTGGGTGTAGTGGTAGTTGGGAGTTTTGGGTGTAGCGGTAGTCCGTGTAGTCGTAGTGGTTAGATGGCATGCACAAACTTCAATCGAATTCGATAATTTCGTGGAACACTCGTATACACCATAATTTCACCAGGGGTGGGGAGGCTTGATTGGATTTCTGTGGCGTCACAAACTTTGCTACGATACCATGAATGCCACTTGCAGTCTTTCCTCATCCAAGAATCACCTCGATTATACAAATCGGTAATGTTAATCGGGTGACGTAAAATATCTTCGATATCATGAGCACAATAGAACCAGAAGGTCCGACCGTATACACGATCATTCAGTAATGTAAAGTCGTAACGATCCTCCAACTGAAACAAAAGACAGTAAATTATTTACTTAACAATAGACGGGACATAGCGAACAAAATCGTAATCCTATAAAAAAAAAAAAAAAGTTTCTTTATTAACTTCAGTTGTACAAAAACACTTTCACTTTCACTTTTCACTTTTGTCCTAGTGGTCAAGAGTCTCTCAGTCTAGTGTGGTTGTGTGGTACGCCTTCGTGTCAAGTCTCATTAGTGTTCACCAAAAGAAAAATAAATTCTAAGGAAATATGCCGAGTTGCACATTACGATTTTGCAAATCTCGTTATGGTAAAACGACTGGACTTACTCGTAACTTCGGTTTATTTTCGTATGAATTATTTATATTTACTTAGTAATTAGAATTATATTATTTTGATAAATATATCTAGAAAATTTTGCAAATTTTTTGATAAAGGAGCGGAGCATCAATAAAAAATGTTGCAAAAACGGGAAAAGCTATTCCTTTTGAGAGCTTCCGTTGCGTGCGCTGCATAAAAGGTTCAAATCTCAAATAGTTTATTGCAATCCCTATTGTACAATTACAGGTAGTAAATAAAAAATAATAGAAACAATTAGGTATGGACCCTGTCGAGCACAGCAAATTTTTAAATAAGTAGAGAGAGGACTTTTCCTGAAGGAAGGTCGGCGCCTGCGACCCTTTGAGATGTTTAGGGTCGTAAGGATATTTAGAAAGAACAAATCAGATTGGCTGCCAAAAGTATAATGTCTATATTTAATACGAAACAAGTAAAATAATATAAAACGCTAATCAAGCATTACCTGGGGTTCTCTACCACAGCCCTTTCGACTGCAGTCACTGCGTCTTCATGGTTCATAATAACAATGCGACGAAGTGTCACTTTGATTTTTGAGAATAAATAAAAATGAAAGCGCTTGCTCGAGGCTGATTATCTGACCAAACAGCCATATGTCCGTTTTATTTTGCCTCTGTTTTAGAATACTAACTTATAAAATAATATCACCATTTTATCTAAAGTATATCTGAGATAAGTAGGTGAAGAAAAGTTAGAAACGGTACACGTGTACTTATATTATTTTTACTTGAGTACAAAATTTTGCGAATGAACAACTTCAATACAAAACTTCATCGCCCTTTTCACCCCCTTGTGGGTTGAAATAAAAAAAACGCTGTGTTAGTTTCCAACCATAAGCGGAAATTGTAGTGATTTTTACTTAAAAAATAAATAAATTTAATTAAAAACAAAATTTCATGTCACCCCAGAAGAAGGATTGAAATTCTATCAACACCGTTGCGTTAGCATCCAAACATACGAATAGATAATAAATTTTATGATTTTTACTTCGAAAATTAAGGACTACACAACTTCATCCCCCTTTGGGGGTGAAATTATCAAAAACGCTGAGACAAATATAAATGAATTTTCAATCGTCAGCCTAAACACAAAATTTGAAGATCCTAACTTTAAAACTGACGGACTTTCATACAAACTTTCATCCCCTATTTACGTAACTCTCTTAGGAGTTGAATTTCGAAAAATCCTTCCTTATTCCTTGTCTAAATTATAAAGGGAACCATTATGTAAACTTTCAGCTTTCTAGGTCCAAGGGTTTGGGCTGGGCGTTGATGAGTCAGTCAGTCAGTCAGTTAGGCCTTTTGTTTTTATTACACGACGACTGCCCAAAAAGGAGTGTAATGTATTCAGGGTTGATGTATGTTTGTATGTATGTATGTGAGTTTCTTTATTCCACCATAACTTTTAAATGCCTGATGATGAACAGATTTGAACGTATGGGGTATCGTTAGAATCCTTACATCATCCCGAGTGACACTGGCTATATTAAAAAAAAAATCAATATGGCGGCAGTGTGGCTCCATTTTGAAAAGTGGAAAAATATTTTTTCTTCAATTATTACAATATGGGTATCAAATTGAAGGCATTGATGAGCACATTCCAAATATATACAATAATTTATGGGCACCAATTTTACTTAGGTACGGTGTACGTGCAAAACAACCATTTCATCTTTAGCTGTGCAAACGATATTTAATCAGACTTTAGTAAGACTGAGACTAAACCACCTTTAGTGCTTAAATTAAAGCCACCTAGCTCATGCTAGGTGGCTAGGACCATTCTGTGGAACACTTTTTAATCTAAGAGGTCCCCCGACTGCAATGACAATTTTATTTATCTGTTTAGTCAGGGAATACAACTTGTTATTTACTTTTCAGTTCGTTTTTTGGCAGGCAGTCGTGTCTTTTTTTTTATTATTTATACAGATTACCAAATAAAAATAAACAATGTCGTTATTTAATTTTGTAAAACATGAAAAAATTAATTTCGTTTTAAACTTTATTTTGTACATAATATTGTTAATTATTGTGATTAAATGAACGATTAAATGAAGGATTTTGTTACTTTGGTCACTATCTAATGCATTAAAAATGCTTAGTTATTATTTATAAAAGATAAATAATATTACAATAGTAAAAATCGTTCAAAAGTTCAAAACCGTAGGTAGATGTTGCTTAGACTTTTTTGATGTGTGTAGTTTATTTAGTACGAGAGATGTAAATCCAAGTCAGTGTATAAATTATGTCAGTTTAATTAACTTTTTTTTTCTTTTAATTTTGGACATTTAATTTTTAAACTTATTTTTTGGTTCCTTTTAGTGTATGTTCACTCTGTACCTATACATAGCCATGACCATGACCTGGGACATAGGACAGGTTTATCCCGGTCTTACCAACTCCCGTGGTATAGTTTCCGACCTCCATGCGGGTGAAGCCGCGGCTAAAAGCTAGTAAGACAATAATCATCAGCATCATCATCATTTCAGCCGAAAGACGTCCACTGCTGGACATACGAGTAGGCCTCCCCCAAGCACCTCCACTTCGACCGGTGATGATGATGATGATAACAATTTCCAGTACTTAGTGTACGGCCTGAGTGCCCGCTTAAATCGAGCGTCCAGCGGGGCGGGGCGTGCGGCGTTTGTGTCAAACAGATGCATTAACACGTCGGTGTCCTGAGTGGCGGCCGAGCGGAGCGGGAGCAGCAGCGTTCTTGTTAGCGTCGAGCGGCGCGTCGCGTGCGAGTTCAAACCAGTTTGTGTTTGCAGCGGCGACGAAAGCGTGCACGCCATGTCGTTCGAAGACATTATTACAGAAATTGAACTTAAACCAGAATTATGGGCAACAACTCATGCCCTATTTAAAAATAGAATAATTAAACAGAAAGTGTGGAAGGAATTAGCAGTAAAACTAGGAATTGAAGGTAAATAATTGTTTTAGTAACCTATTTATTGGTTGTACGTTATAAAATTTTAAACATTAGTAATTCTATTATGCCAAAAATAGTCAGAAAATTGTTGGCGTATGTTTCTCGCAATCAGTGATGAACTGTTGTTTCTCTGACTGGAGGAAAAATCTGACCAGCTCACTCGAACGCTAATGCACTAAGGCCACTGGGCGAACGCTCCTTCGCCGCTTGCACGCAACGCTGAACGCTCCGCTGGACGCTTTTTCACTCAGGCCGTACACTTAGACTCACCTCTGGTACCTGCAGGCTGCTTGTTAATTGAGTGAAGATTATTATAAGCCAAATATACATCTCGGAATCTTGTTAATCTCTGAAATTGGTCACCGCAGAAATAAAGTAATATCTACGAATAATCCGATTATATAATTAAGTGAAATCATCGGTTTACTGTGCTGCGGTCCATTACACCTTTTAATGGAAAAACAAATTGGAAATGTTTTGATAACAAATTCATATAGGTATTAAAGTTTCTAACCGACTTAAAAAAAAAATTGTGAGCCGTCACGGGACGCCTGGCAGATGTGAAACATCGACATTATTTTGTAAACGCGCGTCGCCACACCATACACACTACTGCATATATAGACCGTATATATATACCATCATATAGCGTGGCGACGCGTCGCCACGGCATGCGTCGCCACGCCAGAAATCGGTTTTACGTGCGGCTATAGATGTTTCACATCAAAAAAGGAAGAGGTTCTCTATTCATCGAAATATTTTTTAGATAACTCATTAGGCTGACTGTTCCTAAATTACCCTAGACTGATAAAATTTTCGTTTTTCCTAATTATGTTAAATATAAGGTCGGTTCCCCCCTAAGGGGGAAGAGCCGACTCTGTAGAGCTCGTCTCCAGACTGGACACTCCCACCGATTGTAATGAATTCATTACAATCGGTGGGAGAGTGTCCAGTCTTAGGAATTTCCAAGGGTTTTGCTTTGTCCCGACTTAGAATGAATGCTCTAATTCAATTCAAAATTCAAATTCAAAGCATTTATTTCAATTAAACCATGTACTATGCACTTTTTAATTGTCAAAATTAAATAGTCGGTCAGTTAGACAGAAAGTTGAAGCTAGTTGCCCATTACAAAACGTAGATCTCTATGGAGAAGAACGGGCAAGAAACTCTATGGACACTCTTTTAAATCAAGATAATATTACAAAATCCTGGGTACATTATTCTTGTTGCTTCTATATGTGAGAACAATGTAAAAAAAAACACACAAATGAAGAAACAATTCAAAATATAAGATTAAAAATAAGCCTTGGCCGTTAAGAGATGACCAGTCTCAACCGACGGCGCCCGTTCACGAACATGACGCGTGGATCAACACCATCCAGCTCAACCATGTTGTAGGGTACCGAATGATCCAACACACGCGCCACCATCAATAAGACATTTATATGTTAGCATGACACATTCTCAACTGCCATGCTCTTTCAAGTCAACATCAAAAAATCATAATTTAAGGGTCCATGGTTCTTACATTTAAAAAATGCATCTAAATTGTACAAAACTATAGATTGCAATTTATTTAAGAGATGAATAAAATTGTTTACTACCAAACAGGAAAAAGTGTGAGTAGTGTAGAATTGGGGGTTCTGCATCACTTGCTCGCTGCGCTCGTCAAGTGATGCAGAACCCCCAATTCTATTACGATAAATAAGCAATGAAATCTTCTTGCGCTGTAGGTATCGTTGACCTGAGGTTTTGACGCATCTGCTGTGCTCGATTTATAAAAGATACAATGAACGATTAATACAATGTGTATAGTAATCTGATTGCATCGACTCAGGGCGGTAAATGTAAAGCGAGGAATAAGAATCGATGGAGTATTATGATGGTTGTATAAACTGATACATGTTGTCGCTACAAGTGTTTATGATTAACTGCTCTCTCAACTACTCTGACAGAGTTTATGAAGTGACAGTAACTTTTATTATAAAATCAAATAAAAAATCCATTCATAGTCAATATTTTATTATTTCTTATTATTCTTTTGACGAATATTAATGAAAAATAAAAACGCAAGGACACAGTATATATCCTTCTTATTCTGTTTATGAAATATGTTTTAAATTGGTCCAATATTGGACGACAAAATAGGCGAGAGCCAAACCTCGAATTATGACTTTTTACCTGGGTTTTTTCAAAAAGTCTCTCCGACCGCATTCTCATATTCCTTGCAAAGAACTTTTGAAAATCCCAAGCTCAGTGTATTTAACATTATTTTTTACTTACAATCTTATTTTCATTACCCATATTCTTCAAAAGATGTGACAAATATTTTTGGTCCCCAGTCATTCTAAAGTAAATGTAACAAACAATTTTATTCGTCAAAGCAGCTCCACTTATAAAACTCTTCCCAATGAGCTCTTAGTTTTTTAAAAACAGTAAAAAATATTTTAGTAGCGCGTCGCCGCAAAAAATAATGTTAAAACTTATAAAAGACTAGCTGCTGCCCGCGACGTCGTCTGCGTGAAGGCTCTACAGCACCAAAAATACCTAAGATGCCAGTGTCGCTATAGCATTATAAGTAAACAACTTTTAAAATAGCATTAAAATATAAGTTTTTTTTGCAAGCGAAGCAAGTGAAGAGAGTTATATTGGAATCCTGCTGAGTTCAGTCATAAGATGTGACTGAAGAAAATAGAGAAAATAATGCAGGAATACATTCCAGGACACAAAAGAGTAAAAATACGTAGAAAGGTATCATACCTTACAACATTTCCCTATAACGTACGTTGGTAGTTATGCTGCCAGGAGCCAAAATGTAAAGAGAGTCAGGACTGGTGACGCGGGAGCAAGCGACGTACAGTTGCCCGTGTGAGAAGCAACTCGTCCTGAGGTCGACACCCGCTGCCCTCAGTGTCTGCCCCTGCGACTTACTGATGGTCATCGCGAAGCAAACACTCACGGGGAACTGTACGCGCTTGAACTGGAACGGGAAGTTATGAGGTATGAGGGCAATGCGTAGTACTTATAAATACTGCCTCGCCAACTCCACAACCCGTAAGAATTTCCGCCTCAATTGTGTGTCTGTGGAGCGAGATGACTTTAAGGCGGGTCCCGTTACACAACTTCGGAGGAGATAGGTTCCGAAGAAGCATAATCGGGACACCGACCTTCAGCTTGATGGTATGCGCTGGAAGTCCACTTGCTGACAGGGAGTTCAGAAATTCCACGGGATAATGTGTGGCGTCATCTTGCTCGACAACAGTGTTTATCGAGGTGTAGTCTACTTCATTCCCCTCAATTTCCGAGAGAATGCATTCATTAATTGCTGCAGCCTGATCGTTTTTAAGCGTCAAAATGGCCCGCTCACACACCCAAGAATTTTGCTGGTGCGGTATACGACTGATGTCCCCGTACACACAGCGAATGAGTTCTTCTATGCTGGATAGCACTCTACCGAGAGACTCTGGAAGCACCACATGTCCACCACCTCTCTCTTCTGGTAGAGTGCCTTCGCCAAGACTTAGAAGGACATCGGAGAATTCTTGAGCACGTGCATTGCCGCCGAGCCGAGCTCTCATATTAATGGTCAAGCGCAGCGTACGAACTCGTGACCACAACGAAGATCATTTCAACGAAGCATTCACCTCGTCAGCCCTCGATCCCCGCGTCACCACGGAAAGCGTTTGCCGGAAATCGCCACTGAACAGAACTGTGACACCACCCATCAAATGTTCGTTCCTGCGGATGTCCTGCAGGGTTCTGTCCACGGCCTCAACTGCCTTCCTATTGGCCATCGTAAACTCATCCCATACGATCAAAGAGCAATCCTTGAGCGCGTGTCCCTTATCGCTGTTACGTGACACACCACAAACAGGCGTTTCGGCGCTCTCTAAATCGATGGGAATTTTAAACTCCCGATTTCCACGGTCTTGATGCGGTGATGATTGGGGAGCTGGTAACCCATATTCGATCAGTGGATTGCCGCCGATAGAAATGACCACATCTTGAAGTGAACTGAGACAGGTGTTCAGCACGCGTTCATCAGTTACTTCGACTTCGTCTCCAGTAGCACGCCTCAAAGCTCGTAGAAAATCTTCAGACAGATGATGGCGATACTTCTCCCACAAAGCTACCGGTTTCGCGACTCCACAAAACACCAAGATGACGGCATGCGGCTGGGACTGTCACTGACGCTCGCCTCCGCGAGGGTTTCATCCCAATTTTGGTCACTGTCGAGAAGGTCACGTGCTACCCAGGCTGCCGCGGTAAGTGGGATACTCCACACCCACACCATCAAATGTCCTCAGAAAGGCGAAGTAACAACCGCAGAAAATAACATTCGCCATTATTCGGATGCATGGTATAAACCCTACCCAATGCGGTGTCCTTGAAAATTCCTGGAAAATCTTCCACAGCACGTCCTCGTCAACGTCGGTTAAATAAACCCCTTTGCTTGTCGTACGTACGTGTAATATGAAGGCACCTCGTCATACGTAAGGGATTTGTTTTACATCACATTTAAGTTTATAAATAGGTATACGACATGAAAATATATTAATTACCAAGCAATAATCACACAGATAAATACCGAACAAAAGTATTAACAGTCAATGTTTATTTTGTACTAACAACATGAAATTGATGAAGAAATGATCATCATCAATGAACATAACTTTTTTGTAATAGGTACTTAATACCGCATTTTTTTTTAATTGTCTTCCTCAACTCTGCTCAATATTTTGAGGGTTTTATTGGAACTTGAATTTTTCAAAACGAACTATACGATACAACTTTTATGAAGAAAATGCACATTACCATCTATGAATTTTAAGAATAACTAACTACTAACCTCGCCAACATGATCAAATTTAAATGATTAATTTCCAAAAAGTGTTAACATGTAACTTGATTTGATTTTTATGAAATCTCATAGATGGCGCTGCTTCAAATTTTTCTTTATACTACTAACATTCATTAAACTATGTTTCTCTGCCCAAGTTACTTAAATGGCGTAGTTTTTATAGTGTAAAGCTAGATAATAGCGTGGCTTACTCAAAAACAACATTTAAATATGCATCGTTAGATTACACGCTGTCACAGAATGCGTAAGAAAAATAAAGATTCACAGCTCCTCCCCCGTAGGTGATAGCGTGATAATATGTAGCCTATATGTTGACCCGACTTCTTAGTAATATTCATGCAAAATTTGAAGTAAATCCATGCAGTACTTTTTGAGATTAGCCCGGACATACATACAGACAAACAGACAAAAATTCTAAAAACTATATTTTTGGCTTCGATATCGATTGTAGATCACGCCCCAAGTATTCTTTTTAAAAAATATTCAATGAACAGTTTTGACTTTCCTACGATTTTATTATATGTCGAGATAACTTAGCGGCGGAATTTTCTTTTATCCTTGAATCATCGTCTAAACAAAGTGAGTAAACTGTGTCCGCAACGGTTTGCGACAAGTTTTTACATTAAAATTCCTATTTGCGGTATTATGAGAGTGAAATTACGAGAATGGGCTAAAAGATAATATAATGCTAACCTATCCAGTTTACCATTATAGCACGCAAATTTCTTTAATGAAGATTTACAGAATTCAGTGATACGAGCTATTTCCGTGCCTCGGAAAGCACGTTAAGCCGTTGGTCCCGGCTCTCATTCGTGGATCTTTGACAGTCGTTACGGGTAGTCAGAAGCCCGAAAGTCTGACAACCAGTCTTACCAAGGGGTATCGTATTACCCAGTAACTGGGTTGTGGAGGTCAGATAGGCAGTCGCTCCATGTAAAATACTGGTATTCAGCTGCATCCGGTTAGACTGGAAGCCGACCCCAACATAGTTGGGAAAAGGCTAGGCAGATGATGAAGATACTTACCTATCTACTTTAGTGAAGAGTCGAGTGGCTGTTTACACTGTTTCACTAAAGCAAAGCAAATTGTTTAAAGAACAATGTCGTATGATCCAGCGATTTTTCATTAGAAAACTCTCGAAACGACAATAATAATCGTGAAAGCCGGTGAACCGTTGAGTTGAACGTTCTTCAAACTCAAACTCAAAGCATTTATTTCAAATAAACCAAATACAGGCATTTTTAATTGTCAAGGGCTGGGGCCGGTCAGTCAGAAAACTGAAGCTAGTTGCCCATTCCAAAGCGGTGTTACCTATTGAGAAGAACGGGCAAGAAACTCATTCTTCTTCATTAACTTAACATAATTTTCTAAGCCTTATGTTTACGCAGGAACAAACAACAAAGAAAAGGAAGATAATACTCCCTTCATCATTATTATAGTCTTCAAAATTCGACACATTTCCCGACGTTCAAGTTAAAACCAGGTTCGTTACAAAACAACTAAGTTATACGTGTTTCCCAAAACGGCTTCCATTAAAAGTTATACCCGAAACAAGTATAAAATGTTTCATGGAGTTATTTTTAATGCAATGTTACGGAAACTTTATTTTGTGAAATGTATTTTGAATTTGGTGTTGTAAATGATTCGTATAAAGTGATTTTCAATTTGAAAAGCAACAATTTCAATTTATTTCACCGCAAAAGGCGGCCCTTGCACCTCACAATGACATAAACATAACATAATCAGCCTATAACGTTCCCGCTGCTGGGACACAGGCCTCCTCTCAGAGAGGGAGTGGGCCGTAATCCACCACGCGGGCCCAGTGCGGGTTGGTAGATGTCACATGTCGTCGAGTTTTTGGTTCTAGGACATGCCGGTTTTCTCACGATGTTTTCCTTCACCGTTTTGAGAGCAGTGGTGATGAAATTATTTACACAAAGTAAAGCGCCTGCCTGGGTTCGAACCCACGACATACCTACAACTCGTAAGTCGGGGCCATTACCACTGGGCCACCACTGCTCTAACGGTACAGGTGTACTGTTAATTGAAAGGCCATACCTTTAAACCTCTCTAGTTGCACTAATAGGCAACAAAACCTTGTGAATACAGATATGCTGTCTAATGAGGGTAGAAAGGTAGGTGCGTGTAGGTAGAAATTTAGTGCTTCAGGACCAGGCATTGTTACAATTTTAATTTTGTAGCGGTATCTACAACGCCACATGCGAACAACGCGTTATACTGACGTCACGCAAATCCTGCATCTCGCAAGCAGAGTTTACCGCGCAACTAGCATAGATACAACGGCCCGACATGAATCATCGGGCAGTTGCCCGCCAGACACAACACCTGTCTGGTCGGAGGATCCTCCCTTTTCTACGACGTATGAGTGAACTTTACACCCTGTTCCTCATACCTCTATTATATCTTTGCTTCATTATTTTATGTCACGCGACTACAAATTAAGTGTTGAATTAAATAATATGGTTACTGTGCATTTAATAATGAGTAATATGTAAGGATCTTACAGTGGCGTGCATTGCATATAGGCGATATACTTATCAATATAAGCCTGTCAATTAATTTTATTTACTTATTTTTGCGGTGCGGCGGCGAAGCGGCGCTGCCGCTGCGATTTCCTACAAATAAAAAAGGATGGTATGCCACACGGCGCGCTCCGGTGCACTCCGGCGCCGCACCGCACGCACATCGGACTTGAGACGAGGCGGGGAGTGGTGTAAGCAGTGCGACGCCGGAGCGCCACGGCTCTGTCGCTAGGAGTAATAGTGTTCTGTGGTTGTTTGTGCGGCAGAGGGAAGGGTGTGCCCTTCCCAAGAGCACACCCTTCCCTCTGCCGCACAAAAAGAGCGTGTTCTTGTTAATTTTGTACAGACTGTCGTAGAGATGGGCAAGCCAACACTCTTTTCGTCGCCGCTGCGGCGCCCGCCGCCGCGACTTGCGACGCCGCACTGCACGTGTGATCGCCAGTATGGCGAGATATTTTGCGGTGCGCCGTGTGGAACGGCTCTGGGTGCGCCGTGTGGAACGGCTCTGGGTGCGCCGTGTGGAACGGCTCTGGGTGCGCCGTGTGGAACGGCTCTGGGTGCGCCGTGTGGAACGGCTCTGGGTGCGCCGTGTGGAACGGCTCTGGGTGCGCCGTGTGGAACGGCTCTGGGTGCGCCGTGTGGAACGGCTCTGGGTGCGCCGTGTGGAACGGCTCTGGGTGCGCCGTGTGGAACGGCTCTGGGTGCGCCGTGTGGAACGGCTCTGGGTGCGCCGTGTGGAACGGCTCTGGGTGCGCCGTGTGGAACGGCTCTGGGTGCGCCGTGTGGAACGGCTCTGGGTGCGCCGTGTGGAACGGCTCTGGGTGCGCCGTGTGGAACGGCTCTGGGTGCGCCGTGTGGAACGGCTCTGGGTGCGCCGTGTGGAACGGCTCTGGGTGTAGACGGCTGCAGTTCCCTCTTCTGTTGACGCGTATAGCTCGTCGTGTGTATACATACTTAAGGGGGAAGTGCCAGGGTAGCCCGCGAAATTCAAATTTACTTACGTTTTTCGCAATTTTCAGATCAGTGTCAGGTTGTATTTTGATCAAAAGTTGATTCGCGACTATGACAGGTACGTATTTACAGAATTATAATCATTAGAATCATTAATACATCTTTCTAAGTTAGATTTGTACCACGGCAACAAATCTCTTATGGAACACTGCTTAGTGGTACAAATCTAACATAGAAAGATGTATTAATGATTCTAATGATTATAATTATATAAATACGTACCTGTTATTGTCGCGAATCAAATTTTGATCAAGATACAACCTGACACTTTCCTGCAAATTGCAAAAAACGTAAGAAAATTTGAATTTCGCGGTCTACCACTGCGCATTCACCTTAACCAACATTTTTAGAATAATAGAAGGTACTGTGAAGCTCTCTACGAGCTGTCAGGATACCGGGAGGAATCAAATAATTATTCCTAGAAATCATTCTACGTACATCTTAGTATAGTATACTGTGACGGGCTAGTCAAAAAAAATCACAGATTTCGTGCCTCACACGACTATCCAGCACATTGCAAAATAATTATGAATCTACGGAATTCGAAAAAATATTGTCGCTGAGCGACGAGAAAGTCGGGATAAGGAAAAGGTTACAAAATAAAACTACAACGTTGAATGATAATGTCGTTCTGGCTTTTTTCAAAAAGGTTAGGCTACAGGGCAAACCGTTAATCCGATCGTCTTTGTTTTAGACTCAAATTGTAGCTGACTAAATTATCCAGAGGAGTTTATCATTCTTCGTTTTCAAAATATCGAGCGCCAAAATCAAAAATTCGGAAAAATTGCATTTTTTTTCACTATTTCGACCATAACTTTTTTTGTTTTTGAGTTTCTCGAATAATTCGTTTTGCACCTTACAGCTCTCGTGAATACGCGTCTTTTGAATATCATATCTTTACAGCTCTCCGAGATATAAGGGGATCGCACATTTTCGTAAAATCGGAGCCTATACTGGAGCGAACGAAAAGGCATTTCCAATGTCAAAACAAGCTTATATAACTATGAGATGTTGTAATAAAATGGCAAAAAAAATTGCATATTAAAGTAAAAGCAAAAAAACTGCAAGATATTTAGCAGAATGCTTGACTGAGTTTTGTTTGTTTCTCGTTCGCTTGGTTGGTGTCCTTTCGCTATACGTCGTAAAACTTATGGAGGTATATCCGCATGTCAAGTTTCAAACATAAACCGTTCGGCCGTAAAAAATGTTGTATGTCAGACTTTGGGATCAACGTTGAGTGCCTCAATACTTATTCTTGTTTATGGTTTTACTGTCAGTTTTGTTTCGGTAATATTTCATTAGTTTCAGACTCACTGCCTCGTCGGTCCATTTCCAGCAAAGTGCTAATGCGATTTCCGTCAGAAAATTTTCAGTAGCAGGAGGCCTACCATGAGCTCCTAACGCGATCCATTTTAGGACCTAAACTGAACTGTTCTTCTAATTCGTACCATGACGTCAGTTTAACGATTCAATTTAGGCCATGCCATCTGACAGCGATTGTCCCAAACTGAGTCGCTAGTTTTGGGTTAAAAGTAAATGCCGTTGAGCGTAATAGACGTCATGGTACGACTTTGAGCGATGCAGTTTAGGAACCTAAACTGAAATGTCTTGCTTTTGAATAGTTTTTAATTAGATCATGGTAGGCCACCAGGTTGGAGTTTGAATTAGTGCCCAGTTAATAGCAATAGACTCGCCCCCTATTATATGGGACTTAAAAATAACTGGCGAAGTGTGGGTGTACTGTAGCATATACATGTCTGCCTAACCCTTCAGGGATTACAGGCGCCATGTTATCTTTCAGACTCAAAAGGAGCCCGTAAGTCCAATTCTAAAACTATTAACTTTAACTTCAATGGCCAAGTTCAATGGTCAGTCCTGAAATTTATTTATAACAACATAAAATATTTTATAACAACTTAAAATATAATTTCTTCTTATAACTTAGGATAATAGATGCCTAAGGTTCGACTGCCATTTGTAGATCTTTGACAGTGGTTATTGGTAGTCTGACAACCAGTCTTAACCTAACTGGGTTATGGGGGTCATGGGGCCTGGGATAGGCAGTTCCTTCATGTAAAATACTGGTTCTTTGTTCTGTGTTATGAGTTTGGTTTCCTTCAAGTGGACCATTGTGCGTGAAATATTGGTAAGTATACCTACAGCTGCATCCGATAAGACTGACGTTCCACTCTAATTATATTCACCCCCTGTTAACTTACCAGTAAATTCAGCTAAGTTATTTACACTTCTTTCTGAGAACCTGTAAGTAATTCTAAACGGTCAGTTAACTAAATGATTGGTAATTTAATAGGGTAACTAAATGATTGGTAAGTTAAAGTTAAGTAAGGTCGGGTTCAACCTCTTGAACTCTTGGTTTTCAGCGACAGCCGGCGCTGACGTGATGACGTCTTCCGATGCAGCACACAATTTATTACAACACTGTGCCGGTGTAGCGTACTTAAAGATAATATTATACTAAACAGAAAACAGACACTGATACAGTACATGCAATGAGAATATCATCCTCAATAATCGTGTTACTCTTTATATAGTGGCAACATTACGAAGCGTCCTTTTAATTTGACGTAGGTGTACCCAACACGCACTAGAAATTATGATGTAAGAAATTACAAAATGGCCAAAATGATGTAATGTGATGTGTTAGTATTATGCAATAGTTATATGTTACTGTTGTGTGTTTTATGCGTTTGTGAGTGAATGTGCAAGATGAGATGGACCCAATAAAAAGACAAAACGTAACCTTGGAAGAGGGGAGACCTTTGCCTAGGAGTGGATATAGGCTAACAAAAAAATAAAAAGATAAATAAAAATCTTTGTTGCAGACCACGTGATCCATAAAAAACACAATTTAAAAAAATAGCTATGATTTTTTTTTGTTAATATTTAGGTACCTACACTACCTACCTATACGGTACAAAAAAAATTCCGAGCGCATACAACCCAAATCTCTTCAAAGTGAGAGTGAACAGGCTTCTTCTGGATAAGCTCGCTTCATCGTCGACTTTGTCTCTGTCACCTTTGACCTAGACTAGAGTCAAGAGCAAGTCCATTTCAAATAAAAAAAAAATATATGTAGCTCAGTCTTAATAACAAAATGTTAATTAATCATAAACAACTATTGCTATTCTTAAACTTCGCCTCTACAAGAATTTGCATCTAAGGCATGTTAGACACGAGCGATCTCAAGATTCTCTTACAAGTTAGTTACGCAAACATTTTCGCAATAAGAGTAGACACAAACTCTAAACTCCGTGTGTGTTGATTTTATAAGTTTTGCTAATGAAGAAACCCTGTTGCTTGTAAGTTTTGGCATGTGAGTACTTCGGTTTATGTTTTCAATCTGCAGTATTAAATTACGCTTTGAAATTAATAACGTGATCATTGTTGCATGGTTTAGTTTGTTAAAGAAACATGAGGAAATCAAAAGAGTACCTACCTTCTGTTCTTTTTTTCTTAGCTATAGCTTCTGCCCACGACTTCGTCCGCGTAAAATTTCGGCCACCGTCCAACCCGTCGCATCGTATCGCCTGCCCGCGCTATTACTTCGTTATCGCTCAGCATTTACTGTGTTTTTTTTTTTTACTTTTTTTTTACAAGAATTAGGCTTTCAAATGCAAAAATAATTTTTCAAATTCGACTACTAGTTGCAGTGTTTAGCGCGTTCAAACAAATTCTTTAGCTTTATTATTAGTATTATATAGATCTATATAGTTTACTATTCTTATTGTGGGTTTAGACCACCATAACATGGGCTCCTGAAAACATCGTGGAAGACCCAGGTAGATGGTGGGACGAATTTGACGCCATGCCCTGATTGGTCCATATTGACTCAGGATCGAGTTGAGTGGAAAAAATAAGTTTAAAAACAAAACCGACTACTGAGAAGGATGAAAAAAGAAAGTACCTTCCCGTGGTCTCATGCTACCGTAGCTTTGTATGTTAGTAGAGCGGCAATACAGGGTGTTCGGCAGAACGTTGAATACACGAAAATGGCAGATATGTGGGGTCGTCTGCTACCTACCCAGCCCAAAAAAAATACCTAGGCCCCATAGTTTTTTTTTTTTCAAATTCTACAAATTACTAACATTCGAAAGGCCATACACCAAGGATGTTTCGATGGAATCCTAAGTGTTCAATCACTTTTAGTTTGTAATGCAATGCAAAGAAAAACTCAAAATCACGTTTTATCCCTTTTTGTAATATTTGATGGCTTATAACTTTTTGTCTTGTTACTATTTGCACCAAACAATAATTTTAGATGAATCTAGCAATAGTCGAGACAAAAAAAAAAGTGTTGCCAGTTTCGTCTATACTACATAAAGTTATAGGCCTTTAAAACTCATGAATTTCGGTAATAAAAAAAAAAAAAAAAAACTATGGGGCCTGAGTAATTTTTTTTGGGCTGGCTAGGTAGCAGACGACCCCATCTATCTACCATTCTCGTGTGTTCAACGTTCTGCCGAACATCCTGTATATCTCTGATGAAATTATAACAAAACGTAGGCCTAATTCGCAAAGAAAATCACCCACACGCTATCGACACACTACAGTAGCTGACTATCCTTAGCAACACTCAAAGCCCTAGATAAACAGCCCTAGGTCACCCTTACCCAACCTCATCTACGAGTAAAAATAGCCCATGATTATAGCCCAATCTTTTAGCCCAAGTTTCTCAGACGTTAACAAATATAGAAAGAGAATCTTTTCTAAGCCCCGAGACACGAATTAGCCTTGTCCGTGTTAAAACATTTGGATTGTAAACATTTGCCGACTCAGTGCGCCATTCCACTAACGAGCTGAGGCTTCAATTTACTGACTGAGTGATAGTTAGGCTGCTGTCATTGAACCGGAGAGGAGCGGACAAATAAACCTACTCGTAGGAAATCATTAGCTAATTGAAATTCACCAGTTTCACTCCGAATAAATAGATTGATACAATTTATCTTTCGATATCATTTATGTATTTGCTTGCGCCACAGTTTCCGTCACGAGAAGCTATAGATTTTGTAAATAAAGAACTTCTACTAGGTTAAGTAGCGACAAATCAATCAACAGCAAATAATCCCACATTCAATCAACTCAAAGTAACATATTATTCGTGAAATACGAAACTAACGAGCAATTTCACTTGGTCGGGTTATATTTTAACTATATAAAGCGTCGTCGTCTAAAGTTGTGTGGTACTGGAACGCGTCTGACTCATGGAACGTAATCATTTGGGACGCTATTTTGAAGTAAGTTCACGCTGACGCTGTCAATGCTGCAGAATGCAGATGCAGAATACTCGGAATTGTCTGATGACAGTAATTAGATGCGTGTGTTAACATAATTATATCCCTATATAAAAATAAAAATCTTTACAAAACTGTTTTTTTTTTATTTGATCCATAGGTTGCGAACCCCTGAATGTGTGTTTACAAAATTTATAGCTCCTCGTGACGGGGACTTTAGCTTCATATTTCTGATTGACTCTGACAATCCAAAACTGCCTGTAATTAATAAAATGCTTTGAGTTTGAACATAATCCCGCTGCTATGCATGTACAGACGCCAACTGCACATCAACCTACTACAATCTGTCAAATTTATTTAATAGATTTTCAACTTTATTACTAGAGTATAAGGTTCAAAGTTGATTGGGAAAATTTGTCAGTTTCTCGATAGCAATGGTCCCATGGTCAAAGTTGTTCAGATAAATAGTCTGTACCACACCCTTTTTGACCACATCTTTCTGGTACACTAAGTTATTAGTTGGGAATTGAGTTGAGTTTGATGCTTACATTTTATTGCATTGCAAGAAACTTGCATAGTCCAGTAGCAAGTGTTGCCAAAGTAGAATAAGTAGGTAATACATTCAGTTGGCATGAAAATATATTTAAATTTTTTTTTTACCATTTATGAATAATTTGTACTTTTATAGTGTTGCCACAGTGGATACTATAATTCGGTATGAAAATAATATGTAATTTTTTTTTATTAAATCAAATAAATCACAACACAATAGACAAGTATTTTTGATCGAGTGATGTCCAAAAGGTTTGATGGAACGGCTCGATATAAAACGTTTGAATGCGATTGCACGTCATTGCGAAGCGGTCACCTACGACACAGTGAGACCTCGTACAATGCAAAATATCGAAAAAATCCTTTTGAACTGTGCGAAATATTGCTCTGCATATTTTTACATAGGTTCGAATACGTGGTGCGTAAAAGCCACAGAAAACCTTGTCCTACACGCTCCATAAATGTACAGTCGGAAAAATTATTTGTTAAGCATTCCTACGTCACAAAACTGTCAAAGAATGACAGTTATGATTTTAATATACAGATAATGTAAGTTGGTGAGTGGTCAATTTGCTTAGCTATTAATTTCCTAGATATGAGATTAATTTTTTTCTAACGTTATTATTAATCCCCAGCATCATTTTGGCCGACTAGAAATTCACTTCATTTAGTTTTTATCCCTTTTTTGTTACTTGTTTTTAATTCCGTAATGGTCATAGTCGATTACTCACAAACATCACCCAAAAAAAAAACGTACTTTCTTTTAACTGACATAGAAATAACCATTCCCAGCACTTAATGTTCATTACTCCAGTACCTACAGTATTAAAAACCGGCCAAGTACGAGTCGGAATCGCACAAAAAGCTCCGTACCACAAGGCAAAAATCTACGAAAAAAAACACATTTATAAAAGTAAAAAAAAAGTAAATAAAAATAATGGAGACCCCCATTAATTTGTGTTAACTCTATTTTATTTTTAATATTTGTTGTTACATCGGCCAATAACCAATAACTGGGTTGTGGAGGTCAGATAGGCATTCGCTTCATGTAAAATAGGTACTAGTATACAGCTGCATCCGGTTAGACTGGAAGCCGACCCCAACATAGTTGGGAAAAGGCTAGGCAGATGATGACATCGGCAATAGTAATTAATACACACTGCGAAAATTTCAACTGGCTGCCAGCGGGCTGTATCTCATGAACCGTCTGTTCATGAGATTGAGCCCGCTGACAGACAGACGCACGAACGAACGGACAGCGGAGGCTTAGTAATAAGGTTCTCTTGGCACACTTTGGATACGGAGCCCTAAAAACGATGGTAGTGTGTATTACCAAGAGCCAAGGTTGTAAGTATACTTTGCTGGATGGTTAGGTCCATTATGTTACGTACTTTGAAGGGTCAATGTTAATATCAGTCCGCACTCAGCTCTATGAAAGGGAGTATACAGGGTGCTTCAATCCATGTAGGTTCTTTGTATCTCCTTTTCTAACATAACATAACTTCACACCTTTTCTGCCAAAGGGTTAGACAGAGGTGTATAGTACACCTACATTTGGCCAGATATGTTTACGTCTTATGTAATAGGGGGCTAGTCTATTGCCATTAACCGAGCATAAATCTAGACTCAGGAAGTCACGTCTGCAGCTATTGTTCTTTGTTTCTCCTGTTCTGTTGAGATAAAGAATAACAAAAAAAAAAAATATGGATTATCTGCAATGACTTTTTTTTTAGATTTAGCAAAAAATACTCCGTCATGCAACGGCTCTTCATTGATTTTTTTTAATAAGTTTTAAATACAATGCTTTAAGGTTATTTTGACGTGACGTCAAAATCGGAACTAGCGCCACCATCTTGTTTTGTCCATGCACAATGACAGTGATAATTTCATAGTAAATATTATTTATCATTAAAAAAATACTCCGTCATGGTACAGCTCCCCATTGGTTTGTAGAACAACGTTTTAAATAAATACAATGCTTTAACGTTATTTTGGCGCGTGGCCAAAATTGGAACTAAAAACGCCATCCTGTTTTGTCAATACTCAATGACAGTGTCAAATTCACAAATGTTTACCAACAACGCCCCCTTGTCAATGTCATTCAGACTTCAAAAGATCCTTATAACACTCTAACTAGTTTGCTTCGTTTGTTCCTTATTAATTAAGCGTCGACTAATGACACGTATAATTAATTATTATTTCCTTTATTCAACTAAAATACATAATATGCATTTATTTTATGTAAATACACAATATGTATTTAATAGATAATAATATGTTTTTATTAGAATATAAAAACATTTAAAAATATAAAAAATAGTAGCCCACCGGTATCGGGAACAGGGTCCAAGATACCGGCGGTCAGGGCTCTAGATAGAGGAACCTCCTAACAATGCGGGCCGTGTCTAGAAGTACCGCTTTCTGAATCAAGCCCTTGATTCAGCTGCCCAACGAGAGCCTCCTCAGGTGTAGGTCGAGGCTCTTGGCTATTAAACCATTAGCTGTCACGACTATCGGCACAATGATCGCTGAGTCCACATCACACATGTCGACAACCTCGTGAGCCAAGTCAAGATAATTATTATAATTATTGCGATACTCCCGGAGGACACTCCTGCTGTATCGTATACATGACCAAGATAAATTCTCGTGCATGATCAATCCATTAAATCAGAGTACTGTAGAAATCATACAATGTAATATTTTAAGCTCATTTTTAAGCTCGCTTGACTGTTCGAATACAACCAGCAGGGCAATTGCGTAACACATTATCAATCGGAATCGGTTTCATTTTGACAGTTCAACAACATTCATTGCGTTATTTATGTGTTGAGCAGACACTAACTTATGAAGCAATGGATTAGCTTGCTTGCTTGTTTGCTTCAAAATGATTCAGAATCCGATTGATAGTGTGTTATACAATTAGGGTGCGGAGTTATTTTATTGCCAGCCTGCACTACATAAGGTCAACTTTAGCAGACAACTTTACAGTACTTTTTTTTTTTTTTTTTTTTTATCGTGTGGAAATCCTCATGGATGTCCACCACCCTGGGGTGGGTGGAGGGGTCTGTCAGACTATTACTGACTAAAACCACACGTTGTCCTGCTGCTACCTTTAGCCGGGGTGCTGGAGTGCTTGCGCATTTCGTCACGCTCCCCCAGCCAGGTGTTGGCCCACATGCAGATAATTGAATCACTTTCATAATCAAAAGTCTGACATTCAAATTAGGCTGAAAATCAGCGCTTTCAAACGTCAAAATTACATAAGACAGTCCCCCAAAACGCCCGCCCTTCTCCACTTCCTAGTGCTTTCTGGGAAGAAGTGGCGCAACAAACTCCCCAGCAGCACAGCACATGTGGTTGAAATATTAATAATACCTACACAATTTTGTAAACATCCTATAGATACAATTATGATCCCAAATAAGGTCAAAGTCAAGGGGAAGATTCTGAAGAGCTTATCGAAAATGTATGCAGTGGATTAACGGTTTGGGTGTATCATCCCGATTTAAGCCTGAAAGGGGTTGCAGGGTATTGCCTAAGTCAATATGTTGGCATCGATTTGATACCCTCTTTTCTAAGGAATTTTATTCCGTGGGGGATGTCTATTAATACAGGATGTAGATATTGTCACTGTGTTAAGCAGGGATTAGGTTGTGAGGAGAAAGACCTTTTTCATTTTTGGGCCATTTCTTGAATATTATATATATGTATAAGGAGATAAGTAACCAGGGTCGTCGGATATAGTTGAAGTTTAGTAAGAAACCGATGGATTTTTTCGAATGAAATTTAATTTAATCACTTAATAAATAATTATAATAATATTATAATCAGCGCTGTTGACGATAGGTTCGTCCGAAGTCACAGCATTTTGCTGAGCAATGACCTATTCTTGCACAGATGCGACGCACGGATTAATTGCCCTTATTATTGTTGTTTGTTACTAAAGTAGTTATTTTTCCACTCTGCAATTGGCATTTTGTTTCTGTGTTGTTGTTTTCAGTGTTTTGGCGTCGCGGGCGCATTACGGATTAATTTGTATTGTCATTGTCAATCTCAAATTGTCATTTGTCAATGTCAACTAATATGTGTTGTCTTTGGTCCCTGGCCCTAATATCAAGCAATAGACAAAATTGTCAACATTTTTATTATTATTATAGCTTGAGTACGAGGCTTTTGACTACGTTGTATGTGTATATTTTATGTCTTTTTTTTATTTTATTTTATTTGTAATGTGCGTTTTGTTTGTGCAGAATAAACCATTTTTCTTTATTTCTTTCTAATAGAAAACAAAGAGTTCAAAATAAAGCTAAATTACATTCATAGACATCCAACGGTTTCTTACTAAACTTCAACTATATCCGACGACCCTGGTTACTTATCTCTTTTCCCATATCAACGATCCAGTATTTGGCTGTAAAAAAATAGTACTTTGGTTTAAATTTAATAAAATAATAACGAAAAGCCACTACGAAAGCGACGCTGCCAGCCCGCGCGGGATGAACACTCTTAAAGGCGAAATTTTAATCTTATGTGGTAATTAATCTTGTCTACAGCTTCGTAAGTATACAATAGTACTTCTAAATAACCTTTCGGAGGTCAATAAGGAGACACATTTGCTCGTTTTCATTAACACTGGGCGACAACTAAACGAATGCCTAAATAAAAGCGCTGTTGGATTTTTAACCTTCGGCATTGAGCCGAGCGTTGAAAATCTACCAACGTCTAAAGTACCTCCACCTACACTTCTTGTTCAAATAAAGTGGGTACTATGTAGTTACAACACTCGTAACGTCTCCAAAGAACCTTTTCTGGTGTACTAAGAAACTTAAATTGACTTAGAGAGAATTTAGAAGAAAACCAACAAGGTTCCCAAGTTGAGTCTAAGCTAAGTTAAAGTAAGGGACGAAATTAGATAACACACAATGAGTTGAAGACTTCAAGTTGTGGCTTCAGAGTTTTTGTTTGACATGGTAGTGATAGTTTGGTTAACTAGGAATGTGTAGCTAGCCCGTGAGTTTGCCTGTATAGATTTCGATTTAGTTTTTTCTCTTGTATCGACAAAGAACTACTACAGACTGTCTGTCCCAAAAGTTTTCGATGAAAGTGTTGTTTACACTTTCATAAAAACTTTTCAGGTGATAAAACTTACCATTTAGCTGAAAAATGCAAAAAACCGATTTTTGCAACATTTGACCTTGAATCATTTTTTTTTGCACACGTCTGATCGATGGGACTTTTGACAATTTGTTTGTAATGGTGTTCCTAACATTTATACCAATTTTCAGATTTATGCGAATTAATGCAACCTTACCCCTATTTTTAAAGCTAGCTTGACGGGACTATCTTACTATCTTTCTTACTAATATTATAAACGCGAAAGTTTGTGAGGATGTTTGTTACTCTTTCACGCAAAAACTACTGAACGGATTATGGTGAAACTTTACAGAAATATAGCTCATATATCAGAATAACACATAGGACACTTTTATCCCGATGTTCCCACGGGATCGACATTTACGCGGGTGAAACCGCGGGGCGCAGCTAGTAATACTATAAATGCGGATGTTTGCGAGTGTATTTGTATGTTTGTTACTTCTGTACACACAAACTACTGAACGGATTTTAATGAAATTTGGCACACAGATAGTTTATAATAAGAATTAACACATAGGTTACTTTTTATCCCGATATTCCCACGGGATCGAAAATTATACGGGTGAAACCGCGGGGCGCACCTAGTGGACTATAAATGAGAGAAGCTCTTGCCGTGGTAAAAAATTCAGCCAGTATCTAAGGTGGATGGGGAGCTTACTACTCAGGGAGCGCCAGACGTGCATAAGTATCACCACTCGTCGGGGCTAGTTAGGTTATAAGCAAGATAAGTATTCTGTAAAGTTTACTTTGAACCTCAGTCAAGTGACTGCATAGGTACAGACGCCAGCACATCAAGCTACTACAATCAGTAAAATTTCTTTAATAAATTTTCAACTTTATAGCTAAAGTATAATGTTCAAAGTTGATTGGGAAAATTTGACAGTTTCGGGTAGCTTGATGTGCTATCGTCTGTAAAATTTGAAAGCGAATTTTGTAGTTTTTTTAACGTAGTGACCGCTTGGTTCAAATGCCGTGCCCCCAGCGCGGCAGCGCCTTGCTAATAAATCGACATAAATATCTACGACGAATGTTATTTATATATAATAAATTCATAAATACCATAGGTACTCAGTCGTATAAATACGACTGAGGAGGGACGGCCAAGAACACATTTGTCGTATTAATGCGGTCAATATGTTAAAGGAAATCTCGTATTTTTAAGATTGTTCGTAATTAAATCTCTGTCCCGAACTCCCGATCTGTCAAAACGGCTCATAATTTTCTTAAACATTTGTCAAGTTGTTTTGAGTTTTTTACTGGAATGAGACAGCGTCTAGATTTTGAAACATTGGCCTTCAGGATTCACATTTGGGACACCGTTTTAATTTTGAAGTGATGTTTGTTTGTTGTGTCTATGTTTGTTGATTTTCTTGTACAAACTTCTCCTGGAGTAATTAGGCTATGTATGTGTCTGTCAGTCATGAATTCATCATACCGATTTATAAGTTTTGATAGCAGACAGTAAAATATACTACTACTAAGTACTAGTCTGTGCAAATATTGATCCGACCTAGTTTGATTTGGGTTCTACGAATAAAATAGCCTTAGAAGAAAAAAATACGTCACGCAAATCTATCCGCCGATAAAGTTTTATAACTTCTAATAGATTCTAGAATATAAATCTATAGAATTCGTTCGTTAAAAACCTTGTAGTACTCGAAACTTTAGGTGCTAAGATTTCAAAAAGGACTTGGAATCCCTTCAGGGGGGCGGTTCAGGGGATCAGACCGAAATAAATCGACTTTTAATAGTCGAGAAAATGCCACCCGACTCGTTCTAATAGACGACATGTTGATTGACGTCACAAAGCTACCAACATTTCGAGGTTCGAATTTGTACGAAGGCCGCAACGTCACGTCAGTCGACCATATTCCTTGTTATGTGGACTGTGACTGACGGAATTATTGGTTCGTAGCCTCAGAATCTATTTCTAATTCCAAGCCTTACCTATCTATGTGGTTATTATTTCTATAGTTGACATGATTGATGTTTATATGGGCAAATATTGATTAAGAAGTACACGCTGGCTGACTGGCTTTACAGTTCCGCCGCCGAGAGAATGCGTTCTTGACAACACAAATACTTGTTTTGCGAATTTAATCTTTATGAGTTACTAGAATTGTTATACTGACAGGTGTCAGGAACATATTGTTAAAATACGATTGTCGTATAAAAGTGTTTGTACAGACACCAGCACATCAAGCTACTACAATCTGTCAAATTTCTTTAATATAATTTCAACTTTATCGCTAAAGCAAAGCGGTTCAAATTTGATTGGGAAAATTTGACAGTTTCGGGTAGCTTGATGTGCTGGCGTCTGTACAAACCTACTTACAGAAATAAATATTTTTCTAGACAAAAAAAAAAGATAAAAAAATTACAGAAATAAAATCATTTATCATTTATTAATGCTAATTTACACAAATACTATTAACTCTTCCTACAACTTTTAACTAGATTTATCAGGTCTCCGCCTAGGCTAATTTCAAAATCTAGATAACTATCAACAGCCATTGCTAGACAAACGGTTCCACATTGATCTGAATCTGGATAAAGTCCAGACCAAAACGATAAGGAACTAGAACAATTCACATTAAACCTCAGGTCACATTGACCCTGTACGTGGGGGATGGCATTAATTACCTGATTTGTACCTGGGAAGTAAGAATAGGTATAGTTTGTAATGACATTTTTATAGGACTATAATAGTAGGTTTGGGTGTTCATATGGCTATTTGGGGAAGTAATATGTTTGTTATTTTTTTCGTTATAGGAGATTTGGCTTAATTTTTGTATGTTAGATACAGTAATCTGATTTTTAGGAAAATTAAAAGATTATTAAAGATCGGAGGATTAGGAAAAAAACAGCAGACCATTTTTAACCGACTTCAAAAAAGGAGGAGGTTCTCACTCCTGCTTTTATGAACTCGGTTAAAAATGGCCTGCTGTTTCTTTTTCAAACCAGCCAGCTTGTCATAATCGAATTCTGCATAGTGTATCAAAAGTTTGATAGATTCTATCAAAACGACTTTCCAACACAGCCTCTCGTATTTATTTGAGCAAAACCTCTTCACCACGAATATTATATCTTCTTAGAACTTTGTTCTCAATTGCTCTTAAACCACGAATAACAATATCTTTTATGGTTTTGGATACGCGTTGATACTATGATTATATTAGTGGTAGTTTTGCGGCCCATCACCCTCGGGTATACGCATTCGTTATCCTCTATTGAGAAATCATTGACTTCAGGGTCGAAGTGTCTTGAAAGTAGATTATATATTTTTGGAGTGGGTAGGGTCAAGCCAAGGTCGTTGATATTTCAAAACGATGAATTGTTGGAATGTAATTTTTTAAATGCCTACAAGTTTCTTATGATATTTTGGAAGGTTTGTGTTTTAATTTTTCGAGACCCATCTGAGTAAGATAAGATAAAAATTTTATTTGCGTAAACATGTGTGTGTACACACGGCTACACATCAAGCTATACATAACCAGTATAAGCTGAGTTCTGATTGTACGAAAAACCTATACAATCCGAGGTCAGCTAAAACTGGAAATGTATAGCTTGATGTGTAGCCGTGTGTACATATATAGAAAGTGCATGCAAGATGATAAAGCATGTTAAGTGCAAACATGTTTGTCACTACGTGACGTGAAAAATAATAGATTTAAACAATAAAAAAAAAATTAACAAAATATTAAAAGTTGTCATACTTAATTATTAATCGGTTATTAAAATTATACAGTAAATCAACATTATTATATAATGTAGGTATAAGTAAGAGACTGAAGTATTATTTTGTTTAACCTTATAACCGCCCGACTTCATAACAGTTGTTGTGTCCCCAGCGCCCGGCACAGTGAATCGAAAAATAAAAACCTGATAGAATACAGCCTAATTAAATAAAAAAAGCAGATTAAACGAGCTGTGGCATTTGGTCGTAAATATACGACCTTGGCGAAATGGACGCGAAAATATTTGTCGGATTAATCCGACGTAAGCGGTTAAAAGGTTTAATATAATAAAGTAGTTTTTGTTAAGTACGCCTAAATATAAAAAATGGTATTCTTTTTATTGTACTCTGAACTTTATTATACAATTTGACTCACTTGATCTAGCTTGGTTGCCAGTCAAAAACGTAATTAAGAAACGGAGTATTAGGCATTTGTGGACCAGCTTAGAAATCACTTGCATAAATTATAAGACATACTTCTGTTAAAGGCCTGTCTGTAGGACAAACCACATCTATCTAACTAGTTAAGGAGTAGATTACAAATTGGTGCTGAAAACTTGCCGTCAGGGACTGGAATGTCTTAAAATACGGGATAACAAAACAGATACCTAGAAATAATAACAAACTCCGGAGACAAAATCTTCATTAAAAATGGCTAAGACCTGATTTTTGAATTGAGAATTAAAAAATTGAAAGTAGAGTTTGCAAGTTCCCAATTTCAAATTCTCAATTCAGAAACCAGCGTATTGCATTACCAGCGCACCAGAGAATAGCGTAACACAGTGTCAATCTCAATCTGAATCATTTTGTAGGATATTGCTAATCCATTGCTTCATATGTTCGAAAAATTTGCCTGCTCAACAACGTAAATAACGTTATGAATGTTGCTGAAATGTCAAAATGAAAGCCATTGCTACTGATAGCGTGTGACGCAAATTACCCCACTGGTGTAAGAAATGAGTAAGTCGCCTGTTAGTCTAGTATATTAAGACAAAATCACTATCACGAGGACTTATACATGAAACAGCTGTTTTATTTTCTCCATATATTTTCAAGGTCAGTCTCATAGTAAAAGTTGTTTGTTTCCATGTAAACACTTTCACTCCTTGTATAATGTAGTAGAGGTTACACATTTTTCGTCGTATGAGGTCAAAGAAACTTTATTCTTGAATCAGATTAGCGTCTCCAAAAAGGCTTAACTCAGGCTTAAAGTTACATATACTTTCACTTGTCATGTAGTAGCACGAAAGCATGCTAATTTCGAACAGATGCTATCTAGTAGCACATCATTTTACTTTTGTATATTTACACTAGCTTCTGGGGGAGGGTGAACGGGGGAGGGTGAAATTCCACCCCTAAGAGGGTTCTTAGGGGTGAAATTTCGAAAAACCCTTTCTTAGTGGATATCTACCTCTTCACAAAGAACACACCCTCCAAATTTCATGTCTCTAGGACAAGCGGTTTGGGCTGTGCGTTGATATATCAGTCAGACAGGACTTTGAATTTTATAAATATAATATAATTATAGATGGCTATTTGTTAGTTATTTATATAAGAATATACTTATTTACATAGTTGATAATTTACCCATCTGCCTCATATGGAGGGTTTTTCGAGAGTATGTATGTCTATTTCTTTCTTTTATATTTTGTAAATGTGAGGGCTTTGTAGGACTTGTAAACTTTAGATCTGTAGACGTTTTTTATTTTATTAAGTACCTGGTACTTGTTGACAGGCCTACGCTGTCCTCCCATAACTACTGTAATTTGAAAACATTGTAAAAGCTAATTTTTGCAGGCTCTTCTCCATAGGAAATGACCAATGGGAACTGTGCACCTAGCATCTGACGTTTCATAAATGCCCATGTAGGTTTATGTGAAATAAAAATCTTTAATAGAATTTGTACACATACATAAATTCACGCCTTTTTTCCACGAAGGTAGGCAGAAACTACAGAATGCCACCTGCTACGATCGTGGTTGCGAGTTCTGCGCAGGCGCGGATCCAGCCCTCAAAAATATTGTGGTCACAGCCACCCGAAAATCGGTAGAAAAGGAACATTTAATTGTCTATTAAACACAATTTATTTAATTAAGCTAGCATTCTTTGTTTCCAAGACTTTCAGGTATCTTTATGTGACCCTAATTCATTGCTCTCGAGTGTATATTATTATGACGCCCTGACCAAGATTTTACGCACGATTCATTGTATTGTTTTTTATTTTATTAAGAGGAAATGCGGTCGGAGAAACTTGCGAAAAAGTCTAAGTAAAAAGTCGTAATTCGAGATCTGGCTCTCGCCTAGTTCCTCCTCCAATATTGGACCTATTTATAAGATACTAGCTGACCCGTGCCCACTTCGTTGGGCGGTAAACATTTTAACTTGTGATGAAATTATGAGTGTGGTTCGGTCCTGCGATGTTCTCGCGCTTTGGCTAGCGAGCCTCTGCGAGCGTTCAGCGCTAGACTCCCTATCCGTTGTTGCAGAGACATGCTGCCTTAAATCACTGAGACGCTGCGCAAGTTCAGCGCTAGATTCCCGAGCACGGGCCTGCGATGTTCTCACAGTTTGGCTAGCGAGCCGCTGCGAGCGCTCAGCGCTAGACTCCGTATCCCTTGTTGCAGAGACATACTGCCTTAAATAACTGAGACGCTGCGCACGTTCAGCGCTAGATTCCCGTGCACGGGCCTGCGATGTTCTCACAGTTTGCCTAGCGAGCCGCTGCGAGTGCTCAGCGCTAGACTCCCTATCCCTTGTTACAGAGACATGCTGCCTTAAATCACTGAGACGCTAGATTCCCCAGCGCGTGCTTGCGAAATATTTTCTCTATTCCTCGAGAGGCGCTGATGTTTTTCAAGAGCAGACTCTTCCGTACGGCGTACTCGAGCTGCTCTTGTCTGGGATGTCTGACGGGAAAGTTGTGATTTCCTTTTAGGCATGATAAACAATCGCTGAAACTGTCCGATATCCCAAAAACAGAAATACGACAGCTTCGAACTCGAAGAATGAGAACGAAGTAGTATTTGTGTTTTAAGAAACCGAGCAACCAAAACAATTTTAAAGACCAACAACATCCAACCAACTACTTAGTACGTACAACTCACCTACCTAACGACGAAAGTTAAATAATAACTGGAGAGGGTCATTATGCACAACGCCATCTATGGGTAAATGGATAAAACGTCCGTACAAAGCATGTTCTAATGCGGTTCGTGAATGGACGGCGGCATTTTCCGATTTAGTAATTTTATATTATCTTGGGAACTATTTAACCAATTGACACACTGTTTTGGGCAAATCGTATCTCTACGATGTTCTTGTGATCATAATGATATTTTTTTCGATAAGGTTTAATATTTTGTTGTTTAAAAAATCGTCCAAAGGTAAGTACGTCAAAAAATACTTTTTTTAACACATAAAAGCTACTATATCTGCTAAAATATAAAAGATAGAAATATGGTGTCGCGGACTTTTTTGTAGAACTATTCAAAGCGGACCAGGTTGCCATACATTGTTTTCAATTATATACAACTGTTAAGGCAGCGCATGCAAATAACTCTGTTGTTAGAGCTATTTTTTTCCGCCTGGCTAGACAAAAATTGAGATAGTTCGGCTAATATGCATGATATCTTTATAATTTATAGCCTATAGCACTACCGAATAATGTAGCTTTCTACCAGTGAAACAATTTTTAAAATCGGTTCATTACTTCCGGAGATTACCCCCTACATACAAACTTACAAACTTACAAACTTACAAACAATTTTACCTCTTTATAATATTAGTATAGATTTCATAAACTGACCAAGATTTTACGCACGATTCATTGTATTGTTTTTTATTGTATTAAGAGGAAATGCGGTCGGAGAAACTTGTGAAAAAGTCTAAGTAAAAAGTCGTAATTCGAGATCTGGCTCTCGCCTAGTTCCTCCTCCAATATTGGACCTATTAATAAGATATTTCATAAACTTAATAAGAAGGATATATACTGTGTCCCTATGTTTTTCTTTTTTCATTATTAGTTGTCAAATATGTACACTAGGCCTTTGTTGACAGCGGTTTAAATCGGCATATTTTGAGGGTTCTAGTGCTTATTAAAATAATGTATCACCAAAAAGGAAAACATAGGGACGTAGAAGTACTAAGTAGTTAATATTTATAATTCTGTAAAAAAATCATTGCTTAATGGTCATTAAACAGAAAGAAAACAGGCGACAGCGTTTCTGTGGAGAATAGACCACCCCCATTTCTTCCTAAGGCATAAATAATATAGGGTATAATATCACCAGCCTATCGATCTCAATAGACCGTGAAAGTGTCATCACAAGTCTAATAGGGTTTTGGGCATGCCCATCGTGCCCACAACGGTGGGCCCGCGCTTGGTTCTACGCACCTGACCTTTCTGAAGAAAATCACCATTAGTATCCAAACCAATATTATAAATGCGAAAGTAACTCTGTCTGTCTGTCTGTCTGTCTTTCTGTCTGTCTGTCCTTGCTTCACGCGTAAACTACTGAACCGATTTGTGTGAAATTTGGTACAGACATAGTTTGGAACTTGAGAAAGGACATAGGATAGTTTTTATTACAAAAAATAAAATAAAAAATAAAATTTATTCCGGACATACAGCGCCATCTATTGGTCAAGAGTCGGCATCAATTCAGTACTGAAAATTCATCGGAAAAATGTAAATAAATAGTAAAAAGGTATGAAAATACAATATAAGTGAGTATACATATCTTCAATTCAAACGCAGAGCTCATTATGTTGATTTTTGAAGAGTTCCCTAGAATATCTTCCACATTTCATTTTTGAAGAGATCCCGCGAGATCGGGAACTATGTGGGTAAAACCAAAAATCTGCCGGAAGTCACTATTCCACGCGAACGAAGTCGCGGGCAAAAGCTAGTATTATATATTTCATCCTTTATACCAAATAACCGATTTGAACATATTCAATCTATCCAGATTTGCATAAAATTAATCAATAGACCCCAATAGCTAGTCAGACAAACAGATTTAAGACGCTTGTTTACGCAGAAACCGAAACCGCTTACGTTGTTCACAAATAAAGCTATCTGATTTGATTTGAATGTAAATTGCTTAGAATAGTAAATTAATTTAGGATTTGGGGAAGATGAACAAATAATATCATTAGATTATAATTATTTTCTGATCAGTAAGCTTGCTGTCAGAGGGGCAATTCTCGTAATTTTAAGAACGTTTACAGTCTGATCTCAGTCTCAATCTGTCAAAAATACCTCCTTCTGCGAGACGACTGTTAGGCAGAAGGAACCCACCGCGTACTAGAGGTAACCCTGCCCTAACCCTTCGGGCATAGAGGCGTGATGTTATGTATGTTATAAAGTAGGTAATATGCAGATATTTAGTGAACCTTCTAGAAATACTGTTAGTACAGCAAAGTATTAACTATATCTGCCACTAAGCACCGAATTCCGATGTGAACTCACGATTTTGGCTCAATTACTTTGGAGCAATTCAACGACACGTAGGGTTTCTTTCTGTGAACGTGACTTCTACGATATTGCAGGTTTAATAGAAAGTTGTACCTGAAACGTTTTAAAAGATGAATCTACTGATTTTACGAAGCTCTATTTTTAACTCAAAGTCAAATACACTGAAAATGGAGTTCTGGAAAACATTGGGAATTTATTTACCCTGCTTTTGTCATCTATGGTGCTACCCAGTAACTTGGTTGTGGAAATCATATAAGCAATCGCTCCGTCTAATATACTGATATTCAGCTGTATCCAGTTAGACTGGAAGCCGATCCCAACATAGTTGAGACAAGAAAGGCAGATGATGATGATGTCAGCCAGTTATTCCCGTTGTAAGAAGTAAAGTGCTACTAGCATAGTAATCATTCTTATCTATAAACACAAGTTTGTGATTAATAAAAATGTATGTATGTGTGCAATACGTCGTCTTTATCAAAAAAAGGTCTTATTGACTCTGGTGCGTGGGTATGCCGGCGGAAAATGTAAGTAAATGAAAGTCAATAATATTACGAATAATTAGATGTGATCTCTCTCTGATCACATTAGGGAATCAACCATAACGTAAACGATGGTCCATCAAGTAAGTGACGCGTGAACGCAATCAATCAACTCACTGCATTAAATTAGGGTAGTCACAATGATCACTGTTATTAGGTATCACGGTCAAGATAAATCAATGTCACCTTCGATCCTGGATCTCTGCGATCTTTTCTTTGGTGTGGGGCCGCCTCCTCAAAGGGGAAATTCTCTTAATTTTAAGAACGTTCACAGTCTGATCTCAGTCTCAATCTATCAAAAAATACCTCTTATTTAAGGTTTTGACATTGATTGTTGCTGAGATGAGATTGCGTTAACGTTTACGTTTGAACGTTTTTAATTACAGGAATTGACCTTCTGTACTCGGGGTTAAAATGCGTATTAAATTCACACTATTTTTCTCTCTCTCTCTCTTTCTATTAAATACGAATGTGTGTGCGTGCGAGTATCACGTAAGGATCTTCTTTCCTGACGGAGGTCCCCGACTGCAAACGTTTTTAGGGTTCCGTACCTCAAAAGAAAAAACGGAACCCTTATAAGATCACTTTGTTGTCCGTCTGTTTGTCCGTCAGTCAAGACTATTTTTCTCAGGAACGCGTGGAGTTGAAATGAATATCAAATACTTACTCTGGGCTGCAATCCCTGGAAGCAGTGAAACTTCTAAGTCAACGCAATCAAAAGATACGGGCATTTATGTTCCGAAATTAAAACCTATACGGTACTTCCCGTTGACTTAGAATCATAAAATTTGTCAAGAAGCAATGTCATGTAGCACAAGTAAAGAAAAAAATCCGAAAATCGTAAATTTGTAGTTACATACCTACAAATTTGTTCGGAACCCTTGGTGCGCGAGTTCGGTTCGCACTTGACCGGTTTTTTTTATTTATATATCTCTTTGCCTATGCAAGAACCTCACGACAAAGTCGGACAATGATGTTAGGAAAATCAAAACTATTGACGTTTAATAATACGAATTAACAATAAAACAATCAAAAACATTGGTAATTAGCCCTATCATCGCACGCTCCATAAGCCACAGTAATTACATCACGCTACACTGAATTTCGAAACCACAATTCAAATAAAGACACCAACAAAAATTTACACGCCAATAAAAACACAAACACCTAAAAATGTCCTCAAAAGCACATTAAACCGCGGAACCCATTAATCACTCCCCCTTCCATTTTTCCCCTATATATTTATATTCAACGAGGTTACAACACTATTAATCCAATTGACAGTCACTAAAAGCCTGAAAGCGGTTACAATAGCCCTCCTGACGGCTATAACGATTTCTGTAATCGTTAACAACCGTCAAAAACATTTAATTCGGGGTACTGCTAGAGGAAGTCTGAGGAACACGCGATTGTTTTATAAAGCTTGTAATTGTCTTGGTCATAGATATGGCACGATGGCAAATAATTTAATTTCAGTTCTGTGTACTGTAATGTTAATTACTTTGCATACCTAGTGTTGTATAAAATCAATTATTTTCTAACTGAACAGACAGCTGTGCTGCTGGGGAGTTTGTTCCGTCACTTCTCCCCAGCGAAAGCACTAGGAAGTGGCGAAGGGCGGGCGTTTTGGGGGACTGCCTTTGTAATTTTGACGTTCGAAAATTGCTGATTCTCAGCTCAGTTTGAATAAATTACTTTTGATTGATTTTGATTTGATGTATTACCTATTTGGATTGGTGAACGATTTTTTTGGTGATATAAAAATATTACAGTCCGGCCCTTCGAGAGTCTACGTTCCCGACACCTTTCAGTGCGACGATTCTAGTAGCTAATGAAGATCAAATTCGCAACACATATATATTATTCGTTTGTATGAAACTGACAAGTGTCAAGAACGCATTCTCTCGACGACCGGACTGTAGTGTAGTTTGATTTTTAAGAAGCAAAAACAAGTATAGACGCCATTATTGATTATATATTGATTATACATTAATTATTGATTATAATTTAACCTAACCGACTGGATGGAGAAGGCACCGCACAAGAAAATGGGGGAGGGCTTTGCTCAGCAGTGGGACAGTACAGGCTAATGGAAAAAAAAAATAACCTAAGGTTATTATTTTTTCCCAGAAAGGCTTTCGCCGGTCATGAAATCACTGAATATAAGCCGCAAAATAGAAGCACATAATGTATTTGATTATAATGTTTATTTTGATACATCCAAGGTCCCAATATTTGCACAACCTGTATAATATTTTCCCAATAAATGTAAATAGATGCCTATTGTATCACCCTCTACATACATGAGGTTGAGGGTGTCACTCCCTCCCTTGTTGTTGTCAGTATTTCATTGTTCCAATAAAGATTTTTGTTTGTGCTTCTCCAAGCGCGAATTGTTGCAAATTATCATTAAATTTATTGTATTTCGTGTCAATTTATTATTATTATTTCACTTTTACACCATTTTCGGGACGTAAATTTTCAGTAGAATATAGGGCGGTGTTGTGTAGTTTATTTCAAGGTCAAGAGCCCACGTATATAAGTGGGTAGTTATAGAAAGAAACAACGTAAACAGTTTTATTTGGGACACGCACAGGAAATACAAACAATAAAAAAAAGAATATTATTAAATGTAAGAAAAACATGAAAACAAAAAAAAAATACCTAATACAATTAGGTACTACATATGAGTGTCATTAGCCTCTATTATCCACATCGACTAACGTGTGGATACTTGAAAAAAAAAAACAGAAAAACGCAATAAAAATGGGGGTACGAAATCACAACATTGTATCATCACCATTCCTGTCAAAAACGGTAAAGGAAAACATCGTGAAGAATTAGCATGTCCTAGGACCAATGATTCAACAAACAGGTTTGAATAAACCTAGTTCAGGTGGGTCGCTACCTAACACTAATTCCGAACCATCACTACTTGCACCTGTAATAAAACGTATTTTAGTTTTAGTTTATTTTTAGGCTCTATAATTGTATGGAAAATTTGCTACTCTTGGCCAAAGTACACCTTTTTGTAAACGTTTTATTAAATAAATTTTTATTATTATATTATTATTTCGTTTATTTATCTATATACATATTAAATTACATTTTTAAATATTTCTTAAAGTATAAAAAACATTTAAAAATATAAAAAATGGTAGTCCACCGGTGTCGGGAACAGGGTCCAAGCTACCGGTGGTTAGGGCTCCAGAGACAGGAACCTCCTCACAATGCGAGCCGTATCGAGGAGTACTGCCTTCTGCATCAGGGTCTTGATCCAACCGCCTAACGAAAGCCTCGATAGATATTATTATTCGAAGACATGTATCAACCCGCACCCGCGTGGTAGATCCCACTCCCTCTCGAAGAGAGCTGAGGCCTGTGTTCCAGCAGTGGTAACGTTAAAGGCCGATTATGATGAATTAAGTCACGATTAATCCGTGATATTATAGTGTATTCGATTTCCAACATTACCAATACTCAATTAATCCTAAATACCATTCATAAACTAAACCGCGTATTTAAACGGACTTACGTATAAACTGTCAGAACGCGGTCAAATTCCAATTATATTGGTTTACTAACCACGGATTAACGTATAGTTAATTTCCTAACCCACGTCTCAGGGGCGCTGTTAACGTCAAAATAATTGTGTAAACCACCGTTTTGTTTGTATTTAGGAAGCTGAGGTGACGTTGGGGTTTGTGGTTGGTAATAACATTAGCGTGCTTGTATAGACGTGTGAGAGAAAGAATATAGCTTCGCCCCGCAGTTTCACCCGCATAAATCTAGATCCCGTGGGAATATTGGGATAAAAGGTATCCTATATCCTAATCCAGGTCATGGTCTACCCACGTGCTAAACTTCATCCAAATTAGTTCAGCCGTTTTAGCGTGAAAGCGTAACAAACGCACATACAAATTATTAATTTTTGGTTGGTAAGCGCTTCACTTGAGAACGGCTGCATCAATTTGGTTATTTTTTTTCTTTTAAAATGTTCGTAATAGTCCGAATTGTTTACTTATAAGAAAATTTGAAAAAGAAAAAGTAAGAGTGTTTTTTTTTTTGTTAATAACTAAAAGTACTTCTTACTATGGAATTTTAGTACGAATTATTGTTTGGACAGGACGTCTGTTGGGTCAACTAGTAGCTGTTGACTACAATACACCGTCCCATTGATTTATAAGATACCCTTCAGAATACAATGTAAGTAATTAGGACTCTAGAATAGACTTTGAAAAGGCTAAAATAGCCTATTGTGTACACGAAGAAGCCTAATATTTGCTTATTACAGAACCACAATAGCAAACGTGCCTTTACTAGGGCTAAAATAAGAAATAAAGAAAATGACGGTGCTCAGAAACTGCTATTCAAATTGAAAATCGTTCCGATAAGGAAAAAAACCATAAAAACGAAAACCACAATATTTTACTTATCGCTACCATCTTGCTGATTGGCTAATATTTTGACGATGGCATATTATTTGTAGTAGCAGCAGAGGGGCTCGTGGCTAAATAATAATAGCCGCAAGGGTCGATCGAACGTTAAGCTGTGCTTGCCGAGGTCGGTCCGTAGATGGGTGACCATCCATTACATACCGAGACCCCTCCGTGCCTCAGAAAGCACGTTAGGAGCCGTTGGCCTCGGTTGTCATTTGTAGATCTTTGACTGTCGTAACCAGTCTTACCTAGGGGTATCGTGTTGCCCAGTAACTGGGTGGTGGAGGTCAGATAGGCAGTCGCTCCATGTAAAATACTGGTATTCAGCTGCATTTGGTTAGACTGGAAGGCGACCCCAACATTATTGGGAAAAGGCTAGGCAGATTGAAAAATGCTGAGAACAGCAATTCAAACTGAAAGTCGTGCGAAAATGAAGATTACAATATTTTAATTACTGCTACCACCTTTCCGAATGGTTAATATTTTATGTTGGCATATTATTTGTAGATCAGTTTTCATCATTCAAATTCAAAGCATTTATTTCAATTGAATCATGTACAGGCACTTTTGAATTGTCAAAATTAAATAGTCAGTCAGAAAGTTGAAGCTAGTTGCCCATTCCAAAACGTAGATCTCTATGAAGAAGAAACGGGCAAGAAACTCCATGGACACTTTTAAATCAAGATATTACAAAATCCTGGGTACATTATTCTTGTTGCTTCTATATATGCGAGAACAATGTAAAAAACACACAAATGAAGAAACAATTCAAAATATAAGATTAAAGAGATGACCAGTCTCAACCGACGGCGCCCGTTCACGAACATGACGCGTGGATCAGCACCATCCAGCTCAACCATTTTGTAGGGAACCGAATTACATTATTAAAGAGCAATAACAATCGATAGAAAAATTATAATGAACTGTATAATTATAACATTTTATACGAAATCATAATTAATTAATAAAATAAATATATAATATCCTAATTTAACTAAAACTTTTAACAAATATATATATATGACGGCGAAAAAATCCTCCGCATCGTTGTCGACTGGTAATGTACCCAAGAGACTGGCGGCATTACCACGTTGCGCGTTGTAAGCCAATGCTTAGCTCTGGCCAAGGTAAAAAGCCAGCCCTTGGGTCACGGGAAGTATCAACCAATTTTTCGTGTATCGTAATTTGACCTATCGCTATTATATAAGGTGTTAAAAAATTAACCCGACAAACCTTAAGAGGTGCTTTAGATCATCGAACTGAACAACTTTTACAATAGTAAAAGTTGTTCAGTTCGATGATCTTAAATTCTTAAAAATTTTTTTTTCGTGATTTCAGGGTTGGTCCAATAGGACCAACTCTGAAATCACGAAAAAAAAATTTGCTGTTTAATACAAAAGTTGACCTACTTGACCAAAATGTATGAAACAGCAGATTTTTTTTCGTGATTTCAGAGTTGGTGCCCATAGTGAAAGTTGTTCAGTTCGATGGTCTAAAGCACCTCTTAAAGTTTGTCGGGTTATTTTTTTAACACTTTGTATAACCAAGTCCCCTCGCTGCGTCTGTCTGTCAAAATGCAATGAAGATGTCGGAAAAATCATGCCGATTGGGAGCTTTACTCGCGTGCGCCGCGTAAACCAATTGCGGTTGGCTGAAATAAGGGACACATATAATTTATACTATTAATCAGCTCAAATATACGTAATAATTATTAGGTAAAAAATTTGGCAAAATAAGAAAGAAAAAGTATTTACTGCGACTGGTAAGGAAGATCAAAAACTAAACTAAACACAGTCAAAAATAAAAATACAAATTATATATTTTTTTAAAGTAACAAAACGAAAATTTAAACAGAAAGTCCTATACGAGGCCAAAAGGCTCCTGTCTCAGCATGAACAGAACATAATTATAATAATATTTCATTTGAGTTTGAAGACAAGAAGAACTTAGGTAGGTACCAAGTAACGTAAGCATAATTATGGTAACATTCCTAATTGCGTCACAAATTACGAACGTATCTCATTATGTCCTTTGCGACGAAACCATTACAGTCTCTTTCTCCATAAAGCCTGTTTTACGTTATGCCTGGGAGAATCAACTGATTAATGTAACGTGTGTGGTTACGTTCTCTTCAAAACGAAGTCGACATATATATTAAATTAATGTAATTCACTTGTTATGGAAATGTTTTCGTTAAGCAGTTGATATTAATATTTATGAAAAGGAAGTTGAGACGGTTGTAAGACAGGCATTTCATTAGACACTTTAAAGACTTCGCTTTTCTTTAGATTTGTTAGACAAGATTGTAATGAATTAGGAGTATTATGATTACATAACAAGATAATTCAATTATAGGCTAGAATATTTCTGTTTTCGAATTTACTTTTAATTAATCAGAAAACTAGTTGTCCGTTCCAAATCTAGGTCACTATGAAGAAGAAGGACAAGAAACTCCATGGAAACAGTATTAAAGTATTCTATCAACAAATTTCTTATATTGCCATAAATTATCATTATTTTAAAAACAATTAATTATACCGAATAATACATATATACAGAATAATAGCAACATAATAACAATACCTAGAAATATTCCATTATACACTTTACAAAATTGGCATTATTGGCCAAAACCATAGTTATCAGTAATAATCAAGGTAATAACATCAATTAACTTACATGACATCTGGTCGATCTATTCCACATAATAACGTCACTAGTACCTACTAATCAACTGACTGTAGGCCGGAGCTCCGTTCTGGTCGATGTCTCGAACAAGAATGATCCCCGCCACTGGGAGCTCCCCCTTTTTTAGTCGTGAACAGAACAACTTCGACGTTTCTATCTACCGTCATCCAAAATATCAACAACATAAAAGGTGGATCCGTTTGGAATATGTTCTGTTTTGCTACATTATTCCTTAATATTTAGGTTATGCAAAACATTAATATTTTATCAAGTTTTAACAGTAAAATGATAATACCTATAATTAGGATAATCTATTACGTGCGAGTACATCGCATAAGGACCATAGGTACATTTTTTTTTTTAATTTCATTCTTTGTCGTACGTACAAATCCTGTCCAGTTCTAACCAACCAAGCTATTATCTCTGCCATAGAAAAATCTTGCCACAAGCTTTGCTAAGCTACCTACTGGACAATACAAGTTTTACTTCAACAATAATCCAAAGAAAATTCTTTATTTCTAACAGATTTACAAGCAAATCCTCCAACAACTGTATATTCTCTGTAAAAAAACTCCAAAGTCAACCTTCAAAGTATTGGCGGCTAGCCAACGGTAAATTCGATTTAGTATTTGCTAGAGTTTTAGGTGCCTGGTCGTATCACCTGAGACTTTATATATTCCAGTCAGGAAAAGCATGAAACTTATTTAAACATTACACGTATAAATCCCTGAAGAGACGAGCGGAGATGTAGGTACGATAAATAACTTCGATATGGCGATGATAGCTACTACATTATCAACCAAGCCATCATAAAGCCAAGGTTGCCTGGAAGAGATCGCCGAAAGCGATAAAGCCGCCCATTGTATGTTTTGTATTAACAGTCGTATTTTTTGTTATGTATTTTCTGGTGTACAATAAAGCATATATAAATAAATACATTACTCAAGTCATTGGTAACATGTTGACATTGAGTAGAAGGCCAATTCTCTTAATTTAAAACGTTCAAAGTCCAGTCGCAGTTTCATCTCGGCGACAAACAAATGTCAAAAACTTGTCAAAATGTACGGAAACTAGACGTATTTTTGACAGATTGAGACTGAGATTAAAATGTGAACGTTCATAAAAATGCGAGAATTGTCCCTCTGGTCCAACGTAGTACGTAGTTTCAATAGTAAAAGATGGCAGCTTATAAGTACTTATTAGTTTTTTTCGAGTTTTTTGCTGTGCGGTATACTGTATCTTTTGGTACAATAAATATTTTTACATTCTTTATTTCTATCTTTATTGGCCGTCACATTTCGGATCGATCAGGTTAAGCTGCGCGTGCCTCAGTTGGTTCGTGGATGGGTAACCTGACTATATTTACATACCAAGACTACCGTTGCCTTCCATTAAGCCGTTGGTTCCGGCTGTCATTGGTGGATCTTAGTCTGACAACCAATCTTACCAAGAGATATTACCCAGAAACTGGGTTGTGGAGGTCAGATAGGCAGTCGCTCCATGTAAAATACTGGTACTCAGCTGCTTTCGGATAGACTAGAAACCGACCCGAACATAGTTGGGAAAAGGCTGGGCAGATAATATGATCTCGCTTTGGCTTGACCGTTTCTTTTTTATGGTATTATGTTTCTTTGTGTGGTGTTTATTGAGACAAATATAAAATTTCCCTTTATTTCTTTCCAGGTACTTACTTCACTGCTTATACCCTTCTACGAACTTCCTTAACAACGAACTTGGTAAACTGATGGTTTTTGTATGTTTTCTCTAACGTTCTCTAGTCTGTAAATAGGTAACTGTTAAGACGGCTTTATTATGTTCCTGGCACTGAATCGAATGACGATGATTTAGTTAGTGATTATACAAAGTGTTAAAAAATTAACCTTCCAAACTTTAAGAGGTGCTTTAGACCATCGAACTGAATAACTTTCACTGTGGGACCAACTCTGAAATTACGAAAAAAAATCAGCTGTTTCATACATTTTGGTCAAGTAGGTATTGAAGTTTTGTATTAAACAGCTGATTTTTTTTTCGTGTTTTCAGTGTTGGTCTCATAGTGAAAGTTGTTCAGTTCGATGGTCTAAAGCACCTCTTAAAGTTTGTAAGGTAATTTTTTTAACACCTTATATATTATATATTTTTTTAATGGATTTTAATTGGTGTTTTCATTTTTAATTATAACTTTTATAATATTTAACTCTACTAACTATTTACACTAGGTACTAAATTAAATGACTAACTAACTATACAATTCGACTATACAATAAGACGGGCGCCGTCAGTTGGGGCTGGTCATCACTCGGCTGCCTCGGCTTATTTTTATTTTTAATTATTTTATTTTTGGATTGTTGTTTTTTTTTTATTATTTACTATTTGCTGTACTCTGGACGATTTTAACGCATTCGTCTTTTTTTACATCATTCTCACATATTATTATAAATTCAACATTAATGATGTAACTAATATTTTTGTAAAAATATAATTTAAAAGAGTGTCCATGGAGTTTCTTGCCCGTTCTTCTCCATAGGTACCTACGCTTTGGAATGGGCAACTAGCTTCATTATATTTTTGACTGACCGACTTCTTGACAATTCAAAAGTGCCTGTAAATGGTTTAATTGAAATAAATGCTTTGAGTTGAGTTGAGTTGAATTAAGTAAAAAAACAAACCGCCACTTAGGGGCTGCCTCCACGAGCGAGAGAATCGCGGCGATATTATCGTCGTGCCACGTATTTCTATACACTCCCTTAGAACGTGTCTCCACACGGCGATATCATCGCGGCGAAAATTTGACACTATCGCCGCGATTCTCTCGCTCGTAGAGACAGCCCCTTAGGCGTCGAAGTACTCGTCCGCATCGCTGTCATCCGGAAACGTACGCAGAAGATTGGCAGTATTGCCACGATGAATGGCAAGACTCTTGTCAAAGAACGACCCAGAACAGCCTAGCCCAGCCCCAGGTGAAACGTCGACCAGTCGGCGAAAAATTGCCTTTAGTGATTCAATCGATTTTACGAGTACCTTTTTTTTTTTTTATCGTGTGGAAATCCTCATGGATGTCCACCACCCTGGGGTGGGTGGAGGGGTCTGTCAGACTCTTACTGACTAAAACCACACGTTGTCCTGCTGCTACCTTTAGCCGGGGTGCTGGAGTGCTTGCGAGTACCTACTACAGTTCACTGTTATTAGTTATCTACCATCTCATCTTTAAAAAGTATTTAATTGTGTATTCTGTAGTAGGTACACGAAGTGTCAGAAGTCAGAGTAGGTTCATTGAAAAAAAAAAAAGTCCGTTTATTCCAAAGTAATTTCAGTTAGTCGTTTGAATTCAAAAGCCCAGATTCACTTCCTAATCCAATTTAATGAATATAACATTCATAGAAACGTAGCCTTACTTACAGTATAATACATACTCGTTAAAATGTATTTACGCTTTTATCGCTTTAATTATCTCGAAATATTACAAGACTTTTTATATTACAGAGTACCGAGGTATACAGTATTCAGGAGCTCTCGTTCAAGCTCGAGTACGGTAGCTACCTTTTGTTGGAAATATGTTTTATCTTGGTATAATTAGGTACCCTACCAGTTACCACCTCCTCGCTTAAAATAATATACATTTTTTTATTCAAGTGGGTTACCAACGAAAAATAAGACAAGGGTATAATTTAAAAATTGTAAAAATAATGAAAAAGTATTTATTATTTTTATTTCTTTCTTTTTTTACAATTTGTGACTCGTACAGGAAGATCACAAACACACTAAACACACTCATAAAACATAAAAAATAAAGAAAAGTAAATGAAAATAAAAACAGAAAGTCCTGTCCGAGGCCAAAAAGACTATCATGATGCGGCGACATTTAAACCCTTCGTATGCTTAAACGTGGATCCACGCGAGACACAATGGCTTTTTAATTGTGTCTGTAATTACGGCATTCAACCGGTTAAAAATAAGTGTCGCAGCGCTGGTATTACATAGGCCCTGACGATTACAGTGGAAATTATATTAATATCCCTGAAACATTCGATAACTTAAAGACAATGAACTGTCCCACTGCAGCGTGAAAGCCTCTTCTATTCTATACAGGTTGTCCCTGGAAGTATGGATCAAATCGAATAGGGGCGTGGGCAAGGTCATTTCCCAACTTTTTCACCCTGAGAATGTTGGTGAATTTTTTTTTTAGATATTCCTGATAGTTTTTTTTTATAAGTTTTTTCTTTGAGCAATATGCGAAATAATTGAAAAAAAAATTGTTCATAAATTTTGAACCGTAAAAAACTTCAAAGTGTCTTAATCATATTGGACTGCTCTCATTAACACAGGTTTCCATAACCTATCTAGGGGAGCAGTGCTCACCCACACGTTTGTAGTAATAGTATTTATTTTTTTGTAAAACTCTATTTTTAACGTGTTCTACAACCCCGAGAAAAAAAAAAATATATTCTTCTTCATCGTCGTGTCGACGGCACGACAGTGAATTAAAAAAACTCACATTATTACATAGACGTAACCGTCATTTTCATTCTTTCGAAACAGACCCCTACATCGACAACTTAACATTGTATTTACTTTACACGGAACAAAACAAAAGTGTGACGAACCAAGACAAAAAGAACAAGAAGAACCATGTTCTCGGTGTACTTTAAATTCGTTGTCTCAACGTAACAACATAAGTAAGATAACATTACCGATACCTACACGTAACCTTTAACCTTTCCTCTGAAATTCAATTTAACAAGAACATCTCTTGCAAGGCGCAAAAGGAGATCACCCATTTTGTTCGACGACTTGGGATAAAAAATAAAAAGTCGGCGGCCAGGATGAATTTTTTTTTATTTGTTTGGTCGCAGTAGTAGAAAAACAGTTATTTGTATGGCGACAACACTGTAATGAATTTTAGAACAAAGATATACAACGATCCTATCTTTCGATCCGCCTTCAAATATATATAACATATCTCCGAATTCAAAATTGTTCTCGAATTTGACGCCTTAGTAAAAAATAATGAGTTATATAATAATAATAATTTATTTCAGATTCATTACATCCATATTTGTTAGTACAATTACGAGCTTACAAACTAGTGTTAGTAATAATTCATAATAATTTATTGGCCTATAATAATAATAATTTAATTTATATAATGATAATAACAATTTTATCCATCAATAAATAAATTAAAATTCCGATTTAAATTAATATAAATATAAAATAAAAATTTAAATTGAAAATAATACATTAAGAATTATATTTAAATTCTTCTTCTTAGCGTGTCGATAGCAATCTAAATGAACTCAGCCTAGAATTCGGCTACTTGTTTGGCGCCATCACTAGCGTCCATCAGTTCTCGGCTCTCGGTTCTCGGCTGCCTCGGCTAATTTTTATTTTTAATTATTTTATTTTTGGATTGTTGTTTTTTTTATTATTTACTATTTGCTGTACTCTGGACGCTTTTAACGCATACGTCTTTTTTTTTACATCGTTCTCACATATTATTATAAATTCAACATTAATGATGTAACTAATATTTTTGTAAAAATATAATTTAAAAGTGTCCATGGAGTTTCTTGCCCGTTCTTCTCCATAGGTACCTACGCTTTGGAATGGGCAACTAGCTTCATTTTATTTTTGACTGACCGACTTGACAATTCAAAAGTGCCTCCTAAATGGTTTAATTGAAATAAATGCTTTGAGTTTGAGTTCCTGTAACGTGCAGCTGACAGGACACGCAGGGCACGATATTAAGTGTCCCATTGTTTGTGGAACAGCATCACTATATTTACATTTTTATTTAAATTGACAATTATTATACATTAATATGTATTTGAGAGTGAATTTAAAATAGATAATTAAAATTAAAATAATATCTTAACATTAGTCAGTACGTGAATCATGCAGCAGTGGTTCACGTACTGACATTCGAAACGTTCAGCAAAAGCGTGTACTTTAAAAATATATAATAATAATACATGTCCGCCAAAGAAAATATCCCAGAATGGGTGATGTCCTTTAAGCATAGTATTAAAGTTTTATTCTTTTTGTAAAGCCGTGAAAGGAGGAGATTTTAAATGTTTAAGTACTGGTTTTTTTAAATAGGAGTGGGTTCACAGGACAAAAAAGTAGAACTTAGGAATCCAAATCTGCCTACTATGTTTATTAACTTTTGCAAATGAGTTTTCTTATCCCGTATCAATCTGTGAATGTCCAGTATTAATTAATGGTTGACTGCGTATCCAAACGGACGGCAGATGAGCCACCCACTAGTAAGCACTATACATTTAATTGGCAGCGCGACATGGCGACGTCGCTATGGCGTCCCGGTCAGGTATACCAATCATTTTGCCTTTATCATCATGCTGGAGGGTGATTTGAGTGCTTAGAAAAACTAAAGTGTCCTTGGAAATAATGTCTAAATTGTCTTATATGACACCCGCAGGAATAAAAAAGCAAGTTTAATTTACTGTCAAATGTTACACTCAAAACATTTTTTTCATTGTTAATAGCTTTAAAAAACAAAACCCTAGCCGGATATCCTAACATTAAATGGGTTCGAATGAGCCTCTTTAAAAATAACCGTTGTCTGCCCACGCAGTCCTGCCATACCCGACCTTACCTAAGGCCCAGTTCGTGGCCTCGTGTGATGCGACTTGCGACGCGATTTATGCCAAATGACACGTGAGAGGGTCCCCTGTTTACTTCTGTCGCGTTGCTCAGCAAGTCGCGTCGCGGTGCCTTTTGGCATGCTCTAAACAACTTCGTTCATTTGGTTTCTCTGCAGTCGCTGACGCAAGACGCAATTCGCTTGAGCTTAGCTCGTGGACACGGTTAGGCTACATACGTCACGACCATGTAATATTACTTATTTACCAACCACAAAGGAGTTTGGCAACCGCATTAAAGCCATGGCCTCAAACGAGCCTTTTTAAAAATACCAGTTGTCATGGCCCAGCCATACCTGACCTTACTTAAGGTCCTGTTCACGGCTTCTAGCGTTGCGACTGGCAACGCGACTTGCGTCAAGCGAAACGTACGCGCGTCACCCGTTTCCGTCCGTCACTCCGCAAATCACGTTGCGGTGACCCGTGGCATGTTCTATACAATTTCGTTCATTTGTTTTCTCCGTAGTCGCTGTCGCAAGTCGCGTGTCGCTTGAGCTTGTAGCTCAAGGCCAGGGGTTAAGACCTTTCCGGGGTAGCGGGATCGTCCGAAAGGGTTACCGCTGCCCCGGAACATAAAGGGCTAAGGAAGGAACACGGGTGGGTTTTAGTCAGTAAGAGTCTGACACTCCCTTCCGCTCCACCCAGAGCGGGAGGAGTCATTAGATGATTTCCCATCCACAAAAAAAAAAAAAAAAGGGGTTAAGACCTCAAAATTCAATTTTCCACGGGCATTTTTCCGACGCACCGGGTAAGTGTTACGCGATAACTTCTCTAAATAAAATATTAAATGAATCTGGCCTGCTATATCGATCGTCGCAATTGCGTGAAAGTGTGCTGCATAAAATATGTATAGGTTATCTTTGGAGCTGTCTTGCTACTTTGGTTAGGTGATGTGAGTTTTAGATTGCGATTTTTGAGAAGAATGTACTCAAAAAAACTCAAAACTCAAAGCATTTATTTCAATTAAACGATTTACAGGCAATTTTGAGTTGTCAAAAAGTCAATCAGTCAGAAAATATGAAGCTAGTTGTCCATTCCAAAGCGTAGTAGGTACCTATGGAGAAGAACGGGCAAGAAACTCCATGGACACTCTTGTAAATTATATTTTACAAAATATTAGTTACAAATTTTGAATTTATAATTATAATGTGAGAACAATGTAAAAAAAAATACATACGCGTTACAAAACAATAATCCAAAAATAAAATAATTAAAAATAAGCCGCAATAAGGCAGCTAAGTGATGACCAGCCCCAACTGACGGCGCCCGTTCACGAACATGACGCATAGATCAGCATCAACAGATTTCTATTGTGGAATAACACATAAAATCATGCCTGTAATCCATGAGAGAAATAATCTAAGGAAAATGACAGTTGTTGTGTACGCAAACGATGCAGTGATATTGAAATAAAGAGATTTTTGAAACTCAATTAATTAAAATTATGATAACGAAATATGCGAAAAATAACATTGCTTATCGTTGGAATAAGTAAAAATTCCGTGACATTCCAATCGCACAGGGAATTAAAGAGTTTATTGTATCCGACCTGCTATTATGAATCGTCGTAGGTAGAATATAATTATGCTGCATGTAATAAATGTATGGGTTCTCTTGTTACTTCGGTTTGATGATGTGTTATAGAACATAATAAGTTTTGTTTTGTTCGTGACTTAGGTGTCACACTGGACGCCAGTTTGCACTTCGACAAACACGTTGACAATATAGTAAACAAGGCATATCGGATGTATGGTTTCGTCATGAGATCATCTCGTGACTTTGTGCGGCCCTCTACGTTCTTACTGCTTTATAAGACTTTGGTACGATCCCAGTTAGAATATGCCGTCCCGATCTGGAATCCTTTTTACGACAAATACGGCGCTAGAATTGAAATGGTACAGAAGAAGTTCTTACGGTCTATGAACTATAAGTGCTTCCGTTCAAAGGTTCCCTATGTGCAGCTATTGAAACGTTATGGCGTACTGGATTTGGGATCTAGGCGGCTGTTACTCGATGTCATGACACTGCAAGGCTTATGCAGTAACAAATTTGATTGTATTGACCTAACAAACAAATTGTGTTACAAGGTACCCAGAAGTGTTATGTTATGTGTGTGACGGGGGGTGCGCGTCCCTCAACTATTCCATACAGACATATGCAGGACTAACGCTGGGGAACGTGCGCCTCTTCGTCGCCTTGTCGATTCTTACAACACGCATTTTGTTGAACTGGATATATTTTGTCTATCTAAGCAATCATTTAAGAAAATGGCTCTGGATACTTTGTTTAGCGAGTATTTTAAGTTAAATTAAGCTAAGCTAGTAACGCAGCAGTATTATTATTAATATTTTTGATTTTACATTAATATTATTATTGTGGCAGCGACTATTGTTTTATGTTTCTTTTTATGTATTTTTATGTCTTTAGCACTTCTAACCTTTAGTTAAAATGTGGACAATGGTGTGGGTTACGTGCTTGTTAAATTTTAGTTTAAGTATTTTTCTGTAATTTGTGGTATGTAACTGTTTTTTGTCCCTAAATAAATAAATAAATAAATAATATATAGTTTTAGGCACAGACTATAATGGCCGAACCTAACTACCTATCTATCACAAGTTTTGGCATACTGGAGGTAGAAAAACCTATCTATCTCTGGTTTTACGGACCCAATAATCTATATCAGTAGCGATCTGTATGATTATTTACTGGCAGTTAATGATTATGCTGGTTACCATCAGTAGCGATGTATCTTTAACTGAAAATAGGTTATTGGGTTCAGCCGTAAGAGACATACGTTTAGAGTATTATTAGTTTAGTCTTACGTTTCGTGTCGATAATCTGTTTTCCATAGATTGTGAGTTTGGCACGACTTTGTTGCTTTAAAACAGTGATAGCCCTGTGGATAGCCCGAAGAAAGACCAACTCCAGCTGGTAGTCTAAACTTTTCACAATGTTTTGCAATAAAGTTCATTTTTATGTGAACTTCTTGCAATATCAACACACCGTGAATGAAATCTTCATAGATAGACGCCCCTACCCTACAGATACCATCAAGCGATCCCTTCCTCACCACAATCCACTAAGATAACAGCTTCTTTCACACGCAATCAGTGCGAAACAAAAACAAAACACTTTCTAAGACAAACACGGTTCTTTCCTTCCATTAATTCTCCACAGGAAATTAGAAAAAGCTGAACAGCTAAATCAATACGATGAATTAGCAAAATGAAGGAAGGACGTCTTCCACAGGTTTTTACCAAAATTAATCTACCGGGACGTTTGGGCACATAGTGAATTGAACCGTGTTGCCAGTACGAAGTTATTGGGGTTGCTGAGAAAAAAATAAATGACAATAAGGCGCATGAAAATGAGGTTGGCTTGCGTTTTTGTGTTTGCTTAGGGAATTTCTTGTCTTCGGTCTTTTTCAATTATGGCGGGACAAAATTCGATTATAGCCACAAGTAGACAGTTCTTTTTTTTGTTTGGTAAGTGTAGGTACAGTCAACAAAAGAGATAAGTATGCAGGATCGTCGGATTTAGTTGAATTTTAGTAAGAAACCGATGGATGTTGTCGACTGAAATTTAATTTGATCAATAAGCTGCTTGTTTTCGATTAATCAAATGAAATTTTATTCGAAAACATCCATCGGTTTCTTACTAAACTTCAACTATATGCGACGATCCTGCATACTTATTTCTTCTATTGACTGTACATGAACTATATATCATATTCGTTGCTATGAGCTAACGACATCGTGAGGGATTCGTGGCTAAATAATAACAGCCGCATTAATCGATCGAAGGTTAAGCTGCGCTTGCCGCGGTTGAGTCGTGGATGGGTGACAATCCATCACATATCGAGACTCCTACGTGACACGGAAAGCAAGTTAATCCATTGGTCCCGGCTGTCATTCGTAGATATTTGACTACTCAGAAACCCAAAAGTCTGATATCCGATCTTACGAAGGGGTATCGTGTTACCCAGTAACTGGGTTGTGGATGTCAGATACGCAGACGCTCTATGTTCAATGCTGGTATTCTGCTGCATCTGGTAAGACAGAAAGCCAACGAGCTATGTACCTATATGAACATAATTATATGCATAATATTCGTTGCTAAAACCAATATCAATTTATCTTTGCTGAATAAATCATTAAGCAATGAATCAAGCCATATTGCTGTCTGTCTCATGGAAATCAATTGTGTTTTCGATGGGTTTAGTTTGTTATTGTTTACGTCTTGTTAATAATAGTAAATATATGTAGATAATAGAATTAATAGTAGATAATAGAGTTCTGAACCAGTCTAGGCACCATTCAATGACAATTTTTTTTTTTTAAACGAATATTACAAAGCGAAATGATTTGATTTGTCGTATGTTTGTTTGTTACGCTTTCACGCTAAAACGGCTGAACGGATTTAGATGAAATTTGGCACACGGGTACACCCTGACTTGGATTACGATATAAGACTTTTTATCCCTTAATAGAAGCACTAAAGGCTTCAAGCTGGCGAGAACTAAAATAGTGTTATATTATGCCTTAGCTTGGAGCCACCTTGAGTTTGCGAGCGAATTGTGGAACCCGCACTATGCTGTGCACTCACAAAGAGTCGAAAGTAACCTTCAGTGAAATATCTCCCCGGTTTCTGTATGAATAACATGTTCGATGCTACAATATGGATTCTCTGCGCGACCGTCGACTGACACAAGATGCTTAATTGGTCAATAATAAATTAGACTGTGACAAATTAGTTGAGCGTATTGGACTAAAAGTTCCTTACAAAATGCCCAGATAGGTATGCCTGTAACTAATGTATTCCACACTCGAGCATCCAAGACAAAAATTGGAGTAAACTCACCACTAAAGAGACTCAGTAGAAAAATGAATTCTTTGATAAAATTTATACCATCCATACTTAATATTATAAATTCGAAAGTAACTCTGTCTGTCTGTCTGTAAGTTGCCTTTTTTTATTTAGCAGAGAGATAGATTGCATCCCGGGGAAGGACATATGATAGTTTTTATCCCGATATTACCACGGGATCGACACATATGCGTGTGAAACCGTGGGGCGCAGCTAGTGATTCCATAAAAGTCTTTAAAGCCAAAATACTGAAGTCCCAAAAAACACAATCTGATAATGTATTATGTTAGTATACTTCGGAAATCCTTCATCTATATATATAAAAGGAGAACTGACTGACTGACATATCAACGCACAGCCCAAACCGCTGGGTCTAGAGATTCCAAATTTGGCACGTACGTTCCTTATGAGGTCTAGGGGTGCACTAAGAAAGGATTTTTCAAAATTCATCCCCTATGGGGGTGAATGGGGGGGGTGAAATTTCACGCGGACGAAGTCGCGGGAAGAAGCTAGTCTTTTTATAATTTGTTTTTAGAAGCTATACTTTCCATGATGATCTCATTTCTATTTATATTGTTTAGTCTTAGTCTTAAGTAAGTGGACATAATTGCAATGTTGTTCGCCTTTTTATTTTACTTTTTCTTAAGTTCAAGAAGTATTTTTAAGTTCTAGCTTTTAGTATGATATTATTATGTGTGATCAGTTGATCGGTTATTTCTGAGATTGCTGGTAAACCTATAATTGGAGACTATGTAAGAGCGAGACTATTGTGATCAGTACTAAGATATATACATAGAAGCTGTTGATGTTCCTTAATGAATAAATAAATATCCCGATATTGCCACGGAATCGTCTCGATTCCATGGTAATATCCGTGTGGATATTGTATTGTATTGTGTGTCTTCCGTGGGGATATTATCACTTAATCAAGACTTTTCGTCGCCCTTTCAGATTTCCCACACACCAGCTTTATATGGCATGCAAGGTACTAACAGTTCGACAACTTTTTGTTCTAAGTATAGTTTTACTGCAACACACTGAACTAGATTTTAAACCTTTACCTGCAGACAAGAGAAGAAAGGATTTGGTTTGCACGAACCCTCAGACTAAACATGCTTTTTCAAAAAGATTTGACTTATTTCTAGGACCTTTCTTATATAATAAATTTAACAAATTGCTTAAGATTTATAATGTAAGTTATAATAGGTGTAGTATAATGTTATTCGATTATTTAGCTAAATTAAATTACTCGGACACGGAAAAACTATTAGAGGTGCTGAGCTAAAGTAGCTTAACTGTAGTTACCTAACCTAATATTATAATATTATTTTAGAATAATTTTATTTATAGATATAAATACATCCCATAAGCCTAGTTTATAATAAGGCTACGCAAAATATTGTATCTGCTTAGATACTGAAAGTATAATATGTTAATTTAATTCATTGACTGTCCGATTTAACAAGTTCTTTCGTAGAGAGATGGCCTGAAACACAGGTTTAAATAAACCTAGATCAGGCAACGCACTATATTACCTTCAGAGTAAAAATTTTTTGACTGTAATCTCATATTTGTCATACCATAGTTTATATCCAAATTAATCTAATCCTAGTATAGGCCTAGATTAATATACACTACTGAACCAAATGTACACTTTTTGTAAACTTATTATTTCAATAAAATTTTATTATTTATTATTATTACTTATGCGGGTAAAACCGCGAGGCGCAGCTACTCTCAAATAAATAAATTAAAAAAACGGAATAAGATAGCGTGGTTTTCCATACTGTTTTTTTTTCACTGTGTTTTATCCAATTTTCAGAGGTCTCAAGTTTATAAAAAATTGTCTCTTCATATCATCATCATAATCAGCCTATAATGTTCCCACTGCTGGGACACAGGCCTCCTCTCAGTGAGAGCGAGTGGGCCGTAATCCACCATGCGGGCCCATAGCGGGTTGGTGGATGTCACATGTCTTCAAATTTTTTGTTCTAGGACATGCCATTTCCTCACGATGTTTTCCTTCACCGTTTTGAGAGCAGTGGTGATAAAATAATTTACACAAAGTAAAGCGCCTGTCTGGGTTCGAACCTACGACCTGCAACTCGTAAGTCGTGTCCGTTACCACTGGGCCACCACTGCTCATTATTCAAAATTGTCTCATTAGTTACGAAACCAATTAGGTATATGGATCTCCAAGTATTGCTAGATACCGATGTTTTTAATAAAATCGTATTTCCAAGCTGAAAAAGTAAAGAATAAAAAAGCAGGAATATCGGATGCTTACCTTTGCATGAAAATTGTCGGAGCAACTCACCTCGTGGCGGAAAAAAAGTGTGGAAAATAAAAATAAAACTGTAGCTCTTGTCACTAGCGCTTCAAGTGTTTTATCTGGTTTTTTTTTTCTTTTTTTTATTGTGTCAGCCAACACTTCGGTTGTTGAGTTTTAGTCTTTTAAGGATTACCTAGTGTGGAATGTAAGGTATTTTAATGATTGTGGAGTATCCATTGTGCCTTTTAAGCACGAAACAGGTATTCTTATGGACTACAATTATCTACTGCAATTATCATCACCTGTGGCAACCATTAGTTGTCCTGGGTATGGGTTTCGTAAGTTATTTATTTATTTAATACTTCAAGCACATAAATGTACAGAGGCGGACTTAATGCCAGAGGCATTTTCTACCAGTCAATCTATGGGTGTGATGCAGAGACAAACAGTGGTAGGTGCAGTCATGAAAATCGAGGAATAAATATTTTAAATATAAAGATACGCATAATTAATCTATTAAAACTATAAATATAATAGAAGTTAATATTACTTATGTGTTTTACAAGCTGATCAAGCCACAATCTTCACTTATAGTAACATTTTAGCATAAAACGATGTGTACAGTCACGAGCATAAGTATGTATACACTTGGCTTTATTCAAAGGCGATTTTCTCCTTGATTTTTGAATTAATTTTTATGTTATTATGAAAATAGTATTTTCGAACCCATAGGTTGTTGACATATTAGTGTACTTGCTTGTGACTGTACGCACCGCTTAAATATATCTACAGCACAGCTGTTATTACTACGATAGTGTTTAAATACTAATATTATAAATGAGAAAGTAAATCTTTCGGACAGAGTTACTGCAACAGAGCGACCCCTCCACCCACCCCAGGGTGGTGGACATCCATGAGGATTTCCACACGATAAAAAAAAGGCAACACATAGACGGACAGTCTGTCCATAACTACTAAACTACTTAACTGTCAAATTTAAGTTTAGAAGGCAAAAGTGAAATTTGACAGAAAAGTAGTTAGAACGTGGAAAAGGAATTAGCATACTTTTCAACCTGGATATTTGTATTTAAAAAATACGCGCAGACGAAGTCGCGGGCAACTGTTGAAAAAAAAAATGTAACTATGGTTTTGGTGCCACATTAAAAATTAATTGTTACTTCCAATATCTGCATAAAAGTTTTTACGAGGGTACTAAGATAAGGCCGTCATTGTATGTTTTGTATTGTTCATTAAATGTTTTTTTTGTTTGTTATGTATGTTCTGGTGTACAATCATTATCATCTGCCTAGCCTTTTCTCAACTATGTTGGGGTCGGCTTTCAGTCTTATCGGATGCAGCTGAATACCAGTATTTTACATGGAGCGACCGCCTATCTGACCTCCACAACCCAGTTACTGGGTAATACGATACCCCTTGGTAAGACTGGTAGTCAGACTTTCGGGCTTCTGACTACCCGTATGACTGTCAAAGATGTAGGAATGACAGCCGAGACCAACGGCGTAACATGCTTTCCGAGGCATAGAGAGGGGTCTTGGTGTGTAAAATTGATCACCCATCCACAGACCAACCGCGGCAAGCGCAGCTGGTCTGGTGTACAATATACTTTATATTATATAAATAAATAATAAAGTATTACGTTCATATGTATCTTTTTATTTGGAAAAATATCTATCGTATTAGATATTCAGAACAGCCATCTAATCTTGAATAGGCGTATTAACTTGCTAAAGTCTACTAGTCTCGCATCATTACATACATTTCCTTTCCAATTTAAAGTTCGGTCCCAATGTCGCATATTCATGTCCTCAAATGAGCCCTAAAACTTTTTCAGTACAAAGGTTGTACGCAGCTCAATTCTACTTTATGACGTCGTTTCGCGTCTGTCTGTTGAGAGCCTGTAATAATGGTATAAACTTTACAGTAATGTGTTTAGAATAATGTCAAATTTCAATAACAGATTTTCAACTTTATCGCTAAAGCTTAAGGTTTAAAGTTGATTGGGAAAATTTGACAGTTTCGGGTAGCTTGATGTGCTGGCTTCTGTACCTATTAGACAAAGCAAGAAAAAGAAAAGAATGACGTTTATTTGCGGTAAAAACGACTCAGAGAAAGAACACAAACACAAAAAAAAATACAAATTGGGGGAAAAGGCGTCACATCCACGCAAAGACGCCATGCGAGACAGAGCCCCGTCACTGGTTGACCTTATTTAAGTGATAATTGACTGAATAATTTGGTTCTAAAATATATTTTAAACGTAAAGCCGGCGCCATATTCATATTTATGTATATGTCACGGCTAATAGCCGAAGTGCGGCTATACATAGTTTTAGCCGGGTACAACTAGGTGCAGCCGGCCACATGCGGTTCGTGTGTACTTCGGAAGGCAACATAGGCTGCAAGAGCGAGCGAAGGTCACCCCGAGGTTAGGATACTTTAAATCCCTTACCTGTGTAAAGATAGGAGCCCTAAATAGGAGCCCCGCTTCGCGGGGCTCCGTGGGCGTGGGATGCAAGAGCGAGCGAAGGACACCCCGTTGGTTAAAACTAGGTGTAGCCGAACACACGGCTATTAGCCGTAACATATACACCCAAAAATACCCCAATAAAAAAGGGGTATTTTTAAAAAAGGAGCGTAGGTACGCGCCATTTTAACGGTTGCCTTTCACATTTTGCTTCCACATCCACGGTCTGAATTCAGTAACTTAATATACAAAAAAAAAAAAGAAATTTCCTTCACGAAATCTCATAAGGGAATGCCTATCAATTTTAAACAAAATAAAAGCTTTCTCATGTTTTGACGATTTGTCGCGAAAGAAAGAAATGGTAATATTTTCTTGTTGAACATTCTATGCTTAATGCTGAGAACTCGCTATAATGGAAAAAGGTACAAAAAGAAAAACACGTCAAAAGGTTAAAAGCGAAAATTGGTAAAAACAGGAAGGTTTTTTTTATGGAGGGAGGAGTTATTGAGCCAATTTAGTATAATTGGATTTTTCTGTTAGGAAAATTCCCAGTTAGAAACCTGAATGGGAATCGGTCCCAATGGAGCGATAGGCTTCGTCTCTTATCTTTAGGGGTTTTTAAACTGTAATTATCGAAGTGTTCAAGTTACGTAATTTATCTACCTGCCTGGCTCTCTTTTTCAGAGAAATGCTAACTTTATTCGCATATATTATATGGCGAATTATAAAACCTTTTAGGTATTGTACGTTGATCGTTGACCGATAAAAAAGTATCAGCTTATTTCTTGTTATGAGTGTCTGACAAAATCCAAATGTCTGTCATCTTTTTTTTATGGATGGGAAATCAATCTTCCTGCTCTTCGTTTTTTTTTTATTGTTGGGAATGGATGGGAATCTTTCTAATCTTATCCAATGTTACATGATGTCGCAGTAACACGTTTTTTTCTTCCATACTTCCCTGTTAATCGTCACGCTATCATTTCACTTAAAAAATCCAATCCGAGCTTTTGTTACTTCAGAAAATCGAAATAACAACCATCACCACCTTCGTTAGCGCACCAGTACATCTCGCTTTAGTTATGCTTTGGTGTCACAATCAGCGGAGATGACTCAGGCCATCTTGTGACACGCTGGACGTTATATCCAGGGTCCAAAGTTCCAGCTCACTACCTCAAAGGTTCCCATCCAGAACTATCAGTGGCATCCGAACGCAGAGCGATGGGCCACCTTTACGTGGTTATTATTTATCTCCCCACGTAAACCTCTCACGCCACTTTGGTAGTCACCTACTACTACCTACAAAAATAATGTCATAATGTGAATGTGCCATAATTTTTGCAAATGGCGTCATAATGCCATTGTGATATGATACTTAAGTTGTAGATAGAGAATAAGTTGACAATGCAAGGCAGCGATATACACAGTCACACAGGTGGTCAGGCAACGATGGAGACTTTGAAACACAAATTTCCGGGCCAAATTATCTCCCGTTTTGGCGATTGGAACTGGCAGTCCAGATCGCCGGACCTGACGTCGTCAGACTTCTTCCTTTGGTTTTAAATCTTGCGTTTATCAATCAAAGCAGGAACCTTGCAAGTAATGAAAGCCAACATTGAGGAACAAATCACTTTGGAACATGTTTAGCGAGCAATAGTTCAAAATGGCGTAAAACGAGCACAAATGTGCATCAACACAGGAGGTGGTCATTTCGACAATAACATCAATTCCTTTAGACGAAAAACAAAGCAACATTCATTTCCAACAAAATGGCAGCCAATTCACATTATGAAATTACTTTTGCCCCTCCTTGTATTATACGAATATGTAATATCGGTTTATTTTCATATGATCTTACTAAGTTATTTCTGTCACATTGTCATATTGACGTGTCTTACAAAAACTTTATACTATATAAGGGTTCCGTACCACCGTACAATATTTATAACTACATAATTATATAAAAAAATCACGTTTGTTGTAAGGGAGCAATTAATTTTATTTTAATTTAATTATTTATTTCTAAAGTGAATATACAACTAACTAACTACCTATTCTGTAAAAATTTCAAGCGTCTACCTGTTGCCATTATTAATATCGAGCAAAAAACGGCATAAAAATCACGTCTGTTGTATGAGAGCCCCCCTTAAATATTTATTTTATTCTGTTTTTAGTTAAAGCGTTGTATATTTGTTGTTATAGAGGCAACAGAAATACATCATCTGTGCAAATTTCAACTGTCTAGGTATCACGGTTCATGAGATACAGCCTGGTGACAGACAGACGGACAGTGTCTTAGTAATAGGGTCCCGTTTTTACCCTTTGGATACGGAACCCTAAAAACGAAGTAAAAGGATTTCTATTATTCAATACCTGTTATTGAGTTATAGAAAACCGAGTCAAAAGTCACCTAAAACTCGTTCACATGCATTTTCATGTTTAAAATTCAAACAACTTGCTGAAAGTAGAATACACTACTCTATTTATATGCGACAAAAGTTCACTGACATGACGAAAATTCAAGTATATTTCGTCGCGTCGCCCGTAATTTCCTCTCTCCGTAATAATGTCCTAAATATATATCTTCTATCTATGTAATATGAAACTCGACTAAAATACTTGGACACTGAAATATATATGACCAATGTTGGCTCGAAAGCCTGCTTGACCAGTATCACTGTATCGTTCTCACTGGTTTCAAACTGGCCCAATATTTGGAAGCGAGTGAGTTTGTAGGTAATACTGTGTCTTAGTTGGTTCTTTGATCCAATATTTGGACACGAGGTTATCATACAGTCGCTATCTATGTTTTAAAATATCTTCTAGGGTTGTATTGAGGTCGATGCGATACGTTAACACTGGCAGCCATTTGCCGGCTAATAAATCTGTCATCCTTGAGTGACTTGGAAGTTGTAGGAGATAAATGGTCCTTTGCGGAAAATCTAAGCACACGCGGTCTTATTGATATTATGGATCTTTTAGGTCAACTTGGATGATGGACGAGGAGAATCTTAGGACACCTTATAAGTTTATAGTTTTTATTTGGGTATCAAAATATGATAATTATTATTGATGGTAGCGTCAGGGGTACGAAAGGTTGATGAAAGGAAGTTGATTGATTTCTTCATAAATACTATGGATACATTCGCAAGTTAATAGGTAAGAATATTCATCAACCGCCTAGCCTTTTCCCAACTGTGTTGGGGTCGGCTTCCAGTCTAACTGGATGCAGCTGAATACTAGTATTTTACATGGAGCGACTAAGGTAAGGTAAGTATATTATTTTCTTCAATTCCTATAAAAGTCATAATTGAAATGAAAACTTAACGAATGTAGGAAAAAGGACGAAGTGAGTAAACCATAGACCTTTTTTTTTTGTTAGCTTGTCCCAATGCTGGGCACACGCCTCTCCCAAATCCGTCCAGGAACTCTTTTGTGGCGCCACCTCCAACCAGCCCTCGCGCAGGTCCATTATGCCTATTAATTTAATTCAATATAAAAGCTTTTATAAATAAAATATGTTAAGTCCAGTGGTTCTTAGATTACAAAATAAGCGTTTCATTACACTCGAAGGTAATATTACGACAGGGATGATAATTAAACAGTTTCTTTTTAATTACTTCCTCGAGTTACTCTTGAAAAATACGAGCGCCTCGGAAATAAGAATCGTAATTAGTATTTTGATCTTTACATATAGCTTGAGAGCAGTGGTGGCCCAGTGATAACGACCGCGACTTACGAGATACAGGTCGTAGGTTCGAACCCTGACAGGCGCTTTACTTTGTGTAAATTATTTAATCACCACTGCTCTCAACGGAGAAAGAAAACATCGTGAGGAAACCGGCATGTTCTAGAACCAAAAATTCGAAGACATGTGACATTTACCAACCCGCACTGGGCCCGTGTGGTGGATTACGGCCCACTCCCTCTCAAAAAGAGGAGGCCTGTGTCCCAGCAGTGGGAACATTATAGGCTGACTAGCTGACCCCGCAAACGTCGTTTTGCAAAAAAAAAAACAGTGGCACTCCGGGAGTGCCGACAGAAGTGAAAACAAAACACAAACAGAGTACTTTGCCATCATTCACTGACATATCGGATATACATTAAAACCGAGTACATCTCGAGGACAGCCGAACACATCCGAAGCGGTGTCTGTGCGGTAATCTGATACGATACGATACACAAACGAAGCAAAAGGAGTACTGGTGAAATGGGGTTAGTTTGATAACAACTTTCGACTTATGAAAAACTTCAATCAATCAATCAAATCATTTATTTGCTGATCAAGGGTATACAGTGGTGTTAACATAACATGTGATAACGTTCTCCTTGATCTACCTTACTGGCATGCAAATCTTACTTATTATGTTTTATTTAATATTTACAAACAAATTCGTGCTTATTAGATTTAAGTAGGTACATGAATCAACATAAAATTAGTACATATATATTAACATTCATAACAATATTATATAGTAAAAATTAATTAGTTCCAATGATAAAATTCAAATAACAAAGAATAGCACTATTTTATAATACAACTTAAATTTTATTAATTTTAAAAATTTTATTAACTTAACTTAAATTTTATTAGATTTAAATATTATGTAGATTGGAACAAAAAAAAATTGTATTTATTAAAGAAACCCCATCATCTTAAAACAACTGCAGCACAAAAAATTGTGGACCGATATTTTTTAGTTTTTTTCTTGGATAAAGTATCCCTGCCAGTATGAAGCTGATCACGATGATTATTATTATTTTTTTCTCATAAAGGAGTGTCCAAAAATATTACTTTAATGTAAACATATACAACCCATAAAACCGATGTAACATTTATTTTTGTTAATTTTTCAGCCTTCTTAGTACAGAAATATTTAACCTCGAATTTTAAAATTGATCAAATTTGATCAATGTAACCCCATTTTACGGTATTGAAAGATCATAGCAAGTCGCGTTCTGTAGTTTCTGCCTATCCCCATAAGAAGAAGGTATGAGTTTATGTATGTATGAAGATCACAATAAAAAGTAAAGTGAATGAAAACAATGCAACTTGAAACGACCAAAATCAAAACATTCTTCTAATTAAATAAATCCAACACAGTTTCATAATGAAAATTCCAAGTATTTATCGCTTCATTTGTTGAAATAAATGAAACACTAAGCACGCGACTGTTTTCCGGAATCCCGAATAATTCTGAATAATCAAAATAAGTGAATAAAATTCATTACTGTACGAATAAATCCGATTACTGGTTTTTACGTCACATTTTACAATATTTACATTGAAGGGAAATGCATTTAAGGCTTTTGTATTAATATCGTTTGTACTTAATTTGCAAATACGTTAAAATGAACGGCTGAGTGATTTACGAAAATATTTTATTGTTTATTTAATGCGTTCGAGAATATTGTGTTGTATGTTTTAAATGGAATCGTAATTATTTATTTTATCAGCTTACCAAAGTGAAATGTCGGCGACGGGACCCTATCCGAGCACCTCGGCGCAAGTAGTGGAGGGACCGCTATGCAAAAAGTAATGTAGAAATTTCGATTAAGAACTACAAAGAGATTTATTTCATGTTTTTTATGTTTCTAATTAGTTATCTAGTTTAGATTTGTCATTAGTTTTTGTATTTCAAACTAATAAGACTGTTTTTAAAAGGATTTCATTTAAATGGGATTTCGTTCAAGCATATAATTAAGTAACTTGAAAACTCACTTTTTTGTTTATGGATAGATTTTGATGATTTTTATTTTAAAAGATAGGATTAGTCATAAAAGTAATTATACCGTTTGAATTGTGAAAATCGGGTCATTAGTTTAGAAACTATAAGGGATTTTGTATAGGTAATGAAAATATGTCAACTCGCAATTTTAACAATCTTTGTTCTAAGATATTTTTATTGTTTATAGTTAAGTATTAAAATAAGGTTTAATTAGTTTAAGGACTATGTAAGCAAGGATATGCAACAAAAAACTGTAAGAAAATATCATGAAAATATAATAAATAAGGCCTTAACAGATTTTGGCTTAGAGAAAATTAGCGAGCAAAAAGGCTCAAAATAAGCGGTTCTCGTTAAGGTAACGTAGGCCGGCCTCACCGGGTATAAATCTAGCGCCATTTTTCGGCAAAATCAGTCACAGCTCAGCCATCGTAGAGGCAACCAATACAAGAACAAGCCGAAATCTGCAAGCCAAATAATCAAGAAAATTCTGCATTTCATTTCGCCGCCCATCTCTCCGATCCGAGGTCCTCCTAGTGGGTTGCACCCACCACATCATAGGCATTCTGGGGTGCGTAGTGACGTGTGTCGCCGGCAGAGTAGTAGGGAACATACGTCAAAAACGTGGGAGACTGTCCCAGGCACGTTAGGTACTGGACGTACCCCGGTCGTCCGCAACATGAAATAATAACGATTTTCGCGCATATTGCGGAATATAATGTTATGAGGTTTTAAATAATGCCTCACCATTGCAATATTAGTGAATATTGAACGAATACGTACTCAAAAAAAAGTGGCACTCCGGAAGTGCCGACAGAAGTGAAAACTTGAACAATTACGTCGTGTGTATTTTTTGATTCGTCATATAAACAAAACACAAACAGAATACTTTGCCATCACTCACTGACATATCGGAAATACATTAAAACCGAGTACATCCCGAGGACAGCCGAACGCATCCGAAGCGGTGTCGGTTACGGTAACAGCGGCGCGAATTCAATGGTTTTTTTCCATCACAAAAAATGCCCAACGCGCCTAACAAAGTTTTCACTTCAAAAATCAAAATCTTCTCAGCAGAAAGACGTTCTCCTGACGCGCCTAATGACCGGTCTTGTGCTGCACGTATATGGCAGATTCCCTTGTTCTTAACGTCGCGTTGCTAGGATGATAATTAACATATAAGCAAATATTTATATTCACTACGCTAGACTCATCTCCGTGAAACGGTCAGTACGGTGAAGGTGGAGGAACGGTGAAGGACGGGCGTTTTGGAGGACAGTCTTATGTAATTTTGACATTCGAAAATTGCTGATTCTCAGCCTAATTTGAATAATAACCAGCGTTGGGGCTCTGTCTTGTCTGTGTCGCAGCATAATGTTGAGCGATAGCCGTTTTGCGTGGATGTGACGCATGTTTCACTTACCTCCTTTTTGAAGTGAAAACTTCTTTAGCGGCGTTGTACACTTTTTTTGTAATGGGTAAAAAATGTTAAATTCGCGTCAGGACACGTGACCCTGATCGAAAATTCGTAAGACGGATGGAGAGTAGACAGCCGGCGCGGCGTAGGAGTATCCCCCTCTCTTTCTACGGCGCGGCGAAAATGTATAACCGACACCGGTTCGGATGTGTTCGGCTGTCCTCGAACACATCCGAAGAGAGAGAACACATCGCGAGATGTACTCGGTTTTAATGTATATCCGATATGTCAGTGAATGATGGCAAAGTATTCTGTTTGTGTTTTGTTTTCACTTCTGTCGGCACTCCCGGAGTGCCACTGTTCTTTTTTTAATTTAATTATTTTTGTTTATGTTTTTTTTGCGTCATGTTCACCGCAAATAAACGTATTTTATTTCTTTCTTTAAATGAGTTTTGATTTTGATTGAGTAATATCACCGCGTTGCTGGCCTTCCTTGAGGATTGAAAAATCTAGTTTCCCACCTGTACCCAAAATACGCGCATTGATGTGGAGTTGCGGACACCAACCCGTATTACCTATTACCTAAGGCTTATCCATCACCTGCCTAGCCTTTTCCCGATGAGAGCATCCCAAGCCTAGTTTTTGCCCAGTCGTTCCACTCTAACGGGATGCAGCTATAAAAAAAATAAAACCCAAGAAACCGAATTTGTTTCCCAGCATGCACATGAACGAAGTTGCAAGCACAGCTAGTTTAGCACAAGACTTACTAAAATACGTAACTATAAAATTACCTCCCATCACCCTGAAACCAGCAACTCAACCTAGCAAAAACTGAAACCTAAGTATTCTTAAGCAGGCACTTCTACTGGCTAATCGTACTATTACCGTTACACGTCGGATTAGCTAACGAACCGTAACTGCAACTGTAAGATAGCCTAATGCGATTGCCTCATTAACTTCCTGGCCTTTTAGTTGAACTGGAGCGAGTAAGCGGTTTGCGTGATTGGTCAAATAGTTTTTTTGCTTATATTTGGATTTTATACAAGTCATTGGATGATACAGTACTTCGTTTCGTTAATTATTTTTGGGATAAAACATCATCATCATCATCATTTCAGCCGAAAGACGTCCACTGCTGGAGATAGGCCTCCCCCAAACACCTGCGGCTTTCGCAAAGTCGTCAGCCCACCTCGTGCCTTTCAACGTCTTTTGGTACGCGGTCATCACTCCAGAACCTTTCGGCCCCATCGGCCATCTGTTCTGCGAGCAATGTGCCCTGCCCATTGCCACTTAATTTGCGCATTTCTTCGGGCTATGTCGGTTACCTTGGTTCTCCTGGGGATAAAACATAAATCTACATAAAAATGAGAGAAATCGATTCAGTAAACGATTCTGAACAAACTACTTTCATAATGACGTGAATTGATTCAGTTACACATTGTATACTTGCATCCTCATTAAAAAATATTTTTTAGAAAATTTACCTTGGATTTCAGTAGATTGAATACCTAGCTTGCCTCTAAATTACAATCTTCTCGTATTACTTCTCTCATCACTCAACACTAGAATTTCTCTGTATTTACTCCTTCTAATAAAAATAATATTGCAATTGGCTGTCTAGAATCAAACACACACATAGTTTATAATCGGGATTAACACATAGGGTACTTTTAATACGTTTCCGTGGGATATTTTCCACAATTCGCGCGGACGACGCCGCAGGCAGAAGCTTTAAGTTACACGTAAACTAAAAAAAAGTATTTAAACATTAACTAGCTTTGAGGACTAAAGAAATTGAATCGCCAATTATTACTAGTTGATGAAAGATAATTTTCTCTAAATAGTAATAGGAACTTTCCACAACACATGCCAACATTGTTCATCCATAGATTTATTAGAACAGTAAGCAAAGTGATAATGTAATAACTTGATCTAAAAGAGTGACCATGGAGTTTCTTACCCATTCTTTTCCATAATCCAAGCTTTGGTACGAGCAACTAGTTTCAACATTTTCTCCGACCTATTCAGAAGTACGTAATTATCTGAAAATGCTTTAAGTTTTAATGAGTTTGACTAACTTAAATGTAAAATTAACAAAGCCTTTTACACGTATTCAGCTTTCTATTTAATCATCCAACCGACCGGTTACACTATTAATCTTTTAAATTAGATTATTAATTCTGAAACTTTCGTTTTTAGGATTAAGTTTGGAATTAACTTCAAAGTTAGAGGGCCTGCTGGAGTGGAGAGCTATTGTTAGTTTACATTTTAATTTGCGATTGGATTAGTTACTCATCTGTTGAAGTCATGGTTTGACTTTTTATTAAGTGTTGTTGTTTTAAAAGAATAAGTTTGTTTGTAATTTCTTTTTTTAAAGATCAAAATGAAGTGACAGTTTCACGTGACCAGAGGGCTGGCCTATTTTTTGGCCAAAGACTCAGCATTGCCATACGACGCGACGTGGTAATGCTGCTAGCCTTTTGGACACGTTTCCTGTTGACAGCGATGCGGGCGAATTTTTTTATGCCTTTTGAATATTTATTTCCTCTCCTTTTTATATTTTTGTTTCGTAAGTAAATGTTTGAGCGTGATGATACCTATATTCAGCAGTGGACTGCTGGTAGGCTGATGATGATGATGAAGTAGATCTTTTATGACACATTTACACTTAAAAAAATGTTTTTGGTCCACATTCTTAAACAAGATGGCGCCGATCAGTAGGTATAAAAATATTGAATTTGTTATTTCTATTTTTCCTACAAAAATAATATTGTAGGCGAATCTATTTCATTTCAAAGTGTCGTAGCTACTGTTAATATTCCCGATCTTGGTTTTACGCTCAAAATTCCAGCACAAATAATAGGTAAGCAAATAATAACTAATACTTAATGATTTAATAAAAATAACATTAAAACCTAACTTAACTAAAATATAGCGTCGAAAAATTCCTCCGCATCGCTGTTGACCGGTAATGTACCCAAGAGACTGGCGGCATTACCACGTTATTTGGCAATGCTTAGCCTCTGGCCAAGGTAAAAGTCAGCCCTTGGGTCACAGGAAGTGTAAAACCAGCCGTTTCGATATTTCCTTAAAAAGAACATGAGCACTCGGACCCCACGGCCCGAGGGTTTCAACCCCAAATTCCATAAATTACCATTCCAAGACATTACCAAAAATATATCACACACACAGTTTAAATGCCCGCAGACCGCGGCAGGCCTCTTACCAAAATAATCACCCCCAAAATTCCGTATCACACAAAATTAAATGACTTTACATACCTCACCCACGCATAGCTATACAAACATGAATACATTAACAAAATATAATTTACGACACCAATTGCCGCTTGCCTCGAGATAACAGTAATAATCGTACGTGTGAGTCACTTAATGACGTCACACAAAATTTTACATTCACGGTGACGCACAGGTAATGTCTGTACCGACGATGACGTATGAAGCTCAAACTGTTTTCAGTGGCATTCGCCGAGTCATAGCAGATAAGCGAATGGGGACGTTTAGATGGCGCAAATCTAAAGCGAAGGCGATTAAGGGTTTGGTTGTAATATCCTCACAGATACGCTGATCCTTTGAGTCGCGTTGATTGATGAAAGGGTTGATGGCATTGATATCCTAAATCCAGATGTTTTGGTGTAGACGTTAGGTCTGGCCTTTGAATAGATTAAGGCTAGGTATTTGAATGGAAATGACGGTGATTTAAACATTCACAAGACACTTGTGTGGTTAGATTACTCGGTGCAATCCTAAACACATCTTTGCTGATTATTATTATTACTAGCTTCTGCCCGCGACTTCATCCCCGTGAAATTTCGGCCCCGGGACCCATCGCGTCACATCTCATGGCTTGCCCGCGCTACTAATTCGTTTTCGCTTAGCGTTTTGCCTTTTATTCCTATAATAGACTTGAATACCTTCCCCAAGAATTGGGCTATCAAATACAAATTTTTTTTTTCACATCCGACTTGTACTTCTGGAGATTACCCCAAACTTACAGACAAAGAAGATGTTTCAAAATGGCCCAGGAGGCCTACCACAAGCTCTTAACGCGATCCATATTAGAACCTGAACTGAACTGTTCTTCTAATTCGTACCATGATGTCAGTTTAACGATTCAGTTTAGGCCGTGCCATCTGCTGACAGCGATTGTCCCAAACTGAGTCGCAAGTTTTGGTTTCATTCATACTTGTTTGGTACATACCATAACGTCCATAGAGCAGCTCAAGCGATGCAGTTTAGGAACCTAAACTGAAATGTCTTGTTTTTTAATCGTTTTTAATTAGATCATGGTAGGCCACCAGGTCTATGTACAAGTAACTCAAAAAATAGAAAAATCCGTAGAAGTCGGGAAATATACAGATAATTCAATTAAATGTATACTATTGTGGGAGTGAATTGATATTTAACATTTATTTTAATCGACTTTCAACATAGCGTCTCACGGATTTAGTTACTCTGTGCTTAAAAAAAAATACAGTAAACCATAGATCGACCATTGATCATAGAGAGAGAACTGTCAGCTGTCAAAACATTTCACTTCAGAAATAAACATTAATCAATCAAAATGACAGCTTACCGCCATGATGGGTTTTTGTTGTGTGTTGCAATTTCAAGTGTAATTTCTTGTGTTTCCCAGTAAACCAAGCCTTTTTAATTTCCCTATTTTTAAGTATAGTGTATACAATGTGCATACATTTTGGACACAAACTCGGTTTACCTAAGGTGTTTTCACTGTTTTCTACTGCTCCAAAAATGACAATTTTTTTCATAATTATCGAGATGGCAGTCTCAACAACGCAAAGTATATTTGCTGCTGCAAAATCGCTATTTGATCACAACTTGTCCACACAAGTAACATTACGAAGTAAAGCGGAGCGGTGAATGCAAATGACTATAGAAGGCGTGTAATTGCGTCCGCCATTGTATGTTCAACGTTTTTTCCCGTTCTGCTACGAGTTTCAATGGCAGATAACGTATATTTAGCGACGAATCGATGAGTTTCGGATCACAAGGGTCGGAGTTCGAAAGTAACTTTTTTACGAGAGCTCTGCGGTATTCGGATCAGAAAATATGGCTTCGGTTTGAGTTTGAAATTCGAAACTTTTTTCGGCTATTTATATTAGGTTTGGTTATCCGTATATTTTATTTGAGAGCAGCTATGGCCCAGCGGTAATGGCCGCGACTTACGAGTCGTAGGTCGTTAGTTCAGACTTACTTTGTGTAAATTATTTAATCACCACTGCTCTCAAAACGGTGACGGAAGAGATTGTGAGGAAACCAACATGTCATAGAATTTAAAATTCGAAGACATGTGACATATTTTAACAACCGGCACTGGGCTTGTGTGGTGGATTACGGCCCACTCCCTCTCACCGAGAGGAAACCTGTGTCCCAGCAGTGGGAACACTATAGGCTGATTATGTATATTTTATTTCAAGCAGCTACAGAATGAGTCAAAACGTGAAATTAAATGTTCATGTTTTTGATTTGAAGCTTAAGACATTTTTAATTATGACAAAAACACTATTAAGCAGTACGAAATTAATTATCTTATTTCGATAAAACAGTGATAGCCTGAATGAAAAATAAATTAAATTGTCCTAAAAATCTACCTAGGTACTCGATATAATATATTTATTGTTAAAAAATCATTTATTTTCAGAATTGTATAACTTTCTAGCCTCACTTGATTATTACATAATCGAAAGGCTTCACTTTATAACAGAGGATCATTAATTACGGCCTCTACCTTCCTCGTTTGACATTGTCACAGCATGATGTGCGACGCTAATTATTTCTTCATCAATTTTTGAGAACTGACAATAATTAATTATATTTCCTTGTGTACCTAAATGAATATTATAAAGGAGGTAACAATCTTAATTAAATAAGAAAGTCGTTATAAATTGTGTGAAGTCCCTGACATTTGTATTAGGTGATAAAACTAGGTTACAATAATTATTAGATATTATTATTAGAAGGCCGTTTCTCGTAATTTAAAACGTTAAAAATATAGTCGCAGTCTCATCTCGGCGACAAACAAATGTCAAAACTTGTCAAAATGTAGGGAAATTAGAGTTATTTTGACAGATTGAGACTGAGATCAGACTGTGAACGGTCTTAAAATTACGAGAATTGCCCCTCAGATTTCCTGTCACGGGGGAAAATACTATTCAACACTTATACAACTAGAAAAAAAGGAGAAATAAAAAAAATTTAAGTCATCATCTGCTTAGCTTTTTCCTAACTGTATTGGGGTCGGCTTCTAGTCTAACCGGATTCTAGGCCAGTTGCTACGTAATTCATGCCCATATGGCCTCTTGGTAAGACTGGTTGTCAGACTTTCGGGCTTCTGACGACCCCTAACGGCTGTCAAAGATCCACGAATGACAGCCGGGACCAACAGCTTAACGTACTTTCCGAGGCGGGGGGCTTGGTATGTAAATCTGGTCATCCATCCACGGACCAACCGCGGCAAGCGTAGCATAACCTGATCCATCGACCCTTGCGGCTATTACTACTTAGCCGCAAGCCCCTCAAAAATATTTAAGTAATACAAAATAATAATAATAATAATGGTTAGTAAAAGCCTGTAATATTATGAGTGTGTGTGTGTCTTCTCACCGTAAGTACTTGGGCTTCGGAGTATAATTGGAAAAACATAAGTTTAAGAACAGATTATACTATACCTAGTAACAAGTACTTTGTGAAATGGCTGCTTTCAGGCATCATTAAAAATTATGAACTAACTCATTATTCAAAGTAATAGACACTGTTTTAAAGCCAGAATGGTTCATATTGTATGTTTAGGTCATAAGTTTTTAGCTTGAAAATTTAAACCTAAACTGACTGGAAATCAACCCCAACAATAGTTGGGAAAAGGCTTGGCAGATGATCCGGATGATGTTTAAAAATTACTATTAGATGCCTAAGTTTAATATTGAAATGGTCCTTATATCTAACTGTTTCTACCTTATAATTGGCGTAGGCATATGCATCTTGTTCAAGACGTTTTAGAACTTAACAAACCCGGTGTGTATCTCCAACATAAATATTTTAGTATTTTTTCTGGTTTTTAATACTTATCATTCCTGAACTTTAATCCATATAGGGCATAGGGGTAGTGTTAGCTTATACTTTAGTTCCAGTGCCCTTAAAACCTTGTTGGTCTGTTCTGCTCAACTCTCAACTTGTAAATGGGTCTCAAGTAAAGTGTCACTTAAACTACGCTATTTCAGAAGACCGCATTTTTTTTAAATTAACATTTTTTTCCTCTCACTTACTTTCATTTTTAGTAGTACCTAACGACTGAAAAAAAACTGAATTACAATTTAATTAAGTTTGGTTTTCCCGCTGCACGTGAAGAAAAGGACCATTTTTCTTCATATTACTAAGAATGCCTTTTATATGAATACTGTACACCTTAAGTGGGTTAAGACTGATTGTTTGAGACTTCCCAAAAAGATGCGAAACCATCATTCAAAGCACTCTTAATTTTACTACACCATTACCAAAGAAAAATCGTCTTCCATTCTCAATAATGACACAAATTGATTACACCACCATCAGTCATCAGTTCATCACCCTCAAGAAAGCTTCCGTGCTTCAAATAATCAGGGATACCCCAAGGGCATGTAATAGGACCAAAACTGCTACAGACCCTAATTGGAAATAAATAGGTGCTATCAACAAGACTTATGTACGTCGTTCAGTTAGATAGTAATACATTAAAAAAGATACATTACAGTCACTATTAATCTTGGAAAACGGTTCTAATCAAGTGGAGAGCTTGGATGGATGCGTGATTAACTTGGATCTTTCTTAACTCGGTCTTGCATGTGATTAAAAGTCAGGAGAGGTATTACGGATGAGTTCTTTTATACTTTAATTGTATTGAAATTGTTTGATGCCTCAGCTCGTGGAAATAAAAAAAGAAATGGAAGAATAAAACTCCAGTAATGTTTTGGATTTAATGTAGTGTATAAGCACGGTCCAGTTGTGTTGGCTGTGCAAGGGAAATTTTCGCGATATCAGAATTATGAGTTTTTGCATTCAGCACTTAGGCAATAAAGAATAATATAAGACAAGTCTTTTTTTTCCAATTTATTTTGGAGAATAGGAAAAAAAATCCAATTTTGTAAATAAACAAGCTTCTGTCCGCGACTTCGTCTGCGTGGTATTTTTTTGTACCCCCGCACGCGGGACCCCGTCACATCGCATCGCCTGCTCGCGCTATTACTTCCGTTTCGTTCAGCGTTCTTTATGACTTCTTTTGTTTTTGCTCGACTGCTAAGGACCCTAGCGTAATATCAAGTATTAGTCCCGTCACATAAAAAGAACGCTAGCGTTTACCTGCGCACTGACCGATTTAACGATCAAATTAACTATTATAATTCTACAATAAAACAATTACACGTATATAATATAGGGTGACTGGTAATTAGTGACCGATACTTAAACACGTGATTGTACTCATTATAACAAACAACTTTTACTATGGGACCAAACCTGAAATCGCGAAAAAAAAATCAGCTGTTCCCTACATTTATGTTCGTATAACTCGTCAAAATGTAGGGAACAGCTGATTTTTTTTCGCGATTTCAGGTTTCAAACTATCAATTTTTTTTTTTATTCTAACAAGTTTTTTCCAGAGATTAGCGCGTTCAAACCAACAAACAAACTCATCTTAATTAGTATATATTATTCCGAACAAGGCTGCTGCTCGAATTTTCATGTAAATAAAAAAGAGCCAATTTTTTGCCCAAACATTTTTTTTAGAAACATTCTCTACTCAGCCGACTTCTAAAGCTATGAAGCCGGGTCCAATTTTATCCAATACACTAAAAAAATACTGACCATTCAACCTTCAATACAACTTCAACTTTAAAAACTTCAGTTCAACTTCAAACAGAAAATCACAATAGTTCTGTTTTCAATCCACTAATGTTAGAACTAAGTGATTAGCTTGAAGATCTAACGGACGGTTCGCTAAGCTGATGAATGGAGGGAGGCTTGGCTGCTTCCGCATCGTTAAGTTAACGGTCCAATTCCTTTAGACTTTAGTTAAGTTTATTGATAAGTTAAGGGGCTTACAGGACCTAAACGTAAAAAACGCAAGTTTTAGAAACAATAAAAGTATATGATCGACTACAGTAAACAAAACCAAAAAATATATATGATATTCTTCAGGATATATGCTAGGTAGGTAGTGTATTGAAAACATGATACAACTTATTTGGTATGGTAGAAAAAATCATGAAGATACCTCTAAAAACTTTCTTTTTACAATAAAAACCATACTAATAAACATACAATCATTTGATATATATCATATGATTTTTTGTCAGATTATTCTACAAGCAAAATACTAAAACTCTAGTGTTTTAATTTTTTAGTCCAAACAATAGATTTTTTTGTAAATAGAAAATTGTTTCATATTTTGCAATAAACTACCAGCGTTGTGTCATCGCGCTTCTCTTTCGTTTCTATGCAGTCCGACAGTGACCGCGCTTTAGGTCATGTAGTCCCCTTAAAACAGCTCGTTAGAATGGGAAATTCCGTAGTATGCACCGTTTTAGAGAGATAAAAGTGGGAGATAAGAAGTATAATTTTAAGTTGATAATGTTGACATTGTAAATATAGTTTCTTGCCCATTCTTCTCCACACGAAACTACCTATTAGAAGGGGCGACTAGAATGAATTCTATTTTGTTGTACATTTTGATGTTCATATATACTTTTTATGCGCCTATTTGAAATAAATGATTTGACTTGGACTTTATATTTATTCCAGTGTTAGATCACATAGGGTATTGTCTTAGTACCTCTTTCCATTTTTCACGGCTGATTGCTGAAATTGGCGTCTGGAAAATTAATTGTTTTCCATATTGATCACCTACATAAATTGTCCGAAAATTAAAATCACAACTGTCATTCTTTGGCAATTTTATGAAATAGCTATGCCACAGCAAATTGGCGTAGCGTGTCAATGTAATAAAAACTTAATTTCCCTTAGTGTACAATCTTTAATAAAGTTGTCTAATTTTCTTCCTTCGTAGAAATGTTTCCTGTTAATAGTTAGGTACTGGTAAAACGCTACAGTTTGTAATAATTGAGTGGAATCTAAAGTGGTTCAAGTGGCGACTGATTCAAATAATTTCTCTGAAATCTGTAATGAGTAGTTTGGCTTTACTTTAGCAATTGCCTTTTCGGGAATTCTATAACTACTTTCTGCTAATTGAAAACATAACATTCAGTTACTCTGATTTCCTAGAAGTGGTGCTCTCTCGTTTAATTATATTTACTGACATAAAATAAAATACCTGTAATTCGTATATAAAGAAAGAAAGAAAAAGTATTTATTGCGACTCGTATAGGAAGATCACAAACTAAACTAAACACAGTAAAAAAAAAACCATGTTATATAAAAAAAAAAAGTAATAAAAAGAAAAATGAAACAGAAAGTCCTATACGAGGCCAAAAGGCTCCTATCTCAGCATGATGCTGCAATGTAAAAAATAAACAATAAACAAACATATAGTAACAAATGTCGTAGGTCGCTCTCAATGGGCCTCATTAGAAGGCTGAAAGTCACCCAAAGGGCAATGGAGAGGGCTATGTTTGGAGTTTCCCAAGAAGTTAACCGACATAGCCCAAAGAATTTCCAAACTTAACTGGCAGTGGACAGGGCACATTGCTCGTAGAATAGATGGGGCCGAAAGATTCTGGAGTGGCGACCGCGTACCGGGAGACGTAACGTTGGAAGGCCTCCCACAAGGTGGACCGATGAATCCGCTGGATTCGAGAAGCACAGAACCAGCCGAAGTGGCGGTGCTTGGGGGAGGCCTTTGTCCAGCAGTGGACGTTTTTCGGCTAAAATGATGACGATGATGTGTTCATCATATAAATATCTACATGTTTAGCTTGTAGCGGTATCTACAACGCCACATGCGAACGTCAGACGTCACACAAAATCCTGCATCTCGCAAGCAGAGTTTACCGCGCAACTAGCATATATTTATTAGTTTATTTATTTATATATACCAGAAAAAACATAACAATAAAAACGATTATTAACATAAAACATACAATGGGCGGCATATACAACGGTCCGATATGAATCATCGGGCAGTTGCCCGCCAGACACAAAATCCGTCTGGTCGGAGGATCCTCCCTTTTCTATAGAGTATGAGTGAACTTTACAGCCTGCTGTTCCTCATACCTCAATAAGCTTACAAACATTTGTATCCGTAAAAACAAAAATATGTTATTCATTTAATTTTAAAACACAAAACTGAAAGCGCAAACTTCAAACTGAAAACTCTCAAAATCAAAAATAACTTTAGTACTAACTGCACTGCGCCCCGCGGATTCACCCGCATTAGTCTCAATCCCGTGGGAATATCGGTATATAAAGTATCACATGACCTAATCCAGGTCATGGTCTACCCATGTGCCAAATTTCATCCAAATCCGCTCAGTCGTTTTAGCGTGACAGCTTAACAAACAAAACACAAAAAATCAAATCTTTTCTCTTTATAGTCATATTAATTTAGAAAACAATAACATCAAAACTGAATAAAATTCTGAAATACAAAACACACAGAATAACTTTGTTTAAACACGGTTTACACTAGGTACAAGTTGGAAAATAAACGTCACTAGTATGAAACTGGCAACTGAGTTCCGAAACTCAGTTATGACCTTAGTCTGTACTCTGGAACAGCTATGGGAATAAGCTTATACGAGTATGTATTAAAGCTGACGTTTTCGGTTTATAACTTCCTAGGTTGTTGGTATTGAAAGCTAGTGTTTTTTCTGGTCTTTTGGTAGAGACACCAGCACAACAAGCTACTACAATCTGTCAAAATTTCTTTAATAGATTTTCAACATTATCACTAAAGTATAAGGTTCAAAGTTGATTGGGAAGATTTGACAGTTTCGGGTAGCTTGATGTGCTGACGTCTGTACGACAGAACAGACGTCCGCACATCCAGCTATAAAATGTATTTTATAGATGGTTTCCATGGTAACCAAGGGGCCAACCAACCAATTTATTCTTGATGCCCTACAAATGTGAAGATTTCGAAAACTTCTTTGTATTCCGATAACTTTCACATATCCTGCCTAGCCTTTTTCCGACTATGTTGGAGTCGGCTTCCAGTCTAACCAGATGCAGCTGAATACCTGTATTTTACATGGAGCGACTGCCTATTGATCTCCACAACCCAGTTACTGGGTATTACGAAACCCCTTGATAAGACTGGTTGTCAGACTTCCGGGCTTCTGACGACCCGTAACGACTGTCAAAGATCTACGAATGACAGCTGGGACCAGAGGCATAACGTGCTTTCCGAGGCACCGAGGGTCTTGGTATCTAAAGATGGTCACTCATCCACGGACCAACCGGTGCAAGCGTAGCTTATGCTGATCGATCAACCCGTGCGGCTATTCTTACTTACCCACAAGCTTAAAAGGGAGCGAGCCTATTGCCATCAACTGGGCATAAATCCAGACTCAGGACCGCTACTGAGAAAGTCCAGATGGAAAAACCAATAACGCTTTGCCCAACTCGAGAATCAAACCCAAGACCTCGTGCCCATTAGTAGCGCTTGCGACCATTAGACCAACGAAGCAGTCAACTATTCAACTATTTTTAGGCTCCGTGGGCATGTATATGTCGCAGCTAACTGGTTAAATTAGCCGTTTAGTTAACCGCCTGGCCTTTGGAAGTAGTGCTCGCCTCGCTTCGCTCGCTCGGCTCGCACACGGTTGGTCACAGTTCTAACCTAACCTAACCCATTTGGTCGGGGTGCCTTGGCTTAGTTACTGCGACCCTTTCGGCTCGCGCGTGATTGGTTACAGACCACTAACCTAAACTATAATTGAATATCGTTCAGGCCGTTAGTTGAACGGCCGCCGTTTAGTTAAAAGGCTAGGCGGTTAACTAAACTGCTAATTAAAGCAGTTGGCTGCGACATATAAACTTCTGATTTTGATGAAGTCAGGTCAGTTTGTTAGCAAGTTGAAGCTATTGTAGCTATTATTATCTTAATACAGGTGAAATTAGCAAAAACGTGCGTAATAAAATATCAACTAAATCCAAATAAAAGACATTTTTTTTATCTTATCATATACTTTACAACACTGATCCGAATACAATATCAAAACTGTTGTATCACGTAAGTATCAAATATTTACAGATAAAAAATTTATTAACTTTGCAGAATACCTATACCACATAATTCTTCATTACAGTAGATCTCTATTATTATTATAGAACATTTTCATAAAACTTTTAAAGGGCTAAAAGTGTAAAAGTATCCAGAAAGTCAATTCCCGTAATAAAAAAACGTTCAAAATCTACTCGCAATCTCATCTCAGCGACCATAGAATTCAGCGACAATCAATGTCAAAAAATTTATTTACAAAATTGTAGGGAAATTAAAGGTATTTTTGACAGATTGAGCAGTCTCAATCTGTCAAAAAAACCTTTAATTTCCTTTAAATACCTTTGATCTCAGTAGATCAGACTGAACGTTTTTAGAATTACGATAATTGCCCCTCTGGAATATTCTAAAACAGCTTATAATTAAGGTAAAAAAATATAAACTGATCACTCAATTGTCGGAAAAAAAAAAAGTTTTGTAGATCCAGATTTTGCCTTTGCCTAGCAATGAGACACAACATAGGCTAAAAAAAAAGATCCAGCCTAACATTGCTGTCATTAATATGCGGCACCGTCCGTGGTCAGGTGGCCTACCATGATCTAATTAAAAACGATTCAAAAACAAGACATTTCAGTTTGGGTTCCTAAACTGCATCGCTTGAGCTGATCTATGGACGTCATGGTGTACCAAACAAGTATGAATGAAACCAAAACTTGCGACTCAGTTTTGGACAATCGCTGTCAGCAGATGGCACGGCCTAAACTGAATCGTTAAACTGACGTCATGGTACGAATTAGAAGAACAGTTCAGTTTAGGTCCTAAAATGGATCTCGTTAAGAGCTTGTGGTAGGCCTCCAGAGGAAACATCTGTTTGGAGCGCACGTAGCTAGCTCACACCTTCGTTGACCGCGCGATGTGTACCTCATCGCCTGCGCCCGCGCACCGGCTATGCCCGCACACAGCACGCCAGCGCTGGGTCTTTCATCCGTGAGTCGTTAGCCTATTCCGACAGCGAATGCTCGCGCTAATCGTTCTAAATTTGCAATTACAACTAGCTTACCTAAAGTCTCGGTTATCATTCTAATTCTTGATACTGTATCTTCCTACTGCTTGTTTCTTCTTATACTTCAAACTGTAAATATTAACTTACGATTAAAACTTCTATCGTCATTTCTTCACACACCCCCCGAGCAACCAAAAATATATTATTATTTCTACTATCTATGCATTGGTGTGAAAAAAACACGCTTTGCATATCTAAGTAACAATCTTGCAAAATAGAACACCTGAACCTTATGATTAATTTCCCCTTAACTAAAATGACAAAGTTTATTAAAATAACACATATTTTATATGTAATTGTTTCAGAAATAAAAATAATAAAGCTACATTAAACATATGCTTCGTTCTTTCGAGCAACTGAATTACACAACTCTTGGGACGTCTCCGCAAAAGCGATACAAAGACAGTCAATAAATTGCCAATAATTGTGCAATTTTAGTTGCGCATACAAGATAATCATAGGACATGTGTACCACAAGCAGAAATTTGTACAGACGCCAGCACATCAAGCTACCCGAAACAGTCAAATTTTCCTAATCAACTTTGAATCTTATGCTTTAGCAATAAAGTTGAAAATCTATTAAAGGATTTTGACAGAGTGTAGTAGCTTGATGTGCTGGCGTCTGTACTAGGTCATCCCTGACAGGTTAAGTCCCGGGACACATGATTGGTGTGGCATGCCGCGTCAGATTCATACATTTGGCTTGACGCTCACGGCATAAAGGAATACTGACAGATCATTTCAAGCATTCTCTACAAGGTGTTACAGAATAAACGCAGGTCCTGACATTAATTTATTCATGATTGACTACTGAATGAATTTTTAGTAACTTTTAATAAGTGTAAGATTTAAAAATGTAATAGCGAGCCACCACATAAATATGAACCTAACTTTAGACACCAAGACAGTAATAAAAACGGAATATTATAAAATTACATGAAGATTGGCCGGAATGGTCAGCGATTATAAAAAACGCACGAGAAAAATGAAAATAATAAAATTTAATTATATCAATGGATTAGAAACAACATGGCGGATGTCCATTTACGTTCTATAGATACATTTCTCACGTGACAGACTTACGTAGGTATCTAGGTGCTTATGATAACAAAGAAGCATCTTTTCACTCGGAAAATCACAGACGCACTTTCACTTTTAATGGAAATGATTATGAAGCACCGGTTAGTAGTTCGAGTATTTTATTCTGATTTTCTGGTGATTCCGCCTGGCCAGCATTTAACGTTTCAGGTACGATTGCACTTGATGTTGGTGCTGATGTAGTCGATTCTGAAGTCGCCGCTGCAGGTGTAGTAACTGTGGTCGATAAACTGCTCCTGCACTCTTCCAATTCGTAACCTAGCCCCCTCTTCTGACCAGCCAAGGCCAACGTCGACACGAACAGACAGAATGACAGTAGTGACAACAAAACTATGACTTTGTTGTTCAACATCCAGCCCAGAGTCACCTCCATGTAATATTTGCAACTTCCCATTTTTTTTTTCTATATTTGCGTCGTTTCACACGAGTATCACTATCCGTTCTGTTGCGACGAATACTTCAAATTCGTTATTATCTTTTATCGATATTATTTGACGATATCTTATTTTATCAATTGCTGATAAAGCATGACCTCTAATTTCGTAACTTCTGAATTAAACCTTATTGCATTAGCGATTAAGTCGTGTTTAAGTTGAAACATTCCTTGGTATTGATCGTGGGCAGAATAAGATAGTAAATGAGTCATAGATTACTGGAATACTATTATTGGTTTTTGGGACAGTTAAATTGTCGCTGAAAAATATGAATCATCAAAAACATTAAAATCACAAATAATGATTCAACTACAATACAAAGACTTTTTACAGACGCCAGCACATCAACCTACTACAATCTGTCAGATTTCTTTAATGGATTTTCCACTTTATTGCTAACGTATAAGGTTCAAGATTGATTGGGAAAATTTTACAGTTTGGGGTAGGTTGATGTGCTGGCGTCTGTACACCAACTTAACAACAACAACATAATCAGCCTATAATGTTCACACTGCTGGGACGCAGTCCTCTTTGTGAGGGAGTGGGCCATAATCCACCACGCGGGCCCGGTGCAGGTTGGTGGAGTTTGTGGTGTACAAAAATTCGAAGACATGTGACAACATGTCTTCGAATTTTTGTACACCACAAACTTGTAATCCTTATCAAATAAAAACTCTTAACAAAATAACTAGCTACTACCCGCGACTTCCTCCGCGTAAAATGTCGGCCCCCGCTCACCCCGCCCCCGTCGCATGACCTGCCTGCGCTGTTACTTCGTTTTCGCTCAACGTTTTTTCTGACTTTTTTGTTTTTTCTCCTAAGGGGCCCTAGCGTGATATTAAGTAGCCTATTATAGCCTTCCTTAAGAATTGCGCTATTAAATGCAAAAAATTTTTTTTCTAATCCCGTAATATTGGTACGGACTGGACTGGAAGTTCCAGAGATTAGCGCTTTTAACCTAACAAACTAACTCTTCACAGTGGTCTTCACTTAGGTATTTAGAGTGTAAGCAACACTTTTATCTATAAGCCTCTTGGACTCGACTGAATTTCCAGCTAAACCGAGCGGCTTTATCCCGAACATCATAATTATATGTACCATTATATTCAAATTTGCCGCCCAGCTATGCCGAATCATGCCGACGCGAACTTAATTTACATGCAAAAGTCAACAAGGTGCGCCGAACACGGTTGGTGCGCGAAACACAGTTGATACGCAGAGAGTTAAAGTAAATTCAACATAAATATTAAGTATTACTTTTATTTGTCATTTTAGTAAGTTTAATTATTGTAATCGATAACCAAGTCATTTATTAAGTTGCAACACTGAAAAAGCTTAGCATTTTTGATGTCTAGCAACTCTCTCTCTGCATTCATGCTTTCAACCGGCAAGTTCATTTTTTCTACTTTTAAATAAATTACTAAAAGTATTAAATTCTAACTATTTTTCCACGCATGACTTTTTATTATACACAGAGAACAGTTGGTGCGCAAACATAATAGATTCCCAACTTTACGCAACCACTCGCAGACTGCAGATAAAAAAAATATTGATAAAATAAGTTTACAAAAAGTGTACAGTCAACAAAGGAGATAAGCATGCAGGACCGTTGGATATAGTTGAAGTTTAGTAAGAAACCGATGGATGTTGTCGGCTGAAATTTAATTTGATAAATAAGCTGTTTGTTTACTATTAATAAAATTAAATTTTATTCGAGAACATCCATCGGTTTCTTACTAAACTCCAACTATATCCGACGATCCTGCATACTTGTCTCTATTGTTGACTGTACATATAGTTCAGTAGGATATATTAATCTAGGCCTATAATAAGATTATAATAATCTGGATATAAACTATGGTATGACAAGTATGAGATTACAGTCAAAAATAGAACTCTGAAGGTAATGTACTTTCGGGATTCTGACTACCCGTAACGACTGTCAAAGATCCACGAATGACAGCCGGGACCAACGGCTGAACGTGCTTTCCGAGGCACGGAGGGGTCTCAGTATGTAAAGATGGTCACCCATCCACAGACCAACCGCGGCAAGCGTAGCTTAACCTGATTGATCGACCTGTGCGGCTGTTATTATTTAGTTTTTGACATTAAGTCCCCTTAATGTCAAAAACTTGTCAAAATAGTAGGAAAATTCAGGATTTGGTAGATTTTGACAGTCGTTTTGGTTCGTCAGAAACACAAATGTCTGACATTCAGTCTTACCAACGGGGATCGTATTACCCAGTAGCGGGGTTGTGGAGGTCAGATAGGCAGTCGCTCCACATTAAATACTGGTATTCAGCTGCATCTGATTAGACTGGAGGCTGACCCCAACATATTTGGCCAAAGGCTAGGTAGATGATGAGACCTGTAAAAAATAAAAATGTGTTACCAAATGCAATAAGATGCCCAAGACTTGGGCCATATATTTATTCTATATTCTTATGTTCGTAAGGTAAGGGTCGTCAATCAAAAGACTACCCGGTCATCACAGGCCAAATTATGATGGCCCACTCCTAAACGACCAGTCATTGACTAACCGCGGGACTTGACCCATTTAAACATTGAGTTTGGGATACACAGAGGTCGTAAGACACTAGATGAAAAAATTGTTTCAACGTTTTTTTTTTTTGTAATGAAGTACGACTTGCGACCTCACTGCGTGATTGGTCGCTAAATTTATAATTACCAAAGTTAACGTTAGTTTAATTGTTAACAAAAGTAATTATGAATGAAATCGTATTATAGATTTAGGCATGCTTGCACCAGAAATCACACAATACATTCAGCCCTAAACTGATTCTATTTCCGGGAATCGTTTCAAAATATATTCATGTTTTAAATACGTTAAATTCTAAACACATTTAGCGATTGGCGGTGCACCAGGGCTTTAGCTAAAATAAGTAATTTTAAATTCGAAAAAAACAATATTAATAGTATATTACGATACGTGTGATATAAGTAGTCCATATATACTTACATTTAGGAATATTTGTTCTTAGGGAGATCATGTAGAAAACCTAAGCCATGTAATAGCGTAAACTGAAGCCACATTAAACGAACTGCGAAAGCGGTTGTCATCATACATATCTAGCTCTTTGAAACCAAAAGTTGCTCATGCATGTGATGCAGAGGAATAAGGAAAACGCCGTGAGGTAATTTTTGAGTATAAATGTGGATGGCTATAAGAGTAGGGGAAGACCAAAGACAAGATAGATAGGCTCTGTGAAAGATGATATGGCTAGAAAAAGAGTAACTACCTAGATGACGACCAAATAAATTGGCATAAAGGCAGGCAAATAAAATGAGTTAAGTATGGAATGATACTTTAGTTTAAATTGTAATCTCATTGTACAGACACCGCCGGCACATCAAGGTACTGCAATCTGTCAAATTTCTTTAATAGATTTTCAACTTTATCGCTAAAGCGTTAAGGTTCAAAGTTGATTGGGAAAATTTGACAGTTTCGGGTAGCTTGATGTGCTGGCGTCTGTACAAAACCATCAGAGGGTTAACCATCGTATTTTTAAGAACGTTGTCAGACTAATCTCAGTCTCAATCTGTCAAAAATACCACTAATTTCCCTACATTTTTGACAAGTTTTTGACATTGATTGTCGCTGTGGTGAGATTGAGACTATGAACGTTTTTGACTACGAGAATTGGCCTGCAAGTTTTCAATGTTCATCATCTGCCTAGCCTTTTCCCAACCATGTTGGGGTCGGCTTCCAGTCTAACCGGATGCAGCTGAATACCAGTATTATACCAGTAGTAATGTTATTACTACATATTATAATTAATCTATTCTTATTGGTTTTAAGAATTAGCTTTGCCAATTACTACTCTCTTACTCAGTAATAAAATGGCATGATATTATTTAATATCAAGTTATTGAATAAAAGTGAAACATACTGTAGTGAATTTAATTAATGCATCTCATGCTAGCATGTTGTCGCTACAATAATTCTCTTCTGCTCAAAGAGTGTGATTTTTCTTTTTAATAAAGCCATCGGCATTTCAACGCGCTAGCAGATTTACTAATAAGCTTCATTGTTAGATATATCGAATGTTTCATATTACAGAAAAATGTGTAAGGAGGATTAATCGACTCGTGCGGGCCTGCGGACGGAGAGTAATGGGTAGCTCACCGTCCGATCAGGACCGGGCCCGTGCCGGACGGCGCGTATGTGTTCCACGCGCGCCTCAAAGAGATGTCAGCAAAAGGGAAGGGGCCCGTTAGGACCAAAGCCTGCCGGGTCAGCGGGATTGTTCAAAAGGGTTACCGCTGCCCCGGAACAAAGGGCTAAGGAAGGAACACGGGTGGGTTTTAGTCAGTAAGAGTCTGACACTCCCTTCCGCTCCACCCGGAGCGGGAGGAGTCATTTGATGATTTCCCATCCACAAAAAAAAGAAGGTTTAATTTGAAACAACTGGTGAGAGTTTTATTTATACTTTTAATTAACAGGAAAGACCGAGCAGAGGGCCTTTTTTATCTCGTTCTGATGTTTCGATTATATATTTTTGTTTTTGTCAATAAAGTTAATAAACGTATTCTAATATTGAGTACGGCAATATCATGGAACGTATGATGGAAATATTTTTCATAGAATTTTTCCGTGACTTTTAATTTCTTTCGTTATTAATTCTATCGATATTATCTTCAGTGATCGGAATAGGTAGATTGAATTGAGGTCATTGATCCGAAACGTATATATTAATATGGACATTAATACTTCGATCGGAATTTGATTGTTTTTATTATTCAACAGATAAATAATAAATTAACTTAGTTTTGATACCTTCCGTTAAATTTTGAATTGAGTCGTAATGATAAAACCAACCAACATTAACAATATTTAATTGGATCCGGAAATACTGGAATCACTTTCGGGGAAAATGGCTTATCCATGTTCTTCTTTCTGTGGGCATTTATGATACAAGTACCAAAAATCAATCTACCTACTCCGATCACTGATTATCTTCTATAAAAATAGCAATGTACCTATTGTGAGCGGCTCGAGCGCGCGCGCAAGCGGCGCGGAGGTGCGGCTGGGAGCGAGACAAAAATACTGAATATTCTTGTGTAATAAATGCCTTGGGTGGGTACTGTAGAGGCTATGTAGCATTACCTTTATTCTTAGTACAGGCCGGTCATAATTATTGAGGGCGTGTTCCATTCGAACGTTCAAGCGTGTATCAAATATTTTTATTGTGTTTTTGTTTAGTAGAGGCAGTGCTAGTTTTAAGATGGCAATGTAAAGTCCACCTGAAAATATAAACTGGTTAAAGCTTAACGCTTTTTAATTATATTGCAAAGCCTCATCTTAGCTAGACCCCCCACAGCACGGTGATGCCTGCGGATAAATTAAATTTTATGTTATTTAATAATATTTATTCATAATTTTACTTAATTGGTTGTTTGCAAAGCAACTACATAAACAACCAATTGGTTGCTTTATATTAATATTATAAGTACTGTTTGTTTTATTTTATTTTGTTAAGTACCTAGTCTAAGTACTATTAGTTATTCTATGCTAAAGTACGAATCATTTGATCTGACTTGCTTCCGTACGTCCTTTTCGGGTGACCACTGAAAATCAGCGCTGTGCGGTGGGTCATAGCACAGCATCATGCTGAATGGAAGCCTTTTTGTCACAGTCATGACGTAGCCGTCGACTATTTCTGTTTTGTGCTCGTGATTATTTTGTTTTCATTGTCCCTTATTATTAGAATTAATTATCTTTTTGTACGCACGTTTTTCTGTACCAAATAAACCTATTTCTTTTTCTTTCGTTCTTTCAATATTTCGTTAGAAATACGACAGACATTAGCTGTAGGTAGTTGATATCAATTTACAATTATGGATAAATTATAGGACGTTCCATTGATTGGTGTATATGTATATGAAAACAGAATAAGGCTGTTGACCTCGCCTACTGTTATTTTAAAATGGATTACGTAAAGTTTTATTTTGTTGACGGTATTACTCGTGTCGCTATGAGATTAGCCGACCAGTTCCAAACTCAAACCGACTACTATTTCATAAACTCTAAAACCACAAACAATAATAAACATTAATGTGTCGCTCACTAAAGTTATGACATCAAACTTCAAGCCTCAAATTATAAATTCAGATCAACGAAACAGGCTCCTAAATCACGTGAACCCAAAAACAAAATGGCCATTTCTCAGATCCATCAATTACGAATATGTACAAACCGTCAGTTAACTGCTAACTCCTTACAACAAGTGTCCCTTTCATCTGAAACAGCATAAATATTTCAAACAATATCTCAACTCCGTAGTCGCCAGTACCAAAATTTCAATCGCACCACACACCCACGTTCGCCTCTCAGTGTACCTCCTACATTACCCGGTCGCTTCGAAATGGAGCTGGCACTTTACATAGATAGCAGCCATTAGAACCAACAGTGGTTTGGGATAGTGTAACACTCGCTGTGGTACTAATCAGAAAATTGCCTTCAATTATTCAGCTGCGTGTTCTGAATGGAGGGTCGGTTTATATTAATATAGGGGCATTATTTCAGGCTAGGTAGACTGGAATAAAAATGAGCTGAAGTATGGCAGAAAAATGTTTCAGGTGCGTCATGGCAGGTAATTTAGAACGAAGGATGAAAGTGACTTTTTTTACAAAGAAGGCTGAATGATTGTATACCTTTTTAGGTTACGCCAGGTGTGAAATCAGTTTTAGGTACTTATTTCTTAACTGACATACTGTTTTTGTTTAGGTTTTTACGATGGGTTATTCCTCCTGAGTGAACATGCAACACACATTAATTTTTAGTTGAATATTAAATGAATATAAGAGTTCGTTATTTTGCTGCCTGAATATGTTTTAGCACACTTTAAATTTACTTATTAAGCTGAGCTGTGGCACCCATTGAGCATAGCTCAAAGTCCATATGCAAATCATATTATTGCACCCATGTTTGCAAACCAATACATGATATGATTTGTATTAATCAAACAAATAATACAAACCTAAATAAATGTGGTACACGAGAAGACAAAAGTTAGTGTCTGCCCATATTATCTGATCCCCAAAAACATTACGTCATTACATGTGACTTGGCCCGCCATTTTTCCGATTCCTGGCAAAAAGAAAAATGGACTTGGAAATAAATAAGTCAAAGCATATACGAATGTCTACATTACTTGGCCATCGCCTGCACCAAAACGAACCATTTCCACAGTGGCCCAGCTAAGATGTAAAAGGTGTGGTTTTCTGTGCCTGCCTTGTTCGTGTAGTGGTCGCAAAAGAACCCTCGTGATTCTTAGGTTGGACAAAATCTTATTGGGAATAGAATAGAATATTCACTTATTATGTACACCATACGAATTACAAATATAAATGTAGTCATTTACACAATGGGTAAGAGCAGTGGCGGCCCAGTGGTAAAGGCCGCGACTTACGAGGTGTAGGTCGTAGGTTCGAACCCAGACAGACGCTTTACTTTATGTAAATTATTTCATCACCACTGCTCTCAAAACGGTGAAGGAAAACATCGTGAGGAAACCGGCATATCCTAGAACCAAAAATTCGAAGACATGTGACGTCTGCCAACCCGCACTGGGCCCGCGTGGTAGATTACAGGCCACTCCTTCTAGAAGAGAGCAGGCCTGTGTCCCAGCAGTGGGAACATTATAGGCCGATTATGTATGTGTACACAATGGACGGTCTTATCGCCAAAAGCAATCTAGCGATTAGGAACTTCTTAGTTGCTGAAATATAGAAGTGTAGTTACAATGCAAATTAGCCGAAGAAGCATTCCGGCGTTTGGATTTGTGCCCGGTTGATGGCAATAGCTAACATGGGACCATAGCATGGGACTGAACCATTACTATAAAAATATTAGTACCTACTAAAAACTGTCTTCTCTTCTGCAGTCGGTCTCTCATTACTGAGGATCGTGGTCTCTGGATCCTTTTAAGCGGACAATCTGCCTCCATCTACTCCGGTCCAAAGTTGCCATCGACTTGTTGAAAATTTCTTGAGGACGTAGTTTCTTTTACTTGGTCGGACCATCGTGTTGGCGACCGGCCTCGTGCTTTCTTTCCTTCGGTATTGCCAACAATAACCAGCTTTTCTAGGCAGCTATCTCCCCTTCGAAAAACTGTCTATTCCTAGGGGAAATACAGGAGTATTTTTATGTATTAATTTGTTTATCCCTAATCTCCATAAAACCGAAGTAGACCGTCTCTCTGTTAACACTGAACTGAACTGTAAACTCAATTCCAAGCCGTTAATTACTTGAATATGTTAATTAACAGTTAATACGATCACTGGTATTCACCACGCGTTTAACTTGCCTGAAATATATGTTCGTGCTTAACGTGAGAGAATTATTAAATTTATTTTCAGTAAATAACGTTGCGTTGGTTTAATTTATCTTTATTAGCTTAACGTGATACATGAAAAGTCTTTCTGCATAATTGTTTGACAATGATTGAACTGAGCAAGTAATGTCTGGAGAAATAATATTGTTTTCATTAACTGAAATTGTCCGGATATTCAAATCACAACTGCACGCGGAGCACGACCACCATAGACACGGGTTTTTGTCAACGGAAGAATAGACAAAATGACAGATAGAATAGAAATTACTACAATCTGTCATTTTGTCTATTCTTTCATCGACAAAACCCGTGTCTATTGTGGTTAGTCTTCGCGTGTTAACATTCTTTGATAGTTGTATGAAATGTTTGTTTTTTTTTTTTTATGGATGGGAAATCATCTAATGACTCCTCCCGCTTCACGGTTGCTCTTTTAAAAATGTTTGGCTTTTACAGTGGATTCAAATGACAGTGTTAGTAGTATATTAGGAAAGTGTTTTACACCACCTAGTCCTCTTCTATACCAACTGTACACCACTTTAACCGAGACTAGTGCGTGTTGGTAGATGTCACATGTCTTCGATTTTTTTTAATTCACTTCACGTCTCTTTTGTTTGAAAACCAGCGTCAGACAGCATCTGTCTGGCATTAATGCAGAAATGAGCCTATTTTGGCGCAGCCGTGAGGCACACACTATTGTTGACTGAAACCTTTTTCTTATTTTTTTTATTCTGTATTTTGTGTTTCACGAACTGTGTCCAAATAAACTTTTTTTCTTTCTTTCTAATTCTAGGTCATGCCGGTTTTGTCACGTTGTTTTCCTTTACCGTTTAAAGAGCAGTGGTCATTAAATAATTTACACAAAGTAAAGCGCCTATATTTAGGTTCGAATCAACCTACAACCCATAAGTCGCGGCCATTACCACTTGATAGATAGATACACCGTTTATTCAGTGCAACAAAAGACAAAATACAGGCATTAAAAAAACATCAAAAAAGGTGAGAGAAAAAAAAAATAAACAAAGATTAAAAAAATAAATTGACCCATAGACACCTCGCATGACATTTATAACGGTCGATCACTACTGGGCGGTGTGTGTCCCATAGTTGCACCAAATGGGAGTCCAGCTCAGCATACACACTTGCCACCACTGCTCCATGCTCTCTACAACCATATAATTTGGTGTTAGAGAATTCTATTCGACAGAGTCAAGCTTACCTCTGTACTTATAATCCAACCATTTAACAACAGTAAGTAGTCCCATTCTGTAAAAATCTCATCGTGATATCTTAGGTGAAGTGAGCGTAGAGTGAACTATCATTCCACATCATCATCATCATCATCTGCCAACCCAACTACATATGTTGGGGTCGGCTTCCAGTCAAAATCCGGACGCAGCTGAATACCAGTATTTTACATGGAGCGACTGCCTATCTGACCTCCATGACCAAGTTACTGGGTAATACGAAACCCCTTGGTAAGACTGATTGTCAGACTTTCGGGCTTGCTGACGACCCGTAACGACTGTCAAAGATCTACGAATGACAGCCGGGACCAACGGCTTAACGTGCTTCCTGAGGCACGGAGGGGTGTTGGTATGTAAATATAAAACTTCACCTGTTTTCACGATGAGATTTTTACAGAAAAATACGGTATCATATATGTATGTACGATAAAGAATTAGAATAAGAATGTTTTTGCACACAAGATGCCTACATAACACCAAAACCTTTCAGAAAATGTTTCATATAAACGCCACCGATTTTCTAAATCAAAATAAAACACGTAAGCCCAAAATAAAGAAGGTGCGACAGGCGGAAATAACAATATCCTGTTTAGAAAAAGGTAAAAAAATAACATGTAAGAAGTAAACACATTACATCGTAACATTTTGCCAAAGGATTAAGAGGAATTTGTAAACAATTTTCTATGTAAATCTTTTAAGAGTCCGGATTACCATTTTGTGAAGAAAAATGTATGGTTCCGGAGGGCGGGAGAAAATCTGTTACATACAAGCGAAGCTGCAGGAATTAAGGAGCTATGTAGCTGTTATTTATATTAATAGCTCGGCTTACCCGACTGCGGCGAAGCCCAAAAGGAGGGTTATGTGTTAGACCTGTATGCATGTATGTATGTATGTCCGTTTCTTTGTTCCCTCGTAACTCCTAAACGAATGAACGGATTTGGATAAATTATACGTGTTTATTTATTTATTTAATACTTCAAGCACAAAAATGTACAGAGGCGGACTTTTGTTTAGGTTTGTCTTGGTGGCGCGAGTGTCACTGGCTACATGAAAATAAAAAAAAGCAACGTAAAATGGCGGATTTGCGGGTGCCATAATTATGTGGAGTTCGATTTTTTTTTTCTTCTAATTCCATCGTGTGGGATATAAAATGAAGGGTTTTAAAAGGTGATTTCAAAAATATATACCTACAACGTATAATATGGTTAAAAGTAATTTGAAGTGACAAAACGTAAAAAACGAAATAAATAAATAAAATAGAATTTTACACATTTGTAAACTAAAAAGCTGGAAATAAAAAAAAATATAAGTTTTTTACCGCAGTCACAGGCAGTTTTGATAAATTATTTACACAAAGTAAAGCGCCTGCCTGGGTACCCACGACGTACAATTCGTAGGACCCCTTGCCACTGGGCCGCCAATACTCTACTATTCACAACCTACCCTGTGGAACCTAAATCATTGTAATAATAATTGTGATACATAATTTATTATTTTACTAGGTAAATGATCTCTAGTTTATAAAGATGTCTGATTTGTTAACACGTCAAATAAATAAAACGTTTTAAATTGGATCATTCGATCCCTCGTTACGAGTATTTAAAATTGGAACGAAATACAAAACGGCTGTCCTGGTTTTATACTTAAAAAGATATGTTTAGTGAAGCTTTTAGCGATTCAATTTTAAATATAATATTTTACTGTTATTGGACCGGTTTCATTTAATTGCGAACTGGACACATAGTTATGATAATAAGTTTTGATTTTCGACATGTTTTTTAATGTATGGTGCCATATTATGACGTATTAATGCCACTAGTTTTTCAGTGTGAGAGAGGGACGGAGCTATTATATAAGGCTGGTAGCACCGTCTCTTTTTGCAATGGAATAATGAGGGCATACTTTATCTATACATATAATAAAATCGTAGGAAAGTCAAAACTGTACATTGAATATTTTTTTAAAAGAATACTTGGGGCGTGATCTACAATCGATTTCGAAGCCAAAAATATAGTTTTTAGAATTTTTGTCGGTTTGTCTGTATGTATGTCCGGGATAATCTCAAAAAGTACTGCATGGATTTACTTCAAATTTTGCATGAATATTACAAAGAGGTCGGGACAACATATAGGCTACATATTATCACGCTATCACCTACGGGGGAGGAGCTGTGAATCTTTATTTTTCTTACGCATTCTGTGACAGCGTGTAATCTAATGACGCATATTTAAATGTTGTTTTTGAGTAAGCCATGCTATAATCTAGCTTAACACTATAAAAACTACGCCATTTAAGTAACTTTGGCAGAGAAACATAGTTTAATGAATGTTAGTAGTATAAAGAAAATCTTGAAGCAGCGCCATCTATGAGATTTCATAAAAATCAAATGAAGTTACATGTTAACAATTTTTGGAAATTAATAATTTAAATTTGATCATGTTGGCGAGGTTAGTAGTTAGTTATTCTTAAAATTCATAGATGGTAATGTGCATTTTCTTCATAAAAGTTGTATCGTATAGTTCGTTTTGACAAATTCAAGGTCCAACAAAACCCTCAAAATCTTGAGCAGAGTTGAGGAAGACAATTAAAAAAAAATGCGGTGTTAAGTATTACAAAAAAGTTATGTTCATTGATGATGATCATTTCTCCATCAATTTCATGTTATTAGTACAAAATAAACATTGACTGTTAATACTTTTGTTCGGTATTTATCTGTGTGATTATTGCTTGGTAATTAATATATTTCCATTATTGTTTGGTAATTAATATATTTCATGTCGTATACCTAATTATAAACTTAAATGTGATGTAAAATGTCACCTTCTCGACGGTGAGCAAAATTGGGATGACACCCTCGCGGAGGCGAGCATTAGTGACAGTCCCAGCCGCATGCGTCATCTGTTTGCCGTCATCTTGGTGTTTTGTGGAGTCGCGAACCCGGTAGGTTTCAGATTCAGATTCAGATTTATTTATTTGCCAACAATGTAGGTACAGGTATAAGATGGTACACCACTAAATGTTTCCGCTACATTCTACCTTACGGCATGCAAAGTCGTAAAAACTATTTAAAAAATAAAATTTTCATATAAGCTTTGTAGGAGAAGTATCGCCATCATCTGTCTGAAGATTTTCTACGAGCTTTGAGGCGTGCTACTGGAGACGAAGTCGAAGTAACTGATCAACGCGTGCTGAATACCTGTCTCAGTTCACTTCAAGATGTGGTCATTTCTATCGGCGGCGATCCACTGATCGAATATGGGTTACCAGCTCCCCAATCATCACCGCATCAAGACCGTGGAAATCGGGAGTATAACGCTGAGACAAATTATGATCCGGGCGAAATGACCACCATACGAAATGACCATGTCGCTTTGTTCTCTACAGAGCAAAAACAAATTTATGACACCGTCCTTGAAAGCGTTGGGCAAAACCAGGGTAAAATGTTTTTCTTGGATGCTCCTGGTGGAACAGGAAAAACATTTGTTACCACTGGCATACTTGCAGAGGTCAAGAGGCAAGGCAAAATTGCTATTGCTGTAGCGTCCGCGTCATCGGGAATCGCTGCCACACTGCTTCCGGGTGGCAAGACAGCACATGCCATGTTTAAAATTCCCATCGATTTAGAGAGCGCCGAAACGCCTGTTTGTGGTGTGTCACGTAACAGCGATAAGGGACACGTGCTCAAGGAATGCTCTCTGATCGTATGGGATGAGTGTACGATGGCCAATAGGAAGGCAGTTGAGGCCGTGGACAGAACCCTGCAGGACATCCGCAGGAACAAACATTTGATGGGTAGTGTCACAGTTCTGTTCAGTGGCGATTTCCAGCAAACGCTTCCCGTGGTGACGCGGGAATCGAGGGCTGACGAGGTGAATACTTCGTTGAAACGATCTTCGTTGTGGTCACGAGTTCGTACGCTGCGCTTGACCATTAATATGAGAGCTCGGCTCGGCGGAAATGCACGTGCTCAAGAATTCTCCGATGTCCTTCTAAGTCTTGGCGAAGGCACTCTACCAGAAGAGAGAGGTGGACAGGTGGTGCTTCCAGAGTCTCTCGGTAAAGTGGTATCCAGCTTAGAAGAACTCATTCGCTGTGTGTACGGGGACATCAGTCGTATACCGCACCAGCAGAATTCTTAGGTGTGTGAGCGGGCCATTTTGCCGCCCAAAAATGATCATGCTGCAGCAATTAACGAATGCATTCTCTCGGAAATTGAGGGGAATAAAGTGGTCTACACCTCGATAAACACTGTTGTCGAGCAAGATGACGTCACACATTATCCCGTGGAATTTCTGAACTCCCTGTCAGCAAGTGGACTTTCAGCGCATACCATCAAGCTGAAGGTCGGTGTCCCGATTATGCTTCTTCGGAACCTATCTCCTCCGAAGTTGTGTAACGAGACCCGCCTTAAAGTCATCTCGCTCTACAGACACATCATTGAGGCGGAAATTCATACGGGTTGTGTCGGCGAGGCAGTATTTATACCACGCATTCCCCTCATACCTCATAACTTCCCGTTCCAGTTCAAGCGCGTACAGTTCCCCGTGAGTGTTTGCTTCGCGATGACCATCAATAAGTCGCAGGGGCAGACACTGAGGGCAGCGGGTGTCGACCTAAGGACGAGTTGCTTCTCACACGGGCAACTGTACGTCGCTTGCTCCCGCGTCACCAGTCCTGACTCTCTTTACATTTTGGCTCCTGGCAGCATAACTACCAATGTAGTTTATAGGGAAGTGTTGTAAGGTATGATACCTTTGTACGTATTTTTACTCTTTTGTGTCCTGGAATGTATTCCTGCATTATTTTCTCTATTTCCTTCAGTCACATCTTATGACTGAACTCAGCAGGATTCCTATATAACCCTCTACACTTGCTTCGCTTGCAAAAAAAACTTATATTTTAATGCTATTTTAAAAGTTGTTTACTTCTAATGCTATAGCGACACTGGCATCTTATGTATTTTTGGTGCTGTAGAGCCTTCACGCAGACGACGTCGCGGGCAGCAGCTAGTAATAATATAAATGCAAAAGTGTGTCTGTCTTCACGCTTAAACCGCTGAACCGATTTAGATCAATTTTAGTATATGGTTTAAGTCCCAGGAAAGGACATAGAATACTTTTTATCCCGATCTTCCCACGGGATCGAGACTTATGTAGGTGTAACCGCGGGGCGCTGCTAGTACTTCATAATACGGCCCATTTGGCGTTTGCTTGCCAGTCATATTATTAATTCTAAATAATATAATGAATATTATAGTGTGTAACTTCATGGATCCAATTAAGTTTTGCTTTATAAAAATCTATCTGAAGAATTTAGTTTCGATTAATAATAGCATGTAGTCCCTGAGCACCCTACATACACCCACGTTCAATGTTCAAGTCCCATGTAATAGAAGGCGAGCCTTTTGCCATTGTAGCGGTATCTACAACGCCACATGCAAACAACGCGTCATACTGACTTCACGAAATCCTGCATCTCGCAAGCAGAGTTTACCGCGCAACTAGCATAGATACAACGGCCCGACATGAATCATCGGACAGTTGCCCGCCAGACACAACACCCGTCTGGTCGGAGGATCCTCCCTTTTCTATAGAGTATGAGTGAACTTTACACCCTGTTCCTCATACCTCTATATCATCAAACTGGCATAAGTTCAGACTCCGGGCTGCTTCTAAGAAAACACTGGTGGAAGAATCCCAAAACACTTTGCCCGACCTAGAAATCAAACCCAGAATCTCATGCTTAGCAGTAAAGCTTGCGATCAATAGACTAACGAGGCACTAATAACTAAACACCCACCTTTTTATAAAGTTTTCTATTAAGCTTCTTACAGAAAATCTTTATCTAATCTCTATCCTCATCGAAAATAACCAATTTATCTAATGATTTTTTTTTATCTGAAACAGATTATTTAAATTTATCTGTACCTGTTGTGATGAATAAAGAATTTGATTTGATTTGATCTATCACAATATCATGTCGTTCTCAAAATGCACCTTTCTCAAAACGTAGCATTCTCAAAATGCACCTTTCTCAAAACGTACCTTTCTCAAAATGCACCTTTCTCAAAACGTACCTTTCTCAAAATGCACCTTTCTCAAAACGTACCTTTTTTAATCGACTTCAAAAAAAGGAGGAGGTTCATGGCGTCATTCAGTTGTTTTTACTCGCCTCTTCAACGAGCTTGCGGCTGCCTGTTCTAGTTTTGATTAATAATATTACATACTAGCTGCTGCCCGCGACGTCGTCTGCGTGAAGGCTCTACAGCACCAAAAATACATAAGATGCCAGTGTCGCTATAGCATTAGAAGTAAACAACTTTTAAAATAGCATTAAAATATAAGTTTTTTTTGCAAGCGAAGCAAGTGTAGAGGGTTATATAGGAATCCTGCTGAGTTCAGTCATAAGATGTGACTGAAGGAAATAGAGAAAATAATGCAGGAATACATTCCAGGACACAAAAGAGTAAACATACGTACAAAGGTATCATACCTTACAACACTTCCCTATAAACTACGTTGGTAGTTATGCTGCCAGGAGCCAAAATGTAAAGAGAGTCAGGACTGGTGACGCGGGAGCAAGCGACGTACAGTTGCCCGTGTGAGAAGCAACTCGTCCTTAGGTCGACACCCGCTGCCCTCAGTGTCTGCCCCTGCGACTTATTGATGGTCATCGCGAAGCAAACACTCACGGGGAACTGTACGCGCTTGAACTGGAACGGGAAGTTATGAGGTATGAGGGGAATGCGTGGTATAAATACTGCCTCGCCGACACAACCCGTATGAATTTCCGCCTCAATGATGTGTCTGTTGAGCGAGATGACTTTAAGGCGGGTCTCGTTACACAACTTCGGAGGAGATAGGTTCCGAAGAAGCATAATCGGGACACCGACCTTCAGCTTGATGGTATGCGCTGAAAGTCCACTTGCTGACAGGGAGTTCAGAAATTCCACGGGATAATGTGTGACGTCATCTTGCTCGACAACAGTGTTTATCGAGGTGTAGACCACTTCATTCCCCTCAATTTCCGAGAGAATGCATTCGTTAATTGCTGCAGCATGATCATTTTTGGGCGGCAAAATGGCCCGCTCACACACCTAAGAATTCTGCTGGTGCGGTATACGACTGATGTCCCCGTACACACAGCGAATGAGTTCTTCTAAGCTGGATACCACTTTACCGAGAGACTCTGGAAGCACCACCTGTCCACCTCTCTCTTCTGGTAGAGTGCCTTCGCCAAGACTTAGAAGGACATCGGAGAATTCTTGAGCACGTGCATTTCCGCCGAGCCGAGCTCTCATATTAATGGTCAAGCGCAGCGTACGAACTCGTGACCACAACGAAGATCGTTTCAACGAAGTATTCACCTCGTCAGCCCTCGATTCCCGCGTCACCACGGGAAGCGTTTGCCGGAAATCGCCACTGAACAGAACTGTGACACCACCCATCAAATGTTTGTTCCTGCGGATGTCCTGCAGGGTTCTGTCCACGGCCTCAACTGCCTTCCTATTGGCCATCGTACACTCATCCCATACGATCAGAGAGCATTCCTTGAGCACGTGTCCCTTATCGCTGTTACGTGACACACCACAAACAGGCGTTTCGGCGCTCTCTAAATCGATGGGAATTTTAAACATGGCATGTGCTGTCTTGCCACCCGGAAGCAGTGTGGCAGCGATTCCCGATGACGCGGACGCTACAGCAATAGCAATTTTGCCTTGCCTCTTGACCTCTGCAAGTATGCCAGTGGTAACAAATGTTTTTCCTGTTCCACCAGGAGCATCCAAGAAAAACATTTTACCCTGGTTTTGCCCAACGCTTTCAAGGACGGTGTCATAAATTTGTTTTTGCTCTGTAGAGAACAAAGCGACATGGTCATTTCGTATGGTGGTCATTTCGCCCGGATCATAATTTGTCTCAGCGTTATACTCCCGATTTCCACGGTCTTGATGCGGTGATGATTGGGGAGCTGGTAACCCATATTCGATCAGTGGATCGCCGCCGATAGAAATGACCACATCTTGAAGTGAACTGAGACAGGTATTCAGCACGCGTTCATCAGTTACTTCGACTTCGTCTCCAGTAGCACGCCTCAAAGCTCGTAGAAAATCTTCAGACAGATGATGGCGATACTTCTCCCACAAAGCTTATATGAAAATTTTATTTTTTAAATAGTTTTTACGACTTTGCATGCCGTAAGGTAGAATGTAGCGGAAACATTTAGTGGTGTACCATCTTATACCTGTACCTACATTGTTGGCAAATAAATAAATCTGAATCTGAATCTGAAAGCTACCGGGTTCGCGACTCCACAAAACACCAAGATGACGGCAAACAGATGACGCATGCGGCTGGGACTGTCACTAACGCTCGCCTCCGCGAGGGGACATTTTACATCACATTTAAGTTTATAATTAGGTATACGACATGAAATATATTAATTACCAAACAATAATGGAAATATATTAATTACCAAGCAATAATCACACAGATAAATACCGAACAAAAGTATTAACAGTCAATGTTTATTTTGTACTAATAACATGAAATTGATGGAGAAATGATCATCATCAATGAACATAACTTTTTTGTAATACTTAACACCGCATTTTTTTTTTATTGTCTTCCTCAACTCTGCTCAAGATTTTGAGGGTTTTGTTGGACCTTGAATTTGTCAAAACGAACTATACGATACAACTTTTATGAAGAAAATGCACATTACCATCTATGAATTTTAAGAATAACTAACTACTAACCTCGCCAACATGATCAAATTTAAATTATTAATTTCCAAAAATTGTTAACATGTAACTTCATTTGATTTTTATGAAATCTCATAGATGGCGCTGCTTCAAGATTTTCTTTATACTTACTACTAACATTCATTAAACTATGTTTCTCTGCCAAAGTTACTTAAATGGCGTAGTTTTTATAGTGTTAAGCTAGATTATAGCATGGCTTACTCAAAAACAACATTTAAATATGCGTCATTAGATTACACGCTGTCACAGAATGCGTAAGAAAAATAAAGATTCACAGCTCCTCCCCCGTAGGTGATAGCGTGATAATATGTAGCCTATATGTTGTCCCGACCTCTTTGTAATATTCATGCAAAATTTGAAGTAAATCCATGCAGTACTTTTTGAGATTATCCCGGACATACATACAGACAAACCGACAAAAATAAAAACTATATTTTTGGCTTCGAAATCGATTGTAGATCACGCCCCAAGTATTCTTTTAAAAAAATATTCAATGTACAGTTTTGACTTTCCTACGATTTTATTATATGTATAGATTATGTAGTAAAACTAAGGTCACTTTTTTACATTCTTTATTTATACATCCAATTTTACACAGCCAAATACAGCCAATACCACACCTTCGCGCCGTACGGTCGTACAAATTGAAAATCGCCGCGCTCGCCGAGTGTTGTCGACTCATCATATCGATTGTAACGATTCCTCAAAACAATTATACCAATCGATATTTGGTTTATTTAAAATGTTTTATTAATTGCTATTCAAGATCATAAACCTTACACATATCGTTAATTTGGAGAAACATCGACGTAAATGTATTTTTTTCCAAAAATAAGTTAAATTTGCCAAAGTACTTAGAAAGCGTATTTACGTTAGGAAAGCATATACGTAAAAAAAATGTAGCAGTTACGTCGATGGTTCTCCAAATGAGCGATAAGTTAAAAATCCTTTTTTTATATTATCCCAAGATTTATTATTTGAACAAAATATATTCTATATTTTGAAGGAGTAATATAAGTAGCCAATCTTTCTAGAAACTCGATTCGTTCTAACGTCTAGCCAACTGACATTGTCTGGGATGGATAGCTTTAAACTACGGATGATTCATCCTTATGAGGAGATTGCGAGAAAATCTCACTTCTTTTCATACTTATTTGTTTTACGAGCAAGTCGAAAAGAGACTTCAATGTTAACAAGGGAATAATGGGACGTCTGCGAGACTAACTGCGTGAACAAAAAGTGCATACAATGTTAAGGAAAGAAAGAAAACTAGGTTTATTTGTCGTAAAAACACGTGCACATTAAAAGTTATGAAAGTTAATTGGAGTAAAAGAACAAAACAAAAGGCCAATTTATTTTTGACAGATTGAGACTGAGATCCGATTGCAAACGTTTTTAAAATTACGAGAATTGCCCCTCAGATTTATAATCACACAATATAATTAGTCGGCAGCTGCACGTCGCGACTGTAACAAGAAGGCTTCGACACAGCATCATGCTGTGTGGGGGACTCACAGCACAGCGCAAATTTTCAGTGGCCACCCGAAAACTGTACGGAGACCAAGATTTGTAATTTGTAGTCAAAACAACTACTTAGATAACAAAGTGAAAAACAACCGATGGGATTAAGGTTATGTTATCATTCTTTATTAGATTTTCAACTTTATCGCTATATCAGAAGGTTCAAATTTGAAGCTTGATGGGCTGGCATCTGTACATTTTAATTCTCAGAATAAATTCTGAATGAAGCACTAACTAACAAACTAAATAGCCAACTAGTTATCTAATCACAAACCGAATTGATACCAAATATTTGGCAAGTATCAATTTATGAAGCGGCGGCGGTAGCCCAATGTTACCGCCCCAACTTACCAGTTGTAGGTCGTGGGTTCGAACCCAGGCAGACACGCTTTACTTTGTGTAAATAATCATCACCACTGCTCTCAAAACGGTAAAGGAAAACATCGTGAGGAAACCGGCATGTCCTAGTACAAAATTCGAAGACGTGACATTATCAACCCACACTGGGCCCGCGTGGTAGATTACAGCCCACTCCCTCTCGAAGAGTGGAGGCCTGTGTCCCAGCAGTGGGAACATTATAGGCTGATTATGCTATATATGATACTAGCTTTTGCCCGCGAATTCGTTCACGTGGAATAGTGACTTCCGGCAGATTTTTCGATCCCAACGCCATCTATCGAGCATAGTGACAACTCGGATTATTTATCTATACTCCGTTCGGGCATTTTAGTTTTACTAAAAGTTTTATTATATTGATATTATTTTTTTCATACCTTTTTACTATTTATTTACTTTTTTCCGATGAATTAAAACAATAACATGAACCGAACTCGTGTAACGATCGACACCATTGCGCGATCACCAACTCGACATATATAGTACCTACTAATAGAATTATCTATACTCCGTTAGAGCATTTTCTTTGTACTAAAAGTTGTATTATATTATATTTTCATACCTTTTTACTATTTATTTACATTTTTCCGATGAATTTTCAGTACTGAATTGATGCCGACTCTTGACCAATAGATGGCGCTGTATGTCCGGAATAAATTTTATTTTTTATTTTATTTTTTGTAATAAAAACTATCCTATGTCCTTTCTCAAGTTCCAAACTATGTCTGTACCAAATTTCACACAAATCGGTTCAGTAGTTTAGGCGTGAAGCAAAGACAGACAGACAGACAGAAAGACAGACAGACAGAGTTACTTTCGCATTTATAATATTAGTTTGGATTACCTACGTAAACTTATCGAGCTATAAAATGTGATAATAATGTTTATCTATACATTCTTGCACGTTCATTCGAGGTTTTTGAACGATTAGAGGTCGAACACAAATCGCTGATTACGATAAGACTGCCCTTTGTATCACCTGTTTTCTTTTGCCTTGTGTAGATATTGTGCAAAAAAAAAAACATTTTTAAACTAAAACCCGACTACCTACTGAAAAGGATGAAACAAGAAAGTAGGTACAGACGCCAGCACATCAACCTACTACAATCTGTCAAATTTCTTTAATCAAATTTCAACTTTATGGCTAAAGCATAAGGTTCAAAATTGATTGGGAAAATCTGACAGTTTCGGGTAGGTTGATGTGCTGGCGTCTGTACCTTCCCGTGGTCGCATGCCGCTGTACTAACATACATAATATAAGCTATGGTAGCATCACCAGCGGATGGTCAAGACGCTTCTAACGATACCTCATTTGTCAAATTATAATAAGAACTTTTGAAGTTATGAGGGAACAGATGAACATACATTAACACCGGTCAAAATCATAACCCTCCTTTTTGCTTCGCCGTTGTCGGGTAAAAACAGTATTATCTGTACAGTTTGGCAAGAAAGTCCTGAAACGGAACTAAAATATTTAATCATTGGCAACACTCGCTTTGCCTCGTCGAGTAAGGTACATATTCTGTCATTTCTTGTAATCGGTGACTGATTCTCGTGTTTATTTTTATTTATTTGCGTTATTGTGGTGATACTGGTGACCCATTGTGTACATAAAGAACAGATCTGTTATTCGCAGCTCCGCAAGAGCGATAATTTGTAGTGTACGTGAGATATTTGGCGGAACTCGAGGCCGGACAAATTTTATCCAATCTCAACGATGTGTATAAAAGAACCGGTGAAATGACAGGTAAAATTAATATTTATACATGTAATCAGATGTAATGTGTGTATTTCAAGGTGCAATATCTAGTATAAACCTTTCATACAATTATTGAAAAGTACATTTACGAATTTAAGGTTATGTTTACAAAACACATTCAGAATGCAGCGCATTCGTATAATTTTGATACTTTTGGTTACGTACGCAAAATACGCGCATTGACGTGGAGTTGCGGATACCAGCCCGTATTACCTATTACCTATTACCTACTTTTGGTTAATATTGTTCAGTTGTTTTTATTTTATTGTTCTAGGCAGTGGCTGACCAAGCGTTTCAGAGCATTTCAGTTGACGACTGGAAAAAATCATGTCAATATGTCATGAAAATAGAAAAAGGTTATTTTCGAAGGGGGCAAACTGTATAGTGACATTGGAAAAAATATCATAAACCTACAAGATGAAAGCAGCAATAGTGACACATCTGCAGGTAGCCAGCAGAGTTTTGGTGAAAGCTTACACCAAGACATGGATGAATACTTAGAGAAAAACATTTTTGATTCTGATTAAAATTTTTGATTCTGATTATTTTTTTTTAGTTTTTGTTTAGAACACCAACTATGGAACCTTTTGCCTGTGGTTAGAGGAGAACTTGGAATCGTGGGATAGTCACACAGTAGTAAAGCTTCCAACTTGTCACTGTGATCTAAACCCTATTGAATTAATCTGGGGTCTTGTAAAACATGAAATTGTCTTACATAATGTGGGATTAGTTGAAATCAAGGTATTTGGAAATACCTAGTAAGATTATTTTGAATTCATTAAAATAAATAACTACAAATGTTATCGTTTTAGGCAGTGGCTGAACAAGCGTTTCAGAGGTTTTCTTTTTTTCATAAAACCCACCTATTCACATTAATTGTCAAAAAAAAGAAGTATCAAAACCGTTTTCGTCGTACTATATAGGGTTACAACATGCACGATAGTAGCGCCACCATTATTTTCACGACTTTTTTGCCAAGCTGTAAGTTTATCTGTCTATATTCCGTGGATTTTCAGCAACAATTTTGTCTCCTACATTAGATTGTAAATACATCAAATCCGCCTTGGATTTTCTCAATTATGTTGCGGTCGGCTTCCAGTCTAACTGAATACAGCTAAATAACAGTATGTTACATGGAGTGACTTCCTATCTGACCGCCACAACCCAGTTACTGGGTAACACGATACGACTTGGTAAGACTGGTTGTCAGACTTTTGGGCTTATAACTACCCGTAACGACTGTCAAAGATCTACGAATGACAACCGGGACCAACGTCTTAACGTGCTTTCCGAGGCACGGAGGGTCGTCTCGATATGGTAGTTGATAGTCATCAATTGATGATTGATGACTATCAATTACCATATCGAGACCCCTCCGTGCGTGAACGGTTTTTGGATGGGTGACTACCCATCCAAAAACCGTTCGCGGCAACCTTCGATCGATCCGTACGGACTCCTCCTATATTATTTTGTCAATGATTATTAATTTACTACCAACCGAATTTGAACGAGGACATTTTATTTGAACTCACTTTCATGTCAAACACACCAAGCAATTAAATTCTGATATTGTAATGACAAGGCAAATAACGAAAAACGATATTGAAAAATCCTGACAGAAAATGTTTTTTTTTCAATTATCTTTGAAATCGTTTATACGGCATTTGATAGGTTAAATAAATTCGTTTATAAAGTACGTACCCAAAGAGTGCTAACGGGACCCAATTACTAAGTGCTTGGCCAGACTGGCAGCGCAAGGCGGGGAGCGGCGCGGGTGCGGGAACGCACGCGATCTGCCTGTCCGCAGTCGAACGCGGCTTCGTTCTGAGTGTTGTCGTGTCCAGTGTTTGTCAAAATATAATAATTATGGATGAAAAAAGCTTATTATTACTAGTAAAAAGCTCGAACTAGTTTGAGAACCCCGGCCCCGCGTGGGCCGCCCGTGCACTCACCTATTCTCTGAACGAGCTATATGGCGTGAGTTGCCCGCGCGCTCCCCGCGCCAAGCAGTCCGCGCCGCTTACCGCGCCCGCGTGCCCACTATGAACATTCAAATGAAGTTCTTATGTTTGTTTATGCCGCGCCGCACCCGCCCCGCGCCCGCGTTTGCAGTCTGGCCAAGCACTTAGGCTCCGCTGTCCGTCTATACATACGTCTGTCCAGGGCTGTATCTTTTGGGAGGTAAAATGTTTAAAGAGTGTGTATTACTATGGCTGCTATAACAACAACAATAAAAAATAAAATAATGTTAAAAATTAAAGAGAGTCGGATACAAGAAACATTTTCGTTTCGGCGTTTTTTATACTAAAGTCATCATCTGCCTAGCCTTTTCCCAACTATGTTGGGGTCGGCTTCCAGTATAACAAGATGCAGCTGAGTACCAGTATTTTACATGGAGCGACTGCTTATTTGACCTCCACAACCCAGTTACTGGGTAATACGATACCCCTTAGTAAGACTGGTTGTCAGACTTTCGGGCTTCTGACGACCCGTAACGACTGTCAAAGATCCACGAATGACAGCCGGGACCAACGGCTTAACGAACTTTCTGAGGCACGGAGGGGTCTTGGTTATGTAAAGATGGTCACCCATTCACGGACCAACCGCGGCAAGCGTAGCTTAACCTCATCGATCTACTTGTGCGGTTGTTATTACTTAGCCACAAGCCTGTCTATTTTTTTACTAAAGTATTAAAAATAATGTAGGGTTAAATATTTTACGGTGGTAGGTACCATTGATGTGCGAGTCCGACTCGAACTTGGCCGCTTTTTACTTGCGTCTAACGTGAAATTACGATTTTATGACAAGTCCGGGAGGCCATAAAAGCGTTGTGTAAGCTATTTGCAAATAGTTGGACCTTCACATCAATTGGACGTCGAATTCTCGATAGTATTAATATTTTTATTGCTCAAAGAGAATTCAGCGAAAAACGAAAATTATTTTCAGCACAATTTTCTCGTCAACTTTGATTGGCTGATAACAATCTGAAAGTAATTGGACAAAAGTATTTACCATTTGCTATTTGATTTTATTTGCGTGGGTTCTGCCAATGTTTTCATGGTATTTGTGGGATCAGTATTGTAATAGGGGTAAAATAGACATTCAATTACTTGTAATCTTGAAACAGTCCTGAAAGTTTATCAAATTCAATTAAACATTCGCTGAAATCAAGATATTACGTAATACAAAGTACAGACGCCCGCACATCAACCTACCCGAAACTGTCAAATTTTCTCAATCAACTTTGAATCTTTTGCTTTAGCGATAAAGTCGAATAAATTATTAAAGAAATTTGACAGATTGTAGTAGCTTGATGTGCTGGCGTCTATTCATACATTGCAAGTTAAATAAAAGCTTGTAAAAAGGGACGTCTGTTATTTTGAAACTCATAGTAACATTATTACAACGTTAATAACAACGTTATTATTACCCTAGAGTACTAATCATCGCATACGGGGCCGAATGTAGACGGATTTTTAATAAAAAAAAAAACGTTTTATGAAAGGTACCTAGAATGCTTTGTCAGGTGTATTAAGGTCACTTATTAATAGGAAAATCTGCTCGTTAGAATTATATTACTCAACAACAAATTAGGTACAGCATCTATGTTTCTTCTACATCATTTTCACGTATTTATATTAAAATAGTCTCCAATAATTGCTTAAAAAATATCAATTAAGGCATTGACTGTCAACACGGTTACTAGTGATCGCGAGCAATAGATTTTCTATTGTGTCTGTTGTCTGGCAGTCAACGTGAAAAAATGGATATTTTGAAAAAAAAAAAAAGCAACAAATAAAGGCATCCACAGGCAAGCCCGGTTAAGTAGACGACAACTTCATAGGTTGATCTGCAAGATGCCATTTATATAAAAAAAAGAAAGATACGCGCTCAGTACCGAAACGTAAGAGGGCTCTTAATCCCGATATTTATTGATATTTATTTGGGATATTTTCCGACATCCACGCGGGTTAAGCCGCGGGAAAAAGCTATCAATAAAGTGAGAGACGGATCAGCGGGATAATTGCGTAACACACTATCACTAGCAATCGGTTTCATTTTGACAGTTCAACAACATTCATTGCGTTATTTACGTTCTGAAGCAGACACATTTTTCGAACATATGAAGCAATGGATTAGCAATATCCTTCAAAATTAATCAGATTGAGATTGATAGTGCGTTACACAATTAGGGTGTTGTAGATGTCTGTACAGACAGCAGCACATCAAGCTACTACAATCTGTCGAATTTCTTTAAAAGTTGATTGGGAAAATTTTACAGTTCATACATAAGGCGATTGTGAATACGGGAATTTAATCAACTCAGCCGGTCGCAGTCCACTGCTGGACATAGGCCTCTACTAGGCTGTGGCACTGCACGCTGCCCTCCGCATTCCGCATCCAGTAAGTATGCCCCAGCCACGTTTTAAGGTCGTCGCTCCATCTAGCCATCATAGCTGGGGGGCATCCCACACCACGCTTGCTGATACGCGGTCTCAATTCCATTCTCTGCTTCACCGGCCATCATTCCTTCGACAAACATGACCAACCCACTGCCACTTCATTTCGCTTTTCTCACATATTATTATAAATTCAACATTAATGATGTAACTAATATTTTTGTAGAAATATAATTTAAAAGAGTGTCCATGGAGTTTCTTGCCCGTTCTTCTCCATAGGTACCTACGCTTTGGAATGGGCAACTAGCTTCATTTTATTTTTGACTGACCGACTTCTTGACAATTCAAAAGTGCCTGTAAATGGTTTAATTGAAATAAATGCTTTGAGTTTGAGTTTGAGTTTGAGCTTACTTTGCAAGCTTTTTTGGTAATGCTGGTACTGGGAATTACTTTTTCATTTCTCATACTCGGAAAGTAGTGTTTGTTTGATCCGAATAGCGGGTGGAAGACGCTGCTTCCCACCACAGGGCGGGAAAGACTCATAGTAATTGCTTCCCTCTCTAGGGCGAGAATGAATTTTAAAAATAGAACTAAATTGGTTAGGTAGTCAGCTACGAATTTTTTTACATAATTAAGAAAAAATTTGCGGTTTTGTGAGTGTATAAACAGGCAGTGTGAATTAAAAAAAAAACTATTAAGCGGGATCACGGCCGGTGGCGGTGACGAGGTGTCTTCCATATTTAAAATAGTACACAAATAGACAAATTGTTCTAACATCTCAATTAATTTTACATAGGCACCTACCTACTATTCATTCATATTCATATTATTATTATCAATAAATATTTTAGAAAAAACACTATTTTTCACTTTTCTTATATTCGAAATGAAAAGCAGAGTGTGTTTAACACGGGTGAAAGTCATCAATTCTTTTCAACCCTCGTATAACAATCTACTATTAATTTTAACTTCTTTATTTATTTTCACTAACAATAATCTGTGTTGTTATAATATTGTGTGCTACAAAATTCGGGAACTAATACAGAAAAAATAACTTTTAGTAAAATATGTTTATACCGTGGATTGAGTACATTACTAACGTATGTTCACGACATAATGTTGCCATGTTTACCATAATTAAACAGATGATGATAAATATCACTGTATTTTATTCTGGTTGTTCATTATTTATCAACCTGTAGCGGTATCTACAACGCCACATGCGAACAACGCGTCATACTGACGTCACGCAAATCCTGCATCTCGCAAGCAGAGTTTACCGCGCTACTAGCATAGATACAACGGCCCGACATAAATCATTGGGCAGTTGCCCGCCAGACACAACACCCGTCTGGTCGGAGGATCCTCCCTTTTCTATAGAGTATGAGTGAACTTTACACCCTGTTCCTCATACCTATATAAACCCATTTGTAAAAATTATTACCTACAGAAATATCCCAGTCTAGTGTCGAAGTACTACATAGTTTTGATTCCACGACAGTTCTCGCGGTTGTGAGTTTCAATCAATGAATGATGGAATATTCTATAGTCAAAACATTTATTAGTTCCACTTATCAAATTGTTGGTATAATAGTTGCGAAGTATCTTAACCTGACAATGTCCTTTAAACAACCTTGAACGAGAGAAGTTCACAAGGATATAAAGGTCAATGACATTTAAATGCCCGTGAAATTCAAAGTCCTGTAAGTTCATAATTATAAACCTATTGATTGATATTTCAATGAAATAGTCATTCAATGCGAGAAGCACAAAACCGGTCGAAGTGGAGGTGCTTGGGGGTTGCCTATGTCCAGCAGTGGACGTCTTTTGGCTGAAATGATGATGATGATGAGTCATTCAATAGTGTTATATGAACGTAGAGGGTTTTATTGATGATTTGAATTATTACAATTCTGTAAATACATAGATGTTACGGTCGCGAATCACAATATTTTGTTCCACGTACACACGGCGACACATCAAGCAATACATTTCCAGTTTTAGCTGACCTCGCATTTTATAGGTTTTTTATACAATTATAAGTCAGCTTATACTGGTTATGTATAGCTTGATGTGTAGCCGTGCGTAACTGCGTACAACTTGACACTGACCTGCAAATTGCAATTAACGTAAAACATAATTAACTAGCTGCGCCCCGCGGTTTTACCCGCATAAATGTCGATCCCGTGGGAATTTTGGGATAAAAAGTAGCCTATATGTTAATCCAGGGTATCAACTACCTCCATAATTTTTTTTATCAAAATTAGTCTAGCCGTTTGAGCATAAAGAAGTAACAAACATATAAACACACACACACACACACACTCACAAACTTTCGCCTTTATAACATTAAGTATAATTTCGGGAGCGACCCCTGGCGCTTACCCCTTATGTAGGATATAGAGGCAACCTATTATTATCCTGCAGTAGACTACAATAAAGTTGGTTGATTCACTCATTCATTCAGACCTGATACGAAAGTTAGTTCTATGTACAAATCAAACGTTTCCTTACACAACATTTCTCTTCAATTCGTTCTAGCACCAGTAAAAAATTACTATGCCAAAATAACCAATAAGTATTTGACCCCTACACTTTACAATAATATCGACTGGCTAAGAAAAGATAGTGGTGGAATAAGTAAGCGAACACTAAAGATTAAATTAAAAACTGGCCCCACATGGCACATACACACAAACTCGCATACGAAGGGTTCCGAACCACCATACAATATTTAACACTACATATATAAAAAAAATCACGTTTTTTGTATGGGAGCCCCCCTTAAATATTATGTTTTAATTTTTTTTTTTTTTCATTAGAATATAAAAAAAATATATAAAAACATTCAAAAATATAAAAAATAGTAGCCCACCGGTATCGGGAACAGGGTCCAAGCTACCGGTGGTCAGGGCTCCAGAGAGAGGAACCTCCTGACAATGCGAGCCGTGTCCAGAAGTACTGCTTTCTGAATCAAGCCCTTGATCCAGCTGGCCAACGAGAGCCTCCTCAGGTGTTGGTCGAGGCTCTTGGCTATCAATCCATTGGCTGTAACGACTATTGGCACAATGATTGCACTCATTATTATTTATTATTAAAGTAAAAATACAACTCAGTATTTTGTGAATATTTCAAGTGCCTACCTGTTGCCATTATTGATATCGAGCAAAAAAGGGCAAAAAAATCGCGTTTGTTGTATGAGAGCCCCTCTTAAATATTTATTTTATTTTGTTTTTAGTGTTTGTTGTTATAGCGGCAACAAAAATACATCATCTGTGAAAATTTCAACTGTCTAGCTATCGCGGTTCTTGAGATACAGCCTGGTGATAGACAGACGGATGGACAGATGGACGGACAGACAGCGAAGTCTTAGTAACAGGGTCCCGTTTTTACCCTTTGGGTACGGAACCCTAAAAAACTGAACTGCTTAACCCTTAGATCTACGTGAGACACAATGGCTTTTTAATTGTGTCTGTAATTACGATATTCAACCGGTTAATGAAATTACGAGCGCTATTCCTATATGTATATCATAAACCCGCCAAACTGCGTGACAATTTGTCGGCAGGATATAACATACCTAAATCAGGCTAAGTTTATTTAAAGTAAATAACCATGAGGTCATATAAGGAATAACCAGTGACGATAATAGTAAATCAAGTCGACAAAAACTGTGTCGCGAACAGAATTTAACGTAAAAATAACCCACCCAATACGCCTATAATTTTCAATACTTCGCCCAAACCGTTTTACTGCCACGTACCTAAATCTTCAGATAACATAACCTTAGGTTTTTTGCGTCAATAAACGCAGAAATAGTTGGAAACTATATGATTTACGAGCGTCGTAAAGAAATAGGGAGACGTACCAACCGGGGATGGTTACCGCCGTTATAGATACGTGTCGACGGTAAGGCGATCGGGGGATTCGATTCCAGTTGAGCACTTTATGATCGACTGAAAAAATAAAATACAGAATCTTAAAGTTGGATAAATCAAAATGGATGGCGGTTGAGACATAAATTTTCTACATAATAATATTATAAAATAACATTAAGCCTGTTTGTTACAGTGAATCATGATCCTATCAATATTATAAATGTGAAAGTTTGTGAAGATGTTTGGATGTTTGTTACTCAATCACGCAAAAGCTATAAACGGATTTGGATGAAATTTGGCACGCATATAGATTATAACAGGGATTAAACACATAGGATACTTTTTATCCCGATATTCTCACGGTATCGCCACTTACGCAGGTGAAACCGCGGGGTGCTAATAGTAACTTAATAAAAATAAAAATTGATGCGTACAAGTTGACGTGTAAATAAGTAGTTGTAAAAATCCTTATTTCCACAAATGCTAGATTGTTGACTAATACGATGTATTAAAAAAAAAACAGTGGCACTCCGGGAGTGCCGACAGAAGTGAAACAAAACACAAACAGAATACTTTGCCATCATTCACTGACATATCGGATATACATTAAAACCGAGTACATCTCGAGGACAGCCGAACACATCCGAAGCGGTGTCGGTTATACATTTTCGCCGCGCCGTAGAAAGAGAGGGGGATACTCCTACGCCGCGTCGGCTGTCTACTCTCCATCCGTCTTACGAATTTTCGATCAGGGTCACGTGTCCTGACGCGAGTTTAACATTTTTTAGTGTACAACGCCGCTAAAGAAGTTTTCACTTCAAAAACACTCAATTAATTCAAGGTCATTGAATGTAGACGTAGGTACATTCAATGTCTACATTTAATTATGTGAGTGAATCTGTACTCCACAGGACCTTGGAGGGACATTTTGCACCCAATAAGATTGATGATTGGTTTACAGGCTTTGGAGGTGCTCTGTTAGTAGCGTCGCAACTCACAATAGATCATTGCCAGGCGCTTTGACCAAGAGCCTTGTAACAAAGGCTTTTACAAAATAATGCTTTGTTAGTTGATGAAGCAAAATCAGTCTTCAATTGTTTTCAATTTCTAACAAAGGCATCGAACTGAAACACGAACCCGCGGTTATGCAACTGCAAGTTTCATTAGTAATTATTCAAAATACAACTGATTATTCAAGTTGATTGTGTAGTTTTACTACTAATAGTAGTCAGTAAAACAATAAAATTAACAAAATGAAACAAAGAGGTTTCGACTTTGATGTATCTTCAAACGAGGTTTGATTTACAGACACTGTTTATTGTTTTAGTATTGTTAGACCAGTAAAAGTAAATTATATTTCAGAGCTAGGGATTCTATTTGAGGGTTATATTGCTGAAATAATAAATAAATGGCGGAGACTGTGATAGATTGTTTTTGATAGTGGGGTATCCAGACACACATGATCTGCCTAGCCTTTTCCCAACTATGTTAGGGTCAGCATCCACTCTAACCGAATGCAGCTAAATACCAGTATTTTAGATGGAGCGACTGCCTATCTGACCTCCACAACCCAGTTACTGGGTACGATACCCCTTGGTAAGACTGGTTGTCTGACTTTCGGGCTACTGACGACCCGTAACGACTGTCAAAGATCCACGAATGACAGCCGGGACCAACGGCTTAACGTGCATTCCGAGGCACGGAGGGGTCTTGGTATGTGAAGATGGTCACCTATCTACGGACTAACCGCGGCAAGCGTAACTTAACCTGATCGATCGACCCGTGCGACTGTCATTACTTAGACTTACTTCTTTTCTGATTCGATCACGTAGGGAAACTCCAAGCATAGCCCTCTCCACTGTTTTGATTACCAATACCTAATCTTTAGCATTATTACAGACACTCTGGTGCCAAATCAGTACCCTATATTTACCGACCGACCCCATTACTTAAATTTAATACTACCACAAAGCCAACTTTAATCACAGGCTATAAAACATAGTTTATCTCCCTTACGTTACCTGGTTCACGTCGTAAATTCAAGTTACCATCATGTGTGTCGTTATGAAACTATCGCGACGATATTTGCAGTTACTTTACAACGTTGTCATGAGTATGGAAGGATTAATTTTCATCATACCTAAAGTGTCAATAGGGGTCAAACTTTGGGCTAAATGAAATTAACTGTTTGAAGAATGACTCGGAAGTAGTTGATATTTAAAATAAATAATGAAGGAGCTATTCGTAATCTGAGACGAGAAGGATATTATTTCTCTCTGAATTGTCAGAGCTTGGAAAAGAGCAGTCACACAATATAATTATGGAAATTTGGCAGATTATTAATTATTGAAATAAATAATTTGGTTATATTATGACGCCGTAAAATGCCAGAGGAGGTTGTTTTGTATCATACATTTCATCAATACCTATCTCCTCTAACCTAATCATAAATTGAGCCGTGTCGTTAAATCTAGTCGCTGAATATATGCTTTAACTTAACTTTTTCAAAAAAAAAACACTACAGTGAAAAATAACTTTAATTTCGGAAGTCGGTGTTGTTGGTTCCGCATTTTCGTTTTTTGACACCGACTTCCGCAATTAAAGTTATGTTTCATTTCGTCGAAGTCGGTTGTGTTTTTTTGTAAAAAAAGTTTTCATTTTCCACTTTTTTTAGTTGTACCTACCCCAAACAAAGTCATATAACACTACTTGCTATGTAAATATCAGTGACAGGAAGTTACAAAAACATCATCATTATAAACTAACTGGAAAAAAATCGTATTAATATATTATAAAAAAAGAATTTTGCAAATCCGTCTATACATATATATGACGGAGTTATGAACGAACATAAAAAAAATTAAACATCGAAATTGAGAACCTCTTCCTATTTTGAAGTCGGTTATAAATACGTTTGTTACCAAGTAAAAATTACAGAAAATTACTAACCTTACATAATGCGTCAACATTCTAATATTTTATTACTTACAAAATATATCCACCCCTATATACTGTACTAATAAATTGGAGGCCTAGACATGACTCTTCAGGATTACGACGCACCTTATAAATAGATGGATGGCGGCGCGTGTAAAATCTTAGGACATGAAATATACGAGCGAATACTATAAGCCTAGTTCAAGGTCATGCACGGATTTAGTTCTAGTTTAGTATGCAGTGTAGACGTAGGCTTATATTGTGTACTGTACCTGAGTAAAGACAGATTACTTCATTTCATTAGGGGAGATAATTTTGAAGAGAATATTTAGAGATACAAATATTAATATTATGAGGCATTCTCTCAGTGTCGGGCAAGGGTGAAGCTGGAAACAGCGAATTCTCACCTCCAGTACAGAGATCGAGTACAGAACCATCTCGCTACAGACCCTAAATCATTCTGGAATTACGTAAGGTCGAAAAAAGACACTTCTAGTCAGTACAAATTGATTAAAGAGGGACGAGTTCTGTCTGGTGATGAATCCGCTAAGGAATATGCACGATTCTTTCACTCTGTGTACAGCGCGACAGCGGGCACGCTGAGCGCGGGGGCGGCTTGCGGGGAGGCAGCGCCGAGCGGCGCGTATGCGCACCTCGCCTGCCTCGAGCGGGCGGCCGTCCGGCGCGCGCTGACTGGTCTGCCGCCTAAGCGCTCAGTGGGTCCGGACGGTATTCCGCCCTTCATTTTGAGAGATTGTCGCATGGTACTAATAGAACCTTTGCTGCACATATTTAATATTTGTTTATCGGTGGCACACTTTCCTAGTCGTTGGAAACTTACGCGGGTGGTACCTATACCAAAAGGTCGAGGTGGTACGGATGTCAGTGACTTCAAGCCAATTGCAGTACTCAGTGCACCAGCCAAGGTATTCGAGATGGCTGTTCACAATTGCCTTTATGCACAGATAGGCCCTCATTTGTCGGATGCGCAGCACGGCTTCCGTCCTGGGCGCGGTACAACGGGGAACTTGCTTCACCTGATGACACAGTTGGTACCAGCTGTTGACGCTGGACTTCAGGTTGACGTAGCCTATCTGGACTTTAAGAAGGCGTTCGACACAGTCGACCACGACATACTCTTGTCAAGGCTGGCGGGTATAGGCTGCACATTTCATACTGTACAGTTCTTCGCCAGTTATCTTCGAGATAGACGTCAGTATGTGGACTGTGGCGGACACCTCTCGGAGCCCTACTACACCAGATCGGGCGTCAGTCAGGGTACAAATTTGGGACCCTTATTATTTATTATTGTGGTAAATGATTTACCAAAGGTAGTCAGGTCAACATGCATGCTATTTGCTGACGACCTTAAGTTGTCTGCAGTCATAAAAGACACTGCGGATCGTGACATGCTGCAGCGCGACTTGGATAGGGTCACTGAATGGAGTCACTGCAATAAGCTATACTTTAATGTATCAAAGTGCTCGGTGATTTCATTCACACGCACACGAATACCACAACACCATCAGTACATCATGGACGGGGAGCCGCTGCAGCGTGTCACAGAGATTAAGGATTTAGGCATTAATTTCACCAGTGATCTGCAGTTTCGCAAACACGTGGTACTCGTTTGTAAAAAGGCGTACAGGAATCTGGGATTTGTGCTGCGTCAGGCAAATGACTTCACAAACATCAGTGCATTAAAGGCTTTGTATGAGGCTCTTGTGAGGAGTCATCTGGAATATAATGCGGCCGTCTGGAGCCCGAGTGAAATAAAGTACAAACATATGCTCGAACGGATACAGAATAAATTCGTCAGATTTATTTATTTAAAGCTGTATGGGAGGTACCCGGGATACCCGTTACTGTATCCTACCTTATTCTGTCTCGGTATGGTGGGCTATTACAAATTAGAAATTAGGCGTGAAGTGGCACTGGCAACGTATCTCTTCAAAGTTTTAAGAGGTAGTATACAAAACTCAGGTATACTATCAGAAATAGGGTTTCATGTACCGGATAGGTACGTGGCGCGGCGACGCAAGCCTCAGCTGCTGGTGGTGCCGAGTGCGCGCACTAACCTGTTGGAGCGCGCACCGGTGACTCGTGCGCTGCGCACTCTCAACACGGTGGCGGATGCCATAGATTTGTTCACCTGTACACTGGGTGAGTTCACAAGGGCCACGTACTGTTTAGCATGTAAGGTATAGATAAGTATATTTTAAGTTACTTTGTCGCATTAGATTTAATCTGTAATGGCAAAGGAAACCTTTTTTGTGATAAATAAATAAATTGTGATAAATAAATAAATTAACTCAACTCAGCTAAACTCAACTCAAAGCATTTATTTCAATTAAACCAACTACAGGCACTTTTGAAGTGTCAAGGGGTCGGGTCGGTCAGTCAGAAAGATGGAACTAGTTGTCACTGTTGTAACTGTCAGATTGTCAAAATCATGGCAGCTGCTGAATGAAATAAAGTATCAAAATGAAGCATGTTGGAAGTTTATGTGTAGTTGTACATCGTATTTAGATTAGGACACGCACGAGATGAAGTTTAGGGTCTAGCTGTTTGAGATGGGTATAGCACTTTCGAAATTGCGTAACATGATAATACAGGGTCTAATAATAATGGAAGTGACTTCATTGGATATTGGATTTCGCTGTGTCGTGTCGCACTAAGTACGAATGACAATATTTGGATCCTAATGCATATACAGGGTATGGCGTAAATAGTGGTCCACCGTTAAGGATTCGATATTATTACAATTTTAAGCATTTTTATCCAAGAGTATCGAAAATATATATATTTTTTTGTTTTTTATTTACGAAATTTCTACCTTTTGTTACAAATTTTGATCTAGTTTGATCAAAAACCATTTTTTCATTTTGATTTCTGTTAATTACAGGCACCTGTAATTGGATTAATTAAAATAAATGCTGAGTTTGAGTTTGAGATTCTGTTTGTGTTTTGTTTTCACTTCTGTCGGCACTCCCGGAGTGTTTTTTTCTGCATGTAGGTTTGTGCAAACATTTTTACACATAAATAATATTTTAATAACATGATTCCAGGAGAAGGTTGTTTATTTTGCCGACTACTCTGCGATAACACCGAAACAAATTCAGAGGTCACCGTCTCTTTTAAAGTCCACACACAATCTTAGTGAGATCATTTTGAGGAAGGTCAGTGTATATGCCAGTTAAGTTAGTAATTTAGGCAGACAATTGGACGCGTTCAACGTATCATACAAATCATTATTATTTTGTTGAACACAACTTACTGTTGCAGCAACATTTTCACCATCTGCCTACAGCAGTCCACGGCTGGACATAGGCCTCTCCATTCAGCAATGAATCAATCAGCCTAGCCTTTTCCCAATATTTTGAGGTCAGCTTCCAGTCTAACCGGATGCACCTACATACCAGTTTTTTACATGGAGCGACTGCCTGTTTGACCTCCACAACCCAGTGTCTGTCAGCAGTACTCCTTGGTTCAGAAATGAAACTCAGTATTTAGACTCCCCTACCAAATCCTCCGGTACCACTAGGCCGGGGGCGATACGTAATGTATTTAAATAGATAAGGGTGCAGACCAACTGAGCAGCTGTGTGGAGATAAAGTTAAGGGACAGGACGTTTGAGTTGGGGAATACATCCGACCGTATTGCGTAACCAGAAGGGAATAAACGTAGCCATTTTAGACATGGACTATGTAAAAATAGTTACTGAAATGTAGCGTTTGCTCTTATTAATATTTTCAAAACTAGAAAAATAATTTAGAATGAGATGAGTGAACATCGTAATCGCGAAAATATTATCAACTGTCCCATACAAAACTTCAATACATATTGGACCCAAATGTGTGAGACGGTTCATGCAAGATAAGATAAGATTTATTTATTTGTATAAACATGGTATACATACAAGATGATAATAAATGATATTATAGTTCAATCATGTTTAGCCTTATAATATATTGGCGTACAAATATTTTAGTCACATTACTACTTTTAATCAATAAATCAATAAATAATTTAAAAAAAAAATTAAAAAAAAGGTCAGACAAGTTTTTCGCCAAACAATTCAGATACACTATAATATGCTTTTTGCGATAAAAACACTATCAACTGACGTTTTAAGGCAATGATACTTAGCTCCTTCCAACGCTTGGTAGCTTGTTAAAAATAGTTGCGCATGAGTGCAGTTTTAGCAGGATATACACGAATTATGCTCCGAATTATATCCCGTTTATTACGTCGGACAGTGTCCTGTAAGCGTGGAAATAACTCTGGATTCATTTTAACAAACATTAGAGTTTCGAGGATATACAGACAAGGCAAAATTAATATCTTGTATCTTATAAAATACAGTTTACAAGTATCAACAGTCTTTAGCCTAAACATTGACCTAATGCATCTTTTTTGGGCCTTGAATGCGACATTGAAATCGGCAAGACAATGTATGTTCAATTTGATGGTCTGTACCACACCTTAAATATGACCTCATATTTTTGATGCATGCTATAGAGCAAAATAAAGCGATCAAAATAAATCCTCTGAACAAAAAATAAAATCTTATTTGATCTTGAAAAGCATCAATAAAATAAATCGCACTACAACAGCACGATCGGTGATAAATATATTTCCCTGTAGATGTTTCCGTGGAATTAATGATTCGCGACCGGGGAAATCAACGCGGATAATATTATAGTGACACCGTACCTTCGAGGTTCGGCAGAATTGAAGGCAGATACAATGGTATTTTTACCCGCCTACGGCGAAGCAAAAAGAGGGTTATGATTTTGACCGGTATGTATGTGTGTATGATGTTCATCTGTTCCCTCATAACTTCTAAACTAGTTGTCATAATTTATAGACAAATGAGGTAGCGTTGGAAGAGTCTTGATCGTCCACTGGTTATAGGTTATGTGACGTCACAATAAATTGAATATGGCGCCCTCTAGGGGACATAATGTTATGATCTAAAAAAAAATCATGCCGTGTAGGGTATCAAATGAAACGGCTTAATTAGCACATTTCAAAAATTTAAATATTACTGAAATAAGCCCCAAAATAATTAAATAAAAAATAAGTTTAAAAGCTAAAACCCGATTACTGAAAAGGATGAAACAAGAAAGTACCGTCCCGTGGTCGCATGCCTCTGTACTAACATAATTATTATAAGCTATGATAGCATGCGACCACGTGAAGGTACAGACGCCAGCACATCAAGCTACTAAAATCTGTCAAATTTCTTTAATAGATTTTCAACTTTATTGCTAAAGTATAAAGTTCAAAGTTGATTGGGAAAATTTGACTGTTTCGGGTAGCTTGATGTGCTAGCGTCTGTACTTTCTTGTTTCATCCTTTTCAGTAGTCGGGTTTTAGTCTTTTCGGTTTTCTGTTTCGTGTGATGTGCGAAGTGAATAAAATTAATGTTGTGAAAATGGGTGAAAAGTTATAGAAAATCCACTCATTCACTTATTTATCCACAGACTGTTAAACATTACGTAACAAAAGAGTTTCCAAGGTCCTCTTCTTTCATGATGGCTCGAATTAAAATCGAGAGAGATCGAGTTGTTGTGGAACTGTCAAAATGAAAGCCATTGCTACTGATATTGTGTTACGCAATTACCCCGCACGACCACCTAAGTATGATTAAAAAACCGGCAAAGTGCGAGTCGGACTCGCACACGAATGGTTCCGTACCACCGTACAATATTTAACACTACATAATGTATATAAAAAAAATCACGTTTGTTGTATGGGAGCCCCCCTTAATTTATTTTATAAATATACAACTAAGTACCTATTCTGTAAATATTTCAAGCGTCTACCTGTTGCTGTTATTAATATCGAGAAAAAAATGGCAAAAAAATCACGTTTGTTGTATAGCCCCCTTAAATATTTATTTTATTCTGTTTTTAGTATTTTTTGTTATAGCGGAAATAGAAATACATCGTGTGTGAAAATTTCAACTGTCTAGCTATCACGGTCCATGAGATGATACAGCCTGGTGACAGACAGACAGACGGACAGAGGAGTCTTAGTAATAGGTCCCGTTTTTACCCTTTGGGCACGGAACCCTAAAAAAGTATTTTTAAATATTTTCTCTGTTCTCTAAAAAATACTGGCCAGTGTTAAACAAACATTGGTATTTGAGTTCGGACAATGGTTTACTACAAAGGCTACATTTGAACTACACCGGTTTGATTTGTAGCGTACACTTTTGTTGTTGATATATTTGAATTCAAACAAAAGGCTTGTTATTTTTTTTTTGTTTTTGTTCCAGTTTTTTTTTCTTTTTTACACAGTTTTACTTTCCTTGATTTTTTTGTGTTGTGTTATTAATAAGCATGAATTTTTGCACAAGACTTTTAAAGTTGATTAGGTTTTATCAATATAAATAATTTATAACTCAATAAAGGCTGGACCGATTCGTATGAACTTTGATTTGATGGATTTGTCTCCGCCCGGTATAGCAGAATAAGTATTAAAATATGTGAAAAATTCACAAAGAAAAAAAAATGAAGATAATTCATTTTCTCATACATTTTATATTTTATTGATTCTGAGGTGGTAGAAGTTCGCCGGGGTCAGCTAGTCGTTAAATAAAAGGATACAATTAATGTATAAATATGTGTAGATAGACAAAAATATCAATTTAAATATTAGACTACATGTCTGCAACTTGGCTTCTTTAATGTCGGTGATTGATATTGTACGGCTTAGGGTGTGCTTACGGGGTGTGGGATTTGAGACAGAAATAGGTAATCTTGTTTCCATCTTTTTTATTTATATTTCGCTTTTTACGCACTCGGGCTTTTTGATTTTTCTATTTAACTTTTTTTATTGTCAACTAGCTTCTGCCCGCGCTTCGTTCGCGTGAAGTTTCACTCTCCCCCATTCACCCTCTTAGGGGTGAAATTTTGAAAAACCCTTTCTTAGTGGATACATACTCTTCACAAAGAACACACCCTCCAAATTTCATGTCTCTAGCACCAGCGGTTTAGGCTGTGCGTTGATATATCAGTCAGTCAGTCAGGACTTTGAATTTTATATTTACAAGTATACTAGCTTCTTCCCGCGACTTCGTCCGCGTGAAATTTCACCCCCCCCATTCACCCCCTTAGGGGATAGATAAAGTTTCCTTTATAACTTTTTACCAAGAATATTTACCTAATTTCCATCCTCAGCGAAAATAAAAAAATAAAATCTAATGCAAATGTTTAATCTGATACAGATATTTATCTATTCAAATCATGCTTGGTGACGTCATCCGGGTGTTTTTACTAGCCCCTTCAGTGTGCTTTCGGATGAGTCTGACTGAGATGAATTTAAAATACCTACAAGTTGCATGACAAGAATTAATAATGTTGCTGATAATATTTTACGTGGAGGCAGCCTCAGAAAGCTCTATAGGTTTCTGACATCGACAAGAATTAATTTAATTGTCTACAATATTAATTTGTTCCATAATTTATTGTATCAGGAGGGGCTTGTGGCTAAGTAATAACAGCTGCACGAGACGATCGATCAGGTTAAGCTACGCTTGCCGCGGTTGGTCCGTGGATGGGTGACCATCTTTACATACCAAGACCCCTCCATGCCTCTGGTTTCGGCGGTTATTCGTGGATCTTTGACAGTCGTTACGGGTCGTCAGAAGCCCGAAAGTCTGACAAGCAGTTTTACCAAGGGGTATCGTATTACCCAGTAACTGGGTTGTGGAGGTCAGATAGGCAGTCGCTCCATGTAAAATACTGGTATTTAGCTGCATTTGGTTAGACTGGAAGCCGACCCTAACATTTTGGGATAGGCACCAAACATATCACACATACTTAATTTTAGCTACAGTCCTTTCACGGTTCTATGTTCTATGTAATGGGTTTGGTTTCCGCACTTAATCCCTCAAATGAACCATGGTGCGTGGGCCATGGCGGCCGTCGTCGGTTATTCCAACCAACCCACCTCCCTCCAGAAGCTGACTAAGTCTCCTGGTCTATTAAGAATGTCTGTGTATGATTTGGGTGTCCCGAGAGTCTCTGATCTAATTTGGGTGACGCCTGTGCACTCAAAGAGCACATGCGGAATGATTTCCTCAGCCTCCATGCAAGCCCTGCACAGGGGACTGTCCGTTATACCTATAGTGTGGAAATGCTTGTTCAGCGAGCAGTGTCCCGTGATGGTCCCCGTCACCAGGCGCAGAACTTTCCTGTCCAGTCGTAATAAACGCCTGGTAAGCTTGCCATCCAATAATGGCATAGCTTCCTTGGATTGCCTGCAGCCTGGTGACGACGACCACCATCTTTCTGCTTGTGTGTGGGTGTGCTCCTGTAGCCACCCGCGTAGCTGATTAAAGGGGATGATCCTTTCACGGTAATTTTTCATCTGATTTTGCATCGCTGTTCAAATCACAATGATCTTTAAACTCGTCACAATAAGGTTGCGTTTGCTGCTACTGTACACATTGGTTATGACTGGGATACATACTTTTTACGAAATAGATGCGATAAATGCGAAATTTACTAAATAGGTGCGATACATGCAACATTTACTAATTATATAGTCCTAAACGTAGTGAGAAAAATAAGAAAGTGTTTATTCACATAAATAATTTTAAACAAGATATATTACAGTAGTTTGTTGGCAGACGTAGCTCCTTTTTTTGTACATATTAACATATTATATATATTTGTTATAATATAAACCTTTAACCTTTCCTTTAAGTATTTCTTAAATTTAAAAAACAGACATACAGATTTTTATTTAGCTATTCTCTACATTGAGATTTGACAAAAAATATTAAAGGTAAAATCATTTTTTATTCAATCCCGTGTGAATGGTATTTTGGAGAACCTCTATAAAATACCATTCTTCAGTGAGATACCACAGGATGAACTCTTAGATGGATATGCTCATTTCCATAGGTAGCTGCTAAATGTAGATCTGCAAGAAACTCCTGTTGACGTCATACGGATTTTAGTAGCAACAATATTATGTTATAATTTCTGAAATATTACATACTAGCTGTGCCTGCGACTTCGTCCGTGTGGAATAGTGACTTTTCGGGCAGCATATTTTAAATTACACATACCGTCGTTTGTTTGTATTACCTTAAAAAACAATTTAAAGAATCACGGCGAACATTTAATGTTCGCCGTGATTCTTTAAATTGACATAACTTTTTTATTTATGAACCGATTGACATGAAATAAACAGTAAATGTTAAGTGAAGCTTACTACAATATATTAGTGAAAACCGCATCTAAATCGAATAAGCCGTTTCTGATATTAGCGTGCACAAACACACAGACAAACCGACAAACAGACAAAAAAAATTTAATTACACTTTCGGGTTCGGCATCGATATATAATAACAACCCCTGCTACTTTTTTTTATATATTTCCATTGTACAGACACCACTTTTCTACAATTTTATTATATGTAATAGATGTCAAGTGAATTTGAATTCATGTCAATGTGTACCTAAATTTTTTTAAGGCTAACTGTACTTATTTTCAGCAGGAAAAACAGTTTTTATTCTAAAAATAGGTCATAAATAAAAAGGAGTAGACGATAATATTTTCAGGAAAACATTCATCTTGAAAAACAGGAAATGGGTACCTACTTTCAGACGAACCCGCTGATTGATTACTTTCGACGCTCCCCAATGATCAATCAACCAGAATCACCTTGATTTATTACCGAAAACATTGTCAATCTTAACCATTTCTGTGAAGTATCTCCGTGACTTAAAATTCTTAATGGATTGTAATTAGTATCAGACGAAAAACAGCTGTGTACCACTGTGTTTACAGAGGCCAGTAGCACCTGTGCCATCAGAGACGAAGCTACTGGATATAAACCATTTTCTCGCTGAGGAAACGTACAAAACAATTTGTAGGTCCCGTGTGAAAATTGTTGAAGTGAAAACTTCTTTAGGCGCGTTGGGCATTTTTTGAGATGGGAAAAAACCATTGAATTCGCGCCACTGTTACCTTAACGACACCGCTTCGGGTGTGTTCGGCTGTCCTCGGGATGTACTCGGTTTTAAATGTATATCCGATATGTCAGTGAGTGATGGCAAAGTATTCTGTTTGTGTTTTTTTTTTCACTTCTGTCGGCAGTCCCGGAGTGCCACTTTTTATTTTTTTTTCTGTAAATAGGATATCGGAATCACTTTTACACGTCATATTTATTATTAAAAAATAAGCTAGATGTCGGCATTTCCTATCTGACTATTCTGTGAAGAAAGGCCGAAACAAACTCAGAGGACACAGTCTCTTTTAAAGTCCAGACTTAATCTTGGTCAGATAATGTGACCAAGATTGTAACTAAATGAGATATCTATATATAATAGGTAGGTTATAATAGGTAATACGGACTGGTGTCCATGGTGGCAACTCCACGTCAATGCGCGTAGCATTGACTTGGAGTTGCGGACACCAATAAAAAGGAGTAAATTCGTTTTGGCACATACATACGTCGTTTTATTCCGAGTGCACGCACACTATAGCCATTACTCTTTTTTTGCGTTTCAAAAGTAATTGCATAACTTTCGCTCGCTTAGTAGGTTTTCGAGGATTTTAGATTTTCGAGTTAGCGCCTTAATACCTTTTGTTAGTCGCCTTTTATTGATCCTCTCAACAAGACCAAACCATCTAGCATACTTTTAAATTTTTGTGTCTTTTGAAACTGCACCGTTGCCCTGCGTTGTGTTCTTATAGGTACGTCCATTTGAAACTAACCCAACAACGGTCCCTAACTCCAATTATTCACCTTACACAAACCAAACGGTTTTCACTTTCCAATCAATTCCCAACTCAGAATATTTTGACCGCCCATTACACCCAGCTTCTTGTAGCTCGTACAGCTAGCCTCAAAAATATGTATACATCGACAAGAATTCATATAATCGTGTACAAACTTTGTTACACAATAATTTATCAATCTGTAGCCACTAAACAAATTACACATTGTGCGCTTTTATAATTTCTAACTTGACGATATTATCATGGACGTCCACGTCCATAACATGGAAATACGAGCACGTTATAATTTTATCGTCGACGGAAATTTTAAAGCCTTTTATATGTATATATTCCTGATTGAAGATTTTACTTCCCTGTGTGTGGACGCGGACGTCTACGGAAATATCAAGAATTAATTTGATTGTCTATAATTTGTGTAGCTACATTGTGTATGCACAATGTGTTGTATGTGCGCTTTTCTCATTTCTAACGTGACGATACGTCATTAATACAGTATTAAGAAACACAAATTATTGACAATCAAATTAATTCTTGTGAATAATTATTCTTCTTTTGGAGGCTGACTGTACCCAAATGAATACAAAACACTTTGCCGTGCGTGATGACGTCAGTGATTGATGACGTCACGATTGAAATCTTGAACGTTGAAATTGTAATGGGGAGAGATTTGGGAGGGATGGGGTAAGATTGTGGGGACGAATGCTATGTAGCTATGATTTCTGGAGATTGTTTTGCAAATGTTGAATCTGTTCTGTACTATTTAATGCAATATTCGTTTCGTTTAAAATTCATATTCAGAGAATGGAATCTCAAGGCCATATCCCGTAATTAAAAACGTCCAAAATCTAGTCAATCTCATATCAGCGACAATCAATGTCAAAAACTTGTCAAAAATGTAGGGAAATTAGACGTATTTTTTTACAGGTCGAGACTGAGATCAGACTGTGAACGTTCTTAAAATTACAAGAATTGCAGTCTATAATGATAAGTGTTAATGCAATAATGCCTAAAGACTAGGCAAGCCTAAACTGTCCTCCCAACTCTATTTCAAAACATGGTTAAAGGCAATTATTTTTAAAAGAGTAATCGTGGAGGTTCTTGCCGGCTCTTCTCCATAGGGAACGGCCAAATGGGACCGTGCACCGAAAGTGCCCATGTAGGTTTATGTAAAATAAAATATTTTGATTTTGAAAGGCTATGAAGGTCGTGTTTTTTTTTTTAATGGATAATTCGATAGTCAAACTACGGTTCTTAAAAAGTTAGCGTGCAAAGACACATGACGATGACCCATATAGTCATCGTCCGCCTTGCCTTTTCCCAACTATGTTGGGGTCGGCTTCCAGTCTAACCGGATGCAGCTGAATACCAGTATTTTACATGGAGCGACTGCCTATCTGACCTCCACAACCCAGTTACCTACTGGGTAATACGATACCCCTTAGTAAGACTGCTAGTCAGACTTTCGGGGCTTCTTACGATTCGTAAAGACTGTCAAAAATCCACGAATGACAGCTGGGAACATGTCTTGACCTGCTTTCCGAGGCACGGGTCTCGGTATGTAAAGATGGTCACCCATCCACGGACCAACCGCGGCAAATGTAGCTTAACCATTCGTAGGCTTAACCTGATCGATCGAACCGTGCTGCTGCATTACTTAGCCACAAGCCCCTCCATATGCATGATCCATTTGGTGTACCTACATAACAAAAAGTATTATAATTATGCTATGACCACCACATGCTTATCAAATATTGATTTATTCCGTTCTTATCCCCTGAGCCCCCCTCCACACCCCACCCCCCCCCCCCTCCTCGGACATAAGTGGATAGTATAAAGGTCAAGTATAATTAAAAGAAAATTGACTGACACACGCAATGGGAATATAATAATAGGTTTTTACCTATCATATGAAATTGCCGATTTTTGATACTGGCTATTGTGAAGATCGATATCTTTCATTCCATTTAGAATTACAAATTCAAATTAATTTTATACTCGTAGCATGACATGTTGTTTTTCAAAATCAGTTGTTCATTTGTTTTCCCGCCGTTCCATTTTTTGGAAAAATAGAAATTGCGCGATATTTTCGAATACGAGTTCCGTCGGGGCACCAACGCAGCACAGAAAGCACGTAATATTATCGACGTGCATGGACAAATGGTGAACCGCATGTGAACGCACGATGCTTTTATGGTTTGATCGCTTCTGATCTGGAAATTTTGATCTCAACAATGAGCCCCGTGGCCGACCGGAACAACGATGAGTGAAAACCATAGTGGGCGCAGATTCATCTCAAATCATGTTGGAATTTGCAGCAGCCTCCAACGTAAGTGATAAATCGATAGTTATTCATTTCTTTCCTTCAAATTGGAAAGATAAAATAGCTCGAAAAGTGGGTAGGTACCGTATGAACTCACTGAAGAAAAACAACAAAATCGCGTCGAATCACCGCACAATCGGGCATCTCAAAACTACAGGAGTTATGACTGGAAACTCACCGTCACCGGTGGGTGTTTTTTTTTTTTTTTTTTTGGATTGGAATCATCTAATGACTTCTCCCGCTCTGGGTGGAGCGGAAGGGAGTGTCAGACTCTTACTGACTAAAACCCACCCGTGTTCCTTCCTTAGCCCTTTATGTTCCGGGGCAGCGGTAACCCTTTCGGACGATCCCGCTACCCATACTCACCAGACCTTGGTCCAACTTATCCCCATTTTTATTCGGAATTTGAATAACTTTTTACAAGGGAAAATTTTTAAATCCAACAAGTCGATGAAAAACGCCTCTAAAGAGTTCACCGATTCCCCTCGCCAGGATTTTTATAGCAGAGCCATCAACGAACTTCCACTAAAATGGCAAAAGTACATTTTTACATAAACAATACTTCGATTAACGAAACACAAAATTCTCTTAATAAAATATAGGTATATTTCACTTTTTCTATGTAAAACGGCAACTTTATAGGTAAAGACCTAATATTTAACGGGATAAATTCACTTCAATCACGATACGTCCTTAATCACACCTATTCGAAATGCCAAGAAATTCAGTTATGAAATCACAACACAACAAAATCTTATGCAAAAGAATTTCCTCCTACGTCAAAAACATTACCTTCACGAGGAAAAACCATTTTCTAAAGCTTTATTTAAAGGAAAAACCCCTTACTTTGGGTTCCGCTAGGAAAAAACTGACAAGACCAGACTTACGGATTTCCGTAACTTTTGCGTCAAGTCTAAGCGATTTTTGCGGAGAAATCCGAGAAAATAAATAATACGGAATTGCTAGGTCGTTAGAAAGTACTTGGGTTTGCTGTATTTTTTTTTTTTTTAGTTACAGATTGGGCAGGTCTCCAAGGCACGTCAGAAACACGTATGAACGTTTCCTGGGTTAAGCGAGACAGTGCTGATTTCCTATTTTTTATTTAGGTCACATTTAATGTAACCAACATTACTTATTTCATTCTGCTGAAAGCAAAAAAAAAAACTATCTTATTAACCAGTTTGAATTACCCTGCGATATTGAAACATAATAGTTGTGCAAAAATAAAGTTAAATTATAATAATTAAAAAAAAATAGTATTAAATTATTTATTTTATACTAACTTTTTTTCACGTCATCGCCCGCGTAGAGGTCGATATTAAAAAACGATAATAATATTGTAAACTTCTCAATGAAAAATACTTAGAAGCCAACTTTCATGGTGATCGGCCAAATAGTGTTGCAGTTTATCAATTTAATATTTATCAACATCCATTTTATATTTTCATCCATAGAGATTATGGTGTTAAATATTCCTGGCAAAATTGTTGACAGGGCTAAGTCACAGATACACCTAGATAACGCAAGAGCAACTATTTCGCGTGCCAAAAAACGCACCAGCTTACGTACAAAAATCGTAAGCTGCCACTTTCGCGCTCAGTCCTGTGTACTACTGGCTGGGTGAGCGTGAGCGCTGGTGCTAGGCCCCAGGGGTGAATCGATTTGATTTTCCCATCACTAAAACTATTTAGTACCTACTATGACGTCACAAGCACAAAAAAAAAATGGCACGCTCGGTTTTCATACAGATCGTGATACCTACTTGCGTTATCTAGGTCTATCTATATCTGTAGGCTAAGTAGAAAAAAATGTTTCATATTCATAAGAAAGGGGCTTTACATTAATCTTATTGAGATATTCCAGCCTCCGTTTTGAACCCTTAATCTGTCAATTTCGAAATGTTAGTATGCCTGGGACTTTATACGAGATTGGGGCTCACGGAAACTTCGAATCCATATCCCACACTAATACTATACAATATATCATCCATAATATATAAAACAACGTCGGTTTAGTTACACCATTTATAACTCAAGAACGGCTGGACAGATTTTTTATGATCTTTGATTTGTTGGATTTGTCTCCGGCCCGAATAGCAGAATAACTATTAAAACATGGGAAAAATTCACAAAAACAAAAAAGATAATAATTCATTTTCTCATACATTTTGTATGGAACGGCTTTTTTGATAATATCTTGAGAACGGAATGTCTGATTTCGACATGGCGCTACGAAGGTCGTCGGGTCAGCTAGTACTATAATATAATTATACTAATAGCTTTGCCCCGCGGCTTTACCCGCATAAGTCTGGATTCCGTGGAAATATCGGGATAAAAAGTATTTTATGTAGTTATACAGGACATGGTCTACCTGTTTGCCATCCGTTTAGTCGTTTCAGCGTGAAAGCGTAACAAACATACCAAAAATATATATTTATCTCTTTATAATATTGTATAGTTTAGATAAATCTGAGAGCAGTCAAGTGGTGGCCCCGCTTGGGCGGAGCACCGCCGTGTCCTCGTAGAGGCGATCGGCAACGGCGGCGACCTCTCGCGTCCGGCCCTGGTTCAAGCCATGGTCCGGGGCGAGAGGGAGTGGGAGGCGGTCACCTCCTTCTGCGAAGCAGTCATGCTAGCGAAGGAGGTGGCGGGACGGCTCAGGGAGAGAGCCGCACGCCTCAGCCGCCGCGGGAGACGCTACGGGCGTCGGGAGCCGCGTGACGACTCCCGGCCACCGTAGGCGCGGGCCTGCGGACGGAGAGTAATGGGTAGCTCTCTGTCCGATCAGGACCAGGCCCGTGCCGGACGGCGCGTATGTGTTCCACGCGCGCCTCAAAGAGATGTCAGCATTAAGGAAGGGGCCCGCCAGGGCCGAAGCCTGCCGGGGTAGCGGGATCGTCCGAAAGGGTTACCGCTGCCCCGGAACATAAAGGGCTAAGGAAGGAACACGGGTGGGTTTTAGTCAGTAAGAGTCTGACACTCCCTTCCGCTCCAACCAGAGCGGGAGGAGTCATTAGATGATTTCCCATCCAAAAAAAAAAAAAAAAAAAAGTGGTGGCTCAGTGGTCATGGCCGCGACTTACGAATTGGAGGTCGTTGGTTCGAACCCAGTCAGGGGCTTTACTTTGTGTAAATTATATTATCACCACTGCTCTCAAAACGGTGAAGGAAAACATCGTGAGGAAACCGGAATGTCCTAGAACCAAAAATTCGAAGACATGTGACATTTAACCAACCTGCACTGGGCCTGCGTGGTAGATTACGGCCCACCCCCTCTCACAGAGAGGAGGCCTGTGTCCCAGCAGTGGGAACATTATAGGCCGAGTATGCGAGTGTGAGTGTGTGTGTCAGCATTAAGGAAGGGGCCCGCCAGGGCCGAAGCCTGCCGGGGTAACGGGATCGTCCGAAAGGGTTACCGCTGCCCCGGAACATAAAGGGTTAAGGAAGGAACACGGGTGGGTTTTAGTCAGTAAGAGTCTGACACTCCCTTCCGCTCCACCCAGAGCGGGAGGAGTCATTAGATGACTTCCCATCCAAAAAAAAAAAAATATCTATGTATGTATGTAGATAAATCTACTTAATATTATAAATGCAAAAATAACTCTGTCTGTCTGATCCATTTTTACGCCTTAACAGCTTGGATGAAATATGGCACACGAATAGAACACAACCGGAGTTAAGATATAGGATATTTTTTTCCCGATACGTTCCCGCGGGATAATTTTCGATCTCCATGTGGGCGAAGCCACAGATAAAAGCTAGAGTTCAGTATAAACCTTGAAATGTTACGACAACATAGCAACCACCATGAATATAGAACTTAGATACTAAAACCTACACTTGAATCACTTAGAATTGAGCTGCATCCAATTTTTACATATTTAATTTATTTTTTTTGTATACATTGACATTAATGAATTTTATATATAAAATTACATTTGCTTACTTTTTAAAGAATTATATTTTTTTAAATTATTGTGATTGTGAAGACAATGGGGTCATCTCTGTTCTGTTACTTTTTTTCATGGTCTGGAAGTTTGAGTAATTTATGTCACCTATCCAAATATCCTTTCTTTGGTATTGTTCGTCGATTCGTTGAGCTCCTTAAGTTTTGAGTTGAGCTGCATGATTTCTGACAAATGCGTGCACTGACTGGACATGTCCACTCAATCTGTGTGGTTGTTTCCTCAAAAGACCATCTCAGACATCGATCTACATGGTCTTCACATGGTCTGATCAAGATTATGTCTGTACTTTAAAAGAGACTGTGACCTCTGAGTTTGTCTCGGTCTTTCTTCTCAGACTAGTCAGATAGGAAACGCCGACCTCATCTAGTTTTTAAAATATGATCGACGTGTAAAAGTGTTTGTGCAAACCTACTTACTGAAATAAAATTACTAACTTAAAGGCTTTTAACCCTTACATAGCCACGATTTAGAGCCACCAGCCCACGGCTAACGCAACCCCATACCCTACCCACAGACCTATAAAATTCGTGTCGTATCTGCCCCTACAGCATCAGCATTGTCCCTACCCGTCAACTTTTTTGGGTTCCGCGAGTCGGATAAAAGGAATGACCTTGTCGCATGTCAGTTGCTGTTCTACGGAGTGGAATGATGTAAAAACTTTGAAACAATTGTACTGTCACTTCGAATAAAGGCTATAGAACTATTCGAATGATTTCGCTAGCAGTTACAATTTCCAAAACAAAACCAATTACAGGCACTTTTAAATTGTCAAGGGGGTGGTCAGTCATAAAAATGAAGCTAGTTGCCCATTCCAAAGTGTAGTAGGTACCTATGGAGAAGAACGGGCAAGAAACTCCACGGACACTCTTTTATTTTCTTCTTTTATTTTTCTTTTTTTTTAGGGTATGTATATCTTCGTTTTTGCTATGTTAACTTCGCCTCAATATTTTTTTCATAATAATGTTCACTTATTCAGAGTATAAGTTGAAAAATTCAACTGCTCATTTTTAAAAATCCAACCATAGCTAATATTATATGTATATACTTATTAATTCGCACCAATGATGACAACTCCATTAGACGCGCAATCATGACTCTAGACACCAGGGTAGAAATTTTTATCATCAAAAAAAATCTACTGTTTCGTAGAAAAGTGCAATTTCTACGCGGTCAAAATGTATGGAACAGCATTTTTTTTAAGGCGACTACATGACCTGAAGCGCGGTCTTTGTCGGACTTCATAGAAAAGAAAGAGAAGCGCGATGACACAACGCTGGTTAATTGCAAAATATGAAGCAATTATCTATTTACAAAAAATCTATTGTTTGGAGTAAAAAATTAAAACACTAGTGCTTTAGTATGTTGCTTGTAGAATAATCTGACAAAAAATCATAATGATTGTATGTATATTAGTATGGTTTTTATTGTAAAAAGAAAGTTTTTAGAGGTCTCATCTACATAGCATAATATATCCTGAAGTTCTTCAGGATATATGCTATGTAGATAGTGTGTTGATTGTTACTTCAAACAATAGATCTTTTGTAAATAGATAATTGCTTCATATTTTGCGATTAACCATTTATACTTTTATTGTTTCTAAAACTTGCGTTTTTTGCGTTTAGGTCCTGTAAGCCCTTTAATGACCGACTTAATATTTTAACGCACCCTGCATTGAAATATTACGTCAGAAGTTCAGAATCATGTACTGAATCCGTGGTAACATGTTGCGCGTCAATATTCTTGCCAACCTGTATAAATAAAAACAGAATACTTTGCCATCACTCATTGACATGTCGGATATACATACATTCAAACCGAGTACATTCCGAGGACAGCCGAACACATCCGGAGCGGTGTCGTTACGGTAACAGTGGCGCGAATTCAATGGTTTTTTCCCAACTCAAAAAATGCCCAACGCGCCTAAAGAAGTTTTCACTTCAATAATATTTTCTAGATACTCTTAGTAAGTTAAAATGTGAACGCACCCAGAAACTCAACCGTCCCTTTTCACTAAACGAGACGCCACCAAAAGCCGCAAGGGAGAAATATTACAAAAAAAAAATCATACACCCACTAAACTTTTACTCACCAATTGTGCGAAGTCATCTCAAAGAGGCGTGAAAATAAGTAACTCAATCCATATCAACGTCAGAAAAATTAGGCGCGGAACCCATTTTGCGAAAGTTTGAGTCGGACGTCGACCTTTTTGAGGTCATTTCAGACGTAACAGCGCGTGAATGTGTCTGTTATACTAGATACGGGTGTGTTATAAGTATGGTGTTGTAATTTTGTTTTTTCATGTCGGTTAAGCCGCGGAATATTTTGCTGGTAATCGGGTACGTAAGAGTTACGTATTGTGTAATTTTTTTGTGTGTTTATGTTTTGGCTTTTACGAGCCAAATGTTTTACTGGTTGTGGTGGCATCTACATCGCCTCATGCGAACTATGCATCACACTGACGTCACGCAAAATTCTGCATCGTGCAAGCGAAGTTTACCGCGCAGTTAACATAATTATAATCATACCACATCCCGACATCAATTGTCAGGAAGTAGCCTACCAGACTCAACTCCCGTCTGGTCGGAGGATCCTCCCTCTTCTATGGTGGATGAGTGAACTTTACACCCTGTTCCTCATACCTCTATAGTACTTCAAAAGCGAGCGTAGCAGTAATACGGTGCACACGATTGATGCGTTCTGCCAAATATCTCCGACATCCTTTTGGCGTATGATATGCGGTCAGGTTTTGAGATTGTAGCCGAAAACAGACTTTGAAAAAAAAAAATTACCGTTCGGACACGGCGGGAACCGCATCGTTACGTCTGAACGAATATGAAATTGCTCATGTAAATAAGATACGCTTGGCGACCGCCGTGCTTAACAAGAACGATAGCCAGCACCTGAATTACGTAACACACTTTCTTTCACAATTCGAAGGATTTTGAAAGAAATTCAGAAACCATTGCTTCTTCAAGATTGAAAATTTCTTCTGTTCTACAACGTAAATAACGCAATGAATGGTGTTGAATTGTCGTAATGAAAGGCATTACAATAGTTAGCATGTTGCGGAATTACCCCGCAGTAACCCACACAGAAAAAAACAATGTCGCGATAGCCAAAAACAACCACCCTTCTCAGTGTTGACACTATAATTATAATTTTTTGCCCTCCAGTTTCCATCGTGTCGCCATCCACTTAGCTAGATTATTTGTCTGTATCTCCGGACAAAAAGGTGTTTTGCTCCGCTCCTGCACCTCCTTTATTTTGCGTTGCTATTACAGATCCGCGTTATGAATGTAATTTGTTGTTGCAACAAGGTTTGTGTTTCGATGTCAGCTATGATGAGGAAATGAGTAACTGTTTTTTTTTTATTCTGTGAATAATCACAAAGAAAAAAAAAGAGAGAAGTAAAGAGTGGTTTTAGAAAAATGTGTGAAAGTAAGTCAGAAAAAGGCTTTCAGCTGCTGACTACATTTTTTCTGTTAAAAATTTTGAAAGGCAGGAATATTTGGGGGCTATCCTAATACAGTTCGACGTTTTGGAAATTCGATTGTTTTAAGACGGATATCGAAGTAGAAGTGCTTGATCACCTTTATCACAGCATATGAAATGCTCACACAACGCCACAATCCCAAATCCCGATAAATATATCACAGTTCATATTAAACCGTGATATTCCTGTGTCAAATACGGCCGCTTAGTTCGGCCGCAATCCAGTAACGATAAGGGGACGGCGACGCCGGGATTTTTATCGGACCGGCACCCCTCCGGCGACGAACAACGTTTCTGTCTGACTTGTTTTGCAGAATGTCGATAAATTCGAAAAAAGAACAATGCCTTCGGTTTTCCAGTCGGAGTTGTATGTATCCTTGCGAGAAATGTATAGACGGGATTGTATCATTTTTACCAGAATACGGTGAAGCAAAAAGGAGGGTTATGATTTTGACGGGTATGTATGTATGTTCATCTGTTTCCTCACAACTTCTAAATTACTGGTCATAATTGAACAATTGAGGTATCGTTGGGAGCCTCTTGATCGTCCGCTGGTTATAGGCTATGTCACGTCACAATAAATTGAATATGGCGCCGTCTAGCGGACATAAAGTCATGACCTAAAATATTTTTTTTGATCATTCCGTGTTGAGTATCTAATGAAAAGCCTTAAATAGCACATTTCAAAAATATAAATTTTACTGAAATAAGCCCAATTAAATAAAAAAAAAGTTTAAAAACTAAAACCCGACTACTGAAAATGATGAAACAAGAATGTACCTTCCCGTGGTCGCATGCCGCTGTACTAACCACAGAACAGATACTCTTTAACTGTTCTGTGGTACTAACATACAAAGCTATAGTAGCATGCGACCACGGCAAGATACTTTCTTGTTTCATCCTTTTCAGTAGTCGGGTTTTAATTTTTTGTAAATAAATACTTACCCATTTTATTTTAATATTCATATTAAATGTGTTTTTTTTGTTTGTTTCAGGTAAACTGATCTTTAAGTTTCAAAATGATTGACTACATTCTGAAGTCGTTATTTGGTATGCTTTATTGATTGAAATATTATGGCTGTTCAAGTTTTTCATTGAGTTAGATTAGTTTAATAATGTTCTACATGAATACAGAATACGAGTTGTAGGTCGTAGTTTCGAATCCAGACAGGCGCTTTATTTTGTGTAAATTATTTCATCACCACTGCTCTCAAACGGTGATAGAAAACATCGTGAGGAAACCGGCATGTCCTAGAAACAAAAATTCGAAGATATGTGACATCTGCCAACCCGCACTGGGCCCGCGTGGTGGATTACGGCCCACTCCCTCTCACTGAGAGGAGGCCTGTGTCCCAGCAGTGGACCATTATAGGCTGATTATGTATATGTGTGATGAATACAGAATAGATTTACCCATGTAGGAAATAATACCAGCAGTACATAGTAAAAGTGGTTCCTGTGAATTGTTCTTGGAAAGTAGTACCCCTAAACCCGTTTGCTACTAAGCAGCTTTGCGTTATATCGGTTTAAAGTGCCGATGCAAATAGATTACAGAAACAAGCAAAACCTCTCGATTCTAAGAAAGGAACTGCATTAGACAACCTTCTACTCAATTTTTTAGAAGAACTCATCATCATCTGCCTAGCCTTTTCCCAATTATGTTGGGGTCGGCTTCCAGTCTAACCGGATGCAGCTGAATACCAGTATTTTACATGGAGCGACTGCCTATCTGACCTCAACAACCCAGTTACTGGGTAATACAATACCTCTTGGTAAGACTGATTATCAGACTTTTAGGAGAACTATCGGGCCATAATATTATTATTTATTATTATAAGCCTGTGTTGTCCCACTGCAAAGGCCTCCCTTCCCTCTTTGCACTTTACCCAGTCTACTGCGATTGTGGGCCAATCCTTTAAGAAGACGTCCAGCATCTCCCGCCTTTCTGGGCCTGCCGCGAAGTCGCCTCCTGCTATTTGGGATCCACTGCTATCGGACTAAAGCAAAGAAAAAAACGGACACCTCTTTCCAAAAACCGCAAGAACACTTTATTTCTCCGAGAATCCGCAATAAACTTCATGAATGAATTCATTACAACATCGCTCAATGTCACCAAAGGAGAGTAGGTCGGCGGAATTTTAGAAATGCCATGCATTTATAAGATTTGTTAAAAGAACCAGTGTATAATAGACTCGGTTGGCACGCTACATTGGCTGGCATGCCAACCGGGCTGCCTTTAAAACGCCTACGTGTGAATTTGCATTTTTTTAAATTCCAAGCCACTTGGCTTGGCATATCTATGAGGTATTTAAAAAGTAGTTTGGGTGAATAATTTGTTAGGGTGTAATGTGGAATATGGTTTTTTTTTTTATGTTGGCACGAATTATTTGTTAATAGTGGCGTTGTTGTGAAGAGATTAGCCTGTAATCAAGATGAAAAGTTTGTTTGAAACTTAAATCCTAGACGGCTGTTATTCGTAGGTTTCGTCATTTATCTAAACGAATATTATACAGAGAAAGGATTTTCTTTTTGGATGTTTATTTGTTAAGATTTTACGCTAAAATGACTGAATAGATTTAGATGAAATTTGGCACATGGATAGACCATGACCTGCTTAAGGACATAGCTACTTTTCATCCTGGATCGTAGACGGCATTAACTGTTAGTAATATTATAAATTCAAAAGTACCTCTGTCTGTACCTTGTCATACCTAAATCACTGAGCGGATTTCGATTAAAATTTGGCATCCCGGGGAAGGATATAGGCTACTTTTTGTCCCGGAAACACGTTCCCGTGGGATAATTTCCGACACCCACGCGGACGAAGCCATAGGCATAAGAAAATGAACTAAGTAGGAGTATATAAGGTGTTATAAAAATATCTGCCACGGCTTCAATGGGAGACAGTATTTTGTATATAGATTACAGTAGTGACGAAATTGTGTACCCCGGAATAGTTAAACAAATTTGAGAAAATAAAGTAATTAAATAAACATTTACTCTATTATGCATAACGTGGTTCACAAACTACGCGCGATGTGTCGCTTCGTCAATGAAAACAATTGCTATCTCTCGGTGCGGCAACAGCTAATTACTAATTTACACGCATTTATGTTATGTCACACATTTTTTCATACAAGAAAATGTGCGTGTGATTAATAATGTATCTTTACTATTGTAATCTATATACAGAATACTGTCTCTCATTGCAGCCCTGGCAGATATTTTTATAGGACCTTATAATATACTCGAGCAGTGTTGAGTATAGTAAAACAATACCTATGCCCTTCCCAAAAATATAAGGCAAAATAACCCTTGAAAATGTCTTCTGTTTGACAAATAAGTATACAGTCTGAATTTGAAAGTCCTTTGAAACAAAATATACAAATTAATACGACTCTTCTTGATAAAAAAGTAACCTTTTCTTTCAAATGTGAAAGGTTAGTTTGAAAACAATAGCAATTTATTTGATACATTTAATGCAAAACTAGTATCGTTTCTTTAAAAAAATATATAAGTACATAGTTACGAAAATATTTATGTAGGTATAATCGTTGTCCGATGTAATGATGACGTTTCTTCTCCACCCGCCATAGTGTGGAACTCTCTGCAATCCGCCTTCAAACGAGTGAACAGGCATCTTCTGGGCACACTCGTTCCATCATAGACCTCATCCATCGCTTCCCATCAGGCGTGATCGAGGTCAATAGCAGGCCCATTCAGCATTTTTTTTGTCAGTTTTTTACTATACTTAGTCAAAAACTAGCTAGTCTATAATATATAACAAAAGATATTACAGACATTTTTGGCGAAAAGTTAGGACGTTTCTTAAAAAAAAAGAGAATTCCCTCCGTCGTCAGAACTGAGGTGTCTTCCGCACGATCAGTCCATTTATATCCCGTTCTTGGATAACGACAGTACGGCCGCACGTACCGGGGACTAAAGTTGGACGCCTTATGCTCCTTAATACGTTTCCTATCTGTTTGAACAGTTGTTAATGGGATAAAGATGAGCGTATTGTCCTTGAGATTTTTTTGTGTGAAAATGCAGTTAGGTAGTTCATTAATTTACACTAAGTAAAGCGTCTGTCTGGGTTCGAACCAACCTACAGCTCTTAAGTCGCGACTGTTACCACTGGGCTAAAGATAGCGCTATCCACGAAGACGCGCCCAACTCTTCTTCCTAATCGCTTACAGTACAAGTGTGCAGCATTCCGCTAGTGTTTTAGTTTTGTCGATAAACAGTAATTACTTATTAGTGGGTAATTAGTGTGTATCCAAAAACTAGCGATTAGTAAGAAGAGTGGGTCGCGTCTTCGTGGATGGCACTATCTATACCATAGATATCCGTGATCTACACCACTAATCCGAATATAAGTGAGTCAACTTTATTCAAGACTATATAGCTTGTATGGATCTGTATTAATATAATCACAACACGAAAATCCATAAACCTTTTATAAGTTTATAAAACAAACAACGGATAAAGTATTCATCTTCTTATGTAAAGATCCGTTTAAACCTCAGAAGAAACTACATTCTACCGCATAATCTTAGACCTTGTCGGACACTTAGGTTGAAGTTTTTATCGGATATTTTATATCGGCCTCCATCCCTCCCTCGGATTTGTTATTCATAGAGGTAACTCCTGGAAGTAATGCCAGTTTTCAGTAACACTAGGCGACACTTAAATTAATGCCTAAATAAAAGCGATTTTCAACTTTCAGCGCTAAGTCGAAAGTTGAAAATCCAACAGCGTGCTTTTATTTAGGCATTAATCTAGGTGTCGTCTAGTGTAAGTAAAAACGGGCCACACTTTGATTTTATTGGCTTAGATAATGGATAAATACGAGGGAAAGTAGAAGAAGAATTGAGAATTTAAAGAGATTTGAGTTAAAAAAATTTGATTAAAGCAATTTTAGGGTGCTTGATCTTTTAAGTTCATTGTCAATATCAATTTCAAAAAGAGCCGTGGCTGAAAGTGGGCTTACGAAACATAAGCAAATCAATAGCAAGAGGAAATAAAGTAGGTATAGATGACTTAGTCTATGGGACGGTTTGATAAATGATTTTATTTCTGTAAGTAGGTTTGTACAAACATTTTTACATGTCAATCATATTTTTTAAAACTAGATGAGGTCGGCGTTTCCTATCCGACTACTCTGAGAAGAAAGGCCGAAACAAACTCAGAGGTCACAGCCTCTTTTAAAGTCTAGACATAACCTTGTTCAGGTTATACGAAGACCATGTAGATCGATGTCGGAGATGGTCTTTTGAGGAAAGAACCACACAGATTGAGTGGACCTGTCCACTCAGTGCTCGCATTTGTCAGAAATCGTGCAGCTCAACTCAAAACTTAAGGACTCGATGACCTGACTTGAAATAGGAAAAGATGAGGTAAAGCTGCGTATGCAGCCTATTGATAGTGCTGCAATAATGCTGCTGTGAGGTAATTGCATAAAACATTAACAGTAGGAATGGCTTTCATTTAGACAGTTCAACAACGTTCACTGCGTTATTTACGTTGTTAAGCAGACAAATTTTTCGAACATATGAAGCAATGGATTAGCAATATCCTTTTGTAGCGGTATCTACAACGCCACATGCGAACAACGCGTCATACTGACGTCACGAAATCCTGCATCTCGCAAGCAGAGTTTACCGCGCAACTAGCATAGATACAACGACCCGACATGAATCATCGGGCAGTTGCCCGCCAGACACAACACCCGTTTGGTCGGAGGATCCTCCCTTTTCTATAGAGTATGAGTGAACTTTACACCCTGTTCCTCATACCTCTATACTTTAAAATGATTCAGATTATGATCGATGGTGTCTTACGCAATTAGGGTGCTGGTTTAAACAAGTTAAAACGAGGAGAAAATCGAAACGACTAGTTTTAAATACTTCGAAAACAGACTAAACGTTCAACCAAAACACCTATAACATTCCTTTTCTCACCATAAAAATGTCTAGTGTTAGTATCTCAATGAAATATATCAATTGCGATGTCTGCGGTGATGAAACTTCACGAACAGTCGTCTGATAGCAGCTTAGGACCGTAACTTTTGTTCGGGATGACCTAAATCTGAAAGGTAAAGGTTTTAGGGATCCTTCTTTGTTTTTGTTTTCATTTTTGACATTGATTTAAAATCTACAGATAAACAAACATATAGCGAATTTTCGAACATGTTTTCAATTTCAATTGCAAATAAATAACAATTAATACCTAATCTATTAATAAAAATAACAAAATTATATCCTAACTTAACTAGAGTATTCACAAACTAAAATATAGCGCTGTAAAATTCATCCGCATCGCTGTCGACTGGTAATGTACCCAGGAGACTGGCGGCATTACCACGTTGCATGGTAATGCGTAGCCTCTGGCCAAGGTAAAAGCCAGCCCTTGAGTCGCGGGAAGTGTCAACCAGCCGTTTCGAAATTTCCTTATAAAGGCACGCGGACTCATCGGCTCGAGGGAGCTGATTTTTTTAGACTGGTTTGACTGTCAGATTTTCGGGCTTCTGACTACCAATAATGACTGTCAAAGATACACGACAGCCGGGACCAACATCTTAACGTATTTTCCGAGGCACGGAGGGGTCTTGGTATGTAAAGATGGTCACCCATCCACGAGCCGACTACCAGAGCGTAGATTAACCTAATTGATCGACCCGTGCGGCTGTTAATACTTAGCCTCGAGCCCATTTGTGTTGAGTAAGATTTTAATGGTGCTATTATGTACATACAAAACAGTAAGGACGTGTTTCAAATGACGTCTAACAACGTTACTAATTATCAATTCACGAAATTAAACTGTTGTAAGCCCCTGAAAGCAGGGGTGGTAAGTCTAAACCCTTCAGAATCGAACGATTCGATTGAATACGATCGCTTCACACTCGTCATATCAGCCGGAAAACGTACCAATGAACAGTGAGCATCATTTTCCCGTTATCGATTGAATTGGTTAGCAATAGGGTAGCATTCGTAAATAGGTAATATTCAATTGATTACGTCATTGTCTTATATTATGCTTATGATTCGTAACGGGAACATGGTTTGGTTATGATTAATTGATTTGATGTTGGGATCTGATTTTAGAACTGTTTTGATTTGTTAACTTCGTGGTAGATCTGGAAAAGTGGAAAGGGTTGGATAGGGGGGTGGGGGGTTGGCCTTTGCACTGCAGTGGGATAACATAGGTTTATAAAAAAAATTGTTAACTTGCTAATTCTTCATGCTAGCATGTCTTAAAACTTAAAAATTTCAATTAATTCAATTACATAGTTTAAGTTTTATTTTTTACCGTATTCATAGGGTTTCAGAAGTAACTATATTTATTCATTTAATTCTATACTAACCTTAACTCAATTTTACTCTTAAATCTTACAAAATTGGAAACCATAATCCAATAAATGCCCCAAGTAAATTACTATGCCATCGAGAAATCCCTTTAATTACTGCGAAATCTGAAGTTTTAATTGAACGAAAAAATTCGACTCTCAAAAATGTAAAAACGTGCATAAAATAAAAAAGGTTGTACAATAAAGTGTTGTGATTCGTGAAATTGTTTGAAAAACAAACTCGTTTCGAGATTTAGGATGCGGTCGGAATCACCCTGTGTAGTCGATAGGGTGTCTATGGTATTGTACTTATGAAGAGATTCTTTATACCTGATTTTTCAGGCACTTGGTAATTTTTATGGATTCCAAAAAAGGTGGCCTTCACACCCATTGCAGTTTTAGTTCTAAAGTTTGGTCTGTAAGGCATCCATAATAATAACTGAATTCATTCGAACGTCATCATCATATGCGCAGCCTTTTCCCAACTATGTTAGGGTAAGCTTCCAGTCTACAGTATTTTACATGGAGCGACTGCCTATCTGACCTCCACAACCCAGTTACTGGGTAATACGATACCCCTGTGTAAGACTGGTTGTCAGACTTTCGGGCTTCTGACGACCCGTAACGACTGTCAAAATTCCACGAATGACAGCCGGGACCAACGGCTTAACGTGCTTTCAGAGATGCGGAGGGGTCTTGGTAAAGATGGTCACCCATCCACGGACCTACCACGGCAAGCGTAGGTTAACCTGAACGATCGACCTGTGCGGCTGTTATTATTTAGCTACGAGTATTCGAAGTTGTAGTTACTACTTTTAATAAATTATATTACAGAAATTTTACAAGCTTTTCTTTTCAAATCAAATCAAAATATTTTATTTCCCATAAACCTACATGGGCACTTATGAAACGTCAGAAGCTAGGTGCGCGGTTCCATATAATCGTTTCCTATGGAGAAGAACCGGCAAGAAACTCCACGGTTACTCTTTTAAAAAATAATTGGATTTTACAATGTTTTAAAATTACATTAGGTACCTATGGGAGGACAGCGTAGGCCTGTCAACAAGTACCAGATACTTGATAAAATAAAAAATGGTCTACAGATCTAAAGTCTACAAGGCCTACAAAGTCCTCACATTTACAAAATAAGAATCTATCAAAAGGATAAATAAAATATAAAAATCTACTAAAACCAACTGATATGATTGCCATTACAACCACTAATAAAGAGGTGAAAAATTATAAATAATTGTCTGTATATAATGTCGCACTTAAAACAAGTGTTTCCAACCCTCGATAACCAATAACAAACTAGTACCAATACCAAGGTATAGCTTTCCCAGTAGGTTTGTATAGACATATTAGGTACACAGCTGTAAGATACTGCCCAACCAACTGATTAAACTCATTTGTCTCTTTTAACGCCACCCTCAAGCGAAGAGGTGGTAGCGGCCTCCTTAACTTGAAGAATGGTTTTAAGAAATCAATTTCAGGTATTGAGAAAGCTAAAATAGTAGCTAGAAAATGCGTCAAATTTATTCTTTAATTACCTACCTATTACCCAAAGTTGCGCATATAATAACATCCTATGGAATTCGTATAATATGCATTGTATGAGCATTTAACTATACAAACATGTTTAGCGGAAAAATGATGCTGTTTTAAAATTAAGAAAAGTATCCTTTTGCCCAGTGGTGGATTATAGTACCTGCCTGTAACACAGGTTTGGATAAACCTAGATCGGGCGGGTCGCTACCTACATTCTAATTCTGGACCATCATTACTTGCAATTACGAGATAATAAAAATATTTTATTTTAGGCACAATCATTATTGTATGGGGCTGTTGTTGTGGCAATGTTTTGTATAATTATAATAATGTATTTATTCAGACAACCATTGATCCATTAAATTTATATTTATGTTTATATTGTTAGTATGAACTTTAAAAACGATGTTAGTACCTAATAACTAACGCGACTAAATCAGTTCTATTTTATTGTAATTTTTGACGTTCAAAAGTGCCTTTAATGTGCCTATTTGAATATATAGCCTATAATGTTCCCACTGCTGGAACACAGGTTTCCTCCAGTGAGAGGGGAGTGGGCCGTAATCCACCACGCGGGCCCAGTGCGGGTTGGTAGATGTCACATGTCTTCGAATTGTTGGTTCTAGGACATGCCGGTTTCCTCACGATGTTTTCCTTCACCGTTTTGAGAGCAGTGGTGATGAAATAATTTACACAAAGTAAAGCGCCTGTCTGGGTTCGAACCTACGACCTACAACTCGTAAGTCGTGGCCTTTACCACTGGGCCACCACTGCTCATAAATGATTTGACTTTGACTTTAAGAGAGACTTAGTCCTCTGGGTGAGGCTCCACACCAGTGGGCTATCTAAGGAATTAATTTATTGCCCATTATTGCATTATTGTCTATTTATTGCTTATTGTATAAAAAAAAAACATATAAAATGGCATAGGGTAACTTGCACACTTATTAATGGGCCCCCGGACACTATCGCTAGCTCATATTAACGTAACTACAAGGGGTCAACATGTCCTGAGGTACTTCAGGAGTAGAGAGGTATTCCACGGTTATCAGAACAATCCCAGAGCCCGGAATCATTATTAATATATAAGTGTGGTAATGTGGTTGAATCTTTTGTAATAAAATTAAATGCAAATCCATCTTCATGAATAAAATAAAAGCTGCACGTATCAAACTTTTGGCTCGCGCTTAACACCAAAAATAAATCCTCGTTTTTCCCTGAATCATGGCCCCAATACCCGGTGAATGTTCTACGAGTTTATACAGCATGTCATCCGTAGAATAATGACGTCACCACTTCAGTGACTCGGCGACAGTAATAAAGTTTGCATTTACTGCGATACGCGTTAAACGCTTTGAAAGCGGTTAAGTTTTGACTGTTTTAAGAGAGCGATATTCAGAATTATTGTGTTTGTATTTTTGGGGATGCTTTTAAGAAGAAATTATTTATGGTTTTTATACAGTGTTGTCGAGATCGATGATCTTTAGGTGTACTGGTAGTTGTAATTATAGTATGCTAGTTTTTTAAGCTCTCAAGAGGATTTTATTTTCCATTTTTGCAACATTTTTCATTGAAGCTCTGCTCCTATTGGTCATAGCGTGATGTTATATAGCCTATAGCCTTCCTCGATAAATGGACTATCCAACACAAAAAAAAAAAAATTCTATTCAAACCTGTAGTTCCTGAGATTAGCGCGTTCAACCAAACAAACAAACAAATTCTTTAGCTTTATAATGTTAGTACAGAAGTATAGCTGAAACCTGACGATTTTAATGAGAAATATAATAAAGTTGAAGTGAACGGGCTCTGCCTGTCGTCACCTTACAAAATTTTGTTTCAGTGCGCTTAGTGGAAGTGCTCAGGTGCTGTTCGTCCAAGTGCGGTTCAAATCAGTGCTCTAGGTGGAATACCTCGATTTGGTAGCTCAATTCTTGAGGAAGGCTATTAAACATCACGCTATGACACTGAGCCGAGCGAAAAGAAAAGAAAGTACGCTAAGCAAAACGAAGCAATAACGAGGGCGGGCAATGCGATGCGATGCGGTGAGCCAGGGGCTAGGGTGTTTTATAAAAAAGTGCCTGTTATTTTTAAACATCATGTATCTTTCGACTTCCACGCGAATGAAGTCGCGGGCAAAAGCTAATAAAGTAAATGAAATCTGACGGTTTTAAACAAAATGAGTATGATGTGGCAGTTACTCATAATAAAAAGATCAATAAGCTTCAGTATTCTTCTAGAATAGGGATCCCAAGATATTATTAAAAAATCATGGCCAGCCGAAATTTTTACGTCATTGACGTTGAACAAAAAGGTTGTTCTTAGTTCAAACGGAATACCTATTTCACGTCGAACTGAAAACTTTCCACTTCGTTAGTAAATAGCCTTGTAGAAAGTTATTAGTTTTTAGACAAAGCTTTTCTAATTAGAAGGCCGGAATAAACAATTTTTATGGGCAATTTTCTACAAAAACTGCTTTTAAAGTATTACTTACTTAAAATTTTCACGCATAAAGGGGCTCGTGGCTATAACAGACGCAAGAGTAGATCGATCAGGTAAGCTACGCTTGTCGCGGTTGGTCCGTGGATAATCGAGACTCCTCCGTGTCTCGAAAAGTACATTAAGCTGTTGGCCCCGGCTGTCATTCGTGGATCTTTGACAATCGTTATGGTCCCTCAGAAGCCCGAAAGTCTGACATTCTGACAACCGGTCTTACCGAGACGTATCGTGTTACCCAGTAACTGAGTTGTGGAGGTCAGATAGGCAGTCGCTCCATGTAAAATACTGATATTCAGCTGCATCGGTTACTGTACTACTGTGGTATTGGAAGTCGACCCCATAAATATTTGGGGAAAAGGCTAGGCAGATGATGAGATGTCAAAAATAATATAGCTATGGATGATTGAGTGAATACCTAATGCTTTTCGTTTGTTCTCACTAGTTTGATTCATTAGTTCGATCGTCGAACTAGTGGGATTTTTTTTTCTCATTGTTCGACCGTCGAATTTATTTTAATCAAAAAACAAAAAAAAATGCTTTATGTGTAATAAATGAACATTAGTCAAAGATCAAATTGGAAATGTCAAAATTACAATTATCTATAATTAAAAGGTTGGTCATTGCCATTTAACGTGGCAATGCAGCAAGCGTTTTGGGCACCTTTGCGCCGGGAACAGTTAGGGGCGGGTTATTTGACTAAGTTAGACGTGTAAAGCTATGTTTTAAGTTATTTTTTAAGTTTGTTAATAGTTTTAGTTAGGTTAGGATATTATGTTTTTATTTTAATAGCTTGTTTTTCAATAAAAATGATTGATAATATAATAAATACTATTAATTTAATTAGAATCTTAAAAAATATAAAAAAACATAAAAAAGAGACAGTGCGAGTTTATACCTAAAACTAATTTTATGGTTGTTTTACATGATACCATTTTTCTAAAAAAAAAACATGTAATACACTGTGTTTAGAAAAAGGCTAGGCAGATTGATTTAACATAAGTAAGATGAGTCCTGAAGATTATCCTACTTGATGGACATGGACATGTGGATAAAATGTTGATGACGGTTTTTGTGACAAACGTTTTTTGCAACTAAAGTGTGGACCGTTCTTGCTATAATGACCAAAAAAAGACGCAATTTGAGTGGGATGACGACGATATTTTTTCGGTCTTACGAGCAAGAGGGCAAGCTTAGAGGTACTTAGAAGGACATTAAGTAATGAGAATAATGACTAAAACAATTTTCCTTTTCTTGTACAGTCAACAAAAGAGATAAGTATGCAGGATCGTCGGATATAGTTGAAGTTTAGTAAGACACCGATGTTTTCGAATAAATTTAAATTTTATTATAAAGAAACAAACAGCTCGTTTACCAAATTAAATTTCAGTCGACAACTTCCATCGGCTTCTTACTAAAATTCAACTATATCTGGCGATCCTGCATACTATCTCTTTTGTTGACTGTACCTTTTTTTTGTTTTTTGGATGGGAAATCATCTAGTGACACCTCCCGGGAGGGAGTGTCAGACTCTTACTGACTAAAACCCACCCGTGTTCCTTCCTTAGCCCTTTAAGTTCCGGGGCAGCGGTAACCCTTTCGGTCGATCCCGCTACCCCGGCAGGCTTCGGCCCTAGTGAGCCACTTCCTTTATGCTGACATCCCTTTGAGGCGCGCATGGAAAACATACGCGCCGTCCGGCAGATTGACTGTACCTGTCGTTTAGATGTCTATGTTTCCTGATATCTGTATACCGATTCTGTGTGTGTCTGTATCTGTGTGGGACCACGGGTAACGAGCGGTGGCTTTACAGTCTCGAGTGAATTGGTTGCTGCATATTCATGTTTCTTGCGCTCCATAATGTTAACATGATCTTACAATAGCTTAAAGCTAAGACACACGACCTCTGTAGAGCACAGCAGAAAGTTTTTTTTTTTTTAATGTAAAATTGCTAATTGTTGTTGATGACGTTGACTGTAACCATACTATTTGTAACCATATTATTTTAGTGTCCGTGAAGTTTCTTGCCCATTCTTCTCCATACGACGTTTTGGAATGGGCAACTAGCTTCACCTTTCTGACTGACTGACTCAGTAAAAATTCAAAAGTGCCTGTAATTGGTTTATTTCAAATAAATGCTTTGAGTTTGAGTTTGTAGTATCACTTGCCATCAGAAATATACATAACGTACATACATAATCAGCCTATAATGTTCCCACTGCTGGGACACAGGCCTCCTCTCTGTGAGAGGGAGTGGGCCGTAATTCACCACGCGGGCCCAGTGCGGGTTGGTAGATGTCACATGTCTTCGAATTTTTGGTTCTAGGACATGCCGGTTTCCTCACGATGGTTTCCTTTACCGTTTTTAGAGCAGTGGTGATGAAATAATTTACACAAAGTAAAGCGCCTGTCATGGTTCGAACCTACGACCTATATCTCGTAAGTCGCGGTCGTTACCACTGGGCCACCACTGCTCCTGAAAGCTCTGCTGCTGCTGCAGAAATATAGATTAGTCAAAAGCGAGCCTTTTTATGTTTAATCTAAAACATAAGCTCAATTTACTACTATAAGATCTTATTACGTGGTATGTTCACATAAATAATATTTCTGCTAACTTTAACGAGCAGGTACAATTTCTGCTTGATAGCAGCATGGCTGTGTTCCATTTATAACACTAATAAATCGGGGTGAAATTACAGACATATTGGAGTTTTCAAATTTTGAACTTTTCGCTAAGGTCTGCATTTTATCGGGAAACGCCTAGGTGTTAGTTTTAAAATTTTTTTTGGTAAGTAATATTGAAAATAAGTAACCTATGAAAAACATAAATAAGAGGTACGTGCCACGTTTTCGGTCAAACCAAGGTTTTCCTGCAAGATCTACGCGTTTTTGTGAAAAACTTTCACTGACTGAATTTTTCTTATCTTTTTATTTCTGTCCGTTTTTGCGCGTTCCCTAATTGAGAACCACTAGTCCTTTTTTTTTCATAGTTTTTATTTATAGAAACGTTCTTTGGCTAGGTTTCAGTATATAAGTTCTAACATCCAGAGCGAGTGCGGTGCTTCTGATCAGACAATGCTCCACTTGCTGGAGTGTCGTAAGCGACCGTTCACCTGCACTTTGGATGAGCTAAACAATGCCACTGATGCTGCAATCAACGTGGCCTTATACTGGGCTCAAACTACAATTTATTCCAGTCTGATCCCCTGAGCCCACCCTCCGTCCCCCCTCCGTCCCCCCCTCCTCGATCCCCTGCTAGTTCGTCTTCTGTTTTAAACTCTGGTTTATCCACTTTATGTTAGGTTACTCTTTTTGAAAAAAATAGGAAGAGTACCATCGACACGAAAAAAGACAAAGATCACGCGAGTGGAGTCAGAGGCACAGGGGTAAAAAATTCAAAGAGGTCTTTATCCATCCTTAGTCAAGTTTAACAAGACATTGTACCGAGTCTCCAAAAAAAAACAGTGGCACTCCAGAGTGCCGACAGAAGTGAAAACAAAACATAACAGAATATTTGCCATCACTCACTGACATATCGGATATACATTAAAACTGAGTACATCCCGAGGACAGCCGAACACATCCGAAGCGGTGCCGCTTACGGTAACAATGTTTTTTTCCCATCTCAAAAAATCCCCAAAGCGCCTAAAGAAGGTTTCACTTCAAAAATATAAAAATATCCCTCCTTTAATAAAACATTTTTCATTATTCCCCATATCAAAGTTTTATAAAGCGACCGACAATGGTAAGTAGCAGTCACCAAGTGCGAGGCTCTTAAGTTAAAAGCTTTCTAGAGCTGTTCTCAACACCTGCTCCTCTTAACAGCTACTTACAATGTCGCGTGCGTGTTAGTTACTGTGTCCATTTGCGAAGATTTTAAGTGTAGTCGTATGTTTTTGTGGGTTATTTCGGTCTGATTTGCTGTGATTATTTTTTTATTCGTGAAAATAAACAGTTATACATTAACCCCCTTACTAATAAACTTTGTATAGCGTCTGTATAGTTACACAACGCTTTGTCTTCTTCTTTCGAAAGTCAAATTACTGACGACTGCAAAAAAGAACGTCATTCACGAAGACGTCATTGTCTTATATTATGCTTATGATTCGTAACGGGAACATGGTTTGGTTATGATTGATTGATTTGAATGTTGGGATCTGATTTTAGAACTATTCATAACGTGTGTAACTATTCATCTGATGTAATACGTTTATTAGTAAGGGGGTTAATCTTATACTAAGTTATAAATATATAACCTACGATATTTTCCACAACATATTAAAAGTTATATCTATTATGGGTTTATTAGCACGTTAAGCCGTTGGTCCCGGCTGTCATTCGTGGATCTTTGACAGTCGTTACGGGTCGTCAGGAGCCCGAAAATATGACAACCAGTCTTACCAAAGTGTATCGTATTACCCAGAGACTGGGTTGTGGAGGTCAGATAGGCAGTTGCTCCCTGTAAAATACTGGTATTCAGCTGCATCTGGTTAGACTGGAAGCCGACTTCAACATATTTGGGCAAAGGCTAGGCGGATGATGATGATCTATTATGGGTTTATTTTGGCTTAATGTGTCCGGGTAGGGAGGTGGCTAAAACCTTTTTGTTGGGGTTGTATAAAATAAGGATAGATTAAATAATTTGCTTTACCATGAGGCCCAGTTACTCTGCCAAAAAAAATAGGGTGGCTTTATATATACAGTATACAGGTGTCCGGGGTATCGACGTGCAAAACTGAAACCTCTTTATTAGTGGTTGTAATGGCAATCATATCTCTTGGTTTAGTAGATTTTTATATTTTATTTATAATTTTGATAGATTCTTGTTTTGTAAATGTGTGGACTTTGTAAGCCTTGTAGACTTTAGATCTGTAGACCATTTTTCATTTTATCAAGTACCTGGTTCTTGCTGACAGGCCTACGCTGTCCTCCCATACCTACTGTAATTTGAAAACATTGTAAAAGCCAATTATTTTTAAAAGAGTAGCCGTGGAGTTTCTTGTCGGTTCTTCTTCATAGGAAACTACCAATTGGAATCGTGCACCTAGCTTCTGACGTTTCATAAGTGCCCATGTTGGTTTATGTGAAATAAAATATTTTGATTTTTGAAACTATGTATCCAGCATATGATTCTACTCTACACCCTAGCGTAGACGTATTTTGTCGGTTATCAAAAAAAAAAAACAGCTGTTAGTATTATAGTACAATTCCTACGCGGTCAAAATGTATAGAATGTATAAATGTATAGAACAGCAATTTTTTTTTCAATATTGACGTGAAATTATTTCAACGCCCTCTGCGTTGAAATAAGGTTCAAAATCATGTACTGAATTCCTAGTTACAGTTTGCGAACTGGTTAATTTTTTTTAAGTGAAAACTTCTTTAGCCACGTTGGGCATTTTTTGAGATGGGAAAAAACCAATGAATTCGCGCCACTGTTACCGTAACCGACACCGCTTCGGATGTGTTCGGCTGTCCTTGGGATGTACTCGGTTTTAATGTATATCCTATATGTCAGTTTGTGATGGCAAAGTATTCTGTTTGTGTTTTGTTTTCACTTCTGTCGGCACTCCCGGAGTGCCACTGTTTTTTTTTGTATGAACATTACATCTTATTCAAAGGGTTTGTCGACTCTATACTTATCTAGTTCTATTTTATTCCAAGTACAGCTCCAAACAAAGTATTAAAAATTAAATCGTGATCTTAAAATGTCTGCAGAGAGTTATGGCTTCGACATTAAACTCTAAAGACTATTTATAAGGCCTCCAGTCCCCGTTGTGTACTCCATTCAATGGCGGACACCTCCAAGCATCTTTATCGCTTGAAAATTTTATTTTAACTTGTGCGGACAGTTCTAAGCAGTTACGTACGTGTATTCTTGAGAGTTGAGTTCAGGTAAACTTTCTTATTTTCATTTCCCAGATGCACAACACGAAAAGCTTTGGAGGGTCAAACCTGCTATAGCATATCCGTATATCTTATACATAACATCTTGCTATTTTTCCCGAAGGTGTAAGAAATGTACCTATAGTAATAGGTATACTTATTTGACTTACGAAAACTTTGAACCTGTAGCGGTATCTACAACGCATCATACTGACGTCACGCAAAATCCTGCATCTCGCAAGCAGAGTTTACCGCGCAACTAGCATATACAACGGCCCGACATGAATCATCGGGCAGTTGCCCGCCAGACACGCCACCCGTCTGGTCGGAGGATCCTCCCTTTTCTATAGAGTATGAGTTGAGTATGAGCACCCTGTTCCTCATACCTCTTAAGTTTATGTCACGAACGCGCGAACGTGGACTCTATTATAAAATTGAAAATACTCGTTTCGCTCAAGTTATTCATATCTATTGGTGACACTAATAAATGCTTTGCATCTAAGAATCTATTTAGGCCAAAATGCCACACAAAAATCAATCGAGCAAGCCCGACCCTCAAATTAATCTTAAATAATTAACTATTACCATTTTCTTAATTAGCCTCATTGAATGTGACCTTCTAGCTAAAACTGACCTAGAAACAGAAGAAAAGTAACAAGAAGGAATTGTTTTATACGAATCCAATGGAGTGGGTCAAATACGTGATCCTAATACTAAATGTAAGATCGCCTTATCGAGCAATAGACCTCTATTTTCTAATAATAAATTGGTTGTATCACTACTTGATCTGAGTTTACGTTACCATTATATGGAGGGAAGGGTCTAAGTGGATTTGGGTTTACATTTTTTAAATAAATCGCCTCTATTTGTCTCTTGGGTACCGTTTGAGGTGACAGATGGTGTGCTTGTTGTAGATAGGCAACTGTTTTCACTCGTATTTTAATATTAACAATATTACCTACTTAACGACTACCTCGTTGGTCTATTGGTCGCCAGGTGCTGAGCGTGATGTCATGGGTTAGATACCGAGTCGGGTTAATTTTTTTGTGGATTTCTCCTAAAGGGACTTCTTAGTAGGACCTTGGAGTGGATGTGTCTGGTTTGGCAATAGGAGTCCCCAAATTTTGCCAGGTTTATGTTTTAGCACCATTCATCATCATCATCAGCCTACAGCAGTCCACTACTGGACATAGGCCTCTCTAATTGCACGCCATTAAGCTTGATTCTCACCAACTCTCATCCAGCTGCTACTAGCCACCCTGCGAAGATCGTCGCTCTACCTAGTCTGCTGGCGACCTATCCTACCCTACGTTTGCCGATTCGCGGTCTCCACTCAAGAACACGTCTATCCCAACGCTGATCGGTTCTGTGGCTAATATGGCCGGCCCATTTTCACTTCAGCTTGCTTATTAAGAACTTGCTTAAATATAACGTTAAATATGGGGAACTACATTACCCCTTTGTGTAATACAAGTATGATGTAATTAAAAATTGAAATTGAATGAACATTATACGATATAAATTCTATATCAGTACCAATTTAATGTGCAAATGAACTGAATATTAAACCTGCATGCTATTTAATTAACAACAATACTTTTGTTTAGACCTTCATGCTGCTGGAATATGAACGTTTAATTTGCTTATATTTTGTATGTTCAATGAAACAAAACGAACTCAATTTCAGCAACATTTATTATGTATTATAATGATTTAATTCATTTGATTCTGATTAATAATTTCGTTTCATGTACAAAACAGGATTCAGTGCGTAAATTTTGCAAAACTATTCATATCACATGCAGTAGTGAACCATGTTTTCTCAATGTGAATTCCATTTCACAATCTATCGTAACTTTAATGAGAGACAACTACTTATTCGTAACGAGTTTAGACATTAGCATCGAGGTGAAAATTTGTCGCCATATGCCGCTATCATTAATCTGCATGCCAGGCGCGACATGGACAAAAGATAGTTCCCTGTAGCACTCCATAACAATGGTTATTAATTACTCGGAATTGAACAATAACAAGTGAATAATCAGATGTGGTTTTCAAAACTCAATTGACCATTCCCTATACCTTCAAGCACTGTGTTTACTAGATGTTGTTTTCAAAACTAAATTCACCATCGCCTACACTCTCAAATAGCACTGTGTTTAGTAAACTCGCTCAACAGTAGGACATCCAATTATCGTATGTTATTCTTTCATCAAGTATAGCAATTCCCAACCGCTTCGCAATTCTTTCCCTTTTCAGCAGGAAATTGAATCCAAATGTTTTCAGATCCATACCTTCCAATTCTAGCGACTACGTTGAAGATAGGGCAATTAATCCCAATTCCTTCTTCCATTTATCAACAGAATCTGACCTCATAAACCAAGAATCTAAACAGCCTATAAAAGAATCGGTCCCGCAATAAAATGTTAATAGAGTCCCCTTTGATTAAGCTGCACGCTCTCTAGATACTGCCGGTATATAGTAATTACCCGTTTCGACCGGTATTTTCCAGGTGATTGGAAGTGTTGTCTCCTTCAAATCGAGTATGACGGAGAGAGACAATGAAACGAGGATAGGGCACTCGACCGATAAGTGTCGTAAATTGCGAGCAATATGAAATTACTGATATTCTGAAAGGGTCGAGCATGCTATTTATTTACAGGTATCGTTTTGGGGTTGGTGATAAAGTGGGGTCATACATTAATACGGTGGAATATAATAAATGGTATTTGCACAAAACTAATATTGATTGCTCCGCTGTTTTGTACATGAATGTTAATACATCTAACGTTTTGGCTGACATAACAAGTGATTTTGGAATATTAGTTGTAGCAGCAAGGTGCACTTCTGAACTAATAATATCATAATTCCTCATGAATATTCCTCCTATTACAGCTTGCTCGTATATTGTAAAATAATAATAATATATTGTGTCCGGAGAACGGGCAGTGGTATTATCTTGTGCAGAGCAAGTAAACTGTGGTAATATTCCCGCAGGACTAATTTGTAGCGGTCTTAGGAAAATACCGGTTAGAGAAATTTTTAAGTAGAATTTTTTATTATAGCAGCAAAATTATTCATTCTTCCTTTGGGTTTGACTTGATTTCGATAAAATTTAAAGTTAAAAAGTTGTGGACTTTTCAAACAACTTTTATTTCGTAAAAATCAAAGAACTTTTTGTGTATCACTAAAAAATGTTGTTGAAACCATTTCACTGAAATTCAGTTCTACAGTGTGCTGTTGTGCTGAAGATTGTTTTAGTCCAATAACATTTAAATCCAAAGTTCGCCAACTTCGGGATGGTGGCCCCGTTTTCAATGAAACATTAATTTTGTTTGGGTGTTATTCTTACTGTTATATTGTTAAATGGCATAGAATCTGCGCTAAATTGTTTGTAACTGATATTTGTAATTTGCCAGTGAGATTTCCCATTAATTTTAATTGTGTACTTAGCTCGGATTTCCTCGCAGCTCTTTTTATTAAAATTGCCTTGTCTTATTATTTTGCTAATTTTATTTTAATTGGTGTTTCGCTGAAATCATTATACTTTGTGATAGCTTTTCTTACCTACTATTTTTTTACTTTTACCTTCATAAAAATTGTTTACGTCATCAGAAAAATGTGACGATCTTATCTTTTTAGTTGAGCCAGGATTTTTTTCTTCAAACACCTACGGCTTTAATCTATTATATTATTATTTATTTTGAAAATTTGTGTTTGTCTTTAGTTTGCGCTTTTTCAATTAAAAAAAAAACCCTCCAAACTATATTTTCAGCTAAAAAAATATTAATCCTTATGTTATAATATATACAAACTATAACGAGTTAAAAAGTTGACAACATTAAGAGTAATGGATCGAGTTAAGAAGGAAATTACAGTATGTGTCAGGAACGAAGATCGATCTCAATTAATATTATATGGAAGATCGATGGTAATACTCGTGGGAAATAAACTAGGAAAAAATATGAGAAGTGGAACAGCATAATTCTCAAACTGCTTCAATCATCATGTAAATAAAAACCACACATAGTTTTTAGGACGTGTGAAATAGAATAATCTACTCTAAGACGTAAACTTTCAAAAATAGAATTCGGGCAGCGATGGTGGAGATACTTGGCAACAGTTACATTGAGACAAGTTGGTGCCCAGAAATTCTTAGCACTGGAAAGTGCGACCCCATCAGTATTTGGTCAAGTGAAGTAACCATAAAACGTATGAATCTGTTAAAATTGGGTGTAAAACCACGCTAGACTTAACGCCAATTACTGTTATATGTAAAGTCATGGAAATACGTTGTTTAGCAAATTGACTACCAACAATGTATATCCTTGACTGATATTGTGGATACACAGGAGGTAACTAGCTGCTACTGTTGTTACTTTTCCATTACTCCTTCTTTTCTTTCTTTAAAATTTTTACACCTATTCTCCCGTACATTTATCCGCTTACACCATTTCTACGCAATCACAAAAAAAGTAAACTAGTGGTGTGCCTAGCAAATATTAGTTTTGTACCAACATGCAAATGTTCGACTGTGGAAATTGTTGTAATTTTGTATTTGAGAAGAAAAAACGTGTTTCATCAGGTTTGTTATTTTTAATGAAGTGTCAGGTAACCTAGTTACATAGAATAAGAAGAATTTTGAATACAGTTAAAAGAACAGTATAAAGCCAGTATTATTACAACACGCCCCCTTAATCAAAATTCTCACAAATAAATAACATATACAAATGGACTCAAAATATACCAATTAAAAAAAAAATGAAAATGTATACTAAATGCTGAAGTAAACGTGTAAAAATATATTTACACTAAACCTAAGCCTAGTACACATCTAACATGTGCCACACGCTGCAATCCTTTAGTTAAGATGTCAGCTGGCATATCACTTGATTTGGTATATTTTAAGTTTACCGAATTATCACTAATCTTTTCTCTAATAAAGTGATATCTGGTATCTATATGTTTCGTCCTATGGTGGTGTACCGGATTTAAGGCCAAACTCTGTGCACTCTGACTATCGGTACAAATAGTAACAGTATTAGGTAATAACTTTTGCCTTACCATAGGATCTGAAATTAATTCAGTGATAAACCTCCTTAAATAAATCACTTCCTTCGTAGCTTCAGTTATTGCCATATAACCTCCTTAAATAAATCACTTCCTTCGTAGCTTCAGTTATTGCCATATACTCGGCTTCCGCTGAGGACAAAGCTACGGTTTGCTGCTTCCGCGAGGCCCATGAAACCGGACTGCCTGCTAATTTGAAACAGTAACCTGTATAAGAACGGCGATCTATATTACAGTTTGCCCAATCGGCATCGCAAAATCCTACAAGGGGCATACTTGACTTTTTATAACAAATCGAGTAATCTAAAGTGCCTTTTAGATATTGTAAGACTCTCTTTGCGGCTAACCAGTGAGTCTTGTTGTACCGAGTATTGAACTGACTCAGGTAACTAGTCGCGTATGCGATGTCTGGACGAGTATTAACACTCAGGAACATGAGGCAACCAATTAATTCTTGATAGGGATACGCTTCTACATTATGATCACTATCAATGCTGGTACTGACCTCCAGTTTTCCAGATAATGGAGTTGCACATGTTTTGCAATTCTCCATTCCAAACTTTTGTAAAAGATTATTTATATAATTTTTCTGATGTACTTTTATTTCATCATTTTTTCTGGTTATATTTAAACCAAGATAATAGCTTAAATAACCCAAATCTTTTATCGAAAAATATTTTTGCAAGTCATTTTTGACGATGTCAAACGTCTTGTCATTACTGTAAAAAACAATTATGTCATCGACATAGACTGCAACGATAACCAACTCTTTTCCAAAAAGTTTCGTATACACACATGGTTCAGATATAGTTTTCACAAAACCAAAAGATGATAAAGTTTCATCTAACTTTATATTCCAGGCACGTGGAGCTTGTTTAAGTCCATACAAGGATTTTTGTAAGAGACACACTTTGTTCTCCATACCTTTTACTTTAAAACCTTGAGGTTGCTCCATGTAGACCTTCTCTTGCAGATCTCCATTTAAAAATGCAGTGTCAACGTCCAAGTGACGCATCTTCAAACCCAATTCGACTGCGAGAGCTAGTAGAGTACGCAAGGAGGAGTGCCGCACGACAGGAGCAAATGTTTCAGAATAATCTACACCTGGCGTCTGGGTGAATCCCTTAGCAACTAATCTTGCTTTGTACTTCACAACATTTCCTGCTGGATCTTTCTTTAACTTATAAACCCATTTACATGGTATAACTTTCTTGTTTTCTCTGTCAACCAATTTCCATGTGTTCAGCTTCATCAATGAATTATATTCATTCGTCATTGCCATCTGCCACTTCTCAACATCATCAGCCAATGTAGCCTCATTATACGTTCTAGGCTCATCAGACGCTTGACTAGAAACTTGGTATGAGAAGTAATTAGGAGGTTTCCGGTCTCTTGATGGATATCTACGTTGTCCATCAGTTTGACTAGTAGAAACTACTGCTTCCTCAATTGCCTCAAAAAATTGTTCAGTTTCAGCAGTCTGATCTTCAGTGACATCAGTATGGCCTGGAGCTGGTTCAACAGTGACCACTGGAATATGTTCAAAAGACTCTTGAATTGTACTAGTTTCTTCCTGTATAGGCAGACTATTATAAAGTACTAAAGGTTCAGTAGAAGTCTTAGTATTGTTGACATTTCTATTATTTAAAGAAGAAAAACAATCTTCAAAAAATGTAACGTCTCTAGACTTTTGTAAGGTTCTAGGACAAGATGAGTTTCTAAAAAGATAACTATTAGGATCTTCTGTATAGCCTACAAATATAGCTTCATCAGCTTTAAGATCCAATTTCTTACGGTTACAAGAAGGTATGTGTATAAGAGCTCTACACCCAAAAACTCTGAGATTACTTAGGTCTGGTTTGCAACCATTCCACAACTCATAGGGAGTTTTATTATTTAAGGCACGGTGTGGGCATCTATTCTTCAGGTACACAGCCGTTCGAACAGCATCTTCCCAAAAGGCCTTAGAAAGATCGCTTTCTGCCATAATTGAGCGTGCCTTTTCTACAATTGAGCGATTAGTGCGCTCGGCAACACCATTCTGCTGAGGGCTATATGGTACCGTAGTTTGATGCTGAATACCACAAGATCTAAGATAACTTGAGAATTCACTATTGACGAATTCCTTCCCATTATCCGTCCTTATTGTTTTAATTTGAGCCCCAGTTTGTCTTTCAACCATAGACTGGAAGTGACAAAATTTATCCTTTACCTCTGTCTTAGAAGAAATTAAATATACAAATATAGTTCTCGAAAAATCGTCTATAAAAATTAAAAAGTATTTATTACCCTGAAAGGAGCTAACTGACATTGGTCCACAAAGGTCAGAGTGGATCAGTTCTAATATTGAAGTTGCTCTTTTATAAGTAATCGCTTTAAACGGTTTTCGAGCTTGTTTCGCTTGAACACAAGCAACACATGGATTTTTATCCACATCCTTATAATCAATAACCTTATGACTATTTTTCAGCAGATTCATACCGATGCGACATAAATGACCTAAACGCTTATGCCATACCTGATACCTAGAGATAGAATCAGAGTGCACATCATAGGCTCTAAATTGGGGAATATTCACCGCACAATCAAGTGTGTACAATCCACCACAGGGCGAGCCATGTAGAACCGCATCACCTGTAAAGGAGAAGGTTTTTGAATTAAATAAATTACAACCAGACTTATCAAACATTACAGTAAACCCTTTTTCTACTGCTGTCTTCACAGATAGAAGATTTGTTTGCAAGTTAGGTACATACATCACATCATTAATTATATTGACGTTGTTTTCGGTATTTATAGATATTTTACCGATGCCTTCAGCGTCAATCTTAGTCCCGTTTGCAACTGTTACCTTATTATCAATAGGCTTTAAGTCTACAAACCAATCTCGTCTTGAAGTCATATGTTTGGTAGCGCCTGAATCAATGTACCATTTGTCCATATCATAATTATTCGTTGCTCCTAAAGCAGACACAGAGGTCGAGTCCTTATTAGTGGGATTCTTCCTTTTCGTGACCTTCTTTTTCATTATAGGACAGTTTGGTCTCTTGTGACCAGGTTCTCCACAACCATAACACACAATTTTCTTTGCCTTTGACTCAACAGAAGAGGCATCAACCTTTGACTTCATAGCTGTCTCCAGTTTCATCGAGCTTTCCTTGGACATTTCGTTCAGTAATTTGGACTTTACCAGTTCGGTGGTAACGTTAACATTATTATTTTCGAGAGCCATAATCAATGGGTCATATCTCGACGTTAGACCTCCCAATAGAATTGCAGCAATGGACGCATCATCTATTATTTTGTCTATATCCGCCAAATCTTGGGCAGTGGAAATAACAGAATTGATATACGACTCAATATTATTATCAAAGTCTTCAAGTCTCAATCTGTATAACTTCCGTTCTAAATGTAAACGCCGACCCATACCTTTGTCTTCATAAGCATTTTGTAGAGCTTTCCATGCTTCAGCTGCCGTAGTTGCACTTCGCACATGCGTAATTGCAGATGATTCAAGGGTAAGACAAATTTTAGTTAGTGCCTTCTGATCGCTCCTCATCTTTATGACATTGGAAACGTTCATCCCTGTTGGGTAGCCACTGACCGCTTCCCACAACTCCTCATGCATAAGGTAATTACGCATTTTAAACTTCCACGTGCTATACCCTTCTCTATTATGTAGGGTGAACATTGGAATTGAGGAACTACGCATACCTCGCTCATTTGTGTCTCCATTTGGGTTCGCCATCTCAGAAGAGTACTCGAAGAACTATTTTGTTTCGTACCCAAAAAAAAATCGCACAAATTTCACTTCAACAAATTATTACCTACACATTTTTTTTTTAATTAAACAAATACTTGAGCTACCATCGTGCTGATAACGATTTGCTGTAATTTTGTATTTGAGAAGAAAAAACGTGTTTCATCAGGTTTGTTATTTTTAATGAAGTGTCAGGTAACCTAGTTACATAGAATAAGAAGAATTTTGAATACAGTTAAAAGAACAGTATAAAGCCAGTATTATTACAACAGAAATATTCGGCTCTCCAAATTCAAAGGTTGTTCGTATGTTGTTGAATTTTCGAATGTTGGTGGATTTTTTTGAAGTAGAATAGTTCAAACCTCACTTGGTCGTCAAGTGGTACAACGTAGTTTCACAAGCGAGCGTGTAAAATAATGGAGCGGATTTTTTTGTTGACCTTTCAAGTAGTCAACCTAAAATTCTGATTCTAGAAAACAATATTGACCGGGGTAGGACTACCTGCAGTATTGTCACTCCTTTCTGTCTCCTTTCTGTCTAAGGTTGTCTTTAAAATAACGTTTTTAGCGATAAGACCGTCTATCGTGTCACCCCTTGTATAATTTCTACACATATATCTGAAATATTTATGGTGTACATAATAAAGAATACTCTATTCTATTCTTAGGACAGCAAGATTGTGCTAGTAATGTGTATGCAGAACTATCCTCATTTTTAGGTTAGTAAGCTAGTGAGAAAGATTGTAATTAGTAGGTAGTTTAATAGGAGGGGGTTCTATTTTTGAACTAGTAGCGCCCCCCACCACCGATTGTACTATCCTGGCTTGTGTACTAGCCCTGTGGCCGGCGAAGCTAGTATCCAATCGGAACATTTTACTTTACAGACTAAGACACCGCAGTGCTACTGGCTTAAAATGTCCTGGCATTGTGTAAACAGCTCTAGCATTTGCCAAGCCAGAATAGTAATTGCTTGCTAACCAAGCTTAAAATAGTAGTGTAGCCCGGGCATAACGCATTTTTGTATTTCGTCAAGTAGAAATTATGTTTGAATAAAATTGTAAAATAAATCTTAGGTACGTAAACTTAAAATACCAATCTATTTAATTCTGTAGGATAATAGAAAAAATATTATGCAAGTCGCTTAAATTCGTTTAAAACCACAAATGAAAACTAACTGCAATATGTTTAAAGTCAGACCACAATCACCAATCATAACCAATTTATACTTACCCAACAAAAATAAACTAAAATTTTACTGAAACCAAGTCACATGAACACAATAGGTATTCTTTGTAAACTTCCCCTTTAACCATTGGAACGTGTTCCAAGAAAAACTCAAAGTCAGCTGCTAATTCCCACTGTCGCTTTAGTTTCAAGCCAAAAGAACTAGGTTACTGTCTCGCTGGCGTCGACCTGACATCGTCTAATGCGCTTAAGGAAATTCATTCAACTAATGACTGCACAAGTGTTACACTCTTAAAATATATTGCATTTGAGTAATCTGTGACTGGTGTCTTTGATAGGTTTTCAATATTATTGATTGTGGAAGTCCCAATTCTAGCATCATCAGCAGCTTTCCCTTTTTCGTTTTGTTTAAATTTTATTTGTTTAAAAATTAACAATTTCCAATTACATCGCCACATGCTTACATCACACTGACGTCACGCAAATCCTGCATCGCGCAAGCAGACTTTACCGCGCGACTGGCATATCTATATAATACGTACAATGTCCCGATATTAATCGTTGGTCAGTAGCCCACCAGACACAACACCCGTCTGGTCGGACCCGTCGGGTCGTATCTCTACCTCATATTCCTACCTCATACCTATACTGTCATTAATTTGTGTATATGTATGTTTTAAGCGAGACAAATCTTCATGTATATTAGAGTCACATATTCAAGATATAACCGAGCATGTTGCCCATAGCTGGATATACACAGTCATATATAAGCAGCCAGTAATAGGGATCAACAGATAATTTATCAAGATCATGGAAAATTGATGGGTCTTACAGCATCGTAGTATCAGCATTATGCTGTTTCTACAAATTCACCTTGCTAAACCCCAAAATTTTAATCCCAACATCTTCATTACGTAATTAACTTTAATCTGCTCAGACAAGGGTGCTTATGACACTCAAGGGATTTGGACAATCTTCTCAATGGGATGGACCGCTCCCCAAACAACCAACGGAGTTTAAAATATTTAGAGCGTCTTATTTTCCTTCCGTATTTCTCCTGGCACAATATTAAGTTTTTCAACTTCAAGAACCGTAGTAAGACTAAAAGCTTCCTTGCTTTTAAATTTATTATCAAGAATAAATTCTGTTGCAAGTTCCAGAGTGCATATGACATCATAAACATTTAACTTGACGTGCACTCTCTCGGAATGACGAATGTACTGCATACAACGCTTTTGAAGGGGCTTTAAAGTTAGCGGTTCTGTTAGTAGAAGCGATAGCAATGTTGATTTGTTAATACAACGTTTTGATTTTCTTAAAATAGATGTTTTAAGTGCATCAATGTTATTAATTTAAAGTTTGTACTTTATCATCACTCCCCGTAAATATGAACCATATAATTGCCACCAGTAGGCTGGCCTATTTTTTGGCCAAAGAATCAGTATTGCCATACAACGTGGCAATGCTGCCAGCCTTTTGGGCACGTTTCCTGTTGACAGCGATGCGGACGAATTTTTTTATGCCCTTTGATTATTTCCCCTCCCTTTTTATATACTTGTACCTATTATTATTTTAAGACAGCTTTTTAAATTATGTAAATATTTGAATTATTATATACTTAAAAACAACTATTAACAAAGTAATTGTTTACTGCTTACTGCCACCATATACACATAAAATAACATCAAGTCTGTAGTCCTCGAAAGGTTAGCCAATACAGGCAAGGCGTGGCATATACTGGCGGAGTGTGGGTATACTCTAGTAACCTATGCTTAAAGGTAACTAGAGTACACCCATATTTAGCCAGTTATATTTTAACTCCCATATACCATGGGCGAGCCTACAGACTGCCATCAACCGGGCACAAATTTGAAAATCCCCGATGGAATAACCCAACAACACTGCCGGACCCGGGAATTAAACCCAGGACCAGGACCGCTCAGCAGTATCACTTATAACCACTAGAACAACAAGGCAGTTCTGCATAGTAAAATAATGGCCGAAAAAAGTGGTTTCAGGCTAAAAGTTTCATATTTGAAATCTAATTTATTTTGGCTAAGGCTGCCTTTCCACCAGAGATGAACGAGGATACATAGCGAGGGGTGTGTGTAAAAGTAACCAATACCAACGCTAACTTGGTTCAAGCTATAAAAATGAATCGATTTTATTGGCTGGTTTCAAACACATCCCTCGCTACGCATCCTCGCTCATCTCTGGTGGAAACGCAGCCTAAACCTTAACTATCAAAGAGAGAGCCGTGCTGGCTCAGTTCGTATCGACCTCGGCTTACGTGTTATGGTCGTGGGTACTGTCGCTTTACTGTTTTTGTCGCTTTTTTTTTTTGTTTTCATCACTGCTCTCAAAACGGTGAAGGAAAACATCGCTTCCTAGAACTGAAAATTCGAAGACATCCACCAATCCGCACTCTAGGGTTAAGCCTGAGAGGAGGCCTGTGTCCCAGCAGTGGGAACGTTATAGGCTGATTATATATACAGGATGACTTGTAATTTGACGTATTCGTTCCACGACGTGATAGTGTGACCCATTCGCACAATTAAGCTCCCCATAAAGCCTAGTCGAAAATTCATGGAATTCGAGAAAATCAAATTTTCATGTACTTTCGAAAATTTCCCAGAATTCGTCACAAAATATCACTTTTCCCTATACTCCCAAATTAAATGGCCTACATTGCTATTCCATTAGATCTCTAGAAGAATACGTCAATATAAACCTTAACTACATTTTCATTTCTATGTATTCATTGTCGTCCTCAGCAACATTTGGCTCGTCAAGTTTTCTAGCAAGATACATAACGCATTATATAACATCATACACATCTTATTTGAAGAGCACTCGCTCGGAATGACAGAAACATGCCCTTAGGTAGCGTGTGACGCTTTTGACGATGCTTGAGATACCTATTTCTATAGCTTTAGTTTGCAAATGCAGAGAGACGTTAACATATACATTATAATGTAGACAGTGAGAAGATCGTAATGGTTTTGAGTATAACCGCTAACAAAATCAACAGGAAAAGTATACAGAAGATACGTAATTTGAACTAATCAACGCCCAAATAAAGATGTTCCCATTCAATTCAATTTCAAAGAAACATCACTCTCCTTCAATAAAAGTCGAAATAAATTAATCCAAGGTAATGCAAACAACAATGGAAGGTAACTAAAACGCCCAGATTGGTTTCAGGGCTGTAATTGATGGCATTTGTTTGTGGGACCCTTAAAACGTCTATTCAATTTCGTTACGCACCGATTACTGTCATTGTATCGGATTGGGAAAGAAAAAATGGTGGCACCAGCGACCTCAATGGTACTACCAATCTCTTTGAGCGTAAATTATGTAGTTGTGGAAAAGTCAACAGGGCGTGTATTTTTTATTTTTAGGAGAAGTTATTCAAATAGGGTTTTAGAGGTAATTTTTTTTGTGTACACTGGTCTTGAAAAGTACCTTTTTCGAATGATTTGTTGATTCTGTCTGTGAACTTCAATATTGGAGTTTATTGACGGCTATTCTACATAAGAAACGACCAATTGGATCCGTACACCTAGCTACTGACGTTTCATAAGTGCCCATGTAGGTGATTTTGAACTGACTCATTTTTTTTTTAGCAAAACCCCCAAGTAAGAAACATCCCTAAGACCTATAAAATATAATAATAATAAAATATACTTACATACCTAGTTCAAAGTTACAGATAAATTGAAACCTCTAACAATTTTATCAGATTGGCGAAATTTTAAAGACTTTATACGAAGCTTTGGACTAAGTGTGATGAAACTGAGTTCTGGGGCCATTAGATATATACTAGTCTCTTTTCACTTATTCTAAATGTCTCCATAAAATCCCCTTCGAATTCCATCGAAACTAAAACAGGAAAATCTTGAGCTTACCTAACTCAATTTATCTGAATGTCGTTGTTGATCTCCAAATCTAAGGTCTTAACAAATTCAGTTAACGTAATAAATTACTGGCTTTGTTGCCCAGTGTAATCAGAGAGGACCGTGAAGAATATCTCTCACTTACTCAATAATGAACTATAAGACAGGGATAACTAGGTTGATTTTAAAATGAAAAGACATTTTAAGACATATCATAAAACTATTTTTTTTGTGACAATGGAAATTAAACTGTGTAGCATGAAGCTAAGGTTACTAATCCCAAAACTGGTTGTTTTTAAATTTAAATTGGCTGGATGTAAGGTCTAGCTTTGCAGTATCATTATCCGTTGATGAGTAAGCAACAGGTTTATATGCCTAAGCTGTTCTTATTGTTATTTCATTGTTATGAGTATACTTAAGAAGAAACCCTGTGGCTAATTTTAATTATTGTAATTTTATTTATTAAAATTATTTTTCTCAAGTTGTCTTCCGCTTTTCTAAATTAAAGCCTCCTTTGCTTATCTTTGGTGCTCTTAATTAGTCCAACTCCATTTATTTGCTTTTCTTTTGTTTATTTCCTCTTGGCAATTTGATTATACTCCAAGAAACATTTCTTTAGATATTAACATTAGAGTCATTAATTAATACCAGGTTCTTAATATTTATATGTATTTAGGTAAGGTACGAGGGCTTAGATAAGTGAAAATGCTTTAAAAGCGTTTCGTATTACTCCAACGACTTTCAACATTACCTAAAGTGCGGTCACTGTCGGACTGCATAGAAAAGAAAGAGAAGCGCCCTGACACAATGCTGGTAATTTATTGCAATATATGAAGCAACAATCTATTTACAAAAAATCTATTGTTTGGACTAAAAAAATAAAATACTAGTGCTTTAGTATGTTGCTTGTAGAATAATCTGACAAAAATCAGAATGATTGTATGTATATTGGTATGGTTTTTATTGTGAAAAGAAAGTTTTTAGAGGTATCTTAATGATTTTTTCTATCGTATCAAATTAGTTGTATTGTTTTCAACACACTATCTAACTAGCATATATCCTGAAGAATATCATATATTTTTCTGATTTTGTTTACTGTAGTCGATCATATCCTTTTAGGCGTTATAAAACTTGCGTTTTTTGCGTTTAGGTCCTGTAGTCCCCTTAAAGGATTGATAGAAATAAGAAACGCTTTGAAAGCGTCTTCACTTGTCTGTAAGCTTTTCTGTACCTCATGTTAATCGAATACCTACATTATTGACTTTGTCTAGGCCTCGGCGTTTAGACTCATTGTGCTTTAGAAAGAGACTAAAGATAAAATTCTCGGCAAACTTTATGACGGCTCTGAAGTGCGCTACTTACTGCGCAGTACCTCACCCCCCACCCCCGCTGACCGGTGAATTTGTTACTGCGCAGCGACTCGCCTCATGTTCCGAGCCGTCATAAAGTTTCAATCGGGCTGTACACAGGTACGGGTGACAGAGAAGACCGTACAGACGCCAGGCACATCAAGCTACCCGAAACTGTCAAATTTACCCAATCAACTTTGAACCTTATGCTTCAGCGATAAAGTTGAAAATCTATTAAAGAAATTTGACAGATTGTAGTAGCTTGATGTGCTGGCGTCTGTACAAAGCCGAATTTTTGAAAACCTCTATATCTATAATAAATATCATATTTTGAACTGTAGGTAGTATGATTGTCTGGCAAGTGTACAGTCAACAAAAGAGATATGTATGCAGGACCGTCGGATATAGTTGAAGTTTAGTAAGAAACCAATGGATGTTGTCGACTGAAATTTAATTTGATAAATGAGCTGTTTGTTTTCTATTAATTTCATTCGAGAACATCGATCGGTTTCTTACTAAACTTCAACTATATCCGAAGATCCTGCATACTTATCTCTTTTGTTGACTGTACATATTATTATTCTCCCTACAAAGTCTCCGTAGTGGCCAAGTGGATGGCACTACAAAAAAACGTTAACCTACTTCCATGTGCGAGTAGGCACTGCATTTGCCATGCGATACATACCAGATCAACATAGAAAGTGCTAGCGGCTACATTTGTATACTCTGTATATATTGCGTATCTAGCGTTTCTCAACGTTATCGGACTTATAACAAAATAAGGTTTTTCTTCTAACATGGTTTAAATCGTCGAATAAGTTTTTAATAAGAACCTAACAGCGGTAAAACAAAGCGTTCTTTTTTATTAATATTAACATCTGTACCTTTTGTTCACCTATGTTCCACAAATAAAATATTAGAATTTGAATTTGAACAGCTGTGACTGCAATACAGTTCTTTATACAAAACTGACAACTCAGTCCGTTAAAAAGCTGTCAGTTTTGTATTAAGAACTTTACCGTAGTCGAAACAAAGTTCGATAATCAAAAATGGCTCCATATTTATTTTAAAATCGGGTTTGAAAATAAACCTTATTTTGTAATAAGACATTGTAAATCGCCTCTCTTGTGGCTCAGGTTTAAACTTAGTCTCACGTGCGGTAAAATGGACTTTCGTGCATGTTGCCATTTAGATAGATGACGATGTGCTTTAAAAATGTCTGTCTTATGTGGTGGTGAAAGCTAGGTAAAAACTCGTAATTCTTTGCTTGTAATTTTGGAAATATAATGTGGAGTGTATGTTATGTTCTCAGGAGGTAGGTACAAAGACACAATTTATTTGCCATATTATAATATTCATCATCATCTGCCTAGCCTTTTCCCAACTATGTTGGGGTCGGCTTCCAGTCTAACCGAAAGCAGCTGAATACCAGTATTTTACATGGAGCGACTGCCTATCTGACCTCCACAACACAGTTATTGGGTAATACGATAAAAATATAAATAATACAATGTTCTACAAAAATAATATTCTACAAAAAAAAGGAGGAAAACATCGTCAGGAAATCGGCATGTTCTAGAACCAAAAATTTGAATTAAAGACATGTGACATCTACCAACCCGCACTGAGCCAGCGTGGTGGACTACCACCCACTCCCTCTCACCGAGAGAAGGCCTGCCTGTTTCCCAGCAGTGAGAACATTATAGGCTGATTTTATCAGCCGGTTAGGGCAGCAACACTTAGGTGAAGTGTGCTGTCAAAGTATTCGAAATCCTAGCATTAGGTGAAATGACAGCTCACTTCTTCACGGTTTCTTGAAAACATACTTTTTCTGCACAAAACGATGATGAATTTTCTAGGAACCGGACGCTACTAAATTCTTTCGTTCCAGCACTCTTTTTAGTACGAAAGTGACCTGTCACCTAGAAAGAAGCTTTTAAAAATGTCGATACAACATAGAGTTCGAACGTAAGCCCAGTGGATGTCAAAGTTATGAATCGCCCCTCTTCTAGCGTCCTCACTCCTCAGTAAAGGATGTCCGTACGTGGGTAACGGAATGGACTTCCGTCCATGTCCCCACTGTAATGGAGATTGGTTTGCCTTTTAAAACGTCAACCCGTCCGAATAGTGGGTGTAAAAGCAAAGGTTTGATACTTTTATATTTTATTTTAAGGTTAGATTTAGGAGTATTATAAATATTATTAGATTAACGGCTGATTTTTCAATCGACCGAAAAGTTTTATTCGTGGAATAAAATTTACGTCTGAGAGTTTTTGTGTGGAAGAACTGTATATATTATAGTAAATAGTATATACGTGTATGTAACCTATTTATGGTTTTGTTGTGTACCTACTTTTAATAGTATTTTTTATCATTGTTTCTTTCAACAAAAGCACCTGCCATCTAATCTCTTCACCACCCTTGGTTGACTGGTAGAGAATGCCTAAGGCATTAAGTCCGCCTTTGTACCTTTTTTTGCGAAAAGTTTGTACAGACGCCAGCACATCAACCTACTACAATCTGTCAGATTTCTGTAACAAATAAATAAACTGTCAACAATTCAAAATATTATTTCTCCGATAAAGTTATCTGGCGTTAAAAAAATGAGCCGTTAGGAGAATTATTTGGGATATTTAGAATAAAATGCATTACTAACAATATTATTTTAAGTTCTGGTTCAAAACAATATATTCAGAGTTTTTTTTTCATCTGCAGGAATTAAATATAATATTTAGTTTGAGGCACTTTGCCCACTCACAGTGAGGCAAACGAATTGTTGATTCCCAATGTGTTCTTCCCCCCTTTATATTTATATAATATTATTTTTTTAAGATTTTTGTGCTATCCTTTATAATAAATAATGATTGTCCAGTTAATTATGTTTTAAAAAAAATCAACTGTTTAATACAAAAGTTCAATACCTACTTGACCAAAATGTATGAAACAGCTGATTTTTTTTTCGTGATTTCAGAGTTGGTCCCATAGTGAAAGTTCTTCAGTTCGATGGTCTAAAGCACCTCTTAACGTTTGTAAGGTTATTTTTTTAACAGTTTGTATATATATTAAAAATAATATACTTAATACAGCTGTCCATAAAATATGAAATGAAAATCAACATCATACTCAGTTCGTATGTAATACATTGGTTTGTTTTACTCCGTGCATTGCTTTAAAAGATTTCCCATGTGAGAAACAGCAAAAAGTAATTGAAGTTGTGGAAGAAAACCACTGTTTTACAATGTTATAATATTGTACTGTTCGTATTCCCAATAACCAAAGTCGAGTTATTAATTAATGTTAGTACTACATACGGGAGCTGTGGTTTGATAACAACTTCATGGATCAGTCAATTTGCTTGACGCAGACAGTTCGTGGTTATATTCCAATATTAGGAATATTATTAGAACACGTAAACCATTGGGGCTGGTCATACTAATATAGAGTTTATTTAACCCCAGAAGCTTCTAAAATCTGACTAACTTTATATAATAAAAAGTAAGTTCAAAAACTAAAACCCGAATACTGAAAAATCACGCTCTAAAAGGTATGAAACTAGACAATATTCTCATCTGAAATCGTTATGTACAAACTATTCAATATTGACCGTCTATTAAATAAACAACTTATACGTAATATATTTTTATATTCATAGTAATGTTCAGAGGATAGCGTTGGTCATACGCGTCCAACGATACATCACTTGTCAAATTATGATATTAAGTAGTTTAGAGGTTATGAGGGAACAGATAAACATACATACATACCGGCCAAAATCATAACCCCCCCTGTTTGCTTCGCCGTAGTCGGGTAAAAAGAATGGCAGCCAGTAATGGCGTTATCGTCAGAAGGTATAGGTATGCACGTTTCATGTCATATAACGAAACTCAACCAAATATGGTTAAACATGAAGCCCTTCCAAATAATCAGGACAATCATGTTCAAACAAGTGATGATGGCAATTTACCTACACGCAGACTAATAAAGAAAATAAAGAAAGGAGGAAAGAAAACGCTTGCATTGGCAAACATAAAACCGGTCAAGTGCGAGTCGGACTTGCGCACCGAGGGCACCGAGGGCTCTTTACTTGTGCTACTTGACATTGCTTCTTGCCAAATTTCATGATTCTAGGTCAACGGGAAGTACCTTATAGGTTTTGATTTCGGAACATATACGCCCGTATCTTTTGATTGCGTTGACTTAGAAGTTTGATTTTTTCACTGCTTCAAGGAATTGCAGCCCTGAGTATTTGATATAAATTTTAATTTTATAACACCATGCGTTTCTAAGAAAAAGAGTGACTGACGGACAGACAGACGGACAACGAAGTGATCTATCTTATAAGGGTTCCGTTTTTCCTTTTGAGGTACGGAACCCTAAAAACACCATAAATTATAAAATTAGAAAGAAAACTTATAATTCCAAAAAAGCTCAACACAAGGAAAAACAACTGCCACTCAACATCAAATAAATCCCACACAAAATCCCTATACAAGAATCTAGAATTCTGGACCAAACAGCCCACAATGCAATGCAGATTGTACCACTCCATCAAACGAAAATCCCTCATCCGCAGAACCGCTTTAAATGCAAAGTCTTCTATTGTATTCTGCAGTGATAAAACATTGCCATTACCTAAAGCTAGTAGAAACCCCTTTCTTTTTTACAAGTTCTCCATACAGTTGAAACAACCTTCGGTTTTCACATCGGAACTGTTCGGAAACTGCTCGGGTTACTTTTTACGGTTCCATACTCAAATCGTGCCAACTGAGCTTATTACTAAGGGTCCTTTGTCTGCCCGTCTGTCACATCTTTTGAACCGTAATAGGTAGTGTGTGCAAATAAAGTATGAATTCATTCATGTTTCTTCTGTCTTTCATTCATTCAATCGTTTAATAGTTAGTGGACCGAACACAACTGTTTTTGAAATGTTTGATAAAGGAAAATCACTTTTCTTCTGAATAGTAGACATTTTGTTATAACATGGGATTCAATGGAAATAGCAAATTGGATCCATCGTTAATACCTAAAAAATGGGATCTAAAATTGGGATCTAACGAAAATAAATCGAAATTTTCGCAAAGTGTGTAGGTACTACTAAGACCGGTAGGTATAACAAAAAATAATAAAAATTAAATAAAGTTAAAAATTTATGTAAAGAAACGTGTTTTTTTACAAAAGCATTTAAAAAAATATGTAGCGGTATCTACAACGCCACATGCGAACAACGCGTCATACTGACGTCACGAAATCCTGCATCTTGCAAGCAGAGTACAACTAGCATAGATACAATTGCTCGACATGAATCATCGGGCAGTTACCCGCCAGACACAATACCCGTCTGGTCGGAGGATCCTCTCTTTTCTATAGAGTATGAGTGAACTTTACACCCTGTTCCTCGTGCCTCTATTTAATATTGCACGGTGGTACGGAACCCTTCGTGTGTGAGTTCGACTCGCAATTGGCCGCTTCTTTACAAGACAAGTTTTCCATACAGTTAAAATAACCTTCGCTTTTCACGTCGGAACTGTTCGGAAACCGTTCGGGTTACATTTTAACGTGTGACGTCTAACGTCCATAAAAGAGTCTGGTTTTATTGTTACCCTCTTTAGATCCAATTTACGAACTCGATCGAATGGAGCCGACATTTTAAGTGGACTTTTTAAGAATTGAATGTCAATGTTGATCTTTGAGCAACGGGAGCGTTCTCTTTTTAAATTGGTTCAATGTAATAATGTTTTACAAAATGACATAGAAACAGAGGGGCAATTCTCGTAATTTTAAGAACGTTCACAGTTGAATCTCAGTCTTAATCTGTCAATAATACCACTAATTTCCCTACATTTTTGACAAGTTTTTGACATTGACTGTCGCTGAGAAGAGATTGTGACTAGATTTTGAACATATTTAACTACGAGTATATTCCATACGTATTAGTGAGTATATCTTACCCACTTCAGCAGTGGTGGCCCAGTGGTAATGGCCGCGACTTACAAGTTGTAGGTCTTAGGTTCGAACCCAGACAGGCGCTTTACTTTGTGTAAATTATTTTCATCACCACTGCTCCCAAAACGGTGAAGGATAACATCTTGAGGAAACCCGTGTAAGAACCAAAAATTTACATGTGAAAGACATGTGACATCCACCGACCCGCACTACAAAGGACAGTATATACTTTTAGCATTAATTTATTAATTCATTGTTGAGTTGCTGATTTACCAAGTATTTCCTAGCCACATATTACAATTTCATTCTTCACAGAAAACTAGTTCATTAGGTTTTAGATGGAGCGACAGTCTATCTGACCTCCACAATCCAGTTACTGGGTTATACGATACCCCTTGGTAAGACTGGTTGTCAGATTTTCGGGCTTCTGACTACCCGCCTAAAGATCCACGAATGACAGCCGGGACCAACGGCTTAACGTGCTTTCCGAGGCACGGAGGGGTCTCGATTTGTAAAGATGGTTACCCATCCACAGACCAACCGTGGTAAGCGTAGCTTAACCTGATCGATCGACCTGTGCGGCTGTTTTTATTTATCCACGGGCCCTTCCGACGAAAACGAAATACGACTCTTCTTATTTATTTTTGACGAAAGTTGAACAAGAAATGTTCATTACCCCTGCTATGTCTCAGAATAATCCCATATGTATTTTTAGTACTACATGATGTGGTTCCCTACATTATCTTCACTCCCATAATTTTAATGCCCCGTAAAAAGACACACGTTTTACTCCAGAATACAGGTTAAGTATCTTGCACACCATAATGACAAAAGCACATAAAAAGGCACAAAGTATCAGAACACCTAAAATTTTCCAGCATATTTCACCAGTGACAGAATTACCAAGCTCTGCCTTAATAGCATTTGTCCAATAACAATATATCTTCATGTATTAGTACACTGTCAGATGCGACCTCATAACTTGTTCCTCGTAAATAAAGACCTCTAAATAAAGAAGAGTTATATGCAATATCTTTCATCGTTTTATGTGTGTCTATGGCCGGCCTATAAGGAAACGAAGAATATTTATGAATAATAAATATGAGAGATTTAGGATAAATGCGTATCTGTTGTATGTTTTCCTTATGGAAAATAAAAATGAACACTTTGTACAGATAAACACATCAAGCTACCCGAAACTGTAAATTTTTTCCAATCAACTTTGAACCTAACGCTTTAGCGATAAAGTTGAAAATCTATTAAATAAATTTGACAGATTGTAGTAGCTTGATGTGCTGGCGTCTGTACACTCCACGGAAGAAAAACTTAATCAAAACTCAGCGGGGTAATTGCGTAACACACTAACAGTAGCAGTAGCTTTCATTTTGATAGTTCAACAACATTCATTGCGTTATTTACGTTGTTGAGCAGACAATTTTTTCGAATATATGAAGCAATGGATAAGCATAACCCTTCAAAATGATTCAGATTGTGTTTGACAGTGTTACGCAATTAGAGTTCAGTAATAAAATTAATCTGTGTGAATATGTTTCTTTTAGCCTGATTACAAACTCTTTTGTTTAATGTATGTGTAAGGGGTTATGCCTATTTATTTTAGTGCTTAAGTGTACATTAAGTTGTAGGTCGCAGTGAATTGTGTGCTCGGCTGTACAAATAAAACATTTGGTGTTGTAAATACAAGAAGTGCAAACAAGGCAGTGGTTCTAAAGTTTATGTTTTATGCGGATTTTTAAATGATTGCACTTATTATGAGACTTTATTATGTACGTTCAATATTAATGTGTTATACCTATTGTTACTGTAATTGTTGTACTGTGTTTAGTTTAGTTTATGGTCTTCCTTTACGATTCGCAATAAATACTTTTTCTTTCTTTCTTTCTACTCATAAGGATGATTTCCACCAAACGGCTCGCATCGCATGGGATCCGAAAGGATAGGAACGGATGCGACGACAGCCGTACGCGTCCGGATGGATGTCGACGCATACGATTGACTCCGTACCGTCGCGCGCCTAGTCAAATAGTTTCATTCCTACGGTGTTGACGTGTTCTACACGCGACGACAGCCGATAGGAGTCGATCGGATACAACGACATGCGAATGGAGCTGATCGCGTGTCGCAGCATACTTTTGGCTATAATCGCAAGTCGCGGAACACGTCCGCGGTCAAGCTGCTGTGCGCGGCTTGGTAATATAGACTTTAAATACTGTGTGCACGATTTAATATCGTTTAAAGATAAAAAAAAAAAAAAAAATTATTATCTAAATGATTGTGAAAACCGCATCAAAATCCGTCGAAGGACAACGCGTTCACCCAGTATAATCAGCCTATAATGTTCCCACTGCTGGGACACAGGCCTGCTCTCTTCGAGAGGGGAACACAGACAGACACGAAAAGCGACTTTGTTTTTAATACTTACTTTTTACCAGTGACCTCCTACTTCGCACGGTTTTTAACAACTTGACTAAACATGAAGATTTCTTTAATATATCTATGTAAAAAAAAATACGTGTGGCACTCGGGGACTGCCGCGGTAAAGCTATTGCAAAGCAACGCACACAAACACCGTGCCGAAGTCTGCCGAACTGATACGACGTTAGACGATGCTTAGGTTTATTTTCGTTACGGAATTTCTTCATTCGGTCGCCGCGCTCAAAGCCCAAGATAAAAGCTATGCAATAGCTTAAAAAAAAAATCGATACACATAAACTTTCAGGAATAAATTCTCAAAATTATATTGAAAACCGCATGCAAATCTGTTGCTTAGTTTAGAAGAATAACTTGGTCTCACAGATAGATACGAAAAGCGAGTCTTTAGATTTAAGTATAATAATTATGTTTAAGTCGCAGTAAGATGGTTGAAGCCACAGAACAGATAAACTCTTTATCTGTTCTGTGGTTGAAGCCATATAACCGTAATATAGTTATTTGAAAGCGATCCATAACTGTCTTACTAGGAAAATAATTATGATACGAGCACGATCTAGTAATTAATATAACTACGTTACTAGACTAATCTAGTGAAATAATTACAAGTTTAATAGTAGTTGTAGTATTATATCCCTAGGGATATAACTATGTCACACACGGCTTTAATCATCTTACTGCGACATATATATTTATAGACATAGTTTGAAGATGGTCAAATTAATCATTATTTTTACTTCTGATTCATTACTAGAAGTAGGTAATTTGAACGAAAAATAATCGCACTAAAATTTTCAACAGCCAGTACCTGCGGTGCTATTCTGTAAAAAGATCACCGTGATAACTTAGGTGAAGTGAGCTTCAAGTGAGCTTCAAGTGAGTGTCATTCCACCTGATGCTAGGGATTGACACTATTGACAGCTCACTTTAAGGTCACTTCACCCAAGTTTTCACGGTGAGATTTTTACAGAATAGCACTGCTGTAACGTTAATAAAAGTAACCCGATCAACCAAATCCTATCACGATATCACGACTTATTTAACTTTTTTTATTTTATCGTACAGACACCAGCACATCAAGCTACTACAATCTGTCCAATTTATTTAATAGATTACCAACTTTATCGCTTAAGTATAAGGTTCAAAGTTGATTGGGCAAATTTGACAGTTTCGGGTAGCTTGATGTGCAGGCGTCTGTACATTTGCAAGCACTGAGAGCACTTTCAAGTCCCCACGTTCGCTGAACTACTGAGTGCAAACTCAAAGTGAGTTAAATTAACCATGAAACTAGTTTCAATCCAATGCAAAAAGTTTAATATAAAGCCCTTTAGGTCGGTTTACTTGGTATTCAAGAGGAATAAAGTACTTTGTGACGTGAAAGTGCAGTTTATCCTTTTATTTATTTCTTGGATACCTACGTGGTCGTTTCTGTTTCGAGACATTTCTTTTTCAATCCATTGCGCGCTTTTATAATGTCTAACCTGGCGATATTGGTCCATAAAATGTATGGAATTACGTGCACATTACAACGTTATCATCATCAGCCTTTATTTTTTTTTTGTTTACGGGGTGGTAAATCCTCATGGATGTCCTCCGCCCTGGGGTGGGCGGAGGGTTCTGTCAGACTCTTACTGACTAATAACCACCCCGGTGTTCCACCTCACACCTACGCCGGAGGTCGCGGGAACGTACGATCCTTCCGCAACCCCCGACTATTCATCATCATCATCAGCGTACAGCAACCGTCTGCTGGTCATGGCCTCTGCAATTGCACGCCATCCAGCTCGATTTTCGGCAACTTTCATCTACCAGCTACCTTGCGAAGATCGTTACTCCACCTAGCCCGAGGGCGTCCTACCGTACGTTTGCCGATTCGCGGTCTCCACTCAAAAACACGTCTACGTCAACGGTTCTGACATCTACGGTAATTTTGTCAAGTTAGAAATTACAAAAACGCTCATTGACTGACTCTTCAAATGATCAAAACCTGGATTTTGTTCGGGTAAAAGATCATTGCTATTGTAGCGGTATCTACAACGCCACATGCGAACTATGCGTCATACTGATGTCACGCAAAATCCTGCATCTCGCAAGCAGAGTTTACCGCGCAACTAGCATATATACAACGGCTCGACATGAATCAACGGACTGTTGCCCGCCAGACACAACGCTAGTCTGATCGGAGGATCCTCCCTTTTCTATAGAGTATGAGTGAACTTTACACCCTGTTCCTCATACATCTATACTATCTTACATTGTGGCTGCTACGAGTAGCACCCTAGTTCCATAACACAGTTTCAATCACGATTCGAAATATTTTAAAGGAAATTGCTAAACCATTGTTTGAAAAATTCGTCTGCTCAACAATGTAAATAACGGAATGAATTTTGTTTAACTGTGAAAATGAAAGATGTTGATTATTTGTCATTGTAAGTGCAGGTATTAAGCCATAACCCCGCAGTCTGGTTTGTCAGTTTATATATTTCACCGTTTAACAGCAATGTGGATGAACATTTTGATGCTGATACGCTCTACACTCTTCTTCAATTTTTAGGGTTCCGTACCCAAAGGGTAAATACGGAACCCTATTACTAAGATTTCGCTGTCTGTACGTCCGTCTGTCCGTCCGTCTGTCTGTCACCAGGCTATATCTCAAGAACTGCGATAGCTAGACAGTTGAAATTTTCACAAATTATGTATTTCTGTTGCCGCTATAACAACAAATTCTAAAAGCAAAATAAAATAAATATTTAAGGGGGGCTCCCATACAAAAAACGCAATTTTTTGCTAGTTATCAAACGGTAACAGGTAGGCACTTGAGTCAATGGTACGGAACCCTTCGTGCGCGAGTCCGACTCGCACTTGGACGGTTTTTGTTCTACGCATGACGCATTAATTCGATATGAACAAAGTTTTTAACATTAAACCATCAAGGTTTAATGTATTACAGTTCGGATTATCGGGTCATGATAAATTATAATGAAGAAAGGTTACAAAATTATAATGCCATGGCCTTTAGTGATAAATTGGATATTGTCTTACCAGAATGGAAGACCCAGAGGTGTCGATTTCATAATACAAGAAGGGCCTTTTACTGTCCTAAGAGGCTTTTTTGTAGATACTTTTATGTTAACGTAACATAAAACAATATTTCCTATAATCTTCCTAGCAACGGGCTTTGTTTTGTTAAAATTAAAATTAAATTAAAATTCTTCTGGGCACGCTCGTTCCATCATAGACCTCATCTATTGCTTTCCATCAAGCGTGATCGGGGTCAAGAGCGGGCCCATTTACCAATAAAAAAATAATATCCGATGATAATATAGAATGACAGTTCAATTCACCTAAGTTTTCACGTTGAAATTTTTACACACTAGACCGGCTGGTATTCAACAAAAATACCTAATACGGCTGACCATAACAAAAGCCAAAAAGTTAGTTTTCGTCCAAGACATTCTATTGGACAGCCTCAATTAATTGCATACTTTTCCCGCGGCTGGTTCTAAGTGCACCCTTAGTATCACCATAAAGGCCATCTGGTACTAAAAGCTATTCTTGTCAGATATTCTTGGATAACCAGTTACGAGGTTACTGTATAGTAACTGCCTCATTATTGCTTTATTTAGATTGGCAGGAGATAATCAGAGAAAAATAAAGGAAAGATGAGGAGTTTTTGGTATGCATGAAAAAGTCTCCTCGTGTAGCGCAGTTTGTTCCGCCAGTTACTCAACTGAAGCGAGCGCCCAGCGCATCCTGGACAGTTACACCCAACACCTTAATTGACTGGCCAATTCTTCCCTGGCGGTGGTAGGGCTAACGCTCGCTTGGTTCGCGACCACCCTCTCACCGGAGTCCGGTGTCAAGCAGCCTGCTGTGTTTCGTCGATGTGTGGTAGTTCCAGTGCCTTAGGCATCTTCTGGGCACGCTCGTTCCATCATACCTCATCCATCGCTTTCCTTCAGGTGTGATCGAGTTCAAGAGCGGGCCCAATCAGCAAAAAAAAAATGTGGTTCGGCCAGAGACTTGTGGAAAAGGACACTGTTAAAGCTGGGCGTCGTAATCTTACTGGAACCTATACAGGGCGGCTAGGGAAATCGATGCGCAACCTGCTACCATTTTCTATGAAACAGCAGTTTTTTTTTTAAAGCTACCTAAAGTTTCTACTAAACTTAAAACTTTTTACACAATATGCTTAATCTATTAAAAATTAAGCATATTATTATGCTTAATTCATGGTAACAGTTTGCGCGTCGATGTCCTTTACACCATGTATATAAGGTAGGACATAAGAAACATACATAAGGAACGCTACATACGAAAATTCAATATTTTCGTCCTTATGGACGTGCTCACTTTTACGCGCCTATAAGATAACTGTACGTCTAAACTGTAAAAAATCTGACATTTCACTAAATACATATGTTAGACATTGACAGCTCACTTCAAGTTCACTTCACTGCTGTTTTCACGGTGTGATATTTACAGAATACCTCGCTTGAAGTGAGCTGACATTCCACTAAATATGGTAGGGATTGACACTATTGACAGCTCACTTCAAGGTCACTTCACTCAAGTTTTGGCGGTGTGATATTTATGTATTTACAGAATACTACCGCTGTTGTTTTGTGGAAACCCGCCGCATATTAAATTTTGAAAACTTATTCTAAATTCGTTGAGTGATCGAATGCAACCAGAGTCATTTTCCTACCAGTTTGTATGATGTAAGGTTCCCTTTTGCAGACAACGTTAACAATAACATGAAGAGACCTCAACCAGTAGTTAAAATCATTAGAAGAAAACTATGCTGGACCAAATTTTAAAATATTATTTACTAATCTTAATGGCGGCATCAGACAAATTGTTGATGCTGGCCTACACAATGTTTTGTTTCGTTGTCACTTGTTTCTTGTAAAATTTGTAACTCCGTAACACTCTCATCATTACTTTATTTCTCCATTTCATCCATACCGTTAATTGATTGCCACTTTCCACTGTAATGCTGTTCCACCGGTCAGCCGTAATGTTATTTATTTTACTCATGACTAGCTGCTGCCCGCGACGTCGTCTGCGTGAAGGCTCTACAGCACTAAAAATACCTAAGATGCCAGTGTCGCTATAGCATTATAAGGAAACAACTTTTAAAACAGCATTAAAATATAAGTTTTTTTTTTCAAGCGAAGCAAGTGAAGGGAGTTATATTGGAATCCTGCTGAGTTCAGTCATAAGATGTGACTGAAGGAAATAGAGAAAATAATGCAGGAATACATTCCAGGACACAAAAGAGTAAAAATACGTACAAAGGTATCATACCTTACAACACTTCCCTATAAACTACGTTGGTAGTTATGCTGCCAGGAGCCAAAATGTAGAGAGAGTGAGGACTGGTGACGCGGGAGCAATTGACGTACAGTTGCCCGTGTGAGAAGCAACTCGTCCTGAGGTCGACACCCGCTGCCCTCAGTGTCTGCCCCTGCGACGTATTGATGGTCATCGCGAAGCAAACACTCACGGGGAACTGTACGCGCTTGAACTGGAACGGGAAGTTATGAGGTATGAGGGGAATGCGTGGTATAAATACTGCCTCGCCGACGCCACAACCCGTAAGAATTTCCGCCTCAATGGTGTGTCTGTGGAGCGAGATGACTTTAAGGCGGGTCCCGTTACAAAACTTCGGAGGAGATAGGTTCCGAAGAAGCATAATCGGGCCGACCTTTAGCTTGATGGTATGCGCTGGAAGTCAACTTGCTGACAGGGAGTTCAGAAATCCCACGGGATAATGTGTGGCGTCATCTTGCTCGACAAAAGTGTTTATCGTGGTGTAGACCATTCCCCTCAATTTCCGAGAGAATGCATTCGTTAATTGCTGCAGCCTGATCATTTTTGGGCGTCAAAATGGCCCGCTCACACACCCAAGAATTCTGCTGGTGCGGTATACGACTGATGTACACACAGCGAATGAGTTCTTCTAAGCTGGATACCACTCTACCGAAAGACTCTGGAAGCACCACCTGTCCACCTCTCTCTTCTGGTAGAGTGCCTTCGCCAAGACTTAGAAGAACATCGGAGAATTATTGAGCACGTGCATTGCCGCCGAGTCGAGCTCTCATATTAATGGTCAAGCGCAGCGTACGAACTCGTGACCACAACGTAGATCGTTTCAACGAAGCATTCACCTCGTTAGCCCTCGATTCCCACGTCACCACGGGAAGCTTTTGCCGGAAATCGCCACTGAACAGAACTGTGACACCACCCATCAAATGTTCGTTCCTGCGGATGTCCTGCAGGGTTCTGTCCACGGCCTCAACTGCCTTCCTATTGGCCATCGTACACTCATCCCATACGATCAGAGAGCAATCCTTGAGCACTTGTCCCTTATCGCTGTTACGTGACACACCACAAACAGACGTTTCGGCGCTCTCTAAATCGATAGGAATTTTAAACATCGCATGTGCTGTCTTGCCACTCGGAAGCAGTGTGGCAGCGATTCCCGACGACGCTACAGCAATAGCAATTTTGCCTTGCCTCCTGACCTCTGCAAGTATGCCAGTGGTAACAAATGTTTTTCCAGTTCCACCAGGAGCATCCAAGAAAAACATTTTACCCTGGTTTTGCCCAACGCTTTCAAGGACGGTGTCATAAATTTGTTTTTGCTCTGAAGAGAACAAAGCGACATGGTCATTTCGTATGGTGGTAATTTCGCCCGGATCATAATTTGTCTCAGCGTTATACTCCCGATTTCCACGGCCTTGATGCGGTGATGATTGGGGAGCTGGTAACCCATATTCGATCAGTGGATTGCCGCCGATAGAAATTACCACATCTTGAAGTGAACTGAGACAGGTGTTCAGCATGCGTTCATCAGTTACTTCGACTTTGTCTCCAGTAGCACGCCTCAAAGCTCGTAGAAAATCTTCAGACAGATGATGGCGATACTTCTCCCACAAAGCTACCGGGTTCGCGACTCCGCAAAACACCAAGATGACGGCAAACAGATGACGCATGCGGCTGGGACTGTCACTGACGCTCGCCTCCGCGAGGGTGTCATCCCAATTTTGGTCACCGTCGAGAAGGCGACGTTTTACATCACATTTAAGTTTATAATTAGGTATACGACATGAAAATATATTAATTACCAAGCAAATGGGGACAGCAGGAATAAAATTTAATTATTTTTATTGAGTTCCGTTGTCCCCATTAACAGAATACCGTCAATGGGGACAACAGGAATAAATTTTAATTTTTTTATTGAGTTCCGTTGTCCCCATTAACAGGAATATCGTCAATGGGGACAACAGGAATAAATTTTAATTTTTTTATTGAGTGCCGCTGTCCCCATTCAATGGGGACAGCGTTAATGGGGACAACGGGAATGGACGCATTAATCACACAGATAAATACCGAACAAAATTATTAACAGTCAATGTTTATTTTGTACTAACAACATGAAATTGATGAAGAAATGATCATCATCAATGAACATAACTTTTTTGTAATACTTAACACCGCATTTTTTTTTAATTGTCTTTCTCAACTCTGCTCAAGATTTTGAGGGTTTTGTTGGACCTTGAATTTGTCAAAACGAACTATACGATACAACTTTTATGAAGAAAATGCACATTACCATCTATGAATTTTAAGAATAACTAACTACTAACCTCGCCAACATGATCAAATTTAAATTATTAATTTCCAAAAATTGTTAACATGTAACTTGATTTGATTTTTATGAAATCTCATAGATGGCGCTGCTTCTAAATTTTCTTTGTACTACTAACATTCATTAAACTATGTTTCTCTGCCCAAGTTACTTAAATGGCGTAGTTTTTATAGTGTAAAGCTAGATAATAGCATGACTTACTCAAAAACAACATTTAAATATGCGTCGTTAGATTACACGCTGTCACAGAATGCGTAAGAAAAATAAAGATTCACAGCTCCTCCCCCGTAGGTGATAGCGTGATAATATGTAGCCTATATGTTGACCCGACCTCTTAGTAATATTCATGCAAAATTTGATGTAAATCCATGCAGCACTTTTAGAGATTAGCCCGGACATACATACAGACAATCAGACAAACAGACAAAAATTCTAAAAACTATATTTTCGGCTTCGAAATCGATTGTAGATCACGCCCCAAGTATTCTTTTAAAAAAATATTCAATGTACAGTTTTGACTTTCCTACGATTTTATTATATGTATAGATATACGTATATAATATAATGTACTCTGTGTTCATGATGCCGGAAGGTCGGCGCCTGCGACCCCTTACTTGTCACAGGAATGCCACAGACACACAAGAGTGCCTCTGAGACTCAAGGCATAGACAAGTAATGAGGTTACGTCTGGCGCGGATTAAAAATTAATATTTTATCGTATTTGCTAATATTTTACATATTTATTACACCTATTTTATAATTTATTTATTTCGGTAACTGCCCGTGACATCACAGCGGGCCCTATCAGAATACCAGCGCTGTGACATTTATTTTTTAAATGTTGCAACATCATGCTGAGATAGGAGCCTTTTGGCCTCGTATAGGACTTTTTATTTTATTTTTCTTTTTATTACTTTGTTTTATATAACTTGGATTTTTTATTTATATTTTTTACTGTGTTTAGTTTAGTTTGTGATCATCCTATACGAGTCGCAATAAATACTTTTTCTTTCTTTCTTTCTAATCAAATTCGGTCTAAAAACTTACTATACTTAGTAGATAATTTAGTTTAGAAAGGGCTGACTTTTCAATAGTCCAAGAAGTTTTATCTGAAGAATAAATAATATGACAGTTTGACATAATTACTTGCTAGACAAAAGCTGTCAAAGCGCAATATTATTTCTCAATTACAAGGGCGCCTTCCGAATTGCGTTAAAAGCGATTATATCGCGAATCCGACCAAATTTAATAGTCACAAATAGGAATGGGATGTGTGGAGTCACAAAATATAAGGGCTATTGAGTAATAATTGTGACATTGCGCGTTGGTCGGATTCGCGATATTATCGCTTTTGACGCAATTCGGAACGTAGGGCAAGTAATCTGAATTTGACTGTTGAAAATATTTTATTTGACATAAACCTACATAGGCACTTATGAAACGTCAGAAGCTAGGTGCACGGTTCCAAATGGTCGTTTCCGATGGAGAAGAGCCGGTAAGGAACTCCACGATTACTCTTTTAAAAATAATTGGCTTTTACAGTGTTTTCGAATTACAGTGTTAATAGGCATGGGACGACAGTGTAATAGGCCTGTCAACAAGTACCAAATCCTTAATGAAATTAAAAATGGTCTACAAATTTAGAGTCTACAAGGCCTAAAACGTTTTCACATTCACAAAATATAAAATAATCTATCTAAACGATAAATAAAATAAAAAAACCTTTTAAATGGTCTTTAACGGCGGGAGATAAGAGTAGAAACATTTGGGAATAGAATTTATTAATGGTCCTTAACTCAAAACTGTTATCTAGACTAACAAGCAACGGCGTTGCAAAGTTAAAGCCAAACTAATAACAGACCCAAAACTATCTCCTGATCTCCAAGTACACAGTAAACATTGATCGATTAACCGATTCAAGTTTATCAAAATGCCCTCCCAATCTTTGTTTAGCACTTAACAACGACATTAATTATACCCAATATAAGATTTCGCGAAACAATCAAGTAATTAATTAGAGGCAAATTGCCCAAGTATTAAATTAAATGGAAATGTTGTTATTCTCACGGAAACATGACCCAGGGAATTGGTTTCCGTGAAATAATGCTTGGATAAGTTGGTAATTATTTCGTAACGATGTTAGTTACTAAATTTAATTATAATAATTAATTGAGATATCTTAATCCTTGTACTCGTAGGTTTATGGTATGTAGTTGGCTTAATATTAATGTTAAGCGTCCTCAAAACGTAATTGTTGTAATTAATCTTTTAATTCAGAATAATTGACATTCCATTCTAGAGAAGTGGTAGCCAAGTTTACTTACGAGTTGTAGGTCGTAGGTTCGAACCTGGACAGGCGCTTTACTTTGTGTTAATTATTTCATCACCATTGCTCTCAAAACAGTGAAGGAAAACATCGTGAGAAAACCTGCATGTCCTAGAACCAAAAAATTCGAAGACATGTGACATCTGCCAACCCGCATTGGGCCCGCGTGGATTACGGCCCACTCCCTCTCACCGAGAGTGTGAACATTATAGGCTGATAATGATGATGATGACACTCCATAATAATATATTGTTAGTTATGAATACTACTATGTTAGTAAAATTATACACTGATTACTTATTATTGTTATTTACAATTACTGTTTTTAGACGTCAAAGCAATTTCATTAAAAAATATATATTAAAAAGTGAAAAACTGTTTATTCACAGAAATAATGTTTTATCAAAATGCCCTCTGCCAAACTGCAAGGCAGTTTAAAATACTTAACCATTTTTTTTTTTATTTGTAGTTTCGAGAATATTTTTGGCAATCAATAAACGGATACGAAGCAATTTCGTAGTTCCCACATATTAGTTTTAAAGTTACAGATCTAGCCATAACTTAGCTGTTGGCGCCTACGTCGAAACTTTGAGAAGCATTGCCCATTCTCAACGACTACATTTGTAACGTACACTGCGTTTGAATTATTCAAAGAACCCTCGCATTTTGCACGCTACAAGTTAAAATTAAGGATCCCAAGGATTTTCATTTATTAAAGGAGTCATTTTAGTATAATTGGGCAACACGATAGCACGAGCGAACCGCGCTGTAGTTAGATTTTCATACTTAATTCTTGGTGTGAAGATTTTAAGGAGTTGGCTGATTTATTGGGTCTGTACCTACTATGTCTGATTAAAGTCAGCTAACCAGTCTTACTAAGTGGTATCGTAATACCCAGTAATTGGATTTTGGAGGTCAGGTTTGCAGTTAGCCGTATTCAACCTATAATTTTCCCACAGCTGGGACATAGGCGGCGCCTTCTCTCGATGAGAGAGAATGACAGGCAGTTGCTCCATGTTTCAGCTGCGTCCGGACTAGAAGTCGACCAAAACATAGTTGGGAAAAGGCTAGGCAGATGATGATGGAGCAGTGAATGCTTATGCGAATCCCGCACCCCCGGTCATAGGTAGAGGTGGAATACCGCGGTGGTTTTAGCCGGTAAGAGTCCGGCATGCCCCTCTGTCCCCCCCCACGATGGAGGAAGTCCATGAGGATTTCCAACGCGCAACAAAAAAAAAAAAGGCAGATGATGATGAAAAGCATGTTTAAAGTTGTTAGTGAAAATGCTGTGTTCTTGGGAATTGGGTTGAAACTTGAATGAAAATGTTTATGCTGTTGAGGATATGCAGGTGCAGGTGCCGGTGCTAAGAGGTATAAGCTACTCTAATCTCTAGAACTACCTATGGGTAGCTAAAATTCTATTGTGCAGTTTTGTCTAAACTAATATTATAAAGAGAAAAGATTTTTTTATATGTTTTTTTGTTACGCTTTCACGCCAAAACGGCTGAACGGATTTGGATGAAATTTGAGTTTTCCAAAACGTGGCACCTTTGCGCCGGGAACAGTTAGGGGCGGGATATTTCACTAGTTAGACGTGTTGTTATGACTGTTATTATTTTAAATTGATTGTGTTAAAAAAAAAAGTAATCAAAATTGGTTTAGCCGTTTGGGAGCTACGATGGCGCAGACAGACACACAGATACACACGTTAAACTTATAACACCCCTCAGTTCTTGTCGGGGGTTAAGAATAACTCAGTGTGTCTAACCAGAGTCTGAAGCGAGGCTATTATTGGGTCAGTACATAAATTTAAATAATAAAAGCATTATTCCAATGAATCGCATACCCAAAATTAGATTAAAATAGTCCTACCCAAAGATTTTAGCCGTTAGATTCGTCCTCATCATCATCAGTCTACAGCAGTCCTCTCTAATGAATCGCATACCCAAAATTAGATTAAAATAGTCGTACCTAAAGATTTTAGCCGTTAGATTCGTCGTCATCATCATCAGTCTACAGCAGTCCACTGTTGGACAGAGGCCTCTCGAATTGCACGCCATTCAGCTCGATTCTCAGCCACCCTGCAAAGATCGTCGCCCCACCTAGCCTGCGGACGTACCTTTTCCCTACCGCGCCAAAAACCTTTTTACAAAAAAAACAACCGACTACAAAAAAAAAACTACAAAATGACAAATAACTTTAATTTCGGAAGTCGGTTTCGTTGGTTCCGCATTTTCGTTTTTGACACCGACTTCCGAAATTAAAGTTATTTGTCACTTTGTAGGTTTTTTTTTGAAGTCGGTTTTTTTTTTTGTAAAAAAGGTTTTTATTTTTCACTTTTTTGTTGTACCTACTCCACCCATACAAATTCAAATAACACTATTGCATTGAAGAATTGAAGACACCGACTAGAAGAATCATCAAAATTCGCATAGAAATGCCGGAGATGCAGTAAATTTATGCATATAATATCGTACATAAGAATAATTACATAATCTATTATATACTAAAACTTTCCTGAAAGTATGTAGATCACATAAGTGAAAGAATTATCAAAATTGGTTCATTAGTTTTTGAGAAAATCGCGGACATACATACATACGGGTCGAATACAGAACCTCCTTTTTGAAGTCGATAAAAAAATAGAGGCGTTTCTGTTTCGTTTTGACACCTCTAACACAAACAATGTCGCAGTGATTACACTTGATTGTCATGGTAACGTTAGAGCTCACTCTTCTCAGTGTGGACACTTTTTCAAGTACGGTGAGGGCAAACCTAGCGATTTAAATCTTTAGTCCTAACTGAATCAAACCGAATAACTAGTCTTCACCTTAACTGCCTTGGTAGATTAACACATATGTTAGTAAGCCACTGAAACCATAATCGTTAAGCCAGAGTCGGCTCAACTAACAATAAATTAGGTCAAGTTACAAACTTTGTTTAAGCCCTAGATTTCACTTATTAAATCTAGCTTAGACCGGTTACACACCGGGTTTTGAATCGTTTTAGAAAATCATTTAGCATTTGATTATTGTTTAGACTTATAGAGGTTTACCGTGAAAATAATTGGCAAAACGTGGGTGCAGTAGGTAGGAGCAGCTGTGTACATCTGCTTAGTTCGCGTTTTAATGACACAAATTATTTCGCGGCTGCGCGCGCAAATTTGGAAAATGACTGCAAAGGACATCATTCATTTTGGACCAAAAACTGAAAGTGCCGGCCAGGATAAAAATGTGTAATATTCGGATAGAACTCACAATTCCTATCATTTTTTACTACGACACCAAATCTGTGCGCCCTTTGGTTACGGTGTTAAACACTTTTAAAATACAATAAAAATGTTATTATGAAGTTGTTATTTTCATACATTTGATCATGTATATTTAATTATTCATACTGTGTATGTCCTTTTGATGTGCAATAAAATGAATTCTATTCTCTATTAAGAGAGTATTTTCATCATTGATACTCCACGCACCGCACAGGCACAGACAGAGCGTCACAATTCACAACAAGTCCAAACCTGTTTTAAGCAGGTACCTGGAAAATCACCGGTTTGTCCCTCCCCGCCGCCCGCAACTACTGTACCCCGCGTCACCCGTCTTTTGTTTTGTTCAGTTATCCATGCGACTCTTGTTACATCGGACGGCTAAATCGCGACTTGCACTCCTCAGTTAATATTGTTATTCTTGTTTGTTGTTATTTGTTTATAGTTATTTTTTGTTATTGTTATTGTTTTAACTGACGTTATGAGTGGACAATTGTGTATTTCGTGTCGTACGCCTGTCGGTAATCGTCGAAGTTATACTTGGACTTCCCGAGAATCACAGCATACGGATGTTGCACAGTTTGTTATTGAAGATCTATTAGTTCGACAGGTATGAATCATTATTATTTTATTTCATTTTATATACAGACCTTTACCTACCTAGAGTTTTATATGATTTTGACTAAGTCTTTATTTCATCATTTCCTTGTCTGTATACCAGTTTACCTGATGTCGGCGCAGTATGTTTTCTTTTTCCAAATAATTTGGTCACTTGCCATCAACTCATTCATTTTGACCATTTATTAGAATTATTTATTTCACACGTTTTTGTTTCTATATACATATAAGTACTCCTTTGTACTTAACTAATCATTGTATCACCTTGTATGTATATACCGTGAAATAGAACCCTTCTTGCTTAGGAAACAAAACGATTAGAATATCACGGCTCATGTATGTACATGTGCAACGAATAATACATGTTTCTTGTTTTACAGGAAGAACCTACAGAGGTTATTTGTCGACCCTGTTGGCAACGGGCTGAGCGTCGGTATCTCCGACACCAACGTGAAGTGGATCATGATGTTGCAGACGAAGAAGTCAACGCTGAACCTCATGCTTCACCAACCGTTTTACCCAATTTAAACCGAAGGCGATCACAGTTCCAACCCATGGCTGCGGATATGACAGATTTCAATGATTTTCCAACATTGACAGAAGAAGATTTAATATTATTCAGCCTTGGTGTATATCAGCTCAAACAAGCAAAAAGTTATTACGGAGAGCACCTTCAATCCGACGGAGTTTTTATCATTGAGCTCGGTGGTGGGATTCCTCTGGAAATAGTCAGGGAACTTGAAGGGGAAGACTTGTGGATTATAAGAGGACGAATACAATCCCGCCACATCCAAGCCAAAAAATATCATGTGTACATTGCACTAGATCGGGCAGCAAATGGTCGTCGAGCATTAGCTCATTATTATTGTACATGCAATATCGGCAAGAGGACCATTGGATGCTGCTCACATACCATGACCATAGTCTGGTACATGGGTTATGCTAGACATGACCCATACCTCACCCCACCTGCAATAGGATTACATGATGTATATGTTAGATTAGGACAAATATAAATGAATTTATACAATTTAATGTTGTTTCATTTTGCTCTTTTTTACCTAAATGAAAGGTACTGAATCTAAATGAGGTGCTGTTGGTATTGTTGCTTGTTTTTTTTTTTCATATTTACTATATTTGACCAAATGTATTAAAATAACACACATCTTATAACATTTTATTTCACATTTTTTTTTAAAGCATGTAACAACATAACCATAGGGCGCACAGGTTTGGTGCCATAGTAAAAAATAATAGGAATTTGGTGATCTATCCGAATATTACGTTTTTTTTTTTCTGGCCGGCACTTTCAGATTTGGCCCAAAAATGTATGAAACGTGAATGATGTCCTTTTTTGAAGTGACTGATTGAAGGAAAGGAGAATGCGGGGACGCGGGCGCGGGGCGTACATCGAGAACATTCAAGCGAGATCGACCGCCTGCCGACCGTGTCGACACCGCGCGGCCGACGCAAATGATTACAAAGAATTTCAATGTTGTGTCCAAGTTAATAAAACTTAAATTACTATGACTGAAAACGTAGCACGCCCGCCGCGCGGTGGCCGCTGGAAATTTTTCGCGCCGTCTAACTGCGGCCTTGGGGGAGCCCTGGGGATGCTATGCTATTACAGTATTTTTATCTCACGAAACGACGCGTGCTATACATGTAGTAACAAAGTATACAAACACGCTGTGAATGTGTGCGTGAAGACGAGTAGCATGAGCACAAAACACACAAACACACACACACACTTTCGACTTCGCCATTGTCTCGGACTGGACGGTACCGAGAGCTCCCTGCAGCCTGCGCAGCGTGTTTTTACAATAATTGGTAACCACAACCACACACCCGCTCATTTACGAAACCCAGTACAATAAACGCTTAAGTGTATGCACCTCCTTACGCCCCACATTGTGTAGACACATGTACACACCCTTTGTTCTACCAATTTTAGGCGAAACTTTTTAAAATTCCGCTGAACTAAATTCTATTACTTCAAACAAATACAGGGCATGTTAGTAGTTTATTGGAAAAGTTTTCGTTACATAAATAAGAACTGTCCAACATTGATGAAGTTTCAAAACATTATTTAACTTTAATCGTTCGCTTAAGTGCTGTGGATGTCAGAAACAACTTTGTGTATATTTTGAAATGTGTGAAAATGAATAATGATGCGTCCAAATAAAAACAAAACACACTAAACTATACACGTGTCTACTATGCACATCTGAATGTACTCATCATCATTTCAGCCGAAAGACGTCCACTGCTGGACATAGGCCTCTGAATGTACCGGTGATGATTTATCGTTTGAATTAACTGCAAACCTGAAAGAGTGTCTTTGAACCTACATGATGAACGAATTTTAGTTTGGCACCAACAGTCATTGCGAAAAAAAAATATCTGGTACTCAGGGAACACCATTTTTTTTTAGGGTTTTCATCCATGCATCGTATTATCGTATTCCGGCCATGGCACCCAATCTCAACAGAGACTAGCCTTCGGCGCGCGAGATGTTATAGTGTACAAGAAGTGTGTGCGCAGACACAGGTGCACTCTCAATTCAATTCAAATCTTTATTGCATTCACATGTGTATAAAAGATATTAATACATGTTACATGTTTCACATGGACCCTGTCGGGCACTCACTCTCTCTTCCCTCACTCTCATAGGCCGATGGGACGGCAATCCGACACGACCGGAGAGAGATCAGGCGCACGACCAACAGCTTAATAAAAAAAACGTAAACGTAACGTAAACGTTCTTTACGAAGCAGGGGTGTGTCACACTGCCAACTTCCAAACTCCAGGCTGTTACTGAGAAATTCAAAATCAAAAGTCATTTATTTAAACTAGGCTGAGAATCAGCACTTTTCGAACGTCAAAATTACATAAGACAGTCCCCCAAAACGCCCGCCCTTCGCAATTCGTAATGTAAAAAACCATAAATACTTGGCCCGACCTGGAAATCGAATCCAGGTACCCACGTTCAGAAGTCGCGCTTGCAACCACGAGACCAACGGGGCATTTCGGCGGTGGGGGTTCAATTATACCTACACGTAGTATGCATAACTAGTAATAACGAAATGTTTCTCATTTAAGTATCGTGTATTGTCACCCCCTTACTAGTAATAGTTACACACCGATTTCCCTCTTTCAGTCGTCAGTAATTTGACTTTCGAAAGAAGAAGACAAAGCGTTGTGTAACTATACAGACACTATAAAACGTTTATTATTAAGGGCGTAAGCCTCTATCTTTTGTAAATCTTTTACGTAAATTGAGGTATTATAAACACGTTATGATGAAAGAAAAAATGTACGAAAGGCTTGACCGCTCGCACTTGGCTTCAGAATGTAAATCAGCTACCCTTGTAACAGAGAAAAAGCTTCCCTCAAAAACGTCCTACTGATTTACATAATTATACTTTTTAATAGAGGTACCTAAATCACGTTTCATTTTCCTCATTTCTTTGGCAGAGAGGAGTGTAATTAGCTAAGCGAAAAGTAAAAAACATTCTGTCAGACATTTTTTACCTTATTTTCACTAGATTTGAGGGTAGTAGAATAGATGACGGTTATTCTGCAGACGTTATTTTTAATAACAAGTAGGCATTAAGTCTCTTCATAATATCTGGACAAATGTTACACTAACTAACCCATCCATACTAATATTATAAATTCGAAAGTAACTCTGTCTGTCTGTAAACATACAGACAGACAGAGTTACTTTAAATTTTATTAAAATTTGGCAGAGAGATAGATTGCATCCCGTGGAAGGACATAGGATAGTTTTTATCCCGATATTCCCACGGGATCGACACTTATGCGGGTAAGACCGCGGGGCGCAGCTAGTTCCAAATAATCAAGGTGTTTTTTTAACAACTAGTGATAGGAGCCTTCTTTTAAGCAGATAAGCCTGTGTTAGGAGATTCTGCTCCTCCATAACTTAAATGGATGCGTAGATAGAGATACTAGTTCGTTATTGTGCCAAAAATAGTACAAAATGCGGCTGGAGCAGCGTTAATGGGATTGGGCATCGTTCTTGTTAAAATAATAAAGCAATTTTTATTTTTTGTAATTTATAATATTTGACGATGCTAGAACCAGAGTGATCTAAGTGACATTTTTGGCAAAAATGGTTTTTTTACACAATGGCATGAAAGAATTATGATTTTTCCATGCAATTGTGTAAAAAAAACCATTTTTGCCAAAAATGTCACTTAGATCACTCTGGTTCTAGCATCGTCATTTATATCCTCGATCCATTCAAGGTAAAGTAGCAAGACAATTTTCAAAGGACTACGAGGAAAAACAACTATTGATAATACTAACGACTTGTGTGAGTCGAACAAAGCCACAAGAAACTAGCTACAAGCATTAAATAAAATGTCAAAACGTCCTTTTTCTTTTAAAAGAATGACGATGCTCCGCTGTACCACCAACTTTACTGGACCATTATATTATACTTTTCTATTAGCCCGTATTGTACCGTTCCTAGGAAATTCCGGCAGTCTTGAACGCCTTTGAAAGTTTCCAAAGATTTACGAGTTATCTTTTCTATGGCGGCATGTGCTCCTTTTAAAGTTTGACGCCTTTTAAGAGAAGGGGGGGGGGGGGGGGTAATAACTATGGCGTCTTTTGTTTTTGGATATTGGAAGGTAGAAGTTTTTATTTAGAAATGTAATTTATAAAGGTCCTCGATAAAAATCGAAATCCAACGAAGTATTGCAGGATAGTGAGTAAAATATCTACCCCTTTTTTTTTTTTTTTTGTTGCGCGGTGGAAATCCTCATGGACTTCCTCCATCGTGGGGGGGACAGAGGGGCATGCCGGACTCTTACCGGCTAAAACCACCGCGGTGTTCCACCTCTACCTATGGCCGGGGGTGCGGGATTCGCATAAGCATTCACCGCTCCCCCGACAGGCCTCGACCCGCTGTTCCTCAGCGGGTCCCACCTCCCTGTGCGCCCATTCCTATAATGGCCGCACCTACTTTCGAGTGGCGCGCGTAGAACACTGCAACGCCAACTCGGGCCTGTCTGGTCGGACGACGGACGCCCCTAGTCCGCCGCCCGCAGGCCACCTCTCATGGAGGTCGCAGATTGTTTTGCACCCTTCTCGGGCGCGCGGTGCGTCTCCTGCGGGAGGGGAGAGAGGAGCCAGAAGGCCAATTTTCGTAGTTAAAATCGTTCAAAATCTTGTCAAAATCAGATCTCGGGAACAATCAATGTCAAAGCTTGTCAAAAAGGGTACCTAAGTTGTATTTTTCATAGATTGACACTGATATTATATTTAGGCCCCCCAGCTAGATGGACCGACGGCCTTAAGAAGATGGCTGGGACGGACTGGATGCGAAAGGCGGAAGAGTAGGACAGGGTGCTGTGGCGCAGCCTGGGAGAGGCCTTTATCTAGCAGTGGACTACGATAGACTACGATATGAGTTGATTGATTATAATGCGAACGTTCATAAAAATACGGGAATTGCCCCTCAATTCTTCTTGACATGACCAACTATTTGAAACCATGCAACTTAGGTAATCTACACCATGAGCACTGAGCACAACACATGCTGAGCTGGACTCCCATTTGGTGCAACCTTGAGACGCACACCGCACTGTGCATATTTCGTTATTAATTTAATTTAATGTTAAGTTTTCATCATAGTGTCTTTTATTTCGATACCTATGTATGTTTTTTTTTTTCTCTTTTTGTTTTTATATCCTTTTTTTATATTAAGTTCACGTGGGTAATTGGTTATTATATTTTAATATTGTACTTTTGTGTGTTGTGCTGTCTTTTGTATGCGCCAAATAAATGGTTTATCTATCTATCTATCTATCACAATTCTTTTTTGCAAACCGTACCTACTTCTTTTTGAAATACCAAAATATGACTACCTAAATAAAACAAACAATAATGTCAGATACCGATGCCTAAAGCAAACGAGACTAAAACGGAATTTCCGGAAAATCCCAAATTAAGAGTAAATCTGTTCTTTCAACTCAATCATAAACATAAATCCGAGATCCTTTTGATTTAAACAATAAGACGAAGGAGTCATCGTTAATTATTCTTAGAAAGCCATGGAATAAATTCATTTAATTTCATCTTTTACTGAGAATTCTGTTTGTAGTTTTCACAAAAACTGCGTTTCAAGTAGGTACGTCACAAATTTTCTAAGTCTGATATAAAAAGGCCTAACTAGAACAAAATATTTTGTACACGAAGAAAAAAAAAACAAAAACCCTTTGATTTTTACCACGGAAGCCATGTTCATTCTGTTCTTTTTTTACCGCACGATTTTGACGTCATTTTCTACTCAAACTCAAACTCAAACTCAAAGCATTTATTTCAATTAAACCATTTACAGGCACTTTTGAATTGTCAAGAAGTCGGTCAGTCAAAAATAAAATGAAGCTAAGTTCCAAGCATTTATTTAGATTTACATAAAATATTTAGTTTAAAGAAATGTCTGAATGAAGAATTTTTTTGCTATTGCAAAGGCAAAACCATAGATAATAATACCAAATCCATTATTCTTCTAACAGATAACTTTAAAAACACTAAACTAATATTGTAATAAAGAGAAAAGATTAGATTTTTTCTTTGTTTGTGTGTTATGCTATCACGCTTAAACGGCTAAACAGATTTGGATGAAATCTGGCACATGCTTAGACCATGACATGGATTTGGACATAGAATACTTTTTATTCTGATATTCTCACGGGATCGAGGTCTGGTTATTTAATAAAACTTTATGCAAACATTTCTTTGTATTTAATTACTTATTTAAGTATACAAGTTTGATTTAAATGTCACAGACACTTCTCATATCTTACATCTTAAAAGCCACGAAAAAAATCCAACACGTAACATTCAAATGCAAAAAACGCCCGCCCCGTGTTTGCGGAATTTCTCATTCAGATTTGGTCCGCAGGCGTTTCCTCAAACATTCGTAGAATTAAACCTTTGGCTTCCTGAAGAAATTAAATGCTAACATAATTAGCACTTTGTAGCAAGTTTTGAGAGATTTGAGGACGAAACAGATGATTTATTAGATGACATTTTAATCTGGTACCTGGAGAGATTCATTACTCAAAACAAATGAAATAATTGTAAGCTCGGACTGTGGTTGGCAGCGTCCTTACCAAAAGCGACTGTCGCGCAAGTTCGCAATGAATACTAGCTTCTGGAACCCGTATGGTATATCGATGTCCATGAGCTTCCCCGGGGTTCAAAGTATTCCATACCAAATTTCATTAAAATCGGTCGAGCCATTTCGGAGATTAGCCGGAACAAACCGACAGACATACAAACAAAATAAAAAAAAATGTTTTTTTTCTTATAATTACTTACCGTATATACTTTCATATATGCAATTAGTAAAAGCTGTTATTTTGACAAATCAACCCTTTCCAAGGTGAAGTTACAATCAACCAAACAGTATAAGACAAGACTTAGTAACAGGGTGGCATCCATCGACGTGGAACCAGTTATCATGGATTCAGTACAGTCATGATTCTGAACACACTGCGTGGAAATTTTTCATCGGTTTAAACAAGATTGGAATTAATGAAGAAGCCTCCTCGTGTAGCGCAGTTTGTTCCGACAGTTACTCAACTGAACCGAGCGCTCGGCGCATCCTGGACAGTCACACCCAACACTTCTTTCTTTCTTCTTTCTTATTTGACTGGCCAATTTTTCCCTTGCGGTTGTAGGGGCTAACGCCCGCCTGGTTTGCGACCACCCTCCCACCGGAGTCCGGCGTCAAGCAGCCTGCTGTGTTTCGTCAATGCGTGGTGGCACGCTCGTTCCATTATAGACCTCATCCATCGCTTTCCATCAGGCGTGATCGAGGTCAAGAGCAATAAAAAAAGAGATGTCAGACTCCTCTAAAAATATATGTGATGAGAATAACGACATCCCTCCACTTTTTTATTCTGATTAGATTTAACTGAGCATTTTGCTCACGTTTTGGACCCCGGCTCTTTATTCATGAGCCTATTAACACTGTATCATAAAGCAGGTAGTGTAATGTAATACTTTGTTGTACTGTCCTATTAAGCTCAGCTACTGTCCTAACTCCCATGTTAACCGTTATGACCCGCTACCTCTTATCACTTCCCCCAACCACCTAGCGGGCTATAAAGATTTAGAACAAAGGACGACTAGAGGTTAACGACCAGAACCAGCCACAATTACAAATGAAACCCTGTACGCTTGTATTACTGCTGTTAGTACGCCCCTCGCCCTTGATGAGGACTTGCAAATTTTACCGTACATTTTTTTGCGGGTCAGGTTTTTAAACTTGGCTTCTTCGCAATTTAAAGGGTTGACCAACTTTAATTAATGTTGGTCCTACATTGGACTTTGGTGGCGAAGTTGGTGCAAATATCTTCATTAGTAGTAGTGGCAGTATTTAATGTACAGTCAACAAAAGAGATAAGTATGCAGGATCGTCGGATATAGTTGAAGTTTAGCAAGAAACCGATGGATGTTCTCAAATATTTTTTTTAACGGCGTGTTCCGTGTATTTTGTTTCTTACACTGTGATTTATAACAACTATAAATATAACTGAACGTGCAATCTACTCAAAAGCAATTTCACATCAGTCATCACAAATCAGTTGATTAACATTTTCCTCAACTTTAGGTACAGACGCCAGCACATCAAGCTACCCGAAACTGTCATATTTTGCCAATCTACTTTGAACCTTATGCTTTAGCGATAAAGTTGAAAATCTATTAAAGAAATTTGACAGATTGTAATAGCTTGATGTGCTGGCGTCTGTACTTTCCAAACCGACGAGGAAACTCAGCCGTTGTAAAAAATCAAAAGACTAATTAATTGAGATTCTAATTACAGTCCCCAAAACGCTCACCCTTTACAACTTTTTAGTGTTATAGCAGAGAAGAAGTGGCGCAACAAATTTTCATATGCTGTATCTGCTCTCCAAAAATTAATTGCCTACGTTAAGCCACTTAGGTACTTTAGCTAAATTTGGAAATTAACTGGCAACTTCATATATATTATAATTATTTTCAACTAGCTATTGCCCGTGACTTCGTCTGCAATCCAGGATAAAAAAGTATTCTATCTCCTTTCCGTAGTCATAGTCTACCCACGTGCCAAATTTCATCCAAATCCGTTTAGCCGTTTTAGCGTGATAGCGTAACAAACAAACTCACTTTCGCATTTTCCAGCGCGACAACCTACCTACATTATTTGAGCAATACTTTTTTCGCCACGATTTTTCCCGAGTAACAGTGTAAAGAGAAAAAAGTCGAAACAAAAACATGGCGACTAATTTTACAACTTTTAATTGCCCAAGCAATGTCCAAAGAAAAAAAACTCGTTAATTTTTACAGGTCTATCTCTCTAGAATGTTGGATGGTTAGGCTACAAAGTATTTTAACACTCTTTTTATTTATAATTGAGTTCTGGCACAATTTAAGGACAGGCGGTAGAAAACTGATGGTCCTAGCGTGAACGCGTGACGTAATTGTACTTATTTGAAACAAAAAAAAAGTGTCCTATAGTATTTTCGTTTAACCCCTCAAGCATCAAGTGTACACCAATTGTATTTGTCAACCAATTGTATTTGTTTTATTGTGTCAACGGTACACCAAGTGTACACAACAGTGTCATTGTTATATTGTAATTTTTAAAACAATGATTTTACTGCGCCCATTCAACTACCCCGACAGTGTGTTCTTTCGTAGACGGGCAAACGTGTGGGAGGTTAAATGTTCTTGATATCTGTCACTTTTATACAAATGAACACATGTTTTCCGCTACGGCCTTTATAAGATCGTCGGTCCACCTTGTGGGAGGCCTTCCAACACTACCTACGCTGGATGGATGAATGGAGGTGTTCGGTCCTGAGGCCTATGTCCAGCAGTGGGTGTTTTTCGGCTGAAATGATGATGAATGATGAATACGTGATTTGCAAATTTGATCGTTATTAGCTACTAGAATATTTGTCGCAGTAACAGATGAAAAGAACGCATTTTCTCGACGGCCGGGGTATAAATACGCCCTTCCAATCCGCGTCCTTCCAATTTTAAAATTGTTCGAATTTACGTTACGTTTTACTTCGCGAGTTAGTGTTAGGAGGTATTCCACTCAGAGCCCTGATTTGAACCGCACTTGGACGAACAGCACCTGAGCACTTCCACTAACCGCACTGAAACAAAATTTTAGACCCACTGTTATTAAAATTCTGATGAGTCCTTGAGTAATGTTGAAAGTCATAGTACAGTCGCAGGTGACAAGGACCATTACTTTCAGGTTATCATAATATTTTGCGCGGGTCTGCTTGAAGCATCATAAATATTGTGTTACTCTGAGTAATTTCATTCTCTTTGTTAACAAACATGAGAAATGAATATAAATAATATATACAGTTTGGTTTCGGTTCAGGAGAAATTAATAGTGTAGAAATAGTGACTAAATCCTACTAATATAAACGCGAAAGTTGTGAGGATGAATGGATAGACGGATGCTTGTTACTCTGCACGCAAAAACTACTGAACGGATTTGGATGAAATTTGGCACACAGATAGTTTATAATCAGGATTAACACATAAAACTTTTTATCCTGATATTCCCACGAGATCGAAACTTATGCGGGTAAAACCGCTGGGCGCTGGGCTGGGGCTGGGCATTTAGATGAATAATCCTACTTTTATGAACATAGGATAATCAGCTGCATGCAGCATGTTTCCACTAATTAATTATCACCAATCATCTATCCACCAACCCGAACGTAGATTACGGCCCACTCCCTCTCACTGAAAGGAGGCCTGTGTCCCAGCAGTGGAGTGATTATGCTATATGTAAAATCACAACTATAATTCTCGAAAGATTAGACATAATATGTAAACGACAAATAATTGCGATACACACGAAGAAATCCTTTTGCTTTTCATTGTCAATAAGAACATAATAGAAATGAGCTATGATAAAAGTACGCATTTGTTACGAGTAACCCAAAAGAATATCTTCAACATCTAAGAATTCTTGATAGGAAAATATTCAACGTGAATTAAAACGGGGCGGTTATAAGAGCTTAGGCAATCAGGCTAATTGGTGATGTTTTGTTCCAGAGAACACCTTAAATGTTAATCTCAAAGTACAACACAAGAACAAAGGTTGTACTTGCTTATCATTGCTTGTAAGCCGTTAACTAGATTGGATATGAAGGGGCTGTTTTCGAAGTAACTTTTTAGAAAACAAAAAAGGGGAAGTTCTTATTTATTTTGGACTAAAAGTGACGCACATAATTAACGAAAGGAAAAGTAAAAGTTTGGCATAATTATGCATAATCAGCCTACAATGTTCCCACTGCTGGGACACAGGTCTGCTCTTGGTGAGAGGGAGTAGGTTGAAATCCAACGCGGGCCTAGTGCGGGTGGGTGGATGTCACATGCCTTTGAATTTTTGGTTCTAGAATTTACCGGTTTCCTCACGCTGTTTTCCTTTACCGTTTTGAGAGCAGTGGTGATGAAATAATTTACACAAAATGAAGTGCCTGTCTGGGTTCGAACATATAACCTACAACTCGAAAGTCGCGGCGTGTTACCACTTGGCCACCACTGCTCAAAAAATGCGCCACGAGCCAAGTTCAGCATCGCTCAGCAGAGGTTGATTTTGCTATGATTGTGACTGAAATGATGACCCCTAACGCTCTTGGTTCGGTCTTGTATCCTTCGTTCCCTTAGTACCACTGTTAGCACCAACTTGGTGGCCAAACGCATGTGAGTGAAAGTGTGATAGCGATAAATATGGATGAAAAGGAAGAGGAAGGCCAGAGAAAATATGGATGGATTGTGTAAGGAATGATATGAATAAAAAAACGGGTCAAGTGCGATTCGGACTCGCTCACCGAGGATTCCGTACTTACAAAGTTATAGGTATGTAAATAGTTTATCACGAGTTTTTTTTTTTAATATACCTAACTACAAGTTTACGATTTTCGGATTTCTTCCTTTAATTGTACACGACATTGCTTCTTGCCAAATTTCATGATTCTAGGTCAACGGGAAGTACCCTATAAAAATATATAATTTTGATTTCCTTGCGAGTGTCGATATATACGTTTTTTGCGGCATAAGCGGCCGTATCTTTTTCTTACGTTAACTTAGAAGTTTGATTTCTTCAAGGGACTGTAGACCTGAGTATATGGTTTTAATTTAAACTCGATACCTCCACGCGTTCCCGAGATAAAGGGTCTTGACAGACAGACAGACAACAAAGTCATCCTATAAGGGTTCCGTTTTTTTCTTTCGAGGGAAAGGGAATGAATCATAGATTGACAGGCTTGTGACAGGGGAGCATAGAAGAAGAAAATGTGTTTCACCATCCCCAAGTAAGTAACATGGGACAATGCCAGGAATCCTAACTTAATCTGCCTAGCCTTTTCCTAACTATGTTGGGGTCAGCTTCCAGTCTGACCGGATGCAGCTAAGTATCAGTATTTTACATGGAGCGACTGCCTATCTCACCTACACAACCCAGTTACTGGGTAATACGATACCCCTTGGTAACACTGGTTGTCAGAATGACCAGGAATCCTAACTGTCATATTATAAATGCGACAGTGAGTTTGTTTGCTTAATCACGCAAAAACGGCTAGACTGATTTGAATGAAATTTGGCATACAGATAGACCATGACCTGGGTAAGGACATAGGCTATTTTTCATTCTGGATTGCAGAAGAAGTCACGGGCAACAGCTAGTAAGATTATAAAAAGAGGGACGGAGGGAAGTGCACTGCAACTGGCACTGGTAGTGACGTAAACTCGGGTGATGAAATCACGCCAGCAGTAAGGCACTCCATTATCCGTACCATGGATTTTCATGTGTGTTTTTATTTGTTTCAGATTATGAAGCCCTGCGGGGGGCAGAGCCTCGTCCAGGCGCTATGTGGAGTGCGAGCGTGTTCTTCCTCACACAGATAGTCATTTGTCAATTTACTACAGGTTAGTTCCAGATCTTTCTATTTAATTTTTCTATTTCTTCTGGATAAATACATTGATGCCGATTCCCTTGTTCACAAACTAAACTAAATTTAAGTTCAGTGCATATTTTTCTTTCTATATCATTAAGAAAAGGACCGAGGTTACGGGTCGTCAGAAGCCCGAAAATCTGACAACCAGTCTTACCAAGGGGTATCGTATTACCCAGTAACTGGGTTGTGGAGGTCAGATAGGCAGTCGCTCCATGTAAAATACTGGTATTCAGCTGCATCCGGTTAGACTGGAAGCCGACCCCAACATAGTTGGGAAAAGGCTAGGCAGATGATGATCATTAAGAAAAGGACCGAACATACATAAATTTTAGTTTATAGTCTTGTCAAATTAACCTGACTCAAAATATCCTTCACTCACTACCTTGAAACACAAAGGCAATTATTTTACGCGGCGGCTTACACGTTCAGAACGTACCTACTACTATTTAACCAGAGAATTTCAAGAGTCCCTTAATGAGCGAAACGCTTTCTCATCTCAGAAACACAGGCACGCAAACCTCATTTCTCTTTACTACTGCTCTTATCCCATTTACGACTTAGCAACTTACACTTATAATTGTATTCATAATCTCAGACAATTTACATTCCATTGCCGGTTACTCAACAATCTACTTTAGCGTTATGTATTTTTAGTCGATTTTGAAGTGACAATCTGTAATAAAAAGTCCTAATATATATTTTTTGGTTGCGGTTGAATTGGAACTTTCTTCATTTCTGCCCGGAATCACCCACTGCTGGGTACAGGCTTCCCCTTTCTCCTACCATACTTACCGGTTCCGTGGTGGGATCATTCAAGTGTTTGCCGCGACTTTGACGATATCGTCAACCGAACGCGCTTTTGGACGGGTCTGTTTTTTTTTTGTTGATGGGCCCACTCTTGACTTCGATCACGCATGACTGAAAGCGATGGTTGAGGTCTATGATGGAACGCGCGTGCCCAGAAGATGCCTAAGGCACTGGAACTCATATGCATCGACGAAACACAGTAGGCTGCTTGACGCCGGACTTCAGTGGGAGGGTGGTCGCAAACCAGGCGGGCGGTAGCCCTACCACCATAAGGGTAGAATTGGCCATTCAAATAAGGTGTTGGGTGTGACTGAGCAGGACGCGCCGAGCGCTCGATTCAATTGAGTAACTGGCGGAACAAACTTTGCTACGCGAGGAGGCTTCTTCATGCATCCCAAAATCTATCTCTCGGTTTCTTTGGCCTAACCTTGACATTGAGTTAGTTGTCCCAAAACTTGATAATTATCTCATATATTTGATAACAATTCAAATACATAGAATAAGTAACCCATATCCTTCTTCCCCAGAAAACCCACAAACAACGACAACAGAAGAGACCCAAACGGTGACAACGTTCTACGCGCTCAGCACTGGCATTGTCCCTGCGCCAGTGATGCTAAGACTTGGCAACTCAACCATCGACAGCACCAAGTCTTTTAAAGTACCCCAACCTTCCCAAGACCCTGCGACCTCTAAACCTACTAAGGTAGACATGGTACCGCATGTGGTGCTGAAGAACACGTACTTCGACCACGATAGGAAGTATGGGCCGAGTTTTGAAGATGCTCCCGATGGAAATATAACTAAGATTACTGTGCAGTTAGGAGAAGATGCGCATTTGAACTGCAGAATTAGTTTGCTGCAGGATAAAACGGTGAGTGTGTATCACTTTTTCTATTATAGGTCATGACTCTTCGGTTTATGGTATGGCTCCGCAGATATATGTAGATAGACCTAGATAATGCAAGTATCACGATCTGATTGAAAACCAAGCGTGCCATTTTTTGACTGCCTTATATGACGTCACAAGCACTATTTAGTTTTGGAAAAATCAAATCGATACAAAGACGCCGCCGCGTCTCGCCCCACCCCCGGGGCGTAGTGCCAGCGCTTACGCTCACCCAAACAGCAGTACACATGACTGAGCGCAGAAAGTGGCGGCTTACGATTTTTGTACGTAAGCTGGTGCGATTTTTGGCACGCGAAGTAGTTGCTCTTGCGTTATCTAGGTGTATCTATATCTGTGCATGGCTATTTTAATAACTCCGACTATGTTAGAAATTAATAAGATGATTTAGGTTTCAATCAATTAACTACTCATAATTAGAGCCCTGAGATCCATTAGATGTCTCTGTATTGTGTTATTTTTTAGCTAAACTGATGCGTTTCGCAGTTTTTAAATAAGTGCTTAAGTATCAATAAGTTTTAATCATGATTGGCCAGTTTCAATAATTTATGCGGCCTACCTAAATGTCCTTTCTTTGGTATTGTTCGTCGAATCGCGGAGCTCCGTAAGTTCTGAGTTAAGCTGCACGTTTACTGACAAATGCGTGCATTGACTAGATAGGTCCACTCAATCTGTGTGGTTCTTTCCCCAAAAGACCATTTCAGACACCAATCTACATGGTATTCACATAATCTGACCAAGATTATGTCTTGACTTTAAAAAAGACTGTGACCTCTGAGTTTGTTTCGGCCTTTCTTCTCATAGTAGTCAGATAGGAAACGCCAACCTCATTTAGTTTTGAAAATATGATTGACGTGTAAAAGTGTTTTTTCAAACCTATTTGCAGAAATAAAATAATTTATCATATTTTAATTAGGGGCTTCAACATTGTAATTTTCAACCTACACTGTTGTTTCAAACTTGATTTCTAGTACTTACTTTGCTTACGCTTTTATCGTTTCGCTAGCTGCGCCCCGCGGTTTCACCCGCGTAAATGTCGATCCCATGGGAATATCGGGATAAAAAGTAGCCTATATGTTAATCCAGGGTGTCAGCTACCTCCATCCAGCCGTTTGAGCGTGAAGACGTATCAAACATATAACACACACTCACAAACTTTCGCCTTTATAATATTAGTGTGATAACCTCTTCTGGGTTTAAAGAAGGCACTGGAAGCACAACGAGCATATTGCGTGTGATAGCACTGTTATAGCCAGTTGGGCTAGCGTGTGTTTCCTCACCCAAGATAAGGCAAGCTCTTTCTTTTAAACGGACATCATTTAGATTGCAGAACCCCATATTTTCTTAAGTAGCTAATCTACTTAAAACTGTAAGCGTGTTAACAGCCGTTTTGTAAACCAAGTACCTATAACTCACTTTGGTAAAAACTGATTCACTTAGCTTTGAAGAAAATTCATTGTGTTCTAGTTCATGTTTTTGCTACAGTGTTTTTTGTGCGTGTGTGCGTAGGTCTCCAACCAATATGTTGCTAATTATTTATTCCCACGAGTGGTAATCTTAACCAATAAAGGTCGGTAACATATTGAAATTGGACATTATCCAAGATAAGACCCGCACAAGTCCGCACAACACGATAATCGAGCGCCATATTCTTTTTTCCTTCGCTCCCAAATCAGCTTGAACGAAATGTAATTAATTATGTACCAGAATACGGCCATTACTTATTTAACTAGTAACCTTATGCCACTAAATAAAAATGTACAGAAGGTTGGATACATAATGGTGGGTCCATACGATACAGACTTTCATCAACTTCTATAGAATTTTGTCTGTGCAACAAAGCAGTACACACAAATGTCGGTGTATCACAAAAGTCAAAAAAGTCTAGTTGTCTGAGCCAAATAATTAATTATTAAATAAATTGATTAACTAATTAATACAAAATATTAGTTTTACTAACACTACAGATTTTCGAAGATCCAAGTCTGAACTAATGAAAAGTCTGCGCAAACATTCTGTGGAGATTTCCGCATAAAAATTTTTACTCAGACTTCAAAGTCTGTACAGATATCTGTACGACCAAAAGTCTGATAGTGTGAAACCACCATAAGATGGGTGAAAACAGAAGCATGCACACATAGACGCGCACGTACGACACGGCGGGAGATCTCAGGGCCTCTTTACATTAGATCGGTGACCGAATGCGTCCCCCGCATTCGGTTTCACTGGATTCGATAACCGAATTATTCAGTTTGATGCGTCGCGTCCGTTGACTGCGACGATAGACGCATTCAAATTTAGCCTGAATTTCACTCCCCGACCAACAGCATCTTTTCACAAGTCATTTATGACCGAATACAGCCACCATTAACAACTTTTATACTAGGTCGGTCACCGCAGACGGGCTGCGATCGACTACAGTAATGGAATTACAGTTTACATTGGTCGGTGACCGAAAGCGATTGCAGCCGAGAACGGCCAAACCGACCTAATGTAAACACGCCATAAGTCTATCCGGTCATGCTCACGAGTGCGCTTGCACTCACTGTAAGTGAAGCGTGTCTATGTGTGCGTGTGTTTTTGCTTGTAGTATGGAGCTGAACTTCTGTACCTATCTATCGTTGAATTTTATATGGAGATACGGAGCTAGCCGAAGAGATACGGAGATAGCCGAGCGCCCCAGACTATTACTTTTACACACTTCGTTAGTCGCCTCCATTAAACAACACACATTTTACGAAATCTCATTCCAAGGCTTTTCGTTTACGACACTTTCTAAACTTGCAAACTAAGTAGTTGAGAGAATTTTCACTATAAATTAAAGTACCTACATAATTTCATGATGATGTTGTAAGTTTGATGAAATTTTACTACGTGCAAATCCGAAACGCGTCTAATCTGTGACTCTTTGTGATTATAACTAAACTGTAAAAAAATTCAGACCCAACACCTGCAAGACTCGGTATGTTTCAGTATACTGCCAATAGCATAAATAAATAACCTGCTGGGTAAAGCACCTTTGACGCGCGCCTTGCATACACTGCACAAAATCGCGGAAAAGGTGGATTTATTTACTTGTTCACTGAATGAGTTCACAAAAATTACTTTACATGTGATAAGCTGTAATGGAAAAAACATTGTTTAAGACCACGCTACCGATTTGGGGTAACCTGTAATGATAGTTGTGTTGGGAAAAATAAATAAATTAAGTTTTTTTGTTTCGGAACAAATAATCCATAGAGGTAACATAATATTAAAACAACTTATTATCTAGTATTAGTACCAATCACCCTCCGCACAAACTGCTTTACAATTAGAGAACTGAAACTCTCCGCTACAGTTCGCAGGATGCGGTTGCGACGGTCTCTCACTATCCTAAGAAATCCTTTCTCCTAAAGAAATCAAAGTTCGGATTTCAATCTACTAAAATTACGCCATAATACACTGATGTTTTAAGAACATAAAGAACTAGCAGCGCCCCGCGGTTTAAGCGTGAAGATGTAACAGACAGACAGACACACTTTCGCATTTATAATATTATAGTATGGATACTAGCTGACCGGGCGAACTTCGTACGACCTCAGAATCAATAAATGTTGTATTATTCATTAAAAAAGCCATTCAATACAAAATCTATGAGAAAAATTTATCTTCAAATTTTTTTTCGTGAATTTAGTTATTCTGCTATTCGGTGCGGAGACAAATCCAACAAATCACGGATCTCGACCCAGCCGTTCTTGAGTTATAAATGGTGTAACTAACCCGACTTTGGTTTATTTACTTATATATAATATATATGAGAACTTAGGCTTCTTACCCCAAGAATTCATGCTATTGGCGCCACAAAAGGAGAACCAAAGACAGATAAAAACCCAAAATAAAATCGAACTGACCATTACTCAAGTAACCACTCCCCAGAAGTTCCATTCATTCAATCAACGCACAGAAGTTCCCATTCATCTACACTTAATGGAGCGATCAGCTGAAGTACGACTTAAAATTCGTTAATGGCGCCAAGAGCGGCCATTGTTGAGACAGTGGCGCCACCTAGACTCATTATTGGAATTGTTACATCCATTGTCTACAAAGTGGTCGTCCTGGGAGCTATTAGAAAGGATTATTAATCAGCGGCTAAAATTTATACGAGAAAATTACCGCACTTTAAGTATTGGCTGGATTAAGTTTCGAAGGGTTGCATGTATTAATATTTTAGAGTTAATCTCTGAGAGGATAAGACCTTAGGTATTTATGGAATACTGATGGTAAAGTGAATGAATGAATTGCACTGATCCCAGCGTGGTTAAACCAGACTCGATTAATCGAATGAACCCCAAGATTCGCACTAGCTCCTGTAGCCTCATGTTCATGGTGCTACAGTGACCATTGCATATAATACTATATATAATATAATACTGATGGTAAAGTGAAGTGCAAATATTTATTTGCATATATACGCCACCATTATAGTGCCCCAATTCGGTAGTGTAGTTAATTAACAATTCATGAAATAATTATATTATAAATATTATTATATTAATATCCCTAACGTACATGATTTACAAATGAAAAACAACACGCGTGAACCCTTACCCTTGCCACAGATAATATAATACTCTACCCTTGCGAACTCGCTCAGTGAACATGAGAAAAGATCTATTCTGTCGGCAACCATATAGTGTTCGCATTGGTCGCGTCAGTGTGACCTTGTCTAACAATTTAGTTCGACCGCGCGAATAATATTGGTACAAGCTATTAGATACGTAACAACACATCTAAAGAAAGAAGAAAGAAAGAAAAATTGTTTATTCTGCACAAACAAACTACACCTTTTTTTTCCTACCGTTTTGTAATATGTCTGTACTAACATAGTTTGTAAGATAATTTTTGTAACTAACAATTATGGACTTTGTTTGAATAAATAAATAAATAATAATAATAAAAAAATAAATAAAAAGACATAAAATATACACATACAACGTAGTCAAAAGCCTCGTACTCAAGCTTCATCTCATACTGACATTTACTAATATGAGCTCAACTGTCACCGTCACTAATGAGACACAATTATTTTTCCGACTTTTTTTTTTTTCAATTATTGTTACCGACCTTTAAGAGATTTCGCAACATCAGGACTCTTTGTATTAAAACCTTTGAAATAAACCCTTATGTTAATATTTTAGGCGGTTCCTAAAACATTAACAAACTAAATTAAACCAAAATACATGCCTGCACAAATACCCACAAATATTTGTCTAAAACTCGCAAATGCAAGTACAAATGCCACACAAATTTTCCTTCAAAGATTCAAGTAAGTATTGTTCCCCAGGAATACAAGTACCTACACAAATACTTGAAGTTCGTTACAATGCATCCATTAGAAGCTGTGCGTTGTTACTATATTCTATTTTACCCTCAACGTACCGCTGTTTGTTTTGGCAAGTATCTCGAGACTGTTTAATTTATACCATACAATTTGCAAAATATGTGACCAAGATTATAATAAAATTTATATAGCTTTGAGAATCTTACTTAATTCTGTAAACTTAAGAAATTAAATTAATTTGAATAATCGTTTGTACTTTCTGCTTATCTACAATCGAAAAAGCCTTTATTAGTGACAGCATTTCATGAAAACTGACCACCCAATAAATAAAAATGACAAAAATAATACATTCGCACAGCAGAAAATAGATAAAGTTGAAGTACGACTTAAAATTACTTAGGTATACTTACATTAGTTTAAGAACATAGTTATTAAGGTTAAATATAAAAGGTTTATTATTTTTTCAGTATTTTCGGCGGTTTAATTTTTTTGTTAAAAAGTTTTAATTTCATAATTTTTTGTGGCTATAATTGACTAATCACTACATGGTTAATTTTTGATTACTTTTAAAATAGCTTCCTACCTTACTTTAGCTATTAACTGTTATACAGGGTGTAATTTTAATCACCGTTATCCTCTTAAGGGGTCATTGTACTAATCATTTTGAACAACTTTTACTATGGGACCAAACCTGAAATCACGAAAAAAAAAATCCGCTGTTCCCTACATTTTGACGAGTTATGCGAACATAAATGTAGAGAACAGCTGATTTTTTTTTCATGATTTCGGGTTTGGGGTTTGGGTTTGGTATACCCTTTCCAATAAAAAAAGAATTATCAAAATCGGACTACCCCGTAAAAAGTTATGCGTGATCATACATAAAAAAAAATATACGCGTCGACTTGATAACCTTCTCCGTTTTTTTTCGTCGGTTAAAAATACATCTAATTTCCCTACATTTTTGACTAGTTTTTGACATTGGTTTGTTGATGAGACTGCGACTTCATTTTGAACGTTTTAAATTATAGGAATTGGCCTCCAGATATTTTAGATCAAAGTGGCCAGTTCAACAAATCGCCAATTTTGTATAAAAGGACATAGCGTAATTATTATAGTAAGTCAAGATATCTATAATCAGTGCTTTAATTAAGCTGTTAATTGGCTCGCTAGTATCTGCTTTATAACCATGATAGACAAAGGATATTTCAATATTTCCATATTTTATTTTATAACAATAATTAGGTTTGTTGGTTAGGTACATGTAGTATAAAAGTCCAAAAAAAAAAGAAAAAAAAAAAAAAAAACAATAATTAGGTTCTGGAGCCCTAACCACCGGCAGCTCGAACCCTGCTCCCAACACCGGCGGACCACTACTTTATTATATTTTTTAAATTTTTTGTATCCAAAGTACAAATTTCATTTGTATCTATGTTTAGTGAATCTATACTAATATGTATTACTTGCACCTATACTACTAATAAAGCTTAAGGGTTTGTTTGTTTGTTCGCGCTTAGCTCTGGAACTCCAGTCGGATTTGAAACCTTCTTCTTGTATTTGATAGTCCAATTTTTGAGGAAGGCTATAGGCTATTCAGCATCACGCTAGTACCCTAAAGAGCCTAGTAAAAAGAAAAAACATCAGAAAGAACGCTTAGAGAAAACAAAGTAATAGCGGGGGCGGGCGATGCGATACAATGGGGCAACAAGAAACTTCACGTGGACAAAGCCGCAGGCAGAGTAAAGGATATAAACTGTACAGACGCCAGCACATCAAGTTACTACAATCTGTCAAATTTCTATAATAGATTTTCAACTTTATCGCTAAAGAATAAGGTTCAAAGTTGATTGGGAAAATTTGGCAGTTTCGGGTAGCTTGATGTGCTGGCGTCTGTACCGAAACTTTAACTTTCTGTTGCGAAAAAATGTAATTACGGCTGTAGAAATATGGCCTGCGGCCGTAATGGGTCGTTATATTTAACTAACTTGAATTGTTGGGGTACCTACAACTCATTATTAAAGAAACAGTATTATGTATTACGAAATACATGGGGAGTTGATGGAAGAAGGTCGAAACTAATTGAGTGTGTGTAAGGCTGAGTTTCCATATGTAAGTATACTTCTGCAAGTAATGATAATTCAAATGCAGCTTGCTCATTCAATGCGGCATCAGCTGCGGTGTAACTCTAAAATAATTTTATGAAATGAGTTACTAGGTAATTAGATCCATAACCAAAGGCCCAAATGTTTTTAACTGCTCAATTTATTACTTCATTTAGCACCAGATTCAAACTATGCCACCGCACAGCTGATAAAGACGCGAACGGGTACTAATCACTTAACTTTGCACGGAGTATTTCATTTGGGAAATTCTGAAATGTCATGGTGGAACATTAAGAGGAGATTTAGCGAGGGAACAACAATCGATGCCTCGTTTGGTTGATGGGTTAATCACCTGGGGATTAACACCAGAAACGTTGAGATTTTGATATTATATAAAATGCTAATGGGCAAATCGTTTTAATGGTAAAATCATTATTGGGATTTATTTTGTCGGTAAAAAGTTTAACGGTTGATTGTTATGGATTAGTTAAATAGGTATTTTATCGAAATCAACAAATCTCTTTATAGGATTTGAGGTCCCCTCTACAGGGACACAAGCCTCCTCTTTGTGAGAGGGAGTGGGCCATGAACCACCACGCGGGCCCAGTGCGGGATAATGGATGTCACATGTCTTAGAATTGTTGGTTCTAGAACATGCCGGTTTCCTGAAGATGTTTTCCTTCACCGTTTTGAGAGCAGTGGTGATGAAATAATTAACACAAAGTAAAGTGCCTGCTTGGATTCGAACCTACGACCTACAAATCCTAAGTCGCGGCCTTTACCACTGGGCCACTACTGCTCTTTATGTTTTAAGTCTCATATAATAGGCGGAAACCAATGTTTACTTTCATCATCATCATGAGCCGAAAGACGCCCACTGCTGGACATAGGCCTCCTCCAAGCACCGCCACTTCAACCGGTTCTGTACTTCCCGCATCTATAGTGAAAATGCGCAGTGCTACACGCCCCACTCTTTTTCAAGTTAAACAAATACAAACTTTATTTCAATGAAAATAAAGTAGATTTCAGAGTGACTAGCACTATTGAAAAAGTTATAAAAATGTTTGAAGTTGTAGCGCAAACTGAACTTTATCGTGTAGGTATTAAAGTTATTTTTCCATTAATTCATATTTGTTTACATTTTTGGCAAATCAATCGCGAACGCAGCCTTCACAAGTTACTTATCAGCCTTGTTTACTTTATTATCACCTAATGATATTATTTTGTTCTAGGTATCCTGGGTTCGTCGCAGAGGCAAGGATGAAATGCCAGAGCTCCTCACAGTAGGAGCCGTGACTTATGCGCATGACAACCGGGTGTCTGTAGCCCGGAGATACCCTGGGAACTGGAGGCTACTCATCAGGGAAGTCAAGCCTGATGACGAGGGAGTATACGAGTGCCAGATATCAACGCATCCGCCTAGAGTTAGCAGGACCTATTTGCACATTAATAGTAAGTGGTTTTGTTTAATTATTAGAATTGTAGATTTCGAAATCATCATCTGCCTAGCCTTTTCCCAACTATGTTGGGTTCGGCTTCCAGTCTCACCGGATGCAGCTGAATACCAGTATTTTACATGGAGCGACTGTATCTGACCTCCACAACTCAGTTACTGGGTAATACGATGCCCCTTCGTAAGACTGGTTGTCAGACTTTCGGGCTTCTGACGACCCGTAACGACTGTCAAAGATCCACGAATGACAGCCTGGACGTTGGTCCAAAACACGTTAAGCCGTTGGCCTTAACATGCTTTGTGAGGCACGGAGGGGTCTCGGTATGTAAAGATGGTCACCCATCCACAGAGCAACCGCGGCAAGCGTAGCTTAACCTGATCGATCGACCCGTGCGACTGTTATTATTTAGCCACGGGCCCCTCAGGTCATGACATTAGTGTTACATAGAAAAGCAATTATAAAGCTAATCATGCGTGCCTATTCCCGCTTCCATCATCTGAAGGATATACTCATAAATAATGTACGGTCCCTCGCCGGTCTTTTTACCGGAATACGGCCGTATCCGACATAAAGGTCAACTATGAACCTCTTTAAGGCCCATTTGGGAAATGTAAAATCTCACGGATGCTACAAGATTGGGTTTGAAGTAAGTTTCGACAGACGTTTATTGAGATTATGTTAACACTTCACATATTCGAAAAAGAATGAAAAAAAAACAGTGGCACTCCGGGAGTGTCAACACAAGTGAAAACAAAACACAAGCAGAATACTTTGCCATCATTCACTGTCATATCGGATATACATTAAAACCGAGTACATCTCGAGGACAGCCGAACACATCCGAAGCGGTGTCGGTTATACATTTACGCCGCGCCGTAGAAAGAGAGGGGGATACTCCTACGCCGCACCGGCTGTCTACTCTCCATCCGTCTTACGAATTTTCGATCAGGGTCACGTGTCCTGACGCGAATTTAACATTTTTTACCCATTACAAAAAAGTGTACAACGCCGCTAAAGAAGTTTTCACTTCAATAAAGTTGAAAAGGGCAGTAAGCGGAAGCGAGCAAAAGCGATATTCATTGGTTCAAAAAGTAAATGGGTTACAGCTGCCACATAATAAAAAAGAGGTTTTATCTATTTCGCGGTTACTGCCTTTTCAATATGTTTCACCAGTCATTGTTACAGTGCAATCATTTTTTCATATCGGGATTGTTGCTGGGGTACGCCTCCTTTCTTCTGCGTTGTTCTTTGCAGTTTTGTGGGTTTCTTGTCCATATGTTTAGGCGTTATTAATTGAGGGATATAACCAACCTTTTTGAAGTATCATAATTAGAGATAGGAAATATTTTATTGTACACCAAAATGTTAATACAGCAATATCAAAAGTCATTCGGAGATGATTTTTCCATCGCCAGATAACTTTTATTCGAGGAATAACATTGACGTTTGACAGTTTTTGTATGAAATAACTGTCAAAATTTCATAATTATTCCTTGAATTAAGTTACCAAATGGTTGAAAAATATGCCCTTATTAAAACTGGGCTGAGAATCAGCACTTTACGAACGTCAAAATTAAGACAGTCCCCCAAAACATCTGCCCTTCACCTCTGCCTAGTACTTTTATATCATATTACAAATTCGACGCTCCAGTCATCAAAAAAAGTTAGTAAGAAAGACAAAAATTCTTCCAAATATCCTGATTAGGTACAACCGAGATATTTGTTCTAAGCCAATTTCAATGAGATCTAATATCTGCGCATAGTTATAGCTCCCATCAAATTGCCTACAGCGTACCTGTAGTACCTTTGATGTTGCCGAAAAACAAAGAAAACAAATTAACTTTCATGCTCTTTGGAAGGTTGTTACAGTAATGTTATGCCAAATGATAATGTACCTATTTCCAATACTCCCTAAGCTCTCACAGAGAGGAGGCCTGTGTCCCAGCAGTGGGAACATTATAGGCCGATCGTGATTCAAATACTGGAATATGATAATTGAAACAATTAATCATCTTCTCGAGATCGGTCTCGAAAAGGATTTAGATTCGGGCTTATTTGCATAAAAATGTATTAAAATCTTCCGTTACAGCTTCTTTTTTGGACAGTTATAAATGGCTTAATTGATGTAGGAGACATGGATGTCATAAAGGTTATCGAAAATAATTTATTCGTGTGTTTGAATTATGGTGCTATTGATAATGTTACTTTTTTACCCATTAATTTGAATGAGACCGCATAATGACAAACATTACTCATGCTGCGTAGTATTCGCAATGGACTATTTATGACTAATGTATGAACGTAAATGGAGCAAAAAGAGTATACATCTGTTCGTATAGGTACTCCTTTTGCAGGTGGCGTTCTGAAGTTTCTGCCTACCCCCAGTGGAAGCCTGAGTTTATACATATTATTTAAATATGTATGTAATCTGCATTCGCGATTTATTTGCCAAAAATGTAAACAAATATGAGTTTATGGAAAAATAACTTTAAATCCTACGTAATAAAGCTCAGTTTACGCTACAACTACAAACATTTTTATAACTTTTTCAATAGTGCTAGTCACTCTGAAATCAACTTAATTGTCATTAAAATAAAGTTGATATTTGTTTAACTTGAAATAATATTAATTTGAAACATAAGTTTGAATAGACTGGGTATTACTCCTACTATCATATGATTAGGAATTAAATTGAACTAATCATAATCAGCCTATAATAATTATTCCCTCTGCACTGGACACTGGCCTCCTCTCGCCGAGAGAGAGTGGGCCTTAATCCACCACGCGGGCCCAGTGCGGGTTGGTAGATGTTATGTGTGAATAGAACTCGGTCTTGCACAATACATAAGTGTCCTTCTTATATATCTTAGACAAAGACATTAAAATATTTACTTTAAATCTATTTGACCCTAAGGTCAAATAATAAATAATAACGAATTAATTACAATATTTCTCTAAAGATATATTTTAATTAATTGTAATTAATGAATTACAATATTTCTCTAAAGATATATTGTAATTAGTCGTAATTAATTGTAATTAATTAATTACAATATTTCTCTAAAGAAATATTGTAAATAATTCGTTTATAATAAGTATATAATTATTATAATATAATAATATCTGCGTGCGTGCGTCTTACGTGGTCTTCTTCTTCTTAGCGTGTCGATAGCAATCTAAATGTACTCGGCCCAGAATTCGGCTACTTGTTTGGCGCCATCACTAGCGTCCATCAATTCCTGTAACGTGCAGCTGACAGGACACGCAGGGCACGATATTAAGTGTCTCATTGTTTGTGGAATTGCACCACATTTACACTCCAAGGCGGAGTCGTCTATAAATCTCCAGCTGAACAGGTTTTCCTTGCTTTGGCCAACCTGAGTCCGGAGTCTGTTTAAAGACTTCCAGGTTACCCAAGGTAACTCATGTCCAGGTGGGAGGTCTTCAGCGGGTGGAACGAACGGTTTGGGTAACGGAGCACTGTCTCGCCACAGCTTCAGTCTTTCTTGTGGTGGTTCGCCAGTGAGTGGGACGACATACTTTAAAAAACGGTTTCGGCTTTTCAGCCTTTGTGGCACAAGGATGTTGTCGTGCAAAGGGTGTCGTGTGTCAGAGACCATTTTGGCTCTTTCGCTGGAGCTTGCCACCGCTGTGCGAACCACTGGTGGCGCTATTCCTGCTAGTGGATACAGCATTTGTATCGGGGTCGGTTTTAGGCAACCAGTGATGATCCGGCACGTTTCATTCAAAGCTGTATCCACCAGCTTTGCATGAGCAGAACGACTCCACACAGGGCACGCGAATTCTCCCGCAGAATAAGACAGCGCCAGTCCAGTAGTCCGCATAACGTTATGCGGTCTTACGTGGTATGATGTTATGGATACCGTGCTTCATCATCTGCCTATAGCCTTTTCCCAACTTTGTTGGGGTCGGTTTGCAGTCTAACCGGATGCAGCTGAATACCAGTATTTTACATGGAGCGACTGCGTACCTGACCTCCACAACCCTGTTACTGGGTAATACGATATACCTTGGTAAGACTGGTTGTCAGACTTTTGGTCTTCTGAATACCCGTAAGGACTGCCAAAGATCCGTGAACAACAGCCGGGATCATCGGCTTAACGTGCTTTCCGAGGCACGGAGGGGGCTCTGTATGTAAAGATGATCACCCATCCTCAGACAAACCGTGGCAAACGTTGCTAAACCTGATCGATCGACCTGTGCAGCTGTTATTATGTATCACCTTTTTTGTATCTAAAAATATTCGAGAGAATGGTTTATCATCAACTATCCCTAAATTCTCAAGTAGGTATGTGCCTGTACATACAGATAAAGAATACCTAAGCTCTTTTATTCCCTCTACGCCTAAAACAAAGGCCCATCGCTAGACTATGCACTCGATTGATCGCCCCTATCGGCCCTATCTGTACTGACTAGGCCAAAATCTAGGTACCCTTTTCATCGAAATTGTTTCCACATTTTGGTCTAACTCCTAACATTCGAGATATTATCTAGAGATTCGACCTTGCGCACAGAATAGTATCTACACAGGGTCGGTTTCATTTGTGGAACGAAAACAGGCCAACGCACTCATAGATGCGGATTATACTACAGAGATCTCAGTCTGTCTCGGTTAAATGTCAGTCGTGAGTGCGCTTGCGCTCGATGTATTGTTACGGAAATTAATAATTAAGCGAATTGATGTCTACGTCAATCCCCTTTGTTCATAAATTCCCTTTATTCAGCGTTAAAATTAAATGACTAACTAATTAAATGAATTGATCAACGTTAACGTTAAATGTACGATTGAACAGTTGTTTAACCGCACATTTTTGACGTTTGAACGTCACATAACTTTGATCATCGTTTATATATAAACCCCTAGATGTCGTGTAAAAGCCATTCCATACAACTGTAAAAGATTGACAGCTAGTAGTCAATTTGAAAAGTAATTTCCCTGACTTTACATGACGCGTGTCTATGTGTGCGTGGGTTGTCCCTCGTAAATTGTAACTAAACTTCTGTACTAAAAGTATTCTGGGTCTCCGGTCAGACACGAAGGTTTCCGAAAGATTGTCGGCTATATTGGATATTTCGGCATTATTAATGTCTAGGATTTTACGGTATTCCGTAGCCTACCGGATATTCAGTGGAAGTACCTACAACGTTGGTAGGGTAGCTATGAGAATTCTGTGCAATATTAACTAGGAGTTTGACGTCATTTTAGATTTGGTGTTTAGAATGCTTAATGCATGATTTAACACCAGCACCCAAATTGCGTAACACACTATTATTCTCAATTTAAATAATTTTGAAGCATATTTCTAAACCATTGCTTCATATGTTCGAAAAATGTGTCTGCTTAACAACGCAAATAACGCAATGAATGTTGTTGAACTGTCAAAATGAAACCCATTGCTACTGATAGTATGTTACGCAATTACTCTGCTGGCTGAAAAGATTTTGAATACTGAATATGGATTACCCGATGACGGCTATGTTTTTAAGTTTCGCGAATATAAGATAACAAAAATAAAAGAATATACAATCAAACAGAAAGCGTGCTTTCTTTTAAAGCCTGTGGCTTTTACTCAAAAAAGAAGAAAAGAGGGATTTTCATTTCAACTGTCTCTTTTTAGGAATTCGGCCATTCCTTGCTGATTTGGGAGTTTTTGAACCAAGTTCAAAAAAAAGGAGGCTCTGTATTCGACCCGTATGTATGTATGTTTGTATGTCTGCGATTTTCTCAAAAACTAATGAACCAATTTTGATAATTCTCTCACTAATGTGATCTACATACTTTCAGGAAAGTTTTAGTATATAATACATTATGTAATTATTCTTAGGTACGATATTATATGCATAAATTTACTGCATCTCCGGCATTTCTATGCGAATTTTGATGATTCTTCTAGTCGGTGTCTTCAATTCTTCAATGCACTAGTGTTATTTGAATTTGTGTGGAGTAGGTACAACTAAAAAGTGAAAAATAAAAACGTTTTTACAAAAAAAAAACAAACGACTTCAAAAAAAAAAAAACTACAAAGTGATAAATAACTTTAATTTCGGAAGTCGGTGTCGTTGATTCCGCATTTTCGTTTTTTGACACCGACTTCCGATATTAAAGTTATTTATCACTTCGTAGTTTTTTTTTTTTTGAAGTCGGGTAAACATAACATCAAAATTAAAATTAATCTAGCAACAGAACCAAAGTATAATATACAGAGTGAAAGGGACATCGACGCACATCCTGTTACCATGTATTCAGTACATGATTCTAAACCTCCTTGCGTTGAAATTTTTCGTGAGTAATTAAAAGAAAGAAAAATAGCTCTGCAATACGTCATAATTGACCGCGTAAGGATTGACAGAGTGGATAGCCAAATCCTGAGGCATTGGTCGCATGTGCGTGTGGATTGAGTGCTTCTTTTTAAAAGAAGAGTTTAGGAAATAATTGTGAAAACTTCATGGTGAAGATAATGTGCATGTCCAAAATAATAATTTTTTTAAATTTTACTAACATAACAACAAGTATCTACCTTCTAACATAATATGGACTTGTATCAATTACTGTGTGCTTGGTCTGAAATAAATATTTTCAATTTCAATTGCACTTTTCTATGAAATTGCAATTTTATTTTTTGAAAATTTATACGCTACATCTAGATTCATGTTTTCAGTTTGCGCGTCGACGTCCCTTACACCCTGCATACTGTACTCGACGGTATTTTTATAATCATTTTGTCTATTTATTACAAACACAACTATCGTTACAGGCAATCACCCTAATGCGGTAGCGTGGTCTTTAGTTACATTCTAAATTACAATTAAAGCTACTAGTTATATATTAGCATAACATAATAGAAACAATGTTACCTTTGTGAATTCATTCAGAGAGCAATTAAATAAATCTATCCTATCAGCAGTGTTATTCAGTGTATGCAAGGCTCGCGTCAGGGGCGCTTTACTGAGCAGGCTGGTTCGCGCGCGCAGCACTGTTAACAGCCGTGGCCGTCGGCGTCGCAATGCGTACGTTTACTTCTTGTTTATCGTTTACCAAAATATTATGTCAGAGATTGTCATAATTACATCCAACAGGAGTTTACAACCCTCTCAATTATCACAAACTCGATTATAATATTCCTCGCATCGTTATTAATTGGAGCCCTTCCCTCAAACAACAAGTAATCCATACATTAATGTAACAAGGGACTCCTGAATTTCTGCCAATCGGTAAAATTGAAGTTTTAATGAGTTGTATGAAGTGTACAAGTGTTAGTTAATAAAGTTAGGAGAGTAACTCGAATGAGAACTCATTGGAAGGTGTCGCTAAGAAGTTGGGTGTCGTTACTTTATTTTACTTTTAAGTATAAACTCTCGTTCTGCTGCCTTGACTAAACTTCTGCTTTAGACGGTTTAAGTTTAGTTCGGTAAAATTAAATTGTGCCAAACCGACCAGATATGATTCAAAGTCAAAGCATTTATTTTAAACAGGCACATAAAAGGTAATTTTGAACGACAAAAATTACGTTAAAATAGAATTGATCCTAGTCACCCCTTCCAAAAGGTAGTTTTCGTTTGGAGAAGAATGGGCAGGAAACTCCTACTCTTTTAATTTTTTTTTACAATCTTGGATACATTAATAATGTGTGAAGACGATGCACCTAAAATAAAATTACTATACCATAATTGAAAATGAAACCATGACATATACATTAATTATGTGATAGATACATTTTAAAAGTAGACGTTTTTCATTAAAAAAAAAATACAAGTAATAAGTCAGGGTGTGAGTTAAAGTAATTACAGAATGTACATTATAGAATAAATTTTACAATTAAATTAGCAACCAGTTTGATTTTGCCTAGACTCTAGATTGTCCTATGGAGCAGGACTAGCATGTTTCCAAGCGTTCTGATCTTAGATATAATCCTCTAATTTATAGTATGCTTGTTCACAAAGTGTGCTTTTAATGTGAGTTTTAAATTTTCTTTCATTCATTCAGCGAGAGTAGATGCCGAACGGAGTTTGCCGATTGGCATTAGCCAAACAAAAGCCGAATATAATTATGTGTAGTAATACTGCCGAATCTAATGTACTTACCTGAACAAGTAGGATCCCTTACCCTACGGGGTTTTCGGAATACTTAGTGTGCACTTGTTTTTTTATTGCTGTATGGGCCTTTTTTTTTCTGGGGGTAACGTTTAAAAGGCGCCTGGTCTTTGGGGATAAAACCAGGGAATGTGGGATTTTTACCTCACTAAAACCACCCCGGCGGTCACCATCTGCACTATGGAACACACCGTTACTTCTCAAAAGACCAATCCGGAGCCCCCAGGGGATCAGACCGGAATAACTCCCTTGATCACGGCTGATGCAAAGTGACGGATGAGGTCTATGATGGAACGAGCATGCCCAGAAGATGCCTGTTCACTCTTGCTTTGAAGGCAGACGGGTTAAATGTTATTGAGTGCATGTCGATACTATGAGCTCGTAAAGCTTGCATTTAAGCACCAAATAGGCTATAATCGGTATTATAAAGTACTTTCATACTTGTTCGAGCAAGCCTCTTGTTATGCCTATTAAGAGGTCACGGGGATTCAGTATTAGGTATATACCTATCATTACATTGAATTCTCAAGTCTTTCGTCCTGATTTAGTAATATTAGTTAAGGCTATTCTGAAGGCTAAAAAAACTAATAGAACTTCTTGAAACTGGGGACGCTACTTTCTTTCGTTACTCATAGGAACAAATACAAAAGACATGAAAACCGTAAACTGTATTCAATTCTAGTTTTAAACTTATTTATTTTCTCCTCAGCGCCTCAAGTGTGGGTAGTCGACGAGGCTGGCGCCCCTCTCCTGGAGAAATACTATGAAGCTGAGTCGACGCTTGCGTTGACCTGCAGAGCGCGACACGTCGAGACCCCGACGCTGCTGACGTGGCTGCACGAAGGCAGGGCGCTGAATGCTGACACGACTCGCGGAGGGATCAGGTGAGACTAGCACCCTACACTTTCAATCATATTCCGAATGATTTTGTTGGAAATTGTTATTGTTATTGCTTCATACTATGAAAAAATCGACTGCTCAGCAACGTAACGTACGCAATGAATATTGTTGAACTGTCAAAATGAAAGGCATTTCCATTGCAATTGCTCCGCTATTTGTTTACTGGTTCACTTAAATCAATTGCTTTAATAGTAAGTGACGTAAATGTGAATCAGAGTTAGATGGTCTAATGATATTAAAAATGAATGTCTATTTTGGAGCGCTGGAAATCCGAGCTGTATTTCTTATCTTTACCCCATTATTCTGCCCCTTTTACAACGCGTCCCAAAATTCAACGATAAACGTGGGTGGATCTGATTATGACTACTCGAGATAAAATATTGAAAAAAAAATATCTCAATTGTTTTGGTAATTACAAAGTGGACTGAAAGTAAAAATCTTTGAAAATATTAAGAAAAAAAATAATTTTGATTGATTTTTGTGTAAAAACTACAGGCATTCTGAGATTTTTAAGGATTGTGGTGGATAGCAGTGCTACGAGGTTGCCGATACAAAAAAAAAACCAGATATATTTGAAAAATTGTGGTCATGGTAGTTAAAAATATCTTATAGGGGTGTCAATTTTCGAAGGATTTCAATGTATTTTTGTTAATTAAAAAAAAAATGTTTTTATTTTATTTTTTTTTTCTCGAGTAGCCATGAGCAGGTCCACCCTCTGGTGCCCGCTTATCGTTGAATTTTGGGACACGATGTATAAATATTAGGGTGACATCGTTACACAAATTGTAAACATGAATTCAGCATAATGATTCAAGGCTAGCGTAGTTTGTCGTCGGTTATCAAAAAAAAAATCAGTGAAAAGTACAATATCTACGCGGTGAAAATGTATGAAAGAGCATTTTTTTTTTTTGCAATAACCATTGAAACATTTCTTTCTTTTCGGAAAGTTTCAACGCAGGAGTTCAAAATTATGTACTGAATCCTTGGTAACAGGTTGCGCGTCGATTACCCTGCCTCTCTGTATACTTATATACCGACGAATACATTACATCTAAAATAAAATTCAAAGTCCTGAATGACTGATTATATCAACGCACAGGCCACTGGTCTTAGAGACATGAAATTTCGAGGGTGTGTTCTTTGTGAAGATTAGGTATCCATTCAGAAAGGGTTTTTCGAAATTCCACCCCTAAGAGAGTGAATAGGGGAGGGTGAGATTTCACGCGGACGAAGTCACGGGCAGAAGTTAGTAAAATATAAAGCACAAACCAGATTGTATTGTCTGACTTATTTCTGAACTTAAAATGAAACTTGCAACCATCTTTGTAGCAAGGCTGTCTGAACCCGACAAAAACATGAAATCCGTCCTTTTGTCAAAAGCAAAGATTCTCACATGATTATCTCTAATATCTACGCCCTAAAATAGTTTTCACTTTAGTTGCACGCTTAGGCATTTTCCGATCATGTTCATCAAAACATACTTTTTTCAGCGAATTTTCAAATTCTTTAGACCCGCATGCATCGTCATAATGAGGACTCGACTATTTCAATTTAAGTTCTGGTGATGTATTTTAGTTGAGGGAGGGGCTTGTGGCTAAGTAATATCAGCCGCACGGGTCGATCGATCAGGTTAAGCTACGCTTGCCGCGGTTGGTCCGTGGATGGGTGACCATCTTTACATACCAAGACCCCTCCGTGCCTCGGAAAGCACGTTAAGCCGTTGGTCCCGGCTGTCATTCGTGGATCTTTGACAGTCGTTACGGGTAGTCAGAAGCCGAAAGTCTGACAACCAGTCTTACCAAGGGGTATCGTATTACCCAGTAACTGGGTTGTGGAGGTCAGATAGGCAGTCGCTCCATGTAAAATACTGGTATTCAGCTGCATCCGGTTAGACTGGAAGCCGACCCCAACATAGTTGGGAAAAGGCTAGGCAGATGATGATGATGATGTATTTTAGTTGAGAAAATCTAGTCAAAGTATGTGTGGATTAATAATTCTGCTGCCACTATGCTATCTAGGTTGAGCTTGTGAGTAAATTAAATTAAACTTGATTACTGGCTGCTAGAATATTCTAAAGTAAATGAGATCCATTACTTAAATAGTTGAAAACTGTTAACCAGGGATGATATAAATACAACAACTGATTTATAAAAAGATTTTCATAGATTCTATAATCATAATCATAATTTGTCGGTCTTGAGAATTAGTCAATGATATCATCACATTCTGCCAAGTGTGGCGTGCAAATTATACGATAATTTCTTTAAAGAAATTTGACCTTTATGTCAAGCTACGCTCGTAAGTAATGTCATGTAATTATCACGAGGCCAATAATATTGATAAAAAATTCTGAAAAATCCAAAAGTAATCCTTACTTACTCATAATGCTCATTTGATCATATAAAAAACCATAAATATAGATATTATATTAGTTAGTTTTTTATTAATTAAGTATATTAAACTGCTTTGAATAAAAGAGCCATTTTCAAAAGGGTTCCTCCTATGGGAGAAACCCATCAATAAAAAAAATGGACTAAATTAATTATTTTTTTCGCAAGCTACAATGTTTTTTAAAGCACTCTCTAAATTTAATGCTTCACATTATGTGTCGTGCAAAAAAAAAAAAAAAATCAAAAGTAATTTATTCAAACTAGGCTGAGAATCAGCACTTTTCGAACGTCAAAATTACATAAGATAGTCCCCCAAAACGCCCGCCCTTCGCCACTTCCTAGTGCTTTCGCTGGGGAGAAGAAATGGCGGAAAAAACCCCCAGCAGCACAGACAACAAAACTTAAGACGTCCGTCTTCATTACCAAAAAAATTTAGATATTTTTTTTTTTCATTATTTTTTCTCGAGTAGTCATGATCAGGTCCACCCCCTGGTGCCCCGCTTATCGTTGAATTTTGGGACACGTTGTATATAACGGAAGAGTTCTTTAATAACTTTTGAACTCAATTCTTTGGGACATTTGTACCAAAACTTTTTATGTGACATTTTGAGGTAGGCTATGTATGCCATTTTGAACTTAGCCAATTGACCTTTGACCGGTGGGATTTGTTAATTTAGGAGAAAAGGGCGTTGGAATTATATGAAGTAACTTGGAATCTACTTCGAAAGGCCCAACAACGCGGAACAGTACAAGTAGATACTTCTTTAGGTACCTATGAAATTGAAATAGTTGGAACTTTACCATAAATTAGAATTCAATAGACAAAATAATTATAGTTAAAAAAAATAGCCCAAATCGTGAATATACCTATAATCCCTCCAACCTCATTCACTCAATTTAAATTTTAACTTTTCCAATAATTAATTCAAATCACCATCCAAACAAGGAAATAATGGTTTAGTTTACAATCTATCGGAACTTATAGTGTACAGAAAAGGAAGCAAACCGGATTGCTTATACATACACAATGTAAACGGGGCGGCTCACGCAAACGTGAAACTTGAAGCCGGGCCAGACATTTATGAAATTTTAAATAGATCCCGCTCAGAAACACGCCGTTGACAACAACCTAATAGAACGTTGACGTTGTGAATATTGTTATACACTTCCTTCAGACTGCGGAAATGTTTGCTGCCCTATTTTTTTTGGACTATGGAACAGTAAATGGTTTTTAGAGATTTTGTGTGTATAAATGTGTTCAATAACTGGATGAAGAATCACTTATTTTACTCTAGTCTTCTGGATCGTATAACAATGTGGTGGACAGTCACAGCGATTAACGAAAACCCAGTCTTATTGTTACCTTAAATATTGTAAAAATAGTACAGTTAGACAAAAAGCTCCTTTATTTACTAGAGGTTGTTAAGAAGACTGTTCTTGACAGGTTTTATTTATATAGTAGTTAGTTACTAGTTATTCATCGACGTGTATTGTCCCTTTATTCATCAAGTTTTATATGCGTCATGTTCGTGAACGGGCGCCGTCGATTGCGACTGGTCATCTCCTCTTAACTGCCAAGGCTTATTTTTAATCTTATTTATTATTTAGAAGCAACAAGAATAATATACCCAGGATTTTGTAATATCTTGATTTAAAAGAAGGTCTTTGGAGTTTCTTGCCCGTTTCGCCCCAAAGAGATCAACGTTTTGGAATGGGCAACTGGTTTCAACTTTCTGACTTACTGAGCGACTCTTTGACAGTTCAAAAGTGCCTGTAAATGGTTTAATGGAAATAAATGCTCTGAGTTTGATTAAAATTCATGAAAATATTACTAAAGTACTTTCTTCTTTCACAGCGTGAAGACAGAACAAGTGCCAGGGGGCGCTGATAGTCAGCTGCGTTTGGCACGTGTCAACAGCAGTGACGCTGGCAATTACACATGCGCAGTCCGAGGCGCCAGATCCCACACCGTGTCTGTGCACGTACTCAACGGTACGTATCGGGCATATTATTGAGAATATAAGTTTTTTGCGGGTCGAGGCCTGTCGGGGAAGGCCCCGGCCATAGGTAGAGGTGGAACACCGCGGTGGTTTTAGCCGGTAAGAGTCCGGCATGCCCCTCTGTCACCCCCACGATGGAGTAAGTCCAAGAGGATTTCCACAGCGAAACAAAAAAAAAAAAAAGGTATTTAAGAAAGCTAGTCTTGATGGTATGGTAAGCCTATGGTTGCTTGCACAAAGACGCGGGTACCCGGTTGAGAGGACTACATGACCTAAAGCGCGGTCTTTGTCGGACTGCATAGAAAAGAAAGAGAAGCGCGATGACACAACGCTGGTAATTTATTGCAAAATATGAAGCAATTATCTATTTACGAAAAATCTATTGTTTGGACTAAAAATTAAAACACTAGAGTTTTAGTATGTTGCTTGTAGAATAATCTGACAAAAAATCATAATGATTGTATTAAAATTTATATTAGTATGGTTTTTATTGTAAAAAGAAAGTTTTTGGAGGTATCTTCATGATTTTTTTCTATCGTACCATATAAGTTGTATTATGTTTTCAACACACTATCTACCTAGCATATCATATATATATTTTTTTTGTTTACTGTAGTCGATCATACACTTTTATTGTTTCTAAAACTTGCGTTTTTTGCGTTTAGGTCCTGTAATCCGTACCGATCGGTGCGCATAAAATAGCCCCATATTAACGTATGCGCTCACACATAAAGGAACAGGTAACACATTTTTAGACCGTGATCTGAGGGTCTACACCCTAAGTTTCCAATCCGTAACTTCGGCCGAAGTAATGGGTGCTTCCTACAATCCAATTTCCATACCACCTACGGATATAAAATTAGTTCGGGGCCCGCACCCTAATTGCGTAACACATTATCAATCTGAATAATTTTGAAGCAAATTGCTAATCCATTGCTGCATAAGTTACAAAAATGTGACTGCTCAACACGTAAATAACGCAATGAATATTGTTGAACTGTCAAAATGAAACTGATTCCAATTGATAATGTGTTACGCAATGGCCCCGCAGGTGTAAGATTGAATGAAACCACGATTTGATAGCTGTCGGTACTCTCGATATGTATTTGCCCGATCGATTTTTTTCTATTTGAAACATGCTTTGGGATTAACTACTTTTGAAAGGGCACGTATTATCGTTGACGGACTTAGTGAGTACTAGAAAACCCGCTGTTTTATGCAAGTTATGGACATATGAAATACCAGAGTCATCGTGAGTGCGTAGATTTTTCAGAGCCAAAATTGAAACGCCTCATGTGCGTATTATGACACCGTTGTACAGTAAATGGTGGTAATATTTTAACATGAATACATGTTATCTAAATTATTAATAGATTCGCAATACGTATACGAGTATATCAGGTCCAAAATTGTAGAATTAAATGCAGAAGTGGCAGGCACTATTGGCTAAACGTGCGCATTCTGCTCTAAATGGCTCTATTTAAATACACGTGTACACAATTTTGAACCTCTGCATTGAAAGTTTTCGTCGGTTATAAAAAAAAACTACCGTTTCATAGAAAAGTGCAATACCTACGCGGTTAAAATGAATAGAACAGCAGTTTTTAAAGTTCCGTACCTCAAAAGGAAAACAACGGTACCCTTATAGGATAACTTTGTTGTCCGTCTGTCCCATTATCTCGGGAACGCGTGAAGGTATCAAATTGAAATTAAAACCATATACTCAAGTCTACAGCCCCTTAAAGCTGTGAAAAAATCAAACTTCTAAATTAAAGTAAAAAAAGATACGGCCGTTTATGTCGCAAAAAACGTATATTTCGACACTCTCAAGGGAATCAAAATTTATAGGGTACTTCCCGTTGACCTAGAATCATGAAATTTGGCAAGAAGCAAGGTCATATAGCAAAAGTGAAGGAAAAAATCCGGAAACCGTAAATTTGTAGTTACACTAAAAAAAAATCCGTGATAAACTATTTAAATAGGGGAGAGGTGCTATGATGGGGACAAAATTCTTTACTGACTGATTTAGGGCAGTTAATGAGAGATAAATAAAAAAGTTTACATTTATATCATAAAGTATTTATTAAAGTTTAAAAAATTAAATAAAAAACAACAGTAAATCGGCACATTTAGAAATAAAAATCAAATTAAAAAACATGTCGATATGTCCCATTCATAACAGGGTGACAATGAATGGGACATCAAAAGTTATGAAAGGGACATATAAAATAAAACCTATATTTTAACAAATCTTATTTATTATTGTAAATCTTTATGTTTTATAATCAGTATTTTATACGCTGAAGTATTAATTATTATTTAGAAGATTTTAATAATATTAAATAAATTTGATGCAATCAATTAAACACCTTCAAATTAAGTAGCAAAAGTAGAAAATATAATAATAAATGTAGTGGGACAAGTTACAAAAAAAAAAAATGCTTTTAAACCGCATTTTTCATTTGCCCATTTTAGACAAACTTTGCATTAAAACCAATCCTCCTTACTTGTAGAAAATTTCTGCTTACAGACACGCTCATATCTTCTATAGTGTTTGATGTAAGTTTATGTAACGGTTCATTATCACAATCAGACACAATCGACCTGGAACCAATCCTGGAACCGAATTAGCGAGCAATTTTATAAATACTTAGATAATAACATTCAAAAGCAAAAACTGCCACCATGCATCACTCAGAAAATCTCGTAATTAAAGGGACGGTTATGAAAGGGACGTCCCATTCAAGACCTATTAGAGTGTCCCAAACAAAACTTTCATGCTTTTTGTAAAAGTAACCCCACACCAAAAAAAGTCATAAAGAAAGATTGCGTAATTGTGCATTTACCTGTTAGATACATAAACCACTGATTAGTTTACATTATACAGGGTGTCCAGTAAATAATACGACATATTTCAGGGGGTGATAGCTTGAGTCAATACCTTTTTTTTTTTTTTTGTTGCGCGGTGGAAATCCTCATGGACTTCCTCCGTCGTGGGGGGGACAGAGGGGCATGCCGGACTCTTACCGGCTAAAACCACCGCGGTGTTCCACCTCTACCTATGGCCGGGGGTGCGGCCAAAACAACACAATATATGTTCCGCGAAATGTAACTTTTTGTTTCACCACTGTAGGTAGCGATAAAAAAATCGTTCTGCGAAAATTTAAACAAAAAATGGTATTTCTTGAAAAAGATCTTGTTTTTGATAGAAAAAAGACTTACCAATGAGTAGAGTAACTATTCACAAATAATTTGATGTAAAAAGAAACTAGAAAATAAATTTTTCATTACGAGATACTTCAAAATCTGTTTCAAGGTAGAGATTTTTCGATATTTCGGAAAATTTTGTATAACTGTAAATCCGTAACATTTTGCGGAACATATATTTTGTTGTTTTGGTAGGTATTGACCCAAGCTATCACCCCCTGCAATATGTCGTACTATTTACTGGACACCCTGTATGTATAGACTTTCAAATATTACTACATTCATGTAAAACACGACCATAAAAAACACATAATAAAATACTTTTCATTACGATATATTTCAACAACGCTTCACCATTAATTGTATGACATTTGACAGCCAAGTGTCAGTTACGTCAATGTGCCCTATGGATTAGTCTTGCCAAAATATAAAAAAGGAAAATGGACGACTGTGCTCCTAGCGGGATTTGCTCATTTCACCTAAGTTTTCTCGGTGATTTTTTTTTTCAAAATACACCGGCAGATATAATAAAGATAAACACGTTCATCATTCCTATCCTAATAGTAGCCATGGTTTGAGGCCTCAGGTTATTTTATAAATAAAACCATTGAATAATAGCTTCGTTGAGTTCATGACTGCCACAAAAAAAAGAAGAAAAGATTTTCTATTTGCCGATTCAGAAAAATTGTGCAATGAAAAGCACAAATATGGGTTCAGCAAATTACTAAAAGGCACTAGAAAGTAAAAGCTAGCCATATAAATGCATGAATCAATCCAATTCTCAAATAAATATTAAATCAATCATATTTCATCACCAAACGTTCTCAAATAAAATAAATGTAACCGAAGATCAAACACCAAATATCAAAATTCAATCTTTGATATCGAGGTTTGGGCCAAAAAATGTTTTCCAAGTTCGATCTCAACTCGCAAACGATATTATTATGCAAATAAAGATCAAACTTTTGTACGAGTATTACAGAAACTGATTTAAGTAGTACAAGAAAACTTGAAAGTCGGAGTCGCGCCTAAAATAATAATGCCCCTCTTTCCAGTAAAATATTAATAAGATAAGAAAATGAAAACAAGCTACTGAAACTTCTTTCTTTTATCTTTTGGGGGCTGACCAATGTATACTCATTTTTGATTGGCATTATTGTAATTTATAATATCGATTATCGAGTATTACTTGCAAAATTAGGTTTGTTGGGTCACAAATGTAAAAGGGATGAATGAAAGGAATGATATGAAAGAGAAGGAAGAAAGAAAGACAAAAAGTTTATTTGGACACAGTTCGAGAAACACAAAATACAAAATTAACAAAATAATAATTATGTTTCAAACAACAATAGCGTGTGCCTCACGGCTGCGCAAAAAAGGTTCTTTTCAGCATCAATGCCACACAGATGCTGTCTGACGCTGGTTTTCTAATGAACCTTTAGGGACAAGTGACGAGGAATACACAGTTTCAACATACGTAATACATACTTTTTATCCTTATAAATCCTAACTTATAATATTATAAATGCGAAAGTAAGTTTGTTTGTTTTTTTGGTACCTTTTCACGCCTAAACCACTGAACCGGTCATCCTGAAAATTTGCTTATACATTAAACGGACCCGAAAAAAATGCTGTTCACGAGGAAAACAACAATAACGTTATTATAATAATAGATGACGCCACGTGTATTGTTGTTTCCCTCGGGAACAGCACTTTTTTTCGGGATAACAGGTACCCTATGTCCGTTTCTGTACACCTGAGAACGTACATGCAAAATTACAGGACGATCGGTTCAGTGGTTCAGGCGAGAAAAGATAACAAAGAAGCTTACTTTCGCATTTATAATTTTAGTTAGGATACGATAGGATTTCATGCGGACGAAGTCGCTGGCAGCAGCTAGTATATAAATAAAGGAAGGAAGTTAATGATAGCCGCAGCGTAAGGGTTGACAGCGGGAATGGAAAAAGAAAACGTGTTGCACCAACCCCTAATGACAAAAGACAAGGACGGGAAGTTGATGATGAAAGGAATTCAGCTACATGCGATTGATATAGGAATTTGAATAAAGAAGGATGCGGATAAATATTTAACCAACCTAATAAGGAAATTACATGACCTAAACGCAAAAAACGAAAGTTTTATAATGCCTAAAAGTATATGATCGACTACAGTAAACAAAATCAGAAAAATATAATTATGATATTCTTCAGGATACGGTACGGTACGGTAGGTAGGTACGTAGATAGTTTGTTGAAAACATAATACAACTAATTTGATACGATAGAAAAAACCATGAAGATACCTCTGAAACCATTCTTTTTACAATAAAAACTATACTATCATTCTGTTTTTTAAAGGTATTTTCATGATTTTTTTCTATCGTACCTAATATGTTATATTATGTTTTCCACAATCTATCTACCTAGCATATATCCTACGGAATATCATATATATATATATTTTTTTTTGTTTGCTGTAGAATAGAATAGAATTCTCTTTATTATATACACCATATAAATTACAGACATAAATATAGAAACTTTACAATGGGTGACACAATGGGCGGTCTGTACAGTAGTCGATCCACAGTCGATCATATACTTTTATTGTTTCTAAAACTTGCGTTTTTTGCGTTTAGGTCCTGTACGCCCCATAACAGAAACAAATATAAGTATGTAAGAGGAAGTCTGAAAATGGTGACGGTTACCTACCAAACAGTTATGTGGAAATCAGTTCATAGGCTTGCAGGAGAAGTCATGAATAAAGTTTTGACTATAAATTCACATTTATACTTTCTCTTACCGACGTAATCTTTCCAGCTCGAAGGGCCATGTAGAATTTAGTACCTGCTTGGTTTAGCACTAACATCTGAGTTGGTTAATATTTGGATGATTTAGTATTATATTAGACTAATTCAATGATACGAAATGATATGGTTTAAACGCTATATTGAATACCAGTGATAGTCATCAAATGGTATATCTAATCTAAATTAGCACTAAGATGGTTTGATCTAGTTTGGTTTGAGTTACGCGATTGGTAGTCGAGCGAACACTAACTGGTAATAGATGCGATGCATGCATTTATGAAAATGCACTCCAGCAAAAGTGCAGAGCTGTTCGGTTGCAAATATTGTACCGAACACATATCTAGTACAATATTCTTTCACTAACACGTGCCCCTTTGTTCCAGAAGAAAGCCTAGCGGAACTGCACGCCGGGACCCAGTCACTGCACCCGCCGTCGGTGACAACACTCATTTTACTCCTGACCATACTCTACCTAGCAGAAGAAACACTGTTCTTCAAACCTGTGATTACTTTCACGGCACTAGCTGATATAGCACAGGCCCAAGGCCCACCGAATGAACTTTATATATTGTTGCCGACGTGATAAAAAGCGTTTCGACACATGTAAATATACGTTTGATTATGAAGATAAATTATGAATAGTTATTGGGAAATAAAATTTCATTGTATATTTTGATAGTTTTATTTAGAAGCCTTGAATTAGTTACAGCTGTATGCGGACCGGTCAAAGTATACGAGATGGTGTGGGAGAAGGAGGAAGGTGTACCTTTCAAAAAGTATAAAAAGCAACATCTACAGATGTCAGCTGTTTCATACAAACGTTCGTTCCTACTTGCCCAAAATGTGTGAAACAGCTGATTTTATTTTCGTGATTTCAGAGTCGGTCCCATAGTGAAAGTTGTTCAGTTCGATGGTCTAAAGCACCTCTTAAAGCTTGTAAGATTAATTTTTTAACACCTTATATACACGGATAAAATGGCAGGGGGTGACTAGCACACTCAATAATGGGCCCCCGGAAATGGTCGCTAGCACATAGTGACGTAGCGACAAGGGGGCAAATCATTATTATTACGGAATCGTTTCTCGTTTTTCACATATTTATCCTTCTCATTTGACTTGTCAGCCAAATCGGACGCCTACTGTTTTCTGTCGCCCCAATTCGTATTAGCGTTTATCTTATAATGTTAAGTCTTATAATTACCAAAGAGGTTGCTACAAACCATGCAGATCATAATTTCTATACAGCACTGTGTAAATAGACGGCCATCTTTTCTCATCTTTGAATCACATCAAAATTAACCTGAAAGCTAAAGATAAAAGATTTGCAATTCCTTACAAGATTACGAATTTCCTGTAACAGATTCCAAAGCTTTCCAAAACCACAAATTCTTTAGCTATTCCAAATTTTTACGAGTCAAGTTCTAGAATAACTCTTGAACTGAATTTGGTATCAACAAAACCTTTTAAAACTTCGGTAATAAACTTGGAGCAGCGGTTGAATACACTGAAAATGAATAAGCAAAACTCTATTCTAAGTATAGACGACAGCACATCAAGCTACTACAATCTGTCAAATTGCTTTAATAGATTTTCAACATTATCGCTAAAGCATTAGGTTCAAAATTGATTAGGTAAATTTGACATTTTCGGGTAGCTTGATGTGCTGGCGTCTGTACCTACCTGGCTGAAATTCGGAAGTAGGAATGGTAGTTTTAAAATCCCTTCTTTATTCTTGTATCATCAATTTTACGGGCACCCGTGCCTTTCAAACAACAAAGCGATGATACTATTATGATCGGCCGGCTGTAGCTCAAAACCAGCGCTGCGGCACTGTCGCGTATAGGGTCTTAGCATTATGCTAAGCGATGGCCGTTTTGCGTGGATATGACGCTTTCCTCCAACTTGTTCTTTTTTCTGTTTATGTTCTTTCTCTGCGTCATGTTTACCGCAAATGAAAGTATTTTCTCTCTTCTTGCTTATGAAATTTCACCCTCCCCCCATTCACCCTCTTAGGGGTTGAATTTCGAAAAACCGCTTCTTAGTGGATACCTATTCTTCACAAAGAACACACCCTCCAAATGCCATGTCTCTAGGACCAACGGTAGGCTGTGCGTTGATATATCAGTCAGTCAGGACTTAAGGGACCAACAAAGAAAGGGTTTTTCGAAATACCACCCCTAAGAGGGTGAAATTTTACGTGGACGAAGTCGCGAGCAGAAGCTAGTATCCATACTAATATCCGTAATAAATTATAAATGCGAAAGTGTGTCTGTCTGTCTGTTACCTCTTCACGCTTAAACCGCTGAACCGATTTCGATGAAATTTGGTATAGAGATAGTTTGAGTCCCGGGATAGGATAGTTTTTATCCCAATATTCCCACGGGAAACTTATGCGGGTGAAACCGCGGGGCGCTGTTAGTTAATTATATGTCCAGGTTTTCTCACAATGTTTTCCTTAGCAGATGTCAGTAACGTAACGACCAAGATAAACCCAGAAAGATAGAAAAAGGCACATTATTTTGTAAAAACTCTGACAAATGTTCGGATGTATTTTTTTGTGTGTTTCCAAGCAATTTCCAAAGCTTTTCTTTGGTTGTCAAGTCTTCGCAAATCTTTGAACTACAAAAAATTCTTATAAAACCTTTACCTTTGTGTAAAAGGCGAATAATATAACAGAAAAGCCACAAGAGGCACTCGCGTATAGAAAATATTTACAAAATACCTTAGCTTCTGAAAGATAGGCATAATTTCCACTGACTTCAAAGGATCGGCGCCGATATTCTATTTTCATATCGAATATTTTTCAAGTAATCTTGGTTGATGCGTCCTCGTACCTGTTATAGTCGCGAATCAAATTTTAATCAAGATACAACCTGACACTGACCTGCAAATTACAAAAAACGTAAGAAAATTTGAATTTCGCGGTCTACCACTGCGCATTCACCTTAAGTGGCAGTGGGCAGGGCACATTGCTTGCAGAACAGATGGCGGATTGGGCCGAAAGGTTCTGGAGTAGCGACCGCGTATCGGAAGACGTGGCGTTGGAAGGCTGCCCACAAGGTGGACCGACGATCTTGTGAAGGCCGCGGGAACCCGTTGGATGCGAGAAGCAGAAAACCGGTCGAAGTGGAAGTGCTTGGGGGAGGCCTATGTCCAGCAGTGGACGTCTTTCGGCTGAAATGATGATGATTATGAATGATGTTTACAACAGTGAAGTCTGAATTCTCTTCCTTTTGGAAAAACATCCAAGCCAACGCGCACGTAATTGAATTTCGTGCGTTATCTTGTAAATATGTCTCGTATTCATATTCAGAGCATAGCACCACATGCTCCCACACGCCTGTACGACTACACTAAGAATTTTATGATATCAAGGTTATGTATATTATTTAGGCTCTTGAGTTTTATGGTTTCCGCTAGGTAAAGGTATTTTAGTTCAAAAGAAGATATTTACTCGAAGTCAACCTTCGTTCAAAAATATGATTATGTTGATCATATTTTTTTCAGTGCTCAGAGAGATGCTATCTGCGATGCGATAGAGTGATACATAATCAATGATATACGAGTACATACAGTATCATCATTTACCTAGCCTTTTCCTAACTATGTTGGGGTCGGCTTCCAGTCTAACCGGATGCAGCTGAATACCAGTATTTTACATGGAGCGACTTCCTATCTGACCTCCATAACCCAGTTACTGGGCGATACCCCTTGGTAAGACTGGTTGTCAGACTCGGACTTCTGACTACCCGTAACGACTGTCAAAGATCCACGAATGACAGCCGGGACCAAACGGCTTAACGTGCTTTCCACCCATCCACAGACCAACAGCGGCAAGCGATCGACCTGTGCGGCTGTTATTATTTAGTCACGGGCCCCTCATGATATACATACAGTAATCGTGTGAAAATAAAATGATTCAATTCTGCGATATCTAATCTCAAAATCACTATGCAACATGTTAACATCATTTGATTGCATAGGTTGGTGGAATTTATTGAGTAAGCTGACAAATGGATGGCTGGTAGCAGCTGGATGAGAGTTGCCGAAAATCGAGTTGAATGGCGTGCAATAGGAGAGGCCTATGTCCAGCAGTGGACTGCTATAGGCTGATGATGATGATGATGATGATGAAGCTGACAAAAATTATTCGAAAGTGATTAGCATAACAAACTATAGTCCGCGCGGAACTAGTTGGCCGCGCCTTAGGTATGTGAGCGGTGGGACGGAGGGGCGGGGCCGCATTATTCAGTACGTGCGAACCGTCGCCTCACCCCTGTCCCCACCTCAGCGGCCAACTAGTTCCGCGCGGACTATAGCAGGAACAATGACCACCTCTGGACAAAGAAGTCTTCACAAAGGCCGCTTTCCGAATTAGCTGTAATCGCTCACAGCGCTCACATCATCTCACATGCGTTCCGTTTTAGATAATACGATTATGACAGCTGAGGGCTGTCAACAATTCGGAACGCCCGTGAACGCGCTCACAGTGCTTACTCAATGTCAAAACAATATTACAGCAGTATTTCTTTGTATAAACACCACATTTCTTCTTTTTCTTTGTTTAGGTGGCGACTGTCAGCCAGAAGCACAATTTCGAAAATGCCGCGTTAGGCCCTGCGCAGACGGCACACTTTTTGTGCGATCGAGTCTGCGGCGCACAAAAAGTCTGCATGGCGCGCAAAAAGTCGGTCGCGGATTTTTCACAGACTCAACGCACACGACGCACATCTTCGATCATTTTGTCGGCAGAGCTGTAGATTGTAGATTTTCTTTTTAAATGTCTATCATGATATTCTGCCTTAGAAGTATCATAAATTGCTGGTCTGTTTTGTATTTCTTGAATTAACATAGTTACATCGACCTCTGGCGCCATGATAATAGATCGCGTGCGTTACGTCCACCCCTAGCAAATGCAGATTGCCGACTAAAGTGTGCGCCGTCTGCGTTAGCGCGCGTTGAAGCAAACGTTCAATTTTTTTCACACACTTTTTGTGCGGAGCGGCGCGCCGCGGCGCGGTGCGATCTGCCCGAATTACACGGATTTTTTGTGCGCCGGACTTTTTGCGCGTCGTGTGCGTTACTGCATATAATTGCATAGGTTCTATTTTCACAGACTAAAAAGTGCGTCACGGATAGTCTGTCGTCTGCGCAGGGCCTTAGTTTAAAGATATGATGCATCTCAAAACAAAACACACACTGACACACACACGCACACACCCTCGCATTCTTGACAGCGCTCACGGTGATATTATTAGAAGGCATGGTCGGCGTTATCGCAAGATGGCGCATTTCATGACGTCATCTATGACGATTTACGGGACATCGTTATCGCGCTCACGCTAATTCGGTACGGGTTTAAGCACGCTCAAATCGATTATATCGATTACATTCCTAACTCGGAACGCAGCCAAAAATAAACAGGGTGTAAAGGAGATATCGATGCGGAAACTGTTACCACGAGTTCATTATACGTGCGTTATACTAAGTCCGCCAGCGTTGAAATTATACATCGGTTATAAAAAAAAAAACAGCTGTTCGATAAACTTTCACCGTGTTGCACTTTTGTAGAAAAAAGTTGTTTATTTTTTATTCTACTTCGTGTAAAATGTAAATCCTCTTTAATCGTCTGTAATCCTCTTTTATCCTTTAAATAACAATTTTGCTACAACTAAGACCTCAGAAGTTTGAAATAGTTTTCCCTTTTACAGCGGACATGAAAAGACCAAGGGGGAACGCCTTTACTAAGCTCAGAGGCATAAAGGACAAGATTAAATCAGATTCCATGTTCGTACAAATAGCGACGTTGAAAGCGAAATCTACTTACCTTGGTGAGATCTTGTTAAGTCATGTTTGCCTAGTACTTTTTAAGCGAACACAGTTTATTCTCACTTACTTTTTCATAGGATTTTAATTATGCTATATTTTTAAGTAACTGATATTGATATAATAATATCATAAGTAATAATATAATAGGTCATTCAAATCATTTACGCACACCAATAATCCAATAGCTTTGTTTCCATATCCTGCAATAGTCCTACACCAACCGGGGGTTGTCCTTGGGTACAGGGATAAACGTCGGTTGGTGCCTCATTTCATTAAAAACGTCTAATAGGCCTCTGCGAGTTGGCTTCGGCTCCTCGTACGCCTTCCAAAGGTCCGGGACCCCACGGTCCTGAGAAATATCAAAAGACGTAAAAATTTAATGGACCGTTAAAAAGGTCATTCAACAAGACCTTGTTAACGGTCCATTAAATGCAAACTAAACATAATAGTTAACAGGATGGTTTATTACAATTTTCTTGCTGATTTAATTCCATTTCAAACATCCATATGTTTTTTTTTTTAACAAAATGATACAACACTGTTTGACGTCAAGACCTCAAAGTAAGTAAATTAAATTTCAATACCTACTCATTTACAGCTTGAAAAGGGTTTGCCAGCCGGTTCTAAACTTTAACACACATTCATAAAAGCTATATCTTTTGATAAGTATGGCAACCATAAGTTTGTTTTCAGTTCGTCCTTTTGAAACATGGTTGAAAATTGAATGACTTTAATAATTAAGTTGAAGCAAAGGTGTTAATAAATTATTTATCGGGCCAGATTGTTTGACATACACGGTTGGAATTATTAATACTCTGAATATAGACAAGTATTCTACTGTAGAGCAAAGGCTTTTCCATAAAGGTGAGAAAAGAAATCTATATAAGTGAATACAAATCAATAAAACTGATGGTAAAGGCTAGGCAGATGATGATGATATTATGATGAAAGATTATTAAACCCAAAATCACACACTCTTCAGTGATTTCTAACAAACCCCGCTAAGTAAACACCTCTAATTTCGTCCCTCTCCTAAGAAAACCCGTTAGGTAGGTAATTAACGAGATGATCTTACACTATTCCTAATTATGGTGTTGACACAAGAGCTGATAAGAAAACTGATGTCCTATCTAATTAATGATAAACCTACGTGGGAAGTTATGATGATGAACTAGACTAAAGTCTATTACAAATGTTTCAAATTTATGTTATTTCAAGTTAAACAAATATGAACTTTAATGGAATGTTAATTAAGTTGATTTCAGAGTAACGAGTACTATTGAAAAAATTATAAAAATGTTTGAGGTTTTAGCGTAAACTGCACTTTATTGTGTAGATATTAAAGTTACTTTTCCATAAACTCATATTTGTTTACATTTTTATCAAATAAGTCGCGAATGCATATTAGAGCCAATTATTTTGTTTATGTCCTAAAGAGGCTATGTATTGTCATACAACGTGGCAATGCCGCCAGTCTCTTGGTTACATTACCAGTCGACTGCGATGCGGAGGGATGTTTCGACCCCATTTTTTAGGTTTGGAATAGTATTAGTTAGGTTAGAATCTTATATTTTGATTGAAAGAGCTGGAAGTCATGGAGACAGGCCTTTACACAGCAGTGAGATGATGCAAGCTAATAATAATAGTAACGTAGACTGCCAAGTCGACTATATTATTAAAAGTATAAGAATAAAGTTCTTATACTTATTTCAATAGCATGTTTTTGGAACAATAGAAAAACAAACTTCTCCAAAATAAATACGAAGTAGGTACAAACTATAATTGAGCAAGTTATTTTAAAATAAAAACCGGTCAAGTGCGGTTCTGTACTTTGTAGGTATGTAAATAGTTTATCACGGGAATAAAGTTCCGTTTTTCCTTTTGAGGTACGGAACCATAAATAAAAAAGGTCTGAATTAAGAATGACTGTTTGAAAACTAACAATACTAACCTTTTGTATATAAGCATTATTGTTACTAACACCAAAATACTAACAAAATTATGGACCTAGTCTGAAATAAAGTTGTATTTAATTTAATTAGGCAAGTTATTTCAGTGACAAATTATACAAATTGAACACTGCTTCAAGACTTAACGTACACGTTTTAGAAGCCAAGGTATTGTATGTTTGCTTGAGTATTTCACAATGATGGTTTAAGGTATAAGAGAAACCGATATTTTTTATTTTATTTTACGTAGTTCCCGACGCGGAATAATAATAAACACAAAAACAATGGCAAAATTTAATAGTTAAGTAATTTCTCTTTGTGTTAACATCCCGAATAGTCACCGACATAGAGGTCTAGCAACCTTAATTGGAAATGGACTGGCGAAGGACGGATAGCCGTTGAACTGAAAGCATTTATTTCAATTAAACCATTTATAGACACTTTCTAGTTGCCCATTCCAAAGCGTAGGTACCTATGGAGAAGAACGGGTAAGAAACTCCATGGACACTCTTTAAAATTATATGTTTACAAAAAAAAATTGTTACATCATTAATTTTGAATTTATAATTATATGTGAGAACGGTGTAAAAAAAAGGCATACGCGTTAAAAGCGTCCAGCGTAAAACAAAGCTAGCTGCGCAAATATACACATTTTGGGAGTATTTCCTCGACAAAACATTACACAAGGAGCTACTAGAAACGAACAATAAAGCAAAAACTTCCTACAACAAAGTCTTATAGAAAACTCGGGTATAATATCAGTTTCGCAGTCATTTATTCAACAAGATAAGACTATTACTTCGGTTCGCCTCTCCATTTTGTGCCAACCGAACTGTTTCACTATGTTTAATATCCACTAAATTTGAGGCTTAACACAGATCCAGGAAGACGGTAGAACAGCTTTGGGAGTAAATTGCGAAATTACTGTCTTACTAAATTTCGTATAGATTTTTGTTAAATCCAAGGTTGATTTAAAAGATCGTTTTTGAGAAAACTATTTGCCAGAGTCTCACAAGGAGTTTAGACCTATTCACTAGAGTCTTTAAAACTTAGGAGTCTTCGAAATATTGCTTTTGATTAATTAAAAAATATTAACGTAATTTTTTCGAGTACCTTCCGGTTTAATAAGTTGTTCGGTTGGCTACTCGCCCCCACCCACTGACAAGCAAGCCAGTATAAAAGAGAGCGCAAGCGGCTCAATCGGGCAGACTTTGTCCGATTACGGACTCGGCAGGACAATTCTGAACAGTCAGGTATGTTTTACTTTAATAGCTCTTAACATTTATGTTGTGATTGAAAATTGAAATGAAATGCTATATTGTTTTGTTGTAATAATGTTATATTGCTACATCATTTCGTTGTGGAAATAATTAGGTACTGTGTTGCTTTATTAATAATTACAAAATTGTTATTTCATCTATTTTTACCCTCACAAGTACGTGTTAGAAATTGGGGTATAATCTATCTAAAAGTGTATATGTATATAACCCAAATATAAAGCTTTGAATGTCAGAAAGGTTACTAGTTATTTAATATGTGTAAATGTAACTATGAATATGGTATGTAGGGAAAGAATTTTATGAAATAAAGCACACAAAGACAAGCTAGACATTTATTTCAATTTAGGCTTGTCAGTAATTAATCAGAAAACTAGTTGTCCGTTCCAAATGTAGGTCATCATGGTGAAGAAGAACAAGAAACTCCATGGAAACAGTATTAAAGTATTCTATCAACAAATTCTTATATTGCCATAAATGTAATTCTATCTCTTAAACAATGGTCCAAGAGAACTCGGAATAACAGCAACATAATAACAATAGCAATCAAATATAATAACAATAGTAAAACATCAAACATTTTTAAAATAATATAGTAATTAGTAATCTATCAGAAATAAAATAACTTAACTTTTACCTGTAGGCCGGAGCTCCGTTCTGGTCGATGTCTCGAACAAGAATGGTCCCCGCCACTCGGAGCTCCTTTCATAGTCGTGAACAAAAACTTTGACGTTTCTATCTACCGTCATCCAAAATATCAACGACATAAAAGGTGCATATCCGTTTGGAATATTTTCTATGTTTTGCTACATTATTCCTTAATATTTTAACTAATCTACTAATTTTACAGACATGTTTTAGGTTATGCAAAACATTACTAGGCCGTGCGGCTGTTATTACTTAGCCACAAGCCCCACAGGCAAGACTATAGGTCATAGAAATAATAGTTTCCTCCGAAATAAAACCCGGGGTCCTTCTTAAGCGGTTGAATGCCGTAATTACCGAAACAATTAAAAAGCCATTGTGTCTCGTGTGGATCTACGTTCGAAGGGTTAAAAGCCAATAGTTCAACCACTGCGTCAATCATGCTGACAAAAATATTGCCTGAATAAGTTGAATCATCCATATAGCACAAAATGCATGTACTGTTTTATGTTTATTTCGACTCGACATATGAGATGTGACCTTGAAGAAACATATTATTCAGTAAACGAATATGTGTTTTGTATGGTAATCGTTTATTTGTATCATCATTTTATTTGGCAAGCAACCTGGGTAGCAATGAGAATGAACATGACATTTAAAGTTCAGATAAACTTCTCTTTCTATCGCGATGTTCTGAAAATTACTTGGGGAATAACCTTTTTCTCTGTGTTTGTTGTGCCTTCGAAGATTTTGAATTACTGTTGAGCTTACTTACGCCAAATATAGATAAAAAATATTGTGTAAGTATTGGAAAAAATATTGTTTAAGACCACGCTACCTATTTGGGGTAACCGGTAATGATAGTTGTGTTGGGAAAAATAAATAAAATTTTGGAACCTTTTTATTTTTCAAATTCAGTGGCTTAATTAATTACAGAACGTTTTTTTTTAGTATGAGAATAGACCTTCTGGTGTAAATGGACAACCGGTAGGTGATAATGACATCATCTATTCTGTGGTCTAATTCTGCAGTCACATTGCGTCTCTTCGGAGTATCCCCAATAACCCAAGCTTGACAAACTTGAATTCGGAGTCGTCTCAGAAGTTCATCTCTAAATAAATGTTTATTTACCAAGGGTAATTGTAGTAAGTTATTGAAATAATTTTTGTGAGAGCATCTGCATTTTCCCTTCGTCAAAATACTTTTAGACACCAAACGTTTTGTTACGCAGTTTAAAACTTTTGGTAAAAACCTACGAAAGAAAGGTCGCTTGTGCGAAGAAACGATTCATAGTTGTTGGTAACTTCTTGAAGGTTGTGTGAAACTACTCATCATCATCATCTGCCTAGCCTTTTCCCAACTACGTTGGGGTCGGCTTCCAGTCTAACCGGATGCAGCTGAATACCAGTATTTTACATGGAGCGACTGCCTATCGGACCTCCACAACCCAGTTACTGGGTAATACGATACCCCTTGGTAAGACTGGTTGTCAGACTTTCGGGCTTCTGACGACCCGTAACGACTGTCAAAGATCCACGAATGACAGCCGGGACCAACGGCTTAACGTGCTTTCCGAGGCACGGAGGGGTCTCGGTATGTAAAGATGGTCACCCATCCACAGACCAACCGCGGCAAGCGTAGCTTAACCTGATCGATTGACCTGTGCGACTGTTATTATTTAGCCACGGGCCCCTCTTAGTTGTGTGAAACTAGTGGCAAATATAATATCCAGTGTAATTTGGCAACATTGCTCACTCACACACTGGCATGCGCACAAAAGCGTACAACTTGAGTTTACTTTGCTGAATTCCTTTCTCATGCACACAAGTTGGCACATACGGGAATATATTGGGAACAGTCGACACTCGACTCTAATTTTTTATCTATCATCGTCTGTCATCTTCATGGTCTTTAGAGATGAAATTTCAATTTCATGATGAAATTTGGCAGTGGGTCCAGTCGGACCCACTGCCAAATTTCATCATTAGTACAGTCAAGCGAGTAAAGCCGAATCTTTTGTTTTTATTTCTATGACTTAAAATCTACATAATATTATTCAAATAGGTTAACTTTTTTTATGAAAATTATGTTTTAATGTTGTAACTTAAATTTAATATACCCCACGACTGTTGCATGCACCCGTAAGCACAATGTTTGCCTGCGTTACATTTACTTAAACGATTATTTGCACAAACTAATAAAAATAGTTTCACAGTCATTATTATTATAGAATATAATAGAATATTTTTATTTCGGACCGGAGACCATAGGGTTGGTAACAATTTTAACTTAAATTGTAGTGTTACAATTAAATTTCGGCATGGAGCCGCAGCCACCTCCGCAACATCGGGGAATCCCACCGATCTACGAATACACTGAGAATACTGTACAACACAACGTATAGGGTAAAAGAGGGTAATGGGGGTCACTTAAGCGAGAACTCAAATAAAATTTTAATTAAAAAGAAAGTATTTATTGCAACCGCCTGTAAACATAATTTACTTATTAAACTATCATTAGAGATCAATTTCAGTCTCTTTGGCAATCAACTTTGGAAATTATAAAAGTTTAAAAAAAAAACAGATGTGACTCCCATTACACCAACGTAGGGGTAATGGTGATCACCCTGGGGGCAATCGGAGTCAAATAAAATCTAGCATACATCGCAAACATAACCATTAGCTGACTCCCATCCAGTGCACTCCGCGTGAGCCCATAGTCCACACGAGGTACACCTGTACCACATCTCGTTGTTTCTTCCGAATTCGTCGCATGCTAGGCATCTGTTTCCAGCATCTTCTGCGTCATCATCCTCATCGAGTCACCTGACTCTCATTTCCCACAACTACACTAATGAGTAAAAAATTGAAATAAAAAAAATCTTTAATACACTGATATAATCTGAACTGCACATCACAATTTGAAACGTCTAACTAAGTGTAAATGTCATAATCGCATACTGCAAGATATTTGGCACTTACCTTCTAATTTGCATTTACGTAAAATTACATCAGCGGAGCGCAAAAACAAAAGACGGTCGTTTCTCAGTGGCGCATGGGTCGACTGGCGCGAGCAGTTCGTGGCTGCGCGGGGGCCCGAAACGGGGGCTGAGGGCGCTGTTTACGCGTCGGTCTCATGTAGTGCTTCGTGGTGGTGTGGGTGACTCCCATTGCCCGCTGACTCCCATTACCCTACTCTACCCTACGACTTAGTTTGATTCACAGACTGCTTAGACGACAGCTATGTGATGGGTTTTTTTATACCCTGTATTGGACTTTGGGATCTCTAGGGGAACGGCCTATGTGACCTCCTTTACTATGCCGTTTGCACATCCCGGGGGAAACCGAAGCCATTTCCATTGACATTCTCAAAATGTTGTGACTACTAAGTGCTACGTCATAGTCGTTACGCTTGTTACTAGATTCTCCGGTAGGCATATGCCAACAAGGGGTTCGGTACCTACGATGCCTTAGCTCGTATAGTAACGTCGTGTAACTTCGTGTTCGACTGAGATATCCCTCTCCCGATCCTGCTTAGCGGCCCCCTGCTGAAGAGGAAGTAGAAAAAAAAACAACTGATTACTTTATGTGATGGCTGAAATATTAAAATTTGGTGATATGTGAACATCAAGTATCTATCAACATAATGAATTTATCTGTCATTGCTTATAGTTTTATACTTACCTATTGTAGTAGTCCAGAGGGGCAATTCTCGTAATTTTAAGAACGTTCACAGTCTGATCTCCATCTCAATCTGTCAAAAATACCTCTAATTTCCGTACATTTTGACAAGTTTTTACATTTGTTTGTCGCCGAGATGAGACTGCGACTAGATTTTGAACGTTTTAAATTACGAGAATTGGCTTTCAGGTATATCGTCTTAACACAATTATAATTAGGTATTGTACAGACGTAGACGCCAGCACATCAAGCTACTACAATCTGTCAAATTTAATTAATACATTTTGCACTTTATCGCGACAGCATAAGGTTCAAAAGCAAAATTTGACAGTTTCGGGTAGCTTGAATCTTGATGTGTTGGCGTGCGTATAAGTATTAAATTTTGTAAAATATTTTTAAAAGAAAACTATGGAGCTTCTTGCCCATTCTTCTCCATACGAAACCACCATTTGGAAGGGGTATCTAAATATGTAGTTCATTTTTCTTGTAAATTTTGACGTTCAAAATTGCGTTTTATTGACCTACTTGAAATAAATGACTGACTTTAACTGCAATGGGAAAGTTTATAGTGGATAAGACAGAAGAAGAACTAGCAGAGGATCGAGGGGGGTAGTGGGGGGGGTTCAGGGGATAAGACCGGAATAACTCAAATAAATGAGCATAATTATAATGTTATGCCGGGTCATGCCACAGTGTATTCAATAAAGACCAAATTATACGTCTTTATATTGTGTTGAAGGAAAACATCGTGAGGAAACCGGCATGTCCTAGAACCACAAATTCGAAGACGTGACATCCGCTAACCCGCACTGGGCACGCGTGGTAGATTACGGCCCACTCCCTCTCACAGAAAGGAGTCTCAGCAGTGGGAACATTATAAGCTGACTAGCTTCTGCCCGCGACTTCGTCCGCGTGAAATTTCACCCTCCCCCCATTCACCCTCTTAGGGGTGGAATTTCGAAAAACCCTTTCTTAGTTGATACCTACTCTTCACAAAGAATACACCCTCCAAATTTCATGTCTCTAGGACCAGCGGATTAGGCTGTGCGTTGATATATCAGTCAGTCAGGACTTTGAATTTTATATAATTAGGTTATGACCGTGTGCAGCTGTAATGCGCTGCGACAATAAAAAAAAAATTGTGAGCCGTCACGGGACGCCTGGCAGATGTGAAACATCGACATTATTTTGTAAACGCGCGTCGCCACACCATACACACTACTGCATATAGACCGTATATATATACCATCATATAGCGTGGCGACGCGTCGCCACGGCATGCGTCGCCACGCCAGAAATCGGTTTTACGTGCGGCTATAGATGTTTCACATCAAAAAAAAAAACTTTCATTCTTTATGTTAAACAAAAAAGAAGAACGTGGATAATCCTCTTCAGCTTGCTCGTACACTTTTAGGTCCCGTATATCCCCCTCAACATGAAACGTTTAGCGTGCCTCACGCGAATTCTCAGCTCTATTGAAGTGGCATAATGTCGTACCCGGATCGCTTACCACTAATGTAACATATAAGGCAGCAATGATCTAGGTATGTGCTTTTTGTTCAGCACTTTATAGCAATCGATCTTCAATTTTATTGTGAAGCAATAGAATTGAAAATTGATTGATTGTTCGGAGTCAATTTTCAAGTAATGAGTTTCGGTCTATTTTGGGTTGTTTCTTGTAGTTGATGGATGGTGGCAGATAATAGCGATGTTCTAGTTTATTGTTGAATATTTTCTACCAGATCGAAAGACCGAGAATCTGGAGTGAAACAACCATAACCCCGACTTTGCTGTCGCGCAGTCGGGTAAAAGAAAAGGAGGCATTTGCCCTACTGTAAAACAACTTAGCCACCAATTTAGAGTCATGAATTCTTTAGTGATTTTCAGATAATGTAATTCTTTATTGATTTAATGTGCATAAAAGCAATGAACAAAATTCTCAACCATTTATTGTTTGAATACGAGGCTTTTGGCTACTTTGTATGGGTGTATTTTATGTTTTTTTTTTTGTAATGCTTGTTTTGTTTGTGCAGAATAAAAAAAATCTTTTTTTCCTTTTTTCCTTATAGACCTACCTGCAAGCCCTAAAAACTGTGAATTGGACCGCATTTAAAATAGTGGGTACTTTACTAACATGTCGATTACTTTTTTATCTACATGACCCAGGGAAAAATTTTATTATCACACATAAAAAAGTAATTTCAAGAAACTTCGTATTTAAAACGAGATCCGCAATTGGTATGCACACACGAGAGACTCGTAAACATTTAAATTATATTTTTCCAAAAATAAAACAGAGATTTTCAATTAAATGTCATTAAATTGCTCCACATTTAAATCGCCACGAATTTTACTGCAAAGCGAAAAACGGTTCATGTCGTTTAAACCACAAAAGAGAAAAAGACAGAAAATCTTTTTATGGCTTACGTCCGCATCGTACTAAGCTTAGGTACAAATAAATACTTAATGAAAAATTGGTAGCAGACGTCGATTCTAAAAACATTTTGTACCTATTTTGCATGTTTTTTTCGGTAAAAACATTTAATGTTTTGAAGGTGACGAAAATTAAATAATATGCGACCGTGTTCAATAGGTACAGACACCAATACATCAAGCTACTACAAGCAACTACAATCTGTCAAATTTATTTAATAGATTTTCAACTTTATTGCTAAAGCATAAGGTTCAAAGTTGATTGAGAATATTGACAGTTTCGGGTAGCTTGATGTGCTGGCGTCTGTACATGAGAGGCAATTCCCGTATTTTTAAGAACGTTTTTGCATTCTAATCTCAGCACCAATCTGTCAAAAATACCCCTAATTTTCCTAAATTTTTTACAAGTTTTTGACATTGACTATCGCAGGCTGTGATGTGATTGCGACTACAAGTCCGTTCACAGTTTATTTTACCTCTGTTTTTGCATCACTGTCCAAATCATAGTCATCTTTATTCTCATTCTGATAAGGTTGCTATTGGGTTGCTGGCCACTGACATGACAAGTCTATAAAAATCATTATAATCTTTATTGTCATTATAATAAGGTTGCTGTTAGATTGCTGCTGTCAGAGATAAAATAATTCTAGATTTGGATTTTGAAAATTTTTAGTAATGGACCTTAAGGCGTTAAGGGTTACCGTTTTATTCAGAAATTTTACTTACGATACATACCTATTTATATTGTTCTGCTGTTATAAACGAAGGTTTTCACATATCAAATCTTTTTATAGTCACCATGAATCGGTTTAAAGTTACACTGACACGCGCAGAAAAAATGTACCTATATGAATAGCTCTTCTGTATAGCTTTGTTTAGTGGTTTGACGCAAACCAGTTTGCGAGCTGAATTCAATTGTAAGACAATTTGCCGACAATACCCGAGTTCCACACTCCGCGGATGTCAGTCTCGCATCAAACAGAAACTCGGTTTTTTATAAATACGTATATCAAAAAATAATCTATAATTATATTAATGGCAGAAAACGAGACCGAGTTTGTGCGTTATGTGATGTGAGGTTTGCGATATGTTTGAGGCTATTATCGAATAATAATAGGCTTTTTGAAGACGATATGAAGATTGGTCTAGGATCTGATAGGTATATTCTACCTAGTTATTGATTTTGCACCCTAAGTATCAAAATCATTTGCACGACTTAAAACGTCAATGTCAATTCTCGTAATTTAAAATGTTCAAAATCTAGTCGCAGCCTCATCTCGGCGACAAACAAATGCCAAAAACTTGTCAAAAATATTGGGAAATGGAGGTATTTTTCATAGATTGAGACTGAGATCAGACTGTGAACGTGCACAGTCTCATCTTAGTCTCAATCTTAAAATTACGAGAAGGCCTATTTGCCTATATGACAGTTGAAAACTTTCAACCCTACTGAAGTTCTTACTGGGAACTGTAGTCAAAAGTAATAAAGGACAACGACGATTTGTGACGAGGTTGACTTTACTACAATAATTATACAAAAGATACAACATTTGCACGCCCTTCTTCGACCTTGAAAGTTACAATCTCAATATCAATTTTGATAGATTCAGGCTATTGACAATAGGTTTTATAGATAGGTATTACAACTGAGTCGAAAGCCTAAAGTGCTTTCCCAGGCTCAAACTGTTCTCGATATCTAAAGCACTGTATTTTATTCAAAGAACGATCCTGAATCGATTTATCTACGTAGAAGTTTTACAGCCAAGAACTCTTTAAAGGAACGCAAGGATAAATGCGTTCAAATTTGTTTTCTTTGACAACTCTATTGAAGTATACAAAAAATAAGGCCAAAGCTAACAACTTATAAAAGAAAAGCTAGTTACGTAACTAAAGGAGTAAACCAACTTCACTTAATATTATGTAACACTAGCTGCGCCCCGCGGTTTCACCCGCATAAGTTTCGATCCCATGGGAATATCTGTATAAAAAGTAGCCCATATGTTAATCCAGGGTGTCAGCTACCTCCGTACAAAATTTTATCAAAATTGGTCCAGCCGTTTGAGCGTGAAGATGTAACAAACATATAAACACACACACACACACTCACAAACTTTCGCATTTATAATAATTATTGTGATTATCACCGTCCTTGTCCCATGTTACTTGAGGTTAGCGCGACACGTTTTTCTTCAATTGCCTCATGTCAACCGTCATCCTATCATTCACTCCTTTTCTATCGTATAAAGGTTGACAGGAGACATCGACGTGTAAACTGAACTATGAATTCAGCACATGAAACTAGACCCCCCAATGTGGAAAATTTTTCGTCGGTTATCACAAAAAAAAGTTACCTATTTCATAGAAAAGAGCAATACCTCACCGTCATCATCATCAGCCTTATAGCAGTCCACTGCTGGGCATACTCGTAGGTCTCTTGTTGGGAATCGAACCCCAATACCTTTTTTTTTGTTTGTTTCGTCGTCTTTTTGGTCGTTCTGGCCGGCCGGCCGGTGGTTCTCTTGAGAAATTACCTACGGGGGTTAAAATACCTACTACGAAAAGTTTTAATTCATGAGGGCTTAGAATCATGTACAGTCAACAAAAGAGATAAGTATGCAGGATCGTCGGATATAGTTGAAGTTTAGTAAGAAACCGATGAATAATATTAAATTTTATTAATAGAAAACGAACGGCTCATTTATCAAATTTTTCAGTCGACAACATCCATCGGTTTCTTACTAAACTTCAACTATATCCGACGATCCTGCATACTTATCTCTTTTGTTGACTGGTTGTGCGGCAATGTCCCTGCCACCTTTTATTTTTTCTTTTGACTTCTTCCCCCTCTTAGCCGAAAGCTGAAATCAAACTCTAAACAATGAACGAACTACGGATCATCAGCTCCCTAGCCTGTTTCCAACTACACATGTGACTATTCCTAGATTACTCTAGGCTGATAAAATTTTCGTTTTTCCTAATTATGTTACATATTAGTCGGTTTCCCCTAAGGAGGAAGAGTCGTATGTTGGGGTCAGCTTCCAGTCTAACCAGATGCAGCTGAATACCAGTATTGTACATCGAGCGAGCTGCCTATCTGACCTCCACAACCCAGTTACTTGGTAATAAGATACCCCTTGGTAAGACTGGTTGTTAGAATTTCGGGCTACTGATTACCCGTAACGAAACGACTGTCAAAGATCCACGAACGACAGCCGGGATCAACGGCTTAACGTGCTTTTCGAGGCACGGAGGGGTATCGGTATGTAAAGATTGTCGCCCATCCACGGGTCAACCGAGTGGTCGATCGACCTGTGTGACTGTTCAGTTATTATTTAGCCACGGGCCCCTCCTATGAACTACCTAACGTCCGTGTATCTCCAAAACAGTATGTACAGTCAACAAAAGAGATAAGTATGCAGGGTAGTCGGATATAGTTGATGTTTAGTAAGAAACCGATGGATTTTTTCGACTGAAATTTAATTTGTTAAATGAGCTGTTTGTTTTCTATTAATAAAATTAAATTTTATTCGAGAACATCCAACGGTTTCTTACTAAACTTCAAGTATATCCGACGTTCCTGCATACTTATCTCTTTTGTTGACTGTACCTATACCTACTATATGTAGGTACTTATACTCGCCCAAGGTCGCTTGCAACTGGCATCTAACAAATTACTTCCGAGTCGATATCCACCGCGCCATTGATCTTTTGTTCAGCGTCCATTCTATCTATACGGCTATCCTACATGGAGACAAAGCGCGAACTCATAATTGACATGTATTGCTTATTGGTTATCTGTGCAAAGATGTCTGTTTTGTTTATGGAAAAAGGGAAATTTACTTTGAGAAACAAAAAAAAAAACAAAAAAACTAAATCTCAATAAATACTTTCAAAGAGCTTCTCTTTCATAGTTTTTTATTAATTATCCAGCGATTGACCAGTAGTCTAAGCAAATAAATACAATGTATATTTCAGCACAAACTGGCGATTTAATAAAGCACTTTTTTAATATTAACACTGCCTTCTGCCCGCGACTTCGTCCGCATGAAATTTCGGCCCCCAACCCATCGCTCGCCCGTGCTACTACTTCTTTTTCGCTTAGCGACTTTTTTTTGCCTTTTTCTTGACTCCCAAGGTTTATAGCGTGATGTTAAAAGCTCCTCGAGAATTGGGCTATCAGATACAAAAATATTTTTTAAGTCCGACTGGTGATTCCGGAGATTACCTCATACAAACAAACAAATTTTAAGTACCCCTTTATAATATTAGTATAGACATACACACTCCAGGCAAGCAAACTAACAAAGTTATTTAAAACAAAATATTTTGTTCTTTAAATAGGACAAACTACTCTTTTTTTAATTTGTGTAAATGAACATACAGTATACACAAAGTGCCTTTGTTAAAAAAGAACGCTTGTTAGTGATGGCTAAGACATGGCGCAATCTATGCGACATGTGTCTGCGACGGCTCGGCGGCTACCACAACGACAGCCAGCAGCCGACAATTTTCATATCGCACATTTTGCGTCGAGTTGCAGATTAGAAACGACAGGCATACTAATAGGTCCTCTATGCATTTTTTTCAAAACCAGACTGCGATTGCCAATCCACCTGACAAGCGTAGCGATTATGGCAACCTCCCCCCCCCCCCACATTCGCTTTGCCATTGCATGATAAGCACCAAGGCAAGTGCAACTAGAGTCTCAAAATTCACTCACAAGGTGAACACGACCGTCTCTCTCGGATACTCAAAGAAAATAATCGCTTCCTGCACGAACGTCTGCCGCAACGATTAGTCACAGATGCAAAGGACAACTCTGCGTGTTGTTTTAGCGGCTAGATGCAGCGACAAAACGCCCGGTTTGCGCTGGCACTAACTGTAATCATTCTAAAAAGTCTTCTGGTTGTACAGTCCACAAATATATGCAAAATTATAAAGAACGTTATGTTTAAATATTTTCAGCGGAAAAATAGAAACTGTTAACGATCGATTGGCCTCCAGTTTGAATGCGTTCAACTTTCCCCAGTTAAAAAAATGTTATAGTTAAAAAAAATATCTGCTCTTTAGAACTTAGGTACTAACAGTCAACTATGTGTGTTATCAGTGGTAACTATTTGATATTCTTCTTATTCTTTTCGTGTTGATGGTACTCTTCCTCGTTATTTTCTTTTACTCTTTTTGAAGTGAAAACTTCTTTAGGCGCGTTGGGCATTTTTTGAGATGGGAAAAAACCATTGAATTCGCGTCACTGTTACCGTAACCGACACCGCTTCGGATGTGTTCGGCTGTACTCGGGATGTACTCGGTTTTAATGTATTTCCGATATGTCAGTGAAAGATGGCAAAGTATTCTGTTTGTGTTTTATTTATATGACGATTAAAAAAATACACACGTAATTGTTCAAGTTTTCACTTCTGTCGGCACTCCCGGAGTGCCACTTTTTTTAAATATAGTTTTAGCCCAGTATGTAGCCACGTTGATTGCGGTATCTACTGATACCGCAATCAACTGGGCCATTCTTTAGGTCATCTGAGGTGCAGGTGAACGGGCACTTAGGACACTCCAGCAAGTGGAATTTGAATATGGTTGACTGCATATATTATGAGTAAATTTTGGAACTTGTTCTTTTTGAAAACGCAAAATTTATCACATAATCTGTTTGGTTTCTACAAAAGTAGACCACCGTTCTTCGGTTTTCCGATAATGCAACCGTATGGAGGTTCTAACATACTTTTCTCGTTTGGAAATCTGTCATCGGAGTTCAATGGCTCAATAGCCATAGACGCTTATCACCTGCTGGGGACGTAATAAACGCACTCCCTTGTTCTTGACGACTAGACGGGCGACTAGAATCAATTGTTTTACTATAATTTTTGACGTTCAAAAGTGCCTTTAGTGTGCCTAATTGAAATAAATGATTTGACTTTGACTTGATTGAAAAAAATGTATTTTATTGTCTTTTATTACAATCGTTAAGTATCTTAGAGAATTTTAACCACAATATGGCGTTCTTCAAGATGAAAACCGACGACTTTGGCAGGTATGGACAGAGAGAGGTGGAAGACCACAGATATAGATAGACCTAGATAACGCAAGTATCACGATCTGTATGAAAACCAAGCGTGCCATTTTTTGACTACCTATTATGACGTCACAAGGACTATTTAGTGATGGGAAAATCAAATCGATTCACCCCCGGGCCTAGCGCCAGCGCTCACGCTCACCCAGGCAGCAGAACACAGGACTGAGCGCGAAAGTGGTGGCTCACGATTTTTGTACGTAAGCTGGGCACTCGAAGTAGTAGCTCTTGCGTCATTTAGGTATATCTGACCTTCCGTCAGCAGTAGGATAATAAAAAAGCACTCGGTTGTTATCTAAATGACATTGATATCGATGGCAGTGACTTTGAAAGCTTAACAGCTTCGAATGACGATCTGCGGCACCAACATCACAAAAAATATCATTGCAGATTTTATATTCACATTTCAAAACAAGAACGCAACAATATGGTTGCCACAAAATCCTTTTGCGTCGTCATTTGCATAGAACCATACATTGTCATATATTGTCCTCTTTCATGCGTTACAATGATTTATGTTGATATAAAATAAATATATATTTGGTACACATTACAAACGGCTCCCCGTTGAATGTTATGGCTGCAGCCCATGAGACGTATAAAACATGGGTAAAGTGCGAATTTTACTAAGATGTATGGTTCTGAAGAAAATGGAGCTGTTACACTTTAACACTTGAGTTGTCTAGTGCCCCAGATAGTATCACCCATACCGCCCATAGTACCGCCCATTGTGTCACCCATTATAAAGTTTCTATATTTATGTCTGTAATTTATATGGTGTACATAATAAATAGTATTCTATTCTATTCTATCACTTCCATATACAGGACACGGACCAAACCTGAAATCGCGAAAAAAAAATTAATTACATTTTGACGAGTTATGCGAACATAAATGTAGGGAACAGCCGATTTTTTTTTCACGATTTCAGGATTGGTCCCATAGTAAAAGTTGTTCATAATTATGAGTACAATCCCCTATTTCGATTTGTCGCATGTTTTCAATTTCACCCTGTATAGTTTCAACATGGACGTTGTTACCAATATATTGTAACAATATTTTGAATTAGAAAAGATTCCATGGAGTTTCTTGTCCGTTCTTCTCCATAGGAACCTAATACTTTTAAATGGGCAACTAGCTTCATGGTTCTAGCTGACCGACCTCTTGACAATTCAAAAGTTTGAATTGTTCACCGTGATTGTTCAACTATTGAGTAGGGTTCAAGGAGGAGTTAAAACGCGTAGATACTTGAGCTGACGATGTTCGAAGAACCGATATTAAAGTGGAAGCCTAATATCAGCAGAGCATTGTGACTTCTGAATGATGATGCATAATTATACTATAATATTTTGGATAATATTAAGTCAACAACTGATTTTATACTCGTATACTGCACTTACAAGGTTTTGTCGTGGTCATTCGAATCGTAATCGTAGTTTATTTCGAGACATCGCCAAGCGGTTGGTCGACTCTTCACGTGACCAGAGGGCTGGCCTATTTTTTGGCCAAAGAATCAGTTTTGCCATACAACGTGGCAATGCTGCCAGCGTAGGTGTATTTCCAAAAGTCGGTTCCTAATATACCAAAACTGTTGCAAAAATCAATACATAGTGGGTACATATAAAAATTAGTTTGAACAACATAATTGGTAAATACCCTACGTGCTTATTTTGTATGTGAGGGTGATATTCCGCTACAGACTTGTGTCATGAAAATGTACTCAAGATCCGCAGCAACTCTATTTAATGGTCAATTCATAAACGGATGATTGGTAGCATTTTACGGTCGTTCATATTATATTACCGATTTATTCATAAGACCTACTTCAGCACTTGACTGGCTTCAAAGACGTAGGTCTTTAATTAAGTTTTTTTTTTTTTTTTTTAATCTTGAATTCACTGACAGCCTAAAACGTTGGGTGCATGCATTTTATAACAAAAGTAGGCTTCATGGAAGGATTTCTGAAAAATCACCCCTCTAAGGGTTTAATATGCGATTAAAGTTTGTATGGAAGTTCGTTATTGTTGCCGATGGGGATATAGAGGTATGAGGAACAGGGTGTAAAGTTCACTCATACTCTATAGAAAAAGGAGGATGCTCCGACCAGACGGGTGTTGTGTCTGCCCGATGATTCATGTCGGGCCGTTGTATCTATGCTAGTTGCGCGGTAAACTCTGCTTGCGAGATGCAGGATTTTGTGACGTCAGTATGACGCGTTGTTCGCACGTGGCGATGTATATATATAATAACACATTATTTTTATTATACGAGTATTCATTATAAGCCTGTGTTGTCCCGCTGCAGGGCAAAGGCCTCCTTTCCCTCTTTCCACTTTTCCCGGTCTACTGCGATTGTGGGCCAATCCTTTAAGGACACATTAAACAAAGAATTAATTTATTAAAATGGCAGTTGCTGGCGGTACCGCGCGCGCGAACTAACTTGCTGCGTGAAGCGCCGCTGACGAGTGCGCTCCGCACTCTCAACCTCATTGCTGATGACGTAGACATATTCTGTTGCTCTTTAGGTGAATTTGAAAGAATAGCTACTTTTAGAATTTGTTATGGTACAAGAATTGGAACTATTTAATATTTAAGTGTACTACAATATCGCATTGGGTATAGCCTGTAAGGATATTTGTATGTTTGGAGTGAATAAATAAATAAAAATAAAATAAAAAATTTCAATACCCTATATTCCTAGTATTCTTAATACCCACTTAGTTTGACGCCAAAACCATACACATTGCCCTCAATACCATTATGTAAGGTGTTAAAAAATTATCCTTACAAACTTTAAGAGGTGCTTTAGACCATTGAACTGAACAACTTTCACTATGGGACCAACACTGATATCACGAAAAAAAAATCTGCTGTTTAATACAAAAGTTCAATACCTACTTCACCAAAATGTATGAAACAGCTGATTTTTTGTTCGTGATTTCCGAGTTGGTCCCATAGTGAAAGTTGTTCAGTTCGATGGTCTAAAGCACCTCTTAAAGTTTGTAAGGTTAATTTTTTAACACTTTTTTGTATCATACTCCCAATCCCAAATATCTTCGCGCATAGTTTCACACTTCAGACCGCGGAACCCTAAACTTACCCGTTGCTCGAATACTTCAATTTATTGCTTAGTAAAAATGTATGTCGGTGATTCCTTTTCAGCTGACATTGATGTGTCAAGACCCAAATATCCCGTGTAATGACGTCATAATCGTTGTATGCGTACTTTTGAAAGGAGAAAAAACCGCAATGGTCATTTTAAGGAGATATATTTGTGTGTTTATTCACACCATTAAACTAGTTTATTTTTATATTTTCTTGAGAGTACATAGTTCTAGGGATACTGGTAAATATGTATTGAAGTTATCAGAAGCCTAATTCTCGTACCTACATATCCTATTGGCCGCTTGGTTTTGTGTCAATAGCCGTGCCCACAGCGCCCAGCTCATAAATCAACAAATAAATACCTAAGACGAATGGGGGTCGCACAATGTACCTAATAAAAAACAAAAGACGAACATTAGGTTCTCAGTCGTATAAAAACAACTGAGGCGGCACAGAAAAATTTGTCGCATTAACCCGACTGGGGCGGTCAATAGGTTAAAATTATCTCAGCTAATATCAATGTCAAAAAATGTAGAAACATATTTTGAGGTTTTCTTGAGACAGGATTGGCCCAAAAGGTTCTTAAAAAAAAGTCGCAATAAGCAGCATTTTCAGAATGGATGAGCGTTGCTTTTTATGACAGGCAACAACTGTCATACATTTTTTTTTCTTTAAATAACGAAGTATTTAACATACTAAGAAAGTTTTTAAACGCTACGAACTCGTAGACCGTTCGTAGCACAGTACTACGCCGTAGACCTTCACGTAGCATATTACGACTGCAGTAAAATCTTCAATTCATTTTTATCCGTATAGGCTCAAACGTTATGACGCTGCATATACTTCCTCATACATCTAAAGGAACCCAATCCATTTAAAAGGGTATCGCCATTTTTGTGGTGTTTCCGATAATTATCTTTTGCTTATACATAACTATTCAGAATAAGCAAGTTTGTTGGAACCAATGTATGTGCATATGTATGTTTGTTTATCGGAAACTGTGTCTTAACAATTTGTTTAGAATTTATGTGTGCTCCGTTTTCATGGGAATAGTGTTAGCTAATATCGTTGTACTAGCTGCGCCCCGCGGTTTCACCCGTCTAAGTGTCGATCCCGTGGGAATATCGAGATAAAAAGTAGCCTATATGTTAATCCAAGGTGTCAGCTACCTTTGATTGGTCCAGTCGTTTGAGCGAGAAGAATTGACAAACATATAAACACACACACTCTCAAACTTTCGCCTTTATAATATTAGTGTGATTTGCGTTGCTTTGACTTGTCAATATTGCCACATAATATTGTGACAAGTTGCTGAATAATTCGAATTTGCTCTTAAACCTCGGAAAGAAAAAGATTTTTCTCTGTCGGTACTATTTTATTTTTTTAGTTGAAATATAAGATACTTACCAAAATCATTTTATCTATGTCCACAAATTAGTAAACGCTAAATGCAAATAAAATAAAATGAAAAATTCTATCTCTCAAAAAGAAAGCTGTCTTCAGGATTAAAAACAAAAAAAAAATCGGATCAGACCGGAATGAGAAAGCTTATAGTGGATAAGACAAAGTTTAAAACAGAAGACGAACTAGCAGAGGATCGAGGAGGGGGGGTAGAGGGGAGGTTCATGGGATCAGACCAGAATAACTCGTACTAAATATGACTAAATTGTTAAAAATAAAAAAAATGAAGAAAGATTTTGAAACTAAACATCTTGCTTAAATACAAATAAATGCCTTCAAAAAAATATCTACACAAGACCAGTAAAATGATAATTTCTTCTAATTTCTCCTAACCAATATTTTCATACTACCCAAATATTTTTTAGAACATTCTCCCAGCTATAAAGGATAACTCACGTCTAACGCATACATACTAAATTAAAGCGAGTCCATTGTACTGGTTTTACTACTGCAGTAGGCACTGCTATTACTCTGTGGCACTGCACTGCGACAAGATATGCATAATTTTGAGAACTAAATCACTATCCAGCTTAGCTGTATGGGATGCTGTGTTTTTTGTAGGTACGGTCACCAAAGGAGATAAGTAACCAGGGTCGTCGGATATAGTTGAAGTTTAGTAAGAAACCCATGGATGTTTTCGAATGAAATTTAATTTGATAAAAGAGCTGTGTGTTTTCTATAAATTAAATTAAATTTTATTCGAGAACATCCAACGGTTCCTACTGGTTTGTGGTCAAATTTAAGAGTGGAGTATAGACCATCAAATTGAACAACTTTCTCCATGGGACCAATATCGTAATCTCGAAAAAATTATCAACTGTCCCATACAAAACTTCAACATCTAATCGGCCACCCCGTTGGCCTCGAGATTGCAAGCACGACTGCTGAGTCGCGCTTACAACCACGAACCCAGGACCCCATGGTCCTGGGTTCGATTTCCAGGTCGGGCAAAAAGTGTTGTTGGGTTTTCCATTAGAAATTTCTTAGTAACATCCCGGAGTTTGAAAGTTGGCGGTTTAATACCCTCGTACCTTGGAAAGCACGTAAAGTCGTTGGTCCTGCGCCTGATCTCTCCCCGGTCATGTGGATTGCCGTCCCATCGGACTATGTGAGTAAAGGAACAGAGAGTGCAACTGTGTTTACGCACACACTTGTGCACTATAATATCTCCTGCGTACCTGGCTAATCTCCGTTGAGATTGGTCACCGTGACCGAAATCGGTCGGGAGGCTACAATTTATTTTTACCTCTCGATCCAAATGTATGGGACGGCTCATTATTTTTTCACGATTACGATTTTGGTTCCATGGAGAAAGTTGTTCAGTTCCATGGTCTGTTCCTCCACTATTGAGTGACAATAATAGGAATTACGCCACTCAAATCCTATATAGGTACTAAAAACGCAGAAAAAACACGTTCAGTCGATATGTACACGCAGCCTGAATGTTTACAGGGCTCAGGTGTTCGTCGCGATGAAATATAGTAATTCCACTGGGTACAGATGCGTACAATATTAATCGTATTTACGTTTGATCGACTGTTGTGTACGACTGTACGTGTTTTTTGTGATGTCGTATTTCTGTTATTGATGATAAGTTGTTAATATATCAAAAAACGTGCTAAGAAAAGTGATATTAGGGACGAGGAAGGTGCACATATTACGAACGCCTTTTTGGTGAATTTGGTTATTTTTTTATTCGGCCCTTTAACAAACATAACATACTAGCTGCGCCTCGCGGTTACACCCGCGTAAGTTTCGAATTTTCTAATATAATTCAATCATGATTCGAAAGACACGTGGTGCCATCTATTATCATAATAACGTTATTGTTGTTTTTCTCCTTAAAAGCACTTTTTTTCGGGATAAAAGGTACCCTATGTCCGTTTCTGTACACCTGACAACGTATATATACAAAATTTCAGGATGATCGGTTCAGTGGTTTAAGCGTGAAAAGGTAACAAACAAACAAATGTACTTTCGCATTTATAATATTAAGTTAGGATTATTATAATTCCATTTGAAGGCAAGTCTATTCATACATTCCGTGAGGTTTTTGACCTTTAAAATAAGCTAGAATTATAAATATTCCACGTCCATCTAAATCTTGAACTAACGTAGAAATTATTCCAGATATTTAGATTTTCAGCCAGAAAATTCAAAACATCTTAGTATCTCTAGGATCTACTTTGCTAAATAGATTAAGTATTAAAACTCACAAAGAGAATTTTAAGTATTTTCTTTGATTCCATCATTTTGTTATTATGAAATACTAGCAGCGCCCCGCGATTTCACCCGCATAAGTTTTGATCCCGTGGGAATATCGGGATCATAACTATTCTATGTCCTTTCCCGGGACTCAAATTATTTCTATACCAAATTTCATCTAAATCAGTTCAGTGGTTTATGCGTGAAAAGGTAACATACATACAGACAGACAGACAGAGTTACTTTTAAATTTTTAATATTAAGTAAGTATAATATTAGTACGTATGGATGGATTGCTTCTGATTTACTTTAGTAGACTTCTCTTTTCAAAATGGTAACGTCAACTTGGTTCTTTATTGCAAATTAACTAAATAATTATGGAAAGAAAAGGATTGGTTCACGTTCATTGAAAAATATGTTTGCAGATTCACGTGTTTAATTTCATCTTATTATTTTTCCGTTCAGAGATCAGACAATCCACTCATGCAAATCGAAAAATCTATATAAATAAATAACATATTTTTCATACATTTCGAAATGAGGAAACCGCTAATACAAAAAACAGCCTCTAGCTACTAAAAATCACTGGAAGGTAAAATAAACACAAAACACATTTTGCAAATATATAACGCAAACAGATTCCTGAATAAAAAAACAGTAAAAATTTATTTCCCATTTTTTCCAGTGTTATTAAAATGAACTGTCATTCTGTCATTCATCAGTTGATCGCTATCAAGTTGCCTTGCACTAACCGTAAATATTTTCTACATAATATGTTGTAAATATATGTAAATCGATGTTAATGCTATGCACTGCAACATTATGCGCCTGTAACTTGCGTATATTATGTCGTTATTTAATTATTCATACAGTATTGTTCAACGCTGTTAAGCGGTTTTTTGAACTGTAGTGATTGTGGGTGTAAAGATAAGTGGGTAGTTTGAATTCAGTGGGTGTATATTAGATTATCTGAACGTTTATTGCAGTTTTGTTTTGCTTTTGTTAAATAACATTAATGGTACACGAGATGACCAATTTCCTTTATTAAAAACTTTCAAAATTTAGTTGCAATCTCATCTCAGTGACAACCAATGTCCAAAAATTTGAGAAATCAGAGGTATTTTTGACAGATTGAGACTGAGATCAGACTGTGAATGTTCATAAAATTACGAGAATTGCCTCTCAGTTTACTTACCAAACAAACAATTTCCTTTCGCATATTAAACCTTCCTAGCTCCTATCCTAGACTAGAATTGCCCCTCTGATTATTCTTGCTTGAAGCAGCAGGTATCATATCACAGAGTAGATGGAAGGTATAATTTAAAATGATGGCCGATGGGGCCTAAAGGTTCTGAAGTGGCGACCGCGTACCGGAAGACGTAGAGCGTTGGAAGGCCTCCCACAAGGTGGACCGACGACCTTGTGAAGGCCGCAGGAACCCGTTGGATGTGAGAAACACAGAACCGGTCGAGATGGAGGTGCTTGGGGGAGGCCTACGTCCAGCAGTGGACGTCTTTCGACTGAAATGATGATGATTATAATTTAAAATACAAAGAGAGAACCTTTACTGAAGTGAAATAATATACGTAAAAGTATAATCTTCTATTTCCAGAGTCAATGACAATTTCATACAGCTGCGTACCTAAATTCCCTAAAGAAATTCTACAGCGAAGTGAAAATGACTGACACTTTGTCGACAGAAAATTGCTTTTCACACATCTGAATAAGAAATGAAATAGAATCATTTTAACCCTAAAGTAAAATACAGACAGGACACGTATTTATTTATGATATAAAAATGTCACATAAAATATTAGTTTCAAAATCTCTTTAACCATTTCTTTTTTCAGACATCTTTATTTGTTTCATTGAAAAAGTATCTTTTTAGGGTTCCGTATTTCTGACAAGGAACCTTTATAGTTTCGTCATGTCCGTCTGTCTGTCTGTCCGAGGTTTTGCTAAGAGACCGTTAGTACTAGAAACTAAAGCTGTAATTTTGTAGGAGTGTGCATATCAATTACGCCGACAGTGGTAAAATAAAATTTTGAAATATATTTTTTTTAGGGTAGCTCCCCTATATCTAAAGTGGGGATGAATATTTTTTTCGTCGTTTACTTATGGGGTATCTTTGAATAGGTCTTTTTTGGGGGTTGCTAAAATTATTTTTCGAGTTAATGCTCCATTTACGAAATATTAAACTTTAAAGTGCAAATTTTTGTTCCAGTAGGGCGCCCCCCCTCTAAAAGCTAAACTGCTTGCTTGAAAAATCTGGAAAAATTAACCATGATAGGGTATTTTATGAACTTTAAAGGAAAATTATAGCAGTTAAGATAACTTTATTAGTTTAGCAGTAATAGTCGTTGAACTTGGGTGTTGCATAATTTTGTACCAAATACAAAATCCTTAGCATGAATCCTTTAAAGTGACTAAGATGAAGTAGTTGCTTGTTTATAATAACGGGTTATATTGAAAAACAAAATATGCAATAAAAAAACTAAAAAAACATAATAAATTATCATAAGTTTCACAATACTGCCGTTAGATGGCGCTGTACCAACGGGTTACGTTTTCACTCGAGTACCTATCTATAGGTACTCGAATGAAAACGTAACGTAACCCGACTTCTAAGTCACAAACGAACTTTGTTGTTATTATAACCATTAACTCCTAATATCTTTACCATTACTTATTATTCAGAATAAAGAACAACACAATCGTACTATATTGTGATAACGAGCTACTACGGAACCCTACACTGTGCGTGGCCTGACACGCACTTGGCCGGTTTTTTTTTTATTTTGATACGAAAATATCACGTTTTGCTCCACCGGGGATCACCTATATCTGTCAAAGATAAAAATTCCCATCGTAATGTTAGCTATCATTTGTCATATTCGTCCCACCCACGTACCACGGCCACGAAATAAGCTGCTTTTCATGCGAGGCTATAAAAAAAAAAATCATTAAAGAAATAATATCCAATTAGAACTGAAACGTTCTCAGTTTGTCTACTACGGATACTTAGAGCAATACCTACATAACTTTATAGCACAGATAGAAGCTCTAAAGTCTGTTCTCTTAGGATATCAGGGTAAAAGGTAGCTGTGTAAACTTGTGAAAAAGACCGAAATATTAATTAATTATCTAAATCAACAAAGGAAAGAAGTGATATAAACTGTATGTTTCTTATAGCTACCGATTTTCAGTAATTTAGTTAGAAATCGTGTATTGGGAGCAAAAATATTCTGTCCCACAAAACAAAAGAAAAAAAGAAATGCAATAATCCCTAAAAGAATCGCTTACTTAAATCCCCCACAGAGAAAGCGACGGCGATGCTTTGTAGATCATATCGGACTTTTTGTTTCGCGCAGAGAATTTATTAAGTGCCCCTGTGGGTGACAGATTGCCCGTTCAAATACTACGTGGACAACCTGCACGTCGGTGGACACGTGGACTACGAATATCGACCTTATTGCTACGAAACAAAAGCACTGCCGGTGTCAAATTGATAATGTGTGGACAGTGAAACAAATGAATGTTGTACTGGACTTTTGTTACAGTGTGATGTGTTCTTTTCTCGTTTGTCAAGTGGTGACTGCAGATATTGGGGCTCAAACCCCTGGTTGAGTTAAATATTATAGGGTTTTTTATTAGGGTTTATTTAGTTGCTGTCCGCAGTTTAGATCTGTGTCCGGTTGATGACAATAGGCTCGTCTCCTTTCTACTTAGACGGGGCATAAACATAACTAGTGCACCGGGTGTAGTGCAGTCACGAACACTTTGTTTACATTTAGCAAAATACTTAATCGATTTCTTCGGTGAAAAATGATTTTAACGCGTCATACTGACGTCACACAAAATCCTACATCTCGCAAGCAGAGTTTGCCGAGCAACTAGCATCAACGGCCCGACATGAATCATGGGGCAGTTGCCCACCAGACACAATACCCGTCTGGTCGGAGGATCCTCCCTTTTCTATAGAGAATGAGTGCACTTTACACCCTGTTCCTCATCTCTCTATAGACCTATTTCATAATAGAATACTCTTTATTACCATAAAAATTACAGAGAGTTCCTAAAAGTGGCAAACAAAACAGAAGGAGAAAATAACTTTTAAAAGTATCTTAGTGTAAAGTACATTATTAAGGCTCCCGCAGACAGGCGCGACGCGACGGTGCGACGCGATTCTGGTAAAATAATTTCCATGAAGTGCACGTGTCTATGGGAGCCTTTAGTGCTCGTGGCTGTACATTTTAAAATCCCTGTTGGCTACTTCCTCCCAGCTGATTTATCAGTATTTTATACGACATAAGCGACTGCCTCACGGTCTCCTACATTATTCCTTTCATGTTCTACACAATGTAAACCTACACACACACGTTACAGCATGTTTGTACACCGTAAGCGATGCCAAAACCTTGAAACACTGTTTGGCATAAACTGCCCACTTTCATGCCAAGTTCTGCCGCAGTTCCTCACAGCACTGTGTGATACCAAACTGACCTAAAGAATACCATAACATCACGTCTGTATTCCTAAAAAAAAGGAAAGGCAGAGACGTTTAATATAGTCAACCTCGTAATTGCTTTATTTATTTTATTTATTCATCTATTTCAGGCGACGGGCCCATATATAAATACCTTAACCTAAAAATACATATTTTTATCAAAAATAGTACTTCACCAGCTTGTTCTTGTGCTGGTCTATGGTACTTGCCCGCGGAAGCGACGGAACACCACGTCCTGCGGTCAGAAGTCTTCTTCCATGACGACGAGCAGATAACAATTCGGTACGCGCACCACGAACGCCTTGAAGTTGACGTTCCGGTGCGACTCCAGTAACTGCACCTTCGGCGTGTACCTCGCGTGAGTTGCCTGCGCGCTTCCCGCGCCAAGCAGCCCGCGCCGCTCACCGCGCCCGCATGCCCACTATGAACGCTCAAATGGACCCGCGGGTCCAGTTCGAGTGGGTCCAGTTGACCAAAGACTCTTATTCCGCAATTTTAACTGTTTCTATTAACATTTATTTTGATCATACATTCAGAGAGGCATCTGAATCAAACATCCCAATAATTACATAAAACGATAATGATCGATCAGAACCTCATTTCTCGTAGATTACCAACAGATGCCCACGACTGACGTTGTCCTAATCAGTAGGTTTTACTTGGCCCTTATTCTTAGATCAGCGGCGAAATTAATTAACCGATAAGACCACTCCGGCCACGCCTTCCAAAAACTCCAAGATTTTTTGTGCTCCTCAATCAATCAGCTTTTGTCTTAGTTATCCCCTTTTGATTCTAATCACTATAATATTAGAAGATAATCTCGCATTGTGGTGACAAATCTCCGAAGTCGCGAATAAACTTGAAGAATTGGTTTGGACTTGGTTTTCGAACAATTTGATTTATTTTAAGAGGTTATTGTTTGGGCTTTCTAAGAATTTTTAGGTTGTTGATTACGATTTCATTGTTGCCTTTGTTGCCATTGTTGGTTTGATAAACAGACAATTAAAAATAAAAATTGGTTTTACTATTTTTCTTTTTTCTAAGCCTAACAAACGGGTCACAAACTGTCAGACTTTATTTAGGGCTCGTTTTGGCAACAATTTCAACATAACTGTTTGACGTTTTTTTCTATTTTTTACAATAACAATTTTGGCTCCTTGTTATACTCATAATTTACAAAAAAAAGTATTCCGCCAGTACTTTTGTAACAACAAAACGCCTACCCTTTAAATAACATTTGACTTATTTAACCTTTTTTTTTTATTCCGGGTTGGTAAATCCTCATGGATGTCCCCCGCCCTGGGAGGGCGGAGGGATCTGTCAGACTCTTACTGACTAAAGCCACCCCGGTATTCCATCTCACACCTACGCCAGGGATTGCGGGAACGTACGATCCTTCCGCAAGACTTATTGAACCATTTTTTTTTTGTTTCCGGGGTGGAAAATGTTCATGGATGTCCGCCGCCCTGGGGTATGCGGCGGGTTCTGTTAGACCCTTACTGACTAAAAACCACCCCGGTGATCCATCTCACACCTACGCTGGGGTCCGCGGGAACATACGATCCTTCCGCAATCCCCGACAAGACTTATTGAACCTAACCTAACTTTTTCTTAGCACCAAAATGACTTAAAGTCCCCTGTGAAGCTACGGTTACCTAGAAGAGCGGTGGCCGCCACATAGTGTCGGCAATTTACTGGCGAATGACGTCACTGTAACGTTGATTATGAAATGAAGTTGTTGTGTTTACTTAGAGAGCGTTTTTTGACGTCGTAAAGTCGAACCCCGCTGCCCCCATGCTCTATGTTCATACAATCCTTCATCATCATCATCATCATTTCAGCCGAAAGACGTCCACTGCTGGACATAAGCCTCCCCCAAGCACCTCCACTTCGAACGGTTCTCTGCTTCTCGCATCCAACGGGTTCCTGCGGCCTTCACAAGGTCGTCGGTCCACCTTGTGGGAGGCCTTCCAACGCTACGTCTTCAGTTACGCGGTCGCCACTCCAGAACCTTTCGACTCCATCGGCCATCTGTTCTGCGAGCAATGTGCCCTGCCCACTGCCACTTAAGTTTGGCAATTCTTCGGGCTATGTCAGTTACCTTGGTCCTCCTACGGATCTCCTCATTTCTGATTCGATCACGCAGGGAAACTCCAAGCATAGCCCTCTCCATTGCCCTCTAGGTGACTTTTAGCCTTAATAAGGCCCATTGTAAGCGACCACGTTTCAGTACTATATGTCATCACTGGCAACACGCACTGGTCAAAGACTTTCGTCTTGAAACACTGCGGTATGTGGGACGAGAAGACATTGCGTAGCTTCCCGAATCCTTATTTCATGAAATATGAATCAATAGGATAATAATTATGAACTTAGAAGTTGAAAATTATTCCGTAAATAGATACATACTTGTTACGCTCGCGGCTCATATTTTGTTCAACACACAATCAGACAGACCTGCTAATAAAGTAAAATTCGCACGTAAACTTAAAAAATATTTATTAGAATCTATGTAATTGTAGGTATTAAGTATTATATAGGTTATAGATGTACCTGATATTAAGTGAACTGTAAGAGAGACTCAATGATCTCACAGTTAAACTGTGTAAGCAGTTTTGTGGGGCAATGTACCTAGCGTGAAGAAATTTTAAGTGAATAAATCATTCATTCATTCATTCAAAATTGCAAAAAACGTAAGAAAATTTGAATTTCGCGGGCTACTCTAACGCTTCCCCCTTGATATAAATATCCAATCTTGACTAGATTTATTAAGACTAGGTGGTGAGTCAGGGTTCAACAAACTTCTCAAACCCTTAAAGTACCAATAAACAATCGCCAATAGCTATCGGCAGAGATCAATTTAAATTAAGAACCCACTTAATTAAAGATGGCGTTTAACAGTTTTTCAAATTTTTTTTTTCTTTTTTATGTCTTACTGGCAATTTGGAGTGTGCATTGAATTTTAAGTAAGTTCAAGATGTATTGAAAAATATATTATTATTGGAAAGAACAAAATGTTTCAAGTTATCTTTTATGCTGGGCCAGTCGAATTTGATTAGGAAAAGATTAATGATCACAATTTAAATAAGGACAGCCTTTTTATATTATGTTATATACTTATGGTTGCGGTAAGCCCGTCTTGGCCGGGCCGTAGTTTACAATATTCAAAATGAAACATTAAAGATGAGATTTTATTTTTGTGAGTTAGAAGTTATTGTAGTTTTATTCATGACGATCATAAGTCTAATACCTTAAACCAGATTATATCGAAAAAACGAAATACACAATTCAATTCCATGATCCCTGTATCCTATTGATTTAATAAAGTGTTCACGTATTTCAAAGCAAAATAAAATTAATACCACACGCTCTTAAGCTTATATTTTTATACACATACTAGCTGCTGCCCGCGACTTCGTCTGCGTGAAATTTCGGCCCATCGTGTCGCATCCCATCGCTCGCCCGTGCTACTGCTTCGTTTCGCTTAGTGTTATTTCTGACTTTTTGAAGTGAAAACTTCTTTAGCGGCGTTGTACAATTTTTTTTGTAATGGGTAAAAAATATTAAACTCGCGTCAGGACACGTGACCTGATCGAAAATTCGAAAAACGGATGGAGAGTAGACAGCCGGCGCGGCGTAGGAGTATCCCCCTCTCTTTCTACGGCGCGGCGAAAATGTATAACCGACACCGCTTCGGATGTGTTCGGCTGTCCTCGAGATGTACTCGGTTTTAATGTATATCCGATATGTCAGTGAATGATGGCAAAGTATTCTGTTTGTGTTTTGTTTTCTCTTCTGTCGGCACTTCCGGAGTGACACTGTTTTTTTTATTTTTCTCGTCCCCTAAAGGTCATACCGTACTGTTAGATAGCCTATAACCTTCCTCAAGAATTGGGCTATCAAATGTAATAAGATTTTTTAAATCTGACTGGTAGTTCTGGAGATTACCCCCTAGCCCTACATACATACAAACAAACAAACAAATTTTACCTCTTTATAATATTATTAGTATAGAAAGTACCAAAATCATAAAAAAACATTCAAAGTAAAATACAATCCGGTTAACCGGATCACGTAAGCACTTTTATAACATCCGACCATCAAAGCTGTACCTCGATTTCCACCGGAAACTCACCTACAGATTGAACGTTACATCCGGAAAATCTGTCATTTATATATCCGGCTCGTCCCCACGCCGATAAGGGGTTTACAGCAATCTGTTGTGGTTCTGGACATCAATGGGATTAGATGGTCGGGTAAAAAGGATAACCCGGATATCGAAGTAATGAGTGAAAAATGTTACTGGGTAATGAACTTTGTTGTATTTTGGAGTAAGTGGTCTGATGGTTCCATTTGTTGACTGTACACTAAAGTAAAAGTGCGCAGTGCTGCACACCCTACCCTATTTCAAGGTAAACAAATATCAACTTTATTTCAATGATAATTAAGTTGATTTCAGAATTACTAGTACTATTGAAAAAGTTATAAAAATGTTTGAAGTTGTAGCGTAAACTGAACTTTATTGTGTAGGAATTAAAGTTATTTTTCCATTAATTCATATTTGTTTACATTTTTGGCAAATACATCGCGAACGCAGATTAGATGACAACGACCACTGCAAGAGATGCACTTGTTTCATCAACCAACTGATTTCAATACCCGCCTCCAAAATTCACAATTCTCTCGAATACAAAGTTAGTACCTAGTTATTTCCTAGGTAACAGGATGCCTGTCTGCCAAATTTTACCAATATCGGTAGAGTAGCGTATTTTATCCGTGAAAATGTTTCTAGCAACCGGGCGGAAAGTGTCTGTCGCATTTTACCTGGGTATTAAAGATATTGAATTTTATCTCAGTACGTGTAGGCGAGGGCAGGTGTCGGAAAATTAATAATTCTGATAAAACCTCTTCTTTTGCGAGTGTTGCTAAATTAATGTCTACAGCTTCTTTTTAAATTATCTTCTTGCAATATCGTCTAGTGGTGCTTGAAAGGTTCAATATAATAGTTATAACCGTTACTAATTACAATGAAAGACGAAATTAAAAATGTTTTGTAAGTATTGTGGTTGTTATTTAGGCTCGCTTGAACCACAAATCACTAACTATTTTTAGCGCTAAACGAATTTAAAATATCGTTCCGTTTCTGTCAATCGTTTGAAGAAGAATCGTCATCATCTTCCTAGTCTGTTCCCAACTATGTTGGGGTTGGCTTCCAGTCTAACCGGATGCAGCTGTATACCAGTATTTTACATGGAGCGACTGCCTATCTGACCTCCACCACAATCCAGTTACTGGGTAATACGATACCCGTTGGTAAGACTGGTTGTCAGACTTTCGAGCTTCTGACTACCTGTAACGACTGTCAAAGGTCCACGAATGACAGCCGGGACCAACCACTTAACGTGCTTTCCGAGGCACGGAGGGGTCTCGGTATGTAAAGATGGTCGTTTGAAGAAGAATGTAGTTTCAAATTATTTTAGGCGCTAAGCGTATTTAGTGATTCTTATGGTGCAAACGGGCCTTATTCTAAAGCAACCAGACAATAATTATAGTCTAGAAAAACGTTAATCATGCGTTGCAGGATGAATGTTTTGATTGAAAATCTCAAAGAGTTTCGGTCTATTTCATATTGATTATTTTGATTTTGCGCAAACTTCTATCTTCCTTCTAAAACAGTGTTTCTAATCTTTCCCCATGCCATTTCTAGTACAATACTTTTCCTAAAACCAGGTCTCTTTAGATTAGTCTGAGCTCACAACGTGGGACAATTCCCAGCTGTTTCATTGGCATGTGGTTTCGTCGCAAACTGTGGTACGAGTGAACTGGTCCCACCGAGCTACAGGGAATGTATTTCGTAATTTGCGTGGAGTACTGAAGTTTAGGCCGAAGGGAAACATGGTGGTGGTCTAGTCTTGTTACATTTGTTTGCGTTTTCATTTGGGTTGTACTTTTTTGTGTAAAGAGTCTAATGTTTGAGAAGTTTTCGCCTTTATAAACTCTACTAGCAGCGCCCCGCGGTTTTACCCGCGTAAGTCTCGATCCAACAGCTTCTATGTATACATTATCTTAAGTACTATAATCACAAAAGTCTCTGTCTTAGGTACACAGTCGCCAATTACAGGTTTACCAGCAATCTTAGAAATAAGTGATCACACATAATTATGTGTGATTATTATAACAAAACTAAAGGCTAGAACTTAAAAAAAATATGGCAAAATACTTCTTAAACTTAAGATTAATAACAAAAAGTAAAATAAAAAGACGAACAACATTGCAATTTTGCCCACTTAATTAAAATTAAGACTAAGTAAATAATACAGGATGAAATTGAAAACATGCGACAAATCGAAATGGGAGATTGTACTCATCATTGTGAACAACTTTTACTATGGGACCAAACCTGAAATCGCGAAAATAAAATCAGCTGTTCCCTACATTTTTACGAGTTATGCGAACATAAATGTAGGGAACAGCTGATTTTTTTTTCACGATTTCAGGATTGGTCCCATAGTAAAAGTTGTTCATAATGATGAGTACAATCTCCCATTTCGATTTGTCGCATGTTTTCAATTTCACCCTGTATAAATGTAATGAGATCATAGTGGACATACATACATACAGACATACATACATACGGCTCGAATACAGAACCTCCTTTTTTGAAGTCGGTTAATAAACACCAATTTGATACTTCACTCAACTTTAACTTAACCCTCAATTAAAACAAACTCGACTCCTGACCTTTACAACGGCCAAAATGTTCCACAAAACAAATAGATCAAAAGCTAATAGAGTGGCTCGCACCGCTCGCAATACACGCGGGAGAGCGAGGTTAATTGGACCACTCGTTCGAACCACTAATTGAACCGTCTTCTTTACGCCGCCGTCTACGTCAGCCTTAATTCCCGTATCACTTTCTGTAATTATTATTCTGTGGTCTCAATGGCGCGATTGGCTTATTGAATTGGAAATTTGGAAGGCTGGAAGGTCTAAAGGGGTTTTGTTGCCAATTAGGAATATTTAAATGAATGAAATGTATCCCAGTGTGTATACAATTCCAATAAAACTCATGACATGATGACACGTAACACTTCATCGCTTCATCTTCAACTTCATCGCTATCATTTTCATTGCTTATCGTCATTGTAAATGTATTATTAAATTAATATTTTTATATAATTTAATTGAACAGCTCGCTAGCACACATATAAACCCTGAGAGGTTTTCGTGTGTGGCTAAAACCAAATTGTATAATAGGCAAAGCTACTGTTTTCAAAATAAATATTATATTAACCACAACACGCCTTGCTGGACAGACTCGTAATTAACGCACGCGTTATTTTTACGTGACGGAATTCTCTTGGGACTGCGACTTCAGCCCGGAAGCAAGTGGAGGGGCCTGTCAGACTCGTAATTGACTAAAACCACTTGGTGTCCCTCTCAGTACCTTTGGTTGGGGTAGAAGAATGCCATAAAAACCGACAGATAGCCATAGGTACATTGTCTAAACAATAAGAACACATTGTTCATTGTCACGTATTTTAATAAAAATCGTAAACATGAAAAAATAAAATATAATATAAATAATTGAATATGTCGGATTCTGCCAAGACATCAGAAGTAAAACTAATACATAAATTTATTTCAATCGAACAATGAGTTATCTTAAATCTTTAAAATACAGAAATTAAATTAATTCATTATTAAATAACTAATAATGACATTGAGGGCGGTCACATAGGGCAGTACTGACTGTCAGGGACAGTGGTCCATGCACCCACCGCAATAAGGACAGTACTAGTTGTCAGAGACAGCGTTCCACATCCAATAATCGGGCAGTACTGACTGTCGAGAGACAGTGGTCCGTGCACCAAGACGCATCCCATGGACCGGGGTAGTAGAGCATCAGTTAATTTTGAAAAAAATGCTTCTAAACTATTTGAGGGTAGCGGAATATTTTCCTGTATATTCTGTGATGAAAGTGCCAGAGGTGGGCGGAAAATCCGATCCCACTTCTGATGTCGGATTCTGCCAAGACATCAGAAGTAAAACTAAATAAATAAATTTATTTCAATCGAACAATGAGTTATCCTTTGATTATATAATGTCTAGATAGAGCATCAATTGCGCGCAAACGTGTCAAAAAATACCGACCAACTGTTGGACTGTAAGTACTTACCCGCCGATTAGTGCCGATCGTACCGCTTTGGTGTCACTACGTATTACGCGCGCTAAGTAATAAACAAATAACAGCGATAAAATGACGGTATGTGCTATTAAACTGTGCCGAAATTATAAAGGAAGGGTAAAAAACACCAAACACATCACATATCATCAGTAAGTAACCAAAAAAACTACGTATTTGTTTTTTGTTTTTATATTTACCAAATTACGCCCTATTACGCCATATTTTATCAGTGTTGCCAGTTTCTTTTTTCCATTCTCCCAACTTAACGTCCTTTTTTTGTGGGTATATTCGTTGCTTTATGGTTACGTTTATATTATTTAGTTGATGTACTTTTATTATTCGATTTAAAAAATGGTGAAGTTTTTCAATTCGTCTGTACTTTTTTATAATAATATAATGTTCGCGTATAACTTTTTTGTTTATGAGCCCATTTTAATGATTATTGTTGCATTGGGTCCAATAAACTGATTTCAAAGGTGCCAAGAGTAATTTTAATAAGATTAATTTATTCCATTCGTATTATCTGTGATCTTTCATTTCCAAATACAAACTGCCTAAAAAGTTAAATATTCTAATTGAATTAACTTAGCTGATTTAATATAACACAACATTCACACACACAACTCTAATTCAATTAAATAGTGTTTTTTATTTATAAATACAAGTAAATAAAGACACTACTAAAACTGAATAATACTACAAACATACACCTAAAACTTACTTATATTATTTGTATAGTCAATTTTTTTAATATGTGATTTATGGGAGAATTGTAGTAGCTGGTATCATTATTCACGCACACAGAGACATAGATGCACAGTGTAAAACACCGCCCGCACGCACACATGTTTGAAATTGTTGCCTCGTTTTCTTTGTTTTGATTGTAGGGCGACGCTCTATCTAGACATTATATAATCAAAGGAGTTATCTTAAATCTTTAAAATACAGAAATTAAATTAATTCATTAAATACATTTAAAAAATAAATAAATGAATAAATTTTGAAAATAAATAAATGAAACATTTTTAATAATAAATAAATTTAAGTAAATGATTATTAAATTAAATGTACAACTTTTCATCAGGTAACATTGAGCCTGATGAGCCTTCCCATAGCTGCATATTCTAGTCTGTCTACAATCTTCAGGATTCGGTTGCCACTCCCTCAAATTCGGCGATTAATGAGGCAGACGCTTTTGCCAATACTATTGATTTTTGCAAAACTAATCATATAATTTTGTGGCACGTAGACCATTTTTATCTTCGACCGTTTCATTGTAAGATAGAATAATTCTAGTCTAATTAGGGGTAGAAAATATAAGAGAAGGTTCATGGAATCTAGAAAGTCTTGGTCTACGAACGTTAGTGTTTTTTTTTCTTACAGCAAAGACTAACTTTCTCGTGCTAGTTCTTTTGCGATTGAAACTAAACGGAATTAAATGAGTTGGCAAAATGTTGGACGGAAAGCTTTTGTGAGTCAGCGTCTAATTTGTAGGGTAGGTTAAAGTATGGTTCACTCGGCAGTATTTGTTTAGAATTACTATTGGTTTCTAAAAGCTTATACAGGGTTAATATTTTATATTGGCTAGCTTTAAACTCCGTAGACGCGATAGGTATGTGGGCATGGGTAAATGAGCATCTAAACACAAAAAACTAAAAGGATTTTATGGGTTTTTTGGAAGGTCATCGACGGCTGTTAATACTGATAACTTTAAGTATGAGTTGAGAAAAACTGTTTTATCGTATTTCTTTGGATATCGATGCCCATCACGGTTTTTAAAATTAGTTAATACACAAAAAAAAACAGATTTTTAATCTGATTTTAGACTAACTGCGGTCGATGACCCCACAAAAAAAACATCAAATTACTAAAAAAATGTTAACGATACGCATCGCGTCTTTTTTTTTATTGCTGTATGGGCCCGCTCTTGACCTCGATCGAAAGCGATGGATGAGGTCTATGATGGAACGAGCGTCTACGGAGTTTCGTTAGCCAATTTAAGATAATAGAGAGAGAAGAGATTTAATTGAATCTGTTTGTAATTTTAATATCTATTGATTTGATAGGATCCCGCTATTTCTGTCAAACAATCACAACAGCTTTCATGAGGTTTGGCCACAGATAAACTATCTGCAAAGCACTGACTCTGCGGAAAATAAGGGCTCCATGTTGACGTAAAACTGTGGTCGTAAAATCGATGGACCACGTCTCAAGTAGGTACAAATAACAAATGTTTATAGATGTGCACAGTCTGCAACAAAAGTCGATTATCACTTCAGTTAACTGACAATGGCAAATAATTTATGTTAATGTTCTGTGGCTCGTAATGTTAATTATCTACTATTGTAAAGAATCAAGTTTTTCTATCTGAATAGACAGCTATGCTACTGGGGAGTTTGTTGCGCCACTTCTTCATCCCAGCGAAAGCACTAGGAAGTGGTGTAGGACGGGCGTTTTGGGGATTCTCGGTAATTTTGACGTTCGAAAAGTCTTTTGAGTTTTTTAATGTTAATTATTGAGCTAAATAATTAATTAAAATCGGAACAGAAGTGAAATGAATAAAATATATGAATTCTTAGCTTATTTGAAATGCTGAACTACAATGTATTGAATAATGTGTTATAGTTGTTTTATCTCACGAAGGCGGGTTATGTGACTTTTATGACGTCGAAATAAGAGTCATTTTGTTACGATTCATCCACCTTTGTGAGATGAAACTACTATAAGTTAGATTATGTGTAAAAGTAGCAGTGTTCGTCGTTTTGTCGCTGATCGTACAGACGCCAGCACATCAAGCTACCCGAAACTGTCAAATTTTTCCAATCAACTTTGAACCTTATACTTTAGCGATAAAGTTGAAAATCTATTAAAGAAATTTGACAGGTTGTAGTAGCTTGATGTACTTGGCGTCTGTACAAAAGCCTTTGCATATTTTTTAGCATGCTCAATTATGTAAATGTCTATTTAAAGAAAGAAAGAAAATAAGTTTATTTGACCCAGGTTAAGTAAGACATACAAAAACAACAAAAAAAACTTAAAATAGTATTGTGTGCCGCGGCTGCGACAAATAGGCCCATTACAGCAAAAATGTCAGACAACTAATGCCTGACGCTGGTTTTCAACTGGATCCTATGTTACGAGGACCTCTTACGGATGTTAATCAAATCACACCCGCAATCCTTGCACTCACCCATACAGCCATATCAATTAGCGGCTACGACATAACTCGACACTTATTGTGTCGTAACGGATTTTTTTTTGTAAGATTGTTCCGTAGCTTTACGTTGTCGTGTCGACCTGTGTTACATACGCCGTTTCGTGTTACTGCAAAATTTATTGCAACTTAGTTTCGACAATGTGTCAACAATTTAATTTTAATATTTACACATACATTCAAAGTAAAACAACGTGTCGAGAATGAATTTAGAAACATTTATGTCGGAACTTGTTGAAACAGGAACAACGCATAATTATTTACTGTAACATTTTTCAGTGCAAAGTGTTGACACCGTTATTACATGCTGCAATCAAAATCCTAGTAATAGTTACGACACCTTTACTAACCTGCAACTTTTTGAAAATTTTGCGACCGAAAATGGTTGTATGGGCAGCGATTACTGTATTGACCATAATAAAAAAAAAACATAAAATTTTCAGATAATTTGAAAACCTTTGATAAAGTTTACATAACTGTGTAACATTTGCATTTCTATTATTTTTTCCATTTACTGTTCACGGTATTATGTTCCGCGGCCATTTTGAATCCGATTGGTTTCATTACCATACTTGTATTGAGTAGGGTTGAAATCAATTGAATTTTATCGTTGTATGCAAATTTTCGCCGTAAATCAAGTAGTTTATACAAGACACTAGCTATACTAACGCATTAGATTATTTTTTAAATGTATACAAATAAATAAAATTTAAGTGTCTGTTTCTGATGTCAAAATAACAGCTTTTTACTAAAAATAGGTTAATTCATTTCGAAAAACAAGGGCTTGAAAGTTTGTATGAAATGCCGTACGTCGTAAACGCTCTTAAGGCAAAAGACAGACCCACAGACAGAGTTACTTTCGTATTTATATTATTAATATGGATTAAATCAACTCAATTAATCCCCAGACAGTCTGATTTTGTGTTAGGAAAGAGAAGAAGGTAAGGAAACGCGAACTGGGTCAATTTTTCAGCACGCCAGTTGATATCTATCGAACAAAAATTCCGATTTGAAAGCGGGACAAAAGGAAAGCGGGGCCAGCATTAGCACTACAGTGTAAATTGACACCTCCAAAGCTCCATTTACTAAAGAATCGCTTAGAGCGAAGCCAATGTACACTATTGTCACCGCATAGGAAGCTGATAAAAGGAAAGGAGTTGTAAGATAAGAACGGTCGATAAGTACAGACGCCAGCACATCAAGCTATCCGAAACTGTCAAATTTTCCCAACCAACTTTGAACCTTATCATTTAGCGATAAAGTTGAAAATCTATCAAAGAAAGTTGACAGATTGTAGTAGCTGGATGTGCTGGCCATCTGTACCTTAAAATTTTCTTCAAAATTGGACTATGGGTTATTTTTGCGGAAAAAATATCCAGGGGAAAAGTGCTAGCATAAGTATTTCTGCATTCAAATACGAGTATGTAGTTGTCGTGTTTAGAACGGTATATGTTTTTATAGGTACTTTCTATTTCTAGATTTTTTTATGTAGGTAATATGCATATATTGGGTATTTATTTTAGTTTTTCTTTAATCACAATACAACACACACACACACACACATCTAGGTAAGTATGTCACAACATTTTATTTTTATTTTGTATGAGTTTCCTATATTATCTCATTTAATTAATTATCTTAATTTATAATAACAGACACACTTCCCTATGTTTGTTATTCCAGCGTATGGCCCTCGTGGGTTGCAGCTAAAAATCAGGTAGTACACTTTGTGTTGCCATCTGACAATATGCTGAGCCTAAGGCCCTTTGGCATTATTATCTTTGTTTTCTGTGTTTATAGTTATAAGGTGTATTTATTTTGCTGCAATGCTAATAAACGCATTTATTCTTATTTCTTTCTTTAGGTACCAAACATTTCAATTCCACGTCGTTAGAAGCCCTGTGGATGTTGTATGTGTCTATCGCCGCCAACTAGCTAAATTAGCCTTTCAGTTAACGGCCTACCCTTTTAACTAAACGGCGCCGTTCAACTAGCGGCCTGAATAATATTCAGCCATTCAGTCAAACAGCTAGGCAAATGGCTTGCAACGCTAACGTTTAACTACTTGCCTAGCAGAGACATTTAAATCGGCAATTGATTGATTGGTGATTTATTTAAAGCGGAAGTTGTTTATTGTAGTTTTGAAAAATATAAAAAGGCGGTTAAGTGAAAGGGTAATTAAGCTTGTTAATCAGAAGGTTTAACAAACCAAAACAAACAATACCTAAGACAAAATTATTTGACTTTACGTTTTGTGACTGATTGAACCTTTTTATGTTAATGTGGAGATAAAATATGAAGGCATTGTAGTACTCCAAAGAAAAGTATTTTATTGGAAAAAAATCCTAGACATTAAGTCAATAATTTGCAGCTGAACAAATGCTTCTTTCTTTCAGAAGTCAACGACTTATTTTTCTGTTTGTGTATTTTGCTTCGTAAAAGCTCTTTATAAATTTAAATACAGATGGTCATGGATATTGTTTATATAAATAACATACAGTTGAAGTACATGAACTTTCTTTACATAAATATTATATTTTTGCAGACTGTCTGTCTCTCTTTTATTGAAGTATTATGCAAAAGATTTACTTAGGACTGCTTTATCTAACGCCAGATAACTTAATCGGAGGAATAATTTTGAATTTTTGACAGTTCTTCCATTTAAAAACTATCAGACGTCATTTATTCCACGAATAAAAATTATCTGTCGATTGAACAATCAGCCCTTAGTATAGTTCCTTTAATATAAATAAGTAATAAAAACAAAAAATAATTTTATTACCTGAATATAGAAACGATCTTACTTGTTTTAGCTTTTTATACGGTTTCTTGTATTTTTTTTTTATTAGAATGCAAAAAGGAAAGCATATTTATAAGTAACTCAATCATTAAAAAACCGGCCAAGTGAGAGTTGGACTCGCACACGAAGGGTTCCGTACCACCGTACAATATTTAACACTACAGTTATATTTAAAAAACACGTTTATTGTATGGGAGCCCCCTTAAATATTTATTTTATTTTTATTATTTATTATTAAAGTAAAAATACAACAGAGTATTTTGTAAATATTTCAAGTGCCTACCTGTTGCCATTATTGATATCGAGCAAAAAAGGGCAAAAAAATCGCGTTTGTTGTATGGGAGCCCCCCTTAAATATTTATTTTATCTTGTTTTTAGTACTTGTTGTTCTAGCAGCAACAAAAATACATAATTAGTGAAAATTTTAACTGTCTAGCTATCGCGGTTCTTGAGATACAGCCTGATGACAGACAGACGGACGGACAGACAGCAAAGTCTTAGTAATAGGGTTCCGTTTTTACCCTTTGGGTACGGAACCTTAAAAAGTAGCTGGTAAATTGCAAAAAAATGGCCTCCAAGGATGAAATTATATCTTCTTCTCCTGGCTCTCTGTTAACAAAAAATCCAAACAAAAACAAAATATTTCAACAAAAATTCAGAGCCTCAAAAATAATCTATAGATACCACCATAATATATTCGAAGCAAAGGCAGCAAAAATGAGAAAACATAAACTAGAGATGGCCTGTCGCATCGGATATTTGCTTAACAATATGTGTTCCCAATATGCAGTATACAGCGTACGGCTTGACGGCCCCGTAAAACGGAATATAGCTGGATATATCCTCTGTACCTTGAATATCCGAAGGGGTTTATCCGCACGGCGGTTAAATCCGCGCCCTGCTTATGTTAGACAATGTGGCGACGATTGTGGTTGTATGCTTAGTGGATAAGCGACAGCGATTTGCGAAAGCGGATATCCTGTTGAGAGATTTTGATGGGACTGGCTAACAGTCATAAATAAGATAGAATAAATAACAAATATTGAGACGGAATTGGGTCGACAAGGTTTTTAGTTTAGAACATGTACCGTATTATGACGTTTCATGTTATTATGATACCAGTGTGAAAGAGAGACGAGGCTATATAATAATATAACCAATAGCATCATCCCTTTTTTTCGGCAATAAAACACTTTATAATACGGCCACTGATAGCCGAGACAAGTGACAATCGTTTCCAAAGCATTTCGTATTTCTACAACGAACTTCAGCAGGATTGACATAACACTTTCGGTAGCTTATGTCAAGCTGATATATTTTTGACGACCATTATCATTATCGCTGATGGAACGTCGCTTTGTCTAGGCTCTAAGGGCACCCAATCTCACTTGTGAAATTGGTCTTTAAGAGGGATTTATTGAGACGGGATCAAGTCCCTATTTGTTAGAAAATACCTATATGAAAGAATGAAAGAAAAAAAAATATAGGTTTATTTTTCACAGAAACACGTGCATACAAAAAAATAATTAACATAAAAGAAAAATAAACCATAGTCGATCTATAATCACGAACACAAAACAGAAATACTTAGTCGATACAAAACAAAAATATGCTCATAAACTCTTTATCAATAGAACCCCTTGATTCAAAAATCGATCACGAGAATCACTCGAAAGTGATCGATATTAATCGCTTACCATAAGTAAGGGCCACGGCAAACTATCTATCTACTTTTAGCATCGGCGATCGGCGATTTAGCCGCTTTTTAAACGCTAAATGCAGCGACCAAACATTCCACCCCGTCCAAACGCGGCGATTGAGTCGCTTTTCGAAAGCTCGACACAGCGGCTGAACGCTACACTCCGCACACATTCGGATGCCGGTCGCAACGATTTGGAATCTGCGCAACACGACTCGGTGTTGCACTATAGATTTTGACGAAGCTACACTCCCTTGCCATGGATTCTAATTAAGCTGCACTGCTGCTTGCTTTATTGATAAAGCGAAAATATCAATCGCGCTGAAGAAGGTATTGGTTACATCCAATAACCAGTTCACGTCTTACTTTTGGAGAGCATCATTCATTGTTTCATATATTACGAAGAGATGAACGGAAATTTTTTGAACATTTTGTAATGAAGTGCACTACATTTCAAGCTATTGTCATATGTGGAAACTAGTTTACGACGAACAGAGACACATCTAAGGAAGAGTATATCAGCGGAAGAACGACTAGCAATAACCATTGCAAATCGGCAAACTATCGATAGTCGACTATCGATCGGCAACACTACAGCCGACCCGATCCAGCATCGGAGCAGTCGCTAAAACGCGCGATTCCGATACCGCGTCCAAACGCAGGAGGTTGCAAAATCGCAATGCAGCATCGATAGAATCTCTAAAACGCTCGATTTTAATACTGCGATGGAACACAGAGAGTCGCCAAAACAAGACGCAGCATCGATACAGTCGCAAAATTGCAGATCGCCGAAGCACACAATCTACTTTTAGTAGATTGTGTGCTTTGGCTCTAAAATGCAAAGATAATTTTTCTTTTAGTAATACCAGACTGTGTCCTATGTATGTATAAGCCCACTTTTGCAAGGACGTAAAAATGTCGCCGCGGGATTTTCTCACGCACTGGATTTTCAACTCTCAGTGTTGAGCTGAGCATTGATAATCCAACAGAGCGAATTCCAGGGCGACCAAATATCGAATCTGTTGGATTCTCAACCCTCGATGCCAAGCAGTAAGTTGATAATCGAAAAAAAAAATTAAAATCACGCTCGTACGAACCTGGACTGTATCCTTTTAAATTCTACAAAACATTTCGCTGCCTTCTAACACTATATCCTGACCTTTATGTTTCAAGTCTAGCTAACAGACATGATATAAGGTCTAGAACCAATGCATATAGTTATAAACAATAAACAATATTTTTTTAGTTTATGCGTCCATTCCACCGTGTCTTCAGTTTCTATATCAAAACTTCTATATACTTCGATATTATACTAGTATCAAATATCCCAATGAATAAACATAATATAGAATTGTTTCTACAGTCATGAATTTTTATTGCTCTCAATATGTCTGTATAGATACAGTCTGGACCAATCTCAGAGATTATGAAGATAATGTTAGATATTGACAATACAGACAGATTGGACCGAGATTCTCGCAAGGCTTCTATTATCTGTGAAAGGTTGAATTATTTGTGCTGAAATATTTATGGACTGCTTAGGAATAAAATATACAATACATACTTTGTTATTTATTCATGAGAGAAAGACGATCGATTTATTAGCTACTATTCTTGTAGAATAGTTAGAGTATTGTGAAAGAGTTCGTTTGGGCAGGCAATGTCACTTACCGAACTATTTCTAAAACGTTATGCACTTGTGAAGAGCAGTGGTGACCCATTCGAAATGGCCTCGACTTACGAGTTGTAAGTTGTGTTTTCAAATGCAGGCAAGCGCTTTACTTTATGTAGATAATTTCATCACCACTGCTCTTAAAACGGTGAAGAAAAACATCGTGATGAAATCAGCATATCCTAGAACCAAAATTTCGAAGATATGTGACATCTAACAACGCGCCCTGGGCCCGCGCGGTAGACACAGCCCACTCCCTCTCACAGAAAGGAGGCTTGTGTCCCATCAGTGAAAACATTATAGGCTGATTATGCTATGCACTTACGAATAAGACGAAATCCTTACGATAATTGCAAAAATGACTTTTCTATGCATGAACCAACGTTACTTTACAACGAAATGCAAAGAACTACCAAAAATTTAGGAACTAAACTCAACCTTCATACACATCATAATATAATACAATCTTTGAACTGAATACACTGGCCGGATATCCAGGCAAAGTTTGTAAATCGACCATTTGATTCAAATTTCGAATGCGGGTCCAAAATTCATGGCCGTCTCCACAACGGATCAAATCAACTACCGTCATTGGTGGAGTCGTTTTGGCCGGACATTTGAGGAGATTCTGAAAAATTTCCATATTCAAATTTGGGGAAACGTATTTGGTTTGAGCGGTTTTGCTTGGAGCAAAAGCGGTTATGATGTAAAGGAAAAACGTAGAGACTTTTTTATATTGACAGTATTTTGTAGTGCTACGCAAAAACGACGAAACATTTCAGAAATCGTTTGCTTTTTCATCCATAATCCGTAATGTGCTAAGCTTTTAAACAAAATTAAATCGAGTATGGAATTTTATTATACAACTAAATAAAAGCAAAAAATTAAACGAGTCGGTAGTCGGTATTTAAACTTTTTTTTTTTCAAAAGTGGTCAAGGTAAAAGTCATCTTACTTTAACAAATTATCGGACGAGTTTTTTTGTTACACACAAGTTTATCTTGCCGTGAAAAACTAAGGTTTATTAACTAAGGTTTAGCATATATTATTGTCAGACATTTTACACGTGCGCCCTCTGGACAAGTTGTACACAGAAGGCCATCAATGTTCTTCGAATTCAATACAACAATGCATTCAGGATGCTGCTGGGGCTTCACGCTTCTGCAGTGCGTCGGGAATGTTTGCTGATGCGCACACTGATGACTTCGCAGCGGTCAGACGTAAGCGTGCCGCGTCGCTGCTGCAGAGGGTCCGGAGCAGCTCGAACAGTCTCCTGAATGTCATTGCAGGGAAATTTGATTGCCCGCTCGTCCATTATTTGTCCAACCTGCATGTTTACTAACACAGTTATTTAATGTTTTACTAACAAATTATGGATGTTTAATTCTGAAATAAAATTATTATTATATTATTCGCTGTGTATAGGCATAGTTCGTCAGTGTTGTATGAATCACTTTGGAAGCTTAGACAAGAACACGTTTTTTCTACGGCGTGGTTTATAGGAGTCCACCATGTGTAGGCACGGTTCGTCAATGTTGTATGGATCACTATGGAAGCTTGTACACGGACACGTTTTTTTTACGGTGCGGCTTATACGCCGCGCGCCCTACCGTAATGAAACCGTGTCATGTACAGACGCCAGCCTGCACATCAAGCTACTACAATCTGTGAAATTTATTTAATAGATTTTCAACTTTATCGCTAAAGTATAAGGTTCAAATTTGATTGAGAAAATTTGACAGTTTCGGGTAGCTTGATGTGCTGGCGTCTGTATCTACTACGCTCTGAATTGGGCAACTAGCTTCATCGTTCTGACTGACCGACTCCTTGACAATTCAAAAGTGCCTGAAATTGGTTTATCTATACATCTATACAAATAAATAAAATTGGAGTGTCTGTTTGTAATATTAAAATAACTGCTTTTTACTAAATGCATATGGATGTATACACGGTACATATACCAAAATAACATTTTTTACAATATTTGTCTGTCTGTCTGTTTGTTCCGGCTAATCTCTGAAACGGCTGGACCCATTTTGACGGGAATTTCACTGACAGATAGCTGATGTAATAAGGAGTAACTTAGACTACTTTTATTTTAGAAAAATAATTAGGGTTCCGCGCAAAGAAATTAAAACATTTTCCGTCATGCACGCGAACGAAGTCGCGGGCACAGCTAGTTTGAAATAAATGCTTTGAGTTTGAGTACTATGGAACACATTGATACAGTATTATCGATGATTTTAGTATCTAGTACGTGAGCTAGGTGATTTCTGTCTAAAAATAGACGACCCCTTCCCTTGTAATGAATACTTTAGCGATTGGAAAGCACTGACGCATACGTGCTACGGGCAATGGGCAATATACGCTGTAGTTTCATTGACGGGTTCATAATATACTTGTCCATTATTAACCGCCCCGTTCGTCTCGTGGTAAGCGGGTCCTGAGTTCGAGTCCCAGGTCGGGCAAAGTATTATTGGAAATTTCTCAGTAGCAGCCCGGAGTTTGGAAATTGGTGGTGTGATTCCCGCGCGCCTCGGAAAGCACGTAAAGCTGTTGGTCCTTCGCCTAATCTTTTTCCGATCGTGTCGGATTGCCGTCCCATGGGACTATGAGAGTAAAGGAACATAGAGTGCACCTGTGTTTATGCACACACTTGTGCACTATAATATCTCCTGCGTACCTGGTTAACCTCCGTTGGGATTTGGCCACCGTGACCGAAATTGTTCCGGGGATTATAATTATAATTAAAAGTTCCAGTGTTGTTTGTAAAGCCTTTTTGAATATGCGATTATTCTACAAAAAGAATGCAATAAATGGTTGCAAGGGAGAATCGCTACTAAATTGGTAGAAATTAAAAAAAAATCGCAGCCGTCATCTTGGATTTTTATTTTGACCTCAATATCGGCTTCAGCCCCCTCAAAAACCATGACAACCAAAACAAAAATCATTGTGATTGGTTTTTCCAAAATAAAAAATAACATGCAGCCAATCAATTCACTTGACATGACATTCAGGAGAAATTAAATACAGCACAGTGAACAGGATAGGTTTGCAGAACCTAGGCAATTCTATTCTTTGACACGACAAAGGCAGCCAATTCCAGAACTATTGTGTTTTCGATCTCTGAAAGGTTTGAATATCCCAATGCTTGGTATGTACAGACAGGCCGGCTCGGAATGATCGCACCATCGCATCTTTAAGTAAAGATAATTTCCATAACAAGCGAAAATTATCAGATATTTTCCCATTATTGTTTTCAGGCTTGGTTATTTTATATGGTAAATAATAAATAACATCTGACAACACAGCGGGCCTTGTCAGAATACCACTTACCAGTGATGCGGTATTTATTTTTTAAATATCGCAGCATTATACTGAGATAGGAGCCTTTCTGGCCTCGCACAGGTCATTTCTTTTTCGTTTATTTCTCTGATTGTTTTAATGTAAAAAATAAATAAATAAAAATAAGTAAATGTTAATTTTGTTAAAAGTCTGACAACCATTCTTACCAAGGGATATTAATGCTGAGCGATAGCCGTATTGCGTGGATGTGACGCATGGTTTCATTACCTTCTTTTTTTATTTTATTTTTTGTGTTTATGTTCTTTTTTGCGTCATGTTCACCGCAAATAAACGTATTTTCTTTCATTTTTCTTTCTTTAAATCCTAACCATTTTGCTACAGAAAAATGCGTTCGCTTTTCACCGTGTTTTTCATCTTTTCGCATACATCATTAGGTATCCCATTTACGCACACAAATTACGCTACTGTAAATTATGTTTTCCAAATAATAAGTTACCGCGGCCAGATGTTTCTTACAAATCCCTACATCCATCTAAAAACTGACCATAAATGATAACTGATTCATATTCTATATCATACAAGTATCATACAAATACAGAAAATAACACGAACAAAACATAAATCATCTATATTCCTCGCAGGATTGCCCAACACGTGAGCATTTGTGCGACATAGCTGGGGCTCCTAGCCCGATCTACCGGATAGCTCATGAATATGAATGACCTACCCAAGTAGCATACACAAGCTCTATAACAAGTCATACACCGGCCGGTTAGAAGTTTTTAATAACTACATAGCCTCCATAAATAAGTTCTACAGTAGATGTACAAGCGGCTACAGCGCCGCTGTACCCCCGAAAGAGGCCCCGATTTATACGGCCTAAGGTTCTACAATGTCTCTACAATGTTCGTACATATGTGTTAGTACGGAGCTACAAAGGTGTTATGCGAGCGGTAGTATGCGCCTCATTATCTAAAATAAGTTGTTGTAGCGCGACTGTAGTGCTCGCATCTTATTTAGACGCGTCTGTATCTCTGAATTAGAGTTTACAGATCTGTATTCGATATACAGTAACGATATTTTGGGGAAATGAACAAAAGATAATTGACATTTTAACAAAGACGTCTACTTTTAAGTGATTGATGGAAGACTGAAAACAATTGGAAAATAAACAACAGGTGAGTAGTGTTGATTTTTCCTTTTATACATGCAAAGTACCAGTGCGAGTGCCAGTGTATTGTGAATATATACATATATTTTAGCTAAAATTTTCACGCGCCTGCCATTTATGTATTTTTTTGGATAAAAAGTACATTTGATTATAGGCTGTGAATTTTGAATTTAGTTTATATATGATATTTTAGCTTTCTAGGTAGTTTCTTTAGAATCCTAGGTGAGAAAGAGTGACGTGAATTCGGTTTTTATACATATTTATGATATAAATAATTTTTTAAAAATCATGAAAATTGCTTGTAATCAAAACTATAATGGCGTCTCGGTTACAACAGCCTTCAGAATTTACTAGAACCATTCTATCGATTTAAAACGCTAGTATTCACCATTGTAGACCTTTTGGTTCTATGATTGTGTTATTGACGCTCTATTGTACTTTTTTAGGTGTACATCGGTAATTAATATATTCTTTTAAAAGTCTAAGGCTGTACAACGGACCATTGATAGTCCGTTGTAGGTAATTTTATTTAGGGGTCCAGTGTCTGAATCTTAAAACCCCTGTTAATCCTTCTTACACTTTCTCATTATTCGTTTGTGTGTTGTTATGATTTATACTCTACTAATTAAATAAGACGTTATATGGTAACAAAACGACGACCACGAGTCCACGACGCGCTTCTTTCATTGTTTAGGTATAAAGTTACATTTAAATATCTCCTTATAATAAGAAATGCTTTTATTATACTATTTATCATTGAACTTATTTATTTTGTAATAAATTCTAGTTTTGATGACGAATATAGCCATTAATAGGTATATTTTTCTTTTCAGAATGCCTTTCAAAATTGTAAGGACAGTGGAGAAGGGGAAAGCAGAGTTGTGCATTGTGCCATCTCAGTGGGAAAGTAGCGGTATATTAAAATGGCCTAAAAAAGGTGCCGCAAAGTTGTTGTGTTGTAGTAGTTGTTGTTGTTGTTGTTGGCGTCGTTGTTGTTGTTGTTGTTATTATTATAAGAAACATGTGTTCAGTTGATTTTGTCATTCTAGTAGGGTTATTACTAAATTAAAATAATTACTAAGATTAACATTGTTTTATTTTATAAAAATGTATGTAGCAAAGGGAAAACATAAAGTTCTCTTTTATGTTCAATGCACACTAATTTACACATAATATCCTGGGTTGTTAGAATAACATCAGGTATTGAACGTGTCGAAACTTTATATATATTGAGAAGTGAAGATTTTATCGGAGTATGGAATTGATCTGTTTTATTTAGCAACTTATTACCATATAAATACACACTCCTCTTGTATCGTCATTCGTCAATCACTTTGCATCCAGATCTTTTGGCTTACTGTTCCCACAATAAATATCAATTATAAACGGGTCTTCTTCAGGTGTTTCAAAAATATTGCACAGACTTGGCCAGAATTCTTGTTTCGAACTTTTATAAATAGGAAGGCCATCAAAATTAAAATTTAAGGAAATAGATTCTGGTATCTCATCTGGGGCCCAAGAACGTACGATTTTTGTGAGAGGAATCTTAACCCCATTGTGCCAATAAACACCATCGCCTGCAATCGGTTTTAAATTTACATTTCTAGCGGTATGCAATATGGCGCGAGGATCTTTAGGCAAAATATCAGGAATTGTATTATTTAAAATCTCTGACAAATCTCTTATTGCGACATGCGATATATTGAATTTAACTGCCCATTTTCGAAATTTATTGCGAAAATCAACGTTCTTTAGGAAATTACTAGTAGACTCGGTAGTGTCTGTATCTGAACAGCTGAGATCAGCACAGTCGTCATTATTAGATGCAGTGCCATCTATGGATTCCTCAGCAATGACTTCGGCCTCAACTCCTGGGAAGTCATAAATAATACTGTCAACTACTTACATCACTGCTCCTGGTTACATTTGACGTAGAATATAAATCTACGGAACCCTCTTTATTTTCGATGCACTCTTGACTGTTCGTATTTTGAATACTGATGACATTATTTGAGGTAGCAGCACCTGCCTCAACTTTTTTTTCTTAACACTACCATGTTTTTTTCTTAATTTCCACGTTTTTTTGGTAATCCATGAGAAATTCACGCGATAATCTTTTACAAAATGGAGTCATAATAAAGCAATTAAATTAGTAAAACACTTTTGTCCCACTTCAGCCGTTATATTGGCCCTAGAAACGAAATTTTTGAGTTTTTGGTTTTTAATGCGTGGTTTTCTTGCCATAACCAGCTATTTACCATACAGTTGCTGTAAAATTCACCACTATAACGACCTACGTGCCACTATAGAATTATGTTTCTCTGCTGTAGCTATAGAGTTTCAAAGGCAGTAATAAGTACTATTTAACAGCTTAAACATTTATAAATATGCAATATACAACCTAAAGCGCTTTAAAGGAAGCTTATAACTACATTTAAACACTTTTAACTATTAAAGCCCTCTATAAGACCTTGCGGTGTTTTAAAAGGTATTTATAACTCTGCTTTATATTAAATGCTCGTACAATAACTCTTTAACACACCTTTGTATCTTCATTGGGATTATATTTACTGTTGTACGGCTATTGTACCACATGCCTGTTAAAGAACTATTAAATACGCTACTGAACTCCTTAAGTATTATAGTAAACCCCTTGAACAGCTATTATAGAACATTCAGGTTGTAAAGAAGTCATTTCAGCAGCTTGTGTGCTAGTTGGGCTATGCAGGCTATTCAGACAGTATAACACGGGTGAATACTAGACAAATAGGGCTTTAAATACCAATTCTGAGCTTGGGGCTATGTAGTAGTAAAAGGTACATGGGCTTATGTAGGAATCGCGGATGGATAGAAACCTAGGCACTAACCGTAATTGCCATCATTGATTTGATGTCATTGGGGCAGACGGACCAAGCAAGAGTATTATTCGAGTTATTCCGGTCTGATCTCCTGAACCCTTCCCCCTCCACCCCCTGTACCCTTTCTTTTTTCTTTGTTCTTCTTCTGTTTTAATCTCTGTCTTATCAATACAAATAAATAAAATTGTAGTGTCTGTTTGTAATATTAAAATAACCGCTTTTTACTAAATGCATATGAATGTATACACGGTACATATACCAAAATAACATTTTTTACTATTTTTGTTCTGTTTGTTCCGGCTAAATCGCGGGCACAGCTAGTATTCAAATGTCATAACAGATAAGATACTACCTATAATCAGACGATTAAAAGCTGGGTCTTAGCGTTTATGCTGAGCGATGGCCGTTTTGCGTGGATGTGACGCATACTTTCCCCCAACTTGCATTTTTTTTTGTGTTTTTGGTCTTTCCCTGCGTTATGTTGACCGCAAGTAAACGCATTTTTTTCTTTCTTGTTTTCTTTTCTTTCTAGTAAAGATATAAGAGTTAGGTGCTCAGGCAAAATTGGACGTATCGGAAGTAACCCTTAAAATTGGCTGTTGAAATTTATTAATTCAATTAAACAAGCTCTAAGTTAATTGATATCCAAGTGATCTACATAATTGCTTTACGCATTTTTCCAGTCGCAAGATCTGAAGGAATCTATTTCTTAATTGAAATTCGCTCAATGTAATTTGATAAGGTGTTTACTTCCCCTTTTTTCCGTGGGGAAATCCTCATGGACAACCTCCGTCTGGGAAGAACGGAGGGTTATGTCCTACCGACTAAAACCCCACTGTTACTTCTAGTACCATAAGTCGGGGGCCCGGGAGATACTCGCCGCACCCCCGACTGGTATCAGCCCGCGATGCCTAGCGGGCCCCATCACCAAGTGCGGCCGATTACTGCGTACTATCTATTTGAGCCTGAATGCTCGAACGACGACACGGCCCCAATTTCGCCGCTTGCAGGCCCCTTCTTATGGTGATAAGAAGGGGCCTGCGAGCGGCGAAATTCGCGCGGCGCATGAAATTTGATGTGAAATTACTTTCCCCTGGGAGTTTATTTTCATGCGGTGTCCCACTGCTGGGCAAAGACCTCCTCTTTTTCGTTCTAAATCAACCTACCAGAAACTGTCAAATTTTCCCAATCAACATTGAACCTTATGCTTTACCGATAAAGTTGAAAATCAATTAAAGAAATTTGAGAGATTGTAGTAGCTTGATGTGCTGGCGTCTGTACATAGTTAATAAATATTTATTCATACATTCGGTACCTACGGATATTTGAAATTCATTGTGCTTTGTTACTGCTAAAGCTTTGAAATTCGGGACAGAAATTCGGTTCGTGTTATATGCATTCGTTGCTCTGGACACAGAAATGGAACGCCTTTGTCCACAAGCCGAATAATAGTTATTATGTCATACTGAGCTATGTTACTAGTTGTGTGCGGGTAGCATATTTCGTAGGTTTTTTTGTTTCGTTTATGTCAAAAATATACTAAAACTCAAACTCAAATCATTAAATTCAATTAAACCATATACAGGCACTTTTGAATTGTCAAGAAGTCGGTCAGTCAGAAAATATGAAGCTAGTTGCACATTCCAAAGCGTAATTATCTATGGAGAAGAACGGGCAAGAAACTCCATGGACACTCTTTTAAATTATATTTTTACAAAAATATTAGTTACATCATTTATGTTGAATGTAAATTTAGTGAAAACGATGTAAAAAAAAAGACACACGAAAAAAGCGTCCAGAGTAGGTACAGCAAATAGTAACAAAACAGCAATCCAAAAATAAAATAATTAAAAATAAGCCGAGGCAGCTAAGTGATGACCAGCCCCAACTGACGGCGCCCGTTCACGAACATGACGCATAGATATAGCCTAATGATAAGTATAATTTGTGTTACGAAACTTAACGATAAAGTTCTAGGTTTCCCTGTAATGTCAGCTGTTCAAATCCTTCAAACTATAATACAGTACAGCTGCAGAAATGCATACTTAAGTATATTATCTATTAGCGGCCCGCCCCAGCTTCGCAAGGGTGCAATTTTTTTTAAAGAATTTTCAAAATATATTTTCTTCCACACAAGCCTTGTCCTGGCAATACCGAAAACAAGAAAAAATAATTATCCAACATGGTGGAGTCATTCGGAAGTTATGCGCGTACAGACATTTGGGTGACTTTGTGTTACTATCTAAGGATGTATATGTAATAGTCGTTTTTCAGTCGAGGCTTTTCATGGTTGAGTAGCTCCGCTCCTTAATATTGGTTAGGCTCGCGTTTTATCAATACCTCCCTTAGCTAATAAGTTGTCAACGAAAGTCTTGTCTTGTCTTAGAAAGAAAGAAAATTTTGTTTGACTCATTTTAATTAGATGATATACCTAGCCTATTCAATCTAAACTAGAGAATCGAATATACCGAATAGGTATAGCTTTCGGGATACAAATTTCGGCGAGAAGGGAAGCCAAAGGAACACATATATCCTTCTTTTTGAAGACTCGCGACACTGTTACCGTAACCGACACCTCTGTATAAAAGTATTTACATATATTGTATATGTACGTACACAGATGCATATGCATGTTGGCAATTTTTGAGATGGCAAAAAACCATTGAACTCGCGACACTGTTACCGTTACCGTAACCGACACGAAATAAATATTTCGAAATATTTCCTGACGATTCAAAAAATACACACGTAATTGTTCAAGTTTTAACTTCTGTTGGCACTCCCGGAATGCCACTGTTTTTTTTTTTCTCTACATTGGCTAGCCTAGTCTTCACAACTCAACGCGTTTCTAAGACGCCATGCTGTTATGAAACAACGGACACCTCTAACTTAGTTTAAACTTAAGACAAAACCTCTCAGCATCCCTATGGTCCAATTATAACTTATTCTCTAAGTTAGCAGATTCTTAAGCGATGCAATGCATATACAATGTAGCCTCTGAGCTTACCACTATACATAAACTGAGAGCAAACTTCCCTTCAAAGTATATCCTAGTTTGATGCTTAGATTCCGTCTGGGAGAAGAAAATGTTTCTCTTGTGTTTGCTTGAGTAAATAAGTTTTGCACCGGGTGCTGTGACGTAACTTGGGACTGACCTATTCAGTATTAGGTTGCAAGTTGCAATGGGCTTAGTTGATGAATTGAATTTAATGTTTTGACTTGCTTACTACATGCAATTAGAGCTAATGTAATGCACTTTTTGTACATAAATGCTTCAGCGTCCCGCAGTTTCACCCGCATAAGTCTCGATCCCGTGGGAATATGGGGATAAAAAGTATCCTATGTGTAAGGATGTAAATGTATCTTGGTTATAAACTGTGTGCCATTTTATCCAAATCCGCTCAGTACTTTTCGCGTGAAAGAGTAACAAACATCCATCCATCCATCTTCACAAACTTTCGCATTTATAATATTATTGTTAGCAGTTTTACAAGCCAGCTAGCAAGCCAGTTAATGATATAGAGGTATGAGGAACAGGGTGTAAAGTTCACTCAACTTCCATAGAAAAGGGAGGATCCTCCGACCAGACGGGTGTTGTGTCTGGCAGGCAACTGCCCGATGATTCATGTCGGGGCGTTGTGTATATATGCTAGTTGCGCGGTAAACTCTGCTTGCGAGGTGCAGGATTTTGCATCACGTCAGTATGACGCGTCCCGTTCGCATGTGGCGTTGTAGATACCGCTACAATGAAAACAAAACATAGTTAGCGCTGTCTGATTTGCTAGAAACTAATTTCTAATTTAAGACAAACTATTCTATAAATACACATACTCATAAATAAACTCACACCTTCATTCCATGGGGATAGGCAGAAACTACAGAAAGCCAAATGCTAAGATCTTTACATACTCCTTTTGCTTCGTTTACGTTCATACAACTGGTCATACACGCACGCCTGTTGCGAGTACTACGCACCTGACCTTTCTGAAGAACATCACCAGTTAGGTCAATATATAGGGCGTCCCCTCCCGGCGTTTTCACTCAGATCTGCATCTCACCCTCATTTGGCTCATCATCATCTGCCTAGCCTTTTCCCAACTATGTATGTTGGGGTCGGCTTTCAGTCTAACCGGATGCAGCTGAATACCAGGATTTTACATTAAGTGACTGCCTATCTGACCTTCACAACCCCGTTACTGGGTAATACGATCTCCTTGGTAAGACTGGTTGTCAGACTTACGGGCTCACCCTCACCTGGCTATTCTATAAATACTATAAAATAAAAAGTCACTTTTCGTGGTGTGTGTGACCACTTAGTTCTTCTAAACTACAAAATGGGTTTTCACCATAGTATTGAGAATGAATTCCGGAATGTATAAGTGTAGGTATACAAAAATATTAAACATGAATAAATTAAAGAAATTTCAGTGTTTGTCAAAACCGTGCGAAGCAGGGACGGCTCGCTAGTATATTTTTTATTTTTTTTATTGCTAATAGGCCTGCTCTTGACCTCGATCACGCCTGATGGAAAGCTATGGATGAAGTCTATGATGGAACGTGCGTGCCCAGAATATGCCTGTTCACTCTTGCTTTGAAGACAGATGGGTTAAAAGTGGGAGGGAACACAGATGCATTATATTGTACGTGAACAATATAATAAGGCACTACAATTTCATTTCATAAGGCGCATCTTCCATAAGCAGTGAGATTGTTTTATAACTAAGATTAAACTTAACTATTAATATACAGGGTGTCCCAGAAAACCTGTACTAGCGAAGGTCTGTTGTCAGGGGACACTAATACCCATCGATTGGACCCCTATGTATGTTCCGCGATATTTTGTAGTTTTCGAGAAATTATAAATTTCTCTCCAACAGAAATTCTAACCTTTTCATCAAATTCTGAGCTACTAGTAGTTAGAATCTGGGTGTTTTGTGTTTTACAACATGTGAATACACATTCTAGCCATAATACTGACAAAAAAATCTCAAAGAAACACCACTCAGAAAAAATTTTCACTCAAACCGCCTTCAATTTAAAAAATCTAGAAATAAAACAAAAAAAAATTATTTCTCGAAAACTAAAAAATATCGCGGAACATACATAGGGGTTCAATCGATGGGTATTAGTGTCCCCTAACCACAGACCTTCGCTGGTACAGGTTTCCTGGGACAACCTGTATAACACTGGAGAATGCGTCACTTGAAAGAAACACGCATTTTCAAATAATAAATTAAATATGGACTAAATATACATGAAAGGAACGTGCCAGTTGTAAAATAAACCGTACATTTTCAACATCAATATTTTGTTAGCGAGCACGGATAGACGCCCGCCATAATTGTTTCTTAACAAATTGACAGATGTCAAAATGCTTTTGGGCACCGGAATTGTCACAGACTGCCAACATTTTGAGGTTTGTGCTTCAGAATTATTGTTTAGCCGTTTGAAATGATTGAAAATGATTTGAGTGAGCGGTCTTCAAAATTATCGTTTTATTAGGTTTCTTCGAGTAATTGTCTTGTTGATTTGTTATGACAACGTTGACGGAAAGGGGATTGTACATTTCTGAGTAGATATAAATAAACAGCATTGGGTCTCTTCATCGGTTTATACACTTGGGAGTTTATTTATAAACGATGATTAAAGTTAAGTGACGTTTAAACGTCAAAAATGTATTTTTAAAGAGTCGCTAACTTTAAGCAACGCTTATGAATATAGGGGTTTATTTTTTGTATTTGTCAATAGCGTTATTAATATCTATGACTTTAGTTTGTATTTAGACCATCAGCTTTATCGTAATTTTAAAAATCTTCCTCTCCTGCTTCAGCTTGTAAAGTGATAAGTATAAGTGCTCATAGGCAACTGCAGCCGTAGACGAGCGTAGACAGCGGGCGTCGATGGGTGTCGACGGCTACAGTTGCCTCGGCCATTGACGCGTGTCGCTCGTGTACTCCAGCGCGTCACCAACTCACTCTAAATTAAAGTGAGCCCAGTGGGACATCTTATTCCATACTCAGTCTTTTTATCCTTCATCATCATCATCATTTCAGCCGAAAGACGTCCACTGCTGGACATAGGCCTACCCCAAGCACCTCCACCTCGACCGGTTCTGTGCTTCTCGCATCCAACGGGTTCCTGCGGCGTTCACAAGGTCGTCGGTCCACCTTGTGGGAGCCCTTCCAACGCTACGTCTTCCGGTACGCGGTCGCCACTCTACCTTTAGGCCCCATCGACCATCATTTTAAATTATACCTTCCATCTACTCTGTGATATGATACCTGCTGCTTCAAGCAATAATAATCACCTAGAAAGAATTTAAACAAATTTTAATACAAACAACCCACCGTTTTAAAAATCCATTAGATCCAAAACCAAAAACATAGGTACGCTTGAAATCAAACGTATTTTATTTAAATTCAGAATCCGACAGGGATCGAAGTTTTGCACGACATCGACATCGGGAATGTTCGGCTAATCCTCTCGAGGTTTACCGACGATAGGTGTCGCCGCGCCCGTCTTGTTTGAACTTGTTTTGAACCGAGGACACAATATAGGATTGGATGGCGTTTTATTGTTTGTTTAGTCTGTTGGGAGTTTCCGCAAACGTGTTTGCGCCTTTGCCTTTTGATGCACTATCTACTCAATTTCTGTGACTGGCTTCTTGTTGGAACAGCTTTCTATCAGTCCCATATTGATACTAACTTTGCTAATAGGTTCTACGTATATAGAACGACAAAATTAAAATGGGACGATAAATAAAGAGTCCTGCGATTTTTTTTTTGAGAACGTGTGCCCCAACACTATCTGTCACTTTGTCCTCTCTCACACACATACACATACAGACAGAACCTGTGCCAGCACCCGCCCTAAAAATAATTTCAGTAGGATCCTAGAGCATAATTATAATCAGCCTATAATGTTCCCACTGCTGGGACACAGGCCTCCTCTCGGTGAGAGGGATTGGTCCATATTCTACCACGCGGGCCCAGTGCGGCTTGGTCGATGCACATGCCTTCGAATTTTTGGTTCTAAGACATGCCGATTACCTCACGATGTTGGGTCCTAGAGAGCCATCTCATTTGTGGCAACACAAGCTGGAGCTAGTTCATTTTTCGTCTCTGCTTAGAACAGTCCGTGTATGACCAGCCTTATTATCAATGTCTGTAAAGAGATTTCTTGAACAATCAAAACGTGACGAGACCAAACATTCCCACTTTCGATTTTACTATGTTAAGATTCCTTCTGTATACTGAATAAAAATGGAAGATATTCGATCAAGCAATCCTTAGGGGATATTCTGCGTCTAGACGTACCATTTAGAATTTGTTTTTTTTTTAAGTACAATGTTGCCGAGATTGTTGGGCCATAAAATATTTTGTTTACTTTAATTCTTAGCAGGGTTTGCTTTTCAGCTGATGTATTTGCGTTGAGCGGATTAGGATTTTGGAGAGCAGTGATGGCCCAGTGGTAACGGCCGCGACTTACGAGTTATAGATCGTAGGCTCGAACCCAGACAGACTTTTAGTTCTAGATGTTTTCCTTCACCGTTTTGAGAGCAGTGGTGATGATATAATTTACACAAAGTAAAGAGCCTGACTGGGTTCGAACCTACGACCTACAACTCGTTAGTCGCGGCCGTGACCGCTGGGCCACCACTGATCCCACGGCATCTGCATCGCCACATGCGAACTACGCAACCAGCATAAATACAACGTCCCGACATTAATCGTCGGGCAGTTGCCCACCAGACACGACTCATGTCTGGTCGGAGGATCTTCTTATGGAGGTTGAGTGAACTTTACACCCTGTTTCTCATGCCTCTATATGCCTCAAATATGTTCACACCCAAAATTACTTTAAACCAGCAGGTTACTAACCGCTAATAAGTACAACGGGAGCAACGTCGCCGCCATTAGTTACGTCACCGACTCACCACGTACCAGGTGCAGACTTTTATTGAGACAAATGGCTGCTCGATCTACAACTTGACGCTTAGCACGGCTTTTGTCAGTTTAAGCTGTGAACGGTTTTGGCTCTTTTGAATATTTTCAAAAGTTTAAACTGCGGTTGATGTAACAGTTTTAAAGTTTTTTGAAGCTATTTAATTCCAGTTATTGTAAATATTGCGCAAAATAAAAATAATTTTAACGAAATTGAACATACGGTCAAGCGCTGACTAAATACGGAAACGTAATTACTAATAGTTGGCTTGAAAAAACAATCGCAAAGATGACACTAAATCGATTATTCGAACGTATTTCTTAGTAAAAAAAATTATTACGAAACCATCTAAGTAAGTTACAAAAACAGCTCTTCAAGAAAAGTGATATCTTTCAACTAGGCTAAGAACACAACCACTAACGAAGGATACCTACTGAAGTACCATCTATAAAAAAATATCCATAATTTTCTCCAGCTAATCCCCACAATGAAAGTACTTTCTCCAATATTTTCTTACTTTTAGGGCAAAATCCAGACGCTGTGTACTTAGAATCCAGTGCTCAAATAAATATAAGTACTAGGATATTGCTTGGCAAGTCAGCAAATATTGAATGGAGACTGACACTACGGAATGTCTCGTATGTTTGATTAGATATGTTAGCTGTAGGAAAAAGTTGTAGGTGCAAAAATACAAGAATTTTGTTGACTTTACGTATAGCAGTGATGGAGTTGTTGGTCGAGTTCGAACCCAGACAAGTGCTTTACTTTGTGTAAATTATTTCATCAACACTGCTCTCAAAACTGTGAAGGAAAACATCTTGAAGAAATCGGCATGTTCTAGAATAAAAAAATCAAAGACATGTGACATCTACCAACCCGCACTAGGCCCGCGTGTTAGATTACGGACCAGTTTCTGTCACAAATAGTAAGCCTGTGTCCCAGGAGTGGAAACATTATAAGCTGATTGCATAATCAGCTTATAATGTTCCCACTCCTACAGAACGCACTCCTATAGTACGTAAAAATAGCACTCAACATTCAGAAAAAACGAATTTCGTAAATTACTAAACTCATATTGAGTAAGAATGTTTAAGTAAGAAGTCTCATCACTTATAAAAAATAGTTAGTGTCACCTACAGACACAATGGTTTTGTCGAAGCGCTGCCATTCTGATTTGCTTATTTCATATTTCAGTGGTAAATATTTGTTATCATTTAATTTAATTCTGTCACATCAAAATTTTCCATTTTTAAATTTTAATGTATTTTTTTAATCATTTTGTCGCAAGAATCGCAAAAGATGTGCGCAATATGGATGGAGTTTTGGAAATATGAAGAAGTGTCTTGGATGCTGCATGAGCGAGCGTGGTCTATCGCCGCCCGTTCGAAGTCCACCCCGCACAGGATGGACACCAGTACACCACATGAAGTATTTTTTTTTGCTCCGTTGGTGTAATTGCTGTATGGCGCTCCAGTGGGAGGATAAATAAATTGTGGTTTCGTGTGTTATGCTGTGTATTCTGTGGACACAAAATAAATGTTTAATCTATCTATCTATAGAAAAGATAAAGAATACTCTTTATTATGTACACCATATAAATTACAGACATAAATATAGAAACTTTACAATGGGTGACACAATGGGCGGTCTTATCGCTAAGAGCGATCTTTTAAAGACAACCTTTGGATGGATTAAAAAGGGGAAGGACATACAAATACTGTAGGTAGTCTGTCATGTGGTGTACCATTTATTTAATTTTAGTTTGAATGTTCACTTATTTGCTGTCCTCATTTACGGATCTTCCTTTCGCACTGAGGTTTGCTATTAGAGAACTCAATTGATCCTGGGCTAAGCTCGGCTTTGTAAATAAACTGTCCTGTGTGTATAATTACTGTTATAACATTGTTTCCATATCGACGGCCACAAAGTATATACGGTTATCTACAAAATCATGATTTTACAGGAGAGCGTTTTTAACGCAAAACTGTGATAATTAATAGAAGAACAAAACTATCTTCTCCTATTTTACATCATTTAGTTAATATAGCATTACCAAGGAGGTGGTTAAGGCCAATCTTACTCTAATATTTTTTTTGTTCCAAAATACGGAACTTCGACGCTTTGAGAAAAATTGTTGTAAAATTGTGTACTTTTTACCATATAAGTTGTATATATTTTTGTAATCGCCTTTTAAAACCCTTCATTTTTGATATCCCACTAGATTATATTAATAGAAAAAAAAATAGAACTCCACAAATATGGCACCCCAAATCCGCCATTTTACTTTATTTTTTATTTTAATGTAGCCAGTAACACTCGCGCTACCAAGACAAATCTAAAGACGTATAATTTATCCAAACCGGTCCATTCGTTTAGAAGTTACGAGGGAACAAAGAAATGGACAGACATACAACCTCCTTTTAGGCTTCGCCGCAGTCTTCTTTTTGTGTGCCTGTAATTTCTATTGAACCTGGACCCTTCAAAATGGAACAAAGTATCAGTGTTTCACCTGACGAAGTCTCCCTTATTAACAGTTCTAGAGCTAGAACTTCTGAAACAGCTATAACACTATTGCTTTAGTTAGCCCACTCATCGAAACTAGAAGCACAAGTGAAATGACATTCGATTAAGCCAACTGTGGCAGCACATGGTGTAATACAACCAAATTCGCCAACTTCAACAATTTGCCGATATTATAATAGTATGCACGTTTCAGATCCAATTTCACTTTGCACTGCTCATGTACAGACGCCAGCATGAAGCTACCCGAAAATGTAAAATTTTCCCAATCAACTTTGAACCATTTATCCTTTAGTGATAAAGTTGAAAATCTATTAAAGAAATTTGACAAATTGTAGTAGCTTGGTGTGCTGGCGTCTGTACTTAGAATTCTAGAACACAAAACATGCAGTATATTAAAGCATAAATTATATTACTTTATTCATTTGAATTCTAACACTCATCTAGGTTAAAAGACTAACAGTTTTTATAATTCACCTAGAATTATAAAAACTGTTAGTCTTGTTAAAAAAAAATAGAAATGTAGAAAAAAAATTGAAACAGTTTTGTGAATCACAAAACTGTTTTAAAAATTCGAATTACTTTTTATGTCTAAAATTGAAATACATAATGCATGGCTAAAATTGCTTCCTAATTCACTCTAGTATTTTATTCTATTCGGGAAACTTACAGCTAATTTAAAGTGCTCTTAAACAATATGCATTTGCAGGCCAATTAGAAGTTTCCACTGATAAATACTTGAAAAAAAAAGACAACAAAAAAGATTTAATTTTATTTTTTTATACATGCAGAAGAGTTTATATGACAAGTTGGAGGTCATTTATGTAGTTATTCAGTGCAATCCATACAAAATAAATGCATCGAACTGCAAAAGCATCCCAAAACATAGGTACCTACGCTACGTCTCAATTACCAAATGTGTTACGACACTAATGCCCGTTTTCACCATCGTTCCCTCAAACACTCCTTAACTAAGAGTCTCTTAACATAAGAGACTCCTTAAATCAGCCCCTTACCCATATGTTTTAGGACCATAAGTGTCCCTTAGGTGATGGTGAAAACGAAACTAACACTTAAAATTTCTTAAGGTCTCCCTAAATTTAAGGAACGATGGTGAAAACGGGCATAAACATTCCACATTCCAATACAAATAGCTACAGCTTGCAACTGGGACTCGTTTAGCTCGCTCGGTCCGCTTCCCTCACTCTGTTTCACGCACCGCCGTTTCGCTCCGTTCCGCTCAGCCACAGCTCAATTTGTAACCTCGGATTAATTTGTTTCTCGCTCTCTTATCGGTTGTTTCGTAGCCTCGACGGCTTGATCTGAATTGAGATGTGTTTCGGGTCTTTGGAGAGGTTTTTCTGTAAATCATGCCCAGTCAGGCTAAGATTAACGTTACTTTGTACATTCTATGGCTAAAGCTACAGTGTTCTAGAAGAGCGGTGGCCGCCATATAGCATCTGCAATTTAACGGCGAATGATGTCACTGAAACGTCCAACAAAAAAAAAAGAATATGTCCTGAAAGATGAAGATGAGTAGTGCTCCACTTTTTTTCTCTAAAAAAAATTGTAGCGGTATCTACAAACACCACATGGGAACTCCACGACATACTGACGTCACACAAAATCCTGCATCTCGCAAGCAGAGTATGCCGTGCAACAATCATATATACAACGGCCCAACATGAAGCATTGGGCAGTTAGTTGCCCGCTAGACACGACACCCTTCTGGTCGGAGGCTCCGTCCCTTTTCTATAGAGTATGAGTGAACTTTACTCCCTGTTCCTCATACCTCTATAAGATAAAAATAAACCACTCGAAGGAAGAAGACCCCGCCATTAATCTTACAAACCTCCAATCGCAACTAATCACCTCAATTATCTTGCATAATTTCTGCGTAACACGTAGCTGACAGTAATAGGGAGTGAATTTCTAAGATAAATCGACGCCATCTTGGTATAACTCGACAGCCCTCTGAATTAAACTGACTGCAATGGGAACGATTACATTTTAGACTGGCTATTGATAGGTGAACAGGGGTAGTGTTTAAGTCATTAGGTGAAAGCGATAATCGCGCCTTCGCCATTGTGCGCTTTTAGAATTTTTAAACTGTAATGTTATATAATTGATTTTTTTTTGTCCCTTCAAGACACACACATCAGTGTAGCCCTGGCTCTTGTACTAGGAGTTCCTGTATCACAAGAGCCAGACCTCTCAATTTACAGAGAACATGATAAAGAAGCGCGATAGACAAAAATGATATTCGGTATAGTTATGGCATGCATTAGAAGGTAGATTTACAATTAATATACAAAAGGAAAAAAAGTAAAAACTATGCAAGTCCTTTTTTGATTAAATTCTATTGTATGCCACAGGCAAGAATCTTGAAGATTGTAAATAGGATTGAGCACACCTTCGCCGTAAAAATACCACCTACGCGATCGGAGTAGCAGAACATCAAGAGAATCAGTTGGAGTCAGTTGAATTGTAGCTATATCGGAGTAAAATGACGTCGCTTTCAGATTAGTTAATACAGTGTAGGTCTACTTCGAACCTTTTAGATTAATTTTTCCGCAAAATCAACACCGACTCTACAAAAAAAAAACGAGTGTGCTTATGACCACACGACTGAAGTGAAACTTCAGTATTGCGTATTTGGCTATGAGAGGAAGAGAGAAAGAAAATGTGCGCGCGCACTGCTGTCTCTTGCTTATATCCCCCACTCAACTCCCGTTCGCCTCGCCCGATCACACTTTTCGTAACGCTTACGTCACGCGTTCTCCAGCTTACTCCCCAAGTCAAGCGTGCGTAAAGAAGTTTCACTTCAAAATAAGTTTTGCTTTATAAACTTGTCGAACGCCACAGATATGTGCGAAACAAACATGGCACCGCAACAAAATAGCGGGCTGAGAAATGTAACTGGCTTCCGATCATATAGGTTTAGTTTGTGATCTTCCTGTACGAGTCGCAATAAATACTTTTTCTTTCTATTCTTTCTTTCTTCTTTCTTTGTCGTACAACAGACATGTCAAGCCGGAACTACTGCGGTTTTGCTGCTATGGTTTCGCGACGAAGATGTGACCGCCTAATAATAGTTTCAAACATTTACCTTCTAACGCTTCTCAGTTCCGTACCCCTAGTGTTTTTATCCCATCACGATCTTATTGGACCAATAAGGAAACTGCCATACTCACAGATATAGATACCTACACCTAGATAACGCAAGAGCAACAGCTACTTCGCGTGCCAAAAATCGCACCAGCTTACGTACAAAAATCGTAAGCCGCCATTGTCGCGCTCAGTCCTGTGTACTGCTGACTGGGTGAACGTGAGCGCTGGTGCTAGGCCCCGGGGGTGCCGCAGGCAGCGGCGTCTTTGAATCGATTTGATATTCCCATCACTGAATAGTGCTTGTGACATAGTTATACGTAGTCAAAAAATGGCTTGGTTTTCATACAGCTCGTGATACTTGCGTTATCTAGGTATATCTATATCTGTGGCCATACTCAACAAGTTTGTTTCATAAAATAGATACAACGTTACTTTTGAAGGTAGTCAGTTATTCACAGTAATCCATCATATTTAGGGTCATCATCGATCATCATCCACAGCCCTTTTCAATACATTGTAACGCTAGCCAATAAGCTCCCTTTCATGTCAGTATTTCCTGGTTTGTGCCAATATTGTCCGAGTTTTTCCGATAGGCATAATTATGTTGTAGACCCTTTTGCCGTCGGCTTCCTACGCTTCTTATGTCCACTGTTGACCACTTAGGAAAGAAATGTAAGAAGGAAAAAAGTAAATAAACATTCTCAACTTGTAAAAGCCGTGCAATCATCAACAATTTCAAGGGATCAATAGTATTTCTATTTATTCTGTGAATGATTGACGTTGAACTCCCAAAATAAATAGCCTATTTTTCTAACACGGAAATCGAACTCGGCACCAATTCGAATAGCTTGCCACTAAACAAATGAAGCGTTGAAGCCAAAGATTGTAGAAAGAAGGTAGATAAGCCAACAAAAGTTTATTATTAACTTATGAAGTTTTGCAATGGCTTAGGTATACAATGGTGCGTTTAATTTCAAAAGAACTGTGACTAAACTCATCATCTTCCTAGCCTTTTCCCAACTATGTTGGGGTCGGCTTCCAGTCTAACCGGATTCAGCTGAATACCAGTATTTTACATGGAGCGACTGCCTACCTGACCTCCACAACCCAGTTACTTGGTAATAAGATACCCCTTGGTAAGACTGGTTGTCAGACTTTCGGCCTTCTGACTACCCGTAACGTTGGTTGTGGAGGTCAGATAGGCAGTCGCCCCATGTAAAATACTGGTACTCAGCTGCATCCGGTTAGACTGGAAGCCAAACCCAGCATAGTTGGGAAAAGGCTAGGCAGATGTAGAAACAGCTTTTTCTATCTACTTATAACAACTTATTGCGATCAACAATTTATTTTCACATTAAAGACAATTCCATGCAATCAGTGGTTGAATCATCAACCGGCTGAATGCCGCAATTAGAGTAACAATTAAAAAGCCATTGTGTCTCGCGTAGATCCACGTTCCCGGCATACGAAGGGTTAAGTGGAGGTTACCATATAAGCATAACAACGCTACTTGCTTGTTCTATTAAAAATCCTACACAAAAACGGTGCAAACTGACGTCTAGCTATTCGAATGTCGACAGAAAATAGGATTTCCGTACCCATTAAGCGTGCACAATTTCCTAGGACACAACAGTTATCCCTCTTGTTTCCGTGATCCGAGGTTAATGCCAATTTCACGTACAATTTATCACGGATTAACAATTTACAATCTGCGTGAGGCCAGAGGCCTCCACTCGTCATAAATCCACGTTCACGGACGATTGGCCTCGGCAGGCTACCCGAGGCCTCGAGTCTGAGGGTACTTATCTTAATGATTTACATTTGGGCAGACGAGTTTATTTTATTTTGGGTGAACTGGTGCTGTCGTTATGTAGTTTGGTTAACTACTGTATATCCTGAAATGTGTGTGCTTGTATTCCGCAATTTATCGACTAGGTATGATTCTGAAGGCCAATTCTCGTAATTTAAAACGTTCAAAATCTAGTCGCAGTCTCATCTCGGCGACAAACAAATGTCAAAAACTTGTCAAAATGTAGGGAAGTTAGAGGTATTTTTGACAGATTGAGACTGAGATCAGACTGTGAACGTTCTTATCCTCAGATCATCTATAAAAAACTATCTGGCAGAAACTCCACATTTTATCACTTTTATGAAAAATTCAAATTAAAAAAAACACGAACCAGCTTGGTAATTGCGTAACACACTAACAGTAAGAATGGCTTTTATTATGACAATTCAACAACATTCATTGCGTTATTTACGATGTTCAGCAGACAATTTTTTCGAACCTTCGAAGCAATGGATTAGCAATATCGTTCAAAATGGTTCAAATTGTGATGGATACTGTGTTACGCAATATATCAATAAACAAAGATCACTAATACACTAGCACAAAAATTTTTCTTCTTTGCAACCTTTCGCTTCCGCATTCCTCATTGAGATCCAAACTCTGCAGTGCTGTTTAAGTCACTGGAAATGAGCAGGAAAGAAAATAAAAGTACACATATTGATTTCGGTCCAAGTCTAGATATTATCAATCTAAGAGCATGCATTAACTCAAGTGTCAGTCGTTGTCGTGAATGCACTCAATTTGTCTGTGTCGCTGTGTAGCTAATGCGCCACGAGATAGACGACGACTAGCTATTGGCAATCTCAGAGTAGCTATTATGTGCTTGCTACCAGAGAATTTAGAAAGAGACTTCTACGTCAGTCATCTATTTTCTCTTGTAAAATAATTTCGTGATTCATCAATGAAATGACAGATAACGTAATCAGCCTATATATCTAATATTCCCATTGCTGGGACACAGGCCTCCTCTAATTGAATTGCAGTGTTTAAGTTTTTAGCATAAGCATATCAGTCTATAATATTACCACTGATGGGATACCTCTCTTCGAGCCCAAGGAAGTGGGCTATAGTCATCCCGCGAGCCCAGTGCGGGTTGGTAGATGTACACACATATCTTCGAATTTTTGGTTCTAGACATGCTGGTTTCCTCACGATGTTTTTCTTCTCCGTTTTGAGAGCAGTGGTGTTGAATAATGTACACAAAGTACAGTGTAGCTGTGGTGACGGCCGTGACTTACAAGTTGTAGGTCGTAGGTTCGAACCCAGACAAGCGTTTTACTTAGACAGAAATCTAGCCTAGTGCTGCCTAAATGACTGCAGATCATTATGAATTTGAATTTACCAAAATATTATATTTTCGAAAAAGGTGTAAAGGTGATAAATCAAATCAAATCCGACGTTTTATAAGTGCCCATTTATGAAACGTCAGAAGCTAAGTGCACGGTTCCAATTGGTCGTTTCCTATGGAGAAGAACCGGCAAGAAACTCCACGGTTACTCTTTTAAAAATAATTGGCTTTTACAATGTTTTCAAATTACAGTAGGTATGGGAGGACAGCGTAGGCCTGTCAACAAGTACCAGGTACTTGATAAAATAAAACATGGTCTACAGATCTAAAGTTTACAAGGCTTACAAAGTCCTCACATAATAATAAGACCAGCAAGCATATTTAAATAACGAAGAAGTTCAGTTACAGTTAACTGTTTATCAAAACACTACTTTTCGTATTCTATGCCGCTGTCATATACGCTCGCGTCAAGATTAGCCTGAAACACAGATTCTTCATAGTTCAGACAAATAAGCAACTGTGTCCTTTATAATTTTGAAGTTATGTTATTGTAAATCTGCATCATTTTTATAAACCACCTTTTAGATATTAAAGTTTAATAGTATTATACACAAAAGTTTACACTTGGGAACGAAGACCCTTATAAAATTACGCGCGTGACAATAATGGCGGCACGAGGAGGCTTGCGACTTGCGCGGTACGAGAAATAATACGCGTCTACGCAGTATGCGTGTGGGCAGCGGACTGGCGCGAGTGGCGCGCGTTCCACGCGCCTTCATCGCAACGGCCAGGCGAGGGAACGAGCTTATTCTCGATACCGTGACGGAACGCGACCGCGGGACGCTCGCATTGGACGACATTGTGTGTGGGTTGCTACACGGTAATATTATTATCTAGCATGACATGGCGGCGCGTAGTGTTCCACGCGCACCCCTATAGGACGTCGCGGAGGGACACCTCACTCCCCCCGTGGACTTGAGGTCGCCCCCAAAGGCGGGCTGGCACCAGCCAGGGATCGTGGAAGGCGTACAAGTTCCCATGATCCCCGGTCCAAGTGTGGGAAGGGAACACCGGGGTGGTTTTTAGTCAGTAAGAGCCTGACAGACACCGCCGCCCACCACAGGGCGGGGGACGTCCATGAGGATTTTCCACCAAGGAACAAAAATAAAAAAGGGTAGGTATCTACCGACCTACTCAACTCCGACCTTCGAACATTATTATTATTCCAATACCCCGCAATTCTTGATGTAATTATTATAAACGTTAATAATAATTCTAGAAAGCACTTAGTACAATGCCCGTTCTTCGCCTAAGGCTGTTCAAAATTAACTATCTACATTTGTATCTAGATACAAATCACAATATATAATACAAGCCAGAGCCAAATTGCCTCCCCAAGACATATGAGCCCATGTGTTGGTTAAACCGATAACTTAGTGATTAATTACAAATATTGCGTAAGTATTAACGATCTTAGGTATGGAAATACACCGTTACATTTTGACCGTTTTATTCCTTAAAAGGGGTCATTATACTCATAATTATGAACAACTTTTACTATGGGACCAACCCTGAAATCGTGAAAAAAAATCTGTTGATCCATCCATAAATCCATACATTATGTCGAGTTATGCGAACATAAAATGTATGGATCAGCAAATTTTTTTTCACGATTTTTGTATCGTTTTAATCCTTAAAAGGGTCATTATAATCATCATTATGAACAACCTTTATTATGGGACCAACTCTGAAATCGTGAAAAAAATGTATTTCGAGTTATGCGAACATAAATGTATGGATCAACGATTTTTTTTTTGAAGAATTAAAACGATCAAAATGTAAGGGTGTATAATTAAAATAGCCTCCACATGATGCTTCAAAAGAAAGCATATACTAAAATAAATAATATACAAAAAAAAAACAACAAGTTAGGGGAAAATATACGTCACATCCACGCAAAACGGCAATCGCTCAGCATAATGCTAACACCCTAAGCAAGACAGAGCCCCAGCGCTATATCATCTCTATAAGACATACATAACATTTGTCGATACAATCGATAAGTAAATGAGTAACTGCAAACATTGTAATATAGTATAATGGCCGGATATGGCTCAAAGTTAGTTTATGCTATAGATTGATGATAGTCAAACCTTTCGCAAAACGTGACAAACTAGCGCTTTAACAAACTGAACATTAATCATTCCATTACAGCTCCTGGCTCTTTCACATTAGGAGTGGCTGAATACAAGACTCAACCATAATGGCTCCACAGTGAAAGCAAAATATGCCACGAGAAGGTATGCTTGATAAACTGATTGTTGATTGTAATTTGTTATTATTCGCATTATAGAAAAAACAATTTTTGATGGGTTAAGTAATAACAGACGCACGGGTTGATCGATCAGGTTAAGCTACTCTTGCCGCGGTTTTGACCGGACCATTTTTACATACCAAGACCCCTCCGTATCTCGGAAAGCACGTTAAGCCATTGGTCCCGGCTGTCCTTCGTGGATCTTTGACAGTCGTTACGGGTCGTCAGAAGCCCGAAAGTATTCCCAAGTGGTATCATATTACCCCGTAAGTGGGCTGTGGTGGTCAGATAGGCAGTCCATGTAAAATTCTGGTATTCAGCTGCATCCTGCTGGAAGCTGACCCCAACATAGTTGGGAAACGGCTAGGCAGATGATGAGGTAGAAACAATTTTGTGCTGGGTCTTTGACCCGATTTAATTTTGCTGTTTTCAGTACCTACCCCATGTTTTGACAACTTTGACTATAAACTTGTTTTCTTGCGAGTTTAGCTACTCGTATCATTGTTTTCATAGAGTGATAGTCTGTCTTAAGACAGTCCTGTCCTAACTCCTGATTCACGCCTTAAAATAAGGCTACTTTCTATAATTTTCCCAAAACCTTTCAGATGAACGAGAACAAACAAGTCCAAATGTATATCTACCAGTCCCTTAACAAACTAACAGTTCGAATAACATATTCATACAAAACCTAGTTAAATAAACCGTGAATATAAACAGCAAACATCCGGATACAGAACAAACAAACAGACAAATCCGTGGGCAAACACGAGTGTTCCCTCGATTATTTATCATATATAGGTCAAGTTGCCGCTTCTTATAAATATCAGATATAAGACGTGTCAGTATTACCGCGAGTCCTAACCAAAGCGATCGGTTGCGCAAACACGCGATCGTCGTGTTCAGAAAATTCGTAGACAGAGTATGGCAATAGACAAGTCACTAAATCATAGGTTCTCAACCTTATTTTGCCAACCGCCCACTCGAAGAATATTTTTTTCTAAAGCCCCCCATTTTTTTTTTACTTGTCTCGAATCTGAAACAGCTATTGGCACGATTATTATTATATAGTCGTAAGATAGGATATATATCATTTTCTTTTAGTATTCCAACCTGAAAGTCACAAACGCCTACAAGCCCCTTGTGTTTCTGACGTTATCGCCCACGTTGAGAAACTAGATAATAATAATAATGACTCAGACGCACTTATTAAATCATTGGATCTTATAAGTGCGTCTTGTTAACATGATGCATCTTCGCATGTAATTGCTCTATGGTAATTATTAGTGTTTATTAGCATGCATTTGTTTTACATGGAGGCAACATCGAGGTAGCGATCTAAATCGCGACCACGAGCAGTGGCGTGCATTGGTTTTCAGAATAGATAGGCACTAGGCCGGGTCTAGTCTAGGCAAACGCGGTCACTAATCAGAAAAAAATTGAGATCAAAAGTGTGGTTATTTGAGTAGGCATGCCTACTTAAGGGTGATGAATTGCGAAGATCGAACGTCATATATATTACGCGTGAGACGTACGTATTTTTAATTTTGTCGTATTAACTTGAACGCGACAGAACGAGTAAAGAGACCAATGACAATGTGCGAATAGTATAGTACGGGAGCCGAGTAGGTCTTAGGAGTCCGCGTATCACTGGTCAGTTTCCCTCAGTCGTCAGTTTATTTAATTCGCCAGTTTCGTTGATTAGCCAGTTTCACTGATTCGTCAGTTTTCCCGATTAGACAGTTGTGTTTACTCGACAGTTTCCAGTGTTTGCCAGTTTTCGTCGATTCGTCAGTTTGGTACACTCAAGGGAAAAGGTTTTTAAATGTTGCATAAACAATGAGTTTGTATAATATTCATAAATATGGCTAAAAGTTATCTAATAGATCTTAATCCTACTCATCATCATCTGCCTAGCCTTTTCCCAACTATGTTTGGGTTGGCTTCCAGTCTAACCGGATGCACCTGAATACCAGTATTTTACATGGAGCGACTGTCTATCTGACCTCCACAACCAAGTTACTGGATGATACGATACCCCTTGGTAAGACTGGTTGTCAGATTTTCGGGCTTCTGACGACCCGTAACGGCTGTCAAAGATCCACGAATGACAGCCGGGACCAACGGCTTAACATGCTTTCCGAGGCACGGAGGGGTCTTGGTATATAAAGATGGTCACCCATCCACGGACCAACCGCGGCAAGCGTAGCTTAACCTGATCGATCAACCCGTGCGGCTGATATTATTTAGCCACAAGCCTACCATCACACTAATACTATAAAGGCGAAAGTTTGTGAGGATGGATGGATGTTTGTTACTCATTCACGCAAAAACTACCAAACGGATTTTGATGAATCTTTACAGTAATATAGCTTGAATAACACATAGGATACGTTTTATCCCGATATTCCCACGGGATCGACACTGATGCGGGTGAAACCGCGGGGCACTGCTTGTTATGTCTAAATTAGCAGTCGTGTGTGCAGTTTTCTACCGACTGTACTTTGGCTGACGAATTGAATAAAACTGACGAATCGACGAAAACTGGCAAACACTGGAAACTGTCGAGTAAACACAACTGTCTAATCGGGAAAACTGACGAATCAGTGAAACTGGCTAATCAACGAAACTGGCGAATAAAATAAACTGACGACTGAGGGAAACTGACCAGTGATACGCGGACTCCGTCCGGCGACTGCCTACTGCCGCGCGTGTTTGTATGAAGATTTTGTTTTTTGTTAGGTATGATAATTTAGTGAGTTTCATAATTGTGGAGCACACAATAAAATGTAATTGACAGGCTTATGTTGATATATCGAGGTAGGCACTGCTTATATGCCTATATGCAATGCACGCCACTGACCACGAGGTATCGCAGTGAGGCATCTTCGGCATTTTATTACCGTTACTATTGAGTAAGGGTGAACGAGACAGAAATATATTTTCTGGATCTCCTTCGTCTATGCAAACTTTTTGTCTGACCTCAGTTATTATCCTACAACTGGGGCGTAAAACGACTGTCAAGGTACGATTTCTTTGGAAAGTATTACCTGACTACATGTGGTACCTAGTACCAGTTTAGAAATGACTGCCAAAGACTATCATCGATCTCAAAAGGCATACGCTGATAGCTAATCTATACAATCCTACTAAGATTGTGAGGATTGATGGATGGATGTTTGTTACTCTTTCACGTAAAAACTACTGCACGGATCTGGATTAAATTTAGCACACATATAGTTTATAACAAGGATTAACACATAGAATACATTTATCCCGTTATTCCAACGGAATCGAAACTTATGCGGGTCAACCCGTGGGGCACTGCTAGTTTTTCGGAAAAGCTCTCTGGCGGCGCGACGACGCTTTCGGCCGCTTGTATACGTCCGTTTTTTTCACCGGACAACGGACCGTTTTTCTTCGCCGGATTCGCGGTGGTGTATGGTTTATAATGAATGTGTGCACTTGCATCGGACATAGGTCCGGCGAACAAACTACGCCGGTGCACCGCCGCCTCTTCTCGGCGTAACGGACACCGGTCCGGCGTAAGAAAAAAAGCGGATGTCTACAAGAGGCCTTCGGGTTCACCGAACAAAATGAACGCGACCGCTTTTGTTAGGACATGGCTTAAGAGAGCGTCCTGGGAATAATAATTATCAATGTTCTAGGATACAAAGGCCAGATAATGTTGTATCTTATTAGGTAATTTCTTGTGTGAGATTGACAGGGCAAAGCCAATATTAGGTTTTTTTGGGAGTAATTATTGGGCGATTTCTTTTTCTGATCGGTATTAGCGGAAACTAATAACTAATTGGTATCTAATTAACGTGGCCACCTGCTGGGCTCAAACAATGTAATAATAATCATTGTACCGTAGACACGGAAAGAAGAACAATTGATGATTTTCTTTAGAAAGGTACTCGCATTCGGCGTACAAGTATGACCAGAAGGGGAATTCCCGTAATTAAAAACGTTCAAAATCTAGTCGCAATCTCATCTCAGCGACAATCAATGGCAAAAATGTAGGGAAATTAGTGATATTTTTGACAGGTAGAAACTGAATATAGACTGTGAACGTTCATAAAAATACGAGAATTGCCCCTCTGCTGTAGGAACGTAAATGAATCGAAAGGATGTTAAGGTGGCGTTCTGTAATTTCTGCCTACCCCCATGGGACAAAGGCGTGAGTTTATGTATGTATGTAAGATCTATTCAAATGTATGTTTTCAAATGATGTTATTTCAAGTTAAACAAATATCAACTTTACTTTAGTGGTAATTAAGTTGATTTCAGAGTGACTAAACACTAAAATGTTTGAAGTTGCAGCGTAAACTGAACTTTATTGTGTGGGTTTTAAAGTTATTTTTCCAAATACTCATATTTGTTTACATGTTTGGCAAATAAATCGCGAACAGTGGGTAATAATTGTTTTCATATTATTTTTGTAGTTACAAGTGTTTAATGTAAAAATCCTTTTTCTCAATATATTATAATAAGTAAATATATCATGAATTTTCATTTGAAAGACTGACATTGCTAGCAATGCCAAATTTTAATCTCGACTGCTGAGCGTGGGGTCCTGGGTTCGATTCCCAGGTCGGACAAAGTTTTATTGGGTTTTCCATTAGGAATTTCTTAGTAACAGCCCGGAGTTTGGAAATTTGCGGTTTAATACCCCCGTGCCTCGGAAAGCTGTTGGTCCTGCGCCTTATCTCTCCGGTCGTGTCGGATTGCCGTCCCATCGGACTATGAGAGTAAAGGAATAGCTGAGAGGTCACGTGTGTTTACGCACACACTGGTGCACTATAATATCTCCTGCGTACCTGGCTAATCTCCGTTGAGATTGGCCACCGTGACCGAACTCTGTTGGGAGGCTATTAATAAGCAAAGAAAACATAACGTTTTGAAGAGACAATCGAGGAAAATAAGAAAAATGGTTTAAAAAATACATAACATAATCACGCCTATCTTTCTCCGAAGGGTTGGGCAGAGGTGGTGAAGGTTTTGGTGGTACCATTTAGGATACCCGATGCCCCCTGGATGGGGCTGTAGATGGCCCATGGCCGTTTTGTTATGTTAACCTATTTTTTCTTTTTTGTGTTTTTTCTTTGCATTTATACCGCAAATAAACGTTTTTTTTTTTTCTTTTCCTTTGGAATTTCTCAGTAGCAGCCCGGAGTCTTGATTTGCGTCAGGTTGATGGCACTAGGCTTGCTTCCTACACATTATATTGTAAGAACAGATTAAACACAGGATTTATAATAAATTAAATTCAACCACCTTAGTAAATTAATTTAATTAGATATTTATAGTAATCACAGCAACTTATTTGAACTTAAATCCATATTAAGTTAATCACACGATAATTAAATTATGAATCACTAATTACAATGCAAAAATACTGAACTACTATAATTTGAATACATTACACTATAAAATAAATCATAAATAAATTATTTCATTTACACTATAAATCAAAAGAGTAGGTATAAGTACTTAACAGTTTTAATTGTGTGGTGACTTGATAGAGGTTCGACCTGGTCAGTTGTCCTGGTAGAAAAAGGGACGAGAATGAGACGTGCAGGCTTATTTATGCACCATTTCCCGTCATGGCGTCTTGGAGTGCGTGGATGGGGCTTGACAGTGGTGACGGCACGCCAACAGTGTTGCCAGCGTCTTAGCGGGCCAGTATGGATGTAACAATATAATCAGCCTATGATGTTCCCACTGCTGGGACACAGGCCTCCTCTCGGTGAGAGGGAGTGGGCCGTAATCCACCACGCGGGCCCAGTGCGGAGTGGCAGATGTCACATATCTTCCATTTTCTGGTTCTAGGACATGCCGGTTTCCTCACGATGTTTTCCTTCACCGTTTTGAGAGCAGTGATGATGAAATAAATTACAAAAAGTAAAGCACCTGTCTGGGTTCGAACCTACGACCTACAACTTGTAAGTCGCGGCTCGCCTTCTGCTACATGGGATATAAACATATCTGACGGAATGTGCATTTCCTGTGTGTTCCCTAAATATTATTATATGTTTTCTAAATCACAAGCGCATTAAGGTGAATCCGAAAATGAAAGGGAGGTTTCAACCTACCTCAACTTCCGCAGTTTTGGGCAGGTGCTAACTTCGTTGCCTTGAACAGTCATGTTAATATTAAACTATTTAACAATTCACAACAGTTTCCCTTAGTTGTAAGGGATTCGTTTAATTTAATTCCATATGTTGCGTTCCTCGTAGGTTTATGGAGTAGATGAAAGTTCTTGCTAATTATTACCATTTTGACTGATTTTTAACAACGACGTGGTACAGGTGACAGGCAAAAATCCGACAATTTATCCAAAATTATTTTCTGCTCTATTGAGCGGTTGAATGCCGTAATTATAGATGCAATTAAAAGCCATTGTGTCTCGCGTGGATCCACATTAGTGCCAAACGAAGGGTTTAAACAGCATCTGTCGTCAAAAAAGTGTCAAATTTGTAAATTTTTTACTAATTATGTCGCATTATCAGTTATATTAAAGGGCCCTGGGGTCCAAAAAATTGACAAAAGAATAATCTTGGACACGGTGAAAGAACTCATCGTGATGAAAACCATTAGTATCGATGTAAGGTCCGGCGTTTCAAAATGGTTATCTTATTGTCACGTAAATAATACCAATAAAGCAAGTCAACCACATGCATAAAACCACTCGAGTTCTCACTCAATCACTCTAATAGGTCTGCAGTAACATATTTATAACAACTCAATTATTGCACTCATCGATACGATTGGATTCCTGCAAAATGGGTCGCGTGTTAAATTCCTGCTCGAAACCAACACTGCTTTTTGTTTTGTATACACTGTATTATTTTCTGGGATTCCATTGGGTATGCGAGAATAATGTCAAGTGACGAGAAGCGTTGGAAAAAAACTCATCATCATCGGCCTAGTCTTTTCCCAACCATGTTTGGGTCGGCTTCTAGACTAACTGGATGCAGCTGAATACCTAGAATTAATATTGAATTAGACTGACATAAAATTAAATAGGTAGGTTAGTAAACATAATTATTATGCAAACTGTAACGCTATTCTGTAAAAATCTCACCGTCAAAACTTAGGTGAAGTGAGCTTAAAGTGAGCTGTCAATAGTGTCAATCCCTAGAATCGGGTGGAACGACAGCTCACTTTAAGCTCACTTCACCTAAGTTATCACGGTGATCTTTTTACAGAATAGCACCGCTGTTGCGAATCAACCTTATACATATAACCTTTTTTCGGCACATTCATATTGTATTCTAATTTGGGCTGTCAGGTCAGATGTGACTTTTTGATTTTAGATGGAATGTAAAATAAAACTGTGGCTACCTATTATACCAGCGCCTTTTTAATCACGATCGGTAATACATACTAAACATGACTTTTCTAAAACCAAGTGACATTAATATTAAACCAAGTGACATTAATATTAAACCAAGTGACATTAATATTAAACCAAGTGACATTAATATTAAAACCAAGTGACATTAATATTAAAAACCAACACTTATCGTAATCATATTCTCATGCAATATTTTTTGGGCGGCGCATAATATCTTCCTTAATAAATACAAGTCTATTTATTTGTCTCACTCCAGGGCGAAGGCCTTTTCTCAAACAGAGGAGGCATTGATCTCTACGCTTGCTCAAGATAGATTGGGGATTTCAGACTTATATTGATTACTAGTTTCTGCCCGGGACTTTTTTTTTCGGGCACTGGAAGCACGACAACTGATATGAAATCGGGCAGTTAAAATATTAGATTTTCAACTTTATCGCTAAAGCACTTTGGACCTAATTCAAAGTTGATTTGGAAAATATGACAGTTTCGGGTAGCTTGATGTGCTGGCGTCTGTATATCAATTTAACACAAAAAAATTGACACCCTTTCCAACGAATCAATACGCTAACCCCCATCCACCGACATTGGTATATACATCGCAAACATTCCCAGCAGTCGGAATTAGCATTTGTCGCATTTCCACAGATAAAAAAGCTAAGTGGACCGTTTGAAGATGTGTTCATCCTGGCACTTGAAACAGGGACACTTGAGTTAAGAGTCCTCCTCTGAATATGAGAACTGAGGACACCCTAGAGAGACTTGAATTTGAATATTTTTGAGGATTTCGTTATTTTCTCCTTGTAACCCTTAATTCAAATCAGACTATGGTTTTATTGTTTGCACGTGAACGTTTTAATTTACATTTTTCAAGAATATTTACATTTTCAAATCAAAGAGGTTTCCCCTGTAGTCACCTAAAATGCTAATTGTTAAAACAATAATTTCTTTGATTTGAATATGAATTGTCAGATTAATTTGTCTAATTTGCACTTTCAACAGTCAATAAAATCAAAATAAAGACTATTGATCTCTTCATCGCCCATAGATTGACTGTTAGAAAATGTCTATGGCATTAAGTCCACCTTCATCCATTTTCCATCGATCATCCATTACATACATCACATTATTATTTCTTCATCCACTTCTCCATTTTCTTCTTCTTCCATTTGTGTGTTTAAATGATTACATAAATAAATATTTCTAAATCGTAACACACTTTTATTTTTTAACTAAGAGGGAGTTAATAATGCTAGCAAAGTTTAGCCTAGGCTAAATCCAAAAGGGATTTCTCGTAGTGATAACCATATACAGGATGGGTAAGAAATCGTGGATCAAACGAAACAGGGCGATAGTTATTTGCAGTAAAAAAAAAGTATCATCACTACAAAAGTGCTTTTATGACAGTGGGTTGATGATTTATAAGTATTGGCACTTTTTTCAATATCTTTTAAGTCTCACAAAATATTATTTGTAACTTTAGTACCATATAATAAGTACGGAAAAAAAATGTACTAGGTACCAAAAAATTACCCTGTACTTTAAAAAAAATCTTGACTATTTAATTACGATTAAAACGAGGGTGCCCCCATTTTACTCTAATTGCCAATTTATTAAAAATTTTGGTATTTTCTTAAAAAAACACTCATATTTTCATAACTTTTAAGGAAAACAAGTTAGGGCTCGCCACAGAGATATTTTTGCTACACCTCCAAAAAATATTCTTTAAGATGACCTCGGATCTTTAGGAACGCAGCCAAAACGATGTATTTTTTACAATATTTCTTTGTCTTTCCCATCAAAATCTACTGAACGGATTTTAACGAGACTAGCATTGTTTTATAACCAGTCCAAAATATGGTAATAATTAAATGTGTTTTTAGGTTTATTTTATCACAGAGGACATACTGCAAAACATTCTAATTAAAAGAGCCATGTATTATAAAGCGAAATAATAAACCCAGGTACCATAAGGGTTATATTATGAGGAATAAGTTTAACAAACTCGAAAGAATAGTGTCGTTTTTGATGTCCTAAATAAGCCAAGAAACCGTTAACAAAACGAAATTATTATGAAAGCTGGTAATCACAGTGACGGAGAATAAACAACGAGTATTTATAAATCAAAATATCGACGTATTTTTTATTCAACACAAGTTTCACCTCCTTAAAAAAATACAGACTCACAAAATCCTCCAAGGGACACCAATTTAATTAAAATAATATTCCTGGACAGGTAGGTCATCATTTTATACGGCTGTTTATTTTAATCAAAAATTCTTAGAAGGTTCTGTACCTCAATGTCAAATGTCGTTCCTTTAAATTCGTCTTCTACAATTTTTAATATAAACACGGGGCTATTTTTCAAATATTCTGCTTATTTGTCATGGCTTTATTGCAATGTTTTAGATGCCATCTTGCGGGGAACATTGGTTGAAGGGAGAATTCCATATCTACGTATAAAGGCATGTATTTAATCGAACCTTAAATCATTCCCAATTTGCTTTCCTAAAAAATATTGTTGAACACTCTCATATAATGAATCGCGCCTCTTTTTGTGAACCTCAAATAATTAGAAAGAAAGAAAGAAAATACGTTTATTTGCGGTGAACATGACGCAAAAATTAACATAAACACAAAACTAAAATAAAAAAGAAGGTAAGGGAAACGTGCGTCACATCCACGCAAAACGGCTATCGCTCAGCATTATGCTGCGACCCTATGCAAAACAGAGCCCCAGCGCTGGTTTTCAGCGACAGCCGGCGCTGACGTGATGACGTCGTCCGATGCAGCACACAATTATTACAACACTGTGCCGGTGTAGCGTACTTAAAGAAAAATAATTTAATGTAGATAATACTTTTATTCCTATTGTGGGTTCCTAAAAATACTAAATAGCTAAGTAACTGAATGAATGTATACAAAACCTTGTAAAATAATTTAAAAGTGTAACGGTGGAGTTTCTTGCCTATTCTTCTCCATAGGAAAACTACCTTTTGGAAGGGGCGACTAGAATCAATTTCGTTTTATTGTAATTTTTGACGTTCAAAAGTGCCTTTAATGTGCCTATTTGAAATAAATTATTTGACTTTGACTTTGACTGCGATGAACTTGGATGTGGTGCCTTTAATGTGCCTATTTGAAATAAATGATTTGACTTTGACTGCGATGATCTTGGATGTAGTGACGCTGGCTGCTGCCACGTCACCGCTTACTTCGCTCGCTCGGCTCGCTAGCGGTTGGTTATGGTTCTAACCTAACCTATTTGATAGGGCTGCCCTAGCTTAGCTACTGCGACCAATTCGGCTCGCGCTTAGTTAGTCACAGTTTTAACCTTACCTAACCCTGGTTGGGGTACCCTTGCTTAGTTTTATTGCGACATACTGCGAGAAAGGGTCAGAAAATTAAAAAGAGGTTCATTAATTTAAAAAAAAAACCGTTAAACATTAGTATGTCAGTATATTTACATGTTTGTATATTTTTAAAGGATCAGCTAAATAGTTTCCATATATAAAATGGCAAATATCTAAGGGCTTATCACATTTTGTTTCTTTTTGTCTCCGATGTAATTCACTATAGTAAAAATGTTTTTTTTTTTTTTACTATTTTGTGATTAAGAAGCAAGCGGCTTACCTTATTGTAAGTATAGTTACCGTTACCTCTACTCCTCTACAATACTAGAGGCATCACAGATGCATCGTCATTCAATGGTGCCTGCAATTACAGTGGCGAACATACCATACCCTTGAAACTGGAACACAGAATCACTGTTTAGCGACGAAAGAGGAAAGAGCGAGAAAATGATCCATGCGTCATGTTCGTGAACGGGCGCCGTCAGTTGGGGCTTGTCATCACTTAGCTGCCTCGGCTTATTTTTAATTATTTTATTTTTGGATATGGCTTTTAGCGCGTAAGTCTTTTTTTTACATCGTTCTCACATATAATTATAAATTCAACATAAATGATGTAATTAATATTTTTGTAAAAATATAATTTAAAAGAGTGTCCATGGAGTTTCTTGCCCGTTCTTCTCCATAGGTACCTACGCTTTGGAATGGGCAACTAGCTTCATATTTTCTGACTGACCGACTTCTTGACAATGCAAAAGTGCCTGTAAATGTTTAATTGAAATAAATGCTTTGAGTTTTTAAGTTTTTTGTAGTAGTCATTCTCCATACAAACTGTTCCATACAGATTTTTCTCAAACATCAAAAAACGTCATCAAATTAAAAACATTCTAAATCTAATCGCAATCTTATTTCAGACACTTTAATTAATGTCAAAAACTTGTCAAAGCGAGGGTAAATTAGAGGTACTTTTGACAGATTTGAATGCGAACGTTCTTAAATGTACAGACGCCAAGCACATCAAGCTACTGTACAATCTGTCAAATTTCTTTAATAGATTTTCAACTTTATCGCTAAAACATAAGGTTCAAAGATGATTGGGAAAATTTTTCAGTTTCGGGTAGCTTGATGTGCTGGCGTCTGTACATGACATACCGTTGAGAATTGCGCTTCCCGGACAATCAAAAAATCAAAAGTCATTTATTCAAATTAGGCTGAGAGTCAGCACTTTTCGAACGTCAAAATTACAAAAGACAGTCCCCCAAAACACCCGCCCTTCACCACTTCCTAGTGCTTTCGCTGGCAAGAAGAAGTGGCGCAACAAACTCCCCAGCAGCACAGCTGTCTGTTCAGTTAGAAAATACTTGATTGCATACAATACTAGGTTATGTAAAGTAATTAACATTACAAGCCACAGAACATTAAATTAAATTACTTGCCATAAATGTCAGAAAATTTTCCCAGAACCAGTTCCACCTACTTTCACTAATTTTCCCAGCCGCGAAATAATTAAATAAATCAACAATACGGACCACACCATCTTAGATAGGCGCGTACCGCTTTCATCAGACTCTAACTAGATCTTAATTGACTTCTGACGGCTACACCCCAGTAACTAACTTCATTAGCTGTCAAAGAATTTAAATTAAAGGAAGGGCTGTTACTGTAAGCGAGTTTATTTTAATTATCAAAGGGTGGTTTCGTAACGAGTTATAATTTTATTGGGATAGTAGGTATATGGTAGCTTTAGGTTATAGTCGTTTTTTGTCAAACAAAAAATCTTGTCGCTCCTTTAGTGACAGCCACTGGCAGTTCTTCTATGCCGTTCGTATGTCGTCTGCGGTTAACGCCCGACCGCAACAGCAAGTGGTAGTGTCGCAATCTACGAAAGCGTGCGTTACATATTCACCAGTAGTGTCGGTGTCAAAGTCAAAGCATTTATTTCAAATAGGCACATAAAAGGCACTTTTGAACGTCAAAACTTACATTAAAATAGAATTGATTCTAGTCGCCCCTTCCAAAAGGTAGTTTTGTATGGAGAAGAATTGGCAAAAAACTCCATCGTTACTCTTTTAAAATGTTTGATAATATTTTGCGTAAGTACATTAATTTATAACAATATGTGAAGACGATGCATCTAAAAAAAAATTACTATACCACAATAGGTAAAAGAATTAAAAACGAAACCATGACATATAAATTAATTATCTAATAGATACATGGTGCTCACATATTTACAAACATGGTAAAAGTAAACAATTTTCATAAAAAAAAGTAATAAGTCAGGGTGTGAGTTAAAGTAATTACAACATGTAAATAAATGTCAAAAAAAGAATAAATTTTACAATTAAATTAGCAACCAGTTTGATTTTGTCTAAACTCTAGATTGTCCTATGGAGCAGGACCAGCATGTTTCCAAGCGTTTTTATTTTGGATATAAACTTCATATTATAGATGCGATCAGTCATTACGGTGAAGAGGCTTTGCCGCTGCAGTTTGCGGTCAGTTGTTACCTTCGGAATTGTACAGACGCCAGCACATCAACCTACTACAATATGTCAAATTTATTTAATATATTTTCAACTTTATCGTTAAAGCATAAGGGTCAAAGTTGATTGGGAAAATTTGACAGTTTCGGGTAGCTTGATGTGCTGGCGTCTGTACCTTTCACCAGGTCTTTACTCCACTACTTTTAAGGCAATGTGTACAAGTGTCATGGTAGATAAGAGATAGGATTGGCACTGAAATAATCTGCTACCGCCGGGTTCCGGGCACGTTCGGAAAAATAATTCCTAAACTCTGATAGCTTACTTCAAGTAAACATACCCGGGCCCCAATTCTGTATTATTCCCCGCGATATCTTACCACGTGCAAACCACGTCAATATGGTGTCTTGTTAACGGCAAGGAATCGAAATGTCAACCGTATGGACAACACGTTGTATTTTTATATTTCTAACCACATCATTCTGTCATAGAGAATACAGTACAAGCAGATGTCGTGATTAACTAAAAAATTTACGCGGTTTCGAAGTAAAAATGTCGTTATTAACTAAAAAATTGAGGCGGTTTCGAAGTAACGATGTCGTTATTAACTAAAAAATTGAGGCGCTTTCAAAGTAAAGATGTCGTTATTAACTAAAAAATTGACGCGGTTTCGAAGTAAAGATGTCGTTATTAACTAAAAAATTGACGCATTTCGAAGTAAAGATGTCGTTATTAACTAAAAAATTGACGCGGTTTCGAAGTAAAGATGTCGTTATTAACTAAAAAATTGACGCGGTTTCGAAGTAAAGATGTCGTTATTAACTAAAAAATTGACGCGGTTTCGAAGTGGTCATTGTGAATTAGGGCTCAGGTTTACTAATTAATTCTGCAATAGAAGATACATTCACAATTAATCATTCTTCATTTTTTGATGATAAATTTCATCTTTAGTTTATTTTCAGTCCCAAAATAATTCATTTAAATAGATATTCTCTAAAATTATTATCTTATCGCTGTTAGACCAATATGGCGGCAGGCTCGTTTCTCACAAAATTAATTATCTAGAATGATGTGACGTTAATTAATTTCAGAAGTTATGAGTATATTAATGTGTTTGTATTATATCTTGGTCTAAATTAATTTGCTGTATATTTTGGGATCCATTTTACCGTAGCTTATAATATTATGAATAAAACATTTCGTTTAATTTTTAGTGAATAAATAAATAGGGAAATTGAGGTCCAGTCAAAGGAATTAATTATTGAGCAAATTGTTACCCTACGTTAATAATTTGCAGTGTAATAGCAATTTCTTATAACTGTCAAAACATCATAGTAGTGATTTGAATATACGGACAATTTAAGTTAGTATTCAATTTTTTTTAGAGTATACCGATTTTATTAAAGATTCAAATATTTACATAATTTAAAAAGCTAACAGTCTTAAAATAATAATATGTACAAGTATATAAAAAGGGAGGGGAAAGAATCAAAGGGCATCACAAAATTCGTCTACATCGCTGTTAACAGGAAACGTGTCCATAAGGCTGGCAGCATTGAATAGAATAGAATAGAATACTCTTTATTATGTAAACCATATAAATTACAGACATAAATATAGATATTTTACAATGGGTGACACAATGGGCGGTCTTATCGCTAAAAGCGATATTTTAAAGACAACCTTTGGATGGATTAAAAAGAGGAAGGACAGACAAGTACTGTAGGTAGGTAGGTGTATGGCAATGCTGATTCTTTGGTCAAAAAATATAGCAAGTCAATTTCATAAACAATTAATTTACATGACTTCACTTAAAGAAAATTAATGCTGATGTATAAAGTCTGGCCAGGAATCGAATTTCAGTATAAAAACCTCAACGAGTAGTGTTTTTTATGTAGTGTCTAGCGCATCTTGGTCAACTAAGTGACTTGCACACAGCACACACACACAGTATATTATTTTTAAATCACTTGTTTATGGCTCTAGAACAGAAGAAGACACAAGTATCTCTTTGCCATCTTCTTTTCATTGTAAAAGCGTCTCTACGACCCAAATAACTGAGGCTTTAATATTTTATAAAATTATTTCGAAATACCCAACTGTTCTGCTAAACGTTAAAACAAACAGTAAATTATTTTGCCAAACTATTTTCTGTTTTAAACAATGCTTTGGCGCATCCTGGGGAAACATAAATACCACCTCAAAATTCGAGCTTCGAACAAGTTCAAAACAAAACAAAAAAGCGCTGAAATTCTACGTACCTACTTATTAAGGCTTGGTTCACACGTTCTGTTTATTAAAATGCAGTCAAAGGTACCTTATACATACACTAAACATCAAAGGTCTTTGTACAAAGGTGATTGCATATTGAAAAGGGAATGGCATTTTAGAGAGTTTTTATCAGTTTTTTGGGAATCGAATTTGAACTGAAGAGAAGAATTTTATTGAGAAAGTGTGCGATCGATTTCGAATAGCGGATATATTTTTGAACTTAAGTTAGTTTTAAGAAAACTAATACGTATATCATGGCCATTTTTAGCCTGGTTTCTTATTGGCTGATATTGGTTTAAAAATCTAACTTTTCTTCGCTAAAAGTTATTATTTGTCGCGGCCTTTAGCCGTTCAAACTTGACCGTTCAAAATTTCCCTGGTTTCGAAAAAACAATTTCTTCACTGCTCGATTTCAAGATGTCACGAGATTTGGTAACTGAACAATTATAAACTTTGGAGTACTCGGCTGCCTACTCTGCACTCTTTCATAAAAACTGCACACACATCACATCTGCCATATGTCTATGTTTATTGCCTCTCCATTCGCACACTTCGCTTAAGGGGACTACAGGACCTAAACGCAAAAAACGCAAGTTTATAATACCTAAAAGTATATGATCGACTACAGTAAACAAAATTTAAAAAATATATGATAGTCTTCAGGATATAATATGCTAGGTAGATAGTGTGTTGAAAACATAATACAATTAATTTGATACAATAGAAAAAAATCATGAAGATACCTCTGAAAACTTTCTTTTTACAATAAAAACCATACTAATATACATACAATCATTCAGATTTTTTGTTAGATTATTCTACAAACAACATACTAAAGCACTAGTGTTTTAATTTTTTAGTCCAAAAAATAGATTTTTGTAAATAAATAATTGCTTCATATTTTGCAATAAATTACCAGCGTTGTGTCATCGCGCTTTTCTTTTCTATGCAATACGACAATGACCGCGCTTTAGGTCATTTAGTCCCCTTAAACCAAGTTCTTTTTACTCAGATCTGACATAAACTTAAGGGATGTTTCCTTTTTGGTTTCTCAGTGTCGTTTCTGTAGCGCGAATTGCCAATAAAGATCAATTCACATGCTAGTAGAAGGCAGAGAGTAGGTTACGGAATAGGTCAAAGGAAAGCGTTTTAGTTGTCGTTTAATATTGCTTCCACTGTACGATACTGAAGTTGGATAGGCAACCAATCTTTAGGTAAGTAACATCAGGATGTTTAACACAAGTCTTATACAAGGTATAAGGGAAATAACTGAAAACCTCTTACATAATCAGCCTATAATGTTCCCGCTGCTGGGACACAGGCCTCCTCTTTGAGAGAGGTAGTGGGCCGTAATCCATCACGCGGGTCCAGTGCGGGTTGGTAGATGTCACATGTCTCCGAATTTTTGGTTCTAGAACATGCTGTTTTCTCACGATGTTTTCCTTCACCGTTTTGAGAGCAATGGTGATGAAATAATTTACACAAAGTAAAGCGCGTCGAACGCGCCGCGGTTCGTACCTACGACCTACACCTCGTAAGTCGTGGCCGTTACCACTTGGTCACCACTGCTCTCCAATACTTGTATCAGGTCGAAATTACGTTACATAATTAATTTTGTAGACGGAAGAGCTCCGTATAGTTTTGGCTGGCGTCTCAATCAACTAAAAATACAAATACGATACTGGGATTACTATATACTAAAAGAAACGGGCGCCGTCAGTGGGGACTGGTCATCTCTTTGCTGCCATGGCTTATTTTAATTTAATTTAATATTTGCATTGCTTTTTTTTCTCGACTTTTCATTATGGACGCTTTTAACGTTCTGCATCGTTCTCACATGCATAATTTTTAACATGAATGATGTAATGAAGACTTTGTAAACATATTATTTTGATTTAAAAGAGTGTCCATGGAGTTTCTTGCCCGTTCTTCTCCATAGGTACCTACGCTTAGGAATGGGCAACTAGCTTCATCTTTCTGACTGACCGACCCCTTGACAATTCAAGAGTGCCTGTAATTGGTTTAATTGAAATAAATGCTTTGAGTTTGAGTTGAGTTTGAACCATAATACGTGGATTTTAATAACTACTGAGGGTAATGACACCACGACAGTAATTACATCCTGTAGGAAAATCCTAATTCATATCGAAATAATGATAGCCCCGGTATCGCGGTAATTGATACAGTCTCATTATTTCGGAGCTAAGGGAGGACTCAGGCGGAAATCGTGTGAAACGAGCGGTGTTGAGTTGCAGCGATATCGATGTTGTTAGTTTCTCAGAACGTATTTGTCATGAAAGAAATAGGAGCAGGGGAGCCTTTAATTAAACCGGCACGTGTCGGGCGACAATTAGAAAATTTAACAAGTTTATTTTTACATTATTATGATTTATTCATACATTTGTAGCGGTATCTACAACGCCACCATGCAAACAACGCATCATACTGACGTCACGCAAAATCCTGCATCTCGCAAGCAGAGTTTTCAGCGCAACTAGCATAGATACAACGTTCCGACATGAATCATCGGGCAGTTGCCCGCCAGACACAACATCTGTCTGGTCGGAGGATCCTCCCTTTTCTATGGAGGATGAGTGAACTTTACACCCTGTTCCTCCCCACCTCTATACATTTACTGCTTTATGAAACAGCACCTGTCGTGCAAATGTGAAATTTTAGTATTTTTTTGACAAATCTGTCACACATTATGACAAATAGCACAACAACAATCAACATTAACATTTTATTTAGTTCCAATGTGGCAATGTAGATGCCATGCCGCCACAGTCTGTTTTATGAAATAGGGTTCGGAAAACGAAAACTGAAAGTTATTTCATCGGCTTAGTCTGTAAGGCGATGCAAGGCGATGCAAAAAGTTTCAGTTTTCGTTATAAAATTATAGTGTGGTTGTCAATACAGATTTAGAATCCTGTGCCGGTCGGTTCCTAGCTTATTTTATAACTAGCAGCGTCCCGTGGTTTCACCCGCATAGATTTCGATCCCGTGCTAATAGCCTGGTTATAAACTATCTGAGTGCCAAATTTAATTCAAATCCGTTCAGTAGTTTTTGTGTGAAAGAGTAACAAGCATATAAACACACTCACAAACTACGCGCCATTGCTCTTTCTTTGTTTGTTATCTTAGATATAATGTGTCTACTGTGTTGTGAGTGTGTATAGTTTTGAGCTTTCCTGCAATAAAATAAATTAATTGAACCCACATAAGAACAGCATTAAGAGTACCGTTTACGACATACTGCATTTCCTACAAACTTTCAAGCGCTTGTTTTTCGAAATGAATGAACAAAGGTCTAAAATTTTAGTAAATTTTCTTATTTTCTAATTGTCTTATTATGAAAAAGATAACTGGAAATCTCTGTTTCTATGGAAAAAATAAAATCGGTCTAATTTAGCTATAACACTATTTTTCGAAAATGTTCTTGACTAACATTTTAAACCTTTGCATCCTGCTTATGCGAACGAAGTTTCATTAAATTCGGTTCATTCATTAAAAAAAACAAGGGCTTGAATGTTTGTATGAAATGCCGTACGTCGTAAGCGCTCTTAAGCGTCCCCTGCTATACCAGCCCTGTCTGAACCTTTGTATCTAAAGCATTGCCTAAACAACTACATCAATCTGAACTAAGCTTAATATAAATTCGGTACAGCAGAGTCGCCGATATGGATCATGATAATTTACGAACTAATATTATCGTCCATGATTTGTGATAGTTCTCATATTTGTGTTATAAGCATAGTCGTGATATGGAAACTGATTGAATAGCCCATCAGTTGGAATTTGGTTAGAAAATTACTTCGATAAACGTAGAGCAGTGGTGGCCCAGTGGTAACGTCCCCGACTTACGAGTTGTAGGTCGTGGTTTCGAACCCAGGCGAGCCCTTAACTTTGTGTTAATAATTTATTTACTTTAGTTACTGCTCTCAAAACGGTGAAGGAAAACGTCGTGAGGAAACTGGCATGTCCTAGAAACAAAAATTTTAAGACATGTGACATCTACCAATCCGATCTGGGCCCGCGTGGTAGATCCATTCCCATTCCCTCTCAAAGAGAGGAGGCCTGTGTCCCAGCAGTGAGAACATTATAGGCAGATTATGCTGTTAAACATGGACCTACGAGGCAAGCTGACCGAACAGGAAGTACAGACGCCACCACATCAAGGTACCCGAAACTGTCAAATTTTCCCAACCAAATTTGAACAAAAATTTGGAAAATCTATTAAATAAATTTGAAAGTTTGTAGTAGGTTGATGTGCTGTACATTAAAAGAGCGACTACGAATCTCGTACCAGAGATCCAGCGTATCTGGACAATCAGCGTCCATACAAACCTTATTGGTAATACTCAGCACATGGCTAAGGTACACATGTGATTTGTATGAAAATGTAGGCAGGGGACCGTCCACTGCAAACCACTGCCACGTTATGCACGAAACAAATGCTGGCAAACTAATCAACCGCGCAGCTTGCAGACAGTCGCGACGCGACTCCAGTAGAATAATTTCTAAGAAAGCTTCATACAAATTGTTCTACCAGAATCGCGATGCAACGTCTCGAATAGCCCGTCTGCGGGAGCCTTAACGTGGGTATCTCACCATACACATCCTGCGCAGCAATGAGCGGTCCACTTCTCACATTTTCAATGTACGCAATGGCGCCCTAAACGTTTGATTTTCACCTTTCAATGTCCAATTGAAATATTTATCCAAAGAGCTCCAAATAAATTACTATACGTCCACGATGCATTAAATATTCACGTGTTTCGAATATATTTGGAATGCTTGTTTCCCATTCGCATACAAATCATTCATTTCAGAATAAAAATACATTCATTCATTTCGTTCACTCGTTTGTTGTTCGGTAGAGATGCTCAAACAGATCAGTGGAACATATTTACTTTAGTCATTACAATTTATTGTTGAGCCTCCGAATCGGTTTTATCTTGCATTTTGGCTCGTATGTAGTTTTTGTCGTATTTGGAGTGGAATGTTTTGTTTCCGATTAGATTTCATAGTGTTTGCGTGTTCTATTTTACAGTGTGTTTGAGTTTGTATTAGATAATGTTTTCATAGTCTCACTATCCTGTAGTTTTCACGCCAGGCAAAAAAGTGGTGCTAATATTTTGGAGCGTTCTGTTATGTTCATTTTTATACAGCACTAGCATTTCCCCGCGACTTCTTTCGCGTGAAATTTCTTGTTCCCTCGACCCATCCCATCGCATCGCATCGCCTGCCTGCGTTATTATTTCGTGTTCGCTCAGCATTCTTTCTTTGTCTTTTTGCTCAGATCTTAAGAGCCATACTTAGCGTGATGTTAAATAGCCTATCTATGGCGGCCTAAAAATGTAGTAAAGAGCATTTTCAAAATGTCTTATTTAAAAAAAGATAACTGTAAATCTCTGTTTCTATGGAAAATTTAAAATCGGTCTAATTTGGCTGTAACACTATTTTTCGAAAATGTTCTTAACTAACTTTTTAGACCATTGTAGCCTGCTTATGCATACGAAGTTTCATTAAAATCGGTTCATTAATTTCGAAAAACAAGGGCTTGAAAGTTTGTATGAAATGCCGTACGTCGTAAACGCTCTTAAGTCCGTTACTACACATAATACTTTATATCTTTTACTAAAAGTTTTTTCTTAAGAACATACTGTGTATAATCGCTTTTAATTACGCACAAATTCACACAACATAAACAATTCCCGTTTCAACTTCAACATAAATTCAAATTTAATACGTAACACTAAAACCGTTAACCCCTCATTACTGGGGCACCTGCACATCACGGCACATTAGGGTCGTTTGTACCTGCGTGCCTTGATTTATTCCCCCGTCGCGCTTGGGGTTGACACATTGACGCCGATGCGAATAGGCGTCTTAATCATCGTATTCAAGGAATATATAAGGGGTTGTATTTATACGTAAGCGCAGTAATATTTCCCAGCAGATTTTGCCAGACAGCTATGGAACGGCGTATTCTGGGTATTAAACCTGTGGACCTGGGCTAAGAATCCGTTCCATCACTAAAATAACTGGTGTCATTTGCCCAGCTCACTTCAAGTTTACTTCATTTAAGTTTCACAGTGATCTTTTTACAGTATATTTCGATGGGATTCTGGCTACTTGGAATTTTCATCGAAGACCCCAATAATATTTTGTCCAACCCAGAAATCAAACCACAGAACTGTCCGTGCTCAACAATCACGCTTGCAACTACAATAGCTAGACTAGATTAACAGGGCAATCTCTCTTCAATTTCCTATGAATGTCTATTATATTATTAGTCCTGTAAGTCCCCATCTCTGTATTACTTTCATTTCAACCAAAGCTAAAACGACCAATTGGAACCGTGCACCTAGCATCTGACGTTTCATAAGTGCCCATGTTGGTTTATGTGAAATAAAAATATTTTGATTTTGATTTTGAAACGTTTTCTAACAAGTCGCTAAACCTTTTTAAGCATCTTTGTCTTGTATTTCATTCAATCTAAACCGTTTTCTAATTTATTTCTAACTTGCTTTTTAGTACTAAGAGAAACTAATTGTTTCTTTGCGGAGCCCATTTAAACTTCCTTGTAAACGGCAGCACAGAGAATTTAAAGTTTTATACAAAGCAACGCTGCTGCCTAACTTGTGATCTTTATGAACATAGTTCATCATCATCTGCCTAGCCTTTTCCCAACTATGTTGGGGTCGGCTTATGAATATAGTTATAAATAGCAATATGAAAGTTAATAGTTCAAAGACATTATAAGGATTTATTGTCAGGTTGTGTTATTAAAATTTCTCAGTAGCAGCCCGGATTCTCGAATTGTTCTTGGTTGTTGGCAGTAGGATCGTATTTTGAGGATTCCGTACCCAATGGGTGCCAACAGGACCCACACAGTCTCCACTGTACGTCCGTCCGTCCATCCGTCCGTCCGTCAGTCCGTCTTTCTGTCAGCGGACTGTATCTCATGAACCGTAATAGGTAGACAGTTGAAATTTTCACACAGTGTGTATTTTTATTGCCGCTTTAACACCAAACAGTAAAAATAAAATTAACGAAAAAAAAAAGAAACGTTACGTAAAGAAACGTGTTTCGCCTTGTGGTGCGGAACTGTTCTACAAAGACTTTTTAACTAAATAGTGAAAACCTCTCCATAACCTTTCTTTGAAAACAGGCGTGATGATCTGAGGGGCAATTCTCGTAATTTTAAGAACGTTCACAGTCTGAGGGGCAATTCTCGTAATTTTAAGAACGTTCACAGTCTGAGGGGCAATTCTCGTAATTTTAAGAACGTTCACAGTCTGAGGGGCAATTCTCGTAATTTTAAGAACGTTCACAGTCTGAGGGGCAATTCTCGTAATTTTAAGAACGTTCACAGTCTGAGGGGCAATTCTCGTAATTTTAAGAACGTTCACAGTTTGAGGGGCAATTCTTGTAATTTTAAGAACGTTCACAGTCTGAGGGACAATTCTAGTAATTTTAAGAACGTTCACAGTCTGAGGGACAATTTCTCGTAATTTTAATAACGTTCACAGTCTGAGGGGCAAATCTCGTAATTTTAAGAACGTTCACAGTCTGATCTCAGTCTCAATCTGTCAAAAATACCTCTAATTTCCCTACATTTTGACAAGTTTTTGACATTTGTTTGACGCCGAGATGAGACTGCGACTAGATTTTGAACGTTTTAAATTACGAGAATTGGCCTTCTGTCATGTTACGTAAGCACAATTAAGTAGATTTTAAGAAAAAGTATTTACCGTCTATTTTGTATACCATTATTATATATAGTCGATTGACGCTTAAAAAAACACACACATTATTAACTCATTCCACCTCGCACCGTGCAAACTTTTACTGAAAATATTTTTTTTTTCTTCTAAAACCTCGCTCGTCCTTTGTCACGCGACAACAAATCCTTAAGAGGAGGTTAAGGCCTTATATTTAACGGGTTAAGTTCAATTAAGCCGTTACTGACAAGATTTTGTGTTTTCATCGTAAACCGTGAGCGATTCGGATCTTATATAAGATCCGAATCGACGACGGTATATACCGTCGTGTTGCAGTAGGGGATAAGTCAGATTAGGGTTAGTTAGATTAGTCACCTACATACGGATTTGTTTGCAAAAGATTTATCCTGATGGTGTCAAAAATGGTGGCAGCTACAAACACAGGAAAACATTTATAACAGCACGTCGTTTATAAATAAAAAACCGGTCAAGTGCGAGTCGGACTCGCGCACCGAGGGTTCCGTATAAATTTGTAGGTATGTAACTACAAATTTACGGTTTTCGGATTTTTTACTTTACTTGTGCTACATGACATTGCTTCTTGCAAAATTTCATGATTCTAGGTCAACGCGAAGTACCGTATAGGTTTTGATTCCCTTGCGACTTTGCGAGTGACAAAGTATGCGGCATAAACGGTACATAAACGCCCGTATCTTTTGATTGCGTTGACTTAGAAGTTTCATTTTTTCACTGCTTTAAGGGATTTCATCCTTGAGTATTTGATATTAATTTCAACTTGATAACTTCACGCGTTCCTGAGAAAAAGGATCTTTACTGACAGACAGACAGACGGACAACGAAGTGATCTTATAAGGGTTCCATTTTTCCATTTGAGGTACGGAACCATAAAAAATAAATTCTCCCATACATTTTGACCGCGTAGGTATTTCAGTTGTCTATGTAACAGTTGTTTTTATTTTTGATAACCGTAGAAAGATTTCTACGCTACGTTTACATATCTTGTGTGACAAGATAAACAAAAATGATTTTAAAAGTGATTCAATTTAGACCTGCACCAGGTTTAGGTGCTATTAGTGTCTCATGTGCCTCTTTTATCGACACCCATAGATCTTAACTATCCTAACTAATAATATTATAAATGCGAAAGTAATTTTGTTTGTTTGTTGCCTTTTCACGCCTAAACCACTGAACCGGTCATCCTGAAAATTTGCTTATACGTTGTCAGGAGTACAGAAACGGACAGAGGGTACCTTTCATCCCGAAAAAAAGTGCTGTTCCCGAGGAAAACAATAATACCGTTATTATGATAATAGATGGCGCCACGTGTCTTTCGAATCATGATTAAATTATATTAGAAACTCAAAACTTATGCGGGTGAAACCACGGGGCGCGCGGTTGGTAAAACAACCCGCAGCCGCTACTTGGTAAAAAAAACTAAAATAGGCGTGTCCTTTTTCATGACTCTTTAATGCTGCAAGATATTACATCTACTCAGTCAAAATTTTATAATATCTTCCAAATTAAGAAGAAAAAGCAATAAATTATCAATACCTCAAATACAGTCAGACCCATTATTTAAGATTAAAATTATTCGTCTTGATCCCTAAGCCTCCTCAAAGAAGAGGTCATCGCCCTACGCCATACTGAAATACCCTTCATAGCAAACTGGCAGTCATCCCATTTATGAAACCTTTGTTATCATTTGAAGGTAGCGGGTAAAGTTACCATAAGCCATTACTGACGAGATTTCATCTAACCCGTGTAATCCAAGAGTCGGGTATACTGTCATTGAATAAGAAATCTGTGTAGAAATGAAACTCACGCGGGTACTTTGTATAGTCAGGGAAATTTATTTATATGGATGGGGATGTTTGTAGAAGCCCACACGGACGGCTTCAAGGTCATAATTCGCAAAAAATCGGCTTCTTTGCTGCAGCGTCTGAGGGGTGCTAAGAATGACATTCTGAAAGTCATTGCTGCTCGATTTGACTGCCCCATTCAAAAACACTCGATAAGGGCTGTGAATGGTTTTATATAGTAGTCTACATAAAGATAAGTACTAACAATACTAACGTAATTGTAAGCTAATATTGTTGCTAATATACTAACAAGATAATGGATTTTAATTATCTGAAATAAGTTATAAATGCTTACCAACTAAACGCATACACAGTATTAACCCAAAGTCTTTGTCATAATATTATATAAATCTCGCATGTCATCATCTGCCTAGCCTTTTCCCAACTATGTTCGGGTCGGCTTCCAGTCTAACCGGATGCAGCTGAATACCAGTATTTTACATGGAGCGACTGCGTATCTGACCTCCACAACCCAGTTACTGGGTAATACGATACCCCTTGGTAAGACTAGTTGTCAGACTTTCGGGCTTCTGACAACCCGTAACGACTGTCAAAAATCCGCGAATGACAGCCGGAACCAACTTCTGAGGCACGGAGGGGTCTCGTTACGTAAAGATGGTCATTCATCCACAGACCAACCACGGTAAGCGTTGCTTAATCTGATCGATCGACCTGTGCGGCTGCTATAGTTTAGCCACGGACCCCTTCAAAAAACCCCTGACGCAAGCAAAAAACTCTAAAAAGTAAAAAAAAAATGTATTTGCCCTTTTTGTTTAATATAAGTTGTAGGTAATATTTTGATCCATGCGTCACCGTCTACGCGTCGGGGAATGTCTAATGAAAATAGGAAATTAACAACAACGATCCTTTTTCGCATATACATGCACGATTCATCATCATCATAATCAGCCTATAATGTTCCCACTGCTGGGACACAGGCCTCCACTCTGTGAGAGGGAGTGGGCCGTTATCCACCACGCAGGCCCAGTGCGGGTTGGTAGATGTCACATGTCTTCGAATTTTTGGTTCTAGGACATGCCGGTTTCCTCACGATGTTTTCCTTCACCGTTTTGAGAGCAGTGGTGATGAAATAATTTACACAAAGTAAAGCGCCTATCTGGGTTCGAACCTACGATATACAACTCGTAAGTCGCGGCCGATACCACTGGGCCACCACTGCTCTGCACTGCATGCATGATTGCTGGGTATTTTATAAGCCTCGTCTATTTGGCGTTTTCATTAGCCGTAAAATATCAAAATCGCTTCAGCCGTTTGGGAGCTACGATGCTGCAGGCAGACACACAGATACACACTTTAAGCTTATAACACCCCTTTATTTCCGTCGGTTAAAAATATGCAGTATAACTTAATAGACTCTTGAAACCATCTTAATAAAATTCTTAATTGATTGCTTTCGAAATTACTTTTAAGCCAGTTTCAAATAACGAGGAATTTCAAACAGACTAACTGAATAATCTCAAGCTTTAATAACTTCAATCAAAATAACTTGAAAACTATTTAGAATGTTCTGTGACAACTTAACAGCTTGGCAAAACTTCCATCTTAACTTGTTCAAAATAATTTCAACGTCACCTTGAAATAATTATTCCTAATCTTAAGTCAAAGTTTATCAAACGGCTTTTTAATAAAAATTTATGTTTATAAAATTGATTAATTGAAACTGATTTCTTACGGTACGAGTCCGAGTAGTTCATTAACTTTAATGAATCCATTAAGAGGAAATGCGGTCGGAGAGACTTTTGAAAAAGCCTAAGCAAAATATCATAATTCGAGGTTTGGCTCTCGCCTATTTCCTCCTCCAATATTGGACCAATTTAAAAGATATTTCATGAACTGAGTAAGAAGGACATATACTGTGTCCCTATGTTTTTATTTTTTCATTAATAGTTGTCAAATTTCTACACTAGGCCTCTGTGGACAGCGGTTTAAATCGGTATTTTTTGAGGGTTGTAAAAATAATGTATCATCAAAAAAGAAAACATAGGGATGTCCCTATGTTTGTTTTTGTTTTTTTTCCTTTGTACATACAAGTAGTTAATATTTATTATTCGGAAAAAAAATATTGCTTTATGGTCATTAACCAGAAAGAAAACAGTCGAGAGCGTTTCAATGGAGAATAGACCACCCGCATTTCCTCTTAACTATACAGAGTGGCGTCGACGCACAAATTGCAACCATGAATTCAGCACATGAGTCTAGATCCCCTAGAGTAGAATTTTTTCGCAGGTTATCAAAAAAAAAACACTCCGGGAGTGCCGACAGAAGTGAAAACAAAACAAACATACCTAATACTTTGCCATCACTCACTGACATATCGGATATACATTAAAACCGAGTACATCCCGAGGACAGCCGAACACATCCGAAGCGGTATCGGTTATGGTAACAGTGGCGCGAACTCAATGATTTCTTCCCATCTCAAAAAATGCCCAACGCGCCTAAAGAACTGTTCACTCCAAAAAACACCTTGTGATTAGTAGAAAAGTGCAATACCTAAGCGATCAAAATGGACTGAACAGCAATTTTTTCGGAGAAAATTTTTAACGATGAGGGTCTAGAATCTAGAACTGCCCTGGGGTTTTGATTCATTACAACAGGTTGTACGTTGACGCCCCTGCCATCCTGTATAAACAAGTACAAGCGGGTACCTAAACCTACATAGCTATTGCTACGACTAATTAGTGAACAGAGGATGTCCCATTAGCGAAATGTCCGTTCACCTGCACCCTTGACGATCTGGACAACCCCTCTGACGCCGCAATAAACGTGCCTACCTACTAGTCCCAAACCATATAAGCAACATAGATATACCGTCGAAACGAAAAGAAAAAGAAAATATTTATTGAACTTTTTTATGGCCAAAATACCCACCATTACATCATTAATGTCTAACTGGCTCATCAAAGTTAACGAACATCTATAAGTGTGGCCTTTACACCATCAAACAAAGCTAAATAACGATTGAACCATTCAGGTCGTGAGTTCAAAGCCCTACCCAATGAACAACTACTAAATAAATACCAACAGACATACGGGTAAGTATCAAGTTCCCACAATCACCTACGACGCTACGAATTTCGTAGAACCCAATCGATACGCTACGAGTTTGCTACGAGGCGTAGCACTTCGATTACATCGCTCGCGCTGACAAGACGTACAAAGCTTTATTTGATTTTCACGTCATCTGAAGTTATTATTCTCCATCTAATCTCTAAAAGTAACAAAAATCTGAGCATCAAAGAAGTCATAAAAATAAATTTTCATATCTTCTTCTTCTTAGCGTGTCGATAGCAATCTAAATGGACTCGGCCCAGAATTCGGCTACTTGTTTGGCGCCATCACCAGCGTCCATCAGTTCCTGTAACGTGCAGCTTATTACAACAAACCTTTCCGCGAATTCCTGTTAGCGCCTGAAATTGAGATTTTATTACCAACATTATTTATTCGCGATTCAAATAACCAACAGGCGCTATTTCTTTAACTGGCAGCTATGATTAATTGGCTATAAATAAATGTAATAAGGCTTTCACCGGCATCGTAAAACCTTCGGTCGTAATCGCTTTACATTGTCTTCAAAAGTTTTGCTGTGTGTGAAATGTGTATAAAGTCATTTGGAGACAGAGATTATTGCTTGAGTACACATGCCATCTCACACACACACTCATACAAAGAAGGTTAATTTTCTCGCATAAATGTTAGGAAAACTGTTGCTTTTTAGAATTAGACGCGGGAAGTTTTAATTTTATACCTTTTTCTTAAGGCGGTACCCCGACCAGAACCGCGTTTTTCTTCGTTATTCAGAGGATATTAACTCAATAATTATGAGAAATAAACTACATCTGAAAGCACATTATTAATATTCGATATCCTATCATCACATCGCACGTTATTATTTGTTTTAGATGTTACTAATACATTTAAAATCTAAGAAATCTAATAATCTAAAAAAACTATGGACACTCAAATGGAGTTCTTATGATTGAGTAGGCCGCGCCACGCCCGCCCCGGGCCCGCGCTCAGTCTGGCCAAGCACTTCGACTCTGCCTCTTCTAACACCCGCATAAATAAGGTCACACACTGTCCGACGATGCAGTATAAAAACCGCGTCTACATTCTACAAAACTATCAAATAAACATAAAAATACAGCTAACCACATTTAAAACATAAACATGGGGAACGTACAGCCAACAGCAAGTCTGCAATAATACTTACACTATAAAAACAAACCTTAACAACTACGACATAAAGGCGCTGTCAATGTGAAATTGTTACCATGGAGACATGTGATTTACTGTACCACAATGGCGTATAAAACCTTTATCACATTCATATAAAAAAATTTGGCATACATTTATGATTGTGCGGTAATTTAGATAAAAAGCGACATGTACTTATTGATCATTAGTATATCGTATGTTTTGGTTGTGTATTGGATTTAAGAAAGAAATGGGATACTTAAGCCAAGTAAGTAAGCCAAGTGACGATTGTCTTAATGAGAAATAAAGTTCTTTAAACCGAAGTACAATGCTACAAGGTTAGTTTAGGTGGGTTTGACGCAGAATTGTGCACTTCGCAGAATGTGCACTTGACGCAAAATGTGCACTTCGCAAAATGTGCATTTCTTCGCAAAATGTGCATTTCTCAAAATGTGCACTTCGCAAAATGTGCATTTCTCAAAATGCGCACTTCTCAAAATGAGTGTGAATTTTATCACAATGGGTCAAAATGGGCTGTAATCTACCATGCGGGCCCAGTGCGTGCTGGTGGGTACTAGATTATCTGCCTAATTTGAATGAATTACTTTTGATTTGATTTTGGTACAACAAAAAAGACAGAAGATCATTGTGTTTCGTCTAAATCTGTTTGACAGTTTTGGTTAAAACTTTTTGGAATCATTTTTCATACTCTCGGGATTGGCTTAAATAGAACAAACAATATTAAGTGTACCATCTATCTTTAGCAGTTCTATAACTTATATCATTAAACAAAGCAAATTATCAAACTTTCAGACTTTTATGATCTAAGCTGTCAGCTCATAGTTTTAACGACTTTCTGAATTTAAAATAGAAGTATGTACGCGTACGTTAAATTTTTGAAGTGAAAACTTCTTTAGGCGCGTTAGGCTTTTTTTGAGATGGGAAAAACCATTGAATTCGCGCCACTGTTACCGTAACGACACCGCTTCGGATGTGATCGGCTGTCCTCGGGATGTACTCGGTTTTAATGTATATCCGATTTAAGTGAATGATGGCAAAGTATTCTTTTTGTGTTTTGTTTTCACTTCTGTCAGCACTCCTGGAGAGCCACTGTTTTTTTTTTTTAATATAGCTATGACTAACGGCTATAACACACATATCAAATCGAAAAGGGATCGTTACCGTATCAACTCGAGCCATTCAGATTCAGTATTCTTTGTATGAAACTCCCTACTGCAACGCACACTAATCGGAATCTTAACGTAATCGCCTCGCCTCGGGACAAGCTCACGAACCGAGGTGCCTGGTCAACTTGCAGTTCCCGCGCTTACGGCTCGTCGTCCCCGCGCTTACGTCTCTCCGTCTTCGCTTTCGTCTGTTCTTCCACCCTTGCCTCTATCACCCCTCCCTCGGCCTGCCTGCAGCACCATCAACTAGCGATCGGCGAGCCGAGTCGACGTATTGGAGCTTCTGATCCGCTTTGCTTTCGTGCTTACGTTACGTTGACGCCTGTTTGACGCCAAGGCGAAAGGCGATACGGTGACGATCCCTTTCCGAGTTGATATGTGTGCTATGACCTTTAAACTTTTTACTGCCTTTTTTTTTTTGGATGGGAAATCATCTAATGACTCCTCCCGCTCTGGGTGGAGCGGAAGGGAGTGTCAGACTCTTACTGACTAAAACCCACCCGTGTTCCTTCCTTAGCCCTTTATGTTCCGGGGTAGCGGTAACCCTTTCGGACGATCCCGCTACCCTTTACTGCCTTGACTAGTGGTCGCAAGCGCTACTGCTTAGCATGACGTCCTGAGTTCTGGGTTCGTGGGTTTTTTCTATCAAGTATTTCTTTGATGGCAATAAGCTCGCCCCTATTAGATGGGACTTAAATATAACACACATACACACACAAACACTGCCTATAATGTTCCCACTGCTGGGACACAATCCTCCTCTCTGTGAGAATCGGCGGGCCGTAATCTACCACGCGGGCCCATTGCGGGTTGGTACGTAGATGTCACATGTCTTCGAATTTTTTATTCTAGGACATGCCGGTTTCCTCAAGATGTTTTCCTTCACCGTTTTGAGAGCAGTGGCACAAAGTAAAGCGCCTAACTGGGTTCGAACCTACTACGTACAACTCGTAAGTCGCGACCGTGACCACTGGGCCACCACTGCTCTCTCATACAATACTTGAACCTGTCGATAGTTGTACCTGTGCCAAACTCTTCAGGAATTATAGGCATGATGTTATGCAACACAAGAGCAAGGAAGAACATTTAAAGTATTCTCAATTTACATAAAAAACGTCACATCCCTCTTATTTCTATGATCAGAGGCAGTTTTTTATCGTTCATTCAATCAGTCATTACTCATTGGTGTCACGTGGAAAAATATTTATATTCGCTGTTGATTTTTCTCGTTTAATGCGAGTTTTTGTTTGGCCAGGACACAGGCGAGTTGAAGGGGAAATCAATTTCTATGTATAAGCTAAAATATATCAACTAAAGCTAAAGTAAAAATATTTTAAAATAATGCCCGAATATTTTGTCTCAATAAATGATAAATGATTTTATTTCCGTAAGTAGGTTTGTACAAATTCTTTTACACGTCAATCATATTTTAAAAAGTTGAGGTCTGCGTTTCCTATCTGACTACTCAGAGATTAAAGCCGGAACAAATTCAGAGGGATTATTCTTTTTTAAAGTCCAGACATAATCTTGCCGTGCCCCGACGACGCGACGATGCATGGATCAAAATATTTCCTACAACTTATTTTAAACATTATTTTTTTAGTTTTTAGAAGTTTTTGTTTGAGGCCGGGTTTTTAATTTTTTTTTATTTTTCTAAATATACACCTATATTTTAAACACCTATATTTTATGCTCGTGATAAAGCACTTCACACGGTTTTTTTTACTTGACGAAACATCGACATTTTTTAATATATATTAGTAACAGTAAGTTTAATATTCTTGTATCTAATATATACATAAACCAAACTGAATAAATTCTCTAAATTATGGTGAAACCACATCAAAATCCGTTACGCAGTTTAGAAGCACAAAACGGTCACACAGATAGAAGCAGCTTTAATTTTTGGTATGTTAATATAATAAGTATTATTTTATGCTAGAACTAGCTTCTGCCCGCGACTTCGTCCGCGTGAGATTTCACCCTCCTCCCATTCACCCTCATAGGGGTAGAATTTCGAAAAACCCTTTCTTAGTGGATACCTACTCTTCACAAAGAACACATCCTCCAAATTTCATGTCTCTAGGACCAGCAGTTTAGGCTGTGCGTTGATATATCAGTCAGTCAGGACTTTGAATTTTATCTAAAATAATAGATACGGTATAGGATTTTACTTCCAGTAACTCTCGGAGCCCCACACTGTAAGACAAAGACCCTCTTAATGAAGAAGTGTTTGCATAGTTCACGACGACCTTTTCTTGATCGAACAGAATTAAAATTAGATCGAGGAGGAAAATTCGACCCCAATGGTTCAATTTAGTCAACGTCAAATAGCTACACGGGAGTAAAATATTAATAGCATTTTTTATTTAGAAATACTTTTTATTAATAATTTCATAAATCCATACTAATATTCTGAATTCGAAAGTAACTCTATAGAAGTGGGGGATTTGCTTTAATTTTTTTAGCAGAATATTCGAGAATTCAACGTCGACTTTGTCTCTGTCATCTTTGACCTAGACTAGAGTCAAGCAAGAGCAAATCCATTTCAAATAATAAAAAAAAAGAATTTTATTTATAAGAATATTATTTGTTTTATTTATTTGTGTTGAAAGAATAAGCTTAAAATGTAGAAATAATAAGCTTAATAAAAAGAAAAGTATTGAATTTTTTATTTGAACCAAAGCTTTTATATAAAGAAGTAATGAAGTGACAAGAATAGAGTAAAGAGTACAAAACCATAACTTTTTGTAACATAACTAAATAAGTATGAATATATTATAACATGCTCCCTCAAAAAGTTAACTACATTGCACTCATAACACAGACATTTTAAAAAAGAAAACCAATGCAATAGACTAGGATATACCAATCATTTGCAAACAACTGCGATGCTTTGTTGGACCCAATGGTTTCGTCAAAACATCTGCAGGTAACCTGTCGGTGGGCATATACCTAAGTTCAACGGTTTTATCATTCACTTTTTCTCTGACAAAATGGAACTTAACATCAATATGTTTTGTCCTGTTGTGGTGAACCGGATTCATGGCTATTTTTTGTGCACTCTGACTATCCGTATACAAAACTATGTTAAAAGATTTACCTGTAATATCGGATATCAGTCTTTTTAAGAAACACGCATCCTTTACTGCTGTAGCCAATGCCATATACTCAGCTTCAGCGGACGACAAAGCCACTGTGGGCTGTTTTTTAGCTTCCCACGAAATAGGGCCGCCTGCAAGTTCATAGTAGAACCCAGTGTAGGACCGTCTATCAATTGGACAATTTGCCCAGTCTGCATCTGAAAAACCCGTCAAAGTAGTAGTTTTACCTTTTTCTTTCTTGTACGTAATACCACTATCTTTTGTCGCTTTTAGATAACGTAGACATCGTTTAGCAATATTCCAATGTGACTGATCAAATTTGGAGTTAAACTGACTCAAGTAACTCACAGTGTAGGCTATATCTGGTCTGGTATTTACAGCCAAAAACATTAGACAGCCAATTAACTCTCTGTAAGGGTACTCACACTCACCTATACCAGGCTCAAGCTTTTTCTTGACCAGTGGGGTAGAAACACCCTTACAATCTTGCATGTTAAATCTTTTCAGCATCTTTTCAATATATGTACCCTGAGATAGCTTCATTCCATAACTATCATGGTGAATATTTATTCCCGTAAAGAAACTAATTTTTCCAAGATCTTTTGAAGTAAAGTATTTCACAAATTGACACTTAAAATTGTCAAACGTAGTTTCATTTTTATACAAGATTACTAGATCGTCGACGTATACGGCCAGAACCAAAGAGTCTAAGTTCGCATTGTTTTTAAAAATACACGGCTCAGATGTTTGCACAAAACCGAGAACTGACAAAGTCTGTTTTAACTTTGTATTCCAGGCTCTTGGTGCCTGCTTCAACCCATAAAGTGACCGTTTCAAAAGACACACTTTCGACTCTTCCCCTTCCTTTACAAAACCTTCTGGCTGTGTCATGTAGATTTCCTCTTCTAAACTGCCATTCAGAAAAGCAGTATCCACATCCATATGCCGGACATAATAATCTTCCTGCACTGCAAGAGCTAACAGGGTTCGCAACGACGAGTTGCGTACAACCGGAGAAAAAGTTTCGTGGTAGTCGACACCTTCTTTTTGTCGAAAACCTTTTGCTACTAGGCGCGCTTTATACCTAACAACGCCACCATTTGCATCTCGCTTTAATTTGAAGACCCACTTACTAGGAATACACGTTTTAAGAAGTGGCTTGTCTACCAAAACCCATGTGCCCTTTCTGACTAAGGCATTGTACTCATCTTTCATTGCTAAGATCCAATTATCTTTCTCATCGCTGTTAATCGCAGCCAGATAATTATTAGGATCATCAAACCCATCGTCTAGCAGGGTATTATATGAGAAGTAATCCGGTGGTTTGCGAACTCTTGAAGGATATCGACTAGATTCATTTGAGGAATCTGTAGCCTCACTTGACTGCTGATCATCAACATTGTTGACCTCTAAATTGACTGCTTCATCATTTTCAAAATCAGCATCCTCAGCATCCATGAAAGAAGTATCTATGCTAGGAGCATCTACCTCACATCTCCCAGATGAAGAGGAGGGTAAAACTTCTTGTCTTAAAACTGCTGGCGATGGTGACTGTGAGAGCAAATTGACAATATTTGAGTTCACAGTATCTATAGGCTTAATATTTTCCTTCAGTCCATTAAAGCTATTTTCAAAAAATGTAACATCTCTTGACTTTAGTAAGCGTCTAGGACTTGCCGCATTCCGGAAATAATAAGTACGAGGATCATCTGAATATCCTACAAAAATCTGTTCCTTAGCTTTCATTTCCAATTTACATCTCTGACTTGATGGAACATGAACAAGTGCTCTGCATCCAAAAACCTTCAGATGAGACAGGTCAGGTTTTTTATTAAACCACATTTCAAATGGTGTTTTACCGCAAAGCGCGCGGTGTGGTGATCGATTTTTCAAGTAGATGCTCGTCTCTACTGCATCTTGCCAAAAAGCTTTTGAGAGAGAGCCATGTGACAATAGTGACCGAGCCTTCTCTACTATGCTACGATTACACCGTTCACTAACCCCATTTTGCTGAGGGCTGTAAGGTGCTGTCGTCTGCCAATCGATACCCAGTGACTGAACATAATCCATCAATTCCTTATTGATGAACTCAGTTCCATTATCAGACCGCAAAATCTTTATTTTTCCACCAAACTGTCTCTCGACATGAGAATGAAAAGAACAAAACTTAGTTTTGACTTCAGTTTTAGAAGACATAAAATACACAAAAATAAAACGTGTAAAGTCATCTACAAAAATAATAAAATATCTATTACCTGTAAACGAATTTGTAGAAAAAGGTCCACAAACATCAGTATGAATCAATTGAAGCGGCGATGTAGCCTTCCTGTATTTTAAGCTTTTGAAGGGCTTTCTAGACTGCTTACCCTCTATGCAAGGTATGCATGGTTCCTTGTCAACCGCAGTGTACTCCACGCCGATAGCCTGACCTTTTCTAAGTAGATCCATTCCAATTCGACATAGATGTCCTAACCTCTTATGCCAAAGCTGGAAGTTGGAACAATCAGAGTGCACAAGTTTAGCTGAAACATTATTGAACATTTTAACTGAACAATCGACAGTATACAGCCCATTACATAAAGAACCATACGCTAAAACATTTTTACTATTTACTACATCACACTTTGAGTCATAAATAGTGCAGCTTTCTTTATTAAAAACTACAGAGAAACCCTTCTCTACTACTTTCTTCACTGAAAGTTAACTGCAGTTCAAATCGGGAACATGAACTACATTCTCTATTCTGTTCGCCAAAGTATCCGTGTCAATGGATACATCACCAATACCGACAGCCGTCATTTTTTGTCCATTAGCCACAGTAATCGTTCCACCTTGTACTGGCCGATAACTGCTGAACCACTCAAAATGCGGAGTCATGTGAATGGTTGCACCGGAATCAATGATCCATTTCCCATCATTTGCATCTGGCGCAGAGAGAGCCAATTCCTTCACAACAGCCTGTTCCACCTTTTCATTGTGATGGCAATCTGTACCTTTAAAAACCTTTCCCGACACACTCATAGCCGTCTTATCCTTCTTATTGGGACATTCGGGACTTTTGTGTCCTGGTTGTCTACACTTAAAGCAGATTATAGGCTTCTTCTTTTTGCATGTAGAACCTGTTGAACGTAACGCAGCCACCTCGTTCTGGTGAGGGTCCTTCGAACTTTGCTTTAACCAACTCACTGGTTACATCAACATTCGAGTTCTCTAAAGCCATTATAAGCGGTTCGTACCGTGATGTCAATCCTCCGAGAATAATCGCAGCCAGAGATCCATCGTCGATCTTCTTACCAATATCTTCAAGATCTTGAGCAGTACTCATTACGGCGTTGATATAAGATTCTATGTCTTGGAAATCGGTCAAGGTATATTTGTATAGTCTACGCTCTAGAGAGAGCCTTCGACCCATACCTTTATCCTCGTATGCCTTTTGTAAAGCACTCCAAGCCTCCTTAGCGTTTTTCGCATTTCGTACGTGCGAAATTGCACTTCCGTCTACCGTAAGGCATATTTTTGACAACGCCTTCTGGTCATTACGAGAGCGCACATGCTCCGCCGTATTATCTGAATCATCGTACCCAATGATGGACGTCCACAGCTCCTCGTGAATGAGAAGCATCCTCATTTTGAACTTCCAGGTTGGGTATCCGTCTCGGTTTATTAACATCTGAATACCTTGAAAATTCATACTATTCCCTGACATTATCTACTTTTTAAGAAGAATGAGCTTCGTGCTGATAACGTGTTGAAAGAATAAGCTTAAAATGTAGAAATAATAAGCTTAATAAAAAGAAAAGTATTGAATTTTTTATTTGAACCAAAGCTTTTATATAAAGAAGTAATGAAGTGACAAGAATAGAGTAAAGAGTACAAAACCATAACTTTTTGTAACATAACTAAATAAGTATGAATATATAACAATTTGTCTATTTGTTACTGTTTCACGGCTAAACCACTGAACGGATTTTGATAAAATTAGGCAAGGTGATAGATGGCATCCTAGAAAAAAATATAGGCTACTTTTTGTCACTGTAGCAAATTCCAGTGAGATAATTTCCGACATCTACGTGGACGAAGCCGCGGGCAGAAACTAGTTTTTAATATCACGACTAAAACGAAATCTGTGACATTTTTTTAGAAATAAAAGCAAAGACTCATAACTCCTTTTTATTAAAACTTTGAATATAGCTGGTTTTCTTTAAACCAACGACTTGGTTCCTCAGAACTTAAAACTTTCTCTAACTCTAACCCCCTAATTTTATCCAGAGTAAAGTTATGCTAATGTTTTATCCCTCAGAAATGTATGAAAAAACGGCAGCTAATATTAATTATCCCCCTTACTAATAAACGTATTATATCAAATGAATAGTTACACACCGATGTCTCTCTTTCAGTCGTCAGTAATTTGACTTTCGAAAGAAGAAGACAAAGCGTTGTGTAACTATACAGACGCTATACAACATTTATTATAATAGTAGGGGGATATATCTTCAATCCGCGTCTATCGACTAAGGGCGGATTTCACCAATGAAACTTAACTTGATCAGCAAATCTAAACCGTGTTCAAGAGCTGTCAATGTCATCACTGCGGTGAAATATTGACTCTTACAGATCAGTGGTGGCCCAGTGGTATCGCCCCGAATCACGAGTTGTAGGTCGTGAGTTCGAACCCAAGCAGGCATTTTACTTTCTGTATTTGATTTCATCACCGCAGCTCTCAAAACGATGAAGGAAAACATCGTGAGGAAACAAAAATTTCGAAGACATGTGACATCCACCAACCCGCACTAGGCCCGCGTGGTGGATTATGGCCCACTCCCTCTCATAGAGAGGAGGCTTGTATGCCAGCAGTGGGAACATTATAGGCTGGTTATGCTATTGACACTTACAGGTTTTAAACGCGGTTTTAATTTGCTGATCGCGTTCAGTTTCATGAATTAAATTTGCCTTTAAGCACAGTTACATAAAAGGCATTCAAATGCAACAAGGCATCGTATGACTAAGTCGGACGCGGTATCGATCCATAGTCTCTTTGGTAATTACTCCGATAACGTATTGGTCTGGCAACTTAACGTCATACCACATGGGGATAACGATGCTATATCCGTTATGATATCGTTTAAACGGTTATAGTTTCACTCAATGATTTTAAGGCTTATGGCAGGCTGTCCTTAAAGCTATTGTGGGTTTACATGTTTATTGTAAATAAATCTTGACAGAAATGATTAAAAGATTTTTCCAGGCTCTCCGAAAAAAATGTTTTATCTGCCTAGCCTTTTCCGAACTATGATGGAGTCGGCTTCCAATCTGACCGGATGCAGCTGAATACCAGTATTTTACTTGGAGCAACTGCTTATCTGACCACTACAACCCAGTCACTGGGTAATACAATACTCCTTGGCAAGACTGGTTGTCAGACTTTCGGGTTTCTGACGACCCGTAACGACTGTTAAAGGTCCACGAATGACAGCTGGGACCAACAATTTAACGTGCTTTCCGAGGCACAGAGGGGTCTCAGTATGTAAAGACGGTCACCCATCCACAGACCAACCGTGGCAAACATAGCTTAACCTGATCGATCGACCCGTGCGGCTGTATTTTTTTATCCACGAGCTCCCCACCGATAAAAACGTTTCTAAACCCAAAAGAATTTAGAACGAAATCATTTTTCATATTCGGTATTTACCTACGTAACTTTTACTTTCACTTCAAAACCAAACCTATACTCAATCACAGGAAACAAAAGAAGAAAAAATAACATAAACCCCGACCACACTATCGAAAACGCGCTCAACCGCTCATGTAACAGAAAAATGTCATTTGTAACGTTAGTTGAATACGTCCCACACAAAATCGTGTTCAATGGACGCTCGACATACTCGTATCACCTGAACGAAAGCAAGATTGATGAGTAGCGCGCGACCGATAAACGCTGACGTGGCCACACCTTTATAACTGAAGGTGTTCGCGGTCCCAACGCGCTGTATAGATGTAGGGGGTGTATGTTTTTTGGGAATAATTTGGGACAGTGTCGGTGCGGGTTTTGCTGTAAGGTTTTCGAAATTCATTCGGAAAATGGATGTTTTCAAATTCAAATTCTTTAATTGGAGCGAAGCCTCATAGGGACATTGTCCTTAAATCTAAGTGTTAGTAAACAACACGATACGATGACACATGTAACTGACAGCAGTGGATTACATACGGATAGTCCACTCTGTCAGCAATCATTTTCAGAACCCTGTTAGGGCTGGCCATGACTCGGAGCCACCATCGACAACATCCATGTGTTTTCTTACAGAAAAAAAAACTTTTCCATCAAACCATCGTCCATCGATGGTAAAAAAATATATAAAGAAAACGCATTAGATACTTACACGAAAAATAATCAGCTAACGTAAATACACTAATGTGCCGGCAATTTATTATTTTAGGTCAAAATAAAATCACTTTAATCAGTGTTATTTTTGCTTGGATATCTTTGGTTAGACGTACTGAGCGCTGTGTTAAAATTTGCCCATCTATTTTAATGGGACCCCGTATATCTTACAGATAGATTTCCCAACTGTTATTGTTCGGGCATATGAGAACAGTTTCAGTAAAAGCACATCCATGATAAAGGACAAAGTCGTCGAGTGGAGCAGAAAAAAAAAAGTAATAAAGTGAAAGCTCTAGGACACATACACAAGAAGTTGGCAGATTCGTTTCAGAATTAAGATGTTGTAGGGTTTCTTGTTTATCTCTCATAACTTTTTTTTTATATTTTGTTGTAAATACATATATACATACATAATTATATGTATTTATTCTTGTATCTTAGTCATAAATATTTTCTTATTTGTTTTTTATTATTGCACCTACTGTGTATTGTCTCTGCATCACCCTAAGGTAGACTGGTAGAAAATGCCCAAGGCATTAAGTCCGCCTCTGTACAGTTTTTACTTGTGCATAAAGTTTTAATAATTAAATAAATAATAATAATAGAGCCTCGACCAACACCTGAAGAGGCACTCGTTGGGCAGCTGGATCAAGCACGGGCTTGATCCAGAAAGCAGTACTTCTGGACACGGCCCGCATTGTTAGGAGGTTCCTCTCTCTGGAGCCCTGACCGCTGGCAGCTTGGACCCTGTTCCCGATACCGGTGGGTTACTATTTTTTATATTCTAATATTTAAAAATATAATTTATATGTATAAAGGAAATAAATAATAATAAAGAATGAAGAAAGTCCCACAAAACTCGCTCGCATATCCACCCCACACAGGCTTCAGACAACTTCATCTTGTGTCATTAGGGCGTTATTCTAGATAGTGTTAGTCAAGAATAGGTCGTTAGCGATCCCATTTATAATGGAGTTTGTCGAGGAGTTTAAGCAAAAAATGCTTGCGTTTATACTTACTTATAGTTCGAGGTAATCGAACATGACGGGATTGCGGAGAGATTTATTAGTTAGTTTTCATTATGAATATTATAGGTAAAGTCAGGAAAAATCACTGTGATTTTGACAGACTTGTCAATGGCGCCAACCCAACAACAACCGTATTGCAATAATAATAAAGATCACTATGATTATGACAGTGATGATAAATCAGAAGTAAAATATATACAAATAGGTATACAAAATAGAGGAACAGCTCATTTGGCAGCAAAAAATTCGTCCGCATCACTGTCAAATCAAATCAAATCAAAATATTTTTATTTCACATAAACTAACATGGGCATTTATGAAACGTCAGAAGCTAGGTGCACGGTTCCAATTGGTCGTTTCCTATGGAGAAGAACCGGCAAGAAACTCCATGGTTACTCTTTTAAAAATGAGACAGGAATGTCGAATGGGACAAGACCCCAAAAGCTGCCCAGCTAACATTGTAATGTAAAACATTTAGCTATGAAGAATTTCTTTGTATCCATGTCACCATTTTACTAACCGGTGCAGTAGTTTTCCTTTTCGTAAGCTAATTGGAGTTCGTTTAAAAGTTTATTTGAGAATTTAATCTATACGATTCCAAACTTCCATACTTAATATTATAAATGCGAAGTCTGAATGTCTGTTACCTCTTCACGCTTAAACCGCTGAACCGATTTAGATGAAATTCGGTATAGAGATAGTTTGAGTCCCGGGAAAGGACATAGGATAGTTTTTATCCCGATATTCCCACGGGATCGACACTTATGCGGGTGAAACCGTGGAGCGCTGCTAGTTTAGAATATTACACAGTACACACTAAAATACTACACTATGTAATTTGAAATGTTTCCGTCCTTTACTTACAAATAACCCCAGCACTCAGTATGTGGTTCATCAGACATTTTTTTGATTAACAATCTAAGACAAAAATTTAAAAGAGTATTCATAAATAGTTTGGTCATGTTTAGAGGATAAGTAAAAGGTGACTAACGAAAGGTCTGTAAGGGTATCTTATAAAGCAGATGTGAGTGAAAACTCCGAGATGGGACGCTCTAGAAGGACATAAATTATAGTGATCTTATTGGTGATGTTCTATAGAAAGGCTGCGTGTGTAGTACTCGCAACCGGCGTGCGTGTATGACTCGATGTATGAACGTAAACGAGGGAATAGGAGTATAGATAGATAGATAGATAAACCGTTTATTCAGTGCAACAAAAGACACAATACAGGCATTAAAAAAACATCAAAAAATGTGAGAAAAAAAAACAAAGATTAAAAAGATTAATTGACCCATAGACACCTCACATGACATTTATAACGGTCGATCACTACTGGGCGGTGTGTGTCCCATGGTTGCACCAAATGGGAGTCCAGCTCAGCATATGCCAGGTACAATACCTGACGCTGAGTATGTAAAAATCGTAGCAGATGGCGTTCTGTGGTCCGATGGGAAGAAGGTGGTATTGATATAACTACAAGGGAAGACAGTGGTAAACCTCTACCTACCAAGAGCTCAAGCTTTTTTTTTTTGGATGGGAAGTCTTTTATTGACTCCTCCCGCTCTGGGTGGAGCGGAAGGGAGTGTCAGACTCTTACTGACTAAAACCCACCCGTGTTCCTTCCTTAGCCCATTATGTTCCGGGGTAGCGGTAACCCTTTCGGACGATTCCGCTACCCCGGCACGATCCCGCTACACCGGCAAAGAGCCTAGGCTTAGAAGCAGTTGTGGGTTCGGCCATTATGGCAATGGCCGCACGGGGAGGTGGGACCCGCTGAGTAACAGCGGGTCGAGGCCTGTCGGGGGAGCGGTGAATGCTTATGCGAATCCCGCACCCTCGGCCTTGAGGTGGTGGAACACCGCGGTGGTTTTAGCCGGTAAGAGTCCGGCTTGCCCCACTGTCATCCCCACGATAGAGGATGTCCGTGAGATTTGCAACGCGCACCAAAAAAAAAGGCTTAGAAGCAGTATATTGCATACAAGTCAGTCGAGATAATTTAATTCATCTAGGTAATAAGAATTTGACATCTACAAACCCGCACTGGACCCGCGAGGTGTATCACGGTCCCCTCTCGCTGAGAGGAGTCCTGTGTCCCAGCAGTGGAAACATTATAGGCTGATTATGTTATGCTAAGCTGACTCGGCGAACTTCGTACTGCCTAAATGTATGAGAAAATAAATTACATCCTTATTATTTTGTTCGTGAATTTTTCCCGTGTTTTAAATTTTTAATAGTTATTCTGCTATTCGGAGCGGAGACAAATCCAACAAAGCAAAGATCATAAAAATCGGTCCAGCCGTTCTTGAGTTATATATGGTGTAACTAACCCAACTTTGTTTTACATTGTATATAGATTATGAATTTGATTTTACATTAATTTAAGATAACATATAAACTACAATAATATGTACATTTATATAAAAAAATAAGTAAAATAATCATAGGGCATCAATGAATTCGTCCGCATCGCTGTCAACAGGAACAGTGCCCAAAAGGCTGGCAGCATTGCCACGTTGTATGGCAATGCTAATTCTTTGGCCAAGAAATAGACCAGCCCGCTGGTCACGTGAAGAGTCGACTAACCGCTTATGAATTTTAGATTACTTCCCTGCCTTATTTTCCCTTGATCAGTTCAACAAAGTTCCATAACAATTCGCAATCAAAAACACATAGTCTATAAAAATACCTATAATATAACGGTAGCTTAAAGCAGTTGCCCCATTTCGAATATAACAAACGTCCCTAAAACGCAATTCTGACAAAATACTGCACTATACTGTCCTACTTTTGAGGTCGGCTAAAATCATGTATGACAACTAGCTTAGTACAGACTTATCCTGTAACACTGCCACAGTAAAATACACCTTATTTTATTAAGCGTAGAGTCTTCCGCAACTATATCTGGTAAGTTGGGAACCCAGTAGAGTGGAAAGGCAAGTAGTTTCAAATGGAACAGTCATTAAGTCTCATGCTGATTTTTTCCCTTCATCATCTGCCTAGCCTTTTCCCAACAATGTTGGGGTCGGCTTCCAGTCCAACCGGATGCAGCTGAATACCAGTATTTTACATGGAGCGACTGCCTATCTGACCTCCACAACCTAGTTACTGGGTAATACGATACCCCTTGGTAAGACTGGTTGTCAGACTTTCGGGCTTCTGACTACCCGTAACGACTGTCAAAGATCCACGAATGACAGCCCGGATCAACGGCTTAACGCGCTTTCCGAGGCACGGAGGGGTCTCAGTATGTAAAGATGGTCACCCATCCACAGACCAACCGCGGCAAGCGTAGCTTAACCTGATTGATCGACCTGTGCGGCTGTTATTATTTAGCCATGGACCCCTCTTGATTTTTTCCCTTGATCGTAAAAAATATTGTAATGGTAGGATTTTTTTTTGATATCCTAACCATGAATGTATCTATGAGTAAATGAAATATTACAGACTAGCTGCTGCCCGCGACGTCGTCTGCGTGAAGGCTCTACAGCACCAAAAATACATAAGATGCCAGTGTCGCTATAGCATTATAAGTAAACGACTTTTAAAATAGCATTAAAATATAAGTTTTTTTTTGCAAGCGAAGCAAGTGTAGAGAGTTATATGGGAATCCTGCTGAGTTCAGTCATAAGATGTGACTGTCTCTCAGTGTCTGCCCCTGCGACCTCCTGTCTGTAACTCAGTGTCTGCCCCTGCGACTTATTGATGGTCATCGCGAAGCAAACACTCACGGGGAACTGTACGCGCTTGAACTGGAACGGGAAGTTATGAGGTATGAGGGGAATGCGTGATATAAATACTGCCTCGCCGACGCCACAACCCGTAAGAATTTCCGCCTCAATGATGTGTCTGTGGAGCGAGATGACTAAGGCGGGTCCCGTTACACAACTTCAGAGGAGATAGGTTCCGAAGAAGCATAATCGGGACACCGACCTTCAGCTTGATGGTACCTATGCGCTGGAAGTCCACTTGCTGACAGGGAGTTCAGAAATTCCATGGGATAATGTGTGACGTCGTCTTGCTCGAGAACAGTGTTTACCGAGGTGTAGACCACTTCATTCCCCTCAATTTCCGAGAGAATGCATTCGTTAATTGCTGCAGCCTGATCATTTTTGGGCGTCAAAATGGCCCGCTCACACACCCAAGAATTTTGCTGGTGCGGTATACGACTGATGTCCCCGTACACACAGCGAATGAGTTCTTCTATGCTGGATACCACTCTACCGAGAGACTGGAAGCACCACCTGTCCACCTCCCTCTTCTGGTAGAGTGCCTTCGCCAAGACTTAGAAGGATATCGGAGAATTCTTGAGCACGTGCATTTCCGCCGAGCCGAGCTCTCATATTAATGGTCAAGCGCAGCGTACGAACTCGTGACCACAACGAAGATCGTTTCAACGAAGCATTTACCTCGTCAACCTCGATCCCCGCGTCACCACGGAAAGCGTTTGCCGTAAATCGCCACTGAACAGAACTGTGACACCACCCATCAAATGTTAGTTCCTGCGGATGTCCTGCAGGGTTCTGTCCACGGCCTCAACTGCCTTTCTATTGGCCATCGTACACTCATCCCATACGATCAGAGTGCATTCCTTGAGCACGTGTCCCTTATCGCTGTTACGTGACACACCACAAACAGGCGTTTCGGCGCTCTCTAAATCGATGGGAATTTTAAACATGGCATGTGCTGTCATGCCATTCGGAAGCAGTGTGGAAGCGATTCCCGACAACGCTACAGCAATAGCAAATTTGCCTTGCCTCCTGACCTCTGCAAGTATGCCAGTGGTAACAAATGTTTTTCCTGTTCCACCAGGAGCATCCAAGAAAAACATTTTACCCTGGTTTTGCCCAACACATTCAAGGACGGTGTCATAAATTTGTTTTTGCTCTGAAGAGAACAAAGCGACATGGTCATTTCGTATGGTGGTAATTTCGCCCGGATCATAATTTGTCTCAGCGTTATACTGCCGATTTCCACGGTCTTGATGCGGTGATGATTGGGGAGCTGGTAACCCATATTCGATCAGTGGATTGCCGCCGATAGAAATGACCACATCTTGAAGTGAACTGAGACAGATGTTCAGCACCCGTTCATCAGTTACTTTGACTTCGTCTCCAGTAGCACGCCTCAAAGCTCGTAGAAAATCTTCAGACAGATGATGGCGATACTTCTCCCACAAAACACCAAGGTGACGGCAAACAGATGACGCATGCGGCTGGGACTGTCACTGACGCTCGCCTCCGCGAGAGTGTCATCCCAATTTTGCTCAACGTCGAGAAGGTGACATTTTACATCACATTTAAGTTTATAATTAGGTATACGACATGGAAATATATTAATTGCCAAGCAATAATCACACAGATAAATACCGAACAAAAGTATTAACAGTCAATGTTTATTTTGTACTAATAACATGAAATTGATGGAGAAATGATCATCATCAATGAACATAACTTTTTTGTAATACTTAGAACCGATTTTTTTTTAAATTGTCTTCCTCAACTCTGCTCAAGATTTTGAGGGTTTTGTTGGACCTTGAATTTGTCAAAACGAACTATACGATACAACTTTTATGAAGAAAATGCACATTACCATCTATGAATTTTAAGAATAACTAACTACTAACCTCGCCAACATGATCAAATTTAAATTATTAATTTCCAAAAATTGTTAACATGTAATGTAACTTCATTTGATTTTTATGAAATCTCATAGATGGCGCTGCTTCAAAATTTTCTTTATACTACTAACATTCATTAAACTATGTTTCTCTGCCCAAGTTACTTAAACGGCATAGTTTTTATAGTGTTAAGCTAGATTATAGCATGGCTTATTCAAAAAAAACATTTTAATATGCGTCGTTAGATTACACGCTGTCACAGAATGCGTAAGAAAAATAAAGATTCACAGCTCCTCCCCCGTAGGTGATAGCGTGATAATATGTAGCCTATATGTTGACCCGACCTCTTAGTAATATTCATGCAAAATTTGAAGTAAATCCATGCAGTACTTTTTGAGATTATCCCGGACATACATACAGACAAACCGACAAAAATTCTAAAAACTATATTTTTGGCTTCGAAATCGATTGTAGATCACGCCCCAAGTATTCTTTTTAAAGAATATTCAATATACAGTTTTGACTTTCCTACGATTTTATTATATGTATAGATAAGGGAAACATGAAACATAATACGAACCTACGTATTAAGTATATCACATTTCCGAATGACAGCGATGCGGATGAGTACTTCGACGCCTAAGTGTCCTTTGTTTTTGTATTTATTTGTATAGTAAGTTAGTCATTTACTTTAGTATCTAGTGTAATAATTAATTTATACGTCATGGTTTCATTATTAATTCTTTTACCTATTGTGGTATAGTAATATTATTTTAGGTGTATCGTCTTCACATATTATTATATAATTAATGTATGCAAAATATTGTAAAACATTTTAAAAGAGTAACTACTTTACTAAGAGTAAGCACTTTTCCATAAGAGATTTGTTGTTATGGTACAAATCTAACTTAGAAAGATGTATTAATGATTCTAATGATTATAATTCTATAAATACGTACCTATTATAGGCGCGAATCAAATTTTGATCAAGATACAACCTGACAATGACCTGCAAATTGCAAAAAACGTAAGAAACTTTGAATTTCGCGGTCTACCACTGCGCATTCACCTTAAGCCTTTGGTCTCGGCTGTCATTCGTGGCTCTTTGACAGTCGTTACGGGTCATCAGAAGCCTGAAAGTCTGACAATCAGTCTTACCAGTAGCTCCATGTAAAATACTGGTATTCAGCTGCATTGGGTTTGACCGGAAGCCGACAAGAGCCCCAACATAGTTGGGAAAAGGCTAGGCAGATGATGATGACAGTGGTGGATGGAACAACCCGTTATCCATACTTATACGTATTACTAGCTGCGCCCCGCGGTTTTACCCGCATATGTATTTTCTTATTTTCCAACTGAACAGACAGCTGTGCTGCTGGGGAGTTTGTTGCGCCACTTCTTCTACCCAGCGAAAGCACTAGGACGTGTCGATGGGCGGGCGTTTTGTGGGACTGTCTTTTGTAATTTTGACATTCGAAAATTGTTGAGTCTCAGCCTAGTTTGAATAAATGACTTTTGATTTTGATAAGTGTAGATCCCGTGGGAACATCGGGATAAAAAGAATGCTATGTGTTAATCCTGGTTATAAACTATATGTTTGTGTGCTTCATCCAAATCCGTTCAGCCGGTCGCTACAAACGACATTTTTTGTCAAACAACATTCACATCAAAACGAAAATGAAATCCTGAATTTCATATCCCGAACTACTCCGTGATGGCACGAAACTAAGCGGCCGCCATTTTTAACGAATATTCTAGAAAAATGGTCGCGTATAAAGTTGGGTAGGATAGATTGCACTGCTAAAACGCTAACTGAAGTATACTGCATTCGCGATATATTAGCCAAAAATGTAAACAAATATGAGTTCATGGAAAAATAACTTCAAACCCTACACTATAAAGTTCAGTTTACGCTACAACTTTAAACATTTTATAACTTTTTCAATAGTGCTACTCACTCTGAAATCAACTTAATTACCATTGATATAAAGTTGATATTAAAATGTTTAACTTGAAATAATATTAATTTGAAACATAACTTTGAATAGACCTTAGATAGATATCGCTTTTAACTTAACATCACGCCTCTATTCCCCGGAAGAGTAGGCAGAGATATAGGTCACATACATTTCGCCAGTTATGTTTTAGTCCCATGTAACAACACAACGCAACAATAACAATCCCATCGACCCACAAGTCAAAAACAACTACACGTCTTGCAACAACAACCAATTCAAACAACAACTACACACCTTATCAACAGCCAAGCCAAGCCAACAAGCCTTAAACTAAACCTTACAAGGCAACGACACAACCAAGCCTTTTAAGACTTTAAACTTTTTGTAACTAATTTATCATGATCGAATACGAGGCTTTTGGCTACTTAGATTATTTTATTTTTACTTTTTAATATGCGGCTTATTTGTGCAGAATAAAGAATTTTTATTAGAAATTCCTGTTGCTGAAATAATTCAATACCAATTTGCTTGATCAGGGTATCAAAACCCACGCATCGAATAATATTTTGCCATTCCAGCAACACATCCATTTACACTGAATGCATGAACAGTTTGGTTAAATTAAATTATTCAACACCCAACTGAGGGTTGTATTTACTACAAATAAACATTTAGTATATTAATAATGTAATGTAATGTAATCAAAATTAATTAATGTTAGACATATTTATAGAGAAAGTTACTCGATGTTGCCCAGACCGTAATCTGGAGGCCTACCACAAGCACTTAACGCGATCCATTTTAGAACCTAAACTGAATTGTTCTTCTAATTCGTACCATGACGTCAGTTTAACGATTCAGTTTAGGCCGTGCCATCTGCTGACAGCGATTGTCCCAAATTGAGTCGCAAGTTTTGGTTTCATTCATACTTGTTTGGTACCATGACGTCCATAGAGCAGCTCAAGCGATGCAGTTTAGGAACCTAAACTGAAATGTCTTGTTTTTGAATCGTTTTTAATTAGATCATGGTAGGCCACTTGAGCTCGAAGTAGACAGATTCGCGTTAGAACGAAGCAAATTGTTCTTCGAGGGTTACCACGTTCAAAATGTAGTTAGGATATCCGTATAGTTTGGGTTCTAGGTATTAAAGAATCGTCAGGACTTTTTAGTATTCTGTGCTGGAGATGTTGTAAGCTTTGTCGTGCATTACATTGAGAATAAGTGGTGGTGAACTAACAAAAACCGGTAAAGTGCGAGTCGGACTCGCGCGCCGAGTGTTCCGTACGTATATAATTAAAAATTTACGGTTTTCTGATTTTTTTCCTTTACTTGTGTGTGGATAGAAAAAAATCAAAGCGCTCAAATTCACTAGAACTAGACATTAATTTAATACATACATTACGAAGGTACATTAATAAAGTGGAAGACATAACTCTCTAGGCTAAACCTAGAAGATATAACTTGTTTATTTGATTTATTTAATAATTTATGTACAGTCAACAAAAGAGATAAGTATGCAGGATCGTCGGATATAGTTGAAGTTTAGTAAGAAACCGATGGATGTTGTCGACTGAAAAATTTGATCATTTACCTATCAAATTTTTCTATTATTAAAATAAAATTTTATTAGAGAACGTCCATCCGTTTCTTACTAAACTTCAACTATATCCGACGATCCTGCATATTTATCTCTTTTGTTGACTGTACACACATATATAAACAGACAAGAAAAAAAGGAACCCGAAAAAAATAGATACAAAGATACAAACTTCAGTTTCTTCAATCAATTAATTATCCCCACAATCAATTCTAGTTAAAAGAAACCCCATGTTAAGCCCCGTATTTGTGTCCAAATTACAAAGGTTAACGTAAAATAAAAACAAATGTCTCCATATACACGTGTATAACACCATGAATTTATGTTATTACATCGTAGACTTTCACTTATCTGTAAAGGAGGAAAACCGTAAAAAAAATCTCCATGTTAAACCATAAACAATATTACGTGCTCTTTTCATTACACCTTTATGAGTAATCCGCGGAATCTGAGAGACCTACAGGGGTTTTAAAGCCGAGAAATAACGATAAGGTTCATTTTCTGTAATATGGTAGTTGGGGTACCTACGTGTATGTGTTAAAGCAGAGGCTGCCAACCTTTATTAGACCAGGAGCTTGAAAAACCCAACTAAAACCGTCTATAATAACCTATAATAACATTTATTTTAAGCATAACTCAAAATTTCTTTAAAATATTCAACATATTGGTTAAATATTTTTAGTAAAACTCACAGAAATTAAAAAATATATATATTTAAAAGTATATGAAAATTAAAATATTTCGCATATCACAGGTTGGGCGCCTGTGGCCTAAAGCTTCACATACGTATATTATAGCTTATCATAAAGGTAATGTTTCTTTAACAAGAAAATAAGCAGTTGCATTATTATTTTTTATTAAAGTCCCGATGTAAAGCTGCTTACCTCTATATGTGTGTATAATCATACATTTCAACATAAGATTTTTTTTTATGACTACTCGTAATGTGGGTTTTCATTGCAACATTTTCGTTAAAACGTGAAGATTTCTGATCAGGATTATCTTCAGTGAAAAGCGAAAACGTGTGCGGAAAACAAGTCATACAAAGGTAACGTTAGTCAATTTTTTGCAAATATGTTTGTAAAGTACTGGTTTAACGTCATTTTATATTATAACTAGCTTCTGCCCGCGACTTCATCTGTATGAAATACATCTTATGACACTCGGCAATAGTGTACAGACGCCAGCACATCAAGCTACTACAATCTGTCAAATTTCTTTAATAGATTTTCAACTTTATCGCTAAAGCATAAGGTTCAAAGTTGATGGGGAAAATTTGACAGTTTCGGGTAGCTTGATAATGCTGGCGTCTATACTTTTGTATCAGTAAAATAATTTTTGTAGTGGGATCAGTGCTTCAATAGATTATATATATGGGCGCCAAACCATTATTTAAAAAGCTTGTTTTGATTATTTTGTATTTGATCTGACTTCAATGTTATTTTATTGAATTAATACTTGTATTTCCGGTCAAGTCTGTGTTTAGTTTTTATTTTGATGTTTAAAATATTGTGGTTTCCGTTTTAATTTGTATAAAGTTGCTATTTTGTTACTTCCTTTTTATTTATTTTAAATATTGTAGTTTCCGGTTAACTTTATATTGTTTCTGTGTTGGTATTAAGGATTTATCTTGACACATCCGCTTGAATTATTTAAAATGACAATCTAGAATTAATTTGACATATCCGCTTGATTTATATAAATTCTATTTGGCGGCAAAGCTTCGCGGTATAGTTTGACGCCAAGTTTTGGCGGTAGTTTTGTGTATAAAAACTGTTGTAATGCGACTGGAAGGACATTCTTGGTTCGCTGCTCGTGGAATAAACACCCTGAATTGAAGTGAGGTATTTTCTTTGTACTTTTTAAAATATTTTCCTGACATTTCCTATTGCTGTGTATTTGTGTGATATATTTGGTGTAAATCAAAATCAATAATATGTGTAACTCCAACAACGACGGCGATGATGCGCCGACAGCAGCGGTGGGATCCACCTCGCCCCTACTGAGGTCTTCTGGATTCCGGGTCCGCAAACCAGTGCCGACCGCTCAGCCAGACCCAACTTTCTCAATGGAGCAAGTGATGAGTCTGGTGACGTCAATCACGAAGCAAGCCACATCGAGCGCCGTGGCCGCTGCGCTATCCGCTACTCCAGCGCCTTCACGGGATCGTGGCAATTTTTACCTACCACCATTCGATCCCGATGTGCGCTCACACGACATCAGGGACTGGTGTGCCAATGTTGACCAAACCATTGCAACTATTGGCATATCACCGCACGAAGCTCGCATGAAGGCGATACTGCAACTGAAAGGAAGAGCGAAGACGTGGGCTGATACGTGGTCCCTACAATCCACCACGTGGGAGCAAGTGAAGCAAGACCTGATCCAGACGTTCGGCGAAGAGTTCCGGTATGCTGACGACGTCCAACGGTGGCGCGACTACACGTCGGAGCAGGCCAGCAGCTACGCGGAATATGCAACCACGGGATGGACACTGTTCAAGAGAGTGCGGCCCGAGGCCGCGGACACAGAGGTAATTGATGCTCTTATCACTGGTGTCTACCCTGATTTTGTGAAATATGAATTGTTACGTAATACGCCTGACTCTTTGCCCAAACTAGTCTCCGTTCTGAAAACGTTTCGTAAACGTGACCGACCGAAATCTGACAGTACTGACAAAAATCATCTTAACAAAAAACCCCGGCTTTCGGAAACCCCTGATTCCTTATTAGGTCAGTCGCCAATTTGTTTCAAGTGTAAAAAACCTGGACACCGAGTTCGTGACTGTAAGGTAAACTCAACACAAAATACAGACTCTAATATTTCCGCAAAGCCAGCGTCTCAGGTTACGCCAGACAACCGTAAGGTCTTTGAATGTAATTATTGCCATAAAAAGGGTCATTTAGAGAAAAATTGTTTCCGTAAGCAAAATAACGAAAGATCGAAGTCGACCGATCAAAAATCCGTTAATTTTTGTGGTTCAAATCGTTGCATGACTACCGTCAAAATTGGAGCTAATTCATATCCTTGCCTATTTGATTCCGGCGCAGATTGTTCGTTAATACGTAAAAGCATTTCTGGTACGGTTCCGGGAAAAAGGAAAACGGTCAATACAGTTTTTAAGGGAATAGGTGGCGTGAATGTCACGTGTTCCCAGAGTATCTCGGCTATTATCGAGATCGATCAAGTTAGTGTAGAATTAGAACTATTTGTTGTAGAAGATTACCAAACACAATTTAATATTTTGATTGGGTATGATTTAGTGCAAATTCCGGGTCTTACTATCACATTAACAGATAAAAATATGACTGTCTCGAGAAATATGATTATTAATGAATGTTCTTTAGCAAATTCGGAAACAAAACTGAAAACCGACCTTAATGACCCTACCATGTTAAGAAAATTAAATTCAATTTTAAGCAATTTCAAAGACAGTTTCACCTCTGGTAATAAAGTTTCCGAGGTAAAAACTGGTCAGTTGACCATTAGATTAAAAAATGAAGATAAAATTGTTCAACGTAGACCGTACAGATTATCGCCAATGGAACGCGAAAAAGTCAAAAGCATTTTAAACGATCTTAAACAAAACGGTATAATCCGAGACAGCTCATCCCCTTTTAGCAGCCCCATTTTATTAGTAAAAAAAAAAGATGGCACTGACCGATTATGCGTTGACTTTCGAGAGTTAAATGCAAACACAGTTAGGGATAATTTTCCATTACCATTGATTGCCGATCAGATTGATAGGTTAGGTAAAGCGCGATATTTCACTTGTTTAGATATGACTGCAGGGTTCTATCAAATACCAATTTCAGTAGATTCTGTAGAAAAAACCGCGTTCGTTACACCTGACGGTCAGTTCGAATTTTTACGCATGCCTTTTGGGCTGTGCAATGCACCGTCTGTTTATCAGCGTGCCATTAATAAAGCTTTGGGTGACTATAAAGATAAGATTGCTCTAGTTTATATTGACGATGTCCTTGTAATTTCTGCAACTATAGAAGAAGGCTTGAATAACATGGAATTAGTTTTGGAAAGATTAACTAATGCAGGTTTTTCACTAAACATAAAAAAATGCTCATTTCTAGAAAAATCTGTTGAATATTTAGGAAATATAATAGAGAACGGAACAGTTAAGCCCAGCCCCAGAAAATTAGATGCCCTCTCTAAGTCTGCTGTACCAAAAAACATTAAAGAGTTACGGCAATTCAACGGCCTAGCTGGTTATTTTAGGAAATTCGTACTAAATTTTTCCAAAATCATGGCCCCTTTATATGAATTAACTAAATCTGGGGTACCTTGGAGGTGGACTGAAAAACAGGACAATGCCCGAAAGGAAATAATTAATAGATTAACATCTTCCCCACTCTTGACAATTTTCGACCCTGATTTACCATGTGAACTCCATACAGACGCTAGTTCTATAGGTTATGGTGCAGTCTTGATTCAGCGACATGATAAGAATCCTCATGTTGTTGGTTATTTTAGTATGCGAACGACCAATGCTGAGAGCAAATACCATTCATATGAGCTCGAAACATTAGCTGTCGTCAAAGCTATCAAACATTTCCGCCACTTTTTGTATGGTAGATGCTTTAAAGTAGTTACAGATTGTAATTCGCTGAAAGCATCCAGAACCAAAAAAGAACTAACGCCAAGAGTACACCGCTGGTGGGCATTTTTGCAAACTTTCCAATTTGATATTGAGTATAGGAAAGGTGACAGACTTTCTCATGCTGATTTTTTTAGTCGAAATCCCGTAGAGAGTCCCTGTAAAATTCCTAGCGAAAATATCTCGTTGCAATTTTTAGTAAACTCTTCCACACTTGATCATAACTGGCTCCTAATAGAACAAAAACGAGATCCAGTTCTTAAAAACATAGTTGAACAACTTAGTTCTGATACAATCCCAAAAGACATTGCTGACACTTATGTCATATCGCAGGATAAATTGCTTAGACGTAAAGTTCAAATAGAAAATAAAACTCGTAAACTTATTATTGTGCCATGTAATTATAGATGGAACCTGATTTCCCACTATCATGATAATCTTCAACACTTCAGTTGGGAAAAGGTTCTAGCAAAATTAAGAGAGCAATATTGGTTTCCCAATATGTCAAAAACGGTTCGAAGGTTTACTGAAAATTGTGTTAGTTGTAGAATTCGCAAAGGTATGTCTGGTGCTAAACAAGTTACTCTTTATCCTATAGATAAAGTTGCAATTCCCTTTCACACCGTACATGCTGACATAACAGGACGTATGAACGGTAAACGTAATAATGCTGAATATGCATTTGTATTTATTGATGCCTTTACCAAATATATTCATTTAATTTATACCAATGATCGAACATCTGATACAGCCATATCTTGTTTGCAAGAAGTAATTTCTATTTTCGGCACCCCAAATAGACTCATAACAGATCAGGACAAAAGTATGACATCATCTGATTTCAAGAATTTTTGTCATCGTTTCGGTATTGAACATCACGTAGTAGCTAAAGGCGCTAGTCGGGCAAACGGTCAGGTAGAACGTATTATGAAAATCATCAAAGATAATATGTCTATTGTGGAGCTTAATAAACAATGGCACACTGCTATTCGAGATTTACAATTGGCTATTAACTCTACCGTTTCTAAAAGTACGGGAAGATCTCCCATGGAATTGTTGTTTGGAAAAAAATGTTCGCCACCAGGCATTAAGCTCTTACAAATCGATGATGATGAACCAATTGAAGATATTAATACTGTTAGATCATTATGTAAATTAAGGATGGACGAGCGATCATTTCGGGACAAGTTAAGATTTGACAAAGGCAAAGCTAAAATCAAGCCTTTTGAAAAGGGGGATTTTGTTTTAATGCATAAGCATGAAAGACATACGACTAAACTTGGTCCTAAATATGAAGGTCCTATGGAAGTTTTAGAAGTATTGCCTAATAATCGCTACAAAATAAAACATGTCAATTTAAGGGGATGTTCCGAAAAGATCGCTAGTCATGATTTTTTGAGACCAGCACCTCTGGCTCAAAATGATCCATTTATGTATGACAAAAATAACGAACCGACCGTATGGGCGGATGATTTGTAAATTATTTTAGCTGCTCCACCTTCCTCCCCTATCACGCTGGCTGGCCACCATGCGTATCCCTTTTCCTGGTCTTAGGGCTATATCCCAGGCGGGTGATGCCATGAAATATGGCTAGATCCAAGGCGGGTGATGCCGTGTTAGGAGGCTATATCCTAGGCGGGTGATGCCATGAAATATGGCTAGATCCAAGGCGGGTGATGCCGTGTTAGGGGGGCTATATCCCAGGCGGGTGATGTCATGAAATATGGCTAGATCCAAGGCGGGTGATGCCGTGTATTTTTGGCTAAGCCCGAAGTGGGTGATGCCGTTTTTAAAGTAAAATGTTCTACAGCGCAGAGAGCGCGCTGGATCAGAATGGCCGTATGGGCGCCAAACCATTATTTAAAAAGCTTGTTTTGATTATTTTGTATTTGATCTGACTTCAATGTTATTTTATTGAATTAATACTTGTATTTCCGGTCAAGTCTGTGTTTAGTTTTTATTTTGATGTTTAAAATATTGTGGTTTCCGTTTTAATTTGTATAAAGTTGCTATTTTGTTACTTCCTTTTTATTTATTTTAAATATTGTAGTTTCCGGTTAACTTTATATTGTTTCTGTGTTGGTATTAAGGATTTATCTTGACACATCCGCTTGAATTATTTAAAATGACAATCTAGAATTAATTTGACATATCCGCTTGATTTATATAAATTCTATTTGGCGGCAAAGCTTCGCGGTATAGTTTGACGCCAAGTTTTGGCGGTAGTTTTGTGTATAAAAACTGTTGTAATGCGACTGGAAGGACATTCTTGGTTCGCTGCTCGTGGAATAAACACCCTGAATTGAAGTGAGGTATTTTCTTTGTACTTTTTAAAATATTTTCCTGACATTTCCTATTGCTGTGTATTTGTGTGATATATTTGGTGTAAATCAAAATCAATAATATGTGTAACTCCAACAACGACGGCGATGATGCGCCGACATATATTATGTTTGTATATAAAACAATTTTACATCTTTATAAATAACATCGAATATCAATATAAATAAAAGATTATAATTAATTGTAATTGATGAATTTAGATAAATTTAATCCTCTTAATTCACGACTCCGCAACAAAGTTGCGACAAACAAATACGCGACAAATGTTAGGGCAACAGTACGATAATTATGTCGACCATTAGTGGTGCGACAGCACATCAGCTCGATGTACGTTAGTGCGACTGATTGTTTTTACAACAAACGATGGGACGACGAAATTTTTGATCGATGAACGATAGCGCGACAAATTTTTGCTCGGCACCAGGTGGCCTACCATGATCTAATTAAAAACGATTAAAAAACAAGACATTTCAGTTTAGGTTCCTAAACTGCATCGCTTGAGCTGCTCTATGGACGTCATTGTACCAAACAAGTATGAATGAAACCAAAACTTGCGACTCAGTTTGGGACAATCGCTGTCAGCAGATGGCACGGCCTAAACTGAATCGTTAAACTGACGTCATGGTATGAATTAGAAGAACAGTTCAGTTTAGGTCCTAAAATGGATCGCGTTAAGAGCTTGTGGTAGGCCTCCAGGGCCTTGTTCACTATGACCACTAAACGATTCCTTACTTCGAAGCCATGTCAATTCCTTAGTTAACCACGACATCTGCTATTTTAACGTATTCTCCATGACACAATGGCGTGATTTGAACTGTCAAAATACATGTTGTCCGTACGATTGACATTTCGATTCCTTGCCGTAAACAAGACACGATATTGACGTGGTTTGCACATGGTAAGATATCGCGTGGAATAATACAGAATTGGGGCCCAGATGGCTAAACAACAGTACTGCAGTAATTCTCATCAAATCGTCTCTCGCATGACAAACTGTCCTATCTCATTTTTTAGCTGATTTGGGTTAGGGCGGCTACAGTCCTCTATTAGTGATTCTTTACATTTGGTTACCTTTCAAAATGGTTATATTTTGAGATCCAAATAACATAAAGGTCCGACGGTTAGTGAAAAGTGTAAAGAATCACGAATAGAAGAGCGTAGTCATCCTGACTCAGATCAGACAAAAAATGTGAAAAATGAGATAGGATAGTTAGTCATGCGAGCGACGAAATAGCCACCATATTTTTACAACAACCCCGTATAAACAAAAACGTATCAAAACATGAAAACAGAGTTTGAACATTACTTGAACTCTTCAAGTTGTGTTTATTTTGTAAAAAGTAACGCAAACCGTCCGGCTGAGAGGAATGGCAAGCTTAAACTTTGAAACAACAATATTTGTGTTTCGCAAATGTGAATTGTTTTTATTTGTTAAGTAAAAGTTAAGTTTGACTTTGCGTTGTTCAATTCTGTTTGTTCTTTATAAAATATTTGAGCGGGATTAACTTCGATTTTTTACTTATTTTATTTTTGATCTATGCGTTGTTTGGGCTTATTACCTATAAAAATATGGCTGCAGAAACGTGTAAATGGGTGCAAAATTATTTTTTCGTCTTTTATTTATCAACTAGCTTCTGCCCACGACTTCGTACACGTGAAATTTCACCCTCTTAGGGGTGGAATTTCAAAAAACCCTTTCTTAGTGGATACCTACTCTTCACAAAGGTCACACCCTCCTTTTATGTCTCTAGGACCAGCGGTTTAGGCTGTGCGTTGATATATCAGTCAGTCAGGATTTTGAATTTTATATACGTATATAGATATATGTAAATCTTTCAAAACCTAACTAAAGCATTGCGACTTAGAGCTTTAACAGTTTTACATATAAACTAGCGGTGTAATTGCATAACGCACTATCAGTAGCAATGGGTTTCATTTTGACAGTTCAATAATGTTATTGAACTGTCAAAATGAAACCCATTACCCAACGAATGTTCATTACATTATTTACATTGTTGAGCAGATAAATGTTTCGAACAAATGAAACAATGGATTAGCAATATCCTTCAAAATGATTCAAAGTGTGATTCAAGCCAGACTTCAGACTGCTACTGAGATATTCCAGATGAAAAAACCTATTCAACCCATGAATTCATTTAGTACTTTTATTTTAAAGAGTAAAGTGTAAACCTATCCTCCTATGCCTCAAAAACGTAGGGAACCTATCCTGAATGTATGATTGCGTCAACACAGTTGATTCGAGCGTGGGATCTGGATAAACTTGCGGATAGAGCTGCCCGCTTAATGTGTCCACAGCACTTTTTTTATTGCTTTCCTATATCAAATATTCTGAATTTCGGTGTGTTATAATGGTTTTGAGATGAGAGTGGTGATGAGAGGAAAGGCCTAAATGGATTGATATAATGATGTTCATATTTATTGAAAACAATAAATATTGGTTACTTTACATATACTTAATCAGCCTATAATGTTCCTCCTCTCAGTGAGAGGGTCTAGCCAAAATCCAAAAGGCCGTACTGGAAAAAAAACCGTACTAGTATCTAATAATACATTGAGTTGAGTGATAATCAGTCGAAATTCTTAGAAAGCCGTAAAAGCCAAATGAGCTTTTGCTACGCCCAAATATTTGAAGCCCTCTTTTAGGCCATAATAATATACCAAAAACCAAAAACATTTCCTGTTCAAATTCCACCAAAAAGTAAAAAGTTTCAAAAACATCCTATTTATATATTTTCCTATATTTTTGACTGACTCCAAACTCGAGATAAGGCAGTGCTGACGCGATATTAAAAAAAAATTTGTAAATTAATATAATCGGATCCGGTAGGTAGGTTATGTGTCTCGTTACTATCCGGATATTTGATTACTGTGGGCGTAGTGTGTGGGTAGTGTAATGGTTATTGCGCAATAGAAAAACGGTTTGCAGTTCAACCCAAATTATAATTTCATGAACAAATTAATCACACTAGCAAATCACACACTGTGGGTACACGATACAACCAGATACACAGTAAAATAATTATGTACAGTCAGGCATCAATTTTGCATAAGCATATTAAAGTTCAAATTGCTGTGATAATACCGGCCGCCTCGCGCCGCAGGCCACATCTGTGTGTGTGTCGAACACGCACTGGCTAGCGTGGAACAAAACAAAACATATAGTCGCTTTTACGCACACGGTACTACGTAAAATTACGCATGACCTTAGTAGATTGATACTACTACTAAAATTCACTTCATCACAGCAAGTATAGATAGCTGGTAACGTAACCTAATGGTTTAGCAAACGTGAAAGTCTGGGTTCCAGTCTCGAGATGACTTATTATTTTTCTTTTCAACAATTATCTTTTTCGTTTTTTTATTTGTTATTCAATAGAGATAATAAACGAGAATAATAATGTAACAATTTTTATATTTTTATTATTATATTGTTATGCTTATGTTATATGGGGTTAAAAATAAAAATGTTTTATACTTAAGTGTTTTCAAAATGTTTATTCGTTATAAACAGTCGTATTAATTAGGACTTATTGCGGTTATAGCTTAAGTATTCATTTTCATTATGAAAAGAAGATTGAAACTAAACCTCAAAATAATCCTTACTACGGATATGACACAATTTTATTTTAATATTACTAAAATCAATTCATAACTTAATACTTTGTAAAAACGTTCTTGTTTATGATTTCCAATCAAATATTATGTTTTTGAGCTGGTTTTCGCTTGCACGGCGAACGCTTCGTAAACACTTGTCGAATAATTCGGCAAAATATCTTGTTGGTATGAAACCACTTGTTTCATATTCACTGACCAGCTGGGCCTTCCACTTCGCTTTCGACTGGCATGGCTACCCACTTCCTTATATCTTTTGACCCTCCGACTCACAGTTGGTTATTTCTCTAAAACAAAAAAGGAATACTGTTAGGCAACTAGCAAAATTATAAAATATTATTACAATTTTGAAACAAAATTATTTTGAAAATAGAAATGTTACAAAATCATTATAATTATTATAATTATTATGCTTAATTTTATATTCATCATTCCAAAAGTAAATAAATAAACTTGAGGAAATATTTTTTTTTCTATTTAGGGCTTATGGTAAATATAAAACGTTTAAAAAAATAACTACAAGAATCATCAGTTATATTTTAATTAGATAAATGTTCGATAAAATAATTAAATCATAATACTCACAGTCAGTCCGGTTTCATCAAATATTTGTGATATAATATTAAGTCCATGTTTACGCAGCGCGATAATATCCGATTTCATCTCAATATTTAAATTTGCTTGCATTTCAAAATGAACTACAACACCGCTAATAGATTAAACACACTTCACTAACCCACAATATCAAATTATCAAAGAAGCAACAACATTGTATTTAGTCGGGGACTAGCGGTGAATGAGCCGTAAGTTAAGCATCTATCTACCTTATATTTTATTTATTTAGATTTCTGTGGGTATAATCATAAAGTTTTATGAACTATGTGAACAAGACGAACATGACACGGAACTATATTCGAGTAATATGCGAGTGTGTGTGTCTAATTACTCATTAAAAGAAGGTCGTAAGTCAAACTAAACGTCAAGCTATTGCTTTGAGACTTTGCCTATGGACTTTTGGAGCCTACTGTACAGTAACAAAGTAATTGCGAACAAATCGTAGGATCGATTACTGTTCGTATAGTGACAGAGCCACCCAAATGAACTTTGTTAATGTTGTATTGTAATTGTTGTTGTATGTTTATAGTGTAAATTGAATTTGGAATCAGTATTACTGACTCCAAATTCAATTTACACTAGGTAACTACTAGGTATCCTGTCTAAATCAGCCTTAACTTCCACAGTTTTCTGTTCATTTTTCTTTTTTTTGTTACTTTTTTTTTATTGTATAACTTGATTTTTTATTTTTTTTACTGTGTTTAGTTTAGTTTGTGATCTTCTTGTACGAGTCGCAATAAATACTTTTTCTTTCTTTCTTTCACAGTTCACGAAAATTGTTCAAAAAACAATTTTATACAAAGCCCTCGTTGATTTTTCTACAACAAACTCTTTAGACTCGCCTCTGTTTCACAAAGGAGAAAATGTTCTCTTCAGTTGTTTATTTAGGTAATTATTTCGCCACTACCTAGTTCCCCTCCAATTTTGTTAGGTATTTCAAGCCCCTTTGGCATTCTTTAACCAAACAGTGTAATTCGAATCGGCCTCTGTATCTACGGTTTTATTTAAAGAGAATTTTGTATTTGTTATTTTAAAATGGTATATCTTGGGGCGCTTTCTATGGGTAGCAGATTGAAATGTATTTTTAGGTGGAATGTCTTTCATCATATTATTATTAAGTATGGAGGTTGGGAGAAAATAAGGCTTTCGGCAAAGACCTTGTGTAACAACAATTTATTAAAAGTATTAAGACAAAACGAAAAAACTAAAAAAAATAAACATGTCAAATTATATTGTAAAATCCACTCATTTCAAATAATCTTTGTGGTACAGCAGACTTCAAAGCTTTAGTAAAATTGTTGTAATCACAAAAAGAATGTACCGGTCAACTTCACATACAATGAAAGGAGATGGGAAATCCTGGGCCCAGCAGTTAATTAGTTGAAATGGGTATTAAAACCGTTATATTTTTCTAAAGGAAATCACAAAATACAGTACCATGTTTCTATCTAGGAAGCGAGAAAAGTTAAATTAAGTTATGAAACTAAATAATCGATTAAATACATGCCTGACTTCTTAGTAATCGATAATGAATAAATCGGTAAAATCTCAGAATAATGTATGAAAACCGAGTGACAAATGCTTATCAATTGTGTCGTGGAATCGATTCATAGCGGATCGAGTTCCTTTAATTTTTCTTCAGTTAGCAACACTGGTCACCAGTATAGTCTATGTGCAGGTCACCAACTGACAGATGACAGGCAGAAAAAATCCGGCACTCGTTCGTTTTCTTTCGTTGTGAGTACGCGCGTATTTTCCATGTTATATTGAATAGCCCACGACCTCGGCTTTGCATATTATAAAGGACTATTCGACGAATCTTGCTACTTTGAATTACCTGGCTCTCTATTTTGGACGACTGATACGCCTATCGATCAGATATTGACGACATGGATCGCTGTGTGAATTGTACCATTGCTACCTCATATAACTATATTCATATAACTTGATTCCTGGATAGCCAAATTTCACCAAATTTTCAGTGAGGCCTTGTTATTATATCCTCTTCCAAATAAGTCTAGGTTGATTGAGTTAACACCTGGGCCCGGGAAACAATGGAGTCTTTCCCTTCTCCTTTCAACCCGACTATGTAACTCTCAAAAATTTTAAGCAGAGAGTAAAAAAAAAAAACGAAAAACAAAATTATATTAAACCCTAAAACTATAATTCACTAAAGTTGAAAGTAACTTGACTAGTTAGTTCTCACATACTCCATTATGAAAATAAAAACTTTTCCAAATAATAAATATTTTATGAAGAATAAGAATAAAATGTCACTGACAAATTATTTTAATGTGTAGTGCACATAAATCCTCTATCCATATAAATTATTATTATGAAGTCACATAAAAATTATTACATGAACATGAAAACTTCTAGTAAAATGTATTATGTATAGGCTGTCTTTATTATATCCACACATTAATCATGATGTAATGCTTGGTTTAACAAAGAGAATAGAGTACCCACGTAGTATTGCTGTACTTGTCTAAAGTTGTCGTCAACATTGTACGTACGATTTATCTCAATAAATCGCAAGAAAAAATATAAACCTATATGAGAAAATGTGCCATTTGGTCGTGACAAGAATCGTCCATTTATGTCATTATATTTTAACCCATAAAAAGAGCTTTCTTTAAAACTCAAAATGCAATCGTTATCTCAGCATAGACCGAGCAAGCCGTAGTGCAGACCGAGCTACGCCGTAGCGCAGACAGGGCTAGTCGTAGCACAGACCAAGCTACGCCGTAGCACAGACCAAGCTGCGTCGTAGCGCAGACTGAACTACGCAATAGCGCAAACCGAGCTACGTCGTAGTACAGACCGAGCTGCACCGTAGCACTTGACGTAGCGAGTCAAGCAACACTGCGTAGTAAGCGAGTTGTAGAGATATAACTAAAAAATTGTTATCCTCATATTTTTTGGTAATGAATAAAAGAAAATATATGAGGCAGCGGGATGGCTACTGAGATATTCTAGATGGAAAAATCCAATAACACTTTGCACGACTCGGGAATCGAACCCAGGACCTCATGCTCAGCAGTAGAGCTTACGACCACTAGACCGACGAGGCAGTCATAAATCTTTAGAAAATTGAATGCAAATTGATTACGTCATTACTCATCATCTGCCTAGCCTTTTCGCAACTATGTTGGGGTCGGCTTCCAATCTAACCAGATGCAGCTGAATACCAGTATTTTACATGGAGCGATTGTATCTGACCTCCACAACCCAGTTACTGAGTAATACGATACCCCTTGGTAAGACTGGTTGTCAAACTGTCAGGCTTCTGACTACCCGTAACGACTGTCAAAGATCCACGAACGACAGCCAGGACCACGAGACATGGAGGGGTCTCAGTATGTAAAGATGGTCACCCATCCACAGACCAACCGTGGCAAGCGTAGCTTAACCTGATCGATCGACCTGTGCGTCATTACTAACATAATTAATTGAGCTATTAATGCGACTGTATTCAGTTAGGTCCTGTTTCAATTGAACGTTTTCGGAACAATATCAAATGGTTGGTATTTATTACTAAGTCCGTTGTAGTTTGATTTGGAATAATTGCTTCGAAGTCCCTTTGTTGTAATGGAAAATGACACGCACGACAATTAGTGCTGCGTAAGGCCGATTTATTTAACGATCAATCAACAAACGAATACATGTAGGCTTTGGTTTATCAAAGATATAGTTATGGGGCCACTGCGTACAAAACGGTAAAGGAAAACATCGTGATGAAACCGGCATATCCTAGAACCAAAAATTCGAGGACATGTGACATCTACCAACCCGCACTGGGCCCGCGTGGTGGATTACGGCCAACTCCCTCTCACTGAGAGGAGGCCTGTGTCCCAGCAGTGGGAACATTATAGGCTGATTATGTATGTTATGTAAATCATTACCAAGGAAGGCGCTTATTCTTCAAAAAACGTATTCCATTTTGATTCCGGAAGATTTCAACTCTTTTAATCATGCCTTCTAAAAATCTGTCACCACATTCTTTATAAAACATAATTTCAAGCTACTTGGTCATACATTTTAAACAACACTTAGTATAACAGCCTGTACACACGTAAAGGGTGTTAATATTCACGAGGGACATAGAACGTAATTAGGGGTGCGTAATTTAGATTAAAACCCTTACAATCTGATTAGCATTCCGTCGCATTATGGGGTTAAAAATGTATTTTTATGTTCGACGTATGTTTTTATATGGAAGGTTGTGTTAAAAATAGGTTTTTATACACTTTGGGTTACGGTTTTTTTGCGAGGGAAATGATTGTAATAAATGATAAGGTTTTAACATGGGTATGGAATTCAGTTTATTCGTTCAGTTTATTTTCGGAACCCGAAATCAGAAGAGCATATAAAAGTAAAAGTTTACGATGCCGAAATATTTCGCCGCTTGAGGTTTTCCGCAGCCGCAGCAGCAGCGCCAGCACAGCATGCCGAGCCAGGAAAGCTGTCAGCTTACTTTACTTTACCTAATATTTCACGGTAAGATTTTGAATAAAAAAGGCAATACTTCTGTCTAAGCAATATTCACTATTCATACCATACATTTTATATCCACCATAATTTGTCCCACTATAGCCGACTAAAGGCTACCCCCATAACATCTCAAACTTTATCACTTAAAAAATTTACCCACGATTAAAATGTCCGGCTCTTTTGTTAATATAAAATTTACCCCTTGACAACATGAATAAACCATAAGTGACTTAACGAGGCGGTTAACAAAACGAGTCGTACTAACACAAACTACGTTATGTCCTTTGTTCATGAGTTGCGTTACCATAAACAGTAGCACATGTCCTTTCCCATAACTTGAGTGGCTCATTATTTAGGATGGCCGCTTGTAAATACAGATTATACACAATGGGAGGAAAATGTATGTTGACATTTGGCCAGCGAACTGAAGTGGCCGTAGACAATAATAATATTAATTGGGATTATTTTCTGTGAGTTATTTTTTAGGGTTCCGAACCCAAAGGGTAAAAACGGGACCCTATTACTAAGAATTTGATGTCTGTCCGTCCGTCTGCCTGTTACCTGGCTGTATCTCAAGAACCGCGATGGCTAGACAGTTAAAATTTTCACAAATTATGTATTTCTGTTGCCGCTATAACAACAAATACTAAAAACAAAATAAAATAAATATTTAAAGGGGGGCTCTCATAGAACAAACGTGTTTTTTTTTGCCAACAGGTAGGCACTTGAAATATTCACAAAATACTCAGTTGTATTTTTACTTTAATAATAAATAATAAAAATAAAATAAATATTTAAGGCGGGCTCCCATACAAAAAACGCCATTTGTTGCCTATTTTTGCTCGATATCAATAAGTGGTATTTATATATTATGTAGTGTTAAATATTATACAGTGGTACGGAACGGAACCCTTCGTGTGCGAGTCTGACTCGCACTTGGCCGGTTTTTTGTACCCTTTTTGGCCGTGAGTATTATAAATACTCACTCGAAATGCTTTCTTATATCATCATAATTTTCCTGTCCTTATCCCAATTTATTTGGAGTATTTTCGTCGATTGAGGAGTATGGAAGAAAAAGACTTGTTGCTCCGACCTCAGATAAATCTGGTTAAGGGCAGGAGAATGATGATCATAACTTCTCTATTAGACGTCATCTCGGTAGTCACTCCCTTTCTAATCATATCATCATTCACACAGTCCATCCATCTTTTCTTTGGTCTTCGCCTAATCTTTTAAGATTTCTCTTACATATTATAGAAACAAATGACGACTTCATTAGGGTAAGCAGAAACTATAGAATATCCATACTTAATATTATAAATGCGAAAGTGTGTCTGTCTGTCTGTTACCTCTTCACGCTTAAACCGCTGAACCGATTTAGATGAAATTTGGTATAGAGATAGCTTGAGTCCCGGGAAAGGGCATAGGATAGTTTTTTGTCCTTTACGCTGACATCTCTTTGAGGCGCGCGTGGAACACATACGTGTCGTCCGGCACGGGCCCGGTCCTGATCAGACGGTGAGCTGCCCATTACTCTCCGTCCACAGGCCCGTAGTGAAAACCCTCGTACTATCATTTTTCCTCTCCTAACATAACTACACTGGAGTCAATCTACAAATGATATAGCACAAGTATGACTTCAACTGACCCAACCACGAAGTACTGGCCAAATAACACATTTGCCACAAATTATTGGCAACCAGGGATTTAATATACGTCGGTCACATACTTTGTTAGACCAAAACCATTATAATATTTCAACAGCAGAAATAGTTGTGATATTTCTTGAAAATGCCACGCAAACGAATTGACACCTTGTTTTAATCACTTGAAGGTTGAATTTTGAGTGTGGTTGGAAAGTTTTCGTTACAGAAAACTTGTAAACAAAGTATGATACTAAAATGTTACACAAACGAATATTTAATTTTCAAGGCAAAAGGCACACAGAACTGGGGGCTTACTTTTGTTTCGTTCAGCCGTAATTAATGTGTTTTTACTTCCCACTGGTTTTCCGTTTCGGGACAGTTCTAAGTACCCACCTAGCTTTAGAGAAATATGGTTTTCAGGCTAAACTATTTAACCTTTACTAACACTTTTATAGCTAAACGAAACTGCTCAAGTTAACCAACAACCTTTTTTAGCGTACCTGTTATTCGTTCATTTTCTTCTTTTTTTGTAGTCAATGGTTATATTTTCTTTTCTAAATCACTTGGGCCCAGTACTCGGCAACGTTGATTGTTGATTAATTTGTTCCTAACAATTATGGATTTAATATTTAGGTCGTTGGTCCCAGCTGTCATTCGTAGATCTTTGACTGTCGTTACGGGTAATCAGATGCCCAAAAGTCTAGCAAGTAGTCTTACCAAGGGGTATCGTATTACCAAGTAACTGGATTTTTACATTGATGTATAAATTTTATACATAAATGGGTTTTTGAGATCAGATAGGCAGTCGCTCCATCTAAAATACTGGTATTCAGCTGCATCCAGTTAGGCTTGAAGCCGACCCCAACATAGTTGGGAGAAGGCTGGGCGGATGATGACCATATGGGACATTTGACTTTCCACGCTAACCTTGTTAAGAACTGTGGTTTGACTAACGCATTATCCATCAAGAAAAAACAGCACACGACCTTCATGGCCTTTCAAAATCAAAATATTTTATTTCAAATAAACCTACATGGGCACTTACGAAACCTCAGAAGCTAGGCGCACGGTTCCAACTGGTCGTTTCCTATGGAGAGCCAAAAAGAAACGTCATTGTTACTCTTTTAAAAATAAATGTTGTCAAATAACAGTACAGATCACATGCATACTGTACTATCTGATGATGTCCAGCCAGGGTCTGCTCAGGGCTTCGGATGTAATATCCGAAGGTTTTGAATAAAACGCAGCAACCTTGTTCGAACGGTATATTTGGCAAGACTAAATTATTCTAAGTCCAAAGGGACCTTATAATATAGTGTCGACGGAAAATCTTAACAACGCGAGTTAAATAATCGTTCAACGCCATCTATCGAGGCATCGAAAACTAATTATATAAAACTGTACAACTTATTTGACATAGTTTGTACTAGGTTATACACATACACACCTAGAGTAACTACAATCAGAAAAAAACTGTTTTATATTCGACCATTACCTACCTGAAGCTTCAACCGTTTAAGCACTACACTAACCTTGCACTCAAAAACAATCTACCTAACCATTTTCAAAGACAACAGAGGCGCAATTCTCGTAATTTTACGAACGTCCACAGTCTGATCTCAGTCTCAATCTGTCAAAAATACCTCTAATTTCCCTACATTTTTGACAACTGTCTGACATTGATTGTCGCTGAGATAAATTTGCGACTAAATTTTGAATTTTAATTGCGGGAATTGGCCTTCTGGACAAATCCCATCCCTACAACCCAACGCTGTTCACTGTTCATACAGTAGTGTCGTCCTTACTGATCAATCATCAGTGACGTGCCAATCTATAAATATGAGATGATCAATCATAGTGTCAATAACGGATACTTTATTAATTTTTCTACTATCGGGTGAACGATATTTTTTTCGTAAAAAGTGGAAGCTTCCGATACTTAGCTATTTTTGCGAAGTTAGTTTATGTTGGATGAAACATGCTCTTCGATATAAGGTAGAAAAAGAAAAGCCGAGCACAAATCACACTATATAACATTATAAAGGCGAAAGTTTGTGAATATGACTGTATGTTTGTTACTTCTTCACGCACAAACGGCTGAACGGATTTGGATGAAATTTGGCACACAAATAGTTATAACCAGGATTAACACATAGGATAGTTTTTATCCCGATATTCCGACGGGATCGACACTTATGCGGGTAAAACCGCGGGGCGCAGCTAGTTGTAAAATATATCTTAAAAACTGATAGACGAATCTTGTGAACTATGAATCAATTCATCATCATAATTTCAGCCAAAATACGTTCCACTACTGTTGGATATAGGCCTATCGACCGGTCCTGTAGTTAAGCTTCCTGCGGATTTCCGCGACCTTCACAAGGTCATCGATCCGGGACGCTTTCCGTTACGTGGTCGCCACTCCAGAACCTTTCGGCCCCATCGGCCGGATGAAACAACCACCTATAATGGATTTCTTTTATTGAGTTCTTTTTCCTTAAAACAAAACAGCCTATAATAACGTCTAGACCAATTTTTACAGGTCCAATTCTTGATCATCTGTCTGAGCCCTTAATAAAGATAACTGTTTCATTTTGCTAATGCAAAGGTGTCAATCAAACGTCGCGATCCATTATCACGCGAATTATTGCGTGAATTTGGCCCAATTTTATTATTATATTAGTAGGAATAATTTTTGTATTGCCTTTCGTTGTATTTTTTTTTTTGTATGAGAAGGTCACAAGGACGTAACAGAAAATAGTATACCTACCTTGCGGGTGCTATTGTTCTAAATTTATTGTAATATCGTGGTTCACTTGTTTTATGATAATTCTATTTATAAAAAGAATATAAAAAAAAATCATAAAGTTTCTCTAATTATAATAGATGAATGTATTCACCCTAGATTATTAATTGAAGAAAAAGATTTAACCCTCCAATAGCTCTAATTATAATATTTATTAAAATAATTTCACTGTTAGTGCGTGGGCAGACTGCAAACGCGGGCGCGGGGCGGGCGCGGCGCGGCGTACTCAAACATAAGAACGTCATTTGAGCGTCCATAGTGGGCACGCGGGCGCGGTGAGCGGCGCGGGCTGCTTGGCGCGGGGAGAGCGCGGGCTACTCACGCCATAGCTCGTTCATACAAATGGCCGCAGTGAGTGCGCGGACGGCGCGCGCGGAGACCGGGGTTTTCAAATTAGTTCGAGCTTTTTTATAGTAAAAATAAGTCTTCTTCATCCATATTATATTTTGACAAACATTGGACACGACAACACTCAGAACGAAGCCGCGCTCCACCGCGGATAGGCAGATCGGGCGCGTTCCAGCACCCGCGCCGCTCCCCACTCCCCGCTCGTGCTCTCCGCTCACAGTTTGGCCAAGCACTTACAGATCGGCGTAAATAAGCAAGTTCCGTATTCAGCCTCTAGTCTCAAATGTGAGGGAATGAGAGATGGTTCCAGACTAGTTTCCTGCTTATTGTTTACATAGAACTTTGTAAATAAACACGAGCCAAGTATAAATCTTGCAAATGGTATTAACACGAACTTTCATATTACATTGATCATTTAAATATGGCTGTTTGATTTTATGTTGTTAGGTTGGTTGAAAGATATTCGAAAACTAGTATACAGTGACCTCAAAAAGATAGTTGACTGTTTCCACTTCAGCTTTGGCACACCACATTACGATTTTAAATAAAAATCCAAATGTTTGAACGTAACGTTTTTATGGAATAAGGGCTGATTTTTCAATCGACCGATATTTTTTATTCGTGTAATAAAATTGACGTTTGACAGTTTTTGTATGGAAGAACTGTCAAAATTTCAAAATTATTCCTCGAATAAAGTTATCAGATGATTGAAAAATCAGCCCTAAATCTAGAAAATTATCACTAAAACTATGAGTTCAAGTTTTTACCCCCATTATTAAAGTTTGGGAATCTTTCTATTATAAAAATAAATAGTTTATAATATACAACAATTTAAATAGTTAAGTGGCAGTGCTTGGGGGAGGCTCCAGCAGTGACTTTTAGCTGAAATGTTGATCAAATATTTAGTTTAGAATGAAAAGTTTTTTTACAAGAAAAAAAAACAACAGACTTATAAAAAAGACACTATGAAGTGAAAATTTACTTTAATTTCGGAAGTCGGTGTCGTTGGGTTCGCATTTTCGTTTATTGACACCGACTTCCGAAATTAAAGTTATTTTTCACTTTGTAGTGTATTTTTTGGAAGTCAGTTTTTTTTTTTTTGTAAAAAAGTTTTTATTTTTCACTTTTAAGTTGTACTTACCCTACACAAACTCGTATAACACTACTTGCTATGTAAATAACAGTGACAGAAGTCATTATAACATCATCAATATAAACTAAGTGGCAAAAATACGTACCTATTAAAAAAAAACTGTCGAATTAATAACCTCCTCCTTTTGAAGTCGGTTAAAAATAGGCCTTAAGGTAAAAGTGAAGTAGCATTTTAGAGTTGCAGCCAATAGCTAAGTGAACTTAATATCTTGTAAATATGCCCTGTGTATGTACCTAAACAGGTAATCTCTGCCCATCCTCGTTATCATATCCTTAATTTTAGCATGTCGATAGCAATCAAAATGGACTCGGCCCAGAATTCGGCTACTTGTTTTTGCCATCACCAGCGTCCGTCAGAGGAGCAATTCTCGTAATTTTAAGAACGTTCACAGTCTGATCTCAGTCTCAATCTGTCAAAAATACCTCTAATTTCCCTACATTTTGACAAGTTTTTGACATTTGTTTGTCGCCGAGATGAGATTGCGACTAGATTTTGAAAGTTTAAAATTACGAGAATTGGCCTTCTGTTATCACATTAGCCAATGTCGTTCCGCCTAGCCTGTTCAAATAATATAAACAAATGAAAAAAGCATCACGTAGAACCCAGCCCTTCATGTGAGTCGGTGCCGTTCAGTGGTTCCATCATCCGATCTATCTTCCTTAAAAAGCTATAGCTTCCAAAGGGACTGTAAACTATAATAATATTATCACACTAGCTGCGCCCAGCGGTTTCACCCGCGTGAATGTTGATCCCGTGGGAATATCGGGATAAAAATAACCTATAATATGTTAACCCAGGGTGTCGGCTACCTCCATGCAAAATTTATCAATATTGAGCCAGTCGTTTGAGCGTGAAGAAGTAACAAATATATAAATACACTCACAAACTTTCGCCCTTATAATATTAGTGTTTAATTACCTTCCTAAAATTAATTAATAAATATAACTAGTCATTTAAATTAAGGCAATTCATTTAAAACATTGCGAGAAACGCTCCTGCTACGAGTTTCGTTCCTAAATCTTCTATTGTTTGTAAATTTTAATTAAGATCCGCATTTAAATTAGATTTTACAACAAAAGTTTTGCGATAATCTCTTTATATAAATGGTGATAAACATAATATTTATTTATGAATGAGGTTTATGAATGTTCTTAAGTCTTAAATGGCGCGTTAGGGAGTAATAGGAAAATGTAATTTAATGAGGATGAGTCTTACTTAGCGACTTCCGCATATGAATCCATACTAATCACAGTTAATAATATATTATAAAGGCGAAAGTTTGTGAGTATGTGAGGGTGTGTTTATATGTTTGTTACTTCTTCACGCTCAAACGACTGGCTCAATATTAATAGAATTTTGTATGGAGGTAGCTGACACCCTGGATTAACATATAGGCTACTTTTTATCCCGATATTCCCACGGGATCGACACTTATGCGGGTGTAACCGCGGGGCGCAGCTAGTATTATATATGCGAAAGTGTGTGTCTGTCTGTTACCTCTTCACGCTTAAACCGCTTAACCGATTTAAATGAAATTTGGTATAGAGATAGTTTAATTCCCGGAAAAGGACATAAGATACTTTTTATCTCGATATTCCCACGGGATCGATACTTATTTGAGTAAAACCGTGGGGCGCAGCTAGTTGATAATAATCAGCCCGTACTTATTGTACTTCATGTTGGATATTGAAGAAAGGGCGTTTTCTCATGCAAATGGAACAATCATTATTAGGACCCACAATTCCTCGCCGTTTATTTACATTTCCGATCTCCATGCTTGTCCGTTTTGGCGAATTTTGATCATTATATAGCCAGAGGGCCGAGACAAGGGCCCGTGGCTAAATAATAACAGCCGCACAGGTCGATCGATCAGGTTACGCTTGCCGCGGTTTGTCTATGGATGGGTGACCATCTTTACATACCGAGACCCCTCCGTGCTTCAAAAAGCACGTTAACCCGTTGGTCCCGGCTGTCATTCGTGGATCTTTGACAGTCGTTACAGGTAGTCAGAAGCCTGAAAATCTGACAACCAGTCGTACCAAGGGGTATCGTATTACCATAGAAATGTAAAGTATTACTCAGTAACCGGTTGTGGAGGTCTGATAGGCAGTCGCCCCATGTAAAATACTGGTATTCAGCTGCATCCGGTTAGACTGGCAGCCGACCCCAACATAGTTGGGAAAAGGCTAGGCAGATGATGATGGCCTAGACAAGTGGCAATCGCTTTCAAAGCGAACAAGATTGACATAAGCTTTTGCGGTAGCTTATTGCAATCCAATACATTTTTGACATTATCGTAATCGATGATAAAATGTCACTTCGTTTAGGCCCTCAGGTTTCATATGATGCGTTCTGTGAAGTACTTTTAAGATACCTATTTGAAAGACTGTATAATATACAAGCTGCGCCCCGCAGATTCACCCGCATACGTCTCGATCCCGTGGGAATATCGGGATAAAAAGTACTCTATGTCCTAATTCAGGCCATGGCCTACCCATGTGTCCTGTGAATATTCATTCAAATCAGTACAGCCGTTTTAGCGTGACAAACATACTACATACAAAAAATCACATCTTTTCTCTTGTTAATATGAATTTAGACCGTTGATACTTTATTATTAATTTTGCTTTTATTTAATTAGTATCTTCCTTGCGTCTATGATAAAGATAGAGTCCCAGCCTCGCTTCTCAAATTGACATACTACATGTTTGCGCCGAGTACAGTCAACAGCAAAAGTAGATGATGAAATTTTGGGAGTCACTTTTGGAGTCAAAACTGATCACGAATATATGGCAGTGTACTAGTAGTAAATGTTTGGTATAATTTACAATCACATACTTTTGAATCACTTCGACGCCACAGAGTTCTGACGCGAATTCCGTTCATTAGTACCTATTGAATTTCTGATTTTCATCGTCTACTTTTGCTGTTGACTGTACCTACTTTAGAAATGGCTCTCAAGCACCTTTCATTTCACCTCGCGAGCACTACCCGACTACTTCAAGGAGCGGTGTACAGAACTCCTTAAGTTTTACACGAGACTCTCAAATCTTGAGCAGTTCCTCACAGAAAGGAACTTGTGAAATGAACCTATGAAAGAAGCTAAGTACACGTGCATAGCTTAGCAGTCAGCCGGTACAGTCCGTTCATAGCAATTTTACCTCTGATTTTACATCTCTCTCCAAATCACAATGATCTTTATTCTCATTTTAATAAGGTTGCTATTGAATTGCTGCCACTGACAAGTCTCTCAAAATCATTGTGATCTTTATCCTTGTTACAATAAGGTCGCTTTTAGGTTGCTGCCATTCGAGGTAAAATAACTGTGAATGGATTTTATAGCGGGCGCCTTTTTTTTGTGGATGGGAAATCATCAAATGACTCCTTCCGCTCTGGGTGGAGCGGAACGGAGTGTCAGTCTCTTACTGACTAAAACCCACCCGTGTTACTTTCTTAGCCCTTTATGTTCCGGAGCAGCAGTAACCCTATAGCGGGCGTCTTTACTTGACGTTTTATATAGCGAAAATATATAATTTATCGACCCAAGGATTACCTACGCCAGTAATATATTCAGTATCGTGAGTTTTTTAACACATAAAATATGTAAAATCAGAATAATAAATAGTATTGTATAATAAAATAATTAAGTTGTAATGCCTAAACAAAAATGTAATTGTAATGCTTGTTGTATGTGTGTATTTATTTTATTTATTTATAAAAAAAAAAAAAGAATAAAAAAAAATAGCATGAAGTGCATGAGCATGTATGTAAATATGTATCATTATAATAATTGTATATGTTAAAAAAAAAAAATATATATATGTATAAAAAGATGGACTCACGTAGATTTAAGCTAGTATTGTAACTTTAGAGTAATATGGATGTGTCCGATGCGGGAGTATGAAACTGTTCCCTAGGAAAAGAAAGAAATTTAATTTAAACAATAAAATACTATAAAAAAGGGCGCGGACCACCCAGTCCGCGGAAATTAATGTAATAAAAAAAAAACACACGCATCTTTTATATAACTCACCGCCACGCCACCACTATATTCATGCCATTCACGCCATTCCAATGTAACATTACACCCTCAAAGAAAAACCGTTCCACCAAAACCACCCGGCACGTCCACTCTTCCCTTCTGCATCCCGTAAAACTACCCGCTACCTGAGAGGTATACAAGTATCGCCCCTAATTCGCCTTTGTCGCATGACAAGGGTCCCGAACGTCAAAAGTGTCAATTTGTCCATCAACAGAATCCAGACTGTCGTATGCGTGGTATCCATGTTGCTCTGTAAGACGTTTGAGAAATTAACACTCTAGAAGACGTTTTAGTATAGAAATAGTTTTCGATAAGTGAAACTAAGCTTTTTCTAAAAGCAAATCAATGAATTTTATTTAAGTAGGTAATTCATCAGCCTATAATGGTCCTGTTGGGACACAGGCCTCCTCTTACTGTGAAAGGAAGTGGGCTGTATTCAACCACGCAGGCCCAGTGCGCGTTGGTGGATGTCGCATGTCTTCGAATGTTTGGTTTATTCCTCAGACCAATAACTTTTTTCTTGGTCTGAGGTTTACTCACAATTTTTTCCATCACCGTTTTCAGAAAAGTGATGATTACATAATTTACACAAAGTTAAATAAGTACCCTGCTTGCTCGAACCCACGACCTACAACTCGTAAGTCGCGGCCGTTACCACTGGACCACCACTGCTCCCAGATATTTCTAAAATTACGTGGTCGATGATTATGGTACACAGTAAAACTCCAACGAGTTTATGTTTGCATCATATTTAATGTAAATGTATGACAGAATAAACAAATCAATAAATAAATCATCATCTGCCTAGCCTTTTCCCAACTATGTTGGGTAGCACGATACCCCTTGGTAAGACTGGTTGTCAGAGTTTCGGGCTCATAGCGATCCGTAACGACTGTCAAAGGTCCACGAACGACAGCCGGGATCAACGGCTTAACGTGCTTTCCGAGGCACGGATCAGTCTTGGAATATAAAGATGGTCACCCATCCACGGACCAACCGCGGCAAGCGTAGCTTAACCTGACCGATAGACCCGTGCGGCTGTTATTACTTAGCCACAAGCCCCTCAAAATCAATAAATAAATAATAAATTAAAAAATAAAAATTTGAGAAGTCACATCCTTGTGAAAATCGATGATGATGAAATCCAAGCACGAAAGATTTCTAGTGTAGTATGTATTTACGAATGTTTGTTTTCAAATCTGATCGTTGATCACAGCAAGCTCTAGCCCACTTATCATTTGATTATTATTAATGTGCTAACTTTCCTGGCAATCCTCACCACAATCCGCTCCGTATATCGTCAGGTAATCCCAGCTAATGCCAGTGACGTTTCACTATCATTTACCTGCTTATTTTGTCCAGTTTGTTCCCTCATCTCTTTTGCGGTGTACCACAATACCAGCTTTGATGTAACAGAGCTTCAATTTCCGGAAACATTGAGCTTACTGCACACGAAAACAGGTCAATCCCAGGATATATTATCCCCGTACATGTATTTCACTTTGTACAGTCAAACAAACTCTTTAGAATACAATAGAATTTATCTTTATTTTGCAATAAAAATGGTACATAAAAGGGTTTTAATATAAATGGTTTCACATATTTTGCTTACTTATCTGAGCACGCAAAAATAACCTTAAAATTAAATTACTACTGAGATAATTTGTAATAAAAAAATACTTTACGGCAATTCCCAAATATAGGACACCGTGAAACGTCTCAACTTTATCTAGTACACGTAAACTAGTGTAGTTATAATTCTGCCTGCGAGATGCAGGATTTTGCGTGACGTCAGTATGACGCGTTGTTCGCATTTCGTGTTGTAGATACCACTACATAACAGCTTTATGTACAGAATGCATAGATGACGGCTATGTGATGGGTATTTTTACACCCAGCATGTTTGCTTATTTGCCACGGAGCCACATACCTAGCATCTCTACTTCACGTTTACCTTACGTCTACCTCATACATCTTATAACACGAATAAAGCATAGCCTCCAGAGCACAAAATAAATTAAATAACGCCCACTCAAATACCGCAAAGATTCCCTACATAGGTACCTCCAAACCCCGTGCACAAACATCTACACATCCAGACTCGGGACAAATGTCTTGAGGCCTGTAAATATTTGTCCTGGACAAAGAGAACAGCCTGTTAGGGACATGGATCATGTTTATTGTAGGAATTAAGTGAATCTAGTGTTCTGTTTGCTGTTGGTACGAATGTTAAACATACAGACTCAAGTTGTATGTAGACCGTACCTAGGCTACTGGGCGTAAAAACGACTAGCTGTGCCCGGGACTTCGTTGGCGATCCAGGATGAAAAGTATGTATTTACTTAGTTAAACTCATATTCTGTAGATTCCTCAATCATATACATTAACGAACTGAGGGACCCATGTTACGTCATAGTCGGGAAAGTTGTAAACTTAAAAGATTTAAGAAGAAAATTTTAACTAAATTCTAAAATAAAACTTATTAACACAGAGATAGTTATACTTTCTGAAATTTTGCTATGTCACTTTATACAAACGTCATTTGTTCATAAAAGTTTTAATTCACGTTTAAGAAATTTAAGATCTTACTATTTTTGACTAATTTCCCTATAGGTAAGTCCCTATTTGTTTCGAAAGAATTAAAAAATGGGCCCTCAATCCCATGTATCGCTGACGTCATACCAAAGCCTCGGGGTAGCGGGATCGTCCGAAAGGGTTACCGCTGTCCCGGAACATAAAGGGCTAAAGAAGGAACACGGGTGGGTTTTAGTCAGTAAGAGTCTGACACTCCCTTCCGCTCCACCCAGAGCGGGAGGAGTCATTAGATGATTTCCAATTCAAAAAAAAAAAGCCTCATACACACATTGTACAAAACAAAACTCCCCCTTCACGTCATTCGAGTCATTTATTGCACGCACACACAGTCTTTTTCGCAACTGTACTGTGTACTGTCTTGTCATTAACTAAAAGTTTAGTGGTTAACTGTACCCGACGTCTACATATCTCAGTTTCTTTCTGGAGGCGTGGACGCAAAAACCTGAGAAGCGATGTCTTTAATTTGTCACCGACAGGTGCAAAGGTGGGTGCTTGTTTTGCTTAGGATATCTGGAGCAGAATTAGTAAGTATATTAAGAAACTTATTACATAACATATTTTAAGAAACTTGAATGAGCGTTGGCGTTGATGGATATTTCGATTTTGGAATAGCGAAATATTAAACGAATACGTAAAATAATACCGGGTGTTTGGAAGCTGAATGCAAAGCTTTCTGGGAGTGATAGTTGAAATCATTTACAGCATTTTGAGCAATAATATTTATTTTGTTTTATTTAAGTATGCATACACACGTCATGTTGCAGTATGAAACTGATTTACATCCGTCACCTCACACACCAGGTCCAGTTGAAAACCAGCGTCAGGCACTAGTTGTCTGACATATTTTTTGCTGAATGATTTGCTGATGTATGTATCTGGTGTTTTGTGTGTCTTTTGGTCTGTGCTAAATAAATATATTTCTTTCTTTCTTTCTTTTTTTCCATAAATACGATGTATGTTTTTTATTTTATTTACCCAGTTAAAGTTGGTATTGGTTGGCAGTTAAAAAAAAAGAAACATACTTCGTCTAAGACATGTATGGTTCAAAATGCTCACCCCCTTAAGTCTTTGCATCCAGCTACCAAACACCCTATATAATCGCCAGTAATAGAAAACTACGCCGACGACGAAACAAAAAAAAATGGGCTGTTTTGAAAACTCTCCTGTGTTATTGCCTAATCATTTCCTAACTTTGGAGCTTTTCCTGTCCATAACATAATTATGATGGAAATACGTCTGCTCGACGCTGGACCTGTAGAACGCAAATATATACCCCTTACTAATAAACGTTGTATAACGTCTATAAAGTTACACAACGCTTTATCTTCTTCATTCGAATGTCAAATTACTGTCGACTGAAAGAGAGAAATCGGTGTGTAACTATTCATCTGATATAATACGTTTATTAGGAAGGGGGCTAATGTATACTAGGGAAAATAAGCAGAGCTCACTAACAGTATTGCATTTTTATTCATAATTCATTTAAGTTTTAGTGTGAATAAAGAAACGTGCAGTGTAGCGGTATCTACAACGCCACTTTCAAACAACGCGTCATAATGACGTCACGAAATCCTGCATCTCGCAAGCAGAGTTTACCGCGCAACTAGCATAGATACAACGGCCCGACATGAATCATCGGGGCAGTTGCCCGCCAGACAACACCCATCTAGTCGGAGGATCCTCCCTTTTCTATAGAGCATGAATGAACTTTACACCCTGTTCCTCATACCTCTATACTAGCAAATTGCCTCCTTTCTTCACCTTTAATAAATACCCATTACCACAGTTGTAGAACAGGAACTACTAGATTCCTCCCTTGAACAAGAACAATGCGCTACCTCCGGATGTTAATTTAAGACTAGACTGCATTTGCTTAAACTCAAGTTATCTGCATTCCTGAGCTGCAGCTAACCGCATCTGATTGGAGACTCTTAGTTATTTCTATTGCAACTCAACCGGTATGAACGTTGCTTGCGAACTAATTTGCATTTCAAAATTCTTGATTAAAACACTTCTGTTTCAAATGTTGCAGCTTTCAATGGTCAGGAAACTTCGTAACTTTGTTCAGTTCATTTGGTTTCCTTTTGAAGGATTATTATTTTTTAGATTATTAATACATTTTTAATAATAGTTAATAGTTTAATAGTAAGTTCCGCTTAACTTAATTAGAAGATTTTTTTTATACATTGTTGATCTCGTATAGGCTGCAGTGGGCCCACGGTCCATGGTACCACGGTATGCGGTATAGCATAATCAACCTATAATGTTCCCACAGCTGGGGCACAGGCCTCCTCTCTTTGAGAGTGGTGTAATCTACCACGTAGGCCCAGTGCGGGTTGGTACTCGTAGATGTCACATGTCTTCGAATTTTTTGTTCGAGGACATGCTGGATTCGCCTCGCTCGACTATGTTTGCTGAGGCGCGGACTGATGATTTTGTCGCAATTACAAGGAAACGGAGGTCTTCGCTACTAAGAGCTGATTTTACTAACGTCAGATATCTTTTATTTGTGGAATAAAATTGACGTCTGACAGTTCTAGTATGGAAAAACTGACAAAAATTCAACATTTATTCTCAGGATAAGCTGAATGGAGCTGTCTCTGAATGTTCCACCTCGGCATTCTCGTTTGAGAAATATTCTTCACGCTCCTTACGCTCGCACAATTTACCGTAGTAATTCTTATATGATTCGCTCAGTCAAACCAAAGTTAACCAAATTGTTAAGAATAAACACCCTTCAATTGATTTGTTTGCAAGCAGCTTAGCGACTATCACTACTGTTTTATCCAAACAGTATAATATTGTTTATGATATACTCTAATGGCGGCCGCGCATGCATCTGCCTACAGGTAATTATTTTATTAGTTAAGTAATAATGTTATACTTAGTGTTGGTTAAAAAATAGTTAGTCAATTTGAAAATGTGTACAACAATACTCTATTGGTAACTTGTAAATAGCTTGTCGTCAATCACCTCACTACTACTTCTGTATTTAATAGCTGTAAGCCACCCAAACACAATAAAATAAAATAAGACTTTTTCTAGTTATAAAAGTTTGGTGGAATGCGCCAAAAGTCGCCTACAAAACAGCTGGAACAGTGTCCTGGAGGTATTGTCCGAGCGGTGGAATCTGCCCCTGTTGCAGAGCTAGATGTAAGTATCTTGTAATAAGTTTATCTGAATATTTTATTAAAAATTAATTATTATTATTTAGACTTTAGCCATTCTAACAACTATAAACATATAGTTGTTAGAATCCACAAATGATACACGAGTCTGAAGTCAGAATTTGAACTGAATCTCTAATAATTTATTCAGACGACAGATGTCAAAGACGCCGCGAACCTACGTGTTATAACTTTGGAGAAGAAGAGAACGCAATCAAGTAACTATCGTCAAACGCGACCCAACTGAACTGAGGAAGACTTGGCTTCACTTCCAACTTTTAATTTTCGTCTTGAGGCAGCTAGGGATGTGGCGTTAGTCAAATGGAAGGATTATTTTTAAAGACCATAATTTATGTTTCTATCAGACGTCTATTAATAAACTATTGTTTTAAAAGCAGCTACAAACTGAAAATGATACAATTATAAACATAAGTTTATTAGTACATAACATAACTGCGAATTCAGTGTGTAATGTACACTCCTGCTTTACCATTTGAGGAATACATTCGTGATATTATGTTATATGTGTGTTAGATTCCCAGATTACTAGAGATTGAAAATTCAATTTGTAGCACTGTGTGACCTAAACTCGCACTTAAGTCACGCCTTTCTGTGACTTAAGTAGTCCATTTTTACGCAGAAAAGCATGCCCTAAATACGGGATTAAGTCACACGAGTGATAAAATCGTATACGATATATGTGACTTAATAATGGACTACTTAAGTCACACGTATCGTAATGTACTATTTACAAACGGTTACAATAATTAAAACTTACCTTAACTTACATTGGAAGGTAAGTTTATTGTTGTCAATAACCTATCTAAAAGCAAAGTTCAAAGCTATTTTTAACAGCTCAAACCACTATATAATATAATTTCACAAATAAATCTTTCAACTCAAACTCAAAGAGATCAAACGAATCAAACCAGCGACCAGCACAAAGCAATATTCCTATTTCTTCACAGCGATCATTAACCGGATTGGATACAAAAGAAATTGCCCCGACTTCGCCTTTGAAAAGAACGTGCAAACACAGAATATAATGTACAGAAGGTCTGAAAAACGCACGCAATCGTTACCTGTGTACGAAATCGGTCACGAAAAAAAATCAGCTTTTCCCTACATTTATGTTCGCATAACTCGTCGAAATGCTTCGAACTTCGACCTCGTTGAACAGCTGACTTTTTTTCGCGACCGATTTCTTTAATTTTTTTGTATATAGTCAGAAAAGGCGATAAAAAGTATTTGGTATAATTTATTATTATGGTTTCCATACTGTGTATATTATTTAAGTATTTATTTATTAATGTATCTATTATATAGCATTTATATATATTTATTTATTTATTTATTTATTTAATACTTCAAGCACAAAAATGTACAGACGCGGACTTAATGCCATAGGCATTTTCTACCAGTCAACCTTTGGGTGATGCAGAGACAAACAGTGGTAGGTGCAAACATGAAAATTGAGGAATAAATATTTTAAATATAAAGATACACATAAACCTATTAAAACTATGAATATAATATAAACCTAATTACATATAAATATAAGCACAAATAAATATACATAAATACATGAATATACTTCCTAACTAACTAAAAAGAAATAAGAAAAACAATGAGTAAATACATTTATTGTTCTATCTATATACTTATTATGTTGCACCAATGATAACCCCATTTTTATGACACGCATTCACTGTCCATTCCAAGATTGCCTGGAAGAGATCGCAGAAAGCGATAAGGCCGCCCATTGTATGTTTGGTAGTGTAAAATGTTTTTTTTATCACATCTATTCAAAAAGATCTAGTGTAGGTATTCTTCGTAAACAGGGACTTCGCTACGCTCTGGATTCAAAGAAACACTCTCACCTTCAAAATAGTTGTTGGCTCCCTTGACAAACAATCTCATATTTTTATGTATTTTCTAGTGCAGCCACATACTATGAAAATGCACGCACCTACACGCTTCACGTGTAGCCAGTACAAGCGCACTGTGTGAGAAGGCATAGTTTGAAATTGCCGCAGTTTTAGTGCTCATACACAAAGTTTGAAATTGCCGCAGTTTTAGTGCTCATACACATAGTTTGAAATTGCCGCAGTTTTAGTGCTCATACACATAGTTTGAAATTGCCGCAGTTTTAGTGCTCATACACATAGTTTGAAATTGCCGCAGTTTTAGTGCTCATACACATAGTTTGAAATTGTCGCAGTTTTAGTGCTCATACACAAAGTTTGAAATTGCCGCAGTTTTAGTGCTCATACACATAGTTTGAAATTGCCGCAGTTTTAGTGCTCATACACATAGTTTGAAATTGCCGCAGTTTTAGTGCTCATACACATAGTTTGAAATTGCCGCAGTTTTAGTGCTCATACACAAAGTTTGAAATTGCCGCAGTTTTAGTACTCATACACAAAGTTTGAAATTGGCGCAGTTTTAGTACTCATACACAAAGTTTGAAATTGCCGCAGTTTTAGTACTCATACACATAGTTTGAAATTGCCGCAGGTTTAGTGTTCATACACATGAGCGACACACGTCTACGGCAGAGGCCACTGCAGCGTCTATCGACAACATGTCGCTCGTGTATTTGAACACTGTACTCAAATACACGAGCGACACGTTGTCGTCGACGGCTGCAGTTGCCTCAGCCGTGGACTCGAGCCGCTCGTATGTATGCACCCTTACCAAGCAAAATATCGTATAACCCAGTAACTACGTTGTGGAAGGGAGTTAGGCAGTCGCTCCATGTAAAACCGCAAATGTAATATTTAGCAGCCGTATATACCTCCATCACACATTGCTTGACAGCGAATAAAGCTAACTTCATATTTTCCTCAGTCCAGTTACCCCGAATCCCCTTAAATTTGTACCGCGCTATTGCCTAAAACAAAAAAAGTAATAAGTATATAGGTGTTAATAATTCATACGGTAAAAATGGCCAATCATTGGCCATATTTTCAGTCACGCAATTTTTTTTCTCTATATTCAGACGAATCATAAATACATTAGTATTTTGAGAAATACTCAAACATAGTTGTGAAAAGGCTAGGCCGATGATGATGAGTTTGAGATTGCAGTAACTATGCGTCTATGTGTCTGTTTTCACTCATTGTGTGAAGCCAACCTTCTGTAGTTCCTATTCTGTGGTAAAAATCTGGGCTGTAAGAAATTTTCAGTGAATTCTGAGATATCGATTGCGCCCGGTGATATTGAAAGCCTATTTTTCTTGCTGACAACGCAAGATTCTGTGGCAGTAGGTTAGGTGTGAAAATGTGGCAGTAATGTGGAAAATCTATTTTCTGGTGCTGGAATGTGAAGAATTTTTGGTTAAAGCGATGTAATGATATTTTTAGTCACCACACTCGCTTCGTCACAGAAGTCGGACACATTATAATTTTTTAACGCAGTTTTTTTTCGTAATAATTATATCGTGTTTGTATCATACATTATGTAATTGGACGTATAGTTTTGGACTCGATTGGAGTCCTTTATCGTGAATCAAAATTGAGATTTTAAACTCAGCTTCCTTTTAGTGCATACCCAAAGTTTATCCCTTTACTTAGCTAAATACCCTGCAAAAATTCAATAACCTGTAAAAATATAGAGCAAATACAATTTTCCAGAGTAAAGAGAATGAATGCTATTCGTATGAGCTGAAAATACCGCATAATTTCGAAGACGCAATATTGAAATTTCATACATCTATTTTCTAACTTGGAAGATTTCCTAGCCTCACGATGACTGTGTAAGATAAGATACGAGATAGATAGCGCGTTCATACTGAAATTCAGCTTTTGTTAGCGTCAACTCAAACCCCTTGAAGATTACAGATGATTTTTTATAGTAGGTTATTACCTACTATAAAAAAGCATATGTAATCTGTGTGCATCTGTGTGTGTGGACTCCACGTCTATGCGCGTATTTTTTTATAGTAAAACAAACACTTACCTAAGTCATCATCTGCCTAGCCTTTTCCCAACTATGTTGGGGTCGGCTTCCAGTCTAACTCAAACTCAAACTCAAAGCATTTATTTCAATTAAACCATTTACAGGCACTTTTGAATTGTCAAGAAGTCGGTCAATCCAAAATAAAATGAAGCTAGTTGCCCATTCCAAAGCGTAGGTACCTATGGAGAAGAACGGGCAAGAAACTCCATGGACACTCTTTTAAATTATATTTTTACAAAAATATTAGTTACATCATTAATGTTGAATTTATAATAATATGTGAGAACGATGTAAAAAAAGACGTATGCGTTAAAAGCGTCCAGAGTACAGCAAATATTAAATAATAAAAAAAAACAACAATCCAAAAATAAAATAATTAAAAATAAAAATAAGCCGAGGCAGCCGAGTGATGACCAGCCCCAACTGACGGCGCCCGTTCACGAACATGACGCATAGATCAGCACCATTCAGCTCAACCATTTTGAAGGGAGCTCTAACCGGATGCAGCTGAATACCAGTATTTTACATGGAGGGACTGCCTATCTGACCTCCACAACCCAGTTACTGGGTAATACGATACCCCTTGGTAAGATTGATTGTCAGACTTTCGGGCTTCTGACGACCCGTAACGACTGTCAAAGATCCACGAATGACAGCCGGGACCAACGGCTTAACGTACTTTCCGAGGCACGGAGGGGTCTTGGTATGTAAAAATGGTCACCCATTTAGGGACCAACCGCGGCAAGCGCAGCATAACCCGATCGAAAGTTGTAAATAACAATAGCCTCGGAAACTGCTTTTAACTTCCTAAATTATTACTTTCATAGAGTTTACAAAAGAAGTATGTCCCAATTTTTACCAGGATCGTGTAGATTTACTGCTTTAGTGAAATACAATGTAGTCCCAAAAGGAAATATGGTTTCCTATTTTCTCGTATACGGAAGCCGTAAAATGCAGTGTTTCTGTTGAAAAAGATTGATTGAAGAAGCGTGCTGGGTAGTTATTGCGCAATGCGATTTAGAAGAAAGAAACTAAGAAAGATTTCGAATCTCTCGAGAGAGTTTCAAAGAGTCAGTTTAGCTACCAATTTTTTTAAACTTTGTAACATTGTCTTGTCCGATCACAACTTAGTTGGTAGTACTCATCTATACTAATAATAAATCTGAAGACTTTGTTTTGTATGTTTGTGGATGTAGCGGTACCTACAACGCCACATGCGAACTATGCGTCATACTGACGTCACGCAAAATTCTGCATCTCGCCAGCAGAGTTTACCGCGCAACTAGCATATACATATACAACTGGCCCGACATGAATCATGAGTTGCCCGCCAGACACAACACCCATCTGGTCGGAGGATCCTCCCTTTTCTATAGAGTTTGAGTGGACTTTACACCCTGTTTCTCATACATGTATATGGGTTTGAAAAAAATATTTTTTGCCTTTCATAGCCCAATTCTTGAGGAAAGTTATAGGCTATTTAAAATCGCCCTGAGACCCTTAGGAGCCGAGCAAAAATAACTGATAAAGTGGGCAGGCGGTGCCATGCGACTGGTTAGGTTAGGGAATAAGAAAATTCACGCGGACAAATTCGCGGGCAGAAGCTAGTTGAAAAATAAAATTGCTCGCCTCCTTTATGAGTATTTTTCACAGAGATTGGCATCTCTGTGAGAATCCATACTCGTATTATAAATGCGAAAGTGTGTCTGTCTGTCTGTTACCTCTTCACGCTTAAACCGCTGAACCGATTTAGATTAAATTTGGCATAGAGATAGTTTGAGTTCCGGGTAAGGACATAGCATAGTGTTTATACCAGAAATCATCGTTTAAGGGGGTGAAAGTTTGTATGGGGAATCAATAACCGCTGAACCGATTTAGATGAAATTTGGTATGAAGATAGTTTGAGTTGTGGGGAAGGATATAATTTTTATCCCCGAAATGATCCCTTAAGTGTGTAAAAAGGGGGGTCGAAATCTGTAAAGGGAATCAATAAAAAAGGACTATAAGACTTTTATCGCGGGTGAAACCAAGGGGCACAGCTAGTTACTCATAAAGGGGGCGAGCAATTTTATTTGTCCCTCGCGAAAAATCCACTTGGTCATCCCGTTAAATAAACAGGCTATTTTTGGGCACACGGCACTCCAAATTAATAGGTCAAACTTTCCACCTCATAAAACAGTACATCATAATTATTATCAGTAAAACTTCTGGTCCTCCTGGCAAGTCGTTATCAACGCGATGGCTGACGTCACGGGCTCACGGCCATTTGTCTCCGTCGGCAGAACAATTAGAGGGAGGCCGCGAATTTAGATATTTTCTCTTTAGCCAGGCGCGTATTGTGCAGGTGATTACTTATGCCTATAATTGGGTGTTGGTAATTAACGACAGTAAGTGTACGGACCGTGGTTTGATGGATACTTGGCTAAGTGGATGAGTACTTTATAGTAAAAATCCACCACCACCCAATTACGAAAACTGACCAGCGGGGCAATTGCGTAACACATTATCAATCGGAATCGGTTTCATTTTGACAGTTCAACAACATTCATTGCGTTATTTACGTGTTGAGCAGACAAATTTTTCGAACTTATGAAGCAATGCATTAGCAATTTGCTTCAAAATGATTCAGATTCCGATCGGTAGTGTGTTACGCAATTAGGATGCTGTAATATGTATGTCTAAACTAGCGGACGGCACAGTATACAACTTGTCCCAAAATTCAACGATAAGCCCCGACCAATGGGTGAACTTACGAGTATCTCTTTTTTTTTTGGTAATTACAAAGTGGGCTAAAAGTAAAAAACTTTGAAAATTTTAAGGAAAAAAATCATTTTGATTGCTTTTTTGTGTAAAAACTCCAGGCATTCTGAGATTTTTAAGGGTTGTGGTGGATAGCAGTGCTATTTGGGTTGCCGATACAAAAAAAAACAGAAATATTATTAAGGAGTGTCAATTTTCGAAGGAAATCAATGTATTATTGGTAAATTCCAAAAAAAAATAGATTATTTTTTTGTGAAAATAATGAAATACATTACACATTCTAATCATACAGATCGCTACTGATATTGTTTAGTGGAATGTTAAAACTAGAGATAGATAGGTTTTTCTACCTCCAGTGGGTGAAACGTAGGTACGTTTCACCCGACTGAGTCAGAAAAAAGGTTGTGTTATGGCGATTACTCGGCTCACTGGCTACAAAAATGCGTCAGAGCCTTGCCCTAGACCGAAAGACACATCATCTAGAAGCAAGAACACAAAGATATCATAGCTTTGGTGGACAACAAATAAATAGACCAGCCTGTGTTGTCCCACTGCAGGGCAAAGGTCTACCTCTGAGTTATCCACACAATTCTGTCTTTTGTGAGTGCCCGCCCGCCAGTCCGGTAGGAGTCAAGCTCGCCCCGCCATCTTCGTCTCGGCCTACCGCCATGGCGTCGTGCGTTTAGCGGGACGCAATTGGTTCTCTTAGCCCAATTGTAATCTGGCATGCGGCAAACATGACCGGCCCAGTCCCACTTAAGTTTAGCGACTTTCTGGGTAACGCCTGTTATCTTGGTTTTAGCGCGCAGTATTGTGTTCCATATTACCTAATTTCCTAATTATTCAAAAAGAAAAAATTGGCACCAGTGGCGAAGGGTGAATTTATGACAGAGGTACGCCGGAGCAAAAAAAAAAATTCCAAAAGAAAATTTCAATGATGAATTGACTATAGAGTGGTTATGTTATGAATTTTCGAAGGGAAGCCGGTGGGAATCGAGTTGTATGGCACCTTCGCCACTGGGTTACACCCAACAAAGTGAATCGGAATCAAATTACGATGATAATGACACATGATCACAGTTCGCTCGAACATTGTCAATTACCTACAATGAACCTAGCTCAGTTGAAACGACGCGACGCCCATATTTGCAAGTGACAATGAAGCACAATCTGTGACGTAATACAACACTGATTCCATATTGGCAATTTAATAACAGTTCAGCTTGACTCGATTTGCAGTTTACTCACTCGAAGTCGTTAATGTGTACTGTTTTAGCTATTATCATAATTAGAAAAACGCGAGACAGTTCTAGGATCAAATCACATAACATCACGGTTTGTTTCCCCAAAGGGTTGAGCAGAGATGTATCTTTAGTACACCCACATTTTTTCAGTTATTTTTAAGTCCCATGGATTACGGGACGAGCCTATTGCCATCAACGGAGTTCGGGGATCTAGTTAGAATCATGCGATGAATTCACAGTTACAATTTGCGCGTCGATGTCCCGACCACCCTGTATGTAGGTATTATCTATTTAAATATATAAAACTCAAAGGTGACTGACTGACTGACTGACATAGTGATCTATCAACGCACAGCCCAAAACACTGGAGGGATCGGGCTGAAATTTGGCATGCAGGTAGATGTTATGACGTAGGCATCCGCTAAGAAAGGATTTTGATAAATTCTACCCCCAAGGGGATAAAATAGGGGATGGAAGTTTGTATGAAACTTTGTCAATTTTAAACCGATCGGGCTAAGACTTTGCATGCATATAGCTACTAAGACGTAGGCATCCCCTAAGAAAGGATTTTGATACATTCCACCCCTAAGGGGATAAAATAGGGGATGAAAGTTTGTATAAATCTTCTTAGATTTTCGACTGATTGAACTGAAATTAAAGATTGGAGCTACTATGATGAAGATGTCCGCTTAAATAGGATTTTGATAAATTCAACCCTCATGGGGATAAAATAAGGGATGATGGAGGATGTAAATGTATTATTTTGAACTATCGGTTAATAATAATAATACTTAACGCGAGCGAAGCCGCTGGCAAAAGCTAGTATTATAGTAAATCTAACATACCTTGTAAATAGCTAAATTGTACTAAGATATTAGAGCTTTATCTGCCTAGGCTTTTCCCAACTATGTTGGGGTCGGCTTCCAGTCTAACCGGATGCAGCTGAGTACCAGTAATTTACATGGAGCGAACACCTTTTTTTTTTTTTTTTTATCGTGTGGAAATCCTCATGGATGTCCACCACCCTTTGGTGGGTGGAGGGGTCTGTCAGACTCTTAATGACTAAAACCACACGGTGTCCTGCTGCCACCTTTAGCCAGGGTGCTGGAGTGCTTGCGCATTTCGTCACGCTCCCCGGCCAGGTGTTGGCCCGCATGAATGTATGCGGACCCCGTCACCCTCAGCGGCCGCGAATGGCCATCTGACCTCCACAACTCAGTTACTAGGTAATACGATACTCAGAGAAGAATATCAATAAACATTCTTGGTGTAACATACAAACAAGAACCGCAGCTTACTCCAACAAAAGCCATTCATAATATTTTACCCGACGTAATTTCTCAACAAGCGTCTAACGAAATAAATCAAGTGCCGAACATTACGGCCGTATGTATAATTACATATACGTAGTATATGTATGTACCAATAAATCAGCCATCCAACCAAGCCGTTGTAACCGCGACCTATCCTTAGAACAATGTAAGAGCATTAATCAATTCCCTATACCATTTTGTTACGTAACTTTCTCATTTTGTAAATTCGAATGTGTGGAAGATTGTTTTAATATTTTCAAGGTTGCTCTTCCATTATAGTCTGAGCGAATATATGTAGTCAAAACCAGCATAGGGTCCAGTTGAAAACCAGTTTCAGGCATTAGTTGTCTGTCATTTATGCTGTACCTACTGGGCCTATTGCGCGCCTCCGCCGCCGTGAGGCTCACAGTACTATTATAATATTAAGTTTTTCAGATTTTTTGTTTTGGTGTGAATAATAAGTGTCTTACTTAACCTGGGTCAAATAAACTTATTTTCTTTTCTTTTCTTTTAGTTTCTGGTGTAGCCAGACTTGACTCGAGCAGTGGTAATGGCCGCGATTTACGTGTAAAATATTTCATCACCACTGCTGTCAAAACGGTGAAGGAAAACATCGAGAGGAAACCAGCATGTCCTAGAACCGAAAATTCGAAGATATGTGACATCTGCAGCGGTATCTACAACGCCACATGCGAACAACGCGTCATACTGACGTCACGCAAAATCCTGCATCTCGCAAGCAAAGTTTACCGCGCAACTAGCATAGATACAAAAGCCCGACATGAATCATCGGGCAGTTGCCCGCCAGACACAACGCCAGTCTGGTTGGAGGATCCACCTTTTTCATAGAGTATGAGTGAACTTTACATCCTCGTCATACCTCTATACATCTACCAACCCGCACCGGGCCCGCATGGTATATTATGACCCACTCCCTCTCACAGACAGAAGGCCTGTGTCGCAGCAGTGGGAACATTATAGGCTGATTATTAAATCACGCATGAACAAAAGAGAATCTGGTAAAATAATTTTAATGAAACCAACCCTGGAATATCAAAAAGAATGTCTGCACAAGTATGCAATAAAATATAAAATTTTCTCTACTTTAATACATTTTTAAAAGGGTTATACAGCCCTTTAAAAATGTATTAAAGTGGATAAAATTTTTCAATTTTCCGAAGTAGGTACAGAAAATGAACGTTATTCGAATGAGCTGAAAATCATACTTTAATATTATAAAGGCGAAAGTTTGTGAGTGTGTTTGAAAGAAAGAAAGACAGAAAGAAAAAGTATTTATTGCGACTCGTACCTATAGGAAGATCACAAACTAAACTAAACACAGTAAAAAATAAAAATCCAAGTTATATAAAAATCGGTTTCTTACTAAACTTCGACTATATCCGACGATGCTGCATACTTATCTCTTTTGTTGACTGTACACTGAAAAAAATAATTTCTTACTACATCACATTAAAGCGATAGACTTACTGACTTTCTACAGTAAGAAGAAATGTTTGTAAAAGAGTAAAAGACAAAACAGTAACTTTTAATGATTGAACTTACTTTTTACTGAAAAAACAACAAAAAAAAAGGAAAACCACCATCGCTGTATTGTAGGAGTATTCCCGTTTGAGCACCTATTTTTAGAGCACCAAAGGTATTCCCATTAGAGCACCAATCAATATTTTACCGTGGTGCTCAAAGGGGAACAATACAAAATATTCAACTTTATTCCCTTTAGAGCACCTACGGTAGCTTCAATGGTTTGAACGATATCACCAAATGAATAAAACAGTTAATTTTGTGACCTTTTAGCTAATTAAAACGTTAAAGTTTACAGTCATGAAGGTAACATTTTGCCTTAAGCTTTAACTGTTTTCGGATCAGTAAAAAATACTGTTTTGAACGTTAGGCTCGTAGGGAACTGTTTAAAGCAGTTCAGATCAATGTTTTTTTCATTTTTATTAACTGCTTATTTCTTTCAGTGTATAAATAGCTCACGAAACTTTTCGACACGTTCCTCTTGAAGGAACCTACTAAACAATAATTATTGTTCCCACACACGGCATTGTGTCAATAATAACGGTACTATAGGAGAACAAACAAACAATGGTCCTAAGCAAACTGTGGAACAAAAGCAACGGACCATTATTTGTTGAACAAAATTATTTATATTTTATCCCGTGGGACGAATGGTTCCAGTACAGAATGTGTATGAATTCGTTTTGCGTCTTCTATCAAATATGGATAGCAAGTTTGTGGTATTTGTTCATTTAAAACAATTGAACGTTACTGTAGGGATTTGACTTCAGAGTTCTCTGACCTAAGGTTCGCAAACAGGCTTCGTAAACACTAGCCTAGGATACAAACACACATACTTAGCAAACGAGTTTTGAGAGCAGTGGTGGCCCTGTGGTAACGACCGCGACTTACGAGACACAGATCGTAGGTTCGAACCCTGACAGGCGCTTTAGTGTGTGTAAATTTGTTCATCACCACTGCTCTCAAAACGGTGAAGGAAAACATCGTGAGGAAACCGGCATGTCCTAGAACCAAAAATTCGAAGACATGTGACATCTACCAACCCGCACTGGGCCCGCGTGGTGGATTACGGCCTACTCCCTCTCAAAAAGAGGAGGCCTGTGTCCCAGCAGTGGGAACATTATAGGCTGATTATGTTATACTTAGCAAACACGAAAGTTTGTGAGGATGGGTGGATGTTTGTTACTCTTTCACGCAAAAACTACGAAACGGATTTGGATGAAATTTGGCACACAGATAGTTTTTAACCAGGATTAACACATAGGACTTTTATCGCAACGATTTGTATGACTATTAGACGATTTTTATCCCGATATTCCCACGGGATCTAAATTTATGAGGGTGAAACCGCGGGCCCTGCTAGTCAATCTCGAATAAAATTGACGTTTGATAGTTTTTTGTATGAAATAACTGGCAAAATTTCAAAATTATTCCACGATAAAGAGAACAGATTATTAAAAACTCAGCCCTAAGTTTATTAAAATTATTTTTCTACAGCGTCATATTAAATTTGCTAGCGAAACTTCACGGACGTGGTGGATGTCAATATATGAACATTACCAAACAAAAAAAAAATGACTATGTTCTTTTTTGCGGTTACCGACTGTTGGTACCGCCTTAAGTATAAGATAGAAACCTGTATTTTTTATTTTGGCGTGTTAATACATCTATAGCTAACACGTGTGTGAAGTTTACCCAAAAAACACTTTTTTTATTATTTTAACTTTCAAGTGACAATACTGCAGGCGATTGATGACCCCAAGAAAAACTCATTAAATTAACTTCGATACCCATTACGTCTGCGATAGCCGTTTCGCTAGCTAATTTATTTTGACCCTGTATACCAAAACCTACACCAAAGTCCACTGAAATTCTTCGAAGATCCTAAACACAGTACTTACTCTCTACCAAGTGTATTCAGCAAACAGTTCTGAACAATGAACCAACTATCCCATAATTAGATAGTGTCGATACAGTTGAGCGAATCTTATCCGGAAACCGGTTGTCCGGCCGACCGCCCCGGACACGGTTCAATGGAACGATTTATGAAACTATATGTCTGGTGTGATTCGGAAAATTGTAACGAAAAGTTGGTAGAACGATTCGTTTCGTGGAACAATGTTTTCTGATGTCTCAATTTTAAGTAAAAGTATCTTTTTTTTTTCTGTATTTGTCGATTCTCCTTACCTTTCAAGGGAAAAGCGAGCATGCACGTATGTATTTGTGATACAATGTAGATATAATGTGTGGCGTAGACTCGGTTTTTTGTATCTGAAGCGGTGTCTACAAAGCCACATGCGAACAACGTGTCATACTGACGTCACGCAAAATCCTGCATCTCGCAAGCAGAGTTTACCGCGCAACTAGCATAATATATACAAAGGCCCGAAATGAATTATCGGGCAGTTGCCTACCAGACACAACACCCGTCTGGTCGGAGGATCTTACCTTTTCTATAGAGTATGAGTGGGCTTTACACCTTGTTCCTCATACCTCTATATATCTATTACTTTTAATACATCTGAAGGTCAATTCTCGTAATTAAAAACGTTCAAAATCTAGGCGAAATCTCATCTCAGCGACAATCAATGTCCAAAAATTTACAAAAATTTAGGGAAATTAGAGATATTTTTGACAGATTGAGACTGAGATCAGACGGTGAAAGTAGGTACTCAAAATCACGAGATTTGCCCCTCTGAACATCAAACTAAACATACATAAGTAGTATTTAGGCATTTGGTCCAGGTAAAATACTGATATTCAGCTGCACCCGGTAAAACTGGAAGCCGACTCCAACATGATTGAGAAAAGGCTACGCGAATAGGTATTATGATAACTAACTACACCATTAACGGGGGTTGAATGCCGTAATTACAGAAACAATAAAAAAGCCATTAGGTCTCGCGTCGATCCACGTTCGAAGTTGCTGTCGTTCATACGAAGGGTTTAGGACACATTTCCAATTGAAAGAAAAGAAAGAAAGAAAGAAAATATATTTATTTGCGGTAAATATGACGCACCAAAAAAAAAATTACAAACATAAAAAAATTGCTCACTCTTTTACCTGATTTATTCCGGTCTGATCCCCTCACCCTCCACCCTCCCCTCGATCCCCTTCTGGCTTACTTGTTACCCACACGCCAAAAAGACATGTTAAAAATTAGATTTAAGGTTGTCTGTTTTGCCGGGGTAGCGGGATCGTCCGAAAGGGTTACCGCTGCCCCGGAACATAAAGGGCTAAGGAAGGAACATGGGTGGGTTTTAGTCAGTAAGAGTCTGACACTCCCTTCCGCTCCACCCAGAGCGGGAGGAGTCATTAGATGATTTCCCAACCAAAAAAAAAAAGAAAAAATGGTTGTCTGTTTCTAAATGTAAACTTGTCCCTTACTGAACTGCACCCTAATTGCGTAACACACTATTACTCTTAATTTTAATCATTTTGAAGCATATTTCTAATCCATTGCTCCATAAGTTCGAAAAATGTGTCTGCTCAACAACGCAAATAACGCAATTAATGTTGTTAAACTGTCAAATTGAAACCCATTGCTACTGATAGTGTGTTACGCAATTACCCTGCTGGTGTTTGTATTAAGAGGAAATGCGGTCGGAGAGACTTTTGAAAAAGCCTAAGTAAAAAGTAATAATTCGAGGTTTGGCTCTCGCCTATTTCTTCCTCCAATATTGTACCAATTTAAAAGATATTTCATAAACTGAATAAGAAGGATATATAATGTGTCACTCAATCACTAGAATTTTAAATCATAAATTTAAAATTCTCACACAAATTCAATCACTAGAATGTTAAATCATGAATTTAAAATTCTACGAATAATGAGTTAGGATAATAGTTTAGATAAGTACACTATCGCAATAGATTTCCCTGTATAGATAGATGTGAGTTGGAAAAAAAAATATGTGCCATCACAGCTGAAGTGGAAAAATGGTTAACTAACTTTTGGAGGCCATTGTAAGTCCAGTACAGCCTATAATTACCACGGCCATCATGTCTTTGTATTAACATGAAAGAAGAAAAAGACCCGACCTCCTGTTCCGTACTTTATGCAACACATCTAAAGAAACGTCCTAAAACAAATGACAATTTCGTCCCTTTCCTTCCTCTCGTTCGTAATCTCACGATCAGATAGTACCTAGACGGAACATTAAAAATTAACGCTTCATTAACTTGCTTAAAAGCATAAAATCACTTTTAAAGATCATTACGAGTTCTTTAACAGTGGGGAGAATATTTTGAGATACTTTTTAGATGAAAATTCCGGACGGTCTGGGGTACGGTCGCATTTGTAAAAAATAGCGGGTAAAGCGCTTACGTAATCGCTGAAAGCGCTTTAAGATCACTGCCACGTGGCATATGAACTGGTTTTGTATATCACGACTGCTTAATATAACATAATCAGCCTTTAATGTTCCCACTGCTGGGACACAGACCTCCTCTCTTTAAGAGGGAGTGGGCTTTAATCCACCACGCGGGCCCAGCGTGGGTTGGCAGCTGATGTCACATGTCTTCGAATTTTTGGTTCTAGGACATGCCGGGTTCCTCACGGTGTTTTCTTTCACAGTTTTGAGAGCAGTGGTGATGAAATAATTTACACAAAGTAAAGTAAAGTGCCTGCCTGGGTACGAACCCACCTACAACTCGTAAGTCAAGTCGGGGCCGTTACCACTGGGCCACCACTGCTGCTTAGGCGCAGTGGAATCAAATATTCGACAAGCTTCTGTACACTAACAGTAATACCTACCTCGTACCTAGTTATCAGGCCCGTTGGTCTCATGGTCACAACCACGACTGTTGAGCGCGGAGTCCTGGTTTCGATTCCCAGGTCGTGCAAAGTGTTATTGGGTTTTTTATAAGGAATTTCTAAGTACCAGCCCGGAGTTTGGTAGTTGGCGATGTGATTCCCCCGTGCCTCGGAAAGCACGATAAGCCGTTGATTCTGCGCCTGATCTCGCTCCGGTCGTGTCGGATTGCATGACGTCCCAGCGGACTGTTGTTTCCCGGAGACCTGGTAGAGAGTAAGAGGAGAGAGAGTGTACCTGTGTCTGCACAAACACTTGTGCACTATAATATCTCCCGCAACGAAGCCTAATCTCCACTGAGATTGGACGCCATAGCCGAAATACGGTCTGGAGGACTATTATTATTTTGCAAAAGTGTACTATTGTATAACGCGAATAACCCCTGAAAAGCGATCTAAATATGTCCTGTCGACACAGCAGCCTCTTGTCCTATATTCCCTGAAGATCTAAAGGCAAACTTAGGTTATGTCTTCACTATTGTAACCCAAAATACTTAACGCATACATACATATTGAACAATAACACTTGTAAACAACTGTCTAAATATAACTACCATCATAGATATCCGTGCGTATGACCGTATCAGTAATACACCCACAGCTCTCAACCTAAATGTACCTAAAGGCACAAAATAAATAGGTGCAGAAGGTCGACTTCATAGAATCAATCTGCCTAGCCTTTTCCCAACTATGTTGGGATCGGCTTGCAGTTCAACTATGCAGCTAAATACTAGTATTTTCCATGGAGCGACTGCCTATCTGACCTCCACAACCTAGTGTACGGGTAATTCGATAGTCCTTGGAAAGACTGGTGGTCCGACTTTCGGGCTTCTGACGACCCGTAACGACTGTCAAAGATCTACGACTGACAGCCGGGTCCGACGGCTTAACGTGCTTTCCTAGGCACGGAGAGGTTTCGGTATGTAAAGATAGTCACCCATACATGGACCAACCATGGCAAGCGTAGCTTAATTTGGTCGATCGTCCCGTGAGGCTGATATTACTTAGCCACAAGCCCTTCAAGGTCGGATCCGTACATCCAGCGCAAGTTGCACGCACACATAGACACTCTTCAAGTACAGCAAGTGCAAGCGCACTCGTGACTAGTATTCGGTTGAGATAAAATGGAAGATCGGTCTGTTCCAAAAGTCTAATGAAAGTGTAAAAAAACCCTGTTCACCGGGGTAATTGACAGTTCAACAACATTCATTGCGTTATATACTTTGTTGAGCAGACAAATTTTTCGAACATGTGAAGCGATGGATTAGTGTTATCCTTCACAATGATTCAAATTGAGATTAATAGAGGTTACGCAATTGCAGTGCATGTTAAATTCGTATACTACCACTCACTAAAGGAAACTGGAAATACATTCATTAGTATTAAGAAGGTTTCAACTTTATACGGTAAGGTAGGATGCCATTATATTATATTGATTATAACTGACATTACAAATTGGAATCCACTTGTACGATTTCTGATCCATTTCTTTACATATTCGTCAAGTAGTTTTGGAACAGACCATATGTGTGCATGCACGTGTCTTCGCTCTGTTATAAGCACACACTGAACCCTAAAATGCTTAATCATCATGGCTTTCAGCCATCTCAGTACAATAGTCGTAGTCAGCAATAATCATTAGTACTAAAGCCAGTCTATTTTAAACCTTTACGGTGATCGGTTGCATAAGGGTCCCCTTTTCTTAATTGTATTAATTAATTAAATAAATAATAATTATCTTTTTAAATAATTTCTTTTTTTAAAAAGCCTCTTTGAAGGGACCCTATAACATTTGGTGGCAGCGGTGGGATACGGAAATCCCCAGTGCCGATTCGCGTAAACTACATTTGCGTTAAATCAGTGAATAGACTCTCCGTATCCTGCAATCCTATAAAATAATTTAATGGTAATAAAACCAGTGAAGTGTTCATAAGTAGCACGTTACGATTCTGCGAGTCGTGTACATCCTGAGTGCATAATAATAAGTGCAGCCTACATGTATCCTGTGAGCGTCCTGCGGACATCCTTTAATCGTCCTGCGAGTATCTTGTGAGCGTCAGTCGCGTCCTTCAAGCGACTAATAGCTTCACATACTTCTGGCATCCTGCGAGTTCCCCGAGCATCCTGCGAGTCCTTCGAGCATCCTGCGAGTCCTCCGAGCATCCTGCGAGTTCTCCGAGCATCCTGCGAGTTCTCCGAGCATCCTACGAGTCCTCCGATCATCCTGCGAGTCCTCCAAGCGGAATCCTGCAGATCCTGAAACGTCATAAGTGTCATCCTATGACCCGCGAGTGTTTTGTGTTTAGTCTAGAGTTCCGTGAATCTAAGAGTGTCGGTTGTGTTATCTGCGTGTGAGTGTCGCTATGCAGCCGTTCTCAGCTCTAGCTCTTATCGCCGCCTACGTATTCCTGTAAGTCAACGAACATATTGCTAACTGTAACCTTATCCCTGCTAGTTTATAATTAACATTTTGTGACTTGACGTCTAGAATTTGCATGTTATGCCTCCTAAAGTACCAAAAAACGAAGATAGTAAATTGCAAATTGAAATTCCATCTGAGTTTTCAGACCTAAAATCTCCAATCTTATCACCAAGAATTACTAGGCAAACAGTAGAAATGGAGCTTAATACTTTATTAAAATTCGTAAAACCATATGACGGCAGTCGCGAGAAACTAAATTCGTTTATTAACAATTGCAATAATACTTACGAGCTAGCATCCGAGGCACAAAAGCCAATTATATTTAAATACATATTATGTCAACTTACAGACAAAGCCGAAATTGCGTGTTCGATTAAAGAGTTCACATCTTGGGAACAATTAAAAGAGTTCCTTAAAACTCAATTTTCAGAAAGAAAACACTATACACATTTACTTAATGACCTCCAGGAAAGCAAACAAACTTCGTCTGAAAATGTAGGACAATTCGCCCTTCGCATGGAGACTTACCTTTCTCAATTATTAACAGAGATATCACTCTCTAATTATAAAGCCAAGGAAGTACCGGGACGCACAGCGGCCATGGAGGACCTAACACTCCACCACTTCCTTATGGGCTTAAACCCTCGCGTATCAAACATGGTAAGGTGCAGGGCACCTAAAACTTTCAATGAGGCCGTTAACTTAGCCATTTCCGAAGAAAGGATTTTAGAAACTCTTTATAGGCGAAATCATAGCTCACAACATGAAAAACAGGCTAGCCAAAATAGGTCTAAACCTAAAACCTTTGCTCAGAACAATAAAAACTCGCAGAAATCATCTTCGCAACCAAGTACGTCGGGTAGCAATCACAAACACGACCCAAACCTTACATGCAAATATTGCAAAGAGATTGGTCATGATATAAATAACTGTCAAAAGCGACAGAAACGTTACCCGAGTTCTCAACCTCAACAGGATCAAAGTAAATCCTCTGGGTCCCAACCCAATCCTAAATCTCCTCAAGTCAATTTCATTGATGATTGCGATGACTCTGATGAATCTACCCACGATGACGAAGGTGAAAATGTCGAAGTGGAAGATTTAAACGAATAAACGTCCTGCAACCGTGCCGAACGGGACGTCAAGTCAAAGTCGGCACACATTTGAACCACATGAGTTCAATCTTTCAAAATCCCGAGGTTATACATCAGGGTAACCAGCCCCAAAACGGCAACCTCAATCCTCTTAAGGTTATACATCAGGGTAACCAGCCCCAAAACGGCAACCTTAACTCTTCCGAGGTTATACATCAGGGTAACCAGTCCCAAAACGGCAACCTCAATCCTCTTAAGGTTATACATCAGGGTAACCAGCCCCAAAACGGCAACCTTAACTCTTCCAAGGTTATACAGCAGGGTAACCAGTCCCAAAACGGCAACCTCAATCCTCTTAAGGTTATACATCAGGGTAACCAGCCCCAAAACGGCAACCTTAACTCTTCCAAGGTTATACAGCAGGGTAACCAGTCCCAAAACGGAAACCTCAATTCTCCTAATAAAATTTATGAGGTTAGCATCGATACCTCTAAAAAGCTACTACCTCATGTGTTGATAGAGTCACAAGTCTCTGATATTCCACTAACACTCCTTGTAGACTCAGGGTCTGCAATCTGCTTGTTAAAAGAATCAAGTGTTCTAAACAAGCCAAAAATCATTCATAAACCTATAAGCATTAAAGGCATCGATCCTGGCGTTGAAACCACTCAAACTATGGGTTATTTTAATTTAATATTAAAAGTTTCTGATTCTAAGTCAATTAACCATAAATTTCACATGATCAAAGAAATTAACCTACCTTACGATGGCATTATAGGTAATGATTTCCTGACGGCTAACAGTTGCAACATTGACTATAGTCGTGATGTTCTTAAAATAACACGCAATGAAATTAAAATCCATTTCTTTGACTCTTGCTACATCATACCACCACGCACGGAGACTGTAATAGAATGTACCGTCACAAATCCAGAATTAAAAGAAGGCGTGATCCTAGATCAACATCTTTCTAGTACTCTTCTAGTTGCTAATTGTATAGCAAAGGTAAAAGATAATAATAGAGTCAATATATCCATTGTTAATACCTCTAATAAACCTGTTAAGGTTAAACGCAACCTTAACCTTAAGCTAGACCCAATTGCCGCTTATCCTATTCAATCGACCCCTCTTAGTGAAGACGTAGTTGAACGTACTAGGAAAGTTCTAAATTCCCTGAGAACTTCCCACCTGAATGACGAAGAAGCTCAAGCGCTCTTTAATTTATGTTCAGACTATTCTGATATATTCCACCTACCAGAAGAGGCTTTGTCTTTTACGCCAACCATCCAACATGAAATCAAAACCACTAGTAACACTCCGATACATACAAAATCTTACCGTTTTCCAGAGTGCCATAAAGAGGAAGTGGACACCCAAATTAGTAAAATGTTGAACCAAGACATCATCAAGCCCTCAAATTCTCCATGGTCTTCTCCTATATGGATTGTTCCTAAAAAAGCAGACGCTTCTGGCCAAAAGAAATGGCGCATCGTAATTGACTATAGAAAGTTAAACGATGTCACAATAGGTGAAATTTATCCTATCCCTCAAATTACCGAAATTCTTGACCAATTGGGTAAAAGCCAGTATTTCACTACCCTCGACCTTTCATCAGGTTTCCATCAATTAATGATATCTCCAGAAGACGCACCTAAAACAGCCTTTTCTGTACCTCAAGGCCACTTTCAATTCAATAGAATGCCGTTTGGCTTAAAAAATGCCCCAAGTACGTTTCAGAGACTTATGAATACTTGCCTTGCTGGGCTACAAGGCTCTCGTTGTTTTGTTTATTTAGACGATATAGTCCAGTATGCATTCGATTTAAATTCAGCAATCCTAAATCTCAAGGCCATTTTCGATAGACTTCGACAATTCAATTTAAAACTTCAACCAGAAAAATGCGAATTTCTCCGAAAGGAAGTTACTTACCTTGGTCACATTATAACCCAAAACGGTGTAAAACCAAATCCAGATAAAGTAAAAGCTGTAACACAATATCCCGTTCCAAAATCTGCAAGAGACATTAAATCTTTCTTGGGCCTCGTGTCATACTACAGGCGTTTTATCCCTAACTTTTCGAAACTAGCCAAATCCCTTACCTTGCTCCTGAAAAAGGACGCCCCGTTTGATTGGACGAATGAACAACAACTTAGTTTCGAAACCCTAAAAAATAAACTAGTCAAAGCACCTATATTAGCTTATCCTGACTTTAATCAAACCTTTTTGTTAACCTGCGATGCATCTAATTATGCTATATCAGCTATCCTGTCTCAAGGTCCCATCGGGCGTGATCTTCCAATTGCTTATGCGTCCCGCACCTTAAATAAAGCCGAATGTAATTACAGTGTTACGGAAAAGGAATGTTTAGCGATAGTATTTGGAACTAAAACCTTCCGACCATATTTATATGGTCGCCGATTTACCATTGTAACAGATCACAAGCCGCTTCAATGGTTATTCAATTGCAAAGATCCCGGATCTAGACTCATTCGATGGAGGTTAAAACTTGAAGAATTTGAATATGATATTCAGTATAAAAAGGGTAAAATAAATACCAACGCAGACGCTTTGTCTAGATTTCCTGTTAATCCCGTTCAACCTACTGCTGACGAAATAACAACACCTAATCTTCTAAATTCCGAAGCTAATATTACACCTGGAAATGTTGATAGTAATTCAGATAGAGATTTCTTCGACTTCATTACGTCACCTGCTTCCCTTCATTCGGATGAACTTAATCCCGACCATCTCTTTGAAATTCCTACCCCAGAACTTATTAATACAGAATCTCCAAATCCTACCCCTATAAGAGTCCCATCAGAAAACACTATAATTCAAGACGCGCACCTCAGTTCCATGCCTGACTTATCCACCGTCGACTATTCCAACTTCCTGAAACAAATAGCGGATAAAAATAAATCTTTCAATACACACATTATCGAACATAATGACAGTTTGCTAAAAGCCACTTCTAAGGTTGTCTTAGTGCCCACATCGATTGATTTGGATGAATCAAATCCGTATATTGAAGAAATATTAAATAATTTAGAAAATCAAAACCAAATCCGTAACCAAGAAAAACAACTACATTCCTTCTATAAAGTCCAATCAGGAAATAAAGATTACTACTTCCTGTACGTAAAAGTACATCACTTCGACCAGACGTCATATGACGAAATATTTAAAACTCTCAAATGTATTCGTAATGAACTTGTAATAACTGATCAAATTAAAGAAATTAGTATATCCGACTTCCGTGACCCTTTTGAAAAACACAGTTATATTAAAATATATAATATTATAAACTATCTATTTCATAATACTGGCATACAAATAGATATCTATCATAATAACGTTACTTACCCATCACCGTCTGAAGTTAAGAAAATTCTCTACGACAATCACGACTTACCCATAGCTGGTCACCTTGGTGTCAGTCGTATGTATGATAGATTGAAACAGTTATATTATTGGAAAGGTATGCGCAACGACATAGAGTCGTATGTTAAAAGTTGTAAATTGTGCCAAGAAAATAAAGCTTTACGCAAAATGAATCGCGCACCAATGCAAATTACAAGTTCGTCAACTAAACCATGTGAGCGCATATCGCTTGATATAGTAGGACCTCTTCCAGAATCCGGTCCGGCAAACCTTAAATTCATATTAACACTACAAGATGATTTCACTAAATTCTCCACCGCGTACCCTGTGCGCAGCACTACAGCCGAAGAAACATGCGAATGTTTACTACATTTCATATCAATATTCGGCCTTCCAAAAATGATTTTGACAGACCAAGGCACTAACTTTACAGCAGACCTATTCAAGAAAACGTGTGCATTTCTAAAAATTAAACAGCTATGGTCAACTCCATACCACCCACAAACACAAGGCGCCCTTGAACGAAGCCACTCAACCTTGAAAGAATATTTAAAATCTTTCGTCAATAAAGAACAAACAAATTGGCCCCGTTATGTATATACAGCCATGCTTACTTATAATACTACTGTCCATACCGTAACGCACTACACTCCGTATGAATTAATGTTTGGCAATAAACCGTTTATCCCAAACTCTGTATGTAACGAAAGCCTGGACGCCACATACCCCGAATATGTCCGTATGCTACAAAATCGCTTAAAGTATTCTCGCGATAAAGCTCTTGAATATGTCCACAGATCTACGATAACGTCTAAAACATATTATGATTCCCATAGTCGGCCAGTACAATATAAAATCGGCGATTACGTTTACTTAAAGAATCACCTTAGAATGCGAAAGGCCTTATCACCCATATGGAAAGGTCCGTATAAAGTCGTAAAAGTTCACGGCAATAACACTTTATCACTATTGATAAACAGACGACACGTCCGTCATCATTATGACCAAGTGAAACTCGCAGAAGTCGCCAACAACCTGTGAAAGAAAACTTTTAAATTAGAATCATAATTAAATCGATATTTTTAGTATAGATAGACTACCTATATACCTTTATGTAATCCTTATAGACTAGTTAGGTTAGTAGTAATTAGTCATTACATTAAATATTTAGTTAGTATTTATAATACATGCATACCTATGTACTTACAGTGCCTCAGCGGAGCTCCAACCATCTAACGAGTATGTCCACGCGATAACTGCGAGTCCTGGAATATACTTCGATTACATAGGGAAATTAAAAATCAATAATGGCATTCTAAATGTCATTATGCCGTTAGATATTTTACATATTAAACCGCACATAGAAAATATAAATTCAGCACTAGAAACACTAATTTACACATGTAAACAAACCGGCTATATAAAACGCTCAGAATGCCACAATACGGTGGAACCATTAGTAGTTCAACAACGAAATTTAATAAAACTATTTAGTTCCATATCTTACCTTATTGATAATGGTGATCACAGAAACAAACGAGCATGGTTTGGAGGAATTGGAACGATTCTAAAACAAGTTTTTGGTACTTTAGATGAAGACGACGCTATTCAATATGATCGAGCTATTGAATCAATACAAAATAATCAAGATAAACATATGTCTTTCATAAAAAATAATATTTTAATAACTAAATCTGTTATATCAACGTATAATAATACGTTTCACAAGATTCAACAAAACGAAGTAAAGTTAAATGACGCTATCAGCAAACTCTCGAGCAGTATTCAAAATATTTCTAAAACAATGCATATTTTAGAACTAGATTTTGTCCGTAATACATTGGAAACTTCCATGGTCACCCTAACATTTCAACTTGAAGACATAACAAATGCGATGATGCTTTGTAGTCAAAACATACTGCACCCGTCCGTTATGTCGCCTACCGCTATGTACCGAGAATTAGCTGATAACGTAAGGCATCTGCCGAATAATTTATACTTACCTGTACAATTAGATATAAGTTCAGTTCATACTATTATAAAAGTTTCTACTTTATTATGTTATTATTTTAACGATAAACTAATATTTCTTTTGCGTGTCCCTTTGATATCCAATCAAGAATATTCTTTGTTTAATAATATTGCATTACCAACACCTCACGACGCCAATCAACTAAACACATTTGGTTTAATTGTACCAAGCGCTAAGTACATAGCTATAACAAAAGACAAATCAAATTACTGTAAATTAGAATCATTGGAAAATTGTAAACTAATACGTTTGGCAGAATATTTATGTGAAATTCCTATTATTTACAAAACTGATTCAAGACCAAGTTGTGAAAGCGAACTGTTATCTAAAACTATCAAAGATATTCCTGCGATATGTAATATTAAACTTATTCATGGTAATCTAGATATTTTTAAATCGCTCAATAATAATAAATTTATATATGTTCAATCTGAATTAACGAAACTTTCACTAGATTGCCAAGGTCACAATCAGATAAAGGAAATGAATATATTCGGTATTGGCATCTTATCTATACCAACCAATTGTATCGCCTATTGTAGAGGTACCACGCTGTTACCTAGATATAGCAATGTTCTAAACTTAACTTCACCTATTAATCTGCCAGATTTCAATTTAATAAATAGTAGTTGTTGTAAAACAAATAGTATAACGAATAATATGTCCCCTACCCACTTAGAGCAAATTAACCTAGATGATATGAATCATGTTAGCAAAGCAATTAACAACCTCTTATCAGACGTTGATAAAATTCAGGAAACACCCCACATAATTAAATATGGGACACATTATTCAATAATTATGAGTTTAATTGTATGTTTTATTTTGTTCTACTTAGTTTATAGAATTGTAGTTTTTTGTAAACCCAATTGCAACCTTCGCAAATATAGTTTCCGCAAATGCGATAAATCTAAATCGGAATCTGTAGAACTGGAGCAAACCATTCAAGAAATTCCAGCTCCAGCCCTAAGAACCTCTTTCTAGGGTTAACTTTGGTAATCATCCCCAAAGTTCACTCTGATAGGGGAGGTGTTATAAGCACACACTGAACCCTAAAATGCTTAATCATCATGGCTTTCAGCCATCTCAGTACAATAGTCGTAGTCAGCAATAATCATTAGTACTAAAGCCAGTCTATTTTAAACCTTTACGGTGATCGGTTGCATAAGGGTCCCCTTTTCTTAATTGTATTAATTAATTAAATAAATAATAATTATCTTTTTAAATAATTTCTTTTTTTAAAAAGCCTCTTTGAAGGGACCCTATAACAGCTCGTTATATGAAGCCGGGGCTTCTGTATCTACCTATTTTGTGCCAACGGTTAACTCAGGAGTTTCTTCAAGTGGAACTTGTACCATAACTATAGTAGTGGTCCAGCATTCAACAATGGGTAAAAGGATCAAATTGGAACGCACGACTGATCAGGAAATCACACAATATGTAATGCTTTGGCGGTTACGGTAAGGAATATGTGTTAAGTCTAGTGTAAGACTTGGGACGAATCAAAGTCTGGGGCGAATGTATATAACTCAAAGGTTACACTTTACATAAAATGGTTACGAATTTTCAAAGGCATTTTGAATTTCGATGTACCTTAGTCTTTTCGTGGTGGCCTGGATATACAAATCCAATTTGACAAATATTACAAAATTGTCTGATTTCAAAAACACGCAGAAGTTCGGCGTGGACCAGGTACAGTCAACAAAAGAGATAAGTATGCAGGATCGTCGGATTTAGTTGGAGTTTAGTAAGAAACCGATGGATGTTGTCGACTGATATTTAATTTGATAAATGAGCTGTTTGTTTTCTATTAATAAAATTAAATTTTAGTCGAGAACGTCCATCGGTTTCTTATTAAACTTCAACTATATCCGACGATCCTGCATAGTTATCTCTTTTGTTGACTGTGCCTTCGCCATAATAAGAAGGTCCCTCTCTGTAGGGCACTGCAAATTATTTCAATAGCAACTATGTAACCTATGGCAAATAATGTAATTTAATGTCCTGTGTCCTGTAATATTAATTACTTTTCATACCTAGTGTTGCATAAAATCAATTATTTTCGAACTGAACAGACAGCTGTGCTGCTGGGGAGTTTGTTCCGCCATTTCTTCTCCCCAGCGAAAGCACTAGGACGTGGCGAAGGGCGGGCGTTTTGGAGGACTGTCTTTTGTAATTTTGGCGTTCGAAAAGTGCTGATTCTCAGCCTAGTTTGAATAAATGACTTTTGATTTTGATTTTATGAATGTATGACAAGCTTAAGGACAAAGAGGTGTAGTACAAAATTGTCCATCACACCGTCTCGTAATTCCTTTATCCATGTCAGGACATTCACAGCCACAAAATTATAACGCCTGAAATTGGTACATTCAAGGGTAAAACGGCGGAAAATTGGCATTACTCCGAATTTACGTAAATCGGGGCTCAGTCTTCCCCCATTCAGTCCGGAAGGAGAAACTGCCCAAGTTTATTAATGCGTCGTTCATCTTGGACCGTTCGCAGTTCCACACGTTTCCGGATAAGGGGGACTAAGGGCTCAAACACATAAACACGTTACGACGACGTAACGTGCCACGGCACAGCAGCGTGACGTGAATGTTTACGGCACGGTGCCGTGACGTGGAAATCGACGTCGAGCAACGTAAAAATCCACGTCATGAAAATCCACGGCACGACAACGCAACGTGCCACGCTATTGAAGCCGCCGGTGGCGCATTTGTAGAATTGCCGCAGTTAATTTCGAGAAATGGACCGCACTAGACGTGTTCTCGTCCTGCTAATATTAAGAAGACGGATAAAGAAGAAACAGATACAAAGAAAATATTGGATCCATCCATATCTTTCAGTCATGAATAACGGGAGTCACTTCGAGAAGAAGTATAAGGAGTGCACCGTGAGATTTTACGTCACGACGAGGACGTGCCGTGCAACGTGGCACGTTACGTTGTCGTAACGTGATTATTTACGTTGCTCGTACCTAAAAAAGTTGCTAAATTGAAGAGTACAACTGTGACGTAGCATGACAACTGAATAGACTGGTATTACGTTTAGTCGGTTAACTAAGTCACGTTGTTTTTTTGTTTACCTTTATTTAACTACCTAAACCTATGAGTAGATTAGATTTAGATTTAAAATTGAATATTTATTTATTCGAGCAGTCTTCCATGATGTTCGCTTACAAACGGACCTCACCTAAAGTCTGTCGATATCGTTTCACCCTTATCATAACTGAGGAAGAAGACTGTAAATTCTAATAACTTTTTATCTTTAGTACTTAATAAGAAATATTAATTCATAGCTTTCCTGATAAAAGATAAATTGAAAACTGCTCCAATTTTTTTTTCTATAAACAGACTCTCTTTTGATGTTGTCGGTAACTATGCACTTTATTTTCGTGTTGTTGTTGTTGTTCGTTTTATCGGCAACACAAAGGTTCTAAGCCTTTGTATTTAGTAAATACGGTTGAAATTACCTAATCAAAACAAAACTCACAACCAGTATAGGGGACCAATTAAGGCTCCCGCAGGCAGGCGCGACGCGACAGCACGACGCGACGCCAGTGAACAATTTCTATGAAAACTTCATGGTAATTGCTCTACCAAAATCGCGTCGCGCCGTCGCGTCGTGTCGCGCTTGTCTGTGGGAGCCTTTAAGCCCACTGAAATTTAACAACACATCTGCAGCAACTGAAACCGAACTGAGAATAGGTATAAAACCGAAAAATAAAAAACAAATAACCTGGATCCAATCCTACAAAGCCTACAAGTTCTGCATTTGACATGCAATTCCGATTCGATATCGGCTTAAAATAAATGTAATCGGACATATGACGAATGTTCGCCATACATCACTCGTTATACAGTCATTCGATACGGCCCGTATGATCGAATGGTATCGATAAATCCTTTAAAGGGATGGGGTCATGTTCATGTCCGCGTATGTTTTTTTTTTTACACTGGCGTTATTAAATTCAGAAAAAAAATGTCTATTAAAAGTTATTGTGTAATTTTTTGGTTTCAATGCGGACTGTGGCATACTAAATACTTTTGATAAATATTAATCTAATCCGAGCGAATACGTGCACAAGTGGCCAGATTTGCGAGCGAATGCAGCTCAAAGGATTAGCTATGTAGGTACTCTCACTGAGGGAGATAGCAGTGCATGGGTTTTAATACTTTTGAAACGTTACAGGATTGACTATCGAAGATATTTCATCATGTTGTAATCTGGTCTTTTCCGAAACGAAAAAAACTCAAGTTCTAATTAAGAGAAAATAATGAGCGCAAATCATGAGACCAGTAACTCAAACTTCTGTAATATTCTAAGGACGTAACATTTAGTGCATAACTGCATTATCTAGACTCCAGGTATCCGGGCTAAATTCTAGCTAAGTAGGTAAATCTCGCTTTGCCAACGTTTCGGGATTAAACATGAATTCGTGGTATACGGGCAAAGAGTTCGGAGAACAGAACATACATTTGAATTATAGCTATAGTCCTTTCACATTTACATGTCTGACAGCTGCAACCCAACAGCAACCTTATTACAACAACTATAAAGTTCACTGTGATTTTGACAGACTTGACAGTTGCAGCAACCCAACAGCAACCTTATTGTCACGAGATTAAAGATCATTGTGATATTGACAATTATGCAAAATCAGAGGTAGAATAACTGTGAATGGACTATAAGGCCGGCGCTGACTGACGTCGCGGCACGGCACGGCACGGCAGGGCGTGCTTCGGCAGCCCGAAGGACGCTTTGGTAATCACTTCGCATACCTAGTGCTCAAAGAAAAAAAAAACATTAAATAAAAAAAAAACTATCAGGGCTATCTAAAAAATTTAATTAATAGCCCTGATAGTTTTTTTTTATGTTTTTTTTTTTCTTTGAGCACTATGCGAAGTGATTGAAAAAAAAAACAAAAATTGGTCATAACTTTTGAACCGTAAAAAAATTCACCGACATTCTCAGGGTGAAAAAGTTTGGAAATGACCTTGCCCACGCCCCTTTCCGATTTGATCCATACTTCCAGGGACAACCTGTTTATGTGTAAGATAAATACCAAATCTTGCTCTAGTAAAAAATACTAATATTTGTTCCAGTCTTTAATTAATATTTAAGACTTCAAAATCGAAATATCATACGGTCTATTCCAAAACATTGAACATTAGGTATTGGAACTCTCATAGCAACATGATTTTTCATAAGACAACAATATTTTTTCGGAATTGTGAGCCAGTATAATTTAATCTTCCTATCTTGTGTTTCAGAAAGAAATGCTTTCTATCAAAACGGGTTCATTAAAACAAATTTCGACACCGCTCTTTCTGAGCAACATTCTGCTGCCACTAATTAATTTGACAAGACTAAACTAAAATGTATCTTCTGTCCTTTTCTTAATGAAATAGAAAGACAAAGATGCACTGAAAATTTAGTTTAGTTTGTGAACAAGGGAATCGGAACCAATATCAACATAAGGCAGTTATTATTGAAATTCAAGATTACATTCACGCAATAAATTATTCGGATTTAATAATTTCATTTTATGATCACAGTTTCCGATTAAGGTCGTAAAAATTTCATTTGCTCATTGCACCTGGGTTTGACTTTTTGGTAATTAATTTTCTTTTAATGAGCTGCTAAAAATGTTCATGTGAACTGTTTAATTTCGTTCGTGCTGAATTAACTACCTATTCATAATTTATGGGTATTGAAGTCAAAATTCAGTTCTAGACTAAGTTCTTTCTTTATTTACAATTTTCTTAAAATAATAACGATTAGGTATATATTGTACAAGTATATAAAACGAGTTCGAATGAGAGTTTAAATGTACTAAGTTCATTATCGATGAAGATTTTCTAAAATCCATACTTTATACTAATATTATAAATTCGAAAGTAACTCTGTCTGTCTCTCTGTATGTTACATTTTGATGCCTAAACCACTGAATCGATTTAGATGAAATTTGGCATAGGGATAGTTTGATTCCCGGGAAAGCACATAGGATAGTTTTTATCCCGATATTCCCACGGGATCGAAACTTATGCAGGTGAAACCGCGGGGCGCAGCTAGTAATACTATATAAAGATAAAATATTAAATTTTTTGTGTGTTTGTTACGCTTTTATGCTAAAACAGCTGAACAGATTTGAGTGAAATTTGGCACATAGGTAGACCATGACCTGGATTAAGACATAAGATACTTTTTATCCCGATATTCCCACGGGATCGAGACTTATGTGGGTGAAACCGCGGGGCACAACTACTCATATAATTATAATATTATGATAAAGATCTTAGTTTTCTATCTTAAATATTATGAAAGCTAAGATGTCAGCTCTTATCTTTCATAATATCTATTTTTGGGCCCATTTTCGTTGAATTCTGATACGCTTATCTTTATAGATGGAAAAATAATTTCCATTTAATGAATTCGCAAAAGAAAACTTTAGGAAAAACAACATTATTTTAAAATTTTTGTTAGGTTTCTCATTAATGTCTGTGCCTCTGCCTGATTTTGGTGTGGATGTCAGTTACAGTACACTTTAGGTAGGTACAAAAAAACAACAAAATATTTTATTCACTTCACCTTTATTTATTTAAAAGTCACATTAACACAGACAAGGACATTTAGCACTTCAGTGGACTAGGACTAATGTCTATGTCAAAAACAGATATGCACAACACAACTTTACACTTATAAGACGCATTAAGGCTCCCACAGACAAGCGTGACGCGACGCGGTGCGACGCAATTCTGGTAAAACAATTTCCACGAAGTTTTCATAAAAATTGTTCTACTATATAGTCGCGTCGCACCTGTCTGTGAGTGCCTTAAAACGAGATTAGGCGAATAGGTATATGATTCCAATTTGTCGTTTCTTTTAGAAAAAAACCGGCAAGTTTTTTTTTTTTTAATCTGTCTTACAAAGTTCGGCCATCAGTATTCAGTAGCTTATTTAATTTACTAAGACCTTGCAAAGATCAGCATATAGTATTTTTGACTATTTTTTTCACTACTAGCAGCGCCCCGCGATTTCACCCGTATCATACCCGATCAATCTTTCAGTGTAAATTCTTTAAACTTTTGTGAAGTTCTGGTTGTTGTTACATTTAGGTACATATAATTTACTTGTATAGTAATCTGTGGAAACTGTTTCTGGATTGTGTTGAACTGATTGTGTACTTAGGTATGTTTGTTATTGCATCTGTTTGTTTCTCAAATAAAATAAGTTTCGATCCCGTGGGTATATCGGGATAAAAACTATCCTATGTCCTTTCCCGGGACTCAAACTATCTCTATACTAAATTGAATCTAAATCGGGTTTTTTTTTTTAATGGACTCGCTCTTGACTCTAGTCAAGGTCAAAGGTGACAGAGACAAAGGCGACGATGGAGCGAGCCAGAAGAAGCCTGTTCAATCTCCCTTTGAAGAGATTTGGGTTGTATGCGCTCGGAAAAATTGGATAGATAACTTCAGTTCGTCATCTTTAAATCCCGTGTGTATATTCATAATAGTTTGTAAAATGTAAGGCATATTGTTGTTACCTGCTCCCGAGTCACGAAAACTATTCCTGTCTGCTTTGCCGCTTATTATGGTTAGTTAATGTTACAAAACTTTATCATAATTATTGGTGTACCTAGTTAATAGTTCTCGGTTTGTTTATTAGAGAGTTTGAAGCTAATTTATTTATTATTTATTTAATAAGGCTTATTAACTAAACACATACACGGCGCTAACCGAGAGTCGTTGACAAAATATTGATCTAGCATGTATTTAAATTAGAGGAAAGCACGGCGCTATCAATTAGCGTACTAGTACAGTCAACAAAAGAGATAAGTATGCAGGATCGTCGGATATAGTTGAAGTTTAGTAAGAAACCGTTGGATGTTCTCAAATAAAATTTAATTTTATTAATAGAAAACACACAGCTCTTTTATCAAATTAAATTTCAGTCGACAATATTCAGAGAGACTAGGAATATTGAAAAAGTTATAAAAATGTTTGAAGTAGTTGCTTAATCTGCACTTTATTGTGTAGGAATTAAAGTTATTTTTCAATAAACTCATATTTGTTTACATTTTTGGCAAATATGTCGCGAATGCAAATTAGTGCATTTGTTAATATATTTTAAAATATACTATAAACGAAGCAAAAGGAGTATGCTAGGATTCTGCCTACCCACACGGGAAGAAAGCGTGATTATATGGATAGGTATATGTAAACTTTTCGTTAATGCTGTAAAAATACAAGTGAAATAAAGTAAATAATTTTAAAATAAAGCTTTTTACTTTTGATTAACAAAACCAATCCCTCATTACTGATTCCATTCGAATAAGGTAACATCAGTTCAACAGGAAGAGCCTTCCCAATACACATTTCAATTTACACGACAAATAATTTATCAAATTCACCACCATTGTGCTGGCGTTGTAAAGTCAGGGGAAATATTCTTTAACACATTGTAGGCCTCTGAACACATTGAAGGACATATGGAGGGGCTTGTGTCTAAGAAATAACAGCCGCACGGTTCGATCGATCAGGTTAAGCTACGCTTGCCGCGGTTGGTCCGTGGATGGGTGACCATCTTTACATACCAAGACCCCTCCGTGCCTCGGAAAGCACGTTAAGCCGTTGGTCCCGGCTGTCATTCGTGGATCTTTTTACAGTCGTTACGGGTCGTCAGAAGCCCGAAAGTCTGACAACCAGTCTTACCAAGGGGTATCGTATTACCCAGTTACTGGGATGTGGAGGTCAGATAGGCAGTCGCTCCATGTAAAATACTGGTATTCAGCTGCATACGGTTAGACTGGAAGCCGACCCTAACGTAGTTAAGAAAAAGGCTAGGCAGATGATGATTGAAGGACACTGAACGAGACACAATAGAGGTTCTATTGTTTTACGTCGAGGGGCGTTAAGCCACAAAGTGTTAAGCAAATTAACAACCAACTGAATAGGGATGACGACGGGGTAAAGTAAACGAAATTCTATTTAGTCCGTCAGTTAGATTATTAAAAAATAATGGACACATATTTTTCCTTGTGTCAATCAACCAAAAAATTACAAAGATAAAGCGTGTCAAAGTTTGGGAGTGGGGTCTCGTGACCTCACGGTCGTGTATGTAAAAATTGTACCAACATGTGGCGTCATGCGACATTTCAAATCAATATATCTCTGTAATGTTTTGATTAAGTGAAAAAAGAAAAAATACGTGCCCAATACTTTTTAATAATCTACCTGATAAACGATGAAAAAAAAGTTTGTCGTCATCCCTATTGTCCGTATATTTAATTACAACTTATTCTCTGACAGTTGTTTGAAATGACTATGACACAGCAAATTGACTTAGAGTGACAGCAGCAACAGCTTAGCAATTATTTCCTTGACAATAACAATCGGGTTCAGACTTCAGCGTTCAAGTATCTACTGTTATTTAACTTAATAAATAATGCCGGGTCCACACTAACGAGAAACGCCGCTGTTTATCGCGATAATCGGGCGATAACTGTAGGTGCAGCCACAGCTTATCGCGATAATCAACGGCGTTTCCCGTTGGTGTGGCCCCGGTATACGAAATTACGTGTTTTAAGTACGGATGAATTACTTTAAAGGATTTTCAATTACGTGTTTAGACTGCTTGGTAATTAATATGTCGGTGGTACAGTATTTTTATGTCACGAAGAGACGCGCGCTTTACATGTGGTAATCAAGTGAACACGCTGTGAATGTGTGCGTGGATACGAGTAGCGTTAGGACATGACACACACTTCCGAATTCGCCATTGTATCGGACGGTGCCGAGAGACACTTACACACATATTCATAGCGTTTTTGTACACTTGGTACAAATAGCGCAATCCGCGAATATGCGGCCCACTCTACTTCCAAATCTCTTACAGTACAAATAAAAAATATAATAAATGTGCAACATTCCGCTAGTGTTTTAGTTTTGTCGATACCCAGTAATTATTTATTAGTGGGTAATTGTATAAAAAAACTAACACACTAGCGGAATTAACTAGTGATAACCACTAGCGCACTAGAGTAGTGGTGGCCAAGTGGTAACGGCCGCGACTTACGAGTTGTAGGTCGTAGGGTCGAACCCAGATAGGCGCTTTACTTTGTGTAAATTATTTCATCACCACTGCTCAAAACGGTGAAGGAAAACATCTCGAGGAAACCGGTATGTCCTAGAACCAAAAATTCAACGACATGTGACATCTGCCAACCCGCACTGGGCCCGCGTGGTGGATTACGGCCCACTCCCTTTCACCGAGAGGAGGCCTGTGTCCCAGCAGTGGGAACGTTATAGACTGATTATGTTATGTTATGTTAACCACTAGCGATTAGTAAAAAGAGTGGGGCGCGTCTTCGTGGATGGCACTATCTATAACCACAACCAAAAGTAAAGCGCGAATCGCTTCGTGGGATAAAAATAATAAAAGGGCTTTTTCAGCAAGTGAAGAAATACAAGCTGTGAGTATACATCATAGATATTTTTACATTTCTATGGTATACATGCATATTGGCAAATATAAGTAGGTACAGATAGCTATACTATTATATTTATTTATTTCTGTAACTGCCCATGACATCACAGCGGGCCCTATCAGAATACCAGCGCTGTGACATTTATTTTTTAAATGTTGCAGCATCATGCTGAGATAGGAGCCTTTTGGCCTCGTATAGGACGTTTTGTTTCATTTTTCTTTTTATTACTCTTTTTTTATATAACTTGGATTTTTATTTTTTACTGTGTTTAGTTTAGTTTGTGATTTTCCTATACGAGTCGCAATAAATACTTTTGCTTTCTTTCTTTCTTCTATACAAGTATTTTTGGCGCGTATTCAAAATCTGAACTAACATTTGCATCTTGTTTTCAATCAAATTTCACAAATCAATTTCGCAAATGTCTACGAACGGCGCGCCCCTGTCAACGTCATTCAAGTGCCAGAAGCTTGCTTGTTCAACTGTAAGTCTAATTAAATTGCCCGCTTGACATTTAAAACCATTATACAGGCTGGGTAAAAAATCGTGGATCAAACGAAACAGGGCGATAGTGTGAGTTATTTGCAGAAAAGAAAATTAAAAAAAGTTAATAATAAAAAAATTAAAAAGTACCATCACTACAACAACAGTGCTTTTATGACAGTGAGGACCATGATTTATCAGTATTCGCACTTTTTGAATATCTTTTAGGTCTCACGAATAATTATTTGTAACTTTAGAACCTCACTGTAAACACTCAAATTGTCATAACTTTTAAAGAGACCAAGTTAATAGGGCTGCTTGGGGGAGGCCTGTCCAGCAGTGGACGTCCCAAGTAGCAAACAAATGTCTAAAAAAGGTATTGTAGATATCTTGAAGGCAAGTAGACGAATTCCAGCGGTTGTCTTGGCTAAAACTATTATGTCCCTCAAGATATCTTCTAGATACACTCCAAGGGGGAGTTAAGTAAAAGTGGGCACAGCATTTAAGAACATGTTAAGAAAGAGTTAATACTACTGTTTAGATAAACTTTAACCCTATTTAAGAATGTGGTTTTGCAGAAGTCTTAAGCACTGACTTCAAGATATCTTGTAGGTTGACTTAAGATCAAGAAATAGACTTAAAGATATCTACAATACCGAATTAAAACTATCAATATTGAATTGCAGATATTCAATCTTATCTTAGTGAAGTATAAATAAAAACTTATTTTGCTTTAAAATGCTTTAAGTAACATTACTTTAGAAAATATGGTGAACTTTTAAAGTATTACAAAAACTGTTTTAAGACTTATGAAAATGGCGATTAAACAACAATTTTTTATGACTAGAAAAGGCTTTCTTATGTCGTTGAATGCATTAGAAATTTAAAACGCATGATCATTTCTCGTGTAAAATCTATAGATAGTGCTATAAAACAGACGGGCTTTTAAAATACTAGAAAACAAACAATAAAATGTTGTATAATAATAATGCAAATTAAAAAAATTGTGGCATTTAGTGCAGATTACTACATTTTCTATAAATGTGTGAGTTATTAATGTAATTAGAATTACTACAACAAAAATGTAAGTTCAATTTACTCTAGTTTTTGATGAAGTGTTGTCGGCAATTTTTTTATAATTTTTTCACTTATAGTGCAAAATGGCGTTAAATCTTATTTTTCCTAACGAAGTAAGATTTTAGACAATGCTGATTTTGTAAGGCTAGTTCAGACAAAGTAAAGACAAGTTACACTTGAAGTAGTACTACTTAAGAGATATTATACTTAACCTATACTAAAAACCGTTTTGGTGAAGTACTATTTAATTTGTTTGGTATTAAGTGATTCTATAGTTTGATTTAGTTAAAACCAGATTACGTCTTAATGTTTTCTTAACTTGTCATTTCATCGTCCTTGTGTGGTTCTTGTTTATTTTGTGGTGAAAACAGGTTTATGCAAGATAGTCGAAAGAATATTATAAATAGGACTTGTCAGCAAGGAACGGCAGATTTTTTTTCCACTTACTCACTACCACTGAATGAAAAATAATTGAGATGTAACATTTGGTAGGTATAAGAAAAGGAAAATTAATTATTACATATAAATGATCGCAATTTTATTGTTATTAAATAATTATTTAGGTATCTCAATGCCGTTTTGCAAAATTTCCTTCATTTCAGTTACGAAAGCTTTTAAAAATTCATTAGACTGAGGTTTTCCAATACCACAGTAAATTCCAATGGTCATTACAGGCACAGTGTTCATCTCATGAATGTTACATAGAATTGGCCAAAATTCTACTTAACCCGTAACCCGTCGATATTTACATTTATAAGTAGGTACATAAATTGACATTTTTGTCCAAATTTTCAAAATACTGCACAATATTTTTTTTAAATCCGTTATGCCAGTATTTTCCACTGCCACAGGGTTCAATATCTACAGATTTTACTGTTTTCAGAAGTGTTCTAGCGTCTTTTGGCACAACACCCGGATCATGCTTGTAAATAATCTGCAATAAGCCATTGATTGCAGTATGTGGTATATTGTGATCAATAGACCAGTTTCTTAATAGGTCTCTAAAACCAAAATCGCGATCAACTTTCGATGTGTTACAATCAGCTGTCGATTCATTAGAGTCGGAATCACTGTCCACTTGTACGATTTCCAAATTTTCCGCGGTATCATTTTCCTCGTAATCCGTTAACGTCACTGAGGACCGACTCGAAGATATCGCATTGTTAGTAACGTTTGCAACACTTATAGGCACATTGGTTAAGTTTAATTTTTTATATTTTATAACACGCCGACGAAAGCCACCAGATCTTTTTAATTTTTCCACTTTATCCATATTTCTACTTGGTTCTATTTGAAGAGAACGTCCCGTTAAATGTATTTTTACTCTAAACTTACTAATTTTAGTCAAAAAGGAATAAAATATACTCAGAAAAATCAGTTTCTAGAATTTGGTATTATAATTATCTTAATTCTATCTACAAAATCAATTTTTTCTTTGTTTGTCTAAAAAGGTACTTCAAATATTCAATTGAGTTTTAAGTGAGCTTTAAAATATTCTGAGTATAGTAAAAAAATATTTTTAGTTTTAACTGTAGACATACTTAATACAAACTAGTTTTAAGAATACTTAACTTGGTTTTTGGTATTCCTAACTTACTTAAGTAGCGCTAGTTTAAAACGATTTAGTATTAAAGAAAGAAAAGACTTAACGAAATCCTTTTTGATTTAGCTAAATCCAACTTTAGATAAAGTATAGATATGTAAGATTTAATCACTATTCTTGTTTGCTACTTGGGGTATTTCGGCTGAAATGATGATGATGATGATGAAGTTAGTGCTCTGCCATAAAGATATTTTTTACTGCAAATAACCCCAACTATCGCCCTTTTTCGTTTGATCCACGATTTTTTGCCCACCCTGTACATAAAAGCCACAAGCAATTTCGATGTGAATGATTCTGTGAATCAATATACAAAGGAAGAAACAAGCACCAAGATCAACAATGCAACAGAAATTACAATTCAACGAAAACCGTGCACACACAGCGAAATATATTTACCAAATATAGAATATATCACCATGCACATAGAAACGGAATGGATTTTAAAATGAGTTTGAGGGAAACATTCGCTGGGATTGCGTCGGGCGGCGAATGTGGTTCGCTTAGTCCCCAGTCTGAACATTACCGTAATCTTAGTGCCTCGTTTAGCTGCGTTAAGTGAGGTCTTAGTTTAGTTTATGGTAAGGAAAATTACAGTGCATCGGCAGATTGTAAGCTGATTACTCGAGTTCTTGTTAATTGAGCTTAATAAATATAATTTGCGTTAGGAGTGGAACTATGGAGTAAGGCGAACTAATGACGTTGCGTCGTGTACGGACCGCCATTGAAATACTAGTACTGTGACATTCTGGCTACTCATTAGTGATTTGAGTCTGTAACATTATCGTCTTACTCCAAAGTATCCTTTTGAGTATCGTCGTGGACGATGGTTGTTAGAAATTCGAACCCCACACATTGCTTTGCACGACATTACATAACATCTGTATTCCACGAAAATGATCGTGCAAATGGACTACGCCCACATTTGGCCCACATAACATAATCAGCCTATAATGTTCCCACTGCTGGGACACAGGCCTCCTCTCTGTGAGAGGGAGTGGGCCGTAATCCACCACGCGGGCCCAGTGCGGGTTGGTAGATGTCACATGTCTTCGAATTTTTGGATCTAGGACATGCCGGTTTCGTCACGATGTTTTCCTTCACCGTTTTGAGAGCAGTGGTGATGAAATAATTTACACAAAGTAAAGCGCCTGTCAGGGTTCGAACCTACGACCTATATCTCGTAAGTCGTGGTCGTTACCACTGGGCCACCACTGGTCCATTTGGCCCAGTCATGTTATAATTCCCTTGGTATAGGAGCCATTGCCACCTCTAACCCACGCAGTCCCTATTTCCAGCAATGAAACCAGCTACCAATATTTTATAAAAATAATAATAAAGATAATCTTGAGCTTATTCATTTCCTTTTGCGTCATATTAAATATAGTCTTATTAGAGATTCTTTATTAGTTTGCTATAATACGAGTACTAAAAGTGATATTAAAAATATAGGTGGGTACCTACCTAGATTTGTGTGATAAATGTCTATATTAATAAATGTACACAGAACATATTCATTAATGTAGACTTACCTTGCTTTTATTTATTCGTTTATATAAGTAGAATGTAAGTAGGCTATACTATAAATAACGCAAATTCAAGAAGAACAGAACGTTAAAATATTTGTATGTTTTCTTTTGTGGAACATTTTGCTCCCCCTTTGTGAAACTTTCGGCAAGCCTCAACCAACTATAATTTAATCACAAATCTGCAGTGAAACAATTATTCATTAGGCCAATTTTATTTTTCATTGCAACACGACATCAGGTCACGCGAAACACGTCTATTGCTCGACATAGGCCACCCCCAAGCATCGTCACTACCATCAGGCCTGTTCCGTACATATCCAGTATTATACTAAATTCTAAGTCCACCTTTTTAGTGCCTACCCACACTATGCGTTCCCACAAATTAAGCCAAGTGCACATTACAGCCGCAACGGGCCGCAACGCAACGCATTGTCGCTTTTTCTTTGAAGTGGAACTTTGTTGTGTTATTTATTTTATTTTTGTTTATTCTCCTCAGTTGTCTCTATATGTTTAACTCGCACGCTGTTTTTACCGTCTTGTCTATTTTACACATAATAATATGTTTATATAAGTGGAAACTTGTAATTGGCTTTCTTCTACATATTAATTCTGATTATTCGAATGTATTAGCTGTAAGTTTTCTTAAAAGTAATAAAATAACATAAAAAAGTGCCGTGCGGCCCGCCTGTAGTTTGCGTTGGTTCATAGAAAATGTACGAAAGTTATAAAGGAGGATTTTTAGAATGCGTTGCGTTGCGGCGCGGCCCGCCCTACAATGTGCGCTAGCCTTTACAGACATTTTAGTCTCTTCGGCTGTCCGTTCTGTGAGCAATGTGCTCCGCCCACTGCCACTTTAGTACAGCGATTTTTCTTCTCTACGAATACTGGGACGCAATTCAACAACTATGATAAATTATAAATGATTTTATTTCTACGAGTAGATTTGTACAAACCCCACTGAATGACCTCAGGGAAGGCGGCGCACAGTGGTCATGTGCTGCCTTGCACACTTGCACAGCTAGGTTCCGGGGAGATCCCGTTACAGTCTCCCCAGAAATGTGCCCTAACAGGCGTTGCACAGAGGGGGCTCCGGATTGGTCTTTTGAGAGGTAACGGTGCCCCTTCCATAGTGCAGATGGTGACCGCCGGGGTGGTTTGAGTGAGGTAAAAATCCCACACTCCCTGGTTTTATCCCCAAAGACCAGACGCCTTCTGAAGGTTTCCCAAAGAAAAAAAAAAAGAGGTTTGTACAAACACGTCAATCATATTTATAAAACTAGATGATGTCGGCGTTTCCTGTCTTACTACTCTTAGAAGAAAGGCCGAAACAAACTCAGAGATCACTGTCTCTTTGAAAGTCCAGACATAATCTTGGTCAGATCTTGTGAAGATCATGTAGATTGGTATCTGAAATGATCTGTTGAGGAAAGAACCACACAGATTGAGTGGACCTGTCCAGTCAGTGCACGCATTTGTCAGCAATCGTGCAGCTCAAACCAGAACGTAAGGAGCTCAACGATTCGTTAAATTTTATTAATCACCAACTTCACAAAACAATTTATTCGAAGTACATCACCACTTAGGAAAGAGTTCAATACTCCAAAACGTACATCTTTGCAGTGGCAAAATGCATCGTTTGTTAAAATAAATCGAATCGCAGCGTTGAGTCGAAGTCGCTGTAGCTTGAAATAAGACTTCTACTTTATCGAGATAATGCTTTCTGATATTTACACGAGCATTTGTCATTGTAATACATTTTGTGACTTCTTTGTTTGGTAAGGAGCGAATAGGTTAATGTACGGAGATCGCAATATAAAGTTGTTTGAAGTTTAGGGAATGTCTATAAAGTTCTGATTCCTCTGTCATAATCGACATGGGAATATACAATGTGACGTCCACTGCTAAACATAGGCGTCCCCCTAGAATCGCCACTTCGACCGGTTTTGTGCTTCTTGTGTCCAGCGGATTCTTGCGGCCTTCACCAGGTCATCGGTCTACTTAGTGGAAGGCCTTCCAACGCTACGTCTTCCGATACGCGGTCGCCACTCCAGAACCATTCCGGCTCCAACGGTCATCCGTTCTGTGAGCAATGACTCCTGCCCACTGCTACTTAGGTTTGGCAATTCTTCAAGCTATGTCGGCTATCTTGTTTCACCTACGGATCTGTACATTTCTATGATCTGGATAATAAATGGAAACACTGGCGCGATACTAATGCATAAGATTATTTTGGAATTATCAAAAAAATCCTAGCAACGAAACAAAAAAGTGTTTTTTCCAAGCAAACTAAATAGTGATGAGTCGACTAAGGGGTTTGCCAATCTTTGTTTAGCTGAAGTGACTAAGCTATTTGAAATACTTGCTTAAATATATCGTGTGCAGACTGGAACAGCAGAACTAATAGACTAAAATGTTTTAAAGAAAAAAAAACTTTTAAAACTTTCTCAATGAAAGCTGTTTTCACATATTTCCCGAAAAGAGATAAGCTTTTTTGTAGAATCATAGCATATTAATGATACATGGTAAAGCAAATATTTAACTATGGGTCATATTGTTTACAACTATTATTTAAACAAAAGGGAGAGTATTATAATCAGTTAAAAAAAATAACGGGCAGCAATTTAATTTGGTTGGTAAATTAATGTAAAAACAGGAAAATTAATAAAAAGAAAATTGGTTGGTTATTTATTTCATCCTACTATGACAGTATAAAAAATACTCAAGTACTGTAATACGTGAATAGTCAGTAAAATTGTTGGTATGGGCGGTTAGATAAACATTTCGGGAGTTCATAGGTTAGGTTCGAACCGTGACCAACTACGCGTGAGCCGAATTGGTCGCAGTAACTGAGCACCGCTACCAAATGTGTAAGGTTAGGTTAGAACTGACAAACCACGCGCGAGCCGAGCGAGCAAAAGCGAGTGGAGCCGCAGCAGCGGACGGTAAGCGCTACTTCCAAGTTAGATTTAGAAAGAAAGAAAAAGTATTTATTGCGACTCGTACAGGAAGATCACAAACTAAACTAAACACAGTAAAAAAAAAATCAAGTTATACAATAAAAAATTAAACAAAAAATTCCGATTCAGATTTCTTGTCAACTAATTCTGATTTGTTAACTACCCACTTATAACTGCCCGTTCAGTAATTTTACTGCTTATTTATTTATTTAATTACCCATTTAAATATTTTAATGACTCATTTTTATTTAGTTTACTTAATAAACAGGCATTTTGTAATTTTTAATTTACCAAAACTACATCCGTTTTGCTTCGCTGGCAGTTTAAATGTAAATTATTCCATTTTATAAAGAAAATGTTTATACATTATCTTTCAGGTTGCGTTTGCACGTGTCATGTTAACAATATAATAATTATTTTCATCGTAAACGTTTAACTGGAACTCATTAACACGCCCTAGTAACTCGTTTGTCGTAAATTAATAATAAATTACCTACAGAAATATTGCAATTTGTTTAATTTCAAAGGAAAATGCTGCGCTTTCAGTTGATTTTACTTTGGTATTACAATAACCGTAAAATATTAACAGCCGCACGGGTCTATCGAAAGTTAAGCTACGCTTGCTGAGGTCGGTCTGTGGATGAGTGACCATCCATTACAGACCACGAACTCTCTGTGCCTCGGAAACCACGTTAAGCTGTTGGTTGCCCAGCTGTCTTTTGTAAACTTTAGCAGTCGTTTCGGGTAGCCAGAATCCCGAAAGTCTGACAAAAAATCCGAGGCCCAAGATACAGATAACTGTCTAGTTTGGGGCTTACTAGTTAATACTATATTGTAACCTAGCTGTAGATAGTATTTTAAGCTACTCATGTCGTCTCAACTTGCTATTAACCAGTGAGCCTGCTCAAACTCAAACTCAAAGCATTTATTTCAATTAAACTATTTACAAGCACTTTTAAATTGTCAAGAAGTCGGTCAGTCAGAAAATATGAAGCTAGTTGCCCATTCCAATGCGTAGGTACCTATGGAGAAGAACGGGCATGAAACTCAATGGACACTCTTTTAAATTATATGTTTACAAAAATATTAGTTACCTACATCATTAATGTTGAATTTATAATGTTATATTATGTGAGAACAATGTAAAAAAAAGACGTACGCGTTAAAAACGTCCAGAGTACAGCAAAAAGTAGATAACAAAACAACAATGCAAAAATAAAATAATTAAAAATAAGCCGAGGCAGCTAAGTGATGACCAGCCCCAACTGACGGCGCCCGTTCACGAACATGATGCATAGATCAGTACCTGCTTCAGTACTGTATTACCTGGACAATATTTCCTATTTCTTTTCTAAGTCTTACTACTTGACATCGTATTATCCAGTTACTGGGCCGTGGAGGTTAGATAGGCAGTCGCTCTATGTAAAATACAGGTATCCAGCTGCATCCGGTAAGACAAGAAGCTGACGCCAACATAGTTGGGAAAGGTTAAGCAAGTTTATTACAATAACGAAATAAATTATTGTAAATTATTAATACATTTAATTAGTAGATCGTTTTTTTATTATTTTCATATCAATCTTATTCACAAGCCGAGGGTGCCCATCATTTTCCGGATTGTATAGTGTTTTTGAGCCTTTAAGATCTCTATCGGGAATGATATTATCAGTATTTTAACAGCCTGTCTGCGGCAAAATGTATAATTAATAAACGATGTCCTTAGCTAATAATTATTCAATTCCCCAAGTACAGACACGAAAAATAAACAAAAATTAACGCCTCAACAAAAAGGGCGACATGAAATTCCACTACAAATTTAATTAAAAAATGTACAAAAACCTGCTCCGTGACTGCCTCAATGCTTAAGGCGACTACATGACTTAAAGCGCGGTCACTGTCGGACTGCATAGAAAAGAAAGAGAACCGCGATGACACAACGGTGGTAATTTATTGCAAATATTAAGAAATTGTATATTTACAAAAACTATTTAATAATAAATAATCCATCACTGAATGCAGTTTGGCATTAGACATTTAATGGTATATTTTTAATTGTAATTAAAATTGTTAATGAAGGGATAAACTGCTTTTAAAGAAAATTAAGAGGTGTATTTGAACATTATTTTGATGCATTAATGTATATTTATTTAGTAGCTGTGCCCGCGACTTCGTCCGCGTGGAATAGTGACGCAGCACATTTTAAATTACACATACCGTCGTTTGGGTAGCTAAAAATTTACTTTACAGTAATGTTTCTCTGTATTACCTTAACAAATGTTCGCCGTGATTCTTTAAATTGACATAACTTTTTTATTTATGAACCGATGGACATGAAATAAACACTAAATATTAAGTGAAGCTTACTACAATATATTAGTGAAAACCGCATCTAAATCGAATAAGCCGTTTCTGATATTAGCGTGCACAAACACCCAGACAAACAGACAAACAGAAAAAAAAAATTAATTACACTTTCGGGTTCGGCATCGATATAATAACAACCCCTGCTACTTTTTTTAAATATATTTCCATTGTACAGACACCACTTTTCTACAATTTTATTATATGTATGTATAGAATAGATGATTTCAGTTCCATCACTGTATTAAAGTAAGACTTGAAAATATCATCATTTTTTCTTTGGTCAAAAGTATAATAATAATAATAATAATATTCCACAACTATCACACAACGCCATCTAGTCCCAAGCTTAGCAGAGCTTGTGTTATGGGTACTAGACAACTGATAAACATACTTATATATTTCTAAATACATACATATTATAGATAAATTACAACCAGACACAGAACAAATGATCGTGCTCATCACACAAACATTTGTCCTGGGTGGGAATCGAACCCACGAGCTCCGGCATAGCAGTCAGGGTCACTAACCACTAGACCATCAGGCCTGTTATGTACGGTTTAAGAGATACATTGCTTTAAAAAACCAACTTTTTGACCGTTTTCGGAAACCTCCGCCTTAAAGGTCATAGCACACATATCAACTCGGAAAGGGATCGTCACCGTATCGCCTTTCACCTCGGCGTCGCGTGAACCTAACGTAAGCACGTAACCAAAGCGGATCAGAAGCTCCGATACGTCGACTCAGCTCGCTGACCGCTGGTTGATGGTGCAGCAGGCAGGCCGCGGGAGGGGTGAGAGGGGCAAGGGTGGACGAAGAGACGTAAGCTCGGGTACGGAGAGACGTAAGTGTGGAGACGACGAGCCGTAACGCACCGCACCGCGGTTCGTGAGCTTGTCCCGAGGCGAGGCGATTACGTTACGATTCCGATTAGTGTGCGTTGCAGTAGGGAGTTTCATACAAATAATACTGAATGGCTCGAGTTGATACGGTAACGATCCCTTTCCGATTTGATACGTGTGCTATAACCTTATGCCTCCTTTTCTTCAAAAAAGGAACACTCAATATCAGCCACAGGACCGGTAGCCAGTGTCCATATATTAAAATTCTCGTCGCATAGAATGTTCTAGATTTTTTTCAAAGTGATCGTAAAAAGTAAAATACTGCGGTGTACTTCCTCGTTGAGTAAAGGAAATTATTTTTAGGGTTCCGTATCTCAAAAGGAAAAACGGAACCCTTATAAGATCACTTCGTTGTCCGTCTGTCTGTCCATTTGTCAAGACCCTTTTTTTAGGAACGCGTGGAGTTTTCAAGTTGAAATTAATATCAAATACTCAAGGCTGCAATCCCGTGAAGCAGTGAAAAATCAAACTTCTAAGTCAACGTAATCAAAAGATAAACGGAACATAAACGCCCGTACGTTTATGTTACGTTTATGCCGCATATTTTGACACTTGCAATCGAATCAAAACCAATCATGAAATTTGGCAAGAAGCAACGTCATGTAGCACAAGTATCTAAAGGGAAAAAAATCCGAAACCGTAAATTTGTAGTGCGTAACTACAAATTTACGGTTTCGAATTTTTTTCCTTTAGATACTTGTGCTACCTGCAAATTTGTACGGAACCCTCGGCGCGCAAGCCTGACTCGCACTTGACCGGATTTTTTTTTTTAATATGCGGCGCTGGGCTAACTTTAGCCTGAATATTATAATATTTTAAGTAAAATGTTACGGTGCGTTAGTATTTCATATGAGACTAAATAAGGATTTAAAAACACATGCCGTAAGAGAAAATGTGTTGTAGTTTTAGCTTTTAAATTCAAAACGAAAATGCTATCCCAGTGCTGTTAAATTTTAAAGCCTCGTGTGTAAGCTCTTTACAGCGATATATAATCAGCTTATAATGTTCCCACTGCTGAAACACAGGCCTCCTCTCTGTGAGAGGGAGTGGCCGTCCACCACGCGGGCCCAGTGCGGGTTGGTAGATATCACATGTTAGAGCTATACTTACCTATAATATCAAATGCACATAGTTTCTTTATTTTTTATAAAATATGGTATATTCTATCGATTCGTATTCTAAAAAATCTCAACCATTTATGCAAAGGTGGGTCAGCGAATTGCTATATTGACTGTGCGTAAACAGTGAAAAACTTTATTATTATTACAACGAACTATTCACGCTATTGACTAAATTTAATAACTAACTAAATACACATTCAGTGTTTATCAGAAATTTGTGGTCAATAGTCAATTCTTTATTGCATTCCATATGTATTACAAAGATGGTATTATTAAGTTAAAGATCAATATGGATCCTGTCGGGCACAGCAAAATTAGGAGATACATAGTAGTAAAAATAAAGCCTTCATGGAAACCAGTTACGAAACCCCGGTTTCCTTGACGGCCGAAGCGGAGAGGAAGAGGGCTAAGTAGCAAATCAATATTATTTTAAATTATAAATTATTAGATGTGCTTAATTGGAAATTGAGCACAAACCAAAGAGCAGTGGTAATGGCCGCGACTTACAAGTTGTAAGTCGTGGGTTCGATCCCAGACAGGTGAGGCGCTTTAATTTGTGTAAATTATTTAATCACTATACAGCTGAAGGAAAACATCGTCAGGATACCGGCATGTCCTAGACAAACTACAAAAATTCGAATATATATGACATCTACCAAGCGGCACTAGGCCCACGTGGTGGATTACGGCCCGTTCCTTCTCACAGAGAGGAGGCCTGTGTGCGTGTGCCAGCAGCGGGAACATTACAGGCTGATTCATGCAATGGGCAAAAACCTAGACTCAGTTATCTATGATATGATACACCTACAATTGAACTCCACGTTTTAGTTTTTCCCTCCATAAACTTGTGCAAAGCGTTTCATCAGCTGAGCTGTGCTAGCTAGGAACTAATTACTCGCTCTTAAACTCACTATCGAATTAATAAAGAAACTTCTTTCATTTCCTCTATTATCATAATAACTCAAGCTTCTCCTGACTATACTTACTTAAACGTACGTTGTATTTACATGGAAGTAGACGGTTTAGTTCCTCATGAGAGTGGGTGTTACATGGGCATTTGACATGACCTTCGTTTTGTCCATGTTCGTTTTGTCCATATTTATATCCAATTCCCTAGCTGAAGTATGTAAAGACCATACTAAAAAAACCCTAATCTCTAAGTAATCTAATACACAGTTTTTACAAAGCAAGCGACAAAATGAGCAAAACGTACCAGTTTTAGTTGTAATAAAACTTTATACTTACTAGGGGTCTATTGTTACAAATGTGCGCTAGTTTTTACAGCTTTTTACCTAATAAATCTCTTTGTAGGCTAACTTTTACATAATGTGAGTACTTGAATCTAGTTTGAGAGATTCAGATAGGTACATAACTACTTATTTAAGAATTGTTTTATTACTTACTCAGACGTGGGAGCCTGAAATATAAATAATTCTAATGGCCTATACTACAACTTTTGGATGGGTTTCAGTTAGTTTATATCTAAATGAATACATAATATAATATTATAAAGACTTTGTTAATGCATGAATTGAAACAAAAATCATTTCATTTAAACTGTAAAGTCCTCCAGAACGAATTTCGACCATGGCGACCAATCTCAGCGGAGACCAGCCTTCGGCGCGGGGGATATTGTAGTGCAGAAGTATGTGCGCAGGCACAGGTGCACTCTCATTGTCTGAATGGGACTGCAATCACTGCAATCCGACACGACCGGAGAGAGATCAGGCGCAGGACCGGTTTAACGTGCTTTCTGAGGCACGGGTGTGTCACACCGCCAATTTACCAAACTCGGGGTATGTTGCTAAGAAATTTACAACGGAAAAAAAAACAATAACAATTTGCCTGACCCGGGACTCGAGCCCAGGATAGACGCGCTTGCGACCACAATACCAACGGGGCAGTTAAATTTAAACCATACTCAGGAGAGGGTAAAACAAAACTTCTAAGGATGGCCACTGATGAGACGTTACAAGTTAAGTACCAAAAATGTAAGAAAATTTCTAACGCACAAAACAAGACGGAAATATCTAAACTCTCATAAATTAGCCTTAGATACATACGCACATATTTCAGTTACGTAAGAATACGTGTACCGTAAAGTTATAGCTTGTACTCGAATGTACTCGGATGTTCTCGAATGTACGCATCGTCTCTGGCGTATTTTACGAGTAAAGCTGACAAGGATGTGGATACGTGAACGAATGGGTCTTGTGTACCGTCAATGTTAGCCTGAGGCGGTATCAGATCCTTTGAAACACTGCCATAGGATAAGCATTCTTGAAAACGAATATTCTTTGATGCCAATTTTGTTTTGGGATGTGTCTTTGAGGTTCCAATAAATGTGTTTCCTTGAGGCACACCTAAATTGATGATTTTTAGGTCATCGAAATTGTTATTTTTCACTTTAAGACCTGCTTGCACAACAAATCCATACTTAATATTATAAATGCGAAAGTGTGTCTGTCTCTCTGTTACCTCTTCGCGCTTAAACCGCTGAACTGATTTAGCTGAAATTTGGTATAGACATAGTTTGAGTCCCGGGAAAGGACATAGTATAGTTTTTATCCCGATATTTCCACGGGATCGACACTTATGCGGGTGAAACCGCGGGGCGCTGCTAGTTACTAAATACATTTTAGCGCTAAACGAATTTAAAACAACGTTATAGTTCTGTCAATCATTACAAGTTGACAATTACGTCATAATCATGTTTAAAATATATTTAGCGCTAAATGTATTTAGTGTCTGCCTCGTTGGTCTGTGGTCGCGAATGCCACTGCTAAGCAAGAGGTCCTGGGTTCGATTCCCAGGTCGGACTAAGCGTAGATAGATTTTTGCCCGGTTGATGGCAATAGACCCCTATCAGATGGGATTTAAATTTGTATAACTGGCGAAATGAGAGTGTACTAAAGTACTCTCTCTACCTATCTCTTTGAGGATTACAGGCGTGATGATATGTATGTATTTACCCCCTTACTAATAAACGTATTATATCAGATGAATTTGATGAACGATTTCTCTCTTTCAGTCGTCAGTAATTTGACTTTCGAAAGAAGAAGACAAAGCGTTGTGTAACTATACAGACGCTATACAACGTTTATTAGTAAGGGGGTTAGTGAATTGTGCACTTAAATAATGTAATTAATTGGCATTAGTCTCACTAAGTATTAATAATATTCTATAATCAACAGAAAATCCCTTAAAAATAACCATTTACCAAAACCTACATCTAAAAGAAAATAAGAAATCAAAAATAAATCCGTACACCAAACACATCCATTAAAAACACTCTCTTTTAACACCGCTGAGCTCTCGCGACATTTATCCCATGGACGACATCTATTTCTGCTCACCTTCGTGAACTGATTTTCCTGAAGTCCCGTATACAGGGAGTAACAGAAGGCCAATTGTCGTAATTTAAAATGTTCAAAATCTAGTCGCAGCGTCATCTCGGCAACAAACAAATGTCAAAACTTGTCAAAAATGTAGAGATATTAGAGGTATTTTTGACAGATTGAGACTGGATCAGACTGTAAACGTCCTTTAAATTACGAGAATTGACCCTCAGAAATGTGTGTGGTGTGGTTCACACCATCAAACTGAACAACTTTCTTAATGGGACCAACTTCGTACGAAGAAAAAAAAAAAAAGAAAAAAAATTCAATGCCTACTCGACCCAAATGTATGCATTTGGGTCGAGTAGGCATTGAATTTTTGTTTAAGTATGGGACAGCCGATTATTTTTTCGATTACTATATTGGTCCCATGAAGAAAGTCGTTCAAAAACAAAAGTCAAAATTATATAAGGCAGTCCCCCAAAACGCCCGCTCTTCACCACTTCCGCGCTTTAGCTGGGAAAAAGAACACTTTTTTGATACACGCTATAAACGGTTACCCGGTAATGGATGCTGCGATATGCGCCTTGACGGGAAATGAAAAGTGTTTGGATGCCGATTTTCGGGGCTTTTTAGCTTTTGCAGTTTTTGAAATTGCGGTGAGGGAAAGTGGAATTGCCGGTGTAGGTAAAATGATAGTTTTTGGGAAATAACTCTGTGACGGGTTTGTCGACTTATGTAGTTTGTCAAATGGTCTCTTGAAAGATATAACGTTACTTATATCGTAATGTCGTTAGAAGTGGTGAAATAATTGTTGCGTAAGCTAGGGAGATTTGTCTACGTAGACCGATGATCAGAGAGGCAATTCTCGTAACTTTAAGAACGTTTACAGTCTGATCTCAGTCTTAATCTGTCAAAAATACTTCTAATTTCCCTATATTTTTGACAAGCTTTTGACATTGATTGTCGCTGAGATGAAATTGCAGCTAGATTTTGAACGTTTTTAATTACGAGAATTGGGCTTTTAGTGAAGGCCGTAGAAAACCGCTGACTGCACAAGAAGCACAGAAACGATCGAAGTGGCAGTGCTTGGGGGAGGCTTATAACAAGCAGTGACGTTTTTGGCAGAAATGATGTTGATGAAACTGTTTATTAGGGTAGGTCACTGGACAAGTCAAAACTTCTCTTGGCTGTTTCCTAAAAAGGTCATAGCTGGCGATGCCTCGTCAGTAGTGTAACATTATTCTTCTTCTTCTTAGCGTGTCGATAGCAATCTAAATGTACTCGGCCCAGAATTCGGCTAATTGTTTGGCGCCATCACTAGCGTCCATCAGTTCCTGTAACGTGCAGTTGACAGGACACGCAGGGCACGATATTAAGTACGGAAGTGATAGTGCAGTTACCAACATCACCGGTGATGATTTCTATGCCGTTCTCGTTTGAGCAATTGGTGGATAGTATGCTTACGCCGGGAGCAGCAAACACTAACATTATTACACTAATACAATTTCTTCCACGATATGTACCTAGGTACAGACGCCAGCACATCAAGTTACTACAATCTGTCAAATTTCTTTAATCGATTTTCAACTTTATCGCTAAAGCATACGGTTCAAAGTTGATTGGGAAAAATTTACAGTTTCGGGTAGCTTGATGTGTTGGCGTCTGTACAATAAAAACAACAATATTACGCTACACAGTTATAGTGATATCTTTATACCCCCTTATTAATAAACGTTGTATAGCGTCTGTATAGTTACACAACGCTTTGTCTTCTTCATTCGAAAGTCAAATTACTGACGACTGAAAGAGAGAAATCGGTGTGTAACTATTCTTCTGATATAATAAGTTTATTAGTAAGGGGGTTAGATTACAATAGTAAGTTTAAGAATTACAGATTTTAATTGTAGAAATTAAGTCACATAAAAGGCAATTATGAACTATGACTGATGTGAAGAAACGGACAGGATCTAGAATGTAAAAGTATCAAAGCTAACCACGAATAACAACTAAGATTTTTCTCTATAGGAAAAATATTGTAGCGAACGGGGGATGCTTAGCAAGGGCAATAGGGCACGGTAGATGAATCGTCACATATTTCCTAGAATATATCAAAGTTCTTCGTAAAAATGTTGCCAAACCTTACCGACATAATGTACAGTCCCAGCCAAACCGGTCACTTTACATAAAAATACGTGGTACAGTCGGATACAAAGTGAACTCGATGAATCACGCGTAACATGCACATATATTATTCTTTTGTGGGACAGAAATCTCTATTCTTGTATTCGAGATATGTTTTGTTGGGGACTGTACACACTTGTGATAGTAAGTTTTTTTGGTGGCAACTTTAAAGGTTTTCTTGTAGTAGGTACCAAAATGACTGCAATTTTTGTATTTATGTATTATCAGCTGTGCCTCGCTGTTTTATACTCATAAGTCTCGATTCCATAAGAATATCTGGATAAAAAGTATCCAATGTCCTATTCCAGGCCATAGTCTACCCTTGTGCCAAAGTTCATCCAAATCCGTTCAGCGGTTTTAGCGTAAAATTGTAAGATCAATAACTGTTCTTTTTCTGTTCAAGTGAAAGATGGTCATTGCCCTGAATGTTATTTCTGTGTGGCGACTGGCGACCAGAATTTTCCGGCTAAGGCAATTGTCTCGCCGCTGGCGAGGAAGCGACTAAGTATTGGCTATTTTCTCGTTCAAGAAACGTACAATAGATATACATTCCGTGTAAACAATAGAGATGCATATATTAATAGTTGATCGCTGACTGTTCACATTGCCGGCGAGGACTCGCTCCACTGGTTTGTCGCTGAGCGACAAGAACTATCAAAGATAATACTCGCTCAGCGATGCTCGCTTGGCGGTCAGAGATCACGCCCCCTATATATATCTCCGCCCCGAGCGAGTGGTGCGAGTAATCGCCCGTCGCACTCGGACACTCGTTGATAGCCTAGCGACAAAACTATCGGAACTACACACTCGCTGCTCGCTGCTCGCCAACTCGTTTTCAGTTGCTAGTTCTACTCGATACTCGTTCATCGCCGGCGGTGGGACAACTGGCTAAAATGCTAAATAATTTACAAGCAACCAGTATTTTGTTCACACTATTTTGGATAAAAGGCTCCGTGGAAGGTTTACAGTTGTTGAATTATAAATGACCCTTAATAATACAGAATTATAAATGACCCTTAATAATACAGAATTATAAATGACCCTTAATAATACAGAATTAGGTGTCAGGTCTCATTTCACAAATCGAGTCGCGCGACACGCAATTTCATTTTCTTACGAAAACATTATGAGGAAACCAGCATGTACTAGAACCATAAATTCGAAGACATGTGACATCTATCGACCCGTACTAGGCCCGCGTAGTGGATTACGGCCTACTCCCTCTCACAGTGAGAAGGACTGTGTCCCAGCAGTTGGAACATTAGCATAACACGCAAAGTTTATTTTGTTTCTTAATCTTGATATTACTGACTAGCTTCTTCCCGCGACTTCGTCCGCGTGAAATTTCACCCCCCCCCATTCGCCCCCTTAGGGGATGAATTCTGAAAAATCCTTTCTTAGTGCACCCCTAGACCTCATAAGGAACGTACGTGCCAAATTTGGAATCTCTAGACCCAGCGGTTTGGGCTGTGCGTTGATATGTCAGTCAGTCAGTTCTCCTTTTATATATATAGATAACTAACCATGGAGCCATTTTCAAACTTCTTACTTTATTCGATTATTACCTATTATAAAAACTAACTTTAAAACCGAATTCAAAAACGAGTGGTACGTAAACCAAGGAGCCATTTTTGATTTTTTAACTTTTTCCAACTAAGTTAAAATTCTTATTACAAAATTAACAACTTAGAATTTATTCACGGGTTTAAAGTAAGAATTCTTTCTTCTGTAATAAACTAGTTATAGTTTAACTAAATATCCGTTTCTCAAAAATGCTTGGAAATTTGAGCATTATTTTGACAACCTGCTTCGAGATAAATCGAAATTGCTGTACTGGCCAAACACATGGGAGCAGCGGCCGGCAAAAGTTGTACGAAAATCCATATCTTTCGTGGTTTAACGGCCAAATATATTACATAGTAAACTCATATCTGTCGTGTAATTTAAAAATGGAACGATCTTTTACTCCGAAACATGGCAACCAAGGAGGTAACTTATCAAAGGTTTTATTTAAATTTCGAACTGGCTTGCAAATAGAAAGCTGTTTATTGAAAAAAAAAACAAATGAACACTATCGCGGGTTGTACATTCAACAACTGTATTATCAAGTAAAAAGTTTTGTCTAGGTACTACTACTTAGTTTTAATTTCCGCGCATTATTTGATAAAGGTACTATACAAGCCTTGACCACAACTAGGCTTTGATGGACTTACGTATGTGGGCCGAGGCAAAGGCCGCTGCAGTAATGTACTATAAGGCGATTCGCACACGCACGCGCGTGTTTTTTACATACAAATTCAATAAAAACGCACTCACGCGCGTGGAATTTGGCTCCGTTTCCCGCACACCGCTGCGTGATGCGTGGCAGTGTGATAATCGCCTAACATGCCCTTATAGTTTCTTCAACTTTTTTAGAAAAAAATGTACATCCTAACATAACTAAAACTATTAACAAACTAAAATGATAGAGTCGAAAAATTCCTCCGCATCGCTGTGGACTGGTAATGTACCTAAGAGACTGGCGGCATTGCCACGTTGTATGGCAATACTTGGCCTCTGGCCAAGGTAAAAGCCAGCCCTTGGGTCACAGGAAGTAAGTAGATTACTTCTTGTACTTGAAGTTACTTGTAAACTACTACTAGGCGGTTTCACCCGCATAAGTGTCGATCCCGTAGGATTATCGGGATAAAAACTATCCTATGTCCTTTTCCCGGGACTCATACTATCTCTATACTAAATTTCATCTAAATCGGTTCAGCGGTTTAAGCGTGAAGAGGTAACAGACAGACAGACACACTTTCGCATTTATAATATTAAGTTTGGATGTAAACACTCCCTAACATTAGATAAAAAGAGATTTCAAGCGCTTTTAGTAAAAATGGTGGATCTTACAGAAATGTTGGCAACAAAAAATATATGATATAAACATGATGTACGTAATAAATACTGGATTTTACCTGTTCATTTTCTAGTGTTTCTCTAAGATGACGTATATTGTGTACTCGGTGAGACAGTTGTATGTCTTTACGTATTATTCGTTCTTGGTGTGCGTTTGATTATTTGGTTCAGAAAAGTTTTTTTATCAAAGGTTTTTGGCTAAAATCTCAGCTATTACGAGTAGAAGTATGTCGGCATCTACATGGCCACACATACGAACTACGCGCCTTTTTTATTTTTTTATTTGAAATGGGTTTGCTCTTGACTCTAGTCTAGCTCAGAGGTGACAGAGACAAAGTCGACGATGGAGTGAGCTTACCCAGAAGAAGCCGTACTGACGTCACGCAAAATACCTTTAAAGAAGGTACAGACGCCAGCACATCAACCTACCCCAAACTGTCAAATTTTCCCAATCAATCTTGAACCTTATGCTTTAGCAATAAAGTTGAAAATCCATTAAAGAAATCTGACAGATTGTAGTAGGTTGATGTGCTGGCGTCTGTACCTTACCTGCTATCACCAATTTCTTTAATCATGGTGATTTTAACAACAAGGTTTGTGTTTGTAATTTTGTGAGAGCAACACCACGAAAAACCTTTGCGCCTAAAAGTCATACGATTGGTAATACCTAAGAGCTGTGGTAGATTATACACTCAACGCCCTTAATTGTTAAGCAAATTGACATCCCACACCCTACGTCAATTTGCTGTGTGTGTGTTTATAATAATAAAAATATGTAGGTATGTTTAGGTTAAGGTATTTATGTATGGGCCTGCGTCGCCTGAAATAAATAAATAGCTACATACAACATGTCAATACGGACAATTTAAGTTAGTAGTCAATATGCTTAACAATAAATTTCCCTGACATTACCAACTTCACAGATCAAAACCCTTTCGAACGGCTACTTCAGATTTAGTACATACTTTATCAAATCAGATGGTTTTGCATGTGATTTATATTTTATGTCCTGAATATTTTGTCTCGCGGGGCCATTACACCCAAATTCACACGTATTACGGCGACGTACGCTACGAGTACAAGTTTATTTATGACGTCATAACTATTACGCACTTACACACCTCCCTTATATTAAAGAGAATAGGCAGAGGTGACAGTTACGTGCACACCCAAATACTCCGAAATATTTTATTCCGAATTTCGATGCTCCGATTTTCAAAAGTCCGAATTTCCTTACCAGAGAATTATAATGTCTATTTCGAAGTATCATTAAGTCGAACTTTTTTGTTATTCGATCTATTGAAACTCGGTATTTTGAGAATAGTAAATAATAAACGTTTAGAATATTGAAATTTTGGACTTGTAATAAAAATAGGTTGAATGATAAATCGGAGTTGTTATATTAGGAATTTTGAACCATTCGGAATTATGAAAATCGGTATTTTGAAATTCGTATTTCTGACTGACAGAATAAAGTTTTTCGTATTTATGTAGTGTACCCAAAAGTTACCTAAAATATGAAATTATTACGTCAATAGAGGCTCAAAGAAACTGGCCTTGTGTCCTTATTTTTAGCACAATATTGCATTCCATGTTGCCTATCTCGTATTTCAATTTTTGACGCAGTAAAAGCTATACAGTTCGATCCCCACTGAGAAGTTTGGTAAAGTTCATTTATCTTTATGGTTTTCCGCTCTCGAGGCTGTACTGTATGTCAAAATCGGTATATAGCTTACAAGATAGTATTTGGCGTATTTTACGTAATAAGGGTGCTGGGCACGTCCTAAAATTTCATTCCTTCCTGGTACAAATGGGCGCCGTAACGACTAGTGTCCAGCCTAAATTGTTTGTTTATTACTACTGTTTCTGCCTCACTAAAGATAAGGAGGTGCTTAGACGAAGTTTAAGGCTTATCAACAGATGTCAGGGCTTAAACTGGAGGTGCTTGTGTATTTATTCAACTTTAATTATAGTATGGTGGTAAAACTATTACAAAATCATTTATATTGACAACAAAAAGCAACCGACTGCCGCTATTTCGTTTCTTGACACAGACTTCTGAAATTAAAGTTATTTATCACTTTGTGGTGTTTTTTTTTTTTAAGATGGTTGTTTTTTTTGTAAAAAAGTTTTTATTTTTCACTTTTTAGTTGTACCTACCCCACACAAATTCAATCAACACAAGACGCTAGTGATGGCCCAAACAAGTAGCCGAATTCTGGGCCGAATACATTTAGATTGCTATCGACACGCTAAGAAGAAGTGCATTGCAGACACCGACTAGAAGAATCATAAAAAATCGCATAGAAATGCCGGAGATGCAGTACATTTATGCATACAACTTCGAAGTAAGAGTAATTACCTAACGTATTATAGGTATCACAGTCGGGCGTCTTCGGCATGTATTTAATTACCCTACTGTCTGCGTGAGGTAATTCCATGTTTTCGACATTACTTCGTACGGTCATAATTACCTTACACGACTCATACGTAGGCCCATTTTGTTTTAAACTAACGAAAAAAAGGAGGGGGTTCTCCATTCGACGCATATATAAAAACAAAAGAAAACCAGCGGGGCAATTGCGTAATACATTAACAATCGGAATCGGTTTCATTTTGACAGTTCAACAACATTCATTGCGTTATTTACGTGTTGAGCAGACACATTTTTCGAACTTATGAAGCAATGGATCAGCAATTTGTTTCAAAATAATTCCGATTCCGATTGATAGTGTGTTACGCAATTAGGGTGCAGAATGAGAAAGTTTATAGTAGATAAGACAGAGTTTAAAACAGAAGAAGAACTAGCAGGTGATCGAGGAGGGTGGAGGGTGGCTTTAGGGGATCAGACCGGAATAACTCTTTTTTTTTTTCAATTAGACTGAAAAAAGTAGGTTCTCCATTCGACGCATATTTTTTTTCAGTTGGACTCTAAATATTTGTCCTATGACTAACTTCTGCTGTAGAAAAGTTCCAATAAATTAAACCTAGCCACTGCGTGCTATCTAAAAATCTACGTAGCTAGCTAGCCATAATATATTTTAACAAAAACTTCCATAGAATTCGCTGACTATCACCCTCTTTATGTTGTCTCGTCTACAATCTAAGTAAAACTTTAACGTCGCAGTTCGTATCACAGTGTGTACAATAGAATTCCCATTTTAAATCCGTGTGTAATGCTGACACATCGTGTTGGTGCCGACTGCTTCCATTTCTTAGAAAAAGGGAGAATTCTTTAATACCTGAACGGAAGGAATCTCAGATTAAAGTTCAATTTTTATGGCTACAATGTCAAAGACGCTTGTGGCTAAATAATAGCAATCGCATGGGTCGATTAAAGTTAAAGCTACTCTTGGCGCGGTCGGCTTTTGGATGGGGGACCATCTATTACATATTATCGAGACCCCTACGTGCTTCGGAAAGCACATTAAGCAGTTGGCCCCGGCTGTCATTCGTAGATCTTTGACAGCCGTTGTGGTACTCAGAAGCTCAATTTTTGCATGTAATCGTACTTTAGATACAATACTGATACACCCACATTACCTACCCTACCTTTCGCCACAATACAGTGTGCCCAGTCTTTTATCATCCGGACGCTACAGAGCCGTCGTTTGCGTGATCTCGGCTATTTCGAGCTCATCTCGGACCAAATGCATTACTTTAACGATACCCGCTCTTTTTGACCTCGTTTAGAACTCAAAGAGTAAAGCGCAGACTGTTTTAGGATTTAGATTTTTAGGTTTAAAGATTCTCAAAAAAAGAAACAAAGTTATATTATATTAACTTCTATTTTATAGTAACCAAAATGTACAGACGTCAGCACATCAAGCTACTACAATCTGTCCAATTTCTTTAATAGATTTTCAACTTTATCGCTAAAGCATAAGGTTCAAAGTTGATTGGGAAAATTTGACAGTTTCGGGTAGCTTGATGTGCTGGCGTCTGTACATGAAGACAGTGCTTAATCTATACTAATAATAATAGTGAAAAATTTCTTTGTTTGAACGCGCTAAACTACCGATCTGATTTCAAAAAATATTTTTCCATTTGATAGCCCTTGTTGATTCTTGAGGAAGGCTATAGGCTATTCAACATTCCGCTATAACGCTTAGGAGCCGAGCAAAAAGAAAAAAGTCGGAAAGTGACAACGCGGCCGGGTAGGTGCATGCGATGAAAGAAAGAAAGAAAAAGTATTTATTGCGACTCGTACAGGAAGATCGCAAACTAAACTGAACACAGTAAAAAATAAAAAATCAAGTTAGGTATACAATAAAAAAAAGTAACAAAAAAAGAAAAATGAAACAGAAAATCCTATACGAGGCCAAAAGGCTCCTATCTCAGCATGATGCTGCGACATTTAAAAAATAAATGTCGCAGCGCTGGTATTCTGATAGGGCCTGCGACTATGCGGATATGCGACTGCGTGGGTCGGAGGAACAACAAAGGAGCCACTGCTTTTTTAATATATGTCTTTATCTGCAGATAATGCAGTGGACTGCAACATTACCTACTAGGTACTTACAGTTTTGTGCGCTATACAGGGTCCCATTAAAATATATGGTCAAATTTTAACACAGCACTCAGTACGTCTAACCAAAGATATCCAAGCAAAAAAAAACACTGATTAAAGTGATTTTGTTTTGACCTAAAATAATAAATTGCCGGCACATTAGTGCATTTTCGTTAGCTGATTATTTTTCTTGTAACTATCTGATGCGTTTTTCTTATATATTTTTTTAGCATCCTCCTTATTTTGGTCGTCTGAATGATTTCTAAAAGTTTGTCCATCTATTTTAGTGGGACCTTATATATGTTGTAGTTTTTTATTATCCCTTAATAAATAAAATAAAATAACGTTTCATTGACGTCATTCGCCGGCAAATTCCAGACACTGTGTGATGAACACCCCACTCCAAGGTAACCGCGCCTTTACCAACAAGAATTCAATTTAACACAGGATTATCTAGTCTAGACCACTCCAAACCGTCTAGCAGGTAATAGGACTATTAATCCTTTAGCCCCAAATCCCCGAAAATTTAACGTACAGACGCCAGCACATCAACCGACCCGTAACTGTCAAATTTTCCCAATCAATTTTGAACCTTATTCTTTGGCAATAAAGTTGAAAATTATTAAATAAATTTGACAGATTGTATTCGCTTGATGTGCTGGCGTCTGTACTACGTACCGCAAATACTCCAACTAGCGACCAACTGGTTCGCACGGTTTTTACGACTTTTCAAAACATCGAGATTTCTTTTCGTTTTTAGTCTGTATTGTGTCCCACTGCTGGGCAAAGGCCCCCCCTTTTTTCTTCCACACCTCACGGTCTTGTGCGATCTCTGGCCATGTTGGCCCAGCAACCGGATTTTATTTTTAACCAGTGCGCAAACTATTGCAATAAATTCAGATTTCGAACCCCCCTGTTTCCCTTACTTTCTTTTTTTATTTTATTTTTATGTTTATGTTCATTTTTGCGTCATGTTCACCGTAAATAAACGTTTTTTCTTTCTTTCTTTTCTTTCTGTGATGTTGAAAATTTTTCGTCTGTTATTTAAAAAAAAAATTGCTATGCCATACATTTTGACTCCGATGTATTGCAGATTTCTATGAAACTGCAGTTTTTTTTTTCTACGTTGGGGTTCTAGAATCATGAGCTGAATTAATGGTTACAGTTCGCGCACTGGTTAATTTTTTTTCCTGTATGTATCATATTAAAGTTCAGTTATCAGTTCAATATTAAAGTATTATACACATACATTTTTAATCTCATCATCATCATCTCTAATCATAATTTTTTTAATCTTTTGAAATTTTTATATAAGTTTTACAATTTGACAATTTTATATTTGACATTTTATTTATTTTTATATTATATGATTCTGTATTTTTTTTAATTTTTTGTGCTGTTGAATATTTTAAAGTTATCACAATTGTATTTTATGTTTTTATCTGTTTTGGAATTTAATATATTTTATAAGTAATTTTAATTGCATGAGTCGAAGCTATGGACTAGAATTATGTCTGAAATAAAATTATTATTATTATAAACCTTCCGGAATAAATCCTCTAAATGATGGTGAAAACTGCATCAAAATCCGTTTCGTAGTTTAAAAGAACAATGTTTTTTGAAAGGCGAATTTGATCACTGCTTATGAAGATTTATTCCGGTCTGATCCCCTGAAACAACCCCTGTAAGTACGTGAACATGCATCTCGTAAAAAACCTTTCAAGTGTGAGTCGGACTCGCGCACCGAGGGTTCCGTACAAATTCATAGGTATGTAAATAGTTTATCACGAGTTTTTTTTTTTTATGTAAGTAAAAAATCACGTTTTTGTATGGGAGCGACCCCTTAAATATTTATTTTATTCTGTTTGTAGTGTTTGTTGTTATAGCGGTAACAGAAATACATCATCTGTGAACATTTCAACTGTCTAGCTATCACGGTTCATGAGATACAGCCTGGTGACAGACAGACAGACAGACGGACAGTGGAGTCCCGTTTTTACCCTTTGGGTACGGAACCCTAAAAACAAAGTCTCCCTTCCGCGTATGTTTATCTGAACGCGACAAACTCAAAAACTACCAAACGGATTTTCATACGGTTTTAACCAATGGACGGAGTGATTCGTGAGGAAGGTTTAAGGGTATAATTCATTAAAGGTTTTGTGTAAATTTTCTGAAATACGACGATGATCGTTGAAAACGTCGGCAACAATTACGATTGTTGCCGACGTGCCGAGTGCGAGCTTAAATGGCACGTACCGCGTAAACCAATAAAGTTATATGAAAACAATGTATTACGGAATTATTCCTCTAGAGTACTTTTAATCCCATGATGCCTAGAATTATTAACCTTTCCATCACTCTATATTCTGGAGCTAGAAGTATTTGTTAAAACAAACCTAAATCTTTTTGAAACAATGATAAATCGTTCTTCAAGACCGGCTTTACTGTGATCCCAATACAAAGGTCTATTACATACAGGAAGTTTCAAAATTGCATTATTAAGACAGAATATTATGCATATGGGACCAGTTATATACAATAAAATCCCTGTCGACATTAAAAATGATACAACTCATTTTTTTTAAAGAAATTAACAAAACTACGAAGAAATTTCACGCGGATGAAGTCGCGGGCAGAAGCTAGTGTATAGATAGCGCTACCAAATATCTATCTATTATAATCCTTTGAAATTCGATAACCAAGTACAGTACCTTTGAAATCCCCTTCAAGCGTGGCGCGGGTTATTTTACCTACATAACAATGTTGTCTAGTCTGTTAGTCTGTGTCAAATGACTGCTCGTGGTGGGCTTAATAGTTTGTAGCGGTCTTAACAAATGACTATCTAATGACGCTCCTGTCTTCTCTAAGATAGAAACCGCGGTATCAAAGAGTGTTAGGAGGTGTGCATATGAGTGGAGTTGGTTGATGTGAATTTTGACGGATGGTAGGTAATTGCGTATTTCATAAAAAAAACAATCACGAATCTTTTTTTTCAATTGTTTATTTGCAGAATACAAAGGGGCAATTCTTTAAGAACGTTCGCAGTCTAATCACTGTCTTAATCCGTCAAAAATGATTGTCGCTTAGATGAAATTGAGACGAGTTTCTGAACGTTTTTAATTACGAGAATTGGCTTTCAGGTAGATGAAATAACATAGATTTTAGAAGTGACAGGGGTTGGACCTTTTAAAAGGTGGGCAAGTTATTGCTGAAGATTGAAGGAATAGAAATAATAAAGGCGGAGCTTTACAACTACAAAGTGTTAAAAAATTAACCTTACAAACTTTAAGAGGTGCTTTAGACCATCGAACTGAACAACTTTCACTACGGGACCAACTCTGAAATCACGAAAAAAAAATCATCTGTTTCATACATTTTGGTCAAGTAGGTATTGAAGTTTTGTATTAAATAGCAGATTTTTTTTTCGTAATTTCAGTGTTGGTCTCATAGTGAAAGTTGTTCAGTTCGATGGTTTAAAGCACATCTTAAAGTTTGTAAGGTAAATTTTTTAACACCTTATATAGGTATTGTTGTTCATTTCGTGCCATATATATACCCGAACACCGTAGCTTTTATCATAAGATGGCTGTGGGCACTTAAAAATCTGCAGCCTCGGGTATTTCGTTACATTCTTCCTTTCCGATCATTTGACAGAGGCAAAAAACCTTCGAAAAATACCCGGAAACCTATCATAATTTTTTTGGCGGATGCAATAAAATTATTATTGGATAATGGATTCTCCGATATTCGATGTCCGGAAATAAACGTCGTGAACCTGATTCAATATACCTTTTTATTGTTACTCTGGTATCTATAAATCGTTTGGTTCCTGGTACTGAATGACATTTTTTGACACACCATATTATTACTCTCATGGTTACTTTCGATTATACTCAGTTTTATTACAAATATTTTTGTCATAAAACAAATTGGAAGGGGTGCTGATAAAATTAAGGGTAAGCACATAGCATTACAATTTTGTATCTAAGGTTGGTATTTTATTGTAAGCTAAATAAATCACAGTCCACAAACAGAGAAAGAGCCTCGTATACAAACCGTCCCCAATCAAGACCAGCGAAACCCTTTCCTCGGGTGCCTTTTGTAAGCCTTTCACAATATTTGTTACATCCATACATTATCAGAATTAAATCCCTCCCACACACAATACTTTACTTTAAAAACCCTCCCAGGTCATCATCCTCAAAAGACAAGACAAAATGCTACTTTATATCGATGACTAAGCGACAAATGACAAGGGTCAAAGATATACCACAATTTGTATTGTTATGGTCGTGTAACCACGGCTTTATCTCTTTAGAAATTCACCTTAGTGCCTCGTCATATTTGAGATATGACGTCACTTTGGGTGACGCCTTTGTTGTGTACCCACCTTATATAGATTAGAGGGGGTATTGTCTTTGAAAAATGGAGGTCATGTTCCATTTTTGAAAATGTGACTGGCTGGAATTTTTATTTGAAAATTTTGTATATTTCTTGTCATATTTATTTTAAATACAAAAGAATGAATGTTATTTTGTTTTTTGAAATAGAGCGGCTTTTATTTCAGTCAAAATGTATTTTATCATCATCCCGCCCTAATTTATTGGAGACCAGCGCAGCATAACCACTTTCAAAATACCATTATCAAGATAAATCAGTGAGAGACAGACCAAACTTTCTTGTTAATAAAACTAAACATAATTAAATTTGTGTAATTTTCTGACCTCCATGGTCTATCTCCAAATTATTGTATACGTCAAACATTTCGTTCCCTTTAAAAACCGAAAAACATGAAAAAAAAAACAGAATATCGACTAAAGAAAAGTAATTCACTAAGAACACGTCTTTTCCAATTAATTATTTACTAAAATATGTAATGACGTCAGTCCTTCCCAAATGCGTCGGATACAAACCATATGATACAGACATTGTTATTTTTAAAGAACTTACTTCATATTTCAGTATCATCATCATCATCATTTCAGCCGAAAGACGTCCACTGCTGGACATAGGCCTCCCCCAAGCACCTCCACTTCGACCGGTTTTGTGCTTCTCGCATCCAACGAGTTCCTGCGGACATGAACAAAACGAAGGTCATGTCAAATGCCCATGTAACACCCACTCTCATGAAGATTGGAGATGCTACACTCGAAATCGTGGACGAGTATATTTACCTAGGACAAACTGTCCAGTTAGGTAGGTCCAACTTCGATATTTCAGTATAATTGAAGTATTTTTACCAAAGAAAATGATAAGCCACTTTTTCCTATATTTCTGGTAAAACAAAGGCTTTTTTGCTTTAATAACGTCTTTGATCTATACAATATTTTCGTACGTTATTTGATAATATATATTCGGAATTGAAGTTAAAGAGGCAAGAAATTATTATATTTCAGCAAATTATCCTTTTCAAGAATCCACGTGAAATTTGAGTCTTATGTTGGGGAAATAAGAGTCGCAATGCTAATACTTTGTTTTCATACGCCTTGCTGTACTAATTGATGATTGAGAGTTTGTTGCGCCACTGCTTCTTCCCAATGAAAGCACTAGGAAGTGGTGAAGGGCGGGCGTTTTGGGGGACTGTCTTAAAGATCTTTCGGAACAACGAACGTTGCGATAGTAAAGTTCCGCAGTAACGTACAGACGCCAGCACATCAAGCTACTACAATCTGTCAAATTTGTTTAATAGATTTTCAACTTTATCGCTAAAATATAAGGTTCAAATTTGATTGGGTAAATATGGCCGTTTCGGGTAGGTTGATATGCTGGCGTCTGTACACTTCGCAACTATGATTTACACCCGTAATTTTGACGTTCGAAAAGTTCTTGGCCTAATTTGAATAAATGACTTTAGATTTTGATTGGATGTAGGTAATAGACAAACAAAAGAAAATCGGTAGGTACTGTTCCATGTTCAGATTTACCGAGAGCTAACGATTTTCAGGAATGCTAAGTACAGGGGGCACGTCGAACAAGTGTGGACTTTGTACGGTCAGCAACAAAAGTCGATTAACACTTCAGTTTTTTTAGTATTAGTTATTGAGCTAAATATTTATTTCGTTTGTTCCCAAAGAATTTTTTTTAGAATATAAACTCATTGCTAGTATGCCGAATCGAATATACGAATAAGTGTGTTCCCCTATTTTACAAGGCTGGTTAAACCTTACAAATTGATCGATCATAAATATCCATGAAAGCACACTAAGCACATTCACACACACTCACACACGCACACCACATAACCAAATAATTGAAAATAATAATAATGTTAATTATCTTTTAGTATGCACGTGTTTCTGTGCCAATTCAACCTATTTTTCTTTCTTTCAAAATAAACTCGGAAAATTATTCTTTGCTTTGTATGTTTGTCCTTATATACCCTTGAACCATCTCCAAAATAACATATTATTTATTTAACTGTAAGTATTGTGAAACAAAGTAAAGATTTGACAAAGAAATCCTCTTGAGTAAATACGTTGACGAAATCAAAGGTTTCCCCCGGGATACAACGCGAATTAATAATACATCATCGACTATCCATGTAATATGTATTTATTTTTTAATATATATAAGTAATCGAGTTAGAGAGATAGAGAGTTATAGAGAGAGAGCAGTGGTGGTCCAGTGCTAACGGCCGCGACTTACGGGTTGTAAGTCGTAGGTTTTAAACAGACAGGCGCTTTACTTTGTGTAAATTATATCATCACCACTGTTCTCAAAACGGTGAAGGAAAACATCGTGAGGAAACCGGCATGTCCTAGAACCAAAAATTCGAAGACATGTGACGTCTACCAACCCGCACTGGGCCCGCGTGGTGGATTTCGGCCCACTCCCTCTCACAGAGAGGAGACCTGTGTCCCAGCAATGGGAACATTATAGAATATAGAATGATTATGTTATGTGTATGTAGTGTGATATTAATATTGCAAAAATAAACAAAAAATACTGATAAATAAATAAGTGAGATGGCCGCATGATAGACCTTCGCAAATAAAGGACCGCGTCGTGGATTATGGCCCCCGAAGGAGGTATGTGTCCCAGCAGCGCACACCGCGCGCACCGCTAACGCGCGCGCTGTGCACGTTCAACTGGGTAGGTACCTAGTTGATAAAATTGACTTGTTTCCTTGTTATCTGAACTTTACATGACTTTACTTTGGCGACCTCTACCTCACCGTGAAAACATAGGTGAAGCTTGAAGTAAACTCTCAATACATAGCATCAACTACTACTGTGTTTAGTTTAGTTTGTGTTCTTCCTGTACGAGTCGCAATAAATACTTTTTCTTTCTTTCTAAATAGGGTGACAGTTCACGTCAAGCTCCCGTCGTCTATGTTCTGACGGTGAGATTTTTCCAGACTAGCACTCAGCGGTGCTATTCTGTAAAAATATCACCGTGATAACTTGAAGTGAAGTGAGCTTAAAGTGAGCTGTCATTCCACCTGGTGCTAGGGATTGACACTATTGACAGCTCACGTTAAGCTCACTTCACCTATGTTTTCACGGTGATATTTTTACAGAATAGCATTACAGATGTGGAACACAACTTCTCACTCACTAATCCGAAATATTTTACGTGCTTCTCGGGGTATCAAACCCCATTCGATCTACATCTACATTTTGCCTTTCCTTAGATTATAACCACATGAGTAGATCAACGTGCTGTGCAGACATTGATAAATGATGTATGCAAGGCTCGGCTTATCCGTCGACTTATATTTTCTGCTTACCCCGAGTTAAGGGATGGATGGTAGGGTACGTGACTTATGGTCAGCAATATATTTAGTACGCGAAGGTGCACCCTGTTGACCGTTGTCATAAATGAGGTAGATAGATATATGTTCGTCCTTGAGACCTAGAGTTTGGTATGTGTAGTTCCATAGCTTCCAAGGGATAACATTTTGTTTTTAATGCGATTTCGAGGATAAAATAATCTACCTAAATGGACACTTTTCTCTTCGTGTGTTTTACGTATATTTATTGTTTTTCAGACGTTATTAATTTACCAGAAAAAAAAAACCTGTGGTATCCAACAGTTAAAGGGGATTCACAAGGTAGCATGCGAAGTTCAAATTTTCTTTCGGTTTTTTGCAATTTGCAGGTCCTGGTCAGTGAGTGATATTTCATATTCAATAAGATTATAATTATGAACTCACGGGATTGTAGTGATGATTTTAATTGTTATAATACTGTATATACGTATTTGATACCTACACTCGCGAATCATATTTTGTTCAATATACAACCCGACACTAACATGCAAATTGCAAAAAACTTAAGAAAATCTGAATTTCGCGAGCTACTTGTGCACCTTGAGAACCATCCGAATAAGATTTATCATAAATAACTTTTTTAGCATAATTAACTTGGAGCAGTGGTGGCCAAGTGGTAATAGCCGCGACTTACGAGTTGTAGGTCGTAGGTTCGAACCCAGACAGGCGCTTTACTTTGTGTAAATTTTTTCATCACCACTGCTCTCAAAACGGTGAAGGAAAACATGGTGAGGAAACCGGCATGTCCTAGAACCAAAAATTCGAAGAAATGTGACATCTGCCATCCCGCACTGGGCCCGCGTGGTGGATTCCGGCCCACTCCCTCTCACCGAGAGGAGGCCTGTGTCCCAGCAGTGGGAACATTATAGGCTGATTATGTTATGTATGTTGTTACATAACTTAAGAAACATGGGCGTGTATGACATTCTATCCAAGCTTACAATGTAAGTAGGCACCTACCGTATTTCGTCTACAAAATATATGGCAATTTAAAAATTGTATTAGTTCCAAATCTGTCCAAGTTTTTTTGAATTTAAAGAAAATTTTTGTATTCCAGAGTTGATTTTAAAAAGTTCTCAATTTTCTTCCCTTGTTTACTAAGTCCCAATATTTCGATATCAATTTTACTTTAAGGATTACACTTTTTTCCTCCTCAAGGGAGTTCATTATTTATGAAGCAATTTCATAAAATACTTTGTTTTATAAAGGCAAGACTCTAATATGATAAAGAATATATTTTAAATTTTAACAAAAATCTCTTTATTCAGTATTCTGTCTATTTCCAATATCTTGAATTAACATTTAAGGTAACGCAACTCGGGCCCCCAAGATAGAGGTATTGCCTAGTTTGAGGACCATCATAATCTGTAATGTACTGTTTCATTTTTTTTATATAACTTGGATTTTTATTTTTTACTGTGTTTAGTTTAGTTTGTGATCTTCCTATACGAGTCCCAATAAATACTTTTCTTTCTTTCATAATATGCCCAGCCTTTTTCCAACTATGCTGGGGTCGGCTTCCAGCGTAACCGGATGCAGCTAAGTACCAGTATTTTACATGGAGCGACTGCCTATCTGACCTCCACAACCCAGTTAGGTACAGTCGACGAAAGAGACAAGTATGCAGGATCGTCGGATATAGTTGAAGTTTAGTAAGAAACCGATGGATGGAGACACGTGCGGTGACGTTACATTAATTCCAAACTGACACACCCGTGTCTAAAAATGAGGGTTTAGATCAAAAACTTCCTATACCCCGAATTTTGAAGGCCTCCTTAGCAATAAGCCATTTTGTTTCATGTCCCAAATAATAACTAAACTCTGATTTTTATTTAGCTAGAGTAAAATGACAGCTGCAATGTACAGACGCCAGCACATCAGGATACCCGAAATTATAAAATTTTCCCAATCAACTTTGAACCTTATGCTCTAGCGATAAAGTTGAAAATCTATTAAAGAAATTTGACAGATTGTAGTAACTTGATGTGCTGGCGTTTGTGCCTTTTTGTCAACATGACATTATACTCGTATATACCTACTATACTAATAACAAAGCTAAAGGGTTTGTTTGTTTATTTAAACGCAATAATCTCTAAACCTACCAGTCGGATTTGAAAAATTATTTTTGCATTTGATAGCCCAATTCTTGAGGAAGGCTATTAGACTATTTAACGTCACTTTAGGAGTCTTAAGAGCCAATCAGCAAAAAGTAAGAAAGAATGCCATAGCTAACTAAAAGCGCAGGCAGGCTATGCGATACGACGGAGAAGAATGTACGCACCATCATCATGCAAAGACACGATGACGGGAGAGACCCTCAGTTCCGTCTCTGAGAAGTCGGAGACTTACTTCCAGGATGAAGGACAGGCGAAGTCGCGGGCAAAAGCTAAGCTAGTTTAGTATATATTGGCTGTCATTTTGGTCGAGCTAATTAAAAATCAGAGTTTACACACCAAATTCTGCCAAAGACAATTTCATCAATATTCGCTACATAAGAAATTCACGAATAACCCTAGAAAGATTTTCTTTACCTACAGCACTCCATAACATACGGTTAAGACAACATATTTAAATAATCCAACCATATTTCAGTAGATCAGTTCAGGCGTGGCCAGAATACGAGTGAAGCCACGGATCAAACTAATAGAGAATAAATCTCAGCATTGTATTAAACCGATGAGATTGCATAACCTGATATGTTGGGTTAAGTTGGAAACATACGGATTTCGAGAAGGGGCAGATGCGCTTGCAAAGAGTTTGTGAGTGTGGTTGGTCTGTGGATGGGTGACCATCTTTACATACCGAGACCCCTCCATGTCTCGGAATGCACGTTAAGCCGTTGGTCCCGGCTGTCATTCGTGGATTTTTGAGAGTCGTTACGGGTAGTCACAAGCCCGAAAGTCTGACAATCAGTATTACCCAGTGACTGGCTTGTGGAGGTCAGATAGGCAGTCGCTCCATGTAAAATACTGGTATTCAGCTGCATCCGTTTAGACTGGAAGCCGACCCCAACATAGTTGGATTTTAAATGTTTGACAGTTTTTCCATACCAGAACTGTCAGATGTCAATTTTATTCCACGGATAAAAGATATCTGCTTTGGTAAAATCAGACCTAAGAGGCCTTTTTTTTTTTTTTTGGATGGGAAATCATCTAATGACTCCTCCCGCTCTGCGTGGAGCGGAAGGGAGTGTCAGACTCTTACTGACTAAAACCCACCCGTGTTCCTTCCTTAGCCCTTTATGTTCCGGGGCAGCGGTAACCCTTTCGGACGATCCCGCTACAGACCTAAGAGGCCTTGCGTGATATTTTAAGTAGTCTATAGCCGTCCTCAAGGCTATCAAATTCAAAGGGAATTTTTCTAAGCGCGTTCAAACAAACAGAAAAACATACATACTCTTCAGCTTTATTATTATTATAGAAGATAGATGTAAGTACGTATTCCAATTAATGTTAATCCATGTATCTTTAATTAATGAGACTGGTCATCTTTTAGCTGCCCAGGCTTATTTTTAATCTTATATTTTGAATTGTTTCTTCATATGTGTTTTTTTTTTTACATTGTTCTCACATATAGAAGCTGCAAGAATAATGTACCCAGGATTTTGTAATAATATCTTGATTTAAAAGAGTGTCCATGGAGTTTCTTGCCCGTTCTTCTCCATAGAGATCTACGTTTTGGTATGGGCAACTAGCTTCAACTTTCTGACTGACTGACCGACTATTTAATTTTGACAATTCAAAAGTGCCTGTACATGGTTTAATTGAAATAAATGTTTGAGTTTGAATCAATATGTTTTTGATATAAATATAATGTGTTGGTGCAACATGTACTTAGATCTTTTTAAATGTACAAACATCTTAGGTAGGTACTGTTTTTCTGGCAAATAAATTACTTTTGCTTTGACTTTATGAAGTGCAAAGTAAAGTTATAATGGAAACTATTTTATGGTAGCTAGGAGAATAATATCTAGTTTAGAAATAGTTACAAACACCTACGAACAAAATTTTTAAATTATACCGAAAAAAATCTATGAAGAAAAATATTTAGCATTTCGTATAATACTGCACTGGTTGTCATCATTACGTCAAGCGATGGCGCATATGTTGCCCCAACTTGTTTATTTTTGTGTTCTTTCTCTGCGTCATCTTTACCGAAAATAAACAATTTCCTTATCATGAATGTTGACTGCTTTTTTATCATGAACTCACTGCATTTGATCACTCATTCTAAAGCAAGTAGTACTACCTATAGCCGTTTGTAAAACTTTTACATTCAAATTGACAGTCACGAAAGAGTTTTTTATATATTTGCATCAGTACCAAAATGTTAATAGATTCCACCCACCTACGCAAAACAAATGACTACGATGCCTATGTAGGGTACGAAACAAAACACGCTCGTCCCCGGTCCTATTAACCCCCCGCACATTTCCATCAGTCACCACTTCACAGCGACAAACATTGGCATACGTACAAATTATAATTGTCTTGAAGCCTTGCCAATGTTTGTTGTCTTGTATTGTCATACTGATGAGTATTTATGTACAAACAGGGTTGTGCTAAAACTGTGATGTTTAGTACAATGTGCGTGAAGTGGTTACAAACATTTGAGGGAAATTAAATGTCTTCTTTGAACTTTGGTTTTGTCACAGAATACACCATAGTATCTTCAAGTTTTGTTGGCATACTGCAGGGTGGTATCCTGGTTTTAAAATTGTGTAACTTAGTGCAAGTAAAACCATGGTTTTTAGTATGTAGGATTTCAAATACATAATTATATAAAAATAACTTTTTCTCTCATCATCATCTGCCTAGCCTTTTCACAACTATGTTGGGGTCGGCTTCCAGTTTAACCGGATGCACCTGAATACCAGTATTTTACATGGAGCGACTGTCTATCTGACCTCCACAACCCACTTACTGGGTAATACGATACCCCTTGGTAAGACTGGTTGTCAGACTTTCAGGCTTGTGACTACACGTAACGACTATCAAAGATCCACAAATGACAACCGGGACCAACGGCTTAACGTGCTTTCCGAGGCACGGAGGGGTCTCAGTATGTAAAGATGGTCACCTATCCAAAGACCAACCGTGGCAAGCGTAGCATAACCTGATCGATCGATCAGGTGAAGCTACACGCACAGGCGGCACAGGTCGATCGACCTGTGCCGCTGTTATTATTCAGCCACGGGCCCACGGGACCAATACTTTAAAATTAGTGCAACTCATCCCACTATCACTTTCCGTTTACCGCTATTTGCGATCATCATGACGTGTGTTTTTTTTAAACTCGAAACTCAAACTCAAAGCATTTATTTCAATTAAACCATTTACAGGCACTTTTGAATTGTCAAGAAGTCGGTCAGTCGGAAAATATGAAGCTAGTTATCCATTCCAAAGCGTAGGTACCTATGGAGAAGAACGGTCAAGAAACTCCATGGACACTATTTTAAATTATATTTTTACAAAAATACATCATTAATGTTGAATTTATAATTATATGTGAGAACGATGTAAAAACAAAAAGATTTACGCGTTAAAAGCGTCCAGAACCCACAAATCAGTTTTAAAAATAAATGTGTTTTTATCCAAAAATCACATACATACGCCTTATCCTCTTCAAAAAGACCGCGTGTACTCAATATATTACCCGCAAATACGCCTCTTACCATCCCTCATTATCATGCGTAAACTCGTGCCTCTATATAAACCATATAAATCAATCGGTCCAGATAAATTATACATCTGATCTACTTGAACCGGTCCAGACCGTAAGTCATTCGAAACCCACAAAGGATAGGGATGCCTTTTATTAGACTATCGAATGAGGAGGCCTATTTTATTGATTTCCGTTTTATGGAGAAAGGTCTTCTCTGGACTGTTTTCTTGGCTGTTAAAGTAGAGGATTGGTAATGAAAGTTTGTCTGAGTTTTTTAAGGCTAGCTTCAAATAATGGGGTCAACTGATCATAGGGTAAAGTCTACTTTATTTGAGTTATTATATATTACTGTTAACCTTATAGTGGTATAGAAGTATGAGGAACAGGGTGTAAAGTTCACTCATACTCTATAGAAAAGGGAGGATCCTCCGACCAGACGGGTGTTGTGTCTGGCGGGCAACTGCCCAATGATTCATTTCGGGCCGTTGTATCTATGCTAGTTGCGCGGTAAACTCTGCTTGCGAGATGCAGGATTTGCGTGACGTCAGTATGACGCGTTGTTCGCATGTGGCGTTGTAGATACCGCTACAGTGGTATGAGGAACAGGGTGTAAAGTTCACTCATACTCTATAGCAAAGGGAGGATCCTTCGACTAGACGGGTGTCGTATCCGACGGGCAACCGCCCGATGAATCATGTCGGGCCATTGTATCTATGCTAGTTGCGCGGTAAACTCTGCTTGCGAGATGCAGGATTTCGCGTAGCTTTTTCCCAACTATGTTGGGTTCGGCTTCCAGTCTAAACGGATGCAGCTGAATACCAGTATTTTATGTGCATCGACTGCTTATCTGATCTTCACAACCCAGTTACTGGGTAATACGATACCCTTGGTAAGACTGGTCTCAACGACATCTAAACATATATTTATACAATAATGTATAAGTTTCGACTCAATTTATGTTAATTTAATGTTCACTATCTCAACAGCAAATCAAAATTGTTTAGTAGCGACCACTATAATTATAGATACTTTTACTGCCATAGTATTAAAGGCGACACCTAAATGAATGTCTAAATAAAAACGCGCTGTTGGATTGCAAACTTTTGGCACTGGAAATCCGAGCCAACAGCGCGTTTTTATCTAGGCATTCCACAAGTTAACACCTTCGGCGCCATGTCTATCTTTTTGTCACACAGTGTCTGGAACATTGTGTATCCAAAAGTATGCACATCTTTCTACTTAGTGAATGCGCTGTGTATCCTTTAGGAACACGTTTTCTATACCTACATTTAATACGCAAAAAATTAAAGCCCTGGCCTGACGCATTTTTTCGGTATACCTACGAGTAAATGGTCTGGGAATCGGTACAAAAAAACAAATTAGTCAAAACTTGAAAGAACGGCCACTTAGGATCTGGCGCTCAGGGTGTTAAGCTACCATGAACCCTTTACCCTTTTCGGAATTCACAGGCATAACTTCATGTAGACTTAAGGTAGAGGAACTTCGTTATCTCTCTAGCCAGTGACTAGATGTAGTTAGGTATAATGTACATTATTGCGGAGCTATTATCAGCCTGGCTAATATATTTTCAGCCAGTGGGTTCTAGACACGAACATTTCTCTCGCCATTAGATACGTCTGAACAAATGACACTAACGTACCTACTGAACCTACGTCTCTTTTCTTGGATTTCTTTTGTTTTTATATTTCTTTCTGTACCTACTGTCTGGGAAAGAAACAAAGATTGGCATTTATCTGAAGGCCGATTCTCGTAATTAAAAACGTTCAAAATCTAGTCGCAGTCTCATCTCGGCGACAAACAAAATAGCTATGTCAAAAACTTGTCAAACTGTAGGGAAATTAGAAGTATTTTTGGACAGATTGAGACTGAAATCAGACTGTGAACGTTGATATATCAGTCAGCCAGTACCCTAATTGCGTAACACACTATCAATCGGAATCGGAATCATTTTGAAGCAAATTGCTAATCCATTGCTTCATAAGTTCAAAAAATTTGTCTGCTCAACACGTAAATAACGCAATGAATGTTGTTGAACCGTCAAAATGAAACCGATTCCGATTGATAGTGTGTTACGCAATTGCCCCGCAGGACTTTGAATTTTATATAGATTAAACTCCAAAATTATTTAAAGCATAAGTCAGCCACATTCAAACTTATCTCACATGCAACCAAGTGCAACCACATCTGGCATACTAACCCCTAATCACTACCAGACACCAGAAACACAATTAAAACAGTCATACACAGCTTAATAAAAGACGGAACAGCTATAACACTTGAAGATATAATTCTATGCATAAAATCGAAGTCACGAAGCAGTTATCTAGTATTCGGTACAACTTCGTGTTATGTGAGTCTCTTGGGGGACGATTTTGTGGGGGTTTTAGAAGTCGCGATACGGGGACGATACGAAGGCGACACATGGTAGGAATCATCAATAAGTGATGTATAAGTACTGCGTTTAAGATTTGGTTTCGAAAAATGTTAACAAAAAAATGATTTTGGAGAAACAAGGTCAGTTTCGGTTTTTTATAGAGCAATGGTGGCCCAATGGTGCCACGGAAAGCACGTTAAGCTGTTGGTCCCGGCTGTCATTCATAGATATTTGACAGTCATTACGGGTCGTCAGAAGCCCGAAAGTCTGACAACCAGTCTTACCAAGGATACTCCTTGGTAAGACTGGTTGGTTGGTATTACCCGGTAACTGGGTTGTGGAGGTCAGACTTGCAGTCGCTCCATGTAAAATACTCGAATACTCGGCTGCATCCGGTTAGAGTTATTCCGGTCTAATCCCCTGAACCCCCCCTCCACGCCCCCCTCCTCGATCTCCTGCTAGTTCTTCATCTGTTTTAATCTCTGTCTTACTATGTTACAAGCAATGATCTTTATGATCTTGAGATGTATTTTGTGCTTTAATTTAAATTTTGTGTGTGTGACTTGGCTATCGCATTAGGATAAGACCTGAAATGATAGTTTTAAGGCATTTAAATAACTCAGGGAGAGAACCGCACGCCTCAGCTGCCGCGGGAGACGCTACGGGCGTCGGGAGCCGCGTGACGACTCCCAGCCACCGTAGGCGCGGGCCTGCGGACGGAGAGTAATGGGTAGCTCTCCGTCCGATCAGGATCAGGCCCGTGCCGGACGGCGCGTATGTGTTCCACGCGCGCCTCAAAGAGATGTCAGCATAAAGGAAGGGGCCCGCCAGGGCCGAAGCCTGCCGGGGTAGCGGGATCGTCCGAAAGGGTTACCGCTGCCCCGGAACATAAAGGGCTAAGGAAGGAATACGGGTGGGTTTTAGTCAGTAAGAGTCTGACACTCCCTTCCGCTCCACCCAGAGCGGGAGGAGTCAATAGATGATTTCCCATCCACAAAAAAAAAAAGGCATTTAAATAAATAATAAGTAGATTTTACTTAGGAAGTAAAATTTTTGTGAGTTCAGTCGTGATAATGCAATGGTCAATCCCGATAACAATAAAGGCTACCAAAGTTTGTTCCATTCCCGATGCCATTGCCGTCATGAACACATCTCTCTATGATTAGATTCAGAGGGCGGATGACCTCTATATGAGATCAGATCACGTGTCATACCCGAATGTAAGCTCAGTATATTCCTAAAATATTGGCATCGATTTGACCCAAATAACTTGTTAAGAAAATTGATGCAATTTTTTTTGGAACTGACCAAGCTACGTATGTAAATAGTTACAGGTACTTATGTTCTCCGTGAAAGAAAAGAGTACTTTTGGATTATTGTACAGCCAACAAAAGAGATAAGTATGCAGGATCGTCGGATATAGTTGAAGTTTAGTAAGAAACCGATGGATGTTCTCGAATAAAATTTAATTTAACTAATAGAAAACAAACGGCTCATTTATCAAATTAAATTTCAGTCGACAACATCAATCGGTTTCTTGCTAAACTTCACCTATGTCCGACGATCATGCATACTTATCTTTTTTGTTGACTGTACATGTATCAAAAGGATTAGCAGATTCCTTTTTCAATTTTCCGATTTTATTAGCAACGGTTTACCCACTTAGTCTTTAGTTTCTTGCGCATTCCTCTCAATATTAAACTACATTTTGGAAGGGGCAACTAGAATCAATTCTATTTTCTTTTAAATTTTGACTTTCAAAGTGTCTTTAAAGAAGGGAGAAAAAGTTGCTCGTGGGCGACGAGCAACTTTTGTCTCCGCAACTAATTTTTCTCTCGCATCAAGTCTACACGAAAAGAACAAGAACACAAAATTATGCTGAAAGATACTGCTAAGTGTTACTCCAAGCACGAATCGTTTAAAGAAACCTTGAATGGTATAAAAAGTTCTGAATCTTGGTCACTAGCCCGCTTTTTATATGTAAACCTACTGGCATTTTTCCCTTTTAAAGACAGATAATTTCATCAGCACTGCTCTCAAAACGGTGAAGGAGAACATCGTGAGGAAACCGGCATGTCCTAGAAACAAAAATTCGAAGACATGTGACATCTACCAACCCGCACTGCGTCCACGTGGTAATATATTACAGCCCACTCCCTCTGGAAGAGATGGCCTGTGTCCCAGCAGCAGGAACATGCTGATTATGCTTGAAGGACAGAGGGACCCGGTCTAATTTTTTAAATAAATGGCAGCTTTAATGTCGTGCCATGTAAAAGGAATAACATGTACTTGTTCTTTTAACCGCTGCCATTAAGGCAAAGTACTTATCTCGTTGCCTGTTTCAACGAATAGGAAACTGAAACTGCTCACACTACGTATATACCTACCTATTTACTGTTATTTCATTTGATTCCTTTTTTATTCCGACATAGCTTGTAGAGAAAGCAAGCTGAAGTGGCAGCGGGCTGGCCATATTTTTTGAAGGGCCGATGGCCGGTGGAGCAGACTAGTCGTGGAGTGGAAACGGCGTATCGGCAAGCGTAGTGTGGGACTTTCACCAGCTTGACAGACCGACGACCTTGCGAGTGGCTGGGACAGACTGGATCCGGAAGGCGGAGGACAGCGTGTTGTAGCGCAGCCTAATAAATGCCCATGTCCAGCAGTAGACTGCTATAAGCTGAGTTGATTGAATGACTTTTTTGTTAAATATGAGAGAAATCGAAAAGAGCCATAAATATTTTTACACTGTTGGCTTAAAAAAAATGAAAAGCTTCATACTGACGTCACGCAAAATCCTGCATCCCGCAAGCAGAGTTTACCGCGCAACTAGCATAATTATTCTTACCCGTTCTTCTCTACGCTACCTACTATGCTTTGGAACGGGCAACTAGCTTCATCTTTCTGACTGAGCGACCCCTTGACAGTTTAAAAGTGCCTGTAATTTTTCTATTTGAAAAAAAAATGCTTTGAGTTGTTTAAATAATTTATGCAATCCACACTTTTCAACAACACTTTTGGAAACACTATAGGAATACTAAAACGAAATAAATAATTAAATAAAAACACCTCTGACCCTGAACAGACACGAAACTCGAATCGTAAACGTTTTGAGTGCACAGAGCGTTCATTAAGTGACCCCCAGGTGACCCCCACAGAAGGTGATTGGTTGTCGGTGGTGCTGCATGAGGGTGTCGCAAGGATGAGGAAGTGGTCAGTTATATGCCAGTAATCTGAGAGTGCCTTCACATGCTTGTTTTGAAGTTAACCGCGGACATGGTTGGTAAAACTCACCAAGGAGAGCTTACGTCCCAGTAAGTTTGTTAATCTGTGTAAGCAAAAGACCTTCCGAGGACATGACCTGAAAAACTTCACAGTAATATTAAAAAAAAAACGTTTTTTCACAAAGCGCACAGAAATTAGGACCACGTGGATGATCACGTCAAAAACAGTCAATGTTAAACCAAAAAAGAAAAAACAAATTATGAGATAAAGTGCCTCAAAATATTGCACATAATACTAATTACATTCACGTAATACTCTGGATGCTTTTAACACGTACGTCTTGTTTTTTACATCGTTCTCACATATAATTATAATTGAACGTTAATGATGTACCTAACTAATATTTTTGTAAAAATATAATGCAAAAGAGTGTCCATGGAGTTTCTTGCCCGTTCTTCTCCATAGGTTATTACGCTTTGTAATGGGCAACTAACTAGCTTCATATTTCCTTACTGACCGACTTCTTGACAATTCAAAAGTGCCTGTAATAGGTTTAACTGAGATAAATGCTTTGAGTTTGAGTAATTATGTAAAATAAAGCTCCTTTAACTAAAGATCTTTCTTACTTCGAAAGAATGTAACATTTAAAAAGCTTAATAGCCCCACCATTGAAAAACACAGATGTTCCTTAGAATAATCTCGAACTTTCTCCTTTTAAGCGAAAAAAGGTTTTTTGAATGTAAAATTAAAAATTTAATAAAGGTGGCGTCGTCGGGAGACTCGTAAATTATTACCAGTTGCTTTTATCACCTTTTTCACGTGACAATGTTTATTTTTTATGAAAATGGATATTTTTATCTTGAACACGACAGGATGAAACGTTCTCGCCTTTTTAACAGTATTGGTCGCGACATCAATGCTGTTTCACACGCCATTAACTTTTAGAATTGAATACAGAAATTGAATTTGTTAAATACAGAAAAAGAGTGGCCTGTGGCTAAATAATAACAGCCGCACAGGTCCATCGATCAGGATAAGCTACGCTTGCCGTGGTTGGTCTGTAGATCGGTGACCATCTTTACATACCGAGAGTCCTCCTTGCCTCGGAAAGCACGTTAAGCCGTTGGTCCCGACTGTCATTCGTGGATCTTTGACAGTCTTACAGGTAGTCAGAAGGCCGAAAGTCTGACAACCAGTCTTACGAAGGGGTATCGTATTACCCAGTAACTGGGTTGTGGAAGTCAGATAGGCAGTCGCTCCATGTAAAAATACTGGCATTTAGCTGCATCCCGTTAAACTACAAGCCGAGCCCAACATAGTTGGGAAAAGGCTAGGCAGATGATGAATTCAATACAGAAATTATTTTGTAAATGTATCCTTAACGAAATTAAATTATTTCTTTTAATTACGGAGATGAAAGGCTTCTTATTAACGCGTTGTAAGGGGAGATAGAGAGAAGCAAAATTGAGGACACATTAGGGTATCGGTTAATATGTTGCTAGGCGATCAAAGGGGACGGCAATTCGCCAAGTACTGATATAATTATTTTGTAGATAGTACAGTGAATTTGGGAGCATAATTTCCGTTTAAGATTAATTAGGTACCAGCTTGATTAATATTAAGAAGTTTTCGCTAATTTAATAATTAACTGTAAATGATTCTGTCTTGAGCAGTGGTTGCTCAGTGGCCGTGACTTACGAGTTGTAGGTCGTAGGTTCGCACCCAGATAGGCGCTTAACTTTGTGTAAATTGTTTCATCGCCACTGCTCTAAGAACGGTGAAGGAAAACATCGTGTGGAGACCGGCATGTCCTAGAACCAAGAATTCAAAGACATGTGACATCTACCAACCAGCTCTAGGCCGCCACGGTGGATTACCACCCAATCCCTCTCACCGAGAAGAATCCTGTGTCCCAGCTCTGGGAGCATTAAAGGCTGATTATGCTGATTCTGTCTTATCAAGTGTCAAGTAGTCCGAAAAACAAAGTATTAACAACTTCCTTCTTGGAGGGGCCCGTTGCTAAATAATAACAGCCGCACAGGTCGAGCAATAGGTTAAGCTACGCTTGCCACGGTCGGTCTGTCGATGGGTGACCATCTTTACATACCGAGACCCCTCCGTGCCTCAGAAAGCACGCCGCCACGCCCGGCTGTCATTCGAAGATCTTTGACAGTCGTTACGGGTCGTCAGAAGCCCGAAAGTCTGGAAACCAGCCTTACCAAGGGGTATCTTGTTATCTAGTAACTGGGTTGTGGAGGTCAGATAGGCAGTCGCTCCATGTAAAACACAGGTATTCAGCTGCATCCAGTTAGACTGGAAGCCGACCCCAACATAGTCGGGAAAAGGCTAGGCAGATTGATTTTTTAATAACTTCTTCTTGCTTATATTGTGTCTTCGGTTTTTTCTTTGGTGCCATTTTCTCTCGCCTGTCCCTTTCTTTGTTATCCTATTTTCTACTTATTGTATGACATGACTGCAAAACGCAAAACGCCAACAAAGTGGAAAGCAGCATCATTTAGCCCAATATGATAACACTTCAATCGAATGACTGCCACGTTAGTCAAGTGGTCGTTAAAGCCACTGCTGAGCATGAGTAATAGTAAACAAGCAATAGTATGTATTATCATAATAAAGATAAAGTTTAAAATTATATGACACTGAAACTGCTCGCCGCTTCGTTCCCATCTCGGTGTGATTTGAGCCTTAACAGTCGTGATGTTATGATTGTTTGTTCAATCGCATAAAAATGTTCAAAAACGCTCCTCTTGAAATCCCGAAAAGCCCAGGTATTCAATCAAACAAGCTTGTAGTACAGATGCCAGCACATCAATCAAGCTACCCGAAACTGTCAAATTTTCCCAATCAACTTCCACCAATCAACAAAGAGTAACCATGGAGTTTCTTGCCGGTTCTTCTCCATAGGAAACGACCAATTGGAACCGTGCACCTAGCTTCTGACGTTTCATAAGTGCCCATGTTGGTTTATGTGAAATAAAAATATTTTGATTTGATTTGATTTGATTTTGATTTGACTTTGAACCTTATGTTGTAGCGATAAAGTTTAAAATCTATTAAAGAAATTTGACAGATTGTAGTAGCTTGATGTGCTCGCGTCTGTAAATTACAATATTGGTTCTATATTTGGACGCGGTATCGATTGTTGACAACGTTCTGGTTTATTAACACGAGCGCACCCTGTATGCGATGTGGTTACGGAAGTGTACTAGTCTACAGGCGAGATTGTTAGCTGCAGTGTATTTGTGGACATGGTTTTGGATACATCGATGTGGAATTAGACAATTAGATATCTATCTCAGTCTGTGATGTGATGAATGACAAAATACTGACATACTATTACAAGTTTTTCAACATTTAAGTATACAGATAGTGCAATCCACGAAGACGCGCCCCACTCTTTTTCCTAATCGTAATATCGCCAGTTAATTCCGCTATTGTTTTGTTTCTCGATACACGCTAATTACCCACTAAGTAATAAGTAATTAGTGTGTATCGAAAAAACTAAAACACTAGCGGAATGTTGCACACTTGTAGTTTAAGAGATTAGGAAGAAGAGTGGGGCGCGTCTTCGTGGATTGCACTATCTATAATATAGATACACCTTTGCGTAATCCTTCGTAATCATTCTCAAATAACATAACATCAGTAATCACAGATGTTATATTATTTGAGTATCATCAAAATCAGCCTATAATGTTCCCACTGCTGGGACACAGGCCTCCTCTCAGTGAGAGGGAGTGGGCCGTAATCCACCACGCGGGCCCAGTGCGGGTTGGCAGATGTCACATGTCTTCGAATTTTTGGTTCTAGGACATGCCGGTTTCCTCAAAATATTTTCCTTCACCGTTTTTGAGAGCAGTAGTGATGAAATAATTTACACAAAGTAAAGCGCCTGTCTGGGTTCGAACCTACGACTCGTAAGTCGCAGCCGTTACTACTTGGCTTTGAGTATGATTTTTTTGTAATTACAGTATATACCTCTGCTCTCCTCAAAGCAGAAACATTAAAAATTATAAAAAAAAATACTCAAGCAAACTAAAAAAATATACCAGCCCATTTCAAAAGCCTCTATCTACGAGTACTTACTTGGAAGGGGACACCTTATTTCACCACAGATAATAATGTGTTAAAAAATAAAACAACAAGCATGGCCACCTTTTAACAGGTAGAAAATTGAATTCTCACTATTTTTTTGAACACGACACTCTCTGGGCGAGTGTTGTGAAGAAAATTGTGTTTGAAAATTATCTATTCAGCAAGTTAACGAGTTTACTTCGCTCCATCGTTGAGAAAAATGCTGAAAGAACTATTCAAGCTCTATTCTATTACGCAGAGAGGCGTTATTATTTACAAGGACTTCTTTTGGTTGTCAAGTTTTAATAGATTTTTTAGTGTCGCTAATGTCGGTTTGTAGTTCACTTGAACGGCTAGGTTTTTATTTTAGTTGGTAGTCTGTGTTCTTTTTAATATTACTGACTTTTAACTTGTGTGTCATAATCCTAGCCTAGTATGTTCCCACTGCTGGGACACAGGCCTCCTCTCGGTGAAAGGGAGTGGGCCGTAATCTACCACGCGAGCCCAGTGCGGTTTGGTAGATGTCACAACATGCCGATTTCCTCACGATGTTTTCCTTCACCGTTTTTAGAGCAGTGTACAGACGCCAGCACATCAAGCTGCCCGAAACTGTCAAATTTTCCCAATCAACTTTGAACCTTATGCTTTAGCGATAAAGTTGAAAATCTATTAAAGAAATGTGACAGATTGTAGTAGCTTGATGTGCTGGCGTCTGTACATATCGCTCATTTGGAGAACCATCGACGTAACTGGTACTTTCTTTTTACCTCTATGCTTTCCTAACGTTAATACGCTTTCTAAGTGATTTGGCATATTTAACTCATTCATCATCTGCCTAGCCTTTCCCCAACTATGTTTGGGTCGGCTTCCAGTCTAACCGGATGCAGCTGAATACCAGTATTTTACATGGAGCGACTGCCTATCTGACCTCCACAACCCAGTTACTGGGTAATACGATACCCCTTGGTAAGAGTGGTTGTCAGACTTTCGGGCTTCTGACTACCCGTAACGACTGTCAAAGATCCACGAATGACAGCCGGGACCAACGGCTTAACGTGCTTTCCGAGGCACGGAGGGGTCATATTTAACTCATTATTGGGAAAAAATTACATTTACGTCGATGTTTCTCCAAATGAGCGATATGTTTAAAATACAGTTAGGTACTTTTTTCTTTAATTTAATTATATTTTATTAGTAAACCACAATCCCTAGTGTTTACGTAAGTTAATTGATCATTAACTAAACAATCTCGACATGCGAAAAACAAATACACCAACTCGTCATTGAAACAAAGGATCATAATGAAGGTATTATCCAATCGTCGTATACCGTAATACGAGACGTAAAGTTACAAGTCATAATAGTAGATTGTACAACTAGTGCATGAAAGAAGCCATTTTACCCCGAGACGTTACATCATATTCTATTCATACGAACATAAACTCACAACTTCTTGCAATAGGGGAAGATAAAACAAGATAAGTCTTTATTTGCCTTAAACATGGTACAAAGTTGTTATAGTCTGGTTTTGATATAATATAATGTCCACATGTGAGGAAGGCAATAAAACATGATATAAAAACAAAACACCGCCGCATATAATGAATTACATATCAGGGGCCTAAAAAGGCCACTTTGGCAGAATCATAAAAGGATAACATTATGAATCACAATAAAAGTCGTAAAATGGTCACAAACTGACAGTTCATAATATTATTTGACATTAAAGCAATTCATATTTTGTGGACCATTTTACGAATCTCCATACAAAACTGTCAAACAGATGAATTGCGTGATATGAAATTGTACGCAAATAATATTACGAATTGTCAGTTTGTGACCATTTTACGACTTTTATTATGATTCACAATGTTATCCTTTTATGATTCTGCCAAAGTGGCCTTTTTAGGCCCCCAGTTGTCCATCACAATCCGTCTATATGCAGCACAGCTAACCTCTACACTCGGTTTGTCCCGGTATTACTGTAATCTCTTTCGATAGCAGTGTTGACAGTACTTTAAATCACACGTACGAACCACGTCCCATTTTATTTTCAACGAGCGTTGTCGATGTTTTCCTTCACCGTTTAAATCCAGTGATAAATCGAGGACGTATGTTTGAAAATGGGAGTTTGTATGTTACTGGATCAACGTTTTGTGTAGTGGTAACACTGTTTTGATGTAAATTTGTCGCTGCTGTAGTCTAGATTAGTTTTAGCTATAAAACCTATTGTGAAGGTTGAAAAAATGATGGTTTTAAATTAAATATTTATTTACCTCCCACAGAAGCTATACGCAATATATGACAATTTATTGCATTTACCTCACGAATATGTTTGTGTGTGTTTATGTCTCTATAAACACACACACACCCTCACAAACACATTTTTGTGCCCGTTTGATGGCATTAGGCTCGCCCCTTATGGGGTGAACCACAGAACAGATAAAAGTGTTCTGTGGGGTGAACTATAGGTACACCTCTGCCCAAAGACTATATAATAAACCCTTCATGGATTAAATTACATTACATTTACATTAAAACATTTTTCTATTGCCCTACTTTTACTATTTACAATCACACTTTATAAAGAAAATAATACAAAAATAATATTACAGAATCCTTCATAAGCTCATTCCTGCTTTACCTAGAAACCTAATAGAAACAAGTTTCCAGAAAATGTCCAAAATATTACAGACACTATACCAGACTTTAAAATAATGTATCACGTTATAAATTCTCTCTTGAGGTGAATGCGCAGAAGTAGCCCGCGAAATTCAATTTTTCTTGCGTTTTTTTGCAATTTTCAGGTCAGTGTCAGGTTTTATCTTGATCATAACTTGATTCGCGACTATAACAAGTACGTATTTACAGAATTATAATCATTAGAATCATTAATACATCTTTCTAAGTTAGATTTGTACCATAACAACAAATCTCTTATGGAAAAGTGCTTAATAAAAAATTTCGCGGTCTACCATTTGATTGTGTACTTACTAGTAAATCATACTGAGAAATACACTTTTACAATGTAGGTATAATTTATGATAAAAATTCAAGATAATAATTTAAGCTAACATTTAAAATAATAATATGCACATGTATATGAAAAAATAAGCAAAAGAATCATAGGGCATCAAAAAATTTATAAATACAAATTAATTTCATTCCGTACTCATATTGATCTCCAGGAAACTCTGTTGTTTTTAAATTTCCGGAGCATCGGTAGTACCATCAGCAAAAAAGGATGGTTAAGAATGAACCTTTCATACCACAAGTAACTAATACCTATTATAATAAAATAGTAACGAAAAAATTTGGCATTTTCTCTGTATGTATGTTCTGAATTGGCACAAAAATGGCTGAACGGATTTGGCTGGAATATGGCATACAGATAGTTTATAACCTGTATTAACCCTTTTAATCACTGTAGTACGATCACGTAGAATATTTGCCGACATCCACGCGAGCAAAAAAAGTATTTAATTTTTAACATAATCTAAATATAACACCATGCAACTGCATGAAATACAGTGAAATATTTTCTCCCAATTTAGATAATTATACATGTTTTCTGACTTTGGTATTCAGCTGCATCCGGTTAGACTGGAAGCCGACCCCAACATAGTTTGGTAAAGGCTAGGAAGATTCGGATTGACATGTTTTCCGACTTTTCTAGCTGACTGTACCTAGTCTCTTTTAAAACATTCTCGAACATTATTACTTTATATTGTAAAGTGCTTATTAAAGTAGGTACACATATTGTGTGAGGAGCTTATCCTTTCGTTGTAACACGGACTATAGGAAATTGGTTTTAGTGTATTGGTGCCGTCAGTACTTGACCAATATTGGGGCGACGAATACGCTTTTTAAGCGTGTTTTCTCCAAAGAATTATCCCTATAGGTTTACTTTACCGTAATTTTGATGAAAAAGTTTGCATACCAAACTGACTAGACTGGGTGTATAGGTACACCTCTGCCTAAACCATTGGGAAATACAGGCGTGATGAAGAGACATACTAAGTCAAAACGAAATGTTAATTAAAATTGATTTTGGGATGCATGAAGAAGCCTCCTCGTGTAGCGCTGTTTGTTCCGCCAGTTACTCAACTGAACCGAGCGCTCGGCGCAGCCTGGATAGTCACACCAACCACCTTATTTGACTGGCCAATTGTTCCCTTGCGGTGGTAGGGCTAACGCCCGCCTGCGTTTTCGACCACCTTCCCACCGGAGTCCGGCGTCAAGCAGCCTGCTGTGTTTCGTCGATGCGTGGGAGTTCCAGTGCTTTAGACATCATCTGGGCACGCTCGTTCCATCATAGACCTCATCCATCGCTTTCCATCAGGCGTGATCGAAGACAAAAGCAGGCCATTCAGCAATACTTAAAAAGAAATACCCGACTGTCATAGATTTTATTTGAAAACTGCCAATTTTTCGTATCGTTCAATTTCTTAATTTCCTGAACAAGTTTTCGTTCTGTGTTTATCCTCATTCATATCGCTATCTTTTCTGCTTCTTTCTTTCCCAAATAATGAGTAAAAAACTTAACAAATTTATCTCAAGTAGTTACCAATAAACTGAACATTCTACATAATACATCAAACGTGCGACACGATATTAATTATAACAGCGCTTTGTGATGTAAAGCGACCGCGTTGTCAATAGCACGCGGTAATTGCGTACGATGCGATTATTCCGCGCGACGCGATAATTGCGTGGGACGCGATATCTATGCGTGCGATGCGTTCAATGCGTATGATACGTTTCATCTGCTTTGTAATGGACAAATTATTATGGGTTTTGGTTATGATCCAATGTTGATGCGGTTAGATTCCAGCTGTCGTATCTATTACTGATGACTATGTTTAGACATGACATGGTTTGTTTGGTTAATTCGATTTTGTGGAATGATTCGTCTGAGAATGTACCACCACAGTTCTTATTTCTGCCGCCACGTTCATTCCTGCGTTTGAGTTTGAACGATAATACGAGTGTCGATGAAGCGGTGAGAAACCAAGAAGATGAAGCTATAGAGGTATGAGGAATAGTGTGTAAAGTTCACTCATACTCTATAGAAAAGGGAGGATCCTCTGACCAAACGGGTGTTGTGTCTGGTGGGCAACTGCCCGATGATTCATGTCGGGGCGTTGTATCTATGCTAGCTGCGCGGTAAACTCTGCTTGCGAGATGCAGGATTTGCGTGCCGTCAGTATGACGCGTTGTTCGCATGTGGCGTTGTAGATACCGCTACAAAGCTTTCTTGTCGATTTTACTATTATTCTTTTGCGGTTATTGGTATACATATACTCCATTTGAAATAAGATTAGACATTTAAATAAACCTTTTTTACAGTCTGTTCAACCGATTTTGAATTTTGTTGCGTTGGTGGCATGACAAATGGCAGCTGCAGTAAACATTTGGTATTCTTACCACTTTTTTGCTTTTAATGCCATCCTTATGCCTACAGTATAGAAGTCAAAATCGGTTATACTGAATGTGAAAAAGGTTTATTTAAATGTCGAATCTTATTTCAAATAGAGTAAGTATAGCTCTGTTTATAATCTCAGATAAACATTCCATCGCCAAATAACCTACTTTTGTAAAATATTGTATTCTAAGTTGTTTTTTGAATGACCATTTGTAACAAAAAGGTCCTAATAAGTTTTTGGTTGCAATTGAATTTGAACTTTGTTAAGTGTGACATTCAGTTTGTTGTTCCGTAACTTGAAAATTATCTCAAATTCTTAATTCAAATATATTTTCCAATTTTCAAACATAAATAAAGCCAAGAACAATCAAGAAAACTTGAAAATAACCAAATTCTTCATCAGGAGGCCTACCACAAGCTCTTAACGCGATCCATTTTAGGACCTAAACTGAACTGTTCTTTTAATTCGTACCATGACGTCAGTTTAACGATTCAGTTTAGGCCGTGTCATCTGCTGACAGCGATTGTCCCAAACTGAGTCGCAAGTTTTGGTTTCATTCATACTTGTTTCGTACCATGCCGTCCATAGAGCAGCTCAAGCGATGCAGTTTAGGAACCTAAACTGAAATTTCTTGTTTTTGAATCAATTTTAATTAGATCGTGGTAGGCCACCTGCTCTTATTTCATCCAAAAAGCGTCACATTGCATTCACTACAAGCCAAAACTTGTGTTTTTAGGTAATTTTATTTCAAACTTAGGTACTGTTTGCTTTGACACAAAAAGCGCGGGACCATCGCAGTTCTTGTAGAATACTGATGAGTTCATTGCAGGTCAACTGAAGGATTTGTACTCACTTAGACGAGTTTTATGTAGTACAAGCTGCGCCCCGCGGTTTCACCCGCGTAAATGTCGACTCCGTGGGAATATCGGGATAAAAAGTAGCCTATAGGTTAATCCAGAGTGTCAGCTACTTCCATACAAAATTTTATCAAAATTGGTCCAGCCGTTTGAGCGTGAAGAAGTAACAAACATATAAACACACAGACACACACACTCACAGACTTTCGCCTTTATAATATTAGTTTGATTTATTTTTAATAGACTTTGTGTCACGGTTGTTAATGTCAATGAGCCGTTTGGGGTCGAAACGCTCGGGTCATGGGGCCCGAGCGCGCGTCTCCTTTTTAAGGAAATTTCTCGCCGGCTGGTCGATACCTCACGTGACCAGAAGCCTGGGTCGTTCTTTGGTCAAAGAATTAGCATTACCATTCAACGTGGCAATGCTGCCAGTCTTCTGGGCATGTTTCCGGATGACAGCGATACGGACGATTACTTCGACGCCGAAGTGTCCTTTGTTTTTTTTTATTTTAGTTTTTATTTGTATAAGTAAGTTAGTTAGTCATTTATTTTAGTATCTAGTGTATATAGTTACATTGTTATTATAGTTAATAAAAGTTTAGTTCACTTATATAATAAAGTTATTTAAAACTTTATCGCTAAAGTAAGGTTTTAGGTTCAAAGTTGATTGGGAAAATTTGACAGTTTCGGGTAGCTTGATGTGCTGGTGTCTGTACTACAGTTCCACAACACAATATCAACAACCCTGCTGCCTGCATGGTAGATTAACAAATAAAAAATATTCTACAGGTAGGTTACAATTAAAAAAGCAAGCGTTGCCACAATAAAACTTTATGCGCGATTAACAAACATTGGTATTTCCGATCACGTCCGTGTCGTGCATTCGTGAAGCGGCCGCGGCTATAAAACTGGTGATTTTTGTGATAGATCACTTTGGGTACCTTTGTTGGCGTATTTATAAAATATGTATAGGTATTACGACATACCACATGACGTTATTTACTGGAGGAACATTGACGCCCAAGTCATACGTATAAACCGAGTTTGGTTTGAGTTTGGTTTCAAGACTTATGTATGTTGTAAATTTAATATCTGTAAGAACGTAGTCACTTTAAAAAAAATGTTTTTTTATTATTTACGTGGGACACCTGAGGTCGAGTGCCTTTTGAAGGTTTCTCCCCGAAAACAAAAAAAAAAAATAAAAATAAGGTACCACGATCTTGTATAACGTTATATTCCAAATTCGTAGTCGCACAATCACATTATCCAAACGTTCATTACGTCTACGAATTCCAGAAAATTCCCAATACTAAATATTCTAGAACTCCAACCCAAATCAGAGCGATACAATAAACGGGAACTTTTTAAAACACCCACCAGGCGCATACATTTGCGGATGACGTAGGTAGCACAGAGAAACGAGGTAAATAATGAAAATCTCTTTAGTACGTATTTACTGGTACCCTCGTCAGACTTCGACGGATTCACCAGCCGACTGTTAAATTGGGCCTTTATTTGTACACTTTTTGTGGGTATGTCGAGGATTTTCCTGTGGCAAGTGAAGGGGCCAAAAATAGGATTTTACCGTTTATGTAATTTGACTTACGAACTCTACTGTGGATGATTAATGAAATAATTTGCAAGTATTTTTTTTTCTATTCGATTTTCTGTTGTTGCTTCAATCTGACTAAAGGATGATTTCCACCAAACGGCTCGCATCGCATCGGATCAGAACGGATTTTACAAACGATATTAAATCGCTCTTCGATATTAATTCTATATTAAATCTTTAAACGATATTAAATCGCGTACACAGTATTTAAAGTCTATATTACCATGCCACGCACAGCAGCTTGGCCGCAGGCGTCTTCCGTGACACGCGATCGTAGCCGAAAGTATGCTGCAACGCGCGATCGGCTCCGTTCGCCTGTCGTCGTATACTCGTATCCGAATCGAATCCTTTCGGCTGTCGTCCAAATTTTTCTTTTCCTCTTCTGTGTTTCATGATTATTTTCTTCTTCTTCTAATGCAATAGCCATTAATACTACATCAACTTCAACCATTTTCAAAAATTAGAACACGTCAATACAGTAGGAATGAAACTATTTGACTAGGCGCAGAAACGGATACGTTTGCAACGACAACGGTACGGAGCCGATTGTATGCGTCGACATGCTGCCAGACGCGATCGGCTGTCCCCGTATCCATTCGTATCCTTTCCAATCCGATGCGATGCGAGCCGTTTGGTGGAAAACAACCTAACGAATACAATAAGACATGGAAAGGGTGTGACAGCTTAGCACGAACGGAAACAATTATTTTGTTGCTGTCACTGCCACCAGCGATATAATATACAATAATTATGGTGCCTAGATCGCAGGTAGGTATAGACAGGGAAATTAATTGTTTATTTAATTGACACCTTATGGCAATTTGCTGTGTAAGTGCCTGTGCACACTACGTTTTTTAAACGCGCCGTTGACGCGTGTTTATAGCGATACAGACGCAATACGCACGCGAGGCAGACGCAGCCTGTAGACCTTCTGTAGGATAAAAGCGCGCCGTCGACGCACGTTTCTAAAACGCGCGTCAACGGCGCGTTTAAAAAACGTGGTGTGCACAGGCCCTTAAAGCCATTTCAAACAACTGTCAAAGACTAACAGTTGTGATTCGAATATATGTACGGACAATTTAAGTTGGTAAGTAGTCAATTTACTTAGCAATTAATTTCCCTGACTTTACGTGAATACATTATTGCAATTTCAAAAACCAGAACAGTTCTTAAAAACAATCGTATAAACTTACAAAATACTGACTACATGCAAAGTGCTTTTAACCTCTGAAAAACAGCTGAACAGAGTCTTTTAACACTTCAAAACCGCACAAATATCGATAAAACGATAACAAACCTCCCCACATCTATAAAAATCACATTTTACTTAGCTATATCTCAAAATCTTGACACACACGTACGGGACCGCGTGTGAACGCCGCTTAAATTTAAAAGACGTATTTTGCACGTACCAGAGTGGACGTACGAAACGTATGTATGTACGTGCTTCATAGAACTGCCGTACGTGGAGTGGTATTGGTAGATAATCGGCTAAGTTCGGTGTGGTATTTTATTTATATGTATGGCTTTTGGCTTGCATTTGGGTGGCAGTTAGTAGTTTACAAGATATTTTGCAAATTATAGGGACATTTCAGAGCTTTGAGGGTATTTTTAATGTGTGTTATTGCGAAAGGGTGAAGAGAATATTTTCGAAACATTATGTTCTATGTAGATACTAATGTACTATAATGTGTACCGTCTAAACTTTTGAAATACAGACATAATGTTATGTTATGATGTTCTATAATATTCATTCAGGAAAATAGTTCACAAAGGTGGTTAACTATTGTCTATGGACGCCACAATACCTAAAGTCCATTCAAAATTATGTTTCAAATTAATATTATTTCCAATAGCAACTTTATTTGAATGGTAATTAAGTTGATTTCAGAGTGACTAGCACTATTGAAAAATTTATAAAAATGTTTGAAGTTGTAGCGTAAACTGAACTTTATTGTGTAGGATTTAAAGTTATTTTTCCATAAATTCATATTTGTTTACATTTTTGGCATATAAATCGCGAATGCAGTTTAGTGTTCGCAATTCAAGAGGTCCCGTACTACATAGTCAAACCAATACCCATAGGTACTCGTAACTAACATAATGGCTCTGGTACGGACCATGGCGGCTCTGACTATGTACTTATCAAGTGGGCCGCTTGTTAATTTATTTGTCTCATTTTATCTCTATTTTATTGATATACTAGCTGCCCGGCGCGACCTCGTTCGCGTGGTGTCCTACTAATACCCCCTACCCTACTCCTACTCCTACCAATCCTACCCCTGCCCTTCTCCTACCTTACTCCTACCCCTTCCCTACCCCTTACTCCTACCCTACTCCTACCCTACTCCTACCCTACTCCTAACCTACTCCTACCCTACTCCTACCCTACCCCTTCCCTACTCCTACCGTACCCCTACCCTACTCCTACCCTAACCCTTCCCTACTCCTACTGTACCCCTACCCCTACCCTACTCCTACCGTACCCCTACCCTACTCCTACCCTACCCCTTCCCTACTCCTACCGTACCCCTACCCTACTCCTACCCTAACCCTTCCCTACTCCTACTGTACCCCTACCCCTACCCTACTCCTACCGTACCCCTACCCTACTCCTACCCTACCCCTACTCCTACTCTACCCCTACTCCTACCCTACTCCTGCCCTACCCCGAGCCTACTCCTAGCCCTGTCATTTGCGTTTTGTTATTCCAAGTCTGATTCTTTTTTTTTTTTTTTTTTCTGATTTTTTTTAGTATCTTATGTCCGTCTCCTGGCTCTAAGCTACCTCCCTACCAATTTTCACCCAAATCTGTTCTGCCGTTCTTGAGTTATAAGTGGTGTAACTAACACGACTTTCTTTTATATATATAGATATAAAACTAATTCTACTTTTAATAAGATGTATTAATGATGAGAGCAGTGGTGGCCCAGTGGTAAAGGCCCCGACTTGCGAATTGTAGGTCGTGGGTTCAAACCCAGACAGGCGCTTTACTTTGTGTAAATAATTTCATCACCACTGCTGTCAAAACGGTGAACGAAAACATCGTGAGGACAACGTCATGTCCTAAAACCAAAAATTCGAAGACATGAGACATCTACCAACCCGTACTGGGCCCGCGTGGTAGATTACAGCCCAGCAGTGAGTAGGAACATTACATAATCAGCCTTTACCACTGCTGGGACACAGGCCTCCTCTCTTCAAGAGGGAGTGGGCTGTAATCCACCACGCGGGCCCAGTGCGGGTTGAGTGTTGGAGTGGGAACATTAAAGGCTGATTATGCTATTTAGAATAGTTTCTCACACGACCTGTTCCAACCAGTATCGACCCACGTTTGCAATAAATACTTACAAAACATTCTCTATATTTAGAACCTTTAGGCATGCTATAGACATTTCAGTTAGATCAAGCCTTTTAGCGAAATGCCGGCGTCGAGTACCTCGAATCAATTTATAATACTGCTTTTGTGACATTTTCCCAAACACCGACTTTGTCCCAAATAACTCAATTCGCCGGAAAGCCTTCAACTAGCGCAAAGTGATTAACTTCCATTTTGTTTGAAACTTAACACCAGTTTTTTATGGCTTCCATTATGGATTGGCATTTTGTTGAAATTGTTATGATTTTGCAATGTTTGAAGAAATTCGAAGATGGGGAATTGAACTTCAAAATCTGATACAATTCCTGGCAGAATTTTTGTGAATATTTTTAGTTTTTTTTTTTTTCGTTTATATTAATTTCATCCTTTAATTAAATTTCTATCCACGTTGCTAAACATGTGGACCGATGCAGTGAGATACAACCGTGAACCAGCTTATAATTTAAATAAATCCATCCATACTAATATTATAAATGCGAAAGTGTGTCTGTCTGTCTGTCTGTTACCTCTTCACGCTTAAACCGCTGAACCGATTTAGATGAAATTTGGTATAAAGATAGTTTGAGTCCCGGGAAAGGACATAGGATAGTTTTTATCCCGATATTCCCACGGGATCGAAACTTATGCGGGTGAAAGCGCGGGGTGCTGCTAGTTAACTAATAATCATCATCATGACCTATCTTGCAGTAAGAGCGCAGGCCGAATAGCAGGGCACGCCAGCATTAATTACATCATCCGTCATACTCTTGGTGCCAGCTGTTTTAGAACCCAACTGCTCGTCATGCGACGATGGGAACAGTCCAGACGGAATGACCATAATGCCCTAGATGTTAGACAGGCCTTATCGGACGCAACATGTGTCGATACCCTTGCGTCATCCCATCTTCCCAGCACGGCGGGCTATGCTGGGGCGACTGGTGCAGGTGCAGAAATCCTCAAACGGCGAAAATATTCCAACCTTATTGGGAGTTTAATGTTCGAGCCTTTTGAGTTTGAAACTCTAGAGCCATGGGGTCCGGGTGTCCATTTGATGTTTCGAAACATCTCCAAGCGGTTGACCGACTCTTCCCGTGACCAGAGGGCTGGTCTATTTCCTTGGCCAAAGAATCAGCATCGCCATGCAACGTGGCAAAGCTGCCAGCCTTCTGGGCACTTTTCCTGCTGACGGCGATGCGGACGATTTTTTTGATGCCCTATGATTCATTTACCCTTGTTTTGTTTTATATACTTACATGTAAGTACATATTATTATTTTAAGTCAGTTATCTAATAATCATATTTTTTTTCTTTTTAGGGTTCCGTACCCAATGGATAAAAACGGGACCCTATGACTAAGACTCCACTGTCCGTCTGTCTGTCTGTAACCAGGCTGTATCTCATGAACCGTGATAGCAAGACAGTTGAAATTTTCACAGATGATGTATTTCTGTTGCCGCTATAACAAAAAATACTAAAAACAGAAAAAATAAATATTTAAGGGGGGCTTCCATACAACAGACGTGATTTTTTTGCCGTTTTTTGCTCGATATTAATAACGGCAACAGATAGACGCTAGAAAAATTCACTGAATATTCAATTGTATATTCACTTTAAAAATAAGTAATTAAATTAAAATAAAATAAATTAAGGGGGGCTCCCATACAAAAAACGTATTCTTTTTATATAATGTAGTGTTAAATATTGTACGGTAGTACGGAACCCTTCGTGTGCGAGTCCGACTCGCACTTGGCCGGTTTTTTCGTTTTATGCTTCTGTATCATTGGTTTATCGTCTCCACCTAAATAAAAAATATAATAAATCTCTAATATATAAAAAAATGTGTGATGTATTTTACATATTGTGCACAAAAGATAAAAACTATAACTAAGTTTGTAAAAAGTTAAAAGAAAATGGCAACTTTGACAAGTTTTAAGATTACACAAAGGGTCACGAAAATTGCTCGCTCTGTATTGGGGAGTGCAATTTTACTAAAATACTAGTTTTGGAGTTTCTCCTTTTAGAACTTCGAGGTTGTCACACTGCGGCTAATTTTGGATAGACCGAACTTTGCTGAATTTAGCGTTGCCATTTTATGCCTTGAACTCTAGTGGTTTAATATTCTTACTAATAAAAGTCTTCAGGGATAAAATCAGAAACTTTGTGGAAAAGAAAAAGCATTAAGTAAAGAAAAATCTTGAAAATACTCAAACTCAAAGTATTTATTTCAAATAAGCCTATTACAGGCACTTTTGGATTGTCAAGAGGTCGATCAGTCAGAAAGATGAAGCTAGTTGCCCATTCTAAAGCGTAGTAGATACTTTCGACAAAACCTTTATCTGACCATTTTGAAAACAAAATCCCGTGCACATGATGAACACAGCTGCTGCGTCCGCCCTTTTGAGTCGACCAGTAGCCATGCGTTGTAAGTAAAACAAAAGAGGATCCTTTTTAGGTCGAGCGCTGCTGCAAGCAGGAATAGTCCTTATGGTGTTCAGATATAGATTTTGGCGACAGTATCTATGTAGAAGAACGGGCAAGAAACTCCAAGGACACTCTTTTAAATCATAATAATTTGCATGGAAGTCCGACATTTTTGCCGATGGGAAAACCCGGAAAACCCATAGGGCGCACGGCATGTGTATGATAATATTTCTACCTCATATGAGCTCGACTGTCACTATGGTCTCCGTCAGATAACAAAAAAATAAGTCATTGATCCGACTTGTACCAAAAAATCCAAACTTATTCTATATAGATCGCTCGTCATACAAAACTTTCGCTATTGCTGCTTCAGTCGAGTTTCATAATAGCCGTCAAGGACGCCCCTTACCGCGATACGTTTGTGTTGATCGTGTTAGCGACACTGCGATTAAATTTTTTTCGTATTGTTTTGAAATATTTGAAAACATTGGTAGACGGGTTTCAACGACTTTAATTTTTTTTTGTTATCTGGCGGAGACTCATAATGAGACACAATTGCTTTTTCTATTATTACCGAACTTAACAAGCTTGCCTAAGAGACGAGGGCGTAAGACTCTCATAGCAATATATTATGTTTCCTACGCTGAATACTATTCACACAATATTCTTAAACGCTTCAAAACTAATCACACTAATAATATTATAATGGCGAAAGTTTGTGAATGTGTGTGTATGATTGTTACTTCTTCACGCTCAAACGGCTGGACCAATTTTGATAAAATTTTGTATAGAGGTATCCGACATCCTGGATTAACATATAGGCTACTTTTTATCCCGATATTCCCATGGGATCGACACTTATGCGGGTGAAACCGCGGGGTGCAGCTAGCTATATTATAAAAGTTAAGTCCTCCAACGTCTTAAGTTTTCCTCTATACAAACTTTTATCAAAATCGGTCCAGCCGTTTAAGCGTGAAGACGTAACAAACATATAAACACACCCTCACACACACACACACACACACAAACTTTCGCCTTTATAATATTAGTGTGATTAGTTAAGAGGGCATCCTACAGATTTATTTATAGCGTAACAATATTAAAGTAAGATAGGAAGACGTCGTTTTGACGATGCAATTAGTGAAGAATCTTTCATCGAAGTTCAATATTGGCGGTTACAGAGACGGTACTACAATATTATAGATAAAGTTACCATTAGTTATTGTGAAATTAAGAGGGATAGGATACTCGGAAAGCTCTATAAGAAGGAGCTGGTACGGAGAAATACTTATCATACCTATTTAAGAAATGCTAAATTTTTCACAATTAGCGTGTGAAAGAAAGAAAGAAAGAAAAGCGTAGCGTTTAGCGTAGCGTGTGTATATCGCGTAGCGTAGCACGTAGCGTAGCGCGTAGCGTAGCACGTAGCGTAGCGCGTAGCGTAGCACGTAGCGTAGCGCGTAGCTAAGCGTATTGCGTAGCGTAGCGTATTGCGTAGCGTATTGCGTAGCGTATTGCGTAGCGTATTGCGTAGCGTATTGCGTAGCGTATTGCGTAGCGTATTGCGTAGCGTATTGCGTAGCGTATTGCGTAGCGTATTGCGTAGCGTATTGCGTAGCGTATTGCGTAGCGTATTGCGTAGCGTATTACGTAGCGTATTGCGTAGCGTATTGCGTAGCGTATTTCGTAGCGTATTGCGTAGCGTATTGCGTAGCGTATTGCGTAGCGTATTGCGTTGCGTATTGCGTTGCGTATTGCGTAGCGTATATCGTAGCGTGTAGCGTTCGAATGATTTTTGGAATCGAGAATACAGCTGTACAGCTGTTATCCTATAGCATTTTGCTTTAAATTTTGGCGACAAGAACAATTTAGTAACACCAACTATAATCTGCTCAAATGTAAAATTATTTAAGGACGGTCCTGCTCGTTTTTATACTCCGTACATCTATAGAATAGAATAGAATAGAATAGAATAATATTTATTGTAAAACATGAGTATACATCAAATAATATGTGCAAGGTCTTAAAATAACAGGTAGATCTGCATGTTTTGCCATTTATGGCGTACAAAACAACATATTTTTGGCTCTATTCTATTCTATTCTATTCTATGAATAATATTCCTGTTAATATTCACTTCAAAACAGCCAGTAGTTTTGAATTCTAAACTAAAACAAAGTTTACGATCCAAAACCCACAAAACATCCAGATATCATCATCCAAACATTCAACGGAACCCACAATCTTAATCCACATCCAATAACAATGTAATAACATCGTCGTACACTAGCGTTAAGATAATGATCAAAAGTAATGTCAGGTAAAACGATTTCTTTCATACCTGTCCCATTATAAAGGATACATGGCGCATAAACTGGCGAAGATAACTGAGTCTCGTTTACAATGTGGGAATGATTCAGTTTCTTGGTTTTATATGACTTTTCTTTCTGGGAAGCGTAATAAGAAAAATATTGTTTTTGAAGTATACTTAGTTCATAAGAAAGAAAAATATTAAATATGAACGAGTATATTAAAAATGCTGAAAAATTTTATGTTGAAGACCTCCCACCTGGACATGAGTTACCTTGGGTAACCTGGAAGTCTTTAAACAGACTCCGGACCCAGGTTGGCCGAAGCAAGGAAAACCTGTTCAGGTGGAGATTTGTAGACGACTCCGCCTTGAAGTGTAAATGTGGTGCTGTTCCACAAACGATGAGACACTTAATATCGTGCCCTGCGTGTCCTGTCAGCTGCACGTTACAGGAACTGATGGACGCTAGTGATGGCGCCAAACAAGTAGCCGATTTCTGGGCCGAGTACATTTAGATTGCCCTCGGCACGTTAAGAAGAGGAAGAAGAAAAAGAAGCGTCACACTTAAGTAATTTTACAATAACATGATCAGACGCTGTTTAAACAAATATTGAAGACATAGTACACACATACACACACACACACACACACACACAGTACAAGGTTACAGTACGAAATAATTTGTTTTAAGTGCTAATGTAATAATTATTCATGATTAAAATTATTTTTAAACAACATGCCTATACGATACGTCAATTAGTTAATACTAGCTGCTTAATACTAGTTGTTACGGCGTAGCATACAATATGAGGCAAGCGTAGCGCTACATGTCCGGTATGCTACGCAAGTTTGACATACTACCTAAAACCCGACTACTGAAAAGGATGAAACAAGAAAGTACCTTCCCGTGGTCGTATGCCACCATAGCTTATATGTATGTTAGAACAGCGGTATCCTTTTCAGTAGTCGGGTTTTAGTTTTTAAACTCATTTTTTATTTAATTATTATTTTTTGGGCTTATTTCAGTAATTAAGCCCTTTTATTTGATACCCCACAAGGCACCATCCTAAAATGTTTATTTTTAAATTCATTACTTTATGTCCTCTAGAGGGCGCCATATTAAATTTAGTGTGACATGTGACATCATATAGCTTATAATCAGCAGACGGTCAAGGCGCTTCTAACGATACCTCATTTGTCAAATTATTGTAAGTACTTTTGAAATTATGAGGGAACAGATGAACACATACATACATACCGGTCAAAATCATAACTCTCCTTTTTGTTTCGCCGTAATCGGGTAAAAATGTACGGTACGTTCATCAGTTGCTACGGTGCAGCATAGTATAAGCTGGCGTAATGCTAGAATGCGAGTATGAAACGCTACACTACAAGTTTGAAATGCTTCCTTTGCGAGTTTACAGTGTTACACTATGATCCTTTTTACACTACGCACTCAAAAGCTATGGCTTCAATAAGCCAGCTCAGCTTTTATAGCTTCATACGGAACCTAAGTGTACTAAGAACTAAGGCATTCTTTATTAAACCGCATCGTAAACATTGGCTTCATAAAATACTAATATAACTTCATAGAAATCCATTTTCCTAGGACGATCTTTATGGCTTGAGGGGGAGATAAATACAGTATCTACTCTCGCTTCTTAGATTAACACGGTCAACATTTTCATTTTGATATCTAATAAAACCTCGGACTTTATTTTGAACGTTTGTGTAGACTCAGAACAGTTTTGTCGGTTGTAGACAGAACAATTTTGTCATAAGTCAACACAGTTTCTTCCAGTAGATTTTGTTAACCGACTTCAAAAATGGAGGTTCTGTATTTGACCTGTATGTATGTATGTTCACGATTTTCTCAAAAACTAATGAAGCAATTTTGATAATTCATTAATGTGATCTACATACTTTTTCGGCGCACCGAGGGCCCCGTACAAAGTAGGTATGTAAATAGTTTTAAGGTTATTTTTTTTTGCAATGTAACTACAAATTTACGGTTTTCGGATTTTTCCCTTTACTTGTGCTACATGAAATTGCTTCTTGCCAAATTTCGTGATTCTAGGGTGTTGCGGGTACCCGGTTTTGATTTCGGAACATAAACGCCCGTATCTTTTGATTGCGTTGATTTAGAATTTTGATAGTATTACTGCTTCAAGGGATTGCAGCCCTGAGTATATGATATTAATTTCAACTTAATAACTCCACGCGTTCCTGAGAAAAACGGTCTTTATTGACGGACAGACAACGAAGTGATCATTTAAGGGTTCCGTTTTTCCTTTTGAGGTACGGAACCCTAAAAATCTGCTGTTTCTTAGAAAAGTGCAACCTACATGGTCAAAATGTATGGAACGGCTATTGATAATATATTAAAAATATATCAATGGGAACGGCTATTTTTTTTTTAATAACAGACGAAGTCCCTGTCACTCTAAATTGTGCACAATGCTGACAAAGTATCTTATAATAATCATTTTCAGCAAAAAATATCACAAAGCCTTCCAGAGCTCTTTACAATTTTCTTTACACAAGAAGATTCTTTATTCCACCATCGTTATTGTCAATTAAACGCTCGTTATCTTGCAGGCGATGAAAGCCGAAGGGAGCCGAGCGGTTGACGAAGACGGTTGCCTTAATTATTGTGAGCGCAAGTAACTTGATTTTGTACTCACTGCTGTTTTAAGGCAAGTCTAGTGGAATAAGGTCTTGAAAGGAGTAGGTTGTTTAACCTTTAAAGCGCTTGGCTAAATATTCATTGCCGTGCCCCTAGCGCCCGGCTACAAATTGATAAAATAATACCTACAATAAAAAAGAAGAAGAAATCGTTGTATTGATTAAAAAATAGTCAAAAAGTTTTTTTCTCTATTTAATAATGGTTTTAGTTGTACCATGCAGTTAATAGGACAAAAATAAAACGAAAAAATCATGCATGTCTCTGTCGCATAAATACGACACGAGCGGTAGGGGCACGGAAATATGTTAAACACGGTTAAAAGGTTAATGGTTAAAGTAACGTGCCGTATAGGGCGTGTATCAAAAATATGTGATAATATTTAAGGGTGTAGGTACAGACCATCAAACAGAACAACTTTCTCCATGAAACCAAAATCCTAATTACGAAAAAAAAAACAACCGTCCCATAAATTTGAGTCGAGTAGGTATTGAATTTTTGTATGGGACAGCTGATTGTTTTATTTACAAAGCTGGTTTTCACACCTTTACCAATGTTATCTGAATGTAAGCTTTGACTTTAACTTGTATACGATGATCTAAGTTTTCTTATCAGTCTAAAATTCCTCCGCATCGCTGTCGACGGGTTATGTACCCAGGAGATTGTCATTGCCACATTTTATTGTAGCGGTATCTACAACGCCACATGCGAACAATGCGTCATACTGACGTCACGTAAATCCTGCATCTCGCAAGCAGAGTTTACCGCGCAACTAGCACAGACACAACGGCCCGACATGAATCATCGGGCAGTTGCCCGCCAGACACAACACCCGTCTGGTCGGAGGATCCTCCCTTTTCTATAGAATAGAGTATGAGTGAACTTTACACCCTGTTCCTCGTGCCTCTGTAACCATAACAACAGAAGAAATCTAAATACTTAAAATATATGAGGATATTCAGCTCGCAATCGAAATGCTTTCCTCATTCATCTCCCACGGCTCCCTAAATTTAACAAACGGCTAATACGTTTACAAGATGGCACATTTTTGCCAACAGAAGCGCGAAAATTCAATGCATTTAAATCCCCATTCAGAATTACCGTCACCTTAAACAGATGAAACTCGAATGAAAATTACAAAGACGATGGTAAAGACGTCGTTTAAGTGTGGCCGCTTTGTGCTCTTACCCATAGATGTCTTTCAAGCTAAATTAAGTCTCAGTTCCTTGTGATAAGGTTTGAAATTGATTGGGACTGGCCTAAGGCAATGTCTTCATCGTACAGCTCCTAATTCGTTTGTGTGGATTGATGCGAATTTAACTGTTCTATCACTTTATGTATTGATTGATTAATTGGTTGTTCTTTATGTATAGAAAAGCTGTGACTATGTTAAATATCGAATTGTTTAGAAGGCAATGAACTTTTGGTAATAGGTTCGGTGCAAACGTGAAAATCAATGTAAGTTGATAAGTGCCTACACATACTCGAATATTTGAATGATTCAAACAATGATTGGTCAACTGGACCCGCGGGATCAGTTCGAGTGGGTCCAGTTGACCAAAGAGTCAATATTCGATGTGCAAATGCAGTTACTAGGTAACACAATACCCCTTGGTAAGACTGGTTGTCAGACTTTCGGGCTTCTGACTACCCGTCAAAGATCTAAAATTGACAGCTGGGACCAACACAGACAGCTCTCGGTATGTAATGAATGATCACCTATCCATAGACCCACCTCGGGAAATGCTTTTTTTTTTTTTTGGATGTGAAATCATCTAATGACTCCTCCCGCTCTGGGTGGAGCGGAAGGGAGTGTCAGACTCTTACTGACTAAAACCCACCCGTGTTCCTTCCTTAGCCCATTATGCTCCGGGGCAGCGGTAACCCTTTCGGACGATCCCGCTACCCACCTCGGGAAATGCTTGATCTAGAATATCATACACGTGCCGCTGTTATGATTTAGCGAGTCATTGGAAAATTTTCCATAATTTTCTCTATAAATTCAGCTTTTCCTTTTTCAACGTTACTATTGTTTCCTTAGCACAAGCCCCACTCTATTCGTAACTTCTGTCTCAACTACCGACTGTGCTAACAAAAACTTTGCTCAATTAATCCAAGTAAATTGCATTCATAGAAAAAAGGAAGAAGTCTGTAAGCAAAAGACTTAAAACGACTTTGTTAAGACACTATCGGGGATTAAAAGAAAAACTGCATTCTAGAACATTCCTCTAGATATACTTTTTGCATGAGTGTCTATCTGTATAACTTTGAAATAGCGAAGCAATTCACTTTAATTTCGTTCGAGTATCTATTTGTTTTAGTAACAAAGAGTTTTATAGACTAATGCAGTTATTGTTCTTTAGTTAAGGATAATCATTATTCTCAAAAGATATTAAAAAAAGTACCCTCATCATTTCAGGCGAAAGACGTCCACTGCTGGACATAAGCCTAATTGTTAAAAAAAGTACCCTAATTGTTCGCAATTAGGGTGTTTTTTAATACTTTTATATATATCCATATCTATACTAATATTATAAAGAGGTAAAATTGTTTGTAAGTTTGTAAGTTTGTAAGTTTGTATGTAGGGGGTAATCTCCGGAAGTAATGAACCGATTTTAAAAATTGTTTCACTGGTAGAAAGCTACATTATTCGGTAGTGCTATAGGCTATAAATTATAAAGATATCATGCATATTAGCCGAACTATCTCAATTTTTGTCTAGCCAGGCGGAAAAAAATAGCTCTAACAACAGAGTTATTTGCATGCGCTGCCTTAACAGTTGTATATAATTGAAAACAATGTATGGCAACCTGGTCCGCTTTGAATAGTTCTACAAAAAAGTCCGCGACACCATATTTCTATCTTTTATATTTTAGCAGATATAGTAGCTTTTATGTGTTAAAAAAAGTATTTTTCGACGTACTTACCTTTGGACGATTTTTTAAACAACAAAATATTAAACCTTATCGAAAAAAATATCATTATGATCACAAGAACATCGTAGAGATACGATTTGCCCAAAACAGTGTGTCAATTGGTTAAATAGTTCCCAAGATAATATAAAATTACTAAATCGGAAAATGCCGCCGTCCATTCACGAACCGCATTAGAACATGCTTTGTACGGACGTTTTATCCATTTACCCATAGATGGCGTTGTGCATAATGACCCTCTCCAGTTATTATTTAACTTTCGTCGTTAGGTAGGTGAGTTGTACGTACTAAGTAGTTGGTTGGATGTTGTTGGTCTTTAAAATTGTTTTGGTTGCTCGGTTTCTTAAAACACAAATACTACTTCGTTCTCATTCTTCGAGTTCGAAGCTGTCGTATTTCTGTTTTTGGGATATCGGACAGTTTCAGCGATTGTTTATCATGCCTAAAAGGAAATCACAGCTTTCCCGTCAGACATCCCAGACAAGAGCAGCTCGAGTACGCCGTACGGAAGAGTCTGCTCTTGAAAAACATCAGCGCCTCTCGAGGAATAGAGAAAATATTTCGCAAGCACGCGCTGGGGAATCTAGCGTCTCAGTGATTTAAGGCAGCATGTCTCTGTAACAAGGGATAGGGAGTCTAGCGCTGAGCACTCGCAGCGGCTCGCTAGGCAAACTGTGAGAACATCGCAGGCCCGTGCACGGGAATCTAGCGCTGAACGTGCGCAGCGTCTCAGTTATTTAAGGCAGTATGTCTCTGCAACAAGGGATACGGAGTCTAGCGCTGAGCGCTCGCAGCGGCTCGCTAGCCAAACTGTGAGAACATCGCAGGCCCGTGCTCGGGAATCTAGCGCTGAACTTGCGCAGCGTCTCAGTGATTTAAGGCAGCATGTCTCTGCAACAACGGATAGGGAGTCTAGCGCTGAACGCTCGCAGAGGCTCGCTAGCCAAAGCGCGAGAACATCGCAGGACCGAACCACACTCATAATTTCATCACAAGTTAAAATGTTTACCGCCCAACGAAGTGGGCACGGGTCAGCTAGTATGTGTATAAAATTCAAAGTCCTGACTGACTGATATATCAACGCACAGCCCAAACCGCTGATCCTAGAGACACGAAATTTGGAGGGTGTATTCTTTGTGAAGAGTAGGTATCCACTAAGAAAGGGTTTTTCGAAATTCCACCCCTAAGAGGGTGGATGGGGGGAGGGTGACATTTCACGCGGACGAAGTCGCGGGCAGAAGCTAGTTATATATAATACACACTTTCAATCACAATCCGAGGGGTTGCAAGGAAATTCCTAATCCATTCCTTCATAGGTTTGAAAAAATCGAGTGTTCAACAACGTAAATAACGCAATGGAAGGTGACCGAGCTTTCAAAATTAAAGGTATTGCAATCAATTGCCGCAGTGTTACGCAACTACCCCGTTGTTACTTAACTAACGGTCTCGTGGTCGCAAGCACGACTGCAGATCGTGGTGTCCTGGGTTCGATTCCCAGGTCAAGCAAAGTGTTATTGAGTTTTTCCATTATGAATGTCTCGGTAACAGCAACTTGGAAGTTGGTGGTGTGAAGCCCCCGTGCCTCAGATAGCTCTTAAAGCTGTTGGTCCTGCGCCTGATCTCTCCCCAGTCGTGTCGGATTGCCGTCCCATCGGACTATGAGAGTAAAGGAACAGAGAGTGCGCGAACTCAGGCGCACTTGTGCACTATAATAGATCCTAATTTGAGTAAAAAACCGTAATCAGAAATGGCTGAAAGAATACTAAACTAAATTATGGAAAGAATAAAAAAGTTAAATATGTAAGTACCGACGGCTAGTAGAACACTTGGCAAAGTTGGATAAATTAACAACTTCACTCTTAAAACATTAGATAACCAACCAAGTTATAATAGCCAACTTAAAGAAGGAAAGTATTTCATAACTTAGTAACTTAACGTACTTACGTCAGTTTAAAAATCTACTTATAATGCTACATTAAAAATTGTACGTTAACTTAACATAAGACATTATCTTTTGGAACTACTTAGGTATTTTAACTTTGAAGAAGTTCTTATATTAATGATAAGGTTTCGCATAATACTATTATGCTGTTACATTTTTAATGCAAAAAAATGTTGTGGAGTTTATTTATTTATTAACCGACTTCAAAAAAGGAGGTTCTGTATTCGACCCGTATGTATGTATGTTTGTATGTCCGCGATTTTCTCAAAAACTAATGAACCAATTTTGATTATTCTTTCACTAATGTGATCTACATGCTTTCAGAAAGGTTTTAGTATATAATACATTATGTAATTATTGTTATGTACGATGTAATATGCATAAAAATGTACTGCATCTCCGGTGTCTTCAATTCTGCAATGCACTAGTGTTATTTGAATTGTGTGGAGTAGGTACAACTAAAAAGTGAAAAATAAAAACGTTGTTACAAAAAAAAAACAACCGACTTCAAAAAAAATCTAGAAAGTGATAAATAACTTTAACTTCGGAAGTCGGTGTCAAAAAACGAAAATGCGGAACCAACGACACCGACTTCCGAAATTAAAATTATTTATCACTTTGTAGTTTTTTTTAAGTCGGTTGTTTTTTTTTTCAAATGGTACTTCAACGACTTACTCACTAAAACATACACACTGCGAAACTGTCCAGCTGGGTATCTGTCCAGTTGCTCCGGAGGGAACAATATCACATAGGTACAGTTTTAGGTATTGTGAATTCGTTACTTACAGAAGTGCGTACCACTAGCATAGAACTTAAAGAGTTAGTTTAAAGTATGTATAAATGTATTTAGGTATGATACATACTATGTATATTCTTGAACTTTTAATTTCAGAGCAGTTAGGTAACCCACAAAGAATTATGTGTGAATTTCACCAATGAAACTAAACGCGATCATCATCATCATCATCTGCCTAGCCTTTTCCCAACTATGTTGGCGTAGACTTCCAGTCTATCCAGATGCAGCTGAGTACCAGTATTTTACATGGAGCGACTGCCTATCTGACCTCCACAACCCAGTTACTGGGTAATACGAAACCCCTTGGTAAAACTGGTTTTCAGACTTTCGGGCTTCTGACGACCCGTAACGCCTGTAAAAGATCCACGAATGACAGCCGGGACCAACGGCTTAACGTGCTTTCCGAGGCACGGAGGGGTCTCCGTATGTAAAGATGGTCACCCATCCACAGAGCAACCGCGGCAAGCGTAGCTTAACCTGATCGATCGACTTGTGCGGCTGTTATTATTTAGCCACGGGCCCCACTCTTAGTGGATTCTTTTATGCATTCCAAATAGGTTAATACACCTTAAAACCATAAACGCTTTATTTAATTATACCTAATCCAAGTTAATTACAACATGGTGCACGTAGGTACGGAGGGTATGGCACTATAAAGTACCACAAGGTACCATTGTGCACGTAAGACTTACAATTTCATTAGTTGGAACGCAATTATCTTGTGTGGACGCTTTCCTTGTCTTTACACGGGTTTCGGTTGAAACTAAGTAAATGTGGATAAAAAAATGCGTATTGAAATTTATTGTATCTAGTTTAACGGGACTGACTATAGATTTAGGTAAACTTACACATACTTAATCTTAGTTTAATAACATGGTGATTTTGGTAAAAATTTAATATTTCCTTCTTTTTTATCAGTCTCCACACGTTGCAAACGGGATCACAGCACATTTTCCATGAATTCATTGGTGTACGAGTTAACAGATAAACCAGAAATCCAGATATATTTATAAGATCCACACAAGCTACCTTATTTTGCCTAACGAAATGATAATACATTCAAACCTATCCAGTTTAATATCATCCAGGCCAGCCACCAACAGCCTGTGGCTAAATAGCCGTCGGTATCGGCCACAAACCCTAGCCTTACTGGGCTATAATAGACGATTGTGCTTTGACGCAATATCTGGGCCTCCGTATTCTTTGTCAGAGGCTATTAGATGGTATTAAAAGATTTGTTATCATAATTGTGTTTAAATTCTGTTATATTCAAATGATTAAGTGTGTTCTTTGGTCGTTTGTTGTAGCGGTCTCCAAGATGTGTATAGTGACTAGGTATGTCGTATTGCCCAGCAGAAGGGCGTGTCAATCTGTGCAGAACTCAACAATATAACTTAGTTAACTGTAGAACATAATAACTTTAAATTAGATAAGTTGTTTAGGTAAAGTGTAATCAATAAAGTTCCATTTAAAATGAAAGGCGAAAACTTACAAAAATCGACTGGATTCCATTTCAGTTTTTCTGCAACTCAAGTTTTTTTCAATAATCAAACGAATTCATACTCGTATAACAGAAAAGAATAGGTTGCAACCTCAGAGGTCACGCTACAGCATCTTGTTTTGAACTTATACACTTCAAAAAGTTCTGAAAAACGAGAGCGACACTAAAAAAACCGGCCAAGTACGAGTCAGACTCGCAAACGAAGGGTTCCGTACCACAAGAAAAAAAACGTCGAAAAAATAATGTTGTATGGGAGCCCCCTTAAATATATATTTTATTTTAATTTAATTATTTATTTATTTTGAAAGTGAATATACAACTAAATATTCTGTGAATATTTCAAGCATCTACCTGTTGCCGTTATTAATATCGAGCAAATAACGACAAAAAAATCACATTTGTTGTATGGGAGCCCCCCATAAATATTTATTTTATTCTGATTTTAGTATTTGTTGTCATAGCGGCAACAGAAGTATATAATTTGTGAAAATTTCAACTGTCTAGCTATCGCGGTTCTTGAGATACAGCCTGGTGACAGACAGACGGACGGACAGACAGCGAAGTCTTAGTCCCGTTTTTACCCTTTGGGTACGGCACCCAAAAAATGGAGTATTCCCGTTTGAGCACCTATTTTTAAAGCACCTATAATAAAACTTGTAAACCAAAAGAAGTCCTTATAAATAATAACGCCTCTCTGCGTAATAGAATAGAGCTTGAATAGTTCTATCAGCATTTTTCTCAACGTTATTTAATTGGTATTTTTATTTGTAATTAGTACCTAATGTAAATAGGATAGTATTATTTAAAAAGAAAAACTAAACATGGACAAATCAGCTGATCGCTTAGGATGGGGATGGCCTGAAACACAGGTTTTTATTAACCTAGCTCAGGCAGGTTGCCACAAGTTGTAATGTCAGTACCAGCGCACCTTTCATAGGTAATTTAAAACCATGTAAATGAAACTAACTTTTATATAATTATTTAAGACAATCTGTTAAAAATTCGGTACTACTAAGTATTTTTAAGTTTGTAAATGTATTACTTTGTAAAAAGAACCTAAATTCAATAAATTCAAAAAAAAAATTCAACGATGGAGCGAAGTAACCTCGTTAACTTGCTGAATAGATAATTTTCAAACACAATTTTCTTCACAACACTCGCCCAGGGAGTGTCGCTAAGGGTCCTACCCTTAGGAGTCGAGCAAAAAGAAAAAGAGTCAGAAAGAACGCTTTTTTTTTTAATGGACCCGCTCTTGACCCCCGTCACGCCTGATGGAAAGCGATGGATGAGGTCTATGATGGAACGAGCGTGCCCAGAAGATGCCTAAGGCACTGGAACTCCCACGCATCGACGAAACACAGCAGGCTGCTTGACGCCGGACTCCGGTGGGAGGGTGGTCGCAAACAAGGCGGGCGTTAGCCCTACCACCGCAAGGGAAGAATTGGCCAGTCAAATAAGATGTTCGGTGTGTTTGTCCAGGATGCGCCGAGCGCACGGTTCAGTTGAGTAACTGGCGGAACAAACTGCGCTACACCAGCAGGCTTCTTCATGCATCCCAAATTCCAAAAACGCTTAGCAAACACCAAATAATAGCGCGGGCAGAAGTCGGAGTGGGACGGGGATCAAGAAATATGACGGGGACGAAGTCGCGGGCAGAAGCTAGTCTGTAATATTTTTCTTTATTATGAACTAAGAATAATTCAAAACCAACATCTTATTACGCTTCTAAGAAAGAAAAGTCATATAAAACCATGAAACTGAATCATTCCCACATTGTAAACGAGACTCGGTTATCTTCGCCAGTTTTTTCGCCATGTATCCTTTATAATGGGACAGGTATGAACGAAATCGTTTTACCTGACATTACTTTTGATCATTAACTTAACGCTGATGTACGACGATGTTATTACGTTGTTATGTGATGTGGATTTAGATTGTGGGTTCCGTTGAATGTTTGGATGATGTTGAGAAAGATATCTGGATGTTTTGTGGTTTTGGATGAGAAGGATCGAGGTTTGTTTTGGTTTAGAAGTAGAGAGTTCCACAAGAGTTATTAAGGCTTGTAATCATGCCGATAACCTTGAGCATTGGACGAGTGGGGGGTGATGTAGACGCAGTCTTTAATGGGACGCATTTTTTATTTATTGTAATAAAAATAATACATATTTGTAAAAAGTAACAAAACCAAATAATTTTCCTTTGTATTGCAAAGCAGTAGATATTTTTTTATACTCTTTTAATAAGAAATTAAGGAGTAAAATGGTTTCATCTCAATGATTTGGAGGTGATTTGACATTTCTTTTTCTTATTACGTGACACCGATAGAAAAAATATGTATGTATATATTCTATATGTATGTATATATTCTATATGTATGAATATATTCTATAGGTCTATGGGGAGACTTGATGAGAGAGAGAGCAGTGGTGGCCCAGTGGTATCGGCCGCGACTTACGAGTTGTAGATCGTAGGTTCGAACCCAGACTGGCGCTTTACTTTGTGTAAATTATTTCATCACCACTGCTCTCAAAACGGTGAAGGAAAACATCGTGACGAAACCGGCATGTCCTAGAATCAAAATTTCGAAGACATGTGACATCTACCAACCCGCACTGGGCCCGCGTGGTGGATTACGGCCCACTCTCTCTCACAGAGAGGAGCTCTGTGTCCCAGCAGTGGGCACATTATAGGCTGATTATTTTATGTTATGTATGGGGAGACTTGTGGGCAGCGGTGGCAGTAGGAACCTACCTACCTACCTATTGTTTTGGAACAGTGTTTCAAGTTTGTCTCTGCATCACCCAAAGGTTGACTGGTAGAAAATGCCTATGGCATTAAGTCCGCCTCTGTACTTTTTTGTGCTTGAAGAATTAAATAAATAAATAAATAAGTCTGCTGTAAATATCAAGCAAGCGTTATAAAGAAACTGAAGTCAGATATTGAGGGTATTAAACTTTTTGTGAATGGCTAATTATGCATCGTCGTTTACAAATACTTGCCTACACTTGTGGATTTAGATATCTGTGCATATTATATATTTATCAAAAACCAGGATTTATATTGTAGGTGTACCTATGTTTATTTAACTGTACCTACCCTCTCGACGTGACGTGTTGCATATTTTATGTAAAGTCAGCTGGACCGTACTTTGTTTCCAAATGGAAAACTAATTTAATTCAACACGGCAACGGTCTGGATTTATCTCATTCTGAAATTAGACATTCATTTCACGCCGACTTTACGACAATATTCTGCGAAATAAAAGCGCACATATGCACAAAATATAATAGGTAGACAGCTAAAACTACAATCTCCACAAAAGCAATACATAATGTGATGATGACAATCCATACTATAATATTATAAATGCGAAAGTGTGTCTGTCTGTCTGTCTCTTACCTCTTCCCGTTTAAACCGCTGAACCGATTTAGATGAAATTTGGTATAGAGATATGTAGTTTGAGTCACAAAGGACAGGATAGTTTTTATCCCGATATTCCCACGGGATCGACACTTATGCGGGTGAAACCGCGAGGCGCTGCTAGTACGAAAATAAATGAAAACACTGACCTACTGCACTGCCTAACTGCCTAATGCATTGGAGTATTTTGAAACTATGAAATTAATTCTAACCTCGACATTAATATTTTTTTAATTTCGATGTTAGGATTTTTGCAAACTAACTAAATAGGTACAGACGCCAGCACATCAACCTACTACAATCTGTCAGATTTCTGTAATAGATTTTCAACTTTATCACTAAAGCATAAGGTTCAATGTTGATTGGGAAAATTTGACAGTTAGGTGTAGGTTGATGTGGTGGCGTCTGTACCTAGTAGTGATGGACCGACTATGGGTTTCGCCAATCTTTGACTAGCTATAGTGATTAAACTATTGGATATGTTTGAATGACTTTTTGTATGCAGACTGTCGACACAGAATACATATAAATACATATAGAGGTTGTGGCGTAAATAGTGGTCCACCGTTAAGGAGTCGAATACCTATATAAAAAAAAATCAGCTGTTTCCTACATTTTTGTTTCCTGTTATACGAACATAAATGTAGGGAACAGCTGATTTTTTTTTTCGCGATTTCAGGTTTGGTCTCATAGTAAAAGTTGTTCATGATGATGAGTACAATGACTTCTTAAGAGGTTGTTGGTGTTTTTCCAATAAACCTGTATAAATGTATGTGTTTGTTTTGTGCGGGTGTGGGTAGGTGGGTAGTGTTGAGAGAAACAAGTGAGTTACTCTTTGTGTTGCAAGGGCGCCTCAGTATAGTCGTAAGTAAATGGTTTTATACAATTTGCTAGCATTTTTTTACAAGAACTATAATATAGAGAATATGCTTAGAAAGCGTATTCGCCACTCCGATATCGTTCAAGTACTGACTGCACCAGTACACAACCAATTTCCTATAGTCCGTGTTACAACGAAAGGATAAGCTCCTCACACAATATGTGTACTTTAATATGCACTTTAGAATATAAAGTAATAATGTTCGAGAATATTTTAAAAGGAGACTATGTACGGTCAGCAACGCAAGTTCGATAACTCTGTAACTTTGCGTTTCTATGAAGTTTCTGAAAGAATGTCCATGGAATTTCTTGCCCGTTCTTCTCCATGGGAACCTACTACGCTTTAGAATGAGCAAGAAGCTTCCTTTCTGACTGACCGATCCCTTGACTATTTTAAAAAAGTGACTGTAATTGGTTTACTTAAAATAAATGCTTCCAGTTTGAGTAAGTTGACACAAAATATCGATAATCTCGTGCCCCAGTCTTTCAAGTAGAATTTGTAGTATTATAATATTAGATTTTTTTCAATCATAGCGGCATAGAGCACTGGTGGCCCAGTGACAGCGCCCCAACTTACGAGTTGTAGATCGTGGGTTTGAACCCAGGCAGGCGCTTCACTTTGTGTAAATAATTTCATCATCACTGCTCTCAAAACGGTGAAGGAAAACATCGTGAGGAAACCGACATGTCCTAGAACAAAAAAATCGAAGACATGTGACATCTACCCACCCGCACTGAGCCCGCCCACTCCCTCTCGAAGAGTGTAGGCTTATGTCCCAGCTGAGGGAACATATTATAGGCTGATTATGCTTATGCCTATACAATCATATTGGTGTTTAGTTGTGGTTTAATCAACTGCATTATTAACTTTCTTTCGTTGCTGACTGTACTACCGAAGCTCCGGGAATTTAAAAACAACAGAGTTTCCGGGAGAACAATATGAGTCGTCTGCCTGCCTTTTCCCAACAATGTTGGGGTCGGCTTCCAGTCTAACCAGATGCAGCTGAATACCAGTATTTTACATGGAGCGACTGCCTATCTGACCTCCACAACCCAGTTACTGGGTAATACGATACCCCTTGGTAAGACTGGTTGTCAGATTTTCGGGCTTCTGACGACCCGTAACGACTGTCAAAGATCCACGAATGACAACCGGGACCAACGGCTTAACGTGCTTTCCGAGGCACGGAGGGGATATGTAAAGATGGTCAACGGCGCGGGCCGACCCCGAGGCTAGGTAGATGATGATACATGATATTAAAGTCTGGTACAGTGTGTGTCATTAATATTATGGATATTTTCTGAAAATCTGTTTCTATTAGGTAAAGCAAAAATGAGCTGTTAAAGGATAAGTTAGTGGGTATTGTAGATTTTCGTAGTATTGTCTGTATAAGGTGTGTTTTTATATTTATTGTTTATTTATTAAAACCACGACGCCATGGCGACAGGCCAAGACGAAGATGGATGTCCTATCGTAGGGACTGGCACTCGCAAACGATAGAATCGTGTGGAAAAGGGAGACGAACCCTGCAGTGGGAGATAGATAGATTAAATTTATTAAAAACAATTGAAACGACAAATAAAATTACAACGGGTAAGTATAAACGAAATATTATCTACTACTAACGATTGAGCATATTGGTTCGTGGCTAAATAATTACAGTCGCACGGGCCGATCTGAGATTAAGCTACGCTTGCCGAGGTCGGTCCGAGGATGGGTGACCATCCACGGACCGACCGAATTTCATTATTCTTTTATATTTTGTTTATTTGAGCAAAGTAAATAAAATATAAAAGAATTATGAAATTTATGTGTTGTGCTGTGCCAACACATAAATTTCATAGGCCTTTGCCCAGCAGTGGGACAGCACAGGATAACGGAAAAAAAAAATTATGCAAAAGTGGATCAGCTAATTGCTACAACTGACTGTGTGGGACTTTCAATATAACTGGCAAAATGTGGGGGTAGTATAAAATAAAAATAAAATAAAATAGTTTATTTGATAACCTTAAACGTACAACAAATTTGAGATTGGAGCCTCCTTTTAAGCAAAAGATGCCTGTATTAGGAGTAATATAGTATACATAAGCCTGTATAACCCTTCGGAAAAAACAAGCGTGATATTATGTGTAGTAAAAAAAAACCGCAAAATAATAAATGTCGTTGACTTTTTAACAATTCAATTACGGTTTGATTTAAAACGATCACTTTTTATGCAAGCCGCATCTTTTTAAACTCTAGAGTATTAAAATTTATAGCTTTCAGTAAAAAATGTCACGTAAAAGAGTGGATTCCCATAAAATATCGCGTCTGAGTGTACCGGACCATTAAGAAAGTGGGCACAAGAATAACAAATCTGTCGAGCTCGTTCAAATGGAGAAATCTTCGTAAAAACTCCGAGGATTAAGAGAAATTACACCGGGTTTTTTTATAATATTTTTGACGTTAATTGAGACTTTGTGTAATATTTTTGTCTTTAATTGAGACTGTGTAATATTTTTGTCTTCAATTGAGACTTTGTTTAATATTTTTGACTTTAAGTGATTGAGACAGGATATTGATTTAGATTTGTTACAGATGTAATGGTAAGTCCAGGCCAGTATTTTCCAGAAAAAGTAAAAGCTTTTTTTAGAAAACAAGGGTTATTTATTCTGTAAGATAGAAAGACAACGCGTCCGCTTTTTTTTTCATCTTCGTTGTTTCGAAAGGCAAAGGTACAGGAAAAGTAAAAAGAAATGAAAGTATCACGGAATAATTCAATTACAACAGGATCAAAGAGTATAATTATTCTTATTATTTTTTGTGTTTCAAGCGAGATATTGTTACCGTACCGGAGCTTCAAGCTTGCAGAAATAGCAGATAAAATAAACGAGTCCAGACTAAGATGGTATGGTAATATAGTTCTACGAACAGATGACCATGTCGTGAAAAAATAACTTTCAATGGCTACAAAGAAGACGGGAAGAGGAAGACCTCAAACCACATGGATGACGAAGGTCTAAATAGACAAACTGACGGAAGATGACGCACCATCGCATGATTGGAAAAGCCGATCCCGCGTAACAAAAAAAGGCGAGGCCAAAGAAGAAGATATTGTTACCATTTCAATTCATAATATTTGTATTTTCAGTCCGTAACGATACTAGAGAACGGAGGCCTATTCACACTCAAAGGCTACTAACAAAACTAATTAAATCCCACGACACACACACTGAATCCTTGAGTGTGCACTGTACAATCGATAACAGAATTACGGGACAAAGACGGCTCTAAACCGATTAGCAATAAATGTTCATTGGACTGAGCACAGATATTATTGTATAGTTGCGCTCAGTTCAATTGTGTACTGCTTGAGTTAATTTAAAGAAAATTATTATAATCCAAATAAAAAGGAAATAGGCCGTCGACTAAGGCTGCCTTTTCACCAGAGATGAGCGAGGATACGTAGCGACGAGGGATGTGTGTAAAACTAACCAATAACAACGCTAACTTATTTCAAGCTATAAAAATGAATCGATGTTATTGGTTGGTTTCAAACACATCCCTTGCTACGCATCCTCGCTCATCTCTAGTGGAAAGGCAGCTGGAGGGGCTTGTGGCTTACTAATAAGAGCCGCACAGGTCGATCGCTAAGCTGCGCTTGCCGCGGTTGGTCCATGGATGAGTGATCATCTTCATATACCAAGACCCCTCCGTGCCTCGGAAACGACGTTAAGCCGTTTGTCCCGGCTGTCATTCGTGGACCTTTGACAGTCGTTATGGGTCGTCAGAAGCCCGAAAGTCTGACAACCAGTATTACCAAAGGGTATCGTATTACCTAGTAACTGGGTTGTGGAGGTCAGATAGGCAGTTGCTCCATGTAAAATACTGGTATTCAGCTGCATCCGGTTAGACTGGAAGCCGACCTCAACATAGTTGGGAAAAAGCTAGGCAGATGATGAACTATCAGACGTCAATTTTATTCCACAGATAAAAGATATCTGACTTTAGTAAAATCAGCCCTTAGGCACAAATCAGTGGGTATATACCTAATGAACAATGTGTCACACACTGTGTGAATGGAACTAATCCTTAGAAAGTAGATTGCAAAGAATTGAGTGAACGTAAAGTTGGACCTGCGGGACCCTGATTACTAATTCTTTGGGGGTCTTTACTTATTTATTACAACTTCTACCATAGTTTCAATAGTTAGTAACACATATGAACTTATGGCTTAAGTGTTACCACTTACTTAGTTTCGGCGTTTTTCCCTTGTGGTATGGACCACATCGTGTGCGAGTCTACCTTTCACTTGGCCGGTTTTTAGGGTTCCGTACTACAAATGGAAAAAAACGGAACTCTTATAGGATCACTTTGTTGTCCGTCTATCTGCATGTCAAAATTTATCTTTATCTCGGGAACGCGTAGAGATATCGAGTTGAAATTAAAACCATATACTCAAGTCCACGGTACCTTGAAGCTGTGAAAGAATCAAACTTCTAAGTTAACGTATAGTTATTTCGACACTTTCAAGAGAATCACTTTCCGTTGACCTAGAACTATGTTTGGCAAGTAATATCCTCTTATACTAAAAGTACAAGGAAAAATCTGAAAACTATACATTTGTAATTAACTGGTTGAATACCGTAATTACCGAAACAATTAAAAAGCCATTGTGTCTCACGTGGATCTACGTTCCGTATACGAAGGATTAATCATAAAAAATATAGTACTGCGAGACTCGACCCCTGAACTATTTATAATAAGAACCTACAAATTTGTACGGATCCCTCGGTGGGCGAGTCCGACTCGCACTAGTTTTTTCTACTGTTGTTTAAAAACAAAAACCATGTAGTTTTCTCATTGTCTGCAGGTACATCGAACACGCTCAAATTCAATTAGCATACTTAACAAGGCAAGTTTCAAGTGCTTAGAGACTGGACTCAAGACCAACGCATACAAAGACTAAAGTTTCAGGACTTCTTGTTAGGGGCTCAAGGGCTATGTAGGGCGGGTAGCGGGATTGTCCGGGGTGGCGGGATTGTCCGAAAGGGTTACCGCTACCCCGAAACATAAAGGGCTAAGGAAGGAACACGGGTGGGTTTTAGTCAGTAAGAGTCTGACACTCCCTTCCGCTCCACCCAGAGCGGGAGGGGTCATTTAATGATTTCCCATCCATAAAATAAAAAAGGCTATGTAGGGCAGGATCGTGGTTTTCTTTGCCATGGTAATTTTTCAATAATACATATACAAGCTTGTATTCACACCCACTCAAAGAGTGTCTTTGTGAGAAAAAAGGTTGACCCTTCATCCCTTTTACTGACACGTCGAGTTCTTCGACGAAAAAGATTATAACCTTACCCAACATGACGATTATTTTCCCAAATAACTATTTCGCAACCCAAAACTCCATTGCATAATCAGCCTATAATGTTTCCACTGCTGGGACATAGGCCTCCTCTTTGTAAGAGGGAGTAGGCCGTAATCCACCACGCGGGCCCAGTGCGTATGTTACATGTCTTCAAATTTTTGGTTCCAGGACATGCCGGTTTCCTTACGATGGTTTCCTCCACCGTTTTGAGAGTACTCGTAGTGGTGATAAAATTGAATACACAAAGTAGTAACTGCCTGGGTTCGAATCGAACTCACGTCCTACAACTCGAAAGCCGGGGCCGACACCACGAGGCCACCACAGCTCACAAAATTCCATTGCCAACGTAAAAATGCTGCAAAAATTCGTTCAAAGACACGCTCAAAGCTAATATTGGAATAAAATATCGCATTCCATTACCGTCCACCTTTGTTTAACCGGAATACGGATCCGGTATGCACATGGCGTAGTTTTAAAATACACTGGAAATGCGGATCGGCGTATTTTTTTTTGTTTTGCGTATTTTCTGACAGGAAGTGAGGTCCGGTTAATTGTATTTAGATGAATGGGTTTCCAGTTTCATATTATTGTGAGTATGCGAGTGAAATGAAATTGGAAAAATGCATTTCGTTATGGTAGAGACTGACGTAGCAAACTGTGATATTAATTAGTCGGGCGGAAATATGAGAGATATTTTATTATATTTATTTGGGAAAATTCACATTTGCACACATAATATGATCGCTTTGATTTTTTTAAACTTGCTTTTATAATATTATTACAAAAGCAAGTTATAAAATGAATGCGATGTGCGCTTACAATTTAATAGGTACAATAAAATTACATAATGTGTTAATGATAAAATGAAACAGGCATGCGAAAAAAAAGAAAAACAAGAAATTATAAAATAAATACAGTCTAAGAGTTCAATGTTACAGAGCAATTGCTCTGTAATACCAAACTACAATTGTGCGAACAAGGCCTCCAAAACCAGTTAGAATAGCGAAGATGTCAATATTTTGAAAGAGATCGTTATATTGACCAGTAAGGCAACTTAGGGGTGCTCGTAAGCCTGCGTTCGTACGACTATAAGGTACGGCAAATAGAAGTCGTGCGCTCACCCCACAGCCTATCATTGTTGTATTTAGGTACTAAAAAACGTATTTAAAAAACGTTGGCCCCAAGCTGAGATTGATTTTGGGCAATATTGCAGCTGATCTGTAGGTACAAGAATCAAGCCTGCAAACCGTATCTATCATAGAAAACCAATCGTTCAGCCACGGTGCCAATCAAGTTGCAAGTACCTATTGTCAGTAATGCATTGTTTACTCATAACTAACGTTAGGTCTTATATCAACTAAATCAGAACACTCCTTTTAGACAAAAAAAAAAGTTCTTTTAGTATTTCTGGTAGTACTTTCCCGGAAGATTGCACCTGAAACACTGATTTAAAGCTGTTCGGCAGTAGTTTATTGTAGTTTTCGTAAATCAATAATTGCAAATTCGTTCTTATTAAAAAGTTCGGCAGTAAAACTGAACAGTAAACTAAATAAAAATTTGTCATAACGAAAATTTAAATGGATAATTAAATCATTACTAAGCAGTAAAATGGGTTAACTAAGAAATATAACTTGGAGGAAACGCTCGCCGGCCGCTGCTGTTGCATCGCTCGCTTCGCTCGCTCGGCTCGCGCGTGCTTCGTCACGGTTCTAACCTCACCTAACCCATTCGTTCGGGGTGCCCTGCCCTGGTTTAGTTATGGCGACCAATCCGGCTCGCGCGTGATTGGTACACTTGAGTATTCTTTGTACTGACCACAGATATAGATAGACCTAGATAACGCAAGTATCACGATCTGTATGAAATCCAAGCGTGCCATTTTTTGACTACCTGCTAGTATGACGACACAAGCACTATTTAGTGATTGGAAAATCAAATCGATCCAAAGACGCCACTGCGTGCGGCACCCGTCTTGCCCCAAACCCGGGGCCTAGCGCCAGCGCTCACGCTCACTCAGCCAGCAGTACTCAGGACTGAGCGCGAAAGTGGCGGCTTACGATTTTTGTACGTAAGGTGGGCACGCGAAGTAGTTGCTCTTGCGTTATCTAGGTATATCTATATCTGTGGTACTGACATTGTAGGATGAAATAACCGACCAATTTTCTTTTTATGTTCATGTTTTTCTGTCATACTAATTGTACCAACCGCCGAAAAATAAAACGACTTATTTTTTTCAATTGATCTTAATAACCTCCCTAATATTTAAATAACAGTTGTAAGTATTACCCATTTACTACATATTACTAGTATCTACTATTACTCTCTAGAAGCTAATGCTTCAGCCAAGTCAGCGCTTTGTCTTCCGCTGAAAGCGCTTCATTGTACACATTTCTAATTGAATCATCTCCAGACCGTCTATTGACCGGGTTCACTTCTAACCGTTCGAACTTCATTCCGTGTTACTGTTGACGTTATTGATAGTAAGTAACTAATCTAGTTTTAACTTAATTTTAGCTTAAGTAAGATAGAGAGCACTAGGTTTTATATGAGGGGGGCTCGTGGCTCAATAACAAAAGTCGCACTGGTCGAGGTTAAGCCACGCTTTTTAAGGTCGGTCCGTGGATGGGTGACCATCCATTACATACCGACCCCTCAATAGAAAGCACTAGGTTTTTTTTAGGGGGGCTTGTGGTTAAACTATTACAGTTGCACGGGTCGAGGTTAAGCAACGCTTTTTAAGGTTGGTCCGTCTTTTGCGGGGTCAGCTAGTATTTTACAAAATGTTTGTGGAAGAGAGATGAAGGTATTGCTATGGTATCACCTACCGTTTCCAAAATTATCTAAACCAGCATAGAACAGAGCAGTGGTGGCCCAGTAGTAACAGCCCCGACTTACGATTTGTATGTCATGGGTTCGAACCTAGGCAGGCGCCTTACTTTGTGTAAGTAATTTCACCATCACTGCTCTCAAAACAGTGAATGCAAACATCGTGAGGAAACCGTCATGTCCTAGAACCAAAAAATTCGATGACGTGTGACATCTACCAACCCGCTCTGGGCACGCGTGGTAGATTACAACCCACTCCCTCTCCAAGACATGAGGCCTGTGTCCCAGCAGTGGGAACGTTATAGGCTGATCAATGCTTAATATAGAACAGAAAAGTCGTACTGACAGACTTTTCACATTTATTTTACCTCTGACAGCAACCCACCAGCAACCTTATTTCAACGAACATAAAGATCACTTTGATTTTGACAGTGATCCAATCAGAGGTACTTACCTAATATAACTGTTAAAGGACTGTAATTCCTACAGATTCTTAAAAGAAAGACTAAAAGTCGCAAGTGCACGCCGACACTTATTTCCAATTTTTAATCCAAAAGAAAACTGAGATATTCGACGTGGACTTTGTTAAAATGTAATTTATTATGAAACTAGGTTTCGCCCGCGGCTTTACGTGAGTAGAATAACTTTTCTTTTTTCTTCTGTCGCATCAAAGTATTCGGAACCACGGATTGAATCTTAGTGAAACTGGGGAACGTAGAACTAGACTTGAATGAATCTAAGATACAGACAAAGGCTGTTGTGAAAGTGCATACCTAAAATACACACATCAAAAGTGTCTAGGGATCAACATATATTTTTGCAATAACTTTTCTCCTGATTGATATTAATAAAAATTTTCTTTAAGGATTCATCAAATAAAGTGTTTTCGTTTGTCACAGTAACGATAAACCAAGTCACCTTTGCATTAATAAAGAAATTTGCCATTTTCCTAATAAAGGGATTTTTGACATTTGAACCACTAACACAAAAGTTCGAAAAAAAGACTGAAATAACAGTTTTCTTTAAAATTTTATTGGGTAACTTAAACAATTAATAATCCGTGTTTCTACCGCGAACACTAACAACACAAGAACATCGGTTTGGCATACTCAAAATGAGTTCATCCAAATCACGCTGTGGAATGGCAGCCCATGTTCGTTGCAACAACAAAAAAAGGTCTTCTTGCGACTGGATACCCTCCATATTCGGCAGAGCTCTTCTCTGTAGCATATCCCATGCATGCTCAATCGGGTTCAAGTCTGGCGACTGAGCAGGCCAGGGCAGGACATTGATGTTAGCTGCGGCGAGAGTCTGTCTTACAACTCTTGCGGTGTGCGGTCGTGCATTATCATTAAGGGACCGATTTGCACTTGTAGAGGAACGATGACGTCTGATACAATCGTCTCAGCATAAATTTGAGCGTTGAGGTTGCCTCTGATCCAAATCAACTCAGTTCTTCCGCCGATCCAAATACCCGCCCATACCATGATGGTTCCACCACTATAAGGATGGACTTCCTGGCAGGATTTTAATCGCTGTTGGCGTCCAGGGGTTCTCCAGTGTCGTATACGTCTTGTATCCGGTCTCATACCAAAACGAGACTCATCAGAAAAGCACACGAAACGCCATTGTTCTTCTGCCCAATTTCTGTGTTCAAGTGCCCATTGATATCGAATCCTACGATTGTGCATTGCTATAGGTGGTACCCGTAGCGGTCTTCGGGAATGAAGGTTCACTTCATGCAAGCGGTTTCTGACTGTTTGGTCGCTAATTAAGTTCCCTGAAGAGTGATGAAGCCTCACGGCTAACATCATGGCGGTTATTGTTGGAGCTCTTCGAGTTAAGATTTGAATGTATCGGTCTTGTCTCCGTGTGGTGCAGCGATACCGTCCTCCATGGCGCTCAGCCACGGTACCAGTGCTTCGGTAACGTGTCCAAAGTCGACTGATAACACTCTGACTTGTATTCAGAGCTAAAGCCACAGTACGTTGCCGGGAACCAGCTTCTATCATTCCCACGGCTCTGAGCATTTCTTCCCTGCTTAAATGACGTCGCCGCTCCATAATAACGTTGGTTTTAATCAGTAGTAGGGAAACAGTAGCACTAATAATGTCTTCAATGCGTTGTATGTTTTATAGGGAAAATATTGACAGCTGATTTTCATCCTTTACTCGAATTTGATTCACAGTTCCTGATTCAAATTATGAAATGCACCAAAAAGGATCCATATAAATTTATAAAATCATAAATTTATTACAAAGCCACATCTCAATCTCAAGAAATCCGCATAAAAATGCTTGATCCCTAGACACTTTTGATGTGTGTAGATTATGTTAATTTTGTACGGTGATTGTCTAATATCCAACTAGGCCTTTGTAATAAAATAAGCCAGGAAGTAGCACGCTTTAGCATAATCAGCCTATAACGTTCCCACTGCTGGGACACAGGCCTATAATCCACCACGCATTCCCTGTGCGGCTTGGTAGATATCACATGTATTAGAATTTTTTAGTTCTAAGAAATAAGTTTACTAAGTGAGTGTTTCGAACGCATGAGCGCCACGCGTCACCGGCAGAGGCAGCTGCAGCCGTCGACACTCGTCGACGCGACGGCAGTCTTCAACACCCGTCGTCGCCCACCGTCAACGCGTGGGCGGCTGCCTTCGGCAACGTGCCGCTCGTGTATTTGAGTACGGTGCTCAAATACACGAGCGACACGTTGGCGACGCCTACAGCTGCCTCTACCGTTGACGTGAGCCGCTCGTGTGTATGTGTCATGGCTAATAGCCGAAGTGCGGCTACACCTAGTTTTAGCCGGCCGAAGTGCGGCTACACCTAGTTTTAGCCGGCCGAAGTGCAGCTACACCTAGTTTTAGTCTAGGTTAGAAAACCAGCGTTACACAGCATCTGTCTGGCATTAACGCTGAAATGAGCCTTTTTTGGCGCAGCCGTGAGGCACACACTATTGCTGTCTGATTTTTTTTTTTATTAATTTTGTGTTTCACGAACTGTGTCCAAATAAACTTTTTTCTTTCTTTCTTTTTTCTTTTAACCGGGTACAACTAGGTGCAGCCGGCCACATCCGGTTCGTGTGTACTTCGGGTGTCATCGGTTGCATGGTTGCGGTCGGTCGATAGGCGACGCAGGATGCAAGAGCGAGCGAAGGGCACCCCGAGTTTAGGTTACTTTAAACCCTTTACACAGAAATAGGAGCTTGCGTTGACGTAGGATGCACTTCGGCTATTATTCGTAACATATACACACAAAAAGGAACGGCCAGAAGAAATGTTTCCATAATCATCAGATTTCCCAACAGAAAATGGTTTTCATGTAGAAAGAAAAGAAAAATACAAAAATAAAACACTGAAAGCCAAGAATTGAACAAACAAATTCACTCTACTTCTATATTATTAGTTAGTACAAATGAAGTCTGACTTCGAAATGCCGCCCGCTCAGTTTGACCCAAATGAGATATCTTCATTCAGTTGGAAGTTTCAACAGTAAAATAATCTCAGATCAACTCAAGATTAAGTTTTGGATATTGACATTGAAATAATAACGATTTGAGAATTGCGTTAAAATTTTTTCGTTGAGAATGATTGATTGAGTGGAATTAATATTTTGTTTGGATATCGGCTCAGAAAAGATTAGGTATTTTGGAGACTTGCTATTATACAGGGTTATTTTAAACAGTCTGGCTAAACTCCGCAGACGCGATGGATATCGGTTTTTCACGAGTTAACAAGTCATCGAGATTTCTTTATTACACAGGGTTATTGGAAAAACACCAGCAACCTCTTAAAAGATCATTGTACTCATCATTATGAACAACTTTTACTATGGGACCAAACCTGAAATCGCGAAAAAAAAATCTGCTGTTTCCTACATTTATGTTCGTATAACTGGTCAAAATGTAGGGAACAGCTGATTTTTTTTTCGCGATGTCGGGTTTGGTCCCATAGTAAAAGTTGTTCATAATGATGAGTACAATGACCCCTTATTAGGTTGTTGATGCTTTTCCAATAACCCTATATAATGCAATTTTAATATTCATGTATAGTATATGTCGTCGCTCGCATGACTAACAGTCTTATCTCATTTTTACCGACTTCACAAAAAGGAGGAGGTACTATGTTCGGCTGATTGTATGTTTTTTTTTTTATATGTTTGTTCATCGAATACTCCGCCAATTGTCGACGGATTTTCAAAATTCTTTTTTTTTTAGCTGATTCGAGTTGGGACAGCTACATTATACTATTCGTAATACTTTTCATTTTGTTGCCTTTCCAAATGGTTATATTTAGAGACCCAAATAACATCTCAGAGGTACGACGGTTAGTGAAAAATTTAAAGAATCACGAATGGAGGAGTGTGGTTGTCCTGATTCAGATCAGCTAAAAAATGAGAAAAATGAGATAGGACTTTTAGTCATGCGAGCGATGATGTATACGCATATACCTACATTTATCTTTTTGGAATAAATTCTCTAAATGGTAGTATAGAAGAACAATGCAGTCACACAGGCAGACACGAAAAACGACATTTTAATTTATAATATGTATGTAGATATAGATAATATAGATTAGTAGGGAGGTATCAACTGCGCACGAGCACTCTTTCTTCTTGGTTATCAGCACGAATAAAGTATTAGAAAATAGCTCATTTTGCATGCCGTGGTGAAAATAATAGCCCATTAGGAAGGTGATAGCGGAGCTGACTGCCCAGGATGCGTAAAAAGGACATGTGCTACGGCTACGGTGACTATAGCGTCTAAGTGACTTTGACAGGGGGTGTTTTCGGTGAACATTTGTAAAACTGAGTCACAGAAATTGTATTGAAAAATCAAAATGGCGACGTTAGTTCCTATTTTCGCCACGCTCCAGAAAAACCTTGTTTTACCTACAGCCCTTTCACATTTATTTTTCCTCTGGCAGCAACCTTATTGCAACGAAAATAAAGATCATTTTGACTTTGACAGACTTGTCAATGGCAGTGACCCAACAGCAACCTTATTAGAATGGAAATAAAGATCATTGTAATTTGGACTGTAATGCAAAATCAGAGGTAAAATAATTGTGAATGCAATGCACCTACAAGTGTTGTCACAGTAAGTCAGTTGGACGCAGCTGCCCAACTTGTAATGTTCAAGCCGATTTATAGCAGTAAGTATCTATTCTAAATTGTGACAAGCTTAAAACAATAAATTGTTATCATAATTTATTCAGGTAGATAAAATGCTAATGCAACCAATGAATAACAAAATTACATCGTCTATTACAAAGTGTGCAATAACCGGTAATAAAGCCAATAATTAGTTGATAAAATATATTAACTACATAATAAACGCATCGTTTTGTTGCAATAATTTTCTAAAAGTACAATTAAACGGTTCAGCTAATTATGACAAATAACAATGATTTAGGAAACGTTATTTGACAGAATTTCGCTAAACAGCAGTTATTATTTCTGCCGATAAATTGGCTGCGTAGGCCAGTTTATATTGGTCGATATTGTTTTAATCAAAATAATTACGTAAAATATACTTAATAAAATTGCAAATTCATTTATATACTGACAGACAAAGCACAGCATAAACCGCTCCATTAAAAAGCATGAAATTTTGCATAAGAGTTCTTTATATTATACTTAGCGAAAGTATCTATTATGAATATTTGCGACCACGGTAATTATTTCGTTTGCAGGTGGATTGAAATAGTTTTAATTTTTGTATTCGTTAATGTTATTTACGTACCTACGAAGTGAAATGTTATTAACTTATTGCGTAAATTATTTTGTTGTAAAGAAAAACAATAGCTGCTTAGTTTTGTGTGTCAATGTTCATAGAATATAATATAAGTTTTAAAAATGTTCTCAAGTAAGTGAAATCTATGTAATTTCTTATTGAGAAATAAATTTATTTAACCATAAAGTGAGCATTAAGATGAAATGCGATTGGAGAGACTTTTGAAAAAGCCTAAGTAAAAAGTCATAATATTTTCGAGGTTGGCTCTCACCTATTTCCTCCTCCAATATTGAACCAATTTAAAAGATATTTCATAAACTGAAGAAGAAGGATATATACTGTGTCCATTTATGTTTTCGTTTTTTCATTAATAGTTGTCTTTGTACACTAGGCCTCTGTTGACAGCGGTTTAAATCGGCATTTTTTACGGTTCAAGTGCTTAAAAAATAGTGTATCGTCAAAAAGGAAAACATAGGGTACATAAGAAAACATAACATAGGAAACAAGTAGTTAATATTTATTATTCTGTTAAAAATCATTGCTTTATGGTCATTAACCAGAAAGAAAACAGGCGAGAGCGTTTCTATGGAGAAAAGACCACCCGCATTTCCTCCAGGAAGGATTTTTGAAAATACTTCCCCTAAATTGACCAAGTTTTATAAAACTTTATTTAAAGGGGTTACATAAAGTTTTATAAAACTTGGTCAATATTGCCGATGGGAATAGACCAACTTTTATAATAACTTTTATACGTACAGGTTGTCGGGGACAGCGACGCACAACCTATTACCGTGGATTTAGCACATGTCATGATTTTCATGTCAGGAAAATTAAAAAAAAAATGCTCTTCAGTAATTTTTTACAGCACTTTTCTATGAAACATCAGTTTTTTTACTGATAACCGAAGAAAATTTTCTACGCTGGGGGGGGGTCTAAAATGTGCTGGGGGTGTAAATGGGGGTGTGCTGAATTAATGGTTACAGTTTGCGTGTCGACGTACCCATCCTGTATACCTGTGCAATACTATTCTGCTTACCAACGAACGAAAGTACATTTAAAATAAAGAATGACACACGAAAACTCGCGAGCGATTCGAATTTCGAAAAATCGTGGCTTCTGATTTGGGAATAAGGAACGTTTGTAACTCCGCCAGGCTGACGCTAACGTAAGGCTAGGGTCTGATAAGGTGATCAAACAAGGTTTAGGTAGAAAAAAAATGCGTTACAAAAGATGGTCGGGAAGTAGTTGCTTGCCCTCTTTTGTGCCGTATTTACTGCAATTAAATGACTAACTACATTTTTCTCCTCTTACCTATTACACTTTCAAGCGCTGTGTGTAAGAGAAAAATGATAATCTGGGCCGAAAGATTCTGCGACCGCGTGCTGGAAGACGTAGCGTCGGAAGGCCTCCCACAAGATGGACCGTTGATGTGGTGAAGGCCACAGGAATCCACTGGATGCCAGAAGCACAGAACCGGTCGATGTGGCGGTGCTTGGGGGAGGCTTATGTCAAGCAGTGAACGCCCTTCGGTTGAAATGAGCGAATGAAAAAATAATCCGAAGATATTGAGGAGTATTGCGCCAAGTTAATAAAAAACTAAGGCAGTCATGGGACTACCGACAGAGGTGAAAATGTCAACTATGAAATAATGTTGCACACACGACACCCTGATAGTGATATACTGCTATTATAGCATGTCGTTGACGCGAACCCATAAGACTTCCCCTACCAAAAATCGCTCAACGAGCCTAAAGAAGTTTCCACTTCAAAACATACACAGAGGAGGATCACACAATACAACGCGCCACGCGACGAAGCGCAGGAAACGGAGCCAAATTCCCCGCGATTTCTATTAAATTTGTATGTAAAAAACGCGCTGTTGCGTTATCGCGCCCCGTCACGTGGCGCGTTGTAGTGTGTGATCTGCCTTTTTTTTTTTGGATGGGAAATCATTTTTTGACTCCTCCCGCTCTGGGTGGAGCGGAAGGGAGTGTCAGACTCTCTGACTAAAACCCACCCGTGTTCCTTCCTTAGCCCTTTATGTTCCGGGCTGCAGTAACCCTTTCGGACGATCCTTAGGTAAGCATAATGCATTAATTGACTTTCACAACTCTGCACACCGTAGTGCACAAGCCAATCGTCATTGTGTAAAATGCTCCATCAAAACGCTAACTAAATATTACAAAACGATTTTCCGATAGCAGGAAACCACCTGGCTCCACCCTTAAATGGAAACTTGCCGGTTTCCTCCCATATGTACACAGCGTAAACACCAAAAGTTTTAATGTAATTTTTTCAATTCCCAAACTCGTGAGTTCGTGTTTGAGGAGTAACAGTTTCCATTCCATTATTCATGTTCGAGAGTTTTCATGCAATGGTAATTCTTTATTGTAGAGTGACCTGAAAATTACTAGCACTTGTACATAACAAAACATAATCAGCCTATAATGTTCCCACTGCTGGGACACAGGCCTCCTCTCCGTGAGAGTGTGTGGGCCGTAATCCACCACGCGGGCCCAGTGCAAATTGGTAGATGTCACATGTCTTCGAATTTTTTGTTCTTGGACATGCCGGTTTCCTCACGATGTTTTCCTTCACCGTTTTGAGAGCAGTGGTGATGAAATAATTTACACAAAGTAAAGTGCCTGTCAGGCTAGCAGTTGTAGTTACTAGTAGTTATTAGTGCATGTGGAAAACATTTATGTATCACTAGCTGCTGCCCGCGACGTCGTCTGCGTGAAGGCTCTACAGCACCAAAAATACGTAAGATGCCAGCGTCGCTATAGCATTATAAGTAAACAACTTTTAAAATAGCATTAAAATATAAGTTTTTTTTGCAAGCGAAGCAAGTGAAGAGAGTTATATGGGAATCCTGCTGAGTTCAGTCATAAGATGTGACTGAAGGAAATGAGAGAAAATAATGCAGGAATACATTCCAGGACACAAAAGAGTAAAAATACGTACAAAGGTATCATACCTTACAACACTTCCCTATAAACTACGTTGATAGTTATGCTGCCAGGAGCCAAAATGTAAAGAGAGTCAGGACTGGTGACGCGGGAGCAAGCGACATACAGTTGCCCGTGTGAGAAGCAACTCGTCCTGAGGTCGACACCCGCTGCCCTTAGTGTCTGCCCCTGCGACTTATTGATTGTCATCGCGAAGCAAACACTCACGGGAAACTGTACGCGCTTGAACTGGAACGGGAAGTTATGAGGTATGAGGGGAATGCGTGGTATAAATACTGCCTCGCCGACGCCACAACCCGTAAGAATTTCCGCCTCAATGGTGTGTCTGTGGAGCGAGATGACTTTAAGGCGGGTCCCGTTACACAACTTCGGAGGAGATAGGTTCCGAAGAAGCATAATCGGGACACCGACCTTCAGCTTGATGGTATGCGCTGGAAGTCCACTTGCTGACAGGGAGTTCAGAAATTCCACGGGATAATGGGTGACGTCATCTTGCTCGACCACTTCAGTGTTTATCGAAGTGTAGACCACTTCATTCCCCACAATTTCCGAGAGAATGCATGCATTAATTGCTGCAGCCTGATCATTTTTGGGTGTCAAAATGGCCCGCTCACACACCCAAGAATTCTGCTGGTGCGGTATACGACTGATGTCCCCGCACACACGGCGAATGAGTTCTTCTAAGATGGATACCACTCTACCGAGAGACTCTGGAAGCACCACCTGTCCACCTCTCTCTTCTGGTAGAGTGTCTTCGCCAAGACTTAGAAGGACATCGGAGAATTTTTGAGCATGTGCATTTCCGCCGAGCCGAGCTCTCATATTAATGGTCAAGCGCAGCGTACGAACTCGTGACCACAACGAAGATCGTTTCAACGAAGCATTCACCTCGTCAGCCCTCGATCCCCGCGTCACCACGGGAAGCATTTGCCGGAAATCGCCACTGAACAGAACTGTGACACCACCCGTCAAATGTTCGTTCCTGCGGATGTCCTGCAGGGTTCTGTCCACGGCCTCAACTGCCTTCCTATTGGCCATCGCACACTCATCCCATACGATCAGAGAGCATTTCTTGAGCACGTGTCCCTTATCGCTGTTACGTGACACACCACAAACAGGCGTTTCGGCGCTCTCTAAATCGATGGGAATTTTAAACATGGCATGTGCTTTTATGCCATTCGGAAGCAGTGTGGAAGCGATTCCCGACAACGCTACAGCAATAGCAATTTTGCCTTGCCTCCTGACCTCTGCAAGTATGCCAGTGGTAACAAATGTTTTTCCTGTTCCACCAGGAGCACCCAAGAAAAACATTTTACCCTGGTTTTGCCCAACGCTTTCAAGGACGGTGTCATAAATTTGTTTTTGCTCTGAAGAGAACAAAGCGACATGGTCATTTCGTATGGTGGTCATTTCGCCCGGATCATAATTTGTCTCAGCGTACTCCCGATTTCCACGGTCTTGATGCGGTGATGATTGGGGAGCTGGTAACCCATATTCGATCAGTGGATTGCCGCCGATAGAAATTACCACATCTTGAAGTGAACTGAGACAGGTGTTCAGCACGCGTTCATCAGTTACTTTGACTTCGTCTCCAGTAGCACGCCTCAAAGCTCGTAGAAAATCTTCGGACAGATGATGGCGATACGTCTCCCACAAAGCTACCGGGTTCGCGACTCCACAAAACACCAAGATGACGGCAAACAGATGACGCATGCGGCTGGGACCGTCACTGACGCTCGCCTCCGCGAGGGTGTCATCCCAATTTTGCTCACCGTCGAGAAGGTGACATTTTATATCACATTTAAGTTTATAATTAGGTATACGACATGGAAATATATTAATTACCAAGCAATAATCACACAGATAAATACCGAACAAAAGTATTAACAGTCAATGTTTATTTTGTACTAATAACATGAAATTGATGGAGAAATGATCATCATCAATGAACATAATTTATTGGTATACTTAATACCGCATTTTTTTTAAATTGTCTTCCTCAACTCTGCTCAAGATTTTGAGGGTTTTGTTGGACCTTGAATTTGTCAAAACGAACTATACGATACAACTTTTATGAAGAAAATGCACATTACCATCTATGAATTTTAAGAATAACTAACTACTAACCTCGCCAACATGATCAAATTTAAATTATTAATTTCCAAAAATTGTTAACATGTAACTTCATTTGATTTTTATGAAATCTCATAGATGGCGCTGCTTCAAAATTTTCTTTATACTACTAACATTCATTAAACTATGTTTCTCTGCCCAAGTTACTTAAATGGCGTAGTTTTTATAGTGTAAAGCTAGATTATAGCATGGCTTACTCAAAAACAACATTTAAATATGCGTCATTAGATTACACGCTGTCACAGAATGCGTAAAAAAAAAAAGATTCACAGCTCCTCCCCCGTAGGTGATAGCGTGATAATATGTAGCCTATATGTTGACCCGACCTCTTAGTAATATTCATGCAAAATTTGAAGTAAATCCATGCAGTACTTTTTGAGATTATCCCGGACATACATACAGACAAACAGACAAAAATTCTAAAAACTATATTTTTGGCTTCGAAATCGATTGCAGATCACGCCCCAAGTATTCTTTTTAAAAAATATTCAATGTACAGTTTTGACTTTCCTACGATTTTATTATATGTATAGATTATCTTAGCCAAAAGACTTGAGGTATGGTTGTAGCTTCCGTTAAAATAAGCTAAACCTGGGTGTTAAAAGGCGACTAAGGGATTCGGTCAAGAAACTGAGTGGAAATTATCTTTGTATATTAGTACCAAGTCCCAGTCACCAATTTTTTTACCTATAGTGACCTTGAGAAAAACAAAATAGTTTTATAGACAAATAACTATATGGTATTAGTTAATTAGAGTTCAATTTAAGGGGTATTACATGCCCAAGATGCTTCACTGCGTTAGAATAGAATAGAATCTCTCTCTTCTCTTTTCTTTTTTTTTATTTTCTCTTCTTTTTTTTTCTCATCTCGCTACCTCGCGATCGCGGCTTAGCTCGCTACGCTACCTCGATGTCACCTCCACGTAAAACAAATGCATGCTACTAGACACCATGCATATGCCAGGCATCGAGGTAAACCCCCAGGCAGCCCGCGATGTATCGTAGTGAGGTATCCTTCGACATGTGTGTGCGTGTATATTCCGCATTTGAGATCGAAACTGCCATCGCGAAGTATCGCAGTGAAGAATCTTGGGCATCATGTAATCAGCATCTTTCTCAGCGTGAAATCTATTAACGACCGTACGTCAATATATTCTAGCTAAACCCTGCAAAAACAAAAGCATTATAGAGGTATGAGGAACAGGGTATAAAGGACTCGTCGCTGGGAGTGATATGAAGATTCGAATGACGGTCGTCGCTCTAAAGCTTGCAGGAATGATGATGATGACGTCACGCTGAAGTATTTGCACGAAGGCTGCGCTGGCGTTCTTGTTCGGGGTCACCAGTATAGAGGTATGAGGAACAGGGTGTAAAGTTCACTCATACTCTAAAGAAAAGGGAGGATCCTCCGACCAGACGGGTGTGGTGTCTGGCGGGCAACTGGCCGATGATTTATGTCGGGCCGTTGTATCTATGCTAGTTACTGTTGCGCGGTAAACTCTGCTTGCGAGATGCAGGATTTCGTGAGCACAGTATGACGCGTTGTTCGTATGTGGCTTTGTAGATACCGCTACAGCATCATTACAATTTCAGCCACAAAACATGGTGTAAACTAGATGTTGGGGAGAACATTCGAAATTGTTTTCACCACAGTTTACAGTATCGCCTCAGATATACTATTTTCGAGCCACCACTACCTCGTATGCAATGTACCCAACTACTTATCTTTCTTTCTCCCCGTTTTCTATCACTCTCTTACTTTAATCCCACACTAATCTAAAACAATAACGTGTCTGGTTACCAAGCCAACGCTACAGCTACGATTAACTGAATAGAATTGATTCTAACTTGTTTTATTGAGTCCGTTACCGAATACATCGATAGGGACTCGCCAGAAATTGAATTTCGCGAAAGTTTCCACAAGATATAGAGTATCTATACAATTATCTAGGAGTAAAAGGTTAAAGGTACTTACTTCATTATTCTTTCGAACAATTACAATTTGTGTTTAAAGAGAGGGGTCCGTGACTAATTAATAACAGCCGCACAGGTCGATCGATCAGGTTAAACTACGCTTGCCGCGGTTGGTCTGTGGATAGGTGACCATCTTTACATACCGAGACCCCTCCGTGCCCGTGTCTCGGAAAGCACGTTAAGCCGTTGGTCCTGGCTGTCATTCGTGGATCTTTGACAGTCGTTACGGGTAGTCAGAAGCCAGAAAGTCTGACAACCAGTCTTACCAAGGGGTATCGTATTACCTAGTAACTGGGTTGTGGAGGTCAGATAGGCAGTCGCTTCAGCACCTACCTACATAAATACTAAAATAGAATTAAGTTATGTACACCGGTATTTTCTACTCTATCGACTCGGTTTCTCGACTTTAATTTAAATAACATAGGTATGTGATTATTTACTTTATTTAGTTTCATCAGTAATTGTAGTCGAGTCTCTGCTCATTATTGGCAGGTATAGAATAGAATACTCTTTATTATGTACCTACACCATATAAATTACAGACATAAATATAGAAACAGGCAGGCAGGTATCTACTTGTTTCGTACAAAATTTTAATACCTACTTGAAAATGACTTTGTTTTTGTAAACAGTATTCTTTACACACAACAAGGGTTAGATAATTATGCAGCCCACACACGTTACGATATACTTGCACCAAATTGAACTTGCACAAGTATCCTAGCTATTCGGTGTCACGCAGACTTGTGCATGTCTATACTTGCGCAAGTATTTCGTAACGTGTATGGTAATCGTAATCAATTACATACTACATTACTTCAAATCGTAAGGCCTTTTGTAGGTACAGTCAACAGCAAAAGTAGATGATGAAATTTTGGAGTCACTTTTGGAGTCAAAACTGATCACGAATATATGGCAGCTGTACTAGTAGTAAATGTTTGGTATAATTTACAATTAAGTACATACTTTTGAATCACTTCGACGCCACACAGTTCCGACGCGAACTCCGTTCATTAGTATTGAATTTCTGATTTTCATCATCTACTTTTGCTGTTGACTGTACACGGCACGGTTTCTTTACGATGCGCCGTATAATAATAACTAATAATTGCCATTTATTTCGGACAGAATCCATAAAAGTGTTAGTAACAATTTTCTTAAGATTGTTAGTAGGATACCTAATAATTAAGTAAAAAAAAAACGATTATAATTTTCCCGTGACTATTCCCACCCAGTGTGCCTGTATGGGACATTCATATCGGGATGGAATCATTTGCAAAATGCTGTTGGTGCTACTGCGCAGTCTTTGGAATAATGACGCCACTTTCTGACGAACTATAGCGTGGAAACCGTCAACGCGCACATTTGCAAGCATTTCCGACGCACGTACTACAATGCCGCGGCAACCACAACAGCACTATTATACTGAATACGGTGAAATGGGGTTAGTTTGATACTATACGGGTTTGCTTTGATAACAACTTTCGACTTATGAAAAACTTAATTTTATTAGATTTAAATATGTAGGGTACCTAAATTCGTTAGAGATGGCCGTACGGGAGAGTTGGCCAATCAATATATTTTGCTCATTTATCACAAGGTGGCGCTGTATTTAGCTCAGTACGCTTCGTGCGCCGCCACGGAACAACACGAGAACATAAACTTGCGCAAAAATAAATAAAAAAGTAAGTAAATTGGCCTTCATTTCATTAAGTAGGGTGAAATTTTATAGTAGGTTCGTATACCAACCGGAAATACTAATAATGTTATTACTTCCTTGTGTTTTTGTGAGTGTTTTGTGTTTCATGTATATTTTTCTTCATTCTAACCTCAAAATGGTAAAGTACTTGTTATTCGTAAGTTTAAAATTTGTAGTGGCCATCTCACCCGGAAAAAAAGGAGAGATGTCCATATAAAGTCAGGTAAAGATTACCATATTATTTAATGCTTTTTTACACTATTTTAACGCTTGTATTTTTTGTTAAAGATGCCAAACCGATACTAAAGAAAAGCTGTAGCTACTAGAGGGAACTGGAGCGAACATTCATTGAAAGCCGCTATAAATTGTTTAAAAAATGAAGATTGGCTTCAATGTTTAGTCTGTAATCTGTGGGTACATGAGAATTGTACACCTTTTGATGACATGTGCTCTAAATGTGGACAGAAGAAGAAAAAGGACCTCCAGGAAGCAGAAATCAAAGGAAAGGGGAAATGCAGAGGCAAATCCAGTACCGGCCGTCTGTCCCGTACTACTACGGCCATCACTCCCGAGTGTGCCGGGTGAGACGGCCAGTTCTGTTTTTTTTTTAATTAAAATTTTATGTATGTTCGTAATATTATAAACATATCTTTATGCTGATTTTTTAAAGACTGATTGTTGTTGATTTTCTTAAAAATAAAAGTTTAATTATGATCTCAATATTTTCAGTTTTATTTAAGCCTAAAAAAACTATGGCCATCTCTAACGAATTTACCCTATATAGATTTGAACAAAAAAATCAGTTATTTCTATTTATCAAAGAACCCATCCAGAAAGCATCATCTTAAAACAACTGCAGCACAAAGTGGAGCGATATCTTTTTGTTTTTTTCTTAGTTAAGGGGTTACTATCAAAATACGTACCAAAAACTAGTGCGTTCAAAGTATCCCCGATGTCAATATGAAGTTGATCTCGATGATTATTTACGCATAAACCGCGCGGTAGAAAAATGTGTCCGTCAACAAGCTTCCATAGTGATCCACACAACACTGACGACCGTGCCTACACACGGCGAATGAACCATAGTTTTTCACGGCAAGAAAAACGTGTAAACGAACAAAGGGAATAAGTATACATCATCACCAACACATTTCTACCAAAATCCTACATTATTTCAAGGTACATTTACACAAAGCCACAAAAATTAACAGAGTAGTCCCAGATGTTCTCGAGCCTCGTAAATTAATATCTGCCGCCATACGGTTGCCCTTACTTATCCCAACTTTGACGTAGGGACCATCCGTAAATTACGTCACAGTGTGTCGTTAAGGGGCTTACAGGACCTAAACCAAAAAAACGCTAAAGTTTTAGAAACAATAAAAGTATAAGATCGACTACAGTAAACAAAATCAGAAAAATATATGATAATCTTCAGGATATATGCTAGGTAGATAGTGTGTTGAAAACATAATACATCTAATTTGATACGATAGAAAAAAATCATGAAGATACCTCTAAAAACTTTCTTTTTACAATTAAAACCATACTAATATTCATACAATCATTATGATTTTTTGTCAGATTATTCTACAAGCAACGTACATACCTACTAAAGCACTAGTGTTTTAATTTTTTAGTCCAAACAATAGATTTATTGTAAATAGATAATTGCTTCATATTTTGCAATAAACTACCAGCGTTGTGTCATCGCGCTTCTCTTTCTTTTCTATGCAGTCCGACAGTGACCGCGCTTTAGGTCATGTAAGCCCCTTAAGGGGGAGAGAGGGTCAACAAAGTGTGACGTCGTATGACAAGTCATAAGCTTCAGCAGTCGTGACATAACCGTTTTTAAATCTCATAAAGTTTAACGTTTCCATGTGTCTATGTACTAGAATTAGCCATATTTGTCAGAATGAAATATTTATTTCCTTCTCTGAATGATAACTACTAGAAAAATAAATACCAGTATGAGATCTCGGTACCAAAACTTGTTGTACACAGGTGCATATAAGACTGCACTTTAAAAAAAAGTGTTATTTGTATGGCACCTACTGTGTATAATATAAAAGACCAACGATAAAAAATATTTAAAAAAAAACGTACAATATGCTATTAGATAAATGTTATTATTCTCTAGCTGAATGTTAGCTGATAATTTGCTTTAATTAAAAACATATTTAAATTTAGACCTCGTAATTTAGTTTATTTTTATTTGAATAGCAATAATGCTCATAATATTTTTTTTTGCATGCCTTAATGGCAGAATGTACTAAGATTAATTTTAACATCTGATTTGTAATACCTAAATTATTTGCAAATAAATATATTATATTCTATCATGCGAATAAATCTAAAGTACTAAAACTCAATACTTCAACTCTAACGAAAAGCTTTATAATATTACCATGTTTTGGACAAATAAATGATCTTATCTAATCTTAACTTACCAACTCTCAAGTTTCTTTTTCTTCTAAGGTTCTTTAATGTTTAATTTAATTTGCAAAATATGTGACGTCACACCACAACACCTATATGACCAGTGACCACCTGTGACAAAAACGGCGGGGTAAAAATCATGAAATTCGTGTGACGTAAATTATGGATAGCCCCGTACGACTGTGGGATACAGAAATTGATTTTGCAAGCGAACTCTGTCGAGAAGTGGTCCCTTCATTAATTTGATTGAGTTACAGCGTCCGTGTTTCATCCAGTCACCATACTTTTACTTGTATGATGTGATATTTTTAGGGTTACGTAGCCAAATGGGAAAAACGGAACCATTATAATTTCGTCATGTTTGTCTGTCCGGATGTCACACAGCCATTTTACAAGACTATTTGGTGTAGTGAAAGTACGAAGCAAATAATTAGGGATATAACTAGGGATATAATTAGGGATATAAAATTGGGGGGAGTCCCCCACACATGCAACAGACGGACGAAAAAAAATTTGATGCAGCGTGTGGGGTATTGCTGGATCCCATTAATAAAGAGATTTTTGAGATATGGGATAGGTATTTTCGGCTACAACCGCAGAAATAACTTTGCTTTCAGTTTTTTCGAGAAATACTATGAAGTACAAACTTATTTTTCATCATTAATCATCATTTCAGCCGAAAGATGTCCACTGCTGGACATAGGCCTCCCCCAAGGACCGCCACTACGACCGGTTCTGTGAGCACGCAGCGGATTCCTGCAGCCTTCACAAGGTCATCGGTCCACCGTGTGGGAGTTCACAAGGTCATCGGTCCACCTTGGAGGCCTTCCAACGCTACGTCTTCCGGCACGCGGTCGCCACTCCAGAACCTTTCGGCCCACTGAGACGGACATGATAAACTTATTTTCGCGTTCAATAAAATGAATACTGTGCATGCGTAAATTCATCACAACTACGGAACTCTTCACTGTGTGCGGTCCGACACGCACTTTTTTTTAATATAAGCACTAGCCTGGATATCTGAGTGGATTTAAAATAAATTCAGCTGCTTTGTGTTCAGAAAAGGGTTGGTATGGAGATTTCGTCTTTTGTTTCGTAGTAATTTTAATATTTATATTTTGCGTTGGTTTGGCTTTATTAACCGGATGAATGCCGTAATTACAGAAACAATTAAAAAGCCATTGTGTCTTGCGTAGAACCACGTTCCGTATACGAGGGGTTAAAGTTTGTAATGGTATTGTTATTTGAGTACGGGCAGTGTTTAAACGTGGTGATGTAACTGTTCAGTGGAAAAAATATCTTTATTTATTTATTTATTATGGTACACCAACAGCTTCTGTATACAGGGTTATTGGAAAAAACATCAACAACCTCTTAAGAGGTCATTCCGTCACTGTACTCATCATTATGAACAACTTTTACTATCGGACCAAACTTGAAATCGCGAAAAAAAAATCGGCTGTTCCCTACATTTTGATGAGGCGAACATAAATTTAGGGAACAGCAGATTTTTTTTTTTTTTTTTTTGGAAACACCCAACAACCTCATGCGGGCAGAAAAAGTCGCATTAGCCCCATTTTGGGGTAAATGCAACTATTTCAAATAACTCATTGATTTTTCTAGCGTATGTGCTCACAAACAGAGGCATGGTCCTCCAGCGTGAAAAACAATAGAATAGAAGATATCGCCGTTAGTTGCTTTAGCCCCGCAGTTGCAATAGCCTCCATTGACCTTATTTAATTTCATCACCACTGCTCTCAAAACGATGAAGGAAAACATCGTGAGAAAACTGGCATGTCCTAGAACCAAAACTAAGAAGACATATGGTAACATCTACCAGCCCGCAGACCTGTAGATTACGGCTCACTCCGTCTTAAAGAGAGGAGGTCTGTATCCCAGCTGTGGGAACATTATAGACGGATTATGTCATTACGTGTATGTCACGCTCCAAAAAAGAAAAACTAGTCACATTATTTTCAATGGGGACAACAGGAATAAATTTTAATTTTTTTATTGAGTTCCGCTGTCCCCATTCAATGGGGACAGCGTTAATGGGGACAACGGGAATGGACGGTAAATACTACGTATCATAAACTTCATGATCACTATAACCGTCGATTCATCAAATAAAAGCAGAGAACTCCGAAACAGTCCGAAATTAAACGAACATTGAAAGTAAGAAACTTTTCTCGTTAATAAAACTTGCAATGGACAATGGAGTTAGCCGATTCTCGCAATAATTCGATTATAACAATCGACTTAGTCCGCTTACAACTTTGGAAGTTCAATAACCAAGTATATTTGGAGAGATTACTTTATTTTGGTACGCAGTCGTATCTTCTTCAACTTAATATTATTGTTACGAGCTTGGGGTTCGTGACAATTAAAACTGCCGATTTAATAACCAAAAATTACACTTTAATTAAACAACACCAATAAAAACTGAAACACACTAATTATAAAACACAATCGCACTACTGATCACTCTTAAGTCGCACTTGAAGATCGTTTCGAATGTTTTCGCTTGTATCGCAGAACCAATACTGCCTCGGTCGCGGTCCATACCGGCCTTATATAGGGCCTCAGATAGTTCCAGAACCTTCTACTGTAGAAACATCTTGAATGTTCGAGTACATACCGGCCCTGACTGACCGGATGTCGATAGTTCTAGAATGTTCTAGTATCGAAATTTCTAGAAGCATCTTGGCCTACTAGTTCTGCTACTCGATACTAGATGGCGGTAGTGGTAGCTAATGTCGCCATCAATTATTGTGCCGCGCAACATTATGATAAGCCTGTGCTGTCCCACTGTGCGACTCCCTTCCCTCTTTCCACATTTCCCGGTCTTCTGCGATTGGCGCGCATAAAGGTGTAAGTTAAAAGACCAATATAACCTATGATCACTTACCTCCTTTAACTTACTTTTGGAATAGAATTAACAACTAAGCACTGATTAAGGATCTGTTCACGAAACAAATATGTTATGTACAGACGCCAGCACATCAAGCTACTAAAATCTGTCAAAATGTCTTTAATAGATTTTCAACTTTATTGCTAAAGCATAAGGTTCAAAGAAGATTGGGAAAATTTGACAGTTTGGGGTAGCTTGATGTGCTGGCGTCTGTACTAGCGCTGCGACGTCGTCCGCATGAATTTTCTTGTTCCCCCGACCCATCCCGTCGCATCACATCGTATCGCCTGCCCGTGCTATTACTTCGTTTTCGCTTAGAATTCTTTCTGACCTTTTGCTCGGTTTCTAAGGGTCGTGATATTAAATACCTAACCTATAGCCTTTCTCAAGAACTAGACTATACTTAATATGCAAAAAGAATTTCTCAAATCCGATTGGGAGGTCCAGAGATTAGCGTGACCGGGCGCCTTGTGGAGTTATTTTACAACTATGATATATCCTAAGATATTCATTGAAATCAAATGATATCAAGAGTAATTTTGTTCAAAATTAAAGGTTTAATATCGTGTTTATAAAAACACCTTCGCAAATAATGCATTATTTTAGATATCACAAAAAAGGTTATAGTGAGTCAGCCTTAAAAGATAGACATATACAGTCACAGACTTTTTTTAGAACTTTTATATGGGAACAATTTCGTCATACATAATTTTTGCGTAACTTTAAAACCTTTTATGAACGTACGCAACGGAAGCTCTCAAAAGGAATAATGTTTCCCGTTTTTGCAACATTTTTCATTGATGCTCCGCTCCTATTGGTCGTAGCGTGATGTTATATAGCCTATAATCTTCCTCGATAAAAGAACTATCCAACGCAAAAAGAATTTTTCAATTTGAACCAGGGGTTTCTGAGATTAGCGCGTTCAGCCAAACAAACAAACAAATTCTTCAGCTATAATATTACTTAGTAAGTTTAAAATAGATGATAGATGAAGTATAGGGACTCCCATGTTTTGACCGAGCATCTATCAACGCCCAAAACACCGTAATACGAAAAACTATTTTATCCGCGTCTATTTACGTCTTCACCTATGCTCTATACTCCATAGGTTTCGGTACCTAGTTAAATAAAGGTAAACAAAAAACCACGTGATGTGTACTCTTCAATTTAGCAACGTTATAATTCATTAATAACGTTGCTAAATTGAAGAGTACAACTGTAACGTAGCATGAAATCTCAATAGACTGGTATTACGTTTAGTCGGTTAAATAAGTCACGTGATTTTTTTTTATTTACCTTTATTTAACTAACTAAACCTACGCCCCCTTACTAATAAATGTTGTATAGCGTCTGTATAGTTACACAACGCTTTGTCTTGTTCTTTCTAAAGTCAAATTACTGACGACTGAAAGAGAGAAATCGGTGTGTAACTATTCTTCTGATATAATAAGTTTATTAGTAAGGGGGTTAGATGACTGACATATCAACGCACAGCCCAAACCGCTGGGTCTAGAGATTCCAAATTTGGCACGTACGTTCCTTATGAGGTCTAGGGGTGCACTAAGAAAGGATTTTTCAAAATTCATCCCCTAAGGGGGTGAATGGGGGAGGTGAAATTTCACGCGGACGAAGTCGCGGGAAGAAGCTAGTCTGATATAATACGTTTATTAGTAAGGGGGTGAGAATATAGAAATTCAGATCCTCAATCATAGTCTCCCACACACTTAGATACTAAACTTCGACGACATTGGCAAAGTAATCAAGTACTACCACCCACGAGGTTTTTGCCCCGTCTCCTGATGAAATGACGCCCATTATTATAACCATTAAAGACCGATCGAATGGGGCGATAGGTGCCTTTTTAACTCTTAAGGATTTTTGAGACTTGAAAAGAATGACAATGGCTGGTAATGATAGAAAAAATGTCTTTAAAGGATTCTTTTCATATTGTAAGTACTCACAGGAGTTGCCAAAATGAGTTTGAAAGAGAGATTTAGCTTTTTGGTGTGGGTTTTTACGTTACATAGATTTTTACTTAGTTTTCTTTAGCACTTATCTTTAAGTGCGCTCAGTCCATTTGGCTAGGAGCATCACAAGTTAAGATTGCCAATATTATGTTAACCACGTTAAATTCTACCACCAAACTTATCCATGCAACTTTGAATCTAGAAGCTTTTGTTTTGTTGCGGTTACTAGCTTTCACTGATTCATTCACCCTAAACTTACCATTACGACTATGCCTTTGTGCCCACCTGCCTTATCTGACTCTACGCATGACTAATCCAATGCAGCGGTGCTATTCTGTAAAAAGATCACCGTGATAACTTAGGTGAAGTGAGCTTAAAGTGAGCTGTCATTCCACCTGACGCTAGAGATTGACACTATTGACTGCTCACTTCACCTATGTTTTCACGGTGAGATTTTTACAGAATAGCATTACAGTACCTACATTAGGCGGATCACACACTACAACGCGCTACGCGACCCTGCGCGTGATTTTTTACATACCGGATGATTTTTTTTACAGGTTCTACATTTTGGTCAAGTAGCTACCTACTTGACCAAAATGTAGAACCTGTAAAAAAAATCCTACCTACGTAGGTATTGAACTTTTGTATTAAACAGCTGTTATTTTTCGCGATTTCAGTTGGTTCCATAGTGAAAGTTGTTCATATTCATGGGTAGAACAACCTGTAAAAATTGGGAACCGGTAAAAAAAATCACTCTGTATAAATACAATAAGACGCGAGGAATTTGGCTCCGTTTCCCGCGCCCCGTCGCGTGGCGCGTTCTACATAGTGCGTGATCCGCCTTTTATGTATCCATCATCTTCAAAATGATTGACAGAAACGATGTTTTAAATTCGTTTAGTGATTGGTGTTGCAACCCCAATCACTAAATAAAGAAGACTAGATAAAGCAGTATGACCAACACTAGTCCATTTATATGAAAACTACGAAAAACTTCATTCAAAACTTTTACATTTAGCCATACCACCGACGAAAGCACTAGAAATAAATGCTACCACATTCTAAATCAGACTAGTTTTTACCTATTTCTCTATATTTTATCTCAGCACTGATCGGTAGCTAGCAGACAGGTTGTGGATAGCGTATCGTTACCATCCCGTACGTTAGTAAATAACTAATGCTCTCCTGATGTAATCCGATAGTTAGGAACGGCGAGATATAGTAACAGGGTAAGTAGGTAAATAATCTATGAAGTGCCGTAGAAAATAAGCGGAAATTTTGCGGCGAAAATACGGAGTTGGTCAGTAACTTTGGCCTGTTTTTTGGGTAGTTATACAGTATATTAACTAACAGAGGGCGTTCCCGTTAACCTGCAATAGTATAGCATCCATACATGCTAAAAAAAATATTACCATTCGAAAATAAAATGTTTTTTTTTTATATTAAAATATTCATTAAAAATGTTAAATTGACAGTCAGAAAGATGAAGCTAGTAGTCAATTTTAAAGTGTAGTACCTAGGATCCTATGAAGAAGAACGGACAAGAAACTCCATGGAAACTCTTTAATATTAGATATATTGTTTTAACATCTAGACCGAAAAACCACCACCTACCTTCCTAAAAATTCTCGATAACGTTGTAATAAAAACTAGTATTCGCGTTTCGTTTCCCGCATTGCATTGTTCGGTCTGTTTCCAGTCGTTAGGCCGGGGCCTGACGTCAAAGTTGGCAGTCGTTAGCAGCCAACTTGACGCGACCCAGTAATTTACTGGCCCTTTGACTTTTTGGCTGACGTTAATTTTCATACTTTCTGTTTGCTTGATTTTGGTAATGTTGCAACTTTCAGATTATGTTGTAATTAATTTATGGTGCAGTTTAAGTAATATGGGACCTAACTCAGGTGGGAGCCCTTTTATTAAATAAAACTCCTATATGACCAACTTCATAAGATATTATTTTGTTACTTTTCTCAAACTCAAAGCATTTATTTCAATTAAACCATTTACAGGCACTTTTGAATTGTCAAGAAGACGATCAGTCAAAAATAAAATGAAGCTAGTTGCCCATTCCAAAGCGTAGCTTAGGTACCTATGGAGAAGAATGGGCAAGAAACTCCATGGATACTCTTTTAAATTATATTTGTACAAAAATATTGTTACATCATTAATGTTGAATTTATAATAATAGGTATGTGAGAACGATGTAAAAAAAGACGTATGCGTTAAAAGTGTCCAGAGTAGGTACAGCAAATAGTAAATAAAAAAACAACAATCCAAAAATAAAATAATTTAAAATAAAAATAAGCCGAGACAGCTAAGTGATGACCAGCCCCAACTGACGCAATTCAATAATTACTTAAAAACTAGCACTTCCAAAAAGAGGTACTTAAGGCTTCATTGACAGCCTCTACAGTACCTATGCAGTACTGCGGGGCAATTGCGCAACACATTATCAATCGGAATCGGTTTCATTTTGACAGTTCAACAACATTCATTGCGTTATTTACGTGTTGATCAGACACATTTTTCGAACTTATGAAGCAATGTATTAGCAATTGGCTTCAAAATGATTCAGATTCCGATTGATAGTGTGTTACGAAATTAGGGTGCTGGTCCTTGTTACTTTAAGTCTTTTCAACATTTAAAGTTACAGTTTCTTAAAAAAATAGTTGCCTAGCTATAAATCTGTCATTTCTTCTCAGGGATCAGTCAACTAAGAAATGCCGGCGCCATCTAGTTTTTGAAGTATTGACCAACAAAATTGACGTGGACGTGTAGGTAAAAGTGTCTTATAAGATCTACTAAATTACGTAAATAAACATTTCATGTGATCATCATCATCATTTCAGCCTGGACATAGGCCGGACCAAGCACCTCCACTTCCACCGGTTTTGTGCGGTTTCATGTCATAACCATAAATAATTCATGAAACAGAGGGAGAGAATCAACTCACACAGAGTGTAGCCCATATTATATTCTGAGAAATCCTATCTTTTCAGTGGTCTTTTTTTCAATAAACATTAAAAAGCATAAGAAAAACTAAGCCTCAATTCTCAATAACATTGTGCAACAAATTAATTCAATAATAAAAGCCTTAACAAGTACAAATAAACCTAATCGGATCACCATTCGCGTCGCGGTTTACACAGCGCTCCGTTTTTAATGGAGTTCGCACAATAATCCCCTATGGCTATCGGTACCGGTATCCAGCGGATATCGACACTTTCAGTAATGAAACGTTGCACGAAATACCGGATATTAAAATGTCACCATAATTTATGAGCTCTAGGGAATTATAGATAAGATCGATTACAGTTTTTCGTGGTTTTGCTAGATAGAACACAGCCACAGACAGCCATTTTTAATTTTACCGATTGCTAACAAGTTGGGCGTGAGACTACTATACTCACCCTCAGGAGGTGGAATTAAACTTAGGTATAGGTACATACTACAGTAATTCAGGGAAATTAGGGTTAAACGATGATTAAAGTTAAGCGACGTTTAAACGTCAAAAATGTATACGACGGTTAAACAGTCGCTAATAACTACTTAACCTTTTAAGCGCTTGGCTAAATATCAATTGCCGTGCCCCTAGCGCGCGGCTACAAATCTATAAAATCAAGATAAAATAATCAATAAATAAGGAGGAGAAATCGTTGTATCAATAAAAAAATAATCAAAAAGTTTTATTCTCTATTTAATAATGGTTTTAGTTTTACCACGCAGTTAATAGGACAAAAATAAAACGAAAAAATCATGCATGTCTCTGTCGCATAAATACGACACGAGCAGTAGGGGCACGGAAATATGTGTCGCATAAATGCGACACAAGCGGTTAAAAGGTTAAACGATGATTAAAGTTAAGCGACGTTTAAACGTCAAAAATGTATACGACGGTTAAACAGTCGCTAATCACTACTTAACTTTGAAGCAACGTTTATGAATAAAGGGGGTAATCGCTAAGCAAATTGACACAAACTTTGCCGTGTTTTAGCTATTTCATACAAAGAGTAAAAATTGCGATTTGAATACCTAATCGTCCAATTTAAGTTGGTAGAGGGGCCCCTGGCTAAATAATAACAGCCGCACAGGTCGATCGATCAGGTTAAGCTATACTTGCCGCGGTTGGTCTGTGGATGGGTGACCATCTTTACATACCGAGACCCCTCCGTGCCTCGGAAAGCACGTTAAGCCGTTGGTCGCGGCTGTCATTCATGGATCTTTGACAGTCGTTACGGGTAGTCAGAAGTCCGAAAGTCTGACAACCAGTCTTACCAGGGGGATACCCCTGTAATACTATACTATACTACACTTGTAATACTATCACTACACTACACTACACTTGTATTACTATACTTGTAATACTATCGTAATACCCAGTAACTGGGTTGTAGAGGTCAGATAAGCAGTCGCTTCATGTAAAATATTGTGGTATTCAGCTGTACCTATCCGGTTAGACTGGAAGCCGACCTCAACATAGATGGGAAAAGACTAGGCAGATGATGAGTCAATTAAAAATGAATTTCTTTGACTTGACTAAAATCGTAGACAAAGGAAACTATAGTTTTTTTTCTGTGATTCATACATGTAAGTGTGACTGTTTCATTTTACAACCTAATGTAGGATTCCTCGTACGTAATTGCTTTATCACCGTAAGTAAGGTTGAACCATCATCATCATCATTTCAGCCGCTTTCGGCTTGGTCCAGCAGTGGACTTCTTTACGTCCACTGCTGGACATAGGCCTCCCCCAAGCACCTCCACTTCGACCGGTTCTGTGCTTCTCGCATCTAGCGGGTTCCAGCGGCCTTCACAAGGTCGTCGGTCCACCTCGAGGCCTTCCAACGTTACGTCTCCCGGTACGCGGTCAAGAACCTTTCGGCCCCATCGGCCATCTGTTCTGCGAGCAATGCTAAGGTTGAATGTCACTTCATAATCATCAGCATCCACAGCCCGACTTCACCTACTGCTGACCGTAGGCCTCTCTTTTCTTGTGCTTATCTCCACGCTCCTGTGCCAGCCTCATCTACCCGCAATGGCAACAATATCGTCCGCCCATCTCGCCGCCAGACGACCGAAGCTTCGTCTCCCACTCCTTGGAAGCCACCCGGTCACTGCCTTACTCCACCTGTCATCACTATGCCTTGCCAGGTGTCCTGTCGAACTCCATTTGAGTTCCATAACTCGTTTTCCGATATCGAAAACCTTCGTACACCTTCGGATCTCGACGTTTGGAACTCGGTCTATAAGCCTTATGCTAAACATGGAACGTTCCATGCCTCTCTGTGCAACTCTCACCCTACACGCAGCCTCCTGCGTGTATGTCACTTACACGTCATAAAACAACAAAGTCATGTGACACGTAGTTTCAACCTTAGTGAAGATTCCTTAAAAGACCACTTCAGAAATTGATCTTCATGACTTGACCAAGATGTCTGGACTTTAAAAGAGACTGATCCCTGAGTTTGTTTAGCCATTTCTTCTCAGGGTAGTCAGATAGGAAATATCGACTCCATCTAGCTTATTTTTTAAAGTGATTCCAATATCCTACCTATTTACAGAATAAACAATGTCATTTCATTTTTATTTTCATTTACTGGGAATTGTTGTCAAAAGTGGTAAAACTAGGTCGACACTACCGTCTCAATGCCCCTGGCATTTAGGTTCATATAACTTGATTGATATGAAAACTGAACATGTCATAAAACTGTTTGACCAACGCCTTAATTAAACGGTCCGACCACAGAAAACTTGCGCTATCCGATAACCATGCGTCGATGAACCAAATTAATTTGAGTGTTCTGCAAATAAATTTATTATATCTGGAGCAAATTCAATCTCCACAGATGGGGGTCCACTGACGGCTCAGGGGGTCTACTCCCTAAGTCCGTCAACGAAGTGAACGGCCCGTCCGACAGTAGCCCGATACGTCGGACTGAACCCTACTTCCTAACGATTTCGGATTCATCAGTTTCAAACGGAATCATAGACAATATTCGTGAACGAAGGACGCATGGCGATAGAGTTGCGTTATTTTACCGGTCGATTACCGGTTTACTTATTTTGTAGTTTTTTAGCTTATTAAACAAAAATTAATACTTTTGTCGTTAGAAATTGACAACATATTTTAAAATATACTTTTTATTATGTCGTAAATATAGAATTGAATTATTTTTGCCATTTTTGTCCGGAAACCGGCATCATCCTGTTGATACCTTTGCCTGTTTACTTTTTGAAGGAAATTTTCAAATGAAATGTCAAAGTATAGCACGGGTTTTTCTATGGCTATAGTAGGTACGATGTTGAGTGACTTTAAAAAAGTTCATATACTTTGTCAGCCGGGAAATTTTCTGTATTCTAATTAGCTTTCCATTCCATGGTTAATTGTGTAAAATGTCCCCAACCGCTGCAGCAACTCACTGGCAAATTGAGGCCCTTCTCGATTTTATGGGTGAGAACAAAGAATTGGCTCGCGGATTATTGAGGGGTGCCGACGGGAGAGTTCGCTCAAAATGGCTGTGGGAAAACCTGTGAAACTCCCTTAACTCAATGGGAAGTTGCACTGAGTTGGGAAGTTGCACTGAGTCTGTCGAGCAGTGGCAAAGAGTGAGGATCCAAAAGTAAACAAAGACCACAGTAAATGGGTGGGACGGATTGGTAATACAGCTCAATAAGTTGCAGAAACTTTAATATGTCCTTACTTTCATTCTTGGATCAACACCACTTCGGCGTATGTGTTGAAGCAAAAGAGGTATTAATTCCGCACATACGTCTTCGAATAACTCCCGAGTGAGCCTATAGTTCCCTATGAACTCAACGTCGGGAATACTCGCCAACCTAAAGTTTTGGCGTAAATAATATCGACGTTGCCTCCGCTCTTCCTGTAAAGCTTCTTCAATCAATAAAAAAGCAGCCATTGTTTGAAATTATTTTATTTTAGTAACTTTCGTCGATAGCACGAGAACTATTTTGATGTCGTGTCAACTGACGTAAGTATCCGTCAAAACCAGTGTCATGTTCAACTGTTCGGACGGGCAAAAACACATCGGGAGTAGGGACAACAGTCAAATCGCGTTGTCATTCATTCTTCGCTCGGGCCCCGAACGATTCATCCGTTCGTAGGTCATAGGGAGTAGGAAACGCCCGTAACGAAGCCCGAAGCGACGGACTTCGTGCTTAGGGAGTAGACCCCCAGATCTCAGGTGCGTATGCCGCACCTCCCCACAGACAATGGCCCACCGTCCATCCTGCGCCGCATGCCCTGATGCACCTATGCACTTGATGATCTTATAACTGCGTCAGTGAGTGGAGTTCGCGCAGCTGGATTTTGGGCCAAAGATGTTTGAACTTTTTGCCATCGTTACGCTAAGAAGAAGAATATATTCTGACATTTTTTATTAACTAGCTTCTGCCCGCGACTTCGTCCGCGTGAAATTTCACCCTCCCCCCATTCACTCTCTTATGAGTGGAATTTCGAAAAACCGTTTCTCAGTGGATACCTACTCTTCACAAAGAACACACCCTCTAAATTTCATGTCTCTAGAACCAGCGGTTTAGGCTGTGCGTTGATATATCAGTCAGTCAGGACTTTGAATTTTATATAATATAGATGAAGAATCAGTGTAAAATCGTAACCCAGTTATATTGTTCCCTATAAAAGTTAACCCAATTTAATATAATCTCGTTGTAAAATACCCTGAACCTAAAATTCACACTCAATTACCCGGGATTCATCACTGTTCAACCTCTAAGTTACAAACAAACAACCAACTTCATCCGGCTATTGTGCACATCACCAAGTTTCATCTAAAAACGTATTTCACTTAATACTGTAGAGGTTGCGCGCGTAACTTGTTTTTAATCGTTTCCAGGAGGCCTACCACAAGCTCTTAACGCGATCCATTTTAGGACCTAAACTGAACTGTTCTTCTAATTCGTACCATTACGTCAGTTTAACGATTCAGTTTTGGCCGTGCCATCTGCTGACAGCGATTGTCCCAAACTGAGTCGCAAGTTTTGGTTTCATTCATACTTGTTAGGTACCACGACGTCCATAGAGCAGCTCAAGCGATGCAGTTTAGGAACCTAAACTGAAATGTCTTGTTTTTGAATCGTTTTTAATTAAATCATGGTAGGCCACCTGGGGCTAAAACTGGGCAGGATTAGTGCTTTGCTCACCAGAAGGCCAATTCCCGTAATAAAAAGCGTTCAAAATCTAGTCGCAATCTCATCTCGACAACAATCAATGTCAAAAAATGACAAAAATCTAGGGGTATAGTGGACAGATTGTGACTGAGATTAGAATGTGAACTTTCGGAATTGCCCCTCTCGTATGTTCTGGGTGCAGGCACGCTAGAGTTCCATCGCTGTCCACCGGGCGAGAAAGAGGTCTAAAGAGGGATGCGTGAGATATTATAGTGTAGTGTGTGCGCAGGCATAGGCGCACTTCTCCTCTCTCTTCCCTCACTCTAATAGTCCGATGGGACGGCAATTCGACATCAGCGGTGAAAGATGAGGCACAGGACCAAAGGCTTAACGTGCTTTCCGAGGTACGGGTGTATCACACCGCCAGCTTCCAAACTCCGGCACCCTAATTGCGTAACACACTATCAATCGGAATCTGAATAATTATGAAGCAAATTGCTAATCCATTGCTTCATAAGTTCGAAAAATTTGGCTGCTCAACACGTAAATAACGCAATGAAAGTTGTTGAACTGTCTAAATTTAACCGTTTCCGATTGATAATGTGTTACGCATTTGCCCCGCGGGTTTGTTAATATATCTAAAGCTCATTTCTCAATACTTTTTTGAGATGGTGTCAATTCGTAAAGGTGTGCAAATGCCTTTATTCAAGCTATTCAAAATGCCTTTATTCAAGCTGAATAAAGGTCTGAATCCTGTTATTTCCATAATCCTATATTAGCAAGACATTGTACTGTGTTTGAACGATTTTCCTTTAACGCTTTATTCTTTTCTGGGTTAAAGCCGATTATTTCTAAAGGATGAATAAAATTGAAAATGAAAGTCTTATTAAAATACAGCCCTGCCTTATATGCGCTGTCTCTTTCTCTTGTCAATATACTTCTAATATTAAGGTACCGACACACATGCTTATAAAAAGCATGCTAGTTTAAAGCTACTCGTAAATAAGCGTGTGCACAGACACGCTCGGAGCATTCCCTCTTCCACCCGCACCTCAGGTAGTATGCTCTAAACTAGCTATATAGATACAACGGCCCGACATAAATCATTGGGCAGTTGCCCGCCAGACACAACACCTGTCTGATCGGTGGATCCTCCATTTGCTATAGAGTATGATGGAACTTTACACCCTGTTCCTCATACCTCTATACTCATTACTAGCAATATTTCGACACACGTGCTACTAAGCCTGAGCAGCAATTGCCTAATAATAGAAAAACATGCTTTCGTGCTAGTAATGAGCATGTCTGTCCGTACCTTTATTCTTTCTTCCGAAAACATTGACTAAACCTACCTAATTATTACCTTTGCTTAACGTTTCGGTTGTTTTATTATTTTTAGAAGGCAGTTCATTGTACCCGTTTTCCTTAATAAAATCCTTTGTGTTATTTTTTTGTAGGTTAGTTTTATTTCTAACTTTGTTTAACAATATTTGCTTCTTAATTGTTCATAAGAAGTGGCGTACCTAATTAAAGATTTGGCAGCATGAGCCTACAAGACTTGCCGCTCTTCGGGAAAAATCTATACTAAAAATAAAACTGAAGCGTTTGTTTGTTTGATCTCGCTAATCTCTGGAACCACCAGTCGGATTTAAAAAAATATTTTTGTATTTGATAGCCCAATTCTTGAAAAAGGCTATATGCAATTTAACATGACACTAGGACCCTAATGAGAAGAGCAAAACGAAAAAAATCAGAAAGAGCGCTAAGCGAAAACGAAGTAAAAGCGCGGGCAGGCGATGCGATACGATGGGGTGAGTCGGGAAACAACAACAGACGAAGTTGCAGGCAAAAGCTAGTCCTTTCATAATTAAGAAAAAATACAAAAGAGGAAACTGTTTATTACTATATCCCCTTTGTTAAATTAGGTACGGTCACCAAAGGAGATAAGTAACCAGGGCCGTCGGACGTAGTTGAAGTTTAGTAAGAAACTGATGTTTTTGAATGAAATTTAATAGAAAACCAACAGTTAATTTATCAAATTAAATTACAAGAGAAAGAGAGAATGGGTCCAGTTGACCAAAGACTCAAATACTGGGCATAAAACAGCGAAAACTGCATAAGGACCTTGAGCTTAAAAACCCGCCAAGTGCGTGTCGGACCACACACAATGAAGGGTTCCGTAGTTGGAATGAATTTATCCCAAGAACAAACTTAACAATGTAGTTGAAAAACATGTTCTCCCATACATTCCAACTGAAAATGTAAGTTTGTACGCACAATATTGAATGTAACATGTTGTTTTAAGACCACAGACTTCTTATAATCCCCCTGATTCTTCCTGTGATCTATAGGTACCTACCTATAGAACTATTTTCTGTATTTTTTTCAAAAATTTTGGTTCGGTGGTTTCGGAGATAAAGCGGGGGTGGAATGGTCAATTTTCGTCAATTTTCTTAAATAACTTTAATACAATTTACTTTACAATTATGAAAAAATATATTTGAGCCCTTTCATTTGACATGCCACACGGTACAGATTGCGATTTTTTTTTTAATTTTCTATTTGCCCCCAAAAATAACCCCTATATTCAAAATCCATTTATTTACCTTACACGTCTATGTTTGGGTCACAGAGATATGTGCACCCAATTTCAACTTAATCGGTCCATTAGATTCGGAGCAAAATGGCTGTGACAGACGGACGGACAGACAGACACACGAATGATCCTATAAGGGTTCCGTTTTCGCCTTTTGAGGTACGGAACCCTAAAATAAAGAATATCCTTAAAAATAAATAAATGAACGATAGTTTATTAATATTCATATATATTCTTGTGTATTTTCGCATATGCATTAATATGCAATTTAAATAATTAATATTTTGTTTTTTAAGCGTTCACGCACGTCGATCCACGACAAAAGTGTCTCTAGCCTCGTTGACGGTATTTAAATAATGTCATAGGGCCGGTCCTGAAAAGCGCTTTCAGCAAAATTTTGTCCATTCAACAGTCAAAAAAACTGTTCTATACATTTATGTTCGCATAACTCGACAAAATGTAGGGAATAGCCGGTTCTTTTTCAGCGATTTCAGGGTTGGTCCCATATCATCCCAAAATAAAAGTTGTAAAAGTTTTCATTTATTTCAATTAAATACTCTCTGTACCTATACATAATATAGGCAACTGGTAAGCCCTGACTCACTATGAAATTAGATTCAAATTAGGATTATAGAGGCTTTAAGGACAGGGTGTACCTAAAGTTCAAAGAGAGGATCCGGCGACCGGACGGGTGTTGTGTCTGGTGGGCAACTGCCCGACGATTAATGTCGGGACGTTGTATACCTATATTAATATGCTAGTTGCGCGGTAAACTCTGCTGCCGGATTTTGCGTGACGTCAGTGTGATGCGTAGTTCGCATGTGGCTATGTAGGTATATGCCGCCACTTGATGACCAGCAAAATTCGATCTATTAAACTTAATTCCATTCAATACCAATATTCCTACTTTCACAAACTAAACAAAGCACTGCTTGTATTTCAATTCAACTATCGCATGAAAGAGCATCGCATCTAAAATTAACTAAAGTTCAAGACCCAAAGTTTCCTCTTGTTCTTCAACGTCATTTCACGTTCAATCTAACACGTGAGCGTTATGCTTGTTAGAGTTCCTTGTCAGACTAAGTTCGTGTTAGCTATGTTACCTATTAGAAGTTATTAATATTCCTTTAGTGTTCTAAGAGACGGGGAAAGCCACACAAAATATCCATAATTACCTAGTATGTTCATTATTGTTTGTTTTTTTTTTTTCAAATTCAAATTTCAAATTCAAATTCTTTATTGCGAACTAAGTGTACAGAATTATAGAGATGTTAACAATAGGTAGGTTCTTATAAGTACCTACATACTTATACAGTTATACAATTTACATAGGTTTACAGTATATTATATTATATCATTAATCGTATATTTTATATTATATCATACTGTTCTTATAATTATATCACATTTTAATAAGTACCACAATCATTGGATTATGATACTTATTATAATGGGTGCGACTAAGGTGGAAGGGTCACTGCAGGCTGCACTTGTGATATGGTAGCTAAAGTGACTTGTGTGCTCCATTTTTCCAAGGTCGGCGCAAATCGTCTTCGTTTTCCTTTATATCATCCGTCATGTCAGTATGGAGGTGTCCATTTCATTCTAGCCATACAATCTTTCACACAACCCATCCATCATGACTATCAGTTTATGGTATTCTGATAATAATAGTAATAAGTATGTAAGTACTTTTTTCGTCATCCACTTTCATACCCAATTTTTTTTTATTGTAGCACTAGCATCTACCCGCGGCTTTGCCCGCGTGGATTTCGGCAATTATCCCACGGGAATGTGCTAATGGGATAAAAATTAGCCTATGTCCTTTCCACATTTATACAAACGATTACTTCAATTTTATTTACTTGTAAGTATAAATGTATCACAAAACATATACTTCAATACCCTAATGATGATGTATACAGGGTTATAAAAAATCTGCTGTTTATGTTCGTATAACTCATCAAAATGTAGGGAACAGCTGATTTTTTTTTCGCGATTTATAGTTTGGTCCCATAATACCTAAAAGTTGTTCATAATGATGAGTACAATGACCTCTTAAGAGGTTGTTGAGTGTTTTTCCAATAACCCTGTATGGGTACGTCTTGTCTAAACTACCTACTTACAAACCAACACTTTCCATTATACAGCAAACTCATACCTACCACATTAGATAGCTTCCCGTTCCCTAATAGCCATGTCATCTAGTGCACAATGCGATAGGAACGCGCTGGGTGTAATCTGACCAGACATACCGGACGTAATTAGTGCAAGTATCGAGATAGTGTAGGTCTGTTGCCTGATGTAGGTAGTCCTTTACAGGGTGGAATGATCTAGAATAAAATCCTCTTTTATGGAGTGTTTGAATAATAAACAGAGAACATAAACATTTTGTATATTGTCATCGAAGTGAAATAGGAAATGGTTGGATCAGATACTACAGACAAACCGAAACTGTCAAATTTTCCCAATCAACTTTGAACCTTATGCTTTAGCGATAGTTGAAGGTCTATTAAAGAAATTTGACAGATTGTAGTAGCTTAATAGAAAACAAATAGCTCTTTTATATCAAATTAAATTTCAGTCGACAACATCGGTTTCTTACTAAACTTCAACTATATCCGACGATCCTGCATACTTCTCTTTTGTTGACTGTACTTACAAGGTTATAAATATATAATTATAAACTGTACATAATATAATACAGGGTTATTAACTGTAATTCAGTGCACAGTAAACCTAATTATTCGAGCTATTTGCCGTCAATTATAACAGGCTGTGGTATCGCAGCAATATGCACAAATCAATTTAACGCTCATTGACTAAGGTATTCACGTTGAATAACTTAAGGGGATGTTGTTGGGCGCTGCTTCATATAAAATATTGTTTTTCAAATGTAAAGACTTGTCCGGGATGTTGTATGTATATGAAAGAAAGAAAGAAAATAGGTACGTTTATTTACCGTCAAACATGACACATAAAAAGAACGCAAACACAAAAAAAAATAACAAATTGGGAGAAAACATAGGTACATCATATCCACGCAAAACGGCCATCGCTCAGCATAATGCTATGCTATGCTATGAGATGTTCTCCTTCCATTCCTGGGTGTCTACTCTTCAAGTCCGTCACCGTAGACACGGGCCCGTTCGAATGGAGTTTGAACTTTCGGAGTGAACCCAACTCCCAATTAATTAACATTTTCGGATGGGCTAAAACATATCGCTTTCTTTTTACTACTTTTTTTTTATATAACTTGTTTTTTTTTTTACTGTGTAGTTTAGTTTGTGATCTTCCTATACGAGTCGCAATAAATACTTTTTCTTTCTTTCTTTATCGAATGTAAGAACAACTGTCAAAATCGTGTTGTCATTCATTCTTAGTTCCGTCCTCATACTCTTATATCCGGAGGTGATACGGAATCGCCCGCTACTTCGGCCGAAAAGACGGATTTCGAACTTGAGAATTACTTAGGTACCTACTTAAGTTTTTTTGTTTCTTTTTTTTATCTAATACTTGTCGACGTTTAGAACAAAAGGCGTTGTGCCGAAAGCATAATTATACCTATACCTCACTCCGATACCTTGTGCCCAAACAGTGTGCCAATAGCCCGATACCTACCTCGTGCTGAAACTATCTACTGGCTATGGAATTTAAAGAACATTTTGTATGAAGAAGCAACGAAACTTCGTAATTGGGGAAGTAATCAGTTATTGTGTTCTTTTTTCATATTGCACTGGATTAATTAGGTACTACGTAATAGATAATCTATAAGTACTAATATTATAAAGAGGTAAAAATTATGAGTTTGTACACACGGCTACACATCAAGCTATACATAACCAGTATAAGCTGACTTCTGATTGTACGAAAAACCTATACAATGCGAGTTCAGCGAAAACTGGAAATGTATAGCTTGATGTGTAGCCGTGTGTACGTAGGGGTAATCGACGGAGCTCCGATTCGATTCCGAAAATTCTTTCATTATTGGAAAGTTAGTATTGCCGAGAATCATATGACATTTTACCTATACAACAAATAAATAGAAGTGAAGTGTCTGTTTGTTTGTAATGTCAATATATTTTTTTACTCAATGCATATGTTTAAACCGCACTTTTAACAAAAAATAACATTTTTGACATTTAATCTGACTGTATTATACTACATAGTTCGAACTGCAATGGAAGAAAAATAAATGAAAGAAAAACCTAATTTTAATGTATTTATTTGTCCTCTATGAAATTTATTAGGTACCTATTTAAAGTACTACCTAACTTAATTCTAAAATAATAAATAATAATACTAAAATAAAATGTAAGTATGTATTAATGAAATTGATGTAAGTAGGTTTAGTATTTAAATATAATTTTGGTGACTGGCAACACTAAACTTAAAAATTTTTATGTTGGCAATACAAATAAGGGTCCAATGATACGATTTGTTATTAAGAAATAAGTTAAAACATAGCGATGATCTTAAATTAAGTAATTAGTAAGCTTTGGTAAAACAATAAATTATTAGTGAATCTTAAAATCTAAGGTATCAGCATTAAGTTGCCAGTTAAAACGTTATTTAGAATAAACAATTATAATTTTCCCACTGCTGGGACACAGGCCTCATCAAGAGGAAGTGGGCTATAATGAACGGCGCGGCGACGCAGGCCCAGTGTGGATTGGTACATGACACATGTCTTAGAATTTTTTGTTCTAGGACATGCCGGTTTCCTCACGATGTTTTCCTTCACCGTTTTGAGAGCAGTGGTGATGAAATTATTTACACTAAGTGAAGCGCATGCCTGGGCTCGAACCCACGAGCTATGACTCGTAAGCCTGGACCGTTACCACTGGACCACCACTGTTATTTGTGACCTTAAAATAATATCTTATTAATAATTGATAAAATTAATGAAACATTACTCGAGGTTATCAATCAAGAATAATTATGGTAATCGTATGACTAAGAAAACAATTTTCATTGTTTTAAGATAAATTGGTATTGTTTAAACTGTGGTTTAAACATACCACAGAAATAATTAAAACTATGGATGAACATGAATTATATTTGAATAAAGAATTTGAGATAATTTTCATGTTATGGAACAACAAACTGAACGTCATAAGTAAGAAATTTCAAATTCCATTGCAACTAAAAACTTATTAGAAATAAATAAAATCAACTTAGAATACATTTCACTAAAGTAGATAACTGGTTAACGGTCAGTTTCTTCATCAACAACTAAAGTAATCAGTCAAAGTATTGACTTTTACTTGACCTTTACTGATACTACGGCAAATATGTTTCTTCATTCAAGTAACAGCTAAAATAGTGAAGAAACATATTTAACCGTTACTTTGACTTTTATGACGTTACTTTGGCTGTTAATATTGTTGATGAAGAAACTGGGCATAAGAGGTGATGGAATATAAATTACCTGAGATTATGAAACACTCGTCTAGGTTTTAAATAACTTATTTTAAATATGAGATGTGATGTTTTTGCAAAATTGCAAATATTAACTTAAATAAATGATATGCTAACTTTAATCTACAGTACGGTCGAAGAGAGAATGCATTCTTGAAATCTGAAGGCCAATTCTCGTAATTTAAAACGTTCGAAATCTAGTCGCAGTGTCATCTCGGTGACAAACAAATGTCAAAAACTTGTCAAAATATAGGGGAAATTAGAGGTATTTTTGACAGATTGAGACTGAGATCAGACTGAGAACGTTCTTTAAATTACGAGAATTGCCCCTCTGGTCAGTTTCATACAAACGAACACGTGTTTTGCGAATTTTGTCTTTATTAGCTACTAGAATTATTGTCGCACTGACAGGTACGGATTCCCTCGACGGCCGGAACGTAGTAATAACTGCATTTTTATTATTTGTTAATAATTGAATGTTAAAAGTATATGTATTAATAAGTATTAAATTATTAATAAGTAGAGTTCATACGAAGCGCTTTTAACGCCCGTTTTAAATGTAAATTATAATCATGTCAAATCGAGCGTCAAAAAACTTGATAAGACTCTAAACTAAAATAAATAATACCTATGTACTTCATTAATTAAACACTTAAAAATATTACTTAATTATTTAAAATGTTAAGTTGATACTAATGAAAAAAGACTCGTTTACACGTCACCAGTTTACTGGAGAGTTGTATTTCTTAGTCGAGTTCACACCTTGTAACTTTGAAAGTCACATTTCTTATAGAAAAATGAAGACCATCGACTGGAAACATATAAATAGGGCTTTCGGTAAATTAGTAAGTTAGTAGACAATTAGTAACTTAATCTAGATTAAATGTAAGACTATTTTTAACAGACTGCATTAAATCTAGGATGCACTTAGTGAAAAACTGTATAATATACAGTGTTCTTAATATTAAGTCAAGCATTCGCTTTCGCACTGTCTTAAGTCGGATCCACACCTGCGCACCTGCACAAACAGTGCGGTTCGCGTGCATCTTAGAAACATAGTCATCATCTGGCATAAAAAGGTTAGGCCTTTTCCTAACTTTGTTGGGGTCGGCTTCCAGTTTAACCAAATGCAGCCGAATACAAGTATTTGACATGGAGCGTCTGCCTATCTGACCTCCACAACCCAGGAACATAGTAAGTATGGACACATTTCGACATGTTCGCCAGAGGCAAACGAGCGGTTCGCGTGCAACTTGTAATATTCACAACTTGCCCATGTTCGTGGTTTCGCGCAGTGTTCTAAATAGTCATAAGAACCATACCAATCAGCCAATAAAACACAAACAAATCAATGCTCGCGAACTGCGCGTAAGCTGTTTGCGACGCGCGCGCAGTGTGTGACGCGTCCATAGCTGTTCCAGGCGCGTAGTGTGCACGGTTCGTGGGCTTGCGCAACACGTGCGCAGGTGTGGATCCGCCTTTATAAACATTCGCGACATGAAATGGCGAATAAATTAATAAAAAAGAAAAAAAAACAGAAAACTATGTGATAAATAACGTGGTTTGGCATCTGAAACCATACAAAAAATATATTTTAATGAAACTATATTTGTCGAAATTAATTTATAAGTGCGAACTTAAAACAAAAAATCTAAATAACCTAAGAAGGTCATCACTAAAATATGCTAAAATAACTAATACTTTAAGAAACAACATAAAATTGTCATTTAAGTTGTAAAAAGAATGATTTTAATCACAAAGCATGCTTAATTAACTATTCATACGCATCATAATGCCGAAATAAATTTTACTTTTTTTACTGGACTCAGAATGAAAATCTAATCTATTATTTTTGACTTAAAAAATTAAAAATTTACATGCTGTATAATTAGCTACCAAGAGCTGGAAAGAAGCAACTTCATGGGGAAACAAATGCATAGGTACCTACTTAGATACTTACCAAGCTTCAGACAAAAGATACTTCGATTATGAATCCGTCCACGTTCATCCCGTTAAAAGTTTCTGATATTATTTACTAAGGAAATTCTGGTTACATAGCACGGTGCATATATAATTTTTGTAACGACAAAACATGTGTTCATAACAAGAATCGCAACTAACAACACTGATAGATTATAAAATAATGATGTACAGCTGCCAGCCAGCACATCAAGCTACTACAATCTGTCAAATTTCTTTAACAGATTTTCAACTTTATCGCTAAAGCATAAGGTTCAAAGTTGATTGGGAAAATTTTACAGTTTCGGGCAGCTTGACGCGCTGACGTTTGTACCAGCTTTTGCTCGCGACCGAACGAACCCGCGTGAAATATCTTGTTCCACTACCCACCCCGTCGCATCGCATCGCCTGCCCGCGCTTCTACATCGTTTTCGCTTAGCGTTCTTTGACTTTTTTTTTCTTTTTGCTCGGCTCCTAAGGGTACCAGCGTGATGTTAAGCCTTCCTCAAGAATTTGGCTACCAAATGCAATTTTTTTTTTCATATTCATAGCTCAAGCGAACAAACTCTTCAGTTCAATTATTAGTATACAGGGTTATTGGAAAAACACCAACAACCTCTTATGACGTCATTGTATTCACCATTATGAACAACTTTTACTATGGGACCTGAAATCGCGAAAAAAAAATCAGCTGTTCCCTACATTTTGACGAGATATACGAACATAAATGTAGAGAACAGCTGATTTTTTTTCGGATTTCAGGTTTGGTCTCCTAGTAAAAGTTGTTCATAATTATGAGTACAATGACCTCTAGAGGTTGTTGGTGTTTTTCCAATAACCCTGTATATATGTAGATTATTAAGTTGCTAAAGGAACTGAAACTCTTCAAGAAATTGCGAAGAGTAAAGCTTCGTTCACACGTATGAGTTTGTTATGTGCACTATCTAATTAGCGTTGGGCACTCGTCTCTCTCTGGTCTCACTCGCGCCCCTCTGTGGTCGAGTAACATTTTTTAATGTAAACGAGACAGAATCCACGCTTACCCAATAAAACTCTTATTCCACTTCTGCGACTTTAAAAAAGGATACGGAAACATCTTTCTGCGTGGGACGGATGCCCAAACGTGGCCACTGCACATCCTGGAGTGGTCAACTGGACCGACATCACTTGGCCACACTGGGCTAACAGGTCACAGAGAAACGGGAATGTCGTGGACGGCGGCAGCTGGAAATATTATGACTGTTACTGTCAACTGCATGTCTCGTAAAAGGGATTCACAAGATTTTTTTTTGTAAAAAAAACCATTCTATCAACAGGTACCTACTGTCTGTTTCAAAACTATCTGACGAAACTGTAAACAAACCCTGTTCAGGATAAATTCTTACGCAATCACTCACTAAATGGCAGTAGTAACACATTCATCATTTTATATTTAGAAGGATTGAACTTTATATTTCACCACTTTTTCCAACAATTCTTGTTTGAATAACATTATAAAATTGTGATTCAAAAAATATCGACGATAATAAAATCAATCTCTCACTAAATGGCAGTAGTAACACATTCATAATTTTATATTTAGAAGGTTTGAACTTTATATTTCACCACCTTTTCCAACAATTCTTGTTTGAATAACATTATAAAATTGTGATTCAAAAAATATCGACGATAATAAAATTGAGGTTAAGTATACAATTAACCTAAATTATAAAACGAAAAACACCTTAGGTGATTTAAACTTAGAATTTTTAAATGGAACTACAAATTGGCACTCACATGTACGCTTTCTGATCCATTTGTTTACATTTTCGTCAAATTTTTTTGAACAGTCTCTAGGTACTTACATTTGCAAACTTAACAGTCAGAGGGTTTCCAAGAGTCGCTCGAGGCCCATTGAAGCTTACTGGCGACATGGGAGGCCTCATAATTGCCGGAGGAGGGAAAGGCGGCCTCGGTTGCCGGAATGGAGGACGCTGGATGGGAGGCGGGATACAGGGAACACGTGGACGAAAGGGACGAGGTCCTTGTGGGTTATTACAAGGTCTAAAGACAGGCCCACGAGGACCAGCCATAGACAAAGGATTATGCATAGCACTTGGCCTGACTAGAGGATTGGGAGGAGCTGCCAACTGAGGTGAATTACTCTGCGGTGTTCCAGCCACTTTTTTAGTTTGATCTCGATGAGGAGATCCTATAGTTTTTTTTTTATCGCCACGTTTGTTCTTGGAGACAGTTGACGTTTCACGCGTAGATAAGTCACTCGCGTCCATCGAACTGTCGGGGCATTCCAATTCATCAATATTTTGTACTTTAAACAGAACGGTGGGATTAAGGATATTGCAACCCGGACGTGAACTTATAAATTCTTTGATATTTTTCTCGATTTCTGCTGGATTATCTTCTTTTATATTATTTATATAATCGCCGCTGAAATCTATTTCGGAAAATACTATGGGATTTATTAAAGAAGTTTGTTTGCTGGCGTATCTTTGGTATTGTTGTACGATATTGCGTATTGGTCTAGCTTTTATACCTAAGCCTTGACCTATGTTAGCCAAACCTTTGGGCAATACGATGCTATCTGCAGGGTTCTTATCTATGGTAATTTTAAGGGGAGCGCCGTAGTACAATTGTCCGTTCAACATTGAAATCGCCTGAAAAGGAAATATTTGGTCACAAAGTAAAATGTTTTTAACAAAATGCATTGAAATTCAAATTAATTTAAGTAAAGAATTCCTCGAAGAAACTTTAAATTGGACCTGATTAAAAGCACCTACAATGTTAAGCTTAAATTAAATGCCTTTTGTTTGAAATTACTCATTGGCCTATCTTCCATAGCCAGATATAGGCATCACCCATAACTTAGGAAGACATTGGTCTGCTTGGAACAAGGGCTTTTATTTCCTGTATTACTGTAGTATTCTATCCACCCAAATGACCGACGACCGAAAGTGACAGCGAACGAAAGCCACAAAATGACCGGGCGTCCGAAAATTACAAGATGGAGCGGGGGATGTGAGTGGCTAAGAAAAAATGTTTCTTTTGCATCATGTAAGTACTTGAAGTTTTTAGATAAGCAATGGCAATATCATGCTATTTTGCTGTTGGCAATACACAGTACCTAGGTCGTGGCTTCGAACCCAAGCAAGCACTTTGTGTAAATTATTTTTATCACCACTACTTTAAAAACGCTGAAGAAAAACATCGTGAGGAAACCGGCATGTCCTAGAACTAAACATTCTGAGACATGTGACAGCAACCCGCACTGGGCCCGCGTGGTGGATCCTACTCCCTCTCACAGAGGGGGCCTGTGTCCCAGCAGTCGGAATATTATAGGCTGATTATGCTAATACACGTACTGAGAAGGAGAAATGTTTCGTACCTGAACGGCTTCTAGAGGATGGCTGAACATGACCTTTGCGTATTTTGTGAAGGTCGTTACTACACAACACATGAGGACATTGCCGGCCATTTCCATCACTTCTTTTAATTCATTTTTGTCGCATCTGAACTGTTGAGAAATTTTATTAAATTATCTGTCTTTACCAAGCCATTTCATACAACTGTGTTATCCATAACAAGGCTAGGTGGGAATATTTTTACTTTAACAGTGGCAAATTCACGTAATTTTGGGGTGTAATTTTGCTTAACAATTAATTTCAATGACTGTACATGTATTATAGGTTTTTTTTTCTTGAAAACGTGTGTTTATGTATGTGTATCACAAAAACTACAGTCAGTAATAGTAACACCTGTTTATAAACTCAATAATAAAATTGTTGAAGGTTGTAAACTAAACGACGACGTCTCTATATGTATATGTTGCAGTCAACTGGTTAAATTAGCCGTTCAGTTAACCGCCTGGCCTTTGGAAGTATTGCTCGCCTCGCTTCGCTCTCTTTGCTCGCACGCGGTGGATCGCAGTTCTAACCTAACCTAACCCATTTGGTCGGGGTGCACTGGCTTAGTTACTGTGACCAATTCGGCTCTCGCGTGATTCGTTACAGTTCCAATCTATACTATAATATTGAATATCATTCAGGCCGTTAGTTGAACGACCGCCGTTTAGTTAAAAGGCTAGGTGGTTAACTAAACAACTAATTTAACCAGTTGGCTGCGACATATACATGTCAGAGAACACACCTATCATATCGTTAGCGCCACGAAAGATGAGACTTGGACCCCCAAAGCGCTCTTTCCGCCGCCCCTATGACACTTGATTCCGTCCCGCGCTCAGACCTCATACCGCTAGAGACCTAAAATCGTGTACTGCGCATGTCAAACCACATGGTGTGTCAAGTCTCGTCTTTCAAGGCACGCATTATACTTGCTTGTCATTCCTTGAAAAACTAATGTCTGCCTGTGTCTGGTATGAGAAAATTAAATGTGATCACATCTGATTTTTGATGCGATTCTTATTTTCCTATCAATAATCCACCAGAAATCAGTTAGGTACTTACATTTGTCACGTGAACCATTTTATTTAATGGTGGTTCTACACCCAAAGCTTTCAGAAATTCCGGCCTTAAGCCATACAAGCCTTCAGGGTCTGTATCCCAGGAATCTAGATCTGGTCTCCAGCGCCTGGCAAAAACAATAAAAAAAACGTCAACAATTAATTGCATTTTACAACTGGACTTTTATTGAAACTTGTTGTGATCTGCTCCCCTCCGTGTCTCGGAAAGCATGTTAAGCCGTTGGTCCCGGTTGTCATTCCTGGATCTTTGACAGTCGTTACGGGTCGCCAGAAGCCCGAAAGTCTGACAACCAGTCTTACTAAAGGGTATCGTATTTACCTAGTAACTGGTTTGTGGAGATCAGATAGGCAATCAATCCATGTAAAATACTGGTATCCAGCTGCATATGGTTAGACTGGGAGCGGACCCCAACATAGCTGGGAAAAGGCTAGGCAGATTGATTGAGTTGTGATTCGCTTGAAGGAAAATAATGTAGGGAAGGTAGGGCATAAAGTGACATTCTATCAGCGATAATGAAAATGGTAAAGTCAAAAAATTTATTAGATTGACAGAAGCTACCGAAAAGTAGAATGAATGTATTTCTTGATGAAATGAAACACTTTGCGGGAATCGAACCCGCGACACGCAGAGCAGCATTAATCGCTTAACCACTGCGCCAACCACGCCGTCCGAGTCTGGGTAATGTTTATCTTATAATGAAGTAAACTACGATCATTAATTGCTTAAATTGGGATCACTTTTATGGCAGTATAATAGTTAGTATAACTCCGAAAGTACTGATTTTTAACCTTCATCGTAATACTAAGTTTAATTCTGCATAAAACCTATTCATTCATGTGTATCTTATTTCTATTGAGAGCTGGGCCCACCATTTCTCACTGTACTTTATATAGTTATATCTTAATAATAAGTATTAATTCATGTAGTTTTCAGAGTAGTCAAATACCCCACTTCTATGTCCGTTTCTATGTTATTGGTTTGTTTTCCGCACTTAGTCCTTCAAGTGGACCATTGTGCGTGAATACCAAACCGTATTACAAGAACATTAATTCAGGGAAGAAAAAACTTATAATGCGGTTATTCCGTTTATCCACCCCAAAAAATCAACCCTAAGGTGGATACGCGGAAACGCATGTCTGAGAACCCATCCTAAGCCTATAAATTCCGTTTATTCAACTAGGCCTAGGGTGGAATGTTTGGGGTGGATAAACAGAGTAACCGGTATAATACAGTATGCTCAATGTGGATAAGCAAAAATCCTGTTTTTAATCTAAATAATTCATAACTTACGTAGCAGCAATGATTTCGTTTGAGATTGAATATTGTTTAATCACGCTCTCATGAAGAGTATTTGGAACAATAGCACCCGTTGGAAATGTCGTGTATGTATCTGTAATAACACAATGGGTTTTTTTTAAGTCTTCAGTGCACTTCATGTCTCAATACAAAAAAAAAAACTAAGCATAGTATCATGTATTCATTCATGCAATATACTACTCAGAGAATATCTTCTTATATTGGTGGTACCAAACCACTACTTTTTTGGTTATTTTTAATCAACTATATAACTATAATCATCATCATCATTACAGCCGAAAGACGTCCACTGCTGGACATAGGCCTCCCCCAAGCACCGCCACTTCAAGGATGTCTGTGCTTCCCGCATCCAGCAGGAACTTTATGTATAATAATGGTATTCCCCAGTCAGCAAAATGTCAGCAGTAGTAAGGCTAACACTCCACCAAACGCACTAAAATTAACTAGTAGGAATGTTGTGAGAAGAAATGAAGGGGAAAGTATTGGTAAATTTTTCTCTTCACCATTCTTCTCCGCCTTGATGGAATGTCAGCCTGAATACCTAAAGTTCAGCCGACAAGAGAATGCGTTTTTGACACCTGTCAGTTTCATACAAACGAATATGTGTTTTGCGAATTTGATAATTATTAGCTACATAACTCGAATTGTTGCACTGACAAGTCTAAGGAACACATTCTCTAGATGGCCGGACTGTATATTCAAAATTAAAAATGTAATTAAAAAATTGTTGTTCAATCACCTATTAAAACCCTTTATTTTGATACCCCACTCGACAGGTTTTGAGAAAAAAAAATTTCACTCTCACAGTAAATACGAATCTAACGACACCTCTCAAGCTGAAATCGACCAAGCCATTTAGGCCACAGAGCGTGCCAAACAATTATACATACATACATACTCTCAAAAAACATAACCCTCCTTCTGGCGCAGTCCAGTAACTAAATGAGAATTCCATAATTATTATAAATTAAAAGAGTTTTATTCATACCACTTATCTTCACTTTAAGTTTCTTATCTTGAACAAATTTGTTCTCTAACTTCTTAAAGACTTCTACACATTCGTCAATGCTTTGGAATGTCAGCCTTATGGCACAGTTCTTTGATTTCCTATGTTTCAACATCTCCATTTCATCCACATGGCCGCACTAAAACATTAAAATAAAATGAATATTATAAATATAAGTATACATCATTTCGCATGCTTAATGGAATACTGACTTAACGCAAAAAGACGATTTTTGGGAAATCGCAAAAGAAGATCTTGCTATGAGAACTTCCTACTTGTTGACGCATAAAATTAAAACTGATTTGATTTGATTATTAATTAGGTACTCATGAATGCTTGTATTTTGAACAATTGAATGTATGATTAACTATTGATGAGATTTGAGTAAAAAAAAAAATCTGACCTATCTACTAATGGGTCAATGTTCCATTAAGCATGCGATTTATTATAAGCCTGTGTTCTCCCACTGCAGAGCTAGAGCCTCACTTCCCTCTTTCCACTTTTCCCAATCGACTGTGATTGTGGGCCAATCTTCAGAGTCCAGCTCATCCCACGACCCACCATCACTTTCTGGATCACAAATAAATGGAAATAACTATGTATTTCCGTTTATTTGGGATCCACACATTTGAGTTGTGGTTTTTGTGTATTGCTGCTCTGACGTGCGACATACATAAATAAAAGTAGAATATAAGACATGTATTGTATCAATGTTCAGAAATTGTACCTAATTATAGTCAAAGCAGACTGATTGCTGAAATACGTTAGAAATAATTTAGCCCCTTCAAGTCTACCCAGAAAGCACGCCTTATATACAATTTTTATCTATTTTTATTCTCATTAGTGCTGACAGAACTTACCTCTTGGTCCAAATAATTTTTTATCTGAATGTAAGTCCAATCAGTTGGCAAGTTGTTTACTGTCAAATAAAACTCTTCAGTATCGCTATATTGCTCCATGTCTTCCTCACCTCCCTTTTTTTTAAGATCGGTTTCATCCACATCTGCCTTTCCAGTTTCAGCGTTGGAGTCTTCAGGCGTGTTGATGCGAGGCTTCTTACTATTTCCATCAGTTGCACCAATTGGTGCCGTTTGTATCCTCTTCTGTCCATTTTTCTCAAGACCATTTCCATTTTTTTCTTTTGGCACAGAATTATTATGCTGGCTTGTCTTATGGAGTGGTATAAAATCGGGTGTAGTTGCATCAAGTTCCGATAGCTTGGTTTTCACCTCCCGATCAGTATCAGTGAATTCATTTCCGGCCATTTTTTAATTAAATGGTATGAAACTTTACTATCTTAACTTTCCGCCCCTAAGACGACCCACTGACCCTATTTACGAATATTATAAGGTTAATGCTCGAAATTTGTATTAAAATACTACACCAATAACATAGGTACACGGCAAAATATAATGCTGAATAAATAATGCAAGATCGACTGCTAGCACGAATATGGACATTATTTATATTCTGTTTTTACGTTCGTGTATTATATGAATAATACATATTAGCATATGCCTAATTATCGGTTTTAACTGTAAAATTATGGTGTACTTGCAGAAATTCTTAAAAATATCCGGTATTTATTTTTCAACACAAACAAAACACAATGATAATGACATTCATAGACTTTGCATAGCTATATGTCAATGATTGAATGATAGCTATACACTAATCTGACATATGCCAACTGTCAATTCACCGTACTTGTGCCACAGCTTTAGTTATTATTCTGAGGCATTGAGGTACAGACGCCAGCACATCAACCTACACCTAACTGTCAAATTTTCCCAATCAACATTGAACCTTATGCTTTAGCGATAAAGTTGAAAATCTATTACAGAAATCTGACAGATTGTAGTAGGTTGATGTGCTGGCGTCTGTACATAAAACATGGAGATGCCGCGTTATTCTATACATACATTTGCTTATACAAATATGAGTGAAATATGATTCAGAATGTGAAATATCATTATGTCTCATTCTTTCTAATGAGATAATTTTATTTGATAAAAGAGACAACAATATTTTAGTTGTTGCTCATTATGGCAATATTTTATCGTGACGTAGTGACAGTTGTAGGTAAGTGCCATAGCAGCCATGTTATGCTATGAGTTTCGTGGTAGTTTTGCTGTCAAATGGTTGTTTATTTTTTGTATTATTGAGGATTGCGAGAAAATTACGAGGATTTTACCTGTAAAAACTGCATGTAAATGTTGGAAAACAGAAATTCAACATGCCTGTGTGTTATATTGTGAAGTGTTGTGCAAGAAAGAATGAAAATCAACCTCAATTGTCTTTGCACAGGTTAGTAGCCGGTTTTCATGCATTAATACATACAATAATACACATTCGATGATGCAATTGTAACGTGATCATGAATTTATGGCTAAAGTATTGATATTTGGGTTCATTTCCGTATAACAGGCCTTTCTATTATATTTGTTAATTCGTTCGTTTGTTTACAATAATATGTCATAATGGAATAGTGTTGTACCGTTGCCGACTTGGCGTAATAGTTTCCGAAACTAGTTCCTCCGCTGAAACGATACCGGTATATTCTGCGATGTTAACATAAATAATCCTGCGTCTTATTCAGTCCGAGTGACCTTGCTAGGTCCGGCCTGTGGTTCACACTTCACAGCACCAAAATCAAAATATTTCACATAAACCTACATGGACACTTTTATGAAACGTCAGAAGCTAGGTGCACGGTTCCAATTGGTTGTTTCCTATGGAGAAGAAACGGTAAGAAACTCCACGTTTGCTCTTTTAAAAATAATTGGCTTTTGCGAAAGCACATTTTCTGCAAGCAAGTTTTTTTTTTCATGACATGGATTTTATTCCCAGACTAGCTATGCCCCGCGACTTCGCATAGAAGTCGTAAGATACACAGTATACTAAAATAACAGCCACACTAATAAAACTCATTCGTCCCCCGACCGGCCGCATTGCATCGCCCGCCCGCGCTATTATTTCGTTTTCGCTTAGCGTTCGTTTTTCTCGGCTCCTAAGGGTCGTAACGTGATGTTAAATAACCTATAACCATCCTGGCTACCAAACGCAAAAATAATTTATGCATGGCATTTTTTTGCGCGGAACCCTAATTATTTTTCTAAAATAAAGGTAGCCTAAGTTACTCCTTGTAACATATCTGTCAGTGAAAGTCCCGTCAAAATTTGTCCAGCCGTTTCAGATTAGCCGGAACAAACAGACAGACAGACAGACAAAAATAAAAAAAAATGCCATTTTGTTAATAGTACTGTTTAGACTTTTATAAGCATTTAGTAAAAAGCTGTTATTTTGACAGTACCAACAGACACTTCAATTTTATTTATTTTTATAGATAACGGAAAGTAAGATAACCTACTCATCTTTTTCTGTTACAATTACAACGGACTTTGTATACATAATATTAGGTATGATCTAAACGTGATAACTGATGGATTATTGGTAGGAAAATAAGAATATATTATAAGATGTTATTAGATTTAATTCTCCGACATTAGTTTTAACAAGGAATGACAAGCAAGCTTTTTTTTTTGACAGGTGTATCCTATGACACATGGACATAGAGACGTTGTCTATTTGTTTACAACCTACAACACTTGCCCTTAAACTAAAGACGATGTCTCCCCAGACAACTAACTGACTCTTAAATTACATATTAAATATTTCATTAAAAATATGTAATTCAAACAACAAAAAGAAACATAAATGTCTACAACTAACACCATTTAACCAAACCTAAACCCTTCAAGAACAAATCGTGTTTTTCCTTTGTTAAGGGTTTCGTTAGGATATCGGCTATCATTACATCAGTTGACAAATACTCAATTTTAATAATGTCTTTGTTAACAATTTCTCTTATAAAATGATGCCTTACATCTATGTGTTTTGTTCTACTATGATGGATATGATTAGAACTTAATTTTTGAGCAGATTGATTATCATTATAAATCAATATTTTGCTAAACTTTCCAAATAGTTCATGCAAAAAACTTCTAACGTACAAAGCCTCTTTGCAGGCATCTGATAAGGCCATATATTCAGCCTCCGTGCTAGAGAGAGCCACTGTTTTTTGCTTTTTACTCTCCCATGATATTGTGCTACTACCAAGCTTGAAAACAAAACCAGTGTAGGATTTACGATCGTTTTCGTCACCTGCCCAATCTGCATCTACATATGCAGTGACATTCAGCTCGCTCTTTTGAAAAATTAAACAATGATCTTTAGTACCTTTGAGATAGCGCAACACACGCTTAGCTGCTTTCCAATGAGTTTCTGAATGACATTCGTTGAACTGGCTCAGTACACTCACAGCATGAGAAATATCAGGTCTGCTACAAACTGCAATATACATAAGACAGCCTATTAAATTCCTATAATCATATTTAGAATTTTTTTCTTGACTTGCAGTTAACTTCGATCCTTTCTCCATCGGAGTTTTCGCAGGCTTACATTCTGTCATGTGAAATCTCTCTAAGACTTTCGTTATGTAACCTGACTGATCCAGAGTGATCTTATCTTCTCGTCTACAGATCCTCATCCCCAATATCTGATGGGCTGGTCCCAGATCATGCATTTCAAACTCCTTCATCAAGCCATTCTTGACTGTTGACCTTAAAGACGAATTACTTGACGAGAATAAAAGAATATCATCGACGTACAAAGCAATTATTATAAACTCGCTTTGTAATCTTTTGAAATAAACACATGGTTCTGATGATGTTCTACGAAATCCAAATTTATTCATTAAAACATCATTAATTTTTTCATACCACATTCTAGATGCTTGTTTCAATCCGTAAATGGCCTTGTTTAATTTGTAAACAAATTGCTCTTTGCCATTTATCTTAAAACCTTCTGGTTGCTCCATATAAACTGTTTCTTTTAAATCTCCATTTAAGAAAGCAGTCTTCACGTCCAAATGATCAATATTTAAGTTATATTGAGCAGCAATTGCAATGAGAGTCCTAATTGTAGAGTATCTTACAACTGGAGAAAATGTTTCTTCATAATCTACTCCATATTGTTGCGTGTAGCCCTTTGCCACAAGCCGTGCTTTATATTTTAACAATTCGCCATTGAGACCCCTTTTCTTCTTAAAAATCCACTTGCATTTAACTGGCTTCTGGTCATTTGGTTTTTTTAGTAAGGGTCCAACAATTGTTTTTTATAAAAGACTTATACTCATCTGTTATTGCTTCTTTCCACTGAGCTGCATCTGGACCATTCAGTGCCTCCTGCACTGTCTCCGGTTCTTCATCATGTCTACTTAATCTACATACTAGTTGTGCGGACTCATTCAACATCATTGAATCTTCATAGTCTGATGATGCTAGAGCATCTTCTATTGATGATTCTCCTGGAATGTATGTTGAATCCAAAGCATTATTTGCATCAGAACTGTCCCCGCTCTCAGAGTCACTTACTGTGATAATACTCGTCTCAGAGTGCTCAGGAGACTCATCAGTTCCTGATATTTCATGGGAATTAGGCTGTACATTAGCCTCAGCAGTTTTTCCAACACTTGAACTAGTGAGATTTAATGAGCTCATGTTTTTATAAATATCATCATGTGACCTATCTGCAGCAATAAATGTATTTTCTAAGAATTTGACATCTCTTGCCTTGATACACTTTAATGAATCAGGCTCTAACAGCCTGTAACCTTTCGTATCTTCGCAATAGCCTACAAAGATGTATCGTTTGCACTTGGAATCCAGTTTCTTGCGATTATGAGAAACAGCATATGCAATGCAGCCAAATATATGCAAATAATTAAGATTCACCTTTTTATTGGTCCACTTCTCCTCTGGAACTAATCCAGTGACAGCTTTGGTTGGAGATCTGTTTTTCAGGTAGACAGCAGTGTTGACCGCTTCTGCCCAGAATTTATTGTCAAGCTTAGCATCTCGCAGCATACATCTCGCTTTCTCCAGAATGGTCCTGTTTGCACGCTCAGCCACTCCATTTTGCTGTGGCGAGTGAGGAACCGTGGTGTGATGCTTGATGCCATTATTCTTCAATAAAGTCTGTAATTTGTAATTAACAAATTCACCACCATTGTCACTACGGAGAACCTTTATTTTCTGGCTGGTTTCATTTTCAACCATAGCCTTAAAATGTTTGAAATGCTCAAACACTTCATCTTTTGATCGAAGAAAATACACAAATGTTTTCCTACTATAGTCATCGATGAAACAAAGAAAATACTTGGCACCACTAAAAGACGCAACAGGTAACGGACCACACAGGTCTGTATGTATCAAACCTAAAACTTCAGAAGCTCTTGTGTATGACTTTTTGGGAAACGGCAATCTACTTTGCTTGCCCTCAATACACGCAATACATGGCTGAAAAACTGTGGAGTCATAATTAATACCTTTGACCATACCTTTTTTAAGAAGCGCCATACTTCTGGAGTTCAAGTGTCCAAGACGACGATGCCAGGTTTCTTGCGATGCTACTGAAACCTTTTCCTTCGATTGAGGCGAACTAGCAGCCATAACGACTGCTTCTGGAGCTGATGTCACTGACGTTACTGATGTTTTAATAGTAACCCTCTCTGAGCACGGAATCCGACATATGTCTAACTTGTAGACCCCTGCATCTAAGGTTCCTGAAGCTAAAACATCATTTCCATCATAAACATGACATTTCTGAGCATTAAAAACTACTTTGTACCCTTTACTAACTAAGGTACTGACAGACAATAGATTGGCAGACAGCTTAGGTACATAATAAACATTACTAATTATCCTAAGACAGTCTTTGAGCTGAACCTTGACATTGCCACATCCTGCTGTCTCTAATTTTTCACCATTGGCTACTGTTACACTCATAGGCTTACCATGCACAAAATCAATTAGGATACTTTTATCATTGCACATGTGAGCCGTTGCTCCACTATCTATATACCACTCACTTGACTTGATGCTGACCGACAGCGCTGTCAACAGTAATTTTGAATTTTCCTTGTTGACTTTCTTACTCTGTTTCGGACAATCCTCAATAAAATGTCCGGTCTTCTTACATCTATAGCATTTTGGAGGTTTTCTTGATGTATTCCGTGACGCTGATAGTGCGGTTGCACTCTCATCTGGGTTATCACGACGTTGAGATTCTTGTAACAACTTTGCCTTTACTACATCACTGGTTAGCTTGACATTAGTGTTTTCCAGAGCCATTATCAGAGGATCGTAGTCTGCCGTCAGTCCGCTTAACATAATTACCGCCACAAAATCATCATCTAGAGGAGAGTTTATATCCTGTAATTGTTGTGATAGTTCAACTATCTTACTGAGGTAACTGTCCATACCATCACCGCCGAGTTTTGTACTAAACAGCATTCGTAGTAATGATAATCTTCTACACAGCCCCTTATCCTCGAAAGCCTTTTCAAGGTTAGACCACGCTTCTTGCGCGTTCTTACAATAGCGAATTTGCGGAAATATATTCGAATTTACGGACAGACATATCCTTGCTAGTGCCTTTTGCGACTTCTTTTCGTCACATTTTCCATTGCTCTCGACGCAATCCCACAAGTCTTCATGGATCAGAATCATTTTCATTATGAATTTCCATTTACCATAGTTCTCTAATCCACGTAATTTATCATTTTGAATCAGTGAAAATGACGTACCTGGTGAATTAGTTGAAGACGCCATTGTGTGGGTCAAACCGGTCACACCAGTCACCAGCCGGCTATTTTGTATTTAGCGGATTGCGCATTTTCGGAAAAAAAAAAAAAACTCATTTTCCTAATAGGGTCCTGGGCCCATAACCTGATGGATTATTGGTAGGAAAATAAGAATATATTATAAGATGTTATTAGATTTAATTCTCCGACATTAGTTTTAACAAGGAATGACAAGCAAGCTTTTTTTTTTGACAGGTGTATCCTATGACACATGGACATAGAGACGTTGTCTATTTGTTTACAACCTACAACAATAACTAGTAAGACTCGTATTTAGTATCGATACTAGTTATAGTAACACCTATGTTCCTTGATAGACACAACACTAGCAATGGCAGCCATTTTATGCGACAATACCAGTTGTAGGTATGCACCCTTTTTTCGTAGGTATTTCCAGTCCATACTTTTGCACTGAGTTGGGAGTACTATGGAGATGGCATATTCTACTATAGAAATAATAGTTATACAAATATCTGTCATATCGACACACACATGTCAAAAATCGTTTTGTTTCTTTTTAACTAATCAAGAGCTGCATATGAAAAGAGAGACGTCAAATGTTTGTCAAGTTCTAAATTTGGCAACACTTTTGTGTGACGTCAAAATCATTTCTTTGCGTGGTCGGTCGCCATGTTAACTGCCGAGGTTTTTCCTCTATGTTGCCGAGTTTTGTGGTAGATGTGCTGTCAAACGGTTGATTGCTAGTGTTGGGTAAATAGTCGGATGCTTTGAGTTATTATCGATTATAATCCATAAGTGTCCATTAATAGCCTTGCAATGGATGATAATCCTGCTATTATATAATAATCTTGTGTAATAAGGAGGAGTTGTGTGTGTGTTTCGAATTTTTCATTACCTAGTTTTGGTTGTGGTGATTGTTTATACTTTGTCTCAAGCCAAGTTAAACAAGGTATACATTTGCCGATTCGCAATCTCAATGGTTTTTGTATATATTCTGTTAAATATAGTCGAATAGATGACCGCAACTATGTATTTTTTTAGCAATCTAGTATTATTTAAATGCCATTAATGTAATAACAAAAGTAATAATTAATAATCGAAGTTCGACCCGAGTATTGAACCTAGGACTCCACACTTAACAATCGGTCTTGCGACCGCACTAGACCAACGGGGTAGGAAATAAATAATAATATTTTGTTGCCAGTCACGACATCATAAGTCTCCTGGTCCTGGTTAGTGTGTAAGCTCGTATGAACAATACTCTACACCTGTAGTAAGTAGGTAAATATATTACGAGGATATTGGCCTTCTGATATTGAATGAAGCTTGAGCAAGGTGACAAGTTACAACGTCTTATAAAACCAAGAAACATAAAACACCCACAACTTCTAAAATTCTTGTCACTTCAGCTGCATTACATTACAAGGCTAATTCGAAAAATTTTAATAAATAATAGAAAACAAATTCATGTAGGTTAAATAATGTCGATATTCGCTGCGCATGTTGCTCGCAGTTACAACCCTACGAAAGGCGGCCATCTTAACTGCCCGATTTTTGTAGGTATACACGCTAATTTGGTAGTATGCCAAGTCCATATTATTTATAGGTCAGTGATACTTTTGTATGTCAATGTTCTGAGGCCACATACTACCCGTACTACCACCGGGAACCAGACTACCACCGCTCGAAATTCGTTCAAAAACGAACTAACAAAACGTTATTCAAATAAACAATTTTCATCAAACAATTATTTCTGGTCACATTTTGGGCAACGATTTTCCCTAAAAATAGAACTAATGCACAAGTTGCATTTGCTATACCTACTTGTCTCTCAGATCGAGGTCCTCTTGGTACCTACCTTCTAATAGGTAAGTACTACTAAAATCTTAACAATGGAACTAAACCATAACGTGGAACCCCACGATGACGTACGTATGTACAGACGCCAGCACATCAACCTACTACAATCTGTCAGATTTCTGTAATAGATTTTCAACTTTATCGCTAAAGCATAAGGTTCAATGTTGATTGGGAAAATTTGACAGTTAGGTGTAGGTTGATGTGCTGGCGTCTGTACATACTTTTTGTTGGTCTGAGGTACATACTATACACTATACATAACATTTCATTTCATTTCATTTCATTTATTTGTGAACATAGGTTACAATAGGTGTTACAGTCAAGTATATTACATATATATGATCTCTATGTCCTACCACTTGGTGGTGTACAAATAATAATAAAATAATAATACCAATAATTAATCACGATTACAATAATTAAAATAGCAGGAAATGTCAGATAAAAGCATTAGATTACATATTCAGAATATCAGTCAACATAATATACTCGTACATAATAGTCCCATTTTTATAACAAGCAAGCAATATAGGTAGGTACTTGACGACTAATTACTCATAATTATTATAATATTCGGTCATTAAGGAATTCCTCAATAGAGTAATATGTCTTCTCGATCAGAAATAGAAATAACTTCTTTTTAAATTCATTAATATTGTCTACTGATTTGATACACTTTGGTAGTTTATTATAAAGTCATCCACATACACAAGTACTTACACAAATACATAGCTTTAGCAAATTCACGGCCTGTCCGTTTTAACTAGTGAAACCCCGCAGACGTAATAGGTAATAGGTATCGATATCTAAATGATAAAACTAAAAATATTAAAGGATTGCTGAATTTTCGGTAGGTAGTTAATTCTTTTTTTAAGTGAAAACTTCTTTAGGCTCGTTGGGCATTTTTTGAGATGGGAAAAAAACCATTGAATTCGCGCTACTGTTACCGTAACCGACACCGCTTCGCATGTGTTCGGCTGTCCTCGGGATGTACTCGGTTTTAATGTATATCCGATATGTCAGTGAGTGATGGCAAAGTATTCTAATTGCGTTTTGTTTTCACTTCTGTCGGCACTCCCGGAGTGCCACTGTTTTTTTTTGCCTTCCACTACATCTGGTAGTTTAGTTATATATAGTACTAGTAAGTTTAGAAAATCAGTGTTTCTTGTATCATTATGTTTAGATATACCTAGCACGTTTGTGAAGTTTCGCTAGCTAATTTAATTTAACCTTTTATATAGGTACCTATAGGTTCGCTAGCTAATTTAATTTAACCTTTTATATAGGTACCTATAGGTACCTATACCTACCCTGGTCAGGCAGCTCCGCTGCCAATCGTTGGTTGGATAATATTTTGGTTTGGTCTGCGCGTTAATAGGTATGTCAGTCAGTCAGTTTCTTCTTTTATATAATAGAAATGTATTTTTATGGTATTTATTCGTTTGTATTTATTGATGTGTGATTTTGTATTTATAATTGAATAATTTAAAGATGTTTTCTAATGTGGGTTATGTGGTATTACCTGAAATAAATGTTTTTTTTTTTTTTAATATGAATATCCAGTGCAGTGCGTTTCCAAATGAATAGTAGGTACCTACGTATTGAAATAACTATAATTGCCGAAACTGTAGGTAGGAACCTACATATTATTTTATGTAAATACAACAAGGTACAAATTCACACAGTTTCAGTCCGATCGAAGTCGAAAAAAAATAAGACTGATGTTTCAGTAAGTACAGCACTGCACTAAAAATAAAGAAATAAACGTAGGCATTATACCATACCTATTGCCGAGCAATTCATAAGAAGGAACCGAGAAAACTATGTCTCGAAACAATAGTCTCATTAGCGGAGCTTGACAGATTAATAAGATAGAATGAAACGCCAGAGACACTACTTGAGCCCCGTTGCAATATTTCATCCTTTATTTTAACTTCTTTTTATTTACTTTATAAAGTAGAGAGCTTATTTCTTCGAGGCGTTTAGTCTCGGCTGGAATATAAACTCTCCATTTTCTATACCTACTAGGTACAGACGCCAGCACATCAACCTACCCCTAACTGTCAAATTTTCACAATCAACATTGAACCTTATGCTTTAGCGATAAAGTTGAAAATCTATTACAGAAATCTGTCAGATTGTAGAAGTTTGATGTGCTGGCGTCTGTACATACAATTTTCTGTACTAAAATAAATAATACCTACGGATTTTTATAAAAGGTAAGTATCTTAAAAAAGATAGAGTTGAATAGTTAGACAACACAAAGTTACCTAAAATCAAGTACACCATCTAATGATAATAAATGTCAATGTCATGTAAATGTATGTAGTACCTACATTGTACATAATCAACTTTTACTTCTTTTCAACACAAAACTATGGAAGAACTCCGTATCCAATAATAATTTTCTGCAAAAACTCCAAAGCCAGACTAACTGCTAAACCTATTTGTGATCTTTCTCTCAGGAAATTAATTTCCTTTGGAACAGACAATGCGCAATATCGTGTAGACACCCAATTTTTCAGTACTTTCAGTTCTTTGTATGTACGTAGGTATTTTTGTGAAAAGCCACGATATTTCTTCATAATTATTATTCCTCAGCTGATTTACTTTCTTTCAGCAGAGTGGCGCTTTGTCTAGGCTAAATTATTTTTAACTTTTTAGTAGATACGTATCGTGTCTGTATTGAGTGCTCGTCCAACTTAAGCCTCAACAAAACATAAAAAGTACTAAAAACTAGTTTGTAAGTCGTTCAAGTAGGTTAGGTTTGTTCTATCAAAAGTAACACGAATTGGGTCAATTTAGCTAGTTAGAGAAGTTCCAAGGTCGATCGTCGAAACTCGGGTCATCCGGGATGTTATGACGTTATGAGACGTAATCAGCACATCAAGCTACCCCAATCTGTAAATTTTCCCAATCTACTTTGAACCTTATGCTTCAGCGATAAAGTTGAAAATCTATTAAAGAAATTTGACAGATTGTAGTAACTTGATGTGCTGGCGTCTGTACCTGCACTCGGAGACCCAAAAAAGCAAAACCTTCACGATTAAATAGACAATACTTAACAAACATGAAATGACTGAAACACAATATGTATACATAAAACATATTATTATGTAGGTAAGTAGGTAAGGTAGTAGGTCGCTCAGAGAGCTATGGAACGGGCTATGCTTGGAGTTTCTCTTAGGGATCGAATCCGCAACGGGCCCTGCACTTACCTACACATTTATATACTCTAAAACTTATTTCATATAACGTTATTGGATATAACGTTTATTTAATCGAAAATCATTAGGTCTATCGTTTAAAATATATATAATTATATATTATATTGATAGCGTCATTATGGTTAAGACCTAGATTCAGAGCAATCCGACTCGGATATCTTAGATTCATAGATATTCTATGGTTAGATTAGTAGGCCTTTGCGGCTTTGTGGATTAAAAAATATTGTCTTAAAAAGTCAATATGTTGTGCTACAAAAGTTAGTGACAGAAACGAATCGCTGCAAAACCGACTCCACGTATTCTTGTCTGCCCTACCCCTAGAGTGTAATTTAAGCTCGCGTAGGCGCGGAGAAGCGAGGCGGCCCGCGAGCTGAGGAGCAGGTGGGTGCAATTCTCGCCGGCCGGCCAGCAAGCCGAAGCTGCGGTGGTGAGCGTTAAAACCATCTGCGACGATATATTAGACCAGTGTTTCCCAATTAGTGGTACGCGTCCCAGGGGTACGTGAAGTTGCATCAAGGGGTACGTGCGGCTATCAGTAAAAACAAGAACAATTTCCAAAATATTATTTTATTACGATCATCATCGTAAAAGCACGGAGCACCGAGCACTATGACCGACCGTGCGCTATCCCGCGCCTCCCGCACCTCGCGTCATTCGGCCGCCCCCGCCACCCGTCAAAGTGTAATTTGAAAATAATAAATGTTATTTTAACCGACTTATTTTTTTTATTTATCACTAGCTGTGCCCCGCGGTGTTACCCGCGGTAGCCTATCTGTTAATCCAGGGTGTCAACTACCTGTACACCAAATTTCATCAAAATTGGTCCAGGCGTTTGAGCGTGAAGAAGTAACAGACATACACACATTCACAAACTTTCGCATTTATAATATTAGTGTGATTGCTACAATAAGGGGTACGCAGGTTTGAGGTCTTTTTTGAAGTGGTACGCAGCAAAAACTAATTGGAAACCACTGTATTAGACTAAATAGGCTTTATAGCTTTTGAGTGGTATATCAAACGATTTTATATAAATTTTATTTTCTGTTATGCTTATAGAAATTAGTTTCTTAAAAATTATATCAATCGTTTATTATAATAACTGCTCATTATATCAAATAAAATTATAGGTTCAGTTGTTATATCTTGTAAATATTAGAGGTTTTGTAATTAGGTATATCATATATTACTTACCCGAATTGAATGGCATGCAATAGGAGAGGCCTATGTCCAGCAGTAGACTGCTCTATAGCAGTCCACTCATCATCCTAAGCTCATGATGAATGATGATGAAGTAGATAAATCTGATAAATTCTATGATAACACAAAATAGTGACCATAATAAGACACCGCTTTATATATTTTGACCCTACAATTTTCTTAAAAGCTTTCCCGCATCGGATGTGGACTTTCTCATAATTGGACTTGGCTGACGTTTGAGAGACATTATACAAGATTACGAGACTTCTCGTAATCGAGATGACGAGGTCCGATTCCGCTTAGATTTTGCAGCCAGGTTTTGTAAAAGATGTTTCGGTAATTAACAGAGTATCTTGTAGCTATGAACAATATAAAGAATATTGATAACAATGTATTAATTATTGAAGTTGTTTAGCATCCCCCGTTCTTGGCTCGTTACAAAACGACGAGCGACGTTCGAAGCGGGAGCGTCAGTCGCGCAGCGGACAACAGAGCACTCAGCGGACGCTGCTCGTGTTAATCTATGGCAAGGAACTTATATATTAAGTTCCTTGATCTATGGCGCCTTGCACACCTACGCAACCGTAGTCACCAAGGAACATATTATACTCTAGGGAGAGTCACGCAGGTGTTCACATTTTAGTTTCGCGTTGTTGACGCTCCCGCTTCGCGTCCCGCCTCCCGCGTACTTGACGCGTAGGTTTAGCTGAAGCTTTCTACCTCGTTGGTGTAAATAAAAAAAACGCAGTCTGGGGAAAATTTTGTAGTTTTTGAAGTGAAACTTCTTTACGCACGCTTGACTTGGGGAGTATGCTGGCGAACGCGTGACGTAAGCGTTACGAAAAGTGTGATCGGGCGAGGCGAACGGGAGTTGCGCGCGCACATTTTCTTTCTCTCTTCCTCTCATAGCCAAATACGCAATACTGAAGTTTCACTTCAGTCATGTGGTCATAAGCACAGTCGTTTTTTTTTTGCTTTATAGCCACCCGGAGATTGTATTTTTGCCTGCTTGATGGCGATAGGCTCGCCCCTAGGCTAACTGGCAAAAGTGGGTGTATGTACAGACGCCAGCACATCAACCTACTACAATCTGTCAGATTTCTGTAATAGATTTTCAACTTTATCGCTAAAGCATAAGGTTCAATGTTGATTGGGAAAATTTGACAGTTAGGTGTAGGTTGGTGTGCTGGCGTCTGTACAGACGCTAGGACATCAAGCTACCCGAAACTGACAAATTTTCCTTATGCTTTACCAATAAAGTTGAAAATCTAATAAAGAAATTTGACAGATTGTAGTAGCTTGATGTGCTGACGTCTGTACTTTTAATATGTGCCTACAAAACTCCATAAAAATTTCGAAAACTGCACGCTTTAGAGTCTTACGGTGAGATCAGCTGGTAACCTGTAACCAGTGTATTAAGGCAAGCGGTAAAATAAGGAACTAGGAAGGACAACAACTAGCACGTGGGACGACGAGTTTGCGTGTTTTGTGCTTTGTAGTATACAAAACATAAACCATTATTACTTTTCAGTAATATAAACCTAATCAGAATAGAAAACATAGAATAAGGGTACTTCTTAGTCTGTGCATAGAATACCCGACCCGACTAAAGCTTTGCTTGAATCACGTCTCCTATACCAAAGACAATAGGTCTCTAGACTCAGTCTAGTGTATAGTCTATGGTGAGAGTCCTGAACTCCAGACGTCAAGAAGACAAACAAGAATTGTCAAAAAAAAAATTGAGAAAATCCGCTTTGTTTGAGGCGTTAAAAATTGAATGTAAAATTTAATGTGACATAAAACATACATAATCACAAGGAAACAGGGTAACATTAGCTCGCGATGTCCAAAAGTGAAGTCCTATACGTGAAAGGGATGAATGTTGTAAGTCGCAGACGGATCAAAGTTGCTTTTGATTTTACGAGTAACCTGCTTACTAATAACGTATTATATCAGATGAATAGTTGCACACCGATTTCTCTCTTTCAGTCATCAGTAATTTGACTTCCGAAAGAAGAAGACAAAGCGTTCTGTAACTATACAGACGGTATATAACGTTTATTAGTAAGGGGGTAAGGGTATAATTTTATTTTCTCCTGTTTCAGTCTGATACAGATGATGAAGATCAGTGGGATGATAAGAAACTGAATGATGCGTATGACAAGGCTGTGAGGATCGCAAACATTGAGGTGGCTAAACGAGTGGCAATGTCGACCAATACTATGAGCCCGTCTAATGACCATACCACAGACAGTACGTTAATAACCATTTATTTTGATAGGGGCCAAAGGTTCTGTATTTAGGACTGCGTACCATAAGTCCCTTTGACCGGAGGGTGTAGTGTGGGTAGGCCCCCAGGTGGATAGATGACCTACAAAAATTGGGCAGAAGCCCATAGGCTTACCCAACAGTCGTCGTCTTTTGGCTGAATGATGATACCTTTTACTTGTACATACAGCCTTAAAAAGATGTTTAAGTTGCCACCAACCAGCTTTTTTACTAAATGCCGCCGTTCAACTAGCGACCTGAATGATATTGAGCCATGCAATCAAACACTGTTGGCTGCAACTTATACATCAACAAGAATTAATTTGAATGTGTCCAATTTGTGTTCCATAATACATTGGGTATTTAATTGGTACTGTCAGGCATGTGGCATACCAATTCCGCATTCCGAATTAGCTTTAATCGCTCACAGCACTCACAAATCATCTCACATGCATTTTAGATGTAAAGATTATGACAGCTGAGGGCTGTCAACAACTCTGAATGCTCGTGAACACACCCACAGTGCTCAATCAATGTCAAAACGATATTACAGTATTTCTTTGTGTATACACCATACTTATGAATAAAAATTATTCTTATTAAAATCAGCCAACTTTATCAAACATTTTCTCCTCTTTTATTTCTACAGTTGTTTTCTTTACAAAAAAAGAAAAAATACCTGCAAAGTCATCTATGAAGAAATGTCAAATGCCAAAAGCTTCTAATGACATGGCCGTTGATGAGAGACCGAAGGAAGGAATGTGGAAAACTGGCATGTCATGCCGGTTGGTGTTTAGTGAAGACGGCCTGGAGTATGAAGCAGTTATTGTTAAATTTGTCAACACTGATGATTGTATTGTCAGATATTTAGGTGAGAATCTACTTTGTTTATATACTAGCTGTGCCTGTGACTTTTTGCATGTCGGAAAACAAATTGGATTTCATGGGTTTTTATTTTGGCACTGAACCCTAAATCTTTTTCTAAAATAAAAGTAACTTAAGGTACGCCTTATAAAATCCCAACACCTTAGAAAAAAAAATCAGCTGTTCCCTACATTTATGTTCATTAAACTCTTCAAAATGTAGGGAACAGCTGATTTTTTTTTCGCGATTTCATGTTTGGTCGCATAGTAAAAGTTGTTCATAATGATGAGTACAATGACCCCTCAAGAGGAAAACGGTGATTAAAATTTCACCCTGTATACTGTGTCCCTATGTTTTTCTTTTTTCATTAATTGTTGTCAAATTTGTACACTAGGCCTCTGTTGACAGCAGTTTAAATCGGCATTTTTTGAGGGTTCTAGTGCTGATAAAAATAATGTATCACCAAAAAGGACAACATAGGGACATACAAGTAGTTAATATTTATTAATACTATATTGTTTTTAAATTGGTCGGGTTACATTTGCTAGGGTTTTTATTCTCAAATAGTAGGCTAGTAACATTTTTAGTGAGGGGTTTCAGTTACTTAATTTGATAGTTTTGATTTAAAACTGCTGATAGAGCTTACATTTTTTATATAGGATGGTAAATTATTATAAAAAAAAACAACCAACTTCCTAAAATAAACACTACAAAGTGAAAAATAACTTTAATTTCGGAAGTCGTTCACTTTGTAGTGTTTTTTTCAAGTCGGTTGTTTTTCTAAATAAACCTCTTTCGAATAAAAGAAGAATATTGCAAATCCGTATATGTATGACGGAGTTATGCCCCGAACATACATTTAAAAAATATATAAATGTTCAAATTGAGTAACTTTCTCCTTCACTAAAAACGTACTTCATTTACTTATACCTATTATTTACAAAACATTTCAATTTTCCAGGCTATGACAACCAAGAACTGGTGTCAGTAAAAACTCTAATGCCTTCTCATGGCGAGGAGGCCAGGGCTCGTCAGATCGTAGAGGCGAGAACAGCACAGCCTGAAGACAGCTATGGAACTGTGTCTCCGACCTTGGATGGACTGGACCTGGGCTGCAGTGACTGGATGCCTAGTCCGGATAGCATGGGTACGGATTTAACGATGCCTAACAACTGAATTGTCAGCCAAGCACTTTTTAATGCAATTTTTTTCACACATTCCCACCAAAAACATGATGTAAAACGGGTCCAAGTTCACTGATAAAAGAATTGAGATCTAGCTGTAGTGGTATCTACAACGCCACATGCGAACAAGGCGTACTGACGTCACGCAAATCCTGCATCTCGCAAGTAGAGTCTACCGCGCAACTAGCATAGATACAACGGCCCAACATATTATGAATCATCGGGTAGTTGCCTACCAGACACAACACCCGTCTGGTCGGAGGATCCTCCCTTTTCTATAGAGTATGAGTGAACTTTACACCCAGTTCCTCATACCTCTATATATCCAACTTCTAAGGTTTTACTAAAGGATGGTATTTAAAAGTACTTCAATTTATTCCCATTTCATTTACCTAATTTTGCCTGTGTTCCACCAAATATACTGAATGTGCACCAAAATATGTTAATTAAAATATGTCATAACGAGCATCTATTTAACAACTGTTGCAAATTTGTAAAAATAGTAATACACCTAATTTTAAAAACAAGCATTTATATTTTTAGTTTTACTTCAGATAATGCACTGCAAAATGTATTTGAATCAAACACCAATTAATGTCCAATGTAGCTTTATTAATAAAAAAATGAACACATTATAAAATGTAATGCTTACTAAAAATGTTTTTTTAATACTAATCAGTACGAACCATAATAATTCAAAATGTTAAACAAAGTCTTTACTCCTACAATGTTCACATTATCAGTCCACTCAATCTCTGCAGTACTTCTTTAAATTATTGCACCAATAAAGCGCACTTTGCCTTTGTAGGACGCCCACGTTTTCGTTTTTGCCCGATAGCTATGTTTTTGGCTTCTACTGGAGGTGTTATGTATTTCAGCCTGATCGCAAGTGGGTACGTATCAAAATCCCGAATTTTAAAATACCGATGGACGAAATCCCGAAAATTGAAACGCCGAATGGTTGTTTGGTCGAAAGTTTAAAATCCCGAAAGTTCATTTGCCCGAAAGTTTAAATCCCGAAGTTCAAAATCCCGAAATTGTCACCGTTTCCGAGAAAAACTATTTTTTGTAAATCTAACCTCAAAACACTTAAAAGTTGCCATTTTTTTTTTAAATAATTGACCTATTTAGCCTACTAAAAATAATCTTTTTTTTTTCTATTAGCGCAAGTCGTTTCTGGCGCCCATATTTTGTGTAAAAGTAATTTTTTCTATATAATCCTGACGTTTCTGGCACTCGCCGGCCGCTGCCGCGGCACCGCTCGCTTCGCTCGCTCGGCTCGTGCGTAGGGGTCACAGTTTTAACCTAACCTAACCTAACAATTTTTAAAAAATCGAACCGCCCCGCCTGCCATCGCCACGCCGCCGCGCGCCGTCTCCGTCGCACAACAGAGAGCAATAGGCAGGCGCATAAAATATGCGCGTCGCAAGCGCGCCAAAACCATTTTCAGTAAAATAAATATAAGTCTTAGAAGTAATGTTTTACGAAATGCATTATTTGTTCTTCAATTATAATTATTTCAGTAACATTAAAGTTGTACAAAACCGTTTTAAATGGGTATACGGTACTAGGATGCATACTAAAAATTTTGTGTAACATTCAGGAATATTTGGTGCACGATCAGTATTTTTCGGGGAAGAATAAAATAGTTATTGTTACAATAGAATATTTGCAGCGCACTACAATAAAAAAGTGTTATATCTTGGTGTTAATTTGGAATTTGTTTGATGTAACATATTTTGTTGGCCGAGTAGTTTAATTATAGTAAAACAATTAAACGGGTTTAAGATCAATATTTTAGAAATGCATACATAGATGTACCTTAAGATTTTTGGTGAACACAAAAATATTATCCTTTACTAAATAGTTGCCTTTGAAAACCAAGTTTTTGTTTTTAGTGGGTAAGTCTGTTTCGTCAGGATGTCACCGATTCACCAAGCGTCAATTTTCTGTCGAAATATCCATTTCCGGCAATTATCGTTGTCCGCCGAAAAAAGGCAAAGCAATACTTACTTTCAATCCATTTAATTAAAGTAAATGCGTAGTTATAACACTTAATAGCAAAGTAACGAAAAAATGCTTTTTGTCGCATCTAATAACAGATTCTTTAATTATCACTTATGTCTTTGTGCAAAAGCATGAAGTTTCGTGTGATTTAAGTTTCAAGGGTTGAAAATTATGAAAAAAAAATTGACACTGTATGTCTTTATTTTTATTATATTTGTATTATGCTCACTTAAATGTCTCACTGATGGTGGCGTATGTGTTGGATCATTCGGTTCCCTACAAAATGGTTGAGCTAGATGGTGCTGATCCACGCGTCATGTTCGTTAAAGGGCGCCGTCGGTTGAGACTGGTCATCTCTTAACTGCCAAGGCTTATTTTTAATTGTTTCTTCATATGTGTGTTTTTTTTACATTGTTCTCACATATAGAAGCAACAAGAATAATGTACCCAGGATTTTGTAATATCTTGATTTAAAAGAGGGTCCATGGAGTTTCTTGTCCGTTCTTCTCCATAGAGATCTACGTTTTGGAATGGGCAACTAGCTTCAACTTTCTGACTAACTGACCGACTATTTAATTTTGAAAATTCAAAAGTGCCTGTACATGGTTTAATTGAAATAAATGCTTTGAGTTTGAGTTTGAATTATAAATCCCAAAATTGGCTTCCCAGATCTTGTTGGCCCAAAACTTGACCACTTCTATGCCGTCGTCGGTGGCAGCGCTGAGGTCACTTTGACTGCAGGTTTTGGGACACAGAGGACAGGATAGGAGGTGGAGCATAGTTTGTTGGTTAGAAAGAAGTGAGCTGTCAATCTCTAGCTTTATCTGGAATGACAGCTCACCATACCTAAGTTTTCACGATGAGATTTCTACAGAATCGACCAGCGGTGGACATTTTTTACAAGGTCATGAAGCATTTCGGCTTTGGAATTGCAGTTGTCCATAGGTTGCGGGGACCACTTACTTTTGGGACCGCCTTGCTTGCATCACAATTACGTTGAAAAAACCATATCACTCCTTTAAATTGTCAATGAAGCATAATCGTTATAGGAAATCTGTTTGTAGTATCTGATTACAAAACGGCATACTTGTTGTTCGCATGTATTATTTTGTTGCCTATACTGTCCCACTGCTGGGCGAAGGCCTCCCCCAGATCCTTCCAGGAACTCATTTTCCCGCGCCTCCTCGGACCAGCCTTCACGGTACGCGTCCAGGTCATCTCGTCATCCCTTCTTGGGCCGGCCTCGGCGGCGCCGTCCTTCTTCGAACACGAATTGTGTGGAGACTTTTGCCCGCATTACCACACAATTTTACTTACCTTTTAAACTTTAATATTTCAGATAGAACAACACAGAAAAAGAAAAAGTCTTCCAAAAAAAAGAAGAACCACCAAGCTAGGAACACGAATATCAACGGCTTCGAATTTCCGGAGATTCCACCCATGCCGAATTTATCTATGTTGAGAAATGTAAGTACATTTTACGGTTTTTTTGGGTTCTGAGTAGAATATTTTGCTGTGCTTATAACTCGGCAAGTAAAGGAGATACACCCACCCGCCCATTTTGTTCCTTGGTTTGGTCAATTTGGCTCGGAGATTTGGGATAGAAAGTCGGCGGCCAGGAATGAATTAGATTTTATTTGAATGGTGGCAGCAGTAGAAATATTTATTTGTATGGCGACAACGCTGTAATGAATTTGAGAACAAAGATTACAACGATCTTATCTTTCGATCCGCTTCCTAATATATATAATACTAACTGCGCCCCGCGGTTTCACCCGCATAAGTGTCGATCCCGTGGGAATATTGGGATAAAAACTATCCTATGTCCTTCCCCGGGATGCAATCTATCTCTCTGCCAAATTTTATCGAAATCCGTTCAGTGGTTTAGGCGTGAAAAGGTAACATACAGACAGACAGAGTTACTTTCAAGTTTATAATATTAAAGTATGTATATCTCCGTACCCACATTGTATTCGACTTTGTCGCCTTAGTAAAAAAATAATGCGTTCTTTGTGTACCTACTTTAAAAATATGTAATTATTATTGAAGGCCGCAAAAATAAACCAGAGTGGGTGGATGTCCTTTACGATTATATAGGCTAGTACAGTCAGCCTCAAAAAGATGTTTACATCAACAATAATTAATTTAATTGTCTACAATCTTTGTCCAATAATTTGTATCAATGTGTAACCGCAAAATTGTAGCCACACATTGATATTGTATTATGGATCCAAAAAATTATGGACAATCAAGTGAATTTATAGAGGTATGAGGAATGGGGTGTAAAGTCCACTCATCCTCTATAGAGAAGGGAGGATCCTCCGACCAGACGGGTGTTGTGTCGGTAGGCAACTGTCCGACGATTGATGTCGCGACGTTGAATTATGTTAATTACGCAGTAAATTCTGCTTGCGCGATGCAGGATTTTGGGTAATGTCAGAGTGATGCGTAGTTCGCATGTGGCGTTGCAGATGCCGCTAGAAAATCATGCCGTTGTATCATATTTTTGAAACTGCACATTATGGGTCTGGTTTCATTTTCGAGCTGGAATATCATCACGCTGTTTAGTAAAACCGGTCAAGTGGGAGTCGGTCTCGAGCAATCAGTGTTCCACAACACCAAAACTATTATAGTTTACATAATTTTTATTATTTGCTATGATAGAAGCTATTGTAAAGTATTGTAACATGTCTTCTGTAAAATGGCTATATTATTTCAACATGCTGCTTATAACGGTTAAAAAGAAACACTTGTGACAAACAGACGGACGGACAGGCAGACCGCGCTAGCTTAGTAATAGGGTCCCGTTTACCTCCTTTGCGTATAGAAAACCAATACATCGTTTTTCTTGGTTATTTTTATCGTGTTATCATTGTTAGCGTTTTCATTTTATACTGTCACTCAAGAGTCATGACTTTTTGAAATCAGATTTTTTTAAATTAAAAATTTGTTTCTTATATTTTTTCCAGCAACTGGGATCAACAGAAATGCCAATGCCGCCTCCACCGATGGCTTTTACTTCACCAATGGACCGAACTGATTCGGAGGACCAGGCTATATCCTCTATGCTGCTCAGCTGGTACATGAGTGGATACTACACAGGGTTATATCAAGGAATGAAAAGGTAATTGTTATAAATCTTGTTATAGACCTGCGGGGCAATTACGTAACACATTATCAATCGGAATCGGTTTCATTTTGACAGCTCAACAACATTCATTGCGTTATTTACGTGTGGAATAGACAAATTTTTTCGAATTTATGAAGCAATGGATTAGCAATTTGCTTCAAAATGATTCAGATTCCGGTTGATAGTGTGTTACGCAATTAGGGTGCAGGTTGGGAAAAGGCTAAGTAGATTTAGCCTTTTCCCAACCATGTTGGGGTCCTTCCAGTCTAACCGGATGCAGCTGAATACCAATATTTTACATGGGGCGACTGTCTATCTGACCTCCACAATCCAGTTACTGTGTCACACTATACACCTTGGGAAGACTGGTTGTCAGACTTTCAGTCTTCTGACTACCCGTAACGACTGTTAAAGATCTACAAATGACAGCTAGGACCAACGGCTTAACTTGCTTTCCGAGTCACGGAGGGATCTCGGTATGTAATGGATGGTCACCCATCCATGGATCGTCCTCGGCAAGCGTTGCTCAAACTTAAATATCGACCCGTGCGGCTGTTATTAGCTAGCTAGTCGGTAATTTTTATAATGTTCTTTAAACGGAAAAGAGGAAAGATGGAAGGAAAGCCTTTGCACTGCAATGGGACAGTATAATATGCTTATATTAATTGTTTAGTGCATACAGGGATAATCGTCGGTATGCGCCTCATTACATTAAAAACGTCTAACGGACCTCTGCGAGTAGACTTCGGCCCCTCGTACGCCTTCCAAAGGTCCGGAAGCCCAGGGTCCCGAAAAATGTCAGAGACATAAAAAATAATAAGATAAGACTGGGACTCGAAGGACGGAGCTACATAATTAACGCCTAACCACTTCAAAGGCAGTTGCTTGCTTCGGCATTCGATTTCATAAATTCAGTAGTAGCTATCTTCTTGAAAACAAGATTTTTCTTGACAAAACATAAATTTTATGATTATGGAAAACTTAGGTCCAGCACTGAGTAAACGTAAATTCGAACGATTTCAACATTGTAAATACCAAGTGTGCTTGTCGCAAAAATTGAAAACTAAGTGCTGTAAGATAGTTGTATTTTTGATGTAAAAAAAAAAGCTTGCCGAATGGACAACCTTCTCCTTTTTTTGAAATCGGTTAAAAATATTTTAATCTTTTAACCGCTTATATTTTCGTGTCCATTCCGCCAGAGTCGTATATAATTATACGACCAAATAACACAGCTCGTTTAATCTGTATTATTATTACATCATCATAGCTCGTTTCATCGGTATTTATTTTTCGTTTTTTTAAGCTATTGCATAGCTTTTATCTTGGGCTTTGAGCGCGGCGACCGAATGAAGAAATTCCATAACGAAAATAAACCTAACACCCCCTACTCCGACCGGCACAGCGGTGCAGCGTTGAAAGCCGTGCATCGTCTAACGTCGTATCAGTTCGGCAGACTTCGGCACGGTGTTTGTGTGCGTGCGACTAGACTTATGCGTGTTTTGTTTTCTTATCGGTCACCACGCTAAAAAAGTGTAACTTGAATTAATATCAAAGAAAAAAAAATATTGCATAAATATTATAATTGCATACGTTGATAAAAATGCTATGCAATAGCTTTACCGCGGCAGTCCCCGAGTGCCACACGTATTTTTTTTTTTCGAGCGCTGGTGTCACGACCACTCATATAAAGTCGGACGGTTAAAAGGTTAAATTTACGTTCCCTTTACGTCGCTCTTTCGTGCTAGGGCTTCAGTAAAGTCCTTGTTGTCGCCCAGTACAGCCGGATTCAAACTTTATGGGGGCTCTGAAGTGCGCTAATCGCTGCGCCGTTCCTCACCCCTCATCTCCGCTGTCACGTGAATTTGTTACTGCACAGCAACTAGCCTACTGTTCCGAGCCACCATAAAGTTTGAATCTGGCTGTAATTCGTGATCATAACGATACATTACATCTTGATTTTTTTTTCAGGGCAAAGGAAGGACGCAGAAACTAGTCTACCAATATTTCTGATTTTTTATATGTAAGGTACGAAATAAAAAAAAGTATTCTTTTTCATATTATTTTTATTTTTGTCTCACATAAAATGAACTACAGCAAAAATAGAAAATGTTATCAGTTTAAAGAAAATAATAATAAATAAATTTATGCCTCCTGATTTCTGTGTTAACACACTATAATATATGTACAAATATACATTTTGACACTATTATTATTTTAGATTAGTTTTCTTTTTACTTTTAGTTCTATGATCAGATTGGTGGGTTTTATTTTAACACTAAAATCGCTATAAAATCTTTCATATTTTTTCAAAACAATCCATGCAAAATACCTCCTTTAGTGCTAGCTAAACATGGGCTGAATTCTTATTTTAATTATAATCTGTCAAAAATATGTAAAAAGAAAAATAAATTATAAAAATAACAATTACAAAAATACAAATATTTTAGACATTTTACATGTTAAATTATTTCAAAACAGTATACACAAGTACACATTTGAAATTGTAAAAAATGGCAAAGTTTTTAATCTCAGTATCATTCATTACCAGCCAGACTACACACGAAACTATAAAGAATTATCGTGACATTTGAAATTCGATCTACGTCGTTAAAAGCGACATCAGCTGCAACCTTTTTTGTTTCACAAACCGATAATATTCGATTAATAATATAACCGGATTGTGAAAAATTAAAGTAGGCATTGACTATTTAATTTGTACAAGTGGTTAATAAATTTAAGTTTTTATAAAACTAGAAGTAACTTGAGCTCTTAGCCCTCGTTCGAACGGACGTAAAAATATCGCGGCGGGATTTTATCGCGCACTGGATTTTCAACTGTCGGTGATGACCCGAGCGTTGAGAATGCAACAGAGCGCATCCCAGCGCGTCTTAAATCACTATTCAATTTTCAATTATCGGCGCTAAGCAGTGCGTTGAAAGCGAAATATTTTACCAATCACTCCCACAAATCAAAATAGACCTTAACTCAACCAGTCACGATACAAACTTGTGGCAAGACCATTTTGAAGATTCTTATAAAAACTAATTAAAATAAAAACATGGCAATTTCAAAACATAAACTAGAGAAACAATATTTACAGTTACCACAATATACAAAAAGAACAATGTTATAGGCTTATTACGGCCTTTGAGTTAAAGATATCAGCCAACGCTGAAAGTTTGTGATTCTTTCGCTCTGAGATTTAAAGGTGTCATTAAGATAATTATGATCCTCATTTATATTGTGTACGGTTTATTTCTTACCAACTTTGAAGGCACTGCAGTTTTAATGCAGCCTGAAAATCATTTATGGGAAAAAAATGAACTTCTGATTTTTTTATTTAAGTATAATAACTATTTAAGTAGCTAATACACAAAACATCTGAAAATCTCAAAACGAATGATCAAAAATTATAAATTAATTCATAAAACTCAACACACACATTTGCAGTCCTCAGCCACACACACAAACTCCCACCACTGGGACACACATCAAGGCATTATTGTCACACACTGACAACTTCGAATAAAGTCAACTACCATAAAGTGACACGAACAGAATTGGCAAGTTGAGTAAAGTCGACATTTCGGATAAAGTGATTGTAGTATACAGTAGGTACATAATAATATGAATGTATAAAATACAGTTATTTTGATGCATAAAAATGCAACATTTTTTTTTGAAGGCTGATCTATTTCTAGGTTTTTCTGGATTTGAAATGCTAAGCAAATTATTTGGTTGGCTATTTAAAAAAATCCTCCAATAAACAATATTGATTTCGAGGCGCCTAGTTATCACGGCTTTCTAAATTGGCTATAACGTATAGGGCTCTCGTCTTGTGGTTTTAGATTTTTCGCCTCAAATGAACTCCTCGAATAAAGTGAAGAAGTTTCGCATAAAGTCAACTCTTGGATTAAAGTGAAGTGTTTCGCATAAAGTGACACGTCGCGGCTCATACGAGCGTGCTGAGCTCGTGCGTGTCGTGGCTCAGGTCGATGGTGGCTGCGGGGACGCCGGGAGTCACGGCACCTTCGCCTGGGGGAGTACTGGTTGGAGGCCTGAAAGTTGAAGGGTAAATATTATTATATAACCTCTTTGTTTATTAAGACTTATTTTTAATTCGTTTTAATAATTTAAAATTCAATGCATGGTCAATTGTCATTTAGGAAGGAATTCGTCTAACGTATTTTGCAAACATCAACAAAGTACCTATCAGTACCGTTTACGAGACGCAGATAATATTAGTTTCTATAGTGTTTGTGTGAACGTTGTTAAACTTATTTTCATTCTTTCTTTTTATATCATTTTCTATAATCGCGAAAAAAAATCAGCTGTTCCCTACATTTATGTTCGCATAACTCGTCAAATGTAGGGAACAGCTCATTCTTTTTTCGCGACTTCACGTTTGGTCCCATAGTAAAAGTTGTTCATAATGATGAGTACAATCTCCCATTTCGATTTGTCGCATGTTTTTAATTTCAACCTGAATAATCCTATTCAATGACTACAAAATACGTAAGAAAATTTGAATTTCGCGGGCTACCCTGGTGCTTCTTCCATAAGTATCTCAATTAAAAACAAAAAGCAATCCGAAGAGTTCCGAAAAAATTACAAGAGGCAGTAAGAACTCACCTAATAATATAAGGACCTCCTTGCTGCAACAGCGTGATAGGATGCGTATAAGGTCCACCAGCAGTCATGCTATGAAAACTCAAGTTTCCCATTCCAGTATTATTCAAATGTCCGTTCCCAATAATAACTCCATTCGACGCATTCAAGTTCTGCGAAGCAGTCGTACTATTTACTTCTTGAGTTCGAAAGGCCTTTACAAGGTTCGTTTTCTCTTTCTGCCATACGAAGACGTTGTGGACCATTGCGCAGCCGCAGAAAATGATTCCAACGCCGATGAAGACCGATGTTACGATCGCTGGCGTTGAGTGGAATTGTATGAAGGTGTAGAGAATTATGCCTGAAATTGAGAAGGGTGTCGGTTAGTGACGGTTGTATTTGGGTTTGTAGCAGGGCAGTTAGGGTTGCTTTTTGGGATCTGAAATGCTGTCAATTTATAATATGTCTGGCTGGGGAGTTTGTTGCGCTTGCGCCACTTCCCAGCGAAAGCACTTATAGGAAGTGGTGAAGGGTGGGCGTTTTTAGGGACTGTCTTATGTAATTTTAACGTTCGAAAAGTGCTGATTGAGCCTAATTTGAATAAATGATTTTTGATTGTTTTTTTTTGTTATTCATTTTTGCCAAGGGTCATCGATAGAGCTAAAGGATTATGAGTCTTGTACACGGGGTAGATTATTACTTTAAAATAAATGCTCCATGTGAATGTAGTCTCACGTGGACTATGCGCTTAAGGGATGATTTATATTAGACCGGGCTGTGACCGGGGCGTGCCGTGTACGTGGCATGACAGTGCATGATCCGTATCCCGTGGCCCGGACGTACGCCCGGGTGTAGTATAAACTGCTTCATACAAAATGTATGTAACGTATCAAATCCGTGCCCCGTCCGGGCCACGTACACGGCACGCCCCGGGCACGGCCCGGTCTAATATAAATCATCCCAAAGGCTTTAGTAATTGGAGGTGGATGATTAAAATAGTTGCTGTGAAGACTAAGCTTATTAAAAGATTTGATTTTTATCGTTACAAGTTCACCTGTGGTAATTTCGTGAGCTGTACCATTTCGCACAGCCCGACACGATAAATTTGCTGTCGAATTATAAAAAAGCAGTTGTCGATATATAGATACCTAGACAAAAACTTGCAACACAAATCGAGTCTATCAAAGTCGAACGCTCGAAGCTCCGCATGATTAGTTCGCATCAGCAAACACTTCAAGCCCTAATCGCCTCTTTATAATACCGTGGGAAGCTTGAGTGGTTCTATATACGAAAGGGAACCACAGACTAATTATAAACAACGTAATCGTACGAACCTGTTAAAAATACCGGTATGGATATAAAGAAACCTCCGACGGCGCATACCCTGGTGATCGCTGACTTTTGCAGGTATTTATTTGATCTGGAAGTAAAGAAAAAACATGTTTTATTATGGATAGATGGATGGGGTTAGTTCGTAAGGTATTTTTAGCGCTGTAGAAGGTTTTGTATACTGCCGTCATAAGGAAAAAGGGCATAACTAAAATTTTTTCCGAAATTGAGTTCTATACATATTCGGAATCAGAAGAAAAAGGCCCATCGGCTAATATATTTTATGTACAATTTCGGAAAAAAATGTTAGTTATGCCCTTTTTCCTTATGACGGCAGTATAGCACGTTAAGCCGTTGGTCCCGGCTGTCATTCGTGGATCTTTGGCAGTTGTTACGGGTTATCAGAAAACAACCAGTATTACCAAGGGGTCTAGTATTACCTAGTAACTGGGTTGTGCAGGCCAGATAGGCAGTCGCTCCATGTAAAATGATGGAACTCTGCTACATTATGGTAACGAAGACCATTCGTTTAAGTACAAAATAATTAATGCAGGGTTCCCACGACCCAATAACTGATGAATATGTGTACATAGCTACAGAGATACCTACAAGATACGAAAGATATTCAAGATTTCAAAACTGTTTTTATTCAACAACTTTTACATCGAAAAGCTGTAAACACAGCGTGCCCCAAATACTCGCCATAATCAGCTTAAAATCGATCTCGTTTGTTTTACACAAGAATTACGTTTTACATATCTGTTCCAAAATCCAGAAGCTGCAATTATTTAATGGAAACACAAACATTTAATCGATTGTATATTATAAGAACTCGATTTTAATCGAAACTCGTTTGAACAGTCATGTAACGGACCCCGGCACCTGTTGGTCGATGGTAACCTTAGAGAATTGCGAAGTCAGTCTAACAAGCGATGATGTTAGTCGTGGAATAGCTTTTGAAATTGGTCGGGTTATATTATTTGCTGCATGTCAGTGACACTGGCATATTCTGACGGATATTATGATCATTGATTACAACATCGTTACTGTAATCGAAACACTATAAACTTGTTTGAATTACTCGAATGTTTTGTCGAACTTGCAGCATTTTTTTTAAATAATGTAGATAAGTATGCCAAAGTGGACTGCATTTTTACGAGTTTCGGACGAGTTATTATCAAGATATTGGGGCTTGCAACATCTCTGGTTTGTTGAATGTCACCAGCCCTTATTATGGATGAAGCATCTGAAAAGGTGTAATCTGGTTCGAACTGTAACCGGTTAGCATAGACACAGGTCTCCTCTCTGTGAGAGGGAGACGGGCAACGACCATGGTCGTTGGAGACGGGCCATAATCCACCACGCGGGCCCAGTGCGGATTGGTAGATGTCACATGTCTCCGCATTTTTGTTCTAGGACATGCCCGGTGTCCTCACGATGTTCTACATCGTATAGTGGTATAGTGAACAGAGTGTAAAGTTCACTCATCCTCCAAAGGGAAGATCCTCCGATCAGACGGGTGTTGTGTGTCTGGTGGGCAACTGCCCAATGGTAACTGTGGAGTAAAGACCGCTTATAACGACATAATAGGAAAAGTCTCTTAAAACTGCAGCAGCATTAAGGTACGGGTTATAATCTTCCTCATCACTCCTGTGAAAACGGAGGACATATCACATTTTTTTTTCTTGCATGGCGTAGGTACGCAGACCTCCTTTGTAACACAAACAAAAGTTGCCATAGGTCTGCGGCAAGCGTGTTTGTCATGTCTAGCTCTCGTCTTTGAAGGGCCTAAAAGAGCACCGTGTACTAAATAGGTACCTACTTACATAATAAGTAAGTGCACATTTTATGATTCCAATGATTTCAAGTTTTCTATTAAGGGGCTTACAGGACCTAAACGCAAAAAACGCAAGTTTTAGAAACAATGAAAGTATATGATCGACTACAGTAAACAAAATCAGAAAAATATATTATATTCTTCAGGATACATGCTACTTAACTTCAACTATATCCGACGATCCTGCATACTTATCTCTTTTGTTGGCTGTACCTAATAAGGAAGTGTCCGTGGCGATAGACGGATAGACACATTCCCTGCATGCCTAATGGCCATTACCCGCAAAAGACCTGATAACGTTAGTTGAACAATAGGTAGGCATAGGGTTCACACGTTTGTCTACGTCGGGAAAGAATGGATGTCACCTGTTTTCTCATGCTTACTCCCAAGTTGAGATCTAGATTGACTAACGACTGAATTACTAGACTCACGGCATTCCGGGTTCTTTTACAGACGCCAGCACATCAAGCTACTACAATCTGTCAAATTTCTTCAATAGATTTTCAACCTTATCGCTAAAGCATAAGGTTCAAAGTTGATTGGGAAAATTTGACAGTTTCGGGTAGCTTAATGTGCTGGCGTCTGTACAAACGACCACACGTCGATGCGGGGTAATTGCGTAATACTATCAGTAGCAATGGCTTTCATTTTGACAGTTCAACAACATTTATTGCGTTATTTACGTTGTTGAGCTGACAAATTTTTCGAACATAATGAAGATGGATTAGAAATATACTTCAAAATGATTCAGATAGTGACTGGGTGCTGGAGCTGACCTAGCTTAGTACCTACTGAATTTCAATAGAAATGAGGCCAGCTAAACCATTTACAGGCACTTTTGAACTGTCAAGAAGTCGCTCAGTCAGAAAATATGAAGCTAGTTGCCCATTCCAAAGCGTATTAAGTACCTATGGAGAAGAACGGGCAAGAAACTCCATGGACAACCTCCATGTCCCAAGTAACGACGACGGGCGAGCCTATTGTCATCAAGCGGACACAAATCTAGACTCCGGGCTGCTACTCAAAAACTCCACTGAGATCCTCCATCCACTCTCCTCATCTCTCATCCTCACACAGACTCCATCCATTGCACTCCAGTTCACCGAGTTCATTTGTTTTTAGGTTTCCGTACCCAAAGGGTAAAAATGGGACCCTATTACTAAGACTTCGCTGTCTGTCCGTCCGTCTGTCTGTCACCAGGCTGTGTCTCAAGAACCACGATAGCTAGTCAGTTGAAATGTTCACAAGTTATGTATTTGTGTTGCTGCTATAACAACAAATACTAAAAACAAAATAAAATAAACATTTAAGGGGGGCTCCCATACAACAAACGCGATTTTTTTGCCGCTTTTTGCTCGATTTTAAAATCAGCACCAGGTAAACGCTTGAAATATTCAATATGAAATTCACTGTCCATTCCAAGGTTGCCTGGAAGAGATCGCAGAAAGCGATAAGGCCGCCCATTGTATATTTTTAGTTATCGATAATTCTTTTTGTTGTGTATTTTTGTGGTGTACAATAAAGTATATATAAATAAATAAATAAATAAATTACCGCCCGGCCACGACTTTTGGCTTAGCGACAAGCGGCGCGGTTTCTTTTGTCTAGCGTTGACCACAGAGCATGTAAACGTTGATGCTGTAGAGCGGTGCGTCGTGGCATGGTTCATACCACAGAACAGATAAACCTCTTTTATCTGTTCTGTGGTTCATACATTTTGGTACATTTGTTTTTACCGCTCGCCGCCCCGCGCTAAGCTGCCACTGATACCGGGCGAGGTCGTGGCCAGGCGGTTACAGGTATAACAACTTGACGGTTACCTAATACAAGTACTTCCGATGACAGATGGGGGTACCTCATACAACCAACGGTTTTCCGTTGCAACGCAACGGTTCGTCTTGCTCCACTGATTCTAGGGTAGGTGGGGCGATAGGGAACACGTGCGCACGTTGTCGCACCTTGCGCGACAACCACAGTTTTGTCGATACGTTTGGAGGGGAGGTTAGGGTTAAATGAATACCTATATTTCTGTGTTGAATAAGAGAATAAATAATGTATTTTTCTATACTTACTTACTTACTTATAATTAATTTTTATTTCATCTTTAGTCATCATAGGTACTCCTGAGTCCTGCCTATATACCAGTTTGTTTGGGGTCGGTGCAACATGTATTTTCTTCCATACTTCTCTCACTTCTTAAAGATCATATGGGTAGAAAGGGGATGACGACTAATAAGTCGTCGTCATCCCCTTTCTAGCCTCTTTTATTTCATGTTTAGATAATTACCATAGAAATGTCATATAGGTATCTATGGTAATTACCTATCTCTTAAACTTTGATCGGTATAGTTAGCGCCAAGAAAGATGACACTTGACCCCGCCTCCCGCGCTCTTTCCGCCGCCCCTATGACGTCCGGTTCCGTCTCAGACCTCATACCGCTAAAGAGACCTAAAATCGTGTACTGCGCAAGTCAAAACACGTGGTGTGTCAAGGCTCATCTTTCGTGGCACGCATTGTAGGTACCTACTGCGTAGTAGGGTAGACTGGGTACGGTTGTGACATGGTACGGTTGTGACAGTCGCAATATTAGCGAAACTATAAGGAATACGGGGGAGGCGTGAAGGGGAGAGGGGAGCGCCTTGCGGGTCTGAACGTGTTTCACAGTATTGCGTCAGCCAACGCGCGACGTTGACGTTAGCAGAGGCCCTCATTACTTTTAACGGTCAAAAGTAAGTATTTTTATTAGATTTTTTTTAGTGATTGTTATAATATGTGTACAGATACAATAATGAATGTTCTTTTACATTACTAGTCAAACATTTGTGGTCAAATAGCAGTGCTTACTTTGTACGTACGTTATTTTATATTGACATAATTATTGTTTTTTTGCGAAAGAGTGCTTTGGGTACGGCTGTGACACTTTTTTTGGGTACGGTTGTGACAATTTTTTAATCATTTTTTTTTGCTTTTAGATGCCAAGAAAACGCGTAAGAAAGACGGAAAGAGGTCAGTGTGAAATAGGAAAATATGAAGAAGCTTATACAGAAGTGAAACGAGGAACATCATTACGGAGAGCTGCTGATTCTGACTAGATCTCCAGTATATTATTTTTTTTTTTATGTTGATACAATACACAAATGTTAGATTATTTTATTTAAAGAAGTTGGTTGTGATTTAGTTTGTATTTTGTCATTGTTACCGTTTTGTATGGTTAGAATATTTTAGTTAGGTTTTTAGACTGATTGGAATTTACGACTGACTAGTTATAAGCAATCAGACTGCTATATGTGGATTGGTTAAAATAGCTAAAGACGTTAAGTGCCTATTACTTATAAACACGAAATATACCTGTGTTACGTAAACGTAATTATTTCAAGTACTATTGATATTTTGTGCAATAAAAGTGATTGATGAACATTCTGGTGTATTTTTGAACCTGTCACTACCAACCCCAAGTACTGTCACAACCGCCCCTGGAGTGTGGTCGGTTGTGACATTTTCTCTTTTTTTCTAACTTGCTCCTGTGAGTTATAACCATAGTGCTTAGAAATCCATTTCTTGTATTTACACGTAGGCAAATGTACTCTTCATAAAATAACACTTATTTTGTACAGCTAACTGCCACACTAACAAAATTATTGGTCGTGAAATGAAAATTGTCACAACTGTACCCAGTCTACCCTATTATACATATTATCTGTGTCGGTACCTAACGATTTAATAATGATAATTATCAGCTTTAGATAGGTAAGGAATACATAGGTAAGTAAGATTTTTTAATGCGACACATTTTTGTTTTTTGAAGATATTTCACAAGTTGTGTAACATGTTATTTTCACATAAAGTACCAAGAACATATTAAACTGAACAGACAGATCTCCATGTAGATAAAATGATTTAATGAACAGAAATATTTACGTTACCTAGTTCTGCCGCCATTGCCGTCATATCTTTGTTTAATTTATCTAATGCATCCGGAGCTCTTACGTAATTGTGGTTAAAAATAATAAAAAAGTTTGCTAGAAAGGAGTTGTTTATACAAAGTGTAACTGGGTGAAAGTCTCGTGAAGACGCAACTAGAAATGAAACATATGAGCCAGTAAATCATCTGCCTAGCCTTTTCTTATTACCAGAAAATGAATTTTGTTACTAATTTGTACCGAATCATTTTGAAGGATATTGCTAATCCATTGCTTCATATGTTCGTAAAACGTGTGCACTCAACAACGTAAATAACGCAATGAATGTTGTTGAACTGTCAAAATGAAAACCATCTGTTAGTGTGTTACGCAATCACCCCGCAGATAGTGGTCAGATAAAACTTATCGAAAGTTATGTAATTATATTTTATAATTCCCACCCACGCGCCTAGCAAATACATCTAAAAGATGCAGCAAAAACAACCAATCTAAAACGTTTTAATAAAACGTAAGTAGGTATCACTGCCAATTATGTCAGAAATCACAATGGACCAAAATTTTATGTTAATCCCCGCACTAGGTCTGTAGGCCGTCACCATATTAGTAAACAAGGGTAGGCAGAGCCGACGGATTAGTCATACGAACAAAAAAATAATACAGACTTCATAGCTTCAATTAAATATTCTGTATCTTATAAGATATCTACTTTATCTCTTTTTTCTTTTTATCTACAGTAGCAGCACGGATTTGTGCCTGGTTGATGGCAATAGGCTATAGGCCGACCGCTTAACTGAGACGTTGCCTGAGGTAGCTGCGCGGTGCGGGAGGGGTCATAGTTGTCACAAGTTGACGAATCACTGAGCTCTTGCATCACGTCACCACACCCTTCCCGCACCGCGCTGCTACCTCAGGCAACGTCTAAATATCAATTGCCGTGCCCCTAGCGCGCGGCTACAAATACTTAGATAAAATCAAGATAAAATAATACCTAAATAAATAAGGAGGAGAAATCGTTGTATCGAATAAAAAATAGTCAAAAAGTTTTTATCTCTATTTAATAATGGTTTTAGTTGTACTACGCAGTTAATAGAACGAAAAAATCATGCATGTTCTCTGTCGCAGAAATACGACACGAGCGGTAGGGGCACGGAAATATGTGTCGCATAAATGCGACACAAGCGGTCAAAGCTCCCTCCCTATTACATGGGACTTAAACATACCTGGTGAAATGTGGGTGTACTATAGGTACCTACACCTCTGCCTAACCATTCAGCGATTACAGGCGTAATGTTATGTGATCCAATAGTCAAGGGCCTAAAAAACTAAAAATATTTGCATGTAATCTTTGTGCTTTCTCAAATAGACTAGACTGTAATGTCGTTAGCTTCCGAGATTACAAGAGAAGTCATTAAGAACACTCGAAATGATAGCAATTCATCTTATGTTCCATAGTCATTAGACAAACAATAGTGAATTAGTTGGTAGTCATTTTACAGAAGTGGTTACTTCATCAGCAAGCTCAGCAACGGTCATTGATGAAAAAGCGGGCGAAGGGTTCCGTACCACGGTAAAATATACAAGGTCTAGGCGACAATACCTTATTTTTAATACGTTTCTTGTGTGGACCCCCTTTAATTTATTTTTATTATTTATTGTTAGCGGCCATAGTAATACACACTGAAAATTTCACGTGTCTACCGATTACGGTTCAAAAATCAAAAGATACAGGACAGACGGACGTACAACGGAGCCTTAGTAATAGGGTCCCGTTGGCACCCTTTAAGCTGCTAATATAAAATCCTCGAAAACCTAATAAGCGAGCGAAAGTGATGCAATTACTTTTGAAACGCAAAAGAAGAGTGATGGCTATAATGTGCGTGCGCTCGGAATAAAACGACCTCGTATGTGCCAAAACGAATTTACTCCTTTTTTAACAAAATAAATGAATTAAGTAAATTTAAAACTACTTTGAGTAAACTTTGATATGGTAATTCTCTATGTTTTAAAGTAAATTCCATTGAATAACTCTTAAGCGTTACGCCGTGATGTGGTAAAAAGTAAAGAAATATATATAATTTTGCAGATTTTTTGTATCGAGAAAAATTCATTGAATCGTGTATTCCTTTTACACCAAAGAGTCAAAAAATAAATACCAAAATGTTAAATTCCTATTCCCCATACTAACAAGTTACACGAAATAGAAAAATCACATTTTTTTTTTCAATATATCACTTTAAGTACGGAACCCTAACAACACTAAAAACAGATATCGGAAAAACAGATAATGAAAGAATTAATCTGAAATGTGTAGGTACTTTTGATTTGTTTTGTTATGAACGATATTTTTTAAATTATAGAATAAAAAATTGGTCATGTTAATAATTATGATTATTACATAAAACGAATGAGATCAACTACCCTTCAGTTATGTTTTATTTCCCTTTGCTACAGCCAGTATCACCGTATTGGGACCAATAAACCCCTAGAGAATATTCAGGAGTGCATACCTAAACAAACGTGGGCCCAGTTGCCCCCTAGGTGGAATCGGTCCCTGGTCCTAGTTTCGAAGTGGGACGAGTTGACCCCTAACGAAATTAGAAAGGTGTAACTGGTCCCTGGTCCCAGTTTTTCGGATTTCGAAGAAAAAAAAACGGATTGATGATTTTTCTCATGTGGCTGGCTTTTAGGCGGAGGGCGAAAAACAAAAAGCAATCGATCAATCCCAAATATATTAGAAGGTAGATATTGCATGTTACAGTCGTCGATCAAACATTCGTTCGTGCAGGACCGATGGGGTATTTTGCTGACTCATATAATGATGAAACCCAAGGGTAACTCTATAGGGTTGCCATGGCAAATAAAAAGAGCAACAAATCATTATAACAACCACAGAACAGTTAAATAACAACAACACATTTTCAAAATGTGCTATTCAGCGGGGCAACTACGTAACACACTATCAGTAGCAATGGGTTTCATTTTGACAGTTCAACAACATTCATTGCGTTATTTACGTTGTTGAGCAGACACATTTTTCGAACATATGAAGCAATGCATTAGCAATATATCCTTCAAAAAAAATGATTGAGATTGATAGTGTGTTACGCATTTAGGGTGCTGTTCTGCTTGACCTTTTGCGGACTACACATAACATATCATCACGCCTGTAATCCCCGGAGAGTCAAGCAGAGGTGTACCTATAGTACACCCACATTTCGCCAGTTATGTTTAAAAGTCCCATGTAATAGGGGGCGAGCCTATTGCCGTCAACCGGCCACAAATCCAGACTCTCGGGCTGAGTAATTCCTGATAGATAAACCCAAAGACACTGCCCAACCCAAACCCATGGATCTGCTTAGCAGTGGCACTTTAAAAAAAAAAAGGGGGGTGGGTCTGCTCTTGACCTCGATCACGCATGTTGGGAAACGATGGATGAGGTCTATGATGGAACGAGCGTGCCCTGAAGATGCCCGTGTGCCAAGCGACTACTATAGATCAACAACGCAGTCCCCTTTACAGACTACATGCAACAAATTGCTGCCAACGCAAGCTGCAACAAGTTACCAACATCAGGTGCATGCTAACAGCTTAATCCAGGTTGAATTTTATCAGTATTCCTAAACACATAGGTAGATAAATTCCGCTGCATCCTCATGTAATCTGTAGCCCAGCCTCTTTCGTAACCACGACCACACTACCTACACTATGTGTACACTCGAAAAATATTGACTCTTACCGTGTGACCCTGTTTTGTGGTCGCGTGACGACCCTAATTACCGTTGTCTGGGAAAGATTCGACGTAGAAGGAATTCAGCATTATATCTGTTTGATCGTTCTCCGGGCGAGAAGGGCGGAGTGACCGCTATTCAACTGATGCCTTATTTCGCGTGTTTTTGATCTTTTTTTAGGATGCCGTACCCAAAGGGTAAAAACGGGACCCTATTACTAAGACTTCGCTGTCTGTCCGTCCGTCTGTGTGTCACCAGGCTGTATCTCAACAACCGCGATAGCTAGACAGTTGAAATTTTCACAAATTATGTATTTCTGTTGCCGCTATAACAACAAATACTAAAAACAAAATAAATATTTAAGGGGGGCTCCCATACAACAGACGTGATTTTTAGCCGTTTTTTTTCCTTGTGGTACGGAACCCTTGGTTTGTGAGTCCGACTCGCACTTGACCGATTTTTACTGCCAAATGAGGTTTTATTTTGGGTTTCAATCATTTGTTTGAATTCCAGTATACCTAAACTCTATTTGTTAATTATCTAGACTAAAATGACAGCTGCGATCGTTGTACAGCTGTCAACATGACATAAAAAGATCGATCGCAGCTGTCATTTGGTCTAGCAAATTAAAAATCAGAGTGTAGTTGGTGTATTTCTATGTAGAAAAGCAGTAGCATCTCATTATCAAGGGTTCTTGATGTTAATGCTTTATTCATACTCAATAAAAAAAAATCTAAAATACTTGACCCAAATGCAAGTTAAAAAATCCAGTGTTCCAAAATTGCCAATGTCACCCGAACGTGTCCAAATAGCAAAAAAATACATTTAGTACCTATTATAGTTGAATATTACTTTTTATGACAGTAAATTAAAAAAAAAACTGTTAAGAATTCATGGCGCAACATTTATTACAAACAGTAGCCACTTATGTAACTATCTGCTAATCTTTATGCTAATACATTTCATCTCAAGTTTGTATAACCTAAAAAAGTACAAAAAAGGACCATACTAAAACGAAACGGCACTTGCGTAAAAAAAATATCGGATCACATAATCTGCCTAGCCTTTTCCCAACTACACGGTTAAGCTACGCTTGCCGCGGTTGGTCCGTGGATGGGTGACCGTGCCACGTTAAGCCGTTGGTCCCGGCTATCATTCATGGATCTTTGGCAGCCGTTACGGATCGTCAGTAGCCCGAAAGTCTCAATCTTATCAAGGGGTATCGTATTAATTACCCAGTAACTGGGTTTTGAAGGTCAGATAGGCAGTCGCTCCAAGTAACATACTGCTTTCAGCTGCATCCGGTAAGACTGGAAGCCGACCCCAACATAATTGGGAAAAGGATAGGAAAATAGATTCTTTATATACCTAAAGTAAGCACAATGGAAGGATTTTTGAAAGTTCATCCCCTTAAAGGGGTTAAATGAAGGATGAAAGTTTGTACTTATAATAAATTAATATGATTATTTATGAATGAAATACTGAGTAGGTAAGTAAATAAAATTAAAAAGCCTTTAATTTTCTAAAACCGCGAGCCGAAGTTTCTAGTAATAAAATTTCCTACTAAGTACAGTCACCCAAGGAGATAAATAACCAGGGTCGTCGGATATAGTTGAGGTTTAATAAGAAACCAATGGATGTTTTCGAATAAAATAAAATTAAATTAATAGAAAACAAACAGTTCATTTATCAAATTAAAGGACATCATTCACGTTTCATACATTTTTGGGCCAAATCTGAAAGTGCCGGCCAGAAAAAAAAAACGTAATATTCGGATAGATCACCAAATTCCTATTATTTTTTACTATGGCACCAAACCTGTGCGCCCTATGGTTATGTTGTTACATGCTTTAAAAAAAAATGTGAAATAAAATGTTATAAGATGTGTGTTATTTTAATACATTTGGTCAAATATAGTAAATATGAAAAAAAAAACAAGCAACAATACCAACAGTACCTCATTTAGATTCAGTACCTTTCATTTAGGTAAAAAAGAGCAAAATGAAACAACATTAAATTGTATAAATTCATTTATATTTGTCCTAATCTAACATATACATCATGTAATCCTATTGCAGGTGGGGTGAGGTATGGGTCATGTCTAGCATAACCCATGTACCAGACTATGGTCATGGTATGTGAGCAGCATCCAATGGTCCTCTTGCCGATATTGCATGTACTCAATAATAATGAGCTAATGCTCGACGACCATTTGCTGCCCGATCTAGTGCAATGTACACATGATATTTTTTGGCTTGGATGTGGCGGGATTGTATTCGTCCTCTTATAATCCACAAGTCTTCCCCTTCAAGTTCCCTGACTATTTCCAGAGGAATCCCACCACCGAGCTCAATGATAAAAACTCCGTCGGATTGAAGGTGCTCTCCGTAATAACTTTTTGCTTGTTTGAGCTGATATACACCAAGGCTGAATAATATTAAATCTTCTTCTGTCAATGTTGGAAAATCATTGAAATCTGTCATATCCGCAGCCATGGGTTGGAACTGTGATCGCCTTCGGTTTAAATTGGGTAAAACGGTTGGTGAAGCATGAGGTTCAGCGTTGACTTCTTCGTCTGCAACATCATGATCCACTTCACGTTGGTGTCGGAGATACCGACGCTCAGCCCGTTGCCAACAGGGTCGACAAATAACCTCTGTAGGTTCTTCCTGTAAAACAAGAAACATGTATTATTCGTTGCACATGTACATACATGAGCCGTGATATTCTAATCGTTTTGTTTCCTAAGCAAGAAGGGTTCTATTTCACGGTATATACATACAAGGTGATACAATGATTAGTTAAGTACAAAGGAGTACTTATATGTATATAGAAACAAAAACGTGTGAAATAAATAATTCTAATAAATGGTCAAAATGAATGAGTTGATGGCAAGTGACCAAATTATTTGGAAAAAGAAAACATACTGCGCCGACATCAGGTAAACTGGTATACAGACAAGGAAATGATGAAATAAAGACTTAGTCAAAATCATATAAAACTCTAGGTAGGTAAAGGTCTGTATATAAAATGAAATAAAATAATAATGATTCATACCTGTCGAACTAATAGATCTTCAATAACAAACTGTGCAACATCCGTATGCTGTGATTCTCGGGAAGTCCAAGTATAACTTCGACGATTACCGACAGGCGTACGACACGAAATACACAATTGTCCACTCATAACGTCAGTTAAAACAATAACAATAACAAAAAATAACTATAAACAAATAACAACAAACAAGAATAACAATATTAACTGAGGAGTGCAAGTCGCGATTTAGCCGTCCGATGTAACAAGAGTCGCATGGATAACTGAACAAAACAAAAGACGGGTGACGCGGGGTACAGTAGTTGCGGGCGGCGGGGAGGGACAAACCGGTGATTTTCCAGGTACCTGCTTAAAACAGGTTTGGACTTGTTGTGAATTGTGACGCTCTGTCTGTGCCTGTGCGGTGCGTGGAGTATCAATGATGAAAATACTCTCTTAATAGAGAATAGAATTCATTTTATTGCACATCAAAAGGACATACACAGTATGAATAATTAAATATACATGATCAAATGTATGAAAATAACAACTTCATAATAACATTTTTATTGTATTTTAAAAGTGTTTAACACCGTAACCAAAGGGCGCACAGATTTGGTGTCGTAGTAAAAAATGATAGGAATTGTGAGTTCTATCCGAATATTACACATTTTTATCCTGGCCGGCACTTTCAGTTTTTGGTCCAAAATGAATGATGTCCTTTAATTCAAAAACATCCATCGGTTTCTTACTAAACTTCAACTATCCGACGACCTTGGTTACTTACCTATCTCCTTTGGTGACCGTACATGACTTACCTACCTAAGTTATAAAAACAAACATGCAATGTCATGTCAAGTGAATTGAAGTGAAAATCTGTATAATTATGTTTGTTTACGACAAAACCACCGATTTCTACATTTTATAATATCTACAACATTTTCACACTTTCAGTGTATAGGTACACCGTACACTTAAACTTTCGACTTTGCCTGTAGGTATACAGGCAAAGTCGAAAGTTTAAAATATATTGAACTTAGTTTAGCTAATTTCGAAAGTAGTACGGTAGGTAAGTTATTCTGCCGTTATATTCTGTTAAAATCTTACCATGATTTAGGTGTAGCTTTATTCTGACGGGCAGAAAATGAAGCTAAAATTAGCAGCGTCATCTAATTACCTAATCTTAATATAGGTTTCGTTTATCAATGGATGAGTTTTATCCTTACCTTACCTATCTATTGCTTTGGTTGCACCATATTACGAAATACCTAAATATAGGTTTCGTTTATAAATGGATGGCTTTTTTATTTGTATTTTTTATTTTTATTTATTTATTAATAACTAACTTATATTGACAGTTTGCACCACACATACAAGTTATTAGTCAAAAATCGGTAATCCACTGATCGAATATGAGTTACCAGCTCCCCAATCATCACCGCATCAAGACCGTGGAAATCGGGAGTATAACGCTGAGACAAATTATGATCCGGGCGAAATTACCACCATACGAAATGACCATGTCGCTTTGTTCTCTTCAGAGCAAAAACAAATTTATGACACCGTCCTTGAAAGCGTTGGGCAAAACCAGGGTAAAATGTTTTTCTTGGATGCTCCTGGTGGAACTGGAAAAACATTTGTTACCACTGGCATACTTGCAGAGGTCAGGAGGCAAGGCAAAATTGCTATTGCTGTAGCGTCGTCGGGAATCGCTGCCACACTGCTTCCGAGTGGCAAGACAGCACATGCGATGTTTAAAATTCCTATCGATTTAGAGAGCGCCTAAACGCCTGTTTGTGGTGTGTCACGTAACAGCGATAAGGGACAAGTGCTCAAGGATTGCTCTCTGATCGTATGGGATGAGTGTACGATGGCCAATAGGAAGGCAGTTGAGGCCGTGGACAGAACCCTGCAGGACATCCGCAGGAACGAACATTTGATGGGTGGTGTCACAGTTCTGTTCAGTGGCGATTTCCGGCAAAAGCTTCCCGTGGTGACGTGGGAATCGAGGGCTAACGAGGTGAATGCTTCGTTGAAACGATCTACGTTGTGGTCACGAGTTCGTACGCTGCGCTTGACCATTAATATGAGAGCTCGACTCGGCGGCAATGCACGTGCTCAATAATTCTCCGATGTTCTTCTAAGTCTTGGCGAAGGCACTCTACCAGAAGAGAGAGGTGGACAGGTGGTGCTTCCAGAGCCTTTCGGTAGGGTGGTATCCAGCTTAGAAGAACTCATTCGCTGTGTGTACATCAGTCGTATACCGCACCAGCAGAATTCTTGGGTGTGTGAGCGGGCCATTTTGACGCCCAAAAATGATCAGGCTGCAGCAATTAACGAATGCATTCTCTCGGAAATTGAGGGGAATGGTCTACACCACGATAAACACTTTTGTCGAGCAAGATGACGCCACACATTATCCCGTGGGATTTCTGAACTCCCTGTCAGCAAGTTGACTTCCAGCGCATACCATCAAGCTAAAGGTCGGCCCGATTATGCTTCTTCGGAACCTATCTCCTCTGAAGTTTTGTAACGGGACCCGCCTTAAAGTCATCTCGCTCCACAGACACACCATTGAGGCGGAAATTCTTACGGGTTGTGGCGTCGGCGAGGCAGTATTTATACCACGCATTCCCCTCATACCTCATAACTTCCCGTTCCAGTTCAAGCGCGTACAGTTCCCCGTGAGTGTTTGCTTCGCGATGACCATCAATACGTCGCAAGGGCAGACACTGAGGGCAGCGGGTGTCGACCTCAGGACGAGTTGCTTCTCACACGGGCAACTGTACGTCAATTGCTCCCGCGTCACCAGTCCTCACTCTCTCTACATTTTGGCTCCTGGCAGCATAACTACCAACGTAGTTTATAGGGAAGTGTTGTAAGGTATGATACCTTTGTACGTATTTTTACTCTTTTGTGTCCTGGAATGTATTCCTGCATTATTTTCTCTATTTCCTTCAGTCACATCTTATGACTGAACTCAGCAGGATTCCAATATAACTCCCTTCACTTGCTTCGCTTGAAAAAAAAAAACTTATATTTTAATGCTGTTTTAAAAGTTGTTTCCTTATAATGCTATAGCGACACTGACATCTTAGGTATTTTTAGTGCTGTAGAGCCTTCACGCAGACGACGTCGCGGGCAGCAGCTAGTTAGTCAATATTAGTAATTACACATGCCATACAATCATAAAATTAGGTTAAAACACATAATAAAAATATGAAATTAAATAAAGTGAAAGTCACTTCTGAAGTGACCTGTCATTTCACCTGATGATTGGCACTATTGACAGCTCATTTCAAGCTCTATTCACCTAACTTTTCACGGTGTGATTTTTAGAGAAAAGATCAGCTTATCCTTATCAACTTAAAATATTATTTCGTAATATGTTGCGACCAAAATAATAGATAAGGTAAGGATAAAAGTCATCCTTCGATAAACGAAACCTTTAAATAGATAAAACATGACGCTGCTAATTTTAGCTTAATTTTCTGCCTGTCATTACAATACTATAATAAAGTTATCACTGTCATTATCAGTGATACTGACTATCTTTACATGATCACAGAGTCTGTAGCCATTTTGTTATCAGTATTTGGCACTATTTAACGTGAAAGCCGTGTTTTTACACGCATTGGTGATTTCAATATTTCGCGAAAAGGTTGTAGTGTTTGGCTACTTCCAGTGTTCAATTTATTTGGAGTTATTTTTACGGTCGGTAAGTACCTAGATTTCAGATTAAATTAAAATTATGGTCAAATTCAACTTCACGTTTTTCAAGTTTGCTAACTCTCTAGATTTAACTAATTAAAATTTCGGTCGGTTCATTTTAGGGGCGCGTTTTATTTTCTTCTTTTGAAATTCGAAAATTAAAATTGGTAAACTTAATTTCATAAGGCGATCTATGTTTAATAATAGATACTACAATGTAGGTTTCTTTAATAGTATTTTGGCTTCACCATTGTCTGATGCAGCCAAAATGCTGTTTAGGTTAGGAATTTAGGATGGTGATGGTAGGTTTAAAGTTAAGGTCAGAGACTTAGTGTTTTCTTGTTTCTTAGTTTTTGTAGGTTTATTTAAGTTAAAAATTAAGTGAAATTTTGGTTTTCAATAATGGGGGTGAAATATTCATTTATGAAAAAACCCCTAAATAAATAAAGAATTTAAAAAAATAGACAAGCCGAAATGATTTTTTTTTTTTTTTTATAATTTGTGTATACATCTCTTGCTGTCCCAAAATGTACTTAACGTGGAAGTCGCCCTTGTTCCTTGCATCTCCATTCTCCTCAACTTACGGGACAAGCGGTGCTATTCTGTAAAAAGTTCACCGTGAAAACTTAGGTGAAGTGAGCTGTCAATAGTGTCGATCCCTAGCATCAGGTGCAATGACAGCTCACTTGAAGCTCACTTCACCTTCATGTTTTTACAGAATAGCACCGCTGGAGGCATTAACGGACATCACTCGATTAAATAACATAAACAATAATAAAATCGATTAAATAATCGTTATCAAATTCCCACACATGAAAAACGATTACAAAAAGTACAAGATTAGGTTATCAATCACCGTTCGCGCGCTTGCCGCCATTTTAGTCCGCGTCAGCTGACGAAACCGGTATACTCTCAGTGTCTACACAACGAAATTCCTGGTAACAGGTATATACAACCGGCTTTAGAGTTGGGCCAATGCTGGGGCCAATTTAATGGTTTTAGTGACTACCTATCTCTCTATTGGTTTGATAGTGCATCGCGATTTGAAGATTGTTTTGCAAGACGATTAATCAAAAACTGATTTGTTGTTTGTAAAGGTGACTATTTAATCTATATTCAGGACATATTTTGATTTATTACCCGATACTTTACGTTTTCAATTATTTTTCAAACGCAATGACTGCTTTATTTTGTCTTGAAAGAAGGACGCTGCTGATTTGAATTCCACAATATTCACATTCGAATTCCCAATGCTTTAGTCTATAGAAAACCAAAAACTGTTGTTACGCCAAACTGTAGTTTGCAGTTCTATGCGAGTTGCGGCAAAAAATACCAAAACTTATAAAAAAGATCTAGTCAGTAGTGAGAAAAAAAATAAAATAAAAAGGTTTTGCACAAAATAAAAAGATCCTAGGTATCTGTTTTGTAGACGCAGGAACAAGTGATATTCCATAATTTCTAAGGAAGGCTATAATTCTTTGATTTCTGGTCATCTTATAAGGTAGGTATCGGAAGTCTTAGTGGAACCGTCGTCTAAATGTGTACCTAAGTAAAAAATATTACGGAAAAAAGAACTTTTGAAACACAATAAAAGTAACAGGCCTAAAATCAAGAATTCGAGATCTTAAGATGTAGGTAGGTATGAGATGATGATTCAGCAGTGATATCAATAACCAATATTCACGATACCTAATAATCAAAAAAATATTATTGTCAACACATCCGCTTAAATAATTCAAGCAAGATGGCTTCCAAATTTTTAAACGCATTCCAAAATGATTCAGCTTAAAAGCCGGGGTATACCATTTACATTTAGGCCGAGTGTTGGTCCCAATATTGGTTCCAACTCATGGAGTAATACCTACTAGCATTCGTGAACATTCCTGGGTGTTTCGTGAAAGTTACATTCGTTTTGTTTTTACGCTGTTAAGGCGCGCTTTTGGCGCCATAGTTTGCAAAACTGCGTTTTGTTAACATGTCTGAATTATTTGTAGTGTTCTAAAAGTTTACCATTTAGATGAAAAATGCTTCGGTTGAACTTATAATTAACCCATTATACTTATATTTAGGGAGCATGCTGATACTGTTTGTTATATGCCCCGTAATTATCATATATTAAAATCAAGCTTGAAATACAATCTCAGCAAGTCATAAGACTAGGTAGTTTATCTATATAAGACTAAGCCTGTTATAATCGTCTAATAACCGTCCCTCATTGTAAATTAAAAAGTCTAAGGATTCCAATTACATTTTTAGCTAAGCCTTTTGATTCTTGACAACATTTATCACCCTTGTTTATTTCTATAGAGATAGATACCTACATGTCTTAATATTAAGAAAAGGTGTATCTATCAGGTATATTATATAATACTAACTTATAAAGGTATATTTTCTAGAAGAAAAAATATAAGCGGAGAGAAAATGAAATGCGACTAAGACTTTGCCCTTTATGTTTACGACATAAACTTTGCCTAATTTATCATTATCAAAATGATAATAAGATAACGCACTAAATTGGTACTTAATAATGAATGATATAAGCTTTGTGTGATACAGCTTCATAATCAAATATCCATCAGAGATAATACAGGCGTCAAGTTATTCAAACACTTGAACGTATACGGGGGGCTATTAATGTAGTATCTATGTAATGCTATTACGTTATCAAACAATGCATTATACAACATACAACCTTATCTGCGGCCTTGTTCTAGATTGTGTCAATACAGTTAGGTTTTATGATAAGTGTACACAATGGCCCAGATTGGCTACTACGTAGTACATTTTTAGTGATGAAGTAGGATTTCCTGCCTGTCGCGTACAGTAAACCCACACCGTACGTCCATTTTCCGTGTTATACTTAGCCATTTCATCCTAAAGAAGGTGGCTGGGGTAGACTGGACGCGGAAGGCGGAGGATAGGGTGCTGTGGCGCAGTCTGGGAGAGGCCTATGTCCAGCAGTGGACTGCGATAGGCTGAGTTGACTGATTTCATCCTAACTGTCAACGAATGACAGTTGGGAATTGAATATATGACCAATTTTAGGGGCTTACAAGACCTAAACGCAAAAAAACGCTAGTTTTAGAAACAATTAAAGTATATGATCGAAGAATTTATTTTCCTGACATCACTTATAAGTAGTAAAGTTAGCAACAGCTTGATGTAGGTCGATGTTTAGGTGTCTCGCTCTCATCAGCAACCAAAAAAGCTGAATATCGGGAATATCGGGATAAAAACTATCCTATGTCCTTTCCCGGGACTCAAACTATCTCTTTACCAAATTTCATCTAAATCGGTGAGGTAACAGACGGACAGACACACTTTCGCATTTATAATATTAGTATTGATTTGAAATAAATTATTTGACTATGTCACTGTGTTAACTGTTCATAGTCGTCTTACATCGATGAATCTTAATAGCCAGTAAACCCCTTTTTTCTTGTAAACTATAATTTTGTCGTAGCTACTCGTAGGTAATTGTAAATGCTTGAAAGTAAAAGGGTAAATCTTTCACATCGTTATCAACAGCACGTGCCCTGCAAACTAATCGATTAATCGTATGAAATTAATGTTACAATCGATTGTTTACGGTTCTAATTACTGCAACCGTACTTATATTAACTGATACAAAAACCGCTGTGGAAACGCTATTTGATATCCGAGTTGCACAGTCAAGAAATGAATCCAGGAAAATGCATAAAAAATTCTAATACACTAAGGTTGCTAATAATGAAAAATAGAAGTAGTAGTAGGCCGATTTTGTTTACGTTTCCAATACCTACACTAAGCAAAAATTTACCATAGACAAAAAAAAGAAAGAGCAAATACTTTAAAAAGTCCGTTACGAATTACGAATCATTCAGCCAGCCACAACACTAGTGCCTACCTGCCGGCCTGCCCCTTTCATTCAAGGTCGCGACAGGTAAACGACGTAGTTATACCTCGTTATAGTAATATTGATTTAACTTGAAAATAATCGCTGTTGCATTTTTATGGGGGAGCTCTGAACATGCGAAGGGAAGTTGTTTTTTTATGTTTTTGTTATGATTTTGAGTAGTTTTTGCTATGTAATCAAGCGTATGATTCTATATACCTAAGTATTCGTATAATTTATATTGTACTAGCTGCTGCCCGCGACGTCGTCTGCGTGAAGGCTCTACAGCACCAAAAATACGTAAGATGCCAGCGTCGCTATAGCATTATAAGTAAACAACTTTTAAAATAGCATTAAAATATATAAGTTTTTTTTGCAAGCGAAGCAAGTGAAGAGAGATTTATGGGAATCCTGCTGAGTTCAGTCATAAGATGTGACTGAAGGAAATGAGAGAAAATAATGCAGAAATACATTCCAGGACACAAAAGAGTAAAAATACGTACAAAGGTATCATACCTTACAACACTTCCCTATAAACTACGTTGATAGTTATGTTGCCAGGAGCCAAAATGTAAAGAGAGTCAGGACTGGTGACGCGGGAGCAAGCGACGTACAGTTGCCCGTGTGAGAAGCAACTCGTCCTGAGGTCGAAACCCGCTGCCCTTAGTGTCTGCCCCTGCAACTTATTGATTGTCATCGCGAAGCAAACACTCACGGGAAACTGTACGCGCTTGAACTGGAACGGGAAGTTATGAGGTATGAGGGGAATGCGTGGTATAAATACTGCCTCGCCGACGCCACAACCCGTAAGAATTTCCGCCTCAATGGTGTGTCTGTGGAGCGAGATGACTTTAAGGCGGGTCCCGTTACACAACTTCGGAGGAGATAGGTTCCGAAGAAGCATAATCGGGACACCGACCTTCAGCTTGATGGTATGCGCTGGAAGTCCACTTGCTGACAGGGAGTTCAGAAATTCCACGGGATAATGGGTGACGTCATCTTGCTCGACCACTTCAGTGTTTATCGAAGTGTAGACCACTTCATTCCCCTCAATTTCCGAGAGAATGCATGCATTAATTGCTGCAGCCTGATCATTTTTGGGTGTCAAAATGGCCCGCTCACACACCCAAGAATTCTGCTGGTGCGGTATACGACTGATGTCCCCGCACACACGGCGAATGAGTTCTTCTAAGCTGGATACCACTCTACCGAGAGACTCTGGAAGCACCACCTGTCCACCTCTCTCTTCTGGTAGAGTGTCTTCGCCAAGACTTAGAAGGACATCGGAGAATTCTTGAGCATGTGCATTTCCGCCGAGCCGAGCTCTCATATTAATGGTCAAGCGCAGCGTACGAACTCGTGACCACAACGAAGATTGTTTCAACGAAGCATTCACCTCGTCAGCCCTCGATCCCCGCGTCACCACGGGAAGCATTTGCCGGAAATCGCCACTGAACAGAACTGTGACACCACCCGTCAAATGTTCGTTCCTGCGGATGTCCTGCAGGGTTCTGTCCACGGCCTCAACTGCCTTCCTATTGGCCATCGCACACTCATCCCATACGATCAGAGAGCATTCCTTGAGCACGTGTCCCTTATCGCTGTTACGTGACACACCACAAACAGGCGTTTCGGCGCTCTCTAAATCGATGGGAATTTTAAACATGGCATGTGCTTTTATGCCATTCGGAAGCAGTGTGGAAGCGATTCCCGACAACGCTACAGCAATAGCAATTTTGCCTTGCCTCCTGACCTCTGCAAGTATGCCAGTGGTAACAAATGTTTTTCCTGTTCCACCAGGAGCATCCAAGAAAAACATTTTACCCTGGTTTTGCCCAACGCTTTCAAGGACGGTGTCATAAATTTGTTTTTGCTCTGAAGAGAACAAAGCGACATGGTCATTTCGTATGGTGGTCATTTCGCCCGGATCATAATTTGTCTCAGCGTTATACTCCCGATTTCCACGGTCTTGATGCGGTGATGATTGGGGAGCTGGTAACCCATATTCGATCAGTGGATTGCCGCCGATAGAAATGACCACATCTTGAAGTGAACTGAGACAGGTGTTCAGCACGCGTTCATCAGTTACTTTGACTTCGTCTCCAGTAGCACGCCTCAAAGCTCGTAGAAAATCTTCGGACAGATGATGGCGATACTTCTCCCACAAAGCTACCGGGTTCGCGACTCCACAAAACACCAAGATGACGGCAAACAGATGACGCATGCGGCTGGGACCGTCACTGACGCTCGCCTCCGCGAGGGTGTCATCCCAATTTTGCTCACCGTCGAGAAGGTGACATTTTATATCACATTTAAGTTTATAATTAGGTATACGACATGGAAATATATTAATTACAAAGCAATAATCACACAGATAAATACCGAACAAAAGTATTAACAGTCAATGTTTATTTTGTCCTAATAACATGAAATTGATGGAGAAATGATCATCATCAATGAACATAACTTTTTTGTAATACTTAATACCGCATTTTTTTTTAAATTGTCTTCCTCAACTCTGCTCAAGATTTTGAGGGTTTTGTTGGACCTTGAATTTGTCAAAACGAACTATACGATACAACTTTTATGAAGAAAATGCACATTACCATCTATGAATTTTAAGAATAACTAACTACTAACCTCGCCAACATGATCAAATTTAAATTATTAATTTCCAAAAATTGTTAACATGTAACTTCATTTGATTTTTATGAAATCTCATAGATGGCGCTGCTTCAAAATTTTCTTTATACTACTAACATTCATTAAACTATGTTTCTCTGCCCAAGTTACTTAAATGGCGTAGTTTTTATAGTGTAAAGCTAGATTATAGCATGGCTTACTCAAAAACAACATTTAAATATGCGTCGTTATATTACACGCTGTCACAGAATGCGTAAGAAAAATAAAGATTCACAGCTCCTCCCCCGTAGGTGATAGCGTGATAATATGTAGCCTATATGTTGACCCGACCTCTTAGTAATATTCATGCAAAATTTGAAGTAAATCCATGCAGTACTTTTTGAGATTATCCCGGACATACATACAGACAAACAGACAAACAGACAAAAATTCTAAAAACTATATTTTTGGCTTCGAAATCGATTGCAGATCACGCCCCAAGTATTCTTTTTAAAAAATATTCAATGTACAGTTTTGACTTTCCTACGATTTTATTATATGTATAGATAATAATTTAACTTGAACAGTAGGAGGCCAAATGTTATTACCATTTTAGTGTACCTGCAAATGTGGTAGCAAAACAAGTGATTAGGGCTAGGGATTTATTTATGTTCACAGTAAAATATATACGACCTGTTTGTACCTAACTTTTGAGTATGTACAGTCAACAAAAGAGATAAGTATGCAGGATCGTCGAATTTAGTTGAAGTTTAGTAAGAAACCGATGGATGTTCTCGAATAAAATTTAATTTTATTAGTAGAAAACAAACAGCTCATTTATCAAATTAAATTTCAGTCTATAACATCCATCGGTTTCTTACTCAACTTCAACTATATCCGACGATCCTGCATACTCATCTCTTTTGTTCTATGTACCTACCTGGCAGGAATGGCTTGCATTTTGACAGTTCAATAACATTCATTGCGTTATTATTTACGTTGTTGAGCAGACATTTTTTTCGAGCAATGGATTAACAATATCCTTCAAAATTATTCAGATTGTGATTGATAGTGTGTAGCGCAATTAGGATGCTGGGCTATTAGTAGGCACCTGCTTAAAGTAATAAGGGAAGTCTTATTTTTAGTAGGTGATTAATATTAGGTGTATTTTCCACGTGGTAGGTAAAATTAAGAGAGTCTCTCAGTCTAGCTGAGTGACTGCATATTCATAAACTACAAGTAAACTGTTAAGCCATGAAGTGCTATAAAATGACACTTTGCCATACGTTATGCCTTAAAATAACCTGTTGGTCACCGCTTACCTCGTTTACGAGTAATAAAATGCACAAGAGACTATGTTTAAATAATTATTAAGTATAGGTATCGAAGGCAAAGGCAAGCTTCTTTCGTATATATTCGCAACTTGGTTTGAATAGGTAATTGATTTTTAAGAAAGTGTAACAAAATTTTCCGCTCGCTAAAATTTTGGCTCAAACAAGGCTCTCGCAGAGCAGGTAAAATACCTAGTGTTTGCAGTACTGAGCCTAGCCTATTAAAACTCTTCATGAGATGTCCTATTCATAAATAAACAAGTTATTTTACAAAACTTTTTTTTTTAATGAAAATTTATTACTTAAATAAATTTTGATTTTTATTTGTACATTGACCCGGCAATTAAGTTTATGTTTCTTCATTTTGTTTTCCCGTGTTTTACTAGTTATTCTGCTATTCGGGGCGGAGACAAATCCAACAAATCAAAGATCATGAAAATCACATCAACAAAAAAAGTGTAACTAACCCGATTTTGTTTTATTTATATAGATCATAAGTACTGTTACGGGTACAAGCTTGTTGTAAGCAGTTTAAATGATAGCCAAGTACTTAACAAGATAATTGTCGTTTGTTACTACTTGAAAGCTTGTTCGAAAATAAAAATAAATCAACACAAACTTGAGCACATGATACTTGTAGCTGTCAGTCGAGGCGTCATGATTATGATATTCTGCAGCAATTATCATAAATATGTATTCCCTAATTTGTAACAAGATAATTATAGTGATTTAATTATAATTATTATTGCAAAAAAAAACTTGGCTTATTTATTATTTTATTTTAACCAATATTACTTACTAAGGTTGGTTTGAGGTGGCGCGGAAAAAGAGTTCCTGGAAGGACTTAGGGGAAGCCTTTGCCCAGAAGTGGGACAGTAAAAGTTAAAAAAAACATATTTTGTGACCTGCATCTGTCAATAAAACGTGTTGTTTCAATAAATAAAAATAAAATCAACTTGAAGGTCAAATTCACTTAACTGCTGTGTAAAAATTTATATGATCGGATATATTAAATAAAGAAACATCGAGTGTAATCTGATTTTAATAGCACTGAATAAAAATTTTATGTGATCGGTAATGTACCTACTGAACTTTTGATGTAGTCTGCGGACGCTTTAATTTGGTTTTAAATATGGTACCTACTTAACCTACCTATGTATAGCTGTAATAGGATATTTTGGCGCGTGGCCAAAATTGGAACTAACGACGCCATCTTGTTTCTAAAAAAACTATTTCATAAAATATGTTTATCAACAGCATCCTTCTCGTAACGTCATTCGATCCCCAAAAGATACTAGTAAAACTGTAAGATGTATTGATTTTAGCGTGAGATGCAGTTTCTATTCTTGTCACGGGAATGGAGAAATACGGTCACTAGGCACTGGCGTGGCGGACTGGCTGGTAGGGGGCAGGTACAGTACGCCCGGGCTCCCGGAGTCCCGGTCTAGGGGACCCCTAAATCTCGAGTAGGTAAAGGCAAAAATATGTTCAGTATCTAAGTAAAAGGCAGTTTGTAGTTAGACCCCAAAATGTATGCTAAATATAAACGTATGGTGCTAAAATTTTCGAGGTTGCTACGCTCGCTCAGGTACCCTATATTCTCTTTTTTCTCCGACTTCTCTGCGTAAGCCGACAAAGTAACTTCTATTTATGTATGCTGCCTTACCTGTTGGGGTGGGGAGCTAGAATTTTCGAGCTAAAACTAATTCAAGACACGCTTTTAGAGACATGCTCAACAGCGGATCGCAAAACTAGAATAATTATTCAAGAGTAGAGATTTCTAGAAATAGTTTCCTGTCATTTATCATGCACCCAATAAAATGAAACGAGCTCAAAAATAATAAACGTGATCTCATTAGTTTCATACAGTATCCATATTTAGAAGTAGTGTAACGATGAAAATAATGTAAATACATGCAAAGTTATGCATAAGGAAGTCGAAACGACCAGCAGGAACGTAAAAATTACGAAACTACTCCAAATAACTTTATGGGAACGTTTTGCTGTGAATCTACAAAGTAGGATAATGTTGGAAGTCGTGAAGGAAGTACCTATTATAGGTAGGAATTTCTTCCCAGTTCTCTTCCATTGGTACCGACCTACACACGGCGACAAATCAAGCTATACCTTTCCAGTTTTAGCTGACCTCGCATTGCATAGGTTTTTCGTACAATCAGAAGTCAGCTTATACGGGTTATGTATAGCTTGATGTGTAGCAGTGCGTACCTACTACGCTTTGGAATGGGCAACTAGCTTCAGCTTTCTGACCGTCCGTCCACTTGACAATTCAAAAGTGCCTGTTGCTGTAGTCCTGTGTGTGGTTATTTGAAATAAATACTTTGAGTTTGAGTAGATAATGATGCAAGATTTTGTGAAATAGGACTATGAAAAGGCATGCTCTATTTAATTGCTCTCTAGTACATTAAAGACCCCATTTTAATGATAAGTAACGGAAAGTATAATGGCTTGTGTAACTAATGAAACAGGTCGATTATTCGAACTACCACTGATCATTACATTATGTACATTTGCAGACCATTATTCCGACTTCCTATATAGGGCACTAGCTTCTGCCCGCGACTCCATCCCCGTGGAAGCCTAAAATAACTATACCATGAAATATGTATGACCTATGGCACTCGGAAATAGTGTAGCTTTCTATCAGTGAAAAATTTTTGTAAATCTTTTGTAGTTTCGGAGATTACCTCCTAGATCAAAACTTACAAACTTTACTTTTTTATAATATTAGTGTACTTAGATTTATTTTATTCTATAGGTAGATACATAAAAAAAAAACTCTTTCTAAACAAACATTTAACGAGATTTTCTCTTGGCATAAAACATCCACGCAGTACTACTCAGCCGTTCATTGCCCAAATAGTGAAATAAACCAACAGCTCTACATCCCTTTCTATCCGTTCCTGAGTAAAAGGGAGAAAACGCTTCCACTTTTAAATAGTGCTCATTTATTCGGAATGCTACACTGGTTTGGTATAAGCGCAAAAAAGCTCTGGAATGCCATTGTAGGTGACGCTAAAGAATTTTCGCTATGCATTTTATCTTGTTGTAGCTAAATGGATCCGTATTGAAAATATGCGTGCAGAATTTAAAATAGTTTGCGAATTACGGTATACGCTTGGAATTTTGTTTAAAAAGATGTCAAGTGTGAATATGTCTTGAATTCTTTTTTATAACAGTGCTGTGATCTCTTTCTTGGACGATGCACAGATTATAAAATCTTCAATGATTCACGGTATTTAAATGCCAGTCAATATTATTTGGAGCATTGGTGGCCCAGTGGAAACGGTCGTTACTTACGACTTGTATGTCGGGTACGTATCAAAATCCCGAATTTTAAAATACCGATGGACGAAATCCCGAAAATTGAAACGCCGAATGGTTGTTTGGTCGAAAGTTTAAAATCCCGAAAGTTTAAAATCCCGAAGTTTAAAATCCCGAAGTTCAAAATCCCGAAATTGTCACCGTTTCCGAGAAAAACTATTTTTTGTAAACCTAACCTCAAAACACTTAAAAGTTGCCTAATTTTTTTTAAATAATTAACCTATTCTAACTAGTTCGGTTCCAGGTAGCCTACTAAAAATAATCTCTTTTTTTCTATTAGCGCAAGTCGTTTCTGGCGCCCATATTTTGTGTAAAAGTATTTTTTTTCTATATAATCCTGTCGTTTCTGCCACTCGCCGGCCGCTACCGCGGCACCGCTCGCTTCGCTCGCTCGGCTCGTGCGTAGGGGTCACAGTTTTAACCTAAACTAACCTAACAATTTTTTTAAAAATAATTAGCCTAATCTTTCGTCCATTTGGGATTTCGTCCTTTCGAGCATTTGAACATCGGTATTTTGTGTTTCGATATAACGACTATCGGCATTTAAAACTTTCGGTATTTTGAATTTCGGTGTTTTGGACGTCGGTATTTCAATCATAGGTATTATGAACTTTCGGGATTTTGATACGTACCCTGTATGTCGTAGGTCCGAACCCTGATAGCCAATTTACTTTTTGTAAATTATTTCATCACCACTGCTCTCAAAACTGTGAAGGAAAACATCGTGAGGAAACCGGCATGTCCTAGAACCAAAAAATCGAAGACCTGTGACACCTACCAACCCGCACTGGGCCCGCGTGGTAGATTACAGCCCACTCCCTCTCACAAAGAGGAGGCCTGTGTCCCAGCTGTGGAAACATTATAGGCTGATTATGCAATATTATTTATTTCTAATAAGCGATATCTCCTTGACCACTTTAGCTTAAATACCACTGCCATACTCACACAGCAAATCATTCTAAAAACCTATTAAGCCAATTACGAAATATACAATTCTAGAAAAATAAATCTGCATAATCTATCTTTGTCAAGCGGAAGACGCCCACTTCTAAACATGGTCCTCTTAGCTACAACGAGCATTCTTGAAGGTAATACTGGCCATCCACGCTTATGTGTTTGGCGTTGCCATAGCAACGGTACTGGCAACTAGGAAGCCTGGCATCCCGCAGTTTATAATCATTAGCAGCGGTAAACTACTTGTAGGCTACTTATTATAAACTACTTATATAGTTGTAAACGACATAACAGGGTAACGGGTCGAACACGACCTCCAGATATAGGCAGGCACAGTCTTAGATAACCGAGATGCTTCGAATCGCAAAGAACTTTACGGCTATACAATACCATTACCAGACTGGCCTTGTATCGGCTGTAAGGTCATCTTGTAAGTTATTTATTAGGTACCCTTTAACCGTCTACTACTGAAAATAGACTTTCTGACTCGCCTTATAAATTCTTCAACACTACTTATGGATTGCACATGGCTAGAAATAAAATCGCAATTCAAAGTACTTACAGCTAACCTTTTTTTTTCTAGTTCAAAAGACAAAAATTCAATCCTGCAAAGATATCGAATTCCGAACAATATTCCAAGAATTCCTTACACAAATCTTTGGCGCCTTATTTAAGCTTGTTCCTAATTTGAAAAGCATTTAACCAAACATTTACCGACATATTGCGTGCCTGTCCTGTCGGTTATCTTAGTTAAACCAAGGTTAACGTCGTCGCACATTTTATTCGCCGCTCCATTACTATAAATAGTCGTTGTCCTTTTAAAACTGATTTATCCATCGCCATTTTAGTGTTTAATTAAGTGTAATCGGCTAATCGGAATCGCTTTTAATCGATATGAACCGCTACTGTTTATTATTGCGTTTCATCTATATTGTCGGCGATTCTCTCTTGCTAAACGATGTTTTTGTTTGAACTACAGCTATCGAATCGATATGCCTTTTATAGCTGGCTCCTGGTTACTGCAAGTTTATAGTCTCTGATTTAGTGAATGTCCCATCAAATCTCAAGTTAATTAGCCGACAATGCAATACAACATTAGAAAATTCTAATGTTGTATTGCATTTAAATTATCAGAACAGAAATCTGTTCTGATAATTTAGCTACCAACGTATTGAAAAGTGGAAGTGAGATTAAATAGGTCTCTCTACATGTTCCTCACATGATCTGACCATAATTATGTCTGGACTTTAAAAGACACTTTGACCCCTGGATTTCTTTCGCCATTTCTTCTCAGGAGTAGTAATAGGAAAATGTCGACTCAATCAAACTTTTTTTTTTAATATGACGTGCAAAACTGTGTCCGATATCGTCTTTACAGAATGTTTAATTTAATTTCAATAAAATGGTTATCCTTTTGTATTTATTTTATATTAGAGCACATTTTCATTTAATTACTGGCTTAAAAATGACTGCACTAGCCGTGAAATATAAGAACCGTAACGATACCTAATAATAAGAAACATAACATAAACTGACATTAGACAAGCCAATATGTCCCGCTACTGTAGAAACCTCAAAAAGTCACGCTTTTCAATCCGTGTCATTAATTTAACGGCCATATTGCAAATCTTTTGTAAAAAAAATGCTTATAAAAGTCATATCTTTTGTGAGCACTACTTTTGCACAATGTTCTTTTGTAATCCCTGAAATATTTTAAATGTCAGCATCTTTTATGCGGCGGTGACTGCATTTTTTCTGCAAAATACAGTTATTCAATCCTTTTATCGTGAGTCCCTGAAAAAACCGGAATAGGTACTATTATTCTGTAGATATATTATAGGTTATCCTTCTTCATTTAGTGTCTTTAACGTTACTGAAGGTTAGTCATCAGCGCCGAATATTTCTTCTTGCCACTGCTGTGTGCGCTTTTGGTTTTTTTAACGTATTATCTTGGACATCCACGGCATCACTATCACACAGGAAAGTTAAATGTATAATAGAAATACTTATATGAAGACGCTTTATGCTTTTTTTTTATTCCATCCACGATAACGTTATAACGTGCACGTACCTATTTCCATACATTAGCACTAAGGTGCCTCTAAAAAATAATATTTGTTCCGAACGGGAATGTAATTCGCGACTTTCGTACCGTATCAAACGTCAATCAATGTTATCGTAGGAGTCCTTTTATCGCTGTTCACAAGTCCGAAACCCGAAAATTTTGTCAGATTTGGGCTGATTTTTCAATCGACAGATATATTTTATTCGTGGAATAAAATTGACGCCTGACAGTTTTTGTATGGAAGAACTGTCAAAAATTCAAAATTATTCCTCCGATAAAATCAACTGGCGTTGGAAAAATCAGCCCCAATTTAGACGACCGCTATTCTTCCGACAACTGTTTGCTGTACGATAGCCTGTCGGGTGGTTGTGAATGCAGTAGTGCCGAAGCAGATTCTGCGACTGCTCAATCGTCAAATTTGACCAAAACTTGCACTTAACAAAGTAACTTCACAGTCGCTGGTTGATTTACCGACAGCTGACAGTATCCTATTTTAGAATTCGGACTTAAATTTTCACCTTGCCTAAATTCAGTTCGTTTATGAAGTTTAGTTGCACCAATCTTCAAAGAGATAAACGTTTCTGATAATATGTAGGAACACTTGTACAGGAAGCTTGAAATGGTATTGATGTGTTAACGGTGCAATTTCCGCATCTGGGCAACCATTGATTGGCCTGAATATTAAACTCGCTGTTCATGTTCGTTCTGAAAATGGAAATGAGGGAAGCTAAACCAATTATTATTTTAGTACCAAATTAAATTTAATGTTAGACAAACGAATGATCGAAGAACACAGTTTATATAGCTTATTTTGGCAGATTTTTCAATCGACATATAATTTTTATTCGTGAATTAAAACTGACGTCTGACAGATTTTGTGTGGAAAGACTGTCAAAAATTCAAAATTATTCCTCGGATAAAATTATCTGGCGTTGGAAAAATCAGCTCTTACTTGGTTTTGTCGCGAATTGCATTCCAATTTTGAAGAATCCAAACTGTTTTCTTATTTTTACAGTTCTAAAATTTTCTCTCGTTTATCATCAGCCAGTAATTTTTCTCATTCCCGCCTTCGTCATAATGTCCTGTCAACCTTCAATAATTTATTTAACTGTTGTAGCTCCATTACCATCTCACAAACGCCGATGTTCTAACCAACGGGCAGCACAATTTATGCAACTAATTTATATGCTAGGACCGCTATTTCTTTGTCTATGCACCGAGGTTGGAATCCGTAGCAATGTAAACCTGTTACCACATACAATGGTAGACGAGATTACTGAAGGGAATTGAACTGTCATAAAGTAAATAAAGTGAATGTGGGAGGAAGGAATAAAGAATGGCTCCCTAGCTTTCCTTGATTTCAGATCGGCGGGGTAATTACATAACACACGTAAACTGACAATTGATCGCAATGCATTTCATTTTGACAGTTCAACTACGTTCATTGCGGTATTTAGGTCCATGAGTAGACGAATTTTTAAACTTAATAAGCAATGGATTAGTTTTTTTACAATTAGGGTACTGATCCGGATTTGGCATTAGGATAAGCTTATATACAAGATGTGGCGTAAATAGTAGTCCACGGTTAACATACCAGATAATTTACGATAACATAATAAAATTTTAACCATTTATAGTAAGTAGTACATTTTTGTTACAAAAAATCGCTCTTGAATTTGCATGATATGTTAAAAATTGGGGTTAAAATAGAGAAGAACAGTTTTTTATCAAAAGTTCTAAATTTACATAAAAATCCATCATTTTACACGATAGCTCTAGTATTCAACAGTAAATAAAATCAAAATGAAAAAAAATATGTTTTTTGTTGAAACTGCAACCAAGTTTGTAAAAAAAAGATAGACATTTCGTAAATAAGAAACAAAAAATATATATTTTCGGAACCCTTGGGAAAAAATGGTTAAAATTGTAATATGTTACAGTAAATTATCTGGTATATCGAATCCTAAACGGTGTACCACTATTTATGCCACAGCCTGTATAAGTTTCCTAGGTTTGGCGTATTTATCTCAAGCTGCTGAGTTCCTTGAAGAGGACTTGGTAAAGAACAGTTTCCTATTGTTTTAGATTTGTATCTTGTCTGATGAAGTGGTGATTTCTTAATGTATTATAGAGGAACAGGATGTAAACTTCACTCATCCTCTATAGAAAAGAAAAATCCTTCGACCAGACGGGTGCTGTGTCTGGTGGGCAAACCCAACGATTGATGTCGTTGAATATATGCTAGTCGCACGGAAGCTGGATTTTGCATGGCGTCAGCATGATGCGTAGTTCGCATTTGGCGATGTAGATCACTCACAGAATCATCAGCTTCTTTTCAATTACCTACTACATTTATATAGATTTTATAATTATGCGTATAGGGAAGCTAAGCTTTCGCAATCAACCTAAAATGCCATATTTTAAGTTTTTCTATTTGTAAACTTATTCCTGAATTAAGTATCGTTATGTTCCTTGCGCTCCTTCTAAAAATTTTCGATGAGTAGACTATGTCTTAATAAAATTACAATATTTACAATGTATATCTTTAATTACATTCTATCCGGCCTTAAACTTCCGTGGTGTTACCTTTCTTCCTCAAGGAGTAAGTGAAGAAATGGCACTTTGAAGGCTTCATATCAACATGTTTGGTATCAAATGGCGTTAGGGTGGTTAAAAGTGATCAAATTCCGTTAGTATTGTGTAGCTATAAAGAGGAATCAGGTACCTTGGAATTTACTCACGATAAAGATTTATAGTTGGTATCATGTTGGTATAGTAGTGCGAATATATCCGTAGTGCTTTTAAAGTCGCTACGATACACAAAATACTTTGTGAAAAAAGGTTGCGCTGGTACAGACATGTGATGAGGCGAGATGATGACTATATTATGACTAAAAGAGTCATGAATATAGAAGGTGGAAAAAGAGGCCGTGGACGACCACCAATAACTAGGCTACGAATAATAAAAAATGACATGATACCGACCGCAACCCAACAAAAGCGGCCATTGTTGTTTACACCTTTGGCAAGTCTGCCGCGGTCAGACCTTAGTTGGTTTGGTATAAAATACGAAGTGGAATACTTTTTCAGTTGCTTTTTCTTAGCCTGCGAAATCTCTGGCTGTTTCGTTGCAACGAAAGATTTTAACTATCGAGTCGAAACTGACAGGAATTTTCACATGTGACAGATTTTTCCTTGGAAAATCGACCATACGCGACTATTTTATCTCGTTCCTCCCCAACAAATTGATTTCTACAGTACGTACCTACAGTTCATCTTTTAGAATCTAGAAAAAAAAAGGTCTTTATTATTCAAATTCCTCCTTTCGAAACATTGAAATTACATACAATGGAACCATCAAAACATTTAGCAAGATACAACTTTCAAAATATTGTACAAATTGATTCTGTAAACATTGTTATTCGACATTGTGCCTCTCCATTTTATGCAAGTTTTATGTAATTTTACAGCGGCTAAATTGCCAAGGATTCAATGCTTTCCATTCTGATCCCATGCCTGACTTAAATATTTAAATGCAACGATATTGGTGCGTTCAAATTATCGAGCTAATTGGAATTAAATTAAACATGCTATTGTGTAACGATTGCGAATGGATACACTGAGTTTCAAGTTTTTTTTTTATATAAAATTATTGCGACAGCAATGTGGGTATACAGGGTTATTTTAAATTGGTTAGCTAAACTCCGCAGACGCGACGGTATTGATATCTAAAACATATGATACAACTTCAATTCCTTTTTTGTTTGGGGGTCATCGACTGCAGTTATTGCAGTCACTTGAAATATCAATTGAGTAAAACTGCTAGCCAGTTTAAAATAACCCTGTATAATACTTTAGTACCTGAATATTATAAGCCTAGTTAAATTAAACATGATATTTTGTAAAGATTGTTAATGAATTCACTGTTATTTTTAACCGACTTCAAAAAAGGAGGTTCTGTATTCGACCCGTATGTATGTATGTATGTATGTATGTATGTATGTATGTATGTATGTTTGTTTGTCCGCGATTTTCTCAAAAACTAATGAACCGATTTTGATAATTCTTTCACGAATGTGATCTACATACTTTCAGGAAGGTTTTAGTATATAATACATTATATAATTATTCTTATGTACGATGTTATATGCATAAATGTACTGCATCTCCGGCATTTCTATACGAATTTTGATGATTCTTCTAGTCGGTGTCTTCAATTCCTCAATGCACTAGTGTTATTTGAATTTTTGTGGAGTAGGTACAACTAAAAAGTGAAAAATAAAAACTTTTTTACAAAAAAAACAACCGACTTCAAAAAAAACTACAAAGTGATAAATAACTTTAATTTCGGAAGTCGGTGTCAAAAAACGAAAATGCGGAACCAACGACACCGACTTCCGAAATTAAAGTTATTTATCACTTTGTAGTTTTTTTTTGAAGTCGGTTGTTTTTTTTGTAAAAAAGTTTTTTAAAATCGTACTTGATTTTATGGGTTAAAGGAGGACACCAAAAGAAAGGCCGTTCTAAAGATTTCAATAATGCGTTTATTATCCTTTTATTTATACAGGTTGAAATTACCGTTATTACCTACTCATCATTATGAACAACCTTTACTATGGGACCAAAAATGAAATCCCGAAAAAAAAAAAAACAGCTCATCCCTACATTTTGACGAGTTATGCGAACATAAATGTAGGGAACAGCAGATTTTTTTTTCACACGACGTTTTTATCATACGGTACCCTTGGTAAGACTGGTTGTCAGATTTTCGGGCTTCTGACGACCCGTAACGACTGTCAAAGATCCACGAATGACAGCCGGGACCAACGGCTTAACGTGCTTTCCGAGGCACCACGGATATCTATGCGAGGCACGGAGGGGTCTTGGTATGTAAAGGATGGTCACCCATCCACGGACCAACCGCGGCAAGCGTAGCTTAAACTGATCGATCGACCCGTGTGTCTGATATTACTTAGCCACAAGCCCCTCTAAAGTTGAAATCTTCTTAATACAGATGAATGTGTTACACATTCCCTTAAGTTAGTGATTGCATAAGAATTTAATCTAAACAGGATTCGTTTACACATTCGTCAGATACTTTGAGAACATACAGTAGAAGCCACACTACTACAAATACCGAATATAGTCACAAATACAGCAATATGCGGATTCTTCGATGTAATGAGTGTGCGCGTGGGCAAGCCCGTTTTATACCCACGCCTGGTGACCTAGCGAACTTGGAATAAGGCATGAAACCACTGACTGCTTTCTAAAGCATTCATTTGTAGAAAGAACATTCTTTAGGTTTTAGTAAAAAAATATAATAAGATTCCTAGTACTTAATTTCTGCCATTCGTGGATCTTTGACAGTCGTTACGGGTGGTCAGAAGCCCGAAAGTCTGACAACCAGTCTTACCAAGGGGTATCGTATTACCCAGTAACTGGGTTGTGGAGGTCAGATAGGCAGTCGCTCCATGTAAAATACTGGTATTCAGCTGCATCCGGTTAGACTGGAAGCCGACCCCAACATAGTTGGGAAAAGGCTAGGCAGATGATGATGAGTACTTAATTTCTAATAGCTCCTATCATAATACAATAGGGGTAAGTTTACAGTAGTGGTTATTATTTTTATTTGTTTGTGACATCATGATCTCTCCCTTTTTGCGTAACGTAAAGTCAACAAAAGAGATAAGTATGCAGGATCGTCGGATATAGTTGAAGTTTAGTAAGAAACCGATGGATGTTTTTGAATTAAATTTAACTTGATAAATGAACTGTTTGTTTCCTATTAATTAAATTAAATTTTATTTAAAGACATCCAACTGTTTCTTACTAAACTTCAACTATATCCGACGATCCTGCATATTTACCTCTTTTTTTGACTGTAAATACAAAATAACTAGCAAAGTGGAAAAAAAAATGAACCCTAAACGTGAAATTGAGCATTGACTAAGAGTCGGTCAAACACTAGCTACCATGCTGCTATCCTATTATTACGGAAACCACCGTAGGTTGGTAACCAGATAAATGGTCGGTCGGTAATCGATAAGAGTATGTAGGAAGACTAGTGTATATCGTTTATCCACTTTCTTAAAGGTAACATTTGTGGGAAATGCGACTACATTGCCTGAACTTGATTTTATAAGCTCGAAAACTCTTGATTTCTTATGTAGCTCAGCTTCCTGCCAACACAAGCCTTAATCACGGACCACCCACAGAAGAATTACGTCAATTTCCTCCATAAACACACCTTTTTCAATTATTTATGCTTTGTAATATATTTTTATTATAATTTAATCAGACCACATGGGAACCTGTTATGGCGAGAACAGTTTAACCTTTCAAGAATGTGTCTCTTGACTCTTGCAAAGATTAGGTCATCCCATCTCGTTTTTTCATGCATGCTGTGAATTGAGATGAGCGTTGGATCCGCTATATATTAAAGGTATTTTACGTGTTCGATTCATATCGGTTTTTTTTTTTTCGGAAAACTCGTGTGACCACTAGGTAATCGACCGGTCTATTCTGTAAAAATGTCACGGTCAAAATTTAGGTGAAGTGAGCTGTCATTCCACTTGAAGTTAGGGATAGACACTATTGACAGCTCATTTCTTCTTCGTCGTATCGATGATTTCATAAATATTTTTCAGTAAGCTTTGACCAAAATTCGGCCACTACTACACTACATACAAGACCGTTGGCCGCGCAAAAGTCTTCCATAGGGCAGGAGGCCTAGCACAAGCTCTTAACGCGATCCATTTTAGGACCTAAACTGAACTGTTCTTCTAATTCGTACCATGACGTTAGTTTAACGATTCAGTTTAGGCCGTGCCATCTGCTGACAGCGATTGTCCCAAACTGAGTCGCAAGTTTTGGTTTCATTCATTCTTGTTTTGTACCATGACGTCGAGGAACCTAAACTGAAATGTCTTGTCTTTGAATCGTTTTTAATTAGATCATGGTAGGCCACTAGCATAGCTATTCACAAACACTCGATACGCTTCCGTATCGTATCGAACATCAATCAATGCTATCGTAGGAGTCTTCTAAACGCTGTTCACAAGTCCAAAACCCGAAAGTTTTGTCAGTTTAAATCAAATAGACGCCCGCTATTCTTCCAACAGCTATTTGCTATCGGGGGCAATTCAAATCAGGTTATCGAAATGTGTAATTTTCGATACGATAGCCTGTCGTATGGTTGTGAATAGCTATGCAGGTGTTTTAACACAGAGCGCACAAGTGATGAGGCATTGTTTGTGATCTGTCTGCGCTGTCGCACTGTGGCTCATTGGAGTACATGACTAAGCCTAGTTTAAGCTCACTTCACCTAAGTTTTCTTGGAGAGATTTTTACAGAATATGTAGATCGGCTAATGATTTGGTTTACGATGGTGCACCGTGGATTCTCAAATATAACTTTTTGAATCATTACCAGCTTGGGAAAGTATACCTTGTGGTCGTGAAGAGGCAAAGGTCTTTTAGGTCAAATTGCACAAAAAGCATACGACTTTGAGTCATCAGCAGAAATTGGATCATCAAAATACATTGGAGTGAAAGGTTCCAAAACTAATAGCCTGTAGTCAAAAGTAAGTACTTTTTGTCTTCTGGGGGCCTAAAAACGCCACATTAAGCAATTCCTCTAAAAGCGATTAATTTCCTGAATTCCCAGGGCCTGACTGTGGCGTATCTTGTTGAATGTTCCGGCCGATCAAATTACTTTCGTGTGATAATTTCGTTTTAGTGTCTACTAACTTCAGCCCGCGACTTCGCCCGCGTGAAATTTTTTAACATAAAATATATCCTTTGAAACTCGGCAATACTGTAGCTTCACATTAGTGAAAGAATTTTCGGAATCGGATCAGTAGTTTCGATATAATATTATGGTATCTACAACACTGAAGGTCTATTTTCGTACTTAAAAAACGTTCGAGTTCAAGTCGCAATCCCATCTCAACTACAATAAATGTCTAAAACTTGTCAAAAATGTAGGGAAATTAAACGTATTTTTGACAGATTGAGACTGATATCGGACTGTGAACGTTATTAAAATTACGAGAATTGCCCCTCTGGTGTCATAGGGGCAATTTCCACCAACCCCACATAACCAGTGCAAGACAAGATATTAAGTCGAAGGAAAAAATAACAGAGGGTATATAATTCCTTTTATATTCATCCCTCCGTACGTTGGGATTTCCACAAAGCAAAGTTTTTATAACTCTGTTGCACGCATGGCTTCCCAGAAGGTTCGTGCAAATAAAGTTTTCATAACATAATACGTTCATCATAATTCACGGATCGTGTATATCTAACAATGAAGACACCGTAGAATTAACAATGATTATAATTATTTTAATAACACTTAATAACTGTATAGGTACCTACGACTGATGCCATGATCATTTGATGAATAACACGATTGTATTGAATATCTTTGGACCATTCATAGAGGGGCCCGTGGCTAAATAATAATAACTGCCGCACAGGTCGATCGATCAGGTTAAGCTACGCTTGCCGCGGTTGGTTTGTGGATGGGTGATCATCTTTACATACCGAGACCCCTCCGTGCCTCGGATCGGAAAGCACGCTAAGCCTTTGGCCTCGGCTGTCATTCGTGGATCTTTGACAGTCGTTACGGGTCGTCAGAAGCCGGAAAATCTGACAACCAGTTTTACCAAGGGTATCGTATTACCCAGTAACTGGGTTGTGGAGGTCAGATTACAGATAGGTAGTCGCTCCATGTAAAATACTGGTATTCAGCTGCATCCGGTTAGACTGGAAGCCGACCCCAACATAGTTGAGAAAAGGCTAGGCAGATGATGATCTTTGGACCATTCATAACAGTTGGTACTGTCACCAGCAGACCACCCGTTTTATCATAAATTGCAGGCCGATGACTGCACTCTGGTAAAATAGTAATAATATTAACTGAAGAACCTAGGTACCGACTGAATTCTTCTTTAGGAAGGTGAGGAATATCATACATAATGTATGTTATGTATGATATCTTCTGCCTGTTTTACCCAAAGGTTTAGGCAGAAAGTATACCTGCGTAGTACATCCACATTCGCCAGTTACGTTTAAGTCCCATGTAATAGGGAGCGAGCCTATTGCCATCAATCGGGCACACATACAGACTCTGGGCTGTTACAGGGAAATTCCTGATCGAAAAACCCCATAACACTTTTCCCGACAAACCCAGGATCTCAAGCTTAGCATTAGCGCTTGCGAACCACTAGAGTTTATTGGTCTAGTGACTAGATCAACGAGGTAGTAAAAGTTGAGAAATATCGTAGACACAATAATTAATGTTCAATCTATTGCGGCAAGAACAAGCTGATGATGGCAAAAAGTTTAGGTTTTATAGGCTTAAGAGGCCTAGTTTGTAGGTATAAATCCGCATCGATATAATATTTCATCTAGCCAGCAATTAACATATTCGAGTAACGTCACGTCATCAGATATAACCGCTAATGTTCCGCTCGTTTTAAACCTGTCGTCATCAAGGTCATGGCGTAGGCATATTGAGTTCTATAACACTAGTCATTTATTGGCGCCTCTCGCGTTTTTATGGAGGAAATTGTGAATGACGAATACGTAACCCTGAAGCCATAATCATAATTATTTAAATATCAAACATGTTACTGAGAATTTCAATAGATGCTAACCAATGAAGCAATGGATTTGGTAAATCAACATCTATGTAGAAGCGAATGTTTGCTTGCTTGATGAATATCACAGACAATGAAGCAAAAACACAGTAGGCAAATAATAATAAGAATGATGACATAACTGAAAAGTCTCAGAACAACATTCAAGGCATTCCTAATGATCATTGACTTACTATAAGAGATGAGATGAGTACGCAAGAAGAGACATTGACCCTTGCAATCCGGTCAACGGTGAAGGTAACATTCTTTATAGCGGAAATAACTTGTAATCTGTTCAACTATAATGTCGGAATCAAAGTGTCGGAAAGAATTATTTCTTTATGCTTCCATCCCTTGACAGGAAGGAGATAACACGTTTATCAAAGCCAGGTGCAATTGAAGTCACAAGTTCAATAGAAACGTGTTGGGACAGGTAGTAACGTGTTTAAGAGCATCGATATGGAATTTAATGTCGATAAGTATGTTAAGCGTGGGATTACAAATCAAGGAAAGAATCTCGGGCGAGTCGACATCCATTTTAAAATTTGGTAGGAGTTAACCGGAATATTTGTCATTGTGAGTTTTAAGAATGAATGAGTGAGTTAGACAAATTTTACTCCTGGGAGCCAGACAAAAAATAAATGAAGTTCTAATTGTCTTACTCTATAAGGTCAAATTCTTGATTCTTCGCACAAATTAACTTCCGCCAGTGAAGTGAACGAAAATGTTCTTTTTACGTCAATTTGTAAATAATTAACTACGATCATAGTATTCTTTATTTCATTGATAAAGAACCATAAAGTAATGAAACCAAACTCTAGACAATGACCAGTCACGATCTGAAGCCCAGCAATTATAAGTTGGTCACAGAACAACAGACCCAACAAGGCATAACAAACTCATAAGCTACGGGAGATTCACTCGGTTCGGTTACACATTCAATATAACTAGAGCAGAACACCACAACAGAGTCGTAGACTTATATCCGACACGGTGTTAAATGTCAACTTTAAACGTTTTGAGTTGAGCGTTCGAAATGCTTCAGCTTATGTCAAATTATGTTAGATTATCAAAATGGGTCTTATGAAAGCTAAAAACAGACTTATTCGCAACGATAACTCGTGAAAGTGAAAATCAATGAAGAATACCTAAAAATTATTAACAATGATTGGTGTACCCCAAGGGATTATCTTGGGTCCCATAATGATATTAATCAATAGAGATAAAATAAACCAGATTTCCCATCAAATACACACTTTATAATGCCACCTAGCTAGGAAAAAAAACGTGAGGATATTAGCGATGAAGTGTAAATTAAACGTTATATTGATTATCTTACAAACCCTTCTACGTCCATCTAGGATGGGTAACAACATAACAACAACCTGTGCTCGACCTGGTTTTCCTAATCATTGTTATGGCCAGATGGAAGACAAGTACTTGGCACATTATGCATGATGAATCTGTTTGATCACGCACGACTTGTAGTTATCTAAAGCAAAGCTTTGGCAGCCTTCACTGGGTCAAACAAGGTGAACACTTAGGAATTTTAAGCCATTCAAAAAATGACACTATTAACCGTGAAGATTTTTTAAAACCCATTTTGTACTTCAAATACTCTATCAATGGAATCTACCAAATTGAAAATTAATTTGAAACGTTTCAAACGGTCGAATTTGAATTTAGAGTGGCACTGATTCGTAATGTCAGTTCTATTAATAGTTCTAATTTAAATTGCCGATACTTAATATAAAAGTAATAAAACTATTGCAATCTTAATTGGTATACTATCCAATAGGGGCTTGTAGCTAAGTAATAACAACTGCACGGGTCGATCGATCAGGTTAAGCTACGTTGCCGCGGTTGGTCCGTGGATGGGTGACCATATTTACATAATAAGACCCCATCGTGCCTCGGAAAGCACGTTAAGCTGTTGGTCCTGGCTGTAATTCGTGGATCTTTGACAGTCGTTACGGGTCGTCAGAAGCCCGAAAGTTTGACAACCAGTCTTACCAAGGTGTCGTATTACCCAGTAACTGGGTTGTGGAGGTCAGATTACAGATAGGTAGTCGCTCCATGTAAAATACTGGTATTCAGCTGCATCCGGTTAGACTGGAAGCCGACCCCAACATAGTTGAGAAAAGGCTAGGCAGATGATGATCTTTGGACCATTCATAACAGTTGGTACTGTCACCAGCAGACCACCCGTTTTATCATAAATTGCAGGCCGATGACTGCACTCTGGTAAAATAGTAATAATATTAACTGAAGAACCTAGGTACCGACTGAATTCTTCTTTAGGAAGGTGAGGAATATCATACATAGGAAGGAAGCGCGGTCTGCGCGACGAGCGGACGTGCGCGCGGAGCTCTCGCGCTCCGTGCCCATTGCCTCGAGTGACGCAATATTTTTATAAGATTACCTACATCAGTTAGCGCTCATATTATTATGAGTGTGGAAACTAAGGGAGGCCTCTTAGGCACTCCCGGAAACTTTGAAACTAGTGAAATGGACACGGACAGTGCAATTGTGAACAATAAAAAGAACAGTGACTATAAATTAACTAGTGTAAGTGAACTTTCCCCGGACAATGAAGGACAATATGCAGTTGTTTGTTGGTACTGCGCAAAAGTTAACGTAATTAAAAAATTCCATGAGTGGCAGGGACTCCAAACTAAGATTAAACAATTAACTTGTAGATTGTGTAACAAGAGAAGTGTCGTGAAATGTTTTATAAAAACTTCTGCAAATATTTCAAACGGACACCTAGTGAACAGTGTAAACGAAATCAATATATATTCGTGTAATATAAATTTCTGCAAAATAAATAAAATAGACTGCCGCAAGTGCAATGGCCAGTTAAATGTTAAGTACATGCCAATTATAGGACTTGAAAGTGAAGAAAACGTGACCTGTGAATGTGGCACAGTGAACAAAATAGTATCGAAATATAGAGAGATACCCAGGACCCAAAGTACAAGGGCTGAGCCATCGCTATGTGGGTCGGGTCGCCCCACTCGCCGGACACCGCGTCACGCCTGTGGTGGCGCAATTGCTGCGACGGCGGCGCCCGGCAGCGTGACCGCTGGCGCCGCGCGAACGAAACCAACCGAAGCCACCGCTGTCGCGCGAGCTCCCAACGTTGCACCCGCCGCGCGCGCGCGCGAAGACTTGACCATCTCGACGCTTCTGCGCGCCGACTCCGAGGCCCCGTTGGTTCACGCGACGGCGCAAGCGCGCGCCACCATTCCTACCGTGGCCTCGCAGCGAGTGCAGCGACAACCCGGCATAACAACGAGCAACCGTTTCTCCTTGCTCTCCACCGAAGAGGAGCATAAAAACGAATTGGAAAGGGAAAAAGACTACGCCCACGCGACTTTTACCTCACCCAAACCCAAGAAGAGAAAGAGAGGTGCCGTCACTCCTAACTCGACAGTGACCAATGGACAAACAAGAGTGATCACATCATCCACTCACATTCCCGACATAATCATAACAGACGTCAAGAAAATCAATGATCCGGAATATCTTAACAAAATTAGAAAAATAACCACTGACCATGGAGCAAGACACGCCATGGCAAGGAACAAAAGAACCATCACGATCCGCGTATACACCGCGGACACGAGGAAAATAATTATAGAAGAGTTGAGGAAACTTGACGACGGGCTCCGCTTCGTGGCACGCGTCCCTAAAGCCCAGCAGATCCATCAGACGAAGGTGGTGCTCATCACAAACATCTACGATGAGACGAATGAGGCATGCCTTGAGGAAATGGAGAGGTGCATCGGTGTGAAACCAATCAAAATGAGAACAATTAAAGGTGACCTACAATTATTTATCTTTGATGGTGCCCACTCATACGATGAAATCGCCACGCTCATGAAGACAACAAAGCATGCGTACTTCGGGGCCTTCAGCATGAAGCCTCAGGAATACAAAGATGACCCCAGGAGAGTAGTACAGTGTAAGAAATGTTTCCTCTTCACGCATGCGACATCGGCGTGTCACGGTGAGAAGAAACAACCCACCTTCACAATTCAAAACGAAGAAGGCATAGATATCGAAATATGCACAGCATGTAAAAAACCGGGCCATGGGGCTAACCAAGCCAAATGCGAGAAGTTCCAGAAGGCAGTGGACCGTCAATTGGCACAACACGAAGAAAAAGAAAGAAAAAAAAGAGAAGCAGCTGAACGCAAACACGCAGCACTAAGACACCGGCGGGAAAACGTCTCGTACGTGAACATAACCTCCACTTCACAATTTCCACCGTTGCCCAAACAGGCGCGCCAATCACAACCACAACCACAGCACCAGCCACCAATGCAACTAAATGAACACACAACAAACGAAGAAAACAGCATGGAGCCCCTAGGGCAAGAGCTACAAACAACAATGAAACAAATATTACACCAACTACAGCTACAACACGAAATCCTCGTAAAAATTCTCAACAAATAATCTGAGAAATCAACATCATAAGCTGCGCATACTGCACCTCAATGCGCAAGGACTAAAAGGTAAATTTCTCGAACTAAAATCCTTAGCCGACCGTTTTAAACCACATGTAATCATAGTTAACGAGTGCCGGGTGGACTTCTCCAAAATCCGCATGAATCTCTTGAACTACGACAAGATCACGCATTCGATCGCGTCGCATCTAACTACAGTCATGTACGTGATGCGTGGAATACGCTGGAGTCAGACCGACGTAACCCCAGGAACCGAAGAAAGAGATCGCCTCATCAAAGGCGTCGCTATCAACCTCACTTATGATCATCTGACCGGAGATTCCCTAAAAATTAAGGGGATATATATACCGCACAGATCAGAGCACTTTGACGCCGTAGCGCTTAATGATGAGCTAGAAGACATCATAACCGAAGCTCCAAACATCACCATCGGGGACCTCAACCTTAAAATGACCGCACTCAACCAGACAAGAGACGAAGGGGCAGGAATACTCGTCCGCGATCTCTGTAACTCCGACGTCTGCACCATACACCACACAGGCCTACCGTCGCGACCTAACAGTCTGGGCTATGGCATCCTCGATGCAGCCATCTTCTCACACGATGCGCAAGCTTTCGACACCATAACATGCCGACAAATAACATCGGTTGGCTCCGATCATATGCCCTGGCTACTGGAACTAAGCATAGTGGTGGACAGAGAGAAAACACTGGTAAGAAATACCCGCGCTATTGCAAACAACGAAGAAACCAGACAACAATTCCAACAAACCCTATCGGACAAAAACACGCCCCTACCAAAGGAAATCACAACCGACGCAGAATGCGAAGAATATATACTACAACTAGAAAAAGCCATCACAGAAACCTTGGATGAATATGCGCCACTACATGAAAACAACAGAAGAGATCAACTTCCAGAAGAGATTAATGAACTGATCGACAAAAGAAACCAAGCAAAAAGTAAAGCGTGGCGGCTGCGCCTCAACCAGGATAGAATAACGGAACAAAGAAGAATCTACAATCGTCTGAAACGCCAGGTTCAACAATCACTCGTGGAATATAGCAGCACAAAATGGACCCGGATAATAAACAATCCACAGAACAACAGAGCTCACATGTGGCGAATCCAACGCAACCTGAAGGCTCCAATACAGAGGCTCCCCCACATTGAGGGTTGCAACAGTGAAAAAGAAACCATCGACACCCTGGTCGACACAGCAATCGTCACAGAAGCCGAGATAAACAACGATGATAAGAGCACAGAAAAGACCACACCGTTCCAGCCTCTCGACCCCACATCCATAGAGGAAATCAGATTTGCGCTGAGATGCTTTAAAAATAAGAAGGCGCCTGGCCCGGACAAAATCAAAGCAGATGCCCTTAAACTCGGAGGCAACCCCTTTCTCACCAGGTACAAAGTGATAGCTGATTACCTGTTACTGACAGGTTATTATCCCAACAGATGGAAAATCGGGGAGTGCATCTTCCTACATAAAGCGGGTAAGAATCACCGGGACGCCAAATCGTACCGACCCATCACTCTCCTAAACATCATGGGTAAACTACACGAACGCCTGCTCCTGTCGCGCCTGCGACAGACGGCCGACAGACTTCAACCGCCGTTCCAACACGGGTTTACCAAGAATAGAGGAACAGGAACACAGATCCTTCGCACCGGCAGGTTCATCACGGATGCGCTGGAAGCGAGGGAAAGTGTGGCCATGGTCCTGACGGATCTTTCGAAGGCCTTCGACTCAATAAACCATGAAGGTCTGACGAAGAAGCTTCAAACAGCTGACGTCCCGAACAACATCATCAAACTAATAGAGAATTACCTTAGCGGTCGCAAAACCTACGGACGCTTCAGAACCACCAGCGGCGACGAAAAACCGGTGCCACACGGGGTCCCCCAGGGCTCTATCTTGGGTCCGGTCATTTTCAATCTATACGTACACGACGTTTGGGACCAACGGGACCGTATCCGCGGGCTCAGGCTCTCCCAATACGCCGATGACCTGTGCATCCTTAACAGGTCTCCCGACCCGAACTGCGCGACACACCGCGCGGGCTGGGCCGCAGATGTAGTCATCGACTACTACCGTCGCTGGGGGCTAAAATGCAACGTGGACAAAACGGAGTGTGCTATGTTCACCCACAAGAGAAATTACCGCAGAACCATTCGCATCAAAGACGAGGTAACCGAATATAAAAAAAGCATAAAATATCTAGGCGTACACTTAGACAAGACCATGACCATGGGCAAACAGACGGATTACGTCGTGCAGAAGGCGCGACAAGCACGTGGCACACTAGCCCCTATCATAGGCTGGCACGCCAAGACGGATATGACTGTGAAACTTGCTGTCATTCAGGCCTGCCTACTTCCTATATTGGATTATGGCGTGGTACAACTACTCTCACGTTACAGTAAGAGCAACTTGTTAAAAATTGAACGCCAATACCGAATGGCTCTCAAGACCAGCGGACAATTTCCAAGACGCCTAGAAACCTCACTACTCTGGGATATGCTCGATTGGGATCCATGGCACCTCCGTGCACAGGATTTAAACGAGGACATGCTGCGCCGACTCCGCGAAATGCACATCGAGGATCTAGAGACCCCTGGTGACGCCTACCTCGGATACGGACAGCATAACCCCCTCCTAACTAATACTAGACTAGGTGAAATCGACTATGTACCAAGAAAAGACAGGAGTCGGCTGCTCAGCAAGCGAACGACCGCTCCACGTCCCCATAAACTGTAATTAACTGTAAATAGGATAGGGCAATATAGAACAACATTATACATTTATATAAATTTATTCTGTACATACTAACAAGCTCACAGCACACACTACACGACACTTATATAGATCTAATTCAGACAAACATAGGTGACTGTAAGTAGCTGACACACCCACAGGCCGAATACACCACCGACTTGTGGACATATTATGTAACATATGAACTAGGGAAATAAACATCTTCTATTCTATTCTATTCTACCCAGTAACTGGGTTGTGGAGGTCAAATTAGCAGTCACTTCATCTAAATTACTGGTATTCTACTGCTTCCGGTTAGACTGGAAGCCGACCCCAACATAGTTGGGAAAAGGCAGGCAAATGATGACACTAGAATACAAAAACACACTACTATATTGAATCCCACACAGGATTCGACTCAGTCTATTTGAACCTTATATCTTCTATCTTTCTTTGATCCAATTCCTTTACCTCCTTATTTTTTTCGCACATATTCGATAGTTCTGGTTGCTTCGATTGCTAATAAACAAAAATAATCCAGTTCACTATTCAAATATAGTTATGCATGCACATCTATTTAGTCGTGCTTTCTTCTCTTCTTCTGAAGATGAATGTGTACCTTGTCAATTCTCTTCAATCAAAAGCACCAGTATAATAGTCCTCAAGCCTCAAGTTACATAACACAAGATTAGTTTTTTTTTCTAACTCATTAACTCCTTCATCTTAAGCCCCATTGACACTTCTTGCCGTAACTGTAATTACACAGATATGTCCACATGCACAATAGGCAGAGTCGGTGAACTTAGCACGTGTAGAGGTGTATTTATAAACTGAAGTGCTAATGAATCAGTATTGATGACTCAGTTCAGTCAGGATGGTGTTGAAAAACATGCGATTACATATTGTGTGGTGTAAGTCGATATTGGTGACGCGGAAATGTCTTAAGACTCATGTTTCCTGATTTATTTAATTAAACTTAGGGTTCTGCCGCTGTAGCAATTATGTAAGCATTTGCTGTACTGGACGTTAGTACTATTAGTTATTCTGTGGTACTGGCTTTCACGAAATATATGTGGTCAGCAACCCAACAGAAACAGTGGAAATTAATTTCCTCCGGATCTTATGATCAAAAACTAGATATTTTTAAATATCAGTGACAATTGCACGGCATTGTTCAGTATATCCTCCAATCATAGCAAAAATAAGAAGCTAAAGAAACAAAAAACACCGTTCTTAAAACTCTCTATCTAACGGATACAACACTAAATCAAAATGATAGGTACATGCTTCTTGGAATTTAAAAGTTAGGTACCTTACCACAGAAATGTTTCTAAAAAACTTGATTTGTAGATGACCGGAAATAATTGGGATAGCCCGAGTGGCCTTGCCCAAGGACTGGCCCTTGGCTTTTTTTGCTTTTTGGATTTGGAATTCATTTCGATGAGTTTCAATTTATGGTTTGGACGTAAAGATAGTGTTTAATTTTGAATCTGTGCGTTTTGAGAAGCACATGTACGTGGTGAATCGATATTTCGTTTCAGATAATGATACTTAGAAACCGGCTACAATCAAAATACTTATAAATTCAACAGTGATTGTAGAAAACTTTGTCCTTAAGAATTGCCAGAAAGATGATTATGTGATCTTGTGAAAGATGAAATTAGGGTTCGTAAATTGGCTGTTATTATATAAATTATACAAGCATCTTGATTTTAGATTATGTGGAAATTAATTTCGCTTAACAAATAAAGATCGCAGAGTAGAGATATTTATTTATTTGATACAAGACCTAGTTACTTCATTCAAGAAAAAGTTACAATTAATAAATCCGTTTCTAACTAACATAAGCATTGAAAGAGATTTATAGGAATGTGTACCTAACAGATTAATCGTGATGTTTTCCTTATCGACCCGAAAATAACAGATTATGAACGGTACCAAGAATTTCTATACAAAAAAACCATGGTGAAAGGTCGCACACCCATCATCGCTCACTAATATTATTACAGTAAATTACATTCGCAGTTGCTATATTATAATCCGAACAGTGTGTACAACCGATGACACGACTATAGTCTTCAATATAATATATATTTTAGAAATAACTCAAACTAGAAAGACGTTTCAAGGGATTATCATCATGCACTCTACTATGAACTGGAGAATTTATACTACATCTACCACGCCTTTTCTAATCAGTTGGGGCATTGGGAGATCTTCACCTTTTATATTTTCACCTTTGATCTTCCTTCATCTTCTAGTTTATGAAGGACTTTCATTCTTCCTTCTCAATTATTATTTCTATTTTCCCGCCAACTGTCATATCGACTGTTAGTAGATTATCTATTGGTTCTTTAAATACATCTCTTTATAGAATAACTAATAGAAAATTCAATGCCTATTTGCTCCACAGTGAGCATTCAAGAGATACAAATACTATTTTAAATATCTTTAAACCAGAATATGTGGGTGAATTTTTACCCACAAATTCAACAAGACATTTGAATACTCACCTGACTTAATTCTAGCACTTAATTAGACATCGAATAATTATATCAATCACATTTCATTGATCAGGGCAAATTCTGCCAAAATAAACCTAATCTTCTCGCAATTGAATAAGGTTTAATTTTCTTTGTGTAATCTTGTATTGAAAGAACCGGTCTTGAATGACCTCGGGTATGGAACATACGGATAGAATAACGATTCAAAATTCCATACGAGGTTCGTTCACGAGGCTTTATGTGTAACAACACGGATTTCCGTTATTGGTAGGCAGAGAAGCAGGTGCCCCATTCTTAGGGTAAGGTTGGTTAATTAGCCATACCAAGGTAGGCACAGCAAGCTTAGAGTTATATGTCTATTGTTAAAATATTAGAAGACTAGCTTTTGGCCGCGGCTTCGCCCGCAGGGGTCGGGAACTTACTACTGGGGACAAAAGGTATCTATGTCTTAACTCAGGCCATGCTCTATCCGTTTGCCAAATTTCATCCAAATCCATTCAGCCGTTAAAGCGTGAAAAGGTAACAGACATACAAAGTTAAGACACTTTTAGTGTATCATTCACTAAAAAGTTTACCTCAGTCTATAGGTTTTCAGATATCAGCAGTGGTTCATAGATTAGAAATGTAGAAGTTATGATTATGAAGTATGAACCTTATACACACTGAGGCAGAGATCTAATAGGGCTTGCTAGTATAAATTTAAAGAGCTAAAGCTTTTTTTTTGTTTTGGGTGGGAAATTATCATATAACTTCTCCCGCTCTGGGCGGAGCGAGAGGGCGTGTCAGACTTTTACTGACTAAAACTCACCCGTATTCCTTCAGTGGCCTGTGCCAGGGACCACGGTATCTATTTCGAACAAACCGCGACCCCGGCAGGAAAGAGCTACAGCTTGCTAGCTGATTGATTTGTAGATAAAAGCGTTTTGGCTGTAGCTAAACATAATCATCATTAAATCATTTAAATCAAAATAAATGCAGGTAGTTTAAAAACGCGAAGGGTCTTACAAGGAATAAGTGCGTGAAGACGCAAATAAAAGAAATCTCTTTCACACGATCGAGATTCTCAACAAAAGGCAGGAGCTTTTTAAACGCATGTTCTCATGAGAAAGCTTATTGAAAAGATTTTGGTCTTTTTGGGCGCTTTATTTGATTTTTTTAAATCTACAATAGAAGTGGTATTTTGTATTATGGGATGGGGGTTATTCAGTAATATTAAAGCGTAGTAAAACGGTTATTTTATCGTGCGTTCATTGAAAATACACGAGACTTAATTTGTTATAAATAAGTAATTGTGATATGTCAGACTTTTTAATTTACAGACGTACAATAGCATTACCTATATTCGAAGATAATAAATTCAGAGAGACACGTTATTTTTTCAGCTATATGTACAGTCAACAAAAGAGATAAGTATGCAGGATCATCGGATATAGTTGAAGTTTATTAAGAAACCGATGGATGTTGTCGACTGTAATTTAATTTGATAAATGAGCTGTTTGTTTTCTTTTTATTCGAAAACATCCATCGGTTTCTTACTAAACTTCAACTATATCCGGCGATCCTGCATACTTATCTCTGTTGTTGACTGTACCTGACAGACTATAGTGTAGAATGTAGATGATTATTATTTAAACAGGACAAAACACTGAGTGGACTAAGGCTGTCCACACAAGATCCGTTCATCACATCACATAAATTCGATGCATCCGCACTTCTATTCCACCACTCTATAGTCCATTCATCATTGAAACTTTCTTTTGGCATTTTTTTTTTTGCTCCGGGTTACCTCTGTCATAAATTCACCCTTCGCCACTGGAACTACATAACATAAAACGCCTGTATACCCCAAAGGGTTAGGTAGAGGTGTATCTTTCTATAATACACACACATTTCGCATGTTATATTTAAGTCCCGTGTAATACGGGGCGAGCTTATTGCCGTCAAGCGGGCACAGATCCGGACTGCTGGCTGCTACTGAGAAATTCCAGATGAAAAAACCCATTAAACTTTGCCTGAGCCGGGAATAGGACCCAGGACCTCATGCTCAAAATCAAGCCAGAACCAAAGACAAGCAGAGTGGCCTTACGGCCAGAGATGACATTCGTAATACTCAGGTCTCTATTATAAGTTTATCTATACTGGCGAAGGGGAGAAGTTCTCCTCATGACCTCAAATCCTTCCGACATAGTCGATTGAAGTCTTCGTTTGAATGACAAACTTTGGAAGATTATGTATCTTCCAAAACTTAAATACAATTATGCACTTCTTCTTGTCTGGTATTAGCTAGACCATTATTGTTATTATGGGCCTGTACTGTCCCGCTGCAGACCAAAGGCCTCTTCCCTATTTCCACTTTTTCCGGCCTAGCTCATCCTGCCATCTCTTTTTGGACCTGCCACGTTTTCGTTCTTTTCGTTTAGGATCCTCGGAGTGGTAATTTTGGCCCATCATGGAAATAGATCATGCTGTAGTAACAATATTAGCTAGTCGGTGAATTTCGTCGGAGTTCCACCACTCCTAGAGGCTATGTTACCTCGTATGTAAGCACCTTTAGCTATGCGTCGCATGAGCATTGTTCAATGTTTACAAACTATAAATCCACTACAACGCACAGTTACGTACGACAGTTTAAATCAATTGTATGTACGCTATTCTTATACTAATTTAGTTTGTCAGTAGCTGTGTATTGCTTGCATTGATTAATATTTCAAGCACGTTTCATAGAACAAAATGTATCTAGAATGCGTTTATAATGTAATTATTTTAATTCTATGTGGTCGAGCTGACTGATCTGTGGACACGCACTATTTGAAGGTGCTTTATATAAACGGTGGCATTCAACAACTTTATTCAAGTAAAAGCGCATTGATACTCGTAACAATGCGAATTTATTGTTACTATAGTCGGTCTCGCTAAGGGGTTCAATTTTGTTTTTGGGCTTTACCCCAAATAAATGCCCAGTTTTCTGGTCTTCCCTTGGAGACTCTTATGGTAGCAAAGTTAGCAGTTTACATTACAAGGACTCTACTGTCCGTCTTCCTTTTATAAACTTCTTAGTCAGTGCGAAAATTAAGTCTTTCTTGCGAAGAAGGAAGACTACTAAGATCTTTACCATAGACTATAAGGACCAAAATATGTCAGCTCAAAGGACTAATTTGTAGATCATCAGTAGTAATCATTCCTTTTCTTTCCCAATATCCTGTTCAGTAATCCGAGAGGTATGTGCTCCAGTTTAAGTACCCACCACATTGTCAAACTGTTACAAAATTAATTAAAGCCAATATTTACGCGAAACCGTAACACCAACTATGCATTTGTCTGCAATTTAAACAAAACATACATTCTCCGAAATACTTAACTCCATAGCGTAAACCCAATCCATTTCGTTTGTGTTACATTGAAGATTTTCTTCTGTTTTCTTGCTATTCAACTGTTTTATGCCAGCAACGGATCATGCTAATCTCGATGTTGTTTAGCCATGTCGTTTGTTACGCGTTTCTCAGTGGAAGCTTGCACCTGCCTCCTGATTTTGCCATAAATTATGAACACAGGTCGATTCTTGCTTAGAAAACAAGTTTGTACGCAATTATAGTCCGATAGCTCTTGAGAAATATGTTATTTGAATTCTTTTGGTCGTGTTTCTATGAGAACGACGAGAATAGATTTCTTGTAATGGTCATGACTCTTGAAGTCTAGAATGTAGTTAGCGCTCGCCTTTTCTTGATGAAGATGGGTTAGTTCGAAATAAATACAGGGGCACAATCGTTGAATTACCTACCCGAGAAAAGGAGCATTGGATAATAAGTCTATATTGTTCGCACTGCTGGGACACAGTCCTCTCGAAGAGAGGGGAGAGACTAGATAAAAAGAGTAGCACCTTGCAATCATAGGCTACTTACTAAAAAATGCTTTGGGATTCTTAAAAGTCCTTGTTTCTGAACAAGCAATTTAAACAGATGGAGAAACTTTACATAGGAAACCAGCATTGAACGCAGCAAACCATCTTCCAGACTTTAATCAAGAATTCAAGAGTTAAAGCTAGACTCTTGGTTCAATTTATAGCTTCACGCATATTTTCTCTAACGAGGTGTGCAGGCCGACTAACGACAATGTATTGTTACAGAGCTAATTGTTTGGCATCACTCCAAGCTTTACAAGAAGTATTAGGTTGCTTCCGAAGTTTTAATATGGTTCAAATTCTGGGAGGTCTGAGCTGATCAGCCGAGTATTAGGGTAATATAATCCTAACTCTAAGTTTGGATGCACCTTCGCGTATCCATGTATGTTGTCATTATCTGATCTGACATGTTTTCAATTTGCAAGGACCAATATAATATTAGATGTCCAAATTGGGTGCATCTGAGTTGAATTAACTTTCTAAGCTTCCCCGGGTGGATGTTGGAAATTATCCCACGGGAACGTGCTACCGAGGCAAAAAGTAGCCTATGTCCTTCCCCAGGATGCCATCTATCACCTAACCAATTTTTTTCTAAATCCGTTCAGTGGTTTAGGCGTGAGAAGATTACATACAGACAAAGTTACCTTCGAATTTATAATATTAGTATAGTTTTATAATTACTGGAAAACATCTGACAAAGATCGGTCCCTAACATTGATTAGCTTTAAATTTTCCCAACGTATTAAAGTTGACTTGACATTGATTGATACTAAAGTATTATCATCAACTTCAAACCTTGTTTTGCTTGGTCCTTTGGTACTAACAGCCTCTCTGCTTACATGTTCGATATTATAAGCTGAGTATCTGAATGCCGCTGATGGCATTGCTTACAACAATTTGCAGTCGCCAAAGGTCAGAACCGAGAGACCTCTGCAACCGGTTCCATGTACAAAGTAGAAAATGATTTGCCTACTTTATGCTTTATTTTGTGTTCGAGCCTGCTTAGGTTATTGTTATTGTGTCTTTTGAATCACCTCTGTCCTTTGACCATGAGCGCTCTTTGGCATGTGGTTGGTGAATGTATGGACAGTGCGAAGTAATTGCTGGAGCGGAGATATAGGCAATCGGTTGGGAAGCTTTCAAAAGAGCCAAGCCATAAAAATAGATCGAGATTCGAAACATTTGGTCTTGAATATGGTTATGGTTTGTGTACCTACAACTTCAAACTCAAGACCGGTAATTTAAGGAATGTTCGCATTTTTCATTTGAATTCTTAGTGGTATTAATCAATTCGTATATTACGTTCATTTACATTTTTCTATTATCATCATTGGTCACTCAACGTTTATCTACAACATTTTTGGTCCTTCGTACAAACTTTTGGTCCTGCTTCTCCAAAAGCTATTTCATAACATTTTCGTTATCTAAAACATCAAAATAGCACTTTCTGACCTGTCTCTGTGCTAGTGCTCCCCGAGCTATGCGGTCACGGTATAAATACAGGCAACCCGGAAAGTACCTAATACCGGTTGAGGCACGTAACGTAGGGTCGCATGCTCTGTCCTACATGCTTCGCTTTTCCAAAATACTGTCTAACTTTGAAAGTGGTCTATAATTTTTAACGGGATAATTATTTTTCTTTCGATTCAAGACTTATCCAAACGTTTTGTGTGCTTCTTCAAACTTTGCTGGAACTTTTCCTTTCCTGGTTTTCCTTTTTTTTTTTTCTAACATTACGAATCTTTAAATCAGAAGATGCACTCAAAATCTCATTCGGCTTGTTTTCAAATATTAGAATGAAAATGTCAAAGTAAGTAGGTTGAAAGTCCGCGATACTATTTAGCTTAGAAAGTTGTCTATAATTTTTAACGGGATACTTTTTTTTTGCTAATTTGATTTAAGACTATCCAAAAGTTTTGCGTGTTTGATCAAACCTTCTTGGATTATTAACATTACGAAACTCAGGGTCAGAAAATGGCCGCAATGAAAATCTGAAAGCTCGCTTTATATTAGAATAACCATGTCAATTAGTCGATATACGTAGTTGGTTGAAAGTCTGTGATGGAGATAAAAGAATATAGGACACTTCTTTCACCGCTAATCGTAATTGCATCTTTTATAGAAGATTAGTTTCAGGTTTCGCCATTTATGGTCTCTCATTTACCTAGAAAATAAACCGGTACAGTTTAGATGTAGTGGGTGATACCTAATGTAGTTGTGTTTTGACGGTAATCAAAGGATTAACTACTAAAGCCAGTGGTATTACTACTTTGTGAACAGCTGATTGGAATGTCACAACAACTCTTTCAGAGGCTGTTTTGTTTCAATCTGATGGTCTTCGAATACCAAACGTGACGCAATTTGACATTTAATTTAAAATTGCATTTATCACTGTCAGCTTTTTTTTCTAAATAACTTTATTGGACTTGGAATAGCTCTAGAATTTGAGCTATTGCATGGAATTAATGGTAGATTACCTACCATTACATACATTCCTTTGAAGTAAGCAGCTGAATGCCATAATAGTCAAATGGGTGCAGCAATCAACATCTTGAGGAAAAAACGATAACAGTAGCTAACGAGCTCAGCGAATTAACACAACAGTACAACGCATTGATTTGATAGCATAACGGATCATATTCTCACGCAACTGAAAACAATATTAATACGTATGTGGATTGTGGATTGAAAAACTTGATAAAGAACGCCTAGGCGCGTGCGAGCCAATTTCAACCGTTGAACACTGAGCATTTTTTATCGAACCATTCACGAATAACCGCCACTTCGGACCGTTGACACCTGCTTTGCCTACCTTACACAAACACGCTGATAAAAACGAAGAAATCTCAACAAACTGCCGAATTCCATAATAAACATTAGAAGTCTCTGCCATCAACAGTTATAGCATTAATTATACGAAAAACACTTAAAAACCCGATAGTCGAGTTGAAAACTTGAATTTTTCTTACAGTTATGCCGTTGTGTAAGAGATAACTTGAATTGAGATAAGTCTGTTCGGAACTGAGCCAGCGACGCATGCCGCAGTAATAACCTAACAAATTATAATATTTGTGTTGGCAATCTTCGGATTCCTATCTCGGAGAGATCGTTTTGATTCCAAAGGCCTTAAAGTAAACAAAATAAGGTTGTTTGAATGACTTACCGTCCATTAGGCGCTGAAGGGGAATGCACCAATTTCACAGCAAAGAGGAACTGTATTGCACACACGAGCAAACAGCAAAGATTCAATGATAGCGTCAACGCACACAACGCTAAAGTCACTTCGTACACCACTGCAAAGTCCTCGGGAGCACTGGTCGCGGGCGCCGATATCTTCAACAAGAACAACAACGCGAGAAGAGCCAGAAGCAAGCTGACGAGGCACAACAAGGCTAGCGAAGTCAAGGCCTCCTCCGTGGCCGCTCTCGTGCTCCTGTTCCTGGCAGTCGCCGGCCGATGCGGCGGGATGCCTGTCGCGTTTCCATTCGCCAGCTTCGGGGGAGACGCAACCGGTAAGGGGGCGACGACTGACACTGGGGCGGTATTCGTCGCCGGCTGCGCTCCAGGGCTGACGCTCGCCGAGGTGCCCCCGACGGAGTGCTTCGAAGAGTCCAGGGTTGAAACGTTGAGGGGCAGGTGGTGGTGCGGCCGCCGCGGCATGTTCTGGTAGCGGTGGTCGGCATCGTTCGCCGCTGGCGGCCGCTGCGTATGTTTCAACATGGCGCTACTAGCACGCCGAGACTCGCCATCCCGCCGACTGGTTCTCCGGCATTCGGGCCGGTTTTATTGCACGACACAGCGACGCGGGCGCTCGGGCGACGGGCGCGGGACGACTGACGGCGCTTCGTACCTGCGCGCGCGCGTATGTATGTCAATCAAACCGGAGGGTTGCCGGTGCAGGACTGCATGCATACAAACCTAGGACGCATCGGTTAATAAAATGAATCTAACCTAACAATAGAATAATGGTTGTTTAGTGTCATTATTCTAGTCCATGGATAAACAAGTGGCCTATTGATCGCAAATCGCAATCTAATGTTTACAAAATATCATTTTTACAGGTGACTTGTTGGTAGTTACATATGTCATTAGGTACTGGTTGTGCAGTAGGTATTTTTAACTGACTCATTAATTGTAAACATGACATTTTCAACAGCTATGTTTTGTCTTTACAAACTCAGTAAGTTCATAAGTAATTTACGAGTATATGCTTATTCATTTGTAAGAAACCTAAGGAGCAACTTTTTCTCAGGAAGGGTGACGGTTTTCAAAAGGGAAGCCAGTACGAATCCTTTTAATTTAAGTGAACCCTTCGCAACTGCTACGTTTAGCAAGCATTAGTCAATGGTATATTTAATTACCTACTTTATGGTTTTTTTTTTCATTTAACGTTTCTTGATTAAGTATTTGTTGAATTGCATCATTATCATCTGCGGGGTAATAGCGTAACATACTATCAGTAGCTTCGAAAAACCCTTTCTTAGTTAGTGGATACCTACTCTTCACAAAGAACACACCCTCCAAATTTCATGTCTCTAGGACCAACAGTTTGTTTAGGTTGTGCGTTGATATATCATCAGTCAGGCAGGACCTTAAATATTTATATCGCTCATTTGGAGAAACATCGACGTAAAGATATTTTTTCCCAAAAATGAGTTAAATATGACAAATCACTTCAGAAAGAGTATTTACAAAGCAAAGCAAAGAAGTAAAAAAAGTTGCAGTTATGTCGATGTTTCTCCAAATGAGCGATATATGTATAGATGGATTTGCAATATCCTTCAAAATGATTCAGATTCTGCTGGGGAGTGTGTTCCGCCACTTCTTCTCCCCAGCGAAAGCACTAGGAAGTGGCGAAGGGCGGGCGTTTTGGGGGACTGTCTTTTGTAATTTTGACGTTCGAAAAGTGCTGATTCTTAGCCTAGTTTGAATAAATGACTTTTGATTTTGATTGTATTTGAAAGTGTGTTACGCAATTAGGGGTGTAGGACCTTTACCGACGTTTATTTTTGGGGTCGGCGCAGCGTGTCTTTTTCGTACAAACAACAATTACTTACTTCTACCTATTGAAGTGAAACTTCTTTACGCACGCTTGACTTGGGGAGTAAGCTGGCGAACGCGTGACGTAAGCGTTACGAAAAGTGTGATCGGGCGAGGCGAACGGGAGTTGAGTGGGGGATATAAGCAAGAGACAGCACAGCAGTGCGCGCGCACATTTTCTTTCTCTCTTCCTCTCATAGCCAAATACTTTCCATATATCTTAGAAGAAGTTTCACTTCAGTCGTGTGGTCATAAGCACACTCGTTTTTTTTTATTCTAACTCCACAACTCTTCGATGACAGCCCTTGAAGCCTGTCTATGAATTCTATGATTGCGTAGAAAGCATTAAGAGGGGCGCAAAAAGCTGCACCCATGTACCTGCGTCTTCCAGGCATCAAGTTTACAGTTATCAAGACGCGTTCATCTTCAGTCTCGTAACTACAATACGACATAAAGTTTTTGTTGCAAATGCACTCGTAGCACCAACTTTATGAGGAGTTAGTATCTATTGTAACTTGGGTCACTTGGTTGACAAGATTCATAACTGTCTGTTTTTTCATAAACTTTAAATTATATCTATTTAGGTAGGTACTATAAGAATCGTAAGCTATAAGCTACTCGAATCATCATCTGCCTAGCCTTTTCCCAACTATGTTGGGGTCGGCTTCCAGTCTAACCGGATGCAGCTGAATACCAGTACTTTACATGAAGCGACTGCCTATCTGACCTCCACAACCCAGTTACTGGGTAATACGATACCCCTTGGTAAACATACAAATTCCTTCGCTGTGACATCTTCCTTTTGTCCAACGAAACAGGAACTCAACACATAATGGAGGATTTTATGATAACAACGCGAACGGGTGTCAACGAACTTTTAAAAAAATCAGCGCTTTTAGCGAAATGCCTGTTTAATGGTGGACGTCGCAGAATGTCGAAAAATTTTGATAGAGTCGTGCAAAAAATTAGGAAAAAAAATTTGACACCTCTTTAATCTGCGAGTCTGCGACCTCATGCTGGATCCATTCCAACAGAAAATCCCTATCCCTATCTTTCCCTCAGTGAGAGGTAGGTACTCTCAGTGAGAGGTAGCTATCTCTCACTGAGAGTACCTACCTCTCACTGAGAGTACCTACCTCGCACTGAGGGAGTGGGAACATTAGGTTTAGGCTGGTTGTAGGACCTACATTATTTTCATTACAATTAAAAATATGTCCAAATTCGGGTTTTACCGATGGAAAAGTTAGAAGCAACCCTTTAAATTCGGAAACTAATTAATAAAAGCTTAAGTAAACAAAAAATACAGGTGAAATAGGTAAATATTCTAATGCACCAACTCTTCACATCTTCAAAAGATCACAGAGGAAACACTAGCTAAAAATAAAAACCTTCACACCCGTCAACGTAATCTTCTATAATAACACCTTCAAAGACAATAAAATTACAATTACACACTTACAGCAACAGTAACTTTATAATTAAACAAGCCATAATGATATTTGAATGAAGTGACATTTACGTGACCTTTGTTTTCAAACTTGAATTGGCTGACATTTGATGCGATTCAGATGTAGCAATTAATAAAATGAACTGCCAATCGCACTTTGTCAATTAATTAGAGAGGTTCTTACATTGCAGCATTGCATAATCAGCCTATAATGTTCCCACTGCTGGGACACAGGCCTCCTCTCGATGAGAGGGAGTAGACCATAATCCACCAAGCTGGTCATCGAATTTTTGTCTCTAGGACATGCCGGTTTACCTCACGATGTTTTCCTTCACCGTTTTGAGAGCAGTGGTGATGAAATAATTTACACAAAGTAAAGCGCCTGTCTGGGGTCTGACCTAGGACCTACAACTCGTAAGTCCCGGCCGTTACCACTGGGCCACCACTGCTCACATTGCAGCTTGAATTAAAGGATATCAAGTATATTAATGGTATTGAATCTATTCCAAATTCTGGAACAGGAATCATCATCTGTAGCCCAACTTCTACCAGTGCTGTGCAATCTGTGCATAGGCCTCTCTTTTCATGTGCCAATAATAGGTACTGGCATTTGATGGAATGACACCCAAATATTTCGATTTTCTAAATTACAACGAATCAATGCTCTCTCGAAGTCTGAGATCTAAAGAAAATGTATGGCGAATTATTCGCTACTTATAAAAAAAAATATGGAGAATTTATCGCCAAATATACCTCTCCAATATCCATCTGTATAGGCACAGAGGCCAGCACATCAAGCTACCCCAATCTGTCAAATTTCTTTGATGGATTATCAACTTTACCACAAAGGAATAAGATTCATATTCAATTGCGAAAATATGACAGATTGGGGTAGCTTGATGTGCTGGCCTCTGTACGTACCTATAAGGTTACCTAGGTTCTGTAACCCTTCATGCCTATGCGATGTACCTAACCACCATAAAATCAGCACCGTAGCATTCGTATTATTGATGATTTTTTTTATTATTCATGAATTTTCTAACACTCTCATAAGAAATCGTTCCTCAATTCCTCACAGTATACTGACAAAGAAGCTGGTTCCTTCCGAGCCCACCCATGGCACGTGAACACCTGTCGTGCAGGTGCACGTGTATCAAGTTATCACAAAAAATATCTAGCGCCTGCAACGTGTGCCTTGGAGCATGCGCTTGCGCCAGGAAAAAGACGTTGACCAAATGGTGCGGGAGTTTTGAAGGAAATTAATTAGGCTTTAATGCGCTTTTGCTAAATAATATGACAATTTTGAGCTAGTCATATGTGACGATCTAGAAACCATAGAAATACACGTTCAAAGAACAAGACAAGTTCCCAAAAACTTTTGTTGAATTTTGCTAAATTAATGTTCGATTAGGTACGGTTTGATGCAAAGCTTTGTGGAGAAAGAAAGAAAAAGTATTTATTGCGACTCGTACAGAAAGATCACAAACTAAACACAGTAAAAAATAAAAAACCAAGTTATATAAAAAAAAAGTAAGAAAAATTAAACAGAAAATCCTATACGAGGCTAAAAGGCTCCTATCTCAGCATGATGCTGAGACATTTAAAAAATAAATGTCGCAGCCCTGGTATTCTGATAGGGCCCGCGGAGGCAGCTGTCTCTAATAAAGGGGTCTCCCTATATTGTAAATGAGTATGGTTTTCCGTTTACAAGTAGTTATTTTACAGTAGTAGTAGTTTGTTTGTTGTCATTAGACCAATTTGAAACGGCCTGATCTGCAACCGTATTCTCTATGCCACAATGAACGAAACAGTTGGCCTACCATGATTTAATTAAAAACGATTCAAAAACAAGACATTTCAGTTTAGGTTCCTAAACTGCATCGCTTGTGCTGCTCTATGGACGTCATGGTACCAAACAAGTATGAATGAAACCAAAACTTGCGACTCAGTTTGGGATAATCGCTGTCAGCAGATGGCACGGCCTAAACCGAATCGTTAAACTGACGTCATGGTACGAATTAGAAGAACAGTTCAGTTTAGGTCCTAAAATGGATCGCGTTAAGAGCTTGTGGTAGGCCTCCAGTGCGTAACGAACGCGAGATTTTGGCGGGATTGGCTAGGAAATTGACGTGGTTTCGAAGTAAGGAATCATTGAGTGGTCATAGTGAATAAGGGCCCTGCGGTGCTATTCTGTAAAAATCTCACCGTGATACTGATAACATAGGTGAAGTGAGCTTCAAGTGAGTGTCATTCCACCTGATGCTAGGGATTGACACTATTGACAGCTCACTTTAAGGTCACTTCACCTAAGTTTTCACGGTGCGATTTTTACAGAATAGCATTACTGGTTCGAAAGAACGTACTAGTTCCACAGTATCCTCTGCAACCGCAAATGTTAGAACCAAGAAAACATCTCCCAAAATACTCAGTCCAGTGCCTTAGGCATTTTCTGGGCACGCTCGTTCCATTCCATCAGAGACCTCATCCATATCTCTCCAACAGGCGTGATCGAGGTCAAGAGCGGGCCCATTTAGCAATAAAAAACAAATACACTAGTTAATTTTATTGTCTGGCAACTGGTCACTCAAGCTCCCTTAAAACACGTTCTAAAATGCCACAATATTGCACTGTGGGAAAGAAGCGCAGCCCAAACCGCAGCGAACAATGGCGTAACGGGATATTAAAATATTATGTTTACCTGCCCTCGTATCTTGACCACAGCGTATACTGTTACTAACATGCCAGTTTTATCTTTGACAACGGACTTTGCTCCAAAACCTGAAAGACCAACCTTCGGGTAATCTTTCAAGGAGTTGCTATGGTGACATAGCAAACTTATTGACTGCGGCGCGTCATTCTGTCTCGCAATTTTATATTGGATCTTTTGATAGTTAGGCTAATTACCTACCACTATTAGGCACTATTGGTAAATTGCCTTTGTTTCTACTCAGCCAGTATTAGCCTAATTATTTGAATAACGAATTCTTCGCCTGATTATGAAAATAATAGTTAAAAAACACTCCGAGAGTGCCGACAGAAGTGAAAACTAAACACAAACAGAATACTTTGCCATCACTCACTGACATATCGGATATAAGTACATTAAAACCGAGTATATCCCGAGGACAGCCGAACACATCCGAAGCGGTGTCGATTCCGGTAGCAGTGGCGCGAGTTCAATAGTTTTTCCCATCTCAGAAATGCCCAACGCGCCTAAATAAACGTTTTCACTTCAAAAAAAATATTGATCCTTAGATTCGGCACTCAAAAGACCAGCTTTTGATTTTTTATCTTATTCTTACATTAGATTTAAAAGTAAAGCAATAATTTAGACCTACTAACACAAAGGTAAAACTTGAAAAAAAAATTATTGGTTTTGGTATTTTTTCTGTTTTGAATTTAATATATTTTGTCATTTTAATTGTATGATCAGAAACTATGGACTAGAATTATGTCTGAAATAAATAAATTATTAAGTATTTCGTTTATTTATTATGTGATCTTATTTTATTACATTTTTAAATATTTCTTAAAATATAAAAAAATAATTATAAAACACATTTAAAGATATAAAAAAAATAAAAATTATTATTAAAACATTATAAAGACTAACGGAAAGGCTACTTTGCATAATTTGCTTAAAGAAAAATACACAAGCTGCACGTCTTTGCAATTCCTAGAATGATATCCTAGAATGACGAAACAAGAGGAAGGGTGGTTCTTGCATAATTATAAAATCAAGCCATAAATTTAAAATGGTTACTGAAGCAAAAAGTCTAAGTATTAGTAATATACTTGAATGTAGTGGCATTGAACTAATAGAGCATAAAATCATAATATTATGTATCTATCGACCACCAAAAAATGGCAAAGACAATATTGACTTATTTTTCACTAGACTAACGGACTTATTAAATAAAATATGTTTCACAAGCAAAAAAGTTATAATTTGTGGTGATTTCAATATTAACAGGTTAGACGATAGCAATGTATCCCGACAGTTTGAACAGTTACTTATGAGTTATAATTTAAAATTATCAATAAACCAACCCACTAGATTGAGTAGCATGACGTGTATCGACAATATAGCCCATAATATCAGAGGCTCTAAAGCAAAAGTGCTAGAACTGTCACTTTCTGATCATACAGCACAAATTTTAACGTTCCCTGTAAAGAAAAGTTATCACATTACACACTGGTTCAAATCTAAACGTGACTATAGTGAAGACAACGTGAGGAAATTTATAAATTGTATTGAAAGCCTTAGTTTTACAGAATGTTACACAATTAATGACCCTGAAAAGGCTTATGAGGCATTCTATGAGCTATTTAAGCAATTTTATGATCTATGTTTCCCTATCATTCGAGTTAAAATACCTATTTTCAAGAAACCTAAATGGCTAAGTAACGGTATTCGAGTATGCTCTAAACGAAAACGTCAACTACTTTGGAAGTATAGGCTAACATCAAATCCGAAAGATAAAAAATACTTTAAAGAATACACAAACAGGCTAAGAACTATAATAAAAAAAACCCAAAAATCACAAAACAACTATTATATAAATTCAGCTACAAACAAAGCCAAAGCAATATGGCAGATAGTAAATAACTATAAAACGGTAACTCCCAAAGAGGATATTAAGAAAATTAAAGTAAAGGATAAAATAATTACGATGCCGGAAGAAATAGCTGAATCTTTTAATAATGATTTTATAGATGACATAAAACCTACAACTAAGGAGTGTGGTACTTATTCAAAAACACTGACATATAATAATTGCAATTCAATGTTCATGAAACCAACAAATCCATATGAAGTTGACCAAATAATAAAAAGTCTAAAAAACACTAATAGTACAGGATTTGATAATATAAATACAAAAATAATTAAACACGTTTCCCATATCATAGCCCCAGTACTCAGCACCATTATAAATATGTGCCTGGAATGTGGAATATTTCCCTCAAAACTAAAAATAACAGTCATAAACCCAGTATTTAAAAAAGAAGATAGAGAAGATATGCAATTTTATAGACCAATAGCTTTAATATCAATTATTGCAAAAATTTTTGAAAGAGTAATCTATAATAATTTATATAACTATTTTGAATCCAATAATATATTCACACATGAGCAATTTGGGTTTCGTAAAGGCAAATCAACGAGCGACGCACTTTTGGATTTTTTAAAGAAAGTAATGATAGGACTGGATAATAAACAACAGATAACTGCAATATTTATGGACATGTCAAAAGCATTTGATTACGTAGACCATAATATCCTCTTAAATAAACTAGAACAATATGGAGTTAGAGGGAATGCATTAAATCTTATAGAATCATACCTCAAAAATAGGGTTCAAATAACTCAAATAACAAGAGTATCAAATAAAACAAAATATGAACAAATGTTTCAGTCTAAGCATAAAACGATTAAGTACGGGGTACCTCAAGGAAGTATTGTTGGGCCACTTTTGTTCATAATATATATTAATGACCTCCCAAATACTATAAACCATGATATGATATTATTTGCAGATGATAGTACAGCTATTTTCACTGACGAAGATCAAGATAATTACGAATCTAATATAAATAATTCGCTAGAATGCATTATAAATTGGTTAAATGTCAACAATCTTAAAGTTAACTTAGAAAAAACATGCTATATTTCATTTGCCAATATAAATAAAAAACAAAAGAACCTAAACATAAAATACAAAGGTGAAACTGTAAAAGAAGTAAAGACCACTAAATTTCTTGGCATACATATTGACTCTGGATTAAACTGGAAAATACAGGTTGACCATGTTTGCAAAAAACTAAATCAGTTTTCATATGCCCTCTAAAAGCACCCCCGTGCCTCGGAAAGCACGTTAAGCCGTTGGTCCCGGCTGTCATTCGTGGATCTTTGACAGTCGTTACGGGTAGTCAGAAGCCCGAAAGTCTGACAACCAGTCTTACCAAGGGGTATCGTATTACCCAGCAACTGGGTTGTGGAGGTCAGATAGGCAGTCGCTCCATGTAAAATACTGGTATTCAGCTGCATCCGGTTAGACTGGAAGCCGACCCCAACATAGTTGGGAAAAGGCTAGGCAGATGATGATGATGCCCTCTACATGTTAAGGAAAGTTACAAATGAGAGTACGTTACTAAGTGTTTACCATGCATATGTAGCATCCATACTAAAATATGGTATCCTATTCTGGGGCAATTCAACGAACAGAGAGTGTGCCCTAAAAGCACAAAAAAAGTGCATTAGAAGCATATGCGGACTTGGACAGATGGATTCATGTAGACAAGTTTTCAAAAGGTTGAAAATCTTAACCCTACCGTCATTATACATATTTGAAGCGGCGATGATGATAAAACGCGATATAGATAAGTATGAAACGTTGAGAAGTGCGAGACACAAAACTGAACTAAAAGGCATTAAATGTAGAACAGTAAAATTTAAATCGAGTGTATTTGGTATTGGAATCAAAATCTATAACAAACTCCCAAACTGTATTAAGAATATCTCATCATTAAATATTTTTAAATTAAAGCTAAAAGAATTTCTCATATGTAAAACGTATTATTCAATTAATGAATTTCTTAATGACCAAATTATCGACTAATAATTGTTTTTGACTTATTCAATGGAAATTTTATGACATTAATAATTATGCCAAATAATAAATATAGTATGAAATTGACTAAAACTTGACATGTAATTGTATGACTGTAATAATGAATGTAAAATGAGGTTGTCTAAACAACCAATTCTATATATTTTATCAATGTAATGGATAACAACCACCAATCAATTAAGAGTGAAATCGTAATAATATTTTAAACATAGCCAATAACTTTGACGTACTATAAATATTGTACACCCCATGGGTATGTTGCAGAGATACAAGAATGCTAATTGTAAGAACTGTCTTTATAACCTGTGACAAACAATAAATGATTTGATTTGATTTGATATGTCGAGCCTTTTCAGGAAGAACATCGTAACCGCCAAAAATCCCAAAAAACTGTTTCAATATTAATCGCCAGATCAACTGATTTTGCATTTTGCATCACCTTCTCCTGTAAAATATGCAAAATGGCGGTTACGATCTTCTTCCTGAAAAGGCTCGATGTGTAGAATTTCATTCATAAACCTATAGTGGACACAAATACATCAAGTTTCAATTGTTTGTCCTTCGTAATATTAGAATATGGTTCAGGATATCAGTCGTTTTACTTAGTAAGAGGCTTTTTAAAAAGAATTTGTCAATGACAATCCACTCTGCTGGCTAATACATCATCATCATCATCTGCCTAGCCTTTTCCCAACTATGTTGGGGTCGGCTTCCAGTCTAACCGGATGCACCTGAATACCAGTATTTTACATGGAGCGGCTGCCTATCTGACCTCCACAACCCAGTTACTGGGTAATACGATAACCCTTGGTAAGACTGGTTGTCAGACTTTCGGGCTTCTGACTACCCGTAACGACTGTCAAAGATCCACGAATGACAGCCGGGACCAACGGCTTAACGTGCTTTACGAGGCACGGAGGGGTCTCAGTATGTAAAGATGGTCACCCATCCACAGACCAACCGCGGCAAGCGTAGCTTAACCTGATCGATCGACCTGTGTGGCTGTTATTATTTAGTCACAGACCCTCCTGGCTCTGCTGGCTACTACAAAAGTACGAAATGAAAACCCATGAGCTAAATCTACCAAGGATATATTAATTGGCATCCTATACCATGCTATATCCGTTTGAAATATCCTCTAAAGTTCAAAGGATTTGAATTCGCCGGTATCCAGTGGTTTAGAGTCTAATCTATTGGATACCGGCGAACCCAATGAAAATAAAGAGTCGAACAGCTGACCTTGACTTAGATCGTACGAACTTCACTCTAAGGCCATCTAATCTGATATGGTCGTTGAATCTAATCATACTTATCACAATTCTCAACTGAAGTTAGTTTGAAAGATAAAAAGTCACAATGTAGAAGGTCAAACCTATTTATATCTTGATCGGATAGCATAATAGACAAATAGTGAACCACTGTATAGCCAACCACTGTCAAGACGAGGACTTGGTCATAATTCAGTGTTCAAAGTTTCTATTTTTGTGTGAGTACCAACCTATATTACCTATCTATTAATTCCTCTAACATAGTTTAAAATACGTAATAAATAAGTATTACGAACTGCTAACCAATTAAATCCATGAGCACGAAATCCCCTCGGATCGGCATCCTAACCTAACACACGATCAACCACAATCTGAATGATTTTGAAGAATATTGCTAAACCATTGCTTCATATAATAATATGTTCCTAAAATTGTCTGCTTAACAACGTAATTAACGCAATGAATGTTGTTGAACTGTCAAAATGAAAGCCATTGCTACTTTTAGTGTGTTACGTAATAACATACCTACTTATAACTTCTACTGTTTTTCTCGTTCATTTGTTTCTCGTGTTTTGTGTCTCGTTCAGTGTCCATCAACCGATCAAAAACCAAACTCCTATAAGTTTTGTTACTGCATTATTTTGTTTGTTTGTGTATTTGCAGTTCTAAACTGCCTGAAGGATTTTGGTGCGATTTTCACCATAATTTCGGTTTCTTGAGGAAGGTTTAATTACCTAAGTGTAGAATACTAAATAAAATTTGTTATTTAGCTTATACATATTTGTGTAGGTACTTTAAAGAGCTTAGGTAGCCAGCACCCTAAGGGCGGCCGTACACGGACTGCTTCAAGCAGTTGAGACCGACTGCTTAAAGCCGCGACCGCGCGGTGAACTATAGTCATTCATTCGCTGCCGTACACACGACTGCTCGAGCAGTCGCGACCGCTTCAAGCCGTCAACTGCATGACGAAATTCCATCGTGCCGTCGAACGCTCGCGAGCAGTCGCGAGGCATACACCGACTGCTCGAGCCGTTGACTGGGCTAGAGCAGTCGACAGTTCTCCGACCTCCCCCCCCGTCCCTTGTGGCCTCGTGGCGTCTGTCTGTCTCGTCTCATTTGTCGACTGATCTTTGAACATCCTCGTCAGAATCCATGACTCGACTGTGGTAGAAAATCAACTGCTCGAGCGGTTGGTAGCGACAGCTCGAGCAGTCAACAACCGACCGCTCGAGCAGTCGACGCCGACCGCTCGAGCGGTCCGTGTACGTCGCTCAGCCGCTAACTGCTCGAGCAGTCCGTGTACGGCCGCCCTTAGACCCTAATTGCGTAACACACTAATCGATCATAATCTGAATCATTTAGGGGCCGCCGTCTCCACGAGCGAGAGAGTCGCGGCGATAGTCTCCGCGATGATATTGCCACGTGGAGACACGTTCTAAGAGAGTGTATAGAAATACGTGGCATGACGATAATATCGCCGCGATTCTCTCGCTCGTGGAGACAGCCTCTTAGAAGGATATCGCTAATTCCAGTGAATTAGCGATATCCTTCTTCATCATTGTTCGAAATATTTGTCTGCTCAACAACGTAAATAACGCAATGAATGTTGTTCAACTGTCAAAATGAAAGCAATTGCTACAGTGTGTTACGTAATATCCCGCTGGTTAAATACCTTCTCGGTATGTACCGAATGCTAGAAAATGATTGGGAGTTCTTTTCAAAATGTTGGTACTGTAGAGGCTCGGACCTTCTTCAAGAATCAGGTTGGTTATAATTTGAGGGCGTGTTCCACTCGAACATTCAAGCGTGTGTCAAATGATGGAAATTAGGTTTGACGTGGAAAATACAAGAAGTGACAATTTTAAGTTGATATGAAAAGACTCCAAAATAATATCTAATTCAATCTCATAAGAGTTTAATTTAATAAAAAAGCTCCCATCTAAGTTGGGTCCGTATAAGCTACCTGCTGACACATCTATTTTGGCATCCATAGACAAAACTTTATTGGATAAGTTTACGCACACCTTAAAAAGAGATAGTAGGACTACTAGTATTTATTAGCCAATATTCCAGGAAAGCTATTAGCTACTGGTGTTATGTTTTATAGTCGTAACACTTAACACGTTACATAAGCTACAGAGGACGTTGTCCGCACGTCAAGCAAAAACTTGCATCTTATGTAGGGACGCCATGAGTTTGCGCTATAGGACGGAGTCTCAAAGTTTCAATATTATGTACCCCACAGGAGGCCTACCACAAGCTCTTAACGCGATCCATTTTAGGATCTAAACTGAACTGTTCTTCTAATTCGTACCATGACGTCAGTTTAGGCCGTGCCATCTGCTGACAACGATTGTCTCAAACTGAGTCGCAAGTTTTCGTTTCATTCATACTTGTTTGGTACTATGACGTCCATAGAGCAGCTCAAGCGATGCAGTTTAGGAACCTAAACTGAAATGCCTTGTTTTTTAATCGTTTTTAATTAAATCATGGTAGGCCACCTGGACTGTAGGGACAATTGGCAGATTTTGGTACCAAATGACCATTAGGGTGATTGCGTAATCGAAAATCTAAAATCCTCGAAAACCTACTAAGCGTTTTAGTAGCCAATTTTTTAATCACGTCTAAACTTGTCTATGGAGTATCTTGATTTGACAGGACTAAATTTTTATGTTCTGCCCTTTTCTTAATGAAATAGAAAGAATAAGATGCACTGAACTTAAATTTAGTTTAGTTTGTGAACAAGGGAATCGGCGCCATTGCTACTGTATTGCATTGCATTACCCCGCTCTACCTCGTATAATCCTATCCTACATTACAATCAATGCGTGGTAACTCTACCAGTCGGTCGCGTGTCACAAGGATGGGTCTAAGAATGCCGCTGATCCTGTTAGCAGTGGCTCTATCAAGCTCGATGTAATATAAGTGCCTTAACTAAACTTATAGGGGCCATGTACAATACTATAAGGGGTAGGCAGAGCTGCTCTGTTTAAAATGGTGAGAACCAAGAGCTATCATCATTAAATGGTACCTAACTAGAACAATAGATTTTTTTTTAAAACCTAACATAATTATGTATAATCATTGTTGTGGATATTGTGAAATGTCTATTCCTGAAAAACTATTTAGTTTTTTAACGGAATACGTAGTAGGCGAGCTTATTATACAAGGTCAAATTAAATTAGCTAGGAAACTCCGCAGACGTGATGGGTATCGATCACGGATATCTATGGTATCGATACCTAAAACAAAAACTAAATTAATTTGATGTTTTTTTTGTGGAGTCATCGACCGCAGTTACATCATATCTGCCTAGCCTTTTCCCAATTATGTTGGGGTCGGCTTCTAGGCTAACCGGATGCACCAGTATTTTACATGGAGCGACTGCCTATCTGACCTTCACAACCATACATATATGAAAGATACATTTCTATGCCCACAACCCAGTTACTGCGTAATACGATACCCCTTGGTAAGACTGGTAGTCAGACTTTCGGGCTTCTGACTACCCGTAACGACTGTCAAAGATCCACGAATGACAGCGTGGACCAAGGGCTTAACGTGCTTTCCGAGACACGGAGGGGTCATGGTATGTAAGGACGGTCACCCATCCACGCGACCAACCGCGGCAAGCGTAGTTGAACCTAATCGATCGACCTGTGCGGCTGTTATTATTTAGCCACGGGCCCATCACTACCTCAGTTATAGTCACTTGAAATATCATTATTTTTAATAAAAAGTTTTTTTTTAATGTAAACTTCACACATGGGTTTCGATATTAAATCAAAATAAAACATTTTCTCAACTTAAACTTCAACTAACAAAACTAACAGCGATCGTTGACCCAAAATAATTTTATTTTTTTATTATTTTATCGTGTTTAGTTATCGATACCCACCACGTCTGTAGAGTTTTGCTTGGTAATTTAATATGACCCTGTATATATTATTCGAAAGGCTGACTTTGTATAAAGGCCAAACAAACTTTTGCTTACTATTGTATTTTTTGTCAAACACTTTTTTATTGCCGGAAAATTGCTGAAACTCGTGCGTCTGACAAGAACTACTTCGGCGAATCTATACATAGCTCTGCGAAGGAGCCACTAGCCCTACATTTCTGCCTGTTTATTTAGAAATAGGTAACAATATGTCGTTAATTTGACAATAATGCTTTTTTTTTTATTAGCCTATTTTGTGTCCCAGTGCTGGGCAAAGGTCTCCCCTTTTTTCTTCCAAACCTGGATGTCTTGTGCGATCTCTGGCCATGTTGGCCTTGCAAATGATATTAGATCGTCACGCCACCTTCGCCTTGGTCTACCTCGACGGCGATATCTGGTGATAATGGATTTATCTGAGAATATTATAATCAGACGAGAATCGCTACCAATATATTATGTAGGTACTTTAGTTAACAAGTAAGCACCATCACAAATTATTAATGCATTCCCAAAAAGTAATTGTTTTTGAAGTCAATTCCTTGGCTACAAGGTTGTGCCTATGTAACTCTTGCATCTTAAGAACCACTAACTCCCAAAATACAGGCTTGACTTAGTTTGGGAGTTGGTAGATCATGTTTTCTGTACATTAACAAATTGTACTTCATAGTTTAAGTTTTTGTTCTATTTGAGAGCGAAATAAATTTATTTATTATTATACAAATGAATAAAAACTAATGGCTCTTCATCTTATTGCACTTTTATTATAAATTCAATAATTATGGCAGATAAACATGTCCCCAAGTAAAATCTACATAAAACAGCGGCAAAATTTGATAACATCGTGATCCGACGATTACCTCATTACGTAATAAGTAATAACATGAGATATTGAATGAATAAACAGACAAATGTTAGTTAATATTCCGTTGTGTAGTGGCATAGTTATTGTGACAACGGACTTCTTTTAATTTGCAAAAGTGGCGTGAGTAACTCATTTTTCCGAATTTCTTCATTGCAGAGTGAAAATACATTGTTCCCGCTCCCAACAGTGTTACTTTATTTATTAAATGACGTAGGTAATCATGCCAATTATTAGAAATTATCTGCATACAGCGGTTTCCCCCGCAATTCTATCCCGCGGCGTAATTGCGTAACACACTATCAGTAGCAATGGGTTTAATTTTAACAGTTTAACAACATTCATTGCGTTATTTACGTTGTTGAGCTGACTAATTTTTTGAACATATGAAGCAATGGATTGGCAATATCCTTCAAAATTATTCAGATTGAGACTCATAGTGTGTTACGCAATTAGGGTACCGGTCATGGTCTAACCATATGCCAAATGTAATCTAAATCTGTTCAGCCGTTTTAGCGTGAAAGCTTAAAAAACAAACATACAAAAAAAAAACAAATCTTTTCGCTTTAGATTAAGTTAAATATGGTAAACAATTTAGGGATGTTCTTCTAAGAACGTATTCCTCTAGCTGTCTTGGTTAAAGTAGTTAGTATCCTGTATGTATTCAAGACAAAGATTAATGTACGTTTGACGGTCATCATCGGTCGATTGACATTTGCTAACTACTTACCTAATTACAATTATTGGTAATGGTTTTCACTATACATTTTTAATTAACTTAATGCTCGTGCGACAAACGCGCCAGATATATATGTAGATAATGAGAGTCCATAAAATCATTCACGTAGTGGGCTTTGATCGAACATTCGCGTCATAAATATTCTGCTGGTGTCACTGGAACTGGACGCATCAGTGAGTTATAGTTTTAAAACGTTAAGAAGATACCTAAGAGAAATAAACATTGCTTCATTTATTCATTTACCTGCTCTATAAACAAACAATTTAATTCTTCTTTAGAATAGTAGGTAGGTAAATAATTATGCGTGCTGTGTTGCCGGGGAGTTTGCTGCGCCACTTCTTCCCAGCGAACGCGCTGAAGGTGAAGGGCGGGCGTTTTGGGGGACTATTTATATGTTTTTAAAATTCTCGAAGGCCTTGACATTCAATTATTTACTGAACCTCTCCCATTGTTATTATCAGTAGGAATGTAACATACATTGTTTTTAGGATTACGAAACTAACACCGCGAGTGCATGTTGGATGTTTGTAGACTTCACAAATATTTTGTTACAATCGATCCAGTGGCTCGAAACCCGTCAATCAGGGCCTAAAGTGGTATCAAACCATTGATGGAGATGCCGCGTTATTCTATACATACATTTGCTTATACAAATATGAGTGAAATATGATTCAGAATGTGAAATATCATTATGTCTCATTCTTTCTAATGAGATAATTTTATTTGATAAAAGAGACAACAATATTTAAGTTGTTGCTCATTATGGCAATATTTTATCGTGACGTAGTGACAGTTGTAGGTAAGTGCCATAGCAGCCATCTTATGCTATGAGTTTCGTGGTAGTTTTGCTGTCAAATGGTTGTTTATTTTTTGTATTATTGAGGATTGCGAGAAAATTACGAGGATTTTACCTGTTAAAACTGCATGTAAATGTTGGAAAACAGAAATTCAACATGCCTGTGTGTTGTATTGTGAAGTGTGGTGCAAGAAAGAATGAAAATCAACCTCAATTGTCTTTGCACAGGTTAGTAGCCGGTTTTCATGCATTAATACATACAATAATACACATTCGATGATGCAATTGTAACGTGATCATGAATTTATGGCTAAAGTATTGATATTTGGGTTCATTTCCGTATAACAGGCCTTTCTATTATATTTGTTAATTCGTTCGTTTGTTTACAATAATATGTCATAATGGAATAGTGTTGTACCGTTGCCGACTTGGCGTAATAGTTTCCGAAACTAGTTCCTCCGCTGAAACGATACCGGTATATTCTGCGATGTTAACATAAATAATCCTGCGTCTTATTCAGTCCGAGTGACCTTGCTAGGTCCGGCCTGTGGTTCACACTTCACAGCACCAAAATCAAAATATTCCACATAAACCTACATGGACACTTTTATGAAACGTCAGAAGCTAGGTGCACGGTTCCAATTGGTTGTTTCCTATGGAGAAGAAACGGTAAGAAACTCCACGTTTGCTCTTTTAAAAATAATTGGCTTTTGCGAAAGCACATTTTCTGCAAGCATGTTTTTTTTTTCATGACATGGATTTTATTCTCAGACTAGCTATGCCCCGCGACTTCGCATAGAAGTCGTAAGATACACAGTATACTAAAATAACAGCCACACTAATAAAACTCATTCGTCCCCCGACCGGCCGCATTGCATCGCCCGCCCGCGCTATTATTTCGTTTTCGCTTAGCGTTCGTTTTTCTCGGCTCCTAAGGGTCGTAACGTGATGTTAAATAGCCTATAACCATCCTGGCTACCAAACGCAAAAATAATTTATGCATGGCATTTTTTTTGCGCGGAACCCTAATTATTTTTCTAAAATAAAGGTAGCCTAAGTTACTCCTTGTAACTTATCTGTCAGTGAAAGTCCCTTCAAAATTGGTCCAGCCGTTTCAGATTAGCCGGAACAAACAGACAGACAGACAGACAAAAATAAAAATACGTGTGGCACTCGGGGACTGCCGCGGTAAAGCTATTGCATAGCAACGCACACAAACACCGTGCCGAAGTCTGCCGAACTGATACGACGTTAGACGATGCTTAGGTTTATTTTCGTTACGGAATTTCTTCATTCGGTCGCGCTCAAAGCCCAAGATAAAAGCTATGCAATAGTTTAAAATTGCCATTTTGTTAATAGTACTGTTTACACTTTTATAAGCATTTAGTAAAAAGCTGTTATTTTGACAGTACCAACAGACACTTCAATTTTATTTATTTTTATAGATAACGGAAAGTAAGATAACCTACTCATCTTTTTCTGTTACAATTACAACGGAATTTGTATACATAATATTAGGTATGATCTAAACGTGATAACTAGTAAGACTCGTATTTAGTATCGATACTAGTTATAGTAACACCTATGTTCCTTGATAGACGCAACACTAGCAATGGCGGCCATTTTATGCGACAATACCAGTTGTAGGTATGCACCCTTTTTTCGTAGGTATTTCCAGTCCATACTTTTGTATGTCAATGTATCAAACATAAGTTTTTCGTTTCACATTGCGCAGTTAGGTACCTGTCAGCATAAAAATGGGGTATTTTGGTCCTAAGCTTAAAGCCCTAGCTTTTTATTTCTTAGATAAAAGTTACCTGTATAAAGTCGGGCAGATTATTTACGTAATTGTTTTATTTTTTCCAGGCGAATAATGGATGTAATTGTAATCGGGTGTGGTGCTGCGGGCATCTCGGCGATGCGGAAGCTGCACGATGCTGGCCTTCAGGTCTTGGGCCTTGAAGCCGGCAACAGGATCGGTGGCAGAGTCTGTACCACGGAATTTGCTGGGAAGCCTATTGATCTTGGCGCTGCTTGGTAAGCTTCAATATCTATTATTTTTTGAGAAAAATGTCATTCAAGCTAAGTTTTGAATATGAATGTGGATAAGGGTAGGGGAAGACCGAAGAAAAGATGGGATTGCCTGCGTGAAAAAGGATTTGGCTAGAGAGGGGGTAACTACCGAGATGAAGACCAATAGAGAAGTACATATGGAAGACGACATGTTGCGTCGACCACAAATGAATTGGGATAAGGACGAGAGAATGATAACTATATTCTATTACTTGAATTAGGTAGGTACTCGTACAAGGGTCTTCCATAGTGCAGGAGTTAGTGCACATGGAGCATGACAAGAGGTGGGGCATAGTTTGCGATGTGGGTCTGCCCTGCGGCTGATCGGAGTACCCCACCAGATTAAGTTGTATAAAATGCTGAAATACAATATACAGGGCTATTGGAAAAACACCAACAACCTCTTAAGAGGTCATTGTACTCATCCACATAACAGATAAAAGAAGTTTTTACTGTTTTGTGTACTCATCATTATGCACAACTTTTACTATGGGAACAAACCTGAAATCGCGGAAAAAAATCAGCTGTTCCCTACATTTACGTTTCTATAACTCGTCAAAATGTTGGGAACAGCTGATTTTGTTTTTTGAAGCCCCCATGAATGAGCACTTCAGAATTGAATATCTACGGTCTATATGGGCCATATGCAGCCGTACCACTTGGATAATCTGAATTCTTAACACTTTCTAGGTGTCACGGAGAGAAAGACAACGTAGTCTTCGAAATGGTCAACCCATTAGGTCTTCTGGGCAGATCAGACCCTGATACCAACTGGTATGTGCGTTCTAACGGCGAGCTGGTACCTGAAGACAAAGCCAATAGCATCCTGAAGGTTTTGGGCGACGAGGTGGAAAGTGCTGACAAGAACACCAAGCGATCAATTTCGGAGCATGTGAGGAGCGCGTAAGTAGCCTTTGATACTGCTTACTTCATCTAAATTGTCGTCGCTGGACAAAAACCCCGAATATTTGGGTGAAAACACCTAACGAAATATGTATATTTTCTTAATATTATTTCCTTTACCGTCAAACAGTGGTATCAAGGTATACTAAAGAAGAGTAGATAGATGCCTATTTATATGGCATTGTAAAAGACACAGGATAATCCTGCAGTGACATGTCACTGCAGGATTATCCTGTGTCTTTTACAACAAAAAAACCCGCAGCGAAAAACCCGAGTAACACTATACAGATACTTATTTAATTAAAATCGAAACTTATATAAAATTAAAAGAACTCTTAGCTATAATGTACAGTAGGCTCCAAAAGTCCATAGGCAAAGTCACAAAGCAATAGCTTGACGTTTAGTTTAACTTACGACCTTCTTTTAATGAGTAATTAGACACACACACTCGCATATTACTCGAATATAGTTCCGTGTCATGTTCGTCTTGTTCACATAGTTCATAAAACTTTATGATTATACCCACAGAAATCTAAATAAATAAAACATAAGGTAGACAGATGCTTAACTCATTCACCGCTAGTCCCCGACTAAATAGAATGTTGTTGCTTCTTGGTTGGTGGATAATTTGATATGTGAAGTGTGTTTAATCTATTAGCGTTGTTGTAGTTCATTTTGAAATGCAAGCAAATTTAAATATCGAGATGATAGCTGCTGATATTATCGCGCTGCGTAAATATGGACTTATTATTATATCACAAATATTTGATGAAACCGGACTGACTGTGAGTATTATGATTTCATTATTTTATGGAACATTTATCTAATTAAAGTATAAATGATGATCCTTGTAGTTATTTTTTTAAACGTTTTATATTTACCTACCATAAGCCCTAAATAGAAAAAAAAAAATATTTAATAAAGTTTATTTATTTACTTTTGGAATGATGAATATAATATTAAGCATAATATTATAATATATAATCATTTTGTAACATTTCTATTTTCAAAATAATTTTGTTTCAAAATAGTAATAATATTTTATAATTTTGCTAGTAGCTTAACAGTATTCCTTTTTTGTTTTAGAGAAATTACCTACTGTGAGTCGGAGGGTCAAAAGATATAAGGAAGAGGGTAGCCTTGCCAGTCGAAAGCGAAGTGGAAGGCCCAGCTGGTCAGTGAATATGAAACAATTGGTTTCCGAGATATTTTGCCGAATTATTCAACAAGTGTTTACGAAGCGTTCGCCGTGCAAACGAAAACCAGCTCAAAAACATAATATTTGATTGGAAATAATAAACAAGAACATTTATACAAAGTATTAAGTTATAAATTGATTTTAGTAATATTAAAATAAAATTGTGTCATATCCGTAATAAGGATTATTTTGAGGTTTAGTTTCAATCTTCTTTTCATAATGAAAATGAATACTTAAGCTATAACCGCAATAAGTCCTAATAAATATGACTGTTTATAACGAATAAACATTTTGAAATCACTTAAGTATAAAACATTTTTATTTTTAACCCCATATAACATAAGCATAACAATATAATAATAAAATCAAAAAATATTACATTATTATTCTCCTTTATTATCTCTATTGAATAACAAAAAAAAAAACGAAAAAGATAATTGTTGAAAAGAAAAATAATAGTCTCATCTCGAGATTGGAACCCAGACTTTCACGTTTGCTAAACCATTAGGTTACGTTACCAGCTATCTATACTTGCTATGATGAAGTGAATTTGAGCAGTAGTATGAACCCACCAAGGTTATGTGTAATTACGTAGTACCGTGTGCGTAAAAGCGACGATATGTTTTGTTTCGTTCGACGCTAGGACAGTAGAAAGATATTTATACTGTGACGCTCACGCTAGCCAATGCGTGTTCGACTTAAGGTGGATCCACACATTGCGAGCATGCGCTCCGCACGGCGCACAACGCATGCCTCGCCAAGTGTGGACCTGTATATTCGTGGCGAGGCATGCGCTCCGCACGCGCGAGGGCGAGCCAACGTATGTCGGCAAATGCTTCAAGATCCCTCGCGCGTGCGGAGCGCATGCCTCGCCACGAATATACAGGTCCACACTTGGCGAGGCATGCGTTGTGCGCCGTGCGGAGCGCATGCTCGCAATGTGTGGATCCACCTTTACACACACAGATGTGGCCTGCGGCGCGAGGCGGCCGGTATTATCACAGCAATTTGAACTTTAGTATGCTTATGCAAAATTGATGCCTTACTGTACATAAAATGCTGAAATACAGTGAATAAAATAATTTAGATTATGTGTGGGTAAAGGTAGCGGTGGTAAACGACTTTTGTCGCTGACAGTATTTTAATATCAGGTCCCTAAGCCTTCAAGCCATAAGACATTTTCACACTTATGCAAAAATTCAACCCTGACTCCATTTTCAGAGCCAACTCCAACGCCACTTTAAAGAAAGATCCTGCACTAACCAGCTCATTCATCGAATGGTTTGAAAGGAACAACCACCTGGGTGGCCAGGACGACCCCAAGAAAGGCAAGTCTTTGAAAGGTCTGGCTGAGTTCTGGGAGAGTGAGGGTGATCCCTTCTTGAACTGGAAGGGAAGAGGCTACAAGACTATTTTGGACATTTTGACGGTAAGTTGCACTTTATAAAATTAGGTATGATGGAACAGCGTCCATGGAGTTTCTCTGTTTCTTTTTGTTTTTATGGGATAATTATTTATGGAACTTCGCCTTGGGAAATATGGGGACTAAAAAAACTACCTAGTAGGTAAAACCGGATTACTTGCATGTCGTCAGAAACGCAAGTGGTCAAATACGAATGTCGCCAGAAAACGCATTTCGGCAGAAACTCATCTCGTCAGATTTGCACTACGTCAAAGACGCAGTTCGACAAACACGCAACTTGTCAACCCAAGTATGCTTTTTCAACTTCGGTAGCCGTATGATCGGTAATGCGTGAAAAAGTGCCTGAAAGAATGCCTTGGTTACATTTACACGAGTAGAATTTCAGTTTCGATTCTTGGTCCCATGCTAACAGCCAGTTGGATTGATCGATGTCCGAATTCCATAGATGACTGAGACTGCCATTCTTTACTGATCGACACCTCTCCGTGCCTCGCGATATGAGGGGCAATTCTCGTAATTTTAAGAACGTATACAGTCTGACCTCAGTCTCAATCTGTCAAAAATACCTCTAATTTCCCTAAATTTTGACAAGTTTTTGACATTTGTTTGTCACTGAGATGAGACTGCGACTAGATTTTGAACGTTTTAAATTACGAGAATTGGTCTTATGATAGAATACCTGTGATGACAGTAGTAATAGGTACAATTTAATCAGTAGACCGAAACTCCTGCCTACTTTGGGGGATATCGATATTCATTTAAACAAACTTATTTTCCAGAATAAATACCCCGACCCGTCCAAGGAGGTTCCCCTGCAGATTCTGCTTAACAAAGAGGTGGAGAACATTCGGTGGGGCACCAGCCAACTCGCAATCGACCCTACCAACCCGCTGGTACAAGTGAAATGTAAGGATGGAAGCTTGTACGCAGCCAAGAGTGTTATTGTCACTGTGTCTGTCGGAGTTTTGAAGGAGAGGTAAGAGATACTACCTACCTACAATTTTTTTCTATACAGGATGTAAGGAACATCGACGCACAAACTGTACCATGATTTATGTACAGACGCCAGCACATCAAGCTACCCGAAACTGTAAAATTTTCCCAATCAACTTTGAACCTTATGCTTTTGAGATAAAGTTGAAAATCTATTAAAGAATTTTGACAGATTGTAGTAGCTTAATGTGCTGGCAGTCTGTACACAAAAAAAATCTGCTGCTTCATACAGAGTGCAATACCTACGTGGTTAAAATGGAACGGCGATTATATTTATAACCGACGACAACTCTACGCTGGTGGTATCATGATTGTGCTGTATTCATGGTAAGAGTTTGCGCGTCAATGTCCCTACCACCGTGTATATTTTTTAAGTTTTTAGATTGGTAACTATTCGATACTTGAATGAAATCTTGCAATAGGTACTTACAGAAGAATAAGCCCTATAATAAGAGGCTAGCCTACTGCCGGGAGGCTACTGAGAAATTCCTAATAGAAAACCCATAAATACAATGTGCGACCTGAGGAACCAACCCAGAAAGGATCCTACATTATCAGTCGCGCTTGCGACCGCTTGAACAATAGATAGAGCACTTCTGCTTAAGCGCCTATTTTGTTTTTATTTGCTGAATGGGCCCGCTCTTGACTTCGATCACGCTTGATGGAAAGCTATGAATGAGGCCTATGATGGAACGAGCGTGCGTAGAAGATGCCTAAGGCCTAACTCCTACGCATCGACGAAACACAGCAGGCTGCTTGACGCCGGACTCCAGTGGGAGGGTGGTCGCACACCAGGCTGGCGTTAGCCCTACCACCGCAAGGGAAGAATTGGCCAGTCACATAAGGTGTAGGGTGTGACTGTCCAGGATGCGCCGAGCGCTCGGTTCAGTTGAGTAACTGGCGGAACAAACTGCGCTAAACGAGGAGGCTTCTACATGCATCCCAAAAATTTTCGCTCAATAATAACAAGTTCTCGTTGGTCTACTGGTCGCAAACGCTACTACTGAGCATGTTGTCCTGGGTTCGCTTCCCAGATCGATGAACGTATTGTTGGGTTTTTCCACTAGGAAGTTCTCAGTAGGTGGTGTGGCAGTGGGTATACTATAGGTACTATCGCGGCCACTCGCCTGACCACCACTAAGTTCATTTTTGCTTGCACTCAAAAAATAGAAGTGCCCTCTAGTAAGCGCGCCAAGGTCAAATCGTTCGTCCGTAAAATTCACAAAAGGAGTACACGTGAAAACGTGATCCGTCTGCGCAGTGCAGGTTACCTTACAACTAATTGCGTTATCAGTCACTGGGCGTGACATGGCGCCTCTGCAGGATTTAGGCGAAATAATGTTTCAAGTGATCAGGCGGAAAAGGCCGCGATTGTACAGACGCCAGCACATCAACCTACTACAATCTGTCAGATTTCTGTAATAGATTTTCAACTTTATCGCTAACGCATAAGGTTCAATGTTGATTGGGAAAATTTGACAGTTAGGTGTAGGTTGATGTGCTGGCGTCTGTACACCTTTGCCTAACCCATCGGAGAATACAGGAGTGACGTTATATTGTGTGTTTGTTATTGTCCTTAAAATTATTTTCCCATAAAAATAACAATGTTTAAAATAAAACGTAAATAAATAGTTGCTTAGACACACTTATGATTCATAACGCATTAAGCCCTGAGCACTAATTTTGTTAACACTTCAAGTAAACACAATTAACGCCGATAATGTGTAGCGTCATAACATTTTAATGTTTTCGGGCTAGAAATATTTCCGTTGCACTCCATCTATAAATAGGTATTTCAACCGTCTATTAAGTCTGAGTGTGATGCTTAGTTGAAATAGGGTACTTGCCATATAGTGGCGCCGATTTCCTTGTTCACAAACTAAACTAAATTTAAGTACAGTGCATCTTTTTCTTTCTATTTCATTAAGAAAAGGCAAGAAGATAAATTTTAGTTTAGTCCTGCCAAATTTATCAGCGCCTGACACTACTCCATATAAGTTCAGACGTGATTAAAAACTTGCCCGCTAAAATTACATCAATTTACGTCAGGCGCTGATTATCATTTATGTATTAAATGAAGATTTTCTTTCTTCGTGAAAACCAATATTACAGATTGACTGACACCAACATTTTGGACAACATTTCATTATTTGTTTTTTGCCTTTCTCCAGACACGAGCAACTCTTCTACCCCCAACTGCCCGCAGAAAAAGTGAACACAATCAATAACCTGAACATGTGCGTCTTAGACAAAATCTACATCGAATTCGAGACACCTTGGTGGCCCAAAACTCCAGCAAAATTCACTCTGCTATGGAGAGACGAAGATAAGGCCCAATTCAGAGGTGCGGACCAATGGATCACGGAGATTTTTGGTCTTTGGACGGTCGATTACCAGCCTAATGTTCTGCTAGCCTGGATCTATGGCAAGGAAGCCGAAACTATGGAGAAACTTAGCGTGGAAGAGGTGCAGGCGGGAGTTCAGAAGTTAATTGATATTATTATCAAAAAGCAATTCAATGTTTCGCCGATTAAGAATATTTTGAGGTGAGTTTTAGATACTTTACCATTTTTTTAGGGTTCCGTACGTCCCAATGAAAAAACGGAACCCTTACAGGAAAGGCATGGCTTGGCCGTTCCATTTATCTATTGCATGACACAACATTAAAGACCAGTGACTTAATTTCTTAGGTACTATAAGCCCGTAGGAGGGTCTGTGCGACGGCCGCAAACGGCTAGGCCGTATATTTTAACCAAGATATAAATTTTATAGTCGAAGGTGTTAAGGCTTGTAGAGTTAGGGGCTTGACTCTACAGTCTTTACTATATAGTATGCTATGAAACAAAGGAATTTCAAAAGAGTATTGTGAATTATTTCTGACGTAGGCAACAACTTCGCTCTTACTTTACCTATATTTATCCTAACCTCTACGTTTCAGATCACAATGGGGCTCAAACCCCCTAGCCCGTGGAGCCTACGCGTACCGAACAGTCGCTTTAGAAGAAAACGCTAGCGATGGCGGTGCCATCGTGCTATCAGAACCGCTGTGCCACCCCAACAAGTTCCCTGTAGTCTGTTTCGCTGGAGAAGCCACGTCGCACCATAGACATACAGACTGCCATGGAGCCATAGAGTCAGGGTTTAGAGAGGCTGATCGACTGATTGAAAGTTTCAAGGAGTTTGGATTTAAATAAATACTTTTGAGATATCGTTTTGATGATGTTTTTTCAGACTTGTGCAATATAATTATTAATTTGAACAAATCTATGAAAAACTAACCCACCAACTAATGTAATAGAACAAATAATCTTACCTTATTGAATTCCAAAAATAAATATGCATCGATTCCATACGACTTAGGCGACCTATGATATGATATACTTACCCATATCTCAGCAAAACGAAGTATTTTTGTAAAGTTACAGTAATTGTATGCTTTTGTTACAATAAAATACATGTGTATCCTTATAAATTATTTTTATTCAAACTATCATATTCCTTCTTCTTGCATCTGCCTTCGAAAACCTTTCCTTTCAAATCTATACTAATATTGTAAAGAGGTAAAATTTATGAGTTTGTATGTAGGTGTAATCTTCGTAAGTACTGATCAGATTCCGAAAATTCTTTCACTGACAACAAACAAACAATCAAACTGATTACAAAGTGCCATATTATAATGCTGTTTTATTTTAAAACAAGCGAACGAAGGCACGGGCTTGTAACGTGTTCGCCAAATGGCACCCGCACCATTTAAAACGAAACATAGCCGCTGGTTACTGATCTCTTTCACAGGAACTTTTACTACAGTCCATTCATAATTATTTTATCTCTAACAGCAGTAACCTAACCAACCAACCCACCCCACCTAATTGTAACGAAACCAAATAAAGACAACGGGATTTTAATTATCGACGCCTAAGAAGTCTCACTTAAAAAATATGGAAAGGAAGGTGTCCGGTTTTTTTGAGAAAAAAAAAATAACAGAATAGAATATAACATTTTTATTTGCATTAAAACATGGTATAATAATGGTCTTACGGTAATGGAACCAGTCTTGGACAATGCACCAATAAGGGAAATATTCATACCCAGATGCTAAAAATAACCAAACCCTCAACTTTTATTTTACTATGGCAACATTTTTTATTAACTTTATGGATATCCTCCGAACAAGATTTTTTCATTTTGACATTTGACTGCCATATTGTTCCGACATTATCTACGGTCGTGTGAGTGCAATTGAAACAAAGTTAAAAAATCCGTTTTTATTAGAAGAATCGTAATGCAGGTGGGTTACTTATTGACATTTTCAAAACTTTACATTATATTGTGAATGTTTGTTGATTTATTTAATGATTCATCATTAATCTGAGGAGCATGTTTGCACAAAACCTCATCGTCAGTTCTCAAATAAGCATTTTTTTAAGTGTTTATGACTGGAAACTTAAATGTGTCTTTACCAACCTAGTCACAGAACATAATACTTACCCTAACCTAGTAAGCACAGTTCAACGTTAGATTTTTGTGTTTCTGATATTTTTTGTTTTTTTCTGGTTGTGTAAAGGGAGACTAGTCTTTTTATCTTAATAATTTCTAATTATTACATTCATACCCAATGATGGACAGCCTTGTCCAAGATTGTGATTGTGAAATAAAGTAACTTCCACTCTTTACCGCTACTTTCTTATTACCACAGATAATATAGCACCCAAACGAGATTATTCCAAAGAACAAATGACTAGAGCAATCGATGAAGTACAAAGAGGAGAAAAGGTATCTGTAGCAGCTATCAAATATGGTGTCCCCAGAATAACTTTAAGAAACAAACGTATGGGAATAAGCCCGCCGGACTGTAACTTAGAGCCTTCCACAGTGCTATGCCAAGAAGAAAAAGTATTGGTCAAATGGGTTTTATTCATGGCTGAAAACCATTTCCCAGTCACAAAGGACCATTTGTTAGATAGTGTCCAAAAAGTATTTTGGAAAATATCTGGATAACTGCGCACAAATAATCGCCCAGGAAAAAAAATAGATCAGTTCGTTTTTGAATCGTCATAGAGAATTGGCCCAATTAACGGCATAAAATTTGACAAAAGCCAGAGAAGACGTAACTGAAGAAGAGTTGAACCAATGCTTTCAAATAATAAAGACATACATAGGAGGTAAAGGGTTGTCAGATTCACTAAAAGACCCTACAAGGATATACAACACCGATGAAAGTGCTTTCTACTTGCAGCCTAAAGCAGGCAGAGTACAAGTACGTAAAGGAGAAAAAAGCGTTTATAGTTCCTCTGGCGATGAGAAAGAAAACTGAACGGTATTAATTACTGCCAATGCTGCAAGAGTTATAGCTGCGCCTATGATTGTGTCCCTATGAGAGAATACCGACACTCATTGTCAAGAGTGTGCCTCGTAGATGGGGCATAGGGCGGTAAATACAATCTCGAAAATAGGCCAATGAATGATTTAAAACTTATTATCCATGCTGATGTAAAACCTTCCAACGATCATCGAGGTCGGTATAATGTGCCAAGAGTAGACGAAGTAGCTGTTCTTTTGATAGACGAGGATAAAGGTCCCCGAGATATTTTGATGAATGCGAGAGATGGTCAACATCAAAGAGTTTCTGAGCTTCACAGATCTTATGAAGTTATGACCCACTTCAATATCCTTTACTGTTTCCGTATGGCAATGACGGGTACTGCATAAACTCTAAAACTGTATACTGTTAGTGCTGCACGAAAACTCCTGTAAAGGTCCAGCTTAAACCCAGAAGATATTGAGGCAAGCACCTGGTCAAAGGTAAATGACGGTAAAGTGAAAATACTTGTGGTGAAGCAAGGAACATACAGGAGAAAAGATGGACGCCGAGATTTTCGGATAAACCTTCAATCTAACACAAGGCTGGAAGGAATTCACAACTGGCCGATGTGGAAATTCCAGATCAAGGTTATATTGAAGACGATCAACGTTTTCGGAGTAATAGATGGATCGTATAAAATATGTCCGTAAGAGGACGACAAAGCCAAACAAAAATGGCTACAAGCTGACGCTAAGGCGCAAGCCGTGATTGTAACCTGCATCGCATGTCACCATCGGTGTTGATACACATACAAAATTGCGAAACGGCACAAGAAATGTGGACAAAAGTAGCTAAAGTATACGAACAAAACTCCAATGTGCTCTTTGCACTTACTGCAGCAAAAATTCTTTGAAATAAAGTTGTGTGAAAACGAAAACGTTACAACGTTTATAGCCAAAATAGAGGATTTTGTGGCTCGTATCAAAAAGCGCAAGGAACAATGTCAGATAGTATTTTGATAACGAAAATAATCTCATCGCTTGGAGAACATTACCGCCATTTTATTTCTGCTTGGGATTCAGTACCGGCAAGTCACAAGCTTTTCAAAGGACCCGTCTAAAACTAAAATCTTTGGTGGTAAAGGTCAACCAAGGTAATCTCTTTACTTGGAAGTGATAATACCACAGTGCTACTTGGTGCCAGCGCTTCAGGAGAAAAGACATCGCCTCTGGCATATAAGGGCAAGAATTTTTGGGATACATGGACCTCATCCGAAGCATATCCAGGGACATCTTACGCCGCAAAAAAAACTGGCTGGATGGAGACAGAGGTTTTTGAAGCCTTTTTTAAGAAAAAATTTTTACCTGCTGTCCAACACCAACACCCGATGCTTCTTACATACGATAGGCACTCCACACACGTAGGTCTAAATATTATTGAAGAGGCCCGCAAAGAAAATATAACAATCTTGAAATTGCCGCCGCACTCCAGTCATATTTTGCAGTAATGAAGTCCTTTAAAGACCGCTGGGATCCTTTATTGGTCCGTTCGCAGCGGCTTAACGTCGGAAGTGTTATGCCAAAAAGTGAGTTTGCGAGACTAATTGGACAAATTGGGCTAAGATAGATCCTCAGGTGCCACATAATGGATTCCGAAAAGCGAGTATATACCCTGTAAACCGCGAAGAAATTAAAGAAAATCAGTTTGATAGCTTAAAACTAAGACATTGGAGAGAATACGAAAGTTCACACCTCCAAAAAGTTTGTTGACGTTGTTACTTAATTTGTTAAACACTAGGTGTCCAAGACTAGATACTGTTTATAAATGGGTGTCCATTATAAGAATTTGACTGTTCATAATAGGTCCTCGATAAGGGGTCTTGAATTATTAAAATATTTCAAAAGCAAACATTGGAGGAACATACTGTGCCAAACATATCGATTATAAAAACCATGTTTTATTTACGGATATAACCTTTTCTTCCAATACCAAAAGAATATAAGCAATAAATGCAAATAATCTTAGTTTTCATTCTTAAACCGTCCATGATTGGTTCCTCTACCTATGATAACACTGATGAAGTCTTCGTAATGATTTACATGTCTCACCAGGGACTGGCAAAAAATATGTTTAAATGAAACGAGTTATAATTTGTATAGTGTACAAGTTACAGTGCGGCCGACGAGAGAATGCGTTCTTGACACCTGACAGTTTCATGCAAACGAATAAGTAGGTACGTGTTTTGCGAATTTGATCTGTATTAGTAGAATTGTCGCACTGACAGGTTTACGGAACATAAATTCGCTCAACGGCCGGACTGTAGTATTAATAATAACAGTGTAATCTAAACAGTCATTAGAAAATATAGTTTGTAAATAAGTAGTCATTTTATTTCATAATATTACTGTCCACCCCACAGATAAAGATACACCTAGATAACGCAAGAGAACCTACTTCACATGCCAAAAATCGCACTAGCTTACGTACAAAAATCGTAAGCCACCACTTTCGTTACTGCCGGCTGGGTGTGCGCTCGCGCTGGCGCTAGGCCCCGGGGCGGAGCGTGACGGGTGCCGCACGCGGCGGCGTCTTTGAATCGATTTGATTTTCCCATCACTAAATAGTGCTTGTGACGTCATAGTTGGTAGTCAAAAAATGGCACGCTTGGTTTTCAGACAGATCGTGATACTTGCGTTATCTAGGTCTATACATATATGTGGTCCACAACTAGGTTTAATGCATTATTGTTCTATTACAAGTTTCTCATTGCTTTTTAGGGTTCCGTACCCAAAGGGTGCCAACGGGCAACTTTTTGGTTGGCTTTTTTTGAATGACGAGGAAGACGTAAAGACGTGATTTTTTTCTCAGATGTTTTTTATGTGTTTTTACGAGTTTATAAACGAATAAACCAGTGTATCTGTGTTCGTTGTGCTTTTCCTCTGTCTTCAGCCCTTTTATTCCCACAAATTTGGGGGCTCGGCCGGGATAGGGGTCTAACAGAAAAAAAAAGACGACGAAAAAAAGATTGACGATCAAAAGAAGAAAAGACGAGACGTAAGAAAAGACGGGAACCAGGTTTGGTTCTGTCCGAAGAGTGCCCACCAAGGACTATGGCATATTTGAGTACAGAGGAACTGTTGCCGAAATTCGGCGGGAGCGACAAAACACAGCCTGTACTCGTAGCAAGATGGGCGCATGACTTCGAAGAAAACGCAGAAATTTTTCAGTGGAGGCCGTTACAGACGCTCATTTTCGCAAGACAGGCTCTGAGCGGCACGGCAGCACTGAGGCTCAAGAGTGGGCGGCCGTACAAAACATGGGACGAATTAAAAACGGCACTCCTCAAGGAATTTCCTGACACACTTGACAGCAAGGCGGTCCACGAAATGATGTCTGAAAGAAAGAAACGAAGGGGTGAGAAATGCATTGATTACATGCTCATCATGAAGGAATTAGGAAAAAGGGGGAAGATTCCTGATTACGTTGCCATTAAATATATAAAATCGACGGCATCGTAAGACGAGGAAATTAATATATGGCGTCACGACATATTCTGAGCTAAAAGATAAACTCAGAATATATGAGTGTGAAAGAAAAAATGACCACGACCACGAGGAACGAAAAGACACCCAGTCAGCTAAGTCACATTTTATGAGGCGTTGTTATGGTTGTGGCGAGAAGAATCACGAGTCCAATCGGTGCCCGAACAGGGACCTTAAATATTTTAAATGTAACGAGTTCGGTCATATTTCAACGCAATGTAAAATGCGCGGTGATGACCACATGGCTCCAGGTGGTTGGAATGAGAAAGAGAAGGCCTGTTCTCGGACAATGTCGGAAAAACGGCGGTCAGCAATGTTCGCAGCGACGGACTCGACCAAACGGGATGATTGTATTTGCGGCCATGATATCGACCTGATCGATGATACTGAAGCGAGACAGGGGCATCGAAGGCCGTCAAAGTCAGCTTGCTACGGCAATTTCAGGATTAACAAGAGTACTTACAAACGAACTCTAAGACAAAAATAAAGAGCTCCTAAAACAACTGATGGATGTATGCCGCATCTTGTGCAACATACAATATGCGTAGTCTGTTACCAGGCAAAACTTTGCCATATTTTCCATATAAAAAGATCTGAAAGATCACCTGACAGATACAAAAATCGACAAATACATATTCGTCGAAAACCAAGCGAATGCAATTAGATCAGCACAAGCCGTAACGAAGTCAGGCACTGATATAAAAAATAAGATACAATCAAAACCCAAAACATTCCCTCCAGCTAACAATTTAAACTGGAGAAGCGCGATCGCGCAAAAAGCGAGGAATATAGCGAGGTCGTGAAGCAGCTCCCCCGTCAGTGCCGGGCCCTTCGGCACTGACGTATTTAGGGTTTACTTCTAGGGGGGGCCTGACCCCTAACCTGTGATGCGACTCCTAATGTAGAGTAGGTAAGCATGATTAACATCACAAATATCACAATTCATAAATAGCTTTACACTTCTTATGTACAGACGCCAGCACATCAACCTACACCTAACTGTCAAATTTTCCCAATCAATATTGAACCTTATGCTTTAGCGATAAAGTTGAAAATCTATTACAGAAATCTGACAGATTGTAGTAGGTTGATATGCTTTCGTCTGTACCTGCTATAACGTAACTTATGTTTCGCATGATTGAATGAACTATGAATTACTAGGTACTTACATAAATTAAAATTTTTATGCATCATGATTATGAATTTTCGGAATGTAGTTTACATAAATATATAATTTTTTAATAAATAATTATTATGCATTTAAAACGGCACTGGAAGAAGAAATAAGTAAAAACAAAGACAAACATGTGGCGGAAGCCATAGGTTTATTAACTTCAATTTCAAACCCAGAATTCATTGTTTGTTTACACGTGTTCCATTCGGTACTATCAATAATCCATATATTGAGTAAATACTTTCAATGTAAAAATGCAACTCTCGGACAAGCTGGCACCATAATAACCAGTTATTACCTAGTTTCAAACAAAGTCGGAACAATTTCGATGAATGTTGGAAGGAGATAGAAGAATTTGCAGAAGAGCATGAACTTTGTCTGGAACCCACACGAGCTCCCAGGTTGCTGTGGAAATGTCAAAAACAGAACCTGGTGGCTTCAAACTCTAAACTTAGTGAAAGACCGGGAAGCTGTGGTAGCAAGCAAAGAAAAAAAAAGCAAAGGACTCGTAAACATTCAGTCTAAGAGTGATGTCACTAACGTGTTTCTACATATTATATTTCAACGTTTTTAGGTTACTAATCTCTTCGACGATGCACTTTGATAATTATCATAGAACTTCACGTACTGGTAAGTTCGTTTAATCATTAAATATCAGTGAAATCCTGTCTTTACTAGCAAACTCAGCAAAAACCATCAGAAAATTGAGAATTTAAGACTTTAAATTTATGGGGCATAGAGTTGTTATATCGTAGTGCTTTTTAAAAATCTCATTTAAATTAACCACCAATAATTATTGGTGGTCAATGGTGTTGCCACAATGTAAAATTCAGTTTTCGTCTGGTAATGAAAAAAAGTGAAACATGGATTTGATTTGTTACCAATCCTCTCAATTTTATTTCGTTATATTTCAGGTTAAATATTAATGTTTTATAAACATAAACCTTCCGAAAAAAAATTACTATTCACAACCATCCGACAGGCTATCGTATCGAAAATGACACATTTCGATAACCTGATTTGCCTTGCCCCCCGACGGCAAGCAGCTGTTGGAAGTATAGAATAGCGGTTGTCTATTTGATTTCAACTTTCAACTGACAAAATTTTCGGGTCTTGGACAAGTGAACAGCGTTTAGAGGACTGCTAAGATAACATTGATTGATGTTCGTTACGGTACGGAAACGTATCGGGTGGTTGTGAATAGCTATGCTGTATCCTACTAACACAGTCGTGACAGGCAGAAGTAAAAATACAATTTATCTCAAAATTAAACTATTCTCACGTGAACAGAGTCTCACAGCAGACCTAATACAAAAATTTTAAAGTCACAGCACAACAAATACAAAATAACTTTTTTACTAAAAAAAACAACCAACTTCTAAATCACTACGCAGTGAAAAATAAATTTTAATTTCGGAAGTTGGTTGTTTTTTTTTTTGTAAAAAACTTTTTAAGTATCACTTTTAAGTTTTACTTACCCCACACAAATTCGTACAAAGTGGCAAAAATACGTATTATTGAAGCTGACTCAAAAACTACTCAAGCAAAGTTAATAAAATTTATTTGCGACCACCCCTGAGGCATACCCTGTCCATTAAAAAAAGAATTTTTGAAATCGATTTACAATTGCCAGAGATATCGTAACAAACATACAAAAAAACACTGGCACTCCGGGAGTGCCGACAGAAGTGAAAACAAAACACAAACAGAATACTTTGCCATCACTCACTGACATATCGGATATACATTAAAACCGAGTACATCCCGAGGACAGCCGAACACATCCGAAGCGTTGTCGTTACGGTAGCAGTGGCGCGAATTCAATGGTTTTTTCCCATCTCAAAAAATGCCCAACGCGCCTAAAGAAGTTTTCACTTCAAATACATACAGTCGAATTGAGAACCTCCTCCTTTCCTGAAGTCGATTAAAAAGATAAGAAAATACTACCTCTCCAACTTCGGTATCAAATCAGACTGATCAATAACTTCAGAGCTAATAATATTCCCATCCTCATCGACATCACACATCAGGATCTCGACTCCATTATCTTTAATCACCGGTTTCTTATCAACCTCCATTTCATCATCGTCTTCATTCTTCAATGTGATCTCGAAGCATCTGGGCGTGAACGCGGTAGGGTCGGCAACTTGTTTTAGTTTAAAATCTAGACTTGTTAACGGCACGTTCGGACTGCTGTAGCCGTCCATTATTTTTTCGGAGACTTCCAAGGACTCGTAGCGGGTGGTTGTCAGCCTGTACATGCCGTCTTCGGATATTTGGTACCTGAAATATTAAATAGAACATTTTAAAATCGTCAAAAATATGCCAGTCAAATCTTCTGCAGGTGGAAAAAGAAAACCGTCGGCCGTTTTTTTGAACTACTCGGCCAGACAAAGCCCGGAATAACTCGACTTTCTTCAAATATATTACGCCAACCAATGAAAGTAGGCGTAATAATATACGTCGAAGCAATTAAATAAACATGCTTACAAGTTAGTCTTAAACAGGTTGAAATTGAAAACATGCGACAAATCGAAATGGGAGATTGTACTCATCATTATGAACAACTTTTACTATGTTACCAAACCTGAAATCGCGAAAAAAAATCAGCTGTTCCCTACGTTTTGGCGAGTTATGCGAACAAATAATAAAACATGTAGGGAACAGTTGATTTTCTTTCGCGATTTCAGGTTTCGTAACATAGTAAAAGTTGTTCATAATGATGAGTACAATCTCCCATTTCGATTTGTCGCATGTTTTCAATTTCAACCTGTATAGTTGGTTGCAAGCGTGTTTCCAGCGAGGCGACTGTTTAACGCGTAACGCGGTCTATTGACGTGAGAGAGAGTGAGTTCAAGAGAGTGCGAGTGCACAATATTGTGAAAGTAGTCGCACTTAAAGTAAAAGTGCGCAGTGCTGCACACCCCTACCCTATTTCAAGTTAAACAAATATCAATTTTATTTTAATGATAATTAAGGACGCTATCACATTTTGAACTCGCTCAAGTTTAGGTATCTGAATCGCAACACAGCAACATTACGCGCACGCACACATTGAAACCATTGTTCGCTCGATTTTTATACGTAACTTAACTAATCTTGGTACTTGAAGATTTTTTTTTTAATTTTGCTGGTATTTATTGAGTAAAGTTAGTTGTAAGTTCGCAATCGAATTTGGTAAGTGTTATTAGTACTTACCTACTATCTGCGTGATTATCATGTTTTTAGTATTGTTGAAGTTCATCAGTCAATATGTGCATTACTAGGTACCCAAAAACGACCTTAACATTTTAGTATTACAAGGAACATCCACATTTATACCACAGTCTGCTGTTAGTTTGAAAAGATGTACCTAAGTACTTTTAAATATTATTTTTGATGTCAATTGTTGGAGTATTACATAATCAAATACTAGCCTGGGAGTTTATCGTAGAGTTTCGTTGTGATATTTAATAATAATCATTCCCTTATGAAAACAGTAAGTATTTTATTTACTTAAAAATTAAAAAAAAGTAAATCAAAAGTAATTTATTCAAATTAGGCTGAGAATCAGCACTTTTCGAATGTCAAAATTACAAAAGACAGTCCCCAAAACGCCCGCCCTTCACTTCTTAGTGCTTTGGCTGGGAAGAAGTGGCGCAACAAACTCCCCAGCAGCACAGCTGTCTTTTCACATAGAAAATATTTCATTGTACTACTACTATACTCCATAGGTTTAGGTAGCTAAATAAAGGTAAACAAAAAAACCACGCGACTTTGTTAACCGACTAAACGTAATACCAGTCTATTCAGTTGTCATGCTACGTCACAATTGTATTCTTCAATATAGCAACATTATAATTCACTAAAAAAATTACTGAATTGAAGAGTAAAACTGTGACGTAGCATGGCAACTGGATATACTGGTATTATGAAGAAATTGGCCGTAAGTCGATTTGTCACAAACAAAAATCCGCCACCTTGAATAAAAAATGGATGTTATATTCGTAATCATCACCCCGAAAAACCCCAAAATCGACTATTAATATCGAATGTCAAAAAAAAACATTTCCATCATTTTAATTTGATTATAAAATAATAAAATAAATATTTATAGGTACAATCTTTATCCGTCATCTACATCCACTAAATAAATAAATTAAAAGTAAAAAAGTTTTTTTCAGATTTAAGTACTCGTATTTACTTAGTTTGAAAATTAAAAAAATGAAAATCAATCAGATCATGTTATTTACTTGTTTATCTACACAGGTAAATCTCGCAACAAGCTTTTATATCATATACCTATAACTTGTGTACTTAATGATGTTATAAGTTGATAGTAAAAGTTTTAAAGGACAATTTTATTTTATTCTTTTTAGCGCATTTAAGTAAAAGCTTGTTTTTAAAAAAAATGTTTACTTTTAATTTGTTTTTTACTTTTTAGTTATTGCTGGACAGGTTTTTTTGTGGAGTTTAACTCGCATACGTATTCTGAGCAAGACCTTTCATTTGATACCCATGTTGTAGGAAAGCATAAAAAGCTTAGTCCGCTATCTTTAGAAGTCCGCCATATTGCATTTAGAGTAACGTCACATTGTTTTTTGAGTTTTTCTCAGCAAGCCCTTTCATTTGATACCCATATTGTAGAAGTGCATTAAAAATAACTAGTCCGCCATTTTTGGTGTTCGGCCATATTGGATTTAGAATGCCGTCACTTTATTTTTCAAGTCATCCTCAGCAAGTAATTTAATTTGATACCCATATTGTTGCAGTGCATTAAAAATAACTAGTCCACCATCTTTAGATGACCGCCATATTAGATTTATAGTGACGTCACTTTATTTTTCGAGTTATTCTCAGCAATCCCTTTCATTTGATACCCATATTGTAGGAGTGCATTAAAAATAACTAGTCCACCATCTTTAGAAGTCCGCCATATTGGATTTAGAGTGACGTCATTTTATTTTTCGAGTTATTCTCAGCAATCGCTTTCATTTGATATCCATATTGTAGGAGTGCCTTAAAAATAAGTAGTCCGCCATCTTGGGCGTTCCGCCATTTTGGATTTAGAATAACGTCACACAGCTAACCATGCATTGTCATCCAAACTAAAAGTGCATACAAAATTTCAGCTCAATCGGTTGAAGATATCTGGTTCAAAATTTAGTTGCAAGAGTCCACCCGAACAAACATAGTTACATACATACATACTCGTACATACATACATTGCAAGTTAAATAAAAGCTTGTAAAAATTACAACTAAGTATTTGTTTCTGAAAAAAATACCAATAATCGTACTTAATTTTATTTCGGTCCGAAAAAGTATCAACTTCGTCCGACCTCAGTACACAACTCGGAACTCACTTTTTTACGTAATTATTTTTTGCGAGAAAGCGACACAGACGTGCTTCCACGAGCGCCTCTGAGCGCGGAATGACGAACCACAAGTGTCCGCGGGTAGAAAATGTATGGAGAAATTTGAGAGCGTTTCTTATTTGTCTCATAAATGAAAAAGTTATTTATTTATCTACAAAATATTTAGCTTGTCGTATCAGGACTATATAAGCAACAATATCTTCTTATTTTTAAATTAAAATATGCAGTGGATTTAGCTATATAGGTACTTATTCAAACCCCTTTTTATTAAATTTTTTGCGATTACTGTGATGGTAAAAACGTATTTGTGTGAAAATTTTGTATAGGGCTATTTAATTGTTATGGAGCCATTCTGGAGATGAATATATTATCTTTAATTTGAAACCAAGATATCCTTGCAGTTGCGACTCCAAGTTCATTAAAATGGTACCTGAAAAGCACTGTTATTCGTGAAAAAATGTGATAGCGTCCTTAAGTTGATTTCAGTGATTAGCACTATTGACAGTTATAAAAATGTTTGAAGTTGTAGCGTATACTGAACTTTATTGTGTAGGTATTAAAGTTATTTTTCCATTAATTCATATTTGTTTACATTTTTGGCAAATAAATCGCGAATGCACTGTAGTTAGCCTCTTACTAGCGGAGAGCACGTTCACGAATCGCTCGCTGGAAACATGCTGGCAAGTCGTCGTGTGATAACGCTCTTACTAAGGTCTTCCAACTACCCAGTGAAATACTACATTGATATGAACGCGCGCATTGATAGTAGCGTGGTTAGAAAAACCATATGGTGGTTTGAGACGACCAGAGGCCAATTCCCGTAGTTAAAAAACTTTTTAACAAAAAAATTAAACCGCCGAAAAAACTGAAAAGCAAAAAAAGAATAAACCTTTTATATTTAACCTTAATAACTAAGTTCTTAAACTAATGTAAGTATACCTAAGTAATTTTGAATCGGCGCCAAACAAGAAAATTAATATCGTTGCGAGTGGTCGTGCGGAGAGCGCATTTTTTGGAATGTTACTAATGTTTATCGCTGGAGATTTCATGTTGCACTGTTAATTTGATTTGGTTATTTCTTTAAATTTAAGGTAATTTAGTGATCTTTGTTCATTGATTGAGGCGACATGACATCTTACCTGAACCTGCTATGTCCAAACGACCACTGCGCTCCATGCTCCTTCACCAAATGCGTCGTCAACCGGTTACCTCTAGAAAATATCTTCATATTCTTCTCAGGACACAAATGACACGCATATTTCCTAACAGACGCCCCTTTTTTCTCCTTTTTAACTTCGTAACAGTCGGAATCTGAATTATCTTCATCCGATAATGGGTCTATCTCCTTTTTAATTGGTTTAGTTTTCTTCTTTTTCTTTTTATGTGTGAGTATGTGTTTGCGGAGGTCTGATTTTGTTATTGCTCTGTGGAAGATGGAAAAGTGATTAATTAAATATAAATTCGGGAAGTGTATTTTTGTGAGTAATGGGTCATTCTTATGGAGCATCTGACGAGGCGTAGCGCGGTCTTCATTATCAGACAAATATCAACCTTGCGTTAGTGGCAATTAAGTTGAAAATAAATACGTGGAGTTGCGGACACCAGCCCGTTATACTATACTCTTCTGAGGAACCCAATGAAGCGCGATTTTCCCTTTTATTTCTTTGGCAGTAAAAACCACGTTGCGCCGGGCCTTTGAGTGTGTATTGTATTAACTTACTTATATTCACAGTGCGGGCACGCATGCGTCCTAGTATCCTTCCTCGCCAGATGTCTATAGCGCACGTGATTGGCTAGCGCGGCCGGTGACGTCGCCGACATGTCGCACAGAGTGCACGCGTACGTAGATATGTGCTGACGAGTGTGCTCGCCTAGTAGGTACTCTGTGGCGCAGCGGGTGCCGCATAGCTCACACACGAATGGCGAGTTTGGGTATACGTTCTGGAAAAAGAAATAATATGCTCTATGTAAGATAGTAAATGATTTACTGATAGACATTATGCAAAAAAATAATATTGAAAGAAAGTTTTAAGACACCACGGAATAAGCACTTTGTTATTTCAATTACAAGTAAAGGCCCAGACCGACAAGTTGCATTATTTGGTACAGCAAAATAAAATACATTTATTTGCACTAACCATGACGCATACAGAAAAAAACTTTTTTACAAAAAAAAAAAAACAAACGACTTCAAAAAAAACTACAAAGTGATAAATAACTTTAATTTCGGAAGTCGATGTCGTTGGTTCCGCATTTTCGTTTTTAAACTCCGACTTCCGAAATTAAAGTTATTTATCACTTTGTAGTTTTTTTTTTAAGTCGGTTGTTTTGTTTTTTAACCCCCGACGCAAAAACGACGGGGTGTTATAAGTTTGACGTGTCTGTGTGTGTGTGTGTGTGTGTGTGTGTGTGTGTGTGTGTCTGTCTGTGGCATCGTAGCTCCCAAACGGATGAACCGATTTTGATTTTGTTTTTTTTGTTTGAAAGGTAAATTAGTCGGGAGTGTTCTTAGCTATGTTTGATGAAAATCGGTCCAAGATGGCCGCTGCCACAAAATGGCAGATTACATAATTTTTCACAACTCCCTTAATATGGGTATCAAATGAAAGGGCTTGACTAGTAGAATCCTATACACTATGATAAATTTCAAATTCAAGATGGCCGCCACCAGAAAATGGCGAATTACATTTTTTTTTTCACAATTTCCTCAATATGGGTATCAAATGAAAGGGCTTGACTAGTAGAATAATGTACACTATATTGAAAGGGAATGAGGAATATTAACTAACGAAATTAAAACTAAAAACTTGAAAATTATTATTTTAGTCTAATCAATGCCCTAGCTAGATTGATGAGGAAAGTAGAGTGATGATCATTACCTTTATTTTTACAATAAAACCGTTTAAAAAATATAATTAAGCCAAAGTATTAGGACTAGTATCATTATCCAGGGAGAAAACAGAGGAATACGTTAATATGGAATGAACGCCAACGATCACGAGTACCTAACTAGCTTCACTGTGGTAAAAATACTTACAGCTTCGCAATTTTTGGCAAGTCACGTGTCGATCTTATAGTATGTTTACTAGTAATATAATATTATAAAGTTTAAAAAGCAAGAAATAAAAGTTAAATTAAAAATTTAAAAAACCCCCGACTCAAACAAAAGCCTCTAAAAACTAAAAAATAATATATATTGGCCCTTTAAGTTCAATATAAGTTGCAGGAAATATTTTGATCCAAGCTTCCTCACGTCGGGGGACGGCTAATGAAAACGCCAAACAGATGAGGTTTAAACCCAGCAATAATTAATGCATGCTATTGTAGAAAACATAGCTGCTGTTAACTTTCAATTTTCATTAGCCGTCCCCCGACGTGAGGAAGCTTGGATCAAAATATTTCCTGCAACTTATATTGAACTTAAAGGGCCAATATATATTATTTTTTAGTTTTTAGAGGCTTTTGTTTGAGTCGGGGGTTTTTTAAATTTTTAATTTAACTTTTTGTAAAAAAGCTTTTATTTTTCACTTTTTAGTTGTACCTACTCCACACAAATTCAAATAACACTAGTTTACTAAACAAACATACAAAAAATCAAATATTTTCTCTTTACAATATTAGTTTTGACAAAATATCGGTCAGTGGGTCATCTTATATCACACTAGCTTCAGCCCGCGACTTCGTCCGCGTGAAATTTCTGTTTCCCCCAACCCACCCGTCGCATCGCATCGCCTGACCGCACTACTACTTCGTTTTCGCTTTCGTTCTGACTTTTTTTCTTTTTGCTCGGCTCCTAAGGGTGCTAGCGTGATGTTAAATAGCCTATAGCCTTCCTCAAAAATTGGGCTGTCAAACGCAAAAAGAATTTTTGAAATCCGACTGGTAGTTCCGGAGATTACCCCCTACATACAAACTTACAAAAAAATTTTACCTCTTTATAATATTAGTATAGACTAGCTGCGCCCCGCGGTTTCACCCGCGTAAATGTCGATCCCGTGGGAATATCGGGATAAAAAGTAGCCTATATTTTAATCCAGGGTGTCAGCTACCTCCATACAAAATTTTATCAAAATTGGTCCAGCTGTTTGAGCGTGAAGAAGTAACAAACATATAAACACACACACAAACTTTCGCCTTTATAATATTAGTGTGATAACACATGCTTGTAAATAACAACTATACCAATTCAGCTAATTTTCTATACTAAAACACGATCACAAAACATACCTGCCTTCTCAAATGATCGCTAAGTTTCCTATTATTCGCGAAGTGTTGTCCGCAATGATAACAAGCGATCAGTCGTTCCCCCGTATGTGTTCTTACGTGGACATTTAGCATCTCTTTCCTGGGGAATATAGCGCCACAACCAGCCCAGGAGCAAAGCAAGTTTTCTGAATAGTTCGCGTGGACTTTTACGTGGTCTAGGAATAGCTGAAAACAAAGAAGAATTATTTCTCTTACTTTTTAGGGTTCCGTACCCAAAGGGTAAAAACGGGACTCTATTACTAAGACTCCACTGTCCGTCTGTCTGTCTGTCTGTCACCAGGCTGTATCTCATGAACCGTGATAGCTAGACAATTGAAATTTTCACAGATGATGCATTTCTGTTGCCGCTATAACAACAAATACTAAAAACAGAATAAAATAAATATTTAATTAAAAAAAACTTAAGTTAAAAATAAAACTGAAAAGCTAAAAACAAGCTCATTTAAAATTAAATAAAAGTTGGAAGCAGGCGGGACCCGTTTAAGTTTGAAAATATAATAAAAATTGTATGGGTCTTGCAAGCTTCCAACTTTTATTTAATTTAAAATGGGCTTGTTTTGCTTTTCAGTTTTTTTTTTTTAACTTAAGTTTTTTACTGTAGACAGAGATTGGGATTGAGATACCTAAATTATTTATTTCGGGCGTAAATATTTGCGTGGAGAGTGATCTTTCTCTCTCGTTTAGCTAATCTTATATAAAAACTTTTACACAAAAAAAAGGCACTACAAAGTGAAAAATAACTTTAATTTCCGAAATTGGTGTCGTTGTGTTCGCATTTTCGTTCTTTGCCACCGACTTCCGAACTTGTAGTGTATTTTTTGGAAGTTGGTTGTTTTTTTTTTTTGTAAAAAGGTTCTTATTTTTCACTTTTATGTTATACTTACTCTACACAAATTCGTTTAACACTACTTGCTATGTAAATATCAGTGACAGGAAGTCATTATAACAGCATCAATATAAATTAAGTGGCAACAATACGTATTATTGAAGCTAACTCAAAAACTACCCAAGCAAAGTTAATAACATTTATATGAGACCACCCCTGAGGCATACCCTATTCAGTTAAAAAATAATTTTTGAAATCGATTTTCAATTGCCAGAGATATCGCGTGACAAACATACAAAAAAAAAACGGTCGAATTGAGAACCTCCTCCTTTTTGAAGTCGGTTAAAAATTACCTGTATTGAGTTATATTTACTTTGCTCCTCACAGCCAATCCACATGCAAACATAATCGTTAACTTGAATAGGTATCTGGTTTCGTTTACTGGAGTCCTTCTTGCACGGGGCTAACTTCAGTGTAGCCCTGCCGTTGAGGCCGATAGCCAACAACTTCCCATGGTAAGCGTGGTAGTTCAGGTGACGCACCATTTCATTGAAGTCTGATGTTTTGTGACCACACACGTCCCAGAGACAGACATATTCAACTGGTAATAAAAAAGAAAAAAGATTTTTATAATTTAAGTTTTCTCATAGGCGGGCGCGACTGAGAGCAGTGGTGGCCCAGTGGTAACGGCCGCGACTTACGAGTTGTAGGTCGTAAGTTCCAACTCAGACAGGCGCTTTACTTTGTGTAAATTATTTCATCAATGCTGCTCTCAAAAACTGTGAAAGATATTCCAACATGCACTGGGCCGCGTGGTGGATTACGGCCCATTCCCTTTCACCGAGAGGAGACCTGTGTCCCAGTAGTGGGGACATTATAGGCATTATTATGCTATGGGCGAGACAGCGCAACGCGCGTTTGGTATTATTTATCTACTAAACATTCTCTAGCCCTTATCTCGTACTACAACAAAAATATAAACAATATTTTCCTTGAAAACAGGGGAAAGTTTCATTAATAATAATAATCTGTGCTTTTACAATAAGAACAAGTTACAATATCAACAAAATCAATCACTGGTATTTTATCAGTAAGTAGATGATTACATCAACATTCGTTTGTATTTTAGGTAAATAAATGTATAGTGGAAAATATGTATTAAGTACCTATAATTATTATTTGGTTAGACACACTAGCAGCTAATTAGCTGATGCCTGTGTATCGAGATATTGAATCTGTCCAGTCGATTCTTGAAGCAGTTCAATGTGGAAGCCGTCACAACATTTTCCGAGAGCCTATTCCATGCTATACAGGATATTTTTTTATGCACTGCGCAAATTTTCACAGGATGTTCTACTCATGAATATGAACAACCATCACTACGGAATCAACTCTGAAATCACGAAAAAAAATCAGCTGTTTCATACATTTTGGTTGAGTTTTGTACTGAGTTTTTGTATATGAAACAGTTGAATTTTTTTTTTGGGTTTTCATAGTTCCTCCCATAGTGAAAGTTGTTCATATTCATGGGTAAAACACCCTGTAAATATTTGAAACCAGTAAAAAAAATCATTCAGTATAATAGGTCTCCATAACAGCAGTTTTTTTTATCTGATATTGCTGTATACGAGGTGGCAGACACTGAAGCGCAGCTAGTTACCATTGATTCAGTACATGATTCTGAACCCTGCTGCTTGAAATTATTCGTCAGATATATAAAAAAAAAATCTGCTGTTTCATAGGAAAGTGCAATACCTACGGCAAATGAATGGAACGCAGGAGGGTCTAGAATTATTTCCTGCAGTGGCGAAGGTACCATACAACTCGATTCCCACCGGCTTCCCTTCGAAAATTCAGAACATAACCACTGTATAGTCAATTCATCATTGAAATTTTCTTTTGCATTTTTTTTTGCTCCGGCCTACCTCTGTCATAAATTCACCCTTCGCCACTGATGTTCTGAATTCATGGTTACAGTTTACAGTTTGCACATCAATGTCCCTGCCACCCTGTACATTTTTCATTCCGTTTCTCCTGTTAATTGCAAGCAGATTTCTACCCACAATCAGATGGGGCCTTTGTATGTGATTCATTTTGTGATATTCTATTGAACATTCACATTAGGTTGTTCAGTACTAAGTAAACTTTAAATTTCTACTGTCTTTGGTCCAAGTTTAGGATCTGCCATCTCTTTAGACGCAATATATCCCCTTGTCTGAACAAAAGAAAAAAAACTTGAAATTGTCTTTGGGATACCAAGAAATATTTTAATAAAACTTTTCAGTACAAACCTCCACAGTCTTTCTCAATGACATGCACATCCGAAGAGTGGTTGCGTACATGTTTCTGGTACAGGTCATAATCAATGAAGTTATGTCGACATGACTGCCATTCGCATTCCATTTGTAGATTGGCAACACGCAGCCTATATCGGGACTGTAAACAAATCAAATAAACACAATTGTACTGAAAATTATGAATTGCGGGGCCCAGTGCAGGTTGGTAGATGTCACATATTATCTTCAAACTTTTTATTTTCAAACTTCAACATTTTCCTTCACCGTTTTGAGAGCAGTGGTGATAAAGTAATTTTGCAAAGTAACATGCCTGTCTAGAACCAGCCACTTGTTTGGCACTAAAATTTAGGTGAAATATCACAAGTTTATGCTTTATGTTTATGGGGATTAGCATAAGCATAGAGAGGCTTATGTCCAGCAGTGGGTGAAGTTGGGCTGTGGATGATGATGATAACGCTTATCCTACTAATATTATAGACATGAAAGTTTGTGAGGATGGATGGAAGGATGTTTGTTACTCTTTCACACAAAAACTACTGAACGGATTTGAATGAAATTTGGCACACAGATCCATACTAATATTATAAATGCAAAAGTATGTCTGTGTGTTACCTCTTCACGCTTAAACCGCTGAACAGATTTAGATGAAATTTGGTATTGAGATGGTTTGAGTCCCGGGAAAGGACATAGGATAGTTTTTATCCCGATATTCCCACAGGATCTAAACTTATGCAGGTGAAAACGCAGGACACTGCTAGTAGTTTATAACTAGGATTAACACATAGGATATGTTTTATCCCGATATTCCCATGGGATCAAGACTTATGCGGGTGAAACCGTGGGGCGCTGCTAGTACTTAATAATAAAACAAATGAACATGACTGTTCTTAGAATACAACTGTTGTTTGTCTTGAGTATAGCGGTAGAGGGCGTAAATTATGCAGAGGGTCACATGTTATTTTCTATCTTTGCCAATTTATAAATAATATTGTATACCGTATGTTGGGCCAAATCTCAGTTAGAAGTTATTACATAGTTTATCATAACAGGATTGGAATTTTGGGTTCATTGAAGTGTTTATCTGTGCAGCACTTTAGACACACAAGTCAGCAAATTAGATGTAAGAACAACAAAACTTCTATTGTGTCTTGTTCAGTGTTCTACAATTGATTAACCCTAGAAAGAGCATGCTGACTTCTTGGAAAATATTTAATAACCTGTATTATTAATACAGGATACTTTTCAGTAATAACCTTGACATCATTAATGAATTTTCCTAAAACAAAACCAAATGATATCAGGGTTCACAAAATTAGGCGCTAAAATACTAGTGTAGTACTACCTACTTCTAGCGAGTTAGAATATTTCGGATATGCGCTTTGAAATGAATAGAACGAAATAACTGCAGTTACTGGCTGTAAGTTTAACAATTCTTTTTGTATCACTCACCACAATTCGAGGTTCCAGTGAAGGCTCATTGATGCCAGAAGGCACAGTCGCATCGTCTTCAGCCACTGCTAGTAGAAAGTTCTTCCTAGCAGCATGAGTTTGTATAATAAACTGTATGTCGTTTTTATTTTCCAATGATAACTTCTCCGTGTCTTCATTATTCTGTTTTTGCAACCATTCCATACATCGAACGAGTTTCTGTTTGTCATCTTTACTATTGCTAGCTTCTTCACTCATTGTTGTTTGTTACTTCTCTTGTTAGTTAATTCCAAATTAAACACCTCCCATCACAATTTATGTCAAAAACTACAATAATATAATATGTAATTTCGTTCGGGTTTAGTTTTGGTGGGTTTCGGTTTGGTTTCAATTTGACATTAACAAATTATGACATTGTTTTGAGTTGTTTTTTTTTTACACAGTGTGGCCATTTTTATAAAAGTATTTAGTCGATTTAGATAATTCTAACCCTGAACCTGCTAGACTCGACTGCAGTACGCTCAATATTATGTCAGCGGGCGGGAAATAATATGATTACAAATTAAAATAAAATTTTGCTTAGATCTAGAGACTTCAAGTAGTGCTTATTTGATGTATTAGAAATACAATAATAACCACACTTGTTGTTTTTCTGAATTATTGTAAGCACGGAAGCACTTTTTGCGTGATGCTTTCGACAGGTGAACAAAAACTTGTTCTGTTACGGCCTGGCCGCGAACTCACCGCTAGCAGCGGCAGCTAAGCGCGGGGCGGCGAGCGGTAAAAACAAATAATATACCAAAATGTATGAACCATGCCACGACGCACCGCTCACAGCGTCAACGCTAGACTCCTGTGCACTCCTGTGCTAGACTCTAAGGAACGTTACTTACTCTATGCGCTAGACAAAAGAAACCGCGCCGCTTGCCGCTGCTAAAACTCGTGGCCGGACGGTTAGGTTTTTTCGTTTTTTTCCACATGATACCGGTCACGTTCATTTTATGGGCCAACTTGTTAAAGAACTGTCACAAAATATTGTATAAAACGGTAAAAAAAATATTCAAATCGAAAATAATGCATCATTGATAAATTCAAAAACTGCGACAGATCAATAATTATCAAATAATATTTACACTTAAGCCACAAAAGTAAAATAAGTTTAACATTATAAAATTATTTTGGCACACGGTTTCTAACTTAAACAGTTTTGTTCTTGACATTCTTGACAGGTCAAATCAATTTTAGTAAAATAAAAACGTGCGATTTGAGACGAACGCGTGAAGTGTGGTCAAGTGCGGTGCGTATTTACAGCACGGCGCGGCGGGTCCCCACGTTGCCGCTGGTGTCTCTTATCGGTAATTAGACACACATAAATAGTTCATCTTGTTATTCCCGTCGCATATACCGCGAGTGACGGTCGAAGGGTAGTATCGGTGCTGTGCTCATGAAATCAACCGTAACTATCCAAGAAGTAGTAAATAAATTAGATCACCTATCCTTACCTCTAACTACCAGAATGCCTAATATCAAAGTGTTCAGCGGGAGCTCCCACCCTGACCTGGCGCAGAAGATCGTCGACCGCTTGGGCATTGATTTAGGAAAAGTTGTAACCAAGAAGTTTAGCAACATGGAAACATGCGTGGAAATAGGTGAATCTGTACGTGGCGAGGATGTTTACATTGTTCAGAGTGGCAGCGGCGAAATAAACGACAATCTGATGGAGTTACTGATCATGATTAACGCGTGTAAGATTGCATCTGCGTCTCGGGTGACAGCCGTGATTCCGTGCTTCCCGTACGCGCGGCAAGACAAGAAAGACAAGAGCAGAGCGCCGATCACCGCCAAACTGGTCGCCAACATCCTGTCGGTGTCCGGCGCCGACCACATCATCACAATGGACCTCCATGCGTCTCAAATTCAAGGATTTTTCGACATTCCTGTGGATAACCTCTTTGCTGAACCTGCTGTCCTGAAATGGATCAAAGAAAATATTCCTGACTGGAAGACCAGTATTGTGGTTTCTCCTGATGCAGGAGGAGCCAAGAGAGTTACATCTATTGCTGACAGATTGAATGTTGAGTTTGCTCTGATTCACAAAGAGAGGAAAAAGGCTAACGAGGTAGCTTCAATGGTACTGGTTGGTGATGTAAAGGACCGGACAGCTATCCTAGTTGATGACATGGCAGACACTTGTGGAACTATCTGTCATGCTGCAGAAAAACTGATAGAAGCAGGAGCAATAAAAGTGTATGCCATACTTACTCATGGTATTTTCTCTGGGCCTGCTATCTCAAGGATCAACAACGCATGTTTAGAAGCAGTTGTCGTCACAAACACAATCCCTCAAGAGAGGCACATGCAGGAGTGCCCCAAAATCCAGTGTATTGATGTGTCCATGATGCTTGCGGAGGCTGTGAGACGTACACACAATGGCGAATCTGTTTCCTACCTATTTTCTAATGTTCCATACTAGGATAATCTTCTTTATTTTACATGATATTTTACTTTAATATAGGTGAGTGTTATGATTCGTATCATAAAAGTAAATGGCATGTAACTCGTAACATAAATGTTATAATGGCTTGAGTAAATCCTAGTGTTACATATATTTGTTATGAAAAAAAAAATTTTAGTTTATATTGAGCTATGAAAGTGAAGGAAGATTTTTTTGTTGGAGCTCAGTTGTCTGGGTTCGACGGGTTCGTGTTAGGAATCGGACATGGCGATAAGCAAGTAAGTGATTAATTTGTTAAGAAGATAAAATGTATTATTTAGAGAAATTCCTGGTATTCTAAAAAGAAATAGCCAATTTTACACAAAATATGAATTGCTTTTTACAAAACAGCTTTTTACAATTTTAAAAAGCAAAGATTATAATTGTTGACTAAATATTGAGACTACCCTCAGTTTTATTTCTGCAAATGCCATTTTGATGTTTTATTTTAGTATGTTATCATTTATAATGATATTTTAAACTTTAAATACTATTTTCTGCCAGATAACACTTCATTCCATTTCCTCCACTATCATTTTTGGAAATTAGGTCTGCATTTGTACTTTTAGCTGTTAACTTTCATATTTTCTCCATTAAACCTCACAAAAACTATTTCTACTGACAAAATCAAGTTTAAAATAAAAGACACTTTAGTTTTTAAACATAATGTCTATGTATCTCTAAGAGCAGCTAGGATGTTAAGGGGAATCTAATCTAATTTCAAACTGATTACAATGAAGGTAGCATTTATACACGTGTGTCATCTATTTGTAAATACACTGATGTCAAATAAAGGAAAACTAAAATTAAAAACACAAATTCATAATTTCTAGTGTTTTGCTATTATCCAATAGTGTATTTGGTCCAGTAATAATCCAATTCTTGCCTGCCAATTTTTGCAGTTAATTTCATATTTATATGGACTAAATAATTTTAGTATGGCCCATAATTTGACCCTGTTTAGTGATGACTGTTAACAAGAGACAATAAAAAATGTATTAGCAGTATCTATGGTTGGTACATCTTACCAGAAAGACCTTCCTACTTCGTTTGAATTTGAATATTGTTTACCAGAAAAATTTATTCAGATAACAAATAAATGAATTTGTAAAAAAAAATGAGGTTACTCAAATCCAGTGTGCAATAAATAGTCAATTTGACTAGCAAAGTATAAAATGTGCCTAGAAATATCAATTTATAAATGAAAAGTATGAATTAGAATAATGTTTTTGGATTGTTGTCAAAAATAAAATAATGAGAATAGTGAAGCTGCAAACATCCTGCTGTGTATTTTAATGAATTTTGTTTTTCTTTCAGTCTAGTTTTAAGTTGTTTGTGTTACAATTAGGTACACCTAGAAATAAAATGTATTAAGTTTTACCTTTTCTTTTCATAAAAAATGAAACTTAAAAATAATCCATGAATTAAATATTGTTAAGTATAAAAATTCTAAATTACTGTAATAATCATTCTTAAATTGCCTAATCATTATAAATGCGACGCATTATTCAAGGCTATTGTTATAATTGGCAAATAATAGTAAATTAGAAGCAAATTGATGTACCTATGGAATAAAACAAATTGCCTCATAATGTATATTTTTTTCTAAATTTATATAAAAAGAATTATGTATATTTGGTTCTGATAACTACTATTAAGATAATAAAAAGGATTTAACGAAACAATTATTTTATTAGCTAAATGACTTGTTTGATAATAAAATGTCAAAATAAAAGTTTAACAACCTGCCTACGCGCTTCTGAAACACGCTGAAAATCATAACGTCACCGTTCGTCAAATATCTAGGTACCTACTAGTTTACAACCAGTAATTGAAATACGGAATTCGGGTTAGTAGGTACCTACCTATACATATAAATAGTAAATGGTAGGTACCTATACCTATTATGATGTCACAAATGCTTCAGTTCCAAATTCAGTTTTCATTCACACGCAAACGTGTCCAATACTTACCTATCGTAACCTATGTTGCGTTGTGTGACGTAAAGGAAAACCTAGAGGTCATCGTCCATCCATCAATATATTTAATCTATTATGAGCCAAAGACGGTGCTGCTGGATTGATAAATGGACGATGTCCTTTTTAACATTAGATGGCTTTAGGATCGCATCCGTCATTGGATATGATATAACAGGCACGTCACACGCAAATCTTGATCCAGACTTAGTACTTAGGACTTAGTACCTAGGTAGGTACTTGTAATCTCCCTGACCTACTTTAGTAGGTACAGTCAGTTACTGCAATTAGCTGACCCACCTTTGCATAAATAGTTGAGATTTTGTATAATACGAACCGATAGAAATTTATAATTCTTTTATATTGAGTAAAGTATATAAAAGAATTATAAAATTCTATCGATTCGTATTCAAAAAAATCTCAACCATTTATGCAAAGGTGGGTCAGCTAATTGTAGTAACTGACTGTACCTATGTACCTACCTCAGAATACAGAACAACTGTATTCTCAGGTACCTACCTACTTAATAAGTTTTCTCAAGGAGCTCTGCTCGAAGAAAACAATGGTTGCATAATATCCTTGGTTGTGAAGGGTAACATTTACTTATTAACATTAAGAAAGCGAGTGATGTCAAAGAAAAAGCAATTTTTATTGAAGGCAGACCTTGGGTAATATCGGTTTTATTCGCAGTTCGCACCGGGCAGGTAAAGACACCATTTCTTTACAAGAGAAATTCGGGACGACCCGTTTTTTATGTTTCCCGGAAATTCTGGGTAGCGTCCAAAGATAGGTGTCCCAATGCGCCTACCTGGCCGTTACCTGGGTCAATGGCTACAACAGGGTCGTTCGGTACCGAAATATATCTAACCTTTTTCTATGCAAGTCCAATTACCCGCAAACTAGAGAAAAAACTCTTTAGAAGTCCACGATTTCTATAAAAATAGGTACCTGCCTACAACCAGCAAGTCAGATAATGTCATTGTAGTCTTATTGTCCTTGCTGACTTCACCAAACAATGTTAGTGAAACTGTCACGAAACTCGGTCATATCAAAGGTTTCATTGATATCGATTTCTATTATATTCGTAGCGACTGACTACTAAGGGCAAAGAACTGAAGTTTACTCCACCCGTTGAACTGTGAGTGTGAGAAAGTGAGATGAAATTAAATTGTTTAAGTACCTACTCTGTAAATAGGATATCGGAATCACTAGCTTTTTTTAATATGACGTGTAAAACGTCATCATCATCTGCCTAGCCTTTTCCCAACAATGTTGGGGTCGGCTTGCAATCTAACCGGATGCAGCTGAATACCAGTATTTTACATGGAGCGACTGCCTATCTGACATCCACAACCCAGTTATTAAATTTAAAAAAGAAGCTAGATGGAGTCGACAATTCCTATTTCACTATGTCTGAGAAGAAATGGAGCAACAAACACGGGTCAGAACATAATCTTGGTCAGATCATGTGAGGACCATAAAGAGCGTAAACTTAAGGCTAGGGAACTGCTGGGTAAGCAGAAATAATAGTAGGTACTATGCATTATGGGCAAGAAAAATAAATGTTGCGCCGACCCCAAATAAATTGGGATAAGGGCATTTATGGGCAACTATAGTATAGCGATAGCTGGCAGACCTTCTTTCATATATCTATGTGGCAGACAGTTCTCGGTATTCGGGAGTTCGGGACCCCACAATTTTGGGCTCAAAAGAAAAATTTACTGCCGGCGGGAACTTATAAAACACAGCCTATGCTTCGCTTCGCAGTTATGACGAACGATATTCAAATCTTATTTTTGCAAATGGCCGTTCTGAAATGCTAAAGGAGCAAGATCAGGTGGCCTACCATGATCTAATTAAAAACTATTCAAAAACAAGACATTTCAGTTTAGGTTCCTAAACTGCATCGCTTGAGCTGCTCTATGGACGTCATGGTACCAAACAAGTATGAATGAAACCAAAACTTGCGACTTAGTTTGGGACAATCGCTGTCAGCAGATGGCACGGCCTAAACCGAATCGTTAAACTGACGTCATGGTACGAATTAGAAGAACAGTTAGGTCCTAAAATGGATCGTGTTAAGAGCTCATGGTAGGCCCCCAGAGCAGCCAAATTAATTCAGTACCATACCAAATTTTCGAGCTTATTGCCGCTAACTAAAGCAATCAGCCAAGTGTCTTCCTACCTACACGTAATTTAACTTTCGATAAGAACTAAACTAGAACCACCCAGAAAAAAACGAAACTAATGTATTATGACGCAGCAATGTCGCGCGGCATTGCTGCCGTGCTCGGAATGTAATCTCATATAAACCTAGAGAATATATGGGGACCAGTAGTGCTGCGGCAGCAATGCTGCGTGCTGCCGAGACGGGCATACCTTAAGGTGGATACGCGGAAACGCATGCCCGAGAACCCACCCTAAGTCTACCTAATTCCGTTTATTCAACTAGGGTAGAGTGGATTCTCGGACATGCGTATCCAATCTTAGTGTGGTTATACGGAATAACCATTATATCTATGGGAATTGGGAATAACCTTTCTTTTTTGGCAACTGAGCCGATGTCGATTACTCAGCCACTTGAACTATCCCATGTCGTCAAATTCTTACCTTCGGATGACTGAAGATGCCTACTTTAGCCATCTCATCAAAATACCTAGACCTTTTTCAACTTTTTCGGCTCTCGTTTTGCTCGCTTTCAAATAAAGGTTGAATACATCTCAAATGACCTTGTTACATCACAGTACAAGTCTTAACAGTATCAATATGAAAACTGACCCTAAGGTCACGGGCCAAATGATGTAAATTGTTTGTCAGTGGGTGCGTCTATCCGTCACAATAAAACACACTAAGGCAACGATCTAGATTAGAAGTTATCGTTTATTGCATAATCGTGGCAGATAGTATTAGTACAGAAATATAAAGTTAAAATCATGTTAAAATTATCTATGCCCATTGTTAGTTTTGGACTTTTGAGATTGGAAAAACAAGATGGCGGCGCTGGCGTCTGTACAGACGCCAGCACATCAACCTACTACAATCTGTCAGATTTCTGTAATAGATTTTCAACTTTATCGCTAAAGCATAAGGTTCCATGTTGATTGGGAAAATCTGACAGTTAGGTGTAGGTTGATGTGCTGGCGTCTGTACCTAAGTAAGTGCAGTCAATAATTACGATTTTAGTTTTAGTTAGCGTGGTATAACAAAAGGGAAAATCTATTGTAACTAATTTTAAAAAGTTGATATTACCCACCTTTGAACCTGCCTGTCGGTACCAGTCTTCCGTTGGTACTTGGTACGTAGGTACATACTACCTCTCGAAAATACCTGCAGAAATATTTTCTTGAATTCAAGGTCTTGCTAGTTATACATTGTGGCAACATGACATGCACTTTCCTTGCTTTTCTAACAACAAATGCACAGATAAATGCTATTTCACGAAGCTCGACGGTAAGGTCAGCAAGAAAACTCGGATTTTTAGCATTTTGATATAGTCAGTCAAGAATTTGTATTTATTCCATAATAATTTGCTATTCAAAAAGTAAAAAGCCACATGACTGGTGAAGATTTATGGTTATAACCGCAAAACCCGAAACCACCGGATATGCTGCTCTTCTGATGCGAGTGCAGTGAGGGGTATGCTCTCTCTCGCTCTCCGCCACCTCCTTTGCATGCATCACCTCCTTACAAAAAGAGCGACAGAATACTACGCGTTTTCGCTTCTGACCATGGACTGAAACACTGCCGGAAGCGAGGTACGGGTGAATGACGTACCACGTGTTGTGACGAGGACACAGCGTTATTGGGCCCAAACGAAGCAGCGTATATGTCGCAGTGTCCTCGAGGCAGCTTCATGTAGAATAGAATAGAATACTTATATTTAGTCACATGACTGGAGGGGCTCGTGGCTAAATAATAACAGTTGCTCGGGTCGATCTTCAAGGTTAAGCATTCAACACTTGCCGAGGTTGGTCCGTGAATGGGTGACCATCCATAACAAATCGGGACCTCTCCGTGCCTCGGAAAGCACTTTAAGGGCGTATTCAGATGACACGCGCCGATCACGCACAGCACCCGTGCACGCGTTGTGCCCGCCTTAAACCCGCACACGCGCTGCATCCGCCTCGCACACGCCTCGCGCCCACTTAAACCACTAGTGACTGGACTATCACAGTCAATACAACACTAGCCAGATTCTCATCTATGCCAGCCATAGCGCGGGCGCAAGGCGTACGCGGGGAGGGTGCAGAGCGCGGGCAGGGCGAGTGCAGGGTTGGCGCGAGGCGGGCGCGGGGCGTGCGCATGGCGTGCGCTTGTAGACCTCGTTAAATGCAATTTGAGATCTATTGATGCATTATAAGGCTCAAATTCTTATTTAACAAATTTCAATGCGAGTTGGACGCGGGTGGCGTGCGCTGAGCGTGCGCGTGTCATGTGAACGCGCCCTAAGAAGTTGCTCCCGGCTGTCATATTTTGTAGATCTTTGACATTTGTTACGGGTAGTCAGAAGCCCGAAATCTGACAACCAGTCTCGCAATGGGTATCGTCATCGTGTTACCCAGTATCTAACTGGGTTGTGGAGGTAAGATTAGCAGTCGCTCCGTGTAACATAGGTACTGGTATCCAGCTACATCTGGTTTGGCTGGAAGCCGACCCCAACATAGATGGGGAAAAGCTATAGGCACAGATTGATTAACTAGTCACATGACTGGTTATTTTGGTTTTATAACTGCTAGGTATACCTAACGGGCGCTACTAACCACCTACTTATTATAATCTAGTTGACTCCGGGTAAGAATATGAGCTAAAGTTATAATAGAGTTAATTTTAAGAAGATATCGCCGCTGAATTGTAGTATTCCTCTGACCCCCGATGACTTCTTTAATTAGGGAGATAAACAGCTGATACGGGCACGGTTATAGTAATACAATACCCGCTGATTTATAGGCGTACCGTATGCACTTTTATGTAGGTAGGACTTGCGGGGTGATTGCGTAAGACTATCAGAAGCAATGAGTTTCATTTTGACAGTTCAACAACATTCATTGCGTTATTTACGTTGACAGACACATTTGCGAACATATGAAGCAATGGATTAGCAATATCCTTCAAAATGATTCAGATTGAGATTTATAGTGTGCTGCGCAATTGGGGTGCTGGTTGGGACACAGGTAACCCATGTCCTGGGTTAGGAGTAGGCCATATCACATAGGATCCTTATAGTCCGGTAAAAAATCTCCCAAGGGATAATTTACGTACCTATTCTACGCGGCCGAATCCGCGGACAACAGCTAGTAGGTACGTATAAAGTATTAATCTTGATTGATGATTTAAGTTTCGGAAATAAAACTTGTCTATTAGATGCCGCCGCCGCCGCCTCGTGCGGCCTCGCCCGGGTGACTTCCTGAACCGATCACGTTTTTGGGTTATATTGTATAACTAAATCACTGAGCTCTTCCGAAGAAGTAACGAGTTAGAAAATGCATTAAGTAGATAAATACTCGTAAATAAACATATAAAAATTTTCTTTATTAAAAAAAGTTACAACTTTGTTACAGTTATTACATTTAGAACAGACTAGAAGTAAATATCTCAAACCTAGGTCCCCAGCCTCCCAAACTAGCCTTATACCTGTGACTTAGGAGTCAGTGTCCCTCCTTTATAAAAGTAGGTAATTGCGTTGTCGTTGGTTGTGAAAAAGAAAACAAAAGGCAAGGATTTTTAATTACTTAGGTAGAGATTTAGTATAGTAACGACACCTATTAGCCGGCTCACATACGTCTAGGTAATGGTAGGTATCTATTACGTAAGGATTTTGTATTAGGTAGGTACCTACTCATCACTTTGCCTGCTTGTACAACGAATAATGAGAACATACTGTGGCATTCTCATAATCTGCCTCAATCAATACTCCATTTGAAATAAAACATGATGCATCGGTATGGGATACCTGATACTTGGCTACCTACGGGGCTGGAGTCTCTTGGAAATGGTACCTATTTGTGGTGAGATTTCGCTCAGGATTCGATTCGATTCATTTGCAATGTCAGGATTAATAAGGCCCGTTTTGCAAAACCTCATTCAACCAATCAAATGGTTTAAGTAAACTACTTAGTTTTTAGTTATGCTCGAGTTTTGAATGAGGTTATGATTGTAATAAGAGCCTAAGGACTTATAAAACGACGACTATGTTATATGTTCTCCATTTCTCCCTGCGATGAATATCCCAAGGGCGTACTTCGCGAGAGGCACTGCTTTTTTCCACCGAAATAACAGTATCAATCAATCTTCGTTGCCTACTGTACCTTTACTTACTAGATACCTACCAAGAAAATATGCAGTTTTTCTTGAAACGAAATACAAATGATAATGATTACGGGCAAGTATTTTTACCTGTGTCTAGATCTATAGATAATTATGTGAACCAAACTATCGTGTCATTGATAATTCTTATCAGTGTAGGTATTCATCAGTGTATGTAGTCGAGAATAAATAAAAGTCGCTTCCATTTTATTCAAGAGGCCTAGTTTTAATCTAGAAAGATACGACCGGTCGTAGTCCGAGGGGGTTCAATCTGCCTAGCCTTTTCCCAACTATGTTTAATTTAATTTATCCATTTATTTCAGGCATCAAGGCCCATATAAAACACATACAATACAATATTAATATACCTAACTTAAAAATACTATAAATACATACAACATTATAATTACACTAAAAACTAACTAAACACGAAGTTGTTGGGGTCGGGTTCCAGTCTAACAGGATCCAGCTGAATACCAGTAATTTACATGGAGCGACTGCCTATCAGCTGACCTCCACAGCTCAGTTACTGGGTAACACGATACCCCTTTGGTAAGACTGGCTGTGGACGCGGTGTTGAGGGAGTTAAGACTACATAATATTCAACCAAATCATCAAAATATTTTCTCGCTATAGTAAGTAATCAGATACAGGAAATTATAAGTGTCATGTTCCACGACTTCCAGTAGGTAGTTCCAGTGTTGACGGATTTCTTATTGTTTCTATTGTGTTTACTTTGTTTTTACATCAGTGCAAAGGGAATCTATCGTCACTATCAGAACCATTGCTAGCCAGCATAGCAACTGCGTGCTTTTCAAATTATTATGTACGGACGCCAGCACATCAAGCTACTACAATCTGTCAAATTTCTTTAATAGATTATCAACTTTATCTCTAAAGTATAAGGTTCAAAGTTGATTGGGAAAAGACAGTTTTGGGTAGCTTGATGTGCTGGCTTCTCTGTACCTAACCGTACTGCTATGCATAAGGTCAGGCATAAGGTTTCTAAATTTGCCAAAGATTTAAACAACAATGGCCGCTCGAAATATAATAAAATCGATATACAAGAAAATTTATTTTAAGTAATGTTTGTGTTCGTCTAGTTATCTCGGTGATTTAGAAATTTAATTCGGTGGGAATTATCATTACCTAAGTACACAACAAATGACAACGAACGCCTGTGGTAACGGCCGTGACTTACGAGTTGTAGGTCGTAGGTTCGAATCCAGACAGGCGTTTTACTTTGTGTAAATTATTTCATCACCACTGCTCCAAAACCAAAAATTCAAAGACATGTGACATCTGCCAACCCGCACTGGGCCCGCGTATGGTGGATTACGGCCCACTTCCTCTCGAAGAGAGGAAGCCTGTTTCCCAGCAGTGGGCACATTATAGGCTGATTATGTATGTATGTATGTGTACACAACAACTCAATGGGAACGTCGACTCACCACAGGGGCAAGAGCGAGACTTGAGGCGCTACTATTGAGTTGGGTTACCTACCTACTAGATTGATGTTGATATAAGTACCTATCTAGATGAGATTTGACGTCCTCTATTATATACTTCACCGGCGGCGGCGTCGTGCATGATTTCCAATTTTGCACGCCAATTGCCTAGCGAGTGACTACAAATACAGGCGATAAAATTACAGGATTATGTAAGTATTTCTAGCAAGTATCAAAAGTAACCTCAGGATTTTTTTGATTCCTAGGCTAAGGAAATGAACCAAGATCAGCAGCAGCGGCGACCTAAACTATTTTGTTTTTATTGCTGAACGGGCCCGCTCTTGACCTCGATCACGCCTGATGGAAAGCGATGGATGAGGTCTATGAACTATGATGGAACGAACGTGCCCAGAAGATGCCTAAGGCACTGGAACTTCCACGCATCAACGAAACAGCAGGCTGCTTGACGCCGGACTCCGGTGGGAGGGTGGTCGCAAACCAGGCGGGCGTTAGCCCTACCACCGCAAGGGATGAATTGACCAGTCACATATAAGGTGTTGGGTGTGACTGTCCGACGCGCCGAGCGCTCGGTTCAGTTGAGTAACTGGAGGAACAAACTGCGCTATACGATGAGGCTTCTTCATGCATCCCAAAATCGTCCAAGCAGAATGCCTTAGTTAAAACTTAGCTACGTTCGGCAGTATGGTTCTGTTTCTTTACTCATGTGGTATGGGCTGATGTAATGACGATAATCTAAATATAGTCATGAATGTTTAGTTAACAACTTTCGTTGTTTATTCACACTTAGATAACAGTCCACGTAATATGTATTAACTGCTAAGCAAAAGTAATGAGAGATGTGCCACGTAGCGTCATATCTACTCGAGTTTCTTGACGCAACATGATAGCCCGCGACCTTTCTGAGACCCCCTCTAGCTATAACAAGCGTCACAATTACAGTTCAAAGATAAAATGGCAATAATAAATATGTTTTTGCAAAAATGTTTATTAGCCAGACTTCAACATGCATAGAAATGTAAAATTCCATAATTTATATCTATGTCAACATGGCTGCATATTTTCGCAATTTTCATTTCGGCACATGAAATTGACCTCAGAATCAAACGAACCACTTTGTTCCAGCCAGTCGATTGGCCTACAAATTCATAACGTTCGACTATGTAGGTACGGTCTGCAATAAAAGCCGATTATGGAGTTTTTGGCAAACCAGAAGTGTACCTATCTTACATACGCACATGGGACACGCATCAACGGCATGCGGCAGAGGCAACAACTGCCATTGACATCGACACCCGTCGACGCCCTTTATGTAATCATAGGTAGGTAATTAATACCATTTTTTTTAAACGGAACAATGTTCAAAAAAGCGGTGTACCTACACCGCTTTTTTTATAAATTATGTACGTGGGATAAAAGCACGACTTTCGTTGTTAACCATACCTATAGCTACACTGCTGTGTGGTGTTGCTATGCTAGTTAATTAATGTTGCCTAGTGGAAAGTTTAAATAATCTCTCTCGGTCTAATTTCAATCCTATTCTTTATCGGTCATTGGCCTAGTTGTCGTAACCGCGGCTGTCAAGGTTCGATTCTTGGACCGTAAAGAGTACCTACCTATAGGCCGACCGCTTAACTAAGACGTTGCCTGAGGTAGCTGCGCGGTGCGGGAGGGGTGATAGTGTTGTGACAAGTTGACGAATCACTGAGCTCTCGCCATGTCACCACACCCTCCCGCACTGCGCTGCTGTATACCTCAGGCAACGTCTCAGTTAAGCGGTCGGCCTATAATAATTTTATTGGGTTTTTCTGTTAGTTGGTAACCTGTAACATCCCTTTATAGGTCAATGTAGAGTGGTTAGTAGGGTTGGGTAGCTAATAGGTCTGTGCGTGAATCTGTTGATCTGTGCGTTATTGTAGGTACAACTCTGCCTAACCGTCATGGCCAATTTAAGCAACCAAGCGTAATTATATTACTACAAATAATGCATCATACGTATATTCCTTTATTTTTCCCTCGTCCCATTTTCAAACACTGATTGAATTCACTTTTTTTATTCTTTTGCTTCGCATATGGGAAAGTAAAAATAAAACTAAGAATAATTTTATCGCAAATTGATAAAAAGTTGTTAAAAGCGTTAGGCATTATTATTATCATATTATTATCAAGGTATACTAACTAGATTTATTAAGGTTAAATAAAAAAAGGTTTATTAAGCTATTGCATAGCTTTTATCTTAGGCTTTGAGCGCGGCGACCGAATGAAGAAATTCCGTAACGAAAATAAACCTAACACCCCCCACTCCGACCGGCACAGCGGTGCAGCGTTGAAAGCCGTGCATCGTCTAACGTCGTATCAGTTCGGCAGACTTCGGCACGGTGTTTGTGTGCGTGCGACTAGACGTATGCGTGTTTTGTTTTCGTATCGGTCACCACGCTAAAAAAGTGTAACTTGAATTAATATCAAAGAAAAAAAAATATTGCATAAATATTATAATTGCATAAGTTGATAAAAATGCTATGCAATAGCTTTACCGCGGCAGTCCCCGAGTGCCACACGTATTTTTTTATTTTTTGCTTTTCTGTTTTTTCGGAGGTTTAATTTTTTTGCTAAAAAGTTTTTATTTCTTTCTTCTTTTATTTCATAATTTTTTGAGGCTATAATTTACTAATTACTACCTACATGCTTCATTTTTGATTACTTACTTTTAAAATAGCTACCTAAGTACCTTACTTTAGCTATTAACTGTTATATAATCCTACTTTAACTATTATTTGTTGTATAATAAAGTACTTGCCTACTTAACAAAAAAACAGGCTTTATATACCAACATGGGTAGGCCTTTTTATTTAACACAACTCAGCATTAAAATCTGTGTATGAACAATAAATCATCCCTATTTTACCACTCTTAGGGTAGGATTTTTTTTTTCCAAATTTATATGGGACCAACTTCGAGGTATGCCCTATCCAATAAAAAAATAATTATCAAAATCGAACTACTCTGTAAAAAGTTATGCGTCGTCAATCGTCATACATTACAATCAGTGAGTGAAAAATCAATCATCCCCTGTTTTCCTACCCTTAGGGTTAGAATATTTTTTCCAAATTTATATGGGACCACCCTCGGGATACACCCTTTCCAATAAAAAAAGAATTATCAAAATCGGACTGCTCTGTAAGAAGTTATTCGTGATCATACATAAAAAAAAAAAAAAATACGCGTCGAATTGATAACCTCCTCCGTTTTTTCGTCGGTTAAAAAATCATGTCCTTGTCTGAATCACCGTAGTTACTTGGCAGCAACTGCTATAATTCGTCGTGGTATTTCATTCTCGTCGTGATTGGCAATGCGAACTGTCACACCAGGGAATGGCGGCATACCCATTTCTTTCTAGTAGAATCAGCGGCATGTCATTCATTAGTATTTGAAACTGTCGATTTCAGTTATGTTCTCTCATGCGCTATGATGAGGTATGTAGGTGTGGTAGTTTTGTACATATATCTAGGGACTTTGTTTACTTGGTCACATGGTTTGGTTCTTTTGTGCAGCTCGCATCAAACGAGTTCCTGCGGCCTTCACAAGGTCGTCGGTCCACGTTGAGGGAGGCCTTCCAACGCTACGTCTTCCGGTACGCGGTTGCCACTCCAGAACCTTTCGGCCCCAGAAGTGGAGGTGCTTGGGGGAGGCCTATGTCCAGCAGTGGACGTCTTTCGGCTGAAATGATGATGGTTTGGTTACGTGGTCGCCAGCGCTACTGCTAAGCATGAGGTCCCTGGTCAGGCAATGTTATTGGGTTTTTCTATCAAAAATTTCTCAATAGCAGCTCAGTCTGAATTTGTGTCCGGTTGGTGGCAATAGGCTCCCGAAATGTGGGTGCTAAGCTAACTGCTAACCCTTCGCGGATTACAGGCGTGATGTTTTTTTTTCATTTATCCCACTGCTGGCCAAAGGGCTCCCCCAAGTCCTTCCAGGAACTCTTTTCCCGCGCCACCTCGAACCAACCCTCGCGGTACGCTTCCAGGTCATCTCGCCACCGATGATGTTTGTTTATTTATTTACTTATGAGCATGACACAGCTATTTCCGCCAATAGGTACAGACGCCAGCACATCAACCTACTACAATCTGTCAAATTTCTGTAACAGATTTTCAACTTTATCGCTAAAGCATAAGGTTCAATGTTGATTGGGAAAATTTGAGTTAGGTGTAGGTTGATGTGCTGGCGTCTGTACATACTAAATATGAATTCTAACAGTCGTAATGTGCGTAACTATGCTACGCTATCGACAAAACGGATGTGCTATAGTTTTTGCTGTTTCACATAGATCAAAATCCAAAGTAGATTCGGACGTCCGTATCGTAAATAGAGCACTCGTTACCCGTGGTCCCGGTGGGTCGAACCATTACCGGGTCCATGGGTAAATTAAAGTAAATTTCATTCCCCGTGGTTCCATGGCATTAGGGATTGATCCCGGAAGGCATGGACCACAGTACATAATCAGCCTATAATGTTCACACTGCTGCTGGGACACAGGCCTACTCTCTGTGAAAGGGAGTGGGCCGTAATCCATCGCGCAGGCGCAGTGCTGGTTTGTAGGTGTCGTCTTCGAATTGTTGGTTCTAGGACATGCCAGTTCCGTCAGAAACTGTTTTCCTTCACCATTATGACAGCAGTGGTGATGAAATAATTTACAAAAGTAAAGTGCCTGTCTGGGTTCGAACCTAAGACCTCCGACTCCGTTACCACTGGGCCACGACTGCTGACTACATAGAGGAGAATAATATTGAAATGCTCACTCGCAAAAAATGCACTGCACAAGTTGCGTGTTACACGTCCTGTCAACTACCAACACAGACTTCTTTTTTTTCATTCAAGCATTATAAACTTGAGACTTCGGACTAGCATTACAGAAATGTGCAGTGCTATCTGTTAGTTTAATATGTCAGAGGGGCAATAGTAATATTATTGAAGAACATTTTCATTCTAATCTGTCAAGAATACAGTTCCAATTCAGGTATTCCTTTTATACACCCTAAGGTGACCGCGGAAATGCATGTCCGAGAATCCACCCTAGCCTTAGTTGGAGAAACGGAATAAGGCTTAAGGTCACAGCTCATTAGAGCCACCCGGCACCCACTCCGCACCGCCTCGCCTCCTGCGGCTAGTATTCTTTATATGGAGTTGTATGGGTATGCGCTCACTATATCAACTCCGTAGCGTCACCGGATCGCCTCGGTCGTAAGCCCTCCACGCGCGGACCACTCGGTGACAACTCGCTGCTCGCATGCTTATCTTGCGCTGACTGCGCATTGCCAACGCGCGGGTCCCGAGTGGACCGCGCGCTGCCCGCGAATGATTCACGCGAGGACGACACTTGGCGATGCGCCGCTCCCCACCCTCCCTTCATTCCCAGCCTTTCTTTCGAACGAGTCGGACGTATCGTTTTTGCTTTCAAAATGAATAAAGAATTGTTAACAGATTACTCGAAAATTCGTGGACCAAGCGACGTCCACTCGTTGACCACTCGGCGTTCACTCATTGACCACTCGGCGTTCACTCGTTGACCGCGCGGGGTTCACTGGTTGACCGCGCGACGTTTATTAGTGATAACGCGGCGTCCACCCGTGGACCACCTGTCGACAACGAGTGGACGCCGTGCGACGAGGCGGTGCGGGGTGGGTGCCGGGTGGCTCTAATGAGCTGTGACCTTTAGGGTGGATTTTCCGACATGCGTTTCCGCGTCCACCTTAGGGTGGATGAACGGAATAGCCGCCCGATTCAAACTTTATGGTGGCTTAGAACATGAGACAAGTAGCTGTGCAGTAACAAATGCACATGTCTGCAGTGGTAAGGTGTGAGGTACTGTGCAGTGAGTAGCACACTAGGCCGCTATAAAGTCTGAATTGGGTTATGCCCTTAAGTTTCCCAACATTTATGTTTGTCATTGAGACTAGATTTTTGTATAATTATGGGAATTGGCCTTAGGAACTGTTACACCAATAATAACTTTAAAACCTCAATAAAACACCACATAAGTACAATTACTTAGTTTATTGATCACTTAGCGGGGTGCGGGGCATGATGGGCCTGTGCGGCAGCCTTCCTCATCTGTGTCAGGACATTGCTGAGCTCTTCACGCTTCCTCTTGGCACGGATGTGTGTGCCCAGACGACGCTTCAGGAACTTCAGGGCGCGCTTGTCCTTTGAGACCTAGAAGATCGTTTTGAGGAAAATATTGTTACCAATAGTTGATAATATGTATTTGCTTTGAAAGTCCTGGCACAGTGATCAAGAAAATAACGAGGCAAGTGAACCAGTAGACTGATTTTGTCACAAAATCAGATTGTGCCAGTATTTTTAGAGGGTAGTATCTAAATCCCCACAGCCTGATCAATGTAAGGCAATAATTACTTTTAGTTTTATGAACGGAGGCTAATGTTTTTCTAACAAAAAGCAAAAGTTCATAAAGCATTAATTGTTGGTAGAAATGACCATTTGTATTGTTTGACAACAGTAGGCAGTGGAGCCCTGCCTACTATTGTTATGATCACCTACAGTCTAGCTGTCGAGGGAATGCGTTCCCGACACTTGTCTGTTTGCCAATTCTAGTAGCTAATAAAAATCACGCAAATTGCAAAATACATACTAGTTTTTATGAAACTGACAGGTATCCAGAATCCATTTTCTCGTTGGCCGCACTGTAGTGATCTAGCAGAGTAATATAAAATTATTTCTCACCTTGAGCAACTCCATAGCCCTCTTCTCATACTGAGCATGTCCAACAACCTCACGGACCAGGTCACGCACGAATTTGGAGTGCTTGGTCTGGAGCTGTAAGCAATTGGATACAATTGTTAGTAAATATCACTACTTATATGAAAGCAATGTGATTAACAATAATTGCTGAACTATCCAGAGCCTGATTCAAAGAAATTGAAAGAAATAAATAAGTAGTTTGTAATATTGGAATAGTCAAGGGTCATCTAAGGAATAGCATCAAGAAGTCATTATAATATTTCAGCACCTATTGGACTCTCCAGGACGGGCTTGGAATTCTTCACTGAAAAGCTATAGAAAGCCTTGAAGGTTTAAATACCAATCGAGTCGCCGGATTCGGTATTACGTCGAAAATAGATGGAACAATGAGGTTTGTCTTGTGAACATAAAAATAAACTACTCAGAGATACTTCTCTTCGAAGTACTAGTGATACATTTCAACGTAAAAGTTATTATTTCTATCATATTATAGGAGAAAGAAATACCGTAAAAGTCAACATGAAATGCAACAAACCACAACGTTTACAAGATTCAAAACATAACCTCTTTCAGTTATTTTATTAGGTATTAAAATAAAATACTTACACCCTTTAGCCTAGCGGGTCTGATTTTGATGGCTTTGTCAGTAATACCCTTCCTGCCGGCGGATATTTTTGTCGTTTTGTGTCCCTTTCGGAGACCGACTGCTAACTCAAATCGAGGAGCCATGCTGAAATAACAAACACAGAAACTATGAGGACGAAATTAACACATCAACACTATCTTCTAAATATATAGAATCTTAATTCACTACAACACCATGCGAAATTAAATAGATTACATTGATTTTCATGGAATTTATTTTTTACAAATATTTTACGTACATTTCGGATTGACAGATCCGACCAGAAAGAATTTGTACTTTTTTCAATTTGTTGAAACCTTGAAACCACTTTGACAGGTAGGATTTATGATCATAGACATTTAGTCGATTTAATCACAAAGCTGGCAACACTATTTGGAATTATTGGTTGCACCATACATACTATCCATACTAATACTAATATTATAAATGCGAAAGTGTGTCTGTACCTCTTCACGCTTAAACAGCTGAACCGATTTAAATAAAATCTGGTATAGAGATAGTTTGAGTCCTGGGAAAGAACATAGGATAGTTTTTATCCCGATATTCCCACGGGAAACTTATGCGGATAAAACCGTGGGGCGCTGCTAGTCCATTATAAATCACCTCAGCGCCCCGCAGTTTCACCCGCATAAGTTTCCCGTGGGAAAAGGGTAGGGTAAATAAAATTAATTTGTTAACCTCAACAATATTCAATTTACTTGTAGCTAATATGACCGAGTGTCGTATTTTCTCCACAAATAAAAAGTACTTTGCGAGAAGTGCTTGTGTTGTTTCACTTCCATCCACATGTTTGTGCGTTTCAAACTTGCGTGCGGCAGATGAATGAAATCAAACATAGCGTAGTCAGTAAGTGCTATGAGAATATCAGTTTGTGATTTATTATTTTTGGCAGTGTCTGTCACTGATAACGTCATTTTTTGTTAAAATAAAACTGTCATTCATCTGTCAATTTCGTAAATCGGTATTCGGTGTGTTCATGTGTTGATACATTTTACAACACAAGAATTTATGTGAAACATTGTTTTGTTCGGTAAAGAAACAAGAAAAAATATTGAAACCAATCTGGTACCTAACTCTATTGTTGTTCAATATTGTGTTTCACCACCCTGACCAGCATAAAATTAAACATTTGGTAACATAACCTATTCTTCAGAAATAAGTCTTATTATTTGAAAAATGGAAGTTGGAGCAGTAAAACAAGACTTCAATACTGAGGTACTACCATTTCTTATCTATATTATTAATTATTTACTGTTTGCTGACTGAATTTTTCTCATTTTTAAATAACATTATTTTCTCACCAATCACATGCAGACAATGATGTCTATATCTTGAGTAGTTAGTTCTTAGTAGACTGTCCTGGTAGTCTACAATAGAAATTACAAGTTGGGCTCATCCATATTGCATTTTATGCATTTTTCTTATTCTAAATCTGACCTTTTGATAAAATTATTCTGCCTTAACAAACTATTTTAATCAATGTATATTACTCTTAATGGTTTCAGGTGATATTACTCAAAAAGAAACTGAACCAGGCTAAAATACAGATAATACACAAATTGACCAGAAAGGCCAAACAACTGACAGAAAAGAAAGCTCCGGAAAAACTACAAGAAAAGCTAAAGAGGAAAGCGGAGTCTGCTGTAAAAGAAGTCTTGGTTATAAAGGTAACCTATCAGTACTATTTATTTTCTATTAGCTTAAATAAGAATGCCATGTTGATCTAGTGATTGGAAGTGCTACTGCTGAGCTTGTTGCCCTAGGTTCGATTCCCGGGTCAGACAAAGGGTTATTGGATTTTTCCATCAGAAATTGCTCAGTAGCAGCCGATAGCCTTATGCCAGGTTGATGGCAATAAGTTCGCCCCCTGTTATAAGGGACTTAAAAATTAATGATGAAATGCGGGGGTAACCATAATTACGCATCTGCCTAACCCTTTTTGGATTACAGGCATGATGATTCCTGCAGACTTTTTTTACCAAGTATGTACAATATTTCTGAAATAAATTACTGTATAAAGTCAAATGAATTATGTCAAACAGGGAAGATAGAAAACTTGTTCAACCTGATATTAAATTAGATTACATTTATTTGAAGAACATAGATGTTATTATTGTTTATACTAAATACTTCTTTTTGTACTTTACAGAAAATCAAACCAAAGGACCTAGCAAAATTCATAGTAACACACAAGGGAGAGTTGAATACCTTCTTGAATAAACCCCAAGTAGATGAAGATAAAGCATGTGCCAGATTACTACTCCACAAAGCATTACAGGACAAGTACAAGTTCATAAGAGGCCGATTCTCCAATGTCCCTATCAATGATCTGTTTATGTCCCGATTAGAAAGAAGAAAAATGAAGAAGGAAGCTAAAGAAAAACAAAAGAATAAGAAAAAGGCAAAGAATAATAAAGTTGTCAATTCTGAAGGAGATTGGAATGTTGAAGATGTTGCTATGGGAGATGATAGCAAAGTCAAAGGTGGAGAGGATGATGATGTTTCTGGTAATGAGGGTAGTGAGCAAGAAATGTCAGGAGATGAAAATGATGACAATGAAGTGTCGGGTGATGAAAATGATGATAATGAAGTGTCAGGTAAAGAGAGTGACCAGTCAGAAGATGATGAAATAGGTGATGATTCTGGACCTGACGATGTAGAAGAACAGAGTGATGCAGCTGCAGAAAGTAATGATGAGGAAGTTAAGGAAGATGTAAGCAACATTTTGAAAGTTTCTAAAGTCAAACCAGTTGTTAGTGGTGCTAAGTCAAAAACAGAGATACCTGAAGTAGTAAACATAAAGGCAATTAAACCTAAAGAAATTCAAACCAAGCAACCACCAAAAGAATTCATCAAGAAAAACCCAGAAAAGAAACAAAAAGAATTGACCAAAACTAAACACTTCAATGAGAAAATACTTCAAAAGAAATTAAATAAAGATTCAGATGCTCCTCTAGCTGAAAATAAAATTATAGATCCATTTTTTATAACGTCGACGGGAGAAAATTATATGTCTGTGGTTGAGCCAAGAGCACCTGATGAAGTGAAAGATGAGCATATTGGAGGGAACAGAAGACTAAGAAGAGCAGTCCAGTTTGGCCTAGTCCATAAAAGCAAACTTAGACAAAATAACAATTACCATAATGAAGATAGATTTAATAAACAAAATGGTTATGATAGAGGAAATAACTTTAATAACAGATTCAATGATAGACAACAAAATGATAGAAGAAACTTTAATGATAGTAAGTCTTTCAAAAATGATTTTAATGATAAAAGAGGTTTTAATAATAGAAATGATAGGAATAATGATGAAAAGCCGGAGAAATTGCATCCGTCTTGGGAAGCTAAGAAAAAGAAATCTGGTATTTTACCGTATGAAGGTAAAAAGATTGTGTTTGATGAAAGTTGATAATAGTATAGCATTATTATAGGAATAAATTATATTATATTTTTCAAAATCAAAGATCTTGTTTTACTTGTTTATGCATAACATTCTATGTTAGAGGGTTTGGTTTCCGCAATTAGTCCTTCAAGGGCCGTCTCCACGAGCGAGAGAATCGCGGCGATATTATCGTCGTGCCACGTATTTCTTACACTATTAGAACGTGTCTCCACACGGCGATATCATCGCGGCGAAAATTTGATGGCGCGGCGAGACTATCGCCGCGATTCTCTCGCCCGTGGAGACGGCCCCTCAGGTGGACCATAGTGCGTGGGCCATGGCGGCCGTTGGTGTTTATTCCAACCAGAAGAAGTTGATTACATCTCCTGGTCTGTTGAACACCTGTGTAACATCTGGGTGCCCAGAGGGTGTCTGTCCTAATCTGGGTGACGCCTGTGCATTCAAAGAGCACATGCGTAACGGTTTCCTCAGACTCCATGAAAGCCCTGATAGAGGACTGTCCGTTATGCTTATTAGTGCTTTTTTAAATACTGGTAAGTACTTGGCTGCATCCCGTTAGACTGGAATACAATCCCAACATAGTTGGGAAAGGGCTAGGCAAATGATGGTTGTTTAACGAACGGCGTCCCGTGATGGTCGCCGTCACTAGGGTTAGGATATGCATAGGTACCTAACGTACTTTTAGCTTATTTATGCAATCCTTATTATCATGGAAAACCTCTCAAATTACTTTACCTAAACCTTCAAGCCTCCTCTAGAGACTTGTACATTCGTGTCCCTCCAAATCTTTAGAAAAAATATCCTAGAAAAGGTGAATAAAAGCACCTACAATAAACCTAAATTTAGCAAAAGAAGTACTTGCAACATCACAATTTCACTACCTAACAGCAATCTTGAACTTATAAAGGGAAACCTAAAAAAAAGCAATGCACGCACAGAAAAAATCGGTCGGGTTATCGGGTATGTGTCGACTAAAAGGACCAATGATGTTATTTATAGGTCCCATTAAAATAGATGGACAAACTTAGAAATCATTCAGACCACCAACATAAGGACGATGGTAAAAAAATATATATTACAAAAACGCATTAGATACTTACAAGAAAAATAATCAGCTAATGAAAATACACTAATGTGCCGGCTATTTATTGTTTTAGGTCAACATAAAATCACTTATCAGTGTTTTTTTTTTTGCTTGGATATCTTTGGTTAGTCGTAGATACTGAGCGCTGCGCTGTGTTAAAATTTGTCCACCAAATTTGAATGGGACCATGTTTTATGATTATGACGTTATATATTTTCTGAAATTGTTAGTAGGACGCTGCTCCCCTAGTATTAGGTATATAACCTCATTGAAAAGGACCATAATTTTCATAGAATAGAACGCTTTCGTAAACTGTCAGTTTTTTTTTATTACAACAGCATTTTCCCAAAGTAATAGAATTAATTCAGCTACATCACAAGCTGCTAATACGCTCGTCCAAATTACGCCGACCGCAAGAGCATGGAGTATACTCGTATATGCCTTGACCTATTTGTGGCTTGAGCGTGGCCCAACAAAGCCAACATACGACCAAGAATTTACCTAGATCAGTGCCTACACGGATATTATTTAGATCGTGATAGGAATTTGTAAGAGAAGGGTAGATCGATATAACATAACATCACGCATGTTTCCCCCGAACGGTCAGGCAGAGGTAGGTTATAGTACAACCCCATTTCGGCAGTCATGTTACCGGGCTCAAACCCAAACTCCGGGCTGCTGACTGAGAAGTACCAGATGGAAACACCCAATACCACTCTTCTACCTGGGAAACGAACCTAAGACCTCATTCTCAGCAGTAGCACTCGTGACCACTATACAAATGACATCGCGAAAATATGAAATGATGTCGCGACTATTAGCACTGGGCCACCACTGCTTTGTACCAGACTTTATTTCTCCGCTGACCACGGACCAGGAAAATTCAGTTATCTCGTATTGCTTACTTATTCAATTTTCCTTCGATAAGCTTTAACATTGACAATATGCACTGAATAAAAATTCCGAAATTCCCGTAACAACAACTCGCGGCGACACCCCAAAATTAAATCGCCTGAAATACCCGAAATTCCCCGCTCCGATATAAGAATGTTACAATACAATCTGATAGCCCGTGCCGATATTACTTCGACAATCATAAATAGCTCCGGGCAGCCCCAAGCATTGGTTTCCGTTCTCTTATCAGGTCCACAGTCGTATTGCAGTCGAGTGGTGTGGCGACTTGTAATGAAGCATTTCTCAGGTCCGACGCGATTTATCGTAGAGCTAAACCACAGAATGGAAAGGTGCAGAAGGTCGGCTCTAGGTAACGAAAGCACACATAGACCCCTTTAGTGTAAGTAAACACGAGCGACAAGCGTCAGATAACTGCAGCCTACGACGCGGGTCGGCGGTAGCCGTCAACGCGTGTCGCCGTTTCCTCTGTCGTGGTCGCGTCTTTGCGCTCGTGTGTAGAGCACTTACGGACAAAGAATCCGTACAGTCCGTCCGGATTTGTCTGGACGTGTCTTGGTTTTTTGCCCTCCATCCGGAATTTGTCTGGGCTTGTCATTTGTCTAGACTTTTCGACGTAAGGAGATTTTTATTAGAAAAAAAAAGAATACCTACTGAAAAAGAAAAATTAAAAAGTAAATTGTCTGGACTTTTTTACAGGACTTTTTAAATTTCGAAATGGTGACCATAAACGGACAGCGACTGCAGGCGCTTATCGCGACTGGCATTAGTTTAAATGAGGTATTTGATCAAAAGATACATTATTCAAAGGTTGCCTGGAAGAGATCGCAGAAAGCGATAAGGCCGCCCATTGTATGTTTTATGTGAATAATCGTTTTTATTGTTATGTTTTTTCTGGTGTACAATAAAGTATATATAAATAAATATTCAGTTTCAGGACACAGAATGTTATGTTCTCCCCGATCATCCAATCTAATCCGTAGTCAAAGCAATATGCTATGAAGGTGGGTAGGTAACTTCACCTTCTTTGGTTCTTTGCGTAGAACACCGTGCCATCGAGACCAGCCAGAATCCCTAATTCCTTAGCATTAGCTGAAATGACAGCTCACTTCACCTAAGTTTTCACAGTGAGATTTTTAAATAGATCGGCAGATGGTGGGAACGGATCGCAGCCAGTGAGGTCGCCCTACGCTGACACTGTTTTAACTCATTTTACGTAACCGACCTTCTGTGCTATTACTATGTGGCCACGCTATATTGCGGATAGAGCCTGAATGCACGACATAGCACGGTGGCGGACATTTTGCAAATACCAGTGTAACACCTGGATTGCCGCTTAGATTTGGTCGATTTATTGTAAGCTATTGTGTGGCTCCAGATTGGGTGTAAGGAATCTGGATTACTGGGGAAATGTATGGTTTTATGAACAAGGGAACATAAACCATTTATAAAAGAACTAGCAGCGCCCCGCGGTTTCACCCGCATAAGTGTAGATCCCGTGAGAATATCAGGATAAAAACTATCCTATGTCCTTTCCCGGGACTCAAACTGTCTCTATACTAAATTTCATATAAGTCGGTTCAGCTGTTTAAGCGTGAAGAGGTAAAAGACACACAGACAGAAACACTTTCGCATTTAAGTATAATATTAGTATGGATATGGCTTTCCGTGAGGATGAGATGTAAAATTTAAAGATGTTAGTTAGGTGTTGGTACTTCTCCGTACACCAAAGTTAGATTTAGGTAATAGCGATCCCGGAAATTCCTTTATCCAACCTAGTATAAAAGCAGAATTTGTAGCACCACAAAATAACGCGTTATTTACAAATATACGTATATATAGGTTTTGTAAGACAAACGTTCACAGTCGGATAACAAAGACAACTTGATCCCACAAAACTTAAGGTTTTGTGAGAAAAACGTTAACAGTCGGGTAACAAAGGCAACTTGATCCCACAAAACCTAGCCAACATTAAAGAAAAGTCTTAACAAATCAAACGAGGAAAATCCTCATAAAATCATCTGGCCTGTGACAGTTATTTGCATTTACGTCCCGACACCCTTTGTGGGCCCAACTTGCGGAAAAACGTCAGCCGCTATAATGAACACTATTATTTAACTGTGGCGGTAGATGGAAAAAGTAAAAGGCTGGTGTCACTGGCAGTCAGCTTTTTCTCCTCCGCTTTCTTTGAAATGAGAATCTTGTTTGGCAACGTTGTGATTTTGTGAACCATTTCTGTTTCTTCTGTCGAGTTAAATGTTTCTGGTGTCTGGCTGTGAAAGAGTAAACCTAGAGAATTTCTTAGAGACGGCTAAAAAGTATCAGTACCTATATTATATCTGTGAAAGAAACATATCTAGAGATTTGGTTCTTTTAAACACAGGTTTCAGACAAAAACATCAAGAAATTGTAACTAACTCGTTTTGTGAAAAAATCATAACTTTCGTGTTAGAAGGTTCCATAACCATGATTACATATTTACATGCGAACTACACTAGACGAGATATAATTTGAAATTCCGCCTCGAACAGACCTGGACCTCAATACCTACGTCACAGAAATTGCAGTCCTAACCATAAATTCCATAACAATGCAAACATTGCAGCGCGAGCTAATACAACTCGTCTGCTAGCGCGTGTAATACAGACATTCACACACAGGTGGGGCCGTTGCATGCGGAATTCGCAATACCGAATGTCGCCGGCTACGCGGTGACCTACCATTAATTTGTGTACAGCGTTGATTCAACGCGGGAATGCTTAATTACATACCAACACAGCACTTAACAGATGACTTGAAGCGATTTACGGCTGCCATATTGGATTGCTTGAGTGATGGCGCGAACGCAGTAAGGAGGTCGTATATCAGTTGCAATCTCCTGAGATATTGCTAGAATTAATTGTTGACGGCCTGTTAGTAGGGATTGGAGTGAATAAATCATGAGGTTTATGTGTGTACCTAACCGGTAATTCATTGTTATAAAATGATAGTACTTACCTATCCAGGTGCGATTGTTGGAAGTTTATTTACGACCCTGTAGGTACCCAAGGGATGCAAACGCGGTCCTTTACACTACCGCGGTTTACAACTTCAAATAGTAGGTATACTATATAGGGTTCTATTAAAATATGGAGGGGTTACCTAATGCCTATCAGAACTACATTGATAAAGCGTCTTGGTGACCGCACAGACAAGATGATACTCGACTGTCCATCACTTTGAGATGTTCCGGTTAGTAAGATGAATCGTTGAGCGTTGGAAACTACCTCGGTCAGATGAGTTAATTAAACTGGAAGCTAACTTAGCATCACGCCTATATTCCCCAAAGGAGCAGGCAGCGGAATAACTTGACCGGTGAAATGTAACGTAATGAAAGAAGGAAGTAGTACAAATAATTGCCTTATGTTTGGGCCTCTGGCCCGCAAAAGCTGTACTAATAAAGCCATCAACAATATCACATTCACTTAAAAAAAAAAACACGCTCGAAATTCAAACCTTTTCACCAATGTCACGTACAACTAAAACGTCACACTTACATTGGTACCAACGTGATAAAAAAATGTCGCATTCACATGACAGGGACATATTGTACTACAATTTTTTTTTTCAACGGCCATCGATGCAGTGGCTATAATTTAGCCGTGTCACTGCGTGGCGGGCCGCAATCAATCGTAAACTAGGTAGCTTTAAAGGACAGTTGTGGTATTTTATTATTAATTCTAAGTTTTATGGGGAAACGTTTACCACGTGTAAAGCGTAACAGGAAAATGTGGAAATAATTTTCCTATGTAAATATACCGTACGGGACTCGTAACAAGCATTGCCGAGTGTAGGGTACAGCAAAATTATTTATAGCACTGTGTGACCTAAACCCCCACTTAAGTCATGCTTTTCTGTGACTTAAGGAGTCCATTTTACACAGAAAAGCGTGACTTATGTGGGTTTATGTGAATGAATGAATGAATGAATGAATGGTTTATTCACTTAAAATTTCTTAAAGCTAAATACATTGCCCCACAAAACTGCTTACGCAGTTCACACGAGCTATACTATAGTATACGGTACGTGTGACTTAAGTAGATTAAAGCTTGGTAATTCTTCGGGCTATGTCGGTTACCTTCGTTCTCCTGCGGATCTCTTCATTTCTGATTCAATTACGTAGGGAAACTCCAAGCGTAGCCGTCTCCATTGCCCTTTGGGTGACTTTTAGCCTTCTAATAATGTCCATTGTGAGCGACCACGTTTCAGTGCCATAGGCAACACGCACGGTTCAAAGATTTTCGTTTTGAGAAACTGTATGTGGGACTAGAAGATATTGCGTAGGTTTCCGAACGCTGCCCAGCCGAGTTGGATTCGACGATTAACCTCTTTTTCGAAGTTGGACCTACCTAATTAGATAGTTTGTCCTATACGCACTACCTATAGGTTTTCCTATTATTATTTAGCAACAACCCTTTGACATCTTAGGCCACCTTTTAAAACTAGACACTGACAGAAGAGGGTTTTCTTCGCTGGTGCCTGCGTGGTAATACTTACATACCTACATTCCGTATTAACTTAATCTGCGGGGCATTTGCGTAACACATTATCAATAGGAATCGGTTTCATTTAGATAGTTCAACAACATTCATTGCGTTATTTACGTGTTGAGCAGACAAATTTTTCGAACTTATGAAGCAATGGATTAGCAATTTGCTTCAAAATGATTCAGATTCCGATTGATATTGTGTTACGCAATTAGGGTGCTGTTTGCCCAGTAGACAAGTCAAAAACCTTATTACCTTACTCAAGACTCAAGATGCTTAACACAATCGCTCATACATTATAGAGTTTAACCCAACACACTTTGTGAAAAACCATAGCTATCATAAAGGGCATTTTCGGCCTAACATATTCATGTATTCAGCCAAAAGGGCCCAAGGGTTCTGTAACAAAAACTTACAAATTGTTTTTGCCCGAATAACGTTTGCTCTCTGACCGAGTGTTGCCAGTTTTTTTACCCTACACTGTAAATCTAAATAGAGGGATATTAGATTTGTTTAAGGATAAACTTTTTTGTTAAATATTTTCTGAGTTTTCATTTTGAGGTACTTACTTACTTACCTAGGTAGTTATTGAATTGATAATTTATTCATAGGTTGTTTTATGAAATCAGTATTTTTAGATTGCTTTGTGTTTTCCTTTCCTTAGTCCAAAAGGACTGGCAAAAGACAGAATTGTGTGGAAAAGGGAGAGTCTTTTGCGAGAAGATCGAATTCTTGGATCTTTGGCAGTCGATATGGGTCGTCAGAAGCCTGAAAGTCTGACAACCAGTCTTACCAAGGGGTATCGTATCACCCAGTAACTGGGTTGTGGAGGTCAGATAGGCAGTCGCTTCATGTAAAATATTGGCATTCAGCTGCATCCGGTGAGACTGGAAGCCGACCCCAACATAGTTGAGAAAAGGCTAGGCAGATGATGATGATGACGATTTAATGTTATTGACATACGTACAATTATTTATTTTGTTCCATTTTGAATGCGTAATGAATTTTAAATATGAACGTATTTACTTAGGTAATGTTTTTTTTTTGTTTGTTATTATTATTTTATTTATCATCACTGTAATATTTTCAACGCAATGTATTTTGTTATTAAATAAATAACTTATGACTTCACTTAATACCTAATTAGTTCCACTTATTGCTGCGGGACTTCTCTCGTGAAACGGATTCTATTTTGTGGTTTGGGTATATATAATAATTTTCAGAGACTTTGAATTTCCTTCTAGTAGGTATATAGGTACAGTCAACTACATCACTGGTGACACTTGCGCTACGAACAACGCAACAAATTACAAATAGGTACATATCTTAACATTAAAAATTCACATCCGTTATCAGCTTATCAGCAAGGCTATCAGTAAAATGAATAGCCTTTTTTATATTTATAATATTGCTAAGTCCACGCAGTCACGTCCAGCGAAATGGGGTCACGTAGTAAACGCATAATTACAATGAACGCTCCCCGTTAGATGCAGAGGACCGTGGAATGGAACGTTAAAAAAAAATATTAGTCGGGTTATTGGCGCGAATGTTGGCGCCAAATGTTTTTGACGTCAAGAATTCGAATTTTGAATGTTAAGATGGCAAAAGTACCCTGGACATCTACTACAGGTACTAAAGCTGAAGTATCTAGTCACATACCCATTTGCACATACCTACCTAACAATTGCATTCAAATCAGCAGCATTTTCAATAAAAATTTTTCAAGCTCACACTTTTCTTACGCCCGCGTCGTCGCTGGGATATGGTCATTAGATATTTGATGCCTACGGTACCTTGACCTTGTTCTTGGAGAAAAAGGGCAATTATTTTTTAATGTTCTCAATTGATTAGGTACAGAGGCCAGCACATCAAGCTACCCCAATCTGTCATAATTTCCCAATTGAATATGAACCTTATTCCTTTGTGGTAAAGTTGAAAATCTATTAAAGAAAGGAGGATGGCGAGTTTGGACCCACATTATTTATAAATTAACTAAGTGTCGTTCACTTGCAAGTTCATATTTACTATAATTAAGAGTTTGTAAGAGGATTATATAAAAAATATTGAGTCACTAGGTGATGGGAATTAAAAGTTAGAATAGATTTTTATTTACTTAAAAATAAGTCATCATGCAGTTATTAAACGCACCGTGTTTCATATTACATTCCAAAGTACTCTTTCATTACCTAGACCGTACATGATTTACGTTCTTACACTTGTAGACGTTTACGCTTGTCAATTTTTTTTGAAACGAAACATGTAAACTATGAGAAAAACATACAAAAGTTAATATTAAAAATGGATTTACTTACATTTTTTATACAAAAATGTACCTATGTACAATATTATAATTATTACGATAATTTGTGATAACTTAGAATGGAACGTTATGCTGTCAATTAGAGTTGGCTGTCAGTGTCTAGTGTCATTCCATCACAGAGTACTTTTTGATCCATTGTTTGTTTTCAACGGCTAAATGGGATATCTATTATTTTTTATGCGATTTTGTGGATTCTTGACGACTTGGCTTTACCTTTGGATTCCGATTTGCCAGTGGTTTGGACTTAGTTACCCGTTAAAATGCGTTGTGTGAATTGTCAATTGCGCATTGCCCGATTACGGAGATATCGTTTGTCCGACGAAAGTGCTCAGGTAGTCGAGAGAGTTCAGAGGTGGGTTTATCCGCGTGATGTAAGTATTGTAATACCTATAAATAAATTGGTACTTAAGCTCATTTACTTCAGTAACATCCCGTGGCGTGGTTTTGTTTCCTTTTGATTGCAAGACTCGCACTCGTATTATAAGGAACTTAAACGTATAACCGTCACCCGCAGGATGATAAGAAGTGGTCACATTCTTGATTTTGAACCACTGACATGATTATAACATTAACTAGGTGTATTTGATAACTCTCAAACAATGTTCATAATTATTTTAGATGACTGGAGACGACTTTATTTGTCATTCCAGTTGGGAGTTGATAAATCATAACCCAAATGAAGATCCTGAACATAACACCCGACAGCAACTTGGCCATCGTAAGATCTATTTTGAGAATCAGGAACAGACTGGTCCTCAAACCAGAGATGTCTGAAACAGAAGTCCAAACAGGAAATGTTGTGTCTGAATGGATAAGGCTAATAATGACGTGCATACTCAATAGATCTGTATTTTTATTATTTTTGTGATAGTTTTCACTTTTATTGTTTCAGTTAACCAACACTGATGAAATATGTGGGCATAGCCTTGCTATTTACGTGCACATGGAGTATTTGATAGCTCTCACAGAAGTTCTGCCCCTGTTGCACCTTCCACATCTAGTGTAGGAGGTAGCGCACAGCCTATATCTTAGTATTTATTATAATCATCATCCTCCTGCCCTTATCATATTTTTATCACAACCTGTATTTTATAATCACAAATGAAATAAAAGATTTTCTAAGTACTTATGTATTGTTTTATTCAACAAACCTCTTGTTTAAAAATCCAAGTTCTTAATAGTCTATAAAATCGCGTCTTTGCTAAATTGCTTTTCATGAAGGGAGTTCCAGATGATCTTATGTTTGTTATTTATGTTGGGTGGCTAGATATTTATTCCTACTACCTATATTTCGTTTTCGACTGCTTCGTTGGTCTAGTGATCGTAAGCACGAATGCCGAACGTAGGGTCCTGGGTTCGATTCCCAAGACAGGCAAGGTGAAATTCTCAGTATCAGCCCGAAGTCTGAATATGTGCTCGGTTAGTAACAGTTGGCTCACCCCCTTTTATCAATCAATCATGTAACTGGCAAAATGTGCGACCCGACTTTAGAAGGAATCTCAGTCGCAAAGACACGTCGCGCCAATGGGAGCCTTAAAACTACATAATCTGCTAGATATTTGCGCTTCTTTCAGCTTAGTTGTTGTTGTTAGTTGTTGGCAAAAGCCAATAATGATTATAGTTTCATCCTAATATCAGTCTAGTCTATGCTTACACTGCTTACAGTAGGTATTAATTTCATATGTCGTTTTGACCAAGTCACTAGTTCCTAGCTCCCAGTCGTATTTTTTATTTTGAGTACCTAGGTAAGTACCTATATTTGGCAAGAGAGATGCAGAAACACGATGGTAGTGTTGGTAAATGTTTCTATTCTGTTTGATCACCTTTTTGAAACTACATAATACATAAAAAAGATATTGTATTATTTAATAAGCACTATTAGATTAATTTTAGGTTATAATCTTTTACATTGCATATCTTTTTTCTCCCAGCCTCTACGACTTACTGCCCATTTGCTTTTTTGCTAGTTTTATATAGTTCTACAACTAGTTATAAGTTTCCATAATGAACGATACTCCTAACAGTGGGTCCCATTGTACATGCAACCTCGCCATCCTCCTTTGACAGATTGTAGTAGGTTGATGTGCTGGCGTCTGTACGTATGAAAGGTCTGACCGACGGCATACTAATTCAACATTGACAGGCAAACGCAATGACGAGTTATAAGTTAATAATGTATTAAAATAACTTATCTACTTGGTAATTTAATACTTAATCAGTAGTTACGGCATATTTCATTGAGACGAAAACATGGTAGGTATTAAGTGTTAACTATGTGGCTTGCAGTTAACTTTATAGAAAATCAATGGCTGAGCAATTTATCTTCGGGCAAAGTACCTTGTTCTACAATATTTTAGTAAAATTGTCTGTTATTATCTTCTTATTACCTAATGGATTTTATTAGAAAACTAGCTTCCACCAGCGACTTCGTCCGCGTGAAATTTCTTGTTCTTCCGATCCACCTCGTCGCATCGTATGGCCTGCCCGCAATATTACTTAATTTTCACTTAGCATTCTTTCATACTTTTTTTTTCTTTTGTTTGGCTCCTAAGAGTCTTAGCGTGATGTTAAATAGCCTATAGCGTCCCTCAAGGATTGGGCTGTCAAATGCAAAAAGTTTTTTTTCAAATCCGACTGGGAGTTCCAGAGATTAGCGAGTTCAAACAAACAAATAAACTCTCCAGCTTTATTATTAGTATAGATAAAAAAATTATGTATGGTTGCGTTACGTTTAAATGTATTTTCAGATCATCATGAGTATTTAATCAACTCTAAAGACCAAAAGCATCGTTTTGGAACCAACGTTGGATCAACATTGGTTGATTCAAAGTTGGTTCCAACACGCGAAGGGGTAATACGTCAGTTTTTAATCCGTTTTCAAATTAAAACTCGGACGTGAACCGTTTTGGGTTTTATCGTTTGCCAGTTCTATTTATTTTTATGCCACCACAAAGGTATTCTGGATACTGACTGACTCTTTCGTAGATTCTTTTTTTTTCCATGGTTTTCAAAACTATTCTGCTTTAGTAACAATTTCAAATTTTGATTAGGTGGCTGTTTTTACTGCGCATTTTCAAAATGTAAATAGGTATCACCTATGTTAAGCAACTGGTTTTGATTCAACATTGTTAATGATATGACATATTTTTTGCACTTGCAGAATCTTGGATACTTAATTAGCATCCTATTATACAAGGTTAGGTACTACGTCAAAATAGGTAGGTATGCAAATTTTGAACAAGGAAGTAAACATAACATCTTGTACACATTATTATAACAGGTAAAGGACATAAGCAAAACAGAATTTAAAAAAAACTTAATTTATTCTATTATCACGGTACTATCTACAATTAGGTATATTGGACATTCTTAGTTACAATTGGTAGGGATTAAACGAATTAAGCATTGGTCATACTTAAACAGAAGCGGGAGCGATATGGGAGTAATGTTGCTGCTTGGCTGATTTGACCAAAGTCAGACGGGCAATTCTCGTAATTTTAAGAACGTTCAGTCTGATCTCAGTCTCAATCTGTCAAAAATACATTTAAGTTCCGTTCATTTTGACAAGTTTTTGACATTAATTTGTTTGTCGCCGAGATGAGACTGCGACTAGATTTTGAACGTTTTACATTACGAGAATGGGCTTTCTGATAACTTTTATTTATTGACATCTGACACTTCTAATATCAAAAATCTGTCAAAAATTCATAATGTTAATCACCGTTTTCCTCTTAAGGGGTCATTGTACTCATCATTATGAACAACTTTTACTATGGGACCAAACATGAAATCGCGAAAAAAAAATCAGCTGTTTCCCTACATTTTGACGAGTGACGCGAACATAAATGTAGGAAAAAGCTGGTTTTTTTTTCACGATTTCGGTTTTGTTCCCATAGTAAAAGTTGTTCATAATGTTGAGTACAATGACCCCTTAAGAGGAAAACGGTGATTAAAATTTCACCTTGTATAAAACTTTGGTGGAATACGACCTTAGATAGATATGGCCATATTGAATATAGGTACCATCGCGGTCATAGGTGGTGAACCACTTTTCAACCTTTTTATTTTTTGAATTTTCTAAGGTCATAAAGGTGAAAAGTGGTTTTATCGATCCCAGCATACTTACGCTTTCCTTTCAGCATGACATTGGCTTAAAAGTCAGATAAAGTAAGATCATCTACTTAATTGCTTAACTAGTATTAAGTATTATGTACCTACTTGTCTATAATTGCTTTTTATTATTTGTACATTCAAAACTATATTCGAGAAATATACATTTAATATTTATGAAAATACAATTGTTGTACCATTTTTATAGGTTAGGTTTGTTTTACACTTTTGTGGGAGTGACACAATTTATACACAATACTCAATAAAAAAGACTATAAAAGAAACATTAGTCGTGGTACGGCTCATCTTATTAATTCTTACATTAGGTACTTAGATATCATCTTAAATAATCTTATCGTACTGTTATACTAAAATTGACATGTAATTTAATATTAATAATCACAAGCCTTGCTAAATTATTAAAAGTTTATTAGTTTTTCTAAATGTCAATGTCGCTTCGTTTTACTTGAACTTTGTCTTGAAGCTATATTAAACAAGAGATGCCACAGGGATTTGTCCAACTTTGCATTGTCGGAATATTTCCATACAAGAAACATAAGGACGAGTAATAAAATAAAAAGGTAGATAATTCGAATTAGAACATACTTCTTGGATTTTTTTACAGATGACAATAATAAAATGCGTTGTGATTTAGTCAATAATAAATATTTAAGACCGCTCTTTGCTTATCTTTCTTTTTATTTTTCACAATGTTTTTTGACAAATGCTTAAAGATGCTTCGGGGAGGCCTATGTCCAGCAGTGGACGTTTTTCGGCTAGAATGATGATGATAAAGGTCAAATTGTGATACGAACTAATCTTAATTCAGATTTGGCTTTTTCATCCGATCTCTTGTTGATCTCTTCTTTTAAGTTTTTAAAGTCGGTAACATAATGTAATTTATGGTAGAAATTCTCAGACATAAAAATACAATTGTAAAGCTTTTATTGTATTTTAAAATTTAATTAGGAGTGTCACACATCATTGATAGAGACAGTATAAAAAATCATATTTCATGCTTTTTATGATTTGCCTAAAACAATAGCATGCGTCAGTCTTAATGAGTCCAACATGGCCACCTGTTTCACTGATATTTAACTTTAGAGCTCAGATAATGCCCAATAAAAAACAACATTCAGTAAAGAACTGGGTGGATGTTGATATAAGTTCACAACCAGTTTGAGCGTGTCAAAATTCGCGTTGGCCACAGTCAGCGTTGTTCATAAAATTAATTAACATTAGGTATCAAACTCGCTAATCGAGTAATCAATTAGAAAATACTTGAATAAAAAAAACGATTCTAGATGAAAAATCTGAAAACTATAGTGAAACAGGCCCTTAATTTACAAATGTCACTTTATTTCTTCTGACAATAGCCATCCCGCCATTCAGTCTCTTCACAGACTTTTAGCATAATTATGTATATAGTACATACTAATTCCATGCCCTTAGCTTAAAAAAACAATCGCTAAATACCTCAAAATTTTGTTTTATTTAGTTCACTATTTTGTTCCAACCATTCTTCTTTGGCTCAATATTAGCTATTATAACCTAGTTTTGTTATCTGTTGTTTTTTCTACCATTTCCTCAACATTCTTTCTCCTGTCTTGGTCTTCCGCTTCTCTTAAAGAGTCTGGTAACTTGAGGTTATTTGTCTCTGGTAACGTGAGTACGAGGAATCCTGATAATGCCGCCATTGCTCCGAATATCATAGTTGGAAGATACTCGTAGTACCTCGTCTGAGGAAGGAAATATAAAAATATATTTAAATAATTCATAATATTAATAACAGTTAAGCAATTAATTATCGCCAGAAACCAAATAATGTATCATTTATCATATTTTTTCATTGGTTTTAATTGCCTTGTTTGTTATTGATGTTGAAATAGGCAGGCAAAGGTCGTGGAACGATACAGCCTTGTCAATCTTTAGATGAGTAAAAAATTAAATTATCTACTTGTTTTATTACCAGCTTCAAAGAGAAGAGGTTCTGTTATCGCCCTTTTTGTATGGATGTGTGCAATTAATTATCTATGTCCGCAGTTTTTGTCGGAAAATACTTAAGTAGTACTAAACCACTTTTAATAGAAGTTTTATTGACATTGAAGTTAGCAAAAAAGTAATTCGAATACTTACAAGCAAAGGCGTTAGAGGTGCAACAGTAGACCCTATCCGTCCAATAGTAGAACACATGGCTAGTAAAGATGTTCTGTAGTTTGTTGGAAACACTTCTGCAGCAAACACATATAGCGAGTTATATGCTAATGTTATGAAGAATTTTCCTCCAAGGTATAGAAGAATTGACCAGTTTCCGGCTGTAACAAAAGACATATAGAATTTTATTAAGTAGGTATTATAATTGTATATTAATACTGTTACTCAGCTGCATCTGGTTAGACTGAAAGCCAACCCCAACATAGTTGGAAAAGGCTAGGCAGATGATGAGGTATTATAATTTTAGAGGCATGAACTGCATAAAATGACTTTTACCCAAGTAAAGCTGCGGGGTAGTAGCGTAACACATATAAAATGCCAATTGATCGCATGCCTTTCATTTTGACAGTTCAACAACAATCATTGCGTTATTTACGATGTTGTTTGCGCAGACGTTTTTTTCAAACCTATGAAGGTAGATTAGGAATTTTCTTCTTGATTAAGAGTGTGTTCCGTATGCCAGTACCCGGGAAAACGCATTGTAGATGAAAATTTTATGATAACCGGCCACATTGTTGGATCAATATCGGCTTTTAAGAAAAAGAAAACAATGGAAGACAAGAGCTAACTTTTTAGTTAAGCAGATCAACTCCTCTTCGTCGTTCTATTCAAAAGTTGATATAGTGTATAGGTAACAATTTAATGGCCTTAATCTTTTAAATTTAGTTTTGTACTGAGAACAATACAAAATAAAAATCTTATCATAATCCTATGATCTAAGAAGGAAGCAATCCTCGCACTAACTGCCGATTTGACATGGCTTTGCATAATTACAATCGTAAAGAGACGTAATATTGAAGACCACTAACATTATCTACATCAATAAAATCAAACAAAACAAATGCAATGTTTTCAACGTTTACACCACTCTGACGGTATGAGGATGTAATTAACATGTTTTAATAATAAAACAACGATTTGTGCAAACACATTAAACAGTTTATGGTATAAAATTACTATTTCAATATGTATTGAAAGTGTACAATAAAAAATTTAGGTACGTACCTAGTACCCACTCTGAACTCTAGGTTGTGTTAGGTTAGTTCAGAATCAATGCGGTGATTAAATAAATTATTAATACAAGTATTATTAGATACTAGCTTCTGCACGCGACTTCGTCCGCGTGAAATTTTTTGTTTCCCCCGACCCACCCCGTCGCATCGCATCGCTTGCCTGCGCTATTACTTCAGAATTTTTTTTCTTTTTGCTCAACTCCTAAGAGTCCTAGCGTGATGTTATATAGCCTATAGCCTTCCTCGATAAATGGACTATCCAACACAAAAATATTTTTTCAATTCGAATCGGTAGTTCCTGAGATTAGGGCGTTCAACCAAACAAACTCTTCATTCAGCTTTATAATATTAGTAGAGATGAATTAAACACCCATTGATATACAATGTCGATGGCGGTGGGATTAGACAATAAATGAAAACACTGGAAATACTAATGCACTACAATGCAATACAATTTTTGGAACTAACAAATAAGTCTTAGCATCGAAATAAAAAAAATGATTTTTTCAAACTAACTACATATTAGTGATGGACCGATTATAGGTTTTGCAAATCTTTGACTAGCTATAGTGACTAAATTATTGGATATATTTTATTGAATTTTCCTATACATAACATAATCTGCCTATAACGTTCCCACTGCTGGGCCTCCTCTCAGTTAGAGGGAGTGGGCTTTAATCCACCACGCGGGCCCAGAATGGGAGGGAATTTTCGTTTGCTGACTGAGAATGGCATTAGATTTTTTTTTAAATTTATTGTCGTATTTTCGTCTCCACTTTGTATATTTAAGGTTTACTGGGGCAATTGCGATAGTGGGTATATTACGTTGGATGATAATTTCTACCAAACGTAGTGGCATTTTTATATATTAAAAGCAATAGGGCCGGCCGGCGACAAAATGGCGTCTAATCAATATAAAAATGCCGCTGTGTTTGGTAGAAATTATCATCCAACGGAATATACCCACAATCGTAATTGCATACATACATAATTATGTTTGTTATTTGATGGAAAACAAGGCGATAGTTCGCGTGAAGTGGTAACCATCCTTAGGATATGTGTAAAACCAGAGGCATCGCAGATGAATTGCCAACCCAGAGACAAAGTTGAAATGTCGCATGTCCCTGTTGGGGTAGGGTGGATGCAAAAGTCCAAAAAGGGTTTTTTCTTACAGGAACCCATGTAGGAAACATTCTATAAAATATAAAACATTACTATACCTGGAACAAATCCGTAGTTGATCAAAATCAATCCAGTCATGAAATACGCGGTAGCAATCACTTTCTTCCTGCCAAATCTGTCCAAGAATATCAGCTTACAGATATTAGCTGGTGCTTCTATCACCAAGATCACGATGTAATTCACATAACTGTTACCGGATAATTCTATGGCGTTAATCGAAAGCCCATAGTAAACTAGGGTCGAAGATATCCATAGGAATGAGCATGTGAACAGTCTCTTCCAAATCATTGGTGATGTTAGAAGTTGGTTGAATGTAGATTGGTTTCTTTCGACGTTCTCACATTTTCTCTCGTCTCTCTGCTTTGTTGCATGCTTCTCAACTTGGTCATAATGTTCTTTAGGAACATTAGCTTTGTTCATCTTCTCCGATTTGCTGAAAACCTTCAGACCTTCCTCGTATCTTCCTTTGCTGAAGAGCCATCTGAAGCTCTCTGTGAGTGTCCAGATGTAGACGAAAACGAAGACTGCAGGGGTGTAGATGATGAAGAGGAGGTAGCGCCAGTTGAGAAGCCACCAAGAGAGTAAGGTGACTGTGACTCCTCCGAGGATGAACATGGTGTTGAAGAGCAGACTGACGAAGACTCTGCCTTTTGGTCCGACGAGTTCCAATGCTGAAACAAGAGGAAATTGAATGTTAGTAAAGATATGAGAATCCGAATGTTACGATTTAGAAAAGTTTATAATTGTTTTTTGGTTTGAATAAATTCTGATGGTAAGCTCCTTTCTATTTTAAGACTAATGTCTTGTATAAACAATGTTCAAGTGTCGATGACTCTATAAATCAATCGAAAAATAAACAACCAATGACTCGTGATTCCAATCTTTTAACGCTTGATTGGGATTACGCAAAAAAGGGGAAAATTTGTGAATGGCAAATTTTTTGGTCCCCATGAAACAACAAAGCCTACTACCGGTTTCCCATGAAAACCGCAAGAAAGGATCTAAAACAAAGACCGGAAGATGAGCTACAAAAAACCGTAGTTTCAACTGAATTATAAAGCAATCAATCGCGAAGGTTATTTGGGTGCTGATGGCTAAACTTAGACTAGTAATATTGGTGACAATCGCAATGAAAACGAAACGTTAGATCACAAGACGGTCAATAAGGAAAAAGCTCCTGACAAACTGTTAAATGATTCTCAGAATTTCTTGAGAGTCATTTCGAATAAGACACATATCGATTGGAAAAATCCTATTCCAATCCTATTACATGTGACAAAAAACTGTTGCATTGTGTATTGATGAATCATTTTTAATTTTGTGACTTGGGTTTGTTCCATGACATACTTTTGGTTTGATTTCTGCATGTTCAATTTTAACTGTCTTACAATTGAAATAGGTATTAATATTGACTGCTTCGTTGGTCTAGTGGTCGCAAGCGCTGCTGCCGAGCATGAGATCCTGGTTTTAAGGCGGATCACACACTATAATCACCACGCGACGCGGCGCAGATAACGCGCCCCCGCACGTGATTTTTTACATAAAAATTCAACAAAAACGCGCTTCCGCACGGGGTATTTTGCTTCGTTTCCCGCGCCCCGTCGCGTGGCACGTTGTAGTTTGTGATCTGCCTACTTCCCTGGTTGGGCAAAGCGTTATTCCGTTTGAAATTTCTTAGTAGAAGCCCGTGGTCTGGATTTGTGACGATAGAAAAAAACCATGAAGATACCTCTAAAAACTTAATTTTTACAATAAAAACCATATACAATCATTATGATTTTTTATCAGATTATTCTACAAGCAACATACTAAAGCACTAGTGTTTTAATGTTTTAGTCCAAACGATAGATTTTTTTGTAAATAGATAATTGCTTCATATTTTGCAATTAATTACCAGCGTTGTGTCATCACGCTTCTCTTTATTTTCTATGCAGTCCGACAGTGACCGCGCTTTAGGTCATGTAGACCCCTTAAATATAACTGGCGAAATATAAATGTACTGTATTTTCACCTCTGTCTAAGCCTTTGTGGAAACAAGCCGTGACGATGCTATGTTAATCGAAATAAAAAAAATCTTTTAACAATCCATGTTTGTACTAAAAGAAAAAAATACTACAACGAAGTGAATGTTCGCCTTTTTATGACCTATAAAAACTGCTTTAAATTATTCAGTGTAAATAAAAAGAAAAGTATTAACAAAAAATAAAGCAGTAGGTAGATATAAATGTTCTGAATGGACAGATTGTTAAAACGGTACTATTATAATTGTAGTCGATGAAGCGGCAAATTATTTAATTTGTCTAAATCGGTTCGTTGGTATTTTGGTCATCAGTGTTAATGTTTTGATCTTTCACCTTGTCAGACAAAGGCTTTCAGCTAGAAAGATCTCAGCTAAGAGAAAAGAGGGGTTTCAAGATTACGTACCTAGGGCACCAAAAATGGTATATTATGCAAGCATTTTGGAATGGTCCGTCTCTTTTCAATATCACAAATCACACTTTAATATTATACAGGCGTAAGTTTGTGAGTGTGTTTGTATATTTGTTACTTCTTCTAAAACGGCTGAACCAATTTTGATAAAATTTGGTACGATACACATAGGATACTTTTTATCCCGATATTACCACGGGATCGAAACTTATGCGGGTGAAACCGCGGGGCGCAGCTAGTTAAACATAATTATCATCACGCCTTGTTTACCTGGAGGGTTAGACAGAAGTGCACCTATTATATAGCAGGTACACCCTCACTTCGCCAGTTATGTTACGTCCCATGTAACAGGGGGCGAGCCTATTGCCATCAACCGGGCACAAATACAGACTCCGGGCTGCTACCATTGAGACATAAACGTAGTACATTATAACTCAATGGCTGCTACTGAGAAATTCCGAATGAGTAAACCCAATAACACTATGACCGACCTAAGAATCGAGACCAGCACCTGGTGCACCACGAGGAAGTTAAAGCAAATAATTAAGTTCATGAATATATATCTACGTTTCGGTTTTTCACAGAAACCTTCTGCCATTTTCACTTAAGAGCGTTTACGACGTACGGCATTTCATACAAACATTCAAGCCCTTGTTTTTCGAAATGAATGAACCGATTTTAATGGTCTAAAAAGTCAGTAAAGAACGTTTTCGAAATGTCTTATTAAAAAAAAAATAACTGGAAATCTCTGTTTCTATGGAAAATTTAAAATCGGTCTAATTTGGCTGTAACACTATTTTTCGAAAATGCTCTTAACTAACCTGCTTATGCGTACGAAGTTTCATTAAAACCGGTTCATTCAATTCGAAAAACAAGGGCTTGAAAGTTCGTATGAAATGCCGTACGTCGTAAACGCTCTTAAAAAGAACCCAAGGACCACACAAATTCAGGGTGGAGGTCGCAATAATTGCAACCCCTCAAATATTATTCCAGTGTCGTTACTTAGGCCTGAAGCCACTATTTGTTGAGGAAGGTCCCAAACTGAGTCCTAGCCAGTTTGTTTAGGACCAACTCTAACTAATTTTGGTATTTGCCGTGACATTAATTTGATGACAGAATGGGGTAAATAATGCAGCTTTACTTTTTAAATTGAGTTGTGCTTGTGTGTTAATTTGACTGTGTAAAGAGAGATGTTCTTTAAAGGTTTGACGATACAAAAATACGTAGACCAAAAATTGATTTTTCAAATTGAAATAGACATAGGGCTTTGTCCTTTTGGATGGAAGATGTAGAACCTTGAATTTATTCTCGAATAAACGAGAGATAACTAAGTAGTACGAGTTTGGTAAAACTTTTAGGATATCAAAGACCAATTAGGCACAGATAATATAATCTTAGGTCTAATCTCGGTAGAGTTAGAAACTATTTGTTTAAAAAATAAATCTACACTTGGGATTGTCGATAAGATTGCTTGTTTGTAGGTGTAGAGACAAAAAAGTGTGTTAAAAATTGAATTGGTTTTGTTCATAGATATCTACTCAATCTGCCTAGCCTTCTCCCAACTATGTTGACGTCGGCTTCCACTCTAACTGGATGCAGCAGTATTTTACATGGAGCGACAGCCTATCTGACCTTCGCAACCAAGTTACTGGGTAAGACTGATTGTCAGTCTTTCGCGCTCTGACTACCCGTAGACTGTCAAAGATCTACGAATGACAGCCGGGAGCAACGGTTTATCGTGCTTTCCGAGGCACGGAGGGGTCTCAATATGTAATGGATGGTCGCCCATCCACTGAACCGACCGCGGCAAGCGTAGCTTAACCTTCGAGCGACCCGTTTATTCACCCACGAATTCCCTTGCCTAAGTGTAGATATCAACTATGAACATAAACATTATACCAGATGATTTTTTTTTACCGGTTCCAAATTTTTACAGGTTATTCTACCCATGAATATGAACAACTTTCACTATAGAACCAACTCTGAAATCACGAAAAAAAAATCTGCTGTTTAATACAAAAGTTAAATACCTACTTGACCAAAATGTATGAAACAGCTAATTTTTTTTCGCGATTTCAGAGTTGCTCTCATAATGAAAGTTGTTCATATTCATGGGTAGAACATCCTATAAAAAATTGGAACCGGTAAAAAATCACCTGTATATGATAGGTAGTTGAAGATAGTGCATTCTGATTTTTGACTTTTATAATAAGCTCTGTCTTCACCCATCATATTTAAAAGATCTATACTTAAACATTCATAAATTATTAATGCAGTTGCGTCAGTAATATACATAATTGGTCCTTCTTTTACGAGACAACAATGTTTTGTCTTTATACTCGTAGGTACGAATAATAAAGTGTAATAAATCTTTGTGGCAGTTAATTAAATCAGAGTCTTTGAATCAATTACTATTAGGTACTTATATATTACATGGTACATAGACGGCCGGTATATAAGGAAACACATTAGATAATATGCACTAACTACGCTTGTTTTTATCTCCGATATCAAAACAAAGCACCCATTTACACAATTCAAAGTGCTAAAGGACCGTCGATATTTCTTCGGATTATATTTTGGTTTTTGTTCCAAAATGATTTCTACTTTTTCTCCAACAGACTTAGATAAAAAGTTGGAAAACATAAGTCAATTAGAAATAGGTGTCAGGGCATACTTTTACATTTATGGACCTATGTAATTTGATTCTTGGCACCTTGTTAGTTGCTAATTGCTATACAGATGATTTTTTTTTACCGGTTCCAAATTTTTACAGGGGGTATAAATTTCTACCCATGAATATGAACAACTTTTAAATCTCGAAAAAAAATCTGCTGTTTAATACAAAAGTTCAATATCTACTTGATCAAAATGTATGAAACAGCAGATTTTTTTTCGTGATTTCAGAGTTGGTCCCATAGTGAAAGTTGTTCATATTCATGGGTAGAACAACCTGTAAAAATTTGGAACCGGTAAAAAAAATCATACTGTATTTATATACAGGATGATTTTTTATATGTTTTTTCTTATTATAGTAACCAAATTGGTATAAGCTTGCAGTAATCCATATCCAGTCTTCCAATACGAAAAGACTCCCCATAATCACTCCAAGTACACTTCATAATCAATTTTCCTCCTAAACTAGAACATACTTATCATGGAATGCAGATTCAAGTGTATCCAATGTTAGTCACGCTCTAACACCAACGTTGGCCACACGTGATCCTTAGCAACACAATTTTTTTCACACTTGCTCTCGGGTTTTTCAATAACGAGATAATAAATATTGTTTTGTAATTTTCCTCTCACTTTATTACGAAATGTGGATACTCTATTAAGAGTTGCCATGTTAAGTTTACAACATAATCAATATCTATGGCTAGTTATTTCCGTTAGAACTGTCACTTTGCCTTCGCCGTTCCAATCTCAAGGAAAATGGCGGTATATACTTCTGAAGTCAGTGTTCCGCGTACAATGACCTTAGTTATTGAGCTGTGGTTGAGTATGCGGTATATATATATGTATTTTGACATCATTTACTTAGTCAGCATTCCTGCGAGAAAGTTTCGTAACACACCTTCAGTAGCAATGGCTTCCATTTTGACAGTTCAACAACATTCATTGCGTTATTTAGGTACGTTGTTGAGCGGACAAACATTTTCGAACATATAAAGCAATGGATTGGCAATATCCTTCAGAATGATTCAGATTGTGGTTGATAGAGTGTTATGCAATTAGGGTGCTGGTTCTTGACGAATTAATAGTCAATGCGATGGTAGTAGATAGATACTCGTTAGGCATAATTACCCAGAAGATACATACAGTGGCCTCCAAAAGTTAGTTGACATTTATCCACTTTAGCTGTGATGGCACATTATCACGTACTTAAAATAAATAAAAAATCAGGTACTTACTCCTAAGGGTTTTATTTTTGATTCCTGATAATATTTTATAGGTATTTGAATTAGGTAAGTCAAAGGTAATTGAAATGGGGTATTCCTCGAAACGCACCATCTTTGAAACGCGCCAAAAGTACCTACGCCTCGAAAAAAAAAAAAAACGTAAAGTCACGCCGGTAATTCCCGAATGGACAAACAGAAGTGTACCCTATAGTAATTATAGTAAGTACATCCACATTTCGCCAATTATGTACCAGTACTGATAATCACCAACTGCTTAGCTAAGGGTGGTTTGGAATTTTCCTATAGTGTAAAATAATTCCAGAAAAGCGTACTTACCAAGAACAAAACACGCTGTGTAAACTCCTCCACCAAACGCCGGTTCCAAAAATTCAAATACAACGAACATGTCGTAATTAACCGACAATGCCCGAATGACTCCGAAGACGCCATTGGCCACCGAAGCAAACACGATGGCGGGACGGCGGCCATACTTGTCTGATATGAGTCCGGTAAGGGGGATGGCTATGAAGAATCCTGCGTTGTGGACCGTACCCACTAGGGATCGTTTCCAGTCTTGGCAGGCGAGGTCAAACTGGAAATAAGGAAATGTAATTTATAGTTAAGGTAATATTACTTATATACAATCAAAGGCAGAAAGGAGGACTTTCCACAAAGAATAATTCAAGAGAGAGCAGAGAAGGTGATCACAAATGCACTAACTGAGAAAGCGACGGCCTTTATTGCAAACCCCATGGACCCCATGCTTTGCAATAGAGGCCCAAATGGTCTTTGGATAACTAAAATTTCGATAATTTATATAAATATATGCAATTCTTAGCTGTCTGTAGCACATACATGTATATCATTTAAAATTTACATTCACTGAAAGAAGATCCTTAACTTCTGTCCGAAAAAAAATTAAATATAACAGTACGAAAATGAGTGTTACAGAAAATAATAATCGAGGTATCACAAGGACATAAAACAACATACATTGTGAGTTTTCCAATAATCGTAACGTCCAATTGTAACATGAGAATGAGTCACGGACGTTACGACACACTACGACACAGGTCGCGAACTGTGTAATTCGATTATCAATACGTTTCGATAGTATGGAAATCAAAACGCTCAAAGAGAGCGTGAATAAAGAATTCACGGTCAGCGAATCAGCGAAATGCCATTGATTTGGTCTTTTGTGTTCCATTTTTTTTGGTGTTTCAGCTCGAATTTCATTGCCATCAGCAATTTTTTTATAGGTTTATGAGAAAGCGTAGAATTATTATGTGCAAATAGAGTAATCAAGCGACCAACAACAGGTGTCTTTGAATGAAGAATAATCATCATTTCAGCCGAATCACGTCCACTGCTGGACATAGGCCTCCCCCAAGCACCTTCACTTCGACCGGTTCTGTGCTTCTCGCTTCCAACAGGTTCCTGCGGCCTTCACAAGGTCGTCGGTCCACCTTGTGGGAGGCCTTCCAACGCTACGTCTTCCGGTACGCGATCGCCACTCCAGAACCTTTTGGACGCATCGGTCATCTGCAGAATGCAGAATAATATTTTGTGGTCATTTCATACCTCTCCTTGAAAGTCAAAGTCAAAGTCAAATCATTTATTTCAATTAGGCACACTAAAGGCACTTTTGAACGTCAAAAATTATAGTAAAACAATTGATTCTAGTCGCCCATTCCAAAAGGTAGTTTTCGTATGGAGAAGAATGGGCAAGAAACTCCACCGTTATGAATGAATGAACGAATGAATATTGAACGACAGTGGTTTTTGAATCAGACATATTATCTCCTTCTTCCATAATCAGCCTATAATGTTTCCACTGCTGGGACACAAGCCTCCTCTCAAAGAGAGGGAGTGGGCTGTAATCCACCACGCGGGCCCAGTCCAGGTTGGTAGATGTCACAGTCATATCTCCGAATTTTTGGTTCTAGGACATGCCGGTTTCCTCACGATGTTTTCCTTCACCGTTTTGGGAGCAGCGGTGATGAATTTATTTACACAATGTAAAGCGCCTACCTAGGTTCGAATCCACGACCTGCAACTCGTAAGGCCGGGCCGTGACCACTGGTCTACCATTGCTCTATCTCCTTCTTATCTATGACAAATTGTCTTAAGAAATGAAACATCACAACAGGAGCATCCTGGAATTTGTTCCAGGATGCTCCTGTTGTGATTTTTCACCCATTGGGGTGGACCTTGTTTTGAAAGCAAAAAAACATATCTAGCCTGTACCTAACTGTGTGTAAATTGTGCAATAGTAAGGGCTGATTTCAGCAAAGTCAGATATCTTTTAACCGAGGAATAAAATTGACGTCTGACAGTTGTAGTATGGAAAAACTGTTAGAAATTCAAAATTTGTTCCCAGAATGAGACATATTCTTGGTATAAAAGTTTGGTGAAAATTATAAAAAGTTTGTATGTTAACAAACAGTTTTTGCGTGATAAAGTAACAACTTAATCACGCAAAAACATCAGAATGGATTTGGGTGAAATCGGCACACAGATAGTTTATAACCTGGATTAACACATAGGACACTTCACTTTTTATCCTGGTAGCACATTCCCATAGGATAATTTCCGACCTCCATGCGGGCGAAGCCGCGGGCCAAAGTAAATAAATAAATTAATAAATATTTATGATGACTGCACTGCATAAATGCAAAAGTAACTGTTGGTTGCAATGAACCAAGAAACAATAGTCGCGCACTATCCGATAGGCAAGGCAACGATTGTGACCAGGGTGACAGGATGTGTAATGGCGCCTGCGCATGTGCAATTAAATTAATAGAGACCGTTGGCAACAGACCAGCATTGATCCAACCTTCACCCTTGATTGTGTATGATTGAACGTTTTTTTACTTGCTTAATTACAGCGATTGCATTGTTGGTTGTATGTTTGTATAGCAGTGCTTGCGACTTTGCGCGTGCAGGCAGATATTTCGTTTTTGAAAATTGAAGAATTTTCTGTTAACAGGTTGATTTTTGGGGATTGTAGTTAAGTAATTTATACTTTAGTTTAAGATAATAATCTGTCAAAATGCCAGCCTTATGTTCTTTTTATTATTGCTTGTTCTCGTTGAACAATTAAACCAGAAAACCATCAAAAACACAATAAAGGGAACTGTATCATTCTGAACTCCAATTTGTTACACAAAAAATGTAACAAAATACTGTTACACACGCTGTCTACATATCTTTTTTCACCTTTCCTATCGCAGGTATGTTGGAATAGATTTCTTTAGAAATAAGCATCACTTTTTACGTATTTCTATGTTCCTTTCTTCTTGTCTGTTTATATGTGTGTAGGTGTGTGGTTTTTTTGTGCCCGTTGGGAATCCTCATGGACTTCCTCCATCGTGGGGGGGACAGAGGGGCATGCCAGACTCTTACCGGCTAAAACCGCCACGGTGCTCCACCGCTACCTATGGCCGGGGGTGCGGGATTCGCATAAGCATTCACCGCTCAAACTAATAATAAAGCTGAAGAGTTTTTTGATTTTTTAAACGCGCTTATCTCTGGAACTACCCACCAGTCTGATTTGAGAAAGTCTTTTTCCATTAGATAGCCCAATTCTTGAGAGACTCTTCGGACCCGAATACAAAGAAAAAAAAAGGTAAGAAAGAACGCTAAGCGTAAAAAAAAGTGACAGCGCGGGCGGGCGATACGATGCGACGGGGCGGGTCGGAGAAACAAGAAATTTCACGCGAACGAAGTCGCAGGCAGAAGCTAGTGGTTAAATCAAATTTAATTTACAAACAAACACGTATCCATTCCTTTTTTGTTACGATATCGATGTTAAAATTCCTTATCGTTGAACCGTATCAGATGCATGCACGCTTGCATCGGTTTCATTATGTGCGTAGTTCAACTGGTCTAAAGCAAATTATTACACGTGCACTACAGAACATTGATTCGATACAATATATGCGTTTTGATTAAGATTCAGAACTCTTTATTAAGTTTCGGTGAAGGAAAGATTGATGACAGATGACCTGGAGGAGGCCGCAAGAATCTGCTGGATGCAAGAAGCACAGAACCGGTCGAAGCGACGGTACTTGGGGAAGGCATATGTCCAGTTGTGGACGTCTTGCGGCTGAAATTATGGTGATGATAATAATAAAGCAGAAATTAACATAATGATTGAACAAAATGTGGTTGCTAACAAAAGCGCAGCTCGACGTGAGCATGAAAAGCAGTTGTCAAAGTTGATCTTGAAAATATGCTGACAAATGTGCAGCTAGATAAATAAAATAGAAGGTACAGAGAACATGCTGAGAGTCAAAGAAGATATAGAGTATAATTACTGAAGTAAATAGGGAAGAAGCGAAAGAAGGTAGGTAGCAATATGTGAAGCAGATGCTTCACTTGTTGTTCATTTTTGTCATTCATTCGAAGTGAAACGCCTGAACACAAAATTAATCAAAGGTTAAAAATGAATTCATTAGTGAACCGATCCAATGATGTTGGATTTCGGCATCTTCCACTCGCCTAACGAATGATCGAAAAATTTAATTAAATGAGCAGATGAACGTTCATGCCTATATAATTTTTTCGATGTTGTGTGAACGTCGAATGAAACAAAAAACAGTAGTGCTATTCTGTAAAAATCTCACCGTGATAACTTGGGTGAAGTGAGTTGAAAGTGAGCTGTCATTAGTGTCAACCCCTAGCATCAGATGGGATTACAGCTCACATCACTTCGACCGGCAGTCATTCGAATGAACCTTCACTCGAGTGAAGCGCAACTTTGACCATCATTGGGACAGTATAAATAGGTCAGAAAAGAACCCAAACGCTTTGCAAGTGATCTTCTTCTTCATGCTGGAGTTAGCGAGAATAAATACACTTTTGATTTACTAAAGCATGTTGTTTATTTAAATAATATTATATTATAAGTCAATGATTAAAATTAATGAGATCTTGAACAGCATTCCTGACTTTGTCGTGGTTAGTAACATTGACTTTGAATACTTATTTATCAACGATGTATTAAATTCCGATGCGTGAGGTAATGGATTATCAATTTATCATACCAACTGCTACCAATGCTTGCAAGTTGTGTGACTAAATTTAATCATATAAATTGGTACATGTAGTGTGCAAATAATAACCATTATGATTTTGTCTAGGTACATAATCATAATGGTTACATTAGACAAGGCATGTTCTAAAACCATACATTCGAAGATATGTGACATCTACCAACCCGCACTGGGCCCACGTTGTGGATTACAGCCCACTCCCTCTCACAGAGAGTAGGCCTGTGTCCCAGCAGTGGGAACATTATATGGCTGATTATGCTTATGCTATATGTCAGGTAATATTTTTTTACAGTAGCTCGCACTTTACTAAAGCCGGGTACTCACTAGCGAGCTGTAACTGTAACATGCTTGATACAGTAACAAGGTTCTAGTGTGGTGGCAGGTTTGCGAACCACGTACACACTATGTTTTCTTGGTAACAGTACATGCAACGGTTACAGTTACGGCTCGCTAGTGAGTACCCGGCTTAAGACATCTTCGATTTCAAAGTCTGAAATAGTCATTGAATGCTGGCATAACATGTTATGTGCACGTACTTGTTAATAGATAGGTACCTTCTTTTATATACAGTGTGTATTAGAAAGGTGTGGTCATATTTAAGACATCAGTACAGACAATCAAACTGAACGACTTTCTCCATGGGACCAACACCGTACTGGCGAAAAAATTAGTACTTAGTAAACTACAATACCTACTGTATTGTAGTTTAATCTTTTTATTATTTGACATTATAATACTGACAAATTCTAATTTCAACTCTTTATTAGTGGTTGTACTGGCAATCATATCACTTGGTTTTAATAGGTTTTCACATTTTATTTTTTATCTATCCTTTTGTTAGATTATTTTATATTTTGTAAATGTGAGGACTTTGTAGGCCTTGCAGACTTTAGATCTGTAGACCATTTTCTATTTTCTTAAGTAGCTTCTGACGTTTCATTTGGGCCGGACAGAGATCAGGCGCAGGACCAACGGCTTAACGGACAGAGATCAGGCGCAGGACAAACGGCTTAACGGACAGAGATCAGGCGCAGGACCAACGGCTTAACGGACAGAGATCAGGCGCAGGACCAACGGCTTAACATGCTTTACGAGGCACGGGGGTATCACACCGCCAACTTCCAAACTCAGGGCTGTTACTAAGAAATTCCTAATGGAAAAACTCAATAAAACTTTGCCCGACCCGGGAATCGAACCCAGGACCCCACGCTCAGCAGTCGCGCTTGCGACCACGAGACCAACGGGGCAGCATTTAAACGAACAATGTATTACGCGTAGAGCAATTTACGCCAAACCTATTTATCATGGAGAATAAATTATAATAATGATTGTAATTCTAATAGTTAGGCTGCCCACAGAAGCGTATAGAGGCGTTTTATTAAAGGAAAACATTATAATGACCACTTCATTATATTTTTTGTTGTTGTGTACATTCGAAGATTATCTGTTGATGAACTTGAAATTTTATGGGTGGACTAGCTACGCCCCGCGGTTTCACCCGTATAAGTTTCGATCCTGGGGGAATATAGGGGTGAAAGTATTCTATGTGTTAATCCTGGTAATAAACTATCTGTGTGCCAAATTTCATTTAAATCCGTTCAGTAGTTTTTGCGTGAAAGAGTAACGAACATCCATCCATCCATCCTCACAAATTTTCGCGTTTGTAATATTAGTAGGAAGGAGGATTTTCATGACTAGTTTTTTATCCTGATACTGGTATTGGTCTACTATTAGCAATACAAGCAATGGCACTCTGTGGGATACAGGTGCATGATTCTGAAACGCTCTAGGTAGAGATTTTTCGACAGTTATAAAAAAAAATCTGCTGTTTCATAGAAATATGCTACTTATGCGGCCAAAATGTATGGAACAGCAAATTTTTTTAAATAAACGATGGAAAATTTCAACGCTGGGGTGTTTAGATTAATCTGCTGAACTCATGGTAACAGAAGGTAATAAAAATATGTCGAAAAAAGATTTCCATGAAGAAAGAACCAGGCTCAAATAAAATTAAAATAACACTTTCTACGAATTACTATTACTTTCACCGAATCGGTAAAAAGTGTTCAACTTCAAATTTTATAGTTTGATGACACAGAAAACCCGTCCGTGGTAACACATTGACCTTCAAAGACAAGATATTAATTGCTTTATCGAATAACTATCAGTGTCCCGCGGTGTCGCCCGCATAAGTTTCGATTCCGTGGGAATATCGGGATAAAAAGTATCCTATGTCCTTTCCCGGGACTCAAACTATCTCCATACCAAATTTTATCTAAATCGGTTCAGCGGTATACCAAATTTCATATCGGTTCAGCGGTTTAAGCGTGAAGAGGTAACAGACAGACACTTTCGCATTTATAATATTAGTATGGATTACTCTGAAACCATCCATCCATCCATTGCTTTCCACCAGGCGTGATCAAGTTCAAGAGCGGGCCCATTAAGCAATAATAAAACAAAACGTGGTCATTCACAATTGGCCTTATTAGAAGGCTAAACGACACCCAAAGTGCAATGGAGAGGAAGGGAAATAGTTCTTCCATAGTCCTAGGTAACCAATCCACTATAACCACCCAAATCTATAGCCCAATATGTTTTTTTGGTGATAAACATATTTACAGTAAGTAAAGCGCTTGCTGGGTTCGAACCCACGACCTAACAACTCGTAAATCGGGGGCATTACTACTGGGCCACCAGTGCTCGCCATCGGCTCCTTATTCAAAATTATGACATAAAATATACGCAGACAAAGTCGAGGGTAACTGCTATTAACAAATAAATTATACAAACATGGATTAGTTTTTCCACAATGTAACCTTTGGCATTACAGGATTTCATTGTTTTCAAGTTTTTATTTCAAAGGCTTCACAAAAATTTCTGAATAAAAACTAACTTAAGTAATTCAGTTTTTAATGGATACGTACTCGTATAATAATTTATTTAATTTTATAAATAAACATCTTTACGCAGCAGTGAGTCTATATGTTTGGTATGTTTTTACAGCTAAACTACTGAACCGATTTTGATGATGTTTGCCATAAAAGTAGCTAGTATGCATACACACGAGCGACATGCGTCGACGACAGAGCCAACTGCAACGGCTGCCGCCGACACGCGTCGCGGCCTGTCGCCGTCACGCGTCGACGGTTGCAGTTGCCTCTGTCGCAGCGTGTCGCTTATGTCGCAGACGCGGAAATAGTACGCGGATGAAATAGCGACGCGCCTGCGTCTTGTCCTTTCTGTATGTTTTGTGCCAGATCACGTTAATACATTTGTATGAAGAATAATGGAGATACGTGAAAGGGACGCCGTGTCTGCGTCCCGTCTTCGTCTCACGTGCCTTCTGCGTGGCCCACGCCTTACAAAGAGTACGATATACGGTTTGTTTGTTCATGCAAAACTAACAACTTTAAACGATAGTGGCGTAGCTATGTGGCACAGTTAAGATTTCTATATCTATACACATAGTATAAAACAAAATGGAGGGGCCCGTGGCTAAATAATAACGATTTATTTCGGTCTACAGCAGCACAGGTCGATCGATCAGGTTAAGCTACGCTTGCCGCGGTTGGTCTGTGGATGGCTAACGATCTTTACATACTGAGATGCCTCCGTGCCTCAAAATGCACGTTATGCGGTCGGTCCCGGTTATCATTTGTGGATCTTTGACAGTCGTTACGGGTAGTCAGAAGCCCAAAAGTCTGACAACCAGTCTTACCAAGGGGTATCGTATTACCCAGTAACAGGGTTGTGGAGGTCAGATAGGCAGTCGCTCCATTTGAAATACTGGTATTCAGCTGCATCCGATTAAGACTGGAAGCCGACCCCAACATAGTTGGGAAAAGCTAGGCCGATGATGGCAGATGATGAGTATAAAACAAAATGGCTTTTCGTGTATGTCTGTGTGACCGCTTATGGAATCTACAGCTACGGTTTCCACGAAGACCGTTTCCGTCATATTAATAACGGCCGTCATGAAAATCTGTCATTCCCACCAGTATTTGACATTAAGCTGTCATAAAATAACATCACACCTTTTTTTCCAAAGGGTTGGGCAGAGGTGGACCTACTAGCAGTGGCGTGCATTGGTTTTCAGAATAGGTAGGCACTAGGCCAGGTCTAGTCTAGGCAAACGCGGTCACTAATCAGAAAAAAAAGTGAGGTGAAAAGTGTGGTTATTTGAGTAGGCATGCCTACTTAAGGGTGATAAATTGCGAAGGTCGACCCTCATGGTATTACGCGTGAGACGTACGTATTTTTAATTTTGTCGTATTAACATGAACGAGTAAAGATCAATGACAATGCGCGAATAGTACGGGAGCCGAGTAGGCCGTCCGGCGACTGCCTACTGCCGCGCGTGTTTGTATGAAGATTTTGTTTTTTGTTAGGTATGATGATTTAGTGAGTTTCTTAATTGTGGGGCACACACACTGCTTATATGCCTATATGCAATGCACGCCACTGCCTACTAGTACACCCACATTTCGCTACTTGTGTAATAGGGGGTAGAACTAGCAGGGGATCGAGGAGGGGGGAGGGTTGGAGGGGGTTCAGGGGATCAGACCAGAATAAATCCATCAACTGGGCACAAATCCAGACTCGGGCTGCTACTGAGAAATCCTAGATAGAAAAATTCAATAACACTTTGTCTGGGAGTCGAATCTATGACCTCATGCTCTGCAATAGCGCTTACGACCATTAGACCAACGACCCAGGCGTATCCATACTAATATTATAAATGCCGAAAGTGTGCCTGTCTGTCTGTTACCTCTTCACGCTTAAGAGGACTACATGACCTAAAGCGCGGTCTTTGTCGGAATGCATAGAAAAGAAAGAGAACCGCGATGCCACAACGCTGGTAATTTATTGCAAAATATGAAGCAATTATCGATTTTCGAAAAATCTAGTGTTTGGACAAAAAAACTAAAACACTATAGTTTTAGTATGTTGCTTGTAGAATAATCTGACAAAAAATCATAATGATTGTATGTATATTAGTATGAATTTTGTTGTAAAAAAAAAGTTTTTAGAGGTATCTTCATGATTTTTTTCTATCGTACCAAATAATTTGTATTATGTTTTCAACACACTAGCTTCCTCGCATTTATCCTGAAGAATATCATATATTTTTTTGAGTTTTTTTACTGTAGTTTATCATATACTTTTATTGTTTATAAAACTTGCGTTTTTTGCGTTTAGGTCTTCTAAGCCCCTTAAACCGCTGAACCGATTTCGATGAAATTTGATATAGAGATAGTTTGAGTCCCGGGAAAGGACATAGGATAGTTTTTATCCCGATATTCCCACGGGATCGTTATTTATGCGGGTGAAACCGCGGGGCGCTGCTAGTGATATATAAATAATTGCTATTATGTAAATATTTACATAGACCAGTGGCCTTAGACTAATGAGCGATGACACTCAACTAGAAGTGATCGTCTGTTTGTTTGTATTGATTACAGTTACATTGTGTACCGTCAAAACAAGAACAGCAGGGCAATTGCGTAACAAACTAACAGTAGGAATGGCTTTCATTTTCACAGTTCAACAACATTCATTGCGTTATTTACGTTGTTGTGCAGACAAATTTTTCGAACATATAAAGCAATGGATTAGCAATATCCTTCAAAATGATTCAGATTGAAATTGATAGTGTGTTACGCAATTAGGGTGCAGGAATGACTTTTCATATATTATGACGGTATCAAACATAACATTAATCGTATTATGTAAAGATACTTGCTTGATTCAAGATTCAGGTCATCTAGTAACTCAATGAAGATGATTCGTATTTTTATTTCCATCGGAAACTGGTATTGTAACACTGTTTGGCGTTCTCAGGAAATGTGGAGAAACTAGATAGCTAATCCCCGATAATTCCTGAGTGAAAAATCCAGAGCCTAATGCGGTGTTCAGACTGCTGCTACCAAAGATCGTCGACGCAGACAATGGACTCAAATTCAAAGCATTTATTTCAATTAAACCATTTACAGGCACTTTTGAATTGTCAAGAAGCGGTGAAGCTAGTTGCCCATTCCAAAGCGTAGGGTACCTATGGAGAAGAACGGGCAGGAGACTCCATGGACACTCTTTTAAATTATATTTTCACAAAAATATTAGTTACATCATTAATGTTGAATTTATAATTATATGTGAGAACGATGTAAAAAAAGACGTACGCGTTAAAAGCGTCCAGAGTACAGCAAATAAGTAGTAACAAAACAACAATCCAAAAATAAAATAATTAAGCCGAGGCTTATTCTTATTTTTTTTTTGGAGGCATACGTTCATCATCATCATCTGCCTAGCTCCTCCCTTTTTCTATACTAATAATAAAGTTGAATAGTTTGCTTTTCTGTTTGTTTGAACGCGCTATTTAACATCACCCTAGAACCTCAGGAGTCGAGCAAAAAAAAGCGAAAACGAAGTAGGTAATAGCGCGGACAGGCGATACGATGCGACGGGGGATCGGGGGCACAAGAAATTTCATTCGGCCGAAGTCGCGGGCAAAAGCTAGTTTTTTTTTTATAAAAAACTAGCTTCTTCCCGCGACTTCGTCCGCGTGAAATTCCACCCCCCCCATTCACCCCCTTAGGGGATGAATTTTGAAAAATCCTTTCTTAGTGCACCCCTAGACCTCATAAGGAACGTACGTGCCAAATTTGGAATCTCTAGACCCAGCGGTTTGGGCTGTGCGTTGATATGTCAGTCAGTCAGTTCTCCTTTTATATATATAGATAGATATCTTACCTCCTTAACAATAGAATGCTCCTCCAAATAGACATAAGATTCACACCCAATCTCCGTTGACGTGTCATAATAGTGTGGTGAACATTGGCTCAGGTTGGCGAAGTGCGACGCGTTGGCAAAGGGAGCGTAGCGCAGACACTTTGATGGCACCCCATCATTGTCATGGGGGATGGTGAAGTTTATGTGTAGGGGGTCCTCTTCGCATTCTGGCACTGAACATCTGGAGAAGAGAGAAAACATGTGTCAGAAGTCAATCAATCAACTTAGCCTATCGCAGTCCACTGCTGGACATGGGCCTTTTTGAAGTCTTCTGGGCATCCAGCTGGGGTGCGTCCCACACTATGCTTGCCGATACGCGGTGTCAGAAAGAAGAAACTTTACTAACTCTTTAAGTACTTCTTTTCCTTTTTTTTCTGCTTTTTTTTTCTTCTCGTTTTTTTGGTAACCCTTTGCAATGTCAGTATGAATGTAGGATAAGACCAATGAAACAATGGATGTAGTGTGTGCAACATTTTATGGCTAGGAGTAATTACTGAAACAACGGCTAAGAGGAGGGGTATGGAAGAAGAAGATATTATTACGCAGCTTCGATCCCAATTCCCAAGTCAGTTTTGAGTATGTGTAGCTTTAAGAATAGTTTGGTCAAGTCCTGATGAGTGGTTTTTGAGTTAGCTTCAATAATAGGTACGTATTTTTTCCATTTAGTATATATTGATGATGTTATGATAACTTCCTGTCACTGTTACTAGTGAAGGTATACGAATTTACGAGGGTAGACTAAAAAGTGCAAAATAAAAACTTTATTAAGTATAAAAAATAATTTCGGAAATCGGTGACAAAAAACGAAAATACAAAACCAGACACCGAAATTAAAGTTGAAAGTTGGTTGTTTTTTTATAATAAACTATTTATGCTCATGTGGAAAATAGCTTTGACGACAAATGAGATAATTTGAATCTGAATTTCTCCCTCTCTGGTATTTAATTGATAGCTAGAGTAGACAATTCCAATTTCCACCATTGCGTCGGTCGAGAATGTGTCATATCTCTATTATGTAAACATAGAATAGATTGTGTTGTGATTGCGAAGGTAAATGAAGGTATCAGTATCTACTTAATTGAAACAATACGTGTGTTCCTCAAAATTCTGATGAATTTCAACAGTATGTTATAATAATAGACCAACATAACACCTATTGCGAACGCTTTGTATTATTATGAATTATGTCGTAACATGTAAAACCCTTCCATAGTGGTTAAATATGTGTGTTGAACGTTCCTTCAGAAGATGACAAAGAGGTCCTAACATAAATATACTTTTTTTTTTCTTTGGATGGGAAATCATCTAATGACTCCTCCCGCTCTGGGTGGAGCGGAAGGGAGTGTCAGACTCTTACTGACTAAAACCCACCCGTGTTCCTTCCTTAGTCCTTTATGTTCCGGGGCAGCGGTAACCCTTTCGGACGATCCCGCTACCCCGGCAGGAACATAAATATACTTCAATTAGTACTTTTTGATGCTTGTATTAGTTGAATGTATAGACGCCAGCACATCAAGCTACCCGAAACTGTTAAATTTTCGAAATCAACTTTGAACTTTATGCTTTAGCAATAAAGTTGAAAATCTATTAAAGAAATTTGACAGATTGTAGTAGGTTGATGTGCTGGAGTCTGTATCAAGAGCGTATTCGCTAGCAAACACTACCACTATTTTGCCCCTTGTCTTAGACACCAAAATCGGTCAAAAAAGGGGATCAAACAACTCAAAAATCTAAACAAAGATTAGGAATGTAAGAAATGTCTACAGACTGGATACACGCTTGTCCCATGAGCGTATCTCCTGAGTTCAATTCCCGGGTCAGGGAAAGTAAACCTGTTGGTATTTCTGCAGAACCAGCAGTTCAGTTTTTGAAACTCATGAATGAACACCAAAATCATCAATTATACTTTATCCAATCTAGAACATCAAACTCCAGACCTCAAGATCAACGTTACTAGGCCATTGACGTCTTGACGGTAAACAATCATCTTTAGCACTGTTAAGAAAGAGAGGCCTGTTCCAATGTGGGACTATTGTCCTTGTTGGTTATCTAAGAGGCCACAACGAAATGTTGTAATAAGTACTGTTGATGATATAATTATTTGTATATTGACATTTATCCCACAGTTTCATTTCCTTTCTTCAACGAACAGCGTTGAAGAACGGAAATGGGTCACGTTATCATTTTCATCATATCAAGTAGTTTACCTATAGCCATTAGTTTACTGAGCATAGTGGTAAATGAGCTACAATATCTCAGCGTGAATGGTTCTTCCATTGCTATAGATTATAGAAAGAGAATTACAAAAATACAACAACAAATTTTAATTATACCTTTAGATAAAACACCTCTTTGTAGTACGGGAAGATCAAATAAAACATGCATGGATTTTGCGAAAGATGATAATATCTAGAAAGACTCCCTTTCTAAATATATCATCTTTCACAAAATCCATCCATGGACTTAAATTGAAATAAATAAGATAGAGACAAGCGATATGGCCTCCCATTTTATGTTTCGTAGCGTTAAATGTACTTTTTTGTTATATATTTTCTGGTACCTATACAATAAAGTATACATAAATAAGAGATGTATATGAAGAATAAATGGATTAGTTAATAGTAATGTGTAAGTTGCTTTGTAGGTACAAACATTTTTAACCCCTTACTAATAAACGTTGTATAGCATCTGTATAGTTACACAACGCTTTGTCTTCTTCTTTCGGAAGTCAAATTACTGAGACAGAAAGAGAGAAATCGGTGTGTAATTATTCCTCTGATATAATACGTTTATTAGTAAGGGGGTTACACGTTAATTATACTTATTTTAAAAACAAGAAGAGGTCGGTAGATTGATTAGAAGATATACTGTGCCCATCCCAGATTTAGATAAGGGTAGGAAGATGAAGACCTCAAAGCCTTATGTCCTTACTTTGCGGAAATCTGACACATCTATATTTATGAACTTATCGAACCACATGAGATCATCATAAACATCAATAGCTAAACAAGTTATAGCGTCGAGTTTTTCGAAAATATTGGTAAGATCAATATATCTCGTCGGTTCAAGACCCCGTTCAGCAAACAGATCAATTTCATTAGGTACTATATCCGTATGTTAATGTGTGTCAAGGCGCGAAGGATTTTATTACCATCTAAGTAGATTGTTTACCAAAGTGTAGTCAAAATCACAGTAAGACTTGTATGAATTAGTATTGACCCCAGCAAGTGCGAATTAGTTGTCCAAACATATCTAAATGGATATTTAATTTTAGCAATGCACAAGGTGACGAATTTTCAAAGGACGTTTTGGCACAAATATTAGGTATACCTATTAGTGTCCGGAACTGATAGATTCATTCATTAGAGCGACTGCCTATCTGACCTCCACAATCCAGTTACTGGGTAACCGGATACGTACCCCTTGGTAAGACTGGTTGTCAAGATTTTTGGGCTTGTGACTACCCGTAATGACTGTCAAAGATCTACGATTGAGGACAGATGCTCGGAGGGGTCTCGATATGTAATGGATGGTCACCCATCCACGAACCGACCGCGGCAACCGCAGTTTAACCTTCGATCGATCCGTGCGGCTGTTGTCTCTATTTTATCATAAAATTTAATCAATATTGTAATACTTACTTAGGTAATCATTACGAAAGTACTTACTTATATTTTAATTGAGAAAATGTAATTATTTACACTAGATACTAAATTAAATGATTAATTAACTTACTATACAAATAAATACTGAAACAAAGGCGTCGAAGTACTCGTCCGCATCGCTGTCATCCGGAAACGTGACCAGAAGACTGGCAGCATTGCCACATTGAATGGCAATGCAAATTCTTTGGCCAAAGAACGACCCAGCCCTCTGGTCACGTGAAGTGTCGGCCAGCCGGCGAGAAATTTCCTTAAAAAGGAGACGCGCACTCGGGCCCCATGACCCGAGCGTTTCGACCCCAAACGGCTCAACGCTCAAATCATTACGAATACATCCGTAATGCATTCAAAATAAACATTCATTCACGGAATTAAGTTACAGTTTGTGCAAAGTGATGCACATTCACACAAACATTGTGAATCAAATTCCAACAACGTGCAGTGACGTCATAATTTCATTTTCTCTCTGTTTACAAAAGTTACCAAATTATGCCACTGCTCTCAATACATAAAAACCGGCCAAGTGCGAGTCGGACTCGCACACGAAGGGTTTCGTACCATTACCTCAAAAATACGGCAAATAAATCACGTCTGTTGTATGGGAGCCCTCCTTAAATATTTATTTTATTTTAATTTTATTATTTAGTATTAAAGTAAAAATACAACTGAGTATTTTGTGAATATTTCAAGTGCCTACCTGTTGCCATTATTGATATCGAGCAAAAAAATCGCGTTTTTTGTATGGGAGCCCCCCTTAAATATTTATTTTATTTTGTTTTTAGTATTTGTTGTTATAGCGGCAACAGAAATACATAATTTGTGAAAATTTCAACTGTCTAGCTATCGCGGTTCTTGAGACACAGCCTGGTGACAGTCAGTCGGACGGACAGACAGCGAAGTCTTAGTAATAGGGTCCCGTTTTTACCCTTTGGGTACGGAACCCTAATAAAAAACAAATAAATAATAAGCTGATCGTTCACTTTTAAGCCTTAACCTTGGCTAAACTTGGTAAAGATTTAAATTGGAAATTGTACTATTTGTCACGGACTGACAGACAACCCAAGAAAAAGTTTCTTTTTGTCTAAAGAAATGTCTAAGAATAACCAACGCACAATACAGCTGTTTTTATTTTATTGTTCGTTGTTTTTTTCTCGATCTGGATAATAAAAAATTTTGTACTCTTTATGAGTTAAAAAAAATACCCTCTTTAAATTGACATTTATGGACAGTATACCTAACTATAATAGTAGTGTAGGTTGGTACTTGCCCTTGTCATTTAATCTCGATTAAGTGAGAGGAACCCAGTAGGTACGAGTAGGTTAGAACCCAGACAGGCGTTTTACTTTGTGTAAATTATTTTATCACCACTGCTCTCAAAACGGCGAAGGAAAACATCGTGAGGAAACTGGCATGTCCTATGACCAAAACTTTGAAGACATGTGAGATCTACCAACCCGCACAGGAGGCCTACCACAAGCTCTTAACGCGATCCATTTTAGGACCTAAACTGAACTGTTCTTCTAATTCGTACCATGACCTCAGTTTAACGATTCAGTTTAGGCCGTGCCATTTGCTGACAGCGATTGTCCCAAACTGAGTCGCAAGTTTTGGTTTCATTCATACTTGTTTGGTACCATGACGTCCATAGAGCAGCTCAAGCGATGCAGTTTAGGAACCTAAACTGAAATTTCTTGTTTTTGAATCGTTTTTAATTAGATCATGGTAGGCCACCTGAGCCCGCGTAGTGGATTACGGCCCAGTCCGTAGAGGAGGCTTGTGTCCCAGCTGTAGGAACATTATAGGCTGATTATGTTTATGCTAACTGGAAGGAGAGTACTTTAGATTTTAAGATGCTTCTGACATTAATGAATAGTTATTTCAGGGTCTTTTAAAAGTAATTTTTTTTACATTATTTCTTATGATATGTATAATAATTATAATCGTTATTTTTTAAAGTCAAAGCATTTATTTCAAATAGGCACATGCAATCCACTTTTGAACGTCGAAAATTACAATAAAATAGAATTGATTCTAGTCTCCCCTTCCAAAAGGTAGTTTTCGTTTCGAGAAGAATGGGCAAGAAACTCCACCGTTAGTCTTTTAAAATGTTTTACAATATTTTGAATACATTAATTATATAATAATGTAAAATATATTATGAAATATATTATATCTATTTAATAGTGTAAAATTAAGAGAAACGTCCAAGATTTTTATTCTTTTGGCGACCTAAAAAGCCGTAATATTTTTTTTGCCTTGAAATCTTGGACGGCTTTTTACCCATTTTATTATTTAGTTTTTTAGAAAGATATGCTATCCAGTATGTTTCTTAATTCTTAAATATCCGCTTGATAACCAAGCGTCAAACTCATAATCCAGTCGACAAGGAAGTGATAATTTTCGCGATAAAACAGTAACGCGCGTCAAATATCTTTCCACGCATCACTTTGTGTTTACTAACACGACCATTATTTTTATACCTGACCTAACCCCATACACATAATTATGGATATTCCTGCAATGTGCATTTTTTTCAGGTATCCATACCTACGTACCTAAAAGGCAGTAAGTGATCTTATGACTGCGTCAGCGAGCGGAGTTCACACAGCTGAATTTTGGGCCAAAAATATTTAAACTTTTTGCACTCGATACGCTAAGAAGATGAATAATATTTCGATCTCACTAACGATAAGAGATAACAAGATTCTAATTTCACAGATAATAAAATCTTAATGGATACCTCAAAGCCACCTCAAAGAAAGACCAAGACCTTATGCTACCTTCCTTTTTCTTTCTTTCTTAAAAAAAAACCCGTACGCTTATTTTCTAGCCCGAGTTTTTTTTTTTACATTTCTTGCAATTTTCAGGTAAGTATAAGGTTGTATTTTGATATAAATATGATGCGCGGCCGTAGCAAATATTTATATATAGAAAAAAATATTGATACAACTCTCTAAATTCATTTATTATCCTATTGAATGACTATTTCATGAAATCATGACATTTGAGGCCAATTCTGACTCAAGGAGTTGTATTGCTGATTCTTATGATTTTAATCCTGTAAAGTAATATTTGTTACGGTCGCGAATCATATTTAGATCAAAGTACAACCTGACTCTGACCTGCAAATTGCAAAAAAAGTAAGAAAATTTGAATTTTGCGGGCTACCTTAGCACATCCTCCTTGAGGTAGATACATAGCAGCCTCCTTGCATATCATTTAATCATCATTAATCGTCACTGAGGTATCCACAGGCAAGCCCGGTTAAGCAACCGACAACCTACTAGGTTGACCTGCGAGATGCCATTTATCTAAACCTACTTATATAGGGTTATTGGAAAAACACCAACAACCTCTTAAGAGGTCATTGTACTCATCATTATTAACAACTTTTACTATAGGACCAAACCTGAAATCACGAAAAAAAAAAATCAGCTGTTCCCTAAATTTTGACGAGTTATACGAACATAAATGTAGAGAACAGCTGATTTTTTTTTTCTCGATTTGAGGTATACAATTAGAGACATAGAAGAGACATAAAACTTAGAGGGTGTGTTCTTTGTGAAGAGTAGGTATCCACTAAGAAAGAGTTTTTTGAAATTCCACCCCTAAGAGGGTGAATGGGGGGAGGGTGAAAATTCACGCGAACGAAGTCGCGGGCAGAAGCTAGTAAAAAATAAAATTGTCATCTTCTACTTCTTTTCGTTTCGATTGACTACCTTCTCCAATAAATACCTATTTATGTCATGAAGGGGAAATTGCAAAGGAAGAGTTATTTATTTTTATGTTCATAATAAGTACCAATTTCCTCAGGAAAAACATAAAATTTCATAATGTGTATAAATCGCGCAAGCAATAATATGTAATAAAAAGTATAATTAAATATTAAGAATACAATGCAATCTTATTGTTATAAAAAAGGAAATTATTATTAAAAATAAATGCATCGTTGAAGCATTGTTCCGAGACAGTAATTGAAATAGGTACCTAAATGTTTCTAACCTCCTGTCAAAATTTATTTAATTTAAGTTTAAAAAAACAATCATACAATTTCAGCACTTTTCCTAAGGTATTTAAATAAGCAAGTATATTAAATAAATACAAATGATCAAAAAAAATATAAACAAAATAACCTCACCTATATTTGAGATCCATAACTTCAAAGTTATAAACTGAAGAATACATTCCCGCCAAAAACACAGGAAACAAAATCAAAATATAACTGTAAACATTGAACTTCCCAAAAGGTCCCAGAACTGTCAAAATATCGTCCACAGACACTTCAGAACTAGGTTTTTTTTCTGGATCCATGATTGTAGCACAACACTTTAACAATTATTTAAAAAAAAATACAATAAATACAACACTTTGAACGTAATTAATTGAAATTTTTGTTTAAATATGGAACGCGCGCGTTCAACGTCGGTCGCCGTGCTGATAGTGCGCGAGACCGAGTCGGTCTATGCTTTTTATTGTTCAAGTAAAAATCATTGCCTATCGAAGCGGAGTTTACTTACGATAACATTGACTATGAGACTTTACATTATTTACAACTACTTTTACTATGAGAAATACAAATATTGACTGAGGATATTAAGCTGTTTATCGGTCGTTAATTTGTGACATGAGAGATGCACGATCCAATGCGCGGCAAAACCCGTGAAACAGATTCATCTCTGTCGGTAACGGTAAGACGGATAACAACGCTCGTCACTTCCTATAGTGGGTATCTACTTTTTTCCAAAAACTTTTATGCTTACCTATTCGTTAGCAAGAGATTTAAATCTAGGTTGGGCAACGGTATCCTTCATTCATCTAATTTCAATATTAAGCATACGCATAATCAGCCTATAATGTTCCCACTGCTGGGACACAGGCCTCCTCTCTGTGAGATGGAGCGGGTCATAACCCACCACGCGGGCCCAGTGCGGGTTAGAATTTCAATAATGCATTGGACAAATGAGAGCAGTGGTGGCCCAGTGGTAATGGCCGCGACTTACGAGTTGTAGGTCGTAGGTTCGAACCCAGACAGGCGCTTTACTTGGTGTAAATTATTTCATCACCACTGCTCTCAAAACGGTGAAGGAAAACATCGTGAGGAAACCGGCATGTCCTAGAACCAAAAATTCGAAGACATGTGACATCTACCAACCTGCACTGGGTCCGCGTGGTGGATTACGGCCCACTCCCTCTCACAGAGAGGAGGCCTGTGTCCCAGCAGTGGGAACATTATAGGCTGATTATGTATGTATGTTGGACAAATTGTGGCTATGGCAATTTCCTCTTTGACAACTAAAAACTGACTTTCAGTGAGGTAGTGTTTAGCAGGAAACCTGATTTAATAGACGATAACTATAACCTAATTGGCTAATGGCTTGTGTAAGTAAGTTTGATGTGAGTGTTAACTATTTAAGACAAATTGTTTTAGACAATGTTGTTGATGTTTACGTAAAATCTTTCCTTTCTAAAATGGAAAGTTATGCAGAACTGTCACTGCTTTAATGTCTTTTGAGGAAACCGCAGATACTTGATAACGTTTACCGCTAACAAGAATAAGATTAGAAAAAAGGGTCAAAATCTTATTCGTTCTTGAGCTCAAGCTCAAGACTAGTTGTCACTAATGTGACACGATCACTATTTCTATTGTTATTTGGCCATCCACCGGCGGCTACAGTAGCCAGGAAGCTGTTGGGACTGTCACGCATTCAACGCATCAGTGATGCGATTCGTAGACGCAGCAGCGAGCCGAAATCCGGAACGCGTGCGTCCGCGAACATCCCCGAGGACGCGCTACAGAAGCGCGGCAACCCCAGCATCACCCGGAACGCGTTATTATATTGGACTCGTAAAGCATTGTACAGACGGCAGCACACCAAGCTACCCGAAACTGTAAAATTTTTCCAATCAACTTTGAACCTTATGCTTTAGCGATAAAGTTGAAAATCTATTAAAGAAATTGGACAGATTGTAGTAACTTGATGTGCTGGCGTCTGTACCTACCAAAATTGTTATCATTTCATTGTGCTATTTCTTAAAATGGTTCATCTATAGGTAGGTATATTATACTTATCCTAAAAACTGTCTAGCCTTAACCTTGTTAGTTGTGGAAGCAAATAACACCCTAATTGCGTATCACACTATCAGTAGCAATGGGTTTCATTTTGACAGTGCAACAACATACATTGCGTTATTTACGTTATTGAGCTGACAAGTTTTTCGAACATATGAAGCAATGGATTAGCAATATGCTTCAAAATGATTCATTTTGAGACTGATACTGTGTTAAGCAATTAGGGTGCTGGTTCAAGTTAATCGTTACCCACTATTTACACCTATTATATTGGTGTTATGTAACGGTAGACATGTTTTATAAACAAACGCGTAGCAACGGAAACCTGTGTTTGACCACGACACGACTTATCGGTTGCTAAGAACTTACTGTTCGTTCTTTTTTGAAGTTAGAAACAAACCACAGTTGTTTTTTGAGTATTTTTCAAGTTTACCTATTCTATATCTATACAGTGTCAAATTAAATCGATAGCTAGCGAAACTCCGCAGAACATGACAAATCTGAACATGACAAAGTACCTAAATAAAATTTTTACAAAAAAAAAAACAACCGACTTCAAAATAAACTGATAAATAACTTTAATTTCTGAAGTCGGTGTCGTTGGTTCCGCATTTTCGTTTTGGTGACGCCGAATTCCGAAATTAAAGTTATTGATCAGTTTGTAGTTTTTTTTGAAGTCGGTTCTTTTTTTTTGTAAAAAAGTTTTTATTTTTCACTTTTTAGTTGTACAGACGTCGCCAGCACATCAAGCTACCCGAAACAGTCAAATTTTCCCAATCAACTTTGAACCTTATGCTTTAGCGATAAAGTTGAAAATCTGTTAATGAAATTTGACAGATTGTAGTAGCTTGATGTGCTGGCGTCTGTACCTACCCCACTCATATTTAATTAACACTAGTGCATTGAAGAATTGAAGACATTGACTAAACGAATCGTCATAATTCGCATAGAAATGCCGGAGATGTAGTATATTTATGCATATAACTTTGTACATAAGAATAATTACCTAATGTATTATATACTTTCTAAAACCTTTCTGAGAGTATGGCGATCACATTAATGAAAGAATTATCAAAATTGCTTCATTAGTTTTTGAGACAATCGCGGACAAACACACATACATACGGTTCGAATACAGAACCTCCTCTTTTGAAGTCGGTTAAAAAAATGAATTTAATCTTGGCGTCAACGACAGCTTTGTACTTCCTTGAGGTATGGGCTGAGAAAATCAGTTTTCACTTCTCATACTCGGAAAGTAGTGTTTGTTTGATCCGAATAGCGGGTGGAAGACGCTGCTTCCTACCTTAGGGTGGGAAAGACTCATAGTAATTACTTCCCTCTCTAGGGCAGGAATGAATTTTTAAAATAGAAATAAATTGGTTAGGTATAGTCAGCTACGAAATTTTTACATAATTAAGAAAAATGTTGCGGTATTGTGAGTGTATAAACAGCCAGTGTAAATTAAAAAAAAAAAACCTATTAAGCGGGACGGCCCGCGGCGGTGACGCGGTGTGTTCCATATTTAAAATAAATCAAATCAATCAAAATTCTTTTGGGAGATTTCAAGTGTAACTGCGATATTTTCCAGTTTTTTGTAGAGAGCCTGGGCTTGTTGCTTCAGCGCCATGTCATTTACTTTCAATGAAGTGTCGCCCATTTTAAAAATCAACATTAGTTAGAACAAACAGTGTGAATGTAAAGCGTTCAGTATTGACTAGAGATACGCAACATAAAATAAATGTTTATCCATTGATCGTTTTTTGTAAATATTTAATTTACTATGGCGAATTTGAAAAGGTCTAGAAATGAAACATTATAGGTCGAATTAATTTGAAATAATACCCTAAACTAAAAAGAACAATAAAATCACTTGTTTAAAACAATTTTAGCTGTTTGTTTTATAAAACAAAAAAAAAAACGTTTTTTTTTCCAACCCTGTTTTGGGCCCGTTTCCTATTGACAGCGACGCGACCGAATTTTTCGATGTCCTTCGATTATTTCCCCCTCCTTTTATATAATACTTGAACATATTATTATTATTATTTTAAGACTGTTAGCTTTTTAAATTATGTAAATATAAATATAAGTTGAGTTAATAAATACACTCCTACGCATGATTATATTTAAAACCGGTACTGTTAGTTGTTTTCACATACATTGCGTCAACACTGCTTCGAATGAGGAAAAAATATTGAATTTAGGTAATTTAAATAGAGGTTGTTGTGACAGTAAGTTAGCAACCCCTAACTATTTGCCATAAGTTTTGAAGACATTACGAACTGGTGATGAACAGTGAGCAGTGGTGGCCCATTGCTACCGGCCACGATTCACGAGTCGTGGCCGGGTCGTGGGCTGAAACTCAAGCTGGCGCTTTACTTTGTGTAATTTATTTCATCGCTACTGCTCTCAAAACGGTGAAGGAAAACATCGTGAGGAAACCGGCATGTCCTAGAACCGAAAATTCGAAGACATGTGACATCCACCAACCCGCACTGGGCCCACGTGGTGGATTACGGCCCACTCCCTCTCACAGAGCGGAGGCCTGTGTCCCAGCAGTGGGAACATTATAGGCTGATTGTGATAAAAAGAGGAAAAAATTGTGTAAGTGATTAATCAGTTCTATTAGTACTGGTTCTAGTTTTGCTCATAATGTGATTCATAAATGTATTTCGTTCTATAAAGAGAATCTACAGGCAATTTGAAGGTCCTAATGAGCCGGATAATGCTCCGATAACCTAAAAGGCAACTAAGCGGAAAAGCGTCTTAAAATTATTCGAGATTCTTTAATAGATCCACCCTTTTTTTTTTTTGGATGGGAAATCATCTAATGACTCCTCCCGCTCTGGGTGGAGCGGAAGGGAGTGTCAGACTCTTACTGACTAAAACCCAGCCGTGTTCCTTCCTTAGCCCTTTATGTTCCGGGGCAGCGGTAACCCTTTCGGACGACTACCCCGGCAGGCTTCAGCCCTAGCGGGCTCCTTCCTTTATGCTGACACCTCTTTGAGGCGCGTGTGGAACACATACGCGCCGTCCGGCACGGGCCTGGTCTTGATCGGACGGTGAGCTACCCATTACTCTCCGTCGGCAGACCCGCGCCTACGGTGGCCGGGAGTCGTCCCGCGGCTCCCGACGCCCGGAGCGTCTCCCGCGGCAGCTGGGACGTGAGGTCCTCTCCCTCAGCCATCCCGCCCCTCATTCGCTGGCATGACTGCTTCGCAGAAGGAGGTGACTGCCTCCCACTCCCTCTCGCTTCAATCCACGCTTCGATCCACGCTTAGGTATACTTCGCCGTACCAAACACCTACTTGTATTGTACATAATAGAAAACATAAAAAACCATATTTTATAAGCTGTTGAAGTAAATTACTTAATTTACTTCAACGGCATATAAAATATGTCGTAAATTAAATATCCTATTCTGAATGCAAGTATTTAGTTAACAACACTATTGTGAAAGAAACGCTATCTGTCATCCAAACCTTGTGCCCTGGTGTCACGGTCTAGCTCTGCAAGTTTGCTGAGTTTCGTACTAAATTCAAGTGAGAGGTTTATTCAAGGGGGCACATTTTAAAATATCCTGTGGGACTTTTACCTCACTAAAACCACCCTGCTGGTCACCATCTGCACATGGAAGGGGCACCGTTACCTTTCAAAAGACTGATCCGGAACCCCCTCTGTCCAATGCCTGTTAGGCCACATCTCTGGGGAGACTGTATAGGGGTCTCCCCGAAACCTAACTGTGGAAGTGTGCGCGGTCTTCCCTGAGGTCACTCAGTGGGCGGATAGAGTTCCTACTCTAAGCGCCCGCGACCCCAAATTCCCGCCTGCCTTAGATTGTGCAGGCAAGGTTTCGGCGTTTTAGATGTCTAGGCGGTTGACTCCCCTACGCCTTCTCCGAGCGGAATGCGCTCGGTAGATGGAAAACATACCTTTTTTTTTTGTTGTCGGGGGGAAACCTTCAAAAGGCACCCGACCCCTTTGGAGAGGGGAGGTCGGGGAGTGTGGGATTTTTACCTCGCTAAACACACCCCGGTGATCACCATCAGCACATAGTGGTGGTCCCGGTTCCTAGGAGACAAATATTGGAAATGGAAATATTCGTGTAAAAAGAATTGAAATCCTTCAATAGAGATTGTGACCTCTGAGTTTGTATAGGTGTTTCTTCTCGGAGTATTCGGATACGAAAAACCGATCCCATCTAGTTTTTGAAATATTATTGACGTTCGAGAAAGTGTTTGTGTAAACCTACTTACAGTGTTAATAAGTCTAGCGTATGGCACTCGTGGGTTGCAGCTGAAAATCAGCGTCAGGCGGTGTACCGCCTACACACTAACACAAGGTGTACCTTGTGTTGTCAACTGACATTATGCTGAGCTGATAATCATTGGGGTCTGTTTTTAATAGTTTTATTTAAGGTGTATTATTTTGCTGTAATGCCAGTTATCGCATTTTTCTTTCTTTTCTTTCTTACAGTAAAAGATCAATTATGACTTTTAATAATATTTATTTATTATTATAAACCAGTCTGCTGCATGAGTGACCACCATCACTCTAAAGTGCAAGTCATCACAAAAAGGCATAAATAAGCTTATATACTTAACTTTGACAGTTCTTATAACTTATGGATTACTTAACAGCCTTCAAAAGAACTTCTTAAGATACCTAAGTAAGTGAGTAAGTAAGCAAACATGGAAGGTATGCTTGCGAATTAAATATTTACCGACGTTGGAATGTCCTTAATTTTTGGCACACTTTCTAGTGTTTCCTGAGTGTAATTGAGTGGAAAATTGCAGGGCATTGAGTCTTTGCAAGGCTAGAGTAGCGTATCAATAACACTGTTTACTTTGTTACTGGACCGTAGTTAGGCATCTCCTACATTGTTATTGGGCAAAAAAGGCAATCAAAATGGTTACAAAGTTGAAAATTTTGGAATGACATTATTAAAAAGTAAAATAATTAATAATAAGTTTATTCTGTAAAGAGAAAGACATACTTAAAGTTAGTCATATATACACTAAACATGATTGTACACACGGCTACACATCAAGCTATACATTTCCAGTTTTAGCTGACCTCGCATTGTATAGGTGTTTCGTACTATCAGAAGTCAGCTTACATTGGCTATGTATAGCTTGATGTGTAGCCGTGCGTACAAGTGGCGGTCAAAAGCCGTTTGAATAGCTGGCTCCTGAACTAAGTAAAAATATCTATTATAAGTATCGCAGGAGTCAAGGTCAAACTCAAACTCAAAGCATTTATTTCAAATAAACAATTACAGGCACTTTTGAATTGTCAAGGGGTCGGTCAGTCAGAAAGATGAAGCTTGTTGCTCATTCCAAAGCGTAGTAGGTACCTACCTATGGAGAAGACCGGGCAAGAAACTTCACGGACACTATTGAATTTCCTCATAAACATTGATTATTTCATCTTAAATGCATTCAGGATTAAAGTGACTAAGTAATTACATGTATCAGTATTGAGAAAGGTTCATAAGGTGATCGTTAAAATATTTTCTAGGAACTAGCAATGATTTTAAATTAACTGGCTTAAGTGCCAATGGGTTTTCCGTCATGAAACCATGGGTTGATGAAGGTAAAGCCAAGGCTGGTAAAGCAAAAAGCAGCTGGTTATTCCCGTCAATGAAAAGTCATATTTTTTATAGACAGCTAACGTGATAAAGCACTAAGGGCACCTTTGCTACAATCTGCAGACATGCAATAAAAACTCGTGTATCTCCACACTAATTTTGTGGTTAACCACAATAATATAATTTGTAATTTTATTAGCTAACTCTTCACAACAGCGTTTTATTGAAGATGATTCTCGTGAATAAACTCAGCACTTAGAATTACCTGAATTATGGCTGCAATAATAGAACTAGTTGGATTATCTTAGCACTATTACGTTCCGTAATAAAATCACAGTCTAATCAACAGTAAACTGCTCATTCCGTGGTTATATGATAGAACCATTCGATATCGAGCGAATTGAATGCAAACGCAATTAGTTCATTGATGATTAATCATTCTTGGGTTTGTAAATTAACAAGAAGTGTTGATTTTTGTTACTCGTATGTCCAGTAACATAAAATCTATATAATATGCATAAATACATAAATTCATGCCTTCTTCCCATGTGGGTGGCTGAGACTACAGAATGCCACCTGCTACGATAAAAACAAAAAAAAAATCTTCACAATCATCGAAACCAAGACATATTATCTATCTATAAAAAGAAAAGTCCTAACTCACACACTCATCAACATCTAGCCTAAATCTATGAATCTATGATGTAGAATTGTAGACAATGAATAAGATTCGAAATTCCCATCAGCGGTCTCCACCCAAGAACACGTCTACCCCAACGGTCATTGGTTCTACGGCAAATATGGCCGGCCCATTGCCACTTCAGTTTGCCAATTCTGTATGTCGACAACTTTGGTTCTCTGCCGGATAACCTTATTCCGGATTCTATGTCTATTCTATTCTATCCCTCAGTCTCAGTCTTGAGACTTGGAGTCTCACTGAGGGGTCATGCACAGCTCGTTCCATAGCTCGCTGAGCGACCTTGAATTTATGGACCAGCCGTACCATGAGTTTCCACGTGTCGGCTTCGTAGGATTGGAAATACAGGGCCGACGAAGTCACTAGCAAAGTCCTAGTGATCAAAAAATGGAAAAGGAGGAGTGTTATAAAATAAACGAAGCCTATTCGTAACTTTTCTTCCTTCACTCTGTTTGACCCACACCGCCCACAGCATCTATTGTTCTTAGATACTGCTACAACAAACTCAAACTCAAACTCAAACTCAAAGCATTTATTTCAATTAAACCAATTACAGGCACTTTTGAATTGTCAAGGGGTCGGTCAGTCAGTAAAATGAAGCTAGTTGCCCATTCCAAAGCGTAGGTACCTATGGAGAAGAACGGGCAAGAAACTCCATGGACACTCTTTTAAATCAAAATAATATGTTTACAAAGTCTTGATTACATCATTCATGTTAAAAATTATGTATGTGAGAACGATGCAGAACGTTAAAAGCGTCCATAATGATAAGTCGAGAAAAAAAAAAGCAATTCAACAATAATATCAACTTTAAGTTTCCTATTTCCGGGCAAAGGCCTATTCTTTAAGACCATTCCTCAATTAATCTTCTCGCTGACTGGTGGTTTGCCAACGGCCTGCTTTTATTTTCCGATCATAAATTTATAGTCAGGAACTACGTACGTCCTTACCTGTAAATCTGAGGTGTCTAAGATTAACATAGAACACAAATTAACTAAAAATGTCACATCGGTTGCCAAGTTTTAAACTCACAATTCTTGTACCAGCCTATTATGGTGCCACTGCAGGGCAAAGGCGCTCGCTCAAGAGAGGTTGGTGATTTCAGAATTATATTTACTATAAGTCCAAGTTTTCTCACGATGTTGACCAATATACACTCAGAAAGTACATATGAATCGAAAAAACTCCATTGGTATTTGCCCCCACAACCTTGTACATGAGAGGATAGCACTTATCAAAATGTTGTAATGGCCCAGTGGTTAAGTCACTGGGCCATTACAACATTTTGACAAGTAGACCCATACCAAGCCAAAACTTTCTTCACATTTCCTTTTAGAGCAGAAAATCTACAGCCCCTAAGTTCGGCTGAAATATAAAAGCAGATTCCCTGCCAGAATCAGATAAGCATATAATGCAATAGCACCAACAATTTACATTGGTGGGCACGACTTGTATTGCAAGAGACTTCCATGTTTTATACCGTTGACGTGAACTAGTATTCGATATTGCACTTCCTGCGGTTTAGTGATGTTGTGTTGATGTGTGCTTACATTTTATCGATATAACTTAAAACGTCAAAATTTCTGGTGAAAGTATTTTTTTTTTATCTTAATTATGTTTTATTGTTCAATAGGTTTTATGGCTTTCAGCCTTGCGACTAGTTTATTTTTCACTCGGAATTCAAGTTAATAATAAATCGAGTTTGAGCCGGAGACGCACGGAACGACCTTTCTTTTCCTAGTGATTTGCAAGGTGATACTCGGATTATGACAAGAGGCGGCATCGGTAAACGCTTATCTATTGCTTAATTATAGTGATTAAGTTCAAAAGAAATAAGGCTGAGTAATCGATTAGCTACAATTTAGGGCCAATTATTTCAGTTAACCGTTGCAAACACTTAATCGCACATACATTTTCCTCTTTGCTTTGCTTTTTGAAAGCGCAAAGTAACTAGCGGGTTAATTTTAACACACTAGCAATAGCAATGACATTAATTTTGACAGTTCAACAATATTCATTGCGTTATTTACGTTGTTAAGCAGACCAATTTTTCGAACATATGAAGCAATCAAATCAAATCAAAATATTTTATTTCAAATATACCAACATGGGCACTTATGAAACGTCAGAAGCTAGGTGCACGGTTCCAATTGGTCGTTTCCTATGGAGAAGAACCGGCAAGAAACTCCACGCTTACTTACTCTTTTAAAAAATAATTGGCTTTTACAATGTCTTCAAATTACAGTAGATACCTGGTACTTGATAAAATAAAAAATGGTCTACAGATCTAAAGTCTACAAGGCCTACATAGTCCTCACATTTACAAAATAAGAATCTATCAAAAGGATAAATAAAAAATAAAAATCTACTAAAACCAAGTGATATGATTGCCATTACAACTACTAATAAAGAGGTGAAAAATTATAAATAATTGTCTGTATATAATGTCAAATAATAAAAAGATTATGTCAAAGAAGTATGTAAAAAGAAATAAATATAAACATCGTAATTTGAGAGCAGTTTAATAGACATTTACGTAGTTATGCCGTTAATGAGGTGCCAAGGAAGCCACATGTGCAGAAGGAATTATTGCCAAAATACCTTGTCTTCAACGTAGTCTTTAATCTTATGGATTAGCAATATCCTTAAAAATTATTCAGATTGTGATTCAAAGTACAGACGCCAGCACATCAAGCTACCCGAAACTGTAACATTTTCCTAATCAACTTTGAACCTTATACTTGCAATAAAGTTGAAAATCTATTAAAGAAATTTGACAGATTGTAGTAGCTTGATGTGCTCGCGTCTGTACATTACGCAAATAGGGTTTTACCCAGAAGAGGACAACAAACCTCTAACAAAAAAAACTCTTAACCTCCAAACAAACATTTAATAATTATTCAATTACTATGTACCTAAGCAAAAAATGAATAAAGCAATCACCTATCAATTAGGTATACCTCTTATCCTCCCAACGAGTAAACCGGCTCGTCCCTAATAAGGTGGCTGCTGCATTATTTATAATAATTATAATCGAGATTGTAATGGTCGCGAACGCTAATATGACAGTACGACACAATGTAAAGGTTTTGAATAAGACTGTAACACTGATATGACTGACAGAGACGATGCTCTATAAAACTGAAACCTAATTGCGTAACACACTGTCACTTGCAATCTGAATCATTTTAATGGATATAAAAAAAAAAAACACCATTGCTAATCCATTGCTTCATATGTTCGTAAAATTTGTCTGCTCAGCAACGTAAATAACGCAATGAATGTTGTTGAACTGTCGAAATTAAAGCCATAGCTACTGTTTATGTGTTACGCAATTACTGACTATATATGTCTAAAATTTGATGTGCCATATTAGGAACGCCAGCATTTTGTACCAGTTCCAACTAAATTGAGTAACAACAATCGCAAAACGTTTTTGTATATAGTTGAAAAGTACTATTTAAAAAGTGATTACGCTGACGATTTTTAAAACTAAGGTTTGTTAGAAGAGCGATGGCCGCCACATAGCGTCCGCTTTTACTGTCTAATGACGTCGCTGAAACGTTATTTTTATCAAAGAAAGTTGTTTTTTTATTTTTTATTGCTGAATGGGCCCGCTCTTGACCTCGATCACGCTTGATGGAAAGCGATGGATGAGGTCTATGATGGAACGAGCGTGCCCAGAAGATGCCTAAGGCACTGGAACTACGCATCGACGAAACACAGCAGGCTGCTTGACGCTGGACTCTGGTGGGAGGGTGGTCGCAAACAAGGCGGGCGTTAGCCCTACCACCGCAAGGGAAGAATTGGCCAGTCAAATAAGGTGTTGAGTGTGACTGTCAAGGATGCGCCGAGCGCTCAGTTCAGTTGAGTAACTGGCGGAACAAACTGCGCTTCACGAGGAGGCTTCTTCAGGCATCCCAACAATCCCGTTGGTGTGTTTTCCTAGCGAGCGCTTCTTGACACCACTTCAAATTCAGCTTTCATCATTTTCATGGGAGCCGTCACAACTGCCGTTACTCGTATATGGCCTCCACCGCGCTTTTAGGAAGCCGTAGCTTTACCATCACCATCATCATCTGCCTAGCCATGTTGGGGTCGGTTTCCAGTCTAAACGGATGCAGCTGAATACCAGTATTTCCACAACCCAATTACGTGCGATATCCCTTACGATACGATACGATACCCCTTGAAAATCCCCTCCCCTTAAATCGGACAACCAGTCTTAACTGGTTGTCAGATTTTCGGGCATCTGACTATTCTTAACGACTGTCAAAGATCCACGAATAACAGCCGGGATGAACGGCTTAACGTGCTTTCCGAGGAGAGGTCTCGGTATGTAAAGATGGTCACCCATCCACAGATCAACCACGGCAAGCGTAGCTTAACCTGATCGATCGACCTATGCAGCTGTTATTATTTAGCCACGGGCCCCTCCATAAACCGTAAACCGTAGCTTTATCAATGAAACCTTTAAGTTGTGTCGTACTAAAACATGTGAGAGGAAAAACACAGATGAATAATGGAGTATTAACATTTTTTGTGTGTTTGTTTGGGTGGGTACATTTGTCTAGTAACAGGTACAGCTTTGAACCATTAATGAGAATAGGTAACGATGCACGATTCCGAAATGACTCAACAATCGCTATATTAATGATTCGAGAGAATACACTAGATGGATGTAAGATTATCCTTACACCATTAGTGTTCTCTCGAATCATTCAAATAGCGATTGTTGCAACTTTGATTGAACTATCGCATGTGATTGCTTGACTTCAGCTTTAGCAATAATAGAACAGAGTAAGATTTCTTTTATTTTATTATAAAAACTTGATACAATGGCCGACTTACAAGCAGGCAGAGAAAAAAAAGATAAACAACGCCTCTAGTGGCACAGATAATATCTACTTTTTATTTTTTTATCTATGACTAAATGAGTAAGTCAAAAGTAAAAGTATTATACATATATTTTTTCATTTAAGGGGACTACATGACCCAAAGCGCGGTCACTGTCGGACTGCATAGAAAAGAAAGAGAAGCGCGATGACACACCGCTGGTAATTTATTGCAATATATGAAGCAATTATCTATTTACAAAAAATCTAATGGTTGGACTAAAAAATTAAAACACAAGTGCTTTAGTATGTTGCTTGTAGAATAATCTGGCAAAAAATCTGAATGATTGTAATTATATTAGTATATGATTTTTATTGTAAAAAGAAAGTTTTTAGAGGTATCTTCATGATTTTCTTTCTATCGTATCAAATTAGTTGTATTATGTTTTCAACATACCGTCTACTTAGCATATATCCTGAAAAATATCATATATTTTTCTGATTTTGTTTACTGTAGTCGATCATAGAATAGAATAGAATAGAATAGAATAATTATTTATTTGCATAGAAAGTAGGTACAAAAAAATTCAGATGTTTTTATAATTAGGGATCCTTATACATTCTACCTTATGTTAGGCATGCAAACATTTAGCACAAGTGCTAGTCTAAAATACTGTCAACATGAAAATTCTTATAATATGGTCAATTAAATAAAATAAAGAAGATGTCAGGATTAATTAGGTACTTAACTATAAAGTTTTATCATTTAAAAATTCGCAAATGGAGTAATAACATTTATCAATTAATAAGACTGACAATTTCTTTTTGAACAGTGGAATGGACTCGTTTTTTATTCCATCGGGTATTTTGTTAAAGATAATCGGGCACATACCTAAAACACTTTTCCTAAATAATGCAGTGTTATGACCACTAACACGTAGCATGTTTGTATACTGCCTTCTAATTGGTCGTGTTCTATTGTCAGACGATTTATTAAAAAGATGCATATTTAATTTCACAAAAACAGCTATTTCGAAAATGTAAAGAGATGGGAATGTTAGCAATTTTAGGGACTTGAATACAGGCACGCAACTATCTGTTACTTTCATATTACACATTGCCCTTATGCATCGTTTTTGAGCCTTGAATACCTGTTCTCTCAGACTACAATTTCCCCAAAATATTGTTCCGAATCTCAGAATTGACGCCACTAAACCATGGTAAGCAACTAATCTGGTAGGCATATTAACTTTCTTGGATAGGTTAAAAAGCACATACCGCCGGGTTAAAGGCAAAACCAATTATTTAGTCCAAAAAAGTCAATATAAAATTTTCCGTAAGCGCATTTGGAAAGTTTGCTATTAAATTTAAGTCCTTAGTAATAAAATTATGTCAGTTGCAAATATAAGAGCGTGTTCTATAATTATCTAAGTTTCAAACAGTTACATACTAAACCCAAAAATTAACTTCATTTGTACGAAAAAAAATTAATATAAATTATAACCCCCCCTTTTAGTTGGTTTTGCCTTTATAGTACAAATACAAGCATATCTGGAAAAGTAATTGTCCTGTTTGTAACAGACTTCGCAATTACGTGAGTTAAAGTATTGTTTTGATAATTTGCTTGTAAGGCTGATTGCCGAAACATTCGTTTTGAAACAATTTAAAAAAATACGAAAAAATAGTTGGTTTTGCCTTTCTACTTCTTAATAGATGTCTTCGAATCTAGAATGCAAAATTGTACTAACATTACAAGTTGCTGATTTGCATTGCTTAAATCATTCAAATTGTATATCTGCTATCAGGGCCTGTTTCACCACCTACGATTAAGTTACTATTAACTTGCTTGGCAGATAATTTCATACAAATTCCATAAAAAAATCAATTCAGTTCCATTTTTGAATTTATTCGGTAAGTAGGCCCTTACTATAGCATCTCAGCCAGTACAAGAAAACACTCCGAAAATAAAACTGACAGGTAACAAGAAGAAGCATTTATTTTAACTTTTATGTTCATACAAAGGTATGAACATAAAAGTTTCATGATCTAAACAAACAATAATTGGTCTTTAAAAATTAATTCTAAAAAATTAACCACTCAGAGTCATCTGGGTTCTCAGAGTCCTCCGATTCTCCAGGAACCGTAACATCAGGTATACAATCCACATTTTGGCCATCAGCTCTCAAGCTTTGGAACCATTCATGATATTCGTCAGGTTTGTCGGGAATGATTCATTATTCACAAAGTTTCAATAGTTCGGCTTTTTTGGTTTTTGAAATGCATAATGGTTCTTTATATTCACGTACAGTATCTGTGGCAAACATCGGTCATTTGTGGCTTGTGGTGGTAGTTCAGTGACAACTTTTTGGACTGGCTCGACGTGCTTAGATTTCATGGACAGCCAAAAACAAAACTGCGGCCACATATTAGTTCCTGTTTTGTCCACCACATGTGTCTGAAAATAACGAAACCTTGTCGATATGATCGAGGATTTCGCTTAAGTAAAGTAAAATTATCGATCTAATCTCAGAGCTTCCTTTCTTGCCATTAATTTCCATCCACGCATAACAAACTGCTTGTATAGTGTAGGGCACGCCACGTTAGTGGCGATAAGACCCCTCTTTGAGGAGTGGCTAGAGAGGCGTCACGGCTTTCTCACCTACCGCCTGACGCAGGTCCTCACCGGACATGGATTTTTCGGAAGGATCCTGCACATCATCAGGCGGGAGGAGACGCCCGGGTGTCACCATTGCGAGGATCGCCCAGAAGACAGGGTGGAGCATACGGTGGAGGTCTGCCCTGCTTGGGCGGAAAACCGCCGTGTCCTCGTAGAGGCGATCGGCAGCGGCGGCGACCTCTCGTGTCCGGCCCTGGTTCAAGCCATGGTCCGGAGTGAGAGGGAGTGGGAAGCAGTCACCTCCTTCTGCGAAGCAGTCATGCTAGCGAAGGAGGTGGCGGGATGGCTGAGGGAGAGAGCATCACGTCCCAGCCTCCGCGGGAGACGCTCCGGGCGTCGCGTCGGGAGCCGCGTGACGATTCCCGGCCACCGTAGACGCGGGCGGACGGAGAGTAATGGGTAGCTCACCGTCCGATCAGGACCGGGCTCGTGCCGGACGGCGCGTATGTGTTCCACGCGCGCCTCAAACAGATGTCAGCATAAAGGAAGGGGCCCGTTAGGGCCCAAACCTGCCGGGGTAGCGGGATTGTCCGAAAGGGTTACCGTGGCCCCGGAATATAAAGGGCTAAGGAAGGAACACGGGTGGGTTTTAGTCAGTAAGAGTCTGACACTCCCTTCCGCTCCACCTAGAGCGGGAGGGGTCATTTGATGATTTCCCATCCACAAATAAAAAAAGATTGTATAGTGTAAGTTTCCTGCAACAATACAAAAAACCTACATCTCCACTAGGGATTTGTAAAATTGCCTGCAAATCAAAGGATGCCGAAGTGAAGTACGTTTATTTTCCTGCTCCCTTTGTTCTCGCTATTTTATGTATCTTTTCTTTGAATGTACTGTTTATACTCTTCTTCAATTTTAGTTTTCTCTATAGTAAAAACTTACACTATACAACTTTTTTTTTTTTGTGGATGGGAAATCATCAATGACCCCTCCCGCTCTAGGTGGAGCGGAAGGGTGTGTCAGACTCTTACTGACTAAAACCCACGATACAAACGACGATACTTGGTGCAAAAAAGAAACTGGTCTTTTTTGGGAACAAAAAACCCCAAGTTGAATTCGGTGCAAAATACATTTCTATAGTTGCCTCCGAAACGGGTGTAACGCTCTCCTTCTCATACTCCTCCACATACAATGCATACATTTTTGTCATTGACAGACTACAGTATAGATATTGGCGTTTAATATCTTTGCGCACTTTAATGGCTTCCCATCGTAGGGAAAGATTTGATATGACGCCGGATTTCTTCAGCTTTTTCTGGCGGCGTTTTGTTTTTGGGCTCATGTCGTCCTCGCGGATCACAATCTCGAGAATAAAGCCCCATTGTGTATCGACTTTCTATTGATTCTATAATAACTGAAGCAGAAATGCACAGAGTTATGCAGAAGAAGTTTTGGCATATCTGAGATTAAATTGTGTTGCTATTCTTCTATAAAAAATTCAAAACTATTTTAACACTATAAAAGTACTTGTCTGGAGATGCAGCTGTTGTCGGTTCTGATTCTTCAACAATAATTTTCCTCAGCAACCACACACAGTAAAAATACACATAAATCGAAAAATGCACTTCATAGAAGATTCGACTAAATCCCCGAAAAACCGCGTGGGGGACAGCGACAGCGCGGGGAAGTACCGACTATAATAATTTAATCTAGTTTTTTTCTAGGCAATTCGCTAAAAAGAAATCGAAAGACCGAATGCCAAAATCGACTATATTTATATAATGTTTATTTAGTTTGAATGTTCAAGAACAAAAAGGTGCTAATCAAAAATATTATTTTTTACCATTAGTGATTAAGACCTTCCTTTGACATTATTGTAGGACTAAAACCCACTAAAAAAGTTTTGTATTTTTTGCATCTATATTTTGAAATATTGCGGACAAATTATTACGAATTATTTGGTTTTTATTTCTATACACATACACTTTCTCGATTATAATCGATTTTTACATTCGGTATCTCGGGAACGGTAAGTCCTGCGGTTTAGTTAGTTTTACCATTAGGTAAAGAATCAAATGACGATTCGAATGGTATATTAAAGTGAAAAACTGCAAAAAATAGCAGATAGTCGGTTTTGCCTTTAACCCGGCGATTACGCTGCTGTACTTAGTCTTTTGCATACTTCTTCTGCGTGTGGCTTCCAGGTTAGTTGGCTATCTATCATTAAACCTAAAAATTTTGCAACTTGCACTTGGTCTATTTTTTGTCCATTGTAATTTAAATTTAATCTTTGTAGTATTTTTTCTCACGCTTAGTTTTTAAACATATTTTGGAAATTTCTGTCTGCTGTTTTCGGTTGCTGAGATATGATCTTAAGAGATTATATACTTTAAGGCACCTTACGAGATCATATACTTTAAGGCATTATAAAACTTGCGTTTTTTGCGATTAGGTCCTGTAGTCCTCTTAACAATTGCAATCGTAACTGTAATTCTGCCTACGAAGTATTTCGATGGCTATAACACGCTCCTTCATTTTGGAGCTTAAGACTAGACGTAGTCACGTAGGTAGGAGTAGTATTTATTTATCCATTTATACAGGGTTATTGGAAAAACACCAACAGAGGTTATTGTACAGACGCCAGCACATCAAGCTACTACAATCTGTCAAATTTATTTAATAGATTTTCAACTTTATCGCTAAAGCATAAGGTTCAAAGTTAATTGGGAAAATTTTACAGTTTCGGGTAGCTTGTTGTGCTGGCGTCTGTACTCATTTTTATGAACAACTTTTGCTATAGGACCAAACCTTAAATCGCGAAAAAAAAATCAGCTGTTCCCTACATTTATGTTTGTATAACTCGTCAAAATGTAGGGAACATATGATTTACTAGCTGTGCCCGCGACTTCGTCCGCGTGGAATAGTGACTTTTCGGGCAGCACATTTTAAATTACACATACCGTCGTTTGGGTAGCTAAAAATTTACTTTACAGTAATGTTTCTCTGTATTACCTTAACAAATGTTCGCCGTGATTCTTTAAATTGACATAACTTTTTTATTTATGAACCGATTGACATGAAATAAACACTAAATGTTAAGTGAAGCTTACTACAATATATTAGTGAAAACCGCATCTAAATCGAATAAGCCGTTTCTGATATTAGCGTGCACAAACACACAGACAAACAGACAAACAGAAAAATAATAATTATTACACTTTCGGGTTCGGCATCGATATAATAACAACCCCTGCTACTTTTTTTTTATATATTTCCATTGTACAGACACCACTTTTCTACAATTTTATTATATGTATAGATGTATAGATTTATCGCGATTTCAGGTTTGGTCCCATAGTAAAAGTTGTTCATAATGATGATTACAATGACCTCTTAAGAGGTTGTTAGTGTTTTCCAATAACCCTGTATATTAAAAAAAAATGTGATTAGGAAAAACTTACTTAGTTGGAAACTGTCGTTAAACTGGTTTCTAAGATGAAGCATTATGTTCATACGATTAATATTCGAAACAAACATTATGATTATGTGCATAACCTATAATATTTGTACCACATCGATGAAAATGTTAGTTGTCCCATTTTGCAGTATAAGCACTATCCTGTATTTACCAGCCCGTATGTACAGTCAACAAAATAGATAAGTATGCAGGATCGTTGAATATAGTTGAAGTTTAGTAAGAAGCCGATGGATGTTCTTGAATAAAATTAAATTTTATTAATAGAACACAAACAGCTCATACAACATCCATCGGTTTCTTACTAAACATCAACTATATCCAACAATACTGCATACTTATTTCTTTCGTTGACTGTAGGGACCTGTATGTCTTAGAATAAAAAAATTCGAAGACACCTGAAATCTACCAACCTGCTGGACTGGGCCTGCGTGGTGGAGTACGGTCCACTCCCTCTCACAGATGCCTGTATCGCAGCAGTGGGAACGTTATAGGCTGATTATCTTATACAGTTTTTATCCTAAAATTAATTATCGATATATTCTACCGTCATCGTCATGTCCCATCCCTATCCAACTCTATTCTGAAGCCGAGCTCTTTGTGGGATTGAAACTTTTTGACTCAGAGGGATTGTTATCCGATAAGTAGCTTCAAATAAGCATACATGTATGCTTTGCTTCCCACGCGTCAGCGTCAGATGATACACCAGTAATGCTATTCTGTAAAAATCTCACCGTGAAAACTGAGGTGAAGTGAGCTTAAAGTGAGATGTCAATAGTGTCAATCACTAGCATCAGGTGGAATGACAGCTCAATTTAAGCTCACTTCACCTAAGTTATCACGGTGATCCTTTTACAGAATAGCACCGCTGGTGTTGTCATCTGACATTATGCTGAGCTGAGGCCCTTTTGGCATTATAATCTTTGTTTTTATAGTTTTTATAGTTTTAAGGTGTATTTATTTTGCTGTAATGCCAATAAACGCATTTTTCTTTCTTTTCTTTCTTTCTTTTTCACTTTCTAACTTATTCGTTTGTGCAGAATATTGCTATGATTTTTACTAGTTATTTTCATTGAAATATCTTTTAGTTTTCTTGTCGTTAGTCTTGTAGGTTCCAACCCAGACAGGCGCTTTACTTTGTGTAAATTATTTCACCACCACTGCTCTCAAAACGGTAAGGAAACCATCGTGAGGAAACCAGCATGTTCTAGAACCAAAAAATTCAAAGACATGTGTTTTTGAATTTTTTTGGTTTTAGGACATGCTGGTCCACCACGAGGGCCCACTCCCTCTCACTGAGAGGAGGCCTGTGTCCCAGCAGTGGGAACATTATAGGCTGATTATGCATGTTATGCATCTCGTAGTTGATGTTGATACTAGCTTGGAAGTTCGTTTGGAAGTCGTAAGATATACAATATACTAAAATAAGAGGCACATTTTTATAAAACACCCTCGGCCCCCGATACCCCGCGTCACATCGCATCGCCCGCCTGCGCTTTAAAATTCGTTTTTGCGTAGTATTCTCTCTGACTTTTTCTTCTTTTTACTGGGTTCCTTACGGTCGTACCGTGATGTTAAATAGCCTATAACCTTCCTCATGAATTGGGCTATCAAATGCTAAAAGATTTTCTCAAATCCGACTGGTATTTTCAGAGATTAGCACGTTCAAACAAAAAAAAAAATTACAAAATTTGAGAATACGCGTTCAAATTTTTCGTCGGTTATTTAAAAAAAAATGCTGTTCTATACATTTTGACCGCGTATTTAACTTTCTTATGAGACAGCAGATTTTTTTTTTTTGATAAACGACGAAATTTATCTACACTAGGCTGAATTCATGGTTTATGTTAGTAGTCCCTGCCACCCTGTTTAAATACGTACATATACCGTATACCAGTGCTGAGACTCTGTCTTGGCATAGGGTCGCAGCATAATGCTGAGCGATAGCCGTTTTGCCTAGATGTGACGCATGTTTCCCCTAACCCAATCTTATTTTTTTGTGTTTATGTTCTTTATCGCGTCACGTTTACCGCAAATAACCATATTTTCTTTCTTTCTTTCTTCTTTCTTATACATATAGACGGTACAGATAAGAGCAAAAGTGTTTATTGTTTATTTAAGAAAACGATGTTCTTGGATTAAGATTATGAATGAATTTATGTATAAATTCTGAATGAAAATGATAAATCGCCATTAATGACTAAATTATTGGTATTGTTACTTTATTGATTGGCGTTAGTAATTAATGTAGGTAGATACCTGCTTATTGTTGCTGCCCGTGAATTGTAAATCATTGTTCAATGGACGTGACAATTGTGTCAATTTCCATATTGATTTATGTTCCAATATTGTAAAGCACAAAAACTGTTTGAATGGAAGACACCTACCTGTATATATTTATAATTTTATAATTAGATATATAGAATACTAGCTGCGCCAAAAGGTTTCACCCGCATAAGACTCGATCCCGTGGGAATATCGGGATGAAAAGTAGCCTATGTGTTAATCTAGTGTGACAGCTACTTCCATACCCAATTTTATCAAAATTGGTCCAGCCGTTTGTGCGTGAAGAAGTAACAAACATACAAACACACTCACAAACTTTCGCCTTTATAATATTAGTGTGAAGTGTGATTTTTCGCTTCTGCCGGCGGCTTTGCCTGCGTGGGTGTCGAAAATTATCCCACGGGAACGTGCTACCGGGACAAAATGTAGCCTATGCCCTGCCTCAGGATGCCAATATCTTGCCAAATTTTATCGAAATCCGTTCAGTGGTTTAGGCGTGAAAAGGTGCGAACCGAGTTACTTTCGAATGTCATAATATTAATAAGTAAGTATTAGAATAGATGGTTTATTGTGCAGACACATCAAGGTGCCCGAAAGTGTCAAATTTTCCCAATCAGCCTTGAACCTTATTAGCTTTAGCGACAAAGCCAATAAGGTTTTGAGGCTGATTGGGAAAATGTGACACTTTCGGGCACCTTGACTACTAGCTTCTGCCCGCGACTTCGTCCGCGTGAAATTTCACCCTCCCCCATTCACCCTCTTAGGGGTGGAATTTCGAAAATCCTTTTCTTAGTGGATACCTACTCTTCACAAAGCTGTTCCCTACATACATATATGTTCGTATAACTCGACAAAATGTAGGGAACACCAGATTTTTTTTTCGCGATTTCTGGTTTGGTCCCATAGCAAAAGTTGTTCATAATGATGAGTACAATGATCCCCTAGAGTTATGGCATATAAAAAAAAACACGTATAAATAGATTCCTAAAACCTTTACAAACAAATCTTGGTTGAGTGCCGTTATTGTTAAAAAACAAAATAGCGTTTGGGCATGAAAAAGGCAACTTTTTAATTATGGAATGAGCACTTGTAACTTGAAGGTAGCTCGGCTTGTAGGGCTGACAACCAACCATTGTGTTTCTGACACGTGCAAGGTTTTAGTGTTTATCACAAGGAGACCTTAAAAGCAGATCGAAAAGGAAACATGCTCAACTGCCAGTAAGCTAACTGGGTCAAGTGAAAACAAATGACAATCATGGAAAGATAGGTAATCTTAACACTTTAATATTTTTGCGAAGAACGAAAGAAACGAATCGTACCTACTGACACTCTAGCTCAGTGGTTAGCAATGTTATAGATTGCTATAGGTCGTGGGTTTGAGGCCTGCCAGCTCGTGTATGCTTTTTTAAAACTTATACTAATAATAAGACTGAAGGGTTTGTTTTTTTTTTGTTTGAACGCGCTAATCTCTAGAACTTTCGATTTGAAAAATCTTTTTGTATTTGAAGGCCCAATTCCTGAGAAAGGCTATATGCTATTTAACATCAAGCTAGGATAATAAGGAGCCGAGCAAAAACAAAAAAAAAAGTCACAAAGAACACTGAGCGAAAACGAAGTAATAGAGCGGACAGGCGATGCGATGCGACAAGGTGGGTCGGGGAACAAGAAATTTCACACGGACGAAGTCGCGGGCAGAAGTTAGTGATGGTATATTGAGGGTGAATCCCTGAAAATTTTCCTTTGTGGAAGCAGTATATCCATACCAATATTATAAATGCGAAACTAGTCCTGCGTCTGCCTGTAACCCTTTCACGACTTAACGGCTTTGACATACCTACAAGTAGACCAAGACCTGGATTAGGGCATTGGATAAGTACTTTTTATCCCTAATTTACGTTCTCGTGGGATAATTCCCGACTTCTACGCAGGCGCAGCCATAAAGCTAGTGACATATTATCTTAGCCGAGAAAGTTAAGTTAGTATGCATACACCCGAGCGAAACGCGTCTCGAGGCAACTGCATGTCGACGACACGTCTACGGCTGCCGTCGATAACGTGCGGAGAGTACCGTGTTTAAGGCGACTACATGACCTAAAGCGCGGTCTTTGTCGGACTGCATAGAAAAGAAAGAGAAGCGCGATGACACAACGCTGGTAATTTATTGCAAAATATGAAGCAATTATCTGTTTACAAAAAATCTATTGTTTGGACTAAAAAATTAAAACACTTAGTGCTTTAGTATGTTGCTTATACAATAATCTGACAAAAAATCATAATGATTGTATGATATGGTTTTTATTGTAAAAAGAAAGTTTTTAGAGGTATCTTCATGATTTTTTTCTATCGTATCTAATTAGTTGTATTATGTTTTCAGCACACTATCTACCTAGCATATACCCTGAAGAATATCATATATTTTTCTCATTTTATTTACTAGTCGATCATATACTTTTATTGTTTCTAAAACTTGCGTTTTTTGCGTGTAGGTCCTGTAAGCCCCTTAAATACACGAGCGGCACGTTGTCGTTGACAGCAGCCGCCGACGCGTCTGCGGCGGCTGTCGACGAGTGTAAACGGCTGCAGTTACCTTACTGTTGACGAGTACCGCTCGTCTGTATGCACACCCGTGTCACATCCCAAGCCAGACGAAAATAAACAAATCATTCTAAAATTATCCCCTGCCAGCCCTACATGAACTCAGTCTAAGGACGAATGGTAATTTACTTGAATAAGTTCTGAATTATGAATACGAAAATCTGACCCGAGAGTGTTGTGAAAGTTTCCTTAAATTATAAGTACTTTCCGAGGGTAAACAGATTATTATCCTTATTTGATGTGAAAGTGGAATGATTTGCATTACACTTTCCTGCTCAAGCACCTTTAGCCATTTGTATGATAAAATTATTCGGAACTAGTTTCTGCCCGCGATTTCGGCCGTGTGGTATTATAGCCTAGACACTCGGCATTACTGTAGCTTTCCATTAGTGAAAGAAATTTCGGAATCTGCGGGGCAATTGCGTAACACATTATCAATCGGAATCGGTTTCATTTTGACAGTTCAACAACAATCATTGCGTTATTTACGTGTTGAGCAGACAAATTTTTCGAACTTATGAAGCAATGGATTAGCAATTTGCTTAAAAATGATTCAGATTCCCATTGTTAGTGTGTTACGCAATTAGGGTGCTGATCGGTACCCAAAGATTACCCGGTACATAAAAACATAAATTTTGCGTCTATAAACTTGTAATATTAGCATAGATTATTAAATGCTGCTAAAGAAGTGATTAAGTGTTGTCTGGCTATCAAAATTAATGTTAATTTTTAGGGTTCCGTACCACAAAAGGAAAAACAGAACCTTTATAAGATCACTTCGTTGTCCGTCTGTCTGTGCGTCTGTCAAAACCTTTTTTCTCAGGAACGCGTGGAGTTATCAAGTTGAAATTAGTATCAAATACTGCTGCAATTCCTTGAAGCAGTGAAAAAACTATACTTCTAAGTCAACTCAATCAAAAGATACGGGCTTTTATGTACCGTTTATGCGGCATATTTTGACATTCGCAAGGGAATCAAAACCTATAGGGTACTTCCCGTTGACCTAGAATCATGAAATTTGGCAAGAAGCATTGTCATGTAGCACAAGTAAAGGAAAAAATTCGAAAATAGTTAATTTGTAGTTACATACCTACGTACGGAACCCTAAGTGCGCGAGTCCGAGTCGCACTTGACCGGTTTTTTTTATACGGTTTATCCGCTTGTTTTTATATCACCTTACAATCTTGGAAAGGCCCATCGTAGGTTTTTTACTATTGATATCCGAAAGCAACATGTTCCGACGAAACAGAACAACATATTTTTTTGTTGTTATGTTAGAAGTTTGCATTATTTTTTTTAGATTTTTATTAGAACGTTTTCACCCATACCTACACTACACGAAATTGGCTCTTGGCTAAATAATAATAGCCGAACGAGTCGATTGAAGGTTAAGGCGGTACCCCGACCAAAACCGCGATTTTTCTTCGTTATTCAGAGGCTAACTCAATAATTATGAGAAATAAACTACATCTGAAAGCACATTATTAATGTTCGATATCCTATCATCACATTGCACGTTATTATTTGTTTTTATATGTTACTAATACATTTAAAATCTAATTTTAAAAAAGTGACTAATTATTATTAAAGTTGACGTTCTATTAATTTGAGGATTGCACCAATGGATAGATAATTTAAAAATCTAAATTCACGTTTTAATTTATTTAAAAATATCGCTACCTACTCTTTTTTTATTAAATTAATTCTAAAATTATGCGAGTTCTGTGTGGTGCGGCAAGGAGGGAACGAATGCTCAAGGTTATTTGGTCGGGGTACCGCCTTAAGCTTCGCATGTCAAGGCCGATCCGTGGATGGACACACAAGAGTGCCTCTGACACTCAAGGCATAGACAAGTAATGAGATTACGTCTGGCGCGGATTAAAAATGTATATTTTATTGTATTTGTTAATATTTTACATAATTATTATACCTATTTTATTATTTATTTATTTCTGTAACTGCCCGTGACATCACAGCGGGCCCTATTAGAATACCAGCGTTGTGACATTAATTTTTTAAATGTTGCAGCATCATGCTGAGATATGAGCCTTTTGGCCTCGTATGGGACTTTCTGTTTCAATTATCTTTTTATTACCTTTTTTTTATATAACTTGGTTTTTTTTTTTTACTGTGTTTAGTTTAGTTTGTGATCTTCCTATACGAGTCGCAATAAATACTTTTTCTTTCTTTCTTTTATAACATATCCAGACCCCTCCGTGCCTCAGAAAGCACGTTGATCCGTTAGCCCCAGCTGCCATTTGTAGATCTTTGACTGTTATTACGGGTAGTCAGAAGCCCGAAAGTCTGACAACCAGTCTTAGGCTGCCTTTCCACCAGAGATGAGCGAGGATGCGTAGCGAGGGATGTGTGTAAAACTAACCAATACCAACGCTAACTTAGTTCAAGCTATAAAAATCGTATTCAGCTGCATCCGGTTAGACTGGTAGCCGACCCCAACATATTTGAGCAAAGGCTAGGCAGATGATGATCTATAACTTGCAAAGCTTGCTTTACATACTGCGGACATTGTTATTCCCAAAGTATAAAGGTATGTAACAATAAGGTTACATATTAGCACTATCAAAGATGGAATTATAACATATTACTTGTCATAAAGTATTCCCGTTATAGTGCGTTTAAATTAAATCTATTGATAAAAAATAATTATTTAATAATCACTCCATGCCGCAGTCTTTTATAATTAACATCCTTAGCATGTGTGTAATAATAGGTAGGTACAGTCAGCAACAAAAGTCAATTAACACTGTCATTTTTACATGTTATCAAACTGACAACAATTTTTTTCAATAATTTGCTTTTTAGCTTTTCACATAATAGCAAAGAGTTTATATTAAAAAAAAATTCTTCTGCTGCAATTTTGAACAAATATTTTGCTCAATTACTAAGATTAAAAAAACTGAAGTGTTAATCGACTTTTGTTGCTGACCGTACCTACTGTAACTATTATAAAAATTATTATTATCTCAGGACAGATCCTCCAAATGAGTTATTATTTAGGGAGCAAACATCTAAGTCCCTATAGGAGCATAATTCTCTGCGAGTAAGTGCGTCCTCGTGTAGGGAATATCCTACGAACCTGTGTTATGTTGGCACATTGTTTTAATTACCCGAGAATGAGCTACAACGCTACGAGGTTATTTGGTGGATGGGTATACTTATAGGATGGTCCGATATAAATTTTGTCAAGTTCTGATGAGTGGTTTTTGAGTTAACTTCAATAATATTTTTTCCACTTAGTGTATGTTGATGATGTTGTAATAACTTTCTGTCACTGTTACTTAGCAAGTGAAGGTATACGAATTTATGTGGGGTAGGTACCATAATTAAGTATTAAAAACTTAATTAAGTAGATATACAAAAAAACAACCGACTTACAAAAAAATAACTTTAATTCGAGTGGATAGCAAAAATCGAAAATACAAAACCAAAGATCATCTTTCGTTTTCACATTGTAGTGTATTTTTTTTATGATTATTGGCTGATTTTTCAATCGACAGATATTTTTCTATTCGAGTAATAAAATTGACGTCTGACAGTTTTTTTATGGAAGAACTGTCAAAAATTCAAAATTATTCCTCTGATAAAATAATCTGGCGTTGGAAAAGTCAGCCCTAAGTTTTATTGCTACTATTATTTATTTCGTGATATCATAAGTATCGAACGTCAACTGGCACGATAGATTGTACCGAGGATGGTACTAATTAACTAATTACTGTCAAACGACAGTAAGTAACTGTTCAAATGATTATTGATTCCATTTAAACGGTCAATACAGGACGTAGTCATTATTACAAAAGGTCGTTGAAGAAAAGAACCTTGCCTGGAGCCTGACGCTAGTTGGTATACTCCACAATTATAATTCAGTCATTCAGTATAATTCAGTATAGCAGAGGCCATCTTTCGGTTGAATTATTGAATGAATGAGACCGGGCCTATGTTCCGAAGTGAGACGTCTTTCACCTGTATAATGATGATAATGGCTTCTAAAATCCATTTACCACATTGTTTATATAGTTTACATAATAAAGCTGTGTCTTACTCAAGCTGTTAAGTAAATACACTGCTAGTTGCTGTCACAGTATCATTTTAAGCAGTTACTTAGTACAAATATTGAAACAGCTCACGAAGAATCGTCTTACGTTAACAGAAACTATTTGTGTAAAGTCTGCGTAATTATTGACTTGATTTGGATATACAGGGTTAGGAAAAACACCAACAACCTTTTAAGAAGTCATTGTACTCATCATTATGAACAACTTTTACTATGGGACCAAACATGAAATCGCGAAAAAAAATCAGCTGTTCCCTACAATTTTACGAGTTATGCGAACATAAATGTAGGGAACAGCTGATTTTTTTTCACGATTTCAGGTTTGGTTCCATAGTAAAAGTAGTTCATAATGATGAGTACAATGACCTGTTAAGAGGAAAACGGTGATTAAAATTTCACCCTGTAACCTGCAACTGTACACACGGCTACACATCAAACTATACATTTTCAGTTTTAGCTGACCTCGGATTGTATAGGTTTTTCGTACAATCAGAACTCGACTTATACTGGTTATGTATAGCTTGATGTGTAGCCGTGTGTACATGTGCTGAAGTGATAAATTTGTTATAAATCAACATAGTGATTCATCATTCTTTATTCAAGTGGTAAATGTAAACTGTTAAAATGGAAAATAGATATTTTATTAAGTATTTATTACTAGCTGCTGCCCGCGACGTCGTCTGCGTGAAGGCTCTACAGCACCAAAAATACATAAGATGCCAGTGTCGCTATAGCATTAGAAGTAAACAACTTTTAAAATAGCATTAAAATATAAGTTTTTTTTGCAAGCGAAGCAACTGTAGAAAGTTATATGGGAATCCTGCTGAGTTCAGTCATAAGATGTGACTGAAGGAAATAGAGAAAATAATGCAGGAATGCATTCCAGGACACAAAAGAGTAAAAATACGTACAAAGGTATCATAATACTTTACAACACTTCCCTATAAACTACGTTGGTAGTTATGCTGCCAGGAGCTAAAATGTAAAGAGAGTCAGGACTGGTGATGCGGGAGCAAGCGACGTACAGTTGCCCGTGTGAGAAGCAACTCGTCCTGAGGTCGACACCCGCTGCCCTCAGTGTCTGCCCCTGCGACTTATTGATGGTCATCGCGAAGCAAACACTCACGGGGAACAGTACGCGCTTGAACTGGAACGGGAAGTTATGAGGTATAAGGGGAATGCGCGGTATAAATACTGCCTCGCCGACGCCACAACCCGTAAGAATTTCCGCCTCAATGATGTGTCTGTGGAGCGAGATGACTTTAAGGCGGGTCTCGTTACACAACTTCGAAGGAGATAGGTTCCGAAGAAGCATAATCGAGACACCGACCTACAGCTTGATGGTATGCGCTGGAAGTCCACTTGCTGACAGGGAGTTCAGAAATTCCACGGGATAATGTGTGACGTCATCTTGCTCGACAACAGTGTTTATCGAGGTGTAGACCACTTCATTCCCCTCAATTTCCGAGAGAATGCATTCGTTAATTGCTGCAGCCTGATCACTTTGGGCGTCGAAATGGCCCGCTCACACACCCAAGAATTCTGCTGGTGCGGTATACGACTGATGTCCCCGTACACACAGCAAATGAGTTCTTCTAAGCTGGATACCACTCTACCCAGAGACTCTGGAAGCACCACCTGTCCACCTCTCTCTTCTGGTAGAGTGCCTTCGCCAAGACTAAAAAGGACATCGGAGAATTCTTGAGCACGTGCATTGCCGCCGAGTCGAGCTCTCATATTAATGGTCAAGCGCAGCGTACGAACTCGTGACCACAACGTAGATCGTTTCAACGAAGCATTCACCTCGTCAGCCCTCGATTCCCACGTCACCACGGGAAGATTTTGGCGGAAATCGCCACTGAACAGAACTATGACACCACCTATCAAATGTTCGTTCCTGCGGATGTCCTGCAGGGTTCTGTCCACGGCCTCAACTGCCTTCCTATTGGCCATCGTACACTCACCCATACGATCAGAGAGCAATCCTTGAGCACGTGTCCCTTATCGCTGTTACGTGACACACCACAAACAAGCGTTTCGGCGCTCTCTAAATCGATGGGAATTTTAAACATGGCATGTGCCGTCTTGCCACTCGGAAGCAGTGTGGCAGCGATTCCCGACGACGCTACAGCAATAGCAATTTTGCCTTGCGTCCTGACCTCTGCAAGTATGCCAGTGGTAACAAATGTTTTTCCTGTTCCACCAGGAGCATCCGAGAAAAACATTTTACCCTGATTTTGCCCAACGCTTTCAAGGACGGTGTCATAAATTTGTTTTTGCTCTGAAGAGAACAAAGCGACATGGTCATTTCGTATGGTGGTCATTTCGCCCGGATCATAATTTGTCTCAGCGCTATACTCCCGATTTCCACGGTCTTGATGCGGTGATGACTGGGGAGCTGGTAACCCATATTCGATCAGTGGATTGCCACCGATAGAAATGACTACATCTTGAAGTGAACTGAGACAGGTGTTCAGCACGCGTTCATCAGTTACTTCGACTTCGTCTCCAGTAGCATGCCTCAAAGCTCGTAGAAAATCTTCAGACAGATGATGGCGATACTTCTCTCACAAAGCTATCGGGTTCACGACTCCACAAAACACCAATATGACGGCAAACAGATGACGCTTGCGGCTGGGACTGTCACTGACGCTCGCCTCCACGAGGGTGTCATCCCAATTTTGCTCACCGTCGAGAAGGTGACATTTTACATCACATTTAAGTTTATAATTAGGTATACGACATGGAAAGATATTAATTGCCAAGCAATAATCACACAGATAAATACCGAACAAAAGTATTAACAGTCAATGTTTATTTTGTACTAATAACATGAAATTGATGGAGAAATGATCATCATCAATGAACATAACTTTTTTGTAATACTTAGCACCGCATTTTTTTTTAAATTGTCTTCCTCAACTCTGCTCAAGATTTTGAGGGTTTTGTTGGACCTTGAATTTGTCAAAACGAAGTATACGATACAACTTTTATGAAGAAAATGCACATTACCATCTATGAATTTTAAGAATAACTAACTACTAACCTCGCCAACATGATCAAATTTAAATTATTAATTTCCAAAAATTGTTAACATGTAACTTCATTTGATTTTTATGAAATCTCATAGATGGCGGTGCTTCAAAATTTTCTTTATACTACTAACATTCATTAAACTATGTTTCTCTGCCCAAGTTACTTAAATGGCGTAGTTTTTATAGTGTTAAGCTAGATTATAGCATGGCTTACTCAAAAACAACATTTAAATATGCGTCGTTAGATTACACGCTGTCACAGAATGCGTAAGAAAAATAAAGATTCACAGCTCCTCCCCCGTAGGTGATAGCGTGATAATATGTAGCCTATATGTTGACCCGACCTCTTAGTAATATTCATGCAAAATTTGAAGTAAATCCATGCAGTACTTTTTGAGATTATCCCGGACATACATACAGACAAACAGACAAAAATTCTAAAAACTATATTTTCGGCTTCGAAATCGATTGTAGATCACGCCCCAAGTATTCTTTTAAAAAAATATTCAATGTACAGTTTTGACTTTCCTACGATTTTATTATATGTATATAGATTATTCTCCTGCCCTTCATCATCATCATCGCGTAGCCTTTTCCCAAGTATGTTGGGGTCGGCTTCCAGTCTAACCGGATGCAGCTGAGTACCAGTATTTTACATGAAGCGATTGCCTATCTGACCTCCACAACCCAGTTACTGGGGAATACGATACCCCTTGGTAAGACTATTCTCCTGTCCTTATCCGAATTTATTTGGGGTCGGCGCTACATGTCTTTTTTTTCCATACTTCTTCTTAATTCCAGTGATTATAAACCGGTTATAGATCATCATCTTTTTACCTCATTCCTATTTTCATGTCGGTGCATTGCGATGGGTATTTTTTTTCACAACTGTTTCGATATATTATTCTCACTATATTGGCAAAAACCATGTACCCATTCTCTTGGCCTTATACCAGTTTATTTGTGGTCCACGCAGCATTTCTTCTTCTTCTAAACTTCCTTATTAGTCGGCATCATAGTTGTCACCCTTTCTAGCCGTATCATCTTTCACACAGCCCAAAACTATGTAAAAATCTTACATTTCAAAAATTGGCAGAAAAGGGCTTTTGATATTCGCGAAATGTTACACGTATTTTTACCCTCGATGGTACAGACTCCAGCACATTAAGCTTTTACAATCTGTTAAATTTCTATAATAGATTTTCAACTTTATCACTAAAGTATAAGGTTCAAAGTTGATTGGGAAAATTTGACAGTTTCGGGTAGCTTGATGTGCTGGTGTCTGTACCAACGTCTACTTCTGTTTTGTCCGTTGGTATGTGTATGAATATTTGTTCGATGTTGATATTGTGCGATGGTGGCCACTAATTGAACATTCCTACATTTCCTACCGCACACAGTAATTATGAAGCTGAAGCTGCCAGTAAGTTAGTGTTTCTAAAATTTTTTTTAGTATTGTCCTGATACAACCGTGGACAAACAATTTCGCACAGACGCAGAGGATAGGTAAGTACCTATCCTTTTCGGCGAGCGTAAAAGTAAATGAATACTTTCCCTCTATAAGTTAAATTCGTTTAGCAAGGGAATATAATGATATCAATTATATGATTCCCTCCAGCAGGGATTTAAAATACTCTACTACAACTAATTAAGATGAGATGAAACTCTGCTCAAAGAAACGATTCATAAGATTCGTGTCTGGGTGCCCCCACTTCTGCCTTCTCGATACTACATATTATTATAAAATCGTAGAGATAAAAAAAGTGCCTGCAAGTTAAAAATATTTCACGAAAAACGTAACACGTCTTCCCGAAGGGCAAATCCAGACTACGGGCTGCTACTGAGAAATTCTAGACAGAGTAACCCAGTAACACTCATGTTCAACAGTGGCGCTTGCGACCAATAGAAAAACGAGGCAGTAACAGTTTTTCTCAAAAAAGTTGTGGGCGAAAGTTTATTAGCAGGTCATATGGTAGTATTTGTTCAGCTTTCCACTTCCTCTCTCCTTAAACTTCATCATTATATTTTTCTTTGCTCCTGTTCATGTTTACTATTATATTTTATATATATATATATGTATATATTTATTTAGATTAGTATAATATACTTTATGTATGTATTTATGGTATTGTGTAAATGGTACACCACAGACTACCTACAGTACTTGTCTGTCCTTCCTCTTTTTTAATCCATCCAAAGGTTGTCTTTAAAAGATCGCTTTTAGCGATAAGACCGCCCATTGTGTCACCCATTGTAAAATTTCTATATTTATGTCTGTAATTTATATGGTGTACATAATAAAGAGTATTCTATTCTTCCCAACTGCTACGCGGACAAAGTAAAAAGTGTTATAATAAATGGAGTCTAGTCTCTGTTGAGTGCTTATTCTGTGTCCGATTTCAATTGCAAATGTTCCACAGCCAAACGATAAATTGTCAATAACAGTCGTCCGAAAAAATCACGAAAACGCTTAAATTGTGACAATGTTTTGCAGAGAACACGTGCGACAGACCTTGGTGGACGTGTTTTAAAAATAATTCGGCACAAGCCATAATGTTGCTTTTAGAATACTACATAATGGATTTGTCATCATTGATTTCCGTAAAGGGACACCTGTTTAAATTAAAAAGTGATTTCATTGTACAAATATGTACTTACTTAGTTTCTGGGTTATTTCTTTTATTGCAGAAATAAAATGAACTGTGGGTACATACATTGAGGTGACAATAAAGGCGGGCTTAGTGTCTAAACACACTATGCCGAAGTTACAGACGCCAGCACATCAAGCTACCCGAAACTGTAAAATTTTTCCAATCAACTTTGAACCTTATATTTTGGCGATAAAGTTGAAAATCTATTAAAGAAATGTGACAAATTGTAGTAGCTTGATGTGCTGGCGTCTGTACGTGACCGAAGTGCGGCATGATTACGCCTGCAATGCTATTTGAATTACTGACGACACATTATGCCGAAATTACGTTGCGTTATAGCGTACAGTAAAATCAGCTGCGGAACTTCGGTCGCGTACCTTCGGCATAGTGTGTTTGGACACAAAACCGGTGGTGGGTGCCCTTGAAAGGTTGTTATTGATATTTAGCCTTGATAGGGGTCGTTGACCATAGCTCTGAATAGAGCCGCAATGAGTCCCGACGGGGACCCATTGGGTCGAGTATGGGGTGGGGGGAATGGGTTACGACATCGCGGCAGGCCCAGACGGAGATAGCGGGATGAGCTGGACTTCTTTGATAAAGATTGGTCCTTGGCAGCTCTGGACAGAGAGAGGTGGAAAGAGAATAGGGAAGCCTTTGCCCAGCAGTGGGACATTACGGGTAAAAATAATACTGCTTCAACAACCTCCTTTTAAATAAAATACAATGTTTGATCCTCAGATATAATTAACTCGTTTTCGAGGCAGTGTTATTATAAACAGATTCATTATTATGGAATCAGGCGTTACTTTACGGAAATCCATGACATTAAGATGTTATGTGTAATATCTAGTTTTAATTCCGTGTAATAAAAACCCAGGCTTGGATGCTGGAAGCAATCTCACCTTCCCACGCTCATGCATATGCTGATGCAAGAAAGGTCCCACCCTCCCGCCCTCATGCATATGCAAACATGCAGGATGGATGCTGGAAGCAATCTCACCTTCCCACGCTCATGCATATGCTGATGCAAGAAAGGTCCCACCCTCCCGCCCTCATGCATATGCAAACATGCAGGAAAATGAGGATAGCATGCCACGCAACCGAACCTATACTCGACACGTGTTTCACCCCTCCACGGGGCATCCTCAGGAGATGTTGACTTTACGACTAGCGGTCGACGAGTGCATGAGGGCGGGAGGGTGGGACCTTTCTTGCATCAGCATATGCATGAGCGTGGGAAGGTGAGATTGCTTCCAGCATCCAAGCCTGGGTTTTTATTACACGGAATTAAAACTAGATATTACACATAACATCTTAATAAACAGATTCGTGAAAACAACTAATCGTACCGGTTTTATATGCGTAGGTGTGTTCTTATAACTCAACTTATAATTACCTACTCTCATAAGGATAATAAATCAAAAATTTTTCTAAGTAGTGTGCTATTGTAAACAGATATGTAAAAACAACTAATCGTCATCATCCAATCAGCCTAGCCTTTTCCCAACTACGTAGGGGTCGTCTTCCAGTCTAACCGGATGCAGCTGAATAGCTATACGTTACATGGAGCGACCGTCTACCTGACCTCCACAGTACAGTTACTGGGTAATAGGATACCCCTTAGCAAGACTATTTGTCAGACTTTCGGGCTTCTGACTACCCGTACCGACTGTCAAAGATCTACTCATGACAGCCAGGACCAATGGATTACCACGCTTTCCGAGACACGGAGGGCTCTCGATATTTAATGGATGGTCACCCATCGACGGACCGGCCTCGGCAAGCGTAGCTTTTTCTCCGATGGACCCGAGTGGCTGTTATTATGTAGCTACGAGTCCCTCCCAGAAACATCTAAGCATACCGGTTTTAAATTATTTTTATGCCTAGGTGAGTATTTATAAGTTTAGTCCTTATTTGCATGAGGAAATTATGCAAACAATCATAACAACGCATACAAAGGATTGGAAACAAAACACAGGCGGAGCATGCATAGTTCATACAAACGTAATACCAAAATAATTTGTAAATCTAACATATTCTTAAGGTAGTGTGTATTTATTCCGATTGGATTACAGAATATCTAGGTTCCCAAATATATATTTTGAATGGATACTGAAATATTATATATCTGGGAACCTAGATATTCTGTAATCCAATCGGAATAAATACACACTACCTTAAGGATATGTTTGGTTTACAAATTATTTTGGTATTACGTTTGTATGAATTACACATTAGCATGCGTAGTTCACCGGCCCCTTAAGTACAATTAATTTGGATTTCCTTAAACCGTACCATAACCAGCCTATAATGTTCCCACTGCTGGGACACAGGCCTCCTCTCTGTGAGAGGGAGTGGGCCGTAATCCACCACGCGGGCCCAGTGCGGGTTGGTAGATGTCATATGTCTTCGAATTTTTGTTTCTAGGACATGCCGGTTTCCTCACGATGTTTTCCTTCACCGTTTTGAGAGCAGTGGTGATGAAATAATTTACACAAAGTAAAGCGCCTGTCTGGGTTCGAACCTACGACCTACAACTCGTAAGTCGCGGCCATTACCACTTGGCCACCACTGCTCACTTCATTAACTCAATCTCCATATATCCAAAGTATTTTTTACAGTTATAAGCCAATCTGCAATACCGTATTTTGAGGGTTCCGTACCCAAAGGGTAAAAACGGGACCTTTCCTCGATATCATAATGGCAACAGGAAATATTCACAAAATACTCAGTTGTATTTTTACTTTAATAATAAATAATAAAATTAAAATAAAATAAATATTTCCCATACAACAAACGTGATTTTTTTATATATGTAGTGTTAAATATTGTACGGTGGTACGGAACCCTGCGTGTTCGAGTCCGACTCGCACTTGGCCGGTTTTTATCTTTTTACCCAACTGTATGTTAAATTGATAGTTTCACGTCAGCAAACTTTCTAAACGTTGTCCCTGTTCAGCCTAAGGCTAATCCTGTTGCCAAAATTAACAAGACGTCTGCTTATTTATTTGTCATACCCATGTCATACCCTATGGACATGTCATTATTCTTTACATACATAGGTAATCATAGTTTATGGCATACTGTATTTACCTATCTTGACTGCCCCGTTGGTCTCGTGTTTGCAAGCAGGAATGCTGACCGTGGGGTCCTGGGTTCGATTCCCAGGTGGGACAAAGTGTTATTGGGTTTTCCATTAGGAATTTCTTAGTAACATCCCGGAGTTTGGAAGTTGGCGGTTTAATACCCCCGTCCCTCGGAAAGCACGTAAAGCCGTTGGTCCTGCGCCTGATCTCTCCCCGGTGCGGTCGTGTCAGATTGCCGTCCCATCGGACTATGAGAGTAAAGGAACAGAGAGTGCACCTGTGTTTACGCACACACTTGTGCACTATAATATCTCCTGCATACCAGCACCCTAATTGCGTAACTCACTATCAATCGGAATCTGAATCATTTTGAATCAAATTGCTAATCCATTGCTTCATATGTGTGAAAAATTTGTCTGCTCAACACGTAAATAACGCAATTAATGTTGTTGAACTGTCAAAATGAAACCGATTCCGATTGATAATGTGTTACGCAATTGCCCCGCTGGCTAATCTCCGTTGGCCACTGCACCGTGTCGAAAACGGTCGGGAGGCTATTATTATTTACCTATCTAAGGAATAAAGCTTTGTGCAAAAGAAGCGTATTTAAAATGGCGAGATTTAGAACCACGTATAGATTTTATTAGTCTTTGAATCTGTTATCTGTTGTTTTATGACGAACTTTCAGCAGCTAGATTGGTGATAAAATGGTGATAACACCTTTATCTAGGCATGTCGTTTAGTACTCGGCAATAAACAATATATAAAGACCCATAAAAATCCTCCTTGGAAGCCTCGTTTGCAGTATCAAAAGAATCTCCAGTCAACTTCAATTATAATCAACCAAAACTTTCGACCACGATGAAATTCTTACAGCAACACAAATTAAAACCTCATTTTAATTACTCCATCGCTTACCCTCGACTCTCTAATATAATAACAAAAATGTCTGTCCCTATAAAACTCGTATCAAGCAAATCTGTTTCTAATATCATCGGATAGTACTTTGGAGCGCCTTGCAAGAAACTTATGCGCTCGGCTTCGCTCAGTTATGTATATTGCAGTTAGCTACAAAGTACAAACTACTGCTTATTAACCGGCTTTGTAGTTTGTAATCAAATGACAGAGGATTTAGTTGTGGAGCGATTTAGGAGGAGTTTCTAGTTATTTCTTTGTCTTGTAAGATGAATTAATGATACTGAAATGGTGTAATAGTTTAAATGAGGATCTTGCTGTGTGTCACGGAGTAGCACAAATGCGCGGTGTAACACACAATTTAGTATCAATCACCCGTATAGTTTTAAATCTAAGTAAATATTATCTGCGAAACGGGTATTTTAAAGGAGACTAGGCAAAAATTGTTAAAAGACAAATAGCGATACGGTTTTTTAAATTTTACGGAGATATCTCATATTTAGGTACCCTGGTGTACTCCATCTGTACCCTTTGATACCAATCCGAATATCCACCATGTATATTATAATAGTTTATTTTTTCTCAAAATTACCGAGTCAGATTTTAACACCCCTTTGCACGAGGGTATAAATGAAGTATCCCTGCACAAATAACAAAACTGCATCTCTATTGGGCCATAGACCACTTCCCAGACAAATTCACCCAGTATCCTTTTAAAATCGTGTGAATTTACGTTTACGTCGCACCTTCGTGCGAGGGCCTCGGATGTCAGATTTGCTGTACGATGCCTGATTCTTTCTTGATACTAAACTGTCACAACTAGTTCACTCAAATCTATATGGCTGGTTCTTTAAAGCCTGACCCTGCGTTCTACTGTCCTGTCTGAGTATTGTTTTTTTTTCTGAAATCTTCTTTTCTTAAGATAACAATCATAATATTTCCACCTAGATTATTATAGATTAAACGTTTAAGCGCTGATTTTTCCAATACCAGATAATTTTATCCGAGGAATGATTTTGAATTTTTGACAGTTCTTCCATAAAAAATCTGTCAGACGTCAATAAATTTGACGTGTCAAAATGTTTATGTACCAACAGCGCCCCCGTCAACATCATTCGGGCGCCAGAATATTCTTGCAGCAGTATATTCGTTGCTCGTGCCGTCACTAGAGTAATTGTTAGTATAACCTAATCTATCCAATGTACAGACGCCAGCACATCAAGCTACTATAATCTGTCAAATTTCTTTAATAGATTTTCAACTTTATCGCTAAAGCATAAGGTTCAAAGTTGATTGGGAAAATTTGACAGTTTCGGGTAGTTTGATGTGCTGGCGTCTGTACCTTCTTTCGTAACCGCTACACAGCTAAGCTTTCAAGCTCCAAGTTTCTAAGCTGAAAGTATATAGTAATGTCGACCATGAAGCACCTGTGTAATCTTGATCAGCATAGTGTGGTGATAGCAGATAGGCTACGGTCTCCGCTTCAATCACACAAAGAGCCTTTATACTGGTGTCAACTTCTAGGGACGGGAACGTTGTTGGTAATCGATATCGATGAAATTGTTTTAATGTATATTGAGGGAGTATTTGTGCAATGGTGATGATCCTTGATGTTGTAATGATGAACTCAAAAGGTAGGAATAACATTAAAATGTCGCATCACCGAGATGCGAAACATCGGATCTTCTTCACGAACCGACATGATTTAGATAGGTGTGGGCACTGCAGTGGGTACTCGAACGAAAAGATAATTTGAATTTAAAGTAACTTTAATAAACTAGCCATTAACAACCGGAACGTACACGTGCGTCGGAAACAAACACGTGCGTTGGTATTGAGCGTTTGCCAAGACTGTCCGAGCTCGACTGTCGACACTCGACTCCTGTCGCAATACTTGGTCTCTCTGCCATCCAGTCCTCGCTGCATTCCCCTCCACCGACGATCGTGTCCAAGCGGTAGGCTCGCTTGCGTTTTCGATCACATGATTCTTCGTTTACCAATCAAATTGTTAGATGATGCTGTTCGCTGTACTGTGGCGGCATCTATCCACGACATATACATTATTTTGAGTATAACATCAAGCTGTTAAAATGGACCGTTATACATTAAAAGGCCTTAATGCAGATCTCGAGATAACGCTGAACTAAAAGATATTCAACATTTCCTTTGATGAAACTAGCACGTTGTTCAATTCTCCTACAGTTTTTGCAATGTCCGGCACGGTTATTGTATTGCAAAAAGTTTATATAAAATAATCACCTCATTGAAGATTGAAGTTCTGACTGGCAATATCTACTAATACAGGAGGATAAAGTAATTCCATTGATCTTTTAACATAATAATAGAATATTACCGATTATTATCACGAGGCATGCCGAAGCAAATCTTTTTATTACAACCTACTACAATAACACATCGTTTAAAGCCAATGATTAGTTTCTATAAGCATAGAAACCTTAACTAATCAACGCTACGTAAATCGAGTCAAACATAATGGTATATTTTGCTATTGTAACAAGCATTATAGAAATACGTTGTTATGTACACGTCCACATTTTATGACGTTATCGTGTTTTACGCTCATTGCGAACCACAAAGGATAATTTAGCGCCGCTTCAATCAACGCGTTGCAGTAATTTAAATTAAATCACACAGTAAATATTACCGACGACGTGGTCACGGTAATTTTTCGCCGTTTCTTTTCATTATAACATGTAAATATCAAGCAAAATCTTGTAAGCTGCCACTGTTGTTACCAAGAAGTTTTTAAAATATGAACTCAACAAGACTGTCGGATACTAAAACCCAACCCAAGAACTCTCAGTATTTGTGAGATCCAATGAGCCAGTGTTATTACCTATATCGATATTTTTTTCTATCGATATGCATCACATCGTTGTGTGGCGATTTAGAGAAGTGCAACATTTTGGGAGGCGCCGCGACCCGAGTGTTACACACAAAAGGGCCGGGACCGCGCTATTGTTGCACCGAGATACCATCCCCCGACTCAAACTCCAGGAACACGTATGTAAGACTTTCTTATTTATTTGATATGGCATTTTTTACGAGGACAACAGTTTGGCTTTTTGTCTGATACCACCAGCATGCTGTGAGCAATACCAGCGGGGTAATTGCTCAAACACTTACAATGGCAATGCCATTCTGTTTGACAATTCAACAACATTCATTGCGTCATTTACGTTGTCGAGGAGACGAATTTTTCAAACATATGAAGCAATGGATTAGCAATTTCCTTTAAAATCCTTCTGGATTCTGCTTTAAAGTGTGTTACGCAATTGAGGTGCAATTCTTTCTACCTTTGCTATACAGTGGAATGATGACAAGCCGGTATTTTATTTGAAACACCAGCTTCTGCCTGCGACTAGGGGTCCGTGGCTAAATAATAACAGCCGCACAGGTCGATCGATCAGGTTAAGCTACGCTTGCCGCGGTTGGTCTGTGGATGGGTGACCATCTTTACATACTGAGACCCCTCCGTGCCTCGGAAAGCACGTTAAGCCGTTGGTCCCGGCTGTCATTCGTGGATCTTTGACAGTCGTTACGGGTTAGTCAGAAGCCCGAAAGTCTGACAACCAGTCTTACCAAGGGGTATCGTATTACCCAGTAACTGGGTTGTGGAGGTCAGATAGGCAGTCGCTCCATGTAAAATACTGGTATTCAGCTGCATCCGGTTAGACTGGAAGCCGACCCCAACATAGTTGGGAAAAGGCTAGGCAGATGATGAGCTTCTGCCTGCGACTTCATTGTTCCCCCGACCTATCCCTTCGCATCGCATTGCCTGCCCGCGCTATTACTTCGTTTTAGATTAGCGTTTTTAGGGTTCCGTACCCAAAGGGTAAAAACGGGACCCTATTACTACGACTTCCCTGTCTCTCCGTCCGTCTGTCTGTCACCAGGCTGTATCTCATGAACCGTAATAGCTAGACAGTTGAAAATTTCACAGATGATGTATTTCTGTTGCCGCTATAACCACAAATACACACAACAGAATAAAATAAATATTTAAGGGGGCTCCCATACAACAGACGTGATTTTTTAATATAAATGTAGTGTTAAATATTGTACAGTGGTACGGAACCCTTCGTGAGCGAGTCCTACTCGCACTTTGTCGGTTTTTTTCTAACTTTTATTTTTTTGCTTGGCTCCTAAGGGTCCTAGCGTGATGTTAGAATTGGGCTATCAAATGCAAAAGGATATTTTAAATTCAGACTGGTAGTTCCAGTTTGACAACCAGAGAATTTCACGAAAAAATTTCGCGAAATTATATTCTCAAAACGGTGAAGGAAAACATCGTGAGGAAACCGGCATGTCCTAGAACCAAAAATTCGAAGACATGTGACATCTATCAACCCGCACTGGGCCCGCGTCGTGGATTACGGCCCACTCCCTCTCACAGAGAGGAGGCCTGTGTCCCAGCTGTGGGAACATTATAGGCTGATTATATTTATGTATGTATGTTTACCAAAAACGTCAATGTCATTCACGCGAGATGTTACGAGCGAGCACCTGTCTACTTGTCAATTTTGCCAAAAAAAAAGTACAGGTACTGGCCGAAGGTAGGTATTCCTAAAAAAGCATTAAATTCTGGGAGACCAAATAAGAGGCAAATGCCAAGAGCCGTATCCAAACTTTCCAACCTCCACGATTCATTCCTTCTAGCTGCATTGTTACGCAGAGCGCTAAAGTTTGCTGTAGGCCGTTTTCACACCCCAAAAAACACGGTTTGTGGTCATGTGTCTAGCCCTAAATGAAAAACAAGAGAAAAACAGCACTGCCTCTGTTTCTAGAAGGCAATTTTTGTGAAATTAAAATGCTTTCTGGCGTGTAGCGAGCTTTCTTTTTAATGTATGCTGTTCCTCGCAGCATTCTGGGGCTTAGAAGATATTTTTGCTCGGGTTTAATGTTGGAATTACGAATAAAAGAGTTTCCCAAGAAACTACTTTGACTTTTATGCTTAGAGAGGTAATAAATCCAGAAAAGAGCATTCCTTAAAAATAAAATAAATATTTTGTTGATAGTACCGGTAAGACGGGGTGAATAGGGATGCAGGGGTGAATCGGGACGAAACTTTAAAATGGATTTTAACATTGAAATAATTGTTTTTTTTTGCCAAAAAGGACTCTAATATGTTTATTATATTATAATTAACGATTAAGTGTCCTTGTTGGCAATAAACTTTATTACATCAACATTAAAATATTTTAAAGTTTCGTCCCGATTCACCCCTGCATCCCTATTCACCCCGTCTTACGGTACCTACTTAATCGTTTATGTATTTCTACCCATTATTACCTCAAATTTAACATGACATAACATCACGCCTGTATACTCCAAAGGGTTGGGCAGAGGTATACCTTTTAGTGCACCCACATTTCGCCAGTTATGTTTAAGTCCCATGTAATAGGGGGCGAGCCCATTGCAATCAATGGGGCACAAATCCAGAGTCCGGACTGCTACTGATTTATTTATTCGTTCACCAACGATTGATTACATAGGTTGTATGCTAAAAGTAACGTGCAAAAATGTAAGTGCAATAGTGCAACAATCACTTACAGGTAAACTCCGCATGCATAAAGAAGTTGTACAATTTAAAATATTAATCTAGTTTTAAATAACTACTTATCTGGAAGTCATGTCTAGTCTGATGAAATGGAATCCTTGATGGAATTGATGAAAAACCCCAATAAGTATGTAACACTTAGATAATGTGGAGGTAACACACAATATAAATTAAAATACTGGTGCATAAAATATTTTGGATCTATTAAATAAATCCAAATCAAAATCAAAATATTTTTATTTCACATAAACCAACATGGGCACTTATGAAACGTCAGAAGCTAGGTGCACGGTTCCAATTGGTCGTTTCCTATGGAGAAGAACCGGCAAGAAACTCCATGGTTACTCTTTTAAAAATAATTGGCTTTTACAATGTTTTCGAGTTACAGTAGGTATGGGAGGACAGCGTAGGCCTGTCAACAAGTACCAGGTACTTGATAAAATAAAAAATGGTCTACAGATCTAAAGTCTACAAGGCTTACAAAGTCCTCACATTTACAAAATAAGGATGTATCAAAAGGATAAACAAAATATTAAAATCTACTAAAACCAAGAGATATGATTGCCATTTCAACTAAGAAAGAGGTGAAAAATTAAAATTGTCTGTATATAATGTCAAATAATAAAAAGATTATGTCATAGAAGTATGTACAAATAAAAAATAAACATCGTAATTTGAGAGCAGTTAATAGACATTTACGTAGAACTTATGCCGTCAAAGAGGTGCCAGGGAAGCCACATGTGCAGAAGGAATTATTGCCAAACTACCTTGTCTTCAACGTAGTCTTTAATCTTATAACAAAACATTAAAAAAAAATACAAAAAAAAAAAAAAACATTCTAGCCTCGAAAAAAAAAAGTGTTTTTTTTTTTTCAAACAAACTTAATAGCGGTGATGAACCGACTATGTATGGGTTTTACCAATCTTTGACTAAACTATTGGATAAGTCGACGTCAAACCGGAATCAGGTAATAGGCCAAGTCATAATAGTTATCAGAAAAATATTTAAAAATCTAAGTTGTGTATTTTTAACCGACTTCTAAAAAAGGAGGAGGTTCTCAATTCGAATGTTTGTATTTTTTTTTTTTTTTTTTTTTTTTTTTAGGTTTGTTCGCGCATAACTCCGTCGCTTGCCAACCGATTTGAAAATTTCCTTTTTTGTTGGAAAGGGTATACTTCCCAAATGGTCCCATAGTCAACAAGTCGGGATCTGATGATGGGATCTTAGAGAAATCGAGGGCAACCCTCAAATTTTATAGGCTCACTTATTGTTTTTCGCATATTTTATTAAGTATCTTGTGTATTTGCGTATGGTTGTCACCATCTCAGGTAGCTGAGCTGATGATGGAAGGTACAACTTCTTAACAGTAAGAAGTTACTCGAACAGGCAAGGGTCCCGTTTTAGTAAATTATTTTGATGTTTGGTATGGATAGGGCATTTGCCACATTTGGTCTCATGATCATCATGTCATGACCTGATGCTGCATCAGGATAGTCTGCAGAGTGCCTAACTCCTCGACAACTAACAGCAGATATATCGTGTTTAGGCTCATTGAAAAGGGCTCGATGTGTGGATAAATGTACTGTTAATGAGGAACACGAGAGAGACCTGATGCTGAAGCCAGGAGCATCAGAAAAAGTACAAACCTTGAAATTACAGCACCATAGTCGTGTTTGGGCTCATTTTAAACAGGACTAAATTACAATGTTGACATAAGTCTGGCCTGATGCTGCAGCCAGGATTATCAGCATCTAGTCTAATTAATGAATAAGGTATGCTTCAGAGGTGGTCCCATATAAATTTTATGAACTTTGCTTGGGTAGTTTTGGAATTAGATTCAACAATACGTTTGTTTTCCACTTAGTTTATATTGATGATGTTTATCTTCCTGTCACTAATATTCACATAGCAATTAGTGTTATATGAATTTGTATTATGGGGTAGGTACAACTAAAAAGCGAAAAATAAAAACTTTTTTACAAAAAAAAACAACCGACTTCCAAAAAAAGCACTACAAAGTGAAAAATAACTTTAATTTCGGAAGTCGGTGTCAAAAAAACGAAAATGTGGAACCAACGACACCGACTTCCAAAATTAAAGTTATTTTTCACTTTGTAGTGCTTTTTTTGGAAGTCGGTTGTTTTTTTTTGTAAAAAAGTTTTTTTAAATTATTGACATTAATATTAAATGTCCCTTTTTGCATAATTCAAAATTAATATTTTGCCAATCTTTGACAGACTTTACTGAAAAAAAAAATGAAATATGCGAGTTTGGCAAATAACATTAAAAGTTGGCGCATTTAATAAGCATAAAAAATGTTTTTTTCTTATTCCAAAGATTTTTTTAAATATTTTTCTGATAACTATTATGACTTGACCTTATTACCCTATTCCGGCTTGACGTCGACTTACGAGACTCCCTGTATTTTATTGAGTTTTCGTTTGCAGACTGGGAACGGCATTAGATATACGCAGTTTAATTTACTGTCGTATCTCTAAAACAAACTTCAATCTTCCATCTCTCCCAAAATCCCAGCAATGCTTTCACCTAAATTGCACAATAAAACCAGCAATATTCGTGATTGCGCTCCAATCCACGTCGAACCTAACCCGTCAAACACGAGTGACATATCAACTCCCATTAACCTGTAACCGCGACCATACTTTGGAACAATTAATCATCAACGTCTAAAAGCGTATTTTGCGTCATCGCACCCCTTGCATACTTGAGTAATTACTTAAGCTTGGTTAAATATTTAAAGTAAGTTGGAGCGTTGCGGCGAAGTTTAATGAGCCAGGTATGCTGGAACTATTACTATGGTAATGATACTCAAACATAGGATGGTATTCTGTTAGTTGTGGTTGAGAGTATAAGAAAATTAATTTGGTAGGTAAACTGCGTTCCTAGTTCAATCTTCGCCCAAAACTATTAAAAAAAAATTGACCCTGTGGTTTTGTTGTTATGTGCTTAGAAGAATATAAAACGTGGACTTAAACCCTGTTGTTTGTGAAGACATATTAGTGGACCTTTGTTTTACACCATAGCATAATCAGCCTATAATGTTCCCACTGCTGGGACACAGGCCTCCTCTCTTCGAGATGGAGTGGGCTGTAATCTACCCCGCGGGCCCAGTGTGGGTTGGTAGATGTCACATGACTTCGAATTTTTGGTTCTAGGACATGCCGGTTTCCTCACGATGTTTTCCTTCGCCGTTTTCAGAGCATTGGTGATGAATTTGTTTACATAAAGTAAAACACCTGCTTGGGTTCAAACCCACAACCTAGAACTCGTAAGACCGGGGCCGTTACCACTGGGCCACCACTTCTCATATAAGTATTTATGCACAGAAAGAACATAGAAATAACCTTCAGCTTAAAATACGTAACGTCAAATGGGGAGGGTTAACTGACGTCAAAATAAAACGGATAAATATTTTACAAAAAGTTTATTATACAAATTGTGTATTCAACAAAAATGTATTTGTACCAAATACAAATCAAGTAATAAATAATAATAGGTATCATAAAAGCACAATAATGACAATCACTGATGCACTACTACATAATAATAATAGTATAATAATAATTACCTAAGTTAATAAAATACCAAAAATGTATTTTAATATAAACTAAAAATGCTGGGTGCAGTAGTAATTCGGTAGTATCACTACAAAAGGTATGTCCATAAACTACGCCATCAGAAAAAAAAAAATTAGCTTTTAACAATTTGATAATAGTCTTTATTTGTCATGATGAATGTCTTTTTAGGGAGTTAATATTAAGGCGCGATACACATACCTAAGCGTTTTGTTAACCAACTTTAAAAAGAAAACAAAATCCGCGTTAAACAATGAGACAACATTTTGTAAGCTATTTGTTCCATTTTCACTCTTTTGGTAGGTACACAAAAAACTCTCCTCTAAATAATAATAAGGTAGACATGAAATAAGCATGCTATCAATATTTTGTAACTAACTCCCGATTTCAGAATGTCAATTCATTTTACTCCGTCGCTGCGTTGTCAAATCCCATGATAACGTCTATATGACGTTGTCATTTTGTTCATTGAATCACAACATCTAACATGACATTTGACATCATTAACTGTATTAACAAGCCAGGGATAAGAGGCCATTTACATATAATATGTAAATCCCCGCAAATTCCGCCGTATCAACTATGCATGACATTTGACAATCCTACTAGTCTTACTAATATTATAAATGTACACAAATTACGCGCTTAGACGTTGAGTTGTGGATACCAGCCCGTATTACCTATTATAAATGTGAAAACTTGTATGTTTGAATATTTGTTATACAACCACGCAAAAACGGCTGAACGGATTTAGATGAAATTTGGCGCACAGATGGTTTATAACCTGGCTTAACATATAGAATGTTTTTTTATCTCGGTAATAAATTTCGCGCGGACAAAGTCGCGGGCAGAAGCTAGTTATTTATAATTTAAAATCTGCCATAACATTGTGTTAATCTAAGTATCACAACAATGTAATTGCCACCACAAAGACACAATCCAAAAGTGATTAAATATACATTTAGTTTTTACATAAATACTCCAATCGTGTAAATAATAGATGATAAATGGTAAACTGTCATTGTTATGATGTTTTTAGCATTGAAATCACAATAAAAGTAATGATTAAAGTAATGAAGCAATCAAGGTGGCATCATTATTACGTGATGATTTAGTTATTAGAAATGAATTCATCATAGAAGTCATTTGTTATGTAATTTGTTATGCATATCATGCATGTTAAGACGTGCATATGTATTGGAAAACTTCGATTTAATTAAAACTTTATCGAAGATTTGTAATGTTTATGTAATCTTGTGATTATGAATGTTTTGTATAACTATTTAAATGCGTCAAAAGAACGAAGATAATGTAATTTTTGTTACATATTTCAGTGTACAATGAAATATTCAAGATTAAAAATATACGTGATGATTCTTGTGTTAATAACATGCTCCTTGATTGAAAAGAAAGTTTGAATATAATATAAAAAAAATCACATTTTATATTCCATTCAATTTGTTCAATATAGGAGCAGCTTCAGTTAAAATACAAACGTAGTCTATGGACGACGGTTTATTTATATTGGTCCCACACTAAACTTAACAACTAATTATAAAACGTGGACACTTAATACAAAAATACTGTTAAATATTAACGTAAATATAATTAAATAAATTAAAATTGATGTTGGTAGTTGATGTTTTCGGCACAATTTGTTCGCATTTTATAGAAGAGCAACATTAGAAATACATCCAGTATTCGGTTGAATGTCGTAAGTAATTACAGAAACAATTGTGTCTCGCGTGGATCCACGTTCATACAAATAATTAAAGGAGCATACAAAGAGTTAAAGGAGCTTCTTCTTCAAGTGTCCTAAGTGTCCATACATACACTTCTGCGGACCTCAAAAACCACAGCCGCGTGGTCACCTACTGGACACAACTCGTCTGACATAATAAAATATTTTTACTTTTGCCATAGACTCGAAAATAAGAAGAAATAAAAAAAAAATGCATCACAAGGAGATGAACAAAAATTAATTCTTAGATAGTGTAAACATTTGTGCTGATAAAATCAACATCCCTCGCCCAACATTGGGCAACATCTTTGTTTTTTTTTACATTTTCATTTTTATTTAATGAAGTATCCACCCCTGCAATGCAGAGCATTGTGAATGTTTTTTTTTTTAATATAAAACATAAGATATGATTAAGTAGAAATTAAGTGATTTATTTATCATATTCGAGTTAAGTAACCAAATAAATTGTAATGATTTTGAATATACAGACGCCAGCACTTCGAGCTACTACAATCTGTCAAATTTATTTAATAGATTTTCAACTTTATCGCTTAAGAATAAGGTTCAAAGTTGATTGAGACAATTTGACAGTTTCGGTTAGCTTGATGTGCTGGCGTCTGTATAAGCACATACAAAGTTTTTTGTAATTTTCATTAATGCCCGACCACACAGTCATATTCAGCAATTATTGTATTTAGACGTCTTATTATCGACAACGTACATTGACGTTTAAAAAAATGTGGTCACCCTAAGGGCTTGGCCAGACTGCAAACGCGGGCGCGGGCCGGGCGCGGCGCGGCGTACTTAAATTTTATAAGAACTTCATTTGAGCGTCCATAGTGGGCACGCGGGCGCGGTGAGCGGCGCGGGCTGCTTGGCGCGGGGAGCGCGCGGGCAACTCACGCCATAGCTCGTTCATACAAGTGGCCGCAGTCAGTGCGCGGGCGGCCTGTGCGGGGACCAGGGTTCTCAAACTAGTTCGAGCTTTTTTTCTAGTAAAAATAAGTCTTCTTCATTCATATTATATTTAGACAAACACCGGACACGACGACACTCAGAACGAAACCGCGCTCGACTGCGGACAGGCATTTTGCGCGCGTTCCCGCACCCGCGCCGCTCTCCGCCCCGCGCTGCCAGTCTGGCCAAGCACTAAGGGTTAGGCAGAGGTAGTACCTACAGTACATCCTCATTCCGCCAGTTATGTTTAAGTCCATGTAATAGGGGTCGAGCCTATTGCCATCATTCGGGCACAATTCCACATCCGTCGAATAATATCCGGGCTGCTACTGAAAAAGGTGGAAATATCTATTAACACCCGGGAATCGAACCTAGGACTAGCGCTCAGCCGTTTCGCTTGCTACCACTAGGCCAACGATGGAGTCATAAGAATGAATATCGGATACTAAAATACAATGTTAGAAAACATAAAATCAAAACCGTAATAAAATTGCTATTCGATTTTGTAATTTGTAGCATGCTGGCGAAGTCTAGAGTTCTAGATTCTCACTGAGATTTCAATGCGCTTTAAGCGAAATGAAAAATCATTTTATACTCTTCTTTTCGTCTATTTATCTGCCTAGCCTTTTCCCAACTATTTGGGTTGGCTTCTAGTCTAACCGAATGCAGCTGAATACCAGTATTTTACATGGAGCAACTGCCTATCTGCATGGATAACAGGATACCCCTTTGGTAAGACTGGTTGTAAGGCTTTCGGACTTCTGACTACCCATAACGACTGCTAAAGATCAACGAATGACAGGCGGGACCAACGGCTTAACGTGTTTTCTAAGGCACGAAGGGGTCTTGATATGTAATGGATGGTCACCCATCTACGAACCGACCTCGGCAAACGTAGCTTAACTTTCGATCGACCGGCTGTTATCATGTAGCCACGAGCCCCTCTTATTTAAAGTCAGTCGAACGATATTGCATATTTATTTATTTAACATAAACATAACTTTATTCTATTTAGGTACTACTACACTTATTTACTTTTTTTTATTACTTTGCAGTAAAAATAATTCTACTTTACAATTCTGATTTACGATTGCTGAAACGGACTGTGTATTTGGGCATTTACGAATTACAACTTAATGGGTTAATTGGAAAATTAACAAAAGTACTTCTTTCTTTCTTTTTCTCTATTTTAAAGCACTATTGTTAACGTAGGGTAGATTTTTCTTATTTCCCATTGGAAATCGCTTTATCAAAACTTAATTTATCATTTAGCGAGAAGTTTTTTAATTTCCGATAACTATCTATGAAGTATGGAAAGAGGAACTTGAAGTCGGGAATTCAAGTGATTTTGTAAGGCGACTTAAGTTTTTCAGAAAGAAATTGTTCGTAAATAATGATATCATCATCTGCCTAGCCTTTTCCCAACTATGTTGGGGTCGGCTTCCAGTCAAACCGGATGCAGCTGAATATCAGTATTTTACATGGAGCGACTGCCTATCTGACCTCCACAACCCAGTTACTGGGTAATACGATACCCCTTGGTAAGACTGGTTGTCAGATTTTCGGGCTTCTGACGACCCGTAACGACTGTCAAAGATCCACAAATGACAGCCGGGACCAACGGCTTAACGTGCTTTCCGAGGCACGGAGGGGTCTTGGTATGTAAAGATGGTCACCCATCCACGGACCAACCGCGGCAAGCGTAGCTTAACCTGATCGATCGACCCGTGCGGCTGATATTACTTAGCCACAAGCCCCTCTTAAATAATGATAATGGCTCGGTAAAGTGTCTATAATAGTCTACAAAGTTGTAAACGAGAATCAGAGCTCATTGAATTGTACGAGTAGAACTTCATAGACTGCTTCACGAACGAGAAGGTTCTGATTCCGATTCTGAATTTAATTTGGAGATTAATATAGTATTTGTTTATAAAAGTCCATACCTATTTGAGAATGCATAAGGAATTTAAAAAAAAATCGCCTATTTCTTGGTCCAACAGGGTAATTAATAGTATATTATTGTGTTAATTATCGTTAAGTATTTTGTGTAAGTACTTAGTCTTGTAAGATCAGTAGATAAGTATAATATAAAAGTGCATTGTAAAAAAGGAGTACACATAATAACATGACGTCACATTGGATCATCTCTATACAACGAGGTTCTACCGGATCAACCGGCGAGACATATCGGTGTATTCTTAATTCGTCCCAAAAATTAAACCTACACTTAGGTTCACTTGCACTACAAATCACTAATGGCCGATTCCTATAATATACGGATTGTTATTGGTTAAAATTATTTCATATAATCTATGGTTTAGCGCTAAACAAATTTCAAATATCGATCTAGAATTGTTTGAAAAAGTTAAGAGACCGAATGATATTTTCGTCATATGCATGTTGTGATTTGTGGAGCAAGTATACATTTGCACAGGCTTTATATACATTTTTTGACATAGGCTTTTTTGTAAGCTAGGGTCGAATACAAATCTAATGAACTAAGAACACACTTTCACAGTTAGCTTTATAAAAATCAACTTTTTACAAATCAGGGATTTACAACTCTTTCCTCAATATACTAGCTGCATTTCAATACAAAAAGTCTAAAAGGTCCCTGATGTCTTTATAATTTGGACGTTTATACCTACTTAATTAAATTTTTAGGATAAACAGCCTCAATTCTTGGTTCTGTTCCTGGAAAGGTCCTCTGCCTCCTCGATCGTGTCTGGTAGTCTCATGTTCCTGGTCTCTGGCAGCATCAGGACGAGGGTACTGGATATCAGGCACATAGCCGCGAAGATCACCGTTGGCATGGATTTGTGGTATAGGGACTGTAAAAGAAAATGGTTTGGTTAGTTTCTGGACTGATTTACAATTATGATGGTTTGAGATTCTCAGATAGATCTTTGAAAGATTGCAAGACATTAAAGTCTCTTCCGGCACTCACAGGTCTTTTTATTCTTACTTTTTACTCAATGTATGGTGTCGTCACAAATTAATACAACCTACATTCGCCAATAGTGAAAAAGCAAGTCTATTCTTTAGTTTTCATATTGGCTCAGGATAGATTTGAGTGGAAAAAGGAAAGGAAGCTTTTGCCCAGCGGGGTAGATGGGTAACACACTATCAGTAGTAATGGCTTTCATTTTTTACACACAGTTCAACAACGTTCATTGCGTTATTTACGTTGTTGTACAGACAAATTTTTCGAACATATGAAGCCATGGTTAGCAATATCCTTAAACATTATTCAGATTGAGATTGATAGTGTGTTGGCATTAGGAAGAAATAAGCTGATTAGTCTTTAGTATATGTAAGTGAATCGGAAAAAAATCAAAGGCCCAGAATTTTCTATTGTAACCATAAAGTTAGCGCCAAAGAGACCTAAAATCGTGTATTGCGCAAGTCAAACTACGTGGTGTGTCAAGTCTCATCTTTCGTGGCACGCATTGTACATGATAGCTTCTTTCTCTGTAAAAACTGTCTGGCTTATCCGCTACTTACCAACAAAGGCGTCATCGGCGCAATAAGCGAGCCGATCCTGCCGGCCATGGAACACATGCTGATGAGGGTCTGCCTCATGTTCGTCGGGAACACCTCAGACACGTAGATGTACACGGAGCTGTAGGCCAGGGTCACGCTCCATTTGCCAACCAGGTACAGGGGAATGGACCAGTAGTCATCTGGAAGAGAAATGAGGGTTAATAGACGGTCGAATTAGGGTTTTCTGGCAAAATAAATGGTGATTAGTAGGCTGTCGAATTAGGGTATTCTGTCAAAGAAATAGGGACTAGTAGGCTGACAAATCAGGGTTTTCTGGCTAAATAGTTAGTAGCCTGTCGAATCAGGATTTTCTGGTAACGACTTCAGGGGGTACTGGGTCTAAGTGATATCAGAAAGTAGGAGTAAAGTAAATAGTGGTAGTATTAAGTCTGAAACTGTCAACCCGCCTTGAGCAAGCACGGTGATCAATGCTCGTGGCTTGTCTGTCCTTGACAATTCAAAAGTGCCTGTAATTGGTTTAATTGAAATAAATACTTTGAGTTTGAGTTCTGTATGAGATGAGGCCTTTGTCCTGCAGTGGGATAATTATAGGTCGTTATTATTATTAAGGAGAAAAGTTATATCGAGATCCCTATGTGCCTCGGAAAGCACGTTAAGCCGTTGGTCCCGGCTGTCATTTGTGGATCTTTGACAGTCGTTACGGGTCGTCAGTAGCCCGAAAGTCTGACAACCAGTCTTACCAAGGGGTATCGTATTACCCAGTGGATTGTGGATCTCAGATAGGCAGTCGCACCATGTAAAATACTGGTATTCAGCTGCATCCAGTTAGACTGGAAGCCGACCCCAACTTAGTTGGGAAAAGGCTAGGCAGATGATGATGAGGGAATTTATATCGATCGATATGAAAAGAATATGAATAGACAATCAGACATGGCCAGTGTTTTATGTAGGTATGTACAATACTGAATTTTATAGTCTATCTCCGGAGTAGAGGAAGTTTGAAAGTATGGCCAGTGACAAAAAGTTGTAAGGGTACCGTTTATTTTGGTATAGTCGTATAGGCAAGTAATAAAGAGGGATAAAACACATATGACTAGGCTAGAACAGTGATGTTTATAAATATAGATGGCTGGAAGGGAAAAGGAAGAAGTAAAGACAGCTAGCGAAAAACACGTTCCTTCCTTAAGCCTCTTATACACGGTCTATCTGGCAGAATCTGGCTGTACGTCCCGATATGGTCATGAATGATGCACGACGATAAACAACGTCGAAGTACGTCGATAATTGTTATTAATTGCTTGTAGGATTTGCACGACCAATTTTGCATCAAGCGAGCGCCCCCACCACCGCGAACATCGTGCAGATACACAGTGAATAGCGCGGACGTAGGTACGTCCGTAAGATCGTGCGTCGTGCGTGCTTGATCGTGTATAATAGCAGATTTACCATTTAGAGCGTGTGTTGGAAGCCGAACGGACACCCAAATGGATCGTAAAACACTCACGATTTATTGAAAGATAAATAAGTCTCAATCTATCATATCTTAAACATTCATGATATTATTCATTTAAGGATACATTGCACGTTTATGATTAAAAAAAAAATATTTAGAACCTCTTCCTATTTTTTTCCTCTCTTCGACCGCTGCTGACAACATCAGAAGAACTCCCATTTTTTTGGCGTTTTGATCATAACTGGTGGCATTTTCATTTAAAATAAATAAAAAACGTGCGCTTATTTAATTCGTTTGATTACATCTAGCAGGCTGGATGCGCGCACGATAGTGTCTATGCTACGTCCAACATCGCGGCCGTACAGCTGGGATGGATCGTGTATAAGAGGCTTTAGTAGGTATAATATTAGAAAGGTCCATGCTCGCGTTTTTGTGCAGCGTCACACACAATATGTATATCAAATTAATAATTAAACAATACTTTTATTGTCCCTGATTTCGTTCGGATGTGATCGTGATCGTACGTTTATGAAGATAAGCACGATAGGTAGGTACACACACGTGTAGAATGTTTCACCACTTCGCAAGGTCGACGGACTGACGCGTCAGCGAAGTTCGCTTTCACATTGGCGATTTATCGCGCGACTATTGAAAGTAACTTGGCCTTTTTTATGTTTAATGGTAGATTTTTATTGGTTAGGTGCTTACTTTTGAAGTTAGATTAAAATACGTTAACTAGTTTTATGTTTTGTTGTTTGTTTTTTTTTTTTGTTTTGTGTTTTTTTTCTTGCTGATTAAATATAATACATGTGATGTTTTAAGATCTAATCTATCCATACTAATATGCGAAAGTGTGTCTGTCTGTCTGTTAAAATACAACGTCCTCTTCACGCTTAAACTGCTGAACCGATTTAGATAAAATTTGGTATAGAGTTAGTTTGAGTCCCGGGAAAGGACATAGGATAGTTGTTATCCCGATATTCCCACGGGATCGAAACTTATGCGGGTGAAACCGCGGGGCGCCGGCTAGTACCCATTATAAATGCGAAAGCGTGTCTGTCTGTTTGTTACCTCTCACGCTTAAACTGCTGAAGCGATTTAGATGAAATTTGGTATAAGTAGGGATAGTTTTAGTCCCGGGAAAGGACATAGGATAGTTTTTATCCCGATATTTCCACGGGATCGACATTTATGCGGGTGAAACCGCAAGGCGCAGCTAGTTATATAATTATAATCGCGTGTATTTTCCTCAATTTTTTCTTTCAAGACTGTAAATGAGTTCGCGACCCAGCTATCTAACATGCTCTGAAATAATCTGTTGTTAGGGTTCTGTACCGAACGAGGGCCAACGGGATATTACTAGCTACTAGCTCCGCTGTCCGTCTGTTCGTCAGTCTGTCACAAAGATGTATATTTTGAATCGTAACAGGCAGACACTTGAAATTTTCACAGACTTTGTACTATGGCCGCTAGAATAACAAATAATAAAAATAAAGTTAAACATTAAAGTTGGTACCCTTCCACAACCCTTCGGCTTATTTCTCACTGGGACACCATGGTGGCGCAACCATGGTTGCCCTGCCAGCAAAATATATACAGCTTTGCGGTTGGTATCTCACCAGACGTCCAATCGAATGCACAACCAACCATACATTTTGTACAGTGCGACCATGGTTGCGCCGCCATTGGTGTCCTAGTGAGATAGGGCCCTTAGTGTGCGAGTCCTGCTTCGACTTAGCCACTTTTTTAAAGAATTTATTTTAGTTTGAGAATGTTTGATTACTAAGGTAAATAATAAATGCTTTGAGATTTTCGCGTCATGAAATTAGTCGCGCGATCAAAACCGTGAATGTGTACCCAGCCTTAATTAAATCCACTTGTAAGCTAAATTCATTATATCCGCATTTTGTTTCCGTAGTAAACAAAACTTGTACAAACGCATATGTTTACTATTGAGCCGCTATTCATATTCTAATGTTTTCCATAGGTATGTTTATGTACTGCGTTAGCCTTGTTGATATGAGGCAATGTATTATAATTAAATAACTGACTGCACTTTGAATTGCGGAATTTATCGGTAGTTAATCTAAAATTATATATATTTTTATTATATATTCTGCCCGCGACTTCGCTCGTTGCATCATAATATCGCCTGCTCGCGCTATTTCTTCGTTTTTGCTTAGCTTTCTTTGTGACTTATTTCCGTTTGCTCGGCTCTTGAGGGTCGTAGCGTGATGTTAAATAGCCTATAGCCCAATCCGGGCTATCAAATGTAAAAATAAATTTTCAAATTCGACCGATAGTTTCCGAGATTAGGGCGTTCAAACAAACAAACTCTTCAGCTTTATTAAAGATTAAATTTTTTCCATGCCTTTCATTATTTTTTAATATCTTTATAGAACTTATGTTGTGGTAGATGAGTACTTATTTGTTTTTTCCCACGTGTTTGATTTACTTTAATATATGTAGAACTAGCTGACCCGGCGAACTTCGTACCGCATACTGGCTAAATGTATGAGAAAATGAATTATCTTCATTATTTTTTTTTCGAGAATTTTTCTCACGGTTTCATAGTTTTTCTGCCGGGGCGGAGACAAATCAAACATCATAAAATCGGTCCAGACTTTCTAGAGTTATAAATTGTGTAACTAACCCGACTTTGTATTATCCTAACTAATATTATAAATGCGAAAGTAACTCTGTCTGTCTGTCTTTCTGTCTGTCTGTCTGTCTGTCTGTCTTTGCTTCACGCCTAAACTACTGAACCGATTTGTGTGAAATTTGGTACAGACATAGTTTGGAACTTGAGAAAGGACATAGGATAGTTTTTATTACAAAAAATAAAATAAAAAATAAAATTTATTCCGGACATACAGCGCCATCTATTGGTCAAGAGTCGGCATCAATTCAGTACTGAAAATTCATCGGAAAAATGTAAATAAATAGTAAAAAGGTATGAAAATATAATATAATACAACTTTTAGTACAAAGAAAATGCTCTAACGGAGTATAGATAATTCTATTAGTACTATATGTCGAGTTGGTGATCGCGCAATGGTGTCGATCGTTACACGAGTTCGGTTCATGTTATTGTTTTAATTCATCGGAAAAAAGTAAATAAATAGTAAAAAGGTATGAAAAAAATAATATCAATATAATAAAACTTTTAGTACAAAGAAAATGCCCGAACGGAGTATAGATAAATAATCCGAGTTGTCACTATGCTCGATAGATGGCGTTGGGATCGAAATAGATCGCGCTATGGTTTCGTTACACGCATTTGGTTGGGTTCCACATTTCATTTTTGAAGAGATCCCGCGAGATCGGGAACTATGTGGGTAAAACCAAAAATCTGCCGGAAGTCACTATTCCACGCGAACGAAGTCGCGGGCAAAAGCTAGTTTACCATATATGTAGATCGATATCGCCAACAAATGGAATAGGTATTTCGAAAATAGAAATGTTTATAAACATAGATTACGATTCCTTAGATACTTAAACAAAATGTGACATTTTTCCCAGAAAAACAACATGATGTAAATGTGTTCGAAATATGAACAGCAGTTAACCTCTTCTACTTTGATAAAATACTAGCTTACGCCCGCGGCTTCACCCAGGTAGTATGTCGATAAAAAGTCTAAAGCCTATGTCCTTCCCAGGATTCAAAGTATTCCCATACCAAATTTCATGAAAATTAGTCCAGCTCCAGCCGTTTCGGAGATTAGCCAGAACAAACGGACAGGCAGACAAAAATTAAAAAAAAAATTGTTTTTATAGGTAAGTACCGTATATACTTTCGTAATAAACATTAACACAACACACGCGTGAAATTTCACCCTCCCCATTCAGCCTCTTAGGGGTAGAATTTCTAAGAACGCTTTCTTAGTGGATATCTACTCTTCACAAAGAACACACCCTCCAAGTTTCATGTCTCTAGGACCAGCGGTTTAGGCTGTGCGTTGATATATCAGTCAGTCAGGACTTTGAATTTTATATATATAGATTTTTAATAGATTTATTTAAATTTATTACGATAGCCTTACTATGACAGGCTGTTGGCAGATATTCTGCAGTGGAACCTTTACGAGCTCATAGTTATAATAAAATGGATATGTCCTTTACCATCAGAGTGACAGTAAAGGTTGAGAAAAAATATATGTGCCAGACAGAATGAAATATCGTTAGTAATGATATGTCCATTGCGCACGTGTTCATTTTTATATAACGAATAACGTGACCAGCTGGCCATAGATTGAAATATATGTTTAATAAAAACGATTAATTTTGCGATTGAGCATGAGTTACTGGCAACACATAATACATATATAATGTAATGGCATTGAACTAGTCTTCTTTATCGGTTTTATACAGTTGGTTAAAAATATATCGTAATTAAATCAATGTACAAATAGAATAAAACCTGGTTAGGAAGTTCCATTAGTTGTCCATGAAGGGGCTGTAGATGTATTCACATACGAAGATTGTTAAGATATGAAGTAAATTTGGCATACATATAAATGAAGAATTTAGAGAAATAAAATGTAGATAAGTCATTTCCGAGTTTTTTATCCCGTATTTTGCACCTGCCATGTTTTGTCTTTGCATAACATTAAGGTTGACTGGTAGAAAATGCATATTAAGCCGGCCTTTGCACAGTATTTTTTTTTACTTGTGCATACAGTTTTAATAAATCTATAAAGGCAATATTGAAACTTAAACAGCCAATTTTACTATGGGTACTTACTTCTTGGCAAGAAAGCGAACAGCAAGCTCATCAGCGAACAGGTCAGATACGTGGCCACCAGCGTCTGCTTCCTTCCATACTTGTCCAGGACTATCACAACCACGATGTACGCCGGGATCTCCACCAGCGTCACCAGCATAAAGCTCACGTACCTGTTACTGCTCAACGACACAGAGTTAATCGACAATCCATAGTAAACTAAAGAACATGTCATCCACAAGAAAGAACAAATCATCAATCTTTTCCATATTATACTAGAACGTATTGCCTTCGAAAACTGAGACTTCTTATCCGTGGTCTGGCTTTCAACCTTCAACAGAGGATCTCCTAAAGAGTCCAGCTCAAGTTTTCTAGGATCCAAATTGTTGATTTTCGCTGCTTTTTTGAGTACTGTCACAGCTTTGTCTCTTTTGCCTTTGCTGAGGAGCCAACGGGCGCTTTCATTCATGAACCAGATGTAGATTACCACGATAAGGGCTGGGCAGTAGAGGATAAGGATGTAGGTACGCCAGCTGTCGATGACCCAAGCAAGGAGGGCGATGAGGACCACGCCAATGACGAAGGTCATATTACACATGGCGGATACTATGACTCGTTGTTTGAGGCCGACCAGCTCGATAACTGTAAGGAATAAATTAGTATCAATATGGGCAAGTCGTGAGAAACGCCGTATATAGTTAAAGATATTGAAGATAGTACGAATTCTGATGTCTTTCCTAATACGTTTAGTGGATCTCAAAATGGAATTAATAAAGTAATGTTTTATATTGCTTTGATCGTTCTTGACTGTGGTGTTATCGATTAATTATTATAATCTAGAGTGTCTTTTTTAAGATAGACAACATCGAGGGGATTAATGTAGGTATTCATAATTTTTAATAAGATTACGAAACATTGCGTGCACAAATTATCGATATGAGACAAACTACATCATAACGAACGACCTTACAACATTGTCGAGCTGATAAATACTTTGGTAAAACAAGTTTTACTCATAGGCCTAATAATCTAGGTATATTAGCAAAATTATTATTGTTAGAACTTTTTATAACTGCTAAAATAATATATCGTATCAAGTTGGCAACTAGCTAAGTTGCTGAGTTCCCAACTTGCTAACTTATTTCGATGGTTTCCCTAGAGAAGCAAGTCATTTCCTCCGAATAACAGTGTTTTTAATGTCGATTATGATATTCCTGGAGTAGAATTACGAAAATCCTAGAACTTATGGAAAATTGGACACAATTATCAAAATAAAAAAAATAAAAACACTTACTAAAGACATAAGCCGACGGATACAATCCACCACCAAACGCCGCCTCCAAGAAATGCAACGCTACATAAGTCAAATAATTTGGCGCAAACGCTCTCGAGAAACCAAATATGAAGCTGGTGGTTGCCGCGAAACCAACAGCCACTTTCCTTCCGAACCGGTCAGAAATGGCTCCGGTGAACAACATGGCGACGAACATCCCACAGTTGTGAATGGTCCCAACTAAAGCCCTCTTCCATTCCTGACAGCCGAGGTTAAACTGAAAGATGAAGAAGATTTAGAAATTGCTCAAGTGTCTTAAAATTAAGTAGCATGTTTAGAGCGTGGAGTTTACATATTTAGCGCAGTGGCGTCCACCTCCTGTACTTCGATTACTGCGGACAAATATAGTATTATTATGTAAAGCCAATAACTTGGTAACGAGTCTACGTGTAATTTGTTAGAAAATTCAAATTACATATGGACTCGGACTACAATTGCCCACATAATGCAAAACTCTTGGGCGAGGTAGTAAACGCAAAATAAAATGTAGCAGATATGGTTGAAAATGTACATTTCATTGATAAAAGGCTCTTTTTTGCCAAAATAAACAATATTCACAGAGCAGTTGACATGAGAAAGTGGAATAAGCAAACAGACACAGTCTCATATTACACAAATAAGGATAAGAGTTTCTTTCGCAAATATTTTAGTATTACTTCACGTAAGTACTTTCCGAACGAGAAAACATTCCCAGTTTGTATATAGGCTTGATATTTATCAACTGCTATGTTTAAAAGGCTAAACAGTATTCTCGAGTCTATATTCTAGAATGAAAGTCAAGCATTAAACTCGACTCAAATTTACAGTTTTTAGTTGAGATTAATGCTTGAGTAAGTACTGGGAAGTGATGAAAGGTGGTTGTTTTGGGGGCTGCCATTTGTAATTTTTGCACGTTCAAAAAGTGCTGATTCTCCACCAAATTTTTTGAATATCTTAAGTATCGTTCTAGAATACGAGCCTTAGACAAAGCATTTAGAACATTAGAACAATCATTCGTCTTTTCAAGGCATTGAAATAAAACTAAGAACAATTAAATTAATACTATTATTTTTTACTGACCTCTTTAACAAGTGAATACTCGTCTTCATAGACATATCTCTCACATTCCATGGTTCTGTTCATGTCGAAGTTGTGGGGCAGACACTGGAACTCCGAGTTGTTAAGGGGTATGTACATCTTGCAAGACTCTGGTTTGTTTAGTATGTGGTTCGTCGGGACGGCGTAGTTTATCCAGGAGGTGTCATTGAAGCGTTGCTCGCAGCCGTCAATCTCGCATCTGTGGACAAAATTAGAAATCCATCTATAAGTTAGCTTCGTTCTTCGTTATACAGCTTGGAAGTCTTCGTCTACAATCTACTACCAATTTGCGACTGCAAATGGCGATTTTGTTGTACGTAATCATATTATTTTGTCATCATTTGAATCTTGGATTGCGTGCCATCTGCCCAGCATTGCAATTAGTATAAAACATTTTTTACGAAAAATAATGGAGAAATCCTGATAAACCTAGTAAACAAAACAATTAACGTTTGTCCTCTTTTTATAATACCTTAAAATAGAAGAGTTGCAACAAGAACTTATAAGGAAAATGAACTCTGTGATTATTTTAGTACATCACGAGAGCAACAACCGGAGCAAATTGAGACAGTACGTCAGGTCCCGATCCTCAAATAAATTAAAAAAAAGTTTAGTTCAATCACCTATTTATAACAAGAGAGCGTGGTTTAAAGAAGTTTTATGATATAAAATTAAAATAATCGAGCTGACTATTGACAAAGGTAAATAATATATTGGCCATCAATCCAATCTTTCGAAATTGTAGAATCTGAAATTATTTGGTTCGAGAATGATCCAGAGGGATAATTGCATAACACACTATCAGTAGCAATGGGTTTCATTTTGACAGTACAAAAACATACATTGTTCTATTTACGTTGTTGAGCAAACATATTTTTCGAACTTATGAAGCGATGAAGACGAAAGTCTGACCAGTGCGTGTTGCATAGTGATGACAAATGGCACTAAACACACATAAAGTCACCCAAAGGGCAATAGAGAGGGCTATGCTTGGAGTTTCCCTGCGTGATCGAATCAGAAATGAGGAAATCCGAAGGAGGACCAAGGTAACTGACATAGCCCGAAGAATTGCCAAACTTAAGTGGCAGTGTGCAGGGCATTGCTCGCAGAACAGATGGCTGATGGGGCCGAAAGGTTCTGGAGTGGCGACCGCGTACCGGAAGACGTAGCGTTGGAAGGCCTCCCACAAGGTGGATCGACTACCTTGTGAAGGCACCCGTTGGATGCGAGAAGCACAGAACCGGTCGAAGTGGAGGTGCTTGGAGGAGGCCTATGTCCATCAGTGGACGTGTTTCAGGTGAAATGATGATGATGAAGCAATGGTTTAGCAATATCTTTCAAAATTATTCAGATTGAGATTGATATGTGTTACGCAATTAGTATAGGGTGAAGTACTGTCTCTAGAAATTTAGTTTTTATAAACCATCTATTTATGACTACCGTCATGCGTGCTTGGATCAAAACATACTCCCAATTTGGTTTTTATTTTTGAAAATTTGTTCTGTATAGTTTTTTATATACTTGGTAACCGGTTGCGCGTCAATAGCCCTGCCAGCCTGTATTATATTTGAAATATTTAGTACGACATGATTATAATTATGACTTCCAGCTCCAACACTAACCTAACCACATTTGACTCCTAGTTGTTGGAAAATTTAAATTAATGTTTCATGTAAATGAGACATTCAAGTGTAAAATATAAAGTATCATATAATACCAACAGGTGTATTACGTACACCTACCCTTACGTATATACCTTTGATTGCTGATATGAAATGAAATCAATGTTGTAAATGGCTTTGCAGTAAAAATGATATTAAAATAGCGCTTTTACCAATTTTTTTAGTATTTCATGAAGTAAGTAATATTATAGAAATCTGAATGATGATAAAGTGAATAAAGCTGGGTTCGAAGAAAAAAAAAAGGATAAAAAAGTTTTTAGGGTTCCGTACTTCAAAAGGAACAAACGGAACCGGTATAGGATCACTTTCTTGTCCGTCCGTCAGTGTCTGTCAGTTTGTAAACACCCTTTTTCTCAGGAACGCGTGGAGGTCAATTTGTTGGATCAAGTTAATTATATAATCCATGTATATTTCGCTCATTTCCCTGAATATATGGAAATTATAAAGCACTTCCCGATGTACCTACATCATTTACGAAACATAGGCATATAATGAGACTTTAGATGAGGTCATGTATAAGGTCCTGAGAAACGAAATTATACTCAACATCGCGCAACACCCATATAAGGAGAATCATTTACGTATAGCAACTGGCAACTTTAACCGACTGTGAAGGTTAGAGGACGATGCTTATTATAAAACATAAATAATTATAATTAATTAATTGCCGTTTTTTGAATTTTCCACAGTAGTTTTTCATGAAGATTTAATCTGTTGTATATTTTAACTGGAGAACCAAGGAAGATAATGGCTAATTAACAATCCAAAATGAACATAACATAATATCATACCATCACGCATGTAATCCCCGCAGCGTTAAGCAGAGGTGTATGTACCTATGGTACACCCACATATCACCAGCCATATAATAGGAAAAATAGGATAATATAGGAAATCAACTGAATCACCATTAAAATAAAGTTGATATTTGTTTAACTTGAAATAAAATTTGAAACATAAGTTTGTATAGACTTTAGATTCACTCTATGCCTATTTAAGGTGAATGCGCAGTGGTAGACCGCGAAATTCAAATTTTCTTACGTTTTTTGCAATTTGCAGGCCAGTGTCAGGTTGTATCTTGATCAAAATTTGATTCGCGACAATAACAGGTACGTATTTATAGAATTATAATCATTAGAATCATTAATACATCTTTCTAAGTTAGATTTGTACCACTAAGCAGTTTTCCATAAGAGATTTGTTGTCGTGGTACAAATCTAACTTAGAAAGATGTATTAATGATTCGAATGATTATAATTCAGTAAATACGTACCTGTTATAGTCGCGAATCAACTTTTGATCAAAATACAACCTGACACTGATCTGAAAATTGCGAAAAACGTAAGAAAATTTGAATTTCGCGGGCTACCCGGGCACTTCCCCCTTAAATCAATCAACTCCGCCTATCGCAGTCCACTGCTCGACATAGACCTCTGTTCGTTCGTGCTCTGGCCGTTTTGCGTGAATGTGACGCATGTTTTCCTCCAATTTGTTATTTTTTTGTTTGTGTTCTTTTTCTGCGTCATGTTTATCTTTCTTTTTTCCTACTCTTCTACTCTCTCTCCTCTCTTTCTGGCCTGCACCCTAATTGCGTAACACACTATAAATTACAATCTGAAACATTTTAAAGGATATTGCTAATCCATTGCTTCATATGTTCGAACAATTTGTCTGCTCAACCACGTAAATAATTCAATGAATATTGTAGAACTGTCAAGTGTTAGTGTGCAATTACCCCACTGGACCCAAGAATGAAATATATTTCGAATAATACAAAAGTCAAACCCACCTATAAGCCAGTTCCTGGGCTTCAAAAATAAAGCCACATTCGAAGAAGCTGCTGAGCAGGATAGGGAAGAGAAGTAATACGAAGTTCAGTAGGTTATATCTGCCGTGAGGTCCCAAGCTCTCGAGGACCGAGTCCAGGTTGATCTCTTTCTTGATTTCCTCCATGGTTCAGGTGCTTCGCTCGGCTTGGTGATTACCTGGAAAGAGGAATTGAAGGTTACTTATGATAATAGCACAATGTTGGAGAAATTTCTCATGGGACCAAGACTTACGCAGGTGAAACCGAGGGGCGCAGCAAATTTGCTATAGGGAATCTTTTCTCTTTATCGAGTGAAGCTGTAGCGGTATCTACAACGCCTCATGCGAACATTGCGTCATACTGACGTCACGCAAATCCTGCATCTCGCAAGCAGAGTTTACCGCGCAACTAGCATAGATACAACGGCCCGACATGATCATCGGGCAATCATGAATCACTCGCCAGACACAACACCCGTCTGGTCGGAGGATCCTCCCTTTTCTATAGAGTATGAGTGAACTTTACACCCTGTTCCTCATACCTCTATAAAGCAATGACAACAAGTGGTGCACATTAGCCTAGGATCGAAAGAGCTGGAAGTCATGGGGAGAGACTTTTGCTCAGTTGTGGGGTTGTTGTAACAATAGGTGAAGCATTGGTATACTTATGTTTTCACAGGTGGTGATGGATATCACAGATTTGGCATAAAGCTTTTGTTAATGGCGAGGCGCTATTGAAGACTTCAACTTGAAATATTTGACTAAAAAACCTAGCCTTTTTCCAACCATGTTGTGGTCGGCTTTCAGTCTAACCGGATGCAGCCGAATATCACTATTTTACATGAAGCGACTGCCTATCTGACCTCCACAACCCAGTTACTTGGTAATTAGATACTCCATTGTCAGACTGGTTGTCAGACTTTCGGGCTTCTGACGATCCGTCGGCATCATCATCATCATTTCAGGCGAAAGACGTTCACTGCTGGACATAGGCCTACCCCATGGGGTAGGCCTATACGGGCGTTACGGGTTGTCAGCCGGTTGAAGTGGAAGTGCATGCACTTCCACTTCAACCGGCTGACAACCCGTAACGACTGCCAAAGATCCACGAATGACAGCTGGGACCAACGGCTTAACGTGCTTTCAGAGGCACGGAAGGGTCTTGACATGTAGATGGTTACCCATCCACGGACTAACCGCGGCAAGCGTAGCTTAACTTGATCGATCGACTCGTGCGGCTGTTATTACGTAGTCACAAGCCCCCTATTAATGTGACCAATAGTCTCTTCTTTATTATCTACCTTTATTGTCTGCGGTTTTGGTTCAATTTCTGTTTTACGACTAACATTGTCTTGAGATGAATTGATCTCGTATCTGAACCTTATCTATCGACTCGTGCAGCTGTTATTACTTAGCCACAAGCGCCTCAAGAGTTAGATCAAGTCTAAAGATTATTTATGTTGATCTTTGCATAACATTAGTATTATGACTGCATTGCTTATTTACTTCGCCAATTGTTTAGTATAAATGTCGCAGCTAACTGGTTAAATTAGCCGATTAGTTAACCGCCTGGCATTTGGAAGTAGTGCTCGCCTCGCTTCGCTCTCTCGGCTCGCACGCGGTTGATCACTAACCGAACCCGTTTTGTTGGGGTGCCCTGGCTTAGTTACTGCGAAGAATTTGGCTCGCGCGTGATTGGTTACAGTTCCAGCCTAAACTATAATTTAATATCATTCAGGCCGTTTAGTTAAAAGTCTAGGCGGTTAACTAAACGGCTAATTAAACCAGTTGGCTGCAACATATACATAAAGTACTTGGAACTTGCACATGCAAAGTCAAGTGCAGATAATTCGTCATTCTTTTCAAGATCAGATGTACTTATACATGGAACTAAATCATTAGTTCCACTTTATTCCTAGTTGTGTCTTTGTTCTCACACGTAAACATAATTCTAAACAGGGATTTTAATTAGGCCGTTAATCTAAGCCTTAGAGCTAAACTAATTGATTTGATTCAACTTAATGATATCTGTGTTGTTGCGTGTTAAATGCATCAGTTACGCATGAAGTAAAAAATGGCGTAGGGATAAGAACAATAAGAAAACTAAAGTTAGAATAAATCAGGCAGATTGTTTAAAAGCTGTAGTACAGACGCCAGTACATCAAGTTACTACAATCTGTCAAATTTCTTTAATAGATTTTCAACTTTGTACCTAAAGCATAAGGTTCAAAGTTTATTGGGAAAATTTGACAGTTTCGGGTAGCTTGATGTGCTGGCGTCTGTAAAATGACTAGAAATTATTTGAAACACATATCTGTACAACAAAATACAAGACAATACTAAATGTAGTATTACAGGGGGTCTCTCTATTATAATAAAGTGCATAAATGCTTGACATTTATGCACTTTATTATAATAATTTTAATGTTTATTTTCAAGTGCGTTAATAAAATCCTCTCCGCTGCGCTCCGTTCTGTCTGCGCTGAGCCAAACTTCTGCAAAAACTACGGATTTCGTGCTTACAGAGTGAACTACCATTGGATAACTTTATAACTACAATTTTATCATTGTGAATTCCAAATCATCATATTATCAACCAAAACCGGTTTTTCGGTGGATCACATCACTGCATTTTATATATTATTATTGATGAAATCATTTCGCAAAGTATTTAGGTCATATTAAATTATTATTCAAGTTTTTAGTCACCCACACGCAATGATAATGTAAAGGAGCCATTGTGTGCATGATGTGTTACTTTGTTCTGTTATTAATGTGACCAACATAATCTGCTTCGACTTCCAGTCTAACCAGATGCAGCTGAATACCAGTATTTTACATGGAGCGACTGCCTATCTGACCTCCACAACCCAGTTACGGGGTATTACGATACCCCTAGGTAAAACTGGTTGTCAGTCTTTCGGGCTTCTGACGACCCGTAACGACTGTCAAAGATCCACGAATGACAGCCGGGACCCTGGGACCAACGGCTTAATGTGCTTTCCGTGGCACGAAGGGAATCTTGGTATGTAAAGATGGTCACCCATCCAGGGACCAACCGCGGCAAGCGTAGCTTAATCCGATCGATCGCCACGTGCTGCTGTTATTACTTAGCCACAAGCCCCCTATTAATGTGACCAATATTCTCTTCTTTATTATCTACCATCATTGTTTGCGGTTTTGGTTCTATTTCTGTTTTATGACTAACATTGTTTTGAGATGAATTGATCTTTGTGTCTCTTTTAAGTGTTACTATATTAGAGCCAGGACTTTGAGGTAATTTTTAAGTTATGGAACAACAAACTGAATGTCATACTTAATAAAGTTCAAATTCCATTGCAACCAAAAACTTATTAGGACCTTTTTGTTTAATAAATGGTTACTCAAAAATCAACTTAGAATGCATTTCGCTAAAGTAGATAACTGATTATGTGGCGAGGGTTATATTATAATTTGAGATTATGAACTCTGGTTTTTATCAATACTTGCGTTGTTTTGGCTTTTTAATTTGAATATGTTGGTGATAACGAAACATAGGCATTATTCAGACCAAACGCATTGTCTTTTTCTAACTTATGCGGGTGAAACCACGGGGCGCTGCTAGTTTTTTTATAGAACTACTGTTCCCGTATAAGTCTCGATCCCGCGGGAACATCGGGATAAAAAGTGTTCTATGTCCTTTCCCGGAGCTCAAACTATCTCTATCCCCATCTAAATCGGTAAAGCGGTTTAAGCTTGAAGAGGTAACAGACAGACAGACATACACACTTTCGCATTTATAATATTAGTATGGCTTTCATATTTTTCCAATTAATAGGCATTAATGTAACCTACTAATATTATAAATGCGAAAGTTTGTGAGGATGTTTGTTACTCTTTCACGCAAAAACTAATGAACGGATTTTGATGAAACTTTACAGTAATATAGCTTATAAATCAGAATAATACATAGGATACTTTTTATCCCGATATTCTCACGGGATCGACATTTACGCGGGTGAAACCGCGGGGCACAGCTAGTATAGCATAAAGATCCTGCTACTCTTTCTAACCTTTCTTCCTATTCGATTCCGTAATCTAGGTACAAGAAATCCGTGAAATTACGTGCTGGTTTGTAGTTAGCAATTTACTATGCCCGTGGGTAGTCCCTTCCTGGTTCAAATCCCGCGTCGTCACACGCTGTCACATCACAAGAATATTAATGTATCTAACTATGATTCACACACTCAACATAATAGTATGGCTTGTGGCGCTTCTTGTATAATAATTGTGGCTGCATTATTATGGTAGGATATTAATAATAGTTTATTATTATTAAACTTGCTGTTGCCAACCTCGTAGTTCAGCTAACATGCTTTTTTTTTTTAATCGTTTATTCTACTAATCCATACTATCCATACTAATATTATAAATTCGAAAGTAACTCTGTCTATCTGTATGTCTGTCTGTCTGTCTGTATGTTACCTTTTCACGCCTAAAACACTGAACCGATTTAGATGAAATTTTGTATAGAGATAGTTTGAGTCCTGGGAAAGGACATAGGATAGTTTTTATCCCGGTATTCCCACGGGATCGAAAAGTTTCGATCCCGTGGGAATATCACCCGCATAAGTATGCGGGTGAAACCGCGGGGCGCAGCTAGTAATATTATAAATGTGAAAATTTATGAAGATGTTTGGATGTTTGTTACTCAATCACGCGTAAACCGTTGAACAGATTTGGATGAAATCTGGGACACAGGTAGTATATAACCAGGATTAACATATATAATACTTTTTATCCCGATATTCCCACGGGATCGAAACTTACGCGGGTGAAACCGCGGGACGCTGCTAGTTCAAAATAAGTACTCGTAGGTACACACATGTGACATCTACCAACCCGCACTGGGCCCGCATGGTGGATTACGGCCCATTCCCTCTTACAGAGAGGAGGCCTATGTACCAGAACATTATAGGCTGATTATGGTATGCTTATGTTAATCGTTGGTAATAGGTACACACAAATGTCCTGCCAAAGCGCAGTACAGTTAATCAGTGTTCTCGTGGATAGTCTTCGTGAATAACATACACTTTAAACTTCTATAGCTTGTTGCGCAGACAAATTTTTTGAACATATGAAGCAATGTATTAGCAATATCCATCAAAATTATTCAGGTTGTGACTGATCCTGTGTTACGCAAAAGAATATAATGGGTGCCGCTCAAGGAATTACGAAAAACCATAACGCACATCTAGCTAAAATGTACAAGGAACATGTTATGGATAAGGAACATATTACGACTTCGTACATCATCTGCCTAACCTTTTCCCAACTATGTTGGGGTCGGCTTCCAGTCTAACCGGATGCAGCTGAATACCAGTATTTTACATGGAGCGACTGCCCATCTGACCTCCACAACCCAGTTATTGGGTAATACGATACCCCTTCGTAAAACTGGTTGTCAGAGTTTCGGGCTTCTGACTACCCGTAACAACTGTCAAAGATCCACGAATGATAGCCGGGACCAACGGCTTAACGTGTTTTCCGAGGCACGGAGGGGTCTCGGTATATAAAGATGGTCACCTATCCACAGACCAACCGCGGTAAGCGTAGCTTAACCTGATCGATCGACCTGTGCGACTGTTATTATTTAGCCACGGGCCCCTCATATTATGACTTCGTTATATTCAGAAATAATAACTTTTTTTTAGTTTCAAAAATAAATAGTTACGTACCTATAATTAATCATTGTTTCGCACATAATTATAACGTTCTGATCATAATTTTATCTTATTTTATTTTTAGTCTCTTGGGAACATTACCAGTCGATAGCGATGCGGATGAATTTTTCGACGCTATATTTTAGTTTCTGTATAGTTTTAGTTAAGTTAGGATTTAATTTTGTTATTTTTAGTATAAGATATACATAGATATTATATTTGTATAGCCTATATTATGTAAGTTGTTCCACATTTCATTTTTGAAGAGATCCCGCGAGATCGGGAACTATGTGGGTAAAACCAAAAATCTGCCGGAAGTCACTATTCCACGCGAACGAAGTCGCGGGCAAAAGCTAGTAGATATTATATTTGTATAGCCTATATTATGTAAGTACTCTTGAATAAAAAATTTTAGGTCATACTAATTTTATTGTTCTACTTAGAAAAGCTATTTTCCATCACCCTGTATCCCTAACCACGCGTGGGCACATCCTGTATACGCAGAGATAATCCGCAGTTACCTTAATTGTATAAATTAATCGTCCAATTGGTAATTGTGGCGATTAGCCGCTGCTCAATACACTAATTGACCTTTTAATTTATGAATGGGAGTGACTTTATTAACTAGGGTTGGTAGTCTGACTCATAGGACGGTGGGAAGGAGCTTAGGAATTAACTCTCGGTTTCTATGACTAACTAGTCCTTAGTACCGCTGTTGCTAGGCATCGCTTCTTTTACTAATGCTTTGCTAAGTCTATACAAATATTTTAAAGAAGTAACATTTGTTTGTAAGCAAATTTGATTTTTTTTTTACCTTTGTAATTTATGGTAATTTCGTAGTATTGTGTTTCAAAGATATAACATGGAGCCATGTAAAGCTGCTAGACAATTTGTAAAGTTATTGGACATGTTAGAATAATAATTTGTAAGTATCCTTTTAATTTTTTACATGCAACGTGTTTAAATATTTGTATGCCAGTCTGGCGAAACATGTGAGATCATAATTCTATTTATAATGACCTTAATGTACTACGTTTTAAAGCAAATAAATATTATATTCTAGAAAAAACACCTAAAAAATGAAGGTTGCAGTTCTGTTTTGTAAAAAAGTTGCGAGTTTACATAGGTATCTAGAAAGTAAGACGTTTCAATATAATATAACAATATAACATCTGTTCTTGCCATAAACTGTAATTTTATTTACTTAGAAATAAACACGGTAATGCTAAAAATAATTCATGGTCCACATCCACATATGGTTCTGCCTACCACATATGGTATGGTATGATAGAGTAAAATATTTCGCAATGTAGCGCCAGATACTGGCTGCAACCGGTTATCAAGTTTTAGAAACCGGATTAATCTAGTTCAGTTAAATTTTGATAAAGTATATTTTTGGAAACGTTACTTTTGGCAACTTTGCATTGTGAAGGTATTATATTGGTGTGGTGTGTTTTCGACATGTTTAATTTCAGGGGCATTTTTAAGCTTTAAATAGAACTCCAAAATTATGACATTTATTTATAAAACCTACCTAATACCTAGTTGTAATACGCCAAAGTTACCTACTCAAAAAGTTGTATTCAATGAACCAGCTCATTCAAAATTATTTTTATCAAGCATATTATTTTCAATTTCGGTTAACACGACGCGAGCCGAGAAAAATATCTATAAATTAATACAGCCTTACTTGGCTCATGAAATTGAATTTACTCTAAAACACATTAACCCTAACGAAGCGATGCAGAATCCATACAAAAACTCGAAAATCTAGTCCTAAAAACGGCAGGATCTCCACATAATCAATTTCGTGTGTAGTTCTGCAGCACAGTGTCACATTATAAGGCATTATTTACGTTGATGTGCTGTGCACTGGAGCGCGATTCCTTGAAGTCTTACCGCGAAGGTCGGTGTCGGGTCACACACTCGTCAAATACGTTGTGGTACATGATAATATGAGTGTGTTTTGCCTATTGTATTGTACGATACTTTCCGAGTTATCTTGTAATTACGGACATTGATGAAGGAAAAACATCGCGAGGAAAACTGGACTCAATAGATAATGAAAGTCTGAAATCGCCAACCTGTCTTGAGCAAGCGCTGTGATCAATGCTCGTGCCTTCTTTGTATGAGAAGATTGAGAAGAGGCCTTTGTCCTGCAGTGGGACAATAATAGGCTGGTATTATTGTAAGATATGGATGTGATTGTTAGTGGTGGAAGAATAAAGCCTGTTTATGAAATAGAATTATACGGATGTGCGCGCAACAACTTACCAGTTTCGTCATGAGATGGGACAAACTGAAAAACATTCACTTTTATTATACAGGGTTATTGGAAAAACTCCAACGACCTCTTAAGAAGTCATTGTATTCATCATTATGAACAACTTTTACTATGGGACCAAACCTGAAATCGCGAAAAAAATCAGCTGTTCCCTACATTTATGTTCGTATAACTCGTCAAAATGTAGGCAGCAGCAGTTTTTTTTCGCGATTTCAGGTTTGATCCGATAGTAAAAGTTGTTCATAATTATGAGTACAATGACCTCTGAAGAGGTTGTTGTTGTTTTTCTAATAACCCTGTATAAGGTCTATCCATTCATACATGAAATATCTGAAGGGGTCATTGTACTCATCATCATTACGAACAACTATGGGACCAAACTTGAAATCGCGAAAAAAAAACAGCTGTTGCCTATATTTATGTTCGCACTAGCTTTTGCCCGCGGCTTCGTCCGCGTGTTTGTCGGAAAATATCCCACGGGAACGTATTACCGGGATTAAAAGTACCCTACGTGTTAATCCAGGTATACAATGTTTTCTCACACTGCTTATTATAGTATCAGTAAGCAGTGAAGCTTCCTATAGCATCTCAGTAAGCCATGGACCGGTCCATTTGTTCCCAATAACGGGTCCATTTTGTACACAAGGCGACATATCAAGCTATACATTTCCAGTTTTAGCTGACCTCGCTTTGTATAGGCTGTTCGTACAATGAGAAGTCAGTGTATACTGGAAATGTATATCTTGATATGTCGCCGTGCGTACTTTTTGAAATACGTAAAGAGACTTGTTCACGAGACAGATTTTCTAACAACGCACAGTTTTGTGAACGGCGGGGTAATTGTGTAACATACTATCAGTAGCAATAGCTTTAATTTTGACAGTTCAACAACATTCATTACGTTATTTACGTTGTTGAGCAGACAAATTTTTCGAACATACGAAGCAATTGGTTAGCAATATCCTACAAAATGATTCATATTGAGATTGATAGTGTGTTACGTAATTAGGGACAAAACGCGATGTGTCTGTATCTAAATCCACTGTATCTAGGTATAAAATTCAAAGTCCTGACTGACTGATATATCAACGCACAGCCTAAACCGCTGGTCCTAGAGACATGAAATTTGCAGGGTATGTTCTTTGTGAAAAGTAGATATCCATTAAGAAAGGGTTTTTCGAAATTCCACCCCTAAGAGGGTGAATAGGGGGAGGGTGAAATTTCACGCAGACGAAGTCGTGAGCAGAAGCTAGTTAAGCATATGGCAGGCAGTCTACGAGTAGCTGCTAATGAGGCCAAAATTAGGTTGTGGAAAACCGCCCCTGGTTCCTGGCTCTGCAGTATCATAGCTACCTGACAAACCGTGTCACGTTGCCCGTTTGCACCCGGGGCATCGGAGATAAACCGGGCCCGGTTACCGGGTATCGCTGTTCATAAAGAGGCCTCAAATATATTTTTTCGCTTTCAGCACTCATAATGCAACTGGCAATTATTGTCATACGGTTGTCATATTACCTGACAGTAATTGCAAGTTGGCCAACTTGTAGCAATCATAACGTTACATAATCGCAGTTGCGCAATGATCACCAAACCGGTTACCGGTTGTCGTTGATGAATGGTGGAGTTTATCATGGGAATTGTTGGTTTAATTTTGTGGGTGCTGCGCGTTAGAGGATATTCTGATTGGTGATTATGACTAAGTTAGAATAGATTGTGGGATATGATTAAGATTTAAAACAAGCATTGGGAGTCAAAAGTGATAAAAACATACACAAGATATACCCAAATCGTCAAAATTCTTAGATAAAATATTGGTTATATCTTGTGCATATGCAGCGCTCGTTCATGTATACCTAAGTATAGGTTTCTGATTGTGATGATAGGATAGGTTTCTGATGGGTATACACGGAAGGATGTTTCAGCGCATCCTCTTATCATATTATTATAAGCACTGAAGCATCCTATAGCATCTTAGGAATGATATCAGGAAGTCATGGACTGGTCCATTTGTACCCGATAAATAAGTCCATTTTGTACTTTTGAAATTAAAGTAAGTACTTAAAGAAAGCTAAAATGTTATCTTCGAATTTACTTCACAGGTGTTTTCAATACCAGTCAAAGGAGATAACTCAAGATTGTCGATTTGAAAACCTCAACTTGCTAAAATATTTTTAAGCTAATTAAAATAAGGATTTCCCAGAAAGTAGATATCTGGCTCTAAGCCAAGTTAACGGTAAAAGTCGAGTGGACAATCGGAACGGATCCAATGGCGGAATTTAAACGAATCTCGATGGAGAGATTAAAAGTAGATCTACTAATTTATCGTTGCATCAGTCGACAGAATGCTGGGAATATATCGCTGGGATAAAAGGAAAACTTGTTTATCAATTCCTTGGTGTTGGGTTTAGTGGCAAGGTTGAGTTGCCAGGAAATAAAAGAGAATTAGATCTGTAGACCATTTTTTATTTTATCAAGTACCTGGTACTTGTTGACAGGCCTACGCTGTCCTTCCATACCTACTGTAACTCGAAAACATTGTAAAAGCCAATTATTTTTAAAAGAGTAACCATGGAGTTTCTTGCCGGTTCTTCTCCATAGGAAACGACGAATTGGAACCGTGCACCTAGCTTCTGACGTTTCATAAGTGCCCATGTTGGTTTATGTGAAATAAATATATTTTGATTTGACTTGATTTAGAACATTTTGTTCGTTGAAAGATATTGTTTGTCAAATAAAGCCAGGTATATACTAGGGGACAAAACGTCCCATGACATGTGTCGACGACATGTCAAGCGAAGCCGGGCGATTTCGCTTGACATATCTGGCGACATCGCGCGACTTATGTCTGTAGCGACGTCAGGCGAAGTCGTGCGACTTCGCGAAACTTCGTCTGACATATCTGGCAACGTGAGACATGTCGAGCGAAGTCTGGCAACGTCGCGCCACTTCACTCTACGTCGTCGGCGACACGTGTCGCGCGATGTTGCCAGACATGTCGAGCGAAGTCTGGCTACGTCACACCACTTCACCCGACGTCACTGGCGACACGTGTCGCAGGACATTTGTCACCTAGTGTATTCATTCATGTATACTCAGTGCATGGCCTTCACCACAGACAATACGTACATTCATCACGTCCGGCAAACTCTTAACAGACAGCGTCGTTACAAATCTTGCTGACTAGCGAATATTTTTCTGACTCACCGGCTAAAACCGTAAGGCTCGTACGTAACGTACATTTTTCTATCACCTCGAAAAAACATGAGACCAACACGTGTTTGTCTCGTGTTTATACGAGGACGCGTGGACTCGCGAAAGATGAAAGGAATGGAAGGATCCCATGGCCTTTGCCCAGGAGTGAAAAAGCGCAGGCAAGAAGAAAAAACCGTCCAAGTGCGTGTACAATGAAGGGTTCCATAGTTGGGATGAACCTATCCCAAAAACAAAATGATCATTGTAGTTGAAAAATATTTTCTTCCATACATCGGTATACGTCTCGGTCAATTCTCCAACAGTTCACCAAACGTAAATTCGTAATCACAAAAAAAAAAATTGTGGTAAAACTAGATAGTTATTAACGATTTTCGGACTTTTTCCTTTGCTTGTGCTGTGAGACCGTGCTTCTTGCCAAATTTCTAGGTCAATGGGAACAACACTATAGGTTTTGTTTTATTTGCGGGTATCAAAATATGTCGCATAAATGGCGGTATTTGTATATATTACATTGACTTAGAAACTTGATTTTTTCAAAGCTCCAAGGGACCGTAATTTCAACTCTTGACAGATTAACAGACATACGGACAACAAAATGATCCTATAACAATGGTGTTTGAAGATGGACGGGGCGCCGCGCCGCCGAGGCCGACTAACAAGAAAGACATGGCGAGATGACCTGGACGCGTACTACGAGGGCTGGTTCGAGGTGGAATGAGAAAAGAGTTCCTGGAAGGATTTGGGGGAGGCCTTAGCCCAGCAATAGGGCAGTAAAGGCTAAACGCTAAACAAACCCTAAAAGCCACGTGTTTGTGGATTTAAGTTGGTAATCCGATCCGTTTCTCCTTTATCAGTTTAAAGTCTAGACTGTTAAGATAACCGTTGTCATAAAGATTAACTACGAGACCTTGACCAACAGATTTAAGATAACGTCATATCATTGATATTGAAGGAAACAAATCTGTCTGTGTGAACGGTTATTGTCAAGCGACTTTTACCCCTGACCAGAAAAGTTCTGCAACATAGCGAATACAGGGTAGCAGGAACATCGCCACGAAACCTGTTACCATGGATTCAGTACATGATTCTTGTAAACATATTTGCGTCGGTTATAAAAAAATAATTGGTTGTCTGTAAATTCGGTTTACGGACGATAATTTTACGTGATAACGTCATAAGAAAACATGCCTCTCTATCGCTTGTTCCGCGCTCTCGCTTGCACGCTTGGCTCAGGCGGAACGTGACAATGAGTCATGCTTTTTCGTGCGTGCAGCCGGCGTTCATCGATTTATAAGACGTTATCACGTCAAAAACCTACGCGGTCAAAATGTATGGAACAGCGATTTTTTTAAATACTCATGTTCAAGAGACGTGTACTGAATTCATGGTTAAAGTTTGTGCATCGATGTCCCTGCCACCCTGTATATTATAGATACAAACGCCAGCACATCAAGCTAACCGAAACTGTCAAATTTTCCCAATCAACCTTGAACTTAATGCTTTAGTGATAAAGTTGAAAATCTATTAAAGAAATTTGACAGATTGTAGTAGCTTGATGTGCTGGCGTCTGTACATAGATAAATCAGGAATCTACCTAGAAGTAACTATTGATCGATTAATTTTTTTGTTAATGAGTATGACAACAGAACTAGTACTTTCCATCAGGTGAGATCGTGGTTAAGTTCCGTAGTGAAACAAGAAAAAAAAAACAAACCGTGGATTCGGACATGAGCCTTTTAAAAATGGGGCCAAAAAAAACAGCCAAGTGCGAGTAAGACTCGCACACGAAGGGTTTCGTACCACAAGGCTAAAGACGCCGAAAAAAACACGTGTCTTGTATAATGTTATGTTGTTATGTTACAAGACACGTGTGACACAATTATGGTTGTTGTTGTTGTGTTGTTGTTCGTGTCGTGTGTTGTGTTGTTGTTCGTGTCGTATGTTGTTGTTGTTGTTATTTTTAACTTAATTTAATTTTTATTGAAAGAAAGAAAGAAAAAGTATTTATTGTTACTCGTTCAGGAAGGTCAGAAACTAAACTAAAAACAATCAAAAATAAAAATAAAAAACAAAATTCTGTAAAAGGAAAGTAACAAAAAGAAAAATAACCAGAAAGTCCTATAGGTACGAGACTATACGAGGCCAAAAGGCTCCTATTGCTGTTATAGCGGTAATAGAAATACACACTGATTTCAACGGTTCATGAGATACAGCCCGCTGACAGACAGACCCGACGGACGTACGCACAGTGGAGGCGGGAGGCTTAGTAATAGGGTCCCGTGGGCAGCCTTTGGGTACGGAACCCAAAAAAGGTCAAAAGAGAAATTGCCGTAATAATAATACTTAGCAGGCGAATTTACCGTCGTAGACTTGATACTTATTGAAATGTATTTAGAAATGCATCGTCATTTGTCTAATAATAAACCAATTTGGGACATCAGCTTAACATAAAATGACACAATTTCGTATCAAAAATTATTTAAATATTAAATACATCGACGTCAACCTTGGCCTATAGGTAGCAACACAGCCGAACTGCGCAACGATATCACTCGAATGAATCGTGATCGATTAATTTGGGACATTTAGATGCTTTTGTTTCATTCGATTTTTGTCACGATTTTTATCTAGAAAAGACTGCAATTTGCATACTAGTTTTCAGGCTACTGGTGTTTATATTTCAATTCGATTTTTGTCACGATTTTTATCTAGAAAAGACTGCAATTTGCATACTAGTTTTCAGGCTACTGGTGTTTATATTTCAATTTTTAAGACTGAAATAAATCCGTACAAACGTCATCATCGTCTGCCTAGCCTTTTACCGACTATGTTGGGGTCGGCTTCCAGTCTAATCGGATGCAGCTGAATTTAGATGGGCGACTGCCTATCTCAACTCCACACTGGGTAAAACCAAACATGTCAGACTTTCGGGCTTTTGACTATCCGTAACGACTGTCAAAGATCTACGAATGACAGCCGGGACCAACGGCTTAACGTGCGTTCCGAGGCACGAAGGGATCTCAGTATATTGAATGGTCACCCAGGCCATCTATGAACAATATCAGCAAACGTTGGTTAACTATGAAGATCGACCCGTGCAGCTGTTATCAAAAGTACAGAGGCGGAATTAATGCCATAGGCATTTTCTACCAGTCAACCTTTGAGTGATGCAGAGACAAATAGTGGTCGGTGCTATTGTGAAAAATTGAGGAATAATTAACCCCCTTACTAATAAACGTATTATATCAGATGAATAGTTACACACCGATTTCTCTCTTTCAGTCGTCAGTAATTTGACTTTCGAAAGAAGAAGACAAAGCGTTGTGTAACTATACAGACGCTATACAACATTATTAGTAAGGGGGTATTTAGCCACATACACACGTACAAACGTACCTTGAATTTTAAAATACAGGGTGTCAGGGATATCTAGGTATGCACAACCTGTTACCATGGGAGCAGGTTGTGCATAAAGGATACCCTGATTCTTTCTCTCTCTCGATCTGAAAATTTTCGTCGGATTTTTTTTTTAATCTGCTGTTTCCTGCAAAAGTGCCTAAGCGGTCAAAATGTTATAGAATAGCGAAAAATTCCAACGCAGGGGGCGTTGGAATTTTTCGCTACACATTTAGAATCATGTACTGAATCCATGGTACAAACTGTATGCCCGTAGATGCCCCCTTTCATCCTGTATAAATAAATAGACAAATGTGACTATTTTAACTTACAGTTTGTTCAATTCCTACAGGTCTTACGATACTTCTATTGAGCAGTCACTCACAAATTTCACACTTTTAAAAAATTCACTTTTTCGTTTCGAGTCCCTAAATTTTAAAATGTCACTTTCACAATTTTATTATTTTATCATATTCACACATTATTAAAATTATTAGTTTCCAAGTTCATTTCACAGAACACACGCGGTTGCACAAAGTGCAGAAAAATAATGACTGATACAAAAGCCAGAGTGAGACCACGAAGGCGTAAAAGAGAAGCAGTTTCATTTGAAATATTGAACGCTAAAGGGAATTCCCATTATGAAAAAGGGGTGGCATTGGTCTTTCCCAAACTACATTTGAAAATTTCATGTGTTTTTGTTGTTTAGCTTTTTGGGTTAAACCACCATACATAACTTATTTCTTTATTTTTCATTCGGTTCCCTACAAAATGGTTGAGTTGGATGGTGCTGATATACGCGTCATGTTCATGAACGGGCGTCGCGTCGGTTGAGACTGGTCATCTCTTAACTGCCAAGGCTTATTTTTAATCTTATATTTTGAATTGTTTCTTCATATACGAGTATGTTTATTTTTTTACATTGTTCTCACATATTGAAGCAACAAGAATAATGTACCCAGGATTTTGTAATATCTTGATTTAAAAGAGTGTCCATGGAGTTTCTTGCCCGTTCTTCTCCATAGAGATCTACGTTTTGGAATGGGCAACTAGCCTCAACTTTCTGACTAACTGACCGACTATTTAATTTTGACAATTCAAAAATGCCTGTACATGGTTTAATTGAAATAAATGCTTTGAGTTTGAGTTTTTTAGGCATAAAGATACCTATTGTTATACCAAAACCAGTCTACAGAATCTTCAAACTTCTTGCTACTGAAAGAAATCATAATGACTAAACCGAAATCCAGAAGATTTTAATAAAATTAGGTATCTGTTATACTAATAATAAAGTTTTTTTGAACGCGCTAATTTCTGGAACTGTCAGTCGGATTTGCAAAAAATATTTTTGCATTTGATAGCCCAATTCTTGAGGAGCTATAGGTTATTTAACATCACGCTAGGATTCGTAGGAGGCGAGCAGAAAGAAAAATAGTAAGAAAGTTCTTTAAGCGAAAACGAAGTAATAGAGCGGGCAGGCGATGCGATGCGATGCGACGGGGTGGGTCGGAGGAACGAGAAATTTCACGCGGCGAAGACACGGGCAGAGGCTAGTATCTTATAATTATTATACCTTTGCCTTTTTTTTTATGACTGGGAAATCATCTAATGACTCCTCCCGCTCTGGGTGGAGCGGAAGGGAGTGTCAGACTCTTACTGACTAAAACCCAGCCGTGTTCCTTCCTTAGCCCTTTATGTTCCGGGGCAGCGGTAACCCTTTCGGACAATCCCGCTACCCATTATACCTTTGCCTTGTAGTGCGACAATAAAAAGCTGGTTTTGTTGTAGTGGTTTTATAACTATTATTTCAACATAATATTACATAGGTAGGTACTTTAAAAAGCCATTTAATACCAAACTACTTATCGATAGCACACAGGCAACTCGTGAACGAATCATTCCGTCCATTTGGATCCTATTGTTCAATTCTCATTGACTATTTAATAGTTCCAATCTTCGCTGTGGATTTATCAGATGCGGTTTGTTCTCACGGAGTAAGTAGATAGATACACAGAATTGCACATGGGAAGACATACAGGTTGCATTCTTTGAGATGGTTTTAATTTTGGGAAATGATTTTTTTACCGGGATTGTCTTTGTTACATGATATAAAAAAAAACAATTTTTTGGTTAAAAAATACACTTAAAAATAACTTTAAAACTAGATTAGTACGGAGTTTTCAATCAGACTACTGTAAGAAGAAAGGCCGAAACAAACACAGAGGTCACAGTCTCTTTCATAATCATAGACAGGCCATTATGAGGACCATGCAGGTAGTCTCAAGCGATCGTCATCGTGCGCATAAGTGATCATCGCGTTCATAATGTCACTTTTTTTTAGGAAAACCGCAAGGTGCCCGCTGACGACGCGACGGCGCGACCACGAGTTCCCGAACAAAAAGTGACATTTATGACGCGCTTGGTTTGGACGCGACCTAATGAATTATCCATCTAGCGATTTCATGTGCAGCTGCAGAGTGCAAGGACTGGGTTCGTTTGTCTAATCAGGCAGTGTAATAATTTGATTAAGATGCACTTACTAACTTTGCAATAAAAGGCAAAAATTAATAAAAAAAAAAACGTAATTTTACATTAGCAATTGTTGTAATCATTACTCAGTCAGCACGTGGTGATTATGTATTTAGGTATTTGAAAAGCAGGAACTCAAACTCCAATTTACTAGTACATTAACATACAGTATAGTAAAATGAATATTCGTGTATGATATGTGGTGTTAGTCTGTGTTAAATAAATGTATTTTCTATCTTTATTATGTTGAATTTGTCACTTATACAGGATGTTTTTTTTTCCGGTTCTAAATTTTTACACAGTGTTCTACCCATGAATATGAACAACTTTCACTATGGGGGGCCAACTCTGAAATCACAAAAAAAAATACATTCATCGTACATTTTGGTCAAGAAGGTATTGAACTTTTGTATTAAACAGCTGATTTTTTTTCGAGATTTTGTTTCAAATTTGGTCCCCCCATAGTGAAAGTTGTTCATATTCATGGGTAGAACACCCAGTAAAAATTTGCTACCGGTAAAATAAATCATCCGGAATAACAAACTTTGATCTTGAAAAATATTTAAGGTACACGTCACATTGGTATTATGAACCTATCCGTAGCAATGTACTAAAAAGATACAAGGGATAAAAAACTTCATAATTTCGGATTCGCGTGTTTTTATTCTTTAGACAATTCTAGAACTTTCGAGAATCCCAGCTCGCGCGATTACGGCAACATAATGTGTTAGCAAACAGTTCAATGAATAGGTACACTGTTCTTTGAATAATGCATCTGGTTGGCCTCCAAGATATTTATGTTGTTTTAAAAATAGATGTAAAATAGATGTTTTATGTTATGGGATAGGTAATGTTAAAGTAAGTTCTATGAAAGGCTGAAAGTCACCCAAAGGGCAATGGAGAGGGCTATGCTTGGAGTTTCCCTGCGTGATCGAATCAGAAATGAAGAGATCCGCAGGAGAACCAAGGTAACCGACACAGCCCGAAGAATTGCCAAACTTAAGTGGCAGTGGGCAGGGTACATTGCTTGCAGAACAGTTGGCCGATGGGGCCGAAAGGTTCTGGAGTGGCGATCGTGTATCGGAAGACGTAGCGTTGGAAGGCCTCCCACAAGCCCACAAGGTGGACCGACGATCTTGTGAAGGCCGCAGGAACTCGTTGGATGCGAGAAGCACAAAACCTCTCACAGAGAGGAGGCCTGTGTCCTGATTATGTATCAGAGCGGTTAAGTAAAAACTTACCTATGTACTTTGGTTTGATATTCCGTGTTCTATTATTTTTGGTAGGTACAGAAGCACTGTCTTCAATCTCTTTATGAGAACTGGACTTTAGTGTCTAATTTTGCCTATAATATACCTTTCACAGAGGACATCGGGGACAGCACTGAGTTAAAACAACAACAGATAAAACAAAATCCCTGAAGAGTTTATATTTGATTTTTCGCTTTAAATTAAGCTTTGAAAGGCAGATAAGATAAAAACTGACACAAATAAAACAAATATTATCATAAATATTTACAAATTTTTATGGTTTTTAAATAACGATGTAAGTATCATATTTTTAATAGATTCTGTTTAATTGATAATTATTCAATAATCGATTATTCAGCAATCGATTCGATTGAAGACGCCGCGTCAATCAAAACGGATACTCTAAGATCGGGTCAGACAATAAAGTTCATTTTATTATATCGATAAAGAGAATCTGTGACTCCTTTGTATATTAATAAGCTGATTTTATAGCTTTGCATGCAGGTTCAATAACTTGAATGGAGATAAGAAAAGATAAAAATAGGTTTATCGATATCGATAAGTGGAGATAGAAAGTACTCGATAGTGTTGTTTTTAAGATAACAAAGTTTTAGTTGTAGCACGGAATTGCTGACATGTTGGGTTTGATTATTTGATGAATGCGCAGCATTTAGTTACGGAATGTGCCGACGATTGTACTTTCGAAAAAAGTGGTTTAAATAAAATAGTACGCATGAGTCACTACACTACAAATAAAGTTATCTACGTAATCCGATAAACCGCTACCGCTACTGTTTTTAATATCAGTGTTTTTATATTAAATTTCAATTCGGTTAAATAGATTTTACCATTTACAATATTTTGGGTATCCTATGCTGGATTTATTTATTAGTTTCCTCATTATTTTCCCATTTACGATGGAATGTCTCTAATATTTTTATTTATAAGGACGAAAACCTGAATAGTCCCAACACTATTGTATCCTCCAATTAAAATAGCAACTATGTATATCTAAAACAGCCAACTAAAAAAAACAAAATAAGCAGTACTAAGGTACTAGGAAACCAGAAAGAACGTGAAGATAATGTAGGTACAACATGTTGTCGTAAACTGGTATCAAACAATAAAGGTAGATATACAAAATGAGTACAACATCAAACTGTCGCAACTGAGTATTAAACAATGAAGACACACAAAAGTTCAAGTACAATATTGTGACGTATGTCACACGAGTAGGTACGTAGGAAGTATCACATATTGGTCACGTGTTGCTGTGCAAGGGTGTTGGAGGAAACAACTGTGTTTTGTTTTCATTGGGATGTGTTAATGCTATGTAGAATGCAACGCATATTCTAGTGGAAAAATCTTTTACTCCATGCATGATTTTCGAAATGACCGATTATTCTAGAACTTGAAATTTTGTTAATTATTTTGAACATTTTAATTATATCGACGAAAATTACTTTTTTTAGTGTGCTGAAGACGTTCACTGTGTGGCCTTACTCGATAGGAAACTAACAGATTTATTTTCGTTGGATCCCATATTCTTATTCCAATAAAAATAGCTTTTCCTAATTTTGGGGTAATCGAAACATTCGCAGGTACATCGAGGTGTAAACTGTAACCATGATCCCGCACATGATTCTGAACCACTGCGTTGAATTTTTGACAGCGTTTTCAGGTTCCATATATTTTGACCGTGTAGGTCACTTTTCTATTAAACAGCAGATTTTTTTTTTGATAACCAACGCAAAATTTCTACACTAGACTAGAGGATCTAAGGTCCGACCGCGGCAGATTTTCCAAAGATGTAAACAACAATGGCCGCTCGAAATTGAATAAAATCGATAAACAAGAGTATTTATTTCTCTCCCTACCTTCCGCGGCCTTGACGGGGTCGCCACCGTCTGATTGCGGACGCGGTGGGGCCGCAGGGGAGGAGGAGTGTCGGTATGACGTTGGCCGCTCTCCCTACCCTCTGCGGCCGAAAATTGGCAGGCGGCGGGGCCAATGATCTGACTCGTCGCAAGGGGACCAAGGGTGCCCAGACACGGGGTCGTCTGGTGCCCATGTGCTGGTTTGGTCCCTGGGGTGGTGACGGCGTGCTATGTTTTCTGGTGCGCTGGTGATGGGAATACTCCCCAGAGGAGGGTCCGATGACGGGCAGCCGCGGCAGGCTCACGGATGAGTGCTAACGCGTGCCTGTGTTCCCGCCGTAACCGGCAGAGGAGGACACCGTGGAGTTTTAGTGGGTTAGAGTCCCACATAATTGCACTATCTCCCCGTGGCAGTGCAGAATGCATGAGCATTTCTCCAAGAAGACCTGGGTGAGACTCGCACATACCAGGAAAGCATGGCTAAAATGAAGACCTATCCTATTCAGTAGATGATTGAACAAGGCTGCTGATGAAGATGATAGTGAAAGGTTTATAAATGATGAACTATGTAATTGCAGATTAACGTATTCTGGTTAAACTTACCAGAGAACGAGACTTAAATATGGATTTAGGTATAAACATGTTTACATACATAAATTATATCTTACTGAGGTAATAAATTAAGCTGTATCTTATTAATTACCGTTAATTACCGACACAAGCTCAAGATTATCGTTTGAATGAATAAGTGGACTGTTTGGTTTAAGCCTCGAGCTTGAATGAGGCGACTGTGTTTGACCTCAGTTGAAAAAATTAAACGGATTTTTGAGAAGAATGTACTGGTTGTTGTTTTTGTTTCCGTTTGAAACAACTTATTCAACTACCGGCAAGTATTAAATCAATTACTAAATATAAGAGAGTGAAGGGAGGTGAAGAGTTTCTTTGTTTGGAGTTTTGGAAGCGTTAATCTTTGGAACCACAAGTCGGATTTAAAAAACATTTTTGCATTTCATAGCCCGATTCTTGAGGAAGGTTATAATCTTTTAGCATCACGCTATGACACTTAGGAGCCGAGCGAAAAGAAAAAAAGTCAGAATGAACGCTAAGCGAAAATGAAGTAATAGTGCGGGCGGACGATGTGTTGCGACGCGGTGGGTGAGGCTCGGGAAACAACAAATTTCACGCGGATAAAGTCGCGGGTAGAAGCTAGTCATTTCATAAATTTTAAAATTATACTGGTCGTAAATTATTTATCCTTTCTAGTCTAACTTCGAAACATTCCAAAGTCGAAACAATTCTCAGTTTCGTTTCAGTTCAGATAATTATTTGTTTTCTTCCTTCGATTCTTTTCATAGGTTTAAGGATAGTTTCAAAATACACTGCAAATATTCAAGGTGAATCTGACACAATTAATTACAGTATTTTCCTCTAAAATAACAAATAAAGGTTAAAAATAATTAAAGTTATCTGTTTTTTGTACCTACTTGAAGAGTCATGATCTTGAAGAATTGATGAAGACTTTCATCATAGTAAGTATCTACATAAAAGTATTTTTGTATCATCCCCTTACTAATAAACGTTGTATATCGTCTTTATAGTGTTACACAATGCTTTGTCTTCTTTTTTCGAAAGTCAAATTACTGACGACTGAAAGAGAGAAATCGGTGTGTAACTATTCATTTGATATAATAAGTTTATTAGTAAGGGGGATAATTTTTACTTTTGTAACGTTTAATTTCTCGATAATTTCACTGACATAATTACGAAATCTTATTTATTACCCCCCTTACTAATAAACGTTTTATATCGTCTTTATAGTTACACAATGCTTTGTCTTCTTTTTTCGAAAGTCTAAATTACTGACGACTGAAAGAGAGAAATCGGTGTGTAACTATTCATCTGATATAATACGTTTAGGGGGTACGTCTGTAATAGCCTGCTCGTTGGTCCAGGGTCGCCAGCTCTACTACTGAGCATGAAGTCCGGGGTTCTATTCTCGGGTCCAGCAAAGTATTATTGGGCTGTTCCACCTGGAATTTCTCAGTAATAGCTCGGAATCTGGATTTGTGCCTGGTTGATTGCAATAGGCTCGCCCCCTGTTACATGAGACGTAAAAACTGGACTGGTGAAATGTGGGTGTGTTATAAGTACGCCTCTCTAACCTTTCGGGGTTAAAGGCGTGACGTAATTTTAATGCTATATTATTATTAATAGCTTATTGGTTTATCTAGTATTGATATTATTGTAACTATCTATACCGTAGTTAGTTGTGTGAGAAAGTAACAGGCGTCACTATCTATTTATCAAACGTTGCGTATCAATGCGTAGCAATAAATTGTTGAGGCGATAGTGTTTTGTTAGGGTCAAAGCACAAACGCTACTTTTAGCATCGGCGGTCAGCTATTTTGCGGCTGTATAGATGCTGCATCGCGTTTTGGCGACTCTCTGCGTTCGAACGCGGTATCGGAATCGCGCGTTTCATCGCAATTTCACGACTTCCTGAGTTCGGACGCGGTATCGGAATCGCGCGTTTTAGCGACTGCTCCGATGCTGGCGCACGCAAGTGCCAAATCGCTGCGACCGGCATCCGAATGTGTGAGCTTCCGAAAAGCGACTGAATCGCCGCGTTTGGCGTTTTTAAGTGTGCCGTGTGGAATGCTTGTTCGCTGCATTTAGCTTCTAAAAAGCGGCTAAATCGCCGATGCCTATATTAAAAAAAAAAATGTTTCATTTATATGAAAAGAAACGGAATTGGCAAACGTAAGACAGGAGGACCTCAGGCTAGGTGTTAAGACGATGCGGGGTAATTGCGTAAAACACTATGTGCAATGGTTTTCATTTTGACATTTCAACAACATTCATTGCGTTATCTGCGTTGTTGAGTAGACAATTTTCTCGAACATATGAAACAATGAATTAGCAGTATCCGTCAAAATTTTTCAGAATGTGATTGATAGTGTGTCACTCAATCAGAGTGCAGGTTGAGCATGGCTGACGGTCGAGTAAAATGGCGTGCTACTGGAGGTGCCTATGTCCAGCAGTCAACTGCTGGTAATGAATGAGAGGAAGAAAGAGGGTAGCATGATAGCGTTAGCTAAAATTTAAGTGAAGTTAAATAAATAAGGAAGCATAGAACCTATCGAAATGGCGGCGCTTGGTGGAGGCCTATCTGCCTATGTCCAGCAGTGCACGTCTTTCGGCTGAAATGATGATAATGAAACAAATAAATAGGTTCTATAAATAAACAAAATAGGTAAATTCCAATACAGATAATTAGGCAAAACTCGGTATTTACACGGTTATCAGTTGTTGAAGACTTATTAATGTTTTATTTGCTTGCCCGGAGTTAACGTCTGGATAAAGTTCCGAGTTTCTGTTTGCATAAATCTCGTCTTATTTATTATTTGTTTGGTAATCTATGTTGAACGGAGTTAATTTATATGTATTTGTAGCTTGTATCGGCACAAATTCGCGTTGGATTGCTCGAAAACAATCTAATTTGATGTTAAAGAAAGTTAGTACTTATGTACCTACTTACTTATAAAGTTATAAATATTAAGCGTAGTTCATTATAAATGGTGTTTGGATAATTTTTCGAAATGGTAAGGGTAGTTCTTATAGCAATACAAGGGATGAAGAGGCGTAGCTCCAGATGTCGACAACATACACTCCATCATAAACGATATAAAATCTCTTTGGAATGACACGGAAAAGTTAAAAATAATATTGGTCCGCACTGTCCAAAATAATCTATTTACTCCAACTAATATACCTTTGCGAAACTGCTTTTCAGAAAGTATAATAAATTAATTAGGCGAGAAGGAAAGCCACAAAGCTGGAGGCTGGAAATAGATAACACTTGGATGTCTTCTTTGAGAAATTACCAGAATACGCCAAGTTCTTATTGATTTAAGGCAGAGTCAGAAAGAAAAACATGAACACATGATAGAGAAATCATGAACAGACAGACCCAAATGAACAAGGATCGCACAGGCTGATCTTCCCAACGTATCGATGGCAAAAATAACAAAAAAAATATGTACTAGGTACAGGTTGATAATAAAAGATACTAATATAATATATTTCGATACAATAGCAGAGGGGAACATTTTGACAAGTTTTTGACATTTGTTTGTCGCCGAGATGAGACTGCGACTAGATTATGAACGTTTTATATTACGAAAATTGACCTTCTGATCTGTTAGTACACTGTCTGAGCAAAAAAATGTGCAAGCTAATAAACTAGCGATCTTCAGAGAGTGCTGCGTTTTTCATCTAATGTATTTTGTGCATTAACTTTGATGCGTTTGACGTACAAAACATTATTCGGAGATAAAAACTAACTACTGACGCGGTTCGGTTTGACCTTCACCCTGACTTGTTGGATTTGGCTGTTGCCAAGGCTCAATCGAACGACGGTTAAGTAACCGTCCGTTGCTTCTCACATAATATTTAGACGATTGTTATAATGACGATACCGTGATAGCTCATGCCATATGTTAAACAAATATCAAGCCAGCAACATCGATAGCAGAGCTAACGGACCACTTTTGAACTGCGTGTAGAAATATAAGATCCTAGGTCTAAGCCACGCAGCTAACACCCGTATTTATAAACAAGTAAAAGTAATTACTTGAGTAAAAGTAATTACTTAAGTAACAATTTCTATTATATAGTTAAGAAATTACTCGAAGTTAGAACTGTCAAAAGTTAGAATTCTTAACCAAGTAATAGTCACCATTTCCTTTACTTTAGCATTACTTTGAGCTACCCAGTACACTCTAGCAGTCTTTGTTTTGAGGTTATTTTGTTTAAAAATGGAAAGTTTAGATAGCATTGAAGCGGTTTTTGCTGTTGTAGACAATATTGATGATAATATATTAGAAGAAGTAGAAGTTGCGGAAACTAGAAATCCCAAAGTTTACTTTCGTGATGTGGATCCATTTCATGACTATTCGGAAAGTTGTTTTAAAAAAAGATTTCGTTTCTCCAAAAGTGTTGTGATACATGTGATTTTACCGAGAATTACAGACTCTTTACAATCAGAGACACAAAGAGGGCTTCCTATAACTCCACTGTGTCAGTTGCTAACTGCTTTGCGTTTTTATGCCACTGGAAGCTTTCAGGTTGTATGTGGAGATATCATGCATATTTCTCAATCGACGATTTGTCATATAGTTAAAAGAGTAAGTCGAGCATTGGCATTGCTAATGCCAGATTTTATTAAGTTTCCTGCAAATTTAAAAATAATAAAAAAATAAACGACAATAATGTACTTTTTACGATTTAAACTATTTAAATAACGTTATTGTTGTCATAAATAAAAAATAAAGCAATATCAAAGATATGAACGCAAGATTTTGTCAAATTAATCTAAACATTACGTTTGCTTTATAAGTAACGAAACGCAATGACAAAGTGTTGCCATAAAGGAACAACCGCCTAGCGGCGAGTGTTACTTGAGCAATTGCTCAAGTAAGTAACGTGCTTTACTCCACTATAGAATAAGATTTTTTAATTAAGAATTCTAACCTCAAGTAATGACTTAATTAAGAAATTACTTAGCAACAAGTAATTACTTCTTTATAAATACGGGTGTAAGTGTGCTTCGCTTAGTGATATACATACTTTAGGACATACTCCTGGCGAACCCACGCATGGGTTTACTATTGCAAAGGCACTTGGTGGTGCTGCATAACTAATTTGTCACTTCATCGAGCAACGCTACTCACCAAGCGTGGCACAAAGCAAACCTCCTAGCTGTGTGGCTTCGGCCATTAGGTTTCGCGTCTCTCTATAACTTTGTTTTATATTGTTTTTTTTTACATTATTCTCACATATCGAAGCAACAAGAATAACAAGATTTTGTAAAATCTTCATTTAAGAGTATCCTTGTAGTTTCTTGTTCGTTCTTCCTCATACAATCTACGTTTTAGAAGGGGCAACTAGCTTCAACTTTCTGACTCCTTGAAAATTCAAAAGTGCCTGTAAATGGTTTCAACATCTTCCTGCCCTTACCCCATGTTACTTGGGGTCAGCGCAACACGTTTTCTTCTCCCATTCTCCCCTGTCAACCGTCACGCTATCATTCACTACCTTCTCTTTCATATCATTCCTCACACAATCCGTACATCTTTTCTTCGGCCTTCCTCTCCCTCTCCATCCATCAACATGTATATTCATCACTCTTCTAGTCACATGCGTTTCGTCCCTTCTCATCACATGCCCATACCAAGCCAAACGATTTCCGTTCAACTTTTCTGTCACTGGCGCCACTTTCAAACTTCCTCTTATATACTCATTTCTTACTTTATCCATTATCATTGCCTGTAAATGATTTAATTGAAATAAATGCTTGAGTTTCAAATTTGCTTGCCTTACTTTTTGAGTTATTGATCTAAATACATCAATCGATATTTTATCATTTATAATTTGCGTTATCATTTGATCAGAGTTGACTTGTGTAGTGCCAGTCTTAATACATTAACTCTGCTTAGAAAATAGATCACAAGGCTTAGGAACAATTTGCGATCAGATACAGCTATCTTGTCATAAGATTGTACCTGTAAACAAGGCAAATGTAATAATCTTGGATTGATAAGACTCATTCATATTAAATCTAATGGATGATAGGTATATTTGGAATAGAAATACTTCTTTCATCTTTAACATCATCTTCACTTGCACATTCTCTCTCTTTCTCAGTTCCTGTTCTCTTCTTTCTTCACTTAATTTTACGTGTGCTTTTTTGTGGTCTTTTTCTGCGTTATGTTTACTGCAAATAAACGTATTTTCTTTCTTTCTTTTTCTTTCGAATCTTGTTACAATTTATTTGCAGTCTGTTCTATTAGTAAGTACCTATTTGTTCTACTTGCCGTCATCTATGTTTTAATTTATTCCAGCTATTTCAGCTTGTACAAATTTAATTCATCTTCTCGTTGGTCTGCTTCTGGTACTCCATACAAATTCATACTTAACACTTTAATTTCATATGCTCATAAGTCCTCCGTTTTAAATGTCTCTACTATGGCCAATCGGCAACTCCTTTGATGTTAAATATAGCTTGCTTATTCGTTCCCATGTCAAGCCTAGGGAAACTACAATTTAATTCGGAAACAAAGACTATGTTTCCTTTCGAATTGGTCTTGTTCAGCCAAGAGTTATTCAATTGCTACAACTCTTTGCTACTATGGTAGCGTCACAAAGAAATTTTGATCAATTAGTTTGGTGATGTTTATAAATAAAGTGTTCAAGTATGTCAAAAAATCATTTTGGTAGGTACAAAATAAGTAATATAAATAATATATATATATTACGGCCTTAGCCCCAGCAGCCGAGGATTGAGAATACAACAGAGTGCATCTCAGCGCGTCAAATAAATACATAGTTGGATTCTCAAATCTCGGCGCTAAGCAATGAGTTCAAAATACAGTGCATGATAAAAAATCGCCGTGTTAAAAAAATCTATTGCGTCGTAATACAAAAAATATCCTTCGGTCGTTCGCACAACAATATTAAAATTATTTATGATATTCTTTCAATGCCACTCAAGGTAATGAAATACAACATTAACATTCAAATTACTAGAATATTCGTAGATTTTGCATCACATTGAGAAAAAATATTTCACAATAATATTACGCATATGTATGTACTGTAAGTAAAAATCTGGATATATTTTTAAAAGTTTCTTCAATACGTTCATAATTATTCTGCGTTAAATAAAAGACAGTGCGAGCAGTAGTAACGGTCGCGACTTATGTTCGAAGTTCGAACCCAGACAGGCGCTTTACTTTGTCTAAATTATTCCATCACCACTGCTCTCAAAACGGTGAAGGAAAACATCGTGAGGAAACCGGCATATCCTAGAATCAAAAATTCGAAGACATATGACATCTACCAACCCGCACTGGGCCCGCGTGGTGGATTACGGCCCACTCCCCCTCACTGAGAGGAGGCTTGTGTCCCAGCAGTGGGAACGTTATAAGGCTGACTATGTTATGTATATCTTTTACTAGCTACCCTGCTTCGCACAGTTTTTACGTCTTGACGAAACATCGAGATTTCTTCATTACTTATTCTATATAAGTTTCAATGTATTATACACAGTCATACACCTTTGGGGATACATTTTCTAAATGATGGTGGAAACCACATCAAATTCCGTTGCGAACTTTAGAAGAACAACGCTGTCACACAGACAGTCACGAAAAGCGACTTTAATTTATTACATGTGTATAATGTAGGGGGAAGAAGATTCCCTCTCAAAGAGAGGAGGCCTGTGTCCCAGCTGTGGGAACAATATCGGTAGATTGTGCTATACTACGTAGAAGTAGATACCAGTCCACGTGAAAAGACGCAAAGTGCACTTTATAATTTCCTTTAAAAATCTTCCGTTGTTTGTTGACAAGAAAAAAAAAACCATTAAACGACGTTATCGACCAACGTCATAGCAATATGTTCTATAATAGTTATTAGTTTAAAATGAAGCCAATCGAGTAAGTGGAAGTATATTAATTAATTAAATTCTTCAGTTTTTATTGCTCGCTCTAAAGATTCCGCGGTTTCTTCACTCTCTGATTAACATAGTTATAAAGAAGCGAACGTTTTCAAGACAGTATAAGTTTCTGAGATAAAATAATGTTCTTACATTCGTGCATACGTTCTGAGTTTCTGACATAATAAAAATCTATAAAAATGGACCCTTTTAACTAAATACAATGAACAATCTCAAGGGGTCCTAAGATAATCCCCTGTGGAATGAACGGATCAGGTAAGGTCCGATCAAATTTTATCAGGGGCTTTAAACTGGAAATAAAGAAGTGTGGGAACGAGAACTGAGATTTTAGAGAACAATAAAAATGAGTCACATGTATGCTTTAATAGAAATCGAAGTCGACAGTGTTGTGTGTTGTTCAAGAAATAAGATAATAATTTTGATGACGAAAGTGAAATATTGAATGGAACGTACATTAAGGGATCTTGTGTGATGACATTTATCTAAACTCTTCAGTGAGACCCAAATAGACTGCTCAATACTCTATTGAATGTCTAATACTTCGAGCGGGTTGATAGATGCGGTTCGGAAGGCCATATGGTTAACATCGTGATTTTGACCATATGGCCTTTTGAACCGCATAGTTTGCTTCACATTGTGAAATAGCATAATTTTAAAATTCCTTAGCAACTACTTTTAATGCTGCGAATTTATTTTTATTATCTATTTTAGTTTTGTTATTTCTCACCACATGTTTGATAAAATATTATTATCACGTCCGAGATATACTCGTAAATCGCAATTTCCTTACTTGGTCAGAGTTCCTCAACATTAAGAAACTAGTGATCCTAACTAATATTATAAATGCGAAAGTAACTCTGTCTGTCTGTCTGTCTTTTCTTCACGCCTAAACTACTGAACCGATTTGTGTGAAATTTGGTACAGGGTAAGTGTGAACCCCAACAAAGGACATAGGCTACTTTTTATTCGACTTCGACTTCGTCTGCGTCCGCGATAACCGACATATACGCGGACGAAGTCGCGGGCAAAAGCTAGTTTTACTTATAAATGTTCAGTAGCGACTATTGCGAAACGACAATTTTTGAGTATCAACACCTATTTTCTAGAAGCATACAGTCAGCTGTAGTCAACGATTCAAATGTAGATAGTACGTTGTCAAATGTTGTGGCCATGACTAACAAAATTATTATCACGGGTCAATAATCAAACTAGCAGCAACGATATCGCATCCGTTTCAATACCCAAAACCACAAAGTATACAGTTACAAAAGATCCACAGCTGACAATGGACAATAACAAGCCAACATTGATGCCGAGCGAAACAAAAATATTGCTGCAACCTTACCCGTACATACTGCATCCGGACTGTTCTAGATTGTTCTGTCTTTATTTACACCTTATAAGTACCTACCTATATCAGAGAACCTTTGAATGTGGCGCCATTGACAGAAGAGTTAAAATTAAATTTATAGTGTTGATTAGGACAAGTGATCGATCGATGTATCGACATGACGAAAAAGAAGAAGAAGCAGAGACGAAACAAATAATAATAAGAGAGCAAGAAATAAACATTATAGATGGAAGCGGAGGCCAAAGAAACGAAGCATGGATTGTATGAAAGATGATATGAAAGAAAAGGGAGTTAACGATGAGGACGAAGGAGAATCGGAAAAAAATCTTATTGCGTGGACCTCATACCGTGTTATGGAAGAGTGCTGGGCCCATAACCTTTTGAAAAAACAGCAGTTGGTTTTAGTTGTTTTATTTGAATTACTCTATTGACAAATAACTATAGCTAACCATTATTGAGCTTGTTATAATTATAATAATTAAACAGTAACTTGAGTCAAAGGTAGGCAAAAGAAGAATGGTTCCTTAACACAGATAACTAAGACTGGGGAAACCCAGTCTTATTCTCAGATTGATCTGTAAAAACCTCAATCGTCCTCTTTGACTGCATTGACATTCCCTCCTTATCGAAAACCAAATATTGTGATTCACTCATCGGCATGATTAACGTAGCGAAAATTATCTTATTTATACATTTATTTGTGTGTGTCCAAATGATCTGTTGAGTGACTCTTGACTTTAATGGTTATTTTTAGTAGTTTTGACTGAACAATTCTTTGATTCTTTCGGTGTTTGATTCTCGTTAAGTGTCAATCAGCTTACTTTCTAATTACATTGCCATCATTAGAAGCATCTAATACTTCCACTGGTTCTATTACACTCTCTTTTACATTAATTTTTCATGTTTCTGAACTGCAAATCATTCATTATTCTCTTGTCCTTATCCCAATATATCTGGGGTCGGCGCAACATGTATTTTTCTTCCATACTTCTCTATTATTTGTCATCTTGGCTGTGATCTTGGTAGTTACAGGGGGCAACTAAATATTCTAACCATATAATCATTCACTGAGTCCATCCATCGTTTCTGAACTACAAATATCGAACCTAAATTACAAAAACTATCGAGACTACTCAGTAAATAAGTGTTTTTTTTTCTGACTTCTGGTTTGAATGCTAGAATCGGGTCGAATAAAACAAAGATTGGTACTTCAACAAAAAAAATAAAATAAACCGTGTTAATGTATTCAGTGCTTCTCGAAATCTGTAGATTAACATAAGACCTTCATCAAACGGTTGAGTTGAAACGAATATCGTGTACTTAACAAATAATAATTTAAACAACCGACTAGGTACGTTGAATATTTAATTTTAACGGTCATTTAGTTTGCATGATTAATATAGGTAAATAATATAATGAGCGTAAAGATTCTTGGGTTGATTCTAACAACGATACATCGATTTTTAATTTAATTTTTCAAATCGAATGAAATGAAAATCTTCATCGGTTAGTTGTTTTGTGTCGATAGATGTTCTTTCGTTATTCATCTTTATCTTGTATGGGATGAAAAGATCAATGTTACAGGTTACAGTGAAGTTTTTTAAATTTAATCACTTAGAACATTGCACTCGGTATCTTGACAGTCCAGATACTGTCAATACTACTAAGTGGTTGTTTTGACTAGTCTCAGTAATCTTCAGTCCGACAGAAATAATCCAAGCGGATTTACAGTTCATTGAAGAACTGCAACTCCGACCCGATGCAGTAGAGTTTAAAACAAAAAAGTGATGAAAGATAAAAAGATAGTATTCTCCTAAGTGAAGAATAATGTACTAAACTAAAAATAAGGTAACTAAGTCCAATATACCACCATTGTTGGATTATCTTCTCTGACGACAATGAATCACAAAGTTATTTTTAGAACAGCTGCTAACGGAATAAAAGCTTTATTTCAATGACTGAAACCTAATATTAAATAAAATAGTTACCTTTAAATATTAGAGTAACAAAGTAGTTCTATATTAATCCCTTTAATTTTAGACTTGTACATTTTACAGTTCCATAAAAAGCAAGAAAGTAACCTTGCTATGTGAAATTAAACGTGTTGAGAAGTTGTGGTGTGGTATTTCTTTACAATATTGTTGCAACTTGCAAGCATAACGTTTCATAGTGATGCTCCGTAAGTTCTGGCATCTTTCGGTTGATTTTAAAATGTTGCCTGAATTTTACCAGATTGCTCTTTTTGTGTTCAAAGTAAAAATTTTGACTGTTTAACAGGTTTTGTAATAATATCGTTATTTTTATCAGCTGGACTGTTTTTGCTTTCTACGGTAACTCTGCCAGCCACATTAAGGTCGTTAGTTATGGCTATTCACAACGCAACTGTACTCCCAGCGTGTTTGTATTGTAAGACGTGTCAGGTAATTTTTAACAATACGACGAAACACGCTAGCCAAGACAATGAAGTTTGCTCACGCAAAAAAGCGATTTTTCAACGGTAAATTATTAAACTAAAAGATAAAGTTAATCTGTGTATTCGAATTGTCATTAATAAAAATTATTGACGATTAAATACAATCTGATTTATAGCACAGGAGTGAGTGACAGTTATTTGTAATGATGAAATACAAAAGATCTACGGAGACAATAGATATTTTTTTAAAAATTATGGCAGTAGAAAAAGATTTTGGCACTTTTAAATGGGTCAAATAATTAAAAAATTATAACAGCGATATAACAGAATACGTTGTGGGTTAAATAGAACCGTATGTTACGACACTCGTTACATTTCTGACGTTACGTGGAATGTGTAATCCAATTAGTTAAAACATATATTTTATGAAAGAAAAATACGCTTGAACGTAAAAGGAATGAATTTTAAAAATAGCCACAAAAATTTCAACTCCGTATCGACTAAAAATAATCGATTTAATCGAGCCGTACTAAATTAAGGTACACCGCCACCACTACTCTTATTTCACATTCGATTTTTGAAATTTTTAAAAAGTAATACTTACAGAGAAACGTATAAATTGTACACCATGACCCAATTCACAGAACACCACGTTGGAATGTGCAGTTTATAACCTTAAAACAATCACGAGGACACTTGAAAATGCACCTGTTTTGTACACGATTCAGAAGAATAAAGTTTAAAAGCAGTTGGAGTTAAATTGATACGGATTTTTGTACGATATTTGGGTAAGAATGGCCGGCCGGCGAAGCGTGCGCGTCGGACTGAAGCGAAACGTCTAGCGGGCTCGACACTGCATTGGTTCCGAGCGAGTTGGCTCGTCACACAAACGTCATTTTATCGCGCGACGCGCTTACGCCGCTTTCCTTTCCAATCGTTGGCATCGCTTGCACGTCCTCCATGCCTGTTTATTTTAACGGCTTGTTTACGTATTCCACTGTGCGAGCGGCATCGGATAGCGTATTTCAAGAAATCCAATTGTTCTGTTACAGACTGTTGATGTGTTGGTCAATATATGCAATGTGCGCTTAATGTTTAATGCATTTTAACACAATCTCATCATGTTGTGCTGCGATGAGAAAAATACCACAAGTGCTTAACGACATTAGTATCGATTTGCTATCTAAATGAATGAGTAACGATAACCCCATTAGATATTTTTTAGGCGACTCTATAGCGTGACTGTCGCGTGATCGTGTGTACGAAAAAAAAAACATCTGTTAGAAAAGTTCAAGCAATTATGATTTTTAACACTTTATAATAGGGTTCAAACACTCTAAATTAACGAATCAGCTGTTAATGAGCCAAAAGGAAGTTAGTTGTATTCACACGTGGCGGTATATGTATTTGGTATGAAAACATACGAAATATGTTACGATTGAAGTGAATAAGTGTGACATTTTTTGCTGAAATATTTATAATTACCAATAAAAATAACATTCCTGATCGCATGTGGCACATTGTTGAAAACATAAATAAATAACTCCTTACCGTTACAAAAAAGAAGTCCCAGTAAATCGTCAGCCATGTTTGTGAAATTCCTTTTTTATTCCCACTGGCTCATTGACATTTATTCTGTAAAGATAATTTAGTTCACATTCACACATAATTTGTGATGGAATAAAAATAAATATACTTTTTTCCTGTTTTAATCAAGAACTGATTAGCCACCCACGACTAACATAATTGTGCTCAGAAATCTAACAGTATTCGGTCCAAAAGGGTTAACGGTCTTTTTTCACTATCACTGCCTAGCTCAATGTCAATGTTATAACTACTTATGGTAGCGGGAACATCGACGCGTAAACTGTAACAATGAATTTAGCACATGATTCTAGATTAGACCTCGTAGCGTACAAATTTTTCGTCGGTTATTAAAATAAAATCTGCTGTTTCATAGACAAGTTCAATACCTACGCGGTCAAAATGTATTGAACAGCATTTTTTAGCAACCGACGAAAAATTTAGCGCTTCAGAATCGTACTAAATCCATGATAATTGGTAACAGGTTTCGCGTCAATGTCCCTGCCACCTTGTATAGTTTTACTTTTATTTTCATTATCATAAGCATAACGAATAACTTAAACCGTAATGGTATTTTAAATTTTCTTTTGTTATTATTTCGGAGCATTCTGTGAATGATTTGTTTCGGGCTTATCACTCTTACTCACTCTCTTTATATTCCCGTCCTTTTTCCTTTTCTGTTAGTTTTACCTTTCGTTATTATCGAGATTCTTCTTGTGTTATGGTTTGGCCATGGATATAGCAATATCTTTTGATATTTCTACGAATTGTATTTAAATTACAATTCGTTCCCAATATACAGTAGTCTACCGCCGTCGATTTCTCAAAACTTGTCTTCAAATCAACATCGTAAAACCTTTATGGAACAAATTCGTTCATTTTAAGTTTCTAGTAGGTGGTACAACATACCCATTGCGCCCATGAGAACTTTCTCGAACGTCTGTCCGTCCTTATAAGGTTAAGAGCTATGAGCAATTGCGTCGTGCTTATGGCTGGCTACGTCTAGACAAGGTTCCGAGTCAGGCCAGTAGATGCACTGACACGTTTTTGATGAGTCATCTGTGTAACATTGATAGTACGTTCTTTATCAGTTTGCTGAGCAGTCATTGGCCTATAAAATTAGAGGCATTTCATCTGTATGATACGTGCAGTGGGTTCAGTCTTTACAAGACGTCCTTTTGCGTTTTAAAATTTTCGCAAACAAAAACGCTAACAAATTAAAAATTTTCCTCTTCCTGATTTGTTTGAAAGCGTTTTGGGAAAATTATTGTCGTCCTGCACGCGCAATGAATCTTTTAAAAATTAGTTTGAAAATATTATTAATTAATTAGAGTTATTTTTGTAACGTTTTGATTAAACATGCACCTGCATGTTTTATACCTACCCATGCAGATATTTTCTCCTCACTTTGAAACCCTTCCTACTGTTACATAATACCTATATTGCCAGATTAGGTATATAATTTGACAATTTGTAGTTAAGTAATACAAAAACGATTTATAATTATTTTGATAATAATATTCATACTACCTATTCCTCTATTAAAAGTGAGTTTCTAAGATTTGTTTGAAAAACAAAAAAAACGTAATTTATCCTTAATTTCTCAAAGCTATATTGTGCATTATGCTAGATTAGCACAAAACTTTTCAAGTCTATCGTTAAAAGCTACGATAACAAAAAAGAAACAGAAATGTAGAAAACTGAAGTAAATTAGGCACTGTCAATGTTGATGGACAAATAGATTACAGGTGGCCTACCATGATCTAATTAAAAAGGATTCATAAACAAGACATTTCAGTTTAGGATCCTAAACTGCATCGCTTGAGCTGCTCTATGGATGTCATTGTACCAAACAAGTATGAATGAAACCAAAACTTGCGACTTAGTTTGGGACTATCGCTGTCAGCAGATGGCGCGGCCTAAACTGAATCCTTAAACTGACGTCATGGTACGAATTAGAAGAACAGTTCAGTTTAGGTCCCAAAATGGATCGCGTTAAGAGCTCATGATAGGCCCCCAGGGCTAAATTATAGGCTTGATGCTCACAACGGCCTTGAATATGTTGTCTTTAGTTTTGTTGGGGGTTTTATCATATTATCTTCCATGTCTTTATCAATAGATTAGTTACATTTCTCGCTACTGCATTAACATGCAATATTACATCTTCCTTTAATCTCATTTTGTGGTTAAGTTTAAAAAAAAATTGTGATGTAGTGAAGGTACCCTCTGCAGCATCTCTAGAGTAGGTATCTCTAGAGCTGTGGTGGCCCAGTGGTGACGGCCGCGACTTACGAGTTGTAGGTCGTAGGTTCGAACCCTGAAAGGCGCTTTACTTTGTGTACTTAAATTATTTCATCACCACTGCCCTCAAAACGGTGAAGGAAAACATCCTGAGGATACCGGCATGTCCTAAAACCAAAAATCCGAAAGTGGCATCTACCAACTACAGACTAACCCGCACTGGGCCTGCGTGGTGGATTATGGCCCACTCCCTGTCACTGAGAGGAGGCTGTGTCCCAGCAGTGGGAACATTATAGGTTGATTATGATTATTATCCTCTACATTCTCTTAGTAACATAATTAATTATCTTATCTTTTAGTAGCATACGCTATCTTTCATTCACCTTTTAGCCTCTATTATACCTACTTTAACTAGGTATAATAACTTCTAGAGCATTTTATAACACAACTAGCAGCGCTCCGCGGTTTCACTCGCATAAGAGTCGATCCCGTGGGAATATCGGGAAGAAAACTATCCTATGTCCTTTCCCGCGACTCAAACTATCTCTATACCAAATTTCATCTAAATCGGTTCAGGGGCTTAAGCGTGAAGAGGTAACAAACAGACAGACAGACAGACACACTTTCGCATTTATAATATTACTAGTTGCGCTCCGCGGTTTCAACCGCATAAGTGTCGATCCCGTGGGAATATCGGGATAAAAAGTAGCCTATATGTTAATCCAGGGTGTCGGCTACCCCCATACAAAATTTTATGAAAATTGGTCCAGCCGTTTGAGCGTGAAGAAGTAACAAACATATAAACACACACACACAAACTTTCGCCTTTATAATATTAGTTTGATAGTGCGATAATTTTCACGCATTTTATGGCTCGGATAATTTATTACTCCGTTCCGCTATTACGAAGTAACATAACACCCCATATCACCACGTATTTGTTCAATGAGTCACCTAATTACCATTTATCCATCGCTACTACGTAAGCAAAGCCTTGTTTGTATACCTATAATGTTTATGTGTGGTAGATGCCCTTGTTTCGGTAAATAGACTGTCTATTCTCAAGTGGTGCGCGATATGAGGAATATGTTTTTCTAAAAGAGTCTATTTGCTATGTGGGTATTTTATGCCCATATAAAATAGCTCAGAAGCTGAAAGTCTGACAACAGTCTTACCATTAAGAACTTTTGTTATTATACCTAAGGTTATACACCCCTAATTGAAGCCCCATGGGCAATCAAGTTAAGCATTTTTCTTTAATTAATTGTGTGGTTCTTCAGTTTTCATTGGAATATTATTTTGATTGAAGTGTTGTTATCAAGCTCATCTATTCCTTACCTTTATTTAATACTAGCTGACCCGGCGAACTTCGTACCGCCTCAGAATTAAATATTGTGATAAAGTTCAATAGACACGTGGCGCCATCTATTATCATAATAACGTTATTGTTGTTTTCCTCGGGAACACCACTTTTTTTCGGGATGAACGGTACCCTATGTCCGTTTCTGTACACCTGACAACATAATATATGCAAAATTTCAGAATGATCGGTTCAGTGGTTTAGGCGTGAAAAGGTAACAAACAAACAAACAAACTTACTGTCGCATTTATTATTTATAGTTTGGATCTCAGACCTAAATATATTTGTCAATAATTTCATTCCAGTAATTTTATCTCATAAAGCGACACGCGCTTCACTTATGGTAACTAAGTGAGTAAGTGTACATACAAACACACTGTGAATGTGAATGCGTAGCGACACACGCTTCACTTATGGTAACTAAGTGTACATACAAACACACTGTGAATGTGAATGCGTAGCGACACACGCTTCACTTATGGTAACTAAGTGTACATACAAACACACTGTGAATGTGAATGCGTAGCGACACGCGCTTCACTTATGGTAACTAAGTGTACATACAAACACACTGTGAATGTGAATGCGTAGCGACACACGCTTCACTTATGGTAACTAAGTGTACATACAAACACACTGTGAATGTGAATGCGTGAAAACGAATAGTGTCAGCATATAACACACACGTACACAGCCATACACACTCCCTACTTCGCCATTTAGGCCAGTCATATCTAACACTAGAAGTCGCTCAAATCGCAAACTAACGGCTAGTTCTGATTTTTTAATATGTTGTTAGGACCACTACGAGCAGCGTAGGTATATCCAAGTTTGCAGCTTCGAAAGACCTGTGCTAACTTTGCAGCACTCGAAAAACCGCGAATTTTTTTCACGTTTTTTGCTATTTTCAATATAAGTCCTAAATAATGAGTTAAAAAAATAATTAAAGTAGCCTAAAATTGCTACAATTTGAGATCAGAACCAGCTCTGTAGGTTCAATACCTGCCGATATTATATTTTTTTTTCCAAAAAAAGTGAAATTTTAAGATTTGGCCAATTTTCGACTCCGATATCGGGGAAAATACTCATTTAGGAATAATGTTGTAGCAAATTTAATTAGCTTTAATTTAAGCGACGTCTGTAGACCATATAGTTTACTCAAAAATCTTAAAAATCCGAAAAATAAAAAGACCAAAACGAAACACTATTGAACAACCGGAGTAACTAATGCCTTTTTAATGATGATCTTAATAATAATTATGGTAGCAATTCTAACCGTAGAAAAATAGTTCGATTATTATTCTGGTCCATTGTCTTGAGGCCCCTTAAATACTACACTTTAAGGGAACCTTGACCATGTTTATGTCTAATTTTAGACAGTGAGTCAATTGTTAATCCAACTGTTCACTGTACGGTTGTGTGTTGTATGCCATTGTAATATTTATTGTATTATGATTGACTTATTGCTGAAATGAGGACATTTGGATATCCGAATTCGCGCGCTTCTCTTTCTTTTCTATGCAGTCCGACAGTGACCACGCTTTAGGTCATGTAGTCCTCTTAAAGAGCTAAACTGTGTGATACTGAATAGCCCCTAATAATATTGTTTTAGCAAAATGTTGTGTAAATGCGAGACCCTGTTGATATTCTTATAGCAATTTGTTGGTGACGAATATGTTTCATAGGTGAACGTTACTAGGAATAATAACTTGCTTTGTTTTGGAGCTTAATTAGTAAACTATGCTTAGTGTCATTGATAGATTTCGTAGCTAGCTAAGTATAGACATTAGGCCGGTACCCTAACACAATTTCAATCACAATCAGTTTTTTTTATGGTATCCATTGCTTCACATTTTCTAAAACCTATCTGCTCAATAACGTAAATAACGCAATGAATGTTACTGAACTGTCAAAATGAACGCCATTGCTACTGATAGTGTGTTACGCAATTACCCCAATGAACTGACTGTGTGATGCTGAATTGCGCCAATAAATATTGTTTTAGCACAATATTGTGTTAATGCGATACCCTGTTTATATCTTTATAGCAATTTGTTGTCTGAATGACGAATAAGTCTCTTATGTAAGTAGAGAACGTCACTAGGAATAATAACTCGCTTTGTATTGGAATGTACAAGCGTAAACTATACATAATGCCATTGATAGATTTTGTAGCTAGCTAAGTATAGATATTACACTGGAATGCACGCCTCATAATCCATACAGTATGAATACACAATCTGAAATTAGCTTTGATGGAAAGGCCTGCGACTGATTTGAAACAGATTTCGAATTCCTGATTGATTTTGACGAACGTGGCACTAGATTAGCCTTCTAATATTTTGATTGATGTGCGGTAGTCAAAGATAGAGGCTAATGGTGCAAGTGTTGCTACAAATATAATTCTAGGCGCTCGTGAGAATTTTTCTTAACATAACATCATGATGGACCGATGAGCTTGGGAAGCCTGCAGGAACCCGTTGGATGCGAGAAGCACAAAACCAGTCGAAGTGGAGGTGCTTGGTGGAAGTCAATGTCCAGCAATGAACGTTTTTCGGCTGGAAAGATGATGATAATGATGATAACATCATGCCTGTATTCCACGACGGGATAGGCAGAGTTGTACCTATAGTACACCCACATTTCGCCAGTTATGTTTAAGTCCCATATAATAGGGGGCGAGCCTATCACAATAAACCGGGCACAAATCAAAAATACTTTGTCCAACAAGGGAATCGAACCGAGGACCACATGCTCAGCAGTAGCGGTTGCGACCCGACCAACCAACGAGGCAGATTTCTTATTGATCTTATTAAACCTTACAGAAAGGAGCGTAGATTTATGAAGAAAATGAACAAATTCCCAAAAAAAAAAACGGGATCATGTTGTAGATTTTAGAAAAAATATACAGGGTCTCATTAAGATAGATGGACAAATTTTAACACAGCGCTCAGTAGGTGATATCCAAGCAAAAAACACTGATTAAAGTGATTTTATTTTGACCTAAAATAATAAATTCCCGGCACACTAGTGTGCGTTTGCTGATTATTTTTCTTGTAAGTATCTAATGCGTTTTTCTTATATTTTTTTTTTACAATCGTCCTTATTTTAGTAGTCTGAATGATTTCTAAAAGTTTGTCCATCTATTTTAATGGGACCTTATGTAATACAAGCAATATTATTCTTAAATTTTCGTTCAAAATATAGATAAGATGAATTTGAAATCATATGGACATTTCACATTCATCTTATCTTGAAAATCCTAAGACGTTAAAAATGAAAATAGGCTTTTTGAGGCAAGGTAATATTCCAATACTACCCTGCCCCAAAAAGCGTATTTTGAGCCTTAAATTTGACCACACCTATCTGGTACATGACCAGAAAGGTGTGGTCAAATTTAAGGGTCTATACCACACCCTGAAATTAGACCACACGTTTTTGATACAATTTTAAGGTAGAAAATAAATAAAAGCATATTTAAAACTGTTTGAGGTAATTCTTTATTTCATTTGTACCGTTAAAGTTATTTCAGAAATTATGATTAAAAAGCAATAACTTATCAAGAAAATTAAATGCTTATTTATTTTTAGTTGTACCTATAAGTAATGATATATTTAGCATTGATAATATTATTAAATAAAATATAAGTTTAAATTATTTGCACCTGTTTATAATCATTAAACTTAAGTTGTTTATTATTAACAGGATTTTTATTTATATTAATGATTATGGCACAAACATTCTTAGCTTACCACTCACTGGGGCACCAACCTTTTTCTATGAGAATAAAAAATATAAGTTAAAGCCTAAAATTAATTACTATTGCGTAATATGAATCATTTAAGATGCGAATATTTTCAAGTAAAATCTTGAAACTTTTGAAGACTTTATTTTTTTGATAATCTCTAGTTGTCTGTCAGAATTTTCTTGCTTTTTTTTTTTCAAAATGTATTGTCCCACTGCTGGGCAAAGGTCTCCCCTACAGATTTCCAATAATTAATCTATTGTCTTTGAAATATTCGCACCTTATAATAAAATGCATACTAATTACAAAGAACCTATTTAAAAATAAAAACTTTTAAATTGAAGACCTGCCAGTCTATTCCATGCAAACAGGTTACGGCACTTATCCCATTGTCGACGAGGAAGCGACTAGCTATCGACTATTTTCTCGCTCAAGAAACGTAAAGACGCCAGCACATCAAGCTACTACAATATGTTAAAAACCAGCGTCAGGCACTAGTTGTCTGGCATTTTTGCTGAACTGGACCTTTTTAGCGCAGCCGTGAGGCCCACTTTCCTGCTTATTTTTTATTATCTTTTTAATTTTTTTTTTTAGATCGTACCTACTTTACACTTTTTTTGACCTTTATTTATTTTTATTTTTTTCTTGTTTGTTTTTATGTGATGTACGTATCTGGTGTATTGTGTGTCTTTGGTCTGTGCTAAATAAATATATTTCTTTTTTCTTTTCTTTAAAATTGTATAATAGATTTTCAACTTTATCGCAAAACCATAAGGTTCAAAGTTGATTGGGAAAATTTGACAGTTTCGGGTAGCTTGATCTGCTGGCGTCTGTACAAAAGATTGTAGGTAGCAGTAAAAGAAATACATTCGAATAATAGTTGATCGCTGACTGTTCACACTACCTGCGATAACAGCTCGGTCAAACAGACTACAACTCGTTTTTAGTTCCTAGCTGTAGTCGCTCGCTTCTCGCTAATCGCCAACATATGCCTATATGGCATGTGGTTCTACTGATGCTAGAGATTGACGCTATTGTAATTTTTTTGCAGAATAATTCGGTAGGAATTATAGGTTCACATCGAACCTATACTGCCGTCATAAGGAAAAAGGGCATAACTAACATATTCGGAATCAGAAAAAAAGGCCCATCTGCTAATATTTTTTGTACAATTTCGGAAAAAATGTTAGTTATGTATGCCCTTTTTCATTATGACGGCAGTATATATCTCACTCATGGATAGCACACATTAGAATCCCCGTAAATGTGTTAACACGCAAAAACACTTACACAAACATACATAATATGTTATAAACACACATAAGACCATTATGGTAACTTTTAAATCTAGTTATTTTATACTGAGCAACAGATTTTGTGCGCGAAGGTACTAACCTAATTAAACATTATTGCCATAAATTACAATAACATACCTGAAGCAAGATTTTGGATTTGCTGAGACTAAAACTGGAAGGTTAATAAAACCATCGGGGTAATTGCATAACACACTAACACTAGCTATGGCTTTCATTTTGATAGTTCAAAAACATTCATTGCGTTATTTACGTTGTTGAGCAGACAAATTTTTCGAACATATGAAGCAATGGATTAGCAATATCCTTCAAAATGATTCAGATTTTGATTGATAGTGTGTTATGCATTAGTGTGCTGGATGAATTCTGGAAGTCGATCAAAATCTTTAAAAGCACAAAAGTTTACTAATTGGAATCGATTTGTTACATAGGTACAGATGCCAGCACATCAAGCTACTACAATATGTTACATTTCTTTAATAAATTTTCAACTTTATCGTTAAAGCATAAGTTTCAAAGTTGATTGTGATAACTTGACAGTTTCGGGTAGCTTGATGTGCTGGCGTCTGTACATATCAGAAACAGTGAATATATAAAATGTAAAAATTTGTATGAATCACTTGGGTTACGTTATACATAATAATTCTTTGGAATTCTAGCCTAATAAAATTAAGAGCTAACAAAAATATTTCGCACTATTTCTCCTAACCTGGAAAACCACCTTCATTTATTTCTAAAGCTCCATTTTTCCGACGTTTTGCTTTGGATAACATTTCGGCTTCTTCAATGGAGTCTGGTAGAGGCACGTTGATCGTTTCTGGCAGCGTAAAGACTAGCAGACCAGCTATGACAGCTAATGTACCGAAAAATATTGATGGCAGGTTGTCGTAGTACAAAGCCTAAGGAAAAATTTAATTGCTTTTAGTCACAATTTTATTTTGTGCAAATAATTTCATCACCACTGCTCTCAAAACGGTAAAGGAAAACATCGTGAGGAAACAATCATGATGTCCTAGAACCAAAAACTCGAAGACATGGCGTGACATCTAGCAACCCACCCGCACAGGGCCCGCGTGGTAGATTACAACCCACTCCCTCTCAAAGAGAGGAGGCCTGTGTCCTAGCAATGGGAACATTATAGGCTGATTGTGTATATGTCACAATTTTGGTTTCTTTCTTCTACATTTTAGCATCATTGGCCCTTTTTCCAAATTAATTAGGGTCAGTGCAGCATATCTTCTTCAATAATTTCTTCTTCTTCCATAAAATTTATACAGGGTTACACAGGGAAATCACCGCACAACCTGTAACTATGGATTTAGTACACGATTCTGAACGCTGGGCGTTAATAAAAAAAAAAAATGCTGTTCCATATATTTTGATCGCGTAGGTATTACACTTCACTATGAAACAGCTGATTTAATTTTTGATAACCGACAAAAAGTTTATATGCTACGGGTTCTACAATTATATGCTGTATTCAAGGTTACAGCTGTTTACACGTCGATTTCCCTGCTGCCCTGTATAAAATTAAAAAAAATCTACAAAACAACTGCTGTCTTAACAATCATCGTCATCTGCTTAGCCTTTTCCCCAACTGTGTTGGGGTCGGCTTCTAGTCAAACCGACTGTCTTAACAGTGTGATGGCTTTATAAAATACTTTATCCACAATATATTTTGGTGTAAGTTCTCTGAGATGCACTAGAAAAAATACTAGGCAACCCTTTAATCCAAATAAAATAGAAGATTTTAATAAAAGCGTTGCTATTACAAAGACTGATGATAAAGGAACATAAGAACTTTTATCACTTACCAACAAAGGAGTCAAAGGCGCTAGCGTAGACCCAATTCTGCCAGTAGAAGAACAAATGGCTAGCAGTGATTGTCTGACATTGGTAGGGAATACCTCAGACACGTAGATGTATACGGAACTGTAGGCCACCGTGATGGAGTACTTGCCGGAGAGGTAGAAGATGAGTGACCACCAGCTTTGACCTGAATGATGACAAGAGATAATTATGTATTTGTAGGAATTTATAACAGTCTTGTAGTGGGAGGAAAGAAGGAAACGACAACTTTGTTCAAAAGACAGGTTAGATTAGGTTATGAACTTAGTATGCATTTGAATACAGTTATCCCCTTGCTAATAAACGTGTTATATCAGATGAATAGTTACACACCGATTTCTCTCTCTCAGTCGTCAGTAATTTGAATTTCGAAAGAAGAAGACAAAGCGTTGGGTAACTATACAGACGCTTTACACAACGTTTATTAGTAAGGGAGTTATAGTATATACAATTATGTGCGATGAAATTAGTATACAATTGCGTGCATTTGGAGAGTCTTATGTTAAGATTTGAACTTCGAACGGTCGAAGTAATGAATTTTGGTGAAGTTCCAGCCCGTCTGTTCTGTAAAAATGTTACCGTGGAAACTTAGGTGAAGTAAACATGAGGTGAGCTGTCATTCACGTGATGCTTAGGATTGCTCACTTTAAGCTCACTGCACCTAAGGGGCCTTCTCCACGAGCGAGAGAATCGCGGCCATATTATCGTCGTGACACGTATTTCTATACACGTACACTCTCTGAGAACGTGTCTCCACACGGCGATATCATCGCGGCGAAAATTTAATGGCATGGCGAGACTATCTCCGCGATTCCCTCGCTCGTGGAGACGGCCCCTAAGTTTCCACGGTTGAGACATTTACAGAAAGAACTTATTAAAAGGGTAAGGGTAACATTTTTAAAAGGGTTCGTTTAGCGGGCGCTATTTGAAATTAAAGATAACCCAAGATTATTCAAGAGACTTTACGAAGTGTGGTCTGCTTTTATTTAAGTTGAGAACTGACAACATTGTTTTAAATTACGTAAGCTCTCCAACTTAGTCCCACAACCAACCTATACAATCAAACTTTGTCAACTCAAATACAAGATCATGATAATTACTTTTCGATTCCTAAAATCGAAATCCCGAATTCATTTATTCGTTCGAATGTTTGCAAAACAGACGATTCGAAAACGCCAAGTTTGTTAAAAGCGCGGAAATTATTTATGTTTTACTATTGCCGTTTACGTTGTCGCCTTTGAAATCGGTTTAAATTGAATATTCCATTAATTCGGGCTGTTATACAAGCAGTGATTACTAAATAAACAGTGGAGCAAAATTCTCTGAAAATTCGTGCAAGAGTTCGTTTCCATTTTTGTACGGGAAAATGTTGTTTAATCGAATGCAAATGGATGTAATAATAAAAACAACGTTGTTTGGTAATATCGCACTGCTAACACAAGACTGTATCAACTCAAAATGAAGCATTTTTCAGAAATGATGGAAAACTGATTAAGTACTCGTTTCCTGTTAACGATTGTAAAAAGTGAACACTGTTTTAAAATTAGTGATAAAATTAAGGGGTTTCTTTAATTGTGAGTAATTTCAGAGATTGCAGGTTATCAAGTTATTTCCAAAGGAGTTAATACAGCATTGTGTGAGAAATTAATTTTTAGTTGATACAGTCTTGTGTTAGCAGTGCGATATGTACCTATGCATCCATAGGTTTTACGTAAATATCCTCTAGCATAAGGGACCCACTGCCATTGATTCTTCATTGACACTCTTTCGTGGAGGTTATGATTACCGACCCTAGCTTTACTAATGTTACATTACATCTTACTTCTGGGACAAAGGGCCCCATCCGGGAAACCATCTTGCCGAAACACAATGGGAACACTCCGATGCCTCGTAAACTGTTCCAAGATTATCTAACTTGCCTTTTGTTCCCGTTAAATTATGTTTGTTCTTTTGATTGTAAGTGAAGTAATTGTGAACACAAACTACAACTCGTTTGGTTATAAAATTCGCGTTAAAACTGTTTCAGATAACAATTGAATTGTTTCTGTATTAATTGGTAAATCAAGATATTTTTTTTTAAGAATTGATACCAAAATGCGTAAATAATCAGGATGCAGGACGGGTCTTGTTTACTCAGAACGTTAACTAAATATGAAATCACATGTCTGAATGAACACCTCAATATAAACCCGCACTGGGCCCGTGTGGTGGATTACGGCCCACTTCCCTTTCACCGAGAGATGGCCTGTATCCCAGCTGTGGGAACTTTATAGGCTCATTTGCTTTGTGTTGTGTGCTATTATGATTATTTTCAAAAGAGCAAACAATAAATACTAATCCAACTCACCTTTAGGTAGGAACGATAAGCTGATACACAGAACTGCACTCAAAATATAAGTGATAATCATGACTCTCTTCCTTCCAAATCTGTCCAGCACGACCAAACAGGTCAAATTGGCTGGAATCTCTATGAAAGCCACCAACATGAAGTTGACGTACTTGTTGCCTGCCAATGACACCGAATTAATTGACAGCCCATAGTACACAAACGTGCAAGTAATCCATAAGAACGAGCATGAAACCAATCTCCTTCTGATAATGCTTGATCGAATCACTTGCAGCAAGACTGACGACTTCTTTTCAATTACCAATTCTTCTTTTGGCTTTTTCTCCATCTCTTGCAGTGGTGCTAAAGCTTGGTCTGTCAGTTCTACTTTGTTCATCTTAGCTGCTTTCCTTATAATTTCTACAGCCTCGTCATGTCTACCTTTGCTTAGTAACCATCTGATACTTTCATTCAAGATCCATAAGTAGGAGAATATTAAGCAGGATGGCGCGTACAAAATTCTGAGGAGTGTCCTCCAGTCTTGTAATAACCAGGATAGTCCAGCTAGGGACATCAAGCCACAAACGTAAACTATGTTTATGAGAGTGTTACCAAAAACTCTTCCTTTGGGTCCCACAAGTTCCATAGCTGTGAAAAGGTAATGCGTTATTGATAAAAGTAATTAAAGAAATACAACACGAATGACTTACACGCTTTTGAGGAATCTGATCTTAATACAAAATTAGGAAAATTTTATCGACTAAGGCCTTCGCCCAGCGATTTGACTGCCAGTACATGTATCACTGTGACATGGTACATGTACGGGCTAATGTGGAAATATTGTTTTAATTTGTAATTGTATGGTATTGTGTTTAATTGTATTTTTATTAGTTTTAATTTTTTATAATTGGTCCATGTTGGCTTTTATTCAATAAATATTATTATTATTATTAAGGGTAAGTTAGGTAATAGGTAATACTCGTACGGGCTGAAGTGCTTTCTACATTTATATCTGTAATTTTGATGGTGTACATAATAAAGAGTATCTATTCTATCTATCTACCTACACGTCAAAGTGCGTATTTTGCGTACGATATCAACCTACCCTAGGTTGATACCATATATTTCAGAAGCAATCACATGCAGCAGAGGTTTGTCTTGACAACCACATTTATCTTAGTCCTTGTTATAAATTACATATGTACTCGTCCTCGATTTGGGCAACATCTATCATGAGAATTGCTCATCACACATATTGTGTTTTGGCCGATTTTCGTCGTGCGCCTGATCGCTTACCGAATCGCCGCACAAGTCGGATCGCCACCCTATTTACATAGGTCGATAAAAATCGCAGGTGACTAGTTCATTCTGCATCAAACCTTCATGGGCAGGCGATCGCCTGCGACTGAGCATTTTCACTATTGATTTAAATCACCCGCCGCATGCGACCTGTCGCCGCACCCTACTCAAATTTGGAACTTGCGATTTTAGTCACGTCTTGGCTTGTGCAGGTATTGTCACCTGTTCAAAGCCCGCAATATAAAATACTTCAGAATAAATTAATTCATTCTTACCTAAAACAAAAGCAGTTGTATAAGCACCAGCTCCGCAGCTAGCTTCCAAGAACTCCAACGTTACCATCATTATATAACTGGTGGAGAAAGACCTCATGAAGCCAAATATACTGTTCATGAGAGCGGCTACAGACAGCGCCACTTTCCTCCCAAACCTGTCTGAGATGATACCAGTTAGAGGCAGGGAGATAAATAGGCCGGAGTTATGGATGGTGCCTATTAACGTCCTCTTCCAATCTTGGCAGCCGAGATCGAACTGAAAATAATACTTTATTGAAAAACTTAAAAAACAAAAAAAGAGGCAGTAATGTGCGGAGTTGGAGCCATCATTAGTCGAACTTATGCGAGAGAGAGAGATAAACATCAAGATCAAATTCAAAAGTCATATTTAAATAGGCTGAGTATCAGCAGGTATTGAACGTCAACATTGCATAAGACATTTATGCGCCCCAAAACGACCGCCCTTCATCATTTCCTAGTGCTATAACTGGGAAGAAGTGGCGCAACAAACTCCTCAGTAGCGAGATTACTGTCCTTTTGTCAAAGAGTTTTCTATCAGGAGTCTAATTTTCAAAACATATTCTAGAACTGGCCTCTGCCCGCGATTTCGTCCGCTTGTAATTTTCTAGCACTATTGAAAAAGTTATAAAAACCTTTGAAGTTGTAGCGTAAACTGAACTTTATTGTGTAGGTATTAAAGTTACTTTTCCATAAACTCACATTTGTTTACATTTTTGGCAACAAAATCGCAAACGCAGATTATTTTGCAAGTTATGTTACATGTTTAAGGCGCCGAGCCTACTACAGACTCTGCTGCTACAGAAATATTGCTGTTGGAAAAATCCACGCCTTGCTCGCCCTGAGAATCCAATCTCGAATCCCACTTTCAGCAATGAATCTAAAAACTACCTAGTACCAATTTATTGAATCATTCACAAAAAATATTTTCACTAAATGAAGTAGTAGGATTTGATAATGATAAAATTAATAATCATCATTATCAAAATCGCACTCACGTAAGTGCCTTTTCACAAGTCCCGGCAACCGGGTAGCCGGTGCCGGGTACCCGGCGGCGAAGTGTATAGCCATGTACATACTCGTAAGCCAGCACATCAAGCTACCCGAAACCGCCGAATTTTCCCAATCAACTGTGAACCTTATACTTTGGTGATGAAGTTGAAAATCTATTAAAGAAAGACAGATTGTAGTAGCTTGATGTGCTGGCGTCTGTACGTTAGCTTTCACACGTCGTACCGGCGTAGTTTGCCTGGCTACCCGGTTGCCGGGACGTGTGAAAAGACACTTATAGTTAATCCATTAAATCCATTCACCCAGCACGTGGTGGCAAATGTAAATAAAATTATGATAACCGACCGGTGCGGTGGGCCGACAATGGCCGACATTATCGGTCAATTGACACGATAACTGTCTACCGTCCCAAGTATTGACAGGTCGCGTGACAATGTATCCTGTTACTGAGTATTCGAATGATTGGTTGAATTATTACGAGACGAATATTTCCGTTGCTGCGTGCTTTTGTTTATCAGTTTTTATTGAAAGGTTGGCAGCTTCTGTTTTTTTTTTGTAAGTTGATTTCTGATTTTGACCGTACTGAGTTTTTTTTTAATTATGAATGGCATCTCGCAGGCCAAGCTAAGAGGGTGTCGGCTGCTTAAGCAGGTTATACCTACTTAATAAAGGTGGTCAGGCTTGTCAGGTGTGGATACCTAATAAATAAGGCATTCAGTTAGGGCAAAAAACTTATAAACACCATTATTGAGTGGATTTTATTTATCTTTTTAGGTCGTGTTTGTTCAGTTGTCTGGAAGATGATGTCGAGGTAGGCTTTGTCTAGTCTCTTTCTTAGCCTGGATCAATTTTGCCAATTTGAAGACCACCAAAGTAATTAAAAGACCAGCGGTGGCCAATGGGCCAACTCGCCGCGACTTAAAAGTTATAGGTCGTTGGTTCGAACCAGTCAGGCGCTGTACTTTGTGTAAATTATTTCATCGCCACTGCTCTAAAACAGTGAAAGAAAACATCTTGAGGAAACCGGCATATCCTGGAATCAAATATTCGCAGACGTGTCACATCTACCAAGACCTCATTGGGCCCGCGTGGACGCGGCCCACTCCCTCTCACCGACAGGAGGCCTGTGTCCCAGAAGTATGTATGAACATTATAGGCAGATTGTGCTAAGGCATTTGTGATATTTTTGTTTCCAATATTGTTGTTTATTATTAATTTATGAAAGTTATATCAATACTTGGCTTGGCTTGACTTGCTTGGAAATGTGTTACGGAGAAATGAGGAAAATGTCGTGAGGAGAGTTTTGAGTATGAATGTCGATGGCTATAAAAGTAGGGGAAGATCAAAGAAATCATGCATGGAATGTGTGAATGATGATATGGTTAGAAAGGGGGTGACTATCGAGATAACGTCTAATAGAGAAGTATGGAAGGAAAAGACAATATGTTGCGCCGAGCCCAAATAAATTGAGTCAAGGGCAAGAGGTGATGAACAGTGGTGGCCCAGTGGTATTGGCCGCGACTTACGAGTTGTAGGTCGTAAGGTTCGAACCCAGACAGGCGCTTTACTTTGTGTAAATTATTTCATCACCACTGCTCTCAAAACGGTGAAGGAAAACATCGTGAGGAAACCGGCATGTCCTAGAACCAAAAATTCGAAGACATGTGACATCTACCAACCCGCACTGGGCCCGCGTGGTAGATTACGGCCCACTCCCTCTCACAGAGAGGAGGCCTGTGTCCCAGCACTGGAAACATTATAGGCTGATTATGTTATGTTAAGGGCAGGTGGATGATGAGTTATGTCAATACTTACATCTTTAACAGCAGAGTCTTCATCACTATAAACATAAGAAGAGCACTTTTCTTTCAACATAGTATTAAATATATCTGCCGTACAAGAACTGTTACTACTAGTGATATTGTTTCCTATAGTGGGGTGTCTCTCACATTTGGAGTATTTATTTTTTTCTTTTGGTATGGCATGGTGTAGCCATAAACTTGTGTTTGTCGTGCTTTCACATTCATTGATTGCGCATCTGGAACAAACAAAGGTTTATTTAGAAAAGGTTAATCTGGCAATCTGGTTCTCGGCGATAATAGTACGACGACGGTCCGCCGTCAAGGCCATGCTGACGTGCGTACGTCAGCATGGTCTACATATACATAATATCTGCACCAACGACAGCCCCATTTTATGTCCAGAAATCACTGTCCATTCCAAGGTTGCCTGGAAGAGATCGCAGAAAGCGATAAGGCCACCCAATGTATATTTTGTAGTGTTTGACTTATTTTTTTCATGTTATGTATTTTTGTGGTGTACAATAAAGTAAATATAAAAGGTTTACAAATTCCACCGTATATACCACCCTGCAGGTGTATGTAGTTAGTATTTGTGAACATGCATCGCAAGGAATAGTAACAGCAGGAGCAATTTGAAGGCACGTGCTATGTCAATGAATGTGTGCACGAATGTTTGCACACATGTCTGGCGCATAAGGTAGTCTGCTGCCTTAGGTTAGTCCGACGAATAAGTAATTAATCTGTCGTTTCTTCGTTGTACAAAACGGAAATAAATGGAGTGATCTTTCAAACAGAGAGGCTATTCTTGTAATTTTAAGAACGTTCACCGTCTGCTCTCATACTTAGTTTGTACTACAATAAAAAGTCATTCAAAAAAATTAAATCGACTTCAAAAGGAAATTCACTCAAAATAAAATTATGAAGTAACTTTAATTCCGGAAGTCGGTGTCTTAGGATCTGTATTTTAGTTTTTTTAACCTCCTTTTTTTTGAAGTCAGTAAAAACACCACTAATAGGGAAATTAGAGGTATTTTAGTCAGATTGAGAATGAGACATATTTTGACAAGTTTTAGACATATTTTTAAGAACGTTCGCATTCTAATTTCAGTAAAAAAAACAGTGGCACTCCGGGAGTACCGACAGAAGTGAAAACTTGAACAATAATTACGTGTGTATTTTTTGAATCGTCAGGAATTATTTCGAAATATTTATTTGGTGTCGGTTACGGTAACGGTAATAGTGTCGCGAGTTCAATGGTTTTTTCCCATCTCAAAAAAATGCCAACATGCATGTGTGTATCTATGTACGTACATACACAATATGTGTACATACTTATATACAGAGGTGTCGGTAACGGTAACAGTGTCGCGAATTCAATGGTTCTTTCCCATCTCAAAAAATGCCCAACGCGCTTAAAGAAGTTTTCAGTTCAAAAAAACTTCTAATTTTACAACATCTTTGATAAGTTTTTGACAGTGATTGTCGCTGAGATGAGATTGCGACTACAGTCCATTCGCAGTTATTTTATGTCTGACTTTTCATCACTGTCAAATGCACAATGAGTTTTATAGTCCTCATAATAAGGTTGCTGTTGGGTTGCTGCCATTGACAAGTTTGTCAAAATCACAGTGATCTTTATTATAATGTTCCTATAGGGTTGCTAATTCCTTATTATTTCGAGTCAATTTTAAGCTAGGTACTTATTTTGTTTGAAAAATTCAGTTTTCTATTTTTAATAAAATTGATTATTTTATTATTTTAACAGACTGACAGACTTGTAATAACCGCTGTACTGTTTAATGTGATAATCTAATCGCCACTCTGTATGCTAGCGTATTTACTAACCCCCGTACTAATAAACGTATTATATCAGATGAATATTTACACACCAATTTCTCTCTTTCAGTCGTCAGTAATTTGACTTTCGAAAGAAGAAGACAAAGCTTAGTGTAACTATACAGACGCTATACAACGTTTATTAGTAAGGGGGTAAATCTATATTGAACACTACGAACCTATATTGATTATTATCGTTTGAAATGTAGATTCTCGAATAAATACCGACAAATACATTTCATTCATGTTGTTTAGTTTTCAGGATAAAGCTTTGAACACGTTGTTTGCTTCGAAATATTGGGTAAATATGGAACTAGAATATTCGATATTTTGCCTTTGAAATTATAGGATCGCTATTAGGTACTGGCGTATCGGCCATGATGCTATTAGGATTTCAGTAGTTAATACAAATGTGCTGAAAATCGCCTTCGGTTTTGGGCTAGCGGTGGAATGATAATTGAAATGGGCTTTTAGCACCGGGAAGATTTTCTTCCTAATGTTGATATCAATAGTCCGGCGTTTCTAAATTTGCCAGAGATGTAAGCAACAATGGCCACTCGAAGTTGAATAAAATCGATATACAAGAACATTTAATTTATGTAAAGTTTGTTTTCGTCTAATTAGCTCGGAGATTTAGGCGACCCAGTGGCAACGACTGCGACTGCTCAGATTAAGAACGTAAAAAAGATAAAACTAAAAATTATTAGTTTGTATTTTTAGGTTCACGAGAAAAGAAGACTACTTACATATAAATTTTTACATTTTTATATTAAACTAGCTGCACCCCGCGGTTTCACCCGCGTAAATGTCGATCCCGTGGGAATATCGGAATAAAAAGTAGCCCATAACGCGTCGACGGCGACCGCCGACGCGTCGACGGCGGGTTTCAACGCCTGTCAATGGTGTGGACACTTAGTAATCTTACAACACTACTAAGTGTGCAGAACGCCGACGCGTCGCCGTCGACGGCTGCAATTACTTCTGCCATTGCCGCGTGCCGCTCCTGTGTATGCACACTTAGTCATTGAATACTTCCCATTTATAATAACAAACGATCTTACCATGGTGCAAGAAGAAGACCACTATGGAATCTCACGTAATAAAATAGAGTTATTCCGGTCTGATACCCTGAACCCCCCTCCACCCCCCCCACTCGATCCCCTGCTAGTTCGTCTTTTTATTTCAATTATTTGCATGAAATTCTGATCGCCGGAACAAAAACCAAACCGTAGGTATATCAAATAAATAAATTCTTGTAGGAAACTGTCAAATGAAATGGTCAATGTAATGCTTGGTTGGCAACAGGGAAATATTCAATATATCCTCCCCAATTTGACGCTGAATTATGATCGGTATTTGTGCCATTCAATGCCTATCGATAAATATTACAGTTTATTAGGCCAATCAAAGAAGTTCGTTACTAAGTGGGCATGGAGCTTCGATAAGAAGAAAGGAGGCATTCGTCATAATGATTCTGTTTGAAAAACTAAATATAAAAATATTTAGTTTTTGCTATGAGGAAACTATTTAGATTTTCGTTCATAAAGAGCCTGCCTTTTAGATTTTTGACTGGAGTGTTAGCATTGGTGGCCCAGTGGTATCGGCCTAGACTTACGAGATGTATTTTGTGAGTTCGAACCCGGGCAGGCACTTTGCTTTGTGTATATGTCACGGCTAATAGCCGAAGTGCGGCTACGCCTAGTTTTAGCCGGATACAACTAGGTGCAGCCGGCTACATGCGGTTTGTGTGTACTTCGGGTGACATCGGTTGCATGGTTGCGGTCGGTCGATAGGCGACGTAGAATGCAAGAGCGAGCGAAGGGCACCCCGAGGTTAGGTATGGTTAGGTTACTTTAAACCCTTTAGCTCCGTCAACGTTCCGGTTAAAACTGGGTGTAGCCACACTTCGGCTATTAGACGTAACATATATAAATTGATTACCACTGCTCTCAAAACGGTGAAAAAAAAAAACATCGTGAGGAAGCCGGCATGACCTAGAACCAAAATTCGAAGACTTGTGACATCCACCAACCCGCACTGGGCCTGCGTGGTGGATTCTAGCCCACTGTCTCTCACAGAGAGGAGGTATGCTTCTTTTTAGAAGCCTTTTTTGAGCAAGAGGTTCACTGGTAGAAAATATAACTTGGCGACCGCGACCGCCGCCGCCGCCGCCGCCGCCGTCGTCTATGTACCGTATTAAGATCACTTGCCTCTCTTTTTCCTAACAATGTTGGAGTCGGCTACCAGTCTATCCGGATGCAGCTGAATACCTTACATGAAACGATTGCCTATCTGACCCCTACAACCCTGCTAACAGGGTTGTAGAGGTCAGATAGGCAATCGTTTCCAAGGGACATCTTATTGCCCAGTGAGCATTACTGGGCAATAAGATACCCCTTGGTAAGACTGGTACCGTACTAATGTCGTGCATTAAAAAATCGATTTATTCCGGTCTGATCCCCTGAACCCCGAATTGATCCCCCGCTAATTCGTCTTCTGTTTTAAACTTTGCCTTATCCACTATAAGCTTTCGCATTCCGGTTTGATATAGTTCTATAAACCTTTTGGTATCTATCTCTGTGTGTTACCTAAATTTAAACGATCATTGTAGAACATGCCTGTTCATACATTTGCCCATTAATTCATCTTAAAAATTACTCTCAATAATTTTCGTAAACCAAATGATACTCAATCACCTAGTGAAAAGTATCCGTCTGTCGATCGCGTATCGTAATGATAATTAATATCAGTCCCGCTCATGATTGATTGCAGGTCGCCCAGCTGTTTGTGATGGCGTCTCAGGGTGGTACAAGATTTGGGGTTTGGTCGAAGATGGAGGCGGGAAGAGGAATTTGGAGAACTGTTTTCTAATGACTACTTGCGACTTCTGTTATGGTACTGTAAAGGTTTCTGCTACAGTCGACCTTATGTAGTGCAGACTGGCAATAAAGTAACTCTGGTTGCATTTGAACAGTCAAGCGAGTTTAGAACGAGGTGTCAAATATGTGTATTAGATTTTTTTTTGGAAGAAAACAGTGATAATATGTTGGGAGTGATGTAAAGACCGCGAATCGGTAAGCGTAAAGTGGGACGCCCTCAGGCTAGGTGGAGCGACGATCTTCGCAGGATGGCTGGTAGCAGCTGGATGAGAGTTACCGAAAATCGAGTTGAATGGCGTGCAATAGGAGAGGCCTATGTCCAGCAGTGAAGTGCTATAGGTTGATGATGATGATGTAAAGACGTTCGCGTGGAATAAACGTAGTGAAATCATAACGTTGTTCGATTTGTTACAGTACGGTTGGTAAAACCAAATCACTTTACATAACTACTTACTTTAGATATTGACCCGGATTCCAGTTTTCGACTGGTGCAGTTGCCTCTGCCGTTGGCGCGTATCGCGCGTGTGTATGAGCATATCAGCATAGTGTTTGGCCAGACTGGCAGTGCGGGCGCAGGGCGGACGCGGCGCGGCGAACTCAAACTCATAGTGGACAAGCGGGCTCGGTGAGCGGCGCGGGCTGCTCGGCGCGGGGAGCGCGCGGGCCACTCACGCCATAGCTCGTTCATACAAGTGGCCGCAGTGGATGCGCGGCGTGGGCGCGGACGGCCCGCGCGGGGACCGGGGTTCTCAAACTAGTTCGAGCTTTTTTCTAGTAAAAATAAGTCTTCATCCATATAATATTTTGTCAAACACTGGACACGATAACACGCAGAACGCAGCCGCGCTCCAGTGCGGACAGGCAGCCCGCGCGCGTTCCCGCACCCGCGCCCGCGCCCCGGCCTGGCCAAACACTTGCACTCTATTTTTAAATGTTGCTAAAGTTATTTTTCTCGATATCGTAAACCACAACTGATAAATACGTGTCACCCAAGGTCTACTTCGTACGACCTGGTCGTGATCCCCACGTGTTTGATAATGATAACCGAACGTTGCCCCACATCCCGGTTCTTTGATATCTTATCGGTTTTTAGCTGTTTGCGTTCAGTTACGGTTGTATACACAAAAAATCAAGTGCCTACTATTCTTTTTAGGTACAGGCAAGGAATTAAAATGTTAAGTACCTATCATCAAGTAAGTTTTTATTTGCATCCTTGTTTTTTTTCCAAGGTCATTTTGAATGAAACCTACTAAAGAAATCGTACCGTGTCAGCATTTTGTTGTACCCCAGTTCATCATCATCATTTGACGAGCCTTTTTCCACCTATGCTGGGGTCGGCTTCCAGTCTTACCAGGTGCAGCTGGATACCAGTACTTTACATGGAGCAACTGTCTATCTGACCTCCACAACCTAGTTATCGGCTATAAACAGCGGGGCAATTACGTAACACATTGTCAATCGGAATCGGTTTCATTTTGACAGTTCAACAACATTCATGGCGTTATTTACGTGTTGAGCAGACAAATGTTTCGAACTTATGAAGCAATGGATTAGCAACTTGCTTCAAAATGATTCAGATTCCAATTGATAGTGTGTTACGCAATTAAGGTCACAGCTCATTAGAGCCACCCGGCACCCACCCCGCACCGCCTCGTCGCACGGCGTCTACTCGTTGTCGACAGGTGGTCCACGGGTGGACGCCGCGTTATCACTAATAAACGTCGCGCGGTCAACCAGTGAGCCCCGCACGGTCAACGAGTGAACGCCGAGTGGTCAATGAGTGAACGCCGAGTGGTCAACGAGTGGACGTCGCTTGGTCCACGAATTTTCGAGTACTCTGTTAACAATTCTTTATTCATTTTGAAAGCAAAAACGATACGTCCGACTCGTTCGAAAGAAAGGCTGGGAATGAAGGGAGGGTGGGGAGCGGCGCATCGCCAAGTGTCGTCCTCGCGTGAATCATTCGCGGGCAGCGCGCGGTCCACTCGGGACCCGCGCGTTGGCAATGCGCAGTCAACGCAAGATAAGCATGCGAGCAGCGAGTTGTCACCGAGTGGTCCACCCGCCGTCCGCGCGTGGAGGGCTTACGACCGAGGCGATCAGGTGACGCTACGGAGTTGATATAGTGAGCGCATACCCATACAACTCCATATAAAGAATACTAGCCGCAGGAGGCGAGGCGGTGCGGAGTGGGTGCCGGGTGGCTCTAATGAGCTGTGACCTTTAGGGTGCTGAAGTCAGACAAAACGTTTGCATTCACGAATAAGATAGAGAGAATAAACTGTCTCTTTTGCTTTTACTACTGCATCTAATATCTGTGTTTGTCTTTGTCTCATTATTACTATTACTTAGTGACTTGTCTATGGTAATATTGAGTACTCTATACGGCGTACCCAAATCCTTTCGTGTAAAGGTACGAGTTCGTAGCCGATCGCAGACAGCAGCAACAGACGACGTGTCGCTACGACACTACTGATTTGTATGTATTTCTATGGAATACCTACCGCAGCTAGCGACACGTCGCCCGACTACAAGTCGCACGACCGCAGACGTCGTGTCGTCCGACCGCAGATCAGAGTGCCACCGACGCTGGAGCAGTTGGGTTCGAAATCATCGCAACGTCACGTCGTCTGCTGCTGCTGTCTGCGGTCGGCTACGATCTCGTACCTTTATTCGTCGAGTCGTTGAGCTCTGAGTTGACCTACACGATTACTGACAAATGCCTGCACTGACTTAACAGGTCCATTGAAATGTGTTTGTTTCCTCAAAAGTCCATTTCAGATATTAATATTTTATTCATTTTAAAATTGCTTAATATTTTCGATCTTTGATTGTGCACGAATTTGACACACACGTGCCCTGCACTGCAAGTAATGCACACTTCAATTATTGAAGGGAAACTAATCAACCCTATGAAATAAAAATTGGATTAGCCACAGTATTTATTACAATTTGTTTTATAGCAGGACTAATACATATTAACGTGGCCTGGATATGCTAGACCGAGACTGATATAAAAGGTTTTTAATAAGGTGCATTGCTCTTTGTACACAAACGGATACTATATGCGACAATTGGCTAATGACAGTCAGGAAACAGACAGTCATTAGAATACTCTTTATTGTGTACATGTACACCATATAAATTACAGACATAAATATAGAAACTTTACAAAGGGTGGCACATGGGCGGTCTTATCGCTAGCGATCTTTTAAAGACAACCTTTGGATGGATTAAAAAGGTCATTCTTGATTTATGATCGATGAATTGTGGGAGACCCGTGAGTCATCGAAAAATATATGAGAGTATTTAGTATCGGGGCAGTGGTGACCCGCTTACGAGTTGTAGGCCGTGGGTTTGAACCCAGACAGGCGTTTTACTTCGTGTAAATAATTTCATCACCACTGCTCTCAAAATGCTGAAGGAAAACATTGTGAGGAATCTGGCATGTCCTAGAATCAATAATTCGAAGACATGTGATATCTACCAACCCGCGCTGTGCTCGCGTGGTAGATTACAGCCCACTCCCTCTCGAAGAGAGGAGTCCTGTGTCCCGCCTGTGGGGAAAATTATAGGCTGATTTTTCTAGTATTGGAGCATTGCGTTGACACGAATAATAATGATAATCAGGAGTAGTGTTTATACTTGTTTTGTTCAATATTTATACAGGGTGTCCCGTAAATAATGGATAACCTCTTAAGGGGTCATTGGAGGTACTTATTATTATGAACAACTTTTACTACGAGACCAAACATGATCTCGCGAAAAAAAATCAGCTGTTCCCTATCATCTATGGCCGCATAACTCATAAAAATGTAGGAAACAGCTGATTCTTTTTTCGCGATTTCTGGTTTGGTCCCATAGTAGATAATAGTTGTACATAATGATAAGTACAATGACCCCTTCAGAGGTTATCCATTAATTACGGGACAGCATGTATTGTTAAAGTTTATTTATTTTAAACACATACAACTATCATCACAGGCTTACCTAATACAATAGTGTAGTTATAACATCTTACAATTAGGCTTACAATTATAATAAGTTAAGTTAAGAGTTATTCAATGGAATTTACTTTAAAACATAGAAAATTATCATATCAAAAAGTCCGTTTATTTAAATTAATAAATTCGTTTTGGCACATACGTCGTTTTACTCCGAGCGCACGCACATTATAGCCATCACTCTGCGTTTCAAAAGTAATTGCATCACTTTCGCTCGCTTAGTAGGTTTTCGAGGATTTTAGATTTTAGAAGTTATCTGTTATCTCGAGTCATCACGAAGTGGGTGCCTGAGGATTGCGGTGGCATTGCCAAATCAGGTCAAGAAAACTATTACGGTGAATTACAGTGTATTTATCTCACGAAGCGACGCACGCTTTACTTGTAGTAACCAAGTGTACAAACCACGCTGTGAACGTGTGCGTGAAGACAACTAGCGTCAGCACGAGGTATTCCGGTCTGATCCCCTGGACCTTCCCCCCACCCCCCCTGAATCCCCTAACGACAACAACAACTGACAACTGTCAAAGAATTATTTACATGTGAACTATATCAATGAATAACTAAGTTTACGTAATTCGTTTCTTAATGTAAATCCGGCTTTTATGACTGGAATTTTGTGGGTACATTTATACGAGTATACTTGAGTATACTTAGAAAGATTTAAAATGATACATGATATTTATACTTATAATTTATTTCTGTAAATTGGTATTAAAAACACTTTCAAAAAGGCAAAAAAAAACAACATATTTGACGTTTGTTTTTGTGTGTGCTGTCAGATAAAATCATCATGAAATATACGCGTATGATAATAGTTCGTTGACCTAGATATTTGGAGTCTAATATTTCATAATTTATTTTCATGCATGCATAATCAGCTTATAATGTTCCCACTGCTGGGGTCACAGGCCTCCTCTCTGTGAGAGGGAGAGGACCATAACCCACCACGCGGGCCCAGTGCGGATTGGTGGAGGTCACATGTCTTCAAATTTTTAGTTCTAGGACTGGCGGTTTCCTCATTGATGTTTTCCTTCACCATTTTGAGACGACTGGTGATGATAATGAAGTATAACTCGTAAGTCGGAGCTAATACTACCGCGCCACCACTTTTTTTAAATTGTTGAATGGACCCGCACTTGACCTCGATCACGCCTGATGGAAAGCGATGGATGAGGTCTATGATGAAACGAGCGTGCCCAGAAGATGCCTAAGGCACTGGAATTCCCACGCATCGACGAAACACAGCAGGCTGCTTGACGCCGGACTCCGGTGGGAGGATGGTCGCAAACCAGGCGGGCGTTAGCCCTACCACCGCAAGGGAAGAATTGGCCAGTCAAATAAGATGTTGCGTGTGACTGTCCAGGATGCGTCGAACGCTCGGTTCAGTTGAGTAACTGGCGGAACAAACTGCGCTACACGAGGAGGCTTCTTCATGCATCCCATATCCCCCATTTCTCTATAGTAGTGGTTTCATGCATGTGCGGCCTTCCTGATAGTGCTATCTAGTTCTAGAGTACCTCAAAAACTTCGCATTCTACATTACCGCAATGAGTGATAGAAAAAGGCATCACTTACTTACCTATCTTAACACCCTGTATTATATAGATCTGACTCGTCTTTCAATTTCCACTGATACAGCCATTTCACACAACTGACATATGACACTATCAATGAACAAATAAGATTGTGTAACTAGTTTCGTAATGTAAATCCGGCTTTACACTTAAGTCCAAAAATTTTGCATAAGTCTTTTGACAGAAGGTTAATATAACTTTACAACTAAAACGAGAAACTTCAGGAGCCAGGTTACAAAACTAGGGCAAATCCACATAAGCCGGGGCTCAAACTGCCTAATCTCGGCTAATGTTCTGATGAACATTTACATACGGAGGCATATGGCACACAGTCACTATTCTACAGTGTTGCTGCAAATTCATGCTGTTTTCCTTTATGAGGTGGGTAGGAACTTTGAGATTTATTTCTGCACTAGCTGCGAACCCGCGGTTTCACCCGCGTAAATGTCGATCCCGTGAAAATATCCGGATAAAAAGTAGCCTATATGTTAATCCAGGGTGTCAGCTACCTCCATACAAAATTTTATCAAAATTGGTCCAGCCGTTTGAGCGTGAAGAAGTAACAAACATATAAAAACACACACAAACTTTCGCTTTTATAATATTAGTGTGATAAGTGGATGTGTTTTGGAATGTCGTGATGGCTCGGAGAACAAGTTATTGAGGCTGCAGACTGATTCGGATCTGGTAACCAATGTCAACAGGTTACTCGTTTTTTAGCACGTGACTGATCATATTGTGTTGTTGTGGTATTGTAATGTTATTGGTATGGCTCCTATGTTGTACGCATACAATATGTTGCCTTCTTGTACCTGTAATCGCCTTTAGTGCATCTAAAGCTCATAGATTTGCCAAGCATTTTCTGCCTTCAGGCTGTGAATTGTCAGTCATTGATTCAGTAACATAGGTACAGACGCCAGCACATCAAGCTACCCGAAACTGTAACATTTTCCCAATCAACTTTGAACCTTATGCTTTAGCGATAAAGTTGAAAATCTATTCAAGAAATTTGACAGATTGAATACACAGATAGACAGATAGAACCTAATATAAATCAAAGTCATAAGCATTTAGGTAATTCAATTTAAACATTAGCAGGCACTTTTGATTTGTCAAGGAGTCGGATCGGATGCCGGTTCCAAAAAGTAGATCTCTAAATGTCGGGAACGTTATGAAAAATATGAAAATCTACCATACTTCTCAGTCCCAAAACCTCCACAAAATGGCACACCACGCCGGTATAATACGGAACACAGTTGGAGTGATTTGAATGATGCAAATATATGCTAATGTTGTGCATGGCGTGTCTGTGAGTGACTGAGCCTTTCGATGCACTGCTTTGACGATTTGCGTTTAAGATGAGTCGGGGAATGAGGGTTATTAACCTGTGTTGCTTTTTTGGGAATTCAAAGTAAATATTACATTTACATGATAGCAAAATAATGTGAAAGGTGAAAGGAAAATGTGAAAAGTGCAGGAAAAACATCGTAAGCATTAAAACTTATAGAAATATAATGGGTAACTGGTAATTAGTGACCGATACTTAAACACGTGATTGTACTCATGATAACAAACAACTTTTACTATGGGACCAAACCTGAAATCGCGAAAAAAAAATCAGCTGTTCCCTACATTTATGTTCGTATAACTCGTCAAAATGTAAGGAGGAACAGCTGATTTTTTGCTGTCCCTGCAGTGGGACAATAATAGGCTGGTATTATTTATACAATTTTAAAGTATGTAAAATTACCTGTGTATCAGCTAAAGTTTTTAGTATTTTAGAATGTACTACGAGCGCCCCGCGGTTGCACCCGATAAAAAAAATCCTATGTGTTAATCCTGGCTATAAACTATCTTTGCGCCAAATTTCATCCAAATCTGTTCAGCTATTTGTACGTGAAGAAGTAACAAACATACAGACACACTCATAAACTTTCGCCTTCATAATATTAGTGTGATAGTATCTAACGTCCTTCGCTTCGGTACGGCGCAGCATGTCTTTTTCTTACATTTTATAAATACATACATACATAATCCGATATGCTGGTTTTCCTATGGTTTCAAAAATAAACATAGAACAATATGCGAAAATGTAAGTATTTTACGCAGTTTCAATATTATAATCGCTTTACAAACAAAATATTATCTAATAAGTATAATACCTATTGCGTAGTGAAACTTTGTCTAAATATTGACTCAACTACATAAATAGTATTTGAATAATATCGAAATAACTGTATTTACTTGTATTCTAACATGCCTGCGATATTACGGGGACAAGTAAATAATATACCTACTATCATAATATGTGTTTAAGAACCCGTTCACATTGATGTTCGCTGTCTATCTATAGAAATATTGGCAACTTTTTTTTTTTTGTGGAAGGGAAATCATCAAATTTTAATGACCTCTCCCGCTCTGGGTGGAGCGGAAGGGAGTACTGTCAGTCTCTTACTGACCAAAACCCACCCGTGTTCCTTCCTTAGCCCTTTATGTTCCGGGGCAGCGGTAACCCTTTCGACCAATCCCGCTACCCAATATTGGCAACTTCTATCATATTTCAAGCGGAAAAGTCGCCATTTTCGTTTTGCCATCGATTGATAAGAGTAGCAAGTATTCATATTTTAAAACAAGCCTGTGAATAGCTTGCTAGCACGAAACACATTAGAACGAAACGAACACCAATAATCACAAAGAGATTTAAGGGGACTACAGGACCTAAACGCAACAAAACGCAAGTTTTATAATGCCTAAAAGAAGTATATGATTGACTAGCTTCTTCCCGCGACTTCGTCCGCGTGAAATTTCACCCTCCCCCATTCACCCCCTTAGGGTGTGAATTTTGAAAAATCCTCTCTTAGTGCACCCCTAGACCTCATAAGGAACCTACGTGCCAAATTTGGAATCTCTAGACCCAGCGGTTTGGGCTGTGCGTTGATATGTCAGTCAGTCAGTTCTCCTTTTATATATATAGATAGATAGATAGACTACTATGATCGTCCTTTCATTCCATATTTAAACTACCTCATACACGCAGTTATGTCACATCTAAGAAAGGAGTCTGCATTAACATAAGTAAAGAGATGGATCTTTGAGTATGAAGAGCTTTAACTTGACTCATTGAATTTATAAGTCCAGATTTCATGGTTTTCCTTTCATTTAATTTATCAAGTTTGTTAGAGATATTTCATCCTTATAATTGATGCTAACGATCAATGCAATAAAAGTACAGGGTGTAATTTTTACAGATTTTAGTCGGTTCGATTCCCGGGTGTGGCAAGCGAATTTTCGAAAATCTTTGATTCCAGTTTTCTTTCTATTCAAAAATAAGGGAATGTTTTCTTTGAGTAAAATTTTCTATCTACAGTATTAAGAGTACTTTCCGTTCAGGTGGCATTTCAAAATTCCGAAAAAAAAAACAATCATTCTCTCCAGTAACAACGGTAACGTCTTCAAGCATCCATATTGTGAGACAAATAATAAAAGAAAAATTCAATATACAAATCTGTATGCAAATTGTTATCGCCATCCGCCATCTTTTACGGCGTCGAGAGCCTTCAAACACGATATTGTCACGCGTTTGAATTGAAATCGCGCGATTGCATCACTGCAGCTGTTCGTGTGAAAGGAATCTAATCTTTGTTTAGTTATATTTCCTTTTGATAACATAGATCTTTAAAGTGTGTCTATTTGTAGTTTATTTACTTTAGTTAAGGCTAAGTGTAGCTGTTATAAGGTCAAGGGATGTCAATCTACCTAGCCTTTTTTCAACTCAAACTCAAAGCATTTATTTCAATTAAACCATGTACAGGCACTTTTGAATTGTCAAAATTAAATAGTCGGTCAGTTAGTCCGAAAGTTGAAGCTAGTTGCCCATTCCAAAACGTAGATCTCTATGGAGAAGAACGGGCAAGAAACTCCATGGACACTCTCTTAAATCAAGATATTACAAAATCCAGGGTACATTATTCTTGTTGCTTCTATATATGTGAGGACAATGTAAAAAAAACACACACACAAATGAAGAAACAATTCAAAATATAAGTTTAAAAATAAGCCTTGGCAGTTAAGAGATGACCAATCTCAACCGACGACGGCGCCCGTTCACGAACATGACGCGTGGATCAGCACCATCCAGCTCAACCATTTTGTAGGGAACCGAATGATCCAACACACGCGCCACCATCAGTGAGACATTTAAGTGAGCATGACACATTCTCAACTGCCATAATAAACGGATCCATGGTTCTTACATTTGCAAAATTGAAAAGATGCTTCTAAATTATACAAAACTATGTTAGGGTCAGCTTCCAGTCTAACCGGTAAAATGAAAGAAAAATATTTTATTTGGGACACGCACAGGAAATACAAATAGTAAAAAAGGTGCATTTAAAACTAACAAAGTTACATTAAAAACAGCGAAAAAGACCTGTTTGAGGCCAAAAAGGCTCCTATCTCAGCATAATGCTGTGATTAAAAAAAATACCGCAGCGCTGGTATTCTGATAGGGCCTGCTGTGAAATGCACCTAAATACCAGTATTTTATATCGAGCGAATGTCTGTCTGACCCCAACACCCCAGTTACTGGGTAACACGATACCCCTTGATACTGGTTGTCAGCAGGCTTCTTACTACGCGTGACGGCTGTCATAGATCTACGAATGACAGCCGGGACCAACGGCTTAGCGTGCTTTCCGAGGCACGAAGGGGTCTTGATATGCAATGGATGGTCGACCATCCACGAACCGACCGCGGCAAGCGTAGCTTAATGCTTCGATAGATCCGTACAGCTGTTTTCATTTAACCACGAGCCCCTTCCTTGTATGCTCAAGGAATGTAATCTAATGCCGACACTAATCCTAACTAATATTATACTGGCGAAAGTTTTTTTTTTGTTTGTTACGCTTTCATGCTAAAACGGCTGAACGGAATTTGACGAAATTGGGCACATGGGTAGACCCTACGTTACTCTATGGTTAGGATACTTTTTGTTCCGGTAGTACGTTTGCGTGGGATAATTTACGTCCACCAAGCGGGTGAAGCCGCGGACAAAAGTTAGTTTATTGAATAAAACTCGCGTAAGATCATAACGAGCCGAAAAGTTATGCTTTAACCGCTTGAATGCCTTAGTTACAGAAACAATTAAAAGCCATTGTGTCTCGCGGATCCACGTGGATGACTGAATGAATGAATTTTTTTTTAAATTAAACACAGACTATTTGGGTTATTGTTTATTCTTGTTAATCAATGAGTAGTTACGTAATCTAAAGAACGACTACATCAATTGTATGAATTCCTCAGACACAAGCACAACTACATTGTTGCTAATTGGCATAATGAAAGAGAATGATAACAATGAAGTACAGTCTTACGCAGTAGTTTGTTTGTACATAGTGATGAGTGAATATTTTCATCGTAACTGTAAGGGCTTGATGTTTAGTAGATAGGTACTAAATATGACGTCAACAAATATTAAACAAATAAAACTAAATAAATTAAGCAAGACAAACAATGTTTGTGGGGCTAACATGGCCAGAGATCGACAAAAAAGAGAGGTATTGAAGTAAAAAGGAGAGGCCTTTGCCTACACCACATAGGCTTTAAAAAAGCAATAAAACGGTGTTTTAATTGCTTTTATTTTATTGCTTTAATATTAATTTAATTGATGATAGTACAGACGCCAGCCTGCACATCAAGCTACCACTTTCTGTCAAATTTCTTTAATAGATTTTCAACTTTATCGCTAAAGCGTAAGGTTCAAAGTTGATTGGGAAAATTTGCCAGTCTCGGGTAGCTTGATGTGCTGGCGGCTGTACCAGCAGGCAACAGGAACCCTATTCACTCATAAAATTAAAGAAAGGCTGAACTATTCTTTCTTTAGGTACCTCATTTTACATATTTTACAAAGCATGTCTGTAAAAATATTAAATTTTTTTCTTTCGCACATAATTTTGCTCTTGACTGTACTTAATATTAACAGGCAAGGAATGTGTCTATTCATTCAATTATTAACTGTGTTATTAATTTTTTTTGGGAGAAGGAAGTCTCCAAGAGACTTAAACTACGTTCATCACCATCTATAAAGCTTTTTCCCAAGTATGTTGTGGTTGGCTTCTAGTCTAACCGGATTCAACTGCATGAACATAGTCAGCCTATAATGTTCCCACTGCTAGGATACAGGTCTCTTCTCGGTGAGAGGGAGTGGGCGTTTTAATCCACCACGTGGACCGAGTGGTAGATGTCACGTGTCTTTTTGGTTCTAGGATATGCGGGTTTACTCACGATGTTTTTTGAGAGCAGTAGTGATGAAATCATTTACACAAAGTAAAGCGCCTGTCTGGGTTCGAACCTACGACCTACAACTCGTTCGCGGCGATTGCCACTGGGCCACCACTGCTCTATCTATCTCTATAATATAATATATATCTAACCATAACTATGATAAACTGCGTTTGCGACTATTCACCTCTGTCGCGCCTTCTTCAACGGATGTAGAGACACGTTATTTGTATTTTTAGATCTTCATTATATGCATCAAAATAGGTACAGACGCTAGCACATCAAGCTACCTGAAACTGCCAAATTTTCCCAATCAACTTCGAACCTTATACTTTAGAGATAAAGTTGAAAATCTATTAAAGAAATTTGACAGATTGTAGTAGCTTGATGTGCTGGCATCTTTACCTACAGGTATTTTGTGCAATTTAGATTAGACCATTCGTATTAGACAAAAATATTAAAAGCAATTGGAAATTTGGAATTGTGCCCGAAATAGGGCATTATTTTATTTAACTTCTGTAATGCTATTCTGTAAAAATCTCACCGTGAAAACTTAGGTGAAGTGAGCTTAAAGTGAGATGTCAATAGTGTCATTCCCTAGCATTAGGTGGAATGACAGCTCACTTTTAACTCACTTCACCTAAGTTTTCACGGTGATCTTTTTACAGAATAGCACCGCAGTACGGTAAAATATCTCCTTAAGGTAGGTACGCCAAAAAAGTATTAAGAATTTAAAACTTCCTTGTGCTTGTGATTTTTATTGTAGGTTGGTAAACCATTGGATTTTTTTGTAGGTTTACTAAACCTACAAAAAAGAAGTCCAACGCAAATGCATGGATTTTTTAGTTGTTGGTGTTTTGCATAAGCAATCTCATTTTAGATTCGCCAAGGTCTTTGGGTGACTGACTTGAAGGTCACCAGGAGGACTTCTGACAAACTCTAAACATATTACGATAGTAAATACTAATAACTAGCTCCTGCTCACGACTTCGTCTGCTGAAATTGTGCCCCGTACTTCATTTTCACTTAGCGTTCTTTATGGAATTTTTCTTTTGCTCGTCTCCTAAGGGTCCTAGCGTGATGTTAAATAGCTATATATTTAAAAAGCTACACTCTTAAAATCATAATATACAGGGTGTGTCGTAAATAGTGGTCCACCGTTAAAGATTCGATATACCTGATAATTTACTATAACATATTATAATTTTAACCATTTTAGTAGGACATTTCTTTTTTTACAAAATCGCTCCTGAATTTGCATGATTTTGCAAAAAATTAGGGTTAAAATAGAGAAGAGTTAACTTTTTCTTCAAAAGCTCTAAAACATAAAAAACTATAAGTAATTTTACACGATAGCTCTAGTATTCAACAGTAATTAACAGAAATGAAAATGAAAAAATAATGGCTTATGTTGAAACTACAACCAAATTTGTAACAAAAGGTTGAAATTTCGTAAATAAAAAACAAAAAATATATTTTTTCGGAACCCTTGGGTAAAAATGGTTAAAATTGTAATATGTTATAGTAAATTATCTGGTATATCGAATCCTTAACGGTGGACCACTATTTACGACACACCCTGTATACAAGTCATCATCATCTGCCTAGCCTTTTCCCAACTATGTTGGGGTCGGCTTCCAGTCTAACCGGATGCAGCTGAGTACCAGTATTTTACATGGAGCGACTGCCTATCTGACCTCCACAACCCAGTTACTGGGTAATACGAAACCCCTTGGTAAGACTGGTTGTCAGACTTTCGGGTTTCTGACGACCCGTAACGACTGTCAAAGATCCACGAATAACAGCCGGGACCAACGGCTTAACGTGCTGTCCGAGGCACGGAGGGGTCTTGGTATGTGAAGATGGTCACCCATCCACGGAACAACCGCGGCAAGCGTAGCTTAACCTGATCGATCGACCCGTGCGGCTGTTATTACTTAGCCACAAGCCCATAATATATACAAGTACAATATATATCATAATATATACAAGTATAATAATAAAATTATTTTTTGCTAGTGCAAAATGGGTCAAACCAGTAACCCGAGGAACCCCAAATTTTTCATCGACGACGTCACGCATGCGCAAACTTGACCTAAGGGTGGCGTGAGAAACGTCAAACTCCAAAGCAATATAACCCCAAAAGGAAAATACACCGATACATAGTAATTTACACAGAATTCCTAAGATTTTAGACTGTCAAAAGGCAAGCCGGCTTGAGAGAAACCTCTTTAAATTTTAGCTTGGGCTAGTTTCAGTCATAGAACTAAAAATAAAAAATCAAAACTTACCTGTAATCGATGTCTGCGGCCTCAAAGACGAACACAGAACCATACATTCCTGCCAAGAAGCACGGAAATAAAAATAAAGCATAGTTTATGATGTTATACTTCCCAAAAGGGCCTAACTCCTTCAGGATCGCATCTAGCCCAACTAAAGACGTTCCCTTCGACATTTTTACAACAATAATAATATAAGTCTTGATTAGAACACTTTAAATATCACTCGGAATGCTTTTATTAATATTTTAATTTATAAAAATACGATTTACAACACGCGCCGTCGAAATCTCCCAATTTTGACGTAAATATTTCTCGCGTTTTTGACAGACACGCACGCATGCGTATTAGAACACTCTACGACTACGTGGTCATTTTTGCAAACAAGTTGATTGTCTTTTTTCGCGCAACGAGCGGTCTCTGCAGATGTCTAAACTTGTATGCGTTTGAATCAAAAATAAACAAGAAAAACCGGCTAAACTCTGATGACTACGAAGAAATATTGTTCTGATTGCGCGAATGCGACGGAGTATATTTGCAGTTTTGATTGTATGGGAGGGAAGGAGATGGATATAGGTTGTTTGTTGCGCTGCAAAGATCACAAGGGCTTTTTAAATTGGCGTGAGAATAACTGTAGTATTTTTGATAGCATGAATAGTTATTTTAATGATAGTGTGAATTATAGTAAAGGATGACTGTAGGTCATTGAATTCCGGTGTCCTAAATATAGGTACGATAAGAGAGTATTATTTTTAGGGCGATAGGAGATGTAATAAATAAATGTTATATTTAACATTTATTTTTAAACTCAGTTCTTTGATTATACAGCGTGAATTTATTATTTTTAGCACATAGTTTATATTGTGCACAGATTCGTAACGGTAGGTACAAGTATGTGGAGTTTCTTTCGTATTTCTTTGTAGTCCATTAGACTACTTACTAGAAATGTATATGAATGTTTTTTTTAGAATTTACATTTCGAAACTAAGAATCGCATTATTTTTTTTGTGTAAAGTTCCTCGCGAATAATATATAATAATAGTAATTATGCGTATAAGGTAATTATAACTAGCTGACCGAACTTCGTAATACCGCAGCAGATTGCTTTTGTTTTTTTTTTCATGTTTTAATAATTAGGAACCCTTCACGGGCGTCCCCAGAACACCCTACTAAAGTTTCATCACAATCTGACCAATGGTTTCGGAAAGCATGGAGGACAAACATACAAACATTGATTTTTATAAGGTGCTATAAAAATATCTGCCACGGCTTCAATGGGAGGCAGTATTCTGTATAAAGATTACAATAGTAAAGATACATTATTGATCTTATGTCATAATTTTTTTCATACAAAAAAATGTGCGTATTAATTTGAATCGATTTAGTTGCATTACACCGTCCCATAGTAATTAACTGTTGCCGCACCTCCATTTCATTTCGCAAAATGTGACGAAGCGACACATCGCGCGTAGTTTGTGAACCACATTATGCAGAATAGATTAATGTTTATTTAATGACCTTATTTTCTCAAATTGATTTAACTATTCCTGGGTACAAAATTTCTTTACTACTGTAATCTATATACATATACAAAATACTGTCTCCCATGGAAGTCGTGGCAGATATTTTTATAGCACCTTATATATTTGATACATCTATTTGCTAGCACATACCTACGTTGTAGTTTTTTCCTTATACATAATACACATGCAAAAAATTACCATAATTTGACACGTGTATTTTCAAAACGAAGTGTACCTAATTGAAATGACTGAAAACCCGAAAAAGGGTTATTGTAATGATCAAACTTTTACTATGAGAAAATACATGACGAATACATTGCGAAAAAATAATCAGCTGTTCCCTACATTTTGACGAGTTATGCGAACATAAATGCAAGGAAACAGCTGTTTTTTTTTCGCGTTTCAGGTTTGGACCCACAGTAAAAGTTGTTCATAATGATAAGTACAATGACACCTTAAGAGGTTATCCATTAATTACCGGACACACTGTATACATAGGTATGTAAGCAAGCAAGTAGGTACTTGGCAGAAACAATATGGAACGACGCGAGACTAATGCCATTATCTTAATTATCATAAAACTTTGCCTGACACGTGTATCCAACCGCATACTATGTATAGCAGCCGCACTAAGGCCTTGATCTATAAACGTAGCTTAAGCACATGGTTTGACTAAAACATGTTCCCGTATCTATCTTGCACTTGTAGTTTGACAGTTGTGCGGGACAACTGTCAAACTACAAAGCAGTCACCGGCTGAGATCTATACAACACGGATATCGACACGCAACCTATTAGTGGTGTGCGTACCGAACTGTTATCTGCCCGTCGGTCGTCATGGAAGAAGACTTCTGGGCGCAGGACGTGGTGTTCCGTCGCTTCCGCGGACAAGTACCACAGAACTGCACAAGAGTTAGCTAGTGAAGTACTATTTTATAATAAGAATATGTAAAAATAAATTACCATGGATTCAGTAGGTACAATGATTCTGAACCCCCTGTGTTGAAATTTTACGTCAGGTATAAAAAAAAACAGGTCGTCACTGGAAAGGAGAAAATGCTAAAGCGCCATTTGGGCCAAAAGTAGTTACTACAAAGTGTTAAAAAATTAACCTTACAAACTTTAAGAGGCGCTTTAGACCATCGAACTGTACCTGGGTCTCCCTTGTTTTACCGAAAAGAAATTGCCAAATTATCACTTCCCAAACAAATTTTCGCATAATTTCACTTGCCAAATTATTACTTACCAAAAAATCTCTTTACAAATAATTGTTACGAAAACCTATGTTTGGCAAGTGAACGTTTGAACAATAACTTGTTCACCAACTAGTACTTTTACCATTTTTTATCTAGTCAAATATTTCAGTTGGTATAACATATTTTACGCAAAATTAAATAAGCCAAATATTTGGTGTCGTCCTACCTACCTAACCCAAATGATTCACCAACAATGGAGGGCATCTGGCGCTCGGTGGCCGCTACCGCGGCACGCTAGCTTTGCTCGCTCGCCTTCGCGCTTTAACGGTCACAGTTCTAACTTAACCTAACCTAAATGATTCACCAACAATAGAGGGGATCTGGCGCTCGGCGGCCGCTGCCGCGGCACGCTCGCTTCGCTCGCTCGCCTTCGCGCTTTAATGGTCGCAGTTCTAACCTAACCTAACCCAAATGATTCACCAACAATAGAGGGGATCTGGCGCTCAAAAAATAATATTAATACACAAATATTAATAACAAAGTAGACTTTTGTAAACGTTACATAAAGATTTTGAATTTATATGCGTAAATGAATGTTATACTAATTGGATCAGAATCCTAATTTTAGCAGTTTATTCTGAGTATTGAAAATCGGAATGTCGTTTCCATAACAAACATTTGACTATTATGTTCATTGAATGAATGAATGAATGAATTGCACCGATCCCAGCATGGTTAAACCAGACTCGATTAATCGAATGAACCCCAAGATTCGCACTAGCTCCTGTAGCCTCATGTTCATGGTGCTACAGCTACCATTGCATATCAAGGAATAGACCGGGGGGCGCGGTAATGGTAGGGTAGACGTGCCCGAAGGATAGGTAAGGATTTAAGAGCCTACCGGATATGCATCCTAGAGCAAGCATTGGACTAGTGGAGAGATGGGTAATTATATCTATGGATGGGCATCTTTTAGTGACCTTGCCGCCAGGTTGGTTAAGGTCGAGCTTCATTGTTGAGCTTTTGGCGGGGTTCTAGTGCTTTCTCGGTTCTCTTGTATGTCGTCGCTCTGCTGTGTTGTGTTAGATGTTTCTGTTTTCAATGTCATCTTCGGAAGTTTCGCTACTATCCGTTTCCGGTTTTTCGTAAACCTCGCTAGCGGCGATCTTGATCTTACTTCTGTCTTCAGCTGTATCCATCCAAAAATTGATATCCTTGTCAAAGTATTTCATGTCCTGTTTTAAATTGTCGTTCCATGTGTAAATAGGTCGGCCGACCTTCTTGGATTTGGCCTTGTACTGCATTGCTGCATGCAGCAGGTGTGGTTTGCGCCGCCTGTAGACATGTGCGAGGTAGCACATCCTGTGGTTCTTGATGCGTTTGGTTACTGTTTTTCCGTCTAAGATTTCATGCATTTTCTTTTGTCTTGGTTTATTCCTAGAGTGGTTAATCAAGTCTCTCATGATAACTCGCTCATATCTTCTGAGTCTTGATCTGTTGGCTTTGGTAAGTGCGGATACTTTCAAACCATGTATCACGCACGGTACGATCACCATTCGATACATGAGTCTGGCTAATTTCCAGTCCATATTTGAGTTCCTTATGAATGGTAGTAGCGATTTGGCGTTTTTCATAGCCTGTTCGCAACGTTTCTTTATAGTCCTTTTTCTGCTTAATGTAGATGTTATATGTGTACCTAGGTATTTAATTTCATCACATGTCGTTATATTTATTCCATTAAGGGTCACGTGTGTCGTTATCTGTGTAGCTATGGGGTCCCTAATTAGTATTTTTGTTTTTGTTTCGTTAATTTGGAGGCCTACACTATCTAGTAGGGGTTTAATATGGTATAGGATACCTTCTAACCCTTTTAGGTCATCTGTAATGATGATAAGGTCGTCCGCAAATGATAGTACTAGGGGGAGTGAGATTTCACGATCCTGGTCAAGTTTTATGAATTGGGTTTCCTCGTCGAGAGTTCTAAGGACTTCGTCGATGACCAGTGTAAACAAGCGAGGGGACAGAGGACAACCTTGTTTGACTCCCTTTCCTTTAATAATCCAACTGCTTTGCTGGCCACACCATTTGATGCATGTACGTTCATTCATGCATACCTTGATTATCCTGTTGGTTAGCGATTTGTTGGTTCGTTGTAATAAGATATCTCTTAGTGCATTGAGGTCGACGTTGTCAAAGGCCTTCTCTATGTCGAGGGCGAGTACATAAATTCTTTTACCTGCCCGCCATTCTTCGTCTAAGACCCTTTTGAGCGTAAAGATATGGTCGTCTGTTGATCTATTGTTTAAAAAGGCCGCTTGGTAATTGCCTAATTCCGCTATTATCTCATCTAGTTTTTTAAGTACGTAGGAGGCGTAAATTCTGTAACCCGTATTGCAAACCGATATGCGGCGATAATCATTTACATCTTTAGGGTTATTGTTTTTTGGAATAGGTACCTGTACTGTCTCCAGCCACGTGTCGGGTGCTTCGTTCAGTGTCCAAGCTTTTTTCATGTGTTTGGTGACGGCTTCTTGTAGTATTTGGGGCATTGCTTTGTAAAGCTCGATTACCACTTGGTCAGTTCCGGGAGCTGTCCCGTTCCGCATTTTACTAATGATTTCTATTACGTCTTCCACTGTGGGTCCATCACACTGTACTTCAGTTATCGCTTTTGTTATATTAACTGTTGGTATAAGCTGGCCCTCGGATTTTTTTAAAATTTGCTCCCATTTGGTCATCGGTATATAAGTAGGTTTTTTTCGACGTTTTGTTTGACGTTTGTTCTTACTGTAAAAAAAGTATAGCATCTGCATGCGCTTAGCAGGGTGGTTTTTCCCCAGTCCACTGAGGCAGGCCCTGCATGCTTTTTGCTCTTCCTGATATTTAACCTTTTGAAGTGTTGCCCGACGTTCTTTTACTAGGTTGTGCCTATTTGGATTATCTGGTTGCCTACTTTGTAAGAATTTAGCCTTTTGTAGGTTAGCAAGAGCTAGTCGATGGTCTCTGGAGAGAACTGGCTGAAGAATCAGAGTTTCCTGGGCAACCGCTTTTAATATTTCCGTTATGGTATTCCAGGGTATTTCGGTGTGTTCGTCCGTTGAGTTGATTCCTATATCTTTTAGTTTTTTTGTTATGCAATCTTGGTATTTTGTTTTCGTGAATTTACTTTTGAGGGCGGAATAATAGCACTGTTTATAGTTGAAATTCTTGGCTGCAATTGTTGTTTCCTTCGCGGCTTGTTGTTGTCTTTGTGTATTGTTATGTTTGGTGTATTCTTTTTTGTTTGAAATTTGGTTTATTCTTAGCAGACCCCAGATTATTTTATGGTCGGATGTGCCCCTAGCGGCCCATTCGCCTTTAATAAGTTCGAAGAGTTTTTTTGTTGCATGTGGCGTTATAATGTGATCCAATTGAGATTTCTGAGTGCCCTTTGACCATGTTATCCTGCATGATGATCTCGCTTTTGTCGTTTCTATTTGAAGTTTTTCCCTGTTGGCTATATCCATTAACATTTCCCCATTGTAGTTGGAAAGGTCATGGTGTAGGTTTTGTTGGATCAGCCCTTTGCGTTGGAAACTTTGTGTATCATGTCGACCAATATGAGCGTTAAAGTCGCCAAAAATAATTAAAGTACATTTCCTTGGTTTTTGTCTGATCAAGTTTAATAAGCCTGTGAAGGATCTGTTTGCTATAGATGTACAACTGTTGATGTGAGAATTGATTATATACAGATGAGCAGGCTTGTCATTTCCCCTGTCAACCTTAAGAATAGCTGACATCGCGTCTGTATCCTTTTTTCCGTTAACTAATTCGGTCTAAATATTGTTTGCTGTAATAAATCATTTTATTAAAGACCAAATGCCTTAATGACATTATCCCAGGTAAATTCTGCCGAGTAAAAATTTGACCAAATGAAAATGTGCGTACTAAAATCATTCCAAATATTGCATTGGTATAAAAAAAGGTTGCTAAAATTTGTTTGGGTAATGAAAATTTGGCAAAATCTTTTCGGCAAAACGGCAGGATCCCACTGTACCTACAACTTTCATTATGGGACCAACTCTGAAATCACGAAAAAAATCTGCTGTTTCATACATTTTGGTCAAGTAGGTATTGAACTGTTGTATTAAACAGCTGTTTTTTTTTCGTGATTTCAGTGTTGGTCCCATAGTAAAAGCTGTTCAGTTCGATGGTCTAAAGCACCTCTTAAAGTTTGTAAGGTTAATTTTTTAACACCTTATATTTGGATTAGATTTTTTTTTCTACGCCGATCTGTTTAGGTTTCAAGACAATCTGAGCCAATTTTAATTGGCTCAGATTCTATGCAGTCCGACAAAGACCGCGCTTTAAGTCATGTAGTCCTCTTAAATAACAAGAATCTTTTGTGTTCGTAATTACTGAAGCACTTTATTGTACAAACAAAGAGGAAGAAGTAATCATTCAATTTGCTCACTTTGTGTAGAATTGGTTGCTCTATTAGACTCTGGAAGTACTATTGTAATTTGAAAAAAAAAAAAACGTATTACGTTGTAAGGTCTAATGCTCTTGTAGTACTCCTTCAATTAATCTATGTACAGATGCCAGCACTTCAAGTTACCCGAAACTGTCAAAATATCCCAATCAACATTGAACCTTATACCTTAGCGATTAAGTTGAAAATCTATTAAAGAAATTTGACAGATTGTAGTAACTTGATGTGCTGGCGGCTGTAAAACAAAACTTTCTATTTCTATCTATATTTAGTCAGCCTACACCCTTTCTTAGGTTAATAACCGTTATCATTAAACGAGCATATAATGCATCAGTAAACAACATCATTAAAAAACAAAGTAAGATACAGACATGAACACCAACAGAATTATTTACGTTGCAAAGGTTTGACAATGTACAGACGCCAGCACATCAACCTACTACAATCTGTCAGATTTCTGTAATAGATTTTCAACTTTATCGCTAAAGCACAAGGCTCAATGTTGATTGGGAAAATGTGACAGTTAGGTGTAGGTTGATGTGCTGGCGTCTGTACAGCCAACAAAAGAGATAAGTATGCAGGATCGTCGGATATAGTTGAAGTTTAGTAAGAACCGAATTAAATTTCAGTCGACTGTTTAATTTGATAAAAAAAAATTATTCGAGAACATCCATCGGTTTCTTACTATACTTCAACTATATCCGACGATCCTGCATACTTATCTCTTTTGTTGACTGTAGATAATGTTACCTAATAAACCAACAATGTCCCATGTAACTTTATTTTTATTTTCTTTATTTATTTAGGCAACCAACAGCGATAGATATAGCATGTTACAGAGAAATTGTATGTCTAATAATAAGTTTGCCTGTATCTATAATTAGGAGAAGTATAAAACACGTGAACAGACTACAGACTAACAAAAAATACAGACTAACAAAAGGTTCAGTTTTAGGTATAAACTTATACTAAGTAAAAAAAAAGTAAAAGAAAAAGGTAACAAAGGAAATGAAAAGAAAGGAAAAGTTTGAACAATACTATATTAGTTCTAAGAACCGATCTCGATTCATAGACCCGTATTACAGAACCTCACTCAAAACTCAAGCATTACTAAAATTCGATTACGATTGCTGGGAACAAATTTTAAGTGAGTCTTGAGTAGATAAGGTCCTGAAAACCCGCCTTTACTCTCAAAACACGACAATTTAAAAGTAAACTATACCTAGATAACGAAAGTCCCAAAATACATCTAAACATCAACACAACATCTTCAAAATCAGTAGCAACATAGTGTCATAGTAAACTAAAACAGTGCCTATCGGGCGAGAAATCTTGTGCAACAATGACGGGACCACAAGATTATCTCATAGTCGCGGGACAATGGGGCATGGCGATGGTTCGCCACGTGGAATAGATAAGGTGCAACTATAGTTTCTTATAGGGGTGGATATCTGTGTAAACAAAGATATCCACATATTATGTAGGATAGTGTTATTTTGTTTTATGTTGCGTTCGGTTTTCGGCTGTATAATTTTTGGGCTGTGTCACGCAGTATATTTGTTTAAGAGCGTTTATGACGTACGGAATTTCATACAAACTTTCAAGCCCTTGTTTTTCGAAATGAAAATAAATAAATGAGCTGTTTGTTTTCTATTAATAAAATTAAATTTTATTCGAGAACATCCATCGGTTTCTTACTAAACTTCAACTATATCCGACGATGCTGCATACTTATCTCTTTTGTTGACTGTACATACTAAGTATAATCTGTGTAGTATTTGCTCGGTATTACATAATAGTTCAGCACCGATTGCAGTTGCTGATTACAAATCATTCAAACAAGATAACCTCGTCAGTATTGATTTTAGTTATCTGTCGCTAATACGAATAGTACAGTCACCAAATAACACTGTTCTGGCACCCTAAACACAAGTTAAATCTTACTTTGGGTGCCAGAGTTAATCGAAATCACTCTATCCTTTAGTTGTAACGTTGCATAGTGTTTAGATAAGTGTTTTTGTACAACTGAAGTTAATAAAGAAACTTTTTTTTTTTTTTTTTTTTTAGGTATCATCTAAATTGATACAAAATAATTTAATACTTTCCTTTTTTAAGCATTTCATGTGGTAGCTAACAGTTTTTTTTTTTTGTATTAGCGGACCCGACAGACTTTATCCTGTCCAAATTTCAATAAATCTTACAAAAATCCGATACAAAAAAGGGCGTTCAGTTTTTCCCGAATTTTTAAATTTTACGGAAAACTTTTTCAATTTTCTCTCTTCATAAAAACCCAATTCGGAAAATTACGAACATTTCAAAACAAAAAATTGCCCAGATATCAGTTCAGATTTTTCATTTTTGTGACTGTCCAGAATGCGCCGAGCGCTCGGTTCAGTTGAGTAACTGGCGGAACAAACTGCGCTACACGAGGAGGCTTCTTCATGCATTCCAAAACTATGATTAAAACAACCACTAATTGAGAATAAAACAACTGAAGTGTTAATCGTCTTTTGCCGCTAACCATACCTATCTAGATCGATGAATGGAGTATCAGATAAAATAATTTTCCTGCCCAGCAGGTAAATTGAATAAGGTCTTATTTCAAATCAAAGGAGTAGCTTTATTTTATTATAATTATGATGTTTGCAGTACTAAATAAAGAAGTCATAATAATATGTTTCCAGTAGTGAATAATAAAGTCACAAATAGCGTAGCAAAGAAAAAAGATACCCTATATCTCTTTGTGTCTTTAAAAGTTGAGGATAAAAGAAATGCTTGGAAAAAAAAACTTTCATTCTAATGCCTTCGTCACTGGAGACGTGTTTTTTAACATGCTTATGTTATGTCGACCTGAATGTGGGTTTGTTTATTACACAATCTTTTTATGACCTTGTAGCTATTATCCCACTACTGGGAAAATCTTAAGAAAAAAAAACTAATTTCACACACACTTCGCAAACGTATGACATGTGATTCTGATGTCAACCAAAGAGCTAGTGTGATTATAGAGCTGGAAGGAGGGTTATAGAACTCTTAAAGCACTTCTTACCGAGTTTGGGCTGATTAGATTGGTCTTAACGTGTCCAATAGGACATGTCTTTAGTAAATACAATAGTAAAAAAATGAAAAGTGTTTCTTTGCTTTTTGAAAGTAGATAGTAAGTACTTATTCGCCATTGAGTTGAAAATAATAAAAAGAAAAACCTATCTTCAGTTTGCTCCTAAGTAACAACTGCATGCCAGTAACAAAGTTATATTAGAAATAAAAAATAATGAAGGGAGGTCTTATAAGAACGCAGGATATGGTAGAAGGTAGAAGTTCTCTTAGAAAACAAATAAACGGCAGGAATATATGAACGATTTCTACGCGTATCGTAGTGTGTTGCTTGTTAACTTTTGTAGTGAGGGGAGAAGAGATATCGATGTTTTGTAATGAAAAGAAGTATACCCTTAGAATTTATACTTAAAAAACTTAAGACTTTGTCGATATTTCTATACGAATTCATACTTTAACAATAAAAAAAAACACTCATAAATAAAATAAGAAGCTGTCAAAGAGGATTAGAACGGAGTTACATGAACATCAAATTGAAAGTTACAGTCAAATGGTGAAGAACAAAGGCGAGAGATGCGGTTGAACAGGTTCTGTAATGGAATGGAAATGGTCAGGTCATATTCAGAGAGCTATGGATGAAAGATGGTCATAAATAATTACAAATTGGTATCCTATATACAAAAAAAAGAAGGAAGGGTAGACCATTTAAAAGGTAGACCGTACAAATCATCGTACATCGTACAATAGCCGGAATCCTATGGCCCAAACGGGCAAAGGATAATGCCACCTGGGACGGTTTGGAGGAGGTTTCCACTGCAAAAGGCGGCCCTCACACCTAACAATACTAACCTTATTTAAGTACAAAACTAACATTACTAAAAAATTGATAAATAAGTACACAACACAGTACAGTAGATAAGAACTACATTAAAGGATAAAATAAAGCTAATAAATAAATAAAAAAAATATAAAAAATCGATAGATACTGCCCCAACACTAGCTTGTTACCCACAAGCCATGATAATGAGCGATCTATATTTTATAGTAGCACAAAGTGCACGTTTTACGAGAGTACCATCAAACCCATACAATTTCTGATGAAAGCAGAACTCCTAGTTTATGGGAGATTTTTAGTAGAATCCACTGTGATTTTCCCCATGTCATGTTTGTTATGGGAGTATGTCTAGCTATTGTTATCGAATTGATTATCTTGGAAATAGCGTTTTTCTTCTATTTTGGGGCATACAAGTTGCATGAAATTCTGCTGATTATGGATAACAGAATGGCCCTCTGTTTGTTATTGGCGGCATATCTTCGTAGATCATTACAATTAAGGAGGTTTTCTTGAGTTGTGATTCAGTACATGATTCTGCGTTGAAATTTTCGTCGGTTATTAAAAATACCTATCGAGTTGAAAATAAAACGTTGACCGAGGAACCCAACAAAAAACAAAATAATTTTAAGCCTATTGTATTGTACCTACAGTCAGTTATAGCAATTAGCTGACCCATCGTTCTATAAATGGTTGAAATTTTAGAATACGAATCGATAGAATTTTATAATTCTTTTATATCTTATTAAATTATATTATTTTTTTAGAGGCGATTCGCACGAATTAATTTATTTGTGGGCGATTCGACAACTCCAGAAATACGTATTAGGCAATTGGCTCATTTTGAATTTAAATTAACTTCGTGCAAGTCGCGTATAGAAAAAATAAAAATAAAAGTGACGATTCGCACGTTGCGGGCGAGTAAATTCATGCGATTCGATAAGCCCTTTCTTGATCTGTCAAAATATTGAGCAACTATGACAAACAAAGTGTATTATTTGTAGTGTATTATCTGCTTAACCCATAAACCTTTTAAAACCCCATTAACCTATAAAAACCCATAAACCTGATTGCACCAAATTGTGATACATCAGTAGGTATCATAATTATACAGGGTGCTACAGCAGTAAATTATACAGGCTGTTATCTGGCGAGGACACACGCACGGCGCGTCGATAACGTTACGTTATTAGTAGTACATACATGCCCGTGACTTTGATTAATAGGAGCTATGTAGCATAGTTTAGTTGAAGGGGTGAGCAGGAGAGGCGGTGACGGGAAGTTTTAGTTGGAGTGCTGTCGAGTGTATCTTACGGGTTGAGCTTCTTTTGCAGTAGGTAATGTGACACTAATCCATACAAGTTTAGACGTGATTAAAAACTTGCCTAGGTACTAAAATTACGTCAATTTACGTCAAGCGTTGATTAATTTGACAGGACAAAACTAAAATTTATCTTCTGTCCTTTTCTTAGTGAAATAGGAAGAAAAAGATGCACTGAGCTTTTTAGTTTGTGAACAAGGGAATCGGCACCATTATCTCATAGGGGCTGGAAGGGCTCGGTGGAAGGGCATGCAAATTGGTATCCAATATACAAAAAAGAAGGAAATCTAGACTATTAAAAACTTTTTTACAAAAAAAAAACAACCGACTTCCAAAAAAAAAACACTACAAAGTGAAAAATAACTTTAATTTCGGTAATCGGTGTCGTTGGTTCCACATTTTCGTTTTTTTGACACCGACTTCCGAAATTAAAGTTATTTTTCACTTTGTAGTGTTTTTTTTTTGGAAGTCGGTTGTTTTTTTTTTGTAAAAAAGTTTTTATTTTTCGCTTTTTAGTTGTACCTATCTCATAATACAAATTCATATAACACTAGGTACTTGCTATGTGAATATTAGTGACAGGAAGATAAACATCATCAATATAAACTAAGTGGAAAACAAACGGATTGTTGAAGCTAGTTCCAAAACTACCCAAGCAAAGTTCATAAAATTTATATGGGACCACCTCTGAAGCATACCTTATTCATTAATTAGACTAGATGCTGATAATCCTGGCTGCAGCATCAGGCCAGACTAATCTCAACATTGCATTGAACTTAAAATTTAGTCCTGTTTAAAATGAGCCCAAACACGACTAAGGTGCTGTAATTTCAAGGTTTGTACTTTTTCTGATGCTCCTGGCTTCAGCATCAGGTCTCTATGTACTTCGGTGTTCCTCATTAACAGTACGTTTATCCACACATCGAGCCCTTTTCAATGAGCCTAAACACGATATATCTGCTGTTAGTTGTCGAGGAGTTAGGTACCTACTCTGCAGACTATCCTGACTGCAGCATCAGGTCATGACTTGATGATCATGAGACCAAATGTGGCAAATGCCCTATCAAACATCAAAACAATTGACTAAAACAGTCCTTGCCTGTTCGAGTAACTTCTTACTGTTAAGGAGTTTTACCTTCCATCATCAGCCCAGCTACCTGAGATGGTGACAACCATACGCAAATACACAAGATACTTCATAAAATATGCGAAAAACAATAAGTGAGCCTATAAAATTTGAAGAGTTCCCTCGATTTCGTCAAGATTCCATCATCAGATCGCGACTTGTTGACTATGGGACCATTTGGGAAGTATACCCTTTCCAACAAAAAAAGAATTTTTCAAATCGGTTGGCAAGCGACGGAGTTATGCGCGAACAAACCTAAAAAAAAAAAAAAATACAAACATTCGAATTGAGAACCTCCTCCTTTTTTAGAAGTCGGTTAAAAAGGTAGTCTGACGACATCGTACAAATCATCGTACATCGTACAGACGCCAGCACACCAAGCTACCCGAAACTGTCAAATTTTCCCAATCAACTTTGAACCTTAAGCTTTAGCACTAAAGTTGAAAATCTATTAAAGAAATTTGACAGATTGTAGTAACTTGATGTGCTGGCGTCTGTACAATAGCCGGAAACTTATGGCCCAAACGGGCAAAGGATAATGCCACCTGGGACGGTTTGGAGGAGGTTTCCACTGCAAAAGGCGGCCCTCACACCTAACAATACTAACCTTATTTAAGTACAAAACTAACATTACTAAAAAATACACACAGTGCAGTAATAAGAACTACATTACAGCCTACATTTTCCCATCACTAAATAGTGCTTGTGACGTCATAGTAGATAGTCAAAAAATGGCACGCTTTGTTTTCATACAGATCGTGATACTTGCGTTATCTAGGCCTATCTATATATGTGTACCAGGTAGGTACTCAATAAAATAAAAAATGGTTTAAACTGCAACGTTGTCTTACGACATAATTCCTTAGACACATGCTGTATTTTAACCATAGAACAACTAATCTATATAGTACATTTCTGATCTATTATACACACGTACATCGTCGTCGATGCAAAGGAGCGGCTAAGCTTATTGTTTTGAGATATTAATTATCGCATCACAGCTATTCCCGGTAATTAACTCAGATACTCAGAGGTTAACTGGTTCAGTTAACATTAACAAAGGATTACTGATTAATTAAATATCTTGTATTTTCGTGTATAATGTTGGGTGAAGATTGTTTAAACAACTAATTAAGGGGAGTTTAATGAAGAGGGTTTGTTTGATTTGAGATTCAATCAAAAATACTTTAGCTGATTGATTTAAGGCTAGCCGAGTTCTGGGCCGAGTCCGTTTAGACTACCATCGACAAGCAGATACGGAGGTTCTTAACCTTTATAATTCTAACCTTTGATTCCAAACCCCATGAAGAAACTTTAGAAATAAGTAAGTAAATATCGTAGTTCCCACAGAGCACGCTACGCTCAAGAGGGCTATTATAGTAATCACGTCTGTCTGTCAGGACGGACTGTTTGTGATCACGCCATACATAGGTACCAAGTTGTAGGCGATCGATAGTGTTTAATAAAATGGAGGCCTTGTCCAGATGTGGGGTAGACTAGGACTAGAAGAAATTGTTGAGATGTTAGATGTAGATGAAATTGAATAGGTGCGCCAAATAAAAAAATCGGATTCAGCGTGTTACAAAGAAAATTTAGAGCATGTCATTAAATGAGGAAAGGAATGCACATATAGGCAAGCGATCTGGCAATGTTGCACATGCCCTTTTTTTTTGACAAAGTTTTGGAGACCGAAAGTTATTGAGAGGAAAAGTTGCAGCAAATGATAAGATCAGACGCAGTCCTTAGTTCGTTCACGATAACGATAAAAAAAATCAGCTGTTCCCTACGTTTTGACGAGTTATGCGAACATATTAAATGTAGGGAACAGCTGATTATTTTTTCGCGATTTCAGGTTTGTTCCCATAATAAAAGTTGTTCATAATAATGATTACAATGACCCCTTGAGAGGTTTTGTGTTAATTCAATAACACGGTGTATATACAGACTAGCTGACCCGGCGAACTCCGTACCGCCGTACGAAGTTTGCCGGGTCAGCTAGTCTATATATCGAAATCAGACAATGCATTCTCAAGATATCACCAAAAAAGCCATTCAATACAAAATGTATGAGAAAATGAATTATATATTTTTTTTTGTTTTTTTCGTGAATTTTTCTCATGTTTTAACAGTTATTCTGCTATTCGGGGCGGAGACAAAACCAACAAAAGTAACATCATAAAAATTGGTCCGGCCGTTCTTGAGTTATAAATGGTGTAACTAACCCGACTTCGTTTTATTTATATAGATATATATTAGTTAAGACTCTGTCGGGTACGGTGATCCGAATCAACGGTTTGTCACTAACTGCCGCCTTTTATTGACGTCTCATTGGCGACGAGAAAGGGATCCGAACCCACGCATGAAAAGCATCATATAAAATACCCAGATAACAAGTTTAAACACATCCCAAACAGCTCACAACACTTATGTAAATAAAACTATAGGCAAACCCGATTACAATACATTTTCCAATCAGCCATTGTTATCGTTCGACAATACTTCACGCTCGGATCTACATAATTCACTGCCCCTGGATTAAATATATGATGGAAAGCGATGTAATATGAAGGATGATCCTATCGGAATAATGGGATAGCGATACCCGTTAGTTCTGGGTTTACGCCTGTTGAATTCGCCTGTGTTGTGTTTTGTAAGACTACTGGTAGTACGGACTTAAGAAGACTACATGACCTAAAGCGCGGTCTTTTTCGGACTGCATAGAAAAAAAAGAGAAGCGCGATGCCACAATGCTGGTAATTTATTGCAAAATATAAAGCAATTATCTATTTACGAAAACTCTATTGTTTGGACTAAAAAATTAAAACACTAGTTTTATTATGTTGCTTGTAGAATAATCTGACAAAAAATCATAATGATTGTATGTATATTAGTATGGTTATTATTGTAAAAAGAAAGTTTTAAGAGGTATTTTCATGATTTTTTTCTATTGTACCAAATAAGTTGTATTATGTTTTCAACACACTATATACCTAGCATATATCCTGAAGAATATCATATATTTTTAAGCTATTGCATAGCTTTTATCTTGGGCTTTGAGCGCGGCGACCGAATGAAGAAATTCCGTAACGAAAATAAACCTAAGACGTATGCGTGTTTTGTTTTCTTATCGGTCACCACGCTAAAAAAGTGTAACTGTTGATAAAAATGCTATGCAATAGCTTTACCGCGGCAGTCCCCGAGTGCCACACGTATTTTTTTTTATTTTGTTTACTGTAGTCAATCATATACTTTTATTGTTTCTAAAACTTGCGTTTTTTGCGTTTAGGTCCTGTAAGCCCCCTTAAGTACATAAAACGTGGCAATGCTGCCAGCCTTTTGGGCACTGTTCCTGTTGACAGCGATGCGGACGAATTTTTTGATGCCCTATGATTCTTTTGATTCTTTTGTCATATTTTTTTGTAGGTAGATATTATATTCTAAATATTAGCTTATATTATGTAAATGTTTACAGAAATAATATTAATAATAAATTAATATCACGAAATTCCATCTAAAACAATTTAAGTTCATATATTATTTAGTACCTACCTATCTCCTTATCTCTTAATATTTCACAAAAAAAGAACAATTTATAGATTGATCAATATATTAGGGACAGAAGAATTCGGACGAGCGACGTAATAAAGTAAATTGCGCGTAAAATTAACCTAGAATAGCATCCGGTAAAATATGGCTTCGCAAAGAAAAACAAGAGGAAAAGCCAGTTACGATGCTATTACGATTAATTACATTTGTATTAAGTTTTCTTGTGCTTTTCAGTATTTTCTTATGAGTATAAAAGTTATAATTCTAATGGTTTGAAAATCACACTAATATTATAAAGGCGAAAGTTTGTGAGTGTGTGTGTGTGTGTGTTTATATGTTTGTTACTTCTTCATGCTCAAACGGCTAGACCAATTTTGATAAAATTTTGTATGGAGGTAGCCGACATCCTGGATTAACATATAGGCTACTTTTTATCCCGATATTCCCACGGGATCATCATTTACGCGGGTGAAACCACGGGTCGCAGCTAGTACTAAATAATAACAGCCGCACGGGTCGGTCGATCAGGTTAAGCTACGATTGCCACGGTTAGTCCGTGGATGGGTGACCATCTTTACATACCAAGGCCCTTCTGTGCCTCGGAAAGCACGTTAGGTCCCGGCTGTTATTTGTGGATCGATACGGGTCGTCAGAAGTCCGAAAGTGTGACAACCAGAAACCGACCAAATGCGAATTGGACTCGCACACGAAAGGCAAAGGACTCCCGCCTTTGCCCTGCAGTGGGATAACACGCTTATAATAAATAATACTAATAATTGTGGCGGCAGCTACATCGTCACTTGCAAACTACGCATCACACTGACGTCACACATAAATCCTGCATCGCGCAAGTAAGTTTACCGCGCAACGAGCATCAACCTCCCGACATCAATTGTCGGGCAGTTGCTCACCAGACTGACCAGCCGTCTGGTCGGAGGATTCTCCCTTTTCTATAGAGCATGAGTATCCCTCATAATAGTGGTAATAGATATACACACCCTGTGAACATTTCAACTGTCTACCTGTTACGGTTCATGATATACAGCCCGCTGACAGACAGGAATAGGGTTCCGTTGGCACCTTTGGCTACAAAACTCTAAAAACGCGTCAAAAGTTATATTATCAACACAGATCGCTGAAGAAGCACTTTCAGAAGAAAGAAAAAGAAAGTTAAATATGCTCTCATATAGTAAAGTTCTAATGATTAAATCTAATATGGTGGGTTAGGTTAGGGACCTACCATAATGACAGATTTTACCCACGATTTTCATGGAATTAGTATGTACTAGTAATCCATTGGTGACTCTAAAGAGCGCTTTGTCGGGCACTAGACCACTGGGAAGCTCACCCATGAGATGGACTGACCAAATTAAATCCGCAGTGGGCGATGCCTCGTATTAGTGCATAAGAAATACCAGAAATCCGACTAGGATATGAGAAATCGTGAGGCGAATCACATCAGCCCTTAGACAAGAAACTACATGAGGACCACGACGTCTCTGACAAGTGCTACGAAGAAAAAGAAGTAATCGATCTGTCAAAGTTACAACTCCATAGACACACCTTCCAATATATAAATAAAAGGATAATAAACGTATTATTGAAATCCTTAGAACGGTCTTTCCTCTGGTGTTCCACCATTAACCCTAACAGTGTACTTATTACTTTGTGAAACATTACCACCATTATTGTTAACAGAAACCTGAAACTGCCATTCCAACAGATTCAGTAAACGAAAACGGAATAAAAAAATCCGAGTTAAACATTCCATAATAGCAAACAAAATAATGAGTATTTCGAATACTTGAACATAATCACATTCAGCTCGGCTGTTGTAAAATTTCGTTTTATCTCGCAAGCCGGTTCGCGAATTTCGATTAAACCTTCAAAGGTTTCTGGTACATTTATTCGGTAAAGTTAGTTTCGGAACGAGTTCGGAAGTTTATCAGCGGCCCCTACTATTTTGTTTTGCTGTTAAATTATACAAAGTGAAACTAGGTACAGAGAAAACTATGTATTAAGTCCGTATCTATGAAATTGCAGTTTTGCATAGAAAAAATTAAAATACATTTTTAAGGAAAATTTTGAATTTCGTTAATCGAGGTATTGGACATTAGTGAAGACATCTTCACTAATGTCGAATACCTCGATTAACGAAATTCAAAATTTTTTCAAAATGGCAAAAGCACATGCTTTTGCCATTTTAGTGGAAGTTCGTTGAAGACTCTGCCATAAAAATCGGGAATCGATGAACTCTTTAGAGGCGTTTTTCACCGCCTGCCTTGTTGAATTTGAATTTTTTTCCTTTTTTTTTTTTCTTTTCGAATGTCAAAATTACATAAGACAGTCCCCCAAAACTCCCGCCCTTCATCACTTCCTAGTGCTTTCGCTGGAAAGAAGAAGTGGCGCAACAAACAACCCAGTAGCTTTAATCCTGGGAAGTGCTTCCATGGCCCACCCGGGGATATAAGTCACATGAATAAAGTCTCTTTGGTACGATAGTAGGGGGTTTCGTCAACCTTCCGAGAAACCGGGACAAGTCGCGATCCACGGAGGATACGTGCCGCGTTTAAGTGTTTAAGATCTCGATTACGTGATGCTGAGCTTTGGCTTAATAGCTTCCAGGTGTGCCTGGCCAGGTGGGGATGGCCAGTTGATTTTGGTGTAGGACAACCATTGCGACATATTTATCAAATTATAATATTACATTCTAAAACAAAGGGGAGGGCCCGTGGCTAAATAATAACAGCCGCACAGGTCGATCGATCAGGTTAAGCTACGCTTGCTGCGGTTGGTCCGTGGATGGATGACCATCTTTACATACCGAGACCCCTCCGTGCCTCGGAAAGCACGTTACGCCGTTGGTCCCGGCTGTCATTCGTGGACCTTTGACAGTCGTTACGGGTAGTCAGAAGCCCGAAAGTCTGACAACCAGTCTTACCAAGGGGTATCGTATTACCCAGTAACTGGGTTGTGGAGGTCAGATAGGCAGTTAATTCATGTAAAATACTGGTATTCAGCTGCATCCGGTTAGACTGGAAACCGACCCGAACATAGTTGGAAAAAGACTAGGCAGAATGATGAATGACAGTATAAAACAAAATTGACACATTTTTAAGAGAGGTGTTGTTTGATAAAGCAGAAATAACATAAACCTAACATCAAACCTGTTTCCCCCGAATGGTAAAGCGTAGGTGTAGGCAGCTATAGTACTTACAGACGTTTTCGTCAGTAATGTTTAGTCCCGTGTAACAGGGGGCAAGTCTATTGCCATCAACCGAGCACAAATCCAGACCCCGACCAGAAAATGTATGATAGAAACTTGCAAAATGGTCGGATTGTCGCCTGTCGGTTTTATTAAAGGCTCATGTTTATCACCAGATAAAGTAAAATATAACATCAAAAAAACACTTTTTACTGCCAAAAATAGTAAATGATCACCAAAATTAAAGCTCCCATTTTATTGTAAAATACCTAGATAAAGGTATTTGTATTCTCATTTGCTCTCTCTTGCATCCTGTCGACGGAGCCCCGCGAAGCGTAGCTCCCATTTCTATGTAAAGGGTCGGGGTACCCAGCTAGAACTATTGTAATTTTAGACTTAATTTTTTGGTGTTTATTATATTTTTTTGGTGGTCATTCAAAACTCAAAACTCAAAGCATTTATTTCAATTAAACCATTTACAGGCACTTTTGAATTGTCAAGAAGTCGGTCAGTCAAAAATAAAATGAAGCTAGTTGCCCATTCCAAAGCGTAGGTACCTATGGAGAAGAACGGGCAAGAAACTCCATGGACACTCTTTTAAATTATATTATATTTAATATTATATTTAAGCCCTTTATTAAATAGGCCTCAGGTGTTGCAGACTTCAATTGGTGATGATCAGTTTAAAAAGCTGATTTTGTTGGTTAACGTAACTTAAACTGTGAGAATTTCAGGTTGAGCAGCGATAAATGGACAGGTTGGTACTGTAAAGGGCGAGTTCTAATGGGAGCCCTTTTATTTAATGGAACTCCTATATGATTAAATTATTAAGATATATTAGGAGACTTTTATAATAATTACTTAAAATTAGCACTTTCTATCTCACCATAGAGTAAGTAACGTTCATTATTTATGTAAGAAGAGACGGGAGCCCCATAGAAAAAGATGAAAAACGGCGCTTGTATGAAACTTGCACTAAAATTGAATACCAACATAGCAAAAATGACACAGACTGCATAATTATGTTAAAGCGAGACAGCGATAGCCGCCATTATGTTTAGTGCACGTTTCATAGTTTCTTTTTTTATTAGACAGTTGCGTCAGACTGTATCTCACAAGACAAACCTCAATTCAGTCTTTGAAACACGCTTGAACGTTCGAACAGCAGATGCCGTCAATTATTACCGGCCTGCATTATAAAAGAGGTGAGGCTTCACAGGCAGCCTCTACAGCACGTCGATTCTGTAAAATTCAAACAACAACTCGCATCTCACATCGCTATTCACTATCACTTCGCATAAGGTTCAAAATAACCTTGATTTTGTATTCTGTAAGCATCACCTCGTCACTTGCGAAGTGAAGTGAGCTCCGAAGCGACCAATATTGAACTAGTGACTACCACACTCAACAAAATGTTAGTCGAGATTTATCGACTCCAGTTTTTTGACACAATTGTTGAGTTTTTGGCACAGAATTAAATTAAAATTATTTTTTATAGTAAGAAAATAGAACTTTGCTTTTAATTCAATATTTATTCCTAAGAACATTGTAATATTTCTCGAAAAAACAATATATTTGTAGCTGGCATGATAGATTGATTTGCCGATTGTCAAAATAAAAAGAAAATGGATAAAAGTCAAAGGATGACATGTAAACAAACAAAGGGAGAGATTGTGATTTTTATTATTGCAAAATTGAGAAAAAGTACTTTTAAACTCAAACCAACTCATCTGTCGCTATCCCTATAGCGATAATCGTATTTCGGTCGTTTATCGTCAAGTGCTGAATGAAGTGTAAAGTGTTAAAGTCAAGTTATGAGATGTATACAAAAAAACAAGCTAAATATACTATAAACTACATTAATTATTCACTTTACGCGTGATAAAGTGTCCCTTGGGCTTATCGTTTATCATGTTCGTGTTTTGGAAGTTTGGAAATGAAAGTTATGAACAAACATTCTGCAAGAACATGTCACCATGTCCAGACCGACAGCGGCACAAATTGATGCTCTCCTCATCGAGATTTGGCCCAAGGCAACTTGAGGAGCATCGACAGTCGTACCTACGCTGAATCATCGACTGTGGGAAGAAATTTGCACCACGCTGAATGCTATATTATTTTTAGTCTTACTTGTAACAAATTGAAGATTAGTTCTAGTTGTTTAGTATTGTAAAAATATATATTATTCATTATTATCTAATGATTGTATCAGTCTTTCCCTCTCTCTTTGTGCCCTCCTCAAAGCATCTGCGACAAATCATCAGCAAATATAGCAGGCTGATATATCACCTGCCGGGAGTTCTCAGATTCAAAATCATCTTGGGATAACTCCGGAGCACTCACTCCGGCCCTTACCCCTATGCATACACAGCAGGGTAACATTATTCTGCCTCCTCTATGTGCATCCTAGTGCACGTCTCTTGCTGCCAAGAGACACCTGACCTCCATCAACCCTTGACTATCCCAAATGTGTGTTCAATGGTGGAGCAGGCACGCTGCTTACAATAAAAAAAATCTAGAGCATAAACCTTAAAAAAATAGGTTGGTACAATTTCCTTACACAAATCTTTTAATATCTTCCGAATGCGTGGTCCGATTTACATAAATCCAATTGGAATATTAGTTTTATACACAACTCTATCATTTGAGACCGAATTTATTTCAATATCTACATAAACAAAAAATCACATTTTCAAGTTACGTAATTATACTTATATGACAATCCTTACACATATTCCAGAAAATGCCTTACAAACTTACTTTAATCAGTGTTACTGGATTAGGATATGAAAACTAATAATAAAACTAAGCTAGATAAACTAATTACAAACAGTAACAAACATAAAATTGTAATAATTTCATTAAATTCGATATGTTACGATACTCAAAAGGTAGCTACTTTGTTGTCAAAAATATGTCAGGGTACTTAGCGAGGTGTTCGGTGTTTTTGAGGAGAAACAAATGTTTATGTTGAACACTATTTATTGACTCACTCTCAACTGTTCTTAGTGATAAAATGTTAATGCAAAGTTGATGAAATGTTTGAATACACCCAGCTAACGTGGCGATAAGACCCCTCTTTGAGGAGTGGCTAGAGAGGCGTCACGGCGTTCTCACCTACCGCCTGACGCAGGTCATCACCGGACACGGATGTTTCGGGAGGTTCCTGCACATCATCAAGCGAGAGGAGACGCCCGGGTGTCATCATTGCGAGGATCGCCCAGAGGATACGGTGGAGCATACGGTGGAGGTCTGCCCCGCTTGGGCGGAGCACCGCCGTGTCCTCGTAGAGGCGATCGGCAACGGCGGCGACCTCTCGCGTCCGGCCCTGGTTCAAGCCATGGTCCGGGGCGAGAGGGAGTGGGAGGCGGTCACCTCCTTCTGCGAAGCAGTCATGCTAGTGAAGGAGGTGGCGGGACGGCTCAGGGAGAGAGCCTCACGCCTCAGCCGCCGCGGGAGACGCTACGGGCGTCGGGAGCCGCGTGACGACTCCCGGCCACCGTAGGTGCGGGCCTGCGGACGGAGAGTAATGGGTAGCTCTCCGCCCGATCAGGACCAGGCCCGTGCCGGACGGCGCGTATGTGTTCCACGCGCGCCTCAAAAAGATGTCAGCATAAAGGAAGGGGCCCGCCAGGGCCGAAGCCTGCCGGGGTAGCGGGATCGTCCGAAAGGGTTACCGCTGCCCCGGAACATAAAGGGCTAAGGAAGGAACACGGGTGGGTTTTAGTCAGTAAGAGTCTGACACTCCCTTCCGCTCCACCCAGAGCGGGAGGAGTCATTAGATGATTTCCCATCAAAAAAAAAAAAAAAAGGTGTGTTCCTTGGTTTCGAAGTAGTTTTTAACCACAAATTATATAGTTATTGTACTAATTTTTATAACTGTGACATAAAAATATAATTTTAACACTATTTATATAGGATTTCTTCTATTTTCACTCGTAAAATAGCTACTTATTATTTGACACTTTGAATCGGGTTCGAGTGCGAAGTAAGCGTCGAAGTGACGGGGGAATTACTTTACAGAATACCACTTCTTACGTCATCTCATACTTTATCTGTCAAAATCTCACGGTCAATTTAGTTCAACTCGCTGACACGCTCGCAACGGTAGCGCTAGTGTAGATTCGAATTATCAACCGAGTTTTTAGAATGCCAATCAAGAAACTCACAGCGAATTCAGATTCGAACTTTAGAATGAGGTCTTACAGAATCGCACTGCTGTACCTACCTGTGGACTTTGGTAAATAGCAGGTACTTGCACACCTTAATCCGCGGTTTACAGCTATTGCTGACTCCCGTTGATAGTTACCAGTTGTTTACCGAGTTTTTTTCTGACCATCCATCTTGCAGGTATCGTGAATCAGAATGGCTGATTTACATTTCGCTTTCTTGTTTCCGAATTAGGTAGTATCAAGCACATGTTACTGATTGTGGTTGCTAACTATGAGGAGAAATAAAAATTAACTAAAAATAAATAGCCACAAAAAACTACAATAAATCCCCATTATTCGATCACTGATTTGGCAAAAAATCTCGCAGTCGACAAAACACGTTCCGACTCGCGCGCTTTTCACACGGGCGTCAAAATGGCGGCGCGGCGGTACCAGACTAACGAAGCTCTTTGTTGCACCTGTTGGGTCGTGAATATAGAAAGGGGGCGACATTCCTTAAGTGAGCGATAGTTTGAGTTTTATGGATCATTTCATCAAGACAGCGATGTAGATTGGGGAAGTCTTTGGAGGTACCCATGAGATAAATATTGGAGTTAAGATAATTATGGGATACGGTTTTGTTTTTAGAAGGTGTTGTTCAGGAGAGGGACGTTTGTTTTTGTAGATAAGCATAAGCATAAACATAATCAGCCTATAATGTTCCCGCTGCTGGGACAGAGGCCTCCTATCTGTCAGAAGGAGTGGGCCGTAATCTACCACGCGGGTCCAGTGCGAGTTGGTAGATGTCACATGTTTTTGAATTTTTGGTTTTAGGGCTTGCCAGTTTCCTCACGATGTTTTACTTCACCGTGTTTTGAGAGCAGTGGTGATGAAATAACTTACACAGTAAAGCGCCTGTCTGGGTTCAAATCTACGATATACAATCCGTAGGTAATTAGCGGTCGTAACCATTTTGTAGATAAACTTACATATTTTTTACGATTAAAAATAGTTTCTAACTGGCTTACGTCTACAGTAAAAACTAATTTACTAAACCTCAATGAAGTTTACTATAGTTTTCATATATTTTTTGTGAAGTACGTCCCTAAGAATATTTACTTACACAAAGAAAGTTTTAGTAAATTATAGCACTTGTAGCCGACAGGTTTTGTTCAGCTCTAGTTTCCAACAAAACCTTGACTCAACAACTCACAAAGTGCCTTTGATCTGAAACTCTACCCCAAAAAAATAACATTGGCAAAGTTAGGCGGCGACTCCAAAATTTTCTATATCAGGGGTTGAAAACCTGGGAGTCGAAACGAGACCATTATTTTAGGCTTTGCTGACCATTCGCCGCGTTACCTGCAGAGATTTATAAAAAAGGTTGTGAAACCACCACGGAATACTTTACAAGCCTAGTTTTTGTGCGATTGGCTTTTATAGTATTGTGAGACGTATTTTGTCAGTAACTTTGTTGAGCAGTTGATATTAGAGATTCTGACTACCTATATTTTTGTACACCAACATATTTCGGGATAACTGGATACGTTCTAGAGACATCATCATCTGCCCAGTCCTTTTCCCAACTGTTTATCTATTTATTTTATCATTTTAAAACACATGTAACATAAAATCGCGACTATTTTTTTTTCCTGAAAAGGGTAGAAAGGGGAGAATATTAAACAACTACTATATCGTAATATTTATTTTATACAATGTGAAACTGAATTGACGCACATTACGAAAGTAGTTTGTTCAGAATCGCGTTTACTGAATCGATTTCTGTCATTTCTAATATCTATAGGTCATATTTTTTATCCCAAAAGTAATTAAGACTACGTAAATTACAGTCAAACCTCCACTATACAGTCAAAACAAACCAAAATGAACGAAGTAACTACTACGTTAGACCCTTAAACGTTTGCGATTGCTATTACTACAATTTTCTCCCACAATCGGTATAAATAATTTTAATAAATAAACAATTTTTTATACATAATAGTAAAAATTCAGTGGTTGTAATATGATTATAACTTAACATTCTAATTGGCGTATTTGATGTGCGTTAATTCTGGAACTTGTTGTTACCTTTGCTAATCCGTTCTGGGGATGCAGAAGGTACTAGAAAGATAATGTGACACAAAGCGCCAATTATGCTTAGAATGTCGGGCTTATTATTGCAGATATAATTAAACTCATTAATTAGATTATATTAGCGAGGTATGTAACTGACTGACCTATCCTTAATTAGTTTAGACTGTATCCAGTCTCCTGTGAAATAATAATATTTATCCTCATCTACTGAGACTTCGTGAGACTGAAAACCTATATGATACTTACGTTTCTTTACTTCTACTGTTTCTTTCTGAGTTTATTTTGGAACTTACTGACATAGGTGACGAAAAAACTTCGTGAGGAAACCTGGACTTAAGTGTAGTTAATACTAGCAGCGCCCCGCGGTTTCACCCGCCTAAGTCTCGATCCCGAAGGAATAGCGGGATGAAAACTTATAAATGTGTTAATCCTGGTTATAAACTATCTGTGTGCCAAATTTCATCCAAATCCGTGCAGTAGTTTTTGCGTGAAAGAGTAAAAAACATCCATCCATCCTCAAAAACTTTCGTGTTTATAATACTTACCTAAACTTAATAGGAAGTAGGATAAGTCTGAAATCGCCCATCCATCTTGAGCAAGCGTGGTGATCAATGCGTCGTGCCTTCTCTGTATGAGGAGCCGTTACCCTGCAGTAAAACATTACAGGCTGGTATTATATCCTCATTTAGTGAGACAGAAAACCTACCTTATAATAATATTTTTTTTTTAACTACAGAACTAGCGTCGTTCTCTGATGTACTTGCATTATATACGTATATTTTTTAACCAAGTCAAAAAATAATATAAATATTCAAAAATCCATACTAATATTATAAATGTGAAAGTGAGTGCGTCTGTCTGTCTGTTACCTCTTCACGCTTAAACCGCTGAACCGATTTAGATGAAATTTGGTAAGTATAGAGATAGTTTGAGTCCCGGGAAAGGACATAATTATGGTAGTTTTTATCCCGATATTCCCACGGGAAACTTATTCGAGTGAAACCGCGAGGCGCTTCTAGTGTTAATATAAATCAGATAAATGCCTCCCAAATTAAAAGCACAGTAACAGGTAGGCAGATAAAAAGATGCAGATGCTTTTCTAATTTGAAATTTGGAGAATGTTATGCCAAAACAACCCGGAAATTTAAACCCAATAATAATTATAAATTCTTCTTCTTAGCGTTTAGATAGCAATCTAAATGGACTCGGCCCGGAATTCGGCTACTTGTTTGGCGCTATCACCAGCATCTATCAGTTCCTGTAACGTGCAGCTGACAGGACACGCAGGACAAGATTTTAAATGTCTCGTCGTTTGTGGAACAGCACCACATTTACACTCCAAGGCGGAGTCGTCTATGAATCTCCATCTGAACAGGTTGTCCTTGCTTCGGCCAACCTGGGCCCGGAATCTGTTAAAAGACTTCCAGTTTACCCTAGGCAACTCATGTCCAGGTGGGAAGATCTTCAGCGGGTAGAACGAATGGTTTTGGTAAGGAAGCACTGTCTCGCCACAGCTTCTGTCTTATAAATTCATCTAATCAACTATGTACCATTAGAAGTTCAGAGATGTGTGTTGTTGATATGTGATTTATAATCATCAAAGGAATACTTCAATAAGGCACCTGCCGATCCCATGCAAAGTCGATGTTAACGATCCTGTCAATGTTTTGATTTCGCATCCAACATCGTTATTTTACTTGTGTGGTATGGTGCAAGTAAAGAGCTGATGGATTAAACAATCAACTCAGTATATCGCAGTCAATTGCCGGACATATGCCTCTCACAGGTTGCGCCACAAAACCCCGTCCTCCGCCTTCCGCATCCAGTCTGTCTCAACCACCTTTTAAAGGTCATCGTTCTAGCTCGGGGGCATTCCACTCCTCCAGTCCAGGACTCGTCTGCACCACCGGCCATCGTCCTTCAATAAACATGGCCAGCCCACTGCTACTTTAACTTGCTTACTTTGCAAGCTATGTCGGTAACTCCGGTTCTTTTCTCAAACGATGGATGCGTATTTGAAAATGTTTGGTGATGATTTGGTGATGACTGTTGTTTAGATTGTAGTAAAAATAATATAATATATAGGTAATACTTGTCACTTCCTAATCATACCAAAACAAAATCAAGATTTGTCTAAGTAAGTATCCATGCTGAATTAGTCTTGCGGAATAATTAGGTGTCGATCGACCAGATCTTGGACCTATTTTCCAGAGGTAGGCAGGTTTTAAAAACCCACTCACTCCTTTTTCTTACCTCCATATAAAAATATACCCTTCGCACATTGAGTGTAGGTACCGTCATGAGCATATATACCTTACATTTACGCAACATTCAAAGGATATTTCTCGTAGAATAACGATTTCAACTTTGAGAAATGACCTTCTTCATAATAGTATGGTTTCAAGAAATTGATATACTATAAACTTTCAACATTACCATGTTTGTATTACCACACAAGTTCTATCAACAGTTTCGGAGAAAATAGCTTTTATATAGGTGTTTACATGTTCGTGGCTATACGTGGTATACTTAGCAAAGCAAACCAAACGTGAAGTGGTTAGGTTATACAAATTGTAATGAAGAGACAACTTATGTCTGTTTACGCTTGCCTTATTATTTAGACTAGCTGCGCCCTGCAGTTTCACCCGCGTAAATTTCGATCCCGTGGGAATATCAGAATAAAAAGTAGCCTATATGTAAATCCAGGGTGTCAGCTACCTACGTACAAAATTTTATCAATATTGGTCCAGCCGTTTGAGCGTGAAGAAGTAACAAACATAAAAACACACACACACTTACAAACTTTCGCCTTTATAATATTAGTGTGTATTTCTGTGGTTTACGCACTCGTCTGAGTTGACTTACACGACATATTTGAGCTTATTTAGGTTATCCTGAGTAAAACATAGTGTGAAGTTGCTACTTGCTCACTTATAAAGCTCTAGACAGACTAGACGTGTGTCCAAATATAGTATGTACAGTCGAATGAAATTTAATTTGATAAATGAACTGTTTGTTTTCTATTAACTAAATTAAATTTTATTCGAAAACATCCATCGGTTTCTTACTAAACTTCAACTATATCCAACGACCCTGGTTACTTATCTCCTTTGGTGACCGTACGTTTAAAAATGATTAAGAATTTACTCGTTGACCGCTTGTGAGTTAACCCAACATTTTCAATTGCAAATATTTTACAAGACTTCCACTTTAATATATTATAAAGTATCTTGTCAACGTCTAACATGTTTATTGGATGTCAGTCAATAGAAGGATTAAATATTTTGTAACGAACACACATATCCTATAATAACTGTTAAATGCGAAAGTAAGTTTGTTTGTTTGTTTGTTACCTTTTCACGCCTAAACCACTGAATTGATCATCCTGAAATTTTGCATATACGTTGTCAGGTGTACAGAAACGGACATAGGGTACCTTTCATCCCGAAAAAAAGTGCTGTTCCCGAGGAAAACAACAATAACGTTAATATGATAATAGATGGCGCCACCTGTCTATTGAACTTTGTCACATTATTTAATTCTGAGGCGGTACGAAGTTCGCCGGTATAATTATGATTTACTTACACGTGTAGGTGAAGCATTTGTATTGGGGGATCCTACCTATGCACTTGTATAATAACACAATGGGAAGCAATTTCAAGAGATTACAATAAAGGGTCTATAATGCACTGAGGGACAATTCTTGTAATTTTAAGAACGTTCACAGTTTGATCTCAGTCTGAATCGGGCAAAAATACCTCTAATTTCCCTACCTTTTTGACAAGTTTTTGCTTGCGACTACATTTTGAGCGTTTTTAATTACGGGGATAGGCCTTTTGGTGTATGTGTTTATAAGATTTTGAGTAGGAAAAGGAGCTTACCTTTTTAATATTTTCGTAGTTTTGCAGAACAAGACTGCCAGATTAGGTTTCTAAAAGCCATAACAAGGTGCGTATTATAAGACGATGCCCAGATACGAATCTCCGTTAACCACAACAAAAATACTAAATTGTTTATTTTTTTGTAAAATGAAAATTTGTACATTTATAAATTATAGCAAAACAAACTTTCAAGTATAATTTAATTCAAAGAGACCTTTCGAATAAATATTTAATTTTGCTAATGTAAAAAAAATATTCTTAAAAACTTCGTTAAAGCTTAGGAGACTTCAAATGAACGAATATATTTTCGATAAGATCATGTTATTGGCAAAATATATAAATTGTATTGAAGTTATTTTGTAGACATTAATGTCTTTAATGCACATAAAATACCTAAATATTTTATAAATGTACGAGTTGGTCTAATCTGCTTAATGTTTGTTAGATTCTAAAATTCTTTATAGGCCTGCACGGATTTTAGTTAAATCACATTCTATAAATAGAAAAGATAGAAAGAAGAGACGGTTCTATTTTTAAATTGTATGTTATCATAAAATTAGCGACCAGGAGGCCTACCACAAGCTCTTAACGCGATCCATTTTAGGACCTAAACTGAACTGTTCTTCTAATTCGTACCATGACGTCAGTTTAACGATTCAGTTTAGGCCGTGCCAATCTGAGTCGCAAGTTTTGGTTTCATTCATACTTGTTTGGTACCATGACGTCCATAGAGCAGCTCAAGCGATGTAGTTTAGGAGCCTAAACTGAAATGTCTTGTTTTTGAATCGTTTTTAATTAGATCATGGTAGGCCACCAGTTAGCCCCCCGGTTATCTAGGGTTTCAAGGAAATCACTATTTCAAGATTCCTTACGAGAATTTTCTGTATCATCACATTAATATTATAAAGGCGAAAGTTTGTGAGTGTGTGTGTGGTTTTCTTTTTTTTATTGCTGTATGGGCCCGCTCTAGACCTCGATCACGCCTTATATGTTTGTCACTTCTTCACGATCAAACGGGAGAAAGCTGACACCCTGGATTAACATATAGGCTACTTTTTATCCCGATATTCCCACGGGATCGACACTTATGCGGGAGAAACCGCAGGGCGCAACTAGTTATGTTATATTTTTTATGAGTGCCTTCAGTGTGATTCTAAGAAAATACTTACAATTTTCTACTTGCTTTCTTAGATTCTTTACTAAATACAGGGTGGCAGGGAGATCGAGGCGCAACCTGTTACCATGGATTCAGTATATGATTAAAGAACACCCCTATATTGAAATTTTTCGTCGGTTATTAAAAAAAGCCATACATTTTCACCGCGTAAGTATTGAAAGAAAGAAAATAAGTTTATTTGACCCAGGTTATGTTTGCAGGCATTTTTGCACTTTTCTATGAAACGGCAATTTTTTTTTTATAACCGACGAAAAAATTTCTTCTCTAGGTAGTCCGAAGAATTAATAAGTAACTAGACATGCCACGACGAGCCGCGGTATCATTGTATCGAAATAAAGTAATATATTATGAATTCTAAACTCATTGAAATAAGGATAAAAAGAACTTGATCAGAAATAAAATCCTTTACCGTGCCGTGCCGTGCTGCTACGTCAGTCAGCGCGCCCTTAGGCCCTCAATCTTCGTATGTTGAGATATCGAAACCGATCACGTCTTCAGAGTTTCGCTACCTAATCAAATTTGACCCTGTATATTAGGCGGACCTTAGAAGACACTTCCTTATAATATGGTGGCACTTTCACCCATTGACACGACATAACTTATCCGAAACGAATTCAACCAAGATACTTCCAAATCTGCAAACTGATACGAAATTCCCCCTTCCCCCTTTGTAAGTTTAAAAGTTAGCAGATGGTTCAACTAGATAGATATAATTCCCGAAGTTTGGATGAGGTAGGTCCCGGGGGTATTCGGCGATATGTAGTCTCAAATCGAAGTATTTATAGGGGGTTTAACTTTATTTATGAATGAAAGACTTTTGAGTTTTGTATAAATTGTTGGATGTTTTATCTTGTTTTGTGTAGGTCTGTATTCTTGTACGAGATTTCATTTGATCCATTACTTACCTAATGATATACGTAATTTGTTAATTATTGGTTCCGCAGCCTGTTCTACAGACTTGTTCGTCAACTCGCGAGTGTCAAACTCGCGCGCGCGCGAGCACGGTCTACTAGATTTCGGAACAAATGAAAATCTGTCGGGTCATAATCAGCCTATAACGTTCCCACTGCTGAGACACAGACCTCCTCTCTGTGAGAGAGAGTGGGTCGTAATCCACCACGTGGGCCCAGTGCGGGTTGGTAGTTGTCACACATGTTTTCGAATTTATGGTTCTAGGACACATGGCCGGTTTCCATACAATGTTTTCGTAAGAAAATAAAATTTGGGAAATGACACCTGACATCTAATGCTGTATTATTAAGGGTCATTTATATTTCACCTGTAACTGTAAAACTTCCACGGAACCATTTTAACAGAGTGAACAAAATACTGGTTGCTTGTAAAGTATTTAGCATTAGCCGGAAAATGGTCGCCAGTCGCCACACAGAAATAACATTCGGGGCGTTGTTGATTGGTTATTGATCATCACGCTTGCTCCACTACAGTTGGGGATTATAAATAACTAGCTCCTGCCCGCGACATCATCCGCGTGAAAATTCTTCTTCCCCCGACCCACCCCGTCGAACCTTGTTTTCCTTCACCGTTTTATTTTATGACTTCCCGATGTCCCCATAATGGGGACAGCGTCAATGGGGACAACGGGAATGGACTGTTTTGAGAGCTGTGGTGATGAAATAATTTAAACAAAGTATAGCGCCTGTCTGGGTTCGGATCTACGACCTACAGCTCGTAAGCCGCGGCCGTTTCCACTGGGTCACCACTGCTCTTAATGAAAATCTGTGCATCTTACAAAATATCTATATATATAAAATTCAAAGTCCTGACTGACTGATATATCAACGCACAGCCTAAACCGCTGGTCCTAGAGACATGAAATTTGGAGGGTGTGTTCTTTGTGAAGAGTAGATATCCACTAAGAAAGGGTTTTTCGAAATTCTACCCCTAAGATGGTGAAATTTCACGCGGACGAAGTCACGGGCATAAGCTAGTTATTATAATATTCGGCCGTTTTTGTATGGAACTTCAATTTGTTTTTGTTTCAGATCAACAACATTCTTGCTTACTGTGTATGTTGTACGGCGGTTAAAAGTTAACCGCGTGTAGTTAAAAAATGATCGATGTGACTTTACGATGGAACCTTTAAATAGCGTCGTACTGGATTCAAAAGGATTAAAAAAAAAGTGGGTAGCCGGGGGACCCCCGGAACAAAGTTCCTTACGCTATAATCGCACGCCCACGCACAGACTCGTATATAATAGAAAGAGACAGAGAGAGAAAGTTTACCCTTAGTTGACGATTTCTACCAGTCAGAGCCTACCGCGAGTCGCGTTCAGAAACTTTGTTCCTTAAAACTTCCATAATATGCTATGTTATATAAACTAGCCACACCCACTCCCTCTCGAAGAAGAGAAGAGTAGGCTTCACTCAGAGGATCCCACTGCTGGGACACATCCCAGCAGTGGGATCATTATATTCTGATTATGTATATGTCACAGCCAACTGGTTAAATTAGCCGTTTAGTTAACCGCCTGATCTTTGGAAGTAGTGTTCGCCTCGCTTCGCTCTCTCGGCTCACACGCTGTTCATCACAGCTCTAACCTAACCTAACCCATTTGGTCGGGGTGCCCTGGCTTAGTTACTGCGACCAATTCGGCTCGCGCGTGATTGGTTACAGACTTCCAACCTAAACTATAATAATTGAACAACATTCAGGCAGTTAGTTGAAAGGCCGCCGTTTAGTTAAAAGGCTAGGCGGCTAATTAAACCAGTTGGCTGCGACATATATATACACCGTGTTCTTCACGTTATCCATAAACTTTGTCAAACGCTTTTATAGCTTTTACAAATTAAATCTAAAAAGGAAGTAGTACTTAAAAAGGCTTCGTTACAAAGATATTTGTAATTTCATTTAATGAAATTTAATTGAGCTATGCAGTGAGAAAGGTTCTTAACTTAGTTTTGACAAGTTTCAGCCCGCCAAATCTTATGAATGAAAATGACGTCGTGGTCAATTCGAATAAAGAGGCATGCATATCGGGTGATTTACGTCAAGGTATTTAGTTTGTATGAAAATTAACAAAAACTAAAAAATAAGAATTCATTAATGTGTCCATAATGAAAAATGCTTATTTCCATGGTCTGAACATCAGGTCGAAGTTTATGTATATCGTCCGGAACATGGTGTATATATAAACTACGTTTTGACAAATGACAGGAAATTGGTCTTGCCCTGTATCTGGGTTGCGGAGGTCACACAGCAGTCGCTTCACGTAAAATATTGATATCCACTTACTATTTCTACGCTGTACGAACAGTTTCTAAATATATCGACGTATCGTTTCTAAAAGCTTGGCTTTATTCATGTCTGATAAATATTTTGTTCATATTTAGGTTCGCATGAATATTTTAGACCTTAAGTCTTTAAGACTTCTTTGTAAATTGGATTTTAGTCGACAGCGGCAAGGCCAACATATTTTACTGTTTTTATAAGCTTTATACAGCAAAGTCGAGAAGAAATAATATTGACGTTTCTTTATTATTTTAATAAGTTAAACAGTTTCACAGAAAACGCAATTTTATGACGTTACATAAATAATTTAGTTAATTTATTAGTCTACTTTTGACCGCAAATATCAAAAACGATTCACTCAAACCGCAAACATTCAGTAATATTTGCACAAAACTTTTGGCAATCCTCACAAATCACGAACACACACATTTACCTACTTTCAACTGAACATGTAATTACTGCACCTGGTAACAGATGGCGTTACTTGTACCAAAGCATTTTATCTACCACGGAAAACGCTCAAACGATTTTGTTTAGCCACAACTAAATACACGAAAAGTTAAACTTTTATATACACATCAGTATAATATGTACTATATTATGTGTATGCTACGACAGCGTCAGTACTTCAGTCCGCTACGAGCCGTCGTAGCGTTGCTACGAGTCTACGGCGCTACGCTGGTGTTACATAAACTTGGAACAATGTGACAATGCCGCCGGTAAATAGAAAAGATGTGATAAAAACCTATCTATTTCTTATAACAATACATTCTTAATTTATAAGGGTTATAGTGAGTCAAAGGTTGTGTTAATTAAAAACAGTGAGAAGTCGTGATTATGTAGCGGTATTCGGTTCCTTCCTTTCGATTTTGAAACCGAAAATAAGGTAAGGCGAATTATATTTTATCGTTTATGTGAGGATTTCCATTGAGGTCGTACCATTAAACTGGAATGTGTAAAACATTTATTTTAATGGGTTCCCAAATTCCGTCGAATAGAGTGTGTTTTCCGTTATATTTTATTTACGTTTGTCATTTTCCATTCTAGATTTAATTTAAAATTTTGTCATTGATATAAATAGTTGTTTGGATATAGCTACCATGTGTTTATAATTCTGGTTTTTAAACTATTGCGTTTTGGGTACAAAATATTGTTTTAAGTTTTTTTGTATAATTTACCTAAATATTTTGTCCAAAAAATTGGCCAACCCTCTGGTCACGTGAAGAGTTGACCAATTACTTGGCAATGTCTCGAAAAACTAACTGGGCACTCGGACCCCATGGTCCTATTTTTTTGGACAAAGAATCATCATTGCCATACAACGTTATACTGCCATCCTTTTGGGCGCTTTTCCTGTTGACAACGATGCGGACGAACTTTTTGATACCCTATGATTCTTTCCTATTTTATATATTTGTACATATTATTATTAGAAAGTATTAATTTTCTTGTTAGTATAAAAGGTCCCATTAAAATAGATGGACTTAACTTTTAGAAATCATTCAGACCACCAAAATAAGGATGACGGTAAAAAATATATAAGAAAAACGCATTAGGTACTTACAAGAAAAATGATCAGCTAACGAAAATACACTAATGTGCCGGCAATTTATTATTTTAGGTCAAAATAAAATCACTTTAATCTGTGTTTTTTTTTTGCTTGGATATGTTTGGTAAGACGTAATGAGCGCTGTGTTAAAATTTGTCCATCTATTTTAATGGGACCCTGTATATTGAAGTTCAAAAGTCGAAGTAACCTATATTTTTTAAAGTTAGTAGTTTTGCGGTTTCATTCACTGTTAGGAATCTAGGAATTGATCCCACAAAATATGTTATTAGGCGATTGCAGTATAATACATTTGTATGTAGGTAAGCATCTTTTTCGTGACGTTGATCTTCGAGTTCCATGTATACCTCATAGAGCACTAGTGTGATTCGAACCTTCGGTCACACACAGCAGCTATAATGTAAAGATGTATATACATCTCATTACATCTATGAGGGGCTTGTGGCTATGTAATATGAGCCACACGGGTCGATCGATCAGGTTAAGCTACGCTTGCCGCGGTTGGTTCGTGGATGGGTGACCATCTTTACATACCAAGACCCCTCCGTGTCTCGGAAGACATGTTAAGCCGTTGGTACCGGCAGTCATTCGTGGATCTTTGACAGTCGTTACTCGTTACCTACGGGTAGTCAGAAGCCTGAAAGACTGACAACCAGTCTTACCAAAGAGTATCGTATTACCCAGTAACTGGGTTGTGGAGGTCAGATAGGCAGTCGCTCCATGTAAAATACTGGTATTCAGCTGCATCCGGTTAGACTGGAAGCCGACCCCAACATAGTTGGGAAAAGGCTAGACAGATGATGATATCTCATTACATCTTTCCATAGAAATCGTCAGGAGACCACACACAACAGCTATAATGTATATGTACAGTCAACAAAAGAGATAAGTATGCAGGATCGTCGGATATAGTTGAAGTTTAGTAAGAAACCGATGGATGTTATCGACTGAAATTTTATTTGATAAAAGAGCTGTTTGTTTTCTATTAATAAAATTAAATTTTATTAGAGAACATCCATCGGTTTCTTACTAAAGTTCAACTATATCCGACGATCCTACATACTTATCTCTTTTGTTGACTGTACATTAATATATATTATAGCTGCTGTGTGTGAAGCGCTTTATGCATAAGCTAACCGGTCCTATACATAAGCTTATCATAGGTGTCATAAGAACACATTTGATAATTGTGACGAGCCCATGAACCTGACAACTCTAGGGACACCAGTATTGCTTAGTAATTGGGTTGGGTAGGTCATGGCAGTCCTTCCGTGTTATCAAGCAGTATTTGCAGAACTAGGTATCACATCGGAACCTCTAAAAGTCCCTAACATCAGTGGTGAAGGGCGAATTTATGACAGAGGTAGGCCGGAGCAAAAAAAAATGCCAAAAGAAAATTTCAATGATGAATTGACTATAGAGTGGTTATGTTCTGAATTTTCGAAGGGAAGCCGGTGGGAATCGAGTTGTGTGGTGCCTTTGCCACTGCTAAACATGGCTTCTAAATTACAACAATGTCAAGGTGTGAATCCGCGATGATTTCCTTCAAAAACAATTAGTTCGATTTCGAATAGTGCGTGGTCATTTGAGTTGGTGCTAAGTGACTGGAATGCCAAATACGACTGGTTTATTTTGTTGTCAAAGTCGTCATTTCCACTGAACTCGTACTTTCTGCTCGTGAATTGACAAAGGTTTTATGTTGCCATAATCCAGTGACCAATCAATTAAATATTTTACACAAAGTAAAGCGCCTGTCTGGATTCGAACCTACGATCTACAACTTGTAAGTCGCGGCCGTTTACTTGGGTATCACTTGTCTACTCGAAAGAGTAATGCCTATTACTGAAACCATTTAAAGGCTGCTTTTATGTTGCTTCCTAATATTATATTACACCTCATATCGCAGTTAGAGGGATTTTGGTGTAAAAGGTTTAAATTGATTATTCAAAAAAAAAAAAATTATTCTTTTTATTTATTTTTCAGTTACTGAACCTTTAGATAAATGAAGTAACGAAGACTTTTACATCCAATTATCCTCTTTCAATAATAATTATATTTCGGTAATGTTTTTTTTCTCTAGCAATTGTATAATATGAATGAATTTATAAAATCTATAGTCTACCTATTGGCACGAATAACATAAAATTTGTACCTATTTTTCTGTTCTGTTTTTTCTTGTCTGTTTACATATGTGTGTACATAAATGGTAAAATAAAATAAATAAAAATAAGGTAAAGAATAAAGAAAATACGTTTATTTGCGGACATAATAATAACGCAGAGAAAGAGCAAGTTGGGGGAAAATATGCGTCACATCCACGAAAAATGGCCATTGCTCAGCATAATGCTACGAACCCATGCGAGGCAGAGTCCCAGCGCTGGTTTTTAGCGACAGCCGGCCTTGACGTGATGACGTCAACCGGTGCAGTATACGATAAGATAACAAAATAAAATATTTTTTTCTAAATTATATAATCATATTATTAAGGTCATGCCATCGTTTAAATATCTTTTGGTCAGTCGGCAAAGAGCTAGCGGGACTAACTGCTTAGTATTATATACACCAGACACGTTTATAAACGAAACTGTACTCAAAATTAAATACGGAACACATAATCACAACAAATAACAAAGATCTGTACCTACATTTTTGAAGTCTTTTGAAATCCATAACATAATTATAATGTGCGCAATGCTCGGTTTTTCATTAAGGCACACTCGAAATATTTGGCCCGCTTTTATACTCAACCCCTCATGCGTGAATGCAGTATAAAGCGTTTAATTGTGAAAAATTAATTAAATTTCCTGTTTTCAACATGTGCGTGTCTCTTGTTTGGTTCCCTTCATAATATGATGCTGGTCCTAGAAGTCTAGACAAAATCAAACTGGTTGGTAATTTAACTGAATATTATTATAATTTTTAATTTTATGACATTGATTTTTACATTCTGTGACAAGACTCACACACTAGTGAAAATTCTAGGAAAATCATCTACTTTTTACAATATTTGGAAATATGTGAGCACCCCATATATCTATCACAAAATTGATTTACCTGTCATTAATTTATTTTTAATTCTTTTTACCTGTTGTGGTAGAGTAATTTTATTCTAGGTGCATAATATAATAATAAAAATTATATACGGTACTCATAAAAAAAAGAAAAAAAAACCTGTCTGTCTGACGCTTTATTCCGGATAATCTCCGAAACGGCTGGACCGATTTTGACGGAACTTTCACTGACAAATAGCTGATGCTAAAACATGCTTAGGCGTTCTTTTATTTTAGAAAAATTATTAGGATTCCGCGCAAAAAAAAAAGAGGAAAAAGATTCTTTCTTTTCAAACAAGGGGTGGTACAGTCGCCATCAGATATATTGTAGCAGACAAGGTGACCAAATACTTCTGAACAATTTAAAATGTCAATAAGTTCCATACACTACAAGTTACCATTAATATCTGAACATTCATTACTTCATTAATATCTGAGCAGATGCTTGTCAATAATTTCTATACAAACAACTAACCAAAAATATCTGAACACTTACAATTATACCGTCAAGCGTATCTACGCAGATGGGGTAGTCTTAGATATCTGAGCAGTTGAGGAAAAATTGCAGTAGGAAATGCTTCCAACTTTACTATAAATACAATACTTATACAGGTTGTAATGAATGTTCAGATATTAATGGTAATTTGTAGTGTATGGAACTTATTGAAATTTTAAACTGTTCAGAAGTATTTGGTCACCTTGTCTGCTACAATATATCTGATGGCGACTGTACCTACACGTTCTCTAAGCCGCAGATTATTATTATTGATACCCGACATCCACGCGAACGACGTCGCGGGCATAGCTAGTCGGCAATTTATATTGATCGGTACCTAAAGATAAGAAGTACAGACGCATGCACATCAAACTACTACAATCTGTCAAATTTATTTAATAGATTTTCAACTTTATCGCTAAAGCATAAGGTTCGAAGTTGATTGGGAAAATTTGACAGTTTCGGGTAGCTTGATGCGCTGGCGTCTGTACGTATTTAACCTCTCTTAATCATTATAAGCTTCATAAGTAGGTTACTCACAAGGTGAGCACACAAAGGTGTACGTTTTCTCTGTAATTTCACAACGTCTCAGATTTAAGAGCGCAATTAGTTGAAGAATTTAAAATTAATTGGGCCATTATACTCAGAGTTTGAGGAAGCAGGGTTTACTTGCACTTAATTCCTTATAACGCTGTGTTTTGAGGTTTAAATAGAACTTTACTATAACCGTGGGTGGTGTAAAGGGCGTAGGCAGATGGGTGGGTGTAGAATTGACTAATTGAGTGCGACAGTTTTGACATTTTCGTGAGCTTTGGGAAAGATACTCTGTGGCTTTCAATTAACATGAAAAACAGCGTCATAGAGAACAGAATGTATTTAAATGTGTTAGAGAAAGAAATAAAGAAAGAAAAAGTATTTATTGCGACTCTATAGAGCGTTTGCGTACTGCATCGGATCTGAATCCTAGAAAGGACGGTCCGAAGTAGCGGTCCAGTCCACATCAAAAAGATGTATACAAGATGGCGACAAGAATATTTCTTCAATCTTCTACAATATTTGTACCATAATAAGGGGCTCGTGGCTAAAAGATAACGCCGCACGGGCCGAAGGTTCAGCTACGCTTACTGCGGTTATTTCGTGGATGGGTAACCATCGATTACATTACCGAGACCCCTTCGTACCTCGGAGAGCACGTTGAACCGTTGGTCCCGGCTGTCATTCGTCGATCGTTGACAGTATTTACCGGTAGTCAGATACCCAAAAGTCTGACAACCAGTCTTGACAAAGGTATGTTAGTAACTGGGTTGTGGAGGTCAGATAGGCAGTCGCTGTATGTAAAATAATAATATGCAGCTGCACCTGGTTAGTCAGGAAACCGACCCTAACGTAGTTAGGAAAAGGCTAGCTAGATTGAATATTTGTTCCATATTATTGTGATAATGTGTAGCCACAAAAAATCGTGTCGTGTCGATTTGCCGTCCCATCGAACTATGAGAGTGAGGGAAGAGGGAGTGCACCTGTGTCTGCGCACACACTTGTGCATTATAATATCTCCCGCGCCGAAGGCTAGTCTCCGTTGAGATTGGCCGCCGTGGCTGAAATACGGTTTGGAGGACTATATTTTTGAGGCTGACTGTAGTATTTATATGCGCAATACAGGGTGAAATTGAAAACATGTGAAAAATCGAAATAGGAGATTGCACTCATCATTATGAACAACTTTTATTATGGGACCAAACCTGAAATCGTCAAAATTTAGGCAACAGCTGATTTTTTTTTTCATAGTATAAGTTGTTCGTAATGATGAATACAATGACCTTAAGGGATTTCGGTTTGTCGCATGTTTTCAATTTCAACCTACATACATCCGAATTCAGAGCATTTTCTTCGGACCATCATTTCTCGCTTGCACAAAAACACTTACTCTCTAAACATGAACATTTATAATATTGAAATATGAACGTATAAGGTCGATACATCCTTGTTGGAGACGCCCCCCCCCCCCTGGAGGGTCAAAGCCTTCTTTTCTCGTGTCGTAAAAGATACATCGGAACCTCAATCTGCCAAAGATGAATTATTGCAATATTTTCTTACAATCTTTTTGAATTGGTTTCTTTGGAACTCTAAGGTCCGGCCGCGCTAAATTTGCCAAAGATGTAAACAACGATGGCCGCTCGAAATTGAATAAAATCGATATACAAGAACATTTATTTTAAGTAATGTTTGTTTTCGTCTAAATCTCCGAGCTAACTAGACCATCCCCCCATTGTTGTTTACATCTTTGGCAAATTTAGTGCGGCTGGACTGTACTTTGATCATTTGGATGTTTTTCCTTTATGGATTCAGAATGCAATACTTGGGTAATTCCATTAAAGGTAGTTTTAATTGAGACATAAGTAATATTTATGACTGCTAAGACCTGCAACTTGATAATTGAAAATTAGCTCTTTAATTTAAATCTAGACTAAACTTTCCGGATCAGTTATCGGAACTATAACGAGAACTGACACTAAATGAGCGTCGCTTTCATAAAGAGCGAGAAAACGGGAAATCTTAAGCCTTTAACTTGTTCTAATTCAATTTATCAATTATATATATAAACTGAATTATAACAAAAGTTAACCTTCTCTCAGAACTGTAAAATCTTTTCAAGATAAGACTCCATTCGTCGGAACAAAGTTCCTGGAGAAAACTAAAGAGTCGTCTTTAAAAGAAAAACATATTTATTTTCCGTCTTAGGTATATTTGGGCACGCACGACGCATTTCGAGTACACTTTTCCGTGCAAATATTTAAGGTAAAAAAAAAACCAGCGATTTGATTAAAATTGTTTACTTAGGAGCAACAAATGGACGGTTTTTTGCTCAGTATTTTTCATTGGCCAGAATTAGGGTTTTTCACGGGGTACCCTCCAGATGTAATTACTCTATTGGGTTGGTGAAAAGGCTCCCTTTTAGGCCCTTAGGTTGCGTTTTTAAAAAGGACAGCATATAGTGACGTGTGTTGAATATGTTTGAATTGCATTGAATATTGGGTTCCGGATGATTGTGTAGGGTAAATAAAGTGGAATACGTACGGTATAGATGGCGATTTTTTTTAGCAAATTTTGTTTGCAACCGATACAAACACCCATACAGTATTGACATAAATGCTGTTTACAAAGCTGAATATTTCTTTTAAAATATTTATTTAGATTCCTCTTGACAGGGTTCTGGTAACAGAGCGGTGAATGCTTATGCGAATCCCGCACCCCCGGCCATAGGTAGAGGTGGAACACCGCGGTGGTTTTAGCCGGTAAGAGTCCGGCAAGTCCATGAGGATTTCCACCGCGCAACAAAAAAAAAGGGTTATGGTCGCACCCAACTTTTGCTAAAATCATAATATTCAGTAGGAGCTAGAAGAAAAAACAAAAAGAAAAAAAAAAAGTTTAATTTTGCGGTAAACATGACGCAGAGAAAGAACACAAGAAATAACAAGATGGGGGAAAATATGCGTTACATCTACGCAAAACAACCATCGCTAAGCATAATGCTACGACCAGCTTAATAACTAGCTAGCTAGCTTAAGAACCTTATGAGTTGAAAGATTAAAAGTTTATAGAAAATAAATATTTATATGTATTTATTGATTCTCTGGTATCGGTATCATATTACCCAGTAACTGGGTTTTGGAGGTCAGATAGGCAGTCGCTCTATGTAAAATATTTCCGGTTAGACTGGAAGCTGACTCCAACATAGTTGGGAAAAGGCTAGGCAGATGATGATATTGATTCTCCGGTCTTGTATCAGCATCTAAGTAATTATCGTTACTATCCAGCACTTTATTCGACCTCAAAAGAGTACCTACCTATGGATTAAAAAGATCTTTACGCCATTTTAGGTCTGCTAAGTAACTAATACTCATGAAAGTTTTACCTACATCAAACAGTTAAAATTCGAGGAAATTCTCACATCATTTAAAACTGCATGTGAGAGTTTTATTAAAGCTGGTTGGTTAACAGAAAGTTTAACTTCAATCAACGACTTAATCTGTATTAGCTCGCTAACTCCTCTTTTGTGTAATATCTGGTCATGGATAGCTATGTACTTTACTTTTTCAGCATTTTTAGCAGTTAAGGAATGAATAATATTATTATGGTTCAAAGATACCTTAAAGGGTTTGTAGTGATCATGATCTGGCAGTTTGAATAATTTACGCGGCCTACCCAAATGTCCTTTCTTTGGTATTGTTCGTCGAATCGTTGAGCTCTTCAAGTTCTGAGTTGAGCTGCACGATTTTTGAAAAATGCGTGCACTGACTGGACAGGCAGGTGCTTTACTTTATGTAAATTATTTCATCACCACTGCTCTCAAAACGGTGAGGGAAAACATCGTGAGGAAACCGGCATTTCCCAGAACTAACAATTCGAGGACATGTGACATCTACCAACCCGCACTGGACCCGCGTGGTAGATAACGGCCCACTCTCTCTAACAGAGGGGATGCTTATGTCCCAACAGGGCACAGGAGGAACATTATAGGCTGATTATGCTATTCAGAATGTGGCTTAGGACGCATTCATCAAACTTTTATGCTAACCCCCTTACTAATAAACGTATTATATCAGATGAATAGTTACACACCGATTTCTCTCTTTCAGTCGTCAGTAACTTGACTTTCGAAAGAAGAAGACAAAGCATTGTGTAACTATACAGACGCTATACAACGTTTATTTGTAAGGGGGCTAGAATAGGGCCTGTGCACACCACTGAGAATACATTTTGAATTTTTGACAGTTTTTCCATACTGGAACTGTCAGACGTCAATTTTATTACACGATTTAAAATATATTATCTGACTTTGGTAAAATCAGCCCTTAATAGAGCAAGGCTAAAGAAGCGATGGAAGGATCGTGGGAAAAATGGTATGGAAAAGAAGACAATGACATGCTTTGCTGTATCCATAATAAAAAGTGATAAATGATAAGATGAGGTGACTGCTCTGCCATGCCATTGAATAAGTTTTAAAGAACAAAATATGCTATCAACATTTTCTTTGTTTACAAAAATCGCGGTTTTATAAATAAAAAAAAAACAGTGGCACTCCGGGAGTGCCGACAGAAGTGAAAACAAAACACAAACAGAATACTTTGCCATCATTCACTGACATATCGGATATACATTAAAACCAAGTAAGTACATCTCGAGGACAGCCGAACACATCCGAAGCGGTGTCGGTTATACATTTTCGCCGCGCCGTAGAAAGAGAGGGGGATACTCCTACGCCGCGCCGGCTGTCTACTCTCCATCCGTCCTACGAATTTTCGATCAGGGTCACGTGTCCTGACGCGAGTTTAACATTTTTTACCCATTACAAAAAAAGTGTACAACGTCGCTAAAGAAGTTTTCACTTCTAAAATTACGATTTATTCTGGTCTGATCCCCTGAGCCCCCCCTCCACCCCTCCCCTCCTCGATCCCCTGCTAGTTCGTCTTCTGTTTTCAACTTTGTCTTATCCACTTTATGCTAACAACTGGAAATATAGGTAGATTTATGAATAAGTAACAAATTATTTAAATAGTGTCATTCGAATTAGGTCTACATTTTCTTTTTTGTAACATTCAGGGGCTAAGGTAACGTATCTTAGAATAAACAAAACCGAGGTCGGTCGATACAGAATATTTAAGGCAAGGTTTGGACACGTAATTGTAACGAATTCTAGTACGAGAGATAATAATAAAAGGTAGAATTGATTTATTTTGTTATGTTGACAAGATATTTGGTTTTGTGGGTGTAAGGACCTACCTAGTAGTAGAACTGGCTCCCGTCTTAACATTAACAATCGTCTCGCACTGCAGCATGGCATGCCAAGAAAGGCGCCTGACCTACCTACCAGGGTAGCTGCCCGGCTCATACCTGATGAGCTCATACTTGATGAGCCGGGCAGCTACCCTGGTAGGTCAGGCTCCTTTTTTCTGTGTCAGGACAGCCTCGATGTAGGTCAGGCGGCCTTTCTTTTACGTTCATACATCTGGTCATACAAGCACGCTGGTTGCGAGCACTACGCACCTTACCTTTCTGAAGATTATCACCAATAAGGTTACTATATAAGATTTATTCCGGTCTGATCCCCTGAGTCCCCCCCCCCTCCTCGATCCACTATAAATAATTACTAATAATTATTATAAACTAGTTAAAAGTTAAATGTTGCTGGCTGCACCCTAACATGGTTACGTGCTCTAATCATACATAACATAATCAGCCTATACAGTTCCTACTGCTGGGACACAGGCCTCCTCTCTGTTAGAGGGAGTGGGCCGTAATCCACCACGCGGGCCCAGTGCGGGTTGGTTGATGTCATGTCTTCGAATTTTTGGTTCTAGGACATGCCGGTTTCCTCACGATGTTTTTGAGAGCAATGGTGATGAAATAAATTACACAATATAAATTTAAGCACCTGTCTGGGTACGAACCCACGATCTACAATTCGTAAGTCGGGTCGTTACCACTAGGCCGCCACAGCTTTCAAATCTCTCTCCTCTCTCTAGTCATACTCCTTTACTAATAAACGTTGTATAGCGTTGTCTGTATAGTTACACAATGATTCCTCTCTTTCAGTCGTCACTAATTTGACTTTCGAAAGAAGAAGACAAAGCGTAAGAGGGTAAGGCTATAACTATATGTACATAATGCAAATAAACATTGATAACTTCAAGTTTTTTCGATATATCTAGAAAGACACACATGACCAATAACTCAAAATATCTCAACAAAATAATTTCAATTTATTACGTAACAATTTTTCGTATGTCACCGCTGGGTTCCGCAGAATCACGTGCGGACGATTTATCTCTTCCCGAATATTCAGTCATGGAAATTGTGGAAAAAGTGCTTCGGCTGCGGCTGTTCTCTCTTTAGGAACACAGATATATTAAAAAAAGTTCCAACTCAATATCGGGGACTATTGCCGATCGGGAAAGCAGGTGTTTTGATAAATGATGAACGTATTTTTGAGATACAAGTTTTGAATAGCTGGGTCAAAAAATGCTGTCAAAAAGAAAACTGTAATTCGAAGGATTTTTTTTTTGTTTCTTTTGTAGACGACATTTCTTGCGATAGTCTCCAAAATCATTTCAGACTTTTTGAATAATTTTCTTTCATTTGATGTTCAGGCAATTTTTTCGATGTTATATTATACGAGTATCTTTAGATGAGGGGCTCATGGCTAAATAATAACAGTCGTACGGGTCTATCGAAGGTTTAGCTACAATAGCCGCGGTCCATTCTTGGATGGGTGACTATCCTTTACAGATCGAGACCCCTCCGTGCCTCGGAAAGCACGATAAGCTGTTGGTCCCGGCTGTTATCCGTAGATCTGACAGATAGATCGTTGACAGTCGCTATGGATAGTTCCCCAAAAGTCCCAAAAGCCAAAAAGTCTGACAACCAGTCTTATCAACTGGTAACGTGTTACCCACTAATTGGGTTGTGGACGTCAGCTAAGCAGTCGCTTCATGTAAAATACTGGTATTCAACAGCATTCAGTTAGACCTGAAACCGACCCTAAAATACCTAGTTGGAAAAAGGCTAGCCTGATTGATTGATTACATTTCTAGATTGACACAACGAAGCCACTTCAAGAAATCTTCGAGACATAGAAAAGAATATTCTTTATTTATTATAAACAACGTAAATATTACATATATCCTAACTATCCTAAAATGCGAAAGTAAGTTTGTTTGTTTGTTACTTTTTCACGCCTAAACCACTGAACCGATCATCCTGAAATTTTGCATATACGCTGTCAGGTGTACAGAAACGGACATAGGGTACCTTTCATCCCGAAAAAAAGTGCTGTTCCCGAGGAAAAACACAATAACGTTATTATGATAATAGATAGCGCCACGCGTCTATTGAACTTTGCCACATTATTTAATTCTGAGGCGGTACGAAGTTCGCTGGGTCAGCTAGTAAGTGTATAAATTTTACAAGGAGTGACACAATGGGAGGTCTTATCGCTAAAAGTGATCTTTTAAAGACAACGTTTGGATGGATTTAAAGAGAAAGGAGAGACAATACTGCAGGTAGTCTGTAGAGTACCATTTAGTTGAGGTTCTATTACGTCATCAAAACCAAAAATAAATACAACCCACGCCTTAATGACTACCAAAAACTGATCCACATAACGACTGTTTGATAGAACGATTCAGATCCGAATAAAAAACTTCGAAACTCGAATATAAAAAAAGAGTACAACCATAAAAATGTAGGTATTAAAACGTTCTGGTAATAAATTATTTATGGTTTTACCCGCTTCCGCTCCCTTGATAAAAGTTTCATGAAAACTCTGAACGTATGGATTTTTCTAACCATAACATAATATAAAGCACGTTTATGATCAATACCATAGATATATTTAAGGGCCATATTTTTTACAAAGTTGATAATTTGGTTTTCATTGCTGTGTAAAAGAAAATGGAGTGAGACGGGAGTTTATTTTTCTTGTTGCGGGTGTGTATTTGCGGATATGGGTATCAGAGTGTGAGTGGGCTTGTGGCTAAGTAATAACAGCCGCACGGTTCGATCGTTCAGGTTATGCTATGCTTGCCGCGGTTGGTCCGTGGATGGGTGACCATCTTCACATACCAAGACCCCTCCGTGTCTCGGAAAGCACTCAACAAATCCTGGTTCGTCCCAAACAATATGCTTCCTTCGTCCCAAAATATAAGTTTTATTATTTATTCCCGCTTCGTCCTATTTTATATTCCACATCATGTGACGAGATTTCGGTTCTCTTATCAGGCGAAAAAGTTGATATTAATTTAATAATCAATCACACGAATCAAATTTTTTGTCCACAACCGTCCATAATCTAGTCAACATTTTGTTGCCCCTAATTATACTGAATGGGGCTTGACGCTATCGAACACGATCCAATATAAAATTCCAATTACTGCCCATCGTTAGAATATAAATTCCCGATATTCTTTGGAATAATCTGATGTAAAAGAACTGTGAATGCTGGATGGGGCGAGTTGTCGTTATCAATTTTCATCCTCTTTTATCTTCTCTCTAGTCCTTTTTATTTATTCTTCCCTTAGTTTTCCGAGTCTTTGCAGTATAATGAGCTTTTTGCTTCCTATGTTATTAAATCTATTCTTATTTATCTTTGGGAAAAATAATTATTGTTTTAAAAGAGCAAGTACCTACTTAATATTAGTTAAGTTCAAAGATCCCAGATCCCGCATTCAACTAAATCAATCTGCCTAGCCTTTAATCAACTACGTTGGGGTCGGCTTCCAGTCTAACCTGATGCAGCTGAATACCACTATTTTATAAAGGAGCGACTGCCTATCTGACCTCCACAACACAGTTATTGGGTAACACGATACACATTGGCATGACTGGTTGTCAGACTTTTAGGTTTCTGACTATGCGTAACTTCTGTCGAAGATCCACACCAACGCTGGGACCAACGGCTTATCGTGCTTTCCGAGGCACGGATCCCGCATACATATCTCAATATTATTTATTTAATCCGCAACCCCACTCGCTCAATCACTCACAGAGTAACAATATCTCATCTTGCACATCGATATCCGTGGTCCATTGAAAGTGGGACTCTAACGAGGTTGAATGTATGCGCATACATTTCCCACTCCCGATTGAATGGAACAACGTTTCGGATTTGTATGTTTGTTGGGTATGTTTGAGATAAAGATAAAATGTTCGATGGTTCATCAATCATGGATCTACATGGGCGGTAATGGTTTAAAGGTTTTGGTCGTGATTAGCATGATCGGTTTTGTGAATACGTGGGGAATTCTGTTACAGTTTTCAGCTGTAATAAACCACGGTTTTAATATTTAGTTTCCGAGTTTGTGCTGCGTCCTATCTCTTGTCCATCGTGCACAACTACCTGCATCCTCCAGGACTTCACTGAAGCAAACGATATAACTGTCCAGGACACTGCGTTTAGAAATGTTATAAGTCACAAGCTGCGCCCCGTGGTTTCACCCGCATAAGTCTCGATACCGTGGAAATATCGGGATAAAAAGTTTTCTATGTTTCGGTATGTCCTAGAACCAAAAAAATCGAAGACATGTGACATCTACCAATCCACACTGGGCCCGCGAGGTAGGCTACAGACCACTTCCTCTTACAGAGAGAAGGCCTGTGTCCCAGCAGTTGGAACATTATAGGCTGAATATACTACTACTTCTGTCATCGCTAGTATATTGAACTCAAGTTATAAGTTAGAATGAAGATAATATGATGCCCACACAACGTGAGACAGACACGCAAGCTACGTAGCAATATATGAAATGATACCAACAGTACCTACTTCAGAGATGCCTACACGGAGGGTATTGAATGTTCTCAATAGCCCCGTAATGACTGCTGGCAGGGTCATCGCTACAAGTATCATTGAGCTACCCTCACGATCTTTTGAAATCAATTCAATGCCATTCATAAGCAACCGATGCCTTCCCTATTATTATAACAAGCCGAGTCTGCTTAAAATACAAAATAAATTATAAAGATGAATATTGGAATTGATGTATTCACAGTTTGTGAGTTCAAGCTTAAGAGGAAATGCGGTCGCAGAGGCTTTTGAAAAATCCTAAGTAAAAATTCGTAATTCGAGGTTTGGCTCTCGCCTATTTCCTCTTAATATTGGAGCAATTTAATAGATATTTCATAAACTGAATAAGGATATATACTGTGTCCTTGTACACTAGGCCTCTGTTGACAGCAGTTTAAGTCGGCATTTTTTGAGGGTTCTAGTGCTTGTAAAAATAATGTATCATCAAAAAGGAAAACATAGGGACATATAAATATTTAATAATTCTTATTCTGTAAAAAATCATTGCTTTATGGTCATTAACCAGAAAGAAAACAGGCGAGAGCATTTCTATGGAGAAACGACCACCCGCATTTCCTCTTAAATAAGAAAACAATATGATAGTAGTTTTGTTTTGCCTGTGGTTGCCTACCAGGGCTTAAAAAACTTAAAAACTAAGCGACTATAAGCTAAGGGCACCCTCTGTGGGATACGGAAATTAAGCCGAAATCATCCTAAATAACAATGTTTATTGATTATTTATACTTCTATGGACTATAAGAGAGTGACTACTGAGATGTCGACTTATAGTGTAATATGAAAGAAAATGTCATGCTGCGCCGACTCCAAATAAATTGGGATAAAGACAAGAAAATCATAAATTATACAATTCCGTAAAAGTTGTTATGTACAGACGCCAGCACATCAAGCTACCCGAAACTGTCAAATTTTCCCAATCAACTTTGAACCTTATTCTTTAGCGATAAAGTTGAAATCTATTAAAGAAATTTGACAGATTGTAGTAGCTTGATGTGCTGGCGTCTGTACTACGTCGAGACAATGTAATTCTATGCCTGCCTTTCTAGTCTTTGCTGGGATCGACTTCCAGTCTAACCGAATGCAGTTGAATATCAGTATTTTACATGAAGCGACTGCCTATCTGACCTTCACAACCTATGAGACTGTATAATTCTATTTTTTTTTTGTTGTCCTATTTTCTGCCCCACTGCTGGGCAAATGCCTCCCCATTTTTTAACCGACTTCAAAAAAGGAGGTTCTGTATTCGACCCGTATGTATGTATGTATGTATGTATGTTTGTTTGTCCGCGATTTTCTCAAAAACTAATGAACCGATTTTGATAATTCTTTCACTAATGTGATCTACATACTTTCAGGAAGGTTTTAGTATATAATACATTATATAATTATTCTTATGTACGATGTTATTTGCATAAATGTACTGCATCTCCGGCATTTCTATGCGAATTTTGATGATTCTTCTAGTCGGTGTCTTCAATTCCTCAATGCACTAGTGTTATTTGAATTTGTGTGGAGTAGGTACAACTAAAAAGTGAAAAATAAAAACTTTTTTTACAAAAAAAACAACCGACTTCAAAAAAAACTACAAAGTGATAAATAACTTTAATTTCGGAAGTCGGTGTCAAAAAACGAAAATGCGGAACCAACGACACCGAGTTCCGAAATTAAAGTTATTTATCACTTTGTAGTTTTTTTTGAAGTCGGTTGTTTTTTTTGTAAAAAAGTTTTTCTTCCAAACGTCCCTGTCTTGTGCGATCTCTGGCCATGTTGGCCCTGCAAATGATATAATTCTATACAACACAATAAACACATCCATTTTAAAATACCAGACAACCACAAATCCAAATACCTGTACACATTTACACAACAACGCACTGATAACGCCAAACAAATGATAGCTCGCCACATATTCCGAATCACGTCATACAATAGTCCACGCAATGCATAAAATTCAACAAATTACTGTCGTTGGGCAGCAACCGTTCCAACCGTCATGTGTACGCACATAACAGTAATATATAGTGGCGATTTGTGATTTATGTGATCGGGCGGTATTGGACCAACAAATTGATTCAAATGCTGTATGTATTGAACTGTTACTGGACGTTGCGGGAATGTTTTTGGCTTTGTTCTTTGTGGTTTTAGAGTAACGTTTTGGAATTATTGTAGTTTAATTTGATTGCTTCAATATAAAAGTAATGAAACAACATTTTTGTCTGGCCAAAAATGTTTCGGCAAAAAGGTCTATTCACAGATTAACTGTTTAGTTAGTTCAAACATAATATCAGTACAGGTTACCGCTACCCCGGAACATAAAGTGCTAAGGAAGGAACACGGGTGAGTTTAGTCAGTAAGAGTCTGACACTCCCTTCCGCTCCACCCACAGCGGGAGGAGAGATTTTTGTTCCCGCTCTCATTAGCAACCGAAAGACCTCACGTAGTTTTGTGTCATGTAAATTTTTGCGTCATGTTCACCGCAAATAAACGTATTTTCTTTCTTTCTTTCTTTTATATACATTTTCTACCTCTATAGTCTTTTTACTACGTGGATAGGTGATAGTGGTGTCTTAGGTATTGTAATTTCGTGTTTTGGTACCGGCTTCCAAAATTAAAGCTATTTTTCACTTTGTAGTTTTTTTTATCTATATTTTTAACTTTTTAGTTGTGGTACCTACCTCACACAAATTCATATACCACTACTTGCTATGTAAATCTCAGTAACAGGAGCTCCTGTCACTGATATTTACATAATAACCTTATTATAACATCTTCAACATACACTTAAGTGAAAAAAATACGTGTTATTGAAGCTAACTCAAAACCTTCACAAGCAAAGTTCATAATTTTTTAATGGGATTACCGCGCATGCATCTTCTACCAAATGAAAAAAGAATTTTCAGAATCGGTCCACAATTGACGAAAATATCGATAAAAAAATACGTTTCGATTCTAGGAACACCGTCTGCCTTCCAATCAACTTCTAACAAAAGTCAACAACCGAAAAATGCTTAAGGAAGGAGATATTATTAGTGTTATTTATGAACAAAATCCAAACTTCAAGGAACTCCATCATCAAGAAACTCTTAGAGCCAAAGACAGTTTCATTCGTGAAATTATCTGCGCAATTGAACGTGAACGAGCTAAAACGGACTTTATACTAGTAAATTGATGGATTATGAAAATTCCTTTAATATTCTTAGTCGACGTTGAATATCTAAAGTTTGAACTTGGCTATTGGCTTCGGGGAAATGAATTTCACTTTAGACTAATGAAAATACTTTGATACCGGGATCCCGGATCAGCGTCAAAATGTTCGCCTTCTGAATATTTAAAAAATTTAAGCCACTATATTTCAGTGTTAAGACATGGAATTTAAGGCAATTCTGCGATTATGGTTGTGGGCTAAGTTTTGGGTGCAGTTGTCTGATAGGAGTTTTCTAATGGTAACGTGCAAAAACTATTCTGTTGATTGGCAAAGACTCAAATACTACTAGGTACCTTACAAATCCTACAAATATTATGTTAATATTATTTTTAAGTAATGCCTATAATATTTACAAACCTAATATATGTATAAGCTAACAGACTTAACCCTTCGTATGCTTAAACGTGGATCCACGCGAGACACAATTGCTTCTAATTGTGTCTGTAATTATGGCATTCAACCGGTTAAAATAATATTAATAATATGTATAGACGCCAGCACATCAAGCTACTACAATCTGTCAAATTACTTTAATAGATTCTCAACTTTATCTCTAAAGCGTAAGGTTCAAAGTTGATTAGGAAAATTTGACAATTTCGGGTAGCTGATGTGCTGGCGTCTGTACATGTATATAAGAAAGAGGGAAAACAACCACAGGGCATAAAAAATCACGCCATATAACGTGGCAATGCTGCCAGTCTTTTGGGCACTATTCCTGTTGACAGCGCTGCGGACGAATTGTTTGGTGCCCTATACTAAACTTCAACTATATCCGACGATCCTGCATACTTATCCGTTTTGTTGACTGTACATATTATGTTGCCAAATTACAAATGTTTATTCTGTAAAAAGTTTTTTTTTTTTATTACATTAATTACCGCGGACTTGGTGGTCCGCGCCCTTTTTTATAGTATTTTATTGTTTACATTTGTAAAAAGTTTATACATAGGTATTGTTTCTCAAATCTCCAATATAAACACATAATTAGTGACGGGATCTATCGTTTACTTGTTTTTATCTAAATCATATTTATTCTTCCTCATAACATGCCGTTTTCAGAACATGAAAGCAGGTGATCGTTGGCGAATGCATGACTTGACTTTAAAGGGTGATTTCCACCAAACGGCTTGCACCGCATCGGATCGGAACGGATTTTACCATCTTTAAACGATAGTAAATCGTGTACACAGTATTGAAAGTCTATTCCTATTACCAAGCCGCGGGCGTCTTCCGCGATACGCGATCGTAGCTGAAAGTATGCTGCGACGCGCGTACGGCTCCGTACGCCTGTCGTCGTATCCGATCGAATCCTTTCGGCTGTCGTCCAAATTTTTCTTTTCCTCTTCTGTGTTTTATGATTCTTTTTTTCTTGTTTCTAATGCAATAGCCAACAATGCTACTAACTTCAACCATTTTTTTTAATTAGAACACGTCAACACGGTAGGAATGAAACTATTTGCATGCGCAGAAACGGGTACGTTCGCAAGCGACGTACGGAGCTGATCGTATGCGTCGACATCCTGCCGGACGCGATCGGCTGTCGCTACATCTATTCATATCCTGTCCGATCCGATGCGATACGAGCCGTTTGGTGGAAATAATCCTTAAGTGCTCATACACACGACCGACATGCGTCAACGGCGGAGGCAACTGCAGTCGTCAACGTGTGTCGCACAGGGCATCGACACGTTGCCTCTTAAATGACCTCTACCATTGACGCATGTCGTTCGTGTATATGCACGCTAAAAGTCTTCTGCTCATGGATATAGACATTTTTTCACTAGTTTTTATTCGACATTTGGGTTTCACAGTTTTCAGGAATTCAATTTTTACTCTGTCGCTTTTGGATCATGGATACACAATTATAGCATACCTCTGCACCCCTTCAAGATTACAAGAGGAAACAAAGGCCATGTTTCAAGCTCATTGATAATACAATCTGCTTACATTTAATCCCAAGGCTTCGTCAAGAGTGACGGTGACTAAGGCGGTGGCGGGCGCGGCAGCGGGCACGACGTCGTGGTCACAGTGTTACTGTAGTGAGCAGAAAGGGTAGAAGGATTTTACACGGTTAGACAATAGACGGTCGCTCGCTAGCTAATGCCAATGTCTTAATACCTCGAATGGTTCACTCGATTGGAAGGTTAACTTTTGTTTCATTCCACGTTCACACAACACTGATAAAATTATAAACAGGAATGTACAGACGCCAGCACATCAAGCTACCCAAAACTCTAAAATTTTCCCAATCAACTTTGAACCTTATTCTCTAGCGATAAAGTTGAAAATCTATTAAAGAAATTTGACAGATTGTAGTAGCTTGATGTGCTGGCGTCTGTACGATCATCTGCTCCTTTCATTTAATTTTTAGATCATTCGGTAGTCGAGTGAAAGTTGCCGTGACGAAATCCAACATCGTTGGATCTATTCACTAATGAATTTAATTTTCACATTTGATTCATAGTGTTCAGACGATTCACTTCGAGTGAAAAATTAAGCGTTTGATTTTGGCTTAACAGCGGTTGATATGTTAGATATTTCTCGCCCACACAAGCTCATCACCCTGAACGAGGCCCTGTTACTCAAGTCCCAATGAAACGCAGACCGCGGTCGAACCTATAATTAATTCATGATATCTTAAAAGCGGATAGTTTTAGCGACCCCATCGTAATTCGCTGGATGCTGGGCAAAGGTCGCTTTCATTTAAATATTGAAATCTACTAATTCCGAATGTTAAATTATTCTCCAATTTTCACTTCGTGAATTGATTTTCTGAATAAAAGTTCCTTTTGTTATAATTATTTTGTTTGTACCTTTGTTGTAGTTTTAATCTGCTTAACAGAGGTCACTGGCCGATGTCTATTTTTAGCTCTGCTGTCTGATTTTTGTCCCAGATTTCTGTTACATTGTCTCAGTAGACGCTTGCGAACATTTGTCGATCTCTAAGGCAATTTATAACAAAAGACATGTGCCATAGTTTAACCAGTAATATATTTAAGTGAAATATCATGAACTGCATCAAACTTTGCAACAGACTAAGATAGTGTTATGCTTAAACTCTTACCCCCTTTGTTGGCACATAAACAGTATATTGTATGAAAAGCAATGTTTTGTGGAGAAATACCGAGACAGCGAAGCTTAAGTGGGAGAGGCGTGTGAACGTTTACAAAAGACTTAGTAAAATATTCATATTTGTCGAGCACCACCCCTAAACGCTAGGGTTGCGTCACTTACCGGATCTTCATACATTGTTACTCTTTGAGCGACGTGTAACTTTTAATTGAACATGCTGTTTGTGTTATATAAGCTGTCGAAGTAAGGAGTCTTTAATGTGGAGTTTGTTACAGAATGATAAATTGATATCGTTTTACAGGTTGAGTTTGTAATTATTAAACCGTAAAAATTGAGTCTTTGATTTAGAGCAAAGGTGATGCCTTTGAAAGAAGTAGTGAGTAGTGAGCTCAATTTCAGAAACTGTTAAAATCATTTTGGTAGTAGTATTTTTATTAATAAGTGGCGATTCGCCTCGTGGCGCACCGACAAAAAATGTGGACCATTAGAGGCAACGTCACGCGGGGAGCGGGACACGTGAGTGGATAAAAAGATGTCCTAAGTGCTGCATAGATCATTAATTAACTATAAACGTAATGTAGAAATACATAAATTTCGTTTATTTATTTAAACTTTTCGCACATAGAAAAGGTCAATACACAGTCAATTTCGCACACAGTCAACCAAGGGTGGTGCTATAGTTGAGAGAGAAAAAACGATTAAAATATTATGTTTAGTACAGAGGTAGAAGTAATAGATTTTGGGTCACCAAGATACAGGCTGTGCCTAGTTTGCAACCCGTTGCTAAACCAGTCTAAGCTTTCTGTTGGTTAGAATTGCATGCCAGAAACTTGTATGTTAATGAACTGTGTGTAAGTTTAATAAATGAATTTGAATTTGTCCGATGAATAATGTGAATCAGGTTTGTTTAGACGTGACCATTGAGGACAAAGCTACCACGTATTTAACGTTAACACAATGGGTCCATTCGAATTATAGTTCTAGAAACTTAACATCCAACAACAATTTGGATATTACTTGTATTATTTATATGTATCAAAATGATATGATTAGGACACAAAGTCGACTGACGTGATACACACAGTAACTCATTTCCTTTCCTATTTTTTTTTCTTTTTCTGTCTTTCCTTTATATTAATGGTGTATTTAGGAAACCTTTCAGTATTTTGCAGCATGTCCCGGAATTAACGCACTCCACCGAACACACCTATTAGAATATTATGTTATAATCATAATATATACACTGAATTTTTACTATTATGTATAAAACATTGTATATTTATTAAATTAGTGGAGAAAATTGTCGTCACATTACAAATCTACGGACACATAAGTATAAGGGGCAAGCGTAGTAGGTGCTTCCTCCATTCTGGTTTGTTTTGACTGTACAGCGGAAGTATGACTATAAATTACGTAGTTTTAATTGATTTGAGGATTAAAAATTAAATACCTATTTTAAAAATGACAGAAATCGATTCAGTAAACGATTCTGAACAAACTATTTTGATTATGTGTATTAATTCAGTTACCTACACTGACATTCTATTACAAAATAAAATCTAAGTACTTACCTTTTGTAAATAAAGTTTATCCTCAGGCAATATTCGCACTTAAATTTCGATTCGTATCACCAGTAATTCCCTACACGATGAATGATTTATCAGTTCAACGACCGAGTGAACGAACGAATGAACCAAATGGCGCATACCGTGGAAAAAAGTAAAGATATTCTCTATGAAACCACCGTGAAGGATTTCTGCGTTGAATTTATTCATTGAGAAACTTTTTTTTGGTAAAGCTCTGCGTGTTGAGGTAAAAATGTTTCTTACTGATATTTTTAAATGTAGAAAAATATGAATATAGAGCAGCAGTGGCCCAGTGGTAATGGCCGCAACTTACGAGTTGTAGGTCGTAGGTTCGAACCCAAACAGGCGCTTTTTTTTGTGTTAATTATTTCATCACCGCTGATCTCAAAACGGCGAAGGAAAACAACGTGAGGAAACCGACATGTCCTAGAACTAAAAAGTCGAAGACTTGTGACATCCACCAGCCCGGACAGTGCTCGCAAGATTATGGCCCACGCCACAGATATAGATACATCTAGATAACGCAAGAGCAACTACTTCGCGTGCCAAAAATCACACCAGCTTACGTACAAAAATCGTAAGCCGCCACTTTTGCGCTCAGTCCTGTGTACTGCTGGCTGGGGAGCGTGAGCGCTGGCGCTAGGCCCCGGGGGTAGGGCGAGACGGCTGCCGCACGCGACGGCATCTTTGAATCGATTTGATTTTCTCATCACTAAATAGTGCTTGTGACGTCATAGTTGAAAGTAAAAAAATTACACGCTTGGTTTTCATACAGATTCTTGCGTTATCTAGATCTATCTATACCTGTGGCCCACTCGCTCTCATAGAGGGGAAGTCTGTGTTCTAGTAGTACAGACGCCAGCACATCAAGCTACCCGAAACTGTCAAATTTTCCCAATCAACTCTGAACCTTATGCTTTAGTGATAAAGTTGAAAATCTATTAAAGACATTTGACAGATTGTAGTAGCTTGATGTGCTGGCGTCTGTACATTATAGGCTGATTATGATTCTAATTACATCGGAATTTATGCGGATCCATACTTACTGGAAACTACTAGAGGTTCTGAGAAAACCATTCTTTAAGAGCAGGAGTAAAGCCATTAGGCGATCTCTGTGATCAGTTCTTAGTAATTTGGCGATTTCTATTGTCACAGACTGAGGGCAACTTGCACGACAACTCGCTATAAATAGCATCATAATTAAAACGTCATTCAAACCACTGACAGCAACATAATTATGTTTTAATTGTGTTTTTGTTGACTTCAAAAGGAGGAGGTTCTCAATTCGACTGTATTTTTAAAAATATATGTATAGGGCCTGCAAATGATGTGGTATCATTTGCAGGGCCAACATGGCCAGAAATCGCATCGCACAAGACAGGGAGGTATGGAAGAAACAAGGTGAGGCCTTTGCCCAGCAGTGGGACACAATGTAGGCTAACAAAAAATAGTAGATTGTTTGCCAAGGGAGCAAACAACTATTTTGAAGGCGAGAAGGCGAGAGGGATTCAAAGTAAGTCACTCCAGCTTATAATAGTGTTGCTCCCGAGGTGGACACGAATTTTTATCACCCTCTATGAAAAAACAAGTAAGTGCAACTTATGAATAAGAATATTTATTTATTTCCATAAAATTTTGAGTAAACAATTGCGTACTAGGGCAGAATGCTTATCGCACGTTTTTTATTTTTAAACAATCTTTTTTTTTAATAAGCTCGCACGCATTTTTCTTTATCATACAGCCTGTTACTTGTTCATACAATGTTCGTAATTGATCTCTTTGGTTATTGGAACTTTTACTAACAATATCCAAATTCCAAATTCAAATCACTTTTAGTCCCTAGGTATTAAATAGCTATTTTAGTCCCTGTTTACGAAGAATACACTAGCTCTTTTTGAATAGATGTGATAAAAAAATAGGGCCTTAGTGTTGTGGTGTTATGACTGTTATTAAAATTGTAACATAGCATCACTCCTGCATTTCCAACGGGGGAGAAATGTATAGTAGCCTCACATTTTGTAGGGTGCGAGCTTATTGCCATTAACCAGGCAGATATCCAGCCTCAGACCACAGATTTTCCAATTGTCCGACCTGGGGATTGAACCTAGTACCCATGCGCAGGAATTTAAGTCAATACTAGGCTTGGTAAAAAAAATTGGAGAGATATAAAATCTTTCCAATTTTGCTTACAGCCCTTTCACAGTCATTTTATCTCTGACAGCAGCAACCCAATAGCAACCTTATTACAACGACAATAAAAATCACTGTGGTTTTGACAGACTTGTCAATGGAACCAACCCAACGACAACCTTATTGCAACAACAATAAAAATCACTGTGAATTTGACAGACTTGTCAATGGCAGCAACCCAACATCAGCCTCATTATAATGACAGTAAAAATCACTGTGATTTAGACAGACTTGTCAATGGCAGCAACCCAAAATCAACCTCATTACACTGACAATAAGGATCACTGTGATTTTGGCAGAGTTAGAATAATCGTGACAGAAAAGTACCCGCCGATCTATAATCAAAATGCCCAACCTTTATTTCCACCTGCAACTGTTCGAAAAACAATTGAAAAATCAGCCAGTACGCGAAAAAACAAAAAAAAAAAAAATCAGCAGCCCTAGTTTTTGACGTTGAGTTAAAACAATGTAACAATAGTGGCCCCAGTGGTTTGACAGTCCAATTAACATGGCTTCGTCTCGATCTAACCTGTTTTCGATATCTAACTTTTTATCTTGGAAATTCTTATTTCTCCCTTCATCTCTTGATGAGACCGGAGAAATAATTGCTGCAGCTGAATAGGTACATAGTTTTTTATCTAGGTGTTTTGTAAAGAGGTTCTATTCGCTACGATGTTTTGTAAGGTGCCTGCAACAGTTATTATCGATTTTATTTTATTGTAAATCTTAACTAAGGTTGGGTAGATAAAATATTCATACGATTTTTTTTATATCGATAAATGTTTTCATTGTTAATTAGTTGCCTTATTTGTTGATATAGACTGGTTCAAAAACATTGGATGACTATATTCAACTAGCTTCTGCCCGCGACTTCGTCCGCGTAAAATTTCTTGTTTTAAGGAGGAAGCGTCAGGGTAGCCCTCGAAATTCAAATTACCTTAAGTTTTTTTGCAATTTGCAGGTCAGTGTCATGTTGATTGCTGTTACAATATGATTCGCGAGTGTAACAAACATGACTTTATAGAATTATAATCATTAAAATATCAATTAATAGGGTTATAATTATGAACTTCGAGAGTGATCGATTAAAACATTTAACTCTGTTAAAAAAAAACAATTCGGCCCTAAAAACTATTCTCACATCAAAGTGACATATCTATTTCAAATTCACCCTGTATTGCTAACCATTACGTATAGTTTTACCAACATACTACAACCGCCAGACAAAGAAAACTCGTCTCTGCCCCAACGGAATAGAGTGTAAATCAGACGCATTGTATGTGTGTAAGAGTACAGATCTATTTTCAGAGATGGGACAGCCAATTTCGTCGCATGCCGCCCGTTTGAACATATCCTCTTGATGGCGATGTTCAGCGGACGCCTGTACCTGAGTCTGACGTTTATAGATGAATACTTGAGGGTGATGGGAAGTCGGGTCGTCGTGTAGATACTTGGGCGAGGTAAGAAGGATGTATTGGTAAACTTTTATTCGTGTGCTGTAAAGAAAGAATTATAGCTAAGCGTTAGATTACTCGACATGTCAATCCGATTGAACGTTACAAAAATGACATCTTCTAAAAAAAAAAAAATATGTGTCTGTATGTAATGTCAAAATAACAGCTTTTTACTAAATACATATGAAAGTATATACGGTATCTACTTATTATATCACAAAAAAAAAATGGTTGTCTGTACGTTTGTTCCGGCTAATCTCCATAACGGCATGGGGATACATTGGTATGGGGATACTATGAACCCTGGGATTTTGACGACACGGATACTTTTTATCGACGTATGACGCAGACGAACCGCGGGCGGAACCTAGTCATTATCTATATATATAAAAGGAGAACTGACTGACTGACATATCAACGCACAGCCCAAACCGCTGGGTCTAGAGATTCCAAATTTGGCACGTACGTTCCTTATGAGGTCTAGGGATGCACTAAGAAAGGATTTTTCAAAATTCATCCCCTAAGGGGGTGAATGGGGGGGGGGTGAAATTTCACGCGGACGAGTTAATTAATATAATAAGTGAACTTCTTCATGGTAGACAAATAAGGCAAGAGTGTTTCATCGACACGAGTAGGTGGTCAAAAGCGAGTCTATATTCTATTTTTCTCTATGGCAATGGTGCCGAGGTCGACAATTCTGCCAATGTCAGATGTGATGTGAGAAAATGTGGGGGAGAGAGTCTATAAATTATAATAAAAGACGGATGATGGCCAAAAAGCAAGTTACGTAATTTGTTAAGTTTCAGATCAAGATAATGTCACAGTATTCATTATTTGAGGGCAGTGGTGGCCCAGTGGTAAATGCCGTGACATACGAGTTGTAGGTTGTAAGTTCGAACCCAGACAGGCGCTTTACTTTGTGTAATTATTCATCACCACTGCTCTTAAAACGGTGAAGGAAAACATCGTGAGGAAACCGGCATGTCCTAGAATAAAAAAATCGAAAAAATGTGACATCTACCAACCCGCACTGGGCCCGCGTGATGGATTACGGCCCACTCCCTCTCACCGAGAGGAGGCCTGTGTCCCAGCAGTGGGAACGTTATAGGCTGATTATGTATTATGTATTCATTATTTGACCCACCAGCAGAGATCGCTTCATCATCATCATCAGCCTATAGCAGTCCACTGCTGGACATAGGCCTCTCCTATTGCACGCCATTCAACTCGATTTTCGGCAACTCTCATCCAGCTGCTACCAGCCAGCCTGCGAAGATCGTCGCTCCACCTAGCCTGAGGGCGTCCCACGCTACGTTTACCGATTCGCGGTCTCCACTCAAGAACACGTCTACCCCAGCGGTCATCGGTTCTACGGCTAATATGGCCGGCCTCCGATCCTGCGGTCCTGGATCGCTTGCTCTTATTAAATAACACATACCACCATACCTGTTGTGTACTATCTATAGTATACCCTCATTTCGCCATTTTTGCTTAAGTCCCATGTAATAGGGGGCGAGCCTATTGCCATCAACGAGGCACACATCCAGACTCCAGGCTGCGTCTGAAAAATTCCTGTTGGAAAAACCCAATAAGACTTTACCGATCCGGGAATCGAACCTTATGATAAAAATACCATCTGCTCAGCCCAGCTATATTTATAGCGCCCCATCACGAGGCGGCGATAAAATCTAGCAACAAGCATTTTCCCGAGTTCGCAACAGTTAATAACATCGAAGTAAAAGTTTAATCGAGTGTACTCTACTAGAGTTACACTTTGTAAGTAGTCAGCGCTTTCAAACTCCATGCTTTTTTTCTAGCACCCTCCATATTTTTTACCGATTTCAAAAAAAAGGGGTTCTGTATTCGACCCGTATGTAATAGTTGGGAAAAGGCTAGGCAGATGATGATTCGCATGAGTCTGGATTTGTGCTCGGTTGATGGCCAAAGACTCGCCTCCAAATGAGTATTTTATGAAGAAGTGACGAAACGGGGGCGTACTTTACACGTCTGCTTAAGAGCGTTTACAACGTACGGCATTTCATACAAACTTTCAAGCCCTTGTTTTTCGAAATGAATGAACCGATTTTAATGAAACTTCGTACGCATAAGCAGGATACAAAGGTCTAAAAAGTTAGTAAAAAACATTTTCGAAATGTCTTCTTTAAAAAAAGATAACTGGAAATATCTGTTTCTATGGAAAATTTAAAATCGGTCTAATTTGGCTGTAACACAATTTTTCGAAAATGTTTTCTACTAACTTTTTAGACCTTTGTATCCTGCTTATGCGTATGAAGTTTCATTATAATCGGTTCAATCACTTCGACAAACAAGGGCTTGAAAGTTTGTATGAAATGCCGTACGTCGTAAACGCTCTTAACCCTTGAGGGAATACAGGCATGACGTAATGAATAAAATATGTCAGTGACAGGTAAAAGAAAGAAAAAGATAAGCGCATATTACCATAATTATCACGGTAGGCAAACGAGTAATTATCGTTAAAAACGGGGCATAGGAAAATGTTGCTATCCCTTATCATAATCTCTTCGTTGTTTTTATGATACCCACAGGTGAAAAGGTCTATGGGCTATTCTTTTTCAAGAATACTTAAAATCTTTATGGCAATAAAGTGACCCTTAAAAATATAACAGACAAATTGAGAACGTTTTCCTTTTAAAGTAGATTAAAAATTAACGCTAATAACCCCTCGTTTTTCAAAAGTGTACCAGTAAAATATAACATTATGAAATATACATCCAAAGAATCCAAAAGCTTAGTATTCGACAAATAAAACTGATAAAAACCAAAAGAGAAATTAAAAAGTTGAAAGTTTTACAATATCTGAATGACACTGACAGGGGGGCGTTGTAGGTAAATATTGGTAAAATTGTCACAGAAATTGAATTGAAAAACAAAACGACGGCGTTAGTTCAGATTTTGGCCACGCGCCATAAAATCCTTGTAGCGTTGTAAACTGTGATTATTAATTTGCTAGACTAAAATTACAGCAGGGATCGAACGTTTTTGAAGTCAAAACTTCTTTAGGCGCGTTTGGCTTTTTTGAGATGGGAAAAAACCATTGAATTCGCGCCATTGTTACCCGTAACCGACACCGCTTCGGATGTATTCGGCTGTCCTCGGTATGTTCTCGGTTTTAATGTATATCCGATATGTGATGGCAAAGTATTCTATTTGTGTTTTGTTTTCACTTCTGTCGGCACTCCCGGAGTGCCACTGTTTTTTATTTGTCAACATGACAATATTTAGTAAATAGTAGCTGTCATTGTGGTCTAGAAATTTAGATCTATCGCAAACAACAGTGTTAGTAGGTAAGTCAAAGTCAAATTATTTATTTAAAATAGGCACTTCTAAAGCAATTTTAAAAAACCAAAATCTACAAGAGACTAAAATTAATACTAGTTGCCCCTTGCAAACGATAGTTCCGTATGAAGAAAAATGGGCAAGAAACTCCACATCGTAATGACAGTAAACAACAAGATACCTAAGCTTACTGCGATAACTTTTCAAAAGGAACTTACTAACAAGAATATTGTAGTACGTAACTGTTAATAACATCAGAGAAAGTTTAATCGACCGTTCTTGCAGTGACAGTCAGCAGTTTCAAACTCCATACTTTTTCTACCCTCCGAGATGTTTACTTTTCAATTATGGACGTTGTTTATTTATCATCGTTGGTGGTGAAATTGTGTTATGTTTTGTATCTATGTTCCATCTTACTCGTTTGTTTAGTAGAGATTAACTGAAAAAGGACGATAGCCAACTAGGATTTCTTTATCATTCTATTGCAAATGTTGAAATCATCAAACATTCTAGATTCCTCTGCATGAAGAATTTCTAGTTTGACTTCTTCTCGTAAATCATCTGCAGTGGCTGTAATATGATGCTGAGATAAATAAAGATGATTTTCATTCTTCGTATCACTAAAGCAAGTGATTCCCACCTAAATACCTACTATTTTATTTATCTACTTACATCTATACATCTACCGTTGCAGGATAATCCCAATGCGATTAATGTGCTACAAATTAATGGTGTTCAATCAGTTCTACTACATCACTAAAGTAATTTGAAATACAACCACAACTTTTTACTAAAACCAACTTACAACAGATTTACCAACGATACCAGTTTTTGAATATTTAAAAACCAGCTAGGTATTAAAAAGGCAAATTGCATAAAATCCAGGGTTTAAAACTACACGAATCTCTAAAAATACTCGTATCATCGATTAAGCAGCAAATCCCATTTTTTAAGCCCACGTGACATCGATGACACGACAGAATTTTTACTATGACTAAAAAAAACATGAAATTGCCACAGGCTAGGAATAGACAGCTATGCAATAAAATAGTTTACACGAGTGGTGATACAAGCGAACCCTGAGCAGTATGTAAAGTTAGGATTTATTGTAAAGTAAATTGACTACCAGAGCAGAGCAGTGGTGGCCTAGTGGTAATGGCCGTGACTTACGAGTTGTAGGTCGTAGGTTCGAACCCAGACAGGCGCTTTACTTTGTGTAAATTATTTCGTCACCACTGCTCTCAAAACAGTGTAGGAAAACGTCGTGAGGAAACCGGCACGTCCTAGAACAAAAAATTCGAAGACATGTGACATCTACCAACCCGTACTGGGTCCGTGTGGTGGATTACGGCCCCCTCCCTCTCACAGAGAGGAGACTTGTGTTCCAGCAGTGGGAACATTATAGTCTGATTATGTAAATTAACTACCACCTTAGTTCAAATCACGACTCTTTGACTGTTGTATGGAATAGTTATAACACGGCAAATTGACATAGGGTGTCAATTTTTTACCAGACTACGGCGAAACAAAATTGAAGGTTATTTACAACTGATTTCCGGGCTTTACCCAAGTCCAACTTGCTGACGGGCATTAAAAATATTGTTTTTTACCCCGAAATGACAACTGTTATCATCATCATTATAGTTCATACCGACACGAGAGGATTGTAACTGTGTTGGCAAAAGAATTTAGGTTCAAATTATAATGATTCTTTTGGTAATCTTATCATAACTTATCATAAATTAAAATTAACATGCAACTCGTCGGGTTTAGAACTTCTTTTATTTTGAATTAGATCTTGAACTGTTGTTGTTGCTTATTTTTGCAGAAGTCTAAGTATCTTCAGACTTTGAGAGTGGCTGTGAAACATTTCAACACTTCTTACGAGTACAACACTCAGAACTCATCAGGAAGATCCAATCGTTTAATTCGCAATGCTAATTTTAAAATATGACCCAATCAATTTATTTTATCGATCAATTTATTGGACATCTGCATCGGCCATACTGTGTCCAAATACCCTGTCTAAAGCCAATTACAGGCACGCGACTCCCTATTCGCGTTAATTTGCGTGATTAACCTTTTTGCCAAAGGCTAATGGACGATTTTTTTTTCGACCGCTGTCAGTCTTGATTCCCGTAACGTTATTGGTGTTTTTCGTAATTTTTGTTTTAATTTCATACGCTTGTTGCGTTTTAATTACCAAATGTTTAATTTGAAGGTTGATTTTTGCTTAATGTGCTCTAATTTGTGCGTTTTATGTTGGGTGTGACCGGTGTTTTGGTAAAGGGTTGATGAACGGTACATTTATATTATGGCTATAGCATAAAGTGGTTAAGACAAAGTTTAAAACAGAAGATGAACTAGCAGGGGATCGAGGAGGGGGTGGAGGGGGGCCTCAGGGGATCAGACCGGAGTAAATCCTTTTATTTGTTATAATATAACATGCCAAAAAATCCTAATGAATACCTAAATAAATACCCAATGAGTTTTAGGTCCTGGTTGATACTTGATAGCAAAGCTGCTACGGGCTACGGCGTAGCGATCGTGTAGCATCGCCAGTATCTATGCTACGCTGTCGTAGCAGATACACGAAATTCTCGCGCTTTTGAATTTACCAAACGATTATAACCGCCGCGCCGCCGCCGGCGCAAACATTTATCTAATGAAAGGTATTTACATTACGTACGTATGTATTACACGTACCTCTGCCTAACCCTCAGAGAATCACACACAGACACACACACACACACACCCTCACACACACACACAAGCGTGTAGTTATATTATAACCGCTTAAACCACATTTGGATAAATTCATTTTCTTTTCGTTGTTGTCTTTTCTCTTAATTCTAATTGGAAACGCAGCTAATATTCTGTATTAAAATGCAAACATCTTCTATATATATAAAGCCAAAGTCCTGACTGACTGATATATCAACGCAAAGCCTAAGCCGTTAGTTCTAGAGACATGAAATTTGGAGGGTGTTTTCTTTGTGAAGAGTAGGTATCCACTAAGAAAGGGTATCTCGAAATTCCACCCCTAAGAGCGTGAATGGGGGACTTTAAAGATGCGCTTACTTTGCAAAATAATTCACAAAGTTCACTTATGTAATGACCGCTTTGTATCAACCAACATAGATAAAAGTCTATACGCCTCCGCAATACACTTTTAATCTTTACAGGAAAGCGGGCCACAAACAAGTGTTGTAGTAAAAATATATACTTTAGAAGTTACAACGTTGCGCGGAGTACTGTACCAAAGGATTGTCGTGTTTCTCTTCGATAGAGATATTTAAAGTAAATATTTTTCTTTAGGTTCTTTTTACAAAAAAGAGCTTTTAAATTTGATTAGATTCTGGTGATGTGCGAATTCTGAAACATAGTAAGCTGTAAAACTAAATGTAAATGTTCTTGTAATTTGGTCATTCAAAAGTGTACCCTCAAGGGACTCTCAAGGGAACCCCCTCTAAGGGGGGTTCTCCGGTCGGTCGGCCACCCGAAATCAGAAATCAGACCGGTTCTTTTTAATAACTCACGAAGAATTTCGTCGCAGGGGGGTTCAGAATCATGCACTGAATCCATGGTAACTGGTTGCGCTCGATGTCGGGATTTCAGCCTGCAATTTAATTAAAAAAAAAAAAACTATAAATTATGTATATCCACAGGCATTTTGTATGTATACTTGTTTTGAAGTGACAATAACTAAATGATTGGAATCGTGGATTGGTGATCGTGATGTCGTGCAAAACAAACTTATATCACTATTGATGAAAACCGACTCGATCTGTCAGTAAACATTAAAAAATAAAACGGGTACGGTCGGGGAACCCCGTCAGGAACGAAGTTCGCGATACTCGCACGCACACAGACTCGTTTATGTATAATAGAAAGAGCAGAGGTTTGAATTTAAGGGGGAAGTGCCAGGGTAGACCGCGAAATTCAAACTTACTTACGTTTTTCGCAATTTTCAGATCAGTGTCAGGTTGTATTTTGATCAAAATTTGATTCGCGACTATAACAGGTACGTATTTACAGAATTATAATCATTAGAATCATTAATACATCTTTCTAAGTTAGATTTGTACCACGACAACAAATCTCTTATGGAAAACTGCTTAGTGGTACAAATCTAACTTAGAAAGATGTATTAATGATTCTAATGATTATAATTCTATAAATACGTACCTGTTATTGTCGCGAATCAAATGATAAATATATATATAAGGAGAACTGACTGACTGACATATCAACGTACAGCCGAAACTACTGGGGCTAGGAATGTGAAATTTTGCACACGGCTTCCTATTATAATGTAGGGGAGCACTAGGAAGGGGTTTTTGGAAATTTTACCTTTAAGGGGGTGAAAAGGGGGAGGGTGAAATTTCACGCGGACGAAGTCGCGGGCATAAGCTAGTTATGAATAAAAAGAGATTTCTTACATCGGACTTTACACTTTCTACTTGATTTTTATTTGTTCCTATTTGATGTATGTATCTGGTGTATTGTGTCTTTTAGTCTGTGCTAAATAAATGTATTTTCTTTCTTTCTTTCTTAAGAGAGAGAGAGAGAGCGAAAGAGAGAAAGTCGCAAGGAGGGGGAGTAACGTTATTTTGTTACATAACACAATTTCTACAAGTTTTCAACTACCGTAAGCCGCGATAGAGAACTTCTTTCCAAAATAAAGCACTTTTCCAATCTATAGGTTACAAGTATTTCACCAGTTTTACACATTGTTACAGAACTATTAGAGCCAATTGATTCTGGGTGAGTGAGTTTACTCGGCATAGTTCCAACATCAAATTGTTACTGTGAATTTCGCTACTCGTATTACACTTTTCACAACCTGAGACTGCTACCTGATTTTTCGCCGATATTGTATTTTTTGTTCTCCACCCAGAGCGGGAGGGGTCATTTGATGACTTCCCATCCATAAAAAAAAGCCTCTACCAAATTGTGTAACAGCACTCAGTTAAAAACCTCCTGCATCCAGAATGACCTTTTGCTACTTCATCAGGCCGTCGGTCGGTTAGACAGGAAGCTGACCCCAACGTTACGTAGTTGGGGAAAGACTAGGCATATGATGTTGACTTCTTCAGGCCATCTGTCGATCAGGTTAGTAGCCCTAGGAAACTGGCTGTATAAAATTTCTACCACGTGGGCCCAGTGCGGCTAGATGTCACATGTCTTCAAATTTTTGGTTTTAGGATATGCACAAATGATGAAGGAAACCGTGGATGTTTTCCACCGTTTTGAGAGCAGTAGTGATGAAATTATTTACCTACACAAAGTAAAGCGCTTGCCTGGCTTCGAACCCATGACCTGCATCTCGTAAGTCGGGGCTTTTATCTCTCGGCCACCACTGTTCTCAAGTCCTGTTTAGTGAGACACAGTGAATAATCTATTGTATCATTACTTCACTTCTACTTAATGTGGATTTATTCCGGTGTGATCCCCTGAACCCCCCTCAAATTGTGTCAGCAGTGCGATATTATCTTTAAGTGCGCTACACCGGCACAGTGTTGCAATAATTGTGTGCTGCATCGGAGGACGTCATCACGTCAGCGCCGGCTGTCGCTGAAAACCGTGGATGTGACGCATATTTCCCTTACCTTCTTTTTTTATTTTTTAAGTTTTGTGTTTATGTTAATTTTTGCGTCATGCTCACCGCAAATAAACGTATTTTCTTTCTTTCTTTTTTTCAATCCCCTGCTTGTTATTATTATGTTTTAATTTCTGTCTTATCCACTATAACTAGATCTGATTCCATTCTTTTTGACAGGTAAGTACAGTCAATAGAAAAACAGTTGACATACGTAGTATAAAATACAGTTAAAACGAAATTAAACTTTTCATGTTTTACGAAATTAAATAACGAAATTTTTGTTTAATTATTTGGTAATTCAATACAAAGTGTTGGGTGCACTGTAATAGGTACAACTCTGCTTAACCCCTCGGAAGAACAACACAAGCGTGATGTTAGATGTTATGTCATGATTGTGTTTTATTTTGGTCAACCAATCACAACAGCAAACATCCAATTCTGCCAGCGAAAGGTTACAATGCAAATAATAAATATTTAAACTTCCTAAAAAAACAATTACAGAACATAACAATGAAAAATGTCCCTTATTTGTTTTGTTGCAACAAAAAGGTTCACAAACAATTATTTCTCAAAGAGAATTATTTGCTCCGTAATTAAATCTGACCCTAATGAAATAGTGTCATTAATTAGTCGTTTTTTTTCGTAACGAAACAAGGCGTATTCTCATTCTGCCAGACTTTTTTTCTGGTGCTAAATATACAAGATTATTTTCTTTGTTTATTTTTAAAGATAGGCCTTTCTAATTCATCTCGTCGTTTCGTACAATGACGATAAAGGAGGCTATTTTCGTGTAAGATTATTTTAATTAAAGGCCGACAGGGTCCTGCTTTTGTTGGTATTCAATAATCTAAATATAATTTATGTAATAACTAGCTTCTGCTGGAGACTTCGTCCGCGTGAAATTATCCCTCGGCCGCGCTGTTACTTCGTTTTCGCTTGGTGTTCTTTTTCTTTTTTCTCGGCTCCTAAGAATCGTAGCAGTAATTTTAAATAGCTTATAACCTTCCTAAGAATTGGGCTATCAAATACAAAAATATTTTTTCAAATCCGACCGGTAGGTCCAGAGATAACCACGTTCAAACAAAAAGCAAAGAAACTCTTCTGCTTAAAATTGTTACAGATAGCGCTATCCACGAAGACGTGAACCACTCTTCTACCTAATCGCTTACAGTATAAGTGTGCAACATTACGTTAGTGTTTTAGTTTTGTCGATAAACAGTAATTAGTAATTAGTGTGTATCAAAAAACTAAAACACTAGAGGAATTAACTAGCGATAACCACTAGCGATTAGTAAGAAGAGTGGGGCGCGTTTTCGTGGATGACACTATCTATAGGATTAGTATATAGATATGCCTTCCAGCTAAATATTTCTTCCCAAGGCTAATTTGGACCATAGTTTATTGGTTATGGTCCAACTGGTCCCGCTATCTTCTACGTGGTCCCTCGCGTTGCATTTATTGGCTGTGTCAGGATCCACATGGTCGTTATACTGGCCTTTGCCCAGCAGTGTGATGCAGATTGACAGCAGTAGGTATAGTAATGAATATGTGATGAAACGTGTCATCGGCAGCCGTCGACACCCGTCGACGCCCGCCGATGACATCGTATCGCTCATGTATATGAGCACTTAGTCCTATTGGTACGGTGCTCAAATGCGGGCGGCATGTTGTCAACGGCAGCCGCTGACATGTCGACGACTGCCGCCGACACGCGTTGACGGCTGCCGCAGACACGCGTCGACGGCTACAGTTGCCTCTGTCGTCGATGTGTGATGTGTGCGTCGATGTGTGTGTCGCTTGTGTGTATACAGGGTCCCATTAAAATAGATGGACAAATTTTAACACAGCGCTCAGTACATCTAACCAAAGATATCCAGCAAAATAAACACTGATTAAAGTGATTTTATTTTGGCCTAAAATAATAAATTGCTGGCACATTAGTGTATTTTCGTTAGCTAATTATTTTTCTTGTAAGTATCTAATGCGTTTTTCTTATATATATATTTTTTTTTTTTTGCCTTCGTCCTTATTTTGGTGGTCAAAATGATTTCTAAAAGTTTGACCATCTATTTTAATGGCACCTTATATAAAAATATATGCACACTAAAGATCTTTTACTTTTCCCAATTGCTATTTGCAATGAAAAGCCACATCTCACATTCAGTATTGTGATCGACCTTTGTAATAAACTACGTTTCTAGCTTTCGTTATATTCTACTCGTACATATTATGTTTCAAAGCGAACGTTCCGTTTGAATGTCATAAGTTATACTTGTTATTCCACGTTTCGCTATTTATACTTTAATGGTGTGACGTCATTATTTGTGACATTTAAATATCATACGTGCCTGCATTAATTACTTGGCGGAACTTATAAACATGTATTTTTTGTAAATGCCTTTTCAAGGCGATAATTTATTAATTACTAGCAACGCCCCGCGGTTTTACCCGCATAAGATTGGTCCCGTGGGAATATCAGGATAAAAACTATCCTATGTCCTTTCCCGGGACTCAAACTATTTCTATTCCAAATTTCAGCTATATTGGTTCAGCGGTTTAAGCGTGAAGAGGTAACAGACAGATAGACAGACACACTTTCGCATTTATAATATTAGTATGGATACACAATGAATGGATTTTTAGGGAAGATGGTTACAGCAGGGTGGCCTGCTGACTGCTCTGTTGGTCTCGTGGTCGCAAACGCGACTGTTGAACGTGGGGTCCTGGGTTCGATTCCCAGGTCGGGCAAAGTGTTACTGGGTTTTTCATTAGGAATTTCTTAGTTACAGCCCGGAGTTTGGAAGTGGGAGGCGTGATGCCCCCGTGCCTCAGAAAGCACGTTAAGCCGTTGGTTCTGCAAATGATCTTTCTCCGGTTGTGACGGATTTCCATCCCAAAGGACTATGAGAGTGAAGGAAGAGGGAGTACACCTGTGTCTGCACACACACTTGTGCACTATAATATCTCCCGCGTCGAAGGCTAGTCTCCGTTGAGATTGGCTGCCATGGCCGAAATACGGTCTGGATGATTATTATTACCTGCTGCTAATCCTGATGAGGCATAGACCACTAAGAGTCATCAGGCTTCAGAAGACACTCAATAACATGGTAAAACCACAAAGATAAAATACCCCACCTGCATCCTATACAGTATATATTGCTATAAGCGTCGCTAAATTATGGTCAAAGGCAATTTAAAAATTTTGGGAATCATCGACATAACGATAGTCATAAGTACCTGCCTACCCAGTTAATAGGCATCATCAAACAAATGACGCATGTCATTAACGTTCTACGCATGATCTCGTGCCTCCCCCTAGAGAGAAGCCCCTAAATTAGGATCTATCTCTATCCTTACACAAACAGCGTATTTCACCAAGTTTCCTGTGTTCCTCCCAAGGTTAATCAAGTATATCTCAACTGTATAAATTATATTGTCAGTACCCAGCCGTGCTTACATGTAATCGTTAGTAAACATCCTAATTTCTAAACAAAACCTACCTTGATACGGATCCTAACAGAGCAGAAACATCCGAAAACGAATATCAAACTTAACACACAAGAGATACAGTTCAGAATCGTATGCTAATTCATTAATAAGATTGTTAACCTCACGCAAGAGCCTTCCGGGGCGTGATTTGTTGCGTCAAGCGATTCTGGTTGAAGAATAAATTTGTCTGTTCGCGAAAGTACTGCCATGGCGGAGTTACCCAAAACACTGAATAATTGCTGAATAGACTTGGTTTTGTTACGGTTTTTGATAAGACTGCAGTGTTTATAACTAGTTTATTTGTGGCAGTTGATTTACATTTTGGTTTAACGCCTTTTGTGTTCAGAAAAGATTTGTGGAGCTGGTATTTCTGTCTGTTGTTAAGCTTTGGTTCCTTTGGTTTCAAACACATACAATCATGCCGATTTGTCCCGGAGGGATAGTCCAATGGAGATGATTCTGTAAGGCACACACTAAATCTGCATTTGCGATTTATTTGCCAAAAATGTAAAAAAAAATATGAGTTTATCTAAAAAGAACTTTAAATCCTACATAATAAAGTTCAGTTTACACTACAACCAAACATTTTTATTACTTTTTCAATAATGCTAGTCACTTTGAAATCAACTTAATAACCATTAAAATAAAGTTGATATTTGTTTAACTTGCAATAATATTATTTTTAAACAGAAGTTTGAATAGACTTTAGGATAATCAGCCTATTATGTTCCTATTTCTGGGAAACAGGCCTCCTATCTTCGAGAGGTAGTGGGCCATAATCAACCTCGCGGGCCCAGTAACATGCCGGTTTCCTCACTATGATGTTTTCCTTCACCGTTTTGAGAGCAGTGGTGATGAAATAATTTACACAATGTAAAGCACCTGGCTGGGTTCAAACCCACGACCTACAACTCGTAAGTTAAATTATTACATAACATCATCATCGCTCGCTGAGGGGCTTGTGGCTAAGTAATAACAGCCGCACGGGTCCGATCAGGTTAAGCTACTCTTGCCGCGGATGGTCCGTGGATGGGTGACCCTCTTTACATACCATGTCCCTCCGTGCCTCGGAAAGCACGTTAAGCCGTTGGTCCCGGCTGTCATTCGTAGATCTTTGACAGTCGTTACGGGTCGTCAGAAGCCCGAAAGTCTGACAACCAGTCTTACCAAGGGGTATAGTATTTCCCAGTAACTGGGTTGTGGAGGTCAGATAGGCAGTCGCTCTGTAAAATACTGGTATTCAGCTGCATCTAGATAGACTGGAAGCCGACCCCAACATAGTTCGGAAAAGGCTAGGTAGATTGGACATCATCATCGCTGTCTAAACCTGCTTGAGGGTTAGGGTCAACCTATGTCAAGTCTAGAGAGACAAATTAGTTTAGTCAATGTCGTATGGCATCACCATCACAACGGTAAACTCCCCTATCTTCGAATACATTATTTACATTATATAGGATTATAATTAAGTCTTTGTTTGCTTAACATTACTCGTCTACCAACCATTAAGCCTGAAATATATGTCTGAGTTAATTCCCAGCACTAATTCAATGAGTTGGGTTTGCACTCACAACCTCTTGATTGCCATTTCGAAGCTTAGACGTGGGCTATTATCGGGTTGTTGTGTCTGCAAACAGATCAGGCAATCACCTCCGAAGAGGTTAGGGAGCAATATACCTTATTATATACCTGTGTGGTAATAACTTTGTATTGTTAACAAGGAATGGGGGAAGGCATGCAGAGTATGTAATGGAACGTTGTCTTTAGGAGAGTTTTGAAGTATGGATGTGGATGGCTATATAGAAAGAATTAAAGGAATAATTAACGCGCAAACTGTAACCATGACATCAGTCCCTACATGATTAAATAAAAAAAAAATTGTCCTTTACAAAAAAAAAAACTGTTTCATGGAAAAGTGCAATACCTATGCGGTCAAAATGTGTATGGAACAACACTTTCTTTTTTACTTACCGACGAAAAAAAATAATGCAGGGAACATTTTCAGAATCATGTATCTGTCACCTACTCTGTCACATACTGTATCGGTCACCATGTATGTATGTATGAAATAAGAAGACATGTTCCGCTGAGCAAAAGGACGATGCTGATGCTAAAGAGGAACAGTGGCTAGAAAACTCGTATTACACGACTCATAATGCAAATCATTAGAGAGAGCTTTACGATCGATAAAAATGTTTGCCTCCTTTCTGAAACTGTTTCTATTGTTATACTCCTGCTAGTACACAGAACCTACTTAATTTATATACCATTGTATAAATAATTTAATGGAGACTTATTTTGTATTTTTCAAAAATTGATTTAATGCAGTAGAAACGAAAAGAACCATAAACATATTTCTAACATTGTAGCTTGCAAAAAAATAAATTAATTGAGTTTTTTTTTTTAATAGATTCTTTTCACCCTTTTGAGGAACCCTTTTGAAAATGGCTCTTTTATTCAAAGCAGTTTAATTTTAAATAATAAAAAACTGACTAATATAATATCTATATCTATGGTTTTTTATACGATCAACTGAGCATTATGAGTCGTGCACTTGGATTTTCCAAATTTTCATTATTTTTGGGTAGCATTATTTATACCTATTACATCTTGCAGTGTCACTAAGAACTTTGTAACAATCAAATTCAATTACAAAGTTTTCCGTAACTCAATAAGAGTCCAGTAAGTTACGATGGACAGCCTTGTATATCAATGGCAAGGTAACTCCAGTAATTTTAGGTAAAGTGAACCGTTTTTCCGAAAATAACATTTCTGAGTCGACTGTTTCTTAAGAAATCGAAATGCCATGCCGTGCTTTCGAGCAATTCCGAAGCGATTCTGAAGAAAACGTTTTGAGAAAACACGAAAAAATTTCTATAGAATGTTCTACACTAAGACCTGGTTGAAATGGGCAAGACCTGCCGGTGCAACTTAGATCGAGTGCCAAGCATTCAACGGAGTATGAATAGTGCATGTGCGACTTGATTTAAGTCAAAGTTTCTGCGCAAAATAAACAACAAATTCAAGTATATACTTGTTAGGTGTGAGTAGGAATTCTGAGGTGGCGTTGCGAAATTGTTTAGGTTTGGGTTTCTAGGGAAATTAACACTTTATGGCAGTGGGTTTTAGTTGTATAAGGTGCTATAAAAATATCTGCCACGGCTTCAATGGGAGAAAGTATTTTGTATATAGATTACAGTAGTGAAGAAATTTTGTACCCCGGAATAGTTAAATCAATTTTAGAAAATAAAGTATTTAAATAAACATTTACTATATTCTGCATAACGTGGTTCACAAACTACGCGCGATGTGTCGCTTCGTCACATTTTGCGAAATGAAATGTCGGTACGGCAACAGCTAATTACTATGGGACGTTTTTATGCAACTAAATCAATTCAAATTTATATACGCACATTTTTTTGTATGAAAAAATTTATGACATAAGATCAATAATGTTTCGAATATATTAACAGAGAGTCAAATTATGTTTCAAACAATCATAAGTCAATGGTATAAAAATGCGAAAATCAATACGCTTAGATTCCAAATTGATGAACGGTTTAAGTTGCTATGAGTGAATAGGAGGACACTTTTGCCGATTGTTTTGACATAATCTTTGTCGCCTATTTAGACAATCAGGGCTGTAGAGAAGAGGTGGCTAATTAATTTTAGAGACACGTTTTACAGGATAACTTCCAACTTTAGTCCAAGTTCGATGGTTCATCGACCCAGTTTTTGTATTATAAACTTTCCGAGCAAAACTTGACAACTTAGACTTGGGTTTAACGACAGTTCTTTTAATTAGAACTTTAACTTTGTCGAAATTAAGTTCTAAATACAAAAATGGCTCGATGGTTTGATCATGGGTTAGTGTGCATAGACATGAGCGGCACGCGTCAACGGCTGAAGCAACTGCAGTCGTCGGCAGCCGTCGACGCCCGTCGACGCCCGCCGTCGACAACGTGGCGCAAAAATACACAAGCGACATCATATCGACAGCTACCGCCGACGCGTGTCTACGGCTGCAGTTTATCCTCCGGTGACGTGGGACACTTGTGTTTAAATACTCGTATTTCACATTTTAGTATTATAGAAGACTTAAAATAAATAATAGGTCTAAGTAATAAAGCTTCCCTCAATTCAGTTGTTTCTAGTATAGGTCGGGCTCTTCCCGAATAATCTCATCCTAGTATAGGAAAATTATAAGAATATGCTCGTAAATGTTTACCTTTCTCGTAAAAGGTTTTATGTTATGGCGTAGGACGTAGGTAAACGTAATTTTGGAGGCTTTCCTAGTGTGCCTAGTGACGTCATCATAGTATTCAATGGTGTAAGTCAACTTCGCACGGACATCATGTCGCGGCAGGATTTTTTCGCGCACTGAATTGTCAACGCACTGCTAATCGCCGAGAGTTGAAAATCCGACAGTGTGGTTTTTGACGCGCTCGGTTGCGCTCTATTTATAATAATATTATAATAATAGCGATAAAATCCCGCCACGATATTCGTCGGCTTAGGGATTGGCTTCCTACTCGATTTTCTGGTTATGTAACATATTTACATAGTATTAGAATGACAATGAATCTGAAAATATCAATATCAAAGCAAATGGACTTTGACCTGATTTTTCCAACGCCAGATAACTTTATCGGAGGAATAATTTTGAATTTTTGACAGTTCTACCATACAAAAACTGTCAGACGTCAATTTTATTCAACGAATAAAAATTATCGGTCGATTGAAAAATCTGCCCTTACTGGAATCAATTCAATGAATAGATACATGATGAAACGGTATACTTGCTGACCAAATAGAATAGACTCTTTATTATGTACACCATATAAATTACAGACATAAATATAGAAACTTTACAATGGGTGACACAATGGGCGGTCTTATCGCTAAGAGCGATCTTTTAAAGACAACCTTTGGATGGTTTAAAAAGGGGAAGGACAGACAAATACTGTAGGTAGTCTGTGGTGTACCATTTACACAATAGAATAAATACATAAATAAAGTATATTATACTAATCTAAATATATATATATATGAACAGGAGCAAAGATAATATAATGATGAAAATACCAAGATAGAAAACTAGCTTAGACGCTCATACGAAGCAGGCTAATGAAAATAAGGTTTTATTAACTTAGTAATCATCAGAGTAAATAGAGGCACCACCCAACATTACAATCGATAGATTTTAACATAATAATATATAACATAAAATATCATCACGCTTGTAAACCCCGAAGGGTTAGCCAGAGGTGCACCTATATAGTACACCCACATTTCGTTTATGTCCCACTAGCAGCGTTAAGCCGTTGGTCCCGGCTGTCATTCGTGGATTTTTGACATCCGTTACGGGTCGTCAGAAGCCCGAAAGTCTGGACTACCAGTCTTACCAAGTGGTACCGTACTACCCAGTAACTGGGTTGTGGAGGTCAGATAGGCAGTCGCTCCATGTAAAATACTGGTATTCAGCTGCATACGGTTAGACTGGAAGCCGACCCCAACATAGTTGAGAAAAGGCTAGGCAGATAATGAATCACTTTTACAGGCACAATTATAAAAAAAAAAACATAAGCTAGGTGAGGTCGGTGTTTTTTAACTGACTACTCTTAGAAGAAAGGTCGAAACAAACTCAGAGGTCACAGTCTCTTTTAAAGTCTAATACGTTCTCACCATTCTTTCTACCACTTTATCCATACATTCTGTATGACAACAGTACAACTAAAAATAATACCGTACACATATAAAAAAATGCATGGAGTATAACATAAAGGTTGTTGCCACAAAGCTTTGGGATAAAGAGATTAATCATAGGCCGTGAACGCGGTTAACCGGCGTTTGTGTGAATCGCGTGTGGCGTGGCTGTGGTGGCGCCAACACGTAGTCAATGTGAAGTTTTAGTTTAATATTTGTGTGAAATAAAACAATACCTAGTTTTATACGTGGGAGGTGGTATGTGTTGATGTTTGTGAACTTTGAATGGTTGCAAAAGAAGTATTTTAAACATGATCACGATTTACCACCATCATTTTAACAGTGTAGAGGAATGAGGAACGGGTTGTAAAGTTCACTCATCCTCCATAGAAAACGGAGGATCCTCCGACCAGACTGGTGTCGTGTCTGGTGGGCAACCTGCCCGACGTTGTACAATTATATTCTAGTTGCACGGTAAACTCTGCTTGCGCGATGCAGGATTTTGCGTGACGTCAGTGTGATGCGTATTTCACATGTGGCGGTGTAGATGCCTACAACAGTATTTTAAACTTTTTCCGAAGAAATACCTTACTTATTGTTGCCACCAAACAGCTTTATTTTGGTCGTAGTAGTTTTTTATTGAGTCTCTAGGTGACTGGCGCAATGCGGTGAGGCATGTAAGTCACATCCTTAGTGGCATGATCTGGTGCCATATTATGACGATTTATTGCTATCATGATTTCAGTGCGAGAAAGAGACGAAGATGACTAATAGCCATCTCTTTTACGGAATGAAATCATGATGGCATTAAAACTCTATAGTAAGGCGCCTGCACCCTGTTTACGTAACACACTTTCACAAGAGATTCATAATCCATTGCTTAATATGTTTGAAAAATTCGTCTGCTCGACAATATAAATAACGCAATAAATGTTGTCGAACTTTCAATATGAAAGGTGTTGCAATTGTTAGTCTGTTACCGAACTATAGACGTACGCTACGCTAATATCATGTTTCTTTTGTTTCTCTGGTACAGTGGCATGGCAGCCGGGGGCATTACTACCTAAAACAATTGAAGTTTTTAGTTAATAAATACTTACCTTTCTCATTTTAAATAAACAATCAACCGGTTTGTAAAATAAAATACACAATAGAAAAAACTTAGGAACACAACACACTATAAGTGATCAATGTTCCCCTCGTCACGTGTAAGAATTCTGTGGTCTGTGGCGGTGGCGTGGCGGCAAAAACGCAGTCTGACTTTTATTTATCGCTGAAGATTTTTCCTCAACAGGGAAGCGTTTTATAGGTGTTACGAGGTATATTAGTTACGTGTCCTCTAGGTCGACACGAGAAGGTTTGACATGTTCTTTTTCTCGAATTTGATGCAATATTCTTTTTTTGTATTAGAAATTATGTGATTACTTTTTTTGTGTTGCATGCTTATGAATTTTAGTGTTAACGCTCTGGTCATAATGAAGCGAGTGAGCGAGCAGGATGCGGGATGAAATTCGCTAGTGCCGATTGTGTCAAACTAGTCATTAAAATAATAGACGCGCGCAGTCGCGGTGGTGGCCCAATGATAACGGCCTTGACTTTAGAGTTGGGTAAACCCACGACCTCCAACTCCACAACAACAACGCAGGCAGGCGCTTTACTTTGTGTAAATAATATCATTACCACTGCTCTCAAAACGGTGAAGGAAAATATAAAAAATTCGAAGACATGTGACATGTACCAACTCGCACTGGACCTGGTATAGCCCACACCCTCTTAAAGAAAGGAGGCCTGTGTCCCAGCGTCCCAGCAGTGGGAACACTATATCGACTGATTATGATGCAGTTATGTCCGACATCTCGCTGACTCGCACTTTGGAAGAAGAGATATACGATTAAAATATATACACATAATAATATGTTATTTATTATATACGCTACCATTTAAGTTTCCTAATTCGGTAGTGTGTAGTTAATTAACAGTTCATGGAATAATTTACAACATAAGATTTACAAATTACAAACATATCACGTGTAACGTTACCTTTGCGAACTCGCTCAGTGAACATGAGAAAATATCTCTATTCTGTCGGCACGCAAATTTAGTAATAATAAATACCTACACTGGATATACTTCACTAAATTAACTAACAAACTTTTAAAATAAAAATATAATATACTTTAATTTAAATTAAAAAAAATAGGATAAAATAAAATAGATTCGCATCTCTAAATACTGAAGCTAGGTGCTTACATATACCGTAATTTAAATTAAAAAAAATAGGATACAAAAAATAGTACTTATGCATCTCTAAATACTGAAGTACTTTCATTAAACGGTAGTAACATGGTGTCCATGTAAAGCGCGTTTATGACACCTCAAAGCCAAACTAGACTGGACTGGTTCACTCAAATCTGTGTGTTACTTGCCTCAAAAAACCATTACAGAGATCAATTTACATGGTCTTAACATAATCTGACCATGAGTATATCTGGACTTTAAAGAGACTGTGGCCTCTGAGTTTGTTTCGGCCTTTCTTCTCAGAGTAGTCAGATAGGAAACGCCGACCTCATATATATATATTTTTTTAATTTGACGTTAAAAGTGATTCCGATATCCTATTTACAGAATAAACAATTGCATTTCATTTCAGACAAAATCATGCATTTTTAGGAATCTGATCCTTAATCACGATGGTCATAGTCACAAGAACTGAAAACTCATTTAAAACATTTTAGTATTTTTTTATTATTTTTCGTTGCAGAGAATAGAATCCGCATTAGTAAATTCTAGTACCTAACAACTTTACCCACCCCGTTAAACTACAAAACCGTGATGTTACGTATGTGCTGTGAAAGCGGTAAACCTAGCAGTTAACTCGAATAGCAGCCAGAGTACGATGTAACTTTATTTGACTTTTACTGCAACGCTGCCATGGTAGTCGTCGCACTTTATAGCGTGGATGACGTCATGAGTTGAGTGAAGAGTTTGTACCGGGATGACATTTATTAGAAGGCTCGTTTAGATCTAAGCGACATTCGTCATTACTAGTCACACTTCCGTCTGTCAAACGGGATAGCTAGTTGCAATTTCTCTCGTGCTTTTTTATTGTAGCGGTTCTTGAAAGGCTGTACAAACGCCATCTCATCTCAGCGACAATCAATGTCAAAAACTTGTCAAAATTGTTGGGAAATTACAGGTATTTTTGATAGATTGAGACTGAGATTAGACAGGACTGTGAACGTTCTTAAAATTACGAGAATTGCCCCACAGATACATCCTATTCCTACTTCCTACCAATATTATAAATGTGATAGTTTGTATGTTTGTTACTCAATCACGCAAAAACGTCTGAATGGATTTTAATGAAATTTGGCACTCAGATAGTACCAATAACCGGGATAAAAACTATCCTATATGTTAATATTTATGTAAGTACATTCCCGTGGGATAATTCTCGACCACCACGCGGGCAAAGCCGCAGCCAAAAGCCTAAAGTACATAGGTACATAAAGCATTCATGGTTTAGTAGATCGCATAATTATTATTTTTCTGATCCCAGCCGTGTCAATGTCTTCTGAGAAATTCCAGATAGAAAAACACAATAAGACGTTGCCGTAGGGTAGCGGGATCGTCCGAAAGGGTTACCGCTGGCCCGGAACATAAAGGGCTAAGGAAGGAACACGGGTGGGTTTTAGTCAGTAAGAGTCTGACACTCCCTTCCGCTCCACCCAGAGCGGGAGGAGTCATTAGATGATTTCCCATCCACAAAAAAAAAAAAAGCCGTGTCAATGTCTTTTCTTGAAGCTGTCCTCTTCATACTCAAAACTTATGTCAACTTTTTATCCTATGAATCGCATTACAACAGCTGTCCCGACTACTTTTTGGCCGTTAATTTCTGATCTCTTGCAAGTGCACCATCTCATCATCATCCACAACCCGACCTCACCCTGCTGGACTTAGTTATATCTTTTCTTGTGCCAATCCCCAGGCTCCTGTGCAAGCCTCATCCAGGTTTTGCCCGCGCTGCCAAACTCGCACTACCTCATAGTGCGAGTCAAAATCATCCTTCTTCCGTAACGTTCCTTCTTTTGATCTTATTTGTCTTCATGTCTACAGCTGTAAACATGAAACGACGTGCAATGATGCATCAGTAACAACTGTGAATACCACAATGTTTACGTAAAAGCTTGGTGAACATAATTGTGTTGCGTGCGCGACTTGTTTGACTTTACTGTTACGAAGAATGAGCGTGAACGAGGCATGGCGGTGTTGCGTGCCGCGATGATTTATTCCGGTCTGATCCCCTCAGCCCCTCCTCGATCCCCTGCTAGTTCTTCTTCTACGTAAACGTTCAATCAATTATTATGTATAAGTTATAAACGCGACCGAGCGCTCGGCGCATCCTGGCCAGTCACACCCAACACCTTATTTCACTGACCAATACTTCCCTTGCGGTGGTAGGGCTAACGCCCGCCTGGTTTGCAATCCCACCGGAGTCCGGCGTCAAGCAGCCTGCTGTGTTTCGTCGGTGCGTGGGAGTTCCAGTGTCTTAGGTATCTTCTGGGCATGCTCGTTCCATCATATACCTCATCCATCGCTTTCCATCAGGCGTGATCGAGGTCAAGAGCCGTTCAGCAATAAAAAAAAAAATACATACAATTAGGTATGTTGTTTACAGGAATCGAACGCGTAACCTGTATGCTGTGTGTATGCAGTCATTAACTTGGCCACTGCGACAAACATCATCTGCCTAGCCGTTTCCTAACTATTTTGGAGTCGGCTTCCAGTCTAACCAGATGCAGCTGAATACCAATATTTTACATAGAGCGACTGCCTATCTGACCTGGAGGGTATCGTAACCCTTGGTAAGACTGGTTGTCAGACTTTCGGGCTTCTGACTACCCGTAACGACTGTCTCTGTGTAACATGCGATGACAATTCATTCTCGATTAATCTTCCTATCTGCTGTGATAATCAATCTGCCTAGCCTTTACAAACTATATTTGGATCGGCTTCCACTCAAACCTGATGCAGCTCAATACCGGTATTTTACATAAAGCGGCTGCATATCTGACCTCCACAATCCACTTACTGGGTATTACGTTACCCCTTGGTAAGACTGATTGTCAGACTTTTGGGCTTCGGACTATAGTCCGCGCGGAACTAGTTGGCCGCGCCTTAGGTATGTGAGCGGTGGGACGAAGGGACGGGGGCGCATTACTCAGTACGTGCGTTGCGAACCACCGCCTCACTCCTGTCCCCACCTCAGCGGCCAACTAGTTCCGCGCGGACTATAATCGTAACGACTGTCAAAATTTACAAATGACCGCCGGGACCAACGGCTTAACCTGATTTTCTGAGGCACGGAATGGTCTCGATATGTAATGTAATAGATGGTCACTCATACACGAACTGACCGCGGCAAACGTAACTGCTTCCGAATGATTTCTATCGTCACGTGCGACTGTTATAGTTAAGGTAATATGTTGAAAAAAATGTGGTTTTTCTATTTAGTGTAACTTGTTAAGTAAGTAGAATAGGGATTTAACTTTTTGGTATATGTTTTTTGACTCTTTGGTCTAGTATTATTTAAAAGGAATACACGATTCAATGATTTTTTCTTCACACAAAAAAAAATTGCAAAGTTATATCTATTTTTTTACTTTTTTCGATATGACGGCGTAATGCTTAAGAATTATTCAATGGAATTTACTTTAAAACATAGAGAATTATCATGTCAAAGTTTACTCAAAGTAGCATTTATTTTGTTAAAAAAGGAATAAATTCGATTTGGCACATACGTCGTTTTATTCCGAGCGCACGCACACTATAGCCATCACTCTTCTTTTGCCTTTCAAAAGTAATTGCATCACTTTCGCTCGCTTAGTAGGTTTTCGAGGATTTTAGATTTTCGAGGTAGCGCCTTACGCCAGGAACCACCCTCATCTACTGTCACATTATAATAAATTATAACATAGCGTGAACATCCTTTTTGTTTATTTCTTTGCTTTACTGGCTGCGTGGCGTGAGCATAGCATGGTCGTCGGTTGGTGCGTGGCACGATATGTTATGAAGTTGTTTTGTAAGTTATTGTAAAGGTGTTAATACAATTTGTTATTTGGAACAGTCACAAACATAAATTCGGTTTTGGTCATCCTCCTTTACGCAAGATTCAAAAACGCGTATTTCTGTTAGAGCATTTTAGGAATTTTATGGTTTTACGAACTTATTTATAGTATTTACAGCTATTACAACTCAACTATCACTAATGAGACACAATTACTTTTTCTATTGTTCATCAACAGCCTAGCCTGTTCCCAACTATGTTGGGGTCGGCTTCCAGTCTAACCAGATGCAGCTGAATACCAGTATTTTACATGGAGTTACTGGGTAATACGATACCCAGATAAGACTGGTTGTCAGACTTTAGGACTTCTGACTACCCGTAGCGACTGTCCAAGATAAACTAATGACAGCCGGGACCAACGAGGCACGGAGGGGTCTAGGTATGTCACTCATTCACAGACCAACCGCGGCAAGCGTAGCTTAACCTGATCGATCGACCTGTGCGGCTGTTATTATTTAGCCACGGGCCTCTAATTACTTTTCTATTGTTACCGAACTTAACAAGCTTATCTTACAGACGAGGGGATAATGAAATAGGTATTTCTTTAAAGTTGTAGAAAATCTCTTTTGAATTTTGGGTAAGTGTAAAGTATTATGCTCGTGACTACCTACTTGGTATAGTTTTTGTTGGTGTTGTTGCACAAACGATGGGACACTTAAAGACCGAACGCTTAACTGAGACGTTGCCTAAGGCAGTTGCGCGGTGCGGTAGGGGTGATAGTTGTCACAAGTTGACGAATCACTGAGCTCTCGCACCACGTCACCACACCCCTCCCGCACCGCGCTGCTACCTCAGGCAACGTCACAGTTAAGCGGTCGGCCTATAATATCGTGCCTTGCGTGTCCTGTCGTGGGCACGTTACCGGAACTGATGGACGCTACTGATCACGCCAAACACGGAGCCGAATTCCGGACAGACTTCATTTAGATTGCTATTGGCACGCTAAGAAGAAGTTAGGTTTTGGTACTCCTATGGAAGTGGTCCTTGTAAGTTTGGCAAGGACTAACTGACGGTGGTTGGTTATTGAGCTCAACAATTTAAATAATCTCACCACATAGGACTCAACCTTTAGTAATCTATAGTAAAAGTGAGCAGTGCTACACACCCCCACCCTATTTCAAGTTAAACAAATATCAAATTTATTTCAATGACTATTAAGTTGATTTTGGAGTGACTAGCACTATTGAAAACTATATAAAAATGTTTGAAGTTGTAGCGTAAACTGAACTTTATTGTGTAGGAATTAAAGTTACTTTTCCATTAATTCATATTTGTTTACATTTTTGGCAAATAAATTGCGAACGCAGATTTTACATTACGTCCGAGAAAAAGTGACATTATATCAGCAATGACGATGATGGAAAAGTCAAAAATGTATTGGACTGACATAGAGTGCGCGCAAGGTAAGTCTGCGCACGACGTTAGACTGTTCCCTGCCAGCACTTTTAATTACATTCGGCGTAATGATGGAAATTATTTACTTTGGAAAACACGGATTATCTCAATTCTGTTAAAAGTCGTTATAGAAATACGGTACGTTTTGAAAGCGGTTGTTTAACCTTAAGCAAGGTTTAAGGTAATATTGTGGATCTTCAAGATTTTCATAATCTTTTCGCTATTCAGTCAAATCGAATAAACGCAACTATTTTCTCGTCTCTTCTGAAAAAGTTACAAATACCATAACTCAAGTGTAACGGTATCCTGTACTTTAACTTCTTTTTTCTTGTGGTCCCAAAATTCTACTCAAAAATAATTATAGGTGGAATCCGGGACCGCGGTCCCGGTCCTGAAAGCCCCTCTAACCCTACCTGCAACGCCACATGCGAACTACACGTCATACTGACGTCAAATAAAATCCTGCATCTCGCAAGCAGAGTTTACCGCACAACTAGCATAACAGCAACCCGACATGAACCATCGGGCAGTTGCCCGCCAGACACAATACCCGTCTGGTCAGAGGATCCTCCCTTGTCTATGGGGGATGATTGAACTTTACACTCTGCTCCTCATACCTCTATACAAGGATTTTGGCTTATCTAAATATAAACAAAGTCACTTTTCGTGTCTATCTGTGAGCCCACGTTGTTCTTCTTAACTACGCAACGGATTTTAATGCGGTTTTTATCATCATTACCTAATAAATTAGAGATTATTTTACTGAAAAATTAATATTTAACAAAGGTATAGCTTAGTTTATTTAGTTTGGGGTTAAAACTCTCGGGCCCGGCCCGAGTGCTCATTGCTTGTTCAATGAAATCTCTAAACGGCTGGTTGACACTTCCCGTGACCCAAGGGCTGGCTTTTACCTTAACCAGAGGCCATATTGCCATAAACAACGTGGCAATGTCGCCAGTCTCTTGGGTACGTTACCAGTCGACAGCGATGCGGAGGAATATTTCGACGCAATATTTTAGTTTAATAATAGTTTGAGTTAGATTAGGTTATTATATTTTTATTTTAATAATTTGTAGTTTATTTAGTATTAGAAGTTTGTACAAATGTACATTAGATAATAAAAATAACCTAACAGAAATCTTGATGTTTTGACATGTCGCCATTGCATCCGCGTAAAGCATGGGCGGATCGCTAGTTTCTGAATAATTTAAACTTACGTGTAATTTTGTCATTGTTTCAGATGCTGAAAAAACTAAAGAATAGTGATGAAGTGCAATCAAAATACTAGTGTTCAGTGAATTATGGGAAAAGTGTCAATTATATTAACATGAAGATGTATAGGAAGTTATTCTGGACGCTCATACATGGCTTCGCTATGTTGCCTACAATAGCTGTACGGGGTAAGTAGTAGCATATCAAATAGTTTAGTAATATGTAGGAGACATATTTTTAATGGTCACATAAGAAGTTTTATTTTTCTTGATGACGTAGGTAACGAGTGCGATAAGGGCAATTCTCGCAATTTTAAACTTTCAAAATCTAGTCGCAGTCTCATCTCGGCGACGAAAAATTGACAAAAGCTAGTCAAAAATGTAGGAAAATTAGAGGTCTTGTTGACAGATTGATACTGAGATCAGACTGTGAGCGTTCTTGAAATTACGAGAATTGACCATCAGATAGGCAGTCCCTCCATGTTCAATGCTGGTATTCAGCTCATCAGCTGCAACCGGATAAACAACACCCGAAATACGCCCGCTATCCGCTATGTTGGCGTCGCCGGACAGCCGACGCCAACATAGTTGGGAAAAGGCTAGGAGGATTGAATGATTTTTGGTCGATGTAACCTCCAAGGTGTTATAATTATATGAAAAACTAAACTAAATTGATTCTTACTTAATACTTGATTCATATTTAAGTATCTGCAGTAAATTAACTTGATCAATATTAACGCGCGACTCAAAGGACTAAAGTGTTTGAATGCTTGATCAATGGACCCCAAATAGTTCAAGTGCGACTAAATGAAGTGCGGTTCTCACTTCGATCTACGAAGAACAAGAGTAAGCATAGTTTATATGTATTATAAATATTATTTTATACTTGAGACTGTGGGGGAGGGACCCGTGGCTAAATAATAACAGCCGCACAGGTCGATCGATCAGGTTAAGCTACACTTGCCGCGGTTGGTCTGTGGGTGGGTGACCATATTTACATATCGAGACCCCTCCGTGCTTCGGAAAGCACGTTAAGCCATTTGTCCCGGCTGTCATTCGTGGATCTTTGACAGTCGTTATGGGTAGTGCAAAGCCCGAAAGTCTGACAACTAGTCTGACACCAAGGGGTATCGTATTACCCAGTAACTGGGTTATGGAGATCAGATAGGCAGTCGCCCATGTAAAATACTGGTATTCAGCTGCATCCAGTTAGACTGGAAGCCAACCCCAACTTAGTTGGGAAAAGGCTAGGCAGATGATGACTTGAGACTGTGGGGCTCGTGGTTAAGTGATAACAGTCGCAAGGGTCGCTCGAGGGTTTAGCCACGCTTTCCGTGGTCGGTTCGTGGATGGGTGACCATCCATTACATATCGAGACCCCTCCGTGCCTCGGGAAGCATGTTAAGCCGTTGGTACCTACCGGCTGTATTTTTTTTTTTAATTGTTAATTGGTACCGCTCTTGGTTTTTATTTATTTATTTATTGTTAGCCAGTAACTGGGTTGTGGGGCAGTCGCTTTATGTAAAATGTCGATATTCACCTGTATTGGGTTAGACTGGAAGCCGACCCTAACATTATTTGCGAAAGGGTTGATTTTTGACTTCAGATAGTGACTAAAATCTAAGAACGGATAGCATTCAATGGGAAAAAAATTGTGTTTAGTTAACCAACATTTGAGAACGCACGTCTTTATAATTTCTAACATCAGAATAGAACTATAAATAGGTACTTTCTAAAATGTTTGTTGCCTAAACACTCATTTAACAGTAACCTCATATTACGTATATCTTGTCAATATACGAGTATATAGGGCGAGCCCTATGCATGTTATAAAGGACGAGCCCCTTGCCATATACCGGACACTTCTTCCAGATCCTGGCTCTACAAAAGCAACAATGTAGTCAAAAGAACTCAAATCAAATCAAAATATTTTATTTCACACAAACCTACATGGGCACTTCAAACGTCAGAAGCTAGGTGCATGGTTCCAATTGGCCGTTTCCTATGGAGAAGAACCGGCAAGAAACTCCACGGTTACTCTTTTAAAAAATAATTGGATTTTACAATGTTTTTAAATTACAGTAGGTATGAGAGGACAGCGTAGGCCTCAAACTAATTGTTATGAGCACCGTCACTTAATATTAAACTCCCAGCAACTACCGCAGTGCAGGGCAAAGGCCTCATCAAATATAGAGAACGCATGAGCATTGATCACCAGCTTACACAAGGCGGATTGGTGATATCAGACTTATACATACGTATTTAATTATAAGTCCAGAGGGGCAATTCTCGTAATTTTAAAAAGGTTCACAGTCTGATCTCAGTCTCAATCTGTCAAAAATACCTCAAATTTCCCTACATTTTGACAAGTTTTTGAAATTTGTTTGTCGCCAAGATGAGACTGCGACTAGATTCTTAACGTTTTAAATTACGAGAATTGGCCTACAGGTTTCCTCACGATGTTTTCCTTCACCGTTGTGGGCGATGTCCGGATGTGATCCAATAAACGCGCATGAAACGTGAGCTTTTAAAAAAAATCTACCCACATTTAACCACAGCCATTAAATAACCCCTACTTAACTAGTTGATACTGATTGACACTAAGTGGTCATTAACGCAGTGCCAGACTTACGACCCTGGCGACCAGCCAAAACTAGGCTTTGAATTATTTACATAAACGGCTACGTGTGGACGGTATCTAGAATTGAATCTGTAGACCTTGTGATACAATCTTTAGATTTTGGGCAGACAGGTCCTTATATTGTACGGAGGTACTGGTCCTCATACTGTGCATCTAAATTACATATAACATAACATCACGCCTGTAACCCTCAAATGGTTAGACAGAGAACCTTCATGTATAATAGGACATTTCGCCAGTTATGTTTCAGTCCCATGTGATAAAGATCAAGCCTTTTGCCATCAACCAGGTAGAAATCTAGACTCCAGGCTGCTACTGAGAAATTCCTGATGGAAAACCCCAATAACATGTTGCCCGAACTGGGAATCGAACCCAGTACCTCATGCTCAGCAGTAGCGCTTGCGACCAACGAGGCACAGTCAAAAAATATCTGTACTATATGACAGCACTAGCAGGGCCCCGCGGTTTCCCCCGCATAAGTGTCGATCCCGTGGGAATATCGGGATAAAAACTATCCTATGTCCTTTCCCGGGACTCAAACTATCTTTATACCAAATTTCATCTAAATCGGTTTAGTGGTTTAAGCGTGAAGAGGTACACTTTCGCATTTATAATATTATAGTATGGATATGAGGGATTGGTCGATATTGGCTCAGGATTGAATTTAGTGGAAAAGAAGTGCGGCCTTTTCCCTGCAGTGGGACAATACAGGAAGGTATTTATTTTTATGATTCAGCGAACTATAAATAATTTTAATTTGTTAAAGATAAATACTACATAGGTCAAAACACCTTCGCGTCAACTTTTTTTCGGCTACGATTACAGTGTCGCAAAGGGCTATAATTTTCCTGTAAAATATGGATCAATATCTAATAACTAGGCTTTGAACTATGTATTAACATAAATGGTTATTGTGGACAGTATCTAGGATTGAATCTTTAGACCTTGACAGCGGGGCAATTGCGTATCACATTATCAATCGGAATCGGTTTCATTCTGACAGTTCAACAACATTCATTGGGTTGTTTACGTGTTGATCAGATACATTTTTCGAACTTATGAAGCAAATGGATTAGCAATTTGCTTCAAAATGATTCAGATTCCGATTGATATTGTGTTACGCAATTAGGGTGCTGGTCTTTATACTGGCTGACTTTTTTTACCGTCTGGAGAAAAACAAGGTATAAAAGGTGAACGGAGCAGAAGGCTATGGCACAGAAAATTTAAAATGAAATTAACATATCAACCAACACCTAAACCACTGAACTGATCGTTAAAAAGATAGGTATGTAGCATGAGACATGGAAAAGGACATAGCCCTCTTTCATTCTGTTCAAGTTGCGGGCAACAGCTAGTTCTTTATAAGAAAATAATGACAAACTACCTCGGAATGCAAAAATTATAATATGTATTTTGTACTAGCTTACGCCGCGGATCGCTTGCGTATGTCAATAAAAAGTATAGCCTATGTCATAACATATTTCATCAAAATCGGTCCAGCCGTTTCGGAGGTTAGCTGGAACAAGCAGACAGACAGATAAAAATGAAAAAGTATGTTTTTTTTGTTGAATTCGATTTCCAACTGCAAAATTAAGATGTATCAAAATTGTCTCCATAAAAGTGGTAGTTAAATACTAATAACACATACATAAATTCAGGGTAGTTAGCCCCGGTTCCAAGCTGGTATTATTTTTAACCACAGCCTCAGCTACTCTCCAAAATTACGTACCGATACAAGAAAAGAAGCACCGAAAAACACGCGTAAAATCCACGGCATACCAATCAAGCACACGACCAAAACATCAATTACTGCCACGTCAGCCAAAACGTGTTAATAAACCCAGCATATTACCCACAGGGTAACGTAATCGAACTTTTTACCGGCTCACTAGGGGCCGATGCCAGGAAGCGAGTGTTTAAACGTCAATCTTTCCTTTAACATTACAGCATACTGTAGGGGAAAATTGCCGCTGACACTTCAGAAAATTGTAGCTCGCTACCAATAAATATTTGCAGCCTTTAAACTACCGCACTCTGCGAAATTAAACCTTATGTGGATAGCAGTACAGGTGGTGAGATCAAAGATAACAGTTTCCCGACTAATTAAATAGTTTGCAAGTAGTTTGTCAGGCTGAAAGTATTTCGTTAGTATAATTTGTACGGTATGAATAATGTGTCTAGGTGTAATTAATGTATTACGTAAGAAATTAGCTGATACGCTTAGCGTATAAATGGCCCCTGTTTTGTGGGTCTTTTCATTTATTAATAGTTGGTCTTTTAATTTGGTTTTCATATTATAATTGTTGTTTAGTTGGATAGCATAATCAGCCTATAATGTTCCCATTGCTAGAGGGAGAAGAGAGAGAGAGGGAGTGATCTGTAATCTACCACGCAGGCCCAGTTGGTAGATGTGACGTCTAGGTCTTAAGTCTTAAATTTTTTGGCTCTAAGAGATACCGGTTTGCTCACGATGTTTTTGAAGCGAAAACTTCTTTAGGCGAGTTGGGTATTGTTTGAGATGGGAAAAAACCATTGAACTCGCGACACTGTTACCGACACCGCGGTACATTCGGATGTTTTCGGCTGTCCTAGAGATATACTCGGTTTTAATGTATTTCCGATATGTCAGTGAGTGACGGCAAAGTATTCTGTTTGTGTTTTGTTTATATATGACGATTAAAAAAATACACAGGTAATTGTTCAAGTTTTCACTTCTGTCGGCACTCCCGGAGTGCCACTGTTTTTTATTATCCGTTTCGAAAGCAGTGGTGTTGAAATGATTTACACAAAATAAAGCGCCTGCCTGGGTTCTAACCTACAGCTATAGCTATAGTTCGTAAGTCCAGGCTGTTACCACTGGGCTACCACTGTCTGTTATGTGTCCATGTGTAGATTGCACGAGGGTCCCAAAAGTATTATTTTTTCTTATGAATCAACAACAAATCAGTGAACCTTATATTCAACAATGCCATTTAAGAATACCACTTAAGACATATTTTGCCTAAAATAAAACACACTAACAATCCTTCTTTCCGCAAAAAACAAAAAGAAACCCCAAAGAAACAGACTCATTAAAACGAAGTAACAAGAATATTACAAATAATCGGAACACCAATCTAACTTTGAGGAGACCAATTACGTTTGCCGTAATTATAACGAGGTTTTATTTCCTTCAGAATAAGTAAATAAATGTCTCCGTCGATTTCGGGGCGGAAAAATGGAGGTATATTGACAAGAGCCGCTTATTATGCCGCTTAGGTTGGACGAGTCAACTGAGGGGAATAAGTTATTTTGATGCTTTTACTTGTAAGGCTAAGTAAACAATTATTTTTTTTCCTAAGAACGGGCCTGGGCCTTTGTAGTTTTGCTTTTGCGGTTGGATAAAAAAAACTGATAAACTAAAATGATATTTTATTTCCTAGAATAGAATAGAATACTCTTTATTATGTACACCATATAATAGAATATTCTTTATTATATACCCCATAAAATTGACAGATATAAATGTAGAAATGGAATTATTTTATTTTAATATGAATGAGTTATTTATGTAACTGATTAATATATAGAGTTTATTGTATGTAACTGATGGTTTACATTTTTTATCGATATAGTCAGAAGTCAGGGAACAATCCCTAATGCCATAGAACCACGGGGAATGAAAATTACCCATGGACCCGGTAATGGGTCGACCTAGCGGGACCACGGGTAACGAGTGGTTTTTCCAAGGCGTGATACAATGGGCGGACTTATCGCTAAAGCGATCTTTTAAAGACAACCTTTGGATGGATTAAAAAGGGGAAGGAGAGACCATACTGTAGGTAGTCTATGGTGTACCATTTATTATAAATACATACATAAAGCTTACGCTCTGGGAGTCAGGAGCCGCGTGACGACTCCCGGCCACCGTAGGCGTGGGCCTGCGGACGGAGAGTAATGGGTACCTCACCGTGCCGGACGGCGCGTATGTGTTCCACGCGCGCCTCAAAGAGATGTCAGCACAAGGGAAGGGGTCCGTTAGGGCCGAAGCCTGCCGGGTCAGCGGGATTGTCCGAAAGGGTTACCGCTGCCCCAGAACGTAAAGGGCTAAGGAAGGAACACGGGTGGGTTTTAGTCAGTAAGAGTCTGACACTCCCTTCCATTCCACCCAGAGCTGGAGGGGTCATTTAATGATTTCCCATCCACAAAAAAAAAGCATATACTGCGTTGTGAAACCTACTTAACTGATAAACTGCAGGTGGTTCTGGTAACCTTATTTAAATTATTTTCTTTTGAAATACTTAGAACCTTTGTATCTGTTTGTTCACTGTATGTTTTTGCAATATTATTTTCTGTGTAAAATATGAAAAGTAGTAGGAAGTTTATTATTGGCTCAGCAATATTAATGAAACCAATTTATATATACTTTATCTTTACTACCATCATGTAACATAAAAACCAATATGTCTTCTTTATATTATCCATACTAATGTTATAAAAGGGAAAGTGTGTCTGTCTGTCTGTTACCTTATCACGCTAGAGATAGATAGTTTGAGTCTCGGGAAAGGACCTAAGATAGTTTTTATCCCGATATTCCCACGGGGTCAACACTTATGCGGGTAAAACTGTGGGGCGCTGCTAGTATAAAATAAAGTCACGTAATCACGTTTCGTGTTTGTCTGTGTGACTGCTTAGTAGATACCGTCTCTTCACAAAGAACACACCCTCCAAATTTCATGTCTCTAGGACCAGCGGTTTAGGCTGTGCGTTGATATATCAGTCAGTCAGGACTATGATAGATATTGATATTTAACTTAGACGTTTTGACATGGCCCCCATTGAACCCTGGCGAAGTAGGGGCGGGTCACCAGTATACTATAAATCCAGGTGTGAGTATGTGACTCCATTTGCTAAACGAATCGATCCGGTATTCGTGACCAAACGTTTATAAATAGCTGGAAGAACGAGGCTATTCCGAAGACTAACATAATGACTCGGTAATCGGTGGATCAAGCCTTGTTGTGGCTAGCTTTTAGGCTAGATAAGTGGATACATTTGGGCTTAGCCAACATCTTATCTCGGAATTAGAGTGTCTTATTTTTGGCTTCTCAACAGTTAATCTCTAACAGACTAGGGGCATTGAACTACTCCGTTTCTCAAAGTGAATGCCGGGTTTATGTATGTATATGAAGGCCATGAGTAGGAAGCTTTAAATATTTTTTCATTATGTATCTCTCACCGTAAAATTGTGAACATCGTTAGTTTATAATCTATCTCGCGGCATTATAAACTTAAATTAACGATAGTTAATTAATTTAATTTTTCGATATTTTATAATCTGTCCATGGCAAACAGACAAATTGTGAACTGCTCAAACTTGCATGCTTTGCGGTAATGCTAAATAGCCAAGGAACTGCGACCAACTTGGATGTAGTGTTCGCCGGCCGCTACCGCGTCACCGCTCGCTTCGCTCGCTCGGCTCGCGCGCGGTTTGTTACAGTTCTAGCCTAACTTATCCCATTTGTACGGGATGCTCTGGCTTAGTTACTGCGGCAAATTCGGCTATCACCAAGACCGATAAAGAGACGGTTCATAATTTCACGGGTCATAAAATCGGACAGGTTATGAACCCTGTCGGTAATAACAGGTTCGTCTACAAGTTGACGGTTTGACATCGACACGCTAAGAATAAACGAAAAAGAATAGACAGTAATTGACGTATTACATAGTAGACATGTTTATTATATTTTTAAATGTGTACTTATAATATATTTTAGGTATAAATTCAAAATTTGAATTTATACCTAATAATAAATAATTATAAATTACATTTTTGTATATTTAATATACAAAAATGTAATTTATAATTATGTATATATTTATAGAAATCATGTAAAATAATGTTATAATAATATTTAGAAACAGACGCCAGCACATCAAGCTATTAAAATCTGTCAAATTTCTTTAATAATATATTGTTTAAAGTTGATTGGGAAAATTTTACAGTTTAGGGTAGCTTGATGTGCTGGCGTCTGTACTTATAACTCTATAAAGATACAATTTTATCTGAAGAAAGAAGAGAGTAGCAAACCGGTCGAGATCAAGATTTATTGTAGCTAGCTTTTAGCTAGGATTGGTCCAATGCTAAGAAAAGCTTATTGAGCAATTTTATTCACTGTTGTAGTCTTTTCTTAGCACTAAAATAAATTTATTGCTAAATTGTAGTCTCTAAAATTTAAGTAATTAGTAATCAATTTTTAGCCGGCTCCAAAGTTTTTTTTATAAATTTACTAGCTCTTTCCCGCGGCATCGCCCGCCTGGATGTCCCGACATCCAGTAGCTCCAGTAGTACGTTTCCGTGGGATAAATCCCGATGTATCCCACGGGAACGTACTATTGGGACAAAAAGTATCCTATTCTACCCTAAGCCAGGTCATGGTATATCCGTGTGTCAAACATGCAAAGCCGTTCAGCAGTTTAGGCATGAAAAGGTAACGGACAGATAGACAGGCCGAGTTACGTTCTCGTTCATAATATTTATATGTTAATATACATCTATAATCATCTGCCTAGCCTCTTCCCAACTATGATGGGGTCGGCTGCCAGTCTAACCAGATGCAGCTGAATACTAGTATTTTACATGGAGCGACTGCCTATCTGACCTCCACAACCCAGATACTGGGTAATACGATACCCCTAGGCAAGCCTGGTTGTCAGACTTTCGGGCTTCTGACTACCCGTAACGACTGTCAAAGATCCACGAATGAGAGCCGGGACCAACGGCTTAACGTGCTTTTCGAGGCACGGAGGGGTCCCGGTATGTAAAAATGGTCATCCATCCACAGATCAACCACGGCAAGCGTAGCTTAACTTGATCGATCGCTGTCATTATTTGGCCACTATATAATTGATTTAGTTCTTCTCAAAATCATAAATGTTATTCTCCAAATTATTATTCAGTTCTGCGAAGCAGAGGAGGAAGAGTTCCTGATTAGGTGTAATCTTCGAAAGCGTATATTTTTGTTTTTTCTACGAACTTGTTTGCCGCTATTTCGCAACAAGTATTGGAAGCTCATTTTCTTCGTAAATATTTTCTCTTACAGTAAACAGGGTCTTTCGTTATTCATAATATTTTTTATAAAAAAAGTACTGCATCGGGTAAAACCCAGAGCGGAGTGTTTTCAAACTCGGTTCATATTATATTTATTTGAATTTTCCCGGAATATTGAGATAGATAACCTAGAGTACCTATCAAGAGTTTGATATTGTTACTGTTTTTGTAACTTAAATTACTTTTTGAGAATATTATATTTGCATATCTGCCGCACGTTGCAGCATCATGCTGAGTTAGGAGCTTTTTGGCCTCGTATAGGACTTTCTGTTTCATTTTTATTTTTATTACCTATTTTTTTTTATATAACTCGGTTTTTTTTTTACTGTGTTGAATTTAGTTTGTGATCTTCCTATACGAGTCGCAATAAATACTTTTTCTTTCATCCTTTTTTTTCTTTGCGTGTCAGACGAACAATTATAGGCTAAACTAACGACCCAATGGGTCCCTCTTAATGGCAAACGACATCGTGGCAGGCCCAGGCGGAGATGGCGGGATGAGCTGGACTCCTTCAACAAGAACTGGTCCTTAGCAGCTTTGAACAGAGAGAAGGGGAAAGAGAGTAGGGAGGCCTTTGCACTGCAGTGGGACATCACAGGCTAATAATAAATAATAATATATTATCTGATAATTGGGTTTTTTCATCTGGGATTTCTCAGTAGCAGCCTTCGTCTTCTTCTCCGTCTCGATTTGTGCCCCATTCATGAGAATAGGCTCCTATTTATGATATTTTACCTTTTTATACCTACGTTTTGTTTATGGTTGCGCTACCTTTTGGTTTTTACTTTTGAATGATAGATAAACTTTGTTTTTCTACCAAGAACTAGCGCATTTTCATTTCGGTAGTTATCAAATAAATTAAATACCGAAATGAAAATGCGAAAAAAAAAGTATATATTTGTCAATCAAAAGTAAAAACCATAAGCTAGCGAAACCACAAACAAAAGGTATAAAAATATCAAAAAGAAGAGAAGACTTGCACAACCTAGACCACCTCTACCTAAGCTTTTGGGGACTGCAGGTGTGATGTTATGTTATTTTATTCTGATTCCGGTATTATATCAATTCTCAAACGGACTGTTTAGCACAATGAGAGTTCATACGTTACTAATATCACAATGTGCATCCACGAAAGAAATCGACAAAATATGCTTCTTCACAATTAGTAAGAAGGAGAATATTGAGGAATAAAGCACCAATCAATCTGCTTAACCTTTTCCCAACTATGTTGAGTTTGGCTTCCAGTCTAACCGGATGCAGCTGAATACCAGTATTAAATTTTATGTGGCGACTGCCTATCTGACCTCCACAACCCTGGGTAATACCCTAACCCCTACCCTTCCCTGCCAATACCCTTGGTAAGACAGGGCAAAAAAAACATTATTCCTAAAAACTAGGAACAAAAATAAATTAACGATATAATCTTTAGATTCCTTCCAATTAGAATTCTGTCGCGTCACAGAAGCTCTTTACAGCTAAACGAAGAATGAACAAAAGAAAAACACTCATTAGACACTTGATTGTGTTTTAAAAAACGACCCTTCTTAATTAATTAAATACGTAAGTCTTTTTTCTTTGAAGAAAATTTAAAACAAAGTTTTTTGAGAACAATCAGTGCCCACATTTAATTTATTTCGTGAATATTCTTCCTTTAGCAAACATGTAATAGAATCGAGCTTTCTCTGTATCCTGTACTAGCTTTTGCCAGCAGGCTTCGCCCGCGTGGAGTTCCGCGTGGGATAATTTCCGGGGTTGAAGTATCCTATGTCTTAATCCAAATTATAAACTATGTGTGTGCAATATTTCATCCAAATCCGCTTAGTAGTTTTTGCGTGAAAGAGTAACTAACATCCATCCATCCATCCTCACAAACTTTTGCATTAATAATATTACTAGCTGCGCCCGGCGGTTTAACCCGAATAAGTGTCGATCCCGTGGGAATATTGGGATAAAAAGTAGTCATTATGTTAATCCAGGGTGTCAGCTATCTCCATTCCTAAATTTTATCACAATTGGTCCAGCCGTTTGAGCGTGAGGAAGTAACAAACCTATAAACACACACACACACAAACTTTCGCCTTTATAACATTAGTGTAATGATTATGTAGGATTTCTCAGTATTCCCGTTAGACGAAGTAATACTATTACTACAACTGTCATCTATGAATCATAAGGAACAAATCAACATGCGTTTCATTAATAAACACCACAATTTTTGGTGGGCCTAATCGCCGAACAAATAAAACTATCTCCTTTGGCGTTTTGATCAGTTTACTGTTTTGATAAATTATTGTGATTATGATGTTTGTTGTAATTTAGAACGACGACGATAACGATCTTAGTAGTAATTTTATAAGCATTGTTAAAGGTTCCAAAAACTCATAAGTACAGTAAAAGTACTAACAGTATTATGTGATGTCTGTATTTAATTATGTCTTTGTAATCATTAGAAGTACTCAATATGGCAACCAAACCCTGGACGCAAAAGATAAAAGCTCGCTTTTAGCTATAAACAGAGATAGTAAAGCGATGGACGAATTTAATTAATTAACGTTATCAATGAAATTAAACTTTTATCGTTCAATTTGTGCTAATGAAAGCAGTTTCATTGACGAGTAATAAAATAATTACATTGACGTTGATAATAATACGATACACGTGGACATTATGGTCCTTTTCATAATGAACCAGTAACCCTGGCTGCCCGCGCTAGCTTCGCTCGGGTTCAATTTCCACGTGAACTTGGTAGAGACACGTTGTGCACAAGTTCTGCGCAGTAAACTAAGAAAAAGTACTAGGCTTGCATGAATTAACGATAGTTTTTCATTAGTATTATTAAGTACTTCTTTTTGCATAATGGAATAATATACCTTTCAAATGGTGAAATATTTTTTTTAATAGGAGCTGTGGTTCCACATATTACCCTTCACATATACAGAAACTCAAAATTAACTCTCTCTTTATAATATTATATTAAGTATAGATATATTTATATAGGACCAGGTTTTATAATCTCGTTTTCCAATGGTGATTCTGATTTCAATCGAATCAATCGTTTCATACAGATTTTCACAATATTTAAAAATAAAATGGCTTTCTCGTTTAACTTGGTCTCACGCTTCGATAATTTTTGTTGGGATTGGTTACGATTTTTCAGTTAATTTTTTCTCTGCAGGCGGTACTTTATAATCCAATCGCAAAAAAATGTCAACTGTCCAATACAAAACTTCAATACCTACTCAACCTAAATGTAAGGAACGGCTGATTATTTTTTCGCGATTTTGATCTTGGTCCCACAGAGAGAGTTATCAGTTTGTTGGTCTGTACCAAACCATTAAATACGACCACATATTTATGATGCAAGCTGTACAGTAAGATAAGATATTTCGCAGACTTCTAAAGCAAAAACGCAATCGAGACTACGAGAAAACTCATTCACTTCAAAATAAACATCAAAATACCACTAAAACTGCAGATGCACATTATTTACAACCAATACCCGACTCATAATATACAGTACATTATTAATAATAGATATAATAAATATAAAGTGTACTGCGAACCAGCTGCGAGGTACCTTTGGCCCATTGCCACAAACGTGTAGCGGTGTGGAAGCCATGTTTTCGATATTATGTAGCTTGCGACGCTTCTCAGAAATTGAATCGAATATCGAGGAGATTTGTTATGATACCTTTTAATATTTATTGGTTTTTCGAATGTATGTGCAGTTGTTTGGTGAGGAAGAGATGGTCCTATGTTTTTGGTCTTTTGGTTCATGCGTTACGCGAATGGATAGAATAAGAAATGAGTACATAAGAAGAAGTTTGAACCTGAGACTAAATAGTTGTGTGAAAATTGGTTATCATAGTATGGACATCTGCGGTGCTATTCTGTAAAAAGATCACCGTGATAACTTAGTTGAAGTGAGCTTGTAGTGAGCCATCATGCCACCTGATGCTAGGGATTGACACTATTGACAGCTCACTTTAAGCTCACTTCACCTAAGTTTTCACGGTGAGATTTTTACAGAATAGCATTACTGATGCGGAGGAATGAGGAAAATGTGAGGAACGTTTTGACTATGAGTGTTGATGGCTATAAGAGTAGGGGAAGACCAAACAAACGATGGATGGACTGTGTGAATGATGACTAACAGAGAAGTCTGGAAGAAAAAGTCATGTTTCGCCGACCCCAAATAAATTGTGGTAAGGGCAGAAGAATGAATGAGGCATTCCTTGTAAATCATGTGTGGTGTGTATTTATCTATCATACAAAATGCTCCACGTGTTAATAAGCTGTACTTGATATTCGAGTTTCAAGATGTGGTTGAGCAGTGGTGGCCCAGTGGTAACGGCCGTTGTAAGTCGTAGGTTCGAACCCAGAGAGGCGCTTTACTTTGTGTAAATTATTTCATCACCACTGCTCTCAAAACGGTGAAAGAAAACATCGTGAGGAAACCGGCATGTCCTAGAACAAAAAATTTGAAGACATGTGACATCTACCAACCTGCACTGGGCCCGCGTGGTGCATTACGGCCCACTCCCTCTCACAGAGAGGAGGCCTGTGTCCCAGCAGTGGGAACATTATAGGCTGATTATGTTATGTGTTAACTTTTCAGAATTACAGGGATCAAATCATTATATCGATAAGATCGCTCTTAGCGATAAGACCGCCCATTGTGTCACCCATTGTAAAGTTTCTATATTTATGTCTGTAATTTATACGGTGTTAATAATAATGAGTATTCTATTCTATTCCATATCTTTTTAGTAGTGAACGTCAAGATAAACCATGCGTTTTTAAAGCTTCGTTACTTTAACGTAGGTTCGTTTGTAAGGGGCTTGAAGTAATAATCTTGTCTGAGTTAAACGTGGCTTATCTCGCGCGGTGTGCGTAACCTCTATAACGATTGTAATAATTTATAATATCTTTAGTACTTTTACAGACATGGCTGGTATTATGTAGGTTTCACTGCTGGGCATGATAAATAAACGATTTACTTTACAATGGTATAATATCAAATTAATAATCAGTATGGCCACACAACGTGGCAATGCTGCCAGCCTTTTGGGCACTTTTTCTATTGATAACGACGCGGAAGATCTTTTTGATGTCCTATTATTATTTCCTTTTTTATATACTAGTACATATTATTATTTTAAGAATGTTAGCTTTTAAATTATGTAAGTATTTTAAGATAATTATTCAGGTACAAAAATTAATAATGCATCCATACCAATATTATAAATTCGAAAGTCTGTCTGTATGTTACCTTTTCACGCCTAAACCACTAAACGGATTTCTATAAAATTTGGCAAGGAGATAGATGGCATCCTGAGAAAGGACATGGGCTACTTTTACGAAGGATATTGATAACTTTTGACATCCACGCGGGCGAAATCGCGGGTCGAAGCTAGTAGTCAATAAATTATGGTTTAAATTTACGTTTTTATGACGATGTTTAAATGTATGTCTAGCGTACCTTGGGCAATTATCATTGCTCTACTACGACAGGAACTATTCTGTAATAAGTATGTTCTATGTTATTGGGATTGGTTTCCGCAATTATAGTCCGCGCGGATCTAGTTGGCCGCTGAGGTGGGGACAGGGGTGAGGCGGCGGTTCACAACGCATCTACTGAGTAATGCGCCCCCGTCCCTCCGTCCCACCGCTTACATACCTAAGGCGCGGCCAACTAGTTCCGCGCGGACTATAGTAGTTCAGAGTGTCTTTGTACGTGGGTCATGGCGGCTGTTGATTATTCCAACCAGCTCACCTCCTTCCAGAAGTAGATTAAGTCTCTTAGTCTGTTTAAAACATCTGCAAAAGATCTGGGTGACCCGAAGGTTACTGTTCTAATTTGGGTGATGCCAGTGCATTCAAAGAGTACATGCGCAACGGTTTCCTTAGTCTCCATGCATGCTCAGCACATAGTGCTGCAATGTTTAATGTTACAAGTGAATAATATCGAATCAAAAACATAACACGAATCATAACAATTAAAACAAAAGCACAGACAGGCCTCATACCCGATACACAATCGCGAAAATAACAAAAAAACATATAAAAGTACCAGGCATTCATGAACGAAAAGAGTTAATCGCCCGATCATTTGAGTGCATCCAACACAACACAGTGTGTGATAATAAAATCCATTATATGGAAGGACTCGACACGAAATATGCCAATTAACTTATGTAAATGTGAGTGGATACTGTTAAAGAAAAAAAAACCTTTAAAATTAAATGATGTGAAAACAATGCAGTGTTGCATTTTCAGCGTTTTTTACTTTTATGTTGAGTCTGTATGTAATGACGCAAAGTTCTGTTTTCTTTGTTGAATCAATTCGTGGTATGACGTGTTTTCGTTGTAGGGACAGTAAATAAGAGTTCATTTTATAGGGTTCCGTACCCGAAGGGTAAAAACGGGACCCGATTCCTTATTAAAACCACTCCAGTCCAGTATTCCACACAACAGTTATGAACCAACATAACGAGGTGTTAGACTGAGACCATTCTGAATCATTACGAAGGATATTGCTAATCCATTACTTCAATTATGCATATAATTTATGTTCGAAAAATTACATTTTTACTATTGGAATCGTCTTAAGATCCAAATGGAATCGTGCCTTTTATATACCGATAAAATTTTATTCTGGTTTATGTGATAATTATCTTATCTTATTTTGGTTTATGTGAAAGATACATTGTATAGGAATGTAAACATTTTGTGCACACGCCCAGTGCAGGAGGCACGACTGATTAGTTAAATGTATCTGCTAAGAATACTTAACCCCTCAAGTGTCAACGGTACACCATATGTACATAAGAAAAAGTGCTCGAAATGTCAACGGTACACCGTGTGTACACAACACTGTCATTGTTTTATTGTCATTGTTAAAACAATGACTTTACTGCGCCCATTCAACTACTCCGACGCGTGGGGTGTTTCGACACATAGGCGGGCAAACGTGTGACAGGCTCAATATTCTCTGCAAAGTTTATTATAACATTTTAAGGTACAGACGCTGGCACTTCAACCTACTACAATCTGTCAAATTTCTTTAATCAATTTTCAACTTTATTGCTAAAGCATAAGGTTCAAAATTGATTGGAAAAATTTGACAGTTTGGGGTAGGTTGATGTGCTGGCGTCTGAACAAGCCTACGTTCGGCACTAGATATTTTCCAACCCGTTAGGTTGACAAGAATGAACCAGCTTCGTTTCAATATCACGAGAACACACGGCAATGTTCTGGGTTTCTGCCAAAAACGCCTAAAGGATGATTTCCACCAAACGGCTTGCACCGCATCGGATCGGAACCGGTTTTACAATCTTTAAACGATATTAAATCGTGTACACAGTATTTAAAGTCTATATCATCAAGCCGCGCACTGCAGCAGGCAGCAGCTTAACTGCGGGCGTCTTCCGCGACACGCGATCGTAGCCGAAAGTATGCTGCGAGCTGCGACGCGCAATCGGCTCCGTACACCTGTCGTCGTGTCCAATCGAATCTTTTTGGTTGTCGTCCAAATTTTCCTTTCCTCTTCTGTGTTTTATGATTATTTTCTTCTTTTTCTAATGCAATAGTAAACAATTCTACGTCAACTTCAACCATTTTCAAAAATTAGAACACGTTAACACGGTAGGAATGAAAATGACTAGGCGCAGAAACGGATACGTTCGCAAGCGACGTACGGATCCGATCGTATCCGTCGACGTCCTGCCGGACGCGATCGGCTGTCGCCGCATCCGTTCGTATCTTTTCCGATCCGATGCCATACGAGCCGTTTGGTGGAAATCATCCTTTACCCTATGACCTTTTCGAAGGCCTAGTTAGCTTTCCTGAGGGAAAGCAACTTATCTATGCGGACAAAAGGGATACATAACTTCATAATGACAGTTACATAAGTGGAGAAACACAGTATATTTTTCACCAAAAAACATTTAGCATTGCCAAAAATTCTTCACATTACCCCCAAAATTTCACACACCTCCGAAATAGTCAACATAATGATTCCTATCGCAATTGTTTTAAGGTTGAAATTGGTACAATTGTTTTTGTAATGTAGTAGCAGCTCATTTGGCTAAATGAACTGACAGTTTGCCACCCACTTTGGAAACAATCCGGGGAACTTGGCCCGGGCACCTTTGTTAACCAATTTAATTCAAAAGTTTTTAGTCCAGGGATGTTTTTGCATTTTTTAACGTTACGCTTACGACACCAGAGAGAGGGCAGGATTAAAATGTTTTGGCGCTCTCACACACGGCATACTTTTTGTAGCTCCTACAATAGGTCAGATTACTTCGCCGTTATTGGAACGAAGTTCTTTAAAGGAGATGTTTCAAAATGGGCCAGGTCTATGTACAGTAACTCAAAAAAAAGAGAAAAATCCGTAGAATTCGGGAAAAATACAGATGATTCAATTAAATGTATACTGTTGTGGTAGTGAATTGATATTTATCAATTATTTTTATCGACTTTCAATATGGCGTCTCACCGATTTAGTTACTCTGTGCTTAAAATGACAGTAAACCATAGATCAACCATTGATCATAGAAACAGAACTGTCAGCTGTCACAACAGTGTCAATTCTTCAGAAATAAACATGTCAAACGTCATTAATCAATCAAAATGACAGCTTACCGCCATGACGGGTTTTTGTTGTGTGTTGCAATTTCAAGTGTAATTTCTTGCGTTTACCAGCAAACCAAGCCATTTCAAAGTAATTGGACAGTTGAGAACTATTTTAAATTAATTTCCCTATTTTTAAGTATAGTGTACAAGGACCTGGCCCAGGCTCCATACATTTTGAAACATCTCCTTTAAACGTGGTTTGCGATAGGAGTAAACCAAAATTACTATGAAAGGACTGTAGTTTCATCCTTAGTGTAGTTTCAATTTACTGGGAATTGTTTTTAAAAGTGATCAAAAGTAACGCGAGGTATAATGGTATTCATCATCATCATCGTCAGCTTACAGCAGTCTACTGCTGGACATAGACCTCTCCTATCGCACGCCATTCAGCTCGATTTTCGCCATGCAACTATCTACCAGCTGCTACCAGCCATCCTGCGAAGATCATCGCTCCACCTAGCCTGAGGGAATCCTACCTTACGTTTGCCGATTCGCGGTCTTCACTCAAGAACACGTCTACCCCAACAGTCATCGGTCAACGGTCGGTCGTGCGAGATGATCCGGCAGAGAACCAAAGTTATCGACATAGCTCACAGAATAAGCAAGCTGAAGTGGCAATGGGCCGGCCATACTAGCCGGTATATTGCGAGGTTGAATATACTTACTACCTAGTTATTATATCTTTGCTCGTGCAGGTTAAAGTTACTAAGTGAAGTATTGACTGTAACGTTCCTCGCCGATGCGGCTTCGACTTTTAATTACTCCGGAAGCAATTTGCATACTTAATTTAAATCTATAGGTACTCGTATTACTGCAGTAGTAAGTTCCACTCATAATTTATACACGATGAAATATAATTACATTTTACTTTTAATAGAATTGGAAAGGTTGTTTTACTTTGAGTAAAATCTATCGTTTTAAATGTTTTGAAGTCAAACAGCTTTAGAAGTTTGCGAACTAGAATTAATATTCTGTTTATCGAAGTTCAAGTTTTGATCGTTTAATATTTTATTACACGTGTTAAAAGGACTACATGACCTAAAGCGCGGTCTTTGTCGGTCTGCATAGAAAAGAAAGAGAAGCGCGATGCCACAACGCTGGTAATTTATTGCAAAATATGAAGCAATTATCGATTTACGAAAAATCTAGTCTTTGGAAAAAAAAACTAAAACACTATAGTTTTAGTATGTTGCTTGTAGAATAATCTGACAAAAAATCATAATGATTGTATGTATATTAGTATGAATTTTGTTGTAAATAAAAAGTTTTTAGAGGTATCTTCATGATTTTTTTCTATCGTACCAAATAAGTTGTATTATGTTTTCAACACACTATCATCCTAGCATTTATCCTGAAGAATATCATATATTTTTTTGATTTTTTTTACTGTAGGCGATCATTTACTTTTATTGTTTCTAAAACTTGCGTTTTTTGCGTTTAGGTCCTGTAAGCCCCTTAAGTGGGTGGGACTGGGTAGTGGGTGGGTGGGTAGGTTTGGTGGGTGAATCTGAAGACCAATTCCCGTAATTAAAAACGATCAAAATCTAGTCGCAATCTCATCTCAGCGACAATAAATGTCAAAAACTTGTCAAAAATGTAAGGAAATTTTAAGTATTTTTGACAGAAAAAATCATTCTTAAAATTACGAGAATTGCCCCTCTGGCCTGAAACAGCTAACACACAGTAAGCAGTCGTGGATTAATAATAATAATAAGTTTTTTTTTTCTCACTACAATAATAAAACAAAAACAATATTGTCCAGTCATGGGCTCAAAAAAAATATTGTGGGAACCTGGTGTCTAAGCTAAGCCAAAGCTTTTTCACCTATTTGGCCACCAGGTCTCCGCCACAAGTACATAATTAAGACTAGAAAATAATTTACTTTTGACTTATAGGAAGGAATGTTCGTGTGGAGTGAGTGGGTGTGAATGTGAGAGGGTGAGTGGCTGCGTGAGTGTGAGTGATGGAGAAGTTGGTGCGTGATGTTGAGTGCCATAAGAGATAAACATAGTCGGAATTATGGTGACTATTTTGGGATAGAAAGTAGATTTTTGGTTATGTCATAGTCCAGAGTCATAAGCCATGGATGGGATCATTTCATTATCCATCAACATCCAATGTTAAATGTGAAGAGGCTTTTGCCCATACATGGAACAGAATCCAGTTGACATGTTATATGCGACCTCTGCTGCCCTACAGCAGTGTAGTTACAGGGTGATATAATGCCACATACCTACATATCTACCTCGACTGAATGCGTTGTTGGTCAAGTGGTTGCAAGCGCAACTGCTGGCCATGAGGTCTTGGGTTCGATTCCCAGGTTGGGCAGTGTTATTGGGTTTTTCTATCCGGAATTTCTCAGTAGCAGCCCGGAGTCTGGATTTGTGCCCGGGTGATGGCAATAGGCTGGCCTCACAAACACACAGACACACCTTACTTACATGGGACTTAAACATAACTGCCAAAATTTGGGTGCCTAAACTTTCGGAGAATATAAACGTGATGTTTTGTTACGTCATCTATTTAAGCAGGTAGGTGTCGGATGTATCCTTCTATTATGTTATAGGAAGACATCAGAACCGGTTTCGCATCAAAATATACTCCAACATAAACACGCAGTTACAAACAGACTGTATAATTAAATAGCACGAAATGTGCGAAATTCGCGAAATGGTAGGCATTCATCGTTCAGCTTAATAGTGTTCCAAAATTAGCATACTTGAATTTTGATTAGCAGTAAAACACAGTTCAACTTTGTAACTGTACTCTGCCAAGCTCCCATTAACGCTGGGTTAATGGACAAAACCTCTGTCATTATTTGTGGTGTTCCTATAAATTGTGGGCCGACAGATTTTATGACCAAATTTGGTTATTGTTAAATGAGTCGGATTTTTTACTGCAGTGAAGTTTGGTTATTTTTTAAGTTTTGTTCGGTTTTAATGGGGCTGTGTGCAATGGAAATGAGCATTGTTGTGCTATTGTATCAGTATATTGGACTTGAATTTTATACCAGCGAGTGGGAGCGAATAGGATAGACAGAGCAGCGACGGCACAGCACAGTATAGCTTCATATTGATTGTTACTCATAAAATAACGTATACCTAGCGAGGTAATTTCATTGGTAACTTGATCTGTAAAGAAGCTAAAGCCATCTTCCAATTATTACAGTTTCTATTTACAGTTTTATGATGATGAGACAGCAATAGTTAAGCGATACCATCACCTTTCAGGAAAGGTGAGATTTGCTTAATAGAAGAGGTGACTTATTTCATTCAGAATATTCACCGTTCTAGGAAGTTTGTTTTGTCGCTTACTTTGCTGATTTTTGTAAACAAATCTTATCGTTCTCACATGCTGTCAAGGCTATAATAATAATAATAAACATTTATTTCAGAAAACATCCATATTTCAACACACACATTTTAAAAACAACAAATTCACATCAAAATAAAACAAAACAACACAGAGATTAAAACCAATTAAGGCCACAGTTACACACATTAGGACCGGGAGGAACTGTCCACTGCTCACAGTGCAGTATGGAAACGTATCCAGTGTCGCAGCAGTGGAGAGTCCCACCAGTCCGCGAACACGCTTATAAGGCTGCCTTTCTAGCAGAGACGAGCGAGGATGCGTAGCGAGGGATGTGTGTAAAACTAACCAATACCAACGCTAACTTAATTAAAGTTATAAAAATGAAGCGATGTTATTGGTTGGTTTCACACACATCCCTCGCTACGCAACTTCGCTCATCTCTGGTGGAAAGGCAGCCTTATACTGTTGCTACTGGACCTAACACAATTCAGCAGCGATGCACACTGCTTCCTTATAAGAGCATGAAACCCATCTGTGCGCTTCTGCGAACGTAGTCGAAGCACTGCAGAATCGTGGTAGCCCCAGCAGCATCCTAAACGCGTTGTTGTATTGAACACGTAGGGCGTTGTATGAGTTGTAATGACCCAAGTTTGTAGTTAACCCACAGGCTGCACGACCGTGTAAAGTGTTTGGCAGTAAGACTTAAAAAGAGTCACTTTCACTTGATTACTGCTACTCGCAAACCTGCGGGCCAACATATTACACCGGACAGCCAACGCCCTAGGTGCCCTTTTCACATCCGCGTTATCCTTTAGGTCCTCGGAAACCCAGTGACCCAGATACTTGAACTAAGCGACTCTGTTTAAGGGTGTACCAGCTAAAGTGACTAGTATATCCTACCGTCTGTGAGTGAATCACGGGTTGATTCATGTCAAAAACGTCGCATATGTGAGGGAGTCACGGGTTGATACCGCGGCCTATGACGTAAATAATTACCGATATTTTATTTTGTACTGTATCTACGCTGCTCTAACTTGCACAAAGTATACGGGAAAGAAAAAGGATGGCATACCATCACTTGCCATGCCTCTCAAACGACCGAGCAACGGTTACTAGACGTTTCTAAACTCGCCTGCGCCGATATCGCGCCCGACCACCGTGAATAAGCGCAATATGGCCGCCACGGATGTGGCGATTCGCGAAAAATGGACGCCACAGACGAGAGGATATATAGGTACAGTCGCGTAATTTTTGCTCCGCCCCTTAAATACTAGGAGTTTACTTTTCTTCGCGTTGTATCTGAGCCCATGGGCCTCCGCATAGGAGTCAGACACAACTCCGTACCAGCTTACGCAAACCCCCAATCGATGCCCTATCTATGCCCTAAGAGTTTACATTTATTCAAAACGGTTGAACACCAATGTTTTTAATCAAACCAGTAGAAAGGACTTGTACAATCGTTTACAAATCCCGTTTAAACATTTATTCATAACAGCCCGTCTTCTCATTCCATTTCAAAACCAACAAAACATTACCATAAAAAACAATTTGTGTAAAATACACAAATAATACAATTATTACGGCGAAGTAACAATAACACGGACACAAATCCGTCCTCCTTCGGGCCGAGACCGAAACACAATGTTCGGAGGGAAGGGACGCCCTTTACAATACACGATCCCTCGGGATCTCGGTTGAATTTAATAAATCTTTCCGATGCTTCCTTTAAGCGTTGAAAAGGATCGGAAACCTGGAAACCCCTGTTTTCATAAGCGGACGGTGAAAGGATAAAACGCTATATTTCCGAATATCGTTACGTTGCCAAGTCGTGACTAAATGGTGTTAAATTCAACACACGTTGTGTCTATTGTTCATTGTGACAGAATTATGATGAATTTTTCAATTTTATCGCTCGTATGTGATGAGATTGGGTTTTTTGTTCTATTTTGTTTTGTTGTTTTTAGGTTAAATTGTTTCATACTTTGCGAGCATTGATCTAGTAGTATGTTCTCGTCCCTTTATGCAATTGTGCATGACAATGCTTAGCATGTTGAAAATACTTTGTCTCGTAGAAAACATGGACTGACAGACGTATTTCCTTGTTGATTATTATACTGAAACTCGAATAAACAAATGCGTTGCTCTAACTAATAATGATCAGCCATTGGAGATCTGCGTCTTGTTGATAGTTTAAGGGGATTACAGGACCTAAACGTAAAAAACGCAAGTTTTAGAAGCAATAAAATATAAAAAAAATATATGATATTCTTCAGGATATATATGCTAGGTAGATAATGTGTTGAAAACATAATAAAACTAATTTGATACGATAGAAAAAAATCATGAAGATACCTCTAAAACTTTCTTTTTACAATAAAAACCATACTAATATACATACAATAATTCAGACTTTTTGTCAGATTATTCTACAAGCAACATACTAAAGCACTAGTGTTTTAATTTTTTATTCCAAACAATAGATTTTTTGTAAATAGATAATTGCTTCATATTTTGCAATAAATTACTAGCGTTGTGTCATCGCGCTTCTCTTTCTTTTCTATGCAGTCCGACAGTGACCGCGCTTTAGGTCATGTAGTCCCCTTAAATCACTATTGCTACGAAAACCCTACATAGCTGATGATTTTTTCATTCCGATAGTCGATAATACTGCCTAATTCCGTTCTAACACTATTTAGAGCAGTGGTGGTGACTCAGTGGTACCAATCGGCCCCGACTGACGAGTAGGTCGTGAGTTCGAACCCAGGCAAGCACTTAACTTGGTGTATTTAATTTAATTTCATCACCACTGCTCTCAAAACGGTAAAGAAAAATATTGTGAGGAAATGAGCATGTCTTAGAACCAACTTAGAAGATATGTGACATCCACTTCGTTGCACCGGGCGTTCGTCCTAGATTACGGCCCACTCCCTCTCATAGAGAGGAGACCTGTGTACCAGCAGAGAGAACATTATAGACTGATTATGCTACTCTTCGGAAACCATCTAAACCCTATTCACAAGTACCTATATTCACTTTTCCGTCACCCCTTATCATCAGTTAAAGAACACTAAATCCAAGCGAACCGGAATCTTTAAAAAGAGAATAAATAAAAGAGTAAAAAACTCACCCTTCCCGAGTTTCAACTGTGATTATTTGGAATAGGTGTAATTAATTTGACAGGCCCCGGGGTGGCTCCTTAATTACGGCTCTGGAATTAAGACGCTCAGGGAAATTATTTGAGACGGCTCACTTTGACAACGGCGTGCTAGATGCTAATGCACGTTGTTTAGGGAGTTATAGGCTGTGAAATGGAATTTTGGTTCAATGCCCTTAAATACATTATTACATAATTATACTGTGCGTGGTAGATTACGGCTCAGTCCCTTTCATCTGTGAGAGGGAGTGGGCCGTAATCCAATGACTTCGAATTCCATGAAAAAAAAGTTGTTCTTGTTCTAGGATCTTCTATATAAGTAAATCATGTTTGTTTTTATTTATTTGTACAGTAAGTTAGTTAATCCTATATTTTAGTATCTAGTGTATATAGTTAAATTGTAATTATGTCAATTAAAGTTTCTTGTTAAATAATACATTTACATTAAAACATCAAAAAATCATTAAATCAGCGCCTGTTTCACGTTTCCTACTTTCCAGAGAAAAAAACGCCATCTCCATTTCACACGCGAACATTCAAGAAAATCTTTCCGTTCATAACATATGTAGAAGCGAAATCTTGTATTACCTTACCACATCAACGTCATTCACATGTGGCATACATATGTAAAATATTTCTCGCGCGCTTTAATACAAGCCTTATGAATATTTTGAGGCGTCAAGATGAATGGGTAGTATTATCATTGTGCATTCAGTTTTACGGGTGTTAAGTGTACGTAGTGTATTGTTCGGGGTGGTTAAGTTTGGGATGTACTTGATGTATTTGTATTTTTATGGGCTAGTTTTTTTGAATTATTCCGGTCTGGGGCCCTGAACCCCTCTCCATCCTCTGCTAGTTCGTCTTCTGTTTTAAACTTTGTCTTATCCACTATAAGCTTTCTGAGGGGCTTGTGGCTAAGTAATATCAGCCGCACGGGTCGATCGATCAGGTTAAGCTACGCTTGCCGCGGTTGGTCCGTGGATGGGTGACCATCTTTACATACCAAGACCCCTCCGTGCCTCGGAAAGCACGTTAAGCCGTTGGTCCCGGCTTTCATTCGTGGATCTTTGACAGTCGTTACGGGTCGTCAGAAGCCCGAAAATTTGACAACCAGTCTTACCAAGGGATATCGTATTACCCAGTAACTGGGTTGTGGAGGTCAGATAGGCAGTCGCTCCATGTAAAATACTGATATTCAGCTGCATCCGGTTAGACTGGAAGCCGACCCCAACATAGTTGGGAAAAGGCTAGCTTTCTCATTCCGGTTTGATCCAGTTTTTCTTTTGTTTTTATTTCTGAAGGATCGTCAGCAACAAAAATAAGTACAGGGTTTATTGAAATATATACATAGGATCGTCAGCAGTTCTATGGTGGGCAAATATCGGGAGGAAACCCGGACTTATTCAGTTAATAATTATAAGCCTGAAATCGCCAACCCGTATTGATCACCACGTGTTCAATTTTGCCCTGCAGTGGGACAATAATAGGCTGCTATTATTATTATAGGGCACGGAGGGATCATGGTATGTAAAGATGGTCACCCATCCACGGACTAACCGCGGTAAGCGTAACTTAACCTGTTCGATCGACCCGTGCGGCACAATAATAATGCAACTTCTCGGTTGAATGAGATAGTCCATTTAACAAAATAATGTCTAAGGCTTTATTGTAAAAGAATTTTGCTTTAACTACAAGATGTTCCTGCATCTCTTCTTTGACTGTCCTTGGCTTTTTGTTTTTTTTTTTAAAGTGAAAACTTCTATAGGCGTTTGAGCATATTTTGAGATGGGAAAAACCATTGAATTCGCGCCACTGTTACCGTAACGACACCGCATCGGATGTGTTCGGCTTATTCAAAAAGTACACACGTAATAGTTCAAGTTTTCACTTCTGTCGGCACTCCCGGAGTGCCACTTTTTTTTAAATCTTTTTGTTATGGATGCTTTTATCGTTCTCACATGCATAATTTTCAACATGAATGATGTAACCAACATTTTGTAACCATATTTTTATTTAAACAGTGTCTGTGGAGTTTCTTACCCGTTCTTAATGAACAACTAGCTTCATCTTTCTGACTGACCGACCCCTTGACAATTCAAAAGTGCCTGTAATTGGTTTATTTGAAATAACTGCTTCGATTTTTGAGTTTGAGTTATACCTACATCTTCTTTCTTTGTGTCTACTTTAACTACACAATAGTGACGTCATATTTTTTCGACTTAAGAGTGTAGGAACTTTCTGAATTAAGTTACTCTATGTTTTAACCGTGAGATGCTAAGAGCATGCGAGGCACACCTGCCTCGCCTTCGAATGTGAAACATAAATTTTGTGTAAGAGTAGCATAACCTTAGGGGTTACGATTAGTCCTAAAATAAGTTAAAGACTATCCCCCAAAGGCGCATTATAATCGGCCGATAATATTGGATGCGTTATTGCGATAACGCGTCCTGATTCCTTGCCAAACAGCTGCGTTTTTACCGTCCGATATTTCTAAAGTGTGCGTGTGACCTAAACTACAGGCCCGCAGTACACGTTACTACGTTATTAACGCAGGTGTGTGTAAGATTTTTGGGATGCATGAAGAAGCCTCCTCATGTAGCGCAGTTTGTTCCGCCAGTTACTCAACTGAACCGAGCGCTCGGCACATCCTGGACAGTCACACTCAACACCTTATTTGACTGGCCAATTCTTCCCTTGTGGTGGTAGGGCTAATGCCCGCCTGGTTTGTGAAAGTCGGCGTCAAGCAGCCTGCTGTGTTTCGTCGATGCGTGGGAGTTACAGTATCTTAGGCATCTTCTGGGCACGCTCGTTCCATCATAGACCTCATCCATCGCTTTCCATCAGGCGTGATCGAGGTCAAGAGCGGTCCATTAAGCAATAATAAAAATACGTGTGGCACTCGGGGACTGCCGCGGTAAAGCTATTGCATAGCATACGTCTAGTCGCACGCACACAAACACCGTGCCGAAGTTTGCCGAACTGATACGACGTTAGACGATGCACGGCTTTCAACGCTGCACCGCTGTGCCGGTCGGAGTGGGGGGTGTTAGGTTTATTTTCGTTACGGAATTTCTTCATTCGGTCGCCGCGCTCAAAGCCCAAGATAAAATCTATGCAATAGCTTAAAAAAAAATAACTCGAAACACGAGTTGTTAGATAAAGATAAAGATATTTTATTTGTGAAACATGCGTTTACATATGTACAAACATAAACTCTACTACTACACATAAGTGAGATTACAAAGTTTCCGATTTTCATTTGTTCGGAAACTTAAACAATAATTATTGGTAATTCATCTTTCTGAGCTAAGTTCTTAATTCCGAATTATATTTGCTACCACCTACATTTTTTAACAAAGTACGCTTCAACGCAAAAATAAAGATAAAATAATTACGTTACACTGCATAATATTGTGCCGACCGCGATGCCTCGTTCGAATCGCGGACTCGCTGTGCCACTAACCCGCAACACTTGCCCGCTAAGTACAATGTGTGGATTTAAAATTCCATTTCCGTCGACGTGATCGCATAAGTTCCGATCCGGATTCCGGAACGGCGCCGTGTTTGTGCAGTTCCACCGGTTTTAAGTGTACTCCTTTTTGTTTTTCCGTTCCGCGGTTATGTTTTGTTACAGTTGCGTATTGATTGTACTTATTGTGCGCGGAGAGAGGGTTAGATCGCTTTTGTTTTCGAGGATCGGATTTTTGAGTTGATTGCTAGTTTTGTTTGGTTGGAGAGAAGTGATGGATGAGAACATGTTTGATTGTGGAGTGAATGGCAAGTAGATATGGCTATTAGTATACAGTGGATGTTTCTTTTTTTCTATGACGTGTCTAATATAGTCTAGCCTTTAACTACTGTATAGTTTATAGGTTCATGACAATGGTGATAGTGGTTAATGCTAGCGAGAATGTTAATTTACTTTTTTCTCAAGAATTTGTACGTTGAATCAAAATTTTTGGTGGTTTTCATTGAATACTTCACGACCCCAATGCCATTCATTTTGACAGTTCAACAATATTCATCGCGTTATTTACGTTATTAAACAGACAAATTTTTCAAACATAATTATGTGGCAAAGGATTATGAATTTCCTACAAAATCCTTTGGATTGTGATAGAAAGTGGGGTGCTGTTCAATTCGATTATGAATATTTACATTTCAATTCAAGAATTCTTATTAAAACCTAATTACAATTCTACTCACACACTCAAGAAATAAAACCTCAAATATACCTGGACTCGACAAAATATTTAAACCCTAACAAAAACCTAAATTTAATACTGAGAAAGCGTTTGCCCTAAATTTAAATGCCTACATCTTAAGTCCAGTGACCTTTGGGCAACCCTTTCTTGACTATTTCCAAGACTATTTGTCATCTGGTATTATCCCTACCCGGGGAAAACCGGGTAAGACCATCACTTATTTGAATTAATTGCTGTGCCCGAGATCAAAACATGGGTAGTCTAAGATTTAGACATTTTTGCTTGTAATGCTATTCATCTTTGTCTATGTTCAGCGTGTGTATCATAATTCGTCTAGATTAGGGATAGTTTTTTTGCGTTGTAAGTAGTTTATTGGATGAGTTACGTAGCGTTTCTTTTTTCATTTAGGTTTAACTTATTGTTTGTCAATGACTCACTGCTTATCTTAACTTATACGCACATACCTTTCAACGTGGTTGAGCTGAATTTTGCTGATTTATATATTGCAGGCAACTGGTTAAATTAGTCGTTTAATAGTTAACCGCCTGACCTTTGGAAGTAGTGCTCGCCTCGCTTCGCTCTCTTTGCTCGCACGCGGTTGATCACAGTTCTAACCTAACCTAACCCATTTGGTCGGGGTGCCCTGGCTTAGTTACTGCGACCTATTCGGCTCTCGCGTGATTGGTTACAGTTCCAACCTAAACTATATATCATTCAGACCGTTAGTTGAACGACCGCCGTTTAGTTAAAAGGCTAGGCGTTTAACTAAACGGCTAATTTAACCAGTTGCCTGCGACATTTACATAATGTTCGTGAACGGGCACCGTCAGTAGGAACTGGTCATCTCTTAGCGGTCATGGCTTATTTTAATTTCTGAATTGTTTTATTTATATCTGTTATTATGGACACTTTTAACGTGCACCTTTTTCTGCATCGTTCTCACATGTATAATTTAAAACATAAATGATGTAACCAATATTTTGTAACAATTTTATAATTTAAAAGAGTGTCCGTGAGTTTCTTACCCGTTCTTCTCCATAAGTACCTACTACGCTTTGGAATGGGCAACTATAGCTTCATCTTTCTGACTGTGACTTCATTCAAAAGTGCCTGTTATTGGTTTATTTGAAATAAATGGTTTGAGTTGAGTTGAACAAGTGAAGTAGGTAGGCATACCACTAATATGGTTTCGTGGTTTGAAAAACAATTGAACTTCTCATATTATCTCTTTTATTGTAGTGAAATCCGATTATGGGATTGTGGCGGCATCTACATAGCCAGATGAGAACTAATTATCACACTGACGTCACGCAAAATCCTGCATCGCGCACGCAGAGTTTTCCGCGACTAGCATACGTCACGACTTCAATCGTCGAGCAGTAGCCCATCAGACACAACACCCGTCTGGTCGGAGGATCCTATCTTTTCTATGGGCGATGAGGGAACCCCTGCTCCTGATGCCTCTATAGGATGATGTAAAATGATGGAGAGTGGCTTCACGATAATAACAAAATGTGATGGCAGGACGCAGTTTTGTGCCCCGGAGGTACCCCGCGTTCTAACCAAAAGCGTTCGTCGCGCGAGTAGGCGATCACCGCGCATGTTGTTATGAATTTTGACGTACAGACCGCGTCTTATTTAAAAGCGATCGTCGCGCGAATACGCCATCATCGCGTGCATTTGTCACGTTTTTTGGCGAACCGGAAAGGGCCCTCTGTCGGCGCAAACACGCGACTTGATTGATCGCGCGACTATGTCATATTAATATAAAACGCACCGATCGCTTCTCATTATCTTCAACATTTTTAGAGCATTATGTCCAATACCAAAGCTTGAATTCCTTATTTACCCTAATACAAAGGAACCTTTATCCAGATACAACTTACTTCTAAATCTGAATTCTAATCTAACCTAATTACGTTACCTTTTGGTCAACCAACCAATCTCGCACAAAGGTAACAGCTTTCTGCAGCTATTTAAAAATGTAACCTAGCACAATAGACACACACACACACTCACAGAGGGTTGGGACTCAATTAGTACACTGCCTTCGCTGTGTTACCTACAACCATTTGATTAAGAGAATGTAAATAATTTGTTGTTGGGGATCCAAGTTGAGGATAATAGCGGATATTGAGGAAACAAAAAAAAAAAACAGTGGCACTCCGGGAGTGCCGACAGAAGTGAAAACAAAATACAAACGGAATACTTTGCCATCACTCACTGACATATCGGAAATACATTAAAACCGAGTACATCCCTAGGACAGCCGAATACATCCGAAGCGGTGTCGATTACGGTAACAGTGACGCGAGTTGAATAGTTTTTTCCCATCTCAAAAAATGCCAATCGCGCCTAAAAAGTTTTCACTTCAAAAATAATAATCCCCTCTATTATGACTAAAATACACACGAGCCCCAAGCAACAGACTAACTGGCTAGTTTGGAGCTCACTGGCAAATAATACTCGTAGATTATAGGTACCTAGCGGTAGGTAATTTTGACAAAAAAAATATTTTCTATTTCTATTTATTGGTATACCTAGTAATACTCATAATATGCAGCCTGTGGGCAAAGTATACTCGTGCGGCATACAGCACCCTTCGCGTCCAGTTCAATAACGCGTTCAGGGCGGTGATGGGGCTGCCCCGCTACTGCAGCGCCTCGGGCATGTTCGCGGAGGCGCGCACCAGCTACTTTTACGCGACGATGCGCAAGCGGTGCGCGTCTCTGGTGCGCAGAGTGCGGGCCCTGGGTCCTGGCGATGATCGCCAACAGACTGGATTGCCCTTACATCCGGCAATGCTGCAGCAGATATATTGTTATATTGTGAGTGTTAGTTAGTTCGTTTTTGTCTGTGCTTGTTATCCTGTCTGTATCCTTTTGTGTATCTGTTTTTATATGAATCTTGTTACTTGAATTAAACTAATTTTATTATTATTATTATTTATTATAAAAAACTTGCACTTCGAAATCATTACTTAGGTTCTCCGCTATTGCTGCTAAATTGGACCAAATCCCTAAGAATTCTCAGTACCTACGAATATTGTGCCAGAAGTGGATTAAGCGGTGTTTAGTTAAAACCGATGAGAGGGTAAGATCCAATGATTATTCCACCGTATTGTCTAATTTACAGTCTGTAGTAGCTACTTGTAATTTCCCCGACACTGTGGAAATGGTGTAAACTTCGATCTTCAAACGTAATTAAAAACAGCTTTTAATTGTCGTTTGATTTGGTCTTGCAAATGTGTGCGTTGGTTTTATGGAGTGTGCATGGATTTTGAAGGTAATTAATTGAGAAGTAAAGATAGTATGAGTTTGTAAGGATTGTAGCAGGTGGCGTTCAGAGGGGCAAAACTCATAATTTTAAGAACGTTCACAGTCGGATCTCAGTCTGAATCTGTCAAAAATATTGACAAGTTTTTGACATTGATTGTCGCTGAGATGAGATTGCGACTAGATTTTGAACGTTTTTAGTTACGGGAATTGGCCTTCTGTAGTTTTGTCTATCCCCATGGGAATTAGGCTTGAGTTTTTGTGTATGAGCGCAAGATATTATATAGTTTTTACCTATTAACAATGTAGAAATCGTAATTTGCGAATATATGTTTCAGTGTTTCGAACACTCGTTTAGGTGTTTTACTTATTTAATTACTTTCTCAAGCAAAACTGTTTTAGATACAAAGAAATCAATAAATTGCTTGAATATGGATTGAAACAGCAGTTTTTTTTCTAAAATTCGTGAGATTCTTATTAAGTTCTTTTGCTATCTGGATATATAGGTACTTGTAAAAATGCAAAACCGTGACATAACGTGACGCGTGACAAATGTGCCCAAACCTCAATAATGAGGTTATAATTTAGTTTTTTTTTTTTAGTTTACTTAGTTATTAAAAATCTTATGAAAATCATTATAAAAATCTTAAATTCAATTAATTTAAATTTCAATCTAATCCCATAGAAAGATTTAACGTCTGAAAGCACTAAATTACAACAACCCGTAACTTAGATTAACCAAATAACTTGAAAGCAACATGTAAGATTCAATGGTGATGCAATCCCATTACCCAGATTGGAATGGACTTCGCTAATGGTAGTTCGGTAAACCATGAAATTGTGAGTCCTCTTACTGAATGAGAATCGGGTTTTTTATGGGGAGGGTGTACCTAGGTTGTATGTTTTATATTCTTCGTTTTGTGAGTTAAGGACGGAGAAATCGGTATTTTAGAGCGTGAATTGTGTATTGATGGATTCTATTCATATTTAATATAACAAACTAATATTGTATAGAGAAAAGACATGATTTTTTGTATGTTACTTCGTTACGCTTTCACGCTAAAACAGCTGGGCAGATTTGGATGAAATTTGGCACATGGGTAGAATTTTTATCTCGATATTCCCACGGGATCAAGACTTACCTATATGGGTAAAACAGCGTGGCGCAGCTAGTATTTAATATATAAATGCGAAAGTGAGTCTGTCTGTCTGTTACCTTTTCACTCCTAAATGGCGTAACGGACTTTTAAGCAATTTGCCACAAAGATAGACTGTGACTTGGGTTGGGGATACTTTTTATCCTGGTAGTACATACATTCCCGTGGGGTAATTTTGACCTTCATGCGGGCGATACCGCGGGCAAAAGTTAGTTTATTCTAAGAATGGAATATAATGCTTTTAATAGAAGCTCGTTTTGACTCTTAAAAAAACAACGTTAAGTAAGGATAATATAACATAACATGACGCATGTAATTTCTGAATGTATAGACAGATACTATGTTTTACCTTGTAATACCTCATGACATATTTCCCCGTCCTGTTTCAGCCCAATGTAGTAGAGTGAAAGCCTATAACTAAAAACCAGGCACAAATCTAGCCTCGGGGCTGTTGCTGAGAACTTTTGATGAAAAAACCCAGTAACACTTTATCCGATATTTCAGCTCAGCAGTAAAAAGGATTTTTTTTTTTTTGTTTTTTTTTTTTTTATAGAAAGCTTGGTATGAATAAATTCTTGAAACAGAAAAAAAAGCACAAATATGAGCGAAAAAATCTCGATCCCAGGAAAATTACCTGAAAATGTATGACACAATGTTTGTATGACGTAATAGAGGTTTATTAATTTATACTTTAAACACACAAATGTACAGACGCTAGCACATCAAGCTACCCCAAACTGTAAAATTTTCCCAATCAACTTTGAACCTTATATGTTAATTAGAATTTTTGTCTGTTTGTCTGATTGTCTGTATGTATGTCCGGGCTAATCTCTAAAAGTGCTGCATGGATTTACATCAAATTTTGCATGAATATTACTAAGAGGTCGGGTCAACATATAGGCTACATATTATCACGCTATCACCTACGGGGGAGGAGCTGTGAATCTTTATTTTTCTTACGCATTCTGTGATAGCGTGTAATCTAACGACGCATATTTAAATGTTGTTTTTGAGTAAGCCATGCTATTATCTAGCTTTACACTATAAAAACTACGCCATTTAAGTAACTTGGGCAGAGAAACATAGTTTAATGAATGATAGTAGTACAAAGAAAATTTAGAAGCAGCGCCATCTATGAGATTTCATAAAAATCAAATCAAGTTACATGTTAACAATTTTTGGAAATTAATAATTTAAATTTGATCATGTTGGCGAGGTTAGTAGTTAGTTATTCTTAAAATTCATAGATGGTAATGTGCATTTTCTTCATAAAAGTTGTATCGTATAGTTCGTTTTGACAAATTCAAGGTCCAACAAAACCCTCAAAATCTTGAGCAGAGTTGAGAAAGACAATTAAAAAAAAATGCGGTGTTAAGTATTACAAAAAAGTTATGTTCATTGATGATGATCATTTCTTCATCAATTTCATGTTGTTAGTACAAAATAAACATTGACTGTTAATAATTTTGTTCGGTATTTATCTGTGTGATTAATGCTTGGTAATTAATATATTTTCATGTCGTATACCTAATTATAAACTTAAATGTGATGTAAAACGTCGCCTTCTCGACGGTGACCAAAATTGGGATGACACCCTCGCGGAGGCGAGCGTCAGTGACAGTCCCAGCCGCATGCGTCATCTGTTTGCCGTCATCTTGGTGTTTTGCGGAGTCGCGAACCCGGTAGCTTTGTGGGAGAAGTATCGCCATCATCTGTCTGAAGATTTTCTACGAGCTTTGAGGCGTGCTACTGGAGACAAAGTCGAAGTAACTGATGAACGCATGCTGAACACCTGTCTCAGTTCACTTCAAGATGTGGTCATTTCTATCGGCGGCAATCCACTGATCGAATATGAGTTACCAGCTCCCCAATCATCACCGCATCAAGACCGTGGAAATCGGGAGTATAACGCTGAGACAAATTATGATCCGGGCGAAATTACCACCATACGAAATGACCATGTCGCTTTGTTCTCTTCAGAGCAAAAACAAATTTATGACACCGTCCTTGAAAGCGTTGGGCAAAACCAGGGTAAAATGTTTTTCTTGGATGCTCCTGGTGGAACTGGAAAAACATTTGTTACCACTGGCATACTTGCAGAGGTCAGGAGGCAAGGCAAATTTGCTATTGCTGTAGCGTCGTCGGGAATCGCTGCCACACTGCTTCCGAGTGGCAAGACAGCACATGCGATGTTTAAAATTCCTATCGATTTAGAGAGCGCCGAAACGCCTGTTTGTGGTGTGTCACGTAACAGCGATAAGGGACAAGTGCTCAAGGATTGCTCTCTGATCGTATGGGATGAGTGTACGATGGCCAATAGGAAGGCAGTTGAGGCCGTGGACAGAACCCTGCAGGACATCCGCAGGAACGAACATTTGATGGGTGGTGTCACAGTTCTGTTCAGTGGCGATTTCCGGCAAAAGCTTCCCGTGGTGACGTGGGAATCGAGGGCTAACGAGGTGAATGCTTCGTTGAAACGATCTACGTTGTGGTCACGAGTTCGTACGCTGCGCTTGACCATTAATATGAGAGCTCGACTCGGCGGCAATGCACGTGCTCAATAATTCTCCGATGTTCTTCTAAGTCTTGGCGAAGGTACTCTACCAGAAGAGAGAGGTGGACAGGTGGTGCTTCCAGAGTCTTTCGGTAGAGTGGTATCCAGCTTAGAAGAACTCATTCGCTGTGTGTACATCAGTCGTATACCGCACCAGCAGAATTCTTGGGTGTGTGAGCGGGCCATTTTGACGCCCAAAAATGATCAGGCTGCAGCAATTAACGAATGCATTCTCTCGGAAATTGAGGGGAATGGTCTACACCACGATAAACACTTTTGTCGAGCAAGATGACGCCACACATTATCCCGTGGGATTTCTGAACTTCCTGTCAGCAAGTTGACTTCCAGCGCATACCATCAAGCTAAAGGTCGGCCCGATTATGCTTCTTCGGAACCTATCTCCTCCGAAGTTTTGTAACGGGACCCGCCTTAAAGTCATCTCGCTCCACAGACACACCATTGAGGCGGAAATTCTTACGGGTTGTGGCGTCGGCGAGGCAGTATTTATACCACGCATTCCCCTCATACCTCATAACTTCCCGTTCCAGTTCAAGCGCGTACAATTCCCCGTGAGTGTTTGCTTCGCGATGACCATCAATACGTCGCAGGGGCAGACACTGAGGGCAGCGGGTGTCGACCTCAGGACGAGTTGCTTCTCACACGGGCAACTGTACGTCAATTGCTCCCGCGTCACCAGTCCTCACTCTCTCTACATTTTGGCTCCTGGCAACATAACTACCAACGTAGTTTATAGGGAAGTGTTGTAAGGTATGATACCTTTGTACGTATTTTTACTCTTTTGTGTCCTAGAATGTATTCCTGCATTATTTTCTCTATTTCCTTCAGTCACATCTTATGACTGAACTCAGCAGGATTCCAATATAACTCCCTTCACTTGCTTCGCTTGAAAAAAAAAAACTTATATTTTAATGCTGTTTTAAAAGTTGTTTCCTTATAATGCTATAGCGACACTGGCATCTTAGGTATTTTTAGTGCTGTAGAGCCTTCACGCAGACGACGTCGCGGGCAGCAGCTAGTTATAAATATTTTAGTGTCATTATGTCGTTCGCTTCCGGCCGAATGTTTTGGTTATTATGTCGGTAAATTAACGTACTCCTAATTTACATAATTATCTGGATAATACAGGATTAATGTAACCTTTTAACTTGTTTTCGGTTTGTTTGCGTATATGTAGAAGCTAAATGATAGGAGGGTAATTTATTCTGTGCGGTCCTCGATTGTAAATACTTCTGCTTTTTGTCCTTTTTTAATTCTAATACTTAAAAATATAATTTATATGTATTTAGTTGAATAAAGGAAATAACCTTGTATATCGTCTGTATAGTTACACAACGCTTTGTCTTCTTCTTTCGAAAGTCAAATTACTGACGACTGAAAGAGAGAAATCGGTGTGTTGTCAATTCATCTGATACGTAATACGTTTATTAGTCAGGGGATTAATATAATAGCGATGCGGCCGGTATTAAGCTTTGTGCAAAATGCATGGTGCTGCATGTTTTTGACATTTCATCTCAGATTATCGTCTTCGTGATCCATAAAATGATGATTATGCTTTGACTGCATTATAATAACTGTAAGGAGAAATACATCAATACAATTATAGAGGTATGAGGAACAGGGTGTAAAGTTCACTAATCCTCTCTAGAAAAGGGAGGATCCTCCGACCAGACGGGTGTTGTGTCTGGCGGGCAATAACTGCCCGATGATTCATGTCGGGCCGTTGTATCTATGCTAGTTGCGCGGTAAACTCTGCTTGCGAGATGCAGGATTTCGTGACGTCAGTATGACGCGTTGTTCGCATGTGGCGTTGTAGATACCGCTACACAATTAAACAACTTCAGGTCTATGTATTGTCAGGGAAATTAAATTACCTTAAAAAGGTGGCTGGGACAGACTGTATGGGAAAGCGGAGGACAGGGTGTTGTGGCGCAGCCTGGGTGAGGTATATGTCCAGCAGTGGACTGCGACAGGCTGAGTTGAATGAATGATAGCCATTTCATAAAATTGACAAAGAATCACAATTGCGATTTGAATCGTATGAGTTGATTGTCTTTTATTTCTTTAATTAATTTCCCTGACTTTACAAGATTACCATCAAAATCTAAAGCAGGGTTTGCTGTACCTACCTCAGATTTAATCCCGAAACTAAAATTGCCATTAGAAACAGAACAACCTGTCACAAGGCCCCGGTGATTCATTAAACTGATGTCACTGCGGTCGCGGAATGAATTGTGGACCAAATTAATTGTAATGTGTTTGTTTAGATTGTGTTACTTGTTTACAAGTTACCTTGTTTTATTGGAAAGTCAAGTGGAGCTTTGTTCTTTGGAATACTTGGTTTGGCATTCCATCAGCATAGGTATTCACAACCACTCGATACGCTTCCGTACCGTGTCGAACATCAATCAATGTTATCGTAGGAGTCCTCTAAACGCTGCTCATAAGTCCAAAACCCGAAAATTTTGTCAGAGTAAATCAATTAGACGACCGCTATTCTTCTGACAGCTGTTTGATGTCGGGGGCAAGGCAAATCAAGTTATCGAAATGTATCATTTTCGATACGATAGCCTGTCGTATGGTTGTGAATAGCTATGCAGGACTGCTGCTGGGTGCTGCTCTGGGGCACCTGATTTCTCTCCGGACGTGAGGGAAGAGAAAGTGCACCTGTGTTTGCGCATACACCTGTGCACTATAATATGTCTCGCACCGAAGGCTGGTCTCCTCTGAGATGGCCAAAATTCTGTCTGGAGGACTATTTTTCAGCATAGCATAATCATATATAATGCTCTACCACACTGCCACAGGTTTCTTCTCTATGAGAGGTAGTGGGCCATAATCCACAACGCGGGCCCAGTGCGTGTTGGTGAATGTCATAATGTCTTGGAATTTTGGTTCTAAGACATGTCGGTTTCCTCACGATGTTTTCCTTCACCATTTTGAGAGCAATGGTTATGAAATTATATAAACAAAGTAAAGTGTCTACCTGGTTTCGACATACAACTCGTAAGTCGGGGCCATCAGTTCTATTCGGCTAGGCCGAGCAAAAGAAATATAAACAAAATATGTAATAATATATATTTTATTTAATAAAAACGTTTAGAAAAGGTGTATATTTAGCCAAGAGTAGTAAATTTCCTATACAATTATAGTGCCTAAAAATAAACTAAAACTAAAATATTTTCTATAGTAATGATGGTTCGCAAATAGATTCAGGTAGCGACGCACCCGAACTAGGTTTATTCAAACCTGTATGTGTATTGAGTATTGTGAAAGGCTGCTAGTTCTTAGAAAGTAGGTCAAAATGAGGCAGCAGCGTCTTCCTATCTACTAGAAAGAGTGCATTGCAACATGCAACAGAAGATTACTATAACCACTACAGTCCGGCCGTCGAGAAAATACGTTCCTGCCTCTGTCAGTACAAACTAATACGTGTTTTGCGAATTTGATCTTTATTAACTACTAGAATTGTCACACTGACAGGTTTCAGGAATTCATTTAACGGCCAACGCCAACGCCAGATAATTTTATCCGAGGAATAATTTTGAATTGCTGTCAGTTCTGCCATACAAAAACTGTCAGACGTCAATTTTATTCCACGAATAAAAATTATCTTTCTATTGAAAAAAAAATCAGCCCTTAGTGGAGTCAATATTTTCTTAATTTTTTTAGCATTTTTATCAGTCCACGCGTAGTAGGTACAGACGCCAGCACATCAAGCTACCCGAAACTGTCAAATTTTCCCAATCAACTTTGAACCTTATACTTTAGCGATAAAGTTGAAAATCTATTAAAGAAATTTGACAGATTGTAGTAGCTTGATGTGCTGGCGTCTGTACCTCATTGATGTAAAAGATACTTCATAATTCAACAATTTTACAATAATTATCTTCCTCTATTAGAAATATTGATGTCATCAATCACTCCAGTCATGCTATTCTGCATTGGGGTTTTAATTTGTCATGTAAACTGGGATTGAAATCCATCTATTCTCTTTAAAGCTTAAATGCGTATCAAAAATTCACATTCACGTTGCACTGATGTCGAAAAATAAATCCAATACTTATCAACATAAAGTTCAGTTTTTTCAACACTGTCTTCTGCCAGCGACTTCATAATCAGCCTATAATGTTCCCACTGCTGGGACACAGGCCTCCTCTCAGTGAGAGGGAGTGGGCCGCAATCCACCACGCGGGCCCAGTGCAGGTTGGCAGATGTCATCATGTCTTCGAATTTTTGGTTCTAGGACATGCCGGTTTCCTCACGATGTTTTCCTTCACCGTTTTTAGAGCAGTGGTGATGAAATAATTTACTCAAAGTAAAGCGCCTGTCTGGATTCGAACCTACGACCTACAACTCGTAAGTCGCGGCCGTTATCACTTGGCCACCACTGCTAGCGACTTCGTTTGCGTGAAATTTGTTACCTCAACCCATCCCAACCCGTCGCATCGGATTTATGTGATAGACATCAGACACACACAGACCACACATCACATTATCGATAATTATGTGATTAGTTTAGAGATAAACTATAATTATACTCTCTATACTATATCTCCATGTATCCTTTTATTCGACCGACGACCTTGTGAAGGCCGCAGGAACCCGTTGGATGCGAGAAGCACAGAACCGGTCGAAGTGGAGGTGCTTGGTCAGGCCTATGTCCAGCAGTAGACGTCTTTCGGCTGAAATGATGATGGTGATCCTTTTATTACATTCAAGATAGAATTTTATCTGATCTTGGTGGCCCTGCTGCTACATGACTCATTTCGGCATGTCTTAGAACCAAACTTTCGAAGACATGTGACATGTACCAACCTCCACTGGGCCCGCGTGGTGAATCACAGGCCGTTCCCTCTCACCGAGAGAAGGCAGTACCAGCAGTGGGAACATTATAGGCTAATTAAGCTGAAATTTCAATTTAGTAAGAATTTTAGCAGCGGTAGAGCAATAAAGTGGTCGACTACACCTTTTTTTTTTTTTTTTTTTTGTTGCGCGATGGAAATATTCATGGACTTCCTCCATCGTGGGGGGACAGAGGGGCATGCGCGACTCTTACCGGCTAAAACCACCGCGGTGTTCCACCTCTACCTATGGCCGGGGGTGCGGGATTCGCATAAGCATTCACCGCTCCATTTAGATTTCTTGGAAATCTCGAGTTATTTTCAGTACTAAATAGAACTTCCATCAAATTAATTTCAATGTAGGCACAAACATTTAATTATATCGTGTTACAAATGATGTAAACAAGACCATGGTGATGACATTTAGGTGAAATATTTTAAGTGTATAGTACTCGGGTAACCTTATGAATTCTGGAAAATGGAGTTAATTATGACTGTAATTTGCTAAGCATCATATTCTTTCTTGAGTGAGGATCAAATGTATTTTACTTAGAAGTCTGCCATCATAGGGATTATTAACGTTAGTATGTATGAATAAAATGTTATTAAGTACCTATATTATTTTAAATATGCTTTATTAGTTACTAGAATATAATATACACTGAATAAACTTCTTATACTAAATTAACTAATAACCTAACCTAACTAAAACAAAATCCGGTACAAGTGGCAAAATTAAAAAAAAAAATAGACTCCCAGATCTTTAAATCCGAGAAAAATCTTCATTAATAACTAACATTAAAATAATTCCAAATAACAACAGTCACAACAACACGTCAAACTAATCAAATAATCCGCCCCTCGGCGCAAAGGTGCCCAAAACGCTTGCTGCATTGCCACGTTGGATGGCAATGGCTAATCTTTGCATCAAGAACGAGTCAGAGCGGGAGTCACCCGTTTTGTCACGGAGCTTGAGCCCTATCTCACTAATGAGCTTCTTGGCCTCCACCACCCATAGTCTCCACGGCAATGAGCACAAAATGGTAATGAGCCAATAACGGTGCGTACTTCACCCTCTTCTTCTCAGCGGCAGCGTATTCCGCTGCTGCTGAACGGTGTATCTAAATTAGCACGACTAAGCTTTTTGAATCAGAACAACTTTTACTATGGGACCAAACCTGAAATCGCGAAAAAAAAAATCTGCTGTTCAGTACATTTTGACCAGTTAGGTGAACATAAACGACTAAACAGCAGATTTTTTTTCGCAATTTCCGGTTTGGTCCCATAGTAAAAGTTGTTTGTTATCATGAGTAAAATCACGTGTTTAAGTATCGGTCACTAATTACCATGTGTCCAGCAATGGACGTCTTTTTTTCTGAAATGATGATGTTGATAAATAAGTTTTTCGTTACTTTTACGAGCATTCATTATAACCTTTCCCTGAATGGCATTACTTTTAAGAATATTGAATTAATTGTTGACAGATTCTTACTTGCGGAACTGGCTCTTGCGGCCATATACCTACGCCGATATTTTCGGGTTTTCATGGATGGTAAACAAACAGGCAGATCACTCAGGCATTCGAGAGTATACTTACCAGCGCAGCGCCTCAATTGTGTCTCACACTTTCTAGCACAATTCGAAGGATATTATGCAATTACCCCACACTGGGCCCGCGTGGTAGATTACGGCTCACTCCCTCTCATTGAGAGGAGGCCTGTGTTCCAGTAGTGGGAACATCATGGACTGATTATGCTTACACCTATACCCTCTTACTAATAAACGTTGTATAGCTTCTGTATAGTTACACAACGCTTTGTCTTCTTCTTTCGAAAGTCAAATTAATGGTGACTGAAAGAGAGAAATCGGTGTGTAACTATTCATCTCATATCATACGTTTATTAGTAATGGAGCTAATCTATAGCCAGTGTGTTGTCATCTGAGTAACATGGGCCCAACAACAGTAAAAGTCAGTACAATGGGGCAATCGAAATCCGGAAAATCAATTTCGCCCTTTCCGGGCATTCAGTACCAAACACAAAAAAAAAGCTTTTAAACGCCTCATTAATATAATTCAAAGAGAAAAATACCCATTAAAATGAAACGAGTACGTTTGAATACCGACAACTGAATTCATACCGTTTAAGAATCTCATGTTTGTTCGACGATATCGTTCGGTAAATGGATATCCTGACGACATCTGCGGGCGACAAATTACCTATTCTATTTGTCATCTCGCTACGGAACGCGGTACTGGTGGATTTGTTGGGGTTCCGTGGGAATTTGTTGTTACTTTTTTATTTTATTGGTTTATGATCTGTCTAAAGGCCAACGGATACAATAGAATAGACATTTATTTTGCAAATATTGGTAACTCGCTGCTGCCCGCGACTTCGTCCGCGTGAAATCCTATCCTAACTAAAAGTAAGATTGATTGTTTGTCGGTTACCTTTTCACGCCTAAACCAATGAACCGATCATATACGTTGTCAGGTGTACAGAAACGGACATAGGGTACCTTTCATCTTGAAAAAAAGTGCTGTTCCCGAGGAAAACAACAATACACGTGACGCCATCTATTAATTATCATAATAATGTTATTGTTGTCTTCCTCAGGAACATCACTTTTTTTCGGGATGAAAGGTACCCTATGTCTGTTATTGTAATAGGTGTTATGACATATTAAAGCTCAGTCATAATATTTCACCATTCGGCATGCAACAATTTATATTATTCACATTCACGAAGATCTCTTTGAGTGTGAGAGTACACAGAACTAGTTTTATATCAATGCATTTCTTTGTCCTTTGATTTCTTGAGTTTTTCAGCCTATACCACAGGCCTGTAAATACCCATAGAAGGACGTAAGCGTCTCAAATAAATTTTCACGTACAACGTTTTAAGTGGTTTTCGTCCTGTAGATTTCTTATAGAAATGTCAACAATGGTGTATAGCTAGATAGAATAAATAATGAGTGTAAAACTAGTAGGTGCACTTAAATCTTGCCCTTATCGCAATTTATTTGTGGTTGGCCCAATATCTTCTTCTTCCATCTTAGAAGATGCACAAGATAAGGAAATAATCGGTTTGAATGTTTACTACGTTTAGTGCAAATGCATGGTGACCACTCCCTTTCGGAGAGAGGAGGCATATTGTTTCCTAGCAGTGGGAACATTATAGACTGATTATGTGTGTGTGAAGTGTGTATGGAATAATGCACCATTTCTTTCGCATTTACAAACGATAACGATACAAAATCGCATGCACGGAACCTATTCCCCAATCCGTACTACCAGTCTTCTTTTCTCACCTTATGTTTTCGCGAAATATTTTCGAGGTTCAGTGATTGATGTTCGGGTGACGCGTTGCCGGCTAATGCCTGCTAGAAGATTGATATGTCCCCACGGTATTAGCTACGTGTTTCATTTCTCTATGTTATTTAAATACGATGGTGTTCGGTGATGAATAGGTATTTGATTGCTTTTAAATTTTTTTTTTCTTTATTTAAATGTGGATGTCTTGTTTGGATTTAAGTATTTTGGCGGCATTGACGTATGTTTTTGGAAAGGTGTTTTGTATATTTACCTACTTACAAATCAGTTAGAATCACGTCTGTAATAGCTTATTCTTTCTGTACAAATTGTCCTTTGTCCGTTTAGTTGTCCGTTGTTCTTTGTTTATTCAGTCAACAATACAAGTACTTAGTCTAATTAGTTATTTACCCTATACCACTTCATAATACCTGTCGTCGACATATTGTTCCAACATAGCATTTGGGATGATAAGTAGGAAGGCAATCGTTATACTATTTTAACGAGAAATGTGAATCTAGCGTTTAACATAATATATGAAAAAAATAATGGTTTACCTAACACAGAAATTACAAGAGGATACCTTTGAGTAAAGAGACTCCAAATTCATAACTTTTTTGTTATAAAGGCATAGCTTACAAACCTATAGTTCACTTAAGGCATTCCAATGATAACAGTAATTGGAATGCCATTATAGTCAGCAGTATGATAAAGTCGCCAAGGTTTTTGTAAAGGTATCTCAATGTATCTCATGAAAGTGTAAATAAACTATGTTCAGGTTAAATTCTCGCGCAATCACTTACTAAAGCGTATTATTAATACATTCATCTGTATTTGGAACGTATCAACTTTATCACTTTTTCCAATAATTATTCTTTGAATAACATTATTAGCTAAAATTGTAATTGAAAAATTGAAGTTATAAAACTAACCTCAACTAGTGTCAAATTAAAAATATCTTTCAGTAGATTTAAAATTCTATCTCACAATGGGTCTTATTAGAAGGCTAAAAGTTACCCAAAGGGCAATAGAGATGCTTGGGGTTTCACTGCGTGATCGAGTCAGAAATGAGGAGATCCGTAGGAGAACCAAGGTAACCGACGGCAGTGGGCAGGGCACATTGCTCGCAGAACAGATGGCTGATGGAGCCGAAAGGTTCTGAAGTGGCGACCGCGTACCGGAAGACGTAGCGTTGGAAGGCCTCCCACAAGGTGGACCGACGACCTTGTGAAGGCCGCAGGAACCCGTTGGATGCGAGAAGCACAGAACAGGTCGAAGTGGAGGTGCTTGGGGGAGGCCTATGTCCAGCAGTGAAAGTCTTTCGGCTGAAATGATGATAATAAGATTTAAAATTAGAATTTCAGGTTTAAGTGTTCAAATAATCAAATCAAACCACTCAATGTGCACTAAAAATTGGCATTCACAGACACGTTGTCTGATCCATTTGTTTGCATTTTCAACAGGCCGTACCATCTTTGCTTCTTGGGCAGGGTTTACTCAGCCCTACATTTAATTCACACGTCTGACGACAACCCCTCGTTATGTTTTCATTCTCAGTAAACAAACTCCGACATTAAATAATTGCTAACAAGCTGGCTGAGCGATTAAAGAGGTTGTTGACATTAAAATATAAATAATGTTTGAAAATGTCGCTAGCAAAAGAGACTTAATGTCCGCTGACTTCAGTAGGTAGATGGAAAAAGTGAAAGACATTTTATTTTAAAATTATCTTGGTTTGATTTTTATGTAAGTTTTTAATTACATACAAAACTTAAAAATGAGCAATTTGCGTACGTATGAATGTAAACTGTCTGGGCTGCTTGAATAACTAAAAGAGAAAAAATGCGGTCAAGTGCGAGTTAGACTCGCACACGAAGGGTCGCGCACCACAAACCAAAAATCGCTGAAAAAAACACATTTCTTGTATAGAAGGCCCCCTTTAATTTTTAACTTTATATTATTATTTTATAAAAAGTACACTTTTTATAATATTGAACTCACTTCTGTGCGCTTGTGTCCTCTTTTCTATACTTTATTGCATAACATTCAAAGTATGCAAACTGGAATTCTGAATTTCTGGAGTTGTAGACTCGACCACAAATAAATTAAGTTCGCGAGTCACCTATAGAAAAAATAATATTGTGTAAAACTGACGATTCGCCCGTTTCGGGCGAGTAAATTCGTGCGAATCGACTTATAAGCCGTGCCAACGGTGATCAAACGATAACAAGAACGTTTAAACCAACCGTTTTTTTTTCTAAGAAAATTACCAAATAAATCTTGCACCGTGTAAATCAGTTTACACAACGAATTCAGTTACAAAACACCCATTTAAAGGACACATTCATCCTCGTTTCTTCCACGACACAAAGTGAACGAACTCCGCACGACTCTTCAATTATTCACTATAAAATTAGGAGTAATTGGAGTCCAGTAAAGCAATCTAGATAAAAGCCCCGGCTGAATATAGCCCATGAACGCTTTAAGACGAGTACGTACGGCGTTTACTGCCTACCCTGAAATATGATAGGTGCCGCGATGTAATCTTTTTGAGTATGTCCAAGATTTACTTTACGTTGATGTCGGGTTTATGTTAGGATATCCGTTTTTAAATGGTTTACTTTTTGTTTCTGTTTAGCTGGGATGAAGAGAGGGTTTATTGGTAGGGAACATTTTTAAGACTCCGTACTAAAATGCATAGGTGACTCAAATGGAACTTTATTATTCGTGCGTAAACAATAAACTTTTTTATCTAACGTTAGAGGTGTAGCATAATCTACCTATAATGTTGCCACTGCTGGGACACAGACCTCTCTTCCAGAGGGAGTGGGCTGTAATCTACCACGCGAGCCCAGTGCGCGTTGGTAGATGTCACATGTATTTGGATTTTTGGCTCTAGGACATGTCGGTTTCACGATGTTTTCCTTCACCGTTCTGAGAGCAGTGATAGAGCAGAGTAATGAACAAAGTAAAGCGCTTGTCTGGGTTCGAACCCACGACCTACAACTCGTAAGTCGGGGCCGTTACAACTGGGCTACCACTGCTCACTTGATGGAGGTGTGCCTTGGCTGAAATAAGACCTAAATATGGACATATATCATCGCACCTGTATTCCTCGAAGAGATCGGCAGAGGTGTACCTTTAGAACACCAACATTTCGCCAGTTAACTAGGTATGTGGAGTTCGATGGCAAGGGGGCGAAGCTTAAATATATTTAGCTTATCAAATACAAGAGGGTATAGTCAGCGCGGAACTAGTTGGCCGCTGAGGTGGGGACAGGGGTGAGGCGGCGGTTCGCAACGCACTTACTGAGTAATGCGCCCCGCCCCTCCGTCCCACCGCTCACATACCTAAGGCGCGGCCAACTAGTTCCGCGCGGACTATAGTCGGACTCGCATGCGAAGGGTTCCGTACCAAAAGGCAAAAAACGCCAAAAAACACGTTTCTTGTCCATACAAGAAATGTGTTTTTTTGGCGTTTTAGCGGCAATGGAAGTACACACTGTGAAAAAAACCGTCTACCTATTACGATTCGGTCCATGAGATACAGCCCGCTGACAATCAGACGGACGGACGGATGGACAGCGGAGGCTTAGTAACAGGGTTCCGTTGGCACCCTTTGGGCACGGAACCCTAAAATCAGGTACAATTGAACTACATTGAAATAATAAGCTCGCGATCCTTGAACGTTGATGACATAAAGCTTGCAACCGTGGAAAAGATATTTAAATAATTTTTAAAGTCCAATTAAAAATGGAATATACTCACATCAACATAATTATTTAATTAATTTCGATACATGATCGGTACGCGCGAATGCTTTCGAGCTCGTTATGTAGATGACATTCATATAAAATTATTTATTTATTATAAAATTTAATTAAAAATTGCTTTTTATAGGCGGATAAATTGGTTAACGCGACGGTTCCATGTGCTTTGTGAACCTCAGTGTTGCGTCATGTGAGAAAAATGGTCACCATTTCAGCAATGGCCACTGAAATTACTACAAATCGTTAACAATCGCTACTCAAAAGTAACGTGTAACAAACTCAAATCACCAATACATTGTGGCGGCATTCACTCTGACTTCACGCAGCCTCCTGCATCGCGCAAGCAGAGTTCACTGCGCAGCTACATTACTTACAGGGTGAAACTGAAAACATGCGACAAATCGAAATAAAGAAAAGAAAGAAAATACGTTTATTTGCTGCGGTGAACATGACGCAAAAATTAACATAAACACAAAACTAAAATAAAAAAAAAGGTAAGGGAAACATGCGTCACATCGACGCAAAACGGCTATCGCTCAGCATTATGCTGCGACCCTATGCAAGACAGAGCCCCAGCGCTGGTTTTCAGCGACAGCCGGCGCTGACGTGATGACGTCAAATGGGAGATTTTTACTATGGGACCAAACCTGAAATCGCGAAAAAAAAGTCAGCTGTTCCCTACATTTATGTTCGCAAACTCGTCACAATGTAGGAAACAGCTGATTTTTTTTTCGCGATTTTAGGTTTGGTCCCATAGTAAAAGTTGTTCATAATGATGAGTAGGTACAATCTCCCATTTTGATTTGTCGCATGTTTTCAATTTCAACTTGTATATACAACGTCCTGACATCAATCGTCGGGCAGTAACCCATCAGACATAACACCCGTCTGGTCGTAGGATCCTCCCTTTTCTATGGAGGGTGAGTGAAACTTTACGCCCTGGTCCTCATTCCTCTATAACATAATCAGCCTATAATGTTCTCAATACGGGGACACAGGCCTCCTCTCTTTAACCGGTTGAATGCCGTAATTACAGACACAATTAAAAAGCCATTGTGTTTCGCGTGGATCCACGTTTAAGCATACGAAGAGTTAAGAGGGAGTGGACTGTAATCTACCACGCAGGCCCAGTATGAGTTGGTAGATGGTACAGTCAGTTATAGCAATTAGCTGACCCACCTTTGCAACAATGGTTGAGATTAAAAAAAAAAACAAATCGATAGAATTTTATAATTCTTTTGTATTTTATTTATTTGAGCAAAGTATATAAAATATAAAAGAATTATAAAATTCTATCGATTTGTGTTCTAAAAAATCTCAACCATTTGTGCAAAGGTGGGTCAGCTAATTGCCATAACTGACTGTACATGTTTTCGATTTTTTTTTGGTTCTAGGACATGCCGGTTTCCTCACGATGTTTCCTTCACCATTTCACCTATAAGTGGCCAGAAAGTCAAACCACAAATACTTTAATGGCGGTCCGTAAACGGTGCGGCGGCGCAACCAATCACAAACTAGTTAACATTGCGTCAGTAATGGCCGATTCCTAATTTACGGACCGTTATGAGTTAAAATTAAGATTCTGGAATCTTTACCAATAATGAAGCAAAGAACTTATAGCTTTGCATAGTAGACTCTCCAATATGGAAGTAGCTATCCCAAGTAAAATTTAGCTTACGAATCTATTTAAATGCCTAATTTGGCAATAAAGATGCTACCACTGGTAAGCAAATCGATTCGTTTTTTTTTATAGGAACCGGGCATACGTCGAGTTATTCCTGTCTGATCTCCACCCCCTCTCTCGATCCCCTGCTAGTTAGTTCTTCTTCTGTTTTAATCTTTGTCTTGTCCACCGCGTCGTAGACGATCGGCCTAAAAAATAACCTCGCAGTTCTTTACATCGTTGCGACTGATATAACATCACGTTACTCCCACATTTCGCTAGCTATATGTTTTATTGCCGTGTAATCGGGGGAAAGCCATTAAACGACACGAATCCAGGCTCCGTCGGCATCGTGATACTAAGAATTTTGTAGTAGAAAAACCAAAAACCACTTTTTCCTACCATGAGCTCGAAACCAGCATCCACAATCAGTGGTCTTACTTGCTACAAGGAGGTCAGTTTTTAACGAACTCGTCACTTCAAAAAAGGAGGAGGGTCTTTTTTTTATTTTTTATTTATTTATTTCAACAAAAGTTACATAGATGTATTTCACAAATCTTCTGCCAAACTGCAGGACAGTTTGTCGGCAGTCTATGTTCGTCTGTGTGTATTTTTTTGTATGTTCATCGATATTTTCATTAACTCTAGACAGAGTTTAAAAATATTTTTTAATTTAGCAAACTTAATAAAATTGATATTGGTCCCATATGAATTTTATTAAGTTTGCTAAATTAAAAAATATTTTTTTTATAAAATTTATATTGGACCAATATGAATTTTATTAAGTTTCCTTTGGTAGTTTTTGAGCTAACTTTAATAATATGTATTTGTATATTGATGATGTTATAAAACTTTTGTTTAAAGCAAATCGTGATATACGAATTCGTATGGGGTAGGTACGACAACTAAAATGTGTAAAAAAAAATAACTTCCCTTTCGTTTTTTGCCACCAACTTCCGAAATAAAAGTTATTGTTCACTATGTAGTTTTTTATTTTGGAAGACGCTTGTATCGTTTTTGTAAAAAAAAACACGTTTGATGAAATATGTTTTTTCATTGGACTGGGCAAATAAATGATGATTTATTTGCCCAGTCTTGCTGATCTATGGCGTCATGTTCGTCAACGGGCGCCGTCAGTTGGGGCTGGTCATCACTTAGCTGCCTCGGCTTATTTGTAATTATTTTATTTTTTTATTGTTGTTTTTTTACTATTTGCTCTACTATGGACGCTTTTAACGCGTACGTCTTTTTTTACTTCGTTCTCACATATTATTATAAATTCAACATTAATGATGTAACTAGTATTTTTGTAAAAATATAATTTAAAAGAGTGTCCATGGAGTTTCTTGCCCGTTCTTCTCCATAGGCACCTACACTATGGAATGGGCAATCAGTTTCATATTATCTGACTGGCCGACTTCTTGACAATTCAGAAGTGCCTGTAAATTGTTCAATTGAAATAAATTCTTTGAGTTTGAGCTTGTCGACTTCCAGTTTAACCGAATACACCCACAGACACTTTTCCACTTACAGAATATTATTAAATGCTTTTTCTATACAAGTGTTCTAAACAATAGGTACAATAGCAAACGCCGATGTATTAAGCCTGCAACATGAGTCTCTCTGGGGACGGAATGACACTCGGGCTAATGGCTCACCATTCACGCCGTATTATACCCGGAGGTGGCAAATTAACTACGATTGCTTGATCCTTTATAGCTTTTCAGTTATTAGCCTTTATAGCGTTTGCTGTTCATAACTGTTGATACCTACAATTGTTGCAAGCTATAATACTGTTATGGTAAAGTGATAGACGTTTTGCGGTCCACGATTTACGTAGACCGAGTATAACAATAGACAAATTACTAAATAAAATTGTGACAAGGACACACCTATTGGACCCAGTAGCAAGAGTAAACGAGACAGAAATTATTATCTTCTTGAGTATGCAAACTTTTTGTGTGGTTGCAGTTGTTGGCCTCCAACTGGGGCCCTACAAAACGTTTGTTTTCTTTGGAAAGCATTAAGATAAGATACGGTAAGGCTTGTGGTGTGTGGATTAGATAATGCGTCTTATAAAGACTATCGCTATCTCATAAGGTACACGCTGATAAACAATTATGATTCATGATTCTTGACGTCATTTTGCCCAACCAATTTGCAGCAGTTAGGTATCATAAGATTCGACAATCGATTTACTGAGCCGGAACCTACGAATAAGTAATTTACTTATTCGCAGGCTGGAACACAATAATCGCTAGGTACGATGTTAATAGCTTTTTTATTTGCGATAAAGAACACCTTTTGAATCTTTAAAGCACTAAAACTCATTAGGAACCCATTTAACTCTCATAAGTAACGCTGAAATGCAGAATATTTTTAAAAGACAATGTTTTGAAATTTTTTTTAATCCACAAAATTAACGAACCCCAGTACAAAACATTTTATCAATCCAACATTACTCGTATCCAGCTAAATTCACTTTGTTTTTAAAATGCAGCGTCACTCGCTTGTCCAGGCATTTTTTGTTTACTCTACCGACAATTTTCAGATGTTGCTAAATGTTCTGCTTCCGATTTGATAAAACGTATAAAATATCTATTTTTTTGTGTTCAAAAAAATATTAAATTGTTGGAAAAATGGCAGTTGATGTGTATTGTGTTAGATTTTTTGTGAAATTTTGTTGGCGAACAATAGATTTAGATTGGACCGATTATGTTTTTCAACGGCCTGTAAAGGGTTGATTTATTTTTTAAATGAATAAAGGTTTTTTTCATTTTTTGGGTTGACAACTTTGGGGAAAATAGGGGAAAGGTTGGTTTTAATTAATTTTGAAGCTGTATATGGTCTTTAGGTTTAATATTGGTTAATCTCAAGTCTGGATTTGTGCCCAGTTTATGACAAAAGACTCGCCCCTATTACATGGGACCTAATTTAAACGGAACAGGTGGAAAGTGGGTGTACCATAAATGCACCATCGAGGAAACTTTACATCTGCCCAATTTGAAAACAAAATCCCGTGCACACGATGACCACATCTATTAGCAAGCGTTACTATAGCGGCCTAGCGCTGCAAGTTTCGAAACTTACATCTGCCCAATTTGAAAACAAAATCCCGTGAACAGGATGACCACATCTGTTAGCAAGCGTTACTATAGTGGCCGAGCGCTGCAAGCAAGAATAGCCCTTACGGTGTATAGATGTAAGTTTCCTCGAAGGTATCACCTCTGCCTAGCCCTTCAGGAATAACAGGCGTGATATATGTTATTGGCTAATTTCTCAAATAATACATTTATTTATTTTACAGTTAATGTGTCGCAACCTCATCTCAGCAACAATCGATGTCAAAAATTGTCGAAAATGTAGGGATTTTATAGAGGTATTTTTCACAGATTGAGACCGAGATCAGAGACCGTGAACGTTCTTAAAATTATGAAAATTGCCCCTCAGTCATTCTAATTGACAGAAATATTATGACGTTTTGACAGATATTAAAAAACAAAACAACAATCCCTATAGAAACCGGCTACAAAGTACAGACGCCAGCACATCAAGCTACCCGAAACTGTAAAATTTTCCCAATCAACTTTGAACCGTATTTTAGCATTAAACTTGAAAATCTATTAAAGAAATTTGACAGATTGTAGTAGCTTGATGTGCTGGCGTCTGTAAAACATCTGGTACAGACAATAAAACAAACGTGACAATTTTTTCTATTTTTTTTTTCTTTCTTTATCCCCAACTGATCTCCTTAGTTCCGTGATTTAGAACAGGTTTAAGGAAACACGCTTTTAATTTAATTACTTTGTTTGGACTCGTCCCACGATTCCTTGTTTTCCTTTCCTTTTATTCATTGTTTAACAATGAACAGTTTAGATTTACATGACATATTGGTAATGTGACGGATATCTTTATATATAAAATTCGAAGTCCTGACTGACTGATATATCAACGCACAGTTTAAACCGCTGGTCCTAGAGACATGACATTTGGAGGGTGTGTTCTTTGTGAAGAGTAGGTCCACTAAGAAAGGGTTTTTCGAAATTCCACCCCTAAGAGGGTGAATGGGGGGAGGGTGAAATTTCACGCGGACGAACTCGCGGGCAGAAGCTAGTCTTCTATAGACTGGATTTAGATTAGACATTTTTAGGTAGAATAACATAACATCGTGTTTGTATTTCCCGAAAGTTCGGCAGAGATGTAGGTACAGTCAACAAAAGAGATAAGTTTGCAGGATCGTCGGATATAGTTGAAGTTTAGTAAGAAACCGATGGATGTTGTCGGGTGAAATTTAATTTGCTAAAAGAGCTGTTTGTTTTCTATTAATAAAATAAAATTTTATTCGAAAATATCCATCGGTTTCTTACTAAACTTCAACTATATCCGACGATCCTGCATACTTATATCTTTTGTTGACTGTACATGTAGTAGGTATACCCACATTTCGCCAGTTACGTGTATGTTTAGTCTTAGATACTTACAAAAAAAAATAATTGGCCACTATACATGGGGCGATAGATGTTTATAATGTAAATTGCAAAATAAATAAATATGAGAAAAAAAAATCCATAAAATATTAAGATACAGACAAAATAACAGTCTAAAGCAGTCACTCTATCAAAAAACCTGCCCAAAAATTTTGGATAAAATATTGGCAACCGACCCAATTTCCTCTTTCGCCACATTTAACAGTGCTACACCGAAAATAACCGCAATGTTATTCGAGTTCACACTTCGATTTCTCATTTTTTAACCATATTCACTTAGCGATTGGCTGCCTCGACTCGACATCGCTTTGGCTCCGAATCAAATCGTTATCAGCCCCCTGAGACGTGAAAATTGAACTGTTGAACTGGTTATAAGCGGTTATAACCGGATTTAGGCGGTATATTGTACTATGCTTATATTTTGGGGAGGTAATGTTATTTATCTGAAGGCTCGACTAATCTTAGGAATCATCAAAGAACCAAGTAAGTCGATCGGATCTAAGACGCAATGCAATTTGTTTTCAATGGGATTTTATGATATTTTTTTAAAGATAGCTTCTACTCATTTTCTAGAAGAATTTAGGCATGAAATTCCACATTTTTTAATCGAGATGCATGCTTAATCGTCGTTCAAGAATAAAGTAGTCATATGAAATCATTTAGTTTTTTATGCAAAAAGTGTTTCTAGCAAAAATGCTAAAAACATTGGAACGTTGGAAAAAGATGTAAGTTCGTAGGTACAGTGAAAATTAAATTGTTTTTCTAAAACAAAAACAATTTAATTTACATTTTGATTGTAATGAGGAAACTCTAATGAAGGAAATTCAATTGTTTCTGTGGCCTGTTTGTTGTATCCTTTGGAATATCCAGCAGATAATGAAACAAAGCTCTATTGAAATTTCGCCACAATAAGTAGTGACTGAAAATTGTATTTCAGTGGTCGAAATAATTATTGATGCATCACACTAATATTACAAAGGCGAAATTTTGTGTGTGTGTGCGTGTTTATTGATGCATCACACTAATATTATAAAGGCGAAATTTTGTGTGTGTGTGTGTGTGTTTATATGTTTGTTACTTCTTCACGCTCAAACGGCTGGACCAATTTTGATACTGGTTTAACATATTATTATAGGCTACTTTTTATCCCGATATTCAAACGGGATCGATATTTACGCGGGTGATACTGCGGGGTGCAGCTAGTAAAATATAAAATATTCCCCTTAATGGTATGTACAATATAAGTAGGTATGTAAGCAATAATAATTACTCTATAAGTATATTATAATAAATATAATATACTAGAGGGCTGGCCTATTTTTTGCCCAAAGAATCAGCATCGCCATACAACATGGCAATGCTTCCAGACTTTTGGGCACCTGTCCTGTTGACAGCTATGCGGACGATTTTTTTGAAGCCCTATGATTATTTTCCTTCTTTTTTTATAAACATTTACATAATAGTAATATCATTTTAAGCATGTTAGCATATATTATGTAAATATTATCTTGTTTGAAAATAAATATTATACTATTCGAGAGTAAACTTATCGAGTATTCAAGGTGTAAAGCCCTGTCATTTGACGAGCGGTCAACTATCTCCTCTAGAGAATTTAACGTTGAGTAATGATCCCACTGTTGTAGTGAGCACTTACCTTAATAGTGTCTGAGATAGTGAAATAGTTTCTTGACTGGTTTTGACTCATGATGAGGGATTTTGACGAGAATTAGATGTGTCAAAGCAGAAGGTGCCTTGTCAGTTAAGAGGACTACATGACCTAAAGCGCGGTCTTTGTCGGACTGCATAGAAAAGAAAGAGAAGCGCGATGCCACAACGCTGGTAATTTCTTGCAAAATATGAAGCAATTATCGATTTACGAAAAATCTAGTGTTTGGACAAAAAAACTAAAACACTATAGTTTTAGTATGTTGCTTGTAGAATAATCTGACAAAAAATCATAATGATTGTATGTATATTAGTATGAATTTTGTTGTAAATAAAAAGTTTTTAGAGGTATCTTCATGATTTTTTTCTATCGTACCAAATAAGTTGTATTATGTTTTCAACACACTATCATCCTAGCATTTATCCTGAAGAATATCATATATTTTTTTGGTTTTTTTTACTGTAGTCTATCATATACTTTTGTTGTTTCTAAAACTTGCGTTTTTTGCGTTTAGGTCTTGTAAGCCCCTTAATCTAGTGTCTGGTGTTGAACTTAAGGTGGATCCACACATTGCGAGCATGCGCTCCGCACGGCGCACAACGCATGCCTCGGCTTGAGGCGTGCGTGTTGACAAATTATACCAACATATGCTCGGGTCGAGCCATCGCGTGCGAAGCAAATGCTCGAGGCAAGTAGGCGCGCAGACTTGGCAAGGCATGCGCTCCGCACGGCGCACAACGCACAGCGCGTGTGCGCCGCACACGCGCTATTCGCTGTGCGCCGTGTGGCGGCCGGCTCATTGCGAGCAGTGCGTTGCGTTTGGATGGTTGTGTCCGCCTCGCTGCGGATGTACGCGCGCATTATGAACGACAAAGAAATGTTAAGAAAAGCAGTTTTATTATACGAAAGTAATAGATTATTATGGGATCCTAAACATAATCATTATTTTAATAAAAATAAAAAAGAAGACGTATGGCGTTTTCTTTCCTTTTCTTTTCAATAATTGCAACGCACGCGATGCAAAGGCGCCATCTTGACTGCTGCTGTGTGGGTTGGATCGGCCCGAGCATGCGCTGCGCGCTGTTTGGCCCGAGCAAACGCAGTTTCATTTTCGCAGTCGAGGCGTGCGTTGATATTCTACGCGGCGCACGCCTCGAACGTGCATGCGCGGCTACGTCCACACCTAACGTAATGCTCGCACTGAGGCACTTTGATCTTGAAGCATTTGCCGACATACGTTGGCTCGCCCTCGCGCGTGCGGAGCGCATGCCTCGCCACGAATATACAGGTCCACACTTGGCGAGGCATGCGTTGTGCGCCGTGCGGAGCGCATGCCTCGCAATGTGTGGATCCACCTTTACGTTGATAGTAATTGTTTTGTCAATCGAGCAGCAGAAATAAACTAATTACAATTTCAATAACTATTAACTGTAGGTTGAAAGCTTCTGCAAAAAGATTGAATTTAAATTTAAAAAATTGAAATTGATTAAGTTTGTCTGAATTTCAATCAGTTTTGCTTATCGCAGTCCACTGCTGGACAAAAGCTGCCCCAAGTTGCTCCATAACGCATGGTTCTTCGCCTTCCATAAACAGTCAGTCCAAGCTTTGTCTGAATATATTCAATGTCATTGATAGTAAAGTACAATTAATTAATAGCTCTTAAAGAAAGGAAAGAAAAAGAAAGAAAATGTTTAAGGATCTTTTGGCGCTCGAATGTAGTTGACAGGGGGGCGCTGTTGGTGAAATTTTGTGAAAATGTATTGGAAAAACCAAAATGGCCGTGTTAGTTCCGAGTTTTGCCACGCGCCAAAACATTCTTGTATAGCTATATTTGCATGAAACGTTATGTATAAATAGGTTCATCATCATCTGCCTAGCCTTTTCCCAACTATGTTGTGGTCGGCTTTCAGTCTAACCGGATGCAGTTGAATACCAGTATTTAATACGGAGCGACTGCCTATCTGACCTCCACAACCCAGTTACTGGGTGATACGATACCCCTTGGTAAGACTGGTGTATAAATAGGTTACTAAAAAAAAAAAAAAAAAAAACTCACAAACAAGTCCTAATAAATTTAAAATTCTGTTTGTCACCCATTTTACCTACACTTCCCTTCCCGACTAAATGTCCCATACATTTCACGTCGCAGGTACTAACATCTAAGTAGGAGCGAGTGATTCTCCCCAGAGTGGTGCGCCTTTCGGTTTGGCGAGCGGTCAACTCGTTACCGGACCTCCGAGACCGGAATGTTAAGATGGAGCCCCTAAACATAGTGTGCGCTCACCTTAATACGTAATTTGGTATACTTGGATTGGTAACCAATGAGTACAGGAAAGGTGGATCGGCTTGTGAGAAGTTAGATGGTCAGGATTTGGTATGCTCTCTTGAGGGATGCCAGCATAGCCAATTTCCGAACGTAGACCAGTTACATGTAATAGGGGTGACGACTAATTTTTTTTTCTTCGTCTATCAGGTAGATTATTAAAAAGTATTGGGCACGTATTTTTTCTTTTTTCACATAAACAAAACATTACAGAGATATATTGATTTGAAATGTCGCATGACGTCACGTGTTGGTACAATTTTTACCTACAAGTGACGTCACGAGCCCCCACTCCCAAACTTTGACACGCTTTATCTTTGTAATTTTTTGGTTGATTGACATAAGAAAAAATATGTGTCCATTATTTTTTGATAATCTAACTGACGGACTAAATAGAATTTCGTTTACTTTACCCCGTCTTCATCCCTATTGTTATTAGTAAAACGTTAACTAAGCTACGGCTATCTATAAATCTAAGTAAAGACAATATACTCTTTAATATGGATACCTCTGACCATAGTTAGTTAGGTGTAGCATTTTTTGTCATTGTTGTCACTTCTTTCGGCCGACCACAGGGATTTATCTAGGCTACGAGTATCTATGAATCTAAGTAAAGATAGAATACTCTTTAATATGGATACCTCTGACCATAGTCAGTTAGGTGTAGCATTTTTTGTCATTGTTGTCACTTCTTTCGGCCGACCACAGGGATTTATCTAGGCTACGAGTATCTATGAATCTAAGTAAAGATAGAATACTCTTTAATATGGATACCTCTGACCATAGTTAGTTAGGTGTAGCATTTTTTGTCATTGTTGTCACTTCTTTCGGCCGACCACAGGGTAGGAGGAGGAAATCAAGAAATCTAGGAGGTAGAGGTACTACCACTTTTTGTTGACATAGGTTTAATCTAGTTGTAGTGAAGGTAATTTAATTAAATCGTGGAACAGTATTTTATTCTGAGGGTCAAAGTATTGTAGTTGGGTCAGAATAATTACCCTAAAAAGAGATAGTTTTACTAACTTTCTGGGTCCACGCCAATTGCTTTAGTCGTGAAATACTTGATTATGGTCGGCATGTTGTAAACTTTTTGGAAGTAGCTTTGTAGGTTACTACTGTTTACCTACTGTAAAAGGTTTTATTTGAGCCTCCTTCAACAATGTACATAGCATAAGCATAATCAGCCTGTAATGTTCCTACTACTGGGACATAGGCCTCCTCTCTATAAGATGGAATGGGTCATAATCCACCACGCGGGCCCAGTGCGGGTTGGTGGATATCACGTATCTTCGAATTTATGGTTCTAAGACATTCCGGTTTCCTCACGATGTTGTCCTTCACCGTTTTGAGAGCAGTGGTCATGAAATTAATAACACAAAGTAAAGTGCCTTCTATTGGTTTGAACTCATGTCCTTTAACTCGAAAGTCAGGGCTGATCCCACTGGGCCCCCAAGTCTGCTCTCTGTACCTACTTGTCACAGTATAATTATATTGTTCTTAGGGCTGATTTTACCAAAATCAGATATTTTTCCGTGGAATAAAATTGACGTTTGACAGTTTCAGTATGGAAGAACTGTCAAAAATTCAAAATTTATTCTCAGAATATGACTTATTTTAGGTATAAAAGTTTGGTGGAATACGCTCTTAATAGACAGTCACCTGCCTCTTTAATCTAGTTGTGAGTCAGAGCGTCAGGTACTGGGTTCGATTCCTAAAACGGGCAAAGTGTTAATGAGTGTTTCATTACGAATTTCGCAGTAGCAGCCCAGATCCTGAATTTGTGCCTGGTATTTAAACATAACTGGCGAAATCGGGGTGCACTATATAGGTATACGTCTGCCTGACCCTTTGGGGATTACGGGCGTTATGTCATGTTAATAGACAGTCAAAAACAACCTATTTGATTTCCAAAATACACGTTTTCGTCCGAGAACAAAAGGCAGACAGCGCAAAAAGTTCATTTTCTCACAATTTTGTGCTTAGATTTTGTTAATTTTATCTTCTAAGAATGCAAATCAGTTTATAAAACTTTCAAAACACGTTTTGACACGTAATTTCTTTTGTGGTTCCAAGGAATCGTTCAAGCGGCCAGAGGGGTTCGACCTTTTTGGAGGGATTTAAGAAAAAAATAAAAATTAGGTGGAAATACCTAGTGAGGCACTTATTCGTAGTAGTGAGGGGATTTTAGTGGAGCATTGAAGGACAAAATTAGTTCCCTAGCTAGTTGGGTCGTTTTATTGTTTAAGTTAGATAGTTATTTTCTAGGGACATTTATATGTCCAGTGTTACAGTTAGGGTCCGCTTTTATTAAACTTATTTCGAATATTGCTTGATACACACGTGGAATTTAATGAGTTTCAAGTGGTTTGTGGTATAAATTTACAGCGGGGTTGTGGACATAAAATGTGATTTTAACCCTAGGGTTAAAACCCTACTGCGTTCTGAAACTAGTTTCAGAATTTATCTTTGACAATGTACTACGTAATAAGTCCTAACGTTATTTATCAAGCTGTCGCAGCGGAGTCTAAATAATTTTAGTGCTTACAAAATACTCGTAAAATTTATTTTATTACTTTTGTTGTCTCATGCGTACTAGAACCCTATTTGCTATTCAATGTTTTAAGATACAAAAAAACGTTTTTTTATGTATGCTATTTAACTTGAATCTATAGACCTTATACGATTAGCAAAGAATTTTACTGACTTTAATATTAAATTATTAAGTATTTTATTACATAAACATTAAAATGATTTTATCAATAATTATAACGCAACTAACTATTTACACCAAGTATTAAATTAAGTGACTAAGTAACTAAACATACAAATAATCCTTTTGTTTTTTGGTTACTTAGACGTCGAATTACTCGTATTTTTTTACTCGTATTTCGTATAAAGAATTTTAAATAGCTTCTGTTTTCAATTTTATTTATCTTTAAAAACTGTATTCACCTAAAGTGGTATGTAGAGATATTTTTGCATATAATTAAAGTAACATCTGATTCCATAACTCACCAAGAATATCATATCGATACCCCTCCGTGCCTCGGAAAGCACGTTAAACCGGTGGTCCCGGCTGTCATTCATGGATTTTTGGCAGTCGTCACGGGTCGTCAGAAGCCCGAAAGTCTGACAACCAGTCTTACCAAGGGGTATCGTATTACCCAGTAACTGAGTTGTGGAGGTCAGATAGGCGGTCGCTCCATGTAAAATACTGGTATTCAGCTGCATCCAGTTAGACTGGAAGCCGACCCCAACATGTTGGGAAAAGGCTAGGCAGATGATGACTAAGTATGTAAGGATAACTATAGATTGTTCAACATAGTCCTCAATATTAAGCAGTACGGATTTTTAACAGGTTGCCATTGGACTTAAAATCTATAATTTATATGAGCTCATTTAAGTCAAAACTTAAAGCGTTCCTATTGGAGAAATGTATGTATTCGATAGATGATGACATATCCATGTTTTAAAAATTTTATATTAGTTAATGAGAGACTGGGTAATATTAGATTGTAATGTTATTGTATTCTTTTTTTTTTTATATTTTCTGTGATTATTGAATTATGAACGTGTTAGTTCTATAATTTTAATGATTTGAAACACAATGTGAATTGTTCATGAATCAAATTGAATTGAATTGAATTGAAAAATAGCAGGTGGCGTTCTCTAGTTTCTGCACACCCCTATAAGAAGAAAGCGGTGAGTCTATGTGTAACTTATCCACCCACCAAAAATCAGAATCGAATCAAGATACACCGTAAACATCCCCCAGTGGCCCGCAAAAGGGGTAATTACCCAAGTTAAAACAACTAACCCTCAGTAATTCGCCAGTGACCGGTAATTACTTACGAGTCCGTAAGAGAACGAACTACGGAAGGGGGACTCCGCTTGTAAATTTGAAACTTTAAACGTTGGTCGTTACGGAGTGACCGAGAATCTTATGGTAATTAGATATTGTGAGATACATTAGGGTGTTAAGAAGAGGCTACAGCTTCTTTAGAACAACAATAAGTTTACTTTTATTAAGAAACCCTCTTTTCTTTCTAATACTTTTAATTGTTTTCAAAACACATTAAAACCTGAAACACGTTTTTATCTTTCCTCAATTTTCCTCCTAAGAAAAATCAGCGACCATTCACCAAGTTTCCCCGCAAAATGACCTCTGAAATATTTATTTGAATTTTATTCATGATGGGGCACAATAAATAATTCACGGACTGTAAAAATGTTATTTAAATTCGGTTTAAAACGTACAGTGTCCATTAATCAGTTGGCGTCGCACTGAATTCGGGTGTCCGGAGTTTGGAAAATGGTGTTGTCCGATTTTTGGACGGAGGGTTTATCGGACGGGATAAGGGTTTCAGAAGTGTATGTATGATGTAAATTAAAGGAATATTGAGTGGATAGTTATATGTTGGTATGTGCTTTTCTAGAAAACAGAAAATATCTGATTGTGTTTTCTCCTATAATTTTACTTTGTAGAAAATAAACGAGGTATATTTTCTACAGTAAAGGCATCGTCAAATATGTCTTTAAGATTGTATAGTCAACCGCAACATGTTAACAATTTGCCATTCACAGTGCCTTTAAGCAGCTTGTCGCAGCAATAAGGACAATTTTCGCAGAGCAAGTTTTACCACTGTTATGGGGTTGAATTTAGGTAATAATTAACAAAAAATGTTATAAACTGTTGAAGAAAATGTTAAAAACTTCTGTTATAGCCTGTTGGTTCTCTTATCCATTAATTAATAAATTAAAATATCGTACTACTTCATACCCAAGTAGGCCGCAGCAAGGATAACCTCCTCAAGTCCCCACTTGAGGAGGTTGTCCTTGCTGCCCCCCCCCCCCCCCCCAAGGACGGACAGATCTCCTCATGGACGGCTCAGATCTCCGGTGCGTATGCGGCGTCACTCAGAAAATGGCTCACTTCCCATGCTGCACCACATGCGCTGTCACTTGCACACACGTGAGGACCGAATGGCTGCGTCAGCAAACGGTTTTCGCGTTGCTAAATTTTTGGGCCGGACAAATATAAAAAATCTATTTTTTCGTGTTACTTTTGGCATCGTCGTCCCCACAAAGGGATATTTTCAGTGATAGGTATTCTCTGAAAATAGAAGAAAGGTCCACTTAGTTATTCGTCTCAGACGATTCAAAAAATGTAGGTCCCTACTACCGACTCAAAAACGAAGGAATAATAGTTGTATTTAAAACATACCGTACTCTGCCTAGGTAGAAAATCTACATTCACCCACATACCCTACTCTGTCTAGGCTGAAATCTACATAGGCCCACATACAAGTATTTAGGGTCTATTGAACCCTGTTATTTTAACAAAAGCCCAAGACAGCCTTTAAATACCAAGGTAGACAATTTACATATGGTGAACCAAAATACTGAAATGTTCTTAATATCCCACCTGAGTTGAGACAATATAGCAGATATTTATGTTTGGAATGACTTACAGACTTTGGGATCCACAATACTTCTAATTCTAACGTTTAAAGAATCGTTATTTTTCATAAGAACATGATACAGTTCACTTATATGAGATTTAACTTTTAACATAAATAATCGTCGTCTATTGACGGAGAATGCAGATGCAGAATAAATAAAAACTATTACAACAACGTACGAGATCAACAGCAAACAAAGTAAAAGTGTAGGTAGTTACATTATAAAGCAAATTCTACTTAATTTAACCAAAAATTCGAAGACATGTGACAACTGCCAACCCGCACTGGGCCCGCGTGGTGATTACGGCCCACTGCCTCTCACCGAGAGGAAGCCTGTGTCCCAGCAGTGGGAACATTATAGGCTGATTATGTATTATGTAATACTTCTAATACCTACTTCTCTCACATCCAGCACAAATCATTAAATGCATTTAGTGCTAAATATACAGGCTGGTGGTTTGCTTGCAGAGTAAGCAAACTGAAGTGGCAGTGCATCTCTGTCGAAGGACCGATGGCCGGTGGAGCAGACGAGTCCTGGAGTGGAGACCACGTATCGGCAAGCGTAGTGTGGGACACGCCCCAGCTAGATGGACGGACGACCTAAAGAAGGTGGCTGGGATAGACTGGATACGGAAGGCGAAGGACAGGGTGTTCTGGCGCAGTCTTGGGGAGGCCTATGTCCAGCAGTGGACTGCGATAGGCTGAGTTGATTGATTGATACAGGGTGGCAGGGACATCTTCACACAAACTGTTACCATGGATTCAGTACATCATCCTGAACTCCTCTACCCCCTTGGGTCGAAATTTTTACCAGTTATAAAAAAAACGAAAAGGACGAAATGTTTAGAATTGTAGCGGTATCTACAAAGTCACATACGATTACGAACAACGCGTCATACTGACGTCACGCAAAATCCTAAATCTCGCAAGCAGAGTTTACCGCGCAACTAGCATACATAGATACAATGGCCCGACATGAATCATGGGGCAGTTGCCCGCCAGACACAACACCCGTCTGGTTGAAGGATCTTCCTTTTTTATAGAGTATGAGTGAACTGTACACCCTGTTCGTCATACTTCTATAGAATCATATGTTGAATTCATGGATACAGTTTGCACGTCGATATATTTGCCACTCCGTGTTTAAAATATCGTTCCATTTCTGTCAATCGTTTGAAGTTGACAGTGACAGAATGATGTTTCAAAATATACTTTTAGTGCTAAACGCATTTAGTGATTAGTGATACAAGTGGGCCTTAGTTTTATTTATTAAACTTAAGATAAAAACTAATATTCATTGTTTGTCACAAAACAAATATCAAGAATATTTGGCACAAGGCTTATACACTTAGACGAATAATGTAATATACTCTTCATCTGGGCACATGAAGAAGTTTCCCTAGAATGAGTATGAAACCACGGTGAATATCAAGTGCTAGCCTAAAATTATACTGGGTTTCGCAAGGATTCATTTAAATACTGTTAAGTCAGACATAACATGTACCTTTCTGGGAAAGCCAAATGATTTTTGTTAACAAATTAGTCCACCTAATCCAGAAGTACGTGTCATTACATGGGAGAGTGCCTTCAGTAATCTAGTTAGTCACCTAGATAACTTAAATGGACCAGACCCAAGGACCAGAGCCTCCATTACCCTTTGAACGTGGCGAGTTCTCGTCCAAACTCACACTTTTGCCTTCGCTATCTTAAAACCTAATTTGGAAGTTGACATTGTGGTTACCTAGACTTAAAGTTTTAAAAGTTTGTACTGAAGGCATGGAATGATTAGCTTTGGATTTTGTATTCTGAGGAAGATCTATATTTTTATTGGTCAGCTCAAAAGGTAGGACGTTTTGAATATAAATCTTTACTAATTTTGTGAACGAGGAAGGGTGGACTAACAGTTCACACTTCCTAATGTTACAATATGAAATGAAAACAGTAAACAAGTACCTAATGCATGAAGACGTTCTTCTTTATATTTTTTATTTATTAATTGCTTTCACTTAATTTATTTACCGTCTTTTTGGATTAGGTATATTTGAATGATTGCCGAATAACTCGTCAATTACTGGTTATTATACTCTGGTATTGGTCTTCACATGATCTGACCAAGATTTTATCTGGACTTTAAAAGAGGCTGTGACCTCTGAGTTTGTTTCGGCCTTTTTTTTCAGAGTAGTCAGATAGGAAACACCGACCTCGTCTAGTTTAAAAAAAATATGATTGACGTGTAAAAGTGTTTGTACAAATTAACCTACTTACAGAAAATAAATCATTTATTTATCATTTCATTTCGAGGCGACTGACACCCAAATATACATGGTTACTTAGAGTAATTCTATGCATGGTTATTGATAAAACACTAACAACCTTGCAGGCCTGGATTACTAACATCATAAACAACAAATTTTGTTGTTGCGCATTGATGTGGGGTTGCGGACACCAGCCCGTATTAACTATTACCGAATATGTTTCTGTCGCAATATCGTTCAAGGATCACAACTAAACAATCACAACATTTGATCTGACAATAAGTCATCGAAGTAAAGTTTACGTTTGATTATTCGCGTCACGCGGGGACAATAGTTCAGGAGCAGTCGCGTACGGCTACACTTATCACCCGTCTTAGGGCTTTACACACGTTCAGAATTTATTACCGAACTGTGGGTTTTTTGGACGAAGGAAAACAATCGGGAATATTGAGACTATTGGGAGGTGGTAACAATAAATACTGGGTATGATGTTGGCAGTTGTATTAGGCAGAACAGCACCCTAATTGCGTAACACTCTATCAACCTTGATTTGAATCCTTTTGAAGGATATTGCTAATCCATTGCTTCATATTATGTTCGAAACATGTGTCTGCTCAACGACGTAAACAACGCACTGAATGTTGTTGAACTGTCAAAATGAAACCCATTGCTACTGATAGTGTGTTACGCAATTGCCCCGCAGAAATATCATTTGTGTCGGTATTAGACATGGGACGGGTAATGGTTTTAGCCGGGTCAATCACTCGTTACCCGGTCGGCTTCAAAACAGTGCTGGACTCGCCGGGTACCGGATCCAAACCAAGTACAGACGCCAGCACATCAAGTTACTACAATGTGTCAAATTTATTTAATCGATTTTCAACTTTATCGCTAAAAGCATAAGGTTCAATGTTGATTGGAAAAATTTGACAGTTTCAGGTAGTTTGATGTGCTGGCGTCTGTACCTGTCCCATGTCTAGTCGGTACTCAAAAGTTGGGCACTTTTTCTTTAACCTAAAGTTAATCCTATACAGCACATTGCTGGATAGGTTTGTCTCCTAGTCCTAGCTATATTTTCATCAGTCACCAGAACTAAAACATGAAAATGTCTTAGTTCTGTCCAAAGGATGAAAATGTACCAGAAATGAATACTATTAATACTTAAGTACCTATTTTTTTTTTCGGGGGGAAACCTTCAAAAGGCGCCTGGTCTTTGGGGATAAAACCAGGGAGTGTGGAATTTTTACGTCACTAAAACCACCCCGGCGCGGCGGTCACTATCTACACTGAAAAGGGCACCGTTACCTCTCAAAACACTATTAATACCTACACCCCTATATGGACAAATATTTGGCACTCTGAGTCTGAATCTTACCTTTATTTGATTAATTTTTGTGGTTTGCCTTATGATTAGCAGGCTTTAATAGGGAAAAGGTGTAGGAAACACTTTAACGTAATCAGCCTATAATGTTCCCACTGCTGGGACACAGACCTCCTCTCAGTAAGGCTCAAATCACACCGAGATGGCAGCGAAGCGGTGAGCAGTTTCAGTGCCATATTATTTTAAACTTTATCTTTATTACTTTAAAACATAGTATTGAGAAGGTTGCGCGGCTGCTCGCTGTGCCGCGAGCACTCCGACGACTCAAGTTTCACAAGCGATACTATGTAATATAGTAATGAAGATAAAGTTTAAAATTATATGACACTGAAACTACTCGCCGCTTCGCTGCCTTCTCGGTGTGATTTAAGCCTAAGACGGCTGTACGCGAGCCCAGTTCGGGTTGGCAGATGTCCCATGTCCTCGAATTTTTGGTTCTAGGACATGCCTGTTTCCTCACGATGTTTTCCTTCACCGTTTTGAGAGCAGTGGTGATTAAATAATTTACACAAAGTAAAGCACCTGACTGGGTTCGATCCTACGACCGACAACTTGTAAGTCGCAACTATCACCACTAGGCCACCACAGCTCTAAAAAAAAACTTTGGTGGACACGTTTTGTTTTTCATAATGTTGAGCTTATATTGCCACAGGCTATAAAATAACAACCTATACAACCAACAACCAACTTAACGTTGAGTCGTCTGGAGTAGTTGAGCGCAATCAAACGCGAAGTGAGCATTGAGACAGAGCCAATAAAGCGTGTTAAACACGCCACATAAATTGTACACACGGACGGCACTCAATAATATATCTATTGAATGAACTCAAAACATAGATGGTTAATTAATGGAACTGTCATTTTAATTCCGAATTGAAATATACATATCCATACTATAATTTTATAAATACGAAAGTGAATCTGTCTGTCTGACTGTTACCTCTTCACGCTTAAACCGCTGAAGCGATTTAGATGAATTATTTCTTACGTATATACTTTTTATTGGAACTGAAAAAACTGTTGCAAAAAATTAATTAACTCAACTCGTGAAATTTAATCAACTTAATGAACTTGCCATGGCGAAGTATATAGAGATAGTTTTAGTCCCGGGAAAGGACATAGGATAGTTTTTATCCCGATATTCCCATGGGATCGAAAATTATGAGGGTGAAACCTAAAAACAGGTCCTGATAAAAAAATAAGTACAGTTGGTCGGGTGAACAATTAAACGTTGTAGACACGACACATAAATCGTATAGCGAGACACGAGACGATAATATATTATTGAATGGACGGCTACGATACGCGGATGTAGGGAAAGTAGAAGAGACTATTTTGTAGCAGGATCTATTTTTGCATGTAGCCGTTTTCTTAGCCTTTTAAGTCTTAGGAAAAGTTAGCAGTGACTGAGTAGGTTATAAATATTAAAACTACATACCACCAACTAAATATTTAAATTACTACCACAAAACAGTGTTTATCAGTTGTTTAGGCTAAACACCTTTTAAACACGACATATTTATATGAACTTTGACGTAACACTGACATTAGACACACGTTGAACAAGTGTTTAAGTTTTTGTGGTAAGACCCTTAAACACATACCTATATGAACGCAAAATGTTACTGCACTGTTGGATTCAGCGTTGAAAATAAAACAGTGTGCTTTCACTTAGGCAACCAATTAGGTGTCACCTAAGTAAGTAAGTAGATAAGTGAAAACGGGCATTAGGTTTCCATTTATCTAGGCAAATGATAACCTGAAAACGGTATGATACAAAGTGCACAGTCCCTTTATAAGGCACTGGATACGGAGACGCGTGCCAACGTGTGTTGGGCCACGTCATTTTTAGTTTGTTAAAGTTTACAAATTAACTTTTTTAAGTTTGTTAGTTTTTAAGTGGTTGTTACTAATACTATATGGATTGTGAGTACTTGTAGTTCAAAATAAAGATATGGATTGTAAGTACTTGTAGTCCAAAATACGATATATGACGGAGAAGGTACAGACGCCAGCATATCAAGCTACCCAAAACTGTCAAATTTTCCCAATCAACTTTAAACCTAACGCTTCAACGATAAAGTTAAAATTCTATTAAAGAAATTTGACAGATTGTAGTAACTTGATGTGTTGGCGTCTGTACGTCTGTCTCATTATCATCAGCCATATTTGAACTATTGTGGGCGTACTCTGGGTAGTGTTGGTTATTGCGCAAAAGAAAAACCGTTTGCAGTTCAAATCAAATTATAATTTTACTGACAAGTTAATCACACTAGCGAATCACACATTGTAGATACACGACACAACTAGATACGGAACGCGAGACAGTTTCTGAGCACATGTTGTCCATACGATGTCCAATGGTCAAGAGAGCCGCTCCACCTCGCTTGTCCGTCTCGTCCACTCGCACAAACGTCAGGCTAGACTCTGTCGAGCGCCATCTTGTGGCACTGGCGTCCCGTAGTCAAACGACTGACGTATTTCCGACATTTAAATGTCTAGGAAATTTATTTTTCGTTTTAAAGAAATTTTAATATTAGGTATTTAACCTTTGGCAGTAACGGTGAGATAGGGTGCAGACTGAGTCAAATAACTCAAGAAAATCCAAAGAAATAAAATAAAACTTAAGTAAATAAAAGCAACTTTATGAAAGCTTTATTGAGATCGTTAAAACTCTTCAAGGAAACCCTCTATTTGTCGACAGAGGAAATGAAACACTAGACGCAGTAGAGGAGGCAAACAAATGGCCAATTATACGGAAATCGAAGTATCAAACAATTTTCTGCTAAATAGATTTCGAAATAAATGGTTGTAGTTGCTCTGAGGTTTACAAATTTGAATTCCAATTATAACGCCTGAAGTTTATTGTAATAATTAATTATTATTTCGTTTATTTATCTATATACATATTAAATTACATTTTTAAATATTTCTTAAAATATAAAAAATAAGTATAAAAAACATTTAAAAATATAAAAAAAATAGTATTCCGCCGGTGTCGGGAACAGGGTCCAAGCTACCGGTGGTTAGGGCTCCAGAGACAGGAACCTCCTCACAATGCGAGCCGTATCGAGGAGTACTGCCTTCTGAATCAGGCTCTTGATCCAACCGCCTAACGAAAGTAAAAAATATTATTATTATTAGCCTGAGATGTCCCAGTGCAGGGCAAAGGCCTCCCTACTCTCTTTCCACTTCTCTCTGTTCAAAGCTGCTAAGGACCAGTTCTTGTTGAAGGAGTCCAGCTCATCCCGCCATCTCCGTCTGGGCCTGCCACGATGTCTTTTGCCATTAAGAGGGACCCATTGGGTCGTTAGTTTGGCCATGATCCACCACTCGAGCATAATGCGGGTTGGTGCATGTCATATGTCTACGAATACATATTTGGTTCTAGGACATGTTGATTTCCTCACGATGTTTTCCTTCACCGTTTTCAGAGCAGTGGTGATAAAATAATTTACACAAAGTAAAGCGCGTCTGTGTTTGGACCTACGACCTACAACTATTAAGTCGCGGTTGTAACCACAGAAAAAAAAAAAAAAAAAAAAGTGGCGCCACTGCTCTTCAACACTGTCTAACCGTTGGATTTGATTAATTAATAAAATTACATCATAATTTACGCTATACTTCATTATAAGTAGCTTCTTACTTGATTGTTACTTAAGTAGTAAGTAAAGTGCTTGGCTGGGTCGAACCCACCACCTAAGTACTTGGTCAGACTGGAAGCGCGGGGCGGGGAGCGGCGCGGGTGCGGGAACGCGCGCGATCTGCCTGTCCGCAGTGGAGCGTGGCTTCGTTCTGAGTGTTGTCGTGTCCAGTGTTAGTGAAAATATAATTAATATGGATGAAGAAGATTTATTTTTACTAGAAAAAAGCTCGAATTAATTTGAGAAGCCCGGTCCCCGCGCGGGCCGCCCACGCCCTGACTGCGGCCACTTGTATGAACGAGCTATGGCATGAATTGGCTGCGCGCTCCCCAAGCGCTCCCGGTGCCAAAGAGCCCGCGCCGCTCACCGCGCCCGCGTGCCTACTATGGACGCTCAAATGAAGTTCTTATGTTTAAGTACGCCGCGCCGCGCCCGCCCTTCGCCCGCGTTTGCAGTCTGGCCGAGCGCTGAGAGACGTAAGTCGGGGCTGTTACCACTGGGCCACCACTGCTCCTGCTTCTAAGACCCATGAATCATAAAAATCCAAGGTGTTCTCCTGAAAAAAAAACTAACTTCTAAGTTCAGGATCGCAACAGCAATCAGGCAGTAATAATAACGTACACAAAATCATCATTTGGGGTAACTTGTGTAATAATTAATACAATTCCGCTTAATTATACATTCCTATGTATATTGATTCTGGTGTTTAACTATTGCAAATAATAATTATCATCACTTACGGTATATATTGGTTGCTGTAATTATTGCCTTATCGTTGTTTGAGAATCCGCCTGTTAAACATTTACCTCCTTCCTAATAAACGTATTAAATCAGATGAATAGTTACACACCGATTTCTCTCTTTCAGTCGTCAGTAATTTGACTTCCGAAAGAAGAAGACAAAGCGTTGTGTAATTATACAGACGCTATACAACATGTATTGGTTAGGGGGTTAGTGATTATCACAGATATAGATACGCCTAGATAACGCAAGAGCAACTACTTCGCGTGCCAAAAATCACACCAGCTTACGTACAAAAATCGTAAGCCGCCTCTTTCGCGCTCAGTCCTGTGTACTGCTGGCTGGGTGAGCGTGAGCGCTGGCTGGCGCTAGGCCCCGGGGGTGGAGCGAGACGGGTGCCGCACGCGGCGGCGTCTTTGAATCGATTTGATTTTCCCATTTGCTTGTGACATCATAGTAGGTAGTCAAGAAATGGCAAACTTGGTTTTCATACAGATCGTGATATTTGCGTTATCTAGGTTTATCTATATCTGTGGTGATTAGATTGATTCCCCTTTGATTCACCATCATCATCTGCCTAGCCTTTTCCGAACTATGTTAGAGTCGGCTACCATTCTCACTGGATGCAGCTGAATACCAATGTATTACATGAAGTGGCTGCCTATCTGACCTCCACAACCCAGTTACTGTGTAATACGATACCCCTTGGTAAGACTGGTTGTCAGACTTTCGGGCTTCTGACGACCAGTAACAACTGCCAAAGACCCGCAAGATTTATTCCCCTCTGATTCTGGATTGTAAAAAGTTTTAGTATTTTAGATTGAACTGCCTTGCTGGTGGTCTAGTGGTCGCAAGCGCTACTACTGAGCATGAGGTCCTGGGTTCAGTTCCCGGGTCGTGCAAACTGTTATTGGGTTTTCCATCTGGAATTTCTCAGTAGCGGGCCGGAATCTGGATTTGTGCCCTGTTGATATTGAGAGGCTTGCCCCCTATTACATGGGACTTAAACATAACTGGCGAAATATGGGTGTACTATGGGTATGTAGCGGTATCTACAACGCCACATGCGAACAACGCGTCATACTGACGTCACGAAATCCTGCATCTCGCAAGCAGAGTCTACCGCGCAACTAGCATAGATACAACGGCCCGACATGAATCATCGGGTAGTTGCCCGCCAGGCACAACACCCGTCTGGTCGGAGGATCTTCCCTTTTCTATGGAGGATGAGTGGACTTTACACCCTGTTCCTCATACATATATACTCTCAAAAATGGTGAAGGAAAACATCGTGTGGAAATCGGTATGTCCTAGAACCAAAAATTAGACGACATGTGTGTGACATCTATCAACCCGCACTGGGCCCGCCGCGTGGTGGATTACGGTTCATTCCCTCTCACAGAGAGAAGGCCTGTGTCCCAGCAGTGGGAGCGTTATGGGGGTGTAACGTGGGGCTGATTATGCTATTCAATCAGCTATGAAAAAGAGATTTTTTTAAATGTTTTCCGCAGCATATTGAACCATACCAGCAAAAATAAATCAGGCACCAACCTACCTATCTATTCAAAACAACATTATCATATTCAACCCAACACAACATTTTTTTTTTACCTGAAAATACATTTACCTCGATACCTCCCAACTGCCTAATACCATCCTTACCTAAGTAAGAATCGAACGTTTTTTCTCAAACATCGAAAACGATTTTTCAATTACGTACCCATTCGATTTTCTGAGTGGCTTCATTTGGTTGCGGAGCACGTAACCTGGAGAGTTCTATGGTACTCATTTCCTGCTCTCATACCGAATGAAAGGGTTGTACGTTAAACAATTAGGGATGGTTCTTTAGGTGATTTGTGTGTATTTACTTTTTGTTAGTTTATTGGCAATTTATAGATCATTTCATTAGAATGACTTTCGAATTATTGAATTTTAGAATTGAGGGCCCCGTGGCTAAATAATAACAGCCGCACAGGTCGATCGACCAGGTTAAGCTACGCTTGCCGCGGTTGGTCTGCGGATGGGTGACCATCTTTACATACCGAGACCCCTCTGTGCCTCGGAAAGCACGTTAAGCCGTTGGTCCCGGCTGTCATTCGTGGACCTTTGACATTCGTTACGGGTAGTCAGAAGTCCGAAAGTCTGATAACCTTATCAAGGGGTATCAAGGGGTATTACCCAGTAATTGTGTTGTGGAGGTCAGATAGGTAGTCGCTCCATTTAAAATACTGGTATTCAGCTGCATCCAGTTAGACTGGAAGCCGACCCCAATATAGTTGGGAAAAGGCTAGGCAGATGATGAGGCAGATGATGATTCATTAAAATGACAATGGAAATCTGACATTATCTTGGTATATTAACAACGAGGTTAGTGATAATTCTCTGCCTTTTAGGTACTTTATCACAGACTATAATTTTTACATAGTATATAAACTAACAGACTTAAAATAACATTAATAATATAAACTAACATCACCAATTTGTAGGCTTACTATAAAATAACAGCATATTACCTAAAAATTCACAGATCACAACTGTTTAATTGTGAAATAAATCAGAACGATGTTAAAAAAGTTAATGGGGTATTCTGTAGTATCTTGTATTCAATTAGAGATTCAACAACTCATGCATTATCAAGTTAAAAAACTCGCGCATAACATGTTTAGCGACTTACGGCAAAGTGGTAGTTATACCGACTTACGCTTTAATGAAGTTTAGCGACTTATAACATATTAATGCTTCGCGTTTTTGTAACATTGGAATGATAACCTTATTTTGCAGCACGATTTCTGACAAATGCGTGCACTGACTGGACAGGTCCACTCAATCTGTGTGGTTCTTTCCTCAAAAGACTATCTCGGACATCGATCTACATGGTCTTCATATAACCTGACCAAGATTATGTCTGGACTTTAAAAGAGTAGTCAGATAGGAAACGCCAACCTCATCTAGTTTTTAAAATATGATTGACTTGTTAAAGTGTTTGTGGAAACCTACTTACAGACACAAAATCATTTATCATTTGTACTCTATTGTGGTAAGTGATTTATGGTCCATTTTAGTGTTCTTTTTTTTTTGTAAATTAGTATCTGTTCATGGACTTTCGTTGCTGACTGTGCAGTTGAACAAGCTATTTGGTATACAGGCAAAAATATTCATCTTTCCACAACACTGCCAATATTTAGTTTAATTTTGTGCGTTATAACTTTTTTAGTTTATGGCGTCCTTAATAGAGTGGTGTAAAAGAATTGACTACTCAGCATACACACCATTGTTTAAAAGTAGTTGCAAGTTAGCTGCCTGTATACTAAATTGCTTTTTCGACTGTACATGATAATAAACAAAGAGGGAAAAGAATCGCAGGCATCAAAAAATTCGTCCGTATCACTGCCAACAAGATAAGTGCCCAAAAGGCTTGATTATAATAGGTATGTCAGTAGAGTAAGGGGATCATAATCGAACTTGCAAATAGATTGGCCCTTACGGGTATAAAGGAGAATTATAATTGAGTGGTTGTATTCTTCGTGTATTCCCGTTGTCCCCGTGATCCGTGTCCCCGTTAACGGGGACAACGGGAATTTAATAAAATTATTAAAATTTATTCCCGTTGTCCCCGTTAACGGGGACAGCGTACGGGGACAACGGGAATTGAATAAAATTATTAAAATTACTTCCCGTTGTCCCCGTTAACGGGGACAGCGTACGGGGACAACGGGAATTCAATAAAATGATTAAAATTACTTCCCGTTACAATCTTTAGGTAACCTAAAGATCTAATTTTTTTGTTTTGGCGTTAAGGTAACTACCCTAAATTAAACTAAATAAAACAACCAGCAATCTAAAATGAGGATTAAAACTACAACCAGTAGCGAGCCGTTTGGTGGAAATCATCCTTAAAGCCCTTAGACCTTAAGACCAAAAAAAACAATCAAATCATCACCATCTGCAAAAATAAATCAAACTCTTTAACTTTCCCAAAATAATTAACCTGCTTCCAGTCTTATGTACGATGAAATATAAACATCACAATATCACCCGCAGCCTCATAAGGAACCTCGGCACAGCACACTGCACTTTCGGCCGGTACACAAGCAGAGCCCTTAAAAACTCTCTCCAGCACCCTAATTGACACACTATCAATCGGAATCTGAATCATTTTGAAGCAAATTGCTAATCCATTGATAAGTTCGAAAAATTTGTCTGTTCAACACTTAAATAACGCAATGAATGTTGTTGAACTGTCAAAATGAAACCGATTCCGATTGATAATGTGTTACGCAATTGCCCCGCTGGTCGACGCCAGCAGTCAGCCACAACCCAGTGCTGTACCACATCCGATACTAGAGCATAACGAAGCGCCACCCCGATTCACTGGGGAATCACAGCAGACAGTTCCGACTCACCGCCAACTATGCGGCACCTGGTTTCGACTCACTGGAACCTCAACTGGCCCAGACAAGCATCGCAAGATACAAGACTCAGCCCACTATCGACCTCCGGTCTAAATAAGCAGGTACCCACATTTAAAATGCGCAACCGTAGAGTGAATAACGTCAAAATCCGTTTTTTATTTCTGTCATATTTTTCGACTATCCTATTTCGCCTACATTTTTCCGCACGGGCCGTTTTTATACGCCCGTGAAATATTTTAACTAGCGGAAACTTTGCTGTGATATTTTTTAAATAAAAATATCATTTTTGTTTAAATCCTTTATGGACATTTTTAAAAACATTGGTTTCTATTCAGTCTCACGCTATTCGTTTTTGAACAGATATTACCTTGTCATCTACCTAGCCGTTGGTCCTGCGCCTGATCTCTTTCTGGCCGTGTCGGATTGCCGTCCCATCGGACTATGAGAGTAAGGGAAGAGAGAGTGCATCTGTGTCTGCGCACACACTTGTGCACTATAATATCTCCCGCGTCGAAGGTTAGTCACCGTTGAGATTGGCCGACATGGTCGAAATACTGTCTGAAGGACTATTATTACAGGGATACCCCTTGATAAGACTGGAGCAGACACTGCCTATACAGATAAAAAAAATACCTACGCTTAAAGTTTTATCTTTTTATTTTATATCATGTAGGTATGTTTTACATAATAAACTTTGTTGCCTGATGTATGCCTGTTAGACAGGTAATGTTTGCTAAAAGGTTACATTCATATTTTGGGGCTTTAAATTAAATTATTATTCTCAGCGCGTACATTATGTTCTACCTTGGTACTTAGAAAGGTCTTTGAACTTTACTATGGTTTATAATCGCTTCAAAATAATAATAAAACTGCTATTTAGACGTTGTGGCGATGTTTGGGGTGAACGATGTTCAAAAGTGGACCATCTTTCGACTAAGTAATGATGTTCTAAGATAAAACGAATCTATGAGATACTGGTTATTCAACTGTAAGATCTTTGGACAGGTCCACTCAATCTGTGTGGTTCTTTCTTCAAAAGACCATCTCGGACTTCGATCTACATGGTCTTCATATAACCTGACCAAGATTATGTCTGGACTTTAAAAGAGACTGTGACCTCTGAGTTTGTTTCGGCCTTTCTTCTCAGAGTAGTCAGATAGGAAACGCTGACCTCATCTAGTTTTTAAAATATGATTGACGTGTAAAAGTGTTTGTGCAAACCTGCTTACAGAAATAAAATCATTTATCATTATTTTTTTTGGGGATTCCTCAATTATGCCTATAGAAAACTTGAGTCAGAAGAGTAAGTTTTTACGGCTTGGGCAGGTCATGTACAGTGGCCTTCAAAAGTTAAATGACATTTTTCCACTTCAGCTTTTACAAACCACATTAGGATTTAAAATTCTAGTGATCCAAATGTTTGAACTGCTGTATAGTTTTTATTAACTGACTAGCAGCGCCCCGCGGTTTCACCCGCATACGTTTTATCGGGATAAAAACTATCCTATGTCCTTTCCCGGGACTCGAAACTATCTCTATACCAAAATATTTTTTTGATTTTGTTTACTGTAGTCGATCATTATACTTTTATTGTTTCTAAAACTTGCGTTTTTTGCGTTTAGGGCCTGTAAGCCCCTTGAGGGTCATAGCGTGATGTTAAATAGCCTATATCCTTCCTCAAGAATGATATTAAATGCAAACAGAATTTTAGAAATTCAACCGGTAATTCAAGAGATTAGCGCATTCAAACATACAAACAAACAAACTCTTAAGCTTTACAATAATTACTATAGATATAGATTAAACTAAAATTTAAAATCTACACACAATAGGTACAGACGCCTGTACATCAAGCGACATCTGTCAAATGTCTTTAATAGATTTTAAACTTTATCGCTAATGGATAAGGTTCAAAGTCGATTGGGAAAATTTTACCGTTTCGGGTAGCTTGATGTGCTGGCGTTTGTACATTGTAATTTAAAACACAACATCATGTAGGTACTTAGCTAAAAACATACCTACCTTCATCCGGCTCCAAATTCACGACAACCCAATATCCCATCAGGGCAACGTGCGACAGTCCTTAATTGATGTAAATTTTAAACACTGCGCATTAAAAATACAAGATCCCTGTTCTCGGGGGACTGGGGGTGGGGGGAAAGGGGGCGGCAGAATGGGGGAAGTCTTCATAAGAGGATTAAACACGGTAATAAGGTTTGCATCCTACACACTTGGCCGGGTCAAGTAGGGTTTACCGCCGTTCTTGTGCTATTTTAAAGGGAGCTCTTTCATATTATAATCATTTTTTTGTCAGGTATTTTTATCTTTTGCTAGGAAATATTGACAGATTAATGATAAATGCTTACTATTTTATAATGGTGATATACATAAATATAATAAAAGCTGGACCGATTTTGATAAAATTTGGTATGGAGGTAGCCGACACCCTTGATTAACATATAGGTTACTTTATATCCTGATATTCCCACGGGATCGACACTTATGTGGGTGAAACCGCGGGGCGCAGCTAGTTAATGATAAATGCTTAGGTACTAGTTTATAATGGTTATATACTCGTACATATGTATATAGGAATAACGGACGTAATATGTTTTGTTGTTTAGTAAAAATGTTTTTTGTTTAACATTGCGAAAAGGTAAGAAAGGTATATTTTCCTTCTTTTTTTTAACAAAACGTGAACTGACATACTTACTTAATTGATTTCGTATGATATAAATGACCACTGTAAGGAGCAGTCACTTCACCGTTATCAAGTAGTTCCTCATCATTATCGACCTATATTATTATAATATTATCTATACATCTATAAAAAAAAATGTAATCCGCCATTTTCTGGTGGCGGCCATCTTGGATTTGAAATTTGTAATATTGTATAGTATTCTACTAGTCAAGCCCTTTCATTTGATACCCATATTGAGGGAGTTGTGAAAAATTATGTAATCCGCCATTTTCTGGCAGCGGCCATCTTGGACCGATTTTCATCAAACATAGCTAAGAACACTCCCGACTAATTCACCTTTCAAACAAAAAAAAACAAAATCAAAATCGGTTCATCTGTTTGGGAGCTACGATGCCACAGACAGACAGACACACACATACACACAGACACGTCAAACTTATAACACCCCGTCGTTTTTGCGTCGTCGGGGGTTAAAAAGTAAATAAAATAGTAAAGAAGTGAAAACTGTACATTGAATATTTTTGAAAAAATGTTTTTAGTATGAGGTCTGGAAACCAGTTTAATGTCGAAAACATAGTTTTTATTATTTTTGTCCGTTTGTCTTTTTGACTGGATTTATGTTCCGGATTTGTGAAAAAACGGCTGAACTTATTTGAATGAAATTTGGCGCACAGATAGTTTATAACCTAGATTATCATACATATTATATAACTAGCTGCTGCCCGCGACGTCGTCTGCGTGAAGGCTCTACAGCACCAAAAATACATAAGATGCCAGTGTCGCTATAGCATTATAAGTAAACGACTTTTAAAATAGCATTAAAATATAAGTTTTTTTTTGCAAGCGAAGCAAGTGTAGAGAGTTATATGGGAATCCTGCTGAGTTCAGTCATAAGATGTGACTGTCTCTCAGTGTCTGCCCCTGCGACCTCCTGTCTGTAACTCAGTGTCTGCCCCTGCGACTTATTGATGGTCATCGCGAAGCAAACACTCACGGGGAACTGTACGCGCTTGAACTGGAACGGGAAGTTATGAGGTATGAGGGGAATGCGTGATATAAATACTGCCTCGCCGACGCCACAACCCGTAAGAATTTCCGCCTCAATGATGTGTCTGTGGAGCGAGATGACTAAGGCGGGTCCCGTTACACAACTTCAGAGGAGATAGGTTCCGAAGAAGCATAATCGGGACACCGACCTTCAGCTTGATGGTATGCGCTGGAAGTCCACTTGCTGACAGGGAGTTCAGAAATTCCACGGGATAATGTGTGACGTCGTCTTGCTCGAGAACAGTGTTTACCGAGGTGTAGACCACTTCATTCCCCTCAATTTCCGAGAGAATGCATTCGTTAATTGCTGCAGCCTGATCATTTTTGGGCGTCAAAATGGCCCGCTCACACACCCAAGAATTTTGCTGGTGCGGTATACGACTGATGTCCCCGTACACACAGCGAATGAGTTCTTCTATGCTGGATACCACTCTACCGAGAGACTGGAAGCACCACCTGTCCACCTCCCTCTTCTGGTAGAGTGCCTTCGCCAAGACTTAGAAGGATATCGGAGAATTCTTGAGCACGTGCATTTCCGCCGAGCCGAGCTCTCATATTAATGGTCAAGCGCAGCGTACGAACTCGTGACCACAACGAAGATCGTTTCAACGAAGCATTCACCTCGTCAACCTCGATCCCCGCGTCACCACGGAAAGCGTTTGCCGTAAATCGCCACTGAACAGAACTGTGACACCACCCATCAAATGTTAGTTCCTGCGGATGTCCTGCAGGGTTCTGTCCACGGCCTCAACTGCCTTTCTATTGGCCATCGTACACTCATCCCATACGATCAGAGAGCATTCCTTGAGCACGTGTCCCTTATCGCTGTTACGTGACACACCACAAACAGGCGTTTCGGCGCTCTCTAAATCGATGGGAATTTTAAACATGGCATGTGCTGTCATGCCATTCGGAAGCAGTGTGGAAGCGATTCCCGACAACGCTACAGCAATAGCAAATTTGCCTTGCCTCCTGACCTCTGCAAGTATGCCAGTGGTAACAAATGTTTTTCCTGTTCCACCAGGAGCATCCAAGAAAAACATTTTACCCTGGTTTTGCCCAACACTTTCAAGGACGGTGTCATAAATTTGTTTTTGCTCTGAAGAAAACAAAGCGACATGGTCATTTCGTATGGTGGTCATTTCGCCCGGATCATAATTTGTCTCAGCGTTATACTGCCGATTTCCACGGTCTTGATGCGGTGATGATTGGGGAGCTGGTAACCCATATTCGATCAGTGGATTGCCGCCGATAGAAATGACCACATCTTGAAGTGAACTGAGACAGATGTTCAGCACCCGTTCATCAGTTACTTTGACTTCGTCTCCAGTAGCACGCCTCAAAGCTCGTAGAAAATCTTCAGACAGATGATGGCGATACTTCTCCCACAAAACACCAAGGTGACGGCAAACAGATGACGCATGCGGCTGGGACTGTCACTGACGCTCGCCTCTGCGAGGGTGTCATCCCAATTTTGCTCAACGTCGAGAAGGTGACATTTTACATCACATTTAAGTTTATAATTAGGTATACGACATGGAAATATATTAATTGCCAAGCAATAATCACACAGATAAATACCGAACAAAAGTATTAACAGTCAATGTTTATTTTGTACTAATAACATGAAATTGATGGAGAAATGATCATCATCAATGAACATAACTTTTTTGTAATACTTAGAACCGCATTTTTTTTAAATTGTCTTCCTCAACTCTGCTCAAGATTTTGAGGGTTTTGTTGGACCTTGAATTTGTCAAAACGAACTATACGATACAACTTTTATGAAGAAAATGCACATTACCATCTATGAATTTTAAGAATAACTAACTACTAACCTCGCCAACATGATCAAATTTAAATTATTAATTTCCAAAAATTGTTAACATGTAACTTCATTTGATTTTTATGAAATCTCATAGATGGCGCTGCTTCAAAATTTTCTTTATACTACTTACATTCATTAAACTATGTTACTCTGCCCAAGTTACTTACATGGCATAGTTTTTATAGTGTTAAGCTAGATTATAGCATGGCTTACTCAAAAAAAACATTTAAATATGCGTCGTTAGATTACACGCTGTCACAGAATGCGTAAGAAAAATAAAGATTCACAGCTCCTCCCCCGTATGTGATAGCGTGATAATATGTAGCCTATATGTTGACCCGACCTCTTAGTAATATTCATGCAAAATTTGAAGTAAATCCATGCAGTACTTTTTGAGATTATCCCGGACATACATACAGACAAACAGACAAACAGACAAAAATTCTAAAAACTATATTTTTGGCTTCGAAATCGATTGTAGATCACGCCCCAAGTATTCTTTTTAAAAAATATTCAATGTACAGTTTTGACTTTCCTACGATTTTATTATATGTATAGATGTTAATCACGGTAGCACGTCCTCGTGGGATATTTTCTGACATCTACGCGGGCACATCCGTGAGCAAAAGCTAGTTATTAAATAAATTATGCCTGTTGGTCTTTTGGTCTCAAGCAACGCAAGCGCGAGTGTAGCTTAGGGTTCTACAGTTTTGATCACCAAATTGGGCAGAGTTTTACAAATTTTTCTCTAGAAAATTCTTAGTAGCAGCCCTGAGTCTGGGTTTGTACCCGGCTAATGGCAATAAGCTCACCCGGTTAATGGCAATAGGCTCACCCCCTATTACATGAGACTTACATTATAACTGATGAAATGTGTTTGCCTACCCCTCTCGGGAACAGAGACGTGATTTTATGTTGTTATTTTAAATTAGGGAACTGGCCGTCAAGGTAATGAGTATAAAACATAGAGAAAAAAACTCCAAAAAGGTTAATACCTACATACAAATTTGGCTTATGAGGCTTACTTGACACCGTCACACCATTATTTCTTTCTCGAATTTTTTCCTTTATTGGATTATCAACCATGTGTCATGGTATGGGCATGTGTTACGGAGAAATGAGGAAAATGTCGTGAGGAGAGTTTTTGAGTATGGATGTCGATGGCTATAAGTGTAGGGGAAGGGCAAAGAAACGATGGATGGACTGTGTGAGTGATGATATGGCTAGAAAAGAGATGACTACCGAGATGACGACAAATAGAGAAGTATGGAAGAAAAAGACATGTTGCGCCGACCCCAAATATAATTATTGGGATAAGGGCGGGAGAATGATGATTATAAACCCTGTGAAAGGTGCAGGCCTTTCGCATCTAGTCTGTCTCATCCACCTTTTTGAGGTCGTCTGTCCATCTAGCTGGGGGGCGTCCTACATAACGCTTGCCGCTATGCGGTCTCCACTCCAGGACTCGTCTGCTCCACCGGCCATCGCATCGGTCCTTCGACAAACATGGCCAGCCCACTGCCACTTTAGCCTGCTTACTCTGCAAGCTATGTCGGTTGGTTTATTGGGTTAGTATGTAGTAGTATTGTAGTAGTATTTTGGTGTTCATCCCGATTGATAAACAAGGCAATCCCTTTCTTACCGTAAAAATATAATGGTGAGCAGTTGCGTCTAAGTTACTGAAGAAATATGAATGCACGAACCTCAGTCATGTAGACGAACGACTATTACGAACGTGCCAAATTGAAATATTCCTGCTTCCTGTGTCCTTGGATTATACGTATCGTGATGAAAGCCACGTTATCTTATTTTAATATGTATTTTTCACTACGTTTAACTAACCCATACTATATTAAGAGCGATTTCGCACTTCATCCGATCCAAATCCGACTTCAATCCGAATTGGGAATGTTCTAAACTTGGACGGCGAGAATTCGGATCTAGTGCGCAACCCCTCATACAAATACTACTATAGTCACTTCGGACCGGCATTTCTCGGATTAGAATCGGATATAGTGCGAAACCGCTCTAATATTATAAATTAGAAAGTAACTCTGTCTATATGTTACCTTTTCACGCCTAAACCACTGAACGGATTTCGAAAAAACTTGGCTAGGAGATGAATGGCATCCGAATAGGCTACTTTTTGTCTAGATAGCACGCTGCCTGGGAGAATTTACGTTCATGTGGGTGAAGGAGCGGGCAGAAGAAGAAGAAGAAGAAGCTAGACATTCCATAATTCACACAAGTTTTCTTCTCTAACATCTGTCAGACAAACATGATTATAATATCCTTTTACCCGACTGTAAAGAAGGGTTATGTTTTTGATAAAATAATTTCCACGAGTGGTGATATTTAAATATACATACTCGTATTATACGACCGTGAGCAGTGGAGGCCCACTGGTAATGGACATGATCACTTACGAGTTGTAGGTCGTAGGTTCAAACCCAGACAGGCGCTTTACTTTATGGTAATTATTTTATCACCACTGCTCTCAAAACGGTGAAAGAAAACATCGTGAGGAAACCGGCATTTCCTAGAACCAAAAATTGGAAGACATGTGACATCTACCAACCCGCACTAGACCCGCGTGGTGGATTACGGCCCACTACTTCTCACTGAGAGGAGGCCTGTGTCCCAGCAGTGGGAACATTATAGGCTGATTATACGACCGGCGCACGATGAACAGTTGGCTTCGCTACTACCTTGCTGCCTGCCTATTGTTCCGAGGGCATAAACTATTCTCTTAGATCCTTCTGACTCGAGTGAAGAATAATAAATTTGTAGTGGTGCTTCGGTAGGGTAGTTAGTAATTAATTGAAGGTTTCCGGGTTTATATCTATATAGGTACAGGGTACCATTAAAATAGATGGACAAATAACACAGCGCTCAGTACGTCTAATCGAAGATATCCAAGCAAAAAAAACACTGATTATAGTGATTTTATTTTGACCTAATATAATAAACTGCCGGCACATTAGTGTATTTTCGTTAGCTGATTATTTTTCTTGTATCTAATGCGTTTTACTTATATATTTTTTTACCATCGTCCTTATTTTGGTGGTCTGAATGATTTCTAAAAGTGTGTCCATCTATTTTAATGGGACCTTATATATGTACCTATGTATAAAATAAAGTCAGGTTAGTTACACCATTTATAACTCAAGAACGGCTGAACCGATTTTCATGACCTTTGATTTGTTGGATTTGTCTCCGCCCCGAATAGCAGAATAACTATTAAAACAAGGGAAACATATCTCGAAAAAAAAAATAATTAAAGAAAATAATTAATTTTCGCATATATTCATTTTATTGATTCTGATGCGGTACGAAGTTCGCCGGGGTCAGCTAGTAAAGTTATAATCACGAAAAGTCTAATTCATAGAGCCAGATTGTTGCGTGACCGAGCTAATTAAGCAAGACAGTTTAATGAGGGACGTAGCTCATTCACCTGGATTTAAATGTCAAATCGTTTTTAATTTCACAAACAATTTTCAAATTAATGCAAGGCACGCACAAATCCAGACTAAACTGATACCTATCGGAAATTTCCTGAAAAAAAAAATACAATAACACTGCCTGAACGGGGATCTAACCCGGGACGCTCATCCACGCTCAACAATCACTATTGCAACAATTTAAATCACTAGACCAACAAGGTAGTCACATTAATCAATGCACACAAAAGTGATCATAAATTACTACGGAACAACACAGCTCGTAGGTACAAAATCGTACAAAATTTTAATTTACAAAATAACGTAAAAGTTGAATGTTTATACCGTTTACAGCAATTATTTCTACGGAGGTTTTAATACAGGTTTCGGTGACAGGAGGTGGCAGTCACGGGTTGGTGGTGTTTGTTTCCGTTTCCTTAATATAATGGTGTTTTCGGAGGGTGTCGGAGAATTAAGGGTAATCCCGTTAGCATAATTAAATGGATCGGAAAGTCAGTATCTTACTGTCTATTTATACAAAGAAACTGCAGTCTACGATCCATCAAATCTATCCCGTATGATTTTCTTGCTTTTTAATCACTTCTATGAGAACAAACATAATTATAAGTAAATTTTATATATTAGCTAACCCAGCGAACTTCGTACCGCCTCAGAATTAAATAATGTGACAAAGTTTAATAGACACGTGGCGCCATCTATTATTATCATAATAACGTTATTGTTGTTTGCCTCGGGAACAGCATTTATTTTCGGGATGATAGGTACCCTATGTCCATTTCTGTATACCTGAAAAAGTATATGCAAAATTTCAGGATGATCGGTTCAGTGGTTTAGGCGTGAAAAGGTAACAAACAAACTTACTTTCGCATTTATAATATTAGTTAGGATATTATAAGTACAGCATATTAAGGCAGCATAGTATTCAATTATCATTATTTATATAAGTACAGCTTCGGTTTCGTCGGGTAATAAAACTAAATTTATAACTAATATAATTACCTCCTTGGTTGCCATGTTTCGGAGTAAACGATCGTTCCATTTTTAAATTACATGAAGGTATGAGTTTACTATATAATTTATTTGGCCGTTAAACCACGACAGATAATATGGTTTTTCATACAACTTTTGCCAGCCACTGCTCGCATGTATTTGGCCAGTACAGCAATTACGATTTATCTCGAAGAAGGTTGTCAAAATAATGCTCAAATTTCAAAGCATGTTTGAGAAAAATTCTTTTAAGCAACAATCTACCGTATAACGCACCACATAGTACAATGGAAACACACAAGAAGTACTCATGCCGTGACTATGCGAACAGCGATACAAAGCGAAGGAAGCTAGGACTCAATTATATTCCGTTTTAATGTTTGTGGCTTTTTAGAACATTTCCTTATATTTAACATAATTAACTTGCAGGTTTTGACTCGCGGTTTTAAGACAAAAATTAAAAAATAATTACTTAGAAAATAATTTGGCAGTCAGTCAAATAAGGTCTGAATTTTATAAGTTTTGAAACGAGAATTAGTTATCAGTCTATAGTATATATTAACGAAAGAAACAATGGATGGACCGTGTGAATGATGATATGGATAGAAAGGGGGGTGACTCCCGAGATGATGACTAATAGAGAAGTATGGATGAAAAAGACATGTTGCGCCGACCCCGAATAAACTGGGATAAGGGTAGGAGAATGATTATGATAAGTATAGTATAACGGGCTGGTGGCCACACCTCCACGTCGAAGTGCATATTTTGCGTACTTTATCAGTCTAGACACACTGTTGCACTTTTTATGAATTCTGTACTGTTATTTTCGTCCCACGTTTGGGCGCCATTTTCACAATTGGCGCCCAAGGGTGGGACCACGAATATGTTAAAGTTTTAAAGATGAAAAACGCTGAAATCAAATGGCTCAACCAACAGTATTACAATATTTAAAAAACAGAAGAGGTTGTCAGTTTTTCGCCGCTCTTCTGTCGCATTTTTTTACAATACTACAGTAACCATCCGTCTATCCATCGTTTTCCATCAGGCGTGATCGAGGTCAAGAGCGGGCCCATTCAGCAATAAAAAAAAAGTACTTAATTCATGTCTCAACTTAGTTACAATTACCAAGGTTCGTAAAAAGCCTGACTGCGACCGCATGGGTTAGCGTTGGCTGCGACAAAACTATGCACCTTCACTTGCTATAGAAAACGGTAATATGGTGCAATTCAACTGCAAATGCAATAACAGACATAAGACAGCAATGGCGAACACCATAGTAATTTAGAAATCCTAAATATCCGATATCCAATAGCAACAAATCAGACTAAACCGTTAATAACTGAACGATACTTTTGCACGCTCATGCAGTTTCATAATTATTAATGCCACATTGCGATTGCATAAATTGAATACTTGATAAGTTACGTAATGGATTCGTAAATTACGGAATTTATTGAGTTGTCTGTGTCATTGTGTTTACGAGGTCAGTATTGCTGTGAATGCTTTATTATGAAGCTTATCAATACGTGCCTAATATAAAAGCTTTATCTTATGTGTATTTATTTTACGGCGAATCATCATTCTGTCCTTGTTTACCAGATGCTACGGTTTAACTAAGATCTTTGGACCTCCTCCTCCCTAACTCCTTCCTTTGAAGTTTGAGTTTTCATTTATTAATGATTTCTCTTAGTAATTTAAATTTTGTTTGTACTGATAATTTTCAAAGTTTCCCTTACGTTACAAATTGTTAAATGCTTGTTTGTAGAAGTAAATGGCTAATAATAATACTTTTGTAAGTCAACAGAAAATTTCTTAACCTAAAATGAATGTTTTATAAATAATATTGTAAGTTACTGATTAGTAGGTAGGTATATTATTTGTAAACTTTGTTATTGTTAAAGCTTTAGTCATTATACTACTGTTTGTCGTTAAGTAAATAAATGTTTCTACATTACTGATACAGATATATTTATAGGTACTTGTAGCAACACGTCCACACGTCTCATATTCAAAAAACCGGTATTGTGCGAGTCGGACTCGCCCACCGAGGGCTCCGTACAAATTTGTAGGTATGTAACTACAAATTTACGGAATCCGGATTTTTTCCTTTACTAGTGCTTCATGAAATTGCTTCTTGCCTAGGTCAACGGGAGTACGCTATAGGTTTTGCTTCCCTTGCGAGTGTCAAAATATGCGGCATAAATTAACGAAATATAAACGCCCGTATGTTTTGATTGCGTTGACTTAGAAGTTTGATTTTGTTACTGCTTCAAGGGATTGCAGCCCTAAGTATTTTCTATTAATTTAGACTTCATAACTCTACGCGTTCCTGTGAAAAAGGGTCTTGACCGACGGACAGACAGGCGGACAACGAAGTGACATTATAAAGGTTCCATTTTTCTTTTGAGGTACGGAACCCTAAAAACCAACTCGAACTACCACCAACTTCTTAGAGCATTGGTGGCTCAGTGGTAATGGCACCGATTTACGATTTGTAGGTCGTAGGTTCGAACCCAGGCTGGCGCTTCACTTTGTGTAAGTAATTTCAATACTTAGCTCTCAAAACCGTAAAGGAAAAACATCGTGAGGAAACTAAAAATTCAAAGACATGTTACATCTAAGAACCCGCACTAGGCCCCTCGTGGCAGATTACAGCCCACTCCCTCTTACCGTGAGAAGGCCTGTGTCCCAGCAGTGGGAACATAGGCTGATTACGATGATGATGAACTCCAACTAAATAAATATTATACGAAATATTATGTCAAATAATCGAAAGGAATTCAAAATAAACGCGACCTAAATATAATCAGATCGATAAATAAACGAAGCTAACCGTTGCATTCTTACTTTCTTAAAATATTCATGAATGGACACAGCTGGCGAAGCCACTACCATTAAAGTCTAGTTAAATATTTATTGAGAAATGTGAATTATTGGGAATAGAAGGGGTTCCTATGATGGGATTTTGAATTGTTCATTATAATATTTGAATGAGTATTGAAATATGAATTGGCTTAGGCGGATATCTTGGGTGATAAATTGTGTTTGTTGAGTCTGTGCTTTGCGTTTTGGGGTTAAAACTTATACAAAGAATGGGATTTGAAAAAAAAAAAAAGTTATGAAAATAGAGCTGACAAAAGCAAGCTCAGCGATTCTGTAAGTGGAAAGCCTTCTTCATTTCATCAAAGTTCTAACTAATTAATTTTTTTAATGAAAAAAAAACTGAATAGGTACTTATTTAATTAGTGTATTTTTAAAAGAAATCCATCAGACAGTAACAAAAAAATGCCCTAACGGAAGTTTGACTAACCCTCATCTAATTATTAAGTAAATTATTAACCTTATCGAAAATTTAAATTCAACCTTGTTTCACAAATGTCATCTTGTTCCATCTCTGTGGTAAATCACAAAGAAAAACTTCAATATTTTAACCACCACCACGTTAAAACTAAAAAGCAAATCAACGTTAAAACAGAAAACCCTCCCAAGATAAGTCAGGCAATTACCACAATTTTATTAAAACCCCATTAGGAACGAATGCAAGTGCTGGAGGAAATTACAGAAATGTTACGAATGTAGCCCATTTCTTTAATTGCGGGCTCGTATTGATCTCGGACTTACGGTTGGAATGCTATCCAAGCAATTGCGCCAATGGATGTTGCTCTATTTGTTTATAATTACGTTAATTCATTGGTTTTAGCTTGTTACATTTGCGTTTTTTTTTGTGTTTTGTTAGGTTTTTTAATGTTTAACGGCACTTACCAAAAATGGTCATAGTATTAGTAGTTCAGCGACTTCAATATCATCAGGCTATGACGGAATATAATAGTTCATCGTGGACGTGGTACGACAACGGCTCCGTGACGTCATCTGTCATCAGAAGACAGCCGCCACGCAACCATCAATGGAACGCTCTGCTAGAGTGACTGTCACCAGCCAGTATCACTCATATTCGACCGCTTTGGTGGTTCGTAGTAACTTCGTAACTAAACTAGACGGCGCGCGCCACTAGCTGCGACGTCATGTTTATGGAACACGTGCCTCCTTTAAAGTTACTTTAAAGTATACGACTACGTATTCGTATTCTAGCTAGGAACCTATTAATAAATAAAGATGGTCGTAAAACACTTGACTATCACTTTCTTTTTCAGTCTTGTTTTTAATTGGCATCGCTTAAACAGTTTCTAGGACAGACTTTTTCCAGCGAGAGTCTTCTAAGGTAAAATGAACTGGTGACAAATATTGTGTCGCCCTTTGTAACATTTCTACATTCACAGTGGCTTCCAAAAGTTAGTTGACATTTTTCCACTTCAACTTTGACACAACGCATTATGATTTCAAATTCTAGTGATCCAAATGTTTGAACTGCTATAACGTTATTATTGAGTATTTCAACTACCTTTAACTTATCATAAAAAAATAATCAATGAATCCCCCAATTAATCCATCTCACAATTATCTACTAACATTACTCACATTGCAGATAAGCATAAATTGTTACTAACTTATTACTAACAAACTATGGACTGTACTGTCTTAAATAAATATTTTTTTAAATTTTTTAATGGCAGATACACAGACCAAATGCTGCAAAGCCTAAATGGAGCCTCTCGGCGGGTTGGCTTCGGCATGAATTTGGACAAGACGAAAGTCATGTACAATTCGCACGTCTTGCCGACTCCATTACACATCGAAGGATCACTTCTCGAAGTTGTGAAGGATTATGTCTACCTAGGGCAAATAATCCAGCTCGGTAGACACAACTTTGAGAAAGGAGCCGACAGAAGGATTCAGTTGGGTTATGAATACTCATTGAATATGCATTTGGAAAACTCCGTCAAGTCTTCTCGTCGCCTATCCCGCAATGTTTAAAGACTAAGGTCTTCAACCAGTGCGTCCTGCCCGTCATGACGTACGTTGCCGAAACGTGGACACTGACGGTCGGGCTGGTCCACAAATTCAAGGTCGCTCAGCGTGCTATGGAGCTATGCTCGGAGTCTCGTTGAAGGATAAAATCAGGAATGAAATTATCCGTAAAAGAACCGGAGTTACCCACATAGCTTGCAGAGTAAGCAAACTGAAGTGGCAGTGGGCTGGCCATTGGCCATTTTTGTCGAAAGACCGATGGCCGATGGAGCCGACGAGTCTTGGAGTGGAGACCGCGTATCGGCAAGCGTAGTGTGGGACGCTCCCCAGCTAGATGGACGGACGACCTAAAGAAGGTGGCTGGGACGGACTGGATGTGGAAGGCGGAGGACAGGGTGTTGTGGCGCAGCCTGGGAGAGGCCTATCTTCAGCAGTGGACTGCAATAGGAGTTGACTGATTGAATAAAAGTATTATATTCTATTATAAAAACATCCTACTTTTACAACGTCTGGTTCTACATTCTACATCTCACAACATCTTATACTTCATTTATACTGCATCGGGCCAGAATAAAAATAAAAAAATATATTAAAAGTTAATATTTCTCTCTCAATTGCTGCACAAAAATTATTCATGAAAAATTCCTCCATGATTTACGTTCAACAGCCAATAAACAAATTAAATATTAATCATATTAAAAGTTTGCCATGTTACATCGGTTTTCACGAGATTGCATTGTTGGATTGTCCGATTTAAGCTGACCTGCCCCTCCTGTCCCATCCTTTAGAAATTGGAAACATGAAGCGGTAAATGTTTTTCGACGCAGAGGTCAAGTTAGGTTGGTGATTGAAGCCGACCCGAGGGCAAACAATTAGTAAAAGTTAAACATAGATTGGGCCCAAACTGGATGTATGGGGCAGTTCCTCATTTGTACTACGAGAGAATGTAGATTATAGATAAGTAACTTGTTTAGGAGAACTCAAACACAATAGCCCAATAGCTTAACAAGTTCGTGACAAAAGTTTATGAAGCTATTTTAATTTATATATTCCTATTATTTATTATTATATCTATATAATATATAACAAAGTCGGGTTGGCATCATTTATAACTCAGGAACGGCTGGACCGATCTTTATGTTCTTTGGTTTGTTGGATTTATCTCCGCTCCAAATAGCAGAATAATTATTAAATCATGGGAAAAATTCACGAAAAAAAAAATATGAAGACAATTAATTTTCTCATACATTTTGTATGGAACGGCTTTTTTAATGAATAACTTTAAATTGATCGATTCTGAGGTGGTACGAAGTTCGCTGGATCAGCAAGTTTAGATTAAAAATCAGCCATACGTAACTACCAAACTAGTAGTAACTACAATTTGGTCTTATACGAAATCGCCATTAATAATAATTTAATTAATACGCGTTGCAACACGCCTAAAGAAGCTTTCACTTCAACAACCGGCGAGATATGGGTGTACTATAGGTTCACCTCTGTCTAACTAACCTTCTGGGGAATACAGGCGTGATGGTATGTGAAGTGGGTCATCATCATCATCATCAGCCTGCAGCAGTCCACTGCTGGACATAGGCCTCTCCTATTGCACGCCATTAAACTCAATTTTCGGCAACTCTCAACTACCTGTTACCAGCCATCGTGCGAAGATCTTCGCTCCACTTAGTCTGCAGGCGTCCTACCTTACGTTTACAGATTCGCGGTATCCACTCAAGAATACGTCTACGTCATCGGTTCTACGGCTAATAAGGCCGGCCCATTGCGACTTCGGCTTGCTTATTCTGTGAGCTATGTCGACAACTTTGGTTCTCTGCCGGATCACCTCAAAAGTGAAAGAAGAAGAGGAAATATCACCATGTAGTGCGTGTACCACTTCAATCAAAACAAAACACTGCGCTAAACCGTCAATAATGCCATTAACATTCGACAGCGAAGGTTCAACATAACTCCCAAATAGTTGGTATGTTTGGTGCCGAAATGACACATTGTGGGGCCGAAGCGCCGAAGTTAGGCGGTGATTCGGCCATGTGATTGTTAAAACTTCGCCAAATGTGGCCGGGTTAGAATGTAAGGGGTTTCTGTGGGCTGAGCTGAACTGCCGTGCTGCTTTCTGCCGTGTATTTTGGGAACATATAGTAATTTTTTCGTGGTTTTTTCGCGTGTTGATGATAATAGTGAATAGGTAGTTTTACCTAGTACTATTTTTATTACATCTCACTCGGTATACGAAACAAAAATACCAATACAGCTGGATTGAATAAACTGAGAAATCTGTTTCATACTAATATTATAATGCGAAAGTCTGTCTGTCTGTTACCTCTTCACACTTAAAACGCTGAACCGATTTAGATGAAAATTGGTACAGACATAGTTTGAGTCCCGGGAAAGTACATAGGATAGTTTTTATTTCGATATTCTCACGGGATCGACACTTATACGTGTGAAACCGCGAGGCGCTGCTAGTTTAAAATATTCTTGGTTTGTTTACATTTTCCATACTTAAAATTCTTCAGTATAACAATGTAGGTGCAACAACTTATAAGGCATTGAAACACAAATAGAATTCCTGAAACATTCTACCTTGTCTACTTTCATCCAATAAAAACCAAGCAGGTGGGGTCCTAGCCAGCCCTCACAGTTAGGCTATTTTCGTTTGCCAGTTTCATTGAGAGACTGGAAGCTTTTGTATTACATCAAGCTTTTTTTAGGGTTCCGTACCTCAAAAGGAAAATACGGAACCCTTATAGGATCACTTTGTTGTCCGTCTGTCTGTCTGTCAAGACCCTTTATCTCGGGAACGCGTGCAGGTTTCGAGTTGAAATTAAAAACCATATAGGTACTCAGGTTTACATTCCCTTGAAGCTGCGAAAAAGTCTAACTTCTGTTAAAGTTAACGTAAAATAAGATACGGCCGTTTATGCCGCAAAAAACGTATATTTTCACACTCTCAAAGAAATAAAATTTATAGGGTACTTACCGTTGCCCTAGAATCATAAAATTTGGCAAAAAACAAGGTGCTACATGAGCACAAGTAAAGGCAAAAATCTGAAAACCATATTTTGTAGAAACAAAAAATCCCGTGATAATTATTTACATACTTTGTACGGAACCCTCGGTGTGCGAGTCCGACTCGCACTTGAGCAGTTTTATTTAGTTCCCGGTTACTGATTTTAGGCGAGGAATTAGGATGTCTATATTAGGTTTTATTGTATTTAGTAAGGCAAATTGGGACATCCTTGATGTTGTCACTGTTTTTGGAACTGATATTATATTAAGCTTCTCTAGTATACCGGAATAAATGTTTAAATATGAATTAATGGAAAAATAACTAATTCCTACACAGTAAAGTTCAATTTACGCTACAATTACTAACATTTTTATAACTTTTTCAATAGTGCTAGTCACTCTGAAATCAAATTAATTGTCATTGAAATAAAGTTTATATTTGTTTGCACTTTTACTATAGTAGGTTTGCAGTATTGGTCATAGTTGATTGTTTTTTCGTAGACACCCCCTTCTTTTGTTTTTCTTACAGATACTTAGAATTTCCTTGTGTATACAAAAACACGAGCGAATCTTTGTTCTGACTAAAATGCTTTAAGACCTGTGTTTGAGGCTATTGGCAGTAGATACCTTTGTCGAATCGTAGAAATTAATAACAACAGACCAGAATTGTGTGAAAATGGAGCCCATTTTTCTTATTCGACATTGACAAAATACTTAGAAAATTTTTCATTGCCTACAGATTCTCACGTGGTCAACCGCAAGCTGATTGACGTGCCCCAGTTTGAGAGACCCATCGGCAACCATACGTTCCACATCGGGAAGGAGGCTCTTCTCGGTTGCTCTGTCATCAACCTGGGCAAGCATAAGGTAAGAATTCATGACTTGATATTTTCTTTGACATTTTTATGTGATCTGCGGGGTAATTACGTTACACACTAACAGTAGCAATGGCTTTCATTTTGACAGTTCAACAACATTCATTGCGTTGTTTACGTTGTTGAGCAGACACATTTTTCGAACCTGTGAAGCAATGGATTAGCAATATCCTTCAAAATTATTCAGATTGTGATTGATAGCGTTTTACGTCATTGCTGATAACTAACAAGCAGTTCGAGCATCACAGTGGCAAGTGCTTTGTCATCCCAGAGATAAAGCTTAAATTGTCTCATGTACAGACGCCAGCACACCAAGCTACCCGAAACTGTAAAATTTTCCCAATCAACTTTGAACCTTATGCTTTGGCGATAAAGCTGAAAATCTATTAAAGAAATTTGACCGATTACAGTAGCTTGATATACTGGCGTCTGTACCAGGTGTAAATATTACACCTGCAACCATACTTTTTAAAACGAAACATAAAAACGTTGCGTGGCGACAGAAATATGTAAGGAACACGACTACTACGCCTTTTACCTTACTTGCAATAGTTTTACTTTTTTTTTAATTCCACAAGGAAAAGGCGCGCATCATGCAAGATGTTCATTTTCTCCTGGTTTTAAAATATTTTATTCAAACTGTAGACGGTACTCCATAAAGTCTTCACAATTTTCTTCATAACCCTATCCTACATTAAAAGTTTAATGAGCATCGCGTCTGAGACATTAATTTACTGGATGTTGGTCATTACGGGATGTTTATGGGCAGGTAGCTCGAATTATGGCCACCATTAGGTTCTGACGTTACCTGGGGTACTTGGATGGTAAAATAGATGTGCTATAATTATACTGGATGATTTTTTTTACAGTCTCGAATTTTTTACAGGATGTTCTACCCATGAATACGAGTATGAACAACTTTCGCTATGTGACCAACTCTGATTAAAACAGCAGATTTTTTTCGTGATTTCAGAGTTGGTCCCATAGTGAAAGTTGTTCATAGTCATGCGATAAAATTCCTTTTCCTAACTTCACTATACCAATAGTGAAGTCAGGAAAAGGAATTTTATAGCGGATCTAGCCAAAGATAAATTAAATCCTTAGATTCGCCCTATTGCATCAAAAGATTGTCACGTTTATGTTTTGTTTTGACACAAGTGACTTTACTAGACTGTCACAGAAACACGATATTTATTTGAAATGCGAATATAAATGACGTAATAAACGTCATCATCAGCCTACAGCACTCCACTGCTGGACATAGGCCTCTCCTATTGCACGCCATTCAACTCGATTTTCGGCAACTCTCATCCAGCTGCTACCAGCCATCCTGCGAAGATCATCGCTCCACCTAGCCTGAGGTCCCACGTTACGTTTACCGATTCGCAGTCTCCAATAAACGTCATTATAATTGATTATAACAACCGTTTTTCATTAAAAATATATATTTTAACACATTTTTAACGATTTCAATCTTTTAGCCTGACTCATGGCACAGAAGATAGACGCCAAAATAAAAAGTTGCTATTTGGCGTGGTGATCAATGCTCGTGCCTTCTCTGTATGAGAAGAGGCTTTTGCCCAGCAGTGGTACAGTAATAGGCTGGTATTATTAGCTGTGTAAAAACAGAAGTAATTTTCAAAGAAGTCTTGACTGTAAGTTTCTATAGATTAACTCAGCTAACCTTCCAGTCTTGAAGAACCATTGCTCTAGAAAACGAGGGTAGTAATTACCCTCTACCCTAAAAATTACCCTAATTTCGCAAACGTCTTTTCTAACACGGCTTTGTTTTCAGTAAGTACGTACCTACTGTAACTGAAAACTTTTCGCTGTCTCTCCTACAGTCTTAATTATAATAAAAGTAATTAACACGAAGTGCTATTTTCCTTAATTATGTATTGTGGTGTTATAATTTAATTAATTGTCTTTTCTTTTATAGACGGAATTTATTGGAGGGCTCGTATTGTGTGTGATTTTGCTTGTAATTGGTTTTATTAAATTAATTAAGATGTGAATCTATTTAAGAGATTCGTGAATAGTAGGTACCTGTCTTTGCTTTATTTTAGTCTTCTTCTTAGTAACTTAACCATCTTCTTTGTAACTTTAGTCTTCATCTACTTCGTAACTTAGTCTTCTTTTTTGTAACTTTAGTCTTCTTCTTCTTAACTTAGTTTTCTTCTTTGTAACTTTAGTGTTCTACTTCTTCGTAACTTTCTCTTCTTCTTTGTAACTTTAGTCTTCTTCTTCTTCGTAACGTTGTCTTTTTCTTTGTAACTTTGTCTTCTTCTTTGCAAGTTTAGTGTTCTTCTTCGGAACTTAGTCTTCTATTTTGTAACTTTAGTATTTTTCTTCATCTTCGTACTTCGACTATATAACTAGTAGTAGTTCTTGTCTCGTAATTTCATGAAAGGTGTAACGAAGTTTTCAAAAAAAAAGCCTTACACGTATTTTACTTCGTCTAGATATAGATAGCAGCGTAATTACCGAGCTCAGTTAATTAATGTAGCGTATTATAAAGTGCAAGCTTCGTACGGCTGGTATAATCAGATTTTATGTTCTAGAAAATTTCTTGATAATTAACGAAGAAACGAGTTCTTCATGAAATAAGTTTGGGTACTTATTTGAATATTAATGCAAAAACTTCTCATAAAAGGCTTAAATAGCGAACGAGACAGTGAGCGTACTAGAAACAACAAGCATTTCGTCATAGACAGAACATTGACAGGACGTGGCTCCGGACACTGACAGATTCTAAGTACGTATCAGTCTGGAGGTGTCTACCTCCAGACTGATACGTACTTAGAATCTGTCAGTGTCCGATGTTCGCAGCTCGTCCGCAATCTGTCCTCATGCCGGTGTGACTGACCCCTGAGTGAAATAGTGCATAGTTGGTAGTTTTTAAGGTTAGTTTTTTTCTATATTATTTGTATTTAACAGACGCTTCTCGTCATAAAACTCGAAAGTTTGGCGAGTAAAATTGTAAAAACAACAAAATGTCGTATGTTTGAGAAAAAAAAAATTGTTTTGCAGTACATTTGGTAGCACTGTTTAGACTGTTTTGTGAAGTATAAGTAGTTCAGAAAGGTACGTTTGCGCCATCATTATTTTCAATAAAATGTTTAACATAGTTTTTAGAAAAGTCAAAATGATGAAAGACATGCTGTGCTTTGTGCTGCTCTGGATTTACTTACTCTTTCTAACCTTGCCGAGGTTAATCTTAGCTTAACTTAATGTCCAGTTTTTTATGCTTGATCTAATAATCTACATCATCATTCAAGGGAAAAACGCCCATTAATGAACCCACATAAATAAAAATCAAATGTCGCATGTATGAAAGATCATCACTTGAGAACGGCTTGACCAATTTTGCTGGTATTTTATGTATGTGCCCGTAATGGTGAGGACAAGGTTTGTATGAAAAAAAAATCTGCCTATTCACCCGGGCGACGCCGGGCACGAAGCTAGTTTAGAATAACGATCATTTTCAAAACTGCACTCACCCTAGCTTTTGACCTCCACACAAAAAGGTGACCTTTGTACATACACAATTGTACTTGTGTAACCTTACCTACACATTTACTAAAGGCTCCTACACACTATGCCGGCGGGTTTTTGCTGAGCGGGTATGCCGCCGGCATAATCAGGTGGCCGCAGAGCATCATTTCAGTTGTGCAGCTCGTTTGTGCGGCAAGCCGAGAATGCCGCCGGGCTTGTTGGTGGCATGCCCGCCTGCTGGGCCGCCGCCATAGTGTGTAGGAGCCTTTAAGTAAAGCAAGCGTGAAGTGGGTAGTTTGTATAAATCGTAATGAAGAGACAACTTACATTTGTTTATTTACTCGTCTGAGTTGACTTACACGACATGTTTGTACATCATTCCTGAAATAAATTGGAAATGTTAATGAGAATTCGCGTAAACAGTTGTTTATAAACATCATTTATTATTGCTTTTTTGCTTGCGGCTTGGCTGAAAAATAGCTTATGTTCGTATGGCAAATTAATATAATGAAGATTTAGTGATGCGCAAAGGTCATCATCTGCCTAGCCTTTTCCCAACTATGTCGGGGTCGGCTTCCAGTCTAACCAGATGCAACTGAATACCAGTATTTTACATGGAGCGACTGCCTATCTGACCTCCACAAACCAGTTACTGGGTAATACCACAGGTAAGACTTTTTATCAGACTTTCGGGCTTCTGACTACCCGTAACAACTGTCAAAGATCCACGAATGACAAACCGGGACCAATGGCTTAACGTGCTTTCCGAGGCACGGAGGGGTCTGTATGTAAAGATGGTCACCCATCCACAGACAAACCGCGGCAAGCGTAGCTTAACCTGATCGATCGACCTGTGCGGCTGTTGTTGCGTGAAGGTAGGAAAAAAAAAACAAACGTAACTAAAATGTAATTTAGGACTCAGTTTTTATAATAACATCACGCGTGTAGTCCTAGAAGGGTTATGCAAAGGTATACTTATGTATATACATAACATAACATAATCAGACTATAATGTTCCCAGTGCTGGGACACAGGCCTCCTCTTTGTGAGAGGGAGTGGGCCGTAATCCACCACGCGGGCCCAGTGCGGGTTGGTACATGGCACATGTCTTCGATTTTTTGGTTCTAGGACATGCCGGTTTCCTCACGATGTTTTCCTTCACCGTTTTGAGAGCAGTGGTGATGAAATCATTTACACAAAGTAAAGCGCCTGTCTGGGTTCGAACCTACGCCCTATATCTCGTAAGTCGCGGTCGTTACTACTGGGCCACCACTGCTCTCTATATACGTACTTATATTTCACCTATATTTCGCCATATTTAAGTTCCTTTATACGAGTATAAAATCAACCACAGCAAAATTAGGAAAACTACAAAGACCCAAGATGTGGTGTTGAAATTAAGGACGCTAAAGTGGAAATGGGCTGGCCATGTAATGAGAGGAGAAGAGAGATGGAACATTGTGGTACCCAAGAGAGGGAAAGAGAAAAAAGAGAAAACCATTCAGAAGATGGGAAGATGATGTGGTTAAAACAGCTGGAGAAGAGAGAAGATTGGAAAGTGTTGGAGGAGGCCTTTGCCAAAGGGCACACAGAATAAAAAAAAACTTATATATAAAAACAAAAATTTAATATGTATACTTATGTCTGATAAAGGCTATAAATAAATACGAGTAATAGGGGGCGACCCTGTTGCCATCAGCTGGGCACAAATGCAGACTCCGGGCTGCTACTGAAAAATCCCAGATGGCAAAACCCAATACCACTTTTCGCGGCCCGGGAATCGAACCCAGGACCCTGCTCAGAAGTAACGCTCGCGAACACTAAACCCGTGAGGCAGTCAGTTTTTACATGTCGTCCTCAATACGTCGTCGTCTGGTTAACTTGGTATCAATAGTAGGCAACTACCTTTTGGAATGGGCGACTAGAATCAATTCGTTTTACTATAATTTTTGACGTTCTAAAGTGCCTTTAGTGTGCCTAATTGAAATAAATGATTTGACTTTGACTTTGCAAGTATGAAAAATATTTATATCCCCTAAATAATTCCCCCATACAGGGTGTGGCGTAAATAGTGGTCCACCGTTAAGGATTCGATATACTAGATAATTTACTATAGCATATTACAATTATATTTTAACCATTTTAGTAGTACATTTTTTTTTACAAAAAATCGCTCTTGACTTTGCATGATTTAAAAATTAGGGTTAAAATAGAGAAGAACTAACTTTTACTCCAAAAGCTCAAAATTTATATAAAAAAACATAATTTTACACATTAAAAGAAATCAAAATGAGAAAATAATGGTTTTAGATTAAACTAGAACCAAATTTGTAACAAAATGTAGAAATTTCGTAAATAAAAAACAAAAACATATATATATATTTTCGGAACACTTGGATAAAAAAATACGTGTGGCACTCGGGGACTGCCGCGGTAAAGCTATTGCATAGCATACGTCTAGTCGCACGCACACAAACACCGTGCCGAAGTCTGCCGAACTGATACGACGTTAGACGATGCACGGCTTTCAACGCTGCACCGCTGTGCCGGTCGGAGTGGGGGGTGTTAGGTTTATTTTCGTTACGGAATTTCTTCATTCGGTCGCCGCGCTCAAAGCCCAAGATAAAAGCTATGCAATAGCTTAAAATGTTTAAAATTGTAATATGTTATAGTAAATTATCTGGTATATCGAATACTTAACGGTGGACTACTATTTACGCCATACCCTGTATAAGCCGACTCAACTCACACACATTAGGCCTCAATAATTCACCACTACATTTTCCTAAAAAATCCTGGCTCTAAGAAGAAAAAACCTTTTCCATTTATATTTATTCGCGCCGCCAGAAACTTTGGTACTCGTAATTAAAGGGTGTGCGTTAATCTCAATTGCTTGGACAAATTCACACGGCTTATAAACTGGGGTAGGCAGGACTGTAAGTGGATATTTAATTATGAATTTCGTACTAGCCTTATTTCGGCGTGATGTGGATACGTAATTTAAACTCGGAATCTAGGTAATGGAATTTTGGAATAGGTGTAGTTATAAGAATTGTGTGTTAGAATATTCAATGCTAGACATGGAACTCACACTATATATTTACCTAATTATGTCTTGTGATGAGTGTACTCGACATATACAGAATGGTCCAAATAGTGACGTCAATATAAAAAATATTGATTCCTCATACCTAGGGGTATCCGAAAATACCCCATGTATGTTCCGCGATTTTTGATAGTTTAGGAGATATGAATATTTTTTTGAATTTTTGGGAAAATACTTCGGGGACATCTTCAAAAATTTATAGCTTTTTATCGACAAGCTCATTTTATGGTTTTTTTTTGCGATGGGACTATTATGAAAGACCCTTTCATGTATAAAAAAATATCTTCCTAACATTAGTGCAAGAAACAATTTTTTTTTTATCGAAAGTGAGAAAATTCTTGCGATTAAAAGTTGATTTTCTTTTTCAATTTTAAAAATGTTAACAAATGTTTCAAGTTCTACTAGTAATTCCAAAAACTGAGGAAGAATCTTAGTAATTTAATTAAATTAAAGATGTCCCCAAACAGTCGAATTTTTGGTTCTAGGACATGCCGGTTTCCTTACGATATTTTCCTTCACTGTTTTGAGACCAGTGGTGATGAAATAATTTACACAAAGTAAAGTGCCTGCTTGGGTTCGAACCCACGACCACGTCACGTAAGTCGCGACCATTACCACTGGGCCACCACTGCTCTTTCTACTATGGGAGTATTTTTAGCAGAATATGTCTGTCTATAAAGCATGGTTAAAACTTTATTTTTGTTAAGTCATTAACAGCCACCGCGGTCATACGGTGTCCGCCAACAATACATTTTCTATTGTGTCTGTTGTCTGGCAGTCAACACGTGTACCTACATTTTGTCTCACTGTTGGGCAAAGCCCTCTCCTTTTTCGTTCCAAACCTCTCTATTTTGTGCGATCTCTGGCCATGGTGGCCCCGAAAACATGATCAGATCATTACAAAACCTGCAACTTATAATTTATTATAAACAGAAAAAACATATTCTCCTTTAATTTCATAATACAAATGTTACATGATTACAATACAGTTTAATCATCATCATTTGCCTAGCCTTTTCCCAGATATGTTGGGGTCGGCTTCCAGTCTAACCTGATGCAGCTGAATACCAGTATTTTACATGGAGCGACTGCCTATTTCTGACCTCCACAACCCTGTGACTGGATAATACGATACCACTTGGCAAGACTTGTTGTCAGACTTTTGTGCTTCTGGCTACGCGTAACGACAGTCAAAGATCCACGAATGACAGCCGGGCCCAACGGCTTAACATGCTTTCCAAGGCACGGAGGGGTCTTAGTATGTAAAGATTGTCACCCATCCATAGAACATCCGCGGCAAGCGTAGCTTAAACAGATCGATCGACCTGTGCGGCTGTTATTATTCAGCCACGAGCCCCTCCTTACAATACCTACCTACGTATTTAACATAATTATACAGGGTGAAATTTAAATCACCATTTTCCTCTTAAGGGGTCATTGTACTTATCATTATGTACAATTTTTACTATGGGACCAAACCTGAAATCGTGAAAAAACAAAATCAGCCGTTCCCTACATTTATGTTCGCATAACTCGCCAAAATGTAGGGAACAGCTGATTTTTTTTCGCGGTTTTACGTTTCGTCCATCGTATAACCCAAGCAACAAACACTGAATTCTATTTTAAATTCAAAACTCTAGTTTTTGCAAATGTTTCCACAGAAAAAGACCTACAACAAAACTCCATGACAATAAAAAAGAATATACGAGCGTAACTATAAAACACATTTGTAGCTCTCCGGAGCAATATAAGCTCTGTACAAACATCATAAATTTCAACGCACACAGTTTGCTAAATGAAGAATTTGAATCACGCACAAGCTCCAAATTGATTTGGTACTCGTCAACCACCACATTTAAATCCTCGGTCACGTTCTGTTTTATTGTGAGCCAAAAGTTACAATGGGTCGGCACGAATAGTAATCCTTGGCTGGGAGCCGTTATGTAATTCTTGAAAATTGCTGCTACCCTGACTCGGGCCGAGAGTGTACAAATCAGAATTTGCAACAACCCCGTATTAATGTTTCGAACTAGCTTAGGATTTTAATAAAATAATTTTATCTATTTTTAGGGTTTCGTGCCCAAAGGGAGCCAACAGGACCCTATTACTTCCGCTGTCCGTCTGTCTGTCAGCGGGCTGTATCTCATGAACTGTAATAGGTAGACAGTTGAAATTATCACAGTGTGTTTGCCTATTGCCGCTATAACAACAAATATGGACAGGCCTGATGGTCTAGTGGTTAGTGACCCTGACTGCTATGCCGGAGGTCGTGGGTTCGATTCCCACCCAGGACAAATGTTTGTGTGATGAGCACGATCATTTGTTCTGTGTCTGGTTGTAATTTATCTATAATATGTATGTATTTAGAAATATATAAGTATGTTTATCAGTTGTCTAGTACCCATAACACAAGCTCTGCTTAGCTTGGGACTAGATGGCGTTGTGTGATAGTTGTGGAATATTATTATTATTATTATATAAATAAAAATAAAATGAAGCTAAAAATTAAAGAAAAGAAACGTGATTTTTTTTCAGCGTTTTTTGCCTTGTTGTACGGAACCCTTCGTGTGTGAGTCCGACTTGCATAATCCCGCTTTTTTTGTTAACCCTTAACGTTTTGGTAATCGATATAATTATTTTACAGCATGTATCATCATCTGCCTAGCCTTTTCCCAACTAGTTGGGGTCGGCTTCCAGTCTAACCGGATGCAGCTGAATACCAGTATTTTACATGGAGCGACTGCCTATCTGACCTCCACAACCCAGTTACTGGGTAATACGATACCCCTTGGTAAGACTGGTTGTCAGACTTTCGGGCTTCTGACTACCCGTAACGACTGTCAAAGATCCACGAATGACAGCCGGGACCAACGGCTTAACGTGCTTTCCGAGGCACGGAGGGGTCTCAGTATGTAAAGATGGTCACCCATCCACAGACCAACCGCGGCAAGCGTAGCTTAACCTGATCGATCGACCTGTGCGGCTGTTATTATTTAGCCACGGACCCCTTACAGCATGCATATTGTTTGTAAAAAAGCGAAAAAGCTAGAACCAAAAATTCAAAGACATGTGACATCTATCAACCCGCACAGGGCTCGCGTGGTGGATTACGGCCCACTCCCTCTCACAGAGAGGAGGCCTGTGTCCCAGCAGTGGGAACATTATAGGCTGATTATGTTATGTTACGAGTATGTTATGCATATTGTTTGTAAGTATATAAAAACCGAATGAAAGTTGCCAAAACCTCATTTATTATTCAAATGAGAAAGCGTTTGCCAAAAACCAAGGCACTTTGAAATCAACGTTCCTGCAATCGTTAAACTCCTGACTGAACATCAGGAAATACTGCATTAAGATACAATTTTGTACTGTAATGCCCAAAATAACGCACTGAAATCCAAATTATTTCCCATTACAACTTCAAACATAATGTCGCTGAAATTCCGAATTTAACGCTAAGCCATATTAATACTACGGATATCGTTCGACATTAATTAATACCCTTTTATCCCGTCATAAACACGGCATGAAACCTTTTAATGAAACGTAAATAGTACCTAATAAAGTATAGCATTTCCCTCCACCTAATATATCTTTATGAGTTCATATAATCTTTAATATGCAGCCGGAAATATGATTATCATCTCACACAAACACGGTGTTATTATAAGCGACCCGATATGGGATAGTGATGGGACACGAGATTGCTTTTCTATGCGAATTATTCGATGTTAGTCGATTTTGTGGATCGGGGACCGTGTGGTCCAATTTTGCGGTATATTAAGTCTGGAAAGTTAATCTGGTTGAGTTGATTCTCTTTACACGTTAACAAAACAGTTTAGAAGTTACTGAATGTAGGAGAATTGAATATATAACAAAAGGAAAAATATTACTAAAGTAATTTTAATTTTCTACCTGTCAAAAAATATTCATTTTATTTGATGAAAAAAATCATTTGTATTCGTACACACAAAGAATATGCAAGAAATGTGTAAATAACCTAAATAGTTATTTTGGAGTCCCACGTAATAGGGGGCGAGCCTATATTGCCATCAACCGGGCACGAATCTAAACTCCTGGCTACTATAGAGATAACATTTTGCCTGACCTGGAAATCGAACTCTAGACCAACGAGGTAGACCGGAAATCCGGATACTATGCTGCTATAGTAAGGTAAAAGGCGCAGTAGTCGTATTCCTTCCATATTTCTGCCGCCATGCACATACCTCATGCTTGGCAGTAGCTATTGAGACCACCGGACCAACGCCGGCAGTCGAAATGTGTAAATCGTCTCCTTAGAAACCGATGGATGTTGTCGACTGAAATTTAATTTGATATATTAATACAATTAAATTGTATTCGAGAACGGTGTCTTACTAAACTTCAACTATATCAGATGATGCTGCATACTTATCTCTTTTGTTGACTGTATAACATATACACAACTCGACTACGCCAACCATTCGCGTCTCTTTACACTCGTTAATTTTATACGTTTGTACAAGGGGCTTTCCTTATTAAATGCAGATATAATTAGCAACATTAATGTCAACAGTAAAATAAGAGACAAAATTAATTTCAAGAAAGCTGCACCATATAGGAATACCTGCGTTAAGATAATTTTGTTTTGTTATTGGAGATGAGAAACAAAGAGAACGGCTGTGGTTTAGAGTATTAAATAGTAGATTTTGGTTATTTTTGACTTGTTAAATATTTTTTGAGGCTTGTATAGTTTAGAGATGTCAGCATAAAGGAAGGGGCCCGCCAGGGCCGAAGCCTGCCGGGGTAGCGGGATCGTCCGAAAGGGTTACCGCTGCCCCGGAACAAAGGGCTAAGGAAGGAACACGGGTGGGTTTTAGTCAGTAAGAGTCTGACACTCCCTTCCGCTCCACCCAGAGCGGGAGGAGTCATTAGATGATTTCCCATCCAAAAAAAAAAAAAAAGGTTTGTATATGAATAGTTATTTTTAGGGTTTTCTTCTGGTTGAAAGAAAGAAAGAAAATACGTATATTTGCGCAAATAAACGTACCCATTTTCACACACAAAAAAAAATAACAAGTTGGGGGAAAACATGCGTCACATCCACGCAAAACTGTCTTCGTTCAGCATAATGCTAAGACCCTAAACGAGTCAGAGCCCTAGCGCTGGTTTTCAGCGACAGCTGGCGTGCGTTTATTGACGCAAATCTTGAAAAAAAAAAACACTGGACTAAGAATGACTAGGATTTGTTTCGTAAGGCACTACCAGTTCTTTTCGACTGCCGCGGTCAGAAATGCGGAAACCAATAACTCAGCCAATGTTCGATTTTAATTTGTTTTGTTTTTATTTACTTTTTTCTTGATTATGCAAACGTTTTATACTTTCCTACCCTACTTATAATAGGAACCTAGACTTCTCTGAATTGAATGGACCTCCACTCAATCTGTGTGGATCTTTCCCCAAAAGACCATTTCAGACACCAATCTACATGATCTGACGAAGACTATGTCTGGACTTTAAAAGAGACTGTGACTTCTGAGTTTGTTTCAGCCTTTCTTCTCAGAGTAGGCAGGTAGAAAACACCGACCTCATCTAGTTTTTAAAATATGATTGACGTGTAAAAGTGTTTTTGTACAAACCTACGCAAAACGTGCTTCGCCTCGTGCTACATCGCAGCTTAGTGCTACGATCTCTGCGATATCACTAGTAAAATAGAAGATATATTGCCATAGATTGAGTTATCAGAAGGTCAATTCTCATAGTTTAAAATGTTCAAAATCGCAGTCTCATCTCAGCGACAAACAAATGTCAAAAACTTGTCAAAATGTAGGGGAATTAGAAGCATTTTTGACAAATAGAGACTGAGATCAGACTGTAAACGTTCTTAAAATTACGAGGGGCTCAGAATTCGATTCCTGTTTTTTTATAGAAAGGTTAAAATTAAAATAATACATCATTTAGACGGCCTATTCATTAAGTAATTATTTTTATACCATCTAGTGGGCGACCAGTGGGTAGGTACTTTACAAAATCGAATAGAACTTTATTGTTTGATATAAAGTTCACAGACTATTAAAAGACCATCTTCGACGGAGGCAAATTAAATTATTTGTCTATTTTAAAGCTTCCTTATGATTAAAGTTCTAAGTAACTTCCATTTGGTTTTTCTGTCGGGCGTGACATTTTAAAAGAAAAGAAAAAGTATTTATTGTGACTCGTATAGGAAGATCACAAACTAAACTAAACACAGTAAAAAAACAAGTTATATAAAAAAAAAGTAATAAAAATAAAAATGAAACAAAGTCCTATACGAGGCCAAAAGGCTCCTATCTTAGCCTGATGCTGCAACATTTAAAAAATAAATGTCACGGCGCTGGTATTCTGATAGGGCCCGCTGTGATGTCACAGGCAGTTACAGAAATAAATAAATAATAAAATAAGTATAATGATTATGTAAAATATTAGCAAATACAATTAAATATTAATTTTTAATCCATTCATCATTTCATCTTTAAGCTTTGGTTTCATAAGAAAGCAGGTGACGGTCAAACAGTAACGGGTGGCCAAGTATGTTTGTGACACCTTAATGTCAAATACTGGTGAAAATGACAGATTGTTATGACAGGCGTTACAGATAACATCCATATTTAGAAAATACGGATGTCATCTGTAATGTATCTGGTCTCTCTCGGATCTCTCGGATCTTCAAAAGAGATATTTTTATTTTCATGGCTTTTCTCTAAAGAAATAAATTGTGTATCTATAGACACCCACAAGACTCAAAAAACGTGTGCGTTGACCCGCGTTTTTAATACAGAGCCACTTAGTAAATGTTTTGAAATAGCAATCATATAGTTGTCACCACCTCGGATTTTCATTTTGACCTTACTATTGGCTTCATCACCCTCGAAAACTATGAAAATGACACCCATAATGAAAAATTTAAAAATTTTCGCAGCCGCCATCTTTGATTTTCATTTTGACCTCACTATCGGCTTTAGCACCCTCAAAAACACTCTGACTGTGGACAAGAGTCGCATGGAGTGGGCATAACACTTTTTCGTTACATGCCGATTCTTACCAGTCATCTGAAGTCGCCTGAAGACAGGCGTCATCACCGAGGCAGGCCTAAGAAACGCTGTCGTGTCGACGATTTAGACTCATTCCTAACCGAATGGACGGAGAAGGCACAGCACAAGGAAATGTGGAAGAAAATGGGGGAGGCCTTTGCCCAGTAGTGGGACAGTACGGGCTAACGGAAAAAGAAAAAAAAAAACTCCTGCTGCAAGCCTCGTTAAAGAACTTCGTTCAAATTAACAATTTATTTTCACGAAAGTTTTGCTCGTCAAAACTCAACAAACACCAAACTTAAATTGACGACACCAGAAGGAAAAGTAATTACCCAAACCAACAATTTATCAATTAAATCGATTAATTACAGTTGAAATCTGATTACAAATAGCGATAATAAATTAATGGGATGCTGTAGGACTGAAATATCTGAGATAATCCGTTGGTGATAGAACAAATCCTGTTGCAACAAATCCCTACTCCCCTAGTCATCGTGGACCGTGGTCCAATTTAGAAGAGGTCAAAGATCCTAGATTTTGAACGGAAAGAAACAAAATGCAGTTTAAGTGAATTCGCAAAAGTTCTATTAAATGTAGTAACTTATGTTATGTAAATAATATGTCAAGATTTGTTTTAGGATGATACCTACTATTCAATTAATAAAAGAGAGAGCTCTTTATGTTTAATTATTATGTTGGTTAGACTGATGATGTACCTATGTTTAGTAGTTAGATAACTAATTAAATAGTAACTTTTTTCTTTAATTTTAGTTGAGTAGGCATTGATGTTTGAGTAGTAGTTTCATAATGTACAGTCAACAAAAGAGAAGTATGCAGGATTGTCGGATATAGTTGAAGTTTAGTAAGAAACTGATGGATGTTGTCGACTGAAATTTAATTTGATAAATGAGCTGTTTTTTTTTCTATTAATTAAATAAAAATTTATTCGAGAACATCCTACGGTTTCTTACTAAACTTCAACTATATCCGACGATCCTTCATACTTATCTCTTTTGTTGATTGTACATATTTCGTTTTCGCACTCAAGTCAAGCGACATTGTGTGTGTGTCAGAGGTTTGAAAACGAAACAGAACCATACAAATCGTTGTATGGTTCGATTTTGATTGGGTAAGACGGATCTTACAATATAAATCTTAGTAATTGATTCAAATACGAGTATTACTGCATGTCCATTTAAATTCATACAAAACTATAATCCAGGAAAATCTTGCAGCAAACTAACCGTCCACCACGACGACAGCTCAATCTTGCTCACGCAGCAATATACCGTATCCATCCCAATCTTAGTGCCTGTCTAACATCTACCCGACCTGACACGAAGATCACTCTAACTCAGCCTAAAGATTTTCTAGCAGCAGTTAAAGTAATTGGACCATCACCAATGCGCATTAAATTAATGATACCTGTCAGAATTCGTTGAAAATGCTCCTCGAGACGAACAAAGGAGGGTACCGGAGTACCCCATCGCTCTTGAAGCAACAATGGGGTAATAAAATGTACAAGAATAGGGAAGTGTAGTCAGCAAATGTGCGATGTTTGATAACTGTTTTGATGTACGCCCGTTTCGTTGGATGGTTTATTTTCTGAGATATTGTTGGAGCTTCAAATTATGAAAAGTATTGCACATATTTTTTTAGAAAATTGAAAATTTGTTAAGTGTTTTATGCAGGGCTCGGAAACCGGTTGAAATTCTTAACCGGTTACGGTCATTGACCTCAAACCGAAATCGGTTTAGGTTAAAAGTTGCACTTTACCGGTTTTTACCGGTTTTTGCGAGAAACCGGTTTTTCATGAATTTTGGTTTTGATACGGAAAATTAACCGGTGAAAACCAAGTTTGAACCCCCCCCCCCCGGCCCCCACCACTCTCGTAACTTGTTGGAAGTGTTAAAAAAGTAGACGAAAAAATTTACGAATTACAGAATTAACCGGTTAATTTGCACGTCAAATCCGTTTGTGCTGTTACCGGTTACATAAACCGGTAACTTTTATCATTTGGGTTACATAAGAACAGTTCACTTGTTTAACCGGTTAATGAAGGAACGATATATTTACCGGTATTTAATCGAAATTAACCGCTCTTTTTAAACCAGTTCAGAGCCCTGGTTTTATGTACAAAAAAACCGGCCAAGTGCGAGTCGTACCAAAAAACGCGTTTCTTGTATGGAGGATTTATAACTTTGTTTTATTTTTATTATTTTTTGTTATAGAAAATTTCAACTGTCTACCTATTACGGTTCATGAGATACAGCCCGCTGATAGACAGACGGACGAAAGGACAGTGGAGGCTTAGTAATAAAATTAATTTCATTTATTCAACTTTCGATTAACGTTGAAAACATTAAATGATATCATGGGGTATCAACTTGGATGTGTCTTGAAGATTTAAATAATATTTTACACTAGCTGTGCTCGCGACTTCATTCGCGTGCATGATGGAAAACGTTATAATTTTTTTGCGCGGTATCCTAATTCTTTTTCTAAAATAAAAGTAGCCTAAGTTACTCCTTATTACATCAGCTATCTCGTCAAAATCGGTCTAGCCGTTTCAGAGATTAGCCGGAACAAACAGACAGACAAACAAAAAGTGTAAAAAAATATATTTTGGAATACCTATGTATCGTGTATACATCCATATACATTTAGTAAAAAGCGGTTATTTTAATATTACAAACAGACACTCCAATTTCATTTATTTGTATAGATTACATTGTATTGTATTGCGAAACAACATTATTATATCCTAGTTAATTATTTTCTACGTAATTGAATGTTTCATCGTCTATCAGCTATCTAATTACCTACAGTCTAATCAACTCACTCATTTATCACTTTAAGAGGACTACATGACCTAAAGCGCGGTACCGTCGGACTGCATAGAAAAGAAAGAGATGCGCGATGAGACATCGCTGGTAATTTATTGCAAAATATGAAGCAATTATCTATTTACGAAAAATCTATTGTTTGGACTAAAAAATTAAAACAATAGAGTTTTAGTATGTTGCTTGTAGAATAATCTGACAAAAAATCATAATGATTGTATGTATATTACTTATATGGTTTTTATTGTAAAAATAACGTATTTAGAGGTATCTTCATGATTTTTTTCTATCGTACCAAATAAGTTGGATTATGTTTTCAATACACTATCTACCTAGCATATATCCTGAAGAATATCATATATTTTTTTTATTTTATTTACTGTAGTCGATCATAATACTTTTATTGCTTCTAAAACTTGCGTTTTTTGCGTTTAGGTCCTGTAAGCCCCTTAATGTCTTACTTCGAATCTCATAACTCACTCATTCTGGACATCACTCAGTTCATTTAGTCCACTATGTCAATCACATAATATAAAATATTAACAAATATACTTTCTCATGTCTCAAAAAATCTCATTACTAATGTACTGAGATGGGGGCTGGGGGATTGGGGGACTGGGAACTGTACTCCCCCATATAGAAAGCATCACACAATGCGAGTCAATTTGATCGCAATACGTTACTGTGGCAAGAAATTTAAACGTATTTTGTGGGGGACGTCGATACCCGATTGTAAAGTAAAAAGGAATAATAAATAACTTGTAAATGCTTAATTTTATTTCGATGAAAAGTGTAGTAACTATTAGTAAATGTTTATTAGTAAGAGAACGCGTTAATTTTTAATGTTAAGCATCTCAAATGCCATCATCATCTTCAAAATAAATAAATCTAAATTAAATTTTATCCACAAAATATGTAATTTTATTGTTTTGTGCTCGAAATAAATACTTACTCTTCATATTATTTAGCTAAAGTTCATCAATCATCGTTCTTCAATTAATTAAATGAAGTTAAAAGCAGTTCGAAGAAATATTTATCAAATTATCATTTAGCATGATGAATGAATGGATCCATCTTGATACTTCACTTCTAATTTTAGAGGTTGACTACTTTCTTTACCCAATAAATAAAATTGGTATTTCAATTTCATAAATTATAATGTTTTAATGCGATAATTCTTCCGATATATTCCGCTGGTCTTTCCAGACGACACACAAAGATACGAAAATAAGGATTTTGAACAGTGGATTTGGAACACACTAAGGGGTCGTCTCCATGAGGGAGAGAATCGCGGCGACGACAGTCTCGCCGTGCCATCAAATTTTCGCCGCGATGACATCGCCGTGTGGAGACAGGTTCTAAGAGAGTGTATAGAAATACGTGGCACGACGATAATATCGCCGCGATTCTCTCGCTCGTGGAGACGGCCCCTAAGCCCACGTTTGCATGGACGTAAAAATATCGCGGCGGGATTTTATCGTGCACTGAGTTTCGATTCAAGTCGGTGTTGAGCCAAGCATTAGGAATCTAACAGAGCACATCCCAAAACGTCAAGAAACACGGTTAGATTTTCAACTCACGGCGCTAAATAATAAAACGTTTATTTCAGATACAATCCATAAAGCATAACAGTAATAAAATAGTCAGCGTACAAATATAAAAATAAACAAAATAAAATAATCTAATAAAAAGCAGATACAATAGAAATGAAGATCTATACATATAATAAAATCGTAGGAAAGTCAAAACTGTACATTGAATATTTTTTTAAAAGAATACTTGGGGCGTGATCTACAATCGATTTCGAAGCCGAAAATATAGTTTTTAGAATTTTTGTCTGTTTGTCTGATTGTCTGTATGTATGTCCGGGCTAATCTCTAAAAGTGCTGCATGGATTTACATCAAATTTTGTATGAATATTACTAAGAGGTCGGGTCAACATATAGGCTACATATTATCACGCTATCACCTACGGGGGAGGAGCTGTGAATCTTTATTTTTCTTACGCATTCTGTGACAGCGTGTAATCTAACGACGCATATTTAAATGTTGTTTTTGAGTAAGTCATGCTATTATCTAGCTTTACACTATAAAAACTACGCCATTTAAGTAACTTGGGCAGAGAAACATAGTTTAATGAATGTTAGTAGTACAAAGAAAATTTAGAAGCAGCGCCATCTATGAGATTTCATAAAAATCAAATCAAGTTACATGTTAACAATTTTTGGAAATTAATAATTTAAATTTGATCATGTTGGCGAGGTTAGTAGTTAGTTATTCTTAAAATTCATAGATGGTAATGTGCATTTTCTTCATAAAAGTTGTATCGTATTTGACAAATTCAAGGTCCAACAAAACCCTCAAAATCTTGAGCAGAGTTGAGAAAGACAATTAAAAAAAAATGCGGTGTTAAGTATTACAAAAAAGTTATGTTCATTGATGATGATCATTTCTTCATCAATTTCATGTTGTTAGTACAAAATAAACATTGACTGTTAATACTTTTGTTCGGTATTTATCTGTGTGATTAATGCTAGGTAATTAATATATTTTCATGTCGTATACCTAATTATAAACTTAAATGTGATGTAAAACGTCGCCTTCTCGACGGTGACCAAAATTGGGATGACACCCTCGCGGAGGCGAGCGTCAGTGACAGTCCCAGCCGCATGCGTCATCTGTTTGCCGTCATCTTGGTGTTTTGCGGAGTCGCGAACCCGGTAGCTTTGTGGGAGAAGTATCGCCATCATCTGTCTGAAGATTTTCTACGAGCTTTGAGGCGTGCTACTGGAGACAAAGTCGAAGTAACTGATGAACGCATGCTGAACACCTGTCTCAGTTCACTTCAAGATGTGGTCATTTCTATCGGCGGCAATCCACTGATCGAATATGAGTTACCAGCTCCCCAATCATCACCGCATCAAGACCGTGGAAATCGGGAGTATAACGCGGAGACAAATTATGATCCGGGCGAAATTACCACCATACGAAATGACCATGTCGCTTTGTTCTCTTCAGAGCAAAAACAAATTTATGACACCGTCCTTGAAAGCGTTGGGCAAAACCAGGGTAAAATGTTTTTCTTGGATGCTCCTGGTGGAACTGGAAAAACATTTGTTACCACTGGCATACTTGCAGAGGTCAGGAGGCAAGGCAAAATTGCTATTGCTGTAGCGTCGTTGGGAATCGCTGCCACACTGCTTCCGAGTGGCAAGACAGCACATGCGATGTTTAAAATTCCTATCGATTTAGAGAGCGCCGAAACGCCTGTTTGTGGTGTGTCACGTAACAGCGATAAGGGACAAGTGCTCAAGGATTGCTCTCTGATCGTATGGGATGAGTGTACGATGGCCAATAGGAAGGCAGTTGAGGCCGTGGACAGAACCCTGCAGAACATCCGCAGGAACGAACATTTGATGGGTGGTGTCACAGTTCTGTTCAGTGGCGATTTCCGGCAAAAGCTTCCCGTGGTGACGTGGGAATCGAGGGCTAACGAGGTGAATGCTTCGTTGAAACGATCTACGTTGTGGTCACGAGTTCGTACGCTGCGCTTGACCATTAATATGAGAGCTCGACTCGGCGGCAATGCACGTGCTCAATAATTCTCCGATGTTCTTCTAAGTCTTGGCGAAGGCACTCTACCAGAAGAGAGAGGTGGACAGGTGGTGCTTCCAGAGTCTTTCGGTAGAGTGGTATCCAGCTTAGAAGAACTCATTCGCTGTGTGTACATCAGTCGTATACCGCACCAGCAGAATTCTTGGGTGTGTGAGCGGGCCATTTTGACGCCCAAAAATGATCAGGCTGCAGCAATTAACGAATGCATTCTCTCGGAAATTGAGGGGAATGGTCTACACCACGATAAACACTTTTGTCGAGCAAGATGACGCCACACATTATCCCGTGGGATTTCTGAACTCCCTGTCAGCAAGTTGACTTCCAGCGCATACCATCAAGCTAAAGGTCGGCCCGATTATTGCTTCTTCGGAACCTATCTCCTCCGAAGTTTTGTAACGGGACCCGCCTTAAAGTCATCTCGCTCCACAGACACACCATTGAGGCGGAAAATCTTACGGGTTGTGGCGTCGGCGAGGCAGTATTTATACCACGCATTCCCCTCATACCTCATAACTTCCCGTTCCAGTTCAAGCGCGTACAGTTCCCCGTGAGTGTTTGCTTCGCAATGACCATCAATACGTCGCAGGGGCAGACACTGAGGGCAGCGGGTGTCGACCTCAGGACGAGTTGCTTCTCACACGGGCAACTGTACGTCAATTGCTCCCGCGTCACCAGTCCTCACTCTCTCTACATTTTGGCTCCTGGCAGCATAACTACCAACGTAGTTTATAGGGAAGTGTTGTAAGGTATGATACCTTTGTACGTATTTTTACTCTTTTGTGTCCTGGAATGTATTCCTGCATTATTTTCTCTATTTCCTTCAGTCACATCTTATGACTGAACTCAGCAGGATTCCAATATAACTCCCTTCACTTGCTTCGCTTGAAAAAAAAAAACTTATATTTTAATGCTGTTTTAAAAGTTGTTTCCTTATAATGCTATAGCGACACTGGCATCTTAGGTATTTTTAGTGCTGTAGAGCCTTCACGCAGACGACGTCGCGGGCAGCAGCTAGTACATAATATTTATATAGATTACATTAATTAATCAATGTCAATAGGTATTAGATATTATTATGTCAATCAATCAATTAAAATTAGAAATCATACATACATAATACATTACGAGGGGTCCGTGGCTAAATAATAACAGCCGCACAGGTCGATCGATCAGGTTAAGCTACGCTTGCCGCGGTTGGTCTGTGGATGGGTGACTATCTTTACATACTGAGACCCCTCCGTGCCTCGGAAAGCACGTTAAGCCGTTGGTCCCGGCTGTCATTCGCGGATCTTTGACAGTCGTTACGGGCAGTCAGAAGCCCTAAAGTCTGACAACCAGTCTTACCAAGGGGGGTATCGTATTACCCAGTAACTGGGTTGTGGAGGTCAGATAGGCAGTCGCTCCATGTAAAATACTGGTATTCAGCTGCATCCGGTTAGACTGGAAGCCGACCCCAACATAGTTGGGAAAAGGCTAGGCCGATGATGACATACATAATACATTACAAATTATTTCAGTATTGTCCAGTCGATATACACGTCCATTTATGTTGGAGCGGACAGGTTGTGCTTGAAGCAATCATCCTGAGGATGCTATTGCTACTGCCTCCCACTCGTCTTAATAAAGAAGCAACCTTTTTTCGGATTATAGCTTGATAGCCATCCGTTCGAGCTTCTGCAAACATTAGCGACGCACTGCAATAGGGAGGTAGCCGCATCAGCATCCTAAAGATGTCGTTGTTGCTAAGCAGTGCGCAAGAAAAATCGCCGCGGGTAAAAAACGCCCGTGGGCTAACAGGATGAAAATCTAAAATAGTGCCTACACACCCTTATATATTATGCAGTGTCTACCTGAAGTATTTAAAACAGGTACGTATCGAAACACTCATCAAAGACAGATCTTGAATAAAAATTACCGACAGCATCATCGCACGAAGCACACTCGTAACTACAGAACTCATCGTTACACGTAAAATGAGTAATTTCAACGCTTTTATAATCCTTCATCATCGTGTATTCGTTTCAAGTGGTATTTGAGAGACGCCATTAATTCCCCCATAACGAGGCGGTGGTGCATCACGTGATAAAGTGAACTACTTCAATGAAGTGCCCCTATGTTCGAAAGTAATGGGGGCTTTACCAACGCTAAAATGTTTGAGCCACAAAGTAATACTAATAATAATAGCCTGCCGTCCGAGAGGAGGAGATATCTCTACGTAGGAATAGTGCACAAGTGTGTGCGTAAACACAGGTGCACTCTCTGTTCCTTTACTCTCACAGTCCGATGGGACGGCAATCCGACACGACCGGGTTGAGATCAGGCGCAGGACCAACGGCTTTACGTGCTTTCCGAGGCACGGGGGTTTTAAACAGCCAAATCCCAAACTAAGAAATTCCTAATGGGAAACCCAATGACACTTTGTCCGACCTGGGAATCGAACCCACCACCCCGCGCTCAGGAGTCGCGCTTGCAACCACGAGACCAACGGAGCAGTTTGAGTCACACTGTAAGTTATTGTTGACTCGTACTTAAACTAGTTAATTGAGAAAAAAACTAGTTAACTAATAGAGGTTTTAATTAAAACAGGGTAATTAGTGTAGAGAAGCAATTTGTTGAAAAAAAATATCATCGCGTTCTAGATAGTTAATTGAAGCCGTAGATTTTAAATTGGTGTGAAATTAAAAGGGCTGTGAAAACATTTAAATGAGATAATTATGTAGATATGAAAAATTTTAATTTTTATTCTGGTAACATTTTCGTCGCAGATGCAAAAATATATTCTGTTTAAGTGTCATATTATTTACTAGCTGTACCCACGACTTCGTTCGCGTGGATATCGGATATAAATAATGAGTCGCTTAGAGAAGGTACGGTACCCTCCCCCTTACCTCCTTCATTGAAAAGAAATAAACTTATTTCTCTTTTTCACTTTTTTTTTTGCGCGGAACCCTAATTCTTTCTCTAAAATAACTGAAGTAAGTTACTTCTTACAACATCAGCTATCTGCCAGTAAATGTTTCGTCGAAATCAGTCTAGACGTTTAAGAGATTAGCCGGAACAAACAGACAGACAGACAAAAATTGTACAAATTCCCTGACAACCTGATTCCTGAGAATGAAAACTCGTAGAAAACAGCACAAGCCATCTCCAATTACGACACATATAGAAGGTGTTTTTTTTATATCCCATAATTTTAGGGTATGAATGAGACCATATCAAAGAATCAACTGGCATATGATTTACTTTTGAATTATATTTTTTTTATTTCATTTTTCATACAAAACAATAAACCAGTCACGATTTAATAATCGTGACTGTCGAATTGTTTTGCAAGTATGAAAAATTAAATAAAAATTTAATTTTTTTTACATTAATATGTAAAACACCCTTACGTGAAATATGACAACATCGCATTTTCTCAGCTTTAAATATGAATGATTGGTTTGACTAAAAATTTTATACTCGTATTTATCAATGAAACTTAGCATAATATCTTCGAGACTATGCATTCACACATCACATATTCACATATTCACACACACACACACACACCCTTACACACATTCACACATACACATATCACATATTCTAGGTCATTTTGTATTATTTTAACTTGTAGAAAATATATTAATAAAACCCTGTGTTGTCCCACTGCAGAGCAAACAATAATATAGAATATAACCCTAGAGTTATGGGATATCAAAAAAACACGTTCTATAATGTACCTATACAGATGTAATTTTTTTTTCGCAAAATTTTCGTCGCAGATGCAAAAATATATTCTGTTTAAGTTTCATATTATTTATGACGAAGCACCCCTTCTACTCATTATGACAGCGAAGAAAACATCTTGAGATTACAATGAAACACCATTTATCTTTATTATACTTAGCTTAATACTAAACAAGAATACAAGTTATACGCAGTATAGATATATAAGAAAGGAAAGTCACTAAGACGCTCAAATGAACAAAACAAAACTTAAACCGTTTAAAAAATTAAAAAATGTTTATACAAAATCACATTAATTAAGCAGAAGATTAATTATAAGTTAAAATATTATTTGCAACAGATAAAGGCTCTCAGTCGAGTGAAATTAATTTTGAGTATCCATTAATTTTCTAACAAACAAAGTACCAATTTCGCCCGAAAATTTGTTACTAGATATTGTTGTATCAATTTTGATAAATAATAGGGACAGGGTTATTAATTTTATAGCCTTATTAAAAGAATATATACTTATAGTGGTTTAGACTAGAGATTTATTGGCTGTAATAGATTAAAGGTACCTTTCACAAAATGTTATTATAATTAATTCTAACTGGAGTTCATAAAAATATGAAATGAATGAATTGCACCGACCCCAGAGTGGTTTGACTTGATTAATCGAATGAACCCCAAGATTCGCACTAGCCTCTGTAGCCTCATGTTCATGTGGCTACAGCGACCATTGAAAGAGGAGATCCCGGCAGGGGAGACCGGGGGCGTTGTAATGGTAGGGAAGACGTGCCCGTAGGATAGGGAAGGATTTAAGAGCCTACCGGATATGCATTGCATTAACTAAATTGAATGACAAAAGTAATTACACTTCGCAGAAAATTACAATTTGATATCAATCTTAATAATTTAGTACTAAAAATATACCCCTAAACAACAAACTTAAAAGAAAATCCAACTTCTGAACAGTGGAGACATATCCAAAGACAATACCAAAAATCAAAGTACTCAACTAGATTACCCACACACAAGACGAAATAAGGATAGACATACACAAGACAACATAACACACACAATAACCAAGAACATAGAAGGTACATTAGAAATGAATGTGTTTGATAATGAAAGCATTACGGAGCCGACATTATAATATAATAGATAATGATGTTACTCCAAGATTAATTTCGGAGAAACTACAAATTGAGATAATGGAACGGATTATTGTGTTTGCTTTCTCCGCTAAGCTTTTCTTTTGCGGATGTGATTCTGTTTGTATCATTTCTTTTGTGAAGGGAGGTAGAGTTATGGTTTAATATTATTAGTTTTTTTTTTTTTTTTTATCAGCCATTATTGTCCCACTGCTGGCCAAAGGCTATACTCTCCTTCCACCTCTATCTGTCCAGAGCTGCCAAGGACCAATCATTATTAAAGGAGTCCAGCTCATCCCGCTATCTAAAGAAAGAAAGAAAGAAAGGAAGAAAGAAATATATTTATTTAGCACAGACCAAAAGACACACAAAACACCCAGATACATACATCAGATAAAAAACAAACAAGAAAAAAAAAACAATAAAAAAAACCCCGTCAGTCGTAGTCATCAGTTTTTGGTTTTGCTTGTTTTAATTATTCAATTTACTTTAAATGTTGCCCTAATGGATTTACTCACTAAAATTAGGCTTAGTTTGAATCCAATTTTGTGCATATGAAATCTAAATCTGATTTCGAAACTTTACATACAATGTTTTAAATATGTCACAGATCTGACAGATAAATGATTTGTTTGTTGTGTTTGTGTGTTCTTGTATGCTATTTATGTTTTAAAAACTAAAATAGTAGCAAGCATAATAACGCACGTAGAAATAAGACACAAAGCCACAAAAAACTTACTTGAAATCGTGGTGAAAACTGTTTCTAAATCCGCCCAGTGCTTTACGAGATTAGCCAGAATATATTACACAGAACTGTCGACTTCGTTTATACTATCTTGTACAGACGCCAGCACATCAAGCTACTACAATCTATCAAATTTCATTAATAGATTTTCAACTTTATTACTACAGCGTAAGGTTCAAGGTTCATTGGGAAAATTTTACAGTTTCGGGTAGCTTGATGTGCTGGCGTCTGTACATACCTACAAAATATGCATGTTTATTATGCGAATGCATTTCAACGCCAACTCCCTTGAGGAATACAACTGCATTTCTGTATTTCTCTATTGCTGTATCCTGTACTTCCATAATAACATCTAGGAGAACAAAAATAAAGAAATTCTAGAAACAAATGTTTCAAAAACTTTGTATTCTCAGTGTAACATTTCGTCAATGTACGTTCATGTTAATCCCTGCTTAAAATTCAAAGAGCCTGCGGCCTCACTGCAGTCTCGAGTAAATTAAATAGAAGACCGGTGACTTGGCGGGATGAGATGTAAATTCTGTACTGTTGCAACTATGGTGGGAGAGCAAAAACTAATTTGCGCATTTTAAAATGCCTTCGCTTGGAATCGTGGATCGGTGAGGAATGGTTTACTTTAATGAAATTGTTGTTTACTGTTATTTCGAATTTTTTTGACAGTTTAAGCTTTAAATTAAATGTAATGAAATAAATTGTATATTGACGACATGCTGCGATTACTGATTTGTCTCTGCAGTTCGCAGTTGTCTATAGATGGGTTTAAACCAAATGAACATAGTACTAGAGCAAGAGTAAGCGAATTCTTTTCTAAGAAAGACCAACAAAAGAATGCTCTATTTCGGTTTTACACAAAAATAATACATAATACAGTTTTGCTAAAATGATTCACTCTTTTGGCGAGAGCGTCTTCTGAATCTGATTATAGTCATAGTCAATTCTTTGAACTGTGTCTACCTTTCTCAACACTTCTCTTCTTCTTCTCCTCAGGTAGGCTGGCTCCGTGCAGAAGACCAGACAGTCCTATCCCTCAACGACCGAGTGGTCCTCAGTCCTCGATACTCCGTGAACCTGGACACTCCCAGTACTTGGCAGTTGAGGATCAGGCCTCTTCGGGCAGAAGACCGCGGCTGCTACATGTGCCAGATCAATACGCAGCCCAGCATGAAGTGGCAGATTGGATGCATTGATGTTTATGGTGAGTAGAACTATCTAATGTGGTCTTTATCAGTAAAATATTTAGAGAAGGTTATCAAGAACTTTATTTAAATGTCAAATGTTACACATGTGGAACAAAGGTAGCTTAAAGGTGCTTATATGGATACGGGAATAATGAATTACGTATTTCGTTCACCATAGAGCGCAGATTTTGGCTTTTCATCAGCAGATATTTAAAAGCTATTTTAATTTTATTCTTGTTGCTTTTGTCAACAAATACTCCTCTATAAGTACCCACTTATAGGTGTCGTTTACCAATAATCCTTTGTTATAAACGAGCCTTTTAGTTTACATCAAAACGTAAACGCTTTCAAGACTTTAATTAAATCGGTTAAGTATTTATTATGGTCGAAACCGTAAATTAAAGGAGAAATGCCAGAAACTCGTGCAACGATATTGGAAAGGTGTGCTTTAAAGAACTTAAGTAAATTACACAACAACAAACGAAATCGCAAACTTTCCAACAAGAGGGAATATATTTTTTAATATAAACCTCGAACGAACGATTTCTCTAAACGAGTAATAGGTAAGAATAAAAAGAGAGGAAGTCTTAAGCTTATTAAGGATAGGGGACGGATCCGAAGCTTCAAAACATTTCAAAGTACTTACGTAGAACTTAGAACAAAACTCAATATCAATGAAACGTCTCGAATGAACGCTGGAAAAGTATTTTCTTCGGAAAAATAAATCACCTTAAGAGAAGTTAACGTTATTTCTCCGCGCCATTGAAGGTGGACGCCAAGTTTTATCGTTCGCAGCTCAAATTAGTTCGGGGGGTTTATTCTTTTTTTTCAATTCTCAAGTTTTGAAGTATGGATTTCAATATTGAATGTTTACTATGTCTCTGAGGTGCCGGCGTAACTTTCTGGGGGGTGAGGAATTTAATATGTAATATCACGCCGGTAGTCACGGGGGATTTCTTTTTCAAATTGTATAAAAGTCCAAATGAAATATTAGGAAGTATGGACGAGGGGACATTTGATAGGTTTCATTTGGATGAAATTGAGATTTGAAGAGATTTGGTTTAAATGAAAATAGATGTCACATCTCAATAAAGACTGCACTTAGTCAACATAAAAAATTGATGATGATTAATTTATTGTTATAGGCATATCATTCGTTTCACAAGATTTTTTGCTGCCAAAGGTTTGGTGAAAGGTAAAAGCCGTGTTCAGCGAAGCAAAACTGTTAATTGTTCTGATTCAATCTATTAAGAGCCGAAAACAAGTTTTGGCCAGACGCCTCAAGTTTCATCGCGTGGAGGGTCCGACCAACTTGATAGCTATCGATTTTGACTTACTTTTGTAACTTTTGTGGGGAAATAAGCAACAGTTTGCTAAAAACGTCTTAGGAATTTATAATATGTTTACTACCACTCAACTTAATTTTAGATAAAACTATGAAGAGTCTACGAACCCAGACAGGCGCTTTACTTTGTGTAATTTATTTCATCACCGTTGCACTCAAAAACGGTGAAGGAAAACATCGTCAGAAAACCAGCATGTACTAAAACCAAAAATTCGAAGACACGTGACATCTACCAACACGCGCTGGGCCCGCGTGGTGGATTACGGCCCATGCCCTCTCACAGAGAGGAGGCCTGTGTCCTAGCAGTGGGAACATTATAGGCTGATTATGCTATGAAGAGTGTTGGGATTAAAAACTTCCGATTTTTTATAAACCACAATCTTATTTAAATGAGAACCGAATAACTTCTCTGAAAATATATGTATGAATTCAATAGTTTCCCAAAAATGTGTAACCAAAATACCGCTAAATGAACATGTCCTCAATACCTCATTGTTTTCCCTCCCCTATCAAATTCTCCTGCCAATAAACTGAGCGTCGCACAAAGGCCAAGTTAAATACCAATAAAAAACAGTCGCAACCTCTCCGATCTAACACGACACACTTATATTATGTAAATAAGAAAGTGATTCGAGCAAACTGGAGCGATACACTCGAGTTGACTCGAGCACTCATAAGCGTATTTTTACGAGTGCTCGAGCTACAGCACTGACTCAGGCAAATCTTTAAATGTGCAAAAATATACTCCTGCAAAAATTGCTTGCAGTCTGCCTGCATATTCGTGTGACATTTTTACGGATTTTTCACGTTTATTGGGCGTTCGAGTTTTTTCCGCAAGTATTTTTTGTTTTTGTTTGTGTTTTTGAATGCATTTGACCTATCTAATGGAATTTTAAGCAACGTAAAAAAACATGGAATTTACTTTTTTATATGTTCGAATGTTCAGTTTTTGTTGCGTTCAAGAGGATATTTCATTTACTTAGTTTGTTTTTGTAATAATAACAATAAACATGTTTGTTGGTAAATTGCTTACAGTGAATCTTTTTATAATGCGACTAAACGAATAATTTGCCTACATATGGATTTATAACTCCAAAATAAACAATATAGAAAATATACCGTCAATTATGTTGGCACTACGCATTGCGTATAATATAAGTCGACCTCGTAATTGCTTTATCAGTTTTACCAAGAATTCCCATTAGATTGTACTTAGGTTGAAACTATATAACTGTCACATAGGCCTGTAAACCTTGGTCCCAATTCTGTATAGTAATTATTACCACACAGAATTGGTTGGACGGTTGTCAATCGTGGGATTTTGACAGTTCAAGCCACGCCGTTCTTCAACAACTTCGCGTTCATTTCGCGCGGTTTTTTTCATTGTGTCATAGAGAATACGTTATTATGCCGGGGCCACACCAACGAGAAACGCCGATAATTATCGCGATAAGTTGTGGCTGCACCTACGATTAACGCCCGTTAGGGTCAGCTCACACCGCGACGCGACGCGGCGCGCAGTTTTCAAGATAGCAATACAATTATGGACCTTATCTACTACACAAAAACGTTGCTCGACGTAGTAGACACCAATTGTGTACCTTTTTGTGGAGTAGATAAGGTCTATAATTGTATTGCTATCTTGAAAGCTGCGCGCCGCGTCACGTCGCGATGTGTGCTGACCCTTATCGCGATAATTATCGGCGTTTCCCATCGGTGTGACTCCGGCATTAGCAGATGTCGTGATTAGCTAAGGAAATGACGTGGTTTGAAATTAAGGAATCATTAAGTGGTCATAGTGAATTAGGGCCCTGTTTGTTTTATGACATGCAAGTGACATTCAACCTTAGGGTGATAAAGCACAGGTTACAAAACTATCCTTATTTCAATATACGTAGAGTGTATTTTACATTGCGCGAGTTGCTCGACAATTTGGACACACGCCAAGCAAGTGCCAGTATTGCGGGTTATCAAATATTATTCCAATGGCCTTCATCTTCTTTTTCCCAGTACCTCCTGACATAATCAACGAGGAGACTTCAGCAGACGTGTCGGCGCAGGAGTTGGACAACGTGACCCTCATTTGCAGGGCATCCGGACATCCTCCCCCAAAGATCACATGGAGAAGGGAAGACCACGAACCTATGCTGCTGAAGAAAATTGGCAGCAGAGACTTCTATAAAGGTAAAAGCTTGGAATGAAATTAGTTTATTGTTAGAAACTCATGGCTAAGTAATAACAGACGTACGGATCGATCGATCAGGTTAAGCTACGCTTGCCGAGGTTGGTACGTGGATGGGTGACCATCTTTACATACCGAGACCTCTTCGTGTCTCGGAAAGCACGTTAAACCGTTGCGTTAGTTCTGGTGTCACAACATTTTATTTGATTTTGTATGAGCTTTTCTATAATATCACATTCAATTGATTTTCTTAATTTATTTTAACGGACACACACTTCCCTATGTGTTTGTTATTCCAGCGTATGGCACTCGTGGGTTGCAGCTGAAAATCAGCGTCAGATGATACACCTTGTGTTGTCATCTGACATTATGCTGAGCTGAGGCCCTTTTAGCATTATAATCTTTGTTTTCTGTTTCTATAGTTTTAGTGTATTTATTTTGCTGTAATCCCAATAAACGCATTTTTCTTTCTTTCTTTCTTTCCCGGTTATCATTCGTAAATCTTTGACAGGTGTTACGGACGTCGTCAGGAGCCCGAAAATCTGACAACCAGCCTTACCAAGGAGTATCGTATTACCCAGACACGGGTTGTGGAGGTCAGATGCCTACCTCCAAAACCCAGTGTTTTACATGGAGCCACTGCCTAGATGCTCAATGTATAATACTGGTATTCAGTTGCATCTGGTTACTGAAGAAGTTCATTGACTACAAGTTTACCCCAACATAGTTGGGAAAATGCTAGGCTGATTGTTTTTTGTTAGAAATGATTGAGGTTCAATAAAGATAAGACAAAGTTTAAAACAGAAGACGAACTAGCAGGGGTTCGAAGAGGGGGGAGGAGGGGGGGGCGGAATAACTCAAAATAACACCTACAAGCAACACCTATCCTAATTGACACTATACACATGGTGTTTGGTTAAAAAGTACATAAAATATCGCAAATAAAAATTAAAAAAAAAACAATAATTGCAATCATGACCGTTAGCTTGTTTTAGCTTTGAAAACTTATTCTTATACGGAATTACATTTTCTACTATTGTGAATAAAAACCCCCGTCAAAGGCTATCAGAATTCAAAAGAAACGTACCTACTGTATTAAAAAGTAATGTTGTATATACTTTTCTTATACAAATTCTTTCGAAACCTCACATGATTCCTAATGTATTGAAATTCGGTGGACTCACAAAAGGCTATTTAGAGAAATATACGTTATATGAATTGTAAGAAAAAATCTCAAGAGCCAATGGTCCGGAACATTGCATACTTGAGGCCTTCAAGTCACCAGAAATGGAAAAAAAAAGAAATCATTTGTCACGAGACTATTGAAAAAGATTTTTGGAGCGAGACTCGCTTTGATCAAAACGTTTCATTTCGAAGTTATTTTTGGATTGATACTACAAAATGGCCGTAATATTTCCTGTTAGCAGTAGTTTTGGTAAAATCAATTTAATATTCCACACAAAGGGATTTTCTGAATAGATTTTACCACGACTGCAGCGCCGCGTAGATGCTCGTATGCAATGTGCTACGAACATGCATTCGAATGGGGTCGGCTAGACCGTAGCCATCGCCTACGCCGTAGCTACCGCGTAGGCAATAACAGCTAAGGTCCGGCCGCGCTAAATTTGCCAAAGATGTAAACAACAATGGCCGGTCGAAATGGGTAATACGATACCCCGTTGGTAAGACTGGTTGTCAGACTTTCGGGCTTCTGACTACCCGTAACGACTGTCAAAGATCCACGAATGACAGCCGGGACCAACGGCTTCACGTGCTTTCTGAGGCACGGTAAAGATGGTCACCCATCCACAGACCAACCGAGGCAAGCATAGCTTAACCTGATCGATCGACCTGTGCGGCTGTTGTTATTTAGCCACGGGCCCCTTTCAGGTGACATAGTTCTATAATCCACTAGTCGACATCTATTTTCGTGTCGGTTCATTATTCCGTCCCTTAGGGTACATCCTTAATATAGGACCACTCCTTAACGAGACTACCCTTTGCCCTTTTATTAATAACGTCTTACTGGGAGAACTAATCCCGCTGTCAAGGATATTGATTACTGGGCGTAGAAAGTTTTTAAAGACCCATTTTGTGAAGGACGTCCTTAGACCACTTGAAAGTTTAAAGTTCAGAACCAGTTGCTAATTGAAACAGGTACACGAATCGATCAAGGTTAAGTTACGCTCGTCTATTCCCGTTCTCCCCATTGATGCTGTCCCCATTATCTTACCGAGGTCGGTACGTAGATGGGTGACCATCCATTAAGAAAGAAGAAAGAAAGAAAAAGTATTTATTGCGACTCGTATGGGAAGATCACAAACTAAACTAAACACAGTAAAAAATAAATAAAAATCCAAGTTATATAAAAAAAAGTAATAAAAAGAAAAATGAAACGGAAAGTCCTATACGAGGCCAAAAGGCTCCTATCTCAACATGATGCTGCAATATTTAAAAAATAAATGTCACAGCGCTGGTATTCTGATAGGACCCGCTGTGATGTCACGGGCAGTTACAGAAATAAATCAAAGTCGACTTCATAATATTGCTTTAACATCCTAAGGTTGAATGTGAATGAACTTACACGTGTAAAAACGTCAAGGTCCTTATACAACAAAACTTTACAGTTGTTGAAAAACTGCGTAACACCGAAATTAAAAATATGTACAGAGTTACAATATTGTAAACTTATCACTACAATTTACATATTTGTAAGGTTTCCCTTTTACATCTGTGTGGCTTAGTGTTCGGCCAGACTGGGGCGCGGGCGCGGGGCGGGCGCGGGTGCAGGAACGCTCGCGGTCTGCCTGTCCGCAGTGGAGCGCGGCTGCGTTCTGCGTGTTGTCATGTCCAGTGTTTGTCAAAATATAAAAAGCTCGAACTACAGTCTAGCAGCCCGCGCCACTCACCGCGCTCGCGTACCCACTATGGACACTCAAATGAAGTTCATATGTTTGAGTTCGCCGCGCCGCGCCCGCCCCGCGCCTGCGCTGCCAGTCTGGCCAAACACTAAGTGTTTGGCCAGGCTGGCACTTGAAAGATTTACAAAATAAATTGTAACTTAATTTTAATTGTAAAGTTTTGTGGTATAGATCCAAGGTCTTTTTGTCTATGTTACTACAGTTCCAATTAACTGGGAATTGTTGTCAAAAGTGGTAAACTAGTTACGAAATCGACTACACCTCCCGAGACGCCTCTGTGCCTCAGAAAGTACGTTAATTTGTAGGTACCTACCAGCTGTCATTCGTAGATCTTTGATAATTGTGAAGGGTGTTCAGAAGTCTAGTAACCAGTTTTACCAAGAGGTATTTTGTTATCCAGTAACTGGGTTGTCGAGATTAGATAGGCTGTCACTCAATGTAAAAAAGGTACTTAGTAAGAAAGAAAAAGTATTTATTGCGACTCGTAAAGAAAGATCACAAACGTTATAATAAAAAAAAGTAACAAAAAGAAAAATGAAACAGAAAATCCTATACGAGGCCAAAAGGCTCCTATCTCAGCATGATGCTGCGACATTTAAAAAATAAATGTCACAGCGCTGGTATTCTGATAGGATGTGATGATCATTAACCCCTATACGGTTATCTGGCCTTCAAGGGACGTAGATCGCAGATGTGGACCAATCAGCTGGCCTTGTAACTTGTTTAAAGACCAAAATTTAAATTTACTAGAACCACAGCCACCATAACAATTATATTTCTCTTTTTGTGTAGTGGAGAGCTACACGGGCAGTTCCCTCCCCCTGTGGCGCGTGGATCGTCGACAGATGGGCGCATTTCTTTGCATCGCAGCCAACGATGTGCCGCCCGCTGTCAGCAAGAGAATCATACTTAACGTTAACTGTAAGTATTTACTATTAAAATGCATCATCATACAGCTAAAAGATGTCCACTGTTGGACATAGGCCTCCCTCAAGCATCGCCTCGCTCTATTTAAGTAAGTGCAATCAACAAAAGAGATAAGTATGCAGGATCGTCAGATATAGTTGAAGTTTAGTAAGAAACCGATGGATGTTCTCGAATAAAATTTAATTTAATTAACAAAAAACAAACAGCTCATTTAACAAATTAAATTTCAGTTGACAACATCCATCGGTTTCTTACTAAACTTCAACTATATCCGACGATCCTGCATACTTATCTCTTTTGTTGACTGTACATTAAAAACTTAACGTTCTCAGAAACGAATTCTTTGATAGCACTTTATAAGCCTATGTTGCTCTTCAAAGAATAAAATGAAACGCAGAATTTCCTTTTTTGAATTCGTTTTAATTTAGCTAAAACAAAAGAAAGTCACTTTAATTACTTTCTTAGAATCAGCATCAGCAATCCAGATTTAAAATTACATTTTTCCTTCCCGAATCGAACTCCAATGTCATTCGTAATTGGAAAAATTATATAAGAAATCACGAAAGATCCGAAACTGTTCTGCTCGGAGAGAATCATTTAATATTGAATAACAAAGTTGATTATAAGAGAGTTAACGAGAATCCAACGTTTGTCTGTAAATAAGATTGGAATGAAACAAATTGAGCGACTCTCACCTCTACTTCCAATACAATTAGACGATTATTCCTCTTGCCTACCTCCGTATAACTAAACTGCTGGACCAAGTTATAAGCTAGAGCAGATTTATAAGTTACACTCCCTCACATTGTAGTTTGTTTAATTTCAATGACATATAAGAAATAACCGGGGCTTGTGGCTAAGTAATAACAGCCGCACGGGTCGATCGATCAGGTTAAGCTACGCTTGCCGCGGTTGGTTCATGGATGGGTGGCCATCATTACACACCAAGACCCCTTCGTGCCTCGGAAAGCACGTCAAGCCGTTGGTCCCGGCTGTCATTCGTGGATCTTTGACATCCGTTACGGGTCGTCAGAAGCCCGAAAGTCTGACAACCAGTCTTACCTAGGGGTATCATATTACCCAGTTACTGAATTGTAGTGGTCAGATAGGCAGTCGCTCCATGTAAAATTAAGCAGCCCTACATAAAATATTCCCAATAAAAATGTAGGCCTTTTCCATGCAGGGTTACCTCCTCAAAATCACCGCTAACACAATGTAAACTAACCCGCTATTTCTTACACTTGAGCCCACAGTAACAGTCGTGATAAAGCCGAATTGATCTCTCTCTTGTAAGCCGGCCTTGCGTATAATTGACTCTTCCCTGTCATTGGCTCTCGGAGCCTCTCTAAGCTCGTATAGAGATCATATACTTGGAACATTTAGTGGTCTCCAAATCGTGGATAGATGGCCATCTGTTTTATGAATAAGTTGTATGGATAAATACCTATATAAACCGTATGAAATTTACTGTGCATGGAAAAGTTGGTCAGTTATAATTATTATGTTTTATTATGTAACTGAAATATAAGAACAGTGGTTGCGCAGTAGTAATGACCCCAATTTAGGTACGAGTCTTAGGTCGGTCGTGGGTTTGAACCCTGACAGGCGCTTTACTTGGTGTAAATTATTTAATCACCACTACTCTCAAAACGGTGAAGGAAAACATCGTGAAGAAACAAACATGTCCTAGAACAAAAAATTTGAAGACATGTGATATCTACCAGCCCGCACTGAGCCGCGTGGTAGATTATTAGCCCACTCCCTCTCGAAGAAAGGAGGCCTGTGTCCCAGCAGTGGGCACATTATAGAAAATAAATGCTTATGAATGCGCATGTGAATGCACAATGCCAGATTTTTCATCATCATTATAAGTTATCGACAGGTTTTGTTAACCGCATTGCAGCGCAAAAGCAAGTCGACCATCTCACTACATGACAGCAGCTCTAGTAGTTCTTCAACATCCTGAGTCTGTCGAAAGGCTTCCAGCGGGCCTCCAACTGCCATGGCACACCTGGAAATCTCTTAACCGACTAAGAAGCCAGGTGGGCCGCTGCTGGCACAAATGGTCAGGCACTCCGATGAGAAGCAGTGCGACTGCGGAGCCACTTCGCAAACTATGCCTCTTGCTGTGTTCTCTGTGCACTAACACCTGCATTATGGAAGGCCTCTGCAAAGTCACCGATAACGGTCTTTGAGGGTTGAGAAGTTGGAGTCGCGTCTCAACACGAACTTCAAGTCGTTCATGGTGCGTGTTCCGACACATCATCTCGAGAATTTCCTCAAAGAAGAGTTCTGGCCGAAGGGTGTTGTGTACCGCCGGTTTCGTGGCCGGCTACATGACACCAGTCAGCGAGACACGACGCAGACACTTCGTGTGCGTTAGTTATTTAGTTTTTTTGTGTAATTATAATGTAGTATGTATTTATAGTATTTTTAACTTATATTGATATTGTATTTTATGAGTTTTATATGGGCCTTGATGCCTGAAATAAAAGGATAAATTAATAACGTTCTCGAAGTAGCCGAATTCTGGTCAAAGCTTATTTAAAACAAACAAATGGAATCATCGCTACGATGAAGAAGAAAGGCATAAGACTCTGCTGGTTTTCAATGGTTCCTATACTGTTCAAAGTCTTTGAAAACTGTTAAGAGTCGAATAATTGTCTACTTTTCGTTTTTGTGCTTATGTGTTGGTGTCTTTAACTACTGTAATAAAAAATAATAACAGTGGCCGAAAACCTAGATCAACATCTCTTGCAGCTGCACTAGTTACGCGTTTGGATCAAGGGCCTGATTCAGAAGGTACTCCTTGTTATGGCTTGTCTATTTAAAGAAATATTTAAAAATGTATAAGTTAAGGAATTAACTAAATAATCGAAGTAATAATAATAAAAAAAACAATGGCACTCCGGGAGTGCCGACAGAAGTGAAAACAATACACAAACAATACTTTGCCATCACTCACTGACTTATCGGATATACATTAAAACCGAGTACATCCCGAGGATAGCCGAACACATCCGAAGCGGTGTCGGTTATGGTAATAGTGGCGCGAATTTAATGGTTTTTTTCCCATCTCAAAAAATGCCCAACGCGCCTAAAGAAGTTTTCACTTTAAAAAAATCTAGTTTTACAAGGTCGAATATTTTCTAAGACACTATGTATCTAATATATTTATGGCCGGCTAGGTACTGTAGACTTATTACAGGTGTTGTTAGCACTTACCTAGACTCAGGTAATATTATAATAACTCCTTGTTTACGACAATAGCTGTTGTTTCTAAACAACTTGTACTTTATCACAGTTTTTATGGTCTTCGTCCTATTAAGGCGGGGATAAATTTTTAACGGGACTGTGTCCTTTGTGATACATCGTAATACTGGTTTAAGGGGATGTCATTTTGTACTGTAATCGGCTAGGCTGTTTTGTTAGTGGAATGACTGTTGGCTTGTTTGATTAAAAGTCTTTTATCTTTCTTACCCATAACCAAAGAATGTTTTTGAACCATAAGGCTGCGTACGTACTGACAGTAGGTGGCTTGCTTAGCGCTTAGAGCCTAGTAACTTAACATACTTTGATACGTAACGACTTTGTTGCGTAGATTCTAGAGCAGGGATGGTGAACCTCTAGGTTCCCTATCCATTTGCATAAAATTTTAAGACCTAATATAACTTGGCATACTTTTGTTTCTCCTTATTTTATTTTCGCATAACATTATTTACGCATAACAGCTTAAGTGTAATTTCTCTAATCATAATAATCATTAAGCATAACAGTCTAAAGGCATACATTTTGTATGCTCGTTTTATTTCTAACGACGTCAGGTCGACGGAGCCCCGCTGCGCTGGTTTAAAAGAACCTAACCAAACTGAACCTCGGGGTGCCCCTGACGTCGTTTAGAACAGATTAAATTTATGCCAAAACAAATTAGCCTTCAAGATAATTATGCCAACATAAACGGTATGCCAAAAAAAATATGGCAAAGTATTATTATGGCAAAACAAATTATACCAAAATAGTTATGCCAATAGGAAAAAGAACATTATGCGAAAAGAAGGGATCCCTAACCTCTATACATCTACGTGCCATTTTTCCAAAAAAAATATTGAATTGTGCCCATGACGTGCCATCAATATTTAAAATATTCTACTCTGTGCATCAAACGATCTTGACTTAGATATACTGAAAAAAAAACGATATTATGCACAATAATATTCTTTAATTCCAGCCATAATATACTTTCACAAAAATGCCTTTACCTACTCGTACAGTAATGTTAATAATAGTTTTGTATTTATTTAATTGAAAGAACAAATTAGTGTAACTTCTGCTGTTGCAAACTAGATGACTTAGGTAAAAAAAAATTATGCCGTGCCTCAAATTATTTTGGTACGTGCCACCAATGGCACGCGTGCTATTGGTCCGCCATCTCTGTTCTAGAGCGTTCATTTTACTTCGTTACTCGCAATGTGACTCGCTGGGCTCTAGGCGCTAACCAAGAGTCAAGACAAGTTTTGGCTGTTCTGTCTTGGCTACATTGTAACATTTTTTGTTTTTCTTATTTTACAAAGGTAATTGGGAATTGGTCTTTGTAAGTACGACTTTCGCTAATGATAGCCTATTTCGAATGCGTTTTTAAATCATTGATAATAATTTATCAGCCTGTAATTTAAGACACAATCACTTGTATGTTCCTATCTGTAGAATATCTGTAACAACTGTTGGTGAACCTTAATTAAATAAATAAATCATTTTTGTAAATTCGTCAAGCAATTTGTTCAGTAATGGTAGATCAGACGCTACTTAATAGGATATTATTATTAGTGCCTGATGTTTAGTGTCCAAACTTTAATAGTGTTTCCATTGGTTGATACAAGGTTGTAAAAAAATCACCCCTCATTCATAGATTTATGTATTTATTCACTCCAGATAACTCTGAATATCAAAAGTATTCCTATCATATTCTTCACTAAACCCCGTTTTTATTAAAAACCTCGGGATTTACGAAACGAAAGGATTCCAACAGCGGTTTGTACGCAAGGCAATGTTAGATAAGGCGGGAACTGATCCCGGATTGCGGGATCGGGATTGCGAGCGGGATCGTAGCCGATGGCTCGCGAAATTCACTCTACACTCTTGAACGAACGCTGTTAAGCTGCCGAATTGTTCTTCAGATTGTCAAGCTTAGGAATGTATTTAGTTTCTTGCATGGGTTAAGTGTTTAAGGAGTCTGAGATTTGAGTGTCAAGAAGGGTATTTTTGTTGGTTTTTTGACTTAAAAGAAAGCTCTCAAATCACAATGTCTGCAAATTAGCATCTTTACCTTTGGCTCATTATCGAACTGTAAACCAAATGAAACTGATGATAATTATGTACGACGGATTTTTTATTTCAAAAAAATCTTTAATAAACTTTGTCTTGCCAGCGTCAATGACATCATCCATCGTGCTCTTGTCACCGCCGGGGTGCCAGCTGTTTTAGAACCCAATGGCTTGGCACGCGACGATGGGAAGAGACTAGACGGAATGACCACGTAATGCCTTGGAAGGTAGGTAGGCCTTTGGTGTGGGATGCAACGTGTATCGACATCCTTGCGCCATCCCATCTTCCAAGCACGGTGAGCTGTGCTGGGGCGGCTGCTGCAGATGCGGAAAACCTCAACCGGCGCAAATACTTCAATCTCTTTGGAACTTACATGTTTAGCCGATTGGGGTTGAAACACTAGGGCCTTGGGGCCCGAGTGCCTACTTAGTATTTCGAGACATCGCCAAGCGGTTGGTTGACTCTTCACTTAACCAGAGGGCTGGACTATTTTTGGGCCAAAGAATCAGCATTGCCATACAACGTGGCAATGCTGCCAGCCTTTTGGGCACGTTTCCTGTTGACAGCGATGCAGACGAATTTTTTTATGCCCTTTAATTATTTCCCCTCCCTTTTTATATACTTGTATATTATTATTTGAAGACTGTTAGTTTTTTAAATTATGTAAATATTTGAATCTTTAATAAAGTCTTATAATCTTGATTAGGTATGTTTACGTGTTAATTTTTTCCTAAGTATAAAGTGTAAAATCATATCCATTCCACCTGAGACTCTCGCAAAACATTCTAGGCGAAATATAGGTGAAATCCCTATACAGGCAATTTCCAGTAAAATTCAAAAGATATAATCATAAAGGTTCCCACTACAATAGTTGGTACAACTATTTATTTGTTCAACGGCACTTTGCATGAATATAGCCGCTAATATCCCGTTAACACGTGAACGTTTCCCGTGAGCGGCCATTTTGAAAGCAATTGTATGAATGTAGCTTTACAATAGCTTATTTTAAAGTCAATGGTCGCGTTGCAGTTTACTCATCGCCCTGTTAGCTTGTGGTAACTTCAGTTGTAGGCTGTGGGGTGTTTGTAGTTTGGTTTAGCGAAAGCTGATTTTACTGAAAAATATTTTTTATCGATGCAACGCTGCCTCGTTCTTTCATCATCATCATGAATTATCTAGCCTTTGTCAATGTCTCGGAAGGTATGATGATGTTATTTTTAACCAGTGCCATTCCGGTTTCAGTCTTGCGAAAAACGTTTGGGACACGGCTTCATTGTCACCTTTTGTGGCTATAGTTTTTATCTCACGAAGCGACGCGCGCTTCAATGTGGTAACCAAATGTACAAACACGCTGCGAATGTGTGTGCAAGCGCAGGAGCTCTCGGTACCTTCCAAGACAATGACGAAGGAAGTCGAAAGTGTGTGTGCGTGTGTGTGTTATGTGCAGACGCTCCTTGTTTACACGCACACATTCGTTTGAACACTTGGTTTCCACATAAAAAGTGCGCGTCGCTTCGTTTATAAAATACTGTAATAGATGTTAGAAATTGCTGTAAGTATTTCTTGACGTCACTTTTTCATCACCTGTAAAAAAACTTAGAATAGTTCCTGAGAACCTGTACCTTCAGATACTGAGTTCAATCTATAGATACTATAATATTACTAACGTGAACGTTTCCCGTGAGCGGCCATTTTGAAAGCAATTGTATGGATGTAGTTTTACAATAGCTTATTTTAAAGTCAATGGTTGCGTTTCAGTTTACTCGTCACCCTGTTAGCTTATCTTTATCTTGAGTTGTAGGCTGTGGGGTATTTGTATTTGGGTTTAGTAAAAGCTGATTTTAGGTGTTTGTTCCCTGTTGTCGTTATACGTGTTTATTCAAGGAAGTTAGTTATAAAAACGTTAGCAGAGAGATGGTTCTTTTGTAAAATTACCTACTTTTAAAGTTATGACAAGTTTGACATAAATTAAGTCCTCCAGACAGTATTTCAGCCACGGCGGCCAATCTCAACGGAGACTAGCCTTCGGCGCGGGAGATGTTATAGTGCACAAGTGTGTGCGCAGACACAGGTGCACACCCTCTTCCCTCACTCTCATAGTCCGATGGAATTTAAATTTGACAATTAAGCATTCGTAGAGGGGCTTGTGGCTAAGTAATATCCGCCGCACGGGTCGATCGATCAGGTTAAGCTACGCTTGCCGCGGTTGGTCCGTGGATGGGTCTTTACATACCAAGACCCCTCCGTGCCTCGGAAAGCACTTTAAGCCGTTGGTCCCGGCTGTCATTCGTGGATCTTTGACAGTCGTTACGGGTCGTCGGAAGCCCGAAAATCTGACAACCAGTCTTACCATGGGGTATCGTATTACCCAGTAACTGGGTTGTGGAGGTCAGATAGGCAGTCGCTCCATGTAAAATACTGGTATTCAGCTGCATCCGGTTAGACTGGAAGCCGACCCCAACATAGTTGGGAAAAGGCAGGCAGATGATGATGATGACAATTAAGTAGGTATTCGTCCACCATTGTTATTAATAGAAGAGTTTTTGCACATAGTGTTGTGACAAAACAGTTGATCTGTTCTTTAGAAAACCTGATCGCGAAAACTTAGGTGAACTGAGCTTGGACTGAGCTGTCAATAGTGCCAACCCCTGGCATCATGAGAAATGACAGTATACTTTAAGCTCACTTCAAATAAGTTTTCACTGTGAGATTTTTGCTGAAAAGATTGGCTGGTGTTAACAATACTTAATTAAAAAAATATCACTAGATCAAAGTTAGCGAGATTTCAAATCAATGTAAAATACATTTTTTGCGAATATACGTCCACAGTATTTTCATGGACCAACGAACCCTGAAGGCCAATTCTTGTAATTAAAAACTTTTAAAATCTAGTCGAAATCTCATCTCAGTAACCACTCAATGTAAAATTGTGAAATATGTTGAGAAAGCAGAGGGCAATTCTCGTAATTTTAAGAACGTTCACAGTCTGATCTCAGTCTCAATCTGTCAAAAATACCTCTAATTTCCCTACATTTTGCAAGTTTTTGACATTTGTTTGTCGCCGAGATGAGACTGCGACTAGATTTTGAACGTTTTAAATTACGAGAATAAAATTGGGCTTCTGATGTATTTTTGACAGATTGTGACTGAGATCAGACTGTGAACGTTCTTAAAATTACGAGAATTGTTACTCGGAATTGTTTCAAAAACTTCATCAGAATTCATTTCCACAAAAGAAAAATACACAGAAATTCACTTAACCTCTTCAAAGTTAATTCATAAAGAAATCTAAAATACTGTCCTAAAGATTCCAGTCCAGACACGTTGGTCCCTAAGGCCATCCCTCAGGGAGAGAAATCACGGGACCCATTTCATTTAGGAGCAGCTCAATTCCGTAGTAATTGTTTTTGATGTGGATAGAATTTGTATTAGTACGTGTAAGTGATCGGACAGGATTTATAGAGGAATAAAGATGGGTAATAATTGTTTCCGAAGTGGTTGTTAATGAATTGAAAAGTTATGTCTTGCGTCATGATAGCTGGACAGGTTCTCGATGCGTAACTAGTTTAGAGAAGCGATGAGCTGAAATGCTTTGTCATACATGCAGTCAAGGAATAGGTAAATACAGAAAAAAAATGAAGAATAAATACCTAAAAAAGACGTTTTCCCAAGTTATCTTGATAGCTTTTCTACATTCTCCAATCTAATGTTTAGGGTTCCGTGCCCAAAGGGTAAAAATGGGACCCTATTACTAAGACTCCACTGTCCGTCTGTCTGTCACCAGGCTGTATCTCAGGAACCGCGATAGCTAGACAGTTGAAATTTTCACAGAGGATGCATTTCTGTTGCCGCTATAACAACAAATTCTAAAAACAGAATAAAATAAATATTTAAGGGGGCTCCCATACAACAAACTTCATATTTTTGGCGTTATTTGCTCGATATTAATAACGGCAACAGGTAGACGCTTGAAATATTCACAGAATATGTAGTTGTATATTCACTTTAAAAATAAATAATTAAAGTAAAATAAATATTTAAGGGGGGCTCCCTTACAACAGACGTGATTTTTTGCTGTTTTTTTTTTCCTTGTGGTACGGAACCCTTCGTTTGCGAGTCCGACTCGCACTTGGCCAGTTTATTACACTATTTACAAATACTTTAAACTAGATTTGTCGTCTATGGTAATATCTCGTCATAAAACCAAATCTGTCGTACCATTTGTAATGTAACGACGAAGCCTAAAGAATCCGTTCTCTTGACCAATAAAAAAAAAAAGTGGATAGAGCCGCGCTTTGGCTATTCGCTCAATATATTCCAGAACACTGGAACTATAATTCCTGACACTCCACTGACACTGCAGCTATATTCTGAAATATCTTGCAGCTTCAAAATAGCTTTTATGTGTCTATCCTAGATCAAACACGGCACAAGTATGAATATTCTAACATCACACGTTCCTAGAGTAGGATTATTTGGTATTGATTCAGCACTAGCTGCGCCCAGCAGTTTCACCCGCATAAGTCTCGATCCCTTAGGGATATCAGGATAAAAAGTATCCTATGTCCTAATCTAGATTATGGTCTATCCATGTGCCTAATTTCATCCAAATCTGTTTAACCGTTTTAGCGTGAACGCGTAACAACCTAACATACAAAAATCAAATATTTTCTCTTTATAATACTAAGTTTAGACTACCAACAATCACTGTTGTAAGACCCATGTAGGCGAGACTACCGCGATTAACGCGGACAAATCAATACTCCAAATCGCTTCAAAGAAATTTCTAAATAACAAAAATCGAACTTTTACTAAAGCCATCTCTTCACTTCTCTTTAAGGGTTATGCGACGACTCACTCGAACTTGCGGATGATTCGTCACAATTTTATAAGGGTAACGTTTCATCCGTGGAAGAAATATTATGCGGATGAGTAGTCACCTAAGTCTATTTTAATCACAGAGGGAAAAAAAACTGCATTCATTTTTCTTAAAACTGTGTCCCTAATATGTAAATATTTGTTTGTCCCACAGTTTCACCAACAGTGATAGTGCCAAACCAGTTACTGGGCGCACCGCTCGGTACCGATGTGATACTAGAGTGCACCGTGGAAGCCTACCCTAACACCATAAACTATTGGCTCAAGAATAGAGGAGAGATGCTGCTTGATGGGTAAGAAGCCACCATCACAAGTAAAATAAAAATGGGAAACTGATTCGATATAGGGATAACGACTAACTTTTTTTTCTTCGTCTATCAGGTAGATTATTAAAAATCATTGGGCACGTATTTTTTCTTTTTTCACATACCTAATCAATACATTACAGAGATATATTGATTTGAAATGTCGCATGACGTCACGTTTTGGTAGAATTTTTACCTAAACGTGACGTCACGAGCCCCCACTCCCAAACTTTGGCACGCTTTATCTTTGTAATTTTTTGGTTGATTGACATAAGAAAAAATATGTGTCAATTATTTTTTGATAATCTAACTGACGGACTAAATAGAATTTCGTTTACTTTACCCCGTCGTCATCCCTATTGTGCTAACTGCAGGGTAATTGTTATGCGATATAAACACACTTGTAATGCCTTTTATTTTGACAGTTCAACAACATTCATTGCGTTATTTACGTTGTTGAGCAGATGAAGTTTTCAAGCCTATGAAGCAATGGATTAGGAACTTCCTTTAAAGTCCTTATTACGATTGAAAGTGTGTTACGCAATCTGGGTGCTGATTGTGTTAACAGTTCGTCAGTAGCCTGTTTGATTTATTCGTTAGTTTAACGATTCAGTTTAGGCCGTGCCATCTGCTGACAACGATTGTCCCAAACTGAGTCGCAAGTTTTCGTTTCATTCATACTTGTTTGGTACCATGACGTCCATAGAGCAACTCAAGCGATGCAGTTTAGGAACCTAAACTAAAATGTCTTGTTTTTTAATCGTTTTTAATTAGATCATGGTAGGCCACCTGTAAGTTGTTATTTATGATGTTAGCAATATAGTCCTGAGAGGTTGTTAGTGTTTTACCAATAATCCTGTATAAAAAACTTCACAATTTACTCGATCATCCTGGTTACCGGTATCGGCTATCCGGCCGGAACGTATGAAAAGGGCCTTCCACGTGCTTGTGTTATAATAATAGATCCTAATACTATCAAAGCAGACCTTTGTCTTTAAGCTTCAAGGATTAATTAATATTAACAATACAAGGTGTTGCCGATCGATATTATCTTTTATGTTGTATTAAGAAAGGATAGGAGGCTTGATAATCTATACTAATAATAAATACTAATAATAAAGCTGAAGAGTTTGTTTGTTTGAACGCGCTAATCTTTGGAACTCCCGGTCAGATTTGACAAATTCTTTTTGCATTTGATAGCTCAATTCTTGAGAAAGGCTACAGGCTATTAAACATCATGCTAGAACCCTTGGGAATCAAGCGCAAATGAAAAAAGAGTCGGAAGGAACGCTAAGCGAAAATGAAGTAATAGCGCAGGCAGGCGATTCGATTCGACGGGGTGGGTCAGCGAAACAAGAAATTTCACGCGGACAAGTCGCGGGCATAACCTTTTTGTTTATTGCTGAATGGGCCCGCTCTTGATCTCGATCACGCCTGATGGAAAACTATGGATGAGGTCTATGATGGAACGAGCGTACCCAGAAGATGCCTAAGGCACTGGAACTCCCACGCAACGACGAAACAAAGCAGGCTGCTTGACGCCGGGCTCCGGTGGGAGGGTGGTCGCAAACCAGGCGGGCGTTAGCCCTACCACGGCAAGGGAAGAATTGGCCAGTCAAATAAGGTGTTGGGTGTGACTGTCCAGGATACGCCGAGCGCTCGGTTCAGTTGAGTAACTGGCGGAACAAACTGCGCTACACGAGGAGGCCTCTTCATGCATCCCAAAAATAACATAACATAACATAATCAGCCTATATTGTTCCCACTGCTGGGACACAGGCCTCCTCTCTGTGAGAGGGAGTGGGTCGTAATCCACCACGCGGGCCCAGTGCGGGTTGGTGGATGTCACATGTCTTCGAATTTTTGGTTCTAGGACATGCCGGTTTCCTCACGATGTTTTTCTTCACCGTTTTGATAGTCACAAAGTAAAGTGCCTACTTGGGTTCGAACCTACGACCTACAACTCGTAAGTCGTGTCCGTTACCACTGGGCCACCATTGCTCCTCAAAAAAACATACGCCCTTGAAAATAAAGCCAGCCACTGTGGCACATAAAGTAGGTAATAAAAGCATTACTTTATTTCAGTTTAGGATTCCCGTCTCTTTTGCGTATAACTTGCTTTTTATTTTCTGAAAAGAAGGTGATATTTTCAAGCAATATTTACTACAATATATATTTTTTATATACTTGTACATATTATTATTTTAAGACAGCTTTTAAATATTGTAAATATTTTGATTTGTAAATAAAAAACTTGAATTTTAGCAATATACAATTTTATGTCTGTACCATTTCCAATGGACTTGTTCGTGTTCACATTTTTTTTACCCGTCTATTACTTTTAAGCCGTGTCCTTATCAATATGCGAGCGTCATCTTCATTTTTTTGGCGAACACGCTTAGTCACATTTTTCTTTCTCTGTTTTATTTAATGTTGGTCTAGCAGTTTGAGTACTTTATGTGGCCTACCCATATTATGTCCTTTCTTTGGTATTGTTTGTCGAGTCGTTGAGCACCTCAAGTTCTGATTTTGAGCTACACGATTACTGACAAATGCTTGCACTGACAGTACTACTCAAACCTGTTTGGTTCTTACCTCAAAAGACCATATCAGACAGTTATCTACATGGTCTTTACATGATCTGATCAAGATTATGTCTGGACTTTAGATGAGACTTTAACCGTTGAGTTTGTTTCGCCATTTCTTCTCAGAGGTAGTCAGATAGGAAATATTGACTCCATCTAGCTTATTTTTTCATAATATGACGTGTAAAAGTGATTCCGATATCCTATTCAAATCAAATCAAATCAAAATATTTTTATTTCACATTAAACCAACATGGGCACTTATGAAACGTCAGAAGCTAGGTGCACGGTTCCAATTGGTCGTTTCCTGTGGAGAAGAACCGGCAAGAAACTCCATGGTTACTCTTTTAAAAATAATTGGCTTTTACAATGTTTTCAAATTACAATAGGTATGGGAGGACAGCGTAGGCCTGTCAACAAGTACCAGGTACTTGATAAAATAAAAAATGGTCTACAGATCTAAAGTCTACAAGGCAGGTATTTACAGGAAAAACAATTTTATTTCATTGTCGCGCCGACATAGGACGCCTTCCGGTTTTTCGTACAAATGAGTGAAAAATGGCCGCTTTCTCTTTAACTAGGACACATAGCCTTTGACAGAAACAGCTATGTTGAATGAAATTGTTATAAAAAAAAATACCGATGGCATTTTTTACGTAGGTATGTTTATCATCATTGATCACAATTTAAATTTTTTTTTTCACAAAACTGCATAGTGCAGCCTTTTACGGTATTGCAGCTAATTTTAATACCTGACTGCCGTTAGGACGATTAAAACGACTTAAATAGTTGGATTTTTGCCATAAATATTGAGCGTCGGTGCACGAATGAATGAAGGAGGATAAGTTATAAGCTTTTAAAAGCTATGCATTTTTCAGTGGTCGACTGAGTGATTTTAGGTATGTAGTAATAATTTATGTGTTTCAGATCCTAGTTCATCTAACATGGTATAATTAGAGGCTCTTCCGAGTGACTAGTTTTTTTGCAGAATGCTCAAAGATCATTTGAGTTTTTGATTTTATAGTACCTACATAATTAATCTTCAAAGGTATACTCTGCCAAAATCATAATAAAAAACCTTCAGCCAAAATAAAATTTATTCAATTCAAGATTCTTGAAGAAATCGCCGAATAATTCTAAAGTCAAAATATTAACGAGTTCTTAGGAAACCTTTTATTAGTTCAATTGTTTATCAAAAAGGTATTATTCGCATAGTTTGCGGTATCCACATACTTATGATAACAAGGCCCACTCAACTGCACAACTTGAAGTTTAAGTATCAATAAGTGGCGATGTGGCCATAAGAACAACGATATTTTATAAATTCCCTATTTTATGATGCAGAGATAGTCATCATCATCTTCCACAACTTGACTTCACCCACTGCTGGACATAGGCCTCTATCGAGCGCTAATATCAAGCATTAGAAAGAGACTGTTAAGCCACATATACATTGCTGTGTCGTATTGTTTCGTGTCTGGAGATACACCAATCAAACGAGTCTGTTCCGGACTACGTCAAACCAAAACGAGTTTTGATTGGAAATGTCCGCCACAATAATATAAAATTATAATTTGTTTATTTATGTTTGGATGTGGCATATGTATATTTTTATGTTCTAACAATTATAATATAATATGTAATTTTACCTTTTTGTTTGTTTCAGTCCAGTACTAACCCCACAAGATCTACAATAAGTTCAACTGTACTATCGTTCTTTTTTTTTTAACTTTATTTTTTTATTTTTTTTATCACACACTTGCTTTTCCAATTCACTTTTGACATTGGCAGAATAGTCGACATCGGCTTTACTTGCCATAATTAAAAATAGAAATAGAAAAATAGATTGGAAATGTCAGAAGCCGTCACAACACGACACAACGTTGTAATATTATTATGAATCCGGCTTTATACAAGTATGAGTGAGAGAAGCGACGGACTTTTTCAAATCTCAATGCCTTATTTGTAACCGGGTGCTATAATTACTTTCAAAGAATTAAAATAATATTAAAAGTATAAGCGAGTTTCTTTTTTAATGGCCCCATTTCAAGGGTTAGATTTCCATGTCTATTGTATTGAACGCAGTAATAAAGAGTTCATATCGGGGATGATTGATACCCTACTGTTGAAGCTCACAATACATCCACAGTCACCGTGAATGGAGGATCCATTGTGGATCAAAATCACTCGTAGCGGTCAAGTGGAACCAATGGATGGGCTTTTTATTAGCATTCTCTTTTTTTATAACGGGTGAGTGGAGGGGTGAGGGATCTTTAATGATCACTGGATTCATAAATCATCATCACACATTTGCCTTTTGTGGTTCATTAGAGGATGAAGCTTTTGTGAAGCGGTAGTAGATGGTTGTTGTTTGTTTATATAGTCCAGACTGGCATCAATTTATTAAAGGATAGCCTTGCATCAATCTGATTCGTTGATTGAATATTTTATTGAAAAAAATACTGTGATTTTCATCGTTTATATTACTATACATCTTCATCATTTTGCCCTTATATTCTACACTAACTGCACCCCGCAGTTTCACCCGCATAAGTCTCGATCCCATGGGGACATTATGATAAAACATATCTTATGTCCTAATCCAGGTCATGGTCTACCCATGTGTCAAACATGTAAATCCGTTCAGCAGTTCTAGCGTGAAAACGTAATAAACATACATAAAAGTGTTATTAGACTTTTACAGGAGCGGTCTTGACATGAATTTTATAATTTCTAGAATTTGGAGTTTTTGTGAAATTATAATGGTGTTAAAAAATTAACCTTACAAATTTTAAGAGGTGCTTTAGACGATCGAACTGAACAACTTTCACTATGGGACCAACTCTTTTTTCGTGATTTCAGAGTTGGTCCCATAGTGAAAGTTGTTCAGTTCGATGGTCTAAAGCTCCTCTTAAAGTGTGTAAGGTTTATTTTTTAACACTGTATATTTGAGGTAAGTATGCCTGCCTAATGATAATTGTTTTTTTTTTTTAATCCAACAGGCCAAAGTACGTGATAAGTGAAGAGCGGTCCTCCTACAGGGTGATGATGAAGCTGACCATCAGGCATTTCTCAAGGAGTGACATCGGTACTTACAATTGTGTTAGTACCAACTCGCTCGGCAAAAGCGAGGGGACGCTCAGACTTTATGGTAAGTTAGATATTTATTGTTTTGTGTTTCATTGTATTTTATTTTCTTTTGGCATCTTGTTTCATATAAGAGAGTATATACCGTTTTTAAAGATCAAATTGGTCCAAAATTGTTTATTTTTTATGTTAAATCGCTTTCTCTGTAACTTAAAACATATAATTTGTGTAGGTAATCATATACCTCCTCAGGTATATGATAAAAACCTTCCATAAGGTTCATGAGATTTTTTTTCATAATACCTCTATTGCCTTTGATTTCACCTACACCCATAGTCAAAATACTGTAAAAAAAACAATGCCATCCAGATAAACTCTTCCAAAAGTACCTTTTCCAATATTTTGTTACAAAAAAATTGAATCCAAAAATGTATAATAAGAACACAGAGACTTATAACTCCCAAGAGAAACTGATATCTTATATTTTTTTACAGAAATAAAACTATACCCGAGCTCTCAATCGGCAGCCGAAGTTAACATAGGCGGTAAGTAAATAAGATTTTAACTCCTTTGGGTATGTACCAATATGAATAAATATAGAAGTAATGTAAGTAAAGGAAATTGAAACACGTAGACGTTAGGATCCTGTCTGGGGAATTGTTTTAAGGGATCTGGGAGCCGTCTGGATCATTTTTGTTTTTTTTTTGTGGAATATTTTTTGGGAGATATGATTTTGTTTATGATTTTGGTAAGTACGAGTAAATTCTTATCCCATGTTTATATGGACATAAAAATATCGCGGCGGGATTTTATCACGCCATGGATTTTGAACTCGAGTATGGAGTCGAGCATTGAGAATCCAACAGAGCGCATCTCAGCGCGTCGATAAAACGCACTGTAGGATTTTCAACTCTCGGTGCTAAACAGTGCGTTGAAAATCCAGTGCGCTAAAAAATCCAATGCGCTAAAAAAATCCAGTGTGCCAAAAAACATCGCCGCGGGAAAAACGCGCCCTTGCGTACCAGGGCCTTTACCGGGTTTTGGGTGGCATCAGGCCTATCTGCTGGTAAGTGGTCATCACCACCCGCCTGTAGCACAAACGCACACGCAATACTACATACGAGTACGTTGCTAACCCAGAGTTAAAGCTGAAATATCTCTTTCTATACATATAACTGGGTTGTGGAGGTCAGATAGGGAGTCGCTCCATGTAAAATACTGTAATTCAGTTGCATCCGGTTAGACTGGAAGCCGACCCCAACATAGTTGGGAAAAGGCGAGGCAGATGATGATGTATAAGGCAACGGCGTGGTTTAAAAGAAGATGTAGTGACGAAAATTTAAAAGAGTATGCTTAGATGGTTTGGTCATGTTGAGAGGATGAATGAAAGGCGACTAACAAGGCAGATATGAGTGGAAACGCCGGGAGGACATATAATGACCTTATTGATGATGTTCTTCAGAAAGGTCAAGTGCGTAGTACTCGCAACCGGCGTGCGTGTATGACCAGAGGGGCACGCATACACAATCAGCCTATTATGTTCGCACTGCGGGGACACAGGCCTCCTCTCGGTGAGAGGGAGTGGGCCGTAATCCACCACGCGGGACAAGTGCGGGTTGGCAGATATCACATGTCTTTCAATTTTTGGTTCTAGGACATGCTGGTTTCCTCATGATGTTTATCTTCACCAGAGGCAATTCTCGTAATTTTAAGTACGTTTACAATCTGTCAAGAAAACCTCGAATTTCTCTACATTTTGATAAGTTTTTGACATTTGTTTGTTACCGAGATGAGACTGCGACTAGATTTTGAACGTTTTAAATTACGAGAATTGGCTTTCAGATGTATGAACGTAAACGAGGCGAAAGGAGTATGGAAGGATCGTGGCATGCATTCTGTAATTCCTGCCTACACCATTGGCGTGAGTTTTATGTATGCATTTATGCAGTACTAAACTTTTGACACGGTTATATACTTCCAACTACACACTACGTAGTACGCTAACTATGCTTATTTATCGTTTTTTGAAGTGAAACTTCTTTACGCACGCTTGACTTGGCTCAGTAAGCTGGCGAACGCGTGACGTAAGCGTTACGAAAAGTGTGATCGGGCGAGGCGAACGGGAGTTGAGTGGGGGATATAAGCAAGAGACAGCAGTGCGCGCGCACATTTTCTTTCTCTCTTCCTCTCATAGCCAAATACGTTCCGTGTTTCTAAGAAGAAGTTTCACTTCAGTCGTGTGGTCACAATTTTTTTTTTTTTTTGGGAAACTTTGGTTCCGATTGTGTTAAGAACTTTTCTAAAAAAACTTTTCTATCCACAGGTCTAACCGAGGGAGCTGTGAAGCAAAAATCGTCGTTCAATAACTCCACCAACTTGTTACCAAGGACGCTCAACATAATTGTGTTGTTAATATTATTACTATATTGTTAACCGCCATTGTTATTTTGTGATAATTTAGTGTAAATATGTACATATATTCTACACGGCCATTAAATTTGTAAGCGTTATAATTTTACTAAAACATAATATCGTTTTGTTTGAATTGGAATTACGAGATTCAAGTTTTGTTTTGAGTGTCATTATAATAGAGAATTTCAAACAATAGGGTGTTTGAAAATGTATAAATAAATTACGAAATGATAATTTAAAAAAAGATGTCAGCAAAAAATATAAAAGATTAAAACAAAAAGACACAAGCGCACCAAATACATAAAAAAAAATGCTTAAACTATAAAATAATCAACTTTTGTATCGCTTGTGTTATTAAAAAACATTTGTTTTACATTCCAAGTAAGGCCCTTTGTACACGGCATGGTTTTTTTTTTACAATACTGTGGTGTAAACAGCGCCGCAGAAAAACCGTGTCCGTCAACAAGCTTCCTTAGTAATCCAAAATACAACACTGACGACCTGTGCCTACACGCGGCGTACAAACCACGCTTTAAAAAAAACGTGTCTGTTAACAAGCTTCCATAGTGATCCATACAATGCTGATGACCGTGTCTACACTCGACGAATAAACCGTAGTTTTTCACGGCAAGAAAAACGTATGATGTGTACAAAGGGCTTTAAACAGTTTGGCAAGAAGAAACCATTGCCATCGTCAGCGTTTCTTTCTTTATTTCTATAGTAAATTCAAGATTACCTCTAAAATTTCATTCCATCTACCTACTGGTAATTATGTTCATAAAATAAGAATAACAATTTAGATTACATTATTTTTTGTTACCTACCAATTTGTTCCGAAACATGTAAGTACCCAAATATTAGATGTTAAACATAGTATCCTTCTATCCTACACTAAGAATTGTTATCCAAGCCTTGATTATTGTAAACAGTTCTCCCATTAAACATTTTAGAAGAAAAAAACGTTTGTTTTTTCTATGAAACCATCAATCTAGTTAAATATCCTCGGCTTCTACTAAAAAGCTGATTCTAAGAAAACTTCAAAGAACTGATTTAATAAGCTGGAAAAAGGAGCCGTAGTTTCTCATTACTACATTTTAAATTATTGAGCTAAATATTCATATTGCATTTACTCAAGTAAGTATATAATATATACTTTAATTTAATCTCTGCAAGTTCTAGTCGGATTTGAAAATTTATTTTTGCATTTGAGAGCACAACCCTTGAGGAAGTTTATAGGATAATAACGTCACGCTAAGACCCTTAGGAACTGAGTAAAAAGAAAATACGAAGTAATCTATAAATATGTATAATTAAATACAATAATTAGAATATAATAAAACTGAAAAATTTGTTTGTTTAAACGCGCTATCTCTGGAATTACCAATCGTATTTGAAAAATTCTTTTTGCATTTGAGAGCCCATAATTCATGAGGAAAATTAAAGTACTTCATAAATAATCTGATATCTTTAAAATTCAACGGCAGGTGAAACGGCGGAGCACAGCTATTTGCAATACAATGAATAAGTTCTGAAAGTCAACCAAATAACACGACCAAATTCTCAAACATTCTGCACCAATGTAGTACTAATTGACTATAAGCTCTCCAACGAAACAACTCGACACACACCGACACAAGTTGTGCTAATTATCGAAACATTGCAAACCTACATTTAGGTTCCAAACAAGTAACAGTACATAAATAAAACGTTGAATTAAACAAGCATAGCATAGCATAATCAGCTTATAATGTTCCCACTGCTGGGGCTCAGGTCTTCCCTTTGTGAGTCGGGGCCGTTGCCACTGGGCCACCAGCACCACTGCATTTGGAATGCGTGAAGAAGCCTCCTCGTGTAGCGCAATTTGTTGCGCCAGTTACTCGACTGAATCGAGCGCTCGGCACATCATGGACAGTCACACGCAACACCTTATTTGACTGGCCAATTCATCCCTTGCGGTGGTAGGGCTAACGTCCACCTGGTATGCGACCACCCTCCTACCGGAGTCCGGCATCAAGCAGCCTGCTGTGTTTCGTCGATGAGTGGGAGTTCCAGTGCCTTAGGCATCTTATGGGCATGCTCGTTCCATCATAGACCTCATCCATCGCTTTCCATCTGGCGTGATCGAGGTCAAGAGCGGGCCCATTCAGCAATAAAAATAAATAAAAGAAATAATCATTATCATGATAATATTTTGCTATACAATCACAATTTTTAGAATAAAATTCAGACGATATCAGTGCCTGTACCTTGTATTCTATTTTATTTATAATTGTTTGCAGGGCTAGTCAAGAAGACAGTTAATAGTTGCACTGACAAACGGCACAACATCGCTTTAATTTTTTTAAATATTGACCTGTTTTAAAATTACAAGATGGTCGTGTGGAGACGATCTTGGGTGCAGGTGATGTATGAGATGACCTGATGGTCATCTCAATCAAATAAAAGAAATGTTTTGGGAACGGTACAAGTATTTATTTGAAGATTCTAGCCATGAGGAAGTTCAAGTAAGTAAGTATCCATAATTATTTTGCACCAATGACAACCCTATTTTTATGTTCACGCAATCACTGTCCATTAAGAGAGCGAAGAGATCGCAGAAAGCGATTAGGCCGCCCATTGTTTGTTTTGTAGTTTTAAATGTATTTTTTTTTTATTATGTATTTCCTGGTGTACAATAAAGTATATAAATAAAGTTGGCAAAAATCAATTTGCAAGAATTCATCAAGTAAATGAATATTTTTTAAAACGCTAAAGAATCTCTGACTTCTTAAACTAGACATTCTTCCTCTTTTTACAATTCACCCTCTCGACTAATGAAAATCTCGGAAGTCCTCACAATTTTATGTCATTTCCTGAATTCCATGACTTAAAGTGCTGTAAAGTTGAGCTACAAAAAGCAGATGACATTTTCCCGTGCTCATCACAGCAGACTGGCAATATATCCATGGATTGACTGAAATTGATAAAGTAAAGTTCTCAGTTTAGATAAACTTGCATTCAAGTTAAAGTGATACTTTTTAGTCTATGGATCGGATTAAGATATTCAAATCTTAATGTTGCTTGAACGATTGACTATTGAAATAGTGTATAATATACATAAACTGCAGACTGCAAACCTGGACAGAACTCTAAAGGTAACTGAGAAACAGGACGTCAACGAAATTATGAGGGTAAGTTTCTACTTAATTACAGTATTTTTAACTCACGTAGCGATGCCCGCTTTACTTGTGGTAATCAAGTATACAAACACGCTGTGGATGGGTGCACGAATACAAGTAGCGTCAGCGCATAATACATGCATGCACATATACATCATCTGCCTAGCCTTTTCCCAACTACATATGTTGGGGTCGGCTTCCAGTCTACCCGGACGTATTTATTTACCTTATTACAGTAATTTTACATGGAGCGACTGCCTATCTGACCTCCACAACCCAGTTACTGGGTAATACGATACCCCTTGCTAAGACTGGTTTTCAGATTTTCGGGCTTCTGACGACCCGTAACGACTAGCGACTGTCAAAAATCCACGAATGACAGCCGGGACCAACGGCTTAACGTGCACATACACACACTTCAGATTTCGCCTTCGGTACTGAGAGATCCTGCGCTTACACACACATTCACAGCGGGTTTCTACGCTTGGTAACCACAACTAAAGCACGCGTCGCTTTGCGAGATAAAAATACTATAACAGTAACTAACTCTCAACTTTTTTTCTCAAATGATAATAGTGTAAAACGAAGGCTTTTGCCCAGCACTGGACCCCTAAAAGCTATTAATAACCCCAAGCTACCTAAGCTCAACTCCCGTGTTCTATTAAAAGTAAGTCGTCACTCCGTAAGGGTAATTTTTTTTAACCAACTTCAAAAAAGGAGGTTCTGTATTCGACCGAGTATGTATGTATGTCCGCGATTATCTCAAAAACTAATGAATCAATTTTGATAAATTCTTTCACTAATGTGATCTAAATACTTTCAGTAAGGTTTTTTTTTTTTTTTTTTTTATTACTTTAATTACCGCGGACTTGGTGGTCCGCGCCCTTTTTTATAATATTTTATTGTTTACATTAAACTTTCTTTTCCTAGGGAACAGTTTCATACTCCCGCATCGGACACATCCATATTACTCTAAACTTACAATACTAGCTTAAATCTACGTGAGTCCATCTTTTTATACATATATATACATACATTTTTTTTTTTTTTTTTTTACCTATAAAATTATTAAATAATAAAATTTCAGTAAGGTTTAAGTATATAATACATTATGTAATTATTATTATGTACGATGTTATATGCATAAATGTACTGCATCTCCGGCATTTATATTATATGCGAATTTTGATGATTCTTCTGGTCGACGGTGTCTTCAATTCTTCAATGCACTAATGTTATTTGAATTTGTGTGGAGTAGGTACAACTAAAAAGTGAAAAATAAATACTTTTTTACAAAAAAAAAAACAACCGACTTCAAAAAAAAAAAACTACAAAGTGATAAATAACTTTAATTTCGGAAGTCGGTGTCAAAAAACGAAAATGCGGAACTAACGACACTGACTTCCGAAATTAATGTTATTTATCACTTTGTAGTTTTTTTTTTTTGAAGTCGGTTGTTATACATAAATAACAGTCAGGCGTCAATTTTTTACCTCGGATGTAAGATATCTGACGGTGTAAAAATCAGCCCTAAACCTTTAATATTGTAGCTCCCATACATGTAGTGATGCCTCCAACCTCATACCTCATCCTTCCAAAAATCAAATTTCGCAAAACCCCCTTTCCAAAAAAACAGTTGAAACTCGTCTGTTTGTCCAACACTACGGATCGATACTGACCTGTGCACCCAATAAACCGTTTGAGTTACAACCGAGGCCCATCTGTAAATTGATTGTTTAATGAAATCCAATAAGAGAGGTCTTGTATCTATATCTGTGGGTCTAACTTACTTAAGGGGCTTAGAAGACCTAAACGCAAAAAACGCAAGTTTTAGAAACAATAAAAGTATATGATAAACTACAGTAAAAAAACTCAAAAAAATATATGATATTCTTCAGGATAAATGCGAGGAAGATAGTGTGTTGAAAACATAATACAACTTATTTGGTACGATAGAAAAAAATCATGAAGATACCTCTAAAAACTTTTTTTTTACAACAAAATTCATACTAATATACATACAATCATTATGATTTTTTGTCAGATTATTCTACAAGCAACATACTAAAACTATAGTGTTTTAGTTTTTTTGTCCAAACACTAGATTTTTCGTAAATCGATAATTGCTTCATATTTTGCAATAAATTACCAGCGTTGTGGCATCGCGCTTCTCTTTCTTTTCTATGCAGTCCGACAAAGACCGCGCTTTAGGTCATGTAGTCCTCTTAAGTTATTGAGTAATTATGGAGGAAATGAAATTCAATGTTTAGTTATTGGCATAGGAAATTATTTGTTCTGCGGTTATTGGCTTGGTATCGGAGTAAAGCAAAGCTTGGAGACCTTTTTTGATTAAAAAGTTTCTAAGTGATGGAGCTGGTCGATTGGCTACCTTGATGTTAAAAGGGTTACCTTTACATACGTAAATTCATGTCTTTTTCCGACGGGGATATGCAGAAACTACAGAATGCCACCTGCTACGAACTTTTTACAAATGTAATATTCAAGCCACGTTCATAAAAATAGACCATTCGTCCTTGATAGACCCCGTCTTTTGACTTTATAATGTACTTCGGCAACTAGCTAGCTAGCTTAAAATGTATGTAACCAGTAGGTTACATACATTTTAAGCCAAAACAACAAGCATTATATAAGCCAAAAGATGCAGTAGCATCTTTTGGCTTATATAATGAGAGTCTCAAAAGTCGTGATTGACAAAACAACGTGATAAAATTTATTTCGCATTAAAATTAAATGTACATAACAACTTTTATGAACTTTTACCTAATTATTTAATAAAAATGACAATATAATATCCTTACGTATCTAACTGCAACTATTAACAGACTAGAATATGGCGTCGAAAAACTAATCCGTCTCGCTGTCGCTTGCCACGTTATATGGAAGCAATCTTATTGTAAATTAGAAAATAAAACTGGCAGGGAAAATTATGTTTCAAAAGTACCAAGAAATAGTTATCGTTATAAAAAATTTAAACCGGGGCAGTAAACAGTCCTCTACTAATACACACGTAACAATAATTTATCGGAACAGAGCGTTCAAGGAAACCCATTGTAAAAATAATGGTTTAGGGGAGCGACCCCTGATGCCGGCAGTCCCAACGATTACCAAATCAAACAAGTCCATTTAGACCCTATGGCTGACAAAGTTGATCGCTTTAAGATGTATCGAGAGGTTCAAGTTTAGGTTCAAAGTGTTTGGCTTTGATTTGGGACTTAGATTTGATGTCCAGATCAGAATGATGTTCAGCAATAGGTTCCTTGCTCGGAATTACAAAAAATATATAAAACTTCTAAACTGGAGAGCAGTGGTGGCCAAGTGGTAACGGCCGCGACTTACGAGTTGTAGGTCGTAGGTTCGAATCCAGGCAGGCGTTTTACTTTGTGTAAATTATTTGATCACCGCTGCTTTTAAAACTTTGAAGGAAAACATCGTGAGGAAACCGGCATGTCCTAGAACCAAAAATTCGAAGACATGTGACATCTGCCAACCCGCACTGGGCCCGCTTGGTGGATTACGGCCCACTCCCTCTCACTAAGAGGAGGCCTGTGTCTCAGCAGTGGGAACATTATAGGCTGATTATGTATGTTATAAAATTTCAGAAATTATAATAAAGGAAAGCCGTTTGCATATTGCATATAACCCCTTTATAAGCACTTAATTTTTTTTGTAAATAAAACTAAGAGTGATGAAATACATCACCAAGATTTAGGTTTTGCCCTATAAGCAACAGAAATACCTAAAATTTCTGTAAGTTTACTGGATTAAACTGGAACTGCTATGAAATCTTTTAGGTAAGCTAAAGAGCTGACGACTAGGTGACGACGCTTGAATGAAGACGTGCATTGATTGCAAGGAAACTAAGACAGAATCTGATTACATATAGCTACTCAGTATACAATAACAAAAATCTATCCATCTTACTAATAAACGTTGTATACCTTGGCTAATATAAAGCTTCCATACATACAGTGTTACTTGTAATTCGACGATCCGTCAGGAGCTGATAGGGGGGCCAAAATGCAACAAATTGAACCCCTCATATGATTGTCGAAATTCAGTAGTTTTCGAGATATTTGAATTTTAAGGGTTTTTCGTTATAAAAAAAAAACTACAGACATATTGAATGAGTACCATTAAAAATAATATTGTAGTCGGCACTTCAATTAAGCTAGGAATATAATTAAAAGTACTTAATTCAACAAAATAATTAAAATGATGAGCGATTTAAGAATAATATCATACCAATATTTTCATTTTAAGCTTCAAAAATGTTTCAAATATCTCGAAAACTATTGAATATCGACCATACATGGGGGTTTAATTTGTTGCATTTTGGCACCTATCGGCTCCTCACGGATATACGCCGACTTACAAATAACTCTGTATATAGAAATCTCGATGTTTTGTCAAGTCGTGTAAAACAGTGCGAAGTAGGAACGGGTCGGTAGTGAGTCCTAAATTGATTGAAATCTAGCTTGGCAACATATCTGTATCACAATCTCCTCAATTTCAGTACCCATAGTCAGGACAGCAGTAAACTGGACAAAATGATACTACCTTCTTTATCTCCTCAGATAATTCTCAAGTACCCATCCAAGTACTTTACGACCTTGTAAAGCTTAACCCGTTTCGGTAGTAAAAAGTTTAATAACTAAATAGGTAAGGATTTTGTTACAACGACGATGTTATCTGAGTATTAAATTGGGTAACTTAAAATCAGAGATTAAATTCTCCGGTTATAAAGGATGGAAATCGAAAATGATTTTGGCCTGTAAAGGAAAGGACCTAATGAAAAGGAAGTAATTATCGCATTCTTGGAAACGGGTCGGTGATTACATTTTGATGTTGTAGGTACAAAGTATAGTGTATTATTATGTAAAGAGCAAAATTGTTACAGTCCAGCCGCGCCACACTGGACCGAAAATTGCGTCTAGAAGACTTAAAGGTTCAAATTATTTAATATTATGAGTTTTTGAAAAGTACCGGTTTTTTAATGTACAGACGCCAGCACATCAACCTACTACAATCTGTCAAATTTCTTTAATAGATTTTCAACTTTATCGCTAAAGCATAAGGTTCAAAGTTGATTGGGAAAATTTGACAGTTTCGGGCAGCTTGATCTGCTGGCGTCTGTACATTGGAACGTGTTAGCTTTGATCGGGAATACTTAAGTAAATGATCAGTTGATTATGGTTTAACGAAATTCGATTTTAACTTGTGAAACGCAAAAAACTTAAGCGCATACTTATGTATTTGAGAATAATAAGTTGAGATTTGCTACTTTCCTCACTCGGGTGTAAGTGTCCGATTTTGGGCTTGAAATGGTTTCTATTTAGTATTACTATGATCACATATAAATATGTATGTCACATGAAGTAATTTGGCTTGAAAATTGAGGAAATAATTTTTTACGAAAAAAAAATTATGGAGCAGGTATGAAAAATCAGGGTATCTCTGGAACTGCAAAATTTTCCGTTATATCCTTACAAGGTTACAGTATTAATTATTTATGACTTTTTGGCATATTTTGTATTCTTCGAAAAGTAATTATAATGTGTAGTAGGCACTTCATGGAATTAACACGGCCGTGAAAATTATGCGTTGCTGATACCTGTCAGTGCGACAATTCTAGTTGCTAATATAGATCAAATTCGCAAAACACATTTGTTTGTATGAAACTGGCAGGTGTCAAGTTCGCATTCCCTAGTCGGCCGCACTGTAAGCAATTTAAGGTAAATTTTTAGTTGTAGGTAATTAATTAATTTCCTGACGACGTCAGTGTCTACATTTTGAATGGAAATTACAATTCGAAAAGCTCACATGTGCCCAATATGTGGAAAAGGATTTTTTTTTGTAAATTGATTAAAAGCCGTGTGTGTCCACCACCACGTCAACGGAACAAGAACGTCGAATTAGCGATACATACATTTAGAGCGAGGCCACACGTGCGGTAATTCGAGCAATAGGATGCCACACGGGCGGTGAGGCACCGCAGTGTAGAACGCTGTTTACCGTGGTGCGCGCCGCAGCGATTACCCCTCCCCGCCTCGTCTCGCAGGTCACAAGCGCGGCGCGCCTACGTTGCGACGCCGCACGGCGGCCCAACGCATCGATTGACATGGCATAGTGATTTGTATGTAGGATGACGTTGCGGCACCGCTCCGGCGCCGCACCGCATCGTATGGCCTCACTCTTACTATGGCCGCATGTCTACCGCACGCCGTCACCGTGACGTCACGCTCTGTTCGAATAATCTCGTTTCGCGTTGTCGTCTCGTTGACGTTGTGCGGTGGATAAACAGTGTTACATTATCGCTCCTTGACTATAATGTATCTATATTCTAATATTTGATTACACGGTTTTTTAAAAGCTTGTGTTTGACCACAATCTAAAGTGAGTTGTTAATAATGTCAATCCCTAGCATCAGTTGGAATGACAGCTCACAAACATTTCCAGTATGTATTTATTTATTTGCTCTCATGCACATCACACATTTGTATGTAATAAATTTTTGTCGGTTTTTGTACAGACTAGCACATCAAGCTACCCAAAACTGTCAAATTGTCCCAATCAACTTTGAACCTTACACTTTAGCTATAAAGTTGAAAATCTATTAAAGAAATTTGACAGATTGTAGTAGCTTGATATGCTGGCGTCTGTGCATGAACCCTGCCAGGGCACAGCAAAATTTAAATGTTGGTTTACTGCTGAGTTTGTGAACAATAACTTAACATGAATTGAGTCTGAACTTATCAAAATACAATACAATACATTTTAGAAATATTAAATGTGTAGATTATGATTTCCAATTAACAATGTTTATTATTGTTAATTGGACTATTGTATATTGGACTGGATATTGTTGTTAATAACACAGATACAGTCATATTTAAGTTGAATAGTATTAGAGGGTATATAAAAAAACGGCTACATACAAAGATGAACACTGCCAAAAATTCGGCCTTTTTATTGCATTCTCAGTCACAAGAGAACCTTAATTTAATATGGTCTGCTCGATTTGTTTACAAAGGAAAAATGTATTCATGAAATTTGTTTTGGAGGGTCCAGCCCGCCTCGGATAAAAATAAACTTTGCGAGCGTGGGTTACTTTGACCCAGGATCCTTTCGGCCCAAAATATTCTTCATATTTTTTAGATTCGTCTTGTTTCGAGTGTTTTTAGGATTGCTATCATATTAATTAAGTTAAATGTGAGTTGGTGGGGTTTCAAGTTCCGATTTATTTTTAGTCGCATATATAATTGGGAATCTAAGTTCAAAAATCGTTTTGAATGGCTTTGTTCATATTTAAATATTTGCATCTTTTTTTTTTTTTATTTTTTTTTTATTTGAAATGGACTTGCTCTTGACTCTAGTCTAGGTCAAAGGTGACAGAGGCAAAGTCGACGATGGAGCGAGCTTATCCAGAAGAAGCCTGTTCACTCTCACTTTGAAGAGATTTGGGTTGTATGCGCTCGGAAAAACAGACGCAGGTAGAGAGTTCCGTTATCTTCTATTCTTCCAAACTAATATTATAAATGCGAAAGTAACTCTGTCTGTCTGTCTTTCTGTCTGTCTGTCTGTCTGTCTGTCTGTCTTTGCTTCACGCCTAAACTACTGAACCGATTTGTGTGAAATTTGGTACAGACATAGTTTGGAACTTGAGAAAGGACATAGGATAGTTTTTATTACAAAAAATAAAATAAAATAAAAAATAAAATTTATTCCGGACATACAGCGCCATCTATTGGTCAAGAGTCGGCATCAATTCAGTACTGAAAATTCATCGGAAAAATGTAAATAAATAGTAAAAAGGTATGAAAATATAATAATATAATACAACTTTTAGTACAAAGAAAATGCTCTAACGGAGTATAGATAATTCTATTAGTACTAATATGTCGAGTTGGTGATCGCGCAATGGTGTCGATCGTTACACGAGTTCGGTTCATGTTATTGTTTTAATTCATCGGAAAAAAGTAAATAAATAGTAAAAAGGAATGAAATAAATAATATCAATATAATAAAACTTTTAGTACAAAGAAAATGCCCGAACGGAGTATAGATAAATAATCCGAGTTGTCACTATGCTCGATAGATAGCGTTGGGATCGAAATAGATCGCGCTATGGTTTCGTTACACGCATTTGGTTGGGTATCGGCCGAGCGCTTCGGTACTGTCGTGGAATTGTGGATTGATCGTTTCGTAAATTTAAAATTGGCTCCGTTGTATTATGTTGATTTTTGAATAGTTCCCTAGAATATCTTCCACATTTCATTTTTGAAGAGATCCCGCGAGATCGGGAACTATGTGGGTAAAACCAAAAATCTGCCGGAAGTCACTATTCCACGCGAACGAAGTCGCGGGCAAAAGCTAGTTCTATATAAGTAAAAATGAAAGGCTGTTCGTTGGCAAGCGCGTCACTGGAGAACTTCTAGAGCGGTTTGGGTATTATTCATTTTAAAATGTTCGTAATAGTCCGAATTAGGTTCAGTTGCCTGGTCAATTGAAAAATTCGGCAATTACTGAACATGCTTTTTTTTCTATGAGATTTTGTATGAGTGATTGAAATTTGGATAGGACAACGTCATTCGGGTCAACTAGTTAAGTAATAAAACTTAAAATGCCAATCAACTAACTAATAAAAAACCTTGCAACAACCAACACGACTAAGGGCTGATTTTCCATCGTAAGATAACTTTTATTCGTGGAGTAAAATTGACGTTTGACAGCTTTTGTAAGAAATAACTGTCAAAATTTCAAAATTATTCCTCGAATAAAGTTATCAGATGATTGAAAAATCAGCCCTAAGACATTTGAATATAATATGCTTACTAAAACAAAACGTACCTCCACCAAAGTTACACCACTCAATGAAATTAACCCAGTAAATAATCAAATGATAAGACCCTTTGTACGGGAAGCGAATAAAAACATTGTATATTTAAAAAGTCAACAAGGGGATAAGCCAACAACGATGGTAGTACAAACGGGCATTACAAAAGATCTTCTTTTTCAACGCATTAGGAGTAGAATTTATAACAAAAACCTTAATAAATTACAAGCTATGAAATGTGGGATTCCTCGTTTTGCGGTTTGGCTTAACTTTTTCAAAGTGGATTGGGATACTGAAATACCCATAGGTAAGTGGGAAAACATATATTTATTTACCATTTTTTTTTTTGATCTTCCGAATGGATGAGACTAATTTTATTTTCTCAGGTTTGAAATGATAGAATCCCTGCACATAATACATAAAATATTTCTTTTTATTAATTTTTTTATGACCCATTAATGCCACCTCTCTCTGTTCAGAGCTGCCAAGGACCAATCTTTATTAAAGGAGTCCAGCTCATCCCGCCATCTACGTCTGAGCCTGCCACGATGTCGTTTGCAAACAAAAAAAATTAAAATCCTTTTATTTCATATAATTTAACAGTAGTGCATTTCTAATTTTGTATTTTTTTATCTATTTCATAGTAGTCGCTAACGTAATGTAAACATTACTTTAGCATGCTTACCTATCTTAAGTTATGCCAAATGTAACCCTCAAAACATTTATGGTTACCTAATCTGCAGATTCTATTGGATGTAAAGTGTTAAAAAAAATTCTCAATCATAAATTTCGTCTGAAAATGCTTATTTCCTTTTAATTTTCTGGCTTTTTATCACAGGTAACCTTGTTTAATTTAAGAAAATATACACAAACTCATTTTCAAAAGTTTCTTTCAAAACGACTCAATGATTTAAACATAATATGGCAAGATCCTTTAGCTCTAGAAAGAAACAAATGACTCACGAAATTCAACCCCCGCCTGACTCAGACCACAACATAAAAATCCATTTTTAAAATCATTTGGCACCGGTACAGTCAGACAAATAGATCTGTCTGCATTTTAAAACAAAAGACGTTATCCAATTTGCAGTAATAAAATGGGGAAAGTCCGTATTATTTGCAAATCAAGATTTTAGTGGTTTACTCTGCCAAACGGTGCTTGTCTGGCGCAATATCCTGTCTGTCCCGCCTAGATTAAGTTCATATATAACAAGTACATATTGTTATAGGAAATTGTTCCCAGCTTAGAAGTTCACTTAATTGTTTGTGTGAACTTGGCTCGGAATTCGTGGTGCATTTTGTGGGTGAAATCTTAATTAGTTTTCAGACTGTATGGAAGTGCAATTTGTTTTCTGGGAAGTGTATTATTTTCGAACCATAATTACTGGGATTACGTAATTTGTGGGAGTAATAAGTTTTTTGGTGAAAGGTCAGAAAACAAATGAATGATCTATGTTTTTTTTTTCAGTGAAAATTAGAGGATTTGACTGCTGCAGGAGTTTTATGTAGCTGTTTTGGCAATCACTATGAGAATTCATTCCAATATTATAAGAAGAAATGTATAGGATTTCTGTTATTGAAAGATTGATTTAGCTTCGGAAGCTTTTTATACGCATCTTACTTTCTGGGTGAGGGGCTTGTGGCTAAGTAATAACAGCCGCACGGGTCGATTGATTAGGTTAAGCTATGCTTGCCGCGGTTGGTCCGTGGATGGGGGACCATCTTTACATACCAAGACCCCTCCGTGTCTCGAAAAGCACGTTAAGCCGTTGGTCCCGGCTATCATTAGTAGATCTTTGACAGTCGTTACGGGACGTCAGAAGCCCGAAAGTCTGACAACCAGTCTTATATACCAAGGGATATCGTATCACCCAGTAACTGGATTGGAGGTCGGATATGCAGTCGCTCCATGTAAAATACTGGCATTCAGCTGCATCCGGTTAGACAGGAAGCCGACCCCAACTTAGTTGGGAAAAGGCTAGGCAGATGATGACTTTCTGGGTGAGGGCCCCGATCTCTTGACTGACACTTACACTCTGATGACGTCCGTTCTATACGACACCCAAGTCTTGAAGAGTAAATGAACAACCTCCTTACACAGGGCCATGAGAATCTCCAAGCTAAAAAATCTCTAGGCAATAAACAAAACTTATCATTAAAACAAACTACAAAAGAAAACTTTATAAACATATGAAATAAATATCAATCTTTGCCAGTTAGGGACTTAAGTCTTCGTAATCTTTCAAGTTATTTTTTTTTCTGTGAAAACGTGACCTGATACCATTACGTTAATACCTAAAAGTTTGGCGGGCGAAGTATAGTGAGACTATAAATATTCGTAGGGAACTCACGCACACCTGGGTAGTCGAGGAGGTAGTGTGGCGGGAATAATGTTTCATCTTGTATTGTTCTTTAATGTAAGAATAATAAATTATCATCTTTATTTATTGGAACACAGTATCTTAGGAGTTAAACTCACTGATCGTATAAGGATATCGATATCGCCAAAAAGTTCCAAAACTCAAATGGCTGATGCAGGTCATATGGCTGCCAAGCCAATTTTAATGGAACTGGAATGACCACAGCTGTCGCATGTCGGAGGAGCTGTGGGCTAAAATAAACACACAGTGGGTCCCAACCACCAGCAAACGGCAACGCAGCAGGCCCAGGAGGGACGAAATAGACTTCGTTTATAGGGATTGGCCATACACAGCAGATGATATGGATAAGTGGAAGGTGGGAATGGTGCTCTTTGCCCTGCACTGGGACACAAACGGCTGATTAATGCGAATACCTGTATTATTTATCAATGCTTTGTAGAGGTATGAGGAACGGTGAAAAGTTCACTCATACTCTATAGAAAAGGGAGGATCCTCCGACCAGACGAGTGTTGTGTCTGGCGGGCAACTGCCCCATGAGTCATGTCGGGTCGTTGTATCTATGCTAGTTGCGCGGTAAACTCTGCTTGCGTGATGCAGGATTTGCGTGACGTCAGTATGACGCGTTGTTCGCATGTGGCGTTGTAGATACCGCTACAGCTTCTTAAAGTAAAAAAGTAACTACACCCCCCCTAAATGAAAATCTTTCTGTATCTATTTAAATCGATTCCGAAAGTCTATAAATAACTTCGTCAAATGCCGAATTTGTCGTGAGTAAATTGAAACAAAGTTTTCAGAGCTTTCAATCTCTCTTCCGAGATTTGTGAATATTTAGAGAGACTGACAAAGATGGAGATTGTTAATTTAAATTATTAAATTGTTTTATGTTTTAACAGTCAAAAGCAAATTATTTTATTTCACATAAACCGTCGGGCACTTATCAATCGTCAGAAGCTAGGTGCACGGTTGCAATTGGTCGTTTCCTATGGAGAAGAGCAAGAAATACCACGGTCCGCAGTCCACATGCTCATACCTTGACTCATGGAAAACAGTATCTCCAGTTTTTAACTACTTACCAAACATTTTCCTTTGGCATAACTATTATAAAGCCATACCTAAGAGTGCAGATAGGGCCATCCACGAAGACGCGCCCCACTCTTCTTCCTAATCGCTTATAGTACAAGTAAGCAACATGCCGTTAGTGTTTTAGTTTTTTCGATACACACTAATTACTTGTTAGTGGGTAATTAGTGTGTATCAAAACCTAAAACACTAGCGGAATTAACTGGCGATAACGACTAAGGGTTAGGAAGAAGAGTGGGGCGCGTCTTCGTGGATGTAACTATTTGTAAAGTTGCAGGAACTTAATAATATCGTAGAGCCTTGCTAATTAAATATGCCAATATTGGCGGTTTCAGGCTATGCAAGCTATGGTTATATTTTATGTTGTACTTGTACGTTGTCAAATTGAGCTCATGTGCCGAGATATTGCATAGTCTGACATCGCCAACCCGTCTTGAGCAAACGTGGTGAATAATACCCGTGCCTTCTTTGCACAGAGGACTTTGCTGACAGTGGGACAGTGCAAACTAGTTAGATAGATTGTTTTAAGTTTCAACAGTACATATGCCACTTGCTCATCCCTTGATTCTTGTAGAACAATACAGTTACTAAACAAACAATTTCCTCTTGCATATTAAGCCTCTCTAGCTCCTATCCTAAGAGTAAAGTTGCAGAAACTTAATAACATCCTAGACTCGAGCGCAGACCACGCGGGCCTTGCTAAATGAAATATGCCATGATTATGTTGCATGTTATACTTGTACGTTGTCAAATTGAGCTCATATGCCGAGAGCTTGCATTTTATATTATATTGCAATGTTGTTGCGAGAATTTCTGGCAAAAATGGCTTTGCAATATCACAATGCGTTTCCTTGATTATATTTCGAATATTATTGAGAAAATAAGTTTCTTCATGACTCTTCATTGTGATAATTGATTTGGTTTAGTTTGATAATCCACTTGCAGTAGTGGTATCTACAACGCCACATGCGAACAACGCGTCACACTGACGTCACGCAAATCCTGCATCTCGCAAGCAGAGTTTACCGCGCAATTCGCATAGATACCACGGCCCGACATGAATCATCGGGCAGTTGCCCGCCAGACACAACACCCGTCTGGTCGGATGATCCTCCCTTTTCTATAGAGTATGAGTGAACTTTACACCCTGTTCCTCATACCTCTATACACTCAATATTATAAAAAATAGGTATTTTAAGTCAGTCTGTCTTTCCAGGTGGTTTCAGTTGAGACAATCCTAATAAGATTAGCAACTTAAAAAAATTGAAGTTTAATAATAAGATTGTATGTTATGTTTTTTTTTTGCATAAGTTTTATGAAAAGAACATAATAAATTTAGTTTAAAAGAAACTGTTTAGCGTCTTATCATTTCTAGTGCTCTCCAGTGAAACATTTGTAATGTTTATAGACTTTCTAGAGTTTCGCTTCGTTAAGTAATGTTTCTATGAAGTTTGAGCTAACATAAATTATAATAATAAGTCAAAATTATGCTCAATAATCTTTAACAAACTTGCGAAAATATTACAGTAATCTTTTAGTATGCTTTTTATTTGAATATTAATAAATATATATTTTTTTATTGTGAGGATTAGCAGCATTGCAGTGGGTGAAGTTTCAATGGCTTTGGATGATGATGAATTTAAAAAGGTATCAAATTTTTTGTTTTTTGTTAAAAAAAATCCAGGAATAATAATAATAATAATTTATTTATTTAACTTGACAACATAGGTCCAATGGTTAGTACAACAATAACTTATCAACTAAGAAAACACTTACAAAATATAGGCAATAAATACAATTTACCCCCTTACCAATAAACGTTGTATAGCGTCTGTATAGTTACACAACGCTTTGTCTTCTTCTTTCGAAAGTCAAATTACTGACGACTGAATGAGAGAAATCGGTGTGTAACTATTCATCTGGATACGAATAATACGAGTACGTTTATTAGTAAGTCGGTACAATTACAAATAGCGAAATGACCTTCTCTTTCATACTAGACAAGTATATTTGGATAATAACAGCGATGAACAAACAAAGTACACTTTAAACCTTAATATAATATAAGAAAAATGACCCAGATATTTCCAGAGGAATATTCTAGGAGGTGTTTCAGTTTAAAACATAAGCTGTCATATTACTGCGCAGGTAACCCCTCGGATATTGCACTTGAGTAAATCGTCTTGCGAAGAAATATTACGTAAAATTGCCTCGCATGGCGCAAACTAGTGTAGTTTGTGTACTGTCGAGTTATCTGAAAGATTTTTAATGTTTTTATTAGATCTCAATTGGTTGCTTGTATTATGTCTGTAATTTATATGGTGTACATAATAAAGAGTATTCTATTCTGTTCTATGCTTAGCTCTTCACAGGTAGAAATATAATACAGTTGAAACAAAGAAACAAGCATGCAAGAGCAAGCGAGCACGAGTATCATGCATGCTTAAGCATAATCAGCCAAATGTTTCCACTTAAAGTCGGGCTATCTCGACGGTATGGTAGCAGGACGTGGACCTGTGGCGTAAACTATTGTCCCACATCCTTCCCTCTCATCATCTGCTTAGCCTATTCCCAACTATTTTCAAAATCAGCTTCCAGTCTACCCGGATGCAGCTGAATACCAGTATTTTACATGGATAGAATGCCTATCTGACCTCCATAACCCAGTTACGGGGTAACACAGCCCTTGGTAAGAGGGGTTGTCAGACTTTCGGTCTTCTGACGACCTGTAACGACTGTTAAAGATCCACGAATGACAGCCGGGACCAACGGCTTAACGTGCCATCCGAGGCACGAAGGGGTCTTGGTATGTCTTGGTACCATCGACACGACGAAAAAGAAGAACATGAGAAAAACAAGCATGTCTGTATTCAACTATACCGTCTAACTCTTATGGGAATCGTACATTGTGTTGTGTATTTTTTTCTGTGTTTATGTGGGTTTAACTATATTTGTTGTGTTTCCCGAGCTGGTCACTACGTAGAGCAATTAGTGCTAATTGTTTGTAGTATTTCTCTGTTCATTATTTTTAACTAGTTATCCTCCGGGGCTTTGTTTCCATAGATGTTAGGGAGCGTCCTCATGTGTGGTTGCGCGCTGAATGTGTGCACCTTTTTTGAGATTTTTGTTCTTTAGTAACTTTTTCCAAAAACAAGTTTACCACTGCTATCAAGACGGTGAAGAAAACCAGCATGTCCTAGAACCAAAACTTCGAAGACATGTGACATCTAACAACACGTACTGGGCTCACGTGGTGGATTACGGCCCACTCCCTCTCACAGTGAGGACGCCTGTGTCCCATCAGTGGGGACATTATAGGCTGATTATGCTAATGACATTTTTGAAATTTACACACATAATGAAGAGCTTTTATTGATAATTTTGTAGTACCTACTTGCATAAAAACTGACGTCCATCTAATTGAAAGCACGTATGAACATCGTCGCAATCGCGAAAAAAGAATTAGCTGTTTCGTACATTTATGTTCGTATAACTTGTCAAAATGTAGGGAACAGCTGATTTTTTTTCGCGATTTCAGGTTTGGTCCCATAGTAAAAGTTGTTCATAATGATGAGTACAATGTCCCCCTAGAGTAGTAGGATATAAAAAAACACGTTGTATACATAGGTACTGTAGGCAGTCTGGTGGAGGTTGGTCGATTTAAAGCTGCTAAGCAGTACCTTTTAAACAATGATACCTGTCCCACTTCAAAACCCCATATTTTCCTTCTCCCTTCTACATTTAGGTGATAAATAATTGTTCAAATGTACCTTACTAAAACACTTTTAACCTGTAATATATCACCGAAAGTAAAGGTAAAAGATTTAAGGGCTACAGAACAATGCTGGCCGTACCTTCGGATCGTTATCGTCCCCTGGTATGTTGGCTAAAAGTCCCTTTATCTCATTTTAACACATTATTTTTGGGTTTAAAATCTTGTTGTTTAATATTATGTGACATAATTTTTTATAATTGCTTTTTGTGGAGAATGGTGGGGTTAAAGAATATGATAACATAAAAACATCACTCTGTTAACTGGTAAAATGTGGTTTTTGTATAGGCTCACATTTTTATTTTTTTATTACTGTTTATGTACACACATATATAAACAGACAAGAAAGAACAGAACAGAAAAATAGGTACAAAGGTGATGCTTATTTCATAAGAAATCTCTTCCAGCATACCTGCGATAGGACAATAAATAAAGAGATGTAGACAGCGTGTAAAAGAGTAAAGGAGACAAAAAAAATATACGAGTATAAAATCTAAAAACAATTCACTAAATAAAACTACACAAATAATATGAGAATATACTTACATACATACAAATAAACATACATACTTCTAAAATACATATAAAGTAATCAAAATAATAAATACATACACAACTATGATAAAGTGGAAAGATAGTGTTCTTTTACTCCTCTTTTAAAAGCTGCAACAGTTTGGCAGTCCCTAATTGCAGGCGGTAGTGAATTCCACAGCCGCACCGCGTGCACTGTGAAGGAGTAGGAGTAGAAGTCAGTGGAATGGGGAGGGGACTTGAGAAGGTTTTTAAGATGCGACCTGCAAGGCGCATCTGAAGGACGGGCGTAGGAAAAACGCTCCCGTAGATAGGATGGTGTTTTGGGATTGTGAAGGAGATTGAATAGCAGACACAATATCCGAGAGTTCCTGCGAAGTCGAATGGGGAGCCACTTGAGTATCTTGCGAAAGTTGGAGACGTGATCATACTTTTTAAGATTAAAAACAAAACGAATACAGATATTTTGCAAACGCTCAAGTTTATTTAAAAGCTCCTCGGTGGCATCCAAATAACAGGCATCGGCGTAATCAATGATGGGCTGAATGAGGGTTTGAGCTAGCGAGATTTTGGTTTTCAAGGGTAAGAAGCCCTGGAGACATTTCAACGAATGGAACGTGTAATGCACTTTGCGACTGACTTGCGCAACATGAGCATTCCACGACAAATACGAGTCCATGGTCACCCCCAGGTTTTTAACCGTGTGAGCGTATTCAATCTGAACTCCATTCAGACAGAGTGGAGACAGCGACGCCACATCGAGCCTATTGCGCATATACCTGCCGCCGATAATTATGGCCTGGGATTTCCTAGGGTTGATTTGCAGTCCAAAAGACCGCGACCACTCACTAATCAAATCCAGGTCACATGGCATGACACATCAAGCTATATATTTCCAGTTTTGGCTGACCTCGCTTTGTATAGGTTTTCGTTCAGAAGTCAACTTATACTGGTTATGTATAGCTTGATGTGTAGCCATGCGTACACTTTTTTTTCCGGGGTGGAAAGTCCTCATGGATGTCCGCCGCCCTGGGGTGGGCGGCGGGGTCTGTCAGACTCTTGCCGACTGAAAACCACCCCGGTGTTCCATCTTACACCTACGCCGGGGGTCGCGGGAACGTACAATCCTTTCGCAACCCCCGCTTGTCGAATCAGTTTTTATTAAAAACCTAACTTACAACAATATCAATTTCAGTTTAAAGCTATTTTATTGCTCAACTTTATTCAATTTAAAACAGTTTGTTTTAGAAATGAAAAGAAAAGTTTTGTGATAATGTGTTTAATTAAAAAAAAAAACTTTATTTGATAATTTAGAATCAAGGGATTTACTTAAAATTCCTGGACTTGATTTTATTTATTTATATCGACTCCTTAATGGTGGACCACTATTTACGCCACACCCTGTATAAAGATATATAGATATTTTAAGTTACTTTGAGGTAGCAGAATTAGAAAACACAAATAACTACTAAAGATTCAGTACTAACACAATTTTTTGACAGGATTCTGAATTCACCAACAGATCGGTCATCAATAGCGTCATGTAGCATCAATTCACCGATAAATAGTTTTCCATTTCACGTACTCCTACCAACTTAACGAACCAATAATAACACATGACAGCCCACTCTAAATAAAGGCACTTTTACGAGCACATTTTACATAACATAGCGACCATGCAAATGCTTGTCCATAACGAAGCAAACCGAATTATGCGTCAGCTTAAAAGCGTTTATCGGTCGACGTCATTTAATACCGCTGAAAGCCTCTCGAGGTGTTAATAATATTAGAGGGACAGTTTGGAACACGTTGTGAAGATATAGATAGATTTTGGTGGGATATCTTGGTGTAAGATGTGTTGAACTAGTTGGTCCTTTGTGGTGAGAATTTTTTTTTGAGACATTGTGAGAACTAAAAACCAGTATTATTTATAATATTTCGAGGTCATGAGTGGGCTCATTCAGCAATAAAAAAATATAAAAAATCTTACAAATTATGACAAAAACAATGCACCTTGGCATTCACTGATGATCATTTTTGACTTTATGAATAAACTAGCTGCGCCCCGCGGTTTCACCCGCATAATTTTCGATCCCGTGGGAATATCGGGATAAAAAGTACCCTATATGTTAATCCAGGGTGTCAGCTTCCTCCATACAAAATTTTATCAAAATTGGTGCAGCCGTTTGAGCGTGAAGAAGTAACAAACATATAAACACACACTCACAAACTTTCGCGCTTATAATATTATAGTGTGATACGGAATGGTAACTTCTCCTTTTGAATAAGGATGATAATGCCTCAGCAATAGCACTGGATTTTCAGCTCTCGGTATTGAGCCAAACATTGATAAAATGATAAATGATTTTATTTCTCTAAGTAGGTTTGCACAAACACTTTTACACGTCAATCATATTTTAAAAACTAGATGAGGTCGGCGTTTCCTATCTGACTACTCTGAGAAGAATGGCCGAAACAAACTCAGAGGTCACAGTCTCTTTTAAAGTCCAGACATAATCTTGGTCAGGTTATATGAAGACCATGTAGATCGAAGTCCGAAATGGTCTTTTGAAGAATGAACCACACAGATTGAGTGCACCTGTCCAGTCAGTGCACGCATTTGTCAGAATTGAGAATCCAACAGAGCGTCCTAGCGCATCAAAAAACCATACTGTTGCAATTTCAACTCTCGACGCAAGGCAGTACGTTGAAAATCCAGTGCGTCATACATTCGTGCGACCGTCGGCTAACTATCATTATAGTCTCTACATCTTAGACACAAGCGAGATACGTTCACAGTCACAACAGGTCACGTTGTCTCACATGTCTTCATGCCGCATTCACAGAATTATCTTCCGTGACGGCGAGATGTCACCAGTAACATGAGACAAGTGACCACAACTGGACGAGGCGCCGACAGTGGGATAAGGATTACGGTATCTTGGAAGTGACAGCAAGATGACCAAGATGTTGTTATAATATTAACGATCATAGAAAGACATACACTTCACTAAACCCATACTAAAGGATAGTAAATCAGCAATACAGAGTGGTAGGGACTAGAAAAGTGCAATACTTACAAGTTAAAAATGTACGGAACAGGATTTTTTTTAATAAACGACGAAAAATTTCTACGCTAGGAAGTCCAGAATCATATACTGAATCCATGGTAACAGGTTGCGCGTCGATGTCCCTGCCACCCTGTATAATTATAATAATTTAGGCATAAGTACCTACCGTGCATTCGCGATTTATTTGCCAAAAATGTAAACAAGTATGAATTAATGGAAAAATAACTATAATTCCTACACAATGAAGTTCAGTTTACGCTACAACTTCAAACATTTTTATAACTTTGTCAATAGTGCTAGTCACTCTGAAATCAACTTAATTATCATTGAAATAAAGTTGATATTTGTTTAACTTGAAATAGTGTAAGGGTGTGTAGCACTGCGCACTTTTACTTTAAGTGTCACCAGTGTTATCGCTAAAAGCAACTTATTCCACACAACCATTGAATTGAATGAAGATAGAATAAAAGGTACAGACGCCAGCACATCAAGCTACCCCAATCTGTCAAATGTCTTTGATAGATTTTCAACTTTATCACAAAGGAATAAGGTTCATATTCAATTGGGAAATTTTAACAGATTGGGGTAGCTTGATGTGCTGGCCTCTGTACATAAAAAATTATGGAGACAATAATTTGAATTGGATGTCGAAAATACCCGTTAATTAAAATACATTGGGATGGTTATAAGAATAACCGAAGAATTCTTCTTCTTCACCGTGTCGCTAGCACAACTGTATTTTAAATCTTGTTTTCTCGAAACTTTGCCAATTCTACGGCGACTATTCCACCGACAACGGTGGCAGCGTGGAGGTCATTTTGACTGCATGTTTTGGGACACAGAGGGCAGGATAGGAGATGGAGCATGGTTTGTGACACAGTCACACCCTACTGCCGTTCCGTCAAGGTAGCCCCACTTTACCAGGTTGGACTTACGTCTTCACACTTGTGTCCGAGACGGCTCAGAGACTTTCATGGTTATTGAAATGATAGCAGTGTCACAATAAGACTTAAGAATAAATTTCTTATTGGGAGAAGCTAAGGTCCTGCAAAATACTACTGAAGCTGTTGACAATGCACATTAAGCAACAAAATATGTAGCAAACGACTTCAAATTTTTCTACAAGCATAAACAAAGATTACCACCATATTTTTCTTCACACAATTTTATTTACTTCTCTCCGAAAAACTGATTACATCTCTTTAGAATCGTGTCCAAACACGAACACCCCACAATTGTTGGCAAGAAAATGTTTAAAACCGTCCCTCCCTTGACAAAAGTCGCTTGCATCGTTATCACGCGAAACTTGCTTCTCCGTAATTGTTTTCAATTCATTTCTTTTTTCTCTTTTTTCGCCATCGCCCTTTGTGAGGGGAGAAATCGTCAAATCATTACTAGGAGCGTTTCTGTAGGTGTTAAATTCATTAATGAAATCGTATTACGTAGGGCTATGGAAGTTATCGAAAAGGCAATAACTGGTGGTGCTGATTGTGCTCGAATATTACAAGTTACGTACTTTTTGGATTTTATTATTGTTTTGGGGAATTGTTGAGTCATGAATTAAAGGAAATGTGGCTGAGTGTATGGTTTTGAACGTTTTATTACAGTCATTATTTGTTTTCTTTAAATTTTTAGCCTAATATGCTAGGACTTTTCCTAGCATATTAGGCTAAAAATTTCTCCCAAGTTTGGAAGGAAAGAGGGGAGGCCTTTGCCTCCCCTCTTTCCTTCCAAACTTGGGATGTCTTGTGCGATCTCTGGCCATGTTGCACCTACAAACGTTATCAGATCATGAGTTGGATTATATGTATAATTATGCTTTGGTCAACGATTGCTTTTACATTACATAATCAGCGTATAATGTTCCCACTGCTGGGACGAGGGGAGAAGGATTTGGGCTGCTATAATCTATCACGCGGGCCCAGTGCGGGTTGGTAGATGTCACATGTCTTCGATTTTGGTTCTAGAACATATTAAATATTTGGTTTCCTCACGATGTTTCCTTCTCCAATTTGACAGTAGTAGTGATGTTATTATTTACCTACACAAAGTAAAGCACTTGTCTGGGTTTGAGCACTGCTCGCTATACTTGGTTCTGTCTTTTACGTTATCATCATGGAGCTCATCTGTGACTAAGAGCGAGGCCCCATTAGTGCGTTGCGCTGCGTTGCGTCGTCGCAGCGTCGTCGCTGCGTCGTTTTCCATATATTTTTTATGACATGCCCGATTAGACCGTTGCGTCGCGCGCGACGTTTCAACGGATCGACGGACAAGAGACGAAGCGGGAGGGAGGGTGATGCGCTGCGTTCTCGGAGCTCCGCTGCGATAACGGATAGTGATGACAATGAGGCTGAACTGAGACGCAGCTTCGACGGCGTGCATACTCTCTTGCGTTGCGTTGGCGCAGCGTCAACTCAGCACAGGTGTGGCATACACTGCGTTGTTCCGTTGCGACGACGCGACGCAACGCAGCGCAACGCACTAATGGGGCCTCGCTCTAGTGAGGCAAAATTACTTTTTCTATTGTTTTATATCAAATTTTGATTTTCCCACAGTTGAGAGGTGTTATCGTTGAACTAAAACTTCTATACAGTAATAAAATGTGCATGTCTGTATGGGTGAATTTCTTTTCCCCACCTATAATATAAAAGTGCAGACATACGGACTAGATGTGATCATTGTTATCAACACCAACCAGAATGGTGTTGCCATCCCATTTCCAATTAACAACACCCATTACAAAGAAAGGACTTCCTTAACCTGTTTTCCTTGTCAATTACACGGCCATTGGATTTTAGTAGAGGATAATTATTTTCCTTATCCCTAAGCTTTATGGTACTAGGTAGGTACTTTGTCAAAATTATCTAATACTAGTTTCTGCCCGTGACTTCATCTGCGTGAAATTTCTTGCTCCTGGACCTATCCCGTCGCATCGCATCGCCTGCCCGCGCTATTACTTTGTTTTCGCTTAGCGTTCTTTCTGACTTTATTCCTTCTTGCTCGGCTCCTAAGGGTCTTGCAAGATATTAGGAATTAGGCTGTCAAACGCAAAAAGTTTTTTTCAACTCCGACTAGTAGTTCCAGAGATTAGCGCGTTCACACAAATAAACTCTTCAGCATTATTATTAAACTAGCTGCGCCCCCCGGTTTCACTCGCGTAAATGTCGATCCCGTGGGAATATCGGGATAAAAAGTAGCCTATATGTTAATTCAGGGTGTCAGCGACCTCCATAGAACATTTTATCAAAATTGGCCCAGCCGTTTGAGCGTAAACTAGTAACAAACTTATAAACACACCCTCACACACACACACTCACAAACTGTCGCCTTTATAATATTAGTGTGATCAATAAAGTCTTCCAGACTCCAGAACGTATTTTGGCCACGGCGGCTAATCTCAACGGAGAATAGCCTTCGGCGCGGGAGATATTAGGCATAGTGCACAAGAGTGCGCGCAGACGCAGCTGTACTCCCTCATCCCTCACTCTTATAGTCCAAAGGGACGGCAATCCGACACCGGAGAGAGATCAGGCGCAGGACCAACGGCTTAACGTGCTTTCCGAGGCACGGGGGTATCACACCGCCAACTTCCAAACTCCGGGCTGCAACTAAGAAATTCCTAATGGAAAATCTCAATAACACTTTGCCCGACCTCGATCAGGACCCCACGCTCAGCAGTCGCCTTTATTATATTAGTATATGTACGTATACAGATATAGATGTCATCTCTATATCACCTGTTTACCTACATAATTATAAAGCTTGTTCTGCAGATGACGGTCTAAACAGTTTGTGGTCAATATAATTCCAAATGCAAGCATGTCAGGGCTACATGTTGATTAGCTAAGCTTTGGTCGAGGAACGCGGTGACTAGGTTCCGTACCTACTTGAGGTTTGAATGTCACTATTACCACAACCTTGTCTAGTTAACTGACTAAGGTTGTGTTGGGAGATTGAGCTCTAGAACTTAACTTAACTTAACTTATCTACTAAGTAATAAAAACTTTTTTACAAAAAAAAAATAACAGACTTCCAAAAATATTGGTTGTCTGTAAAGTCGGTTACGGACGATAATTTTACGTGATAACGTCATATCGTGCCTCTCTATCGCTTGTTCCGCGCTCTCGCTTGCACGCTCGGCTCAGGTGGAACGTGACAATGAGTCATGCTTTTCGTGCGTGCAGCCTGCGTTCATCGATGTATAAGACGTTATCACGTCAAAAACACTACTTACATACTGAAAAATAAAACCTCTAAACACTTTAAAGTTTCTTCTGCATCATCACCAGCGCTGCGGGAAGTGCAACCCCTCCGCCCTTATGAGCATGGATGCCTATCCTTTCTTACGTAAGGACGGAGGGGTTGCTTTCCCTTCGCACCTCCGGCAAGGCGGTGTCGTTGGTTCCGCATTTTCGTTTCTTGACACTGACTTCCGAAATTAGTTATTTTTCAGTTTGTAGTGTTCTTTTCGGAAGTCGGTTATTTTTTATAATAAAAAAAAAATTACAATTATGTTGGGATCGGCTTCCAGCCTAATTGAATGCAGCTTAATACCAGTATTTTACTCGGAGTGACTGCCTATCTGACCTCCTCCACAATATACACACATCAAAAGTGTCTAGGGATCAAGCATTTTTATGCGGATTTCTTGAGATTGAGATGTGACTTTGTAATAAATTTATGATTTTATAAATTTATATGGATCCTTTTTGGTGCATTTCATAATTTGAATCAGGAACTGTGAATCAAATTCGAGTAAAAGATGAAAATCAGCTGTCAATATTTTCCCTATAAAAACATACAACGCATTGAAGACATTATTAGTGCTACTGTTTCCCTACTACTGATTAAAACCAACGTTATTATGGAGCGGCGACGTCATTTAAGCAGGGAAGAAATGCTCAGAGCCGTGGGAATGATAGAAGCTGGTTCCCGGCAACGTACTGTGGCTTTAGCTCTGAATACAAGTCAGAGTGTTATCAGTCGACTTTGGACACGTTACCGAAGCACTGGTACCGTGGCTGAGCGCCATGGAGGACGGTATCGCTGCACCACACGGAGACAAGACCGATACATTCAAATCTTAACTCGAAGAGCTCCAACAATAACTGCCATGATGTTAGCCGTGAGGCTTCATCACTCTTCAGGGAACTTAATTAGCGACCAAACAGTCAGAAACCGCTTGCATGAAGTGAACCTTCATTCCCGAAGACCGCTACGGGTACCACCTATAGCAATGCACAATCGTAGGATTCGATATCAATGGGCTCTTGAACACAGAAATTGGGCAGAAGAACAATGGCGTTTCGTGTGCTTTTCTGATGAGTCTCGTTTTGGTATGAGACCGGATACAAGACGTATACGACACTGGAGAACCCCTGGACGCCAACAGCGATTAAAATCCTGCCAGGAAGTCCATCCTTATAGTGGTGGAACCATCATGGTATGGGCGGGTATTTGGATCGGCGGAAGAACTGAGTTGATTTGGATCAGAGGCAACCTCAACGCTCAAATTTATGCTGAGACGATTGTATCAGACGTCATCGTTCCTCTACAAGTGCAAATCGGTCCCTTATTTCAGTTAATGCATGATAATGCACGACCGCACACCGCAAGAGTTGTAAGACAGACTCTCGCCGCAGCTAACATCAATGTCCTGCCCTGGCCTGCTCAGTCGCCAGACTTGAACCCGATTGAGCATGCATGGGATATGCTACAGAGAAGAGCTCTGCCGAATATGGAGGGTATCCAGTCGCAAGAAGACCTTTTTTTGTTGTTGCAACGAACATGGGCTGCCATTCCACAGCGTGATTTGGATGAACTCATTTTGAGTATGCCAAACCGATGTTCTTGTGTTGTTAGTGTTCGCGGTAGAAACACGGATTATTAATTGTTTAAGTTACCCAATAAAATTTTAAAGAAAACTGTTATTTCAGTCTTTTTTTCGAACTTTTGTGTTAGTGGTTCAAATGTCAAAAATCCCTTTATTAGGAAAATGGCAAATTTCTTTATTAATGCAAAGGTGACTTGGTTTATCGTTACTGTGACAAACGAAAACACTTTATTTGATGAATCCTTAAAGAAAATTTTAATTAATATCAATCAGGAGAAAAGTTATTGCAAAAATATATGTTGATCCCTAGACACTTTTGATGTGTGTAGTTAGCTATTGGGTTATACGCCTCTTGGTAAGACTAGTTGTCAGATTTTCGGGCTTCTGACGACCAGAAAGTAACCTAACCAAGCCGAACCTCGGGGTGCCCCTGATGTCGTTTAGTATTATACGAAATAGATTTATGCTAAAACAAATTAGGCTTCAAGATTATTATGCCAACATTAACTGTATGCCAAAAAAAAAATATGGCAAAGTATTATTATGGCAATACAAATTATACCAAAACAGTTATGTCAAAGTACCTATATTAGGAAAAAGAACATTATAAGAAAAGAAGGGATCCCGAGGACAAGGTGTTGTGGCGCAGCATATGAGAGACTGAATGTACCGTATACTCAGAAATTAATTATATTCTATTCTAAAAGGTCTAATTTTGCCTGCATTTCCGTACTTATATCAGCAATAATATAATTATGTTAAACCAACACAACTTTCCAGAATCTTTCACACAAACCCCTTATAACAATAATCCTATCAAAACAAACAGAAATATAACATAAACATACATTAACAACCACGCAACAGAAAACTCGAAAGCAGATCGGAAATGAAAAGGCGTAAATAACAACAACTGGCAGTTATGCGCGGCGAATAAATTTAATTATAGCAACGCTCAGTGATTCAAGGGAATCGTACATGAATAAACAAGGGGAAGTTCTATGTTTGTCAGGAAAATATGTGGTCTTCGAGCTGCCCAGTTGCTATTGAAAGATCAAGTTTTTGTTACTTCATAGGGATTTTTTCACAATTATTACGGCAGCGTATGAAATGAGACACCTTATCACTAGACATCTCCGGCCGCCTTAAGGCGAGGCCTGCAGGCAACAGACTTGGGGAGTTTGCTACCTGAACAGTGAAAGGCCTGAAGCGGTGGCGCGCCGTGTTCCGCGCGCGCCTCTCTCTAGAGGAATGGTGGCCGTTTGCGGCCGCTGAGGGTGACGGGGTCCGCGTGGATTCATGTGGGCCAACACCTGGCCGGGGGAGCGTGACGAAATGCGCAAGAACTCCAGCACCCTGGCTAAAGGTAGCAGCAGGACACCGTGTGGTTTTAGTCAGTAGAAGTCTGACAGACCCTTCCACCCACCCCAGGGTGGTGGACATCCATGAGGATTTCCACACGAAAAAAAAAAAGGTGGGCAGTGGTAGCCCAGTATCGGCCCCGACTTGTTGTAGGTCGTGGTTTCGAACCCAGGCAGGCGCTCTACTTTGTGTAAATAATTTCATCACCACTGCTCTCAAAACGGCGAAGGATAACATCGTGAGGAAACCGGCATGTCCTAGAACCAAAAATTCGAAGTCATGTGACATCTACCAATCCGCACTGGGCTCGCGTGGTTGATTACAGCCCACTCCCTCTCGAAGATAGGAGGCCTGTGTCCCAGCAGTGGGAACATTTATAGGCTGTTTATGTAGAAAGGTACCTACTGCTAAGTTAGATGCAGGTATAGGATACCGGCAGTCATTTGCCTAGCCTTTTCCCAACCTCTTCAATTGCCGGGGTCCCAGGTGCCATTTGTAACATGCTTAACGTATTTTGCAGTCCCAGTCTCAGAAAGGTCCTACTTTCTAGCAAAAATTTAGATCTATGCTAGAAAATGGGACCCAATGAAATAGGTAAAGTTAGTGAGTTATGCGCGATTCGCCACTGGTCGAATTTTTCACCAAAATTTTACTCGATACAAGAAATCCCGATACCTCATAATCCTTCAATATTTTCCTTGACATTCTAGAATTGCCTTTACGTTTCTATTCTAGTCGTGCAATTACCCAAAATTCAGTGACAAAGGAGTACTTCCATACTAATTAAAGACGTTATGGATCATAACCGACACAATAACGAACGAATATTGCAAAGGGGAAATAAGAGGAAACAAACTTTCTTAATGTTGTGTGTCATTGTGATTAAATTAGGGGAGACGGGACCCTCCCTGTCTTGCGATAAGGCTGTCGCTACTGCCTTACACTTGGATGGGTGCCCAGACAAAAAATTATCTTCCCATGGGTAATTTTTGACGGTATCTTTTGGTGAATTGATTTTTTATTACGAAAATCGGGTGACGATAATTTGAGCTCGATTATACAGACTTTTAAAAACCGATGAGTCGATAAAGTCTGCGATATTAGAGGCGAGAATCCCATTCAGCTTTATTTAAATTGAATTAGAAGCCTGACTTTTAAAAATCTGGATTTTTAGTAAGTAATAATTTTTATTTAATTTGATTTCGATTCATTATGATTGTACTCGTTGTTACAAAAAAGCAAGCTGCTATAGACAATAAGATCGGCAAGAAACTTAAATAAATATCATAAAAAAAATATTCTTGGTAAATAATGATGAAAAACTGTTATTCAAAGAAGATTAACTAAAAGTAAATAAACTCTTACATAACATAAAACTCTTAAAAGCATTCATCCATAATAACCCCATTAAGAGCATCAACAACAATTAACCTTTTAAAAAGTACAACAGGGGGACAACACCAATAAAAAAACAAAATGCACGTCGTCCGTAAAAGGCGCTTTTTCGCGTAAGCTTTTATAAACGTTGCAGTGAATGCAATCTTCGTACAGAACAACAGACAAGCGCGCAATGGCATTGTAAAAAACCTTTTCGCGACCGGCGTTGCAGTCGCGTGAAAATAAAAAAAAACATGGCAAAATGTTTGAAGCTGGGATTAAAAGGTTCCGTATTCATATGTAATTTTGTTACAACTGGTTTATTTATTTTAAATATTGTGGAGATAGGGTAGCTATTTTCAGGACTGCATGAGTGCCTGAGCCTTCTATTTCAGTCAATAAATCAACTCAGCCTATCGTAGTCCGCTGCTTAATATAGGCCTCTCCCAGGCTGCGCCACAACACCCTGCCCTCCACCTTCAGCATCCACTCTGTCCTAGCCACCATTTTAAGGTCGATAGTCCATCTAGCTGGGGGACGTCCCACACTACGCTTGTCGATACACATGTTTCCACTCCAGAACTCGTCTGCTCCGCTGGCCATCGGTCCTTCGACAAAGCTGGCCATCCCACTGCCACTTTAGCTTGTTTACTCGGCAAGCTATATCGGTTATTCTGGTTCTTTTCCGGATTTAAATTATTATTATATGTCTTTTATTTACAATGAGTAAAACTAACAACGTTAAACAATTTTTTTCCCAGTACCTATGTAAATCTATATAAATAAAACAAAGTCGGGTTAGTTACACCATTTATACTCGTAACTCAAGTATGGCTGGGCCGATTTATATGCTCTTTGATTTGTTGGATTTGTCTCCACCCCGATTAGCAGAATAACTATTAAAACATGGGAAAAATTCTCAAATAAGATAATTCAGATAACTCAATTTCTCATACATTTTGTATTGAAAGGCTTTTTTTATTCTGAGGCGGTATGAAGTTCACCGGGACAGCTAGTAACTTATCCTAACTAGTTCCTAATCCTAACTAATATTATAAATGCGAAAGTAACTCTGTCTGTCTGTCTTTTCTTCACGCCTAAACTACTGAACCGATTTGTGTGAAATTTGGTACAGGGTAAGTGTGAACCCCAACAAAGGACATAGGCTACTTTTTATTCGACTTCGACTTCGTCTGCGTCCGCGATAACCGACATATACGCGGACGAAGTCGCGGGCAAAAGCTAGTAACTAATAAGTTTACAAGGTAATCAAATCTCGGCCAAGGTAGTTTGAATGATTGCTGTGGTCTGTTATTTACAGGCTTGATTATTTAAATACTTACTTGTTTGAATAGGAGTTAAAATATATTTGAGTTTGTGTCTGAGGTTTAGTTTCATATTTTTCAGAATGTTTTTCAACCTCAATTCTCATGGCCTAAAATTTCGAGTAACATTTGTTTTACTGAGTGGGCGTGTACTAGCTTTGCAACAATTTTATTTCATGTTCCAATACATTTAACTTTCTTTGTACATAACAGAGTAGACCTACCTCATTTATTCCAGTTATGTAAACAAAGAAACAGAATTTCAATTTTTTTTATCATCCATTAACTCTAATTGACGTGGGATGACAGGGTTCACTCATTGCCAGCTTTCCCGTTCCTAGATCAATGTGACACATTTTACTTCAATAATTTCGACGCGGAACCCTAAAAAAAGACACGATGGAAATTAGATTACGCGCGCGGTGCATACTCCGTGTTATTATAACTTTTTTTTAAGTAAAAATGAATGCAAAAATGTGTGAGTAAATTGTAAATAATATTATTATTTTCGCGGTTTTATGAACAAAACTATTTTTGTTTGTGGATTTCGTGGTGAAAAGAATATTGTTTATGATTTTAGAGGGCTTTAACTTCACGATTATGTTCATTGAGCGCAAAGTTTCGCTTTGTTATTAGTTTTTATTCGGCAAAGCACATTTTCGCTACCGTTTGTTTATTTTAGCCTGAAATAACTACGTTTATGTTCGCTTTATCTTTCAGTTCCTTTTCAGTTTTGTTAAATGTTTCCTGCAGTTGTGTCGCCAATAAATATGCCTCTTTTAGTTGTCTGAAAGATCCTAACAGTAAGGCAGTGCCTGATTTAATACTATAATAATATCAACACAAAAAAGGTTCTTTACTTCACTTTCGCGATTTCAAAATAATTTTGGCAAGCTGAAACGTCCATTTATTTTTGGAAACTAAAATTAAACGCTGTTAAAGTCCTATATCCAGAGCTATGGGTACTATCGCGGACTCTCTCGCCTGACCACCACTAAATAAATTTTTGCTTGAACTCAAAACATAGAAGCGCTCTCTAGCCCCGCCCCAAGGTCAAATAGTTCGTCCGTAAAATTCACAAAAGCAGTACACGTGATGCATCACTAAGCTGCGTAGTGCAGGTTGCAACTTATTGCATATCGCTTTCCTAATAGGCAAAAACTTTAAGGGGCCATGGCTTGGCGCCGCCGCAGGATTTAAGCGAAAAAAAAATTAAGTGATCATACGGAAAAGGCCGCGATGGTACATACGGTGGCAGGGACATCGGGAATTCTGTATTTTTTGGTTGCTTTGTTAACTGACGAAAAATTACAACGCAGTGTGTGTTCAGAATCATGTACTAAATTTATGGTAACACGTGGCGCGTCGAGGTCCCTACCACCCTTTATATTTATTTATTTATATAACATACATACATAATCAGCCTATAATGTTCCCACTGCCGAGACACAGGCCTCCTCTCTTCAAGAGGGAGTGGGCCGTAATCCACCACGCGGGCCCAGTGCGGGTTGGCAGATGTCACATGTCTTCGAATTTTTGGTTCTAGGACATGCCGGTTTCCTCACGATGCCGATGTTTTCCTTCACCGTTTTGAGAGCAGTGGTGATGAAATAATTTACACAAAGTAAAGCGCCTGTCTGGGTTCGAACCTACGACCTACACCTCGTAAGGCGCGGCCGTTACCACTTGGCCACCACTGCTCATTTATTTATTTATTTGTGCACAATTTATTACCTTTATTATATTCACTAAGGAGTAGTTGTAGTACTTAATCAGTAATACCTTCATTACTCAACTATGGTCCTAGAAAGTTCGTAAAAGTTCGTGTTTATTCGTGTCTATTCGGAAACAATCTCCCAAGTTTACTGCTACTGTTTGATAGCGTACATTTAGTGCCTGCTACTGGAATTAACACCGCGTCAGGGACCGGCAGGGCAATTGCGTAACACATTATCAATCGGAATCGGTTTCATTTTGACAGTTCAACAACATTCATTGCGTTATTTGCGTGTTGAGCAGACAAATTTTTCAAACTTATGAAGCAATGGATTAGCAATTTGCTTCAAAATGATTCAGATTCCGATTGATAGTGTGTTACGCAATTAGGGTGCTGATTGATTCTACGCTACTGATGCGAATGTTCAGGGGTTGAAAGTTTTCAATTATGAGTACACATCATGTTTTGAGGATTTGTCATGATAATTTATTAGGTAGGTAAGGTGTTGATACATGACTGGCACGCATTTTAGTGACCCTAGTATTAAGCTTCCGCTGCCCACCAGTCCGTCCATACGTCCGTTATGTCCGTCCGTCTGTCTGTCAGCGGGCTGTATCTCATGAACCGTAATAGATAGACAGTTGAAATTCAGTGTATATTTCTTTTGCCGCTATAACAACAAATAATAAAAATAATTATAACGGTAAAAATTAAACATATTGGTACGGAAACGTTGGCGTGCGAATCCGACTCACACTTGGCTGGTTTTTTATGGAAAAAAAAAAATTATGTGTAAATAGACTTTTAAAGGACTCGTGGAGCTGAGGCCCTTTAGAGCTTTAAAAATCTAGGATTTTTTCAAGATCGTTATCAAAAAGTTTACATTTCTACAACAATAATCAACATAATTGACCTAAAGTCCGTACACAGTTATTTTCTCTGACAACAGCAACCGAATAGCAACCTTATTGCAACGAAAATAAATATCATTGTGATTTTGAAAAACTTGGCAAAGGCAACAACCCAATAGCAACCTTATTGTCACGACAATAAAGATCACTGTGATATTGACAGTGATGCAAAATTAGAGGTAAAATTACTGAACGGACTGCTTTTCGGCAGCTTATATCAAACCAAAACATTTTTGAGTTTTCCACTGTCGTTATCGCTGACAGAATGTCACTCTGCTTAGGCCCTCAGGAGCAATTTATTTTATCTTTTCAGTTAACCACCTAAGTTTCACTTGTATCAAAGCATTTTTAATACACTTACTCAACACTCTAACAATACTTACATTTACCGACCAAGTCCATACTAATATTATAAATGCAAAAGTGTGTCTGTCTGTCTGTTACCTCTTCACGCTTAAACCGCTGAACTTATTTAGATGAAATTTGGTATAGAGATAGTTTGAGTCCCGGGAAAGGACATAGGATAGTTTTTTATTCCGATATTCCCACGGGATCGAAACTTACGCGGGTGAAACCATGGGGCGCTGCTAGTATTATAAATGCGTAAGTGTGTCTGTCTGTTACCTCTTCACGGTTAAACCGCTGTATCGATTTAGATGAAATTTGGTATAGAGATATTTTGAGTCCGAGGAAAGGACATAGGGTAGATTTTATTCCGATATTCCCACGAGATCGAAACTTACGCGGGTGAAACCGCGGGGTGCTGCTAGTCTAAAAATAAACCAATATCCAAACTTTCTCCCAACTCTCGTCAACAGTTCACTTGTACAAAAACCACAAACAGCTCATAGCTCATCTCAACACATCTTGGAAACGACAATGACAGGTAATTTATTATCATAAAAATACTCATTCAAGTACTAAGTCTGCGTTTGAATTTTTCCAAAACCAATTTATATTTCAATTTCGTCGAATGTGCTTGGCAACAACGTCGTAAACGCTTTGGGTCCAGGTAAAGTTGTAAGATGAGCGAGGAATGAGCGAGGTTTGAAAAAACGGGAACAGCCGGTCTATTCTGCAAAAATTGCTTGAAGTGAGTTGTCAAAAGTGGCAATCCCTAGATCAGGTTGAATGACAGCTCACTTCACCTAAGTTTTCAAGGACATCACCGACTTCCGAAATTAAAGTTTTATTTTTCACTTCGTAGTGTCATTTTTGGAATTCGGTTATTATTTTTATTGTAAAAAAGTTTTTTCGCTATCCCCTTTTTTATGGTACAGACGCCAAGCACGTCAAGTTACTACAATCTGTCAAATTTCTTTAATAGATTTTCAACTTTCTCTCTAAAATATAAGGTTCAAAGTTGACTGGGAAAATTGTACAGTTTCGAGTAGCTTGATGTGCTGCAGCTGGCGTCTGTACATGTCGCGCATCTCGATGTTCTGACATCTCACATCAGTAGACTATTATCCGTACTTTTTACAGTCCTTTACACCTACCAAATATTGACGGTAAACTGTCTAGGTGGTTACCTGACGCTGTAATTTCGTATAGATGGAGTGGTCATGGCAAATTGAATGCATTGTGGTGCGGTACAATTATCCGAAAGCCATACAATTCGCCTTGGTCACGCGTAATTACTACGCTTGATCGTGGCTCAGCTAATATCGGTGGACCTGAATATGTGAAGTTGTTGGGTAAGGAGATTTTGGGATACACAGGTAGCTTCATTGAATCATTAAAATATTGTTTACAGTGTTAGCGTATCCGGAGATAGACACCATCTGGGAGAAATATTATCAAAATATGAAAAAAAAAACTAGCGAACTGCCCCTGCTTTGCACGGATACAGTCTACTGATGTGATATGTCAAAACCAGATCAAATAGTTGTCTTTTATTATTTAAAAACGTAAGGAAACGTTTCAAACTTGGCAGTACGAAGTACCCAAGTCGAATGACACAAGATGAAAAATAAAAAAAAAACGGCGGGAATTAGCTCACTCTTCTTCAATTTAGCAACATTTTTGAATAGTGAAAATACTGATATATACTGTATGCCTCATTAATTTTCTCGCAATGTAAATAAAAAGGCCGAAACGAGCCACTTTACCCCTCGACTGAACTGTCCACCCTCGCCTGCAGCTCGGGGTAAAATGGCTTCTTTTATGCTCTAGTTGTACAATCATCTACTATTGTTCATTTATAGCAACCCAAATCATATCTTAAAATACATAGTTGCTTTAGTATATTTTTACAACGCAAAGGAATAAAATATGCTTTTTGTATTGTCATAATGCAAATGCCACTCTGCTAAAAATCATAAACAACATTGCTCCACTACAATTTTATTCTAGAATCTTTGAAAATAATAAAGGGAACGTGAAAAGAAAACTAGTCTATTTCCCAGTGAGACCAGTCTTCAAAGTTACAAAATAAATATTGTAAGGCGTTTATTTCTTACTGTCTTCGTAAACTTTGTTTTAAATTGTTCATTTTTGTGACGATAAATTGTATCTTTTGAAGAACGAGAAAGTAGTAAATCCTTTCTTAAAATGCGACGAACGTGAGTCTTCATAGTTATAGAATGTATTAGGTACAAACGCCAGCACATCAAGCTACTACAATCTGTCAAATTTCTTTAATAGATGTTCAACTTTATCGCTAAAGCGTAAGGTTCAAAGTTGATTGGGAAAATTGACAGTTTCGGGTAGCTTGATATGCTGGCGTCTGTACCTATACTAAATACCTATTAATATTCGGTAATAACATTAGATCTTTTGTGACTAAAATGACTGCTGCTGAGCATGCAGTTCTCAGTTCGATTCCCGGGCGGGCAAAGTGTGTTTGGGTTTTTTTCATTTGGAGTATCTCAGTAGCAGCCTGGGGTCTGGATTTGTGCCTGGTTGATGGCAATAGGCTCGCCCCCTATTACATGGGACTTAAAAATAACTGGCGAAATGTAGGTGTTCTATAGGTACATCTCTGCCTTAGCCCGCCGGGAATACAGATGTGATTTTATGATGTCCTATGTATTCGTAAACTTTGTTTAAAATTGTTAATTTTTGTGACGATAAATTGCATCTTTTTGAAGAACGGGAAACTTGTAAATCTTCTGTTGAAACACGACAAACGTGTGTTTCGATTGTTGTAGAAATTATATTTCAATTCAATTTGGTATTAGTAGGCAGTAATAACATTAACGTTAGGGCCTCGTGGCTAAGTAATAACAGTCGCGGTGCGGGAGGGGTGACAGTTTTCACAAATTGACGAATCACTGAGCTCTCGCACAGTGCTGCTACCTCAGGGAACGTCTCAGTTAAGCGGTCGGCCTATATATAATCTGTATTCGCGATTTATTTGCCAATAATGTAAACATGTATGAGTTTATGGAAAAATTAATTTAAACCCTACACAATAAAGTTCAGTTTACGCTACAACTTCAAAAATTTTTATAACTTTTTCAATAGTCACTCTAAAATCAACTTAATTGACATTAAATTAAAGTTGATATTTGTTTAACTTGAAATAATATTAATTTGAAACAAGTTAATAGACTTTACATACATTCATAAACTCACACCTTCCCATAGGGGTAGTCAGAAACTATAGAACTCCACCTGCTTCGATCCTAACATACCACTGTTGCTTCGTTTATGTTCATACATTCGGCAGGGAAATTGCATAATTCACTAACAGTAGCAATTGCTTTTTGACAGTTCAACAAAATTAATTGAGTTATTTAAGTTGTTGAGCAGACAATTATTTATTTATTTATATTTACTTTATTGTATGTACACCAGAAAATACATAAGTACCTACCAAAAAATACGACGATCACTACAAAATATATATTTTTTGACCATATGAAGCAATGGATCCTTCAAAATGATTCAGATTGTGATTTATAGTGTATTACGGGATTAGGGAGTTGGTTGCGAGTTATATAATTGAAATAATTCTGTAAATAAAAACACAGTTACAAAATTAATTGGTAAAATACAAAATATCATATTACATATACAGCGTGTTGATACCTAGACTAATTAATTATATTGTAGCTAGTTCTCAAACATAATCAAAGTTTAGGAAAAGTCAGTAATAATATTTTGTAAACAAAAAATAAACATGCGGAACCTTTTATTCAGAAATACCAGGAGTAGGAGGTTTATGTTTACTTACAAATAGTTCGCTGACACCGATCAGTGCTGACTTAGTGCTAGTGATGTGTTTATTTCAACTTGAAAAGTTCGGTTTCTGGTATCAATGTATTAAAAAATCTCATAACTTCCGAACATGTAGAGATAGGACTAAAAAAACCCTTCCAATAACGTTTGATATCACCCAAAGAAGCCATGCCCTTGGTATGTATATACTCTTTCCGTTACACGCTGTATATATCGATATATTATTAAACCCTGTTTTACAAGGTACACGTTTTAATCATAGTGTGACGAATTTATATGACATCCATTCACCCGAAACATGAATACGGTAGGTATAATTTATGTTTTGTTTAAATGGATAATACATACAGGGATCAATGTAAAACCAATCGAAATTAAATTTTCATTACAATCTCAAACGAATTGCGAAAACATACTAACATTTTAGGAATTTCATTACGTCACTAAACTGTCATTAAAATGTTGGTCTAGTTTTTTAATTGCTGTCAAATGAAATGAAGTGAGTTTCATTTGTAACTTCAGAGGTTTTGAGGCATTTTAATTGTTATTTTGAAACAAAATATTAATATGAAAAAACATTATTTGAATGCGAAATGTGGGTGTATTATAAATAGGTACTCCCCTGTCTAACCTTTCAAAAATATACTGGCGTTATGTGTTCCCTTATTCCCTGAATAATATCACTGACAAAAACAAAATGTAACCAGGACACGAGAGCTTATTCTAGAAAGCAATAACAATAATAATATTATTTATACAAGGACGGACTGGAAACCGGCATGTCCTAGAACCAAAAATTCGAAGACATGTGACATCTACCAACCCGTACTGGGCCCGCGTGGTGGATTACGGCCCACTCCCTCTCACAGAGAGGAGGCCTATGTCCCAGCAGTGGGAACATTATAGGCTGATTATGTATCATGTATGTTATGTAAGGATGGGCTCGTGGCTAAATAATAACAGCCACATAAGCTACATTACGCTTGCTGCGGTCGGTTTGTGGATGGGTAACCTAAACATATCGAAATCCCTCCGTGCCTCAGTAAAGCACTTGGTCCCGGGACCAATGCCATTATTGGATCCTTGGCTGTCGTTACGGGTCATCAGAAGCCTGAAAGTCTGACAACCAGTCTTACCAAGGGGTATCGTATTACCCAGTAACTGGGTTGTGGAGGTCAGATAGGCAGTCGCGCATGTAAAATACTGGTATTCAGCTGCATCCGGTTAGACTGGAAGCCGACCCCAACATAGTAGGCAGATGATTTATCTAAGTACAAAAAAAGAGGAAAATAAACTTTACATTATAGAAACAGAATAATATTCCCAATCTCATCCAATTCTGACACAATTGAACCTTCGGACAATTGAACAGAATGTTCTGGAAGATACAGAATCTATTCAAGTGGGATGAATAATATGTTTTTATGTAGAATTTATCAAATAGTTGAATAAACTGTATTAAAGTTCGCTGTAAGAGCGATGGCGTTGCGTGCGAAGGGACGAGATGGGCAGTTAGGGTTGCCACGCAAGAGAATTTTGTCGGCTAATTTTTCTGTATTACTTTGCTCTGTTTCAGAACATTATTTTTTCAGTAGCTTTCTAATCCGTGTTTGATAAGTGTGCATACACATGAGCGACACGTGTCGACGACAGAGGCAATTGCACCCGTCGACAACATGTCCATGTCCCTCGTGTATTTAAGCACCGTACTCAAATACACGAGCGACACGTTGTCGACGGCGGGCGTTGACTGGTGTCAGTGGGTGCAGTTGCCTTCGTCGTCGACGCGTGTCGTTCATGAAACTACAATAATCTTCAATTTATTAAAACTTTTAAAATCATTGACATCTTTAAATCAAAATATATTTATTCAAGTGATACCTAATTAGTGAATAGAAATAACAAAACTAAATCCTAATTTAACTAAAACTGTACAGAAACTAAAAAATTGCGTCGAAAAATTCATCCGCATCGCTGTCGACTGGTAATGTACCCAAGAGACTGGCGGCAGAACCACGTTGTATGGCAATGCTTAGCCTCTGGCCAAGGTAAAAGCCAGCCCTTGGGTCAGGGGAAGTGTCAACCAGCCGTTTCGAAATTTCTCTAAAAAGACCATGAGCACTCGGACCCCAAGGCCCGAGGGTTTCAACTAAGAAACTACCTTAAATGAAGAACGTAATTTCTGTGCTGTGTTAATCTTCTTCGTCGTGTCGCTGCCACGACTGCATTTCGGATCTTGTTGGCCCAAAACTTCGCCACTTCCACGGTGTCGTCGGTAGCAGCGCAAAGGTCGCTTTGATAATTATCATATAGAGGTATGAAGAACAGGGTGTAAAGTTCTCTCATACTCCATAGAAAAGGGAGGATCCTCCAATCAAACGGGTGGTGTGTTTGGGGGAACTGCCCGATGATTCACGTCGGGCCGTTGTATCTATGCTAGTTGCGTGGTAAACTCTGCTTGCGAGATGCAGGATTTTGCGTGACGTCAGTATGACGCGTTGTTCGCATGTGGCGTTGTAGATACAATTACAATGATTTGGTAGGCAGTGAACACAATACTTGAGACATACTTTTGTTCAACGATACGTCTCAGGCGATTTCTTTTTTTATTTGTCTCCTAAATAGAATTATGTGTAAGTTTTATTTTACAAGAAAATTGGCAACCTTAGCAAGGTAATCTGTAACGGGGGCGTATGTTACACCATTTTGTAACAATGTGTTATTTACAAACCAGAATAATATTTATTTAAAGGTAAGTAATATTAGACGGAAATATTGTTTCGTACACATAAAGGTAATGATAATGACTAATAGGTAGCGAACAAAGAAAGAAAAAGACATGTTGTGCCGACCCAAAATAAATTGGGATAAGGGCAAGAGAATGATAATGACATAATTAAAAAGGTAATAAAAGTTTACCGTACTTTACTACCAAATCCAATTTAATATATTCGAATTCTTGTTCAATTTTATCATTAATTTTGCGCATTTTCATTCAAAACCATGTTAAACAATAATAAAAAAAACAATAACTTACAATATGTTTAGGGGATAGAGGAGGTTGCTCAGGGGATCAGACCGGAATAAACCTTAAATATTCCTTGAGGAATTTCCATTTAAGTAATAATTTTACTTGTGTTAGGAAAATTTCGCCCTTCCAATAGTTACAGTATGGTTCCATTCCAATAGTTACAAATATGATACTATATACTGTTGAGACCGCTGCACTCAACATCGCCGCGCACTGGCGGCAGTGAACGAGGGGTGCGGGGACAGCGGGTGGTCAGCCGGCCGCCGGCCGAGCGCGGGCCCCCGCGACAGGAGTCAGCTGTTGCACGCCTTCAAGCACGGCTGCGCTTGCGCGTTTTAAATTCATCTTTTTTTTTATATTATTTCTTATTTACATTTTTTAACCGACCGTTGTAATTTCTTTGCATTATAAAATTCATGTTATACAGTCCACTACATTTTCATTTTTGCTCCACCACGACCTATCGTCGCGATCATATACCGGTTACCTATACAAAGTGTTAAAAAATTAGCCCGAAAAACTTTAAGAGGTTAGACCATCGAACTGAACAACTTTCACTATGGGACCAACTCTGATATCACGAAAAAAAAAATCTGCTGTTCCATAAATGTTGGTCAAGTAGGTATTGAACTTTTGTATTAAACAGCAGATTTTTTTTTGTGATTTCTTAGTTGGTCTGATAGTGAAAGTTGTTCAGTTCGATGGTCTAAAGCACCTCTTACAGTTTGTCAGGTTAATTTTTTAACACCTTATACATAAATTATTACCTAGTACCTATTATAATTTTAAATAACATTCCTTACACGAGCCAATAATTACATTACATAACGTTCTAACAGTCAGTCTCACAAGACATCCCGGACCCATCCCGTAGCACTCAGAGAAAACGCTTCCAAACTTGTAAGAAGTTGTAAGTAGTCTGAAATAAAACGTGGTCAGGACTACCCTACTTCTAACAAATGAAAAGGTCCGTGAAATCCTAATAGAAATGTTACCTACCTATTTTGACATGTCCGTGTATTTTCTAGATGGTTCTACAACAGATAGATAGGCTTGTACCCAACGTGTTTCAGAAATGTCCTAATAATAATGAAATAAAACATTTTCGATTTGATTTTTGTCCTAGGAAAAGTTAATCTAATTTTAAAAGGTAGTCTAATTTTTTTGCACGGCAATAAAAATCCGGTCAAGTGCGAGTCCGACTCGCGCACCGGGGGTTCCGTACAAACTTATAGGTATGTAACTACTTTTTTTACTTTATTTGTGCTACTGTATGTCAACAGGAAGTACTCTTTAGGTTTTGATTCCCTTGCGAGTGTCAAAATATGCGGCATAAACGGAACATAAACGCCCGTATCTTTTGATTGCGATGACTTAGAAGTTTGATTTTTTCACTGCTTCAAGGGCTTGCAGCCCTGAGTATTTTTAATTAATTTCAACTTGATAACTACGACAACGACACTTCGTTATCCGTAGTTATCAAATCAAAGGAAAAAAATCAAACGAAAAGAATCAAGGAAAAACGGAACCCATAAAATATCACTTCTTTTATGGGTTCCGTTTTTCCTTTTGAGATATGGAACCCTAAAAAAACAATCATAACATAACATCACGTCTGTTTTCCCCGAAGGTGTATAGTATAAAATAAACCAAAACTAAAGTACTAAGCTAAAAACAAACACTATTTTAACTTCTCAAATTATTCAGAAATTTCAATAGAAGATACTTTCAGTAAAGTGCAAGATTGCATGCATTCAGAAATACGTTGACCTGAATAAGAATTCACCTAGAATTACTTTGTCGATGATACCTGCTTTGTATCAAAAGTAGTATGATATTATCTTGATCAGTTTAGTCGTCGCATATGAAGCTATAACTGGCAAGCTAGAAAACAAATAAAAAAAAAGTAGTAAAAAGATTTTAATATTGATTCTACTTTTATATTCTTCTAATAGTTTCTTGCGGTTTGCGTACGGTTCCGCCTTTCTACAGTTAGGGAGATTAATCTGTATAGTAATAATAAAGCTGAAGTGTTTGTTTGTTTGAACGCGCTAATCTCTGGGACTACCAGTTGGATTTTAAATATATTTTTGCATTTGATAGCCCAATTCTTGAGGAAGGCTATAGGTTACTTAACATCACCCTAGGGCCCTTAGGAGCCAAGCAAAAACAAAAAGATAGTCAGAAAACGCTAAACGAAAACGAAATAAAAACGCGGCTACGATGCAATGCGACATGGTGGGTCGGGGGAACAAGAAATTTCATGCGGACAAAGTCGCAGGCAGAACCTAGTTGTTTATAAAAATTTACTCAATACGTCAATTTGCCGTGTTATAGTGATTTCAAACTGAAAAAGAATGACAGTTGTCATTTGAATACATGGATACGGACTTTAAGTTTTAAACAATGTATTTCCCTGACTTTTTCTAACCTTAAATGAAAGTTTGCTACTATTTTTCCTACAAAAAGTATATATTCTATTTAGCTTCCACATATCTACTCAAACAATCGCAATAGATATTTTGCCACATCATAAAACTTCCCTCACCAAATAAAACAAAAGAAAGATATGATAGAAACATAATATGCAGCCGGCATTGAAGCGACAATCAGAGGGACCATCTGAATTGCACATTCTCTTTTCCTCCCTTACTTATCAAACCACGTTTGGTGTTCATTGCTTTTTATCGTTATTTTTTTCCCCCCACTTCAATTTTAGACGGTTCTTATAATAGAATATTATAGTACGTACTTAGCTGTTGTTTTAGTTTTGTCATTTTTAAGACGTATGTTGTTCCTGTTTTTTGGCTTAGGGAGTGTTAGTTATGTTATAAGAAAATTATGTCTACAGTATTGTGTTTAAAATTAAACGTTTTCTTCGTCTGTCTTCGCATTTTAATTAAGTTCTGCCATTTTAAGCCGATTACAAGAAGAATGTTTTCGTCTGTTTTCGCATTTTAATTAAGCTGCCAGTTTATGCTGATACGAAGTATAATTTATTTTTAATATGTAACTCATTTTCGCCAAAATGTCCCTTACATTAATTAATACTTCTGGCATCGATATGAGTTTTTTCTTTAAGCTTGGCTTGCAAGATTTCTAGACTATTTTAAGTTTAAGATATTGTATAATTGCATTAAAACTCACTCATGTGTTTTTGGTAATACTCGTCATTCGTATTAATTTTAAAACTAATATTCCACAAAAGCCCCTACAATTTTAAATACGGTGTTAAAATGAGGTAGCTAGATAATAATATGTAGGTACATATTATACCTGTTGTTGTCTCGTCCTCGATGATGAAGAATGTTACTAATGTAGTATATTTCCTGGCTACTGGAGGGCGTCACATATAGTTTAAATCTTGAAATGACAAAAAAAAACTGGTAACGGAACGCATTCATTTCCCGCTCACTGTTCTATTATCTGTGGACTTCATTCGTTTCTTATGTCACTGCGAGGCGTCACCGTTCCCGCTAAAATAAGTATTATATTTTGTATTTTAGAAGTTTTGTAAGTGTTTTTTCATCAAATAATGGGAAAAGACAACGTGGAAAGAGCATTGAGGAAATTGAAAAAGAAAATCAAAAGATTGGAAGAAAAAACAAAAGGTTAGTTTGGCAGACGACATGGTCCTTATTTTTTCTAGTTTCAGTTTTATATGTAACAATAGCTATGTTATTATTGTTGGAGAGTAACATAAATTTTACTTAGATTTATCGTTACAATGATTAATGTGATAATTGCTGCTGTACTGATACGAGTACCGAACAATTTATCACGTTATGAAACCGGTTAGAACCGGTCATCACGGTTCGAAAATACAGAATTCAAGTTATCGTTGTCGCTATACTGGCAGAGTATCGGACAACGTATTATACATAATATTCACAATGAGTGACATGTTAACTTGAAACTCCGTTTCTCTTTTTTTTTTTTTTGTTGCTATACCAGTAGGGTATCGAACAACTCTTTCCAGAGGTACCTGCATGTACCTACTCATGCAAGTTTTATAAACTTATTGTCGTTGTTGCTATGCCGGCAGGGTATCGAACAACAAATTTACCTATTTCTATTATGAGTGACCTTACGAACTCACTTCATGCTGTCACTATACTATCAAAGTATAGAATAGTAAGGCAAAGTGTTATATCCAAAAATATTCTGGATACAGGGTCTTCAAGGAGCCGGTCACCAACGAACCGTCGCTATACACAGTCACCCAGTGCTCAGGCCCAACAAAGCCGATCGCACAGAACTCCTACCCGATCGCTAAGGACTCGTACCCGATCGCCAAGAATTCGTTCCCGGTCTCCAAGAACTCGTACCCGGTCGCCAAGAACTCGTACCCGGTCGCCAAGAACTCGTACCCGGTCGCCAAGAACTCGTACCCGGTCGCCAAGAACTCGTACCCGGTCGCCAAGAACTCGTACTCGGTCACCACAAGAACATACTCAGATACTGGTGATCCCAACTGGAACAACTCCACCAGATCCACTCCCAGAACAGGAGGAGGAACAGACTGTAAATGAACAAATTGACATTGATACTGATATTCTCGCAGCCATGGGTAGCGTGGAAGAAGAGGCAAAAATTGGACCTCCGGCACACAATGAAATTGCTCAACGGTGGACACCCATCCTAAAAAAGGGGCTTAAAAAGGAGGAGAAGGCCCTTTTGTTAAGAGACTACCCCCCTTTTAACAACCTGCCAGCAATGATGCCCCCAAAACTGAACCCTGAACTGGCAGCTGCTGTTTCGGAACAGGTAAAAAAGCGAGACATCATAATAGAATACCGGCAAAGAAATGTGACCGCAGCCTTAGCAGCCATTGGATGTGGATTAGAATGCTTTCTAATGAAAGGAAACAAAGTTGAGGGAATCAAGAAAATTAATGATGCATCAAAGATTCTCTGCGAATTAATACATAATGAAACTTTAGGCAGAAGAGCGCTGATCCAAGCAGTCATAAATAAAGAATTAAAGGACTCCTTGCAGGGAGGTCCGGACGAATTCCTATGTGGAATTGACCTTATTGAAAGAATCAGGACGGTGAAAGCAGTACAAAAGTCTGCACAGGACCTGTCGAAAGTAATGGCAAACAGACCAAAGACTTTAAACTCGCGGACCCCTCCTCAACCACGGTTCAGACGGCCAGGTTTCAAGATAAACAACGAGACCCAGCAAGGTGTAGGGGGGGGGAAGAAGACTCCATATGTGCCCAAGAAACGGCGTCAGCCACCCCAGCGGCAACGGGAGTGGAACCACAACCGACGCAAGTGATCCAGGACAGAGAGGTAGGCAGATTACCTTATTTTAATAGAAATTGGGAATGTATAACAGATGACCCAATAATCCTGTCATGGGTGTCTGGATATTCACTTGGTTTTTTCCAAAGACCTTATCAAAGGGATACACCTCTAAATAACAATTTTTCTCATTCAGAGACAATCCTTATTCGAAAAGAAATTAGTGATTTACTAAAAATTAAGGCATTGAAAACTTGTACACCAACAGCGGACCAATTTTGTTCCACAATCTTCCTAGTTAAAAAACCCAATGGAGAATATCGCTTCATTCTAAATCTCAAAAAACTAAATGAATTTATGCAACCTGATCATTTTAAGTTAGAGGATTACCGTACAATCTGCAAGTTAATGCAAAACAATGATTATTTAGCAACTATTGATTTAAAGAATGCTTACTATATGATTAACATAGACCATAGCTCCAGAAAATACCTCCGTTTTTATTTTGAAAAACAATTGTATGAGTTTTCAGTTTTACCTTTTGGCCTTTGCACAGCCCCCTTTTTTGTTTACTAAAATATTCAAACCTATACTTTCAGTAATTAGAAAAAGAGGAATAAGACTAATACAATATCTTGATGATACCTGTGTTATGGCAAGCTCATACTTGGAATGTAAGAATCAAGTAAAGTATATACTTAACCTTTTTGAAAGCCTAGGTTTCTTAATAAACTATAAAAAATGTAGTATTATACCTAAACAAGAATGTAAATTCTTAGGTTTTATCTTCAATAGTAAAGATATGACTATTTCTATAGGCCAAGACAAAAGACAGAGGTGCATAGAATTACTCTTAAAACTGAAATCAAATTTTTCCATTCGTTTTCTAGCTCAAGTTATAGGAACATTAGTTTCAGTTTGCCCTGCCATAAAATATGGCATGTTGTATACCAAACAATTAGAGAGAATTAAATATCTGACACTATTATCAAATAATGGAAATTTTGAAACCATTATAACATTACCTAATAGTTGCTTTGAGGATATAGAATGGTGGCTTACACACCTAAAATCAGCCATATGTCCTATAAGGAAAAATAAATTTTCTTTAGAAATTGAAACAGATGCATCTCTCACAGGATGGGGTGCAAGATGTGGTAACAAAACCGCCAGTGGGTCATGGACCCAAAAGGAAGCAAAACTCCATATCAATACTTTAGAACTTCATGCAGTTTTTTTAGGTTTGAAAAGTTTTGCTAAAGATCTGTATAATTGTGAGATATTGTTAAGGATTGACAACACCACTGCCATTTCATATATAAATCGCTTAGGTGGAATTCAACACAAAAATCTCAACAATATTTCAAAATTAATATGGCAGTGGTGCGAAACACACAACTTATGGATTTATGCTTCCTACATTAATACAAAGGATAATGTTATAGCTGATTTTCAATCACGGAAGGGGTTAGGACATACTGAATGGGAACTTGGCAATCAATATTTTAAAAGAATAGTTAATATTTTTGGTCAACCAGAGATTGATTTATTTGCATCTCGTACAAATACAAAATGCATAAAGTATGTGTCATGGCACCCTGATCCTGATGCATTCAAAATTGATGCATTCTCTTTTTCATGGTCAAAAATATATTTCTATGCTTTTCCCCCCTTTTCAATGATATCAAAAAGCCTTGAAAAAATAATAATAGATAAAGGTGTGGGCCTCATGGTTGTACCAGATTGGCCTACACAACCATGGTATCCCCTTTATCAAAAACTCTTAATAAATAAACCATTGGTTTTCAAACCAAACACAGACTTACTCAAACTATGTAATTCCAGGACATCTCATGTTGGCACAGATTGTAGCATTAAAAGGTTGTTTAAAGGTTTCTTTAAATTAAGACCTAGTCGACCGAAATATGACTACACATGGGATGTGTCTAAGGTATTAAATTACATAGAAAATAATATTACAAGTTGTGATAATTTAGAATTAAGCTCAAAAAAGACTGCAACTCTTTTAGTTTTAGCTACAGGCCAAAGGGCTCAAACAATATGTGCCATTGATGTAGGTAATATTAAAATTGAGTCAGATGTTGTGTTTATCCTTGTAGATAAATTGATAAAAACATCTGCACATAATAGAATGCAACCTTTTATTAAGTTGCCGTTTTTCACAGATCGACCACATGTCTGTCCAGCTAGAGCTGTGGTTGATTATTTAAATATCACTAGAAATATTAGGGGTGATAATAAGAACTTATTTTTATCTTACAGAAAACCACACAAACCTGTAACTGTCGGTTCAATCAGCCGTTGGATAAAATCCGTGTTGCAAGGAAGTGGCATAGATGTTGCCATATTCTCTGCGCACAGTACACGGCATGCATCAACTTCTGCAGCACTCCAAAAGGGGGTCTCGATCGACGAGATCCGAAGAACGGCTGGTTGGACTAACAGCTCAAGTTGCTTTGCAAGGTTTTATAATCGACCTGTACGTTGTGAAGGCTTCACGGAAGCCATATTTCTTTAATTCAAATTTTATATTGTGTTAAATTGTTTCTTGTGATTGTTTCTTGTGGGTATGCCTGCTCCTTCGGGGAGTGTAGGCTTGAGCTAATTAATAAGTGCTATGTTTTTTTCTTTAATATTGTACAGTTGCATAATGTAACTAACTGTCCTTGATTAAAAAATAAATAATCTGATTGCACAATGGTCTTTGAACATCTACATTAGTAACATTCTTCATCATCGAGGACGAGACAACAACAGGTATAATTGAACAATCAAACTAGCTTACCTGTAAGCGCCGTTCGATTGAGATTATTCCTGTTGTTGTCTCGTCCGAAGATGATGAGTCCCACCCACCCTTATGGGCCCCAATGGTGGTAACAATCAGATATTTATATTATTTTTTTTTTTTTTTACTTGTTGGCTTATAACTAAATGAAGTCCACAGATAATAGAACAGTGAGCGGGAAATGAATGCGTTCCGTTACCAGTTTTTTTTTGTCATTTCAAGATTTAAACTATATGTGACGCCCTCCAGTAGCCAGGAAATATACTACATTAGTAACATTCTTCATCATCTTCGGACGAGACAACAACAGGAATAATCTCAATCGAACGGCGCTTACAGGTAAGCTAGTTTGATTGTTCAATTATGTTCCACGCCATTACAATTATAATATAAACGTTTGCTTGGCTTTTAATCACAGTGGAGTTCCATTCCTAGACTATTTGAAGTTTAAGATGTTGTATAAATGGTATTAACAACTAATTCAAGTGTGAATAAAAGCACTCGTTATTATATTATTATATAATCACCAGTGGGTGTTCCCACTGGTGATTATATAATAATATAATAACGAGTGCTTTGTGATTGATTATAAATACATACATACATAATTAGCCTATAATGTTTTATAGGCTAATTATGTATGTATGTATTTATAATCAGCCTATTATGTTCACACTGCTGGGACACAGGCCTCCTCTCTGTGAGAGGGAGTGAGCCTTAATCTACCACCCGGGCCCAGTGCAGGTTGGTAGATGTCACATGTCTTCGAATTTTTGGTTCAAGGACATGCCGGTTTCCTCACGATATTTTCCTTCACCGTTTTGAGAGCAGTGGTGATGAAATAATTTACACCAAGTAAAGCGTCTGTCTGGGTTCGAACCTAAGATCTACAACTCTTAAGTTTCGGCCGTTACCAATTGGCTACTACTGCTCCATTATATTATTACTAGTAATTAATGTCACACTGCTGGAAAACTGTCTCCCTACACTCTTTCCACCTCTCTCTGTCAAGAGCTACCAAGAACAAATATTTATTAAAGGAGTCCAGCTCATCCGTCTCCAACAAAAGAATTCGTATTGAGTTTAGAGTAAAAATATTCTGCAAAAGCGCCTACATTTTAAAACACTATGTTCAATACTCCGTTAGCAAACATATTGCAGATAATATATAAGCCTTTACAACATAATAAGAAACTCAAACATTTCAGAATAAGCTCAATATGTGACGAAGCTGTCCATCATTGCTGCACGTAATCCTGTTATCCGGATAATCCAGTTTAAAATTTAAAATTCCTTACCAAAGCCGTTTATGTTCGTGATTCGCTGTTAGCAGAGTTTAATTATATTTTACATCAATTTGATTGATACCTCGGATAATCGAGTTTGCTTGTGTTACTTTACTACCTACTTTAAAGAGGATTATACTGTATTAATACGCTATTGTTCATATATTATTTCCATTAATGTGGCGTTTTGTGTTAAATAAGTACCTATCGTTTATTTTTTAATCTATCAACTTAGTAAAACTCAAAGCAAATTTTATTTAACACTCTAGGGGCTAATTTTAAGTCAGATATTTTTTAACTAAGGAATAAAATTGAAGTCTGACAGTTCTAGTATCTGCCAGGGTCGCGGGTTGTTTGAAAGAGATACCGTGGCCCCTGGCACAGGCAACTGAAGGAACACGGGTGGGTTTTAGTCATTACAAGTTTAGTTTGACACGCACTCCTGTTTCGCCTAGAGCGGGAGAAGTTATTTTATAAAAAACACAGTTCTAGTATTGAAAAACTTAAAAAAATCAAAATTTATTCTCAGGTGAAGACTTATTCTAGGCACAATAATTTAGTGAAATTCACCCTAATTTAAATAAAAAACAAGGGAGTATATCGATAGAGAAAATTGATCTGAAAAAATAACAGTAGACCAAACATAACAGATTAACAACCACAGATCGAAGATGGCGTATTCTTATTACAATGATTACCTAAATATGGAATTAACGAAGCAGTAAACACCTAAACGTCTTTACCGAAACCACTGTGAACACAAAATTCAAAGTCAAAGCCCATGAATGTCTTCTATTGACACAAGTTATCCCCAAACTTAACAAGATACTCGAAGACAAATTACTGCGTGACAGCTCTAGGATTCGATTCAAATGAATCGATTTACAGTTATATAGGCACTCTTAATTGAACCACAGGGACCGCATTCACTCCTACCACAATCCCGACCATGGTGCTGTGAAGAGCTACCGTCTGCTCCGCTTAATTGGTGGTTAATCGATTTGTAATTCACCAAGTTTGTGTGTTGAGCTCATGTCATTGTATAGTCTGTTGCAATCGGTTTTTCAAAATCGTTTCTTTTTTTTTAAGTATATAGGGGACAGGTTTTTGTCGGGTTTTTGGTTTATATTTATGACATTATTTTTTGTGATTAATATTTATAATGTATAGTTTGTAGTAAACGTAATATAAATAAAATTAAATCCCTTTAAACTAATATTAGCATTACAAAGAAATTTGAAACTTGATAATAAGATCTGATTGAAGAAATACAATACAGATCCAATTATGAATCAAACACACACATACTAACACTGCTTGTATAGGTATAATACTCCTTTCGCAATTTCAATAAGTAGTTCAATTTTCTACAAGGTCCAATATTCTGCACAAGTGCACATACCCATTCACGGTCCAAATCCCAGGTCTCTAATACCTAAACGTTATTCCGAAGTGCAATGTCAGAGCAAAGAAGAAAATAATACATTTTTATAGCGTATAGAACCACATCTAGGTTCTTTTGAGGGAGAATAAACATCTCTTGAGCTCACAAACATGAAGTTTCAAGTGCAAGCGGTTGAAAGCAACTACCACTGTAGACTGACTGTAATTCTGTGAGAATTATCTGAATCTGTTGTGTGGAATCAGTTCTGTTTTCTGTCTAAGCTTGTTTTACTTGTAACTTGAGATAGGGAAAAGCCTTGCTATGTCTCAGAAGAGGTCTGGTTCAAAACGGAAGAGCAGCTTACTAATCGTTACTGGCAAAGCCTAACTGGCTCTTTGATTAGACTCTCAAAGCAAATTCACTTGTAAGCGCTTCTAAAAGATGGAAGCGTGTACTATGCTAGATTATGAAGACATTGGTGAGGATACTACGTCAGTGTTCAATTAAGATTGAACCAATCACAGATCAACTTGTATTTTTAAATATCTAACACACATAACCTATTTTACAATTTAACACTAAAATATATATAGATATTATATAAAAGTGTATAAAAAAAAGGAAAAAAAAAAGAAAAAGACAGGAGCTCATGGGGTATCAAAATATTCGTCCGTATCGCTGTCAATGGGATAAGTGCCCAAAAGGCTGGCAGCATTAATCAATCATTAGTTCGTTGAAGAAGTTGCAAGTAGAGAAGATGCATCTCTATTTTTACCGACTAAGTTTCTAATTTAAAATAGATTTTCTTGTTCGAAAATATATAATTTATCCATTTATTTCAGGCATCAAGGCCCATATAAACACATACAATACCTACAATATTCATATAACTTAAAAAAATCTATAAATACATACAACATTATAAAAAACAACAACAACAATATTAAAAAATATATAATAGTTTGAGCTGTAAAAAAAATCTTTTAACAAATTTTTACTCCACGCAAGATTACCCTTCATTCCCTTTAAATACGATTTCAACAGTTGTACGTCTTCACAGACTGCTGTCAGTTAGGGTGTAGCAGAATACTTATTTAGGGTGACAACTAAAGTGGAAAATTCATTATATCTCCCTGTAGCTTCACAAGAATGCCCAATTTTATCTCCCATCTTAAAATCCAAAACAAAAATAGCAGAAAAAATATACAATTCAGACACAAATAGTAAGGGTCGAGTTTCTTTCTGTGTCGCGAAAGAAATTCCTCCCATGAATCCCGTCTACCGCACACCTGCGAGTAGAGGACGTTGACCCCCCGTTTTAGGAAGCGTTTTAAACTTGCGTCGTTCCGACGTAGTTTTATAGAGTTGAGAGTACTGGACTGTAGTGGGATGTAATGGGTGACTGTGGATGAAGTTTGGCGTATAGATTCGTGATGTAAGGTATTTTTGGAGTGACTATAGGAGTTTATCGATTTGGCTGAATTTTTACCCGACTACGGCGAAGCAAAAAGGAGGGTTATGATTTTGACCGGTATTGTATGTACAGTAAGGCATCAATTTTGCATAAGCATATTAAAGTTCAAATTGCTGTGATAATACCGGCCGCCTCGCGCCGCAGGCCACATCTGTGTGTGTAAGTCGAACACGCATTGGCTAGCGTGAGCGTCACAGTATAAATATCTTTCTAGTTTCTACTGTCCTAGCGTCGAACGAAACAAAACATATCGTCGCTTTTACGCACACGGTACTACGTAATTACACATAACCTTGGTGGGTTCATACTACTGCTCAAATTCACTTCATCATAGCAAGTATAGATAGCTGGTAACGTAACCTAATGGTTTAGCAAACGTGAAAGTCTGGGTTCCAATCTCGAGATGAGATATTATTATTTTTCTTTTCAACAATTATCTTTTTCGTTTTTTTTTTTTTGTTATTCAATAGAGATAATAAAAGAGAATAACAATGTAATAATTTTTATGTTTTTATTATTATATTGTTATGCTTATGTTATATGGGGTTAAAAATAAAAATGTTTTATGCTTAAGTGATTTCAAAATGTTTATTCGTTATAAACAGTCATATTTATTAGGACTTATTGCGGTTATAGCTTAAGTATTCATTTTCATTATGAAAAGAAGATTGAAACTAAACCTCAAAATAATCCTTATTAATACGGATATGACACAATTTTATTTTAATATTACTAAAATCAATTTATAACTTAATACTTTGTATAAATGTTCTTGTTTATTATTTCCAATCAAATATTATGTTTTTGAGCTGGTTTTCGTTTGCACGGCGAACGCTTCGTAAACACTTGTTGAATAATTCGGCAAAATATCTCGGAAACCAATTGTTTCATATTCACTGACCAGCTGGGCCTTCCACTTCGCTTTCGACTGGCAAGGCTACCCTCTTCCTTATATCTTTTGACCCTCCGACTCACAGTAGGTAATTTCTCTAAAACAAAAAAGGAATAGGTACTGTTAAGCTACTAGCAAAATTATAAAATATTATTACTATTTTGAAACAAAATTATTTTGAAAATAGAAATGTTACAAAATGATTATATATGTCGGCGCGTCTATAGAATTGGTTCGGTGATGCCAACCTCTTTGGTTAATGTTGTTTTTTTTTAGAAGATAATCTGTCAACTGAGGCGGCCCGCCATTAGAGAATAACAAAAAGGACGTGAGGGATAGATTCACATGGATCGATCGAAAAAGACGATATTGATTGGAGGAACTGTGCTGTGATATCCAATTGTGTGTAAATTGATTGCGCTCGCGCCCCACGTACTTGGTGGAACGTCGTTTTCGCATTATAGTTAATTAAATAATTGGATTAGACATTTTGTGATTGTTCATAAAGGCGTTCATATACTTTCAACTCCTCGCCCGCAAACCCACGCAACATTACCTCTTCTGATAAAGATGATCCATTGCCTTTATATATTATAATATTATGCTTAATATTATATTCATCATTCCAAAAGTAAATAAATAAACTTTAGGAAATATTTTTTTTTTCTATTTAGGGCTTATGGCAGGTAAATATAAAACGTTTAAAAAAATAACTACAAGGATCATCATTTATACTTTAATTAGATAAATGTTCCATAAAATAATGAAATCATAATACTCACAGTCAGTCCGGTTTCATCAAATCCTATTTGTGATATAATAATAAGTCCATATTTACGCAGCGCGATAATATCAGCAGCTATCATCTCGATATTTAAATTTGCTTGCATTTCAAAATGAACTACAACAACGCTAATAGATTAAACACACTTCACATACTTATCAAATTATCCACCAACCAAGAAGCAACAACATTCTATTTAGTCGGGGACTAGCGGTTAATGAGTTAAGCATCTGTCTACCTTATGTTTTATTTATTTAGATTTCTGTGGGTATAATCATAAAGTTTTATGAACTATGTGAACAAGACGAACATGACACGGAACTATATTCGAGTAATATGCGAGTGTGTGTGTCTAATTACTCATTAAAAGAAGGTCGTAAGTTAAACTAAACGTCAAGCTATTGCATTGTGACTTTGCCTATGGACTTTTGGAGCCTACTGTATGTTCATCTGTTCCCCCATAACTTCAAAAGTACTTATAATAATTTGACAAATGAGGTTTGACAATTATATGTCTATTTATTATTTATTCACTCATTAGGTATGATTTGAATCAAAGTACGGAACTACTCAAAGGATTAAGTCATCATTATCTTGTCCTTATTCAAATTTATTTGGGGTCGCTATATGTCTTTTTCTTCCATAATATGCTTATTTATTTATGAGGGGCCTGTGGCTAAATAATAACAGCCTCACAGGTCGATCGATCAGGTTAAGCTACGTTTGCCGCGGTTGGTCTGTGGATGGGTGACCATCTTTACATAACGAGACCCCTTCGTGCCTCGGAAAACATGTTAAGCCGTTGGTCCCGGCTGTCATTTGCGAGTCTTTGACAGTCGTTACGGGTCGTTAGAAGCCCGAAAGTCTGACAACCAGTCTTACCAAGGGGTATCGTATTACCCAGCAACTGGGTTGTGGAGGTCAGATAGGCAGTCGCTCCATGTAAAATACTGGTTAGACGGGAAGCCGACCCCAACATAGTTGGGAAAAGGCTAGGCAGATGAATATGCTTATCTGTATAATTATAATATTTATTTGTATTACCATCACATCACATTCTGTGTAGAAGTCACGTTTCTTGTCTCGGATTCCAAGACACCTTGAAAATATAACTCCATAATTATTGTTTTGCTTTTCATAACACAAGTTTATATACAATCTTCGTCTAAATTATAATGATTGGTCTTAAAGATGTCATTAAGTTTTCTCTTTACAAACGTTTTGCTTACTGAAATATAAATAAGCTGCTTCTAGGCTAAATAGATGAGCGTCCCAGTTTATACAGAATCAGTTTAATTGGAAGATCTTGAGTAAACTGAGTGGACAAACTAAAGGCAGGTCCAAAAGTTGAAGATATTTAAATTGGTGAATTCAAAGTTGTTACTCAAAGCTCATTTACAAAGTATCTTTTGAGAATTGGCAAAGGAAATTTAAATCTAAGACTTGTAGTATTGTTGGTGGCTGAATAGAAGCGCTGTGCCTGAAAAAGCAATTTAAACTGCTCCTGAGTCTATGTATGTGCAAGGGATGAGCGGATAGAGAGAAAATAAATAGCAATAAAACTTTTTTCTCTCTTCCGTGGTGAGTCAACTCAAAAAAAAATAGAACTGATAAAAGACTATTTCAATGTTTTTTTTAAAGGTTACTAAAACTCGTGACGATGATATCTACAGAAATTATTAATCAATCTAGTGACGATATTGTCCTATAATTTTAAAATATTGGTCTTTTACATACTGCTATAGGAATTTTCCTCAAGCATTGATGATGCTCATTACTTGAGACAAACTATTTGAGAGATAGAATAAAAAAAAATATGGTATCGATAGCCGGACAAGGACTTTGGATGTGGTTGCGTAGTTTGAATACTGCTATTTACTAATGTACAGACGCCAGCACATCAAGCTACTACAATCTGTCAAATTTCTTCAATAGATTTTCAACTTTATCGCTAAAGCATAAGGTTCAAAGTTGATTGGGAAAATTTGACAGTTTCGGGTAGCTTGATGTGCTGGCGTCTGTACAGTTAGGGACAAAAGTCAATTAACATTAATTAAAACTATTCATATTCGAATATAAGAAATTGTATTTTTTATTTTAATCGTTTGTTAGTTAATTTAGTATTAGAAACTTATCCAGTCAGTGTACATTTATTTTTACCTCATAAAATAAATAAACTTTTTTTTCAACGGTTTTTGTAAATAAAGGACGTGGGGTATTCCTACGATAAATTAATATTCGAATATTTAATGATAATAAAGTTACATAAAAAATAGAAAATATTAACTGTAAGATTAAACGAAAAATATTGTATAGTATGTACTCAAAATAGGCGCATTGACGTGAAGTTGCAGACACCAGCCCGTATTACCTATTATTACTTATATGTTGGTAGTTTGTGTTAATTTAAATGATGTGTAATAGTAAAGAAGCAGTACGAGTGTACGACTTTTGTCACTGTCGCACCTGCTCACTGCATTACGTACTCCTGCTGTCGCTATCGCTTATAACTTAAAACACAAAATTTAAGGAATACAGTGTGACAAAGAAGGTGAACTCACAAGTTTGCCTTATAAATCTAGTGAACTCTTGGGAATAAATAACTTTTCCGCGCTTTGATTCTGTTTGTTGGTGATTAAAGAGATTTAAATTTAAAGTTTGTGTAAAAATAGAAGATTGTTGTGTTCGTTGCAGCATTGTGTTGTATTGCGACTGTATTTATTATTTGTTTCGGTACTGTTTTGTGTTTTGTTAAGGCAAATTGAACAGTTTTAGTTAAGGTTTTAGCTGCAGTTTTTTGGGGAGTTCACTGTCTCTTTGTAAAGTGAAAGACTACATCAATAGTTATAACATCCTGTTTATTTCTGGATATGTTTCTTTAGATATTATAGATATTTCGGAAATAGACCTATGTGATTACTGATGAATGTCTTTAGACGTTTACATCAACCAAGGAGCAAGGGGGACAGAGCGTTGTTTAAGTTTGAAGCAAAATATTTGTAGAAGGACATAGTGATCTTATATACAGGATGGGCAAAAAATCATGGATCAAACGAAACAGGGCGATAGTTGGGATTATTTGTAGTAAAAAATTTGTTTGTGCGAGAGCCCTAACTTGATCTCCTTAAAGGTTATGACAATTTAAGTGTTTACAGTAAGGTTATAAAGTTACAAATAATTTTTTTTGAGCCTGTTTCGTTTGATCCATGATTTTTTGCCCATTCTGTATAAATGATTTATTTCTGTAAGTAGGTTTGTACAAACACTTTTACACGTCAATATAAGTGATGTTCTTCAGAAAGGTCAGGTGCGCGTAGTACTCGCAACCGGCGTGCGTGTATGACCAGATGTATGAACGTAAACGAGGCAAAAGAAGTATGTAAGGATCTTAGCAGGTGGCCTTCTGTTATGCATAGGTAAAATCTAATATTACGTGTAAAAAGATAAATTATTTGAATTTTTGTATGTTTGTTACGCTTTCCCGCTGAAACGGCTGAACGGATTTGGATGAAACTTACCATGACCTGGATTACGATATAGGATACTTTTTATCTCGATATTTCCACTAAATCGAGGCCTATGCGAGTGACGCTTTTATGTAATAAGTTTAATTAACACTAACTAAAATTATATTCGCATAGTACGGCACGCCAGCATCAACGATACTATTCGTCGAACCCTTGTCACCGCCAGCGTACCAGCGATGTTAGAACCAAACGGCTTGGTACGTGACGATGGGAAGAGACCAGACGGCATGACGTTGTGGGTAGGCCTCTGGTGTGGGACGAAACGTGTGTCGATACCCTTGCGCCATCTCATGGTCCTAGCACGGCGAGCTGTGCTGGCGCCGCTGCTGCGGCTACTGAGAGTTCAAGCGGCGCAAATAATGTAACCTTATGGGTAACTATGCTGTAATCATGCTGAGATAGGAGCCTTTTGGCCTCGTATAGGACTTTTTATTTTATTTTTCTTTTTATTACTTTGTTTTAGTTATATAACTTGGATTTTTTATGTATATTTTTAACTGTGTTTAGTTTAGTTTGTTATCATCCTATGCGAGTCGCAATAAATACTTTTTCTTTCTTTTTCTTTCTTTCTAACTACAGCTTTGAGCCGTTTGGGGTCGAACCGCTCGGGTCATGGGGCCCGAGTGCGCGTCTCCTTTTTAAGGAAATTTCTCGCCGGCTGGTCGACACTTCACGCGACCAGAGGGCTGGGCCGTTCTTTGGCCAAAGAATTACCATTGCCATTCAACGTGGCAATGCTGCTAGTCTTCTGGGCACGTTTCCGGATGACAGCGATTCGGACGAGCACTTCCGACGCCTAAATGTCCTTTGTTTTTGTATTTATTTATATAGTAACTTAGTTAGTCATTTAACTAAAATAATTTTACTTTTCAAATGAAGTTATTGTTGTCTCGTCACTCTTGTCTTTTATGAATTTGAGACTCAAAATACCAAACAAAAGCTGTTTGTGTATTTCATTTGATCAACAAAGTGGAAAGATATTTCAATATCTTTGTAGAGAGACATCTAGAAACAATGTAGTTCTAATAAATACGCTTTGTTTTTAATTAGTTCACATCGTCTTTTGCTTAAAAAGCTTTTGACAACTTTGTTTTTTGAATTTGTATTCATCAATACAATATTATTCAAATGAAAACTTGTTTTTCTAAGTGAAAAAATGTTACTGAATTATTTTTTATATTTTGAGTGGGCTTATAAGAGTTTATTGTTCACTCTAATAAACGTCACAAGATTTTATGTTATAGGTAAGTACAATTTAGTTTGCTTCCGACGAACTGTTTTGCTGTTTGGCAGACTTTATGTACGAGTATGTTATTGTTAATACAGATTTTGAATACATAAATAAAAGTATTTTTTTGATTACTTGATGTTAATATCTCCCTAGAGAGTGGTGGCCCAGTGGTAATGGCCGCGACTTACGAGTTGTAGGTCGTAGGTTTGAACCCGGATAGGTGCTTTATTTTGTGTAAATTATTTCATTACCACTGCTCTCAAAACGGTAAAGGAAAACATCGTGAGGAAACTGGCATGTCCTAGAACCAAAAATTCGAAGACATGTGACATCTACCAACCCGCATTGGGCCCGCGTGGTAGATTATAGCCCATTCCCTCTCGAAGAGAGGAGGCCTGTGTCCCAGCAGCGGGAACAATATAGGCTGATTATTATATGATGAACATCTCCCTCATTCTCTCTTGTTTCTCTTTGAAAACGCATAACCTGTATAAAATACATTCCAGTAATCATTAGCATCGACTGGCTGCGTGATCTGCGCCACGCGTCATCGCACTACCGGGCTAACTCGACAGACGCTGTGTTGTTCAAAATTCAATCAACTTCGTGACAAACGAACATTTTTTTTATCGAAATCAATTAATCCGCTCTCGAGATATCATCAAAAAAGCCGTTCCATACAAAATGTATAAGAAAATGAATAATATTCACAATATTTTTTTCGTGAATGTTTCCCGTGTTTTAATAGTTACTCTGCTATTCGGGGCGGAGAAAAACAAAGATCATAAAAATCGGCTCAGCCGTTCTTGACTTATAAATGGTGTAACTAACCCGACTTTGTTTTATTTTATATAGATAAGCATAAATATAAACAGCCTATAACGTTCTCACTGCTGGGACACAAGCTTTCCTCTCTTTGAGACGGACGCTCCTATTGGTCGTAGTATGATGTTATATAGCCTATAATCTTTCTCGATAAATGGACTATCCAATACTAAAAATATTTTTAATTCGAATCTGCAGGAGTCCCTGAGATTAGCGCGTTCAACCAAACAAACAAACTCTTCAGCTTAATAATATTATAGTTTAGACAACGACAAAATAATTACGAAATTTTTTGTTTCTCTGTCTGTCTGTTCGTTCCGTCTGATCTCCAAAACGGCTGAACCGATTTTGACAGGACTTTCACTGACTGCAGATGTTATAAGGATTAACTTAGGCTATTAGAAAAATAATTAGTAAGTAAAGGGACCCATAATTGTTACGACATCCTCGCATACGTAGTCGTGGGCACAGCTAGTAAATCATAAATTCCAAACTGTAATAATAAAATAACAGCATAACAATAAGGGCTATTCAACATCGAAACCTTTTCAGACACTACGCCAAAAATCCCGGAAAAATAACTCGAAAAAAATAAAACGATCAGGATAAGGTTCTTAACTAAGGACCCTAAATAGCGGTCCTTTATCCCCAAAAAGCGTGTCTTTTAAAAAAGCGTTCGAGCCCTTTCTTCAGCAAACAAAAAGGCTAAGAATCAGCAAACATTTGTAATCCTGGAAACAATTTATCAGGCGGTATTGTTACACCAGTCTTCTATATTTCATCTCCGTACCTCGCGGGTAATGATACCTATTTGGGCACGACGTCTGATGGCGTATGTTCCCGACTAGAAAACCTTTATATAAATCGTTGTTATTATAGTTGAAAACTGGGCTAGTTTCCTTCAAGGAATTTGTGTTGAAAGTGCTTCTGGTTATGATGAATTCCAAGATATTTGTCGCGTTTATGAAGGGTCGTGTTCGTTCCTTAAACACGGGGTTATGAGGTCAGAACCGGGTATTTATTTAGATGTCATAATTATGTAGGTAGTTTATAAACTAGCACGGGGTAAATGTAGTGATGAAACAGGGACTATTCCTGGATGAGTTACCATAGCGACTTTTCGGTTCTTCGTGTCTGTTCGTTTATATTACGTAAGACGCGCCCGGGTGTCACCATTGTGTGGATCGCCTGAAGTACACGGTGGAGCATATGGTAGAGGTCTGCCCAGCTTGAGCAGAGCACCGCCGCGTCCTCACGGTGGCGATCTCTTACATCCGGCCCTAGTCCAGGCAATGATACGGAGCGAGAGTGCATGGGATGTCGTCGCCTCCTGCGAAGCAGTAATGCTCGCGAAGGAGGATGGGGAGTGCGTGAAGGAGAGGCAATCTTTGCGCCCTCACGCCCATAGTCGCCGCAGGAGACGCCCTGGGCGTCGGGAATCAATCTATAGGCGATTCCCGACCACCGTAGGCGCGGGCTTGCAGACGGCTAGCAATGGGCAGCTCGCCGTCCAGTCAGGACCAGGCCCGAGTCGACGGTGCGTTGTGTTCCACGCGCACCTCATAGAGATGTCAGCATTAACTGATGTGGTCCACTAGGGCCGATGCCTGCCAGGGTCGCGGGATGTTTGTAAGAGATACCGTGGCCCCTGGCACAGGCAACTGAAGGAACATGGGTGCCGTTTTAGTCAGAAAAAGTCAGGGGCTTAGTATTATATACTGAATCCATGGTAATAGGTTACTGTTTAATTACCGAAACATGCCTTTAGATGGAATCACCGAGCTCAGATTTCCAAACAGTAAACTGCGATTGGGCTGAAAATGACATTCGATTTAAAACTGTCAAGCACAAAATTAATTAAATCGCTGTCATACTTCGAGTGCTTTGAGATAATATTTTCGATTGGAATCTTCAAGGCATCAACGATTAATGATAAATGATAAATGATTTTATTTCTGTAAGTAGGTTTGCACAAACACTTTTACACGTCAATCATATTTTAAAAACTAGATGAGGTCGGCGTTTCCTATCTGACTACTCTGAGAAGAAAGGCCGAAACAAACTCAGAGGTCACAGTCTCTTTTAAAGTCCAGACATAATCTTGGTCAGGTTAATAATATGTATTACTTATATATTTGTAGAGGTAGTTTAGAATAGTTTAAGTTATGATAAGGCTGACATGCCACTGTGGATAAAAGCCTCTACTTAATAAACATTAGAATTAAAAAAAGAAAAGAAAAAAAACTATCATCAACATCATAATGTTAAATTTAAATTTTCCAATATTTATTGTCAACTTTATTGATGTAAAATGAAATTCAATTCGCTGGAAAATTATTTTCACATTTTCCACGATGATTAAATTGTAAACTAACGAGCCGCCGCTGCTTCGCGCGGGATTTACCGTCTTTTCAATAAGTTTAATAGTAAGTATAGTCAGTTACAAGCTTATGTGTATCTTATAACCATCCCGAATAAATTCCCTAAGTGGTAAAACAGCAACAAATTCGTTGAGTAGTTTAGAAGAACGACTCGGTCACGCAGTCAGACACGAAAAGGGACTTTTAATTTTTATGTATAGATATAGGCTAGTTACCCTGCCCTGCTTCGCACGGCTGACATAACGAAATATCGTTGTTAGGTACATGCGAGTTTAATAGTAATTTATTACACACAGAAACATTCCTGAATCATCATATGCCTAGCCTTTTCCCAACTATGTTGGGGCCGGCTTCCAATCTAACCGGATGCAGCTGAATACCAGTATTTTACATGGAGCGACTGCCTATCTGACCTCCACAACCCAGCTACTGGGTAATATGATAATCCTTGGTAAGACTGGTTGTCAAACTTTCGGGCTTCTGACTATCCGTAACGACTGTCAAAGATCCACGAATGACAGCCGGGACCAACGGCTTAACGTGTTGGCTTAAGGAGTCTCGGTATGTAAAGATGGTCACCCATTCACAGATTAACCGCGGCAAGCGTAGCTTAACCTGATCAATCGACCTGTGTGACCGTTATTATTTAACCACGGGCTCCTCTCTGAGCACCTAGTGTCCTAACAAATAAACTTAAACCAAACTCAAAACTTAACACTCAAAAACTAGAAAACACCGTCCTATCCCACAAAAGATACAAGCAGAGCAGTTACACCAATACATCTACTATTTTCCTTTAATTCCCTACTAACTCTACTTTAAATTGTCGAATAGATCCCCCTTGAATTGTCGGACTTACAAGTCTGTGGAACCCAACAAAGATCGATTAAGGAAAGTGCAACACAGGGGTAATATAAACTACTCAGTGCAAACAAACTCCCGTCTCTGTAAACACAGAAACACTGTGTGCCACAGTGTCCTGTTCTAATTCTGTTTCTAGTTCAACCGAGGTCATTAAATAGCTGTAGGAAAACTTTTCTAATTAGGCACTGAGCATTAATCTTCTTGACGTCCCGCGATTCGTTGTGACTGGCACAAGTTGCCAAATTATAGAAATAATTACTACAGTGAAATTTGTATTGATTGCCGAGAAGGTGGAACAGGGGAACGATTTGATAGCGTTTGTAGATTTGATTTGAGTTTTGAACTGTTTTGTTAGTATGTTTATCAAACTAGTTAAATTAAGATAAAATTATTGAAACTTACCGATTGAATTTAACTACTGATTGACCGAACCGGAGTTACCGACATAACTTGCGGAGTAGACAAACTGAAATGGCAGTGGAATGGCCATGTTTGTCGAAGTACCGATGGCCGGTGGAGCAGACGAGTCCTAGAGTGGAGACCGCGTATCGGCAAGCGTAGTGTAGGACGCGCCCATGCCAGATGGACCGATGGACTAAAGGTGGCTCGGGCAGTTTGGATGCGGAAAGCGGAGGACAGGGTGTTGTATGGCGCATCCTGGTAGATGCCTATGTCAGGGCGCGTTCCCACTATGTCGTGTCGATTTTTGTCGTTGGACGACTGCCGTCCTTAGCTGTTCCCATATCGACTGTTTATCGTCACTGTGTCGTCGAAGTATTTTATCGTAGCACGATTGTCGTATCTAGCTGTTCCCGTTGGATTGTGACGACAGTCATGTTTACTGTTCACGGCAGTCGCCTTTTCGTCTCTACGTTCTTTTGAACATCAGTAGTGGTATGAACGCGTTTACGTATGTGTGACACGTGTGTGTGTGTGATATGTGGCTACGATGTATAGTCGCAATAACGACACCTGATTTGTCGTCACGATAAATCGTGACTTTTTTTATCGTTTTACGACTGTCGTGCTAGCTATTCTCATTGGCTTGAAAATCTGTCGTCACTGCAAAACAAAGTCGTGGACGACAGTTAATCGTGTCGTCCTATATGTGAACACCTCCATTTAATAATCTGTCGTCACGACACATTGGGAACGCGGCCTCTCATTCAGTAGACTGCGATAGGCCGAGTTGATTGACTACGGGCGACTGACTTAATTACTAATAAACAGTTTCCTATGATGTCTGTTGAAATAAAATAACATCACGTCTGTATCCCGGAAGGTGTAGGTACAGACGCCAGCACATCAACCTACCCGAAACTGTCAAATTTTCACAATCAACTTTGAACCTTATGCTTTAGTGATAAAGTTGAAAATCTATTAAAGAAATTTGACAGATTGTAGTAAGTTGATGTGCTGGCGTCTGTACAAGACGTACCGTACGTGGGTGTACTCTTGTACACCCACGGTTCACCCTGTTTATTACGTTAAATTCCCATGAAATTTGGGTCATGTCCACATTTTTGTCACGTCTATTTATTACGTAAAATGGGGGCGGGGAAATCATTAACCACGCACAAATCAGGCTTCCAGGCTGCATCTAAAAAAGACAAGATCTCCTTATAAGGAAACTAGCTGCGCCCCGCGGTTTCACCCGCATAAGTTTCGATCCCGTGGGAATACCGAGATAAAAACTATCCTATGTTCTAAAAAGCTAACAAAAATTGAATTAATACTAAAAATAACAAAAATAAATCCTAACTTAACTAAAACTATAGAGAAACTAAAATATTGCGTCGAAAAATTCGTCCGCATCGCTGTCGACTGGTAATGTACCCAAGAGACTCGCGGCATTACCACGTTGTATGGCAATGCTTAGCCTTTGGCCCAGGTAAAAGCCAGCCCTTGGGTCACGGGAAGTGTCAACCAGCCGTTTCGAAATTTCTTTGAAAAAATCATGAGCTCTCGGACCCCACTCTCATATGTCCTATGTTCTTGCCCGGGACTCAAACTATCTCTATACCAAATTTCATCTAAATCGGTTCAGTGGTTTAGGCGTGAAAAGGTAACATATCGACAGACAGAGTTACTTTCGAATTTATAATATTAGTATGGATGTTGACTTTTCTTTGCTACATTAACCAATTTCCATGCATTGCATGCGCGCTGGGGTTCGCCTCCTTGGTCGGGCAAAGTGTTATTTTTGTTTTTTTTTATCTAGAATTTCTCAGTAGCAGCCCGGAGACTGGGTTTTTGACCCTAGGGTCGCCCCCGTGTTTCATGGGACTTAAACAAAAAAAACGGCGAAATGTAGGTGTACTATAGGTACATGTAGCTCTGCATAACCCTTCTAGGAAAACAGGCGTGAAAAGAAAGAAAGAAAGGGAGAGAGAAAGAAATAAAGAAATTGTTTATGCTGCACAAATAAAACGCACATTACAAAAAAAAAATAAACATAAAATACACACATACAGAGTAGCCAAAAGCCTCATACTCAAGTAAATTATATTATTATGGGATATGAAATGTTTACGTTAAAAATAAAATCAACCCGAAAATAGTCTACAGATTGAAGAACATTTAAATGACTTTCCACTTCCACACTATTTTGAACTACAACAGCAAACAAATTAACACACAAGGTGTCTTAGTTAGCGACCTAAATCTAATTCGAACCCTCTATTCTTAAGGCAGCACCATCGATCTCGAACGAACAACGTTTCGCTGCTAAATGAATACAGTAGGTGGGGTATGTACCATGTATTCTCTATTCCCTGAACGAAGGTATTACGTGACGGTCGTTGTTAGATTCTATCTAATGGCAATCGCAAAAGTGTTTACTTCTTGATTCGAATTATGACAAGAACGTGAGTTTGAACATCACACATAGAACATGTAACTTTATTACTCGACTACGGCGAAGCAAAAAGGAGGTTTATGATTTTGACCGGTATGCATGTATGTTTTTTTTATTTTTGAAATGGACTTGCTCTTGACGCTAGTCTAGGTCAAATATGACAGAGACAAATTCGACGATGGAGCGATCTTATTCAGAAGAAGCCTATTCACTCTCACTTTGAAGAGATTTGGGTTGTATGCGCTCGGAAAAACAGTTCATGCTAATCTGTTCCCTCATAACTTTTAAACTCCTTTGTCATAATTGGATAAATGAGGTATCGTTGGAAGCGTCTTGGTCGTCCTGGTTATATTATATGCTGTGTGACGTAACATTAAATCGATTATGGCGCCCTCAAGCAGACATAAAGTCATGACATAAAAAAGAATTAATCATGCCGTGTTGGGTATCAAATGAAAGGGCTTCATTAGCATATTTCAAAAATATAATTATTACTAAATAATCCCCAAAATAATTAAATAAAAAATAAGTTTATAAACTAAAACCAGACTACTGAAAAGGATAAAACAAGAAAGTACCTTCCCGTGGTACCATAGCTTATAATACATTGTTAGTACAGCGGCATGCGACCACGGGAAGGTACTTTCTTGTTTCATCCTTTTCAGTAGACGGGTTTTAGTTTTTTTAATAACTGTGTTTGTAACTACTTTTTGATTAATTACATAGTTACTGGGTTGTGGCGGTCAGATAGTCCTCAAGACCGAATTTCGGCCATGGCAACAAATTTCAGCGGAGACCTGCCTTCGGCGCGAGAGATATTATAGTGTACAAGTTTGTGCACAGAAACAGGTACACTCTCTCTTACCTCACACTCCGATGGGACGGCAATCAGACACGACCGGAGAAAGATCAGGCGCAAGACCAAAAGTGGTCAAATAGGCAGTCAATTGACAGTGGCGAAGGGTGAATTTATGACAGAGGTACTTAGGCCGGAGGAAAAAAAATGCCAAAAGAAAATTTCAATAATGAATTGACTATAGATAGATAGATAGATAGATAAACCGTTTATTCAGTGCAAAAAAGGACACAATACAGGCATTAAAAAAAACATAAAAAAAGGTGAGAGAAAAAAAAAAAGAACAAAGATTAAAAAAATAAATTGACCCATAGACACCTCGCATGACATTTGTAACGGTCGATCACTACTGGGCGGTGTGTGTCCCATAGTTGCACCAAATGGGAGTCCAGCTAAGAGAGCAGAGAGTAGGTAAGGTAGAGTGGTTATGTTCTGAATTTTCGAAGGGAAGCCGGTGGGAATCGAGTTGTATGGTACAGACGCCAGCACATCAACCTACCCCAAACTGTCAAATTTTCCCAATCAACTTTGAACCTTATGCTTTACCAATAAAGTTGAAAATTTATTAAAGAAATTTGACAGATTGTAGTAGGTTGATGTGCGTCTGTACCTTCGCCACTGCAATTGAGCAGTATTCAGTTGAGTCCAGTTACGATTGGAAGCGGACCTCAACATACATGGTTGGCAAAAGATGGTGAAACTGTTCTGTCAATGTATTATTAGTTACGAGTTAATAAACCTAATTATTAGAAGTCCCTCAAGTACTTAAATGTCAAGAAACTAATTGTGAACTTAACACATAAGATTCATTTGGAGCTACTCATATAATAATGTTGATTTACTTTACAATTTTAATAACCGATTAATAATTAAGTATGACAACTTTTAATATTTTGTTTTTTTTTTTTTTATTGTTTTAATCTATTATTTTGCACGTCACGTAGTGACAAACATGTTTGCACTTAACTTGCTTTATCATCTTGCATGCACTTTCTATGTATGTACAACACATGTTTAAGCAAATAAAATCTTATCTTATCTTATATTAATACCTTCCCATTTCAACAAAATCAGAATATGACATTTAACCTCTCCCAATCAATCCAATACTTTGCCAACCACTCGTTAACCCATCACCTAACTTAACCCACAGAATCAACAACACGTAATGCCTCCCGCAGCAAGTTACGTTGAAAAACAACGTACGTCGCATCAGAAACAGGTACAAATAACACGAGCTGTTTGTTTACTTTGTAAATGTAAACGTGTTGGTAATGGGATATTATATGTTAAACGACTACCATGTGGGGTGTATTTGTTCTAAATATAGCCTTGTCCATGAAAATTAATTATTTAGCAGGGTGACTACCAAATTAAATTATCCGTATAATTGAATCACGACTGTCATTCATTGACGGTTGTATGAATTGGCTATAAAACAGAGTTTTTTTTTATTGCCGAGTGGGCCTGCTCTTGACCTCGATCACGCCTCATGCCGGGGCCACACCAACGGGAAACGCCGATAGTTATCACGATAAGTTGTGGCTGCACCTACGATTAACTCCCGTCATCGCGATAATTTATTTGCAATGATCATAATTTTTTTATTTTTATTAAGGTACAGACGCCAGTACATCAAGCTACTACAATTTGTCAAGATTTTCAACTTGATCGCTATAGCATTAGGTTCAAGGTTGATTGGGAACATTTTACAGTTTCATGTAGCTTGATGTGTTGGCGTGTGTACTTACTAATTGTGTTTAATATAATATAATATAAAGATTAGACAGGCGTACCCATAGCACACACGTAACACTAATATAATTTGTTACGTATCAATTATACAGGGTTAGTTTTCAAAGACCAGCCTTTAAAACCTAAGGCCTAAGGGTCTAAACAGACGGACTGCATTTCAGGCGCAACATCGCAGTTTGGATGCAGTTGACTTAACTCCCTCTCACTGAGAGGAGGCCTGTGTTCCAGCACTGGGAACATTATAGGCTGATTACTCGTATGTAACTGCTTGGAAATCTAGTTATGTCAACTGCATCCAAAGTGCGATGTTGCAGCTGGGATGCAGTTCAAATGCAGTCAGTCTGTTTAGACCCTAAGGGTGTGGTAGAGACCATCAAACTGAACAATTTTGTTCATTGGATCAACATTGTAATCGAAAAAAATTCTTATGCCGCCGACCCACCCCGTCGCATCGCATCGCCCATCCGTGCTTATACTTTATTTTTGCTTAGCGTTCTTTCCGACTTTTTTCCTTTTTGCTCGACTCCTAAGAGTCTTAGCGTGATGTTAAATAGCTTATAGCCTTCTTCGAGAATTAGGCTAACAAATACAAAAATAATTTTTCAAAACCGACTGGTGGTTTTAGAGATTAGTGCGTTCAAACAAACAAACTCGTCAGCTTTCTTATTAGTAAGATAAAGCAAATCCTAATCGACACACTACTCATACACGCATTCATAGTCGAGTATTGTTCCCTTTATGTTACAACTAGCAGCGCCCCCGGTTTCACCCGCATAAGTGTCGATCCCGTGGGAATATCGAAATAAAAAGTAGCCTATATGTTAATCCAGGGTATCAGCTACCTGAATACGAAATTTTATCAAAATTATCAAAATTGGTCCAGCCGTTTGAGCGTGAAGATGTAACAAGCATATAAACACACACACACACACCCTCACAAACTTTCGCCTTTTTAATATTAGTGTGATTACGTATCGAACCAAGCCAACATAGCATATTGCAAGCTAATTCCACCGTCTATCGATTATGCTATTTTCCTTTGTGAGTGGTTTATACCCAATGCGTTTGACAAGCCTTTACTTAATAGGGTAGGAAATAGACTCCTGCCTTTTAATAGGTACAGTTGTAAATAAAGTATGGTAAAACTGTACAAAGAACATAACAGTAAGTAATTGATTGTTTTTATATTTTAATAGCTTTTGAAAGTTTCGGATTTGTGTTGGAAACATTAATTTGGAGTAGTATTGATTGAAAACTTGTCAGGACCTCATATTAATACTATTACTAACCCAAATCATCCAATTTTCGAATCAGACTCTTTAAGTAACACAGCACCGCTTAATCACCGCTAATGAGACACAATTGATTTTCTATTGTAATGGGCCGACTTCGTGCCACGTCGGGATCGAAGTATTAACCCTAAGAACTGTCTGGTTATTTTTAGGGTAAAGGTAAATAAAAATGTAAACTCTGCAGACAGTTTAGAGATGTTATGTGTTCGCTCTCCTTGTTAACATAGTTGGAACTCAAAACATCTGCTCGTGCGCGGAGTTCTTTTACCTGTTATGTGGAGGTCAGGCTTAATTAAAGGACCTTACTTCACGTAACAGTTGAACCATACTAAACCTAACCGAAACCTAAATCATCTGCAGAGTCTACATAGTTAAAATAAACTAAAAGAGTGAGAATTTCCACGAAATTTTAACAAAACCTATGTTAAAGTCCAATAGTTTAAGCTTTAATTCAATAAAGGTATATTAAGCGTGAACAATTTTCATAAATAAGCATTTTCTGGCAAACTTCCCATGACTTTGAGCGCGGTATTATTCAAATATAAGCAGATTTGAGCACTTTGGTGCAGGGCAGAGCACTGACTTTGTTCCGTAGAAGTTTTTGTCGGAATATTTGTCAATAAGCGCTTTTAGTTTTGGGACAGTTTTTGAGAAATTCATTATTGCATAGCACAAAATATTGTAATTATAAAGTCTTAGTAATCTTAGAGTATATAATTACAGTAGTATATACTCTAAGTTATTAATAGTTATAAAGTTCACATCATCAGCCTATAGCAGTCCACTGCTGGACATAGGCGTCTCTTATTGCACGCCATTCAACTCGATTTTCGGCAACTCATCCAGCAAAAGTAAACAAAGCAAAGCAAAGAAAAAAAAAAGCAAGTTCCATGTCGGTCATCATTCTTAGGTAATACAAACAAGGTAATGCTGCACTAATTTTAATTCCTTTGCGAGTCTTTGCTGCGGTTGGTCCGTGTATGGTTGACCATCTTTACATCCCGAGACCCCTCCGTACCTCGGAAAGCACATTAAGCCGTTGGTCCTGGCTGTCGTTCGCGGATCTTTGACAGTCGTTGCGGGTAGTCAGAAAGTCTGACAACTAGTCTTATTAAGGGGTATCTTATTACCTAGTAAGTGAACCCTCTGAATTAGCAGATCTTGTAAAATATGACTAAGGCTCTTCGTGAAAATGCCTCACAAAGGATGACAGCCGTTAAAGTTCTAGTGTGTTAATAATAATAAATATTTGTTAAATCAAGTATCTTGACTAGGTGCGTGAGGTTGTCGACATGTGGGATGTGGACTCAGCGATCATTGTGCCGATAGTCGTGACAGTCAATGGGTTAATAGCCAAAAGCCTCGACGAACACCTAAGGAGGCTCTCGTTGGGCAGCTGGATAAAGGGCTCGGTTCAGAAAGCTGTACTTTTGGACACAGCCCGCATTGTTAGGAGGTTCCTCTCTCTGGAGCCCTGACCTGGTAGCTTCGATGGCCTGTTCCCGATACCGGTGGACTACTATTTTTTTATACACACATCAAAAGTGTCTAGGGATCAACATATATTTTTGCAATAACTTTTCTCCTGATTGATATTAATTAAAATTTTCTTTAAGGATTCATCAAATAAAGTGTTTTCGTTTGTCACAGTAACGATAAACCAAGTCACCTTTGCATTAATAAAGAAATTTGCCATTTTCCTAATAAAGGGATTTTTGACATTTGAACCACTAACACAAAAGTTCGAAAAAAAGACTGAAATAACAGTTTTCTTTAAAATTTTATTGGGTAACTTAAACAATTAATAATCCGTGTTTCTACCGCGTACACTAACAACACAAGAACATCGGTTTGGCATACTCAAAATGAGTTCATCCAAATCACGCTGTGGAATGGCAGCCCATGTTCGTTGCAACAACAAAAAAAGGTCTTCTTGCGACTGGATACCCTCCATATTCGGCAGAGCTCTTCTCTGTAGCATATCCCATGCATGCTCAATCGGGTTCAAGTCTGGCGACTGAGCAGGCCAGGGCAGGACATTGATGTTAGCTGCGGCGAGAGTCTGTCTTACAACTCTTGCGGTGTGCGGTCGTGCATTATCATGCATTAACTGAAATAAGGGACCGATTTGCACTTGTAGAGGAACGATGACGTCTGATACAATCGTCTCAGCATAAATTTGAGCGTTGAGGTTGCCTCTGATCCAAATCAACTCAGTTCTTCCGCCGATCCAAATACCCGCCCATACCATGATGGTTCCACCACTATAAGGATGGACTTCCTGGCAGGATTTTAATCGCTGTTGGCGTCCAGGGGTTCTCCAGTGTCGTATACGTCTTGTATCCGGTCTCATACCAAAACGAGACTCATCAGAAAAGCACACGAAACGCCATTGTTCTTCTGCCCAATTTCTGTGTTCAAGAGCCCATTGATATCGAATCCTACGATTGTGCATTGCTATAGGTGGTACCCGTAGCGATCTTCGGGAATGAAGGTTCACTTCATGCAAGCGGTTTCTGACTGTTTGGTCGCTAATTAAGTTCCCTGAAGAGTGATGAAGCCTCACGGCTAACATCATGGCGGTTATTGTTGGAGCTCTTCGAGTTAAGATTTGAATGTATCGGTCTTGTCTCCGTGTGGTGCAGCGATACCGTCCTCCATGGCGCTCAGCCACGGTACCAGTGCTTCGGTAACGTGTCCAAAGTCGACTGATAACACTCTGACTTGTATTCAGAGCTAAAGCCACAGTACGTTGCCGGGAACCAGCTTCTATCATTCCCACGGCTCTGAGCATTTCTTCCCTGCTTAAATGACGTCGCCGCTCCATAATAACGTTGGTTTTAATCAGTAGTAGGGAAACAGTAGCACTAATAATGTCTTCAATGCGTTGTATGTTTTTATAGGGAAAATATTGACAGCTGATTTTCATCTTTTACTCGAATTTGATTCACAGTTCCTGATTCAAATTATGAAATGCACCAAAAAGGATCCATATAAATTTATAAAATCATAAATTTATTACAAAGCCACATCTCAATCTCAAGAAATCCGCATAAAAATGCTTGATCCCTAGACACTTTTGATGTGTGTATTTTTAAATGTTTTTATATCCTAATATTATTTAAAAATATTTGTATATAATAAAATAAAGGAATAATATTGTTAAACCGTTGAACTGGTTTATGTTTAGCAGCTAAACTATTATAAAGTAACAGCGACAATCACTAGCACAAAAATGTGATGTTTTTGCCCATCCTCTGCTCTTCCACAATCCTTGATAAAAATCACTTACCTACCTACATTGTTCATACAAAATACGTACAACCAATTTGTTCCTCACAAAACATTTTATCGTGGGAGTACTCCCTAGTTTTGCAACGTATATTTTTATATTATCTACTGTTACTGGCCTGCATCGCAGCGCTTACATTTGAATAAACGCGATCCGTTGATACAACTTAAATTGCAATTAAATTCAGGCTTATATTTGTAACTTTGTGTTGCTGTTTAAAATTGCTTTTATATAATATATGTGGATTTGTTTTTAATGTAAGTACAGGAGACTGTCTCGTTGGTTTAGTGGTTGCAAGCGTTACTGCAGTGCACGAGGTCCTGGGTTCGTTTCTCAGGTCGAGCAAAGTGATATTGGAAATTTCTCAGTAGCAGCCCGGAGTCTGGATTTGTGCCCGGTTGATGGTCATAAGCTCGCCCCCTATTACATTGAAAACAAAATGTTGGTGTGCACCTTTGCCTTAGTGGAATACAGGCGTAATATTATATTAAATTGTTATGTTTTGGAGAGTTTCAGACTCGAGAGAACATATTATAACCTAATATCAGAAGAGAAAAGTTTTCAAAGATAAAATCACCTCTTTGCTTCAATAATGTGTTATCCTGAAAATTAACATTTTAGAGAAGAGCGTTTTTCAACTTTCAAAAAATAATTGTGTCGGAACGAATAATTTTTTTACTGTAAAGCTATGATTTATTGTAAATTACCACATTTTTTTGGAGAAATAAAATCGGACACGGCGGTTTAAAATTATCAAATAAAAAATTTGTCGGACGTATTACGAGAGGCGAAATGAGCTCGTTTTTTTTACAAAAAATCCAGTGGTTTTTATATCACTTTTATGGAACATATTAAAATATTTATTTTATTTTAAAATCAGCTGTTCCCTATATTTTGACGAGTTATGTGAACATAAATGTAGGGAACAGCTGTTTTTTTCGCGACCGATTTCGTTGATATTTAGATTTATTTCGTTCTAATACCAACAACTAATACCACTGGTACGAGTATGTATATCGTCAGAAAAGGCAATAACAAGTATCTACGCAATTATGTGGTATAATTTATTGCAAATATATAATAATATGGTTTCCATACCTACTGTATAAGTTCGTACTCTAACATTTACTTAAACTCGCCAAACTTTAATTAAACTATGAACATTTGAACAAACTAGTTACTTACGTAACAAAAACAAACAGGATTTTTTGCTCAGTTTTTGCCCAAGATTAACATGAAACTTATTTCGTTTATTATAAATGAAATACTAACTAAATAACTTTGTAGACGGTCGTTATAACCACTTTGCCGTTTTCAGCAAGAAACTCAAAGCACACTTGCCGAATATAAACGCTCAGTAAGAAGTTTAAGAGTGAAAATGCACGGGAGATGAAGTTTGGTGCGGGCGCGTTTGATACAATATGCAATTAATTTATTTATTGTAATATTTTACTGAGAAATTTTATCATCATCTGCCTAGCCTTTTCCCAACTATGTTGAGGTCGGCTTTTAAATTAAATTAAATTTTTATTTATTTGAGACAACAATGATCCATATTTTGTTAGTGAGTTAGATACAAACTTAAAAGCTATGTTAGTGTGTTATAATTATAACTAAATACTAAGCTACCATAACTAATATTTTTATAAATTCACCGGATGGAATGAATCACTCCTGCCTAACCAGCACCTGCATGAAGTGATTCATTATCGGTGAATTAAATTTGTCCACTAACATCTTCAGAATGCTATTAGGACTTGATCGCGCTCTCTCTCTTTTAGTCTAACCAACAGCAGCTGAATATCGGTATTTTACATGGAGCGAAAGCCTATCTGACCTCTACAACCCAGTTACTGGGTAATACGATATTCCTTGGTAAGACTGTTTGTCAGACTCCCGGGCTTCTAACGACCCGGAATGACTGCCAAAGCTCCAAGAATGACAGCCAAGACCAACGGTTTAACGTGCTTTCCGAGGGTGCTACGGGGTGGTCTCGGTATGTAAAGACGATTACCCATCCACGGACCGACCGCAGCAGCATAGCTTAACCTGATCGTTTGACCCATGCGGCTGTTATTTATTAACCCCTCCGACTTATCTTAATATATTTATTATTATTTATTTATTTATTTCCAACTTATATCTATCCCTACAGGGAAACCTATTGCAATAGTGTACATTTATTTAATCTCTTATCGTACCCTAACTTAGGAATAATTAATTAGCGTTGACAAAAAAAAAATAATTTTTATTATATAATATGCGCTTGTTAGAAAATGGAGTAGAATCTATTTATAAGTCTATATGTATATTACTTAAATAGAAAGCTTTGAATAGCAGAATGGTTACTAGTTATTTATTATGTGAAAAGGTTACTATGAATATGGTATGTAGGGAAAGGATTTTATGATATAAAGCACAAAGACAAGCTAGACAATTATTTCAATTTAGGCTTGTCAGAAATTCATCAGAAAGCTAGTTGTCCCCGTTCCAAATCTAAGTCATCATGGAGAAGAAGGACAAAAAACTCCATGGAAACAGTATTGAAGTATTCTATCAACAAATTTCTTATATTGCCATAAATTATCGTTATTTTAAAAACAATTAATTATATCTCTTGGACAATCGTCCAAGAGAACTCAGAATAATAGCAATTTAATAACAATTGCTAGGATATTCCATTATACACTTGGAAACATTGACAATATTATAACATAATATAGAACACCATAGTTATCAGCAATAATCAAGATAATAATATCAATTAACTTACATGACATCTGGTCGATCTATTCCACATAATAACGTCACTAGTACTAATCAACTGACTGTCGGCCGGAGCTCCGTTCTGGTCGATCTCTCGAACAAGAATGATCCCCGCCACTCGGAGCTCCCCCTTTTATAGTCGTGAACAAACAACTTTGACGTTTCTATCTACCGTCATTCAAAATATCAACGACATAAAAGGTGGATATCCGTTTGGAATATTTTCTATATTTTGCTACATTATTACTTAATATTTTAACTAGTCTACTTTTACAGACATGTTTTAGGTTATGCGAAACATTACTATTTTATCAAGTTTTAACAGTAAAATGATAACAATAACAATAGTTAGGATAATCTATTACGCTCTTGTGGCCCTTTTCAGGACTTTTTATTCTCTCTTAATAGCCCAGAAAAACAAGATATTCTATGTAAATAAATATTCCTAGTGAAAAATTACATCCGGATTATCTTTATTTTCTCATTAATAATACTGTATGAAAAATTATCTGTGCACGTAATAGATTATCCTAATTATAGGTATTGTTATCATTTTACTGTTAAAACTTGATAAAATAGTAATGTTTTGCATAACCTAAAACATGCCTGTAAAAGTAGACTAGGGAATAATGCACCAAGTTATAGAAAATATTCCAAACGGATATCACCTTTTATGTCGCTGATATTTTGGATGACGGTAGATAGAAACGTCAAAGTTGTTTGTTCACGACTATAAAAGGGGGCACTCCGAGTGGCGGGGATCATTCTTGTTCGAGACATCAACCAGAACGGAGCTCCGGCCTACAGCCAGTTGATTAGTACTGGTGACTTTATTATATGGAATAGATCGACCAGATGCCATGTAAGTTAATTGATATTATTATCTTGATTATTGCTGATAACTATGGTGTTCTATATATGTTATAATATGGCCAATGTTTTAAAATGTATTATGTAAATTTATTTCCCTACATACCATATTCATAGTTACTTTTACACATATTAAATAACTAGTAACCATTCTGATATTCAAAGCTTTATATTTGGGTAGTATATATATTTATACTTTTAGATATAGTCTACCCCATTTTCTAATACACGCACAATGGTCCTCTTGAAGGACTCGATAACATAGAAAGTTCTCTGAGACTTTCCTGGGCTTTAATTGTTAGGATTCATTGCAAGTAGGGATCAATTGACCAATTATTTACTTTATCCTTGTTTCGAAATCAGCCTATAATGTTCCCATTGCTGGGACACAGACTACTCTCTCTGTGAGAGATGGAGTTGGCCATAATCCACCACACGGACCCAGTGCGGTTGATACAGACGCCAGCATATCAAGCCACCCGAAACTGTAAAATTTTCCCAATCAACTTTGAACCTTATGTTCTAGCGACAAAGTTGAAAATCTATTAAAGAAATTTGACAGATTGTAGTAGCTTAACGTGCTGGCGTTTATACACATCATATGTTTCGAATATTTGCGTGATGACTTTAATATATATCAAAATAAAATTATGTTAATTGCTTACGCTAAAGCTCCACGGATTGACATAGCTGCCACTTCCCCGGCCGTCTTCTACTCCCGTATATCCCCTGCTAAGAGGTCTGCACTGAACTACTGTTCCACATTTGTATAATGCGGACATTCGTTTATACAGTACGTGGATCATTTACAATCGCTTCGTATACAGGGCGCCGTGATATTGTTTACTTCAAGAATTCTTCATTTTTTTTCCTTGAGTTGAAGATGTTTCTTAATGAGCTAAGTAAGTTATGCTGGGTTTGGCCTCTTCTTCGCAAGATGGTTGATTAATTATATTATTTGCATTTATTTTTTTGAATTATTTCTTTAATCATCATTATCTTTGTAGCCAGGAATCACTTACTGCTGTGTATTATAGGCCTCCTCTTTCTTTTGCCATGCTTCCAGGTGTTTTCTGCGTCTTTTACGATAGCGTAATATTTTTAACTAGGAAATAATTGAAAAAAAAGTATTGCATAATTATGTTGGCAACATTGAAAATATTTTGCAGATTAGAGAAAAAGTATAAACGTCATGTGAACTCCAAACATATACTTAGCAATATTCCAAAAATCGGTATAGGTCGTTTTTCCCTGGTCGAACACGCGGATCTTATAATTCCAAGGAGAGTACTTGCATAGACTTGTGTCTATGCAAGTATAAGTAAGTAGTTGCCTATGGATTATCCTGGCTACAAGGTTGTCCTTGTAGCCAGGATAATCCATCGGCAACTTGCTCTGAAATACAGCCTTGTGGAATCGGAAGTGCCGTACTACAGGTATGTCCCCGACCCAGTTCTCGAAAATGGTAAAATCACATTATATTGGGATCGATCCATCATCACTGACAGGACTAGTGTTGCCAATAAGCCTGATAGTGGTGGTGGATCGATCAGAGCGACGCGCAATGATTGTTGACATAACCGTCCCGCTGATGAGAACCTCGTGAAAGCCGAGAAAGATAAACAAATCAAGTATCTTGACTTGGCGCACGAGGTTGTCGACATGTGGGATGTAGACTCGGCGATCATTGTGCCGATAGTCGTGACAGCCAATGGGTTAATACCCAAGAGCCGCGGTACTTCTGGACACGGCCCGCATTATTAAGAGGTTCCTCTATTTATATTATTATTGTATTATAGTTTCAACCTACCCGCAATTTCAATATTAAGTTACATTAATTATGCCAATAACAAAACAAAAATCCGATATCCTGTCGAAATAATATAAAAAGCAGTGGTAACAGGATTCACATTTGATTTGTAATCTAATAATATTAAGTTATTTACGGGCCGCAGGGCAATAAGTTCTTGTTTCCGATGAAATGTTGCCCGAGGACCGAGATTGTGTGTGGTGCAAGGTTTGAATGAGTTTGCTGGGGGAATATTTTGGGTGGCATATTTTTGTCTTTCCGGATAAAATTATTACTTATTCATCATCTGCCTCATCTGCCTAGCCTTTTCCCAACTATGTTGGGGTCGGCTTCCAGTCCAGCCCAGTACCAGTATTTTACATGGAGCGACTGCCTATCTGACCTCCACAACCCAGTTACTGGGTAATACGATACCCCTTGGTAAGACTGGTTGTCAGACTTTCGGGCTTCTGACTACCCGTAACGACTGTCAAAGATCCACGAATGACAGCCGGGACCAACGGCTTAACGTGCTTTCCGAGGCACGGAGGGGTCTCAGTATGTAAAGATGGTCACCCATCCACAGACCAACCGCGGCAAGCGTAGCTTAACCTGATCGATTGACCTGTGCGGCTGTTATTATTTAGCCACGGACCCCTCAATTATTACTTATTATGCGGGCAAATTAATTAAACAATAAAAAGCATTTTCTAGTTACTTAAAATTTTACCTGTATGCGACAGAGGCAGTAAATATTGGCATTCAGCTGCATCCGGTTAGACTGGAAGCCGACCTCAACATATATTGTTGGGAAAATAGTTAGGTAGATGATGATTAGTCAAAAGGTGTTTTTTCTAAACTAGTGTAATATTATATAGAGAATTTAATTAATTTTTTTATGTTTGTTTGTTACGCTTTCAGGTAAAACGGCTAAACTGATTTAGATGAAATTTGGCACATAGGTAGACCATGACATGGATTAGGACATACATTTTTTTTTATTCCGATATTCTCACGGGATCAAGACAAATGAGAGTGAAACCGCGGGACCCAGCTAGGAAATTATAAGTTAATGTTCTAAAATTTTGTCACTACTATTTTTGTTATTGTTTTGTCTTCTGTTAGAAATTAGTTTACTACCTTGTTCTATTTTTCAGGCAGTTAGGGTCAGTGTCTGCCAGAAATAATATAACTGTATCTATTACTGAAAAAAAACCAATTCCCCCAAAACAAAGCCGAATCTTCAGCTCATAACTTGCACCTCATTGTTGCACAGGGGAAAATTTATTCATGGAATTCAATTTACTTCAGGTGTGGCTTGACCCTTAACGGGGAATAAACGGGCCTTATTATGAGTGACTTTCGCTTTGTTTCTTTTTTTTTCGTTCCCCTGGATCCCAGGGTAAGGTGTTTTTTTGCTACGGGAACCTGCCCGTGGTAAATTGCGCGGATAGATTTCAATTTGTTGAATTTGGATTCGTATAATTTGTTTGGTCGCTTTAGGTACTTTGCGATTTTTATAAATGGTATTTGCTCAGGGATTTTATTGTGCATAATGGAGAGTCCGTTTAGTTCCTTGTTTGGCTCATAATTGTTTTTCATTGAGGGATCAAAATCTATTAAATAACCTTCGGTCAAAGCATGTTCTTACCTATTATCTTATATTTAAGCACTTTTGCACTGTTACTAGTTGATCAGATCAAAGGCGTTTTTCAGTGAACATCGGGAAAACGACTTCATCATCGTCTGCCTTTTCGCAACTATATTAGTGTCGGCGGTAGACTGGAAGCCGACTACAACATAGTTGGGAAAAGGCTAGGCAGATGATGATTAGGGTCGGCTTCCAGTCTAACCGTATGCAGCTGACTGTCGGAATTTTACATGGCGCTACTACCTATTTGACCTTATTTTGTGCATATATCTAGATATTTATTTATTTTCAAAGTGTAATTAAATAATTTTGAAAAATAGAAATGTGTAAATTTAATTCCTCTTAAAATCAACACCGTTTAACTTCCCAAAATACTAAAAACCAACTAAATCATTCCGTTTTTCCTGCATTTAGTTGAGCTTGCCAACTAAACGATTTCCTCAGTAACCAACTCCAACGAGTTTCCTCATATATTTGTGTTTTTGCCTACACTCTGTCTGCATTATGCTAATCTAACTGGAATTACTAATTGCCGCGAAAACTTTGAGTTGCCCGCGATGACGGCAAAAACCGGAACCGGTTTTGTGTCATTATTACTTGCATGTTCAAAACAGAAATGTATTACCTCGTATAAACGTCTACCGTTTAGCTTGAACTTTCGCCACAGTAAAAGGAAATTATATTTGTAGAATGTTAATATGATTTGAATGTTTAGGCAGGTTGGAATTTAATATTCAAATCCGCGTTATGCTGTTTCAAATTGGTAAGATCAGTAGCGGGTAATTTTTATATATAGGTGAATTCGTCTTTGTCGTCTTTGTCGATAGTTAAACTTTCCAGAAATATTTTTGCGCTTTTTTTCTGCATAAAATAAAAATTAGCATCAGGCTTTTAAGCTGGATTAAGGTCTGTTAGTTAGAAGGTGAAATTCATAACAATTTGTGAAATAACCTTTTAAAGAGCACTCGTCACTACATATAAAACCTTTTAGTCAATCTACAATCCAGTCAAGTCTTATCATTGTTTTAACTCTGTCTGTGTTAGAAGAAAATACGCATTTCTATTCGAGAAAATACGTAAATACTATCCGAATACTATCGGGTGACGCTTCACCGACAAACATGTAATAAAGTGTAGCCCGCGACAGATGCGCGTACGAATTCAAATAACGGAGCTCCACGTCAAAATATGTATTTTTCCAATAATATTCTGATTTTGATAGAAAATTGTTTGTATTTAAGTTGGCATGTTGTCCATGAATAGAGCCGTCACGATTCAAGGTTTTTGAGAACGTCTGTTCTTAGTTTATCGCTCAATTACCTGGCTGATTAACAAATGCTTTTCAGAATACCAGCGCTGCGGTATCGCATTATGATGAGATAGGAGCCTTTTTAGCCTCACACGGGCCTTTTCTTTGTTCTTTTTTAAATAAACAAAAAAGTATTTTTGATGGTTTTAACTGCTCTTTATTTACTAACCCCCTTACTAATAAACGTATTAAATCAGATGAATAGTTACGCACCGATGTCTCCCTTTCAGTCGTCAGTAATTTGACTTTCGAAAGAAGACAAAGCGTTGTGTAACTATACAGACGCTATACCTACAACGTTTATTAGTAAGGGGTATTTGTATTTCCTGTGTATCCCAAATAAAATATTTTCTTTGTATGGGCGGCCGGGACATCAAAGTGAAACTTGTTACCATGGTCTTAGTACATGATTCTGGAACCCTTTCATTGAAATTTTCCGCCGGTTATTTTTTTAAATAGCTGTTCCATACATTTTGACCGCGTAGGTCGTTCTTCACTTTTTTTAGGAAAACCTTTTTTTTTTTTTCTATAACTGAGGAAAAATTTTAACGCAGGGGGTCATCGTGTGGGAGCGGTGAATGCTTATGTGAATCCCGCACCTCCGGCCATAGGTAGAGGTGGAACACCGCGGTGGTTTTAGCCGGTAAGAGTCCGGCATGCCCCTCTGTCACCCCCACGATGGAGGAAGTCTATGACTAAAAAAAAAGGTGAGGGCATCATGTACTGAATCTATGGTAACAGATAGTGAGTCGGTGTCCCTGCCACCCTGTATAATTACATGACGATAGCGACAAAATAAAGAGTTGATATACGGCCGTATCTTAAATACTGAAAACCACGTCAAATACCACCACATTAATAATTTCATTGTTTGACCCATTTTTTTTTTTAATTTCGCAAATATAATCTAAACTAAATAAGTTTTGTATCGTCAGGCCACCGATCTGTTGGTATAATCAACCGAACTTCAATGGATTGTTGTGAGAGTCTGATCTTCAAAGCCGCACACACATTAACCCGTCTGCTTTCAAATCAAGAGTGAACAGGCATCTTCTGGGCACGCTCGTTCCATCATAGACCTCATCTATCGCTTTCTATCAGGCGTGATTGGGGTCAAGAGCGCTCATTTAGCAATAAAATAAAAATAAAGTCTTTATTTCCTAGCAGCACAAACGCCCTTGCTTTTCATAATTCAAGTGTGAACATCGGTGACTTCACGTCCTTCTCCGTTCGATGCGATGAATATGTAAAGACAAAGTCAATTGAAAAATATCGTTGTATAAGCATATTAGTACTGCAAAAATACGACCCCAAAACAGTACAAATGATGAACAGCCTATTCAACTAGCATTGTTCTAAAATTCTCCCCAACAAGATGTAAAACGCAGGTGCAGTTGCTCCAGTGAAATATTATGGGGAAATTCCCAGGTTTATGCTGAAAATAAAATATCAGAGATAAATTGTGAGATACACGAATGTATTCGTGGAATGTTCTAGACTCGTTGTAGTCTTATTTGTTTGGTTTTGTCATTTGTATTGAGACTTATGTGCAGTTCATTTCTTTTTAGTTGTTGTTGAAATTGTCTTATTGGTAGCAGACGACTTGATTTATAGATATACAAAGTTATGATTTTTCAAACGCTTTAAACACGGATATCGATGGCTTTAAACAATAATTATAGTAGGTATGTGGCTTATAGGCTGAAACGTTGCCTGAGGTAGCAGCGCGGTGCGGGAGGGGTGTGGTGACGTGATGCGAGAGCTCAGTGATTCGTCAATTTGTGACAACTATCACCCCTCCCGCACCGCTTAAGCGATCGGCCTATAGACTGCGCAACAGAATTATGACTTCACAAAAGTTTATTTATGTTTAAATAATATCGCGGTTTAATGTGCGTCTTATTTGTGCAGAATAAACGTTTTCTTTCTTCGTTTTCTTTCTTTCAGGTCATTCTATATTATTTTTCTTGGAAGCGCGGTCTCAATCTGAGTTTTGAAGTAGATTCTGTGTAAAATTAATAGATATTTATTACTTTAATACGGGCAATGCAATGAGTATATTACAGTAGATCTATGTATTTACTTTGTGACTGACCATACAAATAATTATGATTATAGTAGAATTATTTGTTTTAGGACTGATTTTTCAATCGACAAGTACTTTTTATTCGTGGAATAAAATTGACGTCTGATAGATTTTGTATAGAAGAACTGTCAAAAAATAAAAATTATTTCTCGGATAAAAATATCTGGCATTTGAAAAATCAGCCCTTAATAGAATAAGCATAATAATGTTCACTTTGCTAGGACACAGGCATCCTCTCTATTACAAGGAGTTGGCCATAATCTACCACGCGGGCCCAGTGCGGATTGACGAAGGCATACCGGTTCCCTCGCGACATTTGCCTTAACTGTTTTGCGAGCCATGGTGACGACATAATTTACAAAAAGTGCCTGCTTGGGTTTGAACCCACGACCTACAACTTTTAAGTCGCGGCCATTACCACTAGGCCACCACTGCTTCTATTTTAGAAGAAAACAATGCAATTAATTTAAAAAAAACGTGTAGAAAATTACAAATAAAATAAAAAACAATAGCGAACTGATTCCACGATTGCATAGAAATAAGAATTACCAGTTTTAAACAGTACAATTCAGGCTCGTAATAAAAATTAACTGCAGTTTCCGAACTATAAAATGGTATGAATAAAACAGCTAGTTGCAAAACACTTGGAACGATTCGAAACAGCTTTTTAAATACGAAAAAGTAACAAAGTGATTCAAGCTGCATTATTCCTGTAGGAAGTTTTCCTTTTAAATTGGTAAGTTAGTATTTGATTTTTAACTTAAAAAATCAGTCTCTGTAAAACATGTTATCAGGCTAAAACACCAACTTCAGAACGCCACCAGCTACGATCCTTACATACTACTTTTGCTTCATTTAAGTTCATATATCTGACTAGCTTCTGCCCGCGACATCGTCCGTGTGAAATTTCACCCTCCCCATTCACCCTCTTAGGGGTGGAATTTGGAAAAACCCTTTCTTAGTGGATAACTACTCTTCACAAAGAACACGCCCTCCAAATTTCATGTCTCTAGGACCAGTGGTTTAGGCTGTGCATTGATATATCAGTCGGTCAGGATTTTGAATCTGCACCCTAATTGCGTAACACACTATTAGTCTCAATTTGAATCATTTTGAAGCTTATTGCTAATCCATTGCTCCAAATGTTCGAAAAATGTGTTTGCTCAGCAACGTAGATAATGCAATGAATGTTGTTGAACTGTCAAAATGAAACCCATTGCTACTGATAGAGTGTTACGCAATTGCCCTGCTGGTCATACACGCACGCCACCGCGCCGCGCCGGTTGCAAGTAGGTACTACGCACCTGACCTTTCTGAAAATCGCCAATTGGTCACTATATGTCCTTCTAAGGCGACTTGTGAGGCTTGTGGCTAAGTAATAATAGTCGCACAGGTCGATCGATCAGGTTAAGCTCCGCTTGCCGCGGTTGGTCCGTGGATGGGTGACCATCTTCACATACCAAGACCCCTCCGTGCCTCGGAAAGCACGTTAAGCCGTTGGTCCCGGCTGTCATTCGTGGATAGTATTTTAAGAAAATAGCTACCTACTTATATAGGTATTCTTCTACTTATATATTCAGTTTTCATGTATAATTTTATTTTAACTTTAGTTTCTATGATTTAGATTTTTAACTGTTAATAATAAATTTTTGCTGTGCCCTAACAGGGTCTACAACGGCTCTTAGCTCTAAGCCTTTTGTAAACAGCTTTTTTACCTTGTGGAACGCAAAATAAATGAATATGAATATGATCTATGACAGTCGTTACGGGTCGTCAGAAGTTTGAAAGTCCGACCACCAGTCTTATCAAGGGGTATCGTATTACCCAGTAACTGGGTTGTGGAGTTCAGTTAGGCAGTCGCTCCATGTAAAATACTGGTATTCAGCTGCATCCTGTTAGACTGGAAGCCGACCCCAACATAGTTGGGAAAAAGGCTAGGCAGATGATGATGATGTCCTTCTAAGGCGTCCCCTCCCGGGTTTTCACTCACAACTGCCTTGTAAATATCTTTTCTTAGTCGCCTTTCTTTCATGCTTTCAACATGACCAAAAACCATCTAAGAATATTCTTTCCAATTTTTGTCACTACATCATCTTTTAAACTACATCGTTTTTTTATCACATGATTTACACGACAATTTTATTATAAAATAGATTTTTGGTCAAAAACAAACAATCAAATTCGATAAAAATACTAGCAATAAAAGTTTCCCAGATGTCATTGCAATAAGTTTCCCCATGTCATATCAAAACCATTTAATCCATAACGAAAGTTATTTTATTTCAATTGTAACTGGACTACACAGAAAATAAACTAACCAAATTTATTTTACCTCTGCGTTTTATTTTACATACCTAATTATAGTTTTAATTAACTTAAATAATCATAATATTTTTCTGTAAGTATAGGCGTGGTTCGAGTTAACAGCTCAATTCTCTAATTATTATTTAGGCTCAAGAAAATAAAAAAATAGTAACTCATAATAGTTCACGTTCGAGCAAGGAATAAAAGACAATATGGGTAATATTGTATGGGCCCCGTATCCAATAGAAAAAAATTTACAGCTATATGAATTATGTCTGTATTTTTTGCCCTCGGGGAGTAGTTTAATTAATCCTAGAAAAACATGTCTGAATTAAAAAAAGAGCCTCAGTTGTTAAAAAAAAAGTTCATCATTGGAAGCGCAAAAAGATTTTGGAGGTTCATTTATTTCAAAAAGTATCCATCATTAGCAGGTCAATAAGTTTTGAGAGGATAAGTTAAATATATCCCTTTATTAAATCAATTTATTTTTCTCGCACATCTTTTTTTCCAAGTGAATTCAGATATGCTGTCGTAGGATTAATTAAACTACTCCATGTGGGCAACAAAAATCAACATCGCTCATAATGCTACAATTAAATTTGTGTCTAGGTACGATCTTATCCGTTCTCCTTTCGTACTCACTTTACATAATCGGCCTATAATATTCCCACTACTGGGACACAGGCCTCTTCTCGGTGAGAGGGAGTGGGCCGTATTCCACCACGCGGGCCCAGTAAGGGTTGGCAGATGTCACATGTCTTCGAATTTTTGGTTCTAGGACATGCCGGTTTCCTCACTATGTTTTCCTTCACCGTTTTGAGAGCAGTGGTGATGAAATAATTTACACAAAGTAAAGCGACTGTCTGGGTTTGAACCTACGACCTACAACTCTTAAGCCGTGGCCGTTACCACTTCGCCACCACTGCTCTCACTTTGGGGATAGATTATTAGAAACAATAATTTAAGCTACCCCTAAACCTTGATTCAACAAAAACAAAAACGAATCAACTAGGCCCAACTCTGAACACAATTCGCATCCCAGACAATATTTCCTAAAAGTTCTCTCAACATAATCACCGCTTGCGTTACTCCAACCCGCGATCTACCAAATTGAAAAATAACTGAGCGTCCTTACGATAAATTTCAGTCTGAAAACTTTCCCGTTTTAATCGTTAAAACGGAATTTTGGTCATTTAAAGTACTGTTATTAAAGTAGGAGACGTAAATAAGTCGGGTGACTTAAAGGAGTCCCCATAGTATATATCTTTGGGTGAGATTAAACTGGGTGGAATTTTCTTTTGTTTTTAGGCTAAGAATTTCGAGTTAAAGTGTTTAGAATTTTGGATTCGGGAAGTTTGTGAGAGACTTTTGAATTTGTTGAGGACAATATTGTGAGTTGTGGAAACGAATTGGAGTGTAAATTGCTTACCTACTTACCTAACTGATGATCATTCATTTTAAGTCATAGCAATGTTGTTTTCAATCTAAATCAGTTCATAAATATAAAGACTTGTGGGTAAACTCAAGTAAGGGTAGGGGCTTGTGGCTAAATAATAACAGCCGCGCGGGTCGATCAACCAGGTTAAGGTACGCTTGCCGCGGTTGGTCCGTGGATGGGTGCCCATCTTTACCATCCCTCCGTGCCTCGAGAAGCACGTTAAGCCGTTAGTCCCGGCTGTCATTGGTGGATCTTTGACGGTTCCCGAAAGTCTGACAACCAGTCTTACCAAGGAGTAACTAGGTTATGGAGGTCAGGTAGGCAGCATCCGGTTAGACTGGAAGCCGACTCCAACATAGTTGGGAAAAGGCTAGGCAGATTAATTTTACATAAAGATAAATACAATTTAAATGGACCACAAACTTAAAGTAAATTATATTCAAACTTTGTCTAGTATAAAAGGACCAATGTTAACTTGTAATTTTCACATTTCAAATACTGATACAAGAATACTCGAGTTTAAAAATTGAATATTACATAATAATCAACTGGGCGCATTCATTTAGATTACTACACTGTCAAATTAATTTGTGGACCAACACAATTTTAGGAATTAGTAGCGCGGAATTGCTATGTCCAATGATCAACAGATAGCCGATTTAGTAGTAAGCGGTGTTTATTAAATTGAATCTCTCGTATCTAGTACATATAATATGCGCTAACTTTAGTTTTTTATAGAATAGAATAGAATATTTATTTGCGTAAAACATGGTATACAAGGGTCATCATCTGCCTAGCCTTTTCCCAACTATGTTGGGGTCGGCTTCCAGTCTAACCGGATGCAGCTGAATACCAGTATTTTACATGGAGCGACTGCCTATCTGACCTCCACAACCCAGTTACTGGGTAATACGATACCCCTTGGTAAGACTGGTTGTCAGACTTTCGGGCTTCTGACTACCCGTAACGACTGTCAAAGATCCACGAATGATAGCCGGGACCAACGGCTTAACGTGCTTTCCGAGGCACGGAGGGGTCTCAGTATGTAAAGATGGTCACCCATCCACAGACCAACCGCGGCAAGCGTAGCTTAACCTGATCGATCGACCTGTGCGGCTGTTATTATTTAGCCACGGACCCCTCTTTGGTATACAAGGGTGTTAAATACAAATTGAGACACAAGCATGTTTAGCTAGGATAAAACATAGCATGCAAAATTTTAAAGACAAGTTAAGCAACAACAATCGTCATCGTCATTAACATTTTTTATCTATAAATTCTTTTTAAACTATAAAAACTACACTCGAATAACCACTTATGAAATTTAATTTTAAATAATTTTGTATTTAAAGCTTTGAAATGCCTTGGTATTTTATTATAAACTAGCTGCCCGGCGCGACTTCGTTCGCGTGGTGTCCTACTAATACCCCCTACCCTACTCCTACCAATCCTACCCCTGCCCTTCTCCTACCCCTTCCCTACCCCTTACTCCTAACCTACTCCTACCCCTTACTCCTACCCTACTCCTACCCTACCCCTTCCCTACTCCTACCGTACCCCTACCCTACTCCTACCCTAACCCTTCCCTACTCCTACTGTACCCCTACTCCTACCGTACCCCTACCCTACTCCTACCCTACCCCTTCCCTACTCCTACCGTACCCCTACCCTACTCCTACCCTAACCCTTCCCTACTCCTACTGTACCCCTACCCCTACCCTACTCCTACCGTACCCCTACCCTACTCCTACCCTACCCCTACTCCTACTCTACCCCTACTCCTACCCTACTCCTGCCCTACCCCGAGCCTACTCCTAGCCCTGTCATTTGCGTTTTGTTATTCCAAGTCTGATTCTTTTATTTTTTTTTTTGTTCTGATTTTTTTTAGTATCTTATGTCCGTCTCCTGGCTCTAAGCTACCTCCCTACCAATTTTCACCCAAATCTGTTCTGTCGTTCTTGAGTTATAAGTGGTGTAACTAACACGACTTTCTTTTATATATATAGATGCACACACACATTGCCAAGCAGTTAGTAGCAGGTAGTATAACATAATAAATGCTCTATGATACTTCGCAATAGCGTTGCTTTCAATCATTGAAATATTTTTGTAATCGTATCTTTACTTCCAAAAATTACCTTTAACAAACATTTATACAAATAATAATTTAAAAATATTAATACCTAATTTTATTTTAGGTTAGATTATGAAGATAAGAATTTTCTTGAAATATACGTTAATTATTGAGGTAGATACAGATGCAATTTTCTTGGTAGGTACAAACGGCATAATCAGCCTATAATGTTCTCACAGCTGGGACCCAGGCCTCCTGTGAGAGGGAGTGAGCTCTGTATTCATTTACGCGTGTGATAAAATACAGAATGCGGGTTGGTAGATGTCACATGTCTTCAAATTTTTAGTTCTAGGACATGCCGGTTTCCTTACAATGTTTTCCTTCACCGTTTTGGGAGCAGTGGTGATGAAATAATTTACAATCGTCTGTCTGGTATCGAACCTGCGACGTCTACAACTCGTAAGTCGCGGCCGTTACCTCTGGGCCACCACTGATCTCCAATTTACTTCTTTTACAATATTATTAGTTAAGATTGAGGCTATTAGGATAATAATTTTATAGAAATATAAGTTAATCAATAATTGAGGTATGTACATTTTAGTTCATTGTTGGTACAGCGAAGTAAAATAATGAATTAATATGTCCACAGGTTTAAAAAAATAATCAGTATAATTAAAGTCAATAAAATTATTAGATAATAATAATTATTATCTAATAATTTTATTGACTTTAATTATACTGATTATTTTTTTTTTTTTAAATTATCAAAAAAGTTTAAAAGTTTAAAAAAATAATCAGTATAATTGACTTTAATTATACTGATTATTTTTTTAAACCTGTGGACATATTAATTCATTATTTTACTTTGCATTGCATTGATTTGATAAATAGGTATTATTTAGTTACAGTAAAAAAATATTAAAAATCAAACACAATGTTAAAGTAGTTATTAAATAAATCTATATTCTATATAATTATAAAAAATTCAAAGTCCTGACTGACTGATATATCAATGTACAGTCTAACCGCTGGTCCTAGAGACATGAAATTTGGAGGGTGTGTTCTTTTTGAAGATCCACTAAGGGTTTTTCGAAATTCCACCCCTTAGAGTGTGAATGGGAGGAGAGTGAAATTTCACGCGGACGAAGTCGCGGGCAGAAGCTAGTTTTATATACAGAGAGGAAACATCGACTTGCAACCTATTACCACGGGTTCAGTACACGATTCTGAACCTCCCAATTTTTAATACAGGGGGTATTGACATTTTCGTCGGTTTGTTACAGTTGTGCGTAGATGTGCCACCCTGTATAGTATCATAAAACAACTTTAGAGTATTGGAACTCCTTGATATTTAGTGAGTTAGTAAATAATTCACAAATATTGCAAACACTTTTTACTTGGCTAAGTACACAAATACTCTTGCAACCAGTCCCCACAAAATAATATTACAATCTACAAGCTACCTCAAAATGTAATGAGATAAAATTTCACCGATACTTCTACAAAATAATTTCATATTATTGATACATCTCGGAGTAACGTTGAAACGTAATCCTCCCTTGACAATTGAAAATAATATTTTCATTACGCTAAGTGGTAGAAACCGGGTTCAGTAAGAGGATATATCAGTACTACGGATAATTCCTGCTGGGAATTGTGTTTTTGTATATCCTTACGTTATTTTGTTTTCCTGGATTTCTTGAGCATAGTACTGGCCATTTTAACTTTTGTTCCTTATAAGATCAAGTTAACAGGTATATTAACTTTGTCACAGTTAAAGAAGTTTAGCAAAATACTTGCTTACCTTAAGATTTATACGTTTTAAAAGTAATTGATCATAATTTTTGTAAGTCCCACAACGAAAAGAACAATATCTAAAGTAGAAGAAGAGAGGATATATAGTGAAGTAGTAGGTAGTTAGTATAGATTTGTAATGTGACTGTCGCATTGCGTAAATACACCTGTAAAGATATCTGTAAGGTAGATTTTAATAAATCAATAAATAAAACTACATGCCAGAAGTACTACTACTAAGTTATGGGATGCATGAAGAAGCCTCCTCGTGTAGCGCAGTTTGTTCCGCCAGTTACTCAACTGAACCGAGCGCTCGGCGCATCCTGGACAGTCACACCCAACACATTATTTGACTGGCCAATTCTTCCCTTGCGGTGGTAGGGCTAACGCCCGCCTGGTTTGCGACCACCCATCTACCGGTCAAGCAGCCTGCTGTGTTTCGTCGATGCATGGGAGTTTCAGTGCCTTGAGCATCTTCTGGGCACGCTCGTTCCATCATAGACCTCATCCATCGCTTTCCATCAGGCGTGATCGAAGTCAAGAGCGGCCCCATTCAGCAATAAAAAAATAAAAAAAACTTGAAACAGTAAGCTTTTTATTCCATTAATGTCCCACTCCTGGGCAAATGTCTCCCAACTCTCTTTCCATCTCTCTTTGTCCTGAGCTGCTAAAGACCCATATTTATTAAAAGAGTCCAGCTCATACCGCCATTTCCGTCTGGGCCTGCCACAATGTCGTTTGCCATTAAGCGGGACCCACTGGGTCGTAAAAATCAGCTACTTATTTAAAAATATTGTTATAGTCTACAAAACATGGACCAGCACAATTAAAACTCAACCTAAGGTTCGGCCGCGCAAAATTAGCTAAAGATGTAAACAGCAATGGCCGCTCGAAATTGAATAAAATCGATATACAAGGTTTCGTCTAGTTAGCTCGGAGATTTAGACGATAACAAACATTACTTAAAATAAAAATATGTTCTTTGTACATCGATTTTATTCAATTTCGAGCGGCCATTGTTGTTTACATCTTTGGCAAATTTAGCGCAGCCGGACTCTAGAATAAAACAATCTCACTTAAAAAAACACTTTCCGCACAAAGTAAGAAGGAGTATCATCGCAATAAAGTAAGTTGAGCAACTTTGATAGCGACAGGATATTAAGGCATTAAAAATCTCGAGTTTTAAGCGAAGTACTGAAACTTATTTCATTATGTGCGACTTATGCTCTACTTGAGAACATGAATGCCAACGTGAAGGAATTATGGCCGGAGATTAAGATGCACTAGTTGAGCGGCGTGGCTTCTATTGGGCTGTTGGGTCTATTTTTTTTTTTTTTATTATGTGGGGTAATCTGTTCCCCAGTGGAGATTTACAGGGTCAAATAAAATTGGCTAGCCAAACTCCGCAGACTAGATGGGTAAATGGCTAAATGGGTATGGATATCTAAACATGATAAAATGAAAATATAAAACACAAGTATACGTTATAAGGTAGGTATAAGTTTTAACATAATATTTATATTTCGGGGTTATAAAAATATTGAAAATACCTGAAGATACCTACTCTTTAAGCATCCAAGAGTATAAGAATTTAGAATTCCAATTTCTCTAAACATCTTTATTTTTTGTAAAAATCCTGCTATGATTCTCTAAAAGTCTTTAAGGCTTAGAATCGGTAACTTTTGAACATCAAAAATTACGTTTGGCAGCCAGAAAAATGCCCTTTTTTTACTACTTATAACCAGTAACTCCCTAGCTACATATTATGCAAATGTATCTGTGATATTGTTATATCCTTAGATGTCGAGCAAAAAGCATAAATAAAATTAATTATGATCATAGAGAACCCAACTGTTTATCTTAAACATAAAACATTTTCTCATTCATAATAAAAATGCTAAAAACTGCATTGTAGTAACGGACAATATCCGTACAACTCTTTCACTATCTGCACGCCGCTTTTCTTGAGATGGGAGAATTTAAATATTATGTAGTTTGTATTTGTGAAGGATATTCAAAGATACAACGGAAATCGAGATAAATGTATTGAAGTGAAGGTCTAACGAGACTATCCGTCTGTTATTTATTATTGTCTAGTACTATCTATGTCTCTGTTTGTTTCTTTGATAAATTATATTTTATTTCTGTAAATTGGTTGTGAATAAGACTTTTACACGTCACATGAAATAATAATATTTTAAAACAAGTTGAAGTCGTCGTTTTCTATGCCACTACTAACATTATCTTGTTTTCAAGACCCTATTTGGGTTTTCACGACTAATCTTCAGATCGAATTTTGATAAAGGAAAAAAACAACGTCCTTTTATAGTGTAGTTTTGATTAAAAAAAATTAAACTATACGTGCGGGCACGGTTGGCTCTGAATGTATGCTCATTTTATTTGTAGAAGGTATCTAGGAAAGATCTGGCACCGAGAGAAAAGAATAATGATTCTGTCCACAGAATTATTAGTCCTTTCTCCAAGACACAGATGACATATACCATTGCTTAGGTTAGATTAGAAAGGCCATAATAGTAATTATAACCAGAGGTTACTTCAAGTTTCGTCGAACGTTATACCATTAATTATATTTTCAACTAGTCCGTGGCATGTATATTCTGACTCACTTATTAATTAATCCACAAAAAAAAGACAAAGTTTTAATTTTCCGCAAATTCATAAATCAAAACAACTCACAAAAATCACACTAATGCTATAAAAATATTTATTTAAACATGTCCAAGAGCACAGTTTAAATTTTACAGCCCGTAAAAGTTTTACACCTTTTCAAAACGAGGGGCGGCACCGGGTTGTAAAATTTGTAATTTATAGCCGTGCATGGGACAGATATACGGCTATCTCGCGATAGACCAGAAGTATTTGCATACTATAATTTTACGTGTAATAAACAATTTGAAGAGTATGAAACAGTACGTGTGCCGCGATGATACATTTTTGTTTTATTTTGTAAGAAAGATAGTGTTTTCAATGTTGGAGGACTGTTGCATTTAGAAAGAAAAAAAACCCGGTCAAGTGCGAGTCGGACTTGCGCACCGAGGGTTTCGTACTTTTTAGGTATGTAACTACAAATTCACGGTTTTCGGATTTTTTCCTTTACTTGAGCTATATGACATTGCTTCTTGCCAAATTTCATGATTCTAGGTCAACGGGAAGTTCTCTATAGGTTTTGATTCCCTTGCGAGTGTCAAAATATGCAGCATAAACGGAGCAAAAACGCCCGTATCTTATGATTGCGTTGACATAGAAGTCACTGCTTCAAGGAATTGCAGTCCTGAGTATTTGATATTCATTTCAACTTGATAACTCCACGCGTTCCTGAGAAAAAGGGTCTTGACAGACGGACAGACAAACGGACAACGAAGTGATCTTAGAAGGGTTCCGTTTTTCCTTTTTAGGTTCGGAACCCAGAAAAAAACCCCTCCGCTGTTGATCAACGTTACTTTTTTTATTCCAAAGGTTATTTTTATTTTTACAATGACAAACGCAATAATCGTGAAGAAATTCCGGGAATTATTGTTTGTAATTGTCGGTCCTCAAGGAGCAAGCAGCCAAAATTAAAGCATCTTCTTGGTATGAGAAGAGAAAATATTTTTGGACGCACTTATATAACTTTGGACTCTCCTAAGTAGGTATCCTATTATCAGGAAATATTACTACTACCAACTACTGTAGTAGTCCTTTTCAGTAGATACTGCTACGCTACTGCGGAGCATAAGATTCATCATGAGATTCCATCATCATCATCATGATGATTTAATTCATTTGAATCTATATAAATAAAATAATTTTTATTTGAGGTTGTTCGTTAGTAATCACATCTTTTGAAAACGGCTGGACCGATTTAGCTATATTTTGCTTTGAAATGTTTGTAGTAGTTCGAAAGAATTATGGGAAAAAAAAATCATGAAAGTTTTTAAATTCAGGAAAAACTGAACGTCACTTTTTCTATGGGATTTTTATATGAACTAAAATAACTAATGATAGTCGAAAACCGCAACAGAACACCAAAATATTGACGCACCTAATACAATATCTAACCACAAAAATCAAAACACGTCGCAACGGCCTGTAAATGAATAAATATAAATTCATGAATATTTACAAAATGGCGGCCATTTCGGAACATGACGGAATTTCATGTTTAGATATGCACATTAATAATATTCTGGTGACATTTTTTAATTTTCACGCCTCACTTATTGGTGAATATTAAAAACAATATTAATAACTTGTGTTGCTATTTTCCATATTAGTCGGGAAATAACAGAATGATAATTGGCTACAATATACCAAGGTGTTGTCATCGACGAAGCCGAAATTGGCTCGGAAAGGCAGATATGACTGTCTGTGTTGATGGAATAAAATTAAATGAAAGGGCAGTCTGTTTCGGTTTTTTTTTTGAGAATCTAGTAATATATTATGATTGTAAAATAACTGTAGACGCACTATTCATCATCATCATTTTAGCCGAAAGACGTCCACTGCTGGACATAGGCCTCCCCCAAGCGCCTCCACTTCGACCGGTTCTGTGCTTCTCGCATCCAACGGGTTCCTGCGGCCTTCACAAGGTCGTCGGTCCACCTTGTGGGAGGCCTTCCAACGCTACGTCTTCCGGTACGCGGTCGCCACTCCAGAACCTTTCGGCCCCATCGGCCATCTGTTCTGCGAGCAATGTGCCCTGCCTACTACCACTTAATTTTGGCAATTCTTCGGGCTATGTCGGTTACCTTGGTTCTCCTGGTATTGTACTATTCATAGTAAAATGTATTTAAATGTGAAAATCCTAATTTAGTTTTCCGTTTTTGTTTACCAACTCAGATTTGATTATTTATTTAACCATTTATGTACAGACATGTAAGCAGACAAGAAGAAAGAAACAGAAAAATCCATACAAAGATGATACTTATTTGTAAAGAAATCTTTTCTTTTTCAGCATACCTGCGAAATATATTTTTTTTGTGTTTTTTGGGCGTAATGTATACAAACCATTTAAATAAACAATTATTGAAAAAAATCAAAGTCATTTAAAGTTACAAAATAAGTATTTAATGTACCCTGGTTTATCCACTTCAAGAAACAGTCATTAGTTTACTATCGGTACATAAAAATGTTTTGTGTACAATCGTGTTTAAGTGCTTAGGCACCCCGTTGCGCGCCGACTAAACATTTTCGGGGATACACCAGGCGATGTCACGCGGGGAGCGGGACACGTGAGTGGATGTGAGAGTAGTTAAAAAGAGATGTAGAGAAGGTAGAAGTTTTCAAAACGCAAGAGGCAATATGGAAAAATATCCTACCGACAACAGCTAGTGAAAAGTAAAACAATTTTATTACTGACTAAACATTGGCATATAAAACCATTACGAAAAAGACATATTTTTTGCAAAAAAAAAACCGTGTACCAAAAGGCAAAATCACTCATAACAAATACATTCATATAAAAATGCTACCTACAAAAATAGAACCCACACCACCTTGATAACATAACAGACCTATCTACACACATAAAAGATACGTACCTAAGGATATATTTGAGAGTCACGAATTCGGAAATGGAATGTCGTGACAAAATCCCGGAATGATTGAAGACAGCACTAGATTGGCGTCCATCCGTACTTTCATAACTTTCCTATGTATATTTAGGTAAAAAATACGACATAAGTAAAATATGTCTATTGCGGTTTCAGTCGAAAATTGTGGCATGTATGTGACAGATTTTTGGTTTAATTTGAAATCGTGCAAAATGTTGTGTGTGTCGCAACTGCTGTGATGAGAAAATGGATGAATTTCAAATAGGTAGTCTACTTTTCTTTTCTTTTCGTGCCGATGGTACTGTTCCTCGTTATTGAAGTGAAAACTTCTTTAGGCGCGTTAGGCATTTTTTGAGATGCGAAAAAACCATTGAATTCGCGCCACTGTTACCGTAACCGACACCGCTTCGGATGTGTTCGGCTGCGATGGATGAGGTCTATGATGCAACGAGCATGCCCAGAAGATGCCTAAGGCACTGGAACTCCCACGCATCGACGAAACACAGTATGCTGCTTGACGCCGGACTCCGGTGGGAGGGTGGTCACAAACCAGGCGGGAGTTAGCCGTACCACCGCAAGAGAAGAATTGGCCAGTCAAATAAGGTGTTGGGTGTGACTGTCCAGGATGCGCCGAGCGCTTGGTTCAGTTGAGTAAGTGGCGGAACAAACTACGCTAAACGAGGAGGCTTCTTAATGCATCCCACAAAGTTTATTTTAATTAATACAGAATTATCTAAATCTGCACAGATTACTTCTGTACAAACAAATAATATTATTCACAAATCATCACACGAAGAAAATAACTTAAAACATTATTAAAAAGACCAGAGGCTGACGACTTAATATTGGTCCTCTGCCCTCACTCGTGAGAGGAACCTTACCTTTTTTTTCCAGAAAGTTCAATAACGCTACCTAATGGCTCATGAATCATCTAAATTACGTGAATATTACAATACTTCTTGCGCCATGCCGTGTAGATAGATTTAAAATACGTGTACCTAGTTATTTTTCAATGTTGGGCGTTATTTATAACTGTATTAATTTGATTTATACGTGGAAAAAAGTTTGAGGAAAAAAAGGACCAATAAATGTGGGTAACTCAGGTTTACCTTGTATTATACTGCTATGTTTTAGATATGATAAAGACAGTTTTTTTCCTTTAACGCTCATTTGGAGAAACATCGACGTAACTGCAACTTTTTTTTTAAAAGTCTTTGCTTTCCTAACGTAAATACGCTTTCTATGTCATCATCATCATCATCTGCCTATGTTGGGGTCGGCTTCCAGTCTAACTGGATGCAGCTGAATACCAGTATTTTACATGGAGCGACTGCCTATCTGACCTCCACAACCCAGTTACTGGGTAATACGATACCCCGGCTTGGTAAGACTGGTTGTCAGACTTTCGGGCTTCTGACTACCTGTAACGACTGTCAAAGATCCACGACTGATAGCCGAGACCAACGGCTTAACGTGCTTTCCGAGGCACGGAGGGGTCTTGGTATGTAAAAATGGTCACCCATCCACGGACCAACCGCGGCAAGCGTAGCTTACCCTGATCGATCGACCCATGCGGCTGATATTACTTAGCCTCAAGCCCCTCATATACGCTTTCTATGTGCTTTGGCATATTTAACTAATTTTAGGGAAAAAATACATTTACGTTGATATTTCTCCAAATGAGCGATATTTTTGACAAAAAATAGGATGGTCTTGCTGATGCCTTTTGCAGTAATTTTTCTTCTGATTTCGCATCAGTATCCAAATTACATCGATCTTTATTCTCATTGTAATAAGGTTCCTATTGGGTTGCTGCCATTGTCAAGTCTGTCAAAATCATTGTGATCTTTGTCAAAATCAAAAGTCATTTAATCAAATTAAGCTGAAAATCAGCACTTTTCGAACGTCTAAATTACATAAGACAATCCCCCAAAACGCCCGCCCTTCACCACTTACTACTGCTTTCGTTGGGATGAAGTGGCGCAACCAACTCCCCAGCAGCACAGCTGTCTATTCAGTTACAAAACTTGCTTCTTATACTCATCATAATATGGTTGCTGTTAGACGACTGCTGTCATAGGTAAAGTAACTAAACAGACTGGAAAAACAGTATCACGATGACGGTTTACAGATAGCGCCATCCACGAAGACGCGACCCACTCTTCTTCCTAATCGCTTACAGTACAAGTGTGCAACATTCCGCTAGTGTTTTAGTTTTGTCGATGCACAGTAATTACTTATTAGTGGGTAATTAGTGCGTATTAAAAAACTAAAACACTTGCGGAATTAACTAGCGATAACCACTAGCGATTAGTAAGAAGAGCGGGGCGCGTCTTCGTGGATGGCACTATCTATAGCATTGAAAGGCTAAATCATGATAATTTATTTATTTATTTATTTAAACATGGAAGACTTACAGCTTAAAAACTTACTAGAAAGGAAAACATAGTCAACAGAAAGCCAATTAAAAGTCTTCGCCTGTAGAATTAGACTGGTTAATTAAATATGTGAGCATACAACAGCAGTACGTAATAAATTGTTTCTTTTTTTTAAGAGGTTACATAATTTGTCTAAAGCTATTTGGTTTACAATAGGGAGAACATATGATAAAATTAAGAAGATATTATTGTAGAAAAAAGTTATAGTTGTGACTACTTGAAAAAATTGAGGCTTAAACACCTTCTAGCTGACGTCACACTGGTCGTAAAGGGATCCAAGTCATGCTGCTTACATATTTCATTGAACTGCTTGCTTGCACGCACAATAAAACTATTCTGCGTATAATTACCCATTGTTACTAAACTGGCTATTTCCAAAAGATAAATAACTAACCACTGCAAGCTTGTTAGTCCGACACAACTAATTAGTCCGTTTCCCTCATTAGTCTTTCATATTCAAAGCGCATGTAAATTCTATATTCCTCTACCCACTCATCTTTGCATGTGAACTTCGCTCCACAGTACAGCGCTCTTAATCATACCGACCATGTTAAATAAATAGAAACCAGAGATTGTTATTTATGTATTGTTTGCATTAAAGATAATAATTATAATAACTAAAATTAACCCCCGAAACTCAAATAACGGCATGAAAGTTGAGGAGAATGAAATTAAATTAAATTGCAAATGTTTCAAGGTAAGTAATACAAAGGTATCAAAACCCTTTGGCTAATTGTGAAGTAGATTGGCATTCATAATTATGGGCCCTTTATTTAATGTTGCCAGACCCGCGACAAGTTATTAGCTTTGTTATATGTTACTTTTTAGGGATTTTTGTGTTGCCAACGGGTGTGTTTGTTTAAATTTTAAGTGAAGTATTTGAGTACGCGGGGAAGGTTGCTACTTAGAGTTAATGAAGGCTTTAGGAAAATGTTGCTTCTTTTTATGGATACGCATAGTCGGTTTGCGCATATTTTTAAAAACCTTTATTTGTTACTTATGTACGTACAAAATTCTAAAACGTACCTACTTATTACACAGAGATATAAGATTAAAAAAAGTACTTCTATTTTAATCGATATTTCTTCCAGCAGAGTTTTGTCTTGAGAATTGAGTAAGACTTTCTTTTTAATTAAAAAAACGGTATTGAAGTTTTTTTTCGTATTGTTTTAGTCGGAGTCTTCATCGAGTACTTCTTAGAAACATTATTAATTATGTTACATTACATTATTGTTATTAATTATGCAGTCTAGACAAATTTTCACAAACTGGACGCAAACTCACATACTCGTCATAGCAAACTGCAGGATTAATATCCGTTAACGTAAACACAAACTAGTGGTTGTTTATATTAGTAGATGACCAAGTGAAGTATGTCTTGTAGTCAGTTGACCAAATTTAGGTCTTACCCGCCATGTTTAATCCACTTTATAGACCAGGCTGTTGCGCTTACGATATTTTTATTGGACAACTACGGTATTAAGTTTGGGATTGGATGATGTGGAAACATGTAGTGGCATGTCGTTCGCTTTTATGAGATATTTTTCGTACTTCAATTTTTGAGTACCATTTTTGACTTGAAATTATTTCAAGAGACTTAAAATTGTTTTCCGTCGCGCGTCTAATTAGCAGACACAATATAAATTTTATTGTTATCGGTACACAATGTGTACACTCAACGTGCGAAGAGTCGCTTCAGCAATCGCAGTCGCAGTTGCAGTCGTGTGCGAGAGTGCGCTTGCATTTAAATCGCTACATCTCTAGACGTGATGAATTTATGACGACATAAATCCGTTTTGATTTTAAATTTAGTCGCGCGAAACACATGAATGAGAGCCAGAAAATGACATTTTAGGCATTGCGACATAAGTACGCAACCCTAGTCTTCTTATTTTTAAAAAAGTCTTTTGTGCTTAGATAACCCTCACATTGCATTAATTGCCTATACACGATTTGACCTAAATATATTTTGTGGATGTAAGGACCGGGCAATTTTGTAAAAGTATTCAGAATTTTGACCCAACCCAATTTGCAACGCATTTCTTGGGTATCCATGTGTAACAAATTTAATGAAAACAAAGGATGATAATTATGATAATAAATATTTAGTACAAAAAGGACCATAAAATAAACGGATTCGCATAGAAAGTGGATTAGAATGATGATATTTTACCTTTTTTGTGTGTGTCTTTACAAAATCGGAGCAGTGGTGGCCCAGTGGTAACGGTCCCGACTTACGATATATAGGTCGTGGGTTCGAACCCAGACAGGCGCTTTACTTTGTGTAATTTATTTCATCACCATTGCTCTCAAAAAACGGTGAAGGAAAACATCGTGAGGAAACCGGCATGTCCTAGGACCAAAAAATCGAAGACATGTGACATCTACCAACCCGCACTGGGCCCGCGTGGTGGATTACGACCCATTCCCTCTCACAGACAGGAGGCCTGTGTCCCAGCAGTGGGAACGTTATAGGCTGATTATGCTTACAAAATCGCTTTAGTAAAATTATTTTATCATAATGTTTTGGCTTTCAAAGAATCAGAAGTGATAATTATGTAGGTAATGAGTCTGCGTGGAATCCGAAAGTATCTACAGCATGTCGATTCTGTAAAATTCAAACAACAACTCGCATCTCACATCGCTATTCACTATCACTTCGCATAAGGTTCAAAATAACCTTGATTTTGTATTCTGTAAGCATCACCTCGTCACTTGCGAAGTGAAGTGAGCTCCGAAGCGACCAATATTGAACTAGTGACTACCACACTCAACAAAATGTTAGTCGAGATTTATCGACTCCAGTTTTTTGACACAATTGTTGAGTTTTTGGCACAGAATTAAATTAAAATTATTTTTTATAGTAAGAAAATAGAACTTTGCTTTTAATTCAATATTTATTCTAAGAACATTGTAATATTTCTCGAAAAAACAATATATTTGTAGCTGGCAGGATAGATTGATTTGCCGATTGTCAAAATAAAAAGAAAATGGATAAAAGTCAAAGGATGACATGTAAACAAACAAAGGGAGAGATTGTGATTTTTATTATTGCAAAATTGAGAAAAAGTACTTTTAAACTCAAACCAACTCATCTGTCGCTATCCCTATAGCGATAATCGTATTTCGGTCGTTTATCGTCAAGTGCTGACTGAAGTGTAAAGTGTTAAAGTCAAGTTATGAGATGTTTACAAAAAAACAAGCTAAATATACTATAAACTACATTAATTATTCACTTTACGCGTGATAAAGTGTCCCTTGGGCTTATCGTTTATCATGTTCGTGTTTTGGAAGTTTGGAAATGAAAGTTATGAACAAACATTCTGCAAGAACATGTCACCATGTCCAGACCGACAGCGGCACAAATTGATGCGCTCCTCATCGAGATTTGGCCCAAGGCAACTTGAGGAGCATCGACAGTCGTAGCTGTACCTACGCTGAATCATCGACTGTGGGAAGAAATTTGCACCACGCTGAATGCTATATTATTTTTAGTCTTACTTGTAACAAATTGAAGATTAGTTCTAGTTGTTTAGTATTGTAAAAATATATATTATTCATTATTATCTACATTACAATCAGTATCAGTCTTTCCCTCTCTCTTTGTGCCCTCCTCAAAGCATCTGCGACAAATCATCAGCAAATATAGCAGGCTGATATATCACCTGCCGGGAGTTCTCAGATTCAAAATCATCTTGGGATAACTCCGGAGCACTCACTCCGGCCCTTACCCCTATGCAAACACAGCAGGGTAACATTATTCTGCCTCCTCTATGTGCATCCTAGTGCACGTCTCTTGCTGCCAAGAGACACCTCCATCAACCTTTGACTATCCCAAATGTGTGTTCAATGGTGGAGCAGGCACGCTGTTTACAATAAAAAAAATCTAGAGCATAAACTTAAAAAAATAGGTTGGTACAATTTCCTTACACAAATCTTTTAATATCTTCCGAATGCGTGGTCCGATTTACATAAATCCAATTGGAATATTAGTTTTATACACAACTCTATCATTTGAGACCGAATTTATTTCAATATCTACATAAACAAAAAATCACATTTTCAAGTTACGTAATTATACTTATATGACAATCCTTACACATATTCCAGAAAATGCCTTACAAACTTACTTTAATCAGTGTTACTGGATTAGGATATGAAAACTAATAATAAAACTAAGCTAGATAAACTAATTACTAACAGTAACAAACATAAAATTGTAATAATTCATTAAATTCGATATGTTACGATACTCAAAAGGTAGCTACTTTGTTGTCAAAAATATGTCGAGGTGTCGGTGTTTTTGAGGAGAAACAAATGTTTATGTTGAACACTATTTATTGACTCACTCTCAACTGTTCTTAGTGATAAAATGTTAATGCAATGTTGATGAAATGTTTGAATACACCCAGCTAACGTGGCGATAAGACCCCTCTTTGAGGAGTGGCTAGAGAGGCGTCACGGCGTTCTCACCTACCGCCTGACGCAGGTCATCACCGGACACGGATGTTTCGGGAGGTTCCTGCACATCATCAGGCGGGAGGAGACGCCCGGGTGTCATCATTGCGAGGATCGCCCAGAGGACACGGTGGAGCATACGGTGGAGGTCTGCCCCGCTTGGGCGGAGCACCGCCGTGTCCTCGTAGAGGCGATCGGCAACGGCGGCGACCTCTCGCGTCCGGCCCTGGTTCAAGCCATGGTCCGGGGCGAGAGGGAGTGGGAGGCGGTCACCTCCTTCTGCGAAGCAGTCATGCTAGTGAAGGAGGTGGCGGGACGGCTCAGGGAGAGAGCCTCACGCCTCAGCCGCCGCGGGAGACGCTACGGGCGTCGGGAGCCGCGTGACGACTCCCGGCCACCGTAGGTGCGGGCCTGCGGACGGAGAGTAATGGGTAGCTCTCCGCCCGATCAGGACCAGGCCCGTGCCGGACGGCGCGTATGTGTTCCACGCGTGCCTCAAAAAGATGTCAGCATAAAGGAAGGGGCCCGCCAGGGCCGAAGCCTGCCGGGGTAGCGGGATCGTCCGAAAGGGTTACCGCTGCCCCGGAACATAAAGGGCTAAGGAAGGAACACGGGTGGGTTTTAGTCAGTAAGAGTCTGACACTCCCTTCCGCTCCACCCAGAGCGGGAGGAGTCATTAGATGATTTCCCATCCAAAAAAAAAAAGTGTGTTCCTTGGTTTCGAAGTAGTTTTTAACCACAAATTATATAGTTATTGTACTAATTTTTATAACTGTGACATAAAAATATAATTTTAACACTATATATATAGGATTTCTTCTATTTTCACTCGTAAAATAGCTACTTATTATTTGACACTTTGAATCGGGTTCGAGTGCGAAGTAAGCGTCGAAGTGACGGGGGAATTACTTTACAGAATACCACTTCTTACGTCATCTCATACTTTATCTGTCAAAATCTCACGGTCAATTTAGTTCAACTCGCTGACACGCTCGCAAGGGTAGCGCTAGTGTAGATTCGAATTATCAACCGAGTTTTTAGAATGCCAATCAAGAAACTCACAGCGGATTCAGATTCGAACTTCAGAATGAGGTCTTACAGAATCGCACTGCAGAACTCTTAGATTGGGATCTGTTCACTAAAATATGTCTTCAGGCGATAAAGTTTCCTACTGTATAAACATCTTTACATTATTGATATACAAAGTTACCTTGTATTATTCGAATGGTATATTGTACGTACGATAAAGCGTAGTATTATATTCTATGAGAAAGCGAAACAAAGTAGACTCTATATGTATTATCATAAGGGCTTAGTTCAAGGCTGAAATAACAGACTACTGATTAGGTACCGAATACAATAAAACTACGGGCGCTCTAAGGCGTAGCGCACACAGTTAGGAAGATACGATAACGTCACCTGCGCCAGACAAATTTGCGGTCCTTCAACCTTTGTCTACAGTAGCAGACAAAAGCGGCACATACACTGCTTTGTGAGCTGTGTGCAGCTCTGCCACTGCCCGCTTGGTACCTAAAGTCTACTGTACATTTACGATGTGTTGTTGTTAGGCTTTGGTTTGCAAAATTACATGGAGCGGGCACTAGCAGCTGAGTGGTGAGAAAAAAAAAAACTTTTTTCAAAAAAACAATCGTCTGATCGAAAAATAACTTTAATTTGAAAGTCGGTGGCAAAAAACTAAAATGCAGGTCCAATGACACCGACTTCTGAAATTAAAAGTTTTTTGTTTTTCACATTTTTGTTATGGTACCTACCCCACACCAATGAGGGGTATTTATTTATTTAATACTTCAAGCACATAAATGCACAGAGGCGAACTTAATGCCATATACATTTTCTACCAGCGCATATGACTTCGCCGATAGAGGCGCTAGTGTAGCGTGGGGTCTCCGAAATGTCAAATTTCACTGTTTGCAGGTGAGATATGCGGGTTTATCTCTAATTAGAATTAAGTTATGAATATTTTGCAATACCTGAGATTAATTATGGCAAATATGTCAATGAGTGTCAGTCTTTTAAAGCGGAGCTAAGAAATGAGGTCCAAAATTAGACGGGCGGAAAGAACAGCTGATTCAGAGGTTGTTTACTGCTTACAAACACATTTTTGGTTTGATTTAAATGTAAACTTTGTTTCTACGCCCGTAATAACAAACTATGAGAGCTATACTTTAGACCTTACTTGATAGTGGCGCTAACTGGTGAGCACAAAAACGGTAGCCTTTATTTGTTTACTTGCTATGTAAACAACAGAAAGTATTGTAACATTATCAAGATATACAAAGTGTATTTAATACGTATTATCGAAACTAACTCAAAAACTGCCCACGAAAAGTTTATACAATTTATATGGGACCACCACGCAAGCTTCTTTTACCAAATGAAAAAAATAATTAATCATTTTCACAATCGGTCCACAATTGACGAACATAATGATCGAAGAACATACATAAAAAAATACATACAGACGAAAGACATATACATACAACATATTTTAACCTACTACTTTTTTCAAGTCCGTTAAAAGTCACTGTGACCGTTTTATCACTTCGTGCGTTATTGCTGTTCTATAGGAGTGTTCGAGATGGCCTAGCAATGCAACCGTTTTAATCTGGACACCAGCCTCGTAGCTCCTTTGTCGACTTTTTGTTTCCTCCATATCTGTGGTATCTGGGAGAAACCTGATGACTCCATTTTCGTCATTTTTTAGTTTGGTACTATGTTGTTATTAAAAAAAATCATATTATATTGCTGATAAGTTTAACTATCATAGGAGTGGGAGAATCGTAGCGGTGGTTGGCTTTTTCTACTTTACCTAACTGATAAACTTGAACCTTCAAAGTCTTATACTGAAAAATTACGTTTTTATACTTAACAGGTTTCTCCCAGACACCACAGTATGTACTGCCCCTAACCTAACGTAACTTGTACTATCCATCTGACTACTTCCATTTCACTTACCATCTAAAATAACCAAGCCACTTTTTTTCTACCGCCACTTCACCATCAGAACAATTCCCAATTTACCCTGAGCAGCATAAAAACAAGTTCTAGTAACGAAATAGTTTCTCATCTCCGTGCAAAGGCCTGTCTTGGCACAATACATAAATTTATTCATCCATAAACATCCTTCATCCCATACTCCAGAAGGTATAGGATGTCGTAAAGTGTTGCTACCACAATTGTGTTTCCTCTGTTATACTAGAATGTAGGAATTCGGTCGAAATTCAATATGGTGCTGCATCCAAATTTGTCAGTGTCGAAAGTTTTGTTAACATTCTTTGATAGGCGAAGTATATTTTGGTTGTAAAAAGGAATTGCTTGACAATGAGCTCTGTTTGTACTTGATTCGTTATGGTGGGGAAAGAATCAGGAATTCAGTTTTGTTTTAGGTGCAAAATGTTCTGTGATTTTCTAAAAGCTGAAACATATGGATTTTCAAACGTTGCTCAAAGTTAATTAATAATAAACGCCTGTTTAACAACAGATCTTTTGAAGTTTAAGCGTCTCTTAACTTTAAGCAAAGTTTATAAATAAACCTCACAATATAAGCTAAAGCTATACTAACACTGCTTCAAGGTGCCTCTGCCTTGTTGGTTTAGTGATCGCAAGCGGCACTAGGTACTGAGTATAAGGTCCTGGGTACGATTCCAGGTCGGAGCAATGTGTTATTGGGTTTTTTTGTCAGGAATTTCTCAGTAGCTACCCGGAGTCTGGATTTATGTCTGATTGGGATATAAACATAGATGGCGAAATGTGGGTGCCACAATGATGATGATGGTGCAAACATCCATCGGTTTCTTACTAAACTTCAACTATATCCGACGATCCTGCATACTTATCTCTTTTGTTGACTGTACATATCTGCCCTACCTTCCGGGGAAACAAAGCGTGATGTTATGTTGAAGGTTTTTATGTAAAGCTACTACTACTTCAGTTTATTAATAGAAATACCTCTCGAGTACTTAAATAATAACAGCCGCACAGGTCGATCGATCAGGTTGGTCTGCAGATGGGTGACCATCTTTATATACCGAGACCTCTCAGTGCCTCCGAAAGCACGTTAAGCCGTTGGTTCCGGCTGTCATTTGTGGATCTTAGACAGTCGTTACGGGTAGTCAGAAGCCCGAAAGTCTGACAACCAGTCTTACTAAGGGGTATATTATTACCCAGTAACTGGGTTGTGGAGGTCAGATAGGCAGTCGCTCCATATAAAAAACTGGAATTCAGCTGCATATAGTTAGACTGGAAGCCGACCCCAACATAGTTGGGAAAAGGCTAGGCAGATGATGATGACGTCTTGAGTACTTTGAGCTATACCTACAACTCTACATACCCCATGAGCAAAGCATGACATGCGCATTGAAGACCCGCCAACAGCCACACATACCGTCTATTACTAATTGCAATCACTATAGCCCGCCATTGATCACAGACGTTACCAAAGTTTATTAGCAGAACGTGAGATTTCCTCCTATTTCACTACTCCTGATAAATTGTTGTTGTGTTAAATTAACGGGCAAAACATTAATTATTTCTCTTGTTATCTCCGAGTTGAATTATAATTTTGTTGGTGTTTCTAAATGTTTAGTTTGTAACAGATTTCTGTTAACTATTGTTGGATTTTGGTTAGTTTGAGTAGCATAATCAGCCTTTTATGTTCCCACTGCTGGGACACAGGTCTTCTTTCTGTGAGAGGGAGTAGGCCGTAACCTATCACGTGGGCCCAGTGCGGATTATCGCATATCACATGTCTTTGAATTTTTGGTACTAGGACATCCCGGTTTCCTCACGATGTTTTCCCTCACCGTTTTGAGAGCAGTGGTGATGAATTAATTTACACAAACTAACGAGCTTGTCTGGGTTTGAATCTACGCTCTATTAATTTCAGAAATAAGGCACAATTTTGTGTGTCAAGGCTGCTATAAGACAATGTCAAACGACTACGAAGAGCATTTTTGACATTGCAATAGCAAAAGATTTTCTCTAAAACTGACTATTTTCTATCATCTGATAAGTGTAGTGTTCAATAATTATGCATGATCAGCCTATAATGTTCCCACTGCTGGAATACAGGCCTCCTCTCTTCGAGAGGGAGTGGGACATAATCCACCACGCCGGCTCAGTGCGGGTTGATAGCTGCCACATGTCTTCCAATTTATGGTTCAAGGACATGCCGGTTTCCTAATAATTATGGAATATAGAACTTAATCTCAAATGGAAATAAAGCTTACATGAGCTCGAAAAATGAAGCGAGGCTTTTTCCAAGTAGTGAAAAAAAAAAGGACCAAAAACAATATCACATTCGTGTAACTCCAAAAAAGTTATTTGACTGGTACAAATTATTCTACCTTTACTTTATCCATCCTCAATATCGATAGAACATGGGCTCTCTCATCATCATTCGGAAGGCTACCTAGTACCTGTACAAAAAAAGGCATAAAGATAAATAAGCTCCAACAATCCACAAAAGGACCAAGAACTTGTACTTGGGTAAAGGTGGCTCAAGTGTCAAGAATATACAGCGTCGTATACGCCACGTAGGTGAGGACTAGCAAATATACGTCGCCAAATAAAACCTAGTGTTCGTCGTATATCCGACATTTTCGTGCCGTTTTTGGGTGCCGCAAGTTAAAAGCTGTTTGAGATAAAATATTAAAAAAATAAAACAGTCTCAAAAATACTATAATTGTGATAAAATACAATATCGCAAATCAAATTACAATAGCTAGAAGGAACTATAAAATCATCGTTAACGACTTGACCGTCCGGCCCGCGTTGTTTACCTGTGTTAACGAAAAATGGAAACTTTTGTAGCAAGTAATTGATTATTTTCTCTTATCTTAAATTTTATAGGCAAAGCTAAAGAACCTGCCATCTAATCTCTTCACCACCCTCGGTTGACTGGTAGAGAATGCCTTAGGCATTAAGTCCGCCTTTTGTGCGCGAAAATATTAAATAAATAAATAGGCAAAAACATATTATTATGGCAATACACTGGTATCTTAGATAGATAGATAGATAGAATACTCTTTATTATGTACAGATGCCAGCACATCAAGCTACCCGAAACTGTAAAATTTTCCCAATCAACTTTGAACCTTACGCTTTAGCGATAAAGTTGAAAATCTATTAAATAAATCTGAAAGATGGTAGAAGCATTGGTTGTAAAGTCGGTTTACGGACGATAATTTTACGTGATAAGGTCATAAGAAAACATCCGATCGTGCCTCTCTATCGCTTGTTCCGCGCTCTCACACTCGGCATAGGCGGAACGTGACAATGATTCATGCTTTTTCGTTCATGCAGCCGGCCATCATCGATTTATAAGACGTTATCACGTCAAAAAAAATACATATAGGTATAAGTGGTCCATTTTACAAGGGGTGACATAATGGGCGGTCTTATCGCTAAGAGCGATCTTTCTATCTTGGGCGTTTATTTATTTATTTATTTATTAAATCTTTATGCACAAGTAAAAACTGTACAAAGGCGGACTTAATGCCTTAGGCATTTTCTACCAGTCTACCTTAGGGTGATACAGAGACAATACACAGTAGGTGCTATAACAGAGAAAAAATATATATATAAGAAAATATTTCTAACTACGATATAAGAATATATACATATATACATACATACAACAAAATATAGGAAAAAAGTTATGAGACAAACAAGAAACCCTACAACAACTTAATTCTGAGACGAATCGTTTATTTCTACGTTACGTTTATTTCTAATTCAAAACTAAATTAGGAAATAGGAAAACTACCTCTCCGACCGTTTAGCCCAAACCCCAAAAACTTGGCGTGAATTGTTAGTTCTGAAATCGTAGCTAACTCGAAGCAATAAGTCTGTGACCCAGCGTGACGGCCGCTCCTTTAAACACACGCCACTTGACTCCTTAATGTATGGATTGTTTTGGCGCAGTTCGGTGTTCTGCTAAATCGGACCCTTGTTACCTTTGCGGCTTGTACCTTTGTGGCTTGGGAATAGTTTCGGTACATCTATGGTTGCATGGTGATTGTGGAGTTTACTTGTTTTAAAACTAAGGTATGATTATGTACATTGCGTTTTCTGTTAATGTTCTCAACATTCTGTAAGATATTTGACTAAGTTTGCGTGAATTAACAATGTTAAGAAAACGGATTTATGTAGTAGCTACGTCGTAGCTGATGTGCTACACCTGCTACGCTTTCGTAGCGGGTACTAAACACACGCCACTTGTTTCTTTAATGTATGGTTTGTTTTGGCGCAGTTCGGTGTTCTGTCAAATCGGACTCTTGTACCTTTTTGGCTTGGGGATAGTTTCGGTACAGTTGTGGCTGCATGGTGATTCTAGAGTTTTATTGTTGGAAAACTAAGTTTATGTATATTGCATTCTCTTTTAGTGTTCTCAACATTCTGTAAGATATTTGACTAAGTTTGCGTGAATTATCAATGTTAAGATAATGTGACTACGAAATTACTACGGCGTAGCTGATGTGCTACGCTTGCTACGATTTCGTAGCGGATGTTAAACACAAGCCACTTTACTCCTTAAGGTATGAATTGTTTTGGCTCAATTCGGTGTGTACCTTTACGGCTTGGGGATAGTTTTAGGCACAGCTGTGGTAACATGGTTATTCTAGACTTTTCTTGCTGAAAATAAAGAAATTTTAAGCATAATATTTTGAAAGTATACATCGCATCTTTAGGTATATTATTTCTTTTGTTGCTATTTTTTATATTCTGTAGTAGATTACATAACGTTTGCGTGAGTGAAAAAGCGGTTTTTTCTGTACATTCTTAATATTAAGAAAAAGCTGCTACGTAGTTGCTAAGGCGTAGCTGATGTGCTACGCGAACTACGCTTTCGTAGCGGGTAATCGACCCATTACTTTTTGAGTCATTTTTATTGCATAATGTGTTTTTTATCAACCACAACGAAACAGTCGGATCACATCTCATTTTTCTGTTTATTGCAACTTCAGAACAGCTTTGTTATTTAATTTTGATCAAGTTTTCATCTAAAATTATACTCTAAATTCACAAACACTAGCAACACACTAGCAAACCGTCCCTGTTTCGCAGAATTTTACTTCTTCTGAGATTTCTTTATTATAATGTAAGTTTAATATTAACGTATTATAAACATAAAGCTTCTAAAATAAATTCTGTAAAGTATGGTGAAAACCATGTCAAAACCTGTTACCTACTTCAGAAGATAAACTCGGTCACACATACAGACACGAAAAGCGATTTTAATATATATTATCTATAGATATAAAATTCAAAGTCCTGAGTGACTGATATATCAACGCACAGCCTAAACCGCTGGTCCTAGAGACATGAAATTTGGAGGGTGTATTCTTTGTGAAGAGTAGGTATCCACTAAGAGGGGTTTTTGGAAATTCCTCTCCTAAGAGGGTGAATGGGGGAGGGTGAAATTTCACGCGGACGAAGTCGTGGTATGAAGCTAGTGTATAGCTAAAGTGGGTTATTCCCAATAATCCAAACCTATAACTCAATTTGCAACCTGTGACTAAATCATCATCCATTACGTATTGGAACCATGATTTAGTTAGCCATCTCATTGGCTGGCCTTTGCCTATCAATGTGGCTATTAATAGCCTATTAACCGATATTAGGCTTCATTTAAACCGGAGTTAGGACATTATGAAACGTTATTATCTTACGGGAAATGGTGTTTTGCAGAATTGCATTAGCCGTATAGTACTTGGTTTGAATACATTTGCACGACAATGCTGTTCTATTGGTTGAGATTATTTTTAATTGGTTCCCTTTTCATTTGCTTAGTGGTCCTTTTGTACGCAAATGTTGTACATTTAGCTATAAATATTTAAAACCGTTTCCTGAATTGAGAATTTGAAGTTGAGGACTTGTCAAAGTCTATTTTGGCAATACTTAAAGTGACGCCCGCAAAATTCAAAATGTTTTTAAACTTTTAAACGTAAAAAAAAAATGAAATCTCTCAAGCTGCATGGAAGGAATTACCTCAAGTTATGCTAAAGTAGAGCTTGACAATTTCTCAACTTGAAATTCAGAAACCAAACATAAGTAATAGATAAACAAAGTATTATATACTAACTACATATTTGAAAAACCTATTTCAGGGTTGTGGAACTCTGACAATAGTTTCCAAGCCACGTAATATTGTGAACAGACAAGATATTTTCTTGGTATAATACTTCGAGTTTCTTTGATACTAAATCTAGAATCAACATTATCAATTCCTACTAAAAAGGCTTGATAAACAAAACAACTACTTTGATATTGATGTAATAAATAAACTGGAGATATCTGAAACTAAATCGATTTTACGAAATTTCACCCATCAGCTACATCAATCATACAACACATTCAAAAATCAACGCGAAAATTATTTCCCCACAATTGTCCCACTAGATACAAAGATAAGACCCATTTAAAATAATAACAGACAATAAATTTTAATAGCACGAAATTGGTGGAACCTGAAGCATAGAACAGATAGGTACAGAAGGCCGACTCCATACAGCGAGCGAAAATGCACGAACACACAGTGAGTTCAAGCGTACTTACTAGTGGCATTTGCTTGAGATCGCCGTATGTACAGACGCCAGCACATCAACCTACTACAATCTATCAAATTTCTTTAATAGATTTCCAACTTTATCACTAGAGCATAAGGTTCAAAGTTGATTGGGAAAATTTGACAGTTTCAGGTAGCTTGATCTGCTGGCGTCTGTACAATGTTACAAGGATCTTATGGCAGCATAATCAGCCTATAATGTCCCCACGTCTGGAACACAGGCCTGCACTGTTCGAGAGAGAGTGGGCTGTAATCTGCTACGCGGCCCAGTGCAGGTTGGTACAAACGCCAGCACATCAAGCTACCCGAAACTGTAAAATTTTCCCAATCAACTTTAAACCTTATGCTTTAGCGATAAAGTTGAAAATCTATTAAAGAAATTTGATAGATTGTAGTAGCTTGATGTGCCAACGCCACGATCTTGTTCTGTCAATAAAATTTCTGTGATTATTTCACAAATGGTAACCAACAAAGCCACCCTGTCAATGTCATTCAAGCGCCAAAAGATCCTGCGCGTCTATGTGTGCGTGCGCCTCTTTCGTACCTTCTGTACCCATCTATTTTGTGCCTCAAGGGTAGGTAGCGTAATTATTAACAGTCCCTTAAGACCAGTGGTCTCTTTAAGACTTGGTTAAGCTATTATAACTTGAGTTACTTGTTCAAAGCGATAAGAAGTTTTGATAAAGATTGGGGGTGTCACTCAACTTAGTTTCAACTTTCCAGTTGTACTTCGTTTTGGGTCTTTCGAGTACCAAATTACTTTTCAAAGATAGACAGTTTTTTTTTTTCAAATAATAAAGTCATGGTACGGTTTTGCTGTTTCATAAATGCTAAGTCATGACCCGGTATACCATTTATAATGAACTATTTAATTGAATAAATTATGACGACATGTTGTAACAAACTGAAAAGAAAACATTAATGTTCTAAAACATGTTTTATTACATCGTATTTTCTCTCTACCGCCGTAGTGTTTGCCTCTATGGTGAGAACTACACAAAGGATTTTATGTGGTTTCTACTAAAATGCCTCTGACATCATAAACTTTAATTGCCATTTCACGCGGTGACAAGCAGTGATCGTAAAAATTTTAACACTGCCGCTGCATACGGTGCACTTTTCAGCGGTTTTTATTAGCGTTAGAACATCGCACGCCTTAAAAATAAAATGTTGTATTTTTGGCTACATGGCATGGCACTTAAAATTTATTTATAGTACAGCACATGAAGCTACTACAATCTGTCAAATTTCTTTAATAGATTTTCAACTTTATCGCTAAAGCATAAGGTTCAAAGTTGATTGGGAAAATTTGGCAGTTTAGGGTAGCTTGATGTGCTAGCGTCTGTACCTACAATATATTCTGAATGAAGACCTCAAAATTTGTGACTGTTCTTTGGTTTTGATAGGCTCTCCCCCTAGTATAAGTGACTTTACATATTTATTACATTAAACATCACTGGCGTAATATGGGTGTACTATAGCTTATCCTCTTGGGGAATACAAGCGTATTTTACGTGTGTTGATTTTGTAATAAATTTTAGCGTCAACGAGAATACACCCCAGTCCTCGCTAATCTGAGGCAAATAGACTTATTGTGATGATTTCTTTATTCAAGCTTTATGGTTTCAATCTACATACACGTGAACGCCTTTTTTTTAAGGATTGGAAATCATTAAATGACCCTTCCCGCTCTGGGTGGAGCGGAATGGAGTGTCAGACTCTTACTGACTAAAACCCACCCGTGTTCCTTCCTTAGCCCTTTACGTTCCGGGGCAACGGTAACCCTTTCGTACAATCCCGCTACCCCGGCACGTGTACGCCTTTACCTAAGCATAGAGAACAATTCCATATCAAGGATTTCATATTTCATTGTTCTTTTTTCATGCCTTACCAACATTATAGAATAGAATAGAATATTTTTATTTCGGTTAGTAACAATTTTAACTTAAATTCTAGTGTTATTAAGTTACAGTCACATAAAAATGTACAATTAAATTTTGGCATGGAGCCGCATCCACCTCCGCAACATCGGGGAATCCCACCGATCTACGAATACACTGAGAATACTGTTGGTGCCGCCGCGAACACGAGACATCAGGGATGCACATCTGTTCCTAATAATAGCGGCAAAACCATCAATATTATTATCTGCAAACATCCCTGACGCACTACATCGCCACGGCAGCCGCAGCAGCATTATATCGTACAATACCTCGGTAGGCTACAAAATATGGCGCTCACGGCAAATTACACGGAACACGTGAATCGTCACAGCCAGTATCACATGTGGCAGAGTTGTGTGACGAATGACGTCATATCTCACACATACACTTACCCGTGAAGTGGATTAAGTGGTGCTTTCAACCGCTTGATGTATGGACGCGGATCTTGCTTGATTCATAAGGACCATTTTCCTGTAACGCGTTTGGTACTATGGAAGCGGTGTGTCATTTTGTTTTCGCTCTCGTCTGCCTTCAGTGGTTATTGTTCCAGTGGTTCTATAAAGAGAATGATGCTTAATTCATAAGGACCAAATCCGCGTAGCGAGGTACGCGAGGTTGTCTGAAAATGCTTCTCTGAGTACTTTATTAGGATCATTCTGTGTGGTTTCACTCTTGTTCCGTTGGTTTGCGTTTATTTTTTTGCTAGAATTGTGTTGTTAATCTACTAGTGTTTTGAACTGCTTGATTTATGGTCGTGGTTGGTGCTTGATGCATAAGGACCGTTTTTCCCTAACACATTGTATAGCGTGGGTGTTATTTTGCGGCGTAGGACTTTCTTTGTTATCCCTATATTTTACATTTTAATGAACTCAAAATCTTTTATTTTTAAATCAAAAGGCCACAATTCAGATTCACCCACGAGAAATAAATTGTTATAGTATTTTGATGAAAAGTGAGTTTTATAAGTGGGTGGAACATGATTAACACTAATTTACCAAACTTAACGGGTGACAAAGCATCTATATCTTTAACAAAACTTATCTGTGTAATGAGTGACTCATTAAAAACCATACTTTGATATTTGTTTTTTTTATATTATACCCACGATAGCAATTATTTTGTCAGAATATAAAGTTTTAAGCAACGCTTTATTTATTTTTTACTGTACAGATCTAGCTAGCTAGCACACCAACCTACCCGAAACTGTCAAAATTTTCCAATCAACTTTGAACCTTATGCTTTAGCAATAAAGTTGAAAATCTATTAAAGAAATTTCACAGCTTGTAGTAGCTTGATGTGCTGTCTGAAAACCAAATAATAATCGTGTCTATGTAACATTTGATTTTTTTATGTACCTACGGCAACTAATTACTAAAAACAAACTAGGTTATCAAACTCTAATATGTGTTTATACACTAGAAAATAAATAATCTTACACTGTTTGTCCACCGCACAACATCAACGTGACGTCAACGTGAAACGAGATTATTCGAACCAAGCGTGACGTTCTGGTGACTACGTGCGATGGACACGCAGCCATAGTAAATGTATGTATCGCTACGTCAGTGTCGTCATCTCGCTGACGTCCCGTTGAGGTCCCGTCGTCGTAGCGGTGGACAAACGGCCTTATTGTTGCTAAAATATTGGTATTCAGCTGCATGCAGTTAGACTGGAAGCCCACCCCAACATAGTTAGAAAAGGCTAGGTAGATGATGTCTCGTCACTAATCACATTTTCGAGAACAAAGCGAGTACAAAAACCAACAGTACCTCCCCGTGCTATTTTATGCGGCAACTTATCATCTTTGGCGGAGCTATTTTTCGAATGTTTTACCTCGTTTAGCTGATGTCTGGTTCCTTTGATGACATCCTGTCTATTAGGGGTAGCTATCAACCTTTTGTATTCCACGTTTTTCCTTTGTTCTACGTAAAACTGGGAATATTTCTCAGGTATGTGGGTGAATATTTGCATGAATCACTTTGCGTGTTTTTTTCCTTAAGTTACCAAAATATGTATGTAATGTTTTGGGACGTGTGCGGGTATGTTATTTTCTTGTCTTTAAGACAGAAATCTTAGCGTCAATTTTCATAGTTCAGGAACTCGCTTGTCTGTAGGATTTATTTGTTTGTGGTTGTCATATTTCCTCTTCGTTAAGCCCAAGAAGCTTATAGATAAAAGTGGAGGAAACACTCTACATACCTAAGTGAAGACTACTGTGGTCGGACCTCTCTTTCTGAACACATACATATGACAAAGAAACCACATATCAGTGTCTCGTTCTTATGTGTGTATTTAGAAAGAGAGTGTTCGACCACAGTGTTGCCTCCACTTTTATCTATAAGCCTCTTGCTTAAATTGTTGACCCGTCTGTCATTAGTAGATCTTTGACAGTTGTTACGAATAGTTATTAGCCTGAAAGTCTGACAACCTCGTCTTACTAAAGGGTATCGCATTACCCAGTATCTGGGTTGTGGAGGTCAGATAATCAATCGCTCCATGTAAAATACTGTTCCAGCTGCATTAAGTTAGACGGTAAGCTGACCTTAGCATAGTTGGGAAAAGGCTAGGCAGAAGATGATGATGTTTCCTCTACTGCCAGGTCAGTGCAGTTGGTTATTGCATTAACCTGTCAACATTACACACACTTGAATTTAAATACTTTACCGTGGACAATATTGAATAGTTGTTCAGAATCTTACGCGTGTTCTATGTTATTCTCGGTGGCTCACCTCTAGTAGTTACTATCCCGTTATACCTCTCGTAGCTATCACATAATACTTTTCTTAGAACCTTTCATACTTCTTGTATAAATAAATTCCTTCTTAGAGAAGACGATGTTGTAAACATAGGATCAACTTAATAGATATTTTAAGCTCGTTATGAACGTAATATAATAAAGCTGAAGGGTTTGCTTGTTTGTTTGAACGGCTAATCTAACAGTCGGATTTGATAAAAATCTTTCTGCATTTTATAGCTCAATTCTTGAGGAAGGTTATAGGCAATAAAACTTTTGGGATACATGAAGAAGCATCTTCGTGTAGCGCAGTTTGTTCCACCAGTTACTCAACTGAACTGGGCGCTCGGCGCATCCTGGACAGTCTGGCGGAGTCCGGCGTCAAGCAGTCTGCTGTGTTTCGTCGATGTGTGGCAGTTTCAGTGCTTTAGGCATCTTCTGGGCACGCTCGTTCCATCATAGACTTCATCCATCGCTTTCCATCAGGCGTGATCGAGGTCATGAGCGAGCCCATTCAGCAAATAAAAAATAAAATAAAAAAATCACGCTGTGAGTCACAAAGAATGCTTAGCGAAAACGAAGTAAAAGCGCGGGTGATGCGATGCGTCGTGGAGGGTGGAGGAAACAAGAAATTGGACGCGGACGAAATCGCGGCCAGGAGCTAGTGTGTGAGATAAAACTACTTTTCTTTCACATCACGATCCTCTCTTACGCGAAGAGTATTGTTTAATAGCAGCTTAGCATCATACTGACCTAAGGTCCGGTCGCGCTAAATTTGCCAAAGATGTAAACAACAATGGCCGCTCGAAATAAAATAAAATCGATTTACAAGAACATTTATTTTAAGTAATGTTTGTTTTCGTCTAAATCTCCAAGCTAACTAGACGAAAACAAACATTACTTAAAATAAATCTTCTTGTATATCAATTTTCTTCAATAATTTTGAGCGACCATTATTATTTACATCTTTGGCATATTTAGCGCGACCGGACGATATATAACTTAGTTTAGTGAGACTGGAAGTTGATTCATCTGTTTTGTTAGTTGGAGCTAAAACAGTGACTGTGTATTTTGATGAAAGCCTGCTAGCTGTTGATACTGGAGGCAAATGTATGTTCTAAGCTTTTGTAGAATTAGTATAAAGTTTGTCGTGTTTGTGCCTGGAGAATTTAACTTCTTGTAAGAGGAAAGGCATTTTTTCTCATCTATATTATTTTAACTAATATTATAAAGAGAAAAGATTAGATATTTTGTATGTTTCTTAAAACGGCTGTACGGATTTGGATGAAATTTGGCATATGGTAGAACATGACCTGGTTCCTTATCCTATATATATAATTATATATCTTACATAGAATACATTTTATGCCGATATTCCCACGGGATCGAGACCTATCAGTATCTGGGTGAAAATCACATAATTAATCATCATTTGGCATGTCATAATACAGTCTTATGATTACCTTATAAATAAGAAACAACTTACTAACTTCAAAGATCGCTTTTTGATATAAGACCTCTATTGTGTCGGCCAAGTCTGCAAGACAAGTCTGCAAGGCTGAATTGGGACTGGGCGGGTCACACTTATAGGATGCATCCAGACAGATGGGCCAAAGTCGTCACACAGTGGGTGCCTGAAGACGGACGTCGTCACCGAGGCAGGCCCAAGAAGCGCTGGCGTGACGATTTGGACTCGTTCCTAACCGACTGGACGGAGAAGGCACAGCACAAGGAAATGTGGAAGAACATGGGGGAGGCCTTTGCCCAGCAGTGGGACAGTACGGGCTAACAGAAAAAAAAAAAAAAAAAATTGTGTCGGCCTATATAAAATTTCCACATTTATATCTGTAATCCGTATCGTGTACATGAATCATGATGCAGGGCCAAGACATGGTAGTCGATGGGCCAGTAATCAACATAAGAGGAACATTAAAACCACTCGTTTTCTTCGTTAACGTTGAACATCCAGTTTCTATAATAAAGAGTATTATATTCTACTAGCTGCGCCCCGCGGTTTCATCCGCATAAGTTTCCCGTGGGAATATCGGGATAAAAACTATCCTAATATGTCCTTTCCTGGGACTCAACCTATCTCTATACCAAATTTCATTTAAATCGGGTCAGCGGTTTAAGCGTGAAGAGGTAACAGACAGACACACTTTCGTATTTATAATCGCGAAAGCGACGCGGTGTCTTAGCACGTTACAGTGGCATATCTCTCCCAACATTTTCGCCTAGCTAGCAGCTCCTGTCCAATCTGTAGATGTGATGCCTTCTTCTTCTGAAGATACCATTATAGTCCGCCATTGTTTACTACATTGCTACGTTACACTTAACATAACATAACATCACACCTGTAACTCTCAAAGGGTAAGGCAGAGGTGTACCAATAGTACACACACTTCGATAGTTGTGTTTCGTTTCAGTCCCATTTAATAGGGGGCGAACCTATTGCCATCATAATCATACATAATCAGCCTATAATGTTCCCACAGCTGGGACACAGTCCTCCTCTCGATGAGAGGGAGTGGGCCGTAATTCATCACGCGGGCCCAGTGCGGGTTGGCAGATGTCACAATATGTCGTTGAAATTTTGGTTCTAGGACATGCCGGTTTCCTCACAATGTTTTCCTTCACCGTTTTGAGAGCAGTGGTGATGAAATAATTTACACAAAGTAAAGCGCCTGTCTGGGTTCGAACCTACGACCTACAACTCGTAAGTCGCGGCCGTTACCACTTTGCCACCACTGCTCTATTGCCATCAACCGGGAACAATTCCAAACAACTGAGAAATTCCATATAAGAAATTCCTTAAAGCTAACAACACTTTGATCGACCTGAGAATGGATCTCAAGACCTCATGCAAAACACTCAAGCGCGTTCACAGCACACTTCTGCATCATAAATCAACCAAAGATCTTTAACACTCTTGCAAAGAAACTCCATCCACCGAACAAAGACAAACCGAAATCTTCAAAAACCAACCGTTTCTGAACCACTATTTTATTCTAACTTTTAACGAGTAGTAGTTCGTTCCGTTTCACGGGTAGTCCGTCACGGCCACCGACTTTGTTTCAGTACGCCACATAAATCTTAGGTCTGGACGACTAGCGGGCTTTTAGTCTTACATTACTTTTGAGGTTGGAATCTTTCTGTGCAGCGTATTGGAGTTTAAAGAGTTGGACTGTACTCTTTCGAAGATAGGCTATTTTGTTAAAGATTCATGGTGGTTTGAGAGTGGAATGCAAGGCTAGTTTGAATTCTCTGTTGGCAAATTCAAGAGGGAACTCTTCTTTAAGATTTCTTCCTTTATCATTGTAAAAATAATCCGGTTGCCTTCCTGTCATAATTTCTAGCTCACCATTGTCTAATGGCTGGGTCTTTTAAGCGGTTGAATACCATGATTACAGAAACAATTAAAAAGCCATTGTGTCTCGCGTGGATTCACGTTCTAAGGGTTAATCTCTAGATACTACGATCATATTCATCCTAAAATATTCCTACTACCAGGACACGGGCCTTCTCCCTATAAGAGGGAGCTACTACAAATTACCAACGCGGACCCAGTTCAGGTTGATTGATGACACAATTTTTCAATGGTATCTAGGACATGCCGGTTGCCTTACGATGTCTTTCTTCACTGATTTGAGAGCAGTCGTGATGAAATTAATTATACAAAGTACCTTTGCCTGTCGAACCCACGACGTACAAGTTGGGGCCGTTACCACTGGACCACCACTTACAATACAAAGACAACTGTCATTAAATCAATCATAAAATCTGTTTACAGCCACCAGTAGTGCTATTCTGTCAAACATCTCACCGTGAAACCTTAGGTGTTCGAGGTGTCGGCGATGTGAAATGCTGGTGTGTTGCACCACTCACCAAACCCGCTCGACTCCCTTATGTTATATGGACTAGGTAGGTTCGTTTGATTTCCAGGAGATGAGGGATAGGAGGAAGGATAAATAACATGCACTTGTTACCTTGAATACGAATCCGAAGACATCTTTATTCTCACTACTAAAAACGATGATCTGTCAAAATGCCAGTAGTACAATGTTACAATGATGACTAAAATATTAACTAAAATTTTGCAACTTCACACAGGGAGCATGAAGTGAGCTATCAATAGTATCAATTCCTAGCATCAGATGGTATGACAGTTCACTAGATGCTCTCTTCATCTACGTTATCACGGCGAGAATTTTACAGAATATTTCGGCTGGACTGGCGATCCTCTTTGTACTGTCAGGTCCACTTTGATCTCCTCGCTGATTGCCTGCATAATAGCCGCACGGGTCGATCTTCAGGTTAAGCAATGCTTGCCGCGGTTGGTCCTTGGATGGGGGACCATCTTAACATACCAAGACAGGCGTGGCTCGGAAAGCATGTTAAGCCGTTGGTCCCGGCTGACATTCGTGGATCTTTGACAGTCGTTACGGGTCGTCAGAAGCTCGAAAATGACAACCAGTCTTACCAAGGGGTATCGTATTACCCAGTAACTGGGTTGTGGAGGTAAGATAGGCAGTCGCTCCATGTAAAATACTGGTACTCAGCTGCAACCGGTTAGACTGGAAGCCGACCCCAACATAGTTAGGAAAAGGCTAGGCAGAGGCTGATTGCCCGCTGATTCCGCGCAATGAGCATGATACGAGGGGAGGTCCAAAAGTTCGTGGAATGAAAGGGTTTTAAATAAAATTAAACAATAAATCTATTTTTCCTTTTCAATATAATCACCCTTAAGCTGAATACATTTATTAGATCTATGAATTAATTTTGCTAAACCATCGTAAAAATATTTTGTATCTTTTGCCTCAAAATGAGCCAAAATTGCCTCCTTTACCTCATTGTCGTCGGAAAATTTCCTTCCCCTTAAGTCTTTTTTTAAATTGGGGAACAAATAAAAATCACTTGGGGCCAGATCTGGACTGTAGGGTGGGTGGACTAGTGATTCGAAGCCATGCGTGTGCATAGCAGCCATTGCAATTTTGCTCTTGTGAACTGACGCGTTGTCTTGCAAGAGCAACACACCCTTGGTCAATTTTCCTCGACGTTTTTCCTTGATGGCATCCTTTAATTTTTCTAATATCGTTGCGTAGTATTCTCCGGTTATGGTCTTCCCCTTTTCTTTGTAATCAATCAGTATTATCCCCTCACAATCCCAAAAAACAGTAGCCATCAACTTTCCAGCCGAATCCGACACTTTGAATTTCTTTGGCGGTGGTGTCCCCTTTTTATGCCATTGCATGGACTCTTGTTTGGACTCAGGCTCAAAGTGATGAACCCATGTTTCATCTCCGGTAACAATCCGCTCCAAAATCTGTGCAGGTTCGTCTCCACACAACTCCAAAAATTGTTTCGACGCATCGACGCGCTGCTGTTTCTGAAGCGGCGTGAGCATTCTCGGTACCCATCTTGCACTGACTTTTGTCATACCCAGGTGGTCATGTAGGATTCGCAAAATGGTGGTATCTGATACTCCAACTAATGCAGATAGCTGTTTTTTCTTCAAACGGGTGTCCTCCAGTACAATTTTTTCCACTTTTTCGACGATGTCTGATGTGGTGGCCTCAACTGGCCTTCCTGAGCGGGGGTCGTCTTCAATCGACTCCCGACCATGTTTAAAAAGACCATGCCACTTGTAAATCACTGATTTACTAGGGCACTGTTCCCCATAAACGGTTTCCATTTCATTAAAAATGGTCTGAGCGTTCTTTCCTTGCTTTGTAAGGAATTTTATCACAGCACGGTGTTCAATTTTCTCCATAGTTTCAGTTTTCTTCCAGATTGACTTGTTTAGCAGGCGAGTATTCGTAAACGAATGACGCAACAGGGCTGAAACTCAATTTATATACTAATGATGAGTACCCAATTAGTATGACACTAAGCGAGCGCCCCTATCCCCACTCCATCCCCTCCATTCCACGAACTTTTGGACCTCCCCTCGTATATTAGATCGTACCGAGGACGAAGAATTTCTCCCAAAAAACAATCTCACGAACAACGAACCATTTCAAAGCGTCATTCACTTCGCTTACAATGAATGAACCAAGAACTTGTCGGGTTAACGGAGGGTAGAAGAAACAGATTGTGTTAAAACTAAGTTCCATGGAACAGTTTCATCGCAAAATATGTTAATGGCACTTTAAACTTGTTAGAATTAGTTTTCTTTTTGAATCACATCGTATTTGCTTTTTAAATGGCATCGATTTGGAGTTTAGTTTTGTGGAGCGATTAATCTGTTAGTAACATTGTAGTTTTGTTAGAGTACGAATTTATTTTGAAACTGGATTTTTTGTTTGTCCTTTTCGTGGCTCGGTTTTGTTATCGGTTTGACATTTTGTTGTTATTTGTTTGTTTCACTGGGGAGTTAATACCGCTACTATTACAAGCTCAATGTATATCGTATAACCGCCAGTAGCTATCGTCTTGTTAAGTGTTACAATTGATTGACAATGGCTTTTCATGATTTTTTTTTCCCTTGTCCTAGGGTTCAACAAAAGGATGGACCCTAATCTTATTACAATCTAGCCTTATAAATAGACTAATAAGTAATTTAATTATAACCTAAACTATTAAATTGTCTTTAGTAAGAATGTGTCCAATAGCACGCTTTTCATGAATGTATTTTTTTTTGTAAGAACGCCGAAAGCCTCGTCATGCAGAGTCAGCATTCAGAAAAGTTTTTATTTTTACAAATTTTGTAAGCAAATTAATTTACCGTATTTACTTTGCTTATCTCATAAAAGTAATAAGACTTTCTCTATACCTGTTTAAATTATAATCATAACAAAATGAATATCGTTTCTCTGTCAAAATAACCAGAAATAAAAATCCAAAGCTATTAGAAAAGCTACTCAATCAAGTCCAAAATATCTTCGGTCGTCGTAGTGAAGTGCCCGCGCTTACAATTCGGTCCGACAAGCTGCAATATCCGGGGACTGAACACACCGACACTCGTCTAGTACATAACCGGACAACTGCATATCACTAGTGACGATATTTTAGTTCGATTTTGAAGAATAATTTTATAATATTTTTTTTTTATATACCTAGGTACCTATTTAATAACATTGTGTGTGCATGTTTTATTGTTTAAAATGTGTTTTGCCGACCCCTAGTAACGCGCACTGGCAACAAGATGATGATAAAAATATATAATTGTTCAAGAAAAGGTTTTTTATTTATTTATTTAAATAATGCATATAATTACAATATTAAGTCTTATACTAAAATGGTAGGTATATAATAATGGGATCGACCTGAACCTGTATTTCAGGTATTATACGTGCAAATTAGCTTACTACATTAATATTCCGAAGATTGATGATATACATAAGTAGTGAGTAACTTAACAGACATGATAGTATAATACTGAATTAAAAATAATATGGCATTTCATACAAACTTTCAAGCCCTTGTTTTTCGAAATGAATGAACAGATTTTAATGAAGCTTCGTACACATAAGCAAGATACAAAGGTCTAAAAAGTTTGTTAAAAACATTTTCGATAAAATAGTGTTACAGCCATATTAGACCGATTTTAAATTTTCCATAGAAACAGAGATTTCCAGTTATCTTTTTTTAAATAAGAAATTTCGTTTTGGTCCATGGCTAAAAAAACGTTAGAAAATTTGAATTTCGTGGGCTTCCCTGACGCTTTCGCTTTAAGGGGACTACAGGACCTAAACGCAAAAAACGCAAGTTTTATAATGCCTAAAAGTATATGATCGACTGCAGTAAACAAAATCAGAGAAACGTAATATTCTTCAGGATATAGGCTAGTTAGATAGTGTGTTGAAAACATAACGCAACTACAGTACGATCTGATACGATAGAAAAAAAAACTTGAAAATACCTCTAAAAACTTTCTTTTCACAATAAAAACAATACTAATATACATAATTATGTAAAATCATTTTGATTTTTTGTCAGATTATTCTACAAGCAACATACTAAACTAGTGTTTTATTTTTTTAGTCCAAACAATAGATTTTTTGTAAATAGATAATTGCTTCATATTTTGCAATAAATTACCAGAGTTGTGTAATCGCGCTTCTCTATCTTTTCTATGCAGTCCGAAAGTGACCGCGCTTTAGGTCAAGTAGTCCCCTTAACTCGCTATCTATTTAATTTATCTCCCAGAACCGTTTTCAGTAAACTTTACCTACATGAAGCTCGTTTATTATATTTTTTAATATTTTCATCATCATATTTTCTTCTCTACAACGTTATAACATACTTTAATGTTCTAAGTTATGCTCAGAATATTAAAAAGACTCATATATGTGAGATATTTTCAAGTTCATGTGAGACACGGAACTTAATTGACAATTATTTAGAAAATTCTTGGTTGTTAAAATTTTCATTTCCTGCTGGTAACGCTTCCTAATACGATTTTATATGGGGTCGTTGATACACGAGATCATAGATAAAAAGGCACATTGGTTTAAACACAAAATGTCACACACGTATTCAATTTCAAAGGATTACGTTCTCATTAAATCACAATTCAATAAAACTTGAAAAAAAAATCATAGAAAATAAAAGTGTATTCCTAGGTAAAAAATGAAACCAGGAATTAATTTAAATGAAAAATGATGGATGACACATCCTGTAACCCAAGGGCTAGCTTTTACCTTGGCCAGAAGCTAAGTATTGCCATACAACGTGGCAATGCCGCCAATCTCTTGGGTACATTACCAGTCGACAGCGATGCGGAGGAATTTTTCGACGCCATATTTTGTTTGTTTGTTTTTTGTTTGGTTTGGTAAGGTTAGGATGTGATATTATATTTTTATTTCAATAGTTTGTTAGATTATGTAGTATTAGAAATGCATCCAGTGGATATATTTTTATCCCCCACTGAAAAATTATACTTACTTTGACAAGTTTACTCCGTTCTTTATGTTCTTATTCTTAATATTCCGCTGCCACTTACCGCGTTATGACGTTGACCAGCAGACTAAAGTAATAATGTGTGGCGCTAGCGATGCTCGCCAGTTCTTTGTCGGAGTCCTTTAAATACACTACTTTTATATAAAGCACTAGAAGATTTAGAAAGTTTTTGCGAGTTCGTCAATAGTCCTAGTTTCTTGTTCTGTATTTTACTTATATATTTTTAGGGTTTTTGTTTATACAAACAGCCCTAAAAATAAGTAAAATGCACTATTAATGTTTATAAATATACAGGGTTATTGGAAAGACACAACCTCTTAAGACGTCATTGTACTCATCATCATGAACAACTTTTACTATGGGACCAAACCTGAAATCGCGAAAGAAAAATCAGCTGTTCCCTATATTTTGACGAGTTACACGAACATAAATGTAGGGAACAGCTGATTTTTTTTGATGGGACAGACAGACGGACAGCAGAGATTACTTTAACTACATGTTTACCCCTGCGAGTATACCAGCGTGATGTATGTGTTGTGTAAATGTGAATGTAGTTGAAATATGAAAGTGAATGAGTTGGATAAAATCTGAAAAGTATTACTTTATCTAAAAGCACCACTCACAAACGAGATACGGCAGAAGTTTCCATAATTGTTTTAATTATTCGTGTACTGTTTTTGTGCACCTCACTGTACGGAGAAACGTCGACGTTTTTACATTCGCAAACACGTAGTTCATTTGCAGTGTATTCAAAATGACCCAGTTCTATTTAGTTTTTAAAGGTAGCCTAACTTTTAGACGGGCAGTATTTTTATTTTGAATGTTCCTTTCGTTGGCCATTTACATGTGTTTGCAAATGAGCTTTTAGTTTAAAGCTTGGTATTACTTTTTAGATACTGAATGGATAATTTACTCATTAATTTTGTAACTTTTTAGTCAACCTTTTCTACACATTGCACGCCTGTATTCCCCGAAAGGTTAAGCAGAGGTGATTTGAAGAGACTCTAGAAGAGAGCCCCTTTATTTAATTAAACAGCAATAGGTTTTCATTCTAATATATTTATAGAAAGACTTTACATTACCATATTAAAGCTAGCATTCACTCTACTATCATTTCTTCTAAAATCGATATGATTCGTGGACAGTAGCGTGGGTTATGCGTTTGTTTACTATTATACCTTAGCTAACTATTAATATTGTAATGCATAACTTCACTGTTTTTTGTCCCGAATAAATAAATACTAAACAAAAAATACTGAATAAAAAAAAATTATACCTGCTTGAACGATCGAATGGAACACGCCCTCAATTACACGCCTGCTTCGAGAGCGAGTGGGCTGTAATCTGCCACGCGGGCCCAGTGCGGATTGGTAGATGTCACGTGTCTTCGAATTTTTGGTTCTAGGACATGCCGGTTTCCTCACGATGTTTTCCTTCACCGTTCGAGAGCAGTAGTGATGAAACTTTGTACACAAAGTAAAGCGCCTGTCTGGCTTTGAACCCACGACCTGCGACTCGTAAGTCGGGGCCGTTACCACGAGTCCCTCAGGTATGTTATTATTTTTGATATTCTATAATCATACAAAGTTCACGCTTTAAACCACATTAAAAATAATTTCAATAAAAATAAAAAGTCCTTTTAAAGCTATTCTCGTTTGATTCAGTTTGTAGTCAATAAGCGTTTCCATTAAGGGGAAGGGTCATGAGAAAGTAAGCCACTTTATATTGTTCCACTGCGGCTAAGTGAGCGCAATGTAGACCGGGAGCGAGCATCTAGTTTTCGCTTTTTGTGATTTATGAATAGTTGAAGTCTGTCATGTTTCTTGCTCAACGCTGCTTGACGTTGAAATTAGGTGTCTAACGTGTTGGAATAAGGCTCATTTTATCATAAGGCTTAAATTATTTAGACGGTGATGTGGTACGAGGGAGATACTCTGGGGATTTTGTCAAATGCAGTTGCTGCTATGGCTCTGTTAATACCGGTAAAACCGGCTATCATTTTCCTTAGCGGATATCTTTTCCCTAACACGAAAAATAACTTAAATCATGAATTGTAAATAAATTTATATAGCTGACAGCATTATTTAATCTTTAGGGTAAATTTGACTTAGCTCACCGTCCGATCAGGACCAGGCCCGTGCCGGACTGCGCGTATGTGTTCTACGCGCGCCTCAAAAAGATGTCAGCAAAAGGGAAGGGACCCGTTAGGGCCGAAGCCTGCCGGATCAGCGGAATTGTCCGAAAGGGTTACCGCTGCCCCGGAACATAAAGGGCTAAGTAAGGAACACGGGTGGGTTTTAGTCAGTAAGAGACTGACACTCCCTTTCACTCCACCCAGAGCGGGAGGAGTCATTTGACCCGCAACGACTGTCATAGATTCCCGAATGACAGCCGGGACCAACGGCTTAACGTGCTTTCCGAGGCACGGGGGGGTCTTGGTATATAAAGATGGTCACCCATCCACGGACCAACCACGGCACGCGTAGCTTAACCTGATCTTTCGACCCGTGTGGCTGTTATTAGCTAGATGTCTGTGTTATTGTTCTTTGTGTAGTTTTTTTTGGAAATGAAATTATTAGAAAAGTTTTCTATGAAAGTAATTATTTTGCTACTCAAGAATATCGAAACATTTTTAACATATACGTGCTATATTAATTGCTTTAACAACTTCTAAGGTAAAAAGCGTTCCTAAAACATTGCTCAGAATTAGTTAATTGGTAAAATCTAATAAATCTAATAATTTTAAAGGACGACGAACAATTTTTGGTTTCGTAATAAAAATCTTTGCAGTTTTATATTATCTAGAAGCTTTTTGATTGAAACTTGAATTAACTAATTTAAGTCTAGAGTTTTCATTATCATTCATTATGTTTTAAATCATTAATTAAACCTTGAGTTAGCTGTCTTAGTTTAAGACCTAGATTTTTAAAGGTTTAATTAGAAACTTTTCAGAAGCTTTAAGTTATCGTGATAATATCATATTAATTCATGCAAAAGAGAGTTTCTTGCATGTTTTTTTTATTTTTATTTTGTGTCTCTTTTCTTTCATCTTACGAAGACTAATCAAGTATTTTTGACCACATTGCCAAAATTGTCAAAGTAAATACGGAACATACTTCACGACAAAGATTTAAAATAATCAAAGTAGTATGTATCGAAGTTTTATTATTTGTTTCTTTTTTGTACTATTTATTTCTTAATTAAAACTTTATGCACAGAAACACATCTTTATGTACAAAGAAAAAAATAAGGAAAGAAAGGAATAAAGAACCGAAGGAAATTAGTAGGATAATATAATAATAATAGGATTATAGATAATTATAATATTTTATAATAACTTTTTCATCACACTAGTCACACTAGTATTATAAAGGCGAAAGTTTGTGAGTGTGTGTGTGTGTGTGTTTATTACTTCTTCACGCTCAAACGGCTGAACCAATTTTGATAAAATTTTGTATGGAGGTAGCTGATGCAGATTATAATTAAGAATATAATGGATTACAATAAATTTATTTAAATAAATATTAATTAGTAATAATTAATTGAAAGTGGATTTAAATCTAATTAACATATAGGCTACTTTCTATACCAATATTCCCACGAGATCGAAAATTATGCGGGTGAAACCGCGGGGCGCAGCTAGTCAACAATAATTCCTTCAAGTTTAAAAATAAGAAATTGCATCGTTCCAACTCCCGTACTATCGCTAATGGAGTTAAGTTGCATGTTCCTTTGTCTTACCTGTAACGTTACCGTGCACGGAACCCATAACAAACCCCATCGATCATGTTCCGTTGTACCTGTGTTCTCTCCTGTCTATACCAGTTTAGAAGTACACTATTTCTGCGTCCATTCTATGTACAGACAACAAAAGAGATAAGTATGCAGGATCGTCGGATATAGTTGAAGTTTAATAAGAAACCGATGGATGTTGTTGACTGTAATTTAATTTGGTAAAAAAACTGTTTGTTTTCTATTAATAAAATATTTTTTTATTCGAGAACATATCCATCGATTTCTTACTAAACTTCAACTATATCCGACGATCCTGCATACTTATCTCTTTGTTGAATGTACCTATGTGTGACATTACAATCGATTGTCGGTGCACAGGGAAGATTTTGAATGAAGTAGTATGTAGTATCGTATGCTGCACCGGTTGACGTCATCACGTCAACGCCGGCTGTCGCTGAAAGCCAGCGCTGCGGCTCTGTCTCGTCTAGGGTCTTAGCATTATGCTGAGCGATAGCCGTTTTGCGTAGATGTAACGCATGTTTTCTCCCAACTTGTTCTTTTTTTTGTTTAACCAGGACAAGTCTAGACTACGCACTGCTTCTGAGAAATTCCAATAATTAAATCGTCAAGTAATAAAAAGAGTGAGCAGTGGTGGCCCGGTGGCAACGGCCCGGACTTACCCGTGGATTACGGCCGATTTATACGATTACGGGAACGTTATAAGCTGAATATGTAAGCAAAAAGTTCAATTTTGTACTGTCATCTCCATAACTTTATACCTCATAACTCATACGATCATAGAGGGGCTTGTGGTAACAGCAAGAGCTGCACTGGTCGATCGATTAGGTTAAGCTATGCTTGCCGAGGTTGGTATGGGTGACCATCTTTACACACCAAGACCCCTCCGTGCCTCGGAAAGCACGTTAAGCCGTTGGTCCCGGCTGTCATTCGTGGATATTTGACAGTCGTCACGGGTCGTCAGAAGCCCGAAAGTCTGACAACCAATCTTGCTAAGAGGTTTCATATTACCCAGTAACTGGGTTATGGAGGTCAGATCGGCAGTCGCTCCTTGTAAAATACTGGTACCAAGCTGCATCCGGTTAGACTGGAAGCCGACCCCAACATAGTTGGGAAAAGGCTAGGCGGATGATGATCTCCATAACTCATGTCTTTCTAAAAACTCGATGAACCTTACTAACGCCCAAGTACAGGACATTTCTTAGCCCATTTTAAAAAAAGCAACACAAAATAGTCTTTACTTAGAGTACTTTCATCCCTAGGGTATAATAGCATTCTCTATGACAGATTGTATAGAACATGTCAAACATTAGCTTTACATTCCGTAATTTCGAACGCCATATTGCACGGAAAGTGCATTTTATCATACTGTAGCTTTTTGAACGGATTTGTCGTCTAGTTCTGTTGTATGGTCCAAGTAAACAGTATTGTAGAGACCTTCTGGAAAAACCTCAAAATGTTTAATGAAGTCCTGCACCCTAATTGCGTAACACGCTATCAATCTCAATCTGAATCTTTTTGAAGGATATTGCTAATCCATTGCTTCATATGTTCGAAAAATGTGTCTGCTGAACTACGTAAATAAAGCAATGAATGTTGTTGAACTGTCAAAATGAAACCCATTGCTACTGATAGTGAGTTACGCTGATGTGCAATAGTTTTCAAAGCGATTCGTATTTCTACGAAGCTTTTCAACGTAACGTTTTTTAATTGCTAACAAAATGCCACTATCTCTAGGCTTTATTATACTATAGTTTAAAGTTAGCCAAAGCATTTATTTCAAATAGACACATGTTCCGTTTATCGATACATAACTTCCCATGCTTTAAAATTAGGGCAAATTATTTATGCGTAGTTCATTCTTTTCGTTGCATTTGTGCCTACAGCAGTTTTTTCAAATACATCATTATCAGACTATACCTAGCAGTCCACTGCTGGAATAGGCCTGGCGATTTTCGGTAATTCTTCTTATTCTTGTTACATAATACAATGTAACAAAAATAACCATTTAAAAGGGCATAATATTATGTGAGAATAATGTAAAAAAAACTCTTATCTTAAGAATTAAAGATAGGATCGCCAGGTCCTATCTTTAATCTTTTCTTTCCTATCTTTCTGGTCCTATCTTTTTGTTTTTTTTTCGCATCATCTCTAAACAGAGATGACGTGTGGATCAGTCCCATTAAGCTCAAGCTCATTTTGATGGCAACCAAATGGTCCAACTCATTCCATTCGCTTATAACCTGCAGCTCAGCTGAACCCGTCAGCGCCAAGCGCCGGCTTAAATAATAACTTCCTTCTAGCTCGCTCTTAGAGGAAATAGTGGCCCATACTTGCATGGGATTACCTAAATCGAGGGTTTGACCTCGTCGTGTTGTTTTTGGAAAAGGAGAAAATAATTGTTCCTCATCATCAGGTCAAGTTGAACGTCCAGCACTAATTGTCTGGCATTTTTTGCTAAACTGGGCTTTTTTGGCACAGCCGTGAGGCACACTTTTGACGTATCTAGTTTTTCTTTTCTTGATACGAAAGAGTTGCAGTCGTAATTAGCAGCGACGTCATTAATATTGCATTCGAATGAAACGATTTTCATTTGTTTTATAAGACGAACGAGCAGGGGATTGAGGAGGGGGGTTGGAGGGGGACTCAGGGGATCAGACCGGAATAAATCCTATATTGTTCTCACTACTAGTCTCTTCGAGAGGGAGTACCCCCAGTGCGGGTTAGTAAATGTCACGTTTTCAAAATTTTGGTTCTAGGATATGCCGGTTTCTCACGACGTTTTCCTTCAGCGTTTTGAGAGCAGTGGTGATGAAATTATTTACACAAAATCAAGCGCCTGCCAAGGTTTGAACCTATGACTTTACAACTCGTAAGTCGGTGCCGTTACCACTGAGCTACCACTGCTTTTATGAAAATCGTTATGAGATGATAATGTACCAGCTCATCACTAACTTTTCTTAGCAAAAATATTGCAAGCAATTGAAAACTGTGCTTAATCCTCCAAATATTCAGAATATTGGTTATGAAAATTTTACCAAACATGCACATATACCCAATCATCCAAATTGTGCGACTATTTATACAAAAATTTGATATTGCTATTTTAAATTTTTCCATATCGTTGGCCATTGATTGACAGGATTACCTAGATCAACAATCCAAATTGCAAACGAAAAAATGTAAGCTCTGTGTAAACTGTTTCGCATTCTGACTTTGTACCTATATTTTGCGTCAGATTTACAATCAACTGACGAGAATGATCGTTATTTTTATCGTCCATCTGAGGTAATGCGTATTTTTACCCGACTACGGCGAAGCAGTAAGGAGGGTTATGATTTTGACTAGTATGTATGTATGTTTAGGTATCTGATCCCTCATAACTTCTAAACTGCTTGTCATAATTGGACAACTGAAGTATCTTTGGAAGCGTCTTGATCGTCCGCTGGTTATAGGCTATATGACGTCACAATAAATTGAATAAGGCGGCCTCTAGCTGACATAAAGTCATGACCAAAAAGATTTTTTTTATCGTGGCGTGTTTGGTATCAAATGAAAGGAATTAATTAGCACATTTCAAAAATATAAATATTGCTGAAAAGCCCCAAAATATTTAAAAAACAAATAAGTTTAAAAACTAAAACCCGACTACTGAAAAGGATGAAACAAGCAAGACAAATATACCTGGTCGTTATAAACAAAAACGAATCGTTTTGCTTAGGTACCAATATGGTAGCATTTTTTATTGCCAAACTAGGTATATAAATAGATTCGTAAGCTAATTTTACCTGTGCAGTGATAGCTATTTCAATATAGGAGGGTGGGTCTATTATGCATATGGTCTTTACTTCATTATTAATAAAATAAAAGAGTCTTAATTTAAATCAATTACTGTCCGTAAATCATAGGGATCGGCCATAAATTGACATTCAACCTGAGGATAATAAAACAATAATGGGATCGACCATACCATATTATAATACTGTTTGTTCCATTCCCACAGACAAACCGTGAAAACGGATTTGCGGGGTATAGTTCATAAGTCAAGATAATTTTTTATAAACTAGTAAACATCATACCAACTTTGGGTCTCCGCAGAATTGTCGACAACGGAACAATTGCCATTAAAAAAAATTGAATACTTTCCGTCTGCCAGGCTTAAATGAAATTTTCCTTATTCCATTGGTCAAACAATAATTCACACAATACAAATAATTCATCATTCATCACAATATAAATAATTCCATTTCATTTCTGTACTGACAGAGAATTCAATCTCTTTTGAAATATCCTGTCCTATTCCAATAACATTTCTTCGAAAACACAATGTTTATCGTTTATTTCATGTATTCACGTCGACGTGACGTGTCTACGCCACTGTAAGGCTGCGGACACATTTCTCGGTAACATGCTGTGGCTGTCTGTCAGCTATGTTGTGTTCAATAGAGAAAGGAAATATCGATCAATACGAGAGATAGGCATTTGACAAATAAAATTTTGCTTTTTATTTTTTACTCTTGATGTGTCAAGAGTATAAAAAAGGAAGTTTAAAGCAAGTGATAATAGTAGATTGTACAACTAGTGCATAAAAGAATTCACCCGAGCCGCAGGCGAGGGTGGCTAGTTAAGTCGAGGGGTAAAATGGCTCGTTTGCCTGAGTCATACACTCTGCTTTTGACTTCGATTACGAAAAATGAAACAGGCATAAAGTATAATAAAGTAAACAAAAATAAGTACCTATAAGTATAATTAATCAAAAATGTTGCAAAGCATAGCTAATTCCCGCCAACAAACTTTATTAAAGTTTTTTTTTAATTTTCAACATATCATTTCAATATATCATGTACCTATTTAGTTACGATAGTATAATTACTATCGTAACTAAATAGGTACATGATATATGATGGATGGATGGATGGACATTAGTCCATCACTCAAAATCATTAGGTAAATAAATGTTACCAAAGAAATACAGACAGTGAAATATTTCCATAATCATTCTCAATCTGCACGCCTAGGTATTGGCGTGTAGATTGATGATCGTAAACTGTTATATCAGTAGGCAGGGGCTTCCACTTGTATAAGAAGGTGGAGTTTTGACACATACAATTAAGGCTACCTTCCATGAATATTTCTACCTCCCATTCTAAATATCAATAAATTAAATCAGCCTATCGCAGTTCACTGCTGGACATAGGCCTCTCCCAGGCTGCGCCACAACACCCTGTCCAGTCTGTCTGTCCCAGCCACCTTCTTAAGGTTACATTCTGGAGGTAGAAATACTTAACGTACAGCAGCGTCAGACAGCATCTGTCTGGCATTAATGCTGAAATGAGCATTTTTTGGCGCAGCCGTGAGGCACACACTATTGTTTTCTGAAACCTTTTTTTTTTCTTATTTTTTTTATTTTGTATTTTGTGTTTCACGAACTGTGTCCAAATTTTTTTTTCTTTTTCTTTCTTTCGTACAGCGGATAGCTTTTCTGCTGTAAAAAACTTGAGACTGATAATCAAATATCAATTTATTTTTACCTCGACTGCTGCCAGTCTTCGGGGCATGTTTCTGGATGACAGCGATGCGGACGAGTACTTCGACGCCTAAGTGTTCTTTTGTTTTTGCATTTATTTGTATAGTTATAGGTTGACCACTTAACTGTGACGTTGCCTGAGGTAGCTGCGTGGTGCGGGACGGGTGATAGTTGTCACAAGTTGACGAATCACTGAGCTCTCGCATCACGTCACCACGTCACCCCTTCCGCACCGCGCGCTGCTACCTCAGGCAACGTCTTAGTTAAGCCGTCGGCCTATAGTCTATTATTTTCCCCACAAATGTGTCCACATCCTTACCTTATGTATTCAAATAGTTCACAGCCCCACTTTTATTCAACATTTTACTTTTACGTTAAAGTTTCAATGAAAAGGGGTTAAATACAGCTATAGAAATTGAATCCTGTTGATTTTTGTGACAAACATAATTTTCATGTGAATTAAATGAATTCGTTTATTGAAAAAGAAGGCTGTTTATTACTTAGAAAAAGCGGCTACGATTGAATTTCATAAAATTAATGAGTGAAATGAAAGGTGTTTACGACGAAGCATATTATTATCTGCGTCTGAGAAGGGGAAGGGCAAAAATAAAACAATTAAAATTGTATATATTTATTTTTATATCCACGCAATTAATATCCATTCCAAGGTTACCTGCAAGAGATTGCAGAAAGCGATACAGTCAGCTGTTCTGAATTTCATGATATAAAAAAAACAAATAAAATTTTGCCGGAGGACATAAATCTACACTCAACACTCTCACTAGTTGCATTAATGATCTGGGTTTTGATCTTGTTTTTTTAATTAATCTTGTTCTATACAACCTGCCGCGCTACCAATAATGGCGACATTGTTTTAATAAACTAATTCGTATTTTGAAAACTAATCACCTGCGCCGCTCGCCGACATAGGACTCACTCTTTCCTTCAATTCGCCTACTCTTTGCACGTTATTTGTTTTAATTTTATTGACGCGATGTTATCAACCGTGACCCCGGCAAATGAGCCCTGCAATACAGTTCTTTAAGTTGAGGTTGCTCCAAGATGATATTTTATAAAATTGAAAATAAATAATAATGTTTAATGAAATTAAAATATATGTTCATAAAAGGAAAACGCGAAACCGTATACGAGTGTTAAATTAATGTGTGTAGGGTGTGTGTGTGTGTGTGTGTACTCGCGAAAAAAAAATCAGCTGTTCCCTACATTTTGACGAGTTATACGAACATAAATGTAGGGAACAGCTGATTTTTTTTTCGCGATTTCATGTTTGGTCCCATAGTAAAAGTTGTTTGTTATCATGAGTACAATCACGTGTTTAGGTATCGGTCACTAATTACCAGTCACCCTATATATTAAAGCGGCACGCTGTATAATAGAAATCAATTGCCGTGCGTTAGTCTCGCAAAAACTCGAAAGTGGCTCAATCGATTGAGATGTAACTTTGATAAGTTGTACGAGAGTGTGCGCGCCGGAGAAGGTTTCTAACAAAAAAAAACGACGCATTAGCTAGTTTATAATGAAAAATAACAGTGACGAATTCACACAGTATTGTTTGTTCAGCATAGACTTTCATGTAAACAAACCTCCTCTGTCCGTCTCATACCGAACCCCCTTCATCACCACCAAACAAAAGACGACAAAAAATTTTTTCACAAAAACTCAAGCATTCTTCACGAATTTTTTCCTGTCTTTGTAAGTAGAGAGGAGAATTCCTAACTGTCATGATATTATTATAAATCTTGCAGATAAGTGGTTGTCGCAGCGGCTCCTTGGTTTACACTAGTCATTTTTGTAAAAAAAAAATAACGAAAGATAAAGGATAGTGGAAGTTTTCGGAGGACCAGTTTTCAAAAGTTTTTCTTGAGATCTTTAAGTGTTTATTTTGCGTTGACTTCGCGTTTTTTTCGGGTTATTGAGAAAAGTTGTTGAAAAGGCTTGTTTACTTTGACTATATTTCAACGGTTAACAGATTATTGACTCCTAAAACACTGCCATTTTGTAAATGAACTTGTAAACCTGAGTGATGTATAGAAAGCAGGGATACTTTTTTTTTATTTGTTATGGACTTGCTCTTGACTCTAGTCTAGGTCAAAGGTGACAGAGACAAAGTCGACGATGGAGCGAGCTTATCCAGAAGAAGCCTGTTCACTCTCACTTTGAAGAGATTTGGGTTGTATGCGCTTGGAAAAACAGACGCAGAATGTAGAAATTTATTGGGTAACCTTTATGAAAACATCGTCACTCATTAACACAATCGATACCGCAATAATCCTCCTTCACACTCAAACACACACAACCAAGAAACTCATGAACCACATAAAGAAAAGTAATCGACATCGCAGCCCGTAATCATATCTCGCGCCTTGAATGCCATCTGTCATGGGCGACAGAAGATTGATGAAGACGCCCCCAGCAAACATGTACGGCGGCATGTTCCGGACAATTAGCGTTACACAGATTACTGAATGTAACGTAATAAATGTGTATGAGGGAATTGAGTGATAATGTTTAGCTGTGTGATTTATTAATATTTTGTTGCTAAGAATATTGCGGGCTTTAAAGGTGACTATAGCGCACCGACTGTCTAAATGGCAATTCGGCTAGGCCGCAGGTGACTGAAATCGCAAGTTCCAAAGTAGTTCGACTTTTGTCGTTCGACCGTGAAAATAAATCGCCGCAACATGATGATTTTGATGCAAAATGAACTAGTCACCTGCGATTTTTATCGACCTGTGTATTCTGGTGGCGATTCGGCTTGTGAATGAAATTGACTGTAAATCCCCCATTAGGCCTTTGGATGTGTTTGAATTTTAGTTGTGCAAGAAAGTGAATACTGCGCTAGACAGAGTTATTACAACAATAAGACAGACAGAGCCTTTGCCTGGTTCTGATGTTCATGGATCATATACATAATCTGCATTCGCGATTTATTTGCCAAAAAGGTAAACAAATTTTAGTTTTTGGAAAAATAACATTAAATCCTACACAATAAAGTTCAGTTTACGCTACAACTTCAAACATTTTTATAACTTTTTCAATAGTGCTAGTCACCCTGAAATCAACTTAATTGTCATTAAAATAACGTTGATATTTGTTTAACTTGAAATAATATTAATTTAAAACATAAGTTTGATTAGACTTTACATAAACTCACGCCTTCTTTACATGGGGGTAGGCAGAAACTACAGAACTCTACGTGCTATGATCTTTACATACTTCTTTTGCCACGTTTAGGTACATTCATTTTCATGTGATCATAGCGAATACTACCCACCTGACCTTTCTGAAGAACATGACTAATCGTTTCCATTCACATCTGCTTTGTAAATACCTCTTGTTCACGGAGCATTATAGGAATATAACATAACATAACATAATCAGCCTATAATGTTCCCACTGCTGGGACACAGGCCTCCTCTTAGTGAGAGGGAGTGGGCCGTAATCCACCACGCGGGCCCAGTGCGGGTTGGCAGATGTCACATGTCTTCGAATTTTTGGTTCTAGGACATGCCGGTATCCTCACGATGTTTTCCTTTACCGTTTTGAGAGCAGTGGTGATGAAACAATTTACACAAAGTAAAGCGCCTGCCTGGATTCGAACCTACGACCTACAACTCGTAAGTCGCGACCGTTACCACTTGGCCACCACTGCTCTGGAATAGGAATATAATCGTAACAAACTTTCTTAAAGGTCTGCAATAACGTGCAAATCATTCAAAAGGACGACAGGTTCAATACTAACCTACGAATACTTGTGACGATAAAACAAAGTCTCCCGGTTAGTTACACAATTTATAACTCAAGAACGGCGGGACCGATTTTTATGATCTTTGATTTGTTGGATTTATCTCTGCCCCGAATAGCAGAATTACTATAAAAACTGGGGAAATTTTCACGAAAAACATAATTATGAAGATAATTCCTTTTCTCATACATTCGTTTTTATTGATTCTGAGACGGTACGAAGTTCGCCGGGTCAGCTAGTTTAATATAATATACAGACTATACAAACAAAGGGGCTTGTGGCTAAATAATAACAGCTGCTCCGGTCGATCGATCAGGTTAAGTTACGTTTGCCACGGTTGGTCCGTGGATGGGTGGCCATCTTTACATACCAAGACCCACCCGTGCCTCGGAAAGCACGTTAAGCCATTGGTCCCGGCTGTCATTCGTGGATCTTTGACAGTCGTCACGGGTAGTCAGAAGCCCGAAAGTCTGACAACCAGTCTTACCAAGGGGTATCGTATTGCCCAGTAACTGGGTTGTGGAGGTCAGATAGGCAGTCGCTCCATGTAAAATACTGGTATTCAGCTGCATTCAGTTAGACTGGAAGCCGACCCCAACATAGTTGATAAAGGGTTGGCAGACGATGAGTTAAGCGCTTCGATATCCTGCCACCCTGTAAAGCTCATAAAAGCACGATTTGTGTTTATTAAAGATCTCGAGCTCATTCAGTACCGCTGAAAATAATTTACAATTGTATTATTAAAAGAGAATTATTTTACATTTAAACACATTAAAATCAGTACCCATTTTCCATGCAATAAGCATATATTAATCACAGTAACATCAGTAGGTATCCGTAATGCGGTAATATTTCATTCGACGCCCATGGGAATGTCTCGTGAATCGACGTATGTCACCCTAATTTACGTTAACGATGCCGCGTTCGATACTGGTATCATTTTTGTTTATTGTGCTATTGATTTAGAGTTGATTTAGTATTGGTGAATTGGCATTTGGGTGGTGGAAATGTCAATTGGTTTGTTTGTGTCTGTGTAAGACCATATACAGGGTCCCATTAAAATAGATGGACAAAGGAGACGGGGATTTCTGGGCCTGATTGTAATAAGTTGAGGTATGGCTTAAAAAAAAGGTTATATTTTTCTATTTCAAAGTGTGAAAAATCAACTCAATTTACAATCTGGAAAATGAGAAATCCAATAATTAAGTTAGGGTTACGAAGTAATTGGAATATCGATTCAATTATAATCGATTACCGTTACAGAGTTCATATACTATTTACGAAAATGCTTTCACCAGATGATTAATTCAATTAAAATAATTAAATATATTAGAATTAAAGTATCAAGAGTTTAAACTAATTAAATATCTATACAACGCTCAGTACGTCTAACCAAAGATATCCAAGCAAAAAAAACACTGATTGAAGTGATTTAATTTTGACCTAAAATAATAAATTGCCGGCACATTAGTGTATTTTCGTTAGCTGACTATTTTCCTTGTAAGTATCTAATGCGTTTTTCTATTTTTTACCATCGTCCTTATTTCGGTGGTCTGAATGATTTCTAAAAGTTTGTCCATCTATTTTAATGGGCCCTTATATTTGCACACTAGCCACAAATTACAAGTTCAAATTGAACAATCCGAACGCTGGGAATGAAAATAGTTTGGTTGGAAAAAAGTATTGTCTTGTTGAAAGTCAATGTTAGGTTAGTTTTAAACCACGAAGTAATTACAGTTTCAAACCCAAATGAAATATGTTGGTTACTTCAAAGTTGGATTTTCACTGACTTTATGTAAAGGCACGTTATGGTTGTAGCAAATCTGGAACGCAACTCTGTTTTCGAAAAGCAAATTAGGTTGCTGAACCACAGGTCTTCTACCGTTTTCTACTGATACTAGAAAATACTGTATTGTACAGACGCCAGCACATCAGCTACTACAATCTGTCAAATTTCTTTAATAGATTTTCAACTTTATCGCTAAAGCATAAGGTTCAAAGTTGATTGGGAAATTTTAACAGTTTCGGGTAGCATGATGTGCTGGAGTCTGTAATTTATTTAAATGAATACTCATAACAACTAACGAAGGCAAGACTTAGCGTTAATTTTATTAATCTGTACTTTTTGTTTAAGTATGTTCAACAAAATAAAAATATTTTAATTTGAACATAGCCCTACAAAAGTATATAGGAAATTGAATTCTATTGCGACAACCATTTCGTAACCTTACCATCCAAACCCTTTACCCATTTCCAAAGCTCTAACCCTCGAAGTGGAAAAAAGTAATGAATAATTAATCCATATACATACATAAATGCGAAAGTGTGTCTGTCTGCCTGTTACCTCTTCACGCTTAAACCGCTAAACCGATTTAGATGAAATTTGGTACAGAGATAGTTTGAGTCCCGGGAAAGGACATAGGATAGTTTTATCTCGATATTCCTACGGGATCGACAATTATGCGGGTGAAACCGCGGGCGCTGCTAGTTCATTTATAAAACACTAGCAATAGGTCAAAACATTAGATGAAATTTGGTATGGAGATAGTTTGACTCCCGGGAAAGGACATAGGATAGTTCTTATCCCGATATTCCCACGGGATCGACACTTATGCCGGTGAAACCGCGGGGCGCTGCTAGTCCATTCATAAAACACTAGCAATAGGTCAAAACATTTAACTACCACACACTTAAATATTGTATGAACGGACCGTGTGTCCAGCTGTTTGTGTCATGCTAACAAATTATACACACCCCTTCCTTTTGGTGTGGCTTTTAAAGGCCTGTAAGGGGTGTTTGTGTGCTTTGGCGGTGATCGAAAACATTGTAGAAATAGCCTAGTTTTATTTACCAGTTACTAAGTTATACAAGCACCAGGGCAAGCGAGCAGAGCAAGGGAGCAGTGGTGGCCCAGTGGTAACAAACGCGACTTACGAGATATAAGTCGTAGGTTCGAACCCTGACAGGCGCTTTACTTTGTGTAAATTATTTCATCACCACTGCTCTCAAGACGGTGAAGGAAAACATCGTGAAGAAACCGGCATGTCCTAGAACCAAAAAATTCGAAGACATGTGACATCTACCAAGCCGCACTGGGCCCGCGTGGTGGATTACGGCCCACTCCCTCTCACAGAGCGGAGGCCTGTGTCTCAGCAGTGGGAACATTATAGGCTGATTATCTAAGTTAGACAAGGTGGTGTAATTTTAATGGTGTAAGCCTACAATTTAAAAATAAATCATCTGCTTCATACATTTTTATATAACTTTTGCGATGTCAGGTTTGGTCCCCGTCGTCGTAAGACTTGTGCATAATACCTAAGTATTATTAGTACAATTTAATTTAATTTATATATCTCGGGACCATGGGGTCCCGGTCCTTTGGAAGGCGTACGAGGGGCCGAAGCCAACTCGCAGAGGCCCCTTAGCAAATTTTAATGTTATGCGGCACCAACCGACGATTATCACTGTATGTACTATGCTAGTGCACCCAAGGATAACCCCCGGTTGGTGTAGGACTATTGTAGGATATGGAAAAATAGTACAATCATTGTTAGTACAATCATGACACCTTTTCAAGTCCTAGACCATTTTACTTACACCTTGCAGACGTAGCTTCACTCGGGTGTCAAGTTATCAATACATTTCTTCGCTTTTGATTAAAATTTATTCAGCTGTTTTAATTGTCCGTAGGTATATGAACTACAAAATTGATTCATAAAACGGAATTAATTTAATAGAGTACATTTATAACCGTTTTGAAGAAACTTTTGTAATATTCGTAAACTAAGCAATAGAAGTTTGTAAGATCGTAGCAAGTGGTGTTCTGTAGTTTCTGCTTTCCCGCATGGCAAGAAAGCGTGAGACTCATCATCTGCCTAGCCTTTTCCCAACAATGTTGGGGTCGGCTTCCAGTCTAACCGGATGCAGCTGAATACCAGTATTTTACATGGAGCGACTGCCTATCTGACCTCCACAACCCAGTTACTGGGTAATACGATACCCCTTGGTAAGACTGGTTGTCAGACTTTCGGGCTTCTGACTACCCGTAACGACTGTCAAAGATCGACGAATGACAGCCGGGACCAACTGCTTAACGTGCTTTCCGAGGTACGGAGGGGTCTCAGTATGTAAAGATATTCACCCATCCACAGACCAACCGCGGCAAGCGTAGCTTAACCTGATCGATCGACCTGTGCGGCTGTTATTATTTAGCCATGGACCCCTCTAAGAAAGCGTGAGATTATGAATGTAAAAATATGTATTTTATTTTCGTGGCCACACCTGTAGCTATATATTTTTTACTTGAAATAGAGTATAGACATTGAGTTAATAATATACGTATAGTACGGCCTTTAACATGCCGGACCTTAGAATGATTGCTCTTACTTATCCTAGATATAGTTCCATTAAGCTAACCTTTATACATATGAACCTCTTTACTAAACCTGGAAGCAGGAAAGTAAACGTTACACAAATCGTATTACCTACCTACATTTAGTTTAGCCCCTTAAAATGGGTAAATCTGCTAACACAAAGAAATTCCGTCGTTTATAGCGTCTGAAGCGAACACAGCAACGGAACAAACCTGCCTCAGCTGCATAGTTTTACAACGCAGGAGCTTGAAACAAAACTGTGCAACTGAATATTTTATCAAATAAATTGCGTTTTCTTCGTTTTGCGTCGCCACCGTCGCTGGCAGTGGTCGTACTGTGAAATTGTTATTTTTGTGTTTTTCTTCTATCTAAAATATGGAATCGTGTGAGAATGTGCTGTTTTATTTGCTATTTCTATAAATATTTTTTACTAATGCTTATTTGTGAGCTCGTGCATAGGTAAGTAGGTACAGTCAGCCTCAAAAAGATGTATAGACGCCAGCACATCAAGCTACAAGAAACTGTAAAATTTTCCCAATCAACTTTGAACCTTATGATTTAGCGATAAAGTTGAAAATCTATTAAAGAAATTTGACAGATTGTAGTAGCTTCATGTGCTGGCATCTATAACTATCTAAACTGCCCTCATACGGTCAAAAGTTGTAACCAACATTTATATAAAAAAAAGAATTATCAAAATCGGACTGCTCTGTAAAAAGTTACGAGTATGCGTGATCACTGATCATACATGAAAAAAAATAAAAATAAATATATACAGGGTTATTGGAAAAACACCAAAAACCTCGTAAGAGGTCATTGTACTCATCATTATGAACAACTTTTACTATGGGACCAAGCCAGAAATCGCGAAAAAAAAATCAGCTGTTCCCTTACATTTATGTTCGTATAACTTGTCAAAATGTAGGGAACAGCTGATTTTTTTTTCGCGATTTCTGGTTTGGTCCCATAGTAAAAGTTGTTCATAATGATGAGTACAATGACCTCTTAAGAGGTTTTTTGTGTTTTTCCAATAACCCTGTATACGTGTCGACTTGATAACCTCCTCCGTTTTTTTTGTCGGTCAAAAATTACTTAAATATAGGTTCTGACTTGCCATACTTAGGAATACAATAATAATCATAAAACAAGTGCAAAGAACAAAAAAAAAGATGTTTAAGGAGAGAGATAGTGTTTCTTTCTTATCATAATTTTAATAAATAAAAATGGACAAAGATTTAGCACGCCTTATCGACAACCGATTAGCCTAATTCAAATAAATAACTTTTGATTTTGATTTATCTGTTTCTGCTTCGCTTTATGAAGCTGTCAGCACTAAAGCGGCTTGATAATTATGAACCATTTTTTTCAACAGAAGTCGAAACTTATTGTCATTCATAATCAAAAGTAAACCACCCACATAATAAAGAACTTTAAAATATAAAATCTTTTATACTCCTGTCGGCAAAATTGCTGAAACAAAAGAAATATCTTGGCATTTCCTTAACGCGGTCACGTTCAGAAATTGTAAAGTATTCGAATGTTTCGTGCGAAAATACAATCTTACGTGCGTTCGTCGCGTTTGACATTTTATGTGTTTTAATGGTTTTAATGATGACGCTTTGTTGTTCGGTGTGAATGTTGCCTTATTTTGTTTTGTTTTCAACGATATTTCTTGGTTAGAATTAATTTGAGACTATTGTTTTTTTTTACGTAGCTGATATGGTTTTATTTTAGCTAAAACTAAAAAAACACTCAAAGCATTTAAACCATTTAGAGGCAAAAAAGTAGGTCAGTTAAAAAGTTGAAGCTAGTTGCCCATTCCAAAACGTAGATCTCTATGGAGAACAACGGGCAAGAACTTGGCTGACCAGTTATCTCTGTCATTATAAACAATCTGTCAAGTATCGTCTCATCTAGGTTATTCACATCAAGAAAACTACTGCAAGCCCCTAGTGTGCAGTTTTTTTTCGTATCGTTGATGTTTGAGCCCAGTAGATGGCCAAGTTTATTGCGGCCTCAGAGGCGTTGTTCAGATCGTCAAGGGTGAACGGACATTTGAGACACTCCAAGAAATGAGACATAGTCTGATCAGGAGCACTACACTCGCACTGGGTGTTAAATGAACTGATAATACCCCATTCCACACAGATTATTTTTGAAGCAACCTACTTGGGTGCGCAATTCAATTGTCTCAGAGTGCGAAACTGAAGTTCAACCGCCTACAGGTATATAATTAATATTAAATCCTAATAATAAATTGATACAAACAAGCGATATAATTATCGTTCTAAACTCCAGGACTCGTCTGCTCCACCGGCCATCGGTTCTTCGACAAACAGCCGCATATCGGCAAGCGTAGTGTAGGACGCCCCCAGCTAGATGGACGGACGACCTAAAGAAGGTGGCTGGGACAGACTAGATGCGAAAGGCGGAGAACAGGGTATTGTGGCGCAGTCTGGGAGAGGCCTATGTTATTTATTCTAAGCATAGTACAACACCAGCACACTGCACTTCCTTTTGACCCAGTACCTTCCGACAAGAGAAGGAAAGACTTGGTTTGCATAAAGCCTCAAACCAGACATGCGTTTGCTAATCGTTTTTATGTGTTCTTAGGACATTTTCTGTATAATAGACTCAACAAGTTACTAAGCTTCTATAGTGTAAGCTATAAAAAATGTAGTACAATGTTATCAGAGTACTTAGCGACACTCAATTACACAGACACAGAAAAACTTCTAGAAATTTTGTCATGATCATAATTTTATTCCCTTGTAAGTATTTACTTTTGTATGTTTACAAGACTTAGTATTAGGTATTAATGTACCAATGTGCTTTTTCTCAGAATTGTTAATGAATTATTTTTATATCAGTTACATTTAAAAAATAACGCTCTAATATAATTGTAAGGTAAAGTGATGGCCTGAAACACAGGTTTGAATAAACCTAGTTCGGGTGGGTCGCAACCTAACACTCTAATTCCGATCCATCACTACTTGCACCTGTAATAAAACATATTTTAGTTTTAGTTTATTTTAGGCACTATAATTGTATGGAAAATTTGCTACTATTGGCCAAAGTACACCTTTTGTAAACGTTTTATTAAATAAATAATTATTATTATTATGTCCAGTGAACTGCGATAGGTTGAGTTGATTGATTAATTGTATTATTAGTATTAGTATCTTTTTGAGGCGGACTGTCAGTAGCTATTTATTTATTTATTGGCCTATCTACAATTGTTACACTGTTTAACCTAATAGTACAAGCAATATGATACAAGCATAGTGTACAATATGATGCTATGCTAAAACTGTGGTCACACATCAACAGATTTGCCAACCAATACATTAAAAATGCTTGTTGAATCTCAGATACACGTGCAGTGAGTGTATTTGCGTCACCAGCTTGGTCAACATATCGATGGCACGTTAGACTCAATCCAGTTAGTGTCCGAGCGAATGAACGGGTAAACTGTTTGCTTTTTCGACCAAAATCAATTTGTGTGCTAAAACTGGGTTTAAAGCTTAATCAAGCTTGTGTTGTGCAGGAAAAGTGTGAAAACTCATTTCGCGTTCTTTTCTCGTCGGTATCTATAACAGAATAGTTACAAAAAGTATTAAAAAAAAAAACAGCTGTTTCATACATTTCGGTCAAGTAGGTGTTGAACTTTTGTATTAAATAGCTGATTTTTTTTCGTGATTTCAGAGTTGGTCCCATCGTGAAAGTTGTTCATATTCATGGGTAGAACACCCTGTAAAAATTTGAAACCGGTAAAAAAACTTATCCCGTATAACTGGATATTTATGGAAATCACGGCCGTTTCCACAGAGGCCCCACTGCTCTTGAGGCGTCATGTCCAAGTTAAAATATTGGCCAATCGGCAAGGTGGTAGAAAGGTGCCCAGGGTGTGCCAGATGGTATCGCCGCTGCACTCGTAACTATGCATCCCATCTCGTGTTTAACCGGTTGAATGCCGTAATTACCGAAACAATTAAAAAGCCACTGTGCCTCACGTGGATCTACGTTACGAAGGGTTAAAGGCGCTAACCAACGTAACACAATACGCTCTCGTTCACTCGCAGTATACTCTACTCTACTTCTGGAAATGCAGTTGCACACCAGGATACGATCTGTCATAGCCGGTTTAAAAGTCGTTAAACCGACTGGGTTGGGTATTCAGGTTGGTTGATGAGAGCTTAGTATGTGTAAATGGTGGTTTAGATTCCTTGCGTTTTAGATATCTTGCCAAATGCGACTGATGTTTTTAAAATAGGAATAGGTATGTGTAGTAAGAAGTCTTGATAATTGTGACCACGATGTTTTAACTGAAATAGCAACATTAAATAATGTATGACGTCAACATAATCGGTGTCACAATATTAAGAATAAGTTATGAACTTACCTATATACCTACAATAAACCACCCGTTGATCTCGTAGTCGGAAGCGCGACTGCTGAGCTTGGAGTCCTGGGTTCGGACCCTGGTCGGGGGAAGTGTTATTGGGTGTTTCCATTAGGAATTTCTTAATAACATCCCGGAGTTTGGAGTTTGGCGGTGTGATATCCTTGTACCTCGGAAAGGACGTCAAGCCGTTGGTCCTGCGCCTGATCTATCTCCGGTCGTGCACTTTCTCTTCCCTCTCTGTCATAGTTTGTTGGGACGGTCCCATCGGACTATGAGAGTGAGGGAAGGGAGAGTGCTCATGTGTCCACGCACACACTTGTGCACTATAATATCTCCCGTGCCGAAGGCTAGTCTCCGTTGAGACTGTTCGCCATGGCCGAAATTCGGTCTGGAGGACTTTATAAATAAAGTATATAAGATAATAATAATTAACAAAAATCAACAAAATCATCAAGTGTTTATAATAAAATAATATCTATCCAAGAAGAAAAAAAAGTGCTATTAAATGTAAATAAAAAAAAAAAAACAACCTTTCCTTTTAATTATTTTTATTTGTTGTAAACAGTCTTATAATCGAGCGATGAGTTTACATTTTATTTTTATACGTAAACAATATTTCAATTTGGCTGGTTTGTCTAAGCGAATACACGATCTAGTCTCACAATTATTTTATCGTTGTCATTACATTACATTTAAAGATACACCTTAACACAATATTTACAAGAATTGAAACAATGTAATTGAATTACGTTCCCTCGTTTTATTTTTAAGCGTGAAACGTTTTGGGTGTGACGTAAGATACAAGGTTTTAGACAGATTGAAGACTTGCTGCGTGGTTAAAGGTACGCTGTCCTAGAAGAGCAGTGGCGGCCATTTGTGGCCCTTTGTGTACGGTACGGTTTTTTTACGGGGCCTACACACGGCGAATAGGGGTATTCCTCGAAACGCACCAAATGAAACGTCTATCAATATCATTTATTACGAATCCTTCATGATCTTCTCTATGTTTCATAGTTGATGCATTTCGAGGAATAAAATTATATATTTTATTAAAATTAATATAAAAAAAAATAAACGAGAAATTCTTTTGGTGCGTTTCGAGGAATACCCCGGCGAATAAACCGTAGTTTTGCTCGTGTGTATGCAAAGAGACGGTTGTCATGAAATTAATGGCAGCGGCGCGCGGCTTTATACGGTGTCTCTAAGAAAACACACCTACTTAAAGTCTATTCAATCTTATGTTTCAAATTAATATTAGTTCAAGTTAAACAAAAATATCAACTTTATTTTAATGATAATTAAGTTGATTTCAGAGTGACTAGTATTATTGAAAAGTTATAAAAATGCTAGAAGTTGTAGCGTAAACTGAACTTTATTATGTACAATTTAAAGTTATTTTTCCATAAACTCATATTTGTTTACACTTTTGGCAAATAAATCGCTAATGCAGACTACTTTCATATACGTTTCAGTGACGTCATTCGCCGGTAAATTGCGGACGCGGATCGCGGCGTTCACTGCTCTTCTTGAAAAAATAAAGAGAAACCGTAGCTTTACCCTTTTTTTCTGAAAGCTTATTCATATCTTTGTTATTCTATTCAGTAAACCAAACCCGTCACGTCACTATCACTCTGACATCCACTTACACATTTTTCACATGCAGACAACAGAATAAGACTGCAGATTGCCTAGTAAAATGCTGTCAATTACCATGTACAGACGCCAGCACATCAAGCTATCCAAAGCTGTCAAATTTTCCCAATCAACTTTGAACCTTATGCTTTAGCGATAAAGTTGCAAATCTAATAAAGAAATTTGACAGATTGTAGTAGCTTGATGTGCTGGCGTCTGTACTTTTCTGATTAATTACCTAAAATAAAAAAAAAACCGACCTAAAAACAACGTTCGCATGAGGTAACACGACAACGGGCAAAAAATAGATAAAAAATCGGGAGTAAACTTCAGGAACATTATTGCACCTCCGAGAATTTTTATGGTGGTTCACCTATAGTGATCGAATTTCTTTGTGCTGTTTGTCGTACAAACAATAACAAAACGAACATTATACCTAATACATATCAACATTAAAAATATTAAAGTATACCAACATTGATTGGATTCCTAAACCATCAAAATATTAATACTTACTTATCTGAAACATGGTTATATTACAAACTCAGATATGAAATCTTCCAGGAAAAAATATTTCGGTCAGAATTTCGTTGTGACAGAAATTCTGGACGAAATATTTTGTTGAGTTAGTAAAATTAAAAGGTCTTATTTTCATAAAATAACACTGGATCCAAAACTACGTCTTAATTAAAGTAAACTTTGATCGTACCTAAAGCAGTGTTCATAATCTCAGATAATTACATTCCATCGCTAATTAATCAGTTATCTACTTTAGTGAAATGTATTTTAAGTTGATTTTTGAGTGACCATTTGTATCAAAAAGGTCCTAAAAAGTTTTTGGTTGCAATGGAATTTGAACTTTGTCAGGTATGACATTCGGTTTGTTGTTCCATAACTTGAAAATTATCTCAAATTCCTGGCTCTAATATAGTGCCTAGCATTCTGTTTCTACCCAACCATAATCCCAAGGGTAAGGTTAGAAAATTAAGACAGACCCATGCATACAAAATTAACTGGCTACTCCTTCCTACGACTTGATATTCCCCTACATCACACCCAAAACCCATCTTAACAGTATGTACAGAGTCACAATAACTACGTGAACAAGAATAGCAGGGCAACGTAACATAGCAGCAGGGTTAACACAGTCCTCTCCCTGTGGAGTGGTCGACAGCCACCCTTAGCCGCCTCCGTCAGTCCTGTGGTAAGAAAGGGTTAGGTTTTAGTTAAGTTCAGATGTGCGATTTGGGATGGGACTGTGCGTATGAGTAAATATTAGGGGCTCATTTGCATGGTGAAAACCACAGATGTAGATAGACCTAGATAACGCAAATATCACGATCTGTATGAAAACCAAGCGTGCCATTTTTTGATAACCTACTATGACTTCCCAAGCACTACTTAGTGATGGGAAAATCAAACCGATTTAAAGACGCCGCCGCGTGCGGCACCCGTCTTGCCCCATCCCCCCGGAGTCTAGTGCCAGCGCTCACGCTGACCCAGCCAGTAGTACAGTGGACTGCGCGTGTAAGGGGCGGCTTACGATTTTTGTACGTAAGCTGGTGCGATTTTTGGCACGCGAAGTAGTGGCTCTTGCGTTATCTAGGTGTATCTATATCTGTGGTAAAAACATACTTTACAAATAGCAAATAGCTGCTACCGTAATTAACTCAATTGTGAAGCAAATAAGGTAAAAATATTATTAACATTATGAAAATAATAAAAGGAAACTAGCGAAAACCAGCATCGAGAAAGGGTTTAGTATACTCTTAATATTTTCTGTATTTTTTTTAGTGAATTTTGACAGAATAGAAACTGTGTTTGTATTGTTATCACGTTCAAAACGGTTAGCCACATCAGGAGGTCTACTCCCTCAGCAAGTAATCCGTATTTTCGACCGAAGTTACGGTCGAATCCTTATCCATATCACTTATGGATGTAAGATTAGTTGGGGCTCGATCTAAGAAATAATGACACCACGATTTGATAGTTGTCCTTACTCGCGATATGTACCTATTTAATTAACCTTTCGAATAAGTTATATATTCGGGTGTAAGATTCTCTCTGAAGTTTCGAATTACTATCGGACGGGCCCGTATCTTTGTTGATGGACTTAGAGTGTAGAGCCCCAGAGCATGTGCTGACGAGCGTATACTCGTAACCTTTAATTGTTAGAAACAGAATCGTAGCTGAAATCAGCAAACGATGTATTATTATTATTATAAACCGATACAAATATTTCTGATACTTGTTGAGACAAAAGTAAAACCCATAATTATCTAGAACAGTAAGGGGCCGTCTCCACGAGCGAGAGAATCGCGGCGATAGTCTCGCCGTGCTGACAAATTTTCGCGGCGATGACATCGCCGTGAGGAGACACGTTCTAAGAGAGTCTATAGAAATATTTGGCACGACAATAATATCGCCGTGATTCTCTCGCTCGTGGAGACGGCCCCTTATGTTAATGAATATCGACCGATTCAACTAATTAAATCAAACGTTGAAGGTATCTTCTATGTATTATCTATACAAATAATTAAAATTGAAGTGTCTGTTTGTAAAGTCAAAATAACAGCTGTTTACTAAATGCATTATTATACGGTACTTATAACATTTTATTTTATTTTGTCTGTCTGTTTGTTCCGGCTAATGTTGGAAATGGCTGGACCGGATTTGATGAAATTTGGTATGGGGATACTTTGAATCCTGGGAAAGGACATAGGTTACGTTTTATCGACATCGGCGAAGCCGCGGGCGGAAAGGTGGTTAAAAAAATAAAATGATAAGCACACATAATTTATTATAGATAAGTATTAGCAAGAAGTAAGATATAAAACAAGTCTCAAAGAACTTTTAAAAGACCTCAGAGAACGCGTGTGCCCCCAAGCATGAATAAGATGAAAATTATGCTCAGACATCAGTGTCGCTATTTGCTTCGCGAATAGTCTTTATAAACGATGCTATGAAATGAATAAACTGTAGCTATTCATTGCCGTGAATAGTCCGTTTTCCAATATCGGGACAGTTTCAATGAAATATTTTGTAAGAGGTATCAATAGGAATATTTACAATATTGCTACTGTTACAGCTGTTGTCTAGGGATATTATTGCAGTGGTTCGAGGTGATAAATAAAACTTCATTTTCACGTGATTTACAGTCATTTACCTACAACTAGAGAATTCATTAAGAGGGGAGGGGTACAGGTATGTAATAAAAGCATAACAATATCTACTAATATAGCCATTAATAGATATTGTTACGTTTTTTTTTTTAAATACATATATATAACGTGTTAAAAAAATAACCTTACAAACTTTAAGAGGTGCTTTAGTCCATCGAACTGAACAACTTTCACTATGGGACCAACACTGAAATCACGAAAAAAAAATCAGCTATTTAATACAAAAGTTCAATACCTACTTGACCATAATGTATGAAACAGCTGATTTTTTTTTTGTGATTTCAGAGTTGGTCCCATAGTGAAAGTTGTTCAGTTCGATGGTCTAAAGCACCACTTAAAGTTTGTAAGATTAATTTTTTAACACTGTATATATTTTTTAATTAGGAGTTTTTATTACTGCAATACTTCTGACAATCCATCGTACCTTAAATACTGTACTGCTATAGATTACAGATTCATGCCAAGGCTTGGCCTTGGTTGAGACAGAATTTAATGGAATGTGCCCTTAACAAGTCGGCTCAACCTCAAGACCCCAAACATATCATTTCTATGAGACTCAAATCGAACACAGTCCATCAATCAATAAGTGATGTACATCGTCCACAATTCCACACAATAAGGTAAGTTAGTTTTTTCATTATGAACGCAAAACTTATTACATGGAATGTGTCCAGGTTTCAGTCTGAGCTGTAACAACAAAATTTCTACTTAAATTATTATAAATAAATCAGAAAGCGAATTCCCGTCATTACATTCAAAATCTAGTCGCAATCTCATCTCAGTGACAATCAATGTCAAACAACTGTCAAAAATGTAGGGAAATTAGAGGAATTTTTGACAGATTATGAGACTGAGATCAGAAGGCCAATTCTCGTAATTTAAAACGTTCAAAATCTAGTCGCAGTCTCATCTCAGCGACAAACAAATAACAAAAAATTTACAAAATTTAGCGAAATTAGAGCTAGGCATTTTTGACAGATTGAGACTGAGATCAGACTGTGAACGTTCTTAAAATTACAAGAATTGCCTCTCAGACCGTGAACGTTCTTAAAATTACAAGAATTGCCCCTTAGGACACTTGATAAGGCTGACCCTGCATGGTTATGTTATTGGGAGAGGTCACTTACCGCCAGCGACGCTGATCTGATTTCCGAAATCTTCTGAGTATGAGTTGAGTTTTATTTCTGTGAACAAACAATTTATCTTATCTTTATCTTACTTTGAACTTAACTGAAGAATAGACATATCGCTCATTTGGAGAAACATCGACGTAGCTGCTACTTTTTTTTTACGTATTGCTTTCTTAACTTAAATACCCTTTCTAAGTTCTTTGCCATATTTAACTCATTTTTGGGGAAAAAAAAAATACATTTACGTCGATGTTACTCCAAATGAGCGATATCTCTTTTTTATACAAAGTGACAATTTATTTGTTCATTTTTGACATGATGCCGTACAAATTCTCCTGCCTGCTATTTTGTCTTTCTTCAGTGTCTATGGTAATTATGCTACGAGTTCACATGTAAATATTTTCGTATGTTCCAATCAATCTGTCTAGCCCTTCCGGTCTAACCGGATGCAGCTGAATACCAGTATTTTACATGAAGAGGCCTATCTGATCTCAATAACCCAGTTACTGGGTAATATGATACCCCTTAGTAAGACTGGTTGTCGAACTTTCGGGCTTCTAACTACCCGTAACGACTGTCAAAATCCACGAATGACAGCCGGGACCAACGGCTTAAGAGGAAATGCGGTCGGAGAGACTTTTGAAAAAGGCTAACTAAAAAGTCGTAATTCGAGGTTTGGCTCTCGCCTATTTCCTCCTTCAATATTGGACCAATTAAAAATATATTTCATAAACTGAATAAGAAGGACATATTATTATACTGTGTCCCTATGTTTTTCTTTTTTCATTAATAGTTGTCAAATTTGTACACTAGGCCTCTGTTGACAGCGGCTTAAATTGCCATTTTTTGAGATTCTAGTGCTTATAAAAATAATGTATAATCAAAAAGGAAAACATAGGGAGTAGTAGTAGTTAATATTTATTATGCTTTAAAAAATCATTGCTTTGTGGTCATTAACCAGAAAGAAAACAGGCGAGAGCGTTCCTATGGAGAAATGACCACTCGCATTTCCTCTTAACGTACTTTTCGAGGTACGGAGGGGTCTTGGTATGTAAAGATGGTCACCCATCCACGGACTAACCGTGGCAAGGGTAGCTTAACCTGATCGTTTTACCCATGCGGCTGATTAATTAGTCACCAGCTCCGCCAAGCCTCATATTTTCGTATGTCCCACTCACCATAAAGTCGGAGTGTCCCCTCACTCTTGCCGAGTGAGTTGGTACTAACACAGTTATAAGTACCGATGTCACTCCTGGAGAACTGTCTTATTGTCAGCCACATCGTCACCTGGTACGACTGCTTCTCTTCCGCTATTGTGTATTTGGGCCTGCAACAAAGGGATATTTTAATACTTAATAGACAAGTGATTTATTAAAGAAATCCCCACCGACAAATCCGCATCATTTTTTTTTTCAGAAATCCCCACTAGTTAAATAAATTCAGCCTAGTGGGGATTTTTGGAAAAATAAGTAACAATCCCCACCAGGTGTTGTTGTTTCTATATATAATTTAAAAAAAAAGACGAACGGTGCTTATGACCACACGACTGAAGTGAAACTTCAGTATTGCGTATTTGGCTATGAGAGGAAGAGAGAAAGAAAATGTGCGCGCGCACTGCTGACTCTTGCTTATATCCCCCACTCAACTCCCGTTCGCCTCGCCGGATCACACTTTTCGTAACGCTTACGTCACGCGTTCGCCAGCTTACTCCCCAAGTCAAGCGTGCGTAAAGAAAATTCACTTCAAAAAATGCGTTAACCTACGTTGAATTGGATAAGTAAGTTTATAGGGCTTATTTTTCTCCCTGTATGGTGTTTCCTGTATAATATAAAAGGAAGTTAGCGTGCCAAAATTGACTGATTCTAAACTAAAATCTGCCAGGGTTCAAGTTTTTGAAGATGGTTTGTGTAAGTTTTAACACTGCTCCATGGTCGGAGGCGTACAGAAAGGGCCAATATGTCGATTACTATAGTTCGTGCAATCCACGAAGACGCGCCCCACTCTTTTTCCTAATCGTAATATCACCAGTTAATTCCGCTATTGTTTTGTTTTTTCGATACACGCTAATTACCCCACTAAGTAATAAGTAATTAGTGTGTATCGAAAAAACTAAAACACTAGCGGAATATTGCACAGTTGTAGTGTAAGAGATTAGGAAAAAGAGTGGGGCGCGTCTTCGTGGATTGCACGAACTATATTTGGGATAAGACAGCAATTCACATTTTTTAAAGGTTTTATTACAAGTCAGAGTCCAAAAGGCACGGCTAGAATCAGCTGGGCTTTTCATCGAGTCACGTAACGGTCCGTTTCATAATTTGCGATTTTTTCTTTCTTCCCGGACACACACTAGCGGTGTTCATATCTTATACCCAAAATGTATAAGCCAGTAACATTCTTCTACGCCTTTTTTATTTCAAACTTTTAATTTTGCACAACATGTTAGACCGCTAAAGCACTAATTGACCAAGTTTTATTAAAACTTCACCAGACTGCAGGCTAGGTTTTGTAATAATTTTACAGAAAGAATGTTCTAACTATGCAGCTCTGATAACTGACATGATAATTTTGTTTCGTAACTACCTTCTAGTTAACTGCAGCGTAATAAACACGAACTGAAAACATTGTATAACTTAGTAACTTTTCCTTTTGGAACAGGAATTTCACTCAGGAAGGAACTCACGAATTCTCAAAAAAATTACTTTTCCCAAAAAAAAATTGAACTGAACCAGAGATTTATCGCGTGGGTAAAAAACCAGCCAACTGCGAGTTGGACTCGCAAATGAAGGGTTTCGTTCCACTGTAAAATATTTGATACTATACATATATTGGAAAAAAACACCCTTCTTTCTCACCATTAAATTTTTAGTATCATTTTATTTTTGGTGGAGGACACATTGTGTGAAAATTTCAAGTGTCTACCTGTTAAGGTTCAAAAGATACAGCCATGCCAGATACACGGACGGACGGATAGACGGATGGACTGACGGGCGGGCGTTCGGGTGGAAATATGGACGGACGGACGGACGGACAGCGAAGCCTTAGTAACATTGCATTGGGTACGGAACCCCATAAAACTACGGAACCTACAGTACACGGGTCTGGAGTAGTGAAATGAAGGAAAATAGTAGTGAGTAGGGGGTGTGTGGGGTGGCGGTTGATTTGACCTTTTACTTTTAAAAAGTGCTCATTCTCAGTCTAATTCAAATTACTCTCGAACTTTGCATGACTTGCATTTGATATTACGTTTTAAACAAGGTTGGTAACGAAACGAGGCCGAGGTCTTAAATAAAACACAATTAAAGAAATATAGTGTTTTATAATAAGTTAGTAAGTCATTTAATTTAGTATTTAGTGAAAATAGTTAGTTGTGTTAAATATTGTAAAAGTTATGTAAGTAAATGGATAAATCTATATACCAATACTAATAATAGAGCTGTAGAGTTTGTTCGTTTGAACGAGGGGCGCGTGGCTAAAGCCGCACAGGTTGATCGATCAGGTTAAGCTACACTTGCCATGGTTGATCTGTGGATGGGTGACCCATCTTTACATACCGAGACCCCTCCGTGCCTCGGAAAGCACGTTAAACCGTAGGTCCCAGCTGTCATTCGTGGATCTTTGACAGTCGTTACGGGTAGTCAGAAGCCCGAAAGTCTGACAACCAGTCTTACCAAGGGGTTTCGTATTATCCAGTAACTGGGTTGTAGAGGTCAGTTAGGCAGTCGCTCCATATAAAATACTGGTATTCAGATGCATCCGGTTAGACTGGAAGCCGAACCCAACATTGTTGGTAAAAGGCTAGGCAAATGATGAGTTTGTATGTTTGAACGCGCTAATCTCTGTAACTACCAGTTGGATTTGAAAAATAATTTTGCATTTAATACCCCAATTCTTGAGGAAGGCTATAAGCTATTTAACATAACGCTACGACGCTTAGGAGCCGAGCAAAAAGAAAAAAGTAAGAAAGGACGGTAAGCGAATACGAGTAGTAACGCGGGTAGGCGATGCGATGCGATGGGGCGAAAGGAGGAACAAGAAATTTCAAGCGAGCAAAATAATTAAAGAAAATAAAGTAGGATATGAAATCACAGCTGACAGAGTATGGGAACCTCGCAATAATGACTGTATTTTCCTTACATTAACAGTATATCTCGCCACCAAAGTAACACTATAAATATTTATGCACGGTAATTTGAAACTCCAGTATGACTGAATGTCGATACATATCGAGCCCCAAGATACAGACTAACTATCTAGTTTGGGGCTCACTAGTTAATACTATATTGTAACCTAACTGTAGGTAATATTTTAAGCTACTGATATCGTCTTAACTTGCTTTTAACCATTGAACCTGCTTACTGTATTGCCTGGACCAAAAATATTTTCTATTTTAATTTCTATATAACGTGAAATGTATGAGTGGGTTGTGTAAATAGGCCCAAGGGTGTTTTTATATACCAAAACAAGAACTGAAATGAACGAATTTCTCTTCAAACTGGGCAGATTTACTTAACTTTATTTCTTTGGATAATTAAACTGAACATTTTACGTAAAAATGTGTGACAAAGAGGATAACCGTCCACCTGAGAGAAAGAAGTTATAGGCGAAAGCGTCGGGGTAGCTCGCGAAATTCAAATTTTCTTACGTTTTTTGCAATTTGCAGGTCAGGATCAGGTTGTATCATCTGCCTAGCCTTTTCCTAACTATGTATGTTGGGGTCTAACCGGATGAAACTGAATACATTTTACATGAAGCGACTGCCTATCTGACCCACTACTTGGTAATACGAAACCCCTCAGTAAGTATGGTTGTCAGACTGTCGGGCTTCTGACTATCCGTAACGACTGTCAAAGATCCACGAATGACAGCCAGGACCAACGGTTTAACGTGTTTTCCGAGGCACGGAGGGGTCTCCGTATGTAAAGATGGTCACCCATCCACAGACCAACGGCGGCAAGCGTATCTTAACCTGATCGATCGACCTTTGCGGCTGTTATTATTTAGCCACAGGCTCCTCAGTATCAGGTTGTATGTCGATTTAAATATGATTCGCGACTCTAACATAAATTTATTTATATAATAAATTATAATCATCAAAATCATCAATACATCTCTCTAGGTTCATGTTACCTACCCTAATTGAATGACTATTTCATGAAATCATGACATTTGAGGCCAATTATTCTAACTAAAAGATTTGTATTGCTGATTCTAATGATTACAATGATCTGTAAAGCCATATTTTTTACGGTCGCGAATCATATTTTAATCAACCTACAACTGGACACTGACCTGCAAATCGCGAAAACGTAAGTAAATTTGAATTTCGCGGACTATGTTAGCGCATCTCCTTTAAAACACTGCACACGACTGTACTAATACTGATATAGGAGCTTTAAAAAAAAACAATTGTTGAAGTGAAAACTTCTTTAGGCGCGTTGGGCTTTTTTTGAGATGGAAAAAATCCATTGAATTCGCGCCACTGTTACCGTAACCGACACTGCTTCGGATGTGTTCGACCGTCCTCGGGATGTACTCGGTTTTAATGTATTTCTGATATGTCAGTGAGTGATGGCAAAGTATTCTGTTTGTGTTTTGTTTATATGATTTCAAAAAATACACACGTAATTGTTCAAGTTTTCACTTCTGTCGGCACTCCCGGAGTGCCACTTTTTTAATTTTAGAGTACGAAGATATTATCGGTATCATCTTTTTTCAAATGAAAGTTTTAAGTGGGTACATATGGGATAAAAATGATAGATGATAATGTTCAATTACTTGGTATAATGACCAAGTCCACATACATAAAAATACATATAAAATTTAGAACGAAAGGTGAAAGTCTATACGAGGAATATTCGTGCGATATAATTATGTAAGGAAAAATCCATTGACATGAAAAAAACAACTGACGAATCGTTGACATTTCAAGTCGCCACAGAGCACCAAATCTATAGTTAATTAATTAACCAAACATTGAACGAAGATATTGATGTGTTAGCAATTTATTTACCGTTGGAAAATTTATGAAAATAAAGAGTATGTAAATGAACAAAAATATTAAAAGATCCTCCAGCCTCTCGCTCCTGGTTCTGCATAGCCCCGTTGTTACTAAGAAACTTTGATATCGAGAGTTATCCACAATTATTGCTCTTCAGCCAAACACAATGGTATACGTTTGACAACCAATGGACATGCTTTACGTTATCAACTGAACCAAATAATTGAATCAGTGTTTGTGATTCCTGCATATTGACTAAAGGCAAACACGAATGTAGGAATAAATAAATAATTTCAAATGTGTGCGTACGTGCAATAACGTGAATGGAATAGATCTATTCATTTATTCCGTGGCATGAAATCATTCTGCCTGTCAAGGAAGATAAGTAGCCTTCAGCTTCTTAAATTCAAAAGGGCCACAAGTCGAAAAAATTACAAATCCTTTTTAAAGCAAAAATCGTATAAATTCTGCCTATATTTTTATATTCGAAAAAGACACCCAGTCTTTTCGCATTAAAAATGGAGCTAATCGCACAACAGCCCTTTTTGCATTTTGACACTTAGGTGGCTAACTTCAGATCAAAGCCGCCATCTTCCCAGTTGCGAACCTGCAGTCAGCGCGAGCGCACGTTTGTTATGTGAAAAAGGGCCACATTCCGAAAAAGACCTTAACTTGGATCGAAAGTTATAGTGAAAAGTGCCACATTTCAAAATACGACCGTATTGATTTAAAAATACATGTAAGTATAACATTATCTCACAAGGAAAAGTGCCGTATTTTGTGATATGTCCATTTTGAGTTAAAATAAAATGTATTTTATTATTATTGTATTGAAGATAAGTGCAGTATTTGGAATGCTTCTGTTTTGCATATAAAATTATGGTGATTGTGGTAGTATTTATTTAAACAAATGTGCAATGTTTAAATTTATAACTTAACACAATAATTATTACAACCTAAAGAAGGTTGTAACTATTGTGTTAAGTTTTAAATTAAATATTGATGCAAAGTCAAAAAGGTTTAAAATAGAATATTGTTTTGTCGCGGGATCATAATATTGTTATACGCATGAATTGTGTCCGTCAACAATTTAACTAATAACTATATTTCTTTATTTATAGAATGAATAGCAGGGCTCGCCGGATTATGCATATTCTCAAAACAAAAAATGAGGAATGTCAAACAACTTCAAAACATATTGACCCGCAATTTAACTCAATTATCAAATTTGTTGAGCCCGATGAATTACCGCAACCGCTAGTAATGTCTGATGACATTCAAGTAGAACCACATACCTTGTTACATGGTGAAAAAGATTGCCGATCAATGAATGATTCCTCTGATACGAATTCATTGCCAGACAGCCAGCACAACCTTGATGTCTCATTACTTGATGAAATTAGCTTATCTGATTATGGAAGGCCAGAAAAAAGACCAAATTTTGTTGTTGAAGAAAGCGCCTCTGACAGTGACTCAGATAATGATTCAAGTGATTCTTCGTCTACGAGCTCCGGCACAAGAAGCACAACAGATTTTTCGTCAGATGATAGTGTACAGGATCCTGATTTCAAAGTTGACGCAATAACTGATTCGGACTCCGATGAAGACATTCAAGACTCGTGCTTTGAAATTCAGCAACTCAACGTCGAAGATCAGCTAGACAGCGTTGGATCCCAGGCTCCCAACGTTGAAATCCACCAGCCAACCAACAGCCTTGAAATTCGGTCACTATCAAGCGTTGACCCAGAACCTCCTAGTGTTGAACCTCCTAGTGTTGAACCTTCTAGTGTTGAACCTCCTAATGTTGAACCTCCTAGTGTTGAACCTTCTAGTGTTGAACCTCCTAGTGTTGAACCTCCTAGTGTTGAACCTCCTAGTGTTGAACCTCCTAGTGTTGAACATCCTGTTGATTTACAAAGAGGTTCTCGTAAAAGAAAAGCCAATCCCGGTTTATGGAAGACGAATGTAAGTAAACTATTGCGAAATAGTGGTAAAGCTTATACATCTATGGCAAAATCAAAAAAACTAATGAATGCTAAGAAAATGGGACCTACGTGTTCTGACAAGTGCAAGTTAAAATGTGGTGAAATATTCTCATCTAACGAACGGTACCAGGTTTTTGAAACGTATTGGAATATGGCTGATTTACAAGCTCAGAGAAGATTTATCTACAGCAATATGACTACCTTGGAACCAAAATATCGATACATTCGTGTAGGCAGTACTCGAAAAAATTTCAACCATGGTTATCATTTGCCCCGAGAAAATAAACGCATCCGCGTATGCAAAGTTTTTTTCATGAACACTCTCGCGGTTTCTGATAAAACTATTAGAACCGTTGTAAAAAAAACTTCTAATCTTATGGATGATCAGCTCAAGGAATGTAGAGGAAAACATGACAACCATCACAAGTTGTGTTCTAATTTAACGGATGGTGTCAAGGCGCATATAAATTCGATTCCACGTATCGAGAGCCACTATTGCCGTGCTCAAACAAAACGGGAATACATTGAGGGTGGCTATACGGTAGCAGCGCTTCATCGAGACTACGTTGAGCTATGTAAAGCTGAAGGAACACCTCATGTTTCATACCAAATTTATTACAATATTTTTATGAACGATTTTAATATTTCATTTTGGTGTCCGAAGAAAGACCAGTGTGAAGATTGTACTGCCTATAAAAACGCGGAAGACAAGGCTTTGCTGCAAGAAAAGTACGATTTGCACCTTAAAGAAAAATGTCTTGTGCGATTAGAACAAGAGAAAGACAAGGAAAATGTTGGCAAAAACTTTGTGGCCGCAGTCTACGACTTGCAAGCGGTGATGCCTTGCCCACGAGGTGAAGTGTCAAGCTTCTATTACGTTTCAAAGCTGAATTTGTTAAATTTTACTATTACGGAGCTTGGCACTAAAAACACTACATGTTTTGTGTGGCATGAAGGAGAAGGAGGCCGCGGAGCAAACGAAATAGGCTCGTGCGTTTTCTTGTATTTAAAAAGCTTACATGATAAAGCCACCGAAGATTTTGACATCGTCTTTTACAGCGATAACTGTTGCGGCCAGCAAAAAAATAAATTTATGTTGGCAATGTACCAGCCTGCCATAAATGAGTTTCCAAAAATTAAAAGCATAACCCACAAATTTTTAATTAAAGGACACACTCAAAATGAGGGGGATGCTGTTCACTCCATCATTCAGAGAAATATCAATAGTGCACTAAAATCTTCGCCAATTTATGTACCTGATCAGTACATCACCTTGATTAAAACAGCCAAGAAAAAAGGAACACCGTTTATAGTAAAGGAACTTACACATGAGAGTTTTATGAATTTAAAATCGCTGGCTATTGGCAACACACTACCAATGAAAATGGAGACAAGGTGAAATGGGCAGATCTTAAAGTTATTAAAACTGACAAAGAGCATAAAAACATGTTTTTGTATAAAACTTCCTACGAAGACGCCGAGTTTACTCAAGTTACAACATTGAATAGAAGGCAAAATTCACCTGGAACTGGTCTTCGAACTGTAAAAAAACTTTATGCCAATAAACTACAAGTTGCCGCAGCGAAAAAACAAGGTATTTTAAACCTAATTGAAAAGAATGTGATCCCAAGGTATTATAAAACTTTTTATATAAATCTTTAATTTAAGTTTCCTCAAATAATAATAAGTTAGTATAATTACTAACACCAGGATTTGCTTAGACTGATTGAAACCCATAGACTGATTTCAGTAGAGTAATAACTTGAAATGTTAGTTATAAGTTTTTTAAGAGATCTTACTGTGATGATTTAGTTAATACTCGTATTAATCATAATATTATATCTCATTGTAAGTCAAAGATTTACATCGCCATTTAATTTGTGATTTATTTTAAGAGAAGATTTAATTTAGATACGAAAATAAGCATCACACAGTCATGGTGTGCTAGAGATTTATAAGCAATTTGTGCTTTGTTAACTTACATAAGTACATTTTTTTCTTTAGAAGCTGATGTAATTTAAAGTTTTGTTTTAGTATGTGACAAAAACGTGGTGTGCACAGGCCATTAGGTGTCGATATTGCATAATCCAGTCAAAATGCTAGATATCTTGAGATTAGCTCTAAAAGTACATATAAAAATGTACGTTTTTTATTTGCTTTGTATCTTTTTTATGGTTGATTTTTTGTAATTTTATTGCAAGGTATTGCTAATAATGTTACCATTTAGTTATAATCAAAAACTAGCATAATAAATAAAAAACATTATACGAAAAGACACAATAAAACTTATTTTCTGTTCGAGTTGTGGCTTTTTATTTATAAAATTCATAAACATTATATGTTTTTTATAATGAAAAGGGACTTATGTGATGTTTTTATTAACTGGGTAAAACTTATAGGAAATATCAAATTACAGATAAATAGAGGCTTAAAATATACATCCGATGATATATAACACATAGATATACAACGCAGATTAATAAAAATAACAAAAAAAAACCGATGTCAAAACTTTGACGGGCTCTCCTGTAAAAAAGTGACTTTTCGACTTATGGCCCTTTTGAATTTAAGCAGCGTTCTGTGGGGAAAATCATTGATATTATTTTCACCATCGTGCACAGCATACCCTTTTAGAGGCATGAGAAACTGAGTGTAAAGTTCACTCATCGTCTATAGAAAAGGGAGGACCCTCCGACCAGACGGGTGTTGTGTCTGGTAGGCTAATGCCCGACGTAGCGCGGTAAACTCTGCTTGCGCGATGCAGGATTTTGCGTGACGTCAGTATGATGCGTAGTTGATATGTGGCGATGTAGATGCCGCTCACCCTGAACTACTATACCGGAACTATACTCTAAATTATAAAAAATTTACATCTTCGCAATCCAATTACATTACAAAACCTTTTAAGCTTTCGATCATCTAACTGCACAATTCCTTTTATGTAACAAATTGTCACTGATCAAAAGATTTCCAGACTCATTCTTCTTATCGTTGCTATGTAATATCTGAAAAAGTAATAAGCGTATCTTTACCCATCAAGGAGCATCTCTCCTCTGTTCTTGATCCAGTAGTTGATGGTGTTCGGATGTGCTTCCACGTAGCACTTCAATTTGACGTCGGTGCCCAAAGGAGCACCCAGCAACTGATTTGGCACTTTCACTGTAGGTGCAACTGTTAACAAAGAAAGAAATGTTAATTTGGAATACATGATTCCTCGTTGGTCAAGTGGTCGCAAGCGCTATTGCCGAGCATGTGATTCTGGGTTCGATCCTCAGTTCAGGCAAAGTGTAAGTGAGTTTTTCCATCAAGAATCTCGCAGTAGCAACCCGAAGTGTGGATTAGCGTGCGGTTGATAAATAGGCTAGGCGCGCCCCCTATAGCACCTGTAACTGGCGAATTGTGGGTGTACTGTAAGGTTTTAATAACATAAATAATAAAAAGGAATTAAAAGGTTGGCTATACTACGTAGAGTGTTATATTGTCTGTGGCTACACTGATCGGACGGATGACGTGAGCGGTGTTTTGGCGGAATGGCGGGAAGCGAACGGAAATAAGGAGAAGTTTTGGTTCGCAATAAGTTTAGTTTTAATTGCTACAATAAGTTTGGTCTTAAAAGCCACAATAAGTTTTGAAATTGGATGATTATCTCGTCAATAAGTTTGGTAGCTAATAGTTTTGGTGCAATTATTGTTACACTTACAATAAATAAACACAAATATTGAGTAAAATTGGTTTCTGCTTTATTTCTGAGGTTGATTAAAATACTAATAGGTGCACTTCTGCCTAACCCTTTGGGAATACAGGCATGATGTTATGATATGAATTATGATTATAAAATATCATTAGCTTGAAACTGTTTCGCTGTTACACACTGATTTCATTCAAGGTACAGTCACCAAAAGAGATAAGTAACCAGGGTCGTCGGATATAGTTGAAGTTTAGTAAGAAACTGCTGGATGTTTTCAAATGAAAATTAACTTGATACATTAACTGATTGTTTTCTATTAATTAAATTAAAGTTTATTCGAAAACTTCCATCTGTTTCTTACTAAACTGCAACTATATCCGACGACCCTGGTTACTTATCTCCTTTGGTGACCGTACATTCAGTCCGGGTCTGCACACGAAGTTTCTCGCTAGTATATTATGATGAACAGATCGTAATGATAACATGAGGAGTTGCTTGAGCATAATGATGATTAAAAAGTAAATTGTTATTTTTTATAATAGGTGTGTATAAAATCAAATGATTGCAAAGGTTTTTTGAAACATGTACAGACTTCTCAGCATGTTTATAGCAATGTAAATTGTGTCAGTTCAATAATTTCTCTCTTCATCATAACGTAATTCAACTTTATAAGCATAATAAAAAACACACGTTTCATTTTTCTTGTAGACAATGAGAACAACCAAGTAGACACGTTCTGGCAATCAGATCTTTCTTATGAACGTACAACGAGGACTTTATTGGGGCAACAGCTGTTCGCATCAAGACATTTGTTCCAAAGGACTTCTCAGTTCTAGATATTTTGAGACGATTTTCTAGACACTTATGAGTCCCAGTAGTTGCTTATATTATTTTGAGGTATTGAACTTATAGCATCGATTTGAACAGCACTTAGACGAATGGCACCTAAGCTATTCCACTTACGGCACCTATCCAACATGTTGTCGTGGGAGGATGTACAAATATTAATTTTATACCACAAACGGCACCAACGGCAACGTGAAGCGTGCACGTTGCTTCTTCACGAAAGTTGTACAAAGCTTATTCCGCATGACTAAGGGCAAATTTACATTTGCATTAGTTAAGTAGCGAGTTCAGTAGTAAATGGACGTATAAGTAAAAAAAAACACGTTTTTTTTTCGGCGAGTTAAGTGCAGGTGCGCCTCGCCGCGACGCCGAATCAAAGATGATACCCGGCCTCCGAATTGTCTGGGAACTTTAAAATAAACAGATGACAGAGGCTACCTTGTGATCTCAGCCTTTAAGAGTCTAAAATTTATTCACAAGAATTTCTACATGAAAGGAATTTTCACCCCAGACTCTCAGCTTTTTTTTTTTTTAGTGCACCATTTTCTATAAAGGCACCAACATAAAGTTTAAAACTTTTCTAACGTCTGCAATTAAAAGATAATTCTCGAGCCCTCTTCTCATTATAGCTCATTAAAATTCATAGAATATGATTAAATCTCTAGTTTTATACTTGTTTGAAAATTAATACAACTTTACTAAGCCGCTGTTGACTGCAGTTCATCTTATGCCGTCAAAACTTCTTTCACTTTGTAGTTTTAAGATTATGAATATTTTCTTGCAACGTTGAATGTTTAGAAAAACTGATATTGACTTCTGCCAATACCTACAGCCGATGTAACATGAAATTCATTCAGAAATAATAATCCATACCAATCCATACTAATATTATAAATTCGAAAGTAACTCTGTCTGTCTGTCTGTATGTTTCCTTTTCACGTTGAACCGATTTAGATGAAATTTGGTATAGAGATAGTTTGAGTCCGGGGAAAGGACATACGATAGTTTTTAACCCGATATTCCCACGGGATAGATACTTATGCGGGTGAAACCGCGGGGCGCAGCTAGTATTATTATAAATTCAAAAGTGTGTGTCTGTCTATCTGTCTGTTACCTCTTCACGCTTAAACAGCTAAACCGATTTAGATGAAATTTGGTATAGAGATAGTTTGAGTCCGGGGAAAGGACACAGGATAGTTTTTATCCCGATATTCCTACGGGATCGATACTTATGCGGGTGAAAACGCGGGGCGCTGCTAGTCTTATCATAAAGTTTCATCATCATTCTCCTACCCTTACTCCAATTTATTTGGGGTCCGCGCAACATGTCTTTTTCATCCATACTTCTATTACTTGTCATCTCGGTAGTCACCCTCTTCTTAACCATAATTATCATCATTCACACAGTCCATTCCTCGTTTCTTTGGTCTTCCCCTACTCTTATAGCCATCGACATTAATACTCATTAAAAGTTACATGAACGCTCATCATCTGCCTAGCCTTTTCCCAACTATGTTGGAGTTGGCTTCCAGTCTAACCGGATGCAGCTGAATACGAATATTTTACATGGAGCGACTGCCTATTTGACCTCTACGACCCAGTTACTGGGTAATACGAAATCCCTTGGTAAGACTGCTTGTTAGACTTTCAGGCTTCTGACTACCCGTAACGACTGCCAAAGATCCACGAATGACAGCCGAGACCAACGGCTAACGTGCTTTCCAAGGTACAAAGGGGTTTCAGTATGTAAAGATGGTCACCCATCCACAGACCAACCGCGGCAAGCTTAGCTTAACCTGATCGATCGACCTGTGCGGCTGTTATAATTAGCCACGGGCCTTTCTGAAATTAGAAATTAACCTATCAATGAATAGGTACTATTACTTCTTCGAGTTCGAAGTAAACTTTTCATACGAAAACAAAAAAAAAAGAAACATGACATACATCGACAAATAAAATAAAAATTCGACTTATTTTAAATTATCAAAGAATTTGGTGCAATATTTGGTGGTTGTAAAAAAAAGTGATTTTTTAATTTATTTTTTGTAAAAAAAGATAATTTTTTTGTGCCATATAGGCTTCTACTCCGTTCACCTTTTATACCGTTTTTGTCCAGATGGTAAAAAGTCAGCCATTTTAAAAGGCAGCTTTACTATACTTAATAATAATCAAATACAAGCACTCAACTTCTAATTGGCACTATAAATTGGCATCCACAGTAACATTTTCTGATACTTTTGGAACAGACTATAAAACTATTGCTACTAAAAACAAAAGAACTAGAAATTGAAAATAGAAAGATAAATCTTGCATCTATTCAGTAGGAGCCGTTCGTTGCAAAGTCACGTTTCCTGGTTACTGCTACATAGAGGGAGTTGTATCATTTTGGATGCCATCCAAATTCGTGACGGGAGCAGCCCTGAACGGATTATATTATTCAAAGTGACAAACAAACCGATGGGAGCATTTTATATTGGTTTCTGGGGAGAGGGAGGGGGAGAGGCATTGATAGTTTTGGTTGTTTGCTTAAAGGATTGGTCTAAAATTGGTACATGGTAAGTCGTTGAGTTTTTGAGAAACAGCCTAATGGATATGCCTATTTAACTTTCCAAAGGGTGCTTACTTTTTCTGCGATCGCAGAAAGTTTATATAATGATATATGTTTGGTCAAAAATTCAGCTACGTAAAGGTCTTTACTTAAATAAGAGAAGAACTCAAAAGTATAGGTAACAGCTTTTTTGACTTTATGTTATTAGTAAGTCTTTTGCCAAACAATGTGATTATAGGAATCTTCACGAACATTTTATGAAGTGATCTATAGAAGGCTCCATATTTAGCCTCATCAATCCAATCATTCATAAATTATATCAGTTCATATATTCTTCTTAGCGTGTCGAAATATGCTAAACATATGAAAAGTTGTTGACCACTGAAGTTCAAACGGCTTGTCTGCGTCAAAGTCTCTATCTGATTGTTTGAAACTCGACTTTTCGATAGCGAATTCGTGGAAAACGTAGAGGATATAGCTTTAGATGAAACTACTCTCGCAGATTCGTTTCATATGGCTGGAATCTGACCGTTGGTGTTGGTACGTGGATTTTTTCAGTATTCGCTTAGGTTTAAATTCAACGTACCCCTTTTTTACCACAATGTGTAAACACTTGGCCTTCATCTCATCTGATGGTAAGTGATGATCAGGTCAAAGGTAGAAGCGAGCTTCAACCGGAATCCTAACTGAACAGACAGCTGTGCTGCTGGGGAGTTTTTGCGCCATATCTTCTCCCCAGCGAAAGCACTAGAAAGTGATGAAGGGCGGGCGTTTTGGGGAACTGTCTTTTGTAATTTTGACGTTCGAAAAGGGCTGATTCTCAGCCTAGTTTGAATAAATGACTTTTGATGTTGACCCTCAACAACAGAGGAACTGGTTATCTTACCTATAACTGCTGAAACACAGCAATGCTGCTAACGTTGTTGTTATGGCGACAGGCTTAGAGAAGATGGTGGTAGATAGCTAGGTCGACTAAGAACAAGCCCTACCAGTAACCAAACCAAGCAAAAAACTTTGCCCCCACTGGGAATCGAACCCGGGACCTCTGGGTCAGACATGTGGCCTTACCCCTAGACCACAGAGGCGGTTATATAATAATCAATGGTCCACAATTATATTGCCTTACCTTGCCTTATACAATATGTTACATAATTAACGCAATACCTCGTATACTCCAATTTGAGTATTGAGTTAAAAGCATAATAAAATGACTAAAACTTAGATTAATTTTTAAAGATAACTAATTAAGAAAATCGTTCTAAACCTATCATTACTTAATGCATTTAAAACTGAGTCTTATTGCCTTAAGATAAGATGTAATTTTCTTTGACTCAATCGTCGGTCAGTATGGCAAAATACAAATCTAATAAAAAAAAAAACTGTATTAAAAGTTACTGATATCGATTCAGTAGTCAATTATGAAAAATCTACTTTCCGGACTTGCGTTTATTCTGTTACATCTTGTAAGACGTGTTCTCACTGCTAGGGTTCAGGCCCTCTCTGTGAGGTTTGTAGTTTACTACTGACCCTCGTCACATATATCCTCGTATTTATTGGTCCAAAGACATGGTGTTTTCCTCTCGATGTGTCATGCGTCTAGTGGTGTCAGCCCCGACTTACGAGTGTTAGCTCGTGGATTCGAACCCAGACAGGCGCTTTCAACATTTTAGCCGAAAGACGTCCACTGCTGGACAATGGCCTCCAAGCACCTCCACTTCGACCGGTTCTGTGCTTCTCGCATCCAACGGGTTCCTGCGGCCTTCACAAGGTCTTCTGTCCACTGATAGGCGCTTTACTTTGTGTAAATAATATCTCATCACCACTGCACTCAAAACAGTGAAGGAAAACATCGTGAGGAAACCGGCATTTCCTTGAACCAAAAATTCGAAAACGTGTCACTTCTACCAACCCGCACCGACACGCGTGGTAGATTACAGCCCACTCCCTCTCGAGGAGAGAAGGCATGTGTTCCAGCAATGGGAACATTATAAGCTGATTATGGTGAGGAAACAAGATGGGTGTCATTCTTAGATTTTCATCACTTGACAAGGACACGGTGATTTAATTCTCTTCCTACCAAGGTTTTAAAATATTATATTAGTACTTACAGTTAACATTAAGAATGATTCTCTTGCTGACAGCGGGCGGCACGTCGTTGGCTGCGATGCACAAGAACGCGCCCATCTGTCGACGATCCACGCGCCACAGGGGGAGGGAACTGCCCGTGTAGCTCTCCACTACACAAAAAATGATAAACAATAATGTATTAAACAGTTATAGTACATAGTGCAGCCCTCCACAAAAAAAAAACAGAATAAATACACTTAGAGGCTGTGGTCATAATAGAAACATTTAAAACAAGTTAAAGGCTAACTGATCCGTATCTGGTATACAGGTATGAGGAACAGGGTTTAAAGTTCTCTCATACTCTCTCATAGAAAAGGGAGCATTCTCCGACCAGACGGGTGTTGTGTCTGGCGGGCAACTGCCCAATGATTCATGTCGGGCCGTTGTATCTATGCTAGTTGCGCGGTAAACTCTGCTTGCGAGATGTAGGATTTTGCGTGACGTCAGTATGACGCGTTGTTCGCATGTGGCGTTGTAGATACCGCTACACTGGGATCCACGTGCCACAAGGAGAAAGAACTAACTGTGTAAACTCTCCAGTAAACGGGAAAAAAAACACATTGATTAAAATAAAACAAAATTAACAAACTTTTCAAATAATAAACATTGATTATACTGAAGCAGGAACCTTGTTACTTTCCAATTTGCGACTTCAAACTTATTTCATTATCTTATACGAATTTTGGGTTTAATTTTTTGTTATCGATTTTTATTTCCATTTTTGTGGAAAGCATTACAATCTGTAACTTTTACATTCAAAACTGCTCCCCCGTGAACTGCCCCAGTGTTGGTCTCGTGGTCACAAGTGCGACTGCTGAGGGGTTCGATTCCCGGGTCCAACAAGGTGCTATTGGATTTTCCCATACGGAATTTCTCAGTCAGCCCGAAGTTTGGAAGTTGGCGGTATGATACCCTCAGAAAGTACGTTACAACCGTTGGTCCTGCGTCTAATCTCTCTCCGGTCGTCTCGGATTGCCATCCCATCAGACTATGAGAGTGAAGCAAGAGTAAGTGCACCTGTCTGTCCCACTCTTGTGCACTATAATATCTCTTGCATATATGGCTAGTATCCGTTGATTTTACGGACTATTATTTTAGGTTTAAAATAGAATTCTATGTTAATATGAATAGTAAAAAATAATGTGCAAATATTCGCTCGATTGTGTATATGTGAGTCGCTGCTGCAAGCTGTCCACCTCGGTATTACGCGTGCGGCATGGCAGTGATTCACATATATTCATGGTTTTAGGCTAAGTGATTAGAATAGGAATAATTATTGTTACTAACACAACTGAGTCATACGTTACTTCTTTAATAAAGATATTATTACTATTATTAAATCTTGGTCCTAAGAGTCTACGTATCATAAACATATCCAATCACGTGACCAGAGGGCTGGCCTATTTTTTGGCCAAAGAATCAGCATTGCCATACAACGCGGCAATGCTGCAAGCCTTTTGGGCACGTTGCCTGTTGACAGCGATGCAGACGAATTTTTTGATGCCCTTTGATTATTTCCCCTCCCTTTATATACTTGTACATATTATTTTAAGACTGTTCGCTTTTTAAATTATGTAAATATTTAAATCTTTAAATCTTTAATAAAAAAGTATATAAAAACATCCAATCACTAATCAGATCATGTATAACAATTGCATTCAATGCTATTCAGACGATAAGCTTCCAGATTGCAGCATAACCTCTACAGTCGTTAATCATAATAGCCTACAGGAAAGACCTATATTCTGTAATAGAGGCTTACCGTTTATAACCGCACGGAAGTCGTAACTGTTAACTAGGGGAAATAACTATGGTTATGAAACCGTTACTAATTTTCTGCCTGCTTAGCTACAAGTTTAGTATTGTTATGAATGTTGCAGCTTCTTACTTTGATTTTATTAAACACAGGATGATAAACTCTTACATAGTATAAAACAAAGTCGCCGAAATATCTCATCAACATAATCAGCCTATATCGTTCCCACTACTGCTGGGACACAGGCCTGGCCTGGCTCTGTGAGAGGGAATGAGCCGTAATCCACCACGCGGGCCCAGTGCAGGTTGGTGTAAAATGTCTGTACGCGCATTGCTTCCGAACGACTGCACCAAAGTGGATAATTATTTTTTTGTTGTGTTCGGTATTGCCAGTACAAGGTTTTTATGAAAGAAAATTTCGGAAATTCGAAAAAAAATTGCACCTGTACGAAGCTGGTGCGGGCCGCTAGTAGGATATAATTTTATTTGTTTGTTAAAGGTACCTTTAATGTTTATAAAAAAGTACCGCTGTAAGTTACTCACAATGTTTGCAATATAAATATACAAAAAGTTGAGTGGAATAAAAAAAAAATGAGTTTGACTCCGAGGACCAGCAAGAAGAATCTATAGTATATTATTTCTAAGTGGGCTAAGACCTTGCCTTTGCAGCTTGCCTTTGTTATTGTATAAGAACTTAGTTAGTCAATATTAGGGAAAAGTAAACTATTCCCACTATTTTCTTTCTCATACCTGCTCCACATATGTCACAAATTAACACTAAAAGCCTTCCTCAATGATCAATATTACAATAATTATCACCACGACGCGCGACGGTAGCGTAAGTTATACTAATCACTTAAGTAGGTTACACGCAAGCATAAAACGTCGGTTCTACCAGCTCATGAAATGCATAGAAAAAATTAAATAGAAGAAAATTTATTTTTGCTTTTATGCTTTGCTTAGCAAACGATATAAGTAAAGTTATTGCTGACAGGTATGTCGTGAATGTATTTCTTGCTTATTTTATTTTAAAGAAAAACCTCTTTTGTTTTAATAAAACTTTACAAAAAAAATGGTATATGTATTACCAGCAGCGCCTCGCGGTTTCACCCGCATAAGTGTCGATCCCGTAGGAATATTGGGATAAAAACTATTCTATTTCCTTTCCCGGGACTCAAACTATCTCTGTACCAAATGTTATTTAAATCGGTTCAGCGGTTTAAGCGTGAAGAGGTAACAGACAGACAGACTGACACACTTTCGCATTTATAATATTAAGTATGGATATATAGTATGGATTCAATCATTTGGTATGTTCGTAATTGTGTGGGAGACATAGCTAGCAGTCTAATTTTTAGGAGGAATGACTTGTTATAGCAACGGATGTAGAGACAAAAATTAAAAACTGCTGAGGAGTTTGTTGCGCCACATCTTCTTCTCAGCGAAAGCACTAGGAAGTTGTGAAGGGTTATCTGGGACTGTCTTATGTAATTTTGGCGTTCGAAAAGTGCTGATTCTCAGCCTAATTTGAATAAATGACTTTTGATTTCGATTTTGAAAAGAGTACCTACGCTTTGATGGTTTGGTCATGTTGAGAGGATAAGAGAAAGGCGACTAGCAAAACGTCACGGATTGATTTGTATTGTCAGTCTCAAATTGTCAATGTCAATTAATGTTTGTTGTCTTTGGTTCCTGGCCCTTACATGAAGCAATAGACAAAATTGTCAACATTTTTCACACTTGAGTATGAGGCTTTTGACTACGTTGTATGTGTATTATTTTATTTCTTTTTTTTTATTTGTAATGTGCGTTTTGTTTGTGTAGAATAAACAATTTTTCTTTCTTTCTTTTCAAAACGTATTACGTTGCCGTAGTATACCGTATCTGTCTCAGGAAAGGTCAGGTGCGTTGTACTCGCAGTCGGCGTGCGTGTTTGACCAGATACAGGAACGTGAACGAAGCAAAAGAAGTATGCAAGGATCGTAGCAGATGGCGTGGTGTAGTTTCAACCTACCCCCATTATGTTTATACAGACGCCAGTACATCAAGCTACTACAATCTGTCAGATTTTTTAAATAGATTTTCAACTTTATCGCTAAAGCATTAGGTTCAAAGTTGATTGGGAAAATTTGACAGTTTCGGGTAGCTTGATGTGCTGGCGTCTGTACTTTAATGATACAATTTATAGCCCTCTTCCAGTTAGGTAAGGGTAAAATTGTTTACAACTGTTATTTGTACATTGGGGAAGTTATTAAGATCAGTAAAAAAAAATAACGGGCAGTAATTTTATTTTTCGGCGGTCGGTAAATTAGAGTGACAGTAAAAAAATAAAATTGGTCGGTTATTTAATCAAACAATGTCAATACAAAAATTACTCAAGTAGGGTTATAAATGAATAGGCAGTTAAAATGTTGGAATGGGCAGTTTGAAGTTCGGCAATTCATAGGTTAGCTTGGAACTGTGACACCTCGGGTCCTGATGTGTGGGGGGCGACGGTCCCCGAGTCCGTCGCCCCCCACACATCAGGACCCATTTAGGGGGGCTGGAAGAGGGCGTTGTCCATGTTCCACGCGCGCCCGTCTAAGACGTCGTGGAGGAGTCAAACACCTCACTCCCCCCCCTGACCTGAGGAGGCCCGCAGTGGCGGGCCGGCACCAGTCGGGGGTTGCGGAAGGATCGTACGTTCCCGCGACCCCCAGCGTAGGTGCGAGATGGAACACTGGGTAATTTAGGTTGGAACTATAACCAAAAACGCGCGAGACGGATTGATCGCAGTAACTAAGCCAGGGCACCCCGACCAAGCGAACCCGTTTGGTATCTTAAGGTTAGAACCGTGACCAACCGCTACTTCGAAGTTATATTTCTTACCGACTAATTCCGACTTTTTTACTGCCCACTCGTAACTGCCCCTTAAGCCATTTTACTACGTATTATTTATTTTATTACACATTTAAATATTTGTTATGACTCATTTTTATTTAGTTTACTGCTCAGTTTTTATTGCCGAACTTGTTAATAGATAATTATGCATTTTGTAATTTTTAATTTACCAAAACTAAAATAAACAACTGCCGCTTTAAATCAGTGCCGTTAGGTAATACCTCAATAACGTCTTTCAATAAATCTAAATACGTAGAATCTATGAGTTGGTTTATCACAATAGTTCATAAATCTACCTACATTTATATCCACTCGAACGGCAATCAATGCTAAAGCTATGCCATTGAATCCAATTGAATGATAACTGTCGATATGACAATACGCTGTGCGATGCGTCGATCGATCATTAAACCACAATATCTATGTCTTAAAGATATAATTATGTCTTAAAGATTTCATCAAACCTTTTCTTGACGTTCAGTCGTAGGCGTCAGTAGTCCCTATCTATATTTCTTTCCTATATACAATAAAATAACCAAAATGAGGGGCCTGTGGCTAAGTATAACAGCCGCACGAGTCGTTTGATCAGGCTAAGCTACGCTTGCCGCGGTTGGTCCGTGGATGGGTGATCTTTACATACCGAGACCCCTCCGTGCCTCGGAAAGTACGTTAAGCCGCTGGTCCCGGCTGTCATTCGTGGATCTTTGACAGTCGTTACGGGTAGTCAGAAGCCCGAAAGTCTACCAGTCTTACCAAGGCGTATCGTATTACCCAGTAACTGGGTTGTGGAGGTCAGATAGGCAGTCGCTCCATGTAAAATATTGGTATTCAGCTGCATCCAGTTAGATTGGAAGCCGACCCCAACATAGTTGGGAAAAGGCTCATCAAGGAAGGAATCATCATAATTTCTTAATCCTCAACCACAACTTAGCAACAGCAACTGACTCCTAAGTCACAAGATCACCTAGTTTAGGAGTCAGGGTTTACCTTATCCGTATGACCTTTAGATAACCAAGTTATGTATCCTAGTCTTAAGCAATATCAAAGGTTTTTGTATCAATAAAGATTTTTTTTTTCTTTTTTACAAATTCAAAATTCCATACAAATTCTATGCTTTCATAATTCCTACCCCAAACAACTTGTATTTAGGTACTTAACCCAAACATGACACTCCTACTCATAAATGGAGAACAAACATTTTAGTATTCCAAATAGGTTCCTCATAAAACATATCGTTTATTTTAGACTTAGCCAAAGTAAATGGAGGGAAATGACTGAATATGGTGTTAGGCTCGCGTGACTCGTACACATAATTCCCAAAATATACCAGAACCGTATCGAAATACAACCATTAGTTCGGGCTTTAATGGTAAATGAATATTTATATCTATGCAAAGATGTGAAAAGTGGACTGTCAGAGTGACTTATCACCCTCAAGGCATAATCTGGTTTTATATAATATATCGTTTTATATCGATTAGCATAAAAAAAAATGTTTGTGAAAACTGCCCATTTTTTGCCGATTGTAATTTTTTTTCAGATAAATGTGAATGCAAATCAAAATTTCTCAAAAAGTTAGGGACAGTCTCCTAAGACCGTTTTCCAGTAGTGCAGTAGGTAGAGTGTGTTTGTAGTAGCAGTAGAGGCTGCCCTTACTGCCTCATCTCATAAATTCACCCTGTATACAGATTGACCGATTTTTTTTTACCATTTCCAAATTTTTACAGGGTGTTCTGTTCTACCCATGAATATGAAGAAATTTCACTATGGGACCAACTCTAAAATCGCGAAAAAAAAATCAACTGTTTCATATAACTTGGTCAAGTAGGTATTGAACTTTTGTATTAAACAGCTGTTTTTTATTATACAGGTAATACCAGCCACTGCAGAGCAAAGGCCTCTTCTCATACAGAGAAGGCACGAGCATTGATCACTACTTTTGCTCAAGACAGGTTGGCGATTTCAGACTTATAATATTAAAGCCCAGGTTTTCTCACGATGTTTTCCGTCACCTAAATCAGTAATGTTTAAGATGAATCAGAAAGTTTTCAATTATTAATTAATTAGACCATCATCATCTGCCTTTTCCCAACTATGTTGGGGTCGGCTTCTAGTCTAACCGGATGCACCTGAGTACCAGTATTTTACATGGAGCGACTGCCTATCTGACCTTCACAACCCAGTTACTGGGTAATACGATACCCCTTGGTAAGACTGGTTGTCAGACTTTCGGGCTTCTGACGACCCGTAACGACTGTCGAAAATCCACGAATGATAGCCGGGACCAACGGCTTAACGTGCTTTCCGAAACACGGAGGGGTCTCGGTATGTAAAGATGGTCCCCCGCCCACAGACCAATCGCGGCAAGCGCAGCTTAACCTGATCGATCGACCTGTGCGGCTGTTATTATTTAGCCACGGGCCCCCCAATTATTAATTGGACCATTAAGCATTATTTAATTATTCTACGACAGTCTAGGAACTCCTGAAACAACAGTTCCTAAGGGAACTGTAGGGTTAAGACTACGTCAGACTCTTTAATTCCACATAATATCTTAACAAGAGCCTTAACGCGCTTTATCGCCACCTAAAATTGCCCCTTAGGACCAGAAGTCCTAAGTTCAATCCTTTAAAAGTTGCCATATGATAAGAAGTTTGGTACCTTGGGTACAAAATCCTACAAATATTATTTCTGTCCAAGTTTCTAAGTTTACGAGTAGATGTTTCATACTCAATCACGCAAAAACGGCTGAATGGATTTAGACGAAATTTGGCAAACACATAGTTTAAAACCTGGATTAGCAGCTTTTTATCCCGGTACTACGTTCCAAAAACCACGCGGGCGAAGCCGTTTTAAAAAGACATATAATACAAGACAGAATATTATGTAATTTGTAAAAGCATCCATCTGTATAGATCAATAATAATTGATAATGAAACCATTAATTATACAAGGATCAAAAGCTAAAAAAATACAGCTCCTCCTTTTATGTTTACATAGGTTAAGGCTCGAAGACAGGTACGATATGACAGTGCGACATGATTCTGTGATATATTATAATCCTTAGAACAATCTCTATGAAAACAGGGTGGTAATGCGACACGTCGTGCGATAAGCCGCGTCTGTCTCCGGGTGTCTTTATGCGATACAACTGATTTTTTTTCACAATACAGCTGGTTTTTTTCGCGATACAGCTGATTTTTTTCGCGATACAGCTGATTTCAGTTTTGATCCCATAGTAAAAGTTGTTGTAGTACAATGAAAACTTAAGAGATTTTCAGTTATATTAATTAAAGACATATTAGGTTATGAACTTACTATTTGTTCAACGTAATCTCCAAACGGCTGGTTGACACTTCCTGTGACCCAAGGGCTGGCCTTTTACTTTGGCAGAGGCTTGGATGGTAATCCATACAACGTGGTAATGCCGCCAGTCTCTTGTGTCTGAGTCGACAGCGACGGGAAGAAATTTTTCGATGCCAAATTTTAGTTTGTTTATAGTTTTAGTTAGGTTAGGATATTATATTTTAATTTTAATAGTTTGTTAGTATATTAAGTATTAGAATTTTATCCAATGTATATACACACATCAAAAGTGTCTAGGGATCAAGCATTTTTATGCGGATTTCTTGAGATTGAGATGTGGCTTTGTAATAAATTTATGATTTTATAAATTTATATGGATCCTTTTTGGTGCATTTCATAATTTGAATCAGGAACTGTGAATCAAATTCGAGTAAAAGATGAAAATCAGCTGTCAATATTTTCCCTATAAAAACATACAACGCATTGAAGACATTATTAGTGCTACTGTTTCCCTACTACTGATTAAAACCAACGTTATTATGGAGCGGCGACGTCATTTAAGCAGGGAAGAAATGCTCAGAGCCGTGGGAATGATAGAAGCTGGTTCCCGGCAACGTACTGTGGCTTTAGCTCTGAATACAAGTCAGAGTGTTATCAGTCGACTTTGGACACGTTACCGAAGCACTGGTACCGTGGCTGAGCGCCATGGAGGACGGTATCGCTGCACCACACGGAGACAAGACCGATACATTCAAATCTTAACTCGAAGAGCTCCAACAATAACCGCCATGATGTTAGCCGTGAGGCTTCATCACTCTTCAGGGAACTTAATTAGCGACCAAACAGTCAGAAACCGCTTGCATGAAGTGAACCTTCATTCCCGAAGACCGCTACGGGTACCACCTATAGCAATGCACAATCGTAGGATTCGATATCAATGGGCTCTTGAACACAGAAATTGGGCAGAAGAACAATGGCGTTTCGTGTGCTTTTCTGATGAGTCTCGTTTTGGTATGAGACCGGATACAAGACGTATACGACACTGGAGAACCCCTGGACGCCAACAGCGATTAAAATCCTGCCAGGAAGTCCATCCTTATAGTGGTGGAACCATCATGGTATGGGCGGGTATTTGGATCGGCGGAAGAACTGAGTTGATTTGGATCAGAGGCAACCTCAACGCTCAAATGTATGCTGAGACGATTGTATCAGACGTCATCGTTCCTCTACAAGTGCAAATCGGTCCCTTATTTCAGTTAATGCATGATAATGCACGACCGCACACCGCAAGAGTTGTAAGACAGACTCTCGCCGCAGCTAACATCAATGTCCTGCCCTGGCCTGCTCAGTCGCCAGACTTGAACCCGATTGAGCATGCATGGGATATGCTACAGAGAAGAGCTCTGCCGAATATGGAGGGTATCCAGTCGCAAGAAGACCTTTTTTTGTTGTTGCAACGAACATGGGCTGCCATTCCACAGCGTGATTTGGATGAACTCATTTTGAGTATGCCAAACCGATGTTCTTGTGTTGTTAGTGTTCGCGGTAGAAACACGGATTATTAATTGTTTAAGTTACCCAATAAAATTTTAAAGAAAACTGTTATTTCAGTCTTTTTTTCGAACTTTTGTGTTAGTGGTTCAAATGTCAAAAATCCCTTTATTAGGAAAATGGCAAATTTCTTTATTAATGCAAAGGTGACTTGGTTTATCGTTACTGTGACAAACGAAAACACTTTATTTGATGAATCCTTAAAGAAAATTTTAATTAATATCAATCAGGAGAAAAGTTATTGCAAAAATATATGTTGATCCCTAGACACTTTTGATGTGTGTACTTTAATCCTCCTTAATAAATGCCCAAAGAATAAACTTACTATTTTATTATTACTCTTCGTTTTTTTTTCGTAGCAACCTATGATGTTTTGACTATTTAATGAGTTCTAAAGACATTCGAAAATATCAACAATGATTACCTGAACAAGATCCTTGATCAAAGAGAAAGGGGTCAAACAATGTCCAACAAACAACAACAAGCCTTGGTGTAAGAATGTCGTCTAAAGCCGATGCCTGCCAGGGTCGCGGGTTGTTCAAAAGAGTTACCGTGGCCCTGGTACAGGCAACTGAAGGAACACGGGTAGGTTTTAGTCAGAAAAAGTCTAACATGCCCTGCCGCTCCGCCCAGAGCGGGAGAAGTTATTTGATAATTTCCCACCCATAAAAAAGGGGTCAAACAATACATTTTAAGTATTTTTCCAAAAATATATTTCGAATCGTTTATCGATTCATATCAAACAATACACCATTGTTACACCAACGCAAGTTCTTATGTTGTTTTGATAATAAACTTTGTGATTATATTTATAGGTTAAAAGTTTGAGTTATAATTTTACAATTATTACTCAACTTGTAAACCTAACCCGTTGTTACCCGTTTGGTTGGTAAAATTCAGTTGATATTATTTTAAATGAAGACACGTGCTTTGGTTTACGTATTTTAATTAGTGTTTTAAGATTTTTTCGTCTGTTATAAATAGTATGAAACTTGACGAAATTATTTTTATGCTTCACAGCTTATATTTTATTTTAAAACGAAAAAAAAACGTTTTAATTGTAAAGCAGTATGATTGAGGATCAAACTACAGCAAAATTAATTTTACTGTGTGTCCTAATATGCGGCATAAACGGAACATAAACGCCCGTATCTTTTGATTGCGTTGACTAAAAATTTTGATTTTTTCACTGCTTCAAGGAATTGAAGACAGCAGTATTTGATATTAATTTCAACTTAATAACTTCACGAGCTCCCGAGAAAAAAGTATTGACAGACGGACAACGAAGTGATCTTATAATTACTCTCGTTTTTTCGTTTTGAGGTACGGAACCCTTAAAACTAAAGAAACAATGGATAGACTGTATAAAAGAACATATGACTACAAAGGGGTTGACTACTGAGATGATGACTAATAGGAAGAAGATATGTTACGCCGACCTCAAATGAATTGGGAATCATTCTATTCATGATGATGTTATAGAGGTACCTATGGGGAACAGGGCGTAAAGTTCACTCATCCTCCATAGAAGAGGGTGGATCCTCCAACCAGATGGGTTGTCGTGTCTGGTGGGCAACCTGCCCGCGAAGATTGAAGTCGGGACGTTGTACTCGTATAATTATAATATGCTAGTTGCGCGGTAAACTCTGTTTCCAAAAAAAAAAAAAGTAAATTTACTATTTATAATAATAATAATCCATTATATCAATTATTATTAATCAATTTATTAATGTTGATAAAAATGTAGGTACCTAAATATTTCCAATTATTTTATTATTGACAACTCATTTACATTAATTTTAAATAATATCAGTCACAACAAGACGTCAACAACTAGTCAAATAACCCGCCCTGTTCCCAGCGCAAATGTGCCCAAAACGCTTGCTGCATTAGCACTTTGGATGGCAATGGCCTTTGCACCAAAAACGAGCCGGAACGAGCGGGAGTCACCCTTTTTGTCACGGAGCTTGTGTCCTATCTAAAGAGCTTCTTGGCGTTAGTGCAACACCCATAGTCTCAACGGCAATCCATTTATAGCTCAAAAATCCATTTATTTCAGGCGACGCAGGCGTTAACCTAAACATAAATATTTTAATTATAAAAACAAACTATTGTGCACGAAGTAGTAGAAGTTATAAAAGGCTAGTTGCAAAATGGAGTAAATTCAAATTTTTACTAGACATTAGACATTTGGTGTAAAATAGCCGTTCATTATTATCATCGTACATTGAATATTTGGAGGTAATGTGGTCCCAATTATAGTATAATGCCGTGAATTACCTGTTTTGGTTTGTGCATCACTAACAACCTGTTAACAAGCTCGAACATTGAAAGTTAGGGGCTTTATTGATAGACTAATTTAGTTTATAGAGGAGTTTTCATTGCTACACTGTAAGCGAATTTAACATGTTGACGTGTTTTTCGTAGACAAAATGTTTTTAGTAAACGTGTTGGTTGCATATTATTACTTAGTTTTCACGAAAATATTTTTACGTTTTTAGGAGTTCATTTCAAAAGTATAAATAACTAGCTGCGCTCCGCGGTTTCACGCGCATAAGTTTCAATCCCGTGAGAATATCGGGATAAAAAATATCCTAGTGTCAGCTACCTCCATACCAAATTTTATCAAAATTGGTCCAGCAGTTTGTGCGTGAAGAAGTAACAAATATACAAACACACAAACTTTCACCTTATTAGTGTGAAGTATGATAGGGCTTGAATTCAAGACGTGTCATCTCGTATTTACACCAATAATGTTTAAGTACCATGTAATTGGGAGCTGATGCTGAGAAATTCCTGACGAAAAAGCCCCAATAACACTGCCTTACTTGGGAATCGAACCCAGGACCTCATGCTTAGCAGTAGCGTTTGCGACCCTAACCGCTATATTCTTTCTGTTCATATTAAAACGATATTTCAGAACTACACTTATACAAACCTTAAAAAACTTTTGACATAGTAAAAAAGTTATAACATTCTAAAAAATAAGCGCTAATTACCTACCATTGCATCTAACTAAATTATCAAAACAAACGAGCCGAAACCGCGGCAAGAAGCCAGCTTATTAAGGAAACACAGTTACCTACGTACATATGCAAAGAGACATTATAAATAAGTCTGGTTGGCTGAGCTGCTACCTCCCGCTCATTTCCTACTTTGAATTAAGAACAAGGACATGACATAGAGCTAGGAATGTCATGAAGTGGCCTAACTTGAGAGTGGACCTTTGTGTGTATGAGATTTAGTTAGAGTGGCAAGTTAGAATGTAAGACATACTGTCAACCATACCGTTAAAATTATGCAGAGTATCAGTTAGTGAAACATGCAGATCGAATGGCAAACGCTTACTTTTTTTATCTTGTATTCTTTTAGCGTCGTCGTATGTCATGGTTCAAGGTTGTTTGGATGTGATCGCAGAAAGCGAATAGGCCACTCATTGTATATATTTTTAGTAATCGATCTTTTTCTTTTGTTATGTACTTTTGTGGGTACAGCATATATATATATATATAAGGTAATAGGTAACACGGGCTGGTGTCTGCAACTCCACGTCAATGCGCGTATTTTGCGTAAAATAAATATGTCAAGCAATTTAAAACGTGAACACTCAGTTCACATTTTAAATTACCTGCATCCAATAGAACTTAAAGAGGTACCCCGCACAGTTAAACTCCTGAATGAGTGGATAATTTAGTATGCCTCTGAATAATAAAATAAAATTCGATTCTAAAATCTCAGCTTTCTAAAAAAAAAGAAAATACCTACAACCCAAAACGTTCCTTTCCACTCGAATAAACACGAAAATCTTGTTTAAAAAATCCTTACCCAGCATGAAACACAGCAAAACATCCGAAAACTTAACAAAAACAGCAAAACGACTCGAAGGACCAGATTTCGCTCCGTGTACGTATCTAGTATTTTAGACAGCCAACAGACCGGGTAATGGGAGCAACACGTTTCTCTTACCTACCAATTTGTTCCGGCACCTGGGCCTGGTTATCCCATACATGTCGGGCTTAATCTTAAGATTAAACTTTAAGATGTAAACAAAGTTATGTTTACACAAATGTTCTGGTGTGTTTTGTGGTAAGTTTTGAGTGCTGTGTCAAAGGAAGTAATTATAAAATGGTTTTAGAACGCTTGAGTAAATGTTTTAATTGCCCAATTTCAATTAATGGCCGGAATAAGTATTTTATTTCCAGTATTACCCAGTAACTGGGTTGTGTTTGTATGAAAGAAAATTTCGGAAATTCGAAAAAAAATTGCACCTGTACGAAGCTGGTGCGGGCCGCTAGTAGGATATAATTTTATTTGTTTGTTAAAGGTACCTTTAATGTTTATAAAAAAGTACCGCTGTAAGTTACTCACAATGTTTGCAATATAAATATACAAAAAGTAGAGTGGAATAAAAAAAAAATGAGTTTGACTCCGAGGACCAGCAAGAAGAATCTTAGTATATTATTTCTAAGCGGGCTAAGACCTTGCCTTTGCAGCTTGCCTTTGTTATTGTATAAGAACTTAGTTAGTCAATATTAGGGAAAAGTAAACTATTCCCACTATTTTCTTTCTCATACCTGCTCCACATATGTCACAAATTAACACTAAAAGCCTTCCTCAATGATCAATATTACAGTAATTATCACCGCGACGCGCGACGGTAGCGTAAGTTATACTAATCACTTAAGTAGGTTACACGCAAGCATAAAACGTCGGTTCTACCAGCTCATGAAATGCATAGAAAAACAGAAAATATTAAATAGAAGAAAATTTATTTTTGCTTTTATGCTTTGCTTAGCAAACGATATAAGTAAAGTTATTGCTGACAGGTATGTCGTGAATGTATTTCTTGCTTATTTTATTTTAAAGAAAAACCTCTTTTGTTTTAATAAAACTTTACAAAAAAAATGGTATATGTATTACCAGCAGCGCCTCGCGGTTTCACCCGCATAAGTGTCGATCCCGTAGGAATATTGGGATAAAAACTATTCTATGTCCTTTCCCGGGACTCAAACTATCTCTGTACCAAATGTTATCTAAATCGGTTCAGCGGTTTAAGCGTGAAGAGGTAACAGACAGACAGACAGACACACTTTCGCATTTATAATATTAAGTATGGATATATAGTATGGATTCAATCATTTGGTATGTTCGTAATTGTGTGGGAGACATAGCTAGCAGTCTAATTTTTAGGAGGAATGACTTGTTATAGCAACGGATGTAGAGACAAAAATTAAAAACTGCTGAGGAGTTTGTTGCGCCACATCTTCTTCTCAGCGAAAGCACTAGGAAGTTGTGAAGGGTTATCTGGGACTGTCTTATGTAATTTTGGCGTTCGAAAAGTGCTGATTCTCAGCCTAATTTGAATAAATGACTTTTGATTTCGATTTTGAAAAGAGTACCTACTTTGATGGTTTGGTCATGTTGAGAGGATAAGAGAAAGGCGACTAGCAAAACGTCACGGATGACGGATTAATTTGTATTGTCAGTCTCAAATTGTCAATGTCAATTGAATGTGTGTTGTCTTTGGCTCCTGGCCCCATGGACGTAATATACTAACATTACGTCCATGCCTGGCCCTTACATGAAGCAATAGACAAAATTGTCAAAATTTTTCACACTTGAGTACGAGGCTTTTGACTACGTTGTATGTGTATATTTTATTTCTTTTTTTTATTTGTAATGTGCGTTTTGTTTGTGTAGAATAAACAATTTTTCTTTCTTTCTTTTCAAAAGGTATTACGTTGCCGTAGTATACCGTATCTGTCTCAGGAAAGGTCAGGTGCGTTGTACTCGCAGTCGGCGTGCGTGTTTGACCAGATACAGGAACGTGAACGAAGCAAAAGAAGTATGCAAGGATCGTAGCAGATGGCGTGGTGTAGTTTCTACCTACCCCCATTATGTTTATACAGACGCCAGTACATCAAGCTACTACAATCTGTCAGATTTTTTAAATAGATTTTCAACTTTATCGCTAAAGCATTAGGTTCAAAGTTGATTGGGAAAATTTGACAGTTTCGGGTAGCTTGATGTGCTGGCGTCTGTACTTTAATGATACAATTTATAGCCCTCTTCCAGTTAGGTAAGGGTAAAATTGTTTACAACTGTTATTTGTACATTGGGGAAGTTATTAAGATCAGTAAAAAAAAATAACGGGCAGTAATTTTATTTTTCGGCGGTCGGTAAATTAGAGTGACAGTAAAAAAATAAAATTGGTCGGTTATTTAATCCAACAATGTCAATACAAAAATTACTCAAGTAGGGTTATAAATGAATAGGCAGTTAAAATGTTGGAATAGGCAGTTTGAAGTTCGGCAATTCATAGGTTAGCTTGGAACTGTGACACCTCGGGTCCTGATGTGTGGGGGGCGATGGTCCCCGAGTCCGTCGCCCCCCACACGTCAGGACCCATTTAGGGGGGCTGGAAGAGGGCGTTGTCCATGTTCCACGCGCGCCCGTCTTAGACGTCGTGAGGGAGTCAAACACCTCACTCCCTCCCCTGACCTGAGGAGGCCCGCAGTGGCCGGCCGGCACCAGTCGGGGGTTGCGGAAGGATCGTACGTTCCCGCGACCCCCGGCGTAGGTGCGAGATGGAACACTGGGTAATTTAGGTTGGAACTATGACCAACAACGCGCGTGACGGTTTGATCGCAGTAACTAAGCCAGGGCACCCCGACCAAGCGAACCCGTTTGTTATCTAACCTAACCAGGTTAGGTTAGAACCGTGACTAGCCGCTACTTCGATGTTATATTTCTTACCGACTAATTCCGACTTTTTTACTGCCCACTCGTAACTGCTCCTTAAGCCATTTTACTGCGTATTATTTATTTCATTACACATTTAAATATTTGTTATGCCTTATTTTTATTTAGTTTACTGCTCAGTTTTTATTGCCGAACTTATTAATAGATATACATTTTGTAATTTTTAATTTACCAAAACTAAAATAAACAACTGCCGCTTTAAATCAGTGCCGTTAGGTAATACCTCAATAACGTCTTTCAATAAATCTAAATACGTAGAATCTATGAGTTGGTTTATCACAATAGTTCATAAATCTACCTACATATTTATATCCACTCGAACGGCAATCAATGCTAAAGCTATGCCATTGAATCCAATTGAATGATAACTGTCGATATGACAATACGCTGTGCGATGCGTCGATCGATCATTAAACCACAATAGATGTCTTAAAGATTTCATCAAACCTTTTCTTGACGCCTAGTCAGTAGTCTACTACTACGTAGTAAACGAATGCCTGTCTGCACCACACTGCATACTATGCTAGTAACTAGTAAGACATTTAACATCGCGTCAGTAGTCCCTACCTATATTTCTTTCCTATATACAATAAAATAACCAAAATGAGGGGCCTGTGGCTAAGTATAACAGCCGCACGAGTCGTTTGATCAGGCTAAGCTACGCTTGCCGCGGTTGGTCCGTGGATGGGTGATCTTTACATACCGAGACCCCTCCGTGCCTCGGAAAGTACGTTAAGCCGCTGGTCCCGGCTGTCATTCGTGGATCTTTGACAGTCGTTATGGGTAGTCAGAAGCCCGAAAGTGTACCAGTCTTACCAAGGCGTATCGTATTACCCAGTAACTGGGTTGTGGAGGTCAGATAGGCAGTCGCTCCATGTAAAATATTGGTATTCAGCTGCATCCGGTTAGATTGGAAGCCGACCCCAACATAGTTGGGAAAAGGCTCATCAAGGAAGGAATCATCATAATTTCTTAATCCTCAACCACAACTTAGCAACAGCAACTGACTCCTAAGTCACAAGATCACCTAGTTTAGGAGTCAGGGTTTACCTTATCCGTATGACCTTTAGATAACCAAGTTATGTATCCTAGTCTTAAGCAATATCAAAGGTTTTTGTATCAATAAAGATTTTTTTTTTCTTTCTTACAAATTCAAAATTCCATACAAATTCTATGCTTTCATAATTCCTACCCCAAACAACTTGTATTTACTTAACCCAAACATGACACTCCTACTCATAAATGGAGAACAAACATTTTAGTATTCCAAATAGGTTCCTCATAAAACATATCGTTTATTTTAGACTTAGCCAAAGTAAATGGAGGGAAATGACTGAATATGGTGTTAGGCTCGCGTGACTCGTACACATAATTCCCAAAATATACCAGAACCGTATCGAAATACAACCATTAGTTCGGGCTTTAATGGTAAATGAATATTTATATCTATGCAAAGATGTGAAAAGTGGACTGTCAGAGTGACTTATCACCCTCAAGGCATAATCTGGTTTTATATAATATATCGTTTTATATCGATTAGCATAAAAAAAAATGTTTGTGAAAACTGCCCATTTTTTTGCCGATTGTAATTTTTTTTCAGATTATGTGAATGCAAATCAAAATTTCTCAAAAAGTTAGGGACAGTCTCCTATGACCGTTTTCCAGTAGTGCAGTAGGTAGAGTGTGTTTGTAGTAGCAGTAGAGGCTGCCCTTACTGCCTCATCTCATAAATTCACCCTGTATACAGATTGACCGATTTTTTTTACCATTTCCAAATTTTTAAAGGGTGTTCTGTTCTACCCATGAATATGAAGAAATTTCACTATGGGACCAACTCTAAAATCGCGAAAAAAAAATCAACTGTTTCATATAACTTGGTCAAGTAGGTATTGAACTTTTGTATTAAACAGCTGTTTTTTATTATACAGGTAATACCAGCCACTGCAGAGCAAAGGCCTCTTCTCATACAGAGAAGGCACGAGCATTGATCACTACTTTTGCTCAAGACAGGTTGGCGATTTCAGACTTATAATGTTAAAGCCCAGGTTTTCTCACGATGTTTTCCGTAGGAAATCAGTAATGTTTAAGATGAATCAGAAAGTTTTCAATTATTAATTAATTAGACCATCATAATCTGCCTTTTCCCAACTATGTTGGGGTCGGCTTCTAGTCTAACCGGATGCACCTGAGTACCAGTATTTTACATGGAGCGACTGCCTATCTGACCTTCACAACCCAGTTACTGGGTAATACGATACCCCTTGGTAAGACTGGTTGTCAGACTTTCGGGCTTCTGACGACCCGTAACGACTGTCGAAAATCCACGAATGATAGCCGGGACCAACGGCTTAACGTGCTTTCCGAAACACGGAGGGGTCTCGGTATGTAAAGATGGTCCCCCGCCCACAGACCAATCGCGGCAAGCGCAGCTTAACCTGATCGATCGACCTGTGCGGCTGTTATTATTTAGCCACGGGCCCCCCAATTATTAATTGGACCATTAAGCATTATTTAATTATTCTACGACAGTCTAGGAACTCCTGAAACAACAGTTCCTAAGGGAACTGTAGGGTTAAGACTACGTCAGACTCTTTAATTCCACATAATATCTTAACAAGAGCCTTAACGCGCTTTATCGCCACCTAAAATTGCCCCTTAGGACCAGAAGTCCTAAGTTCAATCCTTTAAAAGTTGCCATATGATAAGAAGTTTGGTACCTTGGGTACAAAATCCTACAAATATTATTTCTGTCCAAGTTTCTAAGTTTACGAGTAGATGTTTCATACTCAATCACGCAAAAACGGCTGAATGGATTTAGACGAAATTTGGCAAACACATAGTTTATAACCTGGATTAGCAGCTTTTTATCCCGGTACTACGTTCCAAAAACCACGCGGGCGAAGCCGTTTTAAAAGGACATATAATACAAGACAGAATATTATGTAATTTGTAAAAGCATCCACCTGTATAGATCAATAATAATTGATAATGAAACCATTAATTATACAAGGATCAAAAGCTAAAAAAATACAGCTCCTCCTTTTATGTTTACATAGGTTAAGGCTCGAAGACAGGTACGATATGACAGTGCGACATGATTCTGTGATATATTATAATCCTTAGAACAATTTCTATGAAAACAGGGTGGTAATGCGACACGTCGTGCGATAAGCCGCGTCTGTCTCCGGGTGTCTTTATGAGATACAACTGATTTTTTTTCGCGATACAGCTGATTTTTTCGCGATACAGCAGATGTTTTTCGCGATACAGCTGATTTCAGTTTTGATCCCATAGTAAAAGTTGTTGTAGTACAATGAAAACTTAAGAGATTTTCAGTTATATTAATTAGAAGACATAATATTAGGTTATGAACTTACTATTTGTTCAACGTAATCTCCAAACGGCTGGTTGACACTTCCTGTGACCCAAGGGCTGGCCTTTTACTTTGGCAGAGGCTTGGATGGTAATCCATACAACGTGGTAATGCCGCCAGTCTCTTGTGTCTGAGTCGACAGCGACGGGAAGAAATTTTTCGATGCCAAATTTTAGTTTGTTTATAGTTTTAGTTAGGTTAGGATATTATATTTTAATTTTAATAGTTTGTTAGTATATTAAGTATTAGAATTTTATCCAATGTATATACTTTAATCCTCCTTAATAAATGCCCAAAGAATAAACTTACTATTTTATTATTACTCTTCGTTTTTTTTTCGTAGCAACCTATGATGTTTTGACTATTTAATGAGTTCTAAAGACATTCGAAAATATCAACAATGATTACCTGAACAAGATCCTTGATCAAAGAGAAAGGGGTCAAACAATGTCCAACAAACATCAACAAACCTTGTTGTAACAATGTCGTCTAAAGCCGATGCCTGCCAGGGTCGCGGGTTGTTCAAAAGAGTTACCGTGGCCCTGGTACAGGCAACTGAAGGAACACGGGTAGGTTTTAGTCAGAAAAAGTCTAACATGCCCTGCCGCTCCGCCCAGAGCGGGAGAAGTTATTTGATAATTTCCCACCCATAAAAAAGGGGTCAAACAATACATTTTAAGTATTTTTCCAAAAATATATTTCGAATCGTTTATCGATTCATATCAAACAATACACCATTGTTACACCAACGCAAGTTCTTATGTTGTTTTGATAATAAACTTTGTGATTATATTTATAGGTTAAAAGTTTGAGTTATAATTTTACAATTATTACTCAACTTGTAAACTTAACCCGTTGTTACCCGTTTGGTTGGTAAAATTCAGTTGATAGTATTTTAAATGAAGACACGTGCTTTGGTTTACGTATTTTAATTAGTGTTTTAAGATTTTTTCGTCTGTTATAAATAGTATGAAACTTGACGAAATTATTTTTATGCTTCACAGTTTATATTTTATTTTAAAACGAAAAAAAAAACGTTTTAATTGTAAAGCAGTATGATTGAGGATCAAACTACAGCAAAATTAATTTTACTGAGTGTCCTAATATGCGGCATAAACGCCCGTATCTTTTGATTGCGTTGACTAAGATGTTTGATTTTTTCACTGTTTTAAGGAATTGCAGGCAGCAGTATTTGATATTAATTTCAACTTAATAACTCCACGATCTCCTGAGAAAAAGGGTATTGACAGACGGACAGACAAACGGACAACGAAGTGATCTTATAATTTCCGTTTTTCCTTTTGAGGTACGGAACCCTAAAAACTAAAGAAACAATGGATGGACTGTATAAAAGAACATAATTATGACTACAAAGGGGTTGACTACTGAGATGATGACTAATAGGAAGAAGATATGTTACGCCGACCACAAATGAATTGGGAATCATTCTATTCATGATGATGTTATAGAGGTACCTATGGGGAACAGGGCGTAAAGTTCACTCATCCTCCATAGAAGAGGGTGGATCCTCCGACCAGATGGGTTGGCGTGTCTGGTGGGCAACCTGCCCGCGAAGATTGAAGTCGGGACGTTGTACTCGTATAATTATAATATGCTAGTTGCGCGGTAAACTCTGTTTCCAAAAAACAAAAGTAAATTTACTATTTATAATAATAATAATCCATTATATCAATTATTATTAATCAATTTATTAATGTTGATAAAAATGTAGGTACCTAAATATTTCCAATTATTTTATTATTGACAACTCATTTACATTAATTTTAAATAATATCAGTCACAACAAGACGTCAACAACTAGTCAAATAACCCGCCCTTAACTGTTCCCAGCGCAAATGTGCCCAAAACGCTTGCTGCATTAGCACTTTGGATGGCAATGGCCTTTGCACCAAGAACGAGCCGGAACGAGCGGGAGTCACCCTTTTTGTCACGGAGCTTGTGTCCTATCTAAAGAGCTTCTTGGCGTTAGTGCAACACCCATCCATGGTCTCAACGGCAATCCATTTATAGCTCAAAAATCCATTTATTTCAGGCGACGCAGGCCTTAACCTAAACATAAATATTTTAATTATAAAAACAAACTATTGTGCACGAAGTAGTAGAAGTTATAAAAGGGTAGTTGCAAAATGGAGTAAATTCAAATTTTTACTAGACATTAGACATTTGGTGTAAAATAGCCGTTCATTATTATCATCGTACATTGAATATTTGGAGGTAATGTGGTCCCAATTATAGTATAATGCCGTGAATTACCTGTTTTGGTTTGTGCATCACTAACAACCTGTTAACAAGCTCGAACATTGAAAGTTAGGGGCTTTATTGATAGACTAATTTAGTTTATAGAGGAGTTTTCATTGCTACACTGTAAGCTAATTTAACATGTTGACGTGTTTTTCGTAGACAAAATGTTTTTAGTAAACGTGTTGGTTGCATATTATTACCTACTTAGTTTTCACGAAAATATTTTTACGTTTTTAGGAGTTCATTTCAAAAGTATAAATAACTAGCTGCGCTCCGCGGTTTCACGCGCATAAGTTTCAATCCCGTGAGAATATCGGGATAAAAAATATCCTAGTGTCAGCTACCTCTATACCAAATTTTATCAAAATTGGTCCAACAGTTTGTGCGTGAAAAAGTAACAAATATACAAACACACAAACTTTCACCTTATTAGTGTGAAGTATGATAGGGCTTGAATTCAAGACGTGTCATCTCGTATTTACACCAATAATGTTTAAGTACCATGTAATTGGGAGCTGATGCTGAGAAATTCCTGACGAAAAAGCCCCAATACCACTGCCTTACTTGGGAATCGAACCCAGGACCTCATGCTTAGCAGTAGCGTTTGCGACCCTAACCGCTATATTCTTTCTGTTCATATTAAAACGATATTTCAGAACTACACTTAATTATACAAACCTTAAAAACCTTTTGACATAGTAAAAAAGTTATAACATTCTAAAAAATAAGCGCTAATTACCTACCATTGCATCTAACTAAATTATCAAAACAAACGAGCCGAAACCGCGGCAAGAAGCCAGCTTATTAAGGAAACACAGTTACCTACGTACATATGCAAAGAGACATTATAAATAAGTCTGGTTGGCTGAGCTGCTACCTCCCGCTCATTTCCTACTTTGAATTAAGAACAAGGACATGACATAGAGCTAGGAATGTCATGAAGTAGCCTAACTTGAGAGTGGACCTTTGTGTGTATGAGATTTAGTTAGAGTGGCAAGTTAGAATGTAAGACATACTGTCAACCATACCGTTAAAATTATGCAGAGTATCAGTTAGTGAAACATGCAGATCGAATGGCAAACGCTTACTTTTTTTATCTTGTATTCTTTTAGCGTCGTCGTATGTCATGGTTCAAGGTTGTTTGGATGTGATCGCAGAAAGCGAATAGGCCACTCATTGTATATATTTTTAGTATTCGATCTTTTTCTTTTGTTATGTACTTTTGTGGGTACAGTATATATATATATATATATATATATATATATATATATATATATATATATATATATATATATATATATATAAGGTAACACGGGCTGGTGTCTGCAACTCTACGTCAATGCGCGTATTTTGCGTAAAATAAATATGTCTAGTGTTCACATTTTAAATTAACTGCATCCAATAGAAATTAAAGAGGTACCCTGCACAGTTAAACTCCTGAATGAGTGGATAATTTAGTATGCCTCTGAATAATAAAATAAAATTCGATTCTAAAATATCAGCTTTCTAAAAAAAAAGAAAATACCTACAACCCAAAACGTTCCTTTCCACTCGAATAAACACGAAAATCTTGTTTAAAAAATCCTTACCCAGCATCAAACACAGCAAAACATCCGAAAACTTAACAAAAACAGCAAAACGACTCGAAGGACCAGATTTCGCTCCGTGTACGTATCTAGTATTTTAGACAGCCAACAGACCGGGTAATGGGAGCAACACGTTTCTCTTACCTACCAATTTGTTCCGGCACCTGGGCCTGGTTATCCCATACATGTCGGGCTTAATCTTAAGATTAAACTTTAAGATGTAAACAAAGTTATGTTTACACAAATGTTCTGGTGTGTTTTGTGGTAAGTTTTGAGTGCTGTGACAAAGGAAGTAATTATAAAATGGTTTTAGAACGCTTGAGTAAATGTTTTAATTGCCCAATTTCAATTAATGGCCGGAATAAGTATTTTATTTCCAGTATTACCCAGTAACTGGGTTGTGGAGGTCAGATAGGCAGTCGCTCCATGTAAAATACTGGTATTCAGCTGCATCAGGTTAGACTGGAAGCCGACCCCAACATAGTTGGGGAAAGGCTAGGCAGATGATGAATAAGTGTTTTATTTATTTATTAACTTTAATGAACACGGTTAAAAATCAATTACAGTGATTCAAGATATTATATTTAATAGGCCTGCGTTTGAACAAACTCTCACTCAATGGTAATGTATAATTAAATATCTCAATCTAAGTAGACTTGTGTTATCTAGGTAAATACAAGGTGGCAGGAATATCAATTCGCAAATTACAACCATGAATTCTGCACAGGATTATTCGTCGGTAATTAAAAAAACAGCTGTTTTGTAGAAAAGTGCAATACCTACGCGGTGAAATTGTATGGAACAGCTATTTTATTTTTTATAACTGACGAAAAATTTCCGATTCAGTGGGTCCCGCTTAGTGGCAAACGACGTCGTGGCAGGGCCAGACGGAGATGGCGGAATGAGCTGGACTCCTTTGATAAAGATTGGTCCTTAGCAGCTCTGGGCAGAGAGAGGTGGGAGGAGGTAGGGAGGGCTTGGCCCAGCAGTGGGATATTAATGGCTGTATGATGCCCTGCCACCCTGTATAACAGAATGTCTGTGCGAAGAAACATGCTCAAGATTGATTGGCATTTTAGCTTTTCTAGGTTGAAACCTCCACCTTCTTACCTTTATCAAACTCCCTAGACTGTGGCTTCTTCAGCAGCACAGGTTCGTGGTCCTCTCTTCTCCACGTGATCTTCGGAGGCGGGTGGCCCGTCGCCTTGCAGGTGAGAGTCGCATTCTCCAACTCTTGGACTGACACGTCGCCTGAAGTCTCGTCACTCATGATGTCGGGTGGTACTGAGAACAAAATATATACAAGGTTATTTTACTTGACAATTTTTGCGATAATTCTTTTTTATATATTTTCCCTAATGAGCCTCTTGACTTCGATCACGCTTGATAGAAAGCGATGGATGAGATCAAAGATGCAACAAGCTTGCCCAGAAGAAATCTGTTCACTCCTGCCAGTTTGGCCTAGTGCTATAATATTTATTGGCTGGAATATCCTTATTTCACGCAACAAAATTAAAACTTATTTTTTAAAGAGACCGAAAATTAATTACCATTTTAAAGGCACTAAAGGGTCCACCTTGCCTTAAGCCCAAATTCCCAAGTCCAACATGAAAACTAAGTTAAGCATTATATAAACCGCATCGTAACACCTCCCAGACTTAGACATAAAAAATGTACGATATAACCTAAAACAAAAAGTGTACCATAAAAACGTACGCACGACTCACCGCAAGGGGCTCGCAATTTTTAACGCGAAAACTTTTTGTACCAATGCCGGGGGGTGAACCACGGCGAAGAAGGTTTAAAGAAGGTGAAGAGGGATGAAAAAAGGTGAAGAGGGGTGAAAAAAAAGGTGAATTTTCACAATATTGTTGTGATTTATCGTACCGCGCACGTTGTCGAAAACTTTTTGGTACTTTAACCGTTTTCGTTCGACGCCAACGATTTGCATTCAACTGAGACTGGAATTTTGTTGAGGTTTGCTTTATTTACGATCCAGAATCTTTGTTAATGTCGTAAATTCGTTTGTTAAGGTTTTGTTCTGAAATTGAATACCTAAGTTTATTGTGTGTGTTTTGATTGTTTCTGTTTGACGTGGGGGTGGAGGCGTCACTGTTTCATGTAAAACCGAGGATATTTCGATATTACTGATTATAAATATCTCTAACTTCTGCCCGCGACTTCGTCCGCGTGAAATTTGTTATTCCCACGACCCATCCCGTCGCATCGCATTACCTTCCTGCTCTATCACTTCGTTTTCCCTTAGCGTTTCTTCTTAATTTTTTTTCTTTTTGCTTGGCACCTAAGAGTGCAATCGTGACGTTAACGTTAGCCCTCCTCAAGAATTGGGCAAAAAAATTATTAAAAAAAAAATCTGATCCGACTGGTAGTTCCAGAGATTTCAAACAAACAAACTCCTCAACTTTATTATTAGTAATAAGTATAGATTGGATCCAAAGTAACATTATAGAATAGTTTATTAAATCAAAACAACAAAATAAAAAGCCAAACTTAAATAAACAAGTCAAGGCTAGGCTTTTTATTATAACCCACTAGCGCCCCGTCCCAGTTTCGCACGGGTGCATTTTTTTTTCGAATTTTCTAAATTTTCTTTCATACAACCCTTTTCCTGGCAATACCAAACACAACAAAAAACGAATTATTCAATTTGGTGGAGGAGTTCGGAAGTTATGCGCGTAAATACATTTCAGCGATTCATTTTTATTTATATAGATTTAGCACAGATGTTCACACAAGTGCCATGAGCAACTTAAAAATACTTCACTCAAAAATTAAAATATTTAACATAAATCGAACTCTCTTCTTGATGCATTTATCAAACCGAAAACTGTCTGCCTTTTTAAACTCTTGATATATAAAGTTAATTAGTTACTGGCATATAAATGACTAAAACGTGCAAAATATCAAGATATATAGTCACGCTACCCTAAATTGGGTCAGATTGATTAATGAAAAATATATTGGTTGAAGTTTCTTTTCCACTTTTTTTGTAATTAAAAATAAGAAGCGGTTTTTAAGGAACTAATTAACAAGGGCTATGAATAATTCGTGTTATCTCAGGTTTGAATTACCTACTAAAATTAATCGTCCGGTTTTAGAATTGGGCTGAGTTGGGTGCCAATTCAGTTTTCTTGAATTGCAAAATGCTACTTAGGTACTTAAGTTTTTTTTTTTTTTGTTCTTTCTTTCTGTATGCAAGCAAAGGAGTAGCAGCGTACGTTTTGTAGTACCTGGCTTTGGTACAGGGTCAAATCATAGTACATAAACAATCTATAATATTCCCACTGCTGCGACACAGGTCTCCTCTCTGTGAGAGTGAGTGGGCCATAATCTACCACGCGGGCCCACTTCGGGTTGGTGGATGTCACAAGTCTTCGAATTTTCGGTTTTAGTACATTCCGATTTCCGATGTTTTCCTTCGCCGTTTTGAGAGCAGTCGTGATGAAGTTAAATACGAAAAGTATAATGCCTGCCTGGGTTCGAACGCACGACCTTCCTGCCGACTAACGAATCTGTTTGTTTAAAAAAAAATGGTTCCCATTGGATTATGAGACTGAGATGAGAGAGAGAGTGCACCTGTGTTTGCGCACACACTTGTGCAGTATAATATCTCCCGCGCCGAAGGCTAGTCTCCCCTGAGATTGGCCGCCATAACCGGAATACGGTCTGGAGGACTATTATTCGTGAGGACCAACTTTTCGCTGGACGATAGGTATTAATAATTAACTTACTGATCGTATAAGGAACTCGATACTGCGTTCCAAAATTCAAATTGCCGATGTAGGTCACACGGCTGCCAAGCTAAAATGGAACTGGGCTGGTCACATCTGTCGCATGCCGGAGGAGCTATGGGCTAAAGTAAGTACACAATGGGTCCCAAACAGCAGCAAACGGCAACGCGGCAGGCCCAGAATGAGATGGCGGGACGAACTCGACTCTTTCCACAAGGATTGGCGTGGGCACTGGACAGAGATAGTGGAAGGAGGGAGGGAGGCCTTTGCCCTGCAGTGCGACAGAAATGGCTGATAAAAAAAAAGAGTTAATCATAGTGAAATTGTTGACACTTGATTTGCAAGTAACCAATCCATAAAAATATAATATAATCTAGGCCTGATTTTCGAACAGGTAAGAACTTACCTCGTATGAAACGAAAATAGGTACAATAACAATGGCTTTAATTTTTAATAGTGTTTATTTTTGCAGTCTAAAAATCCTACTGTAGGAAAAAAACAATCGGTCGCCATTTTCCTGCCTGTGTCGGTTCGATAACCTACGCTTGTGTATGCTGCACTATTTTTAAACCTTTCGCATTAATATTGTAAGGGTTTCAAGCGGCATGAACGCGACGCGTATGCCATAATAAAATTGAGTGAATTTTGCTTTATTTCTTGAACTTTTAGGGCTATAATCGGCAATAGACGGTGGTAGGTTGATCTATTTAAAATTGGCTTAAAGTTCGTAGTAATTTCATAAAAAAAGTAAAAAATAACATGAATCAACATAAGGCAACTTTGTTTTGGCTACCATTTTAATTAGGCGTCAAATTTTATTATTGTTTGATATCCAATGTTTATTCAAGCTACTGGGAATTCGTTATGGCACATCAAGCCACTACAATCTGTAAATTTTTTTGAATACATTTGCAACTTTATCACTAAAGCATAAGGTTCAAGGTTGATTGGGAAAATTTGACAGTTTCGGGTAGCTTGATGTGCTGGCGTCTGTACCATAAAACCATGACTACCGCGATAACTTTAGTAATTTTGTCCTATAGTTCCTAGACAGATTGGAAAACGACCCAATTTTTTTCAACCAATCATTACGATTAACTAGTCCCATTTTTATGACATAATATGAAAGAATGAAAACTAGGTTTATTAATCATTGATCAATCAAGAGTGTAACATATTTCGATACTAATGAAACTATAACCATAGACGAGATATTAAATGTAATAATTATATAACTGGCTGTCTACGTTTTCAAATTACAGCCCCTCGCATATATTTATCGAGCTATTATCTATCTAGGCCACCCGACAAGGTTGTTAAAGCTTTTCATTTTCCCTCTGATTCGGAGCGGTTATTTATACGTAATCTATTTGTTAGTTGGCCTTATGAAATTAATTATACTTGATAGATAAGTTAAGCTGAGAATTCATTACTTAGTTGTAACAATCAAAACGATTTTTGTAACAATGGAGCGACATTTAATTTTACATGTTTGTTAGGTAAGCACTGCTCGCATAAGTGTCGATCCCGTGGGAATATCGGGATAAAAAATTGCCTATATGTTAATCCAGGGTGTCAGTTACCTCCATACAAAAATTTATCAAAATTGGTCCAGCCGTTTGAGCGTGAAGAAGAAACAAACATATAAACATACACATACAAACTTTCGCCTTTATAATAATATTAGTGTGATGTTTTGAATGGTTTAGGATTATTATGTTTTTCAAAATAATAGGAGATTTACGAGAAATAGTGGAACGGATAAGTTCATTCCATCTAAAATGCGAAGCTTTAAACGCTAGGCAATATGTCGCTACAATATTATTTATGGTTTATTTCGTTCACAGTTTCATGTCAGTTTTTGAAACGATTAAACAAGATTTATGTTATGATAACATCGCGCCTACAGTTCCCTGGAGAGCAGCAGTGGCCCAGTGGTAGCAACCCTGACTTACGAGTCGTGAGTTCGAACCTAGGCAGGCACATTACTTTGTATATTTAATTTCATTACCACTGCTCTCAAAACTGTAAACGAAAACATCGTGAGGAAACCGGCATGTCTTAAAACCAAAAATTCGAAGACATGTGACATCCACCAACCCGCACTGGGCCTGCGTGGTGGAGAGGAGAGAGGAGGCCTGTGTCCCAGCAGTGGGAACATTATAGGCTGATTATGCTTGTACTTATGCTACAGCCCCCGAAGGAATTATTGCCAAGTGCACCCATCTTTCGTCAGTTACATAATTATGTGTAAACCTCATGTCAATAGGCGGCAGGACTATTGCCACTAACTGTTCTTAAAGACTCCGAACTGCTGCTGAAAAATGCATATAGTGAAAAATTTCTATACTTAAAACTTTTTTAAACACTGTCTGACGAAACTAAACCTTTTGATACAAACGTCGTCAAAAGCCGTGTTCAAAAAGTATTAACATTGTAAGGGATTGGAGGCACGCGTGGATTTGCGACCGCCAATCAATATCCGACAGGGACGATGAACGTTTGATCAATGATCCGTGGTTCAAAATTTTATTTTATGTCATCGTACGGCCAATCTATATGTTACTCACGGGAAATTTTAAAATTTATGTATTTAGAACTATTATAGAAATAAATAAACGATAGGGGTGGGATATTTAACGTAACGTTTTTGGACGATAACAATTATTATATTTAACGTCGACGTTAGTAAATGTATTTTCTTTGTAATTGCTGAAATCATTTTATATGAATGGGTGATATTATTTTTAGCCATTCCAGCCTTATTGTTAAATATTTACAAAACATTGAATCGATATAAATTATAATTAAAATATTTCCTTCCCATCTTAAAACTCCTTCTGAACTTCCGTGGCCCCTATTAATCTCAATTTGAAGGATATTGCTAATCCATTGCTTCATGTGCTCGAAAAATTTGTCTGTCCAACAACGTAAATACCGCAATGAATGTTGTTTAACTGTCAAAATGAAAGCCAATTGCCCCGCTGTAACCTGTCCCAGTTCTAAAACCAACCCGTGGCAACCCTACCCTCGCTTGCCAAAATGTTGTATCCCTGAGTGCAAAAACTGGTCGATCAATCATTACGGATTTAACTGAATAGACTACGGAATTAAAAGTTCATTGACATTGGACAGGACGAGACAATCTTTCAACTATAATTTATTTAAAATCTCCGTCAGTTTTAGGCCCATCTGCGCTTTTATGCAAAAGCTTAGCTTAGCATGGACGTGCGGGGTGAACGTTACGTAAATCATCATCTGCCTAACCTTTTCCCAACTATGTTGGGGTCGGCTTCCAGTCTAACCGGATGCAGCTGAGTACCAGTATTTTACATGGAGCGACTGCCTATCTGACCTCTACAACCCGGGGTAATACGAAAGCCCCTTGGTAAGATTGGTTGTCAGACTTTCGAGCATCTGACGACCCGTAACGACTGTCAAAGATCCACAAATGACAGCCGGGACCAATGGCTTATCGTGCTTTCCGAGGCACGGAGGGGTCTTGGTATGTAAAGATGGTCAATTGACCGTGCGGCTGTTATTACTTAGCCACAAGCCCCTCCGTTACGTAAATACGAACGATTATTAAGGAGAACCGCCAGGATAGCCCGCGAAATTCAAATTGTCTTACGTCTTTTGCACTTTACAGGTCAGTGTCAGGTTGTATATTGAACAAAATATGATTCGCGTGATTATAATTCTGTAAATAAATGCTTGTTACGTTCGGGAATCATATTTTGTCGTCGCTTTGTGTAATGCACATACAGCGACGCGGAGAAACTTTTCGACCGCAGAGTTTGTTAATAATTTTAGTTAAGTTAGGATATTACAATTTTATTTTATTTATTAATTAGGTATAAGTTATTATTTATACAATATGGGAACCACATATCTTATATATAAATAAAAAAATATGGGTTAGTTACACCATTTATAACTGAAGAACGGCTGAACTGATTTTTATGATCTTTGAGTTGTTGGATTTGTCTCCGCCCCGAATAGCAGAATAACTATTAAAACATGGGAAAAATTCACGATAAAAGTAATCTAATCTAATCCTATTTCAGCTTGACAGCCTTTTTGCCAACATCGACGATCCCCGTTTTGGAGCGCAGCGTGGTGTTTCGTATTCTGTCAGTTCGTTTAACGCCTAAAATGCTAACTGAATGAACTCCATTGCTCATAATAAAACTTTAAAGTAGCTAAATAAAACAAGTATGGATTAAACTTTCAAATCGTTTGTATTTCCGTTACGTTAACTCCGTTTGTGCAAGGCTGACTCTATTTTATGCCTGAGTGCTATTTTAAATACATTTTTTTTATTCTTTATATGATAAAGCTGTAAATGGTCATAATAGAGGGGATTGAAGAATTGTGAAATCCGATTAAATAGAGTGAATGCTTATTTGCAGTATACAGTTACGGATTTATTCGAATCGGGTTTATTGGAAATGTTAAAAATGTCAATTGACTTTTGTTTGATTGAATAGCAATTGTTTGTAAAGCGAAATTGTTTAAGCACATCAAGCTACCCGAAACTGTAAAATTTTCCCAATCAACTTTGAACCTTGTGCTTTAGCGATAAAGTTGAAAATCTATTAAAAAAAATTGACAGATTGTAGTAGCTTGATGTGCTGGCGTCTGTACTATGACTGTATAGGATTTTTTTAATATAGATAAATATCCAAAGCAAAGCCCAGTAACTGGATTGTGGAGGTCAGATAGGCAGTCGCTCCATGTAAAATACTGGTATTCAGCTGCATCCGGTTAGACTGGAAGCCGACCCCAACATTGTTGGGAAAAGGCTAGGCAGATGATGATCCAAAACAAAGATAGCTTTTTTTTTTTGTGGATGGGAAATCATCTAATGACTCCTCCCGCTCTGGGTGGAGCGGAAGGGAGTGTCAGACTCTTACTGACTAAAACCCACCCGTGTTCCTTCCTTAGCCCTTTATGTTCCGGGGCAGCGGTAACCCTTTCGGACGATCCCGCTACCCCGGACGATCCCGCTACCCCGGACGATCCCGCTACCCCGGACGATCCCGCTACCCAAACAAAGATAGCTGACGTGGCTTAAAAGGCTGGCCAACTTAAATGAAACCAGTCCCATGCCAGACAAACTGTGGGCCCAAATAGCACAGAACTGGTGCCCTGAGACAGTGAGGCGGGGTCGCAACAGACCACGTAGCAGATGGCAGGATGAGTAGGATAGATTCCGTCAAAACTGGAAGGAGGGTGCGAGTAAGATGGAAGGAGTACAGGTAGGCCTTTGCCAAAGAAAGGGTCAGCGTAGGGTATTAAAAAAACCGGCCAAGTGCATGTCGGACCACCTACAATGAAGGGTTCTGTAGTTGGAATAATTTTATCCCAAGAACAAACTTAAAATTGTGGTTGAAAAACATGTTCTCCCATACATTCCAACTGAAAATGTAATTTTGTACGTTGTTTTAAGACCACAGACTTCTTATAAGTTTTTCCCTAATCTATAGGTATAGAACTATTTCCTGCATTTTTTTCAAAATTTTAGACTCAGTAGTTTCGGAGATAAGGGGGGAATGATAAATTTTCGTCTATTTTCTTAAATAACTTTAATACAATTTACTTTAAAATTATGAAAAAAATATATTTGGGATTCTCACTTTCAATTGATATGTCACATAGTACAGATTGAAAAACTTTATTTTTTTAATTTCCTTTTTGCCCCCAAAAACATGGGACGGACAGACAGACACACGACTGATCCTGTAAGGGTTCCGTTTTTTCCTTTTGAGGTACGGAACCCTAAAAAGGTAAATATCAAATAACATGTGCATGACACAAAATTAAAAGAATCGTCAAAAGCCGACTAGGTAGATACTCTGTGAAAAGTCATCATCGTCACTTTTTCTTTCGTCGCTTAATAAAATACCAACAAACTCTTTTAAACGTGACATTTAATCTAATCTAACTAGCCTGTATTGTCCCATTGCAGGGCAAAGGCCTCCCTCTCCCTTTTTCCACACAATTCTGTCTTTTGCGAGGGCCGGCCAGTCCCTACTGTAGGAGTCAAGCTCGTCCCGCCATCTTCGTCTTGGCCTGCCAAGATGGCGTCGTGCGTTTAGTGGGACCCAATCGGTGGTTCTCTTAGCGCAATATTGTCTTCTGACATGCGGCAGACATGTGTATTTAATACCACTAACATTTTTATAGACAAAGTTTTGGTACGTAACGAAGTTTCAGGACATTTTCAAGTCTTCCATTAACCGACTTAAAAAAAAGGACGATCAGGTTCTCAATTCGGCTGTTTTTTTTTTTGTTATCTCAGAAATCCGTTATTTATAAGCAAATTTGCAAAATTCATTTTTAATGGATAAGGTATGTCTCAGGGGTGGTTCCATAAATTTTAATTAACTTTGCTTGGGTAGTTTTTGAGTTAGCTTCAATAATACGAATTTTTTCAACTTAGTTTATATTGATGATGTTTTAATAACTTCCTGTCACTGATATTTACATAGCAAGTAGTGTTTATGAATTTCTGTGGAGTAGGTACAACTAAAAAGTGAAAAATAAAAACTTTTTTTACAACAATCAATACGAACAACCAACTTCCAAAAAAACACTACAAAGTGAAAAATAACTTTAATTTCAGAAGTGGGTGTCAAAAAACGAAAATACGAAAGCAACAACACCGACTTCCGAAATTAAAGTTTTTTCACTTTGTAGTTGTTTTTTTTTTTTGCAAAAAAAATGTTTTTTTTTATTAAACCTTTAGCAGGACAGAAGAACTTTTAGAATCGTTGAAAATCAACACTAAACCGGTCAACCAATACTTTAACACTTTGACAGCTACAAAACTAAGGACATCTATACATATAATAAAATCGTAGGAAAGTCAAAACTGTACATTGAATATTTTTTAAAAAGAATACTTGGGGCGTGATCTACAATCGATTTCGAAGCCAAAAATATAGTTTTAAGAATTTTTGTCGGTTTGTCTGTATGTATGTCCGGGATAATCTCAAAAAGTACTGCATGGATTTACTTCAAATTTTGCATGAATATTACTAAGAGGTCGGGTCAACATATAGGCTACATATTATCACGCTATCACCTACGGGGGAGGAGCTGTGAATCTTTATTTTTCTTACGCATTCTGTGACAGCGTGTAATCTAACGACGCATATTTAAATGTTTTTTTTTTGTAAGCCATGCTATAATCTAGCTTAACACTATAAAAACTATGCCATTTTAGTAACTTGGGCAGAGAAACATAGTTTAATGAATGTTAGTAGTATAAAGAAAATTTTGAAGCAGCGCCATCTATGAGATTTCATAAAAATCAAATGAAGTTACATGTTAACAATTTTTGGAAATTAATAATTTAAATTTGATCATGTTGGCGAGGTTAGTAGTTAGTTATTCTTAAAATTCATAGATGGTAATGTGCATTTTCTTCATAAAAGTTGTATCGTATAGTTCGTTTTGACAAATTCAAGGTCCAACAAAACCCTCAAAATCTTGAGCAGAGTTGAGAAAGACAATTAAAAAAAAATGCGGTGTTAAGAATTACAAAAAAGTTATGTTCATTGATGATGATCATTTCTTCATCAATTTCATGTTGTTAGTACAAAATAAACATTGACTGTTAATACTTTTGTTCGGTATTTATCTGTGTGATTAATGCTTGGTAATTAATATATTTTCATGTCGTATACCTAATTATAAACTTAAATGTGATGTAAAATGTCACCTTCTCGACGTTGAGCAAAATTGGGATGACACCCTCGCGGAGGCGAGCGTCAGTGACAGTCCCAGCCGCATGCGTCATCTGTTTGCCGTCACCTTGGTGTTTTGTGGGAGAAGTATCGCCATCATCTGTCTGAAGATTTTCTACGAGCTTTGAAGCATGCTACTGGAGACGAAGTCAAAGTAACTGATGAACGGGTGCTGAACATCTGTCTCAGTTCACTTCAAGATGTGGTCATTTCTATCGGCGGCAATCCACTGATCGAATATGGGTTACCAGCTCCCCAATCATCACCGCATCAAGACCGTGGAAATCGGGAGTATAACGCTGAGACAAATTATGATCCGGGCGAAATGACCACCATACGAAATGACCATGTCGCTTTGTTCTCTTCAGAGCAAAAACAAATTTATGACACCGTCCTTGAAAGTGTTGGGCAAAACCAGGGTAAAATGTTTTTCTTGGATGCTCCTGGTGGAACAGGAAAAACATTTGTTACCACTGGCATACTTGCAGAGGTCAGGAGGCAAGGCAAATTTGCTATTGCTGTAGCGTTGTCGGGAATCGCTTCCACACTGCTTCCGAATGGCATGACAGCACATGCCATGTTTAAAATTCCCATCGATTTAGAGAGCGCCGAAACGCCTGTTGTGGTGTGTCACGTAACAGCGATAAGGGACATGTGCTCAAGGAATGCTCTCTGATCGTATGGGATGAGTGTACGATGGCCAATAGAAAGGCAGTTGAGGCCGTGGACAGAACCCTGCAGGACATCCGCAGGAACTAACATTTGATGGGTGGTGTCACAGTTCTGTTCAGTGGCGATTTACGGCAAACGCTTTGCGTGGTGACGCGGGGATCGAGGTTGACGAGGTGAATGCTTCGTTGAAACGATCTTCGTTGTGGTCACGAGTTCGTACCGCTTGACCATCAATATGAGAGCTCGGCTCGGCGGAAATGCACGTGCTCAAGAATTCTCCGATATCCTTCTAAGTCTTGGCGAAGGCACTCTACCAGAAGAGGGAGGTGGACAGGTGGTGCTTCCAGTCTCTCGGTAGAGTGGTATCCAGCATAGAAGAACTCATTCGCTGTGTGTACGGGGACATCAGTCGTATACCGCACCAGCAAAATTCTTGGGTGTGTGAGCGGGCCATGTTGACGCCCAAAAATGATCAGGCTGCAGCAATTAACGAATGCATTCTCTCGGAAATTGAGGGGAATGAAGTGGTCTACACCTCGGTAAACACTGTTCTCGAGCAAGACGATGTCACACATTATCCCGTGGAATTTCTGAACTCCCTGTCAGCAAGTGGACTTCCAGCGCATACCATCAAGCTGAAGGTCGGTGTCCCGATTATGCTTCTTCGGAACCTATCTCCTCTGAAGTTGTGTAACGGGACCCGCCTTAGTCATCTCGCTCCACAGACACATCATTGAGGCGGAAATTCTTACGGGTTGTGGCGTCGGCGAGGCAGTATTTATATCACGCATTCCCCTCATACCTCATAACTTCCCGTTCCAGTTCAAGCGCGTACAGTTCCCCGTGAGTGTTTGCTTCGCGATGACCATCAATAAGTCGCAGGGGCAGACACTGAGTTACAGACAGGAGGTCGCAGGGGCAGACACTGAGAGACAGTCACATCTTATGACTGAACTCAGCAGGATTCCCATAATATAACTCTCTACACTTGCTTCGCTTGCAAAAAAAAAACTTATATTTTAATGCTATTTTAAAAGTCGTTAACTTATAATGCTATAGCGACACTGGCATCTTATGTATTTTTGGTGCTGTAGAGCCTTCACGCAGACGACGTCGCGGGCAGCAGCTAGTAACAAATAAAAAACGTGCAAAAACGATTCGAACGGCCCGAAGTGGCTCCAATATGGAACAAGTTGGAAATTGGAAATACTGTAAGTCTGACTCATGCAAAACGGAAGTGCGAATAAAAGTAAATTGGTAAACTTAAAGTAGGTATACCACGACCGGTACAAGTAGTGTTGGGAATTGAGAGGACCACAAGAGCGACTCGGACGAGACAGTTTGGGTCTCGAATAGTTGTGTTTTTACTCAAGTACGGCGGCGCAAAAAGGAGGGTTATGATTTTGACCGGTATGTATGAATGTATGTTCATCTGTTCCCTCATAAACTCAAAAGTACTTATAACAATTTGACAAATGAGGTATCGTTAGAAGCGTCTTGACCGTCCGCTGATTATAGGCTATGTGACGTCACACTAAATTCAATGTGACGCCCTCTAGAGGACATAAAGTAATGAATTTAACAATAAATATTTAATTAATATAACAATAAATATAATAATTTACTTGACTACTATTTTTTTTTATATTTTTACATGTTTTTTATACTTTTTTTTTATATTTTACATGTTTTTTATACTTTTTTTTTATATTTTAAGAAATATTTAAAAATGTAATTTAATATGTATATAGATAAATAAACGAAATATAATAACAATAAATATTGATTGTGCCTTGTGGGGTATCAAATTAAAGGGCTTAATTAGCACATTTCAAAAATATAAGTATTACTGAAATAAACCCCAAAATAATTAAAATAAAATAAAGTTTAAAAACTAAAACGCGACTACTGAAAAGGATGTTTTGCCTAGCTACTACTTCGTTTTAATTTCCGCAGATTATTTAAGAAAACTACTATACATGCCTTGGCCACAACTAGGCATTGTTGATGGACGAACGTGTAAATGTGTGCCTCGGCTTTGCCTCGGCTTTGCCTCGGCCCACATTTACACGTTCGTCCATCAATGCCTCATTTGCTGGCCGCTGCAGTAATATACTATACCAGCTATAAAGGTTTGAAACAAAGTATTTATATGCAAGGAGAGGCTTTGTTTTGTACCAGAATAACTATTAAAATATTTAAAACCGTCAGAAGTGCAGTTAATATATCACAATATTGTATTATTTGAGTATTTTCCTAAAATTATACTTATACCTCAGAAACAAACTTCTCATTAAATCTTTAGTTAAACTACGAAGGTATCTGAAGTTTTCGTTTTATGTCATGTAAAATGGAAGCGGGAATAAAAGTGAATTGCTGAACTTTAAGTACCTACTGTGCAGTCATACAGTTAATAGTGTTGGGAAAAAACAGGTGACTCGACTTTGTATAGGTAATCGATCGATTTTATTGTCACAGGCGACTTTAAGGAAGGTACCTATTCGTTCATTTAAAATGTCACGGAAGAATTTACCTAATTATGTTATGTAGGAAGTAATTATTGTATCAGTTTTAGGGTTCCGTACCTTAAAAGGAAAAACGGAACACTTTTAGGATCACTTCGTTGTCCGTCTGTCTGTCCGTCAGTCAAGATCGTTTTTCTCAGGAACGCGTGGAAATACTCAGGGCTACAATCCTTTGATGCAGTGAAAAAATAAAACTTCCAAATCAACGCAATCAAAAGATACGGGCGTTTATGTTCCGAAATCAAAACCTATATAATAGGGTACTTCCTGTTGACCTAGAATCATAAAATTTGGCAACAAGCAATATCATGTAGCACAAGTAAAAAATTCCATAGTTACATTACAAAAATATATATATATATATATATTTAGATACCTACAAATTTGTACGGGTCCCTCGGTGCACGAGTTTGACTCGCACTTGATCAGTTTTTTAGTTTTTCTATTACCTCTTCGTAGCCGGAACGTGAATTCATGTGAGACACGATGTAATTAATGTAATTACGGCAATCAAAGGGTTGAATACATTGTGATTATCGTCGTATGTATGATTTATCGATTTTAATCAAACACTTGGGACTAGGAGAAATGATGAATGAGTGTGAATTTGGTATTTCTTACAATAAAAGCTGTCTAGAAATGAATTGAACAAACATAAAATTAATTTAATATTAACAAGCAATCATCATCATCTGCCTAGCCTTTTCCCAACTATGTTGGGGTCGGCTTCCAGTCTAACCGGATGCAGCTGAGTACCAGTATTTTACATGGAGCGACTGCCTATCTGACCTCCACAACCCAGTTACTGGGTAATACGATACCCCTTGGTAAGACTGGTTGTCAGACTCTCGGTCTTCTGACGACCCGTAACGACTGACAAAGATCTACGAATGACAGCCGGGACCAACGGCTTAACGTGCTTTCCGAGGCACGGAGGGGTCTCGGTACGTAAAACCTATGCGGCTGTTATTATTTATATAGAATACCACACTAAAGGAACTCCAAGATTGCACGACTCCATAGACAAAAAGGTTACCATAGATCCCTTACCCAATGAAGATCCCACCAAAATGGGTGCAAGCTAGATTTGCTCCTTCCTCGCACCTTAACAAGACAGAGCAAACAAACCAAGTTTCACAAAACTCCTCTTTATCTAACACCAATGAAGTTTACCCTCTATCAGACGAAGAAAACATTCGATTTTCATCGAATACAAGTTCAGACTAGAAAGCAATCTTAAAGTTTTCACACTATTATGTATCTATATATCACAGTTACGTCTGTGTCGCCACTTGAGACCTCACAGATGGAGTTCAGCACAAACTTTATTTATACCAAGTTCCTCGGGAAATGTTTAATGTTGAATTTTTATTCCATCCTCTTTGAGGGGCGCGTTTTACTTAAGAATTTTTCATTTTAAAATGCAATATGTGCCGGTTGTTTGATGTACCATTTAGGATATTACTATGTGTGTATGGCGCTGTTTGATGTTTTCTTTGAGTTTCGTGAATAGACTTGTTAGTGGGTCATTTTAGTCTCGTGAGTACTTGTAAATAACATAAAGAGTGATTCTCGCTTTATACATTCTTTGATGTGTGTAAGTGCAGTCTAAGTCAAAAATCTGTGATCTCACTCAGGCTAATATGTCTGGAGGCCTATAATGGCCGCACCCACTCTCGAGTGGCGCGCGTGGAACACTGCAACAGACATTACTTTATTAAGGTATCCGCTGGATAGACCGGTTTATAAGCCGACAACCTCCTAGGTTAACCTGCAAAATGACATTAAAAAAAAAAAACCTTTGGATTTAATGAGAAAACATTGATTATACTCGTATTTCGGCAATTATTTCCACTTACGTGTGCTCGGCAATGATCATATTTTAACAATTTATTTAATTACTAGCTTCTTCTGCCCGCGACTTCGTCCGCGTGAAATTTCACCCTCCCCCCATTCACCCTCGTAGGAGTGGAACTTCGAAAAACACTTTCTTAGTGGATACTTACTCTTCACAAAGAACACACCCTCCTAGGACCGGCGGTTTAGGCTGTGCGTTGATATATCAGTCAGTCAGGACTTTGAATTTTATTTTTATATGATTTTCTAATATTACAGTCACCTTGCATTCAATCAACCACTAGGCTAATCAACCCAAACTTTACCTACCTATGCGCATGACCAATTTCAAATATCGAACACCACCACAATGAACTAAGACAACGCTGGGCTTATAACTGTCACGGTGAAGTAGACAAAGCCTTCAGTACCTTACTTGCTAAGTATACATGTATCTAGGCAGTCCCAGACAGTAGCGCTAGCAAAGGCAACAAGATGTCAATAACACTATACTGTCTTTTTTTTATCGCTGCAGGACTAGGTGGAACAAATATGTTATTGCGAAATCTGGGAGTCTCGATTTATTTTCGTAGGATCTCACTTTTGAATCCCAGTTTAATATTTTTGGCGTTGGATCCCACAAAACATTACTATGTATTTTCTGGATCCCAAATTTTAAAAATGCAAGAGAATTACGTTTTATCGTTGAATCCCAAAAACTATTTCTGTTGTATCCCAAATGCTTAAAAAAAACAAAATTGTTTATAATAAAATGATTTGAAAATTCCAGGATTTTTAAATAACGCGGTGTACCTACTAATGAAGAACTGGGGTCTATTTAATAAAACCTACAGGCAATAGGCGCTGTGGTAGGTGACAATCCGACAATTTTGTAAGATTCTTTCAAAGTCCAACCAATCCGCACTGGGCCCTACTGAAACGCTAGGCTCACAGCCGGGACCAACGGCTTAACGAGCTTTCCGAGGCACTGTGGGATCTTGATATGTAAAGATGGTCACCCATCCATTTACCAACCGCGGCAATAGAAGCTTAACCTGATCGATAGACCCGTGCAGCTGTTATTACTTAGCCACAAGCCCACGATACGATACGTATGTATACGTATAAAAACATTTATATTTTCATCCAGTCAGTGACGATATCCACTCTACCCTCCCAGTAAAATAATATCCGTTCTCTATATTGACTTCTTCTTATATTTTCTTTGACTTCAAGATCAGCAATGCGACATTTTAAGTTCCGAGATTGTGTTCGTGCGATAAGTTTTAACAAGTTTCCAACTTATCCATTGCCTTCAATAAATTCGTTGAACTTTATAGAGAAATACTTTTCTATAATCTTTTTGTTGCGGTATGAAAATGTGATTGTATTCATTCAATTTGCCAGGTGGAATTTCACGTTGTGATTTTTACATAGGCATACAAGTTGACATAGACTTAGGAATTTTGTACCTAAGTTTATCAATAATGTTTTAATCCTAAGTTTTTATAGCGTTTAGTTATTGAAGAACGGTGATAACAAATTACTTTTTACCCAAAATATTCCATTCAAATTAACTAAACGCTAGGAAACATCGTCAGTCTTTACGAATTGTTATTTCTAGAATAAATCACGTTTAGGCTAAAAATAGTCTATTTTCTTTGACCCTGTCATCAAAGCTAAAAACTGTGTACGCAATTATTTTAAATACACGGTGTTCCTACTAAAAATAATTGCCTGGTCGTACACAAAAATTAGAAATAACTTTGTACCTAGCTAGTTAGCTACGTTTATAAAACCGTCATTTCCATTAAACCGTTTACACGTAATACTAAAAGTTTAACGCCTACAAATCACTAACTATTAAACTCCTAGTAAACTCAATACCAAGTATTTAAACACCGGGCAATAACAATTTATTCAACTAGAAATCACTACTTAGTACACTGAGTAATCGTTATTCATGTACCCAGTAATCACTATTTATGCACCCAGTAATCCCTATTTATATACCCAGTAATCACTATTTCGCTCGCAAAAGAAACACATGCAAGTAAAAACTATGTTTAGAGAGCTTGAAGCTGGTTCTCCAGTGTCTCAAAGACGGTAAAAAACGATTTGCAAAGCGTCTTTATCAGGGTTGTCAAGGAAAACATTGGGACAGGGAAGAATAATTAATACAAGGAATAAAAAAATGTGAGATAGCAATTTTGAGTAATTTTAAATTAAAACTACCTATAAGGGTGTTTTTCCACGGGGCTACTAACTCAAAAGAAACAAACAACAACAAGTCACAAACTGTGTACGGACCGCCATTCAAATACTTGCGAACAACGCGTCATACTGACGTCACGCAAATTCCTGCATCTCGCAAGCAGAATTTACCGCGCAACTAACATAGATACAACGGCGCGACGTGAATTATCGGCAGTTGCCCGCCAGACAGAACACCCGTCTGGTCGGAGGATCCTCCCTTTTCTATAGAGTATGAGTGAACTTTACACCCGGGCACCCTGTTCCTCATATCTCTATACTAGTACTGTGACAATCTGGTTACTCATGGGTGATTTGAGTTTTTACCAAGTTACTTTTGAATAACGTCGTCACCTGAGATAGATAGAATTTAGCGTGAATGTTACCTATATTGCTTTATCCTGTCTGCTTATAACATTATGCTGGGCACAACTGCGGTCCATCTGCCTGGAAAATACTATTCCTGTACAAGCAGTGGTTATTGTTGAGTCTTGTGACCACAGAGCGATATTATGATCGTTATAAGATGAATAGGGAGCGGCGAGCCAGAATTCGGACCAATACACAAAGCAGACAAAGCTTCTTATTTTCGATCAGGGACACATTTCAATGCAAGCAGGTATATTATATATAAGGCGCGGGTCCAGACAGTGCGAGACATGCACCTCAAATACTTTTTTTTAATACGTTAAGTGCCTCAGCTTTAGGCGGACTACATAACTTTGAGTTCGAAAAAATATGTTCCATAAATAATCCGCGGAGGGGCCCGTGGCTAAATAATAATAGCCGCACAGTTCTATTGATCAGGCTATCTTTATATATCGAGACCCCTTCCCGGCTGTCATTCGTGGATCTTTGACGGTCGTTACGAGTAGTCTGAAACCCAAAAGTCTGAGAACCAATCTTACCAAGGGGTATCGTATTACCCAGTAACTGGGTTGTGGAGGTCAGATAGACAGTCGCTCCATGTAAAATACTGGTATTCAGTTGCATCCGGTTAGACTGGAAGCCGACCCCAACATAGTTGGGAAAAGTCTAGGCAGATGGATGATGATGTTCAGTAAATAACAATTAGACGTCAAAAAGCTGTGACGCACAGGGTAGGTAGGTAGGTCGAAACGCTCGGGTCATGGGGCCCGAGCGCGCGTCTCCTTTTTAAGGAAATTTCTCGCCGGCTGGTCGATACTTCACGTGACCAGAGGGCTGGGTCGTTCTTTGGTCAAAGAATTAGCAATGCTGCCAGTCTTCTGGGCACGTTTCCGGATGACAGCGATGCGGACGAGTACTTCGACGTCTAAGTGTCCTTTGGTTTTTTTTTTATTTTTTATTTATTTGTATAGTAAGTTAAGTTAGTCTTTTATTTTAGTATCTAGTGTATATAGTTACATTGTAATTATAGATAACAAATATATCAATATTCAAGGATTAAAAGTAGGTAGGTATTTTCGGTACACCTAAGTTTTGGTTAGGTATTTTGGTTAAAAATTTTCAAGTGTAGACGTTTGTCAACCCTAGTGTATGATATTAAATTCTAACTAGTAGTAGTGCGCTACAGCTAACAAGGTATCGTTTTATACGGTAAACTAGAGAGAGTGTCATAGTGCACCGACTCGTTCTTGTGATTAAAACGTCCTGAAGAAAGCTATTTCGTTTAATTAATTTAATTTCGACAGTAAAAGTAGTTACACTTTTCTGCAAATTTTTTACATCGGACTTTACAACTTTCATTTGTTTTTATCTGATGTGCGGGACACTTAATATCGTGCCCTGCATGTCCTGTCAGCTGCACGTTACAGGAACTGATGGACGCTAGTGATGGCGCCAAACAAGTAGCCGAATTCTGGGCCGAGTACATTTAGATTGCTATCGACACGCCAAGAAGATCTGATTTATTTATCTGGTGTGTATTTTAGTCTGTGCTAAATAAATATATTTTCTTTCTTTTTCTTTTAGTTTTTTAGAATACAAGTTCATCTGTTTTAGAACTGGCTTCTGTACGTCGCATCACTTCCCTATTTTTTAAGCGGTAGGCAAAAGTGTTTGTGTAATCCGTCTCAAATAGGCGTCTCTCAAACGCCACGCCTCGTTAGATCGAGATGTCCTGTATATCTGACAACCAGCGGATTGACTCCCGCAACCTCCCCGAGATAATCGATCCACCTTGTGAGAGGCCTATAATATATACCTACATCGCACTAATATTATAAAGGCTATAATTTGTAAGTGTGTTTGTATGTTTATTACTTCTTCACGCAGAAACTACGGAACGGATTTGGATGAAATTTGGCACACAGATAGTTTATACATACATACATACATAATCGGCCTATAATGTTCCCACTGCTGGGACACAGGCCTCCTCTCTGTGAGAGGGGTGGGCTGTAATCCACCACGAGGGTCCAGTGCGGGTTGGTAGATGTCACATGTCTTCGAATTTTTGGTTCTAGGACATGCCGGTTTTCTCACGATGTTTTCCTTCACCGTTTTGAGAGCAGTGGTGATGAAATAATTTACACAAAGTAAGGCGCCTGTCTGGATTCGAACCTACTCGTAAGTTGCGGCCGTTACCACTTGGCCACCACTGCTCTCTGTGCTGTAACATGGTGATTTGAATTTGGAACACGGTAGGTACGTTTGAATAGCGCTGTAGAATCACATCCAAAACAATACTCAAACATAATCACCTCTCACCTAAATTTAATCTCCCTACGTAACAGGAATCAAAACGTTTACCATTCGTTACCGCCTTGTCGACCCAAGTGATACAGCGGCCCAATAAAGTCACGAACAACTTCGAAATTGAAAAAGAAATCCCGGCCCGGGCATGCAAATATCGCGGGAACACAAAATTGCTAAACTCTGGACGTCTACTTTGAAATTTTGCCATAAATTAGACAGAAGTTGTGTAATGAAATATGATTTCAATAAGGTGTTTTTGTGAATTTTTCGTGCTTTCTGGTGATTAAAATGTTTACCGTTTATTTTTTTTTCTTTGTAACGCAATGTAACTAGTGACTCATAAAATGTGAGTAAAATAAATAAAATTGAGTACCTAATATAAATTGAGTACCTAATATAAATTGAGTAATGTGAATAAAATAAAATTGTTCGATCAGCTTTTCCGAGATGGTGGGATGAGCTAGAAAAAGTACACGAGGGGCAATTCTCGTAATTTTAAGAACGTTCACAGCGCGTTCCCAGCCGCAATCCGTCCAAAAAAACCATCAGTTTTTGACATTGATTGCCGCTGAGATGAAATTGCGACTAGATTTTAAACGTTTTTAATTACGGGTATTAGCTTTCAGTGCTACTCTTTAGCCCTAGATCGAAAGAGCTGGAAGTTATAGGGAGAGCCTTTGCCCAGCTGTGGGACGATGCAGGCTAACAGTAACAATAACAGTAGCTTTTCCGAGAAAAAACCTTTCCCAAAAACGCCTCGTTTCAAAAAAGTAGGTAGGTATATTTTTGATAAAACACGTATTATTAAACTCAGTTATTTAAATTAGAAGTAGTAATAGTTATTTAGGAAAACATCTTGAGGAAAAAATGTATATCCTAGAACCAAAAATTCGAGACATGTGACATCTACTAGCCGGCACTAGGCCCGTGTGGTGGATTACAGCCCACTGCCTCTCACAGAGAGAAGGCTTGTGTCCCAGCAGTTGGTTCATAATAGGTTGGTTATGCATAGTTATTTTGCAATTCCAAACGATCCATTTACCTGCGACTTGTCTTTGGTTTCGAAGACATCATTAATAAACTAAGCATAATATAAGTCGATCTCGTAATTATTTTACCACCTTATATCAGCCTGTATCTATTGCTTACTTAGACATATTTAATTAATTTAAAAAAGCTAACAGTCTTAAAATCATAATAATAATATGTACAAGTATTTAAAAACGAGGGGAAATAATCAAAGGACATCAAAAAATTCTATTAAATCCCACTTGCATGACATAACATCAAGGTATATTTTTGCTCAAATTAATGTGACAGTTAGATACTTTTAACCTTAGTGAAGTTTCAATTTCCTTTGAGTTTTTGTGAAAAGTGATAAAGCAATAAGGTCACCAAAGCGACCCACTTAAGACAGTCTAATGTAGTAGGTAACTAAACCCGCCTTACCTACATGTCGCCGCACCCATTTTATTCCATTCTAGTTTCTGGCACATGTGAGACCAGGTGATCGATCGCTGCCAAGGCCCGCGCCACACGGGTAGATTCTGATTTCCGCTCTCTATTATAATTTTAATGTGACCCCACTATAATGTGTTGACCTACTGTCATGTGTTGAAAAAGGTCGGATGGTTGGATGGCCGGATGTAATATTTTTGGTTTTGAATAGGCCTAGAAAATTGGACTGAATAAATAGAAGATAATGTGGGTTTTTATGGGTTCTGTAGTGACCAACGGTCATGTGTAGACGTAGACACGACTGGGGAGAGATTGTGCTTTCAGAGGCACGAATCAAACCACCAACGTCGAAACTCCGGGCTGCTATTGAGCGATTCCTAATTGAAAAACGGTCATGTGTAGGCACAAAGAAGATGACAATTTCATATAAAAAATGAATACTAGTTTACCTATGTCACGTGATTTTCGAGAAAGATGTCAGCAACAGAGACACAAGAATAACCTTATCTATATAAAGAAAACAATTTGAAGTGTCTGTTTGTAATGTCAAAATAACAGCTTTTTAATACTAAAAGCATACGAAAGTATACGGTAGGTACTAAAATATTTATTTTTAATATATGACTGTCTGTTTCTTTGTTCTAGCTAATCTCCGAAACATCTAAACCGATTTTGACGGGACTTTACTGGCTGTTTTAGAAAAAGAATTAGGGTTCTGCGCAAAAAAATTAAATCCCATGAAATTCGAATGCACGCGGGCGAACCCGCGGGCAGAAGTTAGTTATTAATATGATTTCCATTGGTATTTTTTTTTTAATATGGAACCCAACATAAATATTAATTTTAATAAAATAGCTTCTCTATCTATTAAAAGCAAAGATCGTCAACAGCATAATAAAATAAGGTCGTTACCACGTATATTCCATTTAGCTTAATGCCTATAGTATAATTACACCACAACCATTAAAAGAGAAAAAAAGAAAGAAAGAAAAGTATTTATTGCGACTCGTATAAGAAGATTACAAACTAAACTAAATACAGTAAAAAAAACCAAGTTGAAGAAAAAAAGTAATAAAAAGAAAAATGAAACAGAAAGTCCTATACGAGGCATCATGATGCTGCAACATTTAAAAAATAAATGTCACAGCGTCGGTCTTCTGATAGGGCCGGCCCGCTGTGATGTCACGGGCAGTTACAGAAATAAATAAATAATAAAATAGGTAAATTTCGTTTCTTCTTAAAATATTAAAACGCAGCTACTAGTACTCCACGTTGATATGAATGAATTGTTACTTCGGTGAAGTCAAAGGTCACGCGTGGTTTCACTGACGCACGTTTATACGAACTTTCATCCTATGAGTGTTTACCCATCCATTTTTGGGTTGGCTTCCAGTCTACCCACGCATACCCCTGTATTACTAATAAATATGTAACGTTTACCAGCTGACCTTTACAGTTAGGCCAGGTGTCAGACTGTCGGGCTTCTGACTTTTCGTTACAACTTTTCAAATGTATTATAGTCGGAAATATAAGTGTAATATGCTTGGCAAGTTGCGAAAGGCCTGATAGGTTGGTTACAGTCCTTTCCTCACTTATTTTACCTCTGACTTTGCGTCGCTTTCAAAAGCACACTGACCTTTATTCTTATTAAAATAAGGTCCCTCTTCGGTTGTTGCCAGTGACAAGTTTGTCAAAATCACAGTGATCTTTATTCTTGCATATAATAAAGTTGCTGTTGGGTTGCTGTTGTCAGAGGAAATATTACTGGACTCACATCAGTGGACTGACAGCAGAAAGCCTTAGTTAACTTCCAGGTTTGATTAAGGGCCTCATACACCATCTACAAATTATGTTCTAGTTCTTATATCGATCTTCGATCTATATAAATAAAACAAGGTCGGGTTAGTTACACCATTTATAACTCAAGAACGGCTGGACCGATGTTTAAGATCTTTGATTTGTCTCCGCCCCGAATAGCAGAATAAATTAAAATATTAAAACACGGTAAAAATTCACGAAAAAAAGTAATGATGATAATTCATTTCCTCATAAATTTTGTGTTTTGATTCTGAGGCGATACGAAGTTCGACGGGCCAGCTAGTAATTATATAAAAATCTGTTCTATTTTTTAACTTATTCGGTAAGTCCTGGCTATTTGGACATTTTGAAATAGGCCCTCACTAAAATTTGCTCGCAGAGAGAGAGAGAGATTGATTTGATTGGATGTTGTGTTCCAGTCAGCCAATAACACCAGAAACTAGAGTAAGAAATTTTTTCTGCTGATTTTTGTCTTGGTCTTAAGACCAAACGCTCCACGTTTCTGCGACCCACTCACAAGCCCCTCACAAGTAATTTAACCCTTTTTTTTTTGTTGCGCGGTGGAAATCCTCATGGACTTCCTCCATCGTGGGGGGGACAGAGGGGCATGCCGGACTCTTACCGGCTAAAACCACCGCGGTGTTCCACCTCTACCTATGGCCGGGGGTGCGGGCTTCGCATAAGCATTCACCGCTCCCCGACAGGGCTCGAGCCGCTGTTTCTCAGCGGGTCCCACCTCCCCGTAAGTAATTTAACCCTCGAAGACACTCCTAATCCTCCAAAAATCCGCTCGTACGGAAATGCAGCACACGCGATTGAAGAAGCCGCACCCATCACTTAAACTGAGTGACCCATATCTCCAAGACGTTTCTAATCTATTCGTAGTTGGATTAAGTGAGCTTAGGCACGGTCGCCACCTATACGGGTTGTGTACTGGATAAGCCGCCTATCCGTCACTTAAGACAGATAAAAAGACGTTTAAGTTGTTAACCTCGCCGTAATTGGTTGATCTATGGTGGAATTAGGAACTAGGGGTGGTTGATAAATGTGTTACAAGCGTCCTTCGAAAGTTGGGTGGGTTTTTTATTGTGTTGTTTTATCAATGTTTGTAATCGTTTTTTAAGGGGCTTGTTGGTAACGTGGTGTGCGAAACGATCAATCTTGAGTGGCTAAGCGGCACCTATCCATCCATATACTAATATTATAAATGTATGTTGTATGTTTGTTTGTTACGCTTTTGCGCTAAAACAGCTCAACGGATTTGGATGAAATTTAGCACATGGGTGGACAATGACCTGGACTAGGACATAGGATACTTTTTATCCCAATGTTCCTACAGGATCGGGGCTTATGCGGGAGAAACCACGGGGCGCAAGATACAAGATATTTATTTTGTAAAACATGAGTGCAGAATTATACAGGTCTTAAAAATAATAAGAGGTAGCTACATGTTTTGCCAATCATGGCGTACAAAATTAGTCGCACTAAGACAACTATTACAAATGATAATTATAAAATCGTTAATCATAAATTAAAACAATGACTTACAAAGAAAAAAAAAAACATAGGATTAAATTAAAAAGTCAACAATTTAAATTCAAGTAAACTACAGATTAGAAAAAAAAATAACACAGGTACACATTCCAAATTCTATTGCAGAAGATTATCATTTAAAAAGTCATCTACGCTGTAATAGCACTTTTCCAGTAAAAACCCCTGAAAGGACTTTTTAAATTTGTTTAAAGGTAAACATTTAACAACATCAGGTATTTTATTATAGATAATGGGTGCCCTACCAAAGAAGCTCTTTTTCAGTAAGGCAGTTTTGCATTTGATTGGACACAACAAATTCTGATATTGAGAACGAATTGGGGTTTTTTTCGCAGATACACACACGCGGGGCACACTAATATTATAAATGCGAAAGTGTGTCCGTCTGTCTGTTACCTCTTCACGCTTAAACCGCTGAACCGATTTAGATGAAATTTGGTATACAGACAGTTTGAGTCCTGAGAAAGGAGGGTTTTTATGTAGACCTACATAGCCTTCTAAGTCCAGCGCCCTAATTGCGTAACACTCTGAATCTCAATCAGAATAATTTTGAAGGATATTGCTAATACACAATTTGTCTGCTCAACAACGTAAATTAAAGTCAAAGTCAAATCATTTATTTCAATTAGGCACACTAATGGCACTTTTGAACGTCAAAAATTGTAATAAAAAGAATTGATTCTAGTCGCCCATTCCAAAAGGTAATTTTCGTATGGAGAAGAAAAATCGCAATCAGTGTTGTTGGACTGTCAAAATGAAAGCCATTCCTACTGTTAATGTGTTACAACAACAATTTCCCCCCAGATTTAATGTTACATGTTTCACGACAACAAAAGCGGTCAACAGAAAAACTGCACTACATTCACGATGAAAAGAAACCGAAAAATAAAATCAAGTTGGTCGTGTTTTAAAGTCACAGTAGCGAACAGCTAAAGGTTGACAGGTGATGGATAGGTTGTCAGGAGCCGTTCAAATGGGTGGTCAGCCGACTATAGAACTGGGATTTATCTTGGTGTACGGAGTACGTGAAATGTTAGTTTTTGTATCTAGGTTTTGTTTTGTTGAGATGTCTTGTTGTCGTTTTGATTTTATGAAATTCTAAAACAATAAATAGTAGGATAAAAAAAGCTTCGATAAAAATGTAATAACCGCAGTAAGATGATCCGAACTATACAGGGTCAAATTACATAACTCCGCAGATGTGATGGGCACAGATATTTAAATATGATAAAACATGGTATGTTTTTGTTAAACCAAATGTGACCTACATTTTTTTTTTTTATAATACTTAAACGATAAAAAAAATGATCTTCCAAAAGTTCCACTCACCATAAACATCAATGCACCCAATCTGCCACTTCATGCTGGGCTGCGTATTGATCTGGCACATGTAGCAGCCGCGGTCTTCTGCCCGAAGAGGCCTGATCCTCAGCTGCCAAGTTCTGGGCGCGTCCATGTGGACTGAGTACCTTGCGCTTAGGACTGCTCGGTCGTGCATTGTGAGGACTGTCTGGTCTTCTGCTCTTAGCCAGCCTACCTGGGAAAGGAGGAATGGTTTAGAATAAAAGCTTTCAAGATTATTGTTTGGGATATCAGGCTGAATATAAGTCTTCTACCTTTTTGCCATGCTTCATGCCATGGTCTCTGCGACTATTATTATCAAAATCAAAAGTCATTTATTCAAATTAGTCTGAGAATCATCAGAATCTCAGACTTTTGAATAAATTTTGAAGAGTGATCTCTTTGAACGTCAAAATTACATAAGCAAGTCCCCCAAAACGCCCGCCCTTCACAACTTTCTTGTGCTTTAGTTGGGAAAAACACGCGTGGCGCAACAAACTCTCAGCAACAGCAAAGTTTCTTTTCATGTTATTCAGGTCTTACCCGCAATTATTAGCTTTAGGCCCTTAGATACTTAAAATCTATTACCATGACATCACTTTCATCATGTTGAAAGGAAATCGTTTGGCTTGGTATGGGCATGTTTGGATTTATTACAGAAAATAGCGGATGCTAGATGAAAGCTGTGATTTTTTTAGTTTGATTTTTACTTACACATCTGTAATTTTATCGTTAATGTGATTGTTGATTTTAATAGTAAGTAAAAAAGTGTAAATTTTTCATGTTTTAAACGTGGTTCATATGACTAATGATGTTAAAATTGACCCCAAAACTGCGACTACAATAGCCGTTGAGATTGGCTTTCATGGCCTATTTTCGATCTGGAGGACTATTTATTTTAATACAATAATAATTACGATGTCACAAAATCATTCCGTTTCCAAGTCGTTTACCTACTCCCCTGTAAATTTTCAAGAATAAATTTCCTGCCATCAAAGTGTTTGTTAGTTATAACTCATGTTTACGCTAGACCATTGGCGTGGGTTTGTTCCCGAAATAACTTGAAATAGAATAAATTCACTCCAAGGTTAGTTGTTAACTTTTTATACCTAAATAAAGGTCTACGTGTGAGATTAAATTGGGACGTAGGTACTCGGGGTGTGGGTATAACTATTCGTTGTTTTATAAATAACTAGCTGTTACCCGCGACTTCGTCCGCGTGGACTTTTTTTCGTGGGACGCTATTTTTTTTTTTCTAAAGTAAATGCAGCCTAAGTTACTCCTAATTACATCAGCTATCTGCCAGGTGAAAGTCTCGTCAAAATCGGTCCAGCCGTTTCAGAGATTAGCCGGAACAAACAGTAGGACAGACAAAAATTGTAACAATATGTTATTTTGGTATATGTACCGTGTATACATATACTGATGCATCCATTATGCATTTAGTAAAAAGCGGTTATTTTAATATTCCAAACAGACACTCCAATTTTATTTATTTGTATGTGTACATTGAGTTCAGCGAACCAAATCAAGCTTGTATATGCCTTTTTTATGGGCTGGCTTCTACCTTGGCCAGAGCTTAAGCATTGCCAATACAACGTGGCAATGCTGCCAGTCTCTTGGGTATATTACCAGTCGACAGCGATGCGGAGGAAATTTTCGACACCATGTTTTAGTTTGTTCATAGTTTTAGTGAAGTTAGTATGTTATATTTTAATTTTAATAGTTTGTTAGTTAATTTAGTTTGAAAGTTTATCAAATATTTATAAATATGTGTATCCTCTTGAATAAACGATACTTTTTTAAGTGAGAAGTGATTTTGTTAATAGCATACTAGGTCCCTATTTATAGCCATACACCCATCATCATCTGCCTAGCCTTTTCCCAACTATGTTGGGGTTGGCTTCCAGTCTAACCGGATGCAGCTGAATACGTATGTTGTTGTTGTTGCAAATTTGCAGCAAACATGGCGAATGGAGCGCTTGGAACACAAGCATTCAATTTTCCAGACATGTGTATCTAATAAACCAATGTGTGTACTACCTTATATAACTTTATATACCTATCTACCTACAAAGTGTATTTCCGTGTTTTACCACAACTAGCAAAAATATTACGAGTTGTTAAATACTAAATATTATTTCAATGTAATTACTGGCAAACCCACGAAGTTTATTGTTCATTATTCAAAAAAATTAATGAAAATAAACACATTTTATCGGTTTGGTCACAATGTAGATAATAAGTATTGTGTAATAGTGCCTATATAGTAATAGTGCCTAGAAATATACTGAAATCGTAGTCATTTGTACCTATTTATTGTCTAGTTTCTTTCTTGATTGTCCCTTTGGTCTCGTGGTTGCAAGCGCGACTGCTGAGCGTGGCGTCCTGGGTTCGATTCCCGGGTCGGACAAAGTGTTATTTTGTTTTCCATTAGGAATTTCTTAGTAACAGTCCGGAGTTTGGAAGTTGACGGTTTTATACCCCCGTGCCTCGGAAAGCACGTAAAGCCGTTGGTCTTGCGCCTGATCTCTCCCCGGTCGTGTCAGATTGCCGTCCCATCAGACTATGTGAGTAAAGGAACAGAGAGTGCACCTGTGTTTACGCACACACTTGTGCACTATAATATCTCCTGCGTACTTGGCTAATCTCTCTTGAGATTGGACAATGGATTATTTAATGTAAAGAAATTTGAGAGATTGTAGCAGCTCGATGTGCTTGCGTCTGTACAAAGAGCCTTACGTTATATTTATTAAGCAGTCTTTGTGATCGTGAATTATGCCTCACGTAAGGTATCCGATATGTAATTATTTACTTACCTACCATGTACATAATGTTACAAATGGAATTAATGGAATAATATAACAAAATTGGGTAGTGACATGAAAATGGAGAGAAAAATATTTACGGTTATTTGTGTGGAAAGTACTGACGCTAGCACATCAAGCTACTACAATCTAACAAATTTCTTTAATAGATTTTCAACTTTATCGCTAAAGCAGAAGGTTCAAAGTTGATTGGGAAAATTTGACAGTTTCGGGTAGCTTGATGTGCTTACATTTCATATCACGAAATATAAAAACGGTGAGGTCTGTCGATAGCACTAATGGTTTGATTTATTATTAGTGCTAGAAATTAGACACTAAAATTGGAAATATCAAGACGCTGAATAATTGATGACCAAGCTTGTGCTAACCATTAAATCGATTGTGGAATACGTCATACTAGACTCCACATTATATCTTTATTTTTCTTGTAAAGTCTAGGTATACTTAATATTATAAAGAGAGAAAGCGATTTTATTGAGTTTGTTTATCTGTTATTGGTAATCTTCGGAATATTAAAAAAAAAACTGTTTAAAGGGTAAGTACATTATTTCAGATCAACATAGGCTATCATCATCATCTGCCGAGCCTTTTCCCAACTATGTTGGGGTCGGCTTCCAGTCTCACCGGATGCAGCTGAATAGCAGTTTTTTTCTTGAAGCGACTGCTTATCTGATCTCCACAACCCAGTTACTGGGTAATTAAATACGATACCCGTTGGTTAAACTAGCTGTTAGACTTTCTGGCTTCAGACGACCCGTACCTAACGACTGCCAAAGATCCAACCGCAACTGCCGGGACCAACGGCTTAACGTGCTTGCTGACGCATGGAGGGGTTTTGGTATGTAAAGATGGTCACCCATCCACGAACCAACCGTGGCATAATAAGTAAATATATACAAAAGAAGTACTTAATCATACTAATGAAATACTATCTTGAATATATAGGGTGTGTCGAAAATGTGGTCCACCGTTAAGGATTCGATATACCTGCTAATTTACTATAACATATTACAATTTTAACCATTTTAGTAGTACATTTTTTTTTACAAAAATCGCTCTTGTATTTGCATGATTATGTTAAAAATTAGGGTTAAAATAGAGAAGAATTAAGTTTTTCTTCAAAAGCTCTAAGTTTACATAAAAAAACATAATTTTATACGATACCTACCTCTAGTATTCAGAAGTACTTAACAGAAATCAAAATGAAAAAATAATGGTATTTGTTGAAACTACAACCAAATTTGTAACAAAAGGTAGAAATTTCGTAAATAAAACACAAAAAAAAAATTTTTTCGGAACCCTTGGGTAAAAATGGTTAAAATTGTAATATGTTATAGTAAATTATCTGGAATATCGAATCCTTAACGGTGGACCATTATTTACGACACACCCTGTATGCAAACCTATAATACAATGGCCGACTATTTGCCATTAGAACATTTCTACCCCTAATTTTAAATAGGTACTATAATCATTATACTTATAGTAAATACTGCACTCCTTCAACTCTACAGGGCAAAAGCCCATACATTTAAACCCATAAATTGTACGAATAAATGGCCCAAGTTTTCAAAACAAAAATACATCACAAACTAAAACAAGACAAGTTAGAAATCAGTTCCAACCTTCAATATCACTGATGGAGATTCCCATCTAGGTCAGGGATCCAGTTAAGTCTTCGACCCTCGTATCCCTTTGTGTTTAGCCCTTATCTTTCATTCTGATACTTTTCTGGCCCGTCAAATTTCTTCCGGGGGATCAATGTGGAGTTTTAGTGTCGTAAATATTGCTGTGTTGTTTTGTGATTTAGCGTTGATGTTGAAAAAGTGTATTAGGTCATATTATCTGCTTTTTTTTTCCATAATTTGATCTTGTCTGTGTTTGTGGGTAACAACACACACAGTTTTTTGTTTTGTGTGTTGATGTTATTCTTTTTTTAGCTTTTTTTGCGAATGAATAATTAATTTTTAATATTTCTTGTTTAACCTGTTACATTGGCTAGCTCGCATAACGCAATGTTCAAATGCAAAACTTAAAACACTAATTATGTGTGAAAAAAAATTATAATTTAGATAACTTTATTCACATTTTTATTTCCAACACCCATTTCACACTCCCCTAACCAAAAGAAGCAGATGTTACAGCAAACAATAAGATGAAATCATGACAAAAGCTAAAAGAAAGCAAACGGGCAAAGGCAACAAAGAATAGTACCTACAGCATTCAGCCACCGTGTGTACCCGGGTATTAAAATTCACGACGTGAAAAGGTGCAGCACTATTTCGTGCATTGTTATTCTAGGCATAGAGCCAGCCAGTGTAACAACTCTTAATGAAGGATAATCGGTAAATTTTTGTGGCTCTAATTGCTAAAGACAAAGGCAGGAAGATTTTGTTTCCAGTGCCCGTTCTCCGTAAAAGACACCGCGAAAAAATAAAAACGTCAAAATGGCCGCGGCCATTTTGACGTTTTTATTTTTTCGCGGGATTTATTTTTTTGAGATTGTAAGGATTTAAGGTGGAGATTATTTGGATTATTGTTTGGATTTATTGTGATATTAGAAAGAATAAAGAAAAAAAATTGTTTATTCTGCACAAATAAAACGCCCATTACAAAAACAATTACATAAAAATTAAATATATACATCCAAAGTATCCAAAAGCGTCGTAGTCTAGCAATATAAGGTTACACAATTTTGTCCATTGATGTCAGGGCCAGGGACCAAAGACGATAAACATTATTACTATGAGTAGCCAAAAACCTCGTACTCCAGCAATACAAGCTTGACAATTTTCTCCAATGTCTGGGCCAGGGACCAAAGACAATACACATTATTATGTTGTTTGTGGAATTTAAGACTTAGCCGAGATGTTTCGATTTGTTGGTCATTTCCTATGATTTGAAAAGAGTACCTAGCCGTAGAGTTTCTTGCCGGCTCTTTTCCATATGAAGCAACCGCTTGGAACCGTGCACCTAGCTTCTGACATTTCATAAGTGCCCATGTAGTTTTGTGATATTTTGCATTTTTTTTTTGTTTATTTTTAGGAACAGGACGTGTAAATGATCAGAGGGGCAATTCTCGTAATTTTAAGAACGTTCACATTCTGGTCTCAGTCTCAATCTGTCAAAAATTCGAGTACCTCTAAGTTCTCTACATTTTGACAAGTTTTTGACATTTTTTTGTCGCCGAAATGAGACTGCGACTTGATTTTGAATGTGTTTAATTACGAGAATTGACCTTCTGGCTTTTTAATTTGATCGTATGTTATGTGAATTTTTATTCTTAAGTACAGACGCCAGCACATCAACCTACTACAATCTGTCAGATTTCTGTAATAGATTTTCAACTTTATCACTAAAGCATAAGGTTCAATGTTGATTGGGAAAATTTGACAGTTAGGTGTAGGTTGATGTGCTGGCGTCTGTACAAATAAAGTTAGCGCAAGTGTTTTATTATACAGTTTATAGTGAAACAGGAACCTGTAGTAGCTCAACAGCTGTCACTGTCACTATTGAGAATAAATTACTTTTCTATTGTTACCCATCATTAGGAGATTTCGCGACCACTCTTATTTCTCCCATTGAAAGTAGAAATTGTTTTCTAAACATATTGACACGAGACGCAATGCAGATATGCTACTTGCAAAGTTCAATAAACTTCCACTCCTCGCGTTTTCATTCTAGATCTCGGACCAAATGTAAAACCAAGACAGAGGGCTGTCAACAGTAAGTGAAGCCGGTTTCGTAAACATGTGTGCAGTTAGTGAGGTGTAGTTTTGGCATGCTTCATTGTATTGTTCGCAGCGCTATGTCTTGACTTTTTTATCTGGTCTGAGTTCTAGATCCACACTTTCTGCACTCATTATTCTAACACTATTTCTTAATATATACAGGGTTATTTTAAATTGGCTAGCTGAACTTCGCAGACGTGATGGATATATTGATATCTAAACACGATAAAATAAAAAGAAAAAAGACTGATGTTTTTTTTCGGGAGGTCAACGTTTGCTATTAGTGTTTGCTACTTGAAATATGAGTTGAAAAAAACGGTTTTCCTATATTTTATCGATGCTCATCATACCTGTGAAGTTTACACACAAAAACAGATTTTAAACTGATATAATTCAAGTGACTACAACAACAGCGGTCGATGACCCCACAAAAATTAATCATCAATTTTAATTTATTTATTGTTTTGTTTAGTTAGCCAATTTAAAATAACCCTGTATAAAAACTTATCACAGCTATGTGAACTATGCAAGAATTTCTCTCTTCATCACTATACACCCTAATTGTTCAAGAAACTTCCAGACAAAAATGTATGGCCTGCTAAAACTGATGTAACACCAACTTTTTCATAAAAATACAACCATTAAAGTATGATTAAAAACATTTGAATATTAACACCCTACATACAGATTGATGTTAATTTTATAGACACTACAAGATGGCCCATGTACGTTGGTTATTGGCGATATATCAAACTTAAGTGTAAAAGTTCGGAACATGCTAGGAACTGGCTTACAAGTGGCTTTAAGTGTTGGCTCCAAAGGTGTTATAGTTGGTAGCCATGTTGGGCTTGTTATAGGGTATGTTGGCCGAAGTTGTGTGTAACTAAATAGGGTAAATTATCTGGGGAAAGTGCTTAAAGTTGCTGCAGTTGTGTGCAGTCTCAGCTGCGGTCTTTTAGACGGTGGACTCTAATGCAATTTAGCGTCTATGTAATTTCAGCATTAGCTTGTAAACACAAACTTATCATACTATCATTTAATTTTATCTGTTATGTTTAGCTCTAAAACACAGATTAATCGCTTGATTCCCGCTAATGAGACACAATTGATTTTCTATTGTAATGGGCCGCTAGAGGCCCGCGCCGGAACGGAGCGATTAATGACGTTGCTCAAAAAGCCGCTAAGCTGAAGTGCGACTGAGCTTGCCACGTCTACCGTATGCACAATGAGCCGTGGGCTAAAATAACTACGAGTACGTGAAACATTGCCACAGCCAGAAGGCGTCGCGGCAGACCACGTAGAAGATGGCGAGACGAGCTGGAGAAACCAAACGACTGGTGGTCAACTAAGACTTGGGTCGAAAGAGCTGGAAGTCATGTGGAGAGGCATTTGCCCAGCAGTAGGATTATGCAGGCTAAAAGTAACTGTCACAGTAACCTGTTATGTTTAATAACATCTAGTGACGAGCCCCTGCTTCGCACGGTTTTTATGACTTCACAAAACATCGAGATGTCTTCGTTATATGGAAGTTTTATACACATAAATTATGTTAAAAAAAACAGCCCGGCTGAAGTGGGAGTGGGCCGGACACCTCTCAAAAAATCACCCAGCGAGATGGGCAAATATCGTCACTCACTGGACGTCTGAGGCAGGACATCGCCGTCGAGGTAGACCAAGGCGAAGATGGTGTGACGATCTAATATCATTCATGGCCAAAAATCGCACATTTTTTTTATATTAATTATTAATATTCTCTTATAAAATCTACAATAGTGCGTTAGCTGTTTTGTGGCGTAGCTTGGCCAACAGGATTAGATCCATGCAGCTTTATTCTAAATATTCAATTTAAACCATCTTTATCACAACTATATTTTTCCACGGTTTTTGGCTCCTTACTAGTTGCACAATAAACATAAAGGGACACAACTAAACCATCATCAAGGCAGCAACCCCTTAGAGAGAGAGCCGCACGCTTTAGCCGCCGCGGGAGACGCTACGGGCGTCGGGAGCCGCGTGACGACTCCCGGCCACCGTAGGCGCGGGCCTGCGGACGGAGAGTAATGGGTAGCTCTCCGTCCGATCAGGACCAGGCTCGTGCCGGACGGCGCGTATGTGTTCCACGCGCGCCTCAAAGAGATGTCAGCATAAAGGAAGGGGCCCGCCAGGGCCGAAGCCTGCCGGGGTAGCGGGATCGTCCGAAAGGGTTACCGCTGCCCCGGAACATAAAGGGCTAAGGAAGGAACACGGGTGGGTTTTAGTCAGTAAGAGTCTGACACTCCCTTCCGCTCCACCCAGAGCGGGAGGAGTCATTAGATGATTCCCCATCCAAAAAAAAAAAAAAAAAGGCAGCAACCCCGACCGAGATATTAGACAAAGAACAATATCAAGGTGACGAGTCTTGATAGAACACCTTTTGTTTGAGGCTCAGATAAGGTAATTGACACATCTATTTTATTATATATCATGGATGGGGTTGGAAGAAGGTATACTGTCTTTATAGTGAATTACTTTCCTCTGAGTTTGTTTCGTCCTTTCTTCTCAGAGTAGTCAGATAGGAAACGCCGACCTTATCTAGAGTCTCAAAAGTGTTTGTACAAACCTACTTCATAATCAGCCTATAATGTTCCCACTGCTGGGACACAGGCCTCCTCTCTGTGAGAGGGAGTGGGCCGTAATCCACCAGGCGCGCTCAAAGGGAGTTTAAAAGTAGGTATTGGATATAAAAAGTTAAAAGAAAAATAATAATTATAATAAGTCAATGATGAAAAGCAGAAAATCACACTAATTTTATAAAGACGAAAGTTTTTGAGTGTGTGTGTTTGTTTATATGTTTGTTACTTCTTCACGCTCAAACGGCTGGACCAATTTTGATAAAATTTTGTATGGGGGTAGCTGACATCCTGGATTAACATTATAGGCTATTTTTATCCCGATATTCCCACGGGATCGACATTTAAGCGGGTGAAACCGCGGGGCGCAGCTAGTGTAGAATACGCCTCATTAAAGTATGGTTATATCAAATTTTGATTTTAACATTCACCTTTCACATATTGTCTTCGTTCTCGCCTACCTATCAAACATACACGCACAAAGACCATAACAGTCATTTTAAACTGAAAATCCATTAACTATGATACTGATTACAGTTGGCCTGTTTAATGACCAGTATCGTGATGTGCCCACATTAACCTAACGTGTTCGCATTGAAACCATCTAACTTTAATCATTATGGTATATGGTTATGGAACTTTGGGGTTTTCAATTTTGAAGGATAACTACTTACACTTTAGCGTATGTGCTTGGCTTCTGTCCTACAACGTTTATGAAGTGCTTCAATAATCTTTTGGCGTCTGAATGACATTAACAGGGGGCATTGTTGATAATCTTATGTGAAATAATGCCACAGAAAATGAAATGAAATGAACTGAAATTGTTTATTTTGAAAACGTAACATCGGAATCACTTTTACACCTCATATTAAAAATGCGGTATAAAGACTTAAGATAATAAAAAAAAAACTTTTTACATCATTTTGCAAAAGGAGTCATCATCATAATCAGCCTATAATGTTCCCACTGCTGGGACACAGGCCTCCTCTCTGTGAGAGGGAGTGGGCCGTAATCCACCACGCGGGCCCAGTGCGTGTTGGTAGATGTCACGTCTTCGAATTTTTGGTTCTAGGACATGCCGGTTTCCTCACGATGTTTTCCTTCACCGTTTTGAGAGCAGTGGTGATGAAATAATTTACACAAAGTAAAGCGCCTGTCTGGGTTCGAACCTACGACCTACAACTCGTAAGTCAAGAATCGTTAAAACAAGAAAACTCCTTGTATTATAAAATATTTTGGCACGACACGAGAGACAATGTAGAGTCCATTCGTAGTTATTTTGCCTCTGATTCTGCAAAAGCGCAATGATCTTTCTGTCGTTGCAATAAGGCTGCTGTTAGGATGCTACCACTGAAAAGTCGTCAAATTCACAGTGTTCTTTATTATCGTTATAATAAGGTTCCTATTGGGTAGCTGCTGTCTAAAATAACTGTGAAAGGACGGTAGTTAAAAGTGACAGTGTTTCTTGTCCGTTCTTCTCCATAGGAACCTACTATGCTTTGGAAATGACAACTAGCTGCATATTTCAGACTGATCCCTTGACAATTCAAAAGTATTTGGTTTAAAAATTAATTGAGACGCTCAAGCGGCGCAAATACTGTATCCTTATGGGCATCTACAGCTTTGAGCCGTTTGGGGTCGGTTGGTCGACACTTCACGTGACCAGAGGGCTGGGTCGTTCTTTGGCCAAAGAATTAGCATTACATTCAACGTGGCAATGCTGCCAGTCTTCTAGGCACGTTTCCGGATGATAGCGATGCGGACGAGTACATCGACACCTAAGTGTCCTTTGTTTTTGTGTTCATTTGTATAGTAAGTTAGTTAGTCATTTCATTTACACTAGATACTAGTGTAAATTGTTATTTGGTTTAATTGAAATAAATCCGTTGGACTTGAAACTTACTTTATGTTTGCTGCCCAGATTCGTGACAGCACAGCCTAGCACTGCTTCTCTTCCCAAGAAGAACGTGTGGTTTCCAATAGGACGTTCGAACTCTGGCTCCTCGGAAAACTTCTTTGTCGTCATCTGAGAATCTGGAACAATATAAAATTTCATATTAATTTCTAAACTACATAAACGTACCTCATCATCTACCTAGCCTTTTCCGAACAATGTTGGGGTCGGCTTCCAGTCTAATCGGATGCAACTGAATACCAGTATTTTACATGAAGCGACTGCCTATCTGACCTCCACAACCCATTTATTGGGTAATACGATACCCTTTGGTAAGACTGTCAGACTTTCGGGCTTCTGACGACCCGTATAACGATTGTCAAAGATCCATGAATGACAGCTGGGACCAACGACTTAGTGGTGTGTAATTTCATTCCATTCTAACACGAAATATGAGTTAGAACGGAATGAAAACATTACACCACAATCAGATAATAATATAGAAGATATTAATGTAGGTAAAATGCACCCATTGATTTATTCAGTCTTCTCACGCAAACGATTATAACATAATTAGTACAACCAGGTGGTTATTTTCCACGTGGAATTTTTTTGAATCTAGAGTAAAACAATATTTTAAATGAAGCTATTATTTTTATAAAGTCCAGGTTTTTTCATGATAGGCTATCTTTATTAATAAAACCCTATGGCTACAAAAACGAATCGGTACTTTTACCAGCGCAAGGCTGTCGTTTTTCTCCCAAACTTTATGAGCGACCTTAGTCTTTAAAGGTACAGACGCCAGCACATCAAGCTACCCGAAACTGTAAAATTTTCCCAATCAACTTTGTGCCTTATTCTTTAGCGATAAAGTGGAAAATCTATTAAAGAAATTTGACAGATTGTACTTAGTAGCTTGATGTGCTGGCGTCTGTACAAGACCGTAGCCGACTGCAGACCACAGAACAGTTCTGCAGACGATAGCAGCGGACGGAGAGTAATGGGTAGCTCTCCGTCCGATCAGGACCAGGCCCGTGCCGGACGGCGCGTATGTGTTCCACGCGCGCCTCAAAGAGATTTCAGCATTAAGGAAGGGGCCCGCCAGGGCCGAAGCCTGCCGGGGTAGCGGGATCGTCCGAAAGGGTTACCGCTGCCCCGGAACATAAAGGGCTAAGGAAGGAACACGGGTGGGTTTTAGTCAGTAAGAGTCTGACACTCCCTTCTGCTCCACCCAGAGCGGGAGGAGTCATTAGATGATTTCCCACCCAAAAAAAAAAAAAAAAAAGACGATAGCAGCGGGCGACATTTCGCCGCGACACTACTGGTTTCTATGTATTTCTATTGGAATACTTTTGTCAGGCGACGTGTCGCTAGCTACGGAAGGTATTTCATAGAATACAGTAGTTTTACATCGCCTGCAGTCGGCTATGGACTTCATCGTATCAATCTGCCTAGCCATCTCCCAACTATGTTGGTGTCGGCCTCCAGTCTAACCGAATGCAGCTGAATACCAGTATTTTACATGGAGCTACTGCCTCTACGGCACATTTACTAGGTAACGCGATACCCCTTGGTGAGCTTAGAATATGATGACTGACTGTATGAGTGTATTATTAATATTATGAGTCAGTGTTACTTGAATTACAATGTTTTTATTTTAGTCTTTAACGTATGCTCACTTTATTTTATCCAGAGAATTAGGTGGAGCAGTGGTAACATCCCCGACTTACGAGTTATAGGTCGTGGGTTCGAACCTAGGCAGGTGGTTTACTTTGTATAAATAAGTTTAAGTGATTAGTTGGAAAACATCGTGAGGAAACCGGCATGTACTAGAACCAACATTTTGAAAACAGGTGACATCCACCACGCGGGCCCAGTGCGGGTTGATAGATTCTATCAACCCGCACTGGGCCCGCGTGGTGGATTACAGCCCAATCTGTGTCCCAGCAGTGGGAACATTATAGGCTGATTATGCATTATGCAAGTAGGTGCCAATAAGGCTTGTCGAGTTTCAACCTATAACGATACAGTAATTTAAAGGATTCGCACTATACTCACAATAAACCCTGCTGCAATTAAAAGCGTAACAACGTTTAAAAAGCCATATTTCAAACTCCAAGCGGTAAATCAAAGTTAACGGTTAATTCGCAGGCTAAATTCATAATATTTTGAATATTTTTACTTCTTTGGAGTTGTTAGCTTTTTGGGCCAAGATTTATTACTTTGCTTTATTCCGCAAGGAACTACAAAAGAGGTCATTTAAAAGGTTAATGAACTTTATTACACATAGACTATGGCCAGGTAGATGCATTCGTAGGGTAAGACTCTTAAACACGATACGGTTTCTTTACGGTACGGCGTATACACTGCGCCGTATAAAAAACGTGTCCGTCAAAAAGGTTCCATAGTGATCCATACAATACTGACAACCGTGTCTACACACGGCGAATAAACCGTAGCTTTTCACGGCAAGAAAAACTTTTGTGTGCAAAGGGCCTAAGTCACGCATTAAAATGCCTTTAAAAATAATATCCCGCACACCGCACAGACTTCATTCACTCTTCCTTCTTCGTTCAGTCTATCTCTCTGTGAAATGCGGTCCCGAACCGATCCTTTAAAGTTAAGTTTCGCAAGTACATTAGCAAGAAGCAGTATCATCACAACGCTAATATTTTCTCATTGTTTGTCTTGTTTCATTTTAGCATATTCATGTATATTTATTTCTGCTTATATTTATAGTTTTAATAGGTTAGGCGTATCTTTATATTTAAAAATATTTATTCTCAATTTTCATGATTGCACCTACTACTGTTTGTCTCTGCATCACTCAAAGGTTGACTGGTAGAAAATACCTATGGCATTAAGTCCACCTCTGTACATTTATGTGCTTGAAGTATTAAATAAATAAATAAATAAAAGTACAGCCGTTCATTCAACATTGTGGATCGTATAAAAACTACATCAAAAATGAAGAAAACTGCAAACTCTTTGCAGTTTTCTTCACTTCACTATAAAACTTACTTAGATGCTGTCCATTATTCATTTCATAGAACAAAAACGGAGATATAACTCTCGTCTTTATGAAATACGTAGCCATCTTTTATTTCATTTCCAAATTCTACATTATTTCTACATTATAATCTAGCAACCATGCAAGTCGTCTTCGAACTTTGAAGCAAGTTGGTTGTCACAAACGGCTGTAATTGTATCAGGACAATGAGAGACAATGTAATTGTATCAAAAACTGTCTGAAAAATCTGAAACTTTTATCAAAACCAAGCTCAAATAAATTATCCACAACTTAAAAATAGACCAGGTATTTCGAGATTCCCACATAATCTTTTTTTTTCCTATCATCGGAAGCAACAGGCTATATTAAACCCTGAACTAATAAAGTTGCCAACAAAAAAAAAAGTAGTTAACACTTCAAAACTCGCTATCAGGTCTCCGAGACCCAATCAACGTGATTTTTTATTCTTTTTTTCAAGTTGCAACACAGCTCTGACGTCATTCGATTGAGGAGGTGTAAATGGTACCAAAGGCTTGGTTGTAGCGTATTTTTATTTAGAAAAGTGAGTTTTACTAGGGTTTTAGAGCGTGACGATACTTGAAAAGTTATATGGACTGGAATCGCTGCATTTTTCATAGGGATCCAGGAATTTGCCTGCTGGGAATTGGTTTATCTGGTTACACAAGAAATCGCTTGTCAAACTCAAATTCAAAGCATTTATCCTACTAATATTATAAACGGTAACGTTTGTGAGGACATTTGTTAATCTTTCACGGAAAAACTACTGAACGGATTTTGATGATTACGGATTTTATTGATTTTACAGTAATATAACTTATTACATAAGAATAACACATAAGATACTCTTTATCCCGATTTTCCCACGGGATCGTCACTTATCCGCATCAAACCGCTGGACACCTCTAGTTTCAAATAAAGCAGTTACAGGCACTTTAGAATTGTCAAAGGGCGGTCAGTCATAAATATGAAGCGACAGTGCGACCAACCAGAGAATGCGTTCTTGGTACAGACGCCAGCACATCAAGCTGCCCCAAACTGTCAAATTTTTCCAATCAACTTTGAACCTTTAGCGATTTGATGCTTTAGCGATAAAGTAGAAAATCTATTGAATAAATTTGACAGATTGTAGTAGCTTGATGTGCTGGCGTCTGTACCTGTCAGCTTCATACTATCGAATACGTGTTTTGCGAGTTCGATCTTAATTGACTACTATAATTGTCGCACTGACACCTGTCAGTACGACAATTATAGTAGTTAATTTAGGACAGCGTTATCTCGATAGCCGAACTATCGTTGCCCATTCAAAACCGTAGGTAGTAGATTTTGTGCATAGATGTTTGCCCCCTATATTTTTGTTTACGAAAAACGCTCTATGCCTCCGTCCCCTTTAAGATGGTTTATTCCAAGTAGTCATAGTGTGTCTGAAAAGAAATATGCCATCTAGTTCTACAAGTATGTATAACTATTTAGATTCCACTAAATATTTCCTTTTGTTCCATCTTTCACCATCCAAAATAAGCAGTCGCTCCATGTAAAATACTGAAGGCAAATTCTCGTTCAAAATCTAGTCGCAGTCTCATCTCGGCGACAAAAAAATGTCAAAAACTTGTCAAAATGTAGGGAAATTAAAAGTATTTTTTGACAGATTGAGACTGAGATCAGAGGAGCAATATTCTCGTAATTATAAGAACATTCGCAGTCTGATCTCAGTCTCAATCTGATATGATTTATGGTTACAGTTTGCAGTTATGTCGATGACCCTGTAACCCTGGTTTCTTAGAGCAAAGAAAGACCCCTTTTCCTGCCTGAAAATGAGACAAACACCACGCCATCACACTAGACTCTGGCGCAACAACATATCGGACGCGGCAGAGGCGCCATCTATTGACGAGGGAGGGAAGAAAATCATCGATTTCGGTCATTCCTTCGGACGCTTGCATTCGGTCTTCCGTTCATTCGCGCCTCCGTCAAAATTCTAATTTCAAAGTCTTCTCCAATAGTTACTTTACTCTTTGGTCTTCTCTTACGAACAGCCGACCGCCACAGCGCCATGGCGAATCTCTCAACAATATACATCTGTTGAAACTACACAAGTCGCTTCATTTTGGACAAACAACCTGATTCTGCACAATAAACTAAGAAGTAGCATAGTCACTGCTTAAATTTAGGTTATGACTGAATCATCAAGTATATTACAACTCTGCCAGTTCCAGGCTCATTATTATTCTCCAAATAGCAGCGGTTAACGGTTCTGTACTTTGACAGCCTCTTGGAGCGGTCTAATTTACATAGATCACTTCAAAGTTTGATGTTGTACCTACAGACTGTTGGTCTGTGTAGTTCATCTTCATAGAGTGCTTAGTTTAATATCTTGTGATGTTTTAGTGTATTTGGTGAATTTTGGGTGCTCTTGTCGACAAGAGCTAAGGAAGAATGGTCTGGTGAATATTTTTGCCTGGCCACAAGTTTGGTAGTTGGGCTGAATGCCCAGGTTACATCTGACGTAAGCAATTTCTGGAAAATTTGCTGGCAGACCTTCAAAGGCGTGTTGGGTATCAATAGCTGTCAATGACCGCTGGTAGTGCAAATACTTGAACATTCTTGAACATTTAGTTTTTTTTTTTCATAAAACATTAACCCGCTGACTGTTTATTGAATTGATTATGGGAGGCTTGTGGCTAATTAATAACAATTCGAACGATCAGGTTAAGCTACTCTTGCCTAGGTTGGTGCGTGGGGTAGGTGACCATCTTTACATACCAGGGGCCCTCCGTGCCTCAGATGCAAGTTAAGCCGATGGTCCCCGGCTGTTGACCTTTGACAGTCGTTACAGGTAGTCAGAAACCGAAGTCTGGCAGTCGTTCCATGTAAAGTGCTGGTATTCAGCTGCATCCGGTTAGACTGGAAGCCGACCCCAACACAGTTGGAAAAAGCTAGGCAAATGCTGATAAGTGCGGTTTGCCCTGTTTGTTACATGTGTTTTTATTAAGAATAGTTGTTAATTAACTTTAAATAATGAGGTTTGATAGCAAAATAATACTGTTTTGCGTAAACCGCGCTATGATAATGGATTTAACATTACTGTACAAACACAGTCAGCACATTTCAAAGAATAAACAATTAAAATAAACAAGTATTTAATATTATTGTTTACATAAAAAATGCAGCAGTACAGCAGTGCGCTGCAGTGGTGGCCCAGTGGTAACAGCCTCGACTTACGAGTTGTAGGTAGCGCTTCACTTTGTGTCGCCTTGTAAAACAGCTTTAGGCGATAAAGGTCTAACGACTGGTCGATATTGATCGCCTCAAAATATAATTCAATGGTTGATCGATAAAATGTAATACGGCTGCCACATCACAGTCTGAACGATTGATGTGATTCTAATTTTAACTATTTAGTGGAAAAGTTTATTTGTATCAGTAAAGTTCAGATAGGAATCGGTTTCAGTTCAACAACATTCATTGAGTTATTTACGTGTTGAGCAGACAAATTTTTCGAACTTATGAAGCAATGGATTAGCAATTTGCTTCAAAATTATTCAGATTCCGATTGACAGTGTTTTACGCAATTAGGGTGAAGGGCAATTCCCGTATTTTTAAGAACGTTCACATTATAATCTCAGTTTCAATCTATCAAAAATACCTCTACTTTCCCTAAATTTTTGACAAGTTTTCGACATTGATTGTCGCTGAGATGAGATTGCGACTAGATTTTGAACATTTTAATTGGTCTTCTGGTATATTATATACGTTTGAATGGGACGAGTGTTGTCAAACTACTAGCATATTATGAATATGAACGTGTTTAACATTATCTTCGATTGTCGACACAGTCCAACGACCTCATCATCTGCCTAACCTTTTCCCAACTATGTTGGGGTCGGTTTCCAGTCTAACAGGATGAAGCTGAACACCAGTTTTTTCATAGAGCGACTGCCTATCTGACCTCCACAACCCAGCTACTTGGTAATACGATACCCCTTGGTAAGACTGGTTGTCAGACTTTCGAGCTTCTGAAGTTCTGACTACCCGTAAGGACTATCTAAGATCCACGAGCCGGGACCAACGGCTTAACGTGCTTTCCGTGGCACGGAGGGGTCTCGATATGTAAAGATAGTCACTCATCCGCGGACCAACCGCGGCAAGCGTAGCTTAACTTGATCGATCGACCCGCGCGGCTGTTAGTACTTAGCTACAAGCCCAACGCAGACCAACGACTTACAAAGTAATATCCATTGTTGTTATCATAAGTAGTCGTTTTCACTTAAAACTTCAACGTATAAGTATACGTTAATCAAAACACAGAGTGTATCAGAAATGTGAGTTGACATTGAGGGGTGTTGTACAGACCATCAAACTGGACAACTTTCTCCACGGGACCCTTAAACAGAGTATTATATTTTCTATTCCTTAAATAATGACCACAAATTTTTTATACAACCTGTATAATGTAACAGCGTCGTAATAACAATTATTTTCATTTAAGTGTCATGTTATTCTTGGTGTCGAGCAGACGAATTTTTCAAACAAATCAAGCAATGGTAATTTTTGGTTACGATAATGATTTTCATTTAAAAAAAAGTTTAAAAGTTTTAAATGTTGTTCAACAAGATAACAAAATATTTGAGTAAACAAAATCGTCCTAGCCTTTACTTGTACACTACTACGCGGTCACATTAACTTGACGCATCTCTGGAATGCGAGGCCCCGCCCGCTTCCCCCCGCATTCAAAGTATATAATTATATAGATAATAATACGTAAATGTATTGCAAGATTGGCTAATAAAATGAATGCCCCAAAATCATATCGGTAGTTTAATAAAATTGTTGATGCTTTTTTATCACACCGTACCTGAGCGCCAAAATGACGTCATCAACGCCAAGCGTCAAGTTAATGTGACCGCGTTGTACCTACGTTTGCAGTCCATTCACGACATGGGAAGCATCAAAGTAATCAATTCTATTCAATAATTATTAGCTCTACAACCGCTTGTAGACTAAATTAAACCTTACATTCTTGGAAATAAAGTTTGGAATTCAGTGTCGATACCCTATCATTGATGAACCGACTTAGTACCGAAACTCTCTTTGTTATTACTAACCCAGTTTCAAAGTTTGATATTTCGCAGGTAGTTAGCAAATGAACCCTTGCTTTTGGTAGATTTTTTGTATGAACTGACTACGAAGTTGGAATGAAGTTTGGAACATTTATCTTGGTTGGTGACAGTCTTGTCTTATTGATCGTTAGCAATTCCTTTTCTTCCTACAATATTAGGTTTGTTTTCGATCCATTATTATATCGAGACTTGTAGTGGTATCTACAACGCCACATGCGGACAACGCGTCACACTGACGTCACGCAAAATCCTGCATCTCGCAAGCAGAGTTTACCGCGCAACTAGCATAGATACAACGGCCTGACATGAATCATCAGGCAGTTGCCCACCAGACACAACACCCGTCTGGTCGGAGGATCCTCCCTCATACCTCTATACTCTTCCGTATCTCGAAAAGCACGTTAAGCCATTGGTCCCGGCTGTAATTCATAGATCTTTGACAGTCGTTACGAGTAGTAGTCGAGTCAATCTTAACGTGTTACTCAATTACTGGGTTGTGGAGGTCAGATATGCAGCCACTCCATGTAAAATACCAAAGTAGTCGGGGTCTCCCAATAATATATCAGGTGTGTTTTCTGGTCTAAAGTGGAATGAATATTTGTGTTTCTAAACAAAGAAACGAAGAAGGAAAAATCTTATTACTACCGCCTATTTTCAGGAGTCGATATAATATTTAAAAATGGCATAATTTAGGTACAGACGCCAGCACATCAAGTTACTACAATCTGTCAAATTTCTTTAATAGATTATCAACTATATCGCTGAAGCATAAGGTTTAAAGTTGATTGGAAAAATTTGACAGATTGGGGTAGCTTGATGTGCTGGCGTCTGTACCAGCCGGTAACCGGCTCACAACTAGGCAAAGAACTTATGCTCGTTCACTAACACCACGCGGCACCAAAGTGAAAATAACAGCGAGCTGTTGGATTTTCAACTTTAGGCGCTGGGCCAAGCGTCAAAAATCCAAAAACTCACTTTTCCATTTAGATGTCATCTAGTGTTAGTGAAAACGGGCATTATTGTTATAAAGATAAAAAATAACATTGATCGTCTCGCTTGCTCGCTTCGTGCTTGCTATTTCAGACCGAATAAGTATAAAATTTATGACGATGATTTCCCTGAAGTTTTTGACAGGTATTAAATCGAACCTATAATATTTCCCATGTTGCGCTCCTAGAAATATTATTGAACACTCTATTATACTGATTGCACCTCTTTATGTGATCCTCAAACAATTCCTATTTTTGGGTTCTAAAAATACTTAATAGCTAAGTAATTGCGAACAGCTTGAATGTAGCGCTCGCCGGCCGCTGTCGAGTGTTTGGTCACAGTTCTAACCTAATCTGCAACAACTGTGAGAAAATGCCAGAAAGTTTAAAAGATGCTCAATTATTTTAAAAAGTATGCTTTATTAAAAGGTCAAAAGAATATTATTTTTGACAAAATCCTTTGCAAAAATATTGTCACACAAAACATCTCCGTATTCCTAAGGTTAAATAAATAATAACGGGTCTTCCTCTACTTTATTATTCTCTCGGGTTTCGCGTCCGTTTTGTTGAATGGGGTCCCCAGGTCAACCCTTTCTGCGAGATTAGGAGGCTTAACTTTAAAACGGTGATAATGCTGCAATTCCTCGGACAAAACAAAAAGGTTTGCGGTTAAAGATTGCGAGTTTTAGCTGGAAGTATAGAGGTATGAGGAACGGGGGTAAGGTTCACTCGTCCTCCTTAGAAAAGGGAGGATCCTTCGACCAAACGGGTGTTGTGTTTGTGCCCGATGATTTATGGACGTTGTATATAATTATACTAGTCACGCGGTAAACTGCTTGCGCGATGCAGGATTTTGCGTGACGTCAGTATGATGAGTAGTTTATTTATTTATGTATTTATTTATTTAATACTTCAAGCACAAAAATGTACAGAGGCGGACTTAATGCCATAGGCATTTTCTACCAGTCAACCTTTGGGTGATGCAGAGACAAACAGTGGTAGTTGCAATCATGAGAATTGATGAACAAATATTTTAAATATAAAGATACACCTATAAAGATAGACCTATTAAAACTATGAATATAATATACAGGCTGGAATTTTGTAATGCCACCTGAAGGGAAAGTACTCTTAATACCGTAGATAGAAAATTTTACTCAAAGAAAACATTCCTTTATTTTTGAATAGAAAGAAAACTGCATTCAAAGATTTTCAAAAATTCGCTTGCCACACCCGGGAATCGAACCGACTAACATCTGTAAAAATTACAACCTGTACTTTTATTGCATCGATTGTACTTTCATTCCATATTTAAACTACCTCATACACGCATTTATGTCGCATCTAAGAAAGGAGTCTGCATTACATACACGTGCAAATTGCAATCGTCTTAACTAAATAGTAATTCGTAATTTTAATGGATAAATGACGTCAATGATAATTATTAATTACTAACATAAGTAAATAGATGTTTGAGTTAAAGAGCTTTAACTTGACTCATTGAATTTATAAGTCCAGATTTAATGGTTTTCCTTTAATTTAATTTATCAAGCTTGTTAGCGAGATTTCATCCTTATAATTGACTAGCTGCTGCCCGCGACGTCGTCTGCGTGAAGGCTCTACAGCACCAAAAATACATAAGATGCCAGTGTCGCTATAGCATTATAAGTAAACGACTTTTAAAATAGCATTAAAATATAAGTTCTTTTTTGCAAGCGAAGCAAGTGTAGAGAGTTATATGGGAATCCTGCTGAGTTCAGTCATAAGATGTGACTGTCTCTCAGTGTCTGCCCCTGCGACCTCCTGTCTGTAACTCAGTGTCTGCCCCTGCGACTTATTGATGGTCATCGCGAAGCAAACACTCACGGGGAACTGTACGCGCTTGAACTGGAACGGGAAGTTATGAGGTATGAGGGGAATGCGTGATATAAATACTGCCTCGCCGACGCCACAACCCGTAAGAATTTCCGCCTCAATGATGTGTCTGTGGAGCGAGATGACTAAGGCGGGTCGGGTTACACAACTTCAGAGGAGATAGGTTCCGAAGAAGCATAATCGGGACACCGACCTTCAGCTTGATGGTACCTATGCGCTGGAAGTCCACTTGCTGACAGGGAGTTCAGAAATTCCACGGGATAATGTGTGACGTCGTCTTGCTCGAGAACAGTGTTTACCGAGGTGTAGACCACTTCATTCCCCTCAATTTCCGAGAGAATACATTCGTTAATTGCTGCAGCCTGATCATTTTTGGGCGTAAAAATGGCCCGCTCACACACCCAAGAATTTTGCTGGTGCGGTATACGACTGATGTCCCCGTACACACAGCGAATGAGTTCTTCTATGCTGGATACCACTCTACCGAGAGACTGGAAGCACCACCTGTCCACCTCCCTCTTCTGGTAGAGTGCCTTCGCCAAGACTTAGAAGGATATCGGAGAATTCTTGAGCACGTGCATTTCCGCCGAGCCGAGCTCTCATATTAATGGTCAAGCGCAGCGTACGAACTCGTGACCACAACGAAGATCGTTTCAACGAAGCATTCACCTCGTCAACCTCGATCCCCGCGTCACCACGGAAAGCGTTTGCCGTAAATCGCCACTGAACAGAACTGTGACACCACCCATCAAATGTTAGTTCCTGCGGATGTCCTGCAGGGTTCTGTCCACGGCCTCAACTGCCTTTCTATTGGCCATCGTACACTCATCCCATACGATCAGAGAGCATTCCTTGAGCACGTGTCCCTTATCGCTGTTACGTGACACACCACAAACAGGCGTTTCGGCGCTCTCTAAATCGATGGGAATTTTAAACATGGCATGTGCTGTCATGCCATTCGGAAGCAGTGTGGAAGCGATTCCCGACAACGCTACAGCAATAGCAAATTTGCCTTGCCTCCTGACCTCTGCAAGTATGCCAGTGGTAACAAATGTTTTTCCTGTTCCACCAGGAGCATCCAAGAAAAACATTTTACCCTGGTTTTGCCCAACACTTTCAAGGACGGTGTCATAAATTTGTTTTTGCTCTGAAGAGAACAAAGCGACATGGTCATTTCGTATGGTGGTAATTTCGCCCGGATCATAATTTGTCTCAGCGTTATACTCCCGATTTCCACGGTCTTGATGCGGTGATGATTGGGGAGCTGGTAACCCATATTCGATCAGTGGATTGCCGCCGATAGAAATGACCACATCTTGAAGTGAACTGAGACAGATGTTCAGCACCCGTTCATCAGTTACTTTGACTTCGTCTCCAGTAGCACGCCTCAAAGCTCGTAGAAAATCTTCAGACAGATGATGGCGATACTTCTCCCACAAAACACCAAGGTGACGGCAAACAGATGACGCGTGCGGCTGGGACTGTCACTGACGCTCGCCTCCGCGAGGGTGTCATCCCAATTTTGCTCAACGTCGAGAAGGTGACATTTTACATCACATTTAATTTTATAATTAGGTATACGACATGGAAATATATTAATTGCCAAGCAATAATCACACAGATAAATACCGAACAAAAGTATTAACAGTCAATGTTTATTTTGTACTAATAACAGAAATTGATGGAGAAATGATCATCATCAATGAACATAACTTTTTTGTAATACTTAGAACCGCATTTTTTTTAAATTGTCTTCCTCAACTCTGCTCAAGATTTTGAGGGTTTTGTTGGACCTTGAATTTGTCAAAACGAACTATACGATACAACTTTTATGAAGAAAATGCACATTACCATCTATGAATTTTAAGAATAACTAACTACTAACCTCGCCAACATGATCAAATTTAAATTATTAATTTCCAAAAATTGTTAACATGTAACTTCATTTGATTTTTATGAAATCTCATAGATGGCGCTGCTTCAAAATTTTCTTTATACTACTAACATTCATTAAACTATGTTTCTCTGCCCAAGTTACTTAAATGGCATAGTTTTTATAGTGTTAAGCTAGATTATAGCATGGTTTACTCAAAAAAAACATTTAAATATGCGTCGTTAGATTACACGCTGTCACAGAATGCGTAAGAAAAATAAAGATTCACAGCTCCTCCCCCGTAGGTGATAGCGTGATAATATGTAGCCTATATGTTGACCCGACCTCTTAATAATATTCATGCAAAATTTGAAGTAAATCCATGCAGTACTTTTTGAGATTATCCCGGACATACATACAGACAAACAGACAAAAATTCTAAAAACTATATTTTTGGCTTCGAAATCGATTGTAGATCACGCCCCAAGTATTCTTTTAAAAAAATATTCAATGTACAGTTTTGACTTTCCTACGATTTTATTATATGTATAGATTCTAACGATCAATGCAATAAAAGTTCAGGGTGTAATTTTTACAGATTTTAGTCGGTTCGATTCCTGGGTGTGGCAAGCGAATTTTCGAAAATCTTTGAATGCAGTTTTCTTTCTATTCAAAAATAAAGGAATGCTTTCTTTGAATAAAATTTTCTATCTACAGTATTAAGAGTACTTTTCCTTCAGGTGGCATTACAAAATTCCACCCTGTATACCTAATTATATATAAATATAAGCACAAATAAATATACATAATACATGAATATACTTCCTAACTAACTAAAAAGAAATAAGACCCTTAAATTAACTTTTGATCTGCGAGGGACTCGGATTAGGAAGAAGAACCATAGATAATCAATAGCGTCTCATAACTCGGGACAGTAACTTGGCAGAAGAAGAAGTTCTTCTAACTGAACAGACAGCTGTGCTGCTGGGGAGTTTGTTGCGCCACTTCTTCTTCCCAGCTAAACTACACATTATATACACTTGGAACATATATTACACTTGGAAGTGGTGAAGGGCGGGCGTTTTGGGGGACTGTCTTATATAATTTTGACGATCAAAAAGTGCAGATTCTCATCCTACTTTGAATACATGACTTTTGATTTTGAAGTCAATAAAATCTTGTTCAGCTCAGTCCCATAATATAGCAGTAAAACAGGACTATGTCGATCAGTCCGAATCTAGCAATTTTCACTGCCTAAAATGTGCTTCCTCATTGATGGGTTCCTGCACGACATTGTTATAAGCATGTTTGGAGAATTCTTGGCTAGTGCAGTTTCTTGCCCGTTCTTCTCCATAGAGATCTACGTTTTGGAATAGGCAACTAGCTTCAACTTTCTGACTGACTGACGGACTATTTGATAATTCAAAAGTGTCTGTAAATGCTTTAATTGAAATAAACGCTTTGAGTCTAAATTATTGTAGTATAATATAATTTAAAGGGACATTGAGCAAAGTTTGTGTTCGATACTTTACCACAAACCTCTCACTAACTCAACAAAAAAAGACTAAAATAAAAAACTCACAAAAACACAACATAATCATCCACCAATTTACGATACTCGAAACTCCTGTTTATAAAAGTGGACGATAAAGAAAAAGCTGTAAAACAACAATAAAATAAGTAACATAAAATGGGCAAGGCCGGTGTGGTGTGACCGTGTGACGGCACCGCGGCAGTTTGCACCTGTCACCAAATGCTAATACATGGGCTTTACACAGAAACGCCTAGGCTTCGCTAAAGGAGCGTGTATATTGAGGAAGACTGATTTTCGAGACGTGGAAGTAAATATAGCAGAATATAAAGCGGTTAGTCTCAATCAACTCAGCCTATCGCAGTCCACTGCTGGACATAGGACTCTCCCAGACTGCGCCACAGCACCCTGCCCTCCGCCTTCCGCATCCAGTCTACCTCAGTCACCTTCTTTAGGTCGTCCGTCCATCTAGCTGGGGAGCGTCCTACACTACGCTTGCCGATACGCGGTCTCTACTCCAGAACTCGTCTGCTCCACCGGCCATCGGTCCTTCGACAGACATGGCCAGCCCACTGCCACTTCAGTTTGCTTACTCTGCAAGCTATGTCGGTAACTCTGTTCTTTTCCGGATAATTTCATTCCTGATTTTATCCTTCAAAGAGACTCCGAGCATAACTCGCTCCATAGCACGCTAAGCGACCTTGAATTTGTGAACCAGCCCGACCGTCAGTGTCCAAGCGGTTAGTCTATTGCCTGACTGCTGATGAGAAACCATTAGCAAAATTGAATCAAACTTATACCACCCAGATCAACGAGCGAGACAGTAAATACCTATGTATACAATTTTATATCAGCGTAGGTACTTCTGAAATTTTCTTTAAGGTACTCGGTTATATACAAGTTTTAATGTGCTTTCGGAGGCACAGAGGAGTCTTGTTATGTAAAGATGGTCAACCTTCCAAGGAGCACCCGCGGCAAGCGTAGTTTAACCTAATCGATCAACCCGTGCAGCTGTTATTATTAAGCCAGAAGCCCGTCTGCGTGTGTTTTTACTAAGTATGCAAACATATAACAGGTGTTCACACACTAAAATCTCTCACAGAAAACCCAAGCCATGAAACAACAGCAAAATATGAAACAACCTCCTTCACACATAAAACCGTACATTAACCAAAGCGTTGCCATTAATTCCTAAGCACCTGCACACAATGTAACAATGGTTTGTAACACAATATAACGATTAAGGAAAACACGTGCAGCCATATTTATAACAGGTCTGAACGTGCGTATTGCTGGAGTGAGGAGAGTGAGGCAATAAGTATCACCAGCTGTCACTGCCAATATGATATATCGACAGGACGTGGTGTACGCGTCAGATGACACTATTACTAGAGGATGTGGGGGAAAAAGGTACGTGAATTGGAGTATCAAAGGTAGTTAATCTAGATTTCATCGGCCTATCCTCTGCTGCTCAGCTGGGACGTTTATTGCGCCACTTCTGTTTCCCAGCGTAAGCACTAGGAAGTGGTGAAGGGCGGGCGTTTTGGGGGACTGTCTTATGTAATTTTATCGTTCGAAAAGTGCTGATTCTCAGCCTAATTTGAATAAATTACTTTTGATTTCGATTTTGATTTATTATTTTGCTAGAAGACAAGCCGGTCTATAGGTATGCTGTAAAAATCTCATCGTGAAAACTGAGGAGAATTGGTTTTTACAATGTTTTCAAATAACATTTTTCAAAGGTTTGGGACGATATTGCAAGCCTGTCAAGAAGTACTAGATTTTCGAACTTACAAAATAAGGTACAGGCCTATGTATTAATGTTTACAAAGAACTTTTTTCAAACATGAGCTGGTGAAGGCATTTTGTCTATTTCTATTGAGAAATAGACCCCTTTATTCATAAACTTTGCTTTTAGCGACTGTTTAACCATAGACTTTGGACGTTTGAACGTCACTTAACTTTAATCATCGTTTATAAATAAACTACACAGTTCTCGGGTAGTATGAAAGTTCCTCGATAACCACAGTTACATTTGGCATTGGTTCGCACGATTTATTCCCGCGTAATATTTGCTCGATCGACTCTGACAGGCGTTTTACCGCCTAACTGTGGATTGAAACGTTCATTGTTGTTTGGCACTCATGCTTCTACATTTATTGGGTAAACAGACGCAGAAGTGGCGAAATATTTTTATACTGTTGCGGCTGTTGTTAATGGGTAAATATTTGAAAAATCTCTGCGTATTTTTTTTTATAAACAATTTATAGCCATTTCTGGTTGCAGGTGTCAGTAGATGTAACCAAATGATTTTATTTTCGTTTTTTCTAAATGTTACCAACATAGGATTTGTGAAATTGTGTATTTGCAGTTGTTTTTGTACTACAAGTACAGTCGTAATATTTTTCTCTTTTTAATAGTAAAAAAACTAGCTTTACTTAATTTTGATAACATAAATAGAGTATCTTATTGAAATAACTTCTATACCTTCCCACGCTACCTCAAGAAAACTTTTGCGCATCATAAAGAAGCTTCAGATATTTTTAAATAGGTTTTTAGGCAATTCCGTAATTTGTACTTATTTTTATTTGATTCTGAAAGGGAAATCAAACATTTACAGTAACAGTAATAAAAATAATAAAGCAATAATTGTGCCGATAGTCGTTACAGCCAATGGATTGATAGCAAAGAGCCTCGACCAACACCTGAGGAGGCTCTCGTTGGGCAGTTGGATCAAGGGCCTGATTCAGAAAGCAGTACTTCTGGACACGGCTCGCATTGTCAGGAGGTTCCTCTCTCTGGAGCCCTGACCGCCGGTAGCTTGGACCCTGTTCCCAATACCGGTGGGCTACTATTTTTTATATTTATTTATTTAATACTTCAAGCACAAAAATGTACAGAGGCGGACTTAATGCCATAGGCATTTTCTACCAGTCAACCTTTGGGTGATGCAGAGAAAACAGATTTTTTTAGATTTTTTTTTATATTCTAATATTTAAAAATATAATTTATATGTATTTAAATGAATAAAGATAATAATAAAAATAAACGGAATTAACTTAACAAATATACTACATTTTCCACAGATTACAACTTACTTGAACTTCCTTTTAGGTAGCATTCCACCAAACTTTATGCATAGAATACGTCTTATACAGAGAATACATTCTAAATTTTTGACAGCTCTTCCATACAAAACCTGTCAGACGTCAATTTTATCCTACGAATAAAAATTATCAGTCGATTGAAAAATCAGCCCTTAAAGCTATAACCAAAAATTATTACCTACAATAATCGTAACAAATTCACCAAAAATCCATTAAATAAAATCCAAAAATTATGAAGCACTTATAACCGCAGCGGTTTATCGTCTAATTAAGCCCCACTAAGTTAGAAGTAAGTTGGTAAGTGGTGCTAAGCTAAGTTAATAAGATATGAATTTTAACTGCCTGCCCAAAAGCCTGGCGTTAATGAATAAGTTTGGTTTAGCTTTAAACTGGCCTTTTGCTGTGGTTTTGCTCGTGATATAGAGGTTGAGTTACTTGTGTAAGTGAAGTGTGATATTATATTTTAAGTCCAAGTAAACAGAATTGTGAACGCAGCGGTGGCCCAGTGGTAATGGCTGCGACTCAAAATTTATAGGTCGTGGATTCGAAGCCAAACTGTTATTATTTAGCCGGAGGGGCCCGTGGCTAAATAATAACAGCCGCACAGGTAGATCGATCAGGTTAAGCTACGCTTGCCGCGGTTGGTCTGTGGATGGGTGACCATCTTTACATACCGAGACCCCTCCGTGCCTCGGAAAGCACGTTAAGCCGTTGGTCCCGGCTGTCATTCGTGAATCATTGACAGTCGTTACGGGTAGTCAGAAGCCCGAAAGTCTGATAACCAGTCTTACCAAGGGGTATCATTTTACCCAGTAACTGGGTTGTGAAGGTCAGATAGGCAGTCGCTCCATGTAAAATACTTTTATTCAGTTGCATCCAGTTAGACTGGAAGCCGACCCCAACATATTCGGGAAAAGGCTAGGCACATGATGATTCGAACCCAAGCAGGCATTTTGTGTAAATTATGTCATCACCACTGCTCTCATAACGGTGAAGGAAAACATCGTGAGGAAACCGGCATGTCCTAGAACCAAAAAATCGAAGACAACACACACAAATGTCAGCACACACACAACTTGTAACATGTTATCATCGTTGTAGCTGTCATTGCGAAAACCCGTTCAACTGTAGACGTAAAACTAGCATAAGCATATTAATCAGCCTATAATGTTCCCACTGCTGGGACACAGGCCTCATCTCTGTGAGATGAAGTGGGACGTAGTCCACCACGCGGGCCCAGTGCGTGTTGATAAATGTCACATGTCTTCGAATTTTTTGTTCTAGTACATGCCGGTTTCCTCAAGATGTTTTCCTTCACCGTTTTGAGAGAAGTGATGATGAAAACTATGGAATGTTAATTTTCCGCATGTTACAGTAAAAGTATTGGAACCGATGTTGAATGCTTACAAGGGCATCTCATGTAATTCTAACTTTTATCCCTGCAGGGGATAAAAAACAAGAAACCTAGACTGCAAGACTGAAGATGTAACAGTTTAAACATACATAATATATTTACTTATGTTCACAATCTTCTAAAGCGCTCCCTTGAGCATCGTAAAAGACAACTGAGGAATTATACCACGTAGGTAGGTAAAGAGCAAGGAAGTAACAGCATTATCGAGATAAACAGGAACGTTCTGGCTCTGGTAACATCTGGTGTATTTTCCATCATCATCTGCCTAGCCTTTCCCCAACTATCTTGGGGTCGGCTTCCAGTCTATCCGGATGCAGCTGAATACCAGTATTTTACATGGAGCGACTGCCTATCTTACCTCCACAACCCAGCTACTGGGTAATACGACACCCCTTGGTAAGACTGGTTGTCAGACTTTCGGACTTCCCGTAATGACTATCAAAGATCCACGAGCCGGGACCAACGGCTTAACGTGCTTTCCGAGGCGCGGAGGGGTACTTGGTATGTAAAGATGGTCACCCATCCACATACCAACCGCGGCAAGCGTAGCTTAACCAGAGCGATCGACCTGTGCGGCTGTTATTATTTCGCCACGGGCCCCTCCGACGACCACGGGATAAGTCCCCTACTCTTCCATACTAATATTATGAATGCGAAAATAACTTTGTTTTGTCTGTTGCCTTTTCACAGCTAAAGGACACAAACGAACGTTTTTAATGGCAGAACCAGACCAGAGAATTAGAGACAGATGGAAAAGGACATAAGCCTTTTTTCATCCTGGATATTTGAATTAAAACACATTGAATATTTTGGAATAAAAGTAATTGCTACGAGGTATGGGAACGAGTTTGATGCCGAAAATATAGTTTTTAGAATTTTTGTCCGTTTGTCTGAATGTATGTTCCGGATTGGCGCAAAAACTGCTGAACGGATTTCGATGAAATATGGCACACAGATAGTTTATAACTTGGATTAACACATCTAGGTTGTGGATGTCAGATAGGCAGTCGGTCCATGTAAAATACTGGTATTCAGCAGCATCCGGTTAGACTAGAAGCCGACCCCAACATAGTTGTGAAAAGGCTAGGCAGATGATGAGTAAGGGACATCCTTTAAAAACTATAATGTTTTTCCGACGCTGTTTTTGTTAATTACTAAACCACGAATCTATGTAATGAATGTTACTTTTTGTATCCGTAATAATAATAATAACTGATTCAAAGCTTACCTTTCAACGCCATAGTTGGTAATAAAGCTAAGGCCTGTAGCATCGACCAAAAGTACGTCTTCCCGTTCTTCATTCCGTTTTCATAAACTATTCACACGATATCACCCAAAACAGTACATTTTACACTCAGAGTCACTATGTGTTCTTTCATTTAAATGTTCATTTATTTCGGTCACGATTCATTTAATCTCTTCACCCTTTCATTTGTTTTTTTACGCGAACGCCGCGTGTTTGCGTACGTTTCGACTTTTATATTTTCAAATGGAAGTTTGTGAAATCTGGTGTTTTTTTCAAGTTACAATTTATGTTGACTCAAATTGTATATCCATGTGTTTCTGATTTTTAGTCTGTTTGGCTAGAAATTAAATGTTGGCTAGAGTTTTCGTAGCATTTTGAAAGAAAGCACAATATGATTGATATTTTTTTTGTTAATTACTCTTTCAATATAATTTTGTTTGTTTCGTTTAGACGGACAAAGTACTATAAGTACTAAATATTATAGTACACTCAAAAGATAATTATTCTAATGTCTAGGGGTGAATAATTGGTCTCCTCCAATTAACAGTGCTTTATTAGATACAGCCTTTGTTTTATATTCATTGTTGTAATTTCTTAGAATATCTTCAATAGACTGCCGACTATTCAAATATTAATATTTTAATATCGGTCTACCATTATGGAGACTTCAGACAAACTCTAGACCAAGTCCTAAACTCTGAACAATGAAACTCTGAGTACCCCAAAAAGTTAAATTGCTTCTACAATTAAGTTAGTTAATCAAAAAGTACACAGCTCACAGCTCCGGGAAAAAGCGGTTTCTCTATTTCACTAACGGCTGATTTTTCAATCATCATAACTGTGTTCGGGGAATAATTTTGAAATTTTGACAGCTATATCGTCAAAAAAAAAACTGTCAAACGTCAATTTTATTCCTCGAATAAAAGTTACCTGGCGATGGAAAAACAGCCCTATAACAAAAGACCATAAATCTTTCTCAATATACACAACAATAAAAATATATCGCTTAAGATATTCACATCTCTGTTTCTGCAAAGAACAAACCAAATTCTACAACTCACACGAAAATCATAAACAGAAACCTCTAAACAAATGTCAAAACACCACTGTTCACTACACACATTTTAAAAGACTCCGTTCATTTAAAAACCGCGACTATTCATTTAAGGAAACCGAACACAAGTTACAACCGCGAACATCGCATCGCAGCGCTACGAGAGTGAACTACGAAACGTCCTCCCCGCTGCGGGTCTCGTAGCAAACTGGAGCGTAGCGCGTAGCACACAGCTACGCCGTAGACTCACTACGTCATGAAAAGGTTATCGTCCAAACCCTTACACATTGCGCCTTTTGACTGAATAGGGATGTGTCATTTTTGCCTATTCCGTTTTGTGTCACAAAGTATGTTTGGATTTCTTGCGTGAAGCTGAATGGTGTGCAGTAAAAGTGTCTATGTACGTACAAAGGAATGACGACTTTGGAATAAGGCTATGTAAGTATTCCTGCTTGTTTTATGGCTGTCGTGGAAATTACAAGAGGACTTTATAAATGGCGTTTGTAATTGTATGTGTAAAATATGTTGTTTGTTAAGCCTTATGGTGTATGGAATAGGGAAATGAGTACTTTGTGACGAATGTGTAGTAAAGATATTTTTGGTCTCGTGGTTGCAAGCGTGACTGCTGAGCGCGGAGTCCTGGGTTCTATTCCCAGGTCGGACAAAGTGTTTTTAGGTTTTCCATTAGGAATTCCTTAGTAGTCCGCAGTTTGGAAGTTGGGGGTTTAATATTCCGTACCTCGGAAAGCACTTAAAGGACTTGTGACTAAGTAATAATGGTTGCACGGATCGATCAGGTTAAGCTACGCTTGCCGCGGTTGGTCCGTGGATGGGTGACCATCTTCACATACCAAGACCACTACGTACCTCGGAAAGCACGTTAAACCGTTGGTCACAGCTGTCATTCGTGGATCTGTGACAGTGGTTACGGGTCGTCAGTGTAGCCCGAAAGTCTGACAACTAATCTTACCAAGGGGTATCGGTACCCAGTAACTGGGTTGTGGAGGTCAGATAGCCAGTAGAAATATCGGGATAAAAAGTTGCCTATATGTTAATCCAGGATGTCAGCTAACTCCATACAATATTTTATCAAAATTGGTCCGGCCGTTTGAGTGTGAAGGAGTAACAAACATATAAACACACATACACACTCACAAACTTTCCCATTTACAATATTAAGTGTGATATATATATAATTATATAGTAAGATAGCTATGCTCATCCTATAAGAAAAAAAACCTCACAGATAAAACACAGATAGCTAACCTGCCACGTAAATATGTCATGTGTAAGAAGGATTGTTTCCTCGCAAGGATGGCTTCAATCATACTTGACGAACAAGATCGCGTACAGTGTCTCAGTATCGTCACAAAGGCTGTGAGAATACGCACTAATGAGCCAAGATATACCACTGTTGCTTATCTTATTGCTCCTGTTGCAACAATAATAATAAGTATGTTCATACCTCAGAGCGCTGAAAGTTATTGCAGAGGCGTAATCAAAGAAATTAATCTATTTAGGAGCCGATTTTTCAATCTAGAGAATAACTATTGTCTGAGGAATAAAAATTGCGGCTTAACAGTTTTTGCATCGAATATCAAACCGCCACATTTTAAAAGTTATCTGATGATTGAAAAGTCGGTCTTAAATAAAACAAAGTCGGGTTAGTTACACCATTTATAACTCATGAACAGCTGGACCGATTTTTATGTTCTTTGATTCGTCGGATTTGTCTTCGCCCCGAATAGCAGACTAGCTATTAAGAAATGGAAAAAAATATATAAAGATCATTTTTTTTTCTAATACTGTAACGGCGCAAATACTGAAACCTTATGGGCAACTACAGCTTCGAAACTACAGGTCGAAACGCTCGGGTCATGGGGCCCGAGCGCGCGTCTCCTTTTTAAGGGGCTTACAGGACCTAAACGCAAAAAACGCAAGTTTTAGAAACAATAAAAGTAAATGATCGCCTACAGTAAAAAAAAAACAAAAAAATATATGATATTCTTCAGGATAAATGCTAGGATGATAGTGTGTTGAAAACATAATACAACTTATTTGGTACGATAGAAAAAAATCATGAAGATACCTCGAAAAACTTTTTATTTACAACAAAATTCATACTAATATACATACAATCATTATGATTTTTTGTCAGATTATTCTACAAGCAACATACTAAAACTATAGTGTTTTAGTTTTTTTGTCCAAAGACTAGATTTTTCGTAAATCGATAATTGCTTCATATTTTGCAATAAATTACCAGCGTTGTGGCATCGCGCTTCTCTTTCTTTTCTATGCAGACCGACAAAGACCGCGCTTTAGGTCATGTAGTCCTCTTAAGGAAATTTCTCGCCGGGCTGGTCGATACTTCACGTGACCAGAGGGCTGGGTCGTTCTTTGGTCAAAGAATTAGCATTATGCCATTCAAAGTGGCAATGCTGCCAGTCTTCTGGGCACGTTTCCGGATGACAGCGATGCGGACAGCGATGTTTTTTTTAAATTTATTTATATGGTAAGTTAGTTAGTCATTTATCTTAGTATTTGTGTATACCTATAGTTTCTTTTTTTTTCTCATACATTTTGTATGGAATGGCTTTTTTGATTTTGAAGCGGACCGCTAGTTGTTGAATAAACAATAACGATAAATTGTTCCACCGAACCGCACGTTACAAAATATTGTTTCAGTGCGGTTAGTGGAAGTGCTCAGGTAATGTTCGTCCAAATGCGGTTTAAATCAGTGTCTGAGTGGAATACCTCCGTTAATTTGCCGAGGTAAGGCCCTTGCATACAACTGTCAAAGTTGTGCTATCAAACTTGTGCTAAACAATTAATTTTCTTCAGTTTACACCCACTTTGTACCATGTCATAGACTGCAAGTCTATGTTATTGCTGTGAAAATTGATTTAAAACCTCTTTATTTGCTTGTTTGACTATTCGTAACATTCACCTTTTATTTGTATTAAAAAAAATAGCAATATAGAAAGTGAATTAACTGTTTTACTTCGAGTTCAAATGTCAAGTTGAATGTCAATATGTCAATTTAATTGCAAAATTATTTTAAGTTTTTCATTTGTTTAAGTTTATTTTTCTATGGAGCCAATATAGTGTTTGACCAGACTGGAAGCGCGGGCGTGTGGCGGGCGCGGCGCGACGAACTCAAACATGAACTTCTTTTGAATTTTCATAGTGGGCACGCGGGCGCGCTGATCGGTGCGAGCTACTTGGCGCGGGGAGCGCGCGGGCAACTGACACCATACCTCGTTCCATACAAGTGGCCGCAGTGAGAGCGCGGCGCGGACGCGGACGGCCCGTGCGTGGACCGGTTTTCTCAAACTAGTTCGAGCTTTTTTCTAGTAAAAATAAGTCTTCTTCATCCATACTATATTTTGACAAACACTGGACACGACAACACGCAGAACGCAGCCACGCTCCAGTGCGGACAGGCAGCCCGCGCGCGTCCCCGCGCCAGTCTGGCTCCCTCGTTTGTTACTCTAGGGGATGACACAGGAATGACGAACAATACCCTACTGTAATACAGTATCAACTAGTACAGGGGGTATTGTGACTGGAAGGCTGAAATCAAACCGAGATGGCAGCGAAGCGGCGAGCAGTTTCAGTGTCATATAATTTTAAACTTTATTTTCATGACTATAATACATAGTATCTCTTGAGAAACTTGAAAGGTCGCGCGGACTCAAGTTTCTCAAGCGATACTATGTATTATAGTAATGAATATAAAGTTTAAGATTATATGACACTGAAACGCCTTACTGGCGGCCTTATAATTATATTGTAATGTCAACAGTATATTTAAGGTAATAAATTGTGCAAAATAAATAAATATAATGGAATTTCAAGCACTGTTTGTCGGTAATAAATATAATCTAACTGGCCTGTATTGTCACACTGCAGGGCAAAGGCCTCCCTCTCCCTTTTCCACACCATTCTACCTTATGCCGTAGGAACCGGCCGGTAATTAATAACAAATAACATTATCTGTACAGAAATAAGTATTCCTACAACAAGGCTCAAGAAAATAGGTTGCTCGTTTAGATGCCAATGTATACGTTTTTATAATAAACTTCCTAGCCACATTCAAGAACTAAGCCTTAATAAATTCAAATCTTTTATAAAGCGAAAACTATGCCAGAAAGCTTATTATACTGTAAAAGACTATATTGAGGACAAAAAGGCTTGGGATTGAGCTGCTCCAATATGTTTAGACAGTGAATGTAGTTTTTATTTTTTTGCTATTTTACACTTTATTTTTCTTAATATCTATGTACTTAAACAATGACATGTACATTTACTGTATCAAATATTATATATTTTAATTATTTTGAATGTGAGGACTATGTGGGTCATTGTTTCCGTTTTAATCATGGTTTGGCAGTTTGAGTAGTTTATGCGGCCTACCCGAATGTCCGGTCTTTGGTATTGTTCGTCAAATCGTTGAGCTCCTTAAGTTCTGAGTTGAGCTGCACGGTTACTGACAAATGCGTGCACTGACTGGACAGGTTCACTCAATCTGTGTGGTTCTTTCCTCAAAAGACCATTTCAGACACCAATCTACATGGTCCTCAAAGATTATGTCTGGATTTTTATATACGCATTGACATTTATTCATTTTATATATACAATGACATGAATATTTACTTTGTAAAGTATTTTTATTTTATTTAATTATTGTGAATGTGAAGACTATGTGGGTCATTTCTTTTTTCTGTTTTCCTTCTTAGTTAGTTTTAATCATGATCTGGCAGTTTGAGTAATTTACGCGGCCTACCCAAATGTCCTTTCTCTGGTATTGTTCGTCGAATCGTTGAGCTCCTCAAGTTCTGAGTTGAGCTGCACGATTTTTGACAAATGCGTGCACTGACTGGACAGGTCCGCTCAATCTGTGTGGTTCTTTCCTCAAAAGACCATTTCAGACACCGATCTACATGGTCTTCACATGATCTGACCAAGATTTTGTCTGGACTTTAAAAGAGACTGTGACCTCTGAGTTTGTTTCGGCCTTTCTTCTCAGAGTAGTCAGATAGGAAACGCCGACCTCATCTAGCTTTAAAAAAATATGATTGACATGTAAAAGTGTTTGTACAAACCTACTTACAGAAATAAAATCATTTATCATTTATCATTTATCATTTTAAAGATACGGACACCAAGTAATCTATACTATCTATACATATAATAAAATCGTAGGAAAGTCAAAACTGTACATTGAATATTTTTTAAAAAGAATACTTGGGGCGTGATCTGCAATCGATTTCGAAGCCAAAAATATAGTTTTTAGAATTTTTGTCTGTTTGTCTGTTTGTCTGTATGTATGTCCGGGATAATCTCAAAAAGTACTGCATGGATTTACTTCAAATTTTGCATGAATATTACTAAGAGGTCGGGTCAACATATAGGCTACATATTATCACGCTATCACCTACGGGGGAGGAGCTGTGAATCTTTATTTTTCTTACGCATTCTGTGACAGCGTGTAATATAACGACGCATATTTAAATGTTGTTTTTGAGTAAGCCATGCTATAATCTAGCTTTACACTATAAAAACTACGCCATTTAAGTAACTTGGGCAGAGAAACATAGTTTAATGAATGTTAGTAGTATAAAGAAAATTTTGAAGCAGCGCCATCTATGAGATTTCATAAAAATCAAATGAAGTTACATGTTAACAATTTTTGAAAATTAATAATTTAAATTTGATCATGTTGGCGAGGTTAGTAGTTAGTTATTCTTAAAATTCATAGATGGTAATGTGCATTTTCTTCATAAAAGTTGTATCGTATAGTTCGTTTTGACAAATTCAAGGTCCAACAAAACCCTCAAAATCTTGAGCAGAGTTGAGGAAGACAATTTAAAAAAAATGCGGTATTAAGTATTACAAAAAAGTTATGTTCATTGATGATGATCATTTCTCCATCAATTTCATGTTATTAGTACAAAATAAACATTGACTGTTAATACTTTTGTTCGGTATTTATCTGTGTGATTATTGCTTGGTAATTAATATATTTCCATGTCGTATACCTAATTATAAACTTAAATGTGATATAAAATGTCACCTTCTCGACGGTGAGCAAAATTGGGATGACACCCTCGCGGAGGCGAGCGTCAGTGACGGTCCCAGCCGCATGCGTCATCTGTTTGCCGTCATCTTGGTGTTTTGTGGAGTCGCGAACCCGGTAGCTTTGTGGGAGAAGTATCGCCATCATCTGTCCGAAGATTTTCTACGAGCTTTGAGGCGTGCTACTGGAGACGAAGTCAAAGTAACTGATGAACGCGTGCTGAACACCTGTCTCAGTTCACTTCAAGATGTGGTCATTTCTATCGGCGGCAATCCACTGATCGAATATGGGTTACCACCTCCCCAATCATCAAGACCGTGGAAATCGAGAGTATAACGCTGAGACAAATTATGATCCGGGCGAAATGACCACCATACGAAATGACCATGTCGCTTTGTTCTCTTCAGAGCAAAAACAAATTTATGACACCGTCCTTGAAAGCGTTGGGCAAAACCAGGGTAAAATGTTTTTCTTGGATGCTCCTGGTGGAACAGGAAAAACATTTGTTACCACTGGCATACTTGCAGAGGTCAGGAGGCAAGGCAAATTTGCTATTGCTGTAGCGTTGTCGGGAATCGCTTCCACACTGCTTCCGAATGGCATAAAAGCACATGCCATGTTTAAAATTCCCATCGATTTAGAGAGCGCCGAAACGCCTGTTTGTGGTGTGTCACGTAACAGCGATAAGGGACACGTGCTCAAGGAATGCTCTCTGATCGTATGGGATGAGTGTGCGATGGCCAATAGGAAGGCAGTTGAGGCCGTGGACAGAACCCTGCAGGACATCCGCAGGAACGAACATTTGACGGGTGATGTCACAGTTCTGTTCAGTGGCGATTTCCGGCAAATGCTTCCCGTGGTGACGCGGGGATCGAGGGCTGACGAGGTGAATGCTTCGTTGAAACGATCTTCGTTGTGGTCACGAGTTCGTACGCTGCGCTTGACCATTAATATGAGAGCTCGGCTCGGCGGAAATGCACATGCTCAAGAATTCTCCGATGTCCTTCTAAGTCTTGGCGAAGACACTCTACCAGAAGAGAGAGGTGGACAGGTGGTGCTTCCAGAGTCTCTCGGTAGAGTGGTATCCAGCTTAGAAGAACTCATTCGCCGTGTGTGCGGGGACATCAGTCGTATACCGCACCAGCAGAATTCTTGGGTGTGTGAGCGGGCCATTTTGACACCCAAAAATGATCAGGCTGCAGCAATTAATGCATGCATTCTCTCGGAAATTGAGGGGAATGAAGTGGTCTACACTTCGATAAACACTGAAGTGGTCGAGCAAGATGACGTCACCCATTATCCCGTGGAATTTCTGAACTCCCTGTCAGCAAGTGGACTTCCAGCGCATACCATCAAGCTGAAGGTCGGTGTCCCGATTATGCTTCTTCGGAACCTATCTCCTCCGAAGTTGAGTAACGGGACCCGCCTTAAAGTCATCTCGCTCCACAGACACACCATTGAGGCGGAAATTCTTACGGGTTGTGGCGTCGGCGAGGCAGTATTTATACCACGCATTCCCCTCATACCTCATAACTTCCCGTTCCAGTTCAAGCGCGTACAGTTTCCCGTGAGTGTTTGCTTCGCGATGACAATCAATAAGTCGCAGGGGCAGACACTAAGGGCAGCGGGTTTCGACCTCAGGACGAGTTGCTTCTCACACGGGCAACTGTACGTCGCTTGCTCCCGCGTCACCAGTCCTGACTCTCTTTACATTTTGGCTCCTGGCAGCATAACTATCAACGTAGTTTATAGGGAAGTGTTGTAAGGTATGATACCTTTGTACGTATTTTTACTCTTTTGTGTCCTGGAATGTATTCCTGCATTATTTTCTCTCATTTCCTTCAGTCACATCTTATGACTGAACTCAGCAGGATTCCCATAAATCTCTCTTCACTTGCTTCGCTTGCAAAAAAAACTTATATATTTTAATGCTATTTTAAAAGTTGTTTACTTATAATGCTATAGCGACGCTGGCATCTTACGTATTTTTGGTGCTGTAGAGCCTTCACGCAGACGACGTCGCGGGCAGCAGCTAGTTGTAATAATAAAACTGAAGAGTTTGTTGGTCTTTGCTTGCTAATCTCTACCAGTCGGATTAAAAAAAAAACTTTTTGCATTTGATAGCCCAGTTCTTGAGGAAGGCTTGGGTTATTTAACATCACGCTAGGAACCTTAAGAGCCTCAAAAAGAAAAAAGTATATCCAGTTCAATAAAATGTGTGTTGAAAGAATCAACAAGGCGACGAAGAGGTGCACGTTCCTCAGCGTTAGTCCAGCATATGTCTGTCTCTGTATGGAATAGTTGTTGAAAGCCTATTTCTTAATTTCTATTTTTTTACATTAAACCATCACATACCTACCAGACGCATTCATCTTAAAATAAATGTGGACAAAACAAAAATAATGCACTTTCGCCAAAGAACTCAACCTAAAAATATTAATGTTAATTATTTTGCTTATTTTTTCATATAAATGTACATATTATTATAGTTTATATGTTAACTTATATTATGTAATATTTACAGAAATAAATCGTTTAAAGCAAAAATTAAATTAACATTACGATGGACAGAGAGTACATTCTGTAACATTTTTTATATTAAACCATCATATAACAGACGCATTCAAATCTTTTACCCTATACATACGCATACCAGGAAAACTTGTCTTCAGAGAAATAGGTAGGTAGGTTCATAAAATCTGAACACAGAAAATATTTACAAAGTAATCTATACATAGGCGGTGAACTATTACGTCACCGAACAGGTAATATCGCGCACAAAATAAATATTTTTCATGCTGGCAGACATTTCCATCCATCATTGTATTACTCCAAATCTTCTGGTGAATTTTCCTTAACATGTCTATAAATGATGACCTGGTTCATATTTTATTGTATGGAAGCTTTTTCTATCTTTTTCCTCGTTTTTACGGAAAGGAATTATTATGCAGAAAATTGTTTCGCAATATTGCGCACAGTTTTGGATATGATTTGATTTAATATTTTTCGCGAGGTGTGGCAATTCAATTTCTTCTATCTACATTCATACATAAACTCATGCTTGGGGGTAGGTACAGACGCCAGCACATCAAGCTACTACAATCTGTCCAATTTCTTTAATACAAAATTTCTTTAAAACAATTTGTACATAAAACATAGCTTTATTTCAAGTACATAACGATTTTGTAATAGGAAAAAGTCAAAATATCCACAAATTATGTGTAGCCCAACAAAGAATTAAACTATTTTCTAATAATGTTTACTGTATGGCAATTAGTATTAACAATAAATTACCTAATGTATTTATAAATCTTAACTTCATGACATTCAAAAAGAAATTATTTAACTTCCTATTGCATAAGTGTTACTACTCAACAAATGAGTTCTTAAGGTGAATGCGCAGTGGTAGACCGCGAAATTCAAATTTTCTTACGTTTTTTGCTATTTGCAGGCCAGTGTCAGGTTGTATCTTGATCAAAATTTGATTCGCGACAATAACAGGTACGTATTTATAGAATTATAATCATTAGAATCATTAATACATCTTTCTAAGTTAGATTTGTACCACTAAGCAGTTTTCCATAAGAGATTTGTTGTCGTGGTACAAATCTAACTTAGAAAAATGTATTAATGATTCTAATGATTATAATTCTGTAATTATACGTACCTGTTATAGTCGCGAATCAACTTTTGATCAAAATACAACCTGACACTGATCTGAAAATTGCGAAAAACGTAAGTAAATTTGAATTTCGCGGGCTACCCTGGCACTTCCCCCTTAAATGAAAAATTTGATTCAAAATTTAAATTAGACGACTTACCTTTGTGCTATTAATTGAATGGAATTTCATTTCTATGACATTGTATTGAATAATTTTTTACATTGTATTTAATCATTCTTGACATTATAATTAATAACTCTTGACATTGTATTTGATAGTTGTTAACGTTTTCCTTATCCTCGACATTGTATGGTTTAATTTTGACATTGTTTTAATACTATTTTATTTTAATTCTATGAAATATTTGTACGCTGGAACAGCAGAATATTATGGATATCATATTATGTGTACAACAATATTCTAATAAATAAATACATTTATTATTTATTAATAGATTTGCAACTTTATCGCTAAAGCATAAGGTTCAAAGTTGATTGGGAAAATTTGACAGTTTCGGGTAGCTTGATGTGCTGGCGTCTTTAAAAACTACAAAACGCCACCTGCCACGATCCTTACATACTCCTTTAGCCTCGTTTACGTTCATAAGCAATCATTTAAGAAAATGGCTCTTGATATTTTGTTTAGCGAACATTTTAAGTTAAATTAAACTAAAAGTTATTTAGCTTAGTATGAAATAAATATAATTTTAAATATGCAATAAGGTTGGTTCGCCCCTGTCAATTTCAATAGTAATTATATACTTAAGTCAAGGTGGCTCCTTAATGCTTAGACCTATTAAAAATTAAAAATACATTTCTTTCAATCAAAGTAGTAACTTTTCTTTGTAAGTATAAACATCTAAATACCCAATTAACTTAACCATAAAAACATGTCCCATTATACCACATAAGATTCACGTACAGTCAACAAAAGAGATAGGTATGCAGGATCATCGGATATAGTTGAAGTTTAGTAAGAAACCGATGGATGTTGTCGACTGAAATTTAATTTGATAAATGAGCTGTTTGTTCATACAATCAATTTTTATTCGAGAACATCCATCAGTTTCTTACTAAACTTCAACTATATCCGACGATCCTGAATACTTATCTCTTTTGTTGACTGTACATGACAAAAGCGGGGTACCTACACAGGGGGAGTTAGTAAGCCGTCACTTAATAGGACGAGAACACATTAGTGGGTCGAGACGACTAATGAGTAGGATTTCCTAGAGTTGTGGTGCGTTTGAGTTATAGCCGAAGACGCTCGTGTGGATCAGCCTTAAGAACGTTAATGACGTCATTTTGATCAAATGTGAGACGTTCTGTCTTTGGCTTTAGATGCGTTTTGTGCCTGTTGGTGCTTGCTATGTGTGGATACTCGTAGCTGCTTTGTACGTTTGATTTTGCAACTGTGTCAATGACTGTTAAGAACTGACATTATTACAGTTGTATAATCAAACTTTTAGGGCAGTTGAATTATGACCATGATGTAGAAAGATTTTTTGTTGGAAATGACCTCCTTTATCTCCCTATTTCGTTTAATCCACGTCTTTTTGGCCACCCTGTATATTGTACGTTTCTCGCTCAAGAAACGTACAATAGAATATACATTCCGTGTAAATAAAAGAGATGAAAAAAAAAAAAAGACGAGCTATCAAAAATAATACTCGCTCAGCGATGCTCGCTTGGCGGTCAGAGCTCACGCCCGCTATACAGTGAAATTTTAATCACCGTTTTCCTCTTAAGGGGCGATTATACTCATTATTATGAACAACTTTTACTATGGGACCAAACCCGAAATCGTGAAAAAACAAACAGTTGTCCCCTACATTTTATGTTCGCATAACTCGTCAAAATATAAAGAACAATACACGTGGCACCATCTATTATCATAATAACATTATTGTTGTTTTCCTCGGGAACAGCACTTTTTATCGGGATGAAAAGTACCCTATGTCCGTTTCTGTACCTACTCGTTACAATGTATAAGCAAATTTTCGGGATGACCGTTTCAGTGGTTTAGGCGTGAAAGGTAAAAACAAACTTACTTTCGTATTTATAATATTAGTTAGGATTAGGATAGGATTATTTAGGATTCTAACGAGTATAAGGTTTATTTTCGTCGCAACATTATTATTAAAACCTCTCAAGTCAGAAGGTCGTACGCCATGTTTAAAAGGCTTTTTCATTCAATAACGTCATGCTAACGTTATCATAATATTCACGGTCATGGCCTAGTTAGTTTCCCTAGTTATAATATTCGCGGAAATATGTATTTTTTTATAGAAGAAAACTGTGCGTGTTTGACGTTCATTTTGAGCGCTGCTAAGAATTGTTTATTAATGCTCTTAGTTAAAATAAATAGGCCGTGGTAATAGGCATGATGATGATAATAACCCAGGTATCCTACGTGAGACGGTCAGTGACATCAAGGCGTTGCTGGCCTTCCTTGAGGAGCTGGGGTGGATCGAATAATCGATTTTTGAACGAACAGCGGGCCCTATCAGAATCCAGTGACATGACAGGACTTTCTGTTTCATTTTTCTTTTTATTACTTTGTTTTTTATATAACTTGGATTTTTTATTCATTTTTTACTGTGTTTAGTTTAGTTTGTGATCTTCCTATACGAGTCGCAATAAATACTTTTTCTTTCTTTCTATAAAAAAAAACTATACCTACAAAACACGTAAAGTCTAGTCTATAGACCGGATTTTCCTACTTATTTTTCCTGTTTTGTATTAAACTTGCATTTTATGATAAGCTATCTCGCTTATCAAGCGATGTTGCGGTCGATGATAATGCTTGCTTTCTTTAGAAGTATACAATTCACTGCACTGAGGGAGCAGTGGTGGCCAAGTGGTAACGGCCGCGAGTTACGAGTTGTAGGTCGTAGGTTCGAACCCAGACAGGCGCTCTACTTTGTGTAAATTATTTCATCATCACTGCTCTCAAAACGGTGAAGGAAAACATCGTGAGGAAACCGGCATGTCCTAGAACCAAAAATTCGAAGACATGTGACATCTGCCAACCCGCACTGAGGCTGCGTGGTGGATTACGGCCCACTCCCTCTCACCGAGAGGAAGCCTGTGTCCCAGCAGTGGGAACATTATGTATGTTACGTATACATATCGCTCCAGACCAATTTGTTTTAATTTATTTTGTACCTAAATATCTCACCGTGAAAAACTTAGGTGACCTGATAATAGTGTCAATCCTAGCATCTGGTAGAATGGCAGCTCACTTTGAGCTCACTGCACCTAAGTTTAGGTACACGGTGAATTTTTTACAGAATACATCAGCTGGTCTCATTCTCTGTTCTCAGGACGAGGGGCCCGTGGCTAAATAATAACAGCCGCACAGGTCGATCGATCAGGTTAAGCTACGCTTGCCGCGGTTGGTCTGTGGATGGGTGACCATCTTTACATACCGAGACCCCTCCGTGCCTCGGAAAGCACGTTAGGACGTTGGTCCCGGCTGTCATTCGTGGACAGTCGTTACGGGTAGTCAGAAGCCCGAAAGTCTGACACCAGTCTTACCAAGAGGTATCGTATTACCCAGTAACTGGGTTGTGGAGTTCAGATAGTCTCCATGTAAAATACTGGTACTCAGCTGCATCCAGTTAGACTGGAAGCCGACGCCAACATAGTTGGGAAAAGGCTCGGCAGATGATGATTACATCAGCTTTTCAGATTACTTCTCTTTAAACTGGATTATAGCTTAGTTGCTTGACGGTATTCTCGAATCGCTTTAGCCTGACAATTGCGGTCATTGCCCTTTCCCTAATATATCTTCGTAGAAACCCAAAAAATAAACTAGATATGATTTTTCATTATTGGATATATGTTGAAGATCACGATAGATGTTGATTCAAGACTTCGTTTTAGTTTTGAAATAAGGAAGGCTAAAACATATAGCTAGTAAATTACCGCTATTGCCACGCTAAAGCGATTCGAGTATAGAAAAAGGATTTATTCCGGTCTGATCCCCCCCTGAGACCCCCTCCACCCCCCCCCCCCCCTCCTCGATCCCCTGCTAGTTCGTCTTCTGTTTTAAGCTATGTCTTATCCACTTTATGCTAGGTTACTCTTATTGACAGGTCAGTATAGTCAAGAGAAAATAAACGTTTCATGTGTTACAAAATTAAATAAAGATTTTTTTTTTATTTCCGTTTACCATGCGTGTATGACGGTAGTCCCAAACTCTTCTATAGGTCGTCTAATACTAACTAAACCTCTAAACTAGGTCTTTTTAAGGCACGTATTTCAGTTTAGCCTCTGGCTACCCTGCACTAAACAAAGGTCACTACTCAAAATGTACGTAAAAGCTACTGACCACTGGGTAAGCGGTTTTGTATGTAGGTACGTTATGCGGCCAAAGTTGTTAAAGTCAAACGGGTGAATTTGACTCGTAAACAATGAAGCAACTACTTTATGAGCTTTAAACCCGACACGTTATTGTTCTGTGTACACTTTCACGCCAATTTATCATACGGGTCAGCAGAAACAAGTGCAATAGAGTTCAGTTTATAAAGAGATGAGAGCAGTGGTGGCCCAGTGATATCAGACCAGACTTACGAGGTCGTGAGTTTGAACCCAAGCAGCCTGCTTTACTTTGTGTAATTTATTGCTGCTCTCAAAACGGTGAAGAAAAACATCGTGAGGAAACTGACATTTCCTAAAACCGAAAAGTCGAAGACATCCACCAACCTGCACTGGGCCGGCGTGGAAAAACACGACCCACTCTCTCTTACAGAGAGGAGGCCTGTGTCCCAGCATTGGGAACATTATAGGCTGGTTATGCAGTAGCTACTGTACAAAATATTTATAAGTGGACCTGTTACCAATCACAAACGACCAATAATTATGTATTAACACCTACAAAACATCAATACAGAGATAAAACAAACCCGTTATCACACCAAATCGGTTACAAACAACAATATATGCCCCAAAAGCCAATCTAATACTAATGTCCTTTTATCCGAGCTACCATTAAGCCACCGTGTTATAGATATCGTAATTTTGTATATATTAAGTTGGCTGCGCTGAAAACTTTGGTCATTAGAACAAGGCCAGTATGTAAGTGCTCTGAGACTGTAATGTCTACACACCGTGGGCAGGTGGGACCGCAGAGTGTGGACCAAACCATGAGCGATTTGTGGGTTAGGTTTTTGTAATGAAGTTCCACGAATCTACCGCGGCAAGAAGACCTAAACGCAACAAACGCAAGGTGTACAAGCAATAAAAGTATATGATCGACTACAGTAAACAAAATCAGCAAAATATATGATATTCTTCAGGATTTATGCTAGGTAGATAGTGTGTTGAAAACATAATACAACTAATTTGATACGATAGAAAAAAATCATGAACATACCTCTAAAAACTTTCTTTTTACAATAAAAAACATACTAATATACATATAACCATTCAAATTTTTTAACCAAAGAAAAAACGGAGGAGGTTCTCAAGTCGACGCGTATATTTTTTTTATGTATGACCACGCATAACTTTTTACAGAGTAGTCCGATTTTTGTCAGATTATTCTACAAGCAACATACTAAAGCACTAGTGTTTTAATTTTTTAGTCCAAGCAATACATTTTTTTGTAAATAGATAATTGCTTCATATTTTGCAATAACTTAACAGCGTTGTGTCATCGCGCTTCTCTTTCTTTTCTATGCAATCCGACAGTGACCGCGCTTTATGTCATGTAGTCCCCTTAACCTTGGATCCACCTGTGCGGCTGTTATCACATAGCCACGTGTCACTCTCAAATCGCCATAAGCTCATGACTTGTCAATCATAAATGTCTAGGCGCGCTAACTACCAAACTTTCAGCTATTATATGTCAAACCAAGTTTCATTGGAACCTTTTGTATCATGTACCGTCTTTGTCAACTATGTTGCAATGTGTAAGATATTGTAATATTTTGGTGTTAGTTTGTTGCAAACGAGGTGGTCGTCTCATTAGACTAGTTATAGTTTAGGTACCTACTGTATACTTTCGAATGTTAGTTGGTAGGTTTGTAGTTACTATTTATCTGACTAATTGGCTGACTTTTGAAGTAATAAAGCTGCACTATGTACCCACATGTGGAGAGCATTGGTAGCCCGGTGGAAACGTCCGCGACTTACGAGCTGTAGGTCGTAGGTTCGAACCCTGACAGACGCTTTCAAAGCCATTTATAATTACAAAACAAACCGTGTAATGTACCTTAGTCTGTCCACTTGAAGAAACCGGTCCATAGAATTTTTTTGTGTACGGATCGTGTTTAAGTGGCGAGACGCCCCGTGGCGCGCCGAAAAACATGCTCTGGGACGTTCTAGGCGATGTCACGCGGGGAGCGGGACGCGTGAGTTAAGGAAAACACCATGAGCAAACCGGTATATCCTAGAACCAAACATTCGAAGACATGTGACATCTACCAATCCGCACTGGGCCTGCTTGGTGGATTACGGCCCACTCCCTCTCACTGAAAGTAGGCATGTGTGCCAGCAGTGGGAACATTATAGGCTGATTATGTATGTACCCACTAGCTGGACTGCAGTTTCGTTCGCGTGTACATTTAGTAACATCAAAATGTATCCAAGAAATATTACTTATCGTAAAAAAAAAATAACTATTAAGGTTCTCGAGTTAGAAGTGCACTAAAAAACAAAGAGATGTTCGTATTATGCAATAAAATGTTTTTTATTCATGATTTTTATTATTTCGCGGTAATTCAGTCAAAATTTAATAAAAAAAACATTTTCCAGAATAAAGAAAAAGCCGATATTCAGGCAGCCATTATGGATTATTATAAATACAGCGATCAATTCCACCGGTTCCAAATTCGAATCCACTGTCAATCAGGAATCAGCAGTACCTTCCACCCGGCTTCAAAATTCACACGCTGATTGACAATAACCTCATTCACACAAAAATTGTGATACAAAAGAGAAGAATTTCCAAAGGGCACACCAAAAATATACACCACATTTTTTATTTGATCAATTTTTGTAGCAAGCAATTGATGGCTCCGGGGAACAGGAATTTGGGAGGGAAACGATCTCATTTGTACGCGTTCTTTGATGAGATGACTGACTCAGTATCGACGTATAAGAGGCCCATGGTCTTATTCTGAAAAAAAAATGGTCATTATTTTTAGACATTCTAATATTATACATTACGATATGTGACTTAAGTCTGTAGTCCATTATTGCACGACGTAAAGTTATTGTGCTAAGCCCCTAGCATAAATAGATTAATTAAGGTCTGATTTCTCAAACGACAGATACATTTTTATTCGTGGAATAAATTGACGTCTGACAGATTTTGTATGAAAGAACTGTCAAAAATTCGAAATTGTTCCTCGGTTAAAATTATCTGGCGTTTGAAAAATCAGCCCTTGGTCACACGTATCGTGTACCATTTTATAGCTCGTGTGACCAAAGCACGCACTTAAGTCACACTTTTCTATGTAAAAATAGACTACTTAAGGGGCTTACAAGACCTAAACGCAAAAAACGCAAGTTTTAGAAACAATAAAAGTATATGATAGACTGCAGTAAAAAAAACCAAAAAAATATATGATATTCTTCAGGATAAATGCTAGGATGATAGTGTGTTGAAAACATAATACAACTTATTTGGTACGATAGAAAAAAATCATGAAGATACCTCTAAAAACTTTTTATTTACAACAAAATTCATACTAATATACATACAATCATTATGATTTTTTGTCAGATTATTCTACAAGCAACATACTAAAACTATAGTGTTTTAGTTTTTTTGTCCAAACACTAGATTTTTCGTAAATCGATAATTGCTTCATATTTTGCAAGAAATTACCAGCGTTGTGGCATCGCGCTTCTCTTTCTTTTCTATGCAGTCCGACAAAGACCGCGCTTTAGGTCATGTAGTCCTCTTAAGTCACAGAAAAGCGGGACTTTTTTTTTCACTCCATCGATAACAACACAACTCCATCGGTTTTTATTGTTACCTCTTGTGCACACGAGCGGCACGGGTCAACGGCACAGGTAACTGCAGCCGTTGACACGCGTCGACGACGCGTCGGCGGCTGCCGTCGACAACGTGCCGCACGTCTATTTGAGTTCCGTACGCAAATACACGAGTGGCACGTTGTCGACGGCAGCCGTAGGCGTGTCGACGACTGCAGTTGCACACTAAATAAGTTCTAAATTGACAATAATGTAAAATCAAAAAAATAATCTGACCTAACGCGAATCTGGCGTAAAGCAAAAATGTCCTTATGCTAACAAATGATATTGACTTTCAACGTAAATGGTCCGTATGTAATCAAATCACAACTGTCAATTCTTTGACAATCATATGAAATGGCACACGGCAATTTGGCGTAAAGTGTCAATTTGATAGACAATTTCATTTCCCACAGTCATTACCCATTTTATTGCTGAGCAAGTTAACATACCTACCTAAGTTCATTATAATAATTATATTATTATGCTTGATAAGTAAGAGGATTACATAATACAAAAATATAAGCTCAAGAACTAACTTTGAAATAAGTAAAAGACTGCTCAAAGTCCTACCTCTCCGAGAAGGATTATGCAAGTTATTGGAATAATTTCTATGTTACTTTCTGAATATTATAATAAAGCTGCGGACCGCATAATGTTATGTTTTATATAGCGAGGTAAAACAATATTTAAAGTAATGTAAAATATATTTTTTTTTTCGACATTTTGATTCTAACTCACATTGTTAACAACTAGGGTTCGACACCAGAAATATTGTAAAAAATATCGTGAAATCTATTAAAAATTACATTTAAAATATTAATTTTAAAAAATACAAAAAAAAACACAGGTAGATACGTAGGTATGTACAATCAACAAAAGAGATAAGTATGCAGGATCGTCGGATATAGTTGAAGTTTAGTAAGAAACCCATGGATGTTGTATACTGAAATTTAATTTGATAAATGAGCTGTTTGTTTTCTATTAATAAAATAAAATTTTATTCGAGACGACTTCATCTATATCCGACGATCCTGCATACTTATCTCTTTTGTTGACTGTACATTCGTACGTGTACGTATATTTATAATATTATGTCATAAATACTTTTTATTCTTCTTTATGTCTTCTTTAACCCGTCAAATGTCGTATGAACCAAGGATTGTTCATAAAGAAAATACACTCGTAACGACAATAAATATAATCGTGAAAACCGTTGACCGCTTACAGTATGCAAACGGCTTCCAGTAGGCGATCGTTTCACAGGTTAATATTACATTTGACCAAGTAGATATTGAAGTTTTATAAGGGATGACGGATGTTTTTTTCACGATTACGATGTTGGTCCCCGGGAAAAAGTTGTTCAGTTTGATGGTCTGTACAGACGCCAGCACATCGAGCTACCCGAAACTGTCAAATTTTCCCAATCAACTTTGAACCTTACGCTTTAGTGATAAAGTTGAAAATCTATTAAAGAAATTTGACAGATTGTAGTAGCTTGATGTGCTGGCGTCTGTACCACACCCCAAGTTTGGTCACTCCCCTCTGAAACACATTGTATAAAACTAGCTACTTTATATTTCTTTTTTCAAACATCCGCCACATCTAACTTTACTTTCTTGGGTTTTCCGCCAATTTCCCAGAATACAGCCGCCATCGTCTATCATACCAGCGATGGAATCTTTCATTAGGCCGTTGTAAAACTTACTTATACAAAAAGAAGCTTATCTTTGTACGTTACATTCATGAGAATATCAGAACGCCAATTCTCGTAATTTACAGCGTCCAAGATATAGTCGCAGTCTCATTTCGGCGACAAACAAATGTCAAAAGCTTGTCAAAAATGCAGGGAAAATCGAGGTTTTTTTGACAGATTGAGACAGAGCAGACTGTGAACGTTCTTAAAATTACGAAAATAGCCCTGCACATCTTGGAAGGAAACCTTGAGGTGATCATAGATTATAAGCACACTTTTTGTTTTTTTTATGGATGGGAAATCATCTAATGACTTCTCCCGCTCTGGGTGGAGCGGAAGGGAGTGTCAGACTCTTACTAACTAAATCCCACCCGTGTTCCTTCCTTAGCCCTTTATGTTCCGGGCAGCGGTAACCTTTTCGGACAATCCCGCTACCCCGGCAGGCTTCGGCCCTAACGGGCCCCTTCCCTTATGCTGACATCTCTGAGGCGCACGTGGAACACATACGCGCCGTCCGGCACGGGCCCGGTCCTGATCGAACGGTGAGCTATTATAAGCACTCTTGAATTGTTCATTGGTGAAGTGAGCATTTATGTTACTTAAAACCTACAATGCGGTACGCATTGTATGCACAAGACAGAGAGGTTTGGAAGTAAAAAGAGGTGCCCTTTGCCCAGCAGTGGGACATAACATAGGCTAACAAAAAAAAAAGTTAACATCATTCCTACAACAACCCTCGTACCTCACAATATTTATGAGTGTGCATTTTATTAACCAATGCCTGTAAAAGTCCCTCTCAAAGAGAGGAGGCTTTTGTCCCAGCAGTGGGAACATTATAGGCTGATTATACTGTTATGCTGCCTGTAATATATATTATGATGTTGAGATAAATATATACCTAAATAAAGATCACGTCTCCGGCGCGTGTCTGTAGCGCCGCGTCTGCGGGACTTCTTTCGTGGGACGAACTACAGCTAAAGTTCCGGAATGCGATTAGAAAACGTCACAACAAAAAACAATTTACAATCTACAACTTACAGATAGCGTCATCCACGACGCCCCACTCTTCTTCCTAACCGCTTACAGTTACAGTACAAGTGTACAACATTCCGCTAGTGTTTTAGTTTTATCGATACACAGTAATCACTTATTAGTGGGTAATTAGTGTGTATCAAAAGACTAAAACACTAACGGAATTAACTAGCGATAACCACTAGCGATTAGTAAGAAGAGTGGGACACGTCTTCGTGGATGGCACTATCTATAGAATGATATCAATGACAAACGTTTATTATCAGACAACACAGCACTCTTATCGTTTCTTATCCTAATTGCTAATCGTTCAAACAAAAATTTTACATATTAATAAAGTAAAAAATACTGTTTTTCAACATTTCCTGTCCTAATAATTTAATCGAGACTTTAACTACGTTGGCAGAAATCCAATTACGTTAAGTGGATCCGTAAGACATAAAATTTACTCAAATACCAAAATTTTTATGAAAATAGTTTATTGCTTAATTTCTTCACCTTACTAAGATTAATAGTTTCAAAGTGAATCTGCGGGTCTGTTTGTTACGTGTTCAGAACTGAATAAACTTTTTGATAAACCTTCATACATAAAATCACGGCTTGGAGGGGTCCGTGGCTAAATAATAACAGCCGCACAGGTCGATCGATCAGGTTAAGCTACGCTTGCCGCGTTTGGTCTGTGGATGGGTGACCATCTTTACATACTGAGACCCCTCCGTGCCTCGGAAAGCACGTTAAGCCGTTGGTCCCGGCTGTCATTCGTGGATCTTTGACAGTCGATACGGGTAGTCAGAAGCCCGAAAGTCTGACACCCAGTCTTACCAAGGGGTATCGTATTACCCAGTAACTGGGTTGTGGAGGTCAGATAGGCAGTCGCTCCATGTAAAATACTGGTATTCAGCTGCATCTGGTTAGACTGGAAGCCGACCCCAACATGGTTGGGAAAAGGCTAGGCAGATGATGACATAAAATCACTGCTTCTTCGCATGGGGATAGGCAGAACCTACAGAACGCCACCCGCTACGAGCCTGTCCCTTTATTAATTTGATGCATCTGGTCACACACGCACGCCGTTTGCAAGTACCACAAATCTGACCTTTCTGATACAACCACATTAATCGTATGGCCCAGAAAAAAAGCTTGGAACCAAAAGGCTCCCTTATGATGCATTGCCTCCCCACTTTTAGGTGACATAAAATCGATGATATCGCAGCTGCCAACAATATCAAACCACGAAGTGACTTTTGGAGACGACACACTTCATCTTCGCGTTTTAGTAGTAAGACATATCAGATGCTGTGGTGAATACATTTGTTAGTTAACAAGGCTATGTGGGGCTGACTTTTTATACCTGTGTGTGCCGGACGTACCCACTCTCCATGTGTGAACTGATCAACTCGCACTCGTTGTCTTTTTCAATATTCTCTTTCGAAATTTCTTTGTAATTTAGCAGTATTTTAATAAAAGTCAAAATCTAAATAATCAATCAATCTGCCTAGCCTTTTCCCAACTAAGTTGCAACTGCATAACTGACCTCCACAACCTAGTTACTGGGTAATTCGATACCCGTTGGAAAGACTGGTTGTCAGACTTTCGGGCTTCAGACGACCCGTAACGACTGTCAAAGTTCCACGAATGACAGCTGGGACCAACGGATTAACACTTTCGACTCCACCCACTTTTCATAGAGCTCATACGCCATGCCGCCATACATATTGCAAATGGACCCTCCAGGAGGGTCACCGGCATTACGTTTGCGCTAAAGTGAACCCTCGAGGAGGGTCGTCGGCATTAGGTTTGAAACCGTATTATAAAACACTGTAAAAAGAAGTAAAATTGTGTTTTCAAAACGTCTTGTTGCTATATTTAGTATCTCTGGGGGTATTTACATGTACTAGTGGGGTGGAAACGTGAAATATTAAAAAATAAAAAAATCAAGAAAAGTATAATCGCTCGCTTTGATCCCGAGACAGGGGTATTCAACCTCTTCTGAAATTTTCAAACATGTAATAATTTTTTATTTTATTTTATTAATGAATAACAAACAGTTACATTATGCAATATTAGTCGTTGTTTACCTATGTAATGAAAACGTAATTATTTTGTAACAGCTTATTAAAGATTAGGTGGTGTTCTATTATTTACTTGACGGTAATGATTCACTCTGGAATTACCTACTTTCAGTCGTTATTCATATAATGTTAATTGAGAAAGTACGTATAAAATAATTACGAAAAAACTCCGATTGAGATAAGAACTGATTTATGTCATAACTACTTTTACTTGTAGCTTCGCTCCCGTGCTTCCTTTGCCTGACATTACCTTAAGTTATTCCAGCTATAAACTATGTCTACAAACATCACGACACCGCGTCATTTACTCATTCCGTAGGTAGCATCATTACGTGAACGAAGACAAACGGAAATCATACACTACCTATTGGTGTAATACATATACAATACCTATGCCTATTGGTGTGATACATATACACGAACCCCAAAACGCATAATTATCCATGTACTCGTATATACGAGTACATTGATAAGTATGCGTTTTCGGGTTCGTGAGGTTATGTATTATTACATTAGGCATTTGTTTGTGTGGCTGTTAATTTTCTCTTAGAAATTACAGAACGTTTCTTTCTTATATCTATGAATATCACTATAGAGTAGGTTCGTTTTACGGTTTTATAATTTTTATCAGTAAAACGAACCTAATAACTTATAAGCTATCAGAAGGAGACGAAGTAATATACTGTTTAGAAACTTTTGAAGTAAATAAAATTAAAGAAAATCTAAGTCCTGTTTACATACAACTTTTATTTAGTTTTCAGTGTCAAAGGAAAAGTTTGTTTAAAAAAACGTTTATTTTATTATAGATATTAGGTAAGTAAAGGTTACAAATGGTGTTTGAAAATTAATTGCGAGAAAATGAAACAGGCATAAAATATATAGCAGTTCATCAAAAATGTTGCAAAGCATAGCTAATTCCCGTCACGAAACTTTTTAAAGGTTTTTTTTAATTTTCAACATGTGTCATTCGACTTGGGTACTTCATACTGCCAAGTCATAAAAACGTTTCTTTGTGTTTTTAAATAATAAATGACAACTATTTTATCTGATTTTATTAAATTAACGATAGAAAACACGGAAGCGGTATAAATAAAAATAAAAATATTGTTCGTGTGGCTGTTGGGCCATTATCTTAGTCTTAGAAAAAGAATTACTTTATGCACTAGAACATAAAAAGCGATTTTATGTCGCCTAAGCACAACATAAAGACGAACTTTTAGAGCATGAGAAGTGAAAATATTATTATGATGTAGAAGATTACTGTCAGAAACCATAGAGGACAAAAATGAATGAATGACAAACGAAGTTGCACTATGGGTATTCTTTTTTACCATTTTGATACGGAACCCTGAAAAGCTTCTAATTTTAAAGTCATCCTCGTAATTTATAATCTCAAAATAAATATTTTTATTTTTAGTGAATATTTGTAACCGTAAAATGGTTTACCACCCCTGAAATAGCTCCCAATTATTTTTAAAAATAAAAATGCTGGTATTTGAAAACCAACGAATATACTAATAAATCTTGTTAAAATATACGACAAATTTTATTTTCATAGTTTATAATGCTGTATTCGCTAAGAAAAACGTACATTTAAAATGAGCCCTCCGCGAGGGCTCCCGGCATCCCATAAGGGATTTGAGTGAACCCTCCAGGAGGGCTCCCGGCACTGAACGTGTTAACGTGCTTTCCGAGGCACGGACGGGTCTTGGTATGTAAAGATGGTCACCCATCCGCGGACAAACCGTTATTGGTTAGCCACTTTTCTATATACGAGTAGATGCCCCTTCCAAAAAGTAGTTTCTAAGTAAATAATTGTATTAGTCAAAGCAAAGCCGCAGGATAACAGTATAATCAAAATATTTATGGGTTTTCCGCGGGCACTGGGCAGTAATAATGAGAATATGAGTATTTTTATTTCATAATATCCGTATATTACGTTGATATGCGTCCATGTTGGGTGGAGCTTATAACTTTATTACTTGGAACGATCTAGATTCAATTATAGGATAAAGTAATTAATATTTTATATAATAAAAAGATTAGTGGGCCACTGTACTCTCTGTACTTACCGATAATTAATTATTAATCGGGAACATCTAACTAGGTAATTAAGTTTTAGCTTAGAAAAAATATTGTAATTAGTATCTATTTAGGTATATTTGTGTACCAAAATGCCTCTTCATATCAAAAGTAGATAATTGCGGATGTTGAAAAAATAATTAATATTTATTTCATTTCAATATGTACAGACGCCAGCACATCAAGCTACCCGATACTGTCAAATTTTCCCAATCAACTTTGAACCTTATGCTTTAGCGATAAAGTTATAAATCTATCAAACAAATTTGACAGATTGTAGTAGCTTGATGTGCTGGCGACTGTACAGTGCACGATAAAAAAAATCGCCCGTGCGAACCTAACTTAACTGTAGCGATACACGTTATTTTCTATGAAAATAAAATGATTGACGTCTCTTTCAGCTCGATGTGGCAAAAAGCATGACAGGCTTAAAAATGCCGAAATTTCCGTGGCGTTATTTCGGATTTCTTAGAGATTAGACGATGAAACAGACTGCACTCTAGCAGTGCAACTGATATTTTATATGAATGGTTAGTAGGTACTCCCTAAATAAATCTCTAGTTTCAACCTGGGCTTGGCCATAATTCCGCGTTCTTAGGTACAGACGCCAGCACATCAAGCTACTACAATCTGTCAAATTTCTTTAATAGATTTTCTACTTTATCACTAAAATATAAGGTTCAAAGTTGATTGGGAAAATTTTACAGTTTCGGGTAGCTTGATGTGCTGGCGTCTGTACCTAACTATATTTTCTATGAAAATAAAATTGGTCAGTAGTTTTGTTTTTATCTGTCGCACCCAAAATTTTCAAGTTCCACACAAAGCAACACGCAAAAAATATTTTTACCAGAACATTCCACATGGATTTAAAGCCATATTCCCGATGGAAAATATAAATACTGAATTGAAATATCGTATAATGTGTATCGGAATCCCTTTCCTTGGTGAAGAGTAGACGACCAAAGTATCGAGAGCTCCCCACCCCGTCTTTGTGGAAGGGTTTGAAGGATTAATCGGAAGTGGTGAATATGTGGTCGCGGGTCAAGTAACACTGGCTAAGTAGTAAACGTTCGATAGGTCGGCAGCTACTTATGACTATGAATATTTATAACGTATTAGCCGAACATCGTTTGTGTTGCTACCGGTGAGTATTAAGGGTGGGTTGCTATAGTAAAAAAATATATTTATTAAGGTTTTTTGTATAAGATTGTATAAAGTTCTTAGAAGTGTGTTGGTTCAGCTGTGATAATTTTTATTTAATTTTGTTAGGTGAATAAGGTAACTCAATTTACACAGCTTTTAACAGAATTACATTTTCATTCTCTAAATATGTTGTAGTAGTTATGATTTCACTTGTTCAATTGTTATGACATCCTTTTCTCATTGAACCTTTGGATAGCTAAAATACGTTTGTACCTAACGTTTGTTAGGTCCTAATCACGGCCTCGATCGATGCGACTTGCGTCAAGAGGTCAAGACTGCAGCAACAAGCGCGCGCGTCACTTGTTTCAGTCCGTCGCCGCTCCGCAAGCCGCGTTGTGGTGACTCGGGGGATGCTGTAAGCAACTTCTTTAATTTGTTTTCTCAGCATTCTGTGTCACGCATGTCGCTCGAGCGTGTTATGGTAGCCACATACTTAACAATATACTTGCGCAAGTCTACACTTGTGCAAGTATATCGTTACGGTGGCTACCATAAGATGCTTGAAATTCGATAAAAACTTACGAACAGACTGTAAAATTCATGTTAACTACTTCGATTGGCTTACCGAAAGAATAACTGAAAATCTAATCACTTGACATCAATGTCATCATCATTTCATCCCAGAATCAACCACTGTTGGGTAGAGGTATGCCTCCGGGGTTTCTTCTACTAAAGAGGTATGAGGAACAGGGTGTGAAACTCACTCATCCTCCATAGAACAGGGAGAATCCTCCGACCAGACGGGTGTTGTGTCTGGCGGGCAACTGCCCGATGATTCATGTTGTATTATGCTAGTTGCCTGGTAAACTCTGCTTGCGAGATGCAGGATTTTGTGTGATGTCAGTATGAAGCGTAGTTTGCATGTGGCCTTTGTAGATACCGCTACACTGCCATCGCTTGACATAAGATTTCAAAACAGATTGAATTATTATTCTTTAATTCAATCTTCATTATTCTTTTAGAATTTATAGCTAAAGCTACGGTGTCCTAAGAGAGCGGTGTCCGCCACATAGCGTCTACAATTTTCCGGCGAATGACGTCACTGAAATGTTATTTATGAATGTATGTTGAGCGTTTTTTGACCCCTCAAAGTCAAAAACATCACCGTGAAAACTTCGGTGAAGTGAGCTTGAGTTGTAAACGTGGCGTTTTACTACGATCGTCGCCTTAAAACGTCCCCTTAAATGCAAATTATAAATGTTTATATAAAGAGTTCAATTTATATTCTAATTCGACGGCTTGCCGCTAGAGGGCAAGGCGTCGTCAATGACAGCACTTTTCAAACTAAATTAAGCTGTTATGACAAAACTGCGGTTTATAACGTACGATAAAAGATTGTATCTACCCTCGGTTAAGATTTTTAGCAAGATACAAAAGCTTTTGTAAATATGGTAAAGAAGATATTTAAATTCTGATTAGAAAGAAAACTAGTTAGGAGTCTTCATTCTATTATGAACCTTCCGATAGCCTTTTTCAAGGTTGTTCTGATGAAAGTCGATTGGTTTTATTCTAAAGTGACGTAATATTATGATGGTTGTCGACAGAATTGACGACTTAGTACCAGAGACGTTCGCATAGGTTCTTGGGTAGATTCCCAGTACGGACAGGATACTTAACTATTAAAAACAAGGGTGAAATTTATTGAAAACTAAAGTTATTTATTTGAACTGTCCTGGTGGCCTCATGGTCGCAAGCACGACTGCTGAGCGTGGGGTCCGGGGTTCGGTTCCCAGGTCGGGCAAAATGTTAATTGGGTTTTTCATTAGGAGTTTCTTAGTAACAGCCCGGAGTTTGGAAGTTCGCGCTGTGATACCAACGTGCCTCGGAAAGGACGTTAAGCCGTTGGCCCTGCACGTAATTGCTCTCTGGTCGTGTCGGATTACCGTCCCATCGGACTATGAGAGAGAGGGGAGAGAGAGTGCACCTGTGTCTGTGCACAGACTTGTGCGCTATAGTATCTCCCGCCCCGAAGGCTAGTCTTCGTTAAGATTGGCCGCAATGGCTGAAATACGGTCTGGAGGACTATTATTATTATGTTTATTTGTTTCACGTCAACACTACTAGACAGATTGTACCTTCTTTCTTATATCTATAGATTGCACCAAAAACAAGAATATTTTTTATTCGGGTCAGCAAAAGCCCCTAATCAATACGAGTAAGTCATCCGTGTTTGTTTGAGACTCGCTGCTCCCCGCCGTTTTACAAGCATGAGTCTCGATCCCGTGGGAATATCGGAATGAAAAGTATATAGTACTATAGTCCGCGCGGAACTAGTTGGTCGCTGAGGTGGGGACAGAGGGGTGAGGCGGCGGTTCGCAACGCATGATTAATGCGGCTCCGCCCCTCCGTCCCACCGCTCACATACCTAAGGCGCGGCCAACTAGTTCCGCGGGGACTATAGATTAGTATCTACTCAAGGTCATAGTCTACTCGTGTGCCAAATTTCATCCAAATCCGTTCAGCCGTTTTAGCGTGTAAGCGTAACAAACAAACATAAAATTACTGTAGCTTCCTATTGGTGAAAGAATTTTTGGAATCTGATCAGTAGTTCCGAAGAGTACCTACATACAAACTCACAAAATTTACCTCTGTATAATATTAAGTATAGATATTAACCCCTTTATTTATAAACGTTGCTTAAACATAACTAATGATAAGCGACTGTTTAACCATACATTTTTGACGTTTAAACTTTTAACCCCTCGAGCGTCAACTGTACACAAAGTGTACATAAGAGAAAGTGCCCTTAACGTCAACGGTACACCAAGTGTACACAGCAGTGTCATTGTTCTATTGTCATTATCATTGTTAAAACAATCAAATGACTTTACTGCGCCCATTCAACTACTCCGACGCACACACTACACCTAAGTTTTCAAATGTGTACACTGACTGGACAGGTTCACTCCAATCTGTGTGGTTCTTTCCTCAAAATACCAACTTAGTATATTGTTGACGTATAAAAGTGTTTTAATTTCCAATTCACATAAATAAATATCATTTCATTTCATTAAGACTGATTCATAAATCTTTGTAAAAATAAAACACAAAGGTATTTTATCTTATCGTAATATACTGTACTTATACTAATCGTGATTAAATTAATAAAATTGTTCACATATCAAATATTTACAGGATACAAAATAATATGTATATATCCCAGGTGCAGAAAACCTCAAACGGCGAAAATATTCCAACCTGATTGGGAGTTATAGTTATGTTCGAGACGTTTGGGGTTGAAACACTAGGGCCATGGGGTCCGACTGCCTACTTGGTTTTTCGAGATGTCGCCAAGCGGTTAGTCGACTCTTCACGTGACCAGAGGGCTGGCCTATTTCTTGCCTAAAGAATTAGCGTTGTCATACAACGTGGCAATGCTGCCAGCCTTATGGGCAGTGTTCCTGTTGACAGCGATGCGGACGAATTTTTGATGCCCTATGATTCTTTTGCTTATTTTTTCATATAAATGTACATAATTATTATTTTAAATGTTAGTTTTTATTATGTAAATATTTAAAGAAATGAAATACTAATATGTATTTTGTAAAATTATTAACGACACGTCAGACGATAGTCTTTGACTATCCACTTATTTTCTAATTCATAGGATTCAAGTTAATTACAGTATCGAATAAAACATTTAAAGGCTAAAATCTTGTAAGAGTGACCAGAAATGTCCATAAGTTGGTAAAAGATATTATAAACATTCACTAAATCGATATCTACGTTAAATCGCTGTTAATATTAGTATTATTAAGATATCTCAGCTCCACCTTAGTACTTAGATGTGAAACAAAAAATTATTTGCAGCTGTCTATATCCGTACAAAACATACGGCCGCTGAGAGAATGCGTTCCTGACGTAGCTTCATACAAACGAACACGTGTTTTGCGAATCTGATCTTTATAGTTACTAGACGTGTCGCACTGACAAGTGTAAGGACAGCATTCTCTCGACGTACTGTATCTAACTTATTTTATTGCAGCAGACTTACTTAATTTATAACAATTAAACTCCGAATATCACTCAAGCACTTTCACAATAAAAAGCAGAGATTAATTTGAATAACCGCCCAGTATTTGTAATAACTTGTTTCCTTCAAATGTTTCCTCATTGTCTTGTGTGTCCGGTGGTGTAACAGTTGTACTCTCTGTCACAGTAGTTGTTTCTGGTGTTGTGATAGTTGTATCCTCTGTTGAAACAGGTGTCTCTGCTGTTGTAACAGTCGTCTCATCTGTCGAAATAGTCGTTTCAGGTTCTGTTGTAACAGTTGTCGGTACCGTTGTAGTTAGACTGTTCCTACATTCTTCCAGCTCAGAGCTTAACCCGTTCTTCTGACCAGCCAAAACTAACGTAGACACGAACAGGGAGAATGATAGAAGTGACAAGAGAACTATTATTTTGTTGTTCAACATCCATCCTAAAGTCCTCTCAGTGTAATATTTGCAAGAGTTACTCATTTTTGTTCCTGTATTTGCTTCGTTTCACACGAGTTTCACTATCCGATCTGTTGCAATGAATGCGTCAGTTTCGTTATTATGTTTTATCGATTTTATTTTATATCTCATTTATCAACTGATAAAGTACCTACATATAATATCCCTAACTAACCTAACTTTGTCACTTCGAAATTGAGTCTTATTTTTTAAAGGTAAAGTCGTGATTATGTTGACAGGCTGCATCATGTTGATATTGGGATTAGATAACGGTGGCTGCCATTATTTCGTTGGTCAACTTTATATGTTAAATTAGTCGGATTCTTTCATAATGATTATTTTTAGAAGTAAAAAAAGAATTCCTTGTATTTACACAGGTTTAATACCATCATCTTTCAGAAAATAATGCTGTTTTAATTGATGATTCAGAAGATGTGAGACCATAACATCAATGAGTCATACTTGAAAAGGAACAATAGCTTGGACTATAATTCACATAGTTTATGAGTATCAATACATATTATATAGGATGGCCAGGTTGGAAGTATACAAATCTAAATAAAGATTAGTTTTATTATAACCGAAAATTGTCGAATATTTTTCTATAATTATATTATTCAGGCTTGGCAATTTTATATAATTTTAATTAAGCTTTTCATCGTGTTTTAGTCAAATTTTCGCATACTTTATTAAGTATCCCACTAATTCACAAATATTCTGCTTTTCGTATTCAAGATTGACCACGACATGTCCCTTTAGATACCCCTCAGAAAAATACCCTACAGAAATCCTCAGTGATCAAAATGGTATTCGTTACTCTTAATGATTTGTTAGAAAAATTTTGTAGTTTTTAAATTCATCTAAGAACTTTAGGATTTTGCTGGTCATGATCTTATAGACTGTGCATAACGAATATCGTATTTTAACAAAATAATAGACATCAAATAACTGCGGCGTCAAATCAGACTGTGGGCTAAAAAAGTGGTACACATCCTAATTAGCACACCCTATATTATAATGTTAAGAAAAGACATACAATACGACAGTAAATAAAAAAATAATAAATATTCAAATATTTTGAATCTATTAAATTAGCTATAGTGACTAAACTATTGAATATAATTGATTGATTTTTTGTACGCAGACTGGGAACTTAATTAGATATACGCAGTTTAATTTATTGTCGTATTGTCGTCTCCACCTTGAAAATTATTATAAAAAGACAAGTTTTATTTTCAATACCAGATAAATAGAATAATTTCCTCCACTCATACTGTAGCTGTAAGTATAGAAAATTTGCTCCCCTCGCGTTTAAGGTTAATGACGTCATCCGTATAACAAATTGTACGAATTTATATGAAACCCTACGAACCCCCGCCCTATGTCTTCAAATGAAGTAATTTCTAAGAATAATCTGACGGTTTGTGACGGGATAGAGGCGCTCTTCGGTATTTCTACAATAAGATTCCTGTTAAATACAACTTTACTTAACTTTGGAAAAGCCAATTACACTTTACTCAATGTAAAGTGTAATTGGCTTTTCTAAAGTCAAGCTAAGATTTCCTATATTTACTGAACCCATATTTTCTCAGACTTGCACGATGTCGATGCTATGGTAAAAGACCTCTATAGGCACCTTAATGATGTATTTGACAAATACGTTCTAGATTAAAAAAAAAACCAAGTGATAAGTACCTCACCCCGGTTCTCCAAACCTCTAATAAGACTCCTAAATGAAAAAAAAAAGCTAAAAATACGATATAAAAAGTATAAAAATCCAAGAGACCATTTTGAATATTACAAAAACTATACTTATGAGTTTCACCGAAAAGAGACATAATCCGAAACTCTTTTGGTCCTTCGTCAAGGCCAAAAAGTCTAAATCTAACGACATTCCCTCGGAGGTGTGTATAGGAAATGAAACAATATCTACTGGTGATGAAGTCTGCAACCATTTGGCCAAGCATTTCTCCTCCTATTTCACTCCTTCATCCTTCAGTTAAATAGTATTTACGGAACGAGATGTCCTGGAAGCACTAAAAAAACATCTGCAAAGGGCCGGAGCCAGATGATTTGCTGCCAGTATTTGTAAAGAAGCATTCTATTAGTCTATTATTACCGCTTAAAATAATATTCCACCATTCGATTGCGACATCACAGTGGACCATAGTATCCTCATACAGAAGCTCGAAGGTTTCGGCATATTTGGTCTGTTAGTCTTATGAAAAGAAAAAGAAAGAAAGAAAAATTGTTTATATCGTATCTCAAAATGAGAAATCAAAGAGAGGTTATAAAGGGGTATGAGTCAACATTATATTTCTCAACGTCTGGAGTCCCCCAAGTCGCACCTAGGACCAATTATTTACAATGACATACCTAGTTCTCTCAGTAAAATAGAACAATTGCTCTATATTTTGCTGATGATCTAAAAATATATAAAGAGATAATCTCATCCGTCCACTCCAGGCTGACATCGACGCAGTTGACGATTGGTGCTTGAAAAACCGCATATCCCTTGATGTGAAAAGTGCTACCACATCATATTTACTAAAACATGGAAACCCTAGCTAAGTCTTACTCAATAAAGAGGGTAACACTACATAAAATGGACACGATTCGTGACATGGGAGTCTATCTTGACTCTATACTCACATTCGTTAACCATATTGATAATATCACTGCAAAAGCTGCAAAAATGTCTGGCTTTATAAAAATAATTTGTCGGGAGTTCCAGTCCATTTTTACCCTAAAGGTACTCTTCAATACTCTTGTGAGAAGTCTACTGGACTATGCATCTCCAGTTTGGAAATCTAATTAAGTACGGTGTTACGTACACTGGATTGAACGTATCCAAAGAAACTTCACTAGATTTCGTTTTAAAACTCCTAGTTGTCCACGGGATTCTTCGTATTTTCTTCCTATTGTTTCTCAATGTCAACGCATCCGATTTAGAATATTCTATTTATTTACTAATGCAAATAAGTGGGGGTATTATTTGAAGAAAAAATATCTGATAACAATTCTATATCGCCAATTTTGTTATCAGATATTTTTTCCTTATTTTAATATCGCTGTTTGTATTTAGATAACAAATCGTGTGCACAGTCGCCTGTGTTGAAATCACTTTTATTATCTGTCTGCCTATCTTTGCCTCATATTTTACAGTCAGGGGAATAAATTGTTGAGCAAAATGACATCCCATGTTAATTTGTCGTGCTATAGTTAAACGACTGTCAAAGAATGACAGTAGTAATTTGAATATAATACGGAAAATTCAAGCTGGTAGTCAATTTGCAATTCATTGCCCAGACTTTAAAATTGCTGCGACTGGTAATTCGAAACGTTATTTCTTGGATTAGGATCGGATGCAGTGCGTAAGCAGTGGAGTAGCTACAACAGGTTTCTGGAAGGTAAATAAAAAAAAAGTAAGCTATAGACAAACTCATATAAAATAATGTGATTGGCTATTGTACTTTTAGACAACCAATCACAGCAGCTCACGAAGTAATTTCTATAAAATCAGAAATGAAAATATCAGTAAAAAAACCTTAGTTACCGCCATAGCTTGCAGAGTAAGCAAGCTAAAGCGGCAGTAAGCTGGCCATGTTTGTCGAAGGACCGATGGCTAGTGGAGCAGACGAGTCTCGTAGTGGAGACCGCGTATCTGCAAGAGCAGGTACTGTGAGACGCACCCCAGCTAGATGGACCGATGACCAAAAGGTGGCTGGGATAGACTGGATGCGGAAGGCGGAGGACAGGGTGTTGTGGCGCAGCTTTATAGAGGCCCATGTCCAACAGTGGACGGCGATAGGCTAAGTTGACTGAAGTGCACTTTTTATTAAAGATTTGTGGCTTAAAACAACAACAAAAAACTTGCTCTGAAACTACCATACCATACCAGCATACCATAGTTTTAATTGAACACTGTCTTATATTTTCTCCCATTTTCCACAGTCCTGTCTAAACATTACTTGTGTCTACTTTGCGAGTACGTGGCGCCCCATTCTCTTATCTAACGGAGCTCATTCCTTACATCGAACGAACGACAGCAGAGCATTTGTCTACAGAACCCTTTGTATTAGCACCAATGTGTAGGGTTCCTTCAACTTTTATTAGCTGGCTTGTTTTCGGTTTTTGGGTAAGTTCGGTAAATGCAGTAATTTGGCACAGGTGTTTTTTACAGTTTTGTTGATTTGTGTGGTTGGAATAAGATCTTGATTTCTATCAATCTATAAGTAATTGAGATGTCATAACCCTGTTAAAATTAGGATCATAATAATATATTTTCTTTTGGTCTATATATTTCAAGGTTTTCTCGTTTCAATTAAGTCGAGTAATGTGGTATTTTTTATGAATAAAATTCAGAAATAAATACTCAGTTCAACTTTTATTCTCATTCAAATTCAAGTGCACTACATCGCAGTTTTATACTAAGAAACATTTTGATTTTGATCATAATACAGATTGACTTAACTAACAAAATCTATAGGCACCTACCAAAACTTCTTACAGAAAAAAAACAGTGGTGCCGACAGAAGTGAAAACAAAACACAAACAGAATACTTTGCCATCACTCACTGACATATCGGATATTCATTAAAACGAGTGAGTACATTCCGAGGACAGCCGAACACATCTGAAGCGGTGTCGTTACGGTAACAGTGGCGCGAATTCCATGGTTTTTTCAAATATCAAAAAATGCCCAATGCGCCTAAAGAACTTTTCACTTCAAAAATACTCAAAGGTAATACAATCACCATCTATGTCCTAAATCAAAACAGAACATATACATAAAATTGAAATCAAATTTTCTATCGGTGGCCGCATACCCTCGGGAAATCAGTGACGTCACACACCAGACGGTTGATTTTGTGTTTCGCTTGCCAAATAAATATTTTATTGATGATCGCTCCCACTTTGATCCGCGTAAAGTTTTTAATGCTGATTACTTCGAAAAAAAAAAACCTGTAACATACGGGAGGGAAGAGTGACAGGGTTTGGGTTAAAATGGGAAGAAACGGAATTTAAATAATCCGGTTCTGATTTGAGAAGTTGAAGTGTCAATGTCTACTTTAGTTTATCTCTTTAGTGAAATTCAATATTTCTTTCCTTTATTGCAAATAAATTTTGAAAATATTAAGAGCAGGGGCGGCCCAGTAGAAACGGCCGTCTTACGAATTGTAGGTAGTAGGTTCGAATCCAGACAGGCGTGTTATTTGTGTAAATAGTTTCATCGCCACTGTTGTCACAACGGTGAAGGTAAACATCGTAAGGAAACCAACATATCCTAGAACCACAAATTTGAAGACATGGGGCATTCACCTTAAGCAAAGCTAAAGTACGTAGTTTGACAAGTTCACAAATACAAATTCTCAATTCAGAAACTGACTTTATGCCTCGAAGTTTCTTGTCCCCAAAATTATGTTCAATTGTAATTTTACTTATTCATCACACAAATCCATTACTGGCGTCAAAAGGTCATGTAGAAAACCTAGTCCAGCAGTGATAAATAAAGTAAAACTAAAATGAAAGAAGCCAATCATCATCATCAACTAAAGTAGTAGTTGTTATCGAACTAGCAAACAAATTAATGAATTTACCTACAGTTCATTCAAAATTATTTTATCTCTGACAGAAGCAAATTAACAGCATCCTTATAATGACGCCAATAAAGATCACAATGATTTTGACAGACTTGTCAATGGCAGCAATCCAACAGCAACCTTATTAGAATGAGAATAAAGATTACTGTGATTTGGACAGAGATGTAAAATCACAGGTAAAATAACTGTGAAAAGACTAAGCAGTCATGCTAGCGAAGGAGGTGGCGGGATGGCTGAGGGAGAGGACCTCACGCCCCAGCCGCCGCAGGAGACGCTCCGGGCGTCGGGAGCCGCGTGACGACTCCCGGCCACCGTAGGCGCCGGCCTGCGACGGAGAGTAATGGGTAGGTCACCGTCCGGTCAGGACCAGGCCCGTGCCGGACGGCGCGTATGTGTTCCACGCGCGCCTCAAAGAGATGTCAGCATAAAGGAAGGGGCCCGCCAGGGCCGAAGCCTGCCGGGGTAGCGGGATCGTCCGAAAGGGTTACCGCTGCCCCGGAACATAAAGGGCTAAGGAAGGAATAGTCAGTAAGAGTCTGACACTCCCTTCCGCTCCACCCAGAGTGAGAGGACAAGTCATTAGATGACTTCCCATCCAAAAAAAAAGGACTGTAGATAGGACTATCCAAATACAGGTGATTTTGACAGGCGGATGCTATCCTAACTAATATAAATAATATAATATATCGTTGTCAGGTGTACAGAAACGGATAAAGGGTACCTTTCATCCCGAAAAAAATGCTTTTCCCGAGGAAAACAAGAATAACGTTAATATGATAATAGATGGCGCCACGTGTCTATTGAACTTTTTGTAACATTATTTGTTCTGAGTCGGTACGAACTTCGCCGGGTCAGCTAGTTTATCATAAAACAGTAAATACATATACAGCATATATTAGAAAGGTAAACCTTTAACTGAGATATTACACATATACGTGCGACAAGTCACTTCCATATTATTACTGTGTTTTTATTTGTAAATAAATGTTCGTATGTCACGGTCGCACTCAGAAGAAATTAATTTTTGCACGCGTTGATACGTCATCGCTACGAATGAGATACCATATCCAAACGATAGCCTGACAAGAGATTTACAGAATCAGAGTAAAATAAAATGTTAAACGGGATACATCATCAGGATTTATTACTTACAAAAAGATTAAAATTAAGATATTGTTAGCAATAATATAGCGCAAAAAAATATCATAAAAATTTTACGTCAAGAAATTCTCAGGATCACCCGGAGTCTGAATTAGACATGGCGAGAGTATAACACAACTGAAAAAAACTGGGTAAGTATAAAAATAGATACCTACTTACTAATAATAGAATTATTTATTTATTTATTAAAACTTTATGCACAAGTAAAAACTGTACAAAGGCGGACTTAATGTTATTGTTATTAACTTTTTATGCAAATGTAAGTACTTATTCAGTTTTCATGTATAATTTTATTTTAATTTTTGTTTCTACGATTTAGATTTTTAACTTTAAGTGGGTAAAAGCTAACGTCAGACGCTAATTAATTTGACAGGACTAAACTAAAATTTATAATCTGTATGAAATAGAAAGAAAAAAACGATTCACTGAACTTAAATTTAGTTTTGTTTATGAACAAGGGAATCGCCACCAATATCTACTCATTTCACTAAACTCCAAATAAACTTCTGTCTTACCTCAAAACACAAAAGCTTGAAGATAAGAATCATAGCTTCATAGTACTCAGTACACAATCCTTTGATCTGTTAGTTCAGACACTTGGGGAGTTCTGAATTCAGATTATTATGGTCTCAAATGGTATCTTAATTTAACAGCGGGGATCATTCGGATTTTCAGAGCTTTGGATTAACTTTGAATTAATGAAAGGTTTCCGATAAATACATACATACATAATCAGCCAATAATGTTCCCACTGCTGGGACACAGGCCTCCTCTCGGTGAGAGGGAGTGGGCCGTAATCCACCACGCGGGCCCAGTGCGGATTGGCAGATGTCACATATCTTCGAATTTTTGGTTCTACGACATGCCGGTTTCCTCACGATGTTTTCCTTCACCGTTTTGAGAGCAGTGGTGATGAAATAATTTACACAAAGTAAAGCGCCTGTCTGTGTTCGAACCTATGACCTACACCTCGTAAGCCGCGGCCGTTACCACTTGGCCACCACTACTACTCTGCTCTGCTCCGATAAATACTTATTGTTAAACTATAACATTTATTCATTCGTGAAACTAGTCTGGGTTTAGTCCTAAAGCCAGACTAATCTAAAAATTGAGATAACCGGTGTGTCTGTTATTACCAGTGATCGGAATAGGGTGAGTAATTGAGTATATTTACCTACAGTTTGTAGAACAGAGACAAAAATCGGAGACTTCCTTACAACTTAAAATTTTTTTACCGGTAAATTTACTAGAAAAAGTCAAGGAACGAGTGACAGGGAAGGGGTGGGGTCCGTCCGGTGGGGGCGAGTGAGAGAGTGTTACATGCGTACGCGCGGGGTTTAGCAAAGTTTACTAAGCCTTTTTGCAGTTAAAAACACGTCGCTCATTATTCCGTAAGGAACACGACAGCAACAAGAACTTGGTGAACAAACCTGTTGTTGCTTTAGTAAGTGTCCCTTGTGAAAAATCATTATTAAAAAATGTTCAATATTAGTCTACAAATTCCTGAGAAATCACATCACAACAAAATAGAAATCCGTTCATTCGTTTTTTTTTGTTACCATGGTAAACTTACCTAAGGCTTTAAGTAACATAGCGTAGCTGTTCAAAAATCACTACGGGGTTACTTTTAAACTTTCTAAAGCATGACTTTCTCAATAAAAACTCCGCAAGATCCAGAAAAAAACGCGTAACAAAAAAAACAGTTTAATTGAAAGCGATCTTATATAAGTCGTTAAAAATGTAAATGTAAAACCACGTGAAAAAAAAACCAAGATAGAATATTTACGCAATAAACGTTTTTATTAAATTAATAAGACTTATAAATTCACATAATTAAAGTTCTAGTAAAGGAAAATGCCCATTTCTCTATTGACCGCGGTTGCGCATCAAAAAATTTTGTATGATACCAAAAATTGGATATAAAAGAGGGGTGATGTCGTACTTTCATAGGAAATAAAAATTATCCATTTATTTTGTGGGGTTTTGTTGTTCTTTGATTTTCTGTTCAGTTTTGAGGTTAGTTACCATCCACCAAAAAAAACAGTATTTTACAACAATACGATTTGAATTCACATAAAACAACAGAAAATAGTTCCAATAAATCAATGAATGATGCCAAATAAATAATATTTCATAGGTAGGTAAAAAAAACCTACATGCAAAATGTAGGTTTTTATAGGAAATAGAAAATGCTTGAACATAGGAATGCAATAGTTTTATTCATCATATTCATAAAATATGTTGCCTAAAAACGGAGCCGACGTGGCGGCTCAACAGACCTAAATCAGCTACTGAGTTACTCGTAGCCCTATTAACTAAAATGTAGGCGTAATACACCTTGCTGCTGACATATCGAGATTTAATTCTTCCCCTTACTAAATACTTGTCCGTTCCCAGTACCAACGACATATCAACCTCAATGTCGTTTGCTAGTTCAGTTTCGTATTTTCCGTTCCTACGGACATGCTAACCATAATACGACTCATTATCTGCCTAGCCTTTTCCCAACTAGGTATGTTGGGGTCGGCTTCCAGTCTAAACGGATGCAGCTGAATACCAGTATTTTACATGGAGCGACTGCCTATCTGACCTCCACAACCCAGTTACTGGGTAATACGATATCTCTTGGTAAGACAGGTTATCAGACTTTCGGGCTTCTGACTACCCGTAACGACTGTCAAAGATCCATGAATGGCAGCCGGGACCAACGGCTTAACGTGCTTTCTGATCCACGGAGGGTTCTCGGTATGTAAACATGGTCACCCATCCACAGACCAACCGTGGCAAGCGTAGCTTAACCTGATCGATCGACCTGTGTGAGACATATAAAAATAAATAGGTATATCATATTCTGTTAAGAAATTGATCTTAGCATTAGTTTAATTATACATATTGTCACAGACAGGCAAAAGCCACAAACAAAATCAAATCAAACTAAGAAAAGTATAGCTGGTGGTTCTTATCGCATCATCTTCTTCTTGGCGTGTCGATAGCAATCTAAATGGACTGGGCCCAGAATTCAGGTACTTGTTTGCCGCCATCACCAACGTCCATCAGTTCCTGTAACGTGCAGCTGACAGGACACGCAGGACACGATATTAAGTGTCCCATCGTTTGTAGAACAGCACCACATTTACACTCCAAGGCAGAGTCGTCTATGAATCTCCATCTCAGCAGGTTTACCCAAGGTAACTCATATCCAGGTAGGAGCTCTTCAGCGGGTAGAACGAATGGTTTGGGTAAGGAAGCACTGTCTCGCCACAGCTTCAGTCTTTTTTTGTGATCGTTCGACAGTGAGTGGGACAACACACTTCACCACTTTTCTCATCATGATGCATTTAAATGTATATTTTGAACATAGTTAAACAGCTTCTAGTATTATCTGTAAAACTTAACTGTAAACAACGAAATACAAATAGTGCTGAAAGTCTTCCATTATATCCGTTGCCTCCCCAACTTGACGACGGGGTAGACACAGCTCCCGCAGCGTGACAGTTTTAACGAAATCGTTAGTGATTTACTGCACAGAAGACACGGACCGTAGTCGTGAAAATGTTCTACACAATCCACACCACCCGCACAGAAACAGTACAATCTTGACTGTGCAGGAATCTGAAGATTCAACTGGACACGATGTCAACGCAATGATAAGTTATTTATTAGCACAGCAAACTCAACAACTAAAGTAAAAGATTAAATTAATTAATTAATTATTTATACATAAGTAAAAACAAAGATCACTGCGGAGTGCTGGTCGGCCGACATGAGATGTTTGTTTGACAAATTGACAGTGTCTGAGTGACACTTCCCGTGATAGTGTTACCAACAGTTAATCTTAATCCCCCTGACCATAAGTGATTTGTCAACTAAAGAAAGATATTTTAATTAGTAATATATGGACAAATAATTAGTCTGAAATAAATGGATTTAATTTAATATTAGTTTAAATATGTTAATTAAAAAGATATATTACTTTGATTATGTTAATGAAAAATTAATAACGAGGAAACATTATAGAAAAAAAAAACACTTTTACACATCAAATATATTTTTTTAAACTAGATGAGAAGGGCGTTTTCTATCTGACAACTCTGAGAAGAAAAGCCAAAAGAAACTCAAAGATCACAGTCTCTTTTAAAGCCCAGACATACTTAATCTTGGTTAGATCATACATGTAAAGACCATGTTAGATAAATGTCTGAAATATTCTTTTGAGAAAAGAACCACACAGATTGAGTGGACCTGTCCAATCAGTGCACCAGTTGTCAGTAATTGTGCAGCTCAACTCAGAACTTAAGGAGCTCAACGATTTGACGACACCAGAGAAAGGACATTTGGGTAGGCCGTATAAATTACTCCAATTGCCAGATCATGATTAAAACGGAATCAATAACCCAGGAAGAATGTCATAGATGAAATTATTTTTAAAACTCAGCGTCTGTCCTCATACTATCCGTTAAGACCGATTATGGGGAGATTCTTAAAATTGGCAACACTGCTTTTACTAAAATACGCCATTTAAAAAAGTATGCAACAAAATCCAATAAATAACTAATTAAATACAAAATATTAACCCCACATACGATTTCGATCAAGTGAACTCAGAAATGTTAATAAATTATTTTATAATTTATGAGTATATTTTGAAGGCCATACTCTATTGCTTTAAAGCGGTTTTGATCACGGGCAATCTCCTTTACCGGCAAAAAAATTTTTAGTTGTAAGGAAGTCTCCGATTTTTGTCTCTGTTATACGAACTGTAGGTAAATACACTCACCTTATTCCGATCACTGGTTATTACACCACACTACTGATGGGTAGGTATTACCATAATTACCAAATATTTAAATCGTTAGATTCTCCCTACTGCGTCAAAAGGAGGTCGTGTTTCGGTTTCGTTTTGATACCCCTGATACACACAATGTCGCATGCTGCCATGGAAACGTCATATACGCGATGTGTGACACTCTTTTCAGTTTTAACACTTTTCACGGTTTTTTGACACTTTTGAGGGTGAATGCAATTCTATCGATTTAAATCTGCATAATTACTTTGTTTGGCAGATAAATCATAGTAACTACCTATGCTGTATACTTTGACATGTCCTGTAACAAAAAAATCAAACCAATGAAAACCACTATTTCCATAAGCCCTTTTCTTTTTTTTGTGGATGAGAAATCATCAAATGAACCCTCCCGCTCTGGGTGGAGCAGAAGGGAGTGTCAGACTCTTACTGACTAAAACCCACCCGTGTTCCTTCCTTAGCCCTTTATGTTCCGAGGCAGTGGTAACCCTTTCAGACAATCCCGCTACCCCGGCAGGTTTCCATAAGCCTTTAGGAGTATTAGGTCCCAGTCACGCTAGCTAGGTAATTTATTAAATTTTTTATCATTCCATCATGTACACCAAAGATGCCTACTCTCAATCCTAATCTAGGTACCAAGTCCCTCCAAAATGAGTTTAGCTCAGATTTTTTTTTTAATATGCTGTATCTGAAGTCTGAACACAAACAAAAATAACGTCACACTGACAATAACCTTCACAAATAAATTGAACCTATAGAAAATCCGCAAAAACAATCAACTAAATCAAAACTCGTAACCTACGATATCACTTATATAATCCGATTTTAACAAGTAACTGCTACATTGTCCGCCTTAAACACATAGTTCCGGTCTGGGATAGGGCTCCCACGCACTCAGAAATATGAAAATATTGAGATACTCAATACTTTATTGCATTCCATAATGTGTACATAGTTGGTATGTTAAAATCAATCAATTATCGGGAAATATCTGTCAATATATATATATCAATCTGTCGGGCACAGCAAAGTTAATTTTTAATAGGAGAGAGGATGAAGGCGCTTTTTGTTAAGAAAATAGTACCTATAATTTGTTTTTATTTTATTTATACTTATAAGTATTTATATATTTGGTTTTAAGTTATATTTTTATATTATATATTGCACGATTTATGTTAATAACACTATAAATTATAATAAACTATATATTTAACTACAACTTGATTTTCTTGTAGAATATTATTATTATTAATTGTGCATAATAAAAAATAAAAAAATAGATACCTTCCAACGTCATCGCTTATCTTAAGAAGTATAAAACATAATAATCTAATCATAAGTTTAATCAAATATCTACTTTCCTTGTTTTAAAATTACATTTGAAACTGTACCCTAATCGAGTAACACACTTTCAAACACAGTCTGAATAATTTTGAAGGATATTGCTAATCCATCACTTCATATGTTCGAAAAATTTGTCTGCTCAACAACGTAAATAACGCAATGAATGTTGTTGAACTGTCAAAATGAAAGCCATTGCTACTGTTAGTGTGTTACGTAATTACCCCGCTGATCACCCTTAAAACAACCTATACACAGTGTAAAATCAAACCAAATATTCATCATGACTCGTAAAAATGCTATTACATAATTCCTTTATTTCATTATTTACATATAAATTATATTTTTAAATATGTATAAGCATATAAAATATATAAAAACATTTAAAAATATAAAAAATAGTAGCCCACCGGTATCGGGAACAGGGTCCAAGCTACCGGCGGTCAGGGCTCCAGAGAGAGGAACCTCCTGACAATGCGGGCCGTGTCCAGAAGTACCGCTTTCTGAATCAAGCCCTACAATTATTATTATTATTTATAGATATTTAAAGATACCGATGTCCAACCAACCTACCTACCTACCTCCCTATACACACACTAGTTTCTTCTTTATAGTTCACATTACTTATAAAAGGACTTTGCTAACTAAATTCACTGAAATAGATTAGGGCAAGACCAGAGAAACATTGGATGGACTGTGTGAAAGATGATATTTATGGCTGTGTTGGATGACTACTGGCTATCGAGATGACGACATAGAAGTGTGGAAGAAAAAGACATGTTGTGTTGACACCGAAATAAATTGGGTCAGAAAATGATGATAACCACTTACATCATCGCCAACCCTAGCTCACAGTGTAAAGCTTCAACCGCTTGCCTTTTCACTTGAGGAGTTAAGCCAGTGCGCTATCAGGCCTGGCAGACCACGCGATTGTTGGCTCAAACGCTTAATTACATTCGGCTCGATTGAGCACTACAGCTCCATTGAACGTGCTGGATTTTTAGTTTCATACTTTTATTGTCATAAGTGGGGGGTAGATTGGATTTTATGGAGGAGAAATGGATTTTTGAAGTGAAAACTTCTTTAGCGGCGTTGTACACTTTTTTGTAATGGGTAAAAAATGTTAAACTCGCGTCAGGACACATGACCCTGATCGAAAATTCGTAAGACGGATGGAGAGTAGACAGCCGGCGCGGCGTAGGAGTATCCCCCTCTCTTTCTACGGCGCGGCGAAAATGTATAACCGACACCGCTTCGGATGTGTTCGGCTGTCCTCGAGATGAACTCGGTTTTAATGTATATATCCGATATGTCAGTGAATGATGGCAAAGTATTCTGTTTGTGTTTTGTTTTTACTTCTGTCGGCACTCCCGGAGTTCCATTGTTTTTTGTTTTATGGTTTAGGTGGGCAATTTGAAGGTTTGATTAGCTGTGTGGTACTAAGGCATCTTTTCCTCTATATTTTAGACCTTATTGGTGATGTTCTTTACAAAGGACAGGTGCGTACTACGCGCAACGTAAACGAATCAAAAGGAGTACGTAAGGATCTTAGCACATGGCGTTCTTTAGTTTCTGCCTGCTCTCATGAGAAGATGTGAGTTTATGTAATCTGCATTCGCGATTTATTTTCCAAAAATGTAAACAAATATGAGTTTATGGAAAAATAACTTTAAATCCTACACAATAAAGTTCAGTTTACGTTACAACTTCAAAATTTTTTATAGCTTTTTCAATAGTGCTAGTCACTCTGAAATGAACTTAATTACCTTTAAAACTGTTTAACTTGAAATAATATTAAATCGAAACATAAGTTTAAATAGACTTTATATTATTATAATTATGTATGTTTATCTAGCTTACGAATAAGTAAGTGCATATACCAGGAAAGCATAGCACAAAAGGAAGAAGTAATATATATACTCATGCAGCAGTACGTGGAAAAATGCTGCCAATGATGAATTGAGATGCCCCAGCTATTGTGCTAAGAGTAGCACAATAGCTGAGGGAAAAGGCTAGGCAGATGATGATGACATAGAGACGTCATCATCATCTGCCTAGCCTTTTCCCAACTATGTTGGGGTCGGCTTCCAGTCTAACCGGATGCAGCTGAATACCAGTATTTTACATGGAGCGACTGCCTATCTGACCTCCACAACCCAGTTATTGGGTTGGGTTGGGTGGCTACTCTATGTATCAGAATGGTTATACTTAAACATCGACACCAGTGCCAATTATTTATTTTATTTATAATACTTTTTACCTGGTATACGACTAGGTATATACTTGTCCAATTAATCTCAAGCTCTACTTTTCTATATTATTAAGGCCTGATTTTTCAATCGACTGATAACTTTTATTCGTGGAATAAAATTGATGTCTGACAGTTTGTATGGAAGAACTGTCAAAAATTCAAAATTATTCCTCCGATAAAGTTATCTGGCGTTGGAAAAATCTGCTCTAAAACACTATTTCCTCTTTCCAACAAAAAAGCTACTACACAAAAAAAAAAACATTCGAAGCAAAATCCAATTACATCAATTTATGAACAAAAACAAAAACGTTAGCAATATAAACCTTTGTTTTCTAGGTAGCAAAAGGTACCCATAAAAAACCTTGAAGGAGTTGTGACAAATGTCGGCTTGCGGTTGCAGTGACGTGAAAAATGATCCTTTTAGATAAGGGGACCAACCAATTGTTATGTATAACGTGACCAGGAACTCTTGAACTACCACCCCCCTTAGAATGTATCACCCTAACACTGTCAAAGAGGGGATTGAGTACAGTTCAAGAGGTCATCGGGTATGGTCGTTGAGAACCCAAGGGATGTCCCTTTAGATCGACGCGTTCCTTAACTTTGGAATGTTTGAAATAATTTCCGAGCTATGATGCTTGTGTTAAAGGTTTTTTGGTAGTTTTATGACCATAGTTTGTTTGAGAGAGTTAATTTAGTTAGTAAGTTTTTGGTGTACAAAAAACTGGGTTAGGGGGCAACTCGTGGGGTAGGTATGTAGTTTTTGATGTTAACCTTATAAAATATTGTTTTTGAAGGGATGAGTTGATGATTGTGAAGGTTGAACGTTATTTCTTGCCTGAATATCTCAGAAGCAGCCTGGAGTCTGGATTTGTTCCGGCTGATAGCAATAGGGTCGCTCTCTGTTACATGGGACTTAAAAATAACTGGCAAAATACTATAGGTACAGGTTGGAATTTTCGAAGCATACCTGGAGGGAAAGTACAGACGCCAGCACATCAAGTTACTACAATCTGTCAAATTTCTTTATTAGATTTTCAACTTTATCGCTAAAGCATAAGGTACAAAGTTGATTGGAAATATTTGACAGTTTCGGATAGCTTGATGTGCTGGCGTCTGTACTATAAATACTGAAGGCAGCAAATTTTACTCAAAGGAAACATTCCTTTATTTTTATAAAGAAACAAAACTGCATTTATAGATTTTTAAAAATACGCTTGCCACACCCGGGAATCGAACCGACTTAAATCCTAAAAAATAGCATCCTGTACTTTCATGGCACTAATCGATAGGGTCAATCATAAGGATCAAATCTCTCTTGCATGTTGTCTCTTGAATGTTTCCTTTGAGTAAAATTTGCTGTCTTCAGTGTTTAGAGTATTTTTCCTCCAGATACGCATCGAAAATTCCAACCTGTATACGACGGTAAGGTACACCTCTGCCTAGCTTTTCGGGGATTACAGGCGTGATGTTATGTTATGTTTTAGATTATCAGTGATCATCAACCAACCTTGCGCAAAGGCCGTAGTCAAAAATACTAGTACACCATTTTTATTGTCAAAGTTTGGACTGCTATGGGTTGATATTTTTTTAATTTGCTTGCTTGTCACTTTTGTAAATACTATGTATTAAGTATCTGCCTATCATTTAAAAAAGAAAACAAAACTCCCTTCAAAACTGTGGCTCGTATTTTTTTTCCCGCCATCTACCTTCCGCAAAAACCTTTTAATAAATTACCATAAGCACAACACGTATATAGATAGGTACATACTGAGTGCAACACGGAAAAACGCGTGATTCCCTAGATGCCAAATGACGTCACATTACTGGATTGTGTAGGTACAGACGCCAGCACATCTAGCTATTACAATCTGTCAAATTTCTTCAATAGATTTTCAACTTTATCGCTAAAGAATAAGGTTCAAAGTTGATTGGGTAAAGGAGGTCAGCAACAGCCCATACAACTTTGCCCAAACATGTACCTCGAGGTACACGTGTACCAAATCGTAGAGAAAAAATAGAGGAATTCGAAAATAATTGTACCTTTATCCTTACATAATATAAAACAACATAATAAATTATGTTTTATTATTTTAATTACCTACCTGTAACACAATTAAGTGGCAACTTTACACGTACAATTACGTTACATTTGGTTGACACTCGAGCTGACATTTTCGTAAATGTCATTCACATTTTATCATTCCGTCGTTTCTGCGTTTCGGGGTACGGATTATTATTGAATTCAGATTGAATTACTTATTTATAAATATTCGAAACGAAACAAATGTGAAACAACAGTGCAAAGAGAAATTAAACACTAGTGCAACAGTGGTTGAAGCTGACAGAAGACAGCTGTCAAGTTGACAGTTTTTTTTTTTATAAGTATGGTAGGTAGTGTGCCGATGAAAGGGTGCCAAAATAGCGTGCTTTTTGTTGTTATTTTATTCTCGTCCCCGGGCATCCATAAGAATAAATATTAATGCAATATTATTCCGTGTAATCTAGTTTATTTTATGGCACTAAGTGTACCACGGTACTTCGTTTGGGCAGATTTTGGTGACATCCTTTGACAGTTTCGGGTAGCTTGATATGCTGGCGTCTATACGAGAGGGATTCGCCTCGAAATGTATCATCGATCATAAAAAAATTGTTGTTCCACATACATTTTGACCGTGTAGGTAATGCACTTTTCTATGAAACAACAGATTTTTTTTTGCAGAGAACCGACGAAAAATTTATTCGTATGGTTTCTAAATAATGTTTGCGCGTCGATGCCATCCTGCTACCCTGTATTTTTCTTATAGGTACATTTGAAACTCATTTACATGAAACCCACGGAATGTCAAAGTAAATAAACCCAACTTATAAAGTAACTACAAAAATTATTCACGTCACACTTTAATATTGTATTTGACACACCACCCTTAGGCCCAAACTCGATTGTACTTTAGTGTATGACGTTTATATTCATCGTAACACCATCGAAATCAAAAACTCTCCCTGCGATTGGGTAGACCCTAAGCTGCCAATATTAACTATGGTGCCGCCGATTGAAATAAAATAGAGAAAATGTATATATAAATACTAGCAGCGCCCCGCGGTTTCACGCGCATAAGTTTTCTGTGGGCATCCTATGTCCTTTCCCGGGACTTAAACTATCTCTATACCAAATTTAATATAAATTAGTTCAGCGGTTTAAGCGTGAAGAGGTAACAGACAGACAGACACACTTTCGCATTTATAATATTAGTATGGATATGCTCTAAAAACGGTGAAGGAAAACATCGTGTCCTGGAATCAAAAACTCGAAGACATGACATCTACCAACCCGAAGTGGACCCGCGTGGTGGATTACGGCCCACTCCCTCTCACCGAGAGGAGGTCTGTCTCCTAGCAGTGGAAACATTTTAGACTGATTATGATGAAAGAAAATATATATTTGACCCTCTAAAAACATTTTGAACTTCTAAAGATGGACACTTTTTAAAATTAATTCAACTCTAAAAACGTTTTGCGCTTCTAATGATGCACGCCTTTTTTAATTATAGAGACTCTTTTTAACTTTCTGGCCTTTTCTCACAGTTGGTCGCAGTAACAAAGCTAGGGTATCCTGACCAAATGAGTTAGGTTAGGTTGGATGGAACAGTGAGTGACCAGCAACGCGCGATCCGAATTTGTCGCAGTAGCTAAGCTAGGGAACCCCGACCAAATGGCTTAGGTTAGAACTGTGAATAACCGCGCAAGAGCCGATCGAGCCAAGCAAGCGTCCGGCGAGCACTACATCCAAATTGGTCGCAGTTACTACGTATTTAATATTTTTAGGAATTATTTGAGGTTCAAAAAATTACTCGCGGTCAATACTATATTAGAGTATAATATTTTTAGGAGCGCAATATGGGAATTATTTATTTATTAAATACATGCATAAAATAATGTATTTGTCACGTTGTCACGAGTACTGCTACAAAACTACATAAGTACCTACCTCCAAGTCTTTGATTACATAAATATTTGCCTCTCAGAACACGTATTAGATAACGTTACCAAAAACGGTTTCCATTTAATAAATTAATGTTAAAACACAGGACAAGTTCGCCTCAGTTTTGTCTTAAATGTATAAAATGACAAAATTATATCCAGACTCTAAATACAGTTTAATTCAGATAACTGAAAAGTAGTTAGTTAAACAATTATGTATAAAGTCAAGGCTTATAATAAAAATGCAGTGTTTTTAACTACAATTCGATGTATTATATTATTTTCATTTATAAAAGTTGCTTAAACTTAAGAAGTTACTATTAGAAAGTTGCCTGTTTAATGTGTTTTGTTGCTGTTAGAGAGTTATCTGTTGTTGTGTGTTGCAGTTGTGTGTTGTTGTTGTGTTTACGTTAAAACGTCAATAATGTATGGTTTGCCGCTAATAATTACTTAACTTTAAGCAACGCTTATAATTAAAACCCCGTATTTCTATGTCAACTAAAAATTATATATGCATTATGTCACGGTTTTTCTCTGCCTTATTCGCTCTTCAACTTGGCTTGGCCCTCTACCATGCGTCCTGATATTGATGTCAAACACATCAAAGATGAGGTCGGGGCCCATCTGGGACTTATTAAACTTAGAACCACAAACATCACGTCATGTTTGTCTAATATAACGGCAAATATGGAAGCCAAAATATTTGCGGGTAGATAGATACATGTAAATTGAGGGATCGAACGGGAAAAGCAGAAGTTTAGTTAAGTTGAATGCCTTATTTGTAACAGCCTGTAGATGTTTGCTGCACACATGGTGCTCCAAATTTAAATTGAAGGGTGTTGTGATGCTGAGGGTGTCGGGAGTTCATTCATTAATATTTTGCAAAAATATCTGCCTGAATCACTTTTTTCTGCATTAAGCACTAAGACTGTTTTTCTTAATATACACATCGTCTGTCAACTACTTTAACTTAGCCTATCGCAGTCCACTGCTTTAATCGGCCTCTCCCAGGCTGTGCCACAGCACTCTGTCTGTCTCCGCTTTCCACATACAGTCTATCCCAGCCACCATTTTAAGGTCGTCGGTCCATCTAGCTGGGGGGGCCCACACTACGCTTGCCGATACGCTATCTCGTTTTGCGTGGATGTGACGCATGTTTCCCTTACCTTCTTTTTTTATTTTTTGTTTATGTTCATTTTTGCGTCATGTTCACTGCAAATAAACGTATTTTCTTTCTTTCTTTCTCCACTCCAGGACTCGTCTGCTCCACCGGCCATCAGTCCTTCTACAACCATGGCCAGCCCACTGCCGCTTCAGTGTGCTTACTCTACAAGCTACCTGGGTAACACGATACCCCTTGGTAAGACTAGTTGTCGGACTTTTGGGCTTCTGATGACCCGTATCGACTGTCAAAGATCCAAGAATGACAGCCGGGACCAGGGACCAAGGGATTAACGTGCCTTCCGAGGCGCGGAGCTTTCAGCTTTATTATTAGTTGATAATTGCAGTTGATAAGTGCATTCCACTTATCTACTATAATAATAAAGCTAAGAGTTCGTTCGTTTGTTTGAACGCGCTAATCTCATGAAGTACCTACCAGTCGGATTTGAAAAAATATTTTTGCTTTTGATAACCTAACTGTTGAGACAGGTTAAAGGCATCACACTACGGCCCTTTAAAGCCGAGTAAAATGAAAAATTGACAGAAAAAACGACGAAGCAACAGCGGTCATTGCGATGCGATGCATGATGGGTTGGGAAACAAGAAATTTCACGCGGACGAAGTCGCAGACAGAAGCTAGTAGGTAGTATATTGTCCAATTAAAGCAAAGTTCAAATAGACACGCGACTTGATCTACGCTTGTTCTTTGGCCCGTCATTGTACACGACGCTACTCAAAAGCAACAAACAAGAACTGCTGTTACAAACTCGATAATATCGAGTTTTATGCAACATGCTAACGCGTTATTAACTAGTTTGTGGTTGGTCGCGTCGTGTACTGGAGGCCTACCACAAGCTCTTAACGCGATCCATTTTAGGACCTAAACTGAACTGTTCTTCTAATTCGTACCATGACATTAGTTTAACGATTCAGTTTAGACCGTGCCATCTGCTGACAGCGATTGTCCCAGACTGAGTCGCAAGTTTTGGTTTCATTCATACTTGTTTGGTACCCTGACGTCCATAGAGCAGCTCAAGCGATGCAGTTTAGGAACTTAAACAGAAATGTCTTGTTTTTGAATCGTTTTTAATTAGATCATGGTTGGCCATCTGACCTCCATTGAAATACTAGTGTTGTGACATTCCAGCTACTCATTTGTGATTTGAGTTTGTTACTAGTTATTTTTGAGTTGACGTCATGGACGACAATGGGCCCTGGCGTAGGCCACTAAACTGTTTCGATCATTAAGGCGACTACATGACCTAAAGCGCGGTCACTGTCGGAGTGCATAGAAAAGAAAGAGAAGCGCGATGACACAACGGTGGTAATTTATTTCAAATATGAAGCAATTATCTATTTACAAAAACTATTTAATAATAAATAATCCATCACTGAATGCAGTTTGGCATTAGACATTTAATTGTATATTTTTAATTATAATTAAAATTGTTAATGAAGGGATAAACTGCTTTTAAAGACAATTAATAGGTGTATTTGAACATTTTTTGGTGCATTAATGTATATTTATTTATGATTTGAGTTCCATCACTGTATTAAAATAAGACTTGAAAATATCATATAAGTATTTTATTTTAGTCAAAATTATTTACGGTTTAAGAAATACACTGCTTTAAAAAAACAACTTTTTGACCGTTTTCTGAAACCTCCGCCTTAAGTTTGTTTCCGTTTGAGCTATTGTGTGTCATCGTTAGGTAAGTAGATATTATTATGTTGGGCAATTGGTCACGTCCAAAAAAACTAAAATAATACGGAAGCATAGAATGATAAGATTAGTCTTATCAGGCTATTGGTCTGCTTACTAATATAGTGCTCAATGATAACAGAAAATAGATCCTTCTTTGTATACCTATAATAGGGCGAGCGTATTGCCATCAACCGGGCACAAGTCCACTCTACGGACTGCCGCCGCTAAGAAATTCCCAGATGGAAAAACCCTACGAAAAATGAACGTTTATTAATTTGACTCATATCGTATTATGATTCATAATCATAACTGTCCCAACATTTGAATATGACTGATAAGATATCATTCCTCTATGATGATAAAAATATGATATTTTTTTTATTAAATGAGGCCTAACGTTAAGTCCATACTTACGAGTACGTAAAGTCAGGGAAATTAATTGTTTATCAAATTGACTACCTACTTAAATCGTCCGTATATTCGAATCACAACTGTCATTCTTTGACAGTTGTAGGAAAAAATAATAGGCTACTTGACACATAACTAATTTCATACAATAAATGAGTATTTCTTACAGTATTTAGCTTACGAAAACGAAATATATCGATTTTAATAACTAAAAGCGTAAGATTAATTTATAAATTCAATTTAAAAAATGTGTTTTTTATTTTTAATTTGAATCGCCGAAAACACTGTCGGCCTTGATGTTACGTCATACAAATTGTAAACAAAACGAACTAACTAACTTTCTAATTGAAAGGTAAGGTAATATTTTGTTTAATGACTTGATATAATTATAACCTAAAAAAGTATTTCAAAAGTAACTAAAAGTTTCTGTACTTTGGTAGGTACTTACATCAAAGTGATCTATTCGCAAAAATAAATTTGAGTTACAGTTGATAATGATTCAGGATCCCTTTGAGCAAGTCTTAGCCATGTTTTGCGAATATATATTTGTTTCACTAGGCACTCTAATCCACAACTTTCCTGGGGTCTTTATCGATGTGTTTTTGCATTCTCGGACGATGCAATAACGATAATTACTGTATTTTTCATGTAAATTAGTTGAAATGGTTGAAATCATGTTTTTAAAGTAAAGTAAACTGGAAAATTGTCCGTGTTTATATGTCAAATGTTTGTTTATAATACGTATGACGTCAGAGCACAGATAATCTATGGACTAAAATGGCGGGCAGCGTTTTCGCACCTACGTGAAGAGATTGATTTTAAATTACAGTTTTGTGGTTTCATAGGTGTTGAAAAAATATAGTAATATTTTTTTTACCTTAGTAGAACAAATATGAACTATTTAGGCCCTAGTTTAAAAAAGAGTCAACTAGGCTATTGTTTCAATTTGTTAGACAAATAATTTTCCTGACTCTGAAATGACTCAACCCACGTTAATAAAGATAAGCAGCATAATCTTTAATCTTCAATTAAATAAAAATAAAAAAAACTTATTATTTCTTATCATTAAGACAATAAGTCATAGCAGAGTGGCCAGGATGTTAAGCCGGGTCCAGACGTATGTAACGCGTAATGTAATTTATCGTGAAATGTAACACGAAGTGTGTGTGTGAACGGCACCACGTGCGTTACATGTAATACTCGCAATGCTGTCCACACAGAATTCGCATTACATTTCACGATACATTACAGTACGCATTACACACGTCTGGACCCAGCTTTATACTCATCTTTACAGCATAGTTTCGCTCTAATAATACTGGTAGAACCTTCGAAGAATTCAAAATATTGCCCACATTCTTGGAAAGAAACGCCCGGATATTCAAAGGAAGTAATAAGCTTCGTAACTTATAGTATCTCCAGTGAAGACAACTTTATAAATCTCTTGCAGTTTACTAGATTTACAGAGAATCTGGCTTTTCCTCAGCAGAAAATTTAAATAATATTATGCTCATCACGTTACACGTTGTTGGCATAGTAAGTAGGTACTAGTTTATTTTTATTTTTCACTCATCATTCATGCATATTCATTCAAAAATATATTAGAACATTACGCCTGTATTTTCCGAAGGGGCTAGCAGAGGTGTAATGTAACTCCGACACGACCGGAGAGAGATCAACCACATTTTGCCAATTATATAAGGTGTTAAAAAATTAAGCTTACAAACTTTAAAAGGTGCTTTATACCATCGAACTGAACAACTTTCACTATGGGACCAATACTGAAATCACGAAAAAAAAATCTGCTGTTTCATACAAGTTCAATACCTACTAGACCAAAATGTACATAATTACCACGCTTGCTAACTGCATTTTATCAGGTTTAAACCATCTAGACCTCAAGAAAAAAATCCAATAACCGAACCCCACCTAAATCATATAAAGTGATACACCACAGAATATCTCATTTCGAAGTCTTCTCGTTACGCGTATCCGAAAAAGTCGATAAAACCAGTTGATACCGGTTTAATCTAGTAACGGGTAAATTACGCACCCTAATCCCTATTCGGAGGAAAGCAATCAGTATTAAGTAGGAACCAGGTACGTCGTGTGCATAATAGGTACCTACCTACGTGAAAAGAGTACTTGTACCTTCTAAGACGTGGAATTAGAATGTGGAGTGGAATTGTGGGTGAGTGTAAGGCTACGGACACGAAGTCAGCGGGCGCGGGAGTTGTAGCTCTTTGGTTTGTCGAGCGAAAATTGTGTCGCGCTTTCGTTCGTCGCTCAAAATTTTCGTCGTCCCATCGTTTGTCGTGAAAACATTCAGTCGCACTAACGTACATCGAGCTGATGTGTGTGATCGTACTGTCGCCCTAACATTTGTCGTGTATTTTTTTGTCGCAACTTTGATCAAAAATATGTTGTCTTCGCTGTTCAGACATTTTCTTCGCGCAATTCCTCATAACACAACACTACGCCGCTCTAGCGCCGCGCGAACTACCCGCTGGCTTCGAGATGGTCTGCGTTGCCGCGCCGCTTCCCGCGTCGCCGCCGCCGCCTCCGCCCTGCAATCGCTGACTTCGAGACCGAAGCCTGACTTGTTATACTGGGTCTTGTTTGACATTTTTATCCGAAGATATTGACGTTATTGTCATGTCATGGAAATACAATGTGTTCTGTGTGATTATAAAGATACAAATCCACTACTACTACTATCTTGCTTAGTATGGGGTCAACCACAGATATAGATACAACTAGATAACGCAAGAGCAACTTCTTCGCGTACAAAAAATTGCACCAGCTTACGTACAAAAATCGTAATTGCTGGCTGGGTGAGCGTGAGCGCTGGTGCTAGGCCCCGGGGATGGGGCGAGACGGGTGCCACGTCTTTGAATCAATTTGATTTTCCCATCACTAAATAGTGGTTGTGACGTCATAATAGATAGTCAAAAAAAATGGCACGCTTGGTTTTCATACAGACCGTGATACTTGCGTTATCTAGGTCTATCTATATCTGTGGGGTCAACGGTCAAACCAAAAAATTTTGATGTATGAACTCAACTGTTTTTCTGTAAAATTACTGTCTGTCATCATCACCTTTATTTTTGCCAATGAAACATTTTACATTGTATGAATTTAATTTTTTGTTTGTTTCAGTCCAGTGTACTAACCCCCAAGAAGAAAACTATAATCGAAGGTTTATTGTTCTATTTTTTTTTTATTTATAACAATGCACACTTGCTTTTCCAATTCATCGGCATCGGCTTTGCTTGCCATGATAAAAAATAGAATAGAATCACACTAATATTATAAAGGCGAAAGTTTGTGAGTGTGTGTGTGTGTTTATATGGTTGTTGCTTCTTCACGCTCAAACAGCAAGCCCAATTTTGATAAAATTTTTGTATGGATGTAGCTGACACCCTGGATTAACATATAGGCTACTTTTTATGCCGATATTCCCACGTGATCGACATTTACGCGGGTGAAACCGCGGAGCGCAGCGAGTAGTAAATTTATAAAAAGCAATTTACTTAAAGATAAGCAAATAATAAAGATGTCATGTCTTCAGTTACAAAAGCCTCTTAATAGAAAGATTGTACTTTATTTTTTTCCGGAAAGGAGCACATCCCATGCATTTTCAATGTACCGTGATGAGTAGGTATAGTGGGAGCTATAAAATGATACTACATTACAATTATTACTTTTATTAACCGACTTCAAAAAAGGAGGTTCTGTATTCGACTCGTATGTATGTATGTATGCATGTATGTTAGTATGCCCGCGATTTTCTCAAAAACGAATGAACCAATTTTGATATTTCTTTCACTAATGTGATCTGCATACTTTCAGGAAGGTTTAAGTATATAATACATTAGGTAATTATTCTTATGTACGAAGTTATATGCATAAATGTACTACATCTCCGATTTCTATGCGAATTTTGATGATTCCTCTAGTCGGTATCTTCAATACTTCAATGCAATTTGTGTGGGGTAGGTACAACTAAAAAGTGAAAAATAAAAACTATTTTTACAAAAAAATCCAACCGACTTCAAAAAAAACACTACAAAGTGATAAACAACTTAAATTTCGGAAGTCGGTGTCGTTGGACTTTGTAGTGTTTTTTTTTGAAGTCGGTTGTTTTTTTTTTTTGTAAAAAAGTTTTATTCCAAGCGAATGCGTTTACATCAACGCGAATATACCATCCCTGTTTTTCGTAATAAAAAACCTATTAGAACTAATTTGAAAGCTTATTCCAAATTCACTTGAATGTTTATTTATTTAATACTTCAAGCACATACATTTACAGAGGCGGACTTAAGGGGCCGGGGAGCATGTGTAGTTCATACCAAAATAATTTGTAAATCAAACATATTCTTAACTAGCTTTTGCCCGCGACTTCGTTCGCGTGGAATAGTGACTTCCGGCAGATTTTTCGATCCCAACGCCATCTATCGAGCATAGTGACAACTCGGATTATTTATCTATACTCCGTTCGGGCATTTTAGTTTTACTAAAAGTTTTATTATATTGATATTATTTTTTTCATACCTTTTTACTATTTATTTACTTTTTTCCGATGAATTAAAACAATAACATGAACCGAACTCGTGTAACGATCGACACCATTGCGCGATCACCAACTCGACATATATAGTACTAATAGAATTATCTATACTCCGTTAGAGCATTTTCTTTGTACTAAAAGTTGTATTATATTATATTTTCATACTTTTTTACTATTTATTTACATTTTTCCGATGAATTTTCAGTACTGAATTGATGCCGACTCTTGACCAATAGATGGCGCTGTTTGTCCGGAATAAATTTTATTTATTTTTTTGTAATAAAAACTATCCTATGTCCTTTCTCAAGTTCCAAACTATGTCTGTACCAAATTTCACACAAATCGGTTCAGTAGTTTAGGCGTGAAGCAAAGACAGACAGACAGACAGACAGACAGAAAGACAGACAGACAGAGTTACTTTCGCATTTATAATATTAGTTTGGATGTAGTATATATTTATTCCGATTGGATTACAGAATATCTAGATATTCTTCCCAAATATATATTTTGAATGGACACTGATGTAAAGACGAGTTATGAGAAAAATAAGTTTTCTATAGAAATTTGAAATTCTTCATATCTCGTCCTTGACGATGCCGTTCATATGCAGTCCGTCTGTTTGACCCTTAGTTACTCACAGGCAGGCAGACAGACGGACAAAATATTTAAAAATTGATTTTTGTTATAGTTGCATAATACTTTCATAATAATTATTTAGTAAAAAGCTGTTATGTTGACGTTGACATTAGAAACAGACACTTCAATTTTATTTATTTGTATAGATGTTCAAAATTAATCAAAAGTACTTAATTTATTTAAACTATCAGCACTTTTTGAACGTCAAAATTACAAAAGACAGTCCCCTAAAACGTCCGCCCTTCACCACTTCCTAGTGCTTTAGCTGGGGTGAAGAAGTGGCGCAACAAACTCCCCAGCAGCACAGCTGTCTGTTCAGTTAGAAAATAGTTCTTCTACTTAATAAATAAAATCTGCTCAGTGGAGTGTGTAGTGATCAGCTGTTAGCTCAACCACACTCTTCATTAACACAGAACACATCTAGTCACAAAATTAATAAGTCCGTGTGTCTCGAGTATGTTCCCCATTGATTTCCCTCGAGTTTCCACCACCTACAAGCAGACAAAATATCATTAGTATACCGCGGGCGCCGCTCTTCATTTCCGAAGTCACTTCGACGAATCACGCGTTCTGAAGGGCTGATCAATCAAATTCAAGATTATTATCTTTAACTGTGAATTGGAGGGTATTTTGAAATGTCAAAGACTGGAGTGTAGTTCTGGGAAAGTGATCAAGTAAAACGACGATGTGCTCATGTCACGACTGATTTAGTCAGTTAATGTTTCATTCTCTTAAGTCAGTTTCAATCGAGAAAAATCCTCACGACCAAAATAAGCCTTATTTTATATACCTACTTACCTTTTTAATATACTGACAATTTTTTTTATTTAGCCTACACTGTCCCACTTCTGAGTAAAGACCTCCCCCAAATCCTTCCAGGCATCCTTTTCTAGCGCCATCTCGATCCAACCCTTGTGGTACGCGTCTAGGTCGTGTCGCCACCTCTTCCTAGGCCGGCCTTGGCGGCGCCGTCCATTCTTAGGCACCCACTGTGTGGAGAATGTTATACTTACCATACTGGTGAAAATACTTCTAGCATTAGGACGATAATTAGTAGACAAAGAATGATGGGCATTTTTGTATGGAGCCTGGCCTGATGACCAATAGTTTTAATGAGATCCACGAATGACAGCCGGGACCAACGGCTTAACGTGCTTTCCGTGGCACGGATGGGTCATGGTATGTAAAAATGGTCAGCCATCCAGGGACCAACCGCGGCAAGTGCAGCTGAACCTGATCAATCGACCCGTGCGGCTGTTATTACTGAGCCATAAGCCCCCTCAATTTTATGAGTCAATAACTAATATTATGGAGAACTGCAGTGAACATTAGCGTCATTTACTAATACGTTTACATGATACTTGCAGGTCTGATATCTCTTTAACCCGGTGTTTCACAGCCTTCTGCTCATAATGAAAGTTGATGCTTCTGATATAAACTTTCATCTGGTGTATATATGTGACTTTTATTGGACATACCCGCCAAAACGCCCATCATTCTTTAAAATAAACAGCAACTAGCAACAAAATATTTAACTCATAGTTTTTCCAGCGTCTTAATTGCGTAACACTTAGCTATGAACCACAATCTGAATCATTTTGAAGGATATTGCTATTCCATTACTTCATATGTTCGAAAAATGTGTTTGCTCAACAACTTAAAAGACGCAATGGATGTTGTTCAACTGTCAAAATAAAAGCCATTGCTACTGTTAGTGTGTTACGCAACTACCTCGCAGGAGTCTTTCTGTTTAGATAAACACGAGTAGGAATTAGCTTCATTATCAAAGAATTTTTCAACAAAACCTGACACTGTAGTGTCTGCTTCACCTTTAATAAAAAAATCCGCAACTTTAAACAATTACACGTTAATCACATACAAACTCAAAGTACACAAGGATTTTACTTTTTCCTACGAGCAAAATTTTTCACTTAAACTCGCTAACACCTCCAACGGGGCCAAACAATTAGTAACATCACAAAGCTTTGAATATGCAGAAATAATGCTTTTCATTATAAAAATCTAACTTTCTAATTAGCCCTTTACGTTACGAGAGCGTAAAAACTGTGACCACAACGCTGTGCTTCGACAAAGTTCTCTTTTTACAGTCACTGAGAGTGTGGACTGTGGTCAAACATTTTATTCAATTCAATTCATTTATTGCATCAAACATGGTAGGTACAGACGCCATCACATCAAGCTACCCGATCTGTATTTTCTTTTACGTTTCTCAGTTATTCCACTCTGTCTTGTGGAATAAATCATTTCTTTTTTTTTCTCTTCCTAAACATCTCATTACACACCACCAAATAATATTCATCTTAAAAAAAATGCAGTATTCTCAGCCGAAAAACATAAAAGCATCAGCCACAATACTCAGGGAATAAAGCCTCCCTTTTCACACACCGTTAGGTCCACATTCTAAGTGGTCGCAGTATTTACTAAGCATACATTCTCGTCGGCTCTCATTAAACGAAGCCGGGAGGAACTTTTTGCCAGTTTGCGACCATAAAAATGGCTGGAAAATATAGGGCTTAGCGAGTTTCTTTTTATTTAAAACCTGCCCTGTTGAAACCGTGTACCAATGAGTAGGTATTTATTTGGTTTAATTAATGTTTTTGTGTTAAACATGAAGACTAACGAATTCAGTGGACTTAGTGTAGTATTTTCAGCAGTCACTGGGAATTTTAATATGTTTGACTGGTGTTGTCTATTGTACCTACGGCGCGTACGACACGCGTATGTGTGAGTCGGCGCGCACGCGACGCAGCGACGCTCGCTGTATCGACATCGATAGTCGATACCAAACAAACAGTATGACACTAACTCGCGTTTGGATCACACGTGCGCTACCTCCGCTCCTGACAAATACGTAACAACTGGCTAATCTTTGTCTCTGCCATAACCCATAGTATGATGTAATATTTATTTTCTTCTTGCTCCAGAGATTTATTAGAATTTACTGATTTAGAGGTTTTGACTACAGGAATACCGAAATCCGTGAAATCCGTAAAATTCGAAGCTATTTCATAAGTTCCCCCCGATCACGCTTCAAGTTCATAAACTGAACTGACTGGATGCTAGATATTGGTAGCAGTATTAGTGATGCCTCTCTCATGTGTAAAAAACATAAATTATAGGGATTGTTTTGTGATTGTTGTACGTCAAAGAGACCATCAGATAGGCAGTCGCTCCATGGTGAATACTGGTATACAGCTGTATCCAGTTAGACTGGAAGCCGACCTGTCAACAAATCAACTCGGTGGGTCATCATTATCATTTTTTTTTAATGCTGATTTGTCCCACTCTTGACCTCGATCACGACTGATGGAAAGCGATAGATGAGGTATATGATGGAACGAGCGTGCCCAGAAGATGCCTAAGGCACTGGAACTCCCCCGCATCGAAGAAACACAGCAGGCTGCTTGACGCCGGACTCCGGTGGGTGCGGTCGCAAACCAGGCGGGTGTTAGCCCTACCAACGCAAGGGAAGAATTGGCCAGTCAAATAAGGTGTTGGGTGTGACTGTCCAGGATGCAAAGAGCGCTCGGTTTAGTTGAGTAACTGGCGGAACAAACTGCGCCACACGAGGAGGCTTCTTTATGCATCCTAAAAATGAGCTTATAATGTTCCATGCTCCCGATGCTGGGACGCAGGCCTCCTCGGTGAGAGGGATTCAACTCGGAGGATACAGTTGCTTAAAAAAATCACTTGAGGTGGTAGGTTGTGATTTTCTTGTGAAAATATAAGAGGTCGCAATTATCAACCTACAATCTAATATGTACAAAATTCTACTACAAATTATTAAAATAAAATATCCTAATCTAACTAAAACTATTAAAAAACTAAAATAATGCGTCGAAATATTCCTCAGTATCGCTGTACCCAAGAGACGAGACCTTTTTCATTTATCTTTTTAATAAATCTTTTAAATATCAAAAAAATAAATAAAATATAATAATAACCTTCCATATTGGTGCCCAAGAAACAGGCTTGCCTATTTTGGGGTCAATGTAAAATCTCTGTAACCTTTTGAGCAATAAAGTTTTTATTATTATTATTATACTAGCTGCGCCCCGCGATTTCACCCGCATAAGTGTCGATCCCGTAGAAATATCGGGATAAAAAGTGGCCTATATGTTAATCCAGCGTGTCAGCTACCTCCATACCAAATTTTATCAAAATTGGTCCAGCCGTTTGAGCGTGAAGAAGTAACAAACATAAAAACACACAAACACACACACTCACAAACTTTCGCCTTTATAATATTAGTGTGATTAAATCCTAGTAGGTAACCTAAAATGAACTATCATCTCAAATATTCAGTTTTTTTTACAAACACAGATACCTAAATGAAACAGCCTAAAACACGGCTGTATTTCGTTTTAAAATCACAATAATTTTAGCAACAAAAATAATAATACGTAAATTCCGTGTTTCATCCCGACATTTTATTACTCAACAGGAAAGTGGGGGCGACGGCCTGTAAAATTAGAGGTTTTTAAAATCCAATCTTAATATGTTAATGTGGGATATGGTGTTGTGTTTTTATTATTTTAGTACTAATAATTATAAACATTGTTTTGATGTTAAAGATTTGCGTGAACAATGTACTGATGTTGTGGTGTTTTGACTTTATTTCAATTGTTTTGTAATGGTTATTGTTATCTGTGGTGCCTTGTATTTATGTAGCCTGGCCTAGCTTTCTTACTAAACGGCGCCGGTCAACTAGCGTCCTGAATGATATTCAGTCAAACAGCTAGGATACACTATATGCATATGAAACTTTAAATAATGCTACAAATGGGAATAGTTACGATTGTTGTCTTGTTGATCAAACTGTTACATGTATCTACTTATAGCAGCAGGAGACTTACAAAAACTAGACCAAACGAAAAAAAAATGACAAACCACACGGATACTTACCTATTTATGTATTTGTGTACCTAATTTTAATAGTTTTTTTTTCCTTGTTCCTCTCAACCAAAGCCTGCCATCTAATCTCTTCACCACCCTTGGTTGACTGGTAGAGAATGCCTAAGGCATTAAGCCCGCCTTTGTACCTTTTTGTGCGAAAAGTTTTAATAAATAAATAAAAACTTTTTAATGACTGTAGGTATGTATGCTATAATCTTTAATATCATCAGCCTATAATGTTCCCACGTCGTACAGCTCTCTGTGAATCTGTGATCGGGAGTGGGCCGTACCTACCTAGGAAGCACGGGGCCCAAGTGCTTCTATGTTAATGACTTCTGGTCATAGTAACAGACCACCATAGTTCTTTATTTCATCACCACTGCTCTCAAAACGGTGAAGGAAAACATCGTGAGGAAACCGGCATGTCCTAGAACCAAAAATTCGAAGACATGTGACATCTACCAACTCGCACTGGGCCCGCGTGGTGGATTACTGCCCACTTCCTCTCACAGAGAGCAGGCCTGTGTCCCAGCAGTGGGAACGTTATAGGTTGATTATGTTATGTTATAGTTAATTATGGGAAATATTAGGGACTGTACGGGCATTACTTTTATGTGTGAAGAGAGAAGCTTTTGTAATACCGAAATTGACGTAGGTGGCAGAGGTTGATAACCCACGAGATTTTCCTTATATTTTAAAACTACCTACCTTTTAGTATATAATTCCAAGTAGCTACTAATACCTTAATAAGAATACAATATACGATAAAAGTTCCTCGAACTCAGACACAAAAAGCATAACATACTCGTATTTATCTCCTTTGAAAAATGTTTACAGAAAAAAGAATAACAATAAATTAAGAAAAACACAGTAATTTTCTTCTATCCGAGAAACCGGAAAAAATCTAAGCAATTCGTTTAAAGGAAGTACATACAAAAATGTAAGAGACAAATAATTTTATTACTTTTAAATCTCACGGACGGTACAGCTAGCAAAACTAATTAAAATGGAGCCGAAAGAAAAACTCTGTGAAGCTTAAACAGCCAAGATAAATTACTAACTTTGTCTCCAAAAAGATTTTTTGCTACCAGTGCAAGTGTTTGCTTGCTGTTAAAAGTAGTCTTCTGTATTGTTTTGTTAACTACCTAAAAATGTTGTTTAAATATAAGAATAGTATTGTTAAATTCTGCAATAATTAAGTTTTCTATACCTATTATATTTTCATAGTTGTATTTTCTTTTTCTTTTTTGCGAAAGTTTCGTTTTTCTCAAAAAAATACCTGTTTTATAATAGTATAGTTTCGATGGAACAAAGTTTACAAACACCATAAAATATCTATCAAAGCTTTAGAAGAAAATCGCTCTCGAATCTTGCGGAAGGTTAAGGCACAGATTACTGAATAGTTACTAATAGTTAAGGGTCAAACGCGCACCCGGCAACAGCCACCGGTAGCCTAGCGACAATAGGCTCACGAGCTTTTTCATACGTTTTGTATGGATTCGTCGCACACGTGTGGCCGGTGGCGACCACCCGCTACAGTAGGTGAGGCGACAGCCACCGGTGGTTATGATCGTTTGTACTTTTCCTAAGATTTATGCTCGTGACTATACACAAGAATGGTACCTAATTTTTGAAGTGAAAACTTCTTTAGGCGCGTTGGGCATTTTTTGAGATGGGATATAACCATTGAATTTGCGCCACTGTTACCGTAACGACACCGCTTCGGATGTGTTCGGCTGTCCTCGGGATGTACTCGGTTTTAATGTATATCCGATATGTCAGTGAGTTATGGCAACGTATTCTGTTTGTGTTTTGTTTTCACTTCTGTCGGCACTCCCGGAGTGCCACAATTTTTTTTTCTGTTTCCTGTTTCTTACTTGCGGTACCCAGATACCCAAATGTGCTGGAACGGTTCTTGTAGTTATCATAACATAGGTATATAGGGTGACTGGTAATTAGTGACCGATACCTAAACACGTGATTGTACTCATGATAACAAACAACTTTTACTATGGGACCAAACCTGAAATCGCGAAAAAAAGATCAGCTGCTCCCTACATTTATGTTCGTATAACTCGTCAAAATGTAGGAAACAGCAGTTTTTTTTCGCGATTTCAGGTTTGGTCCCATAGTAAAAGTTGTTTGTTATCATGAGTACAATCACGTGTTTAAGTATCGGTCACTAATTACCAGTCACCCTATATAGATTGCCTGATTCCCCATAATATATCCGTCCGCGAATTCTGTTAGATTTTATTTTCATTTTATGATACCGCATAACTGGATACTGAATCGTCTCTTTTAAAACAAATTTATAACCCTACTTTTTACTCATTACCAAAACAATAAACAAAACAAAAACGCAAGAATCTCCATCCGGAACAAAAGTACAAGCGACCAGCTTCAAGACCATACAACATTTCCTTTATTACCATACATTTTGTACATCACTCGGTCTGTTTGTCCGGCGTTTGGCACAAAAGAGGCTGAAATTATCGCGTCCGACCGGAACTTGGGGTACGGAACCACCCCTTCAGCTGAAAGACGGTTAAAAGCCGTTGCTGCTTCGTTTCGGGGTAATTGAGATGTGTATGTTGTCTTATAGGTACTTGGGACGTCACATGTTACGTATAGGAAGCCACTTATGACATAACTAGCTTCTTCCCGCGACTTCGTCCGCGTGAAATTTCACTCTCCCCCATTCACCCCCTTAGGGTGTGAATTTTGAAAAATCCTTTCTTAGTGCACCCCTAGACCTCATAAGGAACCTACGTGCCAAATTTGGAATCTCTAGACCCAGCGGTTTGGGCTGTGCGTTGATATGTCAGTCAGTCAGTTCTCCTTTTATATACACTCTTTTGCAAAAAAAACGGGCACCTAAGGAAATTTACGTTCTAAGGTCGATTTGAGTTAATTAAATGAAATTTAATTGTTTGACGTAGTCTGTATACTTATAATCGTGTAAATTAATACACGTGAAGTGAATTCTGGCATTTTTTTTTTTTTAATTTTCGATGAATTTATTAAAACCGATGTAAACGGCCAACAATAAGAAGTGGTCGGCAATAAAGACAAGAAGATTTTTTTTACTTTTTTAATTAAATAAAGTTACAAATGTAAAAACCTAATAACGAGTGTGACCTCCTCTTGCCAAAATCACAGCTTGAATCCTTCTGGGCATGCTTTCCACGATGTTTTTAATAACGTTTTGAGGAATACGTTCCCACTCTTCTGCAATTACTCTTTTTAGCTCCCTGATGTTTTGTGGAGCAGGTTGCACTGATCTAACCCATCTCTTTAGAACATCCCAAACATGCTCAATTGGATTGAGGTCAGGACTTCGAGCTGGCCAATCTAAGAGACGGATCCCAACTTCTTGCATGTACGCTTCCACGTCGCCAGAACGGTGCGGGCGAGCATTGTCGTCCATAAAAATGGAACCTTCCCCAAGTGCAGTCAATGTGGGTTGTGCATATGGAATTAGGACTTCCATTATGTACCGGTGTGCATTTAATGTTCCATTTTCTATGAAAATTAACTCCGTACGCTCCGTCGAATTAATTGCTGCCCAAAACATAACGGAGCCTGCGCCATAAGGAGTGATTTCTTCGAAACACACTTCCGCATAGCGTTCCCGTGGTCTCCGCAGCACTCGCCGGCGTCGGTCCTCTCCACACAAAGAGATTCTAGCTTCATCAGAAAAGAATACTTTATTCCAGTCCTCCAGAGTCCATGAAGCACAGTTTCGAGCAAACTGAAGTCGAGCAACACGGTGCTCACGGAGTAATTTAGGGCCCCGAGCCGGGCGGTAACTCCTGATATTGGCAGCCAAAAGCCTCCTCCTGACCGTCCACAAGCTAACTTCTACTCCTCTTACTTCTTCAAGGCTCTTCTTCAGGTCCACACTTGACGCCTTACGATTCCGCAACGCCTGACTCACCAAAAAGCGGTCATCTCTTGGTTCTGTGCATCGTTTTCTTCCCGAACCGGGTCTTCTTTTGACCGAACCGGTCTCTTGATACCGTTGCCAAGTCCTCTGGACAGTTGAACGACTCACATTTAGCCGCTGAGACACATAAGTTTGCGAACAACCTTCTTCAAGTAGGGCTATAATTTTACCGGCCCTAATCGCTTTATCACTCATATCAAAAAGTGGTATTTAATGTAATAAGAAAGATTAAATTGTTTAATTTGCAGAAAATATCCAAAAAGTTTTCAAATTTTAGTAATCAGTGAAAAAATCGTTTCAGATATTCGCGCCATTAGTAAAGCAATTTTACTATAATCCACAATAATCATTATTTTTCTTTTGTTCATTTAAAAATTTAAATTTGGAACGTAAATAATCATGCCAGGATGCTTCAAATAACATGCCAGTACGTCGTCAAATTAATAAAACCTCTTTCTTGTTCTTCTTCATTGAAGTAGAGAAAAAAATCTAAAGTGCCCGTTTTTTTTGCAAAAGAGTTTATATAGATATGTTATGTTTTGGGTGTAATTTAATGAACGATATTATGGTAGGCGAATATGTATTTTGAATGATAGATTTCATACTCATCTCAATATGAATCATATTTGGGGTGCAGGATCTAAGTCAAAGGTGCTGAAGCGTCGCTAAAAACCAGAGCGCTGGGGCTCTGTCTTGCATAGAGTCGCAGCAGAATGCTGAGCGATAGCCGTTTGCGTGGATGTGACGCATGTTTCCCTTACCTTCATTTTTATTTTAGTTTTGTGTTTATGTTAATTTTTGCGTCATGTTCACCGCAAATAAACGTATTTTCTTTCTTTCTTTCAAACGCTACTGCGGAGCATGAGGTCCTGGGTTCAATTCCCAGGTCGGGTAAAGTGTTATTGGGTTTTTCCATCTGGAATTTCTCAGTAACAGCCCAGAGGCTAGATTTGTGCCCGGTTGATGACAACACGCTCGCCCCTTACATGGGACTTACATGGGACTTAAACATAACTGGCGAAATGTGGGTTGTTCTGTAGGCACACCTCTGCCTATCTCCTCCGGAAATACAGGCGTTATGTTATAAGTGTTATGTGACTTAAACCTAAATATAAATAAATAAACAATACAAAAAACTGTTAAGTACTTGTTATTTACTTAGAGACGGGTTTACCAATTTTCCCCGAAATCCGTACTGACCAATATGTGACTAAAAAACTCCGCTACATGGACGTATTCACCAGATAAGACAAACAAAACTGTTATTGGACGCTGGAATGTGGACAGGCTTTATTGGGGAGCTTGTAAAAACTCTCTCTTCGGTTTAGCTTTAGCTACTTATTGACTGTTTATATGTGTATGTATGGTCTGTTTCAAAAGTATTTGGCGAAAATGTAAACAACAGAAAATGTATCTATGGATGCCAATTTGGTAGTGCCACTAACAAATTAAGGGCGTTTATTTGTTTTATTTTTTGGAGTATTAAATCCGAAATGCAAATTTTAAGAAAATCACCTTACAAATATTTTTAATTTAGAAAGAAAAGAATGAAAAATTTGTTTATTTGTCACAGAAACACGTGCATATACAAAAAGATAAATAACTCTTACAATAAAGAAAAATAAAAACAAAAGAGATCTATATAACCACGAGCACAAAACAGAAATACTCGTAGTCGACAGCTGCACGTTTATGGCTGTGACAAGATGGCTTCCACTCAGCACGATGCTGTGCTATAGGGGAACCACAGAACAGCGTTGATTTTCAATGGTTACCCGAAAAGGACGTACGGAAACCATGTCTGGTTTAATGATTGGTACTATTGGTAGCATTTTTTATTTTTTTTATTTTTAGCTGTTAACCCCTCAAGAGTCAACAGTACACCATATGCAGAGACGCCAGCACATCAAGCTACCCGAACCTGTCAAATTTTCCCAATCAACTTTAAACCTTATACTTTAGTGATAAAGTTGAAAATCTATTAAAGAAATTTGACAGATTGTAGTAGCTTGATTTGCTGGCGTCTGGACATAAGAAAAAGTGCTCGAAATGTGAACGGTACAGGGTGTGTACACAACAGTGTCATTGTTCTATTGTCATTGTTAAACAATGATTTTACTGCGCCCATTCAACTACTCCGACGCGTGGGGTATTTCGACAGGTAGGCGGGCAAACATGTGAAAGGTTAATGTCCCTCTGCTGGGCAAAGACCTCTCTATTCTCTTTCCACCTCTCTCTGTCCAGAGCTACCAAGGACCAATCTTTATCAAAAGAGTCCAGCTCATAATAAAATAAACAGTACTTAGAATATCAAGCAACTACATAAACAACCCACAAACAAACAACTATGACGACAACAACAATGGCAATGACAATGGAGGCTAATTTACTACCTCAATTTACGTAGATGATTTTCCAATAACAATTTCATAATGGTACCTATTCAAAACAATATTTGTTGGAAAAAGTGGTTAGAAATAAAGTTGAAACCTTCTAAATGCTGATGAATATGTTACTAATTCCCTTTATATGATAATTGTGTAAGAAAATAACGTAAACAGGGTTTGTCTTCACATTCATAAAGGCCAATTCCCGTAACTAAAAACGTTCAAAATCTAGTCGCAATCTCATCGCAGCGACAATCATTGCCAAAATCTTGTCAAAAATCTTTGCAAATTAGAGGTATTTTTGGCAGAATGAGACTGAGATCAAACTGTGAACGTTCTTAAAATTATGAGAACTGCCTCTCAGATACATTTCAATGTCAAAATCAAAGTATTTATTTAAAATAGACACTCAAAAGGCACTTTTGAACGTCACAAAATACAATAAAATAGAATTGGTCCTTGTCGCCCCTTCCAAAAGGTAGTTTTCGTATGGAGAAGAATGGGCGAGAAACTCCACCGTTACTCTTTTAAAATGTTTTACAATATTTTGCATACATTAATTTATATGTATATAATAATATGTGAAGACGATGCACCTAAACTAAAATTACTACCTATACCACAGAAGGTAAAATAATTAAAAATTAAACCATGACATATAAATCAATTATCTGATAGATACATGGTGCTCAAATATTTACAAACATGGTAAAAGTAGACGAATTTAATTAAAAAAAATAATTAACAAGTAATAAGTCAGGGTGTGTAATTGTGTTAAAATAAGCGAATAGGTATAAGAAACTTCTAAACAATCAAAGATCCAAAATCAAACAAAGGATCTATCTGAAGACTCAGGCACACAACTCCAATTCTCCATTGACATCGGCAAATACGTGGGATGTCCAGTATTGAGGACGAGACTGTCCAGGGCAGGGTTTACGTAAAGTGCTGACCGTGCCACCGAACTGTATGATCCGTTCGGACATTTAGAGACACGAGCGGATTGTCCTGATTCACGAGAGATTGAGGGACGCACGCATCGATGGGTGGATACTGGCGGAGTGGACTTGGGAAAACTTTAGAAGGCTTTTTTTTTTTTTTCGAAAAATAAATTCATCTTATCGTCTATTAGTTGCATGACGTCTTCTTCTTTTCGTGTCGATGGTACTCTTCTTTGATGTTTTATATTGTTTGAGACTGTTTGACCAGTAGATGGCTACGTTGATTGCGGCATCAGTGACAATCTTTAGGTCATTCAAGGTGCAGGTGAACGGGCAGCAATCTATACTTATGCAGGGTGTCCCTGGAAGTATGGATCAAATCGAATAGGGGCGAGGGCAAGGTCATTTCCAAACTTTTTAACCCTGAAAATGCAAATTCACCGACATTCTCAGGGTTTAAAAGTTTGGAAATGACCTTACCGATTCGATTCGATTTGATCCATACTTTCAGGGACAACCTGTATATAAAATTCAAAGTCCTGACTGACCGATATATCAACGCACAGCCTAAACCGCTGGTCCTAAAGACATGAAATTTGGAGGGTGTATTCTTTGTGAAGAGTAGGTATCCACTAAGAAAGGGTTTATCGAAATTCCACCGCTATGAGGGTCAATGGGGGAGGGTGAAATTTCACGCGGACGAAGTCGCGAGCAGAAGCTAGTAATGACATAGAATAAAATAACACAACGCCTGTAATCTCCGAAGGGTTAGGCAGAGGTGTACCTACAGTACACCCATATATCACCAGTTTTGTTTAAGTCCCATGTAATAGGGGGCGAGCGTATTGCCATCAACCAGGCACTAATCCAGACTCCGCGCTGCTACTAAGAATTTCCTGATGGAAAATTTCAATAACATTTTGTCCGACCAGGGAATCGAATCCAGGACCTCGTGCTCAGCGGTAGCGTTTGCGACCACTGGACCAATGAGGCAGTCTGCAACTATAATGCAACTGTAAGTTTTTAGCATAAAGTCCTATTCAGATAAAAGCCATATCGCTGTCGCGCTCGGCAGCAATTCAGCGGGGTAATTGCGTAACACACTAAGTGCTTGGCCAGACTGACAGCGCGGGGCGGGGAGCGGCGCGGGTGCGGGATCGCGCGTAATGGATTATCCTAATTATAGGTATTGTTATTGTTATCATTTTACTGTTAAAACTTGATAAAATAGTAATGTTTTGCTTAACCTAAATATTGAGGAATAATGTAGCAAAACAGAAAATATTCCAAACGGATATCCACGTTTTATGTTGTTGATATTTTGGATGACGGTAGATAGAAACGTCAAAGTTGTTCTGTTCACGAATATAAAACGGGGAGCTCCGAGTGGCGGGGATCATTTTTGTTCGAGACATCAACCAGAACGGAGCTCCGGCCTACAGTCAGTTGATTAGTACAAGTGACGTTATTATGTGGGATAGATCGACCAGATGTCATGTAAGTTAATTGCTATTATTATCTTTTATTCGTCTATATACATATAAATTATATTTTTAAATATTAGAATATAAAAAAAATATATAAAAACATTTAAAAATATAAAAAATAGTAGCCCACCGGTATCGGGAACAGGGTCCAAGCTACCGGTGGTTAGGGCTCCAGAGACAGGAACCTCCTCACAATGCGAGCCGTATCGAGGAGTACTGCCTTCTGAATCAGGCTCTTGATCCAACCGCCTAACGAAAGCCTCGATAGATGTTCATCGAGGCCTTCGGCCATAAGGCCATTGGCCGATACGACAATCGGCACAATGACAGCCGAGCTCACATTCCACATGTCAACAACCTCGTGTGCTAAGTCAAGATATTTCATTTGTTTCTCTTTCTCAGCTTTCACGAGATTCCCGTCATGCGGAATGGTAACATCGACAATCATTGTGCGGCGCGCTAATCGATCTATCACCACTATATCAGGCTTATTGGCGACAATAGTCCTGTCAGTAATGATAGACCGATCCCAGTACAACGTGACATGGTCATTTTCAAGAACTGGGTCGGGCACATACTTGTAATACGGTACCTCAGAATCCACAAGTTTATATTTCAAAGCAAGTTGCTGGTGAATAATCCTGGCTACTTGGTTATGCCTGTGCAAGTACTCGCCGTTAGCCAGACGAGAACAACCAGAGATAATATGTCTGATAGACTCTTATTATTATTATCTTGTAATGTAATAATATTTTATGGCCAATAATGCCAATGTTTGACAGTGTATAATGCATAGATAATATTCCTAGCTATTGTTATTATGTTGCTATTATTCTAAGTTCTCTTGGACCAATTGTCCAAGAGGTATAATTAAACGGACAACTAGTTTTCTGATAAATTACTGACAAGCCTAAATTGAAATAAATGTCTAGCTTGTCTTTCTGTGCTTTATTTCATCAAATCCTTTCCCTACATACCATATTCAAAGTTACTTTTACACATATTAAATAACTAGTAACCATTCTGATATTCAAAGCTTTATATTTGGGTGATACATGTATGTATACATAATAGACTTTTACTATAGATTTTATGGCCATTTTCTAACACGCGCGATCTGCCTGTCCGCTGCAGTGGAGCGCGCCTGCGTTCTGCGTGTTGTCGTGTCTAGTGTTTGTCAAAATATAATATGGATGAAGAAGACTTATTTTAATAGAAAAAAGCTCGAACTCGAGCTCGAGCCCTACTAATAATATTTTTCAAGCATTCAAAGGAAACACCTATTCTAAATATTGATCACAAGTTCTAAGTCTACATCTGCGAACCTAACGTGTATCGGTTTAAGGCAAATTGTATTGAAATCTGTGCGATTCCAGTTTCGAGACAACTCGCTACGTAGTGTTTACGTATACCTATCATGTCTAAGATACGTGCAGGTACCTATTCTTACGATTTCTTTGTTGTGAAGATTCGTGATTTTTATTAAAGCATATTATTTTTTTACAAAATGGAGCATCTCCTTTAATAGAACATTTTTTTTTCTTGATCATTCTTTAATTATTATTCTTAATAAAATTTAGTTGATTATTTAATTGTAGCGGTATCTACAACGCCACATGCGAACAACGCGTCATACTGACGTCACGCAAATCCTGCATCTCGCAAGCAGAGTTTACCGCGCAACTAGCATAGATACAACGGCCCGAAATGAATCATTGGGCAGTTGCCCGCCAGACACAACACCCGTCTGGTCGGAGGATCCTCCCTTTTCTATAGAGTATGAGTGAACTTTACACCCTGTTCCTCATACCTCTATACTGGTGACCCCAAACATGAACGTCAGCGCAGCCTTCGTGCAAATACTTCAGCGTGACGTCATCATCATCACTCCCGCAAGCTTTAGAGCGGCGAGTCACCCAGCCAGCCCAGCACCCACGGCTTCAACGGGTACCCTGACCACCAGCATGCAGCGACCGCGCATACCTGGTCATCACCCTCAGCCTCATCAGCAACCTTGGCACAGCACACTGCACCTTCGGCCGGTCTACAAGCAGAGCCCTTAATATGCCTCTCCTGGTCGACGCCAGCAGTCAGCCTCAACCCGGCGCTGTACCACATCCGACGCACTGGAGCATAACGCAGCGCCACCCCGACTCACTGGGGACATCTTCGCAGACAGTTCCGACTCACCGTGAACTATGCGGCAACCGGTTCCGACTCACTGGAACCTCAGCTGGCCTGGCAAGCATCGCAAGATACAAGACTCAGCCCACTATCGACCTCCGGTCTCCGGGGGGGAGTGATGTAGCGGTATCTACAACGCCACATGCGAACAACGCGTCATACTGACGTCACGCAAATCCTGCATCTCGCAAGCAGAGTTTACCGCGCAACTAGCATAGATACAACGGCCCGAAATGAATCATTGGGCAGTTGCCCGCCAGACACAACACCCGTCTGGTCGGAGGATCCTCCCTTTTCTATAGAGTATGAGTGAACTTTACACCCTGTTCCTCATACCTCTATAATTATCAAGATTCTTATTTTAACAATTAATATATTAATCGATTTCTATTAGAAGGCGATTCTATTATGTATGTGGGCTACATAATAGCCGCTATCTTTATCATCCCTTTGACTTTAAAAGAAAGAAAGAAGGGGGAGGGGGGTGTTTATGGTGTATAAAGAATAATCTATCAACCTATCTAAGAAAGGCACTGTAAAAATCTCACTGTGAAAACTTAGGAGAAGCGAGCTGTCAATTGTGTTAATCCCTAGCATCTGATGGAATGACAACCCACTTCGCCCTTAGGTGAAGTGAGCCACCTTGAGTCACCTTGAACACTTATGTTCAAGGTGATATTTTATAACAAGGACCGTTAAGACTATGACAATACATACATAATCTAGATTATGCCGAGCCCTACGCCTAGGCCGTGAATATATTGGCTCTAGTAATTTCGGTCTACAATTAGTTATAATAAAAATCCCACGAGAACCCAAAACTTTGTCCAACCCCGTCAACAGTTCATACATAATACAGCATCCACCAATGATTACAGGTAACAAGGTCCCAAACTGCCAATCGACTGATTGAAATATAAAGGCGCATACACAATATCACTAAACACAGTGGTCCCGGGGGAAATCACGGGAGGACGACAAATCTTTCCTGCGATCGCATAAAAATACCGTAGGACTGATAATAAATTCAGTTTATTGCGACCACAGGCTCGCCTCTGTGTGTATCCACGCATTTTTTTAAACAAATAATGTGCACCCAGCTTTAGGATACAGATGGCTTAGGATTAATTGTCTTGTCTCTGTTGTTTTTTACTTCGTATCTTTATTTATTGTCGTTTTTGTTGAATTTTAATCAGTGTTAACATTTTATTGGAATTGTTTTTGGTAATCTTGTTGTCGGTGCTATCTGTGCGTTGATTTCTGCTTTGAAGGAATCGTCCTCTCAGTGATTAGCGATGTTTTCTTTTCACTTTATTTTCTTTTTTTGAAGTGAAAACATCTTTAGACGCGTTGGGCATTTTTGAGATAAGAAAACACCATTGAATTCGCGCCACTGTTACCGTAAGCGACACCGCTTCGGAGGTGTTCGGCTGTTCTCGGGATGTACTCGGTTTTAATGTATATCCGATATGTCAGTGAGTGATGGCAAAGTATTCTGTTTGTGTTTTGTTTTCACTTCTGTCGGCACTCCCGGAGTGCCACTGTTTTTTCTTCTTGCATACTTGCGTGCTGACTGTAGTTCTCGCGACAGTAATGAAATCACCATGCTTCTCATGCAGTAGCTAACTTACTGAATAGTAAGTTAGCAGTGGACAGACACCCCGGGATTCCGTGGAAGGTATGTAGTAAGCAAGTTACGATTCTCGTGGAAGCTAGTTCACAATCCGTCATAAATTAAATCGCACTAATATTATAAAGGCGAAAGTTTGTATGTTTGTTACTTCTTCACGTACAAGCTACTGATCGGATTTGAATGGAAGGCATACAGATAGTTTATAATCAGGATTAACACATAGGATACTTGTTATCCCGTTATTCCCACGGGATCTAGATGTATGCGGATGAGACCGCGGGGCGCTGCTAGTTGTATATAAAACAAAAAAAAAGTACCCAAAAACAACCACCATTCACGTTCCTAAAATAAATTATTTTAACAGAAAATATTCCGTTACCGACAAAAAAAAGGAAGATTTATAAAAACAACTTTCTAATACCGAGTATTTTGAAGGGTAAAACAACAACTTCCCTAATGAAGTTAATTATAATAAAAAATTAAAGCGTCTTCATTTTTTTTTATCTTCCTTAATAATATTATTATTAAAATAAAAGCTCTAAATTGCTCTTAGGCGTTATCCTTATTACAGACATAAGGAGCGCCCTACAATAAGGATTAATCATGTTTATTTTATAAGTTACGATTATTGGTATGGTACTTAGCTGGTTTCTTGTGGCTCCCTTCTGAGTCAGAAATAAAGTTTTAGTAATACATTTTGTTTTGTAATAAGAAACTGGCAAATATTGTTTGTGGCTGGTGTCTAGTACAGTGATCTAATAATTGTTTGCTGCACCGGACGACGTCTTACGTCAGCGCCGGCTGTCGCTGAAAACCAGCGCTGGGGCTCTGTTTTGCATAGGGTCGCAGCATAATGCTGAGCGATAGCCGTTTTGCGTGGATGTGACGCATGTTTCCCCCTACCTCTTTTTTATTTTATTTTTTGTGTTTATGTTCTTTTTTGCGTCATGTTCACCGCAAATAAACATATTTTCTTTCTTTCTTTAAATTAAAAGCTTTATACATAATTAAAATGAAATGTACATAATTATATATAACAACTTACTTATACCTAATTAATAAATAAAATAAAAATGTAATATCCTAACTTAACTAAAACTATTAACAAACTAAAATATGTCGTCGGAAAATTCCTCCGTATCGCTGTCGACTGGTAATGTACCCAAGAGACTGGCGGTCTTCCCACGTCATTTCAGCCGAATTGCCAAACTTAAATGGCAGAGCTCATTAATCGCAGAACAGATCGCCGATGGGGCCGAAAAACTCTGGAGTGACGACCGCGTCCGGAAGACGTAGCTTTGGAAGGCCTCCCCACAAAGTGGGCTGATAACCTGGTGAAGGCCGCAGGAATCTGCTGAATGCGAGAAGCACAGAACCGGTCGAAGTGGCGGTGTATGAGGGAGGGCTATATCCAGCAATGGAGGTTTTTCGGCCTTGCCACGTTGTATGGCAATGCTTAGCCTCTAGCTAATATCTTAAACCTAACCTACAGGCTGATTTTGAATTACCTAATTGGAAATCTTATAGTAGTGAAAGTAAACTTTAGCTATTGGACCAAATTACTCCGAAGAAGAAGAAAGAAAAACATCTACTTTATACATTACTAGCTTCTGCCCGCGACTTCGTCCGCGTGAAATTACACCCTCCCCCCATTCACGCTCTTAGGGGTGGAATTTCGAAAAACCCTTTCTTAGTGGATACCTACTCTTCACAAAGAATACACCCTCCAAATTTCATGTCTCTTGGAGCAGCGGTTTAGGCTGTGCGTTGGTATATCAGTCAGTCAGGACTTTGAATTTTATACATAGGGTGACTGGTAATTAGTGACCGATACCTAAACACGTGATTGTACTCATGATAACAAACAACTTTTACTATGGGACCAAACCTGAAATCACGAAAATCAAAATCTGCTGTCCAGTACATTTTGATCAGTTAGGCGAACATAAACGACTAAACAGCTGATTTTTTTTCGCAATTTCAGGTCCCATAGTAAAAGTTGTTTGTTATCATGAGTACAATCACGTGTTTAGGTATCGGTCACTAATTACCAGTCACCCCATATAGAAGAAGAAGATGATGGGGTTAGTATTTTGATTCGTACTCTTTCCACTGCCAACTTGTGTTTGATTTTGTATGTAACCGTACACACACATACATAAACTCACGCTTTTCTCCCTATGGGGTTAAGCAGAAACTACAGAACGCCGCCTGCTGCCATCCTTACGTACTCCTTTTGCTTCATTTACGTTCATACATCTCATCACCGGACCTATGATCTAAAGAACATCATTAGTAAGAAGATAAAACACATCAAATAAATCCCTCACAGCACGTTTCTTTTGCTAAGACTCCTCGCAATGTACCATCGCGGACAATGGCGGTGAACCACTTTTCAACCTTATTACCAAGGGCATAAGGGTGAAAAGTGTTCGACCGCCATTGTCCGTGGCTGTACCTACTACAAATTTCAGTACCTATAAGGTGTTTCGGATCTTCAACTAATGAATATTTATAGAAAAGTGCCCAAGAAGAGATTGCCTGAATTACATTTTGTATTTTAGGTTCAATTAGCTAATTTCATTAGGATTTATCGCTTTCAGGTACAAAAAATTATATAGAAACGGCTATGAATCAATCCTTAGGGAGTGAATATTTTAATAAGAATGTTCAAGTTCTTGAATATAAGAAAAGATTTTAGGATTCCTTCGTCGTGATTAAAGTGTAGATATTTATCACAGGTAAGTAAGTCATCCACCCAATCAATCATCCCACCTGGAAATGAGTTACCTTGGGTAACGAAGTCTTTAAACAGTTTCCGGACCCAGGTTAGCTGAAGCAAGGAAAACCTGTTCAGCTAACCTGGGTCCGGAGTCTGTTTAAAAACTTCATAGACGACTCTGTCTTGGAGTTTAAATGTGGTGCTGTTCCATAAACGATGGGACACTTAATATCGTGTCCTGCGTGTCCATACCATTAATTTTTAACTGCCCCATTAAATTCAATATGATTATAATAAGAATTAGCATTGCCATTCAATGTGGCAATGCTGCCAGTTTTCTGGGCACGTTTCCGGATGACAGCGATGTGGACGAGTGCTTCGACGCCCAAGTGTCCTTTGTTTTTTTTTTAATTTATTTGTATAGTAAGTTACCTGGCTTCAACTTTCTGACTAACTGACCGACTATTTAATTTTGACAATTCAAAAGTGCCTGTACATGGTTTAATTGAAATAAATGCTTTGAGTTTGAGTTCATTTATTTTAGTATCTAGTGTATATAGTTACATTGTAATTGTAGTTAATAAAAAGTATGTTGTTTGTTAAAGGGCACTTTATATTTTAAATTCAAGCCCACACAGAAGGTAATAAATTATTCACATATCCGTGACCGCTTTGCGCCCAATTTTCGGTATACCAAAAATGTTGTGTGGACAAAATAACTAGTGCGACATTACGTTAATTTTAATCCTCTTAAACGGAGCAATGAATACGGTTTAAAACTATACAAAATTGGTGAAATGTGCTGGTTTTGTGGTAGAATCCATTGTTTTAATATTACCAGATATTATGTTGTAGCAGCTGCGTTGATAGACTGTTGCATACACATAATATTTTATTGCTCAACTCATTGCTATTATTTTTAACCGACTTCAAAAAGGAGGATATAACATAATCAGCACATAATGTTCCTACTGCTGGGACGCAGGACTCCTCTCTTCGTGATGGAGTGGGCTGAAAACTACTACGCGGGCCTAGTGCGTTGGCGGATGTCACATATCTTCGAATTTTTGGTGCTAAGACATGCCGATTTCCGCACGATGTTTTCCTTCACCGTTTTGAGAGCAGTGATGATGACATTATTTACACAAAGTAAATTGCTTGCCTGGGTTCGAACCCATGACCATGACTCATCAGTTGGAGCCGTTACCACTGGGCTACCACCGGTCTTGAAAAAAGAAGGATATGTTACGCGTTATCTCCGGCAATTGTGGATCGATTTCGAAAATAATGTTTTTAATGGATTGGGTATGCCTCAGGAGTGGTGCCATATAAATTTTAGTAACTGCTTAGATAGTTTTTGAGTTAGTGTCGATAATATCTATTTAATCCACTTTGTGTATCTTGATGATGCTATTATAATTCCAGTCACTGTTGTTTCCACAACAAGTAGTGGTATACGAATTGGTGTGAGGTAGGTACAATAACTAAAAAAGAAATATACTAAAATCTCTTCGTATTTGTATCATTTTTACTGTGTGTACATAAATAATAAAATGTGGCATAAAACTTAAGTACAGATCCAAAGACACCGACTTCCGAATTTAACGTAATTTTTCACGTTGTAGTGTTTTTTTAGAAGGCGATTGTTTTTTTTTTAGATATTTACCTTCTTTATAACTTATCAAACTCTACCGGGCTGTAATAAGGTTGTCATCTTAATAAAGCTGCAAGACTACATTTGCCATCATCTCTTCAGAATTCTTCCAAATATTCAAATGCTTACACAAAAACGCCAACAGAAATGTAAAAAAAAAACTCCAAATACTAGCCACAGCAGAAATATTATACTCGACACACGAACAAAGTCATAATGGCACAAAATTGCACGTATAATATATACAGTATGAGATACGCGTTACGTTGCACGCTATCTGTATAAATCAACGTTGTGTAAATTGACGGTCCACCAAGCGAAATACGCAGCTGCCTCCGTCGGTTTACGGAGATGATTGCGGAAGAATGGATATGGTTGGTTGAATTTTTTGCTGTTTCTGACTACATGTGATTCTTTAAAATGTCGTACGAGAAAGGAAATAGGTTTAGGTTCATTCTTTACGTAGGTTATTTCATTGGAAAACCAAAGGCAGACATTTCAAAGAAACGCTTGTGAACTTGAGATTAAACAATATTTTATGATAATTAATAATTATTTGAACTCAAAAGGACTGCTCGGTATTAATTCAAATTATGACAATATAGAAACAATCTATACATATAATAAAATCGTAGGAAAGTCAAAACTGTACATTGAATATTTTTTTAAAAGAATACTTGGGGCGTGATCTACAATTGATTTCGAAGCCGAAAATATAGTTTTTAGAATTTTTGTCTGTTTGTCTGATTGTCTGTATGTATGTCCGGGCTAATCTCTAAAAGTGCTGCATGGATTTACATCAAATTTTGCATGAATATTACTAAGAGGTCGGGTCAACATATAGGCTACATATTATCACGCTATCACCTACGGGGGAGGAGCTGTGAATCTTTATTTTTTTTACGCATTCTGTGACAGCGTGTAATCTAACGACGCATATTTAAATGTTGTTTTTGAGTAAGTCATGCTATTATCTAGCTTTACACTATAAAAACTACGCCATTTAAGTAACTTGGGCAGAGAAACATAGTTTAATGAATGTTAGTAGTACAAAGAAAATTTAGAAGCAGCGCCATCTATGAGATTTCATAAAAATCAAATGAAGTTACATGTTAACAATTTTTGGAAATTAATAATTTAAATTTGATCATGTTGGCGAGGTTAGTAGTTAGTTATTCTTAAAATTCATAGATGGTAATGTGCATTTTCTTCATAAAAGTTGTATCGTATAGTTCGTTTTGATAAATTCAAGGTCCAACAAAACCCTCAAAATCTTGAGCAGAGTTGAGGAAGACAATTAAAAAAAAATGCGGTGTTAAGTATTACAAAAACATTGACTGTTAATACTTTTGTTCGGTATTTATCTGTGTGATTAATGCTTGGTAATTAATATATTTTCATGTCGTATACCTAATTATAAACTTAAATGTGATGTAAAACGTCGCCTTCTCGACGGTTACCAAAATTGGGATGACACCCTCGCGGAGGCGAGCGTCAGTGACAGTCCCAGCCGCATGCGTCATCTGTTTGCCGTCATCTTGGTGTTTTGCGGAGTCGCGAACCCAGTAGCTTTGTGGGAGAAGTATCGCCATCATCTGTCTGAAGATTTTCTACGAGCTTTGAGGCGTGCTACTGGAGACAAAGTCGAAGTAACTGATGAACGCATGCTGAACACCTGTCTCAGTTCACTTCAAGATGTGGTCATTTCTATCGGCGGCAAATCGGCAATCCACTGATCGAATATGAGTTACCAGCTCCCCAATCATCACCGCATCAAGACCGTGGAAATCGGGAGTATAACGCTGAGACAAATTATGATCCGGGCGAAATTACCACCATACGAAATGACCATGTCGCTTTGTTCTCTTCAGAGCAAAAACAAATTTATGACACCGTCCTTGAAAGCGTTGGGCAAAACCAGGGTAAAATGTTTTTCTTGGATGCTCCTGGTGGAACTGGAAAAACATTTGTTACCACTGGCATACTTGCAGAGGTTAGGAGGCAAGGCAAAATTGCTATTGCTGTAGCGTCGTCGGGAATCGCTGCCACACTGCTTCCGAGTGGCAAGACAGCACATGCGATGTTTAAAATTCCTATCGATTTAGAGAGCGCCGAAACGCCTGTTTGTGGTGTGTCACGTAACAGCGATAAGGGACAAGTGCTCAAGGATTGCTCTCTGATCGTATGGGATGAGTGTACGATGGCCAATAGGAAGGCAGTTGAGGCCGTGGACAGAACCCTGCAGGACATCCGCAGGAACGAACATTTGATGGGTGGTGTCACAGTTCTGTTCAGTGGCGATTTCCGGCAAAAGCTTCCCGTGGTGACGTGGGAATCGAGGGCTAACGAGGTGAATGCTTCGTTGAAACGATCTACGTTGTGGTCACGAGTTCGTACGCTGCGCTTGACCATTAATATGAGAGCTCGACTCGGCGGCAATGCACGTGCTCAATAATTCTCCGATGTTCTTCTAAGTCTTGGCGAAGGCACTCTACCAGAAGAGAGAGGTGGACAGGTGGTGCTTCCAGAGTCTTTCGGTAGAGTGGTATCCAGCTTAGAAGAACTCATTCGCTGTGTGTACATCAGTCGTATACCGCACCAGCAGAATTCTTGGGTGTGTGAGCGGGGCATTTTGACGCCCAAAAATGATCAGGCTGCAGCAATTAACGAATGCATTCTCTCGGAAATTGAGGGGAATGGTCTACACCACGATAAACACTTTTGTCGAGCAAGATGACGCCACACATTATCCCGTGGGATTTCTGAACTCCCTGTCAGCAAGTTGACTTCCAGCGCATACCATCAAGCTAAAGGTCGGCCCGATTATGCTTCTTCGGAACCTATCTCCTCTGAAGTTTTGTAACGGGACCCGCCTTAAAGTCATCTCGCTCCACAGACACACCATTGAGGCGGAAGTTCTTACGGGTTGTGGCGTCGGCGAGGCAGTATTTATACCACGCATTCCCCTCATACCTCATAACTTCCCGTTCCAGTTCAAGCGCGTACAGTTCCCCGTGAGTGTTTGCTTCGCGATGACCATCAATACGTCGCAGGGGCAGACACTGAGGGCAGCGGGTGTCGACCTCAGGACGAGTTGCTTCTCACACGGGCAACTGTACGTCAATTGCTCCCGCGTCACCAGTCCTCACTCTCTCTACATTTTGGCTCCTGGCAGCATAACTACCAACGTAGTTTATAGGGAAGTGTTGTAAGGTATGATACCTTTGTACGTATTTTTACTCTTTTGTGTCCTGGAATGTATTCCTGCATTATTTTCTCTATTTCCTTCAGTCACATCTTATGACTGAACTCAGCAGGATTCCAATATAACTCCCTGAACTTGCTTCGCTTGAAAAAAAAAAACTTATATTTTAATGCTGTTTTAAAAGTTGTTTCCTTATAATGCTATAGCGACACTGGCATCTTAGGTATTTTTAGTGCTGTAGAGCCTTCACGCAGACGACGTCGCGGGCAGCAGCTAGTATTTAATAAACCAGTTGATGGAAACTATTTCATCAAATAGTTTATTAAATACTGCTTAAATCGTAAATCTACGCCAACGTGTAAATGTGGACGTAGATTTACGCTTTTATTTATGGTAAACTGTCCCTGCCTCTGGAGTGGCTCTGGCCTCCTACAATGTGGACCGATGACTTGGTGAAGGCCGCAGGAATCCACTGAATGCGAGAAGCACAACCGGTCGAAGTGGCGATGCTTGGGGGAGGCCTATCACCAGGTGGACGTCTTTCAGCTGAAGTTATGAAACTCACCCTATTGAAAAGCGTTTTCGAAAAGGAAACGAAAAAAAGCCAAAAAATAATACAAAAGTAAGCAAAAAACATGAAAATAGAATTTGTGTGTAACTCCGTTTCGGTCTTTGCGAAATGTATGCCCAATCTGACCATTCCAGCCTCAATAAAACACATTCTCCTTTTATCCAAGTCCCTTCATAACTCCGAACATTATATACTTGTATGTGTTGGGAACAAAATAGCATACGATGTTCGTTGGCACTACATTATTCAAGCAGTAAATTTGATTGTCCAACTCTAAATAGAAACTCACATCATTTAGTTACGTTTCTACAAATGGTGCGTCTGAATGTGCTAAAGATTTATTTTCTATTATATTCTGTTCTTATTCTGAATTCAGAAGTTATTTGGGAGACAGTTACAAAGTATAATATTAAGACCTTGAGTGCCATTTATGTCTGTTGTTTCATTCACATAGAATTCAATAAAAGAAATAGGTATTTAACCGATCGTCTAAAAACATAGTTTATTGATCTTCTAATGATGGATTTTTTATTTTTTATTAATGAACCTCAAAAATTATTTGCACTTTTAATGATGCATACTTTTTTAAATAATTGAGCCTCTCTCGACCAAATGGTTCAGGTTAGGTTAGAACTGTGACCAACCGAGCGAGAGCCGCGCAAGCGCTATACCTACATCCAGTTACTTCGCTTTTAGTTGTTTGTTTTATGTTTAGTTGTTTTGTTTTTACCCCAAAATAGGAATTATGAGGTTCACAAAAAGAGGCGCAATCATTATATTAGAATGCTTTATAATATTTTAGGAGCGCACAATGAGAATTATTAGAGGCTTCGTCAAATAAATGCCCTATACACAAAATTAAATGCCCTATACACAAAATTATTTGAAAAAATATTAAAATCACGCCTCACTTCAATAATTGATAAAAATATAAAAACAATTGACATTCGCTGAATACCTTCGTGTCAAGTTTCTATGAAACGTTTGAATGCAATCATTGTTTCCAATATTTCAAGCGGCTGCCGTTCATTTTAAACGATTTCATTTTAATTGACGGATCAATTTTGAAAAACAATACAAAGTAATATTATTTAAGTGTTCAATAAAGAAAAAAAATTTGCCTATTTTAATAAATATCTTAGTCAGTACCTATGTATAGGTATTATAGATACAGTCACGGAAAATAATTCATCATTTGCCTAGCCTTTTCCCAAAAAAAAATTGAAGTTATTAGTCAATTTTAGTAACCATTAATTTCCCTGTTTAGCAAGAGGCCTGTAGCGGAGTCTACAACACCACATGCGAACAACGAATCATACTGACGTCACGCAAAATCCTGCATCTCACAAGCAGAGTTTACCGCGCAACTAGCATATATAAAACGGCCCGACATGAATCATAGGGTAGTTGCCAGACACAACACACGTCTGATCGGAGCATCTTCCCTTTTCTATGGAGGATGAGTGAACTTTACACCCTGTCCCACATACCTCTATAGGCTTTTGACAGTAAACTGAAGATAATCTTTAAGCCCTATTGTAACAACTAGAAGAAATAGCAGGTAAAAATTGTTATAGGTACACATTTCAAGATTTCAATTTTATTTTACAGTTTCGCTAGTCCCAGTGATTTCCGCCCTCGCTCAGATTTGTAAGGAGGTGCACGGAAATGATGACTCGCAACTTTAGATTTAGCGCACCAATTCTGCTTTCGTGCATGTATTATTTGACCTCGAGAGCGTGCAAATCCGTGCTAGTCTCAAATTGACGACAAGGAAATGTCTTTTCAATATTTGATATGGCGTTATTTTCGGTTTTAAATAATTTTAATTTATATGATTATTTATTTTTAATTTTCTACTTTTATTGTAAACCTGCTAGCGTGCCATGTACTGGTGTGATGACATGTCAAAACATTGAGATTTCTATACTATGTATATCTAAGTGAAATATTAATGTGGGTATCACACACTTATATAAATCTTCCGGAAGAAATTCTCTAAATGATGGTGTAAAACGCATCGAAGTCCGATCAGATCGAGCCTGTGTCAGTAATTAAGAAAAACTAAAGCCCTCACACAGACAGACACGAAAGGCGAATTTGTTTTATACTATATATAAAAGATCTACCTTTATATAAAGTCTAAGTTTAAACCAATTATGCTCACAATCAATGGGTGATGCTACAAGGGCAAGGAGATCTCTTACAGCTAACCTTTAGAAGTGTGGATAAGGTGAAAGGTCAAATTAAAAATAATTCAAAATGTATAAAAATCTAAAATACTTTAAAGATAAGATAAGACGATCTAAGAGTTTAAAAAAAACCTCTGAGAATAATTGGCGAAACAAACTCAAGGGTCAAAGCCTCTTTTAATGTCAAGTGAAGATAATGTAGATTAGTGCTACTAATGTAGAAAGAACCACACCGATTTGAACGGACCAGTCAAGTCACTCACAGGATTACCTAGTTCAGGCACAAACCATGGTGAACTTGACATAGATTTAAGAAAAACTGAGGAGCATCGGAACAAAGAACGATATATCCAAGTTACCGTATTTTACACAAATTAGAAAAAAGTTTGTAACTTTTTTAATGTTACAGCTCCTTAGATATGTATGTGTCGGGTTTTGATTGGACCACTGTTTTGTGATATTTTTTTAAAGCTGGAAATGTCTGTTTTTGAATAGATTTCTTTCCTGAAGGGTATGTAATACAACATTTTGCAACGGAAAAAAAATATAAAAAAATAATGGCATAAATGCGACATATCGGTTTTTGTTCCGACGCTCCTCAACTGTATTTAACGTTATTCCTTATATTTTTTAATGAATTTTATTATAAATTTTATTTTTATTATATAATACAAGCATTAGTCAGTAATCGTGTAGCTCAACTCAAAACTTGAGGCTTAAATCTGCACAAACTCTTCCCCCAATTTCTTCCCCCAATTTGCAACAGCAAACAAACAAAAACGAAAACCTAACAGGACTTATACACAGTTCCCCAAAACAGCAAGCGTCAGCGCTAAGAAATGCCAATTTCTAAAACCAAAGTTTGCCTCAATAATCCAGAATGTTCCGTTCACAACTTCACCTAAGCCTCTTACGTCGTTTTTGTGTACGACTTTTTCTCGCAACATGCTAGAAAATAGTATGCTAGGAGTAGAAAGTTAATCTTTGGCCCTTAAAATTTCTGCAGTGAAGTTTTGGAGTGCGATGGTGTTTTCGTGTAATTAGGAGTTGTTACGTTTTATCTGGTCGTACGTAGTAAAAAACCACATGTTTAGGAAAACAAAATCAATTTAGAGAAAAAAAGAAAGGAATAAATAGATTTATTTGGTATCTAAAATTTCGTGAAACCCTATACAAATTTAAAAAAAAATGAGTGAAAGCAAAAGTAAGTCGCAGTTTGTAGTCAGAATTTCACAATGATATAATGTGCTCGATAAGAAGTGGAAAATGCATTGAAAACATTTTAAACAACTCGAATTAGTAGGTAATAAACCTATTCGAAGTTCGATAATAATACTGTAGGATTTGACCAGTTTCGTAGACTATAACCAGCTTAGTCAATTATGAATAGTCTACAGACTTCTGATGACCACCGATGAATACTCAAACCAGCATATCGATCTAACACATACTATTCATCGCTCACCACCACCAATAAAGCAATTGAACTGAACATACCATTAAAGATTCCGGTTCAATACGTACCCAAGACGAACGCCAATGACGATATCAGGCCATTCCGGTGATAATTGGCATAGATAAACAGACGGACAGCCGGATTGCACGGTAGATGGACAACGGCCTAATTGGCGCTATAATCACACACGGCTGGAGCACCCAAAATGAGGAATTCGACATTCGAAGCCCGGATGACGTGTGAATGGAAATCGTGACGATTCCGAGAAGGATGGAGAAAGGGATGAAAATGTTTTTGGTTCAGAGATAGATTCTCTTTTTGAAGTGGGTGTTTGGGATTTGTGTTGACAGTTTTGATGGCTTACTTTTTTTGTGTAACGTTTTCTTTGGTCCTTATTTTCATGTTTTCCCAATTTTCTGTTTTATTAAAGTCTAGGAATTCCAAAATAGCCTTTTTCAGCTCGGTTAGGATCTAGTTTGTTTACCGTTTGATTTTTCCTTTAACTAAGTTATTTGATGACCATGTTGGTCATTCAAATTTCAGAGTAATTAATTATCATTTAATTTTTCATTACATTCAATTTTGTGAATTTTTAGGATTTAATGTTTTAATATTCAACCACTTCTATATTTTTCAATAGATTTTATTAAAAATAAGATCGATTGATTTAACTTGCATAAAATCACAGTCATTGTTGCGTTTGCCCCTATAATCTCCATTCGAAAAGAATCTTTCAGATAAATGGACACTTTAGGGGAAAAACCGAGACATCAAAAGGGCAAAATCCCCTCACAATTATTGTCGCCATAAACCAAGACCCATAACTCGAAGACTATCAATCGGCTATAAAATTAACTATAGCTCATGTAGGCTATATTATAGGCTACATGGTACGGAATCCTTTGCCACTGTTTTGTTTGTGTTTGTGACAAACGGCAGCCCTTATTTATTTTGGAGTTCGTCGACATTGCTAGCAAATCCGGAGCGCTTTGCTAAGGATTAGGGTCACCACGGGGCGATATAATAATTGGTTGCAGTTCCCGAAATTGATATTTGGAGGTGGTTAAGTTTGTATGTGATGTGATTTTCTTTAGAATGGTTCAACTAAGATGTAGTTTAAACATAGTAGCTTTTTCTACTATTCATTCATTAGGTACCGGTAAAATGGGGTTAGTTTGATTCTACGGGTTTACTTTGATAACAACTTTCGACTTATGAAAAACTTAACTTAACTTAAATTTTATTAGATTTAAATATATAGATTTGAACAAAAAAAAACAGTTATTTGTATTTATCAAAGAATCCCACCCAGAAACCATCATCTTAAAACAACTGCAGCACAAACATTTGTGGACCGATATTAATTTGTTTTTTGGGGTTACTATCAAAATACGTACCAAAAACTAGTGCGATCAAAGTATCCCCGATGCAGTATGAAGTTGATCACGATGATTATATTTTTTTTTCTCATAAAGGAGTGTCCAAAAATATTACTTTAATGTAAACATATACAACCCATAAAACCGATATTACATTTACTTTTGTAAAATTTTCAGCCTTCTTAGTACAGAAGCCGTTCCCAACATAATGTAGTTGGGAAAAGGCTAGGCAGATAATGATTTCTGAATCACAAAATTTTATGGTGCAAAACTATCTTAAAATATTTGAACATTCTAAGTTATTAGTTTTAAATAATATTAACAGAGAGAGCCGTAAATAACATAGAATACGTTCATAACACTCTCCACAATTCACAAATATCACACATTACCATAAACATTCACTATCGATAGACTCAAATAAAATCTAATGACGTCATAATTCCAGTCCTATCTTCGAATCCAAGATGGCGACCCTAAGTACGATAAATACAGACTGTTTGCCGACTAAGGAGAGAGAGTACAGTAAGTTGGCAAAATATAGTTTGTGTTGCACTGTTTTACAGCTGATGGGGTGGAAACCCCATGATAGGGCACGCGACCCCCTCGCGTGCCCTTTAAATGGGGAAATACCTATGAATATATATGTCGTCAAGAAATCTTGGTATTGAAGCACCTTAAAAGAACGTTCATTATCTTCATCATGTTTGCAAGATTTACAATAAATTATATAGTAATTATAGTAGTATTATTAGTAGTAGTAATTATATTATATAGTAGTTTCTAATCCTAAAAGTTACTTGAAATAATTTTTTGTATATCACGGAGAGAACAGAGAAAATTCTGACGAGAGAGATTCATCAAATGAAGACGCGTATCTTCATTTCACAGAATTTTCTCTGAATTCATATTAATTAAAAAAAGCGATGAGGTCGCCCGCTTGCATGTTTTGTAGTGTTAAATCAATCTGTCAAATTTCTTTAAACGGTTTTCAACTTTATTGCTAAAGTATAAGGTTCAAAGTTGATTGGGAAGATTTGACAATTTCGGGTAGCTTGATGTGGAAATAAATAAATAATAAATGATACGCAGGCACTTTAGTTCAGTGCTGTCTGCACCTTTTCTTAGCTTAATCTGTGGTGATAATCAATTACAATTGCTAGTTTCAGTAACAAAGCAGGTCCACAGTTGCAAAAAAACTTTAGCTCAAGCCATGCATCTGGAATACCTAAGTGCTACCTACAGAGATAGATTCTCTGCGACTGCGAGTATGGGCAATGCCCTGAGGACTTCTATACGAAGCCAGTAGCGCCATCTGTCATACTGAACATGAGCTATCGGCGCAACGTGTGCGATTTGTACCCTGAATGCATTCCCTGCTTTTAACGTAAGTGGGTTCATGCTACCTGAGAAATGAACAGTATATTTCTCATTGGAAAAGCGTCAAATGAAATTGGAATTTTAATTGAACTTGTAATACATAGTTTATAAAGTTACTACAGGGTCAAAATGAAATTGGCTAGCGAAACTCCGCAGACGTGATGGGTATCGATGTCTAAACACTACAAAACAATTTGTTTTTAGTGGTCAACCTCTGTTGGTAGTGTAGTTACTTGAACTATGAGTTGAGAAAAACAGTTTTTTTAACTGATACCCATAACGTCTGCGGAGTTACGAAAGCTAATTAATTTTAACCCTGTTTAATCAGGTAATGAAAAACATACAGGATTACAAACAGGATTTTTGAGCGAAGCACGTCCTATTGCATATAACTTCTAAAAACACAGAAATATTAAAGTAAACGTTAATTCAAAACCCACCAAATCATATTAGCTACAAACTTCTAAAATTTATTTTATAATTCAGGTTTTCCTTTATTTTAAAATTGTCATACTTTACGATTTAAAACTGTATCTTCATCATTACATGGTTTAATTTTCATTGCTACTGAAATAAATTTATGACGATTTCAACAGCGTTTTGTTAATCTAAAATCAACTTAATTTTTGATAGCATAAAGTTTATATTTGTGTAAATACTATTAACATGTATTTCTATTTTCATATTGGCGTTTAGTATAAAAGTGGTGTTTCCTTGTTAATGTAATTTTCTCTTTTGAGAGAATATGGTGGTTTAATTAGATGCCGACCGACGCTCAAAGGCGACTGCATTTCAAAAATTAAAAGCAAGCGCAGTTTCAGTTTTGCTTAAATGTTTTATACGAATATTGTACTTAGTTGCAAAGCCAATATATACGCTGTAAATGTTTATTAATTAATTTTTATACGGCCAAAGTAATATTCGGGGTGCATAAAATAATGTTTGTTTATTTTTGTAGAAGTTGAGTATTTCTAGTATTTGTGTAGGTGTCTGATTAATCTATGGGTGTCTGTGGCTTACATCATGGCCATACCTCCTCAAGGACCAACAAGACTAATATTTATCTACTAGCTGTGCCCGCGACTTTTATTTATTTATTTTTATTTTCAGCCATTTCTGTCCCACTGCAGGGCAAATGCTTCCCTTCCCTCCTTCCACTATCTCTGTCCAGTGCCCACGCCAATCCTTGTGGAAAGAGTCGAGTTCGTCCCGCCATCTCATTCTGGGCCTGCCGCGTTGCCGTTTGCTGCTGTTTGGGACCCATTGTGTGGTTACTTTAGCCCATAGCTCCTCCGGCATGTGACAGATGTGACCAGCCCAGTTCCATTTTAGCTTGGTAGCCGTGTGACCTACATCTGCAATTTGAGTTTTAGAACGCATTATCGAGTTCCTTATACGATCAGTAAGTTGCCGACTTTTATTTATTTAATTATCGACTTACATGTACCATTACAGGATATAACCCAATGCGGTAAATACGCTTATCCTAACTTAAATTATACTAACATCTATAACTTCTTATAAATAATGCATTCCTTGTGAATTCACTCAGAGAACAAAAGAATAAGTTCGTCCCACTCGCTATGAGGTTGAGCGTGCGGAGTGCACGCGTCAGGGGCGCCTCCCGTGTATCATCATTTCAGCCGAAAGACGTCCACAGCTGGACATAGGCCTCCCACAAGGTGGACCGACGACCTTGTGAAGGCCGCAGGAACTCGTTGGATGCGAAACACTAAAACCGGTCGAAGTGGAGATGCTTGGGGGAGGCCTATGTTCGCGTGTATGTCGGATACTAATTCATCATCATCTGCCTAGCCTTTTCCCAACTATGTTGGGGTCGGCTTCCAGTCTAACCGGATGCAGCTGAGTACCAGTAGTTTACATGAAGCGACTGCCTATCAACCCAGTTAGTGGGTAATATGAAACTCTTTGGTAAGACTGGTTGTCAGACTTTCGGGCTTCTGACGATGACGACCCGTAACGACTATCAAAGATCTACGAATGACAGCCGGGACCAACGGCTTAACGTGCTTTCCGAGGCACGGAGGGGTCTCGGTATGTAAAGATGGTCACCCATCCACAGACCAACCGCGGCAAGCGTAGCTTAACCTGATCGATCGACCTGTGTGGCTGTTATTATGTAGATTCTTTGTCTAAAATAAAAGAGGGCTGGTTCGAGGTGGCGCGGGAAAAAAGTTCCTGGAAGGATTTGGGGGTGGCCTTTGCTCAGCAGTGGGAAAGTATAGGCTAACAAAAAAAAAAGTTTCTCCCAATAACATCAGTTATCTGCCAGAGAAAGTCGCGTCAAAATCGGTCCAGCCGTTTTGGAGATTATCCGGAACAAATAGACAGACAAACAGACAGACAAATATTTTAAAAATTGTTTTTTTTTTTTTATAAATACTGTATATACTTTCATATGCATTTAGGAAAAGCTGTTATTTTGACATTACTAACAGACACTTAAATTTTATTTATTTGTATGTATAGATATAGAAGGTACCAACTTACATAAATCAGCTGCCTGAGCAAGTGTGTAAGGTATTTGATCACAGAAGCTTCGAACGAGACATTTTTATAAAATCAGTAAAATTAAAACTTCCTCAAGATGTGCCTAGAACAAATTTCATAAAAAACTCAAAAACAAAATCTTAGAAAAATTGACACGAAAAAATCAAGCTCGAAGCTCAAAGAGCGTAACCAAAAAGCATCTCTATGTGCCAGATTTCCCCAAGACGGCCTCCCATAGATTCCCATACCCCATTTCGAAACAAAATGGCTGAAATTCCCAGTCAATTTCATTTGTACGTGTGGCAGCTGCAAGGGGAGTACATTATTTGCGCTTAATATTTTAGAGCCAGATTTACCAATCTGGCTCGTTTTAGTCTATATTTCTATATGTTTAAGCTTTGAAAGATTAGTGGTTATGATTATTATTTTACTGAGGATTGAAGTATACCCGCATGAGTGACCTCGTATGTTTAATGATTTATTTTACTTTAACATAAGACGAGAATCTGACAATTATATTAGCTAAAGATAAACTATTATTAGACAAAATATTCATACTCTCATCTCACAAATTCCAGACAAACTGACATGATCATCTTCCATTCATCCGCGAACACATCACAGTCAAGTTTAGGTTTAGAGTCCAAGAGAGCGTTGAACGCGGAGAGAGTTCGAGGAACATGGGACATGTTATAGAGGGAGAACTTAGCCCTGATAACGGATTAGGTTCGACCTGGGTACCGAACACCTTGTTTCGAAGCGATCCATACGGACATTAGACAGCCTCGAAAGTATTTGAGCGTTTTCTGTTTATGTTTTCTGTGTGAATCTTCTACCTGGGTGTCTGTACAGGCGCCAGCATTTCAAGCTACCCGAAACTGTAAAAAATTCCCAATCACCTTTGAACCGTATGCTTTAGCGATAAAGTTGAAAATCTATTAAAGAAATTTGGCAGATTGTAGTAGCTTGATTTGCTGACGTCTGTACATCAATCAACAAATCAACTCAGCCTATCGCAGTCCACTGCTGGACATAGGCCTCTCCCATGCTGCGCCACAAAATCCTGTCCTCTGCCTTCCACACCCAGTCTATCCCACCCACCTTTTTAAGGGCGTTGGTCCATCAAGCTGGGGAGCGTCCCACACTACGCTTGCCGTTACGCGGTTTCCACTCCAGGACTCGTCTGCTCCACTGGCGATCCTTCGGCAAACAAAACCACTGCCACTTCAGACATTATTAAAAATAATTTAGAACTCCTGTTACCTAGCACCTCCAACGTATAAATACAAATGTCGTACGTAGTAGTTCCAAACATAATTTTATAGCCATGATTGATAGTCGCGAGTTGGCGGAACAGCATAACCTCAGCATTCAACTTTCTAGTCTTAAAAATCTTTTACTCAAACTCAAAGGATCTTTACATAATAACCACGTTATTTTTGCTTTTAAAACATTCTAACGATCTCGCCAAATGTCACAGGATAAAAGCCACAGCCTTACCTAAAGGTTAGGCTAGAATTTTAGCACAATAATTGGGAAATTGAATTTTCATGTCCTTTCTGCCTAGGCTGAGGCAAATTTTGCCGTAATTATTGCATTTGCGAGAGTAACTTTTTGGCCGCAGTTCGGTTGACTGGACATTTCAACCACTCAAAAGGTTTGTTGTAGTAAGATTGGAGTTTATTTGCGCGTCCGTATGTTTGTTTGTGGTTTTCTTTGAAACTTAGGGGTTTATTTATAACCGACTAGCTTCTGCCCGCGGCTTCGCCCGCGTGGATGTCGGAAATTATCCCAAGAGACAGTACCGATGAAGTAGCCTTCGCTAGAATGCTACCTATCTCCTTGCCAAATTTTACCGAAATCCGCTCAGTGGTTTAGGTGCGAAAAGGTAACATACAGAAAGAGGTACTTTCGATATGGCTCACTATTTTGGACTTCCACATAAAAGGTAGATATATTATGTCGCGTTCATTTATTTAGAACTGTTTAAGACTAACAGTCCCACGATACATTATACTCGTGTAACAACAGCGCGTCTGCGAGATTCAGTCGTTGTAAAGGTTTCTGTGGCTCTTTGGGACGCCATGTAAGTCGCCTGCTGCTGACGTCGAGCTTGGGACTGTACTGGTGTTTCTGCATGCTAAGTATTGATGCCGATCTTGGGATTGTTCTGGTGTTTCTGTAGCCCGTTGAGACACCAGATACTCAGCATGCTGTTGATGCCGATCTTGGGACTGTTCCGGAGTTTCTGCTGCCCGTTAAGACACCAGATACTCAGCATGCCGTTGAAATCGAGGTTGATACTGTTCTGGAGTTTCAGCAGCTCGTTGAGATGCCAGATACTCAACGTGTTGTTGAAGCCGATCTTGGTACTGGTCTGGTGTCTTAGTAGCTCTGTGTGCCTGCTCATTCACCACCTGCTCAAACCTACGCAGCTCAGTTTGTTGAGACGTCTCGGTAAGTCTAGCTATTTTCATAGCTCGACCTTGATTAGAGCTTTGTGAAATATTAGACTTACGCTTTCGATTCATTATTGTAAATCACAAAATCGGTAGTAATTTTCAAACTAACTAAAACAATTCCAATAGCTAATTAAGAGGAAAACGAATCTATCTTCTTATTTATTTATTTATTTAATACTTTAAGCACAAATGTACAGAGGCGGACTTTATGCCATAGGCATTTTCTACCCGTCTACCTTTGGGTGATGCAGAGACAAACAGTGGTAGGTGCAATCCTTAACATTGAGGAATAAATATTTTAAATATAAAGATACGCATCGCATTCTTACTACTTACAACGCAACCTAAACCTAAAAGTAACAAAAAAAAAACAATTGTAATAATCTAAGTAATTAAAACAATCACGAATCTATTTCGGTAAGTACTTAATACTTTTACAAATACCTACAACCTATACCTAACCCGTGACCTAAGTAACTAAAAATACAATCCTATAATTAAGGCTGGTTTTATAGTCACGCCGCTAGACGCGCCTCTGGGCAGCGCGCGCTTGAACCATGGTGCACTGTATTACTGAACGGCGCTGCTCATTGCTCAAGCGCGCGACTTTGAAACGCAACTACTACCCCATACATATCCGAACGCGCGCGCTGCCCAGCGGCGCGTCTAGCGGCGTGACTATAAAACCAGCCTAAACAAACAAAGAAAACAATTCTAATTTATGACTGTAATAATTAAATTAAAAACGAATCTATATTTCTACTTAAAATGTACTACCTAAAAATTTAAATAATTATGCCTACTGTAAGTTAGTAATAAATCGCTTCGAATCGAATAAGCTGTAAAAAAAAAACAACCGACTTCCAAAAAAAAACACTACAAAGTGAAAAATAACTTTAATTTCGGAAGTCGGTGTCGTTGGTTCCACATTTTCGTTTTTTTGACACCGACTTCCGAAATTAAAGTTATTTTTTACTTTGTAGTTTTTTTTTGGAAGTCGGTTGTTTTTTTTGTAAAAAAGTTTTTATTTTTCGCTTTTTAGTTGTACCTACCCCATAATACAAATTAATATAACACTACTTGCTATGTGAATATTAGTGACAGGAAGATAAACATCATCAATATAAACTAAGTGGAAAACAAACGTACTTACCTATTGTTGAAGCTAATTCCAAAACTACCCAAGCAAAGTTCATAAAATTTATATGGGACCACCTCTGAAGCATACCTTATTCATTAATTAGACTTGATGCTGATAATCCTGGCTGCAACATCAGGCCAAACTTATGTCAACTTTGCATTGAACTTAAAATTTAGTCCTGTTTAAAATGAGCCCAAACACGACTACGGTGCTGTAATTTCAAGGTTTGTACTTTTTCTGATGCTCCTGGCTTCAGCATCAGGTCTCTATGTACTTCGGTGTTCCTCATTAACAGTACGTTTATCCACACATCGAGCCCTTTTCAATGAGCCTAAACACGATATATCTGCTGTTAGTTGTCGAGGAGTTAGGTACTCTGCAGAGTATCCTGACTACAGCATCAGGTCATGACTTGATGATCATGAGACCATATGTGGCAAATGCCCTATCAAACATCAAAACAATTTACTAAAACAGTCCTTGCCTGTTCGAGTAACTTCTTACTGTTATGGAGTTGTACCTTCCATCATCAGGCCAGCTACCTGAGATGGTGACAACCATACGCAAATACACAAGATACTTCATAAAATATGCGAAAAACAATAAGTGAGCCTATAAAATTTGAGGGTTGCCCTCGATTTCTCTAAGATCCCATCATCAGATCCTAATTTGGTGACAGTGGGACCACCTCAGAACTATCTACTTTCGAACAAAAAAAGAATTTTGAAAATCCGTCGACAATTGGCGGAGTATTCGATGAACAAACATACAAAAAAAAAAAAACATACAAACAGCCGAACATAGTACCTCCTCCTTTTTGTGAAGTCGGTAAAAAATACGCAAAATGAACACTCGGCGATGCGATGGCGCGTCATTGCCTGGACCGCCTCCAACCCCGCTCTGCGCGCATTAATGGCGCTGCACTCAGGTCAATCTTATCGTGATAACTTTTAAAGTATTCGTCCAAATTGCTTAGTGTAAAAGACAAAGTTTATCTACATTAAATAACAAAAGCGATTAATGTATTAATTTTGATAAGAATTAACTAAGTACTCTAAAATGTGCATTGTAAAAAAAGTATCCAATTTAAATGTATTTATGGCTCACTATTTTGGATATAATGGCTTCCACATAAAAGATAGATATATGCTGTCGCGGACTTTTATTTAGAATTGTTTAAGACAAACAGTTCCACGATACATTATCTTCGTGTAACTCTAACGGTTTAGGCAGCGCACGCCAAGATAGCTCTCAGAGGTCAGGGATTTTTCCGACTTACTTGATACTTATCGTTATATTATGGCCAAATCACACAAAATCTTTATAAATTGTAGTCTATGTGTTATTCTGATGTATAAGCTATATTACTGTGAAGTTTCATCGAAATCCGTTCAGTAGTTTTTGCGTGAAGGAATAACAAACATCCAAACAAACTTTCGCATTTATAATATTAGTAGGATGATGATTAAAGTTAAGGAAGAGGGCCTTGTGGCTAAGTAATAACAGCCGCATGGGTCGATCAATCAGGTTAAGCTACGCTTGCCGCGGTTGGTCTGTGGATGGGTGACCAATGACCATCTTTACATACCAAGACCCCTCCGTGCCTCGGAAAACACGTTAAGCCGTTGGTCCCGGCTGTCATTCGTAGATCTTTGATAGTCGTTACGGGTCGTCATCGTCAGAAGCCCGAAAGTCTGACAACCAGTCTTACCAAAGAGTTTCATATTACCCACTAACTGGGTTGATAGGCAGTCGCTTCATGTAAACTACTGGTACTCAGCTGCATCCGGTTAGACTGGAAGCCGACCCCAACATAGTTGGGGAAAGGCTAGGCAGATGATGATGATGATGATTCATGTTAAATGACGTTTAAACGTCAAAAATGTTAACAGTCGCTAATCACTACACAACTATAAGCTACGTATATGAACAAAGGGGTTTGTGTTTCAAAATTATTTTTTGTTTGACGTATAGTTTTCAGACGCAGAGCATCTGTCAACAGGCAAAAAAGTTTTATAGAGCAGATGAATCTACATACAATAACGTTGTGGCAGTATTTATGGCTACTAAATTAAACATCTACGATCGATTTTTTTCAAAAATATCCTTACTACACCATAATGTAGTTGACATATCTAAGTAAATATAAATACAAAAGGGTTGTGAAGCCTAGTTCACAATATCGGGCCCATTAATCTTCCAGTTAAGGCGAGCCCATCTGGTCGCCGTCTCACGCATGTTGCTAAAGTCATAGCTAAGTGAGATGGGCTGCTAAAATATTCATTGCTGTGAATCTTAGTACTGGAATCACTTAAGTTAATGCATGCGGGTTAGAGCAAATGTTACTACTAGTTGATATTGTGAAAGTTATTTATTAAAAGTAAGAAACAAAAACATTTTCTATATACTTACCTAAAAAGTAAAAGTGAAAGACAGTGCACCCACCCGAGTCACGATAGTTTTGTCTCCAGTAGAAAAATTGTACAATGATCTTGTGGCGCTTGACTAAAGTCCGAACTAATGCCGGCCATCTTGTTTTTTCAATACAATTTCGCGATGTCAAATTTTGTCTTGTGTCAAAACAGTTTTTTCGGTACAATTTTATCAACTTCGATTATGAGATAGTTTTAATAGTGCAGGCCATCATTGTTTTCATACAACAAATAGTCTGTCTAAATTCAATTTTGACTTAAGTCTTAGCACTGCCTTAAAGCCCAGTCAAGTTAAATAAAAGTTAAACAATGACTTTTAACCGACTTTAAAAAAGGAAAAAAGGTTCTTAATTTGGATTTTTATTCTTTTTTTGTTATGTATGTTCGGGCATAATTCCGTAATAATATAGACGGTTGTTTTTTTTTTTTTTTTTTTCGTAAAAATTGTTTTATGAGATATAAATTTTAAAATGTCTACAGTAATTTTCTGTCAAAACTAAATTAATCTTAGGCATGTCCAAATTCCTTGGAATATTAAACTTTATTTTAGTTGTTGTTGCGTACAGCTTTCTTCTCTGAGGAAATTGAGGAAAATTGAGTTAAGTATGCTTAATTTATTTTGAAATGTCTTAGTAACTCAATAATAGGCATTTTAGTCCCTTTAGAGAATCCCCAGGGAATTTTATATCATAATGATGTTTTAGTACGAGACTTTTCATTGTTTTCTTATTTCCTGTATTTTTCTACTAGACCCAGTCGACCGAATGTCAGTAATAGCAAAATCAGTTTGAGCTGCGGCGTAATTTCGAAGCACATTAACAGTAGGAAGGGCTTTTATTTTGACAGTTCATCAACGTTCATTGCGTTATTTACGTTGTTGAGCAGATTTTTTTTCTAATTAAAAAAAAATATCTGATGTGTGTATCTGGTGTATTGTGTGGGCTGATTTTTCAATCGTCAGATAATTTTTATTCGTGGAATAAATCAAATAAAATTATTTTATTTCAAGTATACACCCATATATATACATATACATAAAATTGACGTCTGACAGTTTCTGTATGGAAGAACTGCCAAAAATTCAAAATTATTCTTCAGACAAAATTATCTGGCGTTGGTAAAATCAACCCTTAGTCTGTACAAAAAAAATGTATTTTCTTTCTTTCTTTCTTTCAAAGGATTAGCAAATCTATATGGTGTACATTATAAAGAGTAGGTATTCTATTCTATTCTATCTTTCAAAATGATTCAGAATGTGATTGACAGTGTGTTATGCAATTAGGGTGCTGACCTCGTATTTTATTCAAACTCCTTACTACGCTAGGCCAGCTCAAGGTCAAAGTGTTACCATTGACGTGCAATCAAATGTACTAAGAAATATTTGTATAGAACAAGTCTTTTTTGGTTTATAATTTTTGTCAACTTAATTAAAACCTCCTAAAACCACCATCATACAAGCAAGCAAAGAATTTCATGCTCTTCCTTCTTTATAAGCTTTATCTACCAACCTGCACAGGGCCCGCGTGGTAGATCACGGCCCACACCCACAAAGAGGAGGTCTCTGTCCCAGCAGTGGGGACATTATGGGCTGGTTATGCATTCCTTTTTTATAGGAGAAAAACAATTATAAAATATACAGCTTGAATTGAAATTACCTTCTCTTTAGGAGAAAAATGTAGACCCTGTATTGTAATAAATACAGCCTGAAATTACATCATCACCTGATATTTTACCTCACAACAGATTAAACTCTCATTATTACATTGTAATACGTGCCACTTGTTCCAAGTTCCAACAAAGCAATAAATTCTGGCTGAAAAACTACACGAAACAATTCATGCTCTGTTTAACAAAGATATTTGGAAGCGGCCACTAGAATGATAAAATTTAATATCACGGACGAAGGGAGCACATTGCGGCAATAATTTTTGCTAGAAGAATTCTATCCCTAATAACCGTTATTGGTTTTTTTTATTATTACAGTTTTTTTCTCTTTTCCTTTTTCGCCAAGAATTCGAATTATTATTGTCTTTTTATGAGATTGAGGGTGTGTTTTTTTAATGCGATTCTGATGATTTTATGTCTTTTTTTTTTGTAAGGGTCGTTGGGGGAAGTAATTTAATTGTATATTTCCTGAGGGGCAATTCTCGTAATTTCAAGAACGTTCACAGTCTGATCTCAGTCTCAATCTGTCAAAAATACCTCTAATTTACCTACATTTTGACAAGTTTTTGACATTTGTTTGTCGCCGAGATGAGACTGCGACTAGATTTTGAACGTTTTAAATTACGAGATCAGATCTTTTTTGTTTTTTGCAGAAACACCTCAGAAATTGCAGCGTTCTTTGCAAGTTGTGGGGAGACTTGGGGACGTGCGCATTAATATTAACATCATCATCTGCCTAGCCTTTTTAGGTTTTCACTTCAAAAAAATACCGAAAAAATTGCTTCACATTTTTAAAACAAAATCGTTCACCGGACATAACCCCAAAAAGCCCTCCATCCGTCAATACACACTTAACCTCTTCCCAGGTCGCATATACCCTTAGATTTATCACCACATTATAACTGGTAATCACTGTTGATCGATCACGGCTGTCAGCTTCAGGCTACAGTCTATCAATCAAGCTTTTTGTCAAGCCCCGTCTATTGTTTAGCTGTTTATCTTACACAGTGGCTCGACGTAATCTTTGACTCGTCATGTGAGGTTCCATGTTCAGGAAACGATTAGCGTTGATCCTTTTTTGTTGAGGAAGTCTTGTCTTTGGTAATTTGGGGACAACTTTTCTTTTTTTAAAGAATGTTGGATCTCTTTTTCAATCAGTTTAAAATGTATTCATTTGAATGTCAATCGAAGTTTTTGTATCTTAATGTAGTTATTTTGGTCCCTGATACCATGATAAACGAATTAAAGAAATCCTACCTAGAGTACCTACTGGCACAAATATAAGCCTTTTTTTTATTATTAACACGATTAGGAAGTTTTGAACACCTCTTGGAAAAAATGACAGCTACGGCTATATTAAAAACTTTCATAGCAACGGTTTCCTAAAATCTCCTAATCGCCGTCATACAGCTGTCATGAAAATCCAGTTTTTGATTATTAGGTGTAAAAAACGCTATATATTTGAACAGCCGCAATTGTGTGACGGTTCACCGCGTTCTTAGGAAACCAAAAACTTAAGATTAACAAAGCTGCAAATCTACGACGTACAAAACCACAAAATTAACCACCAACCAGTAATAACCATTCTAGAACAGCTCTAAAACCCACAGCCGTAACCAAACCCATTATATTTCTAAAACACAATTACATAAGACACTTTGAAGACTCGGAGACCATAACTTTGGCGGGCTAGCAAGCACCGAAACAGTTGTAAAAGCATCGTAAAGACTGCTCACCTGTTCACCATAAGGTAAGACCTGAGGTAATGAACCATTAATTCGCTAGAAGAGTTAGTGCACTTACAACGAACAATTGCAGATAAAGCTGGAAGAAGTATTTTTCGGGTCGTTTGCTTAAAGGAAGGTGGAAAATTGGATGGGGGTATTTTGATTTTGGTTTTGATTAAGTTTGAAGATTTGAGTAGATTTAATGTCGACTTGGTTCAAATCATGCTGGCTGGTTGATGGTTGACTAATATTTTTGTAGCTTTGAATTTTTAAATAGAGAACTATGGAATGACACTTTTAACCGTATAGTTCGGTAGCGCCCCCGAAAGGACCCGAACACAAGAACCTCCGCCGGCTCGGTAATGACCCCTTTCGGACCCAAGAAATACGTCATACGACACCCTACATTGATTATGTAAATATTTATTATGCTACCCATCAAATCGTACGAATGTGCGTTAATTAAGAAAATTGGATAAAAAACTCATCTGCTAACGCCATTAAATATTTCATATTTCGAGCGCAAGCTTATTAATTTACCTTTATTAAATTCAAGTCTGTAAATGTGATAATCGCCATTTTGTTGACAGTGGCGGTCGAGGCTAAAAAACATAAAATTTGGGGATTTCGAACATCCACACTCCACCACAGGGGCAGTGAATAATACATCATTTAATTATTTGACGAATTCATCCATTGTCCAAGTTAAATAAGTAGTGGTAATGAATTTTTTTGATATCTAATGTCGAAGTTTCGCGCCAATCGTGCGTGTTTACATTTTTACTTTTCACAAATTTCACACACACACATGTAGATAAGATTTAAAATGAGACAAATATTATTGAAAATATTATGAACGACACGAAAATTCCCAAATCTTAACGTAATATTAAAACACAGGTCCATTAACACGTATTATTCATTACCACTACTCAATTTGTGTACAAAATCGCCGTCCATTATTGTTTTTTTTATCGTAATGATGTGCGAAAGCGATTATGCTAAACGATTTTTTTTTTATTTCGATTGACTCGGGTAATTAATATGTCGAATATCGGAAATCGATACTCGGAAATTGAAATAAAATTATTTTAAGCATTAAATACAATAAGCATTGTTTATAATAATGACTTATGCTTTTCTAATGTAATTTTAATAGTTTTTTGGACATTATATTGAAACTGAGTCAATATCTGAGGACCTTTGACCATAGTAATTTATTGAATTTCGCGCCGAATTGTTTCTATATTTGAATATTTATCTTCGGAATGCGCTGGCCGCTTAAAATTATTTTTATTTATTGTACAATTATTTATTTTTGATACTTTCTAATAGTTTGCTACAGAATGCCCAGTATACATTTTTTTAGGTAGGATTAGCAAAAGTTTGGGAATGATGATTATTAATTGTATAAATTGGGTATTCCGCAATCACTTTACATTTCAATATGTTTTGTTAGTTGTATGAGCTTGGTAGTTTTTGTTTCTATTAGTTTACTTGAGTAATAAATTGATTATTTTTGTGGTAGGTTACCAACGAAATTTAAAAAACTGACCATGTTTATATCGGACCACGCACAGTCGGCACAGTGAAAGGTTCCGTAGTTGGGTTGAATATTTACGCATGCACAATGCAGTCGATATTTGTATTTAAAAGACTCGTAAAGGAACATTACTTGTCATTGTGATCTTGTTCTCGAAACTGTAATTATCTATAGTCTTTATTTATTTTTGTTGCGTATATTTTTAGTATATAGATACCTATGTATTTATGTATCTATTATTTTAGGATATGTATATATCTGTGTATCTATTTTAGTATATATTATTACACCAACGACAACCCCATTTTATGTCCAGGCAAATCACTGTCCATTCCAAGGTTGCCTGGAAGAGATCGCAGAAAGCGATAAGGCCGCCCATTGTATATTTTTAGTTATCGATAATTCTTTTTGTTGTGTATTTTTGTGGTGTACAATAAAGTATATATAAATAAATAATAAATGCACATGATTAATTTGATCAACTGCAAAAGTAAGTTTGTATTTCATAAACTCATCATTCATAAGTTCATAACGTACCCATAAATTAAAGTGTCGGCCAGAAAAGAAAAGTAGGTAAGTACTGTTTTCTTATGGGGAATAACATCTTCAGCATTTCTTACTATTACAGCGAAAGTCTGAAATTAACCCCTTGGCTGCTATACGAGATTGAAAATGCCAAAAATCTTATTTTTATAACAACTGTTTTAAGCATAACATTTAAAAAATACCAACTTTAAATTGAATATAACATCCCGAACATGTTTTGACTACCTATGACCAAATGTAAGTATGTACGCAGTATATTGAGAGATTTGCTAACTTTTTTTTAGTTATTATGAAAATATATTTGTGACCCTCACGACAAGCCTTTTCATTTGATATATCACACAGTACCTACAGTAAGCAAAGCTTTTTAAAATTTTCTATGTGACCCCAAAAAGTGAACCCATATTCAAAATTTACTTATTTATGTCACACGTCCGTGTTTGAGTCACAGAAATTTATTTGTGTACCTACCTACCAAATTTCAACTTAATCGGTTCAGTAGATTCGAAACAAATCGGTCATGACAGACCTACAGACAGACACACGAGTGATCTTATAAGGGTTCCGTTGTTTCATTCGGACATAGGAAACCATAAAACGTTACACCCTTATGCACACTGTATTTGTATGTACTTATATAATGAAATTATTTATTATATTTAGAAAAATAATTAATTCATGAAAAATATACCAAAGAGTTTTTATTCAGTTTCTACATTTTTTTTAATACCGATTATTTATCGATTAGGCTTTATGACATTTTTGAATCGGAATAAGAAAATTGGATGGATGGTCGGCACTAAGAACTGTCACGTCGCAACACAATTTTTAATAATTTTTATCAAGATTTGATCATGTTTTTTTTGTAGTTTATGTATGAAAAATGGTAAAAGTAATAATGCAGAGTGAATGACAATATCTTTATTTTTCCCTTTGGCATATTTTCATCAAGAGATTAGGTGGTTTATGTACATATTTTCAGCGATTTTAAGGTGCCTACCTTTTGTATAGGTGTAGTAATATCTATTTTATACAACTTTCGCAGTTGAATGACGCGGTTTGACCGACCTCAGCATATAGTTAAAGATGTTTGCCATAAGGTTATTGTACAAAATAAGCGCGGTAACACATTTTTGTTAATAAATTCGAATGCTGAAAGTTGATGTAAATTCCGGAAAATCATGACGTAATTCGCAATATCCCGTCGAGTCAGCTGATGTGTCACTTGTCAAAATCTTGTCGAGCAGAGAGGTTAAAATGCTTATGCAAGCTGTCAGTTCCGATTGATTGAACCATAGATTTAGTATAAACCAGCTTATTATCTTTTTTGTATTCTGAGCTTATTATAATGGGTGATCAAATCTAAAAAAACTATAAAAAAAAAAAAAATATCGGGTTATCTTTACTATCACACAAAAGAACCATTCTTTACATTTATTTTTTAAATATTATTTCTTTCAAATGTTGTTCGCAACTGCGTTTAACATGGGTTGATTGGACCATGTTAAACCATGGCTTTATGGCGAGAATAATTTGGTTCAGTTGGCCGTCTAGATCCTATGACATCACACCCTAGACTTTTTCCTTTGGGGCTATGTAAAGTCCAAAGTCTATATGGATAAGCCGCGTATGATTGAGCAACTGGAAGACAACATTACTCGCATTATTCGCCAATTACCACTCGAAATGTTCGGACGCGTCATATTGGAACTGCAGAATGGATCATGTTAACCGCAGTTACGGACAACATTTGAAAGAAATAATCTTTAAAAAATAAATGTGAAGAAAGGTTCTTTTGTGTGTTAATAAAGATAACCCGAAAAAATTGCTTTTTTATATTTTTTTTAGTTTTGAAAAAAGAACTTCCGAATGAATCACCCATTATGTCCATAGATTTGATATAATCTATGGATTGAACAAAACAGTAATAAAAATCTTTGTTTTAAAACCAAGTGGACAACAGAATTATAAACTTTCAGGAACCAGGGAACGTATTTTTTATCATTATTATTTTACGATGTTATGTAAATTAAAAATGACTGGCTCAGTATTAATTGGTTACGAAAGTTACGAAGCAAATTATTATTCAGGAGTAAAAATTAATAAAAAATAATTTCCTGTGTTTTTGAGCATTCTCATCTGGCGTAATGATTATTCAGGGTCTTCAGGATACCCAAAATCATAACATAAAAAAATTAAAACCCAATTGTTTTAACCTCTTCAAAATATTCATCACTTTAGTATAAGAAAACGAAATGAAAATTCATAATGAAATAACTTTTCCGCGATGTAGTAAAAGTTTAGAACAATTTTATTTATTAGAAAAGTTTTAACAATATGCTCAAACTTTACTACTGTAGTTTTAACTATTCGCTAACTTTTCTCGATTGAAGTTTGATTTACGTGAGATCTGTCACCTCTGGAAACTTTGAAAATGTATTTTTGTCAAATATTTTTTTTTTTTTTAAACTCAAAATGTAAATCTTGGACTGCCGTGTAGAATACAGAGTTTTTGGTGCATGGACCGACACAATTTTTTGGGTGGTTGGGGGGTCAGCTGCAAGGTTTTACCCAAAGACCCCAAGACCTAAGTGTCACGGTTAGATATGATTTTTTTTTTGTTTTTTTACTAAATTACCCGAAATCTCGCCATTAAATCGTTATTACTTTTTTGTTTCTGGTTGTAATTGCACGAATTAACTTGCAATGTATTCTTATCCATTCTATAGATTTAAAGGCGAGATTTCGGGTAATTTAGGGAAAAAATAAAAAAAATCATATATCAATAACCGTGACACTTAGGACGTGGGGTCTTTGGGTGAAACCTCGCAAATAATCCTCCCAACCCCACAAAAAACTGTGTTGGTCCTTGCGCCAAACATCCTGTATTTTATAGAGACAAGTATGCAAGATTGTATGATAAAATAAAAGTGTTTGACTTATTTTTCCTTGATATGAAACTGTCTGGAATTTCTATTGGTAACTACCGTTAAATAACTTAAATGATTGCGGATATTATAGCATTTTATCATCATCTGCCTAGCCTTTTCCCAACTATGTTAGGGTCGGCTTCCAGTCTAAACGGATGCAGCTGAGTACCAGTATTTTACATGGAGCGACTGCCTACCTGACCTCCACATCCCAGTTACTGGCTAATACTATTGTACCATTTCATATTTATTTCAAAATCTTTAACTGATCACCAGTTCTTTTAGTGAAATGGGACGTTAAAACTTAAAATATAAAACCAAAACAAAATCAATTTACAATTCCAACACTCAACACAAGAAAACACATTGTCAACATTTATTAGTTTTTCGAAGCGAACTATTTGCACGGTTCAACACGGTGCACCATCTGGAAAACGGTGAATTATAAAAAGCTGTTTGCGAACCTTGGACAACTGGACCGCATTGCGGTCGGCGTCGGGACGCTGGTAATTACCGGTACTGACTAATTCATTACGTGAACGGTTTCAGTGCACTGCGATTGATGGAATCAACGCAATGCAACTGATAATTTGAGAGGAGAGTTTGATCGAATAATTATGAAATGGATCGATAGACCGGTTATCCAGCCGGCAACCCCCTACCCCTAGCCCCCTTTTGTTTCAAAAAACAGCATCTTTTTTTGAAACAAATAGGGATAGGGATCTCAGATGACATTGGTATGATATCTGACAGTTTACAAATTAAAAAGTGCGCAGGTATCATCTATCTTCGCACTTTTTAATCTGTAATCTGCCAGACTTGATCAGGATATTTTATTTACAATGAAATAACGTCTTGTGTTTTTCTTAGGTACAACTCTTGACTCAGACCTCAGTGGTTGCCTCGGGTTTATTAATAAAGGATGAAAGACTATTATAATAAGACAGAATATTCTTCACAAAAAACTTAAGGTACAGACGCCAGCACATCAACCTACCCGAAACTGTAAAATTTTCCCAATCAACTTTGAACCTTATGCTTTAGTGACAAAGTTGAAAATCTATTAAAGAAATTTGACAGATTGTAGTAGGTTGATGTGCTGGCGTCTGTACTTTTGTTCAGCAATTTATTTGTTTTATGAAGGTACAGTTACACTGCAGTCAATAGACGTCAATCGATGATGATGGACGAAATCAATCAATCAACTCAACCAGTTGAGCTCTAAGGATTGGAAAGGCTTTAATAGACCGACTATACGTACAGGTGATTATTAAAATAAAACTTTAAGAAATAGCGAAAATTACTTCTAGGGAGTCTCGATACCGATTATGATGAAAACTAAAATGATTTAACATTCAATTTCGTTAGCAAATTCACTCTGAATACGTAGTCGATGTCTGCGTCGCCTACGACCATGGCCGGTGGCCGCACAGACCAGGTTACACAAAATCAGCCTATCTTCTTCTTAGCGTGTCGATAGCAATCTAAATGTACTCGGCCCAGAATTCGGCTACTTGTTTGGCGCCATCACTAGCGTCCATCAATTCCTGTAACGTGCAGCTGACAGGACACGCAGGGCACGATATTAAGTGTCTCATCGTTTGTGGAACTGCACCACATTTACACTCCAAGGCGGAGTCGTCTATAAATTTCCACCTGAACAGGTTTTCCTTGCTTCGGCCAACCTGAGTCCGGAGTCTGTTTAAAGAATTCCAGGTTACCCAAGGTAACTCATGTCCAGGTGGGAGGTCTTCAGCGGGTGGAACGAACGGTTTGGGTAACGGAACACTGTCTCGCCACAGCTTCAGTCTTTCTTGTGGTGGTTCGCCAGTGAGTGGGACGACACACTTTAAAAAACTGTTTCGGCTTTTCAGCCTTTGTGGCACAAGGATGTTGTCGTGCAAAGGGTGTCGTGTGTCGGAGACCATTTTGGCTCTTTCGCTGGAGCTTGCCACCGCTCTGCGAATCACTGGTGGCGCTATTCCTGCTAGTGGATACAGCATTTGTACCGGCTGGGACACAGCACCTGGCTGGGTTCAAACCCACGAAGGTCGTTACCAATGGGCCACCACTGCTCCCACTGGGCCACCACTGCTCCCACAGACCAGGTTAAACTACAGAAACCCAACACTCAGCGCACTCATAGATGTAAAGGCTACTACTGTAAAGGCTACTTCTGGTCGCATATTTTCACGGCCACGATCCCCACCAGTCCTTGTCATGAACGTGATGACTTGAAAGCTTGTTGATAAACACGGTAAACAAGATGTAATCTTACTATACATTATACTCGAACTAAGTGTACCTTAGCAACTGCAATCTCGGGTTCCGCTCACTTTGATACAAGTTCTGTTTGTACTGTCGATAACTTAAACATTAATATTGCTCCTTTGCTGGTTTTAGACGGAATTGTTTAGTTTGTATTTTAGCTTGTTTTAGCTTATGCAGTTTAGCAAACCGTTCAGTTTTGTTTGTTAACTTTATTTTTACGTTTTCTGACGATTTTTTTTTCAGTGTCTGTCTGTTTTTTAAATGTTTAAGGTCATTCGATCAGGTTAAGCTATGCTTGCCGCGGTTGGTCTGTGGATGGGTGACCATCTTTACATACCGAGACCCCTCCGTGCCTCGGAAAGCACGTTAAGCCGTTGGTCCCGGCTGTCATTAGCGGATCTTTGACAGTCGTTACGGGTAGTTAGAAGCCCGAAAGTCTGACAACCAGTCTTACCAAGGGGTATCGTATTACCCAGTAACTGGGTTGTGGAGGTCAGGTAGGCAGTCGCTCCATGTAAAATACTGGTATTCAGCTGCATCCGGTTAGATTGGAAGCTGACTCCAACATAGTTGGGATAAGGCTAGGCAGATGATGATGGTCTGTTTTTAAAATGCCCCGATTATCCTGTGTTCCTAGTAGTTCGATATCGGAACTGGGCAGAGTATATATTGTTGTATTTTACCATTAAGCAATTCTTAGCCTTATCCTCCACTTTTCGTATGCAGGTTGTGACGACCGAGGTGGTTCTTGATTGTGGTGGGGAGGGTCCTGATTTGTGTCCGGTCAAAGACATTAGTCTCGCCCTTGTGACATGGGACTTGCAAGATAAGTAGCAAAGTATAGGTTTACTGATATACCGGATGGCATATTAACGCGCAACCTGTTGGTATGCACGAATGTCTGGCTAGCAAACATATGAACCATGCAGTTCATGGCAAAACTCTCTGTGCACATCCTATGCAGCAGCACACGATTTCAGGGCACGCAGAATGTTTTACATTGCAAAACAGCACCACATTTTTATACTACAGGATTTGGAGTCATAATATTTTTGCTGATAATATTGGGTGTAAAAGGACCTATCACGATCACGAAGCCATCATTATACTTATTCTCTACTAGCTGCTGCCCGCGACGTCGTCTGCGTGAAGGCTCTACAGCACCAAAAATACGTAAGATGCCAGCGTCGCTATAGCATTATAAGTAAACAACTTTTAAAATGGCATTAAAATATAAGTTTTTTTTGCAAGCGAAGCAAGTGAAGAGAGTTATATGGGAATCCTGCTGAGTTCAGTCATAAGATGTGACTGAAGGAAATGAGAGAAAATAATGCAGGAATACATTCCAGGACACAAAAGAGTAAAAATACGTACAAAGGTATCATACCTTACAACACTTCCCTATAAACTACGTTGATAGTTATGCTGCCAGGAGCCAAAATGTAAAGAGAGTCAGGACTGGTGACGCGGGAGCAAGCGACGTACAGTTGCCCGTGTGAGAAGCAACTCGTCCTGAGGTCGACACCCGCTGCCCTTAGTGTCTGCCCCTGCGACTTATTGATTGTCATCGCGAAGCAAACACTCACGGGAAACTGTACGCGCTTGAACTGGAACGGGAAGTTATGAGGTATGAGGGGAATGCGTGATATAAATACTGCCTCGCCGACGCCACAACCCGTAAGAATTTCCGCCTCAATGGTGTGTCTGTGGAGCGAGATGACTTTAAGGCGGGTCCCGTTACACAACTTCGGAGGAGATAGGTTCCGAAGAAGCATAATCGGGACACCGACCTTCAGCTTGATGGTATGCGCTGGAAGTCCACTTTCTGACAGGGAGTTCAGAAATTCCACGGGATAATGGGTGACGTCATCTTGCTCGACCACTTCAGTGTTTATCGAAGTGTAGACCACTTCATTCCCCTCAATTTCCGAGAGAATGCATGCATTAATTGCTGCAGCCTGATCATTTTTGGGTGTCAAAATGGCCCGCTCACACACCCAAGAATTCTGCTGGTGCGGTATAGGACTGATGTCCCCGCACACACGGCGAATGAGTTCTTCTAAGCTGGATACCACTCTACCGAGAGACTCTGGAAGCACCACCTGTCCACCTCTCTCTTCTGGTAGAGTGTCTTCGCCAAGACTTAGAAGGACATCGGAGAATTCTTGAGCATGTGCATTTCCGCCGAGCCGAGCTCTCATATTAATGGTCAAGCGCAGCGTACGAACTCGTGACCACAACGAAGATCGTTTCAACGAAGCATTCACCTCGTCAGCCCTCGATCCCCGCGTCACCACGGGAAGCATTTGCCGGAAATCGCCACTGAACAGAACTGTGACACCACCCGTCAAATGTTCGTTCCTGCGGATGTCTTGCAGGGTTCTGTCCACGGCCTCAACTGCCTTCCAATTGGCCATCGCACACTCATCCCATACGATCAGAGAGCATTCCTTGAGCACGTGTCCCTTATCGCTGTTACGTGACACACCACAAACAGGCGTTTCGGCGCTCTCTAAATCGATGGGAATTTTAAACATGGCATGTGCTTTTATGCCATTCGGAAGCAGTGTGGAAGCGATTCCCGACAACGCTACAGCAATAGCAATTTTGCCTTGCCTCCTGACCTCTGCAAGTATGCCAGTGGTAACAAATGTTTTTCCTGTTCCACCAGGAGCATCCAAGAAAAACATTTTACCCTGGTTTTGCCCAACGCTTTCAAGGACGGTGTCATAAATTTGTTTTTGCTCTGAAGAGAACAAAGCGACATGGTCATTTCGTATGGTGGTCATTTCGCCCGGATCATAATTTGTCTCAGCGTTATACTCCCGATTTCCACGGTCTTGATGCGGTGATGATTGGGGAGCTGGTAACCCATATTCGATCAGTGGATTGCCGCCGATAGAAATGACCACATCTTGAAGTGAACTGAGACAGGTGTTCAGCACGCGTTCTTCAGTTACTTTGACTTCGTCTCCAGTAGCACGCCTCAAAGCTCGTAGAAAATCTTCAGACAGATGATGGCGATACTTCTCCCACAAAGCTACCGGGTTCGCGACTCCACAAAACACCAAGATGACGGCAAACAGATGACGCATGCGGCTGGGACCGTCACTGACGCTCGCTTCCGCGAGGGTGTCATCCCAATTTTGCTCACCGTCGAGAAGGTGACATTTTATATCACATTTAAGTTTATAATTAGGTATACGACATGGAAATATATTAATTACCAAGCAATAATCACACAGATAAATACCGAACAAAAGTATTAACAGTCAATGTTTATTTTGTACTAATAACATGAAATTGATGGAGAAATGATCATCATCAATGAACATAACTTTTTTGTAATACTTAATACCGCATTTTTTTTAAATTGTCTTTCTCAACTCTGCTCAAGATTTTGAGGGTTTTGTTGGACCTTGAATTTGTCAAAACGAACTATACGATACAACTTTTATGAAGAAAATGCACATTACCATCTATGAATTTTAAGAATAACTAACTACTAACCTCGCCAACATGATCAAATTTAAATTAATAATTTCCAAAAATTGTTAACATGTAACTTCATTTGATTTTTATGAAATCTCATAGATGGCGCTGCGTCAAAATTTTCTTTATACTACTAACATTCATTAAACTATGTTTCTCTGCCCAAGTTACTTAAATGGCGTAGTTTTTATAGTGTAAAGCTAGATTATAGCATGGCTTACTCAAAAACAACATTTAAATATGCGTCGTTATATTACACGCTGTCACAGAATGCGTAAGAAAAATAAAGATTCACAGCTCCTCCCCCGTAGGTGATAGCGTGATAATATGTAGCCTATATGTTGACCCGACCTCTTAGTAATATTCATGCAAAATTTGAAGTAAATCCATGCAGTACTTTTTGAGATTATCCCGGACATACATACAGACAAACAGACAAAAATTCTAAAAACTATATTTTTGGCTTCGAAATCGATTGCAGATCACGCCCCAAGTATTCTTTTTAAAAAATATTCAATGTACAGTTTTGACTTTTCTACGATTTTATTATATGTATAGATATCAAACTAAGCAACATTGTGCAAAAATAATTGCTGGGAAATTATGTACAGACGCCAGCACATCAAGCTACTACAATCTGTCAAATTTCTTTAAGAGATTTTCAACTTAATTGTTAAAGCATAAGGTTGATTGGTAAAATTTGACAGTTTCGGGTAGCTTGATGTACCTTCTTTTATTGTAGGTGTGAAAATTATCTATTTACGGTATTACGCAATGTAACGCACGCAAAACATTGTGATTACGGGTGAATGTGGTAGGAGGGATCATGAGAGGATTTAAAGTTAAGTTATTACTAGTTAAAGTATTAAAAAAAAAACTGGAAACTTTGTCTCGGACCACGCTCAATGAAGGGTTCCATAGTTTGAATGATAGTCACGAAATCATAAGCAACATGACAAACATAATATGATATATCCATTCGTTGGGAACGAAACCATAGCGCAATCTCATTCGACGCCAACGCCATCTAGGGAAGGGTGGTGTACTAACTTTGTTTTTTTTTATTCTTCATTGTTTTGTGTCTTTATGTATTGGGTATGGGAAGAGTAGCATAATTTATTATGGTTATAATGGAAAAAATAAAGAATATATTATTAAAAGCTTTTTCCATGTATAGAGAAGGAATAAGCATTGAACTGAGATTTGGCAAGGAGTAGTAATTATGCTATTGGTTGTTTTTATTTTCGAACTCGCTGCGCCCCGCGGTTTCACCCGCATAAGTTTCGATCCCGTGGGAATATCGGGATAAAAAGTAGCCTATATGTTAATCTAGGGAATCAGCTACCTCCATACAAAATTTTATCAAAATTGGTCCAGCCGTTTGAGCGTGAAGAAGTAACAAACATATAAACACACACACACAAACTTTCGCCTTTATAATATTATAGTGTGATAAAAAATAAAAACAATTTTTAATAAAACTAAAAGCTATTTGAGTTGAAAAACCTCTTTGAAACGAGTAAAAAAAAGTTGAAGTTTCGTTTCATTACATTTAAAAGAGAATTGTTGAGTGTCTGGCTTTATGCAATTAATAGAGACTACATAAAGATCGTAATTAATATACCGTTCATTAATTTAAATCTAATTTGATATAACAAGGTATGCTATATCAAAATTATTTATTTGTAAATCGAAATATTATTGGTATAGCGAATTTCATGAAAATCATTTATATTTAGTTTTAGCTCAAGGGCCAAAGGCATGTAAACAATTAGCCAAATTATTATTTTGCTTGCAGATAAAAGATTTTTGAAATTCGCTCAATGTAGGTAGGTAGATTTATTTAGCCCTAAAAGTGAAATTTAATAAATGAAGTCGTACAAAACCGACCCTGTACACCCAGTCATAATTTTGCTGCATTAAACTTTTCACCAACTAAATCCCAGTAAAAAAAATCGACTAAAACCAAACCAAGTTTTAATTTCATTTTCAAACCTCAAATATACTATGAAAATTGTTCGGACACCACAATTTTCACTCACCGTTCATACGAGTATATTCCCCCCACATTCAACTTTGTATAGTAAAACCACTGTGGAATACACGAATTGCGAGATAGAGATCAAAACTTTTTTGCAAAAAATATTTTCACTTATTTACTTGGCTCATTACTGATTAAACGAAATATTATAAACTCGCTTCTGATTAATTTAAAATAATATGATTAACGTGTATGACTGTTTGTATAAATCTACTTACAGAAATAAATCATTTATCTTTTTTTTTTTTTTCTAGAGTGGCGACCGCGTACCGGATGACTTAGCGTTGGAAGGCCTCCCACAAGGTGGACCGACGACCTTGTGAAGGCCGCAGTAACTCGTTGATGAAGCACAAAACCGGTCGAAGTGGAGGTGCTTGGGGGCGGTCTATGTCCAGCGGTGGACGTCTTTCGGCTGAAATGATGATGATGATGATCATGAAAAAAAAATCCAAATAAATACCTACTTAACTTTCTAAAAAAACACTTTGGAGGTGCTGGGATTTGAACCCAGGACTTTCAGCATGCGAAGCAGACACTCTACCACTGAGTTACACCCCCGATTAAATTTTACTGGTATGGTTTGCAAGAGAAGAAATGGCTAAAGAAACTCAGGGGGTTTGTGTCGCCATTTCTTCTCAGGGGTCGTAAGATAGGATGACGTGTAAATTGTGAGTGATTCCAATATCCTATTTACAGACAATTTCATTTTATTTTCATTTCATCTTTTTAAGGCTGACTATAATAATTATGTAATACCTACTCGTAAAAATAATATAATATATATTTTTGGAACAGTAACACAAGACTAAGTACAACAAGCAAAACGATGACAGCTGCAAAAGTATAAACTGTAGCGCAGCTAACAACGCCCTTCTCCAGATAGGAATGATGTTCCATGCAAAAAATGCTTAAAAGGTGAAATAATAAATTAAAGGAAAAAAATTAGGAATTAGGAGGAAATTTAGATTTAGTTAATTAATAATAAAACAAAAAATAAACATGTATTAGTTGAACTTACCGGGATCAAAATATAAAGCCTGATCTGAATTTAATGTTCTTATTTTGCAAGATGGTTTTTTAAACAAAAACAGCCTTAATGTATTAAAAAATCGTACAACAGCTGGATACGCAATTTATAAAATTCAGTCTCAAATTTTACTTGCAATTTAAAGTGGTGCGTCATATTTTTTAAAGTTCTCAGCTTGTTAAAGGAAAATCCTCCCAGTTGAATTCTTAATTAGTGTTGACTTTTAAAATTAAATTCGCGGCAGTCATCGCTTGCAGCTTTTGCAAAAAAGGAGACTTTAAAAAACAGGGACACGTTGAATTATCTCGAGAGAGTCAAAAATTGTAGGGCTCAGTAATGAAAAAATTAACAAAATATAATAATTAATTTTAATCCGATTACAATACCTCATTATAAATGTCAAAGGTTTTGGTTCTATTTTACTCCTCCTGTCCTACATTTATCTATTGTCTTTTATATAGTATCTATAATTTGTTTCATTGTCAGGACCATTTGTTTTGTTTGTAAGTATTTTCATTAAATCCAAAATCCGTCTTCAGGTATGCTGTTTACAAAATGCAGAAACATTATCAAGATCCCAACTGCATTAATTTCTAAGATTGCATCTCGAGTCTTCCCAAGCCATGCCCATTTATCCAAATATCGTAATAACAAAGAATTCCTGGACAGCTGCAAATCCAGGGGAGACGCGGGAGAGTTCAGACACACCCATCATGAGACTTAACGCCCAACGCGGCGTGATCCCTGATTTCCCCCGGGCCAGCGGTACTGCGCCGGTAACCAGATGTACTAGGATTTGGATATGCTAGTTTTTCATCTTTGTATATATATACAAGAGATACATGATCCTCAGCACTGAGGGACTGAGTATAAAGAAGAAAAAGAGGTATATCTATCTAAGCTGAATTTGTGAGTTTCTTTTATTCTTTATTCCATAATTGATTTTTTTGCGGTTTAATGTCTTCTATCTTGATTACCTATCTTTGTGTTTGGCTTTAAACGTAGTTCTTGTACTTATTGCGTAAAAACTCTTAATCACAATCTGAATCATTTTGAAGGATATTAAACCATTGCACATTGCTTCATATGTTCAAAAAATTTGTTTGCTCGACAACGTAAATAACGCAATGAATGTTGTTGGACTGTCAAAATGAAACCCATTGCTACTGATATTGTATTACGCAATTACTCCGCTGGAGTCTAAAATTTATAAATGGAGTACCCGATTCTATATTTTTTTAATCACATCTCGAAACCATTGATTAGCTACGTCAATATTGTAAAAGATAGTAAACAAAAGAACGATCACTTCCAAAAATATTTCAAACAGCAATGTCTCGAAGATATTCGGATTTTGTTCAGTCTTGATTGTATCCCATAATTGGCTCGTCTTTCTTTTCCAAGATCCATGGAATCATGAAATATTTAATTCCGTCGCGCATGACGAGGGCTCTCCTCATTGCGTTTGCACTTGACAAATTATATTAAAGGGCAAGGTATTTTGATTTTTACGATTCACCTGACGACATTAATCAGTTTCCCATATTGAATGTCACTGGTCTTTGTCGGGATGGGAGTCAAATATCTGTTGAAGTGATTGTACCAATTATTTATTGTTAAACAAAGTGACTACCAACTTACATTGTCCGTATAATCTAATCATATATTGATATTGTTTGATAGTTGTATGAAATTGCTATAACACGGTAAGTTGTCGTAGTATTAATTTGCTTTATAATTAATTTCCCTGACTATACAATTATGTTTCTGAAATATATAGGGTGACTGGTAATTAGTGACCGATACTTAAACACGTGATTGTACTCATGATAACAAACAACTTTTACTATGGGACGAAACCTGAAATCGCGAAAAAAAATCAGCTGTGCCCTACATTTTAACGAGTTATACGAACGAACATAAATGTAGGGAACAGCTGATTTTTTTTTTCACGATTTCAGGTTTGGTCCCATAGTAAAAGTTTTTTGTTATCATGAGTACAATCACGTGTTTAGGTATCGGTCACTAATTACCAGTCACCCTATATAGTTTCATTTGTTGGATTAGATTTCAAAAGCCAATAGAGCTTTGAAGTGTGTTTCCGAGATATTACAGTTCTAAGTTAATCTCGTGACATCCATATTTTTTTGAACTTGCATACATCTTGTTGCATAGATGTTTGAAATAATCACTCTGAATGATGTATCACTCTGAGTGTTGTCTAATGTGTGTAGGGTCTGCCAGGCCCCTTAAAATCTTGAGTCCCCTTCTCATGTTGGACATACATATATAATTAGACATCATGCGAGATTTCTAATTATAAATATGTTCTATTAACAGGAAAATAATGCGGGTGGTCTTTTCTCCATAGAAACGCTCTCGCCTGTTTTCTTTCTGGTTAATGACCATAAAGCAATGATTTTTTTACAGAATAATAAATATTAAATAAGTACATGTATGTCCCTATTATGTTTTTCTTATTGATGATACATTATTTTTATAAGCACTAGAACCCTCAAAAAATGCCGATTTAAACCGCTTTCAACACTGAGGCCTAGTGTACAAATTTGACAACTATTAAAGAAAAAAAAATAGGGACACAGTGTATATCCTTCTTATTCAGTTTATGAAATATCTTTTAAATTAGTCGAATATTGGAGGAGGAAATAGACGAGAGCCAAACCTCGAATTATGACTTTTTACTTAGGCTTTTTCAAAAGTCTCTCCGACCGCATATCCTCTTAACATGCAATGTTTCATGATGGCTATTTCATTTACCTTTCTCACTATACCCTACCTATAGTGTTGGCTTCGTCAGTCTTGGTTCAATCAATGCCAGGTCTGCATTGTTCCGTGTCATGTCAGTGGAGGATTAAGTATTGGCACTGCCAGGATTTGTGGTGTCACATAATTATATGGATGGGTACTATGAGGTGAGATTTACTTTGAATATTGCACCCATATTCGGAGTGTATTGTAATTTAGACCTACGGTCAAGTGGAATGAAATATGCATTTGTTTCTGTAAAAATATGCAATGTTATGTACTCTGGGGTGTCCAAGCAATGTTTGTTTCATGTACTTTTTAGGGATCCGTACCCAAAGGGTGCAAACGGGACAAGCCTCCGCTGTCCGTCCGTCTGTCTGTCAGCGGACTGTATCTCATGAACCGTAATAGGTAGACAGTTGAAATTTTCACAGAGTGTGTATTACTATTACCGCTATAACAACAAATAATAATAAAGTTAAAAATTAAAGGAAGACTCTTAAATTTTTAACTTTATTTTATTATTTTTGTACCATACAAGAAACGTGTTTTTTTTTCTTTTTTATGCAGTGTGCTGTATCTCATGAACCGTAAAAAGAAAGTTAAAAAAAAATTAAAGGAGGTTCTTATCTCTATACAAGTAATGTGCTTTTTTTTTCGACGTTTTTTGCCTTCTGGTACGGAACCCTTCGTGTCGCGTGTCGCGAGTCTGACGTGCACTTGGCCGGCGTTTTTATATTCTGAATCTTCTTTGTTTTAAAATTCTGCATCCTCATTTCTTTCGCTGGCCAGCAAATATGTTTCTTACATCTAAACCTACCCAAATCTTCATAATTCCATTACCTTTGCCTGCGGGATTTAATCACTAATAAAGCAAAGGGTATTTAAATTATGCATCTGGGTTAACCATTTTTAAAATCGACTCCAAACACAGGACGTAATTCTATCCTTTTCCTACGAGTGACAATTTAAAGACTTTTAAACATAGTACTGTCTCGCTCACCGTAATCGTATTTAAATTTGCATATTTAAAAAGATGCCAGGGAAAGCTGCAATATCATCTCATTTTGTATGCGTTTCCTATTTTAGATGGGGAAATATTTTTTGCTGCAAAGCGAGGGGGTGACGTTTGATCTCGGTGTAAAGAAAAGAGTGGTTTTAACTTCGTTTTACATTGCGCTATGTTTTTATGGCAAGTAATGATTGCGGAAATACGACTGCTAGTTTCGGAAAAAGTAATTAACTTAATGCAGATTTATTACTGCTTCTTCTAAAGGTTGTCTTTAAAAGATCGCTCTCAACGAAATACCTCCCAATGTGTCATCCTTTGTAAACTATATTTATGTCTGTAATATATTATATGGTGTACATAATAAAGAGTATTCTATTCTATTTCAGCGCCTCGGGAAGCACGTTAAGCTGTACGTTTCGGCTGTTATTTCTAGAATTTTTTGGCAGTCGTAAGGGAGAAGCGTCAGGTAACCAGCGAAATTCAAATTTTCTTAGATTTTTTGCAATTTGCAGATCAGTTTCAGGATACATGTTGAACGAAATATCATTCGCGACCGTAGCAAGTACGTATTTACAGATTTAGAATCATTACAATCATCAGTAGAACCCGCTATGTTCATATAATTGTATTAAACGACTATTTCTTGAAATATCAATCACTGTATCAGCAAAAAAGTAAGTGTAGTCTTCTAAGTGTAGTCAGAAGCCCAAAACTCTGACAATCAGTCTTAACAAGGGGTATTGTATTACCCAGCAACTGGATTGCGAAGGTTAGATAATCAGTCACTCTACCTATATAAAATACTGATATTCAGCTGGATGCGGTAAGACTGGAAGCCGACCCCTACAAAGTTGGGAACAAGCTAGGCAGATTATTTTTTTATGTTTTACTGATTCACTTGCTGTTACATCTTTACATATATTTTTCATATTTTTGTACGTATTGGCGTCTGTATCCCAGTTATAAAGATGTATAGAAAACTGACTCTCAATTGGGCGAGTTCATACGCTTTTCAAATGTTCCAATCTGCAGCAGCAACAATAACTTCAATCTAAATAGAATTTTCTAGAACAATGCAAAAATTTACTCGTATCGGTCTATCCAGTCCGGCTCAACATTCAGCCAGTGCACTCGAATTTATTCAATGCATAAGAGGAATGAGTAAAATTTTGTACAATCACTAGAGTTTAGTTGCACTAGTTGATAAATTCGGATTTAGCTTTAGAGTATAAATATAGTCGACCTCTAAATTGATTTACCACTTTTAACAAAAAATATTTTTTATTTCTTTTTTTATGCTCAATGGGCCTGCTCTTGACCTCGATCACGCATGATGGAAAGCGATGGATAAAGTCTATGATGGAACGAGCGTGCTCAGAAGATGCCTGTTTACTCTTACTTTGAAGGCAGACAGGTTAAATATGGAAGGGAACACAGACATTCCATACCATAAAATTGAAGCTTTAATAAACTTTAACGATTTATTCCGGTCTGATCCCACTGTGAGGCGCTTGTGGCTAAGAAATAACAGCCGCACGGGTTCAATCGAAGGGTAAGCTACACTTACCGTGGTCGGTTCGTGGATGGGTGACCACCATTACATACCCTGCGTGCCTCGGAAAGCACGTTAAGTTGTTGGCCCCAGCTGGCAATCATAGATCTTTATCTGTCGTTTCGGGTAGTCAGTCAAAAGCCCAAAAGTCTGACAACCAGTCTTACTAATTACCGGATTGTGGACGTCACATAAGCAGTCGCTCCATGTAAAATTCTGGTATTCAGCTGTATCTGATTAGACTGGAAAACCGGTCCCAATATAGTTGGAAAACGGTTAGGTCACTGAATGTCAAATAGATCTTGTTGTTTTATGACGTGCAAGTAACATTGAACCTTAGGGTGATAAAGCAATTAAGATGTCAACTGTACTATAGCCTCATGGATGAAATAAAATACAAGTTATGTGAATCCGCCATTTATGTTTACAATAGGTTCCCAATTCCTGAAAAACTAAAATACTATTTATTTTAATTGGACCGAAAATTGCACCCTTCACCCTCAAAAATAGAAGTTTAATTAAACTACTTCTCAGGACATGAAGCCTCAAAGCGTTTCATAGAACTGACACCTTTTACTTAAAGCGCGGAAAGTAAAATATTAAAATTTGAATGAAGGAAAGAAACATCAAAGTTTTCAACGTTGCATTTTCTTTTGCCAAGGAATCAAGACTATACAAGACTTTTTTTTTTTTGATCTGACAGAGAATTTGAAAGCTCTTTTATCTACAGAAATTATGAAGCTCCATTCAAATTAAGGAATATTTGCGGGAGACAGGAAAAAGGATAAAACGTCTTCTGGCGGTGAGGTTTGCTCTTCAACTGTATTTGTGTTGGCGGATATGGAATTGTATTTGTTTACTGTATTATAGATTTTATGTATTGCTGCAATTATATTAGTACTAGCAGCGCCCCGCGGTTTCACTCGCATAAGTTTCGATCCCGTGGGATTATCGGGATAAAAACTATTCTATGTCCTTTCCCGGGACTCAAACTATCTCTATACCAAATTTCATTTAAATCGGTTCAGCGGTTTAAACGTGACAGACAGACAGACACACTTTCGCATTTATAAAGTATGGATAGTATGGATTTTCTAAAGTCGTTTACTTGATTTAGTTGAACGCCTCGACTGAATCAACGAGATCAACGCTACTGCTGAGCATGTCCTAGGTTCGATTCCCAAGTCGAGCAGTGTTATTAGGTTTTTTTTTGCTGTCTTGGAGCTGATATTTTAGCAGTCAATAGCGTTTATTTGAGGAAATACGGTTTGAGAGGTTTTTTATGAAATATTGTCAAAATAAGAGCAGTGGTAGCCCAGTGGTATCAACCTTACTTAAAGAGTCATGAGTTCGAACCCAGAAAGCAGTTTAATTTATGTATTTAATTTCATTATCACTGCTCTCAAAACGGTGAAGGAAAACTTCATGAGGAAACCGACATGTCATAGAACCAACAATTCCAAAACATGTGACATCTACCAAATTGCACTGGGCCCGCGTGAACGATTATGGCCCATTCTCTCACAGAGAGGAGGCCTGTGTCCCAGCAGTGGGAACACTATAGGCTGATTATACTTTTTGTCAAACTGCCATAATATTTATTGTTTAGATAAACGTATACGATAAAATCAGCCTTTGATTCAGTTCATTTGATTCTTAGTTTACAGTCTTTGAGTTTAACTATTAAGAATTAATTATTATAGTGTATTTGTGGTTGATTGAAAACTCGTGTGGGAATCCGTTGTATGGGCAAGTGATGCGGAGGAATGAGTAAAATGTCGTGAGGGAAGTTTTGAGTATGAATGTGGATGGTGATAAGAGTAAAGAATACCAAAGAAAAGAAGGATGGACTTTGTGAAAGATGATATATGGCTAGAAAGAGGGTGACTACAGAGATGACGTCTAATAGAGATGTATAAATGAAAAAAGGCAAGTTACACTGACTCCAAATCGATTGCGACAAGGGCAGGAGAATAACTCGCCGTCCGGTAAGGACCAGGCCCGGGTCGACGGCGCGTTTTGTTACACGCGCGCCACAAAGAGATGTCAGCACTCAGAAGTCCGATAGGGCCGATGCCTGCCAGGGTCGCGGGTTGTTCGAAAGAGATACCGTGGCCCCTGGCACAGGCAACTGAAGGAACACGGGTGGGTTTAGTCAGTAAAAGTCTGACACGCCCTCCCGCTCCACCCAGAGCGGGAGAAGTTATTGGAAAACGTCGCACCCAAAAAAAAAAAAGAGCAGGATAATGACGAGTGTCATTGCAGTTATTTATAGTAAAATCATGATATCCAAATCCCCATTGATAAAACGTTATTGAAAGTATCAAAATCAATATTTAACATACTGTGACAACGAAGCTCACCACATAATCCGATGCGACGGAAGCACTTATGTGTGCCATACGCTTTCATACTTGATGGAGTTTGAAACTATCAACTAAGTGTAAGTACTTACGTGTTATCATGTAAGTTATATCGGTACCTACCTCTTGTCACGGTTACAAAGTTAGTGATAACATACCTGCTACTTGAGAATAGTATAATGATAACACTGGTATTGTTTAAAGTTCTCACATTTCAATTATTGTAAAGTCTAATCTATGAATGTGTGACAGTCTGTCACTTACTCCTATCCTATGTAATAACAAAATATTATATTTATTTTTAAACCGGCACATGATTCGGGCCACTTAGAAACAAATAAATTATCTATTTAATGGGAAACAGTTTAGTGCCAATTTAGCGGCGGTGGAGATTTCCAAAAATACCTCTAATTTCCCAAAATTTTTGAGAGTGAGGTGGCGACTAGATTTTGAACGTTTTTAATTACGAGAATAGGCCTTCAGAAATACAATCGGGGCAGCGACACAAAGAGGCAAAAGAAAAATAAATTACATACACTACGCTAGCAAAAGGACATACGGCTAAAATAAAATTACGTATCTTCATGATGGATGTAAGTAAACAGACCATACAGAAATTCATCTGGAAATTCCAATCTTCAAGACTCAATGTGAATAGAAGACATACCCGAACAGTGAATACCAAACAGAACTCACCAAAAATCCTCCGACAATAGTTACAAGTTTATTAGAATTCATCCTAAGACTGGTACAATGCCCGTCCAAGCGTGTAATGGAGACAAAATGAAAACGACCTAGTAATCTTACAAATTGGGTGCTCCGGTACTCCGAATGTATTATCTACTCAACATAACCACCTCGCTTACTATGCGGCATGCGACTGCGCCAGCTCGACAACAAGACGCTGACCTGTCGCAAGCGACTGTTAGCCCAAGTTCCCACAGGCGCGTTTTTTTACATTGGATTTTCAACGTACTGCTTAGCACCGAGCGTTGAAAATCCAACAGTGTGTTTTTTCGACGCGCTGGGATGCGATCGGTTGGATTCTCCAACGCTCGGCTTAACACCATGAGTTCAAAATCCAGTGCACGATAAAATCCCGCCGCGATTTTTTGGTATCTATGCGAACGTGGGGCTCATCGGGTGGACGCGTGCACCGTGCGTCTAGCTTGACGTAGCGAAAGCGTGCGACTCCCCTGGTATTTTTTGCGATTTCATTTCGCATGAACATGCGATTAAAAAATCGCAGAGCGCGCTAAGCCTTAGAATTCGCTTGAAAAATTATTTGCGTTTACGATTTCGTACTATGCATAAACATGATTGTGATTTAAAAAATCGCATCTCAGAGCGCGCTGCACGCTGAGCCCAAGTGTAGGGATTTTTGTACAAAATATTATTATGAAAATTGTCGGCCGCAGCCTGTCGTTGCGTAATTGTCGGCCGCAGCCTGTCGTTGCGTAATTGTCGGCCGCAGCCTGTCGTTGCGTCTTGTCGTCGAGATGTCGCAGACGCATGTCGCATAGTATGTAAGTAGGTTTAGACTTCAGTCATTCTTCAGTAATGAGTTCACCGCAGAATTAGGAAAAAACTGCTGAAAATGTAATGAGAAAATGTATTAAATTCTCTCTAATCTTCTCAACTTTGAAGGGTATACATTTTTCTGAAGAAATCTTCCACAAAATTAATGAGAGGGACGCGGATTGTTTTTAAAGGGGATTTTGTTTATATTTTAAAAAGATAATACCTTATTTGTTTGGAGGGGCTCATGGCTAAGTAATAACAGCCGCACGGGTCGATCGATTAGGTTAAGCTACGCTTGCCGCGGTTGGTCTGTGGTATTCAGCTGCATCCAGTTAGACTGGAAGTCGACCCCAACATAGTTGAAAAGAGCTAAGCAGATGAGGATAAGGTATTTATCACCTTATTTGTTTTGTCTGTGTTTATGCTAGATGTTGATATTATAAAGCTGCTTATTATCCAGAGCGTAATTAATTGTTTAAGTTTAGAGAAACGCTGAAGATGAAGTTGGTTCTACGCGTTAATATTTCTGAAACATTTATTTTCAAATAAGTTTTCTTTGACCTTACTACAAACTTAGGTACTTAGCAGTAACGTAAATTAAATTAGAAACAAACCTTCATACTCACTAACAGGAAGAATACGTATAGACGCCAGCACATCAGGCTACCCGAAACTGTCAAATGTTTCCAATCAACATTGAATCTTATCCTTTAGTGATAAAGTTGAAAATCTATTAAAGAAATTTGACAGATTGTAGTACTTGATGTGCTGGCCAGGGTGTCAGCTACCTCCATACAAAAATGTATCAAAATTTGGTACAGCCGTTTGAGCGTGAAGAAGTAACAAACATATAAACACACTCACAAACTTTCGCTTTTATAATATTAGTGTGATTATTGCCCCAAACGCAACAAAAAGGACACAAGCTATCCAATATAAAGCGCCCTAAAACATCTGCAGAGTTCTGATCGACCCTTGATGATGTCTTTTAACGCCCAAAACCACTTAGTAACTTACCAATATTATAGCAACCTTCATAGTTAACGCCGACCCAAGGCTAATCTCTTATTAATTCTGACAAAGTTACACAACACTCCTCCTAAGGAAAACCAACCTTATCTTTCAAGGTTAGAGTTGGAGAAGACTGTACCGAAAACTTTGCACAAAAGTCACGAACTATAGAACTCCTCATTGTTTTACCAGTCCCTTGAAAGCGGGAAGTTATGGCGGGACGCATCATGGGAATGATTGAACTCAATACTTCGGTAATGGTTTTTTAGCGAAGTTAAATAGACTATTAAGATTCGGAACGATTTTTTGTAGCGAAATTTGTATTTTATTGGCTTTTGTTGAAAGTAGGTAACATTAAAGAAAAGGGGATTCAACTTCTTTAAGGCGTACAAAAACTGTGGAATAATAACACAGTTAAATTTTTCCAACAATCGTGTCTATATGTCTGTTACCTCTTTACGCTTAAACCGCTGAATTGATTTAGATGAAATTTGGTATAGAGATAGTTTGAGTCCTGGGAAAGGACATAGGATAGTTTTTATCCCGATATTCCCATGGTGGGATCGACACTTATACGGGTGAACCCTGGGGCGCTGCTAGTATTATAAATGCGAAAGTGTGTCTGTATGTCTGTTACCTCTTCACGCTTAAACCGCTGAACCGATTTAGATGAAATATGGTACAGAGATAGTTTGAGTCCCGAAGAGAAGCAATGTTTCTATTTTTCAGTCGGCAAAAGTCTACAACGTCAAACATGACGACCGACCAATTTCCTTCTATTTTTGACACTGGGGGTAAAAACATTATTCTTCTCAAGAAACGTCAAATAGTTTACATCACATTGAACATAAATAGACAAGAATTTATATTCATTTTAAAATTTTCTGCCGTTGCTATGGCAACGATAAATGTCTTTGTCTTCATAGAAACGCGAGTCTAACGGGTCCGGTCGCCCCGTGCTCGGGCAGAAGAAAATGATGAGTTAGATAGAAAGAACTTTGTTTATTCTTCGCAGAATAGAGATAGAATTGGTCATGCTACGCAGGTAGGTCCATGTTAGTAGGTACTGTGACAGTAAAAACTAGCGATGAAAAAGATATTACGTTTTTTTTTCAAGTACCTACTTTACGAGGTCTTTGAACCTTTGAACTTTGAACTGATAAAAGGAGTTTATTGGTTCAAAAAGTTCGAACGCCTCATCATGCAAATGTTTAAATGTCAACAGATAAATTCTTTCAAGTACTATTGATATAATACAATACGCCAACCATCAACAGATAGGTACCTGAATTTCCTATTCACAATACTGCTAAATATATTGATACAATTAACTCAGCAATAGATATTGGTAATCCATTGCTTCATATGTTCGAAAAGTATGTCAGCTCAGCAACGTAAATACCGAAATAAATGTTATTGAATTGTCAAAATGAAAGCCATTCCTACTGATAGTGTGTTACGCAATTACCCCGCCGATTTCATTCAAATCTTTCCAGAACCAGGAATGATTTGTATGAAATCGGCGGGGTACACTACATAGACCACATTTCACCTCTCACTCCTAAATTCTCACGATTCCACTCCACCTGATTAGATCATCTCTTCAGGTTTCAAGCAATTACGCCACGACAACTCGATCAAACCGCACGTCAACGCAGCCATTCGGATTTCGTCGGAGTAAACTCAGCAATATGTCGTCACCGACACGTCGACGCCCTTATTCGTCGGAATGACGTTTTCGACGTCCGACATCGAGCGGCGCGCGTTCGAGTGTAAATGATGTGCCAACGGTGGAATAAACGTCAGTCGTCCGCGATCCGGCCAATGGTGAGGAGGTACGAATGTGGAAGATAGGTTATGATGTGGTTTGCCATGTTTCTTTTTTTGTAGTTTAGGTGCGGAAAGTTGATATATGATAAATGGTTTTATTTCTGCAAGTAGGTTTGTACAAACACTTTTACACGTCAATCATATTTTTAAAACCAGATGAGGTCGGCGTTTCCTATCTGACTACTCTGGAAAAGAAAGGCCGAAACATAATCATGGTTAGATCATGTAATCGATGAGCTTTGAATGATTTTGGCTGTAACTATTTTATCTTGATGCGTCAGATTAAAGCCCAGCGTCGACGCTAGCAATCTGGCAGTGGTGGCCCAGTGGTATCAGCCTCGACTGACGAGTTGTAGGTCGCGAGGTGGAACCTAGACAGGCACTTTACTTTGATGTGTGTTTAATTTCATCACCACTGCTCTCAAAACGGTGAAGGATTACATCGTGAGGAAACCGGCATGTCCTAGAGCCATAAGTTGGAAGACGTGTGACATCCACCAACCCGAACTAGGGCCGCGTGGTGGTTTTTGGCCTGGATCTCACGAAGAGGAGGCCTGTATCGCAGCAGTGGAAAAATTATAGGCTGTTTATCCACGACGCTACTAAATAACGTGTTACCTATTCAAATCACAAATGAGTAGCCAGAATGTCACAGCACTAGTATTTCAATGGTGATCCGTTGAGGCGACCAACTAAACCATTATTAACTAATTTGTGATTGGTCACGTCGTGTTCGACGGGTCTAAGAGTGCATATAGAAGCAACAAGAATAATGTACCCAGGATTTTGTAATATCTTGATTTAAAAGAGTGTCCATGGAGTTTCTTGCCCGTTCTTCTCCATAGAGATCTACGTTTTGGAATGGGCAACTAGCTTCAAATTTCTGACTAACTGACCGACTATTTCATTTTGACAATTCAAAAGTGCTCATACATGATTTAATTGAAATAAATGCTTTTAATTTGAAATTTCAATGTGATAGCAGTATTGCAGTTGCACGCTTGCAGCATAGAACGATGTATCATACTAAAATTGATGAAACTTTAAATTGCATAATAACAGGATGCCAAAGACTGGCCGGAATTCATCACTAAAAGATCAAGTTCTACGTAGATGTTTGATAGAAAATTGTATTTATGCATTGCAAGAATTCATGTAGGTAACATAAAGAAAGAGTATTATAAGGTAGCTATAGTTTCATAGAGATGTGTGTATATTTATTTGAATAATTTTTAACATTGAACATTATTTATTCATCATTGTATGTGTAATAAAATAATAGGAATGTAAAATTAATTTGCATGCAGCCCTAAACAGTAGAAATGGATTGTACACAAACCATCAACTTTCATATCTATTTATCTATACCTAGGTGAACTAAACTTTAATATTCTTGTAACTTGTCAGCGCCCGGACCTGCTAAACGATAGAAAATTAAAAGAATTTCCGTATTAGAATAAAGTTTTATTTTAAATCTTACGCACACATAATATCTGGTAACACCTGTATTTTCTACAAATCAATGATTTTTTATTCTAAATAAATGAATACAACAACACACTGGCAACTGGCATTATAGACCAAACAAAAAGTGTTCATAATCTACCTATACAGTCACGAGCACGTTTGATTTATTGCCTCCTTTGTTAAAACTCCTCTGGACATCGTAGCTCTATGGTTCAAAGCACACTCAATTTAAACTGTGAGCTCGATTTAGATCCACGATTTCAATCAACTATCACATGCTACGTGCCTTGTGAAACACCATATTCTAATGATTATGTACAGACGCCAGCTGCAGCACATCAAGCTACAACAATCTGTCTTTAATAGATTTTCAACTTTATCGCTAAAGCATTAGGTTCAAGGTTGATTGGGAAAATTTACAGTTTCGGGTAGCTTGATGTGCTGGCCTATAATGTAAACTTTTCAGTTTTATCATGTCTTTTCCATTTTGTTATGACTACAGTGAGGCCATCGTGAGAATGCGTTCCTGACACCTGTCAGTGCGACAATAGGATATTTTACTCTATATGACAAAAAATCTAAAAATAATATTATTGACATAGCTTAGGCACAAAGCAGTCGGAAAACGTTAGTTTTAGTTCATAAAATAGCAAACTAAATTTTAAAATTCAATTCAAATTTTAAAGCTTTTTTAATCTGTTTCATAACACCATTAAATAGTAGTCGCCATGTTATTACGTCATACGGCTATGTAAACTTAGGTGTGTCAACTGTCAACTATCAGCGTACCTTCAATCTATAAAGGCTATCACTGCATTTGTTTACACAGCCAACTGACGTCATGACCACAGAGCAATATGGCGTCCACTGCGTCAGCGTTTTCGTCACATTACGCGTGCAATGTGAAAATGCAAAATGCTGCATTTTTATGGCACTTAACGGTTGAATAAAAATTTTGTGAATTTTTAGTGGTTCATTAGCAGTATAGAATCTAATTGAGACACTTTTCAAAAATGGGTGTAATACCCTATTCTAGCAGCTAATAAAGATCAAATTCGCAGAACACGAATTCGCTCGTATAAAACCATTATAAAACAAAGGTGTCAAGAACGCATTCTGTCGTCTGGCGCACTGTAGACTCAAAAATGGCCCGGTTGGTTTAAAATTGGGTTTAAAGTTTAAAATCGTTTATACGGTTGATGGTTATTTATTTATTACTAGCTGCTGCCCGCGACGTCGTCTGCGTGAAGGCTCTACAGCACCAAAAATACGTAAGATGCCAGCGTCGCTATAGCATTATAAGTAAACAACTTTTAAAATAGCATTAAAATATATAAGTTTTTTTTTGCAAGCGAAGCAAGTGAAGAGAGATTTATGGGAATCCTGCTGAGTTCAGTCATAAGATGTGACTGAAGGAAATGAGAGAAAATAATGCAGGAATACATTCCAGGACACAAAAGAGTAAAAATACGTACAAAGGTATCATACCTTACAACACTTCCCTATAAACTACGTTGATAGTTATGCTGCCAGGAGCCAAAATGTAAAGAGAGTCAGGACTGGTGACGCGGGAGCAAGCGACGTACAGTTGCCCGTGTGAGAAGCAACTCGTCCTGAGGTCGAAACCCGCTGCCCTTAGTGTCTGCCCCTGCGACTTATTGATTGTCATCGCGAAGCAAACACTCACGGGAAACTGTACGCGCTTGAACTGGAACGGGAAGTTATGAGGTATGAGGGGAATGCGTGGTATAAATACTGCCTCGCCGACGCCACAACCCGTAAGAATTTCCGCCTCAATGGTGTGTCTGTGGAGCGAGATGACTTTAAGGCGGGTCCCGTTACACAACTTCGGAGGAGATAGGTTCCGAAGAAGCATAATCGGGACACCGACCTTCAGCTTGATGGTATGCGCTGGAAGTCCACTTGCTGACAGGGAGTTCAGAAATTCCACGGGATAATGGGTGACGTCATCTTGCTCGACCACTTCAGTGTTTATCGAAGTGTAGACCACTTCATTCCCCTCAATTTCCGAGAGAATGCATGCATTAATTGCTGCAGCCTGATCATTTTTGGGTGTCAAAATGGCCCGCTCACACACCCAAGAATTCTGCTGGTGCGGTATACGACTGATGTCCCCGCACACACGGCGAATGAGTTCTTCTAAGCTGGATACCACTCTACCGAGAGACTCTGGAAGCACCACCTGTCCACCTCTCTCTTCTGGTAGAGTGTCTTCGCCAAGACTTAGAAGGACATCGGAGAATTCTTGAGCATGTGCATTTCCGCCGAGCCGAGCTCTCATATTAATGGTCAAGCGCAGCGTACGAACTCGTGACCACAACGAAGATCGTTTCAACGAAGCATTCACCTCGTCAGCCCTCGATCCCCGCGTCACCACGGGAAGCATTTGCCGGAAATCGCCACTGAACAGAACTGTGACACCACCCGTCAAATGTTCGTTCCTGCGGATGTCTTGCAGGGTTCTGTCCACGGCCTCAACTGCCTTCCAATTGGCCATCGCACACTCATCCCATACGATCAGAGAGCATTCCTTGAGCACGTGTCCCTTATCGCTGTTACGTGACACACCACAAACAGGCGTTTCGGCGCTCTCTAAATCGATGGGAATTTTAAACATGGCATGTGCTTTTATGCCATTCGGAAGCAGTGTGGAAGCGATTCCCGACAACGCTACAGCAATAGCAATTTTGCCTTGCCTCCTGACCTCTGCAAGTATGCCAGTGGTAACAAATGTTTTTCCTGTTCCACCAGGAGCATCCAAGAAAAACATTTTACCCTGGTTTTGCCCAACGCTTTCAAGGACGGTGTCATAAATTTGTTTTTGCTCTGAAGAGAACAAAGCGACATGGTCATTTCGTATGGTGGTCATTTCGCCCGGATCATAATTTGTCTCAGCGTTATACTCCCGATTTCCACGGTCTTGATGCGGTGATGATTGGGGAGCTGGTAACCCATATTCGATCAGTGGATTGCCGCCGATAGAAATGACCACATCTTGAAGTGAACTGAGACAGATGTTCAGCACCCGTTCATCAGTTACTTTGACTTCGTCTCCAGTAGCACGCCTCAAAGCTCGTAGGAAATCTTCAGACAGATGATGGCGATACTTCTCCCACAAAACACCTAGGTGACGGCAAACAGATGACGCATGCGGCTGGGACTGTCACTGACGCTCGCCTCCGCGAGGGTGTCATCCCAATTTTGCTCAACGTCGAGAAGGTGACATTTTACATCACATTTAAGTTTATAATTAGGTATACGACATGGAAATATATTAATTGCCAAGCAATAATCACACAGATAAATACCGAACAAAAGTATTAACAGTCAATGTTTATTTTGTACTAATAACATGAAATTGATGGAGAAATGATCATCATCAATGAACATAACTTTTTTGTAATACTTAATACCGCATTTTTTTTAAATTGTCTTCCTCAACTCTGCTCAAGATTTTGAGGGTTTTGTTGGACCTTGAATTTGTCAAAACGAACTATACGATACAACTTTTATGAAGAAAATGCACATTACCATCTATGAATTTTAAGAATAACTAACTACTAACCTCGCCAACATGATCAAATTTAAATTAATAATTTCCAAAAATTGTTAACATGTAACTTCATTTGATTTTTATGAAATCTCATAGATGGCGCTGCGTCAAAATTTTCTTTATACTACTAACATTCATTAAACTATGTTTCTCTGCCCAAGTTACTTAAATGGCGTAGTTTTTATAGTGTAAAGCTAGATTATAGCATGGCTTACTCAAAAACAACATTTAAATATGCGTCGTTATATTACACGCTGTCACAGAATGCGTAAGAAAAATAAAGATTCACAGCTCCTCCCCTGTAGGTGATAGCGTGATAATATGTAGCCTATATGTTGACCCGACCTCTTAGTAATATTCATGCAAAATTTGAAGTAAATCCATGCAGTACTTTTTGAGATTATCCCGGACATACATACAGACAAACAGACAAACAGACAAAAATTCTAAAAACTATATTTTTGGCTTCGAAATCGATTGCAGATCACGCCCCAAGTATTCTTTTTAAAAAATATTCAATGTACAGTTTTGACTTTCCTACGATTTTATTATATGTATAGATTAAACTTCCACACACTATCTTTACAGGATGACGCCAATACAATAGTGAGTTGCAAACACACACCCAATAAATTGAAAAATCAACTTACGGCTAATACTTAAAAATCTAAACTTTAAAAATACAAAGCAACACTAAACTCTATTAAAAACACAATCTGAAGTCAGACTACAAAATTGTATGTACCTACCTATGTAATAATTATCAAACTAAACTTTTTTTTTAATGCTCAATCTTAACCTCAAATATAAAAACAGAATATTAATATTTAAATATACTAACAAAATTCAACAGAATTCTTGCGAACTTACTCAGATTGCACGAATCAATCAATTCTCTAATGCACTTCGTCGTTTATTTCAATGAAAGCTTCCTGGACTGTCAGATATGATCTTCACAATCTTTTTAATTCCACACTCTAGCACAAGAAGATGCTAAACCTCATTTTCTTGAAGACCTTAGTAACATTTTACGAGATTCACAGGAAAATACATCCCTTACTGAACCACATAATGCTCGAGTCCCGTCATCCCGTGGTTGCCCGCTTGACTATATAATAGATTTTTCTAACTCCACGTTTAAAAGTCACCGTCCATTTGAACTATGGCTCCATTTGGAGCAGGATTTCAATCATTGGTCACAGGTTGGCACAGTACTGGCCGCAAGAATGCCAATTACCGTTCTTGAATAATATGAATGATTTTACACACGACGGTATATTTTTTTTCTTTCTTTCTTAGAATAATATGAATGATTTTTACCCACGACGGTATATGCGTTTTCAGTATTGACACTTTTCGTGCGACAAAGTACAGTGAGGGCAAATAACGATTTAAATCTTTGGTTAAAATAATAATGTTTACCCATAACAAGAAGACATTGCTGTGTGTGTCTAATAATGTTTTCTTCTTTCAATATCTGTCAAGCACATTTTAGGTCCATACGTAAGATTTGCTGTAAAAGTTACTGCAATAAACGTTTGTATTTTGTATTTTTTTTAATTTAATCATTTGTAAGGAAAATACATTCAAACTTAAAGGACCATAATATTATCTTGTTAAAATCCTTTTTAATATAGTTCTAAGTCTGTTTTATGTTCCAAAATGGTACTCTAGGCAATAATTTAATAACTAAGTGTCTAAACATAAAGATAATGCCTTTAAAACTTTAATATTGTACTCAACAAAAACGTAAATCTACTGTTTACGACCACAGATATAGATACACCTAGATAACGCAAGAGCAACTACTTTGCTTGCCCAGCTTACGTACAAAAATCGTAAGCTGCCACTTTCGCGCTCAGTCCTGTCTGAGTACTGCTGGCTGGATGAGCGTGAGCGCAGGCGCTAGGCCCCGGGTGGGGAGATAAGGGTGCCGCACGCGGCGGCTGCGACTTTGAATCGATTTGATTTTTCCATCACAAAATAGTGCTTGTGACGTCATAGTAGGTAGTCAAAAAATGGCACGCTTGGTTTTCATACAGATCGTGATACTTGCGTTATCTAGGTATATCTATATCTGTGGTTACAACGGATTACTAAGCAAGACTGAAAAGGACTTTATTCCAATCATAATTTAATTTTTATCCGAAAACTACTAAGCTCTGTGTACACCAAAATTTAGGCACACGTATAATACAAATCACTAAATGCATTTAAAGCTAAAGGAGTGGCAGCAACATCGCAGCGCAGCCTGTCACCATGGATTAGTACATGGTACTGGACCATACATTTTGACCGCATAGCACTGTTCTATGAAACGGCTGATTCCTTTTTTGATAACCGCTGAAATATTTCTACGCTAGGGGGTCTGGAATCATGTGCTGAATTACGTGGTTACAGTTTGCGCCACGATGTCCCTGCCACCCTGTATGTCCCACATTCCGTCTCTGTCATCTTCAAACGATTGACAGAAATAGAACGATGTTTTCGATTTGTATAGCGTTAAACGTGTAGGTATCTGTGGTGCAAGTGAGCGTTAATCCACCTATGATCTATTTCAGAAAAAAAAAATAAGCATCGCAACATATTTGGCAACCTTAGACGCAGAGAAAACATGACTTATTAGGGTTCCGCAACAAAACGAAAAAACGTCTACTCATTTCATGCAATGTTTCTCTCTACCTGACGCTTTATACGTTCATGTGGCCAAAGTAGCTATAGAGCTACAATGAGACCAGTCTTACGATAAGCTAAGACATCACGGATAAGCCATTCATATCTTCTCAAGGTACTCACGGTCCAAGACAGCTAAACTTAATACATTTTCCATTAAGCACTGATTACTTGAAAGCTCCTCGCCGTCACGTAGTGAAACAATGCACCCGTTATAAAGCACGGCATTGATCATGTAGGTACTTATGTGGTGGTATTGAAGAGGACACGTTTTCAGGTTACTGGCTGTTCAGAATATGAGAATACTAGCTTCTGCCCGTGACCCGCCGCATCACATCCTGTCGCTCGCCCGCGCTACTACTTTGTTCTCTGACTAATTTTATTTTTGCTCGGCTCCTAACGCATCACACTGACGTCACGCAAAATCCTGCATCTCGCAAGCAGAGTTTACCGCGCAACTAGCATAGATACAACGGCCCGACATGAATCATCGGGCAGTTGCTCGCCAGACACAACACCCGTCTGGTCGAATGATCCTCCCCTGTGATCCTCCCTTTTCTATAGAGTATGAGTGAACTTTACACCCTGTTCCTCATACCTCTATAGAACTATCAATATTAATGAAGAAATGTATACCGGTTCTGGCTATAAATTTGGCAGGTTTTCGAAAGGCAGACGTTATCTATCTATACTAATACATACTAATAATAAAGTTGAGGAGTTTGTTCATTTGTTTGTTTGTTTGAACGCGCTAATCTCCGGAAATACCAGTCGTGTTTATAATTTTTTTTTTTCATTTAATAGCCTAATTGTTGACGAAGGCTATATGCTTATTTTATATAACATCACGCTAGAACTCTTACGAGCCGAGCAAGAAGAAATAAACTCGGAAATAACGCTGAGCAAAAACGAAGTAACAGTTCGGGCAGGCGATGCGATGCAACGGGGTGGGTCTTGGGTACAAGAAATTTGATGCGGACAAATTCGCGGACAGAAGTAAGGCTCTAGACAGACGGACCGCATTTCAACTGCAATCCAACCGCAAATTGCAGTTCGGATGCAGTTTGAATGAGTTGAGTTCTATTGCAGTCGTGTCAACTGCATTCAAACTGCATCCGAACTGCAATATGCGGTTGGATTGCAGTCCGTCTGTCTAGAGCCTTAGTGATATCATAAAAAAGCCAATCTATAAACGCTCAGTCAGAATTTTATAGCCATCAGAAAAAACGTTTTATTTTTTCTCTCCATTACCGACTTTACTACCAAACCACATTTTATCAATGTTTAAACAGCATGATCAAATGAAACCGTTCGAGGCGAGGGTAGAAGAACGCGATTCGTAGAGTACTTAGAGTTAGCGGTCTTGTACCACGTACTGCCTTAAGTGAGGCGGTACGTGATCACGGGGGTACTTATAACGTACTTAGCTAGGTATATACTTGGCAAGATGTGGGATTGTTTAGAGAATCTTGGAGGATTGTCTTTTTAAATGAAGTTAAGAAATTTTGAGAAGTTAGGACTTTAGTCTTGGTTGGGTCTGATTAGCCTAACATATTTGAAATGCTAAACAATGCTAACTTCCAAGGGCTTGGTATTTATTTAGGACGATAAAAATGCTGACTGGATAAACTTTTAATCACACTAATATTATAAATGCGAAAGTTTCTGTGTGTGTGTGTGTTTATATGTTTGTTACTTCTTCGCGCTCAAACGGCTGGACCAATTTTGATAAAATTTTCTATGGAGGCTACTGACACCCTGGATTAACATATAGGCTACATTTTATCCCGATATTCGACATTTACGCGGGCGAAACCGCGGGGTGCAGCTAGTACTAAATAAAGTAACAAACTATTCAAATTTAAATATGATATCCTAACTAAAACTATTTAAACTAAAATATAATATGGCTTCGCAAAATTCCGCCGCATCGCTGTACAAAAGAGACTGGCGGCATTGCCACGTTGTATGGCAATAATAATAGTTAGCCTCTGGCCAAGGTAAAAGCTAGTTTTTACCTTGGCTAGAGGCTAATTATAGGTCACGGAAAGTTTTAACCAGCCGTTTGGGGATTTCATTCAACAAGCCATGAGGACTCGGACCCCAAGGCCCGAGGGTTTTTTCAACCCCATAAAAAACTTCCAAGAAAAGACAAAAAGAACACACTGACTTCATTGACTTTTGTAGAGGGAAAGATCGTTAGAAAACCCGGGATCCAAAGTCAGAAATCGCCAACACACAGTGAGCAAACATCCAATTCAATGTTCGTGCTTCTTTCCTTACGGCAAAACTTTGCATTACAATGGGCTATTTAAAACTGGAATTATGTTAAAAGATACTGTAACACATTGCAATAATATCTGTCAAAATTATCCAAACCATCGTTAAATATTACTCGTATTGCGTAGTACGTTAGGAATTTCTCAGAAGTAACCCGGTGATTGAAAGTTGGCGGTGTGGTACCCCGTGTCTCTTGGCCGTTTGGTCTTGTGCCTGATCTTCTCCGGTCCCATCGGACTACGAGAGTGAGGGAAGAGTGAGTGCATACACTTGTGCACTATAATATCTCCCGCGTAGATGGCCAGTCTCCTCTGAGATTGACAGCTATGGCCGAAATTTGGTCTGGAGGACTATTATTATAGCGCTACACGGTGCTTTTGGCCCGTGGTCAAAATTGGAACTATAAACGCCGCCATTTTGTTTTTGAAAACATTTCAAGTGACACTGTGCAAAACAATTGCACTAAAATGTTTACCAACAGCGCTTCCCTGTCAAGCTCTGAGAGCAGTGGTGGCCCAGTGCTAACGGCCGCGACTTACGAGTTGTAGGACGTGGGTTCGAACCCAGACATTCGCTTTATCTTGTGTAAATTATTTCGTCACCACTGCCCCGGTGAAGGAAAACATAGTGAGGAAACCGGCATGTCCTAGAACCAAAAATTCGAAGACATGTGACACCTACCAACCCACACTGGGTCCGCGTGGTGAATTACGGCCCATGGGATCTCACAGAGTGGAGGCCTGTGTCCCAGCAATGGGAACATTATAGGCTGGTTATTAATGCCCTGTCAATGTACGAGTAACTCGAGCGCCAAAACAGTGTACCTACTTCAAATTCCACTCAACACCAAAAACAAAAGAGCGCGTAGAAATACACATGAATTGTTTTATCAATGACAAATAAACATGTTCTCGATTCACATTCAATCGTGACTCGAGACAAATTCCTTCATCTCTCTATTGTCTATACAAAGGTAATTTACCCTTTTTTACTAACTCAGCCAGATTTCTCAGAGTAACGGACGTGGAAGGCTGTGTTCGTACGCGGCGTTTTTTATTGAAAGCTTTTGAAAATCTTGAACTATATTTGAATTAAGAACTTAAGATAATTATCAAGTTATGGAACAATAAACTAAATGTCATACTTGACAAAGTTCAAATTCCATTGCAACCAAAACTTATTAGGACCTTTTTGTTACAAATGCTCACTCAAAAATCAACTTAGAATAAGTACATTTTACTAAAGTCGATAACTGATAGTGGCGATGGAACGTAAATTATCTGAGATCATTAACACTGCTATACGTACTTATTTAGTTGGTCGATGGTAGTAAGTCCACGAAGAGTAACCATACTTTTTGGCTGTATCTAAGTCAAAGTCAGACGTCAAAACTGTTCTGTCTATCAGGCAAACCATTTTAAATCATTTTCATAAACTTAACATTAACATAACGCATGTATTCTCCAAAGTGTTAAGCAGAGGTGTTCCTATAGTACACCCACTTTTCGCCAATTTTTATGGGACGAGCCAATTGCCATCAACTGGGCACAAATCCAGACTGCTACTGAGAAAGACTCCGCATCAAAGTTTCGACAAACAAATACGCGGCAAATGTTAGGGCCACAGTACGATATGTCGACCATCAGTGGTGCGACAGCACATCAGCTCTGTGTACAACTTTGAACCTTATACTTCAGCGATAAAGTTGAAAATCTATTAAATAAATTTGTCAGATTGTAGTAGCTTGATGTGCTGGCGTGTGTACGTTAGTGCAACTGATTGTTCACGACAAACGATGGGACTACGAATCTTTTGAACGACGAACGATAGCGCGACACAATTTTCAAATTCCAAATGGAAAACATAATTATCACTTTGCCTGACCCGAGAATCGAACCCAGGATCTCATGCTCAGCACCACAGGGCAGGGCAGGGCAGGGCAGGGCAGGGCTTGCGACCACTAGACAAAGGAGGCAGGCAAATCTTTTTCATTACTGCAGCGTCCTGCACGCTAATTGCGTAACACTATCAATCTCAATCTGAATCATTTTGAAGGATATTGCTAATCCATTGCTACATATGTTCGAAAAATGTGTCTGCTCAGCAACGTAAATAACGCAATGAATTGTGTTTTGAACTGTCAAAATTAAACCCATTGCTACTAATAGTGTATTACGCAAAAAAAAAGCTCGCAGCTAGAGCAGCCTTAAAGCTAGAAATTCTAGAATCCTTTTTGATTTCTCCAAAGTCCGTATTCTAGAACGATGATCTATTGTTTTTCAATCGAGCATCGTTCGAATAGAGAATAGAATACGGACATTAGCGAACAAAGTTCACTCAAAACTTAAAAAAGTAGAAACTGCAGAAACTCTCTTCATCTTTGTAAAGAACTGAAAATTAAAATAAACTGTTTATATGAGTATAAAGAGACAAAAGGATGAAATTATACGTCTAGACGAGGAATCGCTTTAATATAAAAAGTAATAGAGTAACAAGTACAATCAGGGAAATTAAATGTAAAGCAAAATACCCATGTTCTAGCCATTTTATACAACTGTCAAGAACGACAGTTGTTATTTGAATATAATGGCAATTTAAGTTGGAAATCAATTTGCTTTCCTTAACTTTACCAATGGTAGCCATCCGATCAATAAATCAACCTTTCCTCAAGGAACTTGTATTTCATCATCTGCCTAACCTTTTCCCAACCATGTTTGGGTCAGCTTTCAGTCTAACCGGATGCAGCTGAATACCAGTATTTTTCATGAAGCGACTGCTTATCTGACCTCAACAACCCCAGTTACTGGGTAATACGATGCCCCTTAGTAAGACTGGTTGTCAGACTTTCGGGCTTCTGACTACCCGTAACGACTGTCAAAGATTTACAAATGACAGTCGGGATCAATGGTTTAACGTGCTTTCCGATTCATGGAGGGGTTGTATATGTGATGGATGGTCACCCATCCACGGACCGGCCTTGGCAAGCGTAGCTTAACCTGATCGATCGACCTGTGCGGCTGTTCTTATTTAAAACTATTATTTTTGAATTTATATATCTCGGGACCATGTGGTCCCGGTCCTTTGGAAGGCGTACGAGGGGCCGAAGCCAACTCGCAGAGGCCCCTTAGGAAATTTTTATGAAATGCGGCACCGTCCGACGATTATCCCTGTATGCACTATGCAAGTGCACCCAAGGATAACCCCCGGTTGGTGTAGGACTATTATAGGATACGAAAAATAAAAAGTTGGACTATGGGTTTGGGTGGCTGAAGTGGACTGGTTACCAAGAACTATGGAATAACTATGACCCCTGCCTGATCAATGTTTTATATATACACGGATAAAACTATTATTATTATTAAATTAGTACAAACTTTGCAATAGGTACCAATTATAATGCTTTATATTTATATTAATATGTCTGTCCAGAACATTCTAGACATCCAATTCTTAACTAAATTCGACATTATTGAAATGTCAATGTTCTAACTTATGTATAAAAATAATCAAAACATCGGGAAACTGGTAAAAGTTAAGTGAAATATTCATATTACCTGCGGCAGATTATTAAAAACGTAATATGGCTCTGCCATAAGGGACGTGACATTTAGAAAAGTCGACAACAAATGGAATGATTTGTAAAATAATAAAAGATAGAAAGAAAAAGTATTAAATTATTTTATTTTATTTATTTATCCATTTATTTCAGGTATATAGGCCCATATAAAACACATACAATACAATTATTGCGGCTCGTATAGGAAGATCACAAACTAAACTAAACGCAGTAAAAAAAAAACAAGTTACCTATATAAAAAAAAAGTAATAAAAAGAAAAATGAAACAGAAAGTCCTATACGAGGCCAAAAGGCTCCTAGCTCAGCATGACGCTGCAACATTTAAAAAATAAATGTCACAGCGCTGGTATTCTGATAGGGCCCGCTGTGATGTCACGGGCAGTTACAGAACTAAATAAATAATAACGGTAGATTACATAGAATTATTATGAGTTTTAATTTCAAGACATCCAAAGAACAGTTGCGTCATTATAATATTTGTCAGACAATGAATTATTTGTCCTTTTGCCCGCGGCATCGCCTTCGAGGAGATCGGAAATTATTTTACGGAAACGTACAGACTCCAGCACATCAAGCTACTACAATCTGACAAATTTCTTTAATAGATTTTCAACTTTATCGCTAAAACATAAGGTTCAAAGTTGGTTGGGAAAATTTGACAGTTTCGGGTAGATTGATGTGCTGGCGTCTGTACTACCGCGATAAAAATTATACTATGTCCTAACCCGGGGCGGCCTACCGCCACATCTTATAGCAATGTTGCATTATTTTAGAAATAGAGCTATATGGCCAGTATAGCTCCATCTCTTTCCCACACTGAATTAAGGATAAAAAAAGTACTGTAACAGGTAGTAGTAGCACCCCAATTGCATCAATCACAACCTGAATATTTTTTGAAGATATTGCTAATCCAATGCTTCATATTGTAGCGAAATAAAAAACTTACTTCACTGCATAGAATAAAATGTACATTTTCTTTAGGAAAAACCAGATCCATACTAATATTATAAATGTGAAAGTGTGTCTGTCTGTCTGTCTGTTACCTCTTCACGCTTAAACCGCTGAACTGATTTAGATGGGTATAGAGAGTTTGAGTCTCGGTAAAGGACATAGGATACTTTTTTATCCCGATATATCGACGAGATCGACACTTGGGCGGGTGAAACCTAAATTGATTCATTCGTTTTTGAGAAAATTGCGGACAACATACGGGTCGAATAGAACCTCCTTTTTTGAAGTCGGTTAAAAAATTAGGAATGTTTTATAACATCGAAATACACGGGCCAATGTCGAATATAGGTACTAACTGAATGTTTACCGTCACGCCAGACGAAAACGAAACCCGCAAAGTACAGACGCCAGCATATCAAGCTACTACAATCTGTCAAATTTCTTTAATAGATTTCCAATTTTATCGCTAAAGTATAAGGTTCAAAGTTGATTGGGAAAATTTGACAGTTTAGGGTAGGTATCTTTATAATCACGTTGCATGGTTACAACCAAATAATAGTAGAATATGTGGTAGCAAGCTAAAGGTATGCTAGAGACGATCTTTGACTGCTAGCTCAGTAGCAAAGCAAAACGTCTAGTAAGTTTTTAAGGAAACAAAAAAAGTCAATATTTCAGAATTTCAATAACTGTAGCTTCTCATCGGGAAATCAACGAGAAATAGTTCTATGTAAAGCCATTTTTACGATAAAAAATAACCGCCACAAAAATGCACAGCGTTTCCCCGCCAAATCTATAACTGGACTAAACCAGTTTCGTCCTGTCACGCCCGTCGAAAACGGGACACAAAGGGGCACTCCGCAATCACGCTGTTTGTAAATCTTTCACGTAGGCACGTGAGCCGGAATATTGAGTATTGACTCACACGGCTGCATACTAAATAATAATCGTGTTGCCTACTAAATATTGTGGTTGCTGGAACTAATGTTATTGCCATCACGCTTTCCTCGAAGGGATGGGCAGAAGACTACATTATTATTATTAAAAAAAAATATTTTCCTTGCCCGGGGATATTTCTGTGCGTGCTTGTACTTTTCCCCCAGCTAGATGGACCGACGACCTTTAGAAGTTGGCTGGGACGGACTGGATGCGGAAGGCGGAGGATAGGGTGTTTTGGCGCAGCCTGGGAGAGGCCTATGTCCAGCAGTGGACAGCGATAGGCTAAATTGTTTGTCCTTTTATAAACACACATTATTCACAAACAATTTTTTCGAGGTAGGTACAGACGCCAGCACATCAAGCTACCCGAAACTGTCAAATTTTCCCAATCAACTTTGAACCTTATACTTTAGCGATAAAGTTGAAAATTCATAAAATAAATTTGACAGATTGTAGTAGCTTGATGTGCTGGCATCTGTACATTCAGAAATTCACTAAGGACTTTGCAACCAATCTTAGAATGAAGCAAAGGTGGCATAACAAGTTCTCCAGCGGGGTAATTGCGTAAAACACCAACAGTAGGAATGGCTTTCATTTTGACAGTTCAACAACATTCATTGCGTTATTAACGTTGTTGAGCAGACCAATTTTTCGAACATATGAAGCAATGGATTAGCAATATCCTTCAAACAAATTCAGATTGTGATTGATAGTATGTTACAAAAATTAGGGTGCAGGTCAGAAGGCTTCTGAAGTTTTGGTTTCCTAAAAACCTTCCCATTTTCCATAGCAACAGCTTGGTTACCATTGAATCTCCTCCCATCCCATTTTCTACCGAGGTACAGATGCCAGCACATCAAGCTACTACTTACAATCTGTCAAATTTATTTAATAGATTTTCAACTTTATCGGTAAAGTAATCAGGTTCAAAGTTGATTCGGAAAATTTGACAGGTTCGGTTAGCTAGATGTGCTGGCGTCTGTATTTGATCCTTAACATCAACACAATCTCTTAAACGTACGCACAACATCATAAAAACAGATATCCTTTTTCAGATAAAATTAAATTTACATAGTTACAGCAACATCAAAAGTATGCGAGAATTTGTCTCCGAACTTATTTAATGAGGGTTACTCATTAATAATTAAAAGTCGGATGATTCAAGGAGACTCGAGCAGAAAATACTTTGAAAAGTTAAGACGGAGTCAAGTTTATTTATTTGATGGAAACATATTTCCAACCATTTATCCCTGAGAGTTAGATAAGGATGGAGTATAGATGAGTTTTTATTTACCATCTATGACTAACTTACTGGCTTGTGGCTAATTAATAACAGCCGCACGGGTCGATCGATCAGGTTAAGCTATGCTTGCCGCGGTTGGTCCGCGGATGGGTGATCTTTACATACCAAGACTCTTCCGTGCCTCAGAAAGCACGTTAAGCCGTTGATCCCAGCTTACGTGGATCTTTGACAGTCGTTACGGGTCGTCAGAAGGCCGAAAGTTGACAACCAGTCTTACCAAACGGTGTAGTATTACCCAATAACTGGGTTATGGACATCAGATGGGCAGTCGCCCCATGTTTAAACTGGTACTCAGCTGCATACAGTTAGATTGGAGGCTGACCCCAACATCATCATCTGCCTAGCCTTTTTCCCAACTAGTTGGAAAGTTAGAGAGTTGGTTAGTTGGAGATGATGATTCACTTACTACCTACGAGTATGTTGGCAAATATATGTAAACGGTTAGACTGCTAAAAAGTCTCATGAGCTTTTTTAGTTATGCTTCATACTGAAACAGCGCAATGGTTCATAGCATGTTAACAACTAAATTTTAGCGGTCTACTCTGCTGAAGTCGCAACCACGAGTCCACTTTACAAGGAGTTCTACTTCTTCTATCGATTGGGCAAAACTGTAATATGAGAATTGCTCATACTGCAGCAAAAATATTGCCAGTTATCAAACCCAGGATACAGACACAGCTTGCAGAGCAAGCACGTTGGAGTGGCATTAAGATGTCCATGTTTGCCGAAGGACCGATGGCCAGTGGAGCAGACGACTCCTTGAGTTGAGATCGCGTATCGGCATGCGTAGTGTGGGACGCCCCCCAGTTAGATGGACCGACGACCTAAGATGGTGGCTGGGATAGACTGGACGCGGAAGGCGGAGGACAGAGCACAGGGTTGTGGCACAGCCTGGGAGAGGCCTATGTCCAGCAGTGGACTACGATAGGCTGAGTCTATTGAAACCCAGGATACGTTCGACTGTCTAAACTATCACCACACCTAAAGTCTCTCTTAAATCTCCCAACTACGAGGAAACTACAGTACTTTACCACTATAACTAGAAAACTATTAAATGTTTGACCAAACCGCTCCAAACACAACTCGGAAACAAGCAAACACAACTACACCCTTTGAGCGAAACTTTCCGAATAGAACCTGACCGCTAACATACGTCACAAACGACGATTAATCAATTAGCTATCGACTTTACTGCGGAACCCTTGTTCATTTCGCGACGACATTTTAGGGGTATGCGGTTTTTGGATTGTAGATCTGTTTGCGAAGCCCTGATAGGTGTAGAATTTATCGAGGTTCTCGGAAGGGAACTGGGCACATTGTTGCTGGGCGATGACGTGATGGCCTAGCCACTCATGCGTGAGGTTTTGGTCTCAAATGCGGTAAGTACCAATGTGACTTATTTAATTCATATTATGTACTTTCTGAGTTTATCTTGGACATAACTAACATCGGTGAAGGAAAACATCGTGAGGAAACCTAGACCCGTCTTGAGCAAGCGTGGTCGATACTCGTGCCTTCCCTATATGAGAAGAGGTCTTTGCCCTGCAGTGGGACAATAATAAGCTGATATTATTATTTTATTGGGCACATTTATATGCCACAAGGTGTAAAGTCACAGACAACGCGAGTATCACGATCTGTATGAAAACCAAGCGTGGCATTTTTTGACTACCTACTATTACGTTACAAGCACTATTTAGTGATGGGAAAATCAAATCGATTCCCCCGTCTCGCCCCAACCCCGGGGCCTTGCGCCAGCGCTCACGCTCATCCAGCCAGCAGTACACAGCACTGAGCGCGAAAGTGGGGGCTTACGATTTTTGTACGTAAGCTGGTGCGATTTTTGGCACGCGAAGTTTTTGCTTTATCTAGGTGTATCTATATCTGTGTGTAAAGTTCTATTGTGGCGATTCCAATGTTGAAGTGAGGGTGTTTTAAAGGAGGATGACTCATCAATCTATGTTGAAAAGAAAAGGCGTTTAAAAGTGTTCCACATTTTATTAACAAAACACATGAATAAAAAAACAGATTCTAAAACGTTTTCTAAATGCTCCACAACTAAAGGATTCTCAACACCGCTAATGAATCGCGAATAAACGGCTCAGTTTACGTTCCCCAATGCATAAAATATTCGCCATTATTCCTATGTTTGTCTACGAAAAACGGCGTAAAAGAATACAGCAGCCTAATTGCGTAACACATATTTCACAAATGATTCCCATCAGTTGGCTTAGTTTCTATTGCAATTTGCTTCATTTTACGATTTTCGAATTGCGTAACTTTACTTTAATATGATTCCAATTTTAAACGATAAAGAGTGAACGATAAGTACATAAAAAGGCTATATTCGAATTGCGTAACCATTTTGACAGCTGTCAGTTGGTTTGAAACCAACGAGCAGTTGACTTCCCAAATAGAAGGCGATGTACTGGCCGCGAAAATTTTTCTTTGTACATTATTTTGGTATTTCCTCATAAAATCTCTTTAATTATTACGAAATTAGGTGAGTGAAAACCTTCTAGATAAATTGTGAATGTGTTTTTGTGTTTAACTGCAACACTAAATCTATATTTTTGGTATTTTAGATACCGGCAATATCCTCGGCAGCTGCACGTAAGTAGTGTTAGTAAACCTCACTTTTGGCTATCTACTAATTTAGTTTTATTATTGTTTCAGCTTCCACAATGCCACGAGGTTATTTGTTGCTTGTCGCGGAAGAGCAACGCCTCAAAGACGGGCTTATTATAAGCCGCAGACTTTTGAGGAATGCCAGCAACCCGCTCGATTTGCCAACGAATAACTTCGTGGCCCACTTTAGGCTAACAAAGCCTCAATTCTCGAGGCTTTGTGAGGAAGTATTTCCACTTCTGAAGCCACGACGTAACTCTGCTATACGCCCGGACCTAAAGGTAACTTTTCTGTCATATTTAGATAGGTTGGCCAATGTAAAGCATTATATTTCAATAAAACCATTATCACGCACTTTTTAAATGACAAGGAGTCAGTCAGTTTGTCAGAAAGTTTAAGTTATTTCCCCATTCCAAAACATAGATCCTAATTCAGAAATACAGACAAGAAACTCCATGATGGACACTGTTAAAATCAAGTTATTACAGTGTCCATGCAAACACGTCATTAAACTTGCAAGTGTTTTCAAAAAATGTAGTCAGTTAGTCTGAAAGTTAAGCTAGTTGCCCGTTCCAAAACATAGATTCTAATGCAGAATGGACAAGAAACTTCATGGACATTCGGTTAAAATCAAGTTATTACAAAGTCCAAGCAAGTGTCTTCAAAAACTGTGCTTAATGAAATAACATAATTTTACAGGTCTTAGCAGCAGTAGCTTTTTATGCCAATGGGGCATATCAGAAAAATATTGGCGCATATTACCATCTGGGGCTGTCACAAACATCAGTACACGATTGTCTATGCGAGGTAAGTGCTACCACAAACTATTCCTATACAATATTATTAGCATTCTTTACTGACATCATTTTCTCTTTGTTTTAGGTTACAGACGCTCTCAACAGTAGTGATATTTTAAAAAAATATATTAAATTTCCTTTGATACAGGAAGAGAGGGATGCTGTGAAAAGGAAGTGAGTATGAAAGTCTATAACCATGGAAACAAAGAGTAATATTCATACAAGGCATATAGAGCTATGACTATTATTTGCCTTTGTTTCTATTGGTTTAACACAAAAAATGCAAAGAATCACAGAAAATGCTCTTTCAATATTAATAATGAATATTAATATCATTTTAATTATTTATTATTTTAATCTAATTATTTTATTTCAGATTTATGGATATATTTCAATTTCCCGGTGTGGTGGGATGCATTGATGGCACCCATGTTGCAGTAATCCGTCCTCATGAAAATGAGGAAAGTTATTTCAACAGAAAACTGTACCATAGCCTGAATGTACTGATTGTAAGTACCTAATCATAATCTTTTGTGACAAATTTGAGAGCAGTGATGGCCAAGTGGTAACGGTCGCGACTTAAGAGTTGTAGGTCGTAGGTTCGAACCCAAACAGACGCTTTACTTTGTGTAAATTATTACATCACCACTGCTCTCAAAAACGGTGAAGGAAAACATCGAGAGGAAACCAGCATGTCCTAGAACCAAAAATTCAATGACATGTGACATCTGCCAACCCACACTGGGCCCGTGTGGTGGATTACGGCCCACTCCCTCTCACTGAGAAGAGGCCTGTGTCCCAGCAGTGGGAACATTATAGGCTGATTATGTATGTTATGTATGTATGACTAATTATACCTATTCTTATTAAAATTTGAATTCCACCAACAAATGTTAGATCAGTGTTTAAACTATGTACATTTATATTAAAACTTATGCTAGAAGTAATAGGATTATAATTGCACTACCAAAACTCGCCTACTGTTTATATAATATAGGTATTAGGTAAGGTCATTAAAACATTTACAATACTTTTAGGTTTGTGATGCTGACCTACGCATTCAGTATATCGATGCGTCATTCGGGGGGGCCAGCCATGATTCCCATATTTGGAACCAGTGTCCTGTTCAAAATTTTATGCAGCGCTTACATGATCAAGGCGAAGTGTGCTGGCTACTAGGTAACAAAACATAATTAATTATTTACTTTAAAAAGTATACATAATATACAGTGTCAGGTTAAACGAGGGACATACTTTAAGGGAGTGTAGTACTCATGAAAATTAACAACTTTTAATATGGGGCGGACTCAAAAATATTAAAAAAGAAAACAGCTGTTCCCTACATTTTGTTCAGTTATGTGAACATAAATGTATAGAGCGACTGGTTATATTTTCTCGATTTTGGTGTTGGTTTCTTAGTAAAAGTTGTACTTTTTCAAGGGTACTACACTCCCTTAAAGTATGTTCCTCGTTTTTAGTCGTAAATAAAATCAATGGAGACCAGTGATAGCCCAGTGGTAATGGCCGCGACTTACGAGCTGTTGGTCGTAGGTTCGAACCCAGACAAGCGCTTTACTTTGTGTAAACTATTTCATCACCACTGCTCTCAAAACGGTGAAGGAAAACATCGTGAAGAAATCGGCATGTCCTAGGACCAAAAATTCGAAGACATGTGACATAGATCTACCAACGTATTGGGCCCGCGTGGTGGAATACGGCCCACTACCTTACTGAGAGGAGGCCTGTGTCGCGGCAGTGGGAACAATATAGGCTGATTATGCAAATAAAATCAAAAAGATGCATCTTTATACTGACATATAAATGATAATTAATTTATCTACTATATTTTTTTTTCATTTTCAGGAGACTCCGGTTACGCTCAAAGGCGGTTTCTGATGACGCCTATCCTTCGTGCTGCCCCGGAGTCACCAGAGGAGTACTACACGCAGTGTCACGTCCAGACTCGCAATGTGGTCGAGCGCTGCATTGGAGTTTTGAAGAGTCGCTGGCGGTGCTTATTGGCTCATAGGGTATTGCATTATTCTCCTGTGAAAGCAGGAAAATTTGTAAATGCCTGTGCAGTCTTGCACAATTTAGTCAATAATGCACGCTTCCCCATTGACCACGATATACATCTCGATCTGTCTCGACAGATAAATCTCCCTCACGAAGAGCATGGCTCTGCAGATGAGGGTAGACAAGCTGTCGTAGACAGGTTATGGCGTAGTCGTAGGGTTTAGGTTGCATTGATTTTGGTTTGGTATGCAAGGACACGTTACAGTGACCTTTCGGTTACTGCTTAGTGTTCATTGCAAAGGCACTTTGTGTCAAGGCCATCCATGTCATAAGGCAATAGGTATTAGGAAGGCCAATGGTCAGATGACAAGGGGAAGTCATTCGTCCATTCCCGAGGGCCCCTTACTCGCACTGGCGACCGCTTTGCATGGAGCCTACGAAACAAACATAGGAAATATTTTAGAACCAACCGCACCGCTTCTGCTCTGTGAGATATACTCACTGAGCAGAAGCAGTGCGGCCGGTCCCATATATTTCTTTCGTTCGTTTCTTTTCCTTTTTTGTTTTGTTAGACCATAGGCGCTTAATGAAGCATTCGCTTATGCGAGTAGGAGGCCTAAGTGTGCTTTTTTTTTTTTGTTTTTTTTTTTTCACATTTGTCAATAGTGCACGCTTCCCCATTGACCACGATATACATCTCGATCTGTCTCGACAGATAAATCTCCCTCACGAAGAGCATGGCTCTGCAGATGAGGGTAGACAAGCTGTCGTAGACAGGTTATGGCGTAGTCGTAGGGTTTAGGTTGCATTGATTTTGGTTTGGTATGCAAGGACACGTTACAGTGACCTTTCGGTTACTGCTTAGTGTTCATTGCAAAGGCACTTTGTGTCAAGGCCATCCATGTCATAAGGCAATAGGTATTAGGAAGGCCAATGGTCAGATGACAAGGGGAAGTCATTCGTCCATTCCCGAGGGCCCCTTACTCGCACTGGCGACCGCTTTGCATGGAGCCTACGAAACAAACATAGGAAATATTTTAGAACCAACCGCACCGCTTCTGCTCTGTGAGATATACTCACTGAGCAGAAGCAGTGCGGCCGGTCCCATATATTTCTTTCGTTCGTTTCTTTTCCTTTTTTGTTTTGTTAGACCATAGGCGCTTAATGAAGCATTCGCTTATGCGAGTAGGAGGCCTAAGTGTGCTTTTTTTTTTGTTTTTTTTTTCACATTTTTATATTTTTCTTTCGTTTACTCTGCGTGATTCCATCGCATCGAAATCAAAGGTACACTTATAGGCCCGAGACGGTGTCGCGTGTGTTTCCGTGACCCTCCCATAGGCTGTCGAAGATGAGTTAGGTCTTAGGTCCTTCTCTCTTCGGATGATACACTAGTGGGGTTTTAGTCGGTAGGAGTCCGACATAATCCTTCGCTTACCCCAAGCGAAGGAGCATCCATGAGGGATTTCCCCATGAGCAAAAAAAAAAAAAAAAAAATTGCCTGCATACTGAAAGCTTACAGCTGACCTTAACATAACAACTAATCATACAAGCTGACATTGCGTACCTAATAAATTGTACATAGCTTGCTATCAGTATACATGTGTAAGTTTTATTATTCGGAATGTCGAAAAACAAAACTTACTGCTTATGTTTCCTTAAAGTCTTACGAGTTTAATCTCCCTCATAGACTTTCAGCAAACATCATCATCGCAGCCAATACTTAGGCTGCCTATCCACCAGAGATGTACACACGGCTACACATCAAGCTGACTTCTGATTGTACGAAAATCCTATACAATGCGAGGTCTGCTGAAACTGGAAATGTATAGCTTGATGTGTAGCCGTGTGTACGAGGTAGCTGGGTGGTGCGAGGATGCGTAGCGAGGCTGTGAAACGGTGCGAGTGTTTCCACCAGAAATGTGCTAGCGGTGAACGGTGTGCAAATGTGTAGTGCGAGGATGCGTTTCCAAGCTCGAAACTGTGCAACTGTGTGGCGCGAGGATGTGTAGCGGGCTCTTTTCAGATGCGAGCGGGGTGAGGTGGGTCGCACACATCCTTCCCTTGTTTTGAACGTACAAAAACCTCGCTCCGCCGAGCCTTTTCCACTAGAACTGCCCCGAGCGAGGCTAGGTAAATGAAGTGATTCTATTGGTTCTTAACAAACGCGTACCTCGCTACGCATCCTCGCACAATCCAGCACCCTAATTGCGTAACGCACTATATTTGTGGTCCTGTGTTGTAATTATAAATAATAGTAAGCTAATGTATAAATAAATTTATTTATCCTAAATCATATTTTTTGTTCGTTCTTTTTCTACCCATTCTATCCCTCCCAGGCAATGCACAAACATACACTTAGCTGCTGAAAGCCTATAATACACTAGCGACATTATAGGTATAATTTTACAATGAATTTTAGTATTTTAAAGTACAAACTCCAAGCATTACGCTTCTACCTACCTAAGCACCTAATAGCTTGTAAGTACCTACTGTTTAAGTAAGTACCTACTGTTTGCATAGATAGCATAGGTAACTAAAATAAAATCATTTGGTTCTGATAATAAAATATATTTTAACATAGTTAACTCTACAAAAAAAAACTATAACACACACAATAACATTCATAATGCATGTCACAACGCTAGTGTTACATACTCTTTGGTCACAAACACGGTAAAATGGCATAAGCACTGTGCTCGGTACATGTAATGAAGGCATAATAGTCAAAGGGAACAAGCCAAGGAAGGAAAGGGCCCGAAGGGAGGAGAATAGTAACGAAACTGCTATACTTGTATTATTAACTTATTGGAGAAAGCCAACAGTTTCTAGCTGTCACTTGGTGCAACATGGTGCCAGCACAGACAGACACGAAAATGGGTAAAGAGATGAGAACGCGGTGGGAAATTCTTCATCCTCCATAGAAAAGAGAGGATCCTCCGACCAAACGGGAGTTGTCTGGTGGGCTAGTGCCCGACAGTAGATATTGGGACCTTGGTTTTGTTATTGTTAATATTGTATAGTACTTTTCTCAAATAATGCGCGGAAATTAAGAGGAAGTTAAGAGGTGTTTTGTGTCGTATTTGTTTGGTTTGTTGAAAACATAATATGGACATGCTATTGTGATAAACTGATAAAGTGGTTTTTCTAATGTTATAATAAATGGAGTATAGGTGGTCCTAAATTATCATTTGTGACTTCGAGTTACAGCTATGTGAATATATTCCAGCATTGCTTAAAAATCTGTCGGTTTTCTCTAATGAGTTAATAATACAAGTTTAGAGGCAGAGCTACGAGTCTAGACGCCTAGAAATTCCCTGCAGGCTCTGTGCAACCGACTCCATTGCCACCCGCATGGCATGGAGGGTCACATTCAGCTCCTGCAGGGCCGCAGCAATGCCCTGTGCAGTCACCAGGCTCCTCTCCTCCAGCTGGAACACCCAATCCGGAGCGGCAGGCGTCACACGATGATCTGAAATAATAATGATTTTTTGGTAACATAACACCAATCTATAAACACATTACCACTCCTTTGCGTCGCGCAGTCGGGTAATAAAATAAATAGATAATACATACATGGTCTCCGCGAAGCGTCCCGACTGTCCCGACTATCCCGAGCCAATTGGTTTGGGTCGGATCTACTTCCTGAAAAAGAAAACACAACTGTTTAAATCATCAATAAGGAAAGGTGTCATACTCTTGTTCAAAACAAGTATGATTATATTATGATGTAACTAGCAACCCACTCCTACTTAATAACACTGCCCGGCCCTGGGAATCAAACCCAAGACCTCATGCTCAGCAGTAGCACTAGCAATCACTAGACCAATTAGTCAGTGTACATGTGTAAGTTAAATATTAATGTGTTATACACATAAACCTTTTATAATATGTATAGATGTAGAGGCAGATGTCATCATATATTCTTTACAACAGCTAAGATTTATGCAGCATAACAACTAGGGTCACGTAACATTGTTATGTCTATCTGTATTTAACTGCAGCAGTTAGTAATCATATAAATAATATAAGGATAAATGTATGCACCTCTTCTTCTGCCTCCTCGCCCTCTTCTTGCACCAGTTGGTGGCGTCGCCATCACCACCACTGCTGAATCTGGCGGTGGTGGTGGTGATGGCGGTAGTGGTGATGGCGGTAGTGGTGATTGCGGCAGTGGTGATGGCGGCAGTGGTGACGGGTACCGCGGTGGTGACAGGTACTGCGGCGGTGAAGGCGTCGGCGGCAGTGTTAGTGCCGATGGAGACTGCTCCAGCCAGCACTCCGACGTTGGCAACGGGACTGGGCAGGGCGGCGGCAGCAGCGATGGCGATTCCGACTCATACACCTCTAAAAAGGGATGTGCCGGCGCCGCCACCGATGCCACCGCCGGCGACGTAGGGCGTGTAGGCCAAGGAGCCGCATTATCCCCCTGCAACATTAAAACCACCAATCAATCATCCAGTTTCTCTTTTTACATTTTTAACTACTCCGCTTGTTACAACAGTCACATTAATGTGTCTGGAGCTCTACTATCTGCCACTTACAACTAGTATTACTTACTTTACTGTACAGACACTGTCATTATTAACCAATATAATTCTAACAACTTATTAAAAATGAAATTACCTGAAGTTTAATTTAATTTGTTCATTTTACAGACTAATATCACACATAGGCAGAAACACTAAAAAGCCAGTACTTACACTAATTACTTCATGCACTACTTCTTTACAATTAGTTATTATAATAAAAATTAGATCTTCTCTAACAGGGAAAGGGATGCGGACGCTGGGCTCTCCATAAACGGCCACACGCCCTATTAGTGCGAGGACGCGTTCCTCCCTATTCGTTAAATTCGAGTCGGGAGGCAGAGGCCCCCCTCCCGTTGCCAACGCCTCCTGCCGGAGCGACGACGCCTTATGGCGGGCGCGATATTTTAGTTGATTCCAGTACTAGGAAAGTTAAATAATCTTAATATTTATTACATGACACACAATAATCCTCATTAATTAGCAGTATTAGTTTTAATTAGTAAAGGTGGTATGCCACTAATAAAATTTCACTGTCCAAAATTGACTTGAATCTCTCATGTCATTATTAAGATGAATTCATCTAATTTCTTTGATCAGTCACATCCCACATGCACTAGGCACAAGCATACCACCCTAATACAAGACCCGAGTACTTGTTGTCGTAATAAAATATCAAGCTGTACATTTCCAGTAAAAGCAGCTTATACTGGAAATGTATAGGAACATGCACCTCTTCACACACTCTCACAAGTACCTATTAGAATAATTATTGTTCATTACACTTACTTCTCGCCATTTTATATGGGTTTTAGTGCAGCCCACCCCCTCGCTGTTGAGGCGGGCTGCAATGTTTTTCCATTTTTCCAGCGTTTTTAATTTTGCCAAGGGACCCTCATTCGCTGCGGATCCCTTGGCAATGGCGGGATTTTTCTCCATGAATTGGAGCAGCAGCTCCCACTGCCGCTCCGACACTTTTCTAGTTCCTGGCATTTCTGAAAAAACAGATCAACAGAACTAATGTAAGAGCATGGAACATTATATTTAAACCACTTATATTTATGTTACATACAGTAAGAAATTCATAACTTACTTATTTAAAAAAATAAAATAAAACGAGGAGCCCAGTTCGTAACGTAGACTAGTAGTTTTCAGTATATAAAAAGTACTCTTTGCTAGTAGTGTTCGAACGGTTTAAAAAAGTTTGTCGACGGCGGAAAGAGAAGTTAACTTTTGCCACAGAACTAAAATGACAGATGCAAATACGTTTTGTTACGTACTTCCATTATGGTAGTTTTTGGTAGAAAGTGTTTTAAAAATCGGTTTTTCAGTTTTCGGCAATCATTGCACATTTTCATTTGTAAGCATTAGTAGACCATCAGTTGTAATTAAAACTAAATTAAATTATAGCATATTAATTCGGAAAAAAATAATTCATATATGATGAATCGAAACGCTGCGTCGATTCCAATTGTGGCCGATTGATATGTACATCTCTATAAAATTCTACTCAGTTTGGATCATCTATAGTTCCACAATTCCGAATATTGAAACTGATTGTTACTGCAGTGGGCTTAAATTCGGAATTGTATTAAAAAACAAAATGAGTTACGCAATTAGGCTGCAGTATTGGAAATAGTCGATTTTCGTTCGTGTAGAATGGACAGTTTTAATTTTAGTCACATTCTATTGGAATTCTGTGACAATGTTCATTTTTAACCCCCGACGCAAAAACGACGGGGTGTTATAAGTTTGACGTGTCTGTGTGTGTGTGTGTGTGTGTTTCTGTCTGTGGCATCGTAGCTCCCAAACGGATGAACCGATTTTGATTTTGTTTTTTTTGTTTGAAAGGTAAATTAGTCGGGAGTGTTCTTAGCTATGTTTGATGAAAATCGGTCCAAGATGGCCGCTGCCACAAAATGGCGGATTACATAATTTATCACAACTCCCTCAATATGGGTATCAAATGAAAGGGCTTGACTAGTAGAATACTATACACTATGATAAATTTCAAATCCAAGATGGCCGCCACCAGAAAATGGCGAATTACATTTTTTTTTCACAAGTTCCTCAATATGGGTATCAAATGAAAGGGCTTGACTAGTAGAATACAATACAATATTACAAATTTCAAATCCAAGATGGCCGCCACCACAAAATGGCGAATTACGTTTTTTTACACAACTCCTTTAATATGGGTATCAAATGAAAGGGCAAGACAAGTAGAATAATGTACACTATATTGAAAGGGAATGAGGAAGGGAGAAAACAGAGGAATACGTTAATATGGAATGAACGCCAACGACCACGAGTACGTAACTAGCCACACTGTGGTAAAAATACGTACAGCTTCGCAGATTTCGGCGAGTCACGTGCCGATCGTATAGCATGTTTACTAGTAATATAATATTATAAAGTTTAAAAAGCAAGAAATAAAAGTTAAATTAAAAATTTAAAAAACCCCCGACTCAAACAAAAACCTCTAAAAACTAAAAAATAATATATATTGGCCCTTTAAGTTTAATATAAGTTGCAGTAAATATTTTGATCCAAGCATACTCACGTCGGGGGACGGCTAATGAAAACGCCAAACAGATAAGGCTTAAACCCAGCAATAATGAATGCATGCTATTGTAGAAAACATAGCTGCGGTTAACTTCCAATTTTCATTAGCCGTCCCCCGACGTGAGGATGCTTGGATCAAAATATTTACTGCAACTTATATTAAACTTAAAGGGCCAATATATATTATTTTTTAGTTTTTAGAGGTTTTTGTTTGAGTCGGGGGTTTTTTAAATTTTTAATTTATGTTTTGTAGGCTTAGACTTGGGGAAACCATTGAGTATGTGGCGATATGTACATAAATCGCCACATGCAAACAACGCATCATACTGACATCACGCAAAATCCTGCATCGCGCAAGCAGAGTTTACCGCGCAACTAGCATATACAACGTCCCGATATCAATTGTCGGGTAGTAGCCCACCAGACACGACATCCGTCTGGTCAGAGGATCCTCCCTTTTCTATAGAGGATGAGTGAACTTCACATCCCGTGCCTCTATACGTATATCGACATACTGCGTACGGTTTTAATCGTGAAATGGCGGATAATGAATTTGGTAGTTTCTGCATCCTATGTATCTAAGGATTGGGCACGGTGACCTTTCAGGCCCGTGGGAATTTTCAATTATCAAAACAACATGCTTTGGCGAAAAAACCCATTAGTTTTTGAAGTGAAAACTTTTTTAGCGGCGTTGTACACGTTTTTTGTAATGGGTAAAAAATGTTAAACTCGCGTCAGGACACGTGACCTGATCGAAAATTCGTAAGACGGATGGAGAGTAGACAGCCGGCGCGGCGTAGGAGTATCCCCCTCTCTTTCTACGGCGCGGCGAAAATGTATATGTATAACCGACACCGCTTCGGATGTGTTCGGCTGTCCTCGAGATGTATTCGGTTTTAATGTATATCCGATATGTCAGTGAATGATGGCAAAGTATTTTGTTTGTGTTTTGTTTTCATTTCTGTCGGCACTCCCGGAGTGCCACTGTTTTTTTTTTTCAAAATCATTATTGAAATCATTATTTAAACTAAACTAAAACTAAACTAAACTAAACGTTTTTTTCTTTCTTTTCTTTCTTTATTTTATTTATTTATTTAAGTACTTACATTCTTGTAAAATACCAACCGTTTTTTTCCTATTCCAATCCAGAATACTTTAACCAACATTTTCATGCTAAGATGATGATTTTTCAACAGTTGAGCGGATTGAAAAAAAAAGTTGTAAAAAGAACATTTGTAGTGGCATCAGAAATAATCCGTACAAATCAAAAAAGTAACTGAAATTCACAACTATTTTTGTTACCGTTCGTTATACGCGGCGTATTGCCAAATTCAGCAGACTTCAACCGACTTCAAACTGAGTTCGACTTCAAGAGGTTGTTTGTGAGCACGCCAATGTGGCGTGTAATGAACCGACTTCGAATCTCGGTGGTTGTCACGAAGTTTATATTCTTGTACTGAACTGGGGAAACAAAAATAAGATGGAATATTGAATTGTGTGAACATTGTTAGAAGCGGTTGTGAAGTTGATGACATATTTATATTTTTGTGGAAGAAAAACAAAACTCAGGGTCTTAACAATTTGATCATCTTCTTCAGCCTACATGTCACCACGAGCTATTCTCGAATATTTATCAACCAGAGCCTTAATTGGTTAACAAACTTTCAATTACAATCTGAATAATTTTGAAGGATATTCCTAATCCACTGCTTCATATGCTCAACAACGTAATAAACGCAATGAATGTTGTTGAACTGTCAAAATGATAGACATTGCTACTTACGCAATATGCTATGTTACGCAATTACCTCGTAGTTCTCCGGGTATTTTAACAAAAAAAAAAAAGATTTGAGCATTCAGGAGGTTGAAGCGTGCCCGCCTGCCCAAGGTAAGAACTCCGTTCGAACGCTAAGTCGTGTCATTTTTGGAGGTTATTTTATTGCACTTAGGGCTGATTGTTCCATCTTTTCTTTTGTTCTAACTTTTATTTGAGGAATAAAATTGACGTTTAACAGTTTTTGAATGAAATAACTGTCAAATTATTCCTTGAATAAAGTTATCAGACGATTGAAAAATCGGCCCTTAGTTTAATTAAAAACGTGACCAGACGGCTGGCCTATTTTTGACCAAAGAATCAGCATTGCCATACAACGTGGCAATGCTGCCAGCCTTTTGGGCACATTTCCTGTTGACAGCGAAGCGGACGAATTTTTTGATGTCCTTTGATTATTTCGCCTCCCTTTTTATATACTTGTGCATATTAATATTTTAAGAATGTTATTTTTTTAAATTATGTAAATACAACCTATTAGATGGAACTTAAAGTTTTGTTCAGTGTTTGCAAGCACTTGCTGCTAGGATAAACTAACTTTAGTTTATCCTGAAAGTTTAGGTTCAAGTTATAAGATAATTTAGGTTAACAAATGTTTATTTAAAAGACTATCGACCATGAATATGGAAGTGGGACACACCGACCGACCAGTGCTGGGTCAATGGTAACGGTTCTGAATTACGAGTTTTAGGTCGTGGGTTCGAACATACTACTCTCAAAGTAGTGAAGGAAAACATCGTGAGGAAACTGGCATGTCCTAGAACCAAAAATTCGAAACCATGTGACATCTAACGACCCGCACTTTTGCTTATGAATTCCACACAAAGTCGAGCCTGTCTCGTGGACTTTCTAAAGAGCGTCCGTCACTCATAACATAATGTAAGACTGAGACAGTAAGTTTCTGTCCACAACTCCATATTTTGGTTTCATTACGACCGCCTCCTATACACAAATCAAGAAAAAGAAGCTCAGAAATCTCAAAAAACTAAACCCATGACAATATTCCCAGTATATCCAACGTATTGCTAAACCCAACCCATTCAAACTTTAGACCAGTTGTTTGCAGCGCAATGTGCCGTATAATGAACGTCTTCGACTGTAGTCTGTTTGTCAAAAAGTTTGAACTTTTACCAGTCGAAAGTTTGTGTGGTGGTGGTGACTGTCTATTGTTTTTATGGTCTTGATTTATCGTTACTTGCTACTTGCGTTGTTTTGTTTAGGTGACTCAACTATGGAGTTGTGAATAACAGGATAAACCTAGCACTTTTACAATTGAATTTCTTGGAGTTTTCTGATACATCCTGCTATATGTTGTGTCTAATTTTATTCAGAATTACAATACTTAATATGTACGTAAACAACAACGTTCATCCAGCAATCATATATCAATCCGTGCGCCGCACCTCGGATACTAAGTATAATAAGCAGTGTGAGAAAACATTGTATACCTGGATTAACACATAGGGTACTGTTAATCCCGGTAGTACCTTCCTGTGGGATATTTTCCGACATCCACGCGGGCGAAGCCGCGGGCAAAAGCTATTAATAAATAACAAACTTATATTCTTAACTTTACTAAAACTAAATATGTCGTCGAAAAAATTCTCCATATCGCTGCCGACTGGTAAAGTACAGACGCCAGCTGCACATCAGCCTACCCCAATCTGTCAAATTTTCCCAATCAACTTTGAACCTTATACTTCAGCGATAAAGTTGAAAATCTATTAAAGAAATTTGACAGATTGTAGTAACTTGATGTGCTGGCGTCTGTACCCGAGAGACTGGCCGCCTTACCACGTTGTATGGCAAAGCTTAGTGCACCTAGCTTCTGACGTTTCATAAGTGCCCATGTTGGTTTATGTGAAATAAAAATATTTTGATTTTGATTTTAGCTGGCCAAGGTAAAGTCAAAGTCAAATCATTTATTTCAAATAGGCACACTAAAGGCACTTTTGAACGTCAAACATTTGATTATAATAAAACGAAATTGATTCTAATCGCCCCTTCCAAAAGGTAGCTTTCGTATGGAGAAGAATGGGCAAGAAACTCCACCGTTACTCTTTTAAAATGTTTTACAAGGTTTTGTATACATTCATTATATAATTATATGTGAAGACGATGCATCTAGAATAAAAATTAGTCAAATTAGTAATTAGTCAAAGCTATCCCTTGGGCCACAGGCAGTGTCAAGCAATATGGAGATTTCGTTGAACATTCTGCTATACTACGAGTATTAGATCATCATCATCGTCATTATTTTGTCCTTATCCCAATTTGGATTCGCCGCAGTATTTCTTCATCGATTCTACTGACCTCTCTGCCAAAGAGTTTCTGCGATAGACCCAGCTAGCATTGCGGTGACATTTTAGAGTTCTTCCAAGACAAGAAAAATTGAAGAAGACTTTGATTATGAGAGACAAACCAGCTACCTAATTTTAAAGAAAGGTACAGTCACCAAAAGTGATAAATAACCAGGGTCGTCGGATATAGTCGAAGTTTAGTAAGAAAAAAAAAATTAATTTAATTGACAGAAAACAAAGTTTATCTTTTTTTTTTTTTTGATATCCCATAACTTTAGGGTATGAATGAGACTATATCAAAGAATCAACTGGCATATAAATTATTTTTCTTGTTTCTTTTTATTTTTCATACAAAATAATCCGACAAAGTCACGATTATTAATTTAAAACACCCTTACGTGAAATATGACAACATCGCATTTTCTTAACTTTAAATATGAATGATTGGTTTGAATGAAAATTAATTCCTCGTATTTATTCATGAAACCTAGATACAAGAATTATCTTCGAAACTATGCATTTTTGGACCACATATTCTAGGGCTTTTTTGTATAATTTTTACTTATAGAATATAACCATAGAGTTAGGGATATAAAAAACGTTGTAAGTATATCAAATACAACATTGCACTTTTGTAGGAAACTAGCTTCTACCCGCGACTTCGTCCGCGTGAAATTTCACTCTCCCCCCATTCACCCTCTTAGGGGTGGAATTTCGAAAAATCCTTTCTTTGTGGATACCTACTCTTCACAAAGAACACACCTTCCAAATTTCATGTGTCTACGACCAGCGGATTAGGCTGTGCGTTGATAAGTATATCAGTCAGTCAGGGCTTTGAATTTTATAATATAGATAGCACATTTTTTTTTTAATAACCGACGGTAAATTTCAGAGGGGTCCAGGATCATGTACTGAATCCTTGGTAACAGGTTGCGAGTCGATGTCCCTGCCACCCTGTTTAATGAAGGCAGCATTAGTACCCACATAAAATTGTCTCCTAATTATTTCCCGACCTTTCTCTAATTAAGATAATCCGGTGCCGTTTGTTTAGGTGAATAGGTAATAAGTACCTTTTGCGACCTTTGAGGACGAAATAAATTAATAACATCGACGACCACTTATGGGTAGTCGGTAAATTATTAAAGAAAATATATGGCGCCGAGGGAAATGCCCCGAAAATTACAAAAGAAAATAATAACAGGCGCTACACAAAAGCAATCGTATTTATTCCGGTATTACGTCTAAATAAATATATACGGATGTTACTGTTGGAGTGGGAAATTGTAGGTTTTGAGGAATTACTGGAATAGCTAAGGTAGTGTAGTAATTGGATTGTGGAGGTCAAATAGGTGAAACTCTAAATTAATTAATAGCAGCATTCACTGCATTAATATCCAAGATGTTTTCAACATGGATAAAAAGACACGCTGTGTCATTCGGAGCTCCGTTAGGTCATGGCGGCGGAATGGCGGGAGAGGCTTCAAATTAAACAATAGCAACATAAACATTCAAGGTGTTTTAAAAGTGGACACAAAGTAACACTGTTTAGGTACCTTGTCACTTTCATTGTCAGCATGCCGTAGGTAGGTGCAAAGCTAGAATAGAGGATAAAATACGGTTGCTTTCTGTATATTTTATTGAAATAATTATTTAATAGACACCCATTAAGATAACTAATGTTTGAGCATTAAAACCATTGATGGACTTCCCTAAATAATTTAACAAAACATAATTAAAAACATGACCCCCATTCATAATCAAAGCCACAGTCCACCATAAACCTCCATCCCAAACCCAAAACAAAGACGTACGCAATTTTGATACAGCCTTATTCACACCGTCGACCGGCCGTCTAGTCATTTCACTAATGCTCCGGAATCACACTGACCCCGCAACACGTACCTAATAACATTTGCTGGGGCAATAATAATGTCCAATAACGCCCTTTTATGATTTACTTTTGTGGGCGAACATACGAAATAAAATCGTATGTGATATTTCCTTAGGTATATAAACTACTAGATTATTCCCGCGACTTCGTCCGCGTGAAATTATCCCCCGCATGCGCTATTACTACAGTGACCTTCAAAAGTTTAAATTTTAAATAAAAAAAATAACAAATAATCCCTTAGGAGAAGCTAAGAACCTTACAGATTATTTTTTATGATAATCCAAAGGTAGTAGAATCACACTAATATTAGATATAAAGGCGAAAGTTTCTGAGCGTGTGTGTGTGTGTGTTTATATGTTTGTTACTTCTTCACGGTCAAATGGCTGGACCATAGAAATGTTCTTTCATAACTATGGGCTGGACCAATTTTGATAAAATTTTGTATGGAAGTTGCTGACACCCTGGATTAACATATAGTCTACTTTTTATCCCGATATTCTCACGGGATCGAAACTTACGCGGGTGAAACCGCGGGCGCAGCTAGTTAGTCATTAAAAACGTTATAGCATTTCAAACACTTGGATCACTAGAATTTTAAATCATAATGTGGTGTGTCAAAGCAGAAGTGGAAAAATGTCAACTAACTTTTGGAGGCCACTGTACTTTTTCGCTTAGCGATCTATTAGATTTTTTTTTTGTTTTTGCTCTGTTAGCACGTTCAAACAAACAAACAAACTCTCTCTCTCTCTTAGTATAGATATACAAAGATAGTGATGGAAACCATGATAACCAGTGGGGTAATGGGAGTTTACTTGTATATTATGTTATGTGTTATGGGGTCTCAATGGGTGTATTTGGCGAATGGTATGGTAAATTGTATCGGGAAATGGAACTGGTATCGTTTCTATAGGATTTATGGAAGTAATGTTGTTGTTGCGAGTTTTGCCTGTGACTGCATTCGCGACGGCGACGGTTTGAAGATTGAATTTACTTATCAGCCGGTCTATAGGTACTATAAAAGTGTCATCCTAAAAACGTAGGTATTCAATATCTAATATTCTCGTATTGGATATTGAATGTTGTTTTTGTAGAATCTTTTTATTATTTTGATTATCATCATAATGCTAATCTTAGAGCTATTCTCTACTCTTCAATAATTTGGGACAAACACGTCTCATATTACCCAGTTTTTATTTAAAATTTCTTCTCAAACTTTAAGATTGTTGTTCAGTGACAATGGGTCACACTATCACGTCTTGGAAGTGATGGATTACTTGCATGTCGTCAGAAACGCAAGTGGTTAAAATACGCATGTCGCTAGAAACTCATCTCGTCAGATTTGCACTACGTCAAAGATGCAGCTCGACAAACACGCAACTTGTCAGATGCAAGTCGACTTCTACAATATTAAAGTGAAGAAACGAACTAGTAAGGTACATTGTACAAGAAATATTAATCAGAATAATAATAAAACCGCCACGTACCTACATTTTAAAACCTCATGAGAATTTCTCAAGAACTCCCAAGTATTTCCACGACAACGTTCGCAAACAAAGACCCCTATTACTATGAACTAAAATAACGCAGTTAATGGACGAAGTAAATTTTAATAACTGCAAAGTAATAACGCTGTATTTTAGGTACTTAAACTTTATCGTCTTGTAACAAAGGTTTTATTGAAAAACTTAGAACAGAATGAGTTCATTAATCTATCAGTTTTCATGGAAAAACTGTCTGTTAAAGTAAATAAAGGGGTTTATTTTTATAAACGACTAGCAGCGCCCCGCGGTTTCACCCGCATAAGTGTCGAGCCCGTGGGAATATCGGGATAAAAGTATCCTATGTGTTAATCCTGGTTATGAGCTACCTGTGTGCCAAATTTCATCAAAGTCCGTTCAGCAGTTTTTGTGTGAAAGATTAACAAACATCCATCCATCCTCACAACTTTCGCGTTTATAATATTAGTAGGAAGTAGCATAGTAGTTGTAGTAGTAGTGTAGCGGTATCTACAACGCCACATGCGAACAACGCGTCATACTGATGTCACGAAATCCTGCATCTCGCAAGCAGAGTTTACCGCGCAACTAGCATAGATACAACGGCCCGACATAAATCATCGGGCAGTTGCCCGCCAGACGCAACACCCGTCTGGTCGGAGGATCTTCCCTTTTCTATAGAGTATGAGTGATCTTTACACCCTGTTCGTCATACCTCTACAGTAGGATATATCTTATATATAAATAAAAATGAATCGCCGAAATGTTTGTACGTGCACAACTTCCGAACGACTGTACTAAATTGGATAATTATTTTTTGTTGTGTTCGGTATTGCCAGAAGAAAGAAAATATCGGAAATTCGAAAAAAAATTGCACCCGTGCGAAGCTGGGGCGGGCCGCTAGTATTAATATATTAATAGAAGGAAGTAGGATGACTAAAGTTAAATGACATTGAAACGTCAAACATTTATTATTAAACAGTCGCTAGTCACTACTTAACGTTGAGCAACGTTTATAAATAAAGGGGTGTGTGTTCAACACTGTCAATTTCAATAAAACACATAGGTAACCGTTGAATCGCCAAACTATCGTATACGTTTGTCAAAAACATAACCCTACCCGGATACGAAAAAGCAAATCCAATAAAATTCATACCCAATAAAAATAGATTTTAAACAAACAACCGTAAAAAATCCAATAACGGGAATAACATAAAACTTGGATCGGTCTCACCTACAATGAATCGAGTACGACTCTAGCAAATCGACTTAATTTCTCTTTTTATCAGATTAGGCGCCGATTTCTACCGATTACAAAACGAAAGGCTCCCGGGGTTTTGTCTCTGCCGCACTCCCAGCCGTAATTCTTCGCATAGCATCGTTAATTTAAAACTAAATGCTCCGAGCTCGAAACAATAGATTGTCACATAAATAACTTTAAAGGAAAAAAGGGGGAACTCAAGAGGGGGCGCAGAAATTTATACTCCACCTAACTTTGCCAGAAATTTCGGGGCCAAAAACTCGAAATTCGAGCGGAATACTCAGGCCGATTGGTAATTCATGAGGATTATACAGCTCTCGCGCAATTCAGGACTTTATACGTTGATTAGTTGGAAAGATCTACATGAAAAAAGCTGAATAATTCATTACTGTTAAGAATAGATTTGGGTACGAATAATCCTGAAATTGAATGTAGCTTAATAAAAATGTTCGAATACATAAAGTAATCTGTATTAGTGAAAAGGCGGGCTTTTTGTACTACCTGGGTTCTTTTCATGAGTAGGTATAGACATCATTTTGTTTTGTAAGTTTCTGCTTTGCCTCTGCATCATTTTACTTTCGGGTCGGTTTTTATTTAAGTAACGACCTTCGGACGAGATTTTGTTGCTTCTTTATTGCGATTTAAAGGTTGTTCATTTCAGTACATGAGATAAAAGTGCCTCCTTAATTGAAATTTCATTAATTCTACACCATTTTTATAGAACTAGCCAGAAACTCTTTATTTAATTAGTTAGTATTACTGTTACTGTTACTGTTAGCCTGCATCATCCCACTGCTGGGCAAAGGCCTCTCCCCATGACTTCCAGTTCTTTCAATCCAGGGCTAAAGTGGACCACTGGTATTTAAGTATTCTTTTTTTTATTGCTAAATGGGCCTGCACTTGACCTCGATCACGCCTGATGTAAAGCGGTGGATGAGGTCTATGACGGTACGAGCGTGCCCAGAAGATGCCTGTTCAATCTTGCTTTGAAGGCAGATGGATTAAAATGTGGAAGGACACAGATACCGGCAGAGAATTCCACACAGAGTTCCACACTGGCTGTACGCATAATAAACGTGGAAATACTGTTCAAATATCAACATTCCATTCTTCGACTTATAGTGCTTTAACATATCTCGGAACCATGGGGTCCCGGTCCTTAAGAAGGCGTACGAGGGGCCGAAGCCAACTCGCAGAGGCCCGTTAGACGTTTTCAATGAAATGAGACACCAACTGGCGATTATCCCTGTTCGCACTATGCAAGTGACCCAAGGACAACCCCCGGTCAGTGCTTTATTATTAATTTCACGATTCCTACAATAACCGCAGTCTTTACTGAAATTGTAAAGACTGCGGTAATAGTCGTTCAAAAAATATAGTGCATTTTATTCCAAACATAACATTATTATTTACAGATTTGAGTTACCAGCTTCAAATGTGAATCAAAATACTCGTGACTCTTCACGTGACCAGAGAGCTGGCTGGCCTATTTTTAGCCAAAAAAGAATCAGCATTTCTATCCAACGTGGTATGGTATTGCCTCCAGCCTTTTGGGCACGTCTCCCATTGACAGGGATGGGGAAAAAAAGCTTCATGCCCAATAAACTCCGCCCTTTTTTTTTTTTTTTATATACTTGTAAAAAATATATAAGTATGTCAGTGTTAGCTTGTATAAAAGCTCTAAGGATTTTTTTTTTGTATTTAAATAAAGTTAGTTATTAGTTATTGGAATTAGTACAAACACGTAACTGTTATTAAAGTACATTCTAAAGTTCTCAAAACTGATGAATCGTGGGTATTTAATAGCAACCTTATTAGAATAAGAATAGAGATCACTGTGATTTTGACAAAATCAGATGTACCTAACTGTGGACGGTAATAACTGTGAAAGTTATATGATGTATTATCCCTGTTGACACATCATATAACTTGAACAAAGTTCATGTAGTTCGTGCCCGTTCTTTTCCATAGCAACCTCCTACGCTTTGGAATGGGCAACTGGTTTCATCTTTCTGAACGACCGACTCATTTGACAATAATTGAAAAATGCTTTTAAATTGTAATAAATGCTTTGAGTTTGTTGACAGCTCACTTCACCTCAGTTTTCACGATGAGATGCTTACAGGACAGACTGGCAGGACTTTACATGGAACTGGAACAATTTCAGGCTTGTATTGTAGCTGCATAATCAGCCTACAATGTTCCTACTGCTGGGACACAAGCCTCCTCTCTGTGAGAGGGAGTGGGCCGCAACCTACCACGCGGGCCAAATGCGGGTTGGTAGATGTCATATGTCTTCGAATGTTAGGTTCTAGGACATGCCGATTTCCTCACGATGTTTTCCTTCACCGTTTTGAGAGCAGTGAAAAATTGTTAACGCAAATTAAAGTGCCTGTCTGGGTTCGAACCCACGACCTACAACTTGTAAGTCGGGGCCGTTACCACTGGGCCCCACTACTCTCTCATTATTATAGGTACCTCATGAGAACCCTTCATGCATGACTTAATGATTATGGCGTACCTACATTTCCTTATGGCACTTAGTTCACTGCCTACCCCCATACAAATGTGGAGCCCTTATTAATAACTGAGCATAGTGAGACGTAACCACAGAATACCGCGTTAAGGGTGCTTTCACACGATAGTGCTTCTCATAAAACTCACTGTGAAGACAACATTACAATACATCGCTTGCAGGGTGCCCAAATTTTGGGGTTCCTTGTCAAACATACTCGTATCGCTCATTTGGAGAGACATCGACGTAACTGCTACTTTTTTTTCACGTCTATTTTTTCCTAACGCTTCCTAAGTGCTCTGGCATATTTAACAAATTTTTGGAAAGAAATACATTTACGTCGATGTTTCTCCAAATGAGCGATATGGTAAGTATGCCAGAACCAACTGCGACCAGAAAACTGCTAGAACCAACATTCTAACCGTTGGTTCTCGCAGTCTAAGCAGACTTACTTCATACATATTTTCCTCAATATCTAAATGAATGTACTTTACAAGACATACATACATAACATACATAATCAGCCTATAATGTTGCCACTGCTGGGACACAGGCCTCTTCTCAGTGAGAGGGAGTGGGCCGTAATCCACCACGCGGGCCAGTGCGGGTTGGCAGATGCCACAAGTCTTCGAATTTTTGGTTCTAGGACATGCCGGTTTCCTCACGATATTTTCCTTCACCGTTTTGAGAGCAGTGGTGATGAACAAGACAAACAAGACGAGACAAGACGACACAAGACGTTTTTTGTTATTTAATTAATTAGACGAAGCTTGGCGGTTAAAAATCAGTAGTGTAATTAAATATAACGGGTATAGCAAGCCAGCTTACTCGCTCGCTGGCTTCTCAGTGACAGGCAGAGTGACAGTGACAACTCAAAGCGAGAGCCTCAAGTTGTCACTGACTACAACTTGTTATAGAACAGCCCAATCCCTTTGCTCCAGCAAGACGACGACCTAAGAAACTTTTGCGTGGCTGCTATGACTGTGAATACTGGATCAGGAATGAGTTTTTTTTTTGTTATCCTATGTTTGTCCCACTGCTGGGCAAGGGTCTCCTCCATATTTTTCCAATTTTCCTTATATTGTGTCTTCTCCGGTCAATCGGTCAGGAACGAGTGCAAGCGTCACGGGCTCACGGCAGCGTTTCTTAGGCCTGCCTCGGCGGGAGTAAGGCTGTTTTAACTTTCTGCTGTTCTAAGGCCCCAACTACACTGAAGCGGAGCTGGACAGAGCGGAGCGGAGACGTGCAGGAATCGACCAATCACAATGGTTGAAATCCTCATCGCGTCACTCGTCTCGTCTGTGATTGGACGATTCCTGCACGTCTCGCTCCGCTCCGCTCAGCTCTGCTTCAGTGGAGTCCGGGTCTAAGGCCAAAAGTTCAGTGCCCATACAATAACCTAGCAAAGCTAAGTATGTCAAAACCCAACTCAAAGAATGTATGTACCAAACAAAATCAAAGCATACAGAACCCGAACAAAATCCAGACAAACATCCCATCCCTCTTTTCTCACAACAGACGGTAATAAGTATTTATGGGCCACACACAATAACCCATTAGTTGTCCATGTTTGCAAGGGCCATAGCCCGTAATGGCCTTACGTACTTACTAATTACAAACGGCTATAATATCTGCTAGTCCTCTATTGTGATTAGAGGATTTATGAATAGGTAGATTAAAGAATGTGAGAGTTCTTTGTGAATTTTTTCTTTTTTGTAAAGAATTTTCATGCGATAGTGCCTTTTCACACGTCCCGGCAACCGGGTAGCCGGTGCCGGGTACGCGGCTGCGAAGTGTATAGCCATTAGCCATGTAAGTTAGCTTTAACACGTACCGGCGGAGTTTGCCCGGCAAGTGAGGAGTACCAAATTCAGGGGTTTCAAATACGGAACTTTAAACGTCAAAATTTACAAGAACATACAATTAATTCTAGTTACCCTTTCCAAAAGGTTGTTTTTTTTTTTTGTAATGTGTATTTTGCAGAATAAACAATTTTTTCTTTCTTTCCTTTTTCTCGAACGGATGGAGAAAAATGGGTAAGAAACTCCCACAGTTTTTTAAAATGTTTTGTACCTTAATTAATTAGGTATAATTATGTGAAGGTGATGTACCTAGAATAAAATTAATAAGTATACCACAATAGATAACTAATTATTCTGTTCCTACGTTTTTCTAAAGTACAGATAATTCTTAGTAGCCATTTTGTATAACATTTACAAAACCTTTTCACTTTTAGTTGGTCCTGTTTTTTTGTTTATTATGTTTAGACTAATCACAAAAACGGATGGCCATGATTGCGTAATGAGGAAAGCTTTGATGTATTTTAATTTTAAGCCCGTCAAGGATTTCTGCTACTATAAAAAAATATTATCTTATTTTGTAAAAAGGTATTTTATCTACAAATTAATCCGTAATTTTATCAGTAAACGGTAAAAGAGGCCCTCGAGGTTATTTCGAAAATTGATAATTTTAGTTAAAGAGTTTTCACTCGCAAAATTTAATGAGAACGGAACAATATTATTTTTCTTTGGAACCTTTTTCTTAAAACAAACCTTTTGTTTTCTTTGACACACTGGCCACGAAAAAGAGGAACAAAAACTCCAAATTCAAAAATGGAACACATCAAAAAGCGCGGGAAACAATCGCTCACTTTTTGTTTCTTTCAACAGACAAAGGAGGGTTGTCTGCTGCGGGCGATACATGTCTTCAAGTTTTACTCGACCAGGTTCAGAAGCCCTTTATTGCTTCGCTGTTTTATTTTACTATGTTTCTAGTTAAAATGGTCGCTTACTACTGCTTCAGACATGAAATACGGATTGTTTTCGTATGAAGCGCGTGTCATGTATGCGTCCGCAGCTGTCAGAGTGATGTCTTTTGATCGTAGTTCACTGTTGAGTATTTTAAGATGGTTTTAAGATCTTCCTACGTCTCGTAAAATGGAGTAAGATCTTCTAGATGCCTGATCCAAGTTTTGTGGGATGACAACACGAAAGTGATGACTAGAAGATTACTTAGAAATTCTTGTCTTACTTGCTTATTCATTATACGTAGTTAAAGTGCATTGACACTGATCAAAATATATTAGACGACTTTATTTTTAGTTAGAAAACATAGAAAAAATACTTAATGAAAATTTTTGCAGCTGCCATTTTGGATTTTAATTTTTACCCCACTGTCGGCTTCAGCACTCTCGAAAACCATGAAAACGCTCTCTATTGGCTTCCGCAACCTCGAAAACATGAAAACTATCTCTCTCTCTCTCTCTCTTTCCAATAAAAATAATTTTACAATAAAAATTCGCATAAAGTATAACGCTTTTTCGTTAAGTGACGATTTCTACCAGTTTACTGCTCCTACCTCAAGCTCCGCTAAGAGGGAACAGGGCGTGCGATTTTCCATAGAAATGTATTCCCCATTTTTCTTCCAGAATAATGCCTCTAGAGCAATTTTTTTTACATAAAATCAAGGTCTTCTGTAAACACGTCCCTTTCATTTTTTTTAATAATTGAATCGGCTGTTTTCGAGGAGAAAAAAGAGGAATACGAAACGTCGATCTCGTTAATTTTTTTTTGTGATAATTTCGGTCTGAGCTGCAGCTGTCCCACTCACACACTACGGGGGCAGACTTGAGGTAAGGCGACGGCAATAGTTTCCTCAAATACCTATTTTTCAAATTCCTCGCAGGCCCCATCCCCTCTTAAAGAACTTCGTTCCAATAATTTCCACCGACCACCGTACTATTAAGTGCCAGAAATATCGCGGCAAAAGTCGAACATTTCACCAAACTATTTAGCACTTCACCACAACTTGGAACTTATTTCTTTCCCGCAAGTCATCGGCACTTCTGTCCGTCACTTTCGTACTAATTAGTTTCAAACTGTCAAACAACACATTTTTGAGGCCCCTCTAATGAGGTGAACACAAACTTCGAAGTACAGTTACTGAGAAAATCAAGGAGACAGTGGGCCTGCCACAAACGCGCGGAGTTAACGTAAAGTCGAAAGATATTAAATTGAAAATACTCGTTTCGCACAAAATATATTTAGTAATTTCAATCCATTCGTTCCACCTACTGAAAATCAACCTGGATATGAGTTACCTTGGCTTACCTACCTGGAAATCTTTAAATAACCTCTGGACTCAGGTAGGATAAAGAAAAGAAAACCTACTCAGGTAGAGATTCGCAGATGACTCCACCCTAGAGTGTGGCGCAGTCCCAAAAATACTTCACTTAATTTCATGTGCAGCGTGCTTGCAGACTACAGTAGTTGATGGGCGTCACTGAAGGTGCCAAGCTCGTAGCCAAATTCTGGGCTGACTGTAAATAGATTGCTATCGACACGCTAAAATGAAGAAGGTATTCTTATCTATGGATGACACTAACTGTGTTCGGTCGCCGCGCCGAATTGTATTATCGATTCAAAAATCGTTCGGATTTACGTTACGATTACTCAGCGCGTTCGCGCTAGGGCCTTTGAAGCTTCTGCTAAAAAGTTGCGAACTGCAAAGTGTGCGTCAAAACTTACGCCATCTGTAGCGGCGATAGTTGGAGAACATTTCTCACGTTTGATTTATAAACGCAGCGAAGATGTGTGGCTTTAAAAATGGCGAACAAAATGGTCGATGAAATAGTAAATTGTACACATAATATCATAATGTTATCTCAGGGACCAATAATCTGATATAGTTGTTCATTAAAAGTGTTCCTAAAATTATGTTCGAGTGTCGTATTTTTTGACGTCTTAATTATTATCATTTAAAAGTAAGATATTCCAATCAGTGCCTGGTTACTTTCTTATATCGAATATCCCACAAAACGTTTCATAAAATTAATGATTGAGACTTAATTGTTTTTTCATGTAGGTCCTTAAATGTTTCAAATTAGTTATAATAATGTTATTATGGCATGTATTTTATTCTTTGGTTACTAACATAGTTTTTAAGTATACTTACTAACATAAATATGGACTGTGTCTAACTCAAATAAATTATTATTATTAATTTGTTCATCATTTTAATTTAAAAACCGTCTTCCGGGAGAATAGGTCAAGGTTCTGAGTATTTTTAAATCGCTTTAGGTAGTAAATATATAGCAAATACTAGATTTTCAGCTGCAACCTACGAGTACCATACGCTAGAATAATGACCACATTGAGAAGTCTGTGTCCTTTATAATAATTTAAACGTATAAATACTATAAAAATAAAATGTTGTTACATATAAGTGGGTTGTGTTGTGTTGTGATTAATACGCTGTAAAGTCGAATACAGCAAATCATTTAACTACACCTATTTCACTAATTGGTGCCCTGAGACAGTGTGGCGGGGTCGCGGCAGACCACGTAGGAGATGGCGGGACGAGCTGGATAGGTTCCGTCAAAACTAGAAGGAGGACGCGCGGGCTCGCGAAAGATTTAAGTAGTGGAGGGAGACCTTTGCCCAGTAGTGGGACAGCGCAGGCTAGGAAAAAAAAATCACTAAAGCATCACTTCATGAATCTCCTACGTAAACTGAAAACAGTTATCGACAAAAAACAAACGGAATTTAATAGTTATTAACAAAGTTATATCTAAGCTGATTACATAGCGTTTCCGTGAAACAAAGGATTTTAATTTCAATCAATTTGGGAGTAAATTGGTGTTCTTTGTTCTCAATCATGAAAATTCCTAAATTTAAACAACTTATGTACAGTTTTTTGGTTGGTATTTAAGCAGGCAATCGCGAAAAAAAAATCAGCTGTTACATACATTTATGTTCGTATAACTCGTCAAAATGTAGGGAACAGCTGATTTTTTTTTTCGCGTCGTCAGGTTTAGTCCCATAGTAAAAGTTGTTCATAATGATGAGTACAATGACCTCTTAAGAGGTTGTTAGTGTTTTTCCAATAACCCTGTATATAGAACACACATAGGTAAAATAACATTGAAACCATACATCATCATCATCACTTTTGTGTCATGCGTCCCTGGTCGAGTCTCAACTCTCAACCACTAAAACCAAAGAATTTCCCGAAATTCTATCGCAGTTTTCGTGGCTACTCATATATTAACACTTCAAGTAACGCCGGGGGCTACTCAAGTATGTGTGGGCTATTTGCCACAGTTATGTTTGCACAGTTTGCATCCCCCCATACTGGTCTAGTTCGTTCTTTATCAAACGCTTTGCTGAAATACTTCGTTCACACGTTACAGTTTTTTGCTGGGATTTCTCATTTGGCATCTATGTGAGTGGATGTCATCATAATGGATGTTATGGATGATTTGGAGTGAGAAATATTAAACTGGTCCTCTATAAACTTACATAACATAATCAGCCTATAATGTTCCCACTGCTGGGACACAGGCCTCCGCTCGGTGAGAGGGAGTGGACCGTAATCCACCAGTGCGGGTTGGTAGATGTCACATGTTTTCGAATTTATGGTTCTAGGACATGCCGGTTTCCTCACGATGTTTTCCTTCATCGTTTTGAGAAGAGTGATGAAATAATTTACACAAAGTAAAGCGCCTGTTTGGTTTCGAACCTACGACTTACAACTCGTAAGCCGCGGCAGCTACCAATGGGCCACCACTTCTGTCTAAAAACTTATTGACCTTCTTATAATGCATACTTTTAAAATGGGCCTTTAACTTTCCGACCTTTTCTCACTGTTGGTCACAGTAACCAGCTAGACTACCCCATTTGGTCGGATTAAGGGAAGGTTAGGTTAGAACTGTGACCACCCAGCGCGACCCGAGCGAGCGAAGCGAGCGCTGCTGTGGCAGCGGCCGGCGAGCGATACATCTACCTAAGTTGATCGCAGTTACTTAGCTATTTAGTATTTTTAGAACCCCATAATTGGAATTATTTGAGATTTATTAAAAGATTCATTATATTAGAGAGTTCAATAATATTTTTATGAAAGCACAAAATGGGAATTATTTGAGGTTTGATTAAATACATGCTATTAATTCTAATATGGAATTAGATGTCATTATGTCAGCCTATTATGGACTAAATGACTGTCTGAGTATGATTGCTTGACCTAGATCTACAACGCTAAGCTAGCGCTAGTGGCGATCAGTCAACGGACGGTATGACCGTTTTTTCCACATCTAGCCAACTTTATGCCTCGCTATTAATTACAAGGTCTAGACGACAAGAAATTAAGCTGCGTATATTTAATGACCTTCTTAGTCTGCATACGAAAATTCAATCAAACATATCCCATAGTTTAGTCACTATAGCTAATAGTCAAAAAATGGCCCATCACTATATTTAGTTCGTTTGAAAAAATCACTTTTTTAATATCTATTTTAGGATTCATTTGATCATTCAAAAATACTCTTACAAGTACATTAGTATTGCCAATTTGCCAGTATTATCATTTATTATCGTATTGTTGTCTCCACATTGTATTGTTACAGGGGATGTCATAAGTCTGAACACTCCTATTAAAACTGAGGTCCCTAAGTTTCCCGTTAAAGCACATCAAGCTACCCGAAACTGTCAAGTTTTCCCAATCAACTTTGAAACTTATGCTTTAGCGATAAAGTTGAAAATCTATTAAAGAAATTTGACAAATTGTAGTAGCTTGATGTGCTGGCGTCTGTATGTAGAACATATTCACATACTTGAGCACAGCATAACTCAACCCAAGTAAACTGCGCATCTACCATTTCTATTTTTGATATAAACTAAAGTAAACATCATGGAGGACGGTAGCGAAAGCTCCTTAATGTAAGGTACTTGAAAAACTTTTAATATAGGTACGCGTTCTAATAGAACACGCGCCAACTTTTACACGGAGTTAACATTAGTTTATGGTACATACGAGAGAGAAGGATGTCGAATAGCAGATGAAATAAAACGACCTCTTTGTAAATAAATTCGTCCAAGAAAGTACTATTAGTGAGGTATGATCCCCTGAAACCCCCATCCCTCGAACCCCTGCTAGTTATTCTTATGTTTTAAGGTGAATGCGCAGTGGTAGACCGCGAAATTCAAATTTTCTTACGTTTTTTGCAATTTGCAGGCCAGTGTCAGGTTGTATCTTGATCAAAATTTGATTCGCGACAATAACAGGTACGTATTTATAGAATTATAATCATTAGAATCATTAATACATCTTTCTAAGTTAGATTTGTACCACTAAGCAGTTTTCCATAAGAGATTTGTTGTCGTGGTACAAATCTAACTTAGAAAGATGTATTAATGATTCTAATGATTATAATTCTGTAAATACGTACCTGTTATAGTCGCGAATCAAATTTTGATCAAAATACAACCTGACACTGATCTGAAAATTGCGAAAAACGTAAGTAAATTTGAATTTCGCGGGCTACCCTGGCACTTCCCCCTTAATTTCTGTCTTATCCACTATAACTAGGTCTGATCCCTTTACTCTTTTTGACAGGTAAGTACAGTCAAGAGAAAATAAAGTTTTCATGTTTTACAAATTTAAATAACGATTTTTTTTTATTATTAAGTATTTGGTAATTCAATACATAGGTAGTTGTTTCTGTCAGTAAGTAACGTTCCTATATTATAGTTTGAACGACACGTGAGGGACAATTCTCGTAATTTTAAGAACTCTCAGAATCTGATCTGTCTCAATCTGTTAAAAAAAACTCTAGTTTCCCTACATTTTCGACAGGTTTTTGACATTTATTGTCGCTGAGATGTGACGGCGACTAGATTTTGAACGTTTTTAATCACGGGGTCTTCTAGTGTTGCAGATTTTTGAGAAAGAGATTTTAGCATAGTCAGCAGTGAGCCCAGAGCAGAGGATGCCCAGTGATAACAGCCCCGACTTACGAGTTGTAAGTCGTGGGTTCGAACCCAGCTTTACTTTGTGCAAATAATTTCATCACCACTGCTCTCAAAACGGTGAAGGAGAACATGGTGAGGAAACTGGCATGTCTTAGAACCAAAAATTCGAAGACATTTGACAACTACCAACCCACCCTGGGTCCTCGTGGTAGTTTACAGCCCACTCCCTCTCAAACATTATAGGCTGATGCATATCGAACCTTTGCTTAAATTGATTGCTTAATCATCTGTCATCAGAAGACATTAACCACCGATACGGCGCTCTACAAAAGTGACAGTAAATAGACTCTTATCCGACCTCTTTGGTGGTCACTAGAAGGTTCATAACAAAACTAGATGGCGCCACTTGCTGCGCCGTCGTGCAAATAATCATACCAGTTTGTCAACCATAACGACAGTATGTACAATCAGTTAGAAAAGTGCCTCAACTTCGCCACGTGTTCACTCGTTTGGAAATTAAAAACATGGCTTTTGAAGTTCTAAAGAGGAAAGTTAACTGCCTACGACTGTACCTACATCTTAAAGGGTTTAAGGTATAGGTACGCTTCAAAAGTTATTACCCAATTCTATAAACAGGGAAAGGATTATTGAAGTTTTGCTTTTGGCATGGAAAGGTGGAAGGTAATTTTTTATACACGATTCCTGACTTCCTGAATGTTATTGGATTAACTGTTGTACCTTCGCTTGATGTAACTCAGGTGCTGTCTTAGTTTATCAGTGTCAATGGGTCACCTCCAAACAAGTGAAACGCCTTTTAATAAGTAAATAAACAGAGGAGAGTTCTCTAAACATTCTTTCTTACCCCGTAATAGTCTAGTGAATAGGTTATATAGGTAACAAAATTGCATAAATATAGCTTACTAAGCGCACATTACAGTTTCGCATTACATAATTTAAAGGAATTCTAGTTATTCACCTCACGTTCATGAGCCTTGAGCTGTGGTCGCGTTTGTTCCTATTTCGGACATCTTTAATTCGGTTTTCGGCTTAAAATAGGTTAGCATGCTGAAAATAAATTTTGCGGTGTCTGGATGAAATGGAGACTTGAGATAATTTTCGTGGGTGCTGTAAAGCGTATCTTCTTAACTAAATTAATGATCCTGGTAAGTAAACTGAAAGTAGTATCTTTTTAGTAGTAGCAAAAAAAAAATTACAATAATTTGGCAGGATTTGATGATTACAATTTTAAAGTGGTATTTTGTACATAGTCACTCACTAATTAAACATCCAATAAGACTCTGCATTACCTTAAAATAACTACTATTATTTGTATAAACACGTCGTTAACCTGAATTCAGGATCTAAAAATCACACTTGTCCCAAACAAAATACGACCCATTCAGGACCCTACCTTAAGCATTGAGCGTCATTCATCAACCTGTTCGGAGCAAATCTCTAGACGTGTCCTCTCCCTGATCCAAAGAGTAAAGTAACTATAGAGGGAAAGAGTAACAACTCTGTGGTAAAATTTGCATGTATGGAAAGTGCTGCCACCTTGAGTTTGGTGGGTGAACTAAGGCTCTAATAAATATACACCTACCTATAGTTAAGCATACTTACTATAAGTAGCGAATCTTTATTATAATGTTTAGGGCCACAATTGGTCACAATCAGGGTTTAACAAATAACAGTAACAAGTAATAATTTTAACAGAATTAGCTGAGATAAACTCGGGATTTCGGGAAGCGCATCAACGTCGGGAAAGCCGGACTTGCGGAGTTGACAATGATAATGGCGGATGGCCGGCGGCACAGAACACTATACTCCTCAGCGGAGGCCGGCGGCGACAATGACATTTGTTTGGCAATTTTATTGGACAAACAAGACAAGATGGCTGCCAACAAGTTTTTTTAACCCACCAAACTGCAGATGTCGCTGTCGTCTATGGAAATTGATCACAGTGCTAAGTGTGCCCCCCCTGCCCTGATCCCACCGGACCGTGTCTACGGATACCCCGTTCGCCTCGGACGCCCGGAGCGCCCGGTTTTTCCCCAAATTACGGACCCGCTCAAATCCACGTTGAAATGTGGACGCTATGTCCTAATAAGCTGGGCGACGCCGGTTTTTGCCAGATGTAACTGTGATTTTAAGGAATTAAATGGTATTTTTGGCACAGATACCTGAGATAAAAGTCTGGAATTTGGGCTAGGTTTTTGTGAAAAGTATTTGGATTTTTTTTTTTCAAGTTTCGACCTTTATCTTGAGATTTACTGAGAAAGAGTTATTGAGGTCGTATACAGCTTATTGGCTTCTAGCTTTTTCAAATCAATAGTATAAGTAGTACATAAGTTAGGTTTATCCACGTGTACCTAATATTGTAAATATTCGTAAGCCGCTTTTAGCGGCGGTGTCCTGAACTTATCTATATATACCAATCAACTTTGTACCTACCATATCCGACGAATATGTCTTTGTAATATATGTCTTTGTTTAAAGAATGAAAAATCACAAGTTATTCTCCAAACCACTTCTTATTCAAAAGTCCGAAATAACACTAATTTTCTCCTTCCCAAATTAATAGAATTTGTGTTTACTCAGTAATTTGTGACCCCATAAACATGGAACGTGACATGAAAACTTGATTATTTATTTATTTACCTGATAAACTTGAGATTCCGTAAAGTAAGGTGTTTATCAAAAGTAATTTCTAAGATTTAACTTAATTTTATATGTTATGATTCAGGCGTGACATAAGTATTTGTTATTCATAAATGATATTTGGAAAAAGGTTCTCGAATACTGTTTCTAAATTATGTAGGCTTTTTGGTATAAAAAATAGAAAGTGGCACTCCGGGAGTGCCGACAGAAGTGACAACTTGAACAATTACGTGTGTGTTTTTTGAATCGTCATATAAACAAAACACAAACAGAATACTTTGCCATCACTCACTGACATATCAGATACACATTAAAACCGAGTAAATCCCGAGGACAGCCGAACACATCCGAAGCAGTGTCGGTTACGGTATTAGTGGCGCGAATTCAATTGTTTTTTTCCATCTCAAAAATGCCCAACGCGCCTAAAATAGTTTTCACTTCAAAAATATAAAACACATTAATTGGCTTTTAAGAATATTGCAAATACAGGGTGGCAGGGACATCGACGTGCAACCTGTTACTATGGATTCATTACTTTCATGATTTTGGATATTGCGTTGAAATTTTTCGTCCGTTATTAAAAAAAAATGCTGTTCCATATATTTTGACCGCGTAGGTATTGTTACACTGAAAAAAATAAAATCTTACTACACCACATTAAAGCGATTTCATTAAGACTTACTGACTTTATACAGTAAGAAGAAATGTTTGTAAAAGACAAAACAGTAACTTTTAATGATTGAACATAGGTACTATTTACTGAAAAAAAAAAAAAACAAAAAAAAAAAAGGAAAACCACCATTACTCTAGTGTAAGTAAATTTCAATGGTTTGAACGATATCACCAAATGAATAAAATAGTTATATTTGTGACCTTTTAGCTACGTAAAACGTTAAAGTATACTGTCATGACGGTAACATTTTGCCTCAAGCTTTAACTGTTTTCGGATCAGTACAAAATACTATTTTGAACGGTAGGCTCATATGGAACTGTTTAAAGCAGTTCAGATCAATGCATTTTCATTTTTATTTACTGCTTATTTCTTTCAGTATATTTTGTAGGAAACAGCTGTTTCTTTTGTAACCGGCAAACAAAAATTCAACGTCATGTTGTGCGTCGATATCCCGCTGCCACCCTGTATTCACAATATTCTTGAGACCTAATAAATGTATTTTATACTAGCTGTGCCCCGCGGTTTCACCCGCGATAAAAGTATTATAGTCCTTTTTTATTGATTCCCTTTAAAAATCTCCACCCCCTTTTTACACCCTTAAGGATTAATTTCGGGGATAAAAACTATCCTATGTCCTTCCCCGGGATGAAATCTATCTCTCTGACAAATTTCATCTAAATCCGTTCGGTGGTTTAATTGTGAAAAGGTAACATACAGACAGACAGACAGAGTTACTTTTGAATTTATAATATTAGTATGGATTTTAAACCACCAACTGTCAAAGTTCCTTACAAACATAATAAGTAACATCCACCTACCACTTAGATATGCTACTATATTTCAAACGTAGCTTTCGATCCTCTGACCTACTTGACAATTTCACGTCAGAAAAATTTGTGAAATCCTTTGAAATATTTAAGTGAAATTGCCAGAATAATATTATTGGACTTAACATGTAATCATGATACCTTACTAGGGTTGCCTGAATCCACTTTTATGATACTGTGTGGGTTTTAAAACCTCTTGACTTTATCTATCTACAAATATAATCAAAGGTACAGACATAAACAAATAAAAACAATTGAAGTGTTTGTAATAATGTCAACATCAACATCTTTTTACTAAATGCTTACTTAATTATGAATGTATATACGTTACTCATAACAAAAATCAATTTTTATTTTTTTAACACTAAAATGTAGTAATTCATTGGTTTATTGGTACATCCAAATGGTCGAGCTGAATAGTGCTAATCCATGCGTCATTTTTGTGAACGGATGCCGTCAGTAGGGACTGGTCATCTCTTAGTTGTTTGAATTTAACTTGTAACCTTAATATTTTGATTTAAAAGAGTGTCCGTGGAGTTTTTTTGCCCGTTCTTCTCCATAGGTACCTACTACGCTTTGAAATGGGCAACTAGCTTAATCTTTCTGACTGACCGACCCCTTGATAATTCAAAAGTGTCTGTAATTGGTTTATCTATACATATAATAAAATCGTAGGAAAGTCAAAACTGTACATTGAATATTTTTTAAAATGAATACTTGGGGCGTGATCTGCAAACGATTTCGAAGCCAAAAATATAGTTTTTAGAATTTTTGTCTGTTTGTCTGTATGTATGTCCGGGATAATCTCAAAAAGTACTGCATGGATTTACTTCAAATTTTGCACGAATATTACTAAGAGGTCGGGTCAACATATGGGCTACATATTATCACGCTATCACCTACGGGGGAGGAGCTGTGAATCTTTATTTTTCTTACGCATTCTGTGACAGCGTGTAATATAACGACGCATATTTAAATGTTGTTTTTGAGTAAGCCATGCTATAATCTAGCTTTACACTATAAAAACTACGCCATTTAAGTAACTTGGGCAGAGAAACATAGTTTAATGAATGTTAGTAGTATAAAGAAAATTTTGAAGCAGCGCCATCTATGAGATTTCATAAAAATCAAATGAAGTTACATGTTAACAATTTTTGGAAATTAATAATTTAAATTTGATCATGTTGGCGAGGTTAGTAGTTAGTTATTCTTAAAATTCATAGATGGTAATGTGCATTTTCTTCATAAAAGTTGTATCCTATAGTTCGTTTTGACAAATTCAAGGTCCAACAAAACCCTCAAAATCTTGAGCAGAGTTGAGGAAGACAATTTAAAAAAAATGCGGTATTAAGTATTACAAAAAAGTTATGTTCATTGATGATGATCATTTCTCCATCAATTTCATGTTATTAGTACAAAATAAACATTGACTGTTAATACTTTTGTTCGGTATTTATCTGTGTGATTATTGCTTGGTAATTAATATATTTCCATGTCGTATACCTAATTATAAACTTAAATGTGATATAAAATGTCACCTTCTCGACGGTGAGCAAAATTGGGATGACACCCTCGCGGAGGCGAGCGTCAGTGACGGTCCCAGCCGCATGCGTCATCTGTTTGCCGTCATCTTGGTGTTTTGTGGAGTCGCGAACCCGGTAGCTTTGTGGGAGAAGTATCGCCATCATCTGTCCGAAGATTTTCTACGAGCTTTGAGGCGTGCTACTGGAGACGAAGTCAAAGTAACTGATGAACGCGTGCTGAACACCTGTCTCAGTTCACTTCAAGATGTGGTCATTTCTATCGGCGGCAATCCACTGATCGAATATGGGTTACCAGCTCCCCAATCATCACCGCATCAAGACCGTGGAAATCGGGAGTATAACGCTGAGACAAATTATGATCCGGGCGAAATGACCACCATACGAAATGACCATGTCGCTTTGTTCTCTTCAGAGCAAAAACAAATTTATGACACCGTCCTTGAAAGCGTTGGGCAAAACCAGGGTAAAATGTTTTTCTTGGATGCTCCTGGTGGAACAGGAAAAACATTTGTTACCACTGGCATACTTGCAGAGGTCAGGAGGCAAGGCAAAATTGCTATTGCTGTAGCGTTGTCGGGAATCGCTTCCACACTGCTTCCGAATGGCATAAAAGCACATGCCATGTTTAAAATTCCCATCGATTTAGAGAGCGCCGAAACGCCTGTTTGTGGTGTGTCACGTAACAGCGATAAGGGACACGTGCTCAAGGAATGCTCTCTGATCGTATGGGATGAGTGTGCGATGGCCAATAGGAAGGAAGTTGAGACCGTGGACAGAACCCTGCAGGACATCCGCAGGAACGAACATTTGACGGGTGGTGTCACAGTTCTGTTCAGTGGCGATTTCCGGCAAATGCTTCCCGTGGTGACGCGGGGATCGAGGGCTGACGAGGTGAATGCTTCGTTGAAACGATCTTCGTTGTGGTCACGAGTTCGTAAGTACGCTGCGCTTGACCATTAATATGAGAGCTCGGCTAGGCGGAAATGCACATGCTCAAGAATTCTCCGATGTCCTTCTAAGTCTTGGCGAAGACACTCTACCAGAAGAGAGAGGTGGACAGGTGGTGCTTCCAGAGTCTCTCGGTAGAGTGGTATCCAGCTTAGAAGAACTCATTCGCCGTGTGTGCGGGGACATCAGTCGTATACCGCACCAGCAGAATTCTTGGGTGTGTGAGCGGGCCATTTTGACACCCAAAAATGATCAGGCTGCAGCAATTAATGCATGCATTCTCTCGGAAATTGAGGGGAATGAAGTGGTCTACACTTCGATAAACACTGAAGTGGCCGAGCAAGATGACGTCACCCATTATCCCGTGGAATTTCTGAACTCCCTGTCAGCAAGTGGACTTCCAGCGCATACCATCAAGCTGAAGGTCGGTGTCCCGATTATGCTTCTTCGGAACCTATCTCCTCCGAAGTTGTGTAACGGGACCCGCCTTAAAGTCATCTCGCTCCACAGACACACCATTGAGGCGGAAATTCTTACGGGTTGTGGCGTCGGCGAGGCAGTATTTATACCACGCATTCCCCTCATACCTCATAACTTCCCGTTCCAGTTCAAGCGCGTACAGTTTCCCGTGAGTGTTTGCTTCGCGATGACAATCAATAAGTCGCAGGGGCAGACACTAAGGGCAGCGGGTGTCGACCTCAGGACGAGTTGCTTCTCACACGGGCAACTGTACGTCGCTTGCTCCCGCGTCACCAGTCCTGACTCTCTTTACATTTTGGCTCCTGGCAGCATAACTATCAACGTAGTTTATAGGGAAGTGTTGTAAGGTATGATACCTTTGTACGTATTTTTACTCTTTTGTGTCCTGGAATGTATTCCTGCATTATTTTCTCTCATTTCCTTCAGTCACATCTTATGACTGAACTCAGCAGGATTCCCATATAACTCTCTTCACTTGCTTCGCTTGCAAAAAAAACTTATATTTTAATGCTATTTTAAAAGTTGTTTACTTATAATGCTATAGCGACGCTGGCATCTTACGTATTTTTGGTGCTGTAGAGCCTTCACGCAGACGACGTCGCGGGCAGCAGCTAGTTTCAAATAAATGCTTTGAGTTTGAGATTGCCATTATTTCTAACCTGCATTATCTCTTCAATCTCCAGGTTTTTAATGCCTAATATTAGATGGAGGAAAGTCGGACATGACTGTCCGGTTGTTCATATTCATATTCATATTCATTTATTTTGCATTCCACAATTTGCAATTTTGTTGTAAGTATAGTGCCACTAACTTATCTTATTAAGTGGAACTCACGAAAGCATTATGAAAAGTGACAACAGGTCCTAGACGGCAAACCATTTCAAAGCATCTCGTATTGCTACAGCGACTTTCAACGAGATTGATAAAAATCTAAAATGATTGGACTTCTTAATCTCGATCACGCCTCCTGCAACACGATGGATGAGGTCTATGACAGAACGAGCGTGTCCAGAAAATGCCTGTTCACTCTTGCTTTGAAGGCAGACGGGTTATATGTGGAAGCCGTGGAACACAGGCGCTGGCAGAGAGTTCCAAACTTTGGCCGTGCGCGTAATACAGGTGGGGGAGATGCGATTTTGTTTTTCATTATCGTGTTTGCTGATAAATTGTCACTTTGCAATGCAATGGGTTTCATTTTGACAGTTCAACAACATTCATTGCGTTATTTACGTTGTTGAGCATACACATTTTTCGAACATATGGAGCAATGGATTAGCAATATACTTCAAAATGATTCAAATTGAGAGTAATAGTGTGTTACGCAATTAGGGTGCAGGTCTGACATTTATTGTTTTTTTTTTGTCATTTGGCTTTATTGGACTATAATTCAGTGATAAAAATGCTGTTCAAAATTTTAAAATCTCCGTTAGCAACCCTATCTCACGAAGTACGATTATTCTATTATTAACGTGTGGCCTCTCGGCCAGAGGCTTACGACTCATACATTTTATATTTGGCCACAAGCAAACAAAACAGAATATTTTGACTAAATAACGGTTTCCAGACATAATTCAATTCTTTGGCCTTTGGTCTAGCTGTCACGGTTATGACAGTTTATTTTTTTGTGTATTTCCCTTTTTTGTGGTATTGCTTTCATAAACAAATTTTTTGGCTATCTTTTGTGTTTGGCTGAACAGGGGGAGTGATGTAAGCTGCTGTCAGTTGTGGTTATCTGTCAGATCTTTGGCAAGAATGACAATCTCTGAAGAAATAATAATATAATGGTAATATCTAGTCCTTAAAGGGTGCCAATGGGGTCCTATTATTCAGGCTCCGCTGTTCGTCCGTTTGTCCATCTGTCACAGGGATGTATATTTTGAACCGTGCGTATAAGAAGACATTTGACATTTTCACAGAGTGTGTACCAGTGCCCACATAAAAAGTAACAAATAAAAGGGGTCCCCATTAAACATACGTGTTTTTACTAAAGTGTTTAAAAAAACAATGTAGTTTTAAATATTTCACGGCGCACGGCGGCGGTACAAAACCCTTCGTGTCGTCCACCTCGGACTTGGCCGCTTTTTTTTTCAGGATGACATAACTAAAATACGGTTTTTTTTTTAATCCTACACCCTTCTCTATGAAAGCCTAGTCATCAATTTGATTTGAATATTAATTTGTACCCAAACTCGAACATAAAAATTCCGCGCCAACCAATAAAACAATCTAATAGATTTTCCTCTACTATACACGCCTAAGTATAGAAATAGGGGTTACAAATAATAAAATCGCGGCTAGGTAGCCCCATAGGGATTGTTTCGGCAAATTTGGACTAAGGAATTTAATATAAATCCGGGGTGAAAAGGGGTTGGACCTTGCCCCATGATTATTAGTCTTGGGCGCCTAAAATTGCGCTTTGAGTTTATCATTTGGGATTATAGATCCTTTACAGAATAATTGGTATTTGGAGCTTTATCTATCAGAATCAGAATCAGAACTTTATTTGCTACTAGCTGCTGCCCGCGACGTCGTCTGCGTGAAGGCTCTACAGCACCAAAAATACGTAAGATGCCAGCGTCGCTATAGCATTATAAGTAAACAACTTTTAAAATAGCATTAAAATATAAGTTTTTTTTGCAAGCGAAGCAAGTGAAGAGAGTTATATGGGAATCCTGCTGAGTTCAGTCATAAGATGTGACTGAAGGAAATGAGAGAAAATAATGCAGGAATACATTCCAGGACACAAAAGAGTAAAAATACGTACAAAGGTATCATACCTTACAACACTTCCCTATAAACTACGTTGATAGTTATGCTGCCAGGAGCCAAAATGTAAAGAGAGTCAGGACTGGTGACGCGGGAGCAAGCGACGTACAGTTGCCCGTGTGAGAAGCAACTCGTCCTGAGGTCGACACCCGCTGCCCTTAGTGTCTGCCCCTGCGACTTATTGATTGTCATCGCGAAGCAAACACTCACGGGAAACTGTACGCGCTTGAACTGGAACGGGAAGTTATGAGGTATGAGGGGAATGCGTGGTATAAATACTGCCTCGCCGACGCCACAACCCGTAAGAATTTTCGCCTCAATGGTGTGTCTGTGGAGCGAGATGACTTTAAGGCGGGTCCCGTTACACAACTTCGGAGGAGATAGGTTCCGAAGAAGCATAATCGGGACACCGACCTTCAGCTTGATGGTATGCGCTGGAAGTCCACTTGCTGACAGGGAGTTCAGAAATTCCACGGGATAATGGGTGACGTCATCTTGCTCGACCACTTCAGTGTTTATCGAAGTGTAGACCACTTCATTCCCCTCAATTTCCGAGAGAATGCATGCATTAATTGCTGCAGCCTGATCATTTTTGGGTGTCAAAATGGCCCGCTCACACACCCAAGAATTCTGCTGGTGCGGTATACGACTGATGTCCCCGCACACACGGCGAATGAGTTCTTCTAAGCTGGATACCACTCTACCGAGAGACTCTGGAAGCACCACCTGTCCACCTCTCTCTTCTGGTAGAGTGTCTTCGCCAAGACTTAGAAGGACATCGGAGAATTCTTGAGCATGTGCATTTCCGCCTAGCCGAGCTCTCATATTAATGGTCAAGCGCAGCGTACTTACGAACTCGTGACCACAACGAAGATCGTTTCAACGAAGCATTCACCTCGTCAGCCCTCGATCCCCGCGTCACCACGGGAAGCATTTGCCGGAAATCGCCACTGAACAGAACTGTGACACCACCCGTCAAATGTTCGTTCCTGCGGATGTCCTGCAGGGTTCTGTCCACGGTCTCAACTTCCTTCCTATTGGCCATCGCACACTCATCCCATACGATCAGAGAGCATTCCTTGAGCACGTGTCCCTTATCGCTGTTACGTGACACACCACAAACAGGCGTTTCGGCGCTCTCTAAATCGATGGGAATTTTAAACATGGCATGTGCTTTTATGCCATTCGGAAGCAGTGTGGAAGCGATTCCCGACAACGCTACAGCAATAGCAATTTTGCCTTGCCTCCTGACCTCTGCAAGTATGCCAGTGGTAACAAATGTTTTTCCTGTTCCACCAGGAGCATCCAAGAAAAACATTTTACCCTGGTTTTGCCCAACGCTTTCAAGGACGGTGTCATAAATTTGTTTTTGCTCTGAAGAGAACAAAGCGACATGGTCATTTCGTATGGTGGTTATTTCGCCCGGATCATAATTTGTCTCAGCGTTATACTCCCGATTTCCACGGTCTTGATGCGGTGATGATTGGGGAGCTGGTAACCCATATTCGATCAGTGGATTGCCGCCGATAGAAATGACCACATCTTGAAGTGAACTGAGACAGGTGTTCAGCACGCGTTCATCAGTTACTTTGACTTCGTCTCCAGTAGCACGCCTCAAAGCTCGTAGAAAATCTTCGGACAGATGATGGCGATACTTCTCCCACAAAGCTACCGGGTTCGCGACTCCACAAAACACCAAGATGACGGCAAACAGATGACGCATGCGGCTGGGACCGTCACTGACGCTCGCCTCCGCGAGGGTGTCATCCCAATTTTGCTCACCGTCGAGAAGGTGACATTTTATATCACATTTAAGTTTATAATTAGGTATACGACATGGAAATATATTAATTACCAAGCAATAATCACACAGATAAATACCGAACAAAAGTATTAACAGTCAATGTTTATTTTGTACTAATAACATGAAATTGATGGAGAAATGATCATCATCAATGAACATAACTTTTTTGTAATACTTAATACCGCATTTTTTTTAAATTGTCTTCCTCAACTCTGCTCAAGATTTTGAGGGTTTTGTTGGACCTTGAATTTGTCAAAACGAACTATAGGATACAACTTTTATGAAGAAAATGCACATTACCATCTATGAATTTTAAGAATAACTAACTACTAACCTCGCCAACATGATCAAATTTAAATTATTAATTTCCAAAAATTGTTAACATGTAACTTCATTTGATTTTTATGAAATCTCATAGATGGCGCTGCTTCAAAATTTTCTTTATACTACTAACATTCATTAAACTATGTTTCTCTGCCCAAGTTACTTAAATGGCGTAGTTTTTATAGTGTAAAGCTAGATTATAGCATGGCTTACTCAAAAACAACATTTAAATATGCGTCGTTATATTACACGCTGTCACAGAATGCGTAAGAAAAATAAAGATTCACAGCTCCTCCCCCGTAGGTGATAGCGTAATAATATGTAGCCCATATGTTGACCCGACCTCTTAGTAATATTCGTGCAAAATTTGAAGTAAATCCATGCAGTACTTTTTGAGATTATCCCGGACATACATACAGACAAACAGACAAAAATTCTAAAAACTATATTTTTGGCTTCGAAATCGTTTGCAGATCACGCCCCAAGTATTCATTTTAAAAAATATTCAATGTACAGTTTTGACTTTCCTACGATTTTATTATATGTATAGATTAATTTAGGTACAGGTATAAGATGTTGTACATACATTCAAGAGACCGGCTACAGTCTACCTTACGGCGTGCAAGTTATTACATCATTCAAAATAATACATACAAACAAAAGAATGTCAACAAAACAAAACAGAAATTATAGTAAAGTCAATTAATAATATTATAATCAGGTAAATAAGTCTTACAGGGTCAATTTTGGAATTAATTATAACAATCATATAATCTGGATAAATTCATATCATTTAGAAAGTCAGTCAGTTTTATTTTCGTAGCTGCAATAATCTGTAGTCATCATTTATTTTCGTTGTTTATATGTATATATAATATGTATTTATTTATGTATCTATTATACAGCATTATATATATGTATCTATGTATCTATTATAGTATATTATTTTGCACCACTGACAACCCCATTTTTTTTATATCCACGCAATCACTGTCCATTCCAAGGTTGCCTGGAAGAGGTCGCAGAAAGCGATAAGGCCGCCCATTGTATGTTTTATGTGAACCATCGTTTTTATTGTAATGTTTTTTCTGGTGTACAATAAAGTATATATAAATAAATAAATAAAGTCTTTCACTGAGTAATAACATTTGCTCAAAAGTAGTGCAGTTACCATAGATTTAAAAATGTTTATAGAATAATCCTTATAACCATGAGGTATTTTATTATAAATGACAGGTCTCATTGTTTTATTATTTTTCCTTAACAGTGCTGTTTTGTAATTACCCGAATGTAGCATGTTCTTGTATTGGGATCTCAAGTCAAATACAATATGTATTAGAACATCATTCTCTCGTCCTTGTCCCAATTCATTTTGGGTCGGCGCAACATGTCAGAGTATGCACCACAATAAGGATTTAATTAATTATCTTGTGGCGGCATCTACATCATGCAAACTACGCAACACACTGCAGCCACGCAGAAATCCTGCATTCCCCAAACAGAGTTTACCATGCAACTAGCATACCATGTATGTACGAGTACAACATCCCGAAATCAATCGTCGGGCAGAAGCCCACAAGATACAGCACCCGTCTGATCAGAGAATCCTCCCTTTACAATGGAGGACGAATGAACTTTACGCTCTGTTCCATACCTCTATAATCTTAACGTGATAATTTAAAGATATAGACCACATACTTGAAAAATCGACAGTTCTCAGTCCATCCCAATAGACTATTTTGAACTCTCAAGATGATAACAAGGACGCAGTTTTTTTGTGTTTCTAGAGTGAAACAGTGATTGTAATTTTAGTAAGTTGATCGAGTATTTTCACTAGTACCTAACGACGGCAACAGAAAAAAAAACTTGTACGGCAGGAACGGAGTTGGTTACGCGATACTCGCACGCACACACTCTCGTATACAATAGAAAGAGACAGAGGGAGAAAGTGTGGAGAATTCTAGTATAAGTTTTTAGAAGCTCTCATAAAGTTGTCGCCATCTTAGATTATTATTTTGACCTCCTTATCGGCTTTAGCACCCTCAAAACTATGAAAACGACACACATGACACAAAATTTCGCAGCCGCCATCTTGGGTTTACATTTTGACCTCACTATTAGCTTTAGCACCTTAGCACCTTCAAATACGACACCCATGATGAAAAATTTGAACATTTTCGCAGCCGCCAACTTGGATTTTCATTTTGACCTCATGGTGCATATCGCTTTTTCATTACGTGACGATTTTTACCATTTTATTAAAGAACTTCGTTCCAAAAAGATTCCGCTATGTACCAGATCAGACATGCAAATGAATATCCCTCACAAATACTAATAAACTTTATAAGAACCAAAAACATTCCCAACGTAAGGACTGTACTTATACATTTTAGGCCCACTCAAACTAAGTACCTACTAAATGTAGAAATTACAGAGCAATTTCTAGCAAAGACTTCGGAGGCAATTCGTTTTATCTGAAACATTAGCTACGAAGCATCTACGCTTTTAGTGTTATACCCACTCAATATCGAGCATAATCTTGCTTTTTATACATAGGATGAGTTGTTTTAAAGCTGTCGTATATTTATGTTGACGTATTTTATGTTTTATGTACTTCTTGACCTGAAATTCTGCCTTTATTGGCCTTAGTGAGTATCGTTTCAGTCAATATATACTCATGTGCCTAGCTGTATCTCAACTTTTTTGGGGTCATGGTTTAAGTGTACCATCGTGGTTCCACCGCCTCCCTACTTCGTTAAACCCCAGGAGCATTTGCGTCCCGGGCGTGATCTTCAGTGGCCTGTGTGCCTATATGGAAAGCTCTCGATCGAGTGCATACACAAGTAGGCCGCTGCAGACATAATTTGTCGAAGTGGGGGATTACAGACCCATCCAACACCCAATGCGAGTGCAGTGCTTCTGACCAGACCAAGCCCCACTCGCTGGAGTGCCTAAATTACCGTACATCTGCACCTCGGATGACCTAAATAATACCACTGATGCCGCAATTAACGTGACCACCTACTGGGCACAAATTATATTTAAAAAAAACAACGAGCAAGAGTACCATCGATACGGAAAGAACAAGTAGAAGAAGGGGTCGTGGTTTTACAAGAAGCGACTGCCTCTCTGACCTCCACAACCCAGTTACTGAGTAATATGATAAAATAGAATAGAATATTCTTTATTATGTACAACTAGCTGACCCGGTGAACTTCGTACCGCCTCAGAATATGAATTATAGATCTTAATTTTATTTTTCGTAAGTTTTCTCATGTTATTCCGCTGTTCGGGGTGGAGACAAATCCAACAAATCAAAGATCATAAAAATCGATTCAACCGTTCTTGCCTTTGCCATACAACGTGGTAATGCCGCCAGTCTCTTGGGTACATTACCAGTCGACAGCGATGCGGATGAATTTTTCGACGCTATATTTTAGTTTCTGTATAGTTTTAGTTAAGTTAGGATTTAATTTTGTTAGCTTTTTAAACTATGTAAGTAAATAAATATATTAAAGTTACAACCGTTCTTGAGTAAATGGTGTAACTAACCCGACTGTGTTTTATATTTAAATTTTAGAAGATATGCATTTTTAAAAGCGATCCATTTAAGACAACCTTTGGATGGTTTTAAAGGGAGAAGGAGAGATATAGTCTAAGGTGTACCAGTTACATATACTTACAATGAATACATACATACAAAAAGCATATACTTATCACACAATACCCCTTGATAAGACTGGTTATTACACTTCCAGCTGACAACCCGTAACGACCGTCAATGATCCACGAATGACAGCAGGGGTCTCGGTATGTAAAGATAGTCCGTCACAAACCGACCTCGGCAAGCGAAGCTTAACCTGATCGATCCACCCGTGCGACTTCAGCCCTTTCAGCCAAAACATCATGGGTATTATGTAGATTAAATGTTCAAAAATACTTAAACGAATCCCTGCAATGAACTGCTTAGCTCGGTGATATATCCGAAAGATAAAAGATCACGGTGCTTCAATTTCTTTTATCGCGTTTCCGAAACGATTCAGCAAAGAGGGCAAAAACGTGGCAGATGTAGTATTTTAATCAGAAGGCTCGTAATTAAAAACGTTCAAAACTAGTCGCAATCTCATTTCACCGACAATCAATGTCAAAACCTTGTGAAAAATGTAAGGAAATTAAGAGGTATTTTGATTGTAGCTGAGATGAGATTGCGACTAGATTTTGAACGTTTTTAATTACGAGTCAGCCTTCAGACTGCCGGGGTACCGGGATCGTCCGAAAGGGTTACCGCTGCCCCGGAACATAAAGGGCTAAGGAAGGAACACGGGTGGGTGATTTCCCATCCACAAAAAAAAAAAAAAAAAAAAAAAAAAAGCCTTCAGACTGTGAACGTTCCTAAAATTACGAGAATTGCCCCTCAGTTCATAGACCCTGTTTTCTGGAAAATGTCAATTACATTCAAATTAAGATTTATCTCAATTCAGTTTGAAATCAAGATTTCAGGGAAATTAAATTCAAAGATGTTTGTGACAACCATCGGCAAATGATAGAGGAATAGATTTTGCGGCAACAACATTTCTGAGAATGTCGTGATTGCAGTGGTAAGGCCTCGCCTCGGGTTCAAAATTAAAATCAAAATATTTTATTTCACATAAACCGACATGGGCACTTATGAAACGTCAGAAGCTAGGTGCACGGTTCCAATTGGTCGTTTCCTATGGAGAAGAACCGGCAAGAAACTCCACGGTTACTCTTTTAAAAATAATTGGCTTTTACAATGTTTTCAAATTACTGTAGGTATGGAGGACAATGTAGGCCTGTCAACAAGTACCAGGTACTTGATAAAAATAAAAAAATGGTCTACAGATCTAAAGTCTACAAGGCCTACAAAGGCAAGTACCAATGTAACTTTTACAATCCATTTGTACTTTCTGAGTTTATTTGTGACATTCCCGAGAGGGGCTTGTGGCTAAGTAATGACAGCCACACGGATCGATCAATCAGGTTAAGCTACGCTTTGTCCGTGGATGAGTTACCATCTTTACATACCAAGACCCATCCATGCCTCGGAAAGCACTTTAAGCCGTTGGTCCCGGCTGTCATTCGTGGATCTTTGACAGTCGTTACGGGTCGTCAGAAGCCCGAAAGTTTGACAACCAGTCTTACCAAGGGGTATCATATTACCCAGTAACTGGGTTGTTGAGGTCAGATAGGCAGTCGCTCCATGTAAAATACTGGTATTCAGCTTCATCTGGTTAGACTGGAAGCTGATCCCAACATAGTTGGGAAAAGGCCCGTCATCGTTTAAGAAAAAACATGGTGAGGAAACCTGAACTTAGGTAACATACGTCTGAAATCACCAACCCATCTTGAGCAAGCGTGGTGATCAATGAATGTTCAATAGGCGGGTATTATTATTATGTTTCTGACCTATTTCAACCCAAAACAACATTAAAATCAAAATAGTATTTCGTAAACAAAATAATAAACAAATCAAACCTCAAACGATACTGCTGTAAATAATAATGGTTTTATAACACGATAAGGGTGCATTTTCCTTAACGCCATCTCTGATACTTCGCCAAAGTTAATCTTAAAACGAGCTCAAGTTTGTTTGCACTGCGTTAAGAAAATGGGGTAATAAAAATAATAATATTGCGAGTAACAATGTTGACAGCGCGTTGATGAAACTTTTACTCTAGTTGAATGAGTGAAACTATGGTTATACTGTGTGTAGATACTGTGATTATTGTAGAGAAGACTGCCATATTGTTTTATACTATAGTAAGGACCCGCCGCTGCTTCGTATGGTTTTTGTGACTTGCCAAAACATCAAGATTTATTTATTAAATGTAAGTTTAATAGCAATGTAAGGGGTAACTAAGCTACAGATGGGAGCATTTACTAAATGAAACTCCGATATGATTTAGTCAGCTATTATTTGGAGACTTTTTCATAATTATTTTAAAATTAGCCCTTTCTATATCACACGTCAAACCTAATCTTTTTCTTTGATATACGCTTGAACACTCGAACAGCAGATGCCATCAATTATGCCCAAAGAGGTCCAGTCTCTACAGTACACGTAATATAACTATGTGTTACGACTAGGCAGGAAAGGCCTGCGCCTAGTGACGGGGACCATCACGGGACACTGCTCGCTGAACAAACACTTTCACACAATAGGCATAATGGACAGTCCCCTGTGCAGGGCTTGCATGAAGGCTGATGAAACCATCGCGCATGTGCTGTTTGAGTGCACAGGCGTCACCCAGATTAGGTCAGAAACCCTCGGGACACCCAGATCGTACACAGATGTTCTCAACAGACCAGGAGACTTAATCAGCTTCTGGGTGAAGGTGGGCTGGTTGAAATACTCACCGACGCGACGGCCGCCATGGCCCATGTACAATCAAATGGTCTATTTGAAGACTAAGTGCGGAAACCAAACCCATAACATAGAATATAAATGTATTGTACACATAAACCTTTCGAAATAAACTCTCTAAATGATGGTGAAGACCGCATCAAAATCCGTTGAGTAGTTTAGAAGAACAATGCGATCACACAGACCGTCACGAAAAGCGACTTTGTTTTATACTAAGGTCCGGCTTTTCTAAATTTGCCAAAGATGTAAACAACAATGGCCGCTCGAAATTGAATAAAATCGACATATTTACATCTAAATCTCCGAGCTAACTAGAAAATTTCAAGCGGCCATTGTTGTTTACATCTTTGGCAAATTTAGAAACGCCGGACTTTATGTAGGTGTGAAGGTATAGATACTGCTTTGGAGATGTCGGGTATGTTGTGAATACTCACAGTTAATAGACAGGGACTTAAAATTATAGTCAACCATAATAGCAGTTGTTGCATTTGACATTGACCTTTATGTTGTAGCAGTAAGGCTGATTTTCGTAGTGCTATAGTTATCACTGATATGCCGTTGATTTTACGTCAGGCACACCTTGGCCCTTGCAGACTGGTTTTTTATAACACGGCATAAGGTATTCTCATAACAAATGCAGTTCTTCTTGATACAAAAGAATAAGAAATTGGAGTACCTATTGTAAATTTTTCGAAATTTTATACCTATAACAGATTCTATGTAAAGCCAAAAGCAGATAGAATCAGTTTAAAATAATATTTGAATTTTGATCAAACCAATTTGACCTCTCTATTCCACAATCCAATTACGAAGGAAAACCGATATCCTACCATTCGACGGGCTGTCAGATTTTCGGGCTTCGGACTTCCCGACGACTGTCACAGATATACGTATAACATTCGGTAGTCAGGACCAAGGGCTTAACGTGGTCTCGAAAGCTCGAAGGGGTCTCGGTATGAAATTGAACGTGTAGGCACGGAGGGGTGTCGGACTATCGGTTAGCGGGCAACTTAATCCTACCCATCGAGTCATCAAAACGGTTGCTGTAGAGCTAAAATCTGCTCATAATACTCAATTATATAACACTAGCAGCGCCCCGCGGTTTCACCCGCACAAGTTTCGATCCTGTGAGAATATCGGGATAAAACCTATCCTATGTCCTTTCCCGGGACTCAAACTATCTCTATCCCAAATTTCATCTAAATCGGTTCAGCGGTTCAAGCGTGGAGAGGTAACGGACAGACACACTTTCGCAATTATAATATTAGTATGGATTTTAAACAAAAATTAAAATAATAAACACCTTCCTGTAACTGTTCCACTGCAGGGCGAGGGCCTCTTCTTACACAGAGAAGGCACGAGCATTAATCACCATACTTGCTCAAGACGTTGGCGTTTTCAGACTAATATTAATTATTGGTCCAGGTTTCCTCGCGATGTTGTTTTTCACCGATGTTTGTAATGTCTAAGATAAACTTAGAAAGCACAGTCACCAAAAGAGATAAGTAACCAGCACCCTAATTGCGTAACACACTATCAATCGGAATCTGTATCATTTTGAAGCAAATTGCTAATCCATTGCTTCATAAGTTCGAAAAATGTGTCTGCTCAACACGTAAATAACGCAATGAATGTTGTTGAACTGTCAAAATGAGACCGATTCCGATTGATAATGTGTTACGCAATTGCCCCGCAGGGGTCGTCCGATATAGTAAGAAATCAATCGATGTTTTCGAATGTAATTTAATTTGATAAATAAATTAACCGTTTGTTTTCTATTAATTAAATTTCATTCGAAAACATCTATCAGTTTCTTACTAAACTTCAACTATATCCGACGACCCTGGTTAGTGGTTACTTATCTCTTTTGGTGACCGTACATATGAAAAGAAGAAGTCAGAAGAAGTAAGAAGAAGTCTGTCTCATTGGTCTAGTTGTCGCAAGCGCTTCTGCTGAACTTGAGGTCCAGGGTTCGATTCCCAGGTTGGGCAATGTTATTGGGTTTTTCATCAGTAATTTCTCAGTAGCAGCCCGGAGTCTGGATTTGTGATCGCTCAATGGCAATAAGCGCCCCCAATTACATGGGACTTAAACATAACTGAACTAACATAACTAAGAGAGCAGTGGTGGCCCAGTGGTAATGGCCACGACTTACGAGTTGTAGGTCGTAGGTTCGAACCCAGACAGGCGCTTTACTTTGTGTAAATTATTTCATCACTGCTCTCAAAACGCACTGGGCCCACGTGGTAGATTATAGCCCACTCCCTCGTGAAGAGAGGAGGCATGTGTCCCAGCAGTGGGAACAATATAGGCTGATTATGAAACATAACTGAAGAAATGTGGGTGTACCATACGTACACCTCTACCTAACCCTTCCGATATTACAAGCGTGATGTTAAGTTATTTTATGTTCTAAATTAAATAGAACAGTTGCATTATCATTCTCAACTACAGTGTGTTAAATCTTAATAAGCGCTTTTAATAGCCACTCCTAATACTTCCCATATATTGTTGAGATCCTTTAAAGTATATAGCTTAGAATATAAACGGACATTTGTATGGTCATACCACTTAATATATTGTTAATTTCTTGTATTCCCGTTGTCCCCGTAGGCCATGTCCCCGTTAAAGGGGACAAAGGGAATTTAATAAAATAATTAAAATTACTTCCCGTTGTCCCCGTACGCTGTCCCCGTTAATTTATAAACAAATGTACAAGCAACTACGTGTGCGCTCTCTGTAGCAAAAGCATAATCAGACTAAAATGTTCCCACTGCTGGGACACAGGCCTCCTCTCCGGCCGGTGAGAGGGAGTGGGCCGTAACCGACCACGTGGGCCCAGTGCGGGTTGGGCCCTATTAGGTTGCTCTCTGTAGAATTTAAGCAAAAAGTATAGGGAGGCAAAAGGGCAGCAGAATTTGTTAAGCTAAATCAAGCCAAGAAACCTGCAAGTAAGGTATTTTTCAGCCTATATTGCCATAAAATCTGCCAAAAAATGATTATAAACATAAAATTTTGCTTTTCCTTAACATATCAAGTGAGCAAACCAGTGCGACATAACTAGTATCTTGATAAATTTTAATCAAAATCTTTCGGTCGTATTTGCATAGCCCTCTAAATATCATGAAACCCTTGAATTTGCATCGAAATGAGCGTAAAATGACCAAAACCGTCATTAAAGGCCCGCGAGGAGAGCCAGACCTTCATTCTTTTGTCTATGCTTTTGTTAGGCGGCCATTTTGTGCGTCCGCCATTTTGTGACGACAAGACTTGTTTATGAAAAAGATCCATTGTATGCTATTGTTGTTTTTTTTTATTATGAGAATAAGTTTTTTGTGGATTTAGCGACATTATTAAAGTTTTATGAATACATAGAAAAGCTTAATGTTTTTAGTTTCATGAGATTACGAGATTTATTCTGTTAATTTTCATATTTACGCTGTAAGTAGGTACAGTCAACAAAAGAGATAAGTATGCAGGATCGTCGGATATAGTTGATGTTTAGTAAGAAACCGATGGATGTTGTCGACTGAAATTTTATTTGATAAACTAGCTTCTTCCCGCGACTTCGTCCGCGTGAAATTTCACCCCCCCCATTCACCACCTTAGGGGGTGAATTTTGAAAAATCCTTTCTTAGTGCACCCCTAGACCTCATTGGAATCTCTAGACCCAGCGGTTTGGGCTGTGCGTTGATATGTCAGTCAGTCAGTTCTCCTTTTATATATATATATAGATGAGCTGTTTGTTTTCTATCAATAAAATTAAATTTAATTCGAGAACGTCCATCGGTTTCTTACTAAACTTCAACTATATCCGAAGATTTATTTTATTTTATTTTATTTGGGAAACAAACAGATGCAATAACAAACATAAGTATAAAAAATTAGTTTAACACAATCCAGAAACAGTTTCCACAGATTACTATGACAAGTACTTATCTCTTTTTTTGTTGTCTGTACATTCATAACCTAAAACAATTTTATTAGGCGTACATCTTCATAAACCTCTTTTTATAAAGCTCAATAATCTTCTTTTATTATTTCGAGGTATTTAAATAACAATTTATAGACATGTAACGACGGGAGCAGTGGTGGCCCAGTGGTAACGGCCGTGACAAGTTGTAGATCAAAGGTTCGAATCCAGACAGACGCTTTACTTTGTGTAAATTATTTCATCACCACTGCTCTCAAAACGGTGAAGGAAAACATCGTGAGGAAACCGGCATGTCCAAAGAACAAAACTTTGAAGACATGTGACATCTACCAACCCGCGTGGTAGACGACCTATTCAAAATTTGATTTAGTCGACTGGACCCGCGGGTCCAGTTCGTGTGGGTCCAGTTGACCAAAGACTCCACTTCCCACTCCTTCTCGAAGAGAGAATGCCTGTGTCCCAGCAGTGAGAACATTATAGGCTGATTATGCATAATATGTATAAAATAAATATTTTTGATTAAAAAACTGCTAAAGTAATGTAGGTCACTTAACATTTCTTTGATGTGAGAAAATGTTAATTACATTGCAGGCACTTCACACCATACTTGACTGAAAAAAGTCTAATTCCAACGCTGTATTTCTTTTAGGAAACGGTTTTTTAAGGAATCCAAATAGTTTGGGAATTTTCTCTTGTTAGTGGGTCATGCAAGCTTAGGGGTTTGTTCCAAGTGATAAGAGATAGCGATATAGATAGAGATAGAGATAGATATATTATACATGCTAAAATGTCTGTCTGTCTGTTAACTCTTCACGATTTAACCGCTGAACCGATTTAGATGAAATTTAGTATAGAGATAGTTTGAGTCCCGGGAAAGAACATAGGATAGGTTTTATCCCGATATTCTCACGGGATCGAAACTTGTGCGGGTGAAACCGCGGGGCGCTGCTAGTGGAATAAATATCTAACTGAGAATTTAAATGTTTTGAATGTCACATGCGCTCGTGGAGTATGAAATCAAACTTGGGAAGTTTTGTATTACCGCCACCATGCAGTAATTTTCAAACGAAAACAACTATTTAATGCTCCTTGCTTGCTGTAGAAATATGTATATTCAACCTCGTAATTGCGAACCACCCTAAGGTTAAATATCACACTTGTATGACATAAAACGACAAGGTCTACTTTGCTTTCAAGACTTTTTGGTTCAATAAATTGGTTGGTGGTTTCAATCATAGTGTAGTTTACAGGGATTTGTTGTCAAAAGTCAAAAGTAAAGCAATTACAAGGTACCTCTTCAGGAAAGCTCTTTTTGGATTTGAATATAGGGTGCTATATTTTATTGATGATAAATGTACAGACGCCAGCACATCAAGCTACCCGAAACTGTCAAATTTTCAACCTTATGCTTCAGAGATAAAGTTGAAAATCTATTAATGAAATTAGACAGATTGTAGTAGCTTGATGTGCTGGCGTCTGTACTTACCTACCGTACCCACCCGTTATGTATCTACCTAAAAGCCACATAGATACATATTGTTTATCCGATTAGCAGATACGCGATAACCGCGCTATGAATTTGAACTCTTACTTCTTCTCATACAAAATATCTTCCTTTTCATCTACAGTCTACAACTCAGAGTAGAACGCAATAAAGCACGCAGTGGGACATCGTTCCGCATTCCAATGCCTCCTTCCAGTTCACTTTCAGAGAATATATACAGCAGAAAAATGCGTTCTAAATGCGGCCACTTTCCTATTTGACACTCTGTATAAGATTACCCTAAATTATAGTGAAAAAAAGGAAACTTATTTCGATTAAACTTTTTCCTTTTTCATAGGAAATAATTAGATTTTTTTTATGGAATGGCCAGAAGGCCTATTCTCGTAATTTAAAACGTACAAAATCTAGTCGCAGTCTCATCTCGGCGACAAACAAATGTCAAAAACTTGTCAAAATGTAGGGAAATTATATGTAAGTAATTTTGACAGATTGAGACTGAGATCAGACTGTGAACGTCCTTAAAATTACGAGAATTGCCCCTCTGGTATGTTGTACATACATACCTTTCACTTTTATTTTAGATCTAAGTTTGCATTACTGTCAAAATCAAAGTGATCTCTATTCTCGTTACAATAAGGTGCTATTGGGTTGTTGCCACTGAATTGTCTGTCAAACTCACAGTGATCTTTATTCACATTTCAATAAGGTTGTAAATGGGTTGCTGCTGTCAGAGATGAAAGGTCTGTACTTACTGTCTGTTTCCCAAAAGGTTTTTAGTACAGGATAGGTAAAGGAAACGGCGGGGTAAATGGGTAACGCACATTAAATGGCAATTGATCGCATTTTCATTCATTTTGTCAGTTCATCCACGTTCGTCGTTCATTGCGTTATTTACATTGTTGAGCAGACGAATTAAATAAACCTATGAAGTAATGCATTAGAAATATCCTTCAAAACTCTTGGATAGTAAGTGAAGGTTTTTCAAATTGTCATACATCCAAAGAAAGAGTACAATCTTTATACTGACCAATTTAAGACCACAGCTTAATAAGGATTAAAGATTTTCCTATTATTTATGGTCACCGGACGACTGTAATAAATAAAAATGTTTATTTCTTCACTTAAGGATATAACTATGTTAGGTTTGGAGTCACCTTTTAAGCAAAGATTTGCTTGTATTAATTAGGTGGTTCCGCTCCTCCAGTTTACAATCATTCTACAGATGTGTGAGAAATAAGCAAAAAGATTACTGTATGAACAAGATTTCAATTTCAATACAATAACATCCAAATAGACCTCAATTGTATTGTATAACCTATTACCCGGATGATGACAATAGGCTCGCCCCCTGTTACATAGGACTTAAACATAATTAATTAGGGTGGATTTATTTACCTGTTCTCTGAATGAGTTTTCAAAAATTACTTTACATGTGATAAGATACAATGGAAAAAATATTGTTTAACACCACTCTACCGATTTGGGGTAACCTGTAATGCTACCGTGCATTCGCGATTTATTTGCCAAAAATGTAAACAAATATGAATTAATGGAAAAATAACTTTAATTCCTACACAATAAAGTTCAGTTTACGCTACAACTTCAAACATTTTTATAACTTTGTCAATAGTGCTAGTCACTCTGAAATCGAATTAATGGTCATTGAAATAAAGTTGATATTTGTTTAACTTCAAAAAAGAGGGGGGGTGTAGCACTGCGCACTTTTACTTTAGTTGTGTTGGGAATAATAATTAATTAAAAAATAAAAATATATAACTGGCGAAATTGTGGGTACACTCCGGGGAATACAGGCGTGATCTTATGATAAGTTTCTTGAATTGCTATTTTCTCTGCTTATGAAAAAACAACATGGGTGTTCCAGTGCCTCAGGCATCTTTTGGGCACGCTCGTTCCATCATAGACCTCATCCATCGCTTTCCATTAGGCGTGATCTAGGTCAAGAGCGGGCCCATTCAGCAATAAAAAAAGGAAAATAGGTATCTACTAATACCAACAAGATGACTATAATTGCGAATCTTCAAAAAAAAAGAGAGCACAGCAAGATAATGACGAAAACTCTTTCATCCATTAAAGAAACTCAAAGTAATGTTTTTAACTAAATTTATTCCTTCAAAGCGCCATCAAACATTCAAAACATAAACATTTTTCATTTTTAATTAGTTCATTACAAACTGTTATGTCCATTTTCTTCGCCAGATGTTTAAATAAATTTATAAAGTATTGCTTTCACCTTTTTACTGTACATTTTTATCGTTTTGTTAATGTTAGATAGTCCATTTGTGTAATTAACTTTTTATAACGCTTTAATGGTCGAATTGGTAGTATCGATATTATATTTTATCCTATGGCAATAGATAAAGATAATGATTTTTCGATACACTTTCACTAGGTAAAATGATTTTGCAGTAGTGAATTCACTAACGAAAGACGTTGAAAAGTCCAATTCAGAGGTCGATTTTCAAGAACCAGAAGAAATCAAAGCAATTACTTTACATCACACTAGGCTCCTATAACGTTCCCACTGCTGCGACACAGGCCGTTGTAAGTGTAAATTGGCCGTTATCCACCACGCGGCCCCGTGCGGGTTGGTGATGTCACCTGTCTTCGAATTAAAACTACACTAAGTGCTTGGCCAGACTGGCAGCGGGGGCGTGGGGCGGGCGCGGCGCAGCGTACTCTAACATAAAACTTCATTTGAGCACAAAACAGAACTCTCTGTATTTTGTGATTTGGGTGTCCATAGTGGGCACGCGGGCGCGGTGAGCGGTGTGGGCTGCTCGGCGCGGGGAGCGCGTGGGCAACTCTCGCCATAGCTCGTTCATACAAGTGGCCGCAGTGGGTGCGCGGGCGGCCCGCGCGGGGGCCGGGGTTCTCAAACTAGTTCGAGCTTTTTCCTAGTAAAAATAAGTCTTCTTCATCCATATTATATTTTGACAAACACTGGACACTAAAACACCCAGAACGCAGCCGCGCTTCACTGCGGACAAACAGAACTCGCGCGTTCCCGCACCCGCGCCACTCCCCGCTCCGCGCTGCCAGTCTGGCCAAGCACTAAAACTAAAGCAATTATTATGATGGAAACCAAACCATATGATAATATCCAACAATTACTGCATAGGTCTCCAAACATTTTTTATTTACACAGAATATCCTTATAAAGTAAATAAAAGTTATATTTGTAATACATAAAACACTATAAAAATCATATCATTGCTCTTTTTTCTACGCGTATTTTAAAACGATATAAACGCAACCTCGTAACTGTCAGCTCTCCTTATAATTGCAGAAACTCAACGATCCATGCAATTTACAGATGGTTTGAATATCGACGTTCACTTGTCGGTGATATATTCGTTAACTCAGCGGGTTCACTTCTACTGAAATAGACGAGAATTTAGTTAAAAAACATAGCTTAGCTCATAGCGGTTTGAGTTTCAAGACTTTTGTTGATGCTTGGGATTTATTTCAGTGCTGAAAACTAACAACATACAATGTTTTTATTTTGTCTAACTAGTCCAGCACCGCCCAAAACCAAGATCCAAATTCATTATTATTTTACCAAGTACATACCAAAGCCACATTTTCATGCATTCCTCCCGTGATTGTCGTAAAATGAAATAAAGGGATTTTAAAGTTCTGACACCACGATTATGCCTACGCCTACAGTGTTTTGCTTATGGTGAATTATCTCAGTTTTTAGCAATCCACTGCTGGATCTAAGCCTCGCCCAATCCGTGATTCCACTTTTCGCATTCAAAAATATATGAAACATTATTATGAACACACAAACACAGTAGATTGACATTTTAAAACTGCGGGAGAAAGTAATTTTATCTCACGAATCGACGCGCGCTTTATGTGGTAAACAAGCTACAAACACGCTTTGAATGTGTGTGTAGGGAGGTGCTCTCGGTACCGTCCGAGACACGGGCGAAGTCGGATGTGTGTGTATATTATGTTGTGTCGCTTCTCGTGTTCCCGCATACAGCTCTTCACAGCGTGTTTGTATACTTCGTGACCACAAGTACAGCGCGCTTCGCTTCGTGAGATAAAAACACTGTAATTTTGAAAGAAAAGAAAAAGAAAAAAAAAAACGTTTATTTGCAGTGAACATGACGCAAAAATTGACATAAACACAAAACTAAAATAAAAAAAAGAAGGTAAGAGAAGGGTAAGGGTAGGAGTAGGGGAGGGGTAAGGGAAGGGGGGGGATTTTGCACGAACCACCGACACGAATACCAAAAAGCCTTTCCTAATTTCGTCCCAAAATCAAAAATACTCAACACAAAAATCGAAAACTAAACAGAGCCATCAATAAAACATTATAGCAGCTCGAACCTCGAAACCAAGCGGCATAAAATATAGATTATGTGTTCAACCCCCACACTTCAGACTGATCCTGGCTTTATCACACCATGAATTCGTATTGAAGATATTAATATTTGAATTATGTCTTGGGATATTGAAAAGCGCTTTTTTATCGTAGAATTACTGATTTTCTGCGGGTATTTATTGAGAACGTGCTGTGGTTGTAATAAGGGCTATGGCTAAATGATATCCCACCAAAAACATTTTCATGTAAAATGTTGCCAAGACGAGACCATATGGCTCGCACTGTCAAAAAGTTATCAGATCTCATGTAGAGCCAAGCTTCTAACTCTACACGCCCTAACTCTATAAGCCCTAACTTCACAATTCTACACCTTAGTCAATATATGAGGCTTGGCCGTTTCAGTAATACTAGAAATATTTACGTTATAACAGAACAGTAATGAACAGTGAATACATTTTTCAACTTACGCCCATGTTAATGTGATGGTAGCGATACGGCCAAGCCACATATTTTGACTAAGGTGTAGAATTTGTGAAGTTAGGGCTTGTAGAATTAGGGCGTGCCTACAACTCGTAAGTTGTGGTCGATACCACCAGGCCACCACTGCTCGTACCTTCTTAAATATACCCATTTCTGAATATCTCTATGCAATCCCTTATAGTAAGATCATCAAATTAACTTTCAAGCCACACATCTTAACTAACACTCACAATTAACCTTATAACGTGGCCTCGGTCTCCTATTTAAAGTTGTAATTACAAAAATAACTGTCTGAGTATGGGTTCATCAAAATTCGTGTTCGTTAACTTTCGCCGCGAAACAACTCCGCCCCGATGCTAGTCTGCTTAAAAGATTTACTCGCGGTATTGTCGGAGAATTCGATCTTTTAGCTCTTAATTTGTCGAGACCTCTCCATGCCTCAGAAAGCACGATAAGCCGTTGGTTTCGGCTGTCATTCGTACGTCGTTACGGGTAGTCAGAAGCATAAAAGTCTGACAACCAGTCTTACCAAGCGGTATCGTCCTACCCAGTAATTTGATTGTGGAGATGAGATAGACAGTCGCTTCATGTAAACTACTTGTATTCAGCTCCATCCAGTTAGACTGGAAGCCGACCCCAACATAGTTGGAAAAAGGCTACGTAGATTGAAGTTCCAAAACTTCAGCAGATGACGCCATATGGGGTAAGTGGGTGTCCTGAAGATTGATAGTTTAAAAGACAAATTGAAGTGGGAGTGTCTGAATATAAATTTCAATATCCTACCTATTATAAAATCATGGGATGTGATTTTGAAATTCGAAGAAGCAACCGGTAGACTATAACAAGCATATCGAAAAAACTAAAGCATTTTCTCAGCAGTCTAGCAGTAGCAAAGACAAAACAGTCATAATAAGCAAAGCTAGTAATAATGAATATGAAGAAAAGCAAAACCACAAGCGAATAACTGTAAACTGTTTTTGGGATGCATGAAGAAGCCTCCTCGTGTAGCGCAGTTTGTTCCGTCAGTTACTCAAATGAACCGAGCGCTCGGCGCATCCTGAACAGTCATACCCAACACCTTATTTGACTGGCCAATTCTTCCCTTGCAATGGTAGGGCTAACGCCCGTCTGGTTTTCGACCACCCAACCACCGGAGTCCGGCGTCAAGCAGCCTGCTGCGTTTCGTCGATGTGTGGGAGTTCCAGTGCCTTAGGCATCTTCTGGGCATGCTCGTTCCATCATACACCTCATCCATCGCTTTCCATCTGGCGTGATCGAGGTCAAGACCGGGCCCATTCCACAATATAAAAAAAAAATAACGCTTCAGATATAAAACGCACAAACATTAACGGATATACACGAGAGGAAACTGTGAACCGAGACTTTCCGAATGTTAACAAAGGAAGCGACAAAACGCGAACTCCTAACTTCTACAGTTATATTGCTCCATCGCGTAATTAAAACACCACTCATTTACGGCGTAATTTGGGAAACCAAGCTTGCATCCAAAACTTCCTTAATTATAGATAAACAATAAATGTGGTAATTAGGAAATTCGTGTGATTTTACTAAGAAAATATTAAAAACAAAACTTCACTAGATACAGGAACGAAGTTAACAGAGCTTTTTGAAAAAGCATTAATATATTTCGGAAAGCTTGTGCCCACAAATTCGTTACCGTGCATGTTAGAAAACAAATTGGATTTCATGGGTTTTAATTGTTTTGAGCGGAACCCTAATTCTTTTTTCTTTTTCTAAAATAAAAGCCTAAGTTACTCCTAATATGATTGCTTCATTGCGTTCTCAAATCATAAAAGACGCAAAGGTTGTAAGTTCAGGCTACATTAAAAGCAAGAATACCTGAGGTTTCAACTCATTTGCAAAACGTCAGCTATCTGCCAGTGAAAGTCTCGTCAAAATCTTTCCAGCCGTTTCGGAGATTAGCCGGAGCGAACACACAGACAACAATTTTAAAAATAGTTATTTGTTATAAGTGCCGTATATATGCATTTAGTAAAAATCTATAATTTTGACATTACAAACAGACGCTTCAATTTTATTTATTTGTATGTATAGATGATGACGATGCACCTTGACACGCAGTGTTACATACCTCCGTTTATTATCAAAACCGAGTTACCCCTTTGTACCTATATTGAGCCCCCCGAGCTCAAGAGGAACAGATTTGCACAATAAAATCAATTAGATATATATAATCAGCATAAAGCTAAACTCCTCTAATCAAAAAACCCCTCAAACGAACACACGGAAATAACTCAAGTTTTGACACTAAAGACAAAACTTGCAAACCATTAAAATGTTCGCAACCCAACCCTCATTATTCTATGAATGCCGCCGTTCCTTTCATATAACTATCCCATATGCTTTAATTACGACACCATCATTAACCATAGGGTTATTATCGTTCAGTTCCCGCCACTAATTGCACAAAGTTGACTTGGTTATTATTCTTGTTAAGCCGCGTACAGACACCGCGAGGCATGCGCCGCGATTGCATGTCACAGACTCAACGAATCGCCACATCGCCAATCAAATTTGCCCCGACGACGAACGACTAAACCGAATCGTTCCCTCTATGTCGATTCTTATTATTTATTTAATTATCCATTTATTTCAGGCATCAAAAATTATAATTACACTAAAAACTAACTATACACGAAGTGTCTGCGTCGTGTTTCGCTGACTGGTGTCATGTAGCCGGCCACGAAACCGGCGGTTCCTTGAAGAACTTCTCGAGATGATGTGTCGGAACACGCACCATGCACGACTTGAAGTTCGCGTTGTGACGCGACTCCAACTTCTCGACCCCAAAGTCCAGTTGGTCTTCACACGCATGTACTCCACGATCTCCTCAACCTTCGTGGAGTGGTGCAGTTTGGACACGTACAGCTGCGTCGTCGGGATGCTGACTTGAGTTTTCATAACGTTAAAGACAATCTAAGAAATGAATATAAATAATTTGTTTGCACATGATACATCCTCTTTTTTTCGTCAACGACGTCGACTGCCGACAGAAAACACACACACTACATGTGTGTGTGTTGTTGTGTGTGTTGTAGTTTTCATGTATGTGTTTTTAGTCAGTAAACAATCTGAGGCGGTGGCCCCTTGCACAGGTATCTGAAGGAACACGGGTAGGTTTTAGTCAGTAAAAGTCTGACACACCCTCCCGCTCCGCCCTGAGCGGGAGAAGTTATTTGATAATTTCCCATTCACAAAACAGTCGCGCAAAACCTTACCAACAGTGCGGGCCCCTGTCAATGTCATTCGAGCGCAAAAAGATCCTTGAAGCAGTGTACGTGGCCAACCATTCGCGGCGTACGCCTCACTATGTCTGTACGTGGCACAAAGTTCACTCGGATATTCTCGTTAAAAGTCGTCAAATTTCGTCGAGAGGTCCCCGTCAGCCCTTTATGAACAAGTTCAAAGTTGCACTTTGCTCGTGTGGTTTTTGAGTTGACTTGTATGATGTGTCTTTTTGAAAGATGGCGTCGGGCGCCCATATGAGGGTTTGTTTTGTTTGTATTTGAGAGGGACTTTGTGTGACTAAGTTGGAGGGATTAGAAATGGAAATGGTAAAATAAGGATTTAGGTGTTTGCACTTGCAGTATGATTAAAATTAAAGTAAAGAAAACTTCAAACCTTTCAATAAATACTACTCTACTGTTCCCAAAATTCAATATCTACATTTTTCTAGATATATAAGTACACGATCTTTAAATCAATATAACAGAGTGTACCCGCTCGTTGCCCACCCTAATTCGGGCTTTAATAGGTGACCATAGCCGTACGATATACGTAGCACGGCGAAAATCGACTGTCTAAATGGCAATTCGGCTAGGCTGCAAGTGACTAAAATCGCAAATACCAAATTAGAGTAGGCGACAGGTCGCATGCGGCGGTTGAGTAAAATCGACCGTGAAAATGCTCAGTCGCAGCCGCAGGTATTGTTGATATGAGTCATCCAGTTGCAAATCCCGCTAAAACGATTTAATAAAATTTTACAGGAATGAAAAAAAAAGCTAGAAACAGAAACAACTGTACTTTATTAGGCAATTTTTATTTTTTCCATTGCTCATTCCTGTAAAATTTTATTAAATCGTTTTAGCGGGATTTGCAACTGGACGACTCATATAGCCTTATTTACAAACAAAAATTAATTACGATGTAGTGTCCTAGTTGTTATTAAGTATACATTATTTGATAGAGTAGTGGTGGCCAAGAGCAGTGGTGGCCAAGTGGTAACGGCCGCGACTTACGAGTAGTCGTAGGTTCAAATCCAGACAGGCGCTTTACTTTGTGTAAATTATTTCATCACCAATGCTCTCAAAACGATGAAGGAAAACATCGTGAGGAAACCGGCATATGCTAGAACCAAAAATTCGAAGACATGTGACATCTGCCAACCCGGACTGGGCCCGCGTGGTGGATTACGCCCACTCCCTCTCACTAAGAGGAGGCCTGTGTCCCAGCAGTGGGAACATTATAGGCTGATTATGTTATACATTATTTTATAAACACCTACACAATGAAATCTTTTAACAAGTTCGTTGACCTAATCTTTCCCGAAAATACAAGTCCCGCTTAGCATTATCACATGAGTAGTTGTACTCATTATATTCCCAAATTAGATACTAAATTGTTCTAAAAAGCCTTAATAGGTTCCGGGCCGAAGTTAAAATTTTATTTTTGTGTAGGCGTTAGGAAAATATTTAGAAAAAGCAATTTGTTGTTTTAACTTTGAGTTAAAACTATAAAGATTTTATCAAAGATAGAATTACAGTCTGTTTTAGACAAAATAAAATACCTTTTGGGTTCCTAGATTATTAGTTTATTGTTTGTCTTTATAATTTTATGCTGGGGAGCAGTGGTGGCTCAGTGGTATCAGCCTCGACTTAAAGAGTTGTAGAACGTGAGTTCAAACCCAATCAGGCACTAATTTGTGTAAATTATTTCATCACCGCTGCTCACAAAACGGTGAAGGAAAACATCGTAAGAAAACCGGTATGTCCTAGAACCAAAAATTGGAAGACATGTGACATCCACCAACCCGCACTGGGCCCGCGTGGTGGATTATGGCCCACTCCCTCTCATAGAGAGGAGGCCTGTGTCCCAGCAGTGGGAACGTTATAGGCTAATCATGTAAAGTTACCTTTGACAATGAAACTTTGTTAAATCAATATTACCCTCAATCCATAAAATTGATTCAAATTGAGAGACCTTTTCGGCGCAGTGGCGATGAACCACAATGTTGTTCATACTTTTTTTCCAGATATTTTGCCTTTTTGTGTAAGAATGATCCAACAGTTTTTTTCTTACATTTTCTCGGAAATCCATTCGTAAATAAACCTTCTGAAACAAAAAACTTTACTACCAAATAAACCTAAATTCAATCCGCCAAGCAGTACCGAAATTTCCGATAAAGAATTAAGGAACATCGCAACGTTTATCGAAGGAGGCATTATCATGCATTAAAATTCGGCTCTACAGCAAATTGTTATCGTTCGAACCTAATGACGTATTTGCATGGGAAAAGAGTTCCACTCGCCGACGACGGTAACACAGAATAGATATTTTACAGAAGGCCGGCTCTATACAACGAGCTATGTGTCATTTGATTTTTAATACTGTGTACCTATTGATAAATTGTAATTTTACTCTAGGTAGGATTGGTCTAGTGGTCGCAAGTGCTAATGAGAATGACGTCCGGGGTTCGATTCCCAGGTCGGGCACAGTGTCATTGGGTTTTCCATCTGGAGTTTTGCAGTAGCGGCCCGGAGTCTGAATTTGTGCTCGGTTGATGGCAACAGGCTCGCCCCCTATTACATGGGACTTAGATATAACTGTCAAAATGTGGGTGTACTGTAAGTACTACATATAACTACAGACGCCAGCACATCAAGCTACCCGAAACAGTCAAATTTTCCCAATCAACTTTGAACATTATCCCTTAGCGATAAAGTTGAAAATCTATTAAAGAAATTTGACAGATTGTAGTAGCATAAAAATATTTAACACTACAAAACATGTAGCTTGATGTGCTGGCGTCTGTACATCTATACCCAACCCTTCGGGGAATACAGGCGTGAGATTATGTCTGTTATGTTTATGTCATTTTAAATAATGTATACAAAATACTGTAAAACATTTTAAAAGAGTAACTATGAAGTTTCTTGCCCATCCTTCTCAATACGAAACTACCTTTTGGAAGGGGCGCCTAGAATCAATTATATTTTCTTATAAATGTTGACGTTCAAAAGTTCCTTTTAATGGCCTTCGTGAAATAAATTATTTGCTTTCGACTTTGAACAAAAACGCACGCACACATAGACACGCTTCACGTACAGCGAGTGCGACCGCACTCAACGTCTGGCTTTCGTTTGAGATCGCCGCACGTACGCGTCTGTGTGCATGCGCCTGTTTTTGGTTGTTGTGTGAAGCCAGCCTTCTGTACCTACCTATTCTGTGACGGAAAGTTGTTAGGAAAGCACTACAGTGAATATCGGGACTTATATTCTGATTTGATGGGTGTTTTTAAATTGTTTTTTTTTTTTATATTGTGTATTGGTTTTGTATGTAAGATGCGACGCAGTAAGGTTTTGTGTCTTTTTCTTTGGAGTGTGATTACTAAATCTTTGTTTCATGTAAAGCTTCGCTTATTTTATGTTAGTGTTCAGTTTTGTATTTTGCTTGATACCTAGGTAGGTACGTCAACCCATTTTTTATGGTACCTATCTTAAAATAAATAAATACTAACTTTATTTACAACTAGCAGCGCCCCGCGGTTTCACCCGCATAAGTGTCGATCATATGGGAATATCGGGATAAAAAGTATCTAATGAAGATGATGATGATGTGTAAGTGAGAATGAATAAAATATATTACTGTAAAGTTTCATCAAAATCCGTTCAGTAGTTTTTGCGTGAAAGGGTAAAAAAACATCCATCCATACATCCTCACAAACTTTCGCGTTTATAATATTACTAGTAGCGCCCCGCGGTTTCACCCGCATATGTGTCGATCCCGTAGAAATATCGGGATAAAAAGTATTTTATCTGTTAATCCAGGGTGTCAGCTACCTCCATACCAAATTTTATCAAAATTGGTCTATCCGTTTGTGCGTGAAGAAGTAACAAACATACAAACACACTCACAAACTTTCGCTTTTATAATATTAGTATGATAAATTAATGAAACTAGGAATTAGGATTCACATAAAAGCAATAGGTTAATAATACTAAGACATTATTGTATTTAAATTTCATAAAACACTGTCTACACTGGCATCCAAGCAAGCTAAGATTATACTTGTGTTATGGGTGCCAGGGGTACCTATATTAATAAATTTTCCAATTGATACAAAGTATGGAGCTAAATTGAGTAAGTAGCTATCGTTAAGCACACATAGAAAATAAAGCTGTAGCGGTATTTACAACGCCACATGCGAACAACGCGTCATACTGACGTCACGCAAATCCTGCATCTCGCAAGCAGAGTTTACCGCGCAACTAGCATAGATACAACGGCCCGACATGGATCATTGGGCAGTTGCTCCCCAGACAGAACACCCGTCTGGTCGGAGGAAGCTCCCTTTTCTATAGAGTATGAGTGAACTTTACACCCTGTTCCTCATACTTCTATAAAGTTAATGAAACAAAACAAAAAAAATGTCTTCATACTTCTCTACAACTAAAAGCAAAAAGCAAGGTAATTATTTTCCTCTGATTCGTATTCCTATTCTTAGTTTTCTATTAGAATCAGACACATAACCCAGTAACACTGGTTATCTTCAATATTATATTTCCTCATCACCTTTTTCAAGCCTGATATCTCATTGTGGCAAATCCCCTTACCAATTTTGTTTTTTTTTCCTTATTTTCCAAACACAAATCTCAATACTACATAGTCGGATATTTGATGGCGGATGGAAGTTTACTGCGGGACACAGCCATAGATAATATGGGGGGTGAATAAATCAGCATAAACGTCTCGTTGGGGCAGGCGTGAAAGTCAACAGTGTCTTCAGATTTCTTTCTTGTAGTATTTAAGATGCTAACGAAGATTGGTGGTCAAATATTGAAAGGTCTCTTTGAAGTGATTGATATTGTGAGTCAAATAAAAAGTCATCATCTGCCTAGCCTTCTCCCAACTTTTTTGGGGTCAGCTTCCAGTCTAACCGGTTGCAGCTGAATACCAGTTTTTCACATGGAGCGACTGCCTATCTGACCTCCACAACCTAGTTACTGAGATTCAGGTTACTGCTTGTATTTCAGCCGTTTTATATATTTTGCTCGGAACCCTAATTCTTTTTCTAAAGTAAAAGTAGCATACTCGTTACTCCTTAGAACATCAGCTATCTGCCAGTGAAAGTCTTGTCAAAATCGGTCCAGCCGTTTCGGAGATTACCCGGAACAAACGGATAGACAGACTGGAAAAAAAATGTTATAATTACCGTATATACTTATGCAGTTAGTAAAAAGTTGTTATCTTGACATAACAAATAGACACTTCAATTTTATTTATTTGTATGTATTATAAATTACAAACAAATACTTTAATTTGATTTAAGTATTTGTATATCTGTACTAGCTTATGTCCGCGACACCCTCCCCTCATTCACCCACTTAGGGGTGGAATTTCGAAAAACCCTGAGTGGATACCTACTCTCCACAAAGAACACACCCTCCAAATTTCAACAAGGCAACAAACTTATTGCATTTTTTAAGTAATTTTATACCTACAATCTTAGTATTTCCATTCCGCCCATAGTACTTAAAAAAAGTTTTATGTTAATAATCGTTTTTTTTTTGTTATGTTTTTTCTGGTGTACAATAAAGTATATGTATATAAATAAATAAAAATTTCGTCAGGTTAATTGTTCAGTGTTGCTGAGACGTCATTTTGCCTAAATCATTGCCTATGCTACTGCATCGTTGCTAGTGAAACTGAATAAAAGCTTGTAAAAGGCCCAATGCGGAACTAAACTTCTGACTATTCACTTGACTTCCGACCAAATCACTGACTGAACAAAGAATCTGACAAAAAACTACCAAAACTGAAAACATCCTCTATCTATCGGAACCAGAGACAAACATTGTTCCAAATCCCGGCGCTCCAAAAATCTACAATGCATCTCAACAACAAGTTGAACTCAATGATTGATCTAGCGACTGATGTTTGGGCGCGCCGAAGTTCGGACGAACCAATGTCATTGAAAGCAGAACAACAGTGTTGAGGAGTTTGTTGTGTTGAATGGTGGAAATGGAGAAGGAATAATCAAAGAGGGTGAGAGGAGAGGAAGTTTTTGCATTCGGGCCTTAGCAGAATACCAGTGCTGCTGTATTAATTTTTTAAATATTTTGCATTTTACTGAGATAGGAGCCTTTTGGCCTCGCATAGATCTTTTTCTTGGTATATTTTAATATAACTTTGTTAGTTTTAAATGCTTGTTTTTTTAACCGACTTCAAAAAAGGAGGTTCTGTTTTCGACCCGTATGTTTACTACTTTTATTTCCTGTGTGTGTCCCAAATAAAATATTTTGCTTTCTTTCTTTCATTGATTAACGGAAAGACGGTATCATTATCGGGATCGAAGTATTAGCTATGAGCCTCTAAAATAACAGTGGTAGCCCAGTGGTGACGGGCGTAACTTAAGAGTTATAGGTAGTAGGTTCGAAACCAGATAGGCGCTTTACTTTGTGTAAATTATTTAATTACCTCTGCTCTCAAAACGGTGAAAAGATCGTGAGGAAACCAGCATGTCGTAGAACCAAAAATTCGAAGACATGTGACATCTACCAACCGGCACTGGGCCCGCGTAGTGGATTACGGCCCATTCCCTCTCACCGAGAGGAGGCCTGTGTCCTAGCAGTGGCAAGAGTATCTATGGGTTGATTATGCTCTAAATTAGGATGAGCATTAAATCGAAACATTGTCATTTTTTGCAAATTAGTTATGGGTCATGGGTGATACAAAAGTAAAATAGTAGGTACTCGGTTCTAAAACCAGCACCTCAATAACACTTTCTTTCACAATCCGAAGAATTTTGAAGGAAATTTCTGATCCATTGCTTCATGTGTTTAAAAAATTCATCTGCTCAACAACATAGATAACGCAATGAATGTTGTCGAACTGTCAATAAGAAAGGCATTCCGTTATATGTATGTTACGCAACTACATCGCGGGTCTATCATGTTACTATTTGTAAATACAACTGCTTAAATCATCATAATTCCTTACACTAAACCCTTGAACATGCATAAGAAATTAAAATTAAAATGTTTTCCCCCATATTAAATGCTCACTTCAACATCGCGATGTAAACTAGGTCAATAAAATTAGATGTGCTAGATCTTATTAGAGTTAAATATTATGTATTTAAACCGCGGTAAAGGTATTCCCTAAGGAGCACAGGCTCAGTACATATCCGTACTTAAACTTACACTAAGGATGGGACGATTGAAGCTTTAATCGAAAAATCGAGTCTTGATTTCACAGAAATCGATACTTCTGACGCAAAATATTTATACTGTTAAATATATCTAAGTGCTTAAATAACTAGATGTTGTTTTTTTTTTTTATTCTTCGATATTAAAAAGGGACGAGCTGCCTTTCATCAAAACCGTACCCACAGCTACAACTTCTTTGCAATACTAAAACATACAAAGTACCTAAATGAAACCCCTATATTATTTATTTCGATTCACCATTCAACTTAAATTTAAAAACCACAAATAGGTATCGTAAACATCTGAAATGTTTGTTTTATATCAGCTAGTGTTTTAGTTTTTTGATACATACTAATTACCCACTAATAAGTAATTACTGTGTATCAACAAAACTAAAATACTAGCGGAATGTTGCACACTTGTACTGTAAGCGATTAGGAAGAAGAGTGGGGCGCGTCTTCGTGGATGGCGCTATCTGTAAAAGAGTCTAATGATTAAAAAGTTTCTATTGTTTTTCTTTCTTGTAACTACATATTCCACAGCATGAGTACCTACATAATATCGACTATTTAGAATTAAAAACTTACCCTTGGTGATCTAAATAACGCCTCAGATGCTGCAATTGTTAATGCCCATCGACTGGAGCAGTATACCGTCAACACGAAAATGATAATCGATAAGAATAAAAATGCGCAGCAGCTAATTACGAATCATTTCCCAACACTACCCCGTTCGTTTACTCCCCAGGGGAATGCTAGCGACACTACATGAGCTTATTTCCCAGTCCCGTTTGTTAACGTTTAGATACTAGAAGCTTTGTATACAGCCACAAAATAAAAAGGTACAGAAGGACGGCTCCATACAATGAGCGAAAACGTGCGCACATATAATCTGCGTTCGCGATTTATTTGCCAAAAATGTAAACAAATATGAATTAATGGAAAAATAACTTTAATTCCTATACAATAAAGTTCAGTTTACGCTACAACTTGAAACATTTTTATAACTTTTTCAACAGTGCTAGTCACTCTAAAATCAACTTATTTAACATTGAAATAAAGTTGATATTGGTTTAAATTGTAATAGAGTGGGGGTGTGCACTGCGCACTTTTACTTTAAAACGCTTTACGTACCGCGAGTGCAAGCGCACTCGCGACTGGCATTTGGTTGAGGTCACTGCACGTACGCTTCTATCCCAGTGGCCACAAGCTACGCACTCAAGCGACACGTGTCTTCAGGGGGCCTACATTCTAATTTCGTCAACGAAGATACGGGTCCGTCCGAAAGTAACCATACGGATAGACGCGTACGTACCATGATCTCAAAAAAAAACGCCGCGAAATCTCCTGCATAAGCACGAAATCCGTAGTTTCGGCCCAAATTACGGGCGATTCCTACTCCGTATCGGCTACAGACATAATATTAGTTTGGGGCCCGACCTAAGAATGAACCATACCAGGATTTGACAGTTGTCCTTACTCCAGAGGGGCAATTCTCGTAATTTTAAGAACATTCACAGTCTGATCTCAATCTCAATCTGTCAAAAGTACCTACCTACGTCTAATTTCCCTACATTTTGACAAAATTTTTGACATTTATTTGTCGCCGAGATTTTGATCGTTTTAAGTTACGAGAATTGGCCTTTTGATATGTTTTAGCCTGCCCAAACAAGTTAATTAGTCGGGTGTAGTGTTCACTCCAAAGTTTTGAATTACTTTCGGATCGGACGGACCCGTATCTTCGTCGACGGACATAGGGAGTAGGCCTCCAGGTAACGTGCGCGCCTGTAACTTGATGAAAGACGCACCGTAAGTCGCATCGTTAAAGGCCGTGAAATCAAAATCAAAATATTTTATTTCAGATAAAAAACCTACCTGGGCACTTATGAAACGTCAGAAGCCAGCCTAGGTGCACAGTTTCAATTGGTCGTGTCTTATGGAGAAGAGCCGGCAAGAATCTCTACGGTAACTCTTTCAAAAATAATTGATTTCTAAAAATTTTTCAAATTATAGTGTTAACAGATATGGGAGGACAGTGTAGGTTTGTCAACAAGTACCAGGTACTAAAGAAAATACAAAATGGTTCACAAATCACTCGTTTTCACTCGTTGTATAGCCCCGGCCTTCTGCACCTATCTGTATTGTGCTCCTGCGCTGGGAAATCGTTACATAAGCAGCTATAATCGATGCGGGAAATAATTCGATTGCTGCGGAATCGATTATTGAATTAGGGTTATTGTACTCGATGGGTTTATTGTGCGCGGCTGTTATTGATAGGGTTTGTAGGTAATGGGGAACGAGCATGCCTCCCATGGGGGCTGTAGGTAGTAAGCGACCTTGGTAACAGGTGCATAGCATTATGAAATTATAATAACCATTCTCCTGTCCTTATCTCAATTTATTTGGGGTGAGCGCAACATGTCTTTTTCTTCCATACTTCTCTATTAGTCGTCATCTCGGTAGTCACCCTCGTTCTAACCATATCATCATTCACACAGACCATCCATCGTTTCTTTGGTCTTTCCCTACTCTTATAGCCATCGACATTCACACTCAAAACTTTCCTCAAATTTTCCTTTATAATATAATAATCAAATTATAATATTGTGTTGGTTTCACAATCAAGTCGGGCCGCAGTCCAATGCTGGATATAGGCCTCTCCCAGATTCTGCCACAGCACCCTGTCCTCCGTCTTTCGCATCCTGTCTACTTTCGCAACCAACTTTTTAAGGTCGTCGATCCATCTAGCGAGGTTTCAGAATACCATCCTGTTATTATACCACTGCAGCGTATTTTCTCATAGGTATGTACATAGAATGTAAGACCATAATCATTGATAACCACGCTTTTTTTTATGGATTGGAAATCATCTAATGACTCCTCCCGCTCTGGGTGGAGCGGAAGGTAGTGTCACTCTTACGGACTAAAACCCACCCGTGTTCCTTCCTTAGCCCTTTTGTTCCGAGGCAGCGGTAACCCTTTCGGACGATCCCGCTAACCTTAATAACCACGCTTGCTTATTGATCACACATCTTTCGAAAACATAGAAAAATACTTACGCAAAAGCTCAACGGTTGAAGCATGAAATGGCGAACGAAATGTTCCGCGTTCCTTTGTTCTGTCTACCGCACATTAACGTGCAGCGGTAACACTGGCACTACGAAAATCACCCTTGCTGCTACGACATAAAGGCGTTGTCAATGTCAAATTTTTGCCTGTACTCACTGTACAGTTGACAGAAATATCAGTCTAAGTGAAAATCTTGTAATTCGGGCAAATCACAGGTTCAAAGGAATCAGCATTACCTACGTCATGAAATATGAAACTTCCCTTGTGTTTACAAGCATATTTAAATGAGAAACACGTTATGAGTTCCCCGTAAACAAACAAGGAAAACTCAAGAACGGAAATAAATAATCAGTTCATGGAAAATTGAGGAAAACTCACTCAAATAATGTTGCTAATTGATTCAGCTTAAAAACCTGTTTACACTGAAAATAAGCAAGAAATAATACAATGTAACTTTGAAATGAAAATGCATAGAGAAAAGCTGTCATTACCATATTTTATTGGCGAACAAAAAACAAATAAAGTATGACAACAATAATTCTAAAAGCGTAAGAAACATAGTGTGGTTACAGTGTTGACACGTTTACGATGGGAACAGAGGTAGAAGTGGACTGGATGTGACATTTTCCTGTAACACATCGGGCCGTATATTGAAGTGTGAAAAGCAACATTGATCTGTTTTTGTTCCCAGAACAATCGGTTAGGAAACACCGACCTCGACAAGTTTTAAAATATTATTATTTCTTTTTGACATATAAAAGAGGTTTTAAAAAGAAATTTAAACAGAAAAAAACGTGTGTGTCGGGGGACCCCCGTAATAGGGTGCTTGCACAAAAAAGCGGGTTCCCGGTAAAGACAAGTCGGTAGTCGGTACTGATTGGTGCGGGTGAAATAGTCCCACATTAACTTATGCGCTCACACATAAGGAAACAGGAAAAACATGTAACCGTTTCCTTCCGAAGACCTGCAGAGACCTGTACCGGGAGTCGAGACCGAAAACCCGCTTCTTTATGTAAGCACCCTTAGGTACAAAGTTCTTTATGTGATATTCGTTTATCCCACTTCTTATTTGAAAATGCAGCCTATTATTTCAGTTCCAGGTATTATAAATCCGCTGTCTGTTCGCGGTCCGCGCAGGACATTGTTGTTTATGCTGTTCATTTCAGTTTTTATCGCACAAGGCCACGAAACGTGCTGCCTATACCAACGGCTTTCTAGTATTTTAATGTACAGACGCCAGCACATCAAGTTACTACAATCTGTCAAATTTCTTTAATACATTTTCAACTTTATCGCTAAAGCATAAGGTTCAAAGTTGATTGGGGAAATTTGACAGTTTCGGGTAGCTTGATGTGCTGGCGTCTGTACCTACTTTGTTGGTTTCAACGAAAGGTTTCAGTAAAAATCCAAAAACGTAGGGTACCTACTTTTTTGGATTTTTACGGAAAACAGATATAAATCATCTGGCATTTACCTACAAATATTCGTTGTCTAATGGCCATTCTGTTAGATAATTATCAATATTTTTATTACTTAAACATTATTTTTAGGTGTGATAAGTTAATAAAGTAAATAAAAAGTTGCATTTAAAAAAAAATCTTTTAATTGGTAGGTACAAAATCTTATGGATTTTTTTTTATAAAACGGGCTCGCAAAATGCATTTTCTTTTTTTTTCCCCTATAAATCGCTTTTCTAACAGCCCCAGGCTTAAAACTAAAAAATGTGACGGCACTTTCTGGACGAACGAGCTTCGTTTTTGTTGCAATTGTACGCAACGAACGTTTTAGAACGTTTATATTGGCAACTGTTGCCGGCGCCATGTTTATGGAGCTTCACAGTCTATTGCTGGAACTGAGGATGAGTTAGTTTGGCGAAATAGAACTGTGTTTTGCTGAGCAAAGTGTGGCGGGTTTTGAAAATGTTCTATAGATATAGAATAATCACTGAAAGTTGAAAGTAATCAAACATCCCCTCAAGCGTCAAGTGTACACCAAGTGTACATAAGAGAAAGTGCACGAAACGTCAACGGTACACCATGTGTACACAACAGTGTCATTGTTATTGTTAGAACAATGATTTTACAGCGCCCATTCAACTACTCCAACGCGTCGGGTGTTGCGACAGGTAGGCGGGCAAACGAGTGAGAGGATATACAACAAGATGTAAGCAAGTTAAAAAAAAATAATGCCACGTGATCAACTTTGAACGTTAATATCTCGGAAATGTGACACTTTACCGGGTTTGGTCTTAAGGTCATAGCACACGTATCAGATCGGAAAGGGATCGTTACCGTATCAACTCCAGCCGTTCAGTATTCTTTGTATGAAACGCCCTACTGCAACGCACACTAATCGGAATAGTAACGTAATCGCCTCGCCTCGGGACAAGCTCACGAACCGCGGTGCGGTGCATTACGGCTCGTCGTACCCGCGCTTACGCGTCTCCGTACCCGAGCTTACGTCTCTTCGTCCACCCTTGCCCCTCTCACCCCTCCGGCCTGCCTGCTGCACGATCAACCAGCGGTCGACGAGCCGTAAGCGTGGCGTCGCCTAGCCGTAGCCGAGTCGACGTATCGGAGCTTCTGATCCGCTTTTGTTACGTGCGTACGTTAGGTTGACGCCTGTTTGACGCCGAGGCGAAAGGCGATAGGGTGACGATCCCTTTCCGAGTTGATATGTGTGCTATGACCTTTATAATGTTTTCTGTTTGCTGATGTCAGCTATCGATTTATATAGGTTCAAACCCCTTTGACCACACTTTTCTGAAACACGCTATGTAAGTATTTCGTTGTAAACATTTTTGAAGATTCATGGCATTTTAAAGTAAAAACTAAAAACTAAGTTTTTGTTTGTTTTTCTTTTAAACAATGGGTCGTTTCACTTATAATAAAACACTGATATACTGAGCAGTGGTGGCCCAGTGGTATCGGCCGCGACTTACGAGTTGTAGGTCGTAGGTTCGAACCCAGACAGGTGCTTTACTTTGTGTAAATTATTTCATCACCACTGCTCTCAAAACGGTGAAGGAAAACATCGTGAGGATACCGGCATGTCCTAGAACAAACAATTCGAAGACATCTACCAACCCGCACTGGGCCCGCGTGGTGGATTACGGCCCACTCCCTCTCACAGAGAGGAGGCCTGTGTCCCAGCTGTGGGAACATTATAGGCAGATTATGCTTAAACTACTCTTTATTATAAACCATATGAATGAATTCCAAGGATTCTGAATATATTTATCCATATATAATATCAATCGATCAGGTTAAGCTATGCTTGCCGCGGTTGGTCTGTGGATGGGTGACCATCTTTACATACCGAGACCCCTCCGTGCCTCGGAAAGCACGTTAAGCTGTTGGTCCCGGCTGTCATTTGTGGATCTTTGACAGTCGTTACGGGTATTCAGAAGCCCGAAAGTCTGACAACCAGTCTTACCAAGGGGTATCGTATTACCCAGTAACTGGGTTGTGGAGGTCAGATAGGCAGTCGCTCCATGTAAAATACTGGTATTCAGCTGCATCCGGTAAGACTGGAAGCCGACCCCAACATAGTTGGGAAAAAGGCTAGGCAGATGATGATATAATATCCCATTTATTTTCTCCCCGCTCACATTACGTCATCGCCATCTCCAAAACATTATGTAAATCAATATCAAACGTCAATAGAAATTAATATCACACACTGACAAAAAGATTGACTGACTGACAAGCAGATTGATTGCGTTTTAGCCACCTAACCCTTTCATTTCGCATCACAACCCAACCATGGCTTGGGGTTGCGTGGTTACGAAATACGGTTTGGGTTGCGCTGAAGTCGGCTAGGATTTTTAAATCTGCAGTTCCTGAGTCAAATATTTTCAAGATAACATTTCTCGTATCGGCATGAATTATAAGAGACTAGCTTATAATTATAATAGCTATTATTTATTTATCTTTATCTAATGTGAGTGGCCATTGGTCGATTTATGTTAAATAAATAGATAATTTGGCAAAAATATTAGCAAGTCAGAAATATGGTAGAGGGACTGAAGGCCCACGGTGCACAGGGTGATATAATTTCGCTACTCTCAAACTCTTTTCAAACTAATTCCTAACCTAACTTTATCGAACTTGGAAGTTGTATCGCCAACTTTATGAAGTCAACTTATTGGAGTATTAACACTCCAAAATAAACAAGTTTAGTTTGTGAATACCTCATCTTTACTACAACACAAAACTCGTTACTGATCTGTTAAAAGATTAAATCGATGAAGTACAAGAATAGACCCTTTGGTTGCAGTTGGTAATACCTTGTAATGACTACGCAATTTCAAAGAACAAATCCTAATTATTTCGGTATCACTCCAACCAGTATTCGCTCATACGCCTCCAGGAAGCACGTGTCATCAATCACAGCTCGTCTGTAAGCGTCTTGGTCGGGGTAAATCTCTCTTTTTTACCCCATGCCGTCATTCGGGGTAAAACTCCCCCCTACATCAGATACCCGCATTATCGGGCCCGTTTGTGTATTGAAGTTTTTTTTATTATTTACCTACTTTGGTCGGCGTATGGAATAGATTTTGGGAAATATGTGGTATGTTGCCTCAAGGAATTTGGTTGTGACGTATTTTTGCAGTGAGTGCTTTTCTTTATTTACTGATTTATTATTTTATTTATTTAATACTTCAAGCACATAAATGTACACAGGCGGACTTAATGCCATAGGCATTTTCTACCAGTCAACCTTTGGGTGATGCAGAGACAAACAGTGGTAGGTGCAATCATGAAAATTGAGGAATAAATATTTTAAATATAAAGATACGCATAAACCTATTAAAACTATGAATATAATATATACCTAACTAGCTTTTGCCCGCGACTTCGTCCGCGTATATGTCGGTTATCGCGGACGCAGACGAAGTCGAAGTCGAATAAAAAGTAGCCTATGTCCTTTGTTGGGGTTCACACTTACCCTGTACCAAATTTCACACAAATCGGTTCAGTAGTTTAGGCGTGAAGAAAAGACAGACAGACAGACAGACAGAGTTACTTTCGCATTTATAATATTAGTTAGGATTATTATTCAGAATGAAGGGTTACTTGTAGGAAAGAAACGTCGTAATCTCTAGACTGCAGGAGGTTTTTGAGTTTTTCTTTGAGATGGTAATTTCAGGAGTACCTTTGTAAGCATCGTAGCAGGTGGCGTTCTGTAGTATCTGCCTACCTCCATGGAAAGATGACATGAACATGAGTACAATTTGAAACTACTTAGTACAAGTTCCTATCATACTAATATATAAAGGCGAAAGTTTGTGAGTGTGTGTGAGGGTGTGTTTATATATTTGTTATTTCTCCACGCACAAACGGCTGGACCAATTTTGATAAAATTTGGTATGGAGATAGCTGACACACTGGATTAACACATAGGATACTTTTTATCCCGATATTCCTACGGGATCGACACTTATGTGGGCGAAAACGCGGGGCGCAGCTAGTTTAATAGTATAAATTGTGTGTGCAAAAAGGAAGAATGAACATTTTACAGGAAAAGAAAATAGATAGGTTCAAGTACACTAGGTACACTAAATATAATGATTTCTAAACCCCTATTCCAAAACAATTTCGAAAGTAATCAAAACCTTTTGAAGAACGCACTTACTGAACATAGACGCTAAAGAGCGGTGCAATCACAAAGAGCGTCTAAATTATCAACTACCCGAGTAGGTACACGGCCTCGTTTGACAGGATGAATGAAGCCCCCAAATCAGTCAGAGACAGTAATCAGGAGCAGACACTCCCCAGAAGTAGATAATAGAAAAATAAAAGATTTCAAAATTTAGCTCTACACGGAATGAAAGGAGAATTAATTTGAGGGCGCATCTGCTCATAAAATAAAAACAAAGTTTGTGTCTATAGATTTTCGGAGGGGAATGGACGATTATTGCAATGAATATTAAATGTATTTTTCATGAAAAAGGAGGAAACTGATTACAAATTCATATTGTAGTCCATTCACTTTTCTCTAACGTTTCTAACCGCAGTGGTGATTTATGGCTGCTTCAAGATCTTATAGTTTGAAAAATAGTCGTATTCAGTAAGTTGACAATTATAAGCAAAATAATGTTACCATGCTAAAACTTATACTAGAGCAGTGGCGGCCCAGTGGAAACGGCCGCGACTTACGAATTGTCGGTCGTAGGTTCGAACCCAAATAGGTGCTTTACTTTGTGTAAATTATTTCATCACCACTGCTCTCAAAACGGTGAAGGAAACCATGAGGAAACTGGCATATCCCAGAACCAAAAATTCGAAGACATGTTATGTGACATAAAGCAACACGCACTTGACCCACGTGGTGAATTACTGCCCACTCCCTCTCACCGAGAGGAGGCCTGTGTACGAGCATTGGGAACATTATAGGCTGACTAAGCAAAAAACCTTACCTTCTAGCAATCAGTGATACTTTGGCAAGACCACGATATTATGAGGAAGATGATGATTTGTAACATTTCTTACAAAGTATAGCTGTATAAGAATATTTTGGCGCCAATGCCAACTAAGGTCGCCATCTTGTTTTTTCAATACATTTTTGACGTTTACCAATAGCGCCCTCTCTCAACGTCATTCAAAAACCAAAACATACCTGTAGCAGTGTATGTTTGCATGATGACTTTGATGGTCTATATTTGCCAATTAACAGCGTTTGTCATTCAGACTACTCGTATATTTTAATTAAGAATTTGAAATAATTTTCGAGTTCCATAGAACAACACACTGAATGCCATACACAACAAAGTTCGAAATCCATTGTAATCACAAACTTATTAAAACCTTTTTGTTACAAATAGTCACTCAAAAATCAACTTAGAATACATTTCACTAAAGTAGATAACTGAGGTGCCGGAATGTAAAATATCTGAGATTATGAACACTGCTATACTCGAGTTGTATTTATGTAGTTTTTATGGCTTTAGTTAACAGTTAAAAATACAAGGGCAATGGACTGTACATGACTAGTAGTTAAATCAATGGCTATAGTCTGCAGAAGATCGTTATCCTCACGAGATCAGCTCCAGACCTAATCATAAAACCAAATGCTTTGTCTCAAGTGCCTTAAAAACTCTTTGAAAACTTCAACTTGGTCTTTGTTTCTATCAAAAAACACGAAACAATTAGGACTACATGCATTTTGTAAGTAAAGAAAGTTAGGCTGCGATGTTTGTTGTTAGATAGATAGATAGATAAACCGTTTATTCAGTGCAACAAAAGACAAAATACAGGCATTAAAAAAAAACATCAAAAAAGGTGAGAAAAAAGAAACAAAGATTAAAAAGATAAATTGACCCATAGACACCTCACATGAAATTTTAACGGTCGATCACTATAAAAAGACAAACAAAATTCTTGATCGTAATGAAATCCAGAGTCTGAAGTACAAAAACTTTGCGTAATCGTTTGTGAAATTCATTTTATTAAAAAAAAATCCTGAATTAATTTTACTTTAAGACATTAAAAACCCCGGCCGATGGGGCCGAAAGGTTCTGGAGTGGCAACCGCGTACCGAAAGATGTAGCGTTGGAAGGCCTCCCACAAAGTGGACCGACGACCTTGTGAAGGCCGCAGGAACACACAAAACCGGTCGAAGGGGAGGCCTGTGTCCAGCAGTGGACATCTTTTGGCTGAAATGATGATGATGATGATGACATTAAAAACTTAGTTTCTTGATATTTACAAAGACACAAAAATGTTTAAGATTTAATAATAAGAAAAAAGTAATTGGACATAGATCAACAAGACAGGATCCACAATCACGAAATTACCGAAATTACTAATCATATTCTAAGCCCAGCAAACAATGCGTAACGCAATCAAAGAAAATTCTCAGAAACACTGAGTTCTAATAAAGGCAGTGGTAATTAAATAATTTCATACGTATCTAATGAACTTTATTTGTCCTTCGGCCTGGCCTGATGTTTATTATGGAAATCTTACGACCCTGTACCACGGTCTTGTGGCCATTGAGATTACAATAGAGTTTTGGGGTTCTTAGAAATACAGAAAAGAAAACTATCCTTTGAAGTTCATAGTTAAGGTGTTTGCTAAATAGGGATGTCAGTTCGTTGTGAGCAAAAATACCTAAATGAAATACTCAGAAGTTATTTTCAAACAAAATATTTAAAAATAATATACAAGCTAACAAACTTATATAGTAATAATTATGTACAGACGCCAGCACATCAAGCTACTACAATCTGTCAAATTTCTTTAATAGATTTTTAACTTTATCGCTAAAGTTGGTTCAAAGTTGATTGGGAAAATTTGACAGTTTCGGGTAGCTTGATGTGCTGGCGTCTGTACATGTACTATATTATTATGTCGTAGATGGGTTTTCAAATCCGCTATTTTACATAACCACTAGCTGTTTTACAAAACAGCACGGTTATGTAAAACGCTCACGACGTTTAGTGGTATTCCATAGTTATTACTGAACTTTAACACACAGAATTGCATTAACGTTTTGCATTTATCAATGCAGCGGGTCAACGATTAGAGATTATGTAAAACAGCGTAAAATAAAACTTCAGACTGTAGATTCTAGTTCTAAATTTTGTCGTTCGTTGCTCTGTATGTCATAACAACAATGAAGGTATTCGACACAGAAATAAATAAAACGATTAATATGAGTGAAAATTACTCTACCCCAAGTGAAAACAGTGATTTTAATGGCAATTTTAACTAAAAGTTATAAGAGTTTTATGAAAGTCAGTCCAGAAAATACTAAATAGTCAAGTAACTGCGACCAACTTGACTTTCGTTTTTGCGCGGTTGGTCACAGTTCTAATCTAACAATTGATTGGTCAGGGTGCCTTAGTTACTGCGCCCAATTCGGCATTAGAAAGCCACACCGCGACCCAAAAGTGCAGATAAGCTATTCTGCATTACGTCTAAACGTCGTCGGTAGCAGTTCTCTTAAACGTAACGTAACGGCAATTCAGCTTAACATTGTTTAGTTGTTTTACATAATGGAGCTGTTTTGTAAAACAACTAGCGGTTTTGTAAAACAGCGGATTCGACATACACCTGCGGTAAATATATGGAAAAGTAGGGGAAGGGATCACAGAGCATCAAAAATTGATCCGCATTGTTTGTACAGGAAAGCCTAAAGGCTGACAGCATCAAAATTACCTACTAGAAAATCGGTAATATTAATGAAAACGTCAACCTCAGTAGCCGAATAATAAGGCTTTTCCGCGAAATAGATAGACATACATAATATTTACAACATAAGGTAAGAGAACCGACTACTTACCAAAAATATCTTAACAAGACATCCAATAAAACTGACTACCCCGATATTGCGTATCTTTCCACATCTTGGTAGTGAGGCCTGAACCTAATTATGGCGACGCTCATTTTCGCGCGAAAATGTAACAGTTCGTTAGATGCCGGCCGCATCTTGGCGGGAAATGGAATTGTTAGGTTATGAGAGAAATAAGTTTATACTCGCAGACGTTTTAGTTGATCCTTGTTATTTCTTGTTTTCGCAAATGGGAACCGTAATGTAGAAATTTAGTAATGTGTGCGCCCTATTTCTGGAACAGAATGTTATTTCGGCTGTGACCACAGATATAGGTAGATCTAGATAACGTAAGTATCACGATCTGTATGAAAACCAAGCGTGCCATTTTTTTACTACCTACTATGACGTCACAAGCACTATGATGGGAAAATCGGGTACACTACACAAATACGAGAAACTTTAATACCGATTTTCATAATGGTTTTTCCGAATGGTTCAAAATTCCTAATATTATTATAACAACTCCGATTTAACATTCATATTATTTTTATAATTCCAAAATTTCAATATTCGTAACGTTTATAATTACTATTCTCAAAATACCGAGTTTCAATAGATCGAATAACAAACATCAAAAATACGAATTCCGATTATTAAAGTACCGATTAATTAGAATTCTGAAATAAAAACGCCTTGTAAAACTGAATAGTAAGTGTAATGGTTCTCATTTAAAACTATGATTGTTTACTTTTGAATAAAAATATTTTCTTTCGCTGGTCACAGTTCTAACCTAACCTAACGCAAATTATTCACCAACAATAGAGGATCTGGTGCTTGGCAGCCGCTGCCGCGGCACGCTCGCTCGCCTTCGCGCTTTAATGGCCACAGTTTTAACTTAACACAACCCAAATAATTCACCCACAATAGAGGGGATCTGGCGCTCAAAAAATAATATTAATAACATAATAGTTACATAAAGATTTTGAATTTATATGCGTAACTGAATATTATACTAATTGAATCAGAATCCTAATTTTAGCAGTTTATTCGGAGTAGGTATTGAAAATCGGAATGTCGTTTTTCGGACCGAGAACCCATCGAGCATTTGATTCTTCGAACGTATGAAAATCGGAAAACAAGCAAATCGCATTTTCGACTTTCGGTACAATAAATTTCGTGATTCTTAATAATAGACATTATAATTCTTAGGTATTACGGACTTTTGAAAATCGGAACATCGAAATTCGGAATAATATATTTCGGAGTATTGGGTGTTCCCGGGAAAATCAAATTGACACCCGTCTCGCCCCACCCCCGGGTCCTAGCGCCAGCGCTCACGCTCACCCAGCCAGCAGTAACTACTGAGGCAGGACTGAGCGCGAAAGTAGCGGCTTACGATTTTTTTACGTTAGCTGGTGCGATTTTTGGCAATCTTGCGTTATCTAGGTGTATCTATATCTGTGGCTGTGACAATGAATTAAACTATAGTGTTAATGTATTTACTACCTACTCCGCTTGCTGTATTATAATACGTGACAAGCATTATTCTACGCTTTGCAGCATATTTTGTTTGTGAATACAACTTTGAATAACAACAAAAACAGAGTCAGTAAATGTACAAAACAAAATGGCGGACGCGCGGGAAAATGTTAAACTAGAAATAAAAATCAAATTAACGACAGACGCAGCCAGGTAGCGACGAGGATATTTTTAAAAACAAGATTAAAACAGGAAAAAGAAGTAGGTATTTGGCTGTGAAATAAGTAATCTCGGAACAGACAAAGACACTTGATGAAAAACTTGAACGAGATGAAAAAGAAACATTGGAAATTAATTTTGTCGGCTTTGAAGTTTGTCATAATAATGAGAGATTTTGTCAAAATATCCTATTCTGCAAATGTAGCCGAGGGTTCTGAATTGTTAGATTACTTGCAGGGTTTGTCCTAATTCTAAAGATGCGGCATTTTTTCTAGTTTGATTGTTTTTTTTTTATTTATAATTATTGTCATCCAGGCTAGACTATTTCAGAGGTCTAAGTAAAGTCGGGGAAACTAATTGTTTATCAAATTGACTACTAACTTAAATTGTCCGTATTTTCTTATCACAACTGTCATTCTTTGACAATTGTATATAATTAAACTAGCTTCTGTCCGCGACTTTTCTTGTATATTATCCTATAGCTATGTCGTTTCATTCATTTTCCCTTAGCGTTCTCTGTGTTTTTTTTTTCTCTTGCTCGGCTCCTATGGATCTTAGCGTAATGTTAAACAGCCCATAACCTTAATTGAGAATTGGGCTATTTAATGCAAAAGAATTTTTCAAATATAGTAGTTCCAGAGATTACCACGTTCAAACAACAAAGCAATCAATTGTTCAGATCTGCTAGGAAACTATTATCATCTTAAAAACAACATAAACACAAGTTACAGGATTTCAAAATCGTGAACAAGCAAATAAATATTTCCGAAATAAAAAACACATCTTACCTGAAACCTGAAGGAAATTACGTGGAAAATAATGACGTTGACAATAATTTGACGCCAGCGAGATGCGTTGGGGACCCTTTTCACACCCTTTTTATAAAAACGTCCATGTCACTTGAACACGGATTGGCTTATCCGAACCGTAAATATAACCGGGTGATACACGTTCGAATACAATACAACTTCTGGTTGAATATCTTTGGGAAGGTTTTCGGAATGTCTTTTACAGGTTTTTTGGTACATGCTTGCTTGGCAACAAGCATTAAATAGCTTAAACTGGTTAATTTTATTGTTATTTTAATGGTTTAGTTTACCACTTCACAAATGGTAAAAAGACAGGTAGGTATGCTTAAAAATAATATCATTATCATATTGTATTTTTTGAAGTGAAAACTTCTTTAGCGCGTTGGGCATTTTTTGAGATGGGAAAAAACTATTGAACTCGTGCCACTGTTACCGTAATCGACACCGCTTCGGATGTTTTCGGCTGCCCTCGGGATGTACTCGGTTTGTATGTATATCCGATAGGTATGTCAGTGAGTGATGGCAAATTATTCTGTTTGTGTTTTGTTTTCACTTCTGTCTTCTGTCGGCACTCCCAGTGTGCCACGGTTTTTTTTTTCGCAATTGGCATGCGTGCATGAGCAGATATGAACGTAAATAAAGCAAAGGGAATAGGTATGTAAGGATTGTAGCAGGTGGCGTTTGTAGTTTGAACCTATCACCATGGCAACAAGGCGTGAATTTAGGTATGTGTGTACCCCAACGGCAAACGAAACGAAAGCAAATAATTACACAAAAGTTTAATTTTAGTATCAGACTAAAAACAAATGAAACATTTACAAACAAAACTAAACAAAGTTTAATCTAATAAATCTTAATGAAATATTTGTTTAGGGATTACAAATACTGTCTTGTATACATACAAATGAATAAAATTGAAGTGTCTGTTTGTAATGTCAAAATAACAGCTTTTTACTAAATATACATACCTACATATGAAAGCATATACGACACCTATAACAAAAAGCATTTTTTTTTGTCTGTCTGTTTGTTCCGGCTAATCTCCGAAACGGGTGGACTGATTTTGACGGGACTTCACTGGCAGATAGCTGATATTATAAGGAGTAACTTAGGCTACTTTTATTTTAGAAAAATAATTAGGGTTCCGCGTCAAAATATGAAAACCCATGAAATCCAATTTGTTTTCCGACATCCACGCGAACGAAATCGCGAGCACAGCTAGTTGTAAATATTATTCAAAACGTTACAAATGTGAAATATTATTTTATTCACGTTCACAACTGTCACATAGCTTAGAAACACACCTGTGGAAGAGTTCAGAGATTCGCGAAAGATTTCAAAGTTACATTATATTTTTTTTTGACAAATGTATTGTAAAAATATACACATAATATCACGCCTGTATCCCCTGAAAGGTTAGGCAGAGGTGCACTTTTAGTATACACACATTTTGCCAGTTATGTTTAAATCCTATGTTATAGGAGACGAGCCTATTGTTTCTACTGAGAAAATCCAGATGGAAAACCTATGGCAGTCTTAAATTAATTATAGCCGAGCTTTTAGAAAAAATATTATGATTTATATTCTAGCAATGGTGTAAGGTTCGCTCACAATGGGCCTTATTAGAAGGCTGAAAGTCACCCAAAGGGCAATGGAGAGGGCTTGGAGTTTCCCTGCTTGATCGATTCAGAAAAACGAGATCCGCAGGAGAACCAAGGTAACCGACATAGCCCGAAGAATTGCCAAACTTAAGTGGCAGTGGGCCGACCGATGGGGCCAAAAGGTTCTGGAGTGGCGACCGCGTACCGGAAGATGTAGCGTTGGAAGGCCTCCCACAAGGTGGATCGACGACCTTGTGAAGGCCGCAGGACCCGTTGGATGCGAGAAGCACAAAACCGGTCGAAGTGGAGGTGCTTGGGGGAGGCCGATGTCCAGCAGTGGACGTCTTTCGGCTGAAATTATGGTGATGATGATGAATGGTGTTAGGTACTATACTCGTATATTGGAGGCTCTTTTTTTTCTTTAGCCTATATTATGTGTCACTGTTAGGCAAAGGCCTCCCCTTTTTTCTTCCAAACCTCCCTGTCTTGAGCGATCTCTAGCCCTGTTGGCTCTGCAAACCTCGTTAGATCGTCACACTGGTTACCACGTATTTCTATAGGTACACTCTCTTAGAACGTGTCTCCATACGGCGATATCATCGCGGCGAAAATTTGATGGCACGGCGAGACGGTCCCTTAGGGAAGCTATGGCGCGAGGACTAAAAAAAAATTCATGGTGCCCCTAAGCGTATACTTCAACTCCCAAAACTCCGCCCCTAAGACGACCCACTGACCTCACACCACCTTCGTCGTGGTCTACCTCGACGGCGATGTCCTCCTTCAGGTATCCAGTGAGTGCCGATCTTTGCCTATTTCGCCGTATTTAGAAATTCTCAGTAATCTATTCTAGTCTCACACCTACTCATAAAATTTTTTTTGGCAAATACTTTTAATTTTAGTTGATGTCGAACTCGTTATTACAAGAAAAAGAAGAATTACTGAATCAAATATTTATTGACGGGTCATCAATTCGTTTAGAGCTTTGAATCCGCTAGCTAAGCAGAATATTTCTCTACACTGATTTCGTCGGAAACTACCAAATACAATTCAATAATAAAATTCTTCATCCCCCATCCAGAAAAATGCTTAACAAATGTACGAAAATATCTTTAAATAATTCATGACCTGAACGAACAGCAACGTTTAATAATAAGCTACCATTACTTACCAAAATATAAATAGGTACCTACTGTACAGTTGACAAAATAGTTTGGTTTGCAGGCGAGAAATAAACATCTAAGCTTAATGTAATTGCGTGTCTGATGGACTTTTTAAACATACCGGTAGAGCCGTGCACTGTGACAAGTGATGTAGCATACGCAAAGGGTGCAGGCAGACCACGGTTGGTCGACGACGAGAGCTAGTACATTTTAATACTCAAAATATCGAATTTTTAGTCTTGAAAATGTACTACCGTTTGCCCGCGGCTTCAACCGCGTGGATGTCGAAAAATCTCGCGAGATAGTACTACCGGGATTTAAAGGAGGCTTATGTGTTAATCTAGGTTTTAAACTATCTGTGTGTCATGTTTACGCGGTAAAAATCATCGTTATATTTCAGCCAATTTACACAAAACTTTAATAAATTAACAATAACTTCTTCATGAATCAGTATGAAAATACGTTCGGTAGTTTTTGAGTGTATCGCGTTCAGACAGACAGACGCGGCGGAGGGACTTTGTTTATAATATTTAGTGTTTTGGGTCGATCGACTAAAATAAGTTTTAATTGTAGTTAGCTGCCTGTGGGCTAAGTATATCAATTTATAAACGTTGCAGTGGTCTGGGCATTGTGAATTTTTGACAGATTTGCCATACAAAATTTATGGAATACTCACAATGGTGAAACAATTGCAACGTTTTTAAATTAGCTCACTAATGCCCCTGCTTACTTGTTTCTTTTGTCGACTGTACCTAAACGCTCATAGGAATGCGTAGACAGTTTTTGTATACAGTAAATATTAATATTACGTTTATAGAGGCTGAATCATGCCTGTAATATGGATGGAGGGATGGAGACGTTATTTGCTTTTTTTGCTTAATTCATCATAAGGTGGTAGGGTTGTCGTTTATTTTTGAAGTATTTTATAAAAATAAATTGTTTTAAAAAACGATCATAAATAAACGTATTTTCTATCTTTCTTTCTTTCATCGGGCACCCGGCTTGTTATTTCTGATTATGGCCACGCGCTTATCCATGATAAAAAATCAAGTCATTTATTCAAATTAGGCTGAGAATCAGCACTTTTCGAACGTCAAAATTACATGAGACAGTCCCCCAAAACGCCCGCCCTTCACCACTTCGTGGTACTTTCACTAGGAAGAAGAAGTGGCGCGACAAACTCCCCAGCATGTTAGCAAAGCAGTCAATGTGTCAACCCTGAGAGTGTGGCAATCACATCGTCGGCTGTTCTGTCGAGTCGCTAACTACAACACAACACAATTGCGACTTTTTTGAACCGACGTCAAAAAAGGAGGTTCTGTATTCGACCCGTATGTATGTATGTATGTATGTTTGTTTGTATGTCCGCGATTTTCTCAAAAAGTCATGAACCAATTTTGATAATTCTTTCACTAATGTGTTCTACATACTTTCAGGAAGGTTTTAGAATATAATACATTATGTAATTATTCTTATGTACGATGTTATATGCATAAATGTACTGCATCTCCGGCATTTCTATGCGAATTTTGATGATTCTTCTAGTCGGTGTCTTCAATTCTTCAATGCACTAGTGGTATTTGAATTTGTGTGGAGTACTTACAAGTAAAAACTGAAAAATAAAAACTTTTTTACAAAAAAAAAACAACCGACTTCAAAAAAAAAACTACAAAGTGATAAATAACTTTAATTTCGGAAGTCGGTGTCAAAAAACGAAAATGCGGAACCAACGACACCGACTTCCGAATTCCAGATTTGTTTGTATGACCGGTCGAAGTGTAGGTGCTTGGGGGAGGCGTATGTCCAGCAGTGGACGTCTTGCGGCTGAAAATGATGATGATGTATAACATTATTATTGTCAGCCAGTATTATTTCTTAATGATTTTCTTTATTTGAATGCAACTGCAAAAAACATAATTGTTAAGGTATGAACTAGCATTATAAATAAAGGAACCGACTGTTTGTCAAATCTGACCCTGATGACATTCTACGAATTCGTAGCGCATCGGTTACGTGCTACAACAGCGTAGCCGTCGTAGCGCGTAGCAATCTCGTAGCCATTTTCAAATACTATACCACTGTTGAATATTTTGTTATAGTTTGAAATGTTTGGTATGACCTAAAGCCGACAATATGCTGTCCTATATGCACCTGTTCCACCACCGATGATGAAGCGACTAGTTATCGACTATTTTTCTCGCTCAAAAAACGTACAATAGATGTAGATCCTGTGTCAGTAAAAGTGACACATATTATTGTTGATTGCCGCCAGTTCACACTGCCGGCGAGAATGCTCTCTACACTAATTTATCGCAGCGACAAAAGCTATCAAAGAAAAATCTTGCTCAGCAACGCTAGCATGGCGGGTAGAACACTCGCTGAGAGACTATCCAGATACCAGCAAGTGACTGGGCAGTCATTCTACTCGTTGCACACACGCACTCGCTCATAGCCCAGCGACAAAACTATCCGCACTACACACTCGCTGCTCGGTGCTCGCCAACTCGTTTCAAGTTCTCTACTCGCTTGTCACAAATCGCCGGTTGTGGGAGTGAGACAGATGCTTAACAAACAATGTTTCTGTGAAATATCAACACAGCCCTCTCGCCACAACACCCAGTCCTCCACCTCCCACATCCAGTACGTCCTAGTCATACGCTTGTTTTTTTTTATTGTTGTTTTGGTCCGCTCTTGACCTCGATCATGCCTAATGGAAAGCGATGGATGAGGTCTATGATGGAACCAGCGTGCCCTGAAGATGCCTAAGGCACTAAAACTCCCACGCATCGACGAAACACAGCAAGCCGCTTGGCGCTGGACTCCGGTGGGAGGGTGGTCGCAAACCAGGCGGGCGTTAGCCCTACCACCGTAAGGGAAGAATTGGCCAGTCAAGTAAGGAACACCTTATTTGACTGGCCAATTACCTAACAAGGTGTGACTGTCCAGGATGCACCGAGCGCTCGGTTCAGTTGAGTAACTGGCGGAATAAACTGCGCTACTCCTCGTGTAGCGCAGAAGAAGAATTTGAAGAAGCGGAGGCTTCTTCATGCATCCCAAAAAACCAGAAAAACCACATTTATATAAACAAAGTTACAGAGTCTCATCTGCCATCTGCTAGCCTTTTCCTTTACCTTTTCCTTTTACTATGTTGGGGTTGGCTTCCAGTCTAACCGGATGCAGCTGAATACCAGTATTTTACATGGAGCGACTGCCCATCTGACCTCCACAACCCAGTTACTGGGTAATACGATACCCCTTGGTAAGACTGGTTGTCAGACTTTCGGGCTTCTGACTACCCGTAACGACTGTCAAAGATCCACGAATGACAGCCGGGACCAACGGCTTAACGTGCTTTCCGAGGCACGGAGGGGTCTCAGTATGTAAAGATGGTCACCCATCCACAGACCAACCGCGGCAAGCGTAGCTTAACCTGATCGATCGACCTGAGTGGCTATTATTATTTAGCCACGGACCCCTCAGCGTACAGAGTCTATAAGCATAAAACTACATAATCAACTTTCTTTCTCAACATCATTTTCCTAAGCAAACAAACAACTGAAACACTAAGCAAAACTTTTCCCTTTTACATTTCTCGGCAACACAAATAAATCTCCTCGCCGAAGCGAAGACAAATTATTAACATTCTATAATTAACAGCAAAATTATCAAAGTACTACAAACAGTATTGGACTGACGCTATCGTGGACCACAGGAACGTTTAATAAATTTACAGAACGCTCGCTTTAAATCCTCTCTGATATTCGATTACTAGCGAAAGGTTTATGGGATGAGAGAAAAGCGTTAAAGTTTTTACAAAATTATTAGAAAGTTGCTCCAGAAAACGTTGTGCATTTACCCCCTTACTAATAAACGTATTATGTCAGATGAATAGCTACACTCCGATTTCTCTCTTTCAGTCGTCAGTAATTTGACATTCGAAAGAAGAAGACAAAGCGTTGTGTAACTATACGGACGCTATACAACGTTTATTAGAAAGGGGGTAAGACATTAAAGTACTCTTTCCTATGTAATTGTTTTGATAACTGATACATAATTCTTAACACTTGTTCAGTTGTTTTTAATTAACGCTAAATGATAACAGCCGCACCGGTCGGTTCTTGGATGGGTGACCATCCTTTACATATCGATCCCCTAGGTGCATCGGAAAGCACGTTAACCTATTGGTCCCGGCTGTTATTCGTAGATCTTTGACAGTCTTTACCTGTAGTCAGAAGCCCAAAAGTCTGACAACCAGTCTTACCAAGGGGTATCCAGTAACTGGAGGTCAGCTAGGCAGTCGCTCCATGTAAAACACTGGTCTTCAGCTGCAGGTTAGTATAGAAGCTGACCCCAATATATGTAGTAGGGAAAATGCTAGGCAGATTGATTGAGTTTTTTAGTAACGGTAGAACATCAATACGTAATAATTGGACTTTCCTTTGCTGAAACGTAGTTGGACATTATGAACGTGCAGGCGGGTTATTGACCTACGAATTCAAGTAAATTTCACCGATAAAACTGAACAGGATCAGCACGTTTAGCGTTCTGACAGTATCAACATTCCACAACTATGATGATACTGACAGCTCTTGAACTCGATTCATTTGTGATATTCGCATTAATATTGATTTATTTGTAAATACGAGAACATTCGAAACTCGCTTTATCGTATGACATGATCCTCATCTATTTCTCTTTTTATTTTTAAATAGATTTTAATTCAAATCATCGATTTTCTTCCAAGTTTCAAAGTAATCTGTTAGTTTAGTTTTATATTCGAGTCATGTTATTGATTCGGTTACATTACACTGGATCTTGATACTTATTTATTACCTCAGCATAATCAGCCTATAATGTTCCCACTGCTGGGACACAGGCCTCATCTCTTCGCGAGGGAGTGGGCTATAATCTAAACTTTCTACTCTAGGGGGTCAAGAATCATGTTCTGAATTCGTTGTTACAGTTTGGGCGACGATATCCCTGCCATCCTGTATAGGAATGGAAATGCTAACTTTTGAGGTAAAACTCTTTAAGAACTGTGTGTTCCAACCAAATACTGTACTTACAAATTGAACAACATCAAAATCTACTTGATATTACCTACAGGACTCACCTCGCTCAGTTTAGCTAGTTTAGTTTAGTTCTATGTCTCGTGTTATACGCCCCACATGACAGCTCGCCAGTATGCAAAACAAAATGATTTCCAAAAAAGTGTTAAATATTGTGAAAGTTATGTAAGTATGCCAATAAAAATTACTCGTATTTATTCGAATAACTATCCCGAATTACACATTGTACCTACATTTTATCTCCAACTCTTAGTTATACATGGAATAATAATACAATCATTATTTATTTCACTATAACCATATTATGCTACTTAACTAATACAAAAACAAAATAATGATGAATTTAGAAAAAGCAAAGTTAGTACACCACCCTTCCCTAGATGGCGTTGGCGTCGAATTAGATCGCGCTATGGTTTCGTTCATAACGAATGGATATATCAATGTTTGCCATGTTTATTAACACAGCAAATTTATCTTCATCGCTAATTTTTGTAAAGTTAGTTGGTAGCATGTGCACGTGTAGATGCAACTAACTTATTAAAACCATGATATAAGACTGTAGTTTTAAAACTGCGTAAAACTGTGTAATTATTAACATTTTAGTGATATTTGTTTTAGAAATATGTATGTATGTTACTGTTACTGTTAGCCTGCATCATCCCACTGCTGGGAAAAGGCCTCTCCCCATGACTTCCAGTTCTTTCGATCCAGGGCTAAAGTGGACCACTGGTCGTTTGTTTTGTCCAGCTCGTCCCGCCATCTTCTACGGGGTCTGCCGCGACGCCTTCTAAGTACCTGTGTCAGGACTCCAAGTGGTGGGTATTTTGGCTGAAACCACTGTACAAAGCAGTTGGACCAGTCTTCCTTAGGGACCTCTTCAATGGCTTCATGGAACGCATTCACCGCCGATTCAGGGCTCGTAAAACGTGTGCCTCTAAGTTTGTCTTTAATTTAATTGTTAAAAATATAGAGAATTATCATATCAAAGTTTACTCAAAGTAGTTTTCTGGGCCCGCGTGGTGGATTACGGTCCACTCCCTCTCACGAAGAGAAGGCCTGTGGCCCAGCTGTGGGAACATTATAGACTGATTTATGTATAGATTGTCTTTAGAGGTGGTTAACAATTAGTTGGTAAAAAAATACTGAAGCATTTGAAGGACTATCTGTCGGTATAGCTGTATCTTGAATATGAATATAATGAATTGTTAACTACCTATTCTAAACAATTCAGTATTAGTTCCAGGTTCCAGGATGATCCCAACTCCAATACAAACAATATCGATTAGCCGCCATATTGTTAGTTATGTTTATGTTGGCAACATAACTAGTCCTTAAAGTTTCCAAGTTGCAACATCCAAAAGTGTTACGCAACCCTGGGGTACAAGTTTCTAGTGCTTACTACGTACTAAGTTAAATGTAGCTTGTAATCGTTCAACAAATAAATCAGAATATCCACTCTGAACAACCTTAAGGTGGTTATCACACTGTGTCGTGCTCCGATGCGTGGCGTGGGGCCGGAGATTTAACATTGTATCAATTTGTATAGAAAAAACAATTTTCTTAACAAATCGTTTGCTATAGCCGCCCGGCGCGGCGCGAGTGATAATTGAAGGGGTAAGTGGACAAAGGTGTTATCTGACAAAACTGAAAAAATCGAGTTTCTTGCATGAAAATAGGTTTTAAGTGACGATAAATCGTCTAGAACTAAACATTCAAAGATATGTGACATCCACCAACCCGCACTGGACCCGCGTTGTGGATTACGGCCCACTCCCTCTTACAGCCTGTGTCCCAGCAGTGGGAACATTATAGGCTGATCAAATGGAGCGCCTGCCTATCTGACCTCTACAACCCAGTTACTGCATAACATGATATCCTTTGGTAAGACTGGTATTAATATAAAAGTAATATCAGTCCATATCAGTCACATCACTGTCCCAGTACAGATCAAAGGCCTCTGGCGATACCGAAAAGGAATGAGCATTGGGACATGGCATCCGAATTTTCAAACGGCACTTCACTTTAAGCCGATCTTAAAAGTCCTTTTGTCGCTACAATACACCTTGAAGTGAAAGAGACAGCATGAGTGTTTACATAGACATATAAATTGAACGTTTCTCGCGAATCTCGATCGAAATAAAATAAAAATTCAACCAAATGCTACGTATTCTAACATGTCATCTAAAATGTGGTCCTTCTGGATAAATTATCTTATGCCATAACTTCTAATGTTGCTTAGGCAGTAATTATAGTGTAATCACCTCTTAAGGGACCCATCCATCCTAATAATTATAAAGTTTAGACGAATTTTCTCTGGTACCTAATATAACCAGCCTGTTTTTTTCTCGTCACAGTAGAATAGCTTTATCTATCAGTTGGCGGTTTCAGAAATGCTTTGAAAGTGATTGCTACTTGCCTAGGCCAGTAACAATTGCTTTCAAAGCGTTTCTATTTCAACAACGACATTCTACAGCACCCTAATTTCGTAACACACTATCTATCACAATTTGAATCTCTTTGAAGGATATTGCTAATCCATTGCTTGTTCGAAAAATTTGTCTGCTCAACAACGTAAATAACGCAATGAATTTTGCTGAACTGACAAAAGGAATGCCATTCCTACTGTTAGTCGGTTACGCAATTACCTCGCTGGATTGACGTAAGCTTTTCGGTAAATTACGTCAATCTACACTTTTACGCTAATAATAATAAAACTAAGAAGTGCCGATAGTCGTTACAGCCAATGGATTGATAGCCAAGAGCCTCGACCAACACCTGAGGAGGCTCTCGTTGGGCAGCTGGATCAAGGGCTTGATTCAGAAAGCAGTACTTCTGGACACGTCTCGCATTGTCAGGAGGTTCCTCTCTCTGGAGCCCTGACCGCCGGTAGCTTGGAATCCTGTTCCCGATACCGGTGGGCTACTATTTTTTATATTTTTAAATGTTTTTATATATTTTTTTTATATTCTAATATTTAAAAATATAATTTAAATGTATTTAGATGAATAAAGGAAATTAAGAAGTAAAGTTTAATTTTTTGATGTAGAAGGTACCTAATCTCCGAAACTACTTATTTAAAATAATAAATACCTAAGTAAATAATAACTAGTATCTATACCTAAATAATTAATAAAAATAACTAAATTAAATCCTAACTAAACTAAAACTATACACAAACGTCGAAAAATTTTTCCGCGTCGCTGTCGACTGGTAATGTGTACCCAAAAGACTGGCGGCATTACCACGTTGTATGGCAATGCTTAGCCTCTGGCCAAGGTAAAAGCCAGCCCTTGGGTCACGGGAAGTGTCAACCAGCCGTTTCGAAATTTCTTTAAAAAGAATGGTCTTTTTAAAGAAATTTCGAAACTGCTGGCTCATGGGAGCACTCGGATCCCACGGTCACCCAACAACTAATTCGATTTCAAAAATGATTTCACTGGTACAAAGCTACTTTATACTCGTACAAGGTGTGACAAAACAAATGCAAGTCCTGAAAGTAGGTTGTTCATAATTTACTACTGAATTGATTTCAGTAACTCTTAATATAGGTATTTTTTCAATAATTATATATTTTTCCATACTGACCGCCGATTGAGCCAACGAAAATTAAATCTTATTTCAACGCAATAACATTAACTTTTAAATCCAATAAGTAATGCTAAGGTAAACACGATTTTCTTAATAATTAGCTTTAAAAAAAAAGTTTTGGTCATCGCTTTTAACTCAGTACTCTAATTGGGGTGAGGTCTTGCGTTAATTATGTTACATTATTGTATACTTTAAGCTGCATTATTGCAGATATATTTTATGGTTAACATTTTTCTTCAGTTAGCAGCGGTCTGGACCGCTTCTAACTGAAGAAAAATTCACATTCTAGATTCTAGAATCATGTTGTACTGAATCTATGGTAACAGATTGCGCGTCGACATCCCTGCCATCCTGTATACAAGTAAATAAATAACTGAAACAAATATTGGCTTTAAATATCGGTTCCAATACTTATTGGCATTCAACCGCTGGTTTCACGATCATTCCAAGCATAACTTTTAACGACATGTCAACAATACAGAATTATGTGGCGTAATATTGGACCGAACACATTCTAAAAGACAATAACATACAGGGTTATAATAAATATCGCTTTCGCTCATTTCCAATAAACGGGCAACACTGAGGCAGGCTGGTCAGTCACTAAATCAGTCATAATTACAGCTATAAATGTCGCGAGCGCGAGCGTTTTGTATGGCTGAGCTGGTGTTGCCAGATTAAGGTATAAAATCTCCGTAAATAAAGTTAAAAGTTCTAAGACTAATAATATTCCTACTGAATAATTGGTTCGGTTATGTACGAAGTTATAATAATAGCACTGAGTTTTGCGCTAGTTATTTCTTCTTAGCATGTTACCTGTCAAAAAGAGTAAGGGGATCAGACCTAGTTATATTGGTTAAGACAGAAATTAAAACATAAGAATAACTAGCAGGGGATCCAGGGAGGGGGGGGGGGGGGGTTCAGGGGATCAAACCGGAATAAATCATCTAAATGGACTCGGCCCAGAATTCGACTACGTGTTTGGCGCCATCACTAGCGTTCATCAGTTACTGTAACGTGCAGCTGACAGGACACGCAGGACATGATATTAAGTGTTCCATCGTTTGTGGAACAGCAGCATATTTACTCTCCAATGCGGAGTCGTGTATGAATCTTCACCTTAACAAATTTTTCTTGCTAACCTGTGTCCGGAGTCCCTTTTTGAAGACTCCCGGATTAAGCATAATAACCATCAAGCGCTAGTTACTTACTGTATGAGTTTTTGTTTTTGGAAGATTAATGAATATGTGTGTCTCTATACTTGTTGAACTTAATTTACCTATCAATGGTTATAAACATTTCTCTTTCAGTCAAGTCAACAAATATTACATGATATTCTACAAAAGATTGACTGATTAGACACTTGACCAGCCTTTCAGAATCCAAGTGACACTGTCAGTCTGAGTGATTGCAAAGCTATTTAGAAACCACCACAAATTTTATACCCTTATTTTCCGAACTAGCTTTTAAAGCTGGCAACCCAGAGCTAATATCAGCGACAAATAAAACGCACGATATTGGTACGATAAAACAATTTTATTGTCGTTGTTAGCAATAATACTGTATCGCTGTTTGGTATTAAGGGTTTTTTCAGTCCGTATAATTATTGACCTTTGCAGGTCGATGGGGTCATTTTCGTAACATCTGTCTTCTTGCGGATGCCTTAATCGGCGACTAAAGTGTTGCGTTGAGTAGATTGTCCAATATCCTGTCATTTCAAACTTTAACTTCGAATCTGAGACCTTTTTGGATGGAAGTTGAGAAATCATCAAATAACTTCTAGCGCTCTGGGCAGTGCTCGGGCGTGTTAGACTTTTACTGGGTAAAACCCACCCGTGTTCCTTCAGTCATCTGAGACCTAACGATCCTTTTTCCATGGAGTTTCTTGTTCGTCCTTCTCCATGGGAACCTACTACGCTTTGGAATGGGTTACCAGCTTCGTCTTTCTGACTGTCCGACTCCGTGGCAATTCAAAAATGCCTGTAAATGGTTTAATTGAAATAAATGCTTTGAGTTTGATTTTTGAATAGGTAGTCATATTTTAATAAAAGTTGCATTATCACCACAGTGAACTGCACCGCACCGCGACCCCTTAACGTCCACTCCAAAACAATACTAAATATGCTTACTGTTCGTTACAATTAGCTCAATCTTTTTCAAAGATAAACATATTCATGCTTGGTAGACGGCAAAACGGTGAAGGAAAACATAATCCACAACTACGAAGCACACTGACGTCACTCAAAAATCCTGCATCGCGCAAGTAGCCGAAATGAGCCGACATATGCCGAAAACCCACAGTACACATAATTCGCCAGTTATCTAGGTCCCATGTAATAGGGAGCAAGCCTATTGCCAACATCCGGACACAAATCTGTAAACCGAGCTGCTGCTGAGAAATTCCAGATGGAAAAACCTAATAACTCTTTGCCCGACCTGGAAAAAGGTCCGTGTTATGTCTTCCTTATTGTCTTTAATTATAATATGTAAAAAGGGAAAATATGTGTGTTTAGGTGTAACCCGCATTATAAATAGAGATAAAGAAAGAAAAAGTATTTATTGCGACTCGTACAGGAAGATCATAAACTAAACTAAACGCAGTCAAAAATAAAAAATCAAGTTAGGTATACAATAAAAAAAAGTAACAAATATAAAAATGAAACAGAAAATCCTATACGAGGCCAAAAGGCTCCTATCTCAGCATGATGCTGCGACATTTAAAAAATAAATGTCGCAGCGCTAGTATTCTGATAGGGCCTGCCGCTGTGATATCACGGGCAGTTACAGAAATAAATAAATATTAAAATAGATTTAATATCATGTAAAATATTAGCAAATAAAAGGTACCGACTGTTTGTCAAATCTGACCCTAGTGACTTGGACTCATACGAAGACTTATATGGATGTTATAAAAGTTGGACTCCTGAGAAAGTTGGACTCTTGCGAACAGAGGGAATTCTTAGCGCATCGCACAGCAGTAGCGCTTGCGACTCTAGACAATCATATTCTAGGTATATCCGTTTGGTCCAAACCCACCTTCGAGCCTGCAGTGGTGGACCAGTGGTAACGGCCCCAACTTACGAGTTGTAGGTCGAACTCAGACAAGCGCTATCATCATCATCATTTCAGCCAAAAGACGTCCACTGCTGGACATAGGCCTCCCCAAGCACCTCCACTTCGACCGGTTCTGTGCTTCTCGCATCCAACGGGTTCCTGCGGCCTTCACAAGGTCGTCGGTCCACCTTGTGGGAGGCCTTCCAACGCTACGTCTTCCAGTATGCGGTCGCCACTCCAGAACCATTCGGCGCTATACTTTGTGTAAATAATTTCAACACCACTGCTTTCAAAACGGTTAAGTAAAACATCGTGAGAAAAGCGGCACCCCTAGAATGAAACTAAAACCCGCACTGGACCCGCGTGGTAGATTACAGCCCACTCCCTCTCACCGAGAGGAGGCCTGTGTGGCCAGCAGTGCGAACATTATAGGCTGATGCCACCTTCACACAGATCACCTCACCATGGTGGTTTTATATTTGTTTGCAACACAACCAATACAAACTTCCTAGTAATAGAAAATCCATACTAATACACACAATAACAGTAGGTTGTTACCGTCAATATGTGTTGGACTAGAATATTTGATAATGTGCCAACAGACCGTCCCGTACTCCCGTAGGACCAAGTTATTAAACATTTAACGTTCATCTATTTATACCACATGTAATGAAGACCTTATTTGTTTATTTAACCATTTATGTATGTGTGTATTTTTTGTGTGTTTAAGATATAAATAGACAAGAAAAAAGAAACAGCAAAATACGTACAAACGTGATGCTTATTTCTAAAGAAATCTCTTAGCAGACTTAGTACATGTTTGTTTACAATTTTAGTAGGAATTGGTGATTTGGTGATTTTTTGTGTATTTGTGTAGAGGTATAATTTGTTGTGAGAAAAGTTATTCATTGATATTTGCAATGAGGGAAGCAGTAGTGAAATAGGTTTTTTTTCTTTTTTACTTAATACAAGATGGCAGGGATATATACGAGTTGTAGGTGGTAGGTGCGAACCCAGGCAGGCGCTTTACTTTGTGTAAATTAAATAATTTGTGATGAAATCATCACCACTGCTCTCAAAACGGTGAAGGAAAACATCGTAAGGAAACCGGCATGTCCCAGAACCAAAAAATTCGAAGCCATGTGACATCTACGAACTCACACTGGGCCCGCATGGTGAATTACGGCCCACTTCCTCTCGCAGAGAGGAGGCCTGTGTCCCAACAGTGGGAACATTATGTATAGGCAGATTTAGCTTTTAGCTTTTTTTTTAGCTTTAGCTTTAATTTTCACTACCAAACACTCGTCTTTAGCAACCTTTAGACCCAGCTATCAAACTAACGTGAAAACAACCGATTTACGAAATAAATGTCCTATTATGAAAATCTTTATCTGCCGTTCTCGCCGCGAAAATACATAAACACTCACATAAATAGGGTTTATAGATAAACCTCTTACAAATATACATAGGTACAAATAAATAAATAAAATTGAAGTATCTGAACAGCTTTTTACTAAATGCATATGAAAGTACTAGCAGCGCCCCGCGGTTTCACCTGGATAAGTTTCGATTCCATGGGAATATCGGGATAAAAAGTATTCTATGTGTTAATCATAGTTACAAACTATCTGTGTGTTACATTTCATCCAAATCCGTTCAGTAGTTTTTGCTTGAAAGAGTAACAAATATACATACATCCATCCATCCTCACAAACTTTCACGTTTATAAATTAAGTAGGATATACGATACTTATAAAAATAAAACTTTTTTGGCTGTCTGTTTGTTCCGGCTAATCTCCGAAATGGCTGACTGATTTTGACGGGATTCTCATGACTGACAGATCATAGCTGATGTTATAAGGAGCTAACTTAGGCTACTTTTATTTTAGAAAAAGAATTAGGGTTCCACGCAACAAACTTAAAACCCATGAAATTGCCGACATCAATGCGGGCGAACCCGCGGACCGAAGCGAATAGAAAATAAATCTCTAAAGGGGTATCTAATAACATTATAGGATGTCACACTGAAACTAATTTTCTCTACATTAGTTTGAAAAGGCGTTTTCGTCTAAGTACAGTATTTCAGACTTTTTTTATGAATAAATGGGTCTGGATTACGGCCCATGGTCATACTCGTACGTTTAAATTAAATGTCTAATTTGTATGTACGGTAACAAAATGAGATAAGTAAGGGTCGTCGGATATAGTCGAAGTTTATTAAGAAACTGATGGATGTTTTCGTATAAATTTAAATTAAATTAATAGAAAACAAACAGATATTTTTTTTTTTTCATTTTTTTTTTTTTGTTGTTGTGGCTAAATAATAACAGCCGCACAGGTCGATCGATCAGGTTAAGCTACGCTTGCCGCGGTTGGTCTGTGGATGGATGGCCATCTTTACATACCGAGACCCCTCCGTGCCTCGGAAAGCACGTTAAGCCGTTGGTCCCGGCTGTCATTCGTGGATCTTTGACAGTCGTTACGGGTCGTCAGAAGCCCGAAAATCTGACAACCAGTCTTACCAAGGGGTATCGTATTACCCAGTAACTGGGTTGTGGAGGTCAGATAGGCAGTCGCTCCATGTAAAATACTGGTATCCAGCTGCATCCGGTTAGACTGGAAGCCGACCCCAACATAGTTGGGAAAAGGCTAGGCAGATGATGAAACAGATCATTTATCAAATTAAATTTCATTCGAAAACATCCATCGCTTTCTTATTAAACTTCTATATCTGACGACCCAACCAGGGTCGTCAGATATAGTTGAAGGTTAATACTTGAAGGTGAAAACTTATTCAAATTCAAATTCAAATTCAAAATATTTATTTGCCAGAAAAATACATTTTTAACAAGGAAAGATCTTACAGCCTAAAAGTTATTGTATTCTGCCTGCAAGCAAGCGTGCAAATTACATTTAATAATAGTCAGTCATTTTCATATCGGACCAAACACAAATTGAGCGTTATTATGATAAATTTAAAAATATATATATATATAAAAAGACAGACCAAATCAAATTAATAATGAAGCATTTAAAACTTATTATAAAAATGAACAAAAATTAATAAATAAAAATGTCAATACAATAGAATGTTCATAATTAAAATTTCAATCAAATAAAATGAAATGTCAATAAGAACTTAAAATCGGAAGTCATTCAAATAAATTTAAATGTCAATAACTGTAATTAAAAAAATGTCAATAAAATAAAAAAAAAACAATTAGTATTTAATGAAAATTACTATTCCATACCTACAATTATCTGTCCAATTACTCATAAATAATAATTAATTCAATATTTAACAACTATGTCTATGTTCTATAAATTCCTTAAGGTTATAGAAGCAACTATTTTGTAGCCACTCTGTCAATTTGATTTTAAAAACATTACCCTGTAATAATTTTAATTCTTTTGGTATGTTATTATAAATCAATATACACATATTATACACATTTTTCTTGTAAATATCTTTATGACCAGATGGATGATATAATAAGTCTCGAAACCTAGCCCTTTTTTGTCTTGGCACAACTTCGCTATGTTGCTTAAAGTAATGTATGTGTTTCTTTGTAAAAACGCAGATGTCTCGTATGTACATACAGGGTAGTGGAAGAATTTTACTCTTTTTAAAGAGAGGTTTACAGCTATCTAAAAACCATGCCTTGTATATTACCCGGATGCAACGTTTCTGGAGCTTGAAAACTCTGTCGGTATCGGTCGAATTACCCCACATGATAAGTCCATAGCTTAGGACAGATGACACATAGCCATGGTAAGCTGAAAGAGCAGCTTCTACAGAAACATTTTGCCGTAGCTTTTTTAATGCAAACACAAATCTATCAAGTTTTTGACATACATGTTCCACATGGCTTTTCCAATTGAGATTTTTGTCTATATTAATACCTAAAAATTTTATTTCATGCACTTGTTCTACTTCTTCATTTTTATAGCTAATATCTAAAGCTAGTTGTTTAGTATTATACGAGTTAAATTCTATTAATTTGGTCTTGCTAACATTTATATTTAAGTCATTATTTGCCATCCAACTAATTATAGCTGACAAGGTCTCTTCGGTAACTGATTTGTAATTGTTTTTATCCTGGCACTTTATAATAACTGTCGTATCATCTGCAAAAAGAATACATTTCTGCAGAGTGGCCTCAGGAAGATCGTTTATGTAAAGTAAGAAAAGCAAAGGACCGAGGATGCTACCCTGAGGCACACCACACTTATTTATTATAGCTACTGATTTAAATTTCTCTTTAGAATATATTCTGTCCCGTTTCTTTATAACTTTGGATATCTCTGTATATTGCTTCCTATTTCTTAAATAACTAGATATCCATTGATAGGCATTGCCCCTTATGCCGTAAAAGTCTAATTTGTATAATAGCTTAGAGTGATTAACAAAATCAAAGGCCTTACTCATATCTAAAAATATTGACACCGCTGGATTACCATTGTTAATATTTTCTGTTACAAGTTTAATAAAGTTGAAGATGGCAAGAGCAGTTGAACAACCTTTACGGAAGCCAAACTGCTCTTTACATAATATGTCGTGTTTACTGAGAAAATTATTTAACCTAATATGCATTGCCTTCTCAAAAATTTTAGATATGATGGGTACTATTGTGATCGGCCGGTAGTTATTTGGGTCTGACTTATTTCCCTTCTTAAATAGTGGTTTGACGATGGACATTTTGAGCTGATCAGGAAATACACCTTCCGAAAAAGATAGGTTTATAACATGTGCTAGTGGATGACATATATAACTAGCACAAGCCTTCAAAACTTGTGTGGCGACGCCGTCATATCCACTAGTTTTACTATTATTTAGGGACATTATTATTTTATACACTTCTTTTGCATCTACAGGATTTAGGAAAATAGTATTAAGATTTTTATTATTTTGATTAAGCTTAAAATTATTCGAATTAAATGGTTGATTAGATGTCAAATTAATAAAATAGTCATTAAATACATTGCAAATGTCAGATGGATTATTATATGTTACATTATTGTAATTTATTTCATCAATGTCATTTTTATACAAATTATTATTATGTATCGTTGAGGATATTGCATTCCACGTAGCTTTACATTTATTCTTATGTTTTTGTATACGCCGGGTATTCATAAGTTTCTGAGCTTTCTGTGCACAACGTTTAAACATCAGATTATAAAGTTTGTAGATTTTCTCATTTTGTTTTTTATTAATTTTGCAAGTTCTAAATTTTAAATAAAGCTGTCTTTTCGTTTTGCTAGATTTTTTAAAGCCTTTCGTTATCCAATTTTGTGTAACTGGTTTATTATTAACCTTAACCTTAATCACCGGAAAGCACAGATCGTAATATAATGTGAATGTTTCATAAAATAAATTGAAGGCTTCTGTTAGAGTGTCCGAGTTAAATGTTTCCGAAAATGAGAGAGAAGACATACATTCTCGAAATTTCTCAAGGTTTTCCGCACAGTAGTCACGTTTTAATTCAGACCAACAAGTTATTGTTTTGTGTTTATTCGTTTTTACAGTAACAGTTTGTGCCGTTTCGTGATCTGACAAGCTTAGGTAAAGAATTTCTGACTGAACACTCCGTATGTTACTGGCGATTTGGTCAATGCACGAGTTCGCCCGAGTAGGTGACTTTATGTGTGCTTCAAAATTGTAGTTACTTAATATACTTAAAAGTTCCTTTGTTGAGGAATTATGTTTTAAAATATCGATATTCCAATCACCACAAATTATAATTTTTTTCCTCTTGTATTGGTCCGTCAAGTAATTTAACAAATTCTATCTCTATATATCTCTATGTATCTCCTTTGGCGACTGTACTTTATAATTATCAATCGCTTCATTTTCATAACTAGAACTAAGATAGTGTTGTTATTGGTTCGTTTTACGCACATCCCTCGCTAAGAAAGAAAAGAAAGAAAGTAAAAGTATTTATTGCGACTCGTATAGGAAGATCACAAACTAAACTAAACACAATAACAAAAATAAAAATCCATATTATATAAAAAAAAGTAATAAAAAGAAAAATTAAACAGAAAGCCTCCTATACGAGGCCAAAAGGCTAAGCATCCTCGCTCATTTCTGGTGACAACGCAGCCTTCTTCATAATATACTTAACCATAGATATGTATATTTACATTTCTATGTACAGACGCCAGCACATCAACCTCCCCCAAACTGTCAAGTTTTCCCAATCAATTTTGAACCTTATGCTTTAGTAATAAAGTTGAAAATTTATTAAAAAAATTTGACAGATTGTAGTAGGTTGATGTGCTTAACAGAAGGGTTAGGTAGAGGTGTAACTATGTATAATACCAGCACCCACATTTTGCCAGTGTAATAGGGGGCGATCCTCATGCTATCTACCGGGCACAAACCAGAATCCGGGCTGCTAATGAGAAATTCCTAATGGAAAAACCCAATAACACTTTACCCGACCTGGGAATTGAACCCCGGAACTTCACGCTCAGCAGTAGCGCTTGCGACCACTAGACCAATGTGCCGGTCTCGTCAAGACCCTTTTCATCACAATTTTCAAAACAAAATTTAAGTCAACAGGGCGACGCGCGACGTTCCTACGGCATTTTTTTTTTTTTTTTTTTTTTTGGATGGGAAATCATCTAATGACTCCTCCCGCTCTGGGTGGAGCGGAAGGGAGTGTCAGACTCTTACTGACTAAAACCCACCCGTGTTCCTTCCTTAGCCCTTTATGTTCCGGGGCAGCGGTAACCCTTTCGGACGATCCCGCTACCCCGGCAGGCTTCAGCCCTGGCGGGCCCCTTCCTTAATGCTGACATCTCTTTGAGGCGCGCGTGGAACACATACGCGCCGTCCGGCACGGGCCTGGTCCTGATCGGACAGAGAGCTACCCATTACTCTCCGTCCGCAGGCCCGCGCCTACGGTGGCCGGGAGTCGTCACGCGGCTCCCGACGCCCGTAGCGTCTCCCGCGGCGGCTGAGGCGTGCGGCTCTCTCCCTGAGCCGTCCCGCCACCTCCTTCGCTAGCATGACTGCTTCGCAGAAGGAGGTGACCGCCTCCCACTCCCTCTCGCCCCGGACCATGGCTTGAACCAGGGCCGGACGCGAGAGGTCGCCGCCGTTGCCGATCGCCTCTACGAGGACACGGCGGTGCTCCGCCCAAGCGGGGCAGACCTCCACCGTATGCTCCACCGTGTCCTCTGGGCGATCCTCGCAGTGGTGACACCCGGGCGTCTCCTCCCGCCTGATGATGTGCAGGAACCTCCCGAAACATCCGTGTCCGGTGAGGACCTGCGTCAGGCGGTAGGTGAGAACGCCGTGACGCCTCTCTAGCCACTCCTCAAAGAGGGGTCTTATCGCCACTATCGTGGCGTGCCCTGCGCTGGGTTGCGATAGTCGCTCTCTCCATGCCCCCATGAGATCACGCCGGAGGTCTGTCCGCTCCGCCGCTATTTGCCGCGGAAGCGGAGTTTCCCCCCGGCGTAGTGCCTCCGCGCGCCACTCGTACAGGCGCGCAAGGACTTTCGCCTCCAGATCCCATGGCGGCATTCCGGCAAGGAGGCTTGCCGCCTCGCCCGAGATCGTGCGGTATCCCCGGATCAGCCTTACGGCTACCACCTTTTGGGGCGCGTTCAGGTAGTGGGCGGCTCGCAGCCGCAGTGAACGCGCCCACACCGGGGCCCCATATAGGGCCATGGACCGCACGACCCCCGCGTAAAGCCTCCGGCAGGAGGCGTTTGGCCCCCTAAGGTTGGGCAAGAGCCGCTTGAAGGCGGCCCCGGTCCGTTCCAGTTTGGGGGCCAAACGTCGAAAATGTTCGACGAAGTTCCACCGGCTGTCGAGGACGAGACCCAGGTATTTCATCGTTGCCTCGACGCCGATGTGAACCCCTCCTACCATCAGTTGGAATCCCGATGGTGGCCCGTTCCGGAGCCCATGAAAAGACATGGCCCCGGACTTGTGCAATGCCACCTCGAGACCCAACCGCCGGATCCTCTCCACGACTATCGCAACCCCTCGTGTCATTGCGTCGGCCGCCGCCTGATGCGACCTCCCCTGCGCCAGGACCAGCGTGTCGTCAGCGTAGCAAACCACGCTGACGCCATCAGGGAGGTCGGCCCGCAGCACCCAGTCGTAACCGATGTCCCACAGGAGCGGCCCCAGAACCGATCCCTGTGGGACACCGCACGACATCTCTCGCCGGTTCCAGTTCCCATCGCGACCAGGGTAGATGACGGCTCTGTCCGTCAAATACGCCCCGACTATTCGACGGAGGTAGGTCGGCACCCGGTGATACCGGAGTGCCTCCCCAATGCAGCTCCAAGGCAGGGTATTAAACGCGTTGGCGATGTCGAGTGACACCGCCACGACGACCCCACCCTGGGACACCGCGTCCCCCGTCGTGAGGGCTCTCACGCGCATGATGGCGTCCACCGTCGAGCGCCCCTTGCGGAAGCCAAACTGGCTGTCCGCAAGATCCGGCCCTGTCCTCCCCAGGTGCCCGACGAGGCGGCCTGCAATTACTCTCTCAAAGAGCTTGCCCACCTCGTCGAGCAACACAATGGGCCGGTATGCGGACGGAGAGTCCGCAGGGCGCCCTGGCTTCTGAATGAGGACCAGCTTCCCCGTCTTCCAACGGAGTGGAAACTGGCCTCTCTCCATACATGCGCTTAAGAGCGCCTCCAGTCGAGGCCCGAGAGCCCTCGAGGCCAGGACCCAGGCTTTACCCGGCAAGCCGTCGGGTCCTGGGGCGGTATTTTTGGCCTTCAGCCTGCCTACCGCCGCTCTCAGATCTACCCCGGTCACTTCAGGGATGTCGTCGTCGCCGTTCGCGTGGTCCGCTTCGGGCACCGCAAGTGGCGGAGCCATGGGCGGGGGAGTGTGCTCCCCGCGTGCAGGGAACAGAGCGCTCACCACCTCCTCCACCAGCTGGGGGCGGAGACTCTGCGTCAACGGGGGGGCCCAGGTGCGGAGTTTATTCCGCACCATTTTGTAAGGGCGCCCCCATGGATCTCTGTTCAGAGTCTCCACCATCTCCTCGCGGGCCGTATCCTTGGCCCGCAGGACAGCCTCTTGGAGGGCGGTCTTCGCCGCTCTGTACCCCTCGTACAGCTCCGCCTCCGTGGCTTCCGCATCCGGAGGGCGGATGCGGAGCCTGCGGTGCCTGGTGTACCGGTGTCGCACGTTGACGCACTCCTTGCGTAACGCCTCAACCTCCTGCGACCACCAGTACACCTGATGTCGGGCGCATCCTGGCCGGGCTCGGGGCATTGCCACGTCACAAATCTCGGACATGGCCTCCCGGAACCACTCCGCCTCATCGTCAATATCGGCAGGCCTGTCCGGTGATGACACCCAGGCCTGCACGATCGAGGCTTCCAGGAGGAGCTCCCGGTCCAGCTGCTTCAGCGCCCACCGCGGACCACTCGGGGCCTGTTGGACCAGCGCGCTAGAGGTCTGGGCGGAGACCTCGAATCGGATATACCGATGGTCGGAGTAGGTCTCCACCTCCTCCATGACGCGCCAGTCAATGACACGCTGTGACAGAGCGGGGCTGGCGAACGAGATGTCCACTACGGACTCACCCCGCATCCGCACACACGTAGGCACAGAACCCCGATTTAGGACGACCAGGCCTGTTTCCAGAGCCCAGTCCTCCACCATCCTACCCCGCACATCCGTGCAACGGGAACCCCAGGCCAAATTCTTGGCGTTGAAGTCCCCGAGCACTAGCACGGAGCAGGAACGGTTTCCGGCGACGACGACACTCAACTCTGTTAAAGAGTTCTGGAACTCGGCGAGAGTTCGGCTCGGAGAGAAGTATACTCCCACTACTACAATCTCTCCGAACCGTGCTGCTACGCACCCCTGTCCCTTCGTGACACCTTCGAGGGACGGGGTACCGGCGGCAGCCGACGAAATTATGGTCACTGAGCCGCTCAGGTCCTCCACCCAGTTATCCCTGGGCGGGACAAAGTACGGCTCAGCGACCACGGCGATGTTAATCGACCACTGCGCCATGCTCTGGAGCAACAGATCCTGAGCGCAGGCGCAGTGGTTGATGTTCGCCTGGAGGAGGCGCAATGGAGGAGCCATTACTCCTCCATTTCTGCCTCCTCCCGAGCCCCTTGTGAGGGCTCCCCGGTGGCGGCGGCGGCGGCGGCGGCGGCGGCGGCGGCGGCGGTGGCAGCAGTGGCGGCGACGGTGGGGGTGGCGACGGTGGCGGAGGGCCTACCTTTTCTCCTGGTTTCGGCGGGTGGAGCGCAGGACTTGCTCCCCGCCCGGTGATCGGCCGGCTTGCCAGCAGCCGCACATGCGACGCAGTGCGGCGCGGCGTTGCACGAGCCGGCCGTATGTCCGGGCTGACCGCAGCGGAAGCACAGAGTGCTGCGGTCCTCCGAGGTGCACTGGACGCCAACGTGGTGCCCCACATGGCATCGATAGCACCTCAGAGGTCTGGGTTCCAGCAGTTTGACCTGCGCTGACACCCAGCCCACCAGGAGCCTACGGCCCTCCACTATCGTTCTGGCCGCCGTCACGGGGCAGCTTACCGTTACGGTTCGCATGCCCGCAAAGTCAGGACGTATGGTGCCCGCCTTCACCTGGTCGGCCAGACACCCGCCCGTCCTGACGACGGCGGCCACTACCTCTCCCTCCGTTACGGAGTCATCCAGGCCCATAATGCGCATGTCTGCGCACTTGACGGGCCTGGAGACTCGAGCCTCATCCGCATTGAGGGACGCCCTTAGCTTCTCAGCTAGGGCGTCAGCGGTGGGGCCACTCGTCGCACCGGGGATCTCCAGCATGCGGGCACCAGTGGCGGTCACCCTATGCCGGAGGCCTCCGGTGATCCCCAGCTCCTGGAGGTCCACCGTCGCTTTCGCCTTTGTGAGCACGTCGCAGTACGTCACACCCCTCTTAACCGCGTCCGGCTGTAGCGTTATTACTACAGCCGCGGTCTTCGGGGCGCGAAGCCTAGCCGCGACGGCTCGCTCCGTGCGGCGCCGCCTTTGCGCCTTTTTCCTCCCCGCCTTGGCCGCCTTCTTCTTCTCCCCGACCACCTGCCACTCGGCTTCGGTCGTGGGAGGAGTGGGAGTTTTTTGGGGGCAGGTCTTAGGCTCTGGGGCCTTCACCACCCGTGCCGTCCTGCCCTTCTTCTGGGCCTGCGCCGCAGTCTTGCCGACAGGCGCCGGTTTTGCCGGCGCCGGGGCTCCGCCAGCCGACGCTGGTTTCGCCGGCGCCGGGGCTCCGCCAGCCGACGCCGGTTTGGCCCGTCCAGACGGCCCGGGTTTCGGGGCGGCAGCTGCCGCAGCGGCCGCGTACGAGGCCGCCTTCGTCCCCGAGGCCGTCTTGCCCGCTAGGGGGGGACGCAGGACTATACCCTCCAGGGCGGCGAACCGCGCCTGGAAGGTCGCCAGCACGGCATTAGATATCTCATTCATCTGACATTTGAATCACTCGACTGTAAAAATTAAAAGAAAAGCAAAACAGTTTTAAATTCGCGCACCGTTAAGCAAAATAATCAAAACACAAGCAACCCGTTAACCTAAAAAATGAAGAATAAACCATTAAAATGATATCATCCGCAAACAAAGGGTTATTCTGTGACGAAAAATGGAAAAAGCTGCAATAGTAGGTAAGTACATATTTAGCTAATCTAACGAGATACCGTCTCGAAGGACCAATTAGGTCACATTTAGTACTAAAAAGCAAAAAAGCGGCGAAGTGGGAGTCGGACGCGCACAAGAAGGATTTCGTACTACTTACCGTATAGTATTTTTTTCTCACGAAGCGACACGCGCTTTACTTTACGTTAAAAATTTGTACAAACACGATGTTTATGTGTGTGCAAGCGCAGGAGCTCTCGGTACCGTCCGAAACAATGGCGAAATCGGAAGTGTGTGTGTGTGTGCGTGTCTCTGATATGTGCCTACGCTACACGTTTGCACGCACACATTCACAGGTACAGACGCCACCATATCAAGCTACTACAATCTATCAAATTTCTTTAATAGCTTTTCAACTTTATCGCTAAAGCATAAGGTTCACAGTTGCATGGGAAAATTTGACAGTTTCGGGTAGCTTAATGTGCTGGCGTCTGTACCATGTTTGTACACTTAGTTAACACAAATAAAGCGCGCTGTATACTGTACAAAATTGAACATTACATATGAGCATGAGCAATAAATGCCAAATGAAACTCATTTTTTGTATCGGAATGTAAACCTTCTTTAATTTTGAACTTTATCTTATTTTTAATATTTGTTTCAAACTCAAATAAAAAAAAAACAATTAAACCATTTGCACGTTTTTTTTTTTAATTGACAAGGAGTCGCTCAGTCAGAAATATAAAACTAGTTGCCCATTCCAAAGCGTAGTAGGTAACTATGGAGAAGAACGGGCAAGAAACTGTTGTCATAGTGGCCATAGTACCTACTCGTAGTATAGTAGTACAGTTCAAAAGATACAACCCTGTGACAGACGGACGGACAGTGAAGTCTAGTAACAGGGTCCGGTTGGCATCCTTTGGGTCCAGAACGGAACCCTTAAAACAGAGCTAATCATAATAGAAAGAGAAAGGTCACTGAAGCAATAACAGTTTTAATTACGTTAAAAATTATGTTGGTACCAACTTTTCCGGTTGGTATCTTCGCCAGTCCGTTTCATTTTACGGTAATGTTTATTTCTGCGCGTAACGACGCCCGCAATTTGATATTTTTTACTCGAATATTGAAAATGGAGTTTAAAAAATTTAAAAATAATTTTTTCCCTCTTTCTTCTATCTCTTCGGGAGATTAGTTTTGAAACTCCGCATCTCCCCAAGTGTATATCTTACAGGATAAGATCTTTTATTTAGAAAATGGTTGTATAGAATCTGTATGTTTATAAGTTGTGCTGATTTTGTTAGTTCAATGCAAACTCGTTAGCATTTTCGTCGTATGAACTGGTTCGATCGAATCAGCTAAATATTTATTTAAAACGGGGATTTTTAAAACATAGGTGGAAGGTACAATGTTCTCGTAACAAATTACTTTTATTTATTCATCATATTTATCTTTTTATGATTAAATAATTAAGATCGTACTTTAAGAACGCCAAGCGGTTGGGCGACTCTTCACCGGACCTGGGGGCTGGTAGTCTATTTTAAGGCCAAAGAATCAGCATTGCCATCCAACGCACTTTTCCTACGAACGATTTTTTTGATGCCTAATGCGCTTCTCTCTTTTTTTTACATACGTGTACATACAATATACCTATTTGAGTATTAACTTGTATAATAGCTTATTTAAGATTTTTCAAAATAAATGAGAAAAAAGTAAGGACGAGAATTCCTTGAATCGTATAAATAATTTTGGTCTTTTAAATGAAAAACGGTTATCAATTTCAACTATTCCCAAGAATGATTACTAAAACTCCCACGACTTAAACCACAATCAAAGTAATAAACGAAATACATTTTAAACCCAAAATCACAGGCAATAATACTTCGAAATAATACTTCGAAATTCCACAAGCGAAACTCAAACGAGTTGCCAATGGGCAATAGCTTGAAACAATCAACATTGCAAACTCCTGAGCAGTTATCAGCAATTAACAGACCTTACAGAAGTTACCGACTCGATAATCGACTAAAACAAAATTAACACAACTTCAAAATCAGTTTTCTGCGCTCCTTCACGACTTTCGCAGCGTCCCTCCTTATCGATTTTAATATTAACAGCTCGAATCTACTTTCTTTCGAAAGTTTCTGCAAGTTTTCTTGCTTCACGTTTCCAGTTTGGAACTTGGATTTAGAGTATTATCTTGGATATCTATCTTGCGGTAGAGGGACGCTATTGGATGCTATAAGAATGTGACCTTTCTTCAAAATATTTTCATTATCCAGCCTGAGGAAGGGCGCCCACGAGAAACTTTTGTCTCGACCACTAATTTGTCTCTCACATCAAGTCTATGAAAGTGCAGTCTTTGTCGCGTTGCTACATGCGCGCACTTTCATACAAACCCGTAGACTTGATGTGGGAGACAAATTAGTTACTGAGACAAAAGTTGCTGGTGGGCGCCCTCCCTGACCCAATGGGCGCATATTACTTTCCTGTGTTATCGTGATGCCGTGACGCGGACGAGGACATCCACTCGTAATAGATAGATTACACAGTACAACCTAGATCGAATACATGCCTTTATAACTGTCTGGCGGTGTTGAGTATTTTGTATATAGCCTACGCAAATGTCCTGCAGATCTGGTAGCGTCGTGTGACGGGTCGTTGAGCTCCCTAAAATAGGTTTGAGCTACACGATGACTGATGCATGCTACCGTCAGTTAGGACAGGTCAACTCCAAGCCGCAATGACTCTTTCTTCAATAGGTCCTTTCAGATATGGCCCTGCATTGTTAGACTGACATAAAATCCTAAAAATATAATGTTTGGACTTTTTTAAAGAGACCATGACCTCAGAGTTTGTTTCGACATTTCTTCTCAGGGATCTGTTAGCTAGGAAATGCCGGCGCCATCTCATCATCATCATCATCATCATTTCAGCCGAAAGACGTCCACTGCTGGACATAGGCCTCCCCCAAGCACTTCGACCGATTCTGTGCTTCTCGCATCCAACGGGTTCCTGCGGCCTTCACAAGGTCGTCGGTCCACCTTGTGGGAGGCCTTCCAACGCTACGTCTTCCGTTACGCGGTCACCACTCCAGAACCATCGGCCATCTGTTCTGCGAGCAATGTGCCCTGCCCACTGCCACTTAAGTTTGGCAATTCTTCGGGCTATGTCGGTTACCTTGGTTCCTGAATGAATGATCAACTTACAGAAATAAACAATAATTTCTTTCAGTATCGTCACGTTAGAAATTACAAAAGCGCACAATTGTTAATTTTAACACAATTCACAACACAATTTTGTAATTAGATAATGCCAATCTATTCAATGTCTAGCTAGATGACGGTCTATCCTCCAGACAAAATGTTTTTTACTTGTCCGACTTTCAGACAAACGACTGGCCATTCCTTCGACAGATTTAAGCAACATTCCCTCGAATATTCTGCATATTTCAAGTTCAGCATCTAAACGAACGAGTACCCATGTGGGTTGATGGGATAGCATAAATACTATAAAGTAGTTTTATTTTCTCCATAAAATATACCATTAAGGGCTATCAAAACACAGTAACAAAACTGTAAGATGCAACTAGAAGAACGTCATCAAAGATGGTAACCGACCTTATCAGCGGCTGCGTGTGCCAAATTCGCACAGTTTTAAACTTAATTTCCTTACTGCAATCATCTTGGCAGGGTAACATGCTCCAATTGAATATAATTGGGCTCGTTTAGATGTGAAAGGTAGGCGAAAAAGGGGGCGATGGTCAATTGTTTTTAAAGGTTTATAATTGGAATTGTCAACAATTTTAGAGTACTCAACCTAGTTCTGTAGAACTGCTGACAGGACCAAGTTCCATATGATGCTTGGGGTGGCCCCCCATCACACATCAAGATGTAGCCTTGGAGCATTGGCTCCAATGTGTGTATCGGGCCTGGACAGATATTGGACAGGATTTTACTGATTTTGCTCAACAATGGATGTGGTGCCAAGTTTAAACAAATGGACAAGGCCAATATGTAGCGCCGGCATAATAGGGGCGAGCTGGATGCCATTAACCGCCAAAAATTACAAATCTCAAATCTCAAATCGTTTATTGCAATCCATAATGTACAATTACAGGTGGTAAATAAAAAATAATAGAAACAATTATGGACCCTGTCGGGCACAGCAAATTTTTCAAATAAGTAGAGAGAGGAAGAGCGCTTTATTAACTTTCCTTGTTGTGTACGTCTGGCTCTTACCTTAGACATTTTGGAAAACCCGATAAAACTATGCTCGTTCTGACCACCGAACCCAGGATCTCGCGCTCAGCAAACGTGCTAAGTGATACAATACAGTGATAAAAATGAAGATTTTTGTTTATCTAATAGCTGATCTATGAAGGTTGAAATACCCAGTTCATGCCTGAAGTAACTGTACTTACTTAAATTCAAAAATCTGGAAAAATACACTAGGATTCCTCTGGGGTTTTCAAAAAATGCAAAGAAATTTGACAAAATTCGCGATGTATTTTCACATCGACACAGGTAGTTTTTGCTCCATGCTCGCAAAATATTTTGGTATATGACGAATGTTGGGAATCTGCAGCGAAATGCCGGCTACATGCTGACGTAAGTATATTGAATTCAGTACTTTTATGCGAATAGTAGGTACCAATCGAAGTAAAAACAGACCGGATTTTTGTCATAAGTGTTCCTTTTTGCCAATTTAGAATTTTTTTTTCATTGCTTTTAGGAATTCCTTCCTATGCTGCACCGGTTGACGGCATGCATGACGTCAACGCCAGCTGTCGCTGAAAACCAGCGGTGTGGCTCTGTCTCGCAGTGTCATAGCATTACGCTGAACGATGGCCTTTTTTGTGAATACGACGCATATTTCCCCCAACTTGTTCTTATTGTGTGTGCTTTATTTTTTTTATTGTTATTTATGCATCACATTTAGTACAAATAAATGTTATTTTTTTCTAATTTTATCACGGCATTGGTAAAAAATATGTCTACCTAGGGAAAGTCATCCAGCTCGGTAGACACAACTTTGACAAAGAAGCCGACTGAAGGATTCGGTTGGGTTGGGCAGGCATTGGAAATCTTTCTCAAGTCTTCTCGGCGCCTATCCCGCAATGTTTCAAGACTAAGGTCTTGAACCAGTCCGTCTTACCCGTTATGACGGTGCCACTGACAGTCAGGTTGGTCCATAAACACAAGGTCGCTCAGTGCTCTATGGAGCGGGCTACGCTCGGAGTTTCTTGAAAGGATATTATCAGAAAGAAAGTTATTCGGAAAAGAACCGGAGTTACCGACTTGCAGAGTAAGCAAGTTGAAGTGGCAGTGGGCTGGCCATGTTTTTCGAAGGACCGATGGCTGGTGGAATTTTTCAAACATTTCCTTACTAAAAGTTCCCTGCTGACCCAATATTGATCCCGAAATACTTACAAAACAACATGTACCTTCTGTCCAGCATCAATCATGTTGATTCGTCTTCATCAACAATGCATCACGAAGGATACAGCCAACTAACAATTATTCAAGTCAACTATAGAACAATGTTTGTTCCGCACAATATCGAACTTTGACTAAGGTGGTATAGGTTGGGTGCACACTGAGGGCGCGAAAACTGTACAGACGCCAGCACATCAAGCTACTACAATCTGTCAAATTTCTTCAATAGATTTTCAACTTTATCGCTACAACATAAGTTTCAAGGTTTATTTATTTATTTAATACTTTAAGCACAAAAATGTACAGAGGCGGACTTAATGCCATAGGCATTTTCTACCAGTCAACCTTTGGGTGATGCAGAGACAAACAGTGGTAGGTGCAATCATGAACATTCAGGAATAAATATTTTAATTAATATAAAGGTACGCATAAACTTATAAAAACTATGAATATAATATATAAATAATTACATATAAATATAAGCATAAATAAATATACATAAAAACACGAATATACTTACTAAAAAGAAATAAGACAAACAATGAGAAAATATTACCGTTGTGATGATACTGCCAGCTTCTTGCGAATGTGCTCACGAACCTTAACTTTAAAGGATAATCGGTTGGTTGCCATCCTGATTTCCTGCGGGAGCGCATTCCACAGGTTGATTCAGGTTGATTGGGAAAATTTGACAGTTTCGGGTAGCTTGATGTGCTAGCGTCTGTACACTGCGAGGGCCGAAGTAGTTAAGACAGGGAAAAGAAAGGTCAATTTCAGGATATAGTAGGTACTGTGGGGGCGTCAAAAAATACAACGTTATATTTAATACGTTTACTCTCCAACGCGCATATTCTCTCACTGTTTTTTCCAAACAAAAACCTAATACAAAAATTTGAAGCTCATTCTATATTCGCTTGACTGTTCGAATGCAACCAGAGTTATTTTACTGCCAGCCTGCACTACAAAAGGTCGAATTTTGCAGACAACCTTTACAGTAGGTACTGTTAGGACTCCTCAGTTCTGCTTCCGGAATGAATGAATGCGCAGCATCCAATGAAATTTTAATTTATCTATTTATTTTCAAGAAGACGTGTTCGCTTTTGCGCAACTAAAACAATTCTGCCTTGCAATGAAAGAATCGCTTCTTCTACAATTATTAAACAGCACCCTAATTTCGTAATATTAATCTAAATCTGAATCATTTTGAAGGATATTGCTAATCCATTACCTCATATATTCGAAAAATGTGTCTGCTGAACAACGTAAACAACGCAATGTATGTTGTTGATCTGTCAAAATTAAACCCATTGCTACTAATAGTGTGTTACGCAATTAGCTCGCTGATCCTAAATTCGCTTGAGTGATCGAATGCAGCCAGAATTATTTTTCTGCCAGCCTAACCCAAGTGCACCTAGTGTTCGGTAAACGCTCTCGCAGACAGACGCGACGCGACGTTGCGACATGATTTTGGTAGAACAATTTACATTAAGTTTTTATATAAATTGTTCTACTAGAGTCGCGTCGCGCTGGTCTGTGGGAGCCTTAAGTTTAAATTCTAATTAGGTAAGTCTGGTCATGGTAATCACAAACTCGTGTAAAGATACCGACAGTTGTTTACATAATAAAAAAACACGCGAGACCTGAGATTATGTACTAAGAAAAAAAAAACAACTCTACTTCCAATGAAAAAACGAGTTATCAACAAACTAAAATAGCATTGTCGAAACAGTTAATCAACACACTATCTTGTGTGCCACCACCTTAACCCCGGGTAGTGATAGCGGAGTCAATTTAAGTTGGCAACTTAATTTATACAAGTTTAGCCATACCTGCTCGAGACTTGTGGCCATTGTGGAACATTGCCTGTCTTAGCTAAAGCGAACAAATTGAGCACCCAAACGCTTGAACAATGTTGTTGGAAGTTTTTATCGCGTATTGTGAAGCTATCTGTATGGAAAGTGGACTGATAACGTTGATAACAATGGGGAGTCTTGATAGGAATGTTCTGGGAAAATCTGTGTCGTTTTCAGTATAGAAACACTGTACTGTATTAAAAGCAGTATCGATTTTTAAAAATTATCGTGGAGTTTCTCGCCGGCTCTTCTCTATAGGAAACGACTAACTGGATCCGTGCACCTAGCTTCTGACGTTCCATAAGTGCCCATGTAGGTTTATGTTAAATAAAATATTTTGTTTTGATTGGTTGACAGTCTCGTTCAACTAGGTTTAGACATGGCGCCCACTATGCGACATGCGACTGCGACAGTTCGGCGACTAGACGCAACGACAGCCTGTGGCCAACAATTTTTATATATTTTGTTCAAAACTACGCACATTTGAGTTGCAGTAGCTCAACGACAGGCTAAAGGAGTCGCACGATTTCGCTTCTTGTCACACCTGACGGATGACAGTCACATCAGGTCAGCATCTTGTTGGCGAGCTGTCGCAGACGCAAGTCGGAGAGTGTGCGAGGTGGTCAATTATTTTCGAGTACATCATGATTACCTGAAGGTCACTTGTCCGTCGAAGGACGTTCGGCCGCTTGATCGTATGACCGATGAACTGTTGATCGAATGAACGACTGACCGAAGAACGTCCGTCCCCATGATCGTTTGACCGCTGAACTGTTAGTCGAAAGAACGACTGACCGAAGATCGCCCGGCGGCATGATCATTGGACCGACGAACTGTTGGTCGAAAGAATTGACAGAAGAACGTCCGGCCCCATGATAGTTTGACCGCTGAACTGTTAGTTGAAAGAACGACTGACCGAAGAACGTTCGGCCGCATGATCGTTTAACCGATGAACTTGGTTGAAAGAACGACTGACCGAAAAAAGTTAGGCCGCATGATCATTTGACCTATCAACTGGTCGAATGAACGACTGTCCGAAGAACGAAAATCGTGGCGCACTCATTATTTCCTCGTATCGCCACGAACTATGACAATAGCGTATGCCTTGATAAAAATATGAGCTATTGAGCAAGGTAGTGAGGCTTTTGAGTCCAACAACGCGACGTCCTGGGTTTGATAACAAGGTGACGTATGAAATTTGGGTGTATTACATAGGTACCATTTAACGGACAGCATGTTGATATATGTAGCAACTGGTGATGTAAGCAGAGAGAGGAATGATGGTTATTGGAAGGGAGGAAAACAAAATAAAAAAACTTATCTTACACATTGTAATTAAACAACGAAATTTTTAGTCCATACAAACATTGATACGACATACATATTATGGAGAATTCAGACAATTTCTAGAATTTACTGCCGTCTGTTTTAGTTTCAGTAATAAATCTGCGATGTGCCCAATATCACAATGTTATCTACATAGCCATACTTGTTTTCATACCGTCTCGTATATGTATATACGAGAAGCCTGCGAGACATTATCACGTTGTTCAAGGAGACCGACCCGGACGACGTGCCGACTTTTGTGGCGAAGGAGCTGTACAAGCTGCCACACGTCACCTTCGACCCAAGCCTGCTGAAGGACATTGTCTTTCTGAAGGCCCGCCTCACGGATGTTCTAGCGAAGTTAGATGCATCCTAAAACACCGTCGCCGATTTGCGCAAAGAATTTAGCGAGTTGCGCAACAGTGTGGCGGTAACTAGGTCATTAGTCGATGCATCTAACGTAAACATGTGTCGCGGAGCCGGCCTCGATGTATCGTCAAATTCCGCGTCAGCTGTTTCGTCGCCAGCGCACCCATCGTTTGCTGAGCTTGCAGAGCGCCCCGCCCGCGTGCCCCGCAGCCCCGCGCCCGTCATCACAGCTTCTCCACGCAGCGCCGCCTGAGCCCCTCGCCCCGTCCCGCTGCTAGTGTCTGCAGCCCTGACGAAGCCCTTACAAAAGGAATCCGCTAGCATTACCGTGAATGCCCCAGGTGCTCCAAATATGAAGCCTATGCCAGAAAAGGCACTGAATAGGGCTGATGATGAGGGTTTCGTGATGGTGCAAAGGAGGAAGCGCCGATCGCGACCCAACAAGAACCGCTGTGGCAAAGCTCCTACGGAGCCCGAAGTCACCTTGCGTGCCGCAAAGCTGAACACACCGGTGTACATCTTCCGCCTACACTACACCACTAAGCCGGAGGACATCTTGGAGTACGTGCGCCAGAAGACGAAGTACACGCCGAGGGTGCAGTTACTGGAGTCGTATCGCAACGTCAACTTCAAGGCGTTCTTGGTGCGCGTACCGAATTCTTATCTGCCCGTCGTCATGGAAGAAGACTTCTGGCCGCAGGAAGTGGTGTACCGACGCTTCCGCGGACAAGTACCACAGAACAGCACAAGTACAAGCTAGTGAAGTGAAGTACTATTTTATATAATAAAAATATGTATGTTTAGATTAAAAAAGTTGCTAAATTGAAGAGTACAACTGTGACGTAGCATGACAACTGAATAGACTGGTATTACGTTTAGTTGGTTAACTAAGTCACGTGATTTTTTGTTTACCTTTATTTAACTACCTAAACCTATGGAGTATAATAATCGAATTTTCTCGCTGACAGCAGGTATAAATACCCACCTACAGAATAACAAGTAATCGAATGGAATAAAAGTCTTTTTTATTTACGTCAAAAATATAAAAGCCAAAATCTAAATAGACCTAAAAACATGCTTTAGCGTTCATCCGAATGTCAGAAAATCTTCATAAATAACACGTTACCATTCAAACTGTGATATCGCATTGTACAAAGCCCACAGATCTATTTTTGGCAAAATATTTTGATACCTCGAGGCAAACGAGTCCGTGAGGTTTTTCCTACAAAACGACTGGATGACTGTTACACCGAACTGTATCTCTTTAATGAACATCAAGAAAAACGTTCATGACTTAAGAGCGTTTACAACGTACGGCATTTCATACAAACTTTCAAGCCCTTGTTTTTCGAAATGAATGAACCGATTTTAATGAAACTTCGTACGCATAAGCAGGATACAAAGTTCTAAAAAGTTAGTAAAGAACATTCTCGAAATGTCTTATACAAAAAAAGATAACTGGAAATCTCTGTTTCTATTAAACATTTTAAAATCTGTCTAATTTGGCTATATCACTATTTTTCGAAAAAGTTCTCTACTAACTTTTTAGACGTTTGTATCCTGCTTATGCGTACGAAGTTTCATTAAAATCGGTTCATTCATTTCGAAAAACAAGGGCTTGAAAGTTTGTATGAAATGCCGTACGTCGTAAACGCTCTTAATAAAACTTCTAACAGGGTGGTTATGATGTATTTCTATAGAAACAAATGAGCATCTTGAAAAACTTCCGGGTTGTTTCACGTCCACTTGACGCACGCGTATACGTCAAAAATGGCGCTAACTATCGTCAAACCAAAAAAAGCTATGTTTCAAATTATAATTACAGAATGGCCTTGCTGTACGTCAAATAATAGCAAGTACGTAATCTTTATTATTTGACGTACGTATGTTACGTTAACCAACCGTTTGAAACAACCGGCCATTAATATTCCTAGTTCCTATTTTAATTATATAGGTTAGCGTTTTTAATTAATTGCTATTAAAAAGACAGTTGCATCGATTTTTCTTACCTTTTATTACCAACTCTAGTCTCTAGTCTATTCAATAAATATGAAACAAAACTGAGTTTTTATTTACCTATTGCATTTCTATAACCCACACTGCATAAGTACCTATTCCACAATTCTTTTTTTCCACTTTTCATAAACACGTGTGTAATCTTATCACCAAACCACATACCTACGCATTCTCCGTCCGTAAATGGGAATTCCCTCAAACCGTTCATTCCACTAGCACAATAAACTATTGACATACAGCCCCACTTGAATGAAACACAACTAACCGGTACATGATTTCTAACCAATCAATGGATGATTAGTTATAACCATAAATATCAATATGGGACGCCATTCACTAACCGATAACACGGCAATTAGTACAACTAATGCATTTTTAATTGTTAGTGACGTTAACATCAATAATAGTGGGTAAGTTCGAGTTGAATAAGCAGAAAGGGTTCTGCACATCTTTGAAGCAAGTAACCTAAAGCAGTGTTCTTAATCTCAGATAATTAGATTCCATCGCCAATTAATCAGTTATCTACTTTAGTGAAATGTATTCTAAGTTGATTTTTGAGTGACCATTTGTAACTAAAAGGTCCTAAAAAGTTTTTGGTTGCAATGGAATTTGAAATTTGTTAAGTATGACATTCGGTTTTTTGTTCCATAACTTGAAAATTATCTCAAATTCCTGGCTCTAATATACGCTAACATGAAGATAAGTCAGAGCATAGATAGCTAGTAGTAGGTATAACTCGCTTGAAAGAACTATACAGGCTGGCTATCGTTAAAAAAAGTGCTTGAAAAATGGATGACAAAGAGAGTAAACCGAAACACATACGAACGGCAAGTTAATATAAATCTTGTAATAAAAGCAAACCTTTGTGTGTTTTTGCATTGTTTTCGTTTGATTCAACATAGGTAACCAGTTTCATGGCAATCCACAACTCGACCAAGACCCTGCCATTCCTGCCAATGATGTTCTAGACAAATAAACAGTATCGTTATAGGCAGACCGCTTAACCGAGACGTTGCCTGTTTACTGACGTAGCAGCGCGGTGCGGGAGGGGTGTGGTGACGTGATACGAGAACTCAGTGATTTGTCAACTTGTGACAACTACCACCCCTCAACGCGCAGCTACCTCTGGCATCATCTCAGTTAAGTGGTCGGCCTATAGCTAAGTTCCTGCAACAGTCTACTGAACATTAAAAAATAGTCTTTAGGAAATAATCTTTCTAATGTCTCCAACACGTTTCATCATCTTCCTGCGCTTGTCCCATTTACTTGGAGTCGGCGGGCCATATTATCTTCTTCTATTCTCCCCTGTCAACCGTCATGCTATCATTCACTCCCTTCTCTTTCATGTCATTCTTCACACAATCCATTCACCTTTTTTTTGGCCTTCCTCTCCCTCTCCATTCGTCAAAACGTTTTTTCATCACTCTTCTCCAACACTTATCATAATTAATTAAACATTAGAAAGTTAATTATAATTAATATGAATTAATGATAGACCGTTTATCCGTTGATCAGTTAGGGAACCCTAATTACACCTTCTAATGATGCAAAATTAGACCATAACAGGTAAAAATATAAACGTGCACATTGCAACTATCATTCGTGAAACGGACGTCATAGTGTCGACCAAAAATACAAACTCTTCAAACTTTTTGACAAAATGAAGGTGTACACTCTAGTGCTATTACTTGCTGCCGTGGTCTTCGTAGAATGTGGTCATACCTTCATGGGGACCAGCTTCTTGCGGCCTCTAGTGTACCACAAGGAGGCTCGGTTCTCATCGAATATGTTCCAGAAAAGGATTGAGTATTTGAACTTCACGCTGCCCGCTGTCCGTGGATATTCAAGAAGTATTCAGGTAATTTGTTTGGTGATCTTCTTTTCGTGCTGTGTAAGGAAAGGTGGGGTATTTAGGTGGTGTGGTGGGTTGGCTAATTAACTTCTTAACGTGTCGATGGCAAAAATAATTTTATTTTGTTTGGCCCAAAATTCAACAACGCGAATACCGTTCGCTGACGCCGCCATTAGGTCTTCACGAGTGCAGGTGACAGGGCATGCTTAAACCTCCTGATTTCTTTATTGAACCATCAGAGAGCCGCCAGTCCAGGCACAAGTTACCGCAGCATACTTGGAAAACCTTAAATAGACTTCGTACCCAAGTAGGCCGCAGTAAGGGCAACCTCCACAAGTGGGGGTCCATGGACGGCTCAGACCTCCGGTGTGTATGGGGTGTCTCTCCACAGATCATCATCACCACCTCCCATCTTGCGCTGCATGCTGGTCACCTGCATCTTTTACTTAAAAATATGTTATTTTTGTAAGTGCTTTTCTGTGTAAGAAAAGATGGTATATTTAGTTGGGAAGATTGGATAGTTTTGCTTAGCAACAATTTGTAGATTTAAGTTATTTCACAAAAATTACCTGATCCTCCTGACCTAACCTGATCTAGGTTTATTGTAAGTCATCTCCTCCCAAAGACAGGCAGCCACGTTGGCGTTATCACACCTAATTATCCATGGAGGGAGATCATGAGAAATAGAGGAGAAAGTGATATATGCCAAACATTTATCATTCTCCCCTTAGTTTTGTTAATCATCGTTGAAATCTCTATGGTCGGTGATGATAACTACATTCCATCCAGCATCAGGATTGCCAATATATTCATAGATATGTATTCCTTTATTTCAGGGTATCCTCGCTTACGACCTAACGCACTCCGGCGCATCAGCTAACGTGACGCAGGGCGGGCTCGGCTACAACTTCGTGAAACTTCGGATGAAGAGTGACCGCGGCAAGGAGCTGCACTACGATGTCTATATTTATGCCTGATTACATAAATTATTGTACTAAAATAATTATATTCTAAGAATTTATTTATTAACTTCTGTTGCTTTGTTTAATTATCCGGACACATCATCATTATTGTCCAAGTAACAAAATTGCAAAGGCCAGGAAGCGCTCAATTTCAGCTGCGTCAGATTAGACTGGCATTTTTTAAAGACACTCTTGCAAGTATAAAATCTTAATTTCCTTACCGATGACCTCTGAAAAGAAACGTAGAATAATAACAAAACAATACAATCTTTTTATAGCTTAAACAAAGAAGAATCTGAGCGTCACAAAGACATTTAAAAAAAAAATCCCGGGAAAATGCTCATCCAATACAAATAAATGAGGGGAAAAACTCCACTTCTATGTAAAGGCGGCCGCCCACCGCCGCGTCTGTCGGTCTGTCACACGCTATCAGGTGAAGTGGGTTTTTTACCATTTTGTTATTTCCAAGCCAATCCGAGCCGCAGAGATTCGAACCAAAACCCTCGCGGCAAAACTAAACTGACGGGACGTAATTTTATATTTAGCTTTTTTCTGCTATTAGTTGGTTAATAAAGGAGATTTAGACTAGCTTGGATTGTTTTTGGTATTTTTATCTGAATGTTGTTTTCTAGCTTAACCTTTGATCGACCCGTGCGGTTGTTACGACGAGTCGGTCACATTCCGGGAAAGAAACAAAGACAATATTTCGAAGTAAACTATCAAATTCGCGGTCACGACCAAGCTTGGATAACTAGAACAAAATCATAAAGATAAGTCATATGAAATTGATTAATTAACTGTGATTAAGAACAAACTATGACACCTAGCTTATCATAAAAACGTACATAAACACAACTCCAGTATCCATTCACGTTAGGTCCGTCGAGTCGTTCAGACGTCTGTATTCGAAATTCAAAAGTGCCTTTTTTACTTTTAATAAAAATGAAGCTGTGCGCTTTAGCCTTTTTGCTGGCAGCTGTGGTATATGTGCAGTGTGACCATACGTTTATGGGTACTAATGTACTGAGGCCGTTGATATACCATCATGATGTCGAGTACAGTTCCAAGGTCTTCAGAAAGAGGGTAGAGAATCTGTACTTTGCATTGCCTGCTGTCCCTTCTAATGTTGGACGTTTTATTCAGGTGAGGTTTTTGAAATGACTTATGGCTACAATTTTACCGAGGAACTGGGTTGTGGAGGTCAGATAGGCGGTCGCTCCATTTAGACTGGAAGCCAACGCCAACATGTATGGGAAAAGACTGATTGATTGGTTTACTAAGAAGGTTTTTAACTTAAAAACTTTTAATGTGTTGTAGAAACTAACATATCTTTTTATCAGTTTATTTACTTAGTGCTTTGTTTCAATAATACTTATTTACATAAAGCAGTGGTGATGGCAGCGACTTACGAGTGGTATGTAGGTCGGTGGGTTCGAACCCAGACAGGCTCTTCACTTTGTGAAAATTATTTCATGACCACTGCTCTCAAAACGTCGAAGGAAGACATCGTGAGGAAACCGGCATTGCCTAGAACCAAAAGTGGATTACGGCCCGCTCCCTCTCATCAAGAGGAGGCCTGTGTCCCAGTAGTGGGAACATTATACGCTGATTATGCTATCAACATAGATAAACATTGATTTTTTCCAAAATTTTTGTAACATTTTCTTTGCAAACTATATCGATTTGAATATGTAAGTTGGCCTATTGAAATAATAACCGGCAATTATTTAAGACACCCACGGATATCGAAAGACACCGGTATTTCTTTATCTTAATTGTTTGTTTTCTTTAGTTAGGTATGTAGTTCAAAATGAGGTACTTACGTGGCTACAATATTAAAATACTGGTTTCCAAACTGCACTTTTATGGTATCACTAAATTACTAACTGATTAACAATCGCTAAGACAATTAATTACCCGTAATTAGAACAGTCAACCTCAAAAATTACATCATCTGCCTAACCTCTTTCCAACTATATTGGGGTCGGCTTCCAGTCTAACCGGATGCAGCTGAATACCAGTATTTTACATAGAACGACTACCTATCTAAGCTCCAGAACAAAGTTACTGGGTAACACGATACCCCTTGGTAAGACTGGTTGTCAGACTTCCTGACTTCTGACGTCCCGTAGCGACTGTCAAAGATCCACGAATGACAGCCGAGATCAATGGCTTCACGTGCTTTCATCGGCACAGAGGAATCTTGGTATGTAAAGATGGTCAGCCATCCACGGCCGACTGCGGCAAGCGTACCTTTACCTGATCGATCGACCCGTGCGGTTGTTATTACTAAGCCACGCACGAGCACCTCACTAAGCCATGAGCCCTTTCTCAAAAAGATGTAAAAATCGACAATAATAATTTCAGTGTCTACAATCTTAGTGCTTTAATTTTGTATCAATGTATAGCCACAAAACATATATATATTAGGTACTTAATTGGAACTGCACAGCATAATCAGCCTTTAATGTTCCCACTGCTGGGACACTGGCCTCCTCTCTGTGAGAGGGAGTGGGCCATAATCCTCCACGCGGGCCCAGTGCAGGTTGGCGAATGTCACATGCCGGTTCCCTCACGATGTTTTCCTTTACCGTTTCAAGAGCAATTGTGACGAAATAATTTTACACAAAGTAAAGTGCCTGCTTGGGTTTGAACCCACAAACACGATACGTCAGTCGCGGCCGGTGCCACTGAGCCACCAGGACTGCTCTTATATTTACACATAGATACAGTATTAAATTAAAATACAATTATAGACAATCAAATGAACTACATATGATTTATGTGTGATCTTTGGTTTGTCTGATCTAAGTACAGACGCCAGCACATCAAGCTACTACAATCTGTCAAATTTCTTTAATAGATTTTCAACTTTATCGCTAAAACATTAGGTTCAAAGTTGATTGGGTAGCTTGATGCGCTGGCGTCTGTACGTGAATACCCAAAGATCACACATATCCATACTAAACAACAGGAAAAAAGATTTACGGAATTTAGAAGGAAAAGTTAATGAGAAAATGACGAAAGCAAGTCACTGTATTGGTATGGTCCGGAGAAAAGGTTTTTTTTTTTAATTATGAGTTCTCGACCGACGCCACGTCATCGCATAGGGGAACCCCAAAAGCTACAAAAACGTTTCAATAGTTTTCCTGTAGTTTCATGAAATAATTTGTTTATTTATCACACAGTGATTCACTTTGTTTTTCGAACAAAGAGAGCCTTTGGGCGCATTATGTCCAATTCGCAAAATGTCCAGTGGGCTCAAAATGTCCTTCTCACAACGTCCAATTCGCAAATTGTCCAAATCGAGAGTTACAAAATTTGAAGTAGGTAGGTATCATATATCTAAATACCGATTTTAGTTTTCTGAAGTTACTTTCGAATCCTAAATTTGCTATTCAATTTGGGTATCAAATTCTCAATCAGCAGTCGGACGGGTCGATCGAAGGTAAACCTTCGGTTTACGCTACGCTTGCCGCGGTCGGTTCGTGGATGGGTGACCGTCCATTACATATCGAGACCCCCGTGTGCCTCAGAAAGCACGTTAAGCCGTTGGCCTCGGCTGACATTCGTACATCTTTGACAGTCGTTACGAATAGTCAAAAGCCCAAAAGTCTGACAACCAGTCTTACTAAAGGGTATCTTGTTACCCAGTAACCGAGTTGTTGAGGTCAGATAGGCAGTCGCTCCATGTAATACGGGTACTCAGCTGCATCCGGTTAGACTGGAAGCTGACCTCAACATAGTTGGGAAAAGGCTAGGCAGATTGATTTTTTGATTCTCAACCAGCTTCAGCATCGTGCAGAATGTTATATTTTCTTCTTGTTCCTTGTTCTTACAAATAAAATGTCATTATCAATAGGTACCAATTATATAATATTTTTACGGTCACTTGCGAACGTGTGACTTTTGTTTTCCTTGACTGCAATGATATCATGAAACATTTTATTCAAGGCATTAGGTTATCAGTATTTCGCTAGATTACAAGTCTTAAATGAACATCTTGTGCGAAAGTCCCAAATAAATTATACAATAATGAACCCCACTTTTGACCACATGGTGTATCTGACTACAGTCTACCGACATTTAAGTATCAACTCGGAGACCATTTTATTGGATTTATTCTGGTCTGATCCCCTAACCCCCCCCCCCCCCCCTCCACCCTCCCTCGATCCCCTGCTAGTTTTTCTTCTGTTTTATAATCTCTGTCTATCTAGGTTATTCTTTTTGACAGGTAAGTACAGTCAAGAGAAAATAAACGTTTCATGTATAAGGATTTTTTTTTTAATGTCCCAAGCTTGCTCGACGGGATTCAGACCACGGCAATACCCGAATGTTTTCCATTGCCAAGTACTCTCTGCACCCATAACCGTGCTTTGAAATATATCCAATAAATTCCAGTATTCAGTACCTATCAGTATCCAGTATTTCAATCCAGCTCTGGAATTCATTGATACTGGATCGATATTTGGATCAATATTAACACTTTTTAATCTAGTCCAGCATCGGAGGGCAGGCAAAGCAGCTGCTATTTTTCATCGATGCTACTCTGGGTTCAATATGTTTTATTACAATACTGGATCAATGCTAGTTGTGAGCCATAATGGCCTACTAGTCTTTATTCAAAAACGACACAATTATAATTATTTCCGTGACGCCCACTTGAACAAACATTGTCCAACTTGCAGGGTATAATGGCGTTCGACATGACACACTCTAGTGCGACGGCCAACGTGACTCAGGGCGGCCTCGGGTTCAACTTCGTCAATCTTCGGATGAAGAGCGCACGCGGAGAAAAGATACACTTCGACGTCTACATTTATGCTTAAAACTCGATAATTATTAACAGAATGAAGGAATTCGTGTTGCCATATTATTTTTGAGATGGTTTTTCTTTAATTTTTGACTGAATTACATAATTATTATACATATATGTTTAACTATGAAAACACTACCCACATTTATGTATACCTACTATTAAAAAAATACTGCAATGTAATCGTGTAAGGGCGAATTTCACCAAACTTTTATACCAAGAATAAGTTTTATCCTGAGAATAAATTTTGAATTTTTGACAGTTTTTCCATACTAGAATGTCAGACGTCAATTTTAATCCACGGACAAAAGATATCTGACTTTGTTAAAAAAGTCTTTAAAGTTGACGATCGCTAAGGCAGCACCCTAATATTGCGTAACACAGTTTCAATCACAATCAGACAGTTTGAAGGATATTACTATAATCAATTGCTTCATACTATGTTTGAAAAATTCGTCTACTCAACAACGTAAATAACGCAACCCGCTCTGGGTTTAGCGGAAGGGAGTGTCAGACTATTACTGACTAAAACCCACCCGTGTTCCTTCCTTAGCTCTTTATGTTCCGGGCAGCGGTAACCCTTTCGGACAATCCTGCTGCCCCTGGTCACCAGTCTTCTTACATAATTTCAGCAAGCGATGTAAAAAAAAAAAATATGTTCTGTGATTGGTATGAAAGGTCAAATCTTCTTCTTCGTGTCGCTGGCACGACTGTATTTTAAGTATATCTTGTTGGCCCAATACATTTGCACTTCAGTGTGTCGCACAAGCGTGCTTTTGAACTATGGTGAGTCGCAGTACAGTTTTGTCGCAAAAACGTTAATCGCACATCCATTTGTCGAGTTCACGTAGTACCTACACTCCTTCCACGGCGTTGTCAGTGGCAGCGCAGAGGTCACTTAGACTGCATGTTTTGGGACACAGAGGACAGGATTGGAAGTGGAGCATTGGTTTGCGACATACTCGTAGCTCCACAATAACACCAAAGGTAAAATAAGTACAGACGCCAGCACATCACGCTACTACAATCTGTCAAATTTCTTTAAAAGTTTTTAACTTTATCGCTAAAGCGTTAAGGCTCAAGGTTGATTGGGAAAATTTGACAGTTTCGGGTAGCTTGATGTGCTGACGTTTGTACTTGGTAGACACTTGCGCACATGTTAATTGTAAGGCTTATCATATTGAACCCATCATAAAGTGGAAAAGTATTACTTTTCCTTAATCGTTCCCTTTTTCGTTTAATCTACTTAACTCTAGTCTGTACCTACACGAGTAGATTATTTGCAAGTTAATTTGACCTTTTCTAGATACTTCTTCGTATTCATATCAAAAAATATTGTTTAATAATTTGGTATTTAAAACAACTTTTAAAATGGCTGAAAGAGATAACTTTAGTGAACCTATGTAAAGTCAAGTGCATACCTACTTATCTTGTATAAAAGGTTAAAAAGTTTAGCCCAATTGAGTAACAGTGAGCAAAGTGTTAAGAGACTGATTTTTAAGTTTGTTATCACCAAGTTACAGGCTGTGGGCGTCAAGAAGAGAAGCAGTAAGTATATGGGGTTATGGGAATGCTAAGCAACGGATTTGTGATCACATCAGGGGGTCTACATTTATATCTTTATCTAAGTCTACATTTATATCTGTATCTAAGATTTTCAACTTTAGCGCTAAAGTATAAGGTTCAAAGTTGAATGGGAAAATTTTACAGTTTCGGGTAGCTTGATGTGCTGGCGTCTGTACATCCCCAGTGATGATCAGTAGACGTAGTAGTTGGGGACGTTGGGGTGCCTTAAGATAACAAGCGCAGAATAGTTGTCAACTTGGCAAGAAGATGATCGAATCCCTCCTAAGTAGGGTAGCGGGATCGTCCGAAAGGGTTACCGCTGCCCCGGAACATAAAGGGCTAAGGAAGGAACACGGGTGGGTTTTAGTCAGTAAGAGTCTGACACTCCCTTCCGCTCCACCCAGAGCGGGAGGAGTCATTAGATGATTTCCCATCCAAAAAAAAAAAAATCCCTCCTAAGTGATGCCATGTTGGTCTAGCGGCGCTAGCATGAATACCGAGCGTGGGGTACCTACTACTGGGTTCAATCACGTCGTCGGGCACTGGGCAGTATAATTTTATTAGAATTTTCTATTAAGATTTTTCTTAGATTTCTTTTTTTTTTATCGCTCTTTGCAGCCAGAAGTGTAACTTTGCCTGACTGTAAAAAAAAACGAAAATACATGCTTTTATCAACCACCAAAAATTATAAAATTATTAAACAAAGTAGTAATAAAAGCGTGTTAAAAAAGTTAGCACCCTATAACATTTCATGAATATTTTGTAAAACGGTTCAATCTCTTAAAAGTACACTGTCCTTCAAGATACAGGATTTTCCTAGTTTGAAGGGGTCTCCTCATCTGTAATAGCCATACTCATCACTTATTGAAATAACACTGATGTTAGCTAGGCTAAATCTTTTAGGCCTGATTTTTCAATCATCTGGTAACTTTATTCGAGGAATAATTTTGAAATTTTGACAGTTCTTTCATACAAAAACTGTCAAACGTCAATTTTATTCCTCGAATAAAACATAGGTCATAAAATACTGTTGTACTGGCAACTAATCAATTAATTTTCCTGAACTTACCTAAACACATCTACAAACCTCTTGGAGATATATTGTCCGCCGTGAAAGTGTAACAAACAAACATACAAAAAAACAACCGACTTCAAAAAAACACACTACAAAGTGATAAATAACTTTAATTTCGGAAGTCGGTGTCTTTGGTTTCGCATTTTCGTTTTTTGACACCGACTTCCGAAATTAAAGTTACTTATCACTTAGTAAGTGTGTTTTTTGAAGTCGGTTGTTTTTTTTTTGTAAAAAAGTTTTTATTTTGCACTTTTTAGTAGTTGTACCTACCCCACACAAATTCAATCAACACTAGTGCATTTCAATTACCTACTTAATTTATTATATAGGTACTAAAACCTTCCTGAAAGTAAGTACTTAGATCACATTAATGAAAGAATTATCAAAATTGTTTCATTCGTTTTTGTGAAAATACATACATACGGGTCGAATACAGAACCTCCTTTTTTGAAGTCGGTTAAAAAATCGTTTAATTTTTTAAATAATACTTATTCATTTAGATGTGTACGATTTTCCCCATCCACATAAATACGATTATGATTCGAATATTAAAGAATGCCTTCTTATGTAGGTATAGAGAGTTCTTTGCCAGGTAAAAAATAGTACTTAGATTGTTATACGAGGGTCGGCGAGGGCGGCTATAGTCCGAGTAGGAATTGATGACTTTCACCCGTGTTAAACACTCTACTTTTCATTTCGAATATAAGGAAAGTAAAAAATAGTGGTTTTTCTAAAATATTTATTGATAATAATAACATGAATAGTAGGTACCTATTTAAAATTAATTGAGATGTTAGAACAATTTGTGTACTATTTTAAATATGGAAATCACCGCGTCACCGCCGCGGGCCGTCCCGCTTAATAATAGGTATTTTTTTTAATTCACACTGGCTAATGGCTGTTTATACACTCACAAGACCGCAGCATTTTTCTTTTAAGTAAGACTACCTAACCAATTTAGTTCTATTTTTTTAATTCATTCCCGCCCTAGAGAGGGAAGCAATTAAGTACTATGAGTCTTTCCCACCCAAAGGTGGGAAGCAGCGTCTTCCACCCGCTATTCGGATCAAACAAACACTACTTTCCGAGTATGAGAAATGAATAAATGTTTTCTTACATCAACAATACAGGAAAACTCCAGTACAAAATAACAGTTAATTAGTTAATTTATTAAACTCCTACCCCTATCTATAAGCGACCATTCCACTTGTGACTTAACCTACCACCTTCAAATATATTTGCCCAGTAGGTAGGTACCTGGCCTAAACTAACACAAGGTTAGTTATAGCTAATTCAGGTTATGTTTGTTATATCTATTTACATAAACACATAAACTTTAACATGAACATCAAAACAAACTTGTTACTACTTGGTGAAACTGGGCAAGTTTTCATTTTTATTATAGATATAATTATATTCTACATAATATTTTATTATTCTTTTATAGCATGAAAATAGGTGTAGGTGCACTAATTTTGAGCCAAACAGCAATGAAATATGCGCCAAAATGGAGGGCTTTTAAGGTAGCCGTATCGGTTGGTTAGTTTTACTTTTAATTGTTTTATTGGCGTTGAATACTATTTTATTTAATAAGTACTATTTTTACTATTGTTATGGCGGTGTAAACTGACAAACAAAAATATTTTTAAAATCATGCATAGGTATTCCATAATCTCGTAATTTTATGAACGTCATATTTTCCCTACACTTTTGACAAGTTTTGGACATTGATTGTCGCTGAGATGAGATTGCGACTTGATTTTGAAAGTTTTTAATTACGGGAATGTTGGCCTTCAGATGTTTTCTATTATTTTGTATTTGGAATCATCATGTAGGAATTTTAATCTATGAGTAGATTTATAAGTAGAATCTATTCACAGTGTTATTTTCTCTCTGATTTTGCATCGCTGTCAAAATCACAGTGGTCTCTAAACTCCTTGTAATAAGGTTGCTGTTGGCTTGCTGCCGTCAGAGGTAAAAGAACTGTGAAAGGAATGTAGACACCCTTGTTGCAGAATACCTACTGAGTGAAATAATAAATTGAATAATTAATCTTTCATGAATCTTTAAAGAAAGATTATCAATTTTGAGCAATTCGATCAAATGAAAGAAGCCTAAACAGTAATCACAAAATTATAATCTTTACTTCTTAACGTTCTAGCACAGATAATATAATTAACGGTTGGCACCATGGACTTAGGTAGGTAATATAATAAGTCCATGGTTGGCACTTACGCCTGAATTTATATAGCTAGCAATCACATGAATTGCAAGTTGCCTGTATCTTACCCTAATTTTAATATTTCTTTTCTTATTGCACAAATTCGACTCCTTTCGGGATCGAGGGGGGTGGAGGGGGGGGGGGGGTTCAGGGGATCAGACCGGAATAAATCCGACAAAATACCTAGTAATCTTTTCTTACCAGCTAAGTACCTAGGCCGACTTGTAGTACCACAAATGACTAAATAAAAAATCATCAATACAACTCTATGTTCAAATTATCCTATTGAATGACTATTTCATGAAATCATGACATTTGAGGCCAATTCTAACTCAAGGAGTTGTATTGCTGATTCTAAATAAAATTCTATAAAGCTATATTAAATTTGTTACAGTCACGAATCATATTTTAATCAACTAATGTACAACATGACCTGCAAAATATTTGCACGCCATAATTATGTGGCAAACATGTCCCTGAACCGTTTCCTTGATTTTATGTTATCCTGCATGCAAGTTTTTATTTTTATTCTTGTATGTGTACCTACACATGTTTGGGCAAATAAATATGTCTTATAATTATTATCAAACTTAATTAAACGTGAATTTCGCAGGCTATCTTAGCGCATCCCCCTGTATTTAGCGATTTGTGGTGCAAATGAGCCCTAGTCCATACTATAGCTCAATTGCAATAAATAATAATACTAATCCATACAGCCTGCCTATACCTATCACAGATTACGAAAAAAGAACAAGCACCTCAATTACCCGTTCCAAAATAGTTTCATATAAACGACCTCGTTGAGGCAAAGGACACAACAAAATAGATCTCACTTACAAAGATCGACACACAAGGCGTCAGAGGGCGACACTTTAGCAGGAAGAAGGTCTTCACTGGAGTGGATATCAGGAGGCTGTAAGTGTGCTTCCGGCGAGGGCCCGCGTCAAAGCGCCTGCCGGATGTGTCAATTTGAAGCCGGCGCCATCTTGAAATCTCGTTGACTTCGGGATGTGTGGGATTTGAAATCTACTTTTATGGAACTTGACCTAGATCTTAGGGATACTGTGAGGTATTTTGTGTGTACAGTTTATTAAAGGAAGTTCTTCAAAAATAATTATTAATAATAGGTACACGGAAGTTCAGCGGGACGGTATGGTCTTCTACTGATGTGGGGATTGCGCCACCTAGATAGATCCTGCTGCCTAAGTATTACCTACCTTCTTCACTAACTTTTATTATGATTACCTGAGTATCATGGCTAAGTAATACGAGCCGCACGGGTCGAACGATCAGGTTAAACCACGCTTGCCGCAGTTGGCCCGTGGATAGATGACCAACTTTACGTACCAAGACCCCTCCGTGCCTCGGAAAGCACGTTAAGCCGTTGGACCCGGCTGTCATTCGTGGATCTTTGACAGTCGTTACGGGTCGTCAATGCCCGAAAGTCTGACAACCAGTCTTACCAAGGGGTATCGTTATTACCCAGTAACTGGGTTGTGGAGGTCAGATAGGCAGTCGCTTCAAGTAAAATACTGGTATTCAGCTGCATCCGGTTAGACTGGAAGCCGACTTCAGCGGGAAAAGGCTAGGCAGATAGATAGACCTGAATAAATCATAAACAGCGTAACACACTATAGTACAGACGCCACATCAACCTACTACAATCTGTCAGATTTCTGTAATAGATTTTCAACTTTATCGCTAAAGCATAAGGTTCAATGATGATTGGGAAAATTTGACAGTTAGGTGTAGGTTGATGTGCTGGCGTCTGTACAATAGCTAGGTGTCATTTTGACAGTTCAACAACATTCATTGCGTTATTTACGTTGTTGAGCAGACATATTTTTTCGAACATATGAAGCAATGGATTAGCAATATCCTTCAAAAAGATTCAGATTGAGATTGATAATGTGTTACGCAATTAGGGTACTGCTCAATCGACGCCGATTACCCATACAAAACCTATTCTGCATACATTACTCTCGTAATTACATATATACAACCTATCAATTTAAACCATAGACATCATTGCCCATTGTATACAAGAGAACAACACTATCTATTCGATAATTGAATAATCGATTTAGTATAATCGTCTGTGCACGAGTTATCGCCATTAAACCTCATTCACTAATGAAGTGGGCGACCATTTATCACGGAGAGGTACCCGCACTGAATTTGTTGGTTCCCGGGCATTTGTCCTCCAAATATTGTGACAGGGGTATGACAAGCAAACTAATTACTTATCTTTACACACTGAGTCCGGTTTGAATTTTAATTGTATTAACCGACTTCAAAAAAGGAGACGATTCTCAATTCGGATCTTTATATATTTTCTTTTTTTTTATGTCTGTTCGGGCATAACTCCGTCATATAGGTAAAGACGGATTTGCAAATTTTTTTTTTTTTTGTTCGAAAGAGGTTCACTCCGAAATGATCCCATTTATTATGTACAGACGCCAGCTCATCAAGCTACTACAATCTGTCAAATTTATTTAATAGATTTTCAACTTTATTGCTAAAGCATAAGGTTCAAAGTTGATTGGGAAATTTTGACAGTTTCGGGTAGCTTGATGTACTGGCGTCTGTACCTCGATGGATATTAAGTGACATTGCGTCGACAGAGCTTGGATAAGCAAACTGCATGACTGCAGCGGGGTAATTGCGTAATTTGCGTAACACACTATCAGTAGGAAAGGGTTTCATTTTGACAGTTCACCAACATTCGTTGTGTTATTTACGTTGTTAAGCAAACAAATTTTTTGAACTTATGAAGCAATGGATTAAATATCCTTCAAAATTATTCTGATTGTAATTGATAGTCAGGCGTGATGTTATGCTAGTTTCCATGAATTTGTGACTTGAATAAAAACCTTTTTTACAAAAAAAAAAACAACCGAATTCTAAATACTTAAGACACTACAAAGTGAAAAATAACTTTAATTTCGGAAGTCGCTGTCGTTGGGTTCGCATTGTCGTTGTTTGCCACCGACTCCCGAAATTAAAGTTATTTTTCACTTTTAAGTTGTAGGTACTTACCCCACACAAACTCGTGTAACACTACTTGCTATGTAAATATCAGTGACAGGAAGTTATTATAACATTATCGATATAAACTAAGTGGCAAAAATACGTATTATTGAAGCTTAGGTACTCAAAAACTCCCCAAGCTAAAGTTAATAAAATTTATATGGAACCACCTCTGAGGCATACCCTATCCATTAAAAAATAATTTTTGAAATCGATTTACAATTGCCGGAGATATCGCATAACAAACATACAAAAAAAAACATGCAGTCGAATTGAGAACCTCCTCCTTTTTTAAAGTCGGTTAATAATAAAACACACGAACATGCGCTCAAAAGTCAAGTAAAACAGTCAAAGCAATAAAAAAAAAGTTACGCAAATAAAGATACTCCAGCGAAGTTTGGAGTAATCTCTTTCTGCACGTCCTAATATTCAGTGGAGCGAAGTTTTATTTAATTTTTTACGTGACTTCCTTACAGCACCTTGGAGTTTCAGGCCTCGGATAAAGTACAGGGTTCGTGTGAGAATAACTGCTTTTTCTTGTCTTATAATCTACCTTCATTGACGTTATTTTATTCATTAACTAGCTATTGTAGAGATGTGTACCTAGTAGTGGATATGTAATAAGGAAACAGCTAGTTCTGCTAATGAGGTTTATTCTTACCAACATTAAATTCACACCATCAATCAGTCAGGCAGGAGCACGTTGTGTAAAGTCGACCTGTCGCGGCCCGACCTCAGGAAGAAGAGTGAACGAGATCAAGCAAAACGTTCCAATAAAAAACATGATGACTGCACGAGCTTACGCTAGTGATGCCCTTTAGTAACATTTTAGTGTTGGGATTCCAATAGCTGTGCCCGCGAATTCGTCTGCGATCCAGGATGAAAAGAAGCCTATGTCCTTCTCCAGGTCATGGTCTACCCATGTGCTAAATTTCATCCAAATCCGTTCAGCCGTTTTAGCATTAAACGGCTGTTTGATTGACCGAGGTTATCTTCTAAACTACACAACTGATTTTGATACGGTTTTCACCATAATTTGGAGAATTTATTCCGAAAGGTTTATAATTAAGCATGTAGGTATCATCATTTCAGCCGAAAGACGTCCACTGCTGGACATCCTCTGGGGCCTCTCCCAAGCACCGCCACTTCGACCGGTTCTTCTCGCATCCAACGAGTTTCTGCGGCTTTCACAAGGTCGTCGGTCCATTTTGTGGGAGGCCTTCCAAGTCCAACGCTACGTCTTGCGGTACGCGGACGTCACTCCAGAACCTTTCGGCCCTATCCATCATCATAATATGTATATCAATTATAATATTATCATCTTAGGCGATTCGCACACTGCACCGCAACACGCAGCGGGACGCAGATAACGTGCCCCCGCGCGTGATGTTTTACAAACAAATTCAATAAAAACGCGCTTCCGTGCGGGGAATTTGGCTCCGTTTCACGCACCTAGCTGCAATCATTGTGCCAATCGCCTTACTTACATTATTAAAATGAAAGAAATCTCGATGTTTTGTGAAGTAGAATAAACCGAGCGAAGTCGGGGTGGGTCGCTAGGCTAAACAAATATTATAAAGAGAAAATATTTGATTGTTTGTATGTTACGCTTTAACGCTAAAACGGCTCAACAGATTTGGATGAAAAATGACATATTGGTAAACCATGACATGGCTAGCATTTTTCATCTTGGATCGCAGATGGAGCAACAGCTAGTTTTCTATATGACAGTAAAGCTATTTCCCTTTCAGTAGTAATAATAAAACATCTTAACGAAGACATGCAGCTCTCATTCCCAAAAGCACCACAACACCAATAAATAAAGTATTTTGATGTAAATTTCGGTATATTTCCACACCATGTAATGTGCGTAGAAACGCAAGCGTCGAGATCGCCTATACTCGTATATCACGTCGGGTCGGTTCACACATGAAATGTTTTACAATTTACTTCACACGATAATGTATGGATCGTATCGCCCTACATGTACAGTAAGGGGCTAAATTATGTAAACGCTTGGGAAAATTCTGAAGCGAGTTATTCGAAGTGTCGGAAAAGTATGTTAGCGCACATGGTATACATAGCTACAGTAGGAATCTATATCTTAGGAAAAAACCGTTTTTAGGGTTTCGTATACCGATAAGTGTCCTATTGCTAAGGATCCGCTGTCGGTCCGTCTGTCACAGGGCTGTATCTTTTAACCCTTCATAGATAACCTACGTCGAAACGACGTAATCGATTTTGAAAAATCGATATAACTCGTTTGTTTTTCGCGTCACTAAAGTGCCCGTTCCCGCCAACTCAGTCGGCCATCGGAGCTTGCAGGACACACCCGTATCGCTCCGGTAAGTGCAATACTTTCGTCAATATTTACCTACCGTACGTCGAACTGACGTATGGTTATCTTTAGTGTCAGTTTTTAGACTTTTGGAAAAATGTGTTATTTCCTTTTTTGAGAATAAATGTACATGTTTTTATATTAGTTTTTTTTACTTGTTATAGGCCACGAAAAAATTAACATAATGACGTCACGAAAACGTGCAGAAATTAGTCGGTTGTTGCATGAAACGAGCGATGAAGAGATTCAGGGGTCGGACAGTGAAACTGAAGACAATTTATTAGAAGATGAAGTACAGAGTGATGCCGAAGACTATGAGGTGAGTGATCCACCAGTGGTCAACCCATTGGATACTGAAGATGTGTCTGAAATTGACCCTGAAACTCCTGAAAGTGCTTCGCCAAGTATGCCTAGTTGTATTGTCATGCCACAACGTCAAATTCTTAGAGGCAAAAACAATCATCGTTGGACGGCCACTAAAGGCAGAACAAGTGGCAGAGTATCATCTGCTAATATTATTCGGACATCTAGGGGTCCCACTCGGATGAATAAATGCCTTTATGAGCCTTTAGAGTGTTTCAGTATATTTATTACTGATGACATTGTGGAGGAGATAACAAAATGGACCAACGCTGAAATCCAGCTGAAGATTCAAAGGCCTGATCTAAAAGCCACCTTTAAAACTACAACTTGTGAAGAAATTCGGGCTCTTTTCGGCATACTGACACTAACAGCTGCTATGAAGGACAATCATTTGACCACGGATGAGCTATTTGATTGTTCGTATTCAGGAAACAGATATGTTGCTGCCATGAGTAGAGATAGATTCGATTTTCTGATAAGGTGTTTGAGAATGGACGATAAATCTTTGCGGCCAGAACTAAGGCCTACTGATGCATTTGTACCAATTAGGAAAATATGGGAGATCTTCATAAACCACTGCCGATCTAATTACATCCCCGGACCTTATGTAACCATTGACGAACAGCTTTTGGGTTTCCGGGGTCGGTGCCCTTTTCGGATGTATATTCCTAACAAACCTAATAAATACGGAATAAAAATTGTAATGACATGTGACAGTGCTACACGATACATGATTGATGCTATGCCATATCTAGGCAAATGCACTCAAACCAATGGCTTGCCACTCGGTGAATTTTATGTAAAAGAACTTACAAAAGCAGTTCATGGCAGTAATAGAAATGTCACATGTGATAATTGGTTCACATCAGTTCCATTAGCGAAAAACTTGCTAAGACAGCCATACAACTTGACCTTGGTCGGCACTATTAGATCAAACAAAAGGGAAATACCTGACGAGCTGAAAAAGATGCAATCCAGGCGGGCAGGAACATCGATGTTCTGTTATGATGGGCCATTGACGTTAGTGTCGTACAAACCAAAACCGAGCAAAATGGTGTTGGTTCTATCGTCGTGTGATGAAGAGGGCACTATTCATCCTACTACCGGCAAGCCAAATATGATTCATTTTTATAATGAAACAAAAGGGGGAGTCGACACTTTCGACCAAATGTGCTCGTCGATGTCGTGCAGCCGCAAAACAAACAGGTGGCCCATGGCTATGTTTTATGGGATCTTGAATATGGCATTTATAAACGCATACATTATTTACTGTGATAATGTCCTATCCAAGAAAGAAAAGCCGCTGGGACGTAGAGATTTCATGAAGAAACTCAGCAATAGCTTGATGATCCCATGGATGGAGACAAGGCAGCAAATGCTTACTTTGCCGACGAATATAAAAGAAAAAATTAGTGGTATATTGCCAAAAAGACAAGCCGAACCTCCCACACAACGTGAAGGTGTACCTGAGCCAAAGAAAAGAAAATATTGTGCCTTTTGTCCATCAAAAATTAGAAGGATGACAAAGACAATGTGCGACAGCTGCAAAAATCCCATTTGTGGAGAGCACAAGTCCAGCGCCTGTCCTAAGTGCCTTTGAGGCCAAAATGAATAAAAATTGTTATTTACTTAGTTTTTTTATATTATAGAAATTAAAAAAAGTTGATTTTTAAAAGTTTACATAGTGAATTATAAGACTGACGGAGAGTTTCCTAAATGTTTAAGTTTTGTAAAGTAAGAAGTACCTTGTTTTGTTCTTTATTTTTTTTTCTAATAAAAATATGAATAAACTATTAATGTTTTTCATTTACTCACAATAAAATTACATACACTAAGACATAATATCACATTCATAAACCTAATATACACATAATCCAAAATATGCTCACTCAAACATCCGCACGTCGAATCGACGTATGGTTATCTTTATTGTAGAGTGAAATGTGGTTATCTATCTAGGGTTAAACCGTAACAGGTAGACACTTGAAATTTTCACAGAGTGTGTACTAAGTACTATGGCTGCTATAACAATAAATAATAAAATAAAGTTAAAATTCAATTAAATCCCCTTAAATTTTTGTTATGACTGGTTTTTTTCTAAAGTACGTATTTTTTTTTATTATGTCATCATCTGCCTAGCCTTTTTCCAACTATGTTGGGGTCGCTTACCTGTCTAGAGCAAGCGAATGCGTCTGTGTGGAGCGACTGCTTATCTGACCTCCACAATCCAGTTACGGGGTATTGTTGGGTAATACGATACCCCTTGGTAACACTGGTTGTCAAGCTTTCGGGCTACTGACGACCAGTGACGACTGTCAAAGACCCATGAATGATAGCCAGGACCAACGGCTTAACATGCTTCCGAGGCACGGAGGGGTCTTGGTCTTGGTATGTGAAGATGGTCACCCATCCACGGACCAACCTCGGCAAGCGTAGCTTAACCTGATCGATCGACCCGTGCGGCTGTTATTACTTAGCCACAAACGTTCAATATTGTACGGTGGTACGAAACCCTTCGTGTGCGAGACCGACTCGCACTTGGCCACTTTTTGAATTTCACTAAGTGCACACTTATTTTTGCCCTTGACTGTACTACTGCAGTTCGGTTTTATCTCTAAAAGGTCATAATTCAAAGTCTGAGATAAATGTTTCAGATAATGTATTTTCGTAAGTACCGTTTGATAGTAGGCATGATTTTATCGCTTTAATGTCCAGATTCGATGTAAAGATTCTTATAATTTTACAGTCAATTTCATAATTCACTCTGATGTTGTATCACTGTCAAACACAAAATGATCTTTATTGTCGTTGAAATAAAGTTGCGATTGGGTTGCTGCCACTCACAATCCTGACAAAATCATAGTAATCTTTATTGTCGTTACTATAAGGTTGCTGTTGAGTTGCTGCAGTCAGAGGTAAAATAGTTGTGAAAGGACTTTAGGTAAATGTGTACCCGGAGGCGCGCGAGTCCTTGCCCGGAATGTTAACTTATTTTTTTATTATTATTTATTTATTTAATACTTTAAGCACAAATGTACAGAGGCGGACTTAATGCCATAGGCATTTTCTACCAGTCAACCTTAGGGTGATGCAGAGACAAACAGTGGTAGGTGCAATCCTGAACATTGAGGAATAAATATTTTAAATATAAACATACGCATAAACTTATTAAAACTATGAATATAATAAATAAATATACCTACATACTACATATCAATATAAGCATAAATAAATATACATAAATACACGAATATACTTACTAAAATAAAAAGAAATAAGACAAACAATGAGAAAATATTACCGTTGTGATGATACTGCCAGCTTCTTGCGAATGTGCTCACGAACCTTAACTTTAAAGGATAATCAAAAATAAAATTACTTAATTTTAATAAAATAAATATACAATACAAAAAGATGGTATACCTAAACATGAAAATATACAGGGTTATTGGAAAAACATCAACAACCTCTGAAGAGGTCATTGTACTCATCATTATGAACAAATTTTACTGTGGGACCAAACCTGTAATCGCGAAAAAAAAAACAGCTGTTCCCTACATTTTGACGAGGTATGTGAACATAAATGTAGGGAATAGCTGATTATTTTTTCGCGATTTCAGGTTTGGTCCCATAGTAAAAGTTGTTCATAATGATGAATGCAATGACCTTTTAAGAGGTTGTTAATGTTTTTCCAATAACCCTGTATAAAATATGCAATGTATATTTATTTTATTTCTTATTTTGATTGTAGTTTTTTATTTAATATCTAATCGTATGATGCACTGGCCGACGTCATCACATCAACGTCGGATGTCGCTGAAAACCAGCGCTGGGGTTCTGTCTCGTATAGGGTCTTAGCATTATGCTGAGTGATGGCCGTTTTGCGTGGATATGACGAAAGTTTTCCCCCAACTTGTTATTTTGTTTTGTGTTTGTGTTCTTTTTAATTTTATGCGTCATGTTTAGGTTACCTACCGCAAAAAGGTAAACGTATTTTCTTTCTTTCATTCTTCTAGGTGTGTTTCAGTAAAGTTTGAATCGTTTTGTGTAAACAGCAAATTCTTCTCCTCCTCTTTTGGATTTAAGTATCGTTTTCTCTGAAGCAGTAACTGAAAAAAATCCAAAATATTACTTACTTATATAAAAAAGAAAGATAGAAAATGCGTTTATTGACATTAAACAGAAAACAATTATTAAAATGCCAAAAGGGCCACAGCTTAGCAAAATGTCAGTTGACAACACAAGGTCTTCCACCTGACGCTGATCTTCAGCTGCAACCCACGAGTGTGGGAGAGAATAATAAACACAAATAGGGAAGTGTGTGTCCGTTATTATGAAACGATGTTACGTGAAAACGACGTTGTAATATGAAAAATCCAAAATGGCGATTTCATAATTCTACAAGACCTTGCTTTTTTTTCAGACCATTACTTATACAGGGTGATTGGAAGCTGGGTGCAAAGCTTTAAGGCGAAGATAGTACAGACAATTTAGAACCATTTAAGCCATGGTTGTCTTCAACGAAGTCTTACCAATTTTTTTTTACCTACTTTTTATGTTTTTTATGTCTAATGACACAGAGGCCTAAAACATGTTTTGCTAGATTGTTTACACCTTACTTTAATTAAATAAATTATAAATTAGTTCAGTTATCATTCAATTTGTCCATAAATAAGCAGTTTACTTAAAATTTTGGAAAAAAAACAAAAATTTGGTAAAAAAAATTGGTAAGACTTCGTCTAAGACAACAGTGGCTAAAATGGTTCTAAATTGTCTGTACTATCTTCACTTTAAAGCTATTTGCACCCATCTTTCAATCACCCTGTATAAAAACAACAAACCGTTGAAAGGTAAACACGCCAGCACATCAAGCTACCCGAATCTGTCAAATTTTCCCAATCAATCTTGAGCCTTATGCTTTAGCGATAAAGTTGAAAATCTATTATAGAAATTTGACAGATTGTAGTAGCTTGATTTGCTGCCGTCTGTACCTAATGGACGAATCGTGTTATACCTAATAGCGAAAAAAATTGTAGGTACTTAAACCTACCCATAGTTTTGCCGAATGGCAAATAATTTTTTCCCTTTTCCTTACGCAGTTTTCTTTTATTTTTCCTGTAAAACTTCGCTAAGCTTTCAGAGCCCAGTTTAATTGCCAGTTCGAATTTGTTGAGTCGATTCCTTAGTTTTTTGTTCGTTAAAATAATCCGCGCCCATGTTTTGTGCGTGCGGGCTGCAATTTGTAGTGATGTGTCATCCAAATAACTGCGGAAGAAAATAATTGAATTATTGTTGTGCTAACTTATGCACGCCAAAAAAAATACAACACAAAAAAAGTTAACGTATGAAATACGACCTCCGTCGTCAGTAACTCACGAAAATATTTTCCAAGACATCTCCAGTGGTAAAGCAGAAATGGCATCCCGCCTCGTTTCATTGTAAAATGTTTTAGCGCCAAAAACGAAAATACCACTGCCGTACATTGTCTTTGTCAACATGTTACGAATAAATTACAAGAAACATGTGGGTAATTTAGAAAATTAAAAAAAAAAACGTGTAGGGTATTTCGATCAAAATAAAAATTTGGTTTTGTAAACAGTCTCATGAAGAGAGAAGGCCTGGGGCCGTATTCTCTATTACGCAATGAACTAAACCGCGCGAAATGAACGCGAGGTGGTTGGCGTGATTAGCTAAGGAATATTTATGTGGTTTCAAAGTAAGGAATCATTGAATGGTCATAGTGAATTAGGGTCCTGTGTGACTCCTGGCAGTGGGATAATTTCTAGGCTGATTATGCTATACACGGTGGTTCGAGACTTCAAGCTGGCCACGCTTATCCGAAGTATAGGTAGGTACAGACGCCAGCACATCAAGCTACCGAAAACTGTAAAATTTTCCCAATCAACTTTGAACCTTATAAGCTTTAGCAATACAGTTAAAAACTACCTATTAAGTAAAGAAAGACAGATTGTAGTAGCTTGATGTGCTGTATTTGTGTTCTTGTAGCGCTAAACTCTAAAGTAAAACATTAATTATTGTACACAGCCTAGTATTAGGGTTGCATGCATAAAATAATTGTGAAATGGTAGTTAATGAAATTTAATTTTCCCATTATTCCAAATTCATTTTTATTTTTAGTAAAAGTGATTTCACCATGAAATGTATTTTTTTTTAATTTTCGTATACATCAAAACCTAAAAGTTCTTTTATTATTCCTTGGTATTTATCATTCGCGGACAGGAATGACGTAGTGCCTTTTGCCAAAAGCTTCCCTTGTTCATTCGTAAAATACGTTTCTATCACTGATGAATTGCCGCTTTTCAGTGACTTGGTTTCCACATTCACTTTTTCACCATCGGCAGCTAATCCGATGTAGCTGTTGACAAATATCAATTATTAATAACCATACCTATACGGTAAACATTAGAAGCCAGCTCTAAAATATTATCCTAATTAAAAATTAAGTATCAGGTAAACTTAGAGACACCTTTGATTGCCAGTTTTGAGATGAGAACCAAATTCAATGACGAGATAAAAAGACGGTAGAGTTTTGTTAGAGGGGCCGTCCACGTTCGTTCGTTTTCTACTTGTAATAAGATACATCAAGATAAAGCTTTTATCTTAGGACTCTTGCTTAACAGAAAAGTGTAGTATGAGAAGTATATGAACCACCTACTTGACATTCATACTGGTGGTAAAGGCCAATCTGCTATGAGTGTTGCTGAGCTGTGTGTAAAACGATAACACGTCCATCACAGATGCAATGTATCCTCCATGCAGTGATCCTCCCATGTTGCACATAGTTTTGTCCACAATAAATGTACCTTGAAAGGTCCCATTTGAAACTCGTTGCAATTTTATCTAGAAATAAGAATGTTATCAATCTAACAGCTGACTTGGTAATCAGGATTGTGTAAAAATAAATGTGGATCTAACACATTTATTTTTAGTTCAGAGTTTTATTATAATTTCACTTTGAATACCAATGGCATATTGGGATACCTAGTAGTAAAATATGCGTGAGTGTAGCGAAAAGCATTCACATCAGCATCCATTCTCATATTACTAATTTTGCACATTCTATTGGGTATAGGTACTCGATTTAGCCTTCAAGTAGTGTTATTTACGCTATATTTTTTCAACAACGTCGAATAGTATTGCATTAAGCTATCATCAGTTATGCATTGCATGCATTTGCATAATAGACTTCAAAAAGCACAAATTACCAAAAATATTACATCATGTTGTCCTCTATGACAAATTGCCATTATTATAAATTCTTTGTTTTATGCAACATAATAATATATGGCAGGTACTTGATTGAATTACTAAATAGTTTTTTTCTAACTTTCAACAAAAACCCAACCGGAAAACCAAAATCACATCATACACCTGCTGAATTCAGTCTCAAGGTAACCACAAATGATAGTCATAATAACATAATTAAGATACTGTCATTAATTGAAATGACGGTAAAAATAATATTACTTTCTTAATTAAAGATGCAGTTACACTATCAGCTATCTGTAGATGCAGATTTAGTTACGAGAGATAGTAGTCAGGAATGTGGTAAAAGCTAAGCTGAAATTATCATACAGTGCTTTATAAGACAAAACTTATGCTAACGCTAACTAATTAAGATGCTGAAAAGAATTCGGTAATGGTACTTGTCTATATTGCATCATTTTCAGATCAGTATCAGTATCATTAAATCACAATTCTGTGAAGTAAACACAATGCCATCAGATCAAAACGTAACGCTACTCTGAGTTTTATTATTACAAAGGTTTTAGTGACTAAAACAATAACTTTGTCTCTTTTGGCTGCCTATTTTTCATTCGACGTGCTAGCTTTTTTTTTTTGTGGATGGGAAATCATCTAATGACTCCTCCCGCTCTGGGTGGAGCGGAAGGGAGTGTCAGGCTCTTACTGACTAAAACCCACCCGTGTTCCTTCCTTAGCCCTTTATGTTCCGGGGCAGCGGTAACCCTTTCCGACGATCCCGCGATTATTTTGTCATGCTCTGGTTTTTTTTTACAAATTGGGGCGTATCCCGGCGACTCCTTTCCTTTTTAGGGTTCTATAGCTAATAGCAAGAACGAAACCCTTATAAATTTCGACACAGCAATTTCAGTCGGAGAATAATTGCGCTAAATCGATGAAAATTAAAAAGAAGGTGTATTGTGTGCACAGCTAAACATTTGTGTAGTAAAATTACGAACAAATACATTTAGATGTGGCTCATCCTATACATGTAACCGAGGGATGAAAAAAAATATCCCATAATTAAAAAGATATGTTTATGTGACTTTTTAATTTGAGTCAATAGTTTTTAAGATAATTATGGGCTACGACCGCAGAAATAACTTTGTTTTTGTAGTTTTTTGAGAAATACTATGAAATATTAACATCATTTTGGAGTCGACAAAATCAATACTGTGTATGCGTAAATATTTATCCCAACAACGGAACCCTTTACTGTGCGTGGCCCGACACGCACTTGGCCGATTTTCTTATCAATTTTGATAGCTACTGCATTGAATAAGAAAAAGAGCACCTTACGGTTTATAGACACCTACAGACTATCGAAACAAAGGGCAAACCCTGCTTTCAGTGCATTGACTTGTATTTTAACCGACTTCAAAAAAGGAGGTTCTGTATTTGACCCGTATGTATGTATGTTTGTGTGTCCGCGGTTTTTCCAAAAACTAATGAAGCAATTTTGATAATTCTTTCATTAATGTGATCTACATACTTTCAAAAAGGTTTTAGTATATAATACATTAGGTAATTATTCTTATGTACGAAGTTATATGCATAAATGTACTGCATCTCCGGCATTTCTATGCGAATTTTGATGATTCTTCTAGTCAGTGTCTACAATTCTTCAATGCACTAATGTTAATTGAATTTGTGTGGGTTAGGTACAAGTAAAAAGTGAAAAATAAAAACATTTTACAAAAAAAAAAAACACCCGACTTCAAAAAAAACTACAAAGTGATAAATAACTTTAAATTCGGAAGTCTGTGTTAAAAAACGAAAATGCGGAACCAACGACACCGACTTCCGAAATTAAAGTTATTTATCAATTTGTAGTGTTTTATTTTAAGTCGGTCGTTTTTTTTTTGTAAAAAATGTTATTAGAGGACAATTTGGAAACTACCTTAGTGTTATGTAAGTATGGAAATGAGGAACTATACCACAATCCTGGCGATGCTCAATAGAATTTTTTTTTTACACCACTGGGCCATAATGTCTCAAACTGATGAAAACATTTGGTATCTAAGGAAATCAGTGTTTATAACATAAAACCTAATGGATAACGCACATAGAAACGTTTAATTTTGATTATAAACATCGCTGCTCATAGAATAGACATGGTCTGTTTTTCTAATAATATTCTATTGAAATGAAACAATACAGACAAAAACAATAAAATCAAATTTCGTACCTTGCTGAGAACAGTACCATAATCAAAAGTAGTCTTGTTCGCTAGAAGCTCCATTGCTTTTAGAAGACGAGTAGCTCTGCTGGTTGATGTCATTTTTGTAAGCTCTTCAAAAAATAAGCGAACGAAACTGTAAGCCATTTGCGTTTTCGCGCTCTTTTATGTTTTTCCAAATCGAACATTTTGGTGTTGCCACTGTTCTATGTAGGATTTTTAACTTAAATTAGTAAGAACATGCAAATAATTACAATAAATCAAAAACTTACTTTCAAATAGAAGCCACCTATTCTTTTAAAAATATGTTTACTTTCAATTCTACCTTTGGAAAGAACGCAAATTATTTATTTAATTGTTTTGGTAGAAATTGTGAGATCGCAGTCTGGCAACTCAGGCCGGATCAACAAGCGAGCGGTCTGCTTATGTCGGTTTGTTCGCAAAATTTACAAAAATATAATTTTCCACGTAGTTTCCCGCGTTTTGTTATAATCTCAACGTGTATTAATTCCAGTTATTCCATTGTGTTATTTCTATATTTATTTATCTACTTAGAAATGTTTGGAGATTCAACGTAATCTAAGTGACAGATGTTACGGTGTTAACTCGCGCCACTTTTGGATCAATTACTTGTTTTTGATTGAATTGAATATGGAAGAAATCAAGGATACCATCGTTGAAATGGAGTGTAACCTACCAGAGTCAGGTAACGGTAGTATTAATTTAGTAATTGCCTATTATTTTCACACTCCTGTTTGACGTTCGTTCGTATAATCCGACCGAAATTAAAATGCCGTCATGTAACTTTCAATCCAATAAGAATTATCGTATATTTTCGCAGTTACTATCGACTGTAAATGAAATTTACACATCCATAGCATATTTTTGATAGACTCTCTTATTCGGTATTCGAGGATTTTTATAAAATTAGCGAAACTGTTAGATTAACATAATTATAATTTGTCCTAGTGTCGACCTATTTTTCTTGGTCGGGTTATAATCCAAACATCAATAAGGTTTTGTATCTATTTTTGAGTTACAAATACATATCCGTTTATCGTCGCTTTTGTTGTTTCTTCTTAGAAATGGCCGTGAATATTGGTCTGTTATGAATGTTTCGAGATATTATGCGTATATCTACCAATTTTACCTGTGGTTTATCTTCTTTTTTTTAGGTTATAATGAAAGTTAGACTCATTGTGCCAGTTCTGCACCATAGATTTGGGTTTTCTTTTATGAATTGCCTTTTATATATATATAGGAATACCAAATTGAAAAAAAAAATGTTTTGTATTTCGTCATGGAATTGTTATTTTCATAAAAGCATAATTATTATAAGGCTTTCACTCTTTAACATTTTATGTGTGGTAACTCACATACATTGATACAAGTCACAATGAACCATATTTAGCTATGGTAGAACAGAACCCTCTAAACATCTTGCTACTAAAAATAAAATAATGTTACACCTAAATAACTAACATTATTAAATCTAAATTACAAATTAATACCTTATTTCTTGACACGGTTAAAATCTTATGTAAATTTATTAAAAATCATTAATTAAATAAGTATGTTTGTAGTTTCCTACTTTATAAAAAAAAATTAAATTAACTGTTGCTGTAGATTGTTAATACATAATTAATTAATACATTTTTTTCTCTAAATTGCAATGTATTGTCCCTAATAATGTGAACATATTTTAATAAAAATACTAAATCACTAGCCCATCCCACATTAAAATTCAAAATAGTAATTAACAAGAACCTTGAACGTAAACCACCTTACATAAAACCGCTCTATTGGGTCCGTTTCAGACAAGTTGCAACATGTTCACATAGAAACTAGTTTAGACTAGACAAGAGATATGTTGAACAACTTCTAAAATAATGGGCCTCTTGTGTGCTGTATCCTTGATGGCTACTTGCGAGTTGGTTAAACCACTTGCCCTTTTTTTTTAAACAACCATTCTATATTCAAAAATTGAAATGGGATTTTGCATGGGTCTCAATGATATTTAAATAGGAAAATAAGAATAAATAAAATATTATGTTTCAGAAAATGGTTGTGATTACAAATAAACTTGCATAATTTTAATATCAGCGCAGAGTTACTTGGCTAGTTGGAGAAGAGAATCAAACAAAAATAAACAAAGTTTATGCAAATTTCTTTGAAGCTTAAACCTTATACTTGCCTAAGTTAAGGTGTTCAAGAGAATAATCATTGAATAAAAGACTTAAAAAAAACTAACATTTGTTGAAAAACCAACCTGCACTGGGCCCTCATGGTAGATTAAGGCCCACTCCCTCTTGCTGAGAGTGGCCTGTGTCCCAGTGGGACCATTATAGGCTGATTATGTTGAAAAATGCTTATGCTTAATTTCTGACTGAATTATTGAACTTATTTGATAAGCCAAGATATAAAAATTGCTTTAAAAATATTTTCTACCACCCTATATTAATACAAATAAAGCTGTCATCAGTTAATGTTTCAGATACATCACTATTTCATAGTTGTTAGAGATAGGTCCATTTATTAAAAGATAATAAGTAAATAATTTTGAAAATTGTTTATTTTTCAGAACCAGCCCCTCAAGTTCCTCTTGTGGACTCCGCAGGAGACAGTTTGGGGACTAAAGAAAATAAGGATGATTCTCAAAATCTGTTCCCAGATAGTCCTGTTTATGAGCCTGATGATGACATTGTGGTTTGTTTTTGTTTATAAAAAATTAAAAAGCCTTTTATACCTAGTAAAGTTTAATCGCGTTAGGACTTCTGTGCAAAGGACCCATGTCGCATGTTACATGTACTTGAAATAGATACCGCAAAGTTCGCCACAGGTCTAATGTGCCTTTAAATAGGAGTTTCTTTATAAATAACTTTGTTTTAAGTCATTCATTTCATAACAAAATACATTGTTGTTGATGTACTGTAAATATTTCTTGTGGTGTACAAAACAGCTATTACATTGACAAGCTTATGAATAATTTGTTTTATTGAGTATATTTTTACATTTTCAGACTATTAGCAGTGGAACTGACGACGTCAACGTTATTTCGTCAGATACAAAAGGTATGTTAGAAAAGAAAAGAAAAAATGTCGAAGTCAAAACATTTTCACATACTTAATTGAATAAGTACTAAACAAAAATTTTAATAAATTACAGAAGAACCAACCGTCCAACCTAAAAGAAAATTGTCAGACGACCCTTCAGACAGCAGCGCGAAGATCCAAAAGCTAGAACTTACCGACGATGAATTCGCCGTATCCACCCAATCGCTGGACAATGAAGTGTCCGAGATCACAAGCGCAACCAAACGAAAGCTCGAAGACCTTGAGCTTCCATCGGCTTCCCGCGTCCGTACTCCCGTCCGGTCCAGTCCTAGGAGACTTAAAAGATCCAACAGCGCTGAAATATCCAAACCAAAAACGCCAAAGACCCCGAAATCCCGACCAGCCAGCGTCGACATCACCAAGTCTAGAAAAACACCGCGCAAAGTACAAATAGAACTGGCCAAAGATGAGCCTAAAGAGGTCCTAGTTGTCTCTGACAGTTCGAGCTCGCGACCCAGCATAGAGTTCGTAGCAGAAATACCGCCCCCGAAAGTCCCAGAGACAATTGCTGAGGAAAATTCCGAGTTAGACGACTCCCAAGGCTTCCATCTAGAACTTTCGCCGAGCTTTGACAGTGCAGAAAATGACGATAAAGCAAAAACTCCAAGTAACAGCGACCCAGTGCTTGTTAGGAATAGGAACGAGGAACTGAATCCTGGAAAAATAAGCGAAACGAGAAGTGAAGGGTACAAATACTCAGATCAGGGCAACTTTTCACAACCGAGGTCAAAGGATTGTCATATAGAGAAGACTACAGACCAAGAAAGCACTGATAGTGTTGGTTCAATGAACTTGGAGAGCCCAGAGCACATTATGCCAACTGTAGCATCCAAATTGATCTCGAAACTTTCCAACGGAGACTCGTCTACCCCTTCTGAGATTGTGGAAGGCAAGATTGGTACTGAGGACAGTGATAGTACTCCCGATATGACGAAGCTTAACTCCATTAAGAGCAAGAGAGGGAAGAATGAGTCTTTCCGGTCCAGCAACAATGCTACACCGTCGACGATTTCGCCGTTTGCGAACGGCCATTCTTTGCCCATCAACACACCACAAATACCAGTGTTTGACGTCCATATCAGTCATAACGAGGAGAACGAATTTCTGTCTCTCTACGTCGTACGAACGGACAATGACCTTGGTATGGACATGTGTCGGGAATACCAGAGGATTTCTAAACGGTTCACGATAGACCCGTACATGGCTGACGTGTCGGTCAGCAACTCTCCGTCAAGCGTCACCAGCGGTGGCATGATCAACTTGCCCAATAGAACCTCTTTCGCATCAACTGTCAGTTCGACTTCATCTTCTAGCAACCGAACAAGTGACGGCGCATTTGTAGTACCGCAGCCGCCGCGAAAATCGATCGCGAACCCAACAACATCAGTCAAGGGATATGATGCCTTAGTGAAGAAGCTACAAGACATATTCTCCCATATCCGAGAGTCTTCAGTAGATGAGGGACTGAGCGATGATAAAGTGTCTGTTGGTATTCAAACATCTGTTTCTAATGATAGTACCATGAGCAACGGTAATGCTAGTCCCGACGAAGTGAACAAATGCGATAAGGCGACGCCAAAGAGCTCGCTGAAAAAGACTCGCGTGCGAGGTCGACGGCATATAGCCGGGAAAACTAAGCGAGCTTTGCTGCCAACACAACCTGAAGAACCGGAATACATGCACGGAATGAACTCTCCCGAAATGGTGCCAACTAACGGCGAAAACGGCAAAGATTCCCCAGTAAAATCGCCCAAAGACGAGAAACCTCTATCCTCTTTGGTTGCTACGCCAAAATCTGTGAGCAAATTGAAGACGAAGCGACGACCAACGTCACCACGACCGGCGACCCCAGTAGAAAAAGCAGTCGTTAAGCCCGAATACCCAGGATTTGCGCCAGAAACAGTGGTGCTGGCCAAATGGGTGGACAAACGTTATTACTCAGGCAAAGTGCTGGAGATAACTGAGCCAAACAAATATTTGATCAAATTCGACGATGGCCAAAGCAAGGTGTTGTTGGACGACTTCATAATATTTGGTGATATGAAGACGTTGCCTTTGGAGGGACAGTCGGTGTATGCTATGGTAGATGAGGAGCAGAATTATGAACCTGCATTGGTGCTTGGCATTGAGGAAAATGATAGTGGGACTGTTACCTACAAATGTATTACTGATGGGTGAGTTCATTTACCTCTGCGTTTTTATTCCTCCATTACACAGTACATTACCTATCCATTTTAATGAAGTTTGCCAAAAATACATCTTGTTTTAGCTCGACTTTATAAACCTCGAATTTTTTAAACTGTTTACGTAAATTTCGTTTAGGTTATCTGTTTTAGGCCTGTTTGCACCACAAATTGCTGAATGCGTGTAGCGCTAAACATAACCTTCTAAAACGAAAAAAAAAAATAACTACATTTTGCGCTAAACGCATTAAGTTATTTGTCGTGCATGCGAGCTCTACAATTGTGTTAAAAGAAAACTTAATGTAATTTTTATGCTGTTTATTATTCCAAACTATGCTGCTCGAAACCCAAATAAATTAGGATATGAGCAAGAGAATAATGATGGCTTCAGGTTCAGCAGTTGTAACACTTTGCCTTTTGACAGCAATGCGGCAGTTGCAAATATAACTGAGTAGAATACCTCTGCATAACTAATTATAAATCTTAATTTAAGACATTTTCTCAAACATCGTTTTTCAATGCCATTCTTATATGCCTGATTAATGTATTTATGTATATTATTATATTTATAGTTATAATAGGTTTATACATATCTTTATATTTAAAATATTTATTCCTCAATTTTCATGATTGCACCTACCACTTTTTGTCTCTGCATCACCCAAAGGTTGACTGGTAGAAAATGTCAATGGCATTAAGTCCAACTCTGTACATTTATGTGCTTGAAGTATTAAATAAATAAATTAATAATAAAATATATTTTTCTTCCAGTGACACCTTAGTCATGGTAACAGCTAGCGAGCTCTACCTGACTGAAGACCAAGCTCGCTCGCTCAAGGAGTCCGCGCGCACTCGGTCTCCCTCCGCGCCCTCCACGCCGCGGCGACGAGCCAACAGGGAACTGGACCTCGATAATATTATACAGGTAAATATACTACGGCTGGGACAGACTGGATGCAGAAGGTGGACGACAGGGTGTTGTGGTGTAGCCTGGGAGAGGTCCAGCAGTGGATTGCGATAGGCTGAATTGATGAAATATACTGAGTTACATACATTCTTACATCTATATAGAGTGACTGATACTTAAACACGTGATTGTAATCATGATAACAAACAACTTTTACTATGGGACCAAACCTGAAATCGCGAAAAAAAAATCAGCTGTTCCCTACATTTATGTTCATATAACTCGTCAAAATGTAGGGAACAGCTGATTTTTTTTTCGCGATTTCAGGTTTGGCCCCATAGTAAAAGTTGTTTGTTATCATGAGTACAATCACGTGTTTAAGTATCGGTCACTAATTACCAGTCACCCTATATAATTATAATGTACATTTTGACCGCGTTGGTATTGCATTATGAAACAGGAGATTTTTTTTTATAATCAGCGAAAATTTTCTATGCTAGGGTGTCTAGAATTATGTGCTGACTTCATGGTTACAGTTTGATGTCGTTGCCACCCTGTATAAATATTTGTTAATTTAATTTATTTCATTCTCCTGCCCTTATCCCAATTTATTTGGGGTCGGCGCAACATATCTTTTTCTTCCATACTTCTCTATTAGACGTAATTTTTGGTAGTCACCCCCCTTTCTAATCATATCATCATTCATACATTCCATCCATAGTTTTTTTGGTATTTATATCTTTAATAAAATATTCATGTTGATGAATTCTACTCTATCTGACGAAAACGTATACTTTGCCAACCTAGTATATAACTTGCTTGATCATCTAAATCTTTGATTGGGCTTTCATATGATCTGTACTTTTATTTATTTTTTATTGCTGAATGGCCTGCTCTTGACTTTGATCACGCCTGATGGAAAGCGATGGATGAGGTCTATGATGGAACGAGCGTGTCCAGAAGATGCCTAAGGCACTGGAACTCGCATCGACGAAACACAGCAGGCTGCTTGACGCCGGACTCCGGTGGGAGGGAGAGTGTGTTCTCTCTATTAAATAATGATTTTGATTGATTTCAGGGTCCCCGCAGCGCTCGAAGCCGAGACAAAGGCAGCTCGAGCGCGCGCAAACGTGTCACCTCACCAAAGAGTCCTAAAGCATCTACTTCCGGTATTTCAGGTAAAGATTGAAACACATAACATCACACATAGCGGTAGACAGAGGTGTCGAAGAAAAATTTGTTTATTTGTCACAGAATCACGTGTATACAGTGTGGAGGCAACAATATGACATTAAAAGAAAACAGTGGCGATACTAATGCATATGAGTATTTTGGAACTATCAAATAAATCATAGCAGTTTTTTTTTTTTTTTGTTAACTTAATAGAAGTGATGGGCCGACTATGGGTGTTGCCAATCTTTGACTAGCTGTAGTGGACTAAACTATTAAATATCTTTGACTAGCAGCGCCCCGCGGTTTCACCCGCATAAGTTTCGAAAGACACGCGGCGCCATCTATTGTTATCATCATAATAACGTTATTGTTGTTTTCCTCAGGAACAGCACTTTTTTTCGGCATGAAAGGTACCCTGTGTCCGTTTCTGTACACCTGACAGCGTATATGCAAAATTTCAGGATGATCGGTTCAGTGGTTTAGGCGTGAAAAGGTAATAAACAAACTTAATTTCGCATTTATAATATTACTTAGGATTGAAATGTTGTATGCAGATTGGGAACGTTATTAGATATACGCACTTTAATTTATTGTTGTATTATTATCTCCACCTTGTATAAAATAAATAAATTAACTTGAATAAATGATACTTAGTACCTAATACAAAACAAATCTTTATTTACAAGCACAGAATAGAAAGTACACCCTTTTACCAGAATTAAGTTCTATGTGATGTAATGGAATATGTTAAAGAATGATGCATCTATAACTACAAACAGGGCATAAATACAGGCTCGGGCAACACAAAAAACTGCCCGACCTAGGGAGCCCACAACCCCACGCCCAACAGTCGCGCTTGAGACCGTTATACGAACGAAATACGATACTGTTCAGTTTTTTTTAATTTAGTTTCTGTACAATAAAGACTTCTATTTCGGTGTACTTGGTACGGCCCGGATAGCTCAGTCGGTAGAGCATTGGACTTTTAATCCAAGGGTCCAGGGTTCAAGTCCCTGTTCGGGCGGCTACTTTTTTAATATTTGGTCTTTTATTTTATCTCATTATGAGTAGTATTTTTCAGAATATTCTGTAGTAAACATTAATTTTAAAGATTATAATTCTATAACTACAAATCCCCAGTTGATAAATTCGTCATAGCGATAAAAAAACCATTTAAGAGTTTAAAGTACGTAATGATGTCTTATATTACGAAATATAGGTAGGTATATTAGATTGGTGATCACCGGGGTGATTTTAGGGAGGTAAAAATTCCCACACTCCCCGACCTCCCTCCCCGGAGGCCTAGCGCCTTTTGAAAGTTTCCCCCCAAAATAAAAATAGTTAAATAAAACAGTCCCAAAATTACTCCTGGTAGACCCAGCCATGCTTCAGAAATATTTTCACTGCAAACAGATCCAACTCGTTTTTATAAAATTGACACTTTCTGATAATATCGTATTCAGCAGATATACTTAGATAATGTAAGCATAATCAGCCTATAATGTTCCCACTGCTGGAATTCAGGCCTCCTCTCGTCGAGAGGGAGCGAGCTGTAATCCACCACGCGGGCCCAGTGCTGGGTGGTAGATGTCACACGTCTTCGAATTTTTGGTTCTAGGACATGCCGGTTTCCTCACGATGTTTTCCGTCACCGTTCGCTCGCAAAGATAAAGCAATACCTATTAATAGATATATATACTATATAGATAAGCATTGGACTAGGTCAAGAGATCTAAGATAAGTTGATAACATTGACATGGCAACAGAGTGGTAGATACATAAGTACTTTTCAAATGGCTGGTATACAAATATTGTATGAGTAAACATTCCAATAGCGTTTATCAGATTGATCTAACAAGTGCCTTATCCTGCTGTACTATCAATAAGTAGTTTGAACTGTTTGGTCAAGAGTATGTATTCAGATATAATAAATGTATCTGTTTTTAACACATTTGGTATATAACAGAAATACAATAATTGAGGGGCTCGTGGCTAAATAATAAGAGTCCGTAGACCCCTCAGTGGCTCAGAAAGCAGGTTAACTGTTGGTCCCGTCTAGCATTTGTAGACATTTGACAGTCGTTACGGGTAGTCAGAATCCCGAAAGTCTGACAACCAGTCTTACCAAGGGTCATCGCGTTGTCCAGTAACTGGGTTGTGAAGGTCAGAAGCATCCGAGATGGCTCCCCATACAAAAAAAAAACTTTTACTATTAAAACAGCCTCTTTCACTATGTCCGAAATTCAGAAAAGCTACTACTAACATTTTAGATAAAATTATATAAAATAGATTTTGTATAAAATTATCAGCTAACTAGCAGCGCCCCGCGGTTTCACCCGCATAAGTCTCCCAAGGGAATATCGGGATAAAAACTATCCTATGTCCTTTCCCGGGACTTAAACTATCTCTATACCAAATTTCATCTAAATCGGTTCAGCGGTTTAAGCGTGAAGAGGTAACAGACCGACACTTTCGCATTTATAATATTAGTATGGATTAATTTAACGGAAACTTTATTTAAGGTCGTGAAATAGGCAGTAAACTGAACAAAATGAAAGATATATTTAAATTTAAACTACTAAAGTCCAATTTCCTTATCCTAGGTGTAAAAACCAAGAGCGCACCAATTGGTCGCAAGCGCTTGGCGAGCGAGAGCAGCGAAATGAGTGAGAGTAGCAACTCCGCGCCGCCCGTCAGGCTGGAGGAGGTGGCCGGCGTGGAGCCTGAGGTGCAGCGCACGCCCAGGAAGATTGACGGCGTTAAAGGTGAGAGCATAAGTGAGGAACCAGTTTATTATTAAAAGCTATACCTACATGAATCTGAAACATCATTAATTCTTAATTTCTTAACCTTTTAACCGTCCGACTTCATATCAATTGTCGTGCACCTAGAGCCCGAAAAAATAAAATAAAAAAGAAAGACCTAATAGAACACAGCGTAATTAAATAAAAAAGCAGATTAAACGAGTAGTTTGTCGTAAATATACGACCCTGGCGAAATGAACACGAAAATATTTGTCGGCTTAATCCGGCGTAAGCGGTTAAAAGGTTACCGGAGGTCTCACAGTTATAAAATTCCTCATATAGGTATATATTAGTTCCAACTTCCATAATACAGGGCTTGGATTGTTAAGTTGTTGGCTAACTAGGTCAAACCATCTTGTATGCATCCATCATCTGCCTAGCCTTTTCCCAACTATGTTGGAGTCGGCTTCCAGTCTAACCGGATGCAGCTGAATACCAGTATTTTACATGGAGCGACTGCCTATCTGACCTCCACAACCCAGTTACTGGGTAATACGATACCCCTTGGTAAGACTGGTTGTCAGACTTTCGGGCTTCTGACTACCCGTAACGACTGTCAAAGATCCACGAATGACAGCCGGGACCAACGGCTTAACGTGCTTTCCGAGGCACGGAGGGGTCTCGGTATGTAAAGATGGCCATCTTGTATGCATCCGCAGTAATGAAAGCTAGGGTTTCCTAAGACGGTGGTACTACCACATACATAATCAACCTATAATGTTCCCACTGCTGGGACACAGACCTCCTGTCTTCGAGAGGGACTGGGCTGTGCGGGCCCAGTGCGGGTTCGTAGATATCGCATTTCTTCGAATTTTTCCTCACGATGTTTTTTATTTTTATTTACACAAATTAAAACGTCTGCCTAATATAGCGAATAACGTCATGAATTCACTGTCTTGTATGAAAATGGCGTGGTTTTGGTAGAACGCGTTTTTGACACCGTAACGTCAAACATCCCTATGAGATCTTCGTACTGCGGCCCCTATGTAGCGCCAACGCTGTCTTAAGAAATCCTACGAGTGCAGCTTATAACGGTCCCTTTGTAGGTTCACCATCTATACTTACAGGTTGTCCCTGGAAGTATTGATCAAATCGAATAGGGGCGTGGGCAAGGCCATTTCCAAACTTTTTAACCCTGAGAATGTCGGTGAATTTTTTTACGGTTCAAAAGTTATGACCAATTTTTTTTTTCAATCACCTCGTATAGTGCTCAAAGAAAAATATCATTAAAAAAAACTATCAGGGCTATCTAAAAAAATTAAATTGGTAGTCCTGATAGTTTTTTTTTTTTTAAGATTTTTTCTTTGAACTCTATGCGAAGTGATTGAAAAGAAATAAAAATTGTTCATAACTTTTGAGCCGTAAAAAAATTCACCGACATTCTTAGGGTTAAAAAGTTTGGGAATGACTTTGCCCACACCCCTATTCGATTTGATCCATACTTCCAGGGACACCCTGTATAACTCACCCGTTTGTCAGCAGTGTCACTGACATAACAAGAAGAAAACTAAGATACAAAAACAATAAGCAGCTATGAAGTTAATTGGTATTTTATTTCAATCAATAATCATACTTACTCTCCTAGAAATATGTCACAAAATTACTTAACATTACCTCTCCCCAGCCGGACCATTGCAGCTAAAAGGCGCTTCGAAACAGAACATTGGTAAGAAGAACTCCAAGCTGACTAAGTTTGAGAACGATGAGGACACGGTATCGAAAATGGGACCGATACCGGGACCGGATTCCAAGCTGTTTGCGGGCCTGCACTTCTTGTTGACCTGCACTGAGACGCCACGACGGACACGTACCGCTGCAACGACTGACAAGGTAACATTTTGTTAAAAAAAAAACAGGCAAATGCGTGTCGGACCACACACAATGAAGGGTTCCGTAGTTGGGGTGAATTTATCCCTCTTGACTCTTGATTTCTTTATTTTCTAGGCCACCCAAAGCGCTGAGACCCGCCACTACTCTTCCGAAGAAGACGGCGAGACCACCTCCTCAGTAGCCGGCACAGACACTGAAGATCTGGAGTTCTGCGACCGGCCCTTCAACAAGGAGCGCCTCAAGGAGCAGCTGGAGGCCGGTGGAGGGACCGTGTACAGGTAAATTTAGGAAACAGTAAGACAAAAGATATGTAAAGAAAGTAATTGAAATTAAACTCGCGACAATCTAAGAAGTCGGATTTGACGTTTCTCATTATACATACCGCGATAACTTTGTGTGAACGTCTTCGTAAGAAATCGAAAAATCAAATATACACTATAACAATGAGTTTCATTCGTAAGCACCAAGTTTCACTTAATATTGGAAAAGGCACTCAAAAACACGAATTAATCGTTGATTAATATTCCGACAGGACGTTGTTACAATGTCATGTCTTTGGGTTCGTTGCCGTAGTGCGTTATAAGCCGTTTTTGACCGAATAAAATCTATGTTCTGAAAAATCGGGCCGCGAGTATAAGTATTATATAATAGGTTTGAAGTGACTCCAGAGAACAGCAGTATGTTTTAGTCTAAATTTTTCCAGTACAAATTGTTTCTTCGTGTGTTGCAGTGGCGAAGGTACCATACAACTCGATTCCCGCCGGCTTCCCTTCGAAAATCCAGAACATAACCACTCTATAGTCAATTCATCATTGTAATTTTCTTTTGGTATTTTTTTTTGCTCCGGCCTACCTCTGTCATAAATTCACCCTTCGCCACTGGTGTGTTGTCATCTTTGTAATTTTCTATCGTAGTTGAGTAGAAAAATGTAAATTATCACAGATTTTATGAAAAGTCATGTACCTGTCGTTATTCCATTTGGGGTCGGATTGATTTTATGCGATGTAGAATTTATTCAAGGAGGCCTGCCCACTAGTGTCCTAAAACAACATAAAACGTACTTACATTTATTTCGTATTCTACTTTCCAGCCACTTCGACGACGTACCAAAAAACAAATACACCGTCTGCAAGTTAATCGCGCCTCGTCCCTGCCTCACAGCGAAGTACATCCAGTGCCTCGCAGCGGATATTCGCTCAGTGTCGCACGGCTGGGTTATCATGAGCTGCATCGACAGCACCCTGCACGACATCGACTCATTCGCTCTGCCAGCTGGCTGGTCTATCCTCAAGCAGAGGTTCATTAACTGGGTGAGTAGTAACACAAGTACATCCAATGCCTCGCAGCGGATATCCGTTCAGTGTCGCACGGCTGGGTCATCATGAGCTGCATCGAGTGTCCTTGGAGTTTCTTGCCCGTTCTTCTCCATAGAGATCTACGTTCTGGAATGGGCAACTAACTTCAACTTTCTTAGTAACTGACCGACTTTGACAATTCAAAAATACCTGTAAATGGTTTAATTGAAATAAATGCTTTGAGTTTTTGAGCTTCAGTTTGAGAAATGCGATCACAATATCATTTAGTTCACTGTTGTTGTTGGCACTTTTAGTTACAGCTTTCTAAACAAAACTAGCTGTAAAATATTCCTAACGTTTTCCGTCTTACTAGATGCCGCCCTCAGGCCGTCGCAATGCAACATTCTTCAAAGACAAGATCATCTTACTATGCGGTGACCAGGACACCTTCGTGAAATTCTGGGAGCGAGTATGCACCCTAGCCGGCGCTACGACGCGAGTGGTGAACGAGGAAGACCTCAACATGTCCGGCGCGCTGGCGCTGGTGACCGAGTGGGACTGTCCCCACGAAGTGCAGAACAAAGCGAATCAAGATAACATCCCACTGGTGTCCACCACATGGGTCGTGCAGAGCTTAATAGAGGCTCGCGTCATCGCGCCCACCTCCCACGAAAAGTTCTCATTTATGTTCGCGGAGCCAGAATGATCCTGGGACTTTAGAAAGATCCTCATAATACGTGAAAATTGACACTTGAGGTGACGCGACAGTGACGCTTAGTGTTTAGTGAAGTGGAAATAGACGCATTACTTACTTTACTGGTGGTTTAGGAGGCGGTGGCGATTGTACAGTCGTCTTGCGAAATAATTGATCACTTTTGGACGTTGTCGCATTAAAGTCGTTACTTGTCGACTGATGTAACGGTCTGCCATTTTCGTCGTGGTAATTATTTATTTTTCCTTATAAAGTATCACGGTTAATAATACTTTATTTACATTACAATCTAGCCTATTCGCTGATAACTAATTTAAATATAACTTAAACTGTTTTGTAACTATAACATTAAGAAATTGTCCCGGGAAATACACTTAATTCACGTGTTCTTTAGTCAGCACTTGTACTGCAGTTTAAGTGTACTCACACTGCACTAAACCAACTCAAAAGGTTTTACCATTTTTGGGTACTGTGAAGAGCTGATGAGCTCTTCAGGGTACCGGGAGGAATCAATTAAAACACGGTTTATCATGTATGTTCAATAATTATTCCTAGAAATCATTCTACGTATTTTGCATCTTTTTAATTTGGCTTGTCGGCTAAATCTGACGCCTAAATTCTTCTAATCTTAATGTTCGTCTCGCATTTCAAGCCAATAACTATTAACTGACCCGCGGAGGTTGCATGTAAGCACCAAATAAGCTGTAGTCTATACAGTACTATGTTCACGACATCCGTCTTGAGGTCCAGGTAGAGGTCGCTGTTACTGCATTGCATAATGTGACAAAGTTCAAAGTATAGTCAACGTTTTCATACGCCAACTGCACAAGGTTGTTAAAGTACAAAGTTTATTGGTTACGCTAGGCATGAATTAACAGAGTATAAAGACAATTTATGGTGACAGCTTACAGTGTTTAGAGATTTATAAAGTATACAAAAAACATTTAAACGCTTTAGCTTCAAATGTTAAAGACATATGTTGCTATTTTTGTAAACGAAAGTTAATCAAAATGAAATATTTTATTCACAACCTAAAGCGCTACATAAACCACTGGTTAGTAAGTTTTCAAAGTGTAATAACAAATGTTTAAGTGTGAAACTATAACTGCAAGCAAGTGCAGGTGAAAAGACTTGAGATCTTTTTCTAGAAACGAAAGTCTTGATGTTAATAGAGTTTAAGGAATGTGTAAAGGAACTCGTCAAATGGATTTATTATTGTTGTTATACGGTGGCGTCGCGGTAATTCGGCCTATATGGAATCTGTAAGTCCTAAAATGGACTTGAGTATTCCGTTTGTCTGGCTGCGGTAAAGGCAACATGTGCCGGTCTTAATTTCGAGCATCTCAATGTATATTTTAACAGTATGGCGGCTTTAGCTGACCGTGTTATCGCGACCTTTTGATCGCCTGTTGCGAATCATGGCTTGGTCTAAGGTAGGATTGGATTGGCCATAGTCGTCATCGGGTTAGCTAAAAGTTGATGTTCTAAAGTCATATGCTAAGGTTAAAATAAATTCTTTACTTCTAAATTAAAAGGTTCATACTGCGACTGATTTCTAAACTTATGTCTATTACAAAAATATACTTAATTTCTACTCAAGGCCTTACTATCTGGTTTTCTACAAAAATATGGCTTATCCCATTTTTACATGTTGTTCTATGATGTTAAGGGGATGCGATAGGTAACCCCGGTCAGGTTGTGTGTTGAACAAAATATGATTCGCGACCGTACCTATGCATGATGTTGAACATTCATCAAGACACTGACCTGCAAATTGCAAAAAATGTAAGAAAATTTGAATTTCCCGGGCTACCTAGCACATCCCCCTTAACTTCGAATACCTCATTTGTAGGGTGAAGCTGTCGAAGTGGGATATAGCCTAAAAAAAAGTTGCAGGAATCATGTATTTTAATGGTAAGTGACACTAAAAAGTTCAAAGCCTTGCTGACTTTAAAAGAATGATAATATAGGTAGCTAAGTATAATCTAATAGAAATAAATTGGTATTCAATTGTATATGGTCTCATTTAGCGTAAGAATTTATATAAAATTGTCATTTCTGTGAATATTTGTGTATAGTTGATACAGTCATCAATTAATAACGTATCGATTTAAAATCGATGTTTAGCCAAAGTGAGCTAATTATATGTTTAAATAACTATCTTGAACAATATATTAAGTATCATGTCTTTTTGTTATTTATTTTTAATTGGTTTAATTTCAGTCTGTAGCGAGTATTAGGGGTGTAGGATGACGTGACGAGATTTATTTTAATTTTTCTCTTCATGTCGTCGATAGGGTAAGATTGTGTAGGAACATAAAACCAATTTGTAATATTTTTCTTATTTAAAATTGACATTCGTTCCTTTAAATACTAATATTATGATTGAATCATGGAATTTCGACAGTATTTTGTTTTTGTATAATAAATATTTGACATGTATCTTAGGGTGTCACAAAATTAGAATTAAGATGGCTCGATGTTAATAATTGTTTATTTTCAATTCTCATTGACACTCTGTTCTATTTGATTTCTTAAATAAGGTTCTTTTTAACCGAGTTCATTACTTTTTGATTGAGTGCATGTAGTTTTATAAGAAAACTTACGAACGCTTCTTTTGACAACTTGATGTACAAAAGCAATGCCGGAATTGTGCAAGTTACACTTGCGCAAAAGTAGCAGAAGTTTATGCAAGTAGCTTGCATACCACTGTGGTATTCACCAATCAGGGAGCTGTTATGGCACACGGCATACTATTGTGCAAGTTACAGGCTTATGTATTCCGAGCTTTACATTAAAGGATTCATCAAGCTATTCCTATAAGGCAAGTATCATTAAGATTAGATGATCAATTCCGTAAAAAGCAAGGAGATAGATGGCATCCTGGGGGCACACTTTTGTCCCGAAAGTACGTACCCATGGGATTATTTCCCAACATCCATGCGAGAAAACCCGTGGGCAGAAGCTAGTCTAGAAAGAAAAGTAATAAGTGCCTGCCATCGTTACTTGCACTACTCAAACTGTAACAAATCCTAATATATCTCTTGTAAATTACTATAAGTTATGAGTGAGATTATATAGGGTGACTGGTAATTAGTGACCGATACTTAAACACGTGATTGTACTCATGATAACAAACAACTTTTACTATGGGACCAAACCTGAAATCGCGAAAAAAAATCTGCTGTTCCCTACATTTTGACGAGTTATACGAACATAAATGTAGTGAACAGCTGATTTTTTTCGCGATTTCAGGTTTGGTCCCATAGTAAAAGTTGTTTGTTATCATGAGTACAATCACGTGTTTAGGTATCGGTCCCTAATTACCAGTCACCCTATATAAAAAGACGGTGGGTAGAAGGCGAGGGATAGGCAATGCTAGGAAATAGCTGATGTACCTACTGCAAAACAAAAGAAATCAGTTGTGTATGTATTATTAACAAATTCGATAAAAAGTTCACTTGTTGATCTCTGCTAAGGGAGCAAGAATAGTATGATTGGTTGTTTGAAACTTATGGGGTATACTGGAATTTGTACAACTAGTTAAATGTTGAAATTCAATATAATTCGATCTGACTGTGTACATAGTAATTGTCATGTTTTTCTAATTAAAGCACACACTAGTTCTTCATGATTTTTGACAGCTGTTTAGTATAAATATGTTGGTGTTATCATAAGGATGTGTTTTGCGTGATCGCGCCGCGTCCAGTTAGATATAAAAAGAAGTTACAAATAATCTTGTGTACTGCGCCAAATGCAAGTACTGCGGTTTGTCAAAAAATAATTCAATTTGTTAGACAAATTACATGTAATAAATGTTCAGTAAGTATATAAATGATTGATATCAGTAGTCAAATAATTAACGGACTTTGAGGCCCGAAATATTACAAATCCCTGCCAAATTCTTGTAAATTTTTCAATAGAAATGCCCAATAAATATAATCCCGAAATATTAATGTATATTCTGGTGTTATAATGGCAGTTGAAATTAATCTTGTACAGTAAACTATAATCTATTCTAATCTGAATGTGTACATAATAATACTAGATTTGAATGTTTTGAAGCTAATTAGTCTAATTCCATACAGTATATAGAATATTCCTGTGTTATGTAATTGTGAGGCTGCCAATAGATATTGTGCTAAAATCTAAAAATTTGTAAACAGAGGGGCTAGTGTGTGCCAATCAAAAATGTATGTAAAATTTCTTGAAGTGACCTTTAGTGTGTAAGTGCATTTTTTAAAATCTGTAACTGGATTTTTTACTACGTACATTTTTGCGTCATTTTGTGTTGCATTTTCTTTTTGATGTTTTGTTTTTTTTTTTTGTTATTCTATCATTGTATCTTCGTTGTTAAGGAGTCAGATAGACATGTATGTGTAAACTATGAATAAAATGATAGAAGTAAATATTGGTTTGTTTATTGTGCGAAGTATTGATGCGGCGACTTTTCATATTTTCCGAACATCGAGATCAACACATAAATAGCATAACCACTAACTACCATTTATTATTATATTCATAATTGTTTTTTCATTGTGCAGGCTTGATTTAATTATCAAGTCTTCGCTGGCTTGATACCTGTGCTTGAAAAACATTTGTACGCCCTTTGGCGTACACTTTATTATCATTACGTATGTACAGACGGCAGCACATCAACCTACACCTAACTGTCAAATTTTCCCAATCAACATTGAACCTTATGCTTTAGTGATAAAGTTGAAAATCTATTACAGAAATCTGACAGATTGTAGTAGGTTGATGTGCTGGCGTCTGTACCATTATTAATGTACCTATGTTCAACAAATTAATAAATGGCTTAAGACGTGATAAATTCTTTGGCCAGTATAATTTAAAATTTAATAAATGAATGCAAAATAAATGAATATGAATATGAATTTAGAAGGTATTTGATGGTCTGCTTGGACGCCGGCTTGGTGCTTGGTGAAAAAACAAAAACAAAGCAAGGATATTACAGTACCGCGTGCTAAAAACGCTTAGACAGTGATATACCCAGCGCACCTACAGCCAGACACGAAAAGCGACTTTGTTTTATACTAATAGACTGGTAGACAGAATATCGAGCCTTTTCAGGAAGAACATCGTAAGCGCCAAAAATCCCAAAAAACTGTTTTAATATCAATCGCCAGATCAACTGATTTTGCATTTTGCATCACCTTCTCCTGTAAAATATGCAAAATGGCGGTTACGATCTTCTTCCTGAAAAGGCTCGATATAATGTTTGCGGTGTGGTAAGCAAAGTTAGAATATAGCTGGGTTGCTTTCAATGCAGTTTCCCAAGACACTCTAGTGGCATGTATATGTGCAAGAATTTAGTTTGAGGTATCAGTATTTTTAGTAAATTTAAACAAAAATGCAAAAAGCCAACGTCACGTGGTGTTCCCAGGCGGTCACCCATCCAAGTACTGACCACGCCCGATGTTGCTTAACTTCGGTGATCGGACGAGAACCGGTGTATTCAACGTAGTATGGACGTTGGCGAACGCTATGCCGAATTTTTCGTTTACTATCGAAATTGCGGCATCATTTTATAAAAATGGCTGAATGAACATTCTAATTTCTAGGCACACCTTCCGCGTTTCAGAGACTGTTCGCTTTGTAAATAGAAATAAGTATTTACATTTATTTTCCAGGTACCTAATACAATTACTTACTGATTGTGATTACATACACAGGTACATGGATGAATAACGTTATTATACACTTGCGTGCAAAAAAATCGACCCATCCCATGCTCATCGATTCGAAACAATATAATTCAATAAGTTTTACCAACAATAACCTGATATATTGTATATTAAAACCTTCCTGAAAGTATGAAGATTACGTTAGTGAAAGAATTATCAAAACTGATTCATTAGTTTTTGAGAAAATCGCGAACTTACAAATGGGAGTTGAATAATCTCCTTTTTTATGAAGTCCGTTAAGAAAATCAAGTTCAATTTTGATTAAACAAACAGAAATAAACAAAATTTAACGTTTGTCAATTTCATTAACAAAAAAAGTCACACACTTTTTCCGAGCAAAAGTGAGTGATGAGAACATCTGAAGAATCGTGTCCATCTTGTCAAGAATATTGCTTTTATAAAAATATAGTGTATGTTCAAATAAACTGTTCCTTACTTACCTTCACACAATATAAAATAATAAATAATATTTATTATGATTTTTGAGATATTGTCTTTCAAATGGAGAGCATGGGGTGGGCCAATTTTTTTGCACGCAAGTGTAGTTGAGCCACCCATAAACGATTACATAGGTAGGTAGTTAGGTACACCTATTTACAATATGATTGAGCCCCAAACCAAAAATATTTGGATTATTATGCTAAAGCTACCAAAATAAAAAATTAAACTACTTAACCGTTGTTTAAAAATATAAATAGTACACAAAATATTTAAAAACTAGCTAAAAAATTTGTAAAATGCAAAAAGCCAACGTCACGTGGTGTTCCCAGGCGGTCACCCATCCAAGTACTGACCACGCCCGATGTTGCTTAACTTCGGTGATCGGACGAGAACCGGTGTATTCAACGTAGTATGGACGTTGGCGAATGCTAAGTCGAATTTTTCGTTTAGTATCAACTTTGTGACGTCATCTATGGAATGTTTGAAAGAGGTATAGTTTGTGCGCTGTGTGTTCAACTGAACTGGGACATGACAATAACGCTGCCGAATAATGTCACATGTTTAATTAGAAGTTTATTTTCCAAAAGTCAGATAATTTTTATCTATTCTAATCTAATTGCAATAGTTGGTCATATTTACCATACAAAAGCTATCAAAAAAACAATACAAGTTATCTGACCATTGAAAAATCAACCCTAATTACATATTATAAATAGGCGCTAACATAAAAATAAAATATTAAAAAAACAGCAAAAAGCCAACGTCACGTGGTGTTCCCAGGCGGTCACCCATCCAAGTACTGACCACGCCCGATGTTGCTTAACTTCGGTGATCGGACGAGAACCGGTGTATTCAACGTAGTATGGACGTTGGCGAAAGCTGAGTCGAATTTTTCGTTTTGTATCCACTTTATGACGTCATGTTTCAAATAAATTAAAAATGGTTGTGTATGAAAGTTCGAAAGACGCGCGGAGGAATGTTAATTATTAATAATTAGGCAAGTATAATAAATACTGAATAAATTAACAGGTAGAAATAAAATAACAGCGCTTTCTTGTATTGTGTTGTGAAATAGAACCTTTGCTTTTAGCGACATCTAACTAGTGGATTATTTACTAACGTAATAAAGTACCATTGCATCCTGAAGTTAAGTTATTTACAAAGTCCGCTAGATGTCATTAGTCCTCAATCAGCTTGTACTATTTCTCAATAGATGGCGTCGCTGTTCTGTTATATGCATCAGAATTTTTTTTTTTTGTTAGGTTTTTTATCCATTGTTTTATTTCTACGGGTCGACTTTATTTCCACAAGTTGCCCACATCGACAGATGGTAGCTTCCAACATGATACTGTTCCTATTTTACATCTACTTCTAGTACCTATCTATGTAGGTACCTACCTACTTAATAAAATTGGTTTATAAACTTTTAGGGAAAACAGTGTCAGTGCATGCATCCCACGGAATACCTACAGAACCGAAGATCGTTGTTATAAAAACACTTATTTTTATTCTATCATCACATTAGGCAGATAGCTATCTAATCTGAAGTTAGGTTGTGTAATAAGATAAACCTTTGGAATAACGGTTTTAATCAACAAAATGCTGCACGTTACAGGAATTGATGGACGCTAGTGATGGCGAAAAACAAGTAGCCGAATTCTGGGCCGAGTACATTTAGATTGCTATCGACACGCTAAGAAGAAGAACAAAATAGACGGTAGGTAAGTAGGTACGCAATTTGATAAAATAAGTTATGACATACTTAGGTTACAAATAGGTACAATCAAGGAAAATATTTACTCTAGGGATAGTTATCTCTCTCTCTCTCTCTCTCTCTCTCTCTCTCTTCTCTTCTCTTCTGCCCTGGGTCTCTTTGCTCTAGGGGAGGTTACAATACAAAGACGCCATATTATGAACACATCACTAAAGAGTTTGGTTGGTATCCACAGGTTGATATTTTTGTGACAACCTATAGGTAGAGGTTGATACAAAAATATCAATGTATTGAGCAGGTGCCTACCACTTCCTTTCCACTCCACTTCCTACCACTTTCTTTTTTGTACAACAACTGATAGATACTTAATATTGAACATACAGAAAGTCATACTACCTATGCTCTTTTCAATATTTAATAATGAGTCATGATTATAATGTAGCGATTTACTGTACAAAGATACCCTTATACAAGTCAACGACATGAGATACGGGACGATGAACTACTCAACGATTGATACAACCTAAGTACATCATTCAGGCTAGAAACTTATTGGTAGGTAGGTACCTACTTACATTACATTTATATATAGTCAGCTTACCAAACCGAAAGCAAAACATATAGACGATACCTATAAATAGATAATAAGTAATATGTGAAACTTTAGAAGATTCCCACGAGAACTTAATCCTACGAAAAAAGGACAGTAATCTTTGTAGAATTTATAGAAAACTGTGTCCTACAAATTACACAAAGAAATAATTTAAAAATAACATCATCAAAAATAAAAATACGTAAATTCCTTTCAAAAACAACACCGACCTCATTGAAAGATAATGAATAAAAAGCAAAACTCATTTATCACGAAACAATACAGTCAGTGTGTCTGACCTGGGGTTGACTGGTAGATACCGTGAACCCACAGCAAAAGTGTATCGTTATTAACCCTAGGCCAACATAGGGCCAGGCTTAAGGTTACCTATATAAAGCATCTTTAGAACGTTTTGTCAATCCAGTTAACTTGAAACAGACGATATTGGTGGTCGTTTAAGGGTTGGTTGCGAAAAAATTGTCAATTTTAAAGTTTCATAAATTTTTTGTCATGTTTTTTGGGATATAGAAAGACTCTGACGCAAAAGCACAAAGATACCAAGTTATATTATGACGATATGTGACAATATGGTGATGGCAGTGTGACAGTGGTGGTTGAAAACACTTCAAGTGGATAAGGAGTTAAAAAATCGAGTGACTAGGAAGTGTGAAGGATTTTGTGAAGTGAAATATTTAATGGAATGGATTGCAGTGCAGTTAAGGATTTGAAGATAGCCTAGGATATGAATGGAATAGGTACCTACTTTTTGGCTCGGTTGCCTTATAGGATCATATTATTGTCCTTTATCTTGATAAAATGTTGAGAAGACAGAATGACACAAACTGCTTGCAATATCATTGAATCAATACGTGGTAAACCGATGATATTTAAAAAGATCAACGCAGTATATAAGGTCCCATTAAAATAGATGGACAAACTTTTAGAAATCATTCAGACCACTAAAATAAGGACGATGGTAAAAAAAATATATAAGAAAAACGCACAAGAAAAATAATCAGCTAACGAAAATACACTAATGTGCGACAATTTATTATTTTAGGTCAAAATAAAATCACTTTAATCAGTGTTTTTTTTTTGCTCGGATATCTTTGGTTAGACGTACTGAGCGCTGTGTTAAAATTTGTCCATCTATTTTAATGGGTACCTGTATTTTAGAATCTTAGACTTCTACCTTTTCAAAATAAGCTAATGTAAAGCAGAGTTGATCTGAGAATCAACATATTGTGTAAATATTTCGACGGATATAAGCAGAAAAGTTGATCTCGAGGAAGCCACGGGAAAGCTATTAAAGAATGCAAATGGTAACAAGAGAGTTATATGTTTTTCTAAGAAAAAAAAATTATGTTACGGATTAACAGGACACTACTAGGATATCATTTTCAATGGGGCAAGTTTGTTTTGTTATAAAAACTAGAAAGATGGAGGACTTGATTCGATGATACATCGTAATGAACGCAATACTTACTTTAAACTTGTGAGTCAGTGACTTTTCATACTTCAGTAGGCCTAGCACGAACGGACGGAGAAAACGTATCGTAAAATCGAACGATATAAAAAAATTGACATACTAGTTTCGCATAAAATATTTTCTTTAATAAGCTTGTAGCAAAAATTAAAACCAAATGCTAATAGTTCTAAAATGTTAGTTATACAGGGTCCCATTCAAATAGTTGGACAAATTTTAACACAGCGCTCAGTACGGTCTAACCAAAGATATCCAAGAAAAAAAAAAACACAGATTAAAGTGATTTTATTTTGACCTAAAATAATAAATTGCCGGCACATTAGTGTATTTTCGTTAGCTGATTATTTTTCTTGTAATTGTATCTAATGCGTTTTTCTTATATATTTTTTACCATCGTCCTTATTTTCGTGGTCTGAATGATTTCTAATAGTTTGTCCATCTATTTTAATGGGACCTTATATACATACATACATAGTTGTATTTTCGATTCAAAAATCTTTAGAAATTAGCGACGTTATGTTAACGTCACTGTAGCATCAAAGTGTGCCGTAGCTTTGGGCTTCTATTATTATGTTTTAATTACTCATTAATGTAACTTTTGAATTGATATACTCAAATAGGCAGTGGATAGTTCACTAAACGCGCAAAAACAGCTAACTTTTAAAACTTTTGTTGCATGACTAAACATTGTACTTAACCATAATTCATACCTAAGTTATGAGCTACTGTGCTCTAAATAAATGCCTACGCGCAGTACATACTCTTACATAATTACTTACATTATTTATACGGTAGGTACCTACTTACTGTTATCAGGCTCTTGTCAAAGTTTATCATGCCAGTTTATTTCAACATCACTCTTGAGTCTTGTGGTTATCACGTCTGCGTTTTAATTGGGACATTTTAATATTGCTCTGTTTTATAAATAAACTTTTAAAAATTACGAAATGCATTGTCTTATTTACCTAGCATTCTGATTTCTATTTTCCAAGTAGGTTTATTCTAAAACGAAGTTTTGCTTTGAAGCTAAAGGGACTGGCCATAGACAAATGTCCCGCAGCTTTTTGGGACATAAGGATATTGCTAATCCATTGCTTCATAATGCTCCAAAAATTTGTCTCCTCGCTCAACAACGTAAATAATTCAATAGATGTTGTTGAACTGTCAAAATGAAAAGCATTTCTACTAATAATGTGTTACACAATTACTCCGTTTCCAAGCGCGCTCTGGGCATGCTGACCTACCCAAACTTGAGCATCATCATCTTCTGGCTTTCTGCAGGCACCAAGGAGTATTTAATATTTTCAGTAAGCAAAAAAGCTCACACTCCACGCACAGCAGCAAAACTATAAAAAAAAACATAACTTCAATCCCCAGACAGCACCAGGGGACGTATCCTAGCCGCCGATAAGCACAAGACATGTCAGAAGCAAGATAACGCTTTATGAACGTTATAAATGTTATAAACGAACAGTTGTTTACGTCCTACTATCGCGGGTGATAAAGAACGTTGAGATCATACGTTTAATATTATAATATTATTGTGCGATAGGTATTTTAGTTGAGTTATGTTTCCTACATTATGTGGTGAGGATGTTTTAAAAGTTTGAGCTTTTCACCCACATTCACATTAAAACAATATAAGAGTGCTATTATTATCAGCCAGATAAGCTAACCAAAACTTATCGTGCGTGGTGAAACAGAGCATCCATATGTGATTCAAAATGAACATAGGCATTCTAATACGAATACATAGATTCGTTCTAAGGGTGAAAAATTATAGTGCATTTAAAACCATTTTCCAATGTTCACCCATCAATGCAGTTCACTGTTGCCAGCAACAGACAGATGGTGTTGCTCTCATCCGTCCCTTTAATTTTTTTACGACAACCACGGAAACTACTACATAAAAAACCAAAGTAATTCTGCACCTACCAAATGCTTTGGTTCTAGGTTTTCTTGTTTACCATAACTTCAGTTTTCCCTCTATAAAAAAGCGTCAAAACGCATAGACAAAACCCCAAAATATATGGCGTCAACAATACTCAACAAGCACCATAGATAAGAATAATATGGTGTTAAAAGAACCCCCAAAAAATCATATTCTGAGGGAAAGTGTCCCTAGAGAACAGTGACGACTATCTCTTACCATTTGGAGTAAAGAAATATAGCTGTTTTGATAATAAACGGTTTTTTGTTGATATCGGGAAAAGATATTCTTGAAAGATTGTATTTTTATAGACACAAAGATTCGCAAAACTTCAGCAATCAGCCATCATTATCTTTTGATACATAATATATTATTTATTTATTTAAACTTTTCGCACAAAAAAGGTACAAAGGCGGACTTAATGCCTTAGGCATTCTCTACCAGTCAACCAAGGGTGGTGAAGAGATTAGATGGCAGGTGCTTTGGTTGAGAGGAACAAGGATAAAAAAAAACTATTAAAACTATAAAAATAGGTTATATACACATACATAATATTTACTATAATATATACTTATATTTATACATATATACAAATTCAAGAGAAAGAGATGTTGAGATTTTATTATGTATAAACGGGGATTTACTTACCTTTAATCTAATTTACAAGTTTCTGCCTGCGACTTCGTCCACGTGAAATATCTTGTTCCTCCGACCCACCGCGTCACATCGCATCGCCCTATTACTCAGTTTTCGCTTAGCGTTCTTTCTGTTTTTTTTTTTTGCTCGGCTCCAAAGGATCATAGCGTGTGCCTATAGCCGGCCTCAAAAATTGGGCTATCAAATTAAAAAAGAAAACAGAATACTTTGCCATCACTCACTGACATATCGGATATACATTAAAACCGAGTACATCCCGAGGACAGACGAACACATCCAAAGCGCTGTCGTTACTGTAACAGTCGCGAATTCAATGGTTTTTTCTCATCTCAAAAAATGCCCAAAGCGCCTAAAGAAGTTTTCACTTCAAAAAAATGTCAAATCCAAGTGGTAGTTCCAGAGATTAGCGCATTCCATTATGTACTTAACCAATTATGTACAGAAGCTACCCGAAACTGTCAAATTTTCCCAATCAACTTTGAACCTTATGCTCTTTAACGATAAAGTTGAAAATCTATTAAATAAAGTTGACAGATTGTAGTAGCTTGATGTGCTGGCGTCTGTAGTGTTTGGTTTCCAACACATTCCCTGTGGAAGAAGTGTGTCGGAGGGCAGACGCTCATACCTCGTAGCTGTAATTTTGTCAATTAAGATTTATTTTTATTTTTTACTGTAGTTGTTATCATTATTATTGTTGTTGCTGGTCATGTTGTGCGACTACGCTTTGGGTGATAGTCAGGTCGAAACCTATAATTTGAACCTAGTGATATACTTAATGTGATTATTGCCTGTTGTAGTTGCCTTGTGAATAAATAAATTTAAATAACAGACTTTTCAGCTTTAATGTTAGTATAAATTCAATCTTATACCTACGAAGTCGTAATCTCTAACTAAGTATACGAGTATGATCGTAAATATTCGTAACTGAAAACGGCCTAACATAGCTTTCAGCCCATAAAACCGCTATGAATGTGTGGGTGTCGTTTCAGCCAATGGTTACCCGGCCCGGGTCGTGACCCCGCGTCATTGGTGGGGTCACGCCTTGCGTAATTACTTACTGAAGTTGTCTATGTCTCAATGTGCTATACGTAGAGGATGTAGGTACAATAGAATACTCCTTATTATGTACACCATATAAATTACAGATATAAATATATAAATTTAGTAAAGGGTGACACAATGGGCGGTCTTATCGCTAAGAGCGATCTTTCCTTGTAGATAGTAGGATAAAGTGATTTATTTAGCATTTTCTTTGCTAACATAACTGGTGAAATTTGTGTGTACTAGGACACCTCTGCATAATCCTTTGGTGAAAACAGGCGTGATGTTATGTCATTGTGTTTGTTTGATGTAGGTTGCTGCTTGCCGTGACTTGGTGCACCAAATTGAAATTGGGTGACGGTAGAATGTAAAAACTATAGGCCAATCGCTTCTGAGACGTTGCCTGAGGTAGCAGCGCGGTGCGGGGGGGGTGTGGTGACATGATGCGAGAGCTCAGTGATTCGTCAACTTGTGACAACTATCACTCCTCCCGCACCGCGCAGCTACTTCAGGCAACGTCTTTATGTTCATTCATAAAACACAGGGCGGTATTTTTTTTTTAATATCGTAGTTTTAAGCTGAGATAGAAGTCTTTTTGGACTCGCACAGGTCTTTTTTTATTAATGTTAATTTTGTTACTTTTAAATGCTCCTTTGTTACTGTTTGCATTTCTTGTGCGTGTTCCAAATAAAATATATGTCTTTGTTTCTCTTTACAGCTAAAACATTAGCAAAACTTGCTAGTAGGTATATCTACCTGTCGTCAAAAATAAGAAAAAAAAACATTAAATATCAAGATGACAAATCCGTCGTTTCTTGTATTCATAGTAAACATAAAACTGATTACACTTATATGCTTACTTAAATATGTACGTTGATGCTACGCACCAGGAAAATGCACAATCGTATGGAAATAAGCAGTGTCAGTGCAATTAACTTAACTCTACCTTATACCATTGCAATAAGGGTTATTTTAGCTCAGCTACTCAACACGGCTTCGTTCGGTCTTTGACCTGCTATGAACATAATGAAGTAGGAAGAGAAAAATACCGACATATTGAAATAATTTAATGTATAGGTAGTATTCTTATTGTTTTCATCTCATTTCAACACGCATTTCTACAGGGTTAGTTTGCAAAGACAAGCCAAATTTACCATCAAACTGAACAATTCTGTCCATGAGACCAATATTTTAATCGATTATCTCTGTTCGTACTATGCAAGTGCACCCAAGGACAACCCCCGGTTGGTGTAAGACTATTGCAGGATATGGAAACAAAGGTATTGGATTATGGGTTTGGGTGGCTGAAGTAAACTGGTTATCGAGGACTATGGAAAGTCCGCCCCTGCCTGACCAATGTTTTATATAAATTACACGGATAACATGGCAGGGGGTGACTTGCACATTCAATAATGGGCCTCCGAAAACGGTCGCTAGCACATAGTGTCGTAGCGACAATTATTATAATCTTAGTTAAAATCGTCTGAAACCTCGATACATATTCCAACCTAGTTTTAGAATACCTAATTAAACAGAAAAACCGTTCATTTAGCTTGTAGCCCGACCTGCAATGTCAAGGTAGAGGAACTGACCGCGTGTGGCGCGGGGCGGGGTCACCACCCTCGCTCTATTGATTTTCAGCAAGACGCCGCTTTCTTGCTACTTGTCCGCTGAAAAGCGCTGAAAATTCGCAACCTTATAGTGTGGGAGTTTTTATGAGATTTGCTAGGCTTGGTAAAGGTGATTGAAAGATTTGCAGAGGTAGGTAAGTTAGTTCAAGAAAAGAGATAAGTAGACATCATTTTATTCGATTTTACTAAGCTACTATTATCTTATTAGTCACCTACTTATTTATTTCCAAAATGTTTAATTAACTGTTTGATCCTAAACAGGCGTTTTGTTCGCTTTTCTATGCAATCATGATCAAATGAGATTTTTTGGGATTACAATACGTTACAAGCTTATTAGTTACTAGTAGCCATGTATTAAATCCAAACAAGTTGGTATCTTAGTCAAAGACTCAAAAATATGACAAATCAGTGAAACTGACTAACTAACGAAACTGGCGACTGAGGGAAACTGACCAGTGATACGCAGACTCCAATTTACATGCATCGATGTAAGAAGGTCCCGTAGTAGACTGTTATAACCACAGTTATACCTTAGATTACAACAGACAACCTGTAAACAAAGAAAATGCTATTTTAGTCGTTAAAGGATTTACACAGGAGCTTCATTATTCAGTTTCTCAAAGAATTACTTAGTTCAAGCATACTTAGTTGGTTAGAAAAGTTTGACTTAAACGTAGTGCAATGATCGTTCACCAATACGTATCACCATCCTCGTGCCTTTATCCTTATTTAAGACTAGCTGTTGCCCGCGACTTCATCTGCGATTCAGGATCAAAAGTAGCCTATGTCCTTACCCAGGACATGGCCTGTGTGCCTTTCATCAGAATCCGTTCAGCCGTTTTAGTGTGAAAGCGTAACAAACACACTTTCGCATTTATAATATTAGTTACAATTGGGATAATAAACAGTAGATATTATTGAAAGGCAAACACTCATACAGACACAAAACATAAAACCACATCCAAACAAACGTTTACAAACCACGAAAACGCTCAAATAATAACAGCTCATTCACAAATGAGTCTCAGCTGACATCAAACAGCACAGAGCCCCCGCCCTCATTAGACCTTCTCTTTGATCTCGACCTGCTGAATGTAGGCATAGTATACGCCTATGTACAGCGGTTACACGACGTGTGTGGATAAAGCCTATGTACTGTTGTGAGTCTGGGGGTTATATTTTTCTGTAAAAGGGAACTAAGTTGACTTTTTATAAGAACGGTTTAAACAATAGTCTGTGTTGTTGGAAGTAAAAGCCTTATTACAAGATATTCAGGGAACCTTTCCCTAAATTGGGATGGTGTAATAAGAGAAAGGGAGGAATGGTTCCCTATAAAAAATATATCGGGCTCTAAATACAGTGTAGTGTAAAGGGGTTTTAGTTAACTGCACACAAGGAAACCAGCATAAAACTAGAAAATTCAATTTTGCTATCGTAATATTTTGTTGAGCAATATCAACTTAGGTACTGAAATAATGAAGAAAATCTGTAAGCTTGATTATAAATTGACGAGCTTAGAAGTTATTATCTCTACAAAAAGTAAATAATTTAATATAAAACTTTACAGGTACTACCAGCTAAAAGAAAAAGTAAAATGCCAGCAACTCACTGTAAATGTTCATATTTCCAACGTTATTTCTAATACCATCTATTTTTAACAAAAAATCCAAATACCTAATTAAATCTAGTCACTTTGTTACTTACCACAAACGATAAATGCCTATATTTTAATCACCTCAATCAGTTCCAGTAACAGGCAAGCTAAGGTTGTAAGGGGATGATCCGCTTTCATCCCGTTCGCCCCCATTCATCCCCCATTGATGCCGCTCATCCGGCCCGTCCTTTGATCCGGCACTGCAGTACGGTTGACGCAAATTGTAAGCTCACCAGCTTATTGGAAAATATTGGATTACCTACGGTTTTTTATAAAGTAGTGGTATGTATAGTTTTTTCATGTAACAATTTTTTTTTGTATGGGGAAACAGTGATCGGTTTCTGAGAGCTTCAAATCGGTTCTTTCATGATTGGTTGACGAAAATACTACCTAACTTAATATTCAATAATTATTTCATTTATGATAAATGAAATAATGATTGAAAATATTTAAAAAAATAAACATTTGCCTGACCTACGCTACGGCAAGGCTACGGCGTAGCTCGCGTGCTACGCGAGTCAATGAGAGATTAAAAGGACATCGCCCATTTAATCTCCTCTTATTTTGGGTGGCCATCTTGTGGCTACTAACATTTTTATTGTTATGTTGATAAATGATTTTATTCCTGTAAGTAGGTTAGTACAAACATATTTACGCGTCAATCATATTTTAAAAACTAGATGACATGGTCGGCGTTTCCTATCTGACTACTCTGAGAAGAAAGGCCGAAACAAACTCAGAGGGAATGCTCATGCTGACGAGTGATGGTCGATCATGCTCCCTACAACAAAAGACAGGTACCTCCTTTAATATGTAGTACTTGGTTCAATATCACTCAAATACTTTCTGACACTTCCCGTGACCCAAGGGCTGACTTTTACCTTGGTCAGAGGCTAAGCATTGCCATACAACGTGGTAATGCCGCCAGTCTCTTGGGTACATTACCGGTCGGCAGCGATGCGGATGAATTTTTTTTCTTATCTTAGTTTGTGAATAATTTTATTAGTCAATTAGTTTTTATTTACGTACATATTTTTAATCTATATATATAAAGTTCAAAGTCCTGACTGATAATTATATCAACGTACAGCCTAAACCGCTGGTCCTAGAGACATGAAATTTGGAGGGTGTGTTCTTTGTGAAGAGTAGGTATCCACTAAGAAAGGGTTTTTCGAAATTCCACCCCTAAGAGGATGAAAGGGGGGAGGGTGACATTTCACACGGACGAAGTCGCGGGCAGAAGCTAGTTCTGAATAAACGTTAAAATAATTTTAACTTTCTGAAAGTATCCACATAATTATATACACACTATAATAATGTATTTGTACTAATAACACATCCATTGTACAAAACAATGAAATCAGTTTCGCAGTTAATAACGAGAAGTGAACCACGGTCGTGGTAATTAGTGAGACAGGTTGACGCGTCACAAACACTGCGTGGTGCTGCCAGACTAAATATTGTTGTAGCTAGCTATGTGGCTAGGAATAGTATCTAATCTGTATTCGCAATTTATTTGCCAAAAATATAAAAAAATACGAGTTAATGGAAACATAACTTTAATTCCTACACAATAAAGTTCAGTTTACGCTACAACTTTAAACATTTTTATAACTTTTTCAATAGTGTTAGTCACTCTGAAATCTACTTAATCAACATTAAAATAAAGTTGATATTTGTTTAATTTGAAATAACATCACTTTGAAACATAAGCTTGAAGTAGTGTTTATAACAATGTTATTACTTATGACACAGTGGGCCAGTCTGGCTGTATGACAAAAGGTCTTTGCCCTGCAGTGGTGGAGATATGAATATGAATGATTAGCGACCCGCACCTCCTTCACACTGTTTTTACCTCTTGATAAAACTACGAGTTTTACTACATTATGTAAGAATTTAACATTAATGTGTTATACCAGAATAAATTCTCTAAATCTTGGTGAAAACTGCATCAAAGTGCAGTTTGGAAGAACAACGCGGTCACACAGTCGGACATGAAAAACGACTTTATTTTATAATCTGTATTAGATAAAGATATAGGCAATTATATATAATACTTAGGGCACAGGGCGTGAACGTGGTGATCAATGCGCGCTCCTTTTTTAAAGAAGGTTGCGACCTGCAGTTAGGCAGGTATTGCAAGATGTACCTAAACTCTGATTTTTAATTTGCTAGACCAAAGTGCCAGCTGCGATCAAAAGGTCGATCGCAGCCGTCATTTTAGTCTAGCAAATTAAAAATCAGAGTTTAGGTATTTTTATTTATGGCTTCAAGTATCTCATGATACTCGTTAAAAACAGTGTTCTTGCTAAGTTTTTGTAATAGCTGAAGAATATGTCGATATTTTTAGTAAGTACAAATGTTTTGCGCGGCTGTTTCAAAGAACCAACAAGATAAGTCGTCAAAAGGATAATGCTGATAGTAGTTATACTAAAGTCGCTAGCGCTACGGCAGCGTCTTATTGTGTTTTTCTATGTGGAATTTCTCAGAAGCAGCCTGCAGTCTGGATTTGTGCCGGTTGATGGAAATAGGCTCTCCCCTATTGTTAGCGCGGGGAGCAATGAATGAGTGGACTGTATTTAAGGGAAATGGTTTAATGCCGTTCTTATTTACAATATTAACATTCCCTGACAAACAATAAGTTAAGCAGAGAGGAGTATCGTCCGTCGCGGTGGAGTCCGTGGAAGCTAGTGGTCGTCGGGCCACGCCTCAGCTTGCCGATGACGCGCTGGTCACGATGCCTGCGCGTGCAGGTCGCGCGCATGGTGTTGTGATGAGTTCGATTCCCAACACCTATTACATAGGCTTTAAACATACCTAACTGGCGAAATGTAGGTGTACTATAGGTACACCTCTGCTTAACCCTTTGGGGATTACAGGCGTTATATATATCGTACCCCTAGATGAAGACTCCGGCAACTCAAAAAAACCTAATTTTTCAGAAATGACGAAAAACTGTTTTTAGAGTATAATAATTACAATATTTTCGTCATTTCTGAAAAACCTAGATGAAGACTCCGGCAACTCAAAAAAACCTAATTTTTCAGAAATGACGAAAAACTGTTTTTAGAGTATAATAATTACAATATTTTCGTCATTTCTGAAAAACCTAGATGAAGACTCCGGCAACTCAAAAAAACCTAATTTTTCAGAAATGACGAAAAACTGTTTTTAGAGTATAATAATTACAATATTTTCGTCATTTCTGAAAAACCTAGATGAAGACTCCGGCAACTCAAATAAACCTAATTTTTCAGAAATGACGAAAAACTGTTTTTAGAGTATAATAATTACAATATTTTCGTCATTTCTGAAAAATTAGGTTTTTTGAGTTGCCGGAGTCTTCATCTAGGGGTGCGATATTCTAAATCTGGTGGTCAGGTGCCCTTATAATGCCTGGCTACACACCACACAAAAAATGTAGTCCTCCACCATTCGATACCGCAGTCTGTATCCCACTCAAATATTAGTAAATCCGCCTAAATATACGCGCAGTTAATTAGCGGGATTGAACCGCGATACCCGCGCTAATTTACTAACACAACCTGTCGACAGACAGCAAATATGCTAGTAGAACTACTGAAACTGGGAACTTATACAGATCATCACACTAATACTGCCGTCATAAGGAAAAAGGGCATAACTAACATTTTTCCGAAATTGAGTTCTATACATATTCTGAATAAAAAAAAAGGCCCATCTGCCAATATTTTTTGTACAATTTCGGAAAAAATGTTAGTTATGCCCTTTTTCCTTACGACGGAAAAATATTATAAAGGCGAAAGTTTGTGAGTGTGTGTGTTTGTTACTTCTTCACGCTCAAACGACTGGACCAATTTTGATAAAATTTTGTATGGAGGTAGCTGACACCCTGGATTAACATATAGGCTACTTATTATCCCGATATTCCCACGGGATCGACACTTACGCGGGTGAAACCGCGGGGCGCAGCTAGTGCAAAAATAAAGGCCAAAACTGATTGCTACTGATTACGATTACATTGTCCGTCAGGTACTCACTTAGTTTTTCTAAAACTTCGCAATACATTGATTAAGTTATAGAAGAAGGGGGGGCTTCTTGTGATAAAGATTTTCGCGAAAAATACTTACAAACTAGGCAGTTATCATTCCTGATTGAGATTTTACAGCTTGTTGACAACGTAACGGTCATTCCTTCGCACCTTGGTTTCAGGGCTCAATGTGCCGAAGTTTTTTTGGTATCCTTTGAGTATATATAGGATACCAAACCACTGGTATCTGTTCTTACAATTTTTAAATGTTCTAAATTTTACCCAGTCAACGTTCAAAACACGATCACCTAGAAACACCTCAATTATGAGCTCAACTGTCACTGAAAAGACACAATTAATTTTCTATTTGTGGCATCCAAAATTCTAAAAATGTTCCAAAGTTTTCCCAGTCATCGTTCAGTTGGTAAACAGAGCTACTAATTGAACGAAATGTATTAGCTCTTTATTGTGATGTTAATTTGTAACTGATTGTATAGTCCATACTAACACATCATCATCTGCCGAGCCGTTTCCCAACTATGTTGAGGTCGGTTTCCAGTCTAACCGGATGCAGCTGAATACCAATATTTTACATGGAGCGACTGCCTATCTGACCTCCACAACCCAGTTATTGGGTAATACGATACCCCTTGGTAAGATTGGTTGTCAGACTTTCGGGCTACTGACGACCCGTAACGACTGTCAAAGATCCACTAATGACAGCCGGGACGCACGGCTTAACGTGCTGTTCGATCCTGGTATCTATGTGAAGATGGTCACCCATCCACGGATAAACCGTCGAACGCCGTCGATCGCCGCCGGAGCGCGTTCGTCGCCGTCGATGCGAAAGGATGCGTACGTCCTTCCATACTTTGTTCTCTTTTTGTATGGACAAACCGTCGAACGCCGTCGATCAATGTGTCCCGACCCTAACCTGATCGATCGACGCGTGCGGCTGTTATTACTTAGCCACAAGCCCATCAATACACATACGAACATATACAGGGTGAAATTTTAATCACCGTTTTCCTCTAAATGGGTCATTGTACCCATCATTATGAACAACTTTTACTATGGGACCAAACATGAAATCGCGAAAAAAAAATCAGCTGTTCCATACATTTTGACGAGTTATGTGAACATAAAGGTAGGGAACAGCTGGTTTTTTTTTCACGATTTCGGGTTTGGTCCCATAGTAAAAGTTGTTCATAATGATGAGTACAATAACCCCTTTAGAGGAAAACGGTGATTAAAATTTCAACCTGTATAAACTTTAAATTATAACAATTGCAACTAAGTATAGAACTTTATCATAATTACTTCATGTTACATGCGCCACTTTGAGGCCCTGGCTTCGATTCCCAGGTAGGGCATAGTGTTGTTGGGTTTTCCATCAGGAATTTCTCAGTGACAGCCCGGAGTCTGGATTTGTGCCCGGTTGACGGCAATAGGCTCGCCCCCTATTACATAGGACTTAAACATAACTGGCGAAATTTGGGTGTACTTTATGTAGGTACTGTCTGACCCAGCAAACTTCGTACCGCCTCAAAATCAATAAGAACAAATGTATGAGAAAATTAATTATCTTCATTATATTCGTGGATTTTTCCCATGTTTTAATAGTTATTCTGCTATTCGGGGCGAAGACAAATCCAACAAAACAAAGATCCTACAAACTGGTCCAGCTGTTCTTTAGTTATAAATGGTGTAACTAACCCGACTTTGTTTTATGTATATAGATATCTCTGCCTATCCTTTCGAGGAAAACAGGCGTGATGTTATGATATGTGACTTCGTGTTATAGTTGTCGTGTCACCATCGAAGGAAACATATGGAGAAACGTTTCGCAGTTTCATTTCTTCGTGCAAGAGTTACCTAATGCTTTCATGAACAGCTCAATTTAAAACCCCAAAAAGTAATCACACATAACTCGAATGAAATCCAAACATTTTAAGCACAAATAAAGATCGGATAACAAATCGGAACGGGGTGTCGATAAGTGGTGTAAACCCCGTATTATAGCAAATCCATTTTAGAATGACCTGCACCAACCCACCGAATTACCTCTTTAGTACCTTGAAATTGCATAGTAGAGGGAAACAGGGGGGGTCATTGTAAAATGGTTGTCGATTACGACTCGGATTGTCAAGTCTTCGAGTGGCAGAAAATCGCATCAGCGATCGAATAGGGATGGGACTCGCGATTTTTTCGGATCTCGTTTGCATTTCGATAGTGAGAGGATTAGTCGTAATGTGATCAGATTGCCTGAGTTGTGTTTGTACCTATATTTATGTGTGTGTGTGTGTGTGTGTTAATCTTGTCGAAGGCGTGATGATGTGATTATGTTTGTTAGGTGTTGTTCAGGAAGATTTGGGTGGGTGAGGAGATTTGTAGCTTATGTGGTTGCTTTCAGTTCGTATAAGAATGGAGACTTACGTAAATGGAATAAATAGCTGGATTTCAAATAAGCAAGGCTATTATTGTTACCTATACTTATGATATGTGTGTACAGAAGCTATTGGTAAACTTTTATTAATAAATAAGCAACATTTACATATATAGAAGAGGTAAAATTTTTGAGATCGTAAATGTCAGATTAAAAAAATGTATATCCGATTAAAAAAAAAAACAATGGCACTCTGGGAGCAATCAGGCATAAAATCTAACTATTTATCAAGCAGGCATAAAATCTAACTATTTAGCTATTCCTAGCTATGTATGTTGGTGTGGGCATCCAGTTTATAGAACTATTCTTTCTCAACTTATTTATGCAAAATAGATGTCAAGACACCGCTCTCTGCCTACCCCACAATGTCAACGGTCGTGATAGTGTAAGTCTTGTAATCTGCAGATTAGCGGCTGTTGAACAAACGCATCGGGGGAACGGTTAAGCCCTCCTTATCTTTAACCCTTCGTGATGACAGCTTAGAACGAATGATAAAGTCATTTTTTAAATAAAGAAGCTGAGATTTTTATTTTTATTTAATCTTCTACATTACTGCGGCTATTTTAGAATGAACCTTCTTGTTGACTTTCTTAGGTGAAAAGTGATCAAAACGAATGTGGAAAAAACGAAACGCAATCTCTGTGGGTTCCAGGTACAGACAAACACGGTCATTGATAGTAATTTATCGAATAAGCCTACTCTTATTGCCCATTTTATAGAAATTATTTCCCTATTAAATTATACATAGAGCTCAAACCGGCATGCACAACTTCTCACAAACTGCAATTAGCGACATCGTACTAGAACCGAACGTCAAATTAAAGAAAGTTATTTTCAATTCGGAAATCCTTGCACAGAGTGAGCGGAATTCATACAAAAAGTACGGAATTCCGAGGGGCGGAACCACCTGTGCATAATCCGCATACTTTCACGGCTCTATGATACAGGCTGGTTGGAAAGTTTGAATTTGGAATTATTTTGTCTTTGCTCTTATAGGAATGCACTGTAATTTTTTTTTGTTTTTCCTCTTGGTTACGCACGGTTTGCGCATCACGATTAAGTATAGTTTAGGTTTTTTAAATTTTATCGCAAAATGACGCGTCCGCCAAGTTCGACACTGTAGTTTACAATAAATAGGTAGCATACTTTCACGGCTCTATTATGATACAGGCCGAATGGAAAGTTTGGATTTGGATTTACTTTGACTTTGTTCTTGTTGGAATCACACGGAAGTTTACAATAAATAAGTACCTAATAGGGTTATAAATAAAATGAAATTGAGTAAAATATTATTTTGTAATTCGTGAGAGAAATTAAACTTGTCTTTTTTTTCTAAATAGAAAGATATAAGTAAGTAAGTACCTACGTAAAGCGAAATAGATAACGCGCGATTTCTTATTGTATGTGAAAACAAACAAAAAAGTGGAAGCAGTTTTTGGTAAATCTTTTAACAGGCTAAGTACTTATATTTATAACTTATTATTCTGTATTCAGAATCTATAATCATCACAAAAAAAAAAACAAATCTTTTTCATCTTTTTTTTTTTGTTAGGTAAGTATGTGCTTACCGAAAAAATTATAGTTTACTTTGCTTGGTAAGTGTTTACATCGCTTTTAATCAATTTTGAAGCGGTCATTGTTGTTTACATCTTTGGCAAATTTGGCGCGGCCGGACCTTACCCGCGTATTACTTTCAAACTCTCTCAACATCTCACACCCTGTATCACGCAACTCGATCCCGTGGGAGCGGTAGACGCATCATTTCTCCCAATATACCTTAACCAGGAAATAACTGTTTTTGCTGGCGCACTGGGTGGAGAGTAAATCATACGAATACGAGTATACTTTATCTAATCTTATGAGTACTCGTAGGTATTGGAACTTGAGGTCTAGTAAGTATGGGAATTGGTACAGACGCCAGCACATCAAGCTACTACAATCTGTATAGCATAGATTTACAACTTAATCGCTAAAGCATAAGTTTCAATGTTGATTGGAAAAATGTGACAGTTTCGGGTAGCTTGATCTGCTGGCGTCTGTAACTAACGTCAATACCTAAGTATGTAAATTATGTCCTTATTTTAAATATTATAGTACTTACTAACTTTATTGTTATATACTAGCTTCTGCCTGCGACTTCGTCCGCGTGAAATTTCTTGTTCACCCGACCCACCCCGTCGCATCGCATCGCCCGCCCGCGTGCTTCGTTTTCGCTTAATGTTCTTTCTAACTTTTTGTTTTTTGCTCGGCTCTTAGGGGCCCTAGCGTGATGTTAAATAGCTTATCCTCAAGAATTGGGCTATCAAATACAATTTTTTTTTTTCAAATCCGACCCGTTGTTCCTAAGATTATTATTAGTGCGTTCAACAAACAAACTCTATAGTATTATTATTAGTAGTTGATTAATAGATGTCCTTCTTTTAATTATTTTAGTCTTGCTAGCTTGCAAGTCTAAAATGCTGCAGGTCGGAAAGCTCGCAGTTTCATTCTACGGGAACTACTTCTTATTTTATGGTAGGTACCTACCTACCTACTTACCTATGGTAGGAAACCGGCATGCCCTAGAACCAACATTTCGAAGACATGTGACATCTACCAATCCGCACTGGGCCCGCGTGGTGGACTATAGCCCACTCCCTCTCACAGAGATGAGGCCTGTGTCCCAACAGTGGTAACATTATTATTAGGCTGATTATGCTACTACTACTCAGATTTAAAGCAAAATATTCTATTTTCTTTTCCCGATACCCAATGATTTGTTATTTTCACAGTTCAAGTACTTAAGTCAGTTTTTTTTTTGTTAGCCTATATTATGGCCCACTGCTCGGCAAGGGCCCTCCCTTTTTTCCTTCCAAACCGCCCTGTCTTATGCGATCTCTGGTCATGTTGGCCCTGCAAACCTTATGCCTAATGCTCTGCGCACTCATTGTTATAGCTTGCTAAAACCAACGGTTTGTGTAGCTCTTTGAATTAAACTTTCCTTAACATCTTGCTTACAAATGGAGCAATGGACATAAACCAATCTAATTGACACTAATAAGAAACGATACATTACAAATTATTTAAAAATACCATTAGACATTCAGTTTACCATAACCAATAATTACTAGTCCCACAACTCGCCACCCCACTTATTAGCCACTGCTTGTCTATGGGAATGTTGTCCAAACTTTTTTTTCTATTTCCTGATGCGTGATTTGTACGCTGTCAGCGAAAACATTTGGTTTTTGAACGTCACCTGTTCGCTGGTTCCCACGAAATGGGTCGCATCTGTTCCAATTACAAAATCTGCATAGAATTCGATTATTTGAATGTTCTTACATTGTTTTTACGTTTGAATCTGAATCGATTTGTAATGACTTCATATACTTATATCGAATAGGGTCAATGGCAGTTTGGGGTGTAGATATTTTAGTCAGTTAAATAAATTATAAGTATTGGATTGTTTTTTACAAGTTTAGTAAAGTTAGTCTTATCAATAAACTACTTAATTTTTACTTTAATTTCCAAGATAATATTTACGAATTTTTTGATGCCTTACTATGATTCTTTTTGTTATGATTCATTCCTCTCCCTTTTTTATATTACTTGTATCTACATATTATTATTTTAAGACTGTTAGCGTTTCAATTATGAACTACTTAAAATCCTAAATTATTTACCTACAGTGCCTAATCACTCTGAAGAAATCCAAAATTCCAATTCATCTGAATTCTCACCAAAAAGTTTTTGCCCATAAAAGTTTAATTGCCCACAAAATGTATTTAAGTGTTTTTCCAATATTTCAATAAAATAAGTCATAAAACTTCAACAAGGTGGTTTGTTGCTGATAAGGGGCGTTAAAACTTTATTTATTGCGCCGTTTTCTGTGAAGACTTGAAATCATAATTTCTGAGATATTTTGGAGGCTGTTTATTAGCAAGTCACAAACTAAGATAAAAAGTTTAATATTATAGGACTTAAGGACTATGCTTAAACTAGAAGGAGGGTTATGTTTTACGAGAGTATCTATGTACTTATGTATGTATAATTGTTTGGCACGCTCTGCGGCCTGAACGGCTCGATGGATTTTAGCTTGAGAAGTGTCGTTAGATTCGTATTTACTGTGAGAGTGACACTGGGTATATCAAAATAAAAAAAAACAAAATGGCGGATTTTTGGCACCATACATGTCTTTTTCAAAAAATTGTTTTTTTCTCAAAACCTATCGAGTGGGGTATCAAAATAAAGGGTTTTAGAAGGTGATTACAAAAATATATAATACATGGTTGAAAGTAATTTAAGTGACAAATCGTAAAAAACACGTACCAAGAACTAAATCGCCTGCGAAATCTTTCACATTTGTAAACTAAAAAGCTGGAAATAAGAAAAAAGTAATTAAAAATGTTTAATTACTTTTTTTTTGTATTCAGTAGACCTGAGTATCATTATGTAGGTAGGTACAGACGCCAGCACATCAAGCTACCCGAAACTGCCAAATTTTCCCAATCAACTTTGGACCTTATGCTTTAGCGATAAAGTTGAAAATCTATTAAAGAAATTTGACAGATTGTAATAGCTTGACGTGCGTCTGTACCACTTTTATCTACTCCGTGTACTTATAGTTAAGTATGGTGAGTACCTAACGCAGCGGGCTATTTGCGTACCTAAAACATCAGTAGCAATAGCTTTCATTTTGGCAGTTCAACAATATTCATTGCGTTATTTACGTTGTTGAGCAGACGATTTTTTCGAAGATATGAAGCAATGGATTAGCAATATCCTTCAAAATGATTCAGATTGAGATTGATAGTGTGTGGTCTACAAACAAGTAAGTATTTATACATATATAAATCTGCAAGCACCTTATTGATTGTCATCATCTGCCAAGCCTTTTCCCAATTATGTTGTGGTCGGCTTCCAGTCTGACTGGATGCAGCTAAATACCAATATTTTACACGGAACGACTGCTTATCTGACCTCCATAACCCAGTTACTGGGTAACACGATACCCGTTTGTAAGACTGGTTGTGTGACTTTCGGAACCAACGACGACCCGTAACGACTGTCAAAGATCCACGAGTGACAGCCGGTCCTACGGTTTAACGTGTTTTCCGAGGCATGGAGGGGTCTTGGTATGTAAGGACGGTCACCCATCCACGGATCAACCGCGGCAAGCGTAGCTTAACCTGATCGATCGATCCGTGCGGCTATTATTATTTGGCCACAAAGTAAAAGTAGCAATTTCTTAAACGATAAAGATACTCTTAAACTCTTATGTGATAGATAATGGCGCATTGAGGTGCTATAAATCATTGCCTGGCTGATGGAAAACGTTCTCAGATTAATTTCACGAAACGCTCTCAATTTCGTCTTACAAATTTTTAGGGTTACCGGTCTTAGAGTCGAATTTGAGAGAAATGAAGTCGTTTTTAAGGCTTTCTTGACAATTGTTCTAAAAGTTCAAGTGTGGGTACTTTACAAAAAATACATGCCTGCCTGTAATCACCAAAGGTTCAGGCAGAAGTGCAGGTATACAGGAATTTTTTTTAGTATGGTAGGTACTGCGCAAATTTTCACAGGATGTTCTACCCATGAATATGAACAACTTTCACTATCTATGGGTTCAACAACTGTTTCATACATTTTGGTCGAGTAGGTAGGTATTGATTTTTTGTATAAAACAGCTGATATTTTTTTTGTGATTTCCGAGTTCGTCCCATAGTGAAAGTTGTTCATATTCATGGGTAAATCACCCTGTGAAAATGCACGCACTGCTTAAAAAAATATCCTGTATAGTACACCTATATTTCATTAGTTATGTTTGCAGTCCCATGTAATAGGGGGCGAGCCTATTGTCATCAACCGGGCACAAATACAGACTCCGGGCCGCTACTGAGAAATTTTTGATAGAATTGAATCGAACCTAGGACCTCATGCTCAACAGTTAGCGCTTGCGACCACTAGACCAACGAACGAGGCAGTCAAAATAATACTAACGTCGGTAATCTACGACCATTTTTCTACCTTCATGTTTTCAATTCTTTCTATGTCTCAAAACTTTGAAATTCACTAGGAATAGGATATAAATCTTATTAGGAAACAAAATATCCAATTAGTTTGAAATAAAAATGACCCACGAGACAGTTGTTAACACTTCATTCATTGTACAAGTTACATCCGTGCCAAGACATCAAAGTAGCGGAATACAACCCACCCACATGTCCTGGGTTTCCACGACAATTGTACAGAAATATCCATAAAATTAATTGTTACTAATGTAACTACTTTCACACGAAACACCGCCCGACATTACCGTGACACTGCCCGTAATGACCAATGTCTCTTTTATCTCAAATTACCAAATACCTTTACAGACAAAAAACAACAGAACACTGAAAAATATACCCTGTAACTTATATTATAAGAGTCAATGGTCGGAAGGACTAGCCGCAAACAAACCGTTGTCCGAATTTTGACGTCTCAATAGTCATTGACAGCTGCGGTCAGCCATTTTGTGTTTTTTGACAGATTTACGATGTCCACCCACAGTTGGCATGCGACCAACTTTTTATGGGCATATTACATGGTCATTAATGTTTTCCTATTGTTGATTGTATTGAAATGTCATTATTATATTGTGAAGGAATATTGTCCAAATGCTTGATAGGCGTTTAATTTTGAATGACGGTTAACTTTGATGATTTTTTTTCTATGGTACACGTGCCGTCTATAGGTAGGTAGGGAGGTAACCATTTCGTCGTTTACGATTCTTGTCCGTTATATTCCAGCAATTCATTCAAGTCTGCGTCAAAGGTGATCTAGGTAGTATGGAAGGTAGAGGCACAGATTATCTGTGGTAGAGGTAAGGACAACCGTCTCATATGGGTGTAAAGTTTAAAAAGTGTCCATGTGTCCCTCACACACCCCACACACACAAACTCTCCCCACAATTAGCTTTTATGCCCCTTTAATAAATATGTATGTTAGCTTCAGAGTTATTACACAGTTATGAATATTTTGTAAAACGTGTCAATCCCTTAAAAGTACACTGTCCTTCAAGATACAGGATTTTCCTAGTTTGAAGGGGTCTTCTCATCTGTAATAGCCATACGCATCCCTTTTTGAATTAACACTGATGCGATGTTACCTAGGCTAAGTCTTTTAGTAAAATAAATAATTACTATTACTTACTAGCTATAAGCAGTAAATAACAGTTAAAAAACCCTCCAAAATGGCGCTAGCGTAGGCAAAGGGTATGTAGCAAAATGTAGCAGTTGTTTACGGATTGAAATATGCCGAGTTAAAAAAAATTATATTTTTAGTGACTAAAGTAGTTAGTGACAGCCCAGTATACCAAATCTCAACTATTTACGTAGTCCAACGTTCTTCTGTCCTTGTTTATTTTTCTGTCCTATTCAGATAACTTTTGGCGCTTTATTTGAAAACCCTGTTGCTACTGTGGCGCCTCCCTAATTTAATGCAGACAGACGGACACTTTTTCACAACAGAGACAGTTCTCCTTACCTCTATCTTCCATACTAGGTAGGTATGATGTTTTGAATATTGCGACTAATACGCGCAATCGTGCACTATCAGAGCAAGACAGGATATAAAAACCACCATCATTCTCTTGCCCAACATCTTTTTCTTCCATCCATCTCTATTAGTCTTCATTTTGGCAGTCACCCACTTTCTAAAACCATTGAGTCCATCCACCGTTTCTTTGGTCTTCCTCTACTCTTATAGCCATCCGGCTACATTCATACTCAAAACCATCCTCAGGACATTTTTCAAAGACAGGATACAAAAATGCAAAATAATAATAAGTAGGTAGACTAGGTAGGTATCTATTCTTCATGCAAAAATAATACCTAAAGGCATTACAATCCAAAGACCGAATCTAATTATAGCGAAGCCCTAGCAACTATCACTAGGGCACGGTTAGTACCTACCTACTTCCACAACTATTTCTACAATAGAAAAAGTTACAATTTCGTTTCCGTCTTTCGTGACTTAACTTCCGTTTGCTTCGAGGCTTCTTAGTAGGTTGACCAATTAACTTGAAGGAAGAAGTAAAGTCATAGGTATTAACTCTATGTTATTTAATTTGGAGGTGCACTGGTCATGTCGACTATACATCCTAGCCTGGTAGTCGGGAAGATTTCATTCAAGGGTGTAAGCCGAAGGCAAGCTTATAAATATATATTATCTAAATCATCTGCTTTGCAAACCCCGAACTTTTGATATAAAATATTTGACTACATGTCTTTGCCAACAATTAAATTGGTAAAGGTTCATCATCCTCCCATTCCAATTCGATTTTTCGCAAACCTTTTGCTATGTAACAAAGTCTGATTCCAGCTTATATCATACGGCACAACTACTATTTTCCCTTAGAAGCACATATGATTAGAGTGCAAGCTGACCCAAGCATATTAATATGCTGGGGTAGCGGGATCGTCCGAAAGGGTTACCGCTGCCCCGGAACATAAAGGGCTAAGGAAGGAACACGGGTGGGTTTTAGTCAGTAAGAGTCTGACACTCCCTTCCGCTCCACCCAGAGCGGGAGGAGTCATTAGATGATTTCCCATCCATAAAAAAAAAGAAGCATATTAATATAATTATGAAAAGGTTAGGCGGATGGTGATACCACATCCTATTTTCACCACCAACCAGACTCGTGTCGTCCTCCTATCCAGCATGGTCACCTCACAATCACTGTAGTAGTCACCGCAATAGTATTACATGTCAAACGCAATCCTCTTAACCCTCCCCCCTCCCCCTCCTTACGTTTGCCCGTCTTTAACTGCCGTTTGTAAGGTTTCACGCAAAACTTGAGGAGTTCGTGGCCCGAATATGTTTTTAAGGTTGGTGTGTATTCGTGCTGAAGGATGTGTCAGTTTTTTGAGGAACAAAAAACAACGAACGGTTCTTTCAAGTCAAAATTCTAGCTGCAGCAACAGCAAATTTTGCTTGTGGACGAGATCCTAGAGTGATTATTGAGAAAGAAGAAAGTGATGCATTTTTGTATCATTTCAACCAACATATGAGATTGATATTATGTAAGCTTCCTGATTCTCTTTTATTTTCCTGTTTCCTCTCTCTCTTGTAACTTTCATCTGGACAAAGGCGTCTCTAATCGCACGCCATTCAGCTGCTACCAGCTGCCCTGCGAAGATCGTCACTCAACCTAGCCTGAGGGTGTCTTACCTTACGTTTGCCGATTCGGGGTCTCCGCTCAAGAACACGTCTAGCCAAATTGTAATCAGTTCTACGGCTAATATGGCCGCCAAAAAGATAAAAATACATAAATAATTTTGTTCTGATTTAGTGTGTTTTATTTTTTAACAGGAAGAGGTCTTACAAAATCAACTAAGTAAGTGAATGATACTTCAGTTGTTTTAATTACTCTTCTTGAAGCTTTATCTAATCTTCTTTCTGAAAATGATGCATTGCTAACATAATAATATTTAATTACCAAATATGTTTTGATAATCTTATCATCATGAGCGTCTTTGAAACAGATGCGTGTTTTTACACACTTCTTTCCTAACATATCTAATGATTATAAACTCTAAATGAATGTAGTTACGAATCAAATTGCTTTAACAAAACAGCATCTTCATATCGCTTTATTCTGAACGATTTTAAGTCTTATTACTACTGTAACTTAAGTTCACTTTTTTCATATCGATTGTCTTACTCAAAAATCAAGCGATTTTCAACCCTACTCAAAATATAAAAGGTCCAATTTCAAATGAGCACAATTTTCAAGTGATTTATGAAGAAAATGAACTGAAACTTATTAATAAACTAAAAGAATTTAAGGGTGGAAGTGAGGTTAGGGGTGAGTTCCGCCATTAGGGTGTTTGAACATGTCTAATGGTTCTTGAAAGATATACCTTGGGGTAAAGGTGACGTCACATTACGCATGGAGAATACCCATATGCTGATGGGTATTTTCTGTAAGTTATGGGAATAGGAAACGAACGCAAATTGTGAGCGAAATGTTTCGGTATGCAGTAAGTATCTGTGCTTTTCTTAACTACATAGGCATAATCACTATGATCGTTATGAATTACCTAAGTCAAATCTTGCAGGGTATCCAAAATGTCGTAAGTCGGTAATATTCTGACTTATTCTTACCTAAATACCTAATAGTTTTATGTGTACGTGTTTCTGTGACAACTAGCGAATTTTTCTTTCATGCCTTTCTTCCTTTACTCGACTTCGTCTTCAAAATCTTGAAAGCAAAGTCACATTTTTGCCTTCAGAGCTATTAATACATTAAGAGTTTCTAACTTATCCAGCCATGTTTTTGACTCAACCTTTAATATGACTAATCTTTACAATTTGCTAGCGTCTCAAGTCATCACTCTGAAAAACGATATTGAAAGTTTTTTAGGCAATTTATTCCGTATTGAAAAACATTCAAAATCTAGTCGCAATCCTATGTATGTTTTTTCTTTTTGTTTTCATATCGGCACCTTCTTTTATATTAGGTTCATGTGGGTAATTGGTTTATCATCTAATATTGTACTTTTGTGTGTTGTGCTGTCTTTTGTATGCGCCAAATAAATGGTTTATCTATCTATCAATCTCATCTTAGCGACAATCATTTTTTGACAGATTCAGACTGACATTGGCACGCTTACGTTCATAAAAATACGGGAATTGCCCTCTGGTTACCAACCAAAAGGAAATGCAAGTAACCCAACAGTAAGACACTCCCCGGAAGTCCAGTGGTAACTCGACACCGCAGGGGACACGTGCTACTTCCTCACAGGACACTTGAGTACTGAGACCACTTCCACACTTCCACTGGTCAAGGGTACTTCACCGTGAGTCCGTGATAAGGTAAGTATCTGCTTGCTTAATTGTCCCACTCATCAAAGTCATAATTTAAAGTGTTATGGTACGTTTAAGCTCGGGATTTCAAAGATACAAAGATCACCACCATCCTGAGCAGGTTGGATATAGTTTTCAACAGCCATTTGTCACGTTTGCGTTGTTTGAAACGGTAGTAGTCAAAGATTTAAATCGCAGATTTGCCCAACCGCGTCAAATGATGCATAAGTACCTACGTTTATATTTCGTTTGACACCTCTGACCCACACGTTGTCGCAGAGAAGACTTGACTTGATTGTCATAGAAACCGCGACTTAGTAAAATGAGGACAAATCTAACGAAGACCTTTGGTGTTTGTTACTTACCTTGTGAGAAAACGACGTCATTTCCAAATTTGGACCATACCTACTTGAGTATTTCTAAAAATGTTCTACTTAAAAGTATTTGTATTTTTTTTTATAACTTTCTTAGTACTTACCTATTTCCTTATCTTAAATCAATTAAAATAAAGTTAATAGAATATCTTAATGTTCACATGTGAATTAATTGATCTGGTATTCATTCCAATTTAATCCTAAAAACCTTAATTGCATTTTATTATAATTAAGTTAAGCTATAAAACCACAAGAAATGAAAAATACATTAACAAAAAATTAATGAACTAATGAACTAAATGTGTATGATTTCACAAACCACGTAAGTAGCAATAAAAATCACATAAAATCGTTGGAAAATAAAATAGAATCCTACAAAGAAATAGTAACGCTTTAGTAATAAATGTTGTCTTAAAAGCTGCCATTAAAATTCATTGCCGCTGAGCATATTTCCCTTTTCACTGAGTTGCCAGTTGTGAAATTTAAAATTCCCTATCTGTAGAAGAGTGTCGAACTCAAAACTGATGGAATGACTTAAATAAATAAAATCATTAGACACGTTACCAAGATGTCATAGAGTGATTTATTGAGCTTTATGTAATAACTTCGTTTTCTATTGTACAAATAGGTAGGTAACTTAGAAGAATTGTTGATGTTGAACTCTAAACTTAAAACACTTGTTCAACGTGTCTGTAATGTCAGTGTTACGTCAAAGTCCATATAATTATGTCGTGTTTAAAAGGTTTTAGCCTAAACAACTGATAAACAATCTTATTACTTAAATGTATTAAAAAAAATGTAAAGTACCTACAGTCCGTCAAATCTAAGAAGTACCGTTTGACGTTTCATATTTTTCAACTTTGTTCATACGAATTCATCATAAAACCATGAATTTAGAAAGATTTCATTATTGTATCTAAAAATGTACAATTCTTAATATCTAAATGTAATTGAAAACTTTCAAACAAAGCAAAATAACACATATTTATAACTGTCAAACGGTACTTCTTAGATTTGACGGACTGTAAGTATTATTTTTTTTCAATTCAGATCAGAGAAAAAATAATTCCAATTAGGAACCTTGAGATAACTTTTAACACTTCTGAAACACTACTCTTATTAAAAAAATACTAGATCTAAAATATTATCCTGAATTTTAGCAAAATTCTTCAAAATTGGCAACACATTTTTATAACAAGACAATTCGTAGTCTTGCCGCCATATTATTTCCATACTTACAGACACAACGACAAAGTTACAGATGCTTTTCAAAAACATAAAATTGTTGCAAAATTATCCTTATCTTCTTGTGATAAGGCGAATTTCAGGTTATGTGAGTGTAAAGTGTAAGTTTGTGATAGTGTTGCGATATCAAATCGCGAAGACGAGGGCGTTGACGAAATGTGTCAGTTTTATAACCACATTATAAGGGAAGTAGGAATAATTCTGGTCTGAAAAAGCCTGATTTTGTTTTATTCATGATTCCGAGCGACAGTTTTGGTTTAAAATCGAATTGGTCTGTCAGCGTGTAATTATACTTACCTAAACAATAGTCAGTCAATTAAATAAAACAAAGATAAAAGTTACTGAATATGAAGTAAAGTTAACGGTCTACCAGTATTACAGATTTACGAACTTAAATTGACGAACAGTACATTTGATTCTAATCAGAAAAAAAATGGCTACACTGAAGAAAAGATGAGAGGGGCAATTCTCGTAAAAAATACCTCTTATTTCCCGAAAATTAGAGATATTTTTGACAGATTAAGACTGAGCTGATCTCAGTTTGTGAACGTTATTAAAATGACGAGAATTGCTCCTCAGGTCGGAGAATAATTCCAGTTAAGGTAGAAGCATGCAAAGCGTTTGTTTTGCCGATTGCAACATCGCGTAGGTACCTATAGGTTCTTATACTTTAATACCGAATACCGATTTGCTCCACCGATTTTACTTGAAAGTTACATCAGCTAACTAAAAAAGCGCTTAAAGCCTAGCAAAACGTCTGCATTAAATCGAGTTACATGCGCAATATATCGCGTTCCGCGCTCAATGTAGCGGAACGCATCAAATCCATACTTGTAAAGGGGCTGCGTTCCATTTTTAAAATTATTACGATTTATTGCTTTATATTTGCACGGTTTCTGAATTCAAATATTTTTGTCTCTCCCCACCGTGACGAATTGGCGGGATTTTAGCAGATTTATTGAAAAAAAAAGTCGTAACTTTTGCTTTGTCCAAAATGTCCGGTGGAAGCTGGTATTTCATTTTTTTTTGGTAGTAAATGTCACTGATATACTCGTAAGATCCACTTTTCTAGGGGAAAAGTTAACTTTGGAAATCGTTCTAAGCTACTTTTATTCGCCAATTCCCAACACCAATACACCGTTTATTCACCAACTAGCAGCGCCCCGCGGTTTCACAGTTTCACGGTTTGTCGATCCCGTAGGAATATCGGGATAAAACCTAGCCTATGTCCTTTCCCGGAACTCAAACTATCTCTATACCAAATTTCATCTAAGTCGGTTCAGCGGTTTAAGCGTTTAGAGGTAACAGACAGACAGACAAACACACTTTCGCATTTATAATATTAGTATGGATATCCCTTTATTTACCTACTTCATAGATATTTTCTATTCAAGCCATGAGCTTACAAAATACTGTGGCCGTTCTAAGAACTGATCAAAATTCAGACTAGCTGTTTTCAAGCTAACCTAAAGACAGACACCAAGACACAATAAAGTTTAATATTCCACGAAGACTGTGTCTGAAACACACCACAAACTGCAGTAGCCGAAAGCTTATGATAAGATTACTCGTATCTTAAAACATTCACTAAGAAAATAGCACTAAAGTTCAGATTTCTGACAGCTGGTATCAGTATTCGGTATCCATTAACTCCGGTCAGAAGTCATGGACGAAAGATCTGGCGGTTGCGCGGTTTATTTTTAAATTTAGAATGAATGAATGATGTTTTGCCAGTGTCTTTTTATCAATGGGTACGCTGAATGCAATATCTGAATGAGTTTTTCTTTAGATTTTATTCGAAGAAGTGGAATGATGATTTTTTAAATATTTTTTTTTCTTTATGAATGGCGCACTTTATGTTGGCTTCGTTTTGCCGGTTTAGTAGAGTTTTGTTTTGTCTAGTACTTATCTTCCTTCCAATGTTGATGTTATAGTCAAAACATCTACCTATATCCTATACTTACTAATAATAAGGCTGAAGAGTTAGTTTGTTTGTTTGAACGTGCTAATCCCAGGAACTGACAGTCGGATTTGAAAAAATCTTTTTGCATTTCATAGCCTGATACAATAGCGCAAACAGGCGATGCGAAGCGACGCCCGTCGCGCGACGGAGTGCATCGGGCGAACAAGAAAATTCACGCGGACGAAGTCGCGAGCAGAAGCTAGTCATATTATAATTATCTGACTACTATGTATGTACCTACAGTTAACCTACCTATATGCCTGCGCATATGTACAGTAGAGGTTATGTAGCTTTACCTTTTATAATGATTATGCAGGCTGGTTCTAATTGAGGGCGTGTTCCATTCGAACGTTCAAGCAGGTGTCAAATATTTTTATTGGGTATTTTTGTTTAGTAGAGTCAGGGCTAGCTTTAATGTGGTAATGTAAAGTCTTTTTCTTAAACATGCTTGGAAATTTGAGCATTATTTTTACAACCTTTTTCGAGATAAATCGAAATTGCTGTACTGGCCAAATACATGCGAGCAGCGGCCGGAAAAAGTTGTGTGAAAATCCATATCTGTCGTGTTTTGCGGTCAAATAAATTACATAGTAAACTCATATCTGTCGTGTAATTTAAAAATGGAACGATCTTTTACTCCGAAACTGTTTGAAAAAAAGTTCTGCCTAGGTACTACTTAATTTTAATTTCCGCGCATTATTTGAGAAAAGTACTATACAGGCCTTGGCCTCATTTACACGTTCGTCCATCAATGCCTCTTTTGCTGGCTGCTGCAGTAATATACCATATATGAATATAACGTGAAGAAATCCGATCGCTGTTTAATTAAAATTACATAAAGGGGCTCTCATCTAGAGCTCCTAGAATATTACAATCTTCCACCCATCTGACAACATCACACGACCGAGGTGACAAACTGTCTGTGATTTTATTTTCCGTGTTCTTTTGTTTTGGCAATCTAAGTCGAGTCCAATCAGAAATAGACGCCGACAGACTGTTTGTCCTTTAACCTATGGGCTCTTCCAACTATTTTCTACTACAAAATCCTCCCAAAAACCGTATCTCCAGAAATACATAGCCCCATATGTATAAAGTCACGGAGCGTTTCCTAAAACCCAGAGTTTATTTTCCTTCGTAAGATAAGATGTCCCATTAATAGCACTTCGGCCAACTATCTGAAGCTGAAAGATATCTTACAGTTTAATGGGAGATATTTTTTCTGCATGGGAGGGGTTAAAGGTGACGGACCAATGGCGGCTCGTGACGTCATCCAGATAAAGAAGTGAGATAGAATGGGATGAGAGATTTCTATTCTTGGAGCGTCTGGTGGAGGTACAGGCGTGGGGAAATTGATTGGTTTGGGAAATAAATAATTGAGTGAAAGGAAAAGGAAAGATGGCGGTTGCTAGCTTGTTTGAAAGGATATCTGGACAATCTTAAGGTTGGTGTTTGAAGCAAAAGAGTAGTAGCGGTAACGACCACATATAAAATCATCAGCGGGGTAATTGCGTAAAACACTATTAGTAGAAAAGGCTTTCAATTTGACAGTACAACAACATTCATTGCGTTATTTATGTTGTTGAGAAGGCAATTTTTTCGAACATATGCAGCAATGGATTTGCAATATCCTTCAAAATGATTCAAATTGAGATTGATAGTGCACTCAATTAGGGTGCAGAAAAGTTTTCCAATCGTGAATATTAAGATGATAATCCTCTATGACAACTTAGATTAAAATTTTTATACTGTAAATTGCCCATGTTTATTTATTTATTAAAACTTTATGCACAAGTAAAAACTGTACAAAGGCGGACTTAATGCCTTGGGCATTTTCTACCAGTCTACCTTAGGGTGATGCAGAGACAATTCACAGCAGGTGCAATAGCAGTGGAAAAAAAAATTAGAAAATATTTATAAAAGATATAAGAATAAATACATATATACATACATACAAATATATATATATATATATATATAAAAAATAAAAAATGTTCAACATTGGAATTGGTTTAAATTATCATATCAGTCCATCCAACCACGAAACTTAGAAAAAAAAATACTCTTTGGAGTGTTTTTGAGTAACTTTAATAGTATGTATAATTCAACGAACACTTATGCACTTTTGCATGCGACAGTACTACTTCGGTTTATTCTCGTCGACTGCACGTGAACGCTGAGCGTCGGAGTCGGAATAGGTGCTGCCAGACTTTATGTTTTACATATTAGGTATATGATATACATAGGTACAGGTAGGTTAGTCCTGTACTTTATTGACATCCGAAAAGGAGCTTTACGGTAAACGAGTCACTTTAGCCTACTAAAATTATTTATTTTGCCGAAATTTGTTTAAATTAAACCACTATTGGCCGATTCCTAAAATTTACGAACCGTTATTGGTTAAAATTAATACTCTTGTATCTTTACCAATAATGAAGCAAAAACCTGAAAGCTTTGCATAGTAGACCCTCCCCCATATTGAAGTCGCTATCTTAGGTAAAATTAGCTTACAAATCTATTTATGCGCCCAGTTTAGCAATAAAAAATGCTACCATTGGCAAGCAAAACGATTCGTTTTTGTCCGTAGCACAGGCACTTTTGAATTGTCAAAGAGATTTGCATGTAACATCGGTATCAATTTATTTAAAGTAAGGTCACCAAAATTGTGATATAAATTAATTTCAATTCCACGTTTAAGGCGTGTCTAAGTTCAAATCCTTCTTGCCCATGTAAACAACAAAAAACCAACTAAGAAATATAAATCGATTTGTCAAACGACCCCATCTCACTCCCTCAGAAAGTATTAAATTAGCATCAATGAAAAGCCATTTCACGACACACCTTATAAACGTCAACCGTCAAAAATAAAAACTAATAATAAACCACAATATTGTTTTTTCAAAAATCTAAATCGGGCCACACTCATTTCGAATATTTCACCAAAAAATCTGTCCCCAGAGCCATATTTAGTAGTTCAAACGCTTATAAGGGACACTTCATTTACACATCACAGTCGACTGGCAACGAACTTCGTAATATTTACTGTCGAACAAATCACTGAAGAAACGAAAATAAATAAAATACGCATAGAAAAAACAGAAAAACTTATCCCGTGCAATTAAAAAAAGCTCTCTGTTATTTAGATTTCCATAAATACTCTACGCTCGAGAAGTTTTTGAGATACATCTTCCTGAATGTGAGATCTTGACGAAATTGTCGGAAGTCGAATGTTGAAGCGATAAGCTTTCGCTTCGGATTTTTGTGTTGTTTTCAGGGAACAGTGTCATAAAAGTTATGGTTTAAGTATACTAAAACTATATTATTAATAAGTAAAGCTATGCTCATAAAGAAAAAAAATATCTTTTTTTTTTTGGGTGCAAATACCGACTTAAAAATATGATCTAGAAAACAAAAGTTAATTGATGCAGTAGGCACAGTTACTGATAATAAAATTATATTATTATCCATGGAGTTTCTTGCCGGTTCTTCTCCATAGGAAACGACCAATTGGAACCGTGCACCTAGCTTCTGACGTTTCATAAGTGCCCATGTTGGTTTATGTGAAATAAAAATATTTTGATTTTGATTTTGATATATTTAGACTTGAAATGATATTCGGACACAAGTTATTTGTTGTCTTACTTAACTAATCGTATTTCTTAAAATTATACCTACTTTTAAGAACATTTTATCTCTATAAGATAAGCAAGATATCCAAATATGACTTATAAGCGGCAATTCCCGTATTTGAAGGAACGTTCGCATTCTATTTTCAGACTCAATCTGTCAAAAACACCTACCTAATTTACCTACATTTTTGACATTGATTATCGTTAAGATGAGATTATGAACTAGATTTTGAAAGTTTTTTTTTTATTACGGGAGCCTTCTGAATATGAAATCCATATTTTTACGACAATATAAAAAAATATATCGCTATCGAAAACGCTCGGGCTTGTTCACATATCCACCACATTGTATTTATTTGGGTTTCAAATCCTCGCCACAGTTTCTGTCGACATAAATCGTGAGGCGACATTTCCGACAAATACGCGCTTTGCCTCGCTAACGACGTTTTGTTCACGATTGTACTTCATTCTTTTGCTAGATAATTAAATGTTTTAAATAGGGTTGTGCGTGATTGTACTTTTTTGACTCCAATTTCGAACAAAAATATGTTTTTTTCTGGTTTTTTAAAGCTTGTAATACTTTTCGAACGGCACTCGTGGGCTGAAGCTGAAAATGAGCGTCACATTTTTTTATATCTTTTTTATCTGAGATTATGCCGAGCTGAGGCCCTTTTGGTATTATAAGCATTATTTTTTTAATGTTTTTATAGTTTTAAGGTGTTTTTGTTTTTATTGTAATAGCAATTTTGTATTTATCTATCTTTTCAGTGATACTTTCCAATTACTGAATAAGAAAGTTAGGTCTGTCAGTAAACTGTAAGTATAAAATAAATTATCTTAGGTACTTATCCATATGTCGTTCATATTTCTAGTTCGTACAAATAGTCTCGCAACACTATAATAGCTTGGAAGGTGTTACATGTCTGACTCAAGGTAACGCTCTGGACACATTACAATGGCTGGGCTAGACTGTGCTACCCATTGAGGGCTTGACAGTCGAGCAATGTGGAGAAAATTGAACGGAAGGCGAGCCGAGAGAACTAATGAGTTTAGAATAAGAACCTATGAGAGTAGCTAGTGATTGCATGTCCCTTGTTCCTCTTCATTATCCAGAGGAAAAAAAAACTTGAAGTTTATTACGGCCATAGATAACTGTTACATTTTTAAAATTGCATGTGAATGTGTCATTGTCTGCTCCTAGTGCAATTCTTTTTCGGCCTGTGCTAGAAGTTCCATTTTTAAAATTGCATGTGAATGTCGTCAACATTCATTCCGAATGTTTTTTTTTAATCTTTCGGGGTCAAGATAACAATAAGAAAATCCTATTCAAATCTAACGGACATATAGGCAATTAATCATTTCCACTGCGTATTACAAAAACGAAACAAACCGGAAGGTCGAGTTCACAATGGTCAACAAGTGGACGAAGTTCTCAAGGGCCCCTTATCAATATTCAAGAAATTCTATTTTTCTATTCACGCATAAATCGTGTCCGCGGCCATTATCCGCGAATTCGGACCCAAGAACATTAATTATAAATCCTTCGCGAATGACTAGAGGTCACGTTTGATGCGTGAGAATGCGTTCGACTCAAAGGACCCTATTTGAATATGCCCTTCGGTGAAAGAAAACATTGCTTTGTGAGCTATCGGTCAGCCATTGTTGCGCAGTGCAGTGTCATCGTATTATTATTCAAATTTAAGCAGGTGATGCAAACAGAACTGACCTATGGCTATTTTTTTATTCGCAGTAAATTTTTATTTACAATACGCAATTATTGGGTTGCGTGAATTCGAATTTTGCTTTTATTAAAATTTTACAAAATCAAATAGAGTTTTGTCGAGGTCTTTCGAATATTGATAAGCCCTAGCTTATTATTTTCTGTTTTGGTCTTTTCGGCAGTAGGTATAAATTGGTTTTCTGCTTTGAAGATTATTATTATAATATTAATATATTTATATATTAAGTAAAGTGCTGAAATCTAAGATAAAATATCTAACATATGAGCCAGAATCGTCACACAGTGGGTGCCTGAAGACGAGGGTCGTCACCGAGGCAGAGTTCCTAATCGATTGGCCGGAGAAAGCAAAGCTTAAAAAATTGGAAAAATATGGGGGAGGCCTTTGCCTAGCAGTTTGCATCACTCTTAGATATATATTTTTTTAATTAACATATGTGGAACAACATAGGTTAATTAAAAAAATATATAAGTATCTAAGAGTGATGGAAAGCTGAAAAGTACCTAGATTTAGTGCTAGAAATAATTAAAATATTAAATTATTAATCTCACTGTAATTAGTGACTAGGGATATAAGTACATAATATTATGTCTTATTAACATAACTAAAATTTTTAAAACTCCAGGTTGACGCTTTTCGCTCCTCAATTTATTCAATACCACAAAAATCCCATATCGCAAACACAATTCATCAAATCTACTCCAGGTCCGTACTTATTATGCCCGCCCGCCCCTGTTTAACAAAGATTCGGGAAAAAATGGGAAAATATCCGCTATCGGTCTGGTCATCAATCAATGTGGATTACCGGACGATCGCTATTTTAATCATTATACCCTCGAGGATTGGAGTGGATGTAGGGATATGAAGATGTTCCAGATTGAATATTGCTGTGGTACTTGTCTTTTGGTGTTTCTTGTAGCTTTGTTGACCACATTATAAATTAATTAAACGGCTTATGTTATGGTATTGTTTCCTGAATTTCAGGTTATGGTATCATAATAGAATTATAGTTTTAATTTTTGCTATGTAAGCCAAATAGCGCAGAATTGGTGCCCCGAGACAGTGAGGCGGGGTCGCGGCAGACCACGCAGGAGATGGCGGGACGAGCTGGATAGGTTCCGTCAAAACTGGAAGGAGGACGCGCGGGCTCGCTAAAGATGGAAGGAGTGGAGGGAGGCCTTTGCCCAGGAGTGGGACAGTGCAGGCTAGAAATAATAATAATTAAAAAGCCAAATATATAAAGGAAAAAAAAAAAGTTTTTTTTTTTTTAATTTTTTGTAGATCTGTGTCACGTTTTGAATTCTAGCAGGAACTTCAGTTTTTGAAATGTTTAAAGTAAACTGGACGCGGTGTTCAATAAGCCAAAAATTTCAAAAAAAGCAAGTACCTACTCAATATTCTAAGTGCTCAAACTACGAGTAGTATCTTTCGTCCAGTAAAGCATATTTTTTGCGGTTAGCTCTGTATATGGTTTGTTGCCTAGACTCTGTTTCATAGCTTCGGCGAACTTTATGACTGTGGGTACACCACAAAACTCCTCTCTATCAGGAACATCTATTTCCTATTTTTTTATAAGCAACGTCTTTACCATATTGAAGGGGAGTGTTTAGCTCTGGTTTAAGCATCAGTGATAAAATTTTACGAGTTCTCTGAGGGAAGGAATCAGTCAAGCGTTGGATTGTGTCCATTATAGAGATTGGATGGACGGTGTTTGTGGCGTGAAATATGGCTTTTTAGCATACATGTTAGTATAAGCTTGGATTGACAGCTTTTAACTTGTGTGTGCGATCTTCGCAGGATGGCTGGTAGCAGCTGGATGAGAGTTGCCGAAAATCGAGTTGAATGGCGTGCAATAGGAGAGGCCTATGTCCAGCAGTAGACTGCTATAGGCTGATGATGATGATGATGATGAACTTGTATGTATATCTTGCCAGATAAGTGAGCTGCATCAGTAACCACATCACCGCTTACTCATCATCATCTGCCTAGCCTTTTCCCAACTATGTTGAGGTCGGCTCCCAGTCTAACCGGATGCAGCTGAAGACCAGTGTTTTACATGGAGCGACTATATCTTACCTTTACAACCCTTACTGGGTAATACGATACCTCTTGGTAAGACTGGTTGTCAGACTTTCAGGCTTCTGACCACCCGTAACGACTGTCAAAGATCCACGTATGACAGCCGGGACCAACAGCTTAACGTGCTTTCCGAGGTACGGAGAGTCTTGGACTCTTGGTTTTTATTCTGAAATCACTATAATTAATGCATGTTTGTATCTTCTTCTTAGCGTGTCGATAGCAATCTAAATGGACTCGGCTACTTGTTTGGCGCCATCACCAGCGTCCATCAGTTCCTGTAACGTGCAGCTGACAGAACACGCAGGACCCCATATTAAGAGTATCCCATCGTTTGTGGAACAGCACCACATTTACACTCCAAGGCGGAGTCGTCTATGAATTATGTTTGTATAAAATAACAATAATGAATGCCCACATAACATTCATCATATTATTATGTTTTGTCTTCATTCCCATCATGACGGACAGTGTAAACAGTCGTACCACCATAGACAATGGACTCGAACCCCCTTCCTTGCACCGTCAAAGGGTTGTCCGTTGATCCGTTGAGCCGGCCTCCTATCGCGATGGCGTGAAGATAACACATGCCATATTTATGCCACATTAATGCCACTTACGCAGTTTGGCGGATTTTTTGCCAGTTGACAGAAAGTCGTCAATTTTTATGGCAGGGATTAGTTAGCTATAGCAATACTTTATGGTTAGCATTGATTTTTAGCAAAAGCCACACGGAGTAGTAATTTTCAAAAAGGATTTGATTCAGTTACATAAATATCAATGTGAAACGTTTACAGCATATTATATTTCAGGATTAACAGATCCCAGTTTATCTTTTAAATTAAATAGCTCGTTGTACCATATTGGATCATTGGGATACAAGCACACCTATCTTTACGAAATATTTGGTCCCTTTGTCCGAATATTTCAAGTCCAAAAATATTTAAGTAAACATAGTCAGAATAACTTGTAACATTATTCATGTGGAAATGAAATGAAATTGTATAAAATGCACATAGAGGAAGTATTAGCGGTATTCGATGGGTGGACCTTCACGATTTATATTTTGATATCCATAGCAGGTCCGAGGGCTACCGCGATTACTATCCAACGGACTTGACGAATGGAAACAGTGGAATAGACTTTTTTTTTTATTTTTTTTATTTATGAAGAACGCGTTTATGTTTTTTGTTCTGAAAATGATAAAATCGAGAATCAATTAATTGGTGTTTTCAAATATTTTTTTAAAATTAAATATTAGTTACATATATTGAGCATTTGTTGTATGGATCAATCAAATCAACTCAACCTATCGCAGTCCACTGCTGGACATAGGCCTCTCCCAGACTGCGCCACAACACCCTGTCCTCCGCCTTCCGCATCTAGTCTACCCCAGCCACCTTCTTTAGGTCTTTTTCTTTGTGTATTTTCCAATAATACCTACTATTTCATACAATTTACTCAATCTTACATCCATGTTGTTTCTAGTAATAATTCTTACAATTGTTATTTAGCGACGAACTGAACAAAAAATATGTCAAAAACAAGATTCCACTGCCATCTTAACCCTCAACTACGTATGTCCAAGAAATTTTACAGTGCAATTTTATTTATAGCAAAATTATACGGTTGTGGCTATGTCCGTGAGAAACGTACAGCGGGGACAGCAGGGAAGCCGGACAACGGCTTATTCTTATAGATTTTAGGACATTTGAATAATGCACCCGATAGTTTGAAAAAATAGGGAGATTCGCTATGATAGGGCGAAACTTTTTTTTGGTTTCGTTGTTGTTGCAGTAAGTATTGAGTTATGGTGTAAGTAACTACTGATTCAAATATAATATGTATGACTCAGGAATAGAGGATTGATAACCCATAAAGGTTATCGATTATTATAAATGTTCGTATTTGCGCATACTGATGATTTTTACGCCATAATGCGCAAAAAAACAAATTCCATTTTGTCAAGAGCGCGGTCTAATTCTAATGGCATCCTAAGTATGTTGATAGAAAAGTACGACGCACCTTGGTTGTCGCACGCTGTGGAGGTGCTGGTTAGAGGAAGCTAGCCTTACAATTTTCTTTTTGTTTTGTTTTTGTTTCTGTGTTTGTTTACTATCAATAGTGTTTAAGAACAATGTTACTAACAATTGGGCCTAGTTGCCATTAATAAACAAACAAAATATAAAAAAAAAAATATTATTATAGTTTATTTTACTAGGGAAAGTTGCAAGATTTTCTTGGTTTTTATATATCAACAATGCGTTTGGGCCTTTGCCATAGATAAAGATCTCAGTATGTCATGCAGAAGATGACTTTTACAAAAATAAAAATACAAAAAAAAAAGAAAACGTAGGTATTTAGTAGGTATTTTAAATTTTTTTTTCCTTTGTTATGTATTAGGTATTTAATTTGTTAGCTTAGTTTTAAATTTTATTGTGCATGCTGTGGTCTCCTGTAATTGAAAGAGTACACCTACCAAATACTTTGTCGTTCATTAACTATATAATGTTTAGTGTATATCTTTTGTTGGAGATCCTAAAATAAATAAATAAATAAACAGTGAGGCTACCATTAGTAATTAATAATTAGTATAATAGTAATTTAATTACACCAGCGGAGCTATTCTGTAAAAAGATCACCGTGATAACTTTGGTGAAGTGAGCTTCAAGTAAGCTGTCATTGCACCTGATGCTAGGGATTGACACTATTGAGAGCTCACTGTAAGCTCACTTCACCTAAGTTTTCACGGTGAGATTTTTACAGAATAGCATTACAGGAGCATAAAGTATGACTTCTAAGAGTAGATCTCTTTGAACATTTTTCTAAAGAAAGCGCAAGACTTATGCATACCTCTATAACGTATAGGTACTGGGAGGGTCGTCTCTGTAAATATTAATCTCGTAAATTTTATGTCAATAGTTTCCCTCCTACCCTCTTTGATGGATAGGGGTACGATATTGATGTAATATATAATAATATTTGCACTAAAATGCCTCATTTTCGGGTTAATATATTCATCGAGGTATTTTACGAGTTTTTCATGAAAATGGGTAAGTCAGCGGTGTTTTGTGTTTAGACGACTTTTTATGGGAAGAAACACAAAAGAAGTACATACGCCAGCACATCAAGCTACTACAATCTGTCAAATTTATTTAATAGATTTCAACTTTATTGCTAAAGCATAAGGTTCAAAGTTGTTTGGAAAAATTTGACAGTTTCAGGTAGCTTGATGTGCTGGCGTCTGTACAACATATTTTTATAGAAAAACTATGAAGTGACCACTAACAAGCTCTCATTGAAAAATAAAACATGTCACGCCAGAAACAACTAAACATTCCCATTCCATTTGTTGTTACTTATGAGTCTTTGACCAAAAGTAACGAAAGAAAAAATAGAGCCTCAGCTCGGCTGTTGGGCTGTATGTCATGTGCTACTTTTTTATCTATTCCCTGGTGTGGCAAGATTATGAGACTTGATAAACAAAAAATTTGGAACATGAATCTTTTGAATAAAAACTTTGCAAATAGGTACTTTTATTTGCAAAGTTTTTAATTTAGTAGCTTTCTACTAAATTATTACCTATGTACCTGAACTTTAGGAATGAATTGGTATTTTTGATCTGTACAGTGTGAGTGAACTGAGTAAGTAATATACATTTTTTACTGTTTACGCACTTTATAAAATATACATAAATTACACACACTGTAAATATAAAGTAGCCAAAAGCCCAGTATTCGACCAATTAAGAAAACGAGAAATTAAATAGTTTTACAATATTGTTTTCAGAATAATGGCCTGGCCTACCTGCACATAGAAAAGTAGGTATACGTAAGTGTAAAAGGTTTCCCTTAATTCATAATGCTACAAACACTAAACATGACCGTGCTTTAAGAAATAATGTGTATGAAAAAATTTTAAGTAGCCAAAAATCTTAACACGATATCTACCCCAATTGAAACATACCTGACAACAAGGCTGGCAAACATTTTTTTACAAAAATCGCCATAAATATTTAATCCACGGACGCACATCTAAGAAAACAACATAAAAAATGTTTTCACAGCCACTCTCAGTGAATAGCTTGCCAATTTGCCTATCTTTTGTAATCTTTTTTTATAAAAAAAGATATGGAGTGACCACTAACAAGCTCTATTTAAAAGAGAGCATCTCACGCCCTGAGAATTTTGGAATACTTTCCCTATTTTTTTTTTTTTGGTTGTTGCTTTCAGATATTTGACCAGGGGACAGAAAAAATGTGCCAGCTGTGAGCGTGAGCCTTGCCGACTTTAAGTTTGAATAACTAGTTCTATTTTTAAAAGTAAAAAAGAAAAATAAAACTATTTCTAACCGGTTTTTAATTTATATCCCATTTAAAATAGGTAATTAGATCGTCTTCAAAGTCGTAACTAATCTGCTTTATGATAGAATTAGTTTATATAACAAAAAAAAATTCGCCATTACAATCATTCCCAGACCTCGTAGCAATTACTTTTTCCTTAAATATTCAATGTGCAAGTTTTGACTTTGCTAGGATTTTATTATGTATACGTATTCCCATAAATGCAATGGTTGCGCCATATTTTTGGACGTGACCCTAGCTAGCTCTAATCCAAAATTCAATAAACATTCATACGAATCGCCGCCAAAGTTCCAATTTTAAAAGATAACGATCTAATATCCCAAATTCGAAAGCAAAACACGTCGGCATAATAAAGACGGTGCAGACGACCGCACAAAAGTGGAGGCCTGCATTGTCCGAGCTCCTTGCGTAAACTTGGCACAAAATATAATTGCCTTGGCCCCCTCAGCCATTCACGCATTACGGGATTTTAAAAAAAGTGCACAGGAAAAAAATTGAGATGACATTTCGTATTCAAAACATATGTCATTTTCTGTATGGACGTGTCCATTGTGTCATCTGGACGATCCTTATTAGCGAAACCGTGAAGTTGGCGACGTTTCCCATGACGGCTAAATTTTATATTCGAATTATTTTTACGATTTACGGATTTCTGGATGACATATCCTTATTGTTGTTAGTTCGGAAGCGAGACGGATTAGTTCCGCGTATGCATCGATGCATGTTTATTATTTAGAATAATAAAGTTTTCTATTAAAGGTAGTGTGAATTTGGGAATTTGCGTATGTTGACCCATTTATGTCTTGCGTCCAAGTGACATTCTTTTGTTAATTCCAACAGATGCAGGAATATGAAAGAATTTTATGACAAATTACTGGGACAGATTTGATATGGATACTGAAGAAGTTGGGAACTTCACGATATAAATAAAAACGGAGGAACGAACAAAAATTTCATTAACTCTTAGCCCACGTTCACACAGACATTAAATATATTGCGGTGGGATTTTATTGCGCATTTGATTTTCAACTTTTGGTGTTGAGCCGAGAATTGAGAATTTAAAAGAGCGTATCCCAGCGCGTTAAAAAAACACTGTTGGATTTTCAACTCACGGCGCTAAACAACGCGAAAATCAAGAACGCGAAAGAAAATCGCCGCGGGAAAAACGCGCTCGTGCGTACCTGGCCTTAGAATTTTCATTTTTTCTATTTAAACTATGCTCTCCCACCGCTAGGCAAAGGTTTTGCCAATACTTTTACATTCATCTTTATCTGCTGTCGTTTTTTTTTCAAAAAACATCAAACAAAGAGGATTTTCATTACACAATGCAAAAAAAAACCACAGAAAAAAATATTTCGCTCTTCTCAAACGCATGCTAACACATTCAAAAACCACGTGTGGGTAAAAACGACCCCATCAGCTAATAATCCTTATCGATATGGCTCTGATTACGTCGACAACAAAAGTCTAGATGTACCAGATAACCCTGCACTGGGGTACATTACACCCCCAGGGTGAAATAGGGTTGAACATAGAATTTTATTCTACGTTCCATTTTTCACGTTCATCCCTAATAACTAAAATCTTTTGTATAATGATACAAATGTATCAAATTGAATAAAATACATTAATAAATAGTAGGAACATAAAGGATAAAAATATTGTCATATTTGCGATTGTTTTTTCCTCACTGTAGTTGATTCAAGGAATATTATTATACCTAATGACGATTTTTTTTCTTATCAGTCTGAATAATGTAGGTTAATCATTCAGACTGATAAGATAAAAAAATCCTCATCATAATAAAACAAAATTAAACGCAAAACTGTATTTTTTCTTTACAAAATTGATGAACGTACGCTTCCAGCTGAAAAAAATAGCAAACAATCTTTTAGTATGAAATATATTTTTTTATTTTGACAACCCTATTCCCACAAAAGGTGACTACACTGAAAGCCCACGCAATGAGTGACATAATAACCAAACTACAGATCACAGATAAGCTATTAATTTGGCTCAAGTATCCTTTTCCATATCGAAATTATGCCCCTAGCCCCCAACTTATATTTTACTACTTCAACCATTCTCATCAACCTTATTACAGTCACAGAAGGTATATTTTCGTCTGAATTTTGGAATTATTAATATGGTTTTTAATCACCAAGAAATTGATGCGAAGCTCTTTTATGTGGCAACACAAAAGCTATATTGTTTTCTCAGCGTTTGAACCGCGAACATGTTACCCTTGATTGGGGCGAGATTATTTTATATGGCAACCCTCTGATGATTGATTAAGAGGGAGATCAGCGAGGACTTCATTTGAGAAAAAAATAAAGGAGCTTGAATAAACGTTTTTTTATGTATTCTATACTGTTTTACATATTATTTCTATTGTACTCAAATCAGCATTGTAATCGTCAGAGTTATTTGTATATACGTACGTTATTAAGTCCCAAATCAACGGATCTTCAAACTTGCATTCACTATCAACGATACGTAACCTAACTGGCCTACTAGACATATCAAAAGTTTTATCGTTACCTTTTAAAAACTTAAGCCGGGTATATTCTCAACTGCAACCTTTCATTGCCCTGTCAGGCTCAGGGACTTCACCCGGGTTACCAGATGCTACAAATGCCAACAATGTGGTCATGCAGCAAAAACATGCAGAGAGCTGACATCTACGTGTGGTCACTGAAGAAGGACACTCGATGTCAGAGTGCGCGAAGGGAGCTGATACGTCAATAGGTATGTGCAACTTGTTCACGCTTTAAAAAGCCCTATTTCTTTCTATTACATATGTGTTACTACACTACAAATGAGTTCTTAAATGAAAAATTTGATTTAAAATTTAAATTAGACGACTCACCTTTGTGCTAATAATTGAATGGAATTTCATTTCTATGACATTGTATTGAATATTTTTTTACATTGTATTTAATAATTCTTGATATTATAATTAATAACCCTTTACATTGTATTTGATAGTACCGTAAAATGGGGTTACATTGATCAATTTTAAAATTCGAGGTTAAATATTTCTGTACTAAGAAGGCTGAAAAATTAACAAAAATAAATGTAACATCGGTTTTATGGGTTGTATATGTTTACATTAAAGTAATATTTTTGGACACTCCTTTTTGAGAAAAAATAATAATAATCATCTTGATCAGCTTCATACTAACATCGGGGATACTTTGATCGCACTAGTTTTTGGTACGTATTTTGATAGTAACCCCTTAACCAAGAAGAAAACTAAAAAATATCGGTCCACAATTTTTTGTGCTGCAGTTGTTTTAAGATGATGGGGTTTCTTTAATAAATACAATTATAACTGATTTTTTTGTTCAAATCTATATATTTAAATCTAATAAAATTTAAGTTAAGTTTTTCATAAGTCGAAAATTGTTATCAAAGTAAACCCGTAGTATCAAACTAACCCCATTTCACCGGTAGTTAACTTTTCCTTAGCCTTGACATTTGTATGGTTTAATTTTGACATTGTGTTAATACTATTTTATTTAAATTCTTTGAAATATTTGTACGCTGGAACAGCAGAATATTATGGACATCATATTACGTGTAACACCTCTGTACAACCATATTCTAACAAATAAATACATTTTATTTTTATTTATTTATTTAATAGACACAAAACGCAGGGATTTTATTATGATTCGTTTATGAATCGATTATGAATCGCCATATTTCAAGCATATTTGCTTGGAACCACCCCCACTGCCTTACTGGGTGATTGCGGGTTCTATTTTCTGAAAGATCGGTCTACCAGACGCTTCACCCGGAAGTTCTGTATTTTCCACTGAGCGTCTGCCTTGACTAGCACAAGGCAATAACCGAACCGTGGACAGAATCAATGTTCTAGTTTAGGTTGTCAGCTATGACGACCTAATGGTCGGTTCTATTTGAATGACCACCAGCACCCTAATTGCGTAACACACTATCAATCACACTCTGAATCATTTTGAAGGATATTGCTAATCCATTGCCTCGTGTGTTCGTAAAATGTGTCTGCTCAACACCGTAAATAACGCAATGAATGTTGTTGAACTGTCAAAATGAATGCTACTGATAGATCGTATGTTACGCAATGACCCCGCAGGACTGATAGTTTCTGTTTAGTTAATTCAACCAGGAGATGCTGCAGACACAAACACAGGCTGATTATAATATTTGCACTACTATTTCAATTATAATTGAAACTATTAATCTCAGGGTTAGTAATCATGTAGTGTTTGTATGTAGATGTACAATGTTAGTGGGGTCATCTGATTGGTGCCAGTTCAGCGTTATAAACACGGCTATATTATGTCTAATAGTGTGTAAAGGTCTTACTTTATGTTTTGATAGAACGAGGTCAGCTCTCATTAAGTGTCGCAAATAGTAGGTATGTCTGCACTAATGATTATCTACTATAATAATAAAAATTCTAAATCTCGTAAAAGCCGAGAACGATATAAAAATCAAATATCTTGACTTAGCACACTAGGTTGTTGACATGTGGAATGTGAGCTCGACTTTCATTGTGCCGATTGTCGTATCAGCCAATGGCCTGATAGCCGAAAGCCTCGATCAACATCTATTGAGGCTCTCGTTAGGCGGTTGGATCAATGGCCTGATTCAGAAGGCAGTACTCCTCGATATGGCTCGCATTGTGAGGAGGTTCCTGTCTCTAGAGCCCTGACCACCGGCAGCTTGGACCCTGCTCCCGACACCGGCGGATAATTTTTTTTTTATATTTTTAAATGTTTTTTATACTTAATTTATATATTTTAAGAAATATTTAAAAATGTAATAAAATAAGATAACTAAATAAATAAAGAAAATAATTATTTATTTATTTCAGACATAATTCTAGTCCATAGTTTCAACTCATACAAAAATAATTATATGGTTATCGTTGGTCGTAATATGGTTGCAGTAATATTATCTACCTAAATCCTGAATTCACTCACTGACAGCCATCGCACAGCCTAAGCCGCTGGGGCTGCAAGCATTAAACGTTGCCCAAGAGTTCCTTAAGGGGCCGGCGTAGCATGCGTAGTTCATACAAATGTGATACCAAAATAATTTGTAAATCAAACATATTCTTAAGGTAATGTGTATTTATTCCGGTTGGATTACAGAATATCTAGGTTATCTAGGTTCTAGGTATATTTTGAAATGACACTGATTGACTGACAGAGAGGAGGCCTGTGTCCCAGCAGTGGGAACATTATAGGCTGATTCATGATTATATATTATGTTATGTATGCTCATATAAACCAGTCTATACCCATAAACCAGATGTGCTTACAATGAAAAGATATCCATTTATAATTCAAAATAATAAAAATATTGAAGGACTTTTTGCGGCCAAACTTTTGCTACGTGTTTGGCACAAATCTCTAAAATACCACTCATATTGTAAACTAACTGTAAAAACAAACCCTCTCGATGCCGCGGCGGGGTCGGATTGACAAATTTACGACAGTTTTTGCTAATTTCTGCCTTTTTTTTCCAAAGCTTTATAGTTCCCGTAAGTGGCAAACGGTTTTGTGGCAGTTTTTTTTGTTTTAAAAGATTATCAACCTGTCTTAAGGTGTTAAGTCAATCTTATCGGGACCCCGGTTCGGACTTGACAGGTTTTTGTGATAAATAACTTAATTTTTCTTTGAGTGTAAACAAAATTGATGGGCAGGTTTATTTTTGGAATGGTTCAGTTTTTTTCTGTCTTTAACTCAGTCTTCTACGCCAGATATCGAATGCTGGGACACGTATGTAGTTAGGTTATTAAAATGGGCTGGCCATGTTTGTCGAAGAACCGATGGCCGATGTAGGAGACGAGTTCTAGAGTTGAGACCGTGTATCGGCAAGCGTAGTGTGGGACGCCCCCCAGCTAGATGGACCGACGACCTAAAGAGGTGGCTGGGACGGACTGGATGCGGAAGGCAGAGTTTAGTTAATAAATACTGGTATTCCGCTGCATCCGGTTAGACTGGACCTGTACTCCAAAATAGTTGGGAAAAGGATAGGCAGATGATGACGTAATAGTTATCAAAATATTGTTCATGCATTAACATAGTAACATACTATCCGCAACACTACAAACTATTGTTCTCTTTAAATATAAAACCTTTTAAATCTTAACTTTAATGACCAAATATAGGATAAACGCCGAAGTTGTAACAGGCGTATTTTTTGACAAATTATATTATTTATCACCCCACCAGACGTGTTTTGCTATTCCACAAGTTAATTAGTGACCTCAAATTATCACATGGAAGACGTTAAGGTCACATGAAAGTCATAAAGTTGTCAAAGAAAATTAAATATATTTCTACTGACTTCTGTTCCGTTTCGTTACGGTATTTTTAACATGGTCAATTTATGTGTCAAATAGTTTTTAAAACGAATACCTTGCACTTTCTCGTAGTCACAATTAATTAGATAGGTACCTATCATACAAAAAAACAGAAGTTGTAGTAAAACTAGCTTAACCCACGGCTCCGCTCACGTGGAGGTCGGAAATTGTCCCACGTAGTAACCGGGATAAAAAAGTATCCTAAGTCCTAACCCAGGCCATGGTCTTCTTGTGTGCCAAATCCGTTCAGCCGAGATAACCGATAGACAAACAGACAGACAGAATTACTTTCGCATTACATTCGTTCAAGATATAACATTAATAATATCAAACATGATTCTTAACAAAAATCAACAAAAGGGGTAAAAATTACCCCGAAATACACAAAAACCAGATTTTAAATACTTCTGAAACCCGTCGACTCGTGCCTTTGCACAGCATCCAACCCTATCGCTGCCGCTGTTAAACGATATAACAACTTGGATATCAACAACACCTGTCATAATAAAATAATTATTATTTCAAAATAATTAAAAAAACGTAACTACTATAATATCAAACAAGGCTCTCAACAAAAGGGGTAAAAATAACCCCGAATTACACCAAAACCAGATTTTAAATACTACTTAAACCCGTCGCCTCGTGCCTCTGCGCAGCATCCAACCCTACCGCTGCCGCTGTTAACCCGAGAACGCGTGCCGGGATCAATACGACCCACCTCCGAGATACCTCAACCCCTATTGTACCCGTTTATCTCGGGCACAATCCCTTTTTATCCCTTTTACAGGGCTAAAGGGTACATGAATCGTGCGCAAGGATTCTGTACTTATCGCGTGCGTATTGTTAAGATGGAAACGAGATGGTAACCCTTACTTTTTTGGAGATGTTCTATCCCTTTATGTAGCAGTTACTTTTTATGTTTTATTGGGTATAGTTTTTATCTCTTTTACATATAAACTTATGATTTTATATGAAGCTCAAACTATTTTTTTTTTGTTTCTACTGTTGATAATCCTGAGGTTTTTTTTAATAATATTAATAACTAAATTCCCAGTGATAAAAATGGTGACTTCAACTTTTAAATTCCCAATGAAATAATCCAGTTTTCTAAAGACGTTTCAGTTCAAATCAAGTTTGAGCGCGATCCGCGATTCTCAGAACATTTGGAACACGTGAACCCACCCCGTGGGACCACACATGCGTTTCAATGAAACTTCTACAATCTTCAATATCCAAAACCAGATTCCTTTCTTCATCAATATTCACAATATTAGAAGAAGCCCCTTTTTTACTTATCTTTTTTTCTATAGGGGTGTTCGTAACGTCTTTTTTCTTTGGACGAAAAATACGATGGTGACCCATGACCTCAGACCCTTTCAATGTTTGAAATCTAGTTTGTATGAAAAAAGCGTGTCTGGCTGTTTTGTTTGGTGCTCACAATGAAGTGAATACATGTCCGAGACTGATTGTATGTGGTCGGGGCAGTTTGCGTTCTCCTATGTGACTAGCAGACGTTAGATTCTATGTAAAAGTGTATAGGTATAAGGTAGACATAAATCGAGTAACGTCCTGCCATGTATTTTTTTTTTCTGAATAGAGCGTATGAAACGGTTTATATTATATAACACATTCTTAAAGTAAAAGGTTTACTGGGGCAATAACGATATACCCGCTGGTATATTCAGTTGGAATATAATTTCTACCAAACGTAGTGGCATTTTTAATGTTGCCAACATATGTATAAATGCCGCTACGTTTGGTAGAAATTAACATCCAACGGAATATATCCACTATCGTAATTGCCTCAGTAAACTATACTACCTATATTAAAACTGTAGTTTTCTTTGGAATGCTTACTTTATTCACTAGATTTTTGGGGAAAACACGATCTATTACTCACTGCAAGTTGAAAGATTAATGATTTATAAAAGTAATATCCACATAATTATAACAAAGATGAGAGTGCTAACCATGATCACACTTCGAGATGACTTCATCATTAATAACTGCGAATTATCTAAGATCTATTAATAATATTTCTAATCGCAATATACTCGTGCCAACCGCCTCTTTGTATCACGTGTTGCAAACTTTAAAAAAAAGTAACAACATTTTTGTTAAAAACTTTTTTCGCAAAAAATCCCCCACGACACACAATAGACTATGCTCCCGTTAAGTAACCCAATTTTTACACCATAAATAAAAAGAAAAAAAAACTTAAAAGGTAACGGTCTTCCGTGTTTCTTTTTTCTTTTTTTATAAAAAAAGGTCCGAGTATGTAAGAATTAATTTATGTAACGCCTCAATGCTTACACAGAAAGTGGGTATTGAGAGCGAAAATTAGGCCACATTCATAGGTTTTTTCTTAAAGTTTTTTTTTTTTGTAATCTTTTTTACCTTTTTTGTTAATGTTTTGTGACAATATTGACAGATCAGGCCCCGTTGAAGCTTTGACGTTGAGTTTGAGGATTTGTAAATAATCTCATTGAAAATTAATATCGTTTTTGAAAGTTTCTTAGAGGCTGATTGGCTTCATTGTTGAATGTTTTTTGTTGGTGTCTCAAGTTTTCAGTGGCTATGAATTTTGATGAGTTCGTTTTTTGACAGCTTTTTTAGTAGGTTTGTAGGGCAAATAATAATATTTACTTGTGAAATGTAATGTAGGTGTAGGGGACTTAAATTAACTTTAAAAATAACGGTGTCTGCATGACACGTCTGCTACAGTTTTGGATTTTATTTTTTTGGTATTAGTCGGTTATTTTTAAGTTGTTTTTTTCTGTTTTTAATGTTAACGTTTGCAGGGCCAACGTGGCCAGAGATCGCACAAGGCAGGGGAGGTTTGGAAGGAAAAAGGGGAAGCGTTTGCCCAGCATTGGGACACAATATAGGCTAAAAAAAGGAAATAAACTCAATTATATCTGTAAATTTCTCGAAAATTCTATTGGAATGATAATATTTCTTGTTACCTACAGTCATTTTTTTATGATGTCTTTTTAACCCCACCCTAATCTTTTAATTCCAAAAAACGAGTTCTCAACAATAAAAAGTCGCAGCATCCGTAACCGTTTAAGGGTTAATAATGGTAATGACAACCATAACCCTTATCCACGTGCCGAGATGAGGGTTAAGTTAAAAATGTGAAGATGACAGAAAGGGTAACTTCACGTAATTGTTACTTAAACTTATCTTTATGAGATTTTTTATGGGGTAGGTAAAATTCTTGTTTTCTCTGCTCACGTTGAGATGAATTAACTAGCAAATACAGTAATGTTATTCTGTAAAAAGATCACCGTGATAACTTATGTGAAGTGAGGTTAAAGTGAGCTGTCATTCCACCTGATGCTAGGGATTGACACTATTGACAGCTCACTTTAAGCTCACTTCACCTAAGTTATCACGGTGATCTTTTTACAGAATAGCACCGCTACTGTCGGCTAAATAAGACAACTGACACTCGCAGTGGTCACTCAAACAAGGGATCACAATCGTAGGTACATGTTTTTTCGTTAGGTTTAATATAATTTTTAGGTTTGGAAATAATGTCCAAATTGTAAAACTTTTCATCAAGTTAATTTTTCAGTTAACTTGGGTAGTTTCCTGTACTTAGTATGTTTCTGTAGATTTCTGCAGTTTGTCTAACGAAAACATTTTTGTTTTCGACTGGTGCAGGGTAATTTTAAATCGCGTAGAGTCGGGAATCGGGATCGATCGGTGAGAGTTGGGACGAAGCCGCAATTTGCAATTTCTTTGTTTCAAAAATCTTTGACGATATTATAGGTAGTAACTAAAACATCAGAATCTTTAAGTAGATTACCTACTTATCTACCTCTGTAATTCAGAAACCCAGAAAAAGACCGTATTACAGACTTACAGAGTGGTCAAGTACAATAACTTGCGCATTGATTAATCCTGTCTCTAGGGAAATAAGATGTTGTCAAGGGTGATCCGTACGATTGGGATTGTATCAGGCATCTTGATGATAAAGCTATAATATAAGTACCTATCCATAGACATAAAAATACTAGCACCGCCCCGCGGTTTCACCAGCATAAGTCTCAATCCCGTGGGAATGTCCTATGTCCTTTCCCGGGACTTAAGCTATCTTTATACCAAATTTCATCAAAATCGGTTTAGCGGTTTAAGCGTAAAGAGATAACAGACAGACAGACAAACACTTTCGCATTTATAATAATAGTATGGATAAGGTCTTATTAGATAATAGGTAGGTCGTAGATAGGTAAGAGAAAAATGTTATAAACATTTGAAGAACATGTTTTTTTACTGCAAAATTGTGCATGGCTTGGTGAAATCTGTCTTGTACAATTTTTGCTACCTAAGTTTAATATGGACCAATAATGTCACGCAGAGGACTTAATGATGATTCAGCTTATCATTAAATCCTCTGTGCAATGAAATTTTAAATGAATTATTGTTTTATTGTTAAGATGAAGAGAAGTGTATTGAAAGAAACTTTTAACTTCCAAGGCTCGATTCTCTCATTAGATACCTACTTACTCATACACTTTTAATGAGTAGGAATTTCTACGTATATTCTTGAAGTTTTTTTACTTACTTTCCAATTCTTAGTTTTCTCAATCATTAGAAGGATTTTCCAACGCCACCCAATCTTGCAAAGGTTCTCATCCCAAAATCCAATAAAGTTCATAACTAGCACCTCTCGATGCACTCGACTGCCTCTCTTTGAGCTCAGCCGCGAACCAACAGTCCCCGGTTAATCGTTCAGATTAAGTGGCATTAACGCTCCCACACAATCCCATCACTTGCCAACAAATCTCATTTCAACTGCACTTTAATCCTATACCACAACCTGTACTATGATACTTGCATCATTTTTATTACGACTACCATTGCTGAGTCGAAACTGCATGGAGTAATTTCTCGTTAAACAGATGCGGTAATGTATGACGGATGCAGTGAAATTGTAGCCGATGGGTGTCGTTTCCCCCAAAAGCTCTCGCTCGCTAGTCAATTAAGTGATCAGCCCAGGGGTTCTGCACAATTGGTCGCCTCCACACAAAGCGACGGTGGCGCCGCGCTACGATATTGTATACAACTCGCTACGGTTTTATTAGACGGATTGTGAGGGATGACGCTTTTTTGAAGGATTATAACTGAAGCATATTTGAGGTATTAATATTGAGGGTATTACGAAGCTAATAATGAACGAATTGAATAGATGATAATACGCGACTGCATATTGAGTGATTGTTGTGTTTATACGATACAGTTTAATCGAATACTGTTTATAATTTGCAACCGAATAACTTCCGTATATTTTTCAGCAGAGTCAATAAACTCTTATAGAAAAACAGCTATAAGGCTCAGATTTCTTTCAGTAAACTCCGATTTATTTCAACTCTTCCATCTTTCAGTGGAACTGAAACAAAAAAGCCAGCCAGATCTATTTTATCGCATTTTTTTTTTTCGTATTGCCGACGCGGCGAGTCGTCGGGCCCCGGGCGTCCGTGCGTAAAATCGGATCATGAACAAGTTGCTCGAGCGCGACCAATAGTTGAGAGCCTCTGACCGAACCATGGATTTTAGAATTACTTTTTTCCGGGAAACTTTTAGAGTTTTAACGCTTCGCATAAAAGCGTGAATTTCTGTGTAGCTTTTATGGATTTCGGGAGAAAAATGAGAAATGTATGCTTTACGGGAATAACTACCGAAACTCTTTCATCAAAATCAATCCGCCTAGACTTTTTCCAACTATGTTGGGGTCAGCTTCCAGACTAACCGGATGCAGGATGGTGAAAATTTAATCACCGTTTTCCTCTTAAGGGGTCATTGTACTCATCATTATGAACAACTTTTACTATGGTCCCAAACGTGAAATCGCGAAAAAAAATCAGCTGTTCCCTACATTTTGACGAGTTATGCGAACAAAAATGTAGGAAACAGCAGATTTTTTTTTCACGATTTCAGGTTTGGTCCCATAGTAAAAGTTATTCATAATGATGAGTACAATGACCCCTTAAGAGGAAAACGGTGATTAAAATTTCACCCTGTATAGATACCTATATTAATCGAGTTACTATTAACACATTTTGTTCCACTGGAAGCGACTCTAACATATAAAATGCTACGATACATCCTAAAACCAACTTGAGAGGTATACCATATTGTAAAAATACCAATTGAAGGCAACATACATATGTACCATCGAGGAAACTTATATCTGTCCAAATTGAAAACAAAATCCCGTGCATACGATGACCACATCTGTTAGCAAGCGTTATATAGTGGCCGAGCGCTGCAAGCAAGAATAGCCCTTACGGTGTATATGTATGTAGATGTAAGTTTCGAAATTTACATCTTCCAAATTTGAAAACAAAATACCGTGTACACGATGACCACATCTGTTAGCAAGCGTTACTAGCCGTTACGGTGTATAGATGTACGTTTCCACGATGGTACATACATAAATTCGAAGTAGGCAGAAACTACAGAACGGCACCTGCTTCTTCTTCTTCTTGTTCTCCTTCTCCTCGGGTCCATGGAAAAAGTTCGCACGTACAAAGAACGCACGAAGTTTACACGTACAACAGTGGGACTGAGTTTTATCAGAGAAAAGATTTGACTGAATTTCTCTGGATTGATTGGATCTGGAATGTTAATAATATAAAATGTTGCATGCCGAATGGTGAAATATGACTGAGCTTTAATGTATTATAACATGTATAACACCGACTTGATAAATAAATGTCTATTCTATTTTATACTAGCTGTGCCCCGCGGTTTCACCCGCGATAAAAGTATTATAGTCCTTTTTTATTGATCCCCTTTACAAATCTCCACCCCTCTTTTTACACCCTTAAGGGAAAATTTCGGGGATAAAAACTATTCTATTTCCTTCCCCACAACTCAAACTATCTCTATACCAAATTTCATCTAAATCGGTTCAGCGGTTATTGATTCCCCATACAAACTTCACCCCCCTTTTCACCCCCTTAAAGGATAATTTCTGGGATAAGAACTATCCTAAGTCCTTTCCCGGGATGCAATCTATCTCTCTGCCAAAGAAATTTGGAATTTTAGATGAAAATCTAAATCCGTTCAGTTTTATAGGCGTGAAAAGGTAACATAGAGACAGACAGAGTTACTTTCGAATTTATAATATAAGGTAGTATGGATTCAAATACTTATCTTTGACCCCAAATTCAGCTACGCGAACTCCGCTCACTGACGCAGTCATAAGATTTCACGCCACCTGCAGCTTCAATTCTTACATTACAGGCAAATTCGAAAACATGTTCCGTGATATATAAAACATCTTCCTTAGTCATACAACTATAATATTAATAAATACGCAAGACAGGGAAGAACATACATCAACATAAAAGATAAAGCTTGCATGGAGTCACCTCGTGAGGTTGACAGATAACCTTAGACGGATGTCTTATCATTGAAGAAAAATAACCGACTGAGTTCTACTGAAGAATTGTAGTAGTGTCGATGTCGTAGATGATTTTGAAATATTCTATGTTAGTTGTTGCGAACATGAACCAATATTTTGTTATATTTAACAAAATATTGATCCGCGCTATGCGCTAAGATTGCGCATCATAATCAGCCGATAATGTTCCCACTGCCGGGACTCAGGCCTCCTTTTTTCGAGAAGGAGTGGGCTGTAATCCACCAAGCGGGCCCAGTGCGGGTTGTTAAATGCCATATGTCTTCGAATTTTTGGTTCTAGGACATGCCGGATTCCTCAACCGTTTTGAGAGCAGTGGTAATGAAATTATTTACACAAAGTAAAGCACCAGCCTGAGTTCGAACCCACGACCTACAACTCGTAAGTCGGGGCTGTTACCAGTAAGCCACCACTTTGTTAAATGATTTTGAAATATTCGAATTTAGTTGTTGAGAAAATGGATCGGAAGGGGAGACCAAGGAGAGTTGTGACAGAGGAGAATTGTTACAAAGTTCATTTCTTGGAATCTATAATCTTTAGCGTTAATGGTATGCTCAAGATGGTTGTTAGAAAGATAGGTGATGTTAGATTTCAGAATGATGTCATCAGAGTTCTATTGATGTAAAATAGAAAGCCGGATGATACTAAATAATTGTTGATCACGTATTGACTTAGATACTATCCAGTAAAAAATGAGTTAATAACCTGAAATAGTAATGAGGAATGTACAGATTTTTCAGTAGGTATGAATAAGAAACGACCCAATTGAACCAGACACAGTCCTAAATTAAAACACACAACCCAAACTGCACATGACAGACACATTAACGGATGCAGCGCCAAAAATACATAATAAAAGGTGATAAATACATCATTTTTACAAACAAGACCCGACAAGACACATTGGCAGACGTTCTTAATTTATCCAGTAGCACACAAACAAAGAGGCAAGCGGACAAACAGACAAACAAAACAACAAACGCGTGATTTAACGCTGACATACACGATTCTTGTTTGTCGTTTTATCGTATCGATCTTAGTGTAAATTGTAATGGGGACTGATTGATTTATTCAGAGCTTTACTGGGAATATTTTAAATTGTTTCTGAAGGTATATTTAGGGTTGTTTGTTAGTGCTTGTATCGTGGTGGTGACGTCAGTCTTAACGAGTTTGTCTTACGAAAAGGGCTTATTAGTCGATTCGCACGAATTTAATCGCCCGAAACATGCGAATTATCACTTTTAAAAGTTATTTGGGGGCGAGGCGACAACTCCAGAAATATGTATTAGGCAATTGGTGTCTCTGGAGTTGTCAGCTCGCACACAAATAAATTAACTTTGTTCGTTTCGTTGTGACGATTCGCCAGTATCGGGCGAGTAAATTCGTGCGAATTGACTAATAAGCCGCTAAAGTATTGTGGTAAATGCTTTCAAATCTGTATCATCTAGTTTTACTTCTGTTTTTGATTTAGCATCTCATACCATATTATCAGCTGGTCGAACAATTATATCTTCTATGATAGTTCTGTCACCCATTTCTCGTTTATTTTTTTGAAATGGTATTTATTGTTTAATAGTAATAATCTATTAGTACAATTAGGTTTTACTTTGTGTAAATCATTTCATCACCACTGCTCTCAAAACGGGGGAGGAAACCGGCATATCCTAGAACCAAAAATACGAAGTCATGTGACATCTAGCCAATCCGCACTGGGCCCACGTGGTGCATTATAGCCCACACTCTCTCGAAGAGAAGAGGCATGTGTCCTAGCAGTAGGAACATTATAGGCTAATTATGCTAAATTTAGCTAACACTGCTCCCGTACTCCACTTTATAATTTTTGAACTTGTATGAAGGTTCATTCCTTGTCCCATTATCTAAGGTCGGTTTTTCTACGAGTATTTTGCCTTCTCCAATTATTTTTATTCCATGTAGTAGAAATAAGTGGAGACGGGAGAAAGCCCATAGTGACAACTGATCAGAAAATCCTGCAGCACCAATAGATGCTAAAGAAAATCATATACTGCCAAACAAATTGTTTCTGCTACCACTACATTCCGTCGCGCGTAGCCGCTGAATGGCAAAGCTATCTCAAAGTCCGACGATTGATACATGTGACATGACACGACAGTCTTTCTGTGCTTTTTATTTCACAATTTATGTGTCCCACAAAACGTAAAGTACTTTTGAAGTAATGTGACTGTCTTAAAGTTTTTATTTTTTACGGTAAGTGAAATTTTTAGTGCCCATGTCGTTTCGGTGGGGACCGCTTTGGGCTTTGTTGATTTCTTTTTCGGATGTAAAGATTTAAATTGGCGTGAGGTACGGTCAAGCAAATGCTTGGGATAGCTATTTCTGTGATTTGAATACGTAATTTCTTCTTTCTTTAGGATTACTTAGCTGGTTTACATTGAGGGGATTTTAACTATGACTATCATAGGAAACGATTTTATTAATATTTTCAAGTAAACTAGTTATTTATTTATTCTAGGTAGCAGCTAGACACAGATCACACTTATGAAGTTTTAAATTATAAAGATTCAGTAGAGCTCAATAAAATTAATGCCTTATTTTGGTTCTAAAATGAATTCTAAAACTATAAGTTTAAGAAAACCAGTCACAACATGTTCCCCAAATTAAGAATCTAGCTCCCAAACTCAACACAAGCACAGTACAAAAAACCACGAAAATATCCTGAAAAAAAAGTAAAGATAGAAAGAATAGCGTGGTCGGGGGACGTCTCGGGCACTCGGGGTACCTGCACCCAATTACTCAGTCACCCAAATGGGGGGGATGGGGGAAGGGGGATGACATACAGACACCGCTGTCACGATCGATGATAACTCCGGAGATAAGTTTACTGCGGCAGCCGCCTTCGAAGGAGCGAAGAATATAGTTTATTTGAGGAATATGTCTTTTTGAAAGAAGGTCTGTTAATTAGTGGGATACTTTTGGGAAGTCTGAGTCTAAGTAGGTAGCCATGTACTTACTTGACCGCGAGTTTTTTTTTTTTGATATTCCTGTATCTATTTTGAATCTTGTGTTAGGTACGCAAGATTCAAAATAAAGAGTTGCTCTGTCTTTGTGTAGTAGAATTAAGGTATTTTTTAGTCTGGTGATAAATATTCCAAATTCGGTTAATTTTAGGGTTATCAGCGAGGTCAAAAGAGAAAAATAACTACTTACTTTGGAAGCACAGAAAGTGATATGAATGACTAACATTTCATGGCTGTAAATTCTTTTGAAACATGGCGGACTAAAATAAATGAAAATAAAATTTAATCTCAACAGTATTAAAAATATACCTAGTAGTAATTGAGTGGAAAATATTCCTATTAACATACCCAACAAGCCTAGTAGATACTACCAGAGGGTTCCTCACAACAACTCATCTGGATCGGAATTGAACACACGACTTCTTGATCGCCAGCCAACGTTTCAGACATTGAGCTATGGTTACTACTACAGGAAGTACACTCATCTTACAAAAAAGTTGATCACTTTTGGACTTTGTTACATTAACTCATCACACAGCAGCAAGGCTCTTTTGGCGTTTGAATGACGTTGACATGGGGGCTCTGTTGATAAACATTTTGTGCAAATATTTTGTGAAATATATTGAAAAAACAAGATGACGATGTTAGTTCCAATTTTGACCACGAGCCAAAAAACTTTGTAACGCTATACTTGTCAATTAACAGATATTGCCTGTACCAGTTTTGATATTTCCGATATATCGTATACTATGACCAAGTTCTAAGCATGGCCAAGGTTTTCTTAGATCGACTATACCTACATAAGACACGTAAGACTTGTAAGATAATAACTCACGATTTGAAGATGTCTCTTCAAGATATTTTACTCACACAGGGCCAATATAATCTATAACCTATAAGTAACAATACTTGGTACACATAGATATGCGTAGGTGTACGGGGCGGGGTCGACCTCTGACCCGCCCTCGCCACCCCCTCACCTCGCTCACTTCACCCCCGCTCTTTCACCTCGGGGGTGAAATCCCAAGCTTTCTTGTTATTTATTTTAAAAGGGAAATTTACTTGAGGCTCTGAAGCGGTAAATGGCTGGTTATGTAGTACGTATAGAGGAAAAAGGTTTTTGTTGAAGTAAGGGTGGGTAGAGATGCTGGTTTTAGGAAATCATCTTGGTTGGTGACGCTTTGTGTAGACATGGCGAGCCTGCACATATTTATAAGATGGTAAGACGCATTACTTTTGAAATATTTATGTTTAGGAGGCCATAGAAAAATGCCCAAATCTTTAACTTAATATTATTTACCTATTCTGTGAAGCTATGTTTAACCAGCTATTAAACCATCAGAGAGTCTCTCATCGGGGCACAAGTTATCGTGGCCTACTTGGAGAACTTTAAATAGACTTCGTACCCAAGTTGGCCGCAGCAAGGACAACCTCCACAAGTGGGGGTCCATGGAGGGCTCAGACCTCCGGTGTGTATGCGGCGTCTCTCCACAGACAATGGCTCATCTCCCATCTTGCGCCACATGCCCTGCCACCTTCACACGTGAGGACCTAATGGCTGCGTCAGCGAATGGTATCCACGTTGCTGAATTTTGGGCCAAAATAATTTTTTTTCGTGCTATTTTTGCCATAGACACGCCAAGAAGAAGACCATCTGAACTTCTCTGCACTCCGAGAATTAATTTTCCTGCTATCTATAAAGACGTTCGTAGTCACATTATAAACGAAATTTCTTTGTCTGATGAACTGAGACTGAAATAGCGTCTGCAAGTTGAAGACGTGAAAGAGATTTGTGTCCATTTGTGTCGTCACTTTAATATTCTTAATAGGTACTTCTGTATATTCATGGTTTTATTTGTGTTTATAATGTAAAAATGTCAACGTAATAACTTATTTGAGGTGAGATTGAAGTGAGTTGTTATTCCACTTGATGACATGACACTATTGAGAGCTCACTTTAAGCTCAGTTCACCTACGTTTTCACGGTGAGATGTTACAGAATAGATCGGGTGAACTCTATAATAATGTACTATTACATTCAAGATTTTGTAGTTCGACAAATAGTTGTATTCAGTAAGTTGAAAATTTAAAGCAAAATAATGTTACCATATTAACACTTATAGAGCAGTGGTGGCCCAGCGGTAACAACGCCGACGAGTTGTAGGTCGTATGTTCGAACCCAAACAGGCGCTTTACTTTCTGTATATTATTTCATCACCACTGCTATCTAAACGGTAAAGGAAAACATCGTGAGGAAACCGGCATGTCCTAGCACCAAAAATTCGAAGACATGTGACATGTATCAACCCGCACTGGGCCCGTGTGGTAGATTACAGCCCACTCCCTCTCAAAGAGAGGAAGCCTGTGTCCCAGCAGTGGGAACACTTATAGTGTTGGGGTATCTACCTAGTGAATGAATTTGCGAAAACAATGAATGGTCAAAATGTAGAGGTATGTACTTTATAATTGTAATTTGGTCCTGATCAATTTATCAATGTTGATGTCATGCGGATGCCTGATCATTAGTGATCGTAATCATTTTGATTTATTCCCCCCCCCCCCCTCTTCGATCCCCTGCTAGTTCGTCTTCTGTTTTTAATCTCTGTGTCATTTTGTTTAAATATTTAGTTATTTTAGTTCTTCTTTTAGATACTTATATTGTGTGAATGTGAGAACGTTTTAGGCCTTGTAGACTAGATTTGTAGACCATTTTCTATTTTATGAAGGTACCTACTTGCCTGGTACTTTTTGACAGACGGTCACCCATCTACGGACAAACCGCGGTAAGCGTAGGTTAAGCTGATCGGTCGACCCGTGCGGCTGTTATTACTGGGTATATGATGGCACTATATTACATACGATTGTGACTTAGGTACTTAATTAATAATTTGGTGAAATATTTACACATTTTTGTATAATGTATCTACCTACCTAAAGAAATCGAAATCAGAATCAATTATGAAAGATTAAAGTAGAATAACATTTTCCTATTAGAAATGAATTGAATGTCTAGTTAGAATTCGGTAGTAGGAGAGAATTAATTCATTGAATTCATTATCAAACGACGTGCTAGGTACATGTAAAATATCTATTGTTTCAAATTACTTTCAATTGCTGAAAAGTTTGTTCTATCAATAATGTTATCAAAAGGTAATATTTGATAGTTTTCCACGTTATGCTGAAAACATAAAATCTAGTGAATGACTACTGAAACATTTAAGCTGAAAACATTCAAATCTGTTGAAATCTAAAACATTAACCCTATAAACTCCACATCATTCATTTCATTCTCACAACAAATTAATAAAAAAATCACGACTCAACATCCAACCGCAAATGAAAAACGGCATAACTCGTAAAATTAATAAAAAATTGTCGAATCATAGTGTCGCGTCGGCGATGCGTCAAACTGCGTCGACGTCACGCTGACAAGTGCGCGGGAGTGCCGCCCCCCCTCCCGCGTGAGGCCACGCCCCCGGCGCACGCGCCGCCTACCGGCCATCTAGATTGATCTAGATCTAAATAACGTAACTTGCGAGTCAATGTGAGCCATTGTGCTTTACATGTATCTGTGTGGAAATACTAATAAATATTCATTCAACAAGTGAATATTTATTAGTTCAAGATGTATTTATTGCTTTAGTGTTTTCGAATATATTTCTATTGATTTATTTTTATTAGGCCTTTGACTCTACGATGAAACTACTCAATGACTATTATTTACAGCTTATCTACCACCATACTTTTCCCACATAACCTGAATTACTAATGAGATAACCAAAAACATAACCTAAATTCAAACAAATCCACAAAATGCTAAAACAACCGTCGTAATAATACATACATTACAGTTAAAAGGAGAGCCACTTGATCACCTGTATGTGGATAGTTAAGTATACAGAGTGCCTATCAGCCCGCAGAAATATGGAGGCAGCGGGAAAGTTGATACAAAGTAGGATTTTCAGGTACCGTCTGCGTCGCAAGTACTGAAATGTGGGCGAGATTATTTTTATTAGCACATTGTCGGAGAATGTGTCGAGATATAGAAATACTAGATGTAAATGTGAACAATAAGGTGTTTTGTACCATAATAAGCCTGGTGGCAGAAAGTAGACATCTAAATTGAATGGCATTTTGTATAAAGTAATAAAAAATATCATATAATGTGGAATAAATAGACAACCAAATAAATAACGATAAAAAAATACCCAAACAAACGATAAAATCGTTATCCTAACGTCCAACCTATTACAAACAAGTTCGCTCTATTCATAAACAGAGCTAGAAAGAGACAGTAACACATTCCATAATAAGACACAACTCTTCTAAAAACGTTGCACAAATAAACAAAGCCCAAACCGCCCAACAAATTTTCTTACCGACGGTACTCGGGTATCTCGGCTGAAAGATTTCCACCCCGCGTCCGGGGGGGGAGGGGGGCCGCGGTCGAGGTGGCGGGGCCTTCGCTCCCTGCCCCTGCAGGCCACCGGGCCAATGGCGGAGCGGCGCGCCCTGGCCCGACCCGGCTCAGTCGCGACTGAACCGCGACCCTTGACACACAAGCGCGTCGCGCGGTCTCTTGCCCTGTGACGGCAACCGGCATCATCACGCACGGAGCGCTAGTTTACGGCGGGGTCGGAGGCCCGGGGCTTTGTCCTCCGAGGGCCCCTGACCTCCCGCCTCTCGAACTCGGCTTTCGCGGTAGCTGGCGGGAAGACGAGCTTCTGCCGTCGACGCCCGCGAGCCAGGCCGCGTCGACGCAGAGCGGGTCCTCTGCGACGGATAAAGGCCAGAATGTGGAGTGTGTGGTCTGCGGCGACAAGTCGTCGGGGAAACACTACGGCCAGTTCACTTGTGAGGGTACGTAATCTTGTGTGAAGTGAAAGTGAACTAGTGTCTTAGCGACGGAAATTAGCCGTGTGTCTGTGCGGTGTCCCTTTGACTTGAGTGATCGAGGACTCTGGTTCTAGGCTCTTGGTTCTGGTGCGTGATAAAAAGTTTCCGGAAAGTTCATTAGTAAAGTTAGGGCAGAATTAGGTTATCTAAGTTATAGGGAATGGGACAAACATTAAAAAACTTGCCAAAATGTAGAGTTAGTCAAACTTTTTTTAATTGCTGTTAAATGATGCGTGATAAGCCAAAACTTTTAAGACAACTTGTAAACTCATGGTTTAAAGTGAGAAAAACTCTGAATTCGCAAAATAAAAAATGTCCGTCGATAGTAGATCAATGACTTGATACTAAAAACTGAACAAGTTAGGTACGTTACGCGACTATTAATTCACTTGATTGATGATCGAACGAAACGCCAATTATCGTATGAACCGGAATTATGATTTTGGATTTGTACGGCGGCGCCAAATTGTATGCAAGTACGCAATGTTCCCAATGTATGCCTCTTGAAACCGTCATGAATTTGTAAGTTAATTTCAACATATGGCATTACGTTACAATGTTATTTTTGATACCGCCAATTTTTGGCGGTTGTTCCTTAGGAATAACATTTTATAAAGGTGATAAATAAAACAAAAACGGTAAATTCTCGTCCCCCTTTGACCTTTAAAATCTCAATTACCGGGACTCGACCCGCGACATTTCTAATCAGAATGCAATAAGACAAAGTTTTCACAAAGTGTCTGTCTCTAAAGATAAGGGGTTCCTCACTTTTATGCAAATTACCGCGAAATTGCTGTTTTTTGAGTTATGCCATTTTGGCTTTGTGGTGAAATTGAGCGGTAAGACAACTTTTATTATAGAATTCGTTTAATTGAATTATCATTTTTAATTGCTTACTTAATATAAAATAAATTGCTTTCATATAAGTCTATGACTAAATTAAACATGGTTGACAAATAATTTAAAATTATTCAAAAAAAGAATCGAATAAAAATGAAGATACATAGTTAAAACCTCTTCAACCAAATTAAAACTAAAAAAAAAACAAAAGCGCAGCAACACTAAAACTAAAAAAAACTAAAATGATAAAACTTCAAGTGAAACGTGTCTCCGTAAACCACAATTACACGTGCATGTCACCAAATAATTATGTTCAAGTGGCGCAGATGACCGCAAGCGATGTGCTTGGGAACGTGGTCTTTACACCTTATTGTTTCAGAAAAACTGCTTTCTATACATAATCTGATAACTTTGTTAACTCTTAGACTGTTAATCATACTAGTAGGTACATACATATTTTCTTTTGTTTTCACTAACTTAAGGATTTTCAATTTTGATATGATTTGAGGAATTAGTAAGTCTATCTAGACGATGTTTTCGTTGTTATTACCATTTGGTAGTAGCTTTTGGGTAAGTCTAATGGAATTTATGATGAATTGGAGGTGATTGATAAAAAAGAGGCTTATAGGGTGATAGATGGTTGTTTTTGCTTTACTCGACAGCTCGTGCCTGGTTTTAATTGTAATTGATTGATATTATTGCAAAAATAATTTAGCAAAATTTGTTTAAAGATACACAAGTGCAGACACAATCACTACATCATTAACTATAGTTATAGTACCTACTTTGTGCCTAGTGACTTTAATTTTAATTTCTTATTTAATTAAACGTTTGCAAAAAAAATAAAAAATAAATCAGATCTTACCAAACTAAAAATTCCCAAAATTGATTTTGATTCCGCAAAAAATACAAAATAAAAAGGCGCCGGAACCGCGATAGTAACCCGACCCGCTGATGACATAATAGTTGGCATCAAGTGTAGTCATTACATTGGTCTGTCAGCCTTGACCCTCGGTCCTCGGGTGAGCCAACCTGCATGAACCATACTTTCGTGATATGCGCTTGTAAACAAAACGCTTTCAAAAGGGACGCTCTCTTTGTTGTCGTTGTTTTTTACTTTTTAGTTTCGTAACCTGTTCTTTTTTTAAATTTTTGGTTGATTTGGCATTCAAAATACAAAGTGCAACTAGTTTTTTGGATATCATACTGGTTTTAAGTGTCAATGTCAAATTAAAAAGACGTTTATTAGAAAAAGAAATGTTTGTCTTGGCTGTTGTATTAAAAAACTCCTTCTGCAGTAGATAGATGATTTTCTCTGTTGGTTAGGTCTTACTAAATGCTTGTCGAATGTTGAGGCACTATAATTATTTTGAACGTTCTGCTTATAGCTTAGCTATAAAATTTACATAACCAGGGTCCTAAATTCTAAACAGTCTCTAAGAGCTAATCTACACTGATCGATTTGTACATTGAAAATCCATTAGTGAGCTGCTACTTACATAATTGTCCAAATTCTTGCCAAAAGGAACTTTTTCTTCACCTGACATTCTGCAAAATAACTGACATAATTGACAGTCGGGCCTTCAACATATGGCTCATTTGGAGAAACAGCGACGTAACTGCTACTTTTTTATTAAGTCTGCTTTCCTAACGTAAATACGCTTTCTAAGTGCTTTGTCATATTTAACTCATTTTTGGAAAAAAAAATCATTTACGTCGATATTTCTACAAATGAGCGATATATTATGCTAGCACTTATTGCCTATTTACCATGATTCTTTCGTCGGAGCAGTTTTAATTACAGCGAGACTAGAGTTGACACTACTTGATGAGACGTCTATGGTCTATGTCTAATTGTCTAGCAATGTATTGCTATAGCTCAGGCTTAGCGATCTAAATAAAATTAACCAAAGTCAAAGTTTTCTGCCAACCCGCACTAGGCCCGCGTGGTGGATTACGGTCCACTGCCTCTCACAGAAAGGAGACCTGTATCCCAGTAGTGGGAACGTTATTTAAGCTGATTATGCTTATATAAATTTACTATTTGTAGCCATAAAACAACTTTAACCAATAATGTTGTATACACAGCCTTCAACTTTTCAAGATATATAAAAAACAATACTATCTTCATAAAACTAGTATCCACTACAGCAAGCTATAGCCTATCTACTCAAAGCACATACTCAATACAACCGCTGCATTGTCTTTCTAACGTGTCAGAATTAAAACTGTTAATTCACACAATAGTTGATGTTGCCGTTGGTATTTCAGCTTTTGTTGGTTGCGCAAGTATGATAGCTGGCTTACAGGTTGTCAGTCAACTTTCAAATGGGGTTATGAAATGTATAAGGGATTTTGTAAGTGTGGTGAAGATATAAAGGAAATAGTTGTCGATGATATTGTTAAACTTGAAGGCTTAGAAGATGATTCTGTTGTGTAACAGCTTTTCGTTAATTCTTCTGACTCGATTTTTGTGTTATTATGCGTCATTCCCTGGAGCATATTATTTTCTTGGTTCATATTGCTTGCACTTGCGCTAAAAAGTTTTCTTATAATGGCCGATTCCTATTTATTAGTTAAAATTAAGACTCTTGTATCTTTACCAATAATGAAGCAAATACCTCATAGCTTACCATATGGAAATAGCTATCACAAGTAAAATTAGCCTACGAATCTATTTATATGCCCCGCTTAGCAATAAAAATGCTGCCATTGGTAAGCACAACGATTCGTTTTTGTTTATAGGAACCTAGCATAAAAGGGAACTTTATTGAGCTTTGGATAGCAAGATTTTAATATTTCAATTACCTATTAAAATTGAAACACTCTTTGGTACAATTAATCTCTCACAAGCGGGTCGGTCTTGCTTTACGAGGTCTTCTCACTCTTTTCGGTTTCTTTTATTCTGCACGATAACAAATACTATTGTAATTAAAAATTCACTGTTATTCTTTATTCTATTAATTATTCTTAATTTATCAACTCCATATTCTAATTTATTAACAAAACTAGCTTCCCTCCGCCATTCACTTCACCGCTTTTATCATTCCACAACAGAGTTCAAGCTTAAATTATTCCAAAATAAAGCCAAGTATCCGGTACAATTTTTACGAAACTAATTGGTCGCAAACTATTTTCGTCATGTTATCGATATAGGCAGACCTGGCGCCAATAAGGTCCCGACCTTTGATATCAAACGCCTCGGGACCGATAAATGTAATTTAAACTAGAAAATTCATTGTGCTTTGTCTGTCGTCGTGTTATGATTACGTAATTCTGAAAATCTCACGCATATTTTGAATGAGAGGAGGATGTGTGTGGAATTTAATTTGGTATATTTTGTGAAAGCTTTGTAAGTTCGGTATCAGCACGATTAGTTACGTCGTCTATAATGTGGATAGTTTCTATTTGTTCAATGAAAGCTTGGTGATTGATATCTGCACTTTTTAATTAAACTACTTTAAGTAATTTTATAAGACGAGCAGTGGTGATTCGTTCGTGGGTTCGAACCCAGGCAGGTGCTTTCTTTGTGTAATTTAGTTCATCACCACTGCTCTAAACATGCTGCTGCTCAAAACCGGCATGCCCTAGAACCAAAAAATCGAAGACATGTGACATTTACCAACCCGCACTCCCTCTCACAGAGAGGAGGCCTGTGTTCTAGCAGTGGGAACGCTATAGGCAGATTATGCTAAGTATTTTTATGTACAATACCACCAGTGCTGATGTCTTTCTACTTCGTCTATTTATTAACGTGTTCATTAGACAGATCCTTTCCCAAGATATTAATATCTCCTGAAAGCGCATTTGAACCTTATGCTTATTCAAAAACTTTACCGCGGAACCGGGTTTCATTACTCTCACTGAATTCTGGTTATTTCATATTGCTACACATTTGAAAATTACCAATGACAGATAGGAAATATGCATTATGCAGTCTAAAACATTAACGTTCGATGGCTACCATCCGAATAATGAGATTTGTTTATCTACTAAATATGTAAAAATGTAACTAAAGCGTACGTTAATATACTTACAACAAATCTACATAAGTTGTACAATATTTCAGCTCTGCTATCACATGATAACTCCCTAAGAGTGTATCGATAAAGCGCATTAGTGTTGTGCTCATAAAGTGTTATTTTGATGTCGACAAATCCACTTTATTAGCGCTCGGACCCCCCGCTGATGGAATTAGAACCCTGTCGAAGTGACACCGTGCAGTCTCTGAGGTCAACTTGTACTAAAAGTGTTTATTGGCGTTATAACGACAAAGTCCCTGGCCGAAGCGCTTCTTTTGACTTAAATGCTCGCGTCCGTGAGCGACAATAGTGATCGCAGTTGACACCTGGGTTAAGAGATGTCGGGTGTCGATGAATTGTTACTGTCGATAATATTTGAGTTTACTGATGTACAGTTTTACTAAATCTTATAATTGATTGCAGTTCAGAAATGTTACAGGTCTATTATATTTCTCAAAACAAAGCTAGGAAACTTCTAAGGTAAACTTAAATACCCATTTTTTCCTATTTGTCTTCAATGTTACTTTCCAGTAGTAACCTTTAAAATATTAAAATTCAATAGATTTTCAATCATAAAACATTTACTTAATTACTTTTACCTCGTAGATCTTATTTCGAAAACATCACTTTGTACTGACGCAAAACACGCAATAAATTATTATTTAAATTTCATTATACAAAATAAATATCGCAGCAATGAATAACGCCGTCGTGCTATCGACAAGCGGTGGCATCACTATCGACCACTACAACCGGTCAGTTTATGGTATGTTTTGTCCGGCGATACCGTGGCAGTTAACCCTATCTTTACGAGCGACTCTAAACATAAGTGTCTTTCCGAACTTATTTATTTTTATCTCATTCCACTTTTTAAATTGAATCCAAGTTCGGCGCGTGTGTGGTTCTCCTCTTTCTACTAAAACTGTCAATAAAACGCTCGAGCGTCTTGAATCATGTCGTCTTTTAATGAAAATTTGACTCTTTTTAATACATTATTTATGTGAATTAAACAAGTACTAGCTACGCCTTAATAAGGTAAACATTCGACCGTGTGACGTTAACGACCATTTTCGAAATTTAAAAGCCGCCATATTGTAAAAGAGTACGCGTGTTTGTCACGTCGTAAATACGAAATTTATATTTTTTCTTCTCGATAAACGTGAGTAGTTTTATTGGGAATTTATTGTGAATTAATTTTATTGTTGATTTAAAAAGAAAGGTTGGATGCATAATGTTGATTGATTAAGAAAATTATGTATCCGAGTTTTACGATAAAATGGATGTCGATGTCCGTTTGTCGATACATTTATATGCAAATCATCAGCCCTTTACGTTGCGTTTTAAATGGTTTATTGTTAAACTGTATTAATATTCATTATTTGCTTCATTAAGCGCCTCAGGGTAACATAAATTAAAACTGAGGTGCTTTTGTGAAGGAAACGCAACCAATAAAAAAAATCTAATCAACAAAACTGTTATCGTATCTATATCCGATCCATTCTAAAAACCAATACTATAAGGTTACAAAGGGAATTAATTTACAATTTAAATGTTTATTCAAATCTAAGTTATTTATCCGTACAAAAACTTGACCATAGCCAAAAATATATATTTATAGAATTTAAAGACTTCGGTAAGTACGTAAGTAACTTTTCCCATAAATCACCTTACCCAAAAAAATCATTCAATATTATTCACTTCAAGTGACAACGCTCTTTTATTCCTATATCTATAAACCTATTCTCAAACTGGTCAAGTGTCCATCTACAACATTAAAATTAATAACAATTGTTCGCCAACACAAGCCTCGTATGTCCGTGTGTGTGCCGATACATTCTCAAGAACAGGACCTAGATCATTAAGGCGATCCGATGGGTCATTAAAGCGAGTAATTTTTCATTAGACTCCTTCTTTTGTGCATTCGTGTCTTAATGAAATGATTAAGGGAAGTTGGGTATCGATATGTATGTTGATGGCTATACGTGTATGTGCGCATCACTATTTCGAATGCATGTTTCATTTTTTGCAATTAATTTTGCGATGTTTCAGTTTTGTTGGTTTAGTTTTTATTCATGACATATAACATAATCAGCGTATAATGTTCCCACTGCTGGGACATAGGCCTCCTCTCAGTGAGAGGGAGAGGGCCGTAATCCACCACGCGGGCACAGTGCGAGTTGGCAGATGTCACATGTCTTCGAATTTTTGGGTCTAGGACATGCCGGTTTCCTCACGATGTTTTCCTTCACCATTTTGAGAGCAGTGTTGATGAAATAATTTACACAAAGTAAAGCGCTTGTCTGGATTCGAACCTACGCCCTACTACTCGTAAGTCGCGGCCGTTACCACTTGGCCACCACTGCTCTCATGACATATGGAATCTTTTAAATCCTTTTTTTCTTTATGGAGGTTTTCCTTTATAATTAAGATCAAAGTCACCGCACTCTATAAATTCTTCATCATTGAAAACTCCCAGTCTCTTTTATTTCGCCATTAAATCTCCTAAACCACAGACATTAACACAAATAATTCCATATTATTTTGCACCTGTATTACGATGTCAAGGCCAAGTCTACCTACCTTAGAATCGAGAACTTGGCCTTATAGCTAATCGAAGGCCCTAACGACCTGAGGCCTAACTCAGTGATTGATGGATAGCATTAATGACCATCTCGAATAATTGATTTACTTCTAATTCAATTTTAAGGGTCGGTACGATTTTAATGTACTTTTGTATGGGTTCATTAAGTGTGTGTTTAATTACTACTTACCAAGGGGGATCGTGTTACCCAGTAACTGGGTTGTGGAGGTCAGATAGGCGGTCGCACCATGTAAAATATTAGTTTTCAGCTGCATCCGGTAAGACTGGAATCTGACCCTAACATAATTGGGAAAAGGTTAGGTTAGGCAGACTAATGTTTAATTACTAGTAGAAGTAGTGGAAGACATTTTACTAGTTCAAAAACAGTTTGCATTTACCTATTGGGATTAAAATAGTATTAATGCCAATCCCTTTGCAAATGGTGTTCATAATTGCAATATTATTATGTGGGCGGATAATAATCTATCATAAATACTGATTAAATAATTGTACATATAGCTGAAAATTTAGTTCTGATAATTTTTTTTTTCATGAAATTCAAATCATATTTCTAGCAATTCGGATACACCGTGGAATGAAAGTTATCACTGTGAAGGCGCTAGTATTCTCTTTTTTTAAATAAGATTAAAACATTCAAGCTATCTACAATTCATTATCTCCACTATGCCACAAATACATAAATCTGTAAGAAAAGCGGAAACTCTTGTCCTACAAGACAACAGCACTGGCCACTAAATGAAGATTTAATGGCGTTTAGCTATCTTTATTTATTACACTAGCAACACCGACAGATGCTGTAAATACCTATTATATCAAATTAGGCTTCTTTTATTTTATTTTGATGTTGTTACTTTTAGGAATAATGAACTCTGATTTTGTGTTTGATGTTTTTTTATTTTCAATTACAAAAGTTTTTGGTTAATTTTTAGGAATTCAGTTGTTTTCAAAAAACAGTATGTTTTCTACTCCTTTTTGTTATAATTCGTCATATTTTTGACAACCTCAAAATATGACAACTTATTTCACATCTATTTTGTCACCATTAAAATGGCAACGTTTGCGTTCGATACGAATGTTGCCTGTTACAAAATTGCCAGTAGGTAATACATTACGAGGTCACGTTCTCAATAAAGGCATTTGAGTAGATGACTGATATTTATTACTAATCACTTTGATGGGATTTTTATGGCATAGGCAGGTAAAACAAAACACTTGCATGCCTTTAAATATAAAATTCCACCTGATGTTTCAACTGCGTAATAGTGTGACGCTCGTCTCTGCATTGATTTTTTGTTTATATCTGGAGTTCCAAAGAGATTCCTTATTAAATAAGTTCTTTTTCTTCACATTACTTGGAGTTACGCACCGTGTCGTGTGCATTCCAACTATTTCAATGTTGTCTTCTTCAAATTACTTTTCGACTAGTAAAAGATCTTTGACAGCTCCTTGACATTCTAAAAAACAGTCGTTAGCTCTTATGAGCACTGCTTCATATGGCTGTGTAAGCTATGAATTTATGCTGCTCGTCATCATTGAAGATTGATCAGAGCCTTCATCAACCAAAGGTAGAAGTGTGATGCCGAACATACCTAACCAAGTGTAAAGTAGTGGCTTAAAACCGTACTTCAGTTTCTCGCGCCATGTCGACCAGTGGTCGATAAACCGTAGACCATTCTAAACTGACAGGCAGTAAATAATGTTACCGCTTTCCGAACAAAACCATCCGTTACCTTCATTCTCTCTCTCAAAAGCCTCATTCATAAATCACAAGACAACATATGCGCATAAATGCAATTTTAATGAACCTAAATTCTTCAATGAATCTCTTCTATAAATATCAGCAGTACAGTAATATTCAATTGTGTTTATGGTACAATAATGTCGCACGTATGCCCGGTCAGTCGCAAGTCGCCTTGCGCAACAGCCCTGCGACTTTTATTGCGGTGATAACTCATTGTGGCTATAATATTCGCTAGTGAAGTCGTAAATGTGATGCATGATGCATGGGATGGGATACCAACCTGCCACTTACACTTTTTCGAACTTTGAACCTGACTGGTTATAAAATGTATAGTGGACAGAGATCTCTAGTTTTTATAGTATCAATAAGTTGGTACAAGTAATAAGTTCCACGTGCCAATATTATTTTAACTATTGGTTTTAAAACACTCATTCGACATTTAGACGCCACATTACCTACCTTGTTTGCCAACATCAATTTTATAGTTCTTCAAAGCTCTGCCTCCAGAGACAATTATTATGAGCTTATTAGTACTAGTTTCCATAATTATACTCACTGCTCAGTACTCTTAACTCTCTTCATCATTGCTGGAGGAGTTCCAAATCAGTTTCATAAGTGCTCTTAATATTTTTAACATACCAGATTGTTTGAATGTTTATTGTTGAAATGTTCACCTGCCACCATCTCCCAATTTTCGAACTCATAAACCAAACCATTTAGTTTCTCATTTATCAGAATCCCAACCAAAATTTTCTCGTATCCATCATCTAAACCGCCATTACGGTCAAGCCGGTGTTACGTCATATCTCGTGCTATATGTAGGTCAGCAGTAACCTGTAATCTAGGCGTCATTAGTTCGCCAATAATTGTGGACACCACACTTTACTGCTGATGGAGTTCCGCATCTGTGAATACTTCTAAAGTTGTTATATTTAGTGGTGGTATATTGATAAGTTTACTTTTGTGATTGCTCTTGGTTTCTTTCTTTATAATCTTGATAATTTTCGTACCATTATTCTGATCTTGTCGTAAGATGTTTGGTGTATTCCAATTTTGTATTTTTCTTTATTCCAACTTCTCCTTTATCGTTTTCTGTAGCATCATCTTCTTTCATGTTCTTTTAATTTATATATTTTTTAAATATATTTATATTATTTTGCTCTTTAAAGTCTTATTTTGTTACTTCAACCCATACTTAAACATCAGTATATTTTGTTTCATATACTGAACCCAACACTGAGCAGTATATTTTGTTTCATATACTGAACCCAACACTGAGCAGTATATTTTGTTTCATATACTGAACCCAACACTGAGCAGTATATTTTGTTTCATATACTGAACCCAGCACTGATAATCGCTTGACGAGTTTATTTCTTTATAATGCGTCAACCATTGCCAAGTTGACATTAAAGCAACCTGTCCGTTTATTCACATTTCGATTGTATTTAATGATATCATACCTAGTTCTTTATTTTACCAACTATTAGTCATCTGTCAAAGATTTAGCATAAATATTGTTGTTTTTGCATTTATTTTTGTCTTTGTGTCTTTGAAAGGTCTTTGGCATTTTAACTTTTACTAGATGTTGAAAAACGAATTCTTTAGTTAGTCCTTGCTAAAGCGTATCATTACGTTTTGCTACGATTTCGAATTAATAATGATTTTTACCGTGTAAAATGGAGCCTGAGTAGGAAGAAGTTTCTGATCAGTTCAAACATTGATGATCAATGAGTAACCAATTAGTAAAGATTAGAACTTTTCATCGTTACATTAATCTAAATTTGATCCCCTTTTCCTCTATAACTTAGAAAAGAAAACCATGCTGTTAACTATGAAGTCTTTCAATTTCAAGTTCATTGGTACAGAAACCTTTACTAACCATTAATACAAGTATGAAAGCACGATGGCTACATAAAATTTCTCTATTCCTTTAGAACACCAGTCTTTACGTCCATATGACCAGTATTTCAGTGATTTTAATGATGATGATTAAACAGTTATTTATTCCCTTCTCTATTAGGAGACAACTGCTAATTTATAGTTGGTATTCAGTTTATATTAGTTAGCCAGATAGTCTTGGTTATTCATGAGAATTTAAAAGTCTTTACCTAATGTCGGTTGCTAAGTAGTTTTTGTACCTACATTATTTCAGTACGCTCTAGTATTTTCACTTTTAGCTTTCTTGTCTGCTTTTAAAGGTATCCGAATCTCACCACCCGGAACCAATCTGATTCATCATCACCATCATTTTCCTGCCCTTATACCAATTTATTTGGGGTCGGCGCAACATGTCTTTTTCTTCCATACTTCTCTATTAGACGTCATCTTGGTATTCACTGAACAATCTGTCTACTATGTCTTTTAGCCTTTACATATCAAGGAATAGATTTACCAACAGATCTTTTCCAAGTTTCACACCGTCGTCCACACCTGTATACCTCAAGTTTGTTGCCCAAGTCAATTCTATAAATTCTTCTTGAGAAACAAACCACACTCTGGTTAGCCGCGATGCACTATCTATTTCCTTCCAGTTCACTTTCTCAACAATTCTCGGGATTTATGTCAAAGAATCTAAGCCTGTACCATTGTTTTTATTTTCACTTCAAATCTTTGTGTCGATGCACTCTTTATCATCTCGCGTGGAATACAATTTGCAACTGCTGATGTTCCCAACGATAAGTAGTAATTGGGAGGCAGTGTTCCCGAAGAGGTGGTGTACGGTGCTAGCGGAGAAACGCTGCGGTTGGAACGCGGATATGGTTAGGGATGACAGAATAAAGGATGTGTATTTTTGGAAATAATAGACTGAAATGATATGATATTATTATTCCAACTATCACATTGTTTCTGAAACTAAAATTTTTAGTCAAGAGTAAGTGGTTTAGAACGTGAAAGTTAAAAAAGACTTAATCAAAGATAGATCTAAGAATTAACAAAAAAAAAACAATCTCATACCAAATAGCAACACTAACATTAAACAAATATTCTAACAAAACATAAAAATTAATCCGAAAAACTATGTACATTTTCTAACGAGCGTCTAACCCGCCGCACGTACCGACAGCCTGCGCTAACCGCACAGCGGCTTATCTGCACACTGGGTACGTGAGCAAATCTCTAACGGTATCGCAACTAGCAAGAAACCTCGCGAGAGCTGCGCTTTGTTGCCTAAACACGCTGAATTTTCAGTTGCCTGCTTATTCTTTAACGGCGTCTGGCTGTTTAGCGATATTTTTGAAATAATGGTTTTGTTTTGTTGTTTTTGTGGGGTTGTCAGAGCAGCTTGCTTACCTATGCCAAAAAGGTGGTTGTTAAATCTACTTTTATCGTCTTAAGGTTAATCATCTTCTACTGCCAAGCATGCCAGAATCGGCTTTCCTGCTAAAACTTCTTTTCTTTCTAAATCTATTTCTTCACCATCAACAACCTCAATAATAATGATTCCATTGCTATATGCAATGTCTTTAACGGCGTCTAAATGTGTATTTAGAACAATTTTACCGACGCCTTTAGTTCACCAGCCATCGTCCAATCTATGGTCACGATTTTGAATAGTGAGATAATTATAATTGCTAAGTGCACTTTGCCAAAGACAACTCGTTCATTAAACTCCTTATATTGATCTGAATTTTTTATTTTATTTTATTGATCTGAATCTATAAAATGTCAAAGAAAATTGAGAATTTTTGGTTTATGCGTCAACATTTCCTCCGTAAACGTTCATTGGCTACTGCAATAGGTACAATAGTTTCGAAAGACTATTTCCTCATTATTCATTCTGATAAACAAAAGCCTTGGGACTACGAACAATATACAAATACTCAGTAAATCGTTACACAAGAATAAGTACGTACAAGAAAAAAACAACATATTGTACTTTAAAACGTAGGATACTTTTAATACTTTACTGTAACTTGCTCCATAAGGAACAAAGTATTCTTACTTTGACATTCATGTACGAACAATTTGCGCAGGTAAAATATTATTAACAGACCATAATGTATGTAATTTGTAAGTATAAGGAACTCTTTGGGTGGATACAAAAAGAAAAAGAGCTGTGGACAACACTATTAATTTGGATAATGTTGAACAAGAAGAAGTGATTCAGTTTCATGATAATAAAATAAAAGAAGTTAGTACACCAGCAGATACAAAACATCGGCAACTTACTACAATAAATATTAAACATAACTTTACACGAATAGGTACAGTTCCTAGTAAAGAATTACAATAATCTAGGGACACTAACTTGAGAACATTTTCCCTCAATAGTAGTAATATTTTTTTATATTCATTCACAGACGCAATGGTACATACTTAAAACTACTCTAATTTTATGACCATATCAAACTCCATATTAAAGAAACGTGATAGCCATAATTAAATGAACAGTAATTAAAATGAAGAAGTTTACTTTGCTTTAAAATGAAACGATATCTTTTATTGCTCCGATTTTATTTCGGAAGTCAAAACGTTTAAGATATCGAGTCTTTCGATTGTAATCTAAGATCACTGGTTCAAATCGATAGATGGGGAGTCTGTGCACGATTTGTAGAAGTATCAACTTTCTGTGGGTTTCGAATAAAAGAAAATGAGTGCCTAATGTAACTTGAAACAACTATAAGCTTGGAGTGTTGATGGGAATCGAGAAGTCTTGAATATAATTCCCAATAGTTTCAATAGCAGAGCCCTATTAAAAATTGCTTACATTGCCTAAATATTTGTAAAAATCACAAAATTGTTACAATTCCACGACAGATGCGGTTTAATTAAGCAGAAATCTATGAAAAAGACTTACAAAACTGTCAGTCTGATTGTCGCCTGTCAGTTTTATTAAATAGGGACATGCATTTCTAGTTCTCCTACCATCTCTTCTTCTTGTCTTGTATATAAAACAAATTCGGATTAGTTACACCATTTATAACTGAAGAACGGCTCAACCGATTTTTATGATCTTTGCTTTGTTGGATTTGTTTCCGCCCCGAATAGCAGAATAACTATTAAAATATGGGAAATATTCACGAAAAAAAAAAACATTGTCTTATACATTTTGTATGGAACGACTTTTTTGATGATATCTTGAGAACGGATTGTCTAATGTCGATAGATGGCAGTACGAAGTTTGCCGGGTCAGCTAGTTATTTATATAAAAGAAAGTCGGGTTAGTTACACCATTTATAACTCAAGAACCGCAGGAGTTCACGGGACCGATTTTTATGATCTTTGGTTTGTTGAATTTGTCTCCGCCCCGAATAGCAGAATAACTATTAATACATGGGGAAAATTCACAAAAAAGAAAATAATAAGATTTTCTCATACATTTTGTATGGATCGGCTTTTTTTATTCTGAGGCGGTACGAAGTTCGCCGGGTCAGCTAGTTTTTTTATAAAAATCTGCCAGTCTTCTGTCAAAATTCCACTAGTTTTGTCTGTATTCACAATTTTATTTTAAATGCATTTGTGCCCAAGAATCAAAATTCGCGTTTTAAACTGCACTATTTAGTTCGCCAAGGTTACCAAGTACCTCCTAGATAAGTGGGTAGCCCAAACAAGCAGACTCTCACAGCCTACCGAGGCAATAAGTAACAGATACAGCTCCCTCCATTTGTAGATAAACATGGATATTGATATTTAAATGTCCTACTAATACATAATGATTAGATGTTTGCATAACTTCCTTACAAACGCACGGAGTTGTCCAATCACAGTATTTCATTAGTTTATTTAATATCCAACAAACATGCTATTTGTGCTCTGAATTCCGAAAAAGCATATTATATGTAATTTGATTGGTAAAATTCAAGCAAGTTGTGTTAAAATTAAATTTTTAACAATACCGAAATTCTAAAGCTTCGTATCGATTATCATCTGCCTAGCCTTTTCTCAACTATGTTGGGGTCGGCTTCCAGTCTAACCGGATGTAGCTGAATACTAGTGTTACATACTTATTATATATATATGTAATAATTTTCCATGAATAATTGCGTTCATATGACAACCAAAGTGTTTTTCTACCTATACAATTTACTGCGATTCGGTGACTGTAAGTTTTTTAAATGAAAATACGATTTCTTTCCTAAACGCCAAACTATGTTTTACTATCTCCTTGTGGAACACCAATCGATTTTCAACCTTATTGCTTTAAAAATTCTAGCATATTTCATTGTGCTGTGACTAAAGGCGCCACGAAACGCGTTTCAAAGCAAATTGTTTCTTATTCTAATATTTACGCATAATATATTCATGAGATTGGTCTTAACTGTCTTAAGATCGTTAAGTTGGTATTTTAACTGTTTTATAAATTCGTATATATTTGACGCTTCCATACAAATCGCCGTATTTCGATATTGAGTAGCCATTGATATATGGTATTATGCTAATATTATGTTTAAGCATATTAACAAAATAGGCTAACAAGTAATTACTACCGACAATCGTAAAGTATAGTAAATTATTGGGATATCCCCATGTTTGCATACGATCACAAAATATGGAAGCTTGTTGACAGACTCGAATATTTTATACGTTGATGATTATATACGAACAAACTTCCGAATTTTAAACACACTGTCGCATCGAAGCCAGATTTATGAAGTGATTATGTCGTAAATAGCAATAGCAGTCAGAACAACGTTATCAAAACATTTTAAGTTATTCTCAACGAAATATTTCCAACTGATGTTGATAAAAGTGAAAGTGTAAAAATTAACATTACAATTATTAAATCTCTCCCACAGGTTGCAAATCCTTTTTCAAGAGATCCGTGAGGAGGAATCTGACGTACTCCTGCAGAGGAAATAGAAACTGTCCAATCGACCAACACCATAGAAACCAATGCCAGTACTGCAGGTTAAGAAAATGTCTCAAAATGGGCATGAGGAGAGAAGGTGAGTCAAAAATATTTTGAGAAAATCTATAAAATTTTGAAGAAAGTCAGCATGAATTTTTCAAATTGTTTACCAGGTCTAAATTTTGGTAAATACATACTAACAAAATTGGCTACGTAGATAGAAGAGCAACTAACATCCATGCCTATATTGAGACATTTCATACGCGTTTTAAACTGAAATTTTCTTTTGTTCACCGGTACTTTTTGTCAGTATGTAAGTATTAGGTGATAAGATACTATAAATTCGCAAGTTTTTTTGCTTTAGTATGATGACAATATGAATGTTCTCACACCAAATCCTTTACATTTGCGTATTTCGTAGACATTTTGTTATAATTTGCCCTTCCATTAGATATAAGTTCTATTGAACTTTTCCTTCTTCTAGTTTTTTGTTTAACTGCTTCATTCCTTTATTATTTTGAAAGGTATCTACGTCTACATTTAATTACCTCATGCAATTAATTTGATTGAATCATGACCTACTCATACTCTGTTACAATTACAACAAAATTATTAGTTGCTACTGATAAATTACATAATACATCAATAATACTAGAATATGCGGTGTAACTAACACAAAAAGCTCGCTTTAAAGATACATTGATTGTCACAAGTATAATTAGTGAAATCATTAATCTTGTCGAGTCATTAGTCGAGAGACTGCCCAAGGGCACTGCTCTAAGTAACTGTTGACGATCAATGTTAATATAAAGTTATGGGCTGTAATAGGTTATTATTATGAGGGAATTAATATGGCCGGTTATTGTTTTAAAGACAGCACTGTGATTGATGGTATTCAGGAATTCGTGTGACCTCGTACGTTTCAAGAAGTAGTGATAAAAATTTTGAAACTAACAACAAACTTAATGATTCAAAGTTTGTTACGAGTAGTTGATGGAGAAAAAGAGGTTTTCTTTTGTTTACTTTAATGCGTAATATTTGCTTGTATTAATAGTTTTCTGTCAGGTCAAGGCTGCTCAGAAATGAGTGAACCTTGACGAACTGTCAGGTTTATGATGTGCCACAATATTGCTTTTAATAGTCCATTGAATACCTACAACATTGTGACAACATTAACGTATGGTGTTTCTTTGATTATTGACGAACAATGTAAAATTTAAACTACTGCAATGTAACTAATGCTTTTTGCATTTCCGAATCGTACAGCAATAATAAAAACATGTAATTTTCGTATAATATTTGCCTGTTTCACAATAACGAAAAAGTTATTGCGTTCTTGATCATTTCAAAACATTTCATGTCCGAAAATCCGTGGTGCTAAAATTATTTACCCAAAACTCGGAACGGTACAGGTGTACATTTTAAAAGATAACACGCGACCGAAGTAATTTCCTCATGTCATAAAGGAAACGGTCTTGACGGAGGGCACCGAGGTTGAAGAGTTCATAACGTGGCCGGAACACCCGCTGAGGCGCTTATTATAACCCATATAGCCTCCAATGGCACCCGTTTGACGACCTCTCACATTAAATTTTTGTTTCTAAATATATTTTTTCTTCGCAAACTATTTTGGCAGCTTGAACACCACCTGCCGGTTCTATATGGACGTCGTTATAGCCATACATAACATTTATTATTTTCTAAATATGATCACCGACTTCATTATTGTTCTCTGTATCTCTGAGTCCTACAAAACTTTTTACGAGCCCCACCTTTACGTCATTAGGGTTGCTCCCTTTGATAATGCAGAGGCCAGCTCGTACCGGAAAGGACACGGTAACCCGCTGCTCTTATTCAACCCTTGAGGACAACATTGAGTCTCTCGACCCCGTCATATTTTGGGCAACAAACGATTTGTTTGCCCTCAGAACAAAAGAAAGGTGCGAACTCCAGTCTCCTTTTTTACGAGATTAACTGTTAATAGAAAAAAAAAGTAAGTGTGCCCCTTTTGTCGCTTTGTAATCGTCTTAGATATCAAACTGGTAGATGCGGAGATTAGAGCAGATCTTTTGTACGTTTTTTATGATATTGTTTCACAGTTGGTGGATGTTTTGTAAAACGTTTTAGCTTTGAAAAGGTCCATTGAGGATGAAGCTACCACCTAATACGTTTAATTGTGATGGAACTCGATGTAAGAGATACGTTTTTTGTGTGATGTCCGTTCTTTGGTTTATGTAACCGTTGTAAATGAGTGGTCAGTTTTGCTTTTAACCTTTCATGCGTGTTAGTTATTTGTTTGGATTTGAAATTCAAGAGAGCTTTTGTCGCCATCACGGTATGAGATAACATCAATAATATAACGAGTTACTCAATAGTGTTATTCAGATTTAGCATTCCTACTTTCTCCGAGTACAATATGACAATACATCCTTTTATAATTACCAGTACTTACTATTATAACGGTCGTTTATATACTGGCGGTCCATTCAATTTCAGTCATTAATCCTGGTACATTATTAATCTATCACTGTAGAATGGGGCATAAATGGTCCATAATTTCAGTACAGTTATAAACTCTATGCAAATGCAAATATGAGACAAAGCTTACATATGGATTGATTAATTAAACGCATTAGTGGACCGGTTTATTAAAAAATGCATAGAAGGTGAACATGTAGTATTTATTCCTCAGGTTTGCTCGTCAGTTGAACAATGGACAAGCACCTTTTGTTCATGGCGCATCAATCACTTCTCATTGTTTGCTATATCTTAATAAGTTTTTGTGTTAGGCCGGTCATTTAGAAAGATTCTGGATCCCCCGGGCCTGAATTTTAATGGGCGATTTTTGCGGGTAGATTGTAAAGTATCTTCCGTGTTGTTTTTGATAATGATAAGCCGTATTCAGGAATTAATTGAATTTACATTAATATGCAAGGATTGAACGGTTTTTGACTTGAGTGTTGGTTTTTAGATCAGTGTTATTTTCGGTTTTTTAAATTTTTCTTACTTCTTATTACTAGTCCAGATGGTTTCCATTCACAGTCAGTTCTATTATTTAGCACGTAATTTTTCTGCTCACATAAACTTTACACTCAACATAGCTCAACCATCATAAACAGCTCACTTACCAACAAAAGTTTCAAGCTTCCTTAACCTTTCAGTTCCAATACTATCACAAATGAATCCATGCACAAATGACCACTGACCATACACAATATGATGCATTGTCCCGAACATGTCAAAAACATCATCTTTGCGTTCCCAGGGCACGATCGAAGGGGCAAAATTGTTGCAATATTTGTCCCTTACGCCTTAAACACGCCTCTACGTCACAATGACGTAGGTTCTTAGAGGGTGGGTTTTCGGACACCTGGTTATTATGGGGCAACTGACCGTAAGGACGTAGCCCGAGTTGTTTGGATTAGACCAGTCCTAGTTTTGCAAATATTGAAGCGTGAGAAATGTAACGTTTTTGCTTTTTGCAGCTAATGGATTGTGGTTATGATTTATGATGGAGGATTATAGGTTGAAGACTGGAACTGATCCTTTTAGTTTTGGTCGGAAGTGTGGGATTGAGGATGAAAGTTTTTAGGTTTTAATGAAATCGATATCTATAATCAATATAGGTTTTTACCTTTGTTGGTTCGTTCAATTCATTTTAGGGAAACATTTTACAAATATGCAAAATTGAAATCGTAAAAATTAATTTCTGCAAACTGCCACAAAAAATAATAAATTGTTAAACCGAATAGACCTCAACGATAACACATAGCACTTACAAATAACGTTTCATACGGTTTTACCCACAGATTGATCCAACTTAATCGTGTCAACAATCAGAACGAACGCTTTGGACGACGAGAATAACTCGGCACATACGGACCGCCTCTGTGCGTCATAGCCGAAAGATTATATCGCTTCTAGTGAGCATAATAACTGTGACATGTCTTACGACGCTCTCGTACTGCGTGTAATGGCTTCTTTCTCGGAAAAACAGACTCTTACCGACCAACATAAAGATACAATCGTAACGCACGCTTTCCCACGGAACGTCGCGAAAACACCCCATCCCTACTGGACACTGGTCAAAAGTTACCATACTACCAAAACATTAATTAAAAGGCGACACATAAACCAGTTTTTGGCAAGGTGCACGACCCTTCGATACTGCCTAAGCTAATTATATCTCCGCACGTTTTATCACGCATTTGCATGAGAATCGGGGTACAACTACAATAGAAAACGCCACGCTAATCTCTTCTAGTAAAGGTTTTTGTACGCAGGTATACGGACGGGTCTCCCGCTCAATAGTTGTTAGAAACTTGATAGGTTTTCACTATAAACATTGGCTTTACAGTGTACGGTAGTGAATATTAAATTTCACATTGCGATGAAAGGAGATTTCATCGAGTTATTGTGCCCTTAAAATAGATAGGCGCTTAAATAACACGGTCTTTATGTCACGCTCGTGCACTTTTCCTCATGGCGTACTCCAAAGTAGCACCATTCAGAAAGACGCAGCATGGGGTCACGTACGAAGATATTGGATTTAAAGAGTGCAATTCATAGTACACAAATACTTGGGTCAAACTTCACAATCGATGAAACCGTTCGCATTAGAAGACTTTAAAAATCATAAACTAGGCGTAGAATTACACATTGAATTTGTTAACAGTATTAAAATTACTTTTACAATATAAAGGCTAGCTTCGACAGCACGCTTCCACACAACCTTTATTAAATCTAAACCCATTCAGTATGATCAAAAGGCTCTTTTAACATAAAAAGGTGGCCAAGTCCCAACAAATTCAGGTGTACAAAATCCATTCCGAACAAATCGTAAACTCCGAAGCGAAATGGCGTCACAAAAAGGAATCAAAGTGTAAAATCATTTGTGTCGGATTAAAAAAGGAGCTAGCGAACGAGCGTGAGATGTATACCACTATCAATCAACCGGTGATTTATATTCGTCCGTATGATGTATCGCCGAGCGAGCCACACGAAATGGTAAAAGTATCCGATAATTAACTTTTTAAAATTTGACGGACGCCTTCATCTCGGTCAGGGAAATAAACCTTTTATTTTGTTATAAAAAGACGAACAAGAATTATCGCCGAATGTGGCAGATTATGAAATTCCTTTGTCTGTGTGATGAAAAAACCTGTTGCTTACGACAAACACGCTGGTATGCGGAATGTGTCTATGGTATCATTTCTAATGGCGCCAACAATAGATTTGTTATTTAATCATTCAAATATTCATACATTATGTATATTACGTAGTTTTAGCATTGTATTAATTAATTGCTACATTTTTGTCGGTTCATCTCAGCTTAAGTGGCGTGAAAGCTGATATTAATGTTATCAATTGTGTGATCAAAAGCGATTGACTTGACCTGTCAAATGATGTAATCTTTAAACTTAGTAGTTTTTCGTAGAAGATTATCAATAATTCATTGGCGTATCCTTATTAAACGAATTAATAATCAATTAGAAAGGAGTTAATGTCGACGAAAGTGCCGATGATAATTTTGAAGCAACAACAAAACTAAGATGAAATTCCAAAGCTGATAAAAGAGCAACGAATCGTAAATTCACCATTCATCAACCTGCACCCAACAAGGCACTGTACAGCCCGTCAAAATATTCTACAGGGGGTTCCTCAATAGCGTTCCACTTGCCGGCACGGGATCGAACGTGGACCCCCGCGGCGCGCAGCCCGTTCCTAACGAACTGTGTAGGTGATTTATCTGTACGTACTCTCACACTCTCGATACTAATTCCTTTACGATGTGTGATGTTGGCTCATGAAATATATCTGCGGCAGATTTAATATCTAATTTACGTTTATCAGCCATGTATTTTAGTGTTTGGTTCTTTGTTTCCTTTAAGATTGAATTTAATATCAATGGAAGCACAAATTACCATATGGATAACATATTTAAATTTAGCAATCGCAGGATGATCTCTAAAGTTTAAATCAATTGAGTTAAATTTGTTATTGCACTTCACATACACACACAATTGCACACACCTTCATTTTCCGTTCATGGTCTTCCGTAGCATTACTCTTGTTAACATCTTAAAATCTAGTTCCTTCTCTCCCAACATGTATTTCTCCACCAATAATTTGTATTTCCCTCCAGTTGGAGGAAAAAATATGGGAGCAAAATGTTTTGCGTTATTTTCTGCACAACTAGTTAGTTGTGCAGAAAATAGCGCAAAACATTTTGCTCATACCAGCCACGTGAAAGGTCGTCTAAATCAACATTGATAGGGCTCCTACAGGTGAAATTTTCTCACAGCCAACTCGTTCCGTTCTAACGTCGTATAATCTTGAATACTTGAGAGTAATGCACGGTCCGCATGTATATTGGTTACTACGTTAGTAGTCTCAGCAAACCTGTTCCGTCTGGTCGTGCCCTCTGTACCGTATCCAGCTACAGCACATCTGCATCCAACATTATAGTTTCACTTTATATTTAAACATCATTGCTTATGAATTTATGAACTTCACATTCAGTAGAGTCTGCCTCGGAATTCAAAATTTCCATGTCATCCGGCCAGATACCAATCAGGGTCACAGAATGCCAACAAATGCGGATTCTTTAAATTATATATTGCTGACAGCTTAATGGAATAGTGAAGCTCCCATCAAAATCATATATTACGAACAAATAAACACAACAGATCGAGATATCTAAAAACAAAAACTAATTTAATTTATGTTAATGTCAGTGATGGCTCAATAAAATTAACGATAACAGTCCATAATAATCATGACCGTATTTAAAATTGAAACAACTTTTTCTCCCGACCTGTCGCTTGGAATTCATCTAGCGTCCGCATCTCTATATGTCAGTCCGTCTGTACGTCCGTCATTACACGTGAATCATCCTCGGTATCGTGCGCTGAGAATTTCGTGAGGTCACAGTTTACTATAGCGGTTTAGGCGCCCTGCGGTCGTTTGCCTGACAGAGACGGCGCCATCCAACTGTCCATGTGTTTGAAAAGGATACGTTATGTCTTCTCTGTCTAACGCCGACCGTTTCGTGACCCCACAGCTAATCACATATCTGCAAGCGTATTATGATTATCGCAAGGCTTCGTTTCGTCTTCGTCGCTCGTACGTTGTTGTGGTCAGTGACTCTGTGCATGCTGCCTTCGTTTTATTTCTCTCTAATATAATTTTATATGCACAATTTACTTTAAGATATCTTTGAAATTTATTATACTTCTCAGGAGCTTCTTGTGGATTTATTAATGCTCTTTTGTTGTCAAACATAAGTTAATATGGATTAAATGAGGGCTAATGTCGTTTGTTACGTGTTAAGTAATATGCGCAATTGCGCATTAATGTCGTCGTCACTTTCCGATACATTTGCACGTTCATTTATCAGCGCATGGGTGTAACGAAACAGATTTACCTGTTGCCGGTCTGACATAAATCTCTCGCGGCATTTAATAAGTCGATAATTACAAAAACCCGACGCGAGCTAATGGGGTTGTGGAGTGCTCAACAGGAATGCGCTTAATTCTCAGCACGTGCCTCCCAATAGCTTTATTATACAAATCTTTAACGTTTCCCAACCAGCTTTATCTTTACGATAACTTTAATTATTTGATTTGGTACTGTTTTGATGTCTTCCGTGTCCGGTTTTTAGTGTTCATTTAGATATGCAGTTCTCGGTGGGCGGCTTTGTTTACATTCCTTAAAGTTAACGACTTTCTATCGAATGTCGATATCGTCTCTGACATTCCTTTTCGCTTAAGAGAATCTATATCTACCGCTGGGTGCAACAAATCAAAATCGTACGTTTATCGTTCCATGTCTCAGTAATCGAGGTTCTAATCGTGTGTCCCATCCGTCACTGACTTTGCGTCTACTACTTTCTACATTAGTAACAGACAAATCTCTAATCTGTATATTAGAAACAATATTTCTCACTGTCGTAAAACCCGAGAATTTCCTAATGATATCAAAACACAACCGTTAGAGCAACAAAAGGTGGATGGTCGACCATTTGTCGGTGTTCAAGAGTCGGACGACAAGTCGCGTGCTAGACTCTTGTTGAAAAATGTCCGACATAAATAACGGATTATCAAGTTGTATCGAGTCGTAACGAGATAGTGGCTAACAACTAAAATAAATAGGCGAACGGTAAATGAAGTTGTGTACCAAACTTTACAATTTAAAACGTACGGATGATGTATCATATGTATCTTTTAAAGTAAGTAATGCCTGTGAGTTGCCTTCGTTAATGTTACAATTTATTGTTGGATATTTATACGTTGTTGGTCGTTTTGTGAGCCATTAGCCGTGAAATGTTATCTTGATTAGTGTTTATGTATTGATGGACGAGATAACTTATTTGGATGACGTTATAGTCTTCAGTTGTAGTTTTGTTCTCTAATGGCTCGTCTTCTTATATTGTATTTGTTCATTCTGATGAAGCCTAGTTTTGATCTTCCTTTTATCTAGAATAACATTGGATCCTACTTGTCATCCGTTTCTCATCTTAAATATTCTGATGAGTCTCATATTTGCTATTTCAATAAGAGATTCAGATAGAGATAGAACTCATAAGAGATTCAGATAGATATAGAATTCACTATTTATATCTATTATTGACTACTCCTTGACAATGAAAAATGAAAAAAAAAATGGTTAAAATGATTTTCCAATTTAATAATTTTGTAATAATTATTGTTATTCAGCATGGTATTTTGATAGTAGGTTGTAATTTATGTTTAAATTTTGCATGCCCAAGTGACAGCAGAGCATGGAGAACATCAATATCAAAACATGTATATAACATCTATACTCCTACCCATGATGGCAAGAAATAAATGATTTTTATTTGATCTGATGACGTTAATTTAATCAATTTAATAGCGATGCTTTACCCAGTGTGATATCATTGCTAAGTAAAACTAATCTATCTTACATGAGACTATGAATTTATTTAACCACAAAATTGTTTCCTCCTTTACTCATTACTATCAAGCGTCTTAAAGATTTGCTTTTAGACGCTTGATAGTATTGTAAATGCATAGGTATCATTCACACTCAATTATTCAATACCATATTCTCTGCTATCTTCGCAAAAACGTTAAAGAGCTAAGTTTATATTGTTAAAGGAATTAAAATTATTACGTAGAATTATTCTGTTAAGACTGCTACTTCTTGGTAAGTAATTAACATGGTTCTGTAATGATTGTAACTTAATTCATTCTTTGTCACTTCGCCTTGTCTTGAGACACGTGTTACTCATTCTTTAGCTTTTAGAGGGTAAGCAGAGGTCTAATGTAGTTTTATAGCTGATGGTGCAAATTATTAGTGTAGTTTATTATATCTTCTGCTTTAACATTCTTCAATAAGCTGCTAAATCTCAGACCAGTAGTAGTGATTTGGTCTAGCCATATCATTTAAGTTATTACGTGATGTGACTTCAGTTAAATTGAATGGATTTTCAGTATCTGCTCACTAGACATTTTTTTTTTTTTTGTTTTCTTGAGAATGATCGTTTTCATATCTTTCTGTTGCTATTACAGACCCAATTGATAGCATTTCAGGTCGGCTAGGAGCTACTTCTAATAATGTTTCCTAAGCGTTGTGTTTATGGTATTTCCCCCTCGTTTATGTACTTAGTTTTCTATGCTGGATATGGTCTCGTACCTTGGAGCTATCGTTATGCTGTCACTTCTAGTCTCAGTATGTCCCAATTGTCAATTCCAAACGACAGCCGTGACATTTACTGACCAACAATTTCATATCACCTACTATTTGTTCCTGATGCTACACAACACTTTGAAAAGGGATAGATTTTGGTACTCTGGCTAAATTTATAGGCTTATACATAGCATTCTAATTATTTAAAAAAAATTGCGCGTGCAGCACCGTGCACGTGAAAGAAGTGGAAGTTCACTATCGATTCTCGTCCAATTATCGAATCGCCGCCTAAGAATTTTCACTTCACAAAGCTTAGATGATAATGAGCTTTTAGTCTATGATTTAGATATAATTCTTGGAATCTATCATCGGTCTTAAAATTAAAATAATTCGGAAATAGACTTCATTCTAAAGATTTATCTATGATTAAATAAACATATATCTAGGTATATAAGTTTTTGCTAAAGCTGTTAATTTAAATAGTATAAACGGTAACACGCCTATAAAACACATAAAAAATAAAATGATATAACACCTACAAACATGCTTTTGAACTATCAACTCTAATCATGTTAATTCTGGTTCAATTTTTAACGAACTTTAAATCTTCGAATAAGGACTTGGGTCGTTTTATCCTAAGTAAAAAAAATTGCGTGGTATCAAAATGTTGGAATCTAAATTGGTACCAGTTTAGTTTTATTAACATTTGTTATGCAAATACTAGTTTATTGAGAATCAATTTGATAGTTATTCTTCTTGGCATCCACCAGTTCACTGGAACAAATTAGTACAGGGCCGGTAATTTAGGGTTGTGCGGACAGAAAACGTCAGTATGATTTTATAAATGATATCGATGAAGTCCTGAATTACGTCACTCCCTAAATGACATTGTGAACTGTCATTCAATTTGACAGTTCAACAATATATGAAGGAATGGATTAGGAATTTCCTTCCAAGTTCTTTGGATTGTGATTGAAAGTATGTTTCTTCTGCAGAGATAACGCTGTTGCTTAGTCATCATTTACCACATCACTCATTCACAGTGAGATACTTTCTCCATGGTAGTGAAAAGCTTAGGAAGATTTGCCTTTAATTAACCTAGAACTATTCTCAGCTCTACAAATAAGCTCGATCCGAAAGTATACTACCATTAGTTCCATTTACTTTTGTAAAAACCGATTCACAAAACGGAAGTCGAGAATGGACTACTTAAAGAGGAAAATGCGATCAAAACTAAACGAACAAAAGTAGTAAACTTACCTACTGATATTTCAGTTAAAAATTTACGTAGGTACACATAATTAGCCTATAATGTTCCCACTGCTGAGAGGCTAATCTACCTCGCGGGCCCAGTGCTGGTTGGTAGGTGTCACATGTCTTCGAATTTTTGGTTCTAGGACATGCCGGTTTCCCCACGATGTTTTCCTTCACCGTTTTGAGTGCAGTAGTGTCTCATAGGTAAAAAAAATGTACGTATTAGTGCCAAAAAGTTACAAAAAAACTGAGCATTCATAGAACAGCGGGGTAATTGCGTAGCACACTATCAGTAGCAATGGGTTTCATTTTGAAAGTTCAACTACATTCATTGCGTTATTTACGTTGTGGAGCAGGCAAATATTTCGAACATATGAAGCAATGGACTAGCAACATCCTTCAAAATGATTCAGATTGAGACTGATGATGGTGTGTTACGCAATTAGGGTGCTAGATTAAGTGAAGGACATTTTTGATCCAAAATAAATAATTCTAACCTCAAAAATGTACGGAATATCGTTCATGTCATCATCATCATCATCATCGTCGGCAGCCTCGTTCCAGCCACCGCTGTGTATAGGCCTCCCTCCTCCCTTTCGAGCCATGCTTCCCTGGTCTGTGCGACTTTCGTCGTTCATATATTGAAGTTCAAAGTTGATAAATATTCCATTTAGTAGGTTAGCGCATCTCCTTTCTATTACTAACCTTTTCCCTTTAGCTGAGCTACTATTACAAGTTTATTCTACTCGATTTCTATGTCTTTGCGTGGTTTATTGTTTAAAGCTCTCGTATCTTCACGAATATCAAAACGAAGCTTACCTTAAGTTCCACTTTCCATCCTTGACAAGACATTATAGGCTCTCTTTGCAGAGCTTTTTCTAAGTACTGTGTTGTTATTGCCAACTGGGCTAACGCATAATTCCAATATGCCTGTTACTCTCAGAAATCAACCCAAAAACCAGAATTCTGTTCGATGACAGAAATTGATAGATTAGACTTGAATTTTTCGACTCTCCAATAAGGAACTTTAGCTTTTTCCAAATGAGTCCGTAATTAAAACTATGCTTGAATATCAAATTGCTTTATTCTCAAAACGGTGAAGGAAAACATCGTGAGGAAACCGGCATATCTTAGAACCAAAAATTCGAAGACATGTGACAGCTACCAACCCGCACTCATCTCACCGAGAGGAGGTCTGTGTCTCAGCAGTGGGAACTTTATAGACTGATTATGCGAAATATCGAAACTGATGATCAGCGCGTTTCGACAGCCCTGTCATAATTGTGGGGCATTTAAATAGTTATAAACGATACACTAACTACAGTTGCTTTATCCTTATGACAATCGTTAATTGTAGCAAATTATACTTTAGAATATGTACTTGAGAACGTCGATATTGAGTCATTGAGTCAATAAGTAAATAAAACTGCGATTAGCTGAATGAAAGTGGTCGTAGTGTCCTAGAACGTTGAGTAGGTGGGTACCCACTTCTTTATAGGAAAAGTGAAAGAAAAGCGGCTGCTAGAGCTTTATCAATCGACTCAGCCTATTGCAGTCCACTGCTGGACATAGGTCTCTCCCCCAGGCTATGCCACAACATCCTGTCCTCCGCCTTCCGCATCCAGTCTGTCCCAGCCAACTTTTTAGGTCGTCCGTCCATCTAGCTGGGGGGCGTCCCACACTACTCTTGCGATACGCGGTCTCCACTCCAGGACTCGTCTGCTCCACCGACCATCTGACTGGAGCTTTATAGGTAGATAATTATAAGGCACTACTAAAAACACAAATCAAATGAAACTGTCATTAGGAATCAAAAGAAAATTTATGCCAACTGGCGACTCCAGACCCTACTTCGCACTTTGTGCAATGGTGACATGTCAAGAGATTGAGAATGCTGTGTTACATCCAAGTTAAATATTAATCGATTAAAGGAATAAATCCTCTAAATGATGGTGAAAACCGCATGAAAATCCATTGTGTAGGTTAGAAAATCTAAGCAGTCACACAGACAAACACGAAAAGGGATTTTGTTTCATAACATGTTTGGATATGCAGTGAACAAACTTGGTGATCAAAGCTGATGTCTTCTTGGCCTTAGTCGTAAAATGGGACAACAATAACAGAACGGCAATATAGGTTATGATAATTTTGCATGTGTATCCAAGTTGTTATTCCAAATACTAGTTATAACTTAGCTGGTGGCGGGCGGGAGCGAGATTGGCTGGACTGGCTCCGCAGTCACCACCTCGCAGATGCGTGCGGTGAACATCGGCAGTGTCCCCTTTGGGGGAGACCCTCTTAAGGTTTGCTTCTCACGTTAAGGTACTGCGATTCTGTTAGAGAAAGAGCCCAAAACGAATGGTTTAGCCGATTTTTTTAGTGTTTAATATTTAGGTGAAGTAGGGAAGATTTTTAATATTTAGGTGAAGTAATGTGAAGTAATGTAATAAGAGTGTTTAATATTTAAGTGAAGTAGGATAGATTTCACCCAAATATTAAACCCTCAAAAAACATTCAGAGACTACAGACTAGAGGCGCGCCGAATCGTAGATTTATAGACTAGATTTTTAACAGGAATCTAGAAATACGTATCGTCTTTAACAGAAATTCCATGTTAATAGTTAACAATAAATTCATATTATTATAGATTGTGTGAAAAGGCCATATTTTTGATATTTTTGCGAACTTACCCGTTTTTTCTTTATGGCGCGAAAATGATTTAATGTTTTTTGATTAATGTTTAATGGCGCCAGTTCGATAATATAATCAAACCGGTTATTTATACTTTTTTTTTTAAGAGCCCTTGGTAGAATAGAACGATAACCTTTCACCTAAGTTGCCAGCATTGTTGACCGCATTCTTAAAAAAAATAACATAACTTTTTTATGTTTTATTTATTATTAGTAGGTCGATAGATAACCTAGTTGCTAGTATTTAGGTACCTCCTTATGTTCCAGCATAGAATAAAGGTTGTGCTCCATTTGACTGACTTAAAAAACTATAAACCAGCGGGGCAATTGCGTAACACACTAACAGTAGCAATGGCTTTCATTTTGACAGTTCAACAACATTTTGCGTTATTTACGTTGTTGAGCAGACGATTTTTTCGAACATATGAAGCAATGGATTAGCAATCATCATCTGCCTAGCCTTTTCCCAACTATGTTGGGGTCGGCTTCCAGTCTAACCGGATGCAGCTGAATACCAGTATTTTATATGGAGCGACTGCCTATCTGACCTCCACAACCCAGTTACTGGGTAATACGATACCCCTTGGTAAGACTGGTTGTCAGACTTTCGGGCTTCTGACTACCCGTAACGACTGTCAAAGATCCACGAATGACAGCCGGGACCAATGGCTTAACGTGCTTTCCGAGGCACGGAGGGGTCTCAGTATGTAAAGATGGTCACCCATCCACAGACCAACCGCGGCAAGCGTAGCTTAACCTGATCGATCGACCTGTGCGGCTGTAATTATTTAGCCACGGACCCCTCGCAATGGATTAGCAATATCCTTCAAAATTATTAAGATATAAGTGGTTGAAAGTGTGCGCTATTAGAGTTCTGGCTAAAATGATATTTTATTGTTGGCATTTTAATGCGGTTTACTGCTAAATAATGTTCATAGTTGATGACCACATAGTTTTTAATTTGTAAAAATATTGCCAAAGTTTTCACGTATCAAGATTTAATTTATCTTTATACGTTAATTTAATGCTTTTTGTTTAGTAAAGTATTATCTAAGTTTTCGCTATAGAGGTGTCAAGCCGTCATTCAAAATGAACACGAGTGTTTTTGTATGAAAAAATATTGTAGGTACTCTACGATTTTTTACGAAACTATTCGATGTTAGTTATTTTTATTTTATATTGATTTTGATGAGGGCAGTGTAATTATTTAATTATGTATAGAAAAGGAGAGAAGATTTTTAAACAAAAAAAATGCTGTAAATTTTTCACTTCATTCACGAGTAAGCCACCCAAGTCGTAGTTTCTAGATACCTAAACAGGTGGCTATGACGGATGTAGGTATTAAATAACGCAATTCTAACTTATCTACGTCTTTTCTAAGTTACTGAAGAGTACCTCGCGGTCGTCGGATCTCAGAAATGAGATGACATATTGTTTCCTCAACGCAATCTGTGTCAAGATCACACTTGGCCAATCACAATCAATCTTCCACCACCCTTATCTAAAGGCCATAAGGTCGAAAATTCTTTAAATTAAACGAAAACATAAACTTTGTTTTGATCTGTGTACGGATCTCGAATAAAAACAATGTAAAGAGATCATTTAGTGTGGTCTCCACGTAAATAGGTTGAACGTGTTATGATTTCTGAAGCTTGTGTCGCAAGATGTTTCTAAATGTTTCCCTAATAAAGAAGATACAAAACAATAACAATGTGCTCCTTCCAAATTAGCTCCAATATCATTTTTATAAACAAGGCTGTTTTCGCTCGCTGTTGTTGCCAGTCCACCAGAAATCATGTCCATGACTCACCTTTGACCATAAACAATTATAATAAGCTCTTTCCTTTCACATTACTTATAAAAAGTAATAACCAATTTTTATTTACCAAACTGACTCGTTATTAACCGTTACCAAGTAGCTATTTAATTTATAATAAACACAATGCTAATTTTCATTTATAATCCCGTAAAGTATGCGCCGTGGCCCGTGGGTGCCGAACGATTTAATCAATGTTATTTATACAAGAGAAATCCGAAATGAGACGTAGTCTTATGCAAATCACAGCTAATGGACCTAGTTGTATTAACCTCACTGGAAGCCCACCCATATTAACGCTAATTTACATTAATTTCCATTCTTACTTCCACCTGTCAATGGTGAATTGATTCTCTATACTACATAAAAGCAAATTAAGAAAATATTAATTTTCAAATGACGTTTTCGCGCGTTCGAAATCCGAATCGTAATTAGTGTTGAACGCGATCGAACAATCGCTTTGTTGCAGTCGCGCCGAGTGGTCATCGATTATACGAGCAGATAGTGATGTTCCGTCGATGTCGAGACGTACCGGAGATGTATCGGCAGATAGTGTAATGACGCGCTATTAGGCTAGGTGTCGACGCGGCGCGGCGTGGGAGAGCCCGCGGCCTACATTTCCTTCTGAAACCGGCTAATCACGCGCGCAATTACTCTAATTCAAACGGAATTATTCCGGCGATGTAACACTTTAATTGAATTGTTGATGCGAGCATGTAATTCGTGAATGCGTGTTATTTCGATGATTGGTATCGTGATATTTGGTTGGTAAATATCGATATTGAGCGAAGGTATGAATTCGTATGTAATCGTTGTAATAATAACCCGAATCTACGAAATCAAATGTCATAACAATTTATAAGAATCAGAATTTAGTAACTTTACTGTGGGAAGCGCTCGTTACGAAACCACCGTGGGGCGAATTCCAGTCATCTTGTCATTCAAGGAAAAAATAATAATACAACCTGTTTACTCGTTTTGTTTTTTTCTTGTTGCACTGACAAGAAATAAAAAGGCGGTACGCGCGTGCGCCGGCATTCGCGCCGGCCCGCGATGCGTTCCCGCCAAAAAACGTGGCGCGCTCCGAATGCTTGGCGCGCTATACATTTTTGTTCCCCTGTGAGCATTTCCGAATGAACGATTAGAAGCGATTCCGCGTTTTCACGTCGATTCGTCTCGGATCGTATCGATGATTTGTGGCGTCACGATCTTTGAAATGCCTCGTTGTACTGAGAAACAACAGGTTAATTCTTTAACGTCTACGTCTGTGAAGCTGACTCGTAATTTAGAATCGTCTAAAACAAATGTTGTCCATTATAGTAATAGATACTAGGTTCTGGAATCGAGCTTTTTTTTACATTTTTCTGATTGCTGTCGATTTGTAAATGTCTTTTTTTGGAGAAAAAAAACCATTACGAGCGGCTTTTTATTTGAATGTACAGTAGGCTTCACTTATTTGCATGCTATTCACCTGTCCGGCATGATCGTGGCACCTAAAAAAGCTTAGCAATTGATTGAACTTTTTTTTTAAATTGATTGTGACGGTTTCTCAAGGTTTCTCAGCAGGTATTTGAATTTGGAAAATGTCAATGGCTTTTAAAGACTCATGAATTAAAATCTTTTCGTACCAACGTTCACGTAATCTTTTTTTTTCATTAAATAAAGCTAGGCATTACTTTTTTCAAAGCCATAGTCAAAAAATTATTTTCCAAAGACAACCCGTTTTTATACCCGCATAAAGGTCTTAATGCATATCTCCTTTAGCGAAGGAAAACTTTAAATTAATTTACGCTTCATAATATTTACTTAACATCATCAAATGCTTAAGATTTGTCTGAATTTTCTAAAATTAGAGCGGCTAGTTAATTATATACACTATATGTGATTATCTAGATTTTATTCAAGATAATTAGATTAATTCTTATCTCGATCTCGAACATTAAGAGTGAAGAATTAACACAAACAGTCATTTGGCATAGTTTTTTTATTATAAAAATGTGAACCCAATCAAGATAAAAAAAAATAACTAAGACAATGCACGTTTAATGATAACATCGACATCAAGCTAAAAAGATAACAACTGGACATCGTTTGCTAAAATATATAAAATTTAATATGCAAGACTGCACGCGTAAGAAACTAGGTACTGTTATTTTTACAATTTTGAATAGTAAATTATTATAAATAGGCGTAAAATATAGAACAGAAAGTATATCGATATCATTTCGTATTCGAAAATACATCCCTATTTTCGGTTGTGTTAAAGAAGTTCTTAGGAATAATTATGTTTTCTCAAGAAAAGCTACTTTGGATGCAATGGCTACCTTACAAAGTTTTCCACACCTTTCTGATTTACCCAATTTGTGATAAACGTCACTCAAGCATTCGCGAAAGTGCTTCTATGATCACTAGAATATATATCCCTTCATCCAATTCTATCATTATATGTACATACATACCTCATAGAGCTTATAAAGCCTCGCTCAGTCAACTCAGCCTATCGCAGTCCACTGCTGGACAATGGCCTCTTCCAGGCTGCCCCACAACGCCCTGTCCTCCTTCTCCGCATAAAACTATTATATAAACTTTATATAATCGAACGAACAATTATTTAAAGCAGTAGGATATTGATTACAATTTTCAAAAGCATCAATTCGATTTACAAATCTGTGTAAAACACGCGTTATAGTGTTGTAAACAACTGGTATTTACTAAGTATCGATAAAATACCTGCAGAAACACCGGTAGGTACATAACCACATACCATTGTGAGTGTTTACGAGTAATTCACAGCTAATAATAGTCTGTGAACGAATCAATCATGATTGTCATGTTATTATTGTTTTAGACGTTAATTTCAATTTGTTTGTTCAAGATTTTCCTTGTCTTTTAATTACTTTTTGAACCTCGTGTTTTTACTTAGTTAGAATGGTTTTTTTAGGTAAAGGGTGTTAACATAGATGGGACACACATAAAGTCATATTTTTAATTTGCTAGAGTAAAATGAAAGCTAAAATATTATACTAAATAATATCAATTACATCTGTCATTTTGGTCTAGCAATTAAAGAAACAGAGTTTAGTTATAAGCATCAACAATTTAACCTGCACCCAATTGCGTAACACACTTTCAATCTCAATCTGAATCATTTTCAACGATATTGCTAATCCATTGCTTCATATGTTTAAAAAATTTCTCTGCTCAACAACGTAAATAACGCAATGAATGTTGTTGAACTGTCAACATGAAAGTCCTACTGTTAGTGTGTTATGCAGCAATTACCAATCATCATGATCTTCATTGGCAGTCTTGTTTGATTCATTGCTGAGTATAGACTTCCTCCCTGTTCTGTCATGCAAGATTAATTTGCTAAACTAGGGAAAGAAATAGATGCTCTTGTAACTGATGTTCGAGAGAACATTGACAATATGGGTTGCACCCTATATTGTCACTATTTAACTTCGTAATCCTTCAGAACGAAAGAACAATGTTTCGATATGTACCGTGGAAGTGTTTAGCTTTCTGAGCGTAAAATGGGCTACCTACTTACAGATGGACATATATCTGGCTTTATAATAGGTACGAGTATGTTCATGCATACTAAAAAATAATTAATAATATTGCCAACAGTAGAGGCATCAATCACATACCTCCCTTCATCGAGAGGCCTGGTGTCCCAGCAGTGAGAACATTATAGGCTGATTATGTAACAGAAGTCGATAGATCCTTGCGTTATACTGGATCGATACCAAGGACGACTCGATCATAAGCGATTTTCACACCTTCCACGCTTTTGCTGTATCTCACATTATTTCGTAAGCCATACAAACTATCAATGAGACCAGTGCGGCCACGATATAGTAGGTACTATAGATAGAAGGTACTACTTAGTAATAAGACAGCAATTAAATATACCTAGTTATTTATAAGTAACTGCCCGGAGTCTCTTTTATAGAGGAACTAGCTGCGCCCCGCGGTTTCACCCGCATAATTGTCGACTCCGTAGGAATATCGGGATAAAAAGTATCCTATGTGTTAATCCTGGTTATGAACTATCTGTGTGCCAAATTTCATCCTAATCCGTTCAGCCGTTCGTGCGTGAAGAAGTAACAAACATACAAACACACTCACAAACTTTCGCCTTTATAATACTAGTTTGATACATCAGGCGTGATATGATATAATTGGCAAAATGGTTGTTCTATGCATTTCGGCCTTGAGGTACGCGAAAAACAAGGTTATGTGCATGTAATATATAATCCCGCACTTTCTAATTATGTTTACGAGAACTGCAGCCAGTTTTGATCTTACAGGCAATTTTTGTAGTCTTGAGAATTAATAGAAAATACTTTATTGTAATCGTGTTTATTGGTTGCATTCCATTAAAGTTGTCATTGAATACGAGGTCTGGTAATAAAAAGCAGCGGCAACAGAACTGCATGCTGTTTTAGTGCAAATTATGTATTTACTGCTTTGACTACTAATTGCGAACAAGAAGTAATGAGCCAACTAATTTATAATATCGTAATTATTTGTAAAGGAGGAACTGGTAACTTTATATCGAATGTTACTGCAGAATTATTGGGTGCGAACTCCGAGTTCAGCGAAATGTTACTGAGATTTGTGAGAATATCATGTGGTCGTTTTATATGTAGAATTTATGGTGTGAGAACTTCTTGGTCTACTGCTTGATAAGTGTTCCTTTCTGCTTCTAAATTTAGAATGTACCCTAACGTGTTTTTGTTTCTTTTGTTGCAGCTGTACAAAGAGGTCGAGTTCCCCCGACGCAACCGGCGGGGCTCTCCCTACCTGGCCAGTATGCGCTGGCCAACGGCGACCCCTCAGCCGGCCTCAACAGCCATCCCTACCTCTCTTCCTACATCTCGCTGCTCCTTCGAGCAGAACCCTATCCCACCTCCCGGTACGGCCAGTGCGTCCAGCCTGCCAACGTCATGGGAATAGACAATATCTGCGAACTAGCTGCGAGGCTACTCTTCTCCGCCGTCGAATGGGCGCGGAACATCCCCTTCTTCCCCGAACTCCAAGTGACCGACCAGGTCGCGTTACTAAGACTCGTCTGGTCGGAGCTGTTCGTCCTGAACGCGTCTCAGTGTTCTATGCCGCTCCACGTGGCGCCGTTACTGGCGGCCGCGGGACTCCACGCGTCGCCGATGGCGGCCGACCGAGTCGTGGCGTTCATGGACCACATCAGGATCTTCCAAGAGCAAGTGGAGAAGCTGAAAGCGCTCCACGTCGACTCGGCGGAGTATTCCTGTCTGAAGGCCATCGTCCTCTTCACGACAGGTAAAATTTTAGACAGTCTTTTTGGGGAGGCGCGGTTGTTGCTTTACAGAGTGGCGGGGGCTGGCGGCTCTGTGACTAACTACGGGGAGTTGCTTGTTTTGGTGAGGACGCACTTGGATGCGTACGCCGAGGCGGCGCGGGTGCAGATACAGCAGCCACCAGCTCCGCAGCCGTCTGCCGCTTCATCCGGGTACTATTCCACTTTGGACACGTCTTTGGGCGTCAACTCCTCGCTGTCCTACGGGAGCTTCCTATCTACCCCGTCTAGATTACCACCTAACTACACTAGTAGTCCTAGAATGCCTGAGGCTAGCACATCGTCACATATATCACCTTTCAAACTGTGGGAGGGAAGTGGGAAGCTTCCCAAGACGGACCAAGGAGGTTGACGTGTTACCGTATCGGTTTCGGGTCGGAACTGAGGTGTCGGGTTATGACAGAACGCTTGGCGTATGTTCGGAGTCGCTCGCGTATTTAACCGTTAACGTATTGCTAGAATATGTTTTTGTATACGGGGATAATAACTCTCGCTCCCCGAAGCGGTCGGACTCCATTCGTCCGGGGAGTACGCGACTTATTGTTCTCGAAGATTTCTTCGCGTATCTCGCGTTATTGTAAGTATTACGTATAAAATACGTGATATATAGGCATAGCTTCGTTGAAAACGATTACTAATATCGTCGAGACGTCTTAACGTATTAAGTCTAATTTATTTTCATGTAGATAACTAACTTTTAATATGAATACACGCGCGTAATTTATTACTAAATACTTTCGTTTCATTTTCGTTTTTATGTCTTTTTAACCCTTTTTATTAATTTAATTAAGCTTTTGATGATAAATTTGGATTAACGATGTTTTATAAATATGTTGATCTTGGCAAAAATATTCTTACTTAACAGTAGTTTATTGGATGGATGAATTATAAGTCAAATTACTTTGATGTTTATAGTTGCTTGGCAACGGATTTAAGAAGCCAATAGATCGTATAGAGGATTAGTGAACTACCGAACTTACAATTCATGTCTTATGTATTTGATAAATGGGTCGCTGTCTATAGGTTTTCGAGAAACTTTAATTTAATCTTTATAATAAGGAAGTTGATTAATAAATTTCTTGTTTGGAATGTGGTCTAAAATGATTGCGTCAATATTGTGCAATCAGAAATTATCCAATATTTATATTTGGATATAACTTAAACATAGTTTCCGTTTTGTAGCTTTGGGACATTTTTGCCAAAATGAACAAAGATTTTTACTCCATATTTAAGTAAATCATGAAAAAGTTGTTTAGGTTTACCTATATTTCTTAAAAAAATAGGTTTAATTTATTTTTAATTTAAAAGAAAAGGTATAAACACCTACATTACATGCAATGACACGAAAATTACTACACAGATTACTCTGTTTCAGTCGTCAGTAATTTGACTTTCGAAAGAAGAAGACAAAGCATTGTGTAACTATACAGACGATATACAACGTTTATTAGTAAGGGGGTTAGTATATAAGTAGGTAGAGCTATATTATACAGGGTGGCAGGTACATCGACGCACAACTTGTTACCATGGATCTACATATTATGTACAGACGCCATCACATCAAGCTACTACAATCTGTCAAATTTCTTTAATAGATTTTCAACTTTATCGCTAAAGCATAAGGTTCAAAGTTGATTGGGAAAATTTGGCAGTTTCGGGTAGCTTGATGTACTGGTGTCTGTAAGTACATGATTCTGAAAAGGATGATGATAAAGATTTTGAAATTTTTTGTCGGTTATTTAAAAAAATTTGCTGTTCAGTACATTTTCCCGCGTAAGGACCTATTGCACTTTTCCAAGAAATAGTTTTTTTTTTTTATAACTGACCAAATATTTCGCCTCTAGAATCATGATTGTGCTGAATTCATGTTTACATTTTGTGCGTTGATGTCCCTGCTACCCTGTATAATTATTGTATTTCGTAAAATTCATGATATATAGGATTACTGGTAATTAGTGACCGATACCTAAACACGTGATTGTACCCATGATAACAAACAACTTTTACTATGGGACCAAACCTGAAATCGCGAAAAAAAAAAATAAAAAAAAAATCTGCTGTTCAGTACATTTTGACCAGTTAGGCGAACATAAACGACTAAACAGCAGATTTTTTTTCGCAATTTCAGGTTTGGTCCCATAGTAAAAGTTGTTTGTTATCATGAGTACAATTACGTGTTTAAGTATCGGTCACTAATTACCAGTCACCCTATATAGATACCTACTGAAAGATACCTAAGAAGCTTTCATTTCAAGGATATATCGAAGAAAGCAATTCTCACGGACGCAAATAAAATAATAATAATACTAAAACCTGCATATTAGTAAACAAGTAGGTACTGCACACTAACTTAGCTAGAAATTAATACAGAAATAGGTAATAAACTTTCGCTTTCCCAGGCTTACGATCGCGAAATTTCCAGTTTTACAACATATTAAAAGTCTTTGACAAATTTTAATGGCTACTTGTATAATTTTATCCGACATTAACTTTTAGGGTTGTAATCGTGGCGTATTGCGGATATTTTGTGCGAATTACGCAGATTTTTATTTCTTTTTGATTATTTAAAGTTAGGAATTATTACTGTTCTTCGTAATTATTATCTTACTTTTTATTGGTTATTATATATAAATATAAAATTGTACTTATATTCTTAATGTTTTATTATTTCTTTAGTAGTACCTAAAATGCGGTTGTTAACTGAGAGTAGGTTTCATTTACACTTAGGTAACATCTAATAATCAAATTTTTACTAAGATTCTATAGAAGATACACATAATCAGCCAATAATGTTCCCACTCAGTATAGCCTTGTAATCTACCACGCGGTCCCAGTGCGGGTTTTCAGATGTCACAATGTCTTCGAACTTTTTAGTTCTAGGACATGCCGGTTTTCTCACGATGTTTTCTTTCACCGTTTTGAGAGCAGTGGTGATGAAATAATTACACAAAGTAACGCCTGTCTGGGTATAGAAGATAGAATACTCTTTATTATGTATTATATCATAAAAATTACCTAGATATATAAATCTAGATCTCTATAACCGTCGCCATTCGTATTTTCGTGACATATTTAACGTCTAATACTAAATCAGCCAAGAATTAACCCGATGACATTTAAAACATCATAATTAAGGCTGAGGCCTTAATTATGATGTTAATAATAATAAGATGTAAACAAATTCGTAAAATAAGATGTTTCGTATAATTAATAAGTTTGTATTTATTAATAAAATGATAATTATACGAGATCACATTTCACGCGCACACGCATTTAAATTTGACTATAGATATGAATGAGACATATACAGAAAATGTAAAATGCAATCTGCACAATATTGTCCGGGTAGAATTACATTGTCCATTATTTTAATATAAACTTAATTATATTAATAGTCCTCTAGACCGTATTTCGGCCATAGCGGCCAATCTCAATAGAGACTAGACTTCGTCGCGGGAGAAATTATAGTGCACAATTGTGTGTGCAGACACAGGTGCACTCTCTCCCTCACTCAACCCGGTAATAACTAGGAATCAATCATTCGGAAAACCTTGCGACGAACATTTTATTTGCAAACACGTGTCCCATAGAAAAATTGGACACACCTACTACATTTTCACATACAGCGTTTTATTCAACGTCTCTCAACTTTACCGTATTTTGTACCGTCGCAACTAGCCGTCCCCTACGATTGTCCGCATAAAACTCGTCCTGCACTCGTCGGCTAGTCGTACGATAATCTCTCGAGCGCGTGACGAGACGCTTCCGACGTGTCGACGACACTTTCGCCACACACCGGGGTGTTAGACTTTTGATAGCAGACCAGTAATAGAAGACTGTAGATTATTGTTATTTTCTGTGTTGGTTGGTTTGGTTTAGTAGGCGAACTGGGAATACAAAATTTTGATAATAAATTGTTACTTATAATTTAGGTTTACAGTGTAGATGAAGTTTCAAAAATATTTTTATAGACATACTTTTTCTTTAAGGAGTCTGGATTAGTGCCCCGTTGATGGCAATAGGCGCGCCCCCCAACACCTAGAGCTTTTTTTTATTATTTAATATGGTGCAATCTGCCTAACCCTTCGGGGATCACATTTGTGATGTTATGTTATATAGATTTTTTTTAAAGACGTCCTTTAAATTACCTGTATCAAAATATACTAGTAACTTTAGTGCGACAACTAAATAATTCTAACACCAGCACTAAAATAACAACCTAAAACAAATAACAATCAATTGTCAATTACAATTACTACTCCGCTCGTAAGACACAAGCCTCTAAATTTCACTACTTCACTCCTTCAATAATGATTATAATTTAGTGGTGTATCACAGTTTTAGTGGTCGTTCGCGACTTGCGGTGTAGTCTACGCAACGGTAGTAAACAGTTGAATGCGTAAAGTTAGCAGACATGCAGTGATTGAAGGATATTACAAGTTCGGATATATCCGTGATATATCTGTGGCTGTCAAATGGGCATCGCATTGAAAGGGTTGGGCCCGGAGCGCATGGTTCGAATTTTGAATGTGCATTTTGACATTTCAAGGGACGTCTTGGCGAATAAAATTGTAATTCTAGTTTGGAGTGTCACAGTAAAAACTTTTTAGATGTAAAACGAAAAAAACTCAAAATAAATTAACCTATTATCAGTCAGAAATGTTTGGTATTTTATATTTTTATTGATCGATTTCTTTGATGAAGTTCTTGTACAAGCGATAGACACTATAGTGTGTTGAATAGTAAGTAATACAGTATACTTTGGTCATTATGTGGACTTTATAGTGTAATTTAAACGCAACATGACAGGTGTCGTGACATCGTTTTTTATTAGAAGGATTGATTCGTCATTTCCATTTAGTTTTCTTGAGATTGATCCGTATGTTTTTGTGGCAAAATGTAGACTTTTTAATACTGGTTCTAAAATGCATTTGGCCCAGAAATGACAATAGAGTTGAAAGTTTAGGGTAAATCTGTTACATTACCTTGTGTACCAACTTTTACCCTTGCCTTGTAGGTAGACAGAATATACCGTTCTATTTCATTTATATCAAAGAACATTATCTGTTTTATTTTTACAAACAGAGGCTCGCGTCATGTACTCCATAGACAAACCTCCTTACTGAGCCATTCTTTTTCCCGATCCTTATCGCGATATAACTGAACAGCTATAAGTACGACACCTAACACAACACTGTCACTACACCAAACTGAATATAAAACTAGTTACAAGTAGGTACTGAACGACCAATACACCTTGAGCTTCCTTGTTCCTCTCTTCCTACAAGGAAGTGTTAAACGGGGAAGGTTTTGTTCCTCCATAGAGGGGTCTAGTGTGAATGGTTCGGTATTACGCCTGGGGGTACGATGAATATGCAACACCAATAAATGTAGTTTTATCCACGCCGGCTAACTTTCTCCGAGCACGGGCGCAACTCGAATCGGTCGAGTAATAGTTGTACGAACTAACTTTGCGATGTAGTTGGATTATCGCAGATTGATTTTTTAATTTAATTTTAATTGTGCTTCTGGTTAGCTAAATGATTTAAATTAAAATTGTTATTATTTCAGTAAGTTTAAAAAAAGATAAATATGTAACAGACTCTTAGTCAGCGTGTCATAAAAAATGTGTGATAGTAGTCAACCGTCAAGAAATATAATTTATACGTAGATATGACGCACGGTGTATTTACCAATATTGCACTAAATCTGAATATGACATAATTATTGTGGTTCACAAAATAATTAATCACTTATGATACCTGCATTTAAATTAAATCTTCACGCATTTTAGTAGGTAAGTAAATAAACTGCTAATAGTTAAATAATTGGTTTATTCACATCTACAAAATGGCAGCCGAACAACGTCGTAATCTATCAATGTATGATACGACGAAAACGGTCCTGCTTACCTATTGGCAATCGTGTAGACCTATACTGCGTTCGAGATTTAGTTTTCAAACATGTAAACAAAAACGAGTTTTAGGAAAAACAACTATAAAATCTACACATAAGTTTCAGTTTGCGCTATAACTTCATATTTTTATGACTTTTTCAATAGTACTCGTAAGTCTAAAATCAACTTAATTTATACGTTCATAAAGTTGATATTTGTTTTTGTGGAAATAACATCAATAGGAAACAAGGATTCGAATAGGCCTTAGGTAGGTACATTGCTATAACTTATACACGTAGGTATAATATACATTTCATATAACAATATTGCATTTGCATGCGACCGCCACAATTTACGTTTGAAACTGAATGAACAGTGTTTTTATTGCATGACTTGACTTTATTATTATTACAACAGGAAAACCAACTAATTATGAGATACGACATTATTACAGACTGAGCAACGCTTAACAAGCGTATCAATTATTTTTTTCACAGAAAACAAACGAAGGTAATTTATATTAAACCTAGCTTTCACGTGAAATTTCTTGCTTCCCCGACCCACCCCGTAGCATATAGCATCACCTGCCCGCGCTTTTACTTCGTTTAGACTTTTTTTCTTTCTGCTCGGCTCCTAAGTGTCTTAGCGTGACATTAAGTAGCCTATAGCCTTCCTAAAGAATCGGGCTATCAAATCCAAAAATAATTTTTCAAATACGACTGGTAGTTCCAGAGATTAGCTCGTTCAAACAAACAAACAAACTCTTCAACTTCATTATTAGTATAGATATAGATTTACATAAACGTCAAAATCCGTTGAGAATTCAATATTTTATTCTGAAGCTAAATAATTAACTTGCGAAGAAAAATGTAGGTTTGTTGGTTGTAGATAATTAATATTATCATATGGCTTCGTAGGTATTTGTCGTGATGGCTATTCATGTAAATGAATTCTATTAAAAACTTAACGAATTGCGTATGTTGTAGGATATATTGTCCTTATTTTGGCTTGATAAGCAGTATTTGGTATTATATGAATTAATTAATTAATGAAATGCACCGACCCCAGCGTGGTTTGACCAGACTCGGTTAATCGAATGAACCCCAATTCGCACTAACCCCTATATAAATAATGTGAATACCTGAATATTCGGTAAAAATTCAATGTCTTGCCAAATACCGAATGTGAAATAAACTCAAACTCGAAAACCAAACTCAAACTTAAAGCATTTTTTTCCATTAAACCATTGACAGACACTTTTAAATTGTCAAGGAGTCGGTCAGTCAGAAATATGAAGCTAGTTGCCCATTCCAAAGCGTAAAAGATATATACCTATGGAGAAGATCGGGTAGGAAACTCCATGGAAAAATATTAGTTACATAATGAATGTTGAATTTATATTTTTATGTGAGAACGATCTACAAAAGACAACGGGGTTATTTATAAACGATGATTAAAGTTAAGTGACGTTCAAACGTCAAAAAATTATGGTTAAACAGTCGCTAATCACTACACAACTATAAGCAACGTTTATGAATAAACGGGTATATTTGTCCCATCTCTATTAATTAAATTTTAAAACGTGTTAAGTGATCATTCATGCTGTCTGGTAATAAAACAGTTAGCTAAATATTCGGACGCTTGTAAAATGTTGTGTCGTGCAGAATATTTTAATTTATTTTTTCGTGACAGCTCATTGAACGAGTATTTATTAATATACTTGAGCCGATAATTTATAATGGGTTGTTTGATTAAATAAATCTAAATCGATCTGCTTGGATTAATACTTAGTAATCAATTAAATTTCAAATCTTTGGAAGAAACACTATCGATTTATTATCGTTTAAATATCTCATCTTTTCTCGTGTCAATTTCTCGTAAATGATGTATTAGAATATTTTAGTTTTGTGCATCGTTTCGTATAACGTTGTTTTCTATATTTAGAACTAGCTTTTGTCCGCGCCGTCGCCCGCGTAGATCTCGGAAAATAGTCTACGGGAACATATACTACCGGGATTAGAAGTACTCTATCTATTAATCCAGGTTATAAACTATCCATGTACCAAATTGCATCTAAATCTGTTCACCCGTTTTTGCACCAATCTTGAACATATATCCAGACAAAAATTCTAAAGACTAAATTTTCGGAATTAGAATCGTTACCAGATCTCGTAGCATTTTTTTTTTAATATTTATTGTACAGTTTTGACTTCTACTTTTATAATAAGTATGTATAGATTAAAGTCGCTTGCCTGTCGTCTGTGTCCGCGTTGTTCTTTTAAACTACGAAACGGATTTGATGCGGTTTTCACCACTATTTAGAGAAATTATTACGGAAAGTTTATGTGTAAAATACATTTATATTAACTTAAAAACGTAATAAAGAAGAGGTGTTTCTTCAAGTCGTAAAAACCGTACGAAGCAGGGGCGGTCCATAGTATATTTATTAAAATTATACAATACAATGTAGACTGTACTTATACGCAAAAATGTTACCACAGACAGCGAGTCTCATACGCAATCGTGACTCAATGTAACAAACTCGACCAAACACTGCACCGTAACCATGACAACGCACTCTGTAACAGAAATCACAATTACAACTTATTAGACACAAATCAATATAATTATTCGTATGGCCGACCACCTTAGATATTCCCATACAATTTATGAGAGGTTATGTAATTTTCTAAGTGCCGTAAATGTTGTATCGATGACTGCCCAAGTGCCCATTGAGTTGTAAGTATTTAAAGGGCCTTACACACCTTTCTTTGGGCAGTTGTTTCTGTCGACCTATTCCATAAATATTTTACCTTGATAACCTAGGTCAAGCAAGCTGTCAATTCTGTCTATCCCTGGAATGACATCTTTTCACTTTTTAAGCTCACTTCATCTACGTTTTTACGGTGAAATTTTTACCGCATACATCGCCTGTACCATCCGCGTATTATCTACACTAGTCTAGTCTAGGTAACATTATTTAACAGATAGAAAAAAGATGTCACATGAAATAAAGTCGTTTGTGACAGAAATAGGTAAAAATACGGAATATAGAGCCATGTCTAAATTAAATTAGTCAGCCACCGACCATGAGCGTCAAGTATAAGGTCTATGAACCCAACGTCAGCCGCCCCGATAGATAGACAGAAATTGATAGAATATAATATACTTTATTGTACACCAAAATTACAGACACCTGATTTTGAGCGAAAGCACCGGGATTTGACGGTGTCAATAAACGCTCTTGAGAGAAACACCAACTTACTTTCATAAATAAAGTTTCAGTGATGACATTCGACGGAACCGGAATAAATCAACGTTACGTTTCTTGTAAACGCGGTTTATGGTAAACCATTTTCTAGATTTGTCCAATAATCTCACCAGCTCGCAAACTGAGTCAAACTCAACCTCAAAACATTTATTTCAAATAAACCATTTACAAGCACTTTGTGTTGTCAAGGAGTCGGTCAGCTAGTCAGTAAGTTGAAGCTTGTTGCCCTATCCAAAACGAAGATCTCTATGGAGAAGAATTGGCGAAAAACTCCATGGAGTTCTATTTTAAATCAAGATATTACAAAATCCTTGCTACATTATTTTTGTTGCTTCAGTGTCATCTGGAAGGACTGGTTTGCCCATTATCTTGCGCAGACCATTCCTCAATTTAGTCGCATAGTGAGACCGACTCTTTAAATTAAGTTTACGCGTAGTCACGTTTGACGCGTGTGACTATATTTTATTTATTTAATTAGCATATGAATTTCGTGCGGAATTTAGGTAACGATTGTCGCCTACTGTCCTTTTGTTTAACTTTAATCGTTTCTAATAATAACTCTTTTGTTGTTTCTGGTATGTCTTGCTTCATTCATAAAAAGATTGTGAAAGAATCCGCGTCTTTTTCCTTTCATTCCCTTCCTTTTTTTCTCGTATATACATATAATTTACTATTCAACGGATACCTATCAAAACCTTAACGGTTTTTACTCCGACCCACCATTGCATCAACACAATGCCTTCTGCCATTTTAACAGGTGTGGTTCGATTATTACAAACAAACTCTTCTGTACTAGTCCGATCCATGAAATCCACTGAAGCAATTCCTATTTTATAGGAGCTTAGTCTCTGACCCGAAATAAAATAAAAAACGATATGATATATCTACCATTGTTTTTTTCTTTAGCACCATTATTCCTTCTCTTTGCGACACAGCTGCACAGGCACTTTCTATAATGATGAATCATAAACCTCTATAAGTATTCCAAAACGGGGCTTCCCCAGTTCCCTACACAATTCTATTTTTAATTCAAACCCAGTTCCGCATCGAACTTAAGACTATTTTAATACGTTAACACATCAAAAACAAAGACGGTTCCCTCAAGCATATCCTTCAGCCTAAAGGCGGTGGTGACAAATACAACTATCTCTTTCTAGCTGTAGGTGCAGCAGGTTAGTGTGAGTGGTGTGTACGTCTAGATAACGGTACACAGTTCGTGACGACGAGGCCGCGGGACGAGTCACGATTTGAAAAAGTGTCGGGCCGACGGGACGAAGTCCCTGCGTTCCAAGATGATATTGCTTGGTGCAAGACGTAGGATACATACTGAGGGGATTTGAGCCATATTGACCTTTTATGAGGACCTATTCGGTGTCAAAGACTGCCAATAACATGCTTGTGAAACAAGCGGGCAGGCGGGAAAGCGTAAACTTAATATTACCTACCTCTTTCTAATCAGGTTGCCCTTTTATTTTCAATAATTTCAAAAGGATTGTTCTTCTTGAACTATGAAGTTTTTCCGCTCATTAGCCTGCGGGGTAATTGCGTAGCACACTATCAGTAGCAATAGCTTTCATTTTGACAGTTCATCAACATTCATTGCGTCATTTACGTTATTGAGCAGACAATTTTTTCTAACATACGAGTATGAAGCAATGTATTAGCAATATCCTTCAAAATCATTCAGTTTGTGATTAATCGTGTGTGTACAATTAGGGTGCCGGTTGCCCTTCTATTTTCAATAATTTCAAAAAGGTTTCTTCTTAAGCTGTGAAGTTTTTCTTTTCACTAACCTGAACTAAGTACTAATATTCGATTTCTTTTGAGTACTTTTGACAGTGAAGGACACGACCAATCTCTTTTCGCGTCAGTGAGCGGAGTTCGCGCAGCTGAATTTTGGGCCAAAGATGTTTGAAGTTTTGCCATCGATACGCTAAGAAGAAGATCCCTAATCTTCCTAGTAATCCATTGCTCTGGCAATCTTAGAAAACCTACCATCTAGCATATCTGTCAAACAATTTTGTTCGTCCCCAAGACCTACTTTCATAACCAGCAAAATCGGTGTAACGTCCATTCTCTACGATATTGTCCCTGTCTCACCATTTTCTTCATCTATCTCTCGTCGCCTCTGACTTAGACCACATCAACCAAGCTGCATACTGCAACAGTATTACACGTTCTTTATATCAGCGAAACTTTAATACATGAGACGCTCGCAACATGTATACTTAGGAAAATTCACTGCAAGGTACCTTCAGCTTGGTTATCTGGAGATACGGTTACAGGTAGACAATTTTATATTAGACTGACTGCCTTGTTGGTCTAGCTTGGTGCCCTGGGTCCGATACTCATTCTGAGCAAAGTGTAGTAGGATTTTTTTGAAGCCACTGCTTTGCAGAAATTCTCAGTAGCACTCTAAATTAGTGCTTCGTTATTGGCAATAGGCTTGCCCTGAAAATGGGACCTTTAACTAACTGGCGATATACATATGTGTGTCATATACTTCCCGCCTGTACATTATGCCCTTATTCCTCATAAGGGCATAATGTACAGGCGCCAGCACATCAAGCTACCCGAAACTGTCAAATGTTTCCAATCAACCTTGAACCTTATGTTTTAGCGGTAAAGTTGAAAATCTATTAAAGAAATTTGACAGATTGTAGTAGCTTGATGTGGTGGCGTCTGTACCAGCCTAATTTAAGTGTAGGCACGTGCTACACGAGAACAGGTCAAGCTGTTGTAAAAACATCAGCCAGTCAACAAGGGTTCAAAGCAATAACACTCCTCTATCTGATTTCTTCTTGATGATGTCTCATTAATAAAGATTATCTGTTCAGCAGCTTGTAAAGTAGTACACATAGGCTGGTTTCTTATTGCCAATAAAATTATTTACAAAAGTCTGCAAATGATAGTAAGCCATCGTTTACAAAGCTTCTCACTCTATTCTACGCATCCCAATACGTTGTTGCATAATAGCAATAGTCCTTAACATGTCACCACTTAGCTGATAGCCGATAGCCGATGGTCTATGGACATGGCCGTGGCCCGGGCGATAGCCTCCGATCCTTGGAACCTGTTCCCGCGGTTAAATTTTAACAAATTGCGCGAATATACTGATATTTCGTTTTAATTTTATCTTCCTGAATAATACTGATTTTAATGAGAACTTAGATAAATATGAACTGAAAATATTTTGGACGCCTACAAGGGGTCAATTAGCTAGCGGAACTCCACAGACGAGGTATCGAGATGAAGGGATCAGGGTAAGAACCACTTTTGTCACCTAATGAACAAACTGAGATATTACTAATTAAAAGATAAGATCTTAATAAAATAGTGTCATTTATACCACCCAAGGCACTTTAACTGTAATAGGTATAATGGTATAGGGGGAGGGCTGATCGGTCCGGACATTGTATGTTTTTCCCTGTAGCGATATTTTAAAAGCATGAAAGCTCGGAGACTATGGATGTTATTGCCCTGTTGTTTTTGACAGAACATAGCGACAGGTATTCAGACTGCATTGCCAGTTGAAAAATATTAAAAATGTGACAAAAGTTGTTCCTTCAAATCTTAATATGATTAAACAACAAGAACACGATCTTGGAAAATCATCTTCATCACTATATTATGTCCTAGGGTGCACGCACCATTTCCTTATCTACTTACATTTTTATTATGCTGCATTATGATGATACTGTAGGTAATTGAATTGTACCCAAATTGCGTAAAACACTTTCAATCACAATCTGAGGGTTTTGAAGGATATTACTAATCCGTTGCTTCATAAGTTTTGACGACTCTTTGAGGTGAACTGCCAAAATTAAAGACATTGCGATCAGTTGTCATTTTATGGTGTTACGCTATGACCCCGCTCGGTTATGTAGAAAGGTGTTTAATTTAAAACCACGGATGAATCAGCATTATTTTCATCTGTTAATATTACAAAGTAAACCTTCTTCATATTTATAACACAGGCCCACAAACTCATATTCTAAGCGCCCACAATCTGAATGACAAATCAAAAACTTTTAAAACCTCAACAATAAGTTTGCCGAGTCCAAATTTGGCTTATTGTTGGAACCGAGATAGCAACCAACCAGCTTTCCGAATGCTTCCTGACCGCGCCAATCACCAACCTATTGTACCCAGATTACTTGCAAATTCTATTAAAGAAGAAATTTTCGCAAAGCCAAAAATTTCAACAACCATCGTAGCTTTAATACCAGTCATTGTAAAATGTAAATAAAGGTACCGCGTAATGTATGCTGTAGTACAGAATAATTGGATAACGGCAGCCCAACATGTGGTTTCGTGGTCAAGATATATGGATTTCCTATGACTATCGAGTTTTTGATTGAAATGTCAGTTACACGATGTATAGAAATTTGTTGAGAAATTGATTGTAGGACCATTATTCTTGGCTTGTCTTTACACACAGCTGGCCAATACAAATATGCAGACATCGTAATAAATATTAATAATATACGGAGAAAATAGAGAGAATTTGCATTAAGATGTAATCTGTGGAGTAGCAAGTATCTTCCTAGCTATCAGGTATTGATTGTGAAATGATATTCAAGCAAAGATATTAACACCTTCCCTGAAAATGCGGTCTTTTGGGGAACTTTTATTCGAATTATGTCAAAAGAGAATAATATTGTATTGCTATAATATTGCGACCACAGATTGCGACGCAAACTTCCCAATATGTTCGATAACAAATAATTTCCACGAAAACCATAGAGAATATGAAATGTAACAAAAGGGAGACGAGCAATAAAACATAGACACAGATGCGTACCGAATCCTGAGGTCACACTCGTTGCATAATATTAATATCCTACACCAAAAAACACAACAAATATACGAAAAATTGACATTCGCCCGTTTCCAATTGGACCCTCGTCACGTGTCAAAGAATCAAACACAGAATCATTGCAATTTCCCAGACAAGAGAAAACGCACTCTAATTCTAACACACAAAATGCAATTCTGTTCAACAAAATTTATTGAAAGAAATCGACGCCAATCCATCAATTGAATAAAGTCGTAACTTTTAATTCTGACAATTAGATAAAGACTTTGTTTGCATGGAATAAAATTGCAATTTGAATGATAGAAAAATGTTAACCCTAAAAAGGTGAATGCAAATATTAATCAGGATGATAAGTGTGGGGTGTTACATTCTTGTTCGGATTGCGTTTGTCTGTCTGTTTATCAGATGACATCGTGACGGGTTGGTAAGGGTTGTAACAATGACGCGTGCAGGTTTTATCAGTGACCAGAGATAATTCGCTTCAACGCTTGAAATAAAAGACCTTTTTGCTTTTCGGTGTTGCGGATTCATTTATCTTGTTCACCTTGTTATACAGGGAGTCATGTTCTCAACATTTTTGTTTCTTTAAAGCGCCTTTAAGTCGTTGTGGGTTCGAGGGTGGGGTTTCTTTATTTTTGCTTATTAAGAAGGTAAGGCCTACTACAATTTCTGTAAATTCAAGAAATATAATTTTGTTTAATAAAATCTTTTTTTTTTTTGTTACTTCCCCATACTTCTTCAATTTTCCTTATCTTGTACTTTCTCCAGCCAATCGGTCAAGAACGAGTCCGAATCGTCACGCCAGTGTCTCTTTCGAAAAAACTTTTATGTGTCATGACTTCCCAAAACAAGACCCCTGTGCGTAGAATCCCTATTTCCATACCCAAAAATGCTCATCCCGTAAACTCTCCCTCCAATCTCCGAGATAACGCAATCGATTTCGAGTACCCAAGCGACCACTCGAAACCAAATAAAGCAGAACATTAGTTCGTGCAACCAATATTAATTAGCAGATGCTTATCTCGTCTTATTTAGAGTCTGCCGTGAGCATGTCCGCCTGACCCTGCCTAGGTCGTCATATATACCGCTAGAGGGTTAAACCACAGAATAAAGTACCTACAGAATGTCTGGTCGACAACGCGGTATTGGCACGCGCCCACTGAAATGTTTAATTTAGTTTTCGGTTTCGAATTGCAGTTTTCTCGATTTTACACTTGAGTTTATTACTATTTTACCACATCAGTGGTAGTATAGTACCTACCAGTCTATTCTGCAAGTCAATTCAGGTGAAGTGAACTGTCATCCTACCTGATGCTACCCATCTAAGTTTTGACGGCGAGATTTTTACATAACAGCACTACTATAGGCCAACCGCTTAACTGTGACGTTGCCTGAGGTATCAGCGCGGTGCGGGAGGGGTGTGGTGACGTGATGCGAGAGCTCAGTGATTCGTCAGCTTGTGACAACTATCACCGCTCCCGCACCGCGCAGCTACCTCGGCAACGTTTCAGTCAAGAAGCTTATAGATAATATAAATCTTTCATATATCTATGGTGTTGCCATCTGATATTGCTGATCTGAGGCCCTGTTGCCATAATTATTTATTTTTTAATACTTTAAAGTTTTGTTATATTATGTCAATAAACGCATTTTCTTTCTTCCATTCTTTATAAAATACTACAATGAGAACTACAGTAATCACTAAGTCACAGTCTGCAATGAGGCTTTTATTCCTCACACAAAATGGCAACACCACAGTACAAAATATCGTAGTGTAGCCATTTTGCTAAGCCACTAATGTTTCCTTGAAGACTAAAATAAGGTCCGTATTGACCTTATAATTGCATATTAGTAGATATTTACTTTGTATTGTTGCTTGTTTTCGTGATAAGTGCCTATAGAGTTTATAGGATTAGTGTTATGTCTTTAATGGCGCATCGTTAGAGGTACAGTTATTTTGAAACAGGTTGTTGGTACGTTGTATAACCCACATAGCAGCCGGTCTATTCTGTAAAAATCTTACAGTGAAAACTTTTGGTGAAGTGCTTGAAGTGAGTTGTCATTCCACTCGATACTAGTTATTAATACTTTTGACAGCTCACTTCACATAAGTTTTTACAGTGAGGTTTTTACAGACCAGACCGGCTGGTTTAATGACATAGGTACGGATTGACTTTCGTTAAATTAAAGATCGATGACTATTTCGTCGCTTTTTATCGAAACAAAAACTTTTACATATACTCAAAATGCCAAGGGAACATAAAAGTTTACCAATATTTTTATTATATTTAAATTTATTGATCCAACATTGGGGCATCGAATTATTTTTGTAAAATATAACTATAAACAAAATTTAATCGGATTGGATATGCAAGGTGTTTGTAAAGTGAAATATATTGAATATTTTACTGGCCATTGTTTCCAGGTCAGTAATATTATTGACAATTTGTTGTTTTTATTCGTAAATTTTATTTTATTTTAAAGAAAATAAAACTGACCGCGACTGTATAAGGTTGAACGGAATCTATATTTTGAATTCCCATTTTTTTTTCATTGTCACCTCTTTTAACAAGTCCAGTCATCTTTAGATTAAGTTAACCGCAATAAAACCTGTAATTAATGGCAGTTAACTAAACTATAACCGTATTAAATTACTGTTCAGTTAATCCTAAATCGCGCTCGTACGTGATAGGTTAGCAACCTGCCTGTTCTCGTTCGATCTTTAACCTGAACCTAATAGATCTAGCACACAATGGCGGATGACGTCTTTTTGACGTAACGTCAGAATTTCGCTATTTATTTTTGGAACAGCTTGTATGTAAATCGTCAATTGTTGTTGTGTGTATGTGTGCAACCAACTTTAGGCGAATATTGCAAATTGCGTAAAAATTTTAGTCAACATGCACGTGCGGAAAGAATATCTTAAATAGTGTGCTTTCGCTATTTTATTTTAGAAAAATCCTAAGACACTATTAATTACTGCAAAAGGTTCTTACATCTTAACACTATTCATTAATCTCCTCTTACACAGCAGTGTATCAAGTATTGCCAGCTTCATTTTTACAAAAAAAAAACTTAAACATATAAAAATAATAGTACACAAACAGATATCAGCATAATTATCCATAACCCATCAACTGCGATCGATAAATGAGAAGCTAAAAACAGTGAGTCAAGGGGTCGACGGGACCGAGACAATGGCGTAGGGTTGCGGTCACAGATGTCGTTTATCGGACGCTCGCCTAATCTTTAACCCTCTTAGCATTTGAGGGTTGTGTTTACGAAAATGGTAAATGAATTTGATTGGGGTTTAGTAGCACTAATTTATCTTATTCGATTTTATTTTTGTGTCACGAATTTACTTAGAAGTATAAATGATGTGTTTCATAAGACGTAACAAAAAACTACAAAAAAAAAACCATTTCCTTTTAATCTCTACAGTCTTCAGGTGTTCTCAAGCTTTAGGTTCTTGCCTCAGCCCATACTTGAACGAGCTTGTCTTAAAACAAGGTTCTATTGCAGCCATTCCAAGTTCCAATGCTGGAAATAAGTCAATAGCTTTGCTCTTTTCATTAACTAAATAACTTTTGAACATCGATTTTTGAAGTGAAAACTTCTATAGGCGCGTTGGGCATTTTTTGAGATGGAAAAAACCATTGAACTCGCGACACTGTTACCGACATCGCGCTACATTCGGATGTGTTCGGCTGTCCTCGGGATGTACTCGGTTTTAATGTATTTCCGATATGTCAGTGAGTGATGGCAAAGTATTCAGTTTGTGTTTTGTTTATATGACGATTCAAAAAATACACACGTAATTGTTCAAGTTTTCACTTCTGTCGGCACTCCCGGAGTGCCACTGTGTTTTTTTTTTTATTATTTACATGCTTATTAAGAAATCTTAAATACAATTGAAAATGTAACATTAAAAAATATAAGTATATTGTGTAGAAGTACATACAAGGAAAAAAGGGAAGCATCGCTGCCATTGGGAAAAGTGCCCAAAAGGCTGGCAGCGTTGCCACGTTAGATGGTAATGCTGATTCTAATATAAATTGTTCCTAATCATCAAAAACTCAAAGAAAACCCATCCCAATAATACTCACTTACCCCTTCATTCTGCAGGATATGTAAATACCCCCACAATGATAGCCGTATAACTTTTTAGACCGTGTTTGTTCAAATCACTCTGGTAAGGGGTAAGGGGTGACCACATTAATTGAATTACGTGTCGCTTCACATTATGCCTGCGTCGGGTCTACTATTTGAGTTTACTTTATGACTACTCACACAAATTGGTGTAAGAACTTCCCTACTACCAGGGTGTTATGATTGTAAGTAGGCGTTTTAGTTGCGAGGAAAATGTGATAACTTTAATATGATGAAGAAAATTTCTACGCCCATATTCTGGAAAGAAACTATAATGAATAAATTTTGATTAAAAAAATTGCTTTGAGTGAAGAGTGGTCTGAATCTGAAATCTGAGTTTCAGAATATAGGTAGCATCGTTTTTTAATAAGAGTCATACAGTGTCTCAAAATCTTCAGTAAAACCCTGACCATTTTCCCTCAAAGAATAAGCTCTTTTCCTATCTGTTGACAGCAAACACCCTTTTAATTCACACCGATTAGATGATTGTACGCGCTTACCACCCCACTAGTTCCGTGGCAAACAATCCGAACGGAATAATTCCGCCCAAAGTAAGGACAGACGTCACCAACTACTTGTATCTTGCCATTGTCTTCGACCGCCGAAGTTCGGGTCTGATAAGGAGATGGGCCCACAATGTCCCAAGTTTGTTAACATGGGGATTTGAAAAGCCGTTGAAACCGTTTAGACGTTGCAAAAGCGACAGGTGAAACGCTTTTCTTTGCTTATCTGTGTGTTTACTCCGATAAGTTCAGAATAAGGCGCCCGACGTTTCTGGTTTTACCTACGTGTTCTATTTTCGAATTTATTCTTTGTTGCCAGTAAAAAATTTTACATTCTTTATTTAAATAAATGAACGTTGCATTACTTTGACAGAATTTTGAACATCAAAATGTCTCCGTAAATTACAAGTTTTTTACGACAACAAAATTTCATTTTCCATTTATAGAAAACGACAAATTACAAAACGACAGTTTACACTTGTCGCTTAAAAATAAATTAGAAAAATAATTGGATTCGTTGTAGGTACACATGTGACAAAAAATAGTCACAAAATGTCTTGTAAACTCGTAATATTCTCGTAAAAAGTGTGTGTAACAACAGTTTTGAGGTCGTAAAACGTAAAGTGAAGAGTGGGATGCTTTACCGATGTGTTCGTTGACGGCACCCCGGGGCTCACATTAACACCGATATTACTATTATCGCGGTGTATTCGTATTAACGCGTCGAGATTACATTAACCAAACTACCGGCCGGCGACGGGTTAACACTGTTTGAGTTTGTAAAGAGCGCGTTTGTTTTACGCAGTGTGGTTGGGAAAATTCATGTTCTATATTTAATTTTGAATCATTTTTCAGTTTGCAATCAATGTGAATGATTTCCACAATTTTAGAGAATGTGAAGTGTTATCATCTAAAATCAAATTAAGCCTATAATGTTCCCACTGACTGCTGGGACACAGGCCTCCTCTCTGTGAGAGGGAGTGGGCCGTAATCCACCACGCGGGCCCAGTGCGGGTTGGTAGATGTCACATGTCTTCGAATTTTTAGTTCTAGGACATGCCGGTTTCCTCACGATGTTTTCATTCACCGTTTTGAGAGCAGTGGTGATGAAATAATTTACACAAAGTAAAGCGCCTGTCTGGGTTCGAACCTACCGACCTACAACTCGTAAGTCGCGGCCGATACCACTGGACCACCACTGCTCTATCATCTAAATAAAATAATAGGCTCTATTTGTACTAACTCCTAAATGATCAAATCAAGTAAAAAAAAACGTAAATCACTCATAATTTTACTGCAAGTAAATAAATAAATAAAATAGTAAATATTTTTTTTATTTTAGAAAAACCGCATATTTATGGTTCACACTATACAGATCAATTGTTTTTTTTTTTAATTGTTAAGTGAAGTGACAGGTGATAAATCTGTTGCAGCTACGATATTTTTGTATTATTTTTTTTTTTTTTTTTTACAAAATTCACATTCAACGCTCACGTTTTCGCTAACCCCCTGTACCAGACTATGTTAAGCCCATTCGCCGGTTGCACAACACAGCATTGTTCGCAGGGGTCGAGGTCCAATGCTTAGCTGACCCTTAATTGATTTGTGTCGGGCTTAAACACAGCTTAGCGTCATTACGAGCTAATCAAATGATAGTTGTGCTTATCGCTTTAATGATGTTCATTAAGAATTAGGGTTCCTTGTTAGTAGGAAATGGCGGGTTAACGTTTAGTACTTGTGTGTTAGCTTTCTGGTTTATAAAGGGGTAGTTTCTATCTGACCTCCACAACCCAGTTACTGGGTAATACGATACCCTGGCCTTGGTAAGACTGGTTGTCAGACTTTCGGGCTACTGACGACCCGTAACGACTGTCAAAGATCCACGAATGACAACCGGGACCAACGGCTTAATGCGCTTTCCGAGGCATGGAGGGGTCTTGGAAATTGTTGCCGTTGTAATTATAACTTTTATTTATTTCATACTAGCAGCGCTCCGCGATTTCACCCGCATATGTTTCGATTCCGTGGGAATATCGGGATAAAAAGTATCCTATGTCCTTTCCAGGGATTCAAACTATCTCTATATAACAAATTTCATCTAAATCGGTTCAGCGGTTTAAGCGTGAAGAGGTAATAGACAGACAGATACATTTTCGCATTTATAATATTAAGTATGGATTAGCCGACACTGTACAAATTTTAATAACTCATTTAAAATTATCGTAGAAAAAAGAACGTAAAATTTTTCCCAAATTTTAAAATATTCCGGGAAAGTTTTTCCAATTTTTCTTTCCATAAAAACCTAATTCGGATTGTTACGCACACTTTGGAATAAAAAATAGCCAAATCGGTCCAGCCGTTCTAAAGTGAAGCGCTTACCAACGTACAGATAGCAACATCCACGAAGACGCGCCCCACTCTTCTTCCTAATCGCTTACACTACAAGTGTGCAACATTCCGCTAGTGTTTTAGTTTTGTCGTTACACAGTAATTACTTATTAGTGGGTAATTAGTGTGTAAAAAAAACTAAAACACTAGCGGAATTAACTAGCGATTAGTAAGAAGAGTGGGACGCGTACCCGTGGATGACACTATCTATACAGCATTTCATTTTTCTAAAATTAACTTTTCGCGGTCAACGGGTTTAAAACACAGAAAAAATGACAGATTTTTTTTAATTGACGTCGCAGTTTATTTTTAAAAAATTTAATTTAAAAAAAATACCTACACTAAATAATAAAATAATCAGCAGTCTCTACACTAAATTTCATATTAAAATAATATTTCCTAGATGAATCATTGTTTACTGAACACATAAACGCAAAACAAGCAAAACTACAACACACCACTAATAATTTTCTCTAACCCCAAACCACTATCCTAATATTTCCGTACCTGACCACACTGACCACGTAAACGACCATTAAAGGGTTAACAGCCCCGCACGAAACAAGAATAGCCACAAATCAGTGAGATATTCAATCTCTGGCACAATAACATTAGAATATCGGCTAAACGGCTAAACTAAGGGGGTTTAGCGACAGTGTGATAACTAAGCATCAACTCTAATGTTGGGGCTAGATATGACATTGTTTAACATTACATTAAAGATTGTAGGTAAGTAATGCCGACTACTATTAAAAATAAATAGGTATCAAAATGGATAAAAAAATTGTGTGAACTTTATAAGACAAGAAATACCTGCCGCTCAATTCTGTAAAAATCTCACCGTGAAAACTTAGGGGAAGTGAGCTTAAAGTGAGCTGTCAATTGTATCAATCTCTAGCATCAGGTGGCATGACAGCTCACTTTAAGCTCACTTCACCTAAGTTATCACGGTGATCTTTTTACAGAATAGCACCGCTGCGTTGCTATTCTGTGAAAATCTCACTGCGAAAACTCAGGTGAAGTGAGCTTTCATTCCACCTGCCGAAATAGACCCTAAATAATCCCTAGGGATTGACACTATTGACAGCTCACTTCACGCTCATTTCACTTAAGTTCTCACGGTGAGATATTTACAGAATAGATTGGCTGCAATAGAATACTCTTCATTATGTACATCATAATTATTATAAATTATATAAAATGTAGAAAAAACACTTAGTATTTTCAGAACTTTAAAAATAAAAAAAAAAGTCCCTGACGTTGCAAAATTAATAAAAATCGTTTCTTTTTTGTATTTTTTTAGCTTTTTGAGCTGAATTTAAAGATATTTTACATAATAAAGAGTATTCTATTCTTCTATTTTTTGAACCAGTAGATCTTTCGTGCATCTTCGTGGCTAAAAGTGTCCAAACACGAACTAACATTAAACTACAACGAAACTAACATATTCGTTGCTCATCCAGCTCCACTAATTCCTTACTTAACGATCTGTAAAGGGAGACGGAAGGGATAAGGTGGAAGGGCTCCGAACAAATTAAGGGATCCTAATGGTTATCGGCGGGATCTACGGTGGGCTGTGTTTAAACTGGCCCTTACACGCGCTAGATGAATTTTAATGTCCCCAAGTGTAGTGTGAGATCTCATGGCTGATATTTTGATATGTATTACAAGATGGTGGACGTAATGGTGTTATGAGGCTTTTGAGTACGTTTTGAATTGTTTAGTGGCTGTTTTATGTTTGGGAGTCGTAGAAATAGTCCTGAATGGCGTTGCCATTGTGTTATATTTGGTAGTCTTAATGTTTTTACTTTAAGAGCCGTGTTGTAGAGTGATAGACTCGGGAATCTACATTAAAAACTTGCAGATTTGACTTGTCTCGACTCAAAACGAATTTAAAAGGGGAATCTATCACTAGACATCGTTTTAGAGTATGACGATGAGAATTAAAGATAAACTAAACACAGGTTAACAGTTGTAGTTTAGAGTAATAAACGTACGTTAACAGTATTTCAGCAAATCTAAACCGCGTTCAAAAGCTGTCAGTGTCATCATTACTGTGGAATCCTAGTGACACTGACAGCTCTTGAACGCGGCTTAGATGTGCTAAACGCGATTAGTTTATTTGGTGGAATTCGCCCTTAGTCGAGAATTTTATATATATATCAGAATGTAGGTAATTTTCATTACTGTTCAGCATGCAAAATATAACTGTAAAGTTTACAGTGATACAACCCTGCATTCTTTAAAGTGTAAATTAAAATATTCACTCAGTTGGAGGTCCATTTAATCGGAGATAACTTGTCCAAAGAATTAAAAACAGCATCAATAACATTATAACAGTAACCAGTTTCATTCAATTTATATTTTTTTCCCTTCACCGCCATCTTTAGCGCCCATAAATAATTGTCAGAGATATTAATTACGATGTTGTCTTAATTTTAAGACGTACGCGCCATTCATCTTCTAAATCTTACTCTCGTGTGCCGTAATTATTCAAATTATCTTCTTATCAGGTCAAAACAGTTTTCCAACACCCCACTGAAATTAACACATGTTTCATATCAATATCAACTTTATGACTTGGGCAGTAAGGTTGAAATTCGATTGATGTGAAATCGGATTTTTGTTTTGCAAATGTCTCCCTTATCAGTCTCGCTTTTGATATTTTAATATGAAGTTTTGTTTTAATTAATCTTTGTTTTGGTAGTGTTATGGTTTTGCTGATCGTTTAATTTCGTTTCGTTGTTTATTATTCGGCTTGCCTGTACAAGTGCATTGCCAAAAAAAGTAATTATAATAGTTGTGGTGTTTTAGCATGGCGATCACTGATCATCCTCCATTTTCTAGCATTTTTTATTTCAAAAACTGAAATAAGGAAATAAAGTCCGTTAACGTCAGGCATCAATCAATATCTATCGTGAACTTAAACATGTACAGACGCCAGCACATCAAGCTACCCGAAACTGTCAAATTTTCCCAATCAACTTTGAACCTTAAGATTTAGAGATAAAGTTGAAAATCTATTAAATAAATTTGACAGATTGTAGTAGCTTGATGTGCTGGCGTCTGTACCATGAAAAATCATACAAAAGTTATTAGTTTGGTTACTACGGAGAGATATTAAGGAAAGGGCAATGACCGCTATTGCCATGGTAAAACGCGGCAACTATAATTTTTTTTACTTACCTCAAATCTCTATTAAAAATATATAACTTGACGATAACTGCGTCGTTAATTCAAAAGCTCTTTCTATTGTCCAACGCTTCAACTGCATCTTATCTATTCTAACCTCAATAAACTTTATAAATATACAGAAAACCCTAAAAGAATTTCTTTGATAGTTTTCCTACGAGTGTATGCTACTTTTGAATCCTCTTCCTCATCCACACAAAGTCGCGAATCGCTTGAACCTAATCTCATTTGTATGTTAAATGCAAGTAGCCTCGACATTCAGTATCTTAGGCCATAAGTTACACCCTACCGATATCGAGATATCGATCTAATCTATCGATGCACGTTTATCGAGCCGTTTGAATCGATACAAACTTATCGATACCGCATTTGTCACGAACACTCAGTGCGTCGGGACAAATCTTGTTAAGGGGAGGTAATTTCGTTAATTGTAATTTGTAATTGGTCTGGTTTGTGGGGTAAGGAGTTGAGTAGCTTGCATTCTAATGTAGAGTAACTTTATCAAATAAATTAATGACAATGTGGAATATCTTTTGTGCATACTAGAAACAGTTTTACTGTAACTTTAGTGTGAATTTAATCAATTTAAAACTTCAGACATATAAATACAAAGGAGACGACAAAAAAAAACATAGACACGTTCCAATTTTTATGATATTCTACCCGAAATTTCAATCATACGCTCATTCTATTTTATTTACAAAAATGATGGCTTTCTAATATCTTGTAACGCTGTTGGAAAAATAAATACACAAAGTAAAGCGCCTGTCGGGGTTCAAAGCCACGACCCCTAAGGCGCGGCCGTTACCACTGGGCCACTAGTGCTCTGTAATATTTATCACTTTTTTTTCTTAGCCCGTACTGTCCCTCTCCTAGGCCTAGGCAAAGGCAAGTCCTACTAATTCTTCCCCCAAACAAGTCCAAGCCAAGTCCAAGCCAAGTTCATCTATTTTATTTTCCGTTAACCTTTTAATTTATTTTAAAAATCTATGCCCAATAAATTAAAATCCACATGACCTCATAAGAGGTTCCGCTTAAAATTGACACAAAGAAAGAATGCTAAGATTTATTTAAAGACACCGCTACGATGTAGATTCAATCGATCGCCCATTGTTTCAATTTATTCGATTTACCGATCGATATAATGCGCGTATCTATAAGTATTATAGAGCGTGGGAAAGTCGATCTTTCATTACTATTTTCATATTAAATAGGATCAATCTGATCTGGATCTGAGATATTTTGCGAAGAATTTTGTTAATACTTTGATAATACAAATAGCTTGCTCTTTGTACAGTCAAGGATCTTGATTGTTAGGCAGATTGACACGTAACGTGTTACATTTCATACGACTGACAAAGAACTACAGCTGTGATTTGAATTTACGGACGATTTAAGTGTATAGTCTATCCTTTCAATCAATTGCCCTGGCTACATTATAACACAAGACCATAGAACAAAATATATATTAGCCATACTTTTTAAATAAAAATAAGGGGCATGCGGCTAAGTAGGTAATATCAGCCGCACGGGTCGATCGATTAGGTTAAGCTACGCTTGCCGCAGTTGGTCCGTGGATGGGTGACCATCACATACCAAGACCCCTGCGTGCCTCGGAAAGCACGTTAAGCCGTTGGTCCCGGGTGTCATTCGTGGATCTTTTACAGTCGTTACCGGTCGTCAGAAGCCCGAAAATCTTACAACCAGTCTTACCAAGGGGTATCGTATTACCTAGTAACTGGGTTGTGGAGGTCAGATAGGCAGTTGCTCCATGTAAAATACTGCTATTCAGCTGCATCCGATTAGACTGGATACCGACCCCAACATAGTTGGGAAAAGACTAGGCAGATCACTTTTTAAATAAGATTAAAAACCTATAAAATGTATCTTTTTTTTTCTAGCAATTTCGTGAAACGCACTTAGTCATGTCCTAATTATAATGAAGTAAACTGTCCTCTTCTTCTTTACCTAGTTTTCAAGATACAATCAAGTGTACAAACATCTGACAGACCGACATGTCGTAACATACGTAACTAATTTCTGAGATAACTCCAAGTTAATTACTCAAAAAAACAACGTTATCTTTTAGATCAGCGCATAGTGCCCATGTTTTATAGTTTTGGTTTGAGGTGCGGTCCGGGGCATAAGCGGTAGCGATTTTGGTAAGTGGGCACTCTAAGAAAGAAAAGGTTTCACGTTGGCGACTTACTGCAGATGACAATTTTAACTGACGTAAAAAGGAAGGGCTTTTGACTTTTATAACGAATCTCTCATGAAAAGTATGTTTTCTGCATGTAGGTATATAAAAGTATCCTCAAAAATTGGCCTCTAAATTATTTATAAACTAGCTGCGCCCGCGGTTTCACCCGCGTAAATGTCGATTCCGTGTGAATATCGGGATAAAAAGTAGCCTATATGTTAATCCAGGATGTCAGCTACCTCCATACAAAATTTTATCAAAAATGGTCCAGCCGTTTGAGCGTGAAGAAGTAACAAACATATAAACACACACACACACACACACTCATAAACTTTCGCCTTTATAATATTAGTGTGATTTACTGAACATACATATGTGACAATCCGAATACATTTGCTGTGCCCGACAGGGTCCATAATTGTTTCTATTATTTTTTTATTTACCACCTGTAATTGTACATTATGGATTGCAATAAACGATTTGAGATATAACGTCCGTCAACCCGCACTGGGCACACTTGGTGGATTATGGCCCATTCCCTCTCATAGAGAGGAGGCCAGTGTCCCAGTAGTGGGAACATTATAGGCTGATTATGCTTACTGAACTCTGGAAACTAAACTCATAAAAAGCTTTGTAAGTAATAGAAATGCAGTTAAGTTGCAAACCTGAATTGATTGTAAAAGTAACGTGGAAAACGTTCCATGGTATAATTATAATTTTATAGCCCCAGTACACAGACAATATTTCCTAGTCCCGATATCGTGATTTCGAAACCTACGAAGTGCTACGTGTATGTGCATACCCATCAAAAGTTATCGTTTACGACAGATTGGAAGGTAATGCGATGCCAGGATGAAGAAATCTTTTGGTCAAATAATATCTATTGAGATGAGACACATTCATTCTTAGAGATGAAATACCTTAGTCCTTGGAAGGTCTCTGTTGGATTCCGCAAATATCCATGGACTCTCTTCATCATTTCAGCCGAAAGACGTCCACTGCTGAAAATAAGCCTCCAAGCACCTCGACTTCGACCGGTTCTGTGCTTCTCGCATCCAACGGGGCTCTCTTGAATGGCTCTAATTAACATCTTTATAAAAGTACTGCTCTCAAAACGGTGATGGAAAACGTCGTGAGGAAACCAGCTTCTCCTAGAACCATAAATTCGAAGACTTGTGACATCTACCAACCTGCACTAGGCTCGCGTGGTAGATTATCGCGTTCAATTTCATTGATAAAAATGGCACGTAGTCAAGTCTAGATTGCAGTACGTTCATATACCTAGTCCCGAATTACTAAGACTTATTAACTTTACCTAAAAAAAACTTCATCTATCAAGTTTTACTTCAAAATACCTTTCTTCTATTAAACCATTAACATAACAACCAACAAAAAAAAAAACTATAAAATTCTCTACCTTTGCACTGGACGCACCACACGCCGCGTCTGTCCGTCTGTCAGAGCAACGTTGACAGGTGTTAAATCGTACGCAGAGCGGTGCGCGTACGCATCGTAATTAGTTGAGTCATGGCTATTAAGTAATACCTGTTTGGCTCTCAACGGGGTACGGAAATATTGAGTGTCTTTTTAAACTAGAATTTTAGCGTTATAAGAAAAATTGTTGGCGTTACCAAGGTGGTATAAGAAAAAACTCTAAATGCAAGCTTTCTATCAGCTTTGAGTAATTAATTCGGCTGTTGCCTATAGCTGCCTTATTATCAATCACTTCAATATCCTACTTCCTACAATTAATATAAACGCGAAAGTCTGTGAGGATGGATGGATGAATGAAAGGATGTTTGTTACTCTTACACGCAAAAACTACTCAACGGATTTGGATGAAATTTGGCACATAGATAGTTTATAACCTAGATTAACAAATAGGATACTTTTTATCCCGATATTCCCACGGGATCGAAACTTATACGGGTGAACCGCGGAGAGCTGCTAGTAAGAACTAAGTATATCTGTAAAAGATCGCTTTTAGCGATAATAGGCCATCGTGTCACCCATTGTAAAATTTCTACATTCATATCTGTAATTTATATGGTGTACATAATAAAGAGTAGACTATCTATCTAATCTAATTACAACATTCTTCTAAAATCAATGAGATATTATCATCGCCGCTTTATCATCGTCTCTTTCTTCCATTTCAGCCTCAAGATCATCTCTCTAATGATGAATCTCCAATTTGTTCTTCCATTAATAAACCCCTTCAACACTATTTCCTTAATTCACGATGAAACTGATATCTTCACGGGTCCAAACATAAACAGCGCAAGATTTTCACCCGTCTAACGGCGTATACCAATAAAGCGTAGATCAAATGAGCATATCTGAGCGTAGGGCATCCATTCACGCTGCTTGCCTATTAAATTAATGTCCACCGTATATGTATTACAGTACAGTCTGTCTGTCTGTCACGCGATACGAAGAAACATTGGCGCTGGGCGAGCCCCTGACTCGAACAGATGTTTTGACTTTATATTTCTGTTTTGTTGAAGAATTTCAAGAATTATTGCCGTGAAACTGAACCAAGTAAAATAATAAATAATTTTATGGACCAAAACCCTATAGAGAATTCTTACAAGAACTGATTTACGACTTTCAAACAGCCGTGTAATCCATTGAACCGATGATACACTACAATTTAAACAATACTATGCCATCTTCCAAACCGTAGAACACAAGGCGTGACCCACAATATGAATAATCATAAAACCACATTAAAGAATTAGACGTTGCACGCCCAATAACTCTATCTTAACATCTACAACGCGACCGATTGAAATAGTCATCAACAAACAAACAATATAGTACACCTGACACACCAACATAACACAGCAGGTTCATGTAAGTTCACACGTGAACCTAAGGTGAGAGCGATCCACCGGCGGCAAGGCCGAGAAAACCGATCAATTTAAAATGAAACTTACCTGACACGTAATAAGGTCAACATTCCCACGGTCGATGTTTAAAACACAATTAAGAAAGTATCCAATAAGGCTCGGAATGTGTGGTTGGAATGTGTACTGTATTAGAAGGTGGTAAGGTTGGTATTGTGTGGGTCGTTGTTTGCGAACCGGTTGGATCGGTCGCGAACTTTTACCTATAAATTTGTGTCGGCTAGCCGGCATGCGGCGGGCGTGCTCCGTGTCTAGGAGCTCTCGTGTACTTGCGTCTTATGTTATAGGAAATTGGAGGGAAAGACCTGAAAATATACGACGGCATCTATAAGATCCAATTACGTTAACAATATGGTGACATTGTACGATACCAAAACAAACTGTAGAGCTTGACAGTTCTCCTAATTAAGATCGAAAACCACTTGATTGACCTTAGAGTTTATTTTTAAATCATCAGTTCAGTCATCAATCTCATTAAAATTCAGATTCGCCAATTAATCATTTCAAATATCCGGAAAAATAAACTACCTAACCCATTACTAGATGCAATAGTCTCAAACAAACAAAACAAAATTACCTCCATATGAGTGCTTTTGGCATAAATACAAAAGCTGGAAAAAATACCAATTAATATAAAGTCTATTCAAACTAATGTTTCAAATTGATGTTATTTCAAGTTAAACAAATATCAACTTTACTTTAATGGTAATTAAGTTGATTTCAGAGTGACTAGGACTATTGGAAAAGTTATAAAAATGTTTGAAGTTGTAGCGTAAACTGAACTTTATTGTGTAGGAATTAAAGTTATTTTTCTATAAACCCATGTTTTCTTACATTTTTGGCAAATACATCCCCTTTTGCATCGCTTACATTCATACATCAAACACGCACTATACTAAATACGAATTTCTCACAAAAAAGCCTCACACCTACAACTGCCTATTAAAAATCGTTCCCGCTCACACTGACACCCCACCTCAAGCCAAGGGCTGATGCATTTCACAACGAGTCAATTAAAGGCAGCATCATTACCGCAATCTGTTTTTACCGAGCACGGCTAAATGTTAATACTGTTGCACTTTCATGCTACACCGTGACAAAACGGGACATGTGTCGAGAAAACTGAAGGTTTTATTACATTTTCTCATAGCCTCGTTTGAATGCGACAAAATTCTTGAGGCTTATCACTTATATCTCTTACTTTCTTATGCAAAAAATCTGATAAATCACGTTGAAAGTTAGATTTTATAACAAGCCATTAGTTTTCAGCTAGGCTCTTTTAACCTGTGTTATCTAAAGACCCTGACCTAATCAAACGAAGCACAATGGGAACAAACACGCATACTTACATAGACACACCAGCCACACACATACACACATACCATATGTACTATACCTGAAATCACCTCTAATCTCTAGTCTCCATCTTAGAATTCATACCCCAAGCCTCAAGATACAGATTAACTGTCTAGTTTCGGGCGCACTAGCAAATAATATATTGTAACCTAGCTGTAGGTAGTATTTAAGCTACTCATTTGACCTGTGAACCTGCTTACTGTATTACCTGGGCAGTCAAATATTTTCTGTTTCTTTTATTCTATCTACAGGGTGGGCAAAAAATCGTGGATCAAACGAAACAGGGCGATAGTTGAGGTTATTTACAGTAAAAAAAAAATAGAAAAAAAAAGCATTAAAAAAAATTTAAAAAAGTATCATCACTACAACAGTGCTTTTATGACAGTGGGTACCATGATTTTTCAGTATTGGCACTTTTTTCAATAACTTTTAAGGCTCAAAAAAAATTATTTCTAACATTAGAACCTTACTGTAAACACTCAAATTGTCATAACTTTTAAGGAGATCAAGTTAGGGCTCTCGCACAAATTTTTTTTTACTAAAAATAACCCAACTATCGCCCTGTTTCGTTTGATCCACGATTTTTTGCCCACCCTGTATAGTAGAATAGAAACTGTGCCAATTTAGAAGAATTACTTCATAAGTTTTAATAGAAACAGGGTTTTGCTCCAGTGTGTATGCTAACAAAAGTGATAAATAATTTATTTTTCGTTCAAAACATCCCTGTATCTACAGTCAGGGAAATGTATAGTTCAAACAAAAAAAAAACAGTGTTAATATGCTAAACAATTAAAGTTGGCAATCAATTTGCTTCCCTAACTACATCACTTTCAACATAACGATGTTTTGAGTTCACGATGTTTGAAATAATTAACAACTTTGTTGCTCATACACAATTGCCAAAGCTGGAAACAGATTTGCAACATCTTACTCCTCTAAATCCTAACTGTCTTATTATCCTCCCGACAATACCACGCGTCTTTTGTGCCTTGTTACAAGTCTCTTCCGAACTTTAACTAGATGAGTACTCTATGACCTAGCAGATGCTGTAAACCTGATTACAAGTACACTTTGACCTGGTTACGGTCTTAGATTATTATAGGCAATTATAGCTCGATATTATGGGGCTATAAATCCAGCTGTAAATGGCCGAGATTAGTTCGTTATAGTTAGAATAAATGATGAGTTTGTTAGAGCAAAACGGTTTTAATCTAGGAGATGTTCAGACTGAGAAACTTACAAAGACACTTTCTTTAAAACGCAAGTAGGATCAGCATCCCAATTGAGTAACACACTTTCTTTCACAATCCGAAAGAAATTCTTAATCCAATGCTTCATATGTTTGAAAAATTCGTCTACTCGACAGCGTAAATTACGCAATGAATGTTGTCGAATTGTCAAAATGAAAGACATTGCAATTGTTAGGGTGTTACGCAATTGCCCCTCAGTTAACTGGACTATCAAATATTTAATAGTTCATATTTTCTTAACACCAATAAAACAAGAATTTGTTTTCAATTTAATTTTAATTATAAATACTCCATCCTATGTTCAAATCTGCGGGGTAATTTCGTAACACTCTAACAGTGGGAATGGCTTTAATTTTGACATTTCAACAACATTCATTGCGTTATTTCCGTTGCTGATCAGACAAATTTTTCGAACATATGAAGCAATGGATTAGCAATATCCTTCAAAATTATTCAGATTATGATTTATAGTGCCGTTTCGCAATGGCCCCAGAAGCTTTTAATACAGAGTCCCAGCATTCTTATAGAGATTTACATGATATAGTAAATCTCTCATTTATAGAAAGAAACATAACCATTTTATCAGTCCTAAAGTAATATTTATTATTAAGCAAATATTTAAATATTCCCCAGTAACGAAACACATAACATTACATGGGCTACTTGATACGCTACTTAATCAATGCGATGCGAACACAGGTGAAATACGGCCCTGCATCTTCATAACATATTCCCTGCAACTAACAGAAAGATTTAGTGCTAAAAGACGCACTAAATATCGTCCTGTCGGGTTGTCAGCTGGTCTTAATAAAAACTGCGATGTATTTTTCTATTTCTTTGCAAAAGACTGTCTTCATTATCATTACAAAAAGATTAAAAAGGATGAGTTTACGCCTAGGTACGTATTCTTTATCAATTCACTATACACTCAAAAGGTCATTTCAGACATCAATCTATTTATATGGTCTCCACATGATCTGACCAACATTATGTCTGGCCTTTTAAAGAGACTCTGAGTTTGTTTCGGCCTTTCTTCTCAGATTAGTCAGATAAACAGAGGAAACGCCGAACTCATCTAGTTTTTAAAATATGATTGACGTTTAAGTGTTTGTATGTACAGACGCCAGCACATCAACCTACCCCAAACTGTCAAATTGTCCCAATCAATCTTGAACCTTATGCTTAAGCAATAAAGTTGAAAATCCATTAAAGAAATCTGACAGATTGTAGTAGGTTGATGTGCTGGCGTCTGTACAAACCCAGATACAGAAATTATTGTTATCTATTAGATATACATACATAGATATTATACTTATTTGTCAAGATTTTGTTGGTCTGAGGTCCAGATACAGAAATAAAATCATTTACATTAATTGATCCTCATCAAGTATAGTATAGGTTTCCTCCCTTTTTGTGCCATGCTTCCCTGGTCTATGCGGGTCTCATCCAGGTCTTCCCTGTGATCTTTTGTAGGTCGTGTACCCACCTGGCTATTGATCTGCCAACGCCAGGGACAAGTAATTTATTTTTATTGTCGCTTCTCACGTTATAGTCCTCGTTCCCGCCAAAATCCTGCTTGTCATAATGTCATTCAACCATAGATTTAAATAGAAGATTTTTAATGACGTACACGTAAGGCACAGATAATGATTTATGCAGCCTACTTAATAATATTTTAATATAATTTAAGAAAGAGCCCTTTAGACTTATACGAGTACATGCAGTGTGAACGCACTTAGCACTAAAAGCCTAATTCTTTATGCACCCTTGTGGCTTTTTACCAGTAGGCGCCATTTTGCTTTGTCCAAGTGTTCGAGTTATTTATTGCAAGGTATTAAATTATTCGCTAAGAGATTGTCAGGGAAAACTGTTGTGATTTTCTTTATTGAGTACCTATATTTTTTCAACTGATTTTCAGCAGTTTGTGTTTTAGAGGTGTTTTTGTTATATTAATTTAAGGAGTCGTGTAAACTACACCCGTTTTTAGACGACTGCCGAATAAAGAAGTTTTGTATTTTTGTTATTTACTTACTTATTCAATACAATTTAATTTAAAACATACCTAACGCATAATATCTAAATTCAGTTTCTAATGAATACCATTATATAAAAAATATAATTAAAAATCAAAGCCTAATTTATTTATAAACCAAATAAAATTATAATAACAAAAAACAAACATTATAAATTCACAAATAATTAAAATCTCAAATTACGAATTAATGAAGGCGGCTTATGCTATTAGGCCGCAGTAGTTTGTATAATTATTTATACCATACTTTTAACAATTTCCATAAAAACTGTTTACAACTAATTTATTTATGCATAAAATAATTAAATTAATCAATGCAGTAACATTATTAAGTTATCATTTAAATTGTATAAGATAAAGGCCCGTTGTCACCAACCAATTAAAACAGCCGGAGAAAAAAATACTTGAATTATAAAAATGATCTTTAAAAAAATGTGATTGATAGCTTTGGCATTAATGACTTATTGGTGTTAAATATGATAATGCAACCGAGTCAGCATAAGCATACTACTTGTTCACATTACCAGTTTACCCCCCATACGAGTGAAGTACATCTGAATTATATAATCAGCCTATAATGTTCCCACTGCTGGGACACAGGTTTCCTTTCTGTGAGAGGTATTGGACCGTAAACCACCACGCGGGCCCAGTGCGGGTTGGTAAATGTCACATGTCTTCGAATTTTTAGATCTAGGACATGCCGCTTTCTTCACGATGTTTTCCTTCACCGTTTTATTTTGTTAACGTGACCTCTTTTCCAAAGACAAACCTCGATTTTCTAGTATCTTTCAACTTTAGTCAAATTTGTTGAAAGCCTGTTTAACACTGCTAGCAACTGTGATATCGTATTTCACGGATTCATAATTTAATTTGAATAGGCAATTGGATGCAATCTTGCAATTACCAGTTTGTATTTATTGCATCCTGAACTGGAAACTAAGTATGTACTGTATGCAGTATTTTAGCTAATAAGTAGGTGTGTTGACTGGTAAGCTGCAGTTTATGTAGGCAACTACTATAGGACACTTTTGATCAAATTAAATCGTACATAAACTAGTCTCTTTATTATTGACTAAAAAACATTGCGTTTATTCTTTTTTTTTATCAGACTGTACTTATTGTGTCCCACTGCTGGGCAAAGGCCGCCCCTTTTTTCTTCCAAACCTCCCTATCTTGTGCGATCTCTGACCATGTTGGCCCTGCAAGCGTTTATTCTTAATCAATAAAATTAAGTTCACACGTAATCTTGACTACTTACAAAGCTTTGGAAAAATAATTTAAATAGAAATGCGGGTGGTCTTTTCTACATAGAAACGCTCTCGCCTGTTTTCTTTCTGGTAAATGACCATAAAGCAATGTTTTTTTTTACAGAATAATAAATATTAACTACTTATTAGGGACAAACGCGTAGTGGTGGCCAAGTGGTAATGGCCGCGACTTACGAGTTGTAGGTCGTAGGTTCGAACCCAGACAGGCGCTTTACTTTGTGTAAATTATTTCATCACCACTGCTCTCAAAACGGTGAAGGAAAACATCGTGAGGAAACCGACATGTTCTAGAACCAAAAATTCGAAGACATGTGACATCCACCAACCCGCACTGGGCCCGCGTGGTGGATTACGGCCCACTCCCTCTCACCGAGAGGAGGCCGGTGTCCCAGCAGTGGGAACATTATAGGCTGATTATGTATGTTTATGTAGGGACAAACAATTAGTTAATAAGTATTTCACTCTTAAGCACCCTTTTCAAAGCAATCTTACATAGGTAGTGGCCAGTACTACTTAGGATGAGTTTCACCAATTAAACTGAACGCGATCAGCATATACCTACAAACCGCGTTCAAGAGCTGTCAGTGTCATCATTGTTGTGGAATATTGACACTGACAGCTCATGAACGCGGTTTAGATGTGCTGACCGCGTTCGATTTCATTGATTAAATTTGCGTTGTCATCGTGGTAACTAACACTGCTTGTATTGTCAACTGCCCTAAAGCAATAACTTTATACTTCCTAACTACAAAGACAAAAGAACAAGAGTATGCCACATACAGCCTCTATAAAAACTACAGCTTTCGCCATCTCGGTCCTTAGTCCACTAGCGCCATTGCTATTGACGCGCGCCCATTGATTTATACGCGCCAACCCCCGGAATGAATAAAGAACTAACGGCCCCGAGCGGCCATTTGTCTCTATCCTTTATGGTAAATGCGAGATTTAGGAGTTTTTATTTACTGGTAAGAAAACTCGCCAACAATGGACACAAGAAAACCAAAAAACTTGAAAATCTTTTTTTTGTGTATTGTATGGTTTTCTCTATAATTTGCAATACAGTTCCGTTCATGTAGTAAACATAAAAAATTCATTTAAAATGTCACACACGAAAAGAACTGCAGATTTTTATGAAACAAAAATGACAAATGGTGTTGGCAGATCGCCTATATTTCATAAAAAGAACATTTTAAAAACTGCAATACCGAAAAACATTAATAACTAAGTGAAAATATAATGTCCCCTCGCATTCCGCGACTCCCCCAAACTATATCCCGAAAAACAAGAGGAAACTATTTTCGTCGAACAAAAAAATGTTTCCGGCAGAAGATTTATAGGGCACCTTACTCACAGCATAGGCCCTCTTCGTATAAAACGCGTGAAATGAAGTGTTTCCCTCCCCCTTTGGTTTTTTCTTCACTTTTTCCTTAGCCACAGATTTTTTATTGCTCAATTAATCCAATAAATTCGCGTTGATGTGCGTTTTGACTCGTGTAACAGGGCCTTTAAATTTTATTTCTTCTTTTTCGTTTGAAAATGGAGCGGTGTTTATACAGATCATTAGCAGCTGTCACATTTAAACTTGGAATTATTTTTAGCGTTTCATTTGTTTAGGTTTAATTAATTATGTATGGCCAAATACTGATTAATTTTAGTTGTAGCAAACCTCATAAAGGTACGTAACAATCTACGTAAGTAAGTATAGCCAAAATGAATACATGCGACTTTAATTTATAGTATTTTACATTACTTAATAGTTATTTCAACTGCGTAATACGGAATTCCCCCTCAAAAAACATGTAGGTAATACTACCCGGGGTATGGGTATCAAACTTTCAAATATCATATGGTCAGTCAATAAAAAGGTCCATCAATGAACATTCGCGTCACGTTCGCCCTCACTTGTCGCTATGCCCATTGCTGAAATTGATATACATCACTCGCCAATATCCGATACATTTTAAATAACTCTTAACACAATGGAATAAAAGCCATGTTAGTAAAATTCGCACGCAGTCATAAACTGGCCGCATAACCTATGCCCAAAATAGGCTGACCTCTCTGGTCCTAATTTCAATGGTTGAACATGGAATATCCGGAACAGTGAGAAAGGTCTTATTGAAATGGTGTTCTTAAGCTTGACCGCGCACTTTCTTCAGTGCTCTGGGCGCCTGGTACCAATTGCTTGAGAAATATTATTAGTATGAAGGTCTGTGGACCGTTAGAGATGATGAAATAAAAAAAGTTGGAATTGAATTGTCTTCTTTGGACAGCAAGAGGGTGTAGGTTACTTTTTAGTTTTCCAGGACTTTTATTTTATTCGCATTATTGAATTACGCAGGCAGTCGTAGGCCATTTTGAGTCATGTTTTTTGTCATTATTGTCAAAGTTCGATAAGAGTAGGCTACGTTACACAGGGTGACCTACTGCTAAATTACAGCAGTAGTGGCCCAGTGGTAACGGCCGCATCACGAGTAGGTAGTAGTAGTAGTAGGTCGTAGGTTCGAACCCAGACAGACGCTTTAATTTGTGTAAATTATTTTATCACCACTGCTCTCAAACACGATGAAGGAAAACATTGTGAGGAAACCGGCATGTCCTAGAATAAAAAATTCGAAGACATGTGACATCTACCAACCCACACTGGGCCCGCGTAGTGGATACGGCCCCTCTCACCGCGAGGAGGCTCGTGTCCCAACGGTGTGGGAACATTATAGGCTGATTATGTTAAATTACAGCAGTTGTTACTCTTTACCTCTGCTTCGCAAGTTTATCGAAATGTTGCCAACTTTAATAAACTCACTCATAATCAAAGTCCGTCGACTCAACCCGTTCGCTGCGACGATAAAAGTCGCAACGTTAACATTAACAGATTTCGTCCAAAGATAAACATTATGGACACGACGTAGGCGGCGCCGGGGGCGTCTCCCTGTGATATACGATACCCGACAACGATTGTATCGATTCAATTAATTAACATATCTATATGTAACATATTTGTATTACAAATAAGCGTACGAATTAACTTTCTATAATAATTTATATTCTACAGTTTCTGAATACGAACATTTTCGACGAACTCTGTTTCAACGAACCTTGTTTTGTTGCCTTTAAAAAGCCTTAGTTCGATATTTTAGTGAACTTTCCAATAAAATATTTAAAAGTAACATAATTACTGTCAAAATAAACATAGAATTAGAAATACTGCTCTTTTAATGTTCGATTAATGTTATTGACATGGAAACGATTTTATTAAGTCTCCTTTTGAGTGAATATAGGAATATTTACTCACTTTATTATCAATTTAATTTCTAATTATTAATTCATGTCGATTAATATTGGATATTTATTCAAGAATATAGACAATATTGAATAAATTAGTCAGAAAAAGTACTTATTTTTCTAAAATTTATTTGTTATTGCCTGTACCTTTTTATCTGTAGTTAATTTATGCTCTATTAAAAGCATCGTTCCGTAGTCTTTATCTTTACATAGTATAAAACAAAGTCGCTCCCGCTGTCTGTAAGGTTAGATCTTTTAAACTGCGCAATGGATTTTAATGCAGTTTTCAGCAATAGATAGACTGATTCAAGAGCAAGGTTGATATGTATAATACATGCATATTATATTAGAGAAAAGCCGAGAATTTCAAATATTTGTAATGTGATGTCGTAACATACATATTTTTGTGCGCTTACATTGCAAACGCTGGCTAAACCTTTACGAGATAGATCAAATTAATGTATTACGGAATTGTATATCTTAAAAAGATCGATAAAAAAGTCCGCGATGGTATGTTTATATCCTAAGGATAACCCACAGTAACCATTTTTATCTATTACATATTACAAAAAAATATATGGGTTATTTACCAAGCTATTTTAAAATATTACTCCTTATCCAATTAAATACATTAGATGCGTTGTGCATTTCATGTAGATCAAAATTCATTAATATGAATATCTTAGAAGATATCAGAGATTTAAAAAGCGGAGGCAGAGCGGCTGGCGGGGCGGTACGAAGTTCGCCGGGTCAGCTAGTTAGAAATAAAATATGACCTCTATCATATTATTGGATGTTTCTAACCTCCACAACGCAAAATGTGTGTCTATTCGTCGAAATAGAGCGCTCATGACCAATCGCGTTTCAGATTTAACACGTCACAGATTTTCCAGATTTCCTATCAGTCACGATAATTTACACGGTCGCATTTCACGGTTGACGTAAGATCGCCATGATAGGCGATGTTACTTAAAAGGTAGTAATTGATTATGAACAGTGTGTTTAAAATATTAGGTTATTAGAGCAGCTTGCGTGATGAAATGACAGTTGCAACGCAGTGACAATCTTTTGTTTTTCTTTTGTCACTGTCTGTGGTGTCAACTGGAACTAAAAATTCTCACCGTGAAAACTTTGGGGGGAAGTGAGCTTGAAGTCAGCTTTCATTGTACAGACGGCAGCACATCACGCTACCCGAAATTGTGAAGTTTTCCCAATCGACTTTGAACTTTTGCTTTAGCGATAAAGTTGAAAATCTATTAAAGAAATTTGACAGATTGCAGTAGCTTGATGTGCTGGCGTCTGTGCCTGATGCTAGGGATTGAAACTATTGACAGCTCATTTTAAGCTCGCTTCATCTACCTATGTAAGTTTTAACGGTGAGATTTTTACAAAAGACATCAGCTGTTTGATTACCTACTAGACATTGGTGTTGGGGTCTTTTGGGAGAATTTTGAACACGTTTTAATTACTCTGCTTAATTTGATCTTTTACCGGAACTATAAAGTTTAAGAAATTAATAAATAATAAGTACAGCCGCGTGTAAAAAGATGGCAAATTAGCGAAACTCAAAAGTGTTTTTTTTTTTCGAAACCGTTAGTGTCAAACAGTAGAAACTACAATAAATTAATAATTATATGTTACCTACTTAATTCTTATCAATATTGACAGTTTTTACAACCCTTGCGAATTAAATAGGCACCTTGCTGAAATGCGTCCCCATACTGGACTGAACGGAACTGTACGAGTGACGTCACAGTGCCAGTTGCCTAGTTAACTCGCACAGGTCGTAGAATAAAATCTCACTTTGTTTTCGCTAATCGAATAGAATACTTCTTACACATGGCCGTATACTATAAACTGTTGTTATTTTTTTTTTTTTGTTTTGCTTTGCTTGAATTTTTCAATTTTTCACTCTGCATGTCCTAAAAATAAATGTGGTGACGGTTACTCTTGGTGGTGGTAAACTGTTAAAATATCTTGATAACACTGTACTAACCACATATTCTTTCTGTTGAGCGTAATTCACCTAAAGTAACCAGTCCACTGTAGCACTGTCAATCTGTCATCTGTCACTAACATTTCACCATTGGAGCTTCGGGGTACAATCGACCTGCATCATGACGGTAAGTAAAAAGCACTAACTCAGTATAACAGGGTTGGTTGAAGCGAATCATTGTAAAGGCTCTCCCGCAGACAGGCGCGATGCGACGGTGCGACGCGATTCTGGTAGAACAATTTCCATGAAGTTTTCATAGACATTGTTCTGCTAGAGTCGCGTCGCGCCAGTCTCCGTGAGCCTTAAAGTTTGTATACGATGCAAGTTTCTTGTCTGTGGCATATAATCGAATTGAAGTAACAAATGACTTGCATACTCCCACAGTCTAAACACTGTTTAGATGATGCAACTTTTATGGTTGCTTCAACTTATGGTATGCCACAGGCATTTAAATCGCACAGTGTGAATAAGGCTTTATTTGGTAAACAACGTACGATTTTGGTGGATGAAAATAACTGTATTGTGTTTAATTCTCAACCACCAATGAAACTGAACGAGTTCAGCATATCTAAACCGCGTTCAAGACCTGTCAGTGTCAAAATTGTTATGAAATAGGTATTGACACTGACAGCTCATGAACGCGGTTTAGAAGTGCTGATCGCGTTCAGTTTCATTGGTGAAATCAGCACTTAATCTTATGTCATTTCACAGAGCATAAAGATAATTTATGATTCGCTTCAATGAACGCCAGGACTATTTTTAATGATTATGTCATTGTTAGATTACTTTGAAGTGCAATCTGCAACACTGTTATGTAATTTTGATTCTTAGTGACGTACGGATCTTTTGCTTCTTGTATATTTTTGTTGTACCTAATGTTGATTTTCATTTAAGAATATAGTTTTTGTTATAATCAGCATTTTTACTAGACTATAGGCATAATTAAGCTTTAATAGTTTTGCAAATTGCATTTAAGATTAAAAGTAGTTTAATTAACTTTATTTTATGCTAGAATCTTTTTTTTTAGTTGCACTTTTTTATTATAATTCATATTGCACCATTGTAAGTCAATAACGATATAAAAATCATGTTCCATTTATTTGAATATCGTACTAAAAATACTAACACGTCAAACTAACCCTATTTTGCGGCGGTGGGTCCGACGGGCCCCGGTAGGGAGACGCGGCTAATAAGTGAAACAGAGATTTATGAGTGCACATATATGCAAATAGAAATTTGCGGTCCCCCGCCGATAAAAAGACGCCGGGGCCCCGCGGGGCACTGTTTGTCCAAATGCCGGGGGATGACGGCCTTCTAATTATTTTGGATCATATATCTATGAAGTACGTTTTCAATGTTTGTTTTGGTTTGAAAACACTTCAAGTGGGTAAAAAGTGCCTAAGAAAGAGGGTTTTTTTTTTCATAAAAAGGTATCAAAGCTCTTCTGGTAATTAAATTAACTGGATACCGTACGGTAGACGTTTAATTTTAGTTTAATTTTATACAACAAGAACTAGCTGCTGCCCAAGGCTTTGCCCGCGTTGTATGTCGATAAAAAGTAGCCTATGTCCTTCCCCAGGGTTCAAAGTATCCCCATATTTCATCAAAATCACTCCAGCCGTTTCGGAGATTAGCTGAAACAAACAGACAGTTTTTATTTTTGTTTGTTATTTGTACCGTATACTTCCATAATTATGTATTTAGTAAAAAGCTGTTATTTTGACAAACAGACACTTCAATTTTATTTAAGTATTTGTATGTTTAAGTTTTGTATGTATACTTAGAAGTGCACATTATTAGAACCTAAACAACGGAAATCTCTAAAGAGGCACTCCACGCAGACTCCTATCTCCGCCCATAAGTTGACTCATAGATTATTTACTATTTAGTCTTACCACTAAACTCTAGTTGCGAGGTGTTAACTCGAAGCTATCTCAGCGCCGTATCAACAATCCCTGTACTTAATGGTTTTTATCAGACCCTGCCCTATCTCCTGAGGAGGTTATCGTGTAATTCGTGAAACTTGTTAAGCCTAGATTCAGTTATCTCGCTCAACGCGTACTTTGTAAGGGGATTGCTAATTATCCGCACCGCCAGTGGAAGGTGACGGCATGCCTAACAAGATTATGTTATTTCATTCGTTGCTGTTAATCTCGTTCTTGTTCTGGAGTACGGAAGTTTTAGTGTTAGATTAGATGTTTTGAAGTGTTTCTGTCTGCAGAAGTGAATTTAATTGGTGCTTGAGTTTGTACGAGATAACGAAAGAAGTTTCAGTGTTTTTGAGCACGTTTGGTGACGGAAAGATACAATGTAGACGAAAATATCTTTGTAGGTAATAGCAGCACAAGAAATACAAATAAATAGAACGAGTGTATTTTAGATCGTGTTAGCCCAAAACTTCGCCAATTCCACGGTGTCGTCGTCATCCTTTCACCACGATGGCATGAACTGGTATTTTTCAAGACCTATCCCAAACGGCTCTTTTAAGGTCAATCCCTGGAACTTAACTACTATAGCCCTTTTTGTCATTTCAATCAATCAATTTTATGTTAAAATATGGAAACCCAAAATTTGCCGCATCCTTATCAGATAAATCAGATAAACACACTAAACGCCACAAAAAAAACGAGATAAATAAACACAAAAAAAATCCTTAACTATTTACTAATGAAATAAAAACAAACTTCGCAATTTTAGAAAATCAAAGCGGATTCCGGCAATGTAAACACCAAGAGTGCGGTAGACCATACGATGCATGTCCATGTCCACGTTTGAGCTTGTTTGCTCATTAGTGGCTGGGAAGGGAGCATCGGCCTGTCACCGCCTGTCACTCGGAGACTGTCACCTCTGTGGATGTATGAATAGTTGATTGATATGTGGAATTTGATGTTAGGTGTTTTAGGCTTGGAGGTGTTTTAGTGTCTATGTTTTCGAGTGTTCTAGTTAATTTTGTTGTAGTGTTAGAGGCTTAGTAGAATGTAAGTGAATTTAATTAATTAATCATAGGTATAATTACAAACTAAGTAGGTATTTGTGCTGCTTCATACTTTAATTTAGGTGACGTTTTTTTTTTTGTTTTTGCGCTCACACCATAAATTATTATTATAAGTTTCTATACGTGAGGATTTGTAATTGGCTTTCAAGTGACTATGGTTTTCTTTTGTTTGTTTTTATTATCTGTAAGACCTCCATGTAATAAAATAAATAAGTAAGATATCGACATTCGGGTCTTAGGAGCTGCGGTGCTATTTTGTAAAAAGATCACCGTGATAACGTAGGTGAAGTGAGCTTAAAGTGAGCTGTCATTCCACCTGATGCTAGGGATTGACACTATTGATAGCTCACTTTAAGCTCACTTCACCTTAGTTTTCACGGTGAGATTTTTACAGAATAGCATTACAGATATTTAAGCTTTAGGTGAGATACTATTCAGTCCTGTTATTAAAAAAATAAATGGATAGATTAGCCAGAATTTTCCGTCTATACTTTTTGCAGTTTTATTTTTCACTAGCTTCTGCCCGCGACTTCGTCGGCCCACTCCCTCTCACTGAGAGGAGGCCTGTGTCCCAGCAGTGGGAACATTATAGGCTGATTATGATATTAGTACTTATCCTATAGGATGTTCTAAACAACACTCCTCACTTATTCGTGACCACAAATCGTTATTCCGTCATCCGATGAACTTTCACACAGATGCAAATTATGCCCCAACACAGGTAGGTATACATTACAGCTCTGGTGTAAAACTCCAGTAACAAATAAATCCGGGATTCTGGACCCCTCGGCGACAGATTGTTAATACTGACCGTCGACGACCTAACGAGCTGTGACCGGCATGAATATGCAGCGGTCGCGCGCTACAAGGACGAATTAATTAAATTTGTCCACACCTAGCGATGTATCGTAGTTATAAAACGGCTTTTTAATGAAATTTGTGGTCAATTGAGAGGGTTTAAAAGTTGAATAATTCTTTGGATTAGAAACAGTGATCGAGAGTATGAGTTGGAGCGTCTTTATATTCGCTGGTCTAAACTAAAACTGCCAACTGATTGGAAATATTGTTACATATTTAGAAACACAAATTGGAAAGCAAATAATTATCTATTAAGAATGTAGAGTTTTTTTTAGTAAGCTGTAGATTACAAATATTGTTGTTACAGGTAGTTTTCTTTATTTTCGTCTGCCAATTCTATCTTACCTATAAACTGCGAAAGTGGCACCTCTAAAGTAGGCAATGTTAAAGTAGTTAATTTTAGAAAGTCTACGGTAAGGTAACGATAATTTCCATCATGTTATCTCGGTAATAATTTTAAATATATATTAAAGTTTCTAAGATTCCTTAATGTGCACAAATTATGGTTTCTTATCGCGATAATATTGCCATTACCTATAGATAAAAAGCCTTGTTTTTAATCTAAGCTCATAAAAGTTCCAAGTTTTATAACATTAGTTACGTTATCTCTTATGTTAGAAAAACTATTTTTATTACAGGTTTAATACATCGTAGTTAAAATGTGTCACAATCACAATAATAAACAGTAGTGGTGAACGTAGGCGGTACTCTTTGTCCGAACAAAAACATAATAAAGCATGCGCCCGCGCAATTCCAGTGGCGGCGCCGCCAGCGACATCTGTCGGTACCCGCAATTATGGCGGATTTATAAGTTAATCGCTCGTTTGACGCGTGAGATTAATACCTTGTGAAAATAATCACATGGTTTTTTGTCTCGAGTGTAATCAACAGTAAATGGGAAGTTGTAATTTTATTTTTTTCACGCGGTCGTTTTGACGCGTGCCCTGCAGCAGAGGGTTACTTGATCACTGGTTACGGAGTTTTTTGTTGTGGTTATAAGTTACAGTTCCCCTACTGAATTCGATGTTTAATAGTACAGTTCGCAATATTCAATTTTACACTTAATAACGGTTATCTGAAATGCTTTTGAAAAGTTTTTTGATCAATGATTAGTGGTCAGAGTGTAGGGGTGTCATGTCGACGTGTCGCTACTCAAGTGACGTGTGTGCAGATATGATTATCCTCACCCCTAGGGGTGGCGGATAAAAAACTGCATACGTGCATGCGGAGGTCGTGGATAAATCTGATGGAATTACTCACGAATATTTGAGTATTATTCGCAGAATGTTTTTTTACAAAAGTTTCACGTAAGTACTTATTCTTTGAATAGTTTTGAAAATGTCATTTATAAGGTTTAAAAAAGATATGTTACTAGAACTACTTTTTGATAAAAATATTCGCCTTAGACTATTAAGAAATCTAGAGACGCTTACAACTTTTGTTTTACATGCATAACTTAGGTAGGTTTACCGAGCTTCTGCCCGCGACTCCTCGACCCCGTTAAATAATACTGCAGCTTTCCATTAGTAAAAGAATTTTCGGAATCGGATCAGACCGAAGAAAGTCACAAATTTTATTTCACGATTTTCATAAAAAAGTAAGTTTGTATACAAAAATAATCTTTTATTCAAACAATCATCAGATTTATCCCACTTGTAACACCCATGTGTCAACCCAACGGATTGTAGAGGCAAAAGTCGCGGTTGTTACGAGATTGCGTCGACCGCGGGTCGTTTAGACCCGAGGGTCGCTCCCCGCGTGTTAGGGTTACAAGTCTTGTGGCTTGTCACACTTTAGGTATTCGGGTTATTCTATTGAGGAATGAGGTTTATAGCTATTTTAGGGTTAACTGAGGTGTTTTATAGAGTCTGTTTCGGTACAAGTGGCGTCAATTTATTGTGGATTTTCAGACAGTTTTCCTGAGAGAACTTGTCTCTTTTAAATGTCAATTTTAATTGTCAGTTTAATCGTAGGCATTTGTTTATTTGGAAGGAAATTACAGCGTTTTTTATTGAAATGAAAAACATAAATTATTCATAGGTAAAATATGAGAAAACCATAGTCCAAATTAGTGTTGCATCGTTTCCACAACCCAAAGTACACACTAAAACCCCCTTTACACAAAAATCCACAAATAAAATTGCCCAAAAACCTCATTAAAAGTATCATCAGTGTAATATCGAGTCGTGATATCCGTTGTCGTCGAACTTCTTCTTTTGTGCTGTTTAATTGTGGAGCTACACACGGCGAATTAACCAAATGAGGCCGATACACTGCTGTGTGGTGCTCTCCTTAGCTTTAGTACAATCGCAGGGAGCCTGCTTAGCAGAAATTGGAAATATTCGCCCCTATTTGGGACCTCAGAATTGTTTTCTGTGACTGTTATTTGGTTTTATGCCGTCTTCTTGTTTCTTTTGGTTCGCTCTTTGTAGGTAGCTTCGGCTCTAGCAGAAGCTAATTTATAATCATTAGTTATGCATATTTTTATTCGATAAAAAAATTCGGTAGTCTTCTCGTTATTTTTTATTATTTATCACAACATTTTTAAATAAGGAAATAGAAAGTATTATAAGACTATAAAATATGACTCCGCTGTTCATTAACTCGAAAATAAAAATAATCTCCGAAATCCGACAGCAAATACTTAATAAAATCATTTCTCATTTTATTGACGAAAAAGAAACATGATCTCACATGTCATGACATTAAATCACCTTATAAAACCCATAATTAGTACTAAAAACTAATGCGTTTGCCCACACAGGGGCTTATCCGAAACCCATCTCTTTAGAACTGTACAATTAAACAAAAGGACTTTCATGATCGGCGCAGGCGCTCACGAAGCCGCCATTAGCGCAGCACCGTGGGCGTAATTAAAAGAGTTACAATACAGTACTGGCGAATTAAAAACAATTAACTGGGACCCGAATTGAGCACAATGGTCGTCCTGTGCACGACTTACACAGAATGTTCGGCCGTACGGCTGGCGAACACGGCCCGGACCGTGTTCCCGCGTGAAATGCGACCCGTCCGATGCGGAAGACGCGTTTGTTTGGCGAAATTAATTTTGTAATTAGCGAGGTTTTTGACGCGCGCAGTCGAAGGGTTAATTTTATGATTTTTGTTTGGTGACGTATTGATTTGACGTACCTATCGTTGAAGTCTTTTTGGTGAAATGGCAAAATGAGTCTGGAAAATGGCTTTATTTAGGTTGAAAACCATCTGTCTAGCAACGCTCGTAGGTTATGAATCTATTAACCACTCGCTATGCTCGCCGTTCACAGTCAAGCCCATTTCTGTATCACGAAAATCAATCATGTGACGTGAATAAAGACCCGACTGTGCTAATCGAGCCGTCAAATTGGGTTTTCAACGTTTAAGCTTATTCTGCGAAAGTGCTGAATCGCACTGACACCCCCACGCCAGCGCCACAGGGCGAGGGTGTGACGTCACTGGCATTTTTCTCTTTTTTCACGGTACTGCGATTCTATTACCGCCTCTTAATCTACGAGCCCGCATTGGTCTACTGACGTCATTATATTTAGTCACGCTTGACATTTTTATTAATTTTCAAAATTCGAACTGTGATACGGTTAGAAATATTTTTTTATTTAATAAAGTGGCAACTCTAATGAGGGTTGTGGCCAGTGTCGTATTTCGTTGTATAGAATTCGATTTTTGAGGGTGCCTGAGGGCAACTCTTATTGTTAATGTCCCTCGTTTTAAATTATTGCTTATCAGTGCTGTATCGTTTTACAGCTGGTAGTAGGTTCTTTGTTGTAGAACGTGGTGTTTTATAAGGGTTTTGTATTTAATAAAAAAAACGACTCGCGTGCCATATTAATTATCTACTTAAGCACTTTCCTTATGCAATCTGAAATTCAGACGCAAAACGAAATTTTCTGATAAAATTTATTTCTCTAACGAGTACCTTGTTGCTATAATTTGTCATTAACGTGTCGACACAAACAATACATTATATATGAACATCTCTTCTAAGCTAGACAGACAGTCGAAAAAGCGAACAAAACCGCTCAATAGTCTGGCGAAAAAATCGTGCACTACATGCATCGTGTAGTACGACAATGCGACTTTTTGTCGGTCCGTCCGTGGCTTTTTGAACTGGAATTTTTTCACTCCATTCGGTCGACGGGCAGGAGCTTTATTTCACCCCGTCAGCGGTTAGGGTTGATAGGATTTTGTTTCTTTTGTTTGGAGAGACACGGTGCTAATTTTTGAATGATCTGATTTTGGTAGGTTGGTTTCGAATTTAATGTGATCATTTCAATGAGGAAGTAGTAATATTACGATGTTCGATATTTCATAAAAAGCTTTTTGGTAGGTATAAAAAAACAAAGAGTACTCCAAAATCTACCATAATAATACTTGACAAATTTTTTCAGGGTTTTACAATTTATTTTGCTAATTATTAACTACATCCAAAGGGTACCTACACCACAAAGGCGTTTTACCCTAAAACAATCCTAAGCTAGACATTTCCTGGGCAGCGGGATTGTCCGAAAGGGTTACCGCTGCCCGGAACATAAAGGGCTAAGGAAGGAACACGGGTAGGTTTTAGTCAGTAAGAGTCTGACACTCCCTTCCGCTCCACCCAGAGCGGAAGGAGTCATTAGATGATTTCCCACCCAAAAAAAAAAAAGCTAGACATTTCCCTAAATTGTACACCCGTTGCTTGCGGTGTACTTCTATTTCTGAAGAATCCAAGGGGAGTTGTTCAGAGATATTATAAGTCTTCAACTTTAGGTACCTACTTTACCGATCTTATAAGGTAGTTTTAGAATTTGGAACACACAGATAAAAAAATAACTGGCAACCCTAACCGATCATTAGTTTCCAACTCGGACAGTAGCCGTCCTCCTGTTCCGTGTAGTACAGTCGTGTCCAGCTCAGCGCTAAGTGTTGGCAGTGTCACAAATGAAACTGTACGCTACTGTACACTACTCAAATATCGCAATTTTTGCTACGAACATTCTGCGTTTAATGGTTTTGTTACTGAAAATACATGTAGGAATAAATTTTCAATGAAAACCAATTCATTAAAGCACCGGCAGTTGTTCAGGAGGCCAATTCCCGTAATTAAAAACGTTAAACAAAATCTCGTCGCAATCTCATCATAGCGGCAATCAATGTCAAAAACTTGTCAAAAATTTAGGGAATTTAGGTATTTTTGACAGATTTTGACTGAGATCAGTCTGTTAACGTTCTTAAAATTACGAGAATTGCCCTTAGGAACTACTCATTCATATTGGTCTAAACCTTCATTCCATTATCCAAAATGGCGCTCATTAATGTCATCAATACTCGTGTTCGTAACTAGACCAAATGTAATCGATTGAAATCCACTATTCACGCACGTAATCAGTTCAAGTTACATCATAAAAAAAGACAATCCACTTGTTAAATCCATTTAAAAAAAACACAAAAGATAATGCCCAATGAGCAATAATCGCGTTTAATCTTTAAATTGAGCAACAATTATGTCGTTACTGGACCGATTATAATCTCCGATTTCAAACAATAGCTACAACATTTTTGTTGGTAAATTAAAAGCTTAGTGCCATAATAGACGGTTCAAAAACATCGATAAAGATCGATTCGAAGCACGTGTTACACGTTTTAGACAATACGATAAGCTGAGCACTTTCGATCCGCTTGAAGTGACTTTGTCAAGAGGTATCGTCGGTGTCAAGTGCGCACTGATCTTCGTCGATCGCCACTACAAAGCTTGTAGTACGTGATTAAACCGCGAATGTCAAAGTGCAAAGATCGGCCCTTTGTTACGCTCCCATCAGTCAATGCTTCCCGTACTGATGTATTCATTCATCAAAAAATTGCTCGCGGCAAGTAATATGTGCGTATTTTATGGGGGTTTAATGGAAACTTATGATGGGGAAAGATTTATGTTTTAATATCAAGAACTAATAGAACAATATCTTTGTTTATTTTTCCCTCCGGCAAATATTGCCGTTTCCAAGAACAAAGTGTCTATTGTGGAGATCGGCGGTGGTTGGTCATTGAGTTTCCAGCATACGTTAAAACGCGTGCAAGGCGCAACGTAACTTTCTTTTGATTGCAAAGCAGACCTTAGTACAAGAGATAAATCAGAAAAGAATTAACAACCATAACTCAGCATTGTCTTATAATTCTTAACTATTATCTATAATAGTATCTTATCATATTGGATTATGGTTCGGCCCAAAATATGTGCATTTTTCATTCATAAAATCTGTTGATGCCTGTCAGCTAACGAGTATTTCCAAACAGCTATTCATTACAAGCTAATAAATTCTGGCTTTTAATGCCTTTATTCTGATTCCCGCCACATATCATAATCGGTGGCTCGCCCCCGAACACGAGTGTGTGTCAATCTTTCGTTTTTCCGACGAGCGCGCGGTCAGACCTCTTTGTTATTCAAATTAAACACGCCCAGATGGACAGATGCGCACGGGGGAATAATTAACTTATGTATAAAAAAAACCTTTTTACTACGTAAATGGAAACATTTTAGCATCGAAATTGTGAATTAAAGAAGCATGATTTATTCAGGTGGGTGTGTAAATATTTTCAGTATTAATCACCGCTTTGATAATTCATACCGGACATCAAATTCTTCATGGCGGTGAGCCACGAATCAACGACATAAAACAAGTTTTCTATACGTCGTGTGATTTAAGCTTACTTTAAATTTAATCTCACTACTAAAGCTAGGATCCAGCCTAACAGGTGATTTACTCCATCGTTAGTGAAGGCTAATTCTTCCGCGTTCTCGCGTATCTGCGTTGTTTCTATCTCGCTCTAGCGATGCGGGGCAGGTTTACGACGTCATTAATGTTATCACAACGATGCGATGGGACGCCGCACGCCGCTACAAACTCACAGCGTACGGCACTTGCGTTAGTTGGCGTCCGACTATAAAATAATGTTAGGATACTTATTTTGGATTTCTTGTACATTGCTGCATTTTTTCTTGTTACGAAATTAACTTTATTGGAATCGGTGCGGTGCTAGTAATGGAATTTGTAGCGAAACTTAATACGCGTATCGTTTATTGGTCCTACAGTACAAGATGTACGGTTTGTGACACCGCTCGATGAAAGTTTATGCGAAAACGATGTTAGCCCGGTTTATAGTCTCAGCGCATAGTATTGTTTGATTATACGACATTTGTATTCGTTCCGTATCATTAAAGATAAAAGTTATACGTTTTAATGTAATGAAAAGCGGAATTGAACAGAAATGTGTGATTTAATGACCATTTTCAAATTGATTAGCGCTATTTGAATGTATATGAGGTGTTTACAACTTCCTTTTGATGGAGTATAAAATAAAAAGGTTTTATATAGCGTGTCATAAAATTGGGAAGTCGGTTACTCTAAATACCATGATTACCTATCACTTCGGTGGTGTAAACTTTCTACCAAAAAAACAAGGCTGTCGCAAAATAATCGAAACTACGATGTTCAATTATTTTTATTATTTGATTTGTTAAAATATGTCATTCGTGGATCTTTGACAGTCGTTACGGGTAGTCAGAAGCCCGAAAGTCTGACAACCAGTCTTACCAAGTAGGGGTATCGTATTACCCAGTAACTGGGTTGTGGAGGTCAGATAGGCAGTCGCTCCATGTAAAATACTGGTATTCAGCTGCATCCGGTTAGACTGGAAGCCGACCCCAACATAGTTGGGAAAAGGCTAGGCAGATGATGATTGGTAAAATATGTAGGGATGTGACTTGATTTACCGGAACCCGTTGCATTTCAACGGATGATATAATTTCTTGAAATTATGACAAATATAAAAACATAATTTGTCATAAACTATAGAAGTCTATAAATATTTGATAACCGTTTCTATAATTGTCTATAACTTCTGTGATACATCAGATAACCTTAAAATATATTTCCAATATTCGAATCATCATAAAAATCGAATCGATCAGATCCAATCAACGAAAACTACTGATTAACCTTTCATCTGTTTATATACAACATAGGTAATTAATTATTTTATTTTATTATTAATTATTTTTATTTATTTTTTTATTTTTTATGGCCCGACTAATTAATACCCAATCAATAAATACCAATATTAAATTATTGGATTTTCACCCGATTGCGGCAGAGCTGAGAGGTTAACTAATAGTTTTGACAGTTCGCGTGTATGTATGTGTAAGAATGTTTTCTCCGAGATAGCATCTAATCTTTGGACGGATCTACGGACAAATAAGGCCTCTCTCGATTCATCGTGCGTGTTCTCGATTTTTCCAATTACCTACGAATAGAAATAATTGTATTTTTTTTTTCTGACAGATACTATCTATTGGCCAAATACGGGTTTTATTTTCTCAACAGTACCCAACTTTTTGCGACCGTAAGTACTTATCGATTAGGTTCGCGCCAACTTCAGTATCCTAAAGAAAACGCTTCGAACTAAGGCAGCATACACACTGACCGCATTCCGTCTTGCGCGGTGTCAGCGTACCATTATGCGGGACGAACTCGGGACCTCGCTATCAGTGACGTGACACCGGGCCAGTGTTGTGAACGACTCACTGACCCACTTGGGAACTGTATTGTTCTTTTGTCAGTCAAATGACTGTTCAGGAGGATGTGCTTTGTAACGTGTGACCTGACGAGTCACTTCGTACCCTTTTAGAGAATAGGCAAGGGTTTGAGGGAAATGTAACGAATTTGCATATAAAAATTGAAACGAAAATTATATTTTGTACGTTGTGAAGCAATTCCAAGTAGTAATTATGTGAGAAAATTATGTTCCGCAAACGCACATAAGCAAGACATAAACATACACTAACCCCTTGCTGCTATGCAGTTTCTGGAAACTTAAAATGTGCTGAATATAAAATAAAGATATAAACAGTTGGGTAAATTCCATGTGTATTACCTGTTAGTCGTTAGCCCAGGTACGTTAGTACAGGCGCGTTTTTTTTTTCCGCGGCGATTTTTTTCGCGCACTGTATTTTCAACGCACTGCTTAGCGCCGACAGTTGAAAATCAAATAGTGTGATTGTCTGACGCGCTGGAATGCGCTCTGTTGGATTCTCAACACTCGGCTCAACACCAAGAGTTGAAAATCCAGTGCGCGATAAAATCCCGCCGCGATATTTTTACGTCCGTGCGTATGTGATCTTAGTCGTTACACAGTAAACTTGACAGGCTAGAACTTGAATTTCCTCCAAAATTATAAGATCCCGTTACACTATGGCTCTATTAAAAAGACAGTTCCACGATAACTGCGACGCATTCTCTGCATATACAGCTTAAAATTATGTAGGTATGTCATTCAAGATGCCGTTACAATATCATTATGTTTAAAGAATTCACATAAAACCCGAAAAATATTCTTCAAAAATCTTTGTAATTTCTTCATCGAATAATTTTATTTTTTACTTGGGCATATCGTGCCGTACCGTACCGTAAAGGTCGGTACGGTAGCGAGTATTTTTGTGACGTCGTAAAGTGTAGTTGGTACTCGGCGCGTCGGTAGCGCCACCCGCCGTGTAGTTTATGCCGCGCGATCGTGCGATATCCCGCCAATGTTATGTGCACGCACCTTTATGGTATTAAGTTACGTGCCTTAGAAGTTATACGCGATTTGCCTTAAGTTATTCTTAATCCGTATTAGGTAAATCTAATTTGCAGATTTAATTTACAGTATGAGGTGTATTCTCGTTTATGACGTAGCCGCATAAGATATTATACAATCTCGCGCCTAAAATGGTAAGCGATCGCTGACCATGGACAATAAATGCCTTATTAGTGATATTTATGGAATGCTTACATATCAATTTCCCGTAGACGGTTCTAGCTTCCAAGATTAAAGGGTTTTTGTCTGGTTAATACCTATCTTTAATTTGATGACTTTTATATTATGATTCGATTTCGCTTTAAATATCATTGCGTGAAATGGGAGAAAAAGTGTTTGAAATTTGAATTTCTTATATGTTTTTTACTCTATAATGATAAACGATTAGTAATTTGATTAGAATAATCTTCTTTCGATTTACTTAATCGGCTAAGTTTGATCTGTTTACGTCACGAATGGAATCCATAAAGAAAAATGTTTAGCCGGTCGTATGTGGGCACAAAATCCAGGTAGGTAAATTGTAACTACAAATTATTATTTTTTGTCACAGCAACAATACAAATGCCAATATTAAAAGCACGTGGCAACATTACGAGACTGTCAGACAACACCCCCGCAGGGAACCGTTGTGAAGAATACCATTGTAATATCAACAAAAACCTATTTACAAATACTCCGCTAACGCCCACTCAAAAGGTGTTTATTTAAAATTTTATTTCACAATGCTAAAATGTCACATTTTTTCACTTTTCGCGCCATTTGATGCTGTTTGACATCACCAACTTAACAATGCACTTCTCAAAATATCTGCCAAATAAATTACATCCTTCCCTCCTTCGTTTTAAGAATGACAAAGTTCGATTTTCAATTTCATAACTGTGAATACAACGTTGTAAGATAAGGCTGGCCGTCTCTTTTTTCTTCTTTCGGACACGTGTCTATGGTACCTATGGACGTCCAATTTGTGTCTATTGATCTATTGTTAGGAATCTTTTGAATTTAATACTAAACTTTTCAATGTTATTACGAGTAACTGTCATAAAAGTTAGATGTATTTTCTTTTAACCATTGAATCATTTTGCCGACGACTATGTGCTAAATGTAACAATTGAATATTATGTAGCAGTAATTGCATTTTCGGATCGCTTACGGTTTTTTTCCATTACAGTTGGCTACTGTTCAATCATAGTTATTAATTTACTTAATAGTGTTAGTAGGTTTCTAGTTGCGTAAAACTTTCATAATCTCAATAAACTACGTTTTGACCGATCGAGGATTTACCATTTATGAAAGAATATTCCACATTTTTTATTTTAACTTTCATACCTATTGACTGAAATAGAAATGACGAGCAGAGGAATCTTTATCAACAATTACCAATAACAAAACCAAGCAAATAAACTAATTGTCAGAAAAACAATCACATCATAAAATAAACTTAACTCACCGAACATAAGCTACAAATAACATACCTATATTTACAGCACATTATAAACGTAAATAAACATGTCGTAGGTACCAGGGTACCAGTTAAGAAGGGTGTTATTCTCAAGATCCCAATCTTGGTGACAAACACCACGGGCCTATTGTGGTAGCTAAATTTGCTTCGCTATTTCCGATCTACTTGCAAGATTATTTTATTATTGTAAAACCGTTCGAGATTATATCGGGTGGAGCGTGCCCTAAAATGTGGAATTGGATGTCTTAAATGGGTTACGTTTCTTAACAAAGTATCAGTTGTGTTTGTAATCATTTTATGTCATGTTACTTTGGGTCATGATGATCAAAGCAAACATAGTAGAGGTTTTTTACATAGAAATGTAAAAAACCTCTACTATCATGAAAAATATTATATTTAACTAAACTAAACATGGTTCAAAACCAAAGTCAAAAAAATGCATCAAATCGAACGCATCAAAATTCAATAGCTTCAGTACAACATCCATTGACCAATCCTATCTATTGCAAATTGTTCACCAAATTCTTTAAGCATCTCTGCAACGCTTTGTCTATTGTCGGACATTCTTCGTCCATCCTCGGACGCCGAACAAACATCTGCTTTGCGCCTACAGTTTGCAGTTACGCCTCCTTGCATCAAAAGATTATAGATTTCTAAAGACGGCTGTTTGCTCTTTCATTTTGTGGCCTTTTTATTGCGTTTATGGTCTCTTAGGATTAATAGACATTTGTTATAATGTTATAAACTTTTGTTAGTTTTTGAACGCATTATGGTGTTTGTTACTTTTTGAGTTCCGATTATCGATAAGCTTCTTTGATTTGATATTGGTAAAGTAAATATAAGAATGTTGGAAATTCTTAACTTAAGCACCTCAAGGTCTTTAAACGTACAGTTCAATTAGTAACGGCCAATACAAGAATCGTTGAACGGCCAATTACAATCACTATAAACTTCCAAATGATAAAAAATGCTCCAATCACTCAGAAAATAAACCAAAAAGAAAACACAACACAAATTAAATACAATCAACAGACCGATGAAAGTTAAAAGCTATTGATATAAAAAGCGTGTCATTATAAACACCCGCATAACCCGTAAATCGACTAATGAGCGACGATTATTTTATTTTCATAAACGATACACTCGCCATCGATGCGGGCCATCGATTTAATTCTCGATTATCACCCTTTAGTCGAGTATTTAATGAGAGTCAATGAGATTCGTCACACCGAAATCTGGAGGGCAATCGGTTTGTGGAATAACGATTTATTTATATTCTAGTTAGTGATAACTTAGGTCACTGACAGCAGACAGCTCTAAAGCTAAGTGATTTGAATTGACGAATACATTTGTTAAAGACTATGACGAGTTTGAAAATTGAGCTAAACTAAAAGATGCAAACAATGTCACAGTTGTAATCGTAATATAAGTAATGAAAACGAAGCCGAAATCAACAAAAATAAAACCAACGGGTTTAATGATGATTGATACATTAAATTACTCGAATATCTGGCTCGCTAACAAACAATTGTTACGACCTCTGTTTGTATGTGCTGCTCTAAAATACTTAAAATTTTAGCAAATAAATAAAACGCATCAAGTATATTTATATTATTATCATGACTAATTCATGATTTCATTTATTCTTATCATAATCATCATTATAGCTGTTAATTTGACAGTAAACTTCCTTAAATTGATTATTACTTCTTCATCCACAACCTCTGAAACTTCAGTACTAACCTCATTATCATCATTTTAGCCGAAAGACGTCCACTGCTGGACATAGGACTCCCCCAAGCGCCTCCGCTTCGACCGGTTCTGTGCTTCCGTAGCCAAGGGTAGGCGAGCCGCCGGGTACTAGGGGCAATGTGTTTTTTGTGCTTGTCATTCTTTGTTGCCATAATCGCCACGCTTGGCAGGTGGGTTGACGATCGCAGTATGTTGGTGAAATGCATAGAGAACGCTACTGCCCATTGTCCGGTACGGCCCTTAGTCGCCTTTTACGACACCTACGGGAAGTATGGGGTGGTGCTATTCTTTAAGTCCGGCACCACACAGACATACTAGTACTAACCTAACTTTCAGTAGTCACAAGCTTGTTTACATTATCTTAGTATAATCACTCCCAATCTTTTCCTCTTCGTTATCAATACCTACACAGAGTACTTCACCAAGGCCATCAATAGGTACTTCAAACCGAGCCCTCGACTCATCGGCGCCAGGAGGCAAACTTATAAGTTTATAAGCATTCATTGGTCATGATAGAACATTGATTCACTGGGTCAAATCTGTTGACACTACCATCAATACTGTTTAAGAACGGGCTTCGAATCATGCGCATATAGGGTTTATTAGAGTGCGCTGTCTGTACCTACTGGGTTTGTTTCAAATGATTTTGGTCGTGGATTGATTTTGGGAAAATTTTGAAACTAAACTTGATTTTGGTGAAGAATTAAGTATCGGTCTTAATGGTCTTTTATTGAAGTATGAACAACTAATATATTTGTCAAATTGAGTGGATCTTTATGAACTCGTATTGGCTGCTTCGCCATCATAAACATGATATAAACTTGGTTACAGTTCTTAAACAAGAAGTTCATTCATTTCTATAGAAAATCTTGTGGCATATCAAAAACATGCGTTCCTTGGTAAAACAAAACAAGCTCCTTAAACATATCAACATCATCACAATCAACAATTATACAACTAACGAATGACGTCACTCATTCAGAACCTACTTTAAAATTTAACACGACACTCCTTCATCCATTCAATTAGGTCCATTCGTTCATTCCGACCAATATTTACTGCATCTACGGCGGCGGGGTCGTTTCAATTAAAATATATTACATTGTTACGATGTCCGGCGGGCTCAGGGTTAATTGCTATTGCACCGTCTTTGCCTGATCTTTGGTCTTTTGGATCATTGTCGTACACCTTTCGATTTGATAGCGTAGGGTTGAGATTGTCTGCCCTTGGATTCTTTGGGGAAATTGGAATTCCAAGTGTGTTTTTTTTTATTTTATTTTTTCTGGATTTTTAATTCGATCTTATTAAAGTTCTTTGAGCTCTATGAGATTTATTTTGTTAACACAGAGTTTTTGTTCAATTATCGTGGTTATGAATAGACAATCCTTATCTTAACCTATCACATTTGGATGTAGGTTCTATAGTTTCAAACCTTCACTGTTAATGTTGTTATGGGAATCATCCAATTGTCATAGAATAAATCTTCTACTACTTCACCCCATATCATCTTCACTTATTGTTGAAATTACGAATCTCATATAACTTGTAGGTATTACTGCTATGCTTTCATTTTGCCCCAAAAGATAACCATAAATTGGTGTAGTCTACTTATCTATACTTTATAGTATATTCTATCTTCTACGAGTAATATTAAGAGGCGTTTGTGAGTTTGCAAGTAGCAGGTAATCTTCGAAACTACTCATCAGATTCCGAAAATTCTTTCACTAATAACAATAGCTAGCCTAAAAAGCTTTGCTTCAAGAACCAAATGAAACCTCAAAGATTTGCCTGAAAGCTAGCATTACGGCGCCAGAAGATCGCTCTATTAGAGCTATTAAGAGTCAGTTGAACTCAGGAGCCACCTGCTTCGCTTGCCTACTCTTGACCTCCTTCGTGTTGCTTTCAATCGTCGTCGTTAACTATCCTAGTTAGTGAGGGAGATGGTTTGTTAAATGAAGGTACACTACTTTGATAGCATTTGAAAATCCTTCGACACATTTAGCTCCGAAGTATTTTTTAATGTTGGATTGGTCCTATTGGTTTCTACATGAATCCCAACCTGCCTGCCTTTTCCCAACTATATTGGGATCGGCTTCCAGTGTAACCGGATACAGCTGAATACCAGTATTTTACATTAAGCGACTGCCTATCTCACCTCCACAATCCAGTTACTGGGTAATACGATACCCCTTGGTAAGACTGGTTAAACCATAGATACGTGGGTTAAACCCATTCTCCTGTTTTGAAACGAAACTTACGTTTGGGTACAAATTTTCACCATGAGAACTTTAGTCCTTTATTAATTATCAAAAAACCTATGAATATATTCATTATTCAACGTCTTCTAATATAACTTACACCTATTTCTATAAAGTTCGTAAAGCGTATGGTAGTTAGTCAAGTTGGTAAATTCCTTCCCCTATCTTATAACTACTCATTTGCCACACTATGCCATCTTTCTCCGTCGTTTTGTGCGGAAATGCAAATTACACAACTTATTGTCCAGCTTACAAACAAACGCCTCACAACATCCTTCAATAAGCTCAAAAATACCCCATTCAAGTTTCAACTTTAACACTGCAGCTGAAACTCCAAAATCGTTTCCACAGATTTTTCTGTTCTTTTCTTTGACATCTCCCAACCAAAACCCAACTTAGAGCATCTAAAGATAAGGTAGAATTTCTTTCGTGCGGGCAAAGTGTATCAATTATCAAGCAGCTGTCACCATTTAGTGGCATCGCTGGAACAATTAGGACAAGTGACCACAATTATGGTCCCAGGATTGCGTCATCTTGTCCCAAGACGCTGCGAAGCGTAGACACACGAATTAGAATTAATAGTTGCCTTTTATTGAATGAAAATGTAGGTTGTTGGAGCTTCGGGCCTCCTATGACGTCATTTTGGTTGATAACATGATAATATAGTAGGGTCTTGTTGTGTTATGTAGTGTGCTCATCAATTTGATCTTTGTTAGGTGCTATAGTTGTCTTTTTACCTTACCATATATGTATATGCAATGCTTAGCAGCTTTGTTACTATCCCTTATTTTTTTTCTCTTCTATTTTTCAAAATCACCACTTCGCTCGCTGAAATACTTGATCAAGAAAAATACAAATTCCGCTATAATTTTTCCTTTTCTCATCAACATATCGCTCATTTGGAAATAACTGCTACTTTTTTTTTAAGTCGTTGCTTTCCTAAAGTAAATACGCTTTCTAAGTGCTTTGGCATATTTATCTCATTTTTGGGAAAAAATAGATTTACGACGATGTTTATGATGCTATGACTATGTTTGAAAAGTTATGGTCCTTAAATCCATACCGAAACTTTACGTAGCTCTTACAAAACAAAATCTAATCGTTATGCACTTTACCCCAACTGAATCTCAATACAATGCACATGACTTCCATCATCAAACTACCTCTATCTTCAGCATAAACCTGTATTAACAAACAGATAATTGTCTTACCCACTTGAGGCATTCTCATCGCACAAGTAGGTTAATTTATAATTACCCGTGATGATTACTTGTCAGTTTTAATGTTAGTTGAACATACAACTTGTTTCATTAGATGTTGATTAGCGTTTTTAACCTTGTTGTTGAGTCAAGAATTAAATGAATATTTTTTTATATAATTCTTCCTATTTTTACATCACATAATCAGCCTATAATATTCCCACTGCTGGGATACAGGCCTGCTCTCGGTAACAGCGATTGGGCTGTAGATTTCACATCATGTCTTCGAATTTTTGGTTCTCCGTTTTGATAACAGTGGTGATGAAATAATTTATACAAAGTAAAGCGCCTGCCAGGGTTCGAACCTACGATCTACAACTCGTAAGTCGCGGCACTTACCACTGGGCCATCACTGCTCCCTATTATTAGTATCTTTATCAAAATAATAATGAGCTAAGCTTCTCCTAGTCTACTCCTGTGCGTAGGAGTCGGCAAAGTTTTGTTACCTACATTTAGTCTTTCGCCTTCCGCATCTATGTAGTCTACTTAAAGCAACCTTCGTCCAGTTATCAGTTCCGGAAGGAGTAAATTCTCCAAATCTATAGATAATATTTAAAGATATTATCGGTCTTGCAGTCGATTTTTTTACTAACTTTTAATGAAACGAATTACATACATTGTTGGAGAATTTATCGTTGCAAAATCTTAAGCGTCAGAGACAAAGTAGTTGCGAGATCAATTGCAAGAATAACCAATTATTCAAAGAAAAACCGAGTAATGTCCAAGTTTCCACATACCAACCATCTCTTCTCCGCCCCAAAACAAGAGACGATCCACACTAATCAGCTCCGACATTCATAACACTTACCCAGAGCCACTGAAGCAGACATCTGGTCGAGCTCATAACGACGTTGTTGTTTACCGAGCCATATCTTAGTATATAACAATAAAAAATATTAATGTGCCGCGCCAATGTGCCGGGGGCTTAATCATATTACGACCTCAGTACCGACCCTACGTCCCTGAGACTCCCTGCAACCATTCACGGGTTATTATGCTTATTCGTTTTTATTTGAGGGTAGGAAGGATTAATCTTTTCTTTGTTTTCGGTTACTTCCGAAGTCCCGAAGATTTTGAAGACGGTTATTTTTTGGGTAACGGGTTGGAGGGATTATAACTATAAATCATGGATGCGTTTTGTGATTGCAATGAGACGCAACTTTATCAACAATAAAATGAAGCTTACAGTGATTGCAAATTTATTAATTTCGTAGCGAAATCAAAACTGTAGTGAAACTACTAACTGTACTACTGTTTTGATTTTTTTTCCTTTTATCTGTTTGTCTGGCTGTGTTTTCAGAATTGACGCAAAAACTACTGAATAGATTCTGTTCAAATTTTGCACTATTTGCAGCTTTTATTCATTTTGTCCATTTACTACTTACAAAGCTCTCCTTCATGACAATCCATTTCATCACTCATTTCTCTTTCTTCATTCAAAAACCTATCCATTATACAGATACTGGTATTAAGTTTTCCCGTCACATATTAACTTGGACTTAACATCAACAGTGTCTCAACACTGTGTTTATCATGGTTCATCTTTATGACAATCACAAATCCTAGTACGATGACCCAACTTCTTCACCTCGCCATTAAAGACCACTTCAACCACCGATTTGTTTATATAACCTTAGGATATCCACACATTGTATAACAAGCGGCAAAATAATCGCGCTTTTCCAGTGGTTCTTATGAAAACAACGGTCGCTTTTCAAAGTATTAGGTAAATGTGTCGAGATTTAAGAACGAATTATTTCTTTCTTTCAATATTCAATTATGTAGTAGCCCTTATTTTTTTTTTTGTTTAGTTTGTTCTGTCTCACTGCGGCAGAATATTATAAAATAAATATTTTATCTTTTAACCACCACCAACCAACCAACCAACCAGTCTTACCAAAAGGTATCGTATTACCCAGTAACTGGGTTGTGGAGGTCAGATAGGCAGTCGCTCCATGTAAAATACTGGTATTCAGCTGCATTCGGTTAGACTGGAAGCCGACCCCAACATAGTTGGGAAAAGGCTAGGCAGATGATGATGATGATTTTATCTATTAAAATATATTATTTTTAAGTTGTTATTCAAAAAAAAAAAAAGACTCAAAGTCACTTTGATGACAACAATGCTTCTAAGCTGAATTATAAATATAAAGTTCGTCACAACAGCCACTGCATCAATTCCGTTACTTACCTAGTCTATTATGACAACACGCGATTTCCGCGAAAGGCACACCATAATAAGTCCTTTTATACCCCATGGATTCATCGAATTCGTCGTTAAGAAATAACATAATAGCTTTGACGCATTGGTGCAATAATTTAACACATAAGTGCTAATAGACTGAATACAAAGCTTTTGCGGTAACATGACGAAACCCGCAGTTAATACAGGTTTAAAACTCCAACTAACAGTTAATTAGGATTCTTTAGAAGCGGTTTTAACACATAAAATAATAATGAATGCATTTGGGATGCAGGTTATTGAGAAAACTGTTAAATATTGCGATATTTAATCGAGTGTTACTTCACTAAGAAAATATAATTAAGAGATATCAAAATATTGCACAGTTAACATAAAGTAGGTACCTTAAAACACGTCCCAAAATTCTATATATTCAAAAACCCGCGTTTAAAAATTATAATAACGTTATAATACCTAAGCTAAAATAACCAAGTTAAATGTAGCAAACGTTTTTCTATTACATTAAACCTTTTTTGATGGCAACATTAGTATAAACACAGGTATTTTTGGCGTTAGAGGGGAATAAATCAGATTTATGACGCATTAAAAACAATAATAAGAGATTATGACGACAATTTGGAGAAACAAAGGTATAAAAGATAGGAAAAAGGGAAACTTGGAGAAAAGGAGGATAATAAAATTTAGGAGAACATAAAAGCAAAATCTTGTTGGGAATTGGCTTTAATGAGCACGACATAAAAGAGTAAGCACAAAAATATAGGGCGTACGAGAGATGTAATTTTGACTCAAATTTAGAACCTATTGCTACATTTACATTCAGCCGAAGTGAGCAGGGAAGTGGGCAGGACGAGTGTGTGAACATGATACTTCTCATTCCACTGCCATTGCCACTCGCGCTGCCCGGCGCTCTCCAAAAGAGCGGTTTTTGTGTGGAAGTCAAAGGACCAGCATGCGGCAGCGCGAGCGACAGTACGTGTTTACATTCTGCTCCGTCGCTCAGTTCTCGCCGAGCGCTTCAACGTCTGCCATTGCCAAAACTGGAGCGAAGTGAGTGGTAGGGCAGAATGTAAACACACTTCTCTCGATCCTGTTGCAGCAGTATTTAGGGAATTATTGCCGGCAGCACGAGGGGCAGCGGCAGGGGCTGAATGTAAATGTAGTATATGATTCCCAAAGTCCAAGCTAAACAAAATCAATGCAAAAACCTAACGTTTTCCTTTCTTTCTTCCAGACGCGTGCGGCCTATCAGACGTACCACACATAGAGAGCCTACAGGAGAAGTCCCAGTGCGCCCTCGAGGAGTACTGCCGGAGTCAGTACCCCAACCAGCCCACCAGGTTCGGCAAACTCCTACTACGACTGCCCTCCCTACGGACAGTCAGCTCGCAAGTCATAGAACAGCTCTTCTTCGTGCGACTCGTCGGCAAGACGCCAATAGAGACCCTCATCAGGGACATGCTCCTCTCCGGAAGCTCCTTCTCGTGGCCCTACATGGCGACCATGTGACATACGATGTGGAGGCAGCTGGCAGCGGCATGATCCACGCCCTACGGCTTCCCGCCGTACCTGCCCAGCCAGCGGTTCGACCCTTTCCAAAGGTACCAGCGCGAAGCCCAGCCTGAGGATGCCGTGACCTCCTCGAGCGAATTCCACGAAACAGAAGCGAGCGAAGAGTACTTCGGGTCAAGAACCAGCAGGGAAAGCGAGAGAGCCGATCCAACCTTCGATCCCATATCAGCTTTCTACGCTCCGAAATCGAACGAAGAGTTCGAAACGACTTCGGAGACTCAGAAAAACGCGCAAAAATCCCTGATGATAGACAATCTGTTGAACATACGACAGGAGTGTAGCATACCGGATATGAAGTAACGTTGTTCAGTGGGATCCGTAGTGTATTAGTTCAAGTTTTTTTGTTCCTCTGTAAAAATAGTTTACTATTTAATATTGTAAATAAAAAATGTTTTTATTATTGTAAATTGATAGTTAAGAGTTTTCTACGATGATGGATGGATTTTTATTTTATTTTATATATTTTTTTCTGATTCTTCCTGTGTAGAAATTGTGTGAAAAGCAATTTTGGATTGATAACGCAATAATATGTACATCGGTCGTGCAATGTTGGTGTGTAGTTATATGTATAGAGATAGATAAAGTTTTTCGATGATTGAGAATGCTTTTTATACGACTAAGTAGGTACGAAGCATCCTCAAGTTTTTAAACTGGGAGTGGGACCCGAGGGCATATCAGATGAAAAAAAGAATTAGTGTTCAATAATTTCAACTGATCTAGTAAAGTTCTGCCGTCCTTTAACTAGAAGGCCGTTAAGCCCAAAAAGTTGTTTCGGAGTAAATGCCAAAAAACGTGGGAATCGTTGTTTCTTAAAAACTATGATACTTAGGATAATGATTGTTGGACACATCAATTGATATTTCTTTCTGTTTATCGTAGATAACCCTTTTTGTCCAATAATTATTATTAATTAATTTTAAAATTCATTTTTCTCATTTTGTTAAGCATGTAACCTAGTTATTGCATCTTATTACTGTACTAAAAGGCCGTTATCCATACCTTAGCGGCTTTTTAATCAAGTAATTTATTTAAAATGTTAAGCTTCATAATGTTTGTTATATTTTGTTTAGAAATACTTAACTAAAAAGTTGTTAAGTGACATAACTGCTTTATAGTCATGACATTCGCTTTAATTTCAATTTCAATAACTTTCCTAATGAGCAGTTACGGGGCTTTAGATGCTTTTTAGCTAATTGTTGGCAATGTTATATGGAATTTTTGTAAACTCTTAACTACTTTACTTAACTAAAAGGTGGCTAAAAATATTTCGCTTGTGGTTAACTTCTGTATAGTGTAGCATTCATATGGAAATATGTGAGTAATTAATTAAATACTAACATCATGTTCTTTTAAAAATCAAAAATATAATTCAACATTTAAAAGATAAAAGAATTACTTATAATTTTAATACGCAATAATAATCAACTTATAACTAATTATGATCTAACAGGTCATGAGCTCATTATTTGGCATGGACAATATTCTTAATCCATGTTCTTTATTCCATTGATTCAACCATTGATTTAATAGAAAACTTCTAACCCAGTTATTGTAATAAACTAAAGGCTACATTATATCAGACATGAGGCAACTTCAGTCCTAAATTATTTAAATATTATAACAAATAAAAGTACCTAATAAAATATGTAGTAAAATTGCACACTAAATAAATAAATAATAAAACATAAGCAGCACTTTCAAGTGTAGATAGATACATTTGGCACACTGGTAGACCATGACCTGGAATAAAACATTGAATACTTTTTATACCAGTAGTTCATTCCCGTGGGTTAATTATTCGAAATGATATCGTTTACCAACCTCTACGCGGACGGATCCATAAGCAAAAGCTTGTAGTTTTAAGTATTTAGGAACATAACAATATCTAAATTAAACACAGTCATCAATATACTCAGCCTATCGCAGTCCACTGCTAGACAAAGGTCTCTCCCAAGCTGCGCCATAACACCCTGTCCTCTACCTTCCGCATCCTGTTTGTCCTAGCCACCTTATGTAGGCCGTCGATCCATCTAGTTGGTGGGAGGCTCACTCGACACTTGCCGATACGCGGTCTCCACTCCAGGACTCGTCTGCTCCACCGGCCATCGGTCCTTCGACAAACATGGCCAGCCCACTGCCACTTCAGTTTGCTTACTCTGCAAGCTATGTCGGTAACTGCGGTTCTTTTCCTGATATTTTCATTCCTGATTTTATACTCCAAAGAGACTGAGCATAGCTCGCTCTATAGCGCGCTAAGCGGCCTTGAATTGTGGACCAGCCCGACCGTCAATGTCTTCGTTTCGGCAACGTATATCATGACAGACAGGACGCACTGGTTAAGACCTTAGTCTTCAAACACTGCGGGATAGGCGACAAGACGAAGTTTTCCAAATACTGCCCAGCCCAACTGGATCCTTCAGTCGGCTTCTTTCTCAAAGTTGTGTCTACTGAGCTGGTTGACTTGTCCTAGGTAGACATAATCCTTCAAAACTTTGGTTGGACTCGTTGAGATGTGCGAATTGTACATGAATTTTGTCTTGTCCAAATTTAAGCTGAAGCCAACCCACCGAGAGGCTCCATTTCGGCTGGAGAGACTTAGTCAATATGGCGATGTCATCGGCAAATCGAACAAGATGAACAGACGCTGAAACAGTTAGACCAGATGTTGCACAACCTAAATGGAGCCTCCATTTTTTGGATGAGGTTGTTTTCTGATCCTGGATCTGAAAAGTCATTGTGGCAGCGTCGTACAAACATCTCACCGCACGCGCGCGCGCGCGCTCTCTCTGTCTTTCTCTCTCTCTCGTCTCTTCGATGTAACGTCAGTCAATTCGACATCGTTGCAGAAAGGCCAGAACTGCCCATATTTTGACGGAGTCGCATCGTTTCTCGTAGTCCACAAATGCTATACACAAGGACTGGTTATACTCCGCGGTATTCTGTATAATTTGCCGAACATAGATGTGGTCTATGGTACTGAAGCCTTTTCGAAAACCGGCTTGATTTGGCGGCTGGAACTAGACATGTCTCTTCGCGAGACGGTCCGTGACGATCCTCGGGAGCAGCTTGTATAAGTGTTTCAGCAGTGAGATGGGTCTATAGTTCTTCAGCGAGGATTTGTCACCTTTTTTGAGGAACAGAACCACCGCATCTCTGCTCCACGCCTCGGGCGTTGTACCCTCTTAGATGACGGAATTAAAGAGACTCGCTAGCTCTTTGATATTATTGTATTTATTTTTTTGGATCGTAAGTAAGCACTAGGAAGTGGTGAAGGGCGGGCGTTTTGGGGACTGTTTTTTGTAATTTTGACGTTCGAAAAGTTCTGATTCTCAGCCTAGTCTGAATAAATGAGTTTTGATTTTGTTTTCTTGTCGTTTTGGGTTTTTCTGTACAATATCTTCATCTGTATCGTCACTTCTTCGATCTTAGTTAGATCTCGTAGTTCATATCTTTGACAGAGTCAGTGTCAGTGCCCTCCGGGTGGAAAGATTTAGTCCGACGGGACGGCGGATGGCTTGAGCAGGGCACCCGCACCCCACTCAACCCCGGAGTGAAAGCGGCGCGAGAGTCGGGTAACTGCTTTTTAGCTAAGTAATGAGGCTTAACTGCTTTTTAGCTAAGTATTCTGGAAAATGTGCAGAATTACATGCTTAACTAAAACAGCGTTAAGGGCTGGTAACTGCAAATAAGTAAATTTTTTCACATAAACTGTTCTTTAAATGCTAACTATAAAGAAGTTATAGTCCGTTAGCGTCTTTATAGTCAAGAAAAATCAGATAACGTGCTTGTAGTTAAGTAGAAGGCTAGAAAATAATCATCACATCGGGCAGTTAAGGTATTTTAAAGTACATTAAGCTAAGAAGTGTGGGTTAGACGCTTTCAAGTGATGGAATCATCAAAAATTATGTTACTTAACGGCCTAAAAGATGTCCATATCTTTGGAACTATTTATGTTATAAAAATGTTTCTTAGACAGAAAGATAGAGAATTTAAAACTCTATCACTTTCTATTAAAAAGTAAAAATTGACCATTTGAGGGTTAACGGCTTTTTAGTTAAAGGACGGCAGAGTTGGTGATCCACACAGACTTCTTGTACATAAACTTTTTGTTTTTGTTTATGGTAAATTTTTTTACACGTTTCTTCTTCGGAGAACATTCCCAGTTTAAAATCATAAATAGGCAATGTACAACCTACAAATACGATTGGACGAGGTTCTTTCTTTTTATTTTCGACTGGTGCTGTAATAACTCAAATATTTACGTAATTATACGTATTTTCTTATTTACTGATTCCGTAAAGCATTTATAGGTATGTATCGTTCCTTTGAAAAAAACAATTTTTACAAATAATTTTATTCTTTTTAGTAAAAATTTAAAACATGTTTGAGTAAAATTGTTTTGTTCTTTTACTTATTGTGTGTCTATATGTATAAACAATAGTGAGAAATACAAATTATATAAGAATAGTAACTATACAGAAATGTTTTATTTATAATTATAATCTTTAGCGCAACGATTTTTTTTATTAAAATATATCTATTTTAATTTTTTCGTATGACCATAGTCATTTTAGATTTTTTGAATTTGTAATTATTGCAAATTATGGAATTGTCATGGTAATCTTATAAGTTTGACAACTAGAACATTTGCTTGTAACGTAACATTAATTAAATCAGTCTATCGCAGTTCACGACTAGACAAGGAACTATTTTTAAGGCTCTTACGTAATTTTTATCAAAGATAAGATAAATCGTTTTAATGTACTTTTCCACAAACAAATTATGTTAACACAACGTTTTAAATAATCAAAGAAACAAAATGTTACTTTACAATCAATTGTTTACACATCGAGCAATTGTTTTAATTTACAACAAAATAAAGAAAAATATAAACATTTAGTAAAAGAGAAGCAATGTATTTATTCGCAATAATATGTACAGTGAACGGTTGTAAAATAATGTCGGTGTGTGTATGAGAATGTATGGAGTTGTATAAAAAATTAAATATTAATGAGGAATAAAAGATGTCTCTCTGGATTTTGATCATTTTGTTTTATTGTCACTAAATTTTGAAACACCAAACACAGACAACGTAGGAAAAATCTAAATTATTGAAAAAAATCGACATGGAAAGTAGATTTTTACAGATTTAGTTTTTGGATTTTGGTTTACAGTAACTGCAATTTTTCAATTCAAGAAAGTACTAAATAACTTTTGCCCTGGCAGAAATTGCCGATTTATATGAAGTACATAAAAGAGTCTTAATTTAAAAAATAAAGAAATCATGACCAATAAAAGCCACTCTTATCAAAAATCACTTAACAACAGCGACTAAATCACTAACATCAATCTAAACACCGAACTACCCTCCCCTTAACGAAATCAAAAGTCAAAATCAAATCGCCACACACGGAAGCGCCCATTTACACTAATCACCCAATTATAACAAACAGGAGTCTATCCGGTGACGGTGTTGTCGTGTGAACGCAGAGAAACAGAAAACCCACTGTAAGCAAAACACGATAAAAGCAAGGGGCGCTTGGAGCTCGAAAAGTTTTTGTAGTATTCTGCTACAGTGCGGCCGACCAGAGAATGCGTTCTTAACACCTGTCAGTTTCATACAAATGAATTCGTGTTTTGCGAATTTGATATTTATCAGCTACTAGAATTGTCGTACTGACAGGTGTCAGGAACACATACTCTCGACGGCCGGACTCTAGCTATAATAATTAGGCATAGAGTAAAACGGAAGAGTGCAAAAAGTGTCAAAACCTCAAATTGCTAGCCTAAATCCCAGGCGACAGACAACTTAGCAACGCTCTTGTCTCTGCAGTCAAAATCTCCGTTTGCTTAGCGTGTTTTACGACATGATTACGAATATAATCAGCATGGTCGTAGTGTGGTCATCATGCGTTGACGTAAACATCAACTCCCGCTATTGAGACCCTTGATTTTCCATACCCCAATGGACTGTTCTCAAAACGGTGAAGGAAAACATCGTGAGGAAACGATTCTAGAGAACCAAACATTGTGACATCTACCAACCCGCACCACCGACAGGAGGCCTGTGTCCCAGCAGTGGCAACATTATAGGCTAATTATGCATTTAATGTCATTTCCCATGTAATCTTTTGGATCTAGCAAAGAGGCGACGCAGCTCTTTACAATCTCTCGCACTGTGTTAGTGATCTTTACTGTAGTGAGCCTTCTGTACTAAGGTCTAACGTCGGTTGTCACCGTGTGAAACTATAAGTGCGCGTGAGAGTGTTGTCCGTCGTGTGCGCTTGCGCAGGTGGGCAGCGCACGCGATACTTCTGTTTACGTGGGAATGTACACTTGTTGGGGCAATTAGCTCGGCGCTGATTGGTGTTGTTAATTTGTCGAGAGTGAAATTAGGTTGATTGGAAGGTGAAATGTCCGGTAGGAAAATGAAGGTTGGTAAACAAACTTTTTATAACGTTCATTACTGTGAAAAAAATTCATTAATAGTAATAGACTGCAAAAATAAACTGTTGTCTGAATATATTTTTTCGCAAACATCAACAAATTACTTTTGGAAGATGCGCATTTGTTTACGGCAGTTTACGTAGGCAGACAAGCCATCTTGATGGTCTGATGATGTCATCAAAGTGACCGAAAATGGGGAATGTACCAAAAGCACGAAATTTTGTGTGAGATGAGGTATTGTGGGCATATCTGAAGCAAATTATATTATAGCAACTGTCCGGTCGTCGTGAGAATGTGTTCCTGATTGTCAATGCGACAATTCTAGTACTAATAAAGATGAAATTCGCCAAACACATGTTCGTTTGCATGAAACTGACAGTAATCAAAAACGCATTCTCACGTCGGACGGACTGTAGTTGTGATGACCTATGGAACCTGTGGACTTTCAGTTCAAAGCTTATAACTTCGGGAAAAACAAGCATTTAAAAGTAACATTATCATCCCACAACAATTAAAATGTAATTACAAAAATATCGAATTCCCATAAACTACAAATCACTATAATAGCTCCACGGAAGTCATACCAGATTATATTAAACAGCCCTTTCCTCGCACCTGTTCTAGGGTTGACACTGCGGGAATGTTGTGCGGAATCACGGCAGGGGACTCCCACGCCACTGTGTTTACTGTATGGATTTTATTGTGAAGCTTACAATATTGTATGTTTGAAGGATTAGCAGATCAGACGGGTAGGTAGCAAGTACACTGGGAATAACATGCTCTGTGCATCTGGTAGTCCTCGAGAAACTTTGTATTGTTTAACGTTGTCATTCTTGCGAATCATTTTAGTCATTAAGAAAGAAAGAAAGAAAAAAAAGTTTATTTGGTCACATTCGTGAAACACAAAATACAAAAAAAAAAAGAAAAGGTTTCAAACAACAATTAGTGATGCCTCACGGCTGCGCCAAAAAAGGCTCAATTCATCATTAATGCCAGACAGATACTGTCTGACGCTGGTTTTCAAATGAACCTTACATTACATTACGTACATTATATTACATTACTGATCATGGTTCACAAATTTTTGGTCTAAATAGATAGATATATTTCATTACTATCCAACACGAATCACGTAGGTATTGTTAGCTGTTAAATGGATGATGCTCCCCGTCTGACATTTTTCCCTTAAGGGCGAATTCCACCCAATTTTTATACCTATAATAAATCTTATCCTGAGAATGAATTTTGAATTTTTGAAAGTTTTTCCAGACTAAAACTATCAGACGTGAATTTGATTCCACGGATAAAAGATATCTGATACAATCTGTAACAATTTAAGAGTGTCCGTGGAGTTTCTTGCCCGTTTTTCTCCATAGGTAGCTAGTACGCTATGAAATGGGCAACTAGTTTCATCTTTCTGACTGAGACAAGGGGTCCGCCCTTGACAATTCAAAAGTGCCTGTAATTGGTGTATTTGAAATAAATGCTTTGAGTTTGAGCTTTTTCTGACTTTGGTAAAATTAGCCCTTAGTCATATTTCACGCAACCCTAGGAATAAATAATTTTCTTTTGTTCGCGATAATGTTTTGTAAATTGAAGAATTATATTTACTGGACATCAGATTTAGACCTTGTCACTTCACACTTTTCAATTTCAGGAAAAGGTTTCATTTAGAGTCTAAATTTTGGACTAACAGTTAAAAAAAAATAAAAAAAAAACTATCTTCTCCATACACGTTAACACAAACTTCATACAAATCTAATTTATTTTTATTTTATCACGGCGGGTAGTCTGTTCAATCACGCGACTGACACCTGCAGCCCACACAGTATGACGTGACCAACTTTTTAATACTAGAGGTGCGATACAAATCACTAGAGATGAGCCTTTTCATTTTAAATACATGTTTTTGTAAATTAAATGCTTTGGTGATTTGTAAAACAAGGTTGTTTATTATGTGTGTGTTTGGTTTATTGGGTTTGTGTTTAATGTGTTAGGGATATTATGTACGCTGCAGGAGGTTTCACGGTTTTGAAGTTATTAAGGTATCGAGAGATATGTTTCGAATTGAAGGTATAATTCGTTGAGATAATTAGGTTAGGTACGTTATTTTACAATATTTTATAATGCATCTGTTGCTAAATGGGGAAACAAGGAGGAGGAAACGGTGTTTCTGATTCTTGTGATCTGGGTTAGTAAGTTCGATTCTTTGACCTGATTGCTAATATGGCTGGTTACACAGCGTGTATCAGATATCATTTAAGGGTGTGTTATACCTACAGACTATCAAATTTCTTCATGGGATCTATATCGTAATTGCGAAAAAATTATTACCTGTCCCATACATTTGGGTCGAGTAGGTATTGAAGTTTTGTATGGGATAGCTGATATTTTTTTTTACTACACCATATACATAAATATGACCACATAGTTCTGATGCACGTTTTATATAACTGACTATAATTTATAGAAAATCTAAATCCTTTTTTTTTTTAATTTACTATCCTACTAATATTATAAATGTGTGTGTGTTTCACGCAAAAACGACTGAACAGATTTGGATGAAATTTGGCACACAGATAGTTTACAACCAGGGTTAACACTTAGGATACTTTTTATGCCGATGTTACCACGGGATAGTGGGTAACTAGATAAAGGTAAGTTTCATGAAATATGAAGTTGTTATTACATAGTGTTTTAACTTATGTACCTCCCAACTTCACATACCCACAGTCTACAAAAAAATCAAAACCTTGAACGTTTCAAGCTGAAATCTGAACAAACAAGAGAGCCGCACTGCTAACCATTTCACGCTGCGTGACAAATGAAAGTGACATTTGACACGCACAGCGTGACAGTGACCCACCTTTAAAGCAAAAAGTCATTTGACAAAAAGTATCAAGTCATCAGAACCTTCCGTTCAGAACAGGTGCATGACAATCAGTGCAAGAGGTCATGATGTCACCAACCGTCGGTCACGCGATGAATGGACGGTCAACGGTAAGTGCGATATTGAAACTAGTATCTACTATGTATATGGAGATAGTGTGTTGTGTTGTGCTGTTGAAGAAGAAAATATCACGCGGACGAAGTCGCTAGTTTGAAATATGATTACTGATCAAAGGAAGGCTCTTGTTAGGCTAATAATGTATCAAATGGTAACTTCCCAATATGCTTCCCGTGATCCTTCAGTGAAGTTTAAGAAAACCATATCTAGCACACAGACGCTAGAGCAGTGGGGCCTGATCTTTCACAAAACTCATTTCTTTTTGTTCATGTTTAGTTAGATATTGATACCCATCACGTCTGGGAAGTTTCGCTAACTAATTTTATTTTGACCCTGTATAGTTAATACCACCGCCTGGTGGTCGTCCACCTATGTCATAGGTAGATTATTCGTGTCCACAAACCACAAGCCTGGCACCCATAGGGCTACATACCAGTATATTATTATCTTAGAATCTGCCTACAAAATACGCTAACCAATAACAAACAAAATTCAGGCATGTTCTACAGGAAAATTTACGCGAAACTGATTGTCCTTGTAACAATACCTACAATTGAATACTGTTTTGTTTCTTAATGTGTTAAATTAAAGTTCAAAATATTGTTCTAGGAGTTGATGAGCTTGCTTATAATCAAACTAGCTTCTCCCCGCGACCCACCCCATTGCATCGCCTTCCCGCGCTATTACTACGTTTTCGCTTAGCGTACTTTCTGACTTTCTTTGTTTTTGCTCGTCTTCTAAAGGTCCTAGCGTAATGTTAAATTATAGCCTACTTATAGCCGTCCTTGACAAACGGGCGATCAAATGCCAAAATAATTTTTCAAATCCGACTGGTGGTTTCGCAGATTAGCGCGTTCAAACAATCAAACAAACTCTTCAGCTTTATTATTAGTATAGACTAGCTGTTACCCGCGACATCATCCGCGTGGATTTTTTTCGTAGGACCCATTTTTTTTTCTAAAATAAAAGTAGCCTAAGTTACTCCTTATTACATCAGCTATCTGCCAGTGAAAGTCCCATCAAAATTGGTTCAGCCGTTTCAGAGATTAGCCGGAACAAACAGACAGACAGACAAAAATTTTTAAAAATGTAATTTTGGTATATGTACCGTGTATGCATCCATCATATGTATTTAGTAAATAGCGGTTATTTTAATATTACAAACAGACACTCCAATTTCATTTATTTGTATGTCGTATGTATATATGTATAGATATAGCACGTTTTAAAGTAGATTTCATTTGTCATTCAATCACCTGAACAACTTAAAGTTTCATTGTTACAAGTTTTCAACAGAATCAAGTCACCATTTACCTCTAATCTTAAATATACACATAATATACTGAAATTGTCCTCATGCCATCCTTCTTCGGTGCTTTCAGCGAGGTTTCAGGAGGTAGAGGGCGGGAGGCGTGACAAAGGTCGCCCAATAAGGTCACAGGTCGCGACCCCCGACCTCCCGGGCGACCCGCGAGTGCGCGCATACTCCTCCGCGAAGTACGATTGATTCGTGCCTGGCTTGACGCCCCTGTTGTAAGTACGTAGATATGGATTAGAAGATAGCTGCGCAGTATCGAGGTGGAGTGTCGCTGAAGGAAATCATTAATTATGTTATCTTACAAGTCAGCTCAAACTTGAACAACTTTTACTTGCTACCCTCAATTTTTAAAAAAAGAACTATCAAGGCTATCAATTTAATTTTTTTAGTAACCTTGATAGTTTTTTTACTTTGAGCACTATGCGAAGTGATTGATAAAAATAAAAATTGGTCATCAATTTTGAACCGTAAAAAAATTCACCGACATTCTTAGGGTTAAGAAGTTTGGAAATGACCTTGGCCACGCCCCTATTCGATTTGGTCCATACTTTCAGGGACACCCTGTATATATAGGTTCCTGATTCTCAGTTACTTAGAGATTCTTTTTGACTATGTACCAAACATACATACTTAGGTCCTTTTTAGGTGTACATACGGTCGTCAGTGTTGTATGGAACACTATGGAAGCTTGTTGACGGACACGTTTTTTCTACGGCGAGGTTTATACCGTAAAGAATCCGTGCCGTGTACAAAGGGCCTTACAAGAGACGCAGTAGGGCATTTTCACTTTTAAGTGTACCCGCCATTTTGAGGATGTCCCACTTATTCAACATTTTATAGCAAGATAAATAGTGGATATATTGTCTAATTTTTGGAATAAAACGGTAAAATATATATTCAATTGACGAATCCATCTGCAATCCTGGTAAAATACGTTTGAATTATTAATTTATGAGTATTTTAAATATTCAGAGTAACTGTTTCTGGCATGTCCCTCCCCTTACCAACATTGAATTTGCCAAAATTACTAAAATAGTACTACGAATACATTTAAAAGTGTTGGTGCAACAATAGTGTATAGTTTCTCTCGCCATAAAAATTTAATTTGCACAATTTAAACTCCAATAACACAGGTTTAAAACACATTTGGCTGAAAATACACGTCACAAAACTGACCACTATTTTCACTACAATGTCCATTTATTTTCAGTCACTTTTATTTTTTTAGGGTACACTTAAAAGTAAAAATGCCCAGTAACGTTACCATTTTAATGTGCAACAGACCTATTACCTTTCTCTGTCTGTGGTAACTTTAAGACTTTCCCAGGGTACCTAACACTTAGCATTCATGTTCAAGATCAAATCGATCTTTCGATTGCCCCGTTCTTCCTTGAACCCTTGCTTCTGCGACACCTACAAAGGCTCACCTATCCATCGCAACTCCAAATTCGCACAAGACAATGCGCTAGCCATCCACCTCTTTTACCATACCCGGATCAACATACCGTAAACAATACCTAACTACGAATGGTGAACGGTAACCCGAACAGTATTATGTGGAAATCAAAAATATTGTTTTCTCCATCCATTGTGAGGTGTGGAGATAGGAGCGATAAGACGGACAGACAGACAGATATCTGGTAAACGTGGTGCTTGTACACCTAGATGATTGGGAATATAGGTGGCGTGGAGTCGTTGAGTGTTTGTTTAGTGGCTTTGAAGTGGACAAATTACCAAATGTTGTGTCTACTTAAAAACTGTAATGTCAAATACATTCTGTTTTTTTCTTGTCTGTTTATATATGTGTGTACATAAATGGTAAAATAAAAATAAATAAATAAATAAAATAAATATGTGAGAATAACTCTCGAAATGTAGAAGTTAAGTGGGGTTATTTTGCTTATTGATTTAACTAGGTTTTAGCTGGCATTCTGATGAATCCAGTTAGGCTGGAAGCCAACCCCAACATATTGAAGCAAAAGCTAGGTTAATTATGATTTTGCTTACTGGCTTACTTTGAATTAATATCATCCTTTCAGAGGAGAAAGTTGTCCTAAAAATTAAAAACTTACTATGGGGCCAACTCTGAAATTGAGTCAATAAAGGATCCTAATGAATTCAATGACGCTCGGTAGGTTTAAGAGTAACCATACTTGAATGCTCTGAAAAAAAGCAGATGTATAAACTGGACCCAAGATGAAGATAGACCGCGTCACATTTATTTTAAAAATCATTTATATATTTTCAATAAGTTTAACCAATTCAAGTCGACTCCAATGCCTTCTCATTCACTATCCAGCGCCTAATCGTGCGGGTGGTCGAGCTTGATTGTGATTGACAACACAACGTCACAGCATCGCGTCCACTCCAACACTAACCATACAATTCCACTTTACACATCATACATTACCGCTCCAACACCAACCGAGTACATTCAGCTGTATAGAAAACAAGTAATGTATGTTGTGTTAAGAATTTTGGTGGGTTAATAAATGGGTGTTCAGACGATAGTAGGCTTTCAAATGTGCCTTTTGAATGTTGGTTTCTTGAAAGTGTCGGTGCCAGTAACGCGTGAGCCTGACAGGTCAGTGAGACTAAAGAGTTCCCCAGTGAGTGTTATACTTATACAATAAAAGATATGTGTATGTGTATCGGTTTGTGTGCCGAGCCCGACGGAACCACAAGCTCGGGGTTTGTATTTCGAATCCCACTCTTGATGAAACCTTATTGTAAGCATATTAAACTTGATTACAGGGACAATCGAATACAATCTTAAATCGACCTAACTATAACGTGAGATTAATCAATCATTATTAATTCAATAGCTTTGATAACTGCCTCATAAACCTAGTGCACCACCGTTAACTTTGAAACAGACTATCAAAAAAGAAATAGCAGAGCTGCATGATATCCGACAGATGGAAAACAGAAAACGTTTATGGAGATTGCAGCACAGATTTCATGTTTTCAGAGTTACTTAGAAGTAGATTACCTATGATTGAAACTCATCGACCAAATGCGGATAAGAACACTACATTCTAGTGTAGTGGTGCTATGTGATCTTACAAACACAAGTAGTAATTTAGAACACAATGATACAGCGGCGATGCTTTCTGAGATCCAGCTCTACTTGGAGCAAAAGATCTATATACATATAATAAAATCGTAGGAAAGTCAAAACTGTACATTGAATATTTTTTTAAAAGAATACTTGGGGCGTGATCTACAATCGATATCGAAGCCAAAAATATAGTTTTTAGAATTTTTGTCTGTTTGTCTGTTTATCTGTTTGTCTGTATGTATGTCCGGGCTAATCTCAAAAAGTACTGCATGGATTTACTTCAAATGTTGCATGAATATTACTAAGAGGTCGGGTCAACATATAGGCTACATATTATCACGCTATCACCTACGGGGGAGGAGCTGTGAATCTTTATTTTTCTTACGCATTCTGTGACAGCGTGTAATCTAACGATGCATATTTAAATGTTGTTTTTGAGTAAGCCACGCTATTATCTAGCTTTACTCTATAAAAACTACGCCATTTAAGTAACTTGGGCAGAGAAACATAGTTTAATGTATGTTAGTAGTATAAAGAAAAATTTGAAGCAGCGCCATCTATTAGATTTCATAAAAACCAAATCAAGTGACATGTTAACACTTTTTGGAAATTAATAATTTAAATTTGATCATGTTGGCGAGGTTAGTAGTTAGTTTTTCTTAAAATTCATAGATGGTAATGTGCATTTTCTTCATAAAAGTTGTAGGTATCGTATAGTTCGTTTTGAAAAATTCAAGTTCCAACAAAACCCTCAAAATCTTGAGCAGAGTTGAGGAAGACAATTTTAAAAAAATGCGGTGTTAAGTATTACAAAAAAGTTATGTTCATTGATGATCATTTCTTCATCAATTTCATGTTGTTAGTACAAAATAAACATTGACTGTTAATACTTTTGTTCGGTATTTATCTGTGTGATTATTGCTTGGTAATTAATATATTTTATAAACTAAAATGTGATATTATAAACTAAAATGTGATGTAAAACAAATCCCTTACGTATGACGAGGTGCCTTCATATTACACGTACGACAAGCAAAGGGGTTTATTTAACCGACGTCGACGAGGAGGTGCTGTGGAAGGTTTTCCGGGAATTTTCAAGGACACCGCATTGGGTAGGGTTTATACCGTGCATCCGAATAATGGCGAGTGCTATTTTCTGCGGTTGTTACTTCACACTGTCCGAGGCCCAACGTCTTTCACCTTTCTGAGGACATTTGATGGCGTGGAGTATCCCACTTACCGCGCAGCCTGCGTAGCACGTCACCTTCTTGACGGTGACCAAAATTGGGATGAAACCCTCGCGGAGGCGAGCGTCAGTGACAGTCCCAGCCGCATGCCGTCATTTTGGTGTTTTGTGGAGTCGCGAACCCGGTAGCTTTGTGGGAGAAGTATCGCCATCATCTGTCTGAAGATTTTCTACGAGCTTTGAGGCGTGCTACTGGAGACGAAGTCGAAGTAACTGATGAACGCGTGCTGAACACCTGTCTCAGTTCACTTCAAGATGTGGTTATTTCTATCGGCGGCAATCCACTGATCGAATATGGGTTACCAGCTCCCCAATCATCACCGCATCAAGACCGTGGAAATCGGGAGTATAACGCAGAGACAAATTACGATCCGGGCGAAATGACCACCATACGAAATGACCATGTCGCTTTGTTCTCTTCAGAGCAAAAACAAATTTATGACACCGTCCTTGAAAGCGTTGGGCAAAACCAGGGTAAAATGTTTTTCTTGGATTCTCCTGGTGGAACAGGAAAAACATTTGTTACCACTAGCATACTTGCAGAGGTCAGGAGGCAAGGCAAAATTGCTATTGCTGTAGCGTCGTCGGGAATCGCTGCCACACTGCTTCCGGGTGGCAAGACAGCACATGCCATGTTTAAAATTCCCATCGATTTAGAGAGTGCCGAAACGCCTGTTTGTGATGTGTCACGTAACAGCGATAAGAGACACGTGCTCAAGGATTGCTCTCTGATCGTATGGGATGAGTGTACGATGGCCAATAGGAAGGCAGTTGAGGCCGTGGACAGAACCCTGCAGGACATCCGCAGGAACGAACATTTGATGGGTGGTGTCACAGTTCTGTTCAGTGGCGATTTCCGGCAAACGCTTCCCGTGGTGACGCGGGGATCGAGGGCTGACGAGGTGAATGCTTCGTTGAAATGATCTTCGTTGTGGTCACGAGTTCGTACGCTGCGCTTGACCATTAATATGAGAGCTCGGCTCGGCGGCAATGCACGTGCTCAAGAATTCTCCGATGTCCTTCTAAGTCTTGGAGAAGGCACTCGAGTGGTATCCAGCATAGAAGAACTCATTCGCTGTGTGTACGGGGACATCAGTCGTATACCGCACCAGCAAAATTCTTGGGTGTGTGAGCGGGCCATTTTGACGCCCAAAAATGATCAGGCTGCAATTAACGAATGCATTCTCTCGGAAATTGAGGGGAATGAAGTAGACTATACCTCGATAAACACTGTTGTCGAGCAAGATGACGCCACATATTATCCAGTGGGATTTCTGAACTCCCTGTCAGCAAGTGGACTTCCAGCGCATACCATCAAGCTGAAGGTCGGTGTCCCGATTATGCTTCTTCGGAACCTATCTCCTCCGAAGTTGTGTAACGGGACCCGCCTTAAAGTCATCTCGCTCCACAGACACACCATTGAGGCGGAAATTCTTACGGGCTGTGGCGTTGGCGAGGCAGTATTTATCGCATTCCCCTCATACCTCATAACTTCCCGTTCCAGTTCAAGCGCGTACAGTTCCCCGTGAGTGTTTGCTTCGCGATGACCATCAATAAGTCGCAGGGGCAGACACTGAGGGCAGCGGGTGTCGACCTCAGGACGAGTTGCTTCTCACACGGGCAACTGTACGTCGCTTGCTCCCGCGTCACCAGCCCTGACTCTCTTTACATTTTGGCTCCTGGCAGCATAACTACCAACGTAGTTTATAGGGAAGTGTTGTAAGGTTCATTACCTTTGTACGTATTTTTACTCTTTTGTGTCCTGGAATGTATTCCTGCATTATTTTCTCTATTTCCTTCAGTCACATCTTATGACTGAACTCAGCAGGTTTCCAATATAACTCTCTTCACTTGCTTCGCTTGCAAAAAAAACTTATATTTTAATGCTATTTTAAAAGTTGTTTACTTATAATGCTATAGCGACACTGGCATCTTAGGTATTTTTGGTGCTGTAGAGCCTTCACGCAGACGACGTCGCGGGCAGCAGCTAGTATACAATATGTGGATTGCCTGCAGGTTAGTAATTTTTTCCTTATGTGATTGATGTTATGTGTCAACCTATTCGTATTCCAAGTAGGTTGGGGTTCATTATCTATAGTCTAAGCCAACTGTTCTTGCATTCCTGATTCCTTTTTTTTTTTTTAAACAGCATTTTACCTGGAATGAATGCCGTGTATCTTTCACAATTCAATTTTTGGGCAGGACTTAGGCACGACTGAATAAGATTAGACCAGCTGTCAGACTTTCAAATTCTACCTTACATCCCGACGTATAGATATCCTGATATCTATGGCAGTCTTTATGGGAAAAAGATGTCAAAGATATTCGCCTGATAACTGTGAACAACGATATACCCGCTCTCCGACGCATAGACAGTTCTAGATTTATAATGGTCAACCAGTCACACACCGTTGGATCGGTTTGTTTAATTGTTATGAAGCCACGAGCCCCTCTATGGTGTAATTAATTATTATACACTTGAGGGGCTCGTGGCTTACAAAACACACGCTATTTGTATAGTAAGTATTTCGTAAACCTCGTCCCGAGCCCCAACTGTATGCGATCAGTCTTCTCAAACTACATACATTTCCAAACACCACATAATTTCATCCTCACAGTCAAAAAATCCTAAAGAAAACAATAAACACTTAGGGGAAACAATAAAACAGTTAATCCGGAGCACTATCGACGGTGACAATTTATAGAGAGGCTCTCCCGCCCTACGCCGCCCTACGCCGCCCGCCCTGGACGGTTTACTGCGACGCGCGACCCTAATGAAATTGACGAGTTGTGGTGCATGAGAGGGTAGGATCCGGAGATATGTCTGAAGATGAGACGAATAAGATAAGTTTTAGACATAAGACTTGAGCATTAATTTTACTATGTTTGCACAGAGACGTTTTTTTAAAGATCTAGGTATACATTTAACCAGCTGTACAGTGTTGTACATAATTCAAAAGCAATTCCTGCAATACTTTTATAAAGTCAATTTAGAAATATGAAGTGACTTCAACCACAAATCATAGATGTTGAAACTGTATGTAGATTCGTCGAAATTCTATGATTGCTACTTCATTTTCATCTATACAAATATTTACAATTGAAGTGCCTGTTTGTAATGACATATAACAGCTTTTTAGTAAATGCATATGAAAGTATATACGGTACATAAAACAAAAAATCAATTTATATTTTTTTGTCTGTTTATTACGGCTAATCTCCGAAAACCGTAGACCGATTTTGACAGGACTTTCAATGGCAGATAGCTGATGTCATAAGGAGTAACTTAGTATACTTTTATTTTAGAATTATTTTTTAGGGTTCCGGGCAAAAAAAATAAAAACCATGAAGTCCAATTTCTTTTCCGAAATGCACGCGAATGAATTTTGTGGGCACAGCTGTTCGATAAACAAACAACACTAACAGAACTTCATCACTCTTTTACAGTCAACATCCTCTTAAATAACAGTAAAACTAGATTTATTCCAAGTTTAACGCTTCGCATGAAGCAATAAGTTGGTATCGACAGCTTGAGCCTCGAGGCAGTTTGCCACACAAGAGAGCCACCGGTTTACATAATACCATAGCTATTAGTCCTGAAAGGTCAAGAAAAGTAAGAGTTACCATAAATATATTGTACTAGGAGCATTCAAAGTTTTATTAAATTTGATAGTTATGTGAATTAGTGAGTGGTAATGGCCAGTTGCTAGAAGAGGGGAATGTTCCAGTTCAACAGATAGGTAACTGCTGGTTCTTAATCACAGTTCAATCATTTTTATCATCTCACAAATGTGACGTGCTCTTTGACAATATACGTATTCCGGCCACATATCTTTTGTGTTTACTAAAGATCTTAACAGCAGAACACTTTAAACTTACATTGGATTTCCAATCTTTTATTCCAAAATACTTAATAAAAACCACTTTCAATGCAGCTGTCTTAAGAACAAGTCTACTCATATCTCCGTTCTCCTCTCTCTTGTATAGCCGGCCACATCCACAAGAATTGGCGCGGACGTGTAAAAACAAACGTCTCGTCCCTTGTCCGCTTATCCGCACTTTTTGCGGACATCCGTGACGTCATCCACTTAACGTTAAAATATATCCGCACTTTTTTAGGACGGTAATAAGGAAAACCTGTTGGCTTGTGGCTTGCTCGCGTTACCACTTACTATAATGTGGGAGAGTGTAGGTACTTTATGAGTAAGTTTAGTAGATATACTTTTGCAGCTTTTCTTAAGTCTGGTTTAAAGAAAGTACATACGATTAATTACACAGTTTAAAGGTCGATCTCATAATTTAATAAGTTGGTTTAAGCTAGTTTTTCAGTCATAATGACATGACATCAATGATTTCAAAAGTAGTAATATATAAGTCAATGCATGACAAAATAAATATTTACATAATATTAGCTAACATATAAACTATATTATAGTTTATATGATAGCTAATATTATGTACATTTATATGAAAAAATAAGTAAAATAATCATAGGGCATCAAAGAATTCGTCCGCATCGCTGTCAACAGGAACAGTGCCCAAAAGGCATGACATACCTACTTATAGAATAACAAATGCCAGCAATGTCATTAGCATCTTTCATCATGCAGTACCTAAGAGATAAAACTAAAGAAAAGAGGTTAAATTTCAAGGGAATCCCAAAAATTCTCAGTCATCGCAAGGATATTGCCACACGTCAATACACAATTTCCGATTTTATCGTTTCTTTCACGTCACTTCACACCTTCATAAAGCGGAGTGGCACGTAAAAAAATACAATTTCAAGACAAAAAAAAAACAAAGAAAATCAAGAAAACCCCACTCAAAGACATCTGGCGCGAAAAAATAAAATGTACCTTTTACTTTAGCCAACCTTTTAGCTAAATTCTGAATTCTGCGGTGAATTGAGCCAATTTACATAGTCATAAATATATTTGATTCCCGACATTGCATTGTCTTTTCCGTGGGGTGGTACGGGCACCCCAGGGGTTTTTTTTACCCCAAAGATAAGACATGTCAAGTCTTGACAGATGTCGCCGTGTTCGTTGGGTTTAAAACAAGAGATTGTCAGTTGTTAAGTTGCGGTATCGTAACTTTTCTATCGGTGATATAAAAAGTTGGGGAAATTGTTGATTTGATTGTTTTAATTTTTCTTGAAATGTAAGTTTGTTAATGTTATTTTGATCATGATTTTTTTATTTTTATGTGCAGTGATCTATAATGTTAGAAATTATTAGTATTCTGTGAAAGATTGTAAAACTAGAATCATATCTGTAATATTTATGATGTACATATTAAAGAATATTCTAAAGATGTTTTGTATGTTTCAAGTTAATTCATCTAATACAGGGTGGCAGGGACATCAACGTGCAACCCAAGTTACGAATAGGTACCTTGGATACGGTATATGATTCTCAACGGGGATTCAGATTTTGCGTTGAAATTTTCGTAGGTTATTAAGGACGCTATCACATTTTTCCACGAATAACAGTACTTTTCAGGTACCATTTTAGTGAACTTAGAGTCGCAACTGCAAGGATATCTTGGTTTCAAATTAAAGATAATATATTCATCTCCAGAATGGCTCCATAATAATTAAATAGCCCCATACAAAATTTTCACACAAATACGTTTTTACCATCACAGTAATCGCAAAAAAATTAATAAAAAGGGGTTTGAATAAGGACCTATATAGCTAAATCCACTGCATATTTTAACTTAAAAATAAGAAGATATTGTTGCTTATATAGTCCTCTATACGACAAGCTAAATATTTTGTAGATAAATAAATAACTTTTTCATTTATGAGACAAATAAGAAACGCTCTCAAATTTCTCCATACATTTTCTTCCCGCGGACACTTGCGGTTCGTCATTCCGCGCTCAGAAGCGCTCGTGGAAGCACGTCTGTGTCGCTTTCTCGCAAAAAATAATTACGTAAAAAAGTGAGTTCCGAGTTGTGTACTGAGGTCGGACGAAGTTGATACTTTTTCAGACCGAAATAAAATTAAGTACGATTATTGGTATTTGTTTCAGAAACAAATACTTAGTTGTAATTTTTACAAGCTTTTATTTAACTTGCAATGTATGTATGTATGTATGTAACTATGTTTGTTCGGGTGGACTCTTGCAACTAAATTTTGAAGCAGATATCTTCAACCGATTGAGCTGAAATTTTGTATGCACGTTTAGTTTGGATGACAATGCATGGTTAGCTGTGTGACGTTATTCTAAATCCAAAATGGCGGAACGCCCAAGATGGCGGACTACTTATTTTTAAGGCACTCCTACAATATGGATATCAAATGAAAGGGATTGCTGAGAATAACTCGAAAAATAAAATGACGTCACTCTAAATCCAATATGGCGGACTTCTAAAGATGGTGGACTAGTTATTTTTAATGCACTCCTACAATATGGGTATCAAATGAAAGGGATTGCTGAGAATAACTCGAAAAATAAAGTGACGTCACTATAAATCTAATATGGCGGTCATCTAAAGATGGTGGACTAGTTACTTTTAATGCACTGCAACAATATGGGTATCAAATGAAAGGGCTTGCTGAGAATAACTCAAAAAACAATGTGACGTTACTCTAAATGCAATATGGCGGACTTCTAAACATAGCGGACTAAGTTTTTTATGCTTTCCTACAACATGGGTATCAAATGAAAGGTCTTGCTCAGAATACGTATGCGAGTTAAACTCCACAAAAAAACCTGTCAAGCGATAACTAAAAAGTAAAAAACAAATTAAAAGTAAAAACTTTTTTTTAAAACAAGCTTTTAGTTAAATGCGCTAAAAAGAATAAAATAAAATTTTCCTTTAAAACTTTTACTATCAACTTATAACGTCATTAAGTACACAAGTTATATGATATAAAAGCTTGTTGCGAGATTTACCTGTGTAGATAAACAAGTAAATAAGATGATCTGATTGATTTTAATTTTTTTAATTTTCAAACTAAGTAAATACGAGTTCTTAAATCTGAAAAAAAACTTTTTTACTTTTAATTTATTTATTTAGTGGATGTAGATGACGGATAAAGATTGTATAAATATTTATTTTATAATCAAATTAAAATGATGGAAATATTTTTTTTAGACATTCGATATTAATAGTCGATTTTGGGGTTTTTCGGGGTGATGATTACGAATATAACATCCATTTTTTATTCAAGGTGGCGGATTTTTGTTTGTGACAAATCGACTTACGGCCAATTTCTTCATAATACCAGTATATCCAGTTGTCATGCTACGTCACAGTTTTACTCTTCAATTCAGTAATTTTTTTAGTGAATTATAATGTTGCTATATTGAAGAATACAATTGTGACGTAGCATGACAACTAAATAGACTGGTATTACGTTTAGTCGGTTAAGAAAGTCGCGTGGTTTTTTTGTTTACCTTTATTTAGCTACCTAAACCTATGGAGTATAGTAGTAGTACAATGAAATATTTTCTATGTGAAAAGACAGCTGTGCTGCTGGGGAGTTTGTTGCGCCACTTCTTCCCAGCGAAAGCACTAAGAAGTGAAGGGCGGGCGTTTTGGGGGACTGTCTTTTGTAATTTTGACATTCGAAAAGTGCTGATTCTCAGCCTAATTTGAATAAATTACTTTTGATTTACGTTGTTTTAATTTTTAAGTAAATAAAATACTTACTGTTTTCATAAGGGAATGATTATTTTTAAATATCACAACGAAACTCTACGATAAACTCCCAGGCTAGTATTTGATTATGTAATACTCCAACAATTGACATCAAAAATAATATTTAAAAGTACTTAGGTACATATTTTCAAACTAACAGCAGACTGTGGTATAAATGTGGATGTTCCGTGTAATACTAAAATGTTAAGGTCGTTTTTGGGTACCTAGTAATGAACGTATTGACTGATGAACTTCAACAATACTAAAAACATGATTATCACGCAGATAGTAAGTACTAATAACACTTACCAAATTCGATTGCGAACTTACAACTAACTTTACTAAATAAATACCAGCAAAATTAAAAAAAAATATCTTCAAGTACCAAGATTAGTTAAGTTACGTATAAAAATCGAGCGAACAATGGTTTCAATGTGTGCGTGCGCGTAATGTTGCTGTGTTGCGATTCAGATACCTAAACTTGAGCGAGTTCAAAATGTGATAGCGTCCTTAAAAAAAAAATTGCCGTTCCATACATTTTGACCGTGTAGGTTTGTAGGCATTTCTATAAAACAGCTGGTTTTTTTTTTATACCCGACGAAAATATTCTACCCAACGGGTCTAGAATCATGTGTTGAATTCATGGTAAATGTCATTTTCTTAGAACCTTCAATCAACCAAAATCTTGATAACATTTTATTAGATGGCCATACACAACAGTGGACATCTATCTATACGGGTTGAAGATGGATGATAGGTAAACATCATGAATTATTTTAAAAGCACAATTTCCTACAGGATCTTCCCACACGTCAGTATCAGATCGACACAAAACTATTATGTCTATCAAATATAAATTCTTTGACACAATAGAATATACAACAACGGTACCTAACCTCACACAACATAATCACCCATCGTACTAAAGAAATAAGGATTAAAATTCTATAAAATATCAGTTTAGAAGTCTTTTCTCGTCACCACATTCCCATATTTGCTTAAAGCCAGAAAAAAGAAACTTTTGTCAAGATACCGTCCGAACACCGAAATCTTTTGATTAATGATATCAACCCGCCACCGCGAGCGGGGTCCAAAACACCCCGACTAAGAAAACAAACGACGAATAAAACGCATGTACTAATGATACATGTAATGGCTCCAAGTAATTGTTGTTTAGAACCATTAGCGAAATAAACGGTTCCCTTTAAGAATGACCTGTTTGCTTACGGATCGCCAGTTGGACAAACTTGGATGTCCTTACATCATTAATTATTGGCTTTGTTAACTAATATTCGCACGGATTTTGTAGGCGACTGTGTAAGATCCGTTAGCACCCTTCCTTTTGATGTAATTTGTCGGGAATTATTTAAAACCTTCCCTGCTGTAAAAGCTTATAAGCTGCCATTTTTGCCGTCTAAATACAGGGTCAAATCAAATTAGCTAGCGAGACTGCAGACGTGATGGGTATCGAATTATCGATATCTAAACAGGATAAAATAAAACTAAAAAGTTTTTTGGGGGGTCAACGACCCTTGGTGGTGTCGTTACTTGAAGTATGAGATGAGAAAATCTGTTTTAGTTTGTTATGTCGTGTCGAGAAATCGATACCAATTCCGTCTGTGAAGTTTACGCAAAGAAAAAAACTGATTTATTAAACTGATATTACAAGTGTTGACCCCACAAAAAGTCATCAAATTAATTTCTTATATATTGTTTTATCATGTTTAAATATCAATACCCATCACGTCTGCAGAGTTTCGCTAGCTAATTTAATTTGACCCCGACCATTCCCAGTATATAATATGTCAAACTATTTTCATACAAGTAGAAACTAAACGCAATCCTTCAACTCATGTCGATTAGGTTCTTACAAAACACTTAAAGCTAAATGCATGCACCCTTCAGCACCTTTTACAAGCCACATATGTCTAATGCATTCAGGAGTTACAAACGACTTATTGCCTTGTACGTCATACATCACTCCTCCACCTCGTGAATAGAGGAAAACGGTGGCAATGACGAGAAATGGATTGTAAACAGAACAGTCTGGACTGAAGAACGACACGTGTCTCAAAGCCGCACAGCCCTTGTTTAAAACCACCAAAACGACGAGAGTTGTCATCAAATACGCATCCTTGAGGGCGGGAATCAGTTTTAAAAGCCATTAGAGGACGCGGGAGACGGGGGTTGTAATTAGACTGCGTTAATATTTAACAAGTGCGACGCCACACAGATTAGCGTAATGCTGTCCCAGCTGCGTCCGGGGCCCGGACGCCTTCTGTGACTTGGGCTTTTAAAAAAGCCACTCTGTCAACGGGATCGTCAAAAATTAATTACGTTATGTCCTGCTCTGTAAAAAGGAGATTTTAAGCTAATGGCTTTGTGATGACCTCCAGTAAAGTGAACACTGAAAGAATAGCAAACAATTTTCTGTCCACAAATTAATTCTGCGGTACAGAATCAATGTTTTCCTTCCATTACAAAAGATTTCAAAGTTACACCTTTACGAAAATATGGTAGCTAATTAATTCCCAAAAAGTAAAGTAGGAAGTTAAAATGGATTCGGGTAAAATCGGGCAAGTGTAATCCTTTCACCCTTTCTGTGCAATTAGAATTAGAAGCAAGACGGGCTCGCTCGGCATCTGCGGGTTAACTAATGGCGAATGCATTATTAAAGCTGTCTGTGGCGCGCGTAGGGTTGGGGACAGATTATGTTATTATAGATTTAGGTTCTCTTTAATATGCTGATGTGTTGATGATGGATATTCAAGTAGATGTATGTATGTATGCAACGGCTTTGCGATAACGTTTCTTTTTACAAGTTTTTAATGGCTTTCAATCTGCCTAGCAGTTGGCTTGCAGTCTTACCGGATGCAGCTGAATACCAGTATTTTACATAAAGCGACTGCATATCTGACCTCCACAACCTGGGTAAGACGGTAAATACCTCTTGGTAAGACTGGTTGTCAGACTTTTAGGCTTCTGACTACTCGTAACGACTATCAAAGATCTACCAAGACAGCTTGGACCAACGGCTTGACGTGCTTTCCGAGGCTCGGAGGGATCTCGATATGTAATGAATGATCACCCATCCACGAACCGACCGTGGCAACCTTCGATCGACCCGTGCGATTGTTATTATTTAGCCACGAGACCCTACGAAGGCTCTTATGGCTTTATACGTGAAAGACCGGAATAAATCAAAATTACAAACCATTTTCAAATGGAGTTTGTCCCATCTTAAAACGCTTACCTAAAAACACTGCAACGTTACATACCCATGGTACAGTGAAAAACAATATTTCTTACTACAAAACATTACAGCGATTTCATTAAGACTTACTGACCCATGTTCTACCGTCACATGAACATGCAAATCATATTTAATTACACAAAAAAGATATATAATAAAATTTTAATCTTACAATCTGCTGCTGGTAAGCAGAAACTACGTATAAATATTATTAAGTATACGTAAAAATATTAATTATGAGTAGATTAAATAAATCAAAAAGTGCATTTATAAGGCATTTGGGTAATTTAACCGAATGGCCGCTGCCATGCCATAGTTAGAAAGACCATTTTAATCCTACAGTTGGCTATTAATCGTTGTTCTTACTTCCCACATCCTAACAGGTTTACAAAGACACAATATACGAAAATCTGTCAAGTCATACACCAAGACTTTCTCATCATTACTGACCGTCTCCCTGCCATGAGAACCTCAGCACCAATCAGTCACACTTCCACCCAGAACCAAGATTTGCATACGCAAAAATAACAATGGCGGCTTCAAGAAGTTAATGGAATGTCCCTTTTGTAATACAAAAGGGTTAAACAAAGCCAAAGGTATAAAAAGCTATATTAATGTGATAGATGAATCACCCGGGGTCCGTTAGACCGGTCGTGGACATTCTAGTGTTAAGTCCATTAAGGTAACTTTTATAGTTGTTTGTTTAAGTTATTATCTTACTCTTTGGTTTTGCTTTAAGATTTATTCCGTTACGCTAATTTGGATTGTTTTGAGGTGTGACTTTTATCGTTATTTAAAAAAGTTAAGCTGCCCTATTATGGACTGTAGGATACGTGGGTAAAACTATGTGACTTCAGATTCTACCAATAATAACTTAGCTACCTACTGAGTAAAGTAAAAAATCAAGCATCAGTGAAATTAAGAACATAATCAGCCTATAATGTTTCCACTGCTGGGACATAGGCCTCCTCTCGGTGAGAGGGACTGGGCCGTAATCCACTACGCGGGTCCAGTGCGGGTTGGTAGATGTCACATATCTTCGAATTTTTGGTTCTACAATAACATTCCGGCTTCCTCACGATGTTTTCCTTCACCGTTTTGAGAACAGCAGTGGTGATTAAATAATTTACACAAAGTAAAACTAAAAACCCCTAATAAATTAACTAGGTAGGTACACCTAACTCGATCCTGGTCAATAAAACAGTTATTAGAATAAGCTTTATTGTACACCATGAGAGTACTCGTACTAACATTTGATACAAATACCCGTTTACGACCCCTAAAATGGGAGAAGACCCTTCTTCCCATGACCAAAAGCAGAAAACTTACCTATTGTGGTTCTCCAAGATTTTAATATAATTATAAAACAAAAGTAACCAATACCCGATACAATAGAAAGTAATCTCTAACTACTAGAACATCGAATAAGTCGAGACGTATCAAGTATCATTATAATAGGCAATTAGAACTGTGAAGAAAAACATTACCTACCAGGACCGCGTGACCTTCCTGAAGCTCCCAACTCTAACCATGACACAGACCAAGTTATATTGGACGAATCAGCCAGTATAACAAGAACCGCACTATCAATGATAATGGAAACAGTTGAAGATCTTGATATAATGGTTAAGACAAAGATGGGGTTGCTACTTATTCTAAAAAGGGCTATTTGTTTTCATCCGTCACTTCTTAGTAAAACAAACAATGAATAAATACGGAGGACTTTTGTACTGTTTCCCATAGCCCTATTGTGTTCATTGTCACCTTTGTGGACTATTGTAGACATTTTTTGTTGGCTTTTGTGTGGTAACTGAAATTGTGTGGCTGTTTGATGCTACTGTTGGTTAATTAAGGAGTCTTACAAGTTGGGTTTCCATAACGACTATCCTAGTTAGTTTACGGTCAGTAGTGACAATCCGATACCGCATTAGCTCCGCCCGCCGATATATCCTTAGGTACTGTTTATGTTAGCAAAATAGATCAGCAATAGCTAGCTATACGTGAAAAATATTGTGAAATACTGCCGAATAAGATGTTGATATTTGTATAGTGTGGAATATGATATAAGAACTAATGAATGGTATAATAAGAACTATTGATTGTCGGAAGTCCGAAACAGGTGGAATTAAATACTTATTAATAGAATTGCAGTTGAGACGAGACAGAGACATAGATCGATATCAAACACGTTGTAATTTATTCACAGCACTATAAGATGAATTAATTTTTTTACGTAAGTTTTAAATATTCATTTATGTTTTATTAAAATAAAAAATCCTTATTCATATTCATGAAATATCCAAAATATTTACAGTAGTTCACAAACTTCCATAACAATTAGAAAACATATTCGGAATTCTCCAAATTTCTCCGGCTGCGCGCGTCATACAAACGTCAATCAAGAACCGCGCTGGGTGGCAGAGGTCACCGATCATCCTCTTCTACAAATATACAACCTTTCTGGGTATCACGACTAAATTAAACACCACTCAAAACTATTCTTTATCTCGTAGCATCAATATGAAATTTAACCTCACCGAGCCGTAACGATATCTTTGTGAACTTACTACGCTGTATCTCCCTTTTTTGCTTCTAAACATTCATGTCATTCTGTAGAATAAACAAGTCTGCACAAAGGGCTTAGTCACTATCCCTTTTTATTAATATCGGTGGCTGAATGGACACAAAGGGTTTTGTACTCATTATGCGTAATCGGAACAGCTCAGGTGTTATATTATAGCAATAATGGGCTTATAGATAATAGACCGCAAATGAAGGGATACAATTTCATGGGTGGTTTTTCGCTTTATAGTTTGATGAAGTGGTCAGTTTGGGAAATATAGTGGTAGGGCTTTTAATTAGAATTAATTTTTTGTAACTATGGAAGGTAAAATTGCCAAAGCTGCAGCACGTTTTATGTGAATCAAAAATAGCGAATCATAAGGATATCTAAACCTACCTACAAGCAAGAACATTAAAAATAAAAACAACGACATTCTAAATAATAATGATTCTAAAGTTCAAGTGGTAAATATTTATTTATCTTACTTCAGCACACGACAATTACATTACCGCTTTTTTATTAAGAAACTAGCTTCTTCCCGCGACTTCGTCCGCGTGAAATTTCACCCCCCCCCCCTTTCACCCCCTTAGAGGATGAATTTTGAAAAATCCTTTCTTAGTGCACCCCTAGACCTCATAAGGAACGTACGTGCCAAATTTGGAATCTCTAGACCCAGCGGTTTGGGCTGTGCGTTGATATGTCAGTCAGTCAGTTCTCCTTTTATATATATAGATAAATTAAAAGTGACAGATGAGTTATCATCAGTTTCGTGCTTGTTTTGTGTTCCAAATCATTATTTTTATGGCGACTGTCATTCAAAATTTAAAAAGTTTTTCATTTTCAATCAGGTAATTTATGACATTGATAAAAATACCATGTTACACAATACAAAATGGTACCTTTATAGTAGCTAAACTATCCAAACAATGTAAAGTGGTATACCTATCTAATACTATATACTAATAATAAAGCTAAAGACTGTTTGATTTTTGTTTGTTTGTTTGAACACGCTAATCTCTGGAACTACCAGTCAGATTTGAAAAAACATTTTTGCATTTGATAGCCCTATTCTTGAGGAAGGCTATAGGCTACTTTACACCACGCTAGGATCCTTAGGAGTACAAGCAAATAACGCTAAGCGAAAATGAAATAATAGCGCGGGAAGACGATGCGATCCGACGCGGTGGGCAAGAAATTTCACGCGGACGAATTCGCGGGCAGAAGCTAGTCCAGAATATTCAGGAAAGATAACCGTTACAAATTCTTACATATTCGGACTCTAATTACCAATGTTTACTGCACTTTAACTACTTGAAGTCTATCTAGCATACATAAGCTTCGAATTCCGGGCGGTACACAAGCGTATCATCAGCGATTAGCCTTCTTAAAACAAAGCCCATCAAAGTCACGTTCATAAAACTTTTCCAATTTCTATCCAAAAGAAGCCCTCAAAGAGATTTGCATGAGGTCCACACAATGAACGGTGTATTTTGCAATATTTTCAATACCCCAGCATGGGTCCAACTACTCGGGGGTCCTTCTTTTGTCCTCCACTTTAATATCTGTGGGAATGGACATACCGACTCCATTTAGGTAATTTATCATTCTTAAACGAGTGAGGAGACTATCCACTATTATCCTTCGTCGTGTAGTCTTTCTAGTCTTGAAAGGGCGCAGTCTTCGCCCTTTGTCCGGACTTGTTCAAATTAATGACGTATTTGGCCCCAACGGGTTTTGGTATTAGCGATTTTGAGCACCGGACACAGGAGTCCGGTGTCCGATATTTATGAATTATTAGCTATTTCGGGTTCCCATAAAATCTATGTGCTGGTATTTACGGCACTGGACAAGGGTCAGTCTTCGAAAATATTATTACTTTGATTTATTTTTTCGGACCTCAAATAATGTTTCTGAATTTGCATAATTCGAAAATAACGGACCGTATATCTAAAAGAAATGAGTGTCCAAAATTATGACATGAACGAAGAAATTTATTCAAACAGTCTAATTTAGTTTAAACATGTCAAGTTAGTATAAATAACGACTACAAATTTTACAATCAATGGCTCTCATTCAAAAGTTAAACTGCGTAAAAAATGCGAAGACCATCAAAATTAACATATCAATATAGGGTCTCTATAAAAAGACGAGATGACCACAGCATCCCTGGGTCAAAGGCCACACGGGTACAGGTGCCACGAGCCTAACACGCTTTCTTTACAAATTCCCAATAAAGTTGGGGATGACATAGAAATTAAGATGTTTTTTAATGTTCAGTAGTGACAGTGGACACGAGGCGAAGTAAAAAATGGGGAGATGAACGAATTATACGAGATTTAAAAGTAAAATGTATGTGATGCGGGAATTATAACAGATTGACATTAGCATAACTTGAACGCTGCATGCTGCGATTTGTAAAATGGTAATGATACTCGACATTTCTGAAAATTTATTGTTGTGAGATGTTTTTCTTGGTAAATATACATGTAGGTACAAGTTTATACAAAACCTGTATGAAAATAAAATGCCCAACTTAGAGAGGACATTCGGAAGAAGATGTGATAGAAAATTTACAAACAGCAGTTTTATAATTTAGCAAAAATGCGAGTAGCAAGGAATGCATCGCAGTCACCAATCACAAAGCTATACAAAAGAAAATTAATGAATATACTGGAGACAGTAATGAGAAAACAAATTTAGCGTACATTAATGCTTCAGACAGATCTCCCAAAGAATTCAATGTCGCATGGAAATTAATGATTATCCACGCAAGCCGACCGGTCGGATTGTCCGTCCGTTAATTTATTACACGTAAACACTTCCCAATGACCGTTATGCCATGATGACGGATAGTAAAATTTAAATAGAAAGTAAACAACGCTTGGATAAATATGCACGTTTTATAAAAGTTTCAAAGCTTATATTGCTCGTTTTGAATTTATATGCACCTAAAACGATGAACTCGAAGACTATTTGTGGGATGTAAATTTTTTGGAATGTTTACTGAGTTTTTTATATTGCCTTCTTTTATTAAACTTATTAGTCGAATATATTTCGTTTTTTATGTTTTCTATTAAGTATATCTGCATTTTATTACGTGCTTGGTATGTAGTAGCTCGTTTTGTGTAGTTATGGTTAATTTTGCTTTTTATGATATGTATTTTTCAATCTTATGCTGGTTTGATCTTTGATAAGTCAAAGATCAAACTGTCTCTGTTCACTATTTTTTTTTCTGAAGTGTGTCTATATAAGGTCCCATTAAAATAGATGGACAAACTTTTAGAAATCATTCAGACCACCAAACTAAGGACCATGGTAAAAAAAATATAAGAAAAATGCATTAGATACTTACAAGAAAAATAATCAGCTAACGAAAATTCACTAATGTGGCGGCAATTTATTATTTTAGGTCAAAATATAATCACTTTAATCAGTGTTTTTTTGCTTGGATATCTTTGGATAGACGTACGTACTGAGCGCTGTGTTAAAATTTGTCCATCTATTTTAATGGGACCCTGTATTTATGTAGTACTTTGCCGTTATCTAGCTAGACCGAAGACAAGCTACTCTAACCCAATTATTTTAATTGGTTTACCTAAAAAGGAGCTTTTGGGTGGCTGCACATTCCTCCCTGCATTAACCCAGTATTTCTTCATATATCAAAACATCGTTCTCCAAACTCACTCTTAGCATCACAAAGCAGTTGATTCTCATCAGCATGTGGCAGCATAATGTTGTATAATACTTTCATTAGCGTGTCATGAGTTGTGTCATTTGTCAACCAGTTGATCGTGGTTGCTGTCACAGCTTTTGGCTTGATTGGCTCTTTTGATAGTTTGAGGGAATTTTATTTATTGACCGTACATATTCTTTTCTCTGGAAAATTTTTTGTGATTTTCATCACTGATTCTACGTGATCTAATTATTGTATATCGCTTCTCTTGTAAATGAAAACACCGTGAGGAAACAGGTATGTCCTAGAACCACAAATTTGAAGACATGTGATATCTATCAACCCGCACTGACCCGCTTGGTGGATTACAGCCAAATCCTTCTCGAAGAGATGGGTCATATGTCTCAGCAGTGGAAAAAAATATAAGGATTATTAAATAAGTCAACGACGCTCATTTTGCCAACAAGTGTTTATAACAGTAACACTACATTTATTATGTTAATAAGAAACGATAAACTCGTTTAACGAACAAAAGCATAGCCAATAAGATTTATCCATTGGTCAAGATACATGACCTACCTTTGCAGTATCTCAAAAAATAATCTCTATTCTAATTTGCAACACAATATGACAGTTCAAAATACGCTTCACAAACTCGGAACAAAGCGCAGATGTTACGTAAAAGTAAAACCTATCAAATATCAGTCGTCGATCCCGACTCACGCGACTTTACCAACTCGGACTTTAGACGCAGACCTCACTACCGTGCGCTAAGGCAAATCGTAGAAGATTTTATCGCAGGATTATCTTGGGTTATCGCGTATCTGTCTCTTACCAACGAACATTGCTTTACTTCAAGTGATCATTACGTTACAGTCCCCAATCCATTGACGACACAACAAGACTGTCCAAATTCAACTCTCGAATCGGACACGCAATGTATGGTGACATTTCTATGTTCATCGGTGTGTGGTGTCTTCGAAACGCTTGCAAAAGATTAGGACGGTGGAAGCGTGATCTTAGTTACATAAGGTATTTATGTAAAGCTGTATCGTCTCAGGCGATCGAACGTTTCGATAGTAACATTGTCTGAGGGGACTATTGGCATTGTTCGCTGTACTAAGAGCAGATGGGAAGTGATCGATGATATTTTGTTGATAAAGGATGTGGATATCGGGTACCGTTCTTCTGGGCTATTGGTATTTTTCAGTTTGTTTTTCTCATTTGTGCAAGACCACAACGATCATCAAATAGAATCTTAGACAAGTTAGCACTGATCTGCCATCATTTTGTTTTTTCGATTAGGTAGATTTTTTCATTTCCACGATTCTCTTCAATGCTTACGTAATATCAAATAGTTTCTACATTATTATATTCCTCAAGATGATTTACTGCCGCTATAAACTTTAATTTGGCACGTTACATTAATTTATTGCACAAAAAGCTGAGTAGGTATACAAACGTAGTTATAAATCCCTTAATTCTTTTTCGAAATCAACCATGACGAAAACACCAATAACTACTCCTCAACTCCAAATTAGTTCCCCTAACCACGAAACCCATAAAACAGTAAAACAAAACAAAAGAACATTTTAGGACCAATCGTAAAACCACTCAAGAAGTTAAAAACAATTAACCAGCTAGCTGGCTAGTTACTAAAAAACCCCTTTTCTAAATTATAAACAAAAAGATTAAAAAACAATACAGGAGGAGAAAAAAAAGTTGAGTAAAAAGTTGTCTCTGAATTTGTTCGCTGACAACATCCATCTCAATCAATTGTAGCCTCATCCCTGAGGAGTTAACCCTTCCCTCCCCTGAGGTAACCCTCTGTAACCCAATTAATGAAGGGTTTCGTGTGACCGCAAAAAATTCAAATTGAAATGTTAATTTGATATGTGAGGAGAAGATGTGGTGGCGTTGATTAGGGAAAATTTGTTTTAATGTGAAAAAGTTAAAGTTCGGAAGTGGTTTGGCCTCAACTTAGCTGAGACCTTTATGTTCATAAACATGACTCATATTCATCTGCATTCAAGTATACTATTTATTATATACTAGCTTCTGCCCGCGACTTCGTACGCGGATCCAGTCCCTTTCTCGTTCTGATAGGAATTTTGGCAAGAGTTTGAGCTGTGCGTTGATATGTCAGCCAATAAATTAGTCAAAACCGATGAAGGATTTCGATTAAGTTTGGTATAACTTAGATTGAGTGTTGTAGACTGGGTAGGTTATAACTTCATTAAAATATAAAGGTAAAATTATTTTCATTCCGAAATTCTGAAGCGAAATTAATATCAATTAACATTACTATTCTAAAAAATTTCTTTATAAACTATATTTTTGGTTTTTCCGTCGGGTGCCAGAATATAAAGCCCGGAAGCATTGCTAACCCTTGAGAAAGCAACATAAAGTTGGCCATGAGAAAAACATCCGGTTCTCAAATCAACACCAGCAGCTTTCAGTGTCTGTCCCTGTGACTTGTTTATTGTCATGGCAATGCATGTAGTCACAGGAAACTGTGTGCGTTTAAATTGAAAGGGGAAATTGTTGGGGATGAGTTGTATGCGCGGTAAGAACACAGTTTCACCGGCACCACTCCCAGTGAGGATTACAGCTACAATAATATTTACCTGATCTTGATAATCAGATACAAAATATATTTGGTGAAACTTAGGATCATTTTCAGCCAATAATGAACCAATAAGGTGGTAAACTTGGCCCTGCACTTTGAATGTCGGCATAGATGGTCCTTCTGATACCTGTTTTGCACCGAAAGATGTCATTTGAAATGCACTATTGTAAATTTTGTCCAAGAAATGTTTAGACTGTGGATGGTCACCTGTTAGCAATGATTTTAGTATCTTTGGAGGATTTTGTAAAATGCCAATATGCACTTTCCCACCTGAGCAACACATACCATTTGCTTCTTTTTGCCATTGCCATTTAGAAGCTTCACAAAAAGACCAATTTACAACCATACCTCCGAGGGCAGCATATGTGGCGTAGTCAATCATTGGAGTATACGTAAATGCACTCTTTTCCTTATCAACCCAGGGAAGATGCCCTAGGACAATTTCTTGAGACTCATCCGATTCTTCAGATGATACCGACATTCTGTTGAGAGAATGTCGAAGTCGATCAGAATTTAAGCGTTCGTTGCGCTGTTATTCTGTCTCCTCATGCCGTACTTGTTCTCTCTCTCTCACTTTCTAATAGATTCTGAAGATTTTGTTGCGCGCATGTTCGGAACAATGTATGGCGATCTCGATAAGCGGTCTGTCGCGCATCACGTTCTTCACTGGTTTCTAGAGACCTATTAGTGGATGTGCGGATACGCTGGGAACTCAAGCGTGATTCACTTTCCGTGAATGTTTCCGACTCGCGAGACAATGCATGACGATCACGATCAGCCATAAGTCGCACATCACGTTCTTCACTGGTCTCCAGAGGTCTAAAAGTCAACGTGCGAATGCGTTGAGAACTCAAGCGTGATGCTTTTTCTGTGAACATTTCTGATTCGAGAGACAATGCATAGCGATCACGATCAGCGGCCAGTCGCACTTCACGTTCGTCACTGGTCTCTAAAGACCTAGTAGTCGACGTGAGAATACGCTGAGAACTCAAGCTTAATTCTCTTTCCATTAACGTTTCCGACTCGCAAGACAATGCATGACGATCACGATCAGCGGTCAGTCCCGCATCATGTTCCTCACTGGTCTCTAGAGACCTAGATGTAGATGCGTAAACACGCTGAGAACGCAGGCGTGATTCTCTTTGTGGGTAAGTGTCAGAAACGCGAGACGATGCATGATGCTCACGATCAGCGCTAAGTCGTGCTTCTAGATCCGAAGAAGTTTCCGCGGAGCGAGATACAGCCTGATGTTGTCGAACAGCATCAAGTCTTGCCTGGCGATCTTCATTCGATTCTTGGAATCTAATGATCTTCAATCTTTTAGCTCCTTTCGAACATTGCGAAAGATTTGACCTCTTTCGTGGCATGGTTATGGTTATTAATGTACTTTAATAACTTTGCAATTAAGATCTAAGTGACTGCTCCCCTACGTTACCGGGTAGCCTACCGTGTCACGAAGATAAATGGAAAAGGAAATTAAACACTCAAATAACATAAGCCCGAAGGCAAATCTATTATTATATATATATAAATGGGAGATTTAGCCAGTGAAGCCAAGTTTTCAATGATTTACCATCGTCATCGAAAAGAAGGCCCAAACTGTTACCGCCTTCACCGCGTGGAGGTACTCCCAGCTTATGTTAATATATTACTACAATAAAGTGATTTCCACATCAAATGTTCCTGATCCTTGATTTATATTATCTCGGCGGAAAATACTCATCAGACCAAACAAATGTTGTTAAAATGTCATGTCTGTATATGCCATAGTTTAGCTGTGCTCTCCGAGTTCCACATCGGATGTTTCAATCTACGAATTTTATTCTCCCAGCAGAAAATACTCATCAGACTGAACAACTTTTGCAAAGATGTCATTCCTATATATATGTTAAGGTTTAGCTGTGCTCTTAGAGATCCACATCAGGTGTTCCGGATCTTCAATTTTATTCTCTCAGCAGAAAATGCTCATCAGACACAATATTTTTTTCTAAGGCGCCATTTTTGTAACTCTTATAGTTTAGCTAGTCTGTTGCAGTTCTGCATCAGGTGTTCCAGTTTCCAAAATCAATTATAGCTTATATGTTGCCCAGGTTTAGTAGCTATATAACAAAAAAAGTTTTATTCAAATCCGTCCAGTAGTTCCGGACATTAGCGTATATAAACAGACAAACAGATAAACAGACAAACAGACAGACTTTTTTTTTTAGATTCGTGTTCTATTACTGTTTCTAAACCTCCCTCAATTCTTATTTTTTAAATATATTCAATGTACAGACACAACTTTTTTACGTTCTTATTATAAGTATAGACAAGTGCATAATAAAAAAAAGAAAAAAAAATAAAAAGACAGGAGCTCATTGGGCATCAAAAAATTCGTCCGCATCGCTGTCAATGGGATAAGTGCCCAAAAGGCTGGCAGCATTACCATGTTGGATGGCAATGCTTTTTCTTTGGGCTAAAAATAGGCCTGTCCTCTGGTTGCGCCGTTTGAGGTTTTCTGCTCTTGCAGCCGCCTCAGCACAGCCCGCCGTGCTAGGAAGATGGGATGGCGCAAGGGTGTCGACACAGGTTTCTTCCCACACCAAAGGCCTACCCAACTTCCACGGCATTATGGTCATACCATCTGGCCTGTACCTTGTATATAATATACATATTTTAGATTGTAAAATAGATTAAGTGCGTTAGAAATAAATACATTTTGTAGTAAACAATAAAAGAAGTATACTATTTTATATAATTTTCACAATTCTTGGGGATAATAATTGACAAAACCTGTAACTGGAAATCTCATATTGATGATCTACGAGTATGTAAGAAGATAAGATAGATTCGTATTCGTTTTATATAGACTAGACATGTGTCTGTGACTATAATGCACCACTATTGTGCATGTCATGGCTATGTCTCATCAATTTTGCGCTATAGCATTATAATATGGGGTAATATGGGGTAAAAAAGTGTTTCGAGCTCAGAAAAAATGCCGCGGATGATATTGCTTAAACTTAATTAATTAATAAATAAATAAAGTTAATTGATAAATCATACGCTTACTTAAGATATACTTGAAAGCATTACACATTAAATGGCAACTGTTAATAGAACATAAACCGTTCATGTTATAGATAAACGAATGATGCATAATTACAGAGTGCGACATTTTCACAACATTCGCAACGAAGTCAGTGATAAGCAGTTGGACCTGTTATTGCATGCAATCACGGGTTATAAAAATATAATGTTGGTATCTATGATATTATAATTATGAAAATATTTTACAATCTGTAGATAAATCCCATAATAGTGTGTATATGTTTTGAAAATGTTTCATGATTTCAGTCAAAGACTGCATTCTTGCTCAGTTCTTACAAATAGCATTTCAACCTTTTGTTACTTTTATTATTACCTATTTGTTGGCGATTCTTACTCAATTTTCATTTATAAACACATACAATACTTCATGTTTATTAATTAAACTACAAAAACGCTATTAGTATACAAGGTGGCAGGGGACATCAACGCGCAAACTGTAAGATAAATTCAGCATATACCTATGATTGTAGACAAAAAGAAGGAAAAAATATATACATTTTTCGTCAATTATTTTTAAAAAATCTGTTACCTCATAGAATGCAATACCTAGGCGGTCAAAATGTATCGAACATATATATTTTTTTTTAATAACCAATGAAAAGTTTTTAACTCCCGGTGGTTCAGCACCCTAATTGCGTAACACACAATGTGAAACATTTTGAAGGATATTGCTAATCCATTGCTTCATATGTTCGAAAAATTTGTCTGCTCATGAACATAAATAACGCAATGAATGTTGTTGAACTGTCAAAATGAAAGCCATTCCTACTGCTAGTGTTATGCAATTACCCTGCTGAATCTTGGTTCTTTTTACTGAATCCATCGTAACTGGTTGCGTGTTGATAGCCCTGCCAGTCTGTATATAAAACTAAATATGTTTTAAAACAAAACTACAGACCCCAGCACATTAAGCTACTACAATCTGTCAAATTTCTTTAATAGATTTTTAACTTTATCGCTTAAGCATAAGGTTCACAGTTGATTGGGAAAATTTGACAGTTTCGGGTAGCTTGATATGCTGGCGTCTGTACATAATATACTTTTAACATCCTGAAAGTTTTAACGACGAATACCTAAGCATCCCAGACAGACAGTAAGTATGGGATAGCAATATAAATAAAACGGCGTGTAACTGATTAATAGTGCATTCACCGACGTGTCACTTTATCTCGCCAGAGTGGTGACTGAACGATCGCGGGTTCTTGGAGATGCACGTGAGGATTGTGGGGATCGAGTGGCTAGTTGCTGTCAAACTAAAGTTAGTGTAAATGTATTAAACTTCATTGGTAACTGTGCTGCTAACTACCTACAGTATTTGTATCTCCTTCCTCTTTTTGATCCATCCAAAGGTTGTCTTTATAAGAGCGCTCTTAGCGATAAGACCGCCCATTGAGTCACACTTTGTAAAATTTATATATTTATGTTTGTAATTTATATGGTGTACATAATAAAGAGTATTCTGTTATATTCTGCTATTTAAGTATATTACACAATATTGATTCTGGACGCACCAACGGAAAACCGACAAAAAAAAACTAATTAAATTCAAAAACTATTAAAAGCAGCACATAACATCACGCCTGTAAACTCCGTAAGGTTATGCAGAGGTGTACCTATTGTACAGACGCCAGCACATCAAACTACTACAATCTGTCAAATTTATTTAATAGCTTTTCAACTTTATCGCTAAAGCATAAGGTTCAAAGTTGATTGGGAAAATTGTACAGTTTCGGGTAGCTTGATGTGCTGGCGTCTGTACAGCCACACATAGTTACATAAAAGAAGCGACACGACCAATTGGAACCGTGCATCTAGCTTCTGACCTTTCATAAGTGCCCATGTAGGTTTATGTGAAATAAAATATTTTGATTGATTGATAGATTAAAGTATTTCCTTAGTTTAAAAGAATACCAGTTTCTCAAACATGCTTGGAAATTTGAACATTATTTTGACAACCTTCTTCGAGATAAATCAAAATTTGCTGTACTGGCCAAATACTTGCGAGCAGCGGCCGGCAAAAGTTGTATGAAAATCCATATTTGTCGCGTTTTGCGGCCAAATAAATTACAAAGTAAACTCATATCTGTCGTGTAATTTAAAAATGGAATGATCTTTTATTCCGAAACATGGCAACCAAGGAGGTAACTTATCAAAGGTTTTATTTAAATTTCGAACTGGCTTGCAAATAGAAAGCTGTTTATTGAAAAAAAAAAATTGAACACTTTAACGCGGGAAAAATTATTGTTGTTCGTTGTTCGTCATTGATTTTGAAAAGTAATTTCCTTTCACAAAAAACTTCTGCCTAGTTACTACTTAGTTTTAATTTCCGCGCATTATATGAGAAAAGTACAAGCCTTGGCCACAACTAGGCATTGATGGACTTACACGTTCGTCCATCAATGCCTCTTTTGCTGGCCGCTGCAGTAATGTACTATTTATTAACTAGTGTGAAAACTAGATTTTACTGAAAACAACCTCCTACTTCCTGCGTATGTATCTCTATATTAGCTGATAAACTGTACCGATTGTCTGTAGTAAGTAAAGTGTTTGCCTAACTATCCAATTGACTCTCTTCTTCCCCTACTTCTCTTGCATTATCAAAAAGTCTGTGGACTTACAGGCCACCCCTATTAAAACTATCTTCTAAACAAATCGTCGCGAAAGTTTAATAGATGCCTGTGAGTAATAACTTCTGTCTGGCAATAACCCTAGGAGCCTGTAGAAAATGTCACTAAACTATATTACCTATGTTGGTAGTGGTTTATGTTTGGTTTATTATGGAATAAATTATGCTCGTAGTTTCCCTGTGTGATCGAAATAGGAATGCGAAGATTCGCAGGAAAACCAAGGTAACTGAAGTACCCCTAAGTATTGCCCAACTTTAGTGGTAGAGGGCACTTTGCTCGCAGAAATGACGGCCAATATGGCGCCGAAATGAAGTAGATAATCAGAGGGTTAGTTGCGTAATACACAAACAGTAGCAATAGCTTCCATTTTGACAGTTCAACAACATTCATTGCGTTATTTACATTGCTGAGCAGACAATTATATCGAACATATGAAGCAATGGATTAGCAATATCCTTCAAAATGATTCAGATTGTGATTGAAAAATGGGTGTCACAATTAGGTTGCTGGACTGTTTCCTAAAAAACACATGTCTATCATTTACGTTAATAACTCATAACCAAAAGAAGAATAGTATCCAAAACAAGCTACTGTGTCTCATAAAACAAGTTAATATTTGCATAAACATAGAAATAAAACATAAAATCAAACGCTGCTAACATTTATCTTATTTTTGTATATGTTTTTTATCTCTTGGATAACACCTCGTTTGTCAAAACAGGATGATAGCTTTACGACAGTATCATGAGGATCCATTTAATGTGCTCTTGGCTTTTATTTATTATGGGCGTCATAGAGAAAAGGCATACATTTTTTCTATGACTGCAATAGAGTTTGTTACTTTTTTTGTTGTCATTATATCGTGCTGTTGTCAAATGCTCCTAACTCAAATCTTTCAGCGATCGAATTGAATTTTGGCAGAAAGACATGACCTAAGGACCACACTTCAAAAAATGTGGAAATGTATGTGACTACGCATCTTGAACACTCGTCTTTCTGCAACGTAAAAAATAGATCTCGCGTACCAAAAGATATGCGCAAAATGAAACTTTTTCAGGATTCTCTAAATCTATGACGATTTTTTTTTTTTTTTTATTTGAAATGGACTTGCTCTTGACTCTAGTCTAGGTCAAAGGCGACAGAGACAAAGTCGACGATGGAGCGAGCTTATCCAGAAAAGACTCCTCTCTTTATAAAATGCTATTATGATTTCACAAACATCGTGGTGTTTCAATCTGTGCTTTCTTTTCCAGCATCATCCTAATCAAAAACAATTTTCTAAGTGCGTTCTTAAATATTGCACTAAGCAGATATAACCCAATACTACTCAGAATCACATATACCCCTATTACCATTACCACTGGCATTCCCACTTCAACACAAGCAAGCGTAAAGCAGTTATACACCATTTATAAAAAGCCGAGCACAATAGGAATTGATTAGCGATGATTGGACCCAGTCCGGGAGGGGTACTGACCCGATAGAATTAATTATTCAAAGTATGTCCCGACGAAGGAACTTGTTAAAGATATTGTTTGTGACTTTCTTAGATTTTTGATGTGACTGCAATGCTGAGTGTGGCAATTAATTGGTTTGTTGGAGGCTGGCAATTTAATTAAATTGAAAGTAAAGACTGGTACTATCGAATAAAGAGGCATTTTCTTTATCTCATTCTACAGGGCCAAATTAAATGAGCTAGCAAAACTCTGCACACGTGATGAGTATTGACATCCAGCGACAACAGTACAAAATAAAAACCAAAAAGATTTGATTTTTTTTTGGGTTCTACGACCGCTGGATGTTTTGTTACTTCAAGTTTGTGTTGAGAAAATCAGTTTTCTTTAGTTTTGTCGTATTGAGATACCGATATCAATCATTATCATCTGCCTAGCCTTTTCCCAACTATGTTGGGGTCGGCTTCCAGTCTAACCGGATGCAGCTGAGTACCAGTATTTTACATGGAGCTACTGTCTACCTGACCTCCACAACCCAGTTACTGGGTAATACGAAACCCCTTGGTAAGACTGCTTGTCAGACTTTCGGGCTTCTGACGACCCGCAACGACTGTCAAAGGTCCACGAATGACAGCCGGGACCAACGGCTTAACGTGCTTTCCGAGGCACAGGGTAGTATGTAAAGATGGACACCCATCCAAGGACCAACCGCAGCAAGCGTAGCTCATTTTGATCGATCGATCGATTCGTGCGGCTGTTATTACTTAGCCACAAGCCCCTCGGCCCCGGCGTTCCAAAATCGAATGTATAATATTAAAAATGTTATTCACAAAACCTATGTATACTTTCTACATGCGCATAAGCACTTATCTATGTATACTTTCTACGTGCGCATAATCACGTATCTCCACTTACCTTTTTTCACCCACCTCGTATAATACCTCTAAGCAGGACAAACAGAGAGGCCTCCCCGGGCCACAAAGGACTCAAAGAGCGAGGCCCATATTAAAATTTCCTTCGGAATAATCCGTACACAACACAATATCAAAATTTAATATCATTTTAATCTTAATTCTCCTTATTAATGTTGGCCAAGGAGGGTTGCGCGTTAGGGCTGTGAGCTTTTACCTGGCGGAGGTTTGCAAGTTTAAGAAATGAAGAAAGAGGGAAGCGGTTTATAATTTTTTGTAGCTATTTAGGTGTATGGTCCGCTAAATTTAAAGCTTATAACTAGTCACCATAACCGCTACTACTTATCAACGGAAAAAGAGGAACTACACGCGACATACTTTACCTACTGAAATAGCTTCTAACGAACCATCATGGATGAAATACATTCCTGACATTACCGTATAGGTTGCATGCTTAGCTAACTTCAAGTTTAGTTTGAAATTAAAGTAATTTTTATCCATTTTAGTATAAATCTACTTTTTCTGTTATCACAGTGAGTTCTAATGAAAACATCCACAAATAGAGGTAAAATTATTATTTTAAGTTCTCTCTAAACAGATTTGATTTCGGGTAACCCTACAACATCGCGAAAATCTTCGACTCTCAGCCCTTAACAGACAAAAACCAACTCTACCACTAAAGCTTCAAAATTCAAACTCACTTATAAACCCAAGTAATTTCCAAGCAGAAGGTAGAAAGCATTCAAAAGCAGGTAAGTTCAAAGATAACGCTAGTCTTTGGAATAAGGCTTAATTAGGTCGAATTACTTCCATCGAAATCTTAGGAATTTACATTTTATGATTTTACATAATGTAGGGACGGTTCAAACAGACAATGGTGAGATTAGCGCTGGGATGGATGTTAAAAGATCTCTTCGAATATTTCCAAGGTCTGCACAGGTAAAATTCATGCTTTATATATACACGGATAAAATGGCAGGGGGTGACTTGCACACTCAATAATGGGCCCCCGGAAACGGTCGCTAGCACATAGTGACGTAGCGACAAGGGGGCAACATGTCCTGAGGTGCTTATGAGGAGTGGAGGGGTATTCCACGGCTATCAGGACAATCCTGGAAGTACGGTCAAGATCCCTACCAGCATCTTACTGGAATACTAAACTAGAAACTAGAAACTAGCGGAAAAAATAAAAGGGGGTAAACGGAGCCGGTCGAAACCCAACAAGGTTTTGAAAAGGCAGGATCCAGAGAAGGACACGTGTGACAAGGATGGTTTCATCAAAGTGGAGAAGAAGAAGAAGAAGCGTCCTTGTCGGAACCAGTGCGGCACCGCGCTGGCAGGACCCAACATGCTGCTGCGTCCAGCAGTCCCGACGACGCAGCTGTACGTGTCCAGACTGCACCACTCCACGAAGGTTGAGGAGATCGTGGAGTACATGCGTGTCAAGACCAACTGGACTTTGAGGGTCGAGAAGTTGGAGTCGCGTCACAACACCAACTTCAAGTCGTTTGTGGTGCGTGTTCCGACACATCATCTCGAGAAGTTCCTCAAGGAAGAGTTCTGGCCGAAGGGGGTTGTGTACCGCCGGTTTCGTGGCCGGCTACATGACACCAGTCAGCGAAACACGACGCAGACACTTCGTGTTTAGTTAGTTTTTTTTAGTGTAATTATAATGGTGTATGTATTTATAGTATTGTTAAGTTATATTAATATTGTATTGTATGTGTTTTATATGGGCCTTGATGCCTGAAATAAATGGATAAATAAATAAAATAATACTTCCTTCCTCCGAGGACGTTTGCTCTTGCGAATCTCTATTCCTCGTCATTGTTCACTCCAGCCGGTCAATAAAGGCAAGCCAGAGGTGAGGAACAAGACTTCTCCCGGGAGATAGGGTCCGTGGGGTCACTACTGCCCAACAGCTCGCCACATGCTGCCCTGCGGGTTTCTGTATCTCTCTTGGTCTGGCTCCTCACCTTAGACATGTTCGGGCAACATAAACTCTTCCGGCATAGGCCTAGAGTTCTGAGCGCGCAAGCCCCACCACGACGTCAACGTAGAGATACGGCGGTGGGGTTATTATTATTATTATTAATTACCTGTAGACAAACACAGATTACCAAATAGGTACGTATCCACAGGACAGTACATTTCATTACTCATTAAAAGGGTGAATATTGTCACCGCCTCGTTATCAGGGTGGATTCTTTAATTAAAACATTGAAGCCTCCCCCTGATGGATCACTGCCCGCTAATTGATGGGCTGTGTGTGTACTGGGTTCGAGTCCTGGCCGTGTTTAATTATATTAACTTTTTACACCTCTTCTGAGTGTAATTGATATATGAATCTAGCTGTAGGACAGCGTCTATGATGTCGGTTTGTTTTGGTACAAGAGATTTACACTCGGTTTCTGAACAGAAAAACAACGACGTACCAAAATTAAACTCATGCCAAGTGATCTGAGTAGGTAGCTGTTGATAATTCAGTCAACATAACACGCGTTTGACAATTTGTTTGCAAATTTTCCTTCCAGAAACCGGGTGTATGTAATCACACTAATATTATAAAGGCGAAAGTTTGTGAGTGTGTGTGTTTATATGTTTGTTACTTCTTCACGTTCAAACGGCTGGACCAATTTTGATAAAATTTTGTATGGAGGTAGCCGATTCCCTGGATTAACCTATAGGTAGGCTACTTTTTATCCCGATATTCCCACGGGATCGACATTTACGCGGGTGAAACAGCGGGGCGCAGCTAGTGTAACATATATGTAATGTAATGTGTGTAATTAAATGTATGTAATGTATGTATGGCCTCGTATAGGACTTTCGGTTTAATTTTTCTTTCTGTTACTTTTTTTTTTTTTTTTTACTGTGTTTAGTTTAGTTTGTGATCTTCCTGTACGAGTCGCATTAAATACTTTTTCTTTCTTTAACGTAATGCACTAAACATGAAGAAGCATGGGTAGGTATTGTGATTCCTCTTTGCATTTGCAATTACCTATTCAAAAAATATACATATCTAGCCTTAACTTAGCTGATAACAAATTCGAATAGTCGAATTTAATTTGATAAATGAGCTGTTTGTTTTCTATTAATAAAATTAAATTTTATTCGAGAACACCCATCGGTTTCTTACTAAACTTCAACTATATCCGATTTTCCTGCATACTTATTTCTTTTGTTGACAGTACCACTAAAGTTGATAAAAGAAACGCATTAAAAGTATTGTATAGAAGAAAAACAGCACAAATTCCACCACGAAAATCGAATAAAAGTTAATCAGTCCCGAAAAATTCTTGAGCATGAACGCGGAACATAAGGTACTTTCCACATTATTGCTGGCTGAATGGCGCTGCAGACAAAACGCGCGTTATTAAAGAACCCATCACGACACAATGCGCCGATGACAAAACTCTTACTTTGAACTCCTTCCTAATCGCAGGGAAAACTTTATTTTGTGGGGTAAGGTTCGCGTTAATGTTAGGAGATTCGACACTGTTAAACCACCACAGTGAAGGAAAACATCGTGAGGCAACCGGCATGTCCTAGAACCAAAAATACGAAGACATGTGACATCTACCAACCCGCACTGGGCCCGCGTGGTAGATTACGGCCCACCCCCTCTCACAGAGAGGAGGCCTGTGTCCCAGCAGTGGGAACATTATAGGCTGAGTATGTAAACCACCACTGGGTAACCACTGAAAATCAGCGCTGTGCGGTACCCACCGGATGCTGTGGCACAGCATCATGCTGAGTGGAAGCCTTCTTGTCACAGTCATGACGTGCAGCCGTAGACTATCTCTGTTTTGTGCTCGTAATTATAGTTATATATTTTGGGTCTCGTTGGATGCGAGAAGCACAAAACCGGTCGATGTGGAGGTGCTTGGGGGAGGCCTATGTCCAGCAGTGGACGTTTTTCGGCTGAAATGATGATGATGATTTTGTTTTTATTTTTCCTTATTATTAGAATTAATTATCTTTATGTATGCACGTGTTTCTGTGACAAATAAACCTATTTTTCTTTCTTTCTTTCTTAAATGTGTGTTATTTTAGTATGCGCAGGAAAACATTCAGTGTTTCTTGGAAATTAATCATCATCATGATCCACAGCTCGACTTCACCCACTGCTCAGTATAGGCCCCCTCTTTTCATGAGCCAGGATGAGGCCATCCAGGTTCTACTCGCGATGGTAACAATGTCATCTGCTCAAAACAAACAATGACCAATTGAAAACAATAAAAACTAAAAAAAAGATTTTTCTTTCTTTTCTTTCCCATTTCGCCGCCGGACGACTGACACCTCGTCTCCCGTCCATGGACGCCACTCGGCCACTGCCTTACTCCACCTGTCATCACTGCGCCTTGCCATGTGTTCTGCCCAACTTCATTTGAGTTCCATAACTAGTTTTCAGATATCTGAAACCTTCGTACGTCTACGGATCTCGACGTTTGGAGCGTCGGAAATTAAACCGTACCTAACTGAAAATTTCAGTAGATAACAATTTCAATATTTGCCTTGTAACCACTATTTATGCCGCCAATCTCTTCATCTTTTCGTCGTCTATTTCTTCACTAGAAGTCAGTACATTTTTTTTCAATTATGATTTTAACTTTTCGCCACGTTAATTCATCTTAGCAAGGATTACATTCTTAGGAATACGATGTTAACTATTCATACGTTTTAAATCGTTCTAAGCTAAGCAAATAAAATCTAAACAGTATATTAAAAATCACTTTTATGATAAGTAAATTGTAACTAGACAGGTTACTATAAATCAATCACAGTTAATGGACGCAAAAAGTGCTATAAACGAACATCAGCGTATAATATTGCCGGAGACATTCATGTGGTCACTGTGGTCAGACGACTTTATTGGTGTCACATCGTAAAATAATAACTACTATGTGTTTTTTGTTTTTATCGGGCTTGTGGTGGTAACTGTGTGAAATGATGTTCAATAATGTATCCGTCTGGATTTATAAATAACTACATGCATCAATACAGACTTAAGTTTTAAAAGTTTGTGATTCAAGAAGAAGGGTCTACCAATCATAGAAACGAAATTAACGCCATCTTGGAAACATTAACCCACCTACTTACTAGTGAATACGGACACAGGCAATCCTAAAATTTAACCATTTTAAAGCACCTTTGTAAAGGCTTTGCAAAGATTAGAGACACTTGTAGCGCTTAGCAGATCTTTTGATTTCTGTAACTAAGCAATCACCAATGAGTGAAGTGGTTCTCAAGAAACAAATGAAAACGTAAAGTTTCAAGCTGATAGCTTAGCACAACATTTTTTTTATTATTATCCAATGTAATTAATGAATAGTTATGTTTTTATAATCAGTGTTCATTCCACCAACCTTACCAGGAGTACTCTAAACCGCAATGGTTAGAAGACAATGGCACCATGGTTTTGTTCGACATCGGAGAGGGGCGAACGGTAATGAAAAACATGGGAGCCACCGCCCTATGTCCCGATTGACTTGCATATCGATTCGCGGCTCGATTCAATGATTTTAATTAGAATTTTAAAAGTGTGACTTTGTATGGAGAACCTACGTATAATTATTAGGGCTTGAAAGGTAAGACAGAGGGTTATTAATGCTGGGTTCCTATAAACAAAAACGAATCGTTTTGCTTAACATTATTTATCTCTTTAATTAAAAATCAATAGATTATTTGGTTCTTCAAAGTAATGGAAACACTGTCTTCTTCTGTTAAGGCAGTTACAGACGAAGCAATAAATATGTTTTCAGAATAAATAGTAGGTATGCACGTCGGATAAAGTTTTGTTACAGAATGTGGTCCTTCCAATTTCGGTCTAGTTCCATCGGGGGTGTAACTCAGTGGTAGAGTGTCTGCTTCGCATGCTGAAAGTCCTGGGTTCAAATCCCAGCACCTCCAACAGTTTTCGTATTTTTTGCATACTTTTCATCCAACTATTGCTTTTCTTTTAATGTTTTGTTAAACAGCTAGTGCATTACAGAAGCATGATCCGGGGTGTGGCCTGCATACATCTTAGATCATTCTGGCTTGTTTTAGCTTTATTCTATCATAATTATGTTTTATTCTTTTGTTGCTAGCTTGGAAAATAATTTAATTCAATGTTTTGTTTTGTTTCGTAATGTTAATTATTCTTGTACCTATATAATAAAATTCTTCTAAGGGCTGACTTTTCAATCATCTGATAACTATTCGAGGAACAATTTTGAAATTTTTACAGTTATTTCATACAAAAACTGTCAAAAGTCAGTCCTAACTGAACAGACAGCTGTGCTGCTGGGGAGTTTGTTGCGCTTCTTCTTCTTCCCATCTAAAGCACTAGGAAGTGGTGAAAGGGTGGGCGTTTTAGGGGACTGTCTTATGTAATTTTGACGTTCAAAGAGTGCTGATTCTCAGCCTAGTTTGAAATTGAATAAATGACTTTTGATTCCCTTTTGTAGTCTAGCAAAACCCAATTCTCATAACTTTAATGAACAATTCGCCCCTAAGACATACTTTAACTGCAAAAAGCACCAGAATAAATTCCCTATTTACAAAAACAAGGTAAGTACATTCTTACATGACAACATCACTCGGGCTCTCGTATCGAGTCGAGTGTATCGAGTGGAACAATACTCGTACAATGAATGTTTGTGGCTGTATATCATCGCGACTCGCCCGAACAATGGCGCCCGCGCAGCCGGCGCTAGCGCATGCCTGCGGGAGGACGTGGTTTTGATACTTGGAGATATGTTCTTGGGAATTTAGTAACGGCGGGTAAGTAGAAAAACTTAACTATAATTTTAAGAAAATACTCTTGTCCACCTGCTGCAGGTTCTTGATTATTTCTTCCAAGCGGCCTATTCTGAGGTCCGGCGTAGTTATCAGACATTAAGTATAATCATGGAATCACATTATTTTTAAACAAAGGTATGTAATGGTCAGCAACGAAAACATTGCTCATAAAATTTTATTGATGAGCATTAATTTAGACTCTTCATCATTGTTGACTAAGCAAATTATTAATATAATTATAATCGGTCATTGTCTTGAAATTTTTTAAGAAATTGATCATTGAATATTATTTTTCAAACTAAACCAAAGTATCAAAATCTCTCCCTCCAAACACAACCGCTAAATACCGCGTTATAAACTAACCGACAATGTCCGTCGGTCAATAATACATTCAAGCTTAAACACTGAAAGCACACCCTCACTTCCCATGACCCACGACATTGTCCCACAAAACAATTGAAACTGTCTCAAAAATACCACCAAGAACACCAAACACCCTTACATTTACAAAACCTCCCACATATCCTTATCACAAAGGACTAAAATCTAAAGTTGCACTACTTCGGATTTCACAGCTGTAGATATATCTTTGTGAGCAACAAAACCTCTTTTGTATAGCATGGTGTAGTAGTCCAAACACATGGTAAGAAGGTTTTGTTCCAAGGGTCGCTCTTTGGTCAGCCGCGATTTATTAGATGTCGTAGGCGCAGGATTAGTGTTCCGATGTCCTTAAATATTATTTAAGTATCGTGGGAACACGGTATTGGCAATAGAATTGTGATCTTTTGACAGTTACGTTGCTAAATGGGTCGGAAGGTGAGCTTTGTTGTAGATTGATTCAAATTTTGATGACAAAGATGTTGTGGTCGCAAATGAAATGACCGTTAGCGGTATATGTAACAGGGAACACATAAATTAAAATATCAGGGCTCGTAGAACTTCCATTGATAGACACATGAGCAGTCATGGTAACGAGAACAGCCTTTATCAAGCAATTTAAAAAAATGCACTCTTCCAATACAGTGAAGTTTATTTATCATTTTGATAAAATCATATTTGAAATACAAGCCTAGGTTTTAGGTATAAACAGGTGGGTTTTCCCATCGACCAAAATGTCAAAATTCCATACAAACTGTCATCCCTATATTTAGCCGGTGTAAGGGATGAACTTTCAAAAATCCTTCCTTTCACTTTCGTTATATAAGGGACTCTTTTGCAAAATGTCATACTTAGACCCAATAGTTAAGACTATGCGTTGTCTGTCAGCTTTATGATCATGCAGGTGGGCATTTTCACTTTTAAGTGTAGGTACCCTAAAAAAATAAAAGTATGTAATTGAAAATAAATGGACATTGTAGTGAAATAGTGGTCGTTTTAATTTTGTTGCCATGCAAACAAATCCACAAAATGTTAAACTTTAATAGTGGTCAGTTTGGTGACGTGTATTTTCAGCCAAATGTATTTTCAGCCTGTGTTATTGGAGTTTAAATTGTGAAAATTTAATTTTTGTGACGAGAGAAACTATACACCATTGTTGCACCAACACTTTTAAATGTATTCGTAGTACTATTTTAGTAATTTTGGCAAATTCAATGTTGGTAAGGGGTGGGACATGCCAGAAACAGTTACTCTGAATACTTAAAATACTCATAAATTAATAATTCAAACATATTTTACCAGGATTGCAGATGGATTCGTCAATTGAATATATATTTTACCGTTTTATTTCAAAAATTAGACAATATGTCCAATATTTATCTTGCTATAAAATTTTGAATAAGTGGGACATCCTCAAAATGGCGGGTACACTTAAAAGTGAAAATGCCCAGGTATTTTCTATTATTACGAACATGCAAATAATTAATGTCAAACCCACCCATTTGTATATTATGCATATTTCCAGATTTATTACATTAGTCATATGCATGCCTAATAAATGATATTGCACCCTCTCATAATAGAGCACTTGCAATTATTCAGTGGGATCACTTGCTGAGCATCGATCCACAGGGTGCGCCTTTATTAACATCTGTCTGTTTTGATGACCATTGCTTATGGGCATAATTTTATGATAACTTTACATACATCTGCTTCTGTAGATTTTGTCAATAAACCCGCAGGAGCCCCTTGACCAAAACTGATCAAGGCAAGGCAATAGCAGACATTTCATCATCCGTTCATTTAAAGTTTCAAACAAATACTCATAGCATTTTACATAATATTCAATGTTTATATTTTTTTTCTAGTAAAACAAGACGACCTATCTTTTGATAGTCACCAAAAGCGCCATTTCTAGTAAGAAATTACTTTGGCGATGGTAAGTAACCTTATCATATTTAAAGTCCTAAAAAACAACTTGGCTATTATTAGACATCGTTTTTTTTTTGTTTGCTACAATACTTTCCATATCTACAAACTCACTAACACCATAAACATTATCATCTTCACCCCTCTACCTTGAAACTTCAATAAAACAATTAAGCACTACTGCTCCCCCCCTTCCCCCTCTCTCAACATGTAAATGGTATAATTCATCAATAGCCCGCGGCTCTCGCTAATTGATTTCTATTTGCCCCTCTTTAATTGTTGCGTGTGATTCGATGCTCTCTGAATTATTCATTTGACTGCACTGTTATGCATACATGTTTGTGAGCAGTGCATTTAGTGGCAGTTGCTATATTCGATGTTTTGATATTAGCAGTGCACTGCTCGTGATAAGTCAAAATGGATAAAAGATTTGGTTGTAATTGTTTTACCATTATATCTAAAGCAATCCTAACTTTTACCATCATCAAACTTAAGATAGAAAATTCTAAGGTAAAAGTAATAGCGTGTTACAAAATAATTATATAAAAAAATATTAGTAGGTAAGCATTATTACAGATTCCAATAAGAATCTTAAACTAAAAAAAACTGTTCTGACTAGAATATATAATATAACTCTGAAAAAAACACCAAAGAACACAGTCATGCATAAAGAAACAGAAGCCTCTAAACAGTCCACAATCCCCTCAAGAACTTAGACCATCTAAAATTACTTACTCAAAGACACGGAACTATTCGAAAAACTGAAACTACGCCTGAGGGGCGGACACAAAAATTGTTATTTTATTGCATCCGGGGCCACACATGTCATATTTTATTCTCCACTCGGAATTTTGTGGATTTGCAACTTCCTTTTTGTTTACCATCACGAACTACCGATTCCCCTGCCCTATAGCTCTTACTGCTTTCGAATAAGGACTTTGGACTTCATCTTTTGAGTTTTCGGGATTGTTTGAATGTTTGTAAATGACGTGCGTGTCGTCATACGCACGGATGACTAGTATATCATTTTCTTTGTACAAATGGCTGGTGGAATGCTGCGAGGCGTCCTAATCTAGTGGAATATAAACAATGGCATCGTCTGTCTGTCTGCCATTTTGTCTATGCGGGAAATGAGGTGTGATTTACATTTGAAGATGTCTTGTGTTTCTGATTTTTTTCGCGTATGTGGCAGTTTTTGTAGACTTCGCCTAGCATCTTGCATATACAGCGTATATTCATGAAATGTGGAATCTTCTGAAGTTATTTAAACATTTTTTTTTTATTATTTCAGTAAGATTCAGATTTACTTATTCGAGTTATGTGTATAATATTCCAATTTATAAACTAATAAATCCCAAAATGTTTAATATTCCAGTTGGAATATGAATCTAAAATATTAGATACAATTATATTACAGTAGCATTCTCAGCATAAAATCAAATCTTCAATCAAAACACTCATATCGAAAGTAATCAACTTCACATACATGCAACACATAACACGTTTCCACCGTCCAGTCATCAGGCTATTTTTACACAGCCAGGAATCGAAGCCGCGACACCGCTCGTAAATCACCAGAGGTATAAGCACTAATGTCGTGGAACTAACTCTGCATTTCACGCACCGTCAGAACTGTTAATGTGGCCCAAATAATGTTCACCTCGCCAAAGGAAAGCCATAACAATTCCTTATTGGAATCAAATTATTTATTTTTGAGAACAAAAATGTTAATAGCAAGTTGACAAGGTACCCTTTCGGGATCAGATGCAGGGTGAGGGAAATAAAAATGTTTTCTCATAGTAATAAAAACTGGAATTTTGGGCTTATGTAGTAAATTTTGTAAGAAGATCCCTCTCTTTGGAACGTTGACCACCGCTGCACCGGTAGCTTGGTCCTTGTTCCCGATGCCAGTGAGCTCCTATTAGCCTTTGGTTAACCCCTAATGATATTTATTCAGTATGCATTAGTACATAGGTACTTCAAAGAAGAACTAGCAACTTGCCTATCCTTATTGGCCCTTCAATAAATTAACTTACAGCTGCATTCTACGGCTTAATGAGGTTCTTTTTAAAGTATAGTGAACATCCGTTTCTCTGTCCTTTGTATGCTGCTCAGCCGTTGGCTATCCTTTAGTGTAACTACTTAATACATTTTAGGAAATTCCACTGGTAATCGTTTGCCAATTTTGGAAGTGCGTAGCAAAAATGTTCCCAATTGTGTAGTGGCCCAAAAGTAGTCAAAATTTTTATTTTTCAGGCGTTTCATTATTGGCTTATAAGAGTTGAGTCTTATTGGTATTTGAAGAAACATTTTGGTTGGAACTGATTGAGAACCTATGCAAACATAGATCGTATCATCTACCGGATTTTACTGTAGGTAGGTAAGCATAAACGTGTCTTATACCTGTCCTAGATGCATAGGTCCTAGTTTTTTTTATTACATTTTTGTTTTTTTTTTACATTAACATGTGCCAAATAAATATCTTTTCTTCCTTCCTTTCTTTCTTATAAACATAAAACAATATCTACAAGAAAAACATCTTCGCTTGGTTGCCCTTTCCATTTCGCTCGCACCTAAACTACTTATCATTAATCAGTTCCGCTATTGAACAGCCTTCCGAATTGCCCTAGCTAATCCCCAAAAACTACCATAGCCCATAGGCCATAACCCATAGCCTAAAGCCCATGGCCTAAGGCGAAGTCGCTATGAACCCATAAGCCCATAACATCTCACCCGAGAGCGTTCACCCCTGACCCCTAACTGCCTCTGGTCATCTCGAGACGTGTGCTGTCTCCTTCACTCTCGTGCTGCCATGTGTATAGCTGTCCTTGTCCCGCCGTGCACGATCCGATGCGAGTGGATCCGGGTATCCTCAGAATTGCAGTTGGTTGTTCGGTACGAAAGTTGTGGATTTTTTGGTAAATTTTAAATTTGTTTTTAATTGAATTTTGGCGTTATATTGATAAGTGGCGAAATCCCGATCCTCTCAATAATCTGGAGCTTAATTTTTTTTTCCCCGTTACATGGAAACAGAACATCCCCATTTCTCAGATGATCTTTAATTACGCCGTTTTGGTTTTATTGCCCATTCTACGTCATACACATTTGGGCAAAATTTTGCTACATGAAAATGTGTACCTATTGTATAATGAACTATCATGCCCATCCAACGTTTTCTTTGGCGTTAAAAATAGAACTGTCAAATTGGAATTTCTCGGAAATTAGAATTTAACTAACTGGACAACAGCTTCAACCTGATTGAATTAATGTACACAGTCGTATAAGAAACTTTGTAAGAATTCACCAACATTTAAATTCCAATGACACTTCACAAAAACCCTCCACCCTCCACAATCAACTCGTGAACCGCGTCACTATCAAAACTGAAGACGCGCTTACGGCTCTCTGCTCACACACATACATACTAACTGTACACCAAGTTTACACATATAAACTTATTATATTACACTAGGTACTTATTATATTTACTAGTACTAGTAGTGGTACCTGCAAAATATTGGCTGGATAATTGTTTTATAGTCTTCTCGGTGCAGTTGTGTATAGGAATCGGCTAAGAGCGTTTACGACGTACGGCATTTCATACAAACTTTCAAGCATTTGTTTTTCGAAATGAATGAACCGATTTTAATGAAACTTCGTACGCATAAGCAGGATACAAAGGTCTAAAAAGTTAGTAAAAAACATTTTCGAAATGTCTTATTTAAAAAAAGATAACTGGGAATTTCTGCTTCTGTGGAAAATGGGCGGTTGAATTTAGGTGCTGCCATATATACTCGTACTTATTATCCAAATTCCTTTTCATATTTGCCACCGTGCCACAGTTAGTGGGGTAATTGCGTAACAAACTAACAGTAATGGCTAACATTTTGACAGTTCAACAACATTCACTGCGTTATTTAAGTTGTTGAGCAGACTTTTTCGGACATAATTATGAAGCAATGGTTTAGCATCATAATATCCTTCAACATGATTTAGATTGAGATAGATAGTGTGTTAGGGTGCTGGTCAACTCTCAGGACTGCTTTTTTATGACTAGCGTTTTTTTACGATCGCATCGTTAAGTGATATGTTTGACCTGAAATAAGTGTAACAGGATTAATACTATTTCGAATTGAAGTGGTAGGTCTTTTAGTAGTTAGGCAATTTTTGTTTGATAGTATGGCCCCTCGAAACCTGTACTTGCATATTTAAATTTGCTCAACTGTCAAATCTTTTGTTTTTTCAAACTAATAAATAGACAATTCACAACAAAATTAAATATCTACACACACCACACCTATTAAAAACTGTAGCAGCCATAATGAGGCAGTCCGGGTGCCCACCATTGTAATTACGTCACCGACTGACGTTAGGGTTGAAAGGGGATGCCATTGGGAACAAAAGAGGCGCGCAATGATTTTTATGTGATTTTCACGCATCGCTGGACAGGCACAGGAAACGTTGTAATGCCAATGTTGTTGTATTTGTTTGTGGTTTATGTTTTGCGGTAATGATTTTTTTATGATGTTTTTGGATAATTTATGCATCAGCTAACATGTTTATTAAAAAATATAAGTTTACGATGATAGGTATCTATTTGTTCCTAATCCTACGGAGCAATAACTCAAGTACCTAAGTATTAAATAATCCATGGGACAAAACAAAAAAAGGAAAGTAGGATTACCTTCCTAATTGTAACGAAGTACCTACCCTACGACACATCCGTAAATATCCTAGTAGACCGCAGTTCTGAGGTTCTACCAGTTAATCCTGTAAATAAATAACGTAAAAGTATGAAGTAACTAGTGAACTTTAGTCAAATACTTACTTAAAAAAAGTTCTCCCGAACTTGAGACAATATTGTCGCACCCAAACACTACAGAATAATGTTTATATTGTGACAATAAATAATGTCACCCCGAATCTTTAATATTTTCACTAGTTAATTAAAAGGGAAGCTCTGTAAAAACAGTTAGCATGATAATAGTGAAGGCAGGAAACATCGCGCTTGTTTTAACAATTAAATTGAGAACAGCGCCATCTAGCGGATTAATTGAAAGCGAATAAACAGGATAATTTTTGTTTGTTAGAGGTACTACATTTCATATTGGCACACTTTTAATGTCGACAAAGCATTATAAAATACGCTTTCCTTGATAACTGAATATGATATTACAGCTAATAAATGATATTGTAACCAATAAATTACCAAAATTAAATCTTTAGAAAAACTAACAAACACTTCTTTGTCTTATTAAAATGATGACCCACTTTGTTTAGATCACTCCGATGATGTCACTTGCTAGGCTTGTGATTGACTATTTCGACTAACAATTTATTCGGGGATGTAACTCAGTGGTAGAGTGTCTGCTTCGCATGCTGAAAGTCCTGGGTTCAAATCCCAGCATCTCCAAATGTTTCTTTTTGCGATTTGATTTTCATTTTCCACTTATTACTCGCCTTTACTTGAACTTTTAACGCAATATATTATACAAGTATTCTACTATTATTTTTTTAATAAAAATACTCCGATTTTTGATATTACCTACCAACTTAACAACTTCGGTCGTGGGGGTCCAAGTGGAAATTTCGAAACGGCTGTTCGACACTTCCCGTGACCCAAGGGCAATGCCGCCAGTCTCTTAGGTACAATACCAGTCGACAGCGATGCTGTGTTTTTAATTTTTATTAATGAATTAGGTATTAGCTGTTATTTACTTACTTATTACTTTAATAAACTGATTTAAGTATATATTTAACAACTGAACACATATTTCTACGCAATGTAACTTTTAATCCCGTTACGCTTTAAACCCCGCCAAATAACTATCCATACATAAGCACAACTGTCCGTCTGTCTGTCAAATGTCTTCACGCGCCAATAGAGCGAGAAACCGCGACAGACACGTGGACACACCACTTTATTATTAGAGAATCTGTGATTGGCAGCCACCTGGACAATCAAATCTAATGACTGACGAATTGGTGCAGTATTTATTTATTTTGAATTTTTAGCACGTGCCGACTGCCGTGGTTACTCATTTCTTTATTAATTTATTTTATTTTTGGTTTTGGCTGTATGGTTGACTTCGTAAGACTGAAAAGAAAAGAAAGAAAGAAAGAAATATATTTATTTAGCACAGACCAAAAGACACACAATACACCAGATACATACATGAGATAAAAAACAAACAAGAAAAAAAAAAAGGTCAAATAAAAAGTGTAAAGTACGATCTAAAAAAAAAGAATTAAAAAGATAATAAAAAATAAGCAGGAACGTGTGCTCGCTGTTTTTTTTTTTTCACGTCACTGGATAACATTGATTAATTTCTGGCAATGACATTGTTGATGTCGTAGTTTGTTGGTTAAGTGACTTGATGAAGGAGGCTTGGTAAGATTGAACTTGGGCTAAGTAGATACAGAAGTTGGTAGCAATAGGTTGGTTCACACAATGATCTTCATTCTATTTGAGCTTCAGTCTGACCTTCAGAATTATTTAGGTACCTAAGTATTGGCATACTTACCTAGTTGCTAAACGATCCAGCACATAACAAATATTTTGCGTCTCTGGTATTTTGCATATCTGGTATATGGCGAATCCGGTGTTTTGCGAGTCTGGTAATTTGCGGATCTGGTATTTAGCGATTCTGGTATTAAGCTTCGGAGCCATTTTATGGCTCAATGGTCTAAGTACAGATTTCTGTTCTTTTGAAATTTGTGTAATGTTAACGGGTAAAAAATGTATGCACGATGAGAATATTATGAGTAGGTATAGTGCAGAGACGAAAAATATGATGGTTTACAGGGTCAAATTAAATTAGCTAACGAAACTCCGCAGACGTGGTGAGTATCGATATTTAAACACGACCAAATAAAAATAAAAGAGATTTGATTTTTTTTTGGGGTCGACGACTGGCTGTAGTGCTGTAACCTGAAGTATGAGTTTTTTTGTTTTATTGAGTTTAGATATTGATAAACATCACGTCAGTGGAGTTTTGCTAGCTATTTTAATTTGACCCTGTATAATGTCATATAAGTATTTCCTTTATATGAACACCTAAATTTTTGTTAAATAGAAAAATACACTTACATCCAAATAAAATACCACCAAAATGCCAACCAATTAACACAACGCGAAAGCAATCAAAACCCACCACTGCTCAAAGGTCAGGCCATCATTCTACCAGGTGGTAACAATAGCCACCACCATTCCTAAAGGTAAACCCCACTAAGTAGGTACAGCGGCCGAAATGAATAGTTGATGCCATCCAAAATGTCAGGACAAATGGAATAACATATGAGGGACGGCTTCATCAGACGAAATTGTGATCAATATTTTAGTGGTGATTATGGATTTCCTGATCGTAATGCCTGGCTAACAAATGACCTAAGACCTTTGTTTGGTTGGCAGGTATGCTGTGCTGTGCTGTCTTAAGTTTGAAGATGATCGGGCAGATTTGATTGCACTTATATATAAAACACAGTGGAATTATGAACGACTAGCAGCGCCCCGCGGTTTCCCCCGCATAAGTTTCGATCTCGTGGGAATATCGGGATAACAAGTATCCTGTGTGTTAATCCTGGTTATTAACTATATGTGTGCCAAATTTCATCCAAATCCGTGCAGTTTTTGCGTGAAAGAGCAACAAACATACATCCATCCTCACAAACTTTCTTTTTTTTTCGTAGTAACCTACCTTGCTATACCTAGATATTTTTCACAATATCATTAAAGTTGTTCTACTGGTTCTGCTGGTCCTTGGCGCCAAAACTTTCAATACAAGGTGTGAGCTAAAAGTGGTAGATAACAACATAAGTTTAGTGTAATTGACAACAACCTAACATTCAAACGCATCGCTGACGGCTATTTGTGGTAAACTGTTCATAAATGTGCGTAGAGGCCGAATACCATCTTCATTATAGAGATAAAGATGCCTGGCCCTTTGAGGGCTACAAACTTCTATACTAACTACTTAGTATAGAAGTTATTTCTACACTTAAAAGATGCAATCTACTCTTAACCGTTACTGAGGTATTCATACAAATTCGGTTGTCTATGGAAAAGGATAAGGACGACGACGCTCGATGAACTTCCTCGAAGACGAACGTACTCGACATATTTTATTTACAGTCATCCATTTTCTTCGGGTGATCAAAATTTAATTTTGCTAGTTGATATGACATAAAGGTTTAAAGCTTCCATCAACCTATTTCACTGACCCAAAAAAGTATAATCAGCCTATAATGTTCCCACTGCTGGGACACGCCTCTTCTCTTCGAGAGGGAATGGGCTGTAATCTACCACGAGGGCCCAGTGGGGGTTGATAAATGTCACATCACGGTTTCCTCACGATGTTTTCCTTCACCGTTTTAAGAGCACTGGTGATAAAATACTTTACATAAAATTAAGCACCTGCAGTAAACCTACAACTAGTAAGTCGGGGCCGTTAAAGCTCATAACATATAACTTATCGTCAATCCTTCATTCTCACAATATCATAGTGCGTCAGACTGGCGCAAAAGTTAATTAAAATCTCTCGAAGATAACACCTTCAATTGACAACCTTATTTTTCATAGCCACCATACCTGATTAAAAAAAAAAAAAAACGTCCACGGATATAAAATAACAAAGAGGTAAAAGGTGTGATATTGTCGCGTTAGATTTCCGCGCGGATTACCCGGAGCTGTGGAAATTGAGTCGCAGCTTCATTTCCTGAGCCGAGCAAAGTTTTCACTTGCTGCGTTCGCGGGAACATATTTTTGTGTCGGTGCTAATCTTGTTTCAATAAATGGGTGAATGATATTTGATTTGCATGCTCAGAGAATATTTTTTTACAGGACCATATTATTATGACAGATCTTGTAGTTACGTGGTACGACTAGTAGGTACGAACTCTTTTAGCGATGTAAAAAGGAACGCTATGCTTGGATTGTGTTGCCTTCGTCGTAACAACTTGCAGTTTGTTAATATCGAGAAAAACAAATGATATCGAAGTATCTTTTATTTTTCTCGATATTATTTATAATAATATTAAAATATAATAATAAACCATTTATTTTCAGGTAACAAAGACCCATAGATACATATATAATAATATAGTACCTAACAATTTTGTTAGTAAATAAAACTTAAGAACTATGTTGTATCACAGTCTATGTCAGTTATTTATGAAAATCTTGTCTACTTACAGTTTTCTGTCATCAATTCATCACAGTAATTATTTGTGTACACACCCACACGTACCCACACATTTAAACATAGTCCCAGTTCCTCAATATTGTGGATAAGTACTCTTTATCATAACTATAAAAACTGAAAGTTTTTCAAGGGATTCGCTTAAAACGATATCCTTCCACCGGGGGTGTAACTCAATGGTAGAGTGTCTGCTTCTAACGCTGAAAGTCCTGGGTTCGAGCCCCAGCACCTCCAAGCGGCCTTTTGCATTTTGGTCGAATTATAGAAATTCTTATGACCACACAAAGTTCGCATTTACTCAAACATATTTACCATAGTTATTGAAACATTCTCTCCAGCATTCACAAAAGTTGAAAAAATATGTAAAAAAAAACCTTTATAAATCCAAGATAACATGCCATGAAAAACCACCAACTCTATCAAACACAAATAAAAAAATGTCGTTCAAAGAAATCTCAGCACGTCGTTTGTGCATTACCGATAGGGGGCGCCACTGCTATGATTGACAGCTAATAACCGCAGATTTCCCACGGGGACGTACAATTTGTCCCCTACAACCCATGGGTTTTCCACGGAGTCATAGAAATGGCTACGGCTTTTGAACATGTAGGTTATGGTGGTTAGGAATATTTTTATCTATGGTTTCTTCTTGGTATGGATTAGGTTAGGTTAGACCCCGAATATTTAGGTAATTTTGTCAAAATAATAAAACTACGAGATATTTTTACTAAACGCCTTTTTAAAAGTAATAGCAAATCTGTAATTCAACATTTAAACTATCTACATTTTGATTAATTCTCAATGTAAAGTTTTTATGGACAGCTTTCAGCTTTTTTTCGTATTGGAAACCACACCAGTAAAATAACAGCTATTTTCATCGGGGGTGTAACTCAGTGGTAGAGTGTCTGCTTCGCATGCTGAAAGTCCTGGGTTCAAATCCCAGCACCTCCAAACTACGTTTTTGGAAACTTTTTTTTTACTGCGAATAACGACTTTCTTTAGACGATATTACGTCAAAAGAAATAAAGGAGTAAGTATATTTTTTTAATATCATGGTGTCATAGTGGAACCTACAGGATTTTGTTAATTCGTTCTGAAAATATAGGTAAAAATGCCAGAATATTAGCAACTCAAAATAACTGAAAGCAGACATAATAATCAGTAAGTACCTATGTTACTTGTAAAAATAAGTTATTAATCTACCACCAAGCTTTCTACTTACCTACATAATATAAAGTTCAGTCGTTATCGTTCAGCATACAATATTAACATCATGCCATTACGCGGAGAGCTTTTTACGCGCGCAAACAGACCTACCGACGGATAATCTGCCAGAAATCGTAGATGTCAGACGACTGGAAATGTTATAGATTTTTGTGCTACTGGAATTTTTACTTCATTTTAATGTGGCAGGGACCGGGGAGCTATGTATCTAATAAAAACTCTTCTTGGCCGACATCCGAGCAAGCTACGAGTAAGTATGTCTATGTAAGTACTTACCTACATACCTACATTAAAAAAAGAACAATACACAGCTCTACATATTTATCGCTATTTAAAAAAAAACGCATTGATATTCATTTTGCAAATCACTCAATAAATTGACTCCTTCGTTACGATGCTCGTGCATTTGCAATAACACGCTTGATAATTTTATTTTTAGTAAAGAAACGTAACTAAGACTAGTCTCTCATAAAACGGTATTATACCTAATATTACGGTTTCCTATAAAAAAAAGGTATTGGAGTTCACGCGCCACGCTCATAGACACAGTCATCAAACCCAGCCACTTCCATATCCCCAACATCCACACACTCTTAACTAATCATAAGGCGCTCATTGGGCACAGGCGCACAGCGATAAATCCAAGTGCCTTCACTATAACTCACAGTGAGAGCTACCCCTAATTAAGGGTAGCGGTAAAAATAATTACCTGTCATGTTTCTAGTGGCGCTGTGTTCATTTCATATTGTTAGCGTAGAAATAATGAATGCATAGAATTGAAAATGAACCATTGTTATCTGAAAAATTATATTTAATAATATGTAACTTTCTTAGGTCCACGGACAAAGCAGGCTGTTGACGCTGCAAAGAGGTTACGGCGTGCGCCAAAAAGTACTCTGTGGGCGTGCGGACACATTTTCATACGCGGCTTCAAGACGGTTGTCAAGACGCAACTGTCAAGCAGATATGGAACCATAGATAATACACTATAATGTACTAAATGCACTGACCTGTTTTTTACAAGTACTTGTTTAATAGCGGTCAGTGACTACATGGAACGTAGGTCATGAAGTGCGCATGTCGTTTAGAATTTTATTATGTAAAAAAAGTAAAGAATAAGTCAAAAAACATCATGGTTTCAATGAACAAGGTTTGGGAACCACCGTCTTAATTAAATGACAGGATCTTGGAGACCAATCAGAAAAATGCATGAAAAATGTCATCGTGAATGAAAACATAATTGACGTGATGAGCTGTCATTCTACCAGCGATTGACACTCACTCACTTCAAGCCATGGCATTAGTAAGTACCTTGCTTCAAAGTCACTTCACCTAAGTTTTCACGGTGAGATTTTCACAGAATAATTCTGACTAATTTCTTTTTGTAGATAGTCTTCAGCCAACCCTTTGAATGCGGTGGTGTATTAATTAGTGACGTAATAAATATACGTTTTAGGAGCCATCAAAAGTATAAAGACATAGTAAAACATTAATGAGACAAATGTGTATCCCAAGTAATGCGGCCAGAAATTAACACAAATCCCACATACAGGGCAATTAAAATAGAATTAAATAATTTCATGTTCGTCTTTAGTATCAGTCATTTGTAACAGTCATCAAGACAACCCTTCTTTGCTGCGTATTAATTGTTGGTCCAATAAACATGAGTTTATGAGCCAAAAGTGAAAGGGATTATCTATGCTAGCTTTTACAAGCCACGAATGTAGTTTTAGTCACAATAAAGAATGGGATGCATGAAGAAGCCTTCTCGTGAGTTGTGCAGCGCAGTTTATTCCGCCAGTTACTCAACTGAACCGAGCGCTCAGTGCATCCTGGACAGTCACATCCAACACCTTATTAAATTTGACTGGCCAATTCTTCCCGTGCGGCGGTAGGGCTAACGCCCGCCTAGTTTGTGCCCACCCTCCCACCGGAGTCCGGCGTACTGAGGGAAACTGACCAGTGATACGCGGACTCGTCAAGCAGCCTGCTGTGTTTCGTCGATGCGTGGGAGTTCCAGTGCCCTAGGCATCTTCTGGGCACGCTCGTTCCATCACAGACCTCATCCATCGCTTTCCATCACGCGTGATGCAGGTCAAGAGCGGGCCCAATCAGGAAAAAAAAACTGTAATTGTATGAACTGTGCGTCTTATGTATCTTTTGTTGCAGTGGTGGCCCAGTGGTAACAGCCCCGACTAACGAGTTGTAAGTCCTAAGTTCGAACCCCGACAAGCGCTTTACGTTGTGTAAATTATTTCTTCACCACTACTTTTAAACCGATGAACGAAAATTTCTTGTGGAAATCCGCATGTCGTACAACTAAAAATTCGAAGACATGTAACATCAACCAACTTGCACCGGGCACCGGTAGATTGCAGCCCACTCCCTCTCGAAGAGAGGAGGCCTGTGTCCCAGCAATGGGAACAATATAAGGCTGATTATGCTACTTATGTATCTAATATGCTGTAACTAACTAACTAATATACTCTATCAAAGCCATCAGTCTGGGTAAGAGTTAACGTCAGATTTAAAAGTCTAGCTAGGCAAAACATTTAGCCTGATGATTTCTCTATAATTCATGTGTACCTACAGCTAGTCAACAAGCGAATATCCTTTGAAAACGTGTGTTTACCGATACTAACCAGTATTATTTAATTACCCAATAAAAGGCAGTCACCAAAGGAGATAAGTAACCAGGGTCGTCCGATATAGTTGATTTAATTTAATCAATAGAAAACCAACAGTTCATTTATTAAATTTAATTTAATTCGACAACATCCATCGGTTTCTTACTAAACTTCAACTATATCCGAAGATCCTGGTTACTTATCTCTTTTGGTGACCGTACATATGGTGCTGTGGGGCGTAAACACTATTAAATACAAATTAATAGCAACATAGCCTCATAACATAAGTCATTAATGACAACTATCCAACTTGTTTTAATTACCGAGTATGTCCCACGTCATTTGACAAACAATAAGGTGTCCATATATGTTTGTAGCAATTAGTTTATGAAATATCGGCATGCAACAGTATGTCCTAGAACCAAAAATTCGAAGACATGTGACATCTACCAATCCACACTGGGACCACGTGGTGGATTGTGGTCCACTCCCTGTGTCCCAGCAGGAGGAACGTTATAGGTTGATTAACCTAAGTTTATGATATGTAGATGTCAATAATTTAACACATTATAAATAATTGTTTTTTGTTACATTAGTGATTTATAGCCACCACCCCTGCACCACCTTATATTACTTTTATTAGTGGCTTAAAAACAACAAGTCTTATAATATTTTTCATGAATTTAAATATATTAGAACATGTTTATTCTTATTGAGTTATTTTTTTTAAACGGCGCTTTTTATAGCAGTCAGTGGACTGTTGTGTGTAGAACGTCCTAATTTTTCCCGAAATAGGTCTTCCAGATTCCACCTTCAGTCAGTGGCTTCATCATGATTCTCTTGCTTGCCCTCAATTTGTTTGAATTCGGCGCATCATGTTTTTTCTTCCATACTTCTTCTCGGTAGTCACTCCTTTTCTAGCGATAGCACCTTTAACGCAGTTCATCCATTGTTTCTTTGATCTTTCCCTACTCCTATCCACATTCATACTCAAAACCTTCCTCACTACATTGTCCTCATTCCTCATTCCATATTCACTCGCTTCATGCAAGTCAACAATAAACATACACGACACAATTAAAATCAACTTAATGCCGACATCGGCTCATAACATCAGTCGTTTGTAGCCACTATCAACCCTCTAGTGCCGTGTATTAATTGGTGGCTCTCCAAACAACGGCCTGATAATATTTGATTGATACCGACGATACGGCGGCATAAGGCCGTAAGGGGGCGCTCATGTGGGCAGGAAATATTGATGAGGTTTGATATTGTGGTTGAGATAGATTTTTGATATGGGGTTTTATGAATAACTAGCCGTGCCCCGCGATTTCACCCGCGTAAATGTCGATCCCGTCAGAATATCGGGATAAAAAGTATCCTATGTGTTATTCTGATGTATAAGCTATATGAATGTAAAGTTTCATCAAAATTCGTTCATTCGTTTTTGCGTGAAGGAGTACCTACTTAACAAACATCCTCACAAACTTTCGCATTTATAATATTAGTAGGATAAAGTTTTTAACTTTTTTAAACAACTAAGCTGTTTTCTGTCAATCTATGTTTTGTTTTGAAAATTATTTAAAGGTACTCCCTAATGTACAGACGCCAGCACATCGAGTTACTACAATCTATCAAATTTCTTTAATTGATTTTCAACTTTATTGCTAAAGTTTAAGGTTCAAAGTTGATTGTGAAAATTTTACAGTTTCGGGTAGCTTTATGTGCTGGCGTCTGTACAGAGAGGTAAAGTCCTAAAGAGTTGTAGAATAAGTTAATTTGATAAAAAATTAATTCCTCTGATTGTACACAGAAGTGTTACCTATACCAACTATCGATTGCTGGAAGGTATATGAAATGAACAAACAATCAAGTAAAAGTTTAGGTAAATTTTCAATTAACCGTCGGCGTCGAAGCGAATACAAAGCTTGGTGTGTTTAACAAATAAAACAACTTATAGAAAAAAATGCCTGTTACCGAATTAAAATTTTAGGGTATTCGAAATGCAATCACTAAATTAGCAGTGTGTTTAGCGCTAAACATAATATTATAAACGTCTCTCCATCTTTAAATACGTTTAGCGATTTGTGGTGCAATCGGGCCATAGAATTCAAAACTCTTGACCATCCTAGTGACGGATTTTAATCAACACAAAAAATGTCTTGCGACTTTTAATCGCAATATCAACAGTCCAGTGTGCACGTGGCCTATCCCTATATAGCCACAAGGATATTCCGTTACACGCGTCATTAAGGGATGGTAAGCGTTACATAGAGCACGGGGGGGTTATCAGCTCGACATACTCTTTGATTACCGATTCGTAATCAACTATTATATCGGATTAGTGTGTGTATGTAAATGTTAACGGGGCTTTGTTTATTAAACTTAATGGTTGTAAGGCGAAGATGTTCCGGAAAATTGTTTAGGTAGTGACGATGAACTGCCTTTAAATTTGACATCCATTGCTTCATAGGTTTGAAAAGGTCGTCTGCTCAACAGCGTAAATAACGCAATGAACTGTACAAATGGTAAGGCATAAAAGGTATTGCAATTGCGATTTTATGTGTTAAGCAATTACTCCGTTGTTGCGCCGGTGGCTTTGGGAACGTTATAGACTGATGAACTGATGATGCTTTACTCTAACTAGTTTTGATGGCATCCAATACTTCCCTAAAACAGTCGGTCCAAAATGACCAAAAAGATTTTTCATAATTGCATATCATTGATCAAGTATCACTCACCATTTATGACACCATTGTAACATAGCGGAAGCCACCATGCCCAAACTTATTACGTAATTATTTCGTTTAAAATTCATAAATACATGACACAAGTTCTATCATCAATTTTCAATCCCTAAGGGAAAATTTCACCAATCAATCTGAACGCGACCACCACAACTAAACTGCGTTCAAGAACTGTCAGTGTCATCATTGCTGTGGAATATATTGACACTGACAGCTCATGAACGCGGTTAAGATGTTCTTATTGCGTTCTGTTTTATTTATTCAATTCGTCCTCAGACAGCACAAGAAAACGCCCCTTTGCAAGTCCTACATTCCTGAACATACCACAATCATGATATAACATCCCAAAAGTAACCACACCAGCATTTAGTTACACTTTACATTCAACAAGCATGTCATTTGTCACAATAACAGCAATTAAAGTGACACCGACGTGAAGGACTGGAGTCACGCTATCCTTGACTACCAGCCTTAATATGTTAATTTGACTATTAATTATAATAGGAATATGTTGGTCGACGACCCACGCGAATTTGTAATTAGTGGGATCAGTCATTGTAGTCCGAGGTATATGGTATGTGGGCATTTCATCTTGAGGGACCACTTAGCGCTAATTTCACCAAAGAAACTGAACGCGATCAGCATATTTAATCTGCGTTCAAGAGCTGTGTCAATAATCCCACAACCATGATCCACAACAGTGATGACACTGACAGCTCTTGAACGTGGTTTTAGACGTGCCGATCGTGTTGAGTTTTATTTGTGAAATCAGTCCTTAGTCAAATTACTTGCGAAAGTTTTCGTCCCTCGAAGCTTACTTATTACTTTACTTACCTCATTTCCACAGACAACAGAAATGTCTGAGCTATTTCAATGATATGGTATATTTCTGCAGAGTGAAATGTTTGTCGAATGTATGTAATGTATCGATAGGTATCGATAAAAACTTAATCATTTTAAATAAAAAATCTTAAAACTAATTGTAAATAGTTATGATTGACGATTGAACATTTGTACGAGTACACCATATGTTATGAAGAATGCACAGAATTTATAAAATTACTAGCTAACCCGGCAAACTTCATACTGCCTCAGAATCAATAAGAACTAATGTATGAGAAAATAAATTATATTCTTTTGTTCGTGAATGTTTCCCATGTTTTAATAGTTATTCTGCTATTCGGAACGGAGACAAATCCAAAAAATCAATGATCATAAAAATCGGTCTAGCCGTTCTTGAGTTAAAAATGGTGTAACTAACCCGACTTTATTTTATTTATATAGATTAACATCATACCATGTAAAACTATTTTCTTACAAATAAATAAATTCTGATTCAGGGAAGCCAATTTTATAACATGAGGAATTTATTTTACGTCCAAACGTATCCCATTCTTTTTGCTTACTACCTAGAACTCAATAACTGCACTTTTAGCTCGCAATTAGGATAGGTACTTTGGGGACGAGTCTTGTAGGTAACAAGACTCGTCCCCAAATCAATTCTGCACCGATGTCATTACGCCCAAACTCCCAAAGACACCGTACCCCACATATGTCTAATCCCCTAATTTGATACTGGTTTTAATTAAACAATTTAACGTGTCGGTCTCGTAGCGTCCCCCTTACCTACCTCTGTCCCCGTAGTTATAGCGCCTGTGATTTATTGCCCAGACACCTGGATGCTGTGATGTATTAAACAAATCACACGTGATGGTCATTGGGAGATTTGACCAAAGATAGATGTGCCTACTGAGATCAGAAAAATGTTGGTCGTCAATTTCTTTTTTTTTTTTCAAAATGGGACAACTCTTGACGTCAATCTCGCCTAGTGGAAAGCGATGGATGCGGTCTTTGGTGGAACGAGCAAGCCCAGAAGATGCCTATTCACTCTTGCTTTGAATTCTGACGGGTTAGCTATAAGTACGTGGAAGGGAACACAGACACTGGCAGAGAGTTCCACACTTTGGCCGTGCGCATAATAAAGGTGGAGGAGAAGCGATCAATAATTTTATCAACTTTTGAGCGACAGTTAATAATATTGTGGTTACTGCAAGACAGCTGTTTGAGGACTAAAAAACTCCTAAACCTATTTTTTTAACTTTTAAGACACTTTCCCCTTAAATCACTGACTGCGGTTAGCGCTAAACATATTTCAAATTCATCGACCCTGGGTTGGATTCTCAGGTCGGAATGGTATTGGGTTTTGTTGTAATTTATATAAAAAAGTACCTACTAGTGTCATCTATGTTATGGAATGTGTGAATGTGAAGCTATTGTGTCATAGAGATATATGTACTACATGTAAGGGTGAATAAAAATAATTTTAAGTCTGCACTGAATAACCGACGCGTTTACTTTAGGTTATGGGCCCACTTACGCTTCCACTGCGCGATTGTTTCTATCAGGAATTTCTCAGTCTGGATGTGTGCCCGGCTGATGGCAATAGGCTTGCCCCATAGTACATGGGACTTGAACACAACTGGTTAAATGTGGGTGAACTATAGGTACACTCCCAAACAAAAGATAATTTATAATACATCCAAAGACTCTAGGCTTCTAATCAAAGGCTACAAGCCTAAGATTATTTGACTGTATACAGGGTATCAGGGACATCAACGCGCAACGCGTACATCATTGTAAACCGTTGTAAACATGATTGTAAATAGCGTTGAAATTTTTCGAAGGTTATTAAAAATAAATTTGCTCTTTCATACCTACGTTTTGAATGCCTACCTAGGCTTAGTCTCACTTTTCTATGAAAAAGCTGATTTTTGTTTTGATAACCGACATAAAATTTCTACGCTAGAGGTCTAGAATTATGTGCTGAATTCTTGATTACAGTTTGCGGGTTTGCCAACCTGTGTAATATTTGGTAGGCCTTATAAAGGCTACATAATATGACATGTACCAACCGCCACACTGGGCCCGCGTGATGGATTACGGCCCACTTCCTCTCTCAGAGAGGAGGCCTGTGTCCCAGCTGTGGGAACATTATAGGCTGATTATGCTTATGCTATGCTTATAAAGGCCACAATGGCTACGGTTTGGGGAGACGTCATTACACTGAGCAGTGATAACTCTCCCTGGAAAAATCTGTGGATACGGTCCAATTTTAATGCGGCCCCACCGGGTCGCCTGGTGGATGCCAAACTTTGTTTTGGTGTCACCTTCATAAAACTAATTAGACTATTCTTCATCTAGAAAAACCAATAATAAAAATTGAAAAATAAAGTGTCACTGTCAAACTTACTTGAAATATAATTGTCATTTTGTGTCGCGTGTATTTTATAACAATTTATTTTCTAAAATTTTGTAACCGATATACAAATATGATATTATATTACTACGCATGCACCATATTTTTTACAATAACTTGCGAAAGCCTTCCAGTTGATAAAGAATATGCACCGAATGTGGGCACAGTCCTGTTCTCCGCCAGTGATGTTCAAAAGAAACATTGGAGCAAGAGCGAAATAGGTCTACTGCAAGCTAGAACGTATTTCCAGAACCTTCTCCCCCCACCAATCTTTATAAGCACTTTGAATGAAGATCATATCAACATTCTACTTGGATACTTCAAAGACGCTTATGCTGCCATCAAAAAGGAAGCAAAAGATCCTGAAACTGATACTATCATGACAACAGCACTCTCGGATGCTATAGGAGGCTACCTTAAGTTATGCGTACTACCCGTCGCAAAATTAGACTACTACGGAGGCACGTTCTCGCAAGGCAATTTGGTCAAATTATTCCAATTTTACAACGAATTAAAAAGATACTTACATACCAATGGCGATGGATGGCGCCAACCTGATGAGAAGATCCTCAATTCTATTAAAATCAACGTTGCCCCTCTTCAATTATTAACCAATACCAGAAATATGAAGGACCCTTGTGATAATTTAGCTTACTTTGAAAAGACCCCCACAGGCTTAAGTATACCTATGCCAAACGTGAATTGGAATGACAAGTTGAGCACGATGTTTATACCTCTTAAGAATACATCCATAGTATTGATGAACACTCCAGATTCATCTGATAATCTCATTAAATACTACAATGTAGCAAGAAGTTGTATTCAAACCAGTAACCCTCAACAACAGGATAACTTTGAAGAAAAATTCCAAAAGTGGTTGATAGACGAACTAATGCCGCACTTAAAAGATGAGAATTTGTATCTTGCGTTAGGTGGTGTTCTAACTTTAGTTAACAGGACTCGAGACCTTTGCAATAGCGTCTTAGACTTATACATGAGCAGTTGCATCAACAACAACGAGCCAAAGAAGAAAACAAAAATCAGCATACCATTTGATATGTCAAGCAAAAAGATATGGATTATAATTATAATACTGCTCATCGAAGTAGCCTGGTGCGTACCAGCATTACTTTTTGTATTATGCTCTAAAAAGTTAAAAAAAAAAGACTGTAGCAGCAACGTCTATCTTTTTATGGACAATGTTAAAAAGGATAAAAGTCGAGACGCGAAAATAAGTTGCTGTAAAGATTCTTGTACGACGGCATATTTAGAGAATACTTCAGACGGCACACAAGTACTTCATAAAACAATGTACATGGAGTTTATAGGCCAATGTCCCTCGAAACAGAAAATGACTAACGTTGGAACTGGAACCGTGCCATGTAGAAAGATTCTCCCCAAAACGAGTTTAGACAGCGTTTGTCCGTTTATTGAAACTAAAACTCCTGAAACGTGTGAGGTTTGGAAAAAATCTTCATTAAAAAAGCCGTCTTCTACACTACTTTGTGACTCTACACAAATGGCGGCCCAAACGAGTCAGGAAAATTTCGGCTTGAAACAAAGTGGAACAAGCTGTATGACTATTAGGTCAAGGTGTTTTCCACCCGTAGTAGTAGTTCCATCAGGGAGTAAAAAACGACGGGAAAGAGACGAATGTAGAAAACATGACGACCGTAAAAGATTCGATGACTGCAGTAGGAAACCTACTGAACGCAAACAATCCGAGGATTCCACAAAACTTGAAGAACGCACACAAGCTGAAGAAGGTAGGAAACTACAAGAACGAAGACATGCTGAAGAATGTAGGAAATTTGAAGTACGCAGGCAAGCTGAAGAATTTAGGAAACTACAAGAACGAAGACAAGCTGAAGAACGTAGGAAACTTGGAGAACGGAAACAAGCTGAAGAATTTAAAAAAAGTGAAGAACGTAGACAAGCTGAAGAATTTAGGAAACTACAAGAACGAAGACAAGCTGAAGAATGTAGGAAACTTGAAGAACGGAGACAAGCTGAAGAATTTAAGAAAAGTGAAGAACGTAGACAAGCTGAAGAATATAGGAAACATGAAGAACGAAGACAAGCTGAAGAATGTAGGAAACGTGAAGAACGAAGACGTGCTGAAGAATTTAGAAAGCTTGAAGAACGGAGACAACCTGAAGAACGTAGGAAACTTGAAGATCGGAGACAAACTGAAGAATGTAAAAAAAGTGAAGAATGTAGACAAGCTGAAAAAGGTATGCAACCCAAAGAACATAGACAATCTGAAGAGTGTAAAAAACTTGAAGAAATTTGTCAAACTGAAGAATGTAGGTCAGTTGAAGAACGAAGACAAGCTGAAGAATGTAGGTCAGTTGAAGATCGAAGACAAACTGAAGAATGTAGGTCAGTTGAAGAACGAAGACAAGCTGAAGAATGTAGGTCAGTTGAAGATCGAAGACAAACTGAAGAATGTAGTTCAGTTGAAGAACGAAGACAAGCTGAAGAATTTAGGTCAATTGAAGAACGGAGAGAACCTGAAGAATGTAAGAAACTTGAAGAACGGAAGCAACCTGAAGAATGTAAGAAACTTGAAGAACGGAGACAAGCTGAACAATGTAAGAAACTTGAAGAACGGAGACAAGATGAAAAATGTAGGACAGTGGAAGAACGCAAAATTCCTGAAGAATGTCGGAAACTTAGACAACTTGTTGAATGTAGAAATTCCGATGACAGTAGAATTTTTTATGGGCTTAGAAAACATGATGAGCTTAGACAAAGCGATGACCTTAGACAACTTGATGAGCTCAGAAAACTTGACGAATGTAGGAAATTTCAAGATCGCAAAATACGCGATGAATGTAAAAAGTATGAAGACCGCAAAAAACTTGATGTAAATAGAAAACAAGATGAAACTGAAGACGATGAATTTAAAAACCTTGAAGATCTCAGGAAACTTGAGGAAAGTAACAGACGCAAAAAAGCTGAGCTTGGTGAATATCTTGAAGAAGAAAAAAAGCTCGACGAATGTAGAAAACTCGAGGAACTCAGAAAACTCGATGAATGTAGAAAACTCGAAGAACTCCGGAAACTCGACGAATGTAGAAAACTCGAAGAACTCCGGAATTTCGATAAATGTAGAAAACTCGAAGAACTCCAAAAACTTGATGAATGTAGGAAAGTCGACGAATGTAGAGAAGTCGACGAATGTAAAGATCAAATTGGTATAGATATTTATAAAAGTTTAGATTTCGATGAAAGTAGAGAATACGAAGAATGTAGAGAATTCGATGAACGTAGGGAAACGTGCGACGGAGCCAGTTCTTGTGTAGTTAACGAAGTTAAAAATGACATATTGGAAGCTGAGAGAGATAATGCAGATGATTGCACTGAACCAATGTGCTGTAGACAAATAGTTAGTCATCAAACTCCCTGTCCGGCAAAGTGTCCATGTACCAGATGTGTTAATCAGTGTACTTTCGATTCAAATACTACTAGTTGTGGAATGAGTATTACCGATACGCAGTGTTCGTCGGACAAAACCACACGTAATAAGGTAAAAAAAGAATTAAAGACAAAGGGGTCGAAAGGAGATTCAAAATATTGTTCCGGAAAACCATACGTAGAGATTACAATTGATAGGCCTGGTGCAGAGATTTACGTAGATATGATCCGATTTGGAAAACATTCTTCGCCATGCAGACCAAGCAAAATCCCGAAACTTGCTGCCTGTAGCATCATACAGCCAGCATCAGGAAGACAGTTCACCTGTTCAAGTCCTGTCGAAAAACACAAAAGCTTAATTCCTCAGCTCAAGAAGAAAACTGCTGATGACTTGGATTTCATTTCAAGTCGGTGTTCAAAATTGGAAGAGCGCAAATTAAACGATTCCTATTAATGAAACTTATTTCCCTATTTATATAGTCAACTTCGATAATTTACTTACTGCGTGTTTTTTTTTTTTATTGCTGTTGGGCCCGCCCAAGAGGCGGGCGTCATCGAGGTCAAGCAAGACCTCGATGACGCCTGATGGAAAGCGATGTATGAGGGCTGTGTAATTTCAGAATGAAATTAGCTTTATTGTAGTTCATAATTATTGTACAGACACATCAAGCTACCCGAAACTGACAAATTTTCCCAATCAACTTTGAACCTTATGCTTTACCGATAAAGTTGAATATCTATAAAAAAAAATTGTCAGATTGTAGTAGCTTGATGTGCTGGCGTCTGTACTTTATAATTTTAGTTGTTATGTCCTTTTTATATTTAATTTGATACTGTTATTAATATAATTGGTTATTAAGTAAAATATATTCGTTTATTTCACTCCTGTAATGTTTGTCACTCTTTGATAGATAACATACATTTTACAAAATTACAAAGACAAAGAATTACAAATCATATACAGTGGCCTCCAAAAGTCAGTTGTTCTACTACTTCAGCTTTGGCCACAGAACAGATAAAATAACTTAAAAAATAAAATAACTTTTAAAAAATAACTGACACACCACATTATGATTTAAAAACTCTTTTACAAAAAAAGACAACTGACTTAAAAAAAAAACTACAAAGTGATAAATAACTTAATTCGGAAGTCGGTGTCAAAAACGAAAATGCGGAACCAACGACACCGACTTCCAAAATTTAAGTTATTTATCACTTTGTAGTTTTTTTTTTAAGTCGGTTGTTTTTTTTTTGTAAAAAAGTTTTTATTTTTCACTTTTTAGTTGTACCTACTCCACACAAATACAAATAACACTAGTGCATTGAAGAATTGAAGACACCGACTAGAAGAATCATCAAAATCGCCTTTGAATAAAGCCAAGTGTATACATACTTATGCTCGTGACTGTACACACATATGATTTGTACTTCTGTCTCAGTGCTTACCTACTAGATGCTGCGACACTTTCTTTCACTAAACATTCATCGTTAAGATGACCTCTCCAATTCAGAAGCTGAGTTTATAAAATAACATCTCATTTCACCTTCACAACAGAGGCTCCCACTCCACACAATCCCCTGAGTACTACACTAATCACTGTGACGAATTTATTGGCTCGGTCCGGGTGAATTAGAGGGGATCCTGAGTTATTGCATATTTTGGCCAGCTCAGGTGGCCGACCGGGCCACTAATCTGTCATTACACCGTCCGACTTGCCACTTTGTGAATGGACTTTTGTGGTAGGCGTTTCGGTAAATATTACGGGTGTTGTGTGCTTTGTTCATAAAATTCATGGCATAAGGTGAAAACCATTGTTACGTTAATTTTGTATTTTGAGTTTTGTCAAGAATTAAGAAAAATCATTTTGTGAATACACTTACGGCCGAATTTACAAACCCAACTAAAATAACATGTTTTCCTTTCGAAGGAAATAAAATAATGAAAGAAAAACATTTATTTAGCACAGTACCAAGGACAAGAAGGAAGAAAGGTAAACTTATGTTTTATCATAAAGAACATTAAATTGGTCAGTTCATTCTTTTGACATCATCACTAAACCCGTAAAAGAACTTTTTAACTTTTTTTTTATGAAGAACAAAATATATTACAGACTTTAGTCCAGTTTGTAGTTTCACTTATCGTAAAGTAGTTAAATGGACACTAACGTATATTTCTTAACTAGCTGCGCCCCGCGGTTTCACCCACGTAAATGTCGATCCCGTGTGAATATCAGGAGAAAAAGTAGTGTTATTCCAGGGTGTCAGTTACCTCCATACAAAATTTTATCAAAATTAGTCCAGCCGTTTGAGCGTGAAGAAGTAACAAACATATAAACACACACACTCAAAAACTTTCGCCTTTATAATATTAGTGTGAAATATGCACTGAAACTAAAGTTTTCTTTTGTAACATCATACCTTGACCATAAGAACATAAATCAAAAGAATATCATCATAATTTCAACCGAAAGAAATTCACTGCTGGACATATAATAGACCTCCTCCAAAAACCACCAATATAAACATACTAGCTGTAGCCCGCGACTTCGTCTGCGATCCAGGATAAAAAGTAGCCTATGTCCTTACCCGGGTCAAGGTCTATCTGTGTGCCAAATTTCATCCAAATCCGTTCCGCCGTTTTAGCATGAAAGCGTAACAAACAAACCAACTTGCTTTCGTATTTATAATATTATACTAGCTGCTGCCCGCGACTTCGTCCGCGTGAAATTCTATCCTAACTAATATTATAAATGCGAAAGTAAGTGTGTTTCTTTATTTGTTACCTTTTCACGCCTAAACCACTGAACCGATCGTCCTGAAATTTTGCATATACGTTGTCAGGTGTACAGAAACGGACATAGGGTACCTTTTATCCCGAAAAAAAGTGCTGTTCCCGAGGAAAACAACAATACACGTGGCGCCATCTATTATCATAATAACGTTATTGTTGTTTTACTCTTTCAGGACGATCGGTTCAGTGGTTTAGGCGTGAAAAGGTAACAAACAAACTTACTTTCGTATTTATAATATTAGTTAGGATTATTATAGTTAGGATACATTAAATGAATTAAAAAATAGTTGACTTATGAAGTTATGAGTGATATTTTGCGAATCTGCTCTCAAGTTTGAAGGGGAGGTAAACCTCATCTCACAATTAATTTGCACGCACCCCTCACGAGAAAACCTTAAAACGTAAAATCTGTTACAACTAAATACAAATCCTTAAGAGTCAAGACCAATGGCATAGGGTGACCAGCCCCCAATAAATATGGGCCCAGTAAATTGGTACAGTGTTGTGGGATTACCACATTTACCACGAATTGTCCGGATAATCCCCGATCGACAGGGATTATCGGACAAATTGTCCTTGTTCTTGGCTAATTTATGGTCAGTGGATTTGAGGTGATTGCAGAAATTTGTGTGGAAAATAAAATAATGATGGTGGATTATATACCGTGCATTGGTTTGTTCGCATAAATAAATTATGAACTAAAGGTCCCGGTCCAAATTGATCCAAAAACTAATAAGCTATTCGGAACTTTCTTTGTAAAAAAAAACTAGGTAATCATTTACAGCACAACTTAGGATTGAAGAGCAGTATGACCAGCAGAGAGGTTTTGAGAGCAGTGGTGGCCAAGTAGTAACGGCCGCGACTTACGAGTTGTAGGTCGTAGGTTCGGATCCAGACAGGCGCTTTACTTTGTGTAAATTATTTCATTACCACTGCTCTCAAAACGGTGAAGGAAAACATCGTGAGGAAACCGGCATGTCCTACAACCAAAAATTTGAAGACATGTGACATCTGCCAACCCGCACTGGGCCCGCGTGGTGGATTACGGCCCACTCCCTCTCACTGAGAGGAGGCCTGTGTCCCAGCAGTGGAACATTATAGGCTGATTATGTATGTATGTTATGTATGACCAGCAGAAAACTGTGATTGCCTGAAATCGTTCATTGACTTCTTCAATAAACCCAATCATAATAATTATGAACTTCTTCAATAGATGATAGGCATAGTTTACACCCAGTAATTATGCCGATCATCTTTTGAAGATGTTCATAATGATTGAGTCATTTACCGGTGCACCTTTTGGTAATCAATACACTTACAACGGTACAGACATTTACTGGCGCCATCTTGTTTTTTCAATACAATTTCTGTAACAATTTCACAAATGTTTACCAACAATGCCCTCTCAATGTCGTTCAAGCACTACAAAATCCCTGTTGAAGTAAAACTACTTAGGCGGCGATTTGATAATTGGACGAGAATTGAGAGTGAAATTTCAAGAAAGCGTCACGTTTAGGCACATTTTAAGAGAGAAGAAAAATATAACTCTCTCTGACAATTACACTAAATCTCCCATATTCTTTATTTTTTTTAATAAAGTTTCACTTCTATCACGGGTACGGTGTTACACGCGCAATATTTTGCATTCTCCTTTGATCGGATTGTTTCTCCAAATCTATCTATATTTACGTATAATATGAACACATGATGGTGCGCAGTATTATGTTTGTTTGAACGCGCTAATTTCTGGAACTAATAATACCGCGGGCAGCTGATGCGATGCGACGAGTCCGCGTATCACTGGTCAGTTTCCCTCAGTCGTCAGTTTATTTAATTCTCCAGTTTCGTACACACACAGTCGGCATTAATAGCTCAAGTAAAATATTAAAGAACCATTCATAACCCAATATCCTCAAACCAATTCAACATAAATTAAAACACTTAATACTAAGAGATTAATACGTCCAAATGAAATAAACATAATACTTCAGGCCTGGTCGAAGTTCAGCTCTGATTTATAGCTGGTCCTCAAACGGACTTCGGACCCGGGGTTTATAATGTCCAACACTAATCCCGCTGATAAAGTACTTCGAGTCCGTTTTGAAAAAGTATGACAAATAATAATTGCTGGGTGTGTTTTTCTGGGATGATGTGTAAAATAAAATGTTGATTTAAAAAGGATTTCCCTGATAAGAAATTTATATTTACTGTACACCCATGGACAAAAGGCAGTATTTCTTTTGAAGTGAAAACTTCTTTAGGCGCGTTGTGCATTTTTTGACATGGGAAAAAACCATTGAATTCGCGCCACTGTTACCGTCACCGACACCGCTTCGGATGTGTTCGGCTGTCCTCGGGATGTACTCGGTTTTAATATATTCCGATATATCACTGAGTGATGGCAAAGTATTCTGTTTGTGTTTTGTTTCACTTCTTCTGTTTTCATTCGTTTTTAATTTTTTGTATCAAAATATAGCTATACAAGCATCTTATGGCTCGTGGGCAAAATCAGAACTAACGTTCAAAAGATCCTTGAAACACTGTAAATGTTTCCTGATCCTACAATAACTATGGGCCTGGGCTATCACAGCTATCTAGGACAATTGATATTTAGGCGCGTTAAGGCGCTCTTTACTCGAATGAAATCAGTCCAGTTGTTTTAGATGTGTGTTTGTATCACAGCATATCCAAGCAACAGCGAAAGAAAATACGTTTATACAAACACAAGATAAGAATCTTGTTAGTCAATCACACAGAGTATTGATATGTTATTCATGTTTACATTATGATTCAAAATCATATGCCCAACTAAGTTTCTTCCCGTAAACCATAGATATAGTAATTAATTTGGTTCGCCACAGAATATATATTATTTAGAAGAAATCTTATGATTGAGTATGCATGCAAGAACACTATATGAAACTTGTTAACAAATCTATCAAAATAATTAGCAAAAACGAAGAAACAAATCAAAATTCATAACACAGCAAGCAAACCGCAGCATTTATAAGTCCCCACAAAAATAATAATGAATTTATGAACTCCTCTTATCAAGACGCAACAAAAAGAAGAAGTAGGTATATCTTAAATTAACCCGTTGACAACGCCATAGCCACCCCTGTCGGCGACTTGCGGCCATAACTTAAGGAACCCCTTGTTCACCGAAACCCAAGATTTTACACTGATACCCGCTCTGTAACCCCTTATCGAGCTGATGGAGTGCAACCAGGAATTGGTGAAAATGGATATGAAACAGATCTTTGTTTCTAGAAATGTATGCTATTTAGAAAGAATGGGTGTTAGGTGTCCGAAGGTCTAAAAGAAGGCTATGATGGTGCTTTAGAGTTCGAATTAAAGCTATTTGTTCTAAAAATGGATTATTATTATTAACACTAATAAATCAATGACAAAGTGAACTCGACTCTATAGTCAATCAGTCCAAAACCTAGAACCTACGGACTGAATTTGTTGTTTTTTTTTTTTTTTTTTGTTTTTCCTATACTGTCCCACTGCTGGGCAAAGGCCTTCCCCAAGTCCTTCCAGGAACAATTAGGTATTTTTTTTCTCCGATGCTGTAAAGAGAGGACGTAAATGATTTGGCTAATTAAATTGTTCATTAAATATATTGCATTTGATCAAAAGTAACTAAACACCAACTTATCCCAATCTCGTCTTACCATAATCGCAGTAAACCACAAACCGCCACAGGCCGCCATTCACACCGTTGCCAACGATTCCGGGTAAGCAAATAACTCTTAGTTTCTAATTGAAGCAGATAGGTGTCCCAGTAATTATGGCGGTGTAACAAGCTCCCAGGGGATGGCTTAGATACCGTCAAGATACCCTCCCTTTACCAGATGCCGCGTGAAAAACGAACCGCAAGATAAAACGGCCACGTAGTAGCTACCTTGGATTTGTTTTAGGAGAATACGGAATTAGGGATCGGGAGAATTGCATTTTCAATTGTTTTTGGAATTCTGAACAAGTTTTAGGACGACATAGGGGCAAATGCTAACGATTTTTAGGCCAGGCCAATAGAAGAATGAAGCCTACATTTGATACGATACCCATATGCCCATTAACCACTGTATACAATGTCTGAATGGCATTGTTGAACACAATATTAGGTTAATATAAGGTAGGCATTTGATTATACTGGCACATACCATGAGTGCCCAATTTTCTTATGATAATTTTTTTTAAGAACCGAGTCCCATAGGATTGACAACATTAAAAGAAAACTCACCATTCAACGTTATTAAGCCTTTCATAATTTCATGAAATTCCTTCAAGCAAGCAGCTTCAGAATCATCGAAGTAAAAGAAATAAACACGTATAATTACTTCTCAGCAAACATCTCGTGAATTTCACTATTTATTGAGCCCCCAATGTCAACTAACCAAATAAGCAAGGAATTTTAGGAGCACACCGACCATTTTAATAAGACCTCTCTTCCTCCACACCTTGTCTTTTCAACTCTAGAGTTTGTTTGTAAAAAGGGAGGTGAGGGAGGTCAGGAAATAGTTGTTGATGACAAATTACATGGTGGGGGAGTTAAACAAATTAATCACGGAGTCCAATTTAGCGGAAAACAATGTGGGGCGATGGGATGGTCGGATTTTGTCACGGTACACCATGTCGAGTGTGCTGTACTCGCAAGCGAGATAAATTGGAAACTGTCTAAGGATCTGGGAGGTACGAGAAGTCACTTGTTTTCTGTGCTGCATCTATAGACATTATATATACATTTTTCTTGTAAAAAAATACCAAAATCTCGAGTGAAACACATAATTTCTAACTTACTCTAACTACAGAAAGAAAGAATAATAAATCTTAATAAATTTATAATTAAATCTAAAACTACGGCCTGGCTTTTATAGCACGATTATTGTAAAATAGAATCGCTACTGACTTACATCGCTTGACGTAATTATTACAACTGCATGTAGTCTGTCACACACTCACGCATCACATGATGTTCAAATCCCTATATGTAATGGTAGATCGACACCCCTTCACTCTTTAAGGGTTACAACTAAATTTACTTACGTTTTGCCGAACACTGTCTCTCAAGATACAGGTCTTCTAGTTTAAGAGGCAGGGTTTCATTTTTTGTCTATACATTTAAGACTTTTGCAACCTTAAACTTATGCATAAACAGCTATTCATGTTTATTGTACGTCTACCACTGTGTTGAATCTGTGTGTATTACTTTAGATAAATAAACAATTAAGTATTATTATTATTGCTCTAACTCTCTCTCTTACTCTTTTATGTGTTTCCACACGAGATTTTGGTATTTTTTTACAAGAATTTTCTTCTTTTGTTCTTTATAGATTTTAAAAAAGAAGGGAGCAGTTAAAGCTGTATTTATATTAAATTATACATACTTTTTTAGTTATTTAATTTTGATAATACCTTTATTTATGTACTTATTTAGTAAGATCTATCATAAGAGTCTTATGAGTACTTATGAGTACTAGATACTTAGCACATCGGCAGTCTCTTGGGCGGACCGTAACACACTTTCTGTCACAATCCAAAGGATTTTGACGGAAATTCCTAATCCGTTATTTCGTATATTTAAAAGATTCTTCTGCTTGACAGCATAACTAACGCAATAAAAGTTGTTGAACTGTCAAAATGGATGGCATTGCCACTGTAAGCGTATTACGCAATTATCCTGCTGATTTCCAACAGAAACAAATACCCACAAAACCACGGATATCGATATCTATGCACAAAACCTTATTAATCCATTTAGGACTTGAGAGTAAGACCCTGTCACCTGTCATATTCATTACTGCCGGTCTATTCCGTAAATCTCACCTTGAAAACTTTGACGAAACGAGCGTTTCACCTGATTATAGGGATCAGCACTATTGACAGCTCACTCCAAAGTCACTTTTTTATATAAAATACCGACTGGACTTATGTTCTCCCTACCCCTCCTTAGAAATCATCTCATCACTCATTTCATATATCATTATCTAAGGAGCCTAACAAATCTGTATTCCAACTATTTGAGCCAAGCCAAGTGTGGCGGTAATGGATCCCATCCTGTTTGTCACCGCGTTCCTATAAAACTCGTGTGTTGGCTAAGATCTGCTTAATGTGTATTTCCTGCTTATACGCTTTTGTTAAGATGTTGATATTGTCTCTATTAGTCAAGCTTATTTCTAAGTGGTGACTACCAGTTAAGCTCGGTCTGAAGCACATTTTCAAGACTACCACAAACTTAATGCGGGTTTTTCACATGTGACTATAACCGCACTATAAGACTGTCTAAATGGCAATTCGTCTAGGCCGCAGGTGGCTAAAATCGCAAGTTCGAAAGTAAAGTAGGATTCGACTTTTGTCGTGCGGCGACAGCTCGCAAGCAGTGGATGACTGCGAAGGTCCACATTTTAAATATTTTAATGCAAATTGAACTAGTCACCTGCGATTTTTATCAACCTGTGTAAATGGGTTGGCGATTCAGCTTCTGTGGCGATTTGGAAAACGACCAGCACGGTAAAAATCGTACTAGTGTAAATCCCCCATTATGCATGAAAGTTTCTCGAACTTGCAACATGGGAATCTCAAGTTCATACCTATTACACTAACGTTTAGTGTAGGAAAGATAGTTGATTTCTAGTTTCGTCTGACAAAACTAGAAAACATAGGTAAGTATCAAAAGGTTTATCATTGCACGGCTTTAATAGTTACTTAACATACCACAGCATGTTAATAATTAAATTGGTGTTGGATCGTTACAGATTTAAATTTACAAATGAAGGGAGCAGTAAAGGCTGTATTTATATTAAATAACCCATGGGAAACGTTACCATAATTAAATGTCCAATACATATCAAAAAATCAAAATCAAATTCTTATTTACCACACCTGGCGGAAGCCAGTGCTTCAACCAATGCGATAATTAAAAAAATATCGTCCGGAAGTAAGTTCCGCTCTGGTAGCCGCTTCCGCTTGCCATTGGCCGACACCTTTGACCCCACCCCACGTGAGGGTAGGCACACCCTACGGTGGGCACTCACGTGTAGTGACGTCATATATAGCCCTCTGTTTTTAGGGAACTTTTATTTATTTTTAGTTACTTTTGTTTTTGGTGAAAATTGGAATTGTACTATATGAGTGACTGTTACAATAATTATGGAAAAATAATCAACAGTTTCTATATTAACCCCGTATGTATGTAGGTACATTGTAATTTTTAAGCTATGTAGGTGTGCTGTGCTCATAGAAATATAAAAAACAACTTATTTCAGATATCTATCGCTATGCTGGAGAGATAGGAAGTGTAATAGGTAAGTGCCAACTTTTCTGCCTCGTTGGTTTAGTAGTCGCAAGCGCTACTGCTGAAATTGAGGTCCTGGGTTCGATTCTCAGGTCGGGCAAATTGAGTGGATTTGTCCCCGGTTGATGGCAATAGACTCGCCCTCTATTAGATACATGAGACTTAATCATGTCGGTGCGCTAAAGTTTACACCACTGTCCAAACGCTCGGAAATTACAGGCATGATGTTATGGTATTATGTAAAGTGTTTCCTGAAAAACGAGGTTATTACGAGGCTTTGAGTTGATGTTGGTACATATTCTTTCTTATCTTGTTTTATACGAAAAAATCTCTCAGTTTATTTATTTGGGATAAACAAACAGTAACACATTATATCTGCACAAATAATACAAACAAAGATAATGTATAAATGTGAAACTCACACCGTTATCCACAGCATATACAATACATATAACTTTACTAATGAACAATCTATGCGAGTAAGACTACAAGACTGTTCAAATAAATAGACATCGGAATCCTTAAGTTTGTTTAACAAAGCAGAAGTTGCCCACACACACAAAACAGTGTCTAGATCCAGACCTAGATCTTACTCAGATTTTCTTAATAGACCAGGAGATGTAATCAACTTCTGGGGGGAGGTCGGTTGGTTGGAATAACCACCGACGGCCACCATGGCCCACGCACAATGGTCCACCTTTTTTTTTTGGTGCGCTGTGGAAATCGTCATGGACTTCCTCCAACGTGGGGGTGACAGAGGGGCATGCCGGACTCTTACCGGCTAAAACCACCGCGGTGTTCCACCTCTAACTATGGCCGGGGGTGCGGGATTCGCATAAGCATTCACCGCTCCCCCGACAGGCCTCGACCCGCTGTTCCTCAGCGGGTCCCACCTCCCCGTACAATGGTCCACCTGAAGAAGTAACCAAGCCCTCTAACATAGAACAGTGTCTAGATAATATTGTTAGTCTATACCTACTAACACTTCTCAACCTCTACTAATTGACTTCTTACACTCAAAATCCAAAAATAAAATAAAACAAAGTCCATTAAAGTCCATTTAAAAACTTTCCGAAGCGTGCTCTCAAAAGTGCGAGAGATAAAAACTTCTTACTTCAAACGCAGAGATCGTCAGAGAGTGGTCATAAATCTGAAGTAGTGATAAACAAATTAATAGAGATATGATAGTGGAGCTTCATAACTCATTGAGAGATAAGAAGCTTGTAACTGTTAAAGTGGCTATTACGGATTTTGGAGCTTTGAAATGTGCTGTCTATTTTGAGGAAGGAATTAAAGTGAACGAAATACATCTTCTTATATATAAAAATCTCCTGTCACAGTGTTAGTTATCGAACTCCTCCGAAACGGCTTGACCGATTTTCATGAAATTTTTTGTGTATTTGGTAGGTCTGAGAATAGGTCGTGGGCTATTCTTTATACCCCTAGGTGATAAGGGTGGCCCTCTCCGGATTTTTTTTGGAATCAAAACTTACGCGGGTGAAACCGCGGGGTACAGCTAGTTACTTTATATTTTTTCTTTGTAACCTTCCTAAAAGATTTTATAGTAAGTATTTATTTGTTAACTAGCTTCTGCCCTTGACTTCTTCCGCTTGAAATTTCATGTTCTCCCGACCCACCCCGTCGCAAAGCATCGCCAGCCCGCGCTATTACTTCGTTTGCGCTTAGCGTTATTTCTGACATTTTTTTCTTTATGCTCGGCTCCTAAGAGTGCTAGCATGATGTTAAATAGCCTTTAGCCTTCTTCAAAAATTGGGCTATCAAATGCAAAAAGATTTTTTTTGATCCTGGTAGTTTTAGAGATTAGCGCGTTCAAACACAAACTCTTCAGATTTGTTATTAGTTTAGATTATTTGTCAAGTATTTGCAATAGGCTCGCTCCCTATTACATGGGTGAACTATAGCTACAGACGCCAGCACATCAAGCTACTACAATCTGTCAAATTTCTTTAAAAGATTTTCAACTTTATCGCTAAAGTATAAGGTTCAAAGTTGACTGGGAAAATTTGAAAGTTTCGGGTAGTTTGATGTGCTGGCGTCTGTACTTACCTACCTATAACTCTACCTAAACGTACACAATATGTTACGTTATTTGTTAAACAGACAAACGTACTGTTCAACTATGGTTGTCAGCGGAGGATACTTATTCCAAAATCTCAAGCTAGTGTTAAATATTGGTAAGTTCTTCCAAGAATGTCATTATTTTTTAGCTTCCCTTGAAATTGAAGTGACTTCAATAATGTTAAATTGCTACTGTCCTAATTCTACAAATTTATTCAAGCAAGGAAATAAACTAGTACCTAATTGGTGGTTTAATTAATAATAAAAACAAGCAATTAGCACCAGAGCTAAGTACTGCGAAATACGCTCAACTTTATGCCAGTGTGAAATGTACGGAGCACGCGGCTATTAAACTATTCCTTATAGCACCGAGCGCATATTTCAAACAATTAGACGGCCCAATCGCGGCCAATTTGAGCCTCCAACGACCGCCATCGTGTTGCATGGAGTAGTGAACAGTCGGACTTTTGGAAAATTTCCTGAAATAAAAACAGAACAGAATCAGAAACAGATTGAACAGAAAAGTGTCTACAGTCGCCGGCCGTCGAGAGACTGCGTTCCTCACACCTGTCAGTTTCATACAAACGAATACGTGTTTAGCGAATTTGACCTTTATTAGTTAATATAATTGTCGCACTGATAGGTGTCAGGAACTCATTCTCTCAACGACCGGACTGTAGTTTCATCATTTTCAATTTGATACTTACTGTAGAAGTATGTAAAATTATCATCATAGATTGAAGTTCCCTATTGTATGCAAGAGACGTTTGTCTTTATGTGTCTTCGTTTATAAACTTTAATTTGAAACTTGCCAAAACGAACATGAAGTTTTCATAGCAATTGTTCCACTAGAGGCGCGTCGTGCTCTCAGAAAACACTCAATTTATAATTATTCAGTTTCTCCTACAAGTCACAAGTCACAATTTCAAAATCATTCCCTTCATATGGATACAAGTTCTAAAACTAGCCGTATTTCAAAATTCCCTACCCTTTCCTACAATCTATCGACTACATCCCCGCCGTACGTCCAGCGGCTATAACTCAATGAACAATGGCCAGCATTCTAATCCAGCCGGCCGTCCGTGGCCTGCTGGTCGTAATGAAATTCCCGGGTTATATGGCCCGGGGCGGGGCAGGCCACTGTCATCAAAACAATTAGCTGGATTACTGGCTGACACCCGACAGTTGGGATACAAGCGCTTTGTGTTGCATAAATTTGTTGCAGAAATATAAGTTAGGGAAAAGGAAGCTGGCGAAATGTGGGTACCTCCGCTTAACCCTTTGGATATTACGGGCGTGATGATAATTATTGTTATAATAATAATAATATTTTTTTCTCTCGTTGGGCAGCTGGATCAAGGGCTTGATTCAGAAAGCGGTACTTCTGGACACGGCCCGCATTGTCAGGAGGTTCCTCTCTCTGGAGCCCTGACCGCCGGTAGCTTGGACCCTGTTCCCGATACCGGTGGGCTAGTATTTTTTTATATTTTAAATGTTTTTATATATTTTATATGCTTATATTTAAAAATATAATTTATATATAAATAATGAAACAATAATTGATTTATTTGACGGACAACAAAAGATCCACAAAATACAATATGTAAAAGATGTTAGTAACAATATATCCTATGTTAGTCCTTGACTAAGTTAGACGTGTAAAGCTATGTTTTAAGTTCTTAAGTAATTAATTTTGTAAGTTTGTTAATAGTTTTAGTTAGGTTAGGATATTATGTTTTAATTTTAATAGCTTGTTTATTATTAAAATTATTTATATAACAACTTATGGAAAAAAAACTGTATATCTATGGTCAGGAATTAATGAAAATAGTAAAATTCGCTGTACATAACACTTGACTCATTTCAATTCAATTGACATCCATTATATTACAAAACAATAATACCTTATTTTTATTTATTATTTATATATTACCTTCGAATGAATGAAGTGTTTCATTCAAGAGGTTGACGCGTGTGGCCCACCTTCCGTTATGCTCGTAATATATGCCTCAATTGAGGCCTCAATGTATATTAAATATGAATAATGATCGCCCAGCCATTGCAGGAATACTAAACGCATTGCGATGTTCGTGTCATCATCACGTAATCACTAGAGATGCGACCTCATAAATTTTGAAGAACAATCGTACTTAATTGGTGTAAGGACTAGTCCCATTGTGACATTGCGACTAAGAAGTGTAATATATTCCAGTGTATTATTTTGTTCTTCTGCTTTGGAACTCAGTACCTACTACATTTTCTGATGGAGTTGTATTTTTATTTATTTATTATTCACAAAATCCACAGCTTTTTGAAATACCCTGACAACTCAATCGTTTTAATATCTGCCGATATATTCTGTAAAAATCTCATTGTAAAAACTTAGGTGAAGTGAGCTGTCTACCCGATGCTAAATCTTCCACGCGGGTCCTGTGCGGGTTGGTGGAGGTCACATGTCTTCGAATTTTTGGTTCTAGGACATGGCAGTTTCCTCACAATGTTTTCCTTCACCATTTTGAGAGCAGTGGTGATGAAATAATTTGCACAAAGTAAAGTGCCTGCTTATATTCGAACTCACGACCAACAGCTCGTAAGTCGCGGCCGTTCTGGGTCACCACTGCTCTATGCTAGAGATTGACTCTATTGACCGCTGACTTCATCTAAGTTTTCAGGTTTTTTTTACAGAATAGATCGGTTGAACGAATTTAATATGTCAAGAATTCGTGAACAAAGTTAAGGTGTAGTAAGATTTTTTTTCGCAGCAATCGCCACTATACCCTTGAAACACCTATTATTTCAAAAGTTTTTTACTTATTTAAAAATAGGGTGGCTTATTTACTAACTAGGGACAAGGTAATCAATCATAAGACAAAGTTAATAAACCATAAATAATAATAAGTTCATTTGTTTATAATAAACCATACACCGAGGAAAGAGAACCCGGATCGACTTAGCAAAAAAAAACATAGTTCACCGCTGTCTGCCGCAGTGAGGCCGTGTCTCAACTTATTTGTTCTGTCTGTAAATTTTTAACACTTGCATCCCTCTCTCTCTCTTATCCATATATCACTAAAGAGAAAGAGACAGGATCACTTGTAATTTGCGCGACAATGAAACTGGATCGTTCACGGGAGATTTATACGCTCATTTGTAAATAATGAAGGCGCCACTCATTGTGATTGAAGCCCCATTGATGGCGACCTAACCACACCCCTGTGCGTAGGGCTGCCACCTGCCACTGATCTTAAGGCTCTAATATTCCGATGATAAATTACCATTCATCTTCTAAAGTTTCATGGCAATAAATGAAATAAGTCTCGTCCTGGCTGATAATGCAAAGGATTTTCTTCAGTAGTTACAGACGCCAGTACATCAAGCTACCCGAAACTATCGAATTTTCCCAATCAACTTTGAACCTTATACTTTAGAGATAAAGTTGAAAATCTATTAAAGAAATTTGACAGATTTTAGTAACTTGATGTGCTGGCGTCTGTACCTAAAAAATCTCTATAAACTGAAAGTTGAAAAGCACTGAACTCAACTGGCGATATGTGGGTGTACTATAAGTACCTACACCTCTGCCTCACCCTTCGGGGGATCCGGGCGTGATGTTATGTTGTGTAGGTATATTTAAACAGATTTTTCTAACTGCAATTTGTGCAGCTAAGTAATTGATAATACCTGAAATTATTTTTCAGTGCACTCAAATGCAAATACTTATGTACAGAATTAAGGTAAACTATTTGTAGGACCTTCTCCGAAACGAAACCCCCAAATGACTGCGCATATTTTTTCAGAACGACGCAATATAAAATCTTTAAAAATTGGTTTTACCGTAGTCCTAATTAATGTTGTATTCAAGTTAACTTTAACTGTTTTAAAGTCCCAAGGCTTTTTTGCAAAGACTCGCAAGTTAATTTCTAAAACAGCATTCCTCTCTCTTGCCAGCCCTATTCTAAGGCCAATTACTTAAAGTCAGTATGCATAACGGCCTAGACAACTACACCTGCCATTGTCTGTCGCTTAATACGTGGCGCCCTCTGCAGACTCTTACTGACAACTCTTATGAGCACTTTGTACAATTAGCAAGCTATTTTAATAAACACCTGGGAAGAAGGGTATTTCAGAGTACTTAATTTATTGTAGCTTTTGGATCTTTTCAGATTGAAATTGTGAGACGACATTTTATTTTTCACGAAAATGTTTCTTTTTTTTTTCGCTGCAGCTGTGAAAGTTTAGCTTGCAGTTTGAAATCCAGCAAAGATAAATGTGCGATCAGAAGTCTATTGGCCATTTATCTTGTAGGTAGGTACTAGTTATAGACCAATAGGTAGGTAATAGGTTTCTATTCCCTAAATTATTTGAAGAATCAGTGATTCCTGGTTAACCAAAAAGAGTAGCATTATATTAATACACTTACCTAATACCAGCCATTTATTGTCTAACTTCAGGGCAAAAGCCCTTTCTCACACAAACAAGTAGAGAAGTCACGAGCATAGATAACAACGCTTGCTTAAAACGGGTAGGCGATTTCAGAGTCTATTCTCTTTGCTATATTTTAAAGATAAAACTTTCATGAAAGGCCAAAATATTATGCGTTTACCGATAATAGGTAAACAGGTATTTTAACATTTTGATAAAAGTACATTCACATTTGTATAACAATGTTATCTTACCCAAATTATTGGTGTTACCTATTCAATGTATTCCTACCTAACGTTTTACAAAATAGATAAGGTTCGAAAAATTAAGTACGCTTCCTGATTGGTAAACGTTGCTAAGTATTGTTGCCAAAATGATATTATTAGATATGAGGTAAAATGATAAACAAGTAGCTAGAAGCAAAGCATTTAAAAAAAGATTTGTTAATTCATCGATATAGTTTATACATACTTAGATTACTAACAACCCACCCCTGAGCCGCATCAAAATCCGTTGCGTAGGTACTTTAGAAGAACAACGCGATCACACAGAGAGAGACGGACAGCGACAAACATTTTATAATGAGTATAGATTCTGATGAAGAAATTTATGAGGTATTACAAACATTTTAAAGGAAGATTACAGTATTTGACATACAAATACAGCGGTGCTATTCTGTAAAAAGATCACCGTGATAACTTAGGTGAAGTGAGCTTAAAGTGAGCTGTCATTCCAACTGATGCTAGGGATTGACACTATTGACAGCTCACTTTAAGCTCACTTCACCTAAGTTTTCACGGTGAGATTTCTACAGAATAGCATGGCTGGAGCTCTTTACAACTAAAATTAAAGCTAGACGTAATTATCACAGTTCACAAAAATAATGAAACTGTTTAAGCAGGTGCTACGCGCTACGCATTTTCGTAGCACTACGAAATATTTTTAAAGCGTTTTTGAACATCCAGAACGCCACCTAATTTTCTTCTTAACCGCAACATGAGTCCGCCTAAAAGCCCGCGAAAACTTATCTATGGCACATTTACTTTTTTTTTAACTGATTAATCCACAGATAAAAAAGAACCCTCTTTAAAAAATACCAACAAGGAACGAGGTGCGTATTCTCGAGTCAACAACGTCTTAAAACGATTACCGACAGTCTTCAAGGTGTGAAGGGGGACTGCGACACGTAAATCGCATTAGGTATGTTAAATCCCGGCCCTCAGGGGGATGTGAGGCGGTTGAGACGATATTTTTATTCGTATCGCTTACTTTCGTGATTATTGTTCGGCGGCCATTTGCAGTAGTGTAGTTGGAGTTCCTAGTTTTGATATTTTGAGAAATTTGTTTTAATAGGTCAGTGTATAATTAAACGAAGTTAAATGTTTTATTCTGTAAATAGGATACTTATCAGAATCACTTTTACACATCATATTTTAAAAAAATAAGCTAGATAGAGTCGACCGTTCTTACCTGACTGCGTGATGAACATAAGCTGATTTAAAATAATCACCCTAGAGGGCAATAATACTGAAAACATTGAGAAAGTAAAAACGTCTTATTTATACAATTACAATACATACACCAAAGTCCACAAATCAGCTTTCACTACACGACTAGAATTAATAAAAGTTAAAAATTAAAATTATTTCCTGACAAAACAAACGCAAGTATCAAAATCTCTCTACTCCGCTTCACAGGTGACATTTCCATGATTTTCCCGCCAAAAGCGTGACGTAAAAAAAACCCAAGACGCAAAGCAAAGTCAACGACTCCGCAGAATGTCGGAAGTGAGTTTTTTATTCAGTTTTATATTTATACAGTCTCCTTGTCTCTCTTGTCAATTTGGGAGTGTCACAGATCTTTTACTTACGACAATTTGACAACTCTTTGTTGTGAGTGAGTGTTTTGCTAAGAGTAGGTTTGTAGGCGCTTGGCAAATCGAGGGACAAGGAATTAGTTGTTAGTAGGTCTGTTTGATTCGTATTTAAGAAATACTTAAAATGAGCTTGAAAGTATTTAATCTAATGTTCAATTTATTGATCTTGGGTAATTATAATTCAATTAACTTAATAAATGATCAACCACATAGTTTGATCCACCAATGAAAACCTCAAACATGAAATTTAACAGTAGATTATAGTCTTAATCAGATTTGGTTAGGCTATAAGAAACCAGGGTCACCATTAATTGTTCCTTCCTTTGATCAAGAGCATTACATACACTAATGTAAATGGTCCTCACTGGATCTGACCAAAATTATATCTGGACTCTCTGAGTTCGTTTTGGACTTTATTCTCATAGTAGTCAGATAGGAAACGCCAACCTCATCTAGTTTTTATTAAAATATTATTGACATGTAAAAGTGTGTATAAAAAACTTAATAACAGAAATAAAATCATTTAAGTATAATTTGCTTTATCAGAATGATAAGAAGGTATACCTACAACTAAATAAGCCAAAAAAACTCAATCAATTGGACTTGCAAACCAACATCATTGCCATCACAAATAATACAAAAATAAAATAATCAACATTCTCATATCTCCCCTCAAAATACCTCTGAGTGTTATTTTGCTGTTTATAAGTCGTCGCCGCTCAGATATGTACAGTCGAGTACACGATTTGTTCACAACCCCCTTACCCCTTTGTGTGCAATCGGATAGACGGAGCTCACCGTTTCGATCTGACTCACTGTTAATTTTTCTTCGTCGTGTATTGTGGATTAATCGAGCAAAAATATTGTGTGCTAGGATTGTGATGTTAACTGTACTTGATTGGAGTCATTTTGTTACTGAAATCGCTGAATAACAATGTTTTATTGAAATAAGAGGCTGCTTTGAAATATTTCAACATACAAGTGATATAGAGAAGACGTATTATCGAACCCATAATAATTTGTTTTGTAGTGTACTGTGGCCAAAGAAACGCAGGGCCTAAATCTAAGTACGGTCGCCAGCACATCAAGCTACACTACAATCTGTCAAATTTCTTTAATAGATTTTCAACTTTATCGCTAAAGCATAAAGTTCAAAGTAGATTGGGAAAATTTGACAGTTTCGTTTACCTACTAATTTACGAACGTTCCAATATTCTCCCCATATCCATTTCAAAACTCACAATGCAGAGACCACTGCTTCGTTTGTAAATTAGTAGACTTTGGCCCCCTTATATTTCAATGAACTTGAATTACTATATTCGCTGTGCGTGATTCGTGAACTCGTTTAATATTATATGTTTACAACACAAAATGAGCCCTATTGACCGCTCATTAAATTCCATTAATCTAATTAGGGAGACTAAGTTCATTTTCATAAAGAGTGGTATTCTGTAATTTATCTCACCGTGAAAACATAAGTGAAGTGAACTTAGAGTGAGCTGTCAATATTGTCAAGCCTTAGCATGAGGTGGAATGATAGCTCACTTTACTTATGTTAACACAGTGAGATTTTTACAGAATAGCACCGCAGGCCGCAAACGCATTTTTTTATATGTGGCTTATCATTCGATGCACTATACAAAAATGGACCATAAAAATATACTAAGAAATAGACTACACAATGTGAAGTAAATTATGCAGACAAGAGCCAGCGGTGCTATTCTGTAAAAAGATCACCGTGATAACTTAGGTGAAGCGTACGCAAAATACGCGCATTGACGTGGAGTTGCGGATACCAGCCCGTATTACCTAACTTAGGTGAAGTGAGCTTAAAGTGAGCTGTCATTCCACCTGACGCTAGAGATTGACACTATTGACTGCTCACTTCACCTATGTTTTCACGGTGAGATTTTTACAGAATAGCATTACAGGACACGACTAAAGGCACACCCATCATCTCCGGACTCGTCGCTCAGCTCCGCCTCATAGCCGGTACGCGCCTCAACCGTGATCGACACTTATGCGGGTGAAACCGCGGGGTGCTGCTAGTATTATAAATGCGAAAGTGTGTTTGTCTGTCTGTTACCTCTTCACGCTTAAACCGCTGAACTGATTTAGATGAAATTTGGTATAGAGATAGTTTGAGTCCCGGGAAAGGACATAGGATAGTTTTTGTCCCAATGATCCCACGGGATCGAAACTTATACGGGTGAAACCGCGGGGTGCTCCTAGTAACTTATAATAACAAAAGGAATAACAGCAGTAAAACAAAAGTGCCGTATTTTCCCATTTCATTCCTTGACTTAGCCACAGGTGCTCGTAATTATCTAAAAGAAAGGGTTCTTTCATGATCCCTACAATATCAACCGTCCATTTATAATATAACCACCCTTATTCTTAAGTGCATTAGAGGTTTTATTCCGCTGATCAAAATGTCACCTTGATTACTGACATAACCAGCGTTGAAAGATCTATCATAGAGCTGCTAATCTCCCTTTTGACGTCTATTTTTCTAGGTAAAGCGGGGGGAGGAAGTTCATTTTAATTGGTTTGTATTTAATAGCAATGTTAGTACAAATTCCAAGTTAATAGCACAGAGTGACGGTGTTCGTAATAATAGCATCGCGATTTATGAAGATAATCTCGGTTCGTTAGCGGTTCAGTGCTAAATATTACTGAGTTAAGAAGTTTATTAAAGTCTATTGGAGACGGGACATAGGATATAATGGCTGAATCCATAGAAATGTAAACATATATCTATGGCTGAATCCCAGTACACGTAGTTGTATCGTGATAATATCGTCTACTATGGTACGGTTGTACGCCCCATTTATAGGAGACGTTAATCAAACACGTTATGTAATTATTTACTTACCTAATTGATTGTGTAGATTATAGCAGACTGTTCTAGAGCCATTCAGAGTTATATATACTACTAGCTTCTTCCCGCGACTTCGACCGCGTGAAATTTCACCCTTCCCCATTCACCCCCTTAGGGTGTGAATTTTGAAAAATCCTTTCTTAGTGCACCCCTAGACCTCATAAGGAACCTACGTGCCAAATTTGGAATCTCTAGACCCAGCGGTTTGGGCTGTGCGTTGATATGTCAGTCAGTCAGTTCTCCTTTTATATATATAGACTAGCTTCTGCCCGCGACTTCGTCCGCATGAAATTTCACCCTCCCCCCATTCCTCTTAGGGGTAGAATTTCGAAAAACCCTTTCTTAGTGCACCCCTAGACCTCATAAGGAACCTACGTGCCAAATTTGGAATCTCTAGACCCAACGGTTTGGGCTGGGCGTTGATATGTCAGTCAGTCAGTTCTCCTTTTATATATTATGTATATAGATTACTCTGTCAAAAACAGTACCGGGAAAAGATCAATAATACACAAAATGTTAGTTATTCATCAAAGTTTATTTTATCGCCTTCAAAGCATGCTCCTTCAGAAACGATACACTTGCGCCAACAATTAATCCAATCATCAAAACATTTTTTTAACGCTTTTTCCGTAATTGAGTTTAGTTCTCGCCGCGAATTCTCCTTTATGTCTTCTACCGAATGAAAACGGGTGCCACGAAGTGGTAATTTGAGTATAGGAAAAAGAAAGAAGTTGGCTGGAGCTATATCTGGTGAATAAGTGGTTGCTCGATGGTATTTGTTGAGGTTTGGATCAAAAATTCGTTCACAATGATAGCCTTCTGCGAAGGCGCATTATCGTGATGTAAAATCCAACAATTCTCTTTCCACAAATCTGGCCTTTTTCTTCGAATTTGCTCTCTTAAATGTCGCATAACTCTCAAATAGTATACTTTATTTACCGTTTGACCTTCCGGTAAGAATTCCGAGTGCACAACACCGCGATAGTCAAAGAAAACAGGCAACATGACTTTGACTTTTGATCGACTTTGGAGTGGTTTTTCGGTTTCGGTTCAGTTGGAAGGCGCCACTCCGAAGCTTGTTGACTAGTTTCCATGTCAAACTCGTAAACCCACGTCTCGTCACCAGTAACAATGAGTTTCATGAATGTTGGGTCGGAATTGACTCGCTAAACCCCTGGGTCTAGACGCATGAAATTTTGCACAAGTGTTCCATATATAAAAGTTCCTTAGAAAGTGAACTGTAAGAAAGGTATTTTGATAAGTCATCCTAAAGGGGTTAAATAGGGGATGAAATTTTGTAAGTATGATAATTCGTCCTTTTTACCGATGTGAAATCCTATCGGGCACGTGGCTCGTTTGCGATAAAACACTGAATACAAGCATGGGATGATTTTAGGATGCATGAAGAAGCCTCCTCGTGTAGCGCAGCTTGTTCCGCCAGTTACTCAACTGAACCGAGCGCTCGGCGCATCCTGGACATATTTCACACCCAACACCTTATTTGACTGGCCAATTCTTCCCTTGCTGTGGTAGGGCTAACGCCCGCCCGGTTTGCGACCACTCTCCCACCGGAGACCGGCGTCAAGCAGCCTGCTATGTTTCATCGATGCGTGGGAGTCCCAGTGCCTTAGGCATCTTCTGGGCGCACCTGGACACGCTCGTTCCATAATAGACCTCATCCATCGGTTTCCATCAGGCGAGGAGATCAAGAGCGGGCCCATTCAGCAATAAAAAAAAAACCTAGTGAAGTGAAGTCAAATTGAGTGAAGGTGCCTACCTTCACTCGCCAGTGACCTATACCATTCCCATTTCGTAAGACAAGCACCACTTTTCCCCACAAGTTGACAAAAATGTCACCACTATAAAAGAGACCGCATAGATTTTATGTATTTGGCGCCCTTTGCGGAATCATCACCATATCGTCTGAAAGGTCGCGACCCCATAGCCAAATGTCGTGCCCTTTGCGCTTTGGCCCCATAGGAATACCATAAACATCGCCGCTAAACACAATTGTGTGAGAGCCTGAAATGGGCTGAATGTTTATCTATGACTGATTCAGGAAAGATTAAATCTAGGTCTGCATTATAGAGCTATTTTACTCGAATTATTGTCGTTTGGTTATTTCCTGCAGGGCTAACATGGCAAGCACGAAATCACTTTCTTTCTCGATTTCTCGAAATTTGTCTACCGTTATATGAAAATATAGAGACGTTTACCTACTTATATTTTGACAGCCATTTTTTAAATTCCGCTGTCAGGCTTCAGTTGAAGTATAGTTTAAGTAGGTATTGAAAGAAACAAAAACATTAATGACATCAATAAAATTAGGTGGTTAAGAAGTAATTACCAGATAGTTACCTCTGCTATGATCTAATTCTCTACCAAATAATAATGCGAATCTACACTTCATATCAAAGACTTTTGACCTCACAACCTTATGGAAAAGTTTCTACAATACTCAAAATGAACCGAAAACTTCTTTCTAAAATGGATTGCGTGTAATTCGAAATTTAAACTGTCCAATGTCGTCCCTAGCTCTGATGACGTATGGCACCCGCGGGGGTGATCAACTCCATTCTAGATTGCCAACTTTACATTACAGTTGGAGATCTTGAAAATAGACTCTATTTTTGTAGAGCTAAGGGTTTTTAGGAGGTATTAAATATTGGCAAGTAAGTTGTTGTATGACGAATCTGCGCTGTCAAGGAGCTATGCAATTATTAATGTGGTGTGCGGTAGGTGGGTGACAAAGTCACATGTAGGGATTAGTGAACAAGTGTTGTGGGTATAGAACATTAATCTCTTGTTTTGTTTGTTTTGAGGGAACGATTCAACCTCTGTAACTGTTATATTGACAAGATTGTTTAAGTTTTAGAATAGTCGCACCTGAATCCTAATCCTATCCTAACTTTAATATTAGAAATGCGAAAGTAAGTTTGTTTGTTTGTTATTTTTTCACGCCTAAACCACTGAACCGATCGTCCTGTTTTTCATATACGTTGTCAGGTGTACAGAAACGAACATAGGGTACCTTTCATCCCGAAAAAAAGTGCTATTTCCGAGGAAAACAACAATAACGTTATTATGATAATAGATGGCGCCACGTGTATTGTTGTACTTACACCTAATAACAATCCAAAGGATTTTAAAATTGAAATTGCTAAACCACAACCGCCCCTAAGAAGACCCACTGACCTTCATATGTTTGAAAAATTCGTCTGTTCGATAACTGAAACTTCGCAATGAGTGTCATTTAATTGTAAAAATGAAAAGCATTGCCGTTGTAAGTGTGTGACGCTGCGCAATTATCCCGCTGTTTAATATGTAGCCACCTCCGGCTATGTTACGGTAAACTTATATGCCAGATAATTTTACACAACTTCTGGTACAGTCAACAGCAAAAGTAGATGATGAAAATCAGAAATTCAATACTAATGAAGGGAGTTCGCGTCAGAACTGTATGGCGTCGAAGTGATTCAAAAGTATGTGATTGTAAATTATACCAAACATTTACTACTAGTACAGCTGCCATATATTCGTGATCAGTTTTGACTCCAAAAGTGACTCCAAAATTTCATCATCTACTTTTGCTGTTGACTGTACCTACACTTTTTGGTAGATGTACTATCCTGACGCCGTAAAACAGGAGGCTTGCAAATAAATTTAAAAAATATATATTTTTAATATATCACACCATATAAACTTAGCTAAAAGCTATAAATAAGAAAACAAAACAACATCTTCTAACAAAAAAAAAATTAAGCCAAACCACAGCCATAAGGAAATGAACACAAAACAGTATCAAGTGCAATAATTATAATTAGTGGCAATAATTGGATGGGTCGCGAGGGCCGTCCTCCGTCAGAGGGTAGTAATTCAATAAAACGGTATGATGGATCGCACCCGCAGACTAGTTAAGATGAGAGGATGAGAGGTTACGTGTGAAATGTATGTGCTTTTTTTTTCTATGGCATGTATATTACTTACTTTACTCTATGGGCATGTGTCTGGATTTGTTTAGTTTTTAAAACAAATGAGAACATAACTTTGGAAGGCTCTTTTCTAATACAAAAAGTTTTATTGGCAAAAGAAAAGGTGATGACAGACAGTAGTTTTGGATAAACACAGTTAAGTTTGTATGTACAGTCAACAAAAGAGATAAGTATGCAGGATCGTCGGATATAGTTGAAGTTTATTAAGAAACCGATGGATCATGTTTTCAAATAAAATTTAATTTTATTAAAAGAAAACAAACGTCTCATTTATCAAATGAAATTTCAGTCGACAACATCCATCGGCATTGACCTGGGGATAGGAGCAAAATAATGAGCAGATAGAAATAGGCTAAAAACTATCTTGATTTCCCACCTCACATTTCACCTTGTAAATCTGATCCTATTACAATATCATACCTTTTGAAGCTCAAATAGTATTTAAAATGGAAGTTTATTTTGAGATTAATTCTTGAAAATACGGGTCTTTAGAATTCGAATTTCAAATGATCGAAACTTTTTCTTTTAATTTGTCCTCATTCTTACGGCCAATATTTGCGTTCTATTCATGGCAAACGCTTTCCTTTTTTCAGTAAGTAAGTACCTACATTTAAATCATAAAGGACATAATAATAATACATTGAATTTTTAAACGATAAAACGCGTTCAGATACTGTGTACGTGCGAGGGTGGTGTGTGTTCTATTGTGCGGCCTTCACATGACACTAAAGGGGTTTTCGAGTGTGCTTTTCAATTTGCCTCAGGCGAGTAGGACAGGGAAATCCCTTGAGGCCCCAGTGTATTTATATTTTTTTAATAAATATTCGTTAGGAAATTAGCCTCTGGTTTATGGTTCCGGTCAGGTTTTGTGTTGACTACGTAAGTTACTTACAGTTCCCATCATAAAGAAGCATCACAAGTCTGGTTTATGAACTGATATCGACGACAGCAAAGACCTCAGAAAATAAGTTTTTCCTAGAGCAGTCGGAAATAGACCCTATAGTTATTAACATTCTTATCAAGCAAAATAAGAAAAGAGGAAAAGCTGAGTAAAACCCGGTGTTGCATGAACATTTGTAAAATTCTCTTCTTTGTACTTGGGTGGCTAAAATGATTTTCTATTTAAACACAAAACATGATATTTACCAAACGTCTCAATGGTTCTCCATGTTCTTGGTCAAATCAAGTTCGTGTAATAGTGAAACTTTTTTTACAATGGATCCGTTCAAAAACCTCTCGCACCGCGAACAGAGTGCAACGGAAATGAAACGGAGCATGTGTCGATGAAATCGGCCAGCGAACTATTGTCGTATGCCCACGTTCCTGAACGAAACGACACTTGTCAAACGTGGCGGGAATTTAGAAAAAAATATCAACGTCATCAATCGAAAAAGGAACGCACCTGTGTTGCCGCTGTGGTAAAAATAAAACGAGATTGAATAAAGAACGTTGTGTTGAAAAATAAATTTGAAATGTTTTTGCATCTGATAACACCGAAAATGAAATGAAATATCTATGCGCCTGAAAAGTTTGTAGCCAAATCGTAGAGTAGATACATAGGTAACAAATGAATACGTATTCTTAAACTTGTACTACAGACTGTATAATTCTGTAGGCTCTGCAAAGACGAATTTATTTACATAGTTTCATTCAAAAACATTGATAAACCACTTAAATATACAGAATTAATTAGTTCAAACTAAAGCAACTAGGCTGTAGGTACCTAATTTTAAACGTCTATTTCACGTCTTTTGGCATCAACTTAGAGATGAACATGTAGGTATATTTTTTCTTTAACATTTTCTGTTTCTTTTCAAGACACCGCAACGCACGCAGACAATAGTAAAATGCAGATTTTTTTGACGATATAAAAATAAAGGAGCCTCTTTGTGAATTTTACTTTTCATAGATAGGTACGCTCTTTGAATAAATATGGGGACATTCAGAGGAGACAACCGGTTTTGTGTGGAAAATAGGGTTTTTAAAGTAAGATGTAAGCAGTGTTTTTACTTAAACCATGCTTATGTTTCTTTTAAGGGGTAATATGACGTGTAAAAGTGAAAATTCCGATATCCTATTTACTTACAGAGTAAACAATTTCATTTAATTTTTCAGAAAATAGGGATTTTCTTGTCTTTGGTTGCGTTTTAGGATATAACGAAATCCGGAAAAGACTGAAGAAATTTTCTTCTAGAAAATTATTTCAAGTGTCCGGATTAATTTATTGATGACATCATTATCTAATTCACTTCATTTATTAAAATTCTATCTCCCTAATTACAAAAAAAAAAAACACAAAAACAAACCACCTCATTAATTATTATCTGTCGCACTAATTTACATTTAAAAAATAAACCCTCAGGCCAAACGTGCATCTAAGTTTAATGAGAAATTAGAAGGAAAAATTGAAACGGCCATTCGTAAATGAAAAATTAAAAAAGTCCCGCCGGATGCGGAAGCGCGGCCATGTTTCATGGAACGGCCTTAATTACGGCGACAAACAAACCGACGAAACATTTATTGTTTTTGATCGAATTAAAAATGACTTCGGCTTTGGATTTGCGAGTATTGTTTTTTGGCTTTTGGTTTCAAATTAAGAAAAGTTTGTTTTACAATTCTTACTATTATGCCGATTTTGCATTCATCATAATAAGTAGGTAGTTATTTGACGCTGGTTAATTACCTAAACTGTGTATTATCTCTGCATCACCCTAAGGTAGACTGGTAGAAAATGCCCAAGGCATTAAGTCCGCCATTGTACAGTTTTTACTTGTGCATAAAGTTTTAATAAATAAATAAATAAAACAATCAAAATAGTCAGTGGTATGTTTCATTCAACACTCGTAACTAATGTTATCATGGGACCCTCATTGTATATTACAGTTGCATTGTGTTTATGGTAATAATATCTAAGTAGGTATATGACTACTCAGGTAGCTAGCTAATCTCGGGGGCTTCGCTGTAGGTATTTTATTCTAATAGTGAAGTCATTTAGTACACCTGGTAATATACCTGAAATCACCTCTCTAGTCTCCACTCTGGAATTCGTACTCCGAGCCCCAAGATATAGACTAACTGTCTAGTTTGGGGATCACTAGTTAATAATATATTGTAACCTAGCAGTAGGTAATATTTTAAGCTACTGATATCGTCTTAACTTGCTGTTAACCATTAAACCTGCTTACTGTATTACCTGGACATTAAATATTTTCTATTTCTATTCTTTTGTATAGTAAGAAGTGAAGAAAATGCTCTATGCTGCATTGTTTTTTTAACTTAGTTTGTAGTGTAATACTAACATAGTTTTTAAGATCTTTGTAACTAACAATTATTATGGATGCACAGACGCCAAGCACTACTACCACAGACTAAGACTACTACAATCTGTCAAATTTCTTTAATAGATTTTCAACTTTATCGCTAAACCATAAGGTTCAAATTTGATTGGGAATATTTGACAGTTTCGGGTAGCTTGATGTGCTGGCGTCTGTACTAACACTAGTATATGTATCTACTAACAAATTGGCTTTTGTGATCTGAAAAATAAATTAATTGAATTGAATAGTACCAGTATTCGTTCTAGTAAGTATATGTAAAGATGACCGTGCATAGTTCTACCAAGATTTCCTACATAACTCTAGCACACAGAAAAAAAAACTATTAAAACTAAGTGCCTGTTACAAACAGGATTAAACACATCGGCAGGCACTATTTCTTATATCTATAAAAGGCACCAGTCTGACAAATTATTTTATAATATCCCTTTTAACCCTTTACTAAAGTACTTAACAATATAAAATAAAAATAATTTGGAGGGTAGGTGTAAATAAAAGTGCATTTTCTGTAGGGTACATGTCGCGAGTGCTCCCGTGACTTCCGTCGACACCGAGATGACACTACACGCAACCCAGTTACCGCTTAGGGCTGTCACGAGAAGAAAATTATGAAAATGCTGGAAAGGAAAATTGTTTCGGAAATGTCTGCGGTATTGAAGAGGTGTGTTTAGATAGATCTAATTGTTCAATCTCTCTCTGTTCGTGCTGTCTCCATCATCGTCATTTAGCCGACGTCCACTGGGTGACATGAGGCCTCCCCCAAGCATGGCCTCATCGAGCGGTCCTCAGTTCTGCGACGTTCATCAGGTCATCTTGGGGCTATACACACGCTACGCCCACACAGCTGGCTCCAAAAGATTCTTAACATCGGCCCTATGTTAAGAATCTTTTGATGCCCTATGTCACAGGGCATCTGTCTACGTAACGTACTTATGCACTCGATGCAACCAACGGTATTTAGCTCTGAAATTCGGCAAAAGACAAGAGTTAAAATTTTTGTCGTCTAAACTAACAAACAAAATCGAGGGCAGGTCTTTGATGACTGCGGAATTAGAAACCTGCGTCAAGCATTTGCTTGACGCAGGTTTCTAATTTTCATCGGAAACATTTGTTTCCGATGAAAATTTAATCTAGACTTTTTTGAGCACCGAACAAAATTCTTCAAAACTTTTCTTTCTATTTTTTTTTTTTGTATTTTGCTTCAAGCGCCAACCCTAAACCAAAGACATCATTATTGTAATGGATGTCACGGGCTGCAACTCCACAAGTGCTCTAGAAAGTAGTGGCTTTACCAACAACTGTTCCCCTACACACGCAAAAACTAACTTTAACCCCCACAGAATAAGTTTCAAATAAAATGCACCACAAAAATTGCAGTTTCGAAGACTAGATGGTGCGACAATCGCGAGAGCAACACATTAGCGACATCTCTCGGCGAGTGAGAAAATTACAGAGGAATTACGACGTTGGCGAGTGTCGGAGCTTTCAGCATGAAGCGTGTACTGCACTTCAGTTTTTTTAAGTGCCACCCTCGTAGATATGGTTGCAAAGAAGTATAGGCCAGTGTTAGGTAGGTTTTGGTATTGAACTTCGCGCCATCATAATTATCATCATTCTCCTGCACTATCCCAATTTATTGGGGGTCTACTCTACGCCTATCATGTTCTTTCATTCCTCTCTGTTCGCCGAAAATACAGTATCTATTCCACCCTTTCCTAGTCTAATCGTCGTTCATTGTGTAAAAAAAAAACGATTTTCTTCCTACCCCTTTTAATTATTTTGGCACACTTATATGAAATGAAGCAGCGCTTGGGGGTGGCCTGCAGTCGGCTGAAATGGTGATGAAGATATGAAAACCCGTAAGACACAATCAAATACTGAATCATCAGAGACCCGGAATCAATTCCCACATCCTTAAAAAACTATTCAGGTACTTAAGTATACACTGACGATCCAATTAGGTAACTATTTGATTACATATTAAGTGCACTGCCCTAAGTCGTCCTTCATCTAACGCCTAACAAACAAGGCAAGCGTCCCACATAACGAGAACCTTTCTAGACTACTAATAAACATGCCGGTGCCGATCAGACCGGTTAACAGCATACACATTAAAATTCATCAATCATACCGGTTGTTAAATGCATATAAACTGCGCAGATCTAAATAAAATAAATGTGGTTTTTATTATAAACTATTATGGGACCTGTGTGTTTGTCTTTATACCAGCTAACACGTAATGTTATGTCATGGTTATCTTCCACGCACATTATGATAGTAACGGCTACCTACTCTTTTCAGGACATTTGTCGTTCTTTTTATTCAGCTAAACCTTGATTTTTTTTCAGTTCACATTCACATTTTTATTTTCTTATGATGTGAATTAACACACATATTCTCAATAGAGAGCTGGAGAATTGGGTGTCATTCGTCGATCTTTGACAGTCGTTACGGGTAGTCAGAAGCCCGAAATTCTGACCAGCCTTGCCAAGGGATATCGTATCACCCCGTACTAGGTTGTAGAGGACAGATAGGTGTGAAATACTGGTATCCAGCTGCATCCAGTTAGACTGGAAGCCGACCCCTACATGTTTGGGAAAGGCTAGGCAGAGTGAGAGAGCTGGAGAGTTCTGCACAGAAAAAAACGTCATTAAATGAAATTGGCCGAAAAAGGCAACACACAGGAAAGAGTACACTCTTTCCTGTGTGTTGCCTTTTTCGGCCAAGCTGCCTTTGCAGCAGTGGGACAACAGTTTGAATAGAAAAAAAAAAACCAGAATGTGCAAGATATTATGATAAGGCGAACTTAAAAATGTACCGTCTAGTCTAGGTAAGTACTAATTATATTTTTATTTCATGAACTAGGTACTGAAAATTGTATGTAGAGCAAAACTCCTCTGCGACGAAAGGTTAAATAAGGTAATTGATTAATAATAATAATAAAGCCATAATTAACCTAATTATTAGGATTATCTCAAAAAATATAGTTAAGATAATGTACGTATCTACTAGTGGAGTTAGTAACTACTCTCATTAACGTCTTTAATGAAGCAATTATGCTGATATCGGGAGACAATAAAGAAAACTATGATAACAGTTTATCAACAGTTTCTAATCATCTCTGTGTGTGGGCTTGTTTATTGTTTGTATATGTATATGTGAGTGGTTGACCAAAAAGGGACCTGGAGGGATTGGAAACCGTTATTTATTTTTTTTGAATTTTTTAATCTGTGGTCTTTTAGCTTTGTTTTGGTCTAACCAGAATATTTTTAGGTGCCGTAGTGTTTTTTTTATGTTTTTTTTTTGTGAGCCGAGGCAGTTTTGGAAAAATTAGTTTTTGTGATGTCAGACGCACATAAAGACAAGAAACTGACACTAAATAAGTCGCCAATAACGTAGTAACCGCAAACACGTGTTGACACTCACTAACGAAGTCGCATACTGACATAAAACACGCCGCAATTTGTTTCTACACGAAATTTCAAACGCGATTTACTCGAAATCAATTATTTTCCCTTGAGGTCCCTTTTTGGTCAACCACTCACATATATTATAGCTGTTTATACAGGGTGGCACATTGAAGACGTGACATATCTACCAACCCGCACTAGGCCCGCGTGGTAGATTACGGCTCACTCCCTCTCATAGAGAGGAGGCCTGTGTCTCAGCAGTGGGAACATTATAGGCTGATTAAACTGAAATAACCGAGGGGGTTTAGAATCATGTACTAAATCCATGGTAACACTAGGTTGCGCGTCGATGTGCTGCCACCTTGTATGGGCTGATTATACAAGGTGGCAGGCACTTTGATGCGCAAACTGTTAGGTACTATGGATTCAGTACATGATTCTAAACCCTCTCGGTTGAAATGTTTCGTCAGTTATTTAAAAAAAAACCTTTTTCTATTCAATGAAATAGCTGTGGGGTAATTGCGTAACACACTATCAGTAGCAATGGGTTTCATGTTGACAGTTCAACAACATTCATTGCGTTATTTACGATGTTGAGCAGACACAGTTTTCGAACATATAAAGCAATGGATTAGTAACATCCATCAAAATGATTGATTTAGATTGATACGAGTAGTGTGTTACACAATTAGGGTGCTGATTACCTAATTGCCAAACATAACTATTGGTTGTCGTGAAAAGGTAACAGACAGACAGTTACTTTCACATTTATAATAACACCAACTTCTGCCCGCGACTTCGTCCGCGTGAAATGTCTTGTTCGACCGACCCTGTCGAATCGCATCACCTGCCCACACTATTACTTTTTTTTTCTCAGCATTCTGTCTGATTTTTTTTCTTTTTGCTCGGTTTCTAAAGCTCCTAGCGTGATGTTAAAATATAGCCTATAGCCTTCCTCAAGAATGGGCTATCAAATGCAACAATAATTTTTGAAATCCGACCGGTAGCACCACAGACTAGCGCGTTCAAACAAACAACCTCTTCAGCTTTATAGTACAGGGTGATTGGAAGATGGCTTTAAGGCGAAGATGGTACAGATAATTTAGAACCATTTAAGCCATGGTTGTCTTAGACGAAGTCTCACCAATTTTTTTTTTTTAGTAGATACAACTTATAAATTCCCAAAATTTTAAGTAAACTACTTATTTATGGCCAAATTGAATGAATTAATTTTCAAAAATAAATGAATTAATTTTTATTTTATTTCATTAAAGAAATATGTAAGCTATCTAGCATAACATGTTTTAGGCCTCTGTGTCATTAGACATAAAAAACATTTTTTTTAAATTGGTATTACTTCGTCTAAGACAACCATGGCTTAAATGCTTCTAAATTGTCTGTATATATAGATTAATAAATAAATGCATATGGATGTATACACGGTACATATATCAAAATATAATTGTTTACAATTTTTTTCAGTCTGTCTGTTTGTTTGTTCCGGCTAATCTCTGAAACGGCTGGACCGATTTTGACGGGACTTTCACTGGCTGGCTGAGCTGATGTAATAAGGAGTAACTTAGGCTACTTTTATTTCAAAAAAAATATTAGGGTCCCGCGCAAAAAAATTAAAACGTTTTCCGTCATGCACGCGAACGAAGTCGCGGGCACAGCTAGTGGCCCAGTATTAAACCCTGCGACATAAGAATTCTTTGGGTGATGATTCCGGCCAACTAAACTTAACTCGACAACATCCCATGAATGCTCCTAAGTTCAAAAACATAGCCATAAGTAGATACATCAGACACTAATGTAAGTACCTAAATCCCACTATGAAAACATTGACTTGCATAGGTCAACGTCAATAATAACAGTTATACATGTTTACTTGTCTCAGTAGGTAGATTAATTAATTCAATTATGCAGAAAAAAACAACGAGCAATGTTTGTAAATATTTATTAAAAAATATTTCCATAGGGAATCGACATTCAATACGTGAGATTAGTTAGATGTTGCATAAATATTTCAGCTTTATTTCCCTACAAGTTACTATCGCCGGTTTTCAAAGCTTCATCTACAGTTTCACTTCTCATTCTCATGGACGACTTGTGGCTTATAGTCTAATTCCAGTACCTTGCTGAGGCTGTTGACATACATATCCAACCGCTGTGTCATGTAGTAACAGCGCCTGTCCTTAATCTGCCTGTTCTTGTTCAGATCCATCACACTGATCAGCAGACCATCCCTTGTGCGCGAGAGACCAGGACACCTCACGCCATCAGGAGCGGTGATGTAACTTGAACCGTAGAAGAGACCTATGTCCTTGTGGGCAGGCTTCCCATCGGCCGATGTGAACTCATTAGGGAACTCCTCATACCCAACTCTGTTGATAGCCGCTGTGTAGTAGCAGTTGGTGATTGCAGCGTTTCTGGCCTCGATATTCCACATGTACTCACTGCCAGCTTCAGCCGCAATAGTGCACGATGGGTTGAACACAATCTCCGCTCCGTTCTGTCCGAACATCATCCAGTTCAGCACGTGATGACGCCCGAAGCAAATGTTCACCGCGATCTTACCGTACCTGGTCGCGAAGACAGGGTGGCCGGTGTTGCCTTCCATATAGTAGTTAGATTCGTTGAAGTCTCCTACCCTCGGGATGTGGTTCTTGCGGTGTTTGCCGATGACGCTGCCGGTGTCGCTGATGATAACAGCAGTGTTCCACAGAATGTCGGAGTGGTTCTCGTCTCTTTCGAGAATAGAGGACACGAATACCATTGCGTATTTGGCAGCTAACTCACTCAGGAATCTCGTGGTAGGGCCGTCTTCAGCTGACTCAGCAAACTCGCACCATGGCTGCTTCTCCCGCGTGCAGAAGGCGAAAGGCATGTTCCAAAGCTCTTGGAAGCAGATAATGTTGACTCCTTCTTGTCCGGCGACATCGATGATCTTCTTAACTTTTTCGAAGATGGCTTTCTTCTGCTCGTTGACTGGGCGGTCGGTGGGTGCGCCGATGGTGTTCTGGATGAGGCCCACCTTCACAATCCTGGGAGGTCTGGTCTGTTCTTTCTTGGCTGGGAATGCGTAGGCAGCGATTTCGAAGTCGGCTTCTTTTGCTGCTGCGATCGACGATTCCTTCAGCTTAACTTCGAGGTTATCAACTCTTCCATAGTAGATTCTGTTGAATTCATCAAGGTCTCGGCCACTGAGGTTGTTGTTGATGATGGCTTCTAAGCTGAGAGTTTCGTTCTCCATTTTTGAAATATTAATGTGTATATGTCCGCTCCCTTGGATAACCCGTCAACGACTACGCTTTCCAGCCTCCGCCGGCGTTTAAATACCTTCGAGATTGTTAGTGATGCATTGGCCGTAGATTTGTTTGTTTGGTCCGGCTACTGTGGGCGACCTTCGACCCTTCGCGATAAGTTTAGATGCGAGCTTGAAAAATATTTGGTTATCTTGCTGACTACGTGACCGGAGAAATAAGAGGTATGTATCCGACTATCCGGGGTGTCGGACAATGATAGTAGATTGTGTAAATACATTCTGATAATACAGTATTATATCTAGTTGGTATGTCACTGTTGTTTATTGAATTTTTGGTTTGTTTATTATTTTTGAGTCTTATGTATGTTCATCTGTTCCCTCATAACTTCAAAAGTCCTTATAATAATTTGACAAATGAGGTATCGTTAGAAGCGTCTTGACCGTCCGCTGGTTATAGACTATATGACGTCACACTACATTCAATATGGCGCCCACTAGAGGACATAAAGTAGGTAATGAATTTAAACATATTTTGGAATGGTGGCTTGTTGGGTATCAAATGAAAGAGCTTAATTAGCACATTTCAAAAATATAAATATTACTGAAATAAGCCCCAAAATAATAAAATAAAAATTAAGTTTAATCGCCATGTTTGTTTCATCCCTTTCAGTAGTCGGATTTTAAGTAGTTTTTAAAATATTTTTTTTAATCTTCTCGTTAAGTGTTTTATGATAAGTATTGATAAGAGCGTGCATGAACTCTGATCATGTGATTTTGTTTACACTTAAAATTAATTTTCATCATTTAGGTAGGTACCTACCTATATGTCGTTATTAGCGCGGTCCTGGGTCATACAGAATCATTAGGTACCTATCTATTCCGTCGTCTTCAACGGTATTCGATCCTTCTACAAACAGCCTGTGATAACCAGGAGTTCCTTCCTTTATCCAAAACCTGCTATCTGAAACTAGCTATCTATCTATCCAAAACCTGCTATCTGAAACTAGCTATCTTGTTGTGCAACATTCAAATTCAACTTTTCAGTCGACAATTGAGTCGACAATCGAGGCGGATGCCATAGACATTTTCTACCAGTCAACCTTTAATTACTTAATTTTTTTTATTTTTTTTTTATTTATTAATTAAGTATCTGGCATTGAACTTTGCTAGCTTAGGCTAGTTAGCTAAGTGATCGATGTGGTTAAGAAAGTGTTAAAACGCTATGCATACCGAAGATGTTTTACATATATTTTTAGACGAGTACCTAAGGTATTAAAGTCACCTATGGTGTATGATTTTCCTTAGCCTTACAAACTCCCTGTAAGTTTACAGTTTAAAGTTAACCCTGTTTTACCTCGACTTTGGTGACGATTTCAGCACCAGTGGGGCGGCCGGTGGGGCAAAGTGGAATAATCCAAAATAATTTCTAATTGAAAACTGTTATTTTGGACTATGGAAGAAACTTTTCCTTTTAGGTTTCGAAATGGACAAAGTGTACCTATCTAATATTGCGGTTAACCTTTTAACCGCCCGACTTTATATGAGTTGGCGTGCCCCCAGCGCCCGAACAAAAAAAAAAAAAAAACGAAAAATAAACGCCGATGAAACGAGCTGTGATGATGTAATAATAATTCAGATTAAACGAGCTGTGTTATTTTGTCGTATATATACGACCCTGGCGGAATGGACACGAAAATATTTGTCGGATTAATCCGACGTAAGCGGTTAAAAGGTTAAGACAACTTAGACGACCATATTATGTGATACAGTAGGTAACCACAGGCCCCCCTACCTTATGGTACGGGGCAAGTTGCGCCAATGGGCTCCCCCATTGTCCCGGAGTCTCCAGCCACAGCTGCTGGAGGAGGTGGTGTGTGCGTTGTTTCCGTCGAGACTGGAGCACACACCACCGGCTATGGTTCCGCCTCGCAATGTGCCCGACGCGGAAGACGACATTGACGACGACGTGCCCGAAGTGACCCGGGTAGAGTTGAGAGTGGCGGTGGCTCGCATCAGGAACACCGCCCCAGGGCCCGACGGCATTCCAGGCCGTGCATGGGTCCTGGCCATGAAGGCTCTCGGGCCCCGACTAGCGGGGCTCTTAAGCGCATGCTTGGAGCGGGGCCAGTTTCCAAGCCGGTGGAAGACCGGAAAACTGGTCCTGCTCAAGAAGGAGGGGCGCCCCGCAGACTCGCCATCTGCGTACAGGCCAATCGTGTTGCTGGACGAGGTGTGTAAGATCTTTGAGCGAATCATCGCCAGTCGCCTCGTCCGGCACATGACCAGGGAGGGGCCGGATTTGGCGGACAACCAATTTGGTTTCCGCCAGGGGCGCTCCACGGTGGATGCGATCATGCGCGTGAGGGTCCTCGCGGAGGAGGCAGTCGCCCGGGGTGAGGTGGTCTTGGCGGTGTCGCTCGACATCGCCAACGCTTTCAACACCTTGCCCTGGAGTACCATCCGAGAGGCACTCCGGTACCACGGGGTGCCGCGCTACCTCCAACGCATTGTCGGGGCCTATTTGTCGGAAAGATCGGTGGTGTACCCGGGTCGAGAAGGATGGGGTCGGCGAGAGACGTCGTGCGGCGTTCCGCAGGGTTCGGTGTTGGGGCCGCTCCTGTGGAACGTAGGGTACGACTGGGCTCTGCGCGGTACGCTTCTCCACGGCGTCGGCGTCATATGTTACGCCGACGATACGCTAGTTACAGCGCGTGGGAAGTCGTACCGGCAGGCGGCCATACGCGCGACTGCTGGTGTCGCGCACGTCGTGGGTAGGATCCGGCGGCTGGGCTTAGAGGTGGCATTGCACAAGTCCGAGGCCTTGTGTTTTCATGGGCCGAGGATGAAGCCGCCTCCGGGGTCCAGCATCATAGTAGGAGGAGTCTCCATCGCTGTCGAGTCGACGATGAAGTACCTTGGACTCGTCCTCGACAGTCGGTGGAGCTTCGGGCCGCACTTTACACGGCTCGCCCCCCGGTTGTTGGGCGCCGCTTCTGCGCTCTCGCGCTTGCTGCCCAGCCTGGGGGGGCCCAGCTCCTCCTGCCGGAGGCTCTACATGGGGGTCGTACGGTCGATGGCGCTATACGCCGTGCCAGTATGGGCGGACGCCCTGACGGCCCGCAACGTCGCCGCGCTGCGAAGGCCGCAGCGCGCGATGGCCGTCAGGATCATAAGGGGATACCGTACGATCTCCTTTGAGGCAGCGAGCCTCCTAGCCGGATCCCCGCCCTGGGACCTAGACGCAAAGCTCCTCGCGTCGCTCTATTGGTGGCGCGCGGAGGCGGTCGAGCGGGGCGAGCGCCTGGTGCCTCGACAGGTTGAGGCACGCAGGGCAGAGCTCCGCCAGGTCTTAGTGGCGGAGTGGCAGACGCGCTTAGCGCAACCCACGGCGGGGCACGCCGCTGTAGCGGCGGTAAGGCCAGTACTGGAGGAGTGGCTCAATAGGAGCCACGGCGCCCTCGGCTTCCGGCTGACGCAGGTGCTTACCGGACATGGGTGTTTCGGGAAGTACCTGTGTCGCATAGGCCGGGAGCCGACGTCCCAGTGCCACCATTGTGGTGATTGCCGCGTCGATACGGCGCTGCATACATTGGCGGAGTGCCCAGCTTGGGCCGAGCAGCGCCGTGACTTGGTCGCGGCCGTAGGTGCTGCGGGAAATCTCTCGCTTCCGGCTGTTGTGTCTACCATGGTCGGGAGCGAGTCAGGGTGGAGTGCCGTCGCCACCTTTTGCGAGGCCGTGATGCTCGCAAAGGAGGCGGCGGAAAGGGAGAGAGAGGCTGCCTCCTCTCTCCCCTCCCGCAGCAGACGCACTGGGCGTCGTAGGGTGGCTGACTTCCGGCCACCGTAGGGCGCGGCCTGCGGACGGCAGACTCGGGGCGTCTTGTCGTCCGACCAGCAGCAGGCCTAGAGGCGGCGGCGTCGTGTTCCGCGCGCGCCTCATAGTGGAGGAGTCCTGCGGCCGGGGTGACGGCCGCAGTGGGTGACGGGGCCCGCCTGACCATCTGGCGGGCCAATACCCGTCGGGGGGTAGTGACGAATGCTTCGGCGATACCCGCCCTCCGACACATGGGTACATGAGGAACACGGGTTGGTTTTTAGTCAGTACGAGTCTGACAGTCCCCTTCGCCCTTCCCCGAGGGCGGAGGGACTCCATGAGGATTTTCCAACCCGATACTATACATAATCAACCTATAATGTTCCCACTGCTGGGACACAGGCCTCCTCTCAGTGGGAGGGGGATTACTATACCTAGCTGATATTGGTAGTTCGTGAATACAGAAGGCCTAAATCCAGCATAGGATGAATAGGTAAGTCTACTACCTTTTTTAACGTTGAACTTAGTGTGAAGAGAGCAACCTGTGGAGGTTGCAATTATACGCTCTATGGGCATAAAGTTAAAAAAGGTAGTACCCGGTAAGTATCCATCCTATGTTGAATTTAGGCCCATTCTGTATTCACGAATTACTAATAATCAGCAAGGTATAGTAAGAATAGTCAGAAATAAAACCTACCCGGTTATCCCCTAGTGCCTTCTGCAGTAACAAATCTCAAAAGCATGAAGTGCGGGAATCGAATCCGTAACCCGTAGTAGCAGACACAACCACTTTACCAGACTGCCAATCCAGCTACACGATGTGTAATGACTAATGAGTGCAATGCATGACTAAACTAATAACTACTTAATTTCCAAAGTAAAAGTTGTACCGAGGTAGGTTCCTACTCGTAAGTTTTATGAATTAGTGAATAAGCAACACAAACTAATAAATCCAGGCGCTAATAGGCATTAAATTAAAACAAAGACAGAAGAAATCATTTGTCGTTCTTTATCATCGATTAGACATCTACCTACTAAAAATTCTGATACCCAATAGTCAATACCTGCTGGGAATTCAGAACCCGTTTAGATTATTTAAAGTCGCTAAAAGGCAAACAAGAGGTATCTGCCAAAACAGCTTAAAGTAGGTATCTATGTAATCAAATGTTGACCAATCTCGAATAAACCTTAGTGTTGATGTAATAATATATAATAATATAATAATATAATATTCCACAACTATCACACAACGCCATCTAGTCCCAAGCTAAGCAGAGCTTGTGTTTTGGGTACTAGACAACTGATAAACATACTTATATATTTCTAAATACATACATATTATAGATAAATTACAACCAGACACAGAACAAATGATCGTGCTGTTATAATACCGTGATGTTATAATACAATACATCAAGTCGCGAGCCGATACATTAAACATCGACTAGTTACACAAGCCACGCTTATTTACATCGCATGATCGCACTCAACGTTACGTAACTTATCACTTGTTTAAATACTAGAGCTATTTATATCATTTAACTCCAAACATGGACTCCCAACCAGTGCGAAGTTGTGACGAAATTATCAAAAATAATTTGAACTCGGAACAGTTGAAAGAGTACAACAGAATACACTATGGAAGAACTGATCATTGCGAGCTGAAACTTCAAGATTCAACATTAGCAGCAGGTAAGGTGCATAATTTTGAAGTCGCAGCCTTTTCTTTTTATGCTGCAAAAGAGGTTAGATCTCCGAAAATCGTCAAGGTCGGCTTAATTCAACATTCAATTGTTTTGCCGACTAATCAACCCATAGACAAGCAGAGAGATGCTATTTTTGATAAAGTGGAAAAGTTAATTGATGCTGCAGCTTCGGAAGGGGTCCAGATTCTCTGTTTACAGGAAGCATGGTCCATGCCATTTTTCTTGTGTACGCGGGAGAAGGAAGAATGGAAAGAATTTGCGGAGTCAGCTGAGAATGGACCAAGCTTCCAGTTTCTGAGTAAATTTGCTAAAAAGTATGCCATGGTTATTGTATCACCAATTTTGGAAAATGACAACGGTGTTTGGTGGAATACTGCAGTCTTTATAGATGAAAATGGGAAATTCATGGGAAAACACCGCAAAAACCATCTACCCAGTGTTGGTAGTTTCAGTGAGACGTTTTATTATTTACCTGGCAACACTGGTCATCCGGTATTTGAGACGAAATACGCGAAGATTGCTGTCAATATTTGCTACGGTCGCCATCATGCTTTAAACTGGTTAATGTTTGGACTTAATGGAGCAGAAATTGTTTTCAATCCTGCAGCAACCATTTCTGAATTTGGAGAATCGTTTTGGGGCATAGAATCTCGTAACGCAGCGATTGCCAATAGTTATTTTACATGTAGCCTCAATAGAGTTGGCACTGAAAATTTCACAACTAAAATCAATCAGAAAAATATAATTAGAAGTTATTATGGATCGAGTTATGTCACAGCTCCTAATGGATGCAGAACTCCTGGACTATCAAGAGACAAAGACGGACTTCTCATTGTCGAAATGGATTTAAATCTTTGTCGTCAAGTAAAAGATCATTGGGGATTTAATATGACGGCTCGGCTGGATGTGTATGCTAAAGAAATAAAAGATGCATTGCCCAAAGTACAAAATTGAGAAAACTTTGTTGTTTTTATGATTTTTGTTATAAATAAAAACGTTGTTACCAATGATTCCGAAGTTTCATCTGTATAAAATCAGAAAATACACAAAAGTCAAAGCATTTATTTCAATTACTTAAACCATTTACAGGCACTTTTGAATTGTCAAGAAGTCAGTCAGTCTGATAATATGAAGCTAGTTACTCCATGGACATTATATTTTTACAAAAATATTAGTTACATCATTAGTAGGGCGCTGGCGTGGCGGCGCGCCGCGTGGGGTTGGTAAAAGGTTACAATAAGGTCTAAAGCATAAACAAAAAAGAAGTCCAGAGTCTTGTCAATGGCAACTTTTATTTTTAATTTTTAATCTGTGATTTAAATTGTCGCCGATGAATTGTCACTTTTTCGGTTTCCCGTGTAGTAAAGTTTATTGCTGTGTTTTTACTAGAAAATAACTGGATTTATTTACTTAAGACAAAATGGTAAGTATCTTTTACAAAACTGAACACATAAAAGCTGTTCTAGGGCATTTATTATGAGAATCCTATGAATATTGGTTATGATAGCGTCACGAACATTACAAAGCATAATTTGTATTTTGTTGTAAAACAACAAGGATTTAGCTATGACCTAGTCCTAATAGGTTCAAATTAATTAGATATTTCAATATTCATAACGATTTACAGTATTATTTGTTAAATTATCTAAAATGTCTCGTGTTCATTTTCCTCTTTTTATTACCCCAATTGTTTTCAGTCTATTTTAGCCTACAATGGAGGCGCGGTGGTCGCAATGAAGGGGAAGGACTGCGTGGCGATCGCTACGGACAAACGTTACGGTATACAGGCTCAGACGGTGTCTACCAACTTTCCTAAGGTGTATCAAATGGGACCCACACTTTATGTCGGCCTCCCCGGCTTAGCAACTGATACACAGACTGTGTTCCAGAGATTAAAATTCAGGTAAGGATTCAGATTTACATCATTGGGACAAAATTGATATCATATCAATATGATTAAACATATCAAAAGTGCTGTGTTGTCAGTAACACAATTATTATTATCGTTGCACTTTCTATACTTCAATATTTAGGAACGTACCTACTTACCTTGAAGATATTCATTCTTAAAAACTCAAAAATATCTCATATTTTGTACAATAATTGCACATAACTAAACCAGATTTATGTCTGTATTTCTAGAATGAACCTTTACGAGCTGAAAGAGAACAGAATGATGAGACCCAAGACATTCTCAGCGATGCTGTCCAACCTGTTATATGAAAGGCGCTTTGGACCCTACTTCATTGAGCCTGTCATTGCTGGGCTGGATCCTTATGATAACCAACCCTACGTATGCAATATGGATCTGGTAAGCTTTCTAACATACAAAAAGTAGTTACATAGTTGCATATACCGAAAACCTAGATCAAGAGTTATCTATGTTTACACCTGCGGGCCTGCATGGTGGATTAGGGCCCACTCCCTCTCACCGAGAGGAGGATTGGGTCCCGGCAGTGGGAACATTATAGGCTGATTATGCTCTATATAATTAATTATGTATGCAGATAATACAGTAACCTGCAAGATAATAACACCCATCTGGCAGGAGGATCTGCACTCTTCCATCAAGGAGCATTCCACCTTCCTCTACTTCAAAAAGTGCATATATTATTCACACCATTTCAGCCTCTTTTCTGTCTCATAATCATTCTCATTGGTGGCTAGCTAAAATTAACTTTGATGTATTGCTAATTTTTTTCCACAGATTGGCTGCCCCAATGAGCCTGAAGACTTTGTGGTGTCAGGAACCTGTTCCGAACAGCTGTATGGTATGTGTGAAGCTCTGTGGGAACCCAACTTGTTACCTGATGATCTCTTTGAAACTATCTCACAGGTAAGAGTATATTGATGACATAAAATTATGTGTGAATAACTCCTCAGCTTCTCCAATGTTGAAGAATCAATCACAGAGCTCTTTGTGAAAGAGCTTGTCCAGTAAAGTAATACCAACCAACTCCACCACATCTGTAGCTATAGCAGCATTTGCTGTGCCCTGATTTGAAGTGTAGAGTCCCAATAACGGCATATTCAGCTTTGTCTCAACCTGCAAGGCCCCTTTTAGGCCCAAGAGAGGATCAATCAATTACTTTCATACAGGCAGCCTTGTCATCTAATAAATAACATGAATATCTTTTTTCCCCTGAGCTACATTGTTTCTTTTCGCAGGCACTAGTGAACGCCGCAGATCGTGACGCGATCTCCGGTTGGGGCGCCATCGTGTACATCATTGAGAAGGATAAGATCACGGAAAAGCATGTGAAGACGAGGATGGACTAGTTGTTTGTAAGATATGCCGTGATCTGGGAGCTTTTACTAATAAAACTATTCTAAAATTTTAGTACCTAGTGTTTTATTTCTTGCCTGTCTTGGAGGCCCGCCCGGTCGAAGTACGTGTAATAAATCATGTCCCACACCACACCCCCTGTGTTATGTGCTATGCTACGATTTATTTTCGTCATCTGTGCTTTTATCTAATTTATGCACAAATAAAAATAACCCTCCATATTTGCAAAGAAATAAATATTTAGATTTACAAAGGTGGACTTAATGCCTTAGACAGTTTGCAGTGCTTTTGTAGTGTAGGTAGGTACATTATAAAAACAAGCACCCGAATTGCGTAACACACTCAATCTGAATCATTTTGAAGCATATTGCTAATCCATTGCTTCATATGTTCGAAAACTGTCTGCTCAACAACGTAAATAACGCAATGAATGTTGTTAAACTGTCAAAATTAATGAAACCCATTGCTACTGATAGTGTTACGCAATTACCCCGCAGTAAGGTAACGTAGTGTGTGGGACATGTGATCATCAGAATGACTGCCCAAAATGACCGATCATCTTTAAAATATTACTAAAATCTAATACCTATCCCCCCCTCGGCTACATGGACCGACGACCTCATGGTGGCGCAGAGGCACACAATGGATGCGCAAGGCAGAGGACGGTGTTGTGGCGCAGCCTGGGAGAGGCTTATTATGTCCAGCAGTGGACTGCGATAGGCTGAGTTAATTGATGGTAGCAAAAGAAACATTGACTTGTTCTTATAAAATATACTTCTTTTTTTTCGTTCTATACAACAATAAATATGTGCTAGTCTTGAGTACCTAAATATAGCTAGTAGTGTGCCTTAGACTATAGAACAGGGCCCGAATTGCGGTATTTTTTTTCAAATGAAACGCAAATGAAGCACGAACGAAGTTCAAACGTTACATGATTTCGTATCGCGGTGTCGTTTTGACACTTACTTCAAACGAAGTTAAAACGCAGACGGAACGCAACTGCGCGTTTGTGAAACAGTTGAAATGAAGCTACTTTTTCTCAAACGTTTCACGAACATACGCTGTGTTTTTGTGTGATACTTGTTTATTTTATTGTGTTTGCTGTAAAAATGTTATATTTAGACCTATTAGAATGTGCTTACGCGTACGACGTAGCCGTAGCTCGTGCGGAGGCTAGGCGGCTGAACGTATTGGCGAGGAAGAGTGATCCGGCTTTCGATCTCAGTGATCGAAAGTTTGTAAAAAGATACCGGTTGTCCAAGGACCTTACTCGGCAGCTGATTTCCGAGTTAACGCCCCACCTTCTACCTACAGTACGTTCAGATGCTTTGGACGTGGAAACTAAGGTAAGAAACCATGTATTTGATGTAGGTAAGGAATGCTCCTCATAAACTATGATACTAAAACTCCATTACCTACTTATGTATTTTTGTTTTAGGTTTTGGTTGCACTAGCATTCTTTGCTTCTGGGTCTTATCAGACTCTTGTAGGAGATAACCGGAATCACTGTGTTTCTCAAGCCAGTGTTTCCAAAGCAATCCGGCAGGTGGTAATGGCTTTAAACAAGCCCTCTATTTTAAACAAATATGTTTCTTTCCCCTTTCAACGACAAGAAAGGGAACAAGTTATAAGAGAGTAAGTATAAATAATACCTTTAAATTTATTGATACTGAATTGTTGATACCTTTTGAAGGAACATATTGATTGAAATTGTTTTTTAGGTTTTACAGACGTTATAAAATGCCGGGACTGCTGGCCTGTGTCGATGGGACCCATGTGGCCATAGTGTGCCCTCAGCATAATGAAGAGAGATTCATGAATAGAAAAGGGTACCACTCTCTAAATGTTTTAATAGTGAGTAACAATGTAAATAATTATGCTAAACTATTAAAGATTATAGACATTTCTATAAGTATTTTTAAATATTAAGCTCATTTAGTATCTCTCATAATTCTTTTGTAGTAAAATGTTTTTTTTTTTTCAGATGTGCGACTCAAATTTAAATATATTATGTGTAGATTCCAGTTTCCCTGGGTCTACTCATGATAGTGTTATATGGGCTCAACACTCATTAAATGCATATCTTGATAGGCTTCACAGGATTAGTGGGGAAGATGTTTATGTTTTAGGTATACAGTATTACCTACATTAATTATCCATTTTATTTTTATGTTGCTTGTACTGTTTATTTAATTTTTTTAAACCAGAAACTTCAAATTCTGTTTTCAATTACAGGAGACTCAGGCCTCAGCCTTGAGGCCTAATACTATGATACCTGTGACAGACCCAGCTCCGGATACCCCTGAGGAGTATTATCAAGATCTGCATTTATCTGCCAGAAATGTAGTGGAGCGTTGTATAGGTGTATTAAAGGCAAGATTTAGGTATGTACAACCTAGGCTAACATACATACAATTTTTAATACTATTAATAATTCTTAATAGTAAATATTATAATTCTAATATTATCTTTTGCAGATGCCTATTGGTGGACCGAAAGCTGCATTATTCACCGGGCGTAGCAGCAAAAATAACAAATGCCTGCTGTAAGCTACATAATATAGCACACAGGGCTAGACTCCCCTACATTCGCCTAACACCGGCCGAGGCGGCACGAGAGCGCGAGTTGACAGAGGGCGCGAGGTACCTGGCGCCGCCGCAACAGGGACAACGTAGGCGCGGCGGCGCCAGCCTCCTCTCCGAGTTGGAGCTAGGCCGCGCGCGCCGCCTTGCCCTTGTACAACGTTTGTGGGCAGATAGACATATATAGCTTTCTTCCTGTATTTGGTAATGATGAATACTTACAAATAAAACATCAACAATTAAAATGATTTATTTATTGGTATAATAAACCATTAAGATTATACTAAACTTACACCTACACAAATAAAGTATGTGCTTAAACAAAAAATTATTAAAGCTACTGTATATATAATAACAATTAGAAATAAGAAACAAAAGAACATAAGTACAATTAAAATGATTTATTTAATGGTATATCAAACCATTAACAAATTATACTAAACTTACACCTACACAAAGAAAGTTCTTACCCAAAAAAAAAAATGAAAGCTACTGTATGTATAATAAGAATTTGAAATAAAAAACAAAAGAACGTAAGTAGGTAGTTAAATCCTATTCTGGCTGCTGCTGAATTTGTTGTGAAGCACAGTACTGAAAAAAAAGAAATAATTCTGTTGTAATTATTACTTACTTCAAGGGAGCTTTGAGTTAAAAGGGTAGACTACTGCTTAATCCCCCTAAATAGATAAACTAAAATTACCTGTCGACTCATTCTGTCTATACTTTCGGCAATTAATTTAAAACTTTGTGACAGAGTATTGATTGCCACTGCAGTTTCGTGTGCAGCTTGAGCATTTTTGTTGGCAGCCTGTGCATTTTCTAAAGCAGTTTGCGCTTTTAATTCTTCTATCTTTATTATCATCTTCCTAGATTCATCTAGAGCACTTCTGGCAGCTAAAATTAAAACATGGTTAATTATTGAATAATCTTTAAAATAATAATAATAATATTCTTATCCTTAGATTTTATTAGATGGGTAGTTGCCTGGGTGTTAAGTGAATATTTAGATTTAATTTTAGTATTTTGATTACTGAAGTAAACAATATGAAAGTCCTTATACTGATATTTTTTACGGTAATAAAATTAAAGATTTAGCTTACATTGTACTTGAGGTGCTGATGGGGTCTGATGCGAGACCGACGGCTGTGCTGTAGGAGCCCGAGAAGCACGCACAGATCGTCTATGCTCCCTTGTTCTTCTGGCTCTGTCTGTGAAAACATCAACAATGATAAAAACAATTAATTAACTAACTAACCTACATTCTTAACTAATTATCTGGTAGTTATATAATTATTTTGTACCTGCTGTTGGTGTGGCCAAGGGTTCCAATTGAGATTGGAGGGGCTCTATTTCCTCTTGAAGCACAGGCTGACGAAAAGGCACTTCTACTTCATCCTCATGCTCTGCAGCTTCCATATTCAGTCTGTAACAATAAAAATAAATATAATAAGTATAATAACATTTATAAATTGGTAAATATTCAAAACCAAAATAACTGTCTTTTTAAGATATTGAGAAAAAACACTTACACTAATGGTGAAATATTTCCACCTTCTACCAGCATTTCCACAATATTATCACTGTCTACAGTGATATGTTCTACAATAACATCCTCTGATTCATGCAGAGTATCACCCTGGAGTAGAAAGAAAAAATATTAAAACACAAATGGTGAAAACCTGATCATATTACAAAATATAGGTTTACTAACTTCATTCACAGCAAAATGCTCCTGCGCTACATTCGGTAGGGGACCAACATCTCTGCCTATAATATTGGCCACTTTGTCCTCCAGTGGGGTCAGTGTGGGAGCATTGCTGGGTCCACCTCCTGTAGCACGTTGGCTGGCATTAATTTTTAATAATTTCGCCCTAACTTTCGTTTTTTGGTCATTCCACGCCTGAAAGATTAGAATATTATAATAACATAACTCATTTGTTTAGATTAGGTATCTATTTCCCACCACATCATGAATACTGAATGATCAAAATTATAAACACTTGATTAATTATGAAAGAGCGAGATTTAAGCATTATAATCCAATTCAATTCTAATTGGAACTAAAAAAGTACACACCTTTGACCATTCTTTTGCTGTCCTTGCAGGCCCTAAGCCATTAAGCGATTCAGCGCACTCTTGCCAGAGCCGCTGGGCAACTGCTCTTGCCTCCTTGGATCTCACCCGACCGAGGGCGAGGTCTCGATGTCCTTCCAAGAACTCGAGCATTACCTCTAGCTGCCGGACTGTTGTGCATCTGCGTCGCTCTTCCATTTCTTAAAGAAAAATCATAGTTACATGATCTAACCTACAAATGTTTCCGTTTATCTTTTTAATAAAGAATTCGGGTTAAAGATTGAACATAAATTCACTTACCAAAGCTGTTGAAATCCACTATACAACTGGCACAAAATTCTTTCACTAGATTCCTCATCGTTAAAACCACTTGAATCACTTCCACTTAAAATCACTTCCAAGTAGGATATAAATTAAAGTTATAAATGTCTTCGAAACACTCGCATACTTTTGAGTTGCATACAAAAACAAAAACAAACAAAAAAATTAAAAACATCTGAAGCATCTGTCAAAACTCAAACTGTCAAAACGCAGTAGAGCTATCCCATAAAACTTCAAATCGACCGTCGACTACACTTAAAAAGCACACTATTCATCAATACTAAAGTCACATCTCTAAAATTTGATATTTGCTTACAGTCCAATTGCGTTCCAGCTTTGTTTCATCTTTGTTAGCACGTGAACTTTACCGCGATACCAAACTCCGCACCGACTGGACTGCTACTGGAACTCAAGCAGAGATGAAACGCGGACGTATTAAACATATTTTAAATTACCGCAATCGGGACCCAGTTCCACAGCTCAATATTTAGGTTGCTGTAACACGTGGGCAGCTCTAGGGCTAACATACGAGGTCTTTACTGGAACTCGAAGATATACAAGCGGGGCAAAGGCTATAATGATGATAATGACAACACATGTTACTGTTATCACGAGGCCTTTTCTCTGACGGAGGATCTGGCCCAACGTTGGCTGGTTCAGCTGCTGACGAACTGGACGTGGAGGGGCTTCTTTTTCTAACTCTGGTTTCAAGCTGTTTGCAGTAATAGCTTCACTCATCTAATGAGCTTTTTCAAACAATCTTTGGTCAGTGGGTCGTCTTAGGGGCGGCAACCATCTAATTGGAACAAAATAATTAGGTATGCCAACAATAACTTCAACATTGCTCTGTGCTTTTGTGAGAGAGACAGTCTATCAAAAAGTACGCTGTGAGAGACGCCACAATTTTGCCAACATCGTGGGGTCGTGCTTGCTACTATTATAATATTGTAGTCTTTGCTTGCTACTTATTAGTAATCTGTGGGTCGTGCCAATTTATAGGTTCAATTACTGATTATCAAATCTAATTGACTGACCATCAAACCCTGGAGATTGATCCAAGGAGTATGTTGGTTGGTTGTCTAAAGTCCCCCTTACATTAGTGTAAGGGGGACTTTAGACAACCAATTTTCGAGCTCGCTTCGCTTGCTTCAAACCTAGATTATTGTACAGACGCCAGCACATCAACCTACTACAATCTATCAAATTTCTTCTAGATTTTCAACTTTATCGCTAAAGTTGATTGGAAAAATTTGACAGTATCGGGTAGCTACCTACGATCCTTTAATTCTCTTCTAATGAATGTATTTTTTTAATTCACGATTAGTTCTCATATTTTCTTTCCCCAAATCCTAACCAGAATGTTATCTAAATCTTTACAAACCATTTTCCTGTTTAACAACGCAACTGTACATATTCCAAGTATCCCTACGAGTGGAGATATATCAGCAGGGATATAAGGAACAGGGAGTTCTGTGAATGCAAATCTACTCCATGTTGTAACTACTGTAATTCTTGCACTGTAACTCAAGTTATTACTGTGCATGTACAGACGCCAGCACATCAACCTACTACAATCTGTCAGATTTCTGTAATAGATTTTCAACTTTATCGCCAAAGTATAAGGTTCAATGTTGATTGGGAAAATTTGACAGTTAGGGGTAGCTTGATGTGCTGGCGTCTGTACTTAGAGAATTGAATGTGCAGGTGTCCAAAACTTACTGATGTATTTTCAATCATGAACATTCAGCCACTTTCTATGCCAAAATAATTTTAGGGAGTAAAGGAATAAAGAAAAAACGTTTGTAATGCAGAAACTTTATAAACCGAATATTTAAAAAATTAAGTTTCAATTTTTCATACACATTTTTTGTCTTTACAAGAGTAGTAGACTAGAGAATTAACATTTCAACCGTGTTGCTTACATGCCGAATATGTTTGTATGTAGCGAAGCTATCGTTTAATAAATATATGCCGTACACTGCGGGCTCGTGGCTTCAACCGTCACCGATAACAAGATAAAACCTATTCGAAATAACATAACTACAAATTAAAATACAATTACCGACCTAAACAATGGCAACACATATGACATAATTTGAATCATTTCATGACTAACACATTGTTCAGGAATATGTAGACAGGGGTTCAGGATAAAATCAAAAAAATCCTCTTCACTGAGAGAGGGTAACAAAGGATTTCACTACTGAAGTTGACTACCCTTTAACAAAAGAGTACATCACTTCGTTATTAATTTAGACACATGAAGAAGTGGACAACTCGAAATCTAACATAAAATTAATATCTAAAAGTAAACAATATCTATCACAAAAAAAAACTAACATCTGACAAATTATTTCAAATCGAAGGCACACCGAATGGAGCCCTGAATACTGATTTTCATGAATAATATTATGTAATATTTCCCCGATAAACAGTCAAAAGTTAAAAAGAATTACATGAAGAGCGATATAATTATTCTGAGGTCAGCTAAACATTCGATATGGCGTGTTCGATCACGCTAGTCGATGGCGCGAAGGAATCGACACCTAAAAAGTATAAAATTTACCATTATTATTAGTACACCGTAAACGGCACTTGAATTTTCACAGAATAAATCACAAAGACTTTATAACAATCCAAGTCTTATTCGAAATATAGAATAATAAATAACAAAATCTTACATCATACTATTAAAAACACTACTCTAGACAGAAACTAAGCGAACTAGGTATGGGTATATTGGCAAAAACGACATTATGTAATGGGTGAAACACCGACTCTTAACAATGGCCGTTTCTTTTATACAATTTTGGACTCAACTGTCCTTGTAATAGAATACATAGTTAAGTTAGTTAACGAGTACAATACCGAATACGAATACACTGATAACAGTCTTCCCTGGGAATCGAACATTATGAGGTTTATTGAGTGCTTTCGACTACGAGATATTTGAGATAATCCTGATAGTGTCAACGCCACAGATATAGATACACCTAGATAACGCAAGAGCAACTACTTCGCGTGCCCAGCTTACGTACAAAAATCGTAAGCCGCCACTTTCGCGCTCAGTTCTGTGTACAGCTGGCTGGGTGAGCGTGAGCGCTGGCGCTAGGCCCCGGGGGTGGCGCGAGACGGGTGCCGCACGCGGCGGTCTTTGAATCAATTTTTCCATCGCTAAATAGTGCTTGTGACGTCATAGTAGGTAGTCAACAAACGGCACGCTTGGATTTCATACAGATCGTGATACTTGCGTTATCTAGGTCTACTATATCTATGGTCAACGCACATTTTGATATTTTCAATCAACAATAGACCTCATACGCTTCTAAAAGTATGGATCGAAACAAATCTATTTTTATTAACAACATTCCACGTCTAGATTTACTACTATTTAAAAACTCAAATTCAAAATCGTTTATTGACAATTTCATAAGTTAGTTCTCTGAGTCGATCCATACTCCCCAGGGGAATATTCTCACAACTTTTATTATGAACAAAACATGTATGTACTTCAAACAATATACAATATATTATACCGAAGGCATTACAATTAGATATACAGGGTGGCGCACAACCAGTTACCATGGATTCAGCATAATGATTTTGAAGCAGAACCCTTGAAATTTTTCATCAGTTATTTAAAGAAAAATTTGTACGCTTCGGGGTCTAGAACCATGTGCTGAATTCATGGTTACACATTACGCATCGATGTCCCTGCCATCCTGAATACAATATATCGAAGGCAGTGCAATCAGATATATAATACAACGGCCAATTATAATAGTATACATGTAATTTCATTGATAAATTTAAATTGGCCAACCATAACACGTCAACATCCTAATTCAATGATATTTTAACATTTTTATTTATTCATTATAATTTGTCAATACTAAACTACGCGTTAGCGGAACATTATAAAAAGCTAATAACGAGTTATGAAAATTATTGCGAACGTGCTTTGAGGTTTTATTATAAGAGACTGTGTTTAACTAACCGCACTTATTCAGCTTTTGTCCATAGAAAACAACGATTTTGTATGAGATGCGTACGCATCCGTTCAGCCGCGGAAAGCTGAACCGACTCCTTACAAAATCGTTGTTTTCTATGGACAAAAGCTGAACAGAGCTGAATAAGTGTGGTTAGTCCCTAAGACTGCATTACGACTGCAAATTGCATTCGGGTAGACTGGGTGACAACAATGGCAACACACACAGCTGCAGGCAGTTTGCTTTTAGTCGAAATGCAGTATGTTCACAAAGTTTGAGTACATATACATTGGCAAACACCGCTTTATCATGAACATGGTGTAACAGCGACTTATACAAACCGGTGACAGAATATTACACCGTATTACGTGATTCGGTGGGTGGCCGGTCACAGAGACATTTGTATGGGTGAGCCCTCGTTTTTGTAGTAACACATCTGCCGAAATTACGCGACGGAAATTTGGTGTGCTTACGCCTGCAATGCTTTACAAAATTACCAGCAACACACGTGTTTGCCAACGTGTATGCACTTTAAAAAGTTCAATTTTTGAAGCGCTCAAAATTATCTATTTCGCTAGTAATAGTGAAAGTAAATAGTGAAAGGAAATGAGCGATTCATAAATTGAACTAAAGTTTATTTTAAATGTATATTTCATCAGGTATTGGGGGACAGTGCGCAGTAGCTTTATTACTAAATTCGAGGCTGCCTTAAAACGCCTTGTATTTCAAATACACATCGCAGAATCGTAACTTAACTTTCTTAATTAATTCTCACATCACTCCATCTTAGATTTAAATCAACTCCTAGCTAATCTAACTCGTATGCGTAACGTAGTTGTACAACCGCAGACAATGACGTTTGACCACATTTCACCCTTATACCCTGAGTAATAAGGTTGAAAAGTGGTGTCCGCGGTCATACGAGTCACAATAGAAATTTTATTGTGACTTGTGTGCAAAGGACAACAGTCTTTATACCAAACACACACACACACACAAGGCAGCCTGGAATTCAGCAATACAATAAAGATTCAAATAGCACAAAACGGACTCGAAGTGTAAGAATAAAACGTGAATATTGTCAAAAAGGGTCCGCTTATTATTATTATTATTGCAAACATCAAGACGAAAGTGTAGAACATTATTAATTGTAAAAATATGGGTCCCTTTCATCCCGTAACCGTCCATGTTTCGGACAATGACCGATCGGAACTTCATTCGTGCTAGATCGTAGAATGCCCGACCCGAGGTAAGAACTTGCGTCGCAAATACAGTACTTCCGAGTTTAAGAAAAATTGCTGCTTTGTTTAGCCTTTTCTGTCACATGTGTGACAGTCTCGCCAGTATACTGAAGTATACCGAACCCCGTTCGTATTTTTCGGACGAAATTCTGTCAATTTCCCCTCGGTTCGACATATCCATTCCACAATATAGCACAAATCTGTCTGTAAACGTGTCTATTGCACAACTGTGTTAATTCGCATGCAAAGCGAATAAAATACGATATTTAATTTGATAAAAACGACAAACTTCTCGCCAAACTGGCCGATAGTTTCACATAATCGCTAATATCAATTACATGCCTCCTCACTACGAATTTTTTTAACATTATGAATTTTATTTATTTTTGCAATTATTTATTTTCTCAATAAGAATCGACGTTATTACACTTACTGTATCGTGGAACTTGTCTTTGACAAGATAGGTGTGCTGCACATTTGTTCGGGTCGGCACGATTCGGCACAGCCGGCCGGCAAAATATATCTTCATTTACCGCCCGGCTAAATGCCTAATAATTCGGACCCGGACAAGTGTGTAGCACCCGTTATAACAACATTTAAGCGGTGCTTCTTTCAGTACGTAACTACGTGTAAAATAATAAACGTCAAAAGCCGAGACACCTATAATTTATCGACGTCACCCGAATTCTGCCAATATAAGGGTGACAACACGTTTACACATACACATCAGCATTTTTCTTTTATCTCAATCCTTTTCTGCCTCCCAGAATGGAACGGAATTCTCGCTCTAGAACGAGACATCCGTTCCATTCACACACAACAGCACTTTCTATGCGAAGGATTGCGGATTGACAGCGGTCTTCTCGCTCTATCAAATGAATCCTTTAAGTGACAGAAAGAGATAGAGAAACGAAAAAACGTATAAGTATGATTTCACTCTTAGAACACGTAAGCCGGGTAAATTGAGTAATTATTTTGTAACTGTCTTAACAGAAAACGCGTCTAAATAAACTACCAGCCCTTTATAATCTACGTCACCCTGTAAACTCCAATTATTAAAAACAAAGGATCATGAGCGAACTTAATTAGGTCTAATAAATGAGCTAGCGGGAACTAAACGATGAATGTAGAGAAAACATTCGAAACTTAGCCCAGGTGGCAGCACAGGCGATTTTATTACTCGACCTTTTTTCTTCGCGCACTGGATTTTCAACTCTTGGTATTGGGCCGATAGTTTAAAATCCAATAGAGCATTTTTTTAGCAGACCGTACAAAATCGAGTGCGCGACAAAAATCTCCCGTGCTACCTGGGCTTATTGAAATCGTTCATACATTATTATCTTTTATTTCGTTATGAAGTCTATCCATACTGATAAAAAAACTACGAAAGAGAAAACTAGAAAAAATTGTATCTGTTCAGTCCAAAATATTCGGTGATGGCGCTACAGTTTCTTGAGTTAATTTTATTTTTTGTGTATTTTTTTTTTTCATTTGCTGTCAATGAAGACTTTCTAACAAGGACCTCATTCTTTGTCGAGTGGAAATCCTCATGAATGTCCCTCTCCCTACATTTTTAAAGGAAGGGATCATTATATTAACGTATAACCGAAGCAGCCGTAGAAAAAAAATACTATATTCAGCTAATCTTGAAATATAATTATAATTTTAACGTTAGGCAATGTTCTGAATTCGTCAAGATACAGTAGCGCCATCTATAAGTAGTATAAACACGGAGTAGTAAACATATGGAGTGCTAAAGTGCGGACGAAAACGAGTGTCTTTTTAATAGCTGTAGCAGAGGTATTGCCAACTTGTTTGTTTTTTTTTCTGTATGTTTTTTTAGTGTGGTACAAACCAACTTTCTAGTGTGTCAACGCATTATTAGTAGTTCCACTAAGAAGTTACATCGGTATGACACTCTTACCTCCTTTTAGCGATTCAATGTATCCCCTAACACATAGATATGACCATCGCCAACCATTTCGATTCAACAGCAACTTGACTCACATTTCATTGATTGACTTACGAGTAGAGTTGTTGTTGAGTTGATTCGATGTGCGAGAGCCACAAACAACATTTGACGTGCCTTTAATTTGATAGCCATTAGCCCTCCATTTGCTTACCAATCCGTGACGTGTAATAAGTACTAAAAGAAGCACCGGTGCACTGGGCCCGCCTAGTTGCCCTCGATGGCCTTAGCTACGAACTCTATGAACCTCTTCCCGTACTGTTCGGGGTCGCAGGTCGATATGCCGTCGACGTTGCTGCCGTATTTCACTGTCTTTGCTGCTTTCGCCGCCTGGAAATTGTGAATTTAGTTGTAAAAGCTTGAAAAACAATAGAACGTACTTTAAATACTCCTTAGTACCACCGATATTTCAAGTACGATTTTTTTTATCTCTTACCATAGCTGCATAGGTAGGTCCATAGGATTTAAGACGGCAACGGAGACGGAAATTCTTCTCAATATGGGGTTGATACATGGCTTTTATGCAAAGCAAACCAGTTTATAACCGAAAGCAGTTTAATAACCGACAAAAAATTCAACGCAGGTCCAGAATCATATACTGAATTTAGTTTGCATGTCCCTGCCAGCCTGTATTTCTCCAAAACTCCTGGATATGTACATGTGTGTTATATTTACCTGCTTCTTGACTCCGTAGTGCGTCAGTACGTCAATCAGCGCAACGAAGTAAATCTCTTTTTTGGGGGCACCTGAAATCGTAGAAAGGCACATCATCATATATTTTTTGTGGCTGTAGTTTCAGTCGGTTTCAATTCTGATTTGTATAATACAATCAGTCAGTTGCATTAGTGTTAATGCGATCATAAATTAAAAAGTGTAATCTGCGTTCGCGATTTAGTGGCCAAACATGAGTTTTTGGAAAAATAACTTTAATTCCTACACACTAAAGTTCAGTTTGTGCTATAACTTCAAACATGTGCTTTGGTTGAGAGAAACAATGATCAAAAATAATATAATATCATAACAAATTATAAATAAAATAGGTACTCAAGTACATAAATAGGTTATAAACTTATAATACACATGCATATTTACTTTAATATATACTTATAATCTAATATAACAATCTCGTGTCACAGTGTTTGTTATCGAACTCGTCCGAAACGGCTTGACCGATTTTTATGAAATTTTTTGTGTATATTTGGTAGGTCTGAGAATAGGTTGTAGGCTATTTTTTTTTTTTCAATACACCGTTTGCGGGGTCAACTAGTATATAATATATACAAATTCGGCCCCACACAGCTAATTCACAGCAGCATGAACTATTCTCTCTCTCCATTCTTGCGGAAACAACAGACACTGGTGCCGATTCTCTTGTACACCGAACTAAACTAACTAAACTATCACTAAAATTCCTTACTTTTTGCTATGAGAATCTTACAGCTATTCTGCATGAAAAATTCTCTAAATTTAAAAATAATTTTGACACAACTAAAATCGAATTTGACAATTGCGACTCGTCGACACGTGGTACTTGTTTGCCCTACCCGTGATTTTTTTTTAGAGCCGCAGGCGTGCAGGGGGCAGCCTTGGCGTGTTTTTTAAGGAATTTTTCACTTTTTGTATGGAAAATATGAAAAATTATTACCTACATGTTGAGTTTTAGGGGGGTTTATGGGTGTTATAAAGGGGGTCGAAATTTTCATTATTTTTGCGATAGGACACACCATTTTCGAGATATAAAAAAAAGAAAAAAAAAATACTGTACTGTTTTTGCATCTGAAGTCGAGGTGTTGGTGTGACTTTCTGTTCATTTTTTTCTTCAACGACAACTAATTTTATTTCATACCTTTTTAATCGCGATTAAAAATAGTCAGATTTAGTTAAACAATCTAAATTTTAGGTGAAAAACGTGTAATTCAGAATAGCAAAATTGCCATGTTCAATAGATTAAATAACTCAGTGCCATCTTAGTGCTGTCAAACTAAAATATAGTTAAGTTGTGTCACTTTAGTCAATTTCAGAATAGGAAATCGTCGTTTGACAGGAATAAACTAAATTTTAGTGATTTTTAGTCTAGTTTAGAGGCATTTGTGACAAGAGAATCGACACCACTAACGCCGCTGACGCTATTGTACTATTAACTTACTCTCTTGGCTGGGTATGGCGTATATGTCGAGCTCGGGAATGATGCCCTCGTACCGCAGCGACGACTGGCGAGCGAAGCCGCGCGGACTGTCCGGTGGAGTGTTGTAGCCCCATCTGAGGGGACACATTGGAATATTAGGGCTTTGTACGAAGACATCATCATCTGCCTAGCCTTTATCCAACTATATTGGGTCGGCTTCCAGTCTAACCGGATGCAGCTGAATACCAGTATTTTACATGTTGCGACTGCCTACCTGACCTCCACAACCCAGTTACTGGGTAACACGATACCTCTTGGTAAGACTGGTTGTCAGACTTTCGGGCTTCTGACTACCCGTAACGACTGTCAAAAGATTTACAAATGACAGCCGGAACCAACGGCTTACCGTGGTCATCTCAGTGTTCAATTTGCTACAAAATAAACATTATTTTAAAAAAAATTGAGTGTTACCGATCGCCATGATGCCTGGTATCGGTATCGCTGTCGGTATCAGTGTCTCCGTTGTCGCTGTCGTTCTCTGCGTCTCGTTGTCTCGCCGCCTCGGCCTCCGCCTCGCCTCGCCCGCACTCGTGCATGCCCAGTAGGAGGGAGTAGTCCATCAGGTGGAGCTTTGTTAGGAACTGCAAATTAAATACAATATTTGTAATAAAACGTCTGTTTGGAAGGGTTAGTACTAGTTTGTATGAAAGGATGTCTGTCAACTACTACTATACTCTGAGACATGAGACATTTCAATGAATCTTCCCAACTATTTTGGGGTCGGCTTCCAGTCTAACTGAATGCAGCTGAATACCAGTATTTTACTTAGAGCGACTGCTTATCGGACCTCCACAACCCAGTTACTGGGTAACAAGATACCCCCTTGGTAAGACTGCTTGTCAGACTTTCGGGAGGCATGAGACATTTATCCTAGAGTTTAATTACACTCCTCGAAAGTTTGATTTTACAACCATAGTTAATAACCTCCCGTTAGTCGGTAGTCGGTCCGTTCCCGTTAGTTGGTAGTGAGTACCCTCATTAGGATATAGATTCAACTCTACTTTAATCCGAGCATTTCTTAGACTCCTGGCGCATGGTGGATTCCCTGCTACTTGATTAATTGGCACCTCAGACCTGATCAAACGGCCAAATAATGTCCTACCTAACTTTTACACCTCGCAAAGTATGAAACTCCATAAGGTTCTTTATTGACGTGAGAAGTTGACAGAATACAGTCTCCTATCATTTCAGAAGCTAAAGAAATGAGGTTAAAACATATCCATCACATCATAATTTTTTTTTAAAGTTAGTCGTTATATTTTACATGATTTACCTCAACATCAGCAGTAAGGGTCTCCAACAACTTCTCTTTGGCGGCATCACCGATGTCAATGCGCACTCCTTGTTTAATGAAGTCGTTGTCTTTCAGTGTGGGCAGGTCTTTCTCTAGCTCCTTCTCTGAAGCCTCACGGTCTACTGTTGAGCCTTTTAGGTCGTATTTCCTATAATGAGAGAGATGAGAATGAATGAATGACATCAGGTTTTAAAATTCATTCAAAGTCAAAGTCAAATCATTTATTTAAAATGGGCACATTAAAGGCACTTTTGAACGTCAAAAATTACAATAAAACGAAATTGATTCTAGTCGCCCTTTCCAAAAGGTAGTTTTCATTATACATTCAACAAAGTTGAATGGGTGATAAACATTGGAACTATAAATTGTATATGCCGTAATAATCCGTCTTTGCCAAATTCTTCTTCAGCTTTAAAAGAGGACGGTTACGTGTCAATACGTCGCAGTCGCTGCAACTTCTTGCAGTTACCGCTTTGTCTTTCTGTTGCCGCTAGTGGCTGTGATGTGTTTACGTCATGGCTAGAGTTTGCAGACAGATTGTTGTGTTTGCGATATGGCTGGCCGCTAGTGCGCGGTCTCGCTGGTGGTTGCGTTGTGGCTGCAACGTGATCTGATGTGGTCGGTATCGCCCACATGGTTAACTTTGACGGTCAAATGTGGTCCGTGTGAATAAACTATTCATTTTCATACAAATTAGCGGCCATCCACGTGTTGATTGTTGTGGTACATGTGACCGGGCCCTTATCAACTTGATTTATAAACCATGATAACAACTTTCCTTATCTATAAGGAAAACCTGCGGGTTGTCTCTAATCACTAACGATAACTAGTTGAATGTCAGGGCTGAAATAGCAAAACAAGCTTGGGTGCAGCAGGATTGACCACAAGGTCAGCCCAGTGATGATTTTACCACTGTTATTGGCTAGTACTTACTCGAATGGTTTCTAAATTCACCATTTGTAAAAGACGTTTATTTTGGGCTCCTTGTTTTATTCCCAGAAAGTACAAAAAATATCCCAACCTCAAAAATAAACTTGTGGATATTACAGGCGTAATATGATTCGTTTTATGGGGCAAAAAATTATCTTGGATGGAACGACCAAATAGGTAATTTTCTCTTCCTTAGAGATACTTTTATTTTTAACCCTAAACTACCGACTAAGCTCTCCCTAAGCTAAAATAAAACATGTTTTACAACAATACCTGTGTATGTTGAGGTGGTTGGAGAACACGTTCCTTGTGGCGACGAGGTAGTGCTCGATGCCGTCCACCGTCAGCCGGTACATGCCCAGGTACTGAGGCAGGAGTGTCTTACCGTGACGCTCCACTATGTACTGGAAATAATAATAACACTGTTGTTAAGCTATGTGTGGAAATTATAAAATAATCTTTAAAATCCTACCTGATATATATTTAAGACCTAATGATAAATGATTTCATTTCTGTAAGTAGATTTGTACAAACACTTTTACACGTCAATCATATTTTAAAAACTAGATGAGGTCAGCGTTTCCTATCTGATCACCTACTCTAAGAAGAAAGACTGAAACAACTCAGAGGTCACACTCTCGTTTAAAGTCCAGGCAGATCATGTGAAGACCATGTAGATTAATGTCTGAAATGGTTTTTTGAGGACATAACCACACAGATTGATTGGATCTGTCCAGTCAGTCATTCATTTGTCAGTAATTGTACAGCTCAACTCAAAACTTTAAAACAAGTTTGTCCGTTTATATTTTTGTCTCAACTGTTTCTTTTGCAGAAATAGTATGCGTCAGTGATGAAAAATAATATCTTAATCTGTCATAAATTAAAAGAAATGGATTGGTGATTGCAATATCCGATTTATTCAGCGAGAACGTGCCAAAATCTATAAGAACTTTTGCGAAATCTGCGAGAAATGAGGGCTCATTACAATGCCTAACACCACACTTCAATGTTGATTGCACCATACAAAAAACTAAGATTAAGTTGTTTGCTGTTGACTCGTGAATTATTTGCAAACTTATTGCCCATAGTAACAAAACGCAAATAAAAACGACCCATATTCTTCTGAAACTAAACCAGCCTGTCTTAGAAACAAAGATAACCTGCATTACATTCTAAAACAAACAATAATTTACACAAAATCATTATAAATTACTCACACCAGTGATAAAGATGCTATCTTTCCCATATTATTGGAAGTAACACAGTACGTAGGTACTTTCTACGATTAGATAGGGAAGACTATCTTTTGTTTACAAGCCGATTGATAATTTGATAACTTGTCAATATCTCTCAACATTTGAATAATGATACATTTAAAGTCTATTCAAACTTATATTTCAAATTAATATTATTTCAAGTTAAACAAATATAAACTTTATTTCAATAGGAATTAAGTTGATTTTAGAGTGACTAGCACTATTGAAAAAGTTATAAAAATGTTTGAAGTTGTAGCGTAAACTGAGCTTTATTGTGTAGGATTTAAAGTTATTTTTCCATAAACTCATATTTGTTTACATTTTTGGCAAATAAATCGCGAAGATTAAGTGCATGGCCTGGTATTATGATGAAGTATTGATAATAATATCGTTTATTGCGGATCACACATAAAAAAATTAAGTAATTTAAGTGTATTTTTATATTCTGCCCCAGGCCATGCACTTAATCTTCGCGATTTATTTGCCAAAAATGTAAACAAATATGGGTAAACTATGTATACTTACAAACAAACCTATCGACAACTAATACTACGTGGCTCAACACATGTTGGCACGTGCCTCTGCACCCAGTGCCTACTAAAGGGACTGTCCACCTTGTCAAACAATGTCTTTAGGATGCTGTTGGAACCTCCGCACAATCTACTCATTATTGACGCCGCCCTCTTTCTCATTATGGCATGAAAATCATCAACACGGGCTTCCGCGAAAGCCCCAGCAACATCCTAAGTCAATTATTATACTGAACGCGTAGGACGTTGTAAGCCCTCTGCGTATACTTCACCCACAAGCTGCACGCATTAATGCCACTGCCAAAAAGGGATGGTGCTATCGGCCTTTTATAGCTCTGTCTCTCTCTCTCACAATGGAAAAATGGCGGCATTAATACGTATAATACAGCCCCTGAAGATTTCTTGCTGCATTTAGTATGTATGTATGTTATTTATGGAGTTTAAAAGAGACTTTGACCCCGTGTTTGCGTCGCCATTTCTTCTCAGGGAAGTCAGGTTGGAAATGTCGACACCATCTAACTTATTTTTTTACTAGCTGCGCCCCGCGGTTTCACCCGCGTAAATGTAGATCCCGTGAGAATAGCAGGATAAAAAGTATCCTATGTGTTAATCTGATGTATAAGCTATATTACTGTAAAGTTTCATCAAAATCCGTTCATTAGTTTTTGCGTGAAAGAGTAACAAACATTCTCACAAACTTTCACATTTATAATATTAGTAGGATATGACGTGTAAAAGTTAATACATTTACAGAATAAATAATTTCAATTTTAAAAGCGTGATACGCAATTACCCCGCTGACACACAGCCTACGGACAACGTGCCACGTAGAACACATAAATTCACGCTTAAATTCTCCAGAAGTAGCAGAGGGAGGTTGCCAGAGGTGTTTAGTACACCTACATTTCCACACAACAACACACACATCAACACACACTCACACATCAACACATCAACTGGGCAAAACCCAGCCATGTACAGTCAACAAAAGAGATAAGAAAACAGGATCGTCGGATACAGGTCAAGTTTAATAAGAAACCGATGGATGTTCTCGAATAAAATTTAATTTTAATAGAAAACAAACAGCTCATTTATCAAATTAAATTACAGTCGACAAAATCCATCGGTTTCATACTAAACTTGAACTGATCCTGCATACTTATCTCTTTTGGTGACTGTACATGGCTGACATACCAGACAGGACACGAACATTCATGTCCCAGCCAGGACACACACAATATTACTCGAATAAGTAAATCACATTTTCAGCAGCCTAAGCTAGTAATACTCACGGGATGGTATTGCTTAAGGAACGAGTGCATCCTCTCAACCTCCTCGGAGGTCAGGGTCTTGAGGATGAACAGGCGGTCGTAGCTCTGGTAGAACTTCGCCCCCGACTTGCCAGAGGAGTCGTCAGGGATCGGCTGAGATCTGCCAACAAAATGTCAGTGTTTGTTCAATTTACTTTTTCAACATTAAAGCTTTCCCATATACCTCCATTTACCTGACACACTTTTCCGATAAGCTTACTATAACCAATATGAACCCCGTTACCGCGTATGCTGATATCATAATACATAGATCAATGGTTTGCCCAACAACTGCCGTTTAACGAACTTTTTCAATCACCACTCCCTTGAACCAATGTCATCCTTTATGCTAGTTCTAAGTCAATTTGTTTTTAAATCTTTCAATAGCGTTTGTGTTCATGTGATCAACACAGCGTGACAGCTACTTTATTTCTCAAGACTTGATCAGATATAATAGAAAAAAATATATCTGGGCCAGATAGGTTACTCAAAACGACCATTAGTGGTACACCATACAAATTCTATACATTGCCCTAACAGACCCAGAATTCTAGATTCTGATGGCCTGTCAAGCATCTCTTTCAATCAAAATAAACTATAGTATCAGATTTAAACTACTTTTAAGATTAATTCATGACTATATTGATCTAGAAACGAGGCTTAAGTGTTTTATGATGATTGATAGTGATATGAATACCTATGTAATTGCAGAGTTTATATTTATTTCTATTTTATTGTCGCTATAACAATACACGAGGTCATTCTATTAACAGAGTCATCAACTCGGCTTGGTCCGCCCGAGTTTGCCTCGTACTGGAGCTACCGGCTAAAGGCCGCCGGCTCACTAAGCGGCACGGAGCAGCATGGCATAGCAAAGGAGTTTCGTAAGCGGAAATGATTTTGAATGTTATTTTCAGATTCTTAGCATACTCACATTTCGTTGATATTGTCACAAGGGGACGTGAGCATATCGCGGGAGGCCTTGACCGTGCCTTCCCGCGTCGTGCCGCCTAGTAAGCACCGGCCTTAAATGTGAGCAGCGTATACTTATAGTATTGTGTAGTACTCTTGACAACAATTTGTTTGAGAATTAAAGGAAATTGATAGCAGTCCTTCCCGTTTAGGAGAAAGGTTTGATAAAGGACATATTATATTCCGGCTGTTATCTCTTTGAATGGCGCCAATGGCGGTTCGAAATTCTTGTATAAAAATTTTTGGTGTTTGAGTTTTTTTTTTCTAAACGTTGGTATCTAATGTTGGTACAAAACCAAGAAGTGACACAAAGCTTATTGAAAAAGTTGATTAAGAATTAATTTATTATTTTAAACACTCAAACCGCTGCTATGTTAACGTTTATGTAAATCAATATGTTTCCTGTTGTAGGTAAAGTTCTACTGATACGAAAATAATTTCCCATTAATACGAAAGCTAAACAAAACACGGTACTGCATCATTATTTTAATGTATTCCTAATGCTTTTATTTTCGAAGGACGTGCTGGCGACAAACAACGTATAATTTTGTTTTTACGTCTAACCAAATTTGTTAGAGGTATTCCTCGAAGCGCTACCATTTTGAGGCGCACCTAATTTTGACTATGTTTAGCGGGTTCTGCAGGATATGTCCTAATTTTCAGGATGTCCGGGGGAAGGTTAAAGAGTAATGTTTTTACCCGAAATATTTTTAAAACCATCCGGGATTTTCTAAGATTCCGAGTAAAAACTCCCGACCCTTCGAGAAATTGGTAAACTTCGAAACGCAAGATTGATCTTTAGACAAAATTGCGAAACTTTGGCAGCTCTTTGATTGCTGGAAAAGTCTCTGAGTTTTAAACTTGATAAGGTTTTTTAGGGGATCTGAAACTTCTTGATAAGGCTTTTTAGGAGCACTGAAAGTCGGGTGTCCGGAATATACTTATACATTCGCGGTGGTGCGACGAATATACAAGTATCTCCCGGACCTCCGGCTCATAGTACTAGAAGGAGCAGTGGGGCTTTAGTCGGTAGGAGTCCGACATAACCCTGTTCCGTTGTTCCCAGACGGAGGGTATCCATTAGGCTTTCCCCACGGGAGAAAAAAAAGGGTCAGTGAAACTTGATGCCTGCGCAAAACGGCTTTATAGCTAAGCAATCAAAGTTCTCAAACATGTACTTAAACAAATATGTGGTTTTGAAAAAATAACTGTATTACCCAGACATACGTATAGTTCAGTTTGCGCTACAAATTCATGACTTTTTCACTAGTACTACGTAGTTATTCTGAAATCAAATTAATTAACACTATCATAAAGTTGATATTCGTTTTTAGTAGAAATAACCTCAGCTAGAAACAAGGATTTGAATAAACTTTTATCCATACTAATATTATAAATTCGAAAGTAACTCTACACCTAAACCATTGAACGGATTTCGATAAAATTTGGCAAGGAGATACATGGCACCCTGGTGAAGGACATAGGATACATTATGTCTCAAAAATAAACCTAACCTGTTTATTATTGGACTGAAATGATGGGTTTCCAGCATCTCTTAAGTTAGCGGTATGAAAATTCTAATGTATGCTTTTGGTAAGAAATAAAGAATTACGTGTTTCAGCGTTTTTGTAGATCACCCTCCAATTAATGAATGAATGAATTGCACCGATCCCAGCATGGTTAAACCAGACGCGATTAATCGAATGAACCCCAAAATTCGCACTAGCTCCTGTAGCCTCATGTTCATGGTGCTACAGCGACCATTGCATATCAAGGAATAGACCGGGGGGCACGGTAATGGTAAGGAAGACGTGCCCGAAGGATAGGTAAGGATTAAAGAGCCTACCGGATATGCATCCTAGAGTGGTTTTTGTAGATCACCCTTCAAGGAGGCAAAATATTTGGAATAATTTCCGAAATTCACGCGGAAAAAAGCTAGTTCTTCTATAAGTACCACGATCTTGTCAGACTACTAAAAGGAGGTGTTAATAAAACACCAAAATGGATCGAGTTCTCGACACCTGTATAAAAATGTTGGTAAACAAAGAACAATTTTATCAATGACTCAGAGATTCGAGCAAATATTATAATAATCTTATAAATCGAAGAACATACCAACATTAGTCCGTTTTTATCGTAGAATTTCAATATCAAGAAAGGTTTTCCTTTATGTCACGCTTGTCTAATGCTATCGATAAATAAAATCCAAGATATTCTCCGAATATGAATAAAAGATACAAGATAAAACTTATATTGGAAAGATAAATTCTTCTTTTCACGAGTTGACAACAAAGGACCTAGAAATGAATGTCGTCTGATTATGGTGACATTGCCTTGACCTTGATATTAATCAAAATTCAAAAACAAACAGTCCCGATAGCGTTCTTGTGAACGCTACAAATCCCCATCGAAATCTAGTCAGTAATTTTGGAATATTATAATACAGTGTGGCAGGGATATCGACGCACAAACTCTTACCATGGGGTAGTACATAATTCTAAAACACCTTGCGTAAAAATATTTCGTCAGTTATTAAAAAAAAAAATTGCTGTTGCATCCATTTTGACCGCGTAGTGATTTATTTTAATACTTTTCTATGAAACAGCTTATTTTTTTTTTATTTGCGACTAAACATTTCTACACTAGAGAGAATAGAATCATTACGGAGAGTAATGGGTAGCTCACCGTCCGATCAGGACCAGGCCCGTGCCGGACGGCGCGTATGTGCTCCACGCGCGCCTCAAAGAGATGTCAACATAAAGGAAAGGGTCCGCTAGGGCCGAAGCCTGCCGGGGTGGCGGGATCGTCCGAAAGGGTTACCGTTGCCCCGGAACATAAAGGGCTAAGGAAGGAACACGGGTGGGTTTTAGTCAGTAAGAGTCTGACACTCCCTTCCGCTCCACCCAGAGCGGGAGGAGTCATTAGATGATTTCCCATCCAATAAAATAAAAAAGGGTCTAGAATGATGTACTGAATTCATGGTTTCAGTTTGCGCGTCGATGTCCCTGCCATCCTGTATACCCAAATGCACCCATTGAGTATAAACAATCTTAGAAAAAAAAAACTTTGTATACAAGGTGGAGACAATACGAAAATAAATTAAACCTAGTTAAACTAATGATGTTCCCAATCTATAAACAAAAAATCAATCAAATATATCCAATTGTTTAGTCACTATAGCTATTCACAGATTGACAAAACCCAGTCCCATAGTCGGTCCATCACTATAGATAGTGCCATCTACGAAGACGCGCCCCATTCTTCTTACTAATCGCTAGTGGTTATCGCTAGTTAATTCCGCTAGTGGTTTAGTTTTTTGATACACGCTAATTACCCACTAATAAGTAATTACTGTGTATCGACAAAACTAAAACAGTAGCGAAATTTTGCACACTTGTACTGTAAGCGATTAGGAAGAAGAATGGGGCGCGTCTTCGTGGATGGTGCTATCTGTACTGTTTGCTTGAAAAAAAAAATCCCTTTATCAATTTCGATTTTAGTATTTATTTTACAGTTTCAAAAGACTCATATGCATAAGTATCGTCAGTGTTTTCATTTATTGTCGTATCCACATCTATACTTACAAATAATTAAAATTGAAGTGTCTGTTTGTAATTTCAAAATAACAGTTTTTTCCTAAATGCATATACTTAATTCATATTTTTTTTTGTGTCTGTCTGTTTGTTCCGGCTGATATCCGAAACGGCTGGACAGTTTTTGATGAAATTGGGTATAGGGATACTTTGAACCCTGGGTAAGGACATACTTTTTGTAGACATAGCACGCGGGCGAAGCCGCGGGTGGAAGCTAGTTGCATAATAATGATAACCTCCTTTTTTGAAGTCGGTAAAAAGCTGCACGTTTCCGCCCTACACTAATATACTAGCACAGGGGTGTATGTTACGCCCAATTCTGACTCTATTCAAAGTATATTTTCTTTTAATATCTCTTAAAAAAACTTTTTTACAAAAAAAACAACCGACTTCAAAAAAAACTACAAAGTGATAAATAACTTTAATTTCGGAACTCGGTGTCGTTGGTTCCGCATTTTCGTTTTTTGACACCGACTTCCGAAATTAAAGTTATTTATCACTTTGTAGTTTTTTTTGAAGTCGGTTGTTTTTTTTGTAAAAAAGTTTTTATTTTTCACTTTTTAGTTGTACCTACTCCACACAAATTCAAATAACACTAGTGCATTGAGGAATTGAAGATACCGACTAGAAGAATCATCAAAATTCGCATAGAAATGCCGGAGATGCAGTACATTTATGCATATAACATCGTACATAAGAATAATTATATAATGTATTATATACTAAAACCTTCCTGAAAGTATGTAGATCACATTAGTGAAAGAATTATCAAAATCGGTTCATTAGTTTTTGAGAAAATCGCGGACAAACAAACATACATACATACATACATACATACATACATACATACTGGTCGAATACAGAACCTCCTTTTTTGAAGTCGGTAAAAAATGGAGACTGATTTGGTCAACTTTTGTTCTCAAACTGATATATAATACGCGCCACGAAAGATGAGACTTGACAAGCTCAGTAGGGAGTTTGCGCAGGTAAGTCGCGTACGAAATAGTTACCCATAATGTGTATATCTTTTCTGACATTTAGATAAAAATTCTTAACAATATTACAATATTTATTACAAAATAAGAAAGTTTAAGATAAAAGTCAAGTCTCATCTTTCGTGGCGCGTACTATACATACCTATGTAATTGATCCCTAATTATATAACGTGAGCAAAACCCGATAATTTCTTAGTATAGTGTAAGTACCTATACAAGACACTATTAGATACACGAATAAACTGAATTACTTTACAAAGTACTTATATGGTTATGATGTCAATGTGTGTGTAATTACAATCAACAGTGGTTTGCGACTTGTGAGTGAGTGTGACGTTATTTCTTTCTTGTTATACGAGAAATTAAGGACACTCAAAGTAAATTACAGGTCTTAGAATAAGGGCCTACGCAAACAACAAACTTTTTAGGAGGTCGAGTCTTTGACGCATGAAAAGTCTGCGAGGTATGCATACATTTTGTGCGCCGTGTCGTATGAATATATACTTAGATAGAAAAAAAGTGCATAACTAATTTGTCTGTCGTCTGCGTCGACCCTTAGAGGAACATAAAATTAAAAGTAACACCAGGCTGACGTTTCCACAAAGTTCAACCAAAGAATTCAACTACCTTAATGTCATAGTAATTACCTAGGTCCTTGAATATCCTTTCATTTGTCCAACATCATACATAATGCAAGTTGATTCGCGTGACGTCTTTCTCGTTCATTTCTATTTCGTGTTACGTGCGAAAGAGATGCGCATATTAACATAATACTTACCAACCGGTGAAAGTGCACATGAATGTGCTCACAGCATTAATGTGCACATGTAGTGTTAATGTTAAAGAAAAATATATATACTATATATTAAGTAACCGAGAGATACGGGACAATTGCGGAGGTTAAGGAACATAAATGGAGGTCACGGTCAATCAAGGATCGAGGCAATCTTGACACCCATTTAACCTAAACTGGAATGGACAACAGGACAGTAGGCATACAAAAACCAAAATCCAACAAAAATCCATATTCATATCCAAACTTTTGAAACCATCTCTCATGGAGGTCTCTCTCAAGCGGTTAGACAAGGGAAATGACTTCACAATACAGCCAGTGATCGTGAATGCTTATGCTCGCCGTGTCAGTTCGAAAGGCACACTACATACTGTTATTTGAGAAAAAAAAATGAAAAAAAAAACTGAAAAAATCGTACAGCTGCTTAGTAAAACTCCGCTGACCTCAGGCGTTTTATCGTCAGCCCTCGTTTGACGAACTCGCTTGCATCGTGGAATATGCTCTCTTGATGTGTTTCGTTTTTCAGGTTGGCAACCCCGGTGGGCGCCGTCGCCGAGCGCCGCAGCATGCTGCAAGGCTTCTTCTGAGCCTTCGAGCACAGGTAGTTATCTGGCTTTCTAAACCTAGGGACCACAGGATGGGATGTGGGATCGAGGATGCCAGATAATACAATATGGGGATAAAAATAAACATAAATAAATACATAATCAATAAAGAAATAAATTATCGTTAGCGTAACACTCGTGCCAGTCGAGTTTGACTTCGGTATTGGCTATGGTTGGGTTTTATAGTAAGGGTTGTACCTCGTAAGTGATTCCTTGTAGTCAATATCGTCGATGCCGAACCTCTCTCGTAGATTCCTGAACACAAGAGGGCAGTACTCCTTGACCTTGAAGTGAGATGGCATGTTTTCTCTGAAACAATTGATTATTCATTGATTAATATTTTGTTAACACCTCTCATGAAAGGCGCAACACTAGTGTGCCTCAAGGAAAACACCTGTATTTTCGCTTCATCATTGAATTACCATAAATCCATACACTTAATAAGAAGAAACGGACAAGTAATTTCGGAGAAAAGATAACTAAAACAAATACATATTTATAATCAGTAGATTGATTGCATAGTCTGCCTAATCTAGGAGGAAATAGCATAATCAGCTTATAATGTTCCCACTGCTGGGACACAGTTCTCCTCTCTTCGAGAAGGAATGGGCTTTTTTTGGTTCTAGGACATGCCGGTTTCCTCATGATGTTTTCCTTCACCGTTTTGAGAGCAGTGGTAAGAAATTATTTTCACAAAGCGCTTGCCTGGGTTCGAACCCACGACCTACAAGTCTACAACTCGTAAGTCGGGGCCGGTACCATTGGGCCACCTCTGTAGGAAAAAATACTGTCTTAAAATAATATCATTGTACACAAAGTAAATTGCCATGTGTATTTAATTTAGATAGGTACCACAATAAATGGTGTAAAGCTATTAATATACCATTATGCGAATCGTTTAGCTCTATCAATGTTATTATCATTGACGCACCATAGTCTTATATTATTAGCAACGAGATTATAAAATGGTTTAATAGATCTTAATAGTCTACAGATTAGTGTCTGTATGATGGCGTAGCGTTGCCATTTATGTATAATTGATATCATATAGAGGATAGGCAGTAGTATTCATCTGTTTGCATTTACTTTCGTATCTGTTCGAGCGACGACAATAGGTAAATTAGTAGTAAAAAGACTAAGACAGCAAAGTCGGTGGGATAAGCTTCCAGGAATGGAATTTTAATTAATGTTTAGTGTATTCTGGGAAGTAACCCTCTTGACCAGGTGGTTACCAGATACAATTATTTGTTAGAATCTCAGATAATTTTGACAATTGTCTTGTTTTGGAAGCACCATCTCAATGTCGTGCAGGAAAAAGGTCAAATTCCATTGCAGCCAAAAAAATGAGAACTTTTTTATTACAAACGGTCACTCAAAAATGAAATTAGACTACATAACCCTAACGTAGATGTTTGAATATTTGTGCAATGAATGTAAATTATCTTAGATTCTGAATTGAAGTACAACTGACTGAATACTTATCACAGAATGAAGTACGTGACAAAAATTTAAAAAAGAACATTACTTAAAATAAATGTTCTTGTATATCGATTTTATTCCATTTCGAGTGGCCATTGTTGTTTACATCTTTGGCAAATTTAGCGCGGCCGGACTTTAGATAGTTTGGTCATGTTGAGAGGATGAATGAAAGGAGACTAACAAAAGGTATTTACAAGTGAGTGGAAACGCCGGGAGGGGACGCCCAAGGAGGACATATGTATAGTGACCTTATTGGTGATGTTCTTCAGAAAGGCCAGGTGCGTAGCCTACTCGCAACCGGCGTGCGTGTATGACCAGATGTATGAACGTAAACGAGGCAAAAGGAGTATGTAAGTATCGTAGCAGGTGGCATTCTGTAGTCTCTGCCTACCCTCATGGGAAGGTGAGTTTATGAGATGAGAACTACTTTCATTTAGTGGGAGAGCAAAATTACAAACCCCTAAAAGCAATTGCGTCGAGGGTTGAGTATTGTTACTCATTGGCGCTTTGAACATCATATTAGTAAGCCAAGTATTATGATGAGTATAGCAGTGGCTATGATAATGATGCTAATTTTCTTGAAGATAAGTCTAAGTGACGGATTAAATTTTCCAATGATGGATATAATATTCTATTTTTTAGAATCCGTGATTAATTCAGTGTATAAGTTTGAACCAAATTAATCCAAACCTGATGCCGGCGACATTCCACATCCAATGTTGAGCAAAATCAGTAAAATCCTGTCCAGGCCCGATACACACATTGAAGCCAACGCTCCAAGGCTACATCTTGGGTCAAATTATTTCCAATGTGTGGCCCCAGCATGAGGTATTAGGCACCTGTCCCACCGTCAGCGATTAACGAGAAGCGAGTAGAGATAGTAACTAAAAACGAGTTGGCCAGAAACGACCACCGAGTGCGCGATGGCGACGAGCGATTACTCCCTGATATGCGTATGTACAGACGCCAGCACATCAACCTACTACAATCTGTCAAATTTCTTTAATAGATTTTCAACTTTACAGCTAAAGCATAAGGTTCAAAATTGATTGGAAAAATTTGACAGTTTCGGGTACCTTGATGTGCTAGCGTCTGTAACAAGGGTGTCTCTCAGCGAGTTTTCTGCCAGACAAACAAGCGTCGCAGTCGTCGCAGAGAGAGTACTCTCTTTGATAACTCTTGTCGCTGCGACAAATAAGTACCCGCAGGCAGCGTGAACAGTCAGCGATCAACTATTAATACATGTATCTCTTTTACTTACGGAGAGAAAGAAAAAACGTACATTGGATTGTAGACCTCGTACCTAATCTCCTAATGCTTTGTATGATTCTTGTAATCCTTTACAAGAAACATGATACAAAGTTTCAGTAATCCTTTGTATGTTTCTCGAGCGAGGAAAATCTTTGATAGCTAGAAGCTTCCTTGTGTGTGTGACAGGTGCCTTGGGGTTTTTCAACACAGTAATATATTTCTGATTTAATGTGATATCATTAGAATATAAGGAAAATAGATGAGCCAACTTTGCTCTTATCAGTTACATTTTTTTTCCTTATATTGTCAATTTAATAACACTTATAATCTTCTAACAAATTGCTTATCAAAATAATACTGATAGTAAGTTTAAAGTCATAAGTACTATTTTATCAATCATCAATAATCTGAATCCTTGTCTTTATTGTCTTTAGAATGAAATCTTTACTCAGGTTAAAGATAGTTTGCTGGGCGATAAAGTAACCCGAAAATTGCTCTCAGAACTGAAAATGGAAACCCATTGTTAGTACTGTTTATTTTTCGCAATTTAATTAAGGTCCGACCGCGCCAAATTTGCCAAAGATGTAAACAACAATGGCCGCTCGAAATTGAATTAAATCGATAAACAAGAGTTTTTATTTTAAATAATGTTAGTTTTCGTCTAAATCTCCGAGCTAACTAGACGAAAACAAGTAATGTTTGTTTTCGTCTAAATCTCCGAGCTAACTATAGACGAACATGTTACATTAATGAAAAACAACTACATTTATTGTTAACCCATATTTGCAAATAGATGAATTTGAATTAATGCAATTCTTTCTTATTTTATTCAACTAGCGAGCCGCCCCTGCTTCCCATGGATTTTACGACTTGACAAAACATCGAGATTTCTATAGTAAATGTAAGTTTAATAATATTATGTTATACACATAAACCTTTCAGGATAATTCTATAAATGATAGCAATAACCGCATCCATTCTAGAGTTTATAAGAACAACGCCGTAACACAGGCAGACACAAGAAGCAACTTTAATTTATAGAAGGTTACAGTTGACTTATTTCCAAATACTTGCAAGTTAAACAATAAAAGGACACAGAAAATTGCACTACAATGGAGTTACAATACAATAAACATACGAGTTGTATGTTAAACAGGTAAAGTCAGTCTGTGGCAGACTTTTTGTTAGTTCAGCGGGGCAATTGCGTAATACATTATCAATCGGAATCGGTTTCATTTTGACAGTTCAACAACATTCATTGCGTTATTTACGTGTTGAGCAGACAAATTTTTCGAACTTATGAAGCAATGGATTAGCAAGTTGCTTCAAAATGATTCAGATTCCGATTGATAGTGTGTTACGCAATTAGGGTGCGGGTTTTTCTATCTATCTATGCTTAGTAAAAAAAAAAAGCTGAAGGGTTTGAACTCGCTGGAAATAACAGTCGGAATTGAAAAAATATTTTTAAATTGGATAGCCCAATTCTTGATGTTCAGGAGGCCTACCACAAGCTCTTATCGCGATCCATTTTAGGACCTAAACTGAACTGTTCTTCTAATTCGTACCATGACGTCCGCGTCAGTTTAACGATTCAGTTTAGGCCGTGCCATTCTGCTGACAGCGATTGTCCCAAACTGAGTCGCAAGTTTTGGTTTCATTCATACTTGTTTGGTACCATGACGTCCATAGAGCAGCTCAAGCGAAGCAGTTTAGGAACCTAAACTGAAATGTCTTGTTTTTGAATCGTTTATAATTAGATCATGGTAGGCCACCTGCTCTGTGTTATGGGTTCGGTTTCCGCACTTAGTCCTTCAAGTGAAGCATTGTGCCTGATCTTGATGTTTATAGGCTACTAGCTGCTGCCCGCGAATTCGTCCACGTGAAATCTTATCCTAACTAATATTATAAATGCGAAAGTAAGTTTGTTTGTTACTCTTTCACGCCTAAACCACTGAACCGATAGTCCTGAAATTTAGTCCGATATCCTGAAAACAATAACGTTATTATGATAATTGATGGCGTGTAATGTTGTTTTCCTCGGGAACAGCACTTTTTTTCGGGATGACAGGTACCCTATGTCCGTTTCTGTACACCTGACAACGTATATGCAAAATTTCAGGATGATCGGTTCAGTGGTTAAGGCGTGAAATGGTAACAAACAAACAAACTTACTTTCGCATTTATTATATTAAGTTAGGAAGTTAGGATTTAATATCACGCTACGACCCTTAGGAGCCGAGCAAAAAGATAAAAAGTCAGAAAGAACGCTAAGCGAAAACGGAGTAATAGACCGATCGGGCGATGCGATGCGGTGGGTCGGGGGCCGAAATTTGACGCGGACGAAGTCGCGGGCAGAAGCTAGTAACTAAATAACAAAACTGGTTTTGATGAGATTCACAGAGAGATAGCTGGATTTCTATAGAAGGATCGTCATCATTCTCCTGCCCTTATCCGAATTTATTTGGGGTCGGCGCATCATGTCTTTTACTTCCATACTTCTCTAGTCATCTCGGTATTCACTCCCTTTCTAACCATTACTATAGAAGTATAGTGGGTGCTTTTCACTCTTAGAACTACGCACGTTCATACACACATAATACCAAAATAATTTGTAAATAAAACATATTCTTAAGGTAGTATATTTATTCCGATTGGATTACAGAATATCTAGGTACCCAAATATATATTTTGAAGGATATTTTGGAAAGACGAGATAATTATGAGGAATTTCAAATTTCTACAGAAAACTTATTTTTCTCATAACTCGTCTTTAAATCTGTGTCCATCCAAAATATATAATTGGGTACATTAGAGAATATCTATATATTCTGTAATCCAATCGGAATAAATACACACTACCTTAAGAATATGTTTTTACAAATTATTTTGGTAATATGTTTGTATTAACAATGCATGTTCCGACGGCCCCTTAACATACAGGCAAAACTTAATTTGACCAGTATTATTATAAAATTCTAAAGCCAAAAGCTTTTGAATTTTTTTTAAATAACAGTATAACTATTTTTCTATCTTTATTTTTTCCTAGTCCACAAATATCAATTATCCTCAATTTCCATCACAAATAATGACTAATGCAGAGCTAGATACCTATTTCCTTGAAGGAAAATCTATGTTATATTGCAATACATTGTAAAACACAAATGTGCTACAAAATAGCAATAGCTTCATACTAGTATGAAAATTATTTGTCCTTGAGTACTTTGCCCATAGACAATACAAGAATTTAAATTTTATATACAAAATCTGGTATAAGTAATGTAACAAAAGAATTATAATATTATTGCATTTTAGATTTGAACCCTGACTTCTTTAGCAATAAACTATTGTTACAGGAAATACTTTTAGCTTCGTCACAGAGGTAACAACTGAAGATCATCTAATCATAGGGCATGAGGTTTCAGAATATGTTATTTACGTTACTGCACATGACATCATTACCTTACAAGACGGAATAAACTTTTTGTTTTATTAACTTTATACATTAACCCCCTTACTAATAAACATTGTATAGCATCTGTATTACACAACACTTTGTCTTCTTCTTTCGAAAGTCAAATTACTGATGACTGAAAGAGAGAAATCGGTGTGTAACTATTCATCTGATATAATACGTTTATTAGTAAGGAGTTTATTCATAAACATTGCTTAAAGTTAAGTTATGATAGGGACTGTTTAACCTTTTAACCGCTTACGCCGGATTAATCCGACAAATATTTTCGCATCCATTTCGCCACAGAAAAATGCCACAGCTTGTTTAACCTGCTATTTTATTCAATTAGGCTGTATTCTATCAGGTATTTTGTTTTCGATTCACCGTGCCAGGCACAGGGGCACGACAACTGATATGAATATGGACGGTTAAAAGTTTAACCATACATTTTTGACATTTAAACATCTCTTAAGTCTAAGCAATGTTTACAAGTAAAGTGTTAATAGTCTTTATTCTGCTTAAATAACTAACTGTAAAATGGATGTTTTGGACAAAGCCTAATTTCCAATTAGAACTTAGAGATAATTTTGGCAAATACTTACTTGTTAAATAAATGGTTGTCAACTTTGAGCTTGGAGTAAGCTCTGAAGTCGTCCGGGAGAAGCATGACTGGTATTGTGACATGACTTAGCTCATTTATCTGAAAACAAAAAATACTATTTAGCTATCAACACCATACTCTATGCAAATTAATGTTGATGTGACCAACATGCTTATATGTATTGGACCTGTGTCCAACGCAATAAAGCTTATTAGTCTATTTATATTCAATGGCAAGGAGACATATAAAAACATAATGTATTGACAAAGTGCCAAATTTACAACAGGATTTGGGTGTTTTAGTAAAGTTTTTTTTTATTATGCTAAATTAAAATGTAAACATTGTAAAACCACAACAAACCAGTTGTGTGGGAAATGACATAATAATGATGCTTCGCTCGCCGAGATCGTTTCAAATAGGATTATACACCCGCCATACTACTGCAATTAGTGCATAAAATATGAAGTAATTACCGTGTGATTCACACCCCACATAAACACAGATAGTAATGGTTCATTTGCACGAAACAGTTTCACTTTTTGATGTTTTACACGAATGTGTTTCTTCTTCAATTTGCTTAATCCAGAGCTAGGAACGGACATTTTGGATTTGTTTACAACTTCTACTAGAGTCAAAGAACAACCACTGTACGTAATTTATAGCGCGAGGTAATAATTAAACCATTTTTAGTTAACGGGGAATATATCGAATCACAAGAAAGACGATTTTAATGAGAAATTTATACGAAACTCGACACCCATCAACAGCAGCAAACGGCTTTTTGACAGACAGACAGAAATTCACAGAATGAAAAAGCAATACGAATTTAGTCGCCTAATTAGAGACGTACCATTCATTTACTTTAGGCGATGGTAGTTTATTAAAAATACTGGTAGAATTCAATGCTTTTAAAGTAAAAGGGGATATAAGACGATCAATAAGGCATTTTTCAATCCGTTCGTTATTTTAATTAGGTAGGGTAACACATCCTTATGCCGAGGCCACACCAACGGGAAACGCCGATAATTATCGCGATGACGGGCGTTAATCGTAGGTAAAGCCAGAACTTATCGCGATAATTATAGGCGTTTCCCGCTGGTGTGGCCCCGGCATTAGCGACAAATCAACTGTCAAAATCATATATGGACTGTGGACGTGAGATATTATTGATATTGTTAGCGGGTGGCCGCGCCGCGCCGCCGGCAAACAATCAAAGTGTTGACGCACAATTTCCATACACTTTACCAGAAAGAATTATTCAACCTCAGTTTGAGCGTCTGGGTGTCCCATTTGAAGTCTACTCTAAGTATAAAATATTTTGAAATGAACTTAAGGTGAATGCGCAGTGGTAGACCGCGAAATTCAAAGTTTCTTACGTTTTTTGCAATTTGCAGGCCAGTGTCAGGTTGTATCTTGATCAAAATTTGATTCGCGACAATAACAGGTACGTATTTATAGAATTATAATCATTAGAATCATTAATACATCTTTCTAAGTTAGATTTGTACCACTAAGCAGTTTTCCATAAGAGATTTGTTGTCGTGGTACAAATCTAACTTAGAAAGATGTATTAATGATTCTAATGATTATAATTCTGTAAATACGTACCTGTTATAGTCGCGAATCAACTTTTGATCAAAATACAACCTGACACTGATCTGAAAATTGCGAAAAACGTAAGTAAATTTGAATTTCGCGGGCTACCCTGGCACTTCCCCCTTAAAACTCATGAATTTCGGTAATAAAAAAAATAAGAAAACTATGGGGCCTGAGTAATTTTCCCCCATCTATCTGCCATTTTCGTATGTTCAACGTTCTGCCGAACACCCTGTATAATTATTTTTAATGCAAGCACGCCGCACACGCTCAGCGCCCTAACAGCAACCGCGTCGCACACGCAGACGATGACGACATGCACAGAGTACACTATAATATACTGAATTACTGAAAATGCTTCATATTATTTTGCTGCCATTTTACACAAAAAAACTACCAAAAAATAAAACAATGAATCTGCCTTAACCTGGCAATACCCATAGCCGGTCGGCTGATAGATTGACAGGTCGAAAATATTTCTGAAATTATTGGAAAATAACAATTCCAGTTTCCCTTACGATTTTGGTTTGCTCTGATAGAGTATTTACACCATTGTGCAGTGAATTTGTGTTAGAGACAATAATGATCATCCCGAGCCCCTTCGTTTACTGGGCACAAACTGAGAGTGTAATATCATTGAAGATAGAGTTAAAGAATGTTGTAGAACCTGATGTGAAAGTTCTTGAGAATAATTTGAAATTCTCGGCACAAGGCGTTGGTGCCCGTGGCGAGAGTCTTTATGAATTTAATTTGGACTTATTTTCACCTGTAAAAACAGTAAGTACCTACATCAGAACTGATTATTTTTCCAAATATTGGAACGCCGAATTTAATCCCTCTTATCAAGGACGATAATGTGTAATTACTCTGTTGTTACTATGTGATTTCAAATAGTTCACCAATTAGATTAAAATTAGCTGTTTTATGGAATGGTAGTACAACACAAATCATTTTTGTGGATAAACAATTATTTACAAGTTACTTTTGATTCATTCTTTAATGAACTAGATAATTATGTAAATAAGTCTTGCAATGTTACATGCAAAACATGCTAATGCCTGCATGAATTGGCTCGTCTTGTCAACTCATTGAATCATCACACAATAGTGATGAAAATCTTAAAAAAAAAACTGTACATAAAACAATCCTTAAAAAAATTATTGGTACCTAATAATATTTTATGAATTTTTGATTAATTTAGCCGTATTTTACATACATTTTATTTCTGAAAAGTAATATTATTACAAAATATTTCTAAGCTTTAACAAATTAAATTTTAAGGCCATCTTGTTTACCTTGAAATCTGGTAAGTAAATTATAATATATGAAGGCACACTAGTATTCATACTAAAACTATATAATTTATCCAAGTCTTAGCATGATCCGGGGTAGCGGGATCGTCCGAAAGGGTTACCGCTGCCCCGGAACATAAAGGGCTAAGGAAGGAACATGGGTGGGTTTTAGTCAGTAAGAGTCTGACACTCCCTTCCGCTCCACCCAGAGCGGGAGGAGTCATTAGATGATTTACCATCCAAAAAAAAAAAATCTTTGCATGATTATTTGTGATTGTATTGTATTGCTAAAATTATAATACAATGTAATAAAAAAACTTTAATTTGATAATAACTGAAAACCATACTTATTTTAATATTAGCCATTAATGTCCCACTGCTGGGAAAAGGCCTACCTACTCACTTTCCACACAGATTTTTTATTGAAACAGCAGAGTATAGTGTGCACTATCTCCCAGCAATAATAATAATTTCTTATTTCAGGCTGAAAATGACCACATTACCACAGTCCGTGTGTTTGAGAACAGAGTGGAACTCATCCTGCAGAAGGAGAAGGTTGCTTGGTGGCCCCGGCTGACTGCTCAGCCACAAAAACCTGCATGGCTTAAGGTAGGACATATTATTTTTACATGAACTTAACCCAAACTTATCTCATCTTTCTAATAGCATAATCAGCATATACAATAATGTAACATAATTAACGCAAGACCTCATACACCCCAATTAGTGAGAGGGAGACAGGGAGTGGGCCTTAATCCACCATGCGGGCCCAGTGGGGGTTAGTAGATGTCATATGTCTTCGAATTTTTCAGTCTGCTATTGTCCCACTGCAGGGCAAAGTAGCCTATGTCAATCCAGGGTGTCAGCTACCTCCATACAAAATTTTATCAAAATTGGTCCAGCCGTTTGAGAGTGAAGAAGTAACAAACATATAAACACACACACTCACAAACTTGCGCCTTTATAATATTAGTTTGATTTGTTGATTTTTATAAATCCAGCCCACTTTGGTCTATAAACCTACCTCTTCCCTTACAAACTACTTGCATGGGACAAACTGTGAATGGGACCAACCGCGAATGGAATCAAGTGCAAATGGGACGAAGTGTTAATGTAACCAACTGCGAACACGGGACGAAGTGCGCATAACCCGTTTAATTAATTCGTAAAAACCGTGCGAAGGAACAACCCGCCCCGGTTGCTAGTCCATACTAGATAATATTCTAAATTCGAAAGTATTTTACCTTTTCATGCCTAAACAAATAGATTTTTGGTAAGGAGATAGATAGCATCCTGGGGAAGGACATTTTTGTCCCTGTACAACGTTCCCGTGGGATAATTTCCGTCACCCACGCGGGCGATGCTGCAGACCTAAGTTAGAGCACAGATTACTGAATAGTTACTACGTTAGAGTGTTATAAAGCATAATCTATAGTCATAATCTTCCTGCCCTTCCTCTTATTACTTGGGATCGGCGCTACACGTTTTTTCTTCCATTCTCACCTGTAAATCAATATAATCTAAACTTAGGCCAGGAATTGGAGATAATTTTCAAATTATGGAACATCAAACTGAATGTCATACTTAACAAAGTTTAAATTCCATTGCAACAAAACACTTCATCATCAAAATTTCAGCCGAAAGACGTCCACTGCTGGACATAGGCCTGCCCCAAGCACCTTTACATCGACCGGTTCTGTGCTTCTCGCATCCAACAAAAACACAAAAACCAAACACATATTAGGACCTTTTTGTTACAAATGATCACTCAAAAATCAACTTTGAATACATTTCATTAAAGTAGATAACTGTTTAAGAATAGATATTATCTGAGAATATGAACACTTCCATATTATAGTAAACTCCCCAAAACAATCCATTGTAGTTACAGAACCATAAGGTCTATTAAAGAATTTTTACTTAGATGTTTTTGTGACTTTTACAGATAAACTTCGACCTGTGGATGTCAGAGGACGCTGCGGACAGTGAAGACGAGAAACGTGACGTCATGAAGGACTACCCTGGAATGTACGACAAACTGCACAAAGAAGAAATGGGCTACAGAAGAGGTGAGTTAATGAGAAATGGTTTATTATTTTAGAAAGTAAACCTTAAAAACTAGTGATAGAGCCTCCTTAGATAAGCCTATGTTAAGAGACTCTGTTGATTGAATTGTTAAACACACAACACAGTAAGCAACACTTGCGGGATATCCTTGACACCCATGTCACAGTGATTAAAGAACAATAATAGCTACACATAGAATATCAGATAGATTAGGTACACACAATTAATTAAAGCCAAAGATCAAAGTTGTTTCATTTTCTTAGAACTAATAATATACTTAACTATCGTTATCCTTACGACTGCAAATTACTAGGGACTTGGCTACACAGGCACATAGATATACCTTAACCTAAACATGGTTTAATTTACTTACTTAGACATATTTACATAATTTAAAAGCTAACCGTCTTAAAATAATAATATGTACAGTATATAAAAAGGAGGGGAAATAATCAAAGGGCATCAAAAAATTCGTCCGCATGCAGCATTACCAAGTTGTATGGCAATGCTGATTCTCCCAAAAATAGGCCAGCCCTCTGGTCACGTAAAGAGTCGACCAACCGCTTGGCGATGTCTCGAAAAACTAAGTGGGCACTCTGACCCCATGCCCCTAGTGTTTCAACCCCAAACGGCTCGAACATTAAGTTATTGAACATACATATTTCTATCATATAGAAAACGTGTGTTAATTAGCGCTTCTCTAAAAGTGGGTATCTAGTCTAGTCTTTCAATGAGCAAATGCAGGTAGAAGTTTGCTTGCTTCTTTGTTTACCGGCAACAGCTAGTCTTAAAATATTCGGCTGTCTGGTTCTCGAAACCTAATGAAGCCAAACAATTCCATTCCAAATACATTTATTAGTAAACTTGGTTGAACCGTTGCATCGCTGAAATGTGCATTACAACACATCATTTGAATTGAATGGAGTAAGTGTAATGAATAATGTTTGCATAAATAACTACTGTAGAAGGAATGATGGGCGTTTTGGCCGGTATGTCCAATAAAAATCACATATACAAAGTGTTAAAAAATTAACCTTACAAACTTTAAGAGGTGCTTTAGACCATCGAACTGAACAACTTTCACTATGGGACCAACTCTGAAAGACACGAAAAAAAAATCTGCTGTTTCATACAAAAGTTCAATACCTACTTGACCAAAATGTATGAAACAGCTGATTTTTTTTCGTGATTTCAGAGTTGGTCCCATAGTGAAAGTCTTACTTACATCAAATGAAAGTTTATATCATAAGCATCAATTTCCATTATGAGCTTATGATGCACATGCTGCATGGCTGTGAAATACCGGGTTAAAGAGATATCAGACCAGCAAGTACCATGTAAATGTATTAGTTTACTAGCTGCTGCCCGCGACGTCGTCTGCGTGAAGGCTCTACAGCACTAAAAATACCTAAGATGCCAGTGTCGTTATAGCATTATAAGGAAACAACTTTTAAAACAGCATTAAAATATAAGTTTTTTTTTTTCAAGCGAAGCAAGTGAAGGGAGTTATATTGGAATCCTGCTGAGTTCAGTCATAAGATGTGACTGAAGGAAATAGAGAAAATAATGCAGGAATACATTCCAGGACACAAAAGAGTAAAAATACGTACAAAGGTATCATACCTTACAACACTTCCCTATAAACTACGTTGGTAGTTATGCTGCCAGGAGCCAAAATGTAGAGAGAGTGAGGACTGGTGACGCGGGAGCAATTGACGTACAGTTGCCCGTGTGAGAAGCAACTCGTCCTGAGGTCGACACCCGCTGCCCTCAGTGTCTGCCCCTGCGACGTATTGATGGTCATCGCGAAGCAAACACTCACGGGGAACTGTACGCGCTTGAACTGGAACGGGAAGTTATGAGGTATGAGGGGAATGCGTGGTATAAATACTGCCTCGCCGACGCCACAACCCGTAAGAATTTCCGCCTCAATGGTGTGTCTGTGGAGCGAGATGACTTTAAGGCGGGTCCCGTTACAAAACTTCGGAGGAGATAGGTTCCGAAGAAGCATAATCGGGCCGACCTTTAGCTTGATGGTATGCGCTGGAAGTCAACTTGCTGACAGGGAGTTCAGAAATCCCACGGGATAATGTGTGGCGTCATCTTGCTCGACAAAAGTGTTTATCGTGGTGTAGACCATTCCCCTCAATTTCCGAGAGAATGCATTCGTTAATTGCTGCAGCCTGATCATTTTTGGGCGTCAAAATGGCCCGCTCACACACCCAAGAATTCTGCTGGTGCGGTATACGACTGATGTACACACAGCGAATGAGTTCTTCTAAGCTGGATACCACTCTACCGAAAGACTCTGGAAGCACCACCTGTCCACCTCTCTCTTCTGGTAGAGTGCCTTCGCCAAGACTTAGAAGAACATCGGAGAATTATTGAGCACGTGCATTGCCGCCGAGTCGAGCTCTCATATTAATGGTCAAGCGCAGCGTACGAACTCGTGACCACAACGTAGATCGTTTCAACGAAGCATTCACCTCGTTAGCCCTCGATTCCCACGTCACCACGGGAAGCTTTTGCCGGAAATCGCCACTGAACAGAACTGTGACACCACCCATCAAATGTTCGTTCCTGCGGATGTCCTGCAGGGTTCTGTCCACGGCCTCAACTGCCTTCCTATTGGCCATCGTACACTCATCCCATACGATCAGAGAGCAATCCTTGAGCACTTGTCCCTTATCGCTGTTACGTGACACACCACAAACAGGCGTTTCGGCGCTCTCTAAATCGATAGGAATTTTAAACATCGCATGTGCTGTCTTGCCACTCGGAAGCAGTGTGGCAGCGATTCCCGACGACGCTACAGCAATAGCAATTTTGCCTTGCCTCCTGACCTCTGTAAGTATGCCAGTGGTAACAAATGTTTTTCCAGTTCCACCAGGAGCATCCAAGAAAAACATTTTACCCTGGTTTTGCCCAACGCTTTCAAGGACGGTGTCATAAATTTGTTTTTGCTCTGAAGAGAACAAAGCGACATGGTCATTTCGTATGGTGGTAATTTCGCCCGGATCATAATTTGTCTCAGCGTTATACTCCCGATTTCCACGGTCTTGATGCGGTGATGATTGGGGAGCTGGTAACTCATATTCGATCAGTGGATTGCCGCCGATAGAAATGACCACATCTTGAAGTGAACTGAGACAGGTGTTCAGCATGCGTTCATCAGTTACTTCGACTTTGTCTCCAGTAGCACGCCTCAAAGCTCGTAGAAAATCTTCAGACAGATGATGGCGATACTTCTCCCACAAAGCTACCGGGTTCGCGACTCCGCAAAACACCAAGATGACGGCAAACAGATGACGCATGCGGCTGGGACTGTCACTGACGCTCGCCTCCGCGAGGGTGTCATCCCAATTTTGGTCACCGTCGAGAAGGCGACGTTTTACATCACATTTAAGTTTATAATTAGGTATACGACATGAAAATATATTAATTACCAAGCATTAATCACAGAGATAAATACCGAACAAAATTATTAACAGTCAATGTTAATTTTGGACTAACAACATGAAATTGATGAAGAAATGATCATCATCAATGAACATAACTTTTTTGTAATACTTAACACCGCATTTTTTTTTAATTGTCTTTCTCAACTCTGCTCAAGATTTTGAGGGTTTTGTTGGACCTTGAATTTGTCAAAACGAACTATACGATACAACTTTTATGAAGAAAATGCACATTACCATCTATGAATTTTAAGAATAACTAACTACTAACCTCGCCAACATGATCAAATTTAAATTATTAATTTCCAAAAATTGTTAACATGTAACTTGATTTGATTTTTATGAAATCTCATAGATGGCGCTGCTTCTAAATTTTCTTTGTACTACTAACATTCATTAAACTATGTTTCTCTGCCCAAGTTACTTAAATGGCGTAGTTTTTATAGTGTAAAGCTAGATAATAGCATGACTTACTCAAAAACAACATTTAAATATGCGTCGTTAGATTACACGCTGTCACAGAATGCGTAAGAAAAATAAAGATTCACAGCTCCTCCCCCGTAGGTGATAGCGTGATAATATGTAGCCTATATGTTGACCCGACCTCTTAGTAATATTCATGCAAAATTTGATGTAAATCCATGCAGCACTTTTAGAGATTAGCCCGGACATACATACAGACAATCAGACAAACAGACAAAAATTCTAAAAACTATATTTTCGGCTTCGAAATCGATTGTAGATCACGCCCCAAGTATTCTTTAAAAAAAATATTCAATGTACAGTTTTGACTTTCCTACGATTTTATTATATGTATAGATGACGCTAATGTTCACTGCAGTTCTCAATAATATAAGTTACTGACTCATAACATTGAAGGGGCCTATGGCTAAGTAATAACAGCCGCACGGGTCGATCGATCAGGTTAAGCTGCGCTTGCCGCAGTTGGTCCCTGGATGGGTGACTATTTTTACATACCAAGACCGGCAAGACCCCTCCGTGCCTCGGAAAGGACGTTAAGCCGTTTGACCCGGCTGTCATTCGTGGATCTTTGACAGTCGTTACGGGTCGTCAGAAGCCCGAAAGTCTGACAACCAGTCTTACCAAGGGGTATCGTATTATACCCAGTAACTGGGTTGTGGAGGTCAGATAGGCAGTCGCTCCATGTAAAATACTGGTATTCAGCTGCATCCGGTTAGACTGGAAGCCGACCCCAACATAATTGGGAAAAAGCTAGGGAGATTATCAAGGGCGGGAGAATGATGATGATGAATGCCGTTATTTACGTAAACATCGGATCTCTATCTCTGATCTCTCTTTCGAGTGGATGAATAATTTGAAGAAACATAATGTTGCGCGCCACGATTGATGGCGACATTAGCTACCACTAGCGCCATCTAGTATCGAGTAGCAGAACTAGTAGGTCGAGATGCTTCCAGAACTTTCGATACTAGAACATTCTAGAACTATCGACATCGGGTCAGTCGGGACCGGTATGTAGTCGAACATTCTAGATGTTTCTACAGTAGAAGGTTCTGGAACTATCTGAGGCCCTATATAAGGCCGGGATGGGCCGCGACCGAGTGAGTATTGGTTCTGCGATACAAGCGATAACATTCGAAGCGATCTTCAAGTGCGACTTAAGAGTGATCAGTAGTGCGATTGTCTTTTATAATTAGTGTGTTTGTGTTTTATTGGTGTTATTTAATTAAAGTGTTTATTTTTGGTAATTAAATCGGCAGTTTTTATTGTCACGAACCCCAAGCTCGTAACAATTGGTGTCAGAAGCAAGGATTAAAATCATGCCGATTTTACCCAAAGACGACACGGAGGGTATCCGTACCCGGAGTCAACGCCAACAGGAGACGGACCAGAGACGTTTTGGTGGAGCTATGCCACAGAGCTCGGATGGCCAGCTGCCGACCACGGAGGCCGACCCGTCCGCAGCTGCTCCAGCATCATCAGCACCAGATTTGGCTGCTCTGATGATGATGCTGCAGGAGCAGGCTCGCCGACAGGAGGAGCAGGCTCGCCGACAGGAGGAACAGGCTCGTCGGCTGGAAGAACAGCTCCAGCGCGATAAGGAGGAACAGGCCCGCCGTCAGGAGGAACAGGCCCGCCGTCAGGAGGAACAGGCCCTCCGTCAGGAGGAACAGGCTCGTCGGCTGGAAGAACAGCTCCAGCGTGATAAGGAGGAACAGGCCCGCCGACAGGAGGAGCAGGCGCGTCGCCAGGAAGAGCAGATGCTCCTTATGAAGGACCTTCATGCTACCTTCGGGAAAGACATGAAGGAGGTGAAGGATAAGGTTGCTCAACATGACAACCGCCTGTCCGAAGCTGAAACCCGAATCGACCAAGTGAATAATCGTGTTGACAACGTGATGGCTGACGTGAAGAAAACCGTGATGGCTGACGTGAAGAAAACGCTGGATTACCTTCATCTTGGTAATGAAATCGCAGCTCCCGTAGCTACAACACCTTCGCTACGTGGATTTAAAGTACCACCATTCGACGGAACTTCTTCCTGGTCGGCCTACAAAATCCAGTTTGAGGCTGTCATGAAGGCGAACGGGTGGAATGAAAGTCAGGCTATGACTGCCCTCACCCTAGGCCTGCGCGACCAGGCCTTAACTGTCTTGGAAGCTCTCGGTAAGGAAGTGACTTACGAGCAGCTCCTTGAGGCATTGGAGGCTCGGTATGGCGACGCTCACCTGGAACACGTGTTTCGTGCGCAGCTAAAGGATCGCGTGCAACGCAGTAATGAAAACCTGCAGCAGTGGGCCCTTGAAGTGGAGAAGCTGGTTCGGAAAGCATACCAGTCTGTACCTGCGCTTATTCATGGAAACCTGGTGCAGGTATTCATCGATGGCATCCGCGACCTTGAAGTTAGAGCTGCTGTGAGGCTCGGTCATCACGGGACACTTAAGGACGCCTTGGCCCATGCACTGGAGGTGGAAGCTGTGCGGCAGGATCATCGTTCCCATCGCGTCAGGGAGGTTGCAGCGGCTACAGTTCGCGACCGCAATAAAGGATACAGCCCTAGGTGCTACGGCTGTGGGGAAAGGGGCCACCTTAGATCCAGTTGCCCTAAGCGGACTGCAGAAAGAGAAGACGGCCGATCTCCAGAGGGCAGTGCGGCTAACAGCACCGCCCAGCACCAGCAGCAGGGAAACGAGTAATAACCAGGACTGCGGGGCGGGTGCTGGCTGGTGTTCAAAGAGCCCCAAGGATTTCGATCACGCAAACCCATGACGGGAACAGTTTAATCATCAAGGGCGAGGTCAACGGAACGCCTTGTAAGCTGACCATAGATACAGGAGCCTCTCGTACGGTCGTTAGTTCCCAACTTACAAGTCGGTTCCTTGGGGACTCCGCATACAACCGAGAACGCATTAATTTGGTAACAGCCACCGGTCAGCGCATACCCGTCCATGGAGAGAAGAAGATGGAGTTGAAGCTAGGCAACAGATTCTACCTGCATAATGTCATCGTGGCTGATATAATGGACGATTGCATCTTGGGCCTTGACTTTATGAGGAAGAATTGTTGTGAAATAGACGTCAAGCAAGGTGTTCTGAAATGTGGACAAGAGGAACTTTTTATGGAAGGGGCGTTACCAGGGAATGTGTACAGTCTTAAGAAGATTGTACTTCCGCCGAGATCAGAAACGATGGTGCCGGTTAGTCTTCCTCGGAATCCTGGGCAAACTCATCGTTGTGTACTCGTGGAAAGGGTAGACAGTGACCTTCCATGGAAAGTGGCACGAACTTTGGTCAGAGCCACCGACATCTCAGGGGTACGTGTGCTGAACCTTTGTGATCAGGAACAGATTATAGAAAAAGGCACACTAGTTGGTACTTGCGAGGAAGTGGACTGGTTGCGTCGATGCCAATATCTATCGACTGGGACCCTCAGCAAGGATGCACAAACGAAAGTGTCCACACTTTTAGGAGACTGCCACAGCGCTCTGTCCCAAAACGAAATGGTGAAGGCGAAGAAGATGTTACTCAAGTACGCCGATGTTTTCTCGTCAAACGACGGTGACATTGGGAAGACTGGCTTAGTTCAACACAAAATACACACAGGAGAAGAATTGCCTATCCGTCAGCGGCCAAGGAGATTGCCTGTAGCACGCGAAAAGGAAGTGGAAACCATGATTGAGGGAATGGTGAAGGATGGTGTTATTGAACCTTCATCTAGTCCATGGTGTTCACCTGTAGTGCTGGTAAGGAAGAAGGACGGCAGCATGCGGTTTTGTGTTGACTATCGTCGTCTGAATGACGTTACGAAGAAGGACAGCTACCCTTTGCCAAGAATAGATGACACGCTGGACATGCTTACTGGAGTAAAGTGGTTTAGCACGTTGGACCTGAAAAGTGGCTACTGGCAAGTTGAAATTGATCCTAAGGACAAGGAGAAAACTGCATTCTCGACAGGAAAGGGTCTTTGGCAATTTAAAGTTATGCCGTTTGGATTATGCAACGCTCCGGCAACATTTGAAAGGCTGATGGAACTTGTACTAACCGGGTTAATTGGTGATGCCTGTCTGGTCTACTTGGATGACATCATCATCGTAGGCCGTACGTTTGAAGAACATCTTCAAAACCTGGAACGGGTGCTCATGAAGATCCAGAGTGCCAACCTCAAGTTGAGTCCAAAGAAATGTTCACTATTCAAACGGCAAGTTAGCTTTTTGGGGTATGTAGTGTCGGAAGAAGGCATCCGCACGGATCCAGAGAAAATCGCCGCTGTCAAGGATTGGCCAGTTCCGAAAGACAAGACGCAGGTCAGAGCATTTTTGGGTTTGTGCTCTTATTATCGGCGATTTGTTAAGAACTTTGCGGATATAGCCAAACCCCTGCACAAGCTAACCGAGGAGAAGCGACATTTCTGCTGGGATGAAAGTTGCGACATCGCGTTCCAGGAGTTAAAGGACCGACTGTGTAAAACACCTATTTTGGGGTATCCTGATGCAGGCAAGGAATTTATAGTTGACACAGACGCAAGTGACATAGGACTTGGTGGTGTGTTGTCTCAACGGAATGGTGATCAAGAGGTTGTGATAGCGTACTTCAGCAAGTCTTTGTCAAAACCGGAAAGGAACTATTGTGTCACGAGACGGGAATTGCTTGCTGTGGTAAAGTCATTGCAGCATTTTAGCAAATATCTTTTGGGGCGGAAATTCCATTTACGAACTGACCATGCTGCACTGAAATGGCTGTTGCAGTTCAAAAATCCAGAAGGACAAGTTGCGAGATGGATTGAGCTACTGCAGGAATACGACTTTGTGGTCGAACATCGCAGCGGGAAATCTCATGGCAACGCAGATGCATTATCAAGAAGACCTTGTCCTGAAGACTGCAAGCATTGTACTAGGCAAGAGGGTAAGGAACTCGTACCTGTGAGGATGCTCAAGACAGACCTCAGCGATGAGTGGAAGGAAAGGCTACAACGTGCACAGCAGGAAGATTCAGACCTCAAGCCGATTCTAGAGTGGATGAAGGCCAGTGCACCTAAGCCCAGATGGAGCGACGTCTCAGCGATGAGTTCGATCACAAAAAGTTATTGGGCCCAATGGGACAGCTTGGTGATTCAGGATGGAGTCCTGTGCCGTAAATGGGAAAATGCTCGGGGGGACAGCTGTCATTTGCAAATGGTTGTCCCTAAAGCTCAAGTACCGGATGTTCTACAGCTGTACCATAATGGTTGTTCAGGAGGCCATCTGGGAATAAAACGGACTCTACTGAAGATACGAGAACGGTTTTACTGGGTCCACTGTCGGGACGATGTCGAGGACTGGTGTCGCAAATGTACGAGTTGTGCAGCTGTAAAGGGACCTCAGACTCGTAGTAGAGGTGCATTGAAATTGTACAATGTTGGTGCACCATGGGAGAGGATAGCCCTTGACGTTGCGGGGCCGTTTCCGGTAAGTGAAAGTGGTAACAAGTATTTCATGGTTGTAATGGATTACTTCACTAAGTGGCCGGAAGTCTTCGCCATTCCAAACCAGGAAGCTTCAACAGTTGCCGATAAACTGGTTCATGAAGTCTTCTGCCGTTTTGGAGTACCCTTGGAGATTCACAGCGATCAGGGAAGGAATTTTGAGTCCCAAATATTCCAGGAAACTTGCCGAGTCATGGGTACTCATAAAACGAGAACAACTTCTTACCACCCACAATCGGATGGAATGGTGGAACGATTTAATCAGACATTGGAGAGATACCTGGCGAAAGTTGTGGAAAATCGGCAACGAGATTGGGACAAGCACATACAACCGTTTTTGTTGTCATATAGAAGTGCTGTTCACGAAAGTACATCGGTGACGCCAGCTTTCGCAAACTTTGGAAGGGAATTAAGGCTGCCTGCAGACCTGATCACCGGAATACCACCTGATGCCCCACGCAGTATAACCGATTATGCGAATGACTTGCGGAACAAAATGAATGACATTTATGAGCACGTCCGACAATCAGGCCAGCAAATGTCTGAAAAGATGAAAACCCGTTATGACCGAAAAATTAACAATAAAGGGTTCGACGAAGGTTCACTAGTGTGGTTGCACAATCCAGTCCGCAGCAAAGGGAAATCTCCTAAGCTTCAAGCTAAATGGGACGGGCCGTACCGGATTGTGACAAAGATCAATGACGTAACCTACCGGATACAGAAAGGTGCAAGAGGTACTCCTAAGATCGTCCATGTGGATCGATTGGCGCGTTATTATGGGGCCGATAATGCTCGGGACGAGCATGTCTTAGGAGGGGGCAGTGTTGCGCGCCACGATTGATGGCGACATTAGCTACCACTAGCGCCATCTAGTATCGAGTAGCAGAACTAGTAGGTCGAGATGCTTCCAGAACTTTCGATACTAGAACATTCTAGAACTATCGACATCGGGTCAGTCGGGACCGGTATGTACTCGAACATTCTAGATGTTTCTACAGTAGAAGGTTCTGGAACTATCTGAGGCCCTATATAAGGCCGGGATGGGCCGCGACCGAGTGAGTATTGGTTCTGCGATACAAGCGATAACATTCGAAGCGATCTTCAAGTGCGACTTAAGAGTGATCAGTAGTGCGATTGTCTTTTATAATTAGTGTGTTTGTGTTTTATTGGTGTTATTTAATTAAAGTGTTTATTTTTGGTAATTAAATCGGCAGTTTTTATTGTCACGAACCCCAAGCTCGTAACAATAAGTTTATAAGAGCCTCAACCTGCGCTTGGTGAACTAAAATGATTTTCAATATGAAAAAGAATGTCTATACGAAAGAAGTTAAAAAGTAAAGCATCTGAACTTTCAACGCCAAATAGGTCATGTCGTTATAAGATTCGTCAGTTAGTTTTTTTTGAAAAACGATATATTATATGCCCGGCTTTTTGCTAGGACATTTCGAAATGATAATGATAACCGTATTTTAATGGCAAAGGCACAAAGGCCGCATTTAGTGTGACCAAATGACCAACAAGCTCTCGTGAACTGGCTTTATTTACAAGCTTAGCAACGTGACGCCCAAAAATGGCTTACTTATCCGTGGCTTTATTTACAGACTTAGGAAATGACGCCCAAATATGGCTTATTCGTTTACTTCACATGCAGTTTCTGAAAATACTGTAATCATAGTTATATCAATCAATCTTCCTAGCCTTTTCCCAGATATTTTGGGATCGGCTTCCAGTCTTAACTGGATGCAGCTGAATACCAGTATTTTGCATGGAGCGGATACAACTCATAATTTTGAATTACTACAGTTAACTACGGGGGCACTTGAAATTATGAGTTTAAACAATCTTTTTTGTTTTTATTTTAGACACCCACCACGTCTGTGAAGATTCACCAGCTATTTAATTTGACCCTGCATACCATCTTTTATTCCAGAGGACCTCAAAAAAGTATACCTGAAGCTATACAACCTCTTCCAATTCGTGGGATATATGTACGTGCTAGCTGTCATTGCCGTTAGATACGCTAAGCTCGAGTATGAATCAGTTGCTGATACATATGAGCATGTCGGTCCCGCCATGAAGTTCTTACAGCTGCTACAGTATCTTGAAGTTATGCACCCGCTGTTTGGGTATACTAGGGTGAGTTGAAAACTTGAAATATTGGCATAATTTAAACCTTATGTTCAAAGACATAAAAGTCATGAATGAAAAGTTGTAATTTTTTTTATAGCAGTTGAAGTTCTTACGGTACAGAACAAGGATGTTGGTTTGTTAATAATTTTTTGTAAAGTCTAAAAGGGGACGATAAATATCGATATTCATGTTTTATTTTTTGCCAAATTTTATACATATCAAAAATATCAAGTAATGGAACAATTTGTGCGGTTTTAACTGTAGGTGGAAATTTTAGCATGTTGAAGAAACTTCCAGGTTGTTTATTTTTAGAGTATGGCCAATGGCCATAATTTTATCACAGACTTTTTGTGTAAGTAATTTAAGTCTTCTAATTTTAAAATCTCAATATTTGTTTTACGTGATTACAGGGTGGAGTACTAGTTCCGTTCCTGCAAGTAAGCGGACGAGCGTTTGTCCTGTTCGTGATGATTGAAGCAGAGCCACGCATGCATTCGAAGCCCGTGGTCTTCTATCTGTTTGTCATGTGGAGCATGATTGAAGTTGTCAGGTAAGGCGGCTTTATTAGCTTCTTTTGATGTAACGAAATTGCAAGGGTAAATTTCATTTAGACTCCCGACTCGAGCGAGTTATGAATTACGCCGTACGCATTGAATACCTATTATTAACCTGGACTTTTCTACTGCAGGGCAAAGACCTCCCTTCTCTCCTTCCACTTCTCTCTGTCTTAGGTTATTTGGGACCAGTCTTTATAGAAGTCTTATTTGAATACCCACACAAATAAATTAAGATCTTTAACCACTCACATGTCCCGCTCCCCGCGTGGCGTTGCCTCCAATGTCCCACATTTCTTGTCGGCGCGCCACGGGGCGCCTCGCCAACTCGCCACTTCGTAGTTCCTTCAGCTCTATTCTATTTTTTGTATAGTATCACTAATTAATTCGTCCTATCTCGGCTGAACGAGACATACTGCCGCGTTTTATGGCACATAATCTAAGCGTGTATTTTCATTGCAGGTACCCATACTACATATCCCAGCTGTACAAAAAGGAAATCTACATTCTGACCTGGTTGCGCTACACAATGTGGATACCTCTCTACCCTATCGGTATTATTTGCGAAGCTATAGTCATTCTCCGGAACATACCATACTTTGAGGAAACTAATAGATTTACAGTCGGACTGCCAAATGAATGGAACTTCGCCTTCCATATGCCAACGTTCCTTAGAGTCTACCTTCTGTTCCTCACATTCCCAGGAATGTATTTTGTGATGAGTCATATGCATAAACTCAGGAACCACAAGCTGAAGCCAAAGATTATCATTAAGAAGTCCAAATAGGTAAGGCTGAGTCGTTTCCCACCAATATTTAGAGAAACGGTGTGAAATTTGATTATTTATGGGGTAAACGGAAAACCCTTGTAAGTCCACTTTTAATATTAAAAAAATATTAAGCATTTAGACCTTTAAAGGGAATACTTGTTTGATTTGGAATACTGATTATTTACTGAAATATGTATTGTGCACAAAAAGTGTAAGGCCCTTTGCACACACACGTTTTTCTTGTTGTGGAAAACTACGCCTACGGTTTGTTTATTCGCCGTGTGTAGACACGGTCGTCAGTGTTTTATGGATCACTATGGAAGCTTGTCCACCGTCACGACTATTTTACGGCGCGGTTTATACGGCTTGTGTTGGCACTATTTCTTCAGTGTTGTATAGATCGGAATCTCGTTGACGGACACGTTTTTTTCTACGGCACGGTTTGTACGCCGTACCGTAACGAAACCGTGCCGTGTACAAAGGGCCTTATGCATACTACAAAGTGTAGTTTCCTTTAATATTACTATGTAACCAAAGAATACAGACTTAAAACTGTAATAAATATTCATACTTTAATAATTTACCTCAATAGTTAGAACAGTTTCAGCCATTTCTCCTGCCGTGACTACTAATTTATTGAATTAGCCTAGCTTTGTAAAATATAGCCCATATCACAGAGCTCGGAGGCGCACTGTCAACACTCCATACAAACCGAGCGTGGCACCGTTTACCTACTAAACTTGCACTACGTCACAAAAATGACGTGTAGAAACGGCTTTAAATACAAAAGATGTGCGCTCACGCGGATATTATTTCGTGCTCTGTCGCCAAAATCAACAGTCGCCTGTAAATAACAACTAAAAAAAACAACAAACTACAAATATCAAAATTTCACGAAGTAAAATATGGCGTCAAAAACAAAAATTATTCGCGAAAAAATGCGCGAAATAAATTGCGTATGGTAAAATTCTCGGAAGTACCGTATCATCAAATATTAAAATAATATTAGACTTACTATTTTGCCCGAGAGAGGACGTTACTTAGCAACAATAAAAATATTGTGAAATTCCGAACTTCTGAACTTTAATCCCAAGACACAAAATTTTGCTGGCAACCCTAAATGGTAAAAACTTTCAGTTATTATTAGTAAATTTCGAGATGATTGTAAAATCAGATATACCGTCATCGTCATTTCAGCCGAAAGACGTCCACTGCTGGACATAGGCCTCCACCAAGCACCGCTACTTCCACAGACTCTATGCTTCTCGCATCCGTCAGAAATATGGCAACCTAAAAGTACTATTCTGTGTTGATGGGTAGGATGTAGACATTTGAATCCCTCCTAAGTTTCAATTAGAGTTTCCTATTGGGTCTCAGACCAACAAAAAAAGATAGACAGCGCGCCGCAAACATCAAAAGTGAAGCCATAAAACCGTGCTCCTGCAAGTAAACATACACGCTCACGCACACACCTACACTAAAACCATGCTCATTGCTCTTAGTTTGTCACAAGTCGTCGTCAAGATAACATAGATTTAAAAAATATAATTATGCCTTCCTGTGTAGTGAAAAGTTGCAAAAACAAAAGCAAATCACACAAAAAGTCTCACGGAATCACTTTTCACTTCTAAGTACAGACGCCAGCACATCAACCTACTACAATCTGTCAGATTTCTGTAATAGATTTTCAACTTTATCAGTAAAGCATAAGGTTCAATGTTGATTGGGAAAATTTGACAGTTAGGTGTAGGTTGATGTGCTGGCGTCTGTACTTGAAATAACATCGTTTCTTTATTATTTATCTATGAATTTTAGGTTACTTGGAACAAAAAACCTCAACGAACGAAAGCAGTGACATAAAGTGCGGGGGTTGCCATAAGACGATTTAAAATTTCCACATTCGATTAATCTATACATATAAATATGATTTCTTACTTCGAATATTAAATACATATAAAAAGAAAATGGGAATATTCCCATTTTCTTTTTATATGTATTTAATATTTTAGGTTTCCAATTAATAATGAAATTAAAAATAAATAATATAAAAATATTTAATAAAGTTGATTGAAAATATGAGTTGTTTTTTTTTTAAATAGAAGTCCTTCTAAAATCTAAACAATTGAGGTACTATACCATACTCAACAAAACTCGTACAATATTATACTAGTTCCTACCCACACAAATATCCCCAAATTATAGGGAAAAAATTTAACAAATGGCAACCCTTCAATACACACATAGATAAAAAGATGGCTTCACTTTTAATGTTCGCGGCGCGCTGTCTATCTTTTTTTGTTGGTCTGAGTATTGGGTGTATTTATTATTAGTTCTGTTATTGAAAAACTTGTAGGATAGAATAAATAAAGGTCTTATGTCTTTCTTAGATGATAAGATTACATACATGAATATAATAAAGTTAGATTTAATATTTGTACATTATTTGATGCATTTTACGATTGCGCGTAAATCATTGCAATTTGAACCTTATGTCCAAGCAATACAGCTGTAAACTGCTTGTATATCACTGTGAAATGCAACCTTTTTTTTTTTGTAAAATGGTGGTTAAGGATGAGCTTATATGCATTTGATTTGCAAACTTGTTTTTTGGTGATGTGATTAATTAATTTATTTGTTTATTGAAATGAAAATTATGAATTCTCATGTCAATAAATTAATGACGAAGTATGAAGTGATTATTTATAAGAATTATGTTTACATTTTTGTATACTGGATGGTGAAAGTAATAAATGTTTTGTTTATAAAATGGAGAAGTTGTTTTTATGTTTATGATGAATTCCCCATGTTTTGGTTGTATTGTTTTCAGTGCTTAAACTTGTAAATAGGACCAAAGGAGCTTGTTGCTTGGCTACATTGAAACCAAAGTTGCACAGTTCACATTTATCACTGCCCAACAGAAGGCCACAGCTTTTTAAGAAAAAACCTGTTCTTGCTAGCAACGAAAACAATTATTCTTTCAATGTATGAGAAGATTCCAATTTTCCAATGCTAATTTTTTTGGGGCAAAATATCAGTATATTATTATCCATACCAATCTACATCTACACTAATATTATAAAGAGGAAAGATTTGTATTTTTGTATGTAACGAATAAACTCAAAAACTACTGGACCGATTTCAAAAATTCTTTTGCCGTTAGAAAGCTACATTATCACTGAGTAACATAGGCTATATTTATTTCTAAAAAAAATTTGAGATCCTTAGAAATCCCTACTAAAACCAACCCAAGGTGTAAAAAATTAGGCATAAAATGTCTTTCATCGCATGCGCTGAGGAAAGTATTGATGATAGAACAAAAAAATGTTTTACAATATTATAGAACATATCAATATCTACAAAAAACCGCGAGACCATATGTCCAACTATTGTAGTTATGTCACTATAACTACTTTTTTACATTTTAAAAGTTGATAGAAATGCCGATCAAAATCAGACCATGTTATCCATACCTTTGTATTAATTCTTATCCAAAAAAAATATTTCGTATTCAAGACTGTATCTATACCTGTTGATTACTTTTTGAATTATTGAAATCGGACATTCCATTCAAAAGATATTACGAAATTAAAAATGTCAATATAAACAAAAAATACCCGCCGACGCGCCAGTGTGGCTCCACGCAGCGCAGCGAGCAACGCGGCGAAAGAGAAGATAGGATGATCGTGTAGAGTAGGGGTAGGGTAGGAGTAGGCTCGGGGTAGGGCAGGAGTAGGATAGGAGTAGGGTAAGAGTAGGGTAGGAGTAGGGGTAGGGTAGGAGTAGGGTAGGGGAACGGTAGGAGTAGGGTAGGGGAACGGTAGGAGTAGGGTAGGGGTAGGAGTAGGGAAGGGGTAGGGTAGGGTAGGAGTAGGGAAGGGGTAGGGGAGGAGTAGAGTAGGGGTACGGTAGGAGTAGGGAAGGGTTAGGGTAGGAGTAGGCTAGGGGTACGGTAGGAGTAGGGAAGGGGTAGGGTAGGAGTAGGGTAGGGGTACGGTAGGAGTAGGTTAGGAGTAGGGTAGTAGTAAGAGGTGGGGAAGGGGTAGGAGTAAGGTAGGAGAAGGGCAGGGGTAGGATTAGTAGGAGTAGGAGTAGGAGACCACGCGAACGAAGTCGCGCCGGGCAGCTAGTATTATACAATATGTAACAAAAACCCTGTCCGATCCAATAAAGGCGTATTCCTGATTCAACATAGGTACTATAAAAAATTGTTATAAAAATGTAACTCGTAAAAACCAAAAGTTATTGATTTTTTATTTTTATAATCCATGCGAAATTTAACACTGAATATGGCAAATTTTCATAAGTTGACAACACTCCACCCGTCGGCAAAATCTTTTTATTTTTACCTATTTTTATTTCAAAGAACACCGCCATACACTACCGCGTTGTAGGCCGTCGCCGCGGAGTCGCCGACTCTTTGATGTCGCCGACTGGTTACCTACCGGCGCGCTATTTGTTACCAACTTGCCAGTCTTTCGTGGAGATAGCTTTCGATCGGACGTCCGTACGTATCACGTGCCGCTAAAGTTTCGCGAATAATGTCGTATTCCAATCAGGATTTTTTTAATGTGTTGATGTACTTAGGCAAGACCGACTGTAATTATGCAGCTGCGCGTAGAACGTATGAGGTGCGCTTGTGACAGTACTGTCGCCGTCAGAGCGTGTGTTCCAACGCCTGCATAACCGTGTACATGTACACCACAGGCAGTGTTCATGAGCACGAGTCACAGGTCGCTGATGCTGGAAGACCACGAGAGCGCAACGTTGAAATCGAGGAACAAGCGCTGGATATGTTTGCCGCGGACCCCACGCAAATCGGACACAAGTCACATCACAAGTGCCCTGCAAATTTAGTGAAAAGGTGTCTAATGTGTATTAGTGTTGGAGGTGAACATGTGGAGCACAATCGCCGAAGTGTGCAACAACAACAAGTGCATGTTTTAATGACCTGCAGTCGGTATGTACATTGCCACACATCACATTAAAAAAAAAAACCCTTATTAGGGCTACATTTATTTCAATTAATTGTTTCTTGATAAACAGAATTAGGTCTGAAATCCGAATCACTATGCCTACAAAACAATATCAGCTGATATACGCGCGTAGCCATAAGGTCAAGGTATGACGTATAAGTTTGTTTGGCGGCACGCGACAAAGCAGGTTCATGACAAAGGATCATACAAACCGTCTCGCTCAGGCGGCTTCTTTGACACAAAACTGTAGGAGAACTTTGTCGAGCGATCAGTGTTGCCTTTGATCAGTTTTTATTTTTTATTTTATTTTAATTATTTTCACTGGGGAAAAATAATAATTTCAAATCCATTAAATGGTTACGTATAATATGTGTTCGCAGTACGATGCCGAATAATACTCTTAAGGATCGGACAGGGTTTTTGTTACATATTGTATATGCGAAAATGTCTGTCTGTTACCTCTTCACGCTTAAACCACTGAACTGGGTATAGAGATAGTTTGAGTCTCGGGAAAGGACATAGGATAGTTTTTATCCCGATATTCCCACGGAATCGAAACTCATGCGGGTGAAACCGCGGGGCGCTGTTAGTTTTTTTACAAATAAAACCGATTTTATTTGTAAAAAATAAAATACCATAAATCTGCCCTATGTATTAAGTACTTTTTGACGTCAGTTTCAAATACCTTAAGGCTGCATTTCCACCAGAGATGGGCGAGGATGTGTAGCGAAGAATGTGTAAAACTAACCAATAACAACGTCAATTTAGTTCAACTATGAAAATGAGGCGATGTTATTGGTTTGTTTCACACACATCCCTAGCTACGCATCCTCGCACATCTCTGGTGGAAACGCAGCCTTATTCCATCATCATTACTTCTGGTTGTTGTTACACTTAGTTACATATCAATGTCCGTGACCACCGCAGGACCACCAACGCCAATCGCTTCCATATTTGGTGAATAATTAGTACTCAATTGGTACTAATTAGTACTCTAACAAAAAAATTGGTACCTTCGTAGTTTTCGAGAAAATCGACTTTGAAGGTGGTCCTGCGGTAGTCACGCTCCCTTCAGCAGGACCACCATGAGCGCCGAAAAAGGGGGCATGCTACAGCTATTCTAAGTATACAAATAATTAGTACCCACAAATGTGATTAATTTCGTAAAAAAAACAGAACCGAAACATTTGTATTTACCGAGAAATCAACGATGATAACTTTCGCGCAATTGTTCAGCAGGACCACCATTTTGAATGTTGATTCCAAGTTTGAGAAGCTTGTCGCTTTCCTCAAACCTACATAGAAAATTAGTACCCTGCAAGATAAAATTAGTACCCAAAATTCAACATTAGTACTCCAGTAGTTTACGAGTAAATCGACTTTGAAGGTGGTCCTGCTGTGGTCACGGTGCAAAATTTTCATTTCAGGATTTCCCTATTAAAAACTCTGTGATTTCTTCCCAAATTTATACAAAAATTAGTACCCATAAAGAAGTTATAGCGACCAAAAATTCAGATTCCTAAGTGTTGTATTTCAAGAGAAATTAGCTTTCATTACTTTTCCATACTAAAACTCCGCGTATAACCCGACCAAATGAAGTTGTCAATCTAACTTAACTAAAACTCTAAAGAAACTACATATAAAAGTATAGATAGCGTCGAAAAATTCATCCGCATCGCTGTCATTTTTTTTTTATTAGGTATTAGCAGAGAATTAAACGGTATTAGGTATTAGTTATTATTTGCTTATTTTACTATTTGAATAAAAGTTGTTAATGGTATGGAGCTGTTTATGAAATGTAAACTCATGCAGATAAACTTATGGATGTCGGAATAGTAGGTAATAACAACAGTTCAATATCTAAATTTTATACAAACTGCGTATCTAAGTACATATAAAAAATAACCTATCGCTACCTTTGTTAATGACGTGAGTATGTAGGCACTCGAATAATTATTTTTCTGTATTGTAAGTACCTACCTATTATCTGTGTTGTTATATGAATAAGAGCGATAGGTATGTCTTATTTATTTCTTTCTTTCCTACTAATTTACCGTTGATGCAAGCAGTACCTACCTAAGTATTAAAAACCTAGTTTACTGCAGTAACAATATGTTGCTAGTAACGCAAGTATAAAAGGATTATCAGCTGTATCAAATAGCAGATACTGTCAAAAATAATTGAATCAAATAGATAATAATACAATCCCACACCAAAATAAATAAAGCGAATCAAATAATAAAAAAAAATATATAAAAGGATTACATAAGTAATAGGTAGGTATGTATTTTTTCAGTACCTAAAGTCGAATTTATCAAATTTTCACTGACATCTCTGTGGACCTTGGATGTATTTTAACCGACTTTAAAAAAGGAGGTTCTGTATTCGACCCGTATGTACCTATGTTTGTATGTCCGCGATTTTCTCAAAAACGAATGAAGCCATTTTAATTAAAGAATTTTTAACCTATTGTTGTATTTAAACGAAAATAAGTATTTACTGCAAATAAAACTGATATTTAACCTGTAAATATTTATTGCTAAGTAGTTTCAATAATGTTACGTAATATATTTTGAATAATAAAATATCGTGGGTGCTATTTCCGAACACGCCTTAATTTGTATAAAAGAGCGGGAATTGGACCATAGACAAGCTAAAATGCATAGCATGGCGCGCAGGTTATTACCGAAGTAGGAGTGGGTTGTAACAGGTAAAATCGCATATTTGTTCCGCCTGTTCCTGTTCTACGTAAATAACAGCTCCAAAAACCTGTTACAAATTACAGGCTGTTATTTCAAACTATTGTGTTCTCTGTTACCACAGTTACACAGTTATAATAAAATACGGTCGAATAGACATTTCGTAAAGATGTGTATCCGATCGCAGTAACATGTAACCGGCTAACAGGACCAAAAAACCTGAGTCATACGAGTAGGTACTTCTCTTTCTGAAGGTGTACACCTATGCGAGAAAAGGAAAGCGCTTGTAACGGACGATGTAACAGGGTGTCACAGTAACATTAACATTTGTTATCTTATTCTAACTAAGGTACTGTCATAAGCATGAATAGAGAAAAGCTTGTGACTGGATGGATTCTGTTATCTCGTCGGTCGTGGAACAGAAGCTGTTTTTTCTGTTTGTTTGTCACAGTTACAGTCTATTATCTTGTGATACCTGTTATACAATAACTTTTACGATAAATACGCCTCACTCCTATCGAAGTAAAGCGTTCGCGAAGCGTGTTGTGCGGGGTACATCGAGTTCTTTTTTTATTCGTTTATGGTTTCAAAATTTTTTTAAGCAAAGAAATAAATGAATATGCAATTTCCAAAAGGTCAAATGTCTCAATATTTAAAGGTTTCAGAAAACGATATAATTAATAATTATTTCCTAAGGAAGTATAATATATATTTAAAAAAAAAAGTTTCTTTAAATTAGGGCTAATTAGCAATAGAAAGTTACAGAAATATTTCGATATTAACGATATTATAAATAGATATAGTAGGTATTTTAAATATAGGTATGTGCTTGTCGAAGATAATAGGTAAGTAGTACACCTTGATATGAAAACACATATTTCCTAAAAACATGCGTGATGTGCTCTTTGCAATGCATATTATTCAAATATATAGGTACCTATTACTTATGTAATCCTTTTATACTTGCGTTACTAGCAACATATTGTTACTGCAGTAAACTAGGTTTTTAATACTTAGGTAGGTACTGCTTGCATCAACGGTAAATTAGTAGGAAAGAAAGAAATAAATAAGACATACCTATCGCTCTTATTCATATAACAACACAGAGAATAGGTAGGTACTTACAATACAGAAAAATAATTATTCGAGTGCCTACATACTCACGTCATTAACAAAGGTAGCGATAGGTTATTTTTTATATGTACTTAGATACGCAGTTTGTATAAAATTTAGATATTGAACTGTTGTTATTACCTACTATTCCGACATCCATAAGTTTATCTGCATGAGTTTACATTTCATAAACAGCTCCATACCATTAACAACTTTTATTCAAATAGTAAAATAAGCAAATAATAACTAATACCTAATACCGTTTAATTCTCTGCTAATACCTAATAAAAAAAAATGACAGCGATGCGGATGAATTTTTCGACGCTATCTATACTTTTATATGTAGTTTCTTTAGAGTTTTAGTTAAGTTAGATTGACAACTTCATTTGGTCGGGTTATACGCGGAGTTTTAGTATGGAAAAGTAATGAAAGCTAATTTCTCTTGAAATACAACACTTAGGAATCTGAATTTTTGGTCGCTATAACTTCTTTATGGGTACTAATTTTTGTATAAATTTGGGAAGAAATCACAGAGTTTTTAATAGGGAAATCCTGAAATGAAAATTTTGCACCGTGACCACAGCAGGACCACCTTCAAAGTCGATTTACTCGTAAACTACTGGAGTACTAATGTTGAATTTTGGGTACTAATTTTATCTTGCAGGGTACTAATTTTCTATGTAGGTTTGAGGAAAGCGACAAGCTTCTCAAACTTGGAATCAACATTCAAAATGGTGGTCCTGCTGAACAATTGCGCGAAAGTTATCATCGTTGATTTCTCGGTAAATACAAATGTTTCGGTTCTGTTTTTTTTACGAAATTAATCACATTTGTGGGTACTAATTATTTGTATACTTAGAATAGCTGTAGCATGCCCCCTTTTGCGGCGCTCATGGTGGTCCTGCTGAAGGGAGCGTGACTACCGCAGGACCACCTTCAAAGTCGATTTTCTCGAAAACTACGAAGGTACCAATTTTTTTGTTAGAGTACTAATTATTACCAATTGAGTACTAATTATTCACCAAATATGGAAGCGATTGGCGTTGGTGGTCCTGCGGTGGTCACGGACATTACATAATATCAGTAATCTGTGGAAACTGTTTCTGGATTGTGTTGAACTAATTTTATACTTATGTTTGTTATTGCATCTGTTTGTTTCCCAAATAAAATAAATCATTTTCTTGCCCATAACCCCATTAACTTGGGGTTGGTGCAGCACATCTTCGTCCATACTTCTATTGGTCAACTCAGTAGTCACCTCTTTTCTAGCCATATCATCTTTCACACAGCCCATCCATTGTTTCTTTGGTCTTTCCCTACTCTATCTATGTATACTATACTAATAATTATTATGCTGAATAGTTTGTTCATTTGAACGTGCTAATTTCTGGAACTACAAACTACAAGCCGGATTTAAAAAGTTCTTTTTGCGTTTGTTAGCCCAATTCTTGAGGAAAGCTATAGGCTACATCACGCTAGGACGCTTAGGAGCCGAGAAAAATGACAGAAATGAGAGGGACAGGGGCAGGTGATGCGATGCAACGGGGTGGGCCGGGCGAACAAAAAATTTCCCGCGGAGGAAGTCGCGGGCATAAGTTTTTAATAAAAATAAAACTCACCATTTCATACTATGCTTTATTGAAATGAAATCGCCTAAATAAACAGTAACCGCACTTTGTTCCACCAGCAGAAATAATGTGTACCTTTACACCAAGGAGGCTTTTTAGATCACTAATTGGCTTCAGAAGCACCTTGTCTTTGCCCTCTTAACTGCGCAGCTTGAGGTGGGCGCGCCAGAACCAGTCCCAAGGCCTGGAGTGGGCGTAGTACTCATGGAAGATGGGTTCAACTAGAGTATCAGGAGGGAGGAGCGTGTATACCTTCTCGCCGTAGTAGGTACCAACCTGGAACCATCGGAAATTTATTAAGTTTAAGCTATAAGCAACTGTAGCAATTTTATTTTTATTTATTTTGTTGTTTATGTATCAAAATTGTTAGGCTTTAGAAAGTTCTTTATGAAACAGTTTTTTACTCACGAAGCGAGACGCGCGCTTTACTTGTGGTAACTGAGTGTACAAACACGCTGTGTATGTGTGTGTAAGCGCAGGAGCTTTAGCGGAGCTCTCGGTGCCATCCGAGGCACGGGCGAAGTCAGAAGTGTGTGTGTTATGTGCTGACGCTACTTGTCTTCACGCATACATTCACACATCGTGTTTGTACATTTAGTTACCACAAGTAAAGTGCGCGTCGCTTCGTGAGATAAAAATACTATACATAAAGTCCGACCGCGGCAGATTTGCCAAAGATGTAAACAACAATGGTCGCTCGAAACTGAATAAAATCGATAAACAAGTTTTTATTTTAAATAATGTTAGTTTTCGTCTACATCTCCGAGCTAACTAGACCAAAACAAGTAAGTAATGTTTGTTTTCGTCTAAATCTCCGAGCTAACTAGACGAAAACAAACATTACTTAAAATAAATACTCTTGTTTATCGATTTTATTAAATTTCGAGCGGCCATTTGTGTTTACATCTTTGGCAAATTTGCCGCGGTCGGACCTTACATAAATACACGTGTAAAACATAACCCTGTCTATGCTGTCGAGCATTTGGGTACTAAAAGGTGGTTATTACATGATTATTGATTTATATTTAGTTCCATTAGTCAGTCTACTTGGAATCTACACTGCTAAAGTTACTGCAACTGAAGTTATTAGGAACAAAAAGGACACAATCCTGCTTTCCTTATTTATTGTCACAAGCACTCCTGTGGAGCATGAGGTCCTGGGTTCAAATTCCGGATCAGACAAAGTTTTATAGGGTTTTCTATGTGGAATTTCTCAGCAGCAGCCCTGAGTCTGGATTTGTGCCTGATGGATGGCAATAGGCTAGCCCGCTATTACATGGGACTTAAAACATAACTGGCCAAATGTGGGTGTTCTATAGATACATCTCTAACTAACCATTCCAGGAAAATAGTTGCGATGTAATTTTATGTTTAATATATAAAAGCACAATTTTACCTCCCATCCGGGAACATCCTTCATGAGTTCACACTCAGCGGCACGGTTCCTGCGGAGCTGTTTCAAGTATGCCCTGTCCCTCTCTGCCAGCAACATTGGGTATATCGCCATCTTAGCAGACCGCATCTCAATCTCATCTTTAGTAATTTGCTTGTAGTTCTTACTATACAGATACATTGAAAATGCTGTGATGCCAAAGTAGCCCGCAAACATAGTATACCCTGAAAATAAATCAATACAAAGTGATGACTGTAGACCGAGCTTTAAATGTACGTAAGTGTTTTAGTATACCAATACAAGACATAGGAGCAGAATATTGAGAGTATCCTATATAACAACTACTGTAAATTTATGTACAATAATAAAAATTAAATAATCGATAAATTATAGAGGTCATGAGTAGTGAATGCAAAACATGAGTTACAATGAATGCACCATGAAATACTTTGGATTTTTCTTTACATTTTTATATACAGTATAATGTGCGGGGTTGTTTTGTGTTCATTTTGGCAGTAGAATGTATAGAAAACAATACAACCTAACCTATAAACTTAAGTTACATAATCTGGTATTAGTCTCGTTTGCAAATCAAAATGAGGGAAAATATTATTTTACTTACCGCTAAATAATGTTTTTGCAGGTATTCTTTTATAAGGAATCGGTTTGTAGCCCCCCGGAGGGGGCAAATCTTGTTTACGACGAACTACTTGACTAGCATCCATCTTTCGATTTGGCAAAAGCCGATTTACGATCAGACAGATCAACAGAGACAACAGCTGACTGACATTTAGAATTTTTTGACGTTTGCGTTCCAATATTATCGTTTTATAGGAAAAGTTTTACCTCAGGGGTATGTATTGGGTCTATTTAAAGTATTGGAACGCACGATTCAGTAAAAGTATATATACTTTTTATATATAAAATTGTAAAACACAGTAGGGCACAAACAGGGAAAATGGGTAAAATATATAAAAACAATCAAAACTATTCGCGAGCGTGGCGTACAGACTCGCGTTCCTTCGTCCACTCTCGGGTAGCGCTAGAGCGCGGGCGAGGGTGTATTACAGTATAGTTATTATACTCTTTGGTGTATTAATTGTATTATGCTCCCCGTTCCCGCGCTATAAGGGCACGTTCACACACATTCTAAAAAGGCCGTTTAAAAAAAAGTAAGAACATTATTATTTTTCAGTCTATCAAAAAGTACTCTGTGTTATTATTCCACAAAAGCGTCTGATGGTTGTTATGGATACGAATAATACTGTGAACCGTCTGATGGTTGTTATGGATACGAATAATACTGTGGTCCACAGTATTATTCGTATCCATAACAACCATCAGACGCTTTTGAGTATATTTTTCGCGTAAAATATTCTAATTTAAGTTTTGTAAGACATGAATCCTGCAGCTACCGATGCCGGTGTCCAAGCTGATATTCCGGAACCAGACAATGAAGAAGAAACACTGAAGATAAAACCGCTAGAACGAATCAAGCTCCATCCCAAAGTTCCTATTGAACCGTCTGCGTATGGCAAAGGGAAGAATCATAGCCGACCGTGGATTCTACAAGATGGTCGCGAAGCTCCTGATAAAGGGAGCGAGATGCGTTTCTGTTATAAAGTCCCCAAGAAATCAAAATACGGGGAAGGTAATTTATTGCTATTCATTTTTTTCCAGGGCTTTTTCTAAGTACAATTTTTCTCTATAATTTCACTTCGCAACATTACCTATATTATAGCAGACCATAATAACTTAAAATTTCCGATTTGACTTCTAGGTATCCGCAGGCGAATGCTAACAGATTTCTTTTGGGAACAAATGCTGGACGAAGTAATCGAAGAACTGAAGACATCCCAACCAGTCTCCGAATATTGCACAGAATATGATGCCAATTACGTCAAGGAAGATTTTGAGCCTCGCAATTTAGAAGTTACTGCTGATAAAAACGTAAGTGGTCTAACCTCTCAAAATCTACATAGGTAGATACTTATAAAGGGTGTCCATGTAAAATACTGGTATTCAGCTGCATCCGGGTAGACTGGTAGCCGACCTCAGCATAGTTGGGAAAAGGCTAGGCGGATGATTACTTACCTATAAAGGGTGTCGTGTTACCCCAATGCTATAGGCACTGAAGGCTCAAACACATAAACACGTTACGATGACGTAACGTGCCACGGCACAGCACCGTGACGTGGATGTTTACGTCACGGTGCTGTGACGTGATGTTTACGTCACGGCGCCGTGACGTAGAAATCGACGTTGTAGAACGTAAAAATCCACGTCACGACAACGCAACGTGCTACGGTATTGAAGATGTTTTGTCCCATAGTACGGGACCAACGACCATACGGGACGCTTTGAACTAGGGTTATTAAGTGATCGACTTCGGTCGTCCGTCATCTTTGAATATTGAATAAGGGCCTCTCCACATCTCCACGTCACGACTTCGTCAACGTGGAACGGTGCGGTAACGTGGCACAGTGCGGTAACGGGGCACGGTGCGTTAACATAACGTGCAAATTTACGTTACCGTATCGTAAAAATGCAGGTCACGACGCGACGCCGCAACGTTACACGTCGCCGTGCCTTTTAAAATTCCGGTACATTCTTCACTAATGTACCAGAGAAATAGCAGTCTCTCAGTTCTAGATATGGACCGCACAATACGTCTTCTACTTGTGCTATTGTTAAAAAGACGGAGAGAGAGGTTGGAGACATCTTTTATTCACAACTAATCGCTAAGACAATGAAACATTAACTGAGCGAGCGCATCGTAGCCACTTCGGCTTACGACGACGTCAGACGCACCGTTTCACGGCGACGTTGCCGTACGGTGCACTAGCACGACGCGGCAACGCACCGTGCCGCAACACCGCACCGTTCCACGTTGACGACGTCGTGACGTGGAGATGTGGACAGGCCCTAACAAATGCGGCACAGCTGCAGGAGTGCACCGTGAGATTTTACGTCACGACGACGTGCCGTGCAACGTGGCACGTTGCGTTGTCGTAACGTGATTATTTACGTTGCTTGACATCGATTTAACGACACCGAACGTCCACGTCACGTTGCGTCGTCGTAACGTGTTTATGTGTTTGAGCCCTGACTGGAGGCCAGTAAAGCTAGTAACTATAGGATCAGTCGGTTTCTTTGTTTTTGTTGTTCCTGGCCTCACCAGTTATTCCCTTGTTTCAGATGCACCTTAAGTATCCCTTGTACGGCACTGGATCCAGCGCCATTACTTATTACAGCGAAACTACTACTAAGACTGGGCCTGTAAGTCAACTTAATTCCTACCGGCCTTTAGCCCTCGTACACACCGATTTTTTTTTTATCGCGCACTGAATTTTCAACTCACTGCTTAGCGCCGCCGCCGAGAGTTGAAAATCCAACAGTGTTTTTTTGACGCGCTGGGATGTACGCCAGCACATCAAGCTAATACAATCTGTCGAATTTCTTTAATACATTTTCAACTTTATTGCTAAAGCATAAGGTTGGATTCTCAGTGCTCGGCTCTACACCGAGAGTTTAAAATCCGATCTTACTTTACCGGCCCCGTTTTCATTACAGGGAGAGATTTTGGAGAAGTTCCGAAGATGCCAATACTTTACTCGGCCTATGGAGGAGAGGCTGGACGACGGCTGGGTTTTGTAGATTATTTTCTTTTCCTTACAATACCTAGTCTAAAATTACGATGAATTTAATAAAGTTTTACAAAACTTATCACTTTTGTACTTCATGTTCACCCCACTCGTAAAAGAACATAAGTAGGTAAGTATTACCTAGGTACCTATGTATATCCTACCCCCACGACCAGTATACCTAATGAGGACTCGTTTGCTTGAAGAAAAGAGCCTTAGATATCTATATTCAAATGTAAGTCTGCGGGCTAGGTCAAGGGCCTGCGAAGTGTGCCATTTGAGAAGTGCACCAGTTGCTAAGTTCACCATTTGAGCATGGTGTACAAGTTGCGATGTGCACCAAATGTGTCAAACCCCCTCTAACTATTCCTACTGATTCTTTAACCCAAGTCAATGCATAGCCCTACTGTTTGAAAGCAACACTACTAGAATACCTACTTATATCAAATTCTCAGCACTCTCGAAATCAAAATATTATTTGAGTTGTCACATGAATATGTACTTATTAGGTATAAGAATAAAAAAAGCATAGGAAATTAGGAACACATTCAACAATACACCACACAACATAAGTGAGGGAGCAACAAAAGAAGATATGAATTAATTATATAGGCACTAGGTTTTAGAAGCAGTTAACCTTAAAACAACAGGTCGTCATCATCCCAATTGTGGGGATAACAAACAGGCTTGAAGTCGCCAGAATCCGTGGTCATGGAAAGCGTAGAGGCGCACGTTAGAATGCCGGTGAGGCATTCTATGGTACGGCAGCGAGCGGGCAACGGCGCAGGGACGTCGAATGCATCTGGGGAATAAAATACGGATTATTCATGAACCTGCTGTCTTTAGGAGAGGAACTGATATTCTTGTCTATTCAACAAAAAAACTGATTCCAATTAATAGGACCACGAGAAAATACCCAAAATAAGTAAGTACCTACCTAAATTGGTTATGGATGAACCCAGCATACGAACTCGTAACACCCTTGTGGGCTTTTTTTTTTTGGATGGGAAATCATCTAATGACTCCTCCCGCTCTGGGTGGAGCGGAAGGGAGTGTCAGACTCTTACTGACTAAAACCCACCCGTTCCGGGGCAGCAGTAACCTTTTCGGACGATCCCGCTACCCCGGCAGGCTTCGAGTCTTCGACCCTAGCGGGCCCCATCCTTTATGCTGACATCTCTTTGAGGCGCGCGTGCAACACATACGCGCTGACCGGCACGGGGCCCTTGTGGTCTGTGGAATTGTCATAGCATCTACATAGCCACATGCGAACTATCATACTGATGTCACGCAAAATCCTGCATTGCGGAAGCAGTTTGCCGCGCAACTAGCATACACACAACGTCCCGACATCAATCGTCAGGCAGTAGCCATCCTGCAGACACGACACCCGTCTGGTCGGAAATTCCTGCCTTTACTATGGACACTCATCCTCCAGGATGTGTGAAGTTTCCTCATACCTCTACAGTCACTTGATCTAGGGCGCAGAGTCCCATTAGTTTGAGGACATGATTATTATAGGGATTCTGGCTACAATATTTGAGGTACATGCCTTGAGATTCCCCAGAACTAGCCGAGCTAATGACTTTCCGCAAAAGCAGACGTGCTTGAGTTCTGACCTTCTTCGCTTTTAACATTTTCAAACGATGGAACTCTTCCCGCTCCTGTTTGTTTACAAATAATACATTTTTAATAAGTATCATACCTATTTAAATTCAGGTCATAAATCTCAGGGAGCTATCTTCGGATCGGCAATTTTTGGTGCCAGTGATAGTCCATTGAATTTAAAAATAATTAAAAACTGAAAAAAAAATTACCCTTTCATCCATTTCCGTCATAATATAAGATTCCGTGTTACGTAACTTCGGCATGATCACCTTTTCGATGCCATTTACCTTCCTGTGAATACATTTTAGGCAAGCAGTTCACTTGATGGGGTCCACTCTTTATAGCAGAACTTTGTATGTCATAATATTATTTTGCATAACAACAGATAGCATAAACTTCATTTCGCAGAAAATCGATTGGCAAACACTCATAACCATCATATCGCAGAAAGTTCACAGTCTGAATCGTCTTTTGGCATACATTTCATATCGATAGTCATAAAAGGCAGAACTATCATATCTCAGAAAGTTTACAGTTAGAATCATCTTTTGGCATACATTTCATACTGTTACTGTTAGCCTGCATCATCCCACTGCTGGGCAAAGGCCTCTCCCTATGACTACCAGTTTTTTCGATCCAGGGCTTAAGTGCGCCACTGGTCGTTTGTTTGGTTGTCCAGCTCGTCCCGCCATCTTCTACGGGGTCTGCCGCGACGCCATCTATCTGTATCAGGGCTCCACGTGGTGGTTATTTTGACCCACAGCTTATTGGGCATACGGCAGACGTGGCCAGCCCAGTCCCACTTCAGCTTATTCATAATAATTGAAAGGCTCATCTATCATAATTATCACTCAATAAAACAGTTGATTGCGAACATAAGTGGTTTTTATTTCCCTGTAAGAAGCATGCAAACAAGCATACACCATGCATGCAGCATGCAAACAAGCATACACCATGCGTGCAGCATGCAAACAAGCATACGCCATGCATGCAGCAAGCAAGCAGCATGCAAGTGAGCATGCAACATGCAGCAGGTATGTTTCTGTCACGGCTCCGGCGAACCCACGCGAGCTTATCGTCGCAGATGGTATTCACGCTCACCAGCGTAGTAAGCCGGCCAGCCTCAGCCGCGCCGTCGAGCGTTAAAACCACCTGCTCCTTAGCTCGTGGGCTGCCTCGCCCCTCCGCGCCTACGCGGGCTTAAATTACACTAGAGGTAGGGCAGACAAGACTACGTGGAGTCGGTTTTGCAGCGATTCGTTTCTGTCTGTAACTTTTGTACCACAACATATTAACTTAATTCTGCCATCTTCATATTCTGCCAAGTAAAATTGTACTAAATAATCGTCGCTCTAAATAAACGTTATGTTAAACGAAATTATGCGGAATTTTAACTCTGCCAATGGTAATTATGCCAAATAAAATTCTGCCATCTTAAAAGTATGTCATTGTAAATTTAGGCATATAAACATTCGGCCAAACAATACTTAAGTACCTATGTTAAATAATTTTAATGCCTTAAAAATATTCGTTTAAAGATTATGCCAAATAAATTTCGGAGCATCAAGATTCTGCCAGATAGAGGGGACCCCATTTGATGTTTTGTTAGTATCATGCATTGAATAATATATCAATGGTATCATCATGCTATGTGTTAACAATTTAAATGGATTATACCTTAATGTGGACCTAATAGCTTCGTCCAAGAGTATACAAGTATTTCTTAATGAGGCAAACTTGACGAGCATTCGTACAGCTTCTCTGAAAGCTTTCTTGGCTTCACCGGTGCGGTGGCCGCCTGCGCCGAGCCCCGCGTAGCGCATGGAGTCCTCGACACCCATCTCCTCTAAAGCTTGAAGAGATACTGTGGAAACTCCTGATATGTTCTCGGGTACATGCTGAACTCGAATTTGAGCCTGAATCAGTATGGGATATTAGAACTGTGAATGTAAAGTTCCTTCCGATTATTAGTCGGGTGTGCAAGTTGCCTTAAGTAGGGCCATGTTTCGAACGAGACTTGTTATGCCCGTTAACAGACCCCGCCAGGCGTTGCTACACCTGTCGCGACTTAGAGACTTCCGACGGACCGGACGGGCGACGACAGGCCAACGCTGGCCTCATCGGATGCAACCGTTCCCACGGCCTGGCGTGTGAGAAAGCGGGCCGTGGGACCGCAGCATAAGAATGACTAGAATTTATAGTTCATGAAATTAACTTACTTGACCAATATTCTCAAGCACCAACGCATTTGATTCTCCATTAGTGAACTTGATAGCTGCCAATGTTATGTAAGCTTCTCTCAGAGTATGGCCCAAAATGGCCTGAGTTGAGGCCAACTCTTTGGCCACTTGTCTGCCTTTGATGCGTAGGGCTTCGGCTTTGCGTTTGAGGAGCTGGAACCCGCGGTTCACCTGCTCCTGCCTATGTTTTATTTCTTTCAACATGAAGAGAGATGCCGTCACCGGGTATCGGTTCTCTGTATTCATCTTTGGGCTTGTTCTATGAAATGTTAAGTTTTAAACTCTTTTTGTGATTTTAGTAGGTACTGATTTGAGTGAAGATTTTAGGATTAACGTCAACTTTAGGACTAAGTCAATTGTCAAGGATAATAACGACCATAACGACGTTCGGTGAGAAAAAGTAAATCGAGCATAGGGCTAACTTTTTGTATACTACAAACTTTTTCGTAATCATTTCGTAAAATATGACAAGACTTATACGATCCATAACCCTGAGTAGGTACTTCGGCGAAGTAAAATTGCTGCAGGGTATGATGCCCGGGCCACACCAACGGGAAACGCCGATAATTATCGCGATAAGTTGTGGCTGCACCTAGGATTAACGCCCGTCATCGCGATAATTATCGGCGTTACCCGTTGGTGTCGCCCGGGCATGAGAAATGTTAGTATTGGTCCCGTCACGCAAAAAGAACGCTGGCGTTTACCTGCGCACTGAGCGATTTAACGATCAAATTTGTGGTATGAAGGGAGCGCGACGTTAGTAAAGTAACTATTATGATTCTATAATAAAACAATTACACGTATACGAAACATGCCTAGTACTTTGGGACAAGACTGTACCCGTGCGTAGACACACCGCCTCCACTGTCGCTCAGCGTTCTTTTTACGTGACGACAGCTTTAACAGGTAACAGCCCTATAGTCTATCTAATTCTGACACTCCACTTGGCGTATTTGTGAAAACAAATAAGTTTGCTAGCTAATACAAAATTTTGTATTCGTGAAATAACGCAAATAGGCCAAGCGCAGAGTGCCAGCATAAAGCTACAGCTCTATTAAGTAATGCCCACCGAATTCTACTGTCGCGAGCTTTCGTAATTCGAACAAAATTATTATAGCAATGTAGCTTATATAGGGTGAATTCAGCACATGGTTTTAGATACATTGTACACGCGCATGGCGAAAAGGGGACTGCGGGAGAGGCGCGGGGAACAACGAGCGGCGCGGGGCACTCGCGCAGGCGCCCGCCCGACGGAATCGGCCATTCGACGACATCAAGGACCGAGTGCGCGCGTCTATATAACAAATCTTTGTCTCGCTCGGCTATCCTGAAATTAAAATTTTACTAAGAAATTTTGTCCGTTTGAATCATCTCCCAACATACTTACGTAACTAACGTAGAAATTTCGTCGATAATCATAAAAACATCAGCTGATATACCTACGCGGTCAAAATGTATGGAACAGCAATTTTTTTTTTTTTATAACCTACGAATAATTCAGTCATGTACTAAATCCATAGTAACAGGTTGGGCTTCGATGTCCCTGCTACCTGTATGATCGCCATCGATGTACTATTTGAGTGATAGCACAAAAGAAAATTGCTTGAAATTAGAAATAGGTCACCATTTTATTCGCTGCTGTGCACGTGGTAGTGCATCTCTTACAAAATTGTGCGTGTACAATAACGTGCCAGTTTAAACAATATAGGATTCACTTCATTTACTATAATACTAAGACCACACAAACTCGATGTCCCACAGAAATAAATTTATCAGTGTAGCCATTTGTTTTTGGACACATACCTACTATGCATGCTTTGACATCGAATTTAGTGTGGTGTGGGCCAGAATAATAATAACCATTTCATTACATTTACATCTTTAAAAAAAATCATTTCGCCTACAATAAAACAAAAAAATATAGGAAATACTCATTATTAGATCTAACCTCTAAAACATTATCTTTACATTTCATAAATGTACATTTATAAAGCAGTCTCTCTTATTACAAATTATTCTTATAGCTATCACTGGTCAAATTCAGTCCCAATAAAACACTCTAGGTCTCAGCTGTCCGGCCAATAGTTATAGTTTCCTGAGGGAGGAGGAACAGGCATGGGGGGCCCATTCGGAGGGGGCCCTGTGCCCGCACTGTAAGGTGATCCTTGTGGGGACCCATACCTTGGCCTGAACCACGGCCTACTTGTGTATTGGTACTGGTTACTCGCGTAAGCTGCCAAGTTCTGTCCAGTAGCGTTTGGGTACGGGTTTTGAGGAGTCTGATTCGGCGCAAAAGCCACATTCGGCATGTTCGGAAGGTTGGTAGCAGGATACGTCTGTGGCGCTGGCGTCGTAGACGGAGAGAAGCTAGTTTGCTGCGAGTTTTGTGATGTTGGCGTACTTGGAGGCACGTACGACTGGTTAGAAGTCTGGTTCGACCCGTTTGTAGGGTTGTAAGACGGCGGTGGTTGAGTTGTCGTCGTTTGACTGACGTAAGTTGCGGTTTGGCTGCCATTCGATGACCCGTATGTTGGTGTTCCATTCTGATTGGTCGGTGTAAACCCTGTCTGCGTTGATTGGCCGTCTGACGTAAACGTCTGTTGGTTTTGCACTGTACCCGTCAATGAATACCCGTTATCCTGTGATGAAGACGTGATGTAATTCGTTTGGTTGTTAGCCCCATTTGTTTCAGTTTCCGGGGATGCAGATTGCCCGTTGCCATTGTTTGATGTGTTCTGAGTGGCTGGTATACTGTATTGCACCGTCGGATTGTTAGCGGGTACGCTGATAGTGCCAGAGTTTCCTTGCATCATATACTGTTGGGGCATCCCTGTATACTGTGACGTCGGCGTTAGGAAAGAATTCGGTACTATTTGGTGAACAGGCGGTTGTGTTCCAGGGATCGTCTGACCAGGGTTTGTCATAGGAGAAGATGGGGGAGCTTGCACAATAGGGATGGTCCCTATATTAGGGTTCAGTTGATGCCCTGCGAGAGCTGCGTTCAATTGCTGGGCGGATAGCTGCGTATTAAAGTTGAGTCCTGTAGGCATATACTGCGAGGTAGCTGGCATGTTCATTAAAGGCACGTTGTACTGGACTCCGCCTGGCATGCCCAACTGGTTAGGTTGCATGACTGTGACATTCTGACCGGGTTGGAGGACTTGTTGGAACCCTGGAGGCAACGTACTCTGCATGAGGTTCGGATGGTTCGCAGGTATCATGTAGACCTGGCTATTCGGCTGCCCAAGCATTGTTGGAACCTGGCTTATGTTCAAAGGGTTCTGTAACACAGTCATGCCTTGAGGTACTGTGATCATTTGCACGTTTTGCGCGGTATTCTGGACTTTGCTGAGGTCTTGCTTCTGTCCATCTTTGCTGGTTTGGATCTGTATTGCATTTCTGTCTATCTGGCGGATGTACATTCCTGTACCGTCTTGGCCCAATCCGGGGGATGAGACACTGTAAAGAGATATTTTATAGTTAATACATATCTGAGAATAAAATTAAAGAATGCGAATGCGGCACGAGCTTGATTCCTACAGAAAGGACTGGCCGTATAAATAAAATAAGTTTTATTGAATGAAGTTAGTGAGGCCTTCACCCTGCAATAAAACAATACAGGTCAGTAGAAACTTTTTATATTTCTGTATTAAGGGTCAAATTTGTAGTTTCTTACTTCGTCTGCTGTCCCGAAGACACTTGTATAATGGTGCCGTGTGCCGGGTTAATTTTCATTCCCATACTGACAATGGTGTTGTCCTTAGCTGCAAAATAATATAATGTTAAAGTACAAACTCTGTAGGTTTTAACTATGCTTTGGTCTCTACGCTTAGGCTTTTCAGGAGCGAGGTACTACTATGCTGTTAGTGAAATAGCTAGTTAACAATTGCTAAAATTAATTACGCATTGCAAAGATATCAGGAGAGTCCCCTTCAAAATCTGAAAATAATTATTTTAATGCTTCTAATCTACTACATACTTCCTCTGCAGCAATCATGTGTTTATCTTCACGGACTTTGTATACTAGCTGGGATAAAATAGAAAAAAAGATAAAGTAAGTACTACCTGTTCACGCTAAGTTTGTCGCTGACCGTCAGCAAAACTAACAAATATCGAGAAAACTGAAGAATATTAAGGTACCGAATAAGTAGCGCGAACGGTATACAGTAAAGTGGAAATACGCAAACTGATTGGTACAAAAATATAGATACGCTTTGACGCAAAATGGCAGTCTTTATAATCGAATCAGTTTATCGCAGTCAACTGCTGCAAAACTACGCTTGGCAAACGTTAGTAATAAATATTTGGAAGATGGCTCTTCAATTTCTTACACGGGGTTCCGCTGGATTCTGTATATTTTGCCATCGTTATTCGTTGGAGATATTCTGTAAAGGATAACATGTTTTATAACTGAAGTTGGTGTAAGCAAGCAGTGAAGGAAACATTCTCCGATGAAGTTCTTGTTGTGATTTCTGCAAGTCAGAAAACAAGTTTTTTTAAAATAAAATCGGTGTAAGGAATAAAGCAGTTTATCTACTTCTACGCCAGGCACGAGATTTAGTTACTGACTGAAACAGCTAACGAATACTTTTATTGAATTAATTAGATTTAAAGATGCGTGCTTAATTAATATTGAAGACGCCAATGCGTTTACGACTTTGAAATAAACACCATGCTTGAGCATTTACGCAAAAAATGCCAATGAGTGAACACTTTAGATAGAATTTAAGTTTGTTGCAAAAAGCTATAAAAAGGACAAGTATACGCATTGCCTTTTATAGACTAGCTAATCAGAATCATTTATAATAGCAAATTAGCTATTAAAACGTAGTTTACACTTCACGCAAAAGCAGTCAACATTCTCCTGTTCTTGTCCCAATTAATTTCGAGTTCACGCGTGTCTTGTTCATCCATACATTTCTATCAGCCGTCATTTCAGTTCTCATCGTCTTCCTAGCTATATTATATTCTTTCACACAATCCATTCAATGTTATGCAAAAGCAGTCCTGAACATAAAAGACAAGTAGGTACACGTCCACAAGTGTCCCCTGGAAACACAGAAACTCTAATCCAAGGGTGATGAATTCAAGATTTTTAATTTTTGGCTGCGTCCCTTGCGTCCTGCGTTCTTGAAGTCTCAAATACACTAGGTGACAAAAACATCACAGCTCATCTTCATTGCTGCATTTGTTGAAAAAATAGTTCCTAATCTACCTTAAAATAACAATATCAGTGACTATTGATCCAACAAGTCTTACCAAGGGGTATCGTATTACCCGGTAACTGGGTTGTGGAGGTCAGATAGGCAGTCGCTCCATGAAAAATACTGGTATTCAGCTGCATCCGGTTAGACTGGAAGCCGAACCCAATATAGTTGGGAAAAGGCTAGGCAGATGATGACAGTGACGATTGATCCACATAATGAACGGCGCTGGACGGTCGGTATATCAGTGCGTAAATACAGCCCATATGCCTTGAATGTGGCCCTGAAAATGTAGAAAAACTTTGTTTGCTGCCTTGGTGCTGTACACTTCGTTGCGGAGTGAGCTAGCCAGGGACAGAACGAAAAAAAAGTGGTAGAAACACAGTCCGGAAACAAAATACCTAGTGCGCGATCTGCTTTCTGATTCTGGTGGTCTATAAAGGCCTATGTAAAACAAAAAAAAGGATGGATAGGATGGTCTGCTGTATGTTAAATAAAGCAAGTTAAAAGGTAAGCATATCTGGTATGTCGGTCACATCGGAATATTAACAGGTAGCTGGACGCTGGTGATTTTTGCAGCCGGCAATGCTATGCTACGCAACGCTAACATCTGCACAAAAACAGGGCAACATGCTTAAATAAGTCCAAGGGGTCTTGTTGCAGCGATGCGATTGGTGTTTTCTCAGGTCTCATCCAAGTAAAGCTGCTTTAAAGAAAATTATTATTCGCAAAATGCCTTCTCCCCCTTTTTTGTCGACTAGCTGCGACGGCGGAACGCAGATGCCTTAAAAATAACACAGATACAAAAATACGCAACTGAAGCCTTCATTAATTGATTAATTTAAGTAAGCAGGTGCTTGTTACGATACAAAAATATTTATACACGAGATGACTTGAAGCAATAGTTGTCCTTTTAGTTGATGCTGAATCGTTTTTGAGGTATACCACCATGGGTTAGGTTACTATTTTTTTTTGAATGTTTTTCTAAAGATGCATGGAGTACTGCACCAGTGGTCTTTAAAAGTATTCCTATACATAACAAAAATGTCTACGCGCAAAAGTTTTTCGCATACGGCTCTTCAATATATTTTTACTTTGTCGACATTCTGAGTCTTCCAAATATGAACGAACAATGGCTACAGATTATGCAACTATTTCTACTGCAGTGACCAATGAAGATAACACGCTAGAGATATACGCTGTTGCTATAACGAATAGTACGCAAACGCAGAGGCAGAGCTAGTGCAGACAATGCTTGCTTCAAGTAATCTCGTATAAAAACAGCAGATAATCTTCAAAGTACCTGGTGCCGCGGTCCAGGTGCGCGAATCTCTCGTGGAGTTCTTGTCATGGTTGACATGCGACCTGGAGCATCACATCGTTTCAATACACGAACACAACAAAAAAAAAAAAACGGAACAAGAGTTGGAAGGACTTCTTCATTTGAATTCTTCAGAAAGGCGGTGGGTATGAAGGTTCAAAGAACTTTTGAAGTCATTTTCTGTAACGACAATATCTTCCGTGATTCTTCTTTTCTTGTAGAACTGGCTGATTTGTATTGATTTTGGAAAACCCGTCGGAAAAAGAACCTCCTCCTCTTCAGATGTCGATAAAAAGCGTGTTCCATTACTATTGTGATCTAAGAGGTGACTGCATGGTTTTTACGCTTAAAATATTATTGTGTTGAGTATATAAAAATATAACGTTTTTATAAAATGAGAGATGCTTATTTTGAGATAAGAAGAGTCAGAATAGTAATAAAACAAAAATAAAAAAGCTAGGAAAAATAAACATTGGTTTTTCTTTGTCTTCATTTTTCTTCCAAGTGACGAATTTCTTCTTCTTTTCCATCAAAAGAAAAGTTTCCAATATTTGTAAAAATGGGTAGGTTATGATTATATTGTAACGCCAATTGCTTGACCATCTAAGTTTAATTTAAATGCATTAAATAATTTATGAAGTAAATTCCATGATTGTCTGTCATTTTTGCAAATATTAAAATCTTGTTAAAAAGATACTTGCTATAACTCGAAATGAATAAACTATGCTAAGGATCAAAACTCTAAAGAAGCTGAATATTTATAGCAAATATCTTTTAAAATCATAAAATAAAATTACTGAAAGAAAGTCAACATTAGTTTCTAATAAAAACTTATATCCATAGTCTATTGTAACTTACACAGCGGGAGCTATAGGTCTTAGCTGCAACTGGCTTGGTGTCCCATCAGACAACCTCTTTTGACCCCGAGACTCTTGTCCAACACTTTTTGAAGGAGTCGTCGAGTTCTGAAAAATGATAGTTCTTATCTATATTTGTCATTTGAGAGAGACGAGTTAATGGACGCTAATAAGGGCGGAAGCAATTATTGTTATTTTATTAATTGGGTTTAAAAATAGGACATTGGAGAAATTAAAGAAGCAAATGAGTTCAGCAGTGGCGTAGCTAGACGGCTAATTGGATTTTTTGTTCTTTTAAGCCAAGCGCATATTACAGCCGCAACTGGCGGCAGCGCAACGCATTTTTATACAAAAAAGTATGCGTTGGTTGGGTCATAGAAAATGTACGAAAGTGATGGAGGAGGATTTTTTAGGGCTGATTTTTCAATGATCAGATAATTTTTATCTGAGGAATTAATACGGTTTGACAGCTTTTGTATGGAAAATGTGTCAAACTGTCATATTTATTCTTCAGATAAGAAATACTGACTTGAAAATTCAGCCCTTAGCCTTTAACAGCATTTCAGGGGTTGACATCTTGTTGCCAAACAAACTGCTCCGTCATAGCTACACCACTAGAAAAGGTTAAAACATTAATGGAAAAGAAACATTTCTAACAAAACCGCCAAAAGTAATGAACGAACAAAAAGTACATAAAATGCAGGCTTCAGCAGGGATGACGACAAAGAAATGGCTAAATAATCTGTGAAAATAAAACCCTAGACCAAACACCAAAGGCATGTGAGATTAAGCATCATAATATATTAGTATGTGCTAGTATTAAAACCTGCTCACAGAGATAATTTGTGGTGAAGACGCTTGTCCAGTTGATATTATGTTTATCAAAGAACCACTGCTTGCTATAGGCTGTAGGGAAAATTGAAAACAATATCAATGTTATGTCTTAGCCCTGTGTCTATAATTATACTCCATAGGCTTAGGTAGTTAAATAAAAGTAAACAAAAAAACCATGTGACTTAGTTAACCGATTAAACGTAATACCAGTCTATGCAGTTATATAGTTAGCGCCACGAAAGATGAGACTTGACCGCCCCCCCCTCCCGCGCTCTTTCCGCCGCCCCTACGACGCCCGGGACCTAAAATCGTGTACTGCGCATGTCAAACCATGTGGTGTGTCAAGTCTCATCTTTCATGGCACATATTATAATGCTTTGTTACACTTGTACTCCTCAATTAAGCAATGTTATAATTCATTAATAACGTTGCTAAATTGAAGAGTACAGCTGTAACGTAGCATGACAACTTCTTTCTTGTGGCTCAAAATAAATATTGTGTAAATATTTTATTTGTTTTACTTTATAATGTCGCTAAAAGTAGGCATATTGTAAGAAATAAAGTGTTACCTTTTGGTTCAGCTGCATGAACGTGCCAGTGGCTTGTAGCTGCTGCAACTGGCCCGCTGTTAGAGGTAGGGACGTTTGTTGTAGTCCACCAGCAGGGGCAATCTGTAAATATACATGATAAATTATTCAATATTAAGAATGACAATTTTATTTTAATTGACATGCTCTTAACCTCGATCAAGCCTAATGGAAAGCGATGGATGAGGTCTATGATGGAACAAGTGAGCCCAGAAGATGCCTGTTCGAAGGCAAACGGGTTAAATGTGGAAGATAACACAGACACTGGCACATTTAACCCTTCGTATGCCGGGAACGTGGATCCACGCGAGACATAATGGCATTTTGGTTTTGTAATTATGGCATTCAACCGGTTAACCCACATTCGGCCCATTCAGCAATAAATTCCATCCAACCATTTTAAGTACACCACCAGACAATGGCTCACCTCCCATCTTGCACCGCATGTCACTTGCACACGTGAGGACCAGCTGCGGCTGCGTCAGAGAATGCTATCTGCATTGCAGAATTTTGGGCCAAAGAAATAAAAAAAAAACTATATTTTTGCCGTCAACACTATGGAGAGTATGATAAATGTTATTTGAGTTAGTTATATTGCAGGTGTCTAGCTGGGGCATTGATTTGTAATTTTACCCCTAAAGTCTGAAGCATGCAATAAGATATTATTACGTTTCCTCAATTTGTTTTATAGAAGGTTCAAAGCTTGGTATTGTCTTTTTTTTTCTGTGGCAATCTGCAATCAGTTTTATACTTTTAGCAGATGAGTTGGAGGTAAACATTGATAATATTATGTGATATGCTTTCATTAATTTTTAAGTAGAAAGAATAGAATAACTTACAGATACAAACTGTTGAGGTTGAAAGTTGGTCAATCCTTGCTGACCTGCTGCTAAGTCCTGCAGCTGTTGATAAGGTATCAACATTGTCTGAGAGCCCGGGACTGTCCACTGCACAGTGTCAGCCCCTTGTATGTGATACTTCACATCCTTGTCCCCTTTGTCTGTGCTGTACAGGATCTTCTGACACGCATTAGTACTCTGAGCAGCACACACAACAGGCGTAGAAGTAGCTGTACTTACAGTCGTACTGTCAGACGTTGAAAGACTCGCTTGAGGAAATGTTAACCCATTCGGTAAAATCATTGACATAGAGGATGGCACACCACTCAGCCGCAATGGAGTCACATTCACTGGCTGCATACTAGATATATCTACTATCTGTGTCCCAAAGTTTGGCTGCTGCAAACTCAATGTTTGACCAAGAGGCAGAGATGTAAAATTAGCATTGGAAACTTGCATCCCAGGTTGTACTATAGGTATTAGCTGCCCATTTTCTTGATTCAAGACATACTGCTGCTGAGGTTGGAGCAGTTGTAAGTGTTGTAACATGGTCGGTTGACGAACTGTCATGAGAGGAGCTGTTGCAGGCGCCACACTGACCACTGGGGGGATGACAGCTGGGTGGGCAGTGGACGTTAATGTCTGAGGAGTCGACAGCGCTGCGGTCACGACAGGCGGTGGCGCGGCCGGAGGCGCGCTAGTCGTTGTCAGCGTCGGCGGAGGCACATTCAGCGCAGGCGGCGGTCCCCCAGCCTGCGCCGCGCTCCATTGCGCCAACTCAGCCCTTATAGTCTCTATTAAGTTCTGTGCGAGTGACCTCGCGCCTGCCAAAGCTTCAGATCTCGTATGATGCAGAGCCAAATGCAATGGCTCAATTTTATCACCTTTTAACACAGCTACCACACCAGTCTCTGACCTTATATATTCCAAGTTAGTGCCATTCTGAAATAAAATGGATTACATTATTTTCTATGCGGTTTAGAATGGGGAAATCGAGTCCAAAAATGCAAAAACTTACGGGTCCCAGAATACGTCCTTTTATATCAAATGCGGCCGGTGCATTATCCAGACCGATGTAAACTTTATCTATAAGACCACCGGACATCATTTATAATCACTTTTTAAGGAGTTTTATTGCATTTATGTGATTTTAGCGAAAAGCATCTTTCTTCCACAGGAGGGAGAAAAAGCGCTTATGACATTAATGCGTTTCGTTCTAAAATTCTTAAGTAAATTGTTATGAAGCCACATACCTACGATAATTTGTAGTTTACTTGCAATTTGTTGTGAGTATTACTAGGATTTTCTTGATTATTACTACTATATAACAAATATACAATTTTAATTTCAAGTTCAGCTCAAATAAATTGAAACAAAAGAGACGAAATCGTTCTTGAACGATCAAAAACACTGTGTAAAAAAAGGGGTTATTCTCGATGCTGTATCGAAATTGTGAAGAAGATCAGCGTCATATTTGAATACAGATTACATTGTATGTTTATATACCTAAATATCATTTAACCGGTAAATAATAATTATACCTTATGCACGACTGACTACAAATCCCAAATTACTTTATTCTTCTTCGTTCAAAAGCTGTATTGTATGAGCATAATATGAGAATATCAAACGCATTGACAGGACAGGACAGCTGCGCGCGGGCGCTTGGATATTGGCGGGAAAATTAAAGTAATTTTCGGTTGATTTTAATTTATTTACTTAAATACTTACTGTGTTGTATTGGAATAAAACTTTTTTCAATGATGTTAACTATGACTGTACTATCTAATCGAAATGAAGTTCAGAGTAATCACGAAGGATTATTGAACGGCATTTTGTAAAACTTGCTTTGTTCAGTTTCATACTAATTCCAGGCAGAAGGGCTGGGCCTAAGAGTGAGTCTCATGCTCTGTGGTGAGTCTCTAGCGCTGCGGCGAAGCCCGCATGTACTAGGTCCGTTTTACCACAATTTAATAAATGATTGTTTCTTTGTAGTATGTACTTTGAAACACAATACTGCCTCTAATTTGAATGTTAATATTATTAACAAAAAACCCAATTTATAAACGAACTTATTACATTTATGGTTACCATAGTGATACCTATGGATATTTCGTAATGATTGGCGGTGGGTTTAAATAAAATGCATTCATATTCAATTTGCATATGTAATATCAATTTATATTTCTACAAAACATGATATGCTGTCTCTATATTGTTAAACATATAATTATGAAAAAATATAATGTTACCTCTGATTTCGACATGATTTACTGTTTATACTTTTACATACAATATGAATGAATTATATTTGTCATGATTTCTCACAATCTTGTTACAATTTCACAGATCTATTAAGCTATAGCCATACAAAAGGTATAGTTACTTATATTACTAGACAACAGATAGATATTAGTAAGTAGGACAGAAGTTTGAAAATTAACAATTAGAGTGAAAACATAAACAACATGATCACACTATGCAACTGATTTTTTAAGTAGGTAATCGTTATATAACATCAGTACTGGATTAATCACTGCACTTATTACTATCAAATTAACAACTAAGTAATCTATCATACAGGACTAGAAGATCAAAATTTTTATAATAAAGGCTGGGTTTCACCACTACCAAAAAGCGCATTGATGAGATATTAAAAATATGTTTGGAAGTTAAGAAACAGTTCAGCAGTGGTAAAATAAAGCCTAAATATTGTTTTTCTTAAAACTGCAAATTAAGGACGGAGATAAACTCCAAGCTCGTGACTTTTATTTTGGAGAAGATTTACATAATTACTAATTATTATCTTAAGGACTTTAGTGCGCTGATTTTTTTACCCTGAGTCCAAAATATGTCAGGCAATTATGGCTGATCAAGATACTGAAGTGGATCTTTAATATCCTATCAGATTGGGTACTGAAATTCACCAAAAACTGAAAAGACCTAGTCTTAAAATTTTTGCCCTAATCTAAAACGAATGAAATTTCATTTAATTAATAGAAAAAAAAAACAGTTCATCTATCAAGTTAAATTTCATTCAAAAACATCCATTGGTTTCTTACTAAACTTCAATTATATCCGACAACCCTGGTTACTGATCTCTTTTGGTGACTGTACCTACATATTTTTGTAGTTAAAAAGGGACTTAATTTTAAAGTTCCAACACTTTCTTTTCAATTGAAAGTATTAAAGGGTATTGGCAAAATATCTTTGGAAGCACTATCTTCCACCATAGTATTTCAATTAGCCATAGTCTTTCGTTTTCTATTTTTAACACTAAATTGCTGCATCAATGAGGTAGTCGGATGATTTAAATGAAAAAATATACTTACATCTGTTTCTTCTCTATTTGTACATAACCTCTAAATCAAAATTCCGCAAGGCTATGGTCAGAATTTAAGCTGCAATAGTTCCTACTTATAGTAGGTATAATTTATAATTACCTATTTTAGTAATAAACTCTTTTTAAACATTTATAATGGTAATATAGATGAGAAATATAATTTATAACATTTTTTCTCTTTTGTTAAGTATTATTATTTTATCATCCTCTATGTTGTTAAATAAGTCTGAAAGTTTAGCCGCCAATATATTTAAACATTTATTACTAACACTAAATATAATCCTCAATTTAAAATATTGTATTTTAAATATCCTCAATTTAAAAATACTCATGGTACATTTTTCAATGCGAGAAGACACGATTATAAAGGCAACATAATTTTAAGGTATACAATACACTGCTGGTGTCTAAACAGATTTTACCCTGTTTTATACACTGTCAATTTTTAAATACATTTTTATTTATTAAACAAATTTATGAAACACATCATAGTCGCCGTATTTGCAAAATTTACTTCCCGTTTCCAACCTGGCACTGAATTTTGAACACATTTGTTACATAAACACTCACAGACATTTACATCCTCCAAATACTTTTGTAAAATACATTTAGAAGCCACTTTTTGGCACTTGATAATATAATAACAGTCGCATAGATCATTCAGACCACAGGCGCTTATAAAGGGGATTAATTGCTAAGAATTCTGGGATATTATTTTACCCTTATTTGGTATGAAAATGAGAGATCAACATCCACTGGTCATTAATGTTTTAGCTTACAATATTAGTGGATTTTTCCTTTGTTACGTTTTGAATACACCTTTTTACGCCCATGGTTAGTTATGCAGGTAATGATATATGATGACAGTAATAATTATGATATAATTATTAAATCACAGATATTATCTGTGCTTACTTATTTATTATGCATTATTAATAATGGTGGGGCAAACACAAAGGTGACTTACTAAATCTAAGTAACAATAAAAAAGATATCACCCACGCAAACAATAATATTACTTTTTTTTAATAATTATTAAAGTAATAAGCCTAATTCGAACGATATTAATGCTTAACATAACCTAACATCATGTTAGTATGAGAGACAAACGTAGTCGGGCATCAAAAATAATCGTAAAACTAATTTCAATCTTAAGTTCGTACTTAAAATTCAGAATACTCGACATACAGAATATTTTAGATCAACTTTTTATTAAAATTTGATAAAACATAGCTTCACGGGCTGCTAGCCGGACTAACCTAAGACCTCCTAAGAGTTTATCACACAGTCTGGGTTCGAACGCGGTTACTGCAGCCGCGAGCATCGGGAGCAGTAGTCCCCGTTGGCCGGGCTGCCGTAGTACATGCACAGCGGCGCGCGGCACGGGGCCGGCGACGGCGGGCGGTCGTCGTAGAACGTGGAGCGGCTCAGGTACAGGGTGCGGTCCACGGGGGCTCGACCTGACTTATTTGAAGTGTTAGTGGCCGCTCGAACTGCGTCGTGAGCGGGTCTCTCCGCTTCTGCGTAGAACTGTGATCGGCCTGTGCCGTAGCGAGGTTGGCTCGGGGCGACTGGTTGCTCTTTGCGATTTTTTTCGGCTGTGTACCTAAAAGGATTTAAAAACATTTTAATAATGAATACTATACCTTAGAAGTCATTTGGAAATAATTCAGAAAGTAGTATTCAAAGGTGTATTTTAGATGCATATTACGCCAGTTATTTTGAATGTAATTTATTGTCATTACCGGGTACAAATCCCGACACTTTGCCTACCGGAGGTGGAACCTGGGGACGGGGGACCCCACACACATTTAGGACCACTAGACGAACGAAGCAGTCCAAAATAAGTTTAAAAAAATAAAATTTTACTCACCCAATCCAAGCCTCATTAAGATAATTCTTGACCATCTCCTCCTGCACGGGCGCCCTCGCCGCTAACACTCGACAGCACAACACTTCACACGTTGACTGAGTCCTCATCAAGCTCTCTTCAGGATTGCTATGACTCCCACTACTTTTACCCGCCAATTTCGCCATAGACCCAAAATTCTTCTTCAATTTACTGCTCATAGACCTTCCAATACTACCAAATTGTTTAGCTACCGAGTTCAGCTGCTTTGAACTTTTGGATGATAATGCGTCGAGTGATCTTCGCAGTTCTTCGGGCGGTTGGCTAAGTGAGATGCATTCGATTGGCTCGAGGTCTAAATAAGCTGCCAGCATTGAGGAACGTTGGTATTCGTCGGGTAGGATGTTGTTTATGGTTTTTTGATCGGGTTCGACGTCCCAGCGGAAGTCTTCGCCGGGGTCTACGTTGAATCTGAAATAAAAGATATGTTATTATTTTGAAATAAAGAAGCCCAAATTATGTGTAAGGACTGGGACCAGAAAAATGTAAACGCATGATGATCAAGGCATGATCTTCTAGCGAAAATTAAGTGACATCAAGAACTACTTTGTGTGAACTACTTTGAGTTCACATGGCCTACATTTTAGATAAATGCCTGACGTAATTTTGATACCTATCAAATGAGGGTGTAGGCAGTAGGAATCTTCTTAATATCTGATATTTCATTGACTAGCTTACCTGATAGGCATAGGATTCCCTGCATGGTCTTCAAGCGGTACCCTGGCACCATCTGTGGGTAGTGGTTCACACGGTACTAGCGCAGAGAAGTGTCCCGCGTCATACGCCAGCAGGATGGGTGTCTTGCTGCACGCGTCGGGGGTCAGCTCGAGCGGTAAGTACACGCCGCCGAAGGGGATGGGGGCTATGGGGTCGCCGCGGAAATCCTGCAATCATTAAGATTTGTTATTGTATTGTTTGGACCCACTGCGACCACTCGCGCTCCCACTCCGCTTATGATGAACATAGAAAAATACTTACCCTCAAAGCAACATCAGCGAACACAATAACCGGGCGCCTCATGACGTGTGCCAGCGCGAACACGTGCAGGTGCTCCAGCGCGGCGTAGTGCGGCGCGGCGGCCGGCGTGGCGCGCGCGGGCTCGGGCGACGCCGCCGTCACGCTCTGCGCCCACTCGCGCTCCCACTCCGCCTCGGACGGCGTGAGCCCGGCGGAGCGGAGGGATATACTCTCTGACCAACGCCAGCGACGTTTTATTGCGTCTGGAAAGGGAGAAAATATGTTAAGTAAATCTAGTTAGTGTCGGATAAAGATGGTGCAGTCGGTAGACCAAAATAAGTATCCACTTACCAAGTTACTGGTCATATCCAAGGAGATCCTAACTTAAGAATGCATATAACAGTCTAAGTTGGTATAAATCAAGGATGGCAGCAGATTTTGGGTCTTAAAAACATTTTGAGGGTCGTATCAGACTAGTAAACCACTGCTGGTCATAGGGCTCGTTAATAGCACGTCGCTGAGCTGGATCCTTGGCCTCTTACACTATTACCAGCCGAAAACAACTGCTACACCTGCGGGGTAATCGCGTAACACACTAACGGTAAATGCAGCAATGGCTTTCATTTTGACAGTACAACAACATTCATTGCGTTATTTCCGTTGTTGAGCAGACCAATTTTTCGAACATAAGAAGCAATGGATTAATAATATCCTTCAAAATAATTAAGATTATGATTGTTAGTGTGTGCAATTAGGGTGCTGGCCTAAATTTACAGGTAGGTAATAATTGTGAATAACACTTACTAGTAAGTACTTCACCGCCTTCTCCAGACAGCAGCGCCTGAACCTTAGTTCTCAAGGCAAGCAGTCTATCATGGAAGCCATACGCCGCGAGCGAAGCAGCATGCGGCAAACAGTTGCCATCGCCAGAGGTGGCCAGTGGAAGTAAGCGAGGGGCACCCGGGACGCGACCGTGGCGCCACCAGTTTAGTATGTTGGCGGATTCTAGAGTAACTAACGTCGCAGTCTCTAGGAGGTCCTTTTCTAAGAATGTTCTGGAAAAGGTGAGAGGATTTTGTTTTAAACTGTGAAAATTAAAATGTTTTGGTGAGGTTCTTGAATTATTAAAACACTGCCACGCCACACTGCCATTTGCTACTTACTTACTTTACTTCTAAGTGATTTGATATACTTAGCTAATTTAGGACTCTGACCTAAAATTTCAATCTAATATGGAATTCCAACATTATTTTTTTACCTTATTGATTCCAATCGGGACGTGGAACACACTTAATTTTTCCTTAACATTAACCATGAGAAACCTGGTATTTCCTTTCATACATGGCTAGAATTCCACCTTCGCTAAAATCAATGTGGCCAAAGTCGAATTCATGTGTCCGAAACACGAAAAGGTTAAAGAACGGTAAACAATAACAGAAAGTTCAACGGCAACAAACGGTCTGATTGCGTGTGCGACGATAATGAATATTGGCTAGTTGCCGACCGTACGTACGCACCAACAACGGTCATATACACGTATACGGGTCTACCAATATATTTGTCATTCGTGACTAATTAAAGGGCATCAATCCAAAAAAATGCAAAATGTTGAGCGTTGGCGTGCGTGGCACACGATGTCATCCTTTTATTTTTCTGTCTAGCAAGTCATTCCCATATTTGTATGCTAACATTCACCAAATGTTCCCCTGATGTGTTTTGATTTGTAAATAACCGAACGATAAATCAAATCGAACATCGGTTTGCGGAAATCCATTTGGTAATCAAAACAAAGGCACGCGGAGTGCTCCTAATTTTAGGCTGTCAGTGATGAGCTGTCATGACATGTTTTTCTTGAACATACCACTCTGGCCTTGCGTCGAAAATAGCCAAAAGGCTATCCACTTTTAGTACCAGATTAAGTCTGACCTTAGTCTGTTCGTATAATATTAAATTACCAAGATTATATGCTTACCTAAAATCAGGTGGGTAGACAGAAATATCTGGAAGCAGCAGTATGTGATCGGAATTGATTGTGTTTGGCTCTGGTTCTGTATTGTTGCGTAACGCCCACACGAGTCCCTCATTGTCTGTCGCACGGGAGATGCCTCGGGATAGCTTTCGACCTGGTGGTAAAATAAACTTGTATGTAGTTTTGATGATGTTGATACTAAGGATCAGAGTTTGGATTTTAATTTGAGCCTGGGCTCGTTACCATATTCGTTATCATCGTGAAGTAGAAAAAAGTCCACTGCTGGACCTAGGTCTTCCTTTAAGAGGAAATGCGGTCGGAGAGACTTTTGAAAAATCCTTAGTAAAAAGTCTATTTCCCCCTTCAACATTGGACCAATTTAAAAGATATTTCATAAACTGAATAAGAAGGATATATACTTATAAAAATAATGTATGATCAAAAAGGAAAACATAAGGACATACAAATAGTTAATATTTCTTATTCTGTAAAAAATCATTGCTTTATGATCATTGGCCAGAAAGAAAACAGGCGAGAACGTTACTATGGAGAAACGACCACCCGCATACAACGACTAATCCTGTGCTTCCCGCGACCTTGCCAGGTAATCAGTCCACTAGCGGGATTTTGCAACTAGTGGGCTCAAGTTATTTTAACGAAGCAGTGCCAGTTTTAAGAAACTAAGTAATTACACTTTTAATTAATAAGCCAGTATAACTTACATTCAGGAGCAGGTGTGAGTACCAGGTTGGAAGGAGTTGTGAACGACATGTTGAGGTCGAGGGTGCCGACGGAGCGCTCCGGAGAGATGACGTCACCACCAGCCCGCGCCTTCAGCGATGCGCCGTGCACTCTCTCTGAAAGTGACAATCCGTGATAATATAAACGCATCGAGAATTACGTACGACTATTTATAACAGACACACTGATTCATATTATAAATTTTAGCATGTGCGTCTGCGCATATAGGTATTAGGTACAAAGATGGGTTTATTTTGAGAATGCCCGAGTTTCGATATTGCAAACATGAGGTTTAACTGCGCTTAACTTATGCAATTAACTAAAACATACATACTTGTCTCGTTAGTCATTCTGACGGCCGTCTTCAACAACTACTTAAGCACCTAATAGAATTTAGCACTGACCTGATTGTAAAACTAGGTGGCTATTAGGGAATTTGTTTAACAATACGAGTCGACACTCAAATAAACAATGCTGTGACTGATTGATCATTGAACACTAACTAAGCATTGAATACTTATTACTGAATATTCGTAAACTGGAACGGAAAATGCTACCTCTGATTTGAAAACCCATACAATTCATAATTAACAAAAAAAACCCGGGATATGATGTTATTTCCATGGTTTGTAATGAGGATAAGTTTTATCGAAGCTGACGATAGATAAGTCACGTAAAATGTATCGCAATGGCGACTATTTCCATTTCCTGAAGGGAACTGTGTCACGAACAATGGATTGGATACGACTTTATACGCTTGATTGGGGACAGTCCTTCAACTGGAGACATTATGGACGGCTGTGTTTGGGAACTTTGTATTCGAAACATTTATGATAACTGGGTGTGCTCATGTGCTGTTTAACGTTGAGGCCAGACATCCTGACGAAATGATTATCGTAGCAAGCATAATAATACGGATAGTAGGTTAATAAGATGAATATGCTAGTTTGAAATAAAATTTGAGAAATAATCGACAAACATAATAAAGACAACGCAGGATTCAGTTTGAAGACCTTTATAAAAAAAAACACAATTCCACACCATAATGGATTTCTAGGATTTGATTCATTAGCTAAGCACCAAATCATTTTATATGAAGTTGCAAACGCCACAACTAAAACTATCCGTATAGGTACCTATTTCCGAAAGATATAATTGCTCGATATACCCACAGAACAGATAAAGAGGTCTTTTATCTGTTCTGTGATTATACCCATGGAGAGCACTCAAAAAGGACAAATTTGACAAAACCTAAATTGATTGATCAGTGGCGCTACACAGCGATGTTTCCGATGTTCAAATAAAAATCAAGCACAAAAGACGCGACGGAGCAAGACCGTACGATTCGATTGACAACATCAATGGCCAATCTGAATAATGGCCGCCATTCAAAGTCATCGGATAAAGTTACGCTACATTGAATCTCCGTAAATCGTTGTTTCAATTTAAAATGCAATTTGCACATTTAACTTTTTCTGTTTTATCTATAATGTTCTTGTTTAGAACTGTCAAAGGTAGAGAAAAGTTGATTCGCTATCAAATTGTTATGATGAATAGCATAAGCTTGCCATACACACTGCCTCAAACTTGTCGTAAGATGAAGCTATGGCAAATCTTACAAGAAGAATAAGGCAATATAAATATAATATAATATATTATAATAATATAATATTATAATATATTAAATATAATATTTGAATGATAATGACGACGCATGAAGAAATCAATGATCAAAGGGATTCATGTGTAAGATAGACTATTGAAAGTAATGGAGTCGTGGAAATGGTGCATTAAAAAATCGTTAACACGTACACTACGTATATCAATAATCGTGATATTCACTATCAACAAAACACGGATTATTTAAAAAGCTATTAATAATTAACTGGGCACAGGAAGACCAAGACATTGGACAGAAGTTTTCAAGGAGTGAACCGGTTACAAATCACGCTCAAGATCAAAGCAGCGTTATGTCTAGCTCTGATTTGTGTCCCGACATTTTAGTTTCCGTTCGCGCAAATTAGGTGATTCCAACGGAATTGTATAGGTTTATAATCGGCATGCTATTTGCCACATTCAGTTTTACACATAAAGACTAAATATTTCGGCATCGTATAACATCCGAAACTGTATTTGTAGAAAGATTATCAGTAGTTGGCCATAACCCGATAACCGTAAAAAACCTGAGACAGTTTAAAAATATTGCTACAGTTTTACAGATATTAGAAATAGATTTCTTCGACACGTTCCACGCGCAAGAAAAAAGAGGCTTATCAGATTTCAATCTAATAATAAATCTAGGAAATACGTTCAACGACAGTCGTAAATCGTAATGATAACGATCGAACCGTCGGTCGTCCAATACCAGTGATATTGATAATCTGCTATTGTAGTCATAAACAAAAATGATTCATATTATTCGCCAAAAATGTGTGTTTCATTGAGATAAAACAGTGACGTGCCCAGACTCCCCAATATTTATAGCGCGGCTTCAAGCAGTCAAAATTTGGGCCAACGACTTGTGAGCGAAAGTAGAAAATGGGAGGCAAGGAAATAGGACGATAGGCGTCAAACGGGACATGACGCGCCTGACATGTGCTAATATCAGAGTACACATAGCAATACGAGATTACTCAATAAAACGTAACACATCACGATATCTAGCGCCCTACACGGTCAACGACTGACGACAGCTAGAATATTTCATGAGTTTCTATAGATAAAGTAACCCGATTGCTTAAATTTATGGATTTGGAAAAGTTCAAACGCGTCCAAAAGAAAATCACGAAATAAACCAAGCATTTACATATTTGTGGTAAATATATGCAAATGAACACGCCTACAAATAGCTACGAATTCTGAATAGTTCTAGCGTTATTGCAGTAAGTGCTTCATAAATTACTTTATGGCAGTCATAAAGACCTCGACATTATTCAATTACCTATAGACCTCAATTCGTTATGGATTCAGAAATTCAATAAAACTTCGAAATAGATGTGACGCCAGAATTATTGAAGAATGATTTTTATCATATTTACCATCAGTGTGTTTGCCAGCAATAGGGTCGGCTTCCATCACCATCCCGGCTTACCTACCCTGCAACAAAAGGAGTTCTTCAAAACCAAGTTTTATAAAAAGGAATACTACGACAGTGTCATAAAATATAGTCCTCGTTCGGGCTTGAATGCGAATCGATAGTACCTCGCTTGCCAACAAACAACTGCGTCAACCACATGCACACAAAACACAAGTCAAATATTATTTCGTTATTTATTGGACAAAAAACAGTGTTTACAGCAAGACTTGCCAGCGTGGAAAATGACGAATTAAGTCCAGAAATATCATCATGAGCAATAATGACACGTACCACCACCCACACAGGGTTTTAAATAGATTTAAATTGCCAGATCTGATCGTCAATTTAACGTCAACACATGATATACCTTACGACGCATTGTTTAGAAGTCAACAAGACGAGTAGGAAGGTCTTTGTGTACTGGTTTCTCATGTGTTTACATCTGACGTTGATTATGGTGACGATATCGAACAGCAAACCTCATTAGAATACTTAATCGAACAGGTCACTAATGTTTACTTATCGTATCTTTGATTAAACCTTATTAGCATACGGATTGTGTGTAGGCGAATTATGTACCGTGATTTATTATAATGGTCTACGGAGTACAAACTACGGCGTAGCAAATTACCCATCTTTGCAAAAATGCCTTCATCATATGTCGTCGCTATTTATAGTGATGGCTCGACAAAAGCAGCAACTGCTTTGAACTTAAATACTAAATTAATAAAAACATGTTTGTGATATGTTTGCAATTTTACATCCTACACTAAACGACACCTACATTAGGTGCAAAATTGGCCATAAAAGCTAAGCTTGACTAAGATTCGTGTAGGTATCACATCTTAGTACCTGCCGTTGTTGTTGTTGTTTTACTAATACATGAACATGATAAGGAGACATTGAAAGCGGTTGGTTTACATATAAATGTAAACATGATGCGTGCATGTTTTTCAACGATAAAGCTGTTTCAACAGAAAGAAGCCCTAGCATTGTATGCATCACTAAGATATTTGAGGTTTTTATCCGCAGTTGAACGATAACTTCGCATTCTAACGACACACAGTATGTCGTAGATAAGAGAGCGATCACGAAACAAGGCCGTCTGAGATCTAGCCATGACTCATGTTTGTATTCGTTTCGACGGATCAAAACATGAGGAAATGAACCGGCACTGCCTTCCTTGAAGAAAAAAAAAAACAAAAACAAAGCAATAAAGCAGGAAATATGGAGGTCAGTTTTAGTAATTACTCAAACTGAAAGCGATATATTTCCCAAATTGAGCAATCTGGCGGTCCTGACTATGCTTTTATTTACTTAATTAACACTTAAGTGCTAGGAATGTGTCTGTAGAGAACATTATCACATTTAACATCACTTATGTAAGTAGTTCGGCTTCACATGTTGCAAAACTAGGAAATACTTCAGTTATTAAATTTTTCAAGGTGGTTGATAGATATAATATTGCAATCATGCGTGGTTTCGAAACAACATCGATATGGCATATCAAGAATTGTTGTTGTTTGTACTAAAGTAGCAGGCCTTGCTACACGCTAAGGCAAGGTTAGTTTTGGTTTTAATTCGTTAAACCATAGTGAATTTAATATCTCAATGGTATGGTCCTCTGAATTCATATTACGGCATTGTCTCCCGAAGTCTCCTATGTATAGTATGATGATATCCTGACGTAATCGGAACTTGATAACCGTAATCTCATACATTGAAAATATTGAGCGAGATGACGTATACCGCCGGATACGTCACGGCCAGATTAATAAGCGGTCAACCCATGAATGGGGATGACATTGAATTCACAATGCGAGACACTCAGCGCCTCAGCGGGTTAAATTACTTTACATGGTGGTGCGGTGGTTTGAATATTAATGCAGTACAGATGATATTGACGTTGTGCTTCAGTGACGCCAGCTAGATGTGGGAACTGGGAACGGAAAGTTTTCTCTTCAGAATCCGAAACACCACGTGGCATGCATTGCATGAAGTTAGGGAGTATATTTTTATCCTTTTGTATTCGTTGCGTGTCTACTATCTACTACAGTAGCGAGGATGTTTTTATTGTCTGCGTTTGGGTTTTGTGTTTTATTTTTAGCCCGCTCCGTTGTTCCAGCTTCCAGCCGAATAAATTTACTTTTGGCCTTTCGTAGGGAGTGAGGAGAGCGTAGGAAGAAGTGTTCGTAACACCATTTATTTATAAGATCTATTCTGTACTCTTGTCCAAAAACATTATATTATTATGTATATAACATCTATTTACTCGTATAAAATACTGAGCGTTTAGAACCTAAGCCTGTTGACTAATTACCTTACGATATGTTTAATTAACTTAGCTGTAAGTATTGATTTTTAGCATGCGTAAGCAAATTGCTTTACAACAATTCAACCTTGCGACGAATTTGCCGTGAAGGTACCAAAGAACAAGTAAATGCCTTCTAAAAAAGTCAATGAAATTACTTTTTTCCACATTCATAACAGACCAAGTCGATAAAAGCTAAATATTCATAGATCAAACTTGTGAAATGAAAAAAGGTGCTTGAGAAAATTTAAAGACGCTATTCATTTTAGGTAGTGTCACTTCGGGAAGTATCTTCAAATTTTGGCGCTCTGCCAAACTTCCATCACAAATTTTATGTCAATAACCACCATGACTTTCAGATGTTTCGATGTCATCGAGTCATTTGATCTCACTCGTGTATGTCCCAGTGTTAACACTTTCTCGATGTTTTATATCAAGATCTCACGAGGTTTTCATTCTCACAGTTCAATAATGGCCTCATATTGGTTAAAATCATGCAATCGAGAACAGTCTTGTATGATACTATATAATATACACGCTATTCTTAGTTCTAGGGTTCTGGTTGATCGCACTGTAGGAATCTTTGACCTTATTATGCATGGCTTGTCACGGCTGAATTTTGTTCCTCTAACTGGGAACTAGGGCTAGCAAATCATTGAATCTATGCTATATCTAAAGAAGAACAATTTGGAGACCAATTCACCAATAATCTTGCTGGCTGGGGCTTTCTGGCCCCTTATATCTCTCATCCCCGATCTTCAGAAAGAAAATTTGGCTTAGTTTTCAATGCAAGCTCTGGTTCTAAATTTTACTTGCCTAATGTCCAATGCATAGAGTTGGTACTTGTAATTTGGCAAGTACCTAAGATGACTTGCCAAATGGCAAACAGTCTATCCTGAAATGGCTGCCCTGATCTTAGTAAAATAACTCATCAAATTCTCAGCGTGTAAGATTTAGGAGCGAAAGGTTTCGTGCCATATAGGTACAGGTTGGCCATCACCTACCTACAGTATAACCACAGAACAGAGTACAACTGTACAAAATCAATCCATTTAAGTCTCAGCAAGTTATCAACAACTTTCGCATCGACTTTTTGTGAAGAGCGATGGTTATTGGTTATTGCGAACCGAATCGTATTCCTACACAACATGTCATTGCACGAGAGAAAGTTGTATTGTATTAGGCATTGGTATGCGGCAGTTCGAACGTGTTAAGTACCTTCTTGTAATTTCTACTGGATCTCGTCAAAATACGGAGGGTATTTGGTATTCAACTAATGTATTTCATGCTCATATAGCTTTGTGGTGGTTTAGGCATTGGAATCATATCCCAAATATTATGTATTTGTCGTCGGCACAAGACCTCTCATTCTTCCAGACATGTTGTGTACATCTCTATTAACCGTCATCTCAGTGTTCAATCCTTACTAACCATATTTTTAAAACAATGGAATGTTTTTGATTTATCTCGTTTAGGTATGAGGCATCCAATCTACAAAGTGTATAACTACTACCACAGGAATTTATTGGAGATAGCTTCCGTCTTGAATGATTATGGATGACGATGAGATGAGAATATAAGCATGAGATCCGATTTAACATCGTGAGGAAACCGGCATGTCCTAGAACCAAAAATTCGAGAACATGGAGTGTGGAACCTAAGATAGAAACACGTTTGTACGATACCACTACATGCAGAAAGCAAAGTTAATAGAAATCTCTGTTCCTAGACAGCACTACCAACCCGCACTAGGCCCACCTGGTGGCTTTATTTATTTCTGGTGGATTACGGCCCATTCCCTCTCACAGAGAGGAGCCCTGTGCTGTTTCCCAGCAGTGGGAATGTTATACGTTGATTACGATTATGCAGCCAGATCCCGAACAGCAATGTTTCATTTACTATCTTATCTACAAAATGCTGTTTTCGCAGCAGATTCCGACTAAATCTCAGTCGCGGTTATAATGCCAGAGCTTCTGTATATAAACAGCTTTATCCTTGACACACATAATCAAGAGATCTTGAAGCTCAAGTGGTTGTGTTCCAGGGATTTGTAAAACGCGGTCTACCTAGCTGTCGTTCTGGGGCTTGCGACTCTTTGACAATATTGAGGTCAACATTCAAGCAAGGCCGGGCCGCGTCGTAGGTTTTGGCGCAACTTGGGTGAGGTATATTATTTAGATCTATGTCTAGCAGTAGAACTAGCCAGCCAGCCAGCCAGCTATTCCAGTGGCATAGCTAGTCCTAAAGGGGCCCTGTATCAAAATATATAGGGGGCCCTTTTTACCCGACTGCGGCAAAGCTCAAAAGTTTTTTTTTTTAATATGTAGTGGTATCCTGTTTTTAGCATACACACGTGGGGGCTTCGTATCATTGCTACGGCGGTACCTACGCCCCTATTATTCGCTGTTAGAAATCTTCACCGGAAAACAGTGCCTTTCGAGTCTACGTGCTTCTAAAATAAGCCACACTTATTTGTAGTGACGTATAGGTTAAGCATATTATAAACAAACATTAGGATAAGTCACTTTTGTATAGTGATCTCAATCTCATTACTTATATATTCGTACCTTTTTATTTAATTATAGACGCCTTCTGTCACCAAAAGTAGAATTGTACTACGCCCACTTTATATTATATCCTCATGACGAAAAACATAAGGATTAAATAAGAATAACCATAAAATAATCTAATCAAACGATTAAAAAGGGCTAGTTGTTATCGTATCTTGTGGTGATTAATTTTATCTCCAGTGTAAATTACTCAACGATTTTCCTTACTACAGGTAACTGCTTCAAATTGGAGTGGAGTGTTTAGTAGACTTATGCCCGTTTTCACCATCGTTCCCTCAAACACTCCTTAACTAAGAGTCTCTTAACATAAGAGACTCCTTAAATCAGCCCCTTACCCATTTGTTTTATGACCATAATGTCCCCTAGGTTATGGTGAAAACGAAACTAACACTTAAAATTTCTTAAGGGTCTCCCTAAATTTAAGGAACGATGGTGAAAACGGGCATTACTATAGCAAGAACTGGGAAATGCTAAGTTGAAATAGAGTACTTACTTAATCACTCCAGAGCCATAAGATACAAGCGATGCTTAGTTTGTGGCTCACCGAATCCGTCACATTGTAGTTTTACTTTTTAATGAATAAACTTATTATTATTAATTAGACTAGCGACCCGCCCCTGCTTCGCACGGTTTTTGCCACTTGACAAAACATGAAGATTTCTCTATTATTTTAAAGTTATTATTACTGTATTACATACTCGTATAAACCTTCTGGAATACATTCTCTAAATGGTGTTAAAAACTGAATCAAAATCCGTTGCGTAGTTTAGGAAGAACAACCCGGTCACACAGACAGACACGAAAAGCGACCTCAATGTATAATAATGTGAGAAGACAGAAGAAATCGTAGTTAATTTGATAGTACCTACTTACAAAAATGATACTTAAATAAAAAATATCCGAAAGCTTTCTTAAAATATATACAAAAAGCTAAAAATAAAAATGTGTAAACAATCGTTGACAAAGACTGTTCAAATATAAATAAAAAATATTAAAAATATGCTCTGACTAACTCAGGATTAACGCCAGCCACTTTTATGGCGGGTGATAATGACGTCAATTCGTATGAAAGATTGTACACAAAATAATGAAGATTATGATTAAAAAAAGAACTGTACAATACTGTATCTTTTTTGACACAGATGTTCCTTTGTTTGTTGCGTTATTTAGACACATAAATGGTTAAACGATTGATGGACTGTGTGAAAGACGATAAATATGGCCAGAAAGGGGGTTACTACCGAGATAGAGAACGACTAATAGAGAAGTATGAAAGAAATTATAAGAACAATAAATTGTTGTTTGTCTAACTTGCTGATGCCAATAAAAAACTGAATAAGTAATCTAAACTAATATTATAAAGAGAAAATATTTGATTTTGAAAAGAAAGATTTGTAAGTATATTTTTTTGACAGCTGAACGGATTTGGATGAAATTTTGCACAGGGTTAGACCATTACCTGGATTAGGACATAGGATTTTATGGGACATTGACTTTTTATCCCGACAATCCCACAGGATCGAGACTTATGCGGGTGAAACCGTGTGGCGCAGCTACTTTAAATTAACAATTAACATTTTTACCTTTGGCTTGTCTTTTATTTCCCTTCAACATCATAAACGGTACTCCAAACAAGTCTATAGGTCCATAGGTAGGTCCATCAAACATTTATTTATTTAAAACAGAGGCCAGAATAGCAGGTAATAACAAAGATTTTTAGGGAACCCATGCATACATGGGTTTCCTAAAAAATCTTTGTTAGTACTCATAAGTTACTAACCAAAATTATGCAGGTGCATTAACCAATAAGACACTATGTATCGAAGCAGTCATTCGTATGTACCACATATTAATCTTTTTAATAATATAAATTTAGGGATACATCCGATACCGATACCGATGCCGATATATCGGCGATACTCGAAGTTTGCCGATTTTTATGGCCAATTTAACGATACTTTTAAAATTTCGCGCTTTATAAATGTAATTTAAACGCGCGTGTTGTGATGTTGTCTTGATTTCGTTGCAAACGAGGCACGAACTAACTATGCTCGGGGAAACCCCGCGCTTTATTCAGTGTCTTGTTTCGCCCGCCCGCTTTGGCCTCGCACTCGGGTAACCTGACTTGTGATTTATTTATTTTACCTACATTTTTGAATTCAATAAGTGAATCGGTATCGGTATCGTATCGGCAAAAAGGCGTATCGAGGCATCCCTAAATATAATATTTAACCAAGCTTATCAGGATTCAATACCTACTAATATTTGTGTACTACTTATTTACATTATTTGCTAGACAGGTAAGCTTTGAGTGATGGTTTAACATAAAATATGACGCATCATACCATCGTCTGATTAGAAGCCTTATCTTTACAGCTGTACACTGGCTATTTTGTTTTTGCTGCAATTTGGAATGGAGATTTCTTCTATTATAACTGTTACTGTAGGAAGTAGCGGCACAGTAGAAAAAGCCAGTTATACTTGTATAGGTCGTAAATTCGAACCCAGACAGGCACTTTGCAATTTATTTCATCACCATTGTTCTCAAATTGGTGACGGAAAATATCGTGAGGAAACCACCAACCAAGCATGTGCTACAGCTTAAAAATTCGAAGACATGTGATATCCACCAACTCGCACTGACTCCGCATGTTGGTTTATGGCCCACTCCCTCTCACAGAGAGGAGGCCTGTGTCCCAGTAGTAGCTAATGCTATCATTGGAGAATACAAGAATTACTTATTAATAATCATTTTTAATTAAGTGGTGGTATCAACTGGTTTGTTTTGATCGCAACAGAAAAATATATTTACTTCATGGCAAGTCTGCATTTACATACTTAAATGACCAGTTATTCATAAATATTACCTGGCTGTTCTACAAAATATGATCTTGATCTTGAAATATTTAATTAACTAATTGTTTTCTAGTACTATAGGAGAGTAATTTTAAGTTATTAGCCTACAACTTCTATCTGCTCAGCTTATCGCCGTCCACTGCTCAACATAGAGTCAGTGGGTTGTCTTAGGGCCTTCATATGTCTATAAATCAAGAAAGACATAAATAAAAGAAATTATGAAACTGCTTTATCATTGATTTCTTAACTAGTTAGGGCCGGCTAATGAGACATAATTGATTTTCTATTGTAATGTGCCACCAGTGGTACGCGCCGGGCCGGAGCAATTAATATTAGTACATGTAGTCAATAAAAATAGTTACTAAATCATATGCAGTCTAGGTTTTTATAGTACCAGGCTATAACACGATGTAAAATTTAATTAGGATAATTATTATAGGCTGTAGATCAACCTACAAAATCATCAAGCAATGTACTTAGTTCTACACCGATGATAATGTACCAAAGAGGTAGGGAGAAAAGTCTACTTGTTTATGGGGGTGTGAACAATTCGGTCTGTGGGCTGCCTAATGAGGATAATCTCTTCTACCATATTGAATACATAGCTTGTTATTTTATTAGGGAATAATTTGCTGATTGAATCACAAATAATTGATGTCCAATGAGCTCCTCCCTTTTCTCTTATTATAAACTTGTACATAATATATATATTTTTGTGTAAGCTACCTTGTATAATGTAATCAAGGCTTTTTGTTTCTATGTAAATAAAAAACTACTAAGGAAAAAAAAAATCACAAATAGCAATAATAGTTAATAAGGTAGGGTAGGTAAGGTAATGCAGATTCTTTTCTTTCAGATTCAGTACTAAATAAACATACATAACAAACTCTTTTTTTTAGTTTTGGAACATGATTTTTCGTTCTATTGACAAACAAAAGAATATGTAGGTACGAAGAAAACGTTTTATAACACGTGCGTGATATGTACTACTTGTTTTCTCTACAAGTACATACCCGAAGTATTACGTTGCCTTTTATATACTTGTAGGGCACAAGCTTAAGGCCGAATTAGACGATGACACTCCGCTTCGCTCACTCAAGGTTACACGAAACAGCGCAACTGGCCCACGCTCCAGACAAAACAACAGATTTAAACTCATTACGAAATTATAATGACCCTATATTTAACAATGAATTGCGTTTGCATACAAATTACGTACGGTACGACAGGTGTTTGATCATCGTTCACAATTAACTCACCTTATAAAACGCAAAAAGTCCTTATAATGTACTGTATTTCCATAAAACACTTGCACTTCAATTGATATCACAAATCCAAAGATAAAACACTGAAAATTATGAATATTTACAATTTTGCAATATTTACAAATAAACACCACTTTCTACTGCGCGCAGCACTTATAAAAACCAAAAACAAAAATAGACTGGCCACCAGTGTTGCCAGATCCAATTTTCAAAAGTCCGTAGGGCTACGCTCAAAAATCCGTAGAAGTCCGTAGATTGCCTCTACAAAAATCCGTAGATCTACGGATATTTTTTAAAGCTAAATAAACTGACCATTTAGAGATGGACTGACCTTAAACTTAATTATTTGCCGGTAAAGAAATTGTTAACTAAAAAAATCAACGGGAAAATCTCTCTCAAAAGACAAAGGAAAAGCAATAAAAATTTTATGAAAAAAAAAAAAAAACTGTCGGTGTCACAATCATGATTCTCAGTAACATGTTTTTGTATGATATAATTTTGAATTAAATAATTCAAAATGCTTCCTCTTTGCTTCTACCTCATAGCAAGTAGTTTAATTGCATGAATTTTTGGATAAAGCAGTCCTTTTATAGATTATGTGTTAAGTTTGTTTCTGGTAGATGGAATCGAACAAAAATCCGTAGATTTGCGACTAAAATCCGTATGTCCGTAGACAAGACCTAAAGTCCGTAGATCTACGGACAAATCCGTAGGTCTGGCAACGCTGCTGGCCACACTGACAGCTGGACGTCTAGTGTTGTTGACAGTTTGACACTGAAATAAACAGTCGATGTTAATTTTAATCGAATACTACAGTTCTCGTCAAATAACTTTGCCGCTCTGAAGCTAGGCTTTTTCGCTAGCCGTGCATGCGCGCTGCTATTTTATTCCTACGGTTAAGTACTAGTGCTTTATTACTTCAGAGCGGCAAAGTTATTTGACGCGAACTATACGTGCACAGCGTGCACTGCATGCATGCATGTCCTAGAACCAAAAATTCGAAGAGATGTGACATCTACCAACACACACTGGGCCCGCGTGGTGGATTACGGCCCACTCCCTTTGACCGAGAGGAGAGGAGGTCTCTGTTCCAGCAATCGGAACATTATAGGCTGATTATGTATGTTATGTATGTACTACATTCAAACCACCATGCATCACAGATTCAGCAGTTTTAGTGAATGACAAAATGAAACGTACGTGGTACTGGTACGTGACGATGGGAAGAGACCAGATAGTATGACGTTGTTGCCTTGGACGGTGGATAGGCCTCTGATGTAGGCCAGAATCTGTATCGATACCCTTGCGCCATAAATATACTGTTCCATACACGGCTGTTTGCAGCTACTGGGCCCCAAGCGGCGAAAATACTGTAACCTTATATGGATAACTAAACTACAGTTTTCGGCAGATTGGTAGATCGGCAAAACGCTCGGTGTCATGGGGTCCGAGTGCGCGTCTATTTTTTAAGGAAATTTCTCGCCGACTGACTGACAGATCACGTGACCAAAAGGTTAGCTCAATCTTTGGCCAAAGAATTAGCTTTGCCATTCAATGTGACATTGCTGCCAGTCTTCTGAGCATGTTTCCGGATGACAGCAATACGGACGAGTGCTTTGACACCTAAGAATCCTTCTGTTTTTATTTGTGTAGTTATTTAGGCATTTAATTTAGTGCCTAGTGTAAATATATAATGAATGTTATATTAAAAACAACTAAAATGAATATAGTATTGTTCAGGTAAAAAAATTGCAAAATATTGTATTCGTACAGAAATCAGAACAATTCAAATCGATTAATCGTTGAAATAGATTTGAGTATCGTCTATGTCACAGCACAATGTCTATGAAAAATGTTACCAGGTTAAATGTTTCTCCATTCATATGGAGAATCTCATAAAAATTGAGGCGTTTGTCGAATACATATTATTATAATTTTATATGTCCAAACGATGCATGATGCGTAATCAGAAGAAAGATGTTTTGACTATAAGATCAGTACAGAAAAAAAAATTTTTATCGTTATATTTAGAAGCAAGCTACAATAATAGTAGTTGATTCATTTTTGCCATATTTCATAAGCAATAACTTACTCAGATACCTGGTTTTCAGTCTGATTCTTTTAAATTAAAAAAATCAGACTTAAAAAAATTAAATGCATTTGACGTTTGACAGCCATTTTGGGGAGACTCATGAATAAAGTGGCAACACCGATCTGAGTTTCCGGGTTCCTGTCGGGCGGGCCGATATGGCTCGAAGGTCCAATCAAATCATTCAGCTCGCGATCCTATGTGGGCGATACCTATCAAAACAACGTTCTATATTGCAGACCGCGCGTGTTATTTACAAATTGAAAACATTGACTGAAAATATTTATCTTTTAACGTTTACAGAGATGCTGTGATATATTGAAGTGGTATTTGTCGTAATAAGGCTAGACTTTTGACTTATTGACTGTGTGCGAATATTTATTTGTGTCGAAAATGACCGCTTCCACGATGATTGAATTGGAATCCTGGATAATCTACCAGTGTGTGCTGAATGAATGCCATGTGTCCAACAGCTGTAAGTAGCAATTGTTTCAATTATTATGGTAATTAATTCATCAGGTATCCACCGCACGACACAGCGCGTGCTTAATCACGTCAAATATTTTGTGATTATTTGTTTTTTAATTAATAAAAAACGAGTAAACAGTTTCCTCAATTAATTTTTGTTAAAATTTTTCCTTATTCCGTTACCTAGCGGTTTATTTTTAATTGTATTGAATACACACATTTACCTGTCTATATAAATATTTTTTAATAAAAACATATTTGACAATTATATAGTAATTGCTAATATATCCTAAGCCTAATTAATGGTATTTTAGAATAATTGTTAACAAACAATAAAAAATAATATTTTTATAAAAAATCTAACAATAAAATTACCTCCTACCTAATATTAAAAATAATTTATATTTTATAAATAGCTACGTAGGTTAGGTATGTCTTTTAGAATGTTATTGTACCCGTTTGACTTGCACCTCTAGGTACCTACTTACCTACAGGTTGGGAATTACGTCCTGTGACTCACGTCAACATGGAATCAATTAATAATTATTGTATTTGAAATTCAATTTTATTCGTATAGGCATAACGTCTTCTATTCGTCCATTTAGGTGCCTACAATGGATTATTGGGTCGACCTCAGTGATCTCATGATGACCAACGCATAAAATTTTTACGACAAGAAAACTAGTCCGAATTCTTCTTCTTAGCGTGTCGATAGCAATCTAAATGGACTCGGCCCAGAATTCGGCTACTTGTTTGGCGCCATGATCAGCGTCCATCAGTTCCTGTAACGTGCAGCCGACAGGACAAGCAGGACACGATATTAAGTGTCCCATCGTTTGTGGAATAAGTGTCCCATCTTTTGTGGAACAGCACCACATTTACACTCCAAGGCGGAGTCGTCTAGGAATCTCCACCTGAACAGGTTTTCCTTGCTTCGGCCAACCTAGGTTCGGAGTCTGTTTAAAGACTTCCAGGTTACCCAAGGTAGCTCATGTCCAGGTGGGAGGTCTTCAGCGGGTGGAACGAACGTTTTGGGTAAGGAAGCACTGTCTCGCCACAGCTTCAGTCTTTCTTGTGATGGTTCACCAGTGAGTGGGACGACAAACTTTAAAAAACTGTTTCGGCTTTTCAGGCTTTGTGGCACAAGGATGTTGTCGTGCAAAGGGTGTCGTGTGTCGGAGACCATTTTGGCTCACTACTAGTCCGAATTGTCGCTGAAGATTAAATAATGGACCAAGTTAACAGTCTGGGTGTAAACACCCAGACTAGGTACTAGGCCTAAAGGCGACCCTAGTACCTAATAAGGTGAAAAAATAAATCCAGAAGAAAAATAATATACATTTTCGTAACCATTCCCTCCCTAGGTGGCCATTCACGTGAAGTCTTGTCTTGTCACGTGAAGATTGAAGAAAGAAACAGATTAAGAAGGTAGAAACTACTTAACAGCTTGAGTGTTTATGGGAGCCTAGTACCTAATGAAAAAAGAGTGAACATTTTGCTAACTTCTTCGTAGGTTAGTGTCATTCACGTTAAGTCCTTGTTATCCTTAGGAAAAGCGCTCTACGAGGCCCCTGGTCTAAGATACCCTAATATTTTTCAGGTTTTATGCGAAGGATTCACTAACTCAGCATAATACCATATTACTTATGGGTTCTAGATTTTATTTATTATACACCTGCATCTCCGAGAATAGGCACCTGTTAGGAACAATATCAGCTCTCACGTATGATATTCTTTCTTAGAGTAGAGAGGGAAGAGAGTAGAGGAGAGTAGATTTAAGAGTAGGTATTCTATTCTAGCTATCATGAAATTATCATGGAAATGGACAACTCAAACAAAATCAAACAAAAAATCGTCACCGCACAAACAAATCAATTTCAATCATGAAACGAACCATAAACAATCTTCATTGAATTGTTCTTCAGATAAGAGGCGTCTCTAAGAAACAAGTAACGATCACGGGTAATCGTGAACGCTCGAACGGAACCCCTAATTAACGTTAATTGCTTACCATCTTCATAAATGAACACATGCCCTGTCCGAATCGGTGTCTGTTAGTCCTCAATGGAGCATGAGGGCATTTGGAAGCGTGCTACTAATTATACTTATACTTGGAACAAAATCTTTGTAATTAGCTTTTGTAAGCATGTCATAAGACACAGTAGGATTTACAAACCAAGCGTTTTACACCTTTAAAACTTCAATAATGTAGATAGAAAGGAGTGAATATTGAGATGACGACTGGGAAGATGAAGCGGTGCTGCGCAGACCCCGGATATGAGCAAGAGAATGATGATTACATTTGAAATTTCAGAAAGTCTGTCAGTTAGGTGGTCAGAAAATAGAATATGGAACTAAGCCAACCCTTCTAAACTATCTCCTATGGAAAAGAACAGCACCCTGATTGCGTAACACACTATCAATTACAGTCTGAATCATTTTGAAGGATATTGCCAATCCATAGCTTCATATGTTCAAAAAATTTGTCTGCTCTACAACGTTAATAAGGCAATGAATGTTGTTGAACTTTCAAAATGAAAGCCATTGGTACTGTTAATGTGTTACGCAATAGCCCTGCATGCACAAAACTCCATGGTCTCTAATTTCCACAAGATTCAATAGTTGTTCCGAAAATAGATTACATATACGAGCATTAAATTAAGACCGAGATAGAAAACAACAAGATCGTTAACAGTTAGCAACAAGTACACGAACAAGTTGCCCGAAAGAGGCTTTTACTCGGAACCAATCACGTTTGATCCCAATCAGAAACAAGCTCTTGTTGTCTAACACGTTACCATGTCCACATACCTACACTGACTTGATGTTCAGACAGATATCAAAAATCTGTGAAACAAAAAAAATGGCTCGCAAAACAGCTTTGCAGATTTACGTACTCGTTTTCTGGGTCTTTGAGATTAAGTGGAAGGTTTCGGCGTTTTCAAGCTGGAATCGCCGAAAAATACTTTCCACGACTAGAATCTTACTCTCGGAACATCAGTCAGTGCAGTGTAGTGCTGTCCCACATGGGGGCACTTAATATCGTGCCCAGGGTGTCCTGTTGTCTGCACGCTACATGAGTTGATGGACGCGACTGCTGGTGCCAAGCTCGTAGTCAAATTCTGGGCGATGATGCGATTGATGTACATAGATTGCCATCGACATGCTAAGAAGAAGTGTAGGTAATATTACCTACACTTCTTCATTCATTGCATTTAACAGTTTTACCGCAAAGAGCCCCTAAGAGGAAATTGCGAGTGGTCGTTTTTTTGTCCTGTTTTCTTTAATGACCATAAAGCAATAATTTTTTACAGAATAATAAATATTATTTTTATAAGCACTAGAACCCTCAAAAAATTCCGTTTTAAACCGCTGTCAACAGAGGCCTTGTTTACAAATTTGACAACTATTTATAAAAAAAGAAAAACATAGGGACATAGTATATATCCTTGTTATTCAGTTTATGAAATATCTTTTAAATTGGTCCAATATTGGAGGAGGGAATAGGCGAGAGCCAAACCTCGGATTACGACTTTTTACTAAGGCTTTTTCATAAGTCTCTCCAACCGCATTTCCTCTTAAGCATGATCCATGCTTAGAAGGGATCTTTGCTGTGTACATAAATTTTGGAGTATTTTGAAGGTAAATTGTGGATCGATAGAGTGTTCATGACATACAGGAGCCTCATGAAGGACTCGTCCTTGACATCGGCCATGTCTTTACGAGCCGAACCACAAGGAACGTGTAATGTATATAGCGTTTTATGTTTACTGTGGCATACTCAATAAATACGCAGTGTTCACACACCCCTTTGTTGACTTTACGCTATGCATATGAATAGGTAGGTACCTACTGACAAAACATCCATAATATGACGTATTTTCCCCTATCGTTGTAAGAAACTGCGTCTTGCCGCGAGCTGCGAGCTACGTTTCCTTACGTTTCTCGAGGTTCACCATTTTTGCATCAATTTATACCGTTTGGCAAATACAGGTAGTATTTACCATACGGCATAAAAATACCTTACGACTGATGGTCAGATGTATTTTGAAATTTCGTAATAACGTTTGATGTTCTTCTATGTAGTAAGGTCTTGTTTGTCGCTAAGTAATAACAGCCGTATGGGTCGATTGATCAGGTTAAGTAAGCTATGCTTGCCGTGGTTGGTCCGTGGATGGGTGACCATCTTTACATATCAAGACCTCTCCGTGCCTCGGAAAGCACGTTAAGCCGTTGATCCCGGCTGCCATTCGTGGCTCTTTGACAGTTGTTACGGGTCGTCACTTCGTCAGAAGCCTGAAAGTCTGACAGCCAGTCCTACGAAGGGGTATCGTAAAACCCAGAAACTGGGTTGTGGAGGTCAGATAGGCAGCCAGTCCATGTAAAGTACTCGTCTCAGTCAGCTGCATCTGAATTGACTGGAAGCCGACCCCAACATAGTTGTGAAAAGGCTAGGCAGATGATGTTCTTCTATGTAAGCATCCGAAATAGTTTTCAGGAAAATAAATGAGCCTGTATAAAATCAGATTCAAATAGAACGATCCGTGGTTCAAAGAAGGAATTTCCGACATCGTTCAAGGAGCGCCGCCTAGTAATTACGATACTTAAACCTAATGGAGAACTTAATTATCCAGCAAAATAATTAGACATTTACATGAGGAAGTTTATGGAATAAATCCAGTCTTTTGCTAACATACCGGGTTTATAGCCGATCCTTATGTTACTAGATTCATGCCGATAACTAATAAAGTAATAAAATCTTTCAATAATATAGAACGTCTAGAAATCAGAGAAGTTAGCCGAATTTGAAAAGAAAAAAAATAATATTACGGTTTTCAAACTTTCTAAAAAGGTAATGTAAAGTGCAGACAGCAATTTTGAAATGGCTTTTCTATAGATGATATTGACTGTAACAAACTCAAAATTAAATTACCAATTTTATTGAAGCTGTTGAGGAAAAATCGTGACTGCCATAATATTTAATAAAGTTATTTTAACGCTGGAAGTCATAAAACCGGTGCCTCAGTGATAGCATACATTTGCGGTTAAAGTAGAAAGAAAATATAAAAATCAATATATTGGATAAAACGTGCTCTACATTTTACTGTATAATGAAATATCGTCTCCAAAGTTAGAATAATGAGCGTAAAGTGCCCCTTGGGTGTCTCGTAAAAAAATGGAAAAGGATTTATAAGATTATCTCCAAAACTTTATAGTTACTAAAATTGAGTCCATAAGATAAATTAATTTCCAAAGTATCCCAAATAGAAATGTTGAAATTGAGGAGTGTCTGCAAACCACCTTCGATTCTAAAGACGAGGATTAAAAGTTTTTAGGTTTAGTTAAACGCGTTTCTTATTATAATTAAGATACAGTTAAAGACTTCTTAAAACCACATAACATCATGCCTATAAACCCCGAAGGGTTAGGCAGAGGTACACCTATAATACATCCACATTTCACCAGTTATGTTTAAGTCCCATGTAAAAGGGGGCGAGCCGAGCCTATTGCCACCAACCGGGACAACCGGGACAAATCCAGACTCCGGGCTGCAACTGAGAAATTCCTGATGGAAAACCCCAGTAACACTGCCCGACCTGGGACTCCAAACCAGGCCTCATGCTCCGCAGTAGCTCTTGCAACCACTAGCTAGACTAACGAGGCAGTGACTTGTAAGTGTGAGACTTCTTAAAAAAGGTAATTTTAAGGTCTAAATCTTCCATTTGGTATTTTGCGGGGAGTTATATGTATATTATCACATTATTTTAATTCTAGTTGTATTCATGTAGATAATTAATTACCGCGGACTCAATATGATATTCGTTCATTAAAATAAATTAGGACAACAAGGTATAATTGGATGTAGCAATACCAACAAACTCAACCATGCGAGGACCGACTCTGATGCTATGCATGATATTATAAAATAAGCGCAAGAGTCTTCACCAACTAAAGATATAAAGATTTTGGACCGTTTTGAAATGTTCACTTGTATTTTTTGTACCACGGCTGCAAAGGACAGGAAGATAGTGGTTAAGATACAATCTGATCTCCAAACAAAGATACTTAATAAAAATAAGGAGGTAATAGACTTTTGTTTTCCAAAGATTAACTTCCATTCGCGTTTCTCTATGACCAAAAAAACAAGAAACACTGAATGAATATCGCAGTTCAGCGGCTTGACCGCAATTTACCAAAGTGCTCGGCCAAGGATTACTCTGAATTCCACGTGTGGAATGTGGAGCCAGAAGGTCACGAACTTTTGTCCAGTATTCGCACATCGGAATATCGCCACGCATGGCCGACCTGCATTCCCTAACGGTGGGTTTTATGTACCAGTCCAAGTATTATCATGTTTATTCAGGCACAAAAGGTCGTCGAATGTCTTTATTTTAACTCATTTCAGTCCCTTTCCACTGTGTAATAAATTGTCTCACGTTTGTTCTGTCCTCAATTTTAGAAGATTTCAACTGAATAAGCTCATTCAATATAACTAGCTCTCTTAATAAACGAAGTAAAAGTTAAAAGTATCAGACACAATGATGTTAAACGTGAGCGAAAATGTTTCTTCGTTCAAAGTCCCCCTTCGTCTACACGAGTCCTTATCGGAACTAAATAATGAGTCGGTTCCTTGCTCAGCTGTTGCGTAGCAGGTGCGATCCCAGCTGCCCTTCCCATCGTTGTAACGGTTGCCGGCGTGTGCGGCCCGCCATTCTTCTTTCAAATTCAAACCAAGAAACTGTTTGCTTTTAAAAATTCAATGCTTACAAAAAGTACTAAGGTGAAAAGTTCTTTTTGAATGCAGCCAGGTTTGTTTTTTCTTGGCACTGCGACAGTACCATGACTAAGCGGGTATGAATTTTAATTGGAATATGGCTGGCTCGCGAACCTTGTTCGGTAAACTGTGGATTGTTTAGAATTCGATCTGGAATCTGCTTACCTTTAAAATACTTGTGTAAATGAGTTAATTTAATGTTTAGAACGATAAGGCAAAAGCCGATTCTAAGTTGTATTTTTAGTATTCAAGATTGTGTTTAGAATTTCTATAATATTAGAAAACATTTTGGACTATATTTCTGTACATTTCCATGTAGGGAATTTAAGGCGTGTACAACTGTACACTTACACATAGTAAGTACTATGTTGTTTCCGCCACTGGCTGGGTTTGGCATTAATCAGGCAATTCCACAATTTAAATCCTATAAATTTGGTTTTTATTATCCGTGACTTTAATCGTTTTAATTGTTTTGTTCAATATTTTCCCTTTATGTAATATCATCAAGTTTATTTAGTTATAGAGAATATAAATATGGTATGTATATTTATATGGTGTACATAATAAAGAGTAAGTATTCTATTCTATTCTATTCTATAAATCTACTTACCAGATTTCTCACGAACTCCATTGTAGTAAACGAGGGCCAACTCGCAAGTTGTCATTTCACTTTAACTGTTACTGCTTGTAAGTACCCTTTCAACTCAATGCATTACCTACTTCCCAAAACGACTATTAAAGACAAAATTCCTCCATGTATCCTCTCCAATGTCGCGAAATCTCCTAAAGATCGGTAACAATAGAAAAAGTAACTGTGTCTCATTACTGACAGTTGAGCTCGTATTAGGATAGTTATTTTGATGTCCTTCTAGTCGTTAAAGATGTTTCTTGTCCTTCATAAACTGTTCGTCCTACACATAAACAGGGACCCCTACAATTTCGATATTGGAACTATCTATTCGATTGAAGTGAAAGTCAAGAATCTCTATTGTGCCCAGATATAATCCGAACCATGCCAGGTTGGTCCCTTAATTAAATAACTAAGACCTAGTCCGTCTGACGGCTAGGTCATTAATACTGAGGGTTCAACGGGAAGGTTCTATAATGATCGATTGCTTGTAGACATCGACTCCGACTCTAGTCATTACTGAGTTGAAATACATCACTCTCTAAAGTCACCTCTGTGCTAAAATTCGTCCTCCTGCCCAAACCAAGTAATGTTCTAAAGTTTCAAGCTCTCATCCGGTGTTCACTTCAGTAGCAAGCTTCAAAGCTGATAAGAAATCTATTGTAGAAACAGACAGCAAAAAATGAAACGTGTCACAGCTTGGTAGATTGTTTCATGACCCAATAATGATTGCGGGTCACGGTCGCCCAATACCGTTTAACGCTGTTATGAAAATCAATAGGGGAGATCTATGTATATTATAGAATAGATCTATGTATATTGTTCTATTCTATTATATAACATTGTAAGTACAGTTACGTGACGAGAGAATTATAAACCAACCTGAAGATTTCATTTTCCGTTGATGCGTATATCGTCGTTTAAGGAGAACCCAGCTATGTCCTAAGCCTGCACCCTAATTGCGTAACACACTATCAATCGGAATCTGCATCATTTTGAAGCAAATTGCTAATACATTGCTTCATAAGTTCGAAAAATGTGTCTGCTCAACACGTAAATAACGCAATGAATGTTGTTGAACTGTCAAAATGAAACCGATTCCGATTAATAATGTGGTACGCAATTGCCCCGCTGTTCACTGTTTTCAATCACACTACGCGACATCTAGAAATGTATTTTGCCTAATGAAAGCACACAGTTGGATTATCAACTCTTTCAAAATCAACAGTGCGCTTTTATGATATACCTACTAGCTTCTGCACGCGACCCACCCCGTCGTCGTATCGCATCTCCTGCCTGCGATATTACTTCGTTTTCGCTCAGCGTTATTTCAGACTTTTTGGTTTTGCTCGGCTCTTAAGGGTCCTAGCGCGATGTTAAGTAGCCTCCCTCGAGAATTGGGCAATCAAACGCACAAAGAATTTTTGATATCCGACCGGTAGTTCGAGAGATTAGCGCGTTCAAACAAACAAAAAATCTTCAGGTTTTTAGTATGATGATGATGATATGATATGATTTACATTTAGGTGTCGCGTAGTTTTAGTGAAAACGAGCATATGCCCTTAGTGCTAAGTTAAAACCATGTGTAAAATGTAATTCTTAGTTAAACATAGTATGAAGCTTCAAGTCCGCAAATAATAATTTGAAATGACGACAAATCCGCAAGGGAATGGCGTGCCAGCTATCCATATAAATAAAATTCTTGTGTCCGTCTGTATCGGAACATAATAAATTCATTGTCACGTTCCCGCGTGTGGAATATTTCGTAATGAATGATTAATAACGAACTAACTGTGCACGTTCTTGATATTGTACATAATGACGATGTTTATATCTACATGCAAAATGAAAATGATCCAGTGTAATTAGTTTTGCCAACCATGACTTAGATGATCTTTTCTTGGTTATATTCAGGAAAGTTCCGCTGTTGATTAGAAGACTGACTCAAGAGTATTGTCACCGTTATCTTGAAAGATATTGTTACAGCACTGACATTTGTGAGCTTAATTTGGAAGTAAAGAGGCATCTTGATAAATATTCATATTTTTATTTGCATTCCGTAATATAATGTAGGGTATACTTAGGTGCTACAATGGCTAAGGTACAATTACAGACCCTGTAGAGCACAGCAAAAAGTATAAAATAAATTAATTCTTAAATAAAAATAAAATTAGGAAAACCAATTATCAATCTACAAATATTAATATTAAAATAGGTATATTGGAAGGAATGGCTCGTGATAAACACGTTACATAGAATGATAGAACCATGTTAAAAGAATGACTTTTCTAGTAAAGAAAAGTCATCCTTTTGAGTAAATGAAAGATCGAAAAATTACAGCAACTAAATATGGATATGATAAACTCAACTCCTCAAGAGTGATTGGTAATCGGTATATTCGGTATGTCCATCCATTTGATTCAATATAAGTACCTCACTCGCCTCCTAAAGTATTTAGGTACGTGGCCGGTCCAGTTTTCTTTAAAAAATTCTTCGCCCTTCAGCTACTAAAGCAATGACCCTTAAAAATATGTTAATTACGGTGCTTGAGATTTTCATTAGTTAAAGTTTTTTGCATATTTGCACACGACACTTTTACATTCTCAAATGGGGCCGGCGGAGCATACGTAGTTAGCAGTTAGCATACGTAGTAAAGACGAGTTATGACAAAATAAAGTTGTCTATAGAAATTCCTCATATATCATCTCTATATCAGTGTCCTTTCAAAATATTTGGGAACCTAGATATTATGTAATCCAATCGGAATAAATACAAACTACCTTAAGAATATGTTTGATTTACAAATTATTTTGGTAATTACGTTTGTATGAACTACGCGTGCTTCGCCGGCACCTTAAGAGAAAATAAAACTTAATTGAGGTGTATGTTTTACTCGACAATCTGATCGTTAAGCAGAAAGATATCAATAAGACCTCCTCCAGGTCTTATTAGTGCAGAAGACTTTTTAAATGGAGCATCAAATGTGAATAGCCTTTTTTTCTTCAGGCCAGGCATTGTCATTTGCGCGTCATTGTCCTTAGCCCAGATTTGGGCTTTCTTTTAGTGATTTTCCGGCTTTCAGCATGAAAAACAAATCGTACCTACTACGCATTTTTTAATTCAAATACCTAGTTCCATGTTTCGTTAGATCGCCCATTGTTTATTATCTTGATCTTAGCATTGATGTGATAACTTTCAGATAATGTTCCTGTTTTGCTTTTAATTCATCAAAACAAGCTCAAAATAGACTCAAACACGAACTAATGACACAATTTCTTGGAAAATATAAGGCTTTTGGAAAGATATTTCAAAACTCAATCGTAGTTGGCAAACAAAAAGTTTGATTGGTTTCTTCACGAGTTCTTAACTTCAGCAATCAGATCAGATGGCTTTCCGCGCTTAACGACGTTATTGAACTATGTTTAGTGGTAACAGATATTCAATTTAAAGTGAATTAAATTGAAGAAGAAAGTAGGGTGCTATTTTGTTAATCTTTTTTTATAATATAATTTTAGGGTCAAATTTAGGGAGCGATCCGATCGACCAATAACATCCACACGTTTTAAATGTGTGGATAATATTGTCCGTTCTTTCTTATACAGACTACGAGGTTTTATAGAAAAATATATATGTGGTCATATCGGTTTATTGCAAAATACAATTCGTGCAAGTTTTGGCATTAACCATTGCGTTTCGTTTGGTACTATCGCAACAATAATATCTTTTGGTATATTGCAACCACACTAATATTATAAAGGCGAAAGTTTGTGAGTGAGTGTGTGTGTGTTTATATGTTTATTACTTTATCACGCTCAAACGGCTGGACCAATTTTGATAAAATTTTGTATGGAGGTAACTGACACCCTGGATTAACATATGGGCTACTTTTTATTCCGATACTCCCATGGGATCGACACTTATGCGGGTGAAACCGCGGAGCGCAGCTAGTAATAATATATTTTGCAAAAATACCAAAAGTGAATGGTTACTAGTGACTAGTGACGTCATTTAGGTTATTGTTTTCATTTATTATTCTTGCGAGTCTATTATTGTTTGCAGCTCTAAATAAAACACTTCTAGCCGAAGACTCTACTAGGTGCCATTCTGGAGATGGTCGCACTGCATGAGAAATAAGAATTGGGTTGTCTTTACTTGGCCACGCTACTTCTGAATCTAATTACATATTTAGTTGGACCGATCAAAAGTTTATTTTTATATCTCCTAACAAACAACTGATACATAAATAAACATGCTAATGTTTCTGAATGGAACGCGTTATCTGCATTACTCACTGTACATGTAGCAAGTTGTACAATAATGGTGAATTTGTTCGCTTATCTGCAAGCGAAAATAAAACCGAGTGTGTCTCAACATGTACAGCGGATGAAGCGAATTACTAATACCGTTTTCTTTGCTGATAAACTAGCCCACTAACGTTGACTAGTTATTATTTTATGACAAATATCTTACTTATGTTATAAGGGTCTTTGTAAGACCGAACTCGAACAATATAACCACGGACGCTCCAGCCTTTATTGCAAACTTTGAAGTCAAGATGTTCCTGTGAGTAACTTTGCTTATAATAGTTCTGTAGTCTTGTTTATATTTGTTCTCTAACAACAAATATGAAGACGCAATCAAATCGTTACCGCACTGTAACGATCTTTATTACCCACCAAATTCGTCATGCATATATGAACGAATTGTTTTTATACCTCTACTTCGCATTAATTTGTCAAGGCATGCCAAACAGGTCCGGTATGAAACCGTTAACTGATATCTACGTTTTTATGGACACTCTTCACACATACGTATTCCATCCAGCAGAAACTTAGTCGAACCGATCGATTTTACGCCGACTACCGCTGTTAACATTTGCAGTTGCACTTACAATGTAAGGAGTCTATTTTAGTTTTGATTTGATTTGTCTTTCTTCTTTGGTTGAATGTTATCATTTATAAAATGTCTGTCGTAAAATTAGATGTTCTTTACCTACTTGGTTCAACTTTGGCAGTTACAGTTTTGACGGTTTATTGAATAAAATTTTCAATCGTCCACCGAACAGTCTAGTTGGTATCTGCTGTTCCAAGAATCGTGTCCATACATGTTTTTTCCTGCATCAGGTGTCGCGGTCTACCGCCACCTCAGACCAAAAAAAAAAGATAGACAGCGCGCCGCAAACATCAAAAGTGAAGCCACAAAACCGTGCTCCTGCAAGTAAACATACACGCTCACGCACACACCTACACTAAAACCATGCTCATTGCTCTTAGTTTGTCACAAGTCGTCGTCAAGATAACATAGATTTAAAAAATATAATTATGCCTTCCTGTGTAGTGAAAAGATGCAAAATCACACAAAAAGTCTCACGGAATCGCTTTTCACTTATAAGTACTTGAAATAACATCGTTTCTTTATTATTTATCTATGAATTTTAGGTTACTTGGAACAAAAAACCTCAACGAACGATAGCAGTGACATAAAGTGCGGGGGTTGCCATAAGACGATTTAAAATTTCCCCATTCGATTAATCTAAGTATACATATAAATATGATTTCTTACTTCGAGTTATGTTCCCATTTTCTTTTTATATGTATTTAATATTTTAGGTTTCCAATTAATAATGAAATTAAAAATAAATAATATAATAATATTTAATAAAGTTGATTGAAAATATGAGTTGTTTTTTTTTAGTAGAAGTCCTTTTAAAATCTAAGCAATTGAGGTACTATACCATACTCAACAATACTCGTACAATATTATACTAGTTCCTACCCACACAAATATCCCCAAATTATAGGGAAAAAATTTAACAAATGGCAACCCTTCAATACACACATAGATAAAAAGATGGCTTCACTTTTAATGTTCGCGGCGCGCTGTCTATCTTTTTTTGTTGGTCTGAGACCGCCACTATGATTAATTTCGGTATTGTCATGTCCAGGATTCTAGGGTATTGTCCTGTTCAGGGGAATTCTTGTTCCCTGATCTAAAAAGGAGCTTAAATTAGATTTCATTGAATTGATCACGATATGACTAATTCTGGAGATGTTATTTGATAAACAAGCAGTGACTATAAATTCGAGGAAGCTATGCTTGTACTGACTAATCGCAAATAGCTCTACGCAAGTTCCTGTCTACGATTATGAAGTGCACAACTAAATCATATCTCCAATTATTGTTGCAACATTTAGTATCATATTTTCTGACTGCATATATTTTATTTCCAATCGTCGATCATCTTAAGTACTTTGCAACAAATACTATAATGGCTTGTCAATTATTGATAAATAATAGTCCTCACCTCTATACAATACAGGCATTATTTTGCAATCTATCAGACTATCACTTGAGAAATTGTGGTCCTTATTGCTACTTGCTGAGGAGCGATAATGCGTAGGCTTAGGAGAGGTAAGGCTGACAAGGTCGTTAAGTCTAGCCTCCAGACAGCATGTTTTGCTAGCTTTAATGATTTGTTTATGCTTGACTTATAAATATTAGCGGGACATTTAGCGGCAAGCCATCTAGAGACATTTTAATATACTGTACGAAATTCGTTTTAAAACATTCATTATCTATGATTGAGTAGGTATTAATTTTATTACACTTGTTTTCAAAATGCGAATCATGATGTAGCTTATAAACAAGATTCTGTAACAGTAATGGTAACGGTAGGTAATTTTTGGGCCGCGTTGCGCACGCGCTGGTCTGCTTAATTGGTTATTCCGCTTCAGTATGAAACAGTTTCGATGCTTCTGTGAAATTGACCTCTGAATATGAGTGTCGTGTGTTTTTATTTTGTTAATACTTGCACATGTTCCGTTTTAATTTGTTTGTTTTTGTGATCTGGCGCCTGGCGTACTTGGTTGTTGGATTTTACTTTCATGAAATCATGATTAATGGATTTGTAAACTTGAGTAATTCTGCTGCTTATATCATTAATTTTAAAGTGATTGAGAGGGACAGTGTGTTTTGTGTTGTATTTGTTTTTTACTTGCTACATTATAGATACTTTGGGTGTCGAACATCCATAAACCCCGGTCATTTGTAATACCAAACATCCTTTCTAGAAAGCTTGTATCCCAAACTACCCATTGTCTGCGACTCTGAACTAGCCCTGTATCCACATTACACAACATACTCGGATACTTGATAGCTCCATTGTCACCACAATGTTGGCCTTTGTTATGTGAAAGATTGTATTACAATACTGTAAGACTAGCCGACTTGTTCCGGGTTGCCGATCCGTGACACACTTCCGAAACAAAACACTAATCGTTTTTCAAGACGATTAATATCTCGTTTGGCTTTTAATTAAGTTCGAAACCATGTTTGTCGTGATCTTCCGTTATGCTATTATCCATATTTATGACTAGTTTCACTGTAAAGTCTTCAGTTTATTGTGGACACACTTTATTATAGGCATTAATTATAGTCCTAAATTTTATTGGTGGTCCAAGCATTAGCCAATCAATGACCCCATTCCGGTTTCTTCGCTCAAAAAAATCGATTTTATCGTCTCAGTCCTGGTCCTGCAGAATGACGTGTCGACTTCAAATTTAATTTCGGCTGTAACCAGTTTGTTAGTCACACAAATTAAATCCGCGATATGAAAAAAGCCTCTAAAGTCGAGCTTTAATTTACACAAGCCAAACGTTTTCGTTGCTTCTAAACAAATTATGCCTAAATAATTTTGGCCTTTTTACTTAAGTACCTATTACATTTCCTCCTCTTCGGTAATCCCTGTTATCTATTCAGAATTTCTTTCGTGTAACATTTTGATTAAACGAAATCGTTCAACAGATGGAATGAACGTATCGTACGTACCTATATCTTTCAAGATCTGTCAGCTATAAAGTTGTGTGCGCTGGTCCACTGAATATGTTTGCACATTTTATTGCTGACATAAAACGAGCGCATTATGATAACTATTTCCTATTAGAAGGCAATTTTCTGGCATAGTATTTAATAATGAAATAGGGTCGTTCTGGCCTTGTGTGTAGGGACGTTCTTTGTACAAAGGTAGTCCATTAGACTCGTCGGGAGCGTAACATCATCTTTATTTGCCGGTAGACTTGCTTTCATACGCTTTTAAGCCTGTGACAGGTTGCCGAGGGAAATGTTTGCATCGCGTTTGTGACACGATTCTGAGAATCACTGATGTGATTTCCTTTCAAGTGATACTGCTAAATTTTTTAGGTTAAGTGAATTCTGTTGGTATGGAACATACATGTTCAGATACAGGTACGCGTAGCTTGTCAGTCGCCTGTAGTGTTCTGAGAAATCCTGTTGAAAGTTTGAATCATTCCGTAATGTTATCTTACGTTGTGGATTTAATTATATTGTCGATTTATTGAACTTAATCTTCATTTATATTTTTCTTCACAGTTTGTTTTTTTAAATCTTTTTATTTGTTTCGACAATCGAAAGTTATCTTTATGATTACATGCCACTACTCCTAATACATTTAAAATGATAGTACATGTATTTTATCAAGATTTATAGTTTCTCTAACGATTATGGTCTGATTCGGGTTGCAAGAAACGTGTAAGGAAATAAAAAGTAGAGGAGAGATACTGTCTCGTTCTATTTAACATATGTTAGCAAGAAGCGTATTAATGTCTGCTATAATTGCAACCGCGTTGCTCTTATGAGACGTAATATGAGCGGCGTCGACTGCTTATTGTTCAACATCTCTCACGATTTTACTTGTGTCTCGAAAGTCAGGGGAAATGATTCATTTATTATGTTTGTACTCCACAGTGTTTCCGCTGTTATTTAATTGACAGACTGCGTCTTCGCTTTCGATACGATCTCCTAGTAACCAACTAATTGACTAGATTGAGGTTTATTGTTAGAGTTAAAAGGCAATAACTATTTATTTACTTCGATTTGGATTGAAATTCGTACGGCGTGGCGTGGTACTTACCTCTAAAAGTTAATTAAATTCTGTAGTCAGGAACGTTTTCCTCAACTCTTTCAAGGCTTCATTTCATCGCCTGTACTGTCTTCAAACCTTTATTATAACATTAACCTTTCTATTACAGTTAGATTGAAAATTTAATTTAAAACTCTTATCAATCAAAATACATTGGGTATGTAACACAATATTCAAATGCGTATCTAATCTCATTTGCATACAACCGGACACTTACAAGAAACTTGTCACTCCCCATTCAGTGGAACGAGTTTTTACTCTACATCAGGCATTGACCGCGGGAACGATAATGTCGTAATTAAATATGCAGTCTAATCGTAAGGACGGAACATCTATATTTGCCGGGAATGAAACCGGAACGGTGTGAGACGAGATCGTGGTATCGAATGTTCTCACGCACCGCATTCTAGCTCACCCCGCCGCTTGTACACCGAAAGAATATGAATATTGTTATTGAGAGTTGAATAGACAGTGAAGCAGGAAACGAAGGAGAAAAACTGGCCCTCGCAGATATTTTTGTAAGCAAAACTTGGATTTTTTAGGATCTTTTTAATACGAGGCGTGTTTTTTACATTTTCTAAATCTTTGTTGCTGTCAGGCGTAATTAATCCCCGCTTTTCTCGAGGTAAACCGTGAGGCTTAATCTTTTCATCGCAATCTTTGCCATTCCTATTTTGCTTCATAACATTCATCGCCGTCAAAGTAACTTTTATATTTGCATTCGCCTTATTTAAAATTCCTTGATTAAAGTCTTAAAGCTAAAAAGTTATTTGCACCTAAATCAAAATCTTGGGCCTAATTTGAAATTAAAGCTATTCATATTTACAATGTATTCGATCACAACCAGTTTATATTTGTTCATTGTACACGATTGTCAAAAGGGGGCGCTATATCCTACGTGATCAAAGGAATGTAATGCCTATGTAATTGGATGGGCCCACATTCAACCTTACCGTAGGGTCTGTATTATTTGTCTATAGACGAAGGGATTTCCTCAGGTGCCTTATTGGAGCCTGTTGTTGGGTCTGTTATTTCGTATTGATCGTTTTGTATGTTGAAATCGGATTGGTCTTTACGTTTTTGTTCATTGTTAAGTTTCCTGTGTAAACAATTTTCAAATTGTTGGTTTTTGTGTTTTATTGCGAATTTCGATTTAAAAACGTCTTTTCTAAGTACATGTTTGCATATCTTCTTTTTGCTTTCTTTTTGCAATTTTTTTTTTTTTAAAGAGTAACCGTGGAGTTTCTTGCCGGTTCTTCTCCATAGGAAACGACCAATTGGAACCGTGCACCTAGCTTCTGACGTTTCATAAGTGCCCATGTTGGTTTATGTGAAATAAAATATTTTGATTTTGATTTTTGCTTCGTCTTCCCAGTTTTTTATCATGGCTGTTACACCTACTTGCTCATTTCTTTATAAATGTTTCGAAGAGTGCTTTCAATACGTGGGAATCGAGAGCTTACCATCTGGACATAATATACTATTCGCTGCATCTCTTGCTGTATCAAACTAATGAAATAAAACAATAAGTCTACTTGTTGTTTTATTTTATTTTTCCATGTAACCGTCTCGGTGACGTGAAAACGATGCTATTTACTGAAGCTGGGTTTCAAGAAAAAATAAAGCAAACCGCAGAACGGCCGTGTCGATGTTGTTCAAGCATTTATAAACATCAATTTTTTAATAAATAAATAACAAATAGATTCAATCAACTCTGTATACAATTACGTAAAGCAAGATCGAGACCTTATTTTATGGTTTTATTATAGTCTGACAGTCTCGTTGGTCTTGTGATCGCAATTACGACTGTTGAGGTCCCCAGGATTTCTTAATAGTAGCACTAGTAACTCGGGGTGCACAGTTGATGGCGATAGATTTGCATCTCAGTCCAACATCATCATCTGCCTAGCCTTTTCCCAACTATGTTGGGGTCGGCTTCCAGTCTAACCGGATGCAGCTGAATACCAGTATTTTACATGGAGCGACTGCCTATCTGACTTCCACAACCCAGTTACTGGGTAATACGATACTGCTTGGTAAGACTGGTCGTCAGACTTTCGGGCTTCTGACTACCAGTAACGACTGTCAAAGATCAACGAATGGCAGCCGGGACTCGAGACCAACGGCTTAACGTGCTTTCCGAGGCACGGAGGGGTCTCGGTATGTAAAGAAGGTCACCTATCCACAGATCAACCGGCAAGCAGCAACGCGGCAAGCGTAGCTTAACCTAAACAATCGACCTGTGCGACTGTTATTATTTAACCATGGGCCTCTTCTCCAATATTGAAGTCAACCATAACTGGCAAAATATGGTCTTACTATTCCCCTCTGCCAGTAATAGATACCTTCTGTGGAATATAGGTGTATGTTATGTTATTATTAGGTATAGCCAACATATAATTCATTAGGTGCAAGGAAAAAATACCTATATGTACATCCAGTTAAACTAACATGGTTTCCTTATTGTAATCATATTGTATTGCGTTTTAAATTGTAAACCAGCCAACTTGCGACTAGGTTTGACCGATGCAAATTTTCTTTTAGACTTGTTACGAAGTATCGGTCGTATGTAAATGTTTCGGTTACGCATAAACTAGGCAGGTACTGATTCTCGTGGGATCTCAGCAATATGAGTCAGGTAATCCACCTTTACTTATAGTACAGTATGATTCTCTGTAGAGATTACCTGCTTAGTTTCAGCAGAATAACCATTTGCGGCTTTAGGAGAGACTATATTAACATTGCTCATGCCTTTATACTCGACGTGTTTTCATTCATTCTATTAATTAACTATACAATTAAATGGTTTTACAAGGAAAACGATGACCCCAATAGTGTTCATTGTACGTTAAACCGTACAAAAATAACAACAAGCTGTAGAACGCAATAGTGCGAGATAAATGTTCAATTCAAGGATGGTGCAAATAATGATTAGGTCACCGTTAACCGTCTGTTCGGCTGTGAGTCAGAATTTGTGTGTTCGTTAAACTGGTGGCGTGTTCTTGAAGGCTGGGAGTGGTGAGAACCGTGAAATCTTGCTGCATGACTGACCAACTAAGTTCTAAGTCATTGTATGGTCCTAAACTCATAGTCCTGTTAATTAACGTTTGAAAATTTAAAAGAATCATATTAAATGGATTGGAGTATCTAAAAAGTCAATCAGACGTCCTTGTCGAATTCTTTATAAGCTAGTTGACGATATAGCAGAAAATTGAGCTGCTGGGTTTCATTTTTTGGATCAGAAAGATCAGTTTCATGGTCTGTTTGTATAGTATTTGATTTGGCAAGATTCCCGATCCGGCTCGTTCTCGTTCCTAGTGCAAAGGTTGGCCATTGCCATTCAACGTGGCAATACAGCAAGCGTTTTGGGCACCTTTGCACCGGGAACAGTTAGGGGCAGGTTATTTGACTAAGTTAGACGTGTTGGTAGTAAAGCTATGTTTTAATTTCTTAAGTAACTTACAAGTAATTAGATACAATTTTTGTCGGTTACTTTGTCATTTATTTTAAAGCTATCTTCAATAGTTTTTTTAAATAAAGACCGAACTATACCCTGTTCATTATGATAACTCTGAATCATCGTGTTTGTCTGTTTGTGTATGTTTATAAACTATTGTATGTATGTATGTACATTTTGTAACCATTGTATGTATATATGTTTTTTTTTGTGTTTTTGTATGTACATTCGTATCCAGTCATCTGAGACTCCTTTGTAGTTTGTCTTTCATCGGTGCCTGAATATCTCGCAATAAACAACATCAGTCAATCACGATTATTTTTGACTGCTGGAATTTGTTGGTGAGTGAAACTAAAGAGTGAAGTGAGATGTGAGTGTTATACGAGTATTGTGTCTGTTAGGCACCCTAATTGCGCAACTTCAGCCGCAATCTGAATCTATGTCTTCACTTTCAATCACAATCTGAATAATTTCGAAGGATATTTCTAGTCCATTGCTTCATAATCATTTATGTTCGAAAAATAACGCAATGCGTGTTGTTGAATTGTCAAAATGAAAGCCGGTACTGTTAGGGCGTTAAGCAATTACCTACCCCGCTGGTCTCTGGTAGTTAATTTTTGTTTGTGTAGTTTTTTTTTTAGTTTATTAGTTGTGTTATTTTCTTTGTCATTCGATATTGAAGTTATAATAACATCTGAATATTGCAATGAAATATTAATGAGCAAGCCAATTAGTCTGTATCATTCACAGCTTTTTAGAAGCTTTTCTTTAGTCTCTGTCCATGAATATTCACAAAATTTTCTAAACTTTCAGCTTCTGTTCTGAATATACAATTTGGAATGACACTTCACACGACTAAAATACGTCAAGCTACTCTAACATTTATGTCCTTCTTATAACACGTATAATCCCATGAAACGAATGAGGTTAAATTGTCGTACCCACAGATAAAACTTTACCGATATAAATCCATCAGAAGTTCGCCAATGTATTTAAATGTTTCTGATGAAATATTATGGTGTGGGCTTCAGGAACATTTTTTGCATTCCATCGTATTTTTAGATCTTCAATCATCTGAAGAACTTTGGGTCATCCTTTTTATATCATTGAAGTTTTTCGTCTGGTGGCTCACCGTTGTGGAGTTCAATGATAGCTTTTAGTTGTTTATGACGCAATTAAGGATAAAAAAAAAACTTCATCAACATCTATCATTCATCTCTCACCTATTTCATGCTGTTCTCTATCAGGTCTTAGACGAGAATAGGACATGAAATATTCAAATTCAAGTCGAGTTCCGAACGTTTACCTAAACGTGTTCCTTTAACCAAGCAGGTATTAGTAGGGGTGTAGGTAAATAGAATAGGGCTCTCACGTAATATTCCTAAGTTTAGACTTAACACGTTCAGTGCCAAATGAGATCGTATTTAATAACGTTTCCCTGTTTACTTGGCCAACAGACCTGAAACCCGGTCAAGTGTGTATCCGTATCTACATTGAGAGCCAAGTGACGCTAAGTGTCGCGTGTTTGCCAATTGAAATATGAGCTTGTCGTCTCGTTTACAAAATATATATCTATATACTATAAATAAAACTATGTCGTGTTAGTTACACCATGTATAACTCAAGAACAGCTGGACCGATTTTTATGATCTTTGATTTACTGGATTTGTCTCCGCCCCGAATAGCAAAATACCTAACTATTAAAAATGGAAAAAAATCAGGAAAAAAATTCATTTTGTCATACATTTTGTATGGAACGGGTTATTTGATAATATCTCGAGAACGGATTGACTAATTTCATTAATTGATTCAGAGGCGGTACGAAGTTCGCCGAGTCAGCTAGTAGTACATAGTACATACATATATAAAGTGTTCAAAGGCAATAACGGAGAGATTGAAAACATCAGATGGCTAGACACTATTAAAATGCCAATAACTTATGAATATTATGCAAACATTCGAGACTATGGTACCGGAAGCTGACAATTTTCCGCTATAGCATAAAAAGCGCTATATATTTCATGTACGTTATATTGAGTTAACACGATAAAGCGATTAAGCGGCTCTAGGCATCTGTCAGGAACTGCGTCGCATATGGCATCGACCGCAGGGTGCATTTTCTTTTTTTTTATTCCGTGACCACGGCATCCGGACGCAACTGGCGACGTGCGAGATAAAAGGATTTTAAATATAGAACGGGGAAAATGTAACGGCTATTTTGTTACTCATGTGGCTTGTTAGTAAAAGCTAGGATTACCGCAATTTGCTCTTTGAAGTGGTGCAAGCGACACCATACTTTATATAGACACTTCATTTTGCCGTGTTATAGATATTACGTACGACTGCTGATAAACAAGTACAGTTATAATTTAAACATACGGACAAATTATAGTCAATTTACTAAACAATCAGGTACCCAGATTGTATATATTGTATTTAGCTTTTATATTTTAAAATGTGTGTTTTTATTTGTAGCAACACTGGCAACATGAAAGTCATTTGTGAATCATGTTTGTTGTTTGTTATATTTTCGTTTGAGTTGTTTACGCTTCAACTGAACGGTCAAATGGAGATTGTGTCATTAAACGTTCAGAGACTCTACCATGAGTTTGCATAGGCAAAACTCGCTAGCGTCTCCGTAAATAATATGTATGAAATATTGTACAGCGCCCCTAGCGGTCACAGAAAGAATTAAAATCCGTACCATGAGCACTATAGTTTTCGATAGGTAAGAAACCTAACGTATTCTATTCGATAGTCACTAACGTTTTTCAGCTGTCGCCATACAAAACGGCACCATGAGTCACAAATTTGACAGACGCTATCGAAAAATACGCTTACGATAGTAGTTACGTAGCTCACTAGCATTTTGACGTGTGAAACATATGTTTACATTAAAATTATATACGTTTTTGAGTATTTTGAGTCAAAATTATGCCTGGAACAGCTTATTTAGCATGGAATATGTTAACGGCCACTGAATTTGAAGACCAACGACATAAACAACGTCAATTTCAAGCCAAAATTACAGGAAAATGAAACTTCTAGCTTACCAATGGGCAGGACATTACGCAGCTAGCTAGGAGGCTTTCTGTGATGAATATTAACTTAAATTTAAATAAAAGACATTTTACTTAAACAACCTTTTCATTTATTGTATTAATATATGGGGAACATACAGCATTTATAACAAAATAAGGAACACAAACATTGACATAAAAACACGTACTTCTACACAATTATTTTATAACATTGCTCCACATTAGGATTTCCTCTGTACCATGGGTGCATTTACAAACACAAATCGCACATACTTAAACACCCAGACCCGGAAGAACTAGGTATTATGTGGAAGAACGGATCACACAAATTTTTTCTTCATGCGGGAAATGAACCCGCGAATTTTAACGCAGAAGCGACAAGATTGGTGCAGTTTCGGGAAATTGTGCCACACTGGTCCTCATTGTATTATTATCTTGTGCTAAACTTATTTCACTGAATTTTATAAACGCACGTAAATAAAATAAATTACAAATTGAAAACGACACTCGATGACACAAACGCAAGTTTCTATGGCAACAGTGACATATAAGGAATAAAAATGTAACAACCACTAAATACCTTAAGTACACACATCAAAAGTGTCTAGGGATCAAGCATTTTTATGCGGATTTCTTGAGATTGAGATGTGGCTTTGTAATAAATTTATGATTTTATAAATTTATATGGATCCTTTTTGGTGCATTTCATAATTTGAATCAGGAACTGTGAATCAAATTCGAGTAAAAGATGAAAATCAGCTGTCAATATTTTCCCTATAAAAACATACAACGCATTGAAGACATTATTAGTGCTACTGTTTCCCTACTACTGATTAAAACCAACGTTATTATGGAGCGGCGACGTCATTTAAGCAGGGAAGAAATGCTCAGAGCCGTGGGAATGATAGAAGCTGGTTCCCGGCAACGTACTGTGGCTTTAGCTCTGAATACAAGTCAGAGTGTTATCAGTCGACTTTGGACACGTTACCGAAGCACTGGTACCGTGGCTGAGCGCCATGGAGGATGGTATCGCTGCACCACACGGAGACAAGACCGATACATTCAAATCTTAACTCGAAGAGCTCCAACAATAACCGCCATGATGTTAGCCGTGAGGCTTCATCACTCTTCAGGGAACTTAATTAGCGACCAAACAGTCAGAAACCGCTTGCATGAAGTGAACCTTCATTCCCGAAGACCGCTACGGGTACCACCTATAGCAATGCACAATCGTAGGATTCGATATCAATGGGCTCTTGAACACAGAAATTGGGCAGAAGAACAATGGCGTTTCGTGTGCTTTTCTGATGAGTCTCGTTTTGGTATGAGACCGGATACAAGACGTATACGACACTGGAGAACCCCTGGACGCCAACAGCGATTAAAATCCTGCCAGGAAGTCCATCCTTATAGTGGTGGAACCATCATGGTATGGGCGGGTATTTGGATCGGCGGAAGAACTGAGTTGATTTGGATCAGAGGCAACCTCAACGCTCAAATTTATGCTGAGACGATTGTATCAGACGTCATCGTTCCTCTACAAGTGCAAATCGGTCCCTTATTTCAGTTAATGCATGATAATGCACGACCGCACACCGCAAGAGTTGTAAGACAGACTCTCGCCGCAGCTAACATCAATGTCCTGCCCTGGCCTGCTCAGTCGCCAGACTTGAACCCGATTGAGCATGCATGGGATATGCTACAGAGAAGAGCTCTGCCGAATATGGAGGGTATCCAGTCGCAAGAAGACCTTTTTTTGTTGTTGCAACGAACATGGGCTGCCATTCCACAGCGTGATTTGGATGAACTCATTTTGAGTATGCCAAACCGATGTTCTTGTGTTGTTAGTGTTCGCGGTAGAAACACGGATTATTAATTGTTTAAGTTACCCAATAAAATTTTAAAGAAAACTGTTATTTCAGTCTTTTTTTCGAACTTTTGTGTTAGTGGTTCAAATGTCAAAAATCCCTTTATTAGGAAAATGGCAAATTTCTTTATTAATGCAAAGGTGACTTGGTTTATCGTTACTGTGACAAACGAAAACACTTTATTTGATGAATCCTTAAAGAAAATTTTAATTAATATCAATCAGGAGAAAAGTTATTGCAAAAATATATGTTGATCCCTAGACACTTTTGATGTGTGTAGTTCACTAACCGCCAACTTTTCTATTTAGTCGGATTATTGAGTGTCACAACATTTTTAGCATAGGCGATACTGGCGATAGCATTACAATTTGAGCATTATATGCCGTTATCTCTTCTTATTACTGAGAAAAAAAGAAACAAAACTACGGAGTGAAGTTAGGTAGACGACAGTATCTATCGAGTTTACCTTAGCGACTGCGTAAGACTCCGTAAAACTCATGGTGCAAGCATTGTCAAAATCTATTCGATCCACGTTAATACGCTAGCGAGTTTAACGCTAGCGAGCAAGTTTTCGATAACAACTCATGGTAGAGCTACTGTAAATGAATGCAGAAATTAACTTCAAAAACTAATTTGTTTTGGATTTTATTTTGTTTTCTTTTGATTACAAAGAAACATTATGTACAAAATGCGACCGTTTCAAGTTAAAATATTTAAAAACCACATTCAAATTTTCTTTTATAAGTAGGTACCTATTCATTTTTATTTTCTTTTGTTAATTTTCTTTTTTTCTTTTTCCTTACAGGAGCTGGATGTGTAGCCGATATTTTTATTTTTACAACAAGTTTCTTTAAGTTTTCTTCATGGTATCATGTAAGTTTTATTTTATTTTTGGTTCTTTATTTTTGTTTCTGTTACTGTTTTATGTTCATTTATGTTACCAACACATTTCTTTACAGAAGCGAAATATCTACTTAACATTATTTAAGAACAAAGACGACCAATACCATCTTTACCTTTGGTCCTCCATTTTCTTATGAAATGGAACGATTTTTTTAATTCTGTAAAAAGGACATTATCGGAATCACTGTTATAAGTCATATATAAAAAAAATAAGCTAGTGTAATCGACATTTTCTATCTACCCCTGAGAAGAAATGGCGAAAAGAAACGGGAGGGATTTATAAACCAAAAAAATATTATCATCACATAACACAGGACAGGACCCATATCTCAAGATCCGGGCCATGTCACCCGAAATTTTTCCATTTCCGTAAACGGACATGTCACGGCTTCTGCACGGGACGCGGGACGATTCAATTTGACGTTATTTTCCGGATATTTGACGTAAAGCCCACACTGACGAGAGGTTCCGTAAAAATAATCCGGTGATCCGGGTCCGGTATCTCAGCTATTCGAATCTATCTACGGGATTGGGGTAACAGGGTTTCCGGAAGGTCTAGATGTGGAATTCTGTCTTAGATTTTTTAGGGTTCGGTGAAATATGCTCTGTGGAATTTGGGGCTTGTGAAGCGTCGCAAATTCGCAATATTGGTTCTTGTTTGTACCTTATCACATTTATTAAAGCCCAGACTCAAAGAGGAACAACTCATTTCATGCTTATATTAAAAGGTGACAATTAACATGACAGACGACGACGACGGTGGAGATATTATTTAACATCAGGTTTATCTTTTGACATGTAAAAAATTGGTCTAGCCTTCATACTTAGGTAACAAGATTTTCAGGCTATCACTGAAATAAGCGACCATAGCGAAATGAGATACCTACCAACTGTCTTTTCACAGTTATTATACCTCTGACAACAGCAACCTAACTACAACCTTATTCTAACGTGAATAAAGGTTAATGTGATTGCGACAGACTAGTCAGTGCCAGCCAACAACCCAGCAACCTTATTGTAACGAGAATAAAGTTCGTTTTGATTTTGACAGTGATGCAAATTCAGAGATAAAATAAATGTGGAAGGACTGTAGGGTGATTCAGGACTCAATTCATAAAAAGAAAATAAACAAAACACAACGACCTTAAAAAGTAAAAAAAACATAAAAACAAAAGAGGTCCATCCATTCCTTTGCATGACAAAAGCAATACGGAAGCGTTCAGTAATTTGTGAACATTTTATGTTGACCATAAACCTCCCATTTCCAAGGTGTCTCCTTGGTCGGGTTCCAAGGCGACCGAGTGCCACCCGGAAGGTCCAAGGTCAATGCAGCAATAGGGCGTACTTCATCAGAAAAGGGCATAAAGTTATTCGCATGATTTATCGAACCTTAGATACAAATTGTAAGTGACTAGTGAGTAATTGCATTGGTTGTGTTGAGCGGAAGTTAATCTGTTCCTTATTAGATATAATATATAATTATTACCTACCAATTGATGAAGCTTTGCCGGATGTGGTTATCTTAGGACAAGTTTTATTGGTATAAGTAATATAGTAACGATTATGATTTGCATAGGTTACCATACATATACTGCCTCTATCTTTCATGCAAATTAAAACAACCCTGAAAAATTACTCTTGATTAATCTTGAATAAAGTTTTATTGCTACAGTACTTACAAACCTATTAAAATTGATAAACTATTCCCTTAAATCAATATCGACTTCTTCAGACCACCCCACTGATTGTAGCTATAACATTGTTGGCAAAAGTATCAAATTATCTGATTGTCAAAGAAATTTATAAAAGCAATTAGGCTTTAATAGAGAACGCAAGTTTGTCTCGACTGTAGTGCCTTTATTGAGCAAACATCTTCTAATATTGGGATGTAAGATACGTATTAGAAGGCACATATCGTTTTAATATCTATGGAAACTTACGACACTTCATAAGAGTTCATTAAGTATATGGAAATTAATAGATACTGAAACGGTAATGATATTGCTATACGCTCTTTCCGTTCTCGATTAGATCTGGTAAAGTCAAACCCACGGATCAAAGACGAAACGAGATTTTATAGACGGTACCACATACAATGGCAACATTCCCACTTTATATACGTAGGTACTAAATTGCCTTGGCAGATGTTCCAGTATTCTATTTTTGGTCCGAAAAAGCACATAAAGGAAGAAAGAAAGAAAATACATTTATTTAGTACAGACTAAAAGACACACAGTACACCAGAGACAGGTACATCAGATAAAAACAAATAAAAAAGTGTGAAGTCCGATGTGAGAAATTAGCAGGAAAGTGTGCTTCACGGCTGCGGCGGCGGCTAGTATCGAAGCTCAATCTTAGAAATTTAACCAAGGACCAAAGTTGGAAATTACTATTTCCCAAGCGAGGCTTTGCGATTTAAAATCGTAGTCTATTAAAATAATTAACAAAACCCTTTCTTTAAAAAGTCTCACAAGGTAAAATTTAACATACTGCGATTAGAAATTCTTGGCTAATAAATCTCATTTAGCATGGCCCTTGCATCCGAAGGTCTGCAATAATAAGTGGGGCAGCACATCCTTGACACGCCCTAGGTGACCGCATCACATATGCGAAGGAAATGTACGGCAAACATTGAATATGGAAAATGGTTTATTAAACATGCTTTAGGGTTCCTTTGGGGAACGTTGTGTCTTTAATTTACTTGAGTTCATACATTAGTGGGAACGTATAAGTTATATGAATAAAAGTACACGGAAATTCGGTTTATTATTAGTATCAATACGGAATAATTACTTGGCTAGGGAAGACATGAGACTACCAAGTCGCACTGGGCCCGCTTGGTACCTATATTACAGCCCACTCCCTCTCGAAGAGAGGAGGCTTGTGTCGCAGCAGTGGGAACATTATAGGCTGAGTATGACGACTCCTTCAGTTTGTAACACTCCACTGCTGACTTAGACCTCTCACATCGCACTCCTTTTTAGTACTGCTACCAACCACCCTGTGAAGATTGTCCTACCCCTTGATTGATTGTGATCTTTGTTGGATCATCTCATCTCAGATTTGATTCCCTCAAAGAGACTTCCAAGAGACCAATTAAGTATAGCACTTTCCATAACTGACTGGAGAACTTTGAATTCCATTGCAAGTTGCAGGTCTTACAAGTATGTAGATCATAGAGATAAGCAGCTGATTAGAAGGTTGTTCTTAAGCAGGATATTACCTTGTACCGTTTGTATATTAGTCAGTTGAATATAATGTAAAATTGAAGGTTTTTTGATACATTATTCAGTCTTCCTTGCAGTTGTAAGATAGCTTATGTTCCAAGGTTTATGTAACGACTTCTTCATGAAATACATACATACAATCATCATCATCATCATTTCAGCCGAAAGACGTCCACTGCTAGACATAGGCCTCCCCAAGCACCTTCACTTCGACCGGTTCTGTGCTTCTCACATTCAACATGTTCCTGCGGCCTTCACAAGGTCGTCGGTCCACCTTGTGGGAGGCCTTCCAACGCTAAGTCTCTCGGTACGCACTCGCCACTCCAGAACCTTTCAGCCCCATCGACCACCTGTTTTGCGAACAATGTGCCCTGCCCACTGCCATTAAGTTTGGCAATTCTTCGGGCTATTTCGGTTACCTTAGTTCTCCTGCGGATCTCCTCATTTTTGATTCAGTCACGCAGGGAAACTCCAAGCATACCCATCTCCATTGCTCTTTGGGTGACTTTTAGCCTTTTAATAAGGCCCATTGTGGGCGACCACGTTTCAATGCCATATGTCATCAACTCATCACATATGTCATATATACAATACATCGTTTCAATTGCAAATCTTATCTAAACAGTTAGATTTGCAATTAAAAGTTTAGGTGTCTGTGCAAAGCTTGATATTCTGAGAAGTCTCTCAATCGCACATTTCTCGGAATCCTCCAAGAAAACAGTCATAATATTTTGCTTTCTATTTCATGCTGGCTGAACCAGCTTGAATAATAACTAAGAAAATATTATGTAATAACAAAAATGTGTGCAAGACTGTTTAATTAAAGTTATGTTTGTAAATGCAATCTACATTTCAATCGACCAAACCTTTGTTTTTCTTACTTCCATACTCACTCCGAGCTCAGAGGTAGCATTTACCAATTTAATTTACCTTGATAAAATTTCACAGACGAATGCTTTTAATATTCCCGTCGCACGTTGAAAAATATGAGCAGTTTCTTATGAGGGAGACAAAATAAAGACGGTGTTTCCTCTTACGTTATAATATAATCCGAAAAAATTAAGTGTACATATAATATTCTCTTCGCTCGGCGTAATATCTTGTGGAACATGATAAGGCTTTGTTGGCAGGTCGTTAGGGTATCCTTGGAGACTGGGAGCCTCGGAGCCAGGTCGTGCAGGGTTAGATAACGCCTTTATGGGTAGATACCAGCAGATTCAATTAAATGTGGCGTTTTTAGGGTTGGGTGTTTGGTTCTTATCGTGAACGGATCGTGAAGTGAAAGAATGGTTGTTTGCGATAAACTTTGCTTTAATGCCTTCTTGTCTTCTATTGTAAACATATTATCTGAAAATGTACTTATAAGTTTCATAATATATTTGGCAATGTGCTTTGCTTGATAATCGTGTTAATAAATTAATTGTGACATACGACAGTGTTGAAAATAACGTTAGTATTAGTACTTAACCAATTTACCACTCATACCAAAACCTATAATATATGCCATGATGCATATTGTACAGCCTGACCATTGTTTAATCACAGTTAAAGCATTCCTTTTACAATGACTTTTTGGTCATAAGCACAAATATGATTCCACTTACTAACAATAGCTATTATAACTAATTTTCCTTCTAATAAACCGAACCCATAATGTATTCCACTCGTCTAACTAAAGCCAAGCATGCAAGACTATCAAATGACGTTACGTCGTCGTACGTGATTTATCTTGCATCAGGTACGGAACCTCTGCGTTAGTTAGAGCATAGGCACTCCCACACTCAGACAGAACATATACGAACATACATCCTACATATGTCTGTGGATGTCTTACAATGTAGGTAAGTTGATCTTTGAGTGATTAACCTTTCTCTAATATGTTTTTAACTACAGTTTGTACGCATAGCACTAATGAAACCGTTCTTGTTGTGCTTTCTAAATGACATGAGAACTATTTCGATCTTCATATTCGTTGAATCGACTTTTTATATTTAGTAGTACGATTCAAGTATCAAGTTTCTAATTGGTAACGTTAATAATAAATGCGACATGTGGCAGTGTTATTGATTTTTACCGGGCATTCATTACGAAAATATACATTTCAAGCTGACAAAGAAACAATAGAACGAGGCAAAACTTATCGAAACAGCGAAGTAAAACAAGTGAAGGTAAATTCTATAAATATAAACAGTTGCATCCGTTGCATCAAAATATTAATTTGAGAGTTTAATATGAAACAATGTGAATGGTTCCGTTTATTTATTTATTTAAACTTTTCGCGCTCAAAATAAACCTTTCATGTCTTTGAAGTAAACGGTGAAGGAAAATATCGTGAGGAAACCGGCATGAGCTAGAACCAAAAAATTCGAAGACATGTGAGATCCACCAACCCGCACTGGGCCCGGGTGGTGGATTATGGCCCACTCCCCCTCACTGAGAGGAGGCCTGTATCCAAGCAGTGGGAACATTATAGGCTGATTATGTGCCCGTTGCATCAATATATTACTGTATTTGAGTGTTTAATGAAACAATAACAGTGTGAATGGTTCCGTCACTATGCAAAGTCTGTGCAAAAACAGACTATTTAGCTATGCAGAACGGAGACTTGGGCATAAATCTTTCCGAGCATAAATTGGACAAAGTATTGTAACATAACTCATCGTAGAATTTTGATGGCGTTTTTGTTGTGAATTTGTAGTCTAGTCACAGACTTGCTTGCTTATATTCCGCTGTTTCTACAAGGTTTTATTAACTTTTTAATTGGTTTGAAGATAAATCATGATGCAAGACCATGGATGGCACGGCGCACAGTGGGCCCATACTGAAAATTAGTGGACTTAGGCAACAAAGTTCCAATATCGATGCGATTTTTTTTTATATGACGTGTTATGATATTCCTGACAACTTTTATTCTTATAACATTTCTTCTAAAGTTGATAGTTTGTCTTGAAAAAAATTAATTAGATTATTTTGTATGGAGCGAATCACGTTTAATTTTTTTTCTTCAATTGTACTAATATGTTGGGTGTGTGGCGTGAGTATATGATAGCTAGGGTCATTCTCTATCCACGAAAAAAAAAACAGCGCCGGCCATCTGCGGCAGCGCGAGTAATCATTCGGTAAAAAAAAAATGTTATGTAAGATTTTTTTTTGCCATTTAAAATAAATTCAAAGTAAATTTTTTGTGTCATTAGGCTAATTCACCTTCTCTTTATTAAATATATAGTTTTAACAGCGCATAGGTACTTATAACTAATTATTCTGGTAGAAATTTAGTAATTATTGCTATGTTATCGGTAGCACCTGCATTGTGATTGATGACTCATTTGTTATTGCGCTCGGCTAAGCGCATAACTAATGAGTCATCGAAAAATGCTCGTCTCTGATTGGCTGAATAATTTTCACTCACTGATAACAGTGTCCACTACTTGAGTAATTAACACTGTCTATAAATATAAAGACATTCATTATTCCATCTAGTTTCGCTCTTGTCGCTTATTTGTGAACACAGTGAAATACTTTTATTTTTATATTTACATTAGAACTATGGCTGGATTTTGTACCAACCTAGATTTTTTTGTGAAATTAAGAAGTGGCGGTGATCTGAAAAATCATATGTTTCTATATGAAAGTATCATTTCTGTCTTGACTACCGAAGTTTCTGAAGAAGACAAGAACCGAATCAAGGAGTTCTGTCGACTTTTTTGTGTAAATCTAAATAAAAAGTGGATAGAGTCAAGTAGAAACCAAAAAACTTTTATGAATCGTGTAAGTAATCGCAAGTGGTTGGAAAAAAACATCAACTGGCCTGTTTGTGACAGTGTTGACCTGAGAAGTGAGATGGGCTTTTCGGACGCAGTCTTATCTGAACCTGTGGATATAGATTCCCATGTTCCTACTCTTGCAGTATGTACTGCGGAAGCGGGAACATCTACAGAAAAGGAGCACAGAAAACCATTCGAAGAGTTAAGTAAGAAGCAAAAAAAAAGACGTTCTACTTCCATAGTAGAAGAAAATTCCGAAGAAGAGTTGCAGACCTGGTACATAACAAAATTGAAAGACAACGGCAAAACGAATCTGGCAAAAGTGATCGAATACCTTTCCAGTAATCCAGATGCCCTATCCGAAGTAGACGAGCGACTATTCAAAAAGCAGAGCTTAAGTACTGTCTCTGAAGATAACTGTTTAGCTCTTTATACATCACTTGCGCTCTCGAAATGGAAGTACTTAGCTCTTCGACAATTTCTGAAAGAAGAAAACTGTGCTGCCTTTCCATCTTATCCAAAGCTTGTAAATGCCAAGAAAAGATGTTACCCACCACAAGAGAGTATGGAGATTACCGAAAAAGGAGCTCAAATTAAATTGCAAGCGCTATTGGACCACACTGTGGAAAGGATTTTACTAGGTATTAGTAATTCTGTTGATAGGTCTCAAAATAAAGAACTCAAGTTGACCTGGAAATGGGGACTTGATGGTTCTTCGTCGCAGAGCAATTATAAACAGAAAACGTCTACAGAGTTCGATGATTCATCAGTAGTCATGATAAGCATCGTCCCTCTTCGGCTAGTGTCTACTAGCCCATCTTCTGGGAATGAAAATATAGTTTGGGAGAACCCCACACCTTGCTCAACTCTGTACTGTCGACCGGTGAAGTTCACTTTCACTTCGGAGACAGCTGATTTTATAATGTCTGAAGAGTCTGAGATGAAAAAACAAATTGATGAACGAATATCTACACAGTGTGGAAATATTATTGTATCACATGAATTGCATATGACCATGATTGATGGAAAAGTGGCCAATATTATTGCTGAAGTACCATCATATGCAACGTGTCCTATTTGCTTGGCAAAACCGAGCGAGATGAATAATTTAGACGCTTTGACTTCCAAACCACTTCGTGAAGAAATTTACAAACAAGGAATTTCTTCACTGCATATGAAGATTCGGTGTATGGAATGTCTTCTCCATATATCTTATAATCTGGATTTTCAACGATGGACTGCTCGAGGCGAACATAAGGCTTTGAAACAAGCTAAAAAAAATACCACGCAACAAGAGTTTCGTGAGCAAACTGGAATGCTGATTGATATAGTCAAACAGGTATGTATTTAATTTTGGCTCTTTTTATGTTGTTTGTGTATTATATCTCTATGTATTGTATATTACAGTATTGTTTTCCCATTTTAGGGTTTTGGAACTACAAATGACGGGAATACTGCGAGGCGCTTTTTCCAAGATTACAAAAGATCATCCAGAATAACGGGAATTGACGAAAATCTGATTTTCAGATTTTCCGTTATTCTACAAGCCATATCATCAGGCAAAAACATTGACTGTGAAAAATTTAGAAGATACTGCAGAGAAACAGCTGATGTGTACGTGCAACACTATTCGTGGTACTACATGCCAGTTAGTGTACATAAACTTCTAATGCACGGTGCAGACATCTGTAACCACTTTGGTGTTTTGCCAATCGGTAAGTAAAAAATAAATATAGTTTGATGTATTATTTGACTCAATTGCGTTTTGAAATTAAAATGTATGTACTTATTCGTTTTAGGTATCTTATCTGAAGAAGCTTCGGAAGCCCGTAATAAGGACTTCAGAAACGTCAGGGAGTGGCACACTCGGAAAACGGGGAGAATAGCAACAAACGAAGACATCCTCCATGGACTTCTAATAAGCTCTGATCCCCACATATCCTACATAAGGCCTAAAATATTGAAACAGGGTCATAATGAGTTGTTGCCTGAAGCAATTCAGTTGTTACAGACTACTGAGCCTCCCTGTGACAGTGAGATTATGGAGGAAGAAGAATGCCTCATAGCAGAGTCCGAAAATTTGCCGGACCCACTAGCACTTCTGGAACAAGAAATAATGTGATCCGGCTCTAGATTATCCTCACAAAAGCCCATCAGGGCTAGGTATATGACAAACAGCCCTTTTCAGGGCTACAATTACTTCACAGTTTCATACGCTTGATTATGTAGATAATTATCAACGACTTGCCCGTACAAATTTAAATTATTTCACCTATCATTAACAAAATTAGTATAACCTGAAACTTATTACGATATTTATTCAACAATAGATAACGTGCAGTTAAAAAAATAACACAGCCAATCAGAGACAAGCATTTTTCGACGACTCATTAGTTATACGCTTAGACGAGCGCAATAACAAATGAGTCATCAATCACAATGCAGGTGCTACCGATAACATAGCAATAATTACTAAATTTCTACCAGAATAATTAGTTATAAGTACCTATGCGCTGTTAAAACTATATATTTAATAAAGAAAAGGTGAATTAGCCTAATGACACAAAAAATTTACTTTGAATTTATTTTAAATGGCAAAAAAAAATCTTACAAAACATTTTTTTTTACCGAATGATTACTCGCGCTGCCGCAGATGGCCGGCGCTGTTTTTTTTTTCGTGGATAGAGAATGACCCTAGCTATCATATACTCACGCCACACACCCAACATATTAGTACAATTGAAGAAAAAAAATTAAACGTGATTCGCTCCATACAAAATAATCTAATTAATTTTTTTCAAGACAAACTATCAACTTTAGAAGAAATGTTATAAGAATAAAAGTTGTCAGGAATATCATAACACGTCATATAAAAAAAAATCGCATCGATATTGGAACTTTGTTGCCTAAGTCCACTAATTTTCAGTATGGGCCCACTGTGCGGCGCCTGGTCTAAGTTTTAAAAGCTTTTAAGACATTATTGGTAAATAAATACTGTAGGATGCGCCAGAAACGTTATTACAATACACAATCATAATAACAACCAACTATCTTGTTATGGTTTCGTACGTGTTTGGGTATCGTTATAAGTGTTTCTTTCAACGATAACAATTTTCTGTATGTTGTTGCTAAGGTCCATCGATCTGGGCCTTCCCGGGTGGTTCTCCTTAGTCTTCATGATATTCGTCATTATCTTCCTGCCCTCATCCAAAGAGCTATGAAGGTCCGTGCCATATCTACTGTCGCCTCATTTAGATTTTTTCAAAATGGCGAAATATATCGATGTCATGTGATCAACTTTGAACGTTAATATCTCGGAAACGTGACACTTTACGGGGTCTTATTATATTTTCTGTTTAAATTGATGTCAGCTATCTTTAATATACAGGGTCCAATTAAAATAGATGGACAAATTTTAACACAGCGCTGAGTACGTCTAACCAAAGATATCCAAGCAAAAAAAAAAACACTGATTAAAATGATTTTATTTTGACCTAAAATAATAAATTGCCGCCAGTGTATTTTCGTTAGCTGATTATTTTTCTTGTAAGTATCTAATGCGTTTTTCTTATGTATTTTTTACCATCGTCCTTATTTTGATGGTCTGAATGATTTCTAAAAGTTTGTCCATCTATTTTAATGGGACCTTATACATATATAAAATTCAAAGTCCTGACTGACTGATATATCAACGCACAGCCTAAACCGCCGGTCCTAGAGACATGAAATTTGGAGGGTGTGTTCTTTTTGAAGAGTAGGTATCCACTAAAGGTTTTTCGAAATTCCACCCTAAAAGAGTGAATGGGGGGGGGGGGGGTGAAAATTTCACGCGGACGAAGTCGCGAGCAGAAGCTAGTCAATTTATTAAAAAAAAAAAATGGCGGGACAGCACCTATGATAGCCAGGCTCCCTATAAAAATCTTCAATCCCCTTTTTTGAGGTAGTGGGCTGCATATCTTCTTTTCCTCACATATATTTCTGGGTTTTTCTTTTCCTATGATAATATGCACACACATACCTTTCAAAGTCAAAGTCACGTCAAAAGTTACAATAAAATAGAATTGATTCTACTTAGTTGCCCCTTCCAAAAGGTAGTGTTCGTGTGGAGAAGAATGGGCAAGAAACACCACCGTTACTCTTTTAAGATGTTTTGATTACATCGTTATATAATTATATGTGAAGACGATGCATCTGGAATAAAATTATTCTACCACAAAAGGTAAAAAGAATTAAAAATAAAGCAATGATAATACGAGTATGTCGTTTCTTGATTTCCGTGACCCAATTCACAATCAATATAGACTCAACTTACTGCTTCTCTATACGAAGGTTTATCTCTTAAAAATAACTGAAAATCAGTTTGTGTTTCCTCTCAATCTTACTGGCCAGTGTTACCTAAGAGTCCAGAATATCGTATTTCTCTTGTGGAGCTGTCGAGGCACGTTAATAGCACCTGTCTTAGAACACAATTGAATTTTATACCGTCACGTAACTAAGGATCAAAGTAGCTTAACTTCGTTGAATCGAATTGTTTCTGGAAAGTGCCAGGAAAGAATAGCTATCCAATTTAATTTCGTGAAGACGTTTCAAATGCCAACAACCAGATATAAATTCCTTTTATGTAAATGTTATGATAGGTGGTAAAGAAATATGTATCTCAACTTCTGCTGTTTGACTTGGATCATGAGTCTCGCTGGCGCCATATTCATAACCCTTCATTTGCAATAGGTATTGGTACAATATTGGTCTTAAATTCAGTCATTAAGTTTCTTTATACATAGACATGCAAATTCATATGCAAGACTTCAGAATGTCTTTAAAGCTAGAATATATGTCCAATAGCATGATTTAAATGGACTAGAAAAAAACGTACAGACGTAGACACAGACGACTTGAATACTATTTGCATATTGCATATGAAGAACGACTCCTTGATAATCCATTTACTAAGAACTAATTAAAACCTTCGGCAGAAAATGAAACGAGTTCAAAATTCCTGAAGTCAAATCACCCAAATTCAAACGCTAAATTGGAAATATAATTTCGTACTTAATTAACTTCCTTTATACAGCAGAGTACCTACATAAGTACGTTGATAAAATCTTCTATACAGCAGGAACGGTTCTCGTTGGGGGTAAATCAGGGAAAGGAGTATTTGAGTTCGTTGACTCGGCATTACTCGCTGTTCCCTCTTCCCCGGGTATTATTACTTTGCAAAATAAATTCGATGAGAGAGCTTTAAATTCTATTACGTTTTTATTTTGGTTGTTTTCGTAATGACATTCTTTCTTATACCTTTGTCTACTTATACAGCATCTATAGACAACGTTTTCACGTACCTATATCACAATTGGTTTTGGTTTCATTGCTGAGAAATGTCTTCTTCATCTTCTACCAATTTTCTCTCACTGCTGGAATTGGGTCTCCTGGTGGGTTTAGTCTGAGTCTGTAGCTGGTTTCGTCCTGGCGTTTCCGATAGGATTGATTGATTTGCTTATGCTTTTGACAGTACCACTTCCGAAATGTAATGTATTGTCTTCTCTCTTTTTCCTGTGACATGCCTTTATAAATAGTTTTCGGTGGTTTTTGCCTTCTCAATGGAAGGCGTGAGTATGTATCCCTTCCTCAAATCCCCTTTATTATGCACGCCAGAAGCTGCTTACCAACATCTCCGCCCTAATCGAATATTTCTATAGCTAAGGCTGGTTTCGCTAATTTTTTCATCATGGGTCACTGGATAGATTAGGTACCTACTTACATACAGGGTGTGTCGTAAATAGTGGTCCACCGTTAAGGATTTGATATACTAGATAATTTACTATAACACATTAAAATTTTAACCATTTTTGCCCAAGGGTTCCGAAAATATTTTTTTTTTGTTTTATATTTACGAAATTTCCACCATTTGTTACAAATTTGGTTGTAGTTTCAACAAAAACCATTATTTTTTCATTTTGATTCCTGTTAATTACTGTTGAATACTAGAGCTATCGTGTAAAATTATAGCTTTTTATGTAAATTTAGAGCTTGTGAAGAAAAAGTTAGCTCTTCTCTATTTTAACCCTAATTTTTAGCATAATTATGCAAATTCAGGAGCGTATTTGTAAAAAAAAAATGTACTACTAAAATGGTTAAAATTATAATATGTTATAGTAAATTATCTGGTATATCGAATCCTTAATGGTGGACCACTATTTACGACACATCCTGTATGTATAATCTGGTACAGGGGTGATTGACACGAAGGTCAGAATACCAAAACTACGTAACTATTTACGATTACGTAGGTAGATCCGTAATTATATCGGAAATTGAACAATTACGAATTAATCAAAATTATAAGATATATAAATAACCTGTTAAGGAATACTCCAACCTCGGTTTAGCCGTGGGTTTAACTAATTATATAAAGAAGATAAGCAGCCGTTCACCTTTCTGCTAAGAACAACTTAAAATGGTTCAAAGCATCATGCAGTGAAGACGGAAATCTGGGAGTTAGGCCCAAGCTAGCATAATCAGTCCATAATGTTCCCACTGGTGGGACACAGGCCTCCTCTTGTTCCACCACGCGGGCCCAGTGCGCGTTGGTAGATGTCACATGTTTTCGAATTTTTGCTTCTAGGACATGCCGGTTTCCTCACAATGTTTTCCTTCACCGTTTTGAGAGCAGTAGTGATGAAATAATTTACACAAAGTAAAGCGCCTGTCTGGGTTCGAACCTACGACATTTTAACTCGTAAGTCGCGGCTTTACTCCTGGGCCACCACAGCTCTTTAGGCTCACATGCCCAAGCCAAGACCTGCAAAAGGTACAATGATACTCTATAGGGTTATGGAACGATTTCCGAAGAGGTCTGTATACCAGACAAAAATATAATAAATAAATACTACTACAGTACTATTAGTTATTCTGTGCTACTACTAGCTGTCATATCAACAGCACCACGCTTGACATAAGTAAATGTCCTATTTACAAGTACACAGGTAGACCCGACCTCCCGACATAACCTCATCAGCCTTTTACGGCACCCAAGGGACATGTATGGGGTATTCTATTTTTAGGTGACAACACGACACAATTCAACTTGTAGGTATGCAATTAGTAAAATAAACCTCATTCCGTAGCAAATTGTATTGGATTTAAGTGTTACCGAAGTCATAAGGCAGTGTCGGCTTGCTTGTTTCCCTTAGGTCATCATCTGCCCAGCCTTTTCCCAACTACTTATGTTGGTGTCGGCTTCCAGTCTAACCGGATGCACCTGAATACCAGTATTTTACATGGAGCGACTGCTTATCTGACCTCCACAACCCAGTTACTGGGTAATACGATACCCCTCGGTAAGACTGGTCGTCAGACTTTCGGGCTTCTGACTACCCGTAACGACTGTCAAAGATCAACGAATGCCAGCCGGGACCAACGGCTTAACGTACTTTCCGAGGCATGGAGGCGAGGGTTACTATTCCCTTAGAGTAATATCGGTAACTTGGACAGTGAATAAGGACGTTCATTACATTATCCATCCTTGTCGCACATTAGACCACGGAATCTTAGCATGAGTATTGTCGGGTTCTTAAAATTTGCCAACATTACTTGGAAGAGAGCAGCTGTGGTGGCCCAGTGGTAATGGACTCTAAAGTCCTCTGCGGAGTAATTGCGTAACACACTAACAGTAGCAATGGCTTTCATTTTGAAAATTCAATAATATTCATTGCGTATTTAAGCTGTTGAACACGCAAGTTTTTCGAACATATGAAGCAATGGATTAGCAATTTCCTTCAAAATCATTCAGATTGTGATTGAAAGTGTGTTATCTACGCAATTAGGGTGCTGATCTTGTGGGTCAGGGACAGCAGAATATCGTTGACTTTGAACTAAAAAGGTTGCACAGACGAGTTGAGACGAGACGCCAGCACATCAAGCTACTACAATCTGTCACATTTTTTTAATGAATTTTCAACTTTATCGCTAAAGCATTAGGTTCAAAGTTGATTGGGAAAAGTTCACAGTTTCAGGTAGCTTGATGTGCTGGCGTCTGTACATATATATGTTTAGGATTATTCCCGTCTTTATTTATATGGTAAGTAATGAACGAAAGCCTCAAACAACTTAATGAATACAAGCCCCCAAGTTTCCTCGTCCAGCAGGTGTGGTAAATGTCAAGTCGCTCGTTACTCGCTATACCGACTATTGCGAAGTTAGTAATGAGAGCGACCGGTTGTTTTGTTTAAGCTTTTTGTTTCAATGAAGAGTTCTAATGAATGCTACTGTCATTCGGAACGGATGTTTCAGGACTGAAATGTAGGTCAAGTTTTTGAAGAGGATTTTCCATCCTTTGGGGTTTAATTAAAGCCTTTTGTGTTGGCTTTGGAATGTTTGGAATGATTTACGAGCAAAGCTAGACAGATAATTGGGAACAACTGGATTTGATGAAGAATCTATTGGGAATTATGGCTGATTATAATAAAGATTCATGCCAACCTACTATACAGGGTCAAATTTTAATCACCGGTTTCCTCTTAAGAGGTCATTGTACCTACTCATCATTATGAACAACTTTTACTATGGGACCAAACCTAAATGTAGGGAACAGTTGATTTTTTTCACGAATTCAGGATTGGTCCCATAGTAAAAGTTGTTCATAATGATGAGTACAATGACCTCTTAAGAGGAAAACGGTGATTAAAATTTCACCCTGTATAGGCACTTATTGCCTCAGAACATAATAATCTATTGCGAAAAGCTCTATGAGAAAGAATTCTTAAACAAAAGAAATATAAGTTCTCCTTACTTTGTGGTTTCAGTGGTTTCTTTTGTATTATAATAATGTGATAGCTTATTATAGGTAATGTTTGGAGTCATGTCAATGTTTGTGATATGTACTGGTTTCGTCACTCAAGTAGGTACGATACCTACCAGTAACAGAGCGAGGGAACACTCGTGTCACAAATGTGCATATTATTAGGTATGTAAGATTGTTAGGTTGCTGCTGTCAGAGGTACAATAACTGTGAACGGACTGTAGATAGAGAATTGTTTAAAGTCTATTCAAACCTATGTTTCAAATTAATATTATTTAAAGTTAAACAAATATCAACTTTATTTCAATGGAAATTAAGTTGATTTCAGAGTGACTAGCATTATTGTAAAAGTAATAAAAACGTTTGAAGTTGTAGCGTAAACTGAACTTTATTGTGTAGGATTTAAAGTAATTTTTTCATAAACTCATATTTGTTTACATTTTTGAAAAATAGATCGCGAATGCAGATTAGGCACAGGGATTGAATAGAAACTTCTGAAATTAGTCCTGTTTGTCACTAAATGCAACATTCAACTTGTTCACTAATACAGCATGTGCATGTCCAAAATACATGACATGAGTTGCATTAATTAAAAGTATCCGTAATTAGGACACTTGTCTTAATTCCAGACAGTTATAAATGAGAGTTCCATTGTTTTCAAGTTCCAAACCACAGCAAAAAATCAAAAGAAAAAGTAGTGTTTGAGAAAAAGATCAGTAGGTAAAGAATGGCCCATTTTTTTCTCCCCTTTGTAGAAATAAAGAGTTAAGAAAGAGCAATAAACGAAGGTGTCGCATCCATCACCCAGACTGCCTGACGACAAATGGACGCAGACTAATAAATGAGAAGACGGGCCTTGCTCTCCTACGGGCGACTTTTTCCCGCGCTTATTTGTTTTCGCGCCTTGGACTTTCAACTCTTGGTGTTGAGCCGAACATTGAAAATCCAACTCAGAAAATCCCAACGCTTCAAAAAAATACACTGTTGGATTTTGAACTCTCAGCGCTAAACAGTGCGTTGAAAATCTAATGCGTGATAAAAAATCGCCCGTGGATATACCTTACCTTTGAATATTTAATTTGTTGTGAGCGAACAAACATGTTGTTAATTTTGGCTTTAGAAGCTCTATTTTGTATCGTCTTCTATAATGCTTAAAAGTGATGATTAAGGTCAATACTTCGTCTGTGGCAAGAGATGGATGTTAATGAATGGAGAAAGAGAGGAAGACTAAAGTAATGATGGATGGATTGTGTGAGGGATGACATGAATGAAAAAGGAGTGAATAGAGTGACGGCTGACAAGGGAGAATGGAAGAAAAATATATATGTGGCCCCACACCAAGTAACATGGAACAAAGCAGGAAATGATGATAATTTGATAATGATTTATCTATGGCAAGTTTAGGGTTAACTTAAATCACTCTTGCTAACTCTTTTGTCACTTCTTAATCTATGTATTTTTATGAACTCAACAACACTTAATTCCGACGATAAGCAGTTCATGCTTTTGCAATAGTCACAAATATCATCATCATCCTAATTTCAGCCTAAAGGCGCCGCTTCTAGACATAGACCACCCTCAAGTCAAGCGGCCTCCAGTCTAACCAGATGCAGCTGAATACCTACCAGTATTTTATTTCCCAGCCATATTCATAATCAGCTTATAATGTTCCCACTGCTGGGACAGCCGTATGAATAATATTATTTGTTTAGCTACGAAAACAATGCAGCATACAATCGTGTTTATGTTCGTAAACAATAGACCTGTATGTTATTTAGCTGTAGTACTTATGTTCAAGCTGTAAGATGTTTTAAGACGGCTGTGGCCCAAGGCTGGCTTTTACCTTGGCCAGAGGCTAACATTGCCATACAAGTGGCAATGCTACCAGTCTTTTGGGTACATTACCTACCAGTCGATAGCGATGCGGATGAATTTTTCACTAACAGCTGTTTTAGTTAAGAATATATTGTAATTTTATTATTATTATTTATTTTTGGTTATTTTTTTTTGAATATATTTTTTTGTATTAATTAGATATATGAGGTGAAAATACGACAATAAATGAAAACACTGGCAACACTAATGCATACAAGTATTTTGAAACTATGAAATAAATACAGGGTGAAATTTTCATCACCATTTTCCTCTTAAGGGGTTATTGTACTCATCATTATGAACAACTTTTACTATGGAAACAAACCCGAAATCATGAAAAAAAAATCAGATTTTCCCTACATTTATGTTCGCATAACTGGTCAAAATGTAGGGAACAGCTGAATTTTTTTCGCGATTTCATGTTTGGTCCCATAGTAAAACTTGTTCATTATGATGAGTACAATGACCCCTTAAGAGGAAAACAGTGATTAAAATTTCACCCTGTATAAGCAGCGTAATTTAAAGTGATTTTTTCATACAAACTAAATACATATTAGTCATGGGCTGTTTATGGGTTTTGCTAATCTTTGACTATAGCTATAGTGACTGAACTTTTGGATATATTATGGAACCTTTGCATGCAGACTGGGAACAGCATTGGATATACGCAGTTTAATTTATTGTTGCATAGTCGTCGCCACCTTGTATATGTCATTTTATTTCTGAATAAACTTCATAATTTAAAACTTACCTACTTAGGTATGTAGTTACGGTTTGTTGGCTAGAGTCAAGTGCATCAGAAGTCAGTTAGTCAAACTTAGTAAACCGGTCGAAGCGCAGACATTGGCATTTTATGTTTGCGTTTTGCAAACAGCTGCATCTGTTTCAGGTTTACGGCTATTGTCCGATCTTTACGACTCTTTACCATACAAAGTATGTGCAGTTCGGATATTTTTATCGTCAGAACCGACAGTGCCGTAACATTTTTCATATATTTTATGTCTTTATTCAAGAAAAAGATTGATTGGTTCAAGTTATAACTCATAACTTAACGATACTTCACTCAAATTGAGTATTTTTGTGCGTGGCAGGATGACATGATTGGCCAATTTAAACTTTCCTTTTTAACAACGTAACAAGTCAATTATAACATTTTTAATTACCCAAAAAGTAAAAACAATTCTACTTATTATTTAATACCAATCAGTAAATTAATTAACAGACACACGTTAGGTAAATAAATAGCGTTCGTTACTCACTTAATATAATCGGAAAATACTTTCTACGGTACACAAAGTTAAGTAATGATTTCCCTCCCTAAAGGCCACGTGAAAGACGTTCACGGTCACGACCTCATGGGTCAATCACTTCCATGAAAGTGAAAGCTGTTCTTTTGACGAAAACACCTTGATATAAGCTGTTTTTTTTTTTATAGCGAGCATGCTTTTATGTTTTTTCCATATCCGTTTGGCATGTTTGCGATTTTATCGAAAAATAATAAGTCATGTTGTTTTTTTTTTTTCCACTAATGTTATTTGTTATCGATGAAGACCCAATGACTGGGTTGTGAACTTGTGAAGGTCAGGTAGGTAGTCGCTCCATGTAAGATAAGTACTGTATTCAGCTGTATTCGGTTGGACTGGAAGCCGTCCCCCACAAAGTTGGGATATGGCTAGACAGATGATGATATTTTTGATGATGGCAAGGTTCACACCATAACCACACAGGACATAGAGCTAGTATGCTGGCCCGTAGGCACGCTGTACTGCACAGGTAAAAATAACTTTATTCAAGTCGTACTGTCAGTCTTTTTATACGTGCTGCTTATAGGTGAAGCATACGCAGAGGACTTACAGTGCCCTGCGTGTCCAATAACGCATACAGGATTTTGATGGGGTTGCCACGCTTTTGTAGCGCATCTGGGGGCCTAGACAAAATCCCTTTTCTGTAAGCGTTAACGCCAACGGAAATATCAAATTGTATGGAGTTGACATTTGTTTACCAGATGTCACGTGACTGCTGCTAAATTCGTAGACAAAGTCATTATTCCTCAAGCGGAAAGGAACGTCGAAGCGAGCGTGACAGATAAACGACAAAAATGTTCATCAAAATGGTAGACAAGTGCCACTTCTGACAAACGCTAATGATATTTTGACGTTTCCGCAACACGCTTTATTAGCGGGAGATCGGACCCTCACGCTAACGCTTAAAAAAAGTAATCAGTGAACAATTTTTGTGTGTTTAGTTCAAATTAATTAGTGGAAATGCATTCTTTGAGATTATTATGGGCAGCTAATAATGAAGCAGCATTGTAAAGACGTCAAACAAGGGTACATCGTCGTAACATGGAGCAAATTGTGGAGATGTCGGAATTGGAATTTGTTCATCGTTTTAGGTTAGATAAACAAAGTTTTCGGCATCTTTGTGATGATCTTCGGCGTTTAACTTCATTAAAAGGCACCCGGGATATTAGTTTACAAATCAAGGTAAGTTTTGTACTTCCAACCTTACATTAAGGTATAAAGTGCCCATTGTCACTTCTCAATTAATTAATCATGTTTCAGGTTTTGTGTACTCTTAGCTTTTTTTCAACACACAACACTTTTGAATAATATTGTTAGCGCGCGATTGCGTTTGACAGTGACAGACAGAATATTAAACGTGATAGTGTCACTGTGACACTAGCTACACGCTATTCCATAGACCAACTATAGAGTGTTTCGTGTAACGCTGCGGAATGTGCGTTCTGCGTTTCATGTGTAACTTGTCTACCATTTTCAACACGCTAACGTCAACTCCTTAGCGTGAGCGGAAAACGCGTGCACGGAAAACGCTTGGATTTTGTCTAGGCCCCCTTGTATGTTTGCAGATGCTCGGCTTTCAAGCGATAAATCGCAAAAGAATTGCGTCTCTGATGCGCCGCATACGGGGCAGCCCCAACAGCTTTCTGCAGCTTATTGCAAAGAGAATGGATTGCTCCTTCATGGAGCATTGGACAAAACTACATGTACGAGTAGTGCGGTCCTGCCTGATCCAGTGTTTCTATTGTTGTGTGTCTATTTCTTTATTAAAAAAATAAACATGTATGGATGATTATAATAACTACTAACGTTTGTAATTTATCTGAAATAAAATGAATTGAATTGAATAACCACCGCAACCGTTTTTAAATAGAAGAAGTAAATAATAGCGGTTTCGCAAAGAGAGTTTAAACGGTACGAGCCTTAGTTACTTAGATAATATTCTATTCTATTTTTAATAAATGGCAAGCAAAGCCGATGTCGACAAGTAGTTAATCCATTAGTCATAGAGTATTTCACGTCGGTTCATCGCAAGCATAGATATAAATTCTATGGTCGCAAGTCTGTGTCCAGTCCAATTAGGTTAGTGGTGCGACTACGACGTAATAGGTCTCTTTGACGCATACCCATCAGTCACTTTGTTTGTATGTTTAAAGAATATGAGGGTATTTTAATTCGTTTAAGGGTTTACTGAGAAAGAGGGTGAAGCGTCGATGTATCATCCGCCTTAGCTGTCTATGGCTTGTAAATGGGTCAGTAAAGCTAAGCGCACATTATAGCCGCAACGCATTTTCATACAAAAAAGGGCGGGGAGTCCCACTTATAGATAGTGTGCGTTGGTTCATAGACAATGTACGATTCTGATGGAGGGTTTTTGGGCCAGGCCACAACAGTGCGTTGCGGCGTCGCATCGCAAAAATCAACGACAGCTACAACATTGCACAGCAGATAGCTGTGCAATGTTGTTTTTGCGATGCGACGCCGCAACGCACTGTTGTGGCCTGGCCCTTTGGAATGCGTTTCGTTGCGGCGCGGCTCACCCTAACCTGCGGTCCACTCTTTAAGTCCGTCAACGTAGATACGGCCTGACCAAAAATACATAGTTATTCCGTCAAAACTAGTGTCCAATAAACATTTTCGGACGTGCAAAACATAACTATTAAATCATGTTGTCATTCATTCTTGATTTGGAAACCGAACTAATCTTATGTCCGTAAGTGATACGGACTAGGAATCGCCCGTAACTTCGGCTGGAACTACGAACTTCGTGCTTAGAGAATAGACTCCCAGCTTTAGCCTTAAGAGTGTTGATTTTGTCAGCTGCATCCATTAAGGGAGCAGTGGTGGCCAAGTGGTAACGGCCGCGACTTACGAGTTGTAGGTCGTAGATTCGAACCCAGACAGGCGCTTTACTTTGTGTATATTATTTCATCACCACTGCTCTCAAAACGGTGAAGGAAAACATCGTGAGGAAACCGGCATGTCCTAGAGCCAAAAATTCGAAGACATGTGACATCTGCCAACCCGCACTGGGCCCGCGTGGTGGATTACGGCCCACTCCCTCTCACCGAGAGGAGGCCTGTGTCCCAGCAGTGGGAAAATTATAGGCGGAGTATGTTATGTTTATCCTTTAAGGGGATAATTCTACTCGTCATACTGAACAACTTGCCCTTTAAGTTTATTGCAGATTCGAAGAAAAACGACTTTTCATACAGCCAATACGTAAGGTACGTATTTCTACCTCCCTACTGTAAAAAGTTAATGACGACTCATCACTCAAGTTATAAAAATTACTGTGGGATATAAAACTATCCTCATTTATTAATTTCACTTAACTAATAAAGATAATATTTAATACCACTAACGATACGACGGTAAATTATAGTGATGTGCATCGTTTTCAAACAAAGTCGATATATCCCAATATGTCTCTCAATGACTCATGTCTTTATAAGATGTTAAGTCGTAAAACATGACGAACCGAAACTAAACGAAAACTAAATAATAATGTGAAGATATTAATATTATGCCTCGTAAAACTAAACAAGGGGCTTTAATACGAAATATCCCAAGTAGGTAATATGATAGCTAGGGTGATCCTGAAATATTGTGTAATAAAAACCAATGTCGTTGTAATAGGGCCATATCCAGCTAAGGGGGATTGCACATTTTTGTGAAGAGAAAAAAAGAAATGGATTTAGGGTGTTCGAAAAAAATGCAATCTTATGTCGATGATGCTGAGAAGGCTGACACAGTTGTTTGCGTGTCATGGCGGCACTGCTTAAAAAGAGAACATGTCAAGGATCTGTCAAAACCTGTTAATCCCTTATTAAATTTAGTTCTCTATTTCGCCTTATGCACAAGGTAACGTCCATATGTATGGCATTAAGTCCATTATAAATAAAAATAACTAGCTACTTGCTAGTTACGCGACTTTGTCCGCGTAAAACTTCTTGTTCCCCAACCGACCCCGTAGCATCGCATGCCTGCCTGCGCTATGACTTTGATTTCGCTCAGCGTTGTTTCTGACTTTATTTTTTATTTTTTCTCGGCTCCTAAGAGCCCTAACGTAGCCAATAGCCTTCCTCGGGAATTGGGCTATCAATTGCAAGAAGAAGAAGAAGTTTTCTAATCCGACCGGTAGATAGATTAGCGCGTTCAAACAAACAAAAATACAAAATAAACTCTTCAGCTGTATTTATATATCTATATACTTACATATTAAATTACATTTTTAAATATTTCTTAAAGTATAAAAAATTAGTATAAAAAACATTTAAAAATATAAAAAAATAGTAGTCCGCCGGTGTCGGGAACAGGGTCCAAGCTACCGGTGGTTAGGGCTCTAGAGACAGGAACCTCCTCACAATGCGAGCCGTATCGAGGAGTACTGCCTTCTGAATCAGGCTCTTGATCCAACCGCCTAACGAAAGCCTCGATAGATGTTGATCGAGTATTTATATTATTATTATATTATGTGTGTCGGTCATAAGTCATGTTTACAGTAATTATATTATGGAATGACGTTTGCGCTAGTTACTTTGACATTTCATTCTATAAGTAATGTAGCTTACACATACAACCTTCAACATTTTCTAAGAATGACTGTTTTATAAAAAAAATAATGTACTTTCTGACGTAATCATGATGTGGAATTTACTAGGAAATCTCTTTGAACAGTATCACAATTTATGTATTTTCTCGGAACTTAATTATTAAAAAAGCGCTTGGCAGTAATCTTTTTGTAATACACTTTCACGGAAAATGAAATTGATGTAAACGACATGATATGATATCATAACCTGATGAAATAAAATCCATTTGGATTTAACCTTAGGCACATTTTCTACATGGAATCATGAAAAGCAATAAGACGCATTTAATTAGGAGAGCGACATCTAAACTAAACATTGAGGCCGAGATCTATAAATGTTATTTCCCATGCTTTATTCCTGTCACGATTGCACAACTGTCAAACTACAAGTGCAAGATAGAGAGCGTAACATGTCTATTGTCTAAGCCAAAGCCCTGCTAAGTAACGTTTACAGATCTCGGTCTGAAAATAAAGTGATCAACGTAGTGATATACTTACATTTTAAAATATCTTCTACAGCATAATTTGAAACTACGGCACAGTGTTTAATTGTTTACAAAAATCAGGTGCAGTCCAGCTCTGATTGAAGCTTTTAATAGGCATCTGTTTAACATCGTACAGTTAACTTACCCACCTACGGCGGACTTTATAAATAAATCTATTTTATATACTTAGAGACAGTTTTGTTCTGGAAGCACGTGGATCGATATGGTGGCGTGTGTCACGCAACTAGTGATGTAGTACGTACCTACTATCCGTAATTCAGTATTCATATCCGCGGATATTAACGGATGTCCGATGGATAGATATCTGTTTCTTGTTAACACCATTTTTTTATTTTACATAATTCCTAGGTAGGTAATGGACGAATTTTCGCCTAGTCTTCCTATTGTCCTTAGGTAATGGACGGATTTTCGCTTTGTTTACTTGGTAGGTATTGGTTAAGTAGGTATATTTAAGTAACAGAATTTCAATTTATGACTGTATATTGTATTAATATAAAAATAATCGGTTTTAATCGCTAAGTACTAAGATTGATACATGATGATCCTCAAATGGTTACGGTTTACGAAGTAAGTGTGTGGAACGCCTGCAGAAGCTAAGCTTACTTCATTAAGTTTGTAAATGATGCCGAGCCGCATTTTACGGTCATAATCAGCCTATAATGTTCCCATTGCTGGGACACAGGCCTCTCTGTGAGACGTATAGGCCGTAATCTACCACGCGGGCCCAGTGCAGGTTGGTAGATGTCACATGTCTTTGAGTTTTTGGTTCTAGGACATGCCAGTTTCCTCACGATGTTTTCCTTCACCGTTTTGAGAGCAGTGGTGATGAAATAATTTACACAAAGTAAAGCGCCTGTCTGGGTTCGAGCCTACGACTTACAACTCGTAAGTTGCAAGTCGCGGCCGATAGCACTGGGCCACCACTGCTCATATTACGGTAAAAAACTTAATTATCGTATCTTCGGATTTAACTTCCCGTACCATTGTCACGTCCCTATTCGTGACACCTAATCGTGGATGCCTCTAATTTACGCAGTTCTCGAATTTCTATTTGTTCACACAATTTATGGGAACATTCCCTACTGTTTTATGGAGGTTATTCTGCGAATGAGCGAAAAGCTTCTTACAAGAAGAAGGAGAAAAATAAATATATTTTATTTTTATTTGTATATTTTTTTAAATTTTATATTTTATTCTTTTGGTCCAACGTGTTTGGTGGTTGAAAAAATAGGTCATCATAAAAGCTTTTACTAAGTAAAGCTTCATTTTGAAGTAGTTAATCATTGCAACTAAATTCAATACTATTAAAATAATACATGAAAATATAAATCATACTAGGTACAGTCAACAAAAGAGATAAGTACGCAGGATCGTTGGATATAGTTGATGTTTAGTAAGAAACCGATGGATGTTGTCGAATAAAATTTAATTTTATTAATAGAAAACAAACAGCTCATTTATCAAATTAAATTACCAGTCGACAAAATCCATCGGTTTCTTACTAAACTATTCAACTATATCCAACGATCCTGCATACCTACTTATCTCTTTTGTTGACTGTACCTACATGAATAATAAGAAACAAACTGAAGGACCTGATAGGGCCTCACATAAGTCTTTATGTGAGGCCCTATCAGGTCCTTCGGTAAATAAAAAAGGTAAATATATTATTTTTTGGACCACAAAATAATATATTTATGCTACAAACGTTAATAGAATACAAAACGAGTACAAAATAATACCGCATTTGCCTGATATGTTTATATTATTCATGAACACAAATTATATGAGTCACAGGAAAAGAACTTTCCCGTATCGATTCAATCTGCCTAGCCTTTTCCCAACTATGTTGGGGTTGGCTTCCAGTCTTACATGATGCAACTGATTACCAGCATTTTACCATTTTAACCTCCACAACCCAGTTACTGGGTAACACGATACCCTCGGTAAGACTAGTTGTCAGACTTATGGGCTTCTGGAATCCACGAATCCGCGACATTTAGCCACGAGCCCCTCATCAATTGTCTCTTTAAAAAAAAGGAACTGTGGAAATAAGGCTACCCGCTTATGGGCCACACTATTCATACATTTAGCGATTGGCCGCCGCGGTGACATGATTGTATTGTCGCTGACCGCAACTTGCGCATGCCGGTTGCGAATCGTCCGTGTGAAGGCAGCTTTATGGGCGTGTAAAGGACAGTTGAGACAAAGATACAAAATAATAAATATCTAAGCACTGCGGCTGTCAGGGACATTGTCTGTGAATCATTCATGCCCCAAGAGTTATTGCCTCTTTTTTCTTGTAATAAAAATATACATTTTGTTACGTAAGTTGACTACCGGAAAGTTTTGAAGCAAAGGGGCCGTTTTCTGTTATAAAGTTTGGTCGTTCGATCATAAGCGTTGAGCGTAGATTGATTCGATGGTTCTTTGTCATATATAATTCAGAGCCGTCGGTCCAAAATTGTCAATATAGCAAACATTTATGAAACAATCATGTTTTACAATATTGTGACGTAAGGGCAGGGAATTAATTGCTTAGCAAATTAAATACCAACTTAAATTGTCCGTATATTCAAATCACAACCATCATTCTTTGACAGTTGTATGAAATGGCAATAACACGGCAAATTTAAGGAGGTATTCCACTCAGAGCACTGATTTCAACCGTACTTGGACGAACCGCACCTGAGCACTTCCACTAACCGCACTGAAACAACTTTAAGGTACGCAATTAAAAAGCATATTTTTAGGTAACTGACAAAAGCGCGTCGCGGCAACAAATAATGTTCAAAACAGTAATGCGATTGATGTTAGTTGAATCGAATGACCACCAAAATAAAAGTAATTTTGCAGTTTTAATTACATTAAAAAAATAAATACACGGCTCAGTGAAATAATTTTTAGGTATTTCTTTAGTTCATTGAATTCCCTTTATTATCATTACATAAAACATATAGTTTACGCTCAAATTTATGAGAATTATACGACGAAAAATATTTTTTAAGCTCTGTTTTTCAATTTTGTTATCATGATACTATTTTATTTTTATAAAATATTTTTGAATAAGTCTTTTCTTTGAACATTTGACAATATGTACTTGCTCTAAATTTTCTGGCTTGTAATATGTACAGACGCCAGCACATGAAGCTACCCGAAACTGTAAAATTTTCCCAATCAACTTTGAACCTCATACTTTAGCAATAAAGTTGAAAATCTATGAAAGAAATTTGACAGATTGTAGTAGCTTGATGAACTGCGACAAAAACTGAGCGTTTTATGGTGTCTTACGTTTGGGCAGCGCCTTAAAGTAGTGTGTCCATTTAAACTTTTTGGTAACATTCATTTGATTCTTGTATCTTACTGGGTACAAAATAAATATAGGTCCGTTAGAGAGATGACTCTCAGACCAGAAACTTCTTAGTAATGTAACATTAATATCAGAAAGCTGTTTACCAAGCATCATGAATAAGATAAAACTAGGTCATGTCAGGAACTAGTTTCCACCATTCATGGCAACCCGTCTGACAAGCGAGACATAAACACCGACATTTTCCATTAAATATTTACTTTATGAACTCCTTGTAAAGAATCTTCGTAATAAACAGCTGGGCACACGTCAATCAAATTGATACGGATTTATTGAACAGGAGATGACAAATCAATAGAGTAGATCAATATTTTCAGATTTCGTTAAATCGAGAAAAGGTTTGAACAAATATCTTTTCTTCTTTCGAATGACCTTCATTGTTTGCTGATTGCATGTCCTACAATTCTGTAGTACTTACTGCTTACGAATCCTAAATGGGAATGGCCCTAAACACTTTTTGTTAAGGATCCCAGACTCAGCATGAATGTTGAATAGGTCCTCTACGAAAGTCTTCGATACCGTGGACAATAACATCTTAAACTTTTGTAAGTATATTTCGTGGTATATTAGATATTTATGAAGACCAAAGAAACGATGTAAATGTGAAAGATGATATGGTTAGAAATGAGGTGACTGCCGAAATGACGACTAATAGAGAAGTACGGATGAAAATGACATGTTGCGCTATAAATAAATAAGGACGCAGGAGAATAATGATTAGAAATATATTATGCAAATTACTGAACTAGATTTATCTCTCAACAAGTCGTATCGTATTAGCTAATTGGTACTGAACCAGTTACTACAATTTCCTAAGCACCTTATCAGTTAAATTCAAGATCTTAACCGGGATCAAAAAACGTTGAATTTATTCCAATTAATGTTCTGATATGTTTATTGGCAGGAAAATGCCGTAGCTCATAATTATTCATAAAACTATAGAAAAGAACTTGTAAATTACAATATCAACGTAGACCCATGTCTTACAGCAGTTGACGACAAGTTTTGCTAAGTTTTACCGAAACTTTCGCTATCCCGACTCCGCGGAAAATGGGGAGTGAGGGATTTTTCCAAGTTATGGACTAAAAGTTATTCACTTACGAAGGTACCTTAATTATATTGACATTGAACAACTTTTTTAAGTTTGCTGTTGAAGTGCTGACACAAATGAGTTTCGTCTGAGAAGTTTTGGGAAATTATACGTCTTGCACCGATGTTACCCATGTAAACTTGTAAAAGATCTTTAATACTTAGAAAATGTATGCTTCATAACATAATTCAATATCTTGCTTAAGCTATAAAACCTAGCTTCATCTTTCTGACTGAACGACTCCTTTACAACTCAAAAGTGCCTGGAATTGGTTCACTTAATTGAAATAAATGCTTTGAGTTTCATTCATTGATCCAGTTGGACTGCCTTCATCAAACAATGCATTTCCTTCGCTGCTATCGCTTGCCATTTGTTTCCATGTATCAGCGCCCGCGCCGTCTACTTGAGCTTCAAAGTCTCACTTACTCCAATTAACAAAACAATGTTCTTAATTGTCTTCTCGGGCCAGGTCGTTGACCTAGCTCTCTTCCTAGGGCTGTACCGTAATAATCCATTGTTCAGACTTGTTCCGAGTGTGCACTCGAAGTCTCGTATGTCTTTGTGCGTAGATAACGATTGTTTATCGATAAAAGGTGGAGTTTGAGTGTAGCTAGGAAAAGTTTGAGAGGATTTGGCGAACAAACTTTTAATTACACTGGATTATTTGTTTGGAAAAGAATCACTTCGCTACACTTAACATCTTTAATGATGCTAGTTAAGAAAAATAATGAGTTCTTTGCATACAATTTTGTATGTTTGGGATAATGGATTTTTAAATTTAAATTTAAATACTTAAATAAAAGAAATCTTACAATAACGACTTGCGCTTACATTACCCTGACGCATTGCAAGATTTATAACAATTACGAAGAAGGAAGATATAGAAAGGGCCGAGGACCCCAAAAGATGAGCTCTCTATCGTTCACATTTATGAATGGATTTCATAAATTCTGCTGTGTTGGGTACGATGACCCTACAGTGTTAATTTCCGTAATAATTCATCTTTGTACATCGTTAATGATGGTCTCGCTTGCCGATTAATTTAGATGCCCCTTTACAAATTACTTGTTCTTCTTTAATATATATGCCACATGCAACGAATGGATTTCACTTTTCTTTTAGAAGCTACCGAATCAATCTAGATCTTTTTAGCAGAGAATTTAGTCACGTGGAAATTAAAAGTTGATACACTCCTGGAGTCATAGCTAGCACAGAAAACTTACATAAAAAATACATGTGTGACAATGAATGATAGGCTGAGAAATGATGTGATAAAGAACGGTGCGAGTTGAAAGAAGGTGTAGTGACAAAAATTTAAAGAATACGCTTAGATGGTGAGGTCATGTTGAGAGAATTATTAATGTAAGGTGACTAACAAAAGGTAGTTGTGAGGCAAGATGTGAGTGGAAACGCCGGGAGGGGACGCCCTAGGAAGACATATAGTGATCTTATTGGTGATGTTCTTCAGAAAGGTCAGGTGCGTACTACTCTCAACCGGCGTGCGTGTATGACCAATGACCAAAAGATGTATGAACGTAAACGAGGCAAAAGGAGTATGTAAGGATCGTAGCAGGTGGCGTTCTGTAGTTTCTGCCTATCTCCTAGGGAAGAAGGCGTGAGTTTATGTAAAGTAAAAGTGCGCAGTACTGCACATCCCTACACTATTTCAAATTAAACAAATATCAACTTTATTAAAATGACATTTAAGTTGATTTCAGAGTGACTAGCACTATTGATAAAGTTATAAAAATGTTTGAAGTTGTAGCGTAAACTGAACTTTATTGTGTAGGAATTAATGTTATTTTTCCGTTAATTCATATTCGTTTACATTTTTGGCAAATACATGGCGAATGCACGGTATGTATGTATAAAGAAAGAAAAAATGTTCATTTGGACACAGTTCGTGAAACACAAAATATTATATGTTCATTATGATTTAATAATAACTCCACCGTAAGGAAAAACAATTTCTACGTGTAATCGCACCCTTGCAAGTTTCACTTGTTCTTTGAAGGATGGAAGGAAACACAAATGGAGAAAATGAAACTATTATTTGTAGCTACAGATTCTAATAGGGCCATAATATCACTGGGGAAATCTAATTTTGGTAACCGCATTACCGGATGTAAAGCCGGAAATGACAGGTAGCTCTGAGGGAGAAGATGTCAAACTAGAGTTTCTGACAAATCCTATGTATTTAATTACGACTATTTTTTTTTGTCTAAAATTGACATTTAACTATTTTGTCTTAAATTTATCCAATTATTATGTTATTTAAATATTTGTACGCCATTAAGGCCAAGCATGGCTGATCTAATAATGTATTGTGATAAGTGATAACTTACGAGTACATGCCCTGTACGTATACTCATGTTTCCACAAATAAAGAATCTTGAATCCTTGAATATGTAAATGACAAACATTTCAAAGTACAGACGTCTGCACTTCAAGCTACCCGAAACTGTCAAATTTTCCCAAACAACTTTGAACCGTATGCTTTAGCGATAAAGTTGAGAATGTATTAAAAAAAATTGACAGATTGTAGTAGCTTGATGTGCTGGCGTCTGTACATATTATATTGGGAGATGGGTCTCTGAACTCGCAAGTTTTGTGTAGGTGAGTTTACAATGTTTACGGTACTCGGTACTCACTGGTATGAAAGAACTCACTGTTTTCAGAAAATTTTAAACTGAAAATAGCACCATAATTTGTATTCTTACATACAGGAATTCTTTAATATAGAATGATTTTTGATTGACTGTTTATGATGGGCCGAAAATCACACTAATATTATAAATGCGAAAGTTTGTGTGTGTGTTATGTTTGTTACTTCTTCACGATCAAACGGCTGTACCAATTTTGATAATATTTTGTATGTAGGTAGCTGACACCCTGGATTAACATATAGGCTACTTTTTATCCCAATATTCCCACGGGATCGAAACTTACGCGGGTGAAACCGCGGGGCGCAGCTAGTAAAACATATTTTTTGTTTTTATTGCACTAAGTACATTGTACCTACGTGCTAGGCTAAAGTTGGTGCATATGAAATTTTGGCAAACACTGTGTTGTGTGAAATGGAATGGATGGTAGAATAAGTTTTTCAAACATTTGAAACCCAATAGAACTAAATAAATAGATACCCTTCACAATTCTTAGTAAAACCAGTCTAGCATAAATTGTTTCAACGCTAAAAAAAATGTTTTAATATCATTTCCAGTTTAAAGCTCTTAAAGTAACCCTGATGGCTCGCTCGAGGTTGAGTTGAGTATCAAATTTAATTTCCCTTGTTATAATGAAATGCAGTCCTTTCCGAGCTATAAAACAAAGTTGAACGTTGCACTACTGTAGCTGTAGTTTATATTGTAGATAACAGTGAAACCTTGAATTAATGAATGAAATAATATTAATTTAAAACTGACGCTATTAGGGCGTGACCTCAATGTTGGCTTAATATTAGATCATTGTCATCATCATTTCAGCCGAAAGGCGTCCAATAACAGTCAAGAAAGACGTACCTGCTGGACATAGGCCTCCCCTAAGCATCGCCACTTCGACCGGTTCTGTGCTTCTCGCATCCAGCGGATTCCTGCGGTCTTAGCTAGATCTGGTAACTAAACTTATAAGGAAATCTGAAAGTTTGTTGATTGTTTAAAAAAAGCCCTTACCAAAATTGGCGTAGCCCGGGCAAACTCCTATAATCTTTTAAAACATAGGAAACCTACGTTTAGATACCTACGTATGTACTATGCCTGACCTCTCCGGTCGTGTCGGATTGCCTTCCCATCGGGCTATGAGAGTGAGTGCACCTGTGTCTGCGCACACTTGTGCACCATAATATCTCCCGCGTAGATAGCTAATCTCTGCTGAGGTTAGGTGTCATGGCTGAAATTCGGTCTAGAAGACTGTTATTATGCCGACCACTTCTAGATTTTCAAAATCTACGACCATTGTAATTTCAGAGTAACCTTCGTGCGGCATTAGACTACAAAATGCTTAGCTGATGAATTTATAAATTAAAACTACTGACGCAGAACGGTATGGCATCAAATTAATGACATACAGGAATTTCATTGAAACTCAAAGATGACAATAGGTACTACAACGGATATTCGGATATTCTCGGCACGAGTTTGGTACTGTGTGAAATGCATTTAATATCCAATAGCAAGATACTTACCCGATACAAACTATCTACGGTTTCACCAGCGTTGTTTTCATGGTTACGGGCTGTTATGCAAGATATATAACTTTTTTATATACCTGTGTGCTTGTATATGTAATAGATCTCGATGTATGTATTCCTGCCTGATATTAAGTTTTGAGAAACTAGGTATGTAGCGAAGTTAAGCGTGTAAACTTTGATATGGAAAAGATAGAGTTGCCTTATTCAAGTTTTGTAGATGGAAATGTGCCTTCTTTGAAAATGGTTTTGTCTGGAAGTCATTTTTCCAAACTCACTTCTATTAATACCAGACCGGCAATTCTCATAATAATTTAAAACGTTCAAAATCTAGTCGCAGTCTCATCTCGGCGACAAACAAATGTCAAAAACTTGTCAAAACTGTAGGGAAATTAGAAGTATTTTTGACAGATTGAGACTGAGATCAAACTGTGAACGTTCTCAAAATTACGAGAATTGCCCCTCTGATCTCAGTCTCAATTTGTCAAAATACTTCTAATATCCCTACATTTTTGACAAGTTTTTGACATTGATTGTCGCCGAGATGAGAATGCGACTAGATTTTGAACGTTTTTAATTACTGCTACCAATTTACGTTATTAATTTTCTGCTATGTTTTTAGTGAAAAACAAAAGTTACAATTGGGTTTTACAGAACAAAACTGTTACCTATATTCTCATCTACAGTATTGGGAAAATCTATAAAAAAGGTAGAACATAAAATATTTCCAAGAGCTGAAATCTCTCTAGGCAACAAGGTGCCTTTACACTCCGATGAACAACCATAAAGAGAAGTTTTCTCCTCCACCAGTTGTAAATTATAACCATAAATCCCTACTTTATCGTTTTTCTTTTGAAGGTAGAAAAAAAGTAATTCAGCCTTTTTACTATAAGATTCTTTTTGTTTAGAGCGGTTACCGTTTTAAGGATGTATAAGGTCACTTCGTTTCTTTTTATGAGAAAAGTTGTCTGTACATTTTAGAGGTATTGCTTATGAATATGTAAGGATCGTAGCGGGTGGCGTTCTGTAGTGTCTGCCTACCCCCGTCCTAAAATCTTACACGTTATTTTCCTTTGCCAAAAACATTGTCTAACACATGTTTAGTACAAATAGGGGCTCTTAGAGCTTGCCACTTTGCCAGGGATATCAAAGAGCCTTGAAATGTTGCCACGAAGAGGTGTCGAGTTAGGGATTAGGCTGGCTGCCAACTGCCCATGACATGGAATGAATATAGCTAAATTATTCGTGTGTTAAGGCTTTACATATCATTAAGCTGATGGAAAAGTAATCAAATTATTTGTGGAGGCTTGGTTTGGCAGTTTGGTTTTTAATTTCGAAAGGCAAAAAAAGCTTACATTTACCTAGTAAATTAATGATAGAAACCGTGTCAATAAAGTTCGCCCTATTAATTTAATTTAATTTAATTGGCACTGTTTCTATTTATTTCGTTGTCATAAAGTTAAGCAATATTTTCACCCTCTCTGCACCCTAGTTGCGTAACATACTATCAATCAGAATCTGAATAATTTTGAAGCAAATTGATAATCCATTTCTACATATTAAGTTCGAAAAATTTATCTGCTCAACACGTAAATAACGCAATGAATGTTGTTGAATTTTCAAAATGAAACCGATTCCGATTGATAATGTGAATCTCTATTTAATTCCTCGCGGGATTACCCATCCGTATTTACAGCCAAATATTTAACTTCCCCAAAGGGTAATTACGGTTCAATTACAAAACATAATAGCATCAATTAAGAAACATGGTGCTTTATTAAAATATCCATTAACTCTCGATGAGTTTATTAGGCGGTAACAGAGTTACAATAAAAAGCGACAAGAAATAAGCCACTCAGGAATTTGACAACGTTTTTGTTTGTTTTCCGCAATGTTTGTATTTTCAAGTGTTTATGGGGTGTTTTTTTTTTTTTTGTTTGCGTTTAACATGACCTCTGGCTGTTTGCTGGACCTGGAACCACTGAGTGTGGAAATAAAAGCTTGGTTGTGAAAAAAAAGGTATAGGTTTTTTTTATTGAAAAAGGTTGCGTTTGAAGACTATCTCACCATGATACAGACAGACAACGATGGTGCCCGCTAGCAAGATCTAAGGTGCTAGGTGGTGGAAACTCCTGGGCAGGAGTTGCCTACCTTTTTAATAAAACTATGCCTGTAGACTCAGGTTGAACTACGTTGTTCAATTTATAAACTGCCTCAATACCGTATTACCTGACGATCGACCAAGCCATGCAATAGGACGAATCTTCCCAGGTACCTAGGTACCTGGGTAGATTCGTCATACATATAAAATAAGTAGGTCATACATCACAAAATCATGTTTTCTCAGCCTACTATGGATTCCCCAATATTATTATTCTAATCTAATTTTATAAAGAGGTACAGTTTTTTTTAAGCGGTAATTTCTGGTATTCTATAAGGACAAGGACTCCACGAGATAGGCTCGACCTTGTGTGGAGTTGATAGGCAAAATGCAAAATGTAAACCTAACTATTATCTAATGGAGTCTATCTATAAAGAAACGTAAAGCTTTGTTTTAGGCAAATAAACACTATTATTATCATTATGATACGTAGTTAAGGGGAGATTATGTGTTAATTAAACACTCCTCGAGGCAGTACAGGAGGTCTATTACAAATCAAAGACAGTCTAAAGCTATTTTTCCTAGCCAACTTATTGTCGTCTAAAAAATAAATCGAGCACTATCGTCAGAGCACTGACTACTGCAAAACATCCGTCTCATATGTAAACAATTTACAGGGACACCCATACCGGGCAGGATTGTTGACAATAACATGCAGGTAGGTAATTAGAGCAACAATAGGTGCTACGGAAATCCTTGTTGTTTATCCCTATACTCATAATTACACCTCAACGATAAGGGGGTTGATTCATTGCATTGCCTTATGATCATTACAGTACAAATTCAGCGATCGATACATGATACCTAATCATTTTACTTCTATAATATTAACCCAATTTGTACGGAAAGTCACACATGACATGACGTGCGTGTCCAAAATATATTTACAAAATTCCAAAAACTCTTTATCACTACAACCACAATATTTAATTTCCCCGAACATATTAAAATACTTTCAGATCTATATCAAATATTAAACCGTAACATGAAAACCACAAACAGTCAACTCCACATCTATAGGCCGACCGCTAAACTGAGACGTTGCCTGGGGTAGCAGCGCGGTGCGGGAGGGGTATGTGTGGTGCAGAGATGCGAGAGCTCAGTGATTCGTCGGCTTGTGACAACTATCACCCCTCCCGCACCGCGCATCTACCCCAAGCAAAGCCACGGTTAAGCGGTCGGCCTATAGATGGTCTTTAATATGTTTTATCTCTACCTACTTTCCTGTTCGCGCACATTGGTGCGTATGCGCCTGCGATTGTTATTCAAATACGTGTGTCATTACACGAGCACAATACACGCGGCCGATCCAAGGAACGATCGTATCGGTTGCCGAGGGGTTAACGGATTGTGTAATTAGAATACGCCTATGTAATGCACGTGGCTTTGTCTTTATGTTTGAGGAAAATTGTACCTACAAACCAAGGATAATTTGCAGCAGATCTATCAATCTTCAATCTACTGCTACGATGGTCTAGTACTCACAAGCGCTACTGCTGATCATGAGGTTCTAGATTCGATTCTCTGGTCGGGCAGTGTTATTGGGTTTTCCACCAAGAATTTCGCCATAGTTCTCCGTAGCAGAGGTTAATGGAAATTAGCTCACCCCCTATAACATGGGACTAAAACAAAACTAAGAAACACCTCTGTCTATAGATATAAGGATACTGGGATTATATGCTGGTGTTATGCCATCAATCTATCTTGATCTTTCACTGCTGAAAATGTTCCTCTTTGTGTTTGATTTATGCGATTGCAATGGGCAATTCTCTAAATCATCATCTGCCTAGCCCTTTCCCAACTATGTTGGGGTCGGCTTCCAGTATAACCGGATGCAGCTGAATACCAGTATTTTACATGGAGCGACTGCCTATCTGACCTCTACAACCGAGTTACTGGGTAATACGATACCCTTGGTAAGACTGGTTATCAGACTTTCGGGCTTCTGACTACCCATAACGACTATCAAAGATCCACGAATGACAGCCGGGACCAAGACAAGGGAGGCACGGATGGGTCTCGGTATGTAAAGATGGTCACCCATCTACAGAACAACCGCGGCAAGCGTAGCTTAACCTGATCGATCGACCTGTGCGGCTGGCCATTCTCTAAACATGCTGTAGTTATTATTTAAATAGGTCCATGGGCCACTTGTTAGATCACTGGCGTAAACCGGAGATGATGATGCATAGCTGTGGGTAAGTGAATAAATTAGTCTTAGGCAAGCTGGAACTAATCTATTCACTTATTTACGTATGACTTGATTTCTTTCTCTACTCTACAACCTCGATGAAAATTGGAATCAATAAGTTAACGTACGACCTACTCATGTTAAACTAAGCTTTTCGTAACTGACGCCTAAATAATAGGCTCTAGTTCTGACGCGGCACGACCTCCTATGCCTTCTATGCGGCATGCTAGTGGTGCCGGTGGCTTTGTGCCGGCTATTCCGGCTTCCAGATTACGCGATTGTAAGCCATTGGGCTATAAATTTATTAGCTCTTGTGCAGTTAGACAACTCTGAAAGTAGGCATGTTTCATAGTCGCCGGCATTGATGTACAGTCAACAAAAGAGATAAGTATGCAGGATTGTCGGATATAGTCGAAGTTTAGTAAGAAATACCAATGGCTGTTGACGACTGTAATTTAATTTGATAAATGAACTGTTTGTTTTCTATTAATAAACCTAAATTTTATTCGAGAACTTCCATCGGTTTCTTACTAAACTTCAATTGCATCCAACGATCCCGCATACTTATCTTTTTTGTTGACTGTACCTACCTATAGGTTAGCACGTATGTTCGGTCTCTATTACTCACCGGACTTTCTGCCGGTCTGGATTCTGCACCCCAATTGCGTAACACACTATCAATCATAATCTGAATAATTTTGAAGCAAATTGCTAATCCATTGCTTCATAAGTTCGAAAAATTTGTCTGCTCAACACGTAAATGACGCAATGAATGTTGTTGAACTGTCAAAATGAAACCGATTCCGATTGATAATGTGTTACGCAATTGCCCTGCTGGATAAATTTCACCGTGATTACTTAAGTGAAGTAAGCTGTCATTCCACCTGAAGCTCTTGACTTGGATTGGACTTATTGATAGCTCACTTCAAGCTCCCATCACCTAAGTTTTCACGGTGAGATTTTTAAGAAATATATCAGCTGGTTTTAGCAATTTCAGTTAGGCGTTGGTCAGTCAGTCATAGTCGGAAAATTGGATACTTAACGTGCTCTCTTTTATTAAGTTTTGGAGATCGGAAAATTGCTGATTTTTTTCTACTTTAATTTAAAGATGATTTAATTTTATATCCAGCAATTGCTGCAGGCTTTCGTGGGAAGTCTCATTATCATAAATAAAATATATCTACAATCTAAACTGAAATACATGTAGACTTTTTTGGGGCTCTGATAAAAATCGGGGCTTTATTGGGGACAGAGGTCCGTGAACACATTATAAATAAAGGGTAGGTACTGCTGTTAATGAGGGTATATACCTCTGGTACACATATAAGGTATTTCAGTATAACGTATATGGATTCTGAACTTTTGCTGTATTCTATAGTAATATTTGTAGATACAAAAATATATAAACTAAATAAAATAAATAAATAAAAATGTTTATTGCAACAACTTTTTTAACTTACTCTAGATTACAATGGGGAGAATCCTTTTAAGCAATTAGTTTGCTTGTGTTAGGATTATCCGCCCTTCCCCAGGTTATATAATAGCTAATAAGTAAAATAAAAGAGTGGAAAGGAAATCGTGAAAAAAGAATCAGCTATTCCCAAGATGTTGACGTGTTATGTGACGCCATAGTAGGTAATCAAAAAATGGCACTCTTGGTTTTCATACAGATCGTGATAATTGCGTTATCTAGGTCTATCTATATCTGTGGGCTATACCGATTGTATGTAGATCCAAATGACAAACTCGATACCGTTTGGAAAGCATAAATCAACTGATACGAGTTTACTGGTGTTCTGCAATCGCATCACGTTGTTGTCCGTGGCAGATGTTAGGTGTAACTATATTTTTCTAGCTGATTTTGTGTAGAATACACAAATGTAACTTGAATTGTAAAGCTTTCATGAAAAGCTTTTGTAAAAGGGCGTCTGATTTATGCACAGTTTTATTTAAAACCCATAAGATATAGGTAGTTAGGTACATATCTCACGCTATTTTATGATCAACTACCCATAACATAGGTACTGCTATCCTGTCACAGTTATTAAATAAACTATACAGGGTGTAAGCGACGCTGACCCGCAAACTGTTACCTTGAATTCAGCACAAGATTCTAGACCCTCCACCGCAGTAATTTTTCGTTGTAGTAACAAGTACGATCTACTGTAATCGGTAAAAAGCGCTACACTTTTGACAATGTCGCGCATCAAAGCTTCAACAGACTCATTACAGCATAACACACACACACACATCCTCACACACACAAAAACGTATAAAGCTTCGACACCAGTTATTATCTGCGTACATAAGTAAACACTGCAAAGATCCTTCTAAACTGAACTTGACCGAAAAAAGGCTGAATCCACCTCATACCGGTAATCTAGCCGCGCCGAAAGTCATTACCATTGGGATAGAAGGGTACCTATGTTACGCAAGCCGTTATCAAGATGACCGCCCCAAGGCCTGGGCCAGCTCAGTGACATTGACATTGTCGGGGCGAGTTTGGAACTTGACATTGTGCCGATAATACTGGCTAGGTAGGAAACAGTGGGTTCAGTTTGGTCAGTCCTGAGTTGTGCCTGCTTTGTAGTGCTTTATTTAGCCAACTCAGTTTACTATAGCATCCTATGTTCAAAAACTACTTACAAGTGTGCCCAGTGTAGCCCATACAAACTTTCATCCAATATTTAACCCCCTTAGGGTATGAATTTTCATAAATCCTTCGTTAGTGCTCACCTTCGTTATAAAAGGAACTCTTGTACAAAATTGTATGCTTCAAGAGCTAGACACAGCAAGCGGTTTAGGCTGTTGTGTCTGTCAGTGAATACATATATGAATTTATGATTTTTATTAAGTTTGCGCAAAAGTAGACATATTTCTGCAACTTGAGTCTCTTCCTTTCTCTAGCACATACTTCCATTCATAAAAGGATACAGCAACATTTTCCTATCTGATGTCCCCTCCTATTAGCTAAGGCCATAAGAAAGTTTCACACACCTCATAAACTCAGGCAGACGACCGCATACCTATGTTTCATCCCCTTTACGGCCGCTCTAAACTACTGTAAATGACTCCACACTGGTATGGGTAGAAAGTTTGGCACCTCTCCAATCTTCAAGGCTTGTGGAGCACGCTATATGGTAATATTCGCTTATCAGTTTCCGGCGGAAAGTGCTATATGGGCGCGCCATTTTTATACATATACACGGAGAAAATTACTCGCTTAGTCATCAGTTTGACTACAGCACTTTAAGCGTTAGTACTATTACTTATTCTGTGCTTTAAGTTCAAGTTGAAAGGCTGTTGTTGTCTTCAACTTTCGACCTTAGCCAGTCATTATAGGTTTTCAAATTGATTGTTTTTTTTTGTTGAAAACAATTACCTAGTAGATACTTAGTCACAGTTGCCAAGGTTAGTCATTGTTTGATGGAGTATTTAGAATTTCAATTTAGTCTTGTGAGTCATGTGGTTTACAAACAGCTGTCGAATAGGTTTTGTAAATATCTGCTGTTGTCATGCTTTATTCAAATTGACAATTATTTTATGATTACTATTATGATTATAATTTTTTTAAATTATTTTTTGGCAGTCGCTCCATGTAAAATACTGGTATTCAGCTGCATCCGGTTAGACTGGAAGCCGACCCCAACATAGTTGGGAAAAGGTTAGGCAGATGATGAATTATTTTATGATTTGATCTAGAGAGTGAGCTTTGGGTTTCAATCCGGAGTTACCTAACCTTACCTCTACTAGACTAGAATCAATTTCGTTTTATTATAATTTTTGACGTTCAAAAGTGCCTTTAGTGTGCCTATTTGAAATAAATGATTTGACTTTGAGTTAGATAGCGCTGTCCTCCATCATACCGTAGCTTTCCTAAGATTAATAAATCAGTCTTATGATTCAAATATCGTCCATGCAACTTGCAACGAAATCCAGAATTCTTCGGGAACCCAACCAAGGAAAGGACAATATTGAAGGCTAATATCAGAAAATTACTCTTTAGCGATATCCATTTTATCTTTCAACAGTCCGGATATTTGAATGTTAATTTAGCTTTCACTTGGCAAATTCTGAACGCGATTCATTTCAATCAGTCGGATGCCCTTCACACTTCGAATGTTATCGATAATTGTGATCTGATTCAAAAGAATTGAAAGGTACCTTAAATTCGACGGTGAGGAAGTCCTTTTCTAACAGGGTAATATATAAAGGACAATAGCAGGCTTGACAATCGAAGTCTTGATCGAAATTCAGCGTAAAGTTAGATAATTACTTGATTTAGTTTTAAGATTTCGAGAAAAAGTACACGAATTTGTAGAAATTCTCCTTTTCTTTAAAAAAATCGTAATACGCAAAGATAAGGCTAAAATAAAATGAGTAGCTTCAACAGTGCAGCAAAATTATCATGCAAATTATGCACTTCCAACGAACCGTTATAAAACCACATTGAAACTGAATTTGAAGAAGTTTCGACGAGTAATCTGATAATGTGCATGCAAACTACTGGAAATGGAGCAGACTTAGTCATAAAACGTTACACTCGCTACTTAACTTTGAAGTAGTTTCTAACTATAACTATAACCTTTGCCTTTTATGAGTACGTTTTTAATTTATAATGAGAAAAGTGTTATAAACGGCTCATGGTTTCGATCTTTTAATCATAAGTAAGCTACCATGTCTTACCGTGGGTTTGCAAACTAAAACAGTCAAGTTCAGCAATTAAGTCGTAAAAAAGTAACTGACAGACAGATAGAGAAAGTTACTTTCGCATTTATAATATTAACTAGCAGCGCCCCGCGGTTTCACCCGCATAAGTTTCGATCCCGTGGGAATATCGGGATAAAATGTATCCTATGTATTAATCCTGGTTGGTTGTTAGATGTCACATGTCTTCGAATTTTTGGTTCTAGGACATGCCGGTTTCCTCACGATGTTTTCCTTCACCGTCTAGTTTCTGTATTTTGCCTAAATTCGTCTAATTTCGACTAATTTTCCGTCGTCTAAATAGTGTTTTTAAATATGGATACGAGTAAGACTGAAAGCGATTTCGATTCCCCTTAAAGTACCATGGTTAATCTACGTGGATGACGAATGTCTTTATACAATAATAACGCGTTCGCAATCAAATCGATAGCTTAGCCCGTCCTTGGTTGTATTTTTGACAATGAACTTTTGAATAATACAGGTGACTAAGCAATGGTGGAATGACTGGCTGAAAAAGTTAAAGCAATTAATGGACTTACTGTATGTCTGAAAACTATTCGTAATTTCCTGACAAATGAAAACGTAATTATTAGCGACATGAAAGACAAAATTAAACGAAATGTCGAACGATGTTTTATGATTTAGAAAATAACGAGGAGTGACCTACAAGTTTCTTTTGAAAAGCTTTTTTGAAATAAATGTACTCATTCAACCTTTCTTTGCTTGGAGGAGTGAACAAAAAAAAATACTGATGCAACCTATCAAACTATCTTATTGCTATATCTCCAAATTGGCAATACAGGACCCATTAAACACGTATTAGACTCTATACGAGTCCAATACTATTTCGAGACATCGCCAAGCGGTTGGTCGACTCTTCACGTGACCAGAGGGCTGGCCTATTTTTTGGCCAAAGAATCAGTATTGCCATACAACGTGGCAATGCTGCGAGCCTTTTGGGCACGTTTCCTATTGACAGCGATGCGGACGAATTTTTTGATGCCCTTTGATTATTTCCCCTCCCTTTTTATATACTTGTACATATTATTATTTTAAGACCGCTTTTAAATATTGTAAATATTTTGATTTGTAAATAAAAATAATAGTCCAATACTTTAGCCAAACTACTGTAAGTCTGTAAGTCTACAACCGAGTCCGCTTATACAATATAGTTGGCCATTCAGCCGGCAAACCCCAGCTGTAACCAGTAACCAGTGCTGCCGGCACAAAATATTGTATCGGTTTTGGCAACACTTCAAATGGTTGTTTCTACCCCTGATCGGTCGTTAAGATTTTTGAGTATGTGTAGATTTTGTTTAAAGAGCTTAGTATTTTTTCACCTCGTTGATCGGTAGTCTAGTGATCGCAAGCGCTAATCAGCATGAGGTCCTGGGTTCCCGAATCCTGGATTCTCGGGTCGGGCTAGTAACAGCCCGAAGTCTGGATTAAATTTGTGCCCGGTTGATGGTAATAGGCTCGCCCCGTATTACATGGGACTTAAGCATAACTGGCGAAATGTAGGTGCACTATAGCTACACTTCTGCCTTACCCTTCGGAGAGTACAGACGTATTGTTATGTTGTTTTTCACGTGTTACAACTAATTAACACTAGCTCATTATTTTGGTTCAGTTTCTATCTATCGAAATTGTTCTGTCTTGCTTTCGTTTAAAGATATCCTGCATTTCTTGGACTTTTGTTTAAGTGAGACAAAACATCGGACTTTTACACTTCAGCTGTTATTATTGTCCATGCAAGCACGATTATTATTGTTAACAAAGTCGAGGTCATCAAATAAATTCTCAATTATTACGTAAACAATGGTCAGTCTATTTTTGCTGCGATATGATTTTCATGTTTGTTTGAGGGTGACCAACCAATTAGTTTATTGCTGAACGAGTTAATTGTAAGAATTAACAGCTGGTTTTAGCAGTTGGTTTGTATGTTAATTATGTGCAGCTGCTCCTTGATCAATTTGAATGACGAACAGTACAAGGTTGTTAATATGGCAGATCAAGTTTAAGAAAGAGACCGTAATATGAGTGTCAAAGGTCTACAAAGCTAAACTTTTTCTGAAACCCGATGTGCCTAACACCCTATGCCGTATCAATTCGAAATTGACAATTTGTATCAAACAGACACCAATAAAAACCTTTCTATAAATAGATTCGGGTCGGGTTCATTTAACAGGCCATTAGGAAGTCGAAGCTCACCTGCTCGAGCAAGGCTGTCTGAACCCTCCTCCTTTCGGACACGATCGCTATATCAGACGACAATTTGTCTGCTATCGTCGCGTCGGTAGCCATGGTGACCGACGACAAAGGGATGAGCTTTACAGACACCTGAGTAGCTGGGTGGTCGATTTAGTTTGTATCAGTTTTTATATACAACAAGTTCGGTATCATTGAAATAATATTTGAAATAGGTCGACTGAACGTTTTAATCGCCCACGACGTTTAGAAGCTGGAATGAATTTCGAAATAATATTTGAAACAGCTTGACTAAACGTTTTAATTTCCCGCGACGTTTAGAAGCTAGTATGAATTTTGAAATAATATTTGAAACAAGTTGACTGAACTTTTTAATTGCCCACGACGACGTTTAGAAGTTGGAATCAAGTGATGGAAGTATTTGGTAATGCAATATTACGTATTTTTAGTAATTCATTAATATTATAATAAATTTCCTCATTGGCACTAAAATAAATTTGTTGCTATGGAATTACCACCAGAAATTGCGTCATTCTAACAATGATACATAAAATAATCTATCAATGTAATTAGTTAACTGAACAGATATTCCCAATTACACTAAAAAGCCATTTCTCCTCATGAAATAAGAACACAAAGTAATATCACATGATAATATGCATGTTGATGTAGATAGATAAACAGAATATACAATGAAAGCAAGCAGCCCACAATGCAATGTCCCAGTTAACAGAGATTCAATTGAAAACACTATTGTTCATTGCACAGAATTGAAATAGATTCCTCCAGGCAATTGTAAACAGTCGACGTGACAGATGTGGGCAGATGCAATACTGCATATATTAATATCAACGCGAATATAACTATGGTTCTAGCAAAATTGTTTGATGTATTAATTGCATTAGCTTTGGTATGTCGTTCATCATTAGCTAATCTAATTTGGCTTACGAGTATCAAGGTCACCACTTTGTTTCAGAATAAATTATCGATCTGTTGATCACCGCTCGCTTTCAATTTATTAGTCCCGATTTTGGTTCGCGAGTAATTACGAATAATCATGAGCTATTGAACGGTGAAATTGCAAAAAGTTTATTCTTATGAGCACGGAACCACAGTAAATAAATATACAGTAGGTTATCTAAGGCCGCCCGCCGAGTTATTAGCCTACTCTTGCGTTGATACCCAGGGTTGTCACTTTTACTTTTAGTTAATATTTTCGAACAAGCAGCACTTGATCTAAATTTATAAAATAAAAAGCATATTATGATTGAATATTTTACCAATTTATAAATTTAGTAAAAATAAAAAGCTTTTATTCACATAACATTTATTATACTAAGTTACAAATTTGATACCGAGAAAATTTTTCTCCTGTTTCTGCACGTCCGGAACGCTTTATTATTATTTGTTAATGTAAAGTAAATTCTCATTCTTATGTAAAGTTTTTGTAAAAAGCTTTTGGGAAAGCATGGACAGGGCATCTTAAATTCTACATCATTCAGTTGATCGTAAATTGACCGGCCAATTTTAATGTTGACGTGGTCCTTTTCGAACGCTTTGCGAAACACCTGCTCCATCCTTTCTACATCATTTTTTTCAAAACACTACAATATTTTTTTCCCCTTTTTGAAGTCATGATACTCGTAATTTACGACAAGTGTCCGCCGCCCGCGCCGGCGAGAGTTGACGAACGCAAGCGGTCATGTAGCGTACGCGCGTGCTCACAGTCGCGCTGCACAGCCCGCACTGCCGCCACCTTATTCCCCCATATATTATGCTAGCGTGTGCGTGAAATCGCGTGCCGACATGGCGCGCGGCGCGCACGCACACATTCAAACCGAGAGCGGCACGTTTGTATGAAGATGTTTTACTGTATATTTATCTACTGTGACGGAACGTTGGAATGCTCTAGTAATAGCGTGGTATTGCTTATCTGTAAATCGTTTAAGTTAAACGCTTTTCTTTTATCTTTGCTATGTTGGAAATTGTTTTCGTATTTTCTTTCGTCTGTAGCATTCTTTTATTTGCGTGTACTTAATAGGTTTTTAATTTCTTGTCTAGGTTCTAAATTATATATAACTACCTTCTACCGTCTATCGATGCTAACCTTCTAATCGACACCAACAAATGGTGATTCATTAATATCATAGCTCGACTCATAGGCTCGACTCATACTTACAAACGATTTGTTTCTCTTGTCAACAGCAATGGAAGGTGGCGCGTGGTGCGCCCGCGACATCTCGCTGCGTGCGCAGAAGAAGTTCTTATCTCGCGTCGGTGGCGCTGCCAGTGCGCGTGCGCTCGTGCTGGACGAGCATGCTGCCAAGCTGCTGGATCAGGTATTACTACTTCTAATGTACTTAGAAGCAGTGCTACCACTGCCCAAAAGAGATATCCTGTAGTAAAATTGATCCAATTCATTAGGGACCGCAAAACTAGCTTATTGCGCATTTCTCTCAGACCCTACTCGGGGGTAAATGTTAGCCAAGGGTCCATATTTTTCCCCCCTTACTAGTAAACGTATTATATCAGATGAATAGTTACACACCGATTTCTCTCTTTCAGTCGTCAGTAATTTGACTTTCGAAAGAAGAAGACAAAGCGTTGTGTAACTATACAGACGCTATACAACGTTAATTAGTAAGGGGTAAGTGACTCATAGCAGTTGTGAAGAAGCAGTTACAGCTTTAAATTCACCAACGGCCTTTTTAACACAGATCCCAGTCTACAGCTAGACATAGGCCTCTCGCAAGTTGTGCCAGCCGGTTTTCTGCCTTTAACACCCAGTGTGCCTTACTTATATCCAACCTTATTACTTCCAGTTCCTGACAGTACTCCGCGAGCGCGTGGAGAAGCGTGAAGCCGAGAAGCTGGTGAAACACGTGATCAAGTCAGCAGTGAAGCTGGGCGTGCTGCGTCGCCATGGACAGCTGTCAGCGGCTGACGAGCGCGCACTGGCGGCTTTCCGCTCCAAGTTCCATGTAAGTATTCACAATTATAGCTAAGTTCGTGATTGGCAATAGTAGCATTGACGTACTTGTCTTGTCACTAACACTTGGCATATATCTTAGTAACGTGCGCTATGTACGTTTTGGTTGGTTTTCTGTCCACCCTTACTCTCCACAAGCTTTGTTGTAACGTGTGTTATGCAAGATTGTCTGTTTTCTTATCGTTTCTAGTGAGTTTTCTAGGGTTTAGATAGGAGAGTAAATATAATTTCTACAATTATATCTGTAATTTAAATGGTGTACATAATATAGAGTATTTTATCTTTAATGATACTTGATTCCTCAATTTACTTTAACCACCAATACTTACGCTTTCCTATCTTCTCCATGTTTCAGACTGTGCTGATGGCCGTGGTGTCCTTCTGCGAGGTTGACTTCTCATACGACCGTGGATTCCTACAGGATGCACTGCGCGATTCTCACCAGTCCCTCAAGTAAGTAATCATTTACGGAAAGCTATATAGCATGGCGCTTTAATGGTGACATTCATTTTACAAACGTTGGCGATTTCGCGTCTTCGTTTTATGAACATATTTTAATTTCATTAAACATTACTATTTATTTTAAATTTTCTAAAATAGCATCTTGGAGCAACCTGTACTTAGATAATTGTAGCGCAGGGGTCGTTTGCCTGGGTCACGGATCATAACATCGCATCAATTAAATTAAAACAAATAACGTGCAATGAGTAGGCGAATTGAAGGAAAGAGAGAGCCCTATGTCGAATTACGAATTATTTTATGATGTTATAATTTTTATGATCATTGGTAGGCCGTGTGTTAAATTAATGTCGCCATTGTAGCGGTACGTTGTATATTATGATAGTTGATTTGGAATTGTTACTGGATGTTTTGAAAACCGTCGTATCTATGAATACTATTTTTAAAACATTGTTTTGTTTTAATTTCCAGAGCTGTAGTAGAGCGACATCTCACAGACAAGTCCGTATCCAGACTCGCTGGTGTTTTCGCCATCGCGTCTCGAGGTGAGCTCCTCGACTCACTATTCGCCGGCCAGGTCGACGAGGATGTACTCAAACTATCCAGGATGCTGCGCAAAGAACTGGATAGAGGCCTTCTATAATCACACACTATTACACATCCTGTGCCGTCCTTAACCAAAGCTAGACGTACCAACGTATTTGGACGATTTTCCTCTGACGAGGCTTCATGTCGTCGGGACACGTCCCTGAAACTCGACTATGGGAACACTTACAATATCGTTATCTCCACAAATGGAGATTTGATTTTTTATAATTAACAATATTTCTAGTTAGATTGTATGTAAGTAAGTACATACAATTTGCACAGTCGGTGGTTCGATTATGTGCCGGCTTTGAGTTTGGCTTGTTTAGTAATTGCAATTAAAACTCGATGAGGATTTAAAATTCATTATTAAGTATGCCATGAAATGATATTAAAACATTAATGAACAACTTTAGTTCCAAAAAGGCAGATGAAGCGATTTGGCATCAAAATAAAGTTTATTACAGTTAATTTAACCGCAAAACGTATACTGATAAAATATAACAGAAATAGCATTCGAATCAAAGCCGGCACTGCGATGTAGGGCATTATCGCTTCAGCATTCGTTTCACTAACTGCACACAAAATGTTTCATAAAAACGCCATTGAAAAGCTCTCTCAAGTCTACACGACAAAAACGTTCGTAATTCCAAATATGGCGTTAATGGCAATTTACAAGACTTCTATGAATACTCAGTGAGTTTATGTTGAAATAATATGTATTTATTGTCATTAAATTATTATATAAGTAATTATGTATATGTCCGTTATATGCGGAATTTTATTGGCATTATGTTTGGATCTTACTGCAGATAAATACCATTGTTTTAATATGGCATGCTGGATGACGGTAATTGATTAAAATAGAAGTTAATGATTACTGTCTGTGGTCTGACACTAATGATTCATAATGACGACACTTTTAAAATAGGTTTAGGGATTTTTATATTGATGACTGTATGTGTGTCTACAGTGAAATCGCTAATTAATATCATTCATAATCTGTATTTGACCAATGCCAGCAGTTTCTCATATGATAAATTATAATGCCAGTAATTTTGAATATTTGACTGCTTATGTTCGTAATATTTCTTTCCAATATAAACTTGCCTGCCGTATATCTGCCAATTTTATCAATTCATTTGAAGATGTAAGGAGTACGTTAACTTTCATAACTATGTCGAAAAATATTATCTTGCCTTGTCTCACGACTTTTAAGATGACACACAGCATTATTATTTTAGAATGCATTTAATAGTTTGTATATAATACATATTTTAAGGTATACTCGAATAATTTAATTTTGTAATTATATTTTAGTTTTACGCAATAGACGTTAAGAGAACAGTTACCAGTAAGGTAAGTCGTTCTTTTAAAATATCAATAATGTGGTTTTAAACGTTTTTATATTCAGATCCGTAGATATTTTAATGAGTCAATCAATTTCTTGATAGAGTATCATGTTTGTCATGTGTGCTTCTAATGGAGAAATTACTTCTTTATGGATCTGGCTGTAAATCCTTGTAATCTATTGTTAAGTTATGTAAACGAAAAAAATAGACTTAAACAAACATATTCAAGCCTACACGTCTACGAATATATGGAATCTATCTAACTAAGGCCCTATTGCATTACTCAATAAAATCAAGTCATCTATAGTTAACTTGGTCATTTGGAGTTTGTACTTTTCAGAATATGTATTGATTCTAAGTCTTGTATTAATTTATGATATCAGAATATTTGATTTCGTATTTTAATGTTCCAAATATAATACAATCTGGATCAAGTAAATATCTCTTATTGTATTCTTCATATATGTAAAATTATAAAAGTTTCAACGATGTATATATAAAGGTTTTTGTATAATTAAATTATAATTTATCAGCACCTTGTTAGGACCTACTCAAGTATTCGAATGAACACAAATCACATAAAATCTTTGGACCAAAACTTTAATATCTACACAGTTCTAACATATCTGAACTAGAATTCATATCTTAATTATTTTATTAGCAATAAACTCGGATAGTCATAGTTCGTAACTATAATTATTGTTTTGTATAACTACCTACTTATTTGTAGTCGTAGTGCGGTACTCTCACTATAGAACGCACATCTCTAACTCTCTTGCCTAATCGTGTCACTGTTGTATGTTTTATACTATTTGTGTTGGTGTTATGGCGTTTTCCATTTAGAGAATTCATGTACCTATTCGATTCAGAAAATTCAAGATGATTGAAGTGAAACTTCTTAGACGGCAATTCGATAATTGGACTAAAATTGAGAGTGAAATTTCAAGGACGCGTCACGTTTAGGCACATTTCTTTACATAAGAGAGAAGAAGACAGAACTCTCTCTGTCTTTCACACTTATAATCAGCCTATAATGTCCCCACTGCTGGGACATACTCTCACACTAAATCTCTCTTATTCTTTATTTTTTAAGAAGTTTCACTTCTATCATCTATGTGGTGCAGCACGCGCAATATTTTTCAAGAGCAAGAATTCATGGGCATTTTTGTCATGGCTCTTGATCAAACCAATAGCTGTGTGATTGGTGAGATACATGGGGTCTTTCTTCAAAGTCAGTTAACTATCCAAAAGTAATTACAATTTGTGAATCTAGTCGCTTCATGAAAGATTCGCGAAGTTAGGTAATGTGTAGTTTCGTATGTGCATCTCTAAATGGGAACCACCAAATGTCATAGCTAGATGAAATCAAAGAGACGTCCAAGTAGGGATTGTATTAAAAAAGACAATATCAATGTGTAATACTTACTTATAATAAATGTTGATTCCTAGACGACTCTCTACGAGGTGTTACTGGATTGATGTGAAATGAATGTTTAAAGTTAGTTGTTTTTTTTACAAAAAACTGGTGTGATTTAAATGTTAGCTATATGTTAGGAGTTAGTTTCTTAACTTTGAATGTTTCATTGTATATACTTTACGAAGATGACGTTCACCTCATTGAAGTTAAGTGATTTTTTTTATTCTTCGTCTTGAGAATCGGTGACAAGTTTGAAATTTCGGTCAAGTCATGTCGGCCGAGATAAAGGCGATTTGGTTCATAGTTCATGTTTTGAGACATTTTCATGAACCGGACCAAATGTATTGTGGCCTGTGGCCCCTGTGGGTGAATTGAGGTGAGCGTTAATTCTTCAGTAAAACCTATTTGTTATACATACTCACCTATTAAAAAGGATTTTAATACAATGTCGAAATCTCAATGAATGAAATGTGACGTATCAAGGTCTATGGTTGAGTCAGGCTTTAAAATGAAACATCGCAGTCTTTATGAGGTATTTTTAATTAATTAATAAAACAAGTTAAATGTTCTAATAGAGACTCACATTGCAACTTTGTTTCAGAACACATTAAATGCAAAAATGACAGTGAAGCGTTTTATGACACAATGTTAGACGGTATTGAAATTCAATCAATATTTATTTTTTAAGTCATAATTAGCCATAATGTTCCCAGTGCTTGGGACACAGGCCTCCTCTCTGTGAGAGGGAGTGGGCCATAATCCACTACGCGGACATTTTTCAAGTATTTTCTTTAAAATAATAAAAAATATAATCGAGCCCAATTTGATTATTCAAACACTATATAAAAGTCTCAGTTATTATTGTATCGTTATTTATTTATTGTTGATTAGTTATATTTTTAGACAAACATAATTCTTTTTCATCAATTTCAATACCGTTAAAGACTTATTTCTATTACCGAGCACAATTATGGCACGTTCATGACATTTTACTGATCGTAGCTCTATTTCACCTTACTTCTTAGGAGCGTCGTCAATGCGAGAAAGACGGGTGGAGCCGGAAACTTAAATGTAATAATTTTTGTTAAGCTGTGTTATTGTAATAAGATTTGATATCAAATATACAATTGATAAGAGTTTCTGAGTATTTATTTCAACTGTGATACAAACTCTTTGCCCCTTATTACAAAACATAAACCACCGAGCTAGTTATTGAATTAAGAACCCAACTGTTATAGAAATGCAGTTGGTTCTTTATACAAAAATTACAGCTTAGTTCGGTGCTGTACTGGCTCATAGAGTAAAATAATTTTTTGATAAAAAAGTAGCAGATAAATATAAGATATGTTACTAAGATTTAATTATATTACTTTATATATCTATTATTCTTATGTCTTAAAATAGATACGAAACCCTAATAACAAATGTTATTAGAAATGTTGTAATTTTACTAAATTTTTGCTACATCTATCTATCTATATATATAAAAGGAGAACTGACTGACTGACATATCAACGCACAGCCCAAACCGCTGGGTCTAGAGATTCCAAATTTGGCACGTACGTTCCTTATGAGGTCTAGGGGTGCACTAAGAAAGGATTTTTCAAAATTCATCCCCTAAGAGGGTGAATGGGGGGGGTGAAATTTCACGCGGACGAAGTCGCGGGATGAAGCTAGTATTATATATAAAAGGAGAACTGACTGACTGACATATCAACGCACAGCCCAAACCGCTGGGTCTAGAGATTCCAAATTTGGCACGTACGTTCCTTATGAGGTCTAGGGGTGCACTAAGAAAGGATTTTTCAAAATTCATCCCCTAAGGGGGTGAATGGGGGGGATGAAATTTCACGCGGACGAAGTCGCGGGAAGAAGCTAGTTTAACATATTTAAATATTTGTACGCCAGTCCACGGCGAAAGATATAAGATCATAACTTTATTTATAAGACCGTAATGTACCATGTTTTAAAGCAAATATATTCTATTCTAAACGTTTAAACTGGAACTAAAGTTAGATTTCGTTTTGTAATAGGACAGTTTATGTTTTGGTTGTAGTAAGTCGTAGTACAGACTGATGTCTACCATTGTAATATCGTTGAAGATTAAAATGTGCCTGTCAAATGTTATTAGGTATGTTAATCATCAATGATATTAGCCAAATCAAATTCACGTTTAACAGGATGCGGTACGACCCTGGGAATATTATCAATTGACTCGGGGGTAACTCCGTCAGCCTGTAATTCGTACCGAGAGAACAAAGTTGCTATATCTAGTTTTAACATTATTTGCATTCTAATTGGTAACTTCTTAAAGGATTGAGCATAGCTTAAGAATAAGTGATCTACTCCATCTATTGCAGAATTTTCATTATTCGTATTAACGCTGTGGTTCTCTTGATCATCGTCAGTTGATTCTTGATCCTCTTGTTCCAATTTATTTGACTGATCTATTGAGGAATCGGAGTTAGTCATGTTCTCAGCTGGCATGTTGAATTCAAAATGTGTAAAAGTTTCTTGTTTTGGACTATGAGGCTCTCTAGGTTTAGGTCTATACTTTGGTCGTCTTCTACTGCTCAAGCAATCGTCTAGAAACATCAACTTTTCAGCCCAGAGCCAGTTTTTATAGTTCTTATAAGTGTCGGCGTGTGCTGGTTCCGAGGACTTCTTGAACTTTACAAAGTTGTCTCTTAGACCTTTCCACTTTGTAAACCAAATGTCCGCTAAAAATGAAATTAATTTTAGTACAGGACATAGGTCTATTTAAAAAAAAAATTACAAAAAAAAATTGTATCATTCAAAAACCAAGTGTGTGGTCAAGTCAGACTTTGAAATTAAACAACGCAATCTTTATGAAGTTTTTTAATGGAACAAAACAATTGTACACACATTTCAAGTTTGTTGTAGATCACATTTTATGCAAAAATTACAGAAACGTATGACATGAAATATACGATATTGAAATAATTAATATTTCCGAAGTTTATAATTATCGTAAATTAAAGCAAAGTCTGGACCAGCTATTGTCTTAAGTCTTATCAAATGTCACTGTCACAAATGTTAATCATCAAAGTATTAGTAAAATTAAATTCACATTTGACCGGTACGATCCGGGAAATATTTGATATAGCGACTTTGTAGTCGCTATATCAAGTTTTAACATTATTTGCATTAAGTATAATTGGCAACTTCTTAAAAGACTGAGCATAGCTCAGGAAAAATGGTCTACTCCGTGCAATGTAGGTTAGATATTATTATTAACTTTATGGTTCTCTAGATCTTCTTCAGTTGATTCAGTGCTATGTGTATTTCTCTTTCAATTTTCTTGTCCCTCTTCTATCGGTTTATCTGACTAATCTTTGAGGATTCCGAGTTAGTTATGTGAACATCTGAGATGTATCTACAAATCAACCATGCTTTGTATTCTTTTAGTGCTGATGCAATCATCTGGGAAGTTGGGAACCTCATGACTTCAGCCCAGGGCTAGTTTCTGTACCTACTTCTTATAAGTGTCGCCGTGTATAGGTTCCGAAGACTTCTTATAGTTTAGGTAGTTGTTTTTCAGAGTTTTCCATTTGTAATACCAACTAAGCATCCGCAAAAAATGAAACTAGTTTTAGTATATTGAACGATGTCTTACAATAAATTGAATACTATTGAGGAAGCTATACTACAGTCCTTTCACAGTTATTTAAATGACAGATACGATCGGCCCATTTTGTCAACATGGCATTATTTAGTATTTATATTAGGTAACTGTCATTTTTTTCTAGGCTATTAAAAATCAGAGTTTAAATTGCTCTGTCAGAGGTAAAATAAATGTAAATGTAAACGGTAATCAAAGACGGTATTTAGAAAACATGTAAGCGGTCGCCTTATTTTCTGGTTATAGCATTTTTTAAGCCTAATTTATTATTACTATTCTTACGTCTTTGACATATCTCGGGACCCTGGGGTCCCGCACCTTTGGACGACGTACGAGTAGCCGAAGCCAGCTCGCAGAGGCCCGTTAGGCGTTTTTAATTAAATGTGGCACCAACCGACGATTAGCCTGTGATGTCCCAATGCAGGGCAAAGGCCTCCCTACTCATTTTCCACTTCTCTCTGTTCAAAGCTGCTAAGGACCAGTTCTTGTTGAAGGAGTCCAGCTCATCCCGCCGTCTCCGTCTGTGCCTGCCGCGATGTCGCTTGCCATTAAGAGGGACCCATTGGGTCGTAAGTTTGGCCCATTGGTCGTCTGACATGCGGCAGATGTGTCCAGCCCAGTTCCAAATCTGGTAATTTTTTTTTGCTTTTAGAAATCCTTTTACAAAAAACGAATCCCGACTTCAGAATAATATAAAGTTATCGAAAAAAAGTGTAAATAATTTTTAGTTTCGGAAGTCAGTGGTAGAAAACAAACAAAATGAAGTCGGTTAAAAAGACACGGATACGGATATGCTTGAGTCAGACTTTGAAATGAAACAACGCAGACTTGATAAGGTATTTTTATAAAAAAAAGATAAATGTAGGTAGTAGAGACACTCACATAAACCAGCTAAATAGCATAATCAGCCTATAATGTTCCCACTGCTGGGACACAGGCCTCCTCTCTATGAGAGTGTTTGGGGCCATAATCGACCATGTGGGCCTACTTAGTGCGGGTTATTATATGTCACATGTCTTTGAATTTTTGGTTCTAAGATCAACTAAGTACTTATAAAATAAGTATAAAGATTTTTAAAGTACCAACCTATTTCTCAAAAAATTTAACAAACCCAATTGTTTTTTTGGAATAGTTTTTAGTATTTCAACAAGACCTACCTACGAGTATACCTACACTGTTCATTTTGTTATAACCAAAAAAATATACTAGCTTACATTTAGGTAACGTCTTTATCCTATCATGAAAGTAGACACATAACAACAAGAACTGTATGAAAATGTAAAAATGCATAGTTTTATTTACACGGACCACGTCGCACAGTGGGCCCATACTGAAAATTAGTGGACTTAGGCAACAAAGTTCCAATATCGATGCGATTTTTTTTTATATGACGTGTTATGATATTCCTGACAACTTTTATTCTTATAACATTTCTTCTAAAGTTGATAGTTTGTCTTGAAAAAAATTAATTAGATTATTTTGTATGGAGCGAATCACGTTTAATTTTTTTTCTTCAATTGTACTAATATGTTGGGTGTGTGGCGTGAGTATATGATAGCTAGGGTCATTCTCTATCCACGAAAAAAAAAACAGCGCCGGCCATCTGCGGCAGCGCGAGTAATCATTCGGTAAAAAAAAAATGTTATGTAAGATTTTTTTTTGCCATTTAAAATAAATTCAAAGTAATTTTTTTGTGTCATTAGGCTAATTCACCTTCTCTTTATTAAATATATAGTTTTAACAGCGCATAGGTACTTATAACTAATTATTCTGGTAGAAATTTAGTAATTATTGCTATGTTATCGGTAGCACCTGCATTGTGATTGATGACTCATTTGTTATTGCGCTCGGCTAAGCGCATAACTAATGAGTCATCGAAAAATGCTCGTCTCTGATTGGCTGAATAATTTTCACTCACTGATAACAGTGTCCACTACTTGAGTAATTAACACTGTCTATAAATATAAAGATATTCATTAAGTCCATCTAGTTTCGCTCTTGTCGCTTATTTGTGAACACAGTGAAATACTTTTATTTTTATATTTACATTAGAACTATGGCTGGATTTTGTACCAACCTAGATTTTTTTGTGAAATTAAGAAGTGGCGGTGATCTGAAAAATCATATGTTTCTATATGAAAGTATCATTTCTGTCTTGACTACCGAAGTTTCTGAAGAAGACAAGAACCGAATCAAGGAGTTCTGTCGACTTTTTTGTGTAAATTTAAATAAAAAGTGGATAGAGTCAAGTAGAAACCAAAAAACTTTTATGAATCGTGTAAGTAATCGCAAGTGGTTGGAAAAAAACATCAACTGGCCTGTTTGTGACAGTGTTGACCTGAGAAGTGAGATGGGCTTTTCGGACGCAGTCTTATCTGAACCTGTGGATATAGATTCCCATGTTCCTACTCTTGCAGTATGTACTGCGGAAGCGGGAACATCTACAGAAAAGGAGCACAGAAAACCATTCGAAGAGTTAAGTAAGAAGCAAAAAAAAAGACGTTCTACTTCCATAGTAGAAGAAAATTCCGAAGAAGAGTTGCAGACCTGGTACATAACAAAATTGAAAGACAACGGCAAAACGAATCTGGCAAAAGTGATCGAATACCTTTCCAGTAATCCAGATGCCCTATCCGAAGTAGACGAGCGACTATTCAAAAAGCAGAGCTTAAGTACTGTCTCTGAAGATAACTGTTTAGCTCTTTATACATCACTTGCGCTCTCGAAATGGAAGTACTTAGCTCTTCGACAATTTCTGAAAGAAGAAAACTGTGCTGCCTTTCCATCTTATCCAAAGCTTGTAAATGCCAAGAAAAGATGTTACCCACCACAAGAGAGTATGGAGATTACCGAAAAAGGAGCTCAAATTAAATTGCAAGCGCTATTGGACCACACTGTGGAAAGGATTTTACTAGGTATTAGTAATTCTGTTGATAGGTCTCAAAATAAAGAACTCAAGTTGACCTGGAAATGGGGACTTGATGGTTCTTCGTCGCAGAGCAATTATAAACAGAAAACGTCTACAGAGTTCGATGATTCATCAGTAGTCATGATAAGCATCGTCCCTCTTCGGCTAGTGTCTACTAGCCCATCTTCTGGGAATGAAAATATAGTTTGGGAGAACCCCACACCTTGCTCAACTCTGTACTGTCGACCGGTGAAGTTCACTTTCACTTCGGAGACAGCAGATTTTATAATGTCTGAAGAGTCTGAGATGAAAAAACAAATTGATGAACGAATATCTACACAGTGTGGAAATATTATTGTATCACATGAATTGCATATGACCATGATTGATGGAAAAGTGGCCAATATTATTGCTGAAGTACCATCATATGCAACGTGTCCTATTTGCTTGGCAAAACCGAGCGAGATGAATAATTTAGACGCTTTGACTTCCAAACCACTTCGTGAAGAAATTTACAAACAAGGAATTTCTTCGCTGCATATGAAGATTCGGTGTATGGAATGTCTTCTCCATATATCTTATAATCTGGATTTTCAACGATGGACTGCTCGAGGCGAACATAAGGCTTTGAAACAAGCTAAAAAAAATACCACGCAACAAGAGTTTCGTGAGCAAACTGGAATGCTGATTGATATAGTCAAACAGGTATGTATTTAATTTTGGCTCTTTTTATGTTGTTTGTGTATTATATCTCTATGTATTGTATATTACAGTATTGTTTTCCCATTTTAGGGTTTTGGAACTACAAATGACGGGAATACTGCGAGGCGCTTTTTCCAAGATTACAAAAGATCATCCAGAATAACGGGAATTGACGAAAATCTGATTTTCAGATTTTCCGTTATTCTACAAGCCATATCATCAGGCAAAAACATTGACTGTGAAAAATTTAGAAGATACTGCAGAGAAACAGCTGATGTGTACGTGCAACACTATTCGTGGTACTACATGCCAGTTAGTGTACATAAACTTCTAATGCACGGTGCAGACATCTGTAACCACTTTGGTGTTTTGCCAATCGGTAAGTAAAAAATAAATATAGTTTGATGTATTATTTGACTCAATTGCGTTTTGAAATTAAAATGTATGTACTTATTCGTTTTAGGTATCTTATCTGAAGAAGCTTCGGAAGCCCGTAATAAGGACTTCAGAAACGTCAGGGAGTGGCACACTCGGAAAACGGGGAGAATAGCAACAAACGAAGACATCCTCCATGGACTTCTAATAAGCTCTGATCCCCACATATCCTACATAAGGCCTAAAATATTGAAACAGGGTCATAATGAGTTGTTGCCTGAAGCAATTCAGTTGTTACAGACTACTGAGCCTCCCTGTGACAGTGAGATTATGGAGGAAGAAGAATGCCTCATAGCAGAGTCCGAAAATTTGCCGGACCCACTAGCACTTCTGGAACAAGAAATAATGTGATCCGGCTCTAGATTATCCTCACAAAAGCCCATCAGGGCTAGGTATATGACAAACAGCCCTTTTCAGGGCTACAATTACTTCACAGTTTCATACGCTTGATTATGTAGATAATTATCAACGACTTGCCCGTACAAATTTAAATTATTTCACCTATCATTAACAAAATTAGTATAACCTGAAACTTATTACGATATTTATTCAACAATAGATAACGTGCAGTTAAAAAAATAACACAGCCAATCAGAGACAAGCATTTTTCGACGACTCATTAGTTATACGCTTAGACGAGCGCAATAACAAATGAGTCATCAATCACAATGCAGGTGCTACCGATAACATAGCAATAATTACTAAATTTCTACCAGAATAATTAGTTATAAGTACCTATGCGCTGTTAAAACTATATATTTAATAAAGAAAAGGTGAATTAGCCTAATGACACAAAAAAATTACTTTGAATTTATTTTAAATGGCAAAAAAAAATCTTACAAAACATTTTTTTTTACCGAATGATTACTCGCGCTGCCGCAGATGGCCGGCGCTGTTTTTTTTTTCGTGGATAGAGAATGACCCTAGCTATCATATACTCACGCCACACACCCAACATATTAGTACAATTGAAGAAAAAAAATTAAACGTGATTCGCTCCATACAAAATAATCTAATTGATTTTTTTCAAGACAAACTATCAACTTTAGAAGAAATGTTATAAGAATAAAAGTTGTCAGGAATATCATAACACGTCATATAAAAAAAAATCGCATCGATATTGGAACTTTGTTGCCTAAGTCCACTAATTTTCAGTATGGGCCCACTGTGCGTCGTCGCGTCGTAGCCACAGCGCAAAATACACCTTTGTAAATAAACATGCCACTACTAGACGCTGCAGCGAGACTATTCATAGGTAAGAACTGCTTACCTCTAACTTTTGTCGCTGGGATGTGGTATGCTTAGGTAGACATCTTAGTCGACGTTCGCACATACGTAGAAATATCGCGGCAAGATTTTCAACACTCAGTGTTGAGTCGAGCATTGAGAATCCAACAGAGCGCATCCCAGCACGTCCGAAAAACACTCTGTTGGATTTTGAACTCTCTAAGCTAAGCAGTGCGTTGAAAATCCAATGAGCGAAAAAAACTCGCCGCGGGAAAAACGCGCCTGAAGGACATCAAGCGATCTTATGCAATTGCACACTTTTTCATCTTCTTAAATTGCACATTGGATGAAATAGAAGAATGTATAGGTATCGAGTAGCCTGAAGCTACTATTTTCTAATTATGTCTTATCACATGCTACAGTTACATTTTAATCGTCAATGACATTAAAAAAATCATATTCTAGTTTAACTGGATGCGGTACGATCCGGGGAATATTATCAACTGACTCGGGGGTAACACCGTTCGCTTGTAATTCGTACCGAGTGAACAAAGTCGCTATTTCTAGTTTTAACATTATTTGCATTCTGCTTGGTAACTTCTTAAAAGATTGAGCATAGCTTAAGAAAAATTGATCTACTCCGTCCGGGGTAGAATTGTTATATTTTTTAATTTTATAGTTGTTTTCCTGATCTTCTTCACTCGGTTCAGTGTTATGTCTCTTTCTTTTTCTTCTAGTTTCTGTTACTTCTTGTTCCGCGTCATTTGACTCTTCCGTATTTACATCAGCAATGCTATTAGTAGCTCTTACAGGTATACATCTTATTCTTCTACCGCTGGTAAAGTTGCACTCATCTAGAAACCTGACGTGTTCAGACCAGGGCCAGTTTTTGTACTTCTTATAATTTTCGGAGTAAGGAGGTTCCGTGGACTTCTTGAACTTAGCGAAGTTGTCTTTCAAGCCTTTCCACTTGGCACTCCATATGTCCGCTGAAAATGAAATTTATTTTAATAGGTTGATTGATGATTCATATTTGCCGCTATTCGTCAAACCAACATCTTGACATGTTCGTCGAGGACGGTATTTAGGTAACGTGTAATGGGTACTTATGTTCATTTGTTCTTTACTTGTAGCCGTTTTTAAGTCTTAATTCAAACACTAGTGGGTCACTGTTAATTTCCTAATAACCTCATGTCTTGTTTGCCGTTTCATAGGAATGTGAGAGTGAGGGAAGAGAGTGCACCTGTGCTTGAGCTTACACGTGGACTGCAATATACATAATTATCTCCGGCGCTAGTCTCCGTTCAGATTGGCCAAAGCACACCTTGACCTGAATTGGTCAAGAGCCTGTGCTCTTGAAAGACTTGCTCGCAAAAATTATATCCTCTACAACAGTGTAGAGGATATAATTTTTGCGAGCAAGTCTTTGGCTTATGTTATGAGATACAATTATTATTTAGTGTTATGTTTTTCCCAGGAGCTACAAGTGCAGATTTTTAATTTAATAAAAAGAACAACACGCGCCGCTTGAGAAACAATAAAAAAGGGGTAGGTACACCTGCCTAATAGGTAGCTATTAGGTAGGTACAAGTAGGATGGATGAGATCTATGATAGAACGAGCGAGCACCAGCTTTAGCCTATTCACTCTTTCTTTGAAGGCAGAAGGGTAAAATGTGGAAGGGAACACAGATCAGACAGTTCCAGAGTTGTTTGAAAGGGTTCTTAATAATTACCCTGGCCAAAAACAAATCAAGGAGGTTTATGATAATACCATCACTTTTTCTACCGTAAGCAGTGTCTTTGTACTAAAATTAATCGAAGAAAAAAATAGGTAGGTAGGTATGGGCATAAACAAAGCATACGACATTGGTCTTGGTATCTAGAATCTTCTAGTTACCTACTGTTCGGAGCAATATTTGCAATCGAACAGCTCAGCACTTTTGCCTCCGTGCATTTCCATAAAATGCGTGAATCGCAAGTATTATAGTTAGTTCGTGTAAGGTCGCGTTCGAATACCAGTCGCGTAACTCAACCAAACCAAACCAAATCAAACCATCTTAGTGCTTTTAGCTTAGATTAACCATTTTATAACCATTCTCAATAATATAAACTTTAAACCATATAATTTCGTATAATTTAACCAATACTTACAAATCGACAACCAGATCATAACCAATCAACTAAATATCCACCAACCCAGGATTTAGAGCTAAACCAACGAGCGCTAAATTCTACATGGTCCTTCGAGCCTTAAGGGCCTCGGTTCGCGAAATACAGTGAAGTGTTTGTGTGCCGCGGGACCTTGCAACCAGTGTTTTGTGTTTAACCAGTTTGTAGGGAAAGTAGATAGGTAGTGAAATCAATTTGAAGAAATTGGGCAGCTGTCGCGTAAGGAGAATATAAGGTCAGACCAAACCATTTTACACATTTTGTTTTCACTTGTGTATTTAGTAGTCCGTCAGAAGAATGGAGCAATTAGCAGTCAGCCAAACCGAGATTTACGATTCTTTGGTTAAACTTCTAACTAACATCAAGAAAGACGGAGCTGATCGAAAAACCATAGATTACTGCAAGCGGAAGTTGGAGATATTAGAAAACTATTGGAGAGAATATCAGCGCAACCATAGAAAGTGCTGTGAACTTGCTGAATTTAACCATGTCTATTTCACGAAAAATTGTTTTGATAAGGCGGAGGAAGTCTATTCGTCAATCAAACAACTAATTACCAAAACCATGGAAAACTTGTTGTCAAAGCAACAAGAACCTCACCAGCCGTTGGCAACGGAGAGCACATCTGGAGGAGAATCATCTCATTCACAGGCACCGCAGCAGCAACGTAGAGATACGAGCGGAGACAGTGAACTAGAGGGGATGATAAAAAAGCAGACTATCCACTTTAGAGCGTTTATGAGAACAGTAGCTACCATAGAAATCGATCAACTGCAGAACAAGTGGGAGTTCGACGATGCATTGAAGTCTCTTCAAAGTCGTTGGGCTATTATAGATAGCCTGCACTGGGAAATAGAAGGAGTAAACGGGGATGAAGATGTCTGGTACCAAGAGGAATTCACCAGATATGAGAAAATGTACAACGATTTGAAGAAAACCATTAACTCTAAAATGTGGTCTGTATCTCATCGCGACAAATCTACTCCACAGATGGATATTCCAACATTCCAAGGCAACTACCACCATTGGACATCATTTAAAGACTTATTCACAGAAACCATCCATAGGAACCCATCGTTGTCAAACGCGCAGAGAATGCAGTTTCTGAAGAGCAAGGTTACAGGAGAAGCCGAACGCCTGATCCATCATCTTCAGATTAGCTCAGAGAATTATGAGGTCTGCTGGGAAATACTAAACCACAGATATGGCAACAACAGGCTTATTTTCACGTCTCACGTCAACATACTACTGAACATCCCAAATATGCAGCAACCATCCATCGGAGCGATCAAGAAACTGCACGACGTCACCAAAGAATGTCTCCACGCAATTCAAAACCTAGGAGTAGATATCACCACCTGGGATCCACTGTTGGTGCTTTTGTTAGCACAGAAACTTGACAGCGAGTCATTCGCCGAATACATTGAGTCGGTGAAGAATCCCAGGGAACTACCAGTACTTCAGGAATTCCTAGATTTCCTGGAAAATAAGTTTACTGCCTTAGAAGCATCGCGGCGTAAACAAGAATCATATAACCAAAAGATGACCACCCAACCACAAAATCATAATTACCAAGCAAACCAGAAGAAATATTATAGTGCAAACAAACACCAAGATTCTTCAAATATGAAAAACCACACGAAATCATTACATGTGTCGCGGTCAATCACCTGCGCATTGTGTAATTCTGACCACGGGTTATGGATGTGTAACCAATTTTTGCAATTGTCGGATGAGCAAAAAATAAAAACTGTCAACCAATTAAATTGTTGCACGAATTGCCTAATCAACCATTTAAATAAACCTTGTTTTTCGAATAAAACATGTCGCAAATGCAACGCTAAACATAATTCATTATTACATGACGCAATTACAACCAAAAGTAGGCAAAACGCATCAGCAAAACCAAACCATAAGGCTGCGCACACACTTGCAACATCATGCAAAACCAATGAGGATCAAGCAGCACCTTCAACACATGTATCTTGGAATGACACGTCCGAGACACTTTTAGCTACGGCCTTAGTGAAAGTTCCAGGATACGACGGCACATACCATACCATGAGGGCTTTGATAGACCAGGGTTCTCAAATTTCTTTGATAAGTGAGAAAGCAGCACAAGTTTTAAAACTAAGAAGACACTCTTGCAAAGGAACCATATTCGGCGTAGGAGAGAAAGAAAACAGCTGCAAGGGTGTAATGACCATCCGAATAAAATCAATTTATAGTGACTTTGCCTTAGAAGGTGAGGTCCTTATAATGAACAACTTGATCAAAAGTTTACCAAATAAATCATTCATAAAACCAAATTGGCCTCACATTCAAAATATTAATTTGGCAGACCCAGAGTTTAATACCAGTCGACCGGTTGACCTACTGCTGGGAGCAGATGTATACTGCAAGATTGCTTTAAGTGGCCTTCTGAGGGGTGATGGCGAGGATCAACCAATAGCCCAACAAACGCAATTAGGATGGTTGCTTTGTGGGACAGTAACACCACAATACAGATGTAACGTCATCCTTCACAATACGGATGATTTACGCAGATTTTGGGAAACTGAAGACATCAACCAGCATGCTGAAATGTCCACCGAAGATCATGAATGTATGCAATATTTCCTATCAACAACAGAAAGACTAGAAAACGGGAGATACCAAGTCCGACTACCATTTAAACCAGAAACCAAGGAACAACTAGGGTCAACTAAACCATTAGCATTGGCACAATTTCGTAACTTAGAAAGAAAGTTACAGAAAGATTTAGAATTGAAAACAGAATACACCAAGTTTATGAATGAGTACTCTAACTTACACCATATGATGCCGTCAGCAACAAGTACGAAACCCGAGTGTTACCTACCACATCACTGCGTCACTCGTGCTGAGTCAACCACGACAAAGTTGCGTGTTGTGTTCAACGCGTCAGCTAAACCAGCATCAGGACTTAGCTTGAATGACGTCATGTACCGAGGTCCCAACCTACAACAAGATTTGCAGGAGCTAATCTTAAAATGGAGACAGTACCAGTTCGTATACACTGCGGACATCGAGAAAATGTATCGACAGATAATGGTACATCCTGAAGATCAAGTATACCAGAAGATACTATGGAGGGACTCACCATACCAACCAATTCAGGCATACCAACTTACAACCATAACATACGGCACCAAGCCAGCACCATTTTTGGCTATGATGTGCTTAAAACAATTAGCTGCCGAGGAAAAACAAAATTTTCCTGCTGCAGCAAAAGCGTTAGAAGAGTGCTTCTACATGGATGACTACTGTGGCGGAGCAAATTCAATGGACCAAGCAAAACAGCTAAAATCAGACCTAATCAAACTACTCAGCAAGGGTGGATTTAATTTACGGAAATGGGCCACAAATGAACCAAAACTACTCGCTGACTTAGAAAAAGATTCGTGGAACCAGCAAATCTATGAGTTTAAACAGTCAGACTCAACGAAAACATTGGGGCTTGGATGGAGCCCGCAACAGGATAAATTCATCTTTGACTCAAAACTGGAGCCAGTACCATTAGCAAAACCAACCAAAAGGTCGCTTCTTTCCGACATATCAAAAATATTTGACCCATTAGGCTGGCTCACACCATTAACTATCACCATGAAGATGCTATTCCAAAGTGTCTGGTCATCAAGTCTTAACTGGGATGACGCGCTACCAGAAGATATTAAAAAAAAGTGGCTAAACTTAAGAGAAGAATTAAAAGACATCAATACCATAGAAGTAAAACGATGGCTAGGAGTAAAGGAAAACCATAGCTTGCAATTACACGGATATTGTGATGCGTCGAATAAGGCGTACGCCGCTGTGATATATTGCAAAGTCAGCAACCAAAATAACACTAACGAGGTAAATCTGGTCGCAGCAAAATCAAGATTAGTGCCTGTTAGTAAAGACATTTCCATACCAAGACTAGAGTTAATGAGTGCCCACCTATTATCACAGCTGATGCAAAAAGTACAAACTTGCCTAGAGCCTCATAACCAGGAAATATATTGCTGGAGCGATTCAACAGCAGTGTTAGGATGGATTCAAGGAGATCCAGCGAGGTGGAAACCATTTGTCTCAAATCGCGTGAAAGCCATTACAAAAATTATACCAAAAGAAAAATGGAGTTACGTCAAAACCATTGAAAATCCAGCGGATTGTGCCAGCCGTGGATTGAGAACCAAACAATTAAAAAACCACGATCTCTGGTGGCAAGGGCCATCATGGATACAATCATTCCAAAATCATGACATACCACAAACCACCTATGACACCAGCATAGAGATAAGAAAAACTGTCGCAGTGGTTGTAGAAAACCACCAGAAAACAACCATGACCATACCAAGCATTATTCACCATTTATTGATCAAATTCAATTCTATCGCAAAAATTGTACGCATTTTTGCATGGATACTACGACTAACCACTGCAAAAGCAGGCCGTCAACCTTATCTCACATTACATGAACTCCGTCGCGCAAAACTGCAAATTATCAAAAGTGTGCAACATATGGAGTTTGCCAGTGACGTCAGTTGCTTACTTAAGAACGGAAACGTGCATTCGAAAAGTAAACTTTTACCATTACACCCTATCATAGACCAAGATGGTATCCTGCGAGTTGGGGGCAGATTAAGAAACGCACAAATAAGTTCCGAGAGGAAACACCCAATCATACTACCACACAACCATCGAATTACCACGCTAATAATCCTATATGCTCATGAGCTGACCTACCATGGCGGGGCGCGTCTTACTTTGTCAAATATTCGACAAAATTATTGGATAATCAGCGGATACACAGCCACAAAGAAAATTATACGACAGTGTGTTACATGCAAGAAGCAAGAGCCCATCCACCAGTATCAGCTCATGGGTGATCTACCATCATCCAGAGTAAACGCTGAAAGCGCCTTCTATCATTGTGGCGTTGACTACACAGGCTTTGTGGAAGTGAAAGCAAACAAGGGGCGCGGGATAAAAACAAACAAAGGCTACATAGCGCTTTTCGTGTGTATGGTGACGAAAGCCGTGCATCTAGAGCTCGTCTCAGATTTAACCAGCTCGGCTTTCCTAGCCGCCATAACCAGAATGGCAGCACGACGTGGAGCTCCACGTCACATCTATAGCGACAATGGAACCAATTTCGTTGGAGCTAACAGAATTCTGCAAGAAGAATACGATCGTCTTCAAAATATTTTCAATGAGTCATTCTATAAAGAGATAACAGAACTACAAATTGAATGGCATTTCAATGCACCCTCTTGGCCTCATGCGGGAGGACTCTGGGAAAGAGCCGTGCGAAGTCTCAAACACCACCTCAAACGCGTGATTGGACAACAAAAACTTACGTTTGAAGAATACACCACACTGTTATCAAAATTAGAAGCTTGCCTGAATTCACGACCACTTTGTGCACTATCAGAAGACCCAGAGGATTTAAATTTCCTCACACCAGCGCATTTCCTATCAGGACGACCAGGTGTGACCATAATTGAAACAGCAGATGACGCCAGAACCAGGTGGCATATAGTGTCAAAACTATTTGAAGATTTATGGAAGAGATGGAAAACAGAGTACTTAACTCAGCTAACAACCAGAAGCAAATGGATGAATAACCAGAAAAACGTAAACGTGGGTGATTTAGTCATGATACACGACGACAACTTACCAGCGGGAAAATGGCCAATGGGCCGTGTAATGGAAGTCCATCCAGGAAAAGATGAACTCGTCAGAGTAGTGACTCTAAAAACCAAAAACGGCTACATGAAACGGCCTGTAGTTAAACTATCAGTATTACCAATAAACCAAGTGGAAGCTACCTTACCAGAAAAACCAAAATGCGAACCAGTACAATCGAACAAACCAGAAAAAGAATCACTTAACCGCCTGCAACCAAAAACCAAAACATGCAGCACCAATTCCAAAATCGGTAATATTGCACTGGCATTATTATTTTTCTTAAGTATAATACTGCCAACAACCGCTTTACACCAAATTACACAATTTGATACCAATAAAACATTGTACTTTGACACTGTGGGGAAAGTACAATTGATTCGGGATAAGTGGAAGCTAGTGACATACTTTAACATGTCTCCTTTCTGGCAAGGAACTAAAGCCATCGAGGACTTTACAGGCTATCTCGACAAAACATGCCAAACAATTATGGAATCCAGTCACTGTCATATGATACTCCAGCAAATACGTCACGATTACAATGAACTGCAATACTACAACCAGCTGTTGCTTAGCCAGCATTACGGCGAGCGCATACGAACACGTCGCGGCCTTATCAACGCTGTCGGCTCAATTGCAAACTCATTGTTCGGAGTATTAGACGAAAGTTTCGCAGAAAAATATAAGCACGACATTGAACTTATACACCTTAACCAAAACCACCAAGGTCAGTTATGGAAGAACTTGACATCTATCGTTGAAGCAGAGCACAATGTACTCCAAAGAACTGAAGACATTATAGCAAAGCAACACAAAACCATAAATAAGCATTTAAATGCCTTGGAAAAGATTAACAGTAAGCTGCAGAAAGAAATCGATGTGATAACTACACAACAAGATTTCACATTAGTCTCGATAGCTACCATCAACATGATACAAAACTTGAAACGGATACAAGACACTTTGATCGATACCATATCGGAGATCTACCATGGCCAAATCAGTCTGCATCTGCTCACACCAGCGCAACTCAAAAGAGAGCTACAAATTATTTATGGCCAATTGCCTCAAGACTTGAACCTACCAATCGCAAATATAGAGACAGACCTGCAGTACATCTACAAGCTACTGAGAACAAAGGCGCGAGTCACAGAAAAATATATTATCTTCGAAATCACATTCCCACTCATAGCAAGAGAAAATTTTCAATTATACAGGTTAATACCAGTTCCACAACAAACCAATTACAGCATGACCAGCATAATACCAATATCGGAGTACGTCGCAGTGAACCTTAAAAAGGATGCTTACCTTGTAACCACCAAAAATGAACTTGACTCATGCTTGTATCACGGGGAATCCCTCATGTGTGAGCTATTCAAACCAATCCTAAACTTGAAAAATGACCAAGACTTCTGTGAAACAAGCCCAATAAACCAACGCTGCAAAACAGAAAGAACAGTGTGCAAAAATAAATGGGTAGAATTACACTCAACCTCACAATACCTCTATTTTTGCTGTGACACATATTCCATTAAAATCATATGTGACGATCAAGTTACAGTTCATCAGCTGACTCGAGCAGGGGTCATTAGTATGACTCAGAAATGCTTTATTAAAAGTAAAGATTTCACCCTGTACACTTTACAACAACAATCCAACCAATTAAACTTTTCACCAGACATGTTCGTACCAGAGCTAGACCAAATAAACCATATTGTGAACGTCAAGATACCAAAAGAAACAGAATTACCAGAAGATGTGAGTCTGAATAGATCCCTATTCATTCTTGGAGAACAAATCAAAACCCTAAAAGCCTCCAAAGCCGAGGTCGATGACATATCAGTCCATGACATTCACCATTACACCGCTGTCTACATACTACTGGGAGTGGTCCTATGCATGGCAGCAGCCTGCGTCTGAAGGAGAGTGATATGCTGTTCACATTCTACGGCCAGTCGGGGGGAGCCTCACCACAGACAGGAGTCTGTGGCGACTACATCGGAGTCAACCACAGTGCAAAGTGAAGTGAAACCGCGAAAGCAGAATACTGCTGACCGTCAGCAAAGTGATAGTGAACACATAGGTTTAAGTGCATATTTCGCTAGGCGGTGGCCCAGTGCTATGCGTAGTGCGAAAAATAAGGAAAGGGCTACGTTGCCTGTAGTGCGAAAAGAGCGTGTGCTAACAGTGGAAGACTCTTTAGTGTAAAGAACTTATGTTTTATTAGACTTTTACATTTGCTTTGCAACTTTTATAACATTTTACTTTATTTTACCATTTTAGTATAAGATAATTTACTAATGTTTACGATTTTATACACCTAACTTTACTTTGTTAACCATTGCACTTGTTCACTAAGGTGATTTGATGACCATTTCATCCGTTTATCTCGTCTTGTGCTCGGGAATATGTTCGGAGCAATATTTGCAATCGAACAGCTCAGCACTTTTGCCTCCGTGCATTTCCATAAAATGCGTGAATCGCAAGTATTATAGTTAGTTCGTGTAAGGTCGCGTTCGAATACCAATCGCGTAACTCAACCAAACCAAACCAAATCAAACCATCTTAGTGCTTTTAGCTTAGATTAACCATTTTATAACCATTCTCAATAATATAAACTTTAAACCATATAATTTCGTATAATTTAACCAATACTTACAAATCGACAACCAGATCATAACCAATCAACTAAATATCCACCAACCCAGGATTTAGAGCTAAACCAACGAGCGCTAAGTTCTACACCTACTTTAATAGATTGTATCGTAAAAATATTTGCTCTAGTGTCGTTATCCAGGGAATAGACAGAGGAATAGGTAGGTAGGTTTTGTTTGGAATGAACGCTAGCGACCGCGGTTGTGATTGTGACCGCGTTTGCCAACATTTCCTGGACATCCTGAAAACTGTTGAAGAGGGATCTGTCATTGTACGTTCTTACTTTTTTTTTTTCAAAATTCAATAAGCGCCAATTATTATAAAATAATGACTAATTTATAATCATTTAGATCAGCGCTGCAATTTGCAAAAAAAAGGAATTTTTAATTTCGCGGACTACGTAGAAGGAATCACCTTGATTTTATGATGAACGGTAACTGCGCTGATGCTCAGTAATTAAATAAATAAAACCTGTAATTTAGGTATAACATCTAATATAAATTAATCAAATTAATCAACGATAACTTTTCTACTTAACGAGACTATCGATTGCATTAATTAAAATAAAATTAAATCCCAGATAAACTTCCAAATATTACAAACAAGAGAGCAGGGTTTGAGTTTTGATTGACCGTCATTGCCTGGGCCATAGAAATAAAAAAAATGATAGCGTTTTTTATTACATGCGTCGAAAACATAATAAGTAAAATGCCTAAGTAGGTACAGTAGTCACAAACGCGCATCAAACATTCTAATTTGTACTTTACGAGGAAAGACACTACGCGCGCTAGTGAATTACAATACGCTATTCAAATCTGTTTCCGTGCGCTTAATTCCACTAAAACAAATATTAACTTATCAGCATGTATACCTAAATAACTTTATTTTATTTTATAGATAAACGCATTTTGTTTGTTTTCGACAATCAACGCTGAAATTATAAAGTGTAGAACGAAAAGGGATCCCTTCTTTTCGCATAATGTTCATTTTCCTAATATACTTTGGCATAACAATTTTGCCTAATTTGTTTTGCCATAATAATACTTTGCCATATTTTTTTTTTGGCATACAGCTGTTTATGTTGGCATAATTATGTTGAAGGCTAATTTGTTTTGGCATCAATTTAATTCGCATAATACTAAACGACGTCAGGGGCACCCCGAAGTTCGGTTTGGTTAGGTTCCTTTAAACCCTGCAGACAGAAATAGGAGCCCCGCGTAGCGGGGCTCCGTCGACCTGACGTTTGACGTTAGAAATAAAAAAACGAGCATGCTAAATGTATGCTTTAGAATGTTATGTTTAGTCATTATTATGATTAAGCATAAAAAGAAAAATTATCCTTAAAACATTATGCGTAAGCTGTTATGCGTAAATATAATTAAGGAGAAACAAAAGTGTGCCAAGTTATATTAGGTCTATAAATTTTATGCAAATGGATAGGAACCGAACGAAAACACCGAATGAATGAAATAGATAATAAGCTAACGCGACCCTCCTCGGGTTGAGTTCTCTCGCGCTCTCGTCCATATAACTTACACAATAGAAATATAGATGGCGCTGTAGGTACATACGCTGTATTAAGGAGTCGTGAAGGTGGGGTAACTTACCATTGCCTGAGCCCATTTCACTGGCGATTTCCTTCCAAGTTGCCAGTCTCTTTGTCCGATTTTTGTAGTCCGGATCATTCATATCATAAAGGTAAGGTCGTTCTCTAACTAAATCAATTAATTTTTCTGTTTCAGACATGGCGGCGATGGAGGTGTTTACGTCAGCGGGAAGCAACGTAGAACGCGAGCGACGTGCGTTCCTATTGACCGCCGCGGTCGAACTGTCAGCTTGCGAGAAGTTTCTAGAAATCGCTTGCAGGACAGAGAGCGCTGAACTCGTATTGTATGTAGGTATCGCGGAACGCGTGACCGCTCTCTCTTTCACGCACAGCTCACAGGGGTTATGTTTTTAATGATAACAACAAGAGATTGGCATAAATGAAAGAAAAGCATGTTTGCACTACGAGGGAGGGTTTATTTTTCGCAGTTGCAAACGTGCGGTAGTAATTTATTTGGGGTAGGTACTTATTTATTGAAAACTAGCCTCTGCCCACGGCTTCACCCGTGTGTACCTATTTTGGAACGTGCTACCGGGACAAAAACTTCCATAAGATGATTTGATCTCGATCTATTTCTTTGCTAAACCACTGAACGGATTTCGGTAAAATTAGGCTACTTGTCTAAAGTTTTGCTGTGAAAAGCTAAAATACAGACAGAGTTACTTTCGTACTTATAATATTTAAGTACGTTTTGGATTAGTATGGATATGATAAATTAATACCTACAATCTTCGAGTGTTACCAAGATAGGTACCAACCTAATAATAAAACGTAATAAGTACTCAGTTATGTGCAGTTTCTACCTAATGAATACGTGGGATAGGAACATCATATAAACTCGGATCATGTAAAGAAACTGCCCTGCCTGAACACAATCAATATTATCTCAAACTAAGTCTGATAGGTTCCGCTGATCTAGTACTCGCAAGCTCGACTGTCGAGTGTAGGGTCCTGGGTTCGATTCCCAGATTGGGGATTTAATTTTGGGTTTTTTCCGATTAGGATTTTCTTAGTAATAGCCCGGAGTCTGGATTTCTACCCGGTAGATGGCAATAGGAGCCCCTTAAGACCGTATCTTACTGGGAGGCCATGACCGCGCAGCCTGGTCGCGCTGCCAACAAAACGTATGGTTGCGCAACTAAGCGGACACCAGGCAGGTGAGGTACTCTCTATAGAATTGTATACATTTTGTTCCCACGAATAAAAATATTAAATTGTAGGTTATATTCAAAATTAAACTTTATAAATGGCTGAATGAAAATATGTAATTTCTATAATAATAAGGATTTTTTTGAACATAAGTAAATTATAATGTTTGTAAATTCAAATTTGTTTATTCATGAAGTTTGCTTGCTTTCCTTTTTAAGCAAAATATGTATGATCTCATATGCTTTAATAACACCTATGTATACCATGTTTTACGTAAATCAATTATCTTATCTTAATTTCCACGCCCCCTGCGTGGAAATCACTCGTAGGTTATCAAATTTAAAAAAATCTAATCGATCTAAAATCAGGTGCTGAATTCATGATTAGGTACAGTTTGCGCGTCGATGCCATCCTGTATACACAAGTTTATGGTGGGTATCTCATCAGGCGTCCGATCGGCTTTGCAACCAACCATACATTTTTGGCAGTGCGACCATGGTTGCGCCGCCTCTGGTGTCCTAGTTAGATAGGGCCCTAAGAGGAAACATCAAACAAAAGTAAGAAATAAAACGAACAATTATTGTGAAAGCACCAGTCAATAAATTTTATTCACTAAAATTCCCTTAGTATACAAATCTGATATTGGTGATGTGGATGACGTGGTCTATATACTACAAGTGCTGGTATATCTGGTTATCTGCTGCCATTTTTACTAAGACATTATAAATTAGCTGAACTTTTTGATTGTCACAGTCCCAAAAAGGAGACAATCCAAATTGTGACAGTCTCGCAGTTTCTGGAACTAATATCAACGACGTCTCCAAATTAAACTGATCTTGTCAAGTGATCTGACTGCTGTTGACAATTCAGTAAACCCATAGAGTAAGTAATGTTAGTAAACCATTCACAGCAGGACATGTGTTTGAATATTTGTTAATTTTTTATGTTGATTTTCTACCCAGAAACTGGATATCTGTCTTGTCATCTTCTGCTTGTCGAGAGTGGTGTGTCTCTTGGCGTTACGAAGAAGACACGCATATCGTTTTTCGAGTTCCTCCTTGCATTTCTGACATGTATGTTTGTTTGTTGCCTTTAGGTTAAGGGTTGACCATCTTTATTCATTTTTGTTCTTATATCTTCAGGAAATTCCTCAGCTTATTTCATAACGTCTTGGTAAAAATAGAACTTAAATATATTATTAAAACCTAGGATCTGTTTCATTGCTTTCAAAAAATCATACAAAAATTATTATACTTCGTCAACTTTTCTAACTAATTACAGCATATCCTAGTAACGAAACAGACCATAAGTCATTAGCGATTAGAACCAGTTTCGCATGGGTTTCATCTACTACACATGAACAATTATTATGAAATTATACAAAGTAAAACATATGAAATCTTTAAAACAGAAACATTTAGTGATAGTAAAGTACTTACATCTAATTATAATTTCTTATTTTAACAATTAGAATGAGAAAGCAGTTTATCGATGATCAAAGCAATGACTATTTACAACTTTACTTATTTTTGGAATGTTTAAGTATGGAGTTAGTGTAACAAAGGGATAGTGATGTTAGTAGTCACATATAGCTACAACGCTTTAATTTCCACTACGACAACGAAGTTAACTAATTCAACCGTTGATTTCAAATCGGCATACATAGTGAGTGACTGTACATACCTATTATTATGGAAATACTTTATATATTTTGTAATTCGTATGTTGTCACTACGATTTTTGCGATTACCAATGAATAAATAATATATTCCCTACAATATCCGACAATTTCAAAAATATGTATTACAATGAAATGAGATCATTTGTGAAAGCGCCATCTATGGTGACACAGCGACACTATGACAGTACATTACGAGACAGAAAGCTCGAAGCTTCGTCCTGAGCTTACACATACCTAAACGACTATCAAAGTATTTTAGGTATAAAATAGATTTATTTCTCTAACCTATAAACTATACATATTAGGTTCTAGTCGACCAATGAGTATTACTTTCGTCCAATCCTGCGCATGCCTGCATTTGAAAATCGAATGTTTGATTCCCGCCTAAAGCATGAACAGTATTGAATGCACAGACTACATATTGGGTGAATGATTAAAACCTCACTTTTTCGTTTTTTGTTAAACTCTTCGATTTTATGTTAGGTGAATTTACCTGTCAGTGGGTCGTTAGCATAAAGTTAACTCTTATCAACTCTAGTAATATTATCTCAGTATTTATCTGTAACGAGATAGTTAGTCACCAAGATACCAATCTAGTAACTTTGCTCAAAAATACAACATTTGATGTCATAGTCAAAACAGACTCAAAATCGAATGACCTTAATTGAGATTTCTTACAGACCCCATCACTGGATTTGTTTAGAGTTAAAATTAAATATTGTAGGTACCCGCCTACTCATTGAACCAAACATTGCACCAAGGGTGACAAGACAGCAAAATCTGTACATAATCTAGAGCGATTTTTTTACTTTGATTTAGACAGTAAACCTAGATTAATTTATCGACAGATTTCCAGAATCTTTAACTAAGGTTGATGAGAGCTAGACTGAAAATAAATACATCTAGGCTTACGAATAGTTTGTCAGACATTACATAAATATCCATAACGAGTGAGTTTCCATTACATCAAGTGTTCTTACATTTAGATATGTAGAGTAATTAGAAGACATTGAAACGGGAGAGATAGGTTTTGTTACCGGCTGTCAAGTTTGCAATAATCTTCTATAGTTTTGAGCATTCTGCGTTAAGTTTTCAGCAGACTATTGAAGGCAATGGTACAGTTTTATGTAGATTAAAATCTCTTTGTACTCTCTTCTGTTCAGATCCGTTCCTTCTCCTCGACCGCCATCATTACACTCCCGTTTCAAAACATTAAGTTAATCTACATTTGAATAAACACAAGTTTGCACCGTGTTCAGTGATTACACATTATACATCAATGTTTTACAACAAAGGGGAGGGGAGGGGACGCTGTGCGCTTTCAAACACATACAAAATATTTCACGCGAATAAATTCCAAATAATTTCGTCTATCTAATATACAATATCATTTTTAGTTTACAAATTAACGCTAAATCAAACTCTTCGTAATCTCCGCTGGACTTTGGCTTTGCCATCCTACATCTTATCGTACTCTGTGCAATAATAATAAGTGAGAAAATAAACGAACCAAACGATTATGGGCGATTTTTGTAGGAAAGTAAACGTGAGTGACCTTCTGTGACAGGTCGCCTCTGGCAAAATAATTTAAATATTTCTACACCAAAATTAGATGGAATTCTAGTGAGCTATAGACAAGAGATTCGGACACTCCTTATAATATATACTTTCCAGTTCAGCAAATTGAGTGAATACTTGTAAGAATTGAGATTTGTACAATTGCTGTTGTACTCTTTGGAGATATCAAGTCTGAAACTCAACGTGTTGAACACAGAAATGATTAAAAAAGTGTCTAAACCTTTAATAAATTAAATATGTTGAAGGATGAAAGGGAAATACCTACGTGAAGTCCTTGTTGATACTGCACACGCTTCCTGATCTTGTAGACCCTTTGTGATTTCCCTTCTTTAATGGACTGTCTTCCAATGCAATCGATGGTGTATTGACGTCTGTATTTTCATCCAAAGCAGATGTGGTTTCCTACCAACCCATGACATTACAAGCAGGTGGAATACTTAGTAACACTTCCTTGTAAAATTTCGGATGTTTTACGAGTATAATGTATTCTGACTGATAATTGGATAGCTTTGCGTGATCTACAAGGCACGAATGTGTCGTGAATTCGTGTTTTCGTTCTTTACAGACTGTCTATGGGGTCATGGAAAGACAGAAAGACAAAAGGCATTTTTGAGATTTTTTGGGAAAGTTGGCTTGCTCCTGTCATCACCAATTTCTGGATCAAATCGAATTCGATGCAAAAGAGTGCCAAATCTACACTAGTTCGAATTAAATTCGTTTCGATTCAAAGTCGATGTTGTTGGGAGTGGATAAGCCAGTTGGTTCGCTTAGGTTTCGAAATATTCGTGGCATGGGATCTTTTTGTTTGCTACAAGTCAGTAGAGAAGTGCAGTATGAACGTGGGACGGGGGTGGGTCTGTGGGGGTGGGATCATGATGCTGCGTTCACTCCTTGAGCTTGTGCCAGTCGGCAATCTGCCGGCGTGGCGCCGCCTGCACCTCACGCCAGTGGTGCCGTGCACTGCCTGCTCCCACAGCGCCTAGTTCCAGCCGTCCGATCACCTGGGGAATGGAAAGGCAATGTTAGTACACACATTAGGCAAAAAATGGACCACTTAAAAATAGAACATGAGGGTTTGGCTCGTTGCCTATGGTGGAGGTAAGATGTTTAGGAAGTATGAGGAACAAGGTGGAAAGTTCTTCGTCCCCTATTGAAAAGGGAGGATCCTCCGACGTGACCGGTGTTGTGTTTGGTGAGCTACCTACAGCCCTATGGTTGTTGTCGGGCTGTTGTATATGTTCTAACTTCGCGTATATCTGTGCTTTTTGGGAATTGTGTAACGTCAGATGGATTGCGTAGACCTTATGTGGTGTTATAGCTGCCGCCACAGGAGAACAGAGATCCGGTATGAAATGAAAAAAGGCAATGTTTCTGTATTTACAGATTATACTCGTAGTAATAACATATTTACTGGCGGATTTCTAAATGACCGGTTAAAAATCAATCGTGGCTATTATCTACATTGATGTGCATTACCATATTTTGCTATTTGAAATTGTTGGAATGCAATCTGCAAGGCGAAATATTTTAGGCCGTTGCGTTGACTGCATAACTACATTCTCGCTACAAGATGACGATGATGAACATTTACTCCTAGGTATTTGGAGACTAAAACTGTAACTTATCGTTGAAACACTAACCTCATTCTTAGTAACCCTGTCCCAGTCCAGCACGAGCAGTTCGAGCGACACGTGGTCGAGGGTCGCGTTGGGCGCGGCCGGCACCTCGAACACGAATGACTCGTTGAACACCGGGTTCAGCGTGCGCTTCTTCACGTGGGTCTTCTTCTTGGCGATGCGTTGGCCATTGTATAGCAGGTACATCTTTACGTAGCTGGGTGGTGGAGAGCAGTTGGGTTAATGTTTGGCTACTTTATGTAATTGCACGCTGAATTAGGTTTAGTGAAGATAAAAGATGAACTAGTGAAACCCTGCCAGTCATGAGTGAGTAAATAAATCACCTTTACTAAGACGCTTATTTTTGTTTAGGAAGTAGTAGTAAAATCCTCTTGATGTTTGAGAACTATGTAAGAAAACCTATGAACCTCATGATATATTGAAGATCCTACTTCAATGGGATGCTAAATTTGTCAGATTCTCCCTCTCACAAAGAGGAGACCTGTTTCCAGTAGTATTTCAGCAGTAGGAATATTATAGGTTGATTATTATATGTTACTTCAAGCGAACAGAGATATTCTTTTCCAATCTGCTGTCCTTCTGTTAGGAGTGTTGAGACAATCTAAGTATTAAAATCCTTACAATGAAGTGCTAACGGGTATAATACTAACGGGTCAGCAAGTCCGGTGACGTCCATCTTGGGCAGGTTGCGCGCCTTCAGCAGCACGACAGTCAGCCGAGCGGCCGCCGGCTGCCAGCACAGCGACACCAGCACCTCGCCGCGACCCACGCTACGCATCTGCAGAAAGACGTAGAATGTTGGATTGCTAGTTGATGAAAGTATTCAGATGATTTAAGGGACCATGATACAAGTTATTGCAATATGGTAACGGTACCAACTAGAAGAATTTCGTATCTCTATGAGTGTGATCAGACACCGGTCACTGGTGACGTCGTCGGGATTGGTAAGCTCGTCTAGCGCATTCATTCGTTTTTCGCTCGTGTACTCCACTCCGGTGCTGCTCGACGTCTTGCCCAACGATATCGCTTCTCGTACTTAGTTAAAGATTAGAATCGGTATCACTTGTCGGGTCTATTGAAGTGTCCTGTTTACCTTGAGGCTACGCGGTTGTATCTCGCGGCAGAGCGCCATAGCCTCGCCACTCTGTAGCTGCAGGCTCGTCAGCGGGGACACCACCTCTCCAATTATCTCATCACGCGAGTATCTAGAATATAAAATTTACATTATTAAGCTAAACTTCATATTCTTATAGAGTTAAGAAGTTCCAATTTCGTTCAGCAGCAATTAATTGACTGAATAAAAAAGTATTAACTCGTGTTGTTAACACGAAATCAGAAAACGGTTGCTGTGTAAGGTAGAAAAAATACCTGGTTAAATGGTTAAATAAGATTTTGCTCTTTACCTGTCAAAGCTGAGTACGACGAAGTGCAGGGTGATGGCAGCGATCTGGTGCGGGGCGATGCCGTAAAAAGTGAAGTCCTCGTCGTATACGGGGCAACGGGTCTTGCGAACCACTCTGAAAGTATTAGTAAGTAGCTTAATAGAAGTAAAGAAAAAAAGGACTACTTATCAAAAAGTTCTTAGGCAACTGATACCGTAATCAATAAGCAAACTTTTGATACAGACGCCTATGGCCTTTTGTACATACACGTTTTTCTTGCCGTGAAAACTACGGTTTATTCGCCGTGTGTAAGCAAGGTCGTCAGCGTTGTATGGGTCACTATGGAAGTTTGTTGACAGACATGTTTTTTCTACAGCGCGAATTATACGCCGTACCGTAAAGAAACCGTGGCGTGTTAAAGGGCCCGATCTCTCCACCTCCAAAACTTGTGATAACTTACGTCACGTCTGCTATACGAGAAAACCTTAACCGTTCCAAAAATATTGGTTGCGGTCCCAGTCGAACCCTTATTTTGTCGTATAAATTACAGAATTTGCAGGACAATGTTAACTGCTATCACGCTAACATAATTATCATTTCCATTACTGCGTAAATATAGATGCTTTGTTTTTTCTAAATTGTTTAGCTGTTTAGCAATTGAAAAATATCTTTGTATGTATATGATCTTATACCTTTTCACACCTGAACGGCTGCACGGATTTCGATGAAATTTGGCACACAGGTAGAAATTGACCTGGGTTATTTCATATTCCTTCGATACAGCCATCGGATACTTTTATCCCGGTAGCACGTACCTGTGGGATAATTTCTGATGTCTACGCGGGAGAAGCTGCTGTCAAAAGCTAGTATAAACGAAATGTTGTACTGACCGTGTCTTGACCTTGTGCTGCTTGTCGGGCAACAGCTGCAGCTTGACGTAGGGGTCGGGCCCTGCGGGCTCGCGACCTGGCAGACCCTGGCACGACACCACCGACACCACCAGCGCGTTCTTCTCGTTCTCATAGCTGTGGACGAAACAAAGACAAATTCAAAAAACGAATCTATATATCTGATTGGCTTGATTGCTTCCTTGGTCTAATAGTCGCCTGAGTTAGATTTCCAGGACAGATAAGTGTTATTGTGTTTTTCCATGGAATTTCTCAGTAGCAGTCCGATCCATCAACCGATATGTCAGATTTGATAATTTAGTCAGCGATGAACAGGAAATCAGCTTTGGAGTCCCGCAGGGGAGTATACTTGGCCCAACACTTTTTACTATATAAGTACATGGACGATATACTCAAAATTACCATCCCAAACGCTGACTTTATTTGTTACGCAAACGACACTGTGATACTATTTCACGAAACCGATTGGGAAGACTTATACAAGAAAGCAGAAGCAGGAATGATCAGCGGGGTAATTGCGTAACTCACTATCAGTAGCAATAGGTTTTATTTTGACAGTTCAACAACATTCATTGCGTTATTTACGTTGTTGAGCAGACACATTTTTCGAACATGTGAAGCAGTGAATTAGCAATGTCCTTCAAATGATACAGATTGAGATCGATAGTGTGTTACGCAATTAGGTGCCCCTAAATGGCTCAACACGAGTTTGCTGACACTAAATGTCAAAAAGACTAAATATATAACCTTCCCTCTTCTTCTTCTCCATTACACCTCTGCCTAACCCTTTGAGGATAACAGGCGTGATGTTATGTTAATGTGGTGCTTTGATTATCAACCGTATATGAAGTCCATAGTTGGGCACCTGGGTTAATGAACTGGATGAAGTGAAATTAGTTTGTTCTATCGAGGACATTATTTGTAGGATTTATTTCCTATCCTATAGGTATTTAGAGTTGTCCCTGTTAACGGGGACACGGATCACGGGGACAACGGGAATACAAGAAAAAACCTAATTTGCTTGGGCTTGGAGCGCAAAATTAAATAAATTGCTTCTGAATAACGTTAAGGGGGTCACTCGGTTCAGAATTTTCCGTCAGGTAGCTACGTAAGCTTGTTTTCGTCAGATGTTTAAAAATAACTTTCGAAAATAAGAACGACTTAGTTGGAATATTATATTGTTTTTTTTTTATTTGTATTATTTAGTTTGTTTTTTAGTAAATCTTTATACATTTATCTTTATTTAAGTATATAATTCTTATGTACGTGTGAATGTCACTGAACTCGAAACGGCTGGATAGATTTTGATGAAATTTTTTGTGTATGTTTGAGTTGGTCCCTGAATGGTGTAGATTCACAATTAGACTCGGTACGAGTATGTGGCGCTGTTTGGGCAGGAAAATTTCTGTCAGGTCCACTAGTTTAGTATAAGAAGTTTATACAGTGTAAATATTTTTTAGTATTAATAAATTCCTGTTTATAAATAAAGTTAGAATTCTTAGAGACTTGGTAAAGAAAACAGCTTCCTTAACCCAGCAGGAGTTGACTGGTCAGTGGTCGGAATCGTCACGTAAGGAAAAAAAAAATGCGCGACGCAACTATCTCTCTCTGTCTATTTCTATTTTATTTTTCTCTAACTCCACATAGCAACTTGTTCCGAAAACAGAACATCTCCAAGTCGTAATACAAATCAATACACGAAAATACAAATAGAAACTCATTTCATATCTTTCGCCAATACGACTAAGTTGCACGGAAACCGATATTCCCATACTCGAATATTTGGTATTCTGGTATTTATTATCGATTACCTACGCCCCGTCGTGAACTAAGGCAATAACCCCAGTGCTAGGCTAGGTTAAGATACTAGGTTCTAGACGTAAACTAGGTCATATCGGGACACTAGGTCGTAATACAGGCAATATTGTAAGTTATACTTGTTCGGATGTGTATCGACCCCGTCGGCGTTGCTTCGAAGAATTGTTATTTCTGTACCTAAATTGTTTTCTTCTTCAGTTGTACTTACTTCAAGATTTTTTGAATATTTATGAAAAGTTTCTGCCTGCAACTTCGTTTGCGTGGAAATCGTAAGACATCACAATATAAAAGAAATAAATCCCACTGATAATTTAGTTTTGTATAGGTGAAAGATTTTTTTAAATCGGTTAAGTATTTTTGTGAGTTTATCCATTACAAACATACAAAAAATCAAATCTTTTCTCTTTATCATATTGTTATTATTCGTTTAAAAGATGAACACAATTTAACTTGTTAGAGTTTGATAAAAACAATTTTGAACCATCGTTTTCAACTATAAATAACTGTTTTCCATTGTTGAACAACGGTTTTAATTAGCTGGAACTTCCAGCAGTTGTTTTTTTACGAAAATGTATCAGCAAAATACAATCTTGTAATCGACAGCCTCTACAACCCCGAAAACTAATAAACTTTCTATTTGGTGTCCACAAATAGATAAGGTTGTTCATGTATAAACGTACGTGAGGCCTTTAACTGTAGGTACGGTCAACGCCAAAAATATAGGACGAAAGAGATGAACAGAGTATTCTTCACCATTCTCTTGCTCTTATCCCAATTTATTTGGTGTCGCTGCAACATATTGTCTTTTTCTTCCATACTTCTCTCTTAGTCGTCATCTCGGTAGTGATCTTCTTTCCAGCCATATGATCTTTCACACAGTCCACCCATCGTTTCTTTGGTCTTCACCTACTCGTATAGCCACATTCATTCTCTAAACTTTATTCACGACATTTGCCTCATTCCTCCGCATGACAACCGATTTCCACACAACTTTTCAGTCACCGGTGCCACACAGATGACAGAGTGTTCAAAGTTCAAAATGATCAGAACAACTAGTTAAGAAAATCATTGCTAGGATGGCTGTTTTCATTCTGAAGCACCCTGTAAGGCCATGTGTCATCGAGTAATATTGAAATTTTCTTATTTGTTCAAATAATTTTGTTGGTTTTGACTGTACCTGCGTGAGTGAATAGGGGTCGAAAGAAACAAGTTACAAAGTTTATAGAGATGGCGGTGGAGCGGGCGTGGGTGACACTTTCCCGATATTTTACGATTAGACCTCTCGGGACTGGTTTAGTTTACGTTTTATTGGTAAATAAATGTAAGAGGGTGTTACGTTATGTATTGGTGTAGTGAATCAATCAATTAATGTGTCTACATTCCACATCATTCATTACATGTGTCGAAAAGTGTTAATATTATGAATGATGGCAATAGGAACAGCGGTAGACCAAATACCGATGGATGAATACCCGACCAGTATGAAGTCATGCATAATCAGAAGGCCAATTCTCTAGTCACAATCTCAGTCTACGACAATCAATGACAAAAATGTAGGGAAATTAGAGGTTTTTTGACAGATTGAGACTGAGATTAGACTGTGAACGTTCTTAAAATTACGAGAATTGCCCCTCGGCCCATAACGTTTCCACTGCTGGGACACAGGCCTCCTTTTGGTGAGAGGGAATGGGCCGTAATTCACCACGCGGGACCAGTGCGTGTTGGACATGAAGTCATGCGCTGACCCGCAAATAAATCCCTTTCCTAAGAAGGAGAATAATCATTATGTTTAAACGTCACCTGTGGTAAAGAACTAAATGACTTATCGTGTCAAGTCGAATATTAATTTGCTACCTAGGTAGACAACTAACTAGATCAAATTAAAGTACTCGTAGCTATATTATTAAAAAAAATTAAAGTGTAGGTAAACAAGAAAACATTTATCATTGTAAATATTTGCAACATCTTAGCAAGAAATTTGGTAACGAAGGTAAAGTTCTTGTAGACAGGAACAGTATTCTAATTGACTTTCTATCCCGAGAATCAGTTAATTTCGTTAGAAATGCTATCATTGTAGGTGAAAGCATTTATTTTTGGCAAAATGTTGTAGTCTTCATAGTACATAAACATCAGAAAGCATTATGTATTAATCACAAGTGATTCACCCCCATGTGAAAACAAATACCTATAAATGAGAGCCCAAAATATTGCACGAACAACTTTCGAATGTCACCTACTTCCAATTTATCAAACTTGTTATCAACAAAACAACCCCTAAAACCTTAACAACAACAATAATCCTGAAAACAGTTGATTTGTAACTGATAAGGGGAAAATTTTACAAGCGGCTGACTATCGTAAAACGAATATAATATATTCAAGTTTATGGCCTGCGGCCGACGCTGCGACAGTTTATTATTAAAACACAGTAAAAAGGCTTAGATACCATTAAAGGCTTTTACGCTCCGTGTAACAAAACACCCCCTAGGGCTGTACAAATGGATTACTTTTTAGTAAGACTTGAGTAATATTCCGAAAGGTTTAGTGCGAGCGAAGTTTAGCGAGTGGAGAGGTAAGTTATGATGATGTACAACCCTAATAGCGGTAAAAAACTTGAATTTAATATTTATGTAAAGAGGTAAAGTCTACAGTGGTGCTCGACTTTAATATCAATTTGGTCTCGGTTGCCTTAAGAGGAGGAAATGCGGTCGGAGAGCCTTTTGAAAAAGCCTAAGTAAAAAGTCGTAATTCGAAGTTTGGCTCTTGCCTATGTCCTCCTCCAATATTGGACCAATTTTAAAGATAGGTATTTCATAAACTAAATAAGAAGGATATATACTGTGTCCCTATGTTTTTCTTTTTTCTTTAATAGTTGTCAAATTTGTACACTAGGCCTCTGTTGACAGCGCAACTTTGAGCATTTTTGAGGGTTCTAGTGCTTATAAAAATAACGTAACATCAAAAAGGAAGACATAGGGACATACAAGTAGTTAATATTTATTATTATTTAAAAAATAATTGCTTTATGGTCATTAACCGGAAAGAAAACAGACGAGAGCGTTTCTATGGAGAAACAAACACCCGCAGTTCCTCTTAACAACGTAGATACCGCATTTATGAAGAGATACAGTCACCTATTACAACGGCCTCCAAAAGTTAGTTGACATTTTTCCACTTCAGCTGTGATGCCACATTATGATTTAAAATAAAAAACCGGCCAAGTGCGAGTCGGACTCGCATACGAAGGGTTCCGTACCACCGTACAATATTTAACACTACATATATAAAAAAAAAACACTTTTGTTGTATGGGAGCCCCCCTTAAATATTTATTTTATTATTTATTATTAAAGTAAAAATACAACTGAGTATTTTGTGAATATTTCAAGTGCCTACCTGTTGCCACTATTGATATCGAGCAAAAAAGGGCAAAAAAATCGCGTTTGTTGTATGGGAGCCCCCTTAAACATTTATTTTATTTTGTTTTTAGTATTTGTTGTTATAGCGGCAACAGAAATACATAATTTGTGAAAATTTCAACTGTCTAGCTATCGCGGTTCTTGAGATACAGCCTGGTGACAGACATACGGACGGACAGACAGCGAAGTCTTAGTAATAGGGTTCCGTTTTTACCCTTTGGGTACGGAACCCTAAAAAATAATCACGTACTTCTTATAGGCATTACTTGTTTATTTTTGATGACACGTCAAAGGTCGGGTTAGTGAACAAAACGTTATAGTAGTTCAAATATTTGGATCAATTGAATTTTAAATTATAATGTGGTGTATCAAAGCTGAAGCAGAAAAATGTCAACTAACTTTTGGAGGACACTGTATTTGAAAAATCGATTTAAATAATAATAATAGGAAATCAGGCATATCATCTCCGGGTGTTCTCGTCTAGCTAATGGAGAGTACTTGCATAGACACAACCTTGTAGCCAGGATAATTCATCAGCATCTTGCTTTGAAATACAGGCTTGTGGAATCTGAGGTGCTGTACTACAGGTATGTGCCCGACCCAGTTCTCAAAAATGGTAATATCACATTGTACTGGGATCGATCCATCATCACTGACAGGACTATTGTTGCCAATAAGCCTGATATAGTGGTGGTGGATCGATCAGAGCGGCGCGCAATGATTGTTGACATAACCGTCCCACATGATGAGAACCTCGTGAAAGCCGAGAAAGATAAACAAATCAAGTATCTTGACTTGGCTCGCGAAGTTGTCCATGTGGGATGTGGACTCAGCGATCATTGTGCCGATAGTCGTGACTGCCAATGGGTTAATAGCCAAGAGCCTCGACCAACACCTAAGGAGGCTCTCGTTGGGCAGCTGGATCAAGGGCTTGATTCAGAAAGCGGTACTTCTGGACACGGCCCGCATTGTTAGGAGGTTCCTCTCTCTGGAGCCCTGACCGCCGGTAGCTTGGACCCTGTTCCCGATACCGGTGGGCTACTATTTTTTATATTTTTAAATGTTTTTATATGCTAATATTTAAAAATATAATTTATATGTAAATAATGAAATATAGGAAATATTTTGTAAGCATGAATATTTATTTATTTATTTTATTCATTCATTAGCACACATACAATTGTTTTAACAGGTAAGACCCAAGCTAATAAAAGTAGTCATGGACTGCTAATTGTCCAGTCCCAAGTAACGGGTCTGGGTAAAAGCACAAGTTCCACAGTGGACAACATACCAATATATTTAATTTAGAGTGACGAAAACAAAACAATGTAATGTTAAAAGTTTATAATTGGTATTAATTTATCCTATTTATGATAGAGAGAAACGAAAAATGCCCGAATCTGTAGGACATAAATAGCTTCCTTAATGCGATTAAAAGCTTAAGGAAGCTTAGTGCTCCGTAATAATTTAAAGAGACATTACATGAGTAATTCATCCGTGAGAAGCGCTTAAGGTTTATAAGGGTATCAACATCATTAGAAGTATTGAATTATCTTTTAACGAGATTTGTAGGTTCTATGTAGGTGTCGAAGAAAGTGGTTGGAGATTACAAGTTAAAACATAATTATACCGGACTACATAGCATAATCAGCCTATAATGTTCCCAATGCTGGGACACAGGCCTCGTCTCTGTGAGAGGGAGTGGGCCGAAATCCACCACGCGGGCCCAGTGCGGGATGAACTACATGTTTACCTGCGAAGAATTGTTGTACGCTTCAAAGCGACCTTTCAGCTGTTGATAAACTAAAAATGAAGCCGAAACCTACCACGAAACACTTCATTATCACTGTCAAAACCACAGTAAAATAAACCCGAGTACTCAATTTGATCGCGGCGTGAAGTACTCAAGTCTTCATTAATGACAGCAGGGTGCCCGTGGCAACCGCAGACAAACATTGTTATAAGTCCGCAAATTACCGGAACTCCGTAGACTCCGCCGGATCTCCTGAGCTCCGCAAGGACAGGAGATCCGGAGTGACAAATAAAACGTCGCCGGTGCGTAAACAACCCAAACTATTTAATGAGGTAATTTAACTTTGTACAAAAAGTTAAGGGTTTGCTGGTGCGTGGGGACACGTGACATATACTTTTAACGGCATATGGAACCCAATTAAAAGTCGAGAGTTTTCGCAATGAATGATTAATAAAATGTTTGTTACTTAGGCTATGAAATACCTACATACGAGTACATATAGGCTACAACGTGAGAGAGACATGAGAAAATATCTGTGTATTCTTATATTATACTTTGAAAATTGTATCTAAATAAATGGGTACATGGTCAGAATACGTACTAAATGTTGAGATATAGTATCTAATATTGTAATTTTGACCCAGTGGATGTTAGGTACATCCAAATGCGGGTTGTATTTCGTATCATATTATGTAAGAAATTCTGTAAGGACAAAAACTAAATTAACTGATATAGAAAGAAAAAACTGCGACCAGTCTTTGGTCAAAAAGCAACATAATTTATCGACCTTGTCTACTAGACGAGCTGAAGAAAACTTGACCTTCGGAAGGTTATACTCTCAAATACCCTTGAAAATGATCTCGGGCCGCTGCAATACCTACCTACGGCTTAAGTTTTAAAAGATTGTTATCTTTATGATTACTACTCATCCCGAGTCGAGTTTTTTACCCTGCAGTGGGACGGTTACTTACTGGATTACAAGTATTATAGCTCAGACTTCGAAAAAATTTCATAGAATTTTAGTTAAGTTCTGTGTATAAACTATTCATTTATCCTCTTAGGAATCAAAATCGACATTATAATTTATGACTACCTAGATATTACCTACAAAAACTCACAAATTAAAGCTCCTACCAGAAAACTATTCAAAGAATTATTCTCCTGTCCTCTCTCTATTCCATTATTCCGTTCTCATTATCTCGTCTCGTTTAATCATCTCACAGATAATACGGCTTCCAGTTTGATCCTTCCCGCGTTAATGAGAAATGATGGACATAGTCGGGATTTTTCCTAGAAAAGAGGGGGATTAAGGACGTAATATACTTTAGAAAATACGGGTAAAAGAGACCGCTGGACGATAGAGGGTTTAATAGGGCAACGCCAGTGATTTCGGTTGTGGTTATTTGCATGTGGTAACTTTTGCTGCTAACCGAGAGGTGTGTTTTTGAATTTCTGATATAGTGACATAAGTTGCCTTATACAAAGTGTTAAAAAATTAAACTTAGATAAAAACTTTAAGAGGTGCTTTAGACCATCGAACTGAACAACTTTCACTATGGGATCAACTCTGAAATCACAAAAAAATAAAATCAGCCGTTTCATACATTTTGGTCAAGTAGATATTGAACTTTTGTATGAAACAGCCGATTTTTTTTTCGTGATTTCAGTGTTAGTCCCATACTGAAAGTTGTCCAGTTCGATGGTCTAAATCACCTCTTAAAGTTTGTGAGGTTAATTTTTTAACATCTTATACTCGTATATGAAGAGGCATACTTTCAGCAGTGGATTGAAATGAATTTGATTTAGGTTTAGTTAGCAATTTCTATCAAAAGAGTATCTACAGGTTCATATTAAATTAACTAGCGAAACTCCGCAGACGTGATAGGTATATCTAAACATGAAACTATTTGACCCTGTATAGGGCATGTCACTGTGCGAGATGATCATATTTTTCCTGAGTTGGAAATTGGAAAACAAAACTATCCACATCCAGAAAATTTATTTATTTATTTATTTATTTAATACTTTAAGCACAAATGTACAGAGGCGGACTTAATGCCATAGGCATTTTCTACCAGTCAACCTTTGGGTGATGCAGAGACAAACAGTGGTAGGTGCAATCCTGAGCATTGTGGAGTAAATATTTTAAATATAAAGATACGCATAATACATATAAACTTATTAAAACTATGAATATAATATATACCTACATACTACATATAAATATAAGCACAAATAAATAAACATAAATACACAAATATACTTACTAAAATAAAAAGAAATAAGACAAACAATGAGAAAATAATTACCGTTGTGATGATACTGCCAGTTTCTTGCGAATGTGCTCACGAACCTTAACTTTAAAGGATAATCGGTTGGTAGCCATCCTGATTTCCTGGGGGAGCGCATTCCACAGAGAGATAGACTGAACGAAGAAGGAAGAGTGAATGAAGTCTGTGCGGTGAGTGGGACATTGGAGAAGACGATTGTGTGATGAACGCAGATTTTTATTCAGGTAAAATTCAGGTAGAAATTTAAATGTATGGGTAAATATTACCAACAAGAATATTTTGGCCTTGTAGGTATGTTTATATTGAATTTTACATTACTATCATTTTGCGAAGATCCATATGCTCGTGCTAGCAGTTAGGTACATAGTGTGCTGCATTTATATTAAAGGATATCCTTCGCATACACGGGTTACAGCTTATTGCCAAGGTCAGCCACTGACCGTGTTCGTGGCAGGAATGCATGTCTAGCCGAAGACCTTGGACGCATAGCGGCTTCCGCTAGCATTTCATTTGTTTTATATCACACGGCAAATCTGTGTAGCCCAAGTGCATTAGAATTGCTTTACGGAACTTGTGTGGAATTGAAACTCACGGAAGGAAATTGTTTTCTATTCAGTAATATATTTGAATATTCTGTTGGTACCTACTTAATAGGTTTCCACGTTTCACATGATCACTCCTTTGGAAAGCAAAAATCCATCTTATGTGGCGCCATAAAAAGGGATTTTTTATATTATTTTATGCTATTATTTTTATTATTTAATTTTTGCTTACGAAAGGAGTTACGAAACCAAAAATATTGGTACGAAAATAAGAATCTATAACACAATTGCTGCTCTTTGCAGAAAACTATTATTTTCTTTCCACAGCCAGACGGCTTCGGAAGCCGGTTCTACACCGAACAAAGGTACAGTACAATTTATCGTGAACAAAGACTTGCCATTACAAAGGCATACTCCATGAATACGTTACTACAAAGCGTTGATACATAACAAGTCCTGTGTCGTGCGGCGTCGTGCAATGTCGTGCAAAGTCGTGCGGAGTCGTGCGAAGTAATTGTGAGCGACGGGGCAGGAGGGTAGTTATTGATTCGTAGACTTCCCCATTACGTAGAGTGGTGACGTGTCGATAATGTGGGAATATCGGCTTTGTAATGCATGGGTTTTAAGTACTCGACTGTTGTGACAGCCTGTCGACATGAAATACTATCTGAAATCGTGTGCCGATGTTATGGTTTCGTGAGTCAGGGAGGGCGAAAATGAATTTCTATCTTGTACGTGTTGTAGGGAAGAGATTTAATATGTACGTAGCTTTCATTATGATACAGGTGGATAATAAATAAAGTCGTATTATTATGTTAGCTTGCTAGCTATCCTGTGGTCGGTTCGTACAATCAACCTCGCATAAATGGTAACAATTACTGCAATTCCGTGCCTCGGAAAGTACGTCAAGCCGTTGGCCCCGGCTGACATTCGTAGATCTTTGACAGTTGTCGCCCAAAAAGTTTGACAACCAGTCTTACCATGGGGTATCGTGTTACCCAATTTCTGGATTTTGGAGGTCAGACAGGCAGTCGATCCATGTAAAATACTGGTATTCAGTTGCATCTGGTTAATCTGGAAGCCGACTCCAACATAGTTGGGGAGGCTAGGCAGATTCAATAAGGGTGATTTTCGTAGTGCAAGTGTTAGCATTGATGTGCAGTTGACTGTACCCAATTTCTGTTTACTCTAATGCAGTTGTGAAATCCTTTTTTACTACTTAAAGAAAATAACCTAATCATAGTTTCATGATTAGCAGAGGTCATTCACAAGCATTATGTACGACATAACATAAGTTAATCAGCACAATCTTATTTTCTTTCTAGAACACTCTAAGTATTAAGTTTAATTCCACTATAAATGCAAATAAGAATACATAACAAAGCGTTTTTCTAGAAGCAAAAATAGGACAACGGAAAACAATGTTACGGATACAGAAAAAATACATGACTCTGAAATAATAGCACTACTCCACAACAGTTTTATTCTTCGTATGTAGTCATTAAGTATGGCGGATACATTATATGGCGCCCAGAGCCGACCGTGGAGCAATTAATTAAGAAATCACTTTTATAATTGCATTGACCCCTCGTTAGTCTCGGTGAGGTATCAGGTTGCTGCTAATTAGGAGTCGTTAATGGCCACTAATCCTATAATGTGTGTGGGTAGCCGTCAAAATTACAAAAGGTATTTATACTGTAGCAAATTCACGTTGCCAGGGTGGTAACAACGGGCACGCCACAGTTGCGGCGATAATTCCCCTCTTTGAGGAGTGGCTGGAGAGGCGCCACGGCGTCCTCACCTTCCGCCTAACGTTGGTCCTCACCGGACACGGCTGCTTCGGGAGGTTCCTATAACCTATTCCGGATAAGGCGGGAGGAAACGCCTGGGTGTCACCATTGTGTGGATGAAACGGAGGACACGGTGGAGCATACGGTGGAAGTCTGCCTAGTTTGGGCAGAGCACCGCCGCGTCCTCACGGCGGCGATCTCTCGCGTCCGGCCCTAGTCCAGGCCATGGTACGGAGCGAGAGTGCATGGGAAGCCGTCACCTCCTTCTGCGAAGTAGTGATACTCGCGAAGGAGGAGGCGGAGCGCGTGAGGGAGACGCAATCTTAGCGCCCTCACGCCCCTAGTCGCCGCAGGAGACGCCCTGGGCATCGGGAATCGACAGCCGATTCCCAGCCACCGAGGCGGGCCTAGGGACGGTGAGCAATGGGCAGCTCGCCGTCCGGTAAGGACCAGGCCCGGATCGATGGCACGCTGTGTTCCACGCGCGCCTCAAAGAGATGTCAGCTCTAACTGACGGGGTCCGCTAGGGCCGATGCCTGCCAGGGTCGCGGGTTGTTCGAAAGAGATACCGTGGCCCCTGGCACGGGCAACTGAAGGAACACGGGTGGGTTTTAGTCAGTAAAATACTGACACGCCCTCCCGCTCCGCCCAGAGCGGGAGAAGTTATTTGATAATTCCGCACCAAAAAAAAAAAAGGATGTTAACAACGGAACGGACCGTAACTAAGTAGAATAAAATAAAGTATTCTGCGAATAGGTAATCATAATATTACAAAGAATTGAGATATTAAATTAAAACGTGCTACAAAATAACTTTTACACAAAGAAAGAAATAACTTGAATGAAACAAAAAATCTCGTGATTACATTTTGACGTTTCATGTAAATTCCCGGCAGACTCCCGACAAATTGAATATTCATTTAATATTTCACGACGAGCAAACAGAATCCGTCAGTTCCCGACATTAAAAAAAGATGGGTGAATCCTACAAAATGCTGCTTTTGATAAATTGCGGAGTAGATTAGATCCATGTCGATTCTGTAAAAATCTCACCGTGAAAACTTGCGTGGAGTGAGCTGTCAGTGTCATCCCACTGATGCTAGGGATTGACCAAGCAAACATTTATAATCATAATCGAGATTTTAAGGACGCTATCACATTTTGAACTCGCTCAAGTTTAGGTATCTGAATCGCAACACAGCAACATTACGCGCACGCACACATTGAAACCATTGTTCGCTCGATTTTTATACGTAACTTTACTAATCTTGGTACTTGAAGAAGTTTTTTTTTAATTTTGCTGGTATTAATTGAGTAAAGTTAGTTGTAAGTTCGCAATCGAATTTGGTAAGTGTTATTAGTACTTACTATCTGCGTGATAATCATGTTTTTAGTATTGTTGAAGTTCATCAGTCAATAAGTTCATTACTAGGTACCTACCCAAAAACGACCTTAACATTTTAGTATTACAAGGAACATCCACATTTATACCACAGTCTGCTGTTAGTTTGAAAAGATGTACCTAAATACTTTTAAATATTATTTTTGATGTCAATTGTTGGAGTATTACATAATCAAATACTAGCCTGGGAGTTTACCGTAGAGTTTCGTTGTGATATTTAAAAATAATTTGATTATAAAATAATAACATAAATATTTATACAATCTTTATCCGTCATCTACATCCACTAAATAAATAAATTAAAAGTAAAAAAGTTTTTTTCAGGTTTAAGTACTCGTATTTACTTAGTTTGAAAATTAAAAAAATGAAAATCAATCAGATCATGTTATTTACTTGTTTATCTACACAGGTAAATCTCGCAACAAGCTTTTATATCATATAACTTGTGTACTTAATGACGTTATAAGTTAATAGTAAAAGTTTTAAAGGAAAATTTTATTTTATTCTTTTTAGCGCATTTAACTAAAAGCTTGTTTTTAAAAAAAGTTTTTACTTTTAATTTGTTTTTTACTTTTTAGTTATCGCTGGACAGGTTTTTTTGTGGAGTTTAACTCGCATACGTATTCTGAGCAAGACCTTTCATTTGATACCCATGTTGTAGGAAAGCATAAAAAACTTAGTCCGCTATATTTAGAAGTCCGCCATATTGCATTTAGAGTAACGTCACATTGTTTTTTGAGTTATTCTCAGCAAGCCCTTTCATTTGATACCCATATTGTAGAAGTGCATTAAAAATAACTAGTCCGCCATTTTTGGTGTTCCGCCATATTGGATTTAGAATGCCGTCACTTTATTTTTCAAGTCATCCTCAGCAAGTAATTTAATTTGATACCCATATTGTTGCAGTGCATTAAAAATAACTAGTCCACCATCTTTAGATGACCGCCATATTAGATTTATAGTGACGTCACTTTATTTTTCGAGTTATTCTCAGCAATCCCTTTCATTTGATACCCATATTGTAGGAGTGCATTACAAATAACTAGTCCACCATCTTTAGAAGTCCGCCATATTGGATTTAGAGTGACGTCATTTTATTTTTCGAGTTATTCTTAGCAATCCCTTTCATTTGATATCCATATTGTAGGAGTGCCTTAAAAATAAGTAGTCCGCCATCTTGGGCGTTCCGCCATTTTGGATTTAGAATAACGTCACACAGCTAACCATGCATCGTCATCCAAACTAAACGTGCATACAAAATTTCAGCTCAATCGGTTGAAGATATCTGCTTCAAAATTTAGTTGCAAGAGTCCACCCGAACAAACATAGTTACATACATACATACATACATTGCAAGTTAAATAAAAGCTTGTAAAAATTACAACTAAGTATTTGTTTCTGAAACAAATACCAATAATCGTACTTAATTTTATTTCGGTCCGAAAAAGTATCAACTTCGTCCGACCTCAGTACACAACTCGGAACTCACTTTTTTACGTAATTATTTTTTGCGAGAAAGCGACACAGACGTGCTTCCACGAGCGCCTCTGAGCGCGGAATGACGAACCGCAAGTGTCCGCGGGTAGAAAATGTATGGAGAAATTTGAGAGCGTTTCTTATTTGTCTCATAAATGAAAAATTTATTTATTTATCTACAAAATATTTAGCTTGTCGTATAGAGGACTATATAAGCAACAACATCTTCTTATTTTTAAGTTAAAATATGCAGTGGATTTAGCTATATAGGTCCTTATTCAAACCCCTTTTTATTAAATTTTTTGCGATTACTGTGATGGTAAAAACGTATTTGTGTGAAAATTTTGTATGGGGCTAATTAATTGTTATGGAGCCATTCTGGAGATGAATATATTATCTTTAATTTGAAACCAAGATATCCTTGCAGTTGCGACTCCAAGTTCATTAAAATGGTACCTGAAAAGCACTGTTATTCGTGGAAAAATGTGATAGCGTCCTTAATCATATTTTTTATGTTAATTCTATTGAAAATTTTATATAATTTCAAAGCTAGTATTTTAGTGATCAAAACATTAATATTTTGTGGGGTTTTAAAATTAAATAGCAAAACAGAATCTTACTCAGAAACTCAATGTTGTTTTTTTATATATTTTTTTCCCTAGACTAGTCCTTATAATTATGGCCTGAGGCGCGAGCGCGTCACGCACGAACAGTAAATAAAATAAAACATTCACGTTTAAGACAGCTAGACTACTGAAAATACGCATCGACATTATTTGTTTGTTATTATGAGCGATTGTAGATCAAGTCTAGAAAAGACTGCGACGATGTTCAGCGTTGGTAACCCAATCTATTCTATTAGAAGAGATAATTGTGTTAAGTTATCGAGTGCTAACGGCGTGGCTGGCTGACGGACCATAGAATTTAATCCCACATAGTTTGAGTGGCGCGATCACTTTACCCGATTCACGACATTAAATGTCGGGTTATGGGTTTACTTTTTGGGGTCACATAGAAAATTTAAAAAAGCTTTGCTTACTGTAGGTATCGTGTGATATATCAAATGAAAAGGCTTGTCGTGAGGGTCATAAATATATTTTTATAATAACAAAAAAAAGTTAAGCAAATCTCTATTGAGAGATTTGCTTAACTTTTTTATGACCAAATGTAAGTGTGTACCTACGCAGTACGAGTATATTGATACTGCGTAGGTACATACCTACTTACATTTGGTCATAGGTAGTCAAAACATGTTCGGGATGTTGTATTCAATTTAAAGTTGGTATTTTTTAAAAGTTATGCTTAAAACAGTTGTTATAAAAATAAGATTTTTGGCATTTTCAATCTCAAGTAGCAGCCAAGGGGTTAATTGCAGACTTTCGCTGTAATAGTAAGAAATGCTCAAGATGTTATTCCCCATAAGAAAACAGTACTTTTCTTTTCTGGTCGGCACTTTAATTTATGGGTACGTTATGAACTTATGAATGATGAGTTTATGAAATACAAACATATTTGCAGTTGATCAAATTAATTATGTGCATTTTGCATGCGTAAATATTCAACCCAACTACGGAACCTTTCAATGTGCCGACTGTGCGAGGTCCGATATAAACATGGTCAGTTTTTTAAATTTCTTTGGTAACCTACCACAAAAAAAAAACAATTTATTACTCAAGTAAACTAATAGAAACAAAAACTAACAAGCTCATACAACTAACAAAACATATTGAAATGTAAAGTGATTGCGGAATACCCAATTTATACAATTAATAATCATCATTCCCTATCTTTTGCTAAGCCTACCTAAAAAAATGTATACTGGGCATTCTGTAGCAAACTATTAGAAAGTATCAAAAATAAATAATTGTACAATAAATAAAAAAAAATTAAGCGGCGAGCGCATTCCGAAGATAAATATTCAAATATAGAAACAATTCGGCGCGAAGTTCAATAAATGACTATGGTCAAAGGTCCTCCTCAGGTATTGACTCAGTTTCAATATAATGTCCAAAAAACTATTAAAATTACATTAAAAAGCATAAGTCATTATTATTAACAATGCTTATTGTTTTTAATGTTTAAAATAATTTTATTTCAATTTCCGAGTATCGATTTCCGATATTCGACATATTAATTACCCGAGTCAATCGAAATAAAAAAAAAATCGTTTAGCATTATCGCTTTCGCACATCATTACGATAAAAAAAAAACAATAATGGACGGCGATTTTGAACACAAATTGAGTAGTGGTAATGAATAATAAGTGTTATTGGACCTGTGTTTTAATATTACGTTAAGATTTGGGCATTTTCGTGTCGTTCATAATACTTTCAATAATATTTGTCTCATTTTAAATCTTATCTACATGTGTGTGTGTGAAATTTGTGAAAAGTAAAAATGTAAACACGCACGATTGGCGCGAAACTTCGACATTAGATATCAAAAAAATTCATTACCACTACTTATTTAACTTGGACAATGGATGAATTCGTCAAATAAAATTAAATGATGTATTATTCACTCCCCATGTGGTGGAGTTTGAATGTTCGAAGTCCCCAAATTTTATGTTTTTTAGCCTCGACCTGTTAGATGATTTGCGTCTAACGCGCATGCGCGGCGTGACTCACGGCGTGAGTCTCACGCCGCGCATGCGCGTGAATTCTGGCTCGTTCCGAATTAAGCCATCATCACCGACAGCGCTCACTTGGATATTAAAAAAAATTAGTTTGATACCTAACGCGCATGCGCGGCGGGAGTTATGGCTCGGCACAGCGCTCACATAAGTAATTAGCGTTCCGATTTAGATAAATCACTATTATGGCAGCTAAACTATATTCACTTGAATAGGTACTAATGGTTGGATGGTTGGATTATAGTATTTATTTGTGTATGCACCACGAATTTCTTCATCTTTGTTAAGGTGGCGACTGTACTGGCGGAAGCACGATTTAAAAAATGCCATGTTAGTTTAAAGGCAATATATTATGATGCGACACAAAACAAAACAGCACAACAGGCTGTCATTCATTTGTGACAGCGCCCGCGGTGATAATTATTAATTTAGGGCATGGTCGCCGTTATCGGAAGATGGCGCATGCCATGACGTCATCTATGTCGACTTACGGGACATCGTTATCGCGCTCACGCTAATTCGGAAAAAGGGCCCTAATTCAATATGACCCACTTAATGATTCTTTACTTCGAAACCACATCAATTCATTACCTATGTAATCACGACATATCTGCTATTTACGTATTCTCTATGACACAATTTAATGAACGAAACCGGTTTGAACTGTCAAAATACCACGTTTGACAACCGTACGGCGTGGTAAGATTATGCGGGGAATAATAGGTAATTTATACCATACAGAATAATTGAGGTCAAAGTGTAAGCAAGCTGTAAACGATTACAGTGCAATTCGGAATGTAGTAATTCTTGGAAGTGAATTACGAGTTCACTTCCAAGAATCTCGTAACCCATAGCAACATCACTTCGGCGTAGGGTTGCCACCAACCACTTCTTCATTTAAGAGTTACTAGCATAAAAAATACGGGTCTTAGTTATTTTTACGGGAGACACTGATTGCGAGCTGAGCGAGTGTCGATTGAACCGTTGAATTTTGTAATATTATTTGATTAATGTTCTTTTAATAGTGGCATCGGCGAGTTACCTAAGTAGGTATCTATTTACAATAATATATTTGCACGCGTAGAGGGGTCTGTGGCTAAATAGTAACAGCCGCACAGATCGAACAATCAGGTTAAGCTACGCTTGCCGCGGTTGGTCTGAGGATGGGTGACCATCTTTACATACTGAGACCCCTCCGTGCCTCGGAAAGCACGTTAAGCCGTTGGTCCCGGCTGTCATTCGTGGATCTTTGACAGTCGTTACGGGTAGTCAGAAGCCCGAAAGTCTGACAACCAGTCTTACCAAGGGGTATCGTATTACCCAGTAACTGGGTTGTGGAGGTCAGATAGGCAGTCGCTCCATGTAAAATACTGGTATTCAGCTGCATCCGGTTAGACTGGAAGCCGACCCCAACATTGTTGGGACGCCTTACAAGTTAAATAAGTAAGAACAAATCTCCAATGTGGTAATGACAGTGACTAACGCGCAAGCGCAGCGTGATCTTATCACTTCACCCCCGATTCACGCCATTAAATGTCATGGGTCGCGTGAAGTGATCACTTCACCTGATTCACGCCATTAAATGTCATGGGTCGCGTGAAGTGATCACGCCGCGCTTGCGCGTTAGTCACTGTCATTATCACATTGGAGATTTGTTCTTACTTATTTAACTTGTAAGGCGTCCCAACAATGTTGGGGTCGGCTTCCAGTCTAACTAGTAACTAGTTCTAGTGAAGTGATCACGCCACACAAAGTGGGGTTAAAGTCTAACCATGGTCCGTCACGCATCAGCAAGGCACACCGTTAGCACTCGGTGACTTGACACACTAGGCTATCTCTTCTAATTGAATAGATTAGCGTTGTTAGTCTTTACTAGACTCGATCTAAAATCGCTCATACTAACAAACAATGTCGATGCGTATTTTCATTAGTCTAGCTGTCTTAAACGTGAATCCATTTTCGTAATTTTTTAGTTTGGTACTATGTTGTTATTAAAAAAAAAATCATATTTTATTTTGGTCTATTGCTGATAAGTGTAACTATCATAGGAGTGGGAGAATCGTAGCGGTGGTTGGCTTTTTCTACTTTACCTAACTGATTTATAAATGAAACTTGAACCTTAAAAGTCTTATACTGAAAAAATACGTTTTTGGACTTAACAGGTTTCTCCCAGACACCACAGATTTTATTTACTGTTAGTGCGTGACGCGCTCACGCCTCAGGCTATATTGACTAGTCAGTCTAGGAAAAAAATTAAAAAAAAAAACATTAAGTTTCTGTGCTGCTATTTTATTTAAAACCCCCATGAAATAATAGTGTTTTGACAACTAAAATACTAGCTTTGAAATTATATAAAATTTTCAATAGAATTAACATAAAAAATATTATTAAAATCTCGATTATGATTATAAATGTTTGCTTGGTCAATCCCTAGTATCAGGTGGAATGACACTGACAGCTCACTCCACGCTCACTTCGCCTAAGTTTTCACGGCGAGATGGTTACAGAATCGCAGTGCAGGGACGAATGAATAGAGCACTTATTGACATTGGACGTTCAGATTGATCGGGTTCAACTGGATTATGAACGAGTCTGCGTCAACTTGGTACGTAGGTGTACACTATATTACCGTTGGGAATTCGATCGGATAGGGCTCTATTTACTTTGTGTTAGCGATTTTCAAAGACTTGCGATCTTGTTTAAATACGTATACTTACTCTGTAAATTGGATACTAAGATTAAGGAGTATCTCAAATTGGATGGCGTTGTAGGGCGGATTTAAAGTGTTTATATATTAACTTCTGCGCTCTGAAAGTCTATTTTTGATTTGAGAGTTGTTACATATATATTTGTTTATTGATCAGTTTTTACTTTATAAGCGCGTAAGCGGAAAAGTCGAAAGCAAAATCCGGGTTTCATATTTGGGAAAAGTGTTACCTATTGCAGTTTTCATTCGAAAAATACTGAATATCAATCCGGCAACCAGCACGCGTACCTTGACCACCATAGAAACGAAGTAGAAGCGGAAGGACCGAATGACAAAATTACAGATTAAAGAAAGGTTTCTCCCGCTGCGATGTCAAATAAGAAGAAAAGAAATTGTCACTTTGTCAAGCTACGCGCGCTGTAACCTTTGCAAGGTCAATCACTTACCGCAGTTTGAAGTGCAGGTCTCCTAGACGTCCGTCATTGACCTCTGGCTCAGTAGTCTTGATTTTCTCGGTGGCATTAGCATCGGCGAGCTCCTTGCTGAGCGGAGTCGGCTCAGTGGGTGCGGTGGGCGAGTGCGGGCTGTTGCCACCAGTTGGCTGTATCGAGAAACGAGTTCATTATTACACGTGTCTACATTGTTCCCACTTCTTTATAAAAGAGAGCAGGCCGTAATCCAACTCGCAGGCCCTTCACAGCGTGGCGGATGTCAGATGTGTCTTTCAGGTTCTAGACATACCGGTTTCCTTACGATATTTTACAACTTTGAGTATAGACTTGAGGAATTTGAGACCTAAATATTTCCTTAATATTGATATATCATTAGATATAGATAATGTCTTATTATCACTAATAATTGGGAGCGAGCATGGGAATTCTTACAACTGGCAGAGCCTACATAGCGCGAACATCAAACAAAATACGCGTAGTAACCGTTATCGTGTTGCCATCGACACATTTTGTACAGAAGTATTCAGAGTGAGTGTATTTGAAACCAAACAAAGTTATGAAATACGTCGCAAACAAAAAATATATACCTAGCGTCACGTTGGCCCTGCACAATGTTTGTGCTACACACAGCTACAACGCTACAAAAGATTTTGTGGGCTATCACAAAATATATCCCACGTAATGACTATTGAAGTTTTAACTTGTTTTCAACAGACGGCGGCGGCGCCCGTTCAAGAATCATTTTGAAGGGATCCGAATGATACAACATCATATTTGACTTACAGTGGTAGCAGGGTTGATGATCGGCGGCTGCGGCGTCGGTTGCGGCGGGGAGGCGGCGGGCGGCGCGGGCGCTGTCGGTGATGGTGACTTGCGCAGGTAGTGCGTGGCGGAGCCCGGGGAGCGCACGGCGGTTGCTCGGCGTGGCGGTTGGAAAACCAGAGCCTTGTCCGGGCCGCGCTTGCCGCCTGTACAGAGGAAGTAGGTATGAAACCATCGTTCTGATGTACCAACCACGGTAGGGACTAGACGTTGTCAATAAGAGTGATTTTTATATCTTTTCTTGGTCTTGATGACTGAGATAGCAGGATAGCCGATCGTCTGGCCAATAGTAATTAGCCATTCATAACCAAACCTTGCTTAACGCCCTGTAAATACATTCAATGAACGTTAGTTTGTTGTGGGCAAATAAGTGCGGCTGGCACTAACCAACCGTAGAGAAACGCTATGTTATTGTTTATATTCTATGTCTTATTAATATATGTAAAAAAGTACCTAGTTTGTGGGCGAGCGAGTTCCTGCGTCGTGCGATCCAGCAAGCTAGGGCGCCGAGCGCGGCAGCCACCAGAGCTGCGGCGCCGCACACCACCAGCCATAGTGTGGCGCCATGCAGCTCACCAGCTAGAAAAGAAGAAAATCTGTTATTTAGGATTAAAAAAACACAAACGTTGCCGTTGATACAAAGGTGAAACAACATCGCGATTTTAGGTAACTATTTATCTACTATCGTGATTCGCGTATTAAGTATGTGGCGACATCTACAGCGTCACATGCGAACTACGCGTCATACTGACGTCACGCAAAATCCTGCATCGCGCAAGCAGAGTTTACCGCGCGACTAGCGTATATACAACAGCCCGACATAAATCATCGGGCAATTGTCCACCAGACACGAATACGACACCCGTCTGGTCGGAGGATCCTCCCTTTTCTATGAAGAATGAATTAATTTTACTCCATATCCCTCATACGGCTCATACCTCAAGTATATCTAAGTTTACTATAAGCATAAGTTCTGTAGAAATACTGAACAGCTCTTTGACATGCCTCGTCCGGAAAGTTCCGGTTTGAACAGTAAGTTTAACTTTACCGCTAAAGGTTAACATCGAATCGCGAAAGCGAAATATCTTCGTGATGTGGCTAGAGGCGGCGCTAACACTTTCTAAAGGCAGACCAGCAGCTAGGCATGAAAAAAGTGACTACTAAATTGGAAAGCTACTATTGAATGGGTAACTATCACACTTAATATTATAAAGGCGAAAGTTTGTGAGTGTGTTTGTATGATTGTTTGTATGCATCTTCACGCAACAACTACTGAACGGATTTAGATGAAATTTGGCACACATATGGTTTATAACTAGGATTAACACATAGGATACTTTTTACCACGGGATCGAAACTTTTGGGGGTGAAACCGCGGGGCGCTGCTAGTTATCTAGGTATATATCCATAATCATCATAATCATAAATCTTTATTTGTCTCAACATCATATTACAGGCACTGATTAATATAATGCACAATCTAAAATATAGAAAGGTGTCTGTGTTAGGAGGATCCTGAGTTACAGATCACCCGGCTCTCTTAGATAGGACATTTCACTTTACACAACAACGGTTAAAGTTAAGATATTATATGGTCCGTTTGGGTTAGGTGTTTGGTATTATGAAATTTGACCAAAGCAGTTTTAGCGACAGTTTTGTATGACGAGCGATATCTATAATTTAAGATTAGAGACTTTTTAGTACAAGTGGGATTAATGTAAGAGCTGGTGGCCCAGTACCAGTAGTAACGGCCCCGACTTACGGTTGTAGATCGTAGGTGCGAAACCAGACGGACGGTTTACTTTGTGTAAATAATTTCATCACCACTGCTCTCAAAACGATGAAAGAAAACATCGTGAGGAAACCGGCATGTTCTAGAATTAAATATTCGAAAACATGTGACATCTACCAACCCGCACTGGGCCCGCGTGGTAGATTATAGCCCACTCCCTCTCGAAGAGAGGAGGCCTGTGTCCCAACAGTGGGAACTTTTATTGCACCCTTATCTGGCGGCAAGTATAATTTCCAACTAGCAACCTACACAGAGCCTAAAAACCTAAGATCCGGCCGCGCTAAATTTGCCAAAGATGTAAACAACAATGACCATAAAATCGATATACAAGAACATTACCACAACAACATTACCTATTTTAAGTAATATTTGTTTTTGTCTAAATTTCCGACCTAACTAGACGCCATTGTTGTTTACATCTTTGGCAACTTTAGCGCGGCCGGGCCTTATAATGAAAACATTACAGAATATTTTCATTCATACTATACGCAATTACCTTTCATCGATCCATTGAATCTACTCGTTCATATGGTGATGGCCTATTACCGTGATTTGATGAGCCGTTCGCATATGAAATGAGGACAACTATCAAATAACCGATCAACGGGCGTTGTAATATTCACCTTATCGGCTACCGTGGAGGGCTTTATTGCCTAGGTTTACCTGTAATAATCATGCTCTCAGCTACGTAGATTAATTTGAAACATAATAGTTCTATTTGAGATTGTATTTCTGTTAATAACATAACATTGTGTCACCTTCAGGCTACATTGTGCGTAATACGAAGATGCTGATAAGCGTAAAATCAGCTGTTCCCAACATTTTGATGTTATGCGAACAAAAATTTAGGGAACAGCATTTTTTTTTCGCTATTTCAGGTTTGGTCCCGTAGTAAAAGTTGTTCATAATGATGAGTACAATCTTCCATTTCGATTTGCCGCATGTTTTCAATGTCACCCTGTATAAATATAGAAATTTTACAAAAGGTGACACAATGGGCGGTCTTATCGCTACAAGCGATCTTTTAAAGATAACCTTTGGATGCATTAATTATCAAGATAATTTCCCAAGCTGCAGTAAGAAATGTTGGTACCAAAAATACTACCCAATCGATATCACTAGGTATAAGGTAACCTCCTCTAAAAAGTCTATGATAAATCTGTAAAAATCATTTCTGGAGATAGGTGATATAAATATATTTAAAAACAATAATGTTAAAACACTATTACTAAAAAAAGCATATTACTCTGTCACTGAATATTTACAGGATAAACTTATATAATGTTACTCCAACCGATATTTTAAATAACGTCTTTTATTGTCAAATTATAGTTTCGTAGATACATGTGTATCTGTAAAATTGCATGCCTTAGGGTAGGATATGGCTAATGGACACTATTGTTTGTATGAGACCTTTTCTTTTGTACCCATATTCGCAAATGAATAAATGATTATGATTATTATGAAAAAAAAAACCACGGTGTTTTGAAAAAAATTGTAAAAATTTCATGATTCATGCAGAACAAAGAAAAACTGCAACCCTTTTGAAGTTTTATCCATTAGACTAGTAGTTTTACACCATGACTCATCGCTTGGACGCGGAAAAACACAAACATTTCAATAAATTCATGTCGTAGATGCTCGTTGTGAAAGTTCTACGTGATTACCTATAGGTAAGTAAGTAACTATGTGTAGGCTATGCACATTACACGTGTAGGTGCACTAACGCGTGTGACGGTTGTCTCTGGAAGGAACAAACTAAACTAAGTAGCAATGGCCAACTTAATATCATTACCTTAAGTTGAAAGAAAAAAACTTTTTGACAAAAAAAACAACCGACTTAAAAAAAAACTACAAAGTGATAAATAACTTTAATTTCGGAAGCCGGTGTCGTTGGTTCCGCATTTTCGTTTTTTGACACCGACTTCCGAAATTAAAGTTACTTATCACTTTGTAGTTTTTTTTTGAAGTCAGTTCTTTTTTTTTGTAAAAGTTTTTATTTTTCACTTTTTAGTTATACCTACTCCACACATACATGCATGCGGGTCGAATACAGAACCTCATTTTTTGAAGTCGGTTAAAAAGAAAAATGGAGTGGTGGTGGTGTGGTGGTGTTTTGTCTTTCTCTATTAACAGTTTAAAGTTAAGTAACATTTGACAGGGACATTATTTTTAGATGCGCATAACAATCATTTAATGGCCAAGTGCGAGTAGGACTCGCACACGAAAGGTTTCGTACCACCGTACAATATTTAACGCTAACAACTTTCTTGTTTGGGGATCCCTTTAATTTCTAACTTTATTTTATTTTTATTATTTGTTGTTATAGCGCCAATAGAAATACACATTCTGTGAAAATTCTAACTGTCTCCCTATTACGGTTCATGAGATACAGCCCGCTGACAGACAGACGGACGGACGGACAGCAGAGGCTTAGTAATAGGGTTCCGTTGGCACTCTTTGGGTACGGAGCCCTAAAAAGCAGGAGTAAAAGTATTTTTGATTATTTTGTTATTGCGGATATTTTTCTATGTTTTATTAGGCTAATCCGACCATCTAAATATTTTTATTACGTATCTCGAAATTCCCCAAAAAGGCACAGCATTTTAGGTCAAATAACTGTGAATTACTTTATATCATACATACTTGTATATTATTATACAAGTATCTGCAAAAGATACAGAACCAAATAAGGCAACATAAATAAATAAACTACATTGGATCTCTACATAGAGTCCGCAGTGCTTTCACAAAAAATAAATAGTTTTATAGAGAAAAGCCGAGAGACGTCGACGCCCTACTTCTGAAACTATACATTTTTTATACGAACTCTATGTAGCGGCTAGATCTATGTAGAGTCGGGTAATAAAATGTTCTCCGGCATCCGGTAAGGGGAAGCTCTATGTCAATTTAGTTTAAATAAACAAAAAGCTTGAAGGTTTTAACTAAACTCTGGTGGAGGTAGAGATCTTAATAGCTCTTTCCTCTGGCTGTTTATTTTAATACTCTACAATTTGTAGGTCTCGAGTTCTATTTAGCTTGAAATTCAATGCGAATGGTGCAAATTTTCCAAGTTCAAGTTGAAATTAGGTCTTTAAAATTGAGTTAAGAACTTTTGAGCTTTAGACAGAACTCATTAGGAATACGAATTACGTAATACCCGTGTGCAGTATTTTATTTAAATTGGGCGCCGAATATTTTATAAAAAAACTTTTTTTCCAAAAAAAAACAACAGACTTCCAAAAAAAAACACTAGAAAGTGAAAAATAACTTTAATTTCGGAAGTCTGTATTATAGTTTAGTGTATTTTAGTTTTTTGCCACCGACTTCCGAAATTAAAGTTATTTTTCATTTTGTAATTTTAAATTTTAATCATAATATCTATGTGAAGTATTACTTGAAAATACCCTATAACATATTCATATACGACTTACGAGTTGTAGGTCGTGGGTTCGAACTCGGGCAGGCGCTATACTTTGTGTAAATAATTTCATCATCGGTGTTCTCAAAACGGTGAGGGAAAACATCGTGAGGGAACCGGCATGTCCTAGAACCAAAAAATCGAAGTCATGTGACATCTCTCAACCCGCACTGGGCCCGCGTGGTAAATTATTAGCCGACTCCCTGTTGATGAGAGGAGAACGCCTGTGTCTCATCTGTGGGAACATTATAGGCTGATTATTCTGTGATGTGTGTAATATTTGGTAGGACTTGTATCATATTTTCCAAAACTATCTACAGTCCATCCTACTCTTGATTATAAATAGGTACACTTATGTTTAATCAAATCATGGAAATTAATCGTTTATTAAAAAAAAAAACCGTATATTCAAATCACAGCTGTCATTCTTTGACAGTTGTTTGAAATGGCTATAATACGGCAAATTGACGTAGTGTTTCAGTTTTAGAAACATCATTTTCCCTGCATGTTGGGGTCGGATTCTAGTCTAACCGGATGCAGCTGAATACCAATATTTTATATGGAGCGACTTCCTATCTGACCTTCATAACCCAGTTACTGGGTAATACGATACCCCTTGGTAAGACTGGTTGTCAGACTTTCGGGCTTCTGACTACCCGTAACGACTGTCAAAGATCCAAGAAATAACAGCCGGAACCAACGGCTTAACGGCTTCCGAGGCACGGAGGGGTTTCGGTATGTAAAGATGGTCACCCATCCACAGACCAACCGGGGCAAGCGTCAGTTTTAGAAACAATTACCTAATTGCCCGCACCAACCACAAGAGGTTGGTAATCTTATGTATCGCATTATCAACCAAGAACAATAACTACCTACCAACTGAACATCCCTTTAAAGTCCCGAAATAGACTCTCAGTGGAATTTAACGAATCCCTTAGGTGGGTGGCCACTTTATACCGAGAACATCACCTTCAAACTAAAGTTAAAAGATATAGCTATTGTAAAGATTCCATCTATCTTTTCCTACTCCCTGCCCACTTGATATGTATACAATCGATACAACAGGTCTAAAAAAAGATCTAGGTCATATTTCGCTGTGTCTGGACCATAAATATCTATTGAGAAATGCATACAGCGATAGCTATACACGAGCAGTTTGGTCAAACGTTTTAGTATATTTGACTATTTTGTTTTTATTTATACAGTTTCTAACGGCCGGTTTCTTCATCAACAACTAAAGCAATAAGTGAAACTGACTTTTACTGTTGGCTTTTACTTGACATTTACTGACACTACAGCACATGTGTTTCTTCATTCAAGTAACAGCTAAAATAGTGAAGAAACAAATTTAACCGTGACTTTGACTTTTGTGACGTTCCTTTGGCTGTTACTATTGATGAAGAAACTGGCCGTAAGTAAGAGAATGCCACACCTCTTGTGTTTATGGAGCCTCATAGGCTTATAACACAAGGGAATAAATAGAAAGGGAAGAATTTAATAATGGTTAACAGAGAAACTTGCATTAACTTCATCAATTAGGGAATGTGAATTGCTGTAACCAGCATTTCACATTTGTAAATAGCACTCCTATTATAAACAAATCACGCAGATAAGCAAAGTAATGTCATGTTATTAGGATTATACAGTATGTTAACTAACAGAGGGCGTTCCCGTTAACCCGCAATAGTATAGCATCCATACATGCTAAAAAAAATATTACCATTCGAAAATAAAATGTTTTTATTTTTTTTATATTAAAATATTCACTAAAAATTTTAAATTGTTAAAAAGTTTTTATTTACGTATCAATTTAAAATTTTTAGGGAATATTTTAATATAAAAAAAAATAAAAACATTTTAATTTCGAATGGTAATATTTTTTTTAGCATGTATGGTTGCTATACTATTGCGGGTTAACGGGAACGCCCTCTGTTAATTAACATACTGTGTTATCGTTATTGAAGATTTCAGTTAGGTACTTATTTCTCAAGTAAGACTAAAGAATCTCACTTTTGTATAAAACAATCGTTTGAAACATTTATCACAGTACGTATTAAACATAAAACATAAAATAAAAGCTACAATGAATTCAAATATAATTAGCATATAGATTACAGTGAGTTACCTACGTAGTACGTAACCAACATTGAGATAATTCAAGGATCAAATTGCATTACCGGTGACGCACGCAATGGCTATTATAACTCCCCTACCTCCCCTCGACCATGGAACGAGCAGATTTCCAATAAGCCCCGTTCCACCCTTTCCGTAAACATTGTCTGTGACGGTCCCAAATACCCTGTTTTACTGGCAGACGGGCTAACTAGAGGAGAGAGGGGCAAACGTGACATGGTTCCATTTGTTTTACAGGTAGGTTTTGGTGGGATAAAGTTTCTTAGGCGCACTTGCAACACGAATCACTAAATAAATATAGAGTTAAACGAATTTATAATATCGTTATATTTTTGACAATCGTTTGAAGATGGTGGTGATGATGGTCAGAATCCAATGAATAGTTTCGGAGAAATGCGTGGACAAACATCACCTATAAAAATGTGCGTGTGTGGGGGTGACAAAAAGTATCTCCTGATAAGTCTGCTCGCCTAGTACCATACTTCACAAAATGTTATTCGGCCTGTGTGTTATTTTTCTAATAACAAGTTCTTCTAGCGTTGAGTGTACTTTTAGGTAGAACCGCTGTAACGCAACTGATCCGAGAAAAAATCACCCTCAAGATTACAATAAGGCCATAAACGGACGGGCCGTAGCGGACGTAATGCGACTCCCTCATACATGAGAATATTTTAAATACGTTTAACGCCAAGTTTATTTAGTGATTTGTGGTGCAAGCGGACCGTAGTGTTCGATAATATAATCTGGAATAGTCATTACTGTCTTGAGGGAAATATTTTGTAATTGCCACACAGAAAATCTGTGCTTGGTCTCCAAGTTGTGCTTATACTGAAATTGACAAAGTAGGCAAGTCCTTATAATTATAATAAAAAAAAATTTGTTAATAATGTGCGTTTACGCAGCAAATATATGTTTAGGGATACGGATTTAATGGCTCACAAGCATACGATATTATACTTATCGAATATCATAACCATCCATCATTGAATAAAATATAGTAAATCTGCAGCCCAAGTAGTCATTATGTTAAACTATTTTTATCGTAAATACCGTCATCCTTGGTAGGTTTGTAGGTATCGTCAATTTGTTGTGTTAAAGCCGTTTCATACAACTGTCAAATAATGACAGTTGTGATTTACATTTACGGATAATTGGTATTTATTAAAGACAAAAAAAACTATTTACACGGTACTAAGTTAAAAGACTAACTAACTATATAAATAAATACAAAAACATAAGGATATTTAGGCGTCGGCCCAGAAGACTGGCAGCATTGCTGCGTTGAATGGCTATGCTAATTCCAGAGGGCCGAGCAGCCGGCGAGAAATTTCCTTAAAAAGGAGACGCGCACTCGGGCCCCAGAGCCCCATGAGCCGAAAGTTACTTTACTCGTAAATTAGTAGTCAATTTTCTTAACAATAATGAATTTCCCTGACGGTATAAGAACGCTCACGCAGGCCCCTCTACATACACCAAATGAGACTAGTTAGCACTTCGTGACGTCAACCTCCCACCGTCATCGTTCACAATGTACTGAGTGGCTCTTTTCCACAGGAAATTGTTATAATGCCGTCGGGAAAGACGTGCGGGATTACAGGAAAGAGCCGCGTTATGTTTCTTTTTAGAAGAAAGTGGCTGTTTTGTTTGCCGATTGCGAACAAAACCGCCAATTTGAGAGCTTAATTTAGGGGATAATGGTAAGAATGTGAAATGTGGGTGTTGTAACTTTTTTTTTGTAAAATTATGGTTTTATCATTTTAATAAATAACATAGTCCGCGCGGAACTAGTTGGCCGCGCCTTAGGTATGTGAGCGGTGGGACGGAGGGCCGCAAAACTCAGTACGTGCGTTGGGAACCGCCGCCGCCTCACCCCTGTCCCCACCTCAGCGGCCAACTAGTTTCGCGCGGACTATAGGCAGAGATTTTCTAATTATACACCCATATTTCGCCAGTTATGTTTAAGTCCCATGTAATAGAAGGCGAGCCTAGTGCCATCAACTGGGCACAAATCCAGACTCCGGGCTGCTACTGAGAAATTCCTGATAGAATTAATTTGTGTCGGCAAGTGTTATTGGGTTTGGGTGTGTGACCGCTAGATCATCGAGGCTGTTCATTACTTTGTCAAAAACAATAGCTAGTGAACGACTTGGTGGTTTCAATACGTGAATACAATCCATGCAAATTTTCCACCTCATACGGTCGGTTTAATCCGTTGTGTCTGAACTCTAATATTCACTCATTTCAAAATAATATTTGACAAAGTATGTACTTACCTTTGTTTACACCCCTTTGGAAAATAAAGGTAACATGTTTAGAATATTAAACTTCAATAAACTAATAAACTTCAATTTTAATGGAAAACCGAGACGCTTCTATTGTATGTACCTACATATGTAAAAGTTTCGACACTTTCCTTTTAAAGGTAATCTACTAAATACAAAGAGAAAGGATCTCGTAAACCAAGATAAACCTTCAGTTTTAAACTTTTAGAAGTCTATAAAGTCTATACTTTAAAGCTCAGACAGGACCCAAAAAGGAATAGTGACAGTAAAACAAGGATTTTAGAGTATTAGAAAGTCTAAAACGTGTCCACTAGATAGAAGAGTAAATAAATAAAAAAGGACTATCGTGGGTGACGGACATTTTAAGACTTTTTATATAAAAATCCAACTAGAAGCGAAAAAAACTAACCAAACTAAAGTTTTGTAAAGTCTAAAATCACTGGATAACAAGGATCTTCAATGTTTACTAAATGGGAGTAGTGACAGACAGCTTGAAGCAATAAATCTCGGGAAGCATTTATTTAAGTGCGTCCTTGCCCTTCTCAAGTGCGCCCGCCCCCGCGCACTCCACGCTCAACTTGATGAAGACTTATAATGAAAATGAAAACCTGCTGATTCTTAACTGAAGTGCTTTCATAATTTAATTTGTTTCAAATCGTCGTTGGAATATTTTTTGTGTGTTTTAAGATTTGGTTTTATGATAAAGTTACACAGAAAGACGTTTTTAAGGGAGCAGAGTTTTTGTAGCGTAATATAAGCATAAGCGGCCTATAATGTTTCCGACACAGACACAGGCCACAGGACACAGGCCTGCTCTCTTCGAGAGGGAATGGGCTGTAATCTACCACGCGGGCCCAGTGCGGGTTGGTAGATGTCACATTCACATGTCTTCGAATTTTATGGTTCTTGGACATGCCGGTTTCCTGAGAATGTTTTCCTTCACCGTTTTGAGAGCAGTGGTAATGAAATAATTTACACAAAGTAAAGCGCTTGTCTGGTTTCGAACCCACGAATGAACCTATGACGAACACATAATAATTCGCGGTCGTTACCACTGAGCCACCACTGCTATCTATGTTTTTATAAGTAGACAATAAAAAAGGCCAAAATATTACGTAAATATTATTGTCACGGATATTACGTTCCTGAAATTCATCAAAGCAATAAATAATGTTTTGTGAGTATGAAGAATGTCAACAGGAAATTGTGCCGTCTCTCAGTAATATTATCCGAATGAACAGAATAAATTCAACGGAAAATTTCCTCCATATACCTGGACTTATTATATTCGCAAACGCGTTAATGAAACTGAAACCTTACAATTCTGCGAAACGATAAAATTAATTTCGTCGATTGAAAGCACTTTATTCTGACGACAGTTCCTGTTACTTAGAGAGGTCCAATAATATCACTACTTCTAGTTTAGATTAAAACCGCGAAAAAATACTGCATTTTTTGCATTTTCACAAGCTTGTGCAATTACCCATCGGTAATTAAGAAATTGACGAGCTTCAGGCTATATTGGTTTTTAATTAAACCGTATGAACATACTTTTTTTTAAATAGTTGATATATATACCGACACAGGAACGCTTTGATGGTTTTACTGCCAAAGGAATTCATTATTACATGATGAAAGTTTTTATTAATTATGTATTCGAGATATTGCTTCGTGTTTTACATGTTTTTAATTAATACGGCATGTGTTCGGGGAATACGGATGGCTGATATTTAAATTACATTAAACATTGCTCACTTTTTATTCCTAAAAGGGGTGAGCAGAGTTGTAGCTGTACTGTTGATGATTGTAGGGACGCAATAACTCTTCCCCATATCAGGGGAACTAATACCATTACGATATTTTTACTTATTATATATACATAGCACAATCAGCCTATATCTAATGTTCCCACTGGGACACAGGCCTGCTCTCTTCGAATGGAAATGGGCTGTAATCTACCACGCGGGCCCAGTGCGGGTTGGTAGATGTCACATGTCCTCGAATTTTTGGTTCTTGACATGCCGTGTTCCTGAGAATGTTTGCCTTCACCGTTTTGAGAGCAGTGGTGATGAAATATTTACACAAAGTAAAGTACTTATAATGTAAAAGTACTTACATATGTAGATACCCATTTATTAGCTTTCACGTGTGTAATTATTATAAAGTATGCGACACAGACATCAATAGTAGACACTCTCACCGCCCTGCAGTCCGCTAGCGGGTCGTAAGTTTTTGAGTAAGGCACGTCATCTATACGTTTTTCTATAAGAAAAAATTACATGAATATGCTAGATCGCAGCGGACCACACGGCCTGCTAATAAGAACAATCTGCAGTGAGCCCGCCGCCGCACGCCGCCGCCGACCGCCTTACGGCCTGCTGTTCTGACCGCGGCTTTGCGAATGGGTCAAGATGCCTCCGGCGGCCCGCATGGCTTGCAGGATTTATAAATTCCTTATGAGTGGCGATAATGGCGCACTAGACAATGACGTCACTATTCTAAAATGGCCGCGAATTATCACTAGTTCACGGTATCCATCCTAGAATAGGGTAAAAAATACTAGGTTTACTTGCGGAATTATCTTTAATTGTTATTACAATTAATTAAGAAGAAATAAATCAAATAATTTTAACATGAACTCCATGTTTAAATTGATTACATAATTGTAAGCAAAAATAGTTTAGCAGTAACCGACAGACTATTAAATATAAGGTAAGAAATTGGCTCCTAATCACCCGATATACAGGGTCAAATCAAATTAGCTAGCGGAACTCCACGGACATGATGGGTATCGATATCTAAACACGATAAAACACAAGAAAACAGACTTTCTCAACTCATACTTCAAGTAACAACACAACTAGCGGTCGTGAAACCCAAAAACAATACATAAAACCTTTTTTGTTTTTATTTTATCGTGTTTAGATACCCATCACGTCTGCAAAGTTTCCCTAGCCACTTTAATTTGACCTTGTATGTGACAATACCTAAAAAGACACATCGCATCCAAAAACATAACAGCAACAATTTGCTATAAAATCCAATCAAAACCTCCGAAAGATACTCTAGCACTCAATAAATAAAGAGAAAAAAATTCGAGGGCAAGAGGAATCCAGACTCGTTCCACACGTATCCCTTGTTATAAAGTAGAACCCTTTGCAACGGCCCTCCTTGTATATTTGATGGACCACATTTAGGATTCATAGCCATCTTTGTGCCGCTACCTTGGATATGATTTATACAGACTGTCCTGCGACCTTATGAATAGCTTAAATTAGCTTTTTTTTTTGTTAGCCTATTTTATGTCCCACAGCTGGGCAAAGGTGCGATCTCCGGCCATGTTGGCCCTGCGAATGACATTAGATCGTCACGCCACCTTCGCCTTGGTCTACCTCGACGGCGATGTCCTGCCTCAGGCGTCCAGTGAGTGACGATCTTTTAAATTGGCTTATATGTAGTAAAGTAGTCGTCAGTCTGTCCGGATCATTTTAAAAACAATGTCACTTGTTATTGTACGACTCTTTATGCGAAACATTAGACTGCTTTACAAACGCGAAAAAAAATTTTGCCTCCTTTCTGCAACTGTTTCTATTGTTATACTCCTGCTAGTACACAGAACCTACTTTATATATACCAGTGTATAGATAATGTAATGGAGATTCATTCTGAATTTGATTAAAATTGATTCAATGCAGTAGAAAGGAAAAAAACATCAAAATATTTCTAAAAATTTTCCCGTCAATCTGGTGTGAAACCTGAAAATATTGTAGCTTGCGAGAAAATCATTTAATTGTGTCAATTTTTTTAAAGGATTCGTTTCAACCATAGGTGGAACCCTATTGAAAATCGCTTTTTTATTCAAAGTAGTTTAATTATAAATAATAAAAAACTAACTAATATAATATCTATACCTATCTATGGTCTTTTTTACGATCAAATGAGAATTATGAGTCGTGCACTTTTGGATTGCCGATTGCACCACTGCTCTCAAAACGGTGAAGGAAAACATGGTGAGGAAACCGGCATGTCCTAGAACCAAAAATTCGAAGACATGTGACATCTGCCAACCCGCACTGGGCTCGCGTGGTGGATTACGGCCCACTCCCTCTCACAGAGAGAAGGCCTGTGTCCCAGCAGTGGGAACATTATAGGCTGAGTATGTTATACATACTATATACTATAACATAAAATAAATAACAGCATCCTAGTGAATTCACTCAAATGACACGTGAACACATCAATTTCGTCATGAAGTTCGTTAATGATACGAATTGCCCTGTCGAATGTTCATTCCTTCAATTGTGTTTCCCGCAAATAATATACGGACGATTCTTCTTTAACGGTCGCTGATAACTTAAGTTCATTCTAAGTTTCATTCACCCCATGACCCCTGTACAGAGAAAAACAAGATAATCCCTAATCTAAAAATATCTTCCAACTCAAAGAAAATGTTCCCACGTTCCTAATGCTTACTTACTTACAAACATTCAAGAGTCGTTTCAGCAAGAAATAATATTTGCTACACTTACTGAAAACCTGTTAAACATTCCCAGAGCCTTTGGAGTTTAACTAAACACACTTTTGCAAAGAAGTCGGAATTGGGGTCGGCTTCCAGTCTAACTGGATACTGGTATTCAGCTGCATCTGGTTAGACTGGAAGCCGACCCCAAGTATAGTTGGGAAAAGGCTAGGCAGCTGATGACTTTTGCAAAAAAGTCCCCTCGAAGCTTACAAATGGAATTTTCAACAGACTTCTAAAGGTCAACTGTTAAAATATGTACTACGTTGTGAATAGTTATTGCTAGGAAATTCTCTCAGGAATATTGTAGGAAACTATATAAATTCCATGACGTAGAAACTGCCTTTGACCGGAGAGAAGGTTAAGGAATAGTTGAGCTGTTTGCAAGTGACGTTTGATATTACAATCTCAGCGGGAGATCGTGGATGCAAAGCAAAGTGACTGCTCTGGAAGTTTCAGTGGGCGATTCATTTTGAAAGAAGGAGGATGTTTGGCAGTTTTTGGCATTTCTGAGGTCATTAAATTTTGTTTTTTTTTAAAACTAGCTGTGCCCCGCGGTTTCACCCGCGATAAAAGTATTATAGTCCTTTTTTATTGATTCCCTTTACAAATCTCCACCCCCTTTTTTACACCCTTAAGGGATAATTTCGGGGATAAAAACTATTCTATATTCTTCCACACAACTCAAACTATCTCCATACCTAATTCCATCTAAATCGGTTCAGCGGTTATTGATTCCCCATACAAACTTCCACCCCCCTTTTCACCCCCTTAACGCATGATTTCTGGGATAAAAATTATCCTATGTCCTTCCCCGGGATGCAATCTATCTCTCTGTAAATTTTTTATCTAAATCCGTTCAGTGGTTTAGGCGTGAAAAGGAGGATACAGACAGACAGAGTTACATTCGAATTTATAATATTAGTATGGATGGATATAGAGGGCAATTTAACCCAGGTACGAACTGGACTTTCTGCACACTGCTTAGCGCCGTGATTTGAAAGTACAAAAGTCTGTCTTTTTGATGCACTCTGTGGGATTCTCAACGCTCAGCTCAATATCGAGAGTTGAAAATTCAGTGCGCCGTAAAAAGTCATCGCGTCAAAAAATGGCCCTTGCGAAACTGGAATTACGCGTTAATAAAGTTTCTGCCACAATAAAACGTGAAAGGCGACACTGACGCTGAGGCTTTGAGCGCTTTAAAGGCGTCAAAGGAGTCCTGTGACCAACTAATGAAGGAATTAGATGACAATGAAAGGGTGCTCTTTGATGCCCACGAAAAGAATAGGAAGTTAAAAATTGAAATGGCTCAGATATATACTCAATACACTGAGGCCATAGAAGAACGGGATAGACTTCAGCTTATTGTGGACGGGTTCAGCCAGTGTAGCGTAGAGTATGAACAAGCTCTTAGCCACAAACATTTCTTACAACAGCAGCTACATGAGGCTCAAAGTCAGATTACAGAACTCGAGACTACAAACCTTAACATCACTGCCTCGCTGAATCAAAGTCTGTTCAATGAGTTGGTGTCTATTGCTCCCTCAATGGTTTCTACCATAAAACCCACTTGCACTATTGATTTAACAGATGAATCAAAATCACATAATTCAGTGAGGGTAGTCACTAGTAAAAATAAACTTAAAAAATACATCAAAATTAATAAATACATTGTTAAAACCCAAAAAATGGTAAAAAGACAAAAGTTCTTTATTAAAAATGTTAAGCTTAATAGGGAAAGGTTAAATTTGCTTAAACAGTTAGATATGTATTCTTTTAATTTGGAGCAAAGTACTAGGAGATACCACATTGACACACAAGACTTGCAATCTCAACTTGACCATCTACAGGAGAAACTAACATCAATGACTAACAAATATAATACCTCTGAAGATCTAATGAGGGAATATGTGTTGGCAATGAATGAGCTGGTGAACTCACAAACAAACAGCTGTGAGCACTGTCAAACACCATCCAATGTACCTACACCAGACCATTCATTGTCAGCATGCAATACCACATTACCGCATCCTTGTGTTGATTTGACAACTCCCTCTGTTACTAGTTCCATTATACCATGTAAACAAATTGTGAATCATGATATTGTACTATTTTGTGATGAGATTGGAAAGGACTTAGGTCACTTGTTGACAGATGAATATCCGGGACAGTCAATAATAAATTACTGTATGCCTGGTTGTTCTTTATTTGATATTATGAAAGAGATTATTAAATGTAACTTTAAGCAGGAAACAACTTTATTGATTTTTATGGGAAATAGGGGTAATTTAAATAAAGGAGAATTGCTCCAATATCATAGAACATTGTGCAACCTTAGTTTAAGAAAAATTGTTTTGTTTACATTCCCCTATAGTAACAGTTTGCCACAGGAAGAAAATAATTTAAGATTTGAAATAAACATGACATTGCACAATTTGACATATAATGATAACCAATTCCACTTAATTGATACTAACTATTATGTTGGTAATAATTTGTATTTGACAAAAGATAGATATAACATTGTTATGTACTATCTTACTAACTATCTCAAAAGACAGATAGCTGTGTCGCTATCATATTTTTTTTCTATTTCAGCCAAACATTTGGCTAAACAAATTGCTCCTTTTGAGCAATGCAATGACTTTTCAAACGATTCTGTCAATAATTTGGTCAAAATTAATGACATTAATCAACATTTAAATTAGAAATTAGGACAATAGAGGCAACCTCTTGCAAAAATGTACCTAAAGTAAATAAGTCAAATGAAAGTGTAAAAAAATTAAATAATATCAATCTGGTGCATCAAAATATTCAAGGATTTTTAAACAAAGACTTAGAAGTAGAATTATTCCTGAATTGTAACAATATAGATATTCTTTGTTTGACAGAACATTGGCTTAAAAGCCACCAGTTCATGTTCAATTTTAGTAATCACCAGGTTGGTAGTTCATTCAGCAGAGTAAATGCTATACATGGTGGCTCATTAATTTTAATAAATAACCAGCTTAAATTTAAGGACCGAAAGGATATTGTGAGCCTCTCTGTTGAACGGACAATTGAAATAGCCTGTATAGAATTGGAGCAGTTCATTATATTAAGTGTGTACAGACCTCCTTCAGGATTGTATGATTGTTTTGAAAAGGTAATGGATGAAGTTTTGCACAAAATCTGTAATACAAACAAGTCCATCATCATTTGTGGTGATTTTAATGTTAATTTGTTAGAAAATTCTGGGTTAAGTACTAAAATTATAAGTTTGTTTCAGTCATACAATCTTGCTAACCAATTTTTGGAGCCCACTAGAATAACTCCCACTAGTGCCACATGCCTAGATAACATTTATACAGATGTTATACCAACCCACAAAGAAATTATTAACTTGATAGACTCAGATCATTGCGGACAATTACTCACTATTCCAAATCAAAACAAAAAAGTTACTAAAAAGATATCACTGTTAACCCAAAAACAACTAATCGATTGGAAACATTTAAAACTAAACTCTTGAGTAAATTACCACTTTTATTAACTAGTGATGACCCTAATCAACAATATAATGATTTTTTTAATATGTATTGCGAACAATTTGATAACACATTCATTCCAAAGACATTATCGGTTAATAGTAACGCTTCCTTCAGTGACTGGGCTACCATTGGTATACATAAAAGTAGAAAACGACTTTATGAATTATATGAAGAACGGATTTGTATAAACACTGATGAATTTAATTTATATGTTAAGAATTATTCTAAAATATTTAAAAAAGTTTGTAGTATTGCCAAGTCACGTTATTTGAGTTCAAAAATTAAAAATAGTAGTAACATTATTAAAATGACTTGGAATGTCATTAATAGCGAAACGGGAAGGTCATGCAAACGTAGTAGTGACTACAGCCTTGCTATTGATGACAATATAATTAAATCAGATTCTCAAGTCGCCGCGGCCTTTGAAAATTTCTTTGCAGACATTCCCGTATCAACTACTAAATCTCTAAACTCATCACCCACTGCTGCAGAGACTTTACTTAAAGAAAACGTTCCAGTTTGTGATTCTGAATTTCACTTCCAATATGTAACCTGTACAGATATAATTAAAACCTTTCACACATTAAATGTTAAAAAGACCGCAGATCTATGGGGTAATTCTGTGGATGTTGCCAAGTCCATTATAAACATTGTAGCTCCTACTTTAGCTGTTATATTTAATAATTGTATTGACCGTGGTGAGTTTCCTGATCTTATGAAAAACAGTAAAATAATACCGTTGTTTAAATCGGGTAGTACATCAGACCCTACTAATTATAGACCTATTTCAGTACTACCTACCTTTAGTAAAATTTTTGAAAAACTTATTTTAAATCAAATGCAAAGATTTTTTAATAAAAATAATTTACTACATAACAAACAGTTTGGTTTTACAAGGGGTCGTTCGACTACCGATGCCGGAGTTGAACTTTTAGGACATATTTATAATGCATGGGAGGACAAATGCGATGCTTTGGGCGTCTTTTGCGATTTGTCCAAGGCATTCGATTGTGTTCTTCATGAAACATTAATCAGGAAACTACACCACTACGGAATCCGGAACGCCGCTCTGGATCTTCTTGCTTCATACTTGAGTAAAAGGATTCAGAGCGTTGACGTTAATGGAAAAAGATCACCCGGATCTATAGTAACAATGGGAGTCCCTCAGGGCTCAATTCTTGGTCCTTTCTTGTTCCTTATTTATATTAATGACTTGCCGTACCTCATAAAGGATAATCATGATATAGTGTTGTTTGCAGATGACACTTCACTTTTATTTAAACTCAAACGTCAGCAGCTGGTTACTGACAATGTAAATAGCGCCCTCGCAATAGTAGTTAACTGGTTTAATGTCAATAACCTACTTCTTAACGAAAAAAAAACTAAATGTATTAAGTTTACGATACCCCACGTTAGACAAGTAGAAACTAGTGTTCTCATAAAGGATGAAGAGTTGAAACCCGAAGATACTACAGTTTTCTTAGGCATTACTTTGGATGCCAAGCTTCAATGGGGCCCCCATATAGATAAATTGTCAAAAAAGCTTAGCTCTGCAGCATACGCCGTTAGGAAAATTCGTGATTTAACTGATTTAGAGACAGCCCGTTTAGTTTACTTTAGTTATTTTCATAGTGTGATGTCGTACGGTATTCTGTTGTGGGGAAATGCCGCCGATATTCAGACAATTTTTATTTTACAAAAAAGGGCAATTCGTTTCATTTATAAGTTAAGTCCCAGACACTCCCTCAGAGACAAATTTAAAGAGATTAATATAATGACTGTGCCTTCTCAGTACATTTATGATAATCTTTTGTATGCACATAAAAATATTAATCTGTTTAAAAAATACAGTGATATCCATAACATAAATACTAGGAACAAACACAAATTTGTTGTTCCTACAACAAGGCTCAAGAAAATAGGTTGCTCGTTTAGATGCCAATGTATACGTTTTTATAATAAACTTCCTAGCCACATTCAAGAACTAAGCCTTAATAAATTCAAATCTTTTATAAAGCGAAAACTATGCCAGAAAGCTTATTATACTGTAAAAGACTATATTGAGGACAAAAAAGCTTGGGATTGAGCTGCTCCAATATGTTTAGACAGTGAATGTAGTTTTTATTTTTTTTTGCTATTTTACACTTTATTTTTCTTAATATCTATGTACTTAAACAATGACATGTACATTTACTGTATCAAATATTATATATTTTAATTATTTTGAATGTGAGGACTATGTGGGTCATTGTTTCCGTTTTAATCATGGTTTGGCAGTTTGAGTAGTTTATGCGGCCTACCCGAATGTCCGGTCTTTGGTATTGTTCGTCAAATCGTTGAGCTCCTTAAGTTCTGAGTTGAGCTGCACGGTTACTGACAAATGCGTGCACTGACTGGACAGGTTCACTCAATCTGTGTGGTTCTTTCCTCAAAAGACCATTTCAGACACCAATCTACATGGTCCTCAAAGATTATGTCTGGATTTTTATATACACATTGACATTTATTCATTTTATATATACAATGACATGAATATTTACTTTGTAAAGTATTTTTATTTTATTTAATTATTGTGAATGTGAAGACTATGTGGGTCATTTCTTTTTTCTGTTTTCCTTCTTAGTTAGTTTTAATCATGATCTGGCAGTTTGAGTAATTTACGCGGCCTACCCAAATGTCCTTTCTCTGGTATTGTTCGTTGAATCGTTGAGCTCCTCAAGTTCTGAGTTGAGCAGCACGATTTTTGACAAATGCGTGCACTGACTGGACAGGTCCGCTCAATCTGTGTGGTTCTTTCCTCAAAAGACCATTTCAGACACCGATCTACATGGTCTTCACATGATCTGACCAAGATTTTGTCTGGACTTTAAAAGAGACTGTGACCTCTGAGTTTGTTTCGGCCTTTCTTCTCAGAGTAGTCAGATAGGAAACGCCGACCTCATCTAGCTTTAAAAAAATATGATTGACATGTAAAAGTGTTTGTACAAACCTACTTACAGAAATAAAATCATTTATCATTTATCATTTATCATTGACATAATAAGACACGTACACAATATCATTATGTAAACCATACCTGATGTTACAGAGCCCAAAAAAGTTCCCCAAAAATAATCTCAAAAAGTAACAATGAAAATGATCTCATTTAAAAACAGCTGTGTTTATACAACGGAGAGTTTAGTGGTCACAGGTCACATTCCGTGGTCACGTCTGCGTCCCGACCACAGAGCAATAAAATTAGGTCCGTTCGGCATCGCGTGGGATCCCGATGTTGAGTTGGAAACGACGACAAAGACGGACCCGTTGTTCCTAACATGCTCAATTATGAAAATTTATTAATGTTTCTTGAAGGGCATGGCCAGAGTTTTTTGTGCGTCTGTATTTTTGTAGTAAAAGAAACTTGGAGACTCTTTTTAAGAGAGTAATTTAGGCCAAGTAGCAAAAAAGCTCTCATTTTTTATCTGCCCATAATTTCATTTATTATATAAGAAAATATAATTATGTTTGAGTATTATTTAATATACGTGGAAAACATGTATAAAATGTTTGTATTCTTTTGTCACTACTTAAGTATGTCATTATAAAATCCTCTTTTCTACTCTAAACTCAAAGGGAGGGCTTTCAAATCAAGTAGCGGTTGGAAGCCGTGCGGTTTCTCCCACTCGGGTTACAGTCGGCGTAATAGAATAATGACCGGTTTCAGTAAGCAATGCTAGATAACTGGACAGTATTCCCAAGTGCTTTAGTCTGTCGACTAGTGAGATTCAATAGGTTAACGTATTATATCAGATGAATAGTTACGCAACGAAATCTCTCATTCAGTCGTCAGTAATTTGACTTTCGAAAGAAGAAGACAAAGCGTTGTGTAACTATTCAGACCTATGTGGACGCTATACAACGTTTATTAGTAAGGGGGTAATATTATAAATTCGAAAGTAACTCCGTCTTTCTGTATGATACCTTTTCACGCCTAAACCAGTGAACGGATTTCGGTAAAATTTGGCAAGGAGGAGGGTGGAAGCAAATTTGGCCGTGGAGGTGTCCTGGGGACGAATTTAGGCTACTTTTGTCCCTCGTGTTTTGTCTGTTTATGTCTGTAATTTATATGGTGTACATAATAAAGAGTATTCTATTCTATTCTATTCTTTGCATTTTCCCGTGGAATTTTATCCGACATTCACGCGGGCTTATAGCTAGTAACATAAACTCATCTGATGAATAACCGGATAAATGTTACACCTCTGCCTATTCCGAGGAATACAAGCGTGATGTTGTGTTAATGTTAACACAAAAGGTAAACGTATCAAATATCGTACACAACATTAACAACATAATATCAAAGATAATAAGAGATACGCGTAGCCCGTAGCGCTACGCCGTAGCAGCGTAGCAGCTCTACGACCAAACGATTATAATAACTCGGTATGTTATTATTGTATGATCGTAGCGGCTCTAACGTAAACGGCGTATTATTATTACTCTGTATCATTTATCTTTTTCATAATATAAGATAAGCTTATTGTTTATTATATATTTTTTATTTATTTAATTCCTATGTTACTATTTATTTATTGCTGACAACTTTACAAAAGTATTTAAAATAGGTTAACTTGTAACAATAATACAAATGAATGCTTTACAGAAAAGCCAAAGCTATATCCATTTCTAGAAACGTTTCAACTCCAGCTAATATCTTTTGGCAGCCAGTCAGATACTCAGAATGTACATAGTTACAGGCATGGAAAACATATATTATTCTAATAGTAGGTATAGGATTTCGTTTAGTGTAATGCGTTCAGGTCGTTCACCGATCAATACTGCCACCCATGTCATTATAGCAGAGTCGTATTGAACCTAGGTTTCTCTGTCGCAGCCAACTGATTTAATTAGCCGTGGCCGTTCAATTAACGGCTTGAATGATATTCAATTACAGTTTAGATTGGAAGTCTGTAACCAATCACGCGCGAGCCTATTTGTCGCAGTAACTAAGCCAGGGCATCCCGACCAAATGGGTTAGGTTAGGTTAGGGGCACTCTCCTCCGAGGCACGAGTGTCGTGTGCTACGCGGATGACACTCTCCTCACCGCCCGAGGAGAGAATTTCAGGGAGGCGGCCAATTTGGCCTCGGCGGGCGGATCCTTGGTCGCGGGGAGGATCCGCCACCTAGGTTTGACGGTGGCGCTGCACAAAACCGAAGCCGTGTTCTTCTACGGACCTAGGCAGCGTCGCCCCCCACCTGACGCCCACATCTTCGTGGAGGGCGTCAGAATTGAGGTCAAGGCCCAGATGAAATACCTGGGCCTTGTAATTGACAGCAGGTGGCGCTTCGGTCCGCATTTTAGCGGGCTGTCGTCGCGCCTGCTGAAGACCGCGGGCGCGCTGTCGTGGCTGCTTCCCAACTTGGGGGGGCCCAGCGCACGATGCCGGCAACTTTACGCCGGCATATTGAAGAGTATGGCCCTCTACGGAGCCCCTATCTGGGAGGACTCCCTCCAAAGGAGGGAGAACGCCGCTGCATTGCGGGCACCCCAAAAGGCCATAGCCCAGCGGGTGGCGCGGGCCTACCGTACGGTGGGCTTCGCGGCAGCATGTGCTCTGGCCGGCACCCCTCCTTGGGAACTCGAGGCGTGGGTGCTTGCCAGAGTATATGAATGGACGGCGGGGCGGAGGGTGAGAGGAGAACGCCCAGCCCAGGAAGAGCGGGAGGCCGTCCGGCAGGAGGCGAGGGACGCCATCGTCGTCCATTGGACGGGGGACCTCGCCACCGCAGCCTTCGGCCGCCGAACCCTCGACGCGATTGGGCCAGTCCTGCGAGACTGGCTCGAGCGGTCGCATGGATTCCTCTCCTTCCGTCTGGTGCAGGTGCTGTCCGGACACGGTTGTTTCGGATCGTACCTGCACCGAATCGGACGGGAGGAGACGCCGTCGTGCCACGACTGTGGCGCGGCGGAGGACGCGGCGCAGCACACGCTCGAGGTGTGCCCGTCGTGGTCCGAGCCGCGCCGCAGTCTCATCGCGGTGATCGGACCGGACCTATCACTCCCCGGTTTGGTTAACGCCATGCTGAGGGATGAGAGGTCCTGGGCGGCAGTCGCCTCCTTCTGCGAACATGTCATGTCCCAGAAGGAGGCGGCGGAGCGTGCGCGGGAGGAAGATCCTCACGCGGCGCTGCTCCGAAGGCGGAGGAGGGGTCGAAGAAGACGTCAGTTTGACAGTCATCTCCGACTCCTCCCAGATGGAGGCCAGCAGGCAACGGGTGCGGGGGCACCCTTACCTGTATTGCACAGGCCTCCACCAGTGTCGGACGGGAATGGCCAGGTGTCCCCGGCCATTCCCGTAGCCCCCCAACTTGGGGGGCATGCGGGGCCCGCCAGCTAGGCGGGCATGCGCCGGGAGGGTTGTGGAAGTAAAGGCTGAGCCGGTTTCCCATGGCCCTCCCATCACGGCGATGTGGGTACACCGCTGAGTTTTAGTGGGTATACTGTCGGTGCCATTCCGACAGGAGTCCCACATACCCTGTCTCGACCCCTACGAGCGGGGATGCGTAATGCATTTCTCAGCGAAAAAAAAAAAAAGGTTAGAACTGTGATCAACCGCGTGCGAGCCGAGAGAGCGAAGCGAGGCGAGCACTACTTCGAAAGGCCAGGCGGTTAACTAAACGGCTAATTTAACCAACATTTTCAAATGAGATAATCCCTGTCCAAAAAATATCTGCCAACTTAAAACATTCCACATTTGCGCGCGTATTACTAACAGAGATTCAAGGGTCGTTTCAGCAAGTAATTGTATTTGTTACACTTACTGAAAACGTGTTAAACATTCCGAGAGCCTTTAGGCTTTTATTAAACATATTTTTGCAAAGAAGTCCCCTCGAAGCTTATGAATGGGATTATCAACAGACTTCTAAAGGTCAACTGTTAAAACATGATAAAATTGCTTCTAGAAATAAAACGTAGTAAGACACGATGCAACTTTTAACATAAATAATAGACGAACTAACTACACAACTGTGCAACATTATTGAAGGCGATGTAAATGGACTGTATATATTAATGGCTGGTGGAATGAAATAAAACTAAAGCTATGTGTTAAAAGGATTTTAGTGAACAAAAAATTAATATTAAAACAAAATTGGAAACACAATCCTTTGACAGATACGTACAAGAAGAAAAGAGCAAAAACAAAAGAAAGTATATCGTTAAAATAAAAACTATAAAAATCTTCTAAAAAGTTCAACTCACCCAAGGAGTTTGCAACAATTATCAATGTAGTAAAAACTGAATAGATTATAAGTCACAGACTTCAAAGTAATAAAAAAAATCTATATCAACCTTCAATTAAGCATTTAAGATAATATTCATCATTCAAGCCTTCCATATTTAAAACAACAATTACTTGAAGTCTTGAAACCCTGAAAGGAAGGCTAGTTTTATGCAAATGCTTTGGCCGATTACCTGTACTAACATGAATATATAACAGCCAACCACCTTTTTCAATCACACAGTCTCATTGATTTTAAGCACGAAAATAATGTTTAGTATTCAAGGCGTATCCTGAGCTTACATAATGCTTACATATTCTTTTTATATAATAAAAATAACGGTCTCGAAAATATTACAAGAGTTTCATAAAATCATTCGAGTTCATAAATATGTATTATGGAGAAACTTTGTTCTAACGTGTGAGACGCAACACGAAAGTACGTAAATATTATTATGTAAATATGTCTGCACATCTGTTGTATGTATTAAGTTGATTTATTACTGTTACCTTAGAAGGCTTTTTTTTGTGGATGGGAAATCATCAAATGACCCCTCCCGCTCTGGGTGGAGCGGAAGTGAGTGTCAGACTCTTACCGACTAAAACCCACCCGTGTTCCTTCCTTAGCCCTTTATATTCCGGGGTAGCGGTAACCCTTTCGGACAATCCCGCTACCCCGGCAGGCTTCGGCCCTAGCGGGCCCCTTCCTTTATGCTGACATCTCTTTGAGGAGCGCATGGAACACATACGCGCCGTCCGACACGGGCCTGGTCCTGATCTGACGGTGAGCTGCCCATTACTCTCCGTCCGCAGGCCCGCGACCATAGAAGGCTTACTATTATATTCTGTTGGGATCTAGTATTTCACATAATATTTCTTTTATTTGAAGACTAAAACATGTTTCATAACCAAAAAACAAAAATGTTTTTAGGGCAAAAAATTTAAGCAGGTTAATGTGCGTTTCTAGAAGGTAGTTGCATCGTTTCATGATTTCTGTATACCCACATAATAAGGTAAACAGAAATAGAATTAAATCGAGTTTACACGCTGCGCCGGCTCCAAAAAAATCGCATAAGAGCAAGAGAATGATAACGACATAATTAAATCAACACAAGGTCATTGCGTTTAGCCTTTGTCAAGCAGTGTTCTTCAATAGGCCGAGTTGATTGAATGTAATTAATGACGTATTAAACTAAATCGGATTAGGTCGAACGCACTCTCTGCACTCAAGGTTAAATTGACACTATCGCACCGTTTCTAGACGAAATGCCAACCTATCGGATAACATCGCTAGACTGAAGGACGTGGACTGTCTGTATTTTGTCTGGTGATTGTATCAAAAAGACTCTTGTGTTCCTTTAGAGGTCTGTCACGAAACCCAAATTGGAGAAATGTGACCGATTCTCTATATAACATAACATTACGCCTGTAATCTCGAAGGGTTATGCAGAGGTGTACCTATAGTACATCCTTCTTCCCATGGTAGGTAGTAGAAACTACAGAACGCTACCCGCTACTATCCTTACATACCTCCTTCCTCCTTCGATACTTTTGCCTCGTTTACGTTCATACATCTGGACATACAAACACACCGGTTGCAAGTACAGATATCTGTGACAATGATTATAATGATATCGTTTACATAATATCAATGATAGAAACACAATAATACACAAGTATCTAAAGCTCACTGTATAACGGAAGCAGGCAGTGCCAACTGAAGGAAACGCGAGTTCCGGTTGATGTCGCAATGAGCTCGCTGCGTGTTATCTCTTCAGTATTATTCACCTTGGTATTATTATAAATAAGTAGGTCATATAGTTGATTAGTTTTATTAAATAGATTTTCATAACGATATGTGGATGGAATAAATTTTTCTGGATTAGATTTTTCTTCTAGACTAGATTTTTAGAACTTCCACTTAGATTCCCAGCCCAAGTAAGGTAGGTTTTAAAGCTATTCTTGAGCACATAAATCTTGGACTTCTAAAAAAATAATTGTCTATATTAACCGGTTAAATGCCGTAATTACAAAAATAATTAAAAAGCCATTGTGTCTTCTTCGTGCATCCACGCAATGCACGTTCGGCATACGAAGAGTTCATCGTAACATACATAAAGTCCATACTAATATTGCGAAAGTGTGCCTGTCTGTTACCGCTTCACGCTTAAACCGCTGCACCGATTTAGGTGAAATTTGGTATAGAGATAGTTTGAGTCCCGGGAAAGGACATAGAATAGTTTTTATCCCGATATTCCCACGGAATCGAACCTTATACGGGTGAAACCGCGGGGCGCTGCTAGTCTTTAATATTTTACAACCCAATCGATTTTTACACTGTACGGATGACTCATGAATAGGAACCCTGCCTTGCCGACATTATGATCTAACCAGACACATAAAACATAAAAACCTATTCGTCAATACTTTTATACTAAATACAGGTATAACTGTTCTATACCTCTACTCGACCTCTGAGAGAACAAACAAGGTCTAATTGTATTAGCGAAGTGTCGCCATCTGTTGTCGGCTCACGTAACTAAATTAGTTAATTTGGGTCCAAAAGCTACGCATACGGTGTATTAGATCTTTTTGCTGATTCTGATTAGGACCGTAATTAGTTTATAGAGGAATGGTTTCTTTTTTTGGGGAGTAATTAAGGTTGATGTATTGTTATTGTTGTTATGGGACCAAAACAAGAAAATATAATGAGAATTCTCCTGAATATTCTTAAAAGTTAAATTTTTCATTGCTTTAACTGAAAAATATTTCAGTTTCATAAAGAGCCAAGACCACACACTAATTTCAAATAATTAAGAACTAATGAGCAGTGGTGGCCTTCATTGATCTGAGAGCAATGGTGATGAAATAATTTACCCTAACCTACGACCTACACCTCGTAAGTCGCGGCTGTTGCCACTGGGCCTCCACTGCTCCCTACAACTAAGTAGATAGCCGTAATACAATGTATAATTTCAGTTTGGTTGTAGAACATCGTCATTTCATCAATAATTTCAGTCCAGTTTCCAGTAACACCACTCTCTCTTGCTCTCAATAGTGCTCTCGCTCTTAGTGGGTGACCCGACAAGGGATTATATTAGGCCTCCGCAAACGTTTGTGACATAATAGGATCACACGAGTAACCCGGCTGTCAGGTGCATAGACACAAATCGGTCATGAATGTATTATAGCTATTGAGTGGTAGGAGAACAGTCGCGTCATAGGAACTGAAAGTAGAAGAAAAGTGCTTGGAAAAATTATAGAAAAATGTATGAGACAGCAAAATATCTTTTATTTAGATACTCAATATTTTCATGAAATTTTATGAGTCCAATGGCTTAGTGCTTAGTGACGCATCACGTGTACTCCTTTGTGAAGTTAGTGGAGCAGTGGTGGCCCAGTGGTATCGGCCGCGACTTACGAGTTGTAGGTCGTAGGTTCGAACCCAGACAGGCGCTTTATTTTTGTAAATTATTTCATCACCACTGCTCTCAAAACGGTGAAGGAAACATCGTGAGGAAACCGGCATGACCTATAACCAAAAATTCGAAGACATGTGACATCTACCAACCCGCACTGGGCCCGCGTGGTGGGTTACGGCCTACTCCCTCTCACAGAGAGCGGTCCTGCGTACCAGCAGTGGGAAAATTATAGGCTGATTATGATATATGAGTCCAATAAAAATCAATCTGCCTAGCCATTTCCCAACTATGTTAGGGTCGGCTGGGGCTGGGTTTAACCTGAAGCAGCTGAATATCAGTATTTTACAGTAACCCCCCGATACCCCTTGGAAAGACTGGTTGTCAGACTTTCGGGCTTCTGACCCGTAACGACTGTCACAGATCTACAAATGACAGCCGGGACCAACGGCTTACCATGTACTTTCCGAAATACGGAGGAGTCTCGTTATGTTATGGATGGTCACCCACCCATCCACGAACCAACCGCGGCATCCTTCGGTCGACCGTGCGGCTGTTATTATTTAACCACGAGCTCCTCCGTAAATTATACAAGTCCATAAGTCAGAATTTCCTCTTCAAAAGATATTCCTTTCTTATGAGATCAATCAGACACTAGCGAAGAGCTATTTTATGGATAAAACAATCAGCATTGCCAAGCAATCATAAAATCTTAAACCAATTGAAGGAATTATTATCAAGACTTCAAAGCAAATAAACGAACTAGGACTAAAATGAATAAATCCTGATATTCCATCACTTTCCACACAATTTTATCAGTCTCTATCAAATTGGTTTGACATTTTAAAAGCGAGGATGTCAGATGAAACCATTGGCAATCATGATTGAATTCAATTACCCGAAGTGAAGTGCATTCAGCATATAAAATGAGTTTCCAATTATAGCAGTTGTCTAGACAAGTATGTAGGTCACCTCAACTGTGCCAGTGAATGTCATAAAAGATGCCAGAAGGTAGAAAGATGTTGATAGGAATCTGAAGTCCTAGCACGAACGCGCGACATAAACGTAACGTACCTAAATGCGAATGATTTTTTAATCGAAAATACAACAGACTATCCTATAGCATTTTGGTTGAAATATTTGAAACAAACACACTTAGCATTATCACCCATAATTAGTCTTAAAAACTAAATCTATCTATGTATGTATACTGAAGAGTTTGAATGCGCTAATCTCTGGAACTACCAGTTGGATTTGAAACATTTTATAACCCAATTCTTGAGGAAGGCTATTTAACATCACGCCCACAGTCAAGCAAAAAGTCAGAAAGAACGCTAAGGGAAAACGAAATAATAGCGCGGGCAGATGATGCGATGCGACGGAGTGGGTCGGGAGAAACAAGGAAATTCAGGCGGACGAAGTCGCGGGCAGAAACTACTAAAATATTATATGTGTAGCGAATATGATCAATTTAAAAATTGGTCGAATTAACGTTACGTTTAATCCGCGCGTTCGCTCTACGCCTAGGTGTGATAACATGTATAAAGCCTTCGTAAAGAAATAGAAAGTAAATAAACACTATTTCAGCTAACGTAACAAAATAAAAATTGCCAGTGCGGATATCTATCGAATACAAGGGAAGTCACGTAAATCGGATTTGTGGTTCTCGCACTAACGGTTACACAAACAGACCAGAGACATTCTGTTTTATATTTTGATTGTTCCATATAAAAACAAATATAAAACAGAACGTAGACACTTTACAGAGATAAACATCAGTGGAGCCTATGGAAATGGGGTTTACCATTTCGAAATTTGAAACGTCCTGACAAAAGTCGGCCATTTGCAGAAAAGTCCAGACTTTTTAATCCTTCTTTTTTCAGCTATAATTTAACTATTTTGATTGACTCATAAAAATCCCTTTATTTCGAAATATCCGGACAAGACAAAGCCAGGCAAAGTAGAAACGTGGGCAAAAAAGCCTATATGAGAATGACAAAGGCACAGTTCACGAGACCATAAACTCACACCTATTTCCCATGAGTTTAGACAGACAATACAATCTCCATTCCGCGTGCTGCTTTCCTTTTATACCTACTATTTTTGCTTCATCCTCGCCCAAGCACCAAGGTACACGTGTGCCACAGTAGCGAGATCCACGCCCGACCTTATCAATCATGAGAACTTGCGTCAATCAATTACATTAGCGCCTGGAAGCGACACGTACTCTTCAGGGTATACCTACAACTGGGGTACAATTTTATTAGTTGTGAAGGTTTACAACATAGGTAAGTATATCTTCCTTGGTTATTCGAAATATAGAAGAAATTAAATAGACTAGACTGAATCTAGCTAGAAACTTAGTATATGTAATTGAAATATCATCGCTTCTCAAACAGCAAATGTCGTTAAATATGACAGAAGGTACGATTTTCATAATAATGTTTTATTAAATAAAAATATCTGTTGAAAATAGGTTGTAAGTCATATTTCACATCACTCATGAACAATTATGTCAATCAATTATATTAGCGCCTGGAAACGACACGTGCACTTCAGGGTATAGGTATCTTAACTGGGGTGCAATTTTATTAGTGGTGGAGGTTTTGCGACGTATTTCTTCCTTGGTAATCCGAGATATTAAGAAGTTCTTTATAGAAAGCAGAATCTATCTAAACACTAGGAACTTAAAATATATAAAAGGAACTAAATATTGAAATTTAGATCTTTTTGTGGATACAATTGATATTTTACTTTAGAGAACATATACCTACATATTTATAATATTGGTTGGTGGTCGCCTCCATACCTAGATGACGACGACGCGACGCTAGTGATGGCGCCGAACATGTTGCCGAATTCTGGGCCGAGTCCATTTAAATTGCCATCGACACGCTAAGAAAACGAAGAATGGGTCTCCTGGCTTTTTAAATTAAACAGCTCTTAATGAGCCGATACTCAATACTGAATCATATAACGCATTCCATAATGTGTTTCTAAGTATACATTGAGGAATAGTAATTAAAAAAAAAACATTATGAACAGTAGGAGAGAGGAATCTTTAAAAACTGAACGTATCAGTCTATCTAATGTTATTTGGGTTTTTTTATAATTAGATTTTCAAGGAATTCTATAAACTTCGCTGAATCTCGCCAAAATTAGGTAAAAGTTATTTAGAGGACAGAAATATTGAGAACGAGAAGTGAATCGTTTATGTAAAACAATTGCTTTTGTAGTAAAGTTTAGAGAACCTATTAATGGTCGTCCAGGCTTTTTTAATTAAACTGTAAATCTAAGAACCGAGTCTTAATTACCTAATTACGGGTATAAGTCCTTGTGGAACCTAATTTTGTTCCAAATTATATTAAGTGCCCTTAAATTTGAAAGCGAGAAATATCAGTAACTTTGTTTCAAACGATTGTATTTTATGATATACCCAGAAACGTTGTTTTAAATGGGTTTCCACAAAAGCATAAATTCTCATTTCTCAGTAGCAGCCCGGAGTCTGGATTTGTACCCAGATAATATAGGCCGCCTACGATAACATGGAACTCAAAAACAAAACAGGGGTGTGTATATAATATGTGGGTGTTTATATAATTCATCTCTGCCTACCTTTTCGGAGAATACAGGCAAGAAGTTAATTTTATTCTGCTAATTCTAATAAGTTTTCTATAGAAATTTGAAATTCCTCATATTTGGGAACCTAGATATTCTCATATTCTGTAATACAATCGGAATAACTACACACTACCTTAAGAATATGTTTGATTTGCAAATTATTTTGGCTGCTTTTTTGCTGCCCTGATTTTTTGCTGCTTTAGGGCTGATATTACCAAAGTCAGATATCTTTTATCCGTGGAATAAAATTGACGTCTGACAGTTCTAGTTTGGAAAAATTGTCAAAAATTCAATATTTATTCTCAGTATAAGACTTATTCTATTATAAAACTTTGTTGGAATGCACCCTTAGACAGATAAATACAAACTTTTTGGGAGGTTATGCTAGTAATATTATTTTATCTAATTTATTAACTTTTTCTGTTGACAGCGATGAGGACGAATTTTGTGATGCCTGTGATTCCTTTCCCTCTTTTTTATATACACATATTATTTAAATTGTTATAAGTCTGTTAGCTTATATATTATATATCAAAATTTTTTCAATAAAGTAATTACAGGTTCTTATCCACCCACACCACGTCTAAGCCACTCTACTGGTCGGGAGCCAAAACGCTGAAGAGTGGATTAATTAATTAAAGAACCATCGCCAAGACATTTTCCCTATTTAGAAGAATTTCTATGCTTACTCATCTTTAAATAGATAGATGTAATAATGAAAAACCATTCAAATATTACAATTTCCAAAAATAAACAGCAACCTCATTTAGTAGATAAAGGCCTTTCATGTTAACAAGTTGATAGAGGAACATAACATTCTCATTAGCGTTGTTCTGATACCCGACGAGACTCGGCTCCAGTCGTAACACTTTCCATTTTGTTTAATCTAAACGATTAATAAAACCAAGTAATATTATAGTATCTGTCAGATACGAGCCCCTAAACGAGACAAAACATCAAATGTGAAACGCGTTTTCATATCTTGCAGTTGAGATAGATAAGGGCATGTAATAGAGACAAACATATCCTCATTAGTCTATGGCACCAACAATTCTTTCACTTCCTATGATTTTATCCAAACCAAAAACTAATAAATAACACCTAAACTATTGCATTTTCCTGGAAATAATTTCGTATGAGACCCTAAACGAGACAAAACATCCTCATAAGCCGATAGCCGTTAGCCGTCGAGTCTCGACCACTCGGGTTTTTATATTCTGTGAAAATTGACTGATGAATCGTAAATTTAAAAAATAAATGGCCTTAGAACTGTGATAGGTATATCATTTGTTTATTTTTATTATTTTCCGAAAAAGAAATATATGCTCTGAAATTGAGACTTCTCGCTTCCTTTAAAAACAACTCGAAGTGCAAGTACCTATGTTGCATTTTCCAAGCAGAAACAAATTATACTCGTAATTATTATTAACTGTCAGTAAAGGGCTTGTAATCGAGACGAAGAACTAGCAGGGGATCGAGGGGGGTGGAGGGGGGATTCAAGGGATCAGACCGGAATAACTCGTGACAAAATATCCCCAATCGGAAACGGGTGGTGCTTGCTAAAGCCCGCACACAGGTGCTTAATAAAGAGTATTCTATTCTATTCTATTCTTAAGCCGCACGATTTTCGCTGCACGATGAAAATCGACTGTCTAAATGGCAATTCGGCTAGGCCTCAGGCGGAAGTCGCATGCGGCAGGTGACTAAAATCGACCATGAAAATGCATCAGTCGCAGGCGATCGCCCGCCGCATGAAGGTCGACTTTTTGATGCAAAATGAACTAGTCACCTGCGATTTTTATCGACCTGTGTAAATGGGGTGGCGATTCGGCTTATGAGGCGATTTGGTAAGCGACCATGCAGCCGCAAGGCGAAAATCTACCTAAATAGAGTAAATGCCCCATACAACTTCCTACATGAAATTTCAAATTGTCAATCAAAATTAAGTCATTTATTCAAACTATAACTGAGAATCAGCCGTTTTGAACGTCAAATAATATTCAAATAATTTCAGAACAGACAAATAATATATGAAAATATTATTTGTCTGTTCTGAAATTATTAGTCTGGTGGGTAGCACCCACCTGAACATGAGTTACCTTGGGTAAACCTGGAAGTCTTTAAACAGACTCCGGACACCGGTTGGTCGAAGCAAGGAAAACCTGTCCAAGTGAAGATTCATAGACGACTCCGCCTTGAAGTGTAAAAATGGTGATGTTCCACAAACGATGGGACACTTAATATTGTGTTCTGAGTGGACGCTGGTGATGGCGCCAAACAAGTAGCCGAATTCTGGGCCGTGTCCATTTAGATTACTATCGACACGCTGATCAGTCTGGTAAGAATCTTATCAAGACAAACCATCCTCGTTAGCTGATAGGCGTCGGATCTCATCCACTCAGGCTTTTATATCGAAAATTGACTAATGACCCGTAAAGTTAACAAAACTGGATAAAAGCTTTGTTTATTTTTACTTCCAAAACAAAATTACTTGCCCGTAAATCGTTATTTTCCACTTCCTTTAAAAAGCAATATCTTTTATAACATGTAATCAAAACGAAACATCCTCGTAAATCATCATAGCCAGTGGAACCAGCACCCTAATTGCGTTAACACACTATCAATCTCAATCTGAATCATTTTGAAAGGTATTGCTAATCCATTGCTTCTTATGTTCGTAAAATGCACAACAACGTAAATAACGCAATGAATGTTGTTGAACTGTCAAAATGAATGCCATTGCTACTGAGAGTATGTTACGCAATTACCTCGCTGGTGGATTCTATTACTCCCTACATGTACACTAATCTAAGGAAACAACTAATGAAACCTCAAAGATTGTGTTTTTCAGAACAAACAAATCATATTTTCATACTTGTCAGATAAAAGCCCTAAACGAGACAATACATCCTCGTTAGCCGGTAGCCGTCGGGTGTCGTCCACCCGAGATTTTCACATTCTGTGAAAATTGACAAATGAACCGTAAAGTTCACAAAAATGGCTCAATTGCGACTATAAAGCATTGTTTATTTTATGCAAAGTATCGTCTGAAAAATACGAGCCTTGAAATTGTGACTTTCAACATCCTCTAAAAATACAAGTTCTATGCTCTATGTTAGAGGGTTTGGTTTCCGTACTTAGTCCCCTAGTTCCCTAGGTGGACCATTGTGCGTGGGCCATGGCGGCCGTCGGTGGTTATTCCAACCAGTCCACCTCCCCCCAAAAGCTGATTATATCTCCTGGTCTGTTAAGAACATCTGTGTAAGATCTGGGTACTCCAAGCGTTTCTGCTGTCCTAATCTGGGTGACACCTGTGCATTCAAAGAGCACATGCGCAACGGTTTCCTCTGCATCCATGCAAGACCTGCATAGAGGACTGTCCCTTATCCCTATTGTGTTTGTTTAGCGAACAGTGCCCCGTGATGGTCTCCGTCACCAGGCGCAGGCCGTTCCTGTTCAGGTGTAATAAACGTCTGGTTAGCCATCTAAGCATAGCTTCCATCAGCTCAAGAAACAAGTTAAATGCAGCTTAGTTTCAGTGTCCTCAAACAATGATAATATTCCCATATCTAACTGATAAGAGCTTGTTTTTGAAACAAAACTAAACATCCTCGTTAGCCTATAGCCTACGGAACGGGGCTGAATCCACTTTTAATCTAAACTAATAACACCTCAAATATTATATTTTCCAAGAGCAAACAAATAATATTATCATCATCTGTCAGATAAGAGACAAAACATCCTCGTTAGCCGATAGCCGTCGGGTCTCAGTCTCGTCGACTCGGGCTTTTATATCGCGTTAATTAACTAATGACTTGCGAAGTTGATGAAGATTAATGGATGCGAGACGCGATGCCACTTTTGATCGTTTTTCTGCAGTTTTTATATCGAAAATATTCTTTGGTAGGTACATTTTCTTTCCTTTTTTTCTTGTGTACCCATTTTCATTTTCATGTCCTGTCTCTATCGTAGTTTTTAATCATTCTACAGATATCGAACAGAAGGAAAAATTTCGATAGTGAATGGAATCTTTTGCGTCGCAATCATCATCTCATCATTCCCCTTTTTCTAACCATGTCGGGGTCGACTTCCAGTCTAACCGGTAGCAGCTGATCATCTATCTGTCTAGCCTTTTCCTAACTATGTTGGGGTTGGCTTCTTGTCTAACCAGATATAGCTGAACACCAGTATTTTACATGGATCGACTGCCTATCTATACGATAGTTAGGACCCCTTGGTAGACTGGTTGTCAGACTTTCAATTGGTTTTCAGTCGTTAAAAATCAAAATCAAAAGTCATTTATTCAAACTAGGCTGAGATTCAGCACTATTAGAACGTCAAAATTACAAAAGACAGTCCCCCAAAACACTTCACCACTTCATAGTGCTTTCGCTGGGGAGAAGAAGTGGCACAACAAACTCCCCAGCAGCACAGCTGTCTATTCAGTTAGAAAATACTTGTTTGTATACAATACTAGGGTTAAAAATCAAATAACCAACGGCTTAACGTGCTTTCCAAGGCACGCAATGAAATATTAGAATAATACGTCTGTATACCATACAGTTTATGTTACACTGTCAATTAATGAACTACATAACGGACGAGGGTCGACAGAGTGCAGGTCATTGCCATAAAATACATCAAGTTGATGTTTCCTTATGTTATTGTTTACTTAGAAAATTTAATATCCTGAATGACCGTAGGAAAATGTATGAGTATGTAGCTATGATATGTAGCTACAAGGCTGCAAGGTAAGTTATTACTAAACTGTCTTTGGGTGAACAATAAACGTCCTTAAGGCGCTACCTCAAAAATAAAAACCGGGCGACTGATCTACTAAGCGAGCGAAAGTGATGCAATTACTTTTGAAACGCAAAAGAAGAGTGATGGCTCTAATGTGCGTGTGCTCGGAATAAAACGACGTATGTGCCAAAACGAATTTACTCCTTTTTTAACAAAATAAATGAAATAAATTTAAAACTACTTTGAGTAAACTTTGATATGATAATTTTCTATGTTTAAAGTAAATTCTATTGAATAACTCTTAAATGATAAATGATTTTATTTCTGTAAGTAGGTTTGTACAAACACTTTTACATGTCAATCATATTTTTTTAAAGCTAGATGAGGTCGGCGTTTCCTATCTGACTACTCTGAGAAGAAAGGCCGAAACAAACTCAGAGGTCACAGTCTCTTTTAAAGTCCAGACAAAATCTTGGTCAGATCATGTGAAGACCATGTAGATCGGTGTCTGAAATGGTCTTTTGAGGAAAGAACCACACAGATTGAGCGGACCTGTCCAGTCAGTGCACGCATTTGTCAAAAATCGTGCAGCTCAACTCAGAACTTGAGGAGCTCAACGATTCGACGAACAATACCAGAGAAAGGACATTTGGGTAGGCCGCGTAAATTACTCAAACTGCCAGATCATGATTAAAACTAACTAAGAAGGAAAACAGAAAAAAGAAATGACCCACATAGTCTTCACATTCACAATAATTAAATAAAATAAAATACTTTACAAAGTAAATATTCATGTCATTGTATATATAAAATGAATAAATGTCAATGTGTAGGTATATAAAAATCCAGACATAATCTTTGAGGACCATGTAGATTGGTGTCTGAAATGGTCTTTTGAGGAAAGAACCACACAGATTGAGTGAACCTGTCCAGTCAGTGGACGCATTTGTCAGTAACCGTGCAGCTCAACTCAGAACTTAAGGGGCTTACAGGACCTAAACGCAAAAAACGCAAGTTTTAGAAACAATAAAAGTATATGATCGACTACAGTAAAAAAAATCAAAAAAATATATGATATTCTTCAGGATAAATGCTAGGAAGATAGTGTGTTGAAAACATAATACAACTTATTTGGTACGATAGAAAAAAATCATGAAGATACCTCTAAAAACTTTTTTTTTACAACAAAATTCATACTAATATACGTACAATCATTATGATTTTTTGTCAGATTATTCTACAAGCAACATACTAAAACTATAGTGTTTTAGTTTTTTTGTCCAAACACTAGATTTTTCGTAAATCGATAATTGCTTCATATTTTGCAATAAATTACCAGCGTTGTGGCATCGCGCTTCTCTTTCTTTTCTATGCAGTCCGACAAAGACCGCGCTTTAGGTCATGTAGTCCTCTTAAGGAGCTCAACGATTTGACGAACAATACCATCTTAACGCCGTGATGTCGAAAAAAGTAAAAAATAGATATAACTTTGCAATTTTTTTTGTATCGAGAAAAATTCATTGAATCGTGTAAGTATTCCTTTTACATGATACTAGACCAAAGAGTCAAAAAAACATACCAAAAATGTTAAAACCCTATTCCACATACTTAACAAGTTACACGGAATAGAAAAACCACGTTTTTTTTCAATATATCACCTTAACATCATACATATACTTATCACTTACATGTATCTAATGACGGGCTATGTCTAAGCATTTTCGTCAAATTGGGCCTTTAAACAACATGTATGTATAATTGTATAATATCCAAAATGCCTACGGTAAATACCTAGACTACCTCCAAATCAGGTGGCCTACCATGATCTAATTAAAAACGATTCAAAAACAAGACATTTTTAGTTTAGGTTCCTAAACTGCATCGATTTAACTGATCTATGGACGTCATGGTACCAAACAAGTATGAATGAAACCAAAACTTGCGACTCAGTTTGGGGCAATCGCTGTCAGCAGATGGCACGGCCTAAACTGAATCGTTAAACTGACGTCATGGTACGAATTAGAAGAACAATTCAGTTTAGGTCCTAAAATGGATCGCGTTAAGAGCTTGTGGTAGGCCTCCAGAACTTTAAATAGTAGTCTTTTGTGAGTAGATTATGATAGGACCACAGAAATCTTAATAATAAGGCAATAGAAGTCGCATAGACGCGTGACCTTGTCGCCGCGCTTATGTGTTGGAGTACACAAGTGCACGCGGAGCGTTTGTTGCGGTTTCTTGTGTTATTTGAGACGCGGAGAGGTAAACATGGTGTTTTGCAGCATATCCAACTGCGGAAACTCGTCCAAAACTTGTAACTTAACAAATAAAGGAATAACATTTCATATGTAAGTACTTAATTTTTGAAATATTGTCGTTTTTTAGCAAATATAGACAAATCAAATATTTTCACTATCACTACTACGATTTATCACAAAATACGATTTTTTTGTCAAATCAATAATCATTAACGCTTAAGCTTATTCATGTCTACTATTACTACTGCTAAAAGCAGCAATGAAATTATAGTCATACGCAATAAACAAAAATCGCAGTTTGCGTAAATTCTAGGTACAAGCCGCATGAGTTGGCCGCAATTTAGTGACGTGCTACTACTATTCTGTATCGATAATTATTTACGTTCAGCTTAAATACTTCGTTTTACCAAATTGGAATGTATCATGTTTTTTTTTTATATTTAAATATGAGATGTAACCTTTTTCATTTTTTCATTTTCATTTCAATTAGTTTAGTTTATTAAGTATTTATAGTCCACCACTACACTAACTACCTCCCCCTTTTATTCTAAGTTCATACACAATCCATCCTATTTGATTTGGTCATTGTTTTTACACGACTGTTTTTTACTGTAAGGTGAAGTATTGGAGAGCCTTTAAGATTTGTATAATTATATAATAAACTAAATGTACGTACACTTATTGTTTTATTGTATTCCATTTCCTCTTAAATAAATCGTCTAAAAGGGCGTTGACGAAAGAAATACTTTCAATAAAATTAATTATGTATTGTTGCTGGACTCCTTGGAGATTATTAACACTCAACGGAAAAATATAATTTATCGATATGAGCTCGTAATAGTTTGCACTGCACTATTCTTAAGTGAGAGTGAGCACGCAATATCATTTTTTGCTTTTCGCACACGTTTCTTATTGGCTGCAGGAGTCGCGCCCCCTGTCATTATGCGTTTATGAAAAATATTGCGTAATGTCATCGCATAAAGTTTAATTTTGTAGCAGTAATGCAAAGTGCATTTGTAGGTGTAATTGTGTATCTATTTTTTGTTTATGTAGTAGTAGCTGTGACCCGGCGACACTCGTCCCGATATAAAATTTAGTACTATAGCATTTCTATTGCCTTATTATTAAGATTTCTGTGGATAGGACCTATCTGGTCTGTATCTGTGCCCGAGTGGGTAGCAGCCCCTCATGATGTCTTGTTCAGCGCACAATTAAAAATAACAAAGCTATGTTAGAGAAAAGTGCCTGAAGCGTTTATAATTATTTTGATCTTCAGAGGAACACAGGTTGCCATTTGTCCCCTTATAATATCAGTTTATTTTTGTATTTATACGGAGTAAACAGAGGTGGTGACATTTAAGAGAAACAACAACATGTTTATAGAAATAAGCAGGTGCCACCCTACATATTTTTCTTGTTTTTAGGGTTTCGTACCTCAAAAGGAAAAAACGGAACCCTTATAGGATCACTTTGTTGTCCGTCTGTCTGTCAAGACCCTTTATCTCGGGAACGCGTGGAGGTATCGAGTTGAAATTAAAACCATATACTCAGGGCTAACGTTCCTTTGAAGCTGTGAAAAAATCAAACTTCTAAGTTAACGTGAAAAAAGATACGGCCGTTTATGCCGCAAAAAACGTATATTTCGACACTCAGGGGAATCAAAATTTATAGGGTACTTCCTGTTGACCTAGAATCGTGAAATTTGGCAAGAAGCAATTTCATGTAGCACAAGTACAGGAAAAAATCCGAAAACCGTAAATTTGCAGTTAAATGTACCTACAACTTTGTACGGAACCCTCGGTGCGCGAGTCCGACTCGCACTTGACTGGTTTTTATTAAATAACATAGCGTCTGTATTGCCTGAAAGGGTAGCAGATTGTACAGCCAATATGTTATGTTACGTAAATCCCATGTTACAGGGTTAACACTGTAATTTAAAAACATTGTAAAAGCCAATTATTTTTGAAAGAGTAACCGTGGAGTTTCTTGACGGCTCTTCTCCATAAGAAACGACCAATTGGAACCGTGCACCTAACTTCTGACGTTTCATAAGTGCCCATGTAGGTTTATGTGAAATAAAATATTTTGATTTTGATATTGGGGGAAACCTATTAGGTACCATCACATCCAGGCCACGGGGTCTTTTTATTAACTTTTCAATAATGAAATACTGATTAAAAAAATGACAATGAGAAAGCATTTATTATCTATGACACCAATATACTTAACTACAATGAAAATGTAATCATTATTGACCTGCAGGCAACAATTAATGTTAGATACAGTTATTATAATACTAAAAATGTTTTAATATTTTAATACTTTTTCCTTCCTTCTCAAATAATAGATGTAAAACTACATTGATAAACATTGTAGTACCATTATTTTTTGTTATAACAAAGGAGTGTCCTGTTGTGATAATTGTATATTATATACCTATATCTAATAATATACAATCATCGATATATTTATTTATGCTGTCATTTGAAGTTGATTTAATCAATTTGCATTTAGCTTATAAATGTAAATGAAATGAAGTTTTATTTATTTACGATTAACGCAAATTTAATTCAGTGAGTCATAGTGCCAGAGAGCCCTCTACAATTATGAATTATATTTATAATAATAAATGGTCAGTGGGTCGTCTCAGGGGCGGATTTTCTTAAGTTTTTTTTTTAATTATCTTAAGTTAACATATTAAAGGCAAATTTCACCAAACGTTTATACCTAGAATAAGTCTTATCCTGAGAATACATTTTGACAGTTCTTCCATACTAGAACTGTCAGGTGTTAATTTTATTCCACGGATAAAAGGTAGATCGACTGTGGTAAAATCAGCCCTTAATAGTAAAACAGAAGTAAGGACTTCATACTCTCACTGGCCGGAAAAGTAATGGCGTATATATAATTTTCTGCGGCGCACAATAATATTATGAAACATAAATATTTTATATATGCTAAGTTTGACATAATATTATCCTTTGATACGTTTATCTTAATGCTATCTATACAATATGAGGTCATAATAACAGGACAAAGACCTGAATATAATTTTATCTAGTTCGTCACTAACTGGCCCATATCGATCTGAAGCATATATTTATTATGTATCTCCAAAAAATACTGGTCCATATAGGAAGGATATTGCGTAAGATTTCTGCGTAGTTCTTGACTTATAGGATGAAAACATACGTCCATACCAAGTCCAAGACTTATCATTTCAAAAGCTTGATTAATCTTATAACTTTCGCAATTACTAGATCTAATATTTTCCTCATAGGAGGTTCAATAAGCCTTCAGCAATTTGCGACCAAACGAATCATTACATATTTATTTATAGGGTGTCGACATAACAAAGCCCCTTTTCTATGTATTATGTACTGCGTAGGTATCAAATATTTTTACTCACAATATTAGTTTCTATTAACCCATAACGACTTTTTAGTTCCAATGTTGGTGGTTAAGAGATATGCTCAATATGCAATTACGATGTGATTTTAATTATTGTTTTCCACTGACCTGAGTCGACTGGTGCTATATCAGGGCCGTCGTGAGGCGCTAGCATCTTCATAGTGATGGCTCCAGGTAACACGCTACTTGACACCGACACGATGACGAATTACTTCACAATTTCACCGAAAAACGACGATTAATCGGGAAAATAAGGGAAAATAACTGGAGCCCAACAGGCTGTTTCGACACTGCACTATCGATCTGGTTCTGAGGGTAGTCACGCATGCGTGTGGCGGCTGTTCTCACGCATGCGCCGTCCCGCCGCCATCATGTTCAGCCGGAAAGACGTCATGTGACAGTTGACAGTTTTAAGGCGCGTTTCCGCTGTTAATAATTGACGTGCAATCTAATTTTCCGATGACTAATGTGTTTATCCGGCATTCAGTGGGAAAATGGATTAATTTCATAAAGCTGTTTTGTAATAGAATACGTTTGTTATGTAAACGCGAGGCTATCTATAAATACAGGGATTTGTCTATATTGGAGTTTAATGTTTTGACATTGTTAAGCATATCTGTAACGTGTTTCAAATAGTTTCAATATCACTTGTAGATTTACATCATCATTAATTTTAAACTGTTTAAGATTTATCTTCTCTTGACTATTGGAACTGGTTTTAATTTAGATTCTTATTGTTCTCTGGAATATGTGCTTTCAAACTTTTATTCGTCACTCATCAGCTACGTCTTGCTAGACTTTGCCACTGGGCTAATGATTATAGGTATTCTGATCAATTTATGACAGTCTAGGACTGAGTGCAGTAGGCTAAGAAGGGGAAGATATTTTGAAATCCTTTATCAACTTCAAGATACAGTCCGTTCACAGTTACTTAATTTTTACCTCTGATTTTGCCCCACTGTCCAAATTACAGTGATCTTTATGATCATTCTAATAAGGTTGCTGTTGGGTTGCTGCCACTGTAAAATCTGTCAAAATCATTGTGATCTTTATTCTCGTTAGAATAAGGTTGCTATTAGGTTGCTGCTGTCAGAGCTAAACTAACTGAATGGACTGTAAATCTGTCTCTGAAGTGTTCTTTAAATTTTCTTCTTTTCTCCTTCTTGTAGCCTAACTGCTAAAATAAGCGCCTTACACAGTAGGAAACTGGGTTTGAAGAAAACATTGCCATGGATGTTGAAAGGGAGAAACAACAAGTCCAAAACTTAACTTGTTATAAATTAATTTTATTGAAAATCGTAAATAAATTTACATAAAATATTAATAAATATTACATCACGTGTACAAACGTATTTGTTTGTTGTGTTGTGTGTCTGTGGCGGTGGCAGCGGACTGCGTGTATGTGTACGTGTGTGTGTGTGAATGTGTGGAAGGAGTGGTGTCTAGTAGCCGGCCAGCTCGGCGAAGGTCGAGTCCATCTCATCAGCCAAGCTCTTGTATCTGTCCTTGTTGATTCCGAGCTCATCTGTTAATAGATAAAGATATTAGAATAAAAATAGTACTTCGACAGGAACCGCGAGGGGCTGTGCCATTAACTTTCAGATCTAGGTAGTTTCATTCTGATCAGTTTGGGAGACTCAATCAGTAAAAGACTCTAAACGAAAAAACTTCGTGAAATTTGAAAAATCATTCTGCAAAAGGTTATTAGTGGTCAATAGCAGTACAAGTTATTGACAAGCCCCTTGGTAGTCAACTACTGTAAACTAGAAGAGGAAAGATATTGTCCTAAAACTAATAAATCTTCACGGCTAGATTGAGGCTTTTGTAATATAATAGCTAACCTAAATAAAGATAGAAATAATGTTGAAAAAACAGTGTCAATAGAATTAGAATTGTTACTTTTTTATCTTTTTAAATCATATTTTAGTAATAATGTTTTTTAATACATATTTATGGCGAAGCGGATAGCTTTATAGATCATTTTATATATAGAAAAATTAAGAGATTACCAACGTTACCTTGGAAGCATTGGTCCGCGGCGATAGCAGCAAAGCGAAAGACATGTTAATCACAAACAAAAAAAGCAGGGCTCACAGGGCTCAACACAACATGTGTGAAGGATTGTCGCAAATGCTCCGTAAATAGGTATATATACATCTACGCTATTCAATAAAGAGACAATCCGTCAAACATCCAGGAAGAGGTTAGGCCTTAGAAGAAACAGTTTAGAGACTCTGAAAAAAATGGAACTCGTTCTTGACAGCTAATCTAGTCGGGCTAAACGATGAACTTTGTAAGGGTCGAAGGCAATGCAAGGTGCCGTATCAAAATGGACTTTAGGGTGAAGTGATTCGGACGGTTTTGACTTAAACTACGTGCTAGGGCTGGTTAGTATCCTGTCAGCTCGGCGAATGTGCCGTCCAAGTCATCGCATATCGCCTTGTATTTCTCCTTCTCGCTGAATAATGCGTCTGTAAAATTTAGTTATTTGATAACAACTTACGAAACGACCCAACTTTATCCCGGCCTCTGCACTTAAATATAAGTAAGAAAAATGAGTTTTTTATTAGAAAAGTTTTGATTAAAAAGCTTTTGCAATTGAGAGAAGCCATAGTATTCTCTTTTTGTTAGAATAGTTATCAAGTTATAGAAGATTTCGTTACTTGATATTTAGATTTGTTTTAGTTGAATCATTGAAATTAATAAAAAAAATCTTTCTTAGTTTTTTTTTCATTTAAGCTGATTTTATGTTAATTGATTAGAGAAGACTTTGGTTAGAGTCGTACCTTCGAGCCTGTCGACTTCCTTCTGTAGTTTCTTGACAGTCTTCTCTGCGAACTCAGCGCGGGCCTCAGCCTCCTTGAGCTTGCCGGTGAGGGTCTTCAGCTGCTTCTTGAACTCCTCAACACGCTGGTTGGCCTTCTCTTCCGATACTTCCAGAGATTTGAGGGAGTTACCTACGACCTGAATGATAAGTTTCGTTAGTGGATTTTCGTGTAACATGGTTCTTTAAATTACTGTCCACCCATTAAGTGGTTCCACTTTAACAAATACTTCTTACTACTGATGTAGGAAAGTGTTGTCTTGTGTGTTGTCATAATATGATGAACATAATAAAGAGTGTTCTATTCTATATAGATATAGCTAGTCCATCTACATAGTTCTTTCAAATTATTGCTATTCATAATTATTTACCTTTAATTCCTCCTCAAGCTCCGAGATCTTGGCGTCTCCAGACTTGACACGGTCCTCAGCGACTTCGAGCTCGTCTTCAACGAAGGCCAGCTTGCGGGATACCTGAACATCATATGACATCATTTAAGTATAAGTTTTAGTGTTCTTATCAGTTCTATATGAGTATGCATAACGTAAACTGTTGTTTTGTTTGATTCCTCGTGAGTGAAGTTGAATATGCACTCCCAGCTTGAGTGGTGTTATTTCACTGGCCTGAACAAATAACCCTGTTGCTACATAATTTAATTTTATATCAGAAAGATGTCAAGAAAATACAGTGAGGAAAATATTGAGTACAAATTTAGATGGCCATAAGAGCAGGGGAAGCCCAAAGCAACAATGGATGAATTGTGTGAAAAATATACAAAAGCTAAAACGAGGAACTACTAAGATGGCGGAAGAAGCAATAATGCTTCGCCGACCCCAAATAAATTGGTATAACGGCAGAAAGATGACGAAGATAATAAATTATCAGAAGAAAAACTAGTAGGTAGATAAGAAGCCTTGGATGAAGATGTTTACCTCGTCGGACTTGCCGTCAGCGTCCTCAGCGAGCAGACGGGCCTCCTTCAGCTGGTTGGTGAGCTGGTCCATGCGCTCCTCGTCTTGCTGTGCCCTGTTCTCCAACACTTTGCACATACTGAAACAAACGATATGCCGTTGATTATACTGGTAAAGTTGCACCAAGTGCTTCATTATACGGATGAAGTAAACACCATGTCTTCTGAACTGGACTGATTTATACGCTGTAGAATAGAAATGTAGATATATCAAGGATCAACTTTGTCTAATTTATTTGAACAGAATCTTATTACTATACAATAATTAAATTTATTTGTGAATAAATGATTATCACCGCCTTTTACCATTAGGTAGATACTAGAAAACTCTTATTTCATTGTTAGTTTGGCAATTTTATATAGAAAGAAAATGATGTACTTATGTTTTTTATAAGACACGTTTATACGTAGGTTGATATTTGAGTATAAATAGAACTAAATTCAGAAGTCTCTCACACTCACTGGAATGTTCATAAACTCTTAGTAATATTTTCGTTATGTAGTTTTATTTGAGTTAATGAATCTTACATTAACTTAAATAGACTTACATAAAAGAAAACATTTCTGATATTTCACGGAATTATAACATTTCATAAAGCTAATCTCCAATTCACACCATGTTTCTAATTATAGTGCCACACGTAATCCAACTGTTGCTTTACTAATAAATCTAACGGCCGGAAAAATACCTGCGTCTAATAATAAGATTATAAAAATATATCAGATTAAAAATGGTTATGATTATAATCAAGGCATAACGCTGAAACTATACTGAGATTAGATTTGAAGAAGGGTTCGTTGTAAAAATAATTATTTTTGTCTTTAGCTACAATGACGGTAACGGTTGACGAGATTTTCCATCTCATAACTTGGACTTCCATAATAGCATGTAAGTAGCGAATTAGTCAACGGGGTAATTGCGAAACGCAATCATAATCCCAATGTCATTAATTTTGTCAATTCTACAATATTTATCGCGTTATCTACGTTGTAGAGTTGACGAATTTTTTAACAAAATGAAGCAATTGAATGCAAAATTTGCTTTAAGATTTTTCAGATTGTGTAACTCAATTAATGTGCAGGTATACTTTTATGTTAGAAACCCCAGGGGTCTCGCAAAAATATAGATGAAAACTCTTAAAAGTTATATCTGTTTTGTTAGATCATACATATGTTTGAAAGTACATCTTACCGGTTGTTCTCGTCAGCAGACTGCTGGGCCTCAAGCAGTTTCTGCTGGGCGGTGCCTGACCTCTCCTCGGACTTCTCGAGGTCCTCCTCAATCTGCTGCACCTTCCTGTTGAGGGAGGCGACATCAGCCTCGGTGGCGGTTAAAGTCTTCTCTTTCTCTTCCAAGTCCTTGTTGGCCTGTTCCAACTTGTTCTTGTTGACGATCAGGTCTTCCTCCACCTGGGCGAGCTTCTTCTGGAGCTCACGGACTTCCTCGTTGACCTGGAAAGGGGGATAGATTTTGGTGTTAGAATCAGCAGAGTTGGGCCTAGAATAGTCCCTTGGGGAACCCTGAGTTAGGTGAAGAATTTTCCTTTAGTGTGCGTCCTTCTGAAGGTTGCATAATTAGGGGTAAACTTGAATTCCGTTGGGAAATACCTCCTGACCCTTACTGAGTTCCAAGAAAACAATAAATATGCTAAGTAATTCCGATCCATTCCAATGAAACTTTATTTCACAGAATCGAGAATTATTTCATTTCTGTCACATAAATACTAACTAAAAATATATTTAGCGTGGGTAAAAATGGGACAAGTCTCTTAGGATTTAAATAGATTTATCAATTATGTTTATAGGCCTAGAAAAACGTACATTTAACTTGAAACATTTAGAAATATGGGTCGTTCTTATTTTTTTAGAGTGACTAGGTACATCAAACGTGACCCTCTGACCTCGATATCCCAAAGAGATCAGCGGACTTATCTAAACACCAATTTAGACAAAGAGATTACGAGATGTTGTTGTATTCATATTTTATGTCAGTACTTGAGTACCACGATTTATAACGGAATAAAGGCTTTGGTCTATGGCTTGATCTAAATTTGAATTGCTGAAGAGAATTTCCTTTCTTTTTTTCATAGAATGTAAATAAAGATGGAAAGATATGAATAGTCAAGCAGGGCAATATAAAGCTTGCAGATTTTTTAATGGAATAAATTAAAATAGCCTCCACGAGTGTACCTACTCAGACAGGAAGCCAGCTTCGTTGCCACCTTGCTGATTGAGACGGAAGAAGTATGTCTGATACTGAACTATACGTACCACCTACTTTATACAACAACTCTTATAGAGGCTTTCTCCCAATTGCCTACTGTAAATATAAAGTAGTTGTAAGTCTTTTCATAATGATCGAACTTTTTGCATATCTTAGAGAAGCTTAGGCCCAGTTGTGACAGGAATTTCTCAGTGGCAGCCCGGAGTCTGGATCTCTGCCCGGTTGATAGCAATACGCTCGTCCTTATTACATGTGATTTAAACATAACTGGCAAAATATGGGTGTACTATAGTTACCCCTTCGCCTAACTCTTCGGAGGTTATAAGTGTGATGTTATGTTATGTAGTAATTTCTGTACCTTTTCGGCGCGGAGGTTGGCGTCCCTAGCCTGCTGTTCGCAGGTGTCGGCCTTGTCCATGGCGTTGTCCTTCTCCAGCTTCATCGCCTGCATCTTCTTCTTAATCGCGTCCATGGTGGCGGCTGTGTGTCTTCTACGGTTCGGTCAAAAAATACGCCAGTTACGGCCTGAAAGAAAAAACAACGAGTTTGAGTATAATACTTATTTTGACTTCAAAATCTTGCTGAATGGCTCGGAATGGCATGTTTTCTCTATTGCGATGTAAAGGTTTTCAGTTATTTTAACAATGATCTTTTTGATCTTGAGATGTGTTTTGTACTTTAATTTTAATTTTTTGTGTGTGACTTGGCATCGCATTGGGTTAAAACATGTTTTTATTTACCTATTGTGTATAGTTTGCATGTTCATTAGCTAAATTAATAATTTAATTAATGATGTAACTACGACAAATAAATCCTATGAAATGCTATAAAAAGACACAAATATTTCACCTTTGATATTGCATCAAGTAGGTATTTTTATTCATCCACAACTTTTCCTTCACACAAACATATTTGATACGTTCCTTAACAAAAAAGTAACCGAATCCCCTTTTATTTATAAACGTTGCTTAACGTTATATGACGTATAAACGTCAAAAATGTATGGTTAAACAGTCGCTAATCATTTCTTAACTTTAAAGCCGAATTTACATTACGAAACTGAGGTCCGGCGTTTCTAAATTTGCCAAAGATGTAAACATCAATGGCCGCTCGAAATTGAATAAAATCGATATACCTACAAGCACATTTATTTTAAGTAATGTTTGTTTTCGTCTAAATCTCCGAGCTAACTAGACGAAAACAAACATTACTTAAAATAAATGTTCTTTCAAAAGAAACTCCGGACCTAAGTTGCGCAAACTTGGTTATTCATTGATAGTTTCACGTGTAAATGATTATCTATTTACATGTGAAACTATCAATGAATAACTAAGTTTGCGCAACTAATTTCGTAATGTTAGTTTGGCTTAAGCAACTTTTATAAATAAAGGTGTTTATTTCAGTGAACCGTTCTCTGTGTATGACATAACCTAGAATTCAGGAGGTTTTAATAAAGCTACTACTACGGTACTACACATATGTACGTATACGTACCTATGAAGTTAATTGAAATCGTGACAATGCAGTTTGAACCGCTCGGCGCTCTACCTACTGAGCTTTTAGATGAAAGCTCATAACATCAGGAGTTGCTTGTTGAAATTGTATTGGATGTTTAGAAAACACTCCACCTCCAATCTGCATGTTTCAAAGAGGAAATTTCTATCTGATAAATCCTAAACATTTTATGATTTATTATAAAGTACGTGGCTTTATCAAAATTGCGGTGACTCTTCCACAAATACCTATAATGAAGTCTGGCAGACAACTTTGTTGAGCTCGGGACACCTCACTTTTAACACAATATCTATTGACTAATGCATCCCAAGCAACGAATAATGCACACTTCCTATATCCACAAATCTTCACGACAAACTATACAGAACTTCGTTGGATAAAAGCAAAACATTCCTATAAAGTTATTTTAAAAATACAAACTACCTATTCCAATTTGAAAATTTAAACTCTGCCATTCGATATGGCACTCTGCCAGCTTGCCAGATGTGGCAGTGCATAATTATTGGGTCTACGTTCCTGATACTAAATTATATTCCAACCTAATTACGAAGGGGCACGGCACAGTTGGCTTGCTGAAATATTAGTGCTGAACCACCCCTGTTTGGGAGTTCATAACCCTATGGGACTAGGGATGCGGAAATGAACTTGTAAAGTATGTATATTATGGAATCTGCTTTATTGCAATGGTTAGGTTATTGTAAATGCTATAGGTATATACGAGACATATACTAAGCAAATAAGAAGATATCAGCCAGAAATACTTCGAATGACGCAGTTCCTGTTTTTTCATTATTTTCTTACTATTCAAGTGCTATATAAATAAATAAAATCGTTTATTTCGACCAAGGATCATAGGCACAAAAATTACAAAAAAATAAAATAAAAACACACACAATATTAAAAATACCATAAACATATTACATACTTCGATTGCCCATTATGTGAACCATACAGCAATGGTTCAGGTACTGGCAATCGAACCTCTGCGCGGATGCCCTTATGCCGCTGGAGCTAGCCCGAACCCTGCGCACCAGGGATGTGCATCGTTTTCGAGCTTTTATCTGACTTTAAAATTGTTGTTACTAATTGAAGAAGAAAAGTTTCCTGTACTGGATCCTGTAGCATTTCGAAATAAATAGGTATCAACTTTGTAACTAACTCAATTACAAAACGTCAAGCCCATTCCTAAATACAAAGTTCGTGTCAAAAGACAAATGACGATAAAGTTATAATTTTATTTGCTTACAACTTAATTTTATACCACAAAATTCAACCCTTCGCTCGCGACTTGTGGTAGAATATTTTACCCTTTACTGTGGTGTAATTCAATATACTTAGTTCTAAGAGTTTTGTAACCAAATCGTATTACAGGGAATAGATACTTGTTGTTTGTTTTTTCTTGTTTAGCTAGCTCTAGCTCTTGTAATTAAATCTTTTCTGTGCACAATATTGGCAGATTTAAAAGTATTAGCTGCTATAGGGTGGGAGTAAAGCCGAGTGGGTGTTAAACTATGGTATGACGTCAGTGATGGCGTCTGTGTTTACACATTTTATGTGAGATTGTATTGGGTTGGGAAATCGTTTTAAATAGATTAACGTGTGCGTCGTAGTCGTACATAGACACTCGTATATCGTTTTTTTTTTTTTTTGCTTGGTTTTATTACAGTAAGATAGAGTGCGCGCCAGATAAGTCTGCTCGTGACACTGGACCTTCAATATTATATCCCTGCCAGCTCTTTCAATCACTTTCGGCATAATTATGGCGATTATTTAGTTTGGAAAACTCGGATCACGGCACACATTTTTGACACTTGACAAACGTGAAGATAGCGGCAAACGTTTATTTCCGATTTCGGCCGCGCGCATACCTACTTAATTTGCGCGCACTCTTTTAGTTCCCGTTTTTATCATCAACGTCTTTCGCGTAGATATGAGCTATCATACACATTAACAGTAACGAACGTTACGTTACGTTTCCAATAACGGAATTCATTTCCATTTTATGGGAGCCATTACTGCTGTGTTTTTCTATAGACTTCATTTGTCTTCTCAATTTGATCTTCATAAAAGATATCGGAATGTTCTGAAAATTGATACATAGAGAAAACTTTAAAGTAATCTATGTTTATAAAAGTACTAGCAGGGCCCTGCGGTTTCACCCGCATAAGTTTTGATCCCGTGGGAATATCGGGATAAAATGTATCCTATGTGTTAATCCAGGTTATAAACTATCTGTGTACCAAATTTCATCCAAATCCGTGTAGTAATTTTTGCGTGAAAGATTAACACACATATAAACACACTCACAAACTTTCGGCTTTATAATATTAAGTGTGATGAATTATGATTTCTTTTTTCGTACAACGGCCCTGGCCGATATGTTCCTAGCTGCACCATATTTGTATTGACTGGTTTATGTGATGAGAGCATCGGCAGCTCTGTTTACAATATGTGAAAGAAAAATGTAGCTCGGTGAATGTGTGGACTGAAATAACGAGCTGGAGAATTTTTGAAGGGCATTTTATTTGCGAATATTACGTAAATTATGAAATGTGAGCTTTTTGCATGTGTTCAGTTCTTTATGTATGTATTTAAATTGTGTGTTGTTCTGATTGAATTTGCTGCTGTGAGAGTGTGTCTGTATGAATTATTGTGTTCTCTGTAATGTTTGTACATAGAAATTAATTAATCCCCGAAAAGCTATAAAACCGAATAATTTAACAAAAACACCTAGCAACATTTAACGATCATGCATCAATATTTTACAACCATTGCTTGCCGCTATAAAACACGAATTAAACGAAACAGAACAAACTCCGCCCGCGATGGCAAACTGGCGAAGTTGCGAAAATAACGCGAGTAGTCGCGCGGTGACGTGGTGCTGGCGATCTGACAACGCCACCGACATATTGTTCACGAAAATAACCGTGTTTTCACATCACTACAGCTGTTGCAGGCCGGAGACTAAATATAAGTCCGGAATTTTAGAACGAACGCTAATTTATGTATCGTTTACGCTTTTTCCTAACTTGGTTGGCACAGCTTTTCAGATGGTTTCATTTAAACTGTGGTAGGTATTGCTTACATGTGCTTGTTTAAATTAATGAAGTCGGTAAAAAAGGATAGACCTCGAGTGAGCCATAAGATAGAAGAGGGTAAGCGTGGGTTTTCTACTATTTTAGATTCCTTGCAAATAGATAGTTCAAGGTTTTGCATTATTTCTCATCTTGTAGGTCTTACCTATTTCTGTTTTGTACGATTTAAAACTTTATCCATGTCATTCTTTACAGAACTTATACTTTAACTTTCTGCTTTAGCAGAATACAAAAAAAATTGTGATCAGAACATAAGAAAGTACAGAACATAGTAAAAGTTGTTCATGGTGATGATTACAATGACCCCTTAAAAGGATGCTCATGAATTCAATTACACCCTGTATATGTGTGTACATAAATGGTAAAATAAAAAAAAATAAAAAAAAAGTTGAGGTTGAAAGTAGGTAATAGATTAATGTGAGACTTTTCTGTGCTATCAGAATAACGGAAGTTCTAGGTTTGGTAAAGAGAAGTCTCCTTGTGGCCGTCGTACCTACAGTGAGTATACCAAACCCATAGTCCCATTATTTTCTGTTATCAGTAAGGCTTTCTAAATTTCCATTGTTAACTAATTATACATTTTTTTAGTAGCTTTATATGCTGAACCTGACCTGAACCATTAGCAAAAATTCAGCTCACAAACCCGATTATTCATTTGCAACGAAAACAGCTACCATGAAAAACTATCATATAAGAACTTTTATATTCAGATTTTAGTTTATCAGGAATTAAAGTGAATAATAAATAAAAGAGTTAATAAAGACAACTTCTTAAAAATAACAATATTTTTCAATTCATATTATGTTTAGAGATAGCCGGGAAAACGGTATAGAAATTCTAATCGAACATTCTTCCCACTGAGACTATGTGATTGAATAGTATCACTATATTATACCTGTAGCCTATTGAATTAAGTCCAAAGTGTCAACACCAACCCCTATTTCAAGGGCAGACGTCACTGATACGTCACCGAGGTATCGACTAGTTTTCAATGAACTTGAAAATGAACTATCTAAATTATCTTATCTCGGACCGAATTGTTCAGCTGAACGCTTCCAATGAATCGTGGTTAATCCTGAACTCGAAGGTAAATCACTGTCTAATAAGTTTTAGAGCTCCTCAAGATTTGGACGACAACTTCGTCTTCACATGTGAGTAAGCAAAGTTACTTAAACTTGCTCCAAGTTTATTCAGAACTGGTTGCCCCAAGGGAAGTCGTGTTTGTGATTATTGTATCCGCGCTTTTGGAAGCTTCAAGTTTCATGAAGTCAATCTCACCAACAAAAGTTGGCAGGTTCTTTATGTAAACAATAACTTGGATGTAGTATCTTTTAAGTAAATATGTATTGAAATTATAATAACGAAAGATTAAGTAGAGAAAGCAGATGGAAAAGCTCTGATAAAAAAAAACAAGAAGTGACGAAGGAGTCCTATGTCAAAGTTAGGATTAAGTAAGTAACGGTCAGTTGAGTGGCTTGTCGACTAACATGACAGACGGCGTCAGTTTCGTGTAGTAATTAATCATTATGTGAAGATGGATTTGGGGTGGATAAACACGGTCAGTCTAGCGGAATAATCTCCACGATGTATGAAAATTATTGGAGAAGGAAAGGAAAGACATCCCTGTTTTTTTGTCAAATGATTAAGTTTATAACATTAGTGATGAATAACCAAAAGTAAAAATCTATATATATAAAATTCAAAGACCTGACTGACTGATATATCAACGCACAGCCTAAACCGCTGGTCCTAGAGACATGAAATTCGGAGGGTGTGTTCTTTGTGAATAGTAGGTGTCCACTAAGAAAGTGTTTTTCGAAATTCCACCCCTAAGAGGGTGAATGGAGGGAGGGTGAAATTTCACGCGGACGCAGTCGCAGGCAGAAGCAAGTGTAAGATAGAATTTTATTATTTTAAAGTCTGGACATCTGAAAATTTCAAAAACGATCGATTTGTTAAAAGTTAAAAGCGAGGCTCCAAATATACGAAACGATGTACACAATAGTTAATATAAAGGCTATAACTGTAGCTATCTCTCGAATTTCAGGGATAGTTCAGCTAGTATGTAATAGTAGGCGCTTTGAAGAGGTGCCAACACTGCGAGTTCCAGGCGCACCGGTAATCATGACGAACGAGTCATGATTACCGGTGCGCCTGGAACTCATGACAACCATCATCTCTCAAACTTTAATCCCAACATGATTGATCGTTTGAGGTGTAGCTTTCATATTATTTGTGTTACATTAAATGTTACCGTTGTATTTAACTATCTATAAATAAGGCTGTTCTACTATTGTTATTATAATGCGTTTATAATTTCTATTGTTTGGTTTAAAATATATAATTTATCGTGTAAGTATTTTCTCAAACCTCTGAAATGTCTTCGGTGGTTACGTATTCAAATGTGAACAAGTGTTGTGTTTGCGTTAATTTTAAATATAAGAGCTTTTATAAAAGCTATGTTATTTAAACTATCATTAACATTCATTGTGTCAGTGACTTTCCAACTAAGTCTAAATAGCTGGACAGTCGGGTCTGTAATCGGAAACCGAACGTCAGTAAACAACAGAGTTGTGGACCGAACGTCCTAATTACACGATATATGGGCCACGACTGAGGCTAAATAAAAATTGAGACGAGTTTCCTCATCTTGCTAAATAAATACTGATATTCGGGCATGCCGCAAATAGGTTACAAGCGGTGTGAGCGCGCGGCGTGGGCGGCGCGCGGGGGACTCACTATTTTCAGCGAGGACGCGCGAGCGATGAAACCCGAGTCATATCCATGGAAAACGCGAGCCGCGCGCGCACACCGCCCGTCCTTAATCGCTACAACTGACACTCAATACACACTGGCGTACTGCCGTACTAACACGAGATATGCCAACCCGAGCCAGAAAATACAGAACGACGTATCACAGAACGATAGCACAGAATCGCCGGAATCAAAATCCAGGAGCTTGGATACTCCACACATGATGGCACTGATGTGTCACTGGCACAGTCCTGGGCCGCGGCTGGGTGTGGTGACTGGAGGTCCAGGTGAAGTATCCAAGCTGCCGGCGTGGCGACGCGCGGCTGCACTCACCTCACGAGCGGGCTGTTCAAACGGCGGAGCGACACGCACTGCGCCGCGCCCGCCCTCGCGGTTTCGCCGCGCTCCCACCCGACTATTTTCGGTGCCAAAAATCCAGGATTCCGATCCAGCATAGCAATCGCAACGAACATGCCGACCGCCACCCGTCACGCTCCCACACACAGCTACTCCACTATTTTTGCCACGATCGCTAACAGACGGACCTGTGACGACGTCGGCGGATGTGAATATCGAGCAGATTGATAGATCGATGATATAAAAACACGCTCGCTGTCAATGCCGGCTAAATCGATCAGGTGGCACTGTCCTGCTCGCGCGACGTTAACATTCGTGTTGCAGATTTCCCAAATTCCGAGAGCCATCGGGCTGGCCGACCCTACTATATTTAGCGTAATACTGAACTCATTGAGATCGACATGCGGCTTTCATCTGGCTATAACTAATAACAGCATACTATTTGCATATTAGTCCACTCAATGATTCATTATTGTTTGGCTGTTAATTGCTTTAAGCATATTACATTCATTAGATTCCAGAGATCTCAAATAGGACAGATGACTGAAGTAATAGGATACCTTTCGGCTTCCACCATCTGGGTGTTAATTTCTGAGCGTGGGTCTCGTAAGACCCACACTACCAAAGAATTTACATGACACCTATTGCTATCCGCTACGATCTTTTTAAACTCGACTAGTTTTTGCTTGTCGCAACCCAACCAAACAAAACAAAGATAGGGTATCTTCTAGGAGAAAACAAATTGTACTGAAAATGTTTATTTTAATGATTTTGTAGGATACTTATTATAGTTATCTGACTGCCTCAAACACCATCATCGCTGACCCCACCATATGCACAGCGCTGACGATCGACACAGTGCGAGATAAACATCCAACTTGTTACCCTAAATACCCACCACGTTCAAGGGCAGCAACAGCAATGTCACTAGTGCGAGTGGGGAAACGTAGCTTAGCAGTTTCCAAGCTCCTTGCTTCCAGATTTGAAAGAAAATTTAAATCACCAGGGAAAATCGACGAGATTTTCGTAGTAGATAGTTCTATGTTTAAAAAAAATGTTTTTTCTTTTTAATTTTTATCAGTGATATATACATAGACCACGTCTTTGGCGATATACATATTGTTCGAGGTAGAGACAATGACGGCCTTTCCACTAGGTTTCCACCTTCTAACCACCCGGGCAATTAGTTGCTTTTTTAAATTGTTTTTCTGTGTAATATCATTTGGTTTTCGTTTTTCATCAAAGAGGTTTGTTTCTTTTTGTACCTAATTTTTTGTTTATTATTGACAACGACAACGTGTAAAAGCTTTTCCCAGTAATGATAGCCATTAGCCGGTCTGGAAAGGCCACCGTCCTTTCCAGACCGGCTAATGGCTATCATAAGGAGTTGAAAAGCTTTAAAAAGTGGGTACCTACATAAATCTATGCCTTCGTTTCCAAACTGTTAGCCCTTGACATTGAAAATTCTCTTCATGTCGAAGTAAAGTCTAGAAAGGGCTCCTTCTCTCGTGTCAGCAGGAACAACAAATATTGTTGAGTCAGCAAGATGCTAGTGGAGCTGACTCCAGGGTGCGCCGGACATTTTAGGATCGCCAATCATTGAGGCTATTTTAACGCACCCGGTGGCGCTGACTATTGACTTATGTGCTCCTGCACGGTGGCTTTTTCAGTCACTAAATTAATCACAGTGGTGTTTAGAGCAATTTTCACACCTATCATGAGCTATGGGTGTCAGTAGTCCTGCTGATCCTATCCTACTTCCTACTAATATTATAAACGCGAAAGTTTGTGGGGATGGATGGATGGATGAATGTTTCTTACTCTTTCACGCAGGAACGGATTTGGATGAAATTTGGCACACACCTAGTTTATATCCAGGATTAACACATAGGATACTTTTTGTCCCGATATTCCCACGGGATCGAAACTTATGCCGGTGAAACCGCGGAGCGCTGCTAGTTGCATAATAAAATTGGCAGATGCTTTACTTACACACACAAAACAGTTCCATAACAATGGGATTGTGATGTTTTTAACTAAGGACCAACCCTGATGCTATTTATGTCGTAAGTGATAACATCATAGGTGCCTTCTACAGTGACGAATCCATTTGGGAAACTGAAATATTTACTAATACGGGTAGTACCTATTAGTAAATATTTACAGACCTGTTTATTTATAGCAGTCTGTGAACGCGCATGCAATGGACGTTTCAAAAGGCTGTATGAAATCATTAAACCAGACGTATTCTTATTAACATATCTACGTAAAACATCTTGGAACTTCACTTTATTTAAATTACATGCAATGAATCTATATGAAAAACCATATAATTATGCACAAAATTTGGTTTCCTAGTCTACCATCTTTAGTCGTACCTTCCCATAGGTATATCTACTGAATTATTTAGGAACTTACTGGTTGCAATAACCTATCTGCCTTTGATTCACAAGTTTCTACATATTGTATACCCCGTCCCGTAACGTGTTTCGCCTAATCAATTCCCTTACTTTTTTCAAGGTTTTTAGAAAATAAGTTCTAAATACGCTCACATGACGTTGGCGCTGTTACAATTTCTATACTAAAAGCCTAAAGCTAAGCGACACGTCATTTTATAAGTAGCTATATAGACGTTCAAGGTTTAATTCCGAAGGCGACCGCAGACCGCAAACTGCAGCAGCAAAGCCGCCCAATCGCATTGATAGACCGCACTTCCTGCTGGTTTTTAATAAAAAGGCTGCCGTTTGCAGTCTGCAGTCGCCTTCGGAAATGAACTTTCATGCTAAAGGTGCTTCATTTTCTTCTGATTTGTATGCTACGATGTCTCGTAGCGTGGCGTAGCCCGTAGCACAGACCCCTACCCGCTTACGTAGACCCTCCGTAGACCTAAATTGCCTTCTTATGAACTGTTTGCCTTTACATGCTGTCCGTTGCAAGCATTATGTACTAGCTTAGCAAAATATGTACATCGAGATTGAGGCACCCTTACACATATAAAAGCAGTTAAGTACTTACTCACCCCTGCCGAATGCTCTTGCTAAACCATTCTTATCTTAACTCCTTAATCAAAAAGAGTGATTGGGCTCAATCGGGACTTTATAATAAAAGAGTAGTGGACTGTATTAAAATAGGTGTAATACCGTAATTTACACTAATCAATATAAAAAGAGAAACAATGAAATGCCCGTGGTCGAGCGCGTCTGTGAGCTGAGTGGAGTGAAGGGCACACAGCGGCCGTCGCGTACCGGGTTCGGTACCCCGACGCCCCGCGCCGTCCCCTCGGTCAATCACGCGCATATGTGATGCGCCGACAAGAGTAACTTAGCATAAAGTGGATAAGCCAGAGTTTAAAACAGAAGACGAACTAGCAGGGGATCGAGGAGGGGGGGGGGGGGTGGAGGGGGGGGGGGGCAGGGGATCAGATCGGAGTAAATCCTTCATTTTTAGAACTTTACCTAATGTTTTAGAGGTACTTCGCAAAATATGGTCAATCCTTTAAGGTGAAGCTGGCAGAAAGAATTATGTTTTTAATATGTACAGCCCAGGTTGCTAGAGGTAAAATAATAACTGTGAACGGACTGCAGGTTTAGCGATTGATTTAGTGATTGGTGGTGCAAGTGGGCTTTATCATACTTCCTCAATACGCATTTATCGGTGCAGCACCTCTATCTATTCAAATCCAGTTTATGATAATATTATTATGTAGTATGTATGAAGACATATACAATATGTAACATAATTAATGTAAGACCTCATACACCCCAATTAGAGTATTGAGTTAAACGCATAATACAATGACCAAAATATTTTTTTCAAAATTATTAGTATTAAGAAAGTCGTGTCGACCCTAACATTATGCATTTAAATTTGAGTCTTATTGCTTTAAAATAAGATTTAATTTTCTTTGGCTCAATCGGCGGTCAGTATGGCAAAATACATAGGTAACTTAAATAAAAACCTATATTAAAAGATAATGAAATCGATTCAGTAGTCAATTATGAACAAACTACTTTCAAGACTTGCGTTTATTCTGACACCTTGTATAGCTGCTCTTTCTTACTTCCAATATAAATAAAACACTGATTAGATTTAATATAAATTTATTTTACAAGAGTGAACAGTTTAAAGCGCTGATAGGTACACTTCCTCAGAAGCTGACATAGAAAGATTACTGGTATGAAGAAGGGAATTACGGGAAGTATGAAGCATACAGAGAAGGTACAATAATAATTGAAGGTACAATCATATTGTCGTACAAAATCTAAGCTAAATGAGTACAAACAAGTACAAAAGTTCTCAAACTTATTAAAGATCATAAGAATATGTCATTGGCCGTCTTAATCACACTATGACCAGCGTGGCAATTGCGTAACATATTATCAATCAGAATCGGTTTCATTTTGACAGTTCAACAACATTCAATGCGTTATTTACGTGTTGAGCAGACAAATTTTTCGAACTTCTGAAGCAATGGATTAGCAATTTGCTTCAAAATGATTCAGATTCCGATTGATAGTGTGTTACGCAATTAGGGTGCGGATGGATATCTCTATTTTCTAGATCATTTCACACTGTTAAAAGTTAACCTATTGTGATAGATGCAATCCTTCGTTTAGTGAAAGGGCGCCGATTCCCTTGTTCACAAACTAAACTAAGTTCAGTGCATCTTCTTCTTTCTATTTCATTAAGAAAAGCACAGAACATAAATATTAGTTTAGTCCTGCCAAATCAAGATACTCCATAGACAAGTTCAGACGTGATTAAAAAATTGGCTACTAAAAATACGTCAATTTATGTCAGGCGCTGACTAATTTGACAGGACTAAATTAATATTTATGTTCTGTCCTTTTCTTAATGAAATAGAAAGAATAAGATGCGCTCAACTTAAATTTAGTTTAGTTTATGAACAAGAGATTCGGCGCCAATACTTTTATACTTGTATTTAATAATATGCAAAATGGTACTTATGGCTGGCTGACAAAATTCTATCTTCGATGTATATCAAAGTGTGACCAAGACATAAACATAGTGCCTTAAACTCAAACAAAAACTCGTTACACATTTCATAAGATTATGTTTTACACATCATAAAAAACGATTCTCGTAAAAAACTCGCGGCGAAGATACACAAAACTCCGGCAGTGTTAATACGCGCATTCAATGCTACATAAAAGTGAGCTTTGAAGTAATAAAATAGCTGTAGATATCTATATAATTTTCTTTGCACAAACTCAGTTTACGACAGAGTTTGAACTACTCCGAGGGCGTATCTACGAGGAACGGAAGCACTAGTGTCACGTTACATGTTATCATATTATATTTTCCCCTCTCTTTCTCAGACATTTTTTTATTTTATTTTAAGAATAGAACTAAAAACGAATATACAGACGCCAGCACATCAGGTTACTACAATCTTCAACTTTATCGCTGAAGTATAAGGTTCAAAGTTGATTGGGAAAATTTGACCTGGTAGCTTGATGTGCTGGCGTCTGTACATTCTTATCCTTTTCAGTTACTCATCACGACTTTTACCACAACCTTAAACAAAGCAAACGTTTAAGCTGCTTACTCAGTAAGATATTTTGAATGAGCTTCAAAGTGTATTCTGTATTTACACTAGTGGCGAAGGTACCATACAACTCGATTCCCACCGGCTTCCCTTCGAAAATTCAGAACATAACCACTCTATAGTCAATTCATCATTGAAATTTTCTTTTGGAACTTTTTTTTTTTGCTCCGGCCCACCTCTGTCATAAATTCACCCTTCGCCACAATCGCCACTGATTTAGGTACACTGATTCATCATTTGGTATAATTCTTGGTATTCTTCTACTTTGTAACGTAAATTCCATTGCTGATATTTTTATACAGTAACAGGATGATCCAATGTAGTTTATAGGTAAGTATATAACATGGAACTAATGTAGCTAGTGCTTCACATTCCAGCAATAGACAAAATAATGCGGAATTAGTTCCTAACTAGAGCAAATAAGCCCAAAAATGTTTCGAGACATCCCCTATATAAATTAATCTGACAAATTAAAACAATTTAGATTTAATGATTTTAAATACACGTGGATATTTTGAATGATAGGTAGTTTTAAATCACACTAAATATTGTACAATTCTCGAAAATATGTATACAAATAGACATCTTAATAACAACGATAATTCTGGACATCCTAATTTTGAATTATGCAACTGTTTCTCTATAATTTTAACAAAAAAGCAACGTTGCTTTTTAAACTTGAACATTTAGTTAAATTTCTTAAGGGACTGTTTCGCCGGACCGCAGTTATAGCAATGAGGCGTTCGTAAGAATAAACTACAATTTTTTACATCATAAAGGGCATTCAAGGCATTCCCAGAAGTCTAAAGTAACCCATAAAACAGTTCGCGAGAAAATTTCTTAGATAAGCTTAGACTCTCATCAGCCAGAGAACAGTCATGCTTAGCTTTAGCACATTATTCATGGGGCGACAATATTCTGAGCTCTAAATGCAAACCGGCCTGTTTTCTGTTCTATTCATTGATAATTATGTAATTTTCTACTAACAGGATCCACATAATTTCATAGCGTCTAGAGAAGTTAGGTAGGCAGCTACTGCTCAGTCCAACACATTTCCTAACTTAGAAATTGAACGGTAGTACTTACTAAGCAGTCCTAAGAATTGATCAGATGCAAAAAAAACATCCAAAGTGAACTATCGTTGAAGTACTTTGTCCATTTCTCAACGTGAGCTCTGTGCAAAGAATATGGAGTCCATTATAAAGTACAATACATGAAAACTGTTCTTTGTTTCTATAATTAACCAGTTTGAGTATTATTTTAAGGCTTCATGTGTTGTTCTTTTATAATAGGCACGTTTTCGAAGCAACATCCACCGCGTGCGCCCGCAGTCTTCCCGCCATTTCTCCCCAAGATGGCCGCCTTCAGTTTAGTATCCTGACAGATCAGCGAATGTCTGGTCCACCTCCTCCGCTATAGCCTTGTATTTACTGCGCTCTTCGACCACCTCGTCTGTTAGTAATGTTAGTTGGTTAGTAACACATTATGGATGGATAGAAAGTTAGTAAGTAATTAATTAGTTTATTTGTGTAAAAAGGGTCAATCCAGAGACGAAAGGAACAAAAATATTTTACATTCTTTATAACCTTATGATACCAAAATCTCTTTTGAACAGTCTTGCAGTGTGTGCAACTTAACATGAAAATAGTCATTCTATCTACTTCAACTAGGAAACTCGCTACTTATCTACTTACCCAATAGAAGCAGTTTTACAGGCACTATCTACTGGAATCTATTCAGAAAGCATGGTGTTCAGTCTTCAAGCATGGCTTTGGTAACAGTTACTGCATTTATACTTTATTTTGATTTAATTTTTAAGTAGGACTTAATTTCGACATTGTCCAGTATTTTGAAAAAATTGATGCAGAAATTTTGAACACATCCAGGCAATTCGTTATTTCTATTTATGTTCTTTTCATTTAAAATTATATGATATTTTTCAATATTATCATACCTACTTCTACTTCCATTTAATTTCGCTGTAACTTTTAACTATAGTCCGCGCGGAACTAGTTGGCCGCGCCTTAGGTATTTGAGCGGTGGGACGGAGGGGCGGGGGCGCATTACTTAGTACAGCTTGGCAAAAAAGTCGTGAAAATAATGGTGGCGCTACTATCGTGCATGTTGTAACCCTATATAGTACGACGAAAACGGTTTTGATACTTCTTTTTTTTTTGACAATTAATGTGAATAGGTGGGTTTTATGAAAAAAAGAAAACCTCTGAAACGCTTGTTCAGCCACTGCCTAAAACGATAACATTTATAGTTATTTATTTTAATGAATTCAAAATAATCTTATTAGGTATTTCAAAATACCTTGATTTCAACTAATCCCACATTATGTAAGACAATTTCATATTTTACAAGACCTCAGATTAATTCAATAGGGTTTAGATCACAGTGACAAGTTGGAAGCTTTACTACTGTGTGACTGTATCCCACGATTCCAAGTTCTCCTCCAACCACAGGCAAAATGTTCCATAGTGGGTGTTCTAAACAAAAACTAAAAAAAAAAAAAATCAGAATCAAAAATTTTAATCAGAATCAAAAATGTTTTTCTCTAAGTATTCATCCATGTCTTGGTGTGAGCTTTTACCAAAACTCTGCTGGCTACCTGCAGATGTGTCGCTATTGCTGCTTTCATCTTGTAGGTTTATGATATTTTTTCAATGTCACTATACAGTTTGCCCCCTTCGAAAATAACCTTTTTCTATTTTCATGACATGACATGATTTTTTCCAGTCGTCAACTGAAATGCTCTGAAACGCTTGTTCAGCCACTGCCTAGAACAATAAAATAAAAACAACTGAACAATATTAACCAAAAGTATCAAAACTATACGAATGCACTGCATTCTGAATGTGTTTTGTAAACATAACCTTAAATTCGTAAATGTACATTTCAATAATTGTATGAAAGGTTTATACTAGATATTGCACCTTGAAATACACACATTACATCTGATTACATGTATAAATATTAATTTTACCTGTCATTAATTCACCGGTTCTTTTATACACATCGTTGAGATTGGATAAAATTTGTCCGGCCTCGAGTTCCGACAAATATCTCACGTACACTACAAATTATCGCTCTTGCGGAACTGCGAATAAGAGATCTGTTCTTTATGTACACAATGGGTCACCAGTATCACCACAATAACGCAAATAAAAAAAAATAAACACGAGAAACAGTCACCGATTACAAGAAATGACAGAATATGTACCTTACTCGACGAGGCAAAGCGAGTGTTGCCAATGATTAAATATTTTAGTTCCGTTTCAGGACTTTCTTGCCAAACTGTACGTGCATTGCGAACCGCCGCCTCACCCCTGTCCCCACCTCAGCGGCCAACTAGTTCCGCGCGTACTATAGTGTTTCAGAACGAATCAACAAGGTAGGTAAGAGGTGGAATTGTGGATAAAAGAGTTGAAATCAATCACCAAATCATTGCATGTTGATTTATTGCAAACAAAAAACAAAACAGTAAAGGTACACTGATACTGTGGAGTACAGTTAGTGTTCATTTGGTTTGCAGGTAAAATGCAGTTGTTGGAAGCCAAAACAGTCAATATTGGAATCACATCACCATTTCTACATTACCTACTTAGATCCCCCATTATTTAACAAGGCCAGGTAGGTGCTATCTACAAGAAATAAAATAAAACCAGTCATAAGTAATAAATTAATTTATTATATTACTCGAAAATAAATACCGCCATAAAGCTATGGATTTTAATACTTTAAATTAGGAGTATAAAATTACAAAGTAAAATACATGGTATTCGGATATATTTGAATGGCGGGAGCTGGTAGTTGCCGCGTGGCGGACGGACCCGAACATTACCGAACATGACCGAACGCGACAGTTTATTCCTTGAGGATAAGCTCGACGAAAGCGGTGTCCAGATCGTCTCCGATGTCCTTGTACTTCTCCTTCTCGGCGACAAGTTCGTCTGCGTATTGGACACAACATTACATCATTTGCCCAAACATTATAACACAATATCTCAAATAGTAAGTATAACATCCTGTCATAGACTCTTTTATATTTATGTTGAAATATCTCTTTCCTAAGTCAAGTCGTAAGAAAAGTTAGTTTCAGCGTAATGGCGGTTACAGACGGTGCGACGTGTTGTATGGTCGCGACTCGCAACTGTGCTATGCGCAAGCGCATTCTTTCAAAGCCTCATGCTCGGTGATTGTAAGGCAATGATCTGATCTTAGTCTCCGTGTTCAGCTTAACATGATGTGCCATTATTACTGACTGCTTGCAACTTATCCGTCTGTAAGCGCACTAACAGCAGCGCAGCGGTAGTAATAAAAATTAAATGCTTACATGTTTAGATCCTTGTTATTCTGAAGCCATGCGTCGGTCTCGCTGGGTTATAAAGCTTGTTTGTTTTTGCGTCGATAATGAAACGTTCCGGTTCGTCCAAGTGTAGCATGCAAACTCAGTTAGAAAGCTTTCGGCGGTAGTTTTGTTATGGTTTAATGATTGACTAGAATATCAAGACGCGTTTGTCGTGTAAGGTAAATGCATATGAGCGTGGTGGAGCGCGCGGCGTCAGTGGCAGCACGTGCAGCGCTCACAGGCGCGGCCGGGCCCCGTGGCCGGCGTGCGCAGGCCCAGGTCGTCGAAGGCGCAGTCCAGCTCGCCGCCGATCTCGTGGAACACCTCCTTGCTGGCGATCAGATCGTCTGCGGACAGCGGCGCGGTCACTCGCAGCGGCTCGACACGTCAGTGCCACACTCTCACACGCATGCAGACGCGTGCCCGGCGGGGGCAGAACGGGGGACAGAAATTCCATCAGCTATAGTTTCAGACGTTTATTGCCAACATAAAAAATAAATCTCCGGGGGATGTCGCACTAGAATTCCTCCGGGACCACGACCCGGGACGCGGTAACAGAGTAATAGTGAGTCCGAAGGTAACGAGCAGAGGGTCATCGTATTTAAGAGGGCGGCGCGGCTTCGGCAGGGGGGGCCTCCGCCGGAGGTGCGGCCGGGGCCGCCTCGGCCGCTGGGGCTGGGGCTGCTTCCGCGGGCGCGGGCGCGGGCGCGGCTTCTGCTGGCGCCGGTGCTGCGGCGGGAGCGGCATCAGCGGCCGGCGCGGGGGCTGCAGCGGCATTAGGTGCCGGTGCAGCCGCGGGTGCTCCTTCAGCCGCGGGCGCTGGGGGGGCTCCTTCCGCGGGGGGTGCAGCTGCGGGCGCGCCCTCGGCGGGAGGTGCAGGTGCGGCTCCATCCGCAGGCGGCGCAGCGGGAGCGGCACCGTCCGCAGGGGGAGCAGGAACTGCACCGTCCGCGGGAGGAGCGGCTCCTTCTGCTGGCGGGGCGGCCGGGGCTGCACCGTCAGCAGGAGGAGCGGCGCCCTCCGCCGGGGGAGCGGCACCATCGGCGGGAGGAGCTGTGGGCGCTCCCTCCGCCGGTGGAGCAGCTCCGTCGGCGGGCGGGGCTGCGCCCTCGGCAGGTGGAGCTGCACCTTCCGCCGGTGGTGCGGCACCTTCAGCCGGAGGAGCAGCGGGTGCTCCGTCAGCCGGAGGCGCGGCTCCGTCTGCGGGCGGGGCAGCGCCCTCTGCCGGCGGCGCGGCGGCTTCGGGCGCGGGTGGCTCCTGCGGCGGCGGCGTGGGCTCCTTGGGCGGCGGCGTAGGCAGTTTGGGATGCAGCCTCTCGTACTCCTTGCGCGCGGCCTCGCGGATGGCGGCTATCTGGCGGTCGTTGGGGTCCACGCCGGGGATGAGCTCCACGAAGGAGTCGTCGATGTCGTCGCCGATATCGTTGAACCTCTCGGTCTCGACGATGAGGTCATCTGCGTCAGGCGGCGCGTGAGAGCGGTGTGTTCGCATGCGTTCGTTAGCGGCGCTAGTCTACGGGGACGTGCAGGGTCTCTCATGCCCCGTGCCCCTGACATGGTAATGTACAATGCTTCGTGGCTCATGACCCCGCTCGCGACCGAGCATTTCTTCGTGTTGTGCGATAAATTTTGGTTCGCCCCGAACTTCCCGAAGTAATTACCGGATATCATTTCAATGGTGATGAAGATGACGTTATAATACATTAATGATCGACGTTATAGCTGATAGAATCGTCGTCGGGGCGTTAGTTGAAGGGCAACCACAGGGTAACACACGAGTTAGTAAAAAAATACAACGGGTTAAAAATAATAATATATATTCATAAACACTTTTATTAGAATACTCTAAAAAATCATTAAATTATTTTTCACGAACTTATCTATCAATTCATTAATCGATAATATTACAAAAGACGGACTCCCTACGTTACTGTATCGTTCGTACGGACGTACTCTATGTACCGGGCGCGTGCACGTCACACGTCACACGCGTGAGCATGCAGTTACACCGCGGTGTTGCCAGCGCGAGCGGACAGACGCCGCGCGAACATTGCAACTTGGAATAGTCGCCATTTATTCATCGATTAATTTAAATAAATAACAACAAACTCAATTATGACACGAGAAAATCATCCTTCAAACATAATAGAATATCAATTATTTCCAATTTAGCAAGAATATTCCTATAAATATCATTATTTATTGTATTACCGTCACTCTTGAATAAAAATATCTAATCTCTTCACTAACATTAAGTAAATTAAGTTCATAATAAATTGCAAACAGTGCATATGAAAAATATAGCATACGACGTATTGTACGCACTATCCCCTCGAGTGAAATATAAAATTATCGAAACTCAATACAGCGACTAATTTGTTCTACAAATACATAGAGAATTTAAATATTGTACAAAAACTATGTGCATTTCTTTATAATTAATGCAAATAATGTCTTTTAAAGTTGAGTGTAAAATGCATAACATTTTTGGACCCCTTTTGGAATGTCGATACTATCATTTTATACCTTACACTAGAGTGCTAGAAGCGGTTACTGCATACGTCATATAAATATCGATCATTGACATAACAGGCACGCTCGTAAAGTAATGACTATAAAACAAATTACACGTTTCAACTATACGGACATAAATATTAGTAATTTGTGGATGTAATAAAAAAAATTGCACATGGCAGTGCTTTCGTAGCAAACACTCGATTTAGAAGTTACATTAAAAAGCGGCTGGCAATTATTCTATAGCTAATAACATCTAGGCGGCCGCTCGGCTCACTTTCTGTAATCTTGAAATAAAAAGAAGTTGGAAAATATGTCAATTAAATAAAAACTTCTTCCGTTCTAGGTCACTGCACAACATACATGGCGCCTTTTAAATATTTTCGCGGTGGCAACTCTAAAGTGACAGTGTTGTGTCAGTGCTAGTGCTGCGAGTGAGCGGAGCGGGCGCGTGCGGGAGTGTTCACATGTTCTGTATGTCGTGCAGCGTGGCCTCCATCTCCTCCTGCAGGAGTTTGCTCTTTTCGCGCTCGGACACCAGATCGTCTGCAAGGGCGACGTGGCCACGGTCAGTAGGACACACAACAAACAACCGTTTGGTCCAAACGTTCAAATCATCGGATACCACATTTCCCCCGGTTTCTGAAAACCTGTTCCATATAATCTGTTGTCATCCACTAATTTGATTGGCGTGAGACTTGACATTAGATCAGAGGCACGAATAGCCTTTCACAAATCGGGTGTAAATGGCTGGTGATAACTAACAAGCGAAGGATAATTTCACAATTCTTGGTGACAGAAACGAACCGATTTTGACATTTGAACCAAACAGCACAGGCAAAAAACAACATCAATATAAAACCATGCCAAAATTACAGAAAAAAAATCACATCAAAGGATCGAGCAGTCTAGTAGGAGACACTTAAAAGTCATGCTAACAAAATGTATTGCACAGAATTGAATTTGTGACAAGCACCAAAATAGTGAGGTGAAAAAGTTTATAATATGATGATTTTATAAGATGCATTTAACAAAAACAATTCTGTGTGCAGTAAAAAATAAAACTGTTACTATGAAATTAAGATAAAAATAAGCTTGAAATTGTAGCAGAAATTACAGAAAAAAAAAGCTTTCAAATCTATTGTACAGCATATAACTCGTTAAGCCAGATCTAATGACGGCTGATATGGTATCGTTTAAGTGCGTAATGTCGAAAGCATTGTTATTATCAAACATGTTATTTTAACTTGACTTGTGGAATATTTGTATTTAAAACTTAACCAAACTGCTGTACGTTGTATATTCTGTAATATATCTGGAGACCCTTGAAAACTTGGAAAACTAGCATCAATAAAATGTTACCAGTACAAATAAATAATTTTGACTTTTGTGTCTTGCTCTAAAAAACATTGAACAAAATATGGCTACAACTGTTTCTTATTTTTCTTATATATTTTTTATAGAGTGCCTCTCCGGGCAAATATAATATCAGATAGTATATATTTAAAAATATACGAAATGATAGATTACCTTCAAGCCTGTCGACCTCCTTCTGGAGTTTCTGCACGGAGCGCTCAGCAAATTCAGCGCGTGCCTCAGCCTGAAATCATTTTATGTCTATTTTAACTTCTGTTCTTGAGGTGAACAGCCTATTTTCTGTATATCATTTGTCTTTTGAGTGATATTTTTTTTTAAAGTTGCAACATTAATAATCAATTATTTTTTTCGTTTCAAATATAAATCTAGGTTCTTATCAGAAAATAGACTGTTTTACTACACAATCAGGCATGCAATGAATTTACTTTAACTGTTATTATCAATTTTTTTCAAAAACTTTAATTTATTAACAAAAATGAAAAATATTTACAATTTAGTAAAAAAAAAAACAAACTATGTTATAAACAATAAAAGCCTCACATCTCCATGCATTTTACCTTTACCGAAAGCGGCTAAGTGCTGAGTGGTGAAACTACAACACTAGATACCAAATACCATTTTACCCAAAGTATAGAAAAAAATGATCGTGAAAATATATATAAAAACACATTACCAACAAGTTGCCCTGGTCGCCCATAGATATTGCAAATAGAATCTATATTTTCATGTGCATATTTAGAATTGGAAATAACTCGTATAACGTTTGTACTTATAAATAGCAAATAATATAATAATGACTAATAATAATCTGAATTGATAAAATTGTCCTTTAGCTATAAATATGAGTAATATCAATATCACTTTATTTATTATTCAAAATCCAACTCATAACGAAGTTATGAGTGGCAACAACTTAATTTTTTCCCCAAAACTCAAAGCATTTATATCAATTAAACCAATTACAGGCACTTTTGAATTGTCAAGGAGTCGTTCATTCAGAAATATGAAGCTAGTTGCCCATTCCAAACCGTACTAGGTTCCTATGGAGGAGAACGGGCAAGAAACTGCATAGACACTCCCCTTTTTTCTTCTAGCACTATTTTATTTCCATTTTTTTTTTTTTCTATTTACTCGTTATTTTTTTAGCGTATGTGTAGGACGACCAGAACCCCGTGCATCGAGCACAACTTACTTGCGAGAGTTTCTGCGAGAGGCTGTGTATCTTATCCTCCACGTGGTCACGAGTCGCCATCGCCTAGCCACACAGGATGGATTACAAACGGCAAGCCACCGACATGCCGCTACCATGTTGTGACTGTACACTTTACTGAATATGGACGAATGTAATCCCATAACATGCCTGATGCCATGATTTTTATGGAATTGAAGGCGGTATGGCTATGTTAAACCCATAAATAGGTATTCCATCTGGTGCAACGGGACCACAATACTTTGAAAGTCGCAGATTTTAAGTATGAGCTCTATAATTTCAAAATATATGAAGCATGGACGATTTGCATCAGAAGTAGAAATAGATATAAAATCTTGAAAGCGTACACGTAAAAGAATTCTTGATGAGGTCTTGTGTAATACAGAAGTTTACTAAGTAAATAATGAAGAGCTTCTCCAAGACGAAAACGAACTAAAATAAAGCAGGGATAACATAGCAAAAAGATTCCCATCACAAGTTGTACATATACAAAACCCCAAACTAATAAAGCGTACAATCACAACACAGGCATAGTTCTTACAGCTAATATAGAAGTAATTAATACACAGGTAGGTACAGAAATAGGAGATAGTCTTGTACATAGATATATAGATGAAGCACCAACCGCCGTCAGCCACTCGACACTAGGACCTACACCAACGAACGTAGCCTTTACGAAGCTGAATCATGAACGCACAAAAATGACCACTTAAGAATTTAACATGATTATGACGAAAAATGCAATGTTTGGAAGAAAATATTTTATGATTAAGTTGTCATTCTTGAAGCCCACGGCCCAACATACTCGTACTATCCCAAAACACTGAATGGCAATGAACATGAAACGAAACTACAACCGAAACCGTCTATCTACGTAAATCCTCCGGTCCGGCTGTCCTTTTACCTCTTTGAGTTGAGCGTCCAGCACTTTTACTTGACCCTCGTATGTCTCTTCCCTTTGCGTAGCCTGCGAGTATTATTTGTTAACGAAAAAACACAAAACAGCGAAAACTGAGTCATGCGGCATCGCGCAGAGTTGCAGTTACTACAAACAACGCTGCACGATACTAAAGTAAAAATAAACGGATAAAAAATACGCTAAAACTATATTACAGCGACATAACTGTTATAGAAAGAAAACATTCAAACAGCAAACAAGAGGGAAGTATCAGTATGGAGGAAAACTGAACACGAGTTACAGACGCACTACTCTCTAAATCCTATTTACCACCACCAAAGTCGGGAGACTGGTACATTGAATGGTAAATCAGACAGAGAGACTAGACTAGAGGTGTGCAGCAGAATGCAGTTAGGCAAGCTAACATAAACACTCGCTATATGAATCGATCTCGTTCGATATCACACCTCCTTTAGGCGGGTGGTGAGGGTTTTGATCTGATTTTTGTACTCCTCTTCGCGTTGGTTGGCCTGTATAGAACGTCACTTGGTTACTCTTGGCGTACATTATGTCGGGTAGAACATTCAACACTTCATACACTCGTTTATTTGCATTTTCTTACGTACAATTAGCATTACTTATAAGTCCAACTGCTTCGTCCTAGCCTTATTCATTAAAATGGAGTTCAAGACAATGTAGGGAACTTACTGCGATACTTTAAAAGGATTGCAAAGGTTGGTGCATCATTCGGAATATTTCATCCATTATCATTAACAATATCAGGAACAATATATTTGTCGATTTTTAGGGATTTAGATATCATCCCTTGAATTTGATTCTTAGCTTATTTTTTCTAGCCTAAATAGTCTAGAGTATAGAATCACAGAAATATACCTTCTCCTCGGAGACTTCCAGGGACTTCAGGTTGTTACCAACGACACGGAGTTCCTCCTCAAGCTCGACGATTTTGCTGAGGAACAGAAAGTGAAACAATCAACTTCTACTGTAATCAAAGAGCTATATAAATAATTAATATTGAAACTTCTTGTTTTTAACTTCTAGGGCAATATTTTGTAATTTTCTGATGTACTGATTTGGCATGTTGCAATTTAGTTTTTTTTCCAAACATCAATTAAACATTTCGACAAGATAAATACAATCATTATGTTTAACTGTTTGCTCTATTTAACTCGAAAATTCAACAGCTTCTAATCAATATCAATTAACTGACAGACACTTGATCAGTGACCGACATATTTGACAATTTAAATTCTGTCGTCTTACATCTATTTATTAGTGTAATAAATAAAAAAACTAAGCATGCATGTTACGGTTAGTACTTAATTAAAATGAAGTTTGTCATTTGAGTAGTGGCTTAATTTTCTAAAAATAAAATTATTACTCATCAAAACAGTAATGATAAGGAATCAAGCAGCTATCAAACAACACAATCATGCAATGTTGCAAAGACGATGAATTTAGGTGTACCCAACTTTTTAATCACAAATCTGAAGTGGGCAAGCCTTGAGTTGACTAGCTTGCGATACAATTATCATCGCCTCAGCAACTTACGATATATACAACTTATCAGCATATATCAGTGAAAATAAATGAAACGCATACAGATAAGAGTTTAATTTGCAATTTAATTACTTCAAGCTAAGACTTTCTCGTTTTCACTGACACGTACTGTTACTATAGCATGATCTCGTGCATCGATGTTTTCGTCAAATTCAATAATGAATTCAACAATATCGTGTGGAACTATTTACACCAACCGGTCTCCTGTTGATATCAACAGTTCATTAGCTGCCTACGACACAAGGTCTTCTCTTGTTTAATAAAACCCGAAATTCGGGGGATCTAAATAATTTAGTTATTGTATAACTCCCATTAATTTAGAATAATTCTTTACCCTATCGAAATTTGATCACGAACAAGAGTAAACCTGAAGGCAGTAGCTGGGGAGTCGACGACGTGTTCTGTTTCTTCAGCTTGTTAAACCACTCGTATATTCGACTCTAAATTATTATTCCTACAGGTGTTTGTTTCAAAAAACCGTTAAAAGTCATACAAATCTGTTAAGCATTCATTCCGAGATCAATTCACATTGATTGCAGAACATCTGGAGCAGAGTACACGCATGGTAGCTAACAGTAGCCACGTGGTCTCTGCCAGTCATGAAGCGCTACTCACCAGTCATTCTGCTCCGATCGCTCCTCGGCTCGCTCGAGGTCCTGCTCCATCAGGACAAGTTTGCGCGCCACCTACCAGCCGAGCGTTAGTACACGCCAACGCACACACACACACAATACTACAACTACCGAGCCGGGCACCGCTCTCCACGCGCTTCGCAGTGCAGTGCTACATACAAGTGTCCAACTTTGTGACAACGTTTGTGTTTCAATTGCAGGTGAAGTGCACCAATGATTCTGATTCAGCAAAATCTTTTAAAGTCGCCAGATGGCTTACAACAAATTACTAAGTGACAAGTAGAAAAGAAAATGAAACCTTACTACCAGTGTTTACCGAGCTCTTTCGAGACTCGCACTTTATGCTAATGGACTTTCGTCCGTAGCAGGTGCACGTATTTATCAAGTGCAAACATTTGTAAGTTAAGTGCAGAAATAAGTATCCTGGTGATGTCCTGCTAAAACTAAAAAGCAAAGCAGTGGTACTTGAGCAAAAACACAAACAACAAAGTCAGAAAGGATCACACAAAGCAGGGGGAGTCGAGAGCGGTGTCAGAACTCACATAATTAAAAAATAAACGAGGGTTGTCCCAAAACATTTAGTTCTAAATATTACTTTTTTCAATAAAACATTATTAATTATCTAAGTGCTATCTAGTGCATTATCATATTCATTAGGTGATGTGTGCGCTTGCATATGTGCGGCACGCATACGGCCAGTAATTCTGGTGTAATGCGGTGCATATCTGAAAACGAAAATTGCCCTATACCACACATATTTCCTGACATCCTAACCTATAGCCACGTTTAAGATTTATACACACACTGAAGACAGAAGTTTAGTCGACACATGGACATGATAGTTAACATTTGCATAAGAAATATCCATGAAATGGGGCAACCCTTGTTTTAGTCTGATAGAGAGCAGCGGCGCTCGAGTGCGACGTCGAGGGTCACTGATCTGCACCGTGTCCTTATAATTAAGCAGTGCTGCCGGTTCAATCAACAGCATGAGCCGGCAGCACCGTATTAATGTCATGACAATGCAAATTAATTAAATGTCCTGTTGAACAGCTTCCGTCTGGAACGCGACCTAGAATGGGGCATGCAATAAGAATAACAGTGAGAGCCGATGTTAGAAATACCGATGGAGGTAAATCGGGTTACTGTGCAGAATGTTAAGAATGCAAATGAACAACCATGCAGAACGGAGGCGAAAACTTGCAAAATAACGCGTCGGGACCACCGCGCTAATGACCAGTATCGCGTGACACATCGAAATAACAATGTCCGACTGAGACGCGCAAGGGAAACTTCGTGTCATTCTTATTTCGGCGCAATGTCAGCGTCGCAACGCGGCGGTAGTCCGTTAGCGCTTTGGGTTGGAAACCTACGATTCGCCGGACTCAGCACGCTCCTCCGCACGCTCCAAGTCAGCCTCAACCATGGCCAGCTTACGAGCAACCTGGAGATACCATACTACGTTTTACAACCAATAATCACATCTTTATTGACACCAACAAACATGTATGTTATTCGTTAAGGTTTAATGTCTGTCACGGCGCAGTCTTGAGCAAGTACACCCTACATATATGGAAGTAATGCTTATGTAACAACATGTGCGACGAAGGAGGCTAGTTCACCATATAAGGCGAACGGAGCAAGATCAGGCGCGATACGATTCCTTCTTGGGACGCTGAATTTTACGACTGCCTTCACTTCACCACGCAGGGTCATATGTCAGGCGAATTAGGACGTATTATAGCTCTGCTAACCATCTGGCATCGAAGCACGGTGACTACTTCTTCAAAGAAAACACGTCGTAGATGGGTAGCAGTATCTAATCACGATGCGATAATACGTCGTTTTCGAGAATCATCACTCTGTATTTCGTGACTATTTGCTCAATGACGTAACGTACATGACGAAATCAAGCTCACACGAGTTAATTTGCAGGGTTTGGTTAATATCACTTCGAAATTCACACCTCAATGTTTAGTAGGGAAGATTTTGAATTTTACAAAGGGTTCATTTGGGAGCATTTTCACGTTGAAAAACATCAATAGTTATTTTGAAGGAAAAAACAAAGTCAGTAAGTGGGAAAACAAATTCAACACTGGAAACGCAGCTCGTTCACATGAACTTAGCAGCCTTTCGGTAAACACTGGAACACATTGACCGAATATGGAAAAATAGCGATGTGATTATTCAAGACGATGCAACAGATGGCATCTTTATGAAATATTCATTACATGCGTATTGCAAGCAAGACAAGCCAAACCAAACGACATCTAAACTCCCATATAAAGACCTCATCGTATTTCTTGTCGGCTTCCTCGGCGAGGAACCTGGCTTCCTTGAGCTGGTTCTCCAGGGCGTCCATACGCTCTTCATCGGCCAACGACCTGTTCTCGAGGACCTTACGGGCGCTGGACCACGAAATGCAACTTTAGTAAATGATCGAGTGGTATCTGTAGGTGTTGGGGGCGTAGTCAAGGGTAACCCATTTGTTAGAAGACATGCAAGGAACGAACACGCTAGAGAGGAACATATAAAGCGAAAAACAACCTGGAACCGGACAGCTGAAATATAAAGTGAACCGAGCAATAGTGAGCTCATCGCCGTGTGTGCGCGATGTTTAGTTTATTGCCCGTTTCAATATAAAATGGCAAATGAAAACCCGTGGCAGGATTTTAATTTGCAAACGTAACTTTGAGCATTCCGAACATTACGTACTGGCTTGTGTGTTTTGATAATACAAACTGGTTTCGTTAAAGTAAAAGAAAATTCTTATTAGAAATAATGAAAATTCACTTTTATTGCAACTTATTTCACGTAACCTAACCTTCTCCAAAACTTCGCTTTCTGCAATATTCGGAATTTAACATTTAAAACCCAATAATCTAGGTCTCTCTTGTGTCACTTATGTGAATATGTTGCGTTTATAATAATTACTCACACGTAATTCAAAACAAGATTATCAGGTTTTTGAATGCCATAAATCTAATGCAGCTTGTGTTATTACTAATATTCTTATCAACGTGACACCAAAACTCTTCAATTTATTCACCCAAGTTTATTATAAATCAATTCGGTATTCATTTTGTATTTCGACAGCGATTAATGATGTTATAGATTAGCTTGAACAACACAGCTATCTTTTTAATGTAATCGAATATTTAACGGTTCATAAGTCATGGTGTCACAGTAATTTGAATATGGAACACATCCCCCTTTTCACCGATGACTTTTAACTTAATTACCACGGCACGACTACGGTGCTAAAATATGCAAATTTTTGGTGGTACAGGGGATAATGCTAGTAATAAAACGTCACTGATGTCAACAGAAGTTTCTTTTTCGGCTTCGCATTCCATTTTATGTAAGCATGAAGTATTAAAGTTGTGACATCACAGAAATACCGTAATGGAATGAGAAAATTTGAAGGAACTTCGATTGGCGGATTCTATATCGAGTTGGACGTTGGACAAGCATTCACCTCTTCGTATTTCTTGTCGGACTCTTCGGCGATGAGCTTGGCCTGCGACAGCTGAGCCTCCAAGATGGCGACGCGGTCGTCCTCCATATTGGTTCGATTCTCCAACGCCTTCCGTATTCTGGTTAGTGCGGGGTCAAACACATGCGTGTTATAACATCGATAAAAACACTCGTTATGTGGTATGTGGCTTTTTTATTTAAAATATCCGTTTTGAAAATCATTTATTTTCAGTGTCAAATAAACAACTTCCAAAATTATTTCAAAATCAGGATCATGAATTTGAACAGAAAACAGATTAGGATAGACAGAAATCGTGGAAATAGTTGTAATAATCAAGAATATGGTGGTTATGGGCATAAAAATAAAAACAATAGAAACAATCATGCACACAGTTATATAAAAGGATAAATATTTACAACAAAACATAAAAATAGAGCTCAATTGGTAATCCAATTTAGCTTTGAATTTGAAGAAGCCACTCAATAGGTTGGTATGTATGTATGTGGGTTCAATGTCGTTGTCTTGTGTTACTAAGGACGGATGGTAAAATCCTTCTTATATGAATTTATCAGTATCGTAAACGATATGAGATAACGTTTACGACATGATACTTCCGATACTCTTCCTTAGATCATAAAATCTGTACCTATGACTAAAAATGGTTTCTTCAAATTAATTTAATGTTATAACAAGATTGAACACTTTACGATCAATGACTTTCAATAAATTCATCTACTGTTAAACGTTTGATTAGTATAAAATCTAAACACAACGTGGCAATAATAGTAACACTAGGATTCGAACCCAGATATATATTAAAATCTAGCTTTCCAGTTATTTGTTGATGTGGACTCACAACGAGCGAGTGTAACATCCCATATCCTCCATTATACTAAGTGGTCGTCTGTTATGGCGTGGACTCACCGTTCCGACTCATCGGCGGCCTGGCTGGCCTCCGACAGCTTGGCGGTGGCGGTGGCGAGACGCTCCTCAGACCTCTCAAGGTCTTCCTCCAGCAGTTGGATGCGTCTGTTGAGGGCAGCCACTTCGGATTCGGCCTGGATCAACGAGAAAACAAGTTAGGGCAAATAGGATTACAACAGAGTCAGTCTGTGTCAGTTAAAAATGCTTGTATATCTTCTTCGTATGTGAAAATAATACGAATGTCAACAAACGCAATACATCTATTAAGCCATGTTGGAGTCCAAAGATCCTAAACTGCTCAATATAGGTAAAACTTGCAGACATTAAATTAAATTTCGAACAATGCCTCCAACTGGAAACAGACACTACCGTAAAATGGGGTTACATTGATCAATTTTGATCAATTTTAAAATTCGAGGTTGAATATTTCTGTACTAAGAAGGCTGAAAAATTTACAAAAATAAATTTAACATCGGTTTTATGGGTTGTATATGTTTACATTAAAGTAATATTTTTGGACACTCCTTTATGAGAAAAAAAAAATTATAATCATCATGATCAACTTCATACTGCATCGGGGATACTTTGATCGCACTAGTTTTTGGTACGTGTTTTGATAGTAACCCCAAAAAACAAATTAATATCGGTCCACAAATGTTTGTGCTGCAGTTGTTTTAAGATGATGGTTTCTGGGTGGGATTCTTTGATAAATACAAATAACTGTTTTTTTTTGTTCAAATCTATATATTTAAATCTAATAAAATTTAAGTTAAGTTTTTCATAAGTCGAAAATTTTTATCAAAGTAAACCCGTAGTATCAAACTAAACCCATTTCACCGTACTAGACACCAGTACTTTAGTTCCAAGATTTATGGCAAAGCCGTGTTCCCCCGAAATTCCAAGTATTGTGAATGCTTAGCTGAGGAATGCAGATAAGGTTACAAATCTTGGTAAACCTATGCTCACACCTATTTATAGTGATGCACGCAATTCTACGGATTCTTATGTAATTTCAATGTCGGCTCATTACGTTTGATGTTGAATTTATCTGGAACTGGACTGTCTTATGACTGGTTATATATAATCAGTCCAAGAATAGATGTACTCAACAGAAGTTTGACAGTTTTGAAATATTAAAAATACTTTAATACAAAATCATATCTGGATGATATACATATATGGGACTGTAGGAATATTGAAATGAGTAAATTCAGAGATATTCCAAGCTTGTGCAAGCAACGTAGTCAGTTTGAATATTCAGGTATTTTCGGTTTCCAAAGTTGGCGACCGATACACAGGTAGTTTTGGTCGTAAGAATGTCAATGTACAATAGACATTGTTAAATGTTGGAACACTATACGTGTCAGGAATTAACCATAAGACATAGGAACATTTTGCGTTACGTTATTTATATTCAGTCACTGCATGCTCATGACATCACGCGTCCTTGTCGCGAGGAAGCACACCCGAGTCCCAGTTTCTCCTCCTTTTATCCTGTGTCGTCATCAGTGCGTGGATGCTAATAATAGTCGTGACGGGACTAGCCAACTAAATCAGTTTTATTCTAATAGTTTTCTTCGCACGCGATATTTGCAGCAATTAACCAAGTCACCAAGTGTGTCTTTATAAAAAAGACTTCCATTTCTAGCAAATCAGTCGACAAGAAATTTTAAAGTTCGATACATATTTTTTGTTAGGAGAACACAAGACAAATAGGTGTCTGGTCGTGGACTCGAGGCGATGTTTTAAAGATCAGTAGCTAAGCGTCACCTTGAACTTCGATTATAATTCAAATTCAAGTTTACTTGTGTCTATTTAAAACTGATGAGTTAATCCTCTTATGGAGAGTTCGACAACCTTTACCTTTTGATCAACGGAATTCGGAAAACATGGAACATCATTTTCTTGTACTTAAATCAATTGCTGGATGGTTGTGGACTTTGAACTCTACAGGTGCACATATTACCTGATCATGGTTTACTTTCACCGATAGTCAAAACACATTGTTTAAATTTTGTGGGATCGGTGGCATTGTGTCTATTGAAACGTCGAACACAAAAGACTAGCCCTTGCAAGCTCCATAAATTGTAACACAACACCGTCACGCGAAGGGCCCGTAATTTTGGATAGGTACCATGTTGGGTGCAATGAAACGAATTCATTATCGTTGTTAGTTCCTGTTGCACTTATCCGGCATCAAACATTTTCGTTTTTATCATTTTTACATCCTCAAAATCAGTAAGATATAGTACAAGGTTCTTTTAAGAATTTTAATGCCTTGTGCAAGTTAATGAGTTCTAATTTGATAACTGTTTAACACTTCACTCTGGTTGAAGGAGTATAAAATAATGAACTTGTTTTTATAGTTTTATCATTTTAGTTTAATATTTCCTTATTAAGATTGCTTTTTTTTTATATCAGCAGGATTGTTGCCATTTTTGTTTATTTGGCAACACTGTTATTTCCTCCAACTGTTTCCTTTGAGGAATATTTTAAATTGACCTCAACTATCAATGTTTAAACAGCGTCAGCTCTCAATGCTAGTACACGCCCACATCGCGTCGTCACAAAAATTGTCTATCTCATAATGTATTTGACTAAACGTTTTCTATTTTCAACATTTTAGACAAACATTATTTATAAAGTCCGCTTTTTTCCTCGATTAGTAATTACTCTTTCACGCTATCTCATTTTAACATTTTCTTATCATCGTTTTGATACACTTAAGACGATAAGACGTGTAATGTTCTACGAGATATCACTAACATAGCCTAGCCAGATTATGGGCCACTCAATAAGGAACGTGAACAAGCGTGTCATCCATTATTTGGGATTGAATGAGGACTAAAATTATCAATTTTCAAATCTAGTCTATTTGCAGGTGTTTATGATCTGTAGGAGAATTACTGGCTTGTGGAGTTACGTCATACAACGATAACGGCGAACAAGTCGGACACGCCTTTACGGCGCCAGCGGTCCTTCGAGGACATCCGAACAACAGGAATGTACTAAAGGGTGTTAAGCTTTACGAATCCAGCCGGCTCGCTCTACATGTGCCACAAAAGACCGGTATACGACCTCCAACGCAACAAAACCTGTTACGTGTAACAGAAACCTGCGCTCAACCAAGCACCAATAAAATTATGTAAAGGCATTTCAAGAAAACCTTCAAATCCCTACTACATATATCGGAGAAGCAACACTTTTTGGGAACAACACTCAAGTCGACGAAAGGAATCGTGTTCAACGAAAAGAATAATTATTCGCCTTCTCTTTCTGAGAGATTAAGCTGAGATGAATCCGAAAGAGAGGTCAATATGCGTACGTTGCTTGCACACCTAAGTATGGCCGGACATTACTCACTATAGGTAGATAGTACAAGACTGATAAGTCTCATAGTATGACCCAATATGAACTCAACACAGGTACACATAGGAACCAACGTTTCACAAAATTCACAGCACAAACTAAAAACACGTTTTCTTACTTCTTCTCTCCGCATTATTTCCACTTGTAAACGTTTGTGATATTCCTCGCACTCGTCCTTATATTTCTCCATTTCCTCTTTTGTCTGGCGCATTTTTCTTTTCAGAACGTCCAGGATCGTTCCTTGCTGCATGTTTGTCGTCATTTTTATGCACTTTTGTGTTTAAATGGAATGCTTAAATGCTAAAAACTAGAAACACCTCCGCTCTACTCGCGAAAATGCCAACTGACTGGCCCCGCTCGTTATTGCCCCGTATCGTCGAGATGGGCACGGCACGAATGAACACAGCCGGCAAATAAAATGGCCGCTACCGAACCTAGACGCTGCAACTTTATCGGAACGGTGCTAATTAGCTTCGTTCCTAAATTACACCACTGACTAAATAATCAGTAAACGATCACGAGCAATTAATTGGAATTATAGGTACTAATATTTCACTCAATTAGACATTCTCAAAATGACTTTGACAGCGAAACATGGACATAAACGTCACCCGCGCGGACACGACGAACGCGATAAGCACAATCGACCGTACTGCCTGCAAGGCAACTAGCTCCACCTGTTTGAGTTCGTCGGAAACTACATCCGTAGGGTCACAATCACAAGCGGTGTTTGGGAAGAAAACCAAAAATGTGGGATGGGCGAAACGGTAGACTGACCTTATACAATAAACACTACGGAAGTGGATTTTTTTAGATTTAGTGGAGGGCTATTACCGCTTTTGTATTCCAATCATGGGAAATACGAAGACTAGCATGAATAGGATGAACTCGGTCATTTCAAAATAGAGAGAGGCAAGGATAACAACCTGATTATTGTGATTCCTGTAAATAAATTAAATAATTTCTATAATATAAACTCGCAAACTCGAATTGAAATGAAATCAGCAGCGCCATCTAGTTTGTAATTTCGCAACTAAAGGAAGGTGTCTGCAGCCAATGATAGGACAGACGAGTGAATAACAATTTACACAAGACTGCCGAAATTGTATGACGTCATTTGGAAAGTATGTGCCTGTTTTAAATTCCGTTAAGTAACCGAGCGAATGCAACAAAAAATCTGTCGATAAAGCAGCTAAACTGTACTCCCACGAGGCCAGTGATAACTAAAGTGAAATTCAGGTAATAAACACGGTCAAATTAAACTTTTACAATACACAGGTAGACAAGATTTTTTGCAATGTTTGACTACCAACGAATTTTTTTTTTTCGATAGTGTTGAGACTTAAATTTGTCTGGTTCTTGCAGAAGCGATAACCGACCAACATTTCATACCAGCCGTTATGCTTTTTGAATACAATGGATATGAATAGATGATTCTAATACTCGATTGTAATTTTAATTTTATGCGACATTAACTGAGCAATAACCTCTGCAAAGGTGACTCATTTTACATCAGAGAACAAGCACAAAATATGTGCACTAATTTGATTGACCTTGCCAGCTTTCAGCGACACGGTATACGGTATCTTTTATACAGTGGAATCTGTCTTCTTTTTACTGTGGACCGCAATAATCTCGAGCTCAACTGCTCCGATTTAGATATGATAAAAAACGGCCACACCAACCAATTCTTATTCCACAAAAAAAATCTTTGAAGAACTTCGAGAGAAATGACATCATTTGGCATTATTTGCAACATTTTTAAAGATTTCGTTATATAGATTTTTTTTACTCTTTAAAAATAGTTTACATTTATTGTTTTAAATTAAAATAATTAGTTAGAAAATAATAACTAATACCTAATGAATTAATAAAAATAACAAAATTAAATCCTAACTAAAACTGTACACAAACTAAAATATACCTAGTGTCGAAAAATTCATCCGCATCGCTGTCGACTCGTAATGCACCCATGAGACTGGCGGCATTACCACGTTGTTTGGAAATGCTTAGCCTCTGGCCAAGGTATAAGTCATCCCTTGGGTCACGGGAAGTGTCAACCTGCCGTTTCGAAATTTCCTTAAAAAGACCATGAGCACTCGGACCCCACGGCCCGAGGGTATTCAAACCCAAACGGCTCGAAAATATAATTTCCGATAAGGTTATTATATTTTCGCAGCAGCAGCGCCAGCACAGCATGCCGATCCAGGAAAATGGGATGACGCAAGAGTATCGACACACGCTGTGTCCCACACTAAAGGCCTGCCTACCTTCCATGGAAATAAAGACATACCGTCAAGTCTCTTGCTATCGTCGCGTGCCAAGCCATTGGGTTCTAATACAGCTGGAACGGCGACGACGGTAACAAGAGCTCGTCGGATGATGTCATTAATGTTCGGGTGCCGCGCTAAGCGACCCACACTTCAGCTGCAAGACAGGCCGTGGTGTCCGAAGCTATTGACATATTCGCCACAGTGACAGCGATGAGGAGAACAGCAAGGAGCGCCTAGTCGCAGGGAAGCAGCGAGGCGAAAAGTAGTGTCGTCGAACAAAGTGCCAATGTTCGATGAAAGTAGTGCATGAAGCCAAAGATCCGACTCCCACCTACCCACAGCCAGCAGGCGATTAGATGATACATAGAAGATATAATACTCTTTATTATGTAAACCATAAAAATTACAGATAAATGTAGAAATTTTAGAAGGGGTGATACAATGGGCGGTCTTATCGCTAAAACCGATCTTTTAAAGACAACCTTTGGATGGATTAGGTAACGGAGGAGAGACCAATACTGAAGGTAGTTTGTGGTGTACAGTTTACATATATACAATAAATACATACATGTATGTAAGAACAAAAAAATGGTGTAATGGTGTCGTTATATCAGTGTCCATTAACACTTCTTCAGCTGAGGTAGTTCATTATAAACGTCAAGGCTTGCATTCCCAATTATGAGATGTTTCCATATATAAACCTGGTAGAAAGTTGGTCATCCGTCTGTCACCGCCATATGGTCAGTAATAACTTATTGAAGTACCTAAAGGGTATAGCGTACATGGGCATGGCCATACGGTCGAATGCAATGTAATTACATACTCCTGGCCGCTTAGCCGCTTTGAATAGGCTCAGTGTGACGTGCATGGAGTGACATATGTTGGCTATTGATAGATTACGCAACGGGGTGCTTTAATTGAATAACATAAATCATATCGTTTTACAAATCACTGTTTTCGTATGGAGTTTTACGAAAAATTGAAATTTTCGAAATGTTTAACAAGTTTATATCGCTTATAAAGTGCAAATACGTATTACATTTTGTGAAAATCTCGAGCTAAATATCATATTTCTATGAATTCCAAAAATTCGAAGACATGTGACATCTACCAACCCGCGCTGGGCCTGCGTGGTACGGCCCACTCCCTCTCACAAAGAGGAGGCCTGTGTCCCAGCAGTGGGAACATTATAGGCTGATTATGTATGTATGTATGAATTCCTTGTGGATTTTTCTGGGACGATGTGCTACAACAGCGCAGTAATTGCGTAACACACTATCAGTAGCAATGGTTTTCATTTTGACAGTTCAACAATATTAATTGCGTTATTTACGTTGTTGAGGAGACAAATTTTTCGAACACATAAAGCAATGGACTTGTAATATCCTTCAAAATGATTCAGGTTGTGAGTGTTGGTTTAGGTTTAGGTTAGGTTTAGGTTGCAGATCATGCTAAATCTTATAATTTGGCAGCATGAACAATACTTGTTAAACTATGTGCAGTAGGCGGCACACAATGAGTGAAACGCCTTCAATAATTTATAAATAGAATGTTGTTTGTTGTTTTACACAATAAAAGGCAAATCGAATTTCATATAAAAAACTATGCATTGTCCTACTACTATGTAACAAGATTATTCCCCAATGATCTATGTATTTACCCGTATCTTTTTATACTGAACAATTTAAGCAATAGTTCAGAGTGGGAAGTGCTAATAGTCACTTAGTCACCCATTTACTTTATACAGGTTACGTAACTACTAGTTTAAAGCCCCGAATTTCATAAAATTTTAGTGAACGATTAAACAAATCACAGTGCAGACCAGCAGTAGTACGTTCTAGTACTTTCACCTGTTAATTGAACAAAGGTTGGTGATATAAAACTCTCATGTAATTTGGTATGGGCAACACAGCGGATGAGTTGAGCAAACAAATAGTTTAGGGCATGACGGGATATAAGTTTCAATATCGGTATGAATCGCACCATTTTAGACGTCTAAATCTAGAGTAAACACGCAACAATATTGGTAAATAAGGCAAAATTGGCCAAATGCGCATCGAACACGAATCATACTTTTTAGAGTTCCATTTGTAATGTTAAGAAACGACTTTTCCTAAATTCATTATCGTCAGCTCACCCTAAGGAATACTATTAGATACCTAATTAACAAAATTAAGAGAATCATAATATAAAAAATGATGAAGGTGTTGGATTTTAGAGCATCGTAATCTATAAAATCGTCGTTGAATCCAATAAGAATAAAAATAGCCACAATATTGTTCATTGCTTGAAAAAAAACAACGTTGCAGCTATTGTAAATAATGAGAAGTAATTGCTTGACGTATATAAAATTACCAATATAGTTAATGTTACAAGTAATACTTATAGTACAATTACAATTGTACGAAGTTAATGTGTTACAATGTCAGATGTATCACAAAAACTCGCCTGGTTAAATAACAGACATGTGTCTATTCGTTAATATGGCACTAATTGCTGATGTTTATGTAGCCGTTTCAAGTGTTTTTCGTCTTAGTTTGAATAAATGCTAACTTTCTATTTTCATTTTCGTTTGTAATGTAGCTAACATTCATTAGAATATTCATTGCGACTATCGCCTGTGCAGACTTGTACCTATATTTAAATCAAGATTTCTTTTCCATACAATAGTGTTTGTGTTTCAGGCTTGACTGAGTCTAAAGTTATTGCAAATATTCTGATGACGATCCATTTTTTCCACCTCATTATGTTATTCTTAATCTTAGACATATTGCATAGGTTTTCTTCATAGACATTATCATTATAACCGTATTCTAACAAGACACGATATGTATATATGCTTAAATTTTATAATTTGTTGTAAAGGTTAATTGGTTGCAAGATTGTAGATTGTAATCAGACTTAAAACAATTTCATATCCGTTTGTGTAAAAGATTGACTCGCTATATTCTAGTATCAATTCGAAACTTTACGCCTTGTAAATACGATTGCCCATCGCAACGTATTGTTCATGAATAATTTAGAAAGTTGAAAAGAATAGAATGTAATATCATGCGGAATGTAGATACGTGCTAACTATACTTTAATTGAGTAAAAACTAAACAGTCCATTAACTAACTGACTGTACTCGTCTTCTTCTTTTAATGAATATAGATAAAAATGATAAAAACGGTTCTGTCTGAACATCTACCAAAAAATATTTTTCGCCATAACGACGATATATCGAACTACACTCATGCTTGTCATCTAGAAATTCTGGTTGGATTTTTGTAAAAAGAAGATAAAAAAGAAAAAACAAAAATTCCACAAAAAATCTGAGTCATCATAATCACAAAATGAAGCAAGTGGCTTATCTAAACATGGGGTGAACCAGAAAAAAAAATGTCCGTGTCGATAACTCGATAAGGAATTGAATTTGTTTAGAAAAAAAGGGCAAGGGCTGGCAGATAAAAGCCACGTGCGCCTATCGACAGCGACGACATCTAGCGGCGTCATGTGTAGTCGTCCGAGTAAACATGTCAAATGGAATGTCAGTGGCTCAGCTGATCGCCACGCGCGAGTTTTACTGCCTCTGCCTCGCTTCGTGGAGCAGATTCAACGCTTTCCCGACGGTACGCGATTAAAAATAGTTTTGTGCGCATTTGGCCCACGCCTGCCTCACTCACACTACCGAACAGTAGCATAAATAACATAGGACATTACCCTTTTTAGTGCAGTGTTCTTAATGTTCTGCAACTCATTCTTGATGATGGAAAATTTCATCATAGTGTCCGAAGAGAATATCGAGCTGCCGAACGCCAAACCTGGATAGTCGGCACATCTTCTCCTCCGCCTGTTCTCCCTCTCTGCCAGGACCTCCGTGCACTCACTAGTACACCTGAGCTTTGCAAGCTCTGCCGTCTCAGGGTCATCATCTGATATATCTGAGGCGACAGTCGTAATAAATTCAGCACCGTCTCCCGCGGTCCGCTCTTCTCGGAACGAAAATTCGTCGTCCGAGGGATCAAGCGATTCAGGGTCTTCTATTCTAGGTTCGAATTCAATATCATCGTCAATAATCGCATAGTCCTCGGTTATATTATTCTGATTCGAAAGTGCATCGTCACTATTCGTCCTTGTCACTTCTTGAGATTCACTAACACTATTGACACAAGGCACAACATCGTCTGTTTGTAAGGTCACTTGTTTGGACGGATCAGTGTTCGGGGGCGCACTGGGGGCGGGGGTGCGCTCGCCCCGCAGGCGCGGGTGGTGCTGGTGCCCCCTGCGCCGCACGGGGGCGCGCCCGTGGGCGTGGGGCGCGGACGCGGACATTACTACGCTCGGCGCGGTCCGACCGGCCGCGCAGCGCCGGCGGCCATGTTGACTGACTGACTCTCCTAATGAACCACCGCAGCGCTGTAGTCGCACATAACTTGCTGCCATCTTTTGTTTTTATTACACTGTTTTACCCACTGAGCTGCGCCCATTTGTTTATCGTTAGACGCGGGAACTTTAAATGCTTCCTAAATGTTTTGGTATTTTAATGATAGCTTGTATTTGTTATGCTTGCCAGGGATATTTTTGTATTTAATTTAAATGTAAAAATAAAAGAAGAAACGCTTTTGAATTTATATTGAATGTTATCTACGGAATTCTTTAATGAATTGCTTTATCGACATTTAATTGTTCTTAAACAGTTTGAGAGAAAATTCCTAGTTTAGCTAATGTAGGTGGCTGAAGTATCAAGTGAGTCCAGCGTCTATTTTTACTGAAACACCGGGCAGCGGGCCCATATTAGGTGTCGAGCGCTGAAAATAACTCGGTGCGCACTGAACGCAGCCCCCTACCGCGCGGCATTCCGGTATACAGGGCATCTGGTATTACTACACGTGTCAAATTGAAACTCTATTAGAATGATATGACGGCATTATTATGAATTTTGATCGAAATATTGATGGATGGCAAGCAAAATGACACTGAAAAAACGCGATAAGTACTTATATCAAATTCTTAGGTTCAACTTTCAGTTCCACTTTCGTTTTTGGTAGGTAAGTAGGTACATTATTTTTCTGTGGTTTTTGGTTTAACCATATTTTAATAGAAATAATAAATTCTTTGGAGATATTTCTTTGGAGTAAGTAGATTGACTGGTCGTTACGAATGAACAACAGCTAAATCGATTATGACGATATAATCAATATCGTCTCCAAAATTATCGACGATCTTAATTCAAGGCTACATAGGTATGCCACATGTTGTCTTTCCTCGTTTATTTTGGTAGAGGAGAAACATTACAATGGTATTTTGTCTTTATTATATCGATGATTATTTTCATCGCCGACCATTCAACTGATCACTATATTCATCACTTTGATATTTGCTTGTCATTCGGTCTCTCTGCCAATCGGCCAAGGTTTTTGGCTTACATCATGATCTTTATTCAATTGTTTCATTATTGACATATGCGTGATCTAATTTAATTTCTTACTGTCAATTATTGCGATGAGATCATGATCTTTATTCAATTGATTCATTATTGACACATGCGTGATCTAATTTAATTTCTCACTGTCAATTATTGCGATGAGATCATATTTTTTTTACAGTCGGTATATCTATGAAATTCTTTCTAGTGATTTTGCTTTGCAATCACTTATTTTTTGTAAAAAGTCACAAGCATCAGTATTTCCGTATTACCTACGTAAAAAAAACCACCAAACCAACTACAAATTGGTCTAAAACTTAGCTTACGACAAAAGTTACGAAAACAATACCTAAGAAAAATCTACCAAACTTGATCTAAGAGATTTTGAACCCAAAATCACGCAAATAGCTAATTCTCATTGAAATGTTTAATAGGTACACGATAATGGGACTTGAGATAAAGATGGCTGTAGTGATCTAAAAACTTCGACAGCAAAATTGGAACAAATTGTAGGACAACAAGCTAATTGTAACTCAATGACAAAATTATAGTAACTAGAACGTATTCTTTACACGGTACATTCACGGTAACATTTCAGAGTATCAGAGTATTTCTATTATCAGAGTATACTCTGATATGGAAACTTTAAGCTTTGAATTTATATCTCAGTATTTTGTTTTCATTCTCGGTATATAAAATGGACAATGCAGTTGACATCGACACGTTAAATGCTAAAACATCACTAGAGATTGCGGGTCACGGTCACGATCCTAGGTAATGAAGTAGAAAGAAGGATACGTATTTGATTAACAACTAGGACGATGATCTCGATGTATAAACTTGCAGATCAAGTGGATATTCCTGTTTTCTTAGGTAGATATACTTTTTGTTGAAGATTATAGCAACTGGAGTGACAGTATAATAAATGATATGGCAATTGAAATTTTCAACAACAAACAAGGTCGACGATCTCGATTTTGAAAACTTGCAGATCAAGTGCATGTTCTTGTGGTCTTTTCTGTTCTTAGACTGATATACTTTTTGATGAGGATCATAGCAATTGGAGTGACAGTTTATTAAATGATATGGCAATTGAATTCTTCGACAACAAGGTCGACGATCTCGATTTATAAACTTGGAGGTCAAGTGGATGTTCCTCTTTTCTTTACCATATACTTTTTGATGAGGATCATAGCAACTGGAGTGTAAGTCTGCTCAGTGTTATGAGAGTTAAAATCTTCGACAGCAAAATGTTAACTAGATTAATCATGGGACAAAATGTAGGACAACAAGCTAATTGTAACTTAATGGCAAAATTATAGTAACTAAACCTATTATTTTTGATATAATAATATCAACTGCAATAACTGCTTCTATAAACTTAGAAAATAAAACCAATGGGCTCCAACATGCAACTGATAAAATGCGGTCTATACAACCAACAGCAGGACACTATAAAAGTACTCACGTTCTGAAGAGCCTTCTCCTTCTCCTCAAGCTTGGCGTTGACCTGCATGAGGGCCTCCTGGGTCTGATCCAGATCGTTCTCAATGGTCTGGATCTTCTTCTGGAGCTGCCTCGCCTCTTCCTCGGCCTAGGAGAGGAATAAGCAAATTATTATCGTAATTCAGTAATCAGTCAGATCAAGGGTTTAATTGTCAATATCAACATTCTCCTACTCGTATTTTGCGGTCGGCACAGTACGAATTTTTCTTTCTTTTACGGATTAAGAAAAAGTGACTACTGAGATGATGGCTAGTTTAGCCGCCATTAGCCGCCAAATTAGCAAGTTCAGTAGTCACTGTCTTTCTAGCTATTTTATCTTCCGCACAAGGAATAAGCTAAGGATAATGATCAAAGGCACATAGTAGTATTTTGCTTTTGTGTGTTTTACTACTTTCTAGTCATCAATTTGATTGGCAACGCAGGTCTCCGCAATAAAAAGTCTAGTTAGCCTATGTCCGGGATAAAGCCTATACAGGACAGGATACATTTTACGATTACAACGCTGTTTTACAAAATCTCTTTCCTGTGCTAGACCAATTCATTCATATTAGTTCTCACGTTGAGGCACGTGAAAATTATTTGGTCCATATCAATGCTAGCTCTCATTACAAATGCATTCGAGTAGTACCTAACATCCGAATTTAATTCAATAATTTGTACAAACGTTACATTATTTTCTACCGTCTTTTATGTGAAGTCGTATTCATAAGCACAATACATGCTATACCTAGAGACATGTACAGGCTCGCAATGTGCATCTGTGCCTACACTATGCAAATATATATACTTACTAAGTTATACAATTGCAAGAATAAGCGCATAATGCAATAAGCTACATACAGGCAATAATATATCTAACTTGTCAGAGGTTGCTGTCCTTAGCCCTGACACATCGCCCGTGGTCAAGGCTTCGCCCTGTCACACGGCAAAACGAAAAGCGAAATATTGCTCGCGTATATTTTTGACATTAAATTACATTAATAAATAATTACAACTGGCCTTGCATTTTTCATAATCATTTATTGGTCAGAATATGGTTTTGTTAATTTACAGCTGTTTCGATTATGTTTTTTTTATGTAATAGGTACAGGTTTTTGATAGGTATTGTTTCAAATTGTTTTCAGTACTTACGGTACCGTGTTGTATCAATCATACGGCGCCGCGGTGTGTCTACCTAGTACTCGTGATACGGTGTATCGTAAGTCAAGAATATGTAATTTGTAATGGATTCTCCACCTATTTTGCAATTAGATCCCAACGTGACAATGCTATACGTTTTTTTACAAAGTTCAGTGTCCTGCATTGCACTTGTAAAAACAAAAGATTTTTCGCGCTTGACACCAACATATAAAAACTCGTTGAAAAAGTTCTACAGCAAAAAGCGCAGTCTAGATCTATTACTTAAATAATTTGTTTGCGATATCTTGTGTGTTTCATCATTTGTAAATATCGTATATAAATATCAGACCCATTATGTCTTAATATTAATATTGCATCCATTTAAATAATAATTTCTTGACAATCAAATTAAACCGCAAAATATTAATTGCGTTGTTTTCATTTTGACCAGGAAGATCTTTCCTTGACTCAATGAATATGAATTTCGAACACAGCTTTCATATTTTTTTTTTATATTATTATTATTAGGTATTTGAATGGCCTGGTTGCTGGGACCTTTTAGCCATGGTTTTATTTTATAATATCTATGCTAGTGATGTAACCGGGTTCCCAATAATCGACTATTAAAACTACACATAAAGCAATGTGCACACGGTGCCCTTTAACCATAAACGGTCAAGTATGTCGCGTACCTTCTCAGCACGGAGGTTGGCGTCCTTGGCCTGCTGCTCGCACATGGCGGCGCGGTCAAGCGCGTTGTCCTTCTCCAGCTTCATCGCCTGCATCTTCTTTTTGATCGCGTCCATTTTGGCGGTTTGTGTTTGTTTACTCCTCTAGATGCAAAAGCTGTAACAAAAGATGATGGTGAAAATTAGTTTGACAGTATCACGAGGAACTTTACCTAGTACTCTTTGCTGTCCTTTCATACGGGCTATGGTTGTAAGGCATTTGGCAGGCAGTATCTATGGCTTCCCCATAACTACTATACCCTACAATTTCTGGGCCAGATCGTTTTCATAACTTGGATTCATTCACGACTTTAGATTCAACATAATATATACATATTTCAACACCCAACAATTGGAAAAAAGAGCATTATGGCGGACCTGACTTGGCACAACGTTTCTGATCTATATTGGTATTTTTAAACTTATCCACGACTCTTTTTTTTACAAATTCAACGCAAAAACTACAGGCACTCAACGTGGATTGCCAAGCTGCCACAAAAATAAACAACCTTCATTGGAACGTGTAAAAATCACGAATAAGTCATGTTTTGCGACCTGCCTGCCTTGTGCCTCATCGAGGAAATTAAAAAGAAAAGGCCCAAGTGTCAGTGTACCAGTGCCTATATGTCAATAAGTTTGTGGAATAGCTCTAGCTATTTATGGAACGGGGTGCATTGATCTTGAGTGCAGGGATTTACTTATGGTTTAGTTTGGTTTTTTTGGTACCGTTTCATTCTTGCTTTGATGCTCGTAATTCTCAAAATATTTTTAAACAATGTTGTCTTCCATTCATTGTTTCAGATTTTGCTACTTTATTCGTTAACAGAAATACTTTACACAGGAACAATAACATCAACCGTGTTTTACATTTTATTTAAATGGTTATATTTCAGTGACTAAGAAATAAAATATTTGATTAAGTACGAAAGCTAAAACAATACTAGCAACTGAACTATTTCAAATCCCATGTTTAAACAACAAAGTAACTAATCCATATCCACCACAAAAAGTGAAAAACCTCAGCCAGTAAACGACGGCACAGAGTTAATCCGATAAAGTAAAAATAAGTGCACCGATTATCGGAATGAGTTAACAAGTCATTTAATTTTTCTAGTAATTACAGCAGACAAAGGTTAAGAACCTCAGCCACTAACTATATTACTGGCAACCGATAAACGGCAATGCTTGACGCCGATTAAAAAATAAAAAACGATGGTAGAATCTGGTAGAATCAACGTTTTAGATCACTGCGAAATCTTTCTTATGATGCATTTGCAGAAGAATATTTTTTTATGGATGACATACTATTATTGTTGGGCAGGTCATGAATTCCGTCACGTATTGTTAAATGCTGTACACGCAAAAATGCGCCCTAGAACGTGTGTTATGCATCATGACTTAATCTTCAATAAGTTTCCTATAGGTATTACTAGATAAACATTTAGCTTGTCGAATCAACAGAATAGGCAGTTGCTGGCAGGGCGTGAAGATTTTTTGGGATAGGATACTATTTAAAATTCGAACTGCATCGTACACGCATGTATGTCCCAGGTCCACGAGAAGGCGATTTAAAAAAGTACCGGTAGATCACATTGTCTATGTGTTCCAAATCTTCATTACGATTTACGAGGTCACCGTTCTCCTTACAAGGAATATTGCTTCTTAAGGGATCATTCGGATTCAGTGAAACCGACGGTCTACTAACATGACAGTATTTTAACGATTATGATACGTGTCTTGGTGCATCAATTGCTAAAATAGTTGTACCTGGACTCCTTTAGTTAAGAGCTTAGTAGCTATAGGCACAGATAATTGAAAGGAGTGTAGGGAAGCCTTCACCCAGTAGTGGACTCAATAACTTAAACTTTTAGAAGTAGGATAGAACTGTAAAATTGAGCGAGCAAGCACGAAAACGTCTCCGAAGAATAATCCAGTTCGATTATATCGAAATTCCATTAAACAAATTCATAACGTTAATAAAACTTACTCAAACAACATCCTTTGTTTTACTCATTCGCACACCTAAATCAACATCATCTCGCAAAATCCTGCGCCGTGTGTGATTCAAAAGAAAAGCATTTGCGCGTGAGTCACATTTCGAGATAAATTTCAAAGGGTCCAGTCATCGGTCAATGGACCAGCGACATTAATGAAATTCTTTAGACCACAAGCTAATATAATCTTATAGAATGATTGACTTTATTTTTTTAAACCGGTAGGTACTTGCTAAGATATTGTGATAGATAAAAGTGAAAAGTAGCTATTGTTTGGCAAATTTTGTTATCAATTTGATCTAGATCTTTTGAATGAATTTGGACAGGAAATCTGCTTTAATTTCGTGGCAAATGCCTTTATTATCCTTATTGCAAGGCTTTATTGGCACGACGAGATTAGGCAGGGCAAAGTATTGTAATTTGTTTATGAGTTCGATCACAAATTAAAGTTGTCTTAGCAAGATTGATGAAATTCCACAAAGCAAATCAGATCATGATTGCTTCATATATCAAATGGGATTTTCGCGACTTGATTCCCAGAAAACACATAGCTATTTAGTCCGAGATAATAATAAATCTATGAATACACAAATAAAAAGTAATTCATAATGCATCCATCGAACAAGTTGTCACGATACAGCGCACGCGCCGAACAAATAAACGCATTCTCGCCATATTTGCATTCTCTAGATAATGCAGACATTTATTTTGTTTCCTTCATCAAACACTTCATATAAGTTAATATTGTTTATGTTTGTGTTCACATTCCAAGAAAGCTCGTTCTTGAACGCACATAGGCAATGTAAAATTGAGAGGGTCACATTATTTGGACAGCTTTATTTTAAAGGGCAAGTAATAAATTATTGTGATTGGTCTTGCCAGACGTAATTTAGCCTGAACTTTCAGAGAAATTCACTTTTTTAATATGTTTCCTCGTAGGAGACTGGAAAACACAATACCACAAACGACCTTACAAATGAATAAGATTAAGGATACATAGAAGCATGTCTTTGGTAGCATTGAGCGATTATAATATATAGCTCATTGTTTACAATTTAATTAAAATATTAAGGTTATGTGTGCTATTGTTTAGAAGACCGGATGACGTCAGACAACAGTTTTTGGCGCCGGTCCAAAAAGTTAGATATATTGTAATAAAGTATGCCGACTTGACCCGATTCACCATCTATATCACTATCAGGACGTATTTTGATATGAAACAGGTTTGAATTTAACTTGAATACCTAACAAACCAGTGCGAGTTGCACTGGACCCGCGTGGTGGATTGCCCACTCCCTCTCACCGAGAGGAGGCCTGTTTCCCAACAGTGGGAACATTATATAGCTGATTATGCTGACTAATCTAAGATCTAACATAAGAGGGCGATTCAATTGGATTGATTAGGGCCAGACTTCTGCCTCATTTAACACAATCGTGGAAAGATTTGGAGGAGCAAAAGTAAAAATAAACTCTTTCAGAAGTTGCCGAAGCTGTTATTTGATTACACAGGAGTCAAATTCCATGCGTAATGCCAACTTTTTTGATTTAAACTAAAAAAAAGAAGGCCGAAAAAGAAACTTATTGGCAAAGAACGCTCTTAGGTACGGTCTAGTGGCAATGGCAATCCATTCTTGAGGAACATACATCTGGGAATTAATTTGGGATTATGGGTCCAACTGGCTCAAGTTTTTGATGCAGTAATTTCAGTAGGGAATTACCTTTAAATAGAGCCAATTTAATTAAATTCAATTTATTTTAATTAATTTAATTTTAAATTTTCATCATAGTGTCACTTTTATTTCGATACCTATGTTTGTTTTTTCTTTTGTTTTTATATCGGCACCTTCTTATATTATGTTCATGTGGGTAATTGGTTATCATCTAATATTGTACTTTTGTGTGTTGTGCTGTCTTTCGTGTGCGCCAAATAAATTAATGGTTTATCTAAGATAAATGGATAGAGTGGCGGACGGCCTTTGGCTGGCATTGGTATTTTACATCTTCCTTTTCGTCATTTAATATTGTAAACTAAATAAATTGATTTTGATTGAGATATTTACACAGTATCCAACTTATGGTGACAATAATTACAATTCGTCATAACCTTGGCTTTCTTTACAATCGACTCGGTCTCAAGGCGGCCATCAATTTTCCGGTATTTCAAGTGTTTCAATGTTTATTCTTTGATTATATAATGTCTAGATAGAGCATCAATTGCGCGCAAACGTGTCAAAAAATACCGACCAACTGTTGGACTGTAAGTACTTACCCGCCGATTAGTGCCGATCGTACCGCTTTGGTGTCATTACGTATTACGCGCGCTAAGTAATAAACAAATAACAGCGATAAAATGACGGTATGTGCTATTAAACTGTGCCGAAATTATAAAGGAAGGGTAAAAAACACCAAACACATCACATATCATCAGTAAGTAACCAAAAAAACTACGTATTTGTTTTTTGTTTTTATATTTACCAAATTACGCCCTATTACGCCATATTTTATCAGTGTTGCCAGTTTCTTTTTTCCATTCTCCCAACTTAACGTCCTTTTTTTGTGGGTATATTCGTTGCTTTATGGTTACGTTTATATTATTTAGTTGATGTACTTTTATTATTCGATTTCAAAAATGGTGAAGTTTTTCAATTCGTCTGTACTTTTTTATAATAATATAATGTTCGCGTATAACTTTTTTGTTTATGAGCCCATTTTAATGATTATTGTTGCATTGGGTCCAATAAACTGATTTCAAAGGTGCCAAGAGTAATTTTAATAAGATTAATTTATTCCATTCGTATTATCTGTGATCTTTCATTTGAAATTTCCAAATACAAACTGCCTAAAAAGTTAAATATTCTAATTGAATTAACTTAGCTGATTTAATATAACACAACATTCACACACACAACTCTAATTCAATTAAATAGTGTTTTTTATTTATAAATACAAGTAAATAAAGACACTACTAAAACTGAATAATACTACAAACATACACCTAAAACTTACTTATATTATTTGTATAGTCAATTTTTTTAATATGTGATTTATGGGAGAATTGTAGTAGCTGGTATCATTATTCACGCACACAGAGACATAGATGCACAGTGTAAAACACCGCCCGCACGCACACATGTTTGAAATTGTTGCCTCGTTTTCTTTGTTTTGATTGTAGGGCGACGCTCTATCTAGACATTATATAATCAAAGTGTTTATTGTGAAATTGTTGTCTTTGGTGTGCTGTAAGGCGCCTTGTTTTAATAAATATTATGTATTGAAATCCATCAATTTAAAAAAATTAAGGTATCGGTTACAAGAGAATCATTTGTGAACGGATTAAAAAGAACAAGAATCAATGATAGAAGTGGGTACTTAGTCGAAAGGTAGTACCGACATTTCAAATTTCAAAGTAAGTACATACATTGTTAAAAGAGGAAGCTCCGGTATGCACTCTCTATTTAAAAAAATATATAGAGCACCAGCTGGCTAGAAATTTATATCTGGTCTAAATATAAAATAGAAAAAAATGGGCGAGCTAAAAGTTGACAGCGCGCGCGCAACCGCGCATGCTCGTCAGCCGCCCCCACATCCCGCGCTTCCACGCTATTGGTCGGCAACTGGCAACTTGCCAAAAGCGCGGGAAAACTCAGCGTAGCCCGCTCCTATTGGCCAACCGAAAATGAAACCGAGCACCGCGATATTCAAAAATAGAAATGGAACATGATTACAAAACTGCTGGCATGTTAGGACACGTATCATAGGTCGAAGTAAAAAGTATTTATACACCATATTTTTTAACAAAAATGCTGGAAAATAATCGCTAGGCTTTAACAAAAGCTGCGCAGTAATAATTATGTTTAAAAATATTTTATCTTAACGTTTAATCCCATCATAAAACGAGTTCAACAGAATTAACTTTGAAGAATTACGAGCACATAATTGTAAATTACCGATAAATGCACCATAACATCGATAAGCACTGCACTACCACCCTACTTACCAGGACGGACAATCGATTAAAGGACGGGGCAAGATCAATGCACCTTGGCTTTATAAAAAAAAAAACACTATTTTTTTCACTTGGTACACTATGGGGCACTGACAGAGCGTAGTCGTACTTACATGTCGAGTCGACGCGTGCTGTGGTGCGACTGGCGAGAGTCGCGGGAGTTCTCGCGGTGTCGCCTTACCGCCGCGAAAGGAGATGAGGCGCAGCCGTCTCACCCCGCTCCGAGAATACAGCTCTTGGGGAAAAGCCTTCGAAAGCTTTAATTTTCGAACATGATTAAAGGATGTTTTCAAGGCCGTGCCCGATTTCAGTTAACGGGGTCATGCGATATGCATATACGAATTAATTGACCTGTTTTAAGAAGATGCATTATAAATACTTGACCGGTTACTTCTAGAAGATCTCAGAGGAGCTGGTTGTTTTCAAGAAGTAAGGCCGGCCATTATATCTTGAGACCTGATTTTCATTAAAATAAACATTTCTCTATTAACTCAGAAGTTTTGTTTTCAATTGCTCTTGATTTCTGCAGTAGGAAAGCCAAACAGACATACGGAAGAAGACAAATATTGACATATCCAGAACTTGCGATATAGTAACGCGAATTTTCTCATTAAATCCTAAACCAATGTTGAAAAATAAGGTGTCATTTGGTGAAAATCATTTGTGGGATAGCTAAACATTGCTATTCTTCAGTTTGACGAGTTTGTGTTTTCATTACCATTCGCGTCGTGAGATTTCTAATAAACATGTTGCTATAGATACTAAAATGTCGGATATCTAATCTTGGTTGGCAATTAACATTATAGGTTTAAAAACTTCTGGAAGAGACTTTCAAGGAGAAAGTGGAGATTTTATAGATGTATCCTATGTTTTTGGGATTCAGGATAAACACGTTAGGTAGGTAGGTACTGGGATCGCGAAAAATATCAAATATTCAGATTGGAATCGTGGCTTTCACGAAGGTGCAATAACACCTTTGTCAGTCGTTAAAAATATTAGTATCCCTTCAGATCTCAATAACTGCAGGTTTAAAGAAAGAAAAAAGTATTTGGACACAGTTCGTGAAACACAAAATACAAAATAATATTTCAAACAACAATCGTGTGTGCCTTAGCAGCAGCAGTGGGCATGATTTTACCGGATTGTATTTGTACCCCTATGGCCTATGGGTTACTCGAAGCGACGAAAGCCTGTAAACCTCTAGCATCCGTAACATGTGATATAGGTATTCCAGCAGCTCTGTTCTGCAAAAACCTCGCCGTGAAAACTTAGTTGAAGTGAGCTGTCGTTCTATCTAATGGTTAAATACTAATAAAATTTTACAGCATAAAAGAATTTGTTGACGGGAAACATTTTGTAATGTAACCTATTATATTTGCATGCTATGACGTAAGCAAAACGTGTATGCTCTAAAATATTTTTTAAAACAACTTTATATAATCATGTTTTATGCAAATAAATATTAATTCTATTTCTAGAGATTGACACTATTGAGAGCTCACTTCACCCATGTTGTCACGGTAAGATTTTTACAGAATAAATCCGTAGAACAAAATTATTATTGTATGTATTTATTAGGACCATTGATATGAGTTTGCTTGCGGTTATGAGGCCTTGGGCCAATTCAAAATTGAATTCATAATGGTATAAACAATATGATGTTGTGAAAACCATAAACGTAAACCTACCTAATGTGCCATTGATACACGCTACCTTTATAGGTACCTACCTAATATGTGCAGTCCCTGGTAGTGGTTCTTACGTAGTATTTAACGTTAATTGTAACCACAATACCGTGGTCCAAATTCGTCATACCATGAACTCATGAACTGATAACATCCTAACAATAACCCGAATTCTTCGAATACTTACATCGTTTGTTGCATTTAATTAATTAATTATGTCAGCTAAGCTCTTCTTTATAACTCATCATAAAAACAGCAACTTCTTTATAACTGTTTCAGTAAAATTTTGGTAAAAGATTTTCTGTAAACTGAAGACCGAGAGAAAATGCAGAGGAAAATCAAAGTGTATGTATTATATATAATTTTTCAAATTTCAATAAAAATTTAAGACATTATTAGGCAAATACAAAAAGAATGCAAGTTCAAAAGCACATGACGAGACAGGCTAACCATATAATTTTAAGAGGAACGAGGACAAATTACGGTAGGAAGACTCGACAGTCTTCCTACCGTAATTTGTCCTCGGTCTTTAGGTATAGAGTTGAGCCTCCTCATAATACGACTATTATGAGGAGGCTCAACTCTATACCTAAAGTAATTAAGGAATCGAAATCACTTTCAACTTTTAAAAGGCTATTAAAGCACCACGTTCTGAACAATGTCAGAATTGTAAGTTCGTATGGTATTTTTTTTTTAATATAACTTAATTTTAGTTCATAACCCAGCGAAATCTTCACCTCTATCTTAATCACCTGTTATGTTTTTCCTCATAGGACTGAATAATTGTATTCCTTTTGATTGAAATAAATTATCTTAAACCGTAATTCAAAGATAATTTTAACTATGGAATGATTAGTATTTTGATTTTTGACTAGGTTACTTAATTTGTTTTTATTTTCAATGTAATGCCTTGGTTGAAAGTTAGAACTAGGTAATATGACAACAGTAACCTACTGAAACTTACCTAACACAAACAAAAATAAATCCAAGTAATTTAATGACGTACGCCTAAATTATGAAGAAACCGCGTCGATAATAATTAATTTCGAAATAATTCACCGTATGTCGATGAGTCAACGTGTGCGTGCCATTTTATGTAAACTGTTGACCCAGATGGCTTCAAAGAGTGTTACATAGCTCACCATACGATAGATCACAGTACCTCAATTAACTGACCTTCGTTATGGTCACAGTCTGTAACTGGCTTATCTACACATCGGAGACCATTATGGTCCAAATCTATTTGTTTTGTTTGTGGTTTGGTGAGGTTAATTTTTGGAGGTCTTTTTAAATAGTTTGCAGTTCGTTACCTTATTGCTGTGAGTTCATGGTCCACCTACGTGATTAGTCAAGTTGAACTTGCAACGTGGACACATTCATTGTAAGACCAATTCGGTTGGTCTTAAGGGTATTTGTTAATGTTACAAAATGAAAGCTTGGTGTAAGTAAAGCAAGGATTGTATACAACGTCATATTTTTTCCTACAAGCCTGAGTAAACGGGATTCCTGCTTTGGTACCAACATGACGAAATACTATTAGGTGATCACATCAAAAAGGTATGTCTAAGCCTACGAACGCCAGTTCAGGACTTCAAAGAAAATCTGTATCATTTGTTTAATATAGAATAGGTAGGTACCTAACAAGTTATTTCTAGGAGCTTTGTGGCATCATTATTTTAAAGTCCTAGTTCGCATTTTTTGTTTTTTAACTGAAACTATTGAATAATTTCAACTATCATAACAAAGCCGAGAGGATTTATGTATATATAATCCATAAGCTTTGTATCCTGTGAAAAACCCAATGCATTTCTTGCTAATGTTGATATTGGTGATCAGCACCCTAATCGCGTAACACACTATCAATCATATCTGAATAATTTTGAAGGATATTGCTTAACCATTGGTTCATATGTTCGAAAAATGTGTCTGCTCAACAATATTAATAACGCAATGAATGTTGTAGAACTGTCAAAATGAAAGCCATTGCTATTGATAGTGTGTTACGCAATTAACCCGCTGGTGCCATTGATTATATTTAATATTCTGCCATAAATGTTTAATCAACCTAGGAATGTAATCAACTGGAGCTCTTAGTCAGTGTTTTTAAAATACTTTCAAGTATTTATTCAATTTCCATTATCAACAGCTCTATAAACGCTCCATTAAACCGAGAACCAGTTAGTAAGTAGGCTATCTATCAGACTAGTCGTTGAAGAGTTAGCAGTTGGCTCGACAAGAGCATATGTTCGCCAACGCGACCCGACACCGGCTACACTGTTACTGGGTCTAGGTTGCTGGTTGGCGATAATCAACTTGTTTATCTCATGGGCCGCATAGCTAGCAATAAGAAAATAACTGCTACTAGAAATATAATAATAACTTTGGATCATCTTAGCATCTGTGCGAATGAGTCGACATAGTAGAGGATGTAAGCTGTCTTGTGCTTTCTAAAAAAAACCTATCTGCAAGCATCGATATATACCTATGTGCAAGCCTTTTATCATACCTACTGCAGTAAGTGGCCATAATCGTTAACGGTAAGAAAGGACAGGCTCCACCGTTGGGCACAGCGATAAAATGATTTGGTTAGAACCAATAACTCTATTTTGGTCATGAATTTGACTCGTCAGTACGAGTTGACGTCAATCGGTGCATTCCAAAGTATAACTCCAAAAAAAAATTTACCTACGCGTCGACTTAGAACCTCCTCCTTTTTTTCGTCGGTAAAAAACTAAAAGTAATACTTGCTCTTTAAAAGAAAGCAAAGCGGTCCGAAAGTTGATAGTTACTGTAATGGATTCATAAGCTAGTGCTTTTTCTATCGTTTCTACAAGGTTGGAATTATCAGCTTGCTCTAGAAATCCTATTTATATTCAGGGCCCTTTAAATTAAACGCCATACTTATACCTACACCCAAACGCAGATAAGTAATAATTGACCAAATAGTTTGTCTAGCTAGACCAAAGGTCAAAAATATAAAAATGAAGAGAGGTCAGTAGAGCACAATATAAGATTCGTTGTGAAAAACCTAAAAAACTGAAGTAGTTTTTGTATGTGTACAGTAGTTTAAAGACAGGCGAACTAAGCGACAAGTGATCAGTGATTAGCTCATCGACTGCGAGTAATACTAACTACGTACTCAAAAGTGGCGTCTCAACATTAACGTAGGAAAATTGCTGGCTGGTGAAAAGGTAAAAAGATAGCAATTTATAAATATTTTAACGATTTGCAAATTCAACCTTTGCCAGCATTATCGACTGTTTCATCGGCATCTCTGAATATTTTGTTAATATTTGTACTTCTTTAGATAGCTGGTTAAATGAAGATGTCTGCGCCGTAATTTGTACGCTAGTACCTAAGCAGTAGCAAGTTTGATTTTTGGAAATAGTTAATAAACTTCTTCCTTTAACTGTTTGATGTTTTAGAACATTTGGTTACCTACATCGAAAGATTGTTTAATGTGTCAGGTATCAATGGAATAGAAATGAATGAAATGAATGATGTGGAATAGAATGGAATGGAATGGAATGGAATGCCATTAAATTCGAGAGTTTAGAGAAAAGTGATAGGTACCTATTTAGTGACGAATTCTGGGAAATTTTCTCGAATACCATGTATTTTCGCCTATGCTTTATGGGTTGCTTAATTGTTGCAAATGGGTCACACTATCACGTCCTAAAAGGAATACGGCAAATTACAAGTCATCCTCTATAATTGCACGCACTTAAAAACGTGTCCCTTAACAATAGGGGGTGAAAGTTTGTATGTAGGTAATTTTGAAATTTTTGACAAAAAGAAGCCCCATCGGACAAAGGGCTTTTTAAATTTTAAGTATCTGCATAGGTACCTACATCACATCCTATGTAGAGATATAGGTTGAAGAATAAAAGATATCTAGTATTGTGCACTTGGTGTTCATTAATTTCTGCCTAAACATAAGAGAAAAAGCCATGTAAAGCCTATATTTTGAACCGGCTATTGCATAACAAACGGATACCTATTAGGTAGGTAGGTACTATAGACAACATATTGTGTAACAATCGATCACTGCGTAATTAACCACGTTATTCGAAGTACACAAAATAATTATTAAATACTTACATAAAATAAAAACATTTTTTTGAACAGGTGTTGGAATTATGGGAAAACGGTTTATCATACACAGTACCAAGAAGTACCTATTTACGCAATATTTTCATGACCGACCAGCCATATTTAACGGACACATGGCATGTTGTACTACCTCAGCGCATTACCAAAAGACGGTGATTCATAGAGGCTAATGAAGAACATCTTGACTCACAATAGGAAGTAAGTTCGGAAAGAACTTACTCAACTCGCCGCAGACGCATCGAGTTGGTATTTCGAAGTTCCAGTGTACGACATGAAGAGTTCGGAATTTAAATTTCGTCTGATTATTATTTTCGCACTTCTGTTAGACCAACGATGACCCATTAATCCCAAACTAAAAATAGGACTCGAATAGAAAAAAAAAACATATTTTAATTCACTCGTATTTGATAGGCATTGATTTCATTTGCACAAACATCGCATTTCACACGCACAAGCTATTGTTTCCGTTGTACTTAGAAAAATATTGTGAACGTAATCTTCTTCCGGTGATATCAGTGGTGGTTCATTAGGCATATCAATAATTTGATGAATCCTCAAGGCTTACCTAATACTATGCCAACACTAGGAGGAACTTGTGACAATCAGAGTGGTTAGGATGGCTTTAGCCGTATGAAAAGACAGTCTTTTTTGGAATGCGCTCCCTGTGAACCTCAGGATGGCAACCAGTCGGTTATCTTTTTAAAGTGAACGCATGTGAACACATTGGTAAGAAGTTGACAGAATCATCCCAGCGCTGATTTGCTGGATTCGTTTTCTCCTTTACCTATCGTTATTTCCCTTGACAAAGTTAATTTTCGTTATATGTATGTATGTGCCTATTAAGTAGTATTTATTATTTTTCGAGTAATCTATCCCTTATGTTGCACCTGACATGTTTTGTCTCTGCATCATCCTAAGGTTGACTGGTTGAAAATATCTCAAGCATTAAGTCCGCCTTTGAAGGAACAGTATTAGGTACTTATTTTACTTGTATCTACATAAAGATTTAATCTATCTATCTTTACACCTATATAAATAAAACAAAGTCGGGTTAGTTACACCATTTATAACTCAAGAACGGCTGGACCGATTTTTATGATCTTTAATTTGTTAGATTTGTCTCCGCCCCGAATAGCAGAATAACTATAAAAACAGGGGGGAAATTCACGAAATAAAAAATTATGAAGATTATTCATTTTCTCATAGGTACATTCGTTCTTATTGATTCTGATGCGGTACGAAGTTAGCTGGGTCAGCTTACTAGCTGTCTAGCTGATTTATTTACTAATAAAGAAATAAAAGGGGCAGACGAAAGAAAAGATAGTGGATTATGTGAAATTTGACATGACTTGGAACGAAGCGAGCCCTAATAATGACAGCTAGTAGTGGGTAAAAAGAAAAAGATGTGCTGCGACCTGAACTCTACCTATAATATATTGGGATAGGTAAGAGCAGGGGGCTGAAGAAGGAAACCCTGCTGTTTACTGAAAGATCGAAGATGTGACGCTTACTCATGGTCGTTAGGAGTCTTTCTTAATCCTAACGACCATCAGTAAGCGTAGATCTATTTAGGTATTATAATATGTATAGCATACTTAGTTATGTTCCTATTCAGATAGTAGGTACCTATGCTTAGTAGTATCTGCGTTGTTAGAAGCATTACGTGAAATTACGTCTAACAAGAAACCATCGACCGGAAATACATTCATAAATCTTCGCTGCTTTGTTACTGTTCAAAACGGAATGGAAATGTGTATAATAGCAGCACATTGACGTCTTTCAGGCGGACATGTATGAAGCGCTACGAACATAAAATATATTGGCAATGTGTAGCAGGAAATTCTACTTCCTCAGAATAATAGTTCTCCGCCAAAATTTATTGGTTATAGATTTTAGAAAACAGTTTCAGGCTAAAGATGTTTCGGTATTGCCATCGGAAATTAACACCAAATAAGTTACTGTTACTAGCCTGCATCATCGCACTGCTAGACAAAGGCCTCTCCCCCATGACTTCCAGCTCTTTCGATCTAGGGCTAAAGTGGACCATTGGTCGTTTGTTTTCTCCAGCTCGTCCACTACCTAAGTGGGTCAATACAAATCTAAATCGGTACAGATCTTCCAGAAGAATCCCCCTTGACGAAATCTCCTTACCATATTTTAAAACGTGTTTTAAAAATCATTAGTTTATCAAATCGCAACTCATCAATAGAGAAAGCAATGCAGCACATGTAACATACGACTATTTCTGTCCACGGGCGTGCTCTGGCGCATGCCTGAAATAACTCGGTTTCATCATAACACACAATCGACTTGCCTACAGCTTTTTATTTTCATACTATACGTGCTTGTGACGCGGCTTAAAAAAACGAGCGGGGTAACGTTTAGAAGCTTGGTGAATGAAGAAATGTTTAACATAGGACATGTTTCAGAGGGGAGTTTTTTTTGTTGATGGACATTAAAGTAAACCATGGCTCAACACTAACAAAACATATCAAGGGTAAAACGGGCTTTAGATAAAGACACCAAGATGTAGTTTTGTTCTTCTAGTTCCACAAAAAGATTCTAGAGAGGAATTTATTCGAGATGACATTCGATTTAATAAGCCTTGTCCTATGGGAGAACTCTCATTCTCTTCCATGAAAACTTGGACAGCACAACTTGTTCGGCATTACAGTAACTGGATGCTTGCAATATGCTCTGGGATAAATAGGAAGAGTTTCAATGTCCATCTCTCTTAAATCCACAATGTGATGCTTTACTACAATTAGGACACAAGTCCATTAACACATTCACACCTATGGTCTCGTGTAGTCATGGCTTGCGATATCCGGTTACAGACGCGAGATGAGTTTATACGCTCATATGTCTAGTTCATTCATTAGCCATAGGTACTTAGCTTTAACTATACAGCTGTGATACTGATAATAACATTATAAATATGCATTTAAGACAACTACCGCATTATTAGGATTTCCTGTCGAATTGTTAGTAATACAATACAAATTGAACGTAGCCAGCGATGGGTTTGCCTACCGATCTGACGATTGAATAGAATATAGCTATCATTCAACCAACACGTCCCGGATAGACCTCAAAAACGCAAACATGAAAATAACACCTCTATTATCATAAATAATTCATCCAGACCTTGTCACGATACTGACAAAGTGCTATAAAAGTGCAGTGGACGAATGCATAATGTTGCAAGTGACAATTAATGGCAGGCTGGCTGGCGGCCGCCTCGGCGCCGACCTCCGACCGACTGGCGCGAAATCGACGGAATGTTTGCTGCCATATATGGCACTCGCAGACCCTGATTACGTTTTTACAAGTATGTACCGAGTGTTAACGGCTGTCGGGTTGCGTTTTAATCAAAATAATTATCTCATAGCAGCACTACAGTTTGAACTTGGATAATCTACGTGCGCATACGCACATATTTTGAGGAAATCATGAGTCAGAAAAATAGACGATACTATCTACTAAAAGGAGCTACAGTGACCTCTGCGCTGCCGCCGACGATGCCGTGGAAGTGGCGAATTTTGGGCCAACAAAATCTAATTCACTATTATGCCATCGACACGACGAAGAAGACTAAAAGCGAGAGACGTATGTGGTAAAAATGGATCGAAAAACAGACCCTGGCTTTTGCAGGCTACGAAGACTGTAAGATAAAGAAAATGGGCAAATGAAGGGAGCCAGATTTATACATGGATGGAAACTTGGTCCAAATGTTTACGATGTTGATAGAGAACTAGAGGGTTCGTACAGTCAGCTCCAAAAAGACGTACCTACCTATACTTACATCGATAAGTCAACAATCAAAATAAACAATAAAATTCATTCTTATTGACGTTTATTTGTTTATGGCTGCACCTAACACGAGTTATATAATATTCCCAACGAATCTCAGAATTTTTGCCCATGTATCGACAAATGTGGAAACGGCGCAAATATAATTAACATTTTGTTGTCATACACACAGTTTACATAATTACACATAGTAATTCGTATCCTGTTTACTCAAGCATATTGTTGTTAACATCTCGACGTTGACGCTTGCAACATTATACATTGCAGCCATATGTTCTGGAGCCTTGTAATGCTTTATAAAGTTAATTTAGTATTATTGTACTGGTATGGTCAACTAGGCATGTGGCGCGTCGAGTTGCCAATCATTAGACCAGTCGGTGACTAAGCGAAGAAAATATTTTCTGTTTCTACAATCCTTCGTTAAGCCTATAGATGTTTGTTTTGTTAAGATTATGAAGCTGATGTAATGATCACATTACATCTTCGAACTTATCAAAGTTCATGCGTTATCGGGGTAAAATATCATCTAAGGCACGCCTAGTTTTATCTAACCTAGAAAATGGGACAGAATAGCAATCAAATTCATTCACTGACAAAACGCACAGCCAAATCGCTGGGTCTGGAAACATGAAATTTTGTACAGACGCCAGCACATCAAGCTACTACAATCTGTCAAATTTATTTAATCGATTTTCAACTTTATCGCTAAAGCATAAGGTTCAAAGTTGATTGAGAAAATTTGACAGTTTCGGGTAGCTTGATATGCTGGCGTCTAAGAGTTTAGAAGTTTCTAAGAGTTTTTGTATTAGAGTTCCATTTATAAGGTAGGATTTTTGGAAATTCATCCCCTAAAGGGGTTAAAATATAGAGGATGGAAGTCCGTCATCTTTGCCAATGCGAAATCCCATTGGGGATACGGCTTGTCTTTTAATAATCAACGCCGTATCCAAATAAAAAAAATCCAATTGTGGAATGAAATTTCTTTTCATAACTTCTTCATTAGCCATTTATGACAACAGAAATATCATAACAACAGCTTAATAATCCAAGTTATTGTTTTTATGTCAATTAAATGGTTACGATATCATCAAAGCTTACAAACTGATAAGGGTAGGGCGGCCATATTCGGCGCAGTCGAGTTTTTCCCGCGCTGACTCACTACTGGGCCAGCTACCAGTCTTGTATGGCATTTATAAACGTGTAGCAATTAAAACGTAATATTTAAGTCTGTAGAGGTGATTATTTAACCGTCGTTTTTGTAATAAAAACCTATAAACATTATTACGTTTTACTAAACTGATCTCGTTATAAAAGTGAAGTTGAGTATCAGTTACGTTCTCATTAAAATTAATTAACGTTTTTCTTCCATACATTTTCAGATAATTAAGGGGCATAAATACTTGCATAAGATTGGTCCTTGGCAGCTCTGGACAAAGAGAGTAAGGAGGACTTTGCCCAACAGTGGGACATTAATGGCTAATGAAAAAAAAAATTGGCATTACTTCATAGCCATAAATAAAAAGTAGTTTTAGAAAATTAAATCAACTTCAATATGGAAATTCACTCAAAATTATGAAATAACTTTAATTCCGGAAGTCGGTGTCTTGGGATCTGTATTTTAGTTTTTTTTTTCCCCGACTTCCGGAATTAGTTATTTCATAATTTTGAGTGGATTTCCTTTTGAAGTCGATTTATTTTTTTTTAATTACTTTTTTATTTCGTAATTTTTAGTTTTAAATAAAAACTGGAATATTTGTTTGTAAGTTTTGGTGTAAATATTGCACTAGAATTCGACCAAGGTTTTGAGATGTTTTCCCTTTGACACTACACCCGTAGCTCGTATCAATAAGCCAGGCCGTCACACTTATAGTTACACGTATTAGTCTCAGGTATAGTCCATATCTTGAAAATAACTGAATCGATTTTGATGAAACTTGCACTGTTCCCTATGTAAGCCAATAAAAAAATGGTCACGATGCGATTAATAGTTGCGGAGAAATGCGTGGACAAACATACATACATACATCTATAAAATGTTGTATATTTGTTTGGAAGCCCTAATAGATTGTCATAATTATGTGAATTTATTGCAGTTACACTAATATTACATACATACGTGTCGAATTGATAACATCCTTTTTTTAAGTCTGTAAAAAAGAATAAAACCAAAATATTGAAGATTCAGAGTCATTTATTCAAAACGGTCAACTTAAACTACTTAACAGGTAACTTAAAATTACTACTGAATTTTTCGGTGATATTCAGGCGTCGCATTACCGTAGTCTTGCAAATTAAACAAGGTAGATCTATTAGTTACCATATACTTGAGAAAGTCTTGTATATGTGTCAAGACATGCTGCAAAGATTTCTCGTCTAAAGCCGTATAGGCCAACATTGGCCCCATCTTCGCAAACAATCTCAGCAAATGTATGGAGCCATATATTTGGGCCATTGGTGTGTCGGGGTATTCCGTTAATATCTCGCTGTACTGAGGCCTTTCAAATTTGTACAGCAATTGCGACCCTAATGTCGCATTGAAGTACTCCTTGATACCTTCGGTAATGTCAAGTAATACTGACTCTTTAGCTTGGTTATGCGATTTGCTGGATTTCTTAAAAGCTAGATAGTTGTCCACAATCTGTGAGACAGTGAGCTTGGCAGGCAGAATAGCCAGTTTCTGTTGCCGCGTGATAACGTCCCAATCGTCGACGAGCCATACTTTCAGTTCCTCCGGTATTTTGATCTTCACTTCTACCTTTGCTAGGTATTGCTCTTCAGATTCGATTGATAAGTCCAAGCGGCCGCGCTTTTTCCTGATAAAAATCATAATTAGGTATTAAATATCATCTTTAGCCTGTTGATCTTATGATGAAAATGGATGTGATTTTCACTGAAACTTTTCATTAAGGACGCTATCACATTTTTCCACGAATAACAGTGCTTTTCAGGTACCATTTTAATGAACTTGGAGTCGCAACTGCAAGGATATCTTGGTTTCAAATTAAAGATAATATATTCATCTCCAGAATGGCTCCATAACAATTAAATAGCCCTATACAAAATTTTCACACAAATACGTTTTTGCCATCACAGTAATCGCAAAAAATTTAATAAAAAGGGGTTTGAATAAGTACCTATATAGCTAAATCCACTGCATATTTTAATTTAAAAATAAGAAGATATTGTTGCTTATATAGTCCTGATACGACAAGCTAAATATTTTGTAGATAAATAAATAACTTTTTCATTTATGAGACAAATAAGAAACGCTCTCAAATTTCCCCATACATTTTCTACCCGCGGACACTTGCGGTTCGTCATTCCGCGCTCAGAGGCGCTCGTGGAAGCACGTCTGTGTCGCTTTCTCGCAAAAAATAATTACGTAAAAAAGTGAGTTCCGAGTTGTGTACTGAGGTCGGACGAAGTTGATACTTTTTCGGACCGAAATAAAATTAAGTACGATTATTGGTATTTTTTTCAGAAACAAATACTTAGTTGTAATTTTTACAAGCTTTTATTTAACTTGCAATGTATGTATGTACGAGTATGTATGTATGTAACTATGTTTGTTCGGGTGGACTCTTGCAACTAAATTTTGAACCAGATATCTTCAACCGATTGAGCTGAAATTTTGTATGCACTTTTAGTTTGGATGACAATGCATGGTTAGCTGTGTGACGTTATTCTAAATCCAAAATGGCGGAACGCCCAAGATGGCGGACTACTTATTTTTAAGGCACTCCTACAATATGGATATCAAATGAAAAGGATTGCTGAGAATAACTCGAAAAATAAAATGACGTCACTCTAAATCCAATATGGCGGACTTCTAAAGATGGTGGACTAGTTATTTTTAATGCACTCCTACAATATGGGTATCAAATGAAAGGGATTGCTGAGAATAACTCGAAAAATAAAGTGACGTCACTATAAATCTAATATGGCGGTCATCTAAAGATGGTGGACTAGTTATTTTTAATGCACTGCAACAATATGGGTATCAAATTAAATTACTTGCTGAGGATGACTTGAAAAATAAAGTGACGGCATTCTAAATCCAATATGGCGGAACACCAAAAATGGCGGACTAGTTATTTTTAATGCACTTCTACAATATGGGTATCAAATGAAAGGGCTTGCTGAGAATAACTCAAAAAACAATGTGACGTTACTCTAAATGCAATATGGCGGACTTCTAAAGATAGCGGACTAAGCTTTTTATGCTTTTCTACAACATGGGTATCAAATGAAAGGTCTTGCTCAGAATACGTATGCGAGTTAAACTCCACAAAAAAACCTGTCCAGCAATAACTAAAAAGTAAAAAACAAATTAAAAGTAATTTTTTTTTTTAAAAACAAGCTTTTAGTTAAATGCGCTAAAAAGAATAAAATAAAATAGTCCTTTCAAACTTTTACTATCAACTTATAACGTCATTAAGTACACAAGTTATATAAGATATAAAAGCTTGTTGCGAGATTTACCTGTGTTGATAAACAAGTAAATAACATGATCTGATTGATTTTCATTTTTTTAATTTTCAAACTAAGTAAATACGAGTACTTAAATCTGAAAAAAACTTTTTTACTTTTAATTTATTTATTTAGTGGATGTAGATGACGGATAAAGATTGTACCTATAAATATTTATTTTATTATTTTATAATCAAATTAAAATGATGGAAATGTGTTTTTTTGACATTCGATATTAATAGTCGATTTTGGGGTTTTTCGGGGTGATGATTACGAATATAACATCCATTTTTTATTCAAGGTGGCGGATTTTTGTTTGTGACAAATCGACTTACGGCCAATTTCTTCATAATACCAGTATATCCAGTTGTCATGCTACGTCACAGTTTTACTCTTCAATTCAGTAATTTTTTTTAGTGAATTATAATGTTGCTATATTGAAGAATACAATTGTGACGTAGCATGACAACTGAATAGACTGGTATTACGTTTAGTCGGTTAACAAAGTCGCGTGGTTTTTTTGTTTACCTTTATTTAGCTACCTAAACCTATGGAGTATAGTAGTAGTACAATGAAATATTTTCTATGTGAAAAGACAGCTGTGCTGCTGGGGAGTTTGTTGCGCCACTTCTTCCCAGCGAAAGCACTAAGAAGTGAAGGGCGGGCGTTTTGGGGACTGTCTTTTGTAATTTTGACATTCTAAAAGTGCTGATTCTCAGCCTAATTTGAATAAATTACTTTTGATTTACTTTTTTTAAATTTTTAAGTAAATAAAATACTTACTGTTTTCATAAGGGAATGATTATTATTAAATATCACAACGAAACTCTACGATAAACTCCCAGGCTAGTATTTGATTATGTAATACTCCAACAATTGACATCAAAAATAATATTTAAAAGTACTTAGGTACATCTTTTCAAACTAACAGCACACTGTGGTATAAATGTGGATGTTCCTTGTAATACTAAAATGTTAAGGTCGTTTTTGGGTACCTAGTAATGAACATATTGACTGATGAACTTCAACAATACTAAAAACATGATTATCACGCAGATAGTAAGTACTAATAACACTTACCAAATTCGATTGCGAACTTACAACTAACTTTACTCAATAAATACCAGCAAAATTAAAAAAAAAAATCTTCAAGTACCAAGATTAGTTAAGTTACGTATAAAAATCGAGCGAACAATGGTTTCAATGTGTGCGTGCGCGTAATGTTGCTGTGTTGCGATTCAGATACCTAAACTTGAGCGAGTTCAAAATGTGATAGCGTCCTTAATGGGCTCGTATCTCATAATCACAATAATCAAAATAATAGATTGAAAGAATTTAAAAATAAACCAACAATAAGTTACCAATAACTTGGATACAGATTATATTTCAAAATGGTAAATAACGAGAACTGTTTATGTCTGAGAAACATGCAAGTAAGAAAAAAGAAGCGCCAAAACATGCAAATTATTATAGCATACAGATAAAATAGATGACACCATGTGTAAAGCAAAGCAAGACAGTATGCAAATATGCTGTGCTTTTAAGTATGCGAAAGCGAAGCGAGAAAACAAGCATGCATTGCAAATGAGTGTGTGCTCCACCAGAAGAACTGCCTCCGACCTTTTGCGAGCCAAGATAGAAAAATTATGCCGATTTTTCGAGACCAGTACCGCCATCTATTAGGATTTTTTGGAAGTTCATACACAAAATCAATACGATGATGACCTGTTTTTCTGCATTATCTTGAACCACGTTAGGATTTATTCTTAAATTGTGGGTGCATTTAACAGACACAAAATATCACATGCACAAACAGCCAAACCCAAAACAACTTTCTACAGTACGCACGGGAATCATTAGGATCCATAGAATGCTTGTAGTAAACATACTAGTCTACTAATTTTATTATTATTATAATATCGTAATTACTATCCATGCAGAAAAAATATTTAAAATCTAAGAACGTCAAAAATAGAATAATCGTGTTATGATAACTCAATTCCATCGTTTCTAATGAACTCACACGCATACTGTATGTATAAAGGCCTATTATGAAGCAAGGTTATTCACAAGCCTTTAGAGGATACAATTTTATGAGTTATGCTATGCTATGACCCATATTGAGGACTGTAACTCACAATGCAGTGAAGGCTTAAAAAATGAGATCGAAAAAGATGGTTTATCCTTGTTGAACTAATCAAAAAGGGGTATCATCCCAACAAAATCAGACACATGCTTGCAGCTTGCCATTTAAGACAGTGCAAGAGATAACAGATAAGCAACTTACTTGGGCTGATCAGAACCGGAGTCAGCTGGGGTTTCTTTACTCTGAGACTTGGTGGCTTTAGCTGGTACTGGAGTGGCCTCCACTTCTTTTCCTGAAATAGTTTTTTGGAAACAGAACAATTATTTAAAACTTGCCTTTGATTTTTTTTTTATATTTGTAATCTTCCATTCAGTCAGTAGACTATGAGCAGATTTGATTAGGTAGTTGGAAATTCCATTTTCAAACTACTTAATCCAGTTTTTTTTTCAATAAAGACTACACTTTGACATAACGTATTACACACTTTGAAAGTCATAAGCAACAGGTTTTCTTTTGTGTTTGCTGCACTGGCATTCAATAAGATAACATTATGGTCTACTTAGAGATTAGCTTTATACTAGACTAATAAGAGTGATAAAAAAGGTAATATCATCGTAAGCCTATTCTAGATATTAATAGGTCTTTGTCAAATGTTGCAACAAGACTGGCTCTTTATTGCCCATATTAAAAAAAGATGAACAAAAATAATTACCAGCAGGCGTAGAAGCCCTGGACTCCTCCCTTGCTGGTGTAGCGCTAGCCGCTGTCTCAGACTTGCGACCCTTAGCAGGAGCTGGAAAGTTAAGAAATAAAGGCCATTATAATAGGTACATAAATTAGTATGGGTAGGGGCTGGTGTGGCTAAGTAATAACAGCCGCACGGGTCGATCGATCAGGTTTAAGCTATGCTTGCCGCGGTTGATCCTTGGCTGAGTGACCATCTGTACAAACTAAGACAGTCCGTGCCTCGGAAAGCACATAAAGCCGTTGGTACCGGCTGTCATTCATGGATATTTGACAGTCGTTACGGGTCATCAGAAGCCTGAAAGTCTGACAACCAGTCTTACCAAGGAGTATCATATTATCCAGTAACTGGGTTGTAGAGGTCAGGTAGGCAGTCGCTCCATGTAAAATACTGGTATTCATCTGCATCCGGTTAAGACTGGAAGCCGACCCCAGCATAATTGGGAAAAGGCTAGGCAGATGATGAAATTTGTACAAAGTGCATTATAACATTAACCTTGATATACTTATTAATTAGTGATAAGGGAAGTTACATGAGAAGCTAACAAGTTAATAATGTATTAATTAATTGCTTGTATCTCAATCACAGACACAATAAAGTTTCTATTGTGTCTTGGGTAGATAATGCATTCAGGCAGGCATATTAGTAGTATTCTAAAGATGTGATTTGTTAACCTGTGATTAACATAATTATCTTATGTTCAAGGTAACGAAGACATCACTGATGTTTTTCAGTAGTACATTTTAGACTGAAATTAATGTAAGCTACTGATTCCTTTGAAGTTAATTACCCGACTACAGCAAAGCAAAAAGGAGGGTTATGATTTTGACCAGTATGTATGTATGTATGTTCATCTGTTCCCTCATAACTTCTTAACTCCTTGTCATAATTAGACAAATGAGGTATCGTTGGAAGCGTCTTGGTCGTCCGCTGGTTATAGGCTGTGTCGTCACATTAAATTGAGTATGACGCCCTCTAGCGGACATAGTCATGATCTAAAAAACTTTTTTTTTAATCATTTTGTGGGGTATCAAATGAAAGGGCTAAAGCACATTTCATAAATATAAATATTACTGAAATAAGCCCCAAAATAATTAAATAAAAAATAAGTTTAAAAACTAAAACCCAACTACTGAAAAGGATGAAACAAGAAAGTACCTTCCCGTGGTTGCATGCCGCTGTACAAACATATTATAAGCTATGGTAGCATGCAACCACGGGAAGGTACTTTCTTGTTTCATCCTTTTCAGTAGTCGGGTTTTTTTCCTATTTGATCAAGTAACAGTGGCAAGTATAATGTATGCATTTGTCAGTTAATGTGGCATTCTAGCATATACATTATAATGTAAGCAAGCCTTCTAAAACAATGATTAGGTATAGTTTATGTAAACACAGTAACATACTCTTTTTAGTCTTGGTGGGTTGTGCAGAGTGTGCCCTCTGGACCTCCTTCTGCCGCTGTACATTCGCCTCATTGTATTTCAGCACACGGCTTTCAGGAACCCACTCATCCCAACTGAAATTACATCATAGCATCTTTTTACTAACGTGAAGGTTACAATACCAGCAAAAGAAGAATACATATTCATCAACTAACTGCAAACGTCTAAAGATAACTTACTTTTTATTCCAGCCAGCGTAATGTATTAGATATCTTACATGCTTATCCTTCGTCACAGAACTTTTGAGGCATTTTGCCTCGTAAATCAGAGGGCCATGAAAACATAGCACTTTTTCACCTGAAATTGTAAAACAATATTATAACAAATATCATCAATTAAACAACACATTAATTAGTGAGCATTACAGTATAGTAGGACTTTCTAGTTATAAATAAAAAAGAATAATCTTTACCATCGGCAAACTTTAACTTCGGTGCCATGTTTATTTTTATTTATTTTTATTTACAGCAGAAATTACAAATGGCTGTGCGGCTGCGGGCTGCCAATTTCAAATATAACTTATCTGTGGTTGCTTCGACAAGTGAGTGAGGACACCACTTATTAGTCGATTTCTAGTTTTAGTCGATAATGTGGCAGAGAAAAATGTTGATAGTTTCGATTCGATTTAGATTTTATTTTGATGACAGCTAGTCAGCTGTCCATTTATCATCATCATCATTGCAGCCGAAGGACCATTTCAACCGGTTCTGTTTTCCGCATCCAGCGGATTCTTGTGGCATTCACAAGGTCATTGACCCACCTTTTGGGAGCCCTTCCAACGCTATGCCTTCCGTTCCCATCGGCAATCTGCTCTGTGAGCAATGTGCCCTGCCCACTGCCACTTAAGTTTCGCGATTCTTCGGGGTATATCGGTTATATTGGTTCTCCTGCGGATCTCTTCATTTCTGTTTCGATCACGAAGGGAATCTCCAAGCATACTCTCCATTGCCCTTTGAGTGACTTAGCGTTCTTATAAGGCTCATTGTAAGCGACCACGTTTCCGTACCCTAGGTCATCACGGGCAACACGCATTGGTCAAAGACTTTCGTCTTGAGACACCGCGGTATGTAGGACGAGAAGATATTGCGTAGCCATTATGACCATTTATACAGAAAATAACTTACTTTTTTGACTTCATCAGAAACGCTACTCAAGCGCAGCTCATTAAGAATCTGGCCTTATTATAACCTCAATCTTTTCTTCGAATTCCCGAGTAACCGGATGCTGGCTCTTGTAACATCTTCACACAATAATTTATAACCACTTTCTTATGTAATAAAGATTTCTTATGTTGTGATCGGAATAAGGTGAGTGTATTTACCTACAGTTTGTAGAACAGAGACAAAAATCGGAGACTTCCTTACAACTAAAAATTTTTTTACCGGTAAATTTACTAGAACTTTAATTATGTGAATTTTAACATCTTATTAATATTTAAATTGTGAATACCTTTCGTTTTATAACGACTGCTTAAAAAAGGAGCGTTTTCTTGGTGCACGTGATCTTTATTTCGTTAGTCCACCATAACTCCTGATCTACCAAATGAATTTAGGTGCCGTGAGTGACACTGTTTTTTTTTTGATGTAACTCGCGGCAATATGTACCTAATTTTTTTTTATTTGGTTTGGGTTCTATCACGCTATTTTCTTTCGCGCTGTTTTCACAATTTGATTGCACGAAAAATATTGAGGTTAAAAGGTAGCCACTTTATAAAACAAATTCAAAAATTCAAAAATCACTACGGGGTTACTTTTAAACTTTCTAAAGCATGACTTTCTCAATAAAAACTCCGCAAGATCCAGAAAAAACGCGTAACAAAAAAAACAGTTTAATTGAAAGCGATCTTATATAAGTCGTTAAAAATATAAATGTAAAATCACGTGAAAAAAAAACCAAGATAGAATATTTACGCAATAAACGTTTTTATTAAATTAATAAGACTTATAAATTCACATAATTAAAGTTCTAGTAAATTTACCGGTAAAAAAATTTTTAGTTGTAAGGAAGTCTCCGATTTTTGTCTCTGTTCTACAAACTGTAGGTAAATACACTCACCTTATTCCGATCACTGGTTATGAGTTTGCGTCGCTCGTATTATTATTTATAAAATAAAACTTTTTATTTCTTAGTGTTTTTGTATACGCCCGTAGCTCTTATAGTTCAAATTAATTAGTAAAACAAGTAAATCATAATTATTATAAAAGACTATCGACAGCTTGAATGATTTCAGGGGGGGATGACCCCCGAGACCCCAGCTTGAATCCGCGCTTGGTACGCGGTTGGTGCGGGTTATGCGAACCGGAAGAACCAGAACTTAAAGTTGGCAGCTTTGTCTGTCATAGTAATGTTTTTGTAAAACAGTTTTGGTTGTAGTTTTGGTGGTTGGTGATGTTGTTTTTAAACAGTATTATATTTTAATTTGTGAGCTTCTGTTCTGAGCTATGTAGGTATAGTACATAGTAGGTACTCTTAAAGTACCTACGCGCTGTTAGAGATTAACTACGATAACATGGCCCGCCCCTCCAAAATTTAAAACGTTTGAAAGTATTTGTGAAAGTATTTACAAAGCGCCACCAAGACAAAACGTCACAACGCATCTGTGCGTGGCCTGAAACTCTTTCGTAAGGATGTGACTAGGTACATACATTGAAACAGTAATTTGGAGGGGCGCGCCATGATCGTAGTTTATCTCTACGTTTGTTTGCAGTTTTACCCTCTGGAACTATGCTGGGGCAATTTCCACCAAGGAAAGAGCAAAGGGGTTTAAAAGAAGGCAGAAGGCTCACCGTTCCGTCGCACTCTGGTTCGTGTAGAACAAACTAGCTGGACAAAAACAACTCTTCAATTCCTAGTAGTTAATTACCAATATGAACTCATTAGCCCTAGGTACCTATTAATTTTCGTAACTACCCTCATTAAGACCGTCAATAAGGAAAGTATTTAAAGAATTGATAATTCAAAGTGCATTCACTTAAATTTTTACACCATCATTGATAACATTATTTAAATAACTAAAAGACATTTGTGATAGTGTTTTGTGATGGATTGTGTACATGAGCGTAAGTAATTTTGTTTTAATTAATTTTTATCACAGGAACTACATTCTATAATTTTATTAAATTAATTGTTTAGATAAAAGTGGACTTTTTCACACATAGTTTTTAATTCAATGGTCAAAAAATTACATGTCCACTCATGTCCACTCTGTAGAATCTATTTTATATGATTCTCACAAGTATCTAGTACTTAGTAATTGGTAAAAAAAAAATATTGCGAATTATTTGCAAAACTATTTTTTTTTTCTTTTTTTTTTCATTAAACAGTTTTCAACGTCTCAAAAATGTTTTTTTTCGAAGAATGGCTAAAACACCCAAAGGAAACGTGGAATGAGGAGCTGTTTCGCCATACCGAAGTCCTAGATTTAATAGTTCAACCTAGCTGTAACGAACAAAATGTTAATATAGTTTCCATAGTTCTGCCACTCATGATCATGAGTACCTAATCATGACTATTCAATGCATTATTCATCTGATGATAGTGAAGATAATGAGTGATAGATTTAGTTATTAAGTATTTTTATGTATCTGTTATTAGATTTTATAGTTACATTTATGGATAAATTATTTTAGTTTAGATTATAAAAGTTTCGGGGTAAAATGGCTTCTTTCATGCACTAGTTGTACAGACGCCAGCACATCAACCTACACCTAACTGTCAAATTTTCACAATCAACATTGAACCTTATGCTTTAGCGATAAAGTTGAAAATCTATTACAGAAATCTGACAGATTGTAGTAGGTTGATGTGCTGGCGTCTGTACCTACAATCTACTATGATTTGTATCTAACTTCATTTTGTGCCCACATGCCATAAGTAGGTAGGATTTATTCCGGTCTGTGATCCCCTGAACCCCCCTCCACCCCGTCGTTCCCCTGCCACTCTTCGTCTTCTGTTTTAGCTATGCACTGTTTGAAATTGTCAAGAATCTGATTCAATTCATTTAGGTAGGTACCTACTTTTTTAAGAAGAATGGTCTCAAACTTCTATCAATAAAGTGGCCGGAAAGCATTTTGCGCGTCCTCGATAACAATCGGACATTCACAATCCCTCATCGTCGAGTAGGTACACGCCCCCAATTCTACGTCTGATAACAAGTTCGTAAACAAAATAATATCACAAACTAACTTGGTAGGTATTACATCATTACGCCGAACTACGAAAACTAGCAACCTTCTTTGGGAGGCACGGGCAACAAGCTTCAGTGATTCAGTCGGTTGCCGGCAGCTGGCAGAACAACACGTTTATTTTATTAAACTGTTCTACATTAACACGTCACAATGTCTGAACAAGGCCCGGCGTTTGACGTCAACGCGATGACGTTGACTCGGTGGGTGCTGCACCAGCAAAGGACGGCACCGACGGCTACTGGTGACTTGACTCAACTCCTGAACTCCATCCAGACTGCTGTCAAGGCTATACAGTCGGCCGTGAGGAAAGCCGGCATCGCTAAACTGTTAGTATCTTTTTTTTAGCTGTTCCCTACTATTTTAATTGGCACAATATTGTGTGATGTTGTGTTTTACAGAGAAAATAACTTAGTTTTGATTAGCGTAACTTACGTTTAATCAACCTAACATGGACAGATAACTCATAATTGTGATATAGGCTATGTGCACTTGATATAAAACTTTCCCACCGGTAAAGCCGGTCTATTACTATACTATACTTATCTATTGCTGCAGCATTTACAAATAAATAGGTTGTTAGATATCTCCTTAGCTGCTGCTCTAGACGTTTATGCCGGTTACGAAAGTATAATAATGCACCTATATCTAATTTATATTATTTACGACAACTACGAATAGCTACCACGATAAAATAATGCAAATAATGAGAATTTGACCTTGTCCCGCTGGCTGCGTTCAAAGAGCTAAAATTCAAACAATGACAGCTATCTAGACATTAAAAGAACTATTACAGTACAATTCAAATGGTATTGCTCATTGATATATTGCTCAACGCAGTTTGGTGACCGTTGCATTTGCCACACCTCCAAAGTCGGGCCAATACGTAATAGACACACCTACGACTAGACAAACGAGTTGAAATCAAAACTAATTGAACAAATTGAATGTTTCAGAGTAATTATTAATTAAAAACTAACTGGCCTAGATGGGTGCCTAAAGCTCAGGGATAATAGTCTAGTCCACTACTGAGCGTTTAAACCCACAGGTTAAGCTAGATTCCGCGACACATATGGCATTGTTACAACGTTTCTCTTTATCTGTCTTTGGGTAAGCGCAAGACTGTACCATTTCTGAACTTTTCTCTTCCAAGTTGCTCATAAATTTTCGCACGACTATAGAGATAGGCATTTCTGTCCAGGCACGGCATATCGGGCGACACCAACGTCCAAGGCGAGCAGGTGAAGAAGTTGGACGTTTTGTCCAACGACCTCTTCATCAATATGCTCAAGTCTTCCTTCACCGCGTGCTTGCTGGTATCAGAGGAGAATCCCACCGTTATAGAAGTAAGTATCTTGGTTTTTTTAATCAATGAAAAATATTTTACTTTGCCGTTATCAGATTTAAATGTATTGATACTTGACCTACACAATAGCCCCGCTATTTTCGGCCATCTTTGATTTATTTTTTAACCATGACCAAAGAATGAAAAGTCTGACAACCAGTCTTACCAAGGGGTATCGTATTACCCAGTAACTGGGTTGTGGAGGTCAGATAGGCAGTCGCTCCATGTAAAATACTGGTATTCAGCTGCATCCGGTTAGACTGGAAGCCGACCCCAACATAGTTGGGAGAAGGCTAGGCAGATGATGATGACCAAAGAATGAAAAGAAAATCAAGCAACTTGGTAGTCCGGTGACCTGGATATCTAAAAACTAGCTTCAGATACGCAGCTGAACCCACTTAACTTTATAATGAGGTGGCAATTATCGAGATATATCGGATTTTAATTAGGTATTGCTTTAATCAACAGTGCTCTAGATAATATTATGTCTACCTTACGTCGACCTCTTTATTTCTTGCCCTTTGCACCAACTCCTTATGCGTCTGTGGATTATTCAAGCAATCGAATGACTGTTTTCACTAACACTAAGAGAAACCTAATTTAATTCCTAATCAAAAGCGTGCTGTTGTATTTTCAACGCTCGACTCAGTGCCGAAAGTAGAAACTCGAACAGCGTGGTTTTAGTTTTATTTAGGCATCATTTCGCTGTCGCCTTCTGTTATTAAAAACGGGCAATATATTTCTGTAAATTCTTCGTATCGTAACTAAATTATTTCATAACTCTCCTGCCGATAACAACAAATACTAAAAACAAAATAAAATAAATATTTAAATAAAAATTTATCCCATACAACAAACGCGATTTTTTGCCCATTTTTGCTCGATATCAATAATGGCAACAGGTAGGCACTTGAAATATTAACAAAATACTCAGTTGTATTTTTACTTTAATAATAAATAATAAAATAAAATAAATATTTAAGGGGGGGCTCCCATACAAAAAACGTGATTTTTTAATATAATATGTAGTGTTAAATATTGTACGGTAGTACGGAACCCTTCGTGTGCGAGTCCGACTCGCATTTGGCCGGTTTTTTATTCTATGCTTCTCTATTCGTCCTCTCCGTAGTCTAAATTATAAAATTTATGACACTTTATTAGCAACTCCATCCCATATTTTTATGTTTGAGTTATCGGTCAGGGTCAAATGTAGCACAATGAGTGATACGTTACAGATACCACACCCCGCCTTGAGTAAAAACAAGGTTACGTTTTTTAACTGTGAATCTGTTATTTTGATCTAAAACAATAGTACTTAATTATAACTGATTCAAGCCTACCAAAAGCCTGTTAAAGTTGCAAAGTTGTGAGAGTTTCACGCCAGAATAAATGCCATACTTATAATATTTTAATGACTTGTCAATTAGTCGTTTCCTAAAAGGTCACCTACCTTGACTTTTGTAGAGAAAGATGTCCATTCTAACCAAAAGCCTCCTTTCATAACTTCAACTTGTGTGTGTACAGCCAGTCAGCCTGACGTGAGTGTGCGCGAGTCCTTAGATATGAGTTGATCATTCTGCCATCTTCCTTGGACATAATAATCAAAATCTAAGTACTAATTTATCCTATTTGTTTCCTAGGTAGAAAGTGAGAGGCGTGGTAAATACGTGGTGTGCTTTGACCCGCTCGATGGCTCATCTAACATCGACTGCCTTGTGTCAGTTGGATCTATCTTCTCTATTTTCAAGTAAGTATTAACTACTTAACTGACATTCGCAACGTGACGTTACTTGCTATACTGTATTTATAGGGCTGTATTCACAGAGCACCACATTAGGGCGTTGTGTGGTGAGTTGGTGAGACTCGGCGCGTTACGGATGCAGGGACCTTTTTAGGGTTCCGTACCAAAATGGTAAAAAGGAACCCTTATGGTGCGACTCAGTCTGTCTGTCTGTCTGTCACAGTTGGATATCTCAAGAACTACTAATGCTATCAACTTGTTCTTTTTTTATACATGTGGCTGTTCCTAAATTACCCTAGGCTGATAAAAATTTAGTTTTTCCTAATAATGTGAAATATTCGTGTTTAGGTCGGTTCCCCCCTTAATTTCATCTCGCAGATCAACCTAAGAGGTTGTCGGCTGCTTAACCGGTCTTGCCTGTGGATGCCTCAATAAATTAAAGTCTCTAGCCAGGAGCCAGGGCGTAAAAACTAAGGGCGTAGGTACGTACGGACGTCGGCTTAGGGCGTCTCTGGGGATGGGCAGCAAGGGACAGGCTGGATCGGATTTTAGAAAGCGGCACTATTGAGTTTTCGATACCGTAACATCGATTTTCGCAAATAAAAACAAAAGCACAACGGCAGGCCGTTGTATGAAGCTCCTTCGAAGGAATAAATAGAACTAGCTTAGCTCATGTGAGTAGGTAATAGATGCTGTTTGGCAACGGTTATCCGCGACCATGCAAGTGTGCAAACGTGTCTTTATTATACGTTGTTTGGAAACATTCATTGTATTGAGCTGTAACCACTAACTACTTATATAAAGTAACTCTTATAAACAGCAAACAATACAATAATAATCAAATATACTTGCACTGATTTCAAAGTACCTATTATAATGAAAGATTAGCTACAGGTAATTGCAGTTTAACACCATAATAAAAAGTCATAAACAACTTATAAATATTTATGTGCCATGAGCTATCTATTATTATGTTCCGATTTCCGATGTATACCTACTAAGCGTCATAAACTCCACCTCGTGAAGGAAAACTACAACGATAATACCTACCAAAATTCTCTAACCGCACTAAGGGCAAAACGAAGAAATATATGCCTTTTGTAAGTATTAAAAAAATATTAATCACTCGAATGTCATGTAAGCAAATCGATTAGATATTTAATTATCTACTGTTTCTTGACAGAACCACCGCAATGACGTATGCAATTCAGAATTATCAAAAAATGTCGCTAACTACTCGAAATAAGTGGCAAAAAAGGCCCATGCCTAAACAATCCTAAGGTCATTGGGTCTAACAAAAAAGGCCACATCGAACATTTAGATACCTAGGTACTCCTGCTGATCTTCGATTGGACATCGACCTTCAATCAGTCGTATTAAACAAAAAAGATTATTTTTTCCTTCCAGAAAGAAGTCAAAAGGCGACCCCGTCTTAGCAGACGCATTGCAACCTGGCAGCGAGCTGGTGGCCGCTGGTTATGCTCTATACGGCTCTGCGACCATGATGGTCTTGTCACTCGGCAAAGGCAAGGGCGTCAACGGCTTCATGTACGATCCCTCACTCGGAGAGTTCATACTTACAGACCCTAATATGAGGATACCTGAGAAGGGGAATATCTATTCTATTAATGAAGGTAAGGATTTAACAGAAAATCATGTTGCTAGAGGTGTTTGTTGCGCCTCTTATGCTTCCCATCGTAAACAATAAGAAGTTGTAAAGGGTGGGCGTTTTGGGTGTTTTATACTTACCTTATGAAGTTCATCAACTGCAAATTAGGTATCAGCCTAGTTTACGTATATGTAAATTATTATTTTTTCTATTATGTTTTTGATATGATACAGACGCCAGCACAACAAGCTACCCGAAACTGTAAAATTTTCCCAATCAACTTTGAACCTTATGCTCTAGCGATGAAGTTGAAAATCTATTAAAGTTAATTTACAGATTGTAGTAGCTTGATGTGCTGGCGTCTGTACAAGAATACAAGGTGTAGGGACATCGACGCGCAAACTGTAACCATGAATTCCGCACATTATTCTAAACATCCTATACATATAGCGTAGAAATTATACGTCGGTTATAAAAAAAAAACAGCTGTTTAAAAGAGCAATACCTATGCGGTCAAAATGTATGGAGCAGCAATTTTTTTTTTCTGTGTCTTGTAAGTACCAACTGTATCCTTGGTAACAGGTTGCGCGTCGATGTCCCTGCCACTCTGTATAATGCTAAAGATTAAATAGAAAGACGCAGTAGTTAATAAAATATGTGTAAACATGAATATTATAGAACCAATGAAGTCTTTACTGTACCTACAGTGTACACCAAGATCAAGAGACATACAACAGATAATAAATAGGTAGTACAATGGGTGGTTTATCACAATCGGCCATATCTGCCAGACAATCTGAAGATGAATATAAATATAGGTACCTACTACACGGTTTTATGAGTGGATAGAGATAGATAGATAGTAAGTTCTATCATTTTGCAACCACTACCTGACGCAAAATTATTCCCAACTCATAGCAATCCACTGCTGGACATCGGCCTCGTTAATCACAGACTATTTACAACTCTCTTGAATAGCCTGCTCTACCAAAACTCCAAGAAAACAAAAACGGCTCAAACAGCTCATTATTACAGTTTTTAATTATTTATCTCATTACCATGCGTAATCGAAATCTTATGTGCAATGTAAAGTCATTATTACGAGCATGTACTGATTCTCAGATTTTATCACTATTTGTCATGCTTAAAAAGGCACTCATCGATAAAAAGGCGGATCAAAGCGCATCAAAGCCACTCTATCACAGATACATTTTGTAAAATGTAAGGACAGCAAATTATGCCGATTCTCATTATTATTTTTATGACCTATAAATACCTAAATAAATCCATTTATTGCAGACTAATTACATGCCCATAGTAACAAAGGTCTTAAATATATGTTATGTTGTGTATGGTATTGTTATGTTTCGACCTATGTATAGGGAAAAATAATAGATCCTATGGACGGGAAAGCGTCTACTTAAGTGCATGCAGCATATTATTTATTGATACACTGGTTTCAGTATTTTATGAAATAAGTAATCAAAGAGTTTTTCTGTTCTGTTTTTCCTTCGTTATTATTGTGTTCTGTAGACTATTCTGTAAAAATCTAAACGTGAACTTAGGCGAAATGAGTTTGAAGTGAGCTGTGAATAGTGTCAATCCCTAGCATCAGGTGAAATGACAGCTTACTTCACCTAAGTTTTCACCGTGAGATTTTTACCCGCAGTTATAAATTAATATGATTTATGAAAGTGAAGTGTTATGCAAAGCTGTTGACTATAGAAAATGCTTCAGTAAATATCGATGAGTAGGTACTCCATTTATAATCTAATCTATGTACCTGCTCAGGATATGAATGCTTAATATTATTATCTATCCAAAACCACTTTTACACATCGCTGTGGGTGTGTCAAAACAAGTTTGTATTTATGAAGTTCAACAACTGACCTTTGAATTTATTTATAACTTACTTCGAAAACACATTATTATTATAATTTATACACATTACAAAAGTTATCTAAAAGAACATTTGATGATAACCGAGTTGTTTCCATAGAGATAATGAGAAAAATAACTAGGTACCAATACGAAGGTCGCTAAACTAATGCCACGCGTGGTGGATTATGGCCCGCTCCTTCGCACAGAGAGAGTACCTATCCCATGACCCATCAGTGGAAACAGGCAGCCTTCCTAATAATGGCACCCTTTTTCCAGGATATACCGCAGAATGGGAGGCAGGTCTAAAACAATACATTGAAGATAAAAAGAACCCTAAGACTGGCAAGGCGTACGGCGCGCGTTACGTCGGCTCTATGGTCGCCGATGTGCACAGAACTATCAAGTATGGAGGCATCTTCTTGTACCCCGCTACTAAGTCTGCGCCTAGCGGAAAAGTGAGTATAGTCATTTTTAATCCTAAGACGAGTTTACGAGAAGACAATTTAACACACAAGGCGCAGTGTAAAGCTATAGAATATACCTTTGCCTTGCAGGAGACAATATTAGGCTAGTAAAAAAAATATATATAATATATCATAATAGGTGTAATAATTTTAAGGTACAACTACATTTCGCTCATAACTTACGTTTCATGTTGGTAGGACATAAAAGTACTAAGTTACCGTTTAGTGAGCTCCGCTGCTTTTTCGTAACAAAAGAGATGTTCCCGCCAAAAAATATTACAGAGGCGACTTCGTTTACAGTAACTCAGTAACACTAACTAGACGACACCTAAATGAATGCCTGAATAAAAATGCTGTTGGATTTTCTACGCTCGGCCCAGCGCCGAAAGTTAAAAATCCAACAGCGTGCTTTTGTGGAGTCATTTATTTAGTTGTCGCATAGTTTAGTGAAACGGGCATAAGTGTAACAAAGAAACAATCACAAGGGTCGAGCTTGAACTCAAGTCGTGAGACTAGACAGCAGACAAAAACAAAACACTAACAATAAAAAAAAATTAAAACCAAATTAACATCCAATCTAGAATAGTATTGGTACTTTCATTATACAATAACAGAATTCACACAGCTGTGAACTTTGATTCAAACGGTGAATAAAGCAGTGAAAGAGATAACTTTGCATCAGACACAGTATAGTCGTGACCCCGTATACCAGGCTATCTGAAAGGGCACCGTTTCATTAGTAGCTATGCTAAACAATTACGACACTTCTATTCTTGATACGAAAATATACGGTTACTGAAGTACCTATAACCGGAGTTTCGATTTGAAACAATATTCTTTGAACCAAGAAAATTTTGTTTTTCATACGGAAAATCGCCAAGCTTTGATGATTGCCATAAGCAGATGCTAAGGTTCTGATCACTTCCATTCTTCGTAATTTGGGTACTTACATACCCAACATACATCTCACAAAATGGTAATAGAGACGGCTGTCATATTATGTATGTTAGCTTATACTGTGCCACTGTTGGGCAAAAGCCTCCCCCAATTCCTTCCTGGAACTCTTTTCCCGCGCCACCTCGAAACAGCCCTCGCGGTACGCGTCCAGGTCATCTCGCCATCTCTTTCTGGGGCGGCCTTCGCGGCACTGTCCATCTTCAGGCACCCATTGAATGGAGACTTGCCCAATGGTCATCGTGCATGCCGCTGATGTGTACCGCCCGATCCTATTTGAACCATAGATAATAATAATACCAACTTCTAATGAAAAAGATCTCCGAAATAAGTACCTAGTAACCATAGATCTATGCTAGTAACAATTAATTTTTATAACTTTTTTTCAGCTACGTCTACTCTACGAATGCCTCCCCATGTCTTTCATCGTGACGGAAGCCGGTGGCCTGGCCAGCAACGGTCTGATCCCCATCCTGGACATCGTACCCACGGCCATTCACCAGCGAGCGCCATGCTACCTCGGGTCCAAGAAAGACGTTGAAGAACTACTCACGTATTTGAAGTAGAAGAGCTGTTGTTAAGATATGTGGCTAAGTGTGTATAAGATGTTTTTATAAGATGTTAACTATTTTGTTATGATTATTATATTGTGTAAGACTGATTTGTTGTATTTTTGTTGATACCAATGCGTTTTTATTTACTTTTTATGATTAATGTGACAATAATTCCAAAAATGGTAGAAATAGCATCTGTTTGTTAGTCTTTCACCAACTCTTTTTTTTTTGAAAATTTTGTCAAATTACAGTAACGCCTCGTCTACAGATTTATTATATAATATGTATAGATATGAAGAGTTATGGGCGTCGGGGCATGGATAATTAAAGAAATGTTTCTTCGTATATATATGTGAACATTGCTTTCTGAAGCCATTTAAAATGGTATCATGATAGCTTCAGCTTAAGGGCGTACGAAACGCCCAGTTTTGTTTCAATACGATTTTATGTATCTATACCTAGCAATATCAAGGGAGTTCAAATTAAAAGACCAAACTTATTAAACTTACCTACTATTTATTTACATCAAAATAATAATACATACATTACTTATACACTGCGCTTAGTATTTTCCACAACGTGCTACACCCAGTCTTGACTCGAATATTCCTAGTCGGAATTGTAAGAAATAGTTTTACAATACATCTTATATGGTTTGTAGTAGTCTTATATTCATATTTTGAAAGTAAATGGTCTTCTGTACCATAACCAGTACATGGGTTGGCTTTAGTTACATACCAACAAAGATCAAATTGGCTTGGCAGTAAGAAATTCAATACAGGCAGATGGGAGGGATTATATAAACCTGGTCATGATAATATAAGTCTTAAACCACGTAACACTTATCACATAACTGTTAACGCACCATTACTTTGTAGCAAGTTCATAAATATTAATCAAACCTTATATTTAGCTACGATTAAGTCTATATTTCTTTAAAAGAGACTGTGTCCTGAGATATTAGGGGATGGCGAAGCTGTGGTCATGCTAAAATCAAGCGAGTACTTAAAACATTTGCCGTTTTTAACGTCTTTTGCCATAGAATGCGGGAGAACTTACAGGGCACCATGTGCTAACCAACATAGCCCTCCTTTTGCTTCATCCAAGTTTATACATCAGAAAGCTAATTCCCGTATTAAAAAAACGTTCAAAATCTACTCGCAATCTTTTCTTAGCGACCATCAATGTCAATAACTTGAAGAAAATGTTGGTCAATTAGAGGATTTTTTTACAGATTGAGGCAGATTATAATGGGATTCGAAAACGCATTAGAAGTGGGAAATATGAGAATTGCCCCTCTGGTCATACAAGCGCAACAATCCTCCTTCGTCACTTTCGTACATTTCCTATGAACCAAGGCACACTACAGGCGGGCCGTACCGCACTTTTTTTGTATAAACATGCGTTGCGCTGCGTCCCATTGCGGCTGTAATGTATGTTTGACTTAACGGTGAATGGTCGTAGAAAAATTCCTAGTATACAGTTTCGCCAACCCCATCTTATGTATACTGGACAACGCCAGGATATACCGATACCTATCTTAGACCTATTAGAAACTCAGTTTGTTCTCTTAGTAATAATATCTAAGCGGTGAGAGCGATGAACTGATGGAAAACGTCCAGGATGTGAGGGTCCAGGTCTTGAGTGAACAGCAGCGTCTCCAGCGTGCTGCTGTACTTCTGGACTTGTTCATGGTGCTGGAAGGAATAAGGTTCATTTTAGAATGTGTATTAAAATTCTGGTATATATAGGGTGACTGGTAATTAGTGACCGATACTTAAACACGTGATTATACTCATGATAAGAAACAACTTTTACTATGGGACCAAACCTGAAATCGCGAAAAAAAAATCAGCTGTTCCCTACATTTTGACGAGTTATACGAACATAAATGTAGGGAACAGCTGATTTTTTTTTCGCGATTTCGGGTTTGGTCCCATAGTAAAAGTTGTTTGTTATCATGAGTACAATCACGTGTTTAGGTATCGGTCACTAATTACCAGCCACCCTATATAAGTCATGGGGTAATTTGCCCAGCAGTGGGACAGTACAGGCTAGCGTTAATAATGGGTTTTGTTATGGGATCTATTTTCGTCTCAGCATCATCGGCAACGAGTCACTTCTATTTGACGGAAAAGGCATAAATGCAACTTCTCATAGAATTGAGGGGGCCCTGGAGAAGTTTGCTCTGTCGGCATACATTAAATAAGATGGAAATCCAAGTTGCCATTGCTATCAAAAACATGAATTATTAGACTGACGACAGGCAACAGTTTAATTTAAGATAAGACAACTCGGGCCCCCAAGATACAGGTGCTGCCTAGTTTGGGGACCACTACTCTAATAACTATTTTAAATATTCTAGTTGCAGTAAGCATAAAATATTATTATTTTTTCAATTTGTTTTGTAACAATGGACCAATAAATTATTCTTATTTCTTTCTTTCATAATTGTAATTCATAATGCGAAAGTTTGCTCTACAATATAGTCAGTCAACCATGTTGTATTATTTTTAAGTATCTTGTGCCCAGTCCAGCCATTCGATGGTGAAGATGTCTAAGATCAAGTCTATGATGAAGGTAAGGTACTCACGATCAAGAAGACCTGTCGCAGCCTGCCGACAGTGCTGCGGTACCAGTGCGTGTCGGGATCCCGCGCGTCCGTGTCGCAGCGGACTAAATGTTCCGATAAGATCATGATGAACCGTTGGAAGACGATCAGGAACAGACGCTTTTGGTCCATGTGGGCTGCTTCGAGACGTTCCTCCATACGCTCCACGGCCTGAATTCAGATATTACAGTATTAGTTAACGATCGCTAGATTTTTGGAAAGCTGATTTAGTGTCTAAACAAACAGTAAATCTGTTGGTGTGTTGAAAATTCCATAGGGCATAAGGTTATTAGGATTATAGCGTATCAACCAAACGTCGAGTAATTCATCAAGTCATTCAACAAAGGTGAATTTAATAATACATTTTGTCAAGAGGCTAGCGAAGGAATGGCAGTCAATTAAACTCAGCAATTTTATTTTGATCAGTTTTGCTATGTAGAATAAAATATTTTGATGATACCTCTTCCGTGGGTTTATCTTGGTCCTTCTTCTTTTTGCTGTTATTTTCGTCTTCTGAATCTGAACTGCTGGAGTCAGCTCTAGCTAAGGCTTCCCTCGCTTCTTGGAGCTCACCGCCTGAATGATTAAACACATTTTTATGAATATGGAATTACATTGCTTCTATCCAATCATATTGTGTTATCTAAATTACAAGATATCAGTAACTGTTAAAGAGTTCCTTGGAGCGAAAACGGTTCAAGCTGCTCCGTGATCTCTACCATTTAAATGTATTGGCTCCGCAAAGAACGAATATACACAGTTTAAACTTGATAGGCCAGGAAGAAATTGTTTAAAATTAGCTCACAAGATTTTACCCAAATATCCTAAATAAACGCTTATAAAAAAAACAATCATAAACTCACTCAATTTCGACACATGCTTATTCATCTTATCAATCGTCAGATGCAGAACTTCCCACAGGTAGTTGTGCGTAAAGAACGGCGCCATTTCCTTGGAGAACAACCATGTGGCGACCGCGTTGCACTCAACTATCTGTGTCTTGAGCATCTTGTCTACTAACACGCACACCATCTGTGGGTGACGCTGCCATAGCTCCCATACGTTGCGGAGAATGCAGATCTGGGCTTCCTCGGATTCGGCTAGGATCTGAAGAATAACATATATTTTATTTTTATTGCGGAAGTTACGTTTGTGAAAAAAAACCCACGTTATGGTGCAAACAAACTGATGATGCCAATCGAAATGAAACATTTTATATTCATGGATCGAGTCTACATTTAATTTCGACGTTGGTTGTTTGACGAAATCCCACATATCGGCACCATGTGAGGTTAGTGCCTAAATATTTTTCATTTATATGTTCACCAACAACACCATAAAATCTTTCCAGACCTAATAAAAAGCAACGATTTTTCAATCGTCAGACAACTTTTACCTTAATAATAAATATAGATAGTGCCATCCACGAAGACGCGCCCCACTCTTCCTACTAATCGCTAGTGATTATCGCTAATTAATTCCGCTATGTTTTAGTTTTTTAATACACACTAATTACCCACTAATAAGTAATTACTGTGTATTGACAAAACTAAGAGACTAGCGGAATGTTGCACACTTGTACTGTAACATATGTCTGACATATTTTCTATACTGTCAAACCACAATTTTTATTTCTCTGATGAAAGATATCTAAAGATTGAAAAATCGGACCATAATCTTGTATTTGACATGTTTTCTTCCAACCTTACGTAGAACTTAGAAGCTTACCTTAAAAACATAATGGAACTTCGAGATAGCAGCAAAGCTATGCGATATACTCTTGCTGCCGAGATTCAGCAGAGTCTGTACAAAGACATCGATCTTCAGTGGGTTGTAGGCCGCTGCTGGCGCGGCCGCAGTCTGCTCGCCCTCACGAAGAGGGTTCGGGAGGTCTCGGAGAACGTTCAGCGCTTCTTCCGGAGTACATTTGTTGCGGACGCAGACTACCAACTGGTGAGCAGCTTCGGTGCCGGGGAGAGATGCTGTAATTAGAACAGAATATTGATTTTAGTTAGGAGTTCAAACGAGAGAAGTGCGCGAGTAACTGGGATAGACTGGATGTGGAAGGCGGAGGACAGTGTCGTGGCTCAGCTGGGGACAGGCCTACGTCCAACAGTGGACTGCAATAGGCTGAGTTGATGAATTATTTTAGCTTTCACGAAAATGAAGACTAGGGTGGACCCATGACCCAGTAAAGGTCTCCGGAATCCGCTAGATGAGGGCAGCGCAGGATCTGTCGGTGTAGTGATGCCTACGCCAAGCCTTTGTTTAGCAGAAAACTTCTTTCGCCGTAATGAAATTTATTATCAATCATTTAGGCAACATGAAAGTGAATAGAAATGTAACAGTTAAACTGCAATCGCGTTTATTTAATAAACAATGCAGCGGTTGCAGGGGCTGAAAAATCCTTAACGATTGAAGAAAGTGACAATCATAACATTAAGGTTTCTACGTAATGTCCTCAACAAATTGCACCCAGTGCTTGTATGACCAACGTATCAAAAGGAGTATACGGATCGTCGCACGTAACGTTCTACAGTTTCTGCCTACCGCCATGGGAAAACGGCTTGACTTAATGTCAAAATTAACCTTATTCCGCCATAGCTACCAAATTGCCCAACAACACCATGCAATTCTTCACTAGTTCGAGCGATACGAGATATATAAAGAGGGCGCGCTAAGAGCAATATGGCGATAATTAACGTAGATTCGGTGTGAGATAGCCAACGAACAATACCGGGTATATTGCGCAAGCGCACCGTTATCGCGCGCACAGAGATCATGAGAACTGGATGGGATTAGGTGGCAGTGCGTAACTGCAGCGATTTTTATAAATATTTGTTTTAACTTTTGTACTATTTTAGAAAAAAAAATAATGAATATTAATCCCAGGTCATAACACTACCTTACCATGATCAAAAGTAAGGCGCATCAATTCTATGAAGGATTTAAGACGGATTTTTACAATTCGTTAAAGTTCTTTCTCAACATCATAGAATTGATTAAAAAAACAAATTTTCAGCAAGTTTGGTTATTAGATAACTGTCTGTTACGATTGCGTAATTTAAGCTTAACGGCGTGCCTGAACAGTACGAGTACTTATAAGAAAATGTTTTTACTCAGCATTCCAAACTTGTCTTAATTTATTTGTAATCGCTATATCTTCTTACATTTAAACCTAAACCTTATACCGGTGATTTCGAAGCATGCATACATTTATTCCGTCACTAAGCGTGTATTTTAAGCCTAACTACAAAAGTCTGCGAATCGTAAGATTCTCATTAATTACACGATCATAAATTCAAGAAAAATAAATCTAATTTCGTGAAATAAACATAAATTACACAGTCAACAAGGAAAGCAGTCGGATTCCCTATTCGTTCAAGCATAACATCTCATGTTCTGCGTTTATTCAACGCAAACCAATAATAAGAATGATTGACAAAGTAATATGTGCACTTGGCTTCAACAAATCAACAAACTATTTACGACCCTATTTATAGATTAATTAAGTTGCTAGTTCAGTGAATTTTTTCAAATTAAGAGAACGCTTTATAAGGCAGACTTCAGACTAGCGTTCCGTGTGCGCTTGCGACTCGTGCATAAAAAACGGCGATATGTCCACGAGATGGAAAGTGTGCACGCAAAGTAGGAATTTCACTCGACCACCCCTCGCGTGGAAGATAATAGTTTTTCAACGGACGTCGTTTGTAAAAACTATCATGAGATATTGTCGATTGGAAAAGAGGGGACGTAGTAAGTGTAGGATAGTAATACTTATGTAAATTGTTTCTTATTTAATAGACACCCATTTTTGGAAACAGCCATGTGTGAGCCTCTCTCTTTTTATTAAATTAATAATGGCATCATCATCTGCCTAGCCTCTTAGTAAACATGTAGGGGTCGGCTTCCAGACTATCCCGGATACAGCTGAATATCAGTATTTTACATGGACTGCCTATCTGACCCACAACCCAACCGGGTTGTGGAGGTGGACTTTCTTAATACGGACGGTTGCCTATCCCTGAGCTTTCTAAATCTGCAAGTATTACACAATTAAAATTTGTGTAATTATGATTGACTTAACTATGAAAGGACATACAGCATTAAAGGCAAAAGGTCAACAAAAGCCCATACAACTTTGCCCAAACATGTACCTCGAGGTACACGTGTACCAAATCGTAGAGAATAGAGGAATTCGAAAATAATTGTATCTTTATCCTTACATAATTTAAAACAACATAATAAATTATGTTTTATTATTTTGATTGCCTACCTGTAACACAAGTAAGTGGCAACTTTACATGTACAATTGCGTTACATTTGGTTGGCACTCGAGCTGACATTTTCGTAAATGTCATTCACATTTTATCATTCCGTCCGTTTCTGCGTTTCGGGGTACGGATTATTATTGAATTCAGATTGATTACTTATTTTTTTTTTCGTAATGAAACAAATGTGAAACAACAGTGCAAAGAAAATGTAAACACTAATGCAACAGTGGTTGAAGCCGACAGAAGACATCTGTCAACTTGACAGTTTTTTTTAAAATAAGTATGGTATTGTAGGTAGTTGTGCCAATGAAAGGGTGCCAAAATAGCGTGCTTTTTGTTATGTTCTTTTATTCTCGTCCCCGGGTATCCATAAGAATAAATATTAATGCAATATTATCTAGTTTATTTTATGCCACTAAGTGTACCACGGTACTTCGATTGGGCAGATTTTGGTGACATCCTTTAACCAGACTGGAATACAAAACCATCTCAAAACATCCTTATAAATTAGCAATACGTCGTAGATATCGTAATCATTCATCGTACTTATTTTATGATTCAATTAATCATACAGCTTATCGCAATCTAAGACTTATACTTGTCTACTGCTGAATATAAGCATCTCCCAAGTTGCACCACAGCGTCCACAGCACACAATTCCGATGAATAATAACTATTATAAAAAGGCGTATTTAAAAACTCGTTAACGCGCGGACATTCTGATAATGTTACGGCAGTTTCCTTGTTAACTGACAAAAGGTATATAAGTTACATATATTGTGAACTTCCTTTAGTTATGTCAATGCCCTAGTAAATGTCAGATTTTACCAACACATCCTCACTGTATGTATGGTCCATAAATTCAAGGTCGCTCAGCCAGAGAGACTGCCGGTTCCATAGCACGGGCAGTCTCCCTGAGGGGTAGAATCCGGAATGAGGTGATCCGGCAGAAAACCAAAGTTGTCGACATAGCTCACAGAATACCGGCAATATAGCAGTAAAACCGATGACTGTTGACGTGTTTTTAAGTGGAGACCGCGAATCGGCAAACGTAAGGTAAGACGCCCTCAGGCTAGGTGAAGCGACGATCTTCGCAGGACGGCTATTAGCAGCTGGATGAGAGTTGCCGGGAATCGAGCTGAATGGCGTGCAATTGGAGAAACGTTTGTCCAGCAGTGGACTGATGTAAGCTTAAGATGATGATGACCAACACATCCAGAAAACAGATATGTTGGTATGTCTAAAATCTTTACAATGTTAATATGATGACAGGCTAGTTGGCATCAACGTTAGATTTTGGGTTACAGACAGCTTTACAGACATACTGTAAGAAGGTCCAAGTATTATTACCAAAGTCCAAAAATTCGAAGACATGTGACATCAACCAACCCGCACTGGGCCCGCGTCTACTCCCTCTCACAGGAAGGCTTGTATCCCAGCAGTGGGAACATTACAGGCTGATTATGCTATGGGTGTGTTATTAGGTACCCCTCTGCTAAACCTTCGTGGATTATCGGCGTGATGTTAGGTGTGTATGTGGTTATTGGTACGTACCGTAGAATGTTGATAAAGGATGAGATTAGTGAACATGGCTATTCCTCACTAAATCTTAATAATACAAGACTTTAAAAGAGACCATGACCTCGTGAGTTTGTTGCGGCATTTCTTCTCAGAGATCAGTCAGCTAGGAAATGCTGACACCATCTAGTTTAGAGTTCTTATTAAAATAAAAAACTTTTAAACAAGGAAACACGAGGAAGAACCAATAGAGCAAGCTTTCAATTTAGCACACATGACGTCAAACAGTCGTGCAAGCAACGCAACATTGAAATGGAAATGTAATACTATTTCAATACGACACTTTCGAATGCGTTCCATAATTACTGCCGGCCAGCAATTCATATTGATCGCGTAACTTACACGTCATTGTAAGTGTTACTGTCCACATTATTATGCTAAAATGCTTATAGAAAAATAGAACAATCAGGTACCTACTGAATTCGGATAATTGTTTATTGTCCCAAATCGATTTACGGTCACAATACAGTGAGCTCTCATTGTTGAAATAACATTAAGCAAACGCTACCAATCACCTATTTTGCCTGTGAGCCAGTGTGAACAGTCCTAGTCCTAAGTTTACAAGTGAGTAACGTGAGAGAAGACTCTAAAATCGATAAAAATAAATAATTATAAAAATATTTTTGGTGCTAAGTATCATTAACATCACAAATAACATCTCATGCACGCACACGCATTATTAAACATACACAACATAATAATTAAAATATAAATCCAAAACCAGAGAAAAATGAGTGCAACGACTTTATCGACTTTAGCAAAATAAATTGATGTGGCGATGGCGTTCATTCCGTTGGTGTAGAATTTGATATAGCATAGTTAAGAACGCAGGCACTTATGAACAGGTAAACTGTTGAGTTACTGTTACGTTAATAATGTAAGGCAAATTCCCGAAGCCTGAAAATACCTCTGATGAACACGACAAGTCCTGCTCAAAAATTCGAACTATTTCTCCGCGATTAACATTAATCTCTCCAATGTTTTTGTAACTGCCTTTAATTTAAAGGACTTGTGCCGTTTCTAGGTATGCTTGTTTTATCCAGAAAATTGCACTACAATAAAAATATTATTTTTGTTTCTTGGTTCATTAGTGCTCCTACAAGTTAATACTAATATTGTAAAAACATACTTTTAAACCCACACAAAAAATAAATAAGTAGGGGGTATTTATAACCGATTAAAACTTATTAAAGAATGTTGATTTCAGTTATCCGTGAAAGAGATGTGTCGTGGGACTCGTGGGTGGGTGGTACGAGGAGCGTTTGAACGTCGGACGCCAGTAAGCGCCGCCAGTGCGCCCGCGACGCACCAGTAGTAGTATACAGTGGGGAACTATCGTGCAGTGCCGTGACACAGTGAGTCATGAGATCCGCATTGATATGCGTTTTCTTTACGCTTGTTGTAAGTATACAATCTTCGATAATTATGTTTACAAATAAATATCAACAGTTGTCTTCTAGATAACAAAAAATTGCGTGCTCTTGAAACGAGCCGGTATTTTATTTTCAAACTGTTTCTTTTATATCATTTTCAATACATGTCATATCATTTACGTTTGTTTTAAAACATAATTTAAAAAAAAACATTAAAAAATATCAAACTATTATTATTACCTAATTTTACATTTGCAAAAATTAAAGACTGTATCGCCAAAGCATAGATTATTAAAACTTAAACAAATAAAATATTTTAGATTAGAAACGGGCCTGCGATCCTACGAATTAATTGACCAAAACGTTCGACGATATGTGACTGATTTTCTCGGTTCGTAATTGCAGCATCTCATTGCGGCATCTTGTTATTGTGCTAATTGATGAATAAGTTTTAGGAATGTGGGTTACAAGTAAAAACTAATCTTTATGTGCTGCGTAGCTTAGCGTAAGCTCTCAAAGATTTTCTGGGATATGAGAAAATCAAGTGTTTTTGTAAAGGAGAGTGGGAAACGAATGTATGAGGTCTGGGCCCATCCTTCAATAGTAACATGTGATATACCGTTGGATAGGGCTTTTTAAACGGAACATTAGTTACTAATAAAACTATGGTCACATGTTAGTAGGTACTTTCGGAGATACGACGTCTTAAAGTCGTCTCAGTCTAACATACTCTTTATGGATATTTATAAGGTAGAATAGTAATAATACATGTATTTGCAAACACAGTTACGATGTTGTTCCATTTCCACAAAACCAATCGAGATGCAGTTCAGTAGTCCCTTAAGGACTGATTTTTCCAAAGCCAGATAACTTTATTGGAGGAATAATTTTGATTTATGTCAATTTTATTCCACGAATAAAAATTATCTATCGATTAAAAAATCAGCCAGCAAACAAAGTACTAGGAATTTCTCCTGTATTGTGGGTGCGTTTACAAACATTTAAACTCACATACACAAACAGCCAGACCCGGAACAACTACTTATAGGTCGTACAAATATTTTTCCGTGCGGGAATCGAACCCGTGACACGCAGCGTAGCATTAATCGCTTAACCACTGCGCCAACCAGGTCGTCCGAGTCTGGGTAATGTTTATCTTATAATGAAGTAAACTACGATCATTAATTGCTTAGATTGGGATCACTTTTATGGCAGTATAATAGTTAGTATAACTCCGAAAGTACTGACTTCCAACCTTAGTCGTAATAATAAGTTTTATTCTGCATAAAAATGCATATTCATTCATGAGTATCTTATTTCTATTGAGAGGTGGGCCCACCATTTATCATTGTCCTTTGGTTGTATCATGTGAGTCTGGTTTTCTTTTCGTCCAACCCCTAAGGTTTTATGATAGGCTCTCACCTTTGAAAGTAAGTTTTTTTTTTTTCCTTTTTGGCAACTGAGCCGATGTCGACTATTCTGCCAACGTCAAGTGGTGACGGCAGTACAGCGAGGTGAGCCGTGGAACTTTGTGGTATTACTAGTTACAAAAATAGTAGCTAAAAGGACGAAGAAAAAGAAGAATATATATTTAAATATACACACACAACATCACAAATCTATATACATTAATATTTATTTACAAAGTTATTATTACTACATACCAAACTACAATTTGATTTTATTTAAGTTTAAAAAAGTTGACAAGATTTGGATAAGTTTAGGAGAAAACTTAGTCAAGAGGGAATGGAAGTTGATAGGAAGAGGGATTCTAATTTTGGAAAGCTTATGATACAAGTCAAATGATTGGGAATTTAATGGACAAGAGAAAAAGATGTGGTCCAGAGTACCATCATCAAGACTTATTATGATGCTTGCCTGGGTGACAGTTGTTATGTAAACTTTTCACTGTATCAAAGACATACAATCATTGTTCTTAATTCAAATTCAAATACGAAATTTAGCCCCTAGTGGACACTTACGAAAGATATAATAATCAACAAAAATAATAAGTTTTATAACAATATTATTAAACGAATTACACAATAGTACTAGACAATGACCTAGAGGTACCCTATTGTTACTAGATGAGATTTTCTCATGTAAGTAGAGCAATCAACTACATCTCAGCGATTTCTTCGTGGAAAACCGTATTAGTACACGCAATAATGTTCAATTAAAATAGAAAAAATAGCGACTTTAAAGGCGATAACGGCCTGGTAATGTTAATGGGATTTTTTGACACTTTTGTATGAAATTAAGCGTTAATTGACATTTGGGTCTCATAAATGCTGTGGTTTAATTAAATATATGGTGCGGACAAAAGAATTAGTTTGATGGTCTCACTAAAAAAGTCACAACAGACAAAAATGTGTTACTAGAGGATAAAATTACCGGTTTTAAGCAACAATATAACGTCTTACTTGTATTCCCCGAAGGTATAGGCAGCATTATCTAGGGGACGAGCCTATTGCACATGTAGTTTAAAAAAAATGGTAAAATCTAAATTGCGCGACTCATAATGCTCATTTGATTGTATAATAAAAACTTTTTTACAAAAAAAAACCGACTTCAAAAAAAAAAAAAACACTACAAAGTGAAGGGGTTTGGGTAATTTTGTATGAACCAGTGGCATGTTTTTTTTTTTGAGCGGCCACTTATTTTATTGTTGCTAACGTATAGTGGTATATATAATAATAATTACTCGTAAAATAATTTTGCCCTAAGTAATGTCGGAGCTGAAATATATGATATCGAAGTAGGTAGAATGTCAACATCATGTCGTCGAAATAAAGACGTAACCCCGTATATCGTCGCCCAGCAGTGAAAACCACGTAAGTGTTTATAACAAAATTTTACAGGAGGAAGAAAAAACTGTCTACTGAAAAAAAATTTATGAGTGGGGAAGATATTACCTTTTTTAGATTTTATGCATTCCTTAGGAGTGGCTGGTTCGAAAGTTTGCTAGAGTAATCTGTGCTTACCGAGTTTATAAATCCAAAGAACAAATTTTTATTTTTTTGAGGAAATGAGACATCCGAGGTTTTCACTGCTGGGCGACGATATGTATTGTGAACAAATACAGCACGTATGACACAATACATACATTCATAAACTTACGCATGTTATTGGAGGTGTATGCATGGCATTATTATAAGATAATTCAATAAATACAATAATATTACAAAATCAATATATTTTTACACAAACCTTAATGATTTAAAACATTTAAAACAACTTGTCGGGTGTTTTTAACCGACTTTAAAAAACGAGGTTCTGTATTCGATCCGTATGTATGTTTGTAAGTCCGCGATTTTCTCAAAAACTAATAAATTAATTTTGATAGTTCTTTCAATAACGTGATCTACATACTTTCAGGAAGGTTTTAGTATAATATAAAACATTAGGTAATTATTCTTATGTACGAAGTTATATGCATGAATGTACTGCATCTTCGGCATTTCTATGCGAATTTCGATGATTCTTCTAGTCGGTGTCGTCAATTCTTCAATGCACTAGTGTTAATTGAATTTGTGTGGGGTAGATACAACTAAAAAGGTGAAAATGAATAACTTTGTACAAAAAAAAAACAACAATTAAAAAAAAATCTACACAGTGTTAAATAATAACTTTAATTTCGGAAGTCGGTATCAAAAAACGAAAATACGGAACCAACGACACCAACTTCTGAAATGAAAGTTATTTATCACTTTATAGTGTTTTTTTGAAGTCGGTTGTTTTTTTGTAAAAAAGGTTTTATGGTTCTTCAGACAGTTCATCTTCTATTTCATGTCCGACACGTATTGTACTAGTAATATCTTCGTCCATGTTCTTAATGCCAAATCACAAAATAAGAAAATAACAAAGTCCAGTAGGCAAGCCAAGTCGTTGTAATTTAAAACAGATACCACGAGTGAGGTTTGGTGCGCCGCCGCGCGCGCCGGAATGTGACTCAGAGACTCAGATAAACGAATCCTGAAGGCCTAGACAAAATAAGCTAGTAGAAAAGCCAAAAAATGTATTGGGTTGACATAAGCGATCGAAATGTCACGTGATCATGTTAATGTCACTATGAAGCTGTAGCGATTTTAGCAATAGAATCGCTCCGAAGCAGATGCCATTTGTCTTGGCCCTCTGTGCTATGATTTGGGGGCGAAGAGATCGGCGCTTTTGGTGGGCTCATGGGCGGCTTTTATGTTGTTGTTTATCGCTAATCACGAGTTATAGAGAGACATAGAAGTAAAACTACAATGTAATGAATGAAATAGACACAATTTAAAGTAAATGGCGATTTGATTTTATAGATTTTTCACATTAAATATCTCGGCTTCGATGAACGTGGGAAAGTAACGTTCATAGAAAAAAATGAATATCTTAATGTGTTCTCTTTAACGAAACACTTTTCATAAGTGGCCCCGTATTTTAAAAATCATGCCACTTTTACTCAAACCCTTTTCGGAAGTCGGTGTCCTTGATTCCGCATTTTCGTTTTTTGACACCGACTTCCGAAATTGAAGTTATTTATCACTTCGAAGTGTTTTTTTTTTAAGTCCGTTGTGTTTTATGTCCGCGATTTTCTTAAAAACTAATGAACCAATTTTGATAATTCTTTCACTAATGTAATCTACATACTTTCAGGAAGGAAGTTTTAGTACCTATATAATACATTAGGTAATTATTCTTATGTACAAAGTAATATATGCACTGCATCTCCGGCATTTCTATGCGAATTTTGGTGATTCTTCTAGTCGGTGTCTTCAACTCTTCAATGCTCTAGTGTTAATTGAATTTGTGTGGGGTAGATACAACTAAATTACTAAAAAGTGAAAAGTCGGTGTTAAAAAACGAAAATGCGGAAACAACGACACCGACTTCCGAAATAAAAGTTATTTATCACTTTTTAGTGTTTTTTTTTTAAGTTGGTTGTTTTTTTTTTTGTAAAAAGGTTACCAGTCACCCTATGGTAATTAGTGACCGATACTTAAACACGTGATTGTACTCATGATAACAAACAACTTTTAGTATGGGACCAAACCTGAAATTGCGAAAAAAAATCTGCTGTTTAGTCGTTTATGTTCGCCTAACTGGTCAAAATGTACTGAACAGCAGATTTTTTTTTCGCGATTTCAGGTTTGGTCCCATAGTAAAAGTTGTTTGTTATCATGAGTACAATCACGTGTTTAGGTATCGGTCACTAATTACCAGTCACCCTATATATGAAGACTTGTCCTTCCTAGGTCCTTGGTTCACTCCTATTACACAAAATTTTGAGTAACAAGGTATAATTAGAGAATACAATCCCGAGCATGTTTTTCGATCCCGGGATTACGGGATTCTTGATGCGTAATCCCGGGATCCCGGGGCTATCCCGGGATTAGACTATGTGGTTTCTAATTGGTCTCAAATGTAAAAAAGCGAGTAATTTTATTGCACAACACAAATCTCAATATAGTAAGAAAAGAAAAAAGACAAAGCAAAGATACTATACTTTGTAAGAAATAAAAAGACAAAAAAAACTTATTTAGAATTTTGAAAATATAATCGTAGAAATATCAATGCATCCAAGGTTTGACTTCCAAGCCTGCCTCGTAGTTGATTGCTAACATAAGCAGCAGCTGAAAACGTTCGTTCAGGTTGTACACTGGTTGGAGGAATAGACAATAGATACTTATATGCTGTTTCTTAGTAATATCCACGAACTCCTCCATTTTCAAACAGGATCATTTCACGTCTTATACTATTTGCCAACCCCGATTCATTTTGTAAATGTACAGTAAGCGTTCAAAAGCCACTGTACTTCAGGATCTGGGGATTTCATACTCTTCGTCATTTTCCAGCTATAACTTTTCCTTTAGTGTCAATTGGGCTAAATTCTACGAGAAACATTTTTATTAGGGCTGTACCTATGTAGTACGTATCGTACGCGTATCAAAGGGTTGTTATTAATATAATCTAGGCAAGTTCATTGTCAAGGCGCAACGGACTACGGAGTGCAAACTAGACCTGTTTGTGGCAATCCCGAAAATCCCGAGATTAGCCATGTACAGCCCCGGGATTTTCGGGGTCAGAAAACAGCCAGGATCCCGGGATCCCGGGATTCGGGATCCCGGGATTGTATTCTCTAGGTATAATCTATACTAATATTATAAAGAGGTAAAATTTGTTTGTAAGTTTGTATGTAGGGGGTAATCTCCGGAACTATCAGTCGGATTTCAAACATTCTTTTTGCGTTTGATAGCCCAATTTTTGAGGAAGGCTATAGGCTATTTAACATCACGCTAGCACCCTTAGGAGCCGAGCAAAAAGAAAAAAAGTCAGAACGAAAGCGAAAATGAAGTAGTAGTGCGGTCAAGCGATGCGATGCAACGGGTGGGTTGGGGGAAACAGAAATTTCACGCGGGCGAAGTCGCGGGCTGAAGCTAGTTATTTATACATTCGTACTCAAAACTTTTTCTATTAAGGAAGACCAAGGAATGGTCGTTGGGTGGACGGTACGTAAGATAATATAGCTATAAATGGGGTGATTATGGATATGAGAGCTAAAAGAGATGTAGGTAATGGAAGAAACATTCATGCTGCGACGACCCCAAATAAATTGGGTTGAGGGCAGGACAATGACGACATGATATTGAGTAGGACCGCTATCCACCCGGCGAAACGAACTAAAAGACCTAAGAAACTCTGCCTACCTTGTCAAACAATACAGGCGTAATGTGTAATTTATTACAAAAATAATAGCACATGCCTAAAACACAGGGACCGCCCATAAAACTATGCAGTTAATAATAAGCTAGTCACCTTAGTCCCACACTATCAGCAGTGAATCGCCTCAATGGCCATTCATGTGAATTAAACCAAGTTCTTAGCAATAACGATGTATTTGTATTGTTTTATATTACATACTTTAGTTTTTAGGCTTAACAACTAAAGTTTCAAGTAAATGAAGGATTAATAGAGGTATTTTGTGATAAGGAAAAGTTCACCTAGTGCAGAGCCCTTAGTGGCTGAAAATGTGACATGCAATTTGAAAAGCTAGATTGATAGATGCATTGCAATTTTCAGAAATAGAAGTTTATCAATTTGTTTTTCTACCTGAACAGACAGCTGTGCTACTGGGGAGTTTGTCGCGCCACTTCTTCCCAGCTAAAGTACTAAAAAGTGGTGAATGGCGGGTATTTTGGAGCTGTCTTAAGTACTTTTGACGTTCGAAAAGTGCTGATACCCATCCTAATTTTTTTTATAAATCAATTTCGTGTTTGTTATAAGTAAGGATTTCTAGACTACCTACTCCCAAGGAAATCTCAATCTTTGTTATACCACCTAACATAAAAATGAAAAGCGCAACGCAAATCGCTCATTAATCAATAAACATTACAGTATCATGCATTCTCTAAAATCATCTATTAGATTACATTTAATATAACTACACATATCGCCACGGTGAATGGATATTTAGGTCTAGATCAGCCGCAGAAGCCATTTATAATCCGTCTGTATATTGTTAGACGATACAAAGAAATTGCTAAACGAGAGATTAAGATCGCGTTGAACGTTATGAAATCTCATAGACTCGTACGCACAATATGATTGTGTTTCTGATAAGCGATTGTTCAGCAAAAATGCTCACTATTGAGGCATTTTAGTAGCTGCCGTTTTAAACCACATTGATTATTCTATTGTGAAGTTTCAGCTGTTTTTTTTTTAAATCAAAGGTTAAATGATTCGTTGGTGTGTTTTCAAATGCATGTCATTGATTTTAGGTGGTAAACAGTACGATGATTCGATCTCACTATCAAAGAATTTACATCAATTAAACAGTTTCAGGCAGTTTTGAACGGGTAGCGGGATCGTCCGAAAGGGTTACCGCTGCCCTTATAAAGTAGAAAGAACAAATATTTTGTACTTAAGATTCGAGCCAAATAAGTTGGACTGTACTGAAATTATTCAATTGGAAACTCATCGCGGAGGGGTTGGATCGTCCGGCACGCAACCGATTTGTAACACGCCACCGTCTCCGGCGCACTTTCCCGCCTACCGCCATTTTACTTTCAAACGCATACTGAAATATCCACATTTTTTTTTCGTCAAATACAATTCTAGGTAATGATAGTCGTCGCCGGCCACTTAATTAACGTGTACGTTCGTTTGATTTGTCGCTTCATGTTTAGTAAAAGATAATTGCTCGCATTACAGGTGCAGAGGGACGGAAGTAGCACGGCAAGCGCTGAACACGAGGAAGATTTCAACCCTATGCCGATCCCTCTCAGCGACTGGCCGCGTGACCAACAAGAGTCTGCAGGAACGTTACAGGAGATCATCAAGACTGAGGCACCTCCAACAGCGGCTGCAGTGCCCGCACATTACTGGGAAGACGCGCTGAGGCACAGTGTATATCTAACACTAGTCAGAGACAAGATAGATGAGCTAATAGCGAAAGGAGACTACATATCGCCAGACAAAAAACTAGAAAACTTTGTGACGAAAGAAATCGACGATCACGACCTTTGGGATAAAATTAAAACAGCTCGCTTTGACAGATTGAAAGAAGAGCCTATTCCACTAGCCGATGTTGCGACATTAGCAAGAGGTAGACTTCTCGAAGACGAACACGGGTACCGATTCATTGAAGACGATGCGTCGCAGAATAATTGCAGTGACAGTCAATGTGCGAAAGGGGTCAAAGCGTTGTGGTCAGTAAAACGGATGAGGCAAGGAGAAACGTCGCTCGGGAAATACCATTACGAGTTAACATTTACAGTAACCTCGCAAACAACAAAGAAGGCGAAAAAACCTTATGATAACCCAGTCAGAACGTTCACTATTAAAGAGACCACACCAAAAATTGAACTCCTAAAATTACGTCCGCGAGGTAAAATCTACCACCAGGAAAGATCTCTGAGGGCCATATGGGTCCATAAGAATATAAATCCTATCCCGACTTACCAAAAGCGACCAGCACCAAACACACGCGGCTTAGACAGAATATTCTCGTCATTGTTCTCTGGTGAAGATAGCTACGAGGAACCGTCTAGAGTTAAGCCGAAGACTTACATGCCTAACGTGTACATTCCGCACGCTAAAGTAGCACATGTAGACGACAGAGAACCATACCATCAGAAGAAACCGTTGCCTTACCCGATAACGAAGCCTCAGCTGCACAGATACTCGCACCCTCCCATCGTACCGCCACCTGCGGCGTACGTACAGCATCCGTACTTGAACGCAGATTCTGTAGGTAACATTCCCCCATACATACAGCCGTACGCAGACAACAGATTTCTGTCAACGAACGTAATAAAGACAACTAGGCCAGCTGTTCTGCCGACACCCATCTCAAATTATCCACTTCTCAAGGAATCAACTATCGAGGTACCTGTCAAGACTAGACTGAATGCCACAGAATACACAACAAAAGAACCAGATGTTGTAACGAATTATAAAATCTATAATCATCAGAAACAATCACCAATGAAGATCATCAGCTACATGACCGACCATATCAGACCGCCAGTTTACAACGCCCCACCTGGAATTTTCGTTACTATGGATAAAAAGCCTTTCAAACCAATGCCTCCGCTGAAGTATTCTCACTTGAACAAGCCACAGAAAGCTACGCTTCCGGATTTCCGTCCGAGCCCACAAATACTTGACACTCAATTCTCTGAACAGGATTCGTCGGCCGACACTGCATTTAGACCCATAACAATGAATTTCACAGATAACTACGACTATAAGGACGACGATATAATCAGTAAAAAGACTAATAAGAACTTCCGAAAACCGGGTGCGGCTAAAAAACCGGCAAAAAAGCATGAAAATATTAATTATACTCATCTTACTACAATAACACCCGAAATAATAACAGCTGCGAGTCTAACAACTCAAGACGGTGGTGATGAAAATGAAATGGAATGGGCTAATATTTTAGGAGCTTTTACCAAAACTACTCCGATGGCATCACACAAAGAACTGAGTACAAAGGAAAACATTGACCCTATTACGTCAACAACGACTTTATCAACAACCACAACCAAAAAAGAAGATTTTTTCGAGAATCAGGAAAATTTCGCAAATTCTTATGAAGAGGAGATTCCATCAACGAGTTCTACAACTACCCCACGTTCCACCACGTCGACAACCACACCTAAACCTAAGAAGCGAACACGTCCACCACCAAAGTTCAACAAACCAGAAAAGATAAAAAAACATAAACGCGTGACGTCAACAACCACAACAACACTCAAACCAACGCGAAAGTATCCTTTGAAGAAACAAACCGATGACTTGACGCCTCAAGCCAGCTCTGCTGCAACCAGCGCAACTAACTCTATATGGGAAACAAAGACACACCGGGCGCCTGCAAGTACTACTACAAGTAGTACCACTCCTCGACCTACGACGACCATTAAACTTACAACAACGAGTACTTCTAGCACAACCACAACATCGAGCCCCACCGTGGACACCGAACAGCCGGTTGTAACCACGCAACCGAAGAGTAAAAACCGTTTCAGACAATCCACATTGATGCAAAAAGGCACATCGGTGAATCACGACAAATGGTCAACAAGTACACTCGACAAGATCCGAACGAATACTGCAACATCAAACGTTTACGCACTAAGAAGAAAAGCATCTAAATTCACAGGATATATACCTGCGAGCACTCCTAGAAATCCAGAAGTTGAGAGGGACAGAGGGGATCATAGAGATCACGCTTATAATTCTAATAAGAAAAGTATTAATAGCAGCACTACAGAAGCAGTAAAAGAAGACGCTTATAATTCTAATAAAAAAAGTATTAGTAGCAGCACTACAGAAACCGTAGAAGACATTCTGGTAGAAAAAGTACAACCTACTCTACCGACTTATGAAGAGCAGGAAATTAAAGTTGAAGCACCAATAGAACATGATGATGAATTAGAACAAGAAGAAGAAATAAGTGAAACTGAGCCAAATATAGGAACCTCAACTGACGTTCAGGAAACCAAAGACAACAATGAATACATATTTCCAACTGCATCCGAAATTCAAACAATCAAAGAATATATCGATCTAGATGATCAAACAGCGACCACCGAATTGACCGTCGTTGCATCACCGTATTCAGTTACAAAGAATAAGACGAAATGTAAAAAGAAGAAACATAATAATCTTACTACTGAAGGAGCGTTTAAATCGTTAAGTGAGCCTGAAGCTACTGAAACACCTGAGACTTCTAGCACTACTTCCACAACGGCAAGCCCAGTTACACCCGACATATTCAACGAACTATTCGGAGGGTTTACAATGGATGATGCTACAGAGGAACCTGCAAAAGAACGCCCAACACCAGTGCCAGAACAAAATCCAAGCGAGAGCGAGAATCACGAACGTTACTTGCACCTCGACGACGACCTTGAAGACTTCCTGCATTCCCTCCATGAGAAAAGCAACGCACACTACGTTAAGTCAGACGAAGAATATGACGATGAATCAGACGAGAAAGGTTCACCTTTCAATATCCATGAAGATAGTAAACAATTTGAGGATGATTACTACGAAGATGTTGAAGATGCCCAAGATGCTGAAGAAAGTCAAGATCGGCCGTTTAGCTTACTAGAATTAATGGATATGGAATAGACTGAATGTTGTCTTAAACCTAATACTCAGTGTTGTAGCTTTAAATGCTGTGTCAGTCATTGATCTCTGAGCACTGGCAGTGACCAATGAAAGCTATTTATTAAATGTGGAGTGTTTTGATACAAATAATTCAGAAGCATTTAGCGCCGAAACTCACTGCAAATTTTGATGTGAAACATCTATAGCCGCACGTAAAACCGATTTCTGGCGTGGCGACGCATGCCGTGGCGACGCGTCGCCACGCTATATGATGGTATATAAATATACGGTCTACAAAATAATGTCGATGTTTCACATCTGCCAGGCGTCCCGTGACGGCTCACAATTTTTGTTTGTGAAACCTTCTTGATGCTTTCGTAACATGCTATTCAAACAGGAATCAAAAACATTTCCTAAAAGCAAGAATTTATAGCGTGCCTTTAGGCTCATGTGACGCCTAGAATATCAAAATACTAAAACTTGCATGAATCCTATTTTCTGTGTTACCGGAATGTAAATATTTAAGTTCAATTAAGTTTAAATTAAGATTAATAATATTTTTGTAATAAATTATTATAAATATGGTTTATTTTATAGTTTGTTCTCACCTGCCCCTTCCATGGAATACTTGTAGATAGGTTCCGGTTTCAGAGGTACAAATGCTGCAAAGGATTCTGGAACCATTTCTTTTATCCTCTGCTGGTATGACAACCTACAAAGACAAAAAGAGGTTTGATAGGGTACACATATTAGAGAGGTACGTTATTTTTATCTCATGAAGTGAAGCGCGCTTTACTTGTGGTAACCAAGTGTACAAACACGCTGTGAATGTATGCGTGAAGACGAGTAGCGTCAGCAGAGCACATCACACACACACTTCCGACTGCACCATTGTCGGGGACGGTACTGAGAGCTCCTGCATTTACACACCCATTCTTAGCGAGTAACCACAAATTAAGCGCCTTCGTGAGATAAAAATACCATAGCCAAATTGTTTAAGGATTCAAAGTCATTCAACTAAATATGTAATTAAATTCAACATTTATAGTGCAGACAGTTTTTTTCATAACATTTAAGGATTTTCGACTGCCCACTTCAATCGGAAAACCTCGAATATTATAAAAAAAATACTGTCTGCAGTTATGTTCGTATAACTCGTCAAAATGTAGGGAACAGCTGATTTTTTTTTTCGCGATTTCAGGTTTGGTCCCATAGTAAAAGTTGTTTGTTATAATGAGTACAATCACGTGTTTAAGTATCGGTCACTAATTACCATTCACCCTATATATTTATTTTATTATTTATATACACACAGTAAAATACATAGAGATATAACATAACATATATTTTTGATAGATTCTTATTTTGTAAATGTGAGGACTTTGTAGGCCTTGTAGACTTTAGACCTGTAGACCATTTTTTATTTTATCAAGTAGTTGGTACTTGTTGACAGGCCTACGCTGTCCTCCCATACCTACTGTAATTTGAAAACAAAGCAATAAAAAAATAATAAAAATAAAAGCAATAAAATATTTTGTTTTTTTTTTTTGTGATAGTTTATACCTAAGACACTTTCCAAGCACTTCTCTGACAAATCGAGGTTTAGGATGATCAATATCCAACTGAGTGCAAGCTTCCCAGTCCTCCCAAGACCAGCGGTACTGGAAGTTGCTGAGATGGTATGAGAACCAATTGACAAACCTGAAATAAAATGGAAATAAATGGTCAAGTAACAACATGCAGATAACCTTTGTAATTGTTTTACCATCCTAGGGTTAAATGTCATAAAACATTAGGGTCTATTTTGATTTAGAAATCAGAGGATAATGATAAAGCTCTGTCTTTTGTATGAAGAAAGTAGTTCCTGTTTTTTTTCTGAAAGGTTAACAATAAATTAGATGTTTTTGCTGTAAGATCAATGTGAAAATTAGATAGTTTCAACCTCAATGGAGTTTCGAATAACTGGGAGTTATTTTTAAGTTGTAAAGCAAATAATGAGGTTGATTATACACACCTACTTTGGATTAGAAAATTAATGACTTTTCTCTAATACATTTTTACAAAACTGCACAAAATAATACAGACACAAAAACTTAGGCTTTGGTATTTATATGGTATACACTAGCTTTTGCTCGCGGCTTCGCCCGCATGGCTGTCGGAAAATATGCCACGGTATTGTACTACTGGAATTAAAAGTATACTAAAAGAATAATTCCATAATAAATTGTTTTCATAATAATAACTCTATTGGTTTATGCTGCGCGTGCCAGTAAAGCTCCCAGTCGGTATGATTTTCACCATCTTCAACAATCATTGTTATATTTCAGCCAATTTACAAAAAAATCTTTTAATGAATTATACATCTAACCTTCCTCATGAATCACTCCATCGACTGGTGAAAACTGTATGAAAATCTGTTTGGTAGTTTCTGAGTTTATCGCATTCAAACAGACGGAGAGATGCAGCTGGGGTACTTTGTTTTATAATATGTAGTGATAATAGAGAGTATTCTATTCTTACCTATCGAAGCAGGCAACATTCATAGTATCAATTCTCATGAACAATATTTCCGTAGCCTGAGCCAACACCTGCGGCATCGTCGAAGGCTGGAGCTTACACAACTCAATCAAGATAGACCCGTAACAAATCTCCAAGTATCTAGGTCTCGGCAAGTTGAATAATTCAGCAAATATTATTTCTACAATACAGTATTCTAGAGGGATCTTGGCTTTGTATGGAAAGCAGAGTAACTGTGCAGCACATTCCTTGCGTTCTGCATGGTATGCTTCTAGGATGTTGTGAAGATGTTCCTCAATAAGGAACCGCTCAATAGAATGGGCTCCTGGCAGTACTGGACCGTCGGGACAGTCGGTGTAGTCAAACATGCGGAATATGACCCTCGGCATGGGGTATGTATCTGTGTCATTGTGGGGTGGTGGCTGAAAACAGATATTTTTTTAATTGGTAAATATCTAATTCATTTATTTAGATAATTTAAAAAGCTAAGAGTCTTAAAATAATAATATGTACAAGTATATAAAAAGGTAGGGGAAATAATCAAAGGGCATCAAAAAATTTGTCTGCAGTAAATAGCATATTTTATTTAAAATCTATGCATCATCAAAAAAACATTTTACAAAAATTTAAGTAGTTGCAAAAATACTGTACAGGTTTCTTATAAAAATTAGGTTGCATTTTTTATTTAAGACAACCTTTTTGTTCCCCTAAAAACCTTATTCGGACTATAAGGAACAAATAAAAATTGACTAAATTGGTCCAGCCATTCTCAAGTGATGTGCTTACCAATGAATATCATTTATTATATATGTCGCAAATGGATTGTAGAATATGCTGTTTTACAAAACCGCTAGTTGTTTCACAAAACAACTCTGGTTATGTAAAACAACTGAACAACAGTGCATTTGTTAATGCAGCAGGTTAATGATTATCGGTTTTGTAAAACAGTATGAAATGAAACATCAGATTGTAGAATTTAGTTCTAAATTTTGTTGCTTGTGGCTCTGTGTGTCGTAACAACAATAATGGTGTGCAAAACAGAAATAAATAAAACAAGTAATACAAGTAAAAATTACCTTAACTCAAATGAAAATAATGATTTTAAGGGGGAAGTGCCAGGGTAGCCCGCGAAATTCAAATTTACTTACGTTTTTCGCAATTTTCAGATCAGTGTCAGGTTGTATTTTGATCAAAAGTTGATTCGCGACTATAACAGGTACGTATTTACAGAATTATAATCATTAATACATCTTTCTAAGTTAGATTTGTACCACAACAACAAATCTCTTATGGAAAAGTGCTTAGTGGTACAAATCTAACTTAGAAAGATGTATTAATGATTCTAATGATTATAATTCTATAAATACGTACCTGTTATTGTCGCGAATCAAATTTTGATCAAGATACAACCTGACACTGGCCTGCAAATTGCAAAAAACGTAAGAAAAATTGAATTTTGCGGTCTACCACTGCGCATTCACCTTAAGGACAATATTAATTAAAAGTTATCAGTTTTATGAAAGATGCTCATTGTGACTGCAAAAAAGCCATTCTGCATTACGTCTAAACGTCAGTAGCAGTTTTGTACAATCCAGCTAAAAATTGTTCAGTTGTTTTACATAACAGAGCTGTTTAGTAAAACAGCGGATTCTACAATCCATCTGTGAATATAGATTCTAACTAAAATGATAACAACACCGAGACAGCATAAAACAAAAATGTTTAATCTTACCTGTATTGTAGGAAGTTGATGTTGCAGAGCTTCACACAGGATAGAATCAAAAGCAAGGTAAGGTCTAGGGATGTGCTTCTCAGACCAGTTGTCTTGCTTCAACTTTTTAATTTGAGCCCATAGACAATCTAGATACTCTTCCTGTAGATGAGGAGTGTCAATAGACCACACCTTTAGTGCTGGCCAGTGTTTCTTACTGCGTTTGTTTAAAAATATGTCAATAGTAGTCAACAAATGATCCAGTTGAGATTCTTTCTTCTCATAGAGCTCTCTGCCAACCCATGGCAGTGCTGATAACACGGCAAACACAAACCAATCTCGTCTAACTTGTGGTACTCCATCCTCATTGGCACAGTCCACTAGGGTCTCCAACAATGTCAACAAGGACGAAGCAGCCAGCACATGGCAGTTCACCAGGTCAGCTATGAACCTGAGACAATACCTCGCCGCGTTCCATTTGCCAATCTTCAAGTTCTCTTTGAAAGTCTTAACAATGTAGTCAACAAATTCACCACCAAAGTTATAGTTCTTCGCGTTCAGAAGTCCCACTAATGTAGCATATATGGTGCATTTTTCCGGCATACGAATAGCACAGTCAGTGAGAATACGTAAAATCTTTACACGAAACGTACTCAAATCTGCCTCCAATACGCTTGCTAAACCTTCTAAGTTACTCTCTAAGCTCGAGCTACTTTTCTCTCCAACCCTCAGTATCAGCGACTCCAACCTATCCTCAATCTCCTGGTTCTCCGATACACGACGTCTTTTGCGATTGAGACGCTCTGAAACCAAGTTAAACAAGGGTCATCAAAATTAATCTAATTTCTAACCTACAAAATACTAAGCAATTTTTTTCTTAGCTTACCGTAACCATCTTCGTCATCATGGGCCCTTCTACGATTCATTTTCGAAAGCTGGATTACTCGAAAATTATTCCTAAAACTGTATTAATGCAGTAATTTAATTAAATATTAGGAAAACGCCAACCACAGGCCAACAAACAAGTCAATGAACGACGACAAACGAAAACGAAATCGAAGTTGACACTAGAGTTGTCCTTATTGCTCCCTTCTCGTGCTTTTAGTCTTACTAAATCATAGTACTAAATCGACTAAAGAGAGTATTTTACTCAATTATTGCTGGATCTGGGTCTCTTATTTTATTTATTCAATTTGTGCGGTAAATGGAATTTATTTAGTTCTAACATACAGTGTGTATGTTAGTCACGTATCGTTGGGATCTCGAACAAAATAATTAGATGAACCACAGAATAGGCGATTTGATTCCCATTTCTGTTTCAGATTTGCGTCTGACTGAAATAAATAATTGATCGTACTAGAATTCTTTTGCCTTCTGCCAAACCAAAGGACTGTCATATTCAAGAAGCTTATAGGTAAAAATGGAGACAACAAGTGAAACCGACTATGGGCTGCCGCTCTCTTTCTAAATACATACATATGACAAAGAAAGCACATATCACTGTCTCGTTCTTATGTGTGTATTTAGAAAGAGAGTGTCCGACCACAGTCGTCTTCAGATAGGTATTCAGAGTGTTGCCTCCACTTTTATCTATAAGCTTCTTGGTCATATTCATATAATAATTATGTCAGTTTGTCAAAATAACTTGATCTTCTTGTATAATGGTTTGTTTGTGTACCAAAACTGAATTTAAAGTCAGTTATATTCGCTAAAAGGTTTATGTTCTCATCAGAATGTCTTGCAATTATGCTGATGGATTATCTCCGTATGAAAATAAAGGAATCCTAGGAGTACCAGAGGTTAAAAAGCCAATATTAATTTATTAGCTTTGCTCTTGTGTTATATTTTTTAGATTTGTCTTTTTATGATACATTTTTGCATATTAGCTTTGCTCTTGTGTTATATTTTTTAGATTTGTCTTTTTATGATACATTTTTGCATATTTTTAAATGCGCTTTCATGATTGTAGAAATTCGACACATTGGATAAGTTTGACAAAAAGTGTAAGCTGTTGGCTCAGTTAATAAACGAAGCTAAGCATGTGGTTGTCCACACTGGGGCAGGCATTAGTACTTCAGCAGGAATACCAGACTTCAGGTAAATATGTTTTCTTTGAAATTTAAAGTATAGCTTTATTCAGGAGATTATAAATATATGGCTAGGAAAGCTGTAAGAAAGATTGTAAAGGTGTTTGTGGTTCTGCATGAACAACTTTAAACCATAGAAAAAAGAACAAGAAGTAATTTTAACAGTTGTAACTAAAACAATATACTAAACTCTTTTCAGAGGACCCAATGGGGTGTGGACTTTGGAAAAAAAAGGCCAGAAGCCAAATATAAACATTTCCTTTGATGATGCCACTCCCACAAAGACCCATATGATACTGAAGAAGTTGATAGAATGCAACAAGATTCACTACATAGTCAGCCAGAACATTGATGGTTTGCACTTGAAGTCTGGCCTGTCTAGGAAGCACCTAGCTGAGTTACATGGAAACATGTTTATTGATGAGTGCAATTTGTGTAAAAGGTAAGCATTCTTTCTTTGAAGGCTATTCTAGAGTCTAGAAACTGAACATATACTCAACATCTATGGTGATATGAAACTGAACATATACTCAACATCTATGGTGATATGAAACTGAACATATACTCAACATCTACGGTGATATGAAACAGAACATATACTCAACATCTATGGTGATATGAAACTGAACATATACTCAACATCTATGGTGATATGAAACTGAACATATACTCAACATCTATGGTGATATGAAACTGAACATATACTCAACATCTATGGTGATATGAAACTGAACATATACTCAACATCTATGGTGATATGAAACTGAACATATACTCAACATCTATGGTGATATGAAACTGAACATATACTCAACATCTATGGTGATATGAAACTGTTTTGTTCTTACACTGGTACTTTACCTGATTGACGAAACAGTCATTATGTAAACTTAGTATTGTCCTAAAGAAATTTACTGGTTTTCCTGCAACTTTCACATTGATACTTAATCTAAATAGTACTTAAATGATAAGTAAACCAGTGGATACTGGTACCCTCATCCACTAACTAGAAAATGTGCCTCTTGCTAATTTCCATAGTAAATAATTAATTGTCCAAAGACCTCTACTACATTTTTTTTTTAATATATTTCAGGCAATTTATCAGAGGTTTCCCAGTAGAAACTGTGGGCAAGAAGTGCAGTGGAAATTCTTGTCCAGCTGAATTTACCTCATCCAGGCCATGCAGAGGGAAGTTGTATGATGGAGTGCTGGACTGGGAGCACAGCCTGCCTGAGAATGATCTCACCATGGCTGAGTTGCATTCGAGGTAACTATGATTTATTTATTACACCAGTAGAAGAGTGGACAATTATGGAGGTGGTCAGATGAGCTAAGGAAAAACTGGCCCATTACTGCATAAAATAGCAAAAGAAATCAGAGGAAAATGCTAGAGGAAGTCTTTGTGTCAAGGACATGCTACAAAGAGAACAGCTGAGCATGTCCATGTTTTTCGTTAACCTTCGTTGTCCCACTGCTGGGCTTAGGAGGTCCCCATCATACTTTTCCAGATTGCCTTATATTGTGGGTTCTCCGGCCATGTCTGAATTATAATTTTGAAATTATTTTGTACAAATATAATAATATAGACAGCTATTGCAGCATGCAAAGTGTTTGGTCCTGGCATGGCATACTACTTTTGCTTTTAATCTATCAATATTTCTTGTGCTAAGGACTTGCAATTTCATAATAAAAATCAATAAATTATTTCTAAATTCATATCTTATACTATGTCAGTGGCGTGCATTGGTTTTCAGAATAGGTAGGCACTAGGCCGGGTCTAGTCTAGGCAAACGCGATCACTAATCAGAAAAAAAGTGAGGTCAAAAGTATGGTTATTTGAGTAGGCATGCCTTCTTAAGGGGCTTACAGGACCTAAACGCAAAAAACGCAAGTTTTAGAAACAATAAAATGATATGATCGACTACAGTAAAAAAAATAAAAAAAATATATGATATTCTTCAGGATAAATGGTAAGAAGATAGTGTGTTGAAAACATAATACAACTTATTTGGTACGATAGAAAAAAATCATGAAGATACCTCTAAAAACTTTTTTTTTACAACAAAAATCATACTAATATACATACAATCATTATGATTTTTTGTCAGATTATTCTACAAGCAACATACTAAAACTATAGTGTTTTAGTTTTTTTGTCCAAACACTAGATTTTTCGTAAATCGATAATTGCTTCATATTTTGCAATAAATTACCGGCGTTGTGTCATCGCGCTTCTCTTTCTTTTCTATGCAGTCCGACAAAGACCGCGCTTTAGGTCATGTATTCCTCTTAAGGGTGATAAATTGCGAAGGTCGAACGTCATGGTATTACGCGTGAGACGTACGTATTTTTAATTTTGTCTTATTAACTTGAACGAGTAATACCAATGACAATGTGCGAATAGTACGGGAGGCGAGTAGGCCGTCCAGCGACTACTGCCGCGCGTATTTGTATGAAGATTTTGTTTTTTGTTAGGTATGATAATTTATTGAATTTCTTAATTGTGGGGCACACATTAAAATTTAATTGACAGGCTTATGTTGATATATGGTAGGGACTGCTTGTATGCCTATATGCAATGCACGCCACTGTACTATGTTATATACTGTATTTCTATTTCAGCATTGCAGATCTAAGTATCTGCTTGGGAACAACTCTACAAATTGTGCCAAGTGGAAATTTACCCATAGAGACAGTCAAGTATGGGGGAAAACTAGTCATTTGCAACTTGCAACCCACCAAACATGTGAGTAAAATATTCTTCAGACATCTTTACAAATAAAGCGACAGTTAATCTTTTTCCATACATCTCATGCGCCATTTTTACAAAAAAAGAAAGTGTGCAAACTTATCGACGCAGAATCGGCTTGAGCCCGTTAGAAAGAGCTTTATTACCATGCAATAGAAACGAAAAAGACGTCATTTGTCTCGTTTTAATTCAGACGAAGCGACTCTACACCGCGTGAAACTAGTGGCTTTTATTGCATGGCTCTTTATGAATGGCTCAAGCCGATTCCACATCGATAAGAGTGGTCACGTTCTAACGCTAAGGTTAATATCGTGGTCGCTATTAATTATCGCCCTATAACCTGACATCGGATGCCGGAAGACATGCTGTGCCGACCTTAAATACAATGATTTTATCTCGAAGCAGGATGATGATGTTATATTCCATGAATCGATCATATTCACTACATGTCAGGAAGCTGCAAAATCCTAAAAATACAGACATAAAGTAAATTATTTTTTTTCTATCCAGGACAATAAAGCAGACTTAATAATAAACTACTATGTAGACGAGGTACTAGAAAAAGTTATGGACATACTCGACATAGAAATACCGTCATACTGTAAGGACGAGAACCCCACACTCGAAGCATTACACCGACCCCTAGAATGGACGATCGACAGGCGGGACGTTCTACAATTAGAGAAAACATTTAAAGCCAAATGCAAAGGTGTTAAGAAGAACAGAATATTAATAAAAAGTAAACGAAATAGTACTGAAGTGAGCTCGGTGAATAGCGTTGCAGACGATAAAGCGAAAATAATCAAATTAGAAGTTAAGGAAGAGATCAATGATGATGTTGTTAAGTTAAACCTGAGCCTGTAGATAGTATTATTATTGTTAATTAACTGAGGAGAAGCAGCAGGTGTGTGAGTAGACTAGAGCATTTACTTGTAACAGAACAGTGAGCATTCGCAGTTTTTTAAATTTATGGAACCGTACCTCGAACACGACGCTCGAAAATTTTGTTACAACCTGATTTTAAAAGCCAACGAGCGTATTAGTGTAACATTTTATCGAGCAAAGGCACGAGCTGTAGCTTTAAGTCCGGCATTTCAACGAACGCAAGGTAGAAAGAAATGTCACAGGTAAATGCTCACTCGCCGTGAGCATTACGTCGAACACAGCGTCGATCATTTGCAGAACCTTTACATTACATGGAAGTGGTTTTGGAAACTGAGTTTTTGCCTGTATTGTAGGTACCATTCGTAAGAACGTTATATTACATGGAAATGGTCGTTAAAAATGCTCTAGCTAGTGTATACTCACCTTTAGGGGTGCTACACACTTGTTCGGCCTACGGGCCCACCACGATTTGGCACGATTCACCACAGGCGGGCGGCAAATTATATAGGATGTTTGTGACGGGGCGGTAAGGATATGATACCTTAACAGTTGTAGTTTCCAGTCTATCCACTATAAGTTGGAGTAAATTTTGCTGTGAAATATATGGGAAAAGTTTTTTGCGATTTCTACTTACAAAAGTACCTCAACTTTTACCTCAACAAGTACTTACCTCAGTTCGTCCGAATAGAGTTCATTGATGTCTATAAGAAACAGCTGATCGATTCGTTTTTTTTTTTTTGTGAATGTTGCCAATGGACAAAACTATTTCGTATTTATTTAAAAAAAAATTGTATTTTTTTAAATAAATACGAAATAGTTCAGTCAGCAAAAACAAAAATCTGACCACATCAAAATTTCCAGACCAGAAAAAAATTAAGGTCAGTCTCCTAAAACCGTTTTCCTGTAGCTGCAATCATAGATTCATGTTGCAATGGTTCATCTCTTACTGCCCCTTCTCAGAAATCCACCCTGTTTTCGATGTTGTCACCCAGCAAATCATGCCGATCCGAACAAGTGTGTAGCATGCCTTATTTATTTATTACATATTTTAGTTTATATGTTCCAATGAATTATTTTTTTATTTAAAAGTGCAAAAATAATGGAAAACATTAATTCACCATGCAACGTTTTACAAAAAGTTTGTTTTAGTTAGTAAGTACATATGTACAAATCATTCCAGAACGGATTATTTATTTCCAATTTCGTATTAAGAATAATTTTCAACAGAACAAATACAAATGTAAGAACAATGATTATGTTTTGATAAATAAATAAAACACTCGAATTTATACAGTAAAATAAATAATTTATTTATAAAAATATCTTCTGATTTACAATATTATGGCTACTCTTTGGTAACACGGAATGTTTAAAAATCTCCTCTATCAATCTTTCTTCTTTTATATAATTGAATAATTTCATAGTAAAATTAGAAGTCTTACAATAAACGTAAGATATCTAATTCTTGTATAAAAGTATAAAAACATCTTAGTACCCAATTTACCACCAACCTAATAAATTATACACTGAAATGCATAAACTGACCTAACGGGACAAACTTTCTTATCACAAACAGTTCAAACATTATACTATAGTTAACTTTACACGGAACCGCGCCGGCAGCATTTAAAGACGGCACGAAATTAAGTACGACTTCAATTCGTGCCGTCTCGTCTTCGCACATTTCGTTACACGAGTGAGAAGAATGATTTTGAACTCTCTCACACTCATCAGCCGAAAGACGTCCACTGCTGGACATAGGCCTCCCCCAAGCACCTCCACCTCGACCGACTCTCACACTAAATCTCTTTTTCACAGTGTCACTTCTGTTACGTATATGGTGCTGCACGCGCAATTCTTTATTCTACTATTGCTTTGATAACCCAGAAAAAAAAAAACCAGCTAATAGAATATCGGACTAGTTACTAGAAATGCAATCAAGGTTATTAAAGGTAATATCAAATTGTCCACTTGATCTGTTTTTGCCTCCACGAGTCCTGAGATGATTGCTGTGGATGTGACCCGAAGCATAGCGCTCGGTACCGTCAATAAACCTGTTAAGTAAAAAGATTATTGAATACTAGCTGCGCCCCGCGATTTCATCCGCGTAAATGTCGATCCCGTGGGAATATCGGGATAAAAAAGTAGCCTATATGTTAATCCAGGGTATCCGCTACCTCCATACAAAATGTTATCAAAATTGGTCCAGCCGTTTAAGCGTGAAGTAGTAACAAACATATTAACACACACACAAACTTTCGCCTTACAGCCCAGCAGCGCAGCGCTTTTGCCTTTCGTGATACAGGGTGGCAAGGACATCGGCGCGCAAACCGTAACCATGAATAAAGGACATGATCGGTTATCAAAATAAAATATGCTGTCATAGAAAAGTGCAATACCTACGCGGTAAAAATGTATGGAATAGGTTTTTTTTAATAACCAACGAAAAATTTCAACGCAGGGCGGTTCAAAATCATGTACAGACGCCAACATATCAAGCTACTACAATCTGTAAAATGTCTTTAATAGATTTTCGACTTTATCGCTAAAGCATTAGGTTCAAGGTTGATTGGGAAAATTTGACAGTTTCGGGTAGCCTGATGTGCTGGCGTCTGTACTTACTAGACCCATGGTAACAGGTTGCGCATCGATAGCCACGCTGTGTATCTATTATTCAAGAAAAGTTGATAATTTTTTGGAAGTGAAAGTTTGCTGCGTTCATTGCGTTGCTTTTCGCCAAGTGTTCGTCTGCCACGGAGCAAATATCCATAATCCTAACTAATACACTTGCGTGCAATAAAACTGACCCACCCCATGCTCTTCGATTTGAAACAATATAATTCAAGAAGTTTTACTAACAATAATCTAATATATTGTATGTTAAAACCTTTCTGAAACTATGTAGATTACATTAGTGAAAGAATTATCAAAACAGATTCATTAGTTTTTGAGAAAATCTCGAACTTATAAATATGGGGTTGAATAAAGAAGCTCCATTTTTTTTGAAGCCCGTTAAAAAAATCAAGTTCAATTTTGATTAAACAAACAGAAATACACAAATTTTTAAGTTTGTTAAGTTCATTGACAAAAAAAGTCACACACTTTTTCCGAGCAAAAGTGAGTAATGGGGACATCTGAAGAATCGAGTCGATCTTATCAAGAATATTGCTTTGAACAAAATATAGTGTATGTTCAAATAAACTGTACCTTACCTACCTTCACATAGTATAAAATAATAAATTATATTCATTACGATTTTTGTGATATCGTGTCTCAAATGGAGAGCATGGGGTGGGCCAATTTTTTTGCACGCAAGTGTATTATAAATGCGAAAGTAAATTTGTTTTTTACGTTTTCACGCTAAAACGGCTGAAAGGATTTGAATGAAATTTGGCACTCAGACCTAGGTTAGGAGTTAGGACATAGGATAATTTGTATCCCGGTAGTACGTTCCCGTGGTATAATTTCCAGACCTCCACGCGTGCGAAGCCGCCGGCAAAAGCTAATACTTACAGAGCTATAGGCCGACCGCTTAACTGAGACGTTGCCTGAGGTAGCAGCGCGGTGCCCGGAGGCACGATGATGACGTGATGCGAGAGCTCAGTGATTCGTCAACTTGTGACAACTATCACCCCTCCCGCACCGCGCAGCTACTTCAGACAACGTCTCTGTTAAGCGGTCGGCCTATAGTATATTAATCCTAATCCTAACTATCCTAACTAATATTATAAATGCGAAAGTAACTCTGTCTGTCTGTCTGTCTGTCTTTTCTTCACGCCTAAACTACTGAACCGATTTGTGTGAAATTTGGTACAGGGTAAGTGTGAACCCCAACAAAGGACATAGGCTACTTTTTATTCGACTTCGTCTGCGTCCGCGATAACCGACATATACGCGGACGAAGTCGCGGGCAAAAGCTAGTTTATTCATAAACTTAATTCACTATTAGTGATTAACGACTGTTTAACCATACCTTTTTGACGTTCAAACGTCACTTAACTTTAATCATCGTTTATAAATAAACCCCTAACTTGTTTGTTAAAAAAAATTACGTACCAAAAAGACCAAGCAAGTATATCATCGCCACTTGTGATAAAATGTTGAACGCCGTCCCTTCTACAGATTTGTGTCCATCTGCAATAGAATTCAACTTGTCAAATTAAATTTTGAAAACAATGAAATCTTTATTTTCTGTAAGTACCGTAAAACGGGGTGAATAGGGATGCAGGGGTGAATCGGGACGAAACTTTAAAATGGATTTTAACATTGAAATAATTGTTTTTTTTTTTTGCCAAAAAGGACTAATGTGTTTATTATATTATAATTAACGATTAAGTGTCCTTGTTAGCAATAAACTTTATTACATCAACGTTAAAATCCATTTTAAAGTTTCGTCCCGATTCACCCCTGCATCCCTATTCACCCCGTCTTACCGGTAGATCATTTCATTGTTTTCACACAACACGTCGAATTCTGTCAATATTTTAAAACTAGCTGAGGCCGGCATTTCCTAGATCCCTGAGAAAAAATGCCGAAACGAACTAAGAGGTCATGGGTTTCTTTTAGCACCCCTTTTGTAGGGAGCTCAACGACCCATCACATGACGCTACCAGATCTACTGGACATTTGCGTAGGCCACATAAAAATATGTACTCATAACCGCCAGACGCAGACAGTTATAAAGTCATGTACTCTATCCAGCCCATGTTACCCACATTCAGTCAGTTTTCTCTTCGTCGTCACACCAAAATTTCATTAGAAAAAAGAAATTGAAAAGAAAATAGTAAGTTTAACCCACCTGACCACTTGTTGAACCCATACTTGGATCCGAACCAGCTGGCGGCGGTGTCTCCCACACCAATCGACAGGACCCCGCTGAGCAGTTCCAGTTCGTACCCCGGATGTACCGGCACCAGAAGAAACGGGCACGCCAGCCCTACGTACAAGTACATCGGGGTCATCGCGAAACAACCCGCGTCCTGGGAAATAAGAAAATTTGAGTTTGATTTCAACTGTCGCTCGAGTACGCGATTATACTCGTCAATTTGATAAATGATTATTTTCCCCGACTTAACATCAAATAATCCAAGATACGTCCACTGATACGTAAAGCCCTTAAGCATAATTTTTCCTTCCATCATTTTCATCAACAAAATCGCGTCCATGATCCTAGGTTTACGTCAGTTCTAGGTTCTAGATAATGCTAAATCATAGATTTACAGAGGTAATCATACTTCTGTTCTGTTCTGATGAACAGGGTGTAAAGTTCACTTATACTCTATAGAAAATAAAGGATCCTCCGCTTCCTCCGCTGTAATGGCTCCAATCCATGATATTTTTTTTAGAACAACAGCCCTTCCATTTTTAATTAATAATAAATAACAAAGCAGTGACAGTGAGTAAGTGGAGTGAGTGGGTGTTGTGGCTAGGCCTATGTCCAGCAGTGGACTGCGATAAGCTGAGTTGATTTTTGATTGTACAAAACAGTTATAAATCTTTATAAAACACTAGCTTTTGCCCGCGTGTAGATCGGAGATTTTCCCACAAGAACTTAGGTACTATCTGGATAAATAGTCTCCTGTGTCCTAACTCAGGTCACGGTGTCCCTGTGTGCCAAATTTCATCGCCGTTTTTTTTTTCAGCCTTTAAGGGTTTTGAATAGGTATCAGACAGATGTTACTTTCTCATTTATAATATGAGTATACCTTTTCATCACGATACAATTCAAATGCAGCCTGGAGTGCTGGTGATATTTTTTCTATTTCAGCTTTTCTAAGTACCTAAAAAACAAAGAAAAGTTTTTAATTTAATGTAGTATTGGCTAAGGTGTAAAGCGATTTTAAGCCATGATAAGTTAGACCGAAACTATAAAACACCATTTATGCTATAATTACATACTAATTTCGCTTGGTTCACATTGACACACACGCTGGCTGCAAGCTCTATACAGGAAGATTTTTTTTTATCACCAACCAAATTTTTACAGTGTTTTCAGAAAAAAAATCAGCTGTTTCATACATTTTGGTCAAGTAGGTATTGAACTTGTGTATTAAACAGCTGTTTTTTTTTTCGTGATTTCAGAGTTGGTCCCAAAGTTGTTCATATTCATAGGTAAAACACCCTGTAAAAATTTGGATGGTGATAAAAAAATCTCCCTGTATTGTATTACTCAACTGCCTAGCCTTTCCCAGCTATGTTGGTGTCGGCTTCCAGTCTAACCAGATGCTGCTGAATACCAGTATTTTACATGGAGCCACTGCCTACCTGACCTCCACAATTCAGTTACTGGGTACCAAGATAAAGATACCCCTTTACAATACTGGTTGTTAAGACTCGCACTTCTGACTAGGTACCCGTAACGACCGTCAAAGATCAATATATCCTAGCCGGGACCAACTGCTTAACGTACTTTCCGAGGCACGGAGGGATCTCGGAATGTAATAGATGGTCCCCCATCCATGGACCGACCTTGGCAAGCGTTGCTATTATTTAGCCTATATTGTATTACTAACCTCAACTAATATCATAAGACCAAACCCGACGCCAGACGCAAGGGTCATCAATTTGATGTCATATAATATGCCTGAGAGGAACACTATCGATGCAAGAACGTGGAATGTCTTGCGGGTAACAGTACTTGCTTTGACCTTGAGCCGAGTGCGGGTTAGTATCACAAACACTGATATAGCGACCAGGAAGAGCCAGAACAGGAAAAGTTTCACCTGAAAATAATAAATGGTTAAAACACCTTGTGTCTGGAACGAAAATTATCGACGTATCAAAATTAAACGCGAGTCCAGTGATCCGATTGGCTGTTGATAAATTTAATTAGGTAACCAATCAAAACAGTTGACTGGCGCTTGAAAAGTGAATGCGCAGTGGTAGCCCGCGAAATTCAATTTTTCTTACGTTTTTTGCAATTTTTAGGTCAGTTTCAGGTTTTGTCTTGATAAAAATTTGATTCGCGACTATAACAGGTACTTACTTATTTACTGATTTATAATCATTAGAATCATTGAGATTTGTATCATAACAACAAATATCTTATGGAAAGTGCTTAATGGTACAAATCTAACGTAGAAAGATGTATTAGTGATTCTAATTATTATAATTCTGTGAATACGTACCTGTTATAATCGCGAATCAAATTTTGATCAAGATAAAACCTGAAACTGACCTGCAAATTGCAAAAAACTTAAGGAAATTTGAATTTCGCGGTCTACCACTGCGCATTCACCTTAAATACTTAATTTTTCTGTTGATTTTCGTTCCAGTAACCGGGCGTAAGTATATTATCTTCCCGATCGAATTTTGGTCACGGTAGCCAATCTCAACGGAGATTAGCCAAGTACGCAGGAGATATTATAGTGCACAAACACAGGTGCATTCCCACATCTCTCACTCCCATAGTGAGATGGAACGGCAATCTGACACGACCCGGGAGATCGCAGGCGCAGGACCAACAGCTCTATGTGTTTTGCGAAGCACAGGAAAATGTTTGGACATTCCCTAAAGCTATGGGAAAATTCATTAAAAAAAAGGCCTTGAAGCAATTCTTGTCCAACCTAGTTGGAAGAGGCTCCCGGAAAATGTTGTGACGGCTCCCACACTGAACTGCTTCAAGAATCGACTGGACAGATTAAATATCTCCAATCTATTTGATACACACGCATATCAGCTAATTAGCTGCCAGTGTGTCTAATCAAATAATAAATAGGGGTGTCACACCACCAACTTCCACACTCCGTGCTGCAACTAAGAAATTAATAATGGAAAAACCAATCACTTTACCCGTCTTGCTTGGGAATCGAACCCAGGACCCCACGCTCAGAAGCCGCACTTGCGACCACGAGACCAACGGGACAGTTAAATGATTAAGTATAGGAAATCATCATCACTATCAACAGATCATAAAATTGATGCAAACAATGGGATTTCTTTATTAATATTGATAGGCTCACATTATTTTGACCACTCCTCATGGCAAGTGAAGATGCAGTTCCCGAATCTGAGTTTTTCACACCATTTCGGGGAGACAGTTCCTTCAGCTGAGCTGTACAGACTATGCATGAGTTCCCAAATCATTGTGTGTCTTGGTGGTATGCCAATCATAAAGCTGATGCTGAATACTTTTCATAGAAAGACACATTTTGAAATAAATTTAATAAATCTTCAAATTACTCACTTTTTTAACATCCAACAAGATATATGAAGCAATTACTATTATACAATCAATTCCAAGTCGAACATGTAAGATCATTAGTGCATACGTCCCAGCTACACAAACTGTCCATGCAAGACATTTTAGGGTTTTTTGTGATTCATCCAAAGTAGATAATGATATAACAATAATTCCCACTGATGATAATACGGTCTGAAAATAGGAATATTTTTTGGCATTGTTAAAAAAAGGATAAAAAAAAACAAATGCACAAATCACTGCTATTGATTGTTGTACGTTTGGCTAAGCCAGAAAATAAACAAAAAGACACAGAAATAGATTAAACAAACAAGCCATCACTGTACTAGTTATCACAGCTAGGTGTCCAAATTAAATTAGTTTACCAAATGTTCCCATAGTGACTCATTTCTCAAGTACAAAACAAGTATAAGCATAATCAGCCTATAATGTTCCCACTGCTGGGACACAGGCCTCCTCTCTGTGAAAGGGAGTGGGCTGTAATCCACCATGTGGGCCCAGTGTGGGTGAATAGATGTCACATGTCTTCGAATTTTTGATTCTAGGACATGTTGGTTTCCTCACAATGTTCTCCGTTTTGAGCAGTGGTGATGAAATAATTTACACAAAGTAAAGAGCCTGCCTGGGTTCGAACCTACGACTTACAACTTGTAAGTCGCAGCTGTTTCCACTGGGCCACCACTGCTCTACACAAAACAAGAATGTGATCAAATTATAATTTTATAGTTAAGTTCAAATTGTTTTTATCAACAGTTAGCTTCGGATAATATTTTTTCGCTCAATCTTACAGAATAGGTACTTACAAAAATAACAGTATTTATGAATTTATATTCTTCGTCGGAATTATCACCCATATTGAAGAAAATCTTGCTGACAGCCATGACACCGAATAATACAATGCTTTGTAATACAACCATTGCCTCCCCTATTGTGAATGTCTGGGAGCACTTGGTGAGGACCAGCCTTAACAGTATACTGAATGAGTACACGGCAGTTGAGGAGTATATAAGAGAGAAAAATAAATCTGGAAATGAATAAAAGATATGTGAACAAAATGCAATTTCATAAAAAACATCTAGATTATTGTCACAAAAATTGAAGATGACCCTTGAACCCATTATTTAGTTTGAGAAAATGAACAAATTTTGTTAGTATTATGAGTAAACTAGCTCCTGCCCGTGGCTTCACCCGCATAAACTAAAAAGTTAAAATAACATTAAAGTTGAACTATTATCACAAGGGAACACATTACCAGGATAAAAAGTATCATAATATGTGTTAAGCCAGGAAATGGTCTATCTATGTGCCAATTTTCATCCAAATCTGTTCAACGGTTTATGCATGATTTAGTAACATACATCCAAACATCTTCACAATATTTCACATTTATACTATTAGTAAGATTACCTTGCCCTTGAAATGCATATAATAACAGTGTCGCTGCAAGACTTGATGCTTCACATCCTCCATAAATATTTTCCTTCAGGATCAAGCATGATATGGACAGAAAGGAAATAAATAAGATGCAATAACACAGTAATCCAATGGAAATGTAGGCCAGTAAAGTGTATAGTTCTGAAACTTCGAACAGGCTTGAATATAACACAAGCACTGTTGGTAGAAGGGCACAACACCATAGTCCATTTGAAGCAGATGGTCTGAAAAAATAAAGGATTTTGCTCGTAAGCTACAAAATGATGAAGGTAAAAGAAGAAGAATGGAGATATAAACCGGATTTAATACAATGCTCAAAGTTCAACATACCTTGTAGAAATTTGACCAAATATTAAATTGTTTGTTATTTGCTTATCAACTGATATGAGAATTCGTACCAAGTTTGAGTCAATTATTTTCTTATATAAAGTTGACTCGTTTATTTTATCCATTTGGTCTGTAATTTTATGAATTAAAAGTTAAAAAGCACCAATATTTTGAAATTTAATACACAAGTAAACACAGAACCATACATGCTCTGTGCAAACAACAGCTGTTTGTCATCATAGTGTCATAATAAATTAAATGTACTCTGTGGTCATCGTCTCCAGTGTTGCCAGATCCAATTTTCAAAAGTCCGTAGGGCTACGCTCAAAAATCCGTAGAAGTCCGTAGATTGCCTCTACAAAAATCTGTAGATCTACGGATATTTTTTAAAGCTAAATAAATTGACCATTTAGAGATGGACTGACCTTAAACTTAATTATTTGCCGGTAAAGAAATTGTTAACTAAAAAAATCAGCGGGAAAATCTCCAAGACAAAGGAAAAGCAATACAAATTTTGTAAAAAAAAAAAAATACTGTCGGTGTCACAATCATGATTTTCAGTAACATGTTTTTGTATGATATAATTTTGAATTAAATAATTCAAAATGCTTCCTCTTTGCTTCTACCTCATAGCAAGTAGTTTATTTGCATGAATTTTTGTATAAAGCAGTCCTTTTATAGATTATGTGTTAAGTTTGTTTCTGGTAAATGGAATCGAACAAAAATCCGTAGATTTGCGACTAAAATCCGTATGTCCGTAGACAAGACCTAAAGTCCGTAGATCTACGGACAAATCCGTAGGTCTGGCAACGCTGATCGTCTCTGACTGTATGAGGGAGCGTTCCGAGTTGGGATGTAATCGATTTGAGCGTGCCGTAACCCGTACCGAATTAGCGTGAGCGCGTTAACGATGTCCCGTGAATCGTTATACATGACGTCATGATATGCGCCATCTTGCGATAACGCCTATCGCCGACCATGCCTTCTAATAATATCACCGTTAGCGCTGTGAAAAATGAGAGCTAGTTCGTGTGTGTGTTTTGTTTTGAGTTGCATCATATCTTTAAAGTAACGTGGCATTTTCGAAATTGTGCTTCTAGTTGACAGACGCCATCTAAACAAAGAAGAAATGTGGTGTTTATACAAAGAAATACTCCTGTAATATCGTTTTGACATTGAGTAAGCAATGTGAATGTGAGCGCGTTCACGAGCGTTCCGAATTGTTGACAGCCCTCAGCTGTCATAATCGTATTACAATGATGTGAGCGCTCTGAGCAATTACAGCTAATTCAGAAAGCGGCCCTATTTTGATCGTTTTCTGGTGTTACCATTACAGTTAGCAATAGCGATATTTTACTAATTCCATGATATAAAAATATGCTACTACAATATGTCTTAGATTTTCAACTTTATCTCTAAAAAAATAGGTTCAAGGTTGATTAGGAAAATTTTACAGTTTCGGGTAGCTTGATGTGCTGGCGTCTGTACCTCAGGGGCTTAGCTGCCGCCGCCGCCACCGTATCAGCCGTATCAATGATACGGGGTCTCCAAGGACAGGGCTCCAACTGCTCCAAGCCACGTGTTGCAAACATTCGTAAAATATTATCCAAAACCTCAAATTGTTATTGAGACTCGATTCAATCTACAAAAATAATCTACCTTGAAGCTGCCATAAAAGAAATAACCGGGTTGAATAAAATTTTTACTATCTGACTGTCACATGTCAGTCTGTCTGTCTGTGGCTCTGTGCACAACTCTCTGTCTGTCAGGGTGCGTTCCGAGTTAGGAATGTAATCGATTTGAGCGTTTATTATATCGATTACATTCCTAACTCGGAAGTTCGGAACGCACCCTCAGTGTCAGATGTCTCTCTTTGCTGTCAGTCAAAAGAAAAGTACAATACGAGCACGCGTCGCGCGGGAACTTGGAACATTGCCAATTTTTTCAGTCCAGTGTTCGTAAATTCGTAATAGTAGAATTTACACGTATCCAACGAGATGTTACGACAATTAAGCAAAACGGTTCAGCAAAAAGCGAGATTCGCCTCAGCTGCTGCTGCTGCCCCTGCACCTAAAACAAAGCCTGAGATTCTATACACCGGGGTACGTACGAGTTATCAAATTAATGTAAACATTACTAAAAATATTTAATTTTATATAAAGAATGTAATTAGTATATTATGTGATAATACTGTCAATTTATAACAATATCATGGTAACATGTATGAAGTACTTTATCGGTAAATAATTGTGTTCCGTGCATGAATAATAATACGAAGGTGTATGTAGGTATGTTACATTATTTTGTTATCGATATTCAAGTTCAGCTAGCCGGCACCCAATTAAATACCGGCTTGGCGTTCAAGGCCATAATTCTAGTTCAATGGTTGTTTCCGTGACATATAATTTCATTCATAATCAGACTAAGAGGCAGTTACTCCCACAAAAAACGTATAAAAATTTATGATTAATTGAAAGCAAAAATTAAAATAATTCTTAAATAAATACTTATTTGTATAAGTTTTCCACATGTGTAGGTACCTACAATTATACTTCAATTAAACATTTTATCATTACGTAACATAATTTATATTCATGATTAATTCATTCACTAAGCGATCACAAAGTAAAAACTGGATTGGAGTGGCTAATATGTTTATTAGTCAATCATAGATTTAACTACATTATCAAGGTTATAATAAAATACAAAAAATCTTGTTTTTTATTTAGGTAAATAGACTAGTAAAATATTGTATATAGGGTATTCAGAAAATAAAGGACATCATTCATTTCATACCTAAAAATAAAAGTGCAGGCCAGAAAAATAATACTGTTTTCATATGGGAAATGACCTCTTGAGCATTTTTTACTATTACAACGAAAGTCTATAATTAACCCTCGGCTGCTATTTGAGATTTAAAATGCCAAAAATCATATTTTTAAAACAAGTTTATAGTTAAAACATGTTTAGGATGTTGAATTCAATTTAAAGTTGGTATTTTTTTAATTTTATGCTTAAAATACATATTATTAAAGGTACAGCAAATATTTTAGCCACATTACCCACATGAGGCTTTGTTGACATGAATCAGTTATAATGGCGACACAAGAAAGACCAATTGTTTATCAACTTGGTAACTGATCATACATGCAACACATCAAACAATCAGCATAATGATAACATCAGAATATGATGATACACACTAGGATTTCTACTGTATTATTAGTCATTATATTACCAACCATATTAGTTTTACATATTGATGATAAAATAAGCAAAGCCAGGTTCCTTCAAAAAAATATATCCATAATACAGAGTTAGAAAAAGAAGATCCATGAATGTAAGTAAAATCCCATGTTGAATAAAAACTTCTTATGCCCATTTTTACTAACACTAAACAGCATCTAAATAAAAGCGCACTGTTGCAATAAAATGTAGGCGTTCATTTAGGTGTTCTCTAGTGTTAGTGAAAACAAGCTTATATCTTTTATTTAGAGTACCATATTGAATTGGTCTGTAGCGGTATCTACAACGCCACATGCAAACAACGCGTCATACTGATGTCACGAAATCCTGCATCTCGCAAGCAGAGTTTACCGCGCAACTAGCAACTAGCATAGATACAACGGCCCGACATGAATCATCGGGCAGTTGCCCGCCAGACACAACACCCGTCTGGTCGGAGGATTCTCCCTTTTCTATAGAGTATGAGTGAACTTTATACTGTTCCTCGTATTTTATTCTTCTTCTTGGCATGTCGATGACTTCAGCTAAACTGTCTGTTATATTTTAGCTGTTCATCAACAATGAATGGGTGAAGTCATCAGATGGCAAGATCTTCAAGACAGAGAACCCCACCAATGGCCAGGTAACTGCTGACGTTCAGCAGGCTAACAAGACTGATGTGGATAAGGCGGTCAAAGCTGCCAATGATGCTTTCAGGTATGTGCAATCAGGATTTAATTCATTTAATTATGTCCTATGGAGCAGTGGTAGCCCATTGGAAACGGCCGCGACTTAAGAGTTGAAGGTCGTAGTTTGGAACACTGAAAGGCGCTTTACTTTGTGCAAATCATTTCATCGCCACTGCTCTCAAAACGGTTAAGGAAAACATCGTGAGGAATCGAAGACATGGTGACATCTATCAACCCGCACTAGGCCCTCGTGGTTGATTACGGCCCACTCCCTTTCACCGAGAGGAGGCCTGTGTCCCAGCAATGGGCACGTTATGGGCTGATTATGCTATCTTATAGATTAATTTGTCCCGGCCAAACGCGAATTACTGCAGGATACCTCTTATCCCGACTAGCAGAAATACAAATTATATTTTCTTGACAGGCTCGGCTCACCATGGAGGAAAATGGATGCCTCAGAGCGAGGCTATCTCCTCAGCAGACTAGCCGACCTCGTCGAGAGAGACAGGACGTACTTGGCTGTAAGTATTTAATCCTAAGCTTTTTTTTTCAATAGAAATACCTTCCGGAAACTTGGAGTGTGTTTGAAGTTTTATTATAAAGCGAAATATTAGCATTGGTGTGTTTTTGTTAATTCTATCGATTCACTTTCGATAAAAATAGCTTCTGTGCGAAAATAACTCCCATTTAGTAAGTATGTCATCATCATCAAAGTTATTACAGCACAAAGGAACAGCAGTAAAATCGACATTGCCGTTGTTAGTGTACTTTATGCCTTAGGTATATATGCAAAATATACTGACGTACGGGGTAGGTACAGCTTTAGCCAATTGCACAAAAAAAGGCGTGCCAAGACGTCGACGTGTGCCTTACAGCACTTCTGTACCTAACTATGCAAGTAGAACTTAACACACAGTAGGTAGTTTTTAAACAAAAAAAGAACTACTATAGATTTTTTTAGAAACCAGATTTCCTATTCTGCTGTGTTTAGGTTGGAAAGTGATGCAGGTGAAATTACAGACACTAACCAGAGAAAATTTTAATATTCCTAAAATTGCTGGTTTCCCATCGGTAACCACTAACCTGTAAAATATAGGATAACTGTAAAATTATTTCCTAATTTCGTCTAGAATTTTGAAATAACCCGCTTCGTCACATAGCGCATATCGCGTCAAATAATATTATGAACAGCGGCAAGATAAAATTATGTAAGCGGCTTATTTATATAGGTACTAAAACAAACATAGGTATCTCTGTTGGACATAACCCCTGATAAGGCGTGATCTTACGGACACTTCCAAACATTTTTGATAACTTAGCATGCATATTACATGCTGTCTATATGAAAGTGATTCGGGATAGATAAAGACAGCTAAAATCTGAACTTCTAAACTATTTAGCACATGCGTAGACCATCATTTCTACTCTCTGTGGCAACTACTGTGACTTGTGGTACATATCTGGTCACTAGATCTAATCTACCTATACTTAGTGTTTTATTTGTAAGTACTGGACAAAAAAGTGGTTTGCTCACGAGAGTGGTCGTTGTCCGTTCATTCAACCTCTCATTGCATGCAGTAAAACATACTTAGGGTACTAGTATATACGTAGCCATACCTGCAATAACTGCGTAACTATTGGAATGCCCAGTAACATGGTGCTCTTGCCTCACAGTTTATGGCTAAGTAAAGCCAAGTCGCAGCATTTTAATGGGGACTATTGAAGCTTTGAATCTCCATAGTTGTTTTTGGATTGGAATTCTAGTCACATTCGTGATTCCCACAAAGTAAAATAGTGTATTATCTTATGCGTAGGGATGACAACAACCTTTGTTAACGTACTGTAAACCGTGAGTATTTAGGCACTCTTTTGACCTAAAATTAGAATTGATGATTCTTATACTGGCGCTAAACTATAATTAGCCTCTTCAATACGCACAATACCAATAAAGTCGCAATGTGGAGTATGTAGTGCAGAAGGTGTGAAGGTTCATTGATAGATTTGTTTCTGCACTTTCTGCATAACATCATGATTCCTCTGCCTTTATCCCAATTTACTAAGGTTCGGCGTAGCATGTCTTCTTCCTCCATACTTCTCTATTAGACGTTATCTCAGTAGTCAACCCCTTTCTAGCCATACGCGTCTTTCACACAGTCCATCCTTCGTTTCTTTAGTATACCCCTACTCTTGCAGTAGCCACTCACATTCATAGCGTTTTTAAATGTGGGTGGCTATAAGAATAGTACAACTAGTACAAGTATGGTCCTTTATTTTCACACAACAGATCTTAATAAACCCTTCTCTTCCCCAGAGTCTGGAAACCCTGGACAACGGTAAGCCGTACACGGCGGCTTACTATGGCGACGTTCAGGCTGTTATCAAGAACTTGCGTTACTACGCCGGCTGGGCTGATAAGAGCCACGGTATGGTGCTACCCACCGATGGAAAATACCTCGCATATACTCGGCATGAACCTGTCGGTAAGTCAACACACAGATCAAATAAAGACATTTCAAATCAAATAATTTATTTGCTAATACATGAGATGCTACGTATAACAAACGTTCTTTAAACCATATTCTACCTCAACAGGTGTGCAAATACATATCTATTATACGTAATTAAAATATTTAATTAAACTTATGTCCATAGCGTATTGCCTTGCGACGCTCGCTGTGCAATTGTTTTAAAAACTGCCTCCACAACACAAAGCATCGACCTCGCAAACCAGAATTTCATATCATAGGTAGGTATTCCAAAGGGAAGCTCACGGAACTCGAGTCTCACAGATTTATTCAAACTCACTCTTCAAATCGACGGTAAAGAAAATAATGTCCCAAAAATTGTATCTGGGTAAAGGGTAAAGAAACTTGTGTCCCAAATTTTTCTAGTTTCGCTTAGCTTGTAGCCGCTGACAGATTGTTTTCTAGTCACACATCAATTTCTACTCAACATCGATAAAATTAGGACTGAAGTTTGCTGTGCAGTCAATACCTACATCTATTGTGAATAGGTGGGTAATGTTATGTTTTGAATTGTACCCATGAACCTAACTATCGTGACGGAGTGTGCACTCATACAATAAGTCGTTTGTTATCAGAATTGACATCTCTATTCAGCGAGGTAATTGCGTAACACACTATCAGTAGCAATGGGTTTCATTTTGACAGTTCAAAAACATTTACGTTGTTGAGCAGACACATTTTTCGAACATATGAAACGATGCATTAGCAATATTCTTCAAAATTATTCAAATTGAGATAGATAGTGTGTTACGCAATTAGGGTGACGGGGCCCTAACATCTTCAAAGCTAAATCTTAAAGTGATATTTAAATATATGTGTATGGTTACCTTCATGAGAAAGATGCGATGAGCATGCCTTTAGGAAAACATAGTTGGTAAATCTAGGTATATACCAAAAGAGTGTTAATTAAAACTACACCATGATGAAGCAAAAATATTGTAAAAACAAGCAAACCATTTTTGTGTAGGTATTTGCATAACGATGTAAAAAATATTACCTAATAACAATGACGTATAAACTATTTATATTACGTCATTGCCTAATAATACCGACAACTTTTCGATTAAAATTGATATGTCATTGACCGTTTCGAATATTTTTATCATCTTGTATCTGGTGCTAATCAGCTAATCACATTAAATTGTATGAGCCGTATGAGTAATCGTGTGCACGGGATTTTGTTTTCAAATTGGGCAGATCTAAGTTTCCTCTATGGTACTTATAGCGTGTGAAAATAATATTTTAGCACCGTGTGTATTACTTCAGCACCGTGTGGATAATAGACTCGATAAGGTGATGATAATAGACTCTATAAAGATGGTAATCAGATATTTTTTTAATAATTTAATTTACATATTATAAGGTCTAGATATCATCACATAAAGCAAGCAATGATGAATCTTGAGTCTAAATTTTAGATTCATCATTTCTATTTAAGATTCTAAAAGATAAGTGAAATTATAAATAACGTCAATTCATACTCTCTGGAGGGGCTCGCGGCTAAGTAATAGCCGAACGAGAACCAACATACATAATTGGGAAAAGGCTAGGCAAGTGATGACTCTGTACGCACCAAATCTCATCATCAATTTTATAGGTTGATAAGAAAGTGCATGTCAAAGTCAAAGCATTTATTTCAAACTAGCTGCGCCCCGCGGTTTCACCCGCATATGTGTCGATCCCGTGGGAATATCGGGATAAAAACTATCCTATGTCCTTCCCCGGGATGTAATCTATCTCTCTGCCAAACTTTATCGAAATCCGTTCAGTGGTTTAGGCGTGAAAAGGTAACATACAGACAGACAAACAGAGTTACTTTCGAATTTATAATATTAGTATGGATAGGCGCATAAAAGCCACTTTTGAACGTCAATGGGTGCCTTGACAGCTGTCGGTAATGTAGGTATCGTGCAGGCTCAATCCTGAGTAGTAATCCTAACATACCGACACCTATACAGCGTGGCAGGAACATCGACGCCCAAACTGAAACCATGAATTCAGCACAAGATTCTAGACACCCAAACCGAAATATTTCTTCGGTTTAAAAAAAAAATAGCAGTTTCGTATAAAAGTACAATACCTACACGGTCAAAATGTATGAATCAGCAATTTTTTTTTCTAATAACCTACGATAAATTTCAACGCGGGGTGTTCAGAATCATGTACTGAATCCATGGTAACAGGTCGCGCGTCCATATCCCTGCCACCCTGTATAGTTCATTAACAGCTGTAGTAGTAAGTAGCCTATATTAAGGCTGCCTGTCCACTGACGCGGAGCGAGGCTGCGGAGCGGAGAAACTGAGAAATATTAACCAATAGGATTGCATAAAATCTCAATTTAATTTTCTATTGGTTAATATTTCTCCGTTTCTCCGCTCCGCGTCAATGGACAGGCAGCCTAAAGTGGGGACACCAAATACCTAAATTGAGATAAGGGCATGAGAATATTGATGATTAAAACGCAACCTTTTTCGTAGGAGTATGCGGTCAGATCATCCCATGGAACTTCCCTCTTCTGATGGCGGCGTGGAAGCTCGGGCCGGCGCTGGCGGCCGGCTGCACCGTGGTCATGAAGCCCGCCGAGCAGACCCCGCTCACCGCCCTGTACCTCGCTCAGCTCATCAAGGTAAAGTAGCTATACCAAAGAGATTTAAGTCGTAAGTAAATCGTAAGTAGTAGTCGTAGTAAATTTCTATATTTATGTCTGTAATTTATATGGTGTACATAATAAAGAGTATTCTATTCTAAGTATATTCGTAAATACTGGTATTCAGCTGCATCCGGTTAGACTAGAAGCCGACCTCGGCTAGGTTTGGCAACAGCTTTAAATAAGTAACTTTTAAGAGTGGGTCAATACTTGCTGACAGATTTAAATACATCGGGTTTTCAGTACCAAACCGAAAGAAAACTCACAGACTAATAACTTTGCATTGCCGTTGCACTCGGTGCAAAGCAATGGCGATCCAAAGTTATTTGTAATTAAATTGACACCATGTGTATCTAGGAAATGTCGCACCTTTAAAGTAAAACCGTTACTAAACGAAAATTTTCATGAATTAAGGTATCAATGCCATCTATCTAAAATAAACGTAAACTACAAGATAAATTTGTTATATTATAAACAGAGATCTATCATAGAAACTCATTAAACATCTTAAAAAACCATGAGCTCACATTTTATTTACAAAAAACAGTGACTATTTTCTAATTTTGGCTCCCCTATAAAATTTCATAATTTCGTTTAGTAACGGTTTTACTTTAAAGGTGCGATGTGGTCACACGGCCATAAAAGCGATCATATACGCGTTCGATGTCATGTTGTTTTAATTATCACAAGATGGCATACAATTTTGTGGGTTAAAATGGCATGCAATATATCGATAAGTAGCGATAATTATAAGTAACATAAACATGTTATTATTATTAACTACTTGTAAATACGTTTTCACTCCAAGAAGTATCTTCTAACAATATACATAATTTATGTTGATATTTTGAATAGTACACGTCAAGTCTGACAACCAGTCTTACCAAGGGGTATCGTATTACCCAGTAACTGGGTTGTGGAGGTCAGATAGGCAGTCGCTCCATGTAAAATACTGGTATTCAGCTGCATCCGGTAAGACTGGAAGCCGACCCCAACATAGTTGGGAAAAGGCTAGGCAGATGATGATGATCTTGAATAGTACACGATTATAAAGGTTTAAACTGCCTAAACGTTGGTCTAGTCGTCGCAAGCGCTACTGCTAGATCATTGGGCCCCTGGGTTCGATTCCTAGTTCAGGCAGTGTTATTAGATTTTCCCATCAGGAATTTTCTGTCTCAGCCCAGAGTCTATACATGGGACTAAAACTAAACTTAACTATAACTGGCGAAATTGGCAAAATTGTTGAACTGTAGGTACAGACGCCAGCACATCAAGATACCCGAAACTGTCAAATTTTCCCAAATCAACCTTGAACCTAATGCTTTAGCGATAAATTAAAAAATCTTTTAAAGAAATTTGACAGATTGTAGTAGCTTGATGTGCTAGCGTCTGTACATATCTGCCTAGCTCTTCGGGGATAGAAGGTGTGATTTTATGATGCTTATAAAGCTTTTCTAATACCTTCCTCTTTTTTTCTACAGGAGGCCGGTTTCCCCCCGGGAGTAGTGAACATGTTGCCCGGCTTTGGCGACGCGGGCGCCGCCCTGGTGGACCATCCTAACGTCGATAAGATCGCCTTCACTGGTAATAAATTATATTTTTATGGTAACAAGGAGTAGGACTTAAAAAAAAATTGAAACTTTATAACATCACTTTTTTGTCCGTCTGTCACATAGGTTTTTCTCCAGATTTGTGCGACATAGGAATTTGTTTTTTGGCATAATGTTTAGGTCTCGGTGACGCGCACCTAAATCGCTAGTCAAATACCAATGCACATGATTTACCACTCAATGTCAAAGTCAAATCATTTCTTCAATTCGCTCACAAATTCGCCTATACATGGTCAAGTATTTAGAAGAAAAAAATCACCGAATGGAACCTGCTCTTTTTTAAGTCGTTTAAAAATAAATACAGTTTCTTATAGAGAAGAATGCTCATGAAATCCTACTAATCACATGACATGTGATTATTAGGAAAGATCAAAGATCCTCACAAACGGCTGGACCGATTTTGATAAAATTTGGCATGGAGGTAGCTGACATGACACTCCGAATTAACATGTATAGGCTACTTTTAATCCCGATATTCCCACGGGATCGAAACTTATGCGGGTGAAACCGCGGGGTGCAGCTAGTAATATTATAAAATCTTTCAAAAACTACGGAACGGATTTTGATGAAATTTTACAGTAATATACAGGTTGAATTTTCCAAGTGGGCGTGGATGGCCAAATCCGAAACTATGAGGAATAGCGAAAAGTACTCAAAGGAGTGACGGGCTCGATTTTGATGAAAACTAAAATTGCATCATTGGATTTTTGAAAAATCAATATTTCCAGCCAGGAATCGAACCCGTTGATTTTGAAAAAAAACACTATTATTACACCATTCGATAGTGTCGCTAATAAGGATCAAATTCTGGGAAGTAATGACATACGGCAAACTAAAGGAAAGAGCTAATTTTTAACAAAATACTTTTTTTATTTTCTTATGTTACCTATCTATCTGATTAATTGTTCAAAATTATGACAATTGTTTTCAATACATAGCTGTATTCGACGTCTCAAGGATTGTACTGCAATTAAAAATTTGAATTTAGAACATCATTTCGTGAAGGTGACTGCGCTACTAGTGTGTTACTAAAAATATTGAGCATCATTTCGAACAAAGTACAAGGTAAATAGAAGCAGTTTATTAAAATCCAACATTTTCCTTAAGTTTGCCGTATGTCATTACTTCCCAGAATTCGATCCTTATTAGCGACACTATCGAATGGTGTAATAATACAGTGTTTTTTTTTTCAAAACCAACGGTTTCGATTCCTGGCTAGAAATATTGATAAAAAAAAAATCCATTGATGCAGTTTTAGTTTTCATCAAAATCGAGCCCGTGACTCCTTTGAGTACTTTTGAGAATAACACATTGTTATTCTGATGTATAAGCTACTAGCAACACCCCGCGGTTTAAGCCGCATGTGTCGATGTCATAGAATACTTTTTATCCCTATATTACCACAGGGTCGACACTTATGCGGGTGAAAGCGCGGGACACTGCTAGTAATATGCAAGCATAATCTTTGGCAAGTGTAGACAGAACTGCTAATCGCTTGCCAACTGCAACTGATAACATTGATAAAGTTTAATTTACATTTGTCAAAGTAAATCTATAGTGCTAATGCATTTATCAGTTTATCTTCATGGTAGCTTGTTTATGTACTTGTTACATAAACTGATACAATGAAGGGTATCCTTATCTTTACGATGTTCATTAGATGCATTACCAGTATTGAATATTGAGAACTTGGCTATACTTTTTTTTGGCTAATTCATAATGTAGTGTGTTAAAAAGGTCGGCTGGTAGACAGAGATGTTCTATTTTTTATTAGCTATAATTAAAAAATCTGAGAAAAAAAAAGTTTAAGTATTAACTTCAGTTACTTGTACAAAAACACTTATCTGAACACTATGCAGCGTTACAACTAAGGGAAAGAGTGATTTCGATGAACTCTGGCATCCAAAGTAAGATTTAACTTGTGTTTAGGGTGCCAGCGTCCTCGCCTATAATTTGAACATAGTATATATCAGTAGTTGTAGGACGAGCACAGTATATTATTATTATGATAGCTACTTACTAGTAAATGCATAGATGTGGCTTATTAGAGTACCTATGTATATGTATTGAGGAAGATATAAATATGGTGAAAACTTGTGTTTATGTAATCCTGTATATATATAATTAATAAATCCATGACAAACAATCCTGTCCTCACAACAATGTATCTTGAGCAACTCAGTACTTACATCGCAGTTCAAAGCTGGCCATAGAATCAGCTTTTATCAAGTCCATGTATCGATTATTATTATTGTATGTAAGGTATGTTTCAACCTTACATACAATAGTGAACACCGGATTTGTGCAGACCAATTAGTAGCAAGTTCGAATGGACGTAAATACATCGCGGCGGGATTTTTCACGCACTGTTAAGCGCCGAGTGTTGCAAATCAACAGTGTTTTTTCTCCGCGCTGGGAAACACTGTTAGATTCTCAACTCTTGGTTCAACACCGAGAGTTGAAAATCCAGTCCGCGATATTTTTACGTCTGTGCGAAAGTGGTCTTATTCCGTGTTATTTAACCGATCTTCGCTGATTCTACCATAAAAACAGCAGAAAACCTTAATTCACGTTGCAAAGAAAAAAATCTAAAATGCACGTTTTCCCTCCCAGGTTCAACCGAAGTAGGCAAGTTAATCCAGCGCAATTCAGCGGGTACAGTGAAGCGCATCACGTTGGAGCTGGGCGGCAAGTCGCCCAACATCATCTTCGCGGACACCGACATAGAACGAGCGGTGGAAGCGGCGCATTTCGCGCTGTTCTTCAACATGGGACAGTGCTGCTGTGCTGGTAAGTAGATGATCTTTACTGGACTACTATCTGTACCCATAGAGTAAGTAATGTTCCTTATAAGAGACGGGAGTCCCATAGAAAAACATGAAAACGGCGCTTGTATGAAACTTGCGCTAAAACTGAATACCAACATAGCAAAAATGACACAGACTATGCACAGACTGCAGATGTTAAAGCGAGACAGCGATAGCCGCCATTATGTTTAGTGCATGTTTCATAGTTTCCTTTTTTTTATTAAACAGTTGCGCCAGACTGTCTGTACCTACCAGTCTCGGTCGTAAAATGTGCAAGTAGGATGGTAAAGAGGATTGAGGATTTTTATATGGAGCCTGGAATACCTACTGTCGCGCCATTTTGAATTTTTTTTTCAAAATGGCGGCCATGCATGCAACCTATACCCCGTAGTGTCACGTTTCCGAGATTCTAACGTTCAAAGTTGATTACGTGATATCCATTATTTAATAACTCGGAAACGTAGGTGTCATGTGTGGCAATATAAAAAAAAGAAAATATGGCGGACAGGTAGATATGCTACGGACCTTGTAAGCCGTTTCTAATACGGAATTTCTAATAACTTGATATTGAATCTCATGTCATCTCTTTCTCGTGTTCTAAGAGCACGGGAGCCCCGATCATTGGAGCATACTCATACTGTAGCTTACTTTTTTATCTACGCATACTAATATGATATCCTTAATTTCAATAACTAGAAGGATTCATGTCTTGAATCGACTTTTACTTAAAATCTAAATTAATCTTGTGAGTCTTGAGTTGTGAATAATAAATGATCATCTATGCAGGCTCCCGCACATTCGTGGAGGACAAGATCTACGACAAGTTCGTGGAGATGTCGGCCGCGCGCGCCAAGCGACGCGTCGTCGGAGACCCCTTCAAACCTGAGACCGAACAGGGACCACAGGTACGACAAACTTCTTTCAGGAAAAGGTCCAAACTTAGGATATAAGAGTTAATACATTGCAGTTATATTTTTTGCTTCTTTAACTATTACTAGTACTTAACTTAGCCTTTTCAAATATCTTAAAATTTCAATGTACCCGAATGTCTAATTTTTTTAACGCCCGACTTTCGTTTGTCTTCTTTAGGGCTGATTTTTCCATCGCCAGATAACTTTTATTCGAGGAATAAAATTGACGTTTGACAGTTTTTGTATGAAATAACTGTCAAAATTTCAAAATTATTGCTCGAATAAATTTATCGGATGATTGAAAAATCAGCCCTTAATCAGGTTATTCAGGGCCCAAAAGTTCAAACTTTTGAGTTCCCGTATTGTACCCAGCAAAGCACCTTTGGGGTTACTCTTGGCAACCGTCTGATCAACTGGAGGAATCTCGAGTCGATATTTATAAAAGCGCACTTCGTTTTTTTATCACTTATCCAACACTCACAATTTCCAGATCGACTTGGAACAGCAGACCCGCGTCCTGGACCTCATCGAGACCGGCAAGAAGCAGGGCGCTAAACTAGTCGCGGGAGGCAATCGCGCCTCTGATACCGGGTACTTCGTAGAACCCACCGTGTTCAGTGACGTCAAGGATAATATGGATATCGCTACCACTGAGGTATGAAATTAATCACATTTTTATGCATGAAAATATGAATTTTCTTCGGTGCGTTGACGTACATAAATCTCATATACGCAGATCCGAAATAGATATAAAAACTGGTCAAGTGCGAGTCTGACTCGCACATGAAGGGTTCCGTACCACCGTACAATATTTAACACTACATATATAAAAAAATCACGTTTGTTGTATGGGAGCCCCCCTTAAATATTGATTTTATTCTGTTTTTAGTAATTGTTGTTATATCAGCAACAGAAATACATCATCTGTGAAAATTTCAACTGTCTAAATATCACAGTTCATGAGATACATCCTGGTCACAGACAGGCAGACGGACATTGGAGTCTTAGTAATACGGTCCCGTTTTTACTCTTTGGGTACGGAACGCTAAAAACAAATCAAATAACAACAAACAATATAAGAACAGATGTTCACATGAATCTATACAAATAAATAAAATCGGAGTGTCTGTTTGTAATATTAAAATAACCGCTTTTTACTAAATGCATATGTTTACAAGGTACATATACCAAAATAACATTTTTTACAAACGTTTGTCTGTCTGTTTGTTCCGGCTAATCTCTGAAACGGCTGGACCGATTTTGACGGGAGTTTCACTGGCAGATAGCTGATGTAATAAGGAGTAACTTAGACTACTTTTATTTTAGAAAAAAAAAAAAAGTTCTTGTTAAATTCCACGCGGACGAAGTTGCGGGTAACAGCTAAATTACCAATAAAATACTGCTCACCTCATTGAACGTCTGTTATTATTTGCTGACTGAAACAGGTTGTTAGCGTAGTAGTCATCGCTCAGCCAGTTCAGCACTACGCCAATACAAATAGACTCGGCAACGACCCACCACCCCGGATACGCACCCATGGGTACTTTGGTAGTCAGCTCCGCTACCATCTTGCTGACGAGCTAATTTTATTACCAAACTAGCAGCGCCCCGCGGTTTCACCCGCATAAGTTTCGATCCCGTGGTAATATCGGGATAAAAACTATCCTATGTCCTTTCCCGGGACTCAAACTATCTCTATACCAAATTTCATATAAATCGAATCAGCGGTTTAAGCGTGAAGAGGTAACAGACAGACACTTTCGCATTTATAATATTAGTATGGATAATCAGCTAGTCTCAGTTCGTCTTGATAAGAGAGAAAAATACACTGAAACATTTTTTTTTCTCTGTACCACTCCAGATCTTCGGGCCCGTGCAGCAGATCCTGAAGTTCTCGCAAGTAGACGAGGTGATCGAGCGCGCCAACAACTCGGAGTACGGACTCGCCTCCGCCGTGTTCACGCAGGACATCGACAAGGCTAACTATGTTGTACAGGTACGGGAGAAACAAACACAGATAATAATTTATACCACTGCTATATAGGGTAGATTTTTAAGACGTAACTAACGCCTAGCGCTTTTACCGTTGTAGCTACAGAAAAACGTTCTTAATAGACTGCTCTTAACTTTTTGAGTAATTGCTAACCGCATTAATTAATTTTGGAGTCAGCGAGAAGAAGATGTAATTTCTCACGTTTTATTTTTATGGTGCCATTGATGCAGTATCATATAACAATTAAAATACCCTTCTAGATCAACTAAGGTTATTGGAGTACTAGAAAAGCCTTAAATCGCAAAAAAAAAACTTGCTGAATATATAATTCAGCATCAATTTGAACAGGTTACAGTAACTGCTTTGTTTTGCTACTCGCATTCGTTTGAGGTAAATGGTGAATGAAATATTTTAATGAAATGCTGATTAACTTTCTCCCGGTTTCTCAAATATCTGCTGTCAATCAAATTTTACATTAGCTGGTGCGATACTTCCTTGAGCTTGAAAAAATCAAATGTGAAAGTAACAAGAGACTGTGTGATGTAAGAAACCGATTGCTACCTTATAAATATTTTATGTTATACAAAAATAAAAAATTAAATACTAAAATGATTATTTCTTTTACAGAGACTTCGCGCCGGCACAGTATGGGTGAACGACTACAACGTCCTCAGCAACCAAGTGCCCTTCGGCGGGTACAAGCAGTCTGGCATCGGTCGCGAGAACGGACCCTACGGCATTAAGAACTACACCGAGGTTAAGGCTGTAATCACCAAGCTTACTGATAAGACTTCGTAATTCTTTACTTTATTTGTAGAAACTAATTCGTAGGAGATGGAGCAGGGCGCGCTCGTTTGTACTCTAACGCCCACTTGCATCACAACTCACTAAATGCATTTTAAAACATAGTTCTATTCCTCTCATTCGTTTGAAGACGACAGAGACAGCATTATGTAAACCTTTAGCGTTAAAAGCATTTAGCTAATTCACCCGCTTACACCTCGCAAGCAGGTTTAAGGCACGGGATTATTAGCATTTTAATCAATGTTAAAATCCTCTGCTTTCTGCTGGCATTTTTCAGTAAAATCGTACGAGTACTCCATTTCTTATTACAGTATGTAGACTATTTAAATGAACTGTCTGAATTTCCGTTTTATGACTTTATGCGTTTAGTGAAATCATTTTAATTTGCATCAACATTAGATTAAGAAAATTCATTTTGTTGCTTCTTGCGTTATAATGATGTAAGTTCGCAAAATTGTTTTGTTGTCTGACCATCTGGTTGTTTTAGTTTAGTTTACCAGTTCGTTGAGGTCAGTTTTGCCATATTGTTTCGAGATCCATTAGCATTACTTTTGTCTACATAGATTTGTAAGTTCTAACGTATCGCGTTAATGTAGTTTTAACGTTTAAGATTTTAGAGGATGAGAAATCATTTAATATTGTGCATTTACATCCAAACAAATTATGTAAAATTATGTAGGAGGCTACAAAATATATTTTCCGTCGGTTAAAAAATAGAACCAAGAAATTATATTCCAAATGTCTTCCAGTATGCGTAACACGTATGTATTATAATAAGCACAATGTATATTTCCATAAAATTGTATAGTGCCATTCAATGTAGCTTTTTTTTCTAAGTATTTTACTTTTTATTTTTGTAAAATAAAAACAGCAATATGAATACAAAGTTTTATTTATCTAAAATCAACCACACATCTGAGTAACAATAGGATTTAAAATGGAAACTTTAGAAATCACATAATACTCATTTTATAAAGAAAATCAAAGAATCATAGAAAAGTACCAAACCAGGCAACTAATTAGTAACATTTTATTATTGCCTCCATCACAGATTGTGATTGTGGAACGGATGAAAGTGATTTGTATTGTAGTACAGTTAGAAGGAAGCAGTAGAAGTCTCGTCGGATATTTCTTGCAGTAGGTGTTGGTACTCTTTGCGTCTCTTATATACTCTTCGATGCTTCTCGTGTCAGTTGATTGGTCGATCTTTAGTTCGGATTTTTGGCTTTCGGTTAATATTCTGCAATTAATATTGGATTATACAACTAGTGCATAAAGGAATTCAAATTCAAATTCAAATTCAAATCCTTTATTGCATTCATGTGTACATTATTTAGTTGTTACAATATTAGTAAGTTCCAACATGAAACCCGGTTAGGGCACGGCAACATAATATTAATAATAATTTCAAAATAAATATATAAATATATACATATAGATATATAAATTCAAATAATAATTTTAACATAATAATAATAGTATGTATGTGTGCGTTTTTTTTTTTTTTATGACTATAATAAAATATGTAATTATTTATCTAGCTATCATTTATTTACTAATTATTTTGTTCTAAGTATTCTGCGACCGAGTAAAAGCATTTTTGTGTTAGGTATTCTCTTAATTTCCTGTTAAATTGATTAAATTTAGTTTCTTCTTTTATTTGTTCTGGTAATTTGTTGAAAATTTTTATTGCCATGTAATATGGGCTATGGTAAAGCATTTTGATCCGAGAGGGTGGAAGATGTAGTCTATTTTTATGGCGTGTGTTTATGTTATGGATATCTTTAGTTTAGTTTAGGAAACCATGTAAACCCGAAACGTTTGTATCCACCCGATGACCCGAGGGGTAAAGTTCGTGTATTTTCACTGTTCAAAAATGTTGCAAAATTGAAGAGAGCTAATTCCCGCCACGAAATTTTTATTTTTATTTTCAATATTACGATTGTGTCATTCGACTTAGGTATTTCATACTGCCAAGTCATAAAAACCTTTCTTTGCGTTTTTAAATAATAAATGACAACTATTTTATCGGTTTTTATTACATTAACGATAGAAAACACGGAAGTGATATAAATTAAAGCAAATAAAATAAAATAACGACTTTAATCTGCGACGTTTTATTGTGCGTGTGGCTGTTGAGCCTGATTATCAAAATATTTACTTTATGCACTAGAGCATAAAAATCGACTATGTCGTCTACGCACAACATAAAGACAAACTTTTAAAGCATGACAAGTGAAAATGTTTATTTCAATTAAATAATTACTTAAAAAATAAAAAATTCAGTAGTCGCTTGATACAATATATGAAAGGCAAAAAGCCAACGTCACGTGGTGTTCCCAGGCGGTCACCCATCCAAGTACTGACCACGCCCGATGTTGCTTAACTTCGGTGATCGGACGAGAACCGGTGTATTCAACGTAGTATGGACGTTGGCGAATGCTTGAACGAATATTTCGTTTTAAAATTCGAACTTTCTGACGTCATGTAATTAAAAATAAAACAGTCGGGTTAGTTACACTATCTATAATTCAAGAACGGCTGGACCGATTTTTATGATCTTTGATTTGTTGGATTTGTCTCCGCCCCGAAAAGCAGAATAAATAATTATTAAAACATGGGAAAAATTCACGAAAAATATAAAAATGAAGGTAATTCACTCTTTGATTCTGAGGCGGTACGACGTTCGCCGGGTCAGCTAGTTATTATTAAAATAGCTAAGCATTCTGGAGCGTGACCGACGGGACGACGCGACGGTTCGTTTGCGCGGTGTGGTGTTTTAGTGCATGGTCGACTGAGCAATGAAAATATTACTCTAACGCTGCTGAATAAATTAACCTGTATCAAATAAATCAATTTTTATTTCTAAAAAGCAAAAAGCCAACGTCCCGTGGTGTTCCCAGGCGGTCACCCATCCAAGTACTGACCACGCCCGATGTTGCTTAACTTCGGTGATCGGACGAGAACCGGTGTATTCAACGTAGTATGGACGTTGGCGAATGCATTGCTCAAATAGTCGAACTCTATTAACACCTGTGATGACGTCATTGTTAGTACTAACCTGTTATCATCAGGCAAGGACATCGACCGGCAAGTTTTTCGGTTCGCTTCATAAATCCACTTCTCGTGTATTGCAACTAAGGGCTTCACGTTTACATTAGCAAGGATATCCTCTTCAACTTTATCTCTCACTTCATCACACTCAGACGAGAGGAAATCTTGAGGTGGATCTAATCTGTAAAGTAGAAACAACAATCATAATGTCTTGTAAAAAGAATGTAAATTAACGCCATCCATCGTTATTAAAATAAAACACATAGGATACGGTGCAACACAGTTCTGTAGCTAGTTCTAAATTCAGCCGTAAGTTTAAGTGGTGCTACCTACTGAGTAACACAATAGATGTCGCCTTTACTCAATGCTATAGCAGTATAGCAAAGCAACCTCCTTGTTTATTCTGCAGCCCTAGTACTCTCAACTCGGGATTGAAGTCGTCGGTCGCTGCCGTGTCGAGCGGTGAACCCGGGGTGCTATGATCGCTGTATATCTTACTAGCTTCTTCCCGCGACTTCGTCCGCGTGAAATTTCACCCTCCCTCCCCCCGTTCACCCTCTTAGGGGGTGAATTTTGAAAAATCCTTTCTTAGTGCACCCCTAGACCTCATAAGGAATGTACGTGCCAAATTTGGGATCTCTAGACCCAGCGGTTTGGGCTGTGCGTTGATATGTCAGTCAGTCAGTTCTCCTTTTATATATATAGAAGATAGATAAGAATAAAATTAACAGCCGTTATTTTTAGACTAGGCAGACTGCGTAGTAACTAACTTTTTCTCTTGTTTGTCAGAGGTGTATTCAACGTAGTATGGACGTTGGCGAATGCTAAGCCGAATTTTTCGTTTTATATCTTTCAAACATATTTTTTTAAAAGTAACAGCATTTGAAAGACGGTTCATTAGCGCGGAACGTTACAAACAAGGCATTATTGGGGAAGTATGAAAACCACTGAATAAATATACAGGTTGGATTTTTGGGATGGGGCAGTAAGGGCAGTTACCGCTACAGGAAAATTTTCGTATATAACGGAGTTCTGAGGTAACAATCATAAAAAAAAATTCAACCGAATTGTTAACCTCCACGCCTCCACCTTTTTTGAAGTCGGTTAAAATAAAAATCAATGCAAGCAAAAGCTCCACGATCGGCTGCGAGTTACGAGCGCGCTCTTTTACACTTTATGACACTGGAATAAGGCGTGTTATTCAATGTTATAAATAAACCCTCTCTTCCTTGTGCTCCTCGCTCGTCAGCGCGCGTTCACGCCGTCTCAAGTAGTAAGAAAAAGGAAGTTGAAAGCTGAAACCAGACTACGACAAAAACGCCAACTAAAAAGGTGGAAACAAGATATTTATGTCGTTTTCGGTTTTCGTACAACCGCAGTCACACACACACGTGATTACTACACTACAACATGACTTGTTCAGATTGCGGGTGACTCCACATGACTGAACATTTATTTGGAAATGTTCGAAATGCTTCCGATTGAGGAAAGTAAATAATTTCAATTTAATAAAAATGCAAAAAGAAATGTCAGTTGATTGGTCGATCTTCAGCTTGGATTTATTAAAAGGTAAAATTTTAATTAAATAATTACTTTAAAATGAATAATTCAGTAGTCTCTTGAAACAATAAAATATGAAAGGCAAAAAGCCAACGTCACGTGGTGTTCCCAGGCGGTCACCCATCCAAGTACTGACCACGCCCGATGTTGCTTAACTTCGGTGATCGGACGAGAACCGGTGTATTCAACGTAGTATGGACGTTGGCGCAAGCATTGCTCAAATAGTCGAACCCTATCAACACCTGTGATGACGTCATTATTGTTACTAACCTGTTATCTTCAGAAGTTCAGGCAAGGACATCGACCGGCAAGTTTTTCGGTTCGCTTCATAAATCTACCTCTCGTGTATTACCTACTACTAAGGGTTTCACGTTTACATTAGCAAGGATATCCGCTTCAACTCTATCTCTCACTTCATCACACTCGGGCAAGAGGAAATCTTGAGGTGGATTTATTCTGTAAAGTAGAAACATTAAAAAAAAAAGTCATATTTTTTTAAAAGAATGTAATTTAGCACGCTCTATGCTAATTTATGTAAAACACATAGGACGCGACTTAACACAGTTCTGTCGCTAGTTCTAAATTAAGCCGTAAGTTTAAGTGGCGCTACCTAACTACCTACTGAGCATAGTCATACCTAGATGTCGCCTTTACTCAATGTTCTAGCAAAGCAACCTCCTCGTAAATTCTGCAGCCCTAGTACTCTTAACTCGGAATTGAAGTCGTAGGTCGCTGCCGAGCAGTGATCCGGATGGTGGTTTATTAGGCGTAGTAACTAACTTTTTCGCTTGTTTGTCCTAGGTAAACATACTCATCAACAACTTTGAGTGTAGCATCTTCGATCTTCATGAGAGTGGGTGTTACATGGGTATTTGACATGACCTTTGTCTTGTCCATGTTCATTTTAAGACCCACTCTTTCGGAAGCTCTACTGAGGTCATCGAGCATTGTACTGAAGTCCTCCATAGTCTCAGTCTCAGCCATGACTACTTTATCGTCGGCAAACCGAAGGTGAGCGCCATTGATGTTGATACCAGCCCCTTTCAGAACCTTGAAGGCATCCTCCAGTGCAGCGATGAACAGTTTCCGAGAGATAAAGTCTCTGTCTCATACCTCGCTGCAGAAGGATATTATAGGTTTCGGGTTTGACCGTGGAGTCGGACTGACATAGTGGCGTTTTCGTATAGACAGTTTAGCACCTCGATGTAACGATATTCGATCTGGCACCGTTGAAGAGAGTATACAATACAGATGTGACTCAGGCTGGCTGGACAAATCTTCAAAATAACTCGCAATTAACTAGGTCAATAGGGCACTTTATGTGACGGCTAAACACCCTTATTTCAGAATTTGTAACGCTACAGAATCTTAGATAATCGATCGAAAACGTGTCCAGCCAGCTTGAAAAGCCACTTTTCGCTGGTCTCTCAATCTTGGTAACGGAAGTGATTTTGACGAATTTTTGCATATCAACGGGCGTTACATAAAATTGTAACAGGCATCGAGCTAAAAGTTTTGTGGTACGTACATCGGTTTAGTAGAAAAATGCAAAAATCTGTGTCCAGCCAGCTTGAATTTACGTATAAAACTTTTGGCTGGCACTTCCGAATCTCAATAACGGGAGCGTTTTCGAATATGGTTACTTTACTAACATTTAGTAACGCAATGTGTAACAGTAATAACGTTTGATTTATGGCGTCACATGTAAGGGTTTACGAGAAATCAATAAAAACTTAATGTCCAGCCAGCCTGAAATCAAGCTGGCTGGACACATGTATCTCCGCTGCCTGATGATCTACGACCTTCGAAATGTGTTCAAAATTTTGTACCGGGGACGATAATGATAACCTGAATTTGTAACGGAGAAACTTTGCGTAGTTTCAAAGATATTGATCATTTAAATTTTCCCATACAAACTGCCATTAATATTGTGAGGTGACCATAATTTTTACATAAATAAAGGATTTCTTTTTAATCGACGAATCTGCCGGTAGCAGCCACGCCTGCTTTGTATTTGATTTTCCCGTGGGAATAAAAGGTTTTCCTGCAGTAAAAAGCGTAAGTATGTGTTAATTCAAAATAATAATTGACTACCAGCGCTGCAAAAGAGAGCCCACTTGTATTTCGCGTTTAGTTCATTATCTTAGGTAAATGAAAATGAGAACTAAATTCTACAGTCGGCATTGTATGTACTTTTCGAAGTGTCATCACTAATCAGAGTAAGACAACTATCAATTAATCTGCGGTAGACAACATAAATAAGAGTTAAGATTCCACCAGTTGTCCTAGTAGTACCAACTTTAAGCAATAGATAGAGACACCAACATCAGCTATCATGGAAGTAAGTATTACATTCCGTTCACAGTTATTTTGTCCCCCGACGTTTGTTTAACTACATTTTTTACGCAATTTATTGATTTCAAATTTTGAAATCGATATTGTTTATTTAATTATTATTCTGATAATTAAATAAACAATACCCAGCTGCAACTTTATAACATTCAATCACTACTAACCCATTTCTATGAATTACCAGCAAGAGCGATTTTAGCGCTCATGAGTGCGATTCGGAACGCGGCCATGATGAGACTTGCTTTGTGTGTAATCTGTGTGTGTGACTTGTGTGTAACCAAGAAGCTTATAGATAAAAGTGGAGGCAACACTCTGAATATCTATCTGAAGACGACTGTGGGCTAACGTTCTCTTTCTAAATACACACATAAGAACGAGACAGTGATATGTGCTTTCTTTGTCATATGTATGTATTTAGAAAGAGAGCGTCAGCCCACAGTCGGTTTCACTTAGGTATTAAGAGTGTTGTCTCCATTTTTACCTATAAGCTTCTTGTGTGTAACTGACCGTTATAAACTTTCAGATAAGTACTGTCTTTTTATACAACTGTTGTTTTGTGTTTTGTTTAAAAAGTAATGTGTCCTTGGTAACTAACGTGAATTACAATGTTTTTTTGCGGAAGTTGTTAGTTTTTACGATTTGTGTCGTCAGTTGGATGTATGCGCCCTGTTTTATTTATCGGCAGAACACGTTACCTATATCGAACGTTGATCAAAACCTTATCCTAAAGAGTAAAGACATGTGGTCTATTTGGGGTGACACAATACCTGAAGGCCAATTCTCGTAATTTAAAACGTTCAAAATCTAGTCACAGAATAGAATACTCTTTAATATGTACACCATATAAATTACAGACATAAATATAGAAATTTTACAATGGGTGACACAATGGGCGGTCTCATCTCGGCAACAAACAAATGTCAAAAACTTGTCAAAATGAAGGGAAACTAGAGGTATTTTTGACGGATTGACACTGAGATCAGACTGTGAATTGTAGTTGTTCGTATTAGTATCACCAATACACGGATTTTCGTCCATTAAAGTAAACACCTTAAAATATACTTAGTCCTACATAAAACCTACAAGATTGGTAACCCTACTGCAGTGTTTATATGAAAACATTTTAATGATCAATATCTTTGAAACTACGCAAAGTTTCTCCGTTACAAATTCAGGTTATCATTATCGTCCCCGGTACAAAATTTTGAACACATTTCGAAGGTCGTAGATCATCAGGCAGCGGAGATACATGTGTCCAGCCAGCTTGATTTCAGGCTGGCTGGACATTAAGTTTTTATTGATTTCTCGTAAACCCTTACATGTGACGCCATAAATCAAACGTTATTACTGTTACACATTGCGTTACTAAATGTTAGTAAAGTAACCATATTCGAAAACGCTCCCGATGTTGAGATTCGGAAGTGCCAGCCAAAAGTTTTATACGTAAATTCAAGCTGGCTGAACACAGATTTTTGCATTTTTCTACTAAACCGCTGTACGTACCACAAAACTTTTAGCTCGATGCCTGTTACAATTTTATGTAACGCCCGTTGATATGCAAAAAGTCGTCAAAATCACTTCCGTTACCGAGATTGAGAGACCAGCGAAAAGTGGTTTTTCAAGCTGGCTGGACACGTTTTCGATCGATTATCTAAGATTCTGTAGCGTTACAAATTCTGAAATAATGGTGTTTAGCCGTCACATAAAGTGCCCTATTGACCTAGTTAATTGCGAGCTATTTTGAAGATTTGTCCAGCCAGCCTGAGTCACATCAATACAGCCCATGTCTCGATCGCATCGAAGGCGTTCTCGTTGTCTACAAACTCTAAGCAGAGAGGCAGGCGTTATACTCTTCATTCTTCTGTGTAACCTGCCAAGTGCCAAACCGTACGTATGTGGTCTACGGTGCTAAAACCTTTGTGGACCGATGATGGCAGGATCATTTCTGCCAAACCTGAGCTGTTGAGAGAGTTCGAGAGGTTCTATGTACCGTTATACACATCAAGAAGTAACCCCGTTACAAATTTGGCAAATGACCTAGATTGACCCGACACTATACCGAAGACATGCCGGACGTCAGCTTGTACGAGATTAGGATGGCTCTGAAGCAGCGCAAAAACAAGAAGGCCCGCGGAAACCCCGTTATTAAGGCTCTTCAGAAGCTGTTTGATTCCGTCATACTCAAGGTCAAAACGCCACAGGCATGGAACATAGGTAGGTAGAGGTAGGGATACTTTTCTTTAAAAAGGACGACAATGCTCTTCTTAAGAATTATAGGCCCATCTCACTTCTGAGCCATGTTTCACCAAACATGGAAGCGATTGGCGTTGGTGGGGTGGCGGTGGTCACGGACATGTTTCCGAGATATTAACGTTCAAAGTTGATCACGTGACATCCATATTTGTTAACTTGCTTACATCGTCTTGCATAACTCGCATACATGTTTGATTAGCGGCCCGCGGACTTTGCTTTGTACAAGCCTGATCTAACTACGACAAAGTTTACTTTTTATTATTGTAAAATAAAAACAGCAATATAAGTAAGTACAAAGTTTTATTTTTAACAGTTAAATCTAAAATCAACCACACATCTGAGAGTAACAATAGCATTTAAAATGGAAACTTTAGAAATCACATAATACTCATTTTATAAATCAACTTACACTTTAGAAAATCAAAGGATCATAGAAAAGTACCAAACCAGGCAACTAATTAATTAACCTTTGGTGTATTCAATATAATTAAAAAATATAGAAATGAACATTAAAATATTTTGGATAGATTAAATAAAAGTGCTCATATTAAAGTATAACAAGGCGATACCTTCATAAGGTGCATCTATTCTAAAAATCACAACAGTGGAATGTATTGGTGCCACTTACTCTAAATCACATAGCCTTGCACTATCATCACTAAAACAATACAAATTAAAACACGGAAACAATCTAAAAATACAAGAAAACCTATGAAAATATCTTTGGGTTTTCTAAATGCGAGTACAAATTGGACGGCCGAGTAACATAATTGTGATAGTAACAATATCAGCGACATAATTATGATTTACCAATAAAAGTGTCATAAAAAAATCTATCAACTTTGTACTTGTCAAATTGGACATTTTGAATACAATTGGTGAAGAAAAAGTAAGTTCTTCCAACGCCTCATCATGCAGTATTGTAATTTGTACTTATGGCTTCAACATTAGTGTTACAACTAAACAAAAATCTTAATTCTGGATCAACAGAATTAATCAGTCCTTATCCTCGTTCAGATTCAAGAGGTTTTCTTCGGATATCTTCGATAAGCAGCCGCTAGACATTGGAGAGATCGATCTCTTACAGCATTTCGCGAGGTCTTCTTCTATCTTTCTCTCAAGAAACTCGAAGTCAGCGTTCTCTGCTTGGCATTTGAGACATTCATCGGATGAAGAGTCCTGGTAGCTCAGCACATTCTCAATGTTGACCTCAACTTCATCAGTTTTGTCGCATGTAGGTAAGGATGGGCTGCTGTTGCTTAGAACTCGAGATAGGCTCGATACAGTTGGTGTTAATATTTCTGATTTGGGTCGTATTCGAATGTTGGCAGGTTTCGGTTTGCGAGCGAGAGGGGTTTGTGAGCGTTTTTCTTTTGGGAAAATACGCTTGATTCTTTCTTCGACGAGTGAAATGCTACGTTTGAAGACGACGGTGTCTTGCGGACGCTGGTCGTGCGCGCGGCCATCGATGGCGTCTCGCGACTCTGTGTCGGAGTTGTCGCAGCGGAAGTAGATGGTGTCGCAGCCGTTCTCCTGCTTGACCTTGATGAGGCAGCAGTCGTCTTCCTTCTCGCACAGTATCTCGTGCAAGGAACCGTGCAGCGGTATCAGTTTCACTTTACCGCCGAAGTTTTCCTGCATCGTCGATAAGTCGTCGTCTATGTACAGGTCCTCGGTACTTCTAGCTTCCTGTTAACAATGAAAACGAGAAATCATCATCTGCCTAGCCCTTTCCCAACTAAGTTAGGGTCGGCTTCCAGTCTAACCGGATGCAGCTGAATACCAGTATTTTACATGGAGCGACTGCCTATCTGACCTCCACAACCCAGTTACTGGGTAATAATACGATACCCCTTGGTAAGACTGGTTGTCAGAATTTCGGGCCTGTGAAGTCCCGTAACGACTGTCAAAGATCCACGAATGACAGCCGGGACCAACGGCTTAACGTGCTTTCCGAGACACGGAGGGGTTTTGGTATGTAAAGATGGTCAGCTATCCACGGACCAACCGTGGCAAGCGTAGCTTACCTGATCAATCGACCCGTGCGGCTGTTATTACTTAGCCACAAGCCCTATAGCCTTATTTCAATTATATTATAGTAATAATATTTTATTTTAATATATTTTTTTTTATTTTAGAATCTTATCAACGTTCAAAATTAATATCAAGAAGTTAAGTTGATTAATACGTAGGTAAATATTTGTGGTAAACAAAAGTTGCCCAACATTATTTTATTTGAAACTGTATAAAATGTTACCAACAACATGTTGCTAAAACAAGTATAACTTTTGTTATACGAGGCTTTAGTTTTAGTACAAAGGCTTAGCTTGTACTAATTACTAAACTCTCTCTTGTCTACTCACCTGTAAAGCATTGAAAGCCTGACACCTCTTCAAAGCGTTAACATGAACATCCTCAGTCAGCGTGTCTTCCATTGATTGGTTCATTTTGTCCTTAGTACACGTATTGTTGTTCGTACTAACATTATTATTGCCTCCATCACAGATGGTGACATTCACACAGTTGTCTAGGACTTGCAGGCTATTCTCCCCAGAACAGGTGAAAGTGATATGAAGTAGAGGTTTGTTGTTCCCGTTGATTTTGACTCGAGAGAACGATTTCATTGGTTCTTTCCTCGTGGCTCTTGTTTCTTCGTTATTAGTTAAAGACTCTATGATATTCGCGACTCCTTTGTTAACGATCTCTTCGTGCTTAGAAGCAGTAGTAGCCTCGTCGGATATTTCTTGCAGTAGATGTTGGAACTCTCTGCGTATCATGTCTCTGATATACTCTTCGATGCTTCTCGTGTCAGTTGATTGGTCGATCTTTAGCTCGGATTTTTGGGTTTCGGTTAATGTTCTGCAATTAAAAGGTAAAATTTTAATTAAATAATGAATAATTCAGTAGTCTCTTGAAACAATAGAATATGAAAAGCAAAAAGCCAACGTCACGTGGTGTTCCCAGGCGGTCACCCATCCAAGTACTGACCACGCCCGATGTTGCTTAACTTCGGTGATCGGACGAGAACCGGTGTAATCAACGTAGTATGGACGTTGGCGAATGCTAAGTCGAATTTTTCGTTTAATTCGAACTTTCTGACGTCATGTAATTAAAAATAAACAAATATAAAACAAAGTCGGGCTAGTTACACCACCTACAATTCAAGAACGGCTGGACCGATTTTTATGATCTTTGATTTGTTGGATATGTCTCCGCCCCGAAAATCAGAATAAATAATTATTAAAACATGGGAAAAATTCACGAAAAACATAATAATGAAGGTAATGCACTATTTGATTCTGAGGCGGTACGACGTTCGCCGTGTCAGCTAGTTATTATTAAAATGGCTAAGCATTCTGGAGCGTTTAAGCGACCGACGACGACGCGACGCGACGGACGGTTCGTTTGCGCGGTGTGGTTTTTTAGTGCATGGTCGACTGAGGAAATTAAATATTACTCTAACGCTGCTGAATAAATTAACCTGTATAGATACAAATTGAAATGGGTACTTTACACAAAATAATCAGTTTTTATTTCTAAAAAGCAAAAAGCCAACGTCACGTGGTGTTCCCAGGCGGTCACCCATCCAAGTACTGACCACGCCCGATGTTGCTTAACTTCGGTGATCGGACGAGAACCGGTGTATTCAACGTAGTATGGACGTTGGCGAATGTTCAGTTGAATTTTACGTTCAATATCACACAAAATCTTTGACGTCATTACATTAAAGGATCATGACCGATGATGTATGGAAATCCGTCTTAAGTTGAAACACAATAAATCTTTATTTATTATAGACTGCGCTTTATATACTATTAAATAAAAGTGTTCATTTTCACACAAGTATCCGAGTTTTAAAGTAATTAAACAAATTCGGAGATAACCTAAAAATTATGTCTAAACTACTGACAACTTATAAAATGACCACAGATCACTCATGTAGGTACAAAACAACAAAGAGTTAAAAACAAAACAAGAGAACAGCTCTGCTAATTGAAAAAAAACGTGAATAATCGTGAATAATGAATAACTTTCCTGCGATTCGGATATATTTAAAAATCGATCTTGATTAGGAATAATCGTCATCCCTACCGGTACGTCTGTCATCTGCCTTGACAGTTGCATCTGCGTGAGACGAAACACAAACATAAATATTTTCACAACGGAACTATGAAATACATATACATTAGGTACCTACGTTATGATTATGATATTACTAATTATTTAGCTATTTATGAGTTTAATATCATTTTTGTGATGTTTTTATGTAAAGGCTCATACTTACGTAACTCGTACAAATGAAGAGAACGAAACGTCCATCATGACTACGGAAATGTACCTAGCAATCGTTAATTTACTGTTTATCTTAAAATCATAATTCCGGATACGAAAACAAAATTCGTGAAGTGAAAAGCTTGTAAAAAATAAGCAAATAATTTGTATATTAATTTGGTTTTCATACGTGCAAATTTTCTAGACTGGTTTTGAACAATCTCCTTTAGAGGGCACGTATTAGCACGTATTACCAACCTTGTTGTGAGCGTGACGTGGGTCTATCTATCTTATCTAATTTTATCTAATCGTCAGCGTATTTTATATTAACTAAGTATAAGTACGTAGGTACTAGACGAGATTTTCGTACAATGTCAATTTTATAGTCATTTTGATTCAACGTAGTATGGACGTCGGCGAAACCTTAGCAGTAAAACATGGTCTATTGAAACGAAACCTATTTATTATGATGATAAGTAATAAAATGGGTAATTACCCTCGTTCTGATTCAGCTCTCCAGTGTTGAAGTTCGGGGCTTCGAGAAAAGTTGACACTCCTAGCAATTGTATCCCGCGCTTGACAAAATTGCTCCCATTGGTGCCCTGTAAAATATTTTATCATACAAGCATCAATTAATTTTTAACTAAACTATTGTGACAATTTATAAAAAATTTGGCCTAAACTGGTTATAAAACTCCTACATATTGGTTGTCATTTAGAACATGACATATTTTCCTACTTTTCTAGAAGGGCCGGAAATAACAAATCCTGCAGAATGAAATAGAGGAAGGCGCCATTGGCGTAGGGAGGCATTTTGACTAGGGGGGGGGGGGGCAGCGGTCCAGCTAAACTAACAACAATCATTTAATGAGAGATCATAAATGACGCCTCGTAATAAATAATACCACCAAAAATATTTAATGTAAAGTACCTAGGTTGCCAAGACTTAAATAACACTTTCACTGTTAAAAAGTTATCAGATCTAAAGCCAAGCCCCTAACTCTACCAGGTCTAACTCTACAAACCTTACATACATAATCAGCCTATAATGTTCCCACTGCTGGGACACAGGTCACACAGGTCTCCTCTCTGTGAGAGGGAGTGGGCTGTAATCCACCACGCGGGCCCAGTGCGGGTTGGAAGATGTCACATGTCTTCGAATTTTTGGTTCTAGGACATGCCGATTTCCTCACAATGTTTTCCTTCACCGTTTTGGGAGCAGTGGTGATGAAATAATTTACACAAAGTAAAGCGCTTGTCTGGGTTAGAATCTACGACCTACAACTCGTAATTCGCGGCCGTTACCACTGGGCCACCACTGCCACAAACTTTACATCTTGGACAAAATTTACGGCACTAATAAAAAGCGATTAAACAGTTAGTAATTCTTCAATACTATTGATTTTTCTAGGGTGGGCAATGCCCACACTTGCCCCCAAGCTACGCCTGTGGAAGGCACACCGGCGAAAAAGATATCAAATACACAAATAATACTTACTTTTAAACCAGAAGTCCTTTTTATGTCATGTCAAAAGAAATAAAGTATTGTTAGTTCAAATATTAGAAATAAAAGCCTCATGCAAATGTAAGTCTTTATTGTGTTACCAACACAATGCAAGTGCTAATATAAATAGTACAGTGAGTATTATAATATATATGGTTTAACCCTCAAAGGGAAACGAGGATGTTGTAAATAAAGCCTTTATCTGTCTATGGCGTTCGCATCGTAATTTTTGTACGGATTATTATAATAATAAACTGCCAAGCCGATCGCAAGCGAGTAATTCACAACAATAAGCATTGGATAAGGGGAGGATTTGCAAACCCACGTATTTTTCGACCCTTTCGTCAATGCCAAATGCGAATACACTTTTTCGAATTTTAAATGCAAACAGTTTTGATCTGGTAATATCACAAAAATGAGTATCCAAATTCAATTTATATAAAGCAGATTTTATATTGTTAGGGTCTAAACAGACGGACTGCATTTCAGCTGCAACATCGCAGTTTGGACGCAGTAGACTTAACTGCTTCGAAACCTAGTTATGTCAACTGCATCCAAACGGCGATATTGCAACTGGCATGCAGTTCAAATGCAGACAGTCTGTTTAGACCCATAATATCAGAAGCTTAGTTTAAAATAATGTTTTATCTTAAATACCTACGGGTAACAATATTAGAAATGTTTATAGGTACCCATCATTAGTAGTTTAAAGGGTATAATTTAGTGGCGACTGACCATTTTTTCCGTTGCTAGGTGAAGAGGGACGCGTGCGATATATTTTAGTCCCTGGTTTTTTCATGTTCAACTGGGGCAAAGATTTCTGCAGCGTATCCACGCAGTGGGACGCCGGCTTCACCGCTGCTATCTGGCTCCTGAAACAAAATGCAAAAACCTTTACCTAATGCCTATTTTCACTAAAACTAGCCCATAGCCGTTACCTAAATTAATGTCAATATAAAAACCACCATTTCATTTTAATCGCAGGGTCGACAGTTGAACTCCAATAGTGCAATAATAATATCTAGGCGTTCATATGGTTTTTTCCCATGCATCGACACCTATCTACTGAGAAAAAGGTTTATTATTGTTATTCAATGCCAATAATAAGCCGCTTAGCTCTGTGATCCTTTTTAGGGTTCCATACCTCAAAAGGAATAAACGGAACCCTTATAGGATCACTCGTGTGTCTGTCTGTCCGTCCGTCTGTCACACAGCCAATTTGCTCCGAATCTAATGGACCGATTAAGTTGAAATTTGGCACACATAATATGAATCTCTGTGACAAAAATACAGACGTGTAACGTAAATAAATGAATTTTGAACATATTTTCATTTTTGGGGGGAAAATAGAAAATTAAAAAAAGAAAAGATTCGCAACCTGTACCGTGTGACATATCAAATGAAAGGGCTTACTGTGAGGATCTGAAATATATTTTTTTCATAATTTTAAAGTAAATTGTATTCAATTTATTTAAGAAAATAGACGAAAATTGACCATTCCACCCCCTTATCTCCGAAACTACGGAGCCTAAAATTTTGAATACGGAGCCTAAAATTTTGAAAAAGATACAGAAAATAGTTCTATACATTACAGGAAAATAAGAAGTCTGTGGTCTTAAAACAACATACTATTCAAATTCATATTCTCTCAATATTGTGCGTACAAACTTACATTTTCAGTTGGAATGTATGGGAGAACATGTTCAACTACAATGTTAAGTTTGTTCTTGGGATAAATTCATTCCAACTACGGAACCCTTCATTGTGCGTGGTCCGACACCCACTTGTAGGGAGTCTCAACTGGTAAGAAAAAATCACATCTGGAGCGAGCCCGAGTAAGTGGTCTGTTTTATAAAATTTTAGATTAGGTTATTGATAGATATTTTGGCAATTTTCGATATTTATTCATAAAAAGTAGTATAAAAACAGTGCAAAATTAAAAAAGCCAACGTCACGTGGTGTTCCCAGGCGGTCACCCATCCAAGTACTGACCACGCCCGATGTTGCTTAACTTCGGTGATCGGACGAGGGGGTCTACTCCCTAAGTCCGTCGACGAAGTGAACGGCCCGTCCGACGGTAGCCCGATACGTCGGACTGAACCCTACTCTCTAACGATTTCGGATTCATCAGTTTCAAACGGAATCATAGACAATATTCGTGAACGAAGGACGTATGGCGATAGAGTTGCACTATTTTACCGGTCGATTACCGATTTACTTATTTTGTAATTTTCTAGCTTATTAAATAAAAATTAATACTTTTGTCCTTAGAAAATGACCATATTTTTTAAAGTATACTTTTTTATGTCTTAAAAATATAGAATTGAATTATTTTTGCCATTTTTGTCCGGAAACCGGCATCATCCTGTTAATACCTTTGCCTATTTACTTTTTGAAGGAAATTTTCAAATGAAATGTCAAAGTATAGCATGTTTTTTTCTATGGCTATAGTAGGTACGATGTTGATGCTACGCAGTGGGGTATACCGCGTGCGCCGCGACAGAGAGAGAGAACTCCAATCGCGAACGGATAATACGGACGTACAACGGCGATCCTCCGCGACTCTCAGTCGCAAAGCCATTTTTATATTTTGTACACAATGTGTTTTACTCATTGTATGTTAAAAAAGCCCATTAAATGATTATTTAAAGAAGTGACTTTAAAAAGTTCATAAACTTTGTTAGCCGGGAAGTTTTCTGTATCCTAATTAGCTTTCCATTCCATGGTTAATTGTGTAAAATGTCCCCAACCGCTGCAGCAACTCACGGGCAAATTGAGGCCCTTCTCGATTTTATGGGTGAGAACCAAGAATTGGCTCGGGGATTATTGAGGGGTGCCGACGGGAGAGTTCGCTCAAAACGGCTGTGGGAAAACCTGTGCAGCTCCTTTAACTCAATGAGAAGTTGCACTAAGTCCGTCGAGCAGTGGCAAAGGGTGTGGAAGGGGTAATAAAGCTCAATTAGTTGCAGAAACTTTAATATGTCCTTACTTTCATTCTTGGATCAACACCACTTCGGCGTATGTGTTGAGGCAAAAGAGGTATTAAATCCGCACATACGTCTTCGAATAACTCCCGAGTGAGCCTATAGTTCCCTATGAACTCAACGTCGGGAATACTCGCCAACCTAAAGTTTTGGCGTAAATAATATCGACGTTGCCTCCGCTCTTCCTGTAAAGCTTCTTCAATCAATAAAAAAGCAGCCATAGTTTGAAATTATTTTATTTTAGTAACTTTCGTCGGTAGCACGAGAACTATTTTGATGTCGTATCAACTGACGTAACTATCCGTCAAAACCAGTGTCATGTTCAACTGTTCGGACGGGCAAAAACACATCGGGAGTAGGGACAACAGTCAAATCGCGTTGTCATTCATTCTTCGCTCGGGCCCCGAACGATTCATCCGTTCGTAGGTCATAGGGAGTAGGAAACGCCCGTGACGAAGCCCGAAGCGACGGACTTCGTGCTTAGGGAGTAGACCCCCAGAACCGGTGTATTCAACGTAGTATGGACGTTGGCGAAAACATTGCTCAAATAGTCGAACTCTATTAACACCTGTGATGACGTCATTGTTAGTACTAACCTGTTATCTTCAGGCAAGGACATCGACCGGCAAGTTTTTCGGTTCGCTTCATAAATCCACTTCTCGTGTATTGCAACTAAGGGTTTCACGTTTACTTTAGCAAGGATATCCTCTTCGACATTATACTTGAGGATGTTTCGATCTTGGTTGTTTGACTTCAGAGAGCAAGAACTCATGCGATCTCTCACTTCATCACACTCCAGCGAGAGGAAATTTTGAGGTGGAGTTATTCTGTGAGATAGAAACACATTTTTATATATACAACTAACATCAATTTACATATAAAAACAATCATAGATTATAATATCTTGTACAAAGAATGTACAAATTAGCGCCATCTATCGTTATTAAAATAAAACACATAGGTTGCGATGTAACACATTATTGTCGCTAGTTCTAAATTTTGCCGTAAACTTAAGTGGCGCTACCTACTGAGTAGATGTCGCCTTTACTCAATGTTCTAGCAACTCCTTGTATATTCTGCAGCCCTAGTACTCTTAACTCGGGATTGAAGTCATCGGTCGCTGCCGTGTCGAGCGGTGAACCCGGGGTGGTATGTTCGGCGTACTTAGAATTAACAGCCGTTATTCGCTAGACTAGGCAGACTGTTTATTATGATTACATGCTTATTCATGTATTAATGAAGATCAAACATATTAATTGTAGTCACATTTATTTATATCAATTTAGTACAAATTGGAAAAACAACAGCAACATCAATTTTATTGTTGTCGTATCTTCCTGTAAGGAGTAACTAACTTTATTGCTACATTTTTTTTTACACGAGTGACTATTTATTCAATACACAAATACTGATAGTTTTTTTTTTTAATATTTAAAATGACATCTACTGGGTACGGGGTACTGAGCGCTCAGATACTGTGCGTAAACTTCGATTTAACATTCGCCAACGTCCATACTACGTTGAATACACCGGTTCTCGTCCGATCACCGAAGTTAAGCAACATCGGGCGTGGTCAGTACTTGGATGGGTGACCGCCTGGGAACACCACGTGACGTTGGCTTTTTGCTTTTTATTGGCTTAACTTTGAACTTCCCATTTTTTTAAATATACTGAACAAAAGAGTAGAATTATATTTACAAAAAATTAAAATAACAAAAAATACAAAAATATTTCTCTACTTATAATGCCGACTTTACATTAAAAGTACCTACTTTAAAAATCGTACTAATCAAATAAAAAACAAAAAGCCAACGTCACGCGGTGTTCCCAGGCGGTCACCCATCCAAGTACTGACCGCGCCCGATGTTGCTTAAACTTCGGTGATCGGACGAGAACCGGTGTTTTCAACATGGTATGGACGTTGACAACTTCAAGGCTGAATTAGCAGACTACTATCATACTGTCGATTGACGTCATATACCTAATGAATCTGTGAATTTCACTCAAGGGACAGTGTATTACCTCGAAATAACATTGTAACGACGAATTTAAAAAACACGAAAAAAGCTACTTCTTGCACAATTGTCTTTTTGTCGATAAACAAAATGAACAATGAAGTATGATGCCCAATCGTATTAATTACTAGCTGACCCGGCGAACTTCCTACCGCCTCAGAATTAAATAACGTGACAAAGTTCAATAGGCACGTGGCGCCATCTATTATCATAATAACGTTATTGTTGTTTTCCTCGGGAACAGCACTTTTTTTCGGGGTGAAAGGTACCCTATGTCCGTTTCTGTACACCTGATGACCTGACAACGTATATGCAAAATTTCAGGATGATCTGTTCAGTGGTTTAGGCGTGAAAAGGTAACAAACAAACTTACTTTCGCATTTATAATATTAGTTAGGATCCCAGTAACAAACAAACTTACTTTCGCATTTATAATATTAGTTAGGATCCCAACATCGATAGCGGGTACATAACATATCATCACGCTTGTATTGTGGAAAGGAGTAAGCAGTCAGTTGTGCATAAGTGCACGGAATTTTTGCCAGTTTGTATAAATATTAAATCTCAAGACAAGAGAGGGTGACCCTCCTACTACACTATCAAGCAGACACAAATCGCACCTTTAAAGTAAAACCGTTACTAAACGAAAATTTTCATGAATTAAGGTATCAATGCCATCTATCTAAAATAAACGTAAACTACAAGATAAATTTGTTATATTATAAACAGAGATCTATCATAGAAACTCATTAAACATCTTAAAAAACCATGAGCTCACATTTTATTTACAAAAAACAGTGACTATTTTCTAATTTTGGCTCCCCTATAAAATTTCATAATTTCGTTTAGTAACGGTTTTACTTTAAAGGTGCGAAATCTTGAATCTGGGCTGCTGCTGACAAAATTCTTAGTAAGAGTATTAATATGCTAATTGGTACATACGTAATGTATTATAATAAAATAAAAAAATACCTCCGTAATCCAGTAAAGGAGTCTCGAATTCCAGTGTCGATACTTTCTGGGGAAATGATAGAAGTAGTAGGTTGTTGGTAGTTATTGTCCAGATTATTTGTATTGCTGTCACACGACGTGTTCATCGGCGTAGTGGGTGTCTCGGGAGATGAGTCGTTCATGGTTTTACGTTCTAGAAGCAAAATGGCAAATGATTACTACACGAAAGTAGCACTGGAGGACTATAAAAATCAAACGAAAGAAGGGAACGCGATTCTCAACCTACGATTCATCACTCACTCGACAACATAAAAGGTAAACATAATAGAATACTAGCTTTTGCTCGCGGCTTTGCCCGCGTGGAGGTCGGTAAATATCCCACTGGAACGTGATACCGGGATAAAAGTATCCTATGTTAACCCAGGCCATTGTCTACCTAGACAGTTTCGCATTTATAATGCTATAGTTTAGTATACTTAGATCCAGCAGTGCTATGTCCAGCAGTGGAACGCTATAGGCTGATGATGATACTTAGATAAACATTTTTCATGATTCCATACCTTCTTTTTCCGGCGTCACAGAATCATCTTTAGTTTTTTCTGTGGCACTTATATCTCCGGACAGCCACGCATTCTTCCTAAGTTTATTACTGCGTGCAATAGGCGTATTCGGTAAACTGTAGTTCTTTATATCGAAGTTATACGTCGACTTCTCATTGCTATTCCTATCTTTCAGTAAAGGTTTGATCGAATCAAAGTTGTATTCAGGAACTTTTATGTGCAGCGGTTTATAAGATTTAGGAGTGAAACTTCTACTGAGCTTCGTATTAGGGCGTTCAACGCTTTGGTTTTTGGTCCTGTCGTCGTTTGCAAGGATAACAGTACGATTCGGACTGAAAATGCTACAGTATTCTGTAGAATCACTCCTGTGTAAACTGCCTGGAGTGTCCATTTCTTTGATCCTTGTTTTTATTTTAGCTATAGGGGTAGAACAGGCACTGGACAAGTCTTTGTCTGGTAAATGTTCGTATCTTATATTAGGGGTATGGTTGTTTTGGTCATCGTCGGAGATGAAGCATTTCTCTGCGACGGACATGGAGTTAAGACGAGTATTTCTTATAGTTTCGTATAGGGGGCTCGAGTTGCTCTTGCTGCATTCTTTCTCGCTTTCGGTGGAACTTTCTCGAACGTTGTGGATAACAGCTTTGTGTTCGACGTTTTGTGGGCTAACGCACTCGGAGTCGGTTGGAGAGGTCGTGTCCCAGGCAGTTGAACTGAATGTGGACCTTTTGGTTTGTAGACGGGCTGGGATAATTATGTAGCCAAGTTCATCCAAGTTACGCTGTAACAAAAAAAAAAATTTTTGGAATAATGAGTAGTTTGGAAAAGCAACAAGTAATTTTTATTCATCACTAGCTAACCCGAAATACTTTGTCCAGTTCAAACAAAAGTTCATACAAAAATCCCATAGATGAAAGGAATTTCCGTTTTTCCCATTTCCCGGGATTTTTTTCCCTAAAAACCTAATTCGGACTATTACGAACACTTTAGAACAAAAAAAAACGCCAAATCAGTCCAGCCATCAAGTGATACGCTTATTACTAAACGAACAGCATTTTGAGACACAAAAAGCTGTTAATAAAAAATACATTTCAAGTACAATAACACCCCGCTTTAAGCGAGGGAATCGAGGGATACGTTCCGGAAAACGGGTTTATCGGGGTTTACGATTAAACATACATAGTCAAAACTTAATACAAAAATACGAATGTTTTGAATCAATCACTTTAATTCTAAGAACATTTTATGCAGTATTATATGTTATTTTTACTGAAAAATACATCTATTGTCTCTTGGGTAGCGTTTCTTTTATGTTTTTGTAAAATACGTTCATAACACCCAACGCTGTTTTATTGTTTGACACACGGTGAAAACACGGTCTTCATCATTGTCTAGTCTTTCTCATTCCCGCGACCAAAGAGAAGTCAATGACTATGTATAGCGCCATGAAAGATGAGACTTGACCCCACCTCCCGCGTTCATTCCGCCGCCCCTATGACGTCCGATCACGTCCCGCGCTCAGAGCCTCAGACCTCATACCGCTAAAGAGACCTAAAATCGTGTACTGCGCAAGTCAAACCACGTGGTGTGTCAAGTCTCATCTTTCGTGGCACGCATTGTACATTATGTTCATTGGTATTACTGTAAGGAAGTCGGTGTTAGTCAAAAAGAACTGCAAAATGCAAAAAGCCAACGTCACGTGGTGTTCCCAGGCGGTCACCCATCCAAGTACTGACCACGCCCGATGTTGCTTAACTTCGGTGATCGGACGAGAACCGGTGTATTCAACGTAGTATGGACGTTGGCGAATGATCGGTCGAATTTTACGTTCAATATCATAAAAAATCAATGACGTCATTACACTAAATTTAGAGGGCACGTATTAGGTAAATCAAACTTGTAAGCGTGAGTCAATCTAATTTTTTTATCTTATCGTCAGTGTATTTTATCACACTAATATTATAAAGCCGAAAATTTGTATGTGTGTTTATATGTTTGTTACTTCTTCACGCTCAAACGACTGGACCAATTTTGATAAAATTTTGTATGGAGGTAGCTGACACCCTGGATTAACATATAGGCTACTTTTTATCCCGATATTCCCACGGGATCGACACTTACGCGGGTGAAACCGCGGGGCGCAGCTAGTATTACTATAAGTACATTTTCGTACAATGTCAACTTTATAACGTCATTTGAATAAACATAGTTTTTTTTCATACAATTTGTAAAACGTGTCAGCATTTTTTATACGTTCGAAAGACGGTTCGCTTGCGCGGCCACGAAACTATCGCTTAGGGCGTTTTTTCGCTACACGCGTCGAAAATGGCTATTTCCCCCTAAACAAACAGCAACTTTACATTGGTGTAAATAAAGTTGATTTTGTTTTTTGCTGCTCGACGCTAACTGTTGAAGCGCAGAGCACAAAACTCTATTGGCGTTCATTTCGTGGCCCTGGGGTTAATGTTTAAAACTGCTGATTGTTGGGGAAGTAGTCACAACTACTGATAAATGAAAATGTTGAAATAAATTGGTACTTTATTACTATTATCACAAAATATTTAAAAAAATTATAGACTTCAAGAGTTTTTATTTCTCAAAAGCAAAAAGCCAACGTCACGTGGTGTTCCCAGGCGGTCACCCATCCAAGTACTGACCACGCCCGATGTTGCGTACGTAGTATGGACGTTGGCGAATGCTTACTCGAATTTTACGTTTACTATCATAAAGACGTCTCTATGACGTCATTCCATTACATTTAGAGACGTGTCAGTGTCATGTAAAACAGAAGCTTGTTGTAAGGGTGACTCACTTCTTATTTTTTAACAAATCGTCAGCGTTTTTTGAGTAGATTAGATGTATTTATATTACTGTCCATAAGCTTAAGACGGTAGTTGGACTGAACAGGTAAAATAATATTATGTTCCTACAACAAAATGCAAAAAGCCAACGTCACGCGGTGTTCCCAGGCGGTCACCCATCCAAGTACTGACCGCGCCCGATGTTGCTTAACTTCGGTGATCGGACGAGAACCGGTGTATTCAACGTAGTATGGACGTTGGCATTTAGAACACCCAATTTTACTTTCACATTAATTACCTACTGAGTACTTATAGTCCGACCGCGGCAGATTTGCCAAAGATGTAAGATGTGTGTTGTTTTCGTCTAGTTAGCTCGGAGATTTAGACGAAAACTTTTATCAATTTTATTCAATTTCGAGCGGCCATTGTTGTTTACATCTTTGGCAAATCTGCCGCGGTCGGACTGTACAGTGATTGGTATTATAATAAATAATTTACCTTCACATTTTGCAGTGTGTTCTGCAGCACTTCCAGTTCTATTCTCTCGTGTCGCTGAAGTGTTAGTCCAGATTCAAATAAGGACAGTAAACATCCAGGGTAGGTGCCATCTTTTGGTAGTGGTATGCCTGTTTTCCAAAGTGTGTATTGTTCCTTCAATTTTTCGTAAGTGAGATTCTTCCACGGCATTGCAGCTGATGAAAATAAAGAAAAGTATGATTATTATAGGTGCCTTGTCCTTTGATTGATAATCTTACTCCAGTAAAGACTTACTATCATTCACAATCTGAATGATTTGAATCCATTGCTTCATATATTATTATTCGAAAAAAAAATATCGGCTCAACAACGTAAATAAAGCAATAAATGTTGTTGAACTGTCAGAATGAAAGCCATTGACTACTGATACAGGCCGACCGCTTAACTGAGACGTTGTCTGAAGTAGCTGTGCGGTGCGGGAGGGGTGATTGTTGTCACAAGTTAACGAATCACAGAGCTCTCACATCACGTCACCACACCCCTCGCGCTGCTACCTCAGGCAACGTCTTAGTCGGTCGGCCACCATGGTCGTCTTTTTACTATAAAAGGTTACTAGGTATTATTTTAACACTAGGGCTGGATCCACTGTGAGAGCCTAGCGCGGTTGACAAAGCGACGAGCATGAACTACAGAACTACCCAACATTATGATGAAACTGCCGTCCTCGTCTATAGTGTATTAGGCAAACATAACACCACTTTTACTTATTTTATTAGGGGTTTATTTATAAACGTTGCTTAAAGTTAAGAGACGTTTAAAATTAAACTTCAAAAATGTATGGTTAAACAGTCGCTAATCTATACTTAACTTTAAGCAGCGTTTATAAATAAACGGGCTATTGTTAACTATACATGATTTTGTATGTACTGTTGTTAGCAAACCAAATAAATAAGTAATGTTTTACGTAGCGTTTGCATGTTTGATACTTCGCGCGGTTCGCGTATTGAAAGAGCTACAGTTGAGGTATAACGTTGTAATAAATGCTCAGTACTTCCAACCGTTGTGTTCAGATAAGTTTACTTACCATTATAACTCTCCCACAGTGCCAATGTCTGGCACTGAGCGAATACACGTCACTCTTCGAGCACGGGTACACCAAGCCTTCGTCATCCGGTACAAACAACTCCAGCACCTGCCATCTATATCGTTCAGAATACTTTTTACACAAGTTTACTTACCATTACAACTCTCCCATAGTACCAGACATAGAGAGTACACGTCACTCTTCGAGCACGGGTACACCAAGCCTTCGTCATCCGGTACAAACAACTCAGGCGCCTGCCATCTGTATCGTTCAGATTTCTGATACATTTTGTAGTCCTTCGAGGTAGCATTGGACGAGATGTAAGTCTCCGATGGATGCGCTGATATTAAAGGCTCGAATTCTGCACGTTCTGCCACACGGGTATCTGTAAAAATAATTAGATAACGTTAAAATATTTAATTGATCAAAAGTTTTGAAGAAAGGATAGATTTTTTTATCACCATTAAAAATTTTAAAGGGTGTTCTACCCATAGGTAAATCTTCCTGCATAACCAAAAAACCAATTTCACGCTTTATTTTCGAACGCATAAAGTACAAAGTTGTTCAAACATCAATTTAAGCACAAGCATAAAGCTGATTTTCCATCAGAGATGTCCTATGCTACGTTGCGATGGATGCGATTGATATCCACCAATTAAATTCATTGGTCCACTATAGCATAGCACTGGCGGAAACGGGTTCAACTAAGCTATGTTTTTTTTGCGGAAGGATGCGTGCCATGGACGAGAGCTATGGATGGGCGAGTGGTGTAGCTATGTGCAGAGCAGAGTACTCCCCGTGCCTTCCCTACTATCGATACATCGCATAGCTCGAGCGGCGCAACTTCCTCGCATAGCTACCCCACGGCGCGGCGTATTTTCATAGCACATCTTACTCGCTCTGTTATACAGCTTAGCATTAGTGGAAACGGTCGCATTGTTTCGTAGCTTAGCTTTCACATCCTCGCAGCATAGCTGCATAGCGCATAGCACATCTCTGGTAGAAAAGCAGCCTTAAACGGCTCCTCGAACGGTTACAAGTTAGATAGCACTTTATGACGCTGAAATAAGTTGCGCTTTTCCATGTCATAAATCAACCCTATGTTCTGCTGCGTTGACGCTGTCTCTAAATAGGTACAGTCGCCATCAGATATATTGTAGCAGACAAGGTGACCAAATACTTCTGAACAATTTAAAATGTCAATAAGTTCCATACACTACAAATTACCATTAATATCTGAACATCCATTACTTCATTCATATCTGAGCAGATGCTTGTCAATAATTTCTATACAAACAACTAACCAAAAATATCTGAACACTTACAATTATACCGTCAAGCGTATCTACGCAGATGGGGTAGTCTTAGATATCTGAGCAGTTGAGGAAAAATTGCAGTAGGAAATGCTTCCAACTTTACAATAAATACAATATACAGGGTGTGTCGTAAGTAGTTGTAATGTTTTTTCTGGTGTACAATAAAGTATATATAAATAAATAAATAGTGGTCGTACCGGTAAGGATTCGATATACCAGATAATTTACTATAATATATTATAATTTTAAACATTTTAGTTGTATACTATGATGACCCTGGCAGTTTATAACATTTTGTAGTTTTGAGTCTTGTCATGAATTTTTTCCGGGAGTTTTGAAAATTGGTTATTTTATTGAGTTCGACGTGTTCTCTTCGAATTTTCACTTTGTCGCTCATTGTTTTATCTTTGCCGCTCGCACCGCCATATTGGAAAAATGGCGCCTAATAGCAGTTTTTTGACAATTCATTTTACGATAACACATTAATCAACAAAATGAAACTAGAGAAAATTTCCTTCAATTTATGTCTTCACAATTTTTTGGTAAAATCAATAGTCATTTATGCCTTTGCGGTAGAACTCTGGGGAAAATGTGAAAATTCGAAGAGAATACGTCGAAAATTCGAAGAGAACACGTCAATAAAATCACCAGTTTAAAAACTTTCCAGGTAAAACTACCAAATGACTAGACTAACCACAGATTGTCAAGTCGATAGTCCTTTTTGGTTCGTCCTTTATTTCACGCAGTAACGAATTAGGTAAGCTCAGTGTTTGTCTGCGTAGATACACTTGACGTTGTAAGTGTTCAGATATTTTTGGTTAGTTGTTTGTATAGAAATTATTGACAAGCATCTGCTCAGATATTAATGAAGTAATGAATGTTCAGATATTAATGGTAACTTGTAGTGTATGGAACTTATTGACATTTTAAATTGTTCAGAAGTATTTGGTCACCTTGTCTGCTACAATATATTTGATGGCGACTGTACGTACACACGGCTACACATCAAGCTACACATAACCAGTATAAGCTGACTTCTGATTGTACGAAAAATCTATACAATGCGAGGTCAGCTAAAACTGGAAATGTATAGCTTGATGTGTAGCCGTGTGTACAACATTTCGGGTAAGTGCTTTTATTACAAACTTTAGTTAGATAAAGTATTTTTTTAATAAAAAAAAAAACTAATGACAAAAAGCACTACAAAATGCAGCAAAAAGCCAACGTCACGTGGTGTTCCCAGGCGGTCACCCATCCAAGTACTGACCACGCCCGATGTTGCTTAACTTCGGTGATCGGACGAGAACCGGTGTATTCAACGTAGTATGGACGTTGGCGAGTGCTAAGTCGAATTTTTCGTTTAGTATAAACTTTATGACGTCATTTATTTAAAGTAAAATACCTAAGCATTATGGAACAATTGAAATTATGATTCGCTTGCGCGCTGTGTGTTAGTACGTTCAACTGAACTGGGACATTAGACTAACGCTGCTGAATATTGTTTTTTTGATAGCAAAAGCTATCAAAAAACAATACAAGTTATCTGACCATTGAAAAATCAACCCTAGTTATTATATTATTATAGTTTATATGTTATCTTAAATTATGTAAATAAAGAGTTTATAGATACTATATATCATCAATAACCCTAGTTATAATTAAATATAAATAGGCGCTAACATAAAAATAAAATATTAAAAAACAGCAAAAAGCCAACGTCACGTGGTGTTCCCAGGCGGTCACCCATCCAAGTACTGACCACGCCCGATGTTGCTTAACTTCGGTGATCGGACGAGAACCGGTGTATTCAACGTAGTATGGACGTTGGCGAGTGCCAAGTCGAATTTTTCGTTTAGGATAAACTTAATGACGTCATTTATTTAACGTATAATACCTAAGCATTATGGAACATTTGAAAAATGATCGCTTGCGCGCTGTGTGTTAGTACGTTCAACTGAATGAATTGGGACATTACACTAACGCTGCCGAATAATGTCACCATGTTTAATTAGGAGCTTATTTTCCAATAGTCAGATAACTTTTATCTATTCTAATCTAATTGCAATGGTTGCCATTTACCATACAAAAGCTATCAAAAAAACAATAAAAGTTATTTCTGACCATTGAAAAATCAACCCTAATTATAATTACATAAAAATAGGCGCTAACATAAAAACAAAATATAAAAAAAAAAACAGCAAAAAGCCAACGTCACGTGGTGTTCCCAGGCGGTCACCCATCCAAGTACTGACCACGCCCGATGTTGCTTAACTTCGGTGATCGGACGAGAACCGGTGTATTCAACGTAGTATGGACGTTGGCGAATGCTAAATCGATTTTTTAGTTTAGTATCAGCTTTGTGACGTCATCTATAGAACATTTGAAAGATGTATCGCTTGCGCGCTGTGTTAACAGAACTGGGACATTACACTGACGCTGCCGAATAATGTCACATGTTTAATTAGGGCTAATTTACCAATAATCAGATAACTTTTATCTATTCTAATTGCGACAGTTGGTCATATTTTCCATAAAAAAAAGCTGTCAAATCGCAATAGGTTATCTGACCATTGAAAAATCAACCCTAATTACATGACAAATAGGCGCTAATATAATAATAAAATAAGTATTAAAAAGTAAGTAGCTAAAAAACTAAAGCAAAAAGCCAACGTCACGTGGTGTTCCCAGGCGGTCACCCATCCAAGTACTGACCACGCCCGATGTTGCTTAACTTCGGTGATCGGACGAGAACCGGTGTATTCAACGTAGTATGGACGTTGGCGAGTGCTAAGTCGAATTTTTCGTTTAGTATAAACTTTATGACGTCATTTATTTAAAGTAAAATACCTAAGCATTATGGAACAATTGAAATTATGATTCGCTTGCGCGCTGTGTGTTAGTACGTTCAACTGAACTGGGACATTAGACTAACGCTGCTGAATATTGTTTTTTTGATAGCAAAAGCTATCAAAAAACAATACAAGTTATCTGACCATTGAAAAATCAACCCTAGTTATTATATTATTATAGTTTATATGTTATCTTAAATTATGTAAATAAAGAGTTTATAGATACTATATATCATCAATAACCCTAGTTATAATTACATATAAATAGGCGCTAACATAAAAATAAAATATTAAAAAACAGCAAAAAGCCAACGTCACGTGGTGTTCCCAGGCGGTCACCCATCCAAGTACTGACCACGCCCGATGTTGCTTAACTTCGGTGATCGGACGAGAACCGGTGTATTCAACGTAGTATGGACGTTGGCGAAAGCCAAGTCGAATTTTTCGTTTAGTATCAACTTTGTGACGTCATCTATGGAACATTTGAAAGATTTATCGCTTGCGCGCTGTGTGTTAACTGAACTGGGACATTACACTAACGCTGCCGAATAATGTCACAACTGACATGTTTAATTTATTAGGGCTAATTTACCAATAATCAGATAACTTTTATCTATTCTAATTGCGATAGTTGGTCATATTTTCCATAAAAAATCTGTAAAATCGCAATAAGTTATCGGACCATTGAAAAATCAACCCTAATTATAATTACATAAAAATAAAATATTACAAAACAGCAAAAAGCCAACGTCACGTGGTGTTCCCAGGCGGTCACCCATCCAAGTACTGACCACGCCCGATGTTGCTTAACTTCGGTGATCGGACGAGAACCGGTGTATTCAACGTAGTATGGACGTTGGCGAAAGCCAAGTCGAATTTTTCGTTTAGTATCAACTTTGTGACGTCATCTATGGAACATTTGAAAGATTTATCGCTTGCGCGCTGTGTGTTAACTGAACTGGGACATTACACTAACGCTGCCGAATAATGTCACAACTGACATGTTTAATTTATTAGGGCTAATTTACCAATAATCAGATAACTTTTATCTATTCTAATTGCGATAGTTGGTCATATTTTCCATAAAAAATCTGTAAAATCGCAATAAGTTATATGATCATTGAAAAATCAACCCTAATTACATATAAATAGGCGCTAATATAATAATAAAATAAGTATTAAACAGTAAGTAGCTAAAAGATGAAGGCAAAAAGCCAACGTCACGTGGTGTTCCCAGGCGGTCACCCATCCAAGTACTGACCACGCCCGATGTTGCTTAACTTCGGTGATCGGACGAGAACCGGTGTATTCAACGTAGTATGGACGTTGGCGAGTGCTAAGTCGAATTTCACGATGACTAACAACCTGATGACATCATTTACAGAAAAACAGTTTCAGTTATGTTGCGAGTCTGCAAATCAGTATGTACTTTGTACCAACTGTAAAAGCGCTGTTCATTTAACGTTGAAGCGTTAACAAACATGATATGAATTTATAAACGGAATAATCCACTTCTTTATCCATTATTTCATCTCATAGCTGTCGATATTTATACAAATAAAATAAAATTGAAGTGTCTCTTTGTAATATTGTCAAAATAACAGCTTTTTACTAAATGCATATTTATGAAATTATGTACGGTACTCAACTCATAATTGTTTTTTTTATTGTTGTCTTCTTTTCTGTCTGTCTGTCTGTTTGTTCCGGCTAATCTCCAAAACGGCTGTACCGATTTTGAAGGGACTTTTAACTGGCAGATAGCCGATGTTATAACTTTATAAGGTGTAACTTAGGCTACTTTTGATTTAGAAAAAGTACATTAATGTTTTCCGACTTGCACGCGAACGAAGTCCCGGTATAATTGTTTTATATAGGAAGCTGAGAAACAATTATTTCAACATGGCGTGAATAAACAATGGCAATAATTCTGTTAGGTATACTGAAATGTATCATCACATCGCACTAACATTACCGTTCTGTCTAGACTATAAAAGGCATTGATGCTGAAGCAATAAAAAACAAGGAATTCAATGTTAGTCGGAGAAAGCTTTCAGTCAATAACAATACATTATGTCGCCTTCACCACAGTAAATGATAATGCCTTTAGATTACATAAAACGTATAAATGCGGGTCCTTTTCAGCAAACGGTTAACATAAGTACCAAACCAAATCGTACCAGGCTAACAAAAAAAAAAAAAAAAATCGACGGTTTTTTCCTTGTTTGCATTGACTGACACGGTAACTGTTTATAGGACATCTGGCTAGACGCGGACACATCCGATGAGGCAACTTTTGATGACCGGATGAAGGCTAAGATCAGGTCAAAGAATCTTGGAAATTGCTAAAGCGCATTGGGCTGACGACAGCATCATCTTCTTCTCATGTCAATGGTACTCTTCCTCGTTGTTTTTATTTTTCTTTTGTTATATAGTTTGAGCCCGGTAGGTGACCACGTTGATTGCGGCATTCTTTAGGTTATCCAAGGTGCAGGTGAACGGGCACTTACGACACTCCAGCAAGTGGGGCATGGTCATCGACATCATCAAAAGTACGGTATACTGGATAATAAAAAAAAAAAAAAATAAAAAATAAAAATAGTTTATTGTCACAAATCAGCAAATAGTTACAATTTTGTGTTCGAAGCCTCCTTTTAGGCAGATAATGCCTGTGTTAGAAGGCTCCGCTCTTCCATAACAATGGTATAGTTATCTAAATTATGCGTGACGTGTAGCATGATGTGAGGTGTGTGTTGTGACGTGAAGTGGTGTGTGTGAAGTTAAAGTATTGTGTGTTGTGATATGATTGTGATGTATGTTGTGATGTTAATGTGGTGTTTGTGATTTGATGTGAATATGATATTATATAAAATGAGGTGTATGAATAATGTGTGATTTGTCTGATTACTCAATCTGTTGTAACAGAGCCTCCGTTTTATCATAGGAAAGTGTTTTAATCCAATTTACTAAGCTTGTTTTACAATTGTACCTATTTTTATTATGAACATACACGTATTTGTTTATTTTGTTGTATAATTGAGCTGAACGTTTGTGTAGTTGTCTGCTAGTGAATTTCAATTTAGTTCGGGGAATATCTGCGATTATATCTTTTCTTCTTTTTGATTGGGTACTATTATTATATGGTAGAGACTTATGTTTCCTGAGAACGACTTGAACAATGTACAATTTCCTTACAGAGAGTAAATTACTAATTTGATACAAGCTTTCCGTAGAGAATCTTCTTTTTTTAAAATACATAATTTTGATTAAACTTCGCTGAGCTCGTTCCAGGGTTAAAAATTTAGTTTTAGCCGCTCCTCCCCACACTGGGATACAATAAGTGAGGACCGATTGCACAAGAGCAGTATATACTTCATTAAGAAGATTCCTGGTACGATTTTTGCCTTCTACAAAAAATTTAGTTGGAATCACAAATCTTAATGTTATAAACATCCAGCTGAGTTTCCTGATTCTATTGCTGACTTGCTCAAGATGGGGATACCAGGACAATGTTTGGTCTAAAATAACTCCTAAGTATTTAGTTTGTGGAACTTTTTTAAGACATGGGCAGCTGCAAATATCGTTTTGTGTGTTACCACACTCGTGTATTATTATTTTAAAATCTTCGGCTGGTTGCGTGCGGTTACTTACACTAAAACAGATGTAATTAGTTTTTAGTACATTTAAGGACAACAAGTTATTTTTAAGCCAATTAGCTATTTGAGCCATTCCTATTTCGGCAGTTTGCTTGACATCTGCCCAGGAGCTACCAGAAAAAACAATAGCTGTGTCATCGGCGTACGCAAAGACTTTGGCGTTTTTTAATTGAATGTTACAAAGGTCATTAATGTAAAGCAGGAAGAGTGTAGGGCCAAGTACGCTACCCTGCGGTACGCCGTATGACACATCCATTTCATCACTAACGTAGCGTCCTATCTTTACTCTCTGTTTCCTATTATTGAGATAATCACTGAGCAAGCTGAGCGCATTACCTCTTATTCCAGCTTGTTCCAGCTTGTTGACAAGGATTGGGATAGAGACGGTGTCAAACGCCTTTTTAAGGTCTAAGAATACTGTTAAGCATGTGCTTCCACCATCCAATTGTTCAATCACCTGTGAACTTAATGCAGTAACTGCGTCCTCGGTACTTAAACCTTGTCTGAAGCCAAATTGAGACTGAGACAATAACTTGAATTTATTAAAATACTTCATCAATCTAATATTAATAATTTTCTCTAAAACTTTAGATATGGATGGTAGAATCGAAATGGGCCTATAATTATTGACGTCATCTCCGTCCCCACCCTTGTGAACTGGGATTATAACAGACTGTTTTAACAGAGCTGGGAATGTACCATTTTGGAAACAAAGATTAGTGAGGTGAGTTATTATAGGGACAGCTTCATGACTGATTAGTTTTAGGAATTTCGTCGATATATTGTCCCAACCAGCAGCACTATCCGATTTCAAGTTCATTAAAATTTTATAGACCTCAGAATCATCTGTTTCAAATAGCACGAATGTATTAAGTTGCGGTCCTATTCTAATTGAATGTCTAGTATAGTCTTTGTTATTAGTTCCTGGTTGAATTTGTTGAGCTAAGTGCATACCAATTTTAGCAAAATAATCATTTATATAATTAATAGATTCCATAGGCTTTGATTTAATATTTAATAGTTCTAAATTTTGGCTTTTTGATTTACTTGTGTAGGTGATATTTTTAATATTTTTCCAAAGTAATTTATTATTTGATATAGAGTTTTTAATTAATTCTCTTTCATATTTCCTTTTTAATTTTTTTATCAAATTCGTACAAAAGTTTCTGTATCTCGTATAGGTAATTTTTACAACTTCATTGTGTGGATCATTACGACATTGCCTTTGCATTTTATTGCGGTTTCTGATGCATCGAAGGATGCCGGTGGTCATCCAAGGTTTGATGATGCGTTCACTGTTTGGGATATTTTTTGAACGAGTGTTGTCATTTATTACACTGGTTAGAATGTTAACAAAATAATTAATTAAAAAATCAGGATCATCACAGAACAACAGATTTGATAAGTTTTTTTCCTGAAGATCTTTCAGAGCTTGTTCGAAATTTATTGTAGTAGTTGTTTGAATAGGTTTCTGAACATTTTTTAACTTAGATAAGGAAAGAAGAGTAGTATAGTGGTCAGAGATCGAAGTGTGTAAAATGGCGATAGCTGCCGAGAACTTGGTTTTATGTAATTTCAACATAAAATGGTCAAGACAGTTGCGTTCTCTAGTTGCCAGTAAATGTCCGGGAAGTATGCCAAATAATGAAAGCATATTAAGGTAGTTGACTCTATTTTTATAATCTTGGGACGATTCATTGTGCCCTGGCTTGATATTAATATTTATATCGCCAGCTATAATAATGTTTTTCTGCGATTTTTGAGTCTCTAGATGTGAACTAAGTGAGTCAATAAAACTGTCAGTATTTGTATTCGAGGGAGAGCGGTAGATACAGTACACAATGATGCCCAATAAATCCAATTTTAGGCAGGATGCCTGGGTAAGCTGTATTTCCTCTACTTTAAGTTTTAGGGAACTTTTGACATAAACAACTACTCCGTCATTTTGATTCAGCTGTCGAGACGTTATATAAGACTGATAATTATTCATTTGGGGAATAGCTTTATTGATATTTAATCTACATTCTGTTAGAATTATTATATCCGGATCGAAATCAATAGAAGATAAAGTGATTAGTAGGCTATCAAAATTACAGTATATACTACGAATATTTTGTGATACAATAGTAAGATCGTTTTTATTAATTTTTAAATGCTTGTGTAACTCTGAAGAATCGCATTCAACAGTTCGGGCTATTTTAATGCTATCGATGTCAGATATGGTTTGATGTGTATTATCCATTTATATAGTAAATTGGTAGAAATTTCATCGCAAGTAAGTAGGTGCATATATGAAGATGAATTGGTTTTAGAACTGCATATAGTTTAGTTGTAATCAGGCTTACATTGGAAGACTGTATTTTGTGGATTTTTAGCATAAGTACGCAAGTGTAAGTGAAATTGAGTGTTTGATTATGTTGTCTATAATGTGAAAATGTGTGAGGGTACATGATTGAGCTGTGTGTGCGAGAGTAGGTTAGTTTAATGTGTAAATAACTTAATTTTATAATGAGCAACAGAATACAACGATACAGAGTGGAAAAAAAATTAAAAAATAAATCAGAGACAGTTTGAAAATTCCACACGACAAAACACAGGTTTAGGGTTTTAACTGTTAAATTAAGGCAATCTAAAAAATCGAGAAAATATAGTCATTGATCTAGTAAAAGTTTTTGTACCTGTTCTTCAGATCTAATGTGAATAGTTTGACTAGATTCATTCTTTTTCACGTAAACTTTTCCGTATGCAGTCCAGCAAAACTTGTACAATCCAGATTTAGTTAGGTCTCTTGCCAGGAAGTGTAAACGAGTGCCCTTAGGTGTTAAATGCTCAGATACAAAGACTGGGGTGTCTTCTTGAACTTTCATTCCCATATGAATACAGCGCAATTTGTTTTGGTGTTTTATATTGTATGCTTTGGCCATTTTCAGGATCTCTGTTTTCATGATTGTGGAGCCAGTTTCTACAACGATAGGGGTGTTTTGTTTTTCAGCTGTTTTTCCACGTACTCTGTAGATATCCCTGATGTCGTGTTTCTTAACACTGCATTCAAGGTTTTGAAAGAGACACATAGTCATTTCAAGAAGATCCTCTTTAGTTTCATCTTTTTTTCTTGGTACATTTTTTATGACTAAATTACTTTTTCGCGCTCCCATCTGTGTTTCCTCAATCTTATTTTCCAGCATAGCGATACATTTCTTATCTTCCACAGACTGCTTCTCAAGGTGTATTATCTTCGCTTTAAGTTCTTCATTTTGAGCTGATAAAAATTCAATTGAATGTTGAATGGTAATGTTGGACTGGTGAATCTCTTTTAATGTTGCGTTAATTTTTTTAATCTCATTTCCCTGTTTTTCCGAGAAAATTGTTAGCATTTTCTTTATCTCCTCTTTAAATTCGTTTAATTGCGTAGTAACAGTGTCCTCCATATCGTCCCTGGTTCTCTTTACTCTTTGGAAAACAAAGTTTGGTGGTGTTTCAACAGTTCCCGCTATGTGAATTTCTGTGTCCGATACAGATCTGTCCATAGATGAGTCCATTACTACCAGGAGGTAAAAGCGTATAAGGAGTTAAACGTACACGTAATGCGCAAGCGACGGGGGACGTCCTTCGCAAATTATTAGCTAATGACTTTGCGGTGTGCGCTCGTGATTGGGCGTCCTTGGAATTCCTTTCACTTTTGGGCGGTGCTAATGTAACTGTTGTCGTCCAGTAGCGTAAGGAAGGCGAGTCCTTTTTGCACCAGCCCACTTTGAAAGCACCATACACGCTTTTAATTAATTAGTGTGAGTCTTCTTACGTGCTTGGGGGCAGGTCCGCAGGTCTCACGAAGTGGCGGTGGTAGTGGAGTAGGAGTGCGCTCCCGCGTAGTACCTTCTGCGCAGACACTCGCGTTTTTTCACCTCCTCAGTTCTATGTGATCCTATTTTATTCGATGGATTTAATTTGTATAAATTGAGTTTAAATATTTTAAATAAAACAATACAGCTCTGGGGCACGTTATCACCGTACGGCGGTCCGAGGGGAAGAGCAATGCAAAAGCAAAGGAAAAGCAAAGGATGAGGGACGCACTAAACCGTGGAGTATGGCAAAAAGGAAACGAAGCCTAGAAACAGATTTATATCTCTGCTAGGAACAGGTGAATAATATATTCTTATCTTCTTCTTAGCGTGTCAGTAGCAATCTAAATGGACTCGGCCCAGAATTCGGCTACTTGTTTGGCGCCATCACCAGTGTCCATCAGTTCCTGTAACGTGAAGCTGCCAGTGTCCCATCGTTTGTGGAACGGCACCACATTTACACTCCATATTCTTATAATTTGTTGTAGACAGTGTCATCTGCCTAGCCTTTTCCCAACTATATTGGGGTCGGCTTCCAGTCTAACTGGATGCAGCCGAGTACCAGTATTTATATTATAGACAGTGTATGTAACATAAATAACATCACGCGCGTAATGCCGTAAGGGAATGGAGGTAGAGGTGTAGCTACCGTTCACCCACAGACCACAGCACAGTTTATGTAATGTAAAATTTTACATGCAATAAACGTCATAATATATTTCATACGGCTGTAAGCCATACATCTTTCCGACCGTTTCATAATGTTCAACATAATTATTATTGTCTTTATGATAATTAATGTAAGGCCGGCTCCACACGCTGGCCCCAACGTCGGTCCCAACGCTACTCGTCCAACGTGTGGATCTAGAAAATAGCATTTGCACCAACATTGGGACGAGCCATTTTCTAGATCCACACGTTGGACGAATAGCGTTGGGGCCAATATTGGGGCCAACGTGTGGAGCCGGCCTAATGTGTGTTGTACCATTTTAATCCATACTAATATTATAAATGCGAAAGTGTGTCTGTCTGTCTGTCTGTTACCTCTTCAAGTTTAAACCGCTGAACCGATTTAGATGTTTGGTATTTAGATAGTCTGAGTCCCGGGAAAGGACATAGGATGCTTTTTATCCCGATATTCCCACGGGATCGAGACTTATGCGGGTGAAACCGCGGGGCGCTGCTAGTTAAGTATAACTAAATAAAATCACATTATACGCATTTCTATAATAATTAAAATTCATTTAACGACACCGTATAATGATCTGGTTATTTTTTTATAACAATAGTCACTTGAATTAATTTGATAGCACGGAACTAAGTCTTTTTTTCTACAATGCCAAGCGTCAGAACGTCGCATTGTATTAGGTATAAGTCTGTATAATGACTTACGTTATCTTATGTTAGACATATTTTTTGCAAAATTAAATGTGTAGCCTTGAAGTTACATAGAACAATGAAAATGTACTAGCAATTATGAATGGATGGTTCCTTCAAATCTTTTCTGGGCTAAAGCAAAGATTGTTTGAGCCTTTTTTCAGCTAAGTTGATGTGTTAACAGCTGTGGCTTAATAAGCAACTATGCCTACTGTGTAGTGCAAAATATAATTTATTGTACGTAATTTCTGAACTGTAATAAAACTCGCTTTCATTGTTAGGTTGCAGAGGCAGTGTACATTGAGAGAACATTCAACTTAGAACTTAGTGAACCAATTAGAGACTAGCTAGCTAGATAAACCTATTTTTTTTTTGTATTTAATGTGTTCTCAAATACGACTCGCCTAGCGGAAAGAGGTTACCGCCCCTTTAGACAGCTGCAACACCAAAGGGGTTTGCTGATGCGGAGATGCGTTACTAGCAATAAATACAGACTATAGTGTGGCCGACGAGAGATCATGTGTTCTTGACACCTGTCAAGTCATACAAACGAATATATGTGTTTTGCGAATTTGATCTTTATCAGCTTTTAGAATTGTCGTACTGGCAGGTTTCAGGAACGCATTCTCTCAGCGACCGGACTGTAAGCAGATAAGTTAAAATGTCTCATGTGTGTATTTTACCGAACCGTAACACCGCAATAATGCATGACGGAAAAAAATATATTGCGACAATAACTGAATAGTCCTTTCAAAAGGAGCTTTACTATGTCTATGCTTCAATTCAGAATCTCAGATAATTTACATTAAATATTGCCAATTAGTCAACTTTAATGCCATGTAATCTATGTTGGTTTTTGAATGATCATTTGTTATAAAAAGGTCTTAAAAAGATGTTGGTTACAATAGAATTTGAACTCTATCGTGTACGACATTGAATTTGTGATATTTTTTATTCAAGAGTACTTAAATTTGTGATTCCATAACATATATTTATCAGAGTCCAAATTCCTAGGTTGACAATATACCAAGTATTTAACGAAACTCACCTTCAATATTGACATACTGTGGTTCAGGTGAGTAAATCTCATATGGCTTCGGCATCCTCTTCTCTGGTTTCTCCAATTTCGCACAGGACCCCACATCTGCCAGTTTAGCAGCATCATGGTTTGTGATCATCACACTAGTGCTATTCAGTTCTGTGTGGAGAAAACCTTGCATTCGCAGGAAGACGAGAGCGTTCGCTATGTCGAGGGCGTATTGCACTGCTGTTTGCGCACTTAGAATGCGACCCTGTAAAAAGTATGAACGTTTCAACATCGTCGCGTTAATATCAAAAGTAACTGTGAATATAGCTATCAAAGTAGCTGTCTGTGACCACGGATGGGCAAAGAGTCCTTGCGTTTTATAATAAGGACGAGTCTTTAAAATAAATGCTAAGGCTGACTTACCAAGATATAATCCTTGCAAACTGTTTCAAAGGTTAGCAGTTTAGTAAGTATGTTTTATAGGAAAAGGGTTATAAGGGGGCAGAGGAATTATAAGTACTAATTTTTTTTTTTTACTTTTTTCATAGTTTTAAATTGTAAGTACTTAAGTTAATTTTAAGACCACGCCATCGCATTAGCTATACACCTGTAATGATAGTGATAAGGGAGATTTTGATAAATAAATAATTTAAAAGTTACCTGCACGTGTAGTATGCCGAAGAGAGAATCAACGCATCTTTCACAGATCAAGTGCACATTGCTGTGAATGTCCGGATAGATTCCCATTAGAAGTATTATATTAGGATGGCGACACTTTCTGAAACAAACGAATAACTAAAACAACAGAGCTTCGCTGTCCGCCTTCGACTTCCTATACGATTTTGGGCCCAGCTGTAACCTATTTACACTCTGAGGTTTATGAGATATATACCCACCTCACTCCATTAAAAGGACAATGGCGTCCAAAAACACCATTCTAGAAGCGCCAAAAAGGCTTTACGATCGCAAAGAATGATGTCAGAACAGAACCTCACCTCAATATATTTATCTCCGTGTTACGTTTCTTCCTAACATGCTCAATGGTGACACCAATTAACTTCTTTATCTGTACGGGAACCACGCCCCATTTCCCAAGGTTCCATGTTTTATTCCTATCTACAGTCACATCGATGTTGCTTGCACTTGCTACTGGCAAACCGTAGACACTCGTATCACTCTAAAATTAAGCACCAAAGTAGGTATTAAGATAGGAAATCGTTGTGATCCCATTTCCGACAGAGACAAAGTAAATTCAATGACTCGAAGTAACGTTATTGAGGTAAATTATCTGACTGGGAGCTTTAAATTTACTTTTTACAATACGATATATTTTTATTTTTCTCGATCGCGATCGATCAGCTGAATCAAAGTCAGTATCTAAAACTTGTGGCTAGTGCAATTGATTCCGTTTTGAATTCACTAAAGTCAATCATGCACACAATACTAAGAAATAAACGGATTCAGCCGGGCGTTGCCCTGACAAACATACTTTACTGTCTTCGGACTTGCTTGTGTTCGGCGACCACACCTGCAGCTGCTCTTCCGCCCACTGATCCAAGTTTTTCAACTCGCTCATCACTTCCGATAGCTTATCATCGGATTCATCCTTCGTGGAGTTGTTCTGACTAGATAAATTAACGTCTCCCGCTGCTCTCGACCCATCTACGTTGTCTTTCTCACTATTATGACATTCCAAGAAGTTCTTCACATCAAGAGGAAGAGAGTTATTCTTGTAGAACGCAGGTTGAGACCTCGCCAGATCATCATCTTTAAATTCTAATTGCTTTTGAACTAAGAAGTCCATGTTTCTACTTGGACATCTATCTACTTTATGGCGTGATATACGTTTGAATTTTTGCGGTTCTGAAAACGATGACGTCGTCGGGTACAGATTCCCGGGCATGAACACCTGATTTTGGAATAAAAACTGTATGTTCGGGACGCCTCCGTAAACTGTTCGTTCTGGGGTCGTACTTCGAGCGCGTTTATGCGATTTCTTTTTGTATTTAACGCCAGATTTCTTCTCATAATTGAAAGTGTTATCGTGGTCTGCGGTGCAGTCGGTGCAAGAGACGGGTAAGGAATGTTTACCGCATTTTTTCTTTTCAGGCGTGTCTGGTAGTTCCTTGTTTAATGAGGATCTTCGCGCTTGGAACTCAGCTAAATCTCGTTTGTATTCCTCTGTGCGAATAGTGCCGATTTGTGTGGTGTCGTGGGGACCCTGTGCAATCAGTACTTCGGATGTAGTGGAGCTGGGGTTCACGCTGTGATGAGTCGTCACAGTCACGCGCTCCCTGCCAACAAACATAAAAATATAATCAGCCCGTAATCTTCCCAGCGAAACCAGCGTCTCCTAACAGGAACAGTGGCTTTAGGGCCAGTACGTTTACCAGGAGACAGTGGAGACAATGATTTTCAGACTGTTAACATACTCCCTTGGGGGAAAGCGGTCTATTACATACCAGACATCTCAAAAGCTGTCATCGAACGTACTACGAATTATTCGGTTGTCTCTCAATGAGGCCCATTCTCCGAATCTTTTTTTTATGTAAGGCGCTAAAACCAACAATGGTCTGAGAAAAAACTTCAACAATATAAAAGTACAAATAACAGCAACTAATGGTAGTTCGGACGTCATTCAGGCAGCAAAAGTGTGGGACAGTCGCGGGTCACCGCCGAGACGCACCGACGAGATCTACTCGAAATAAGTGGAATTTCGAATTGAATTTAAATTGTAACGCTTTGAGAGGCGTTAGAGCTACCTACAAAAAATATTAAAACCTTAAATCTACGATGCAGCTTTGGTTAGTCTAAACCAATATAAAGAAAAATATCAGATTTTTTGTATGTTTGTTTGTTACACTTTCACGCGAAAACAGCTGAACCGATTTGGATGAAATTTGGCACATGAGTAGACCATGACCTGGATTAGGACATAGAATACTTTTTATCCCGATAATCCCACAGGATCGAGATTTATGCGGGTGGGACAGCGGGGCGCAGCTAGTTCTATACAAATAGATACTTAAATCGTTTTCTTATTGGAAAACTTGTCTAAATTATTAATACCACTATGTCTTGTAAATCCGTTATCCTTAGGCTTAGCAACAGTTTCGATTAAATAACACCTGGTACTGGCAGCAAAAAAAAAAACAATGAACTCCAAAGATAAGAGAGCAAAGTAAGAGGCGATCATAATCACGAGTACCACAAACGCGGGACGATCGATACACTTTTACCGATTAACAATTTGATCAGGCTCGCAAATTTGTTCCCAGACATTGTGCACCTGACATCAATTTTGATCTCTTGAGAAACAGCTCCTAGATCCAATAAACTGATAGATCGTGTCTGACAGAGCGTAGTTATATCACTGCAATGTCTAGTACTCAAATTTTGAAAGAGAAAAGTCGGCCATTTTGATACTCTATTTTTGTCACGCCTCAAGTTTTTGTAACGAAAGCGAGTGGAGAACGGAATTTTATTTCCTTTATATTTTGAAGTAATTTAAAAATCATTTAAGAAGTGTAGAGCTTTTAAAGGCTAGTTAGAATGGTCGCCAATAATTGTTACACCTACGATATTTAATAAGATTTTTTTGCGTCAAGTTCAGTTGTCTTCCTGTGGGTATCGAGGGGGATAGCTACGGAATTCGAACAAGTGTTGGGCGGCATCCACGATCCTCTTTGCACTTACCTATTATTCTATCAAGTTTTACCTAAAAGTAAAAGTGCTTCATTAATTAAAGCACTTAACTCTCATGTGACCTATTGGATACCACTTAACAGTACTTTCCAGTTCGTGGCCTCTGCCATACAAAACAGTTTCAGCAACGCAGCAACATTTCTGCTTTGTTAGAAAAGTCTTTGTTACTTATACCAGAAAATTTTAAAGCCATCCATTGTAATCTCCGATACGCCGGAAGTTGTAACAATGCTTTATTTTATAATCTCGATACAAACAATACATTACGTAATATTGTAATTAAACTAGAAAGCACGTCCCAGCAGCCCATATCTAGTGACACGAAGATAATGCTTACATAAATAAGAAGCTGTCTAACCAACAATTTTGGCTATTTGCAAAGCAATAAGAGAACCGCATCGCTTGGCTATCACAAATAAGTTTGGTGAAAGTGAAATTTCAATAACACTGTTTTAGATCCATTGTAAGGCTTCAGATTGAATCGAACTGGTAATTAATGGAAGCATCAATCACGACGACTGAGTACCGGGAGGTATTCTTTTGTAGTTTTTACTTTTCGAAATTACTCAGTCGTGCGCAATGAGAAGCAATAAAAAAAAAACATGGACATAATTTTTTTTAAAGTTCCTGTGTGTTTGATGCGAATAAAAGAAAGTATTGTGAGCCTTAATGTAGCAATATAATCTGAAAGAAAGCACTTATCTTTCTTTATTTATTTTCTCAAAAGGATCTTTCGGGGTTACTAATAAGATTAATCGACTCGTTAAAAGATAATGATTGTGGCTAACTGTGTCGTGCATTCAAAGTGTTGGCAGTTGTGGTTCCTATGTTCAGTTTAGACTATATAGATCTGGGCGATAAGCACCATTACAAGAAAAAATTGGTAGGAAAACAGTACTTCAACAGATTCACATTTCAATAACCCGTTCGCGACTGTATACGTTGCTACTTACCTAATTTTACAAAAAGCAACAGCAACCCCAAGCTTTCTACGTAACACAAGACCATCTCGTTTCATAGTTTTTTTCAAGCAAAACAGAAATTGACTCAACGGGCAGCAGAGGTGTTAGGTTCGGGCAAGGGCAACTTCGAGCGATGTATCGAAGTTTCAATAATATATTGCGAGTTATTCTTGAAACTACTTGCAGGGAAGTGGTGCACTTTCGCTTTCGCGCTTTCAATAATTCACGACTTCGACCCTTGAGGTCGAATTACGTCATCTACAAATGCTTTGTCCTAATTGAGCCCACTTTTACGAGTCCTATACATACTTTTGCTTCCTTGAAACTGCTTGAGGTTTCATAACTTACAGTCATGCTTCCGAAGCTCCATCACGGCATTTTCGTAGTCATTACAGTAAATCACAGTTTTAAATTCTGGACTGTCTTTCTAGATGTTTCGGGGTAGGAGCGAATTAGTGGCAGTAACTGAGTGTTCGTAGACATCTTAACAACAAAGCAGAGACTTGCTTACGACAGGTTCAATGAAGCGCCATCTCCACGGGCGACAAAATTGCGGCGATAGTCATGCGGTGCCAACAAATTATCGTTGCGATGATATCGCCGTGCGGATATTGATCCATAGAGGGTCTATAGAATTTGATGGCACGGCGAGACTATCCCTGCGATTCTATAGCTCGTGGACTAAGCACCTAACTAAACTGTCGTTATCCTGTTGTGGTAGAGTTTCAGAAGGCATAATTGCTCTCAAACATTTAGTGGACTATAAGCTCAGGGAAGATGCATAAGATGCGGCCGGAAAATGACAAGAGAATGTCCCTATCATTCCCTTCAATGATTACTCTACAGGGATCTAATCTAGACAAACAAAGCGCCATGTCCACATGGCGAAGACTATTTCAACTACCCTACATGGAGTTCAAAAGGTTCGTTCGGTCAATCGACAAGAAAGAGCATCGTTCTAGTTATCCTTGGGACTCTTTGGAAATTGTAACATTAACATTATCCAGATACAAGGAACAAATCGGGGATAAGTATCAATACGGTTCTAGATTTGCATAAGTAGGATGAGATACCCCTTAAATCTCCGCAATCCATAGGAAATTTGGAGTAAGCCAGAAAATCGTAATCTTAGTTGGTGCTACTGACCTTCTCCTTGAGTAGGTTCCGTCAGGTACACTACCTAGTAACAGTAACAATTCTAATGTAAAGAAACCTAATTAGAAACGAAAACCCACACACGATTTTTCTTATCAGAATCAAAATAGACTAACTGGACAACTGCTAATGAATAAATCAATTAAATCACATACGAAAACATACGATGATAAAGTCATAATTGTGTACAGTAATATTAACATTTTGCTAAGTTTTTGTTCCTTACAAAACTTTAGGCAATAAATAAAGGTGACTAATAATGTTAACGGACCTATTTCGAAAAGTCAATGAACTCAGCTTTCGATCTAATTCAGGCAATGGTATTTTCAAAATAGTACAAGTAAAATGCTTGATTTAGAAATTAAGTGGAAAATAATTATTAAATATTTACCTGTGAGGCTCCCAAGATACACCTGTATTGAAGTTCAGAAAATGACTAAACTAGGCATGACGGTTGAACTAGAATTTGTTGCAATAATTAACTGCATTCACCTGTGATTTGTATTGGCAATGGTACACAAAGCTTCTGGCCTCTATTGGGAATGAAATCAAATCTATTGTGGGTACAGTTCCGATGATTCAACGTTAGGTGGACCACTTACATCATCCTGGGACATTGTGCATACCTGTTCTATTGTCATCGACATTTTGTTAGAGTTTTACGGTCTAAAAGTAACTGTTCGTGCAATCATCTGATACGAAATCGAATGTATGATGGAAGCGATTTTTAAATTACGTAGGTACGAATTTTATACTTTCGTAAGAAAATATCGATTTAAATTAGCGCCATCTCAAGTCAGCTGTCTAGAAGTTTATTGATAACAAAATAGATTTTCTTGTAAACTGAAAGATGCCGCTAAATACTGAATTTATTTCGTAAGTTACACAAATTCTACAAAATATGTACTACCATACCTAAAATAAGTAGGTACTTAATTAATGAAAAACAACAAGAACGTACTTACCGGCGCAACCACTTAAAAACTCCCATGTCCTGCAAAGAATCCACTTTTTGTTCGAAAACGGTAGCACAGTAAACAAGCCGTCTGCAATTAGCAACTAAATAACATTTATCGAATATAAATAAGTTTATAAACTAAAACGGAAAGTCCGTCGATGCGAGGAACACGCGGAACATTACCGGCGCATTAGAAGTCCGATCGTTATAAAAAACGACTAGCAACAATGACCGCCGATATATTGTGCGGTCAGACAAAACATCACGAACAACGCGGCATTCGCAATGAGTTGAATTTGGTTTTTTGTACAAATTACTTTTCGTTGCGCTCCGGTGATCCACTTCATGCGCGTTGTCGAGCGTCGGCCCTCCTCAGCTCTAGTCTGCTGCGGTCACAGGCGGCTCGTCAACCGTACCCGTACAATGTGCACACTACCGTACAACACCTGATTCTAATATTTATTTAATACTTTTAGGGTAGGTAGATAAAAAGTCGAAGAACGGTTGTTTACCTTATTGCAGTGCTTGTTTCTGATTGACTCCGACCTTTTGTAGTTTTGGCTTTGTACTCATATAAAAACTTCTTCATTGTTGATTATTTAGGTTGGATCTAATTTTATATCACACCTAAGATAAATGGCACATAATTGGTAGACTTATTTTAATTATTTGTTCAACATTCAAGAAATTCATCCACGCCAAGAAGACTCAAAGTCGAAAAGTGCTGTCATTTTAACGGAAACAAAACAAATTCAATGCAAGAACTTAAACAACAATCTTAGTAGAATTGCACGATACGCTCTTATATCGATACAATAAAACCAAAATACATTTCTATATAGTTTTTATTGTCTTATAAAAATGCATAAAATCATTACGATTAATGAATAAAGCATTAATTACTTTTTGTTTTTAACTTCCGGTATCATGGTGGGATGTTTCTATAAACAATATAACAACTTTTTTGGTAAGCAATTCACCACAATGCTGGAAGCAGGAACATTAATTAATTATTATCAATAGCAATAAACAAGTAGTGTAATGGCTAATTGATATACAAAGGGTTTTTAGTTGTTAGAGTTGTTACGACCTCCTGTTGTTCAGTTTTATTTTTTAATGGCAACACCCTTTCGTGACTTAATTTTTTTATACGCTAGTGCTTTGCCCGCGACTTCGGGCGCGTGGATTTCGTATTTTCCGCTATCAAATTCAACACCCCCTCCACCCCCATTAACTAGTAGTTATTCAGAAGTCTTCGGGTATTTATTCAGTAGTATTCGGCTTTGGCGAGCAAGGTGTGTTCACGTGAGGTTGTGTGTTCCCTTCATAAATAGGTCACACAATCCTCAGAATTTCGTGAAATATTCTTGTAAAAATAAATATTCAAGTTATATTGATCAGAGTAAAGAGAATTTTAATAAACCCAAGTACTTACTTATTTCATTGAAACCATTTTCAGGCACTTTTGAATTGCCAAGAAGTCGGTCAGTTATACTGGTTTCTCACGGTTCGATTTTGGTTGAACAACTTTTGAAGTTCAACAAAAATACTTTGAGTTTGAAATTCAATTTGATTGAAAGTCTGTTCAGACGATGCAAATCATTTTTGACTTAGCAGTTGATCAACTAAAATCCAACCGTGTGAACGGGGCATTAGTCAGAAAGTTGAAGCTAGTTGCCCATTCCAATAAGTAGATCTGAATCGAGAAGAATGGACAAGAAACTTCAAGGAAACACTTTATTAAAAAAATTTGGCTACATTATTCTTCTTGTTGCTCCTATACACAAAATACAGAGAGTACCTACAGAAGTCAATCTACATACAAAGTGCGCTCGAGCAACGCACACATAGACACCGCTCACGGACACGATATCTCAGACCGGTTGGGACTAGTGCGAGCGCGAGTGCCATCCCCTTGAGACACGCATCTGTGAAGTGCAGAAATGAAGCAACAAAAAAAAATTATTGTAGCTGTTCAGTGGACGGTTGTCTAAATTCAATATTAAACAGTGAATTGTCGTTTTTTAAGTTACCAGTTGTTTCAGAGAGGTAAGCAGGTATTTGCCTGTATTTCGATGGTTCGTTTTAACGTAACACAGAATATTTAGGTAGGTAGGTATAGTAAGCGCCACGAAAGATGAGACTTGACCACGTGGTTTGACTTTCACATTTCGCAGTACACGATTTTAGGGTGCGTCCACATCTGGCGAATGTGCCGCGAATGTGCAGCTCGCGAGCTGCCCGCGAGCTGCGTGCTTGCAGTCACGGCAATGGTTTGGTGCGCCTCTTTAGCGCAACTCATGCAAGGCTCGTATAAAGGCGTGCGCGCGGCGCGCGATCTGCGCGCACTCAATTCTCGCACTTACAGTTCCGTTTACTGGCTCAGTACTTTCGAAGATGTCGCAGTTCGCGCGCTGATCGCGTACGGCACTTAGGTCCCGCGCGAACTGCGCGCGGGCGGCGCAGGAGCGGCGCTCGAACAAAAATGCACGCGCGCAGCTCGCATACGGCTCGCGAGCTGCACATTCGCCAGATGTGGACGCACGTTTAGGTCTCTTTTGCGGTATGAGGTCTGAGCGCGGGACGGGACCGGACGTCATAGGGGCGGCAGAAAAAGCGTGGGAGGCGGGGTCATTTGATAGGTTTAGGTCTAAAACGGATAGGGCAAAATAAATTGTGTAAATAGAAGTCCGTTTAGAAGTTATAGTGAAAAGAATAATGGGCGGTTTCGTCCCAAATGTTGTAACATTTTTCTACCTATATCATATGGACTTGACCAATGTCGTTCAACCCGTTTTATTTATTTAATAAAATATTAAATATAACTTAATTAATTAGTCTTTTAAGGACGCTATCACATTTTTCCACGAATAACAGTGCTTTTCAGGTACCATTTTAATGAACTTGGAGTCGCAACTGCAAGGATATCTTGGTTTCAAATTAAAGATAATATATTCATCTCCAGAATGGCTCCATAACAATTAAATAGCCCCATACAAAATTTTCACACAAATACGTTTTTACCATCACAGTAATCGCAAAAAAATTAATAAAAAGGGGTTTGAATAAGGACCTATATAGCTAAATCCAATGCATATTTTAACTTAAAAATAAGAAGATATTGTAAGAACAGATTTAACACAGGATTTATAATAAATGAAATTCAACAACCTTAGTAGATAATTTAATTAGATATTTATAGTAATCACAGCAACTTATTTGAACTTAAATCCATATTAAGTTAATCACACGATAATTAAATTATGAATCACTAATTACAATGCAAAAATACTGAACTACTATAATTTTAATACATTACACTATAAATCATAAATAAATCATTTCATTTACACTATAAATCAAAAGAGTAGGTATAAGTACTTAACGGGTTTAATTGTGTGGTGACTTGGTTCGACCTGGTCAGTTGTTCTGGTAGAAAAAAAGGGGCGAGAATGAGACGTGCAGGCTTATTTATGCACCATTTCCCGTCATGGCGTCTTGGAGTGCGTGGAGGGGCTTGACAGTGGTGACGGCACGCCAACAGTGTTGCCAGCGTCTTAGCGGGCCAGTATGGATGTAACAGCTCGGCCGTCCTGAAACAAAGTGTCCACACGATGCGCATTAGTTAACTTTCCAATAGATCTATAAGATCTTCCGTTTCTAATTGACTGTCAGCGTCATCACTATCAGAACCAACAACAGCTACATACGGCCTCAAAGAATCTACAGCCACCACTGTACTAAATTTCTTGTATCCTCTAAATCCTTTTACACTGTGTATCATATACCGGTCATGACCAAGCGACTTAGTTATACTATACGGCCCGGCATACGTAGCATCAAGCTTCGTATTCACTCCAGACTGTCCACAGCCTTTTGGATTACGCCACAGCACCAAGTCCCCTTTCGTGTAAATACGGCCCTCTTTACGTTTCTTATCAAATTGACGTTTCATTAATTGTTGTTTACGTTTAATGTTAGCAGTGGCCTTTGCTCTTGTATTATCTATATTTAAATTGCTTTCGCTATTTTCCAAATTTGATATGTTACTCTTATGTTTGAACATTAAATTAAAGGGGGCTTGGCCTGTGGTTTCATGGAGAGTGTTGTTAACACCAAAAACTACATCAGGCAGGCAACAATCCCAGTTACTTTCCTCACTGCTAGTTCTTAAACCATTTAAAATTGTTCTATTGACCCTCTCAACCTGACCGTTAGCTCTTGGTGTTGCAACTGATGTCAGCACATGTTTTATAAGGTGTTTAATTGCAAAGTCTTTAAAATAACGACTACAAAACGCAAGACCACGATCGGACACTATGGTGGAAGGGAAACCAAATAATGAGAATACATCATGTAAAATATGAATAGTTTCAGCTGAACTTAAAGTGCGTGTTGCTCTGGCAATAACAAATTTTGAGAAGGAACATGTAATTACTAAAATATATTGATTGCGTTTACTAGACTTCGGAAAAGGTCCTAAGTGGTCAATATGTAGAGTGTCCATTGGCACCTCAGGTTTTGGAATAGGATTTAATTTTCCTTCCAGTTTTCCGTAATGTCCTTTCCGAAAAGCGCAATCCAGACAAGATGCGACATATTTTTTTATAAACTTTGTCATCTTAGGGAACCAAAATTTTTCTTTTATAGCGCTATCGCATTTCTTTAATCCAATATGCCCCATATTATCGTGATATTTTTGCAAAAGCTTCCAACGAGCATTACAAGGGACTAACAAACGATCCCCATATAAGGTTTTTTTATACAAACGTTCATTACTAATATTATAATTATTCAATATGTCTGGATTGGCATTAGGTTCACGCAACTGGTTAATAATGTTACATAGCTTAGGATCCTGCATTTGAACAGTAAGAAACCAATCATCAGCAGACAGAGCATAAACGTGGGTATCTACTGGGTTACGACTCAGCGCATCAACGTGCCTCATTTTGTCTCCAGCCCTATATTCTATTTCTAAATCGAACTCTTGAATTTGCAGCCACCAGCGTGCAATTCTCGGAACTAAATCTTTTTTGACAAATGTGTGACGAATAGCAACACAATCCGTTAATATTTTTACCCGAATACCTAACAAATAAACTTTGAACCTTTTTAAGGACTCAACGACTGCCAGTGTCTCCAATTCGTAACTGTGATAATTCTGTTCTTCACGGGTGGTTGTGCGACTAAAGTACATTACAGGTTTTAAAGAGTTATCTACTTGACGCTGAAGCAAAATTCCTGCAACACCGAACTTACTTGCGTCCGTATGGAGTTCTGTGTGCAAATCTCTATCATAGATTGCTAAAACTGGTTGAGAGACTAAACTAGACTTGAGATCTTTAAAAGCTTGATCTTGGGCTTGTCCCCATGACCAGGTCATATTTTTCTTTGTAAGGTCTGTAAGGGGTTTGGCGATAAGGGAAAAACTACGTATGAACTTTCTAAAGAATGAACAAAGACCAACGAATTGCCTAACTTGGTGAACATTAGATGGGGTAGGAAAATCACGCACAGCTTTTATTTTATGATCACCTGGCTTAATGCCATCCTTACAAACGTAATGACCGAGATAATTTAATTCAGTTTGAAGAAAAGAACACTTTTTCATATTAAGTTTAAGATTGGCCTCATGTAATACTTTCAGGAGAAGTTCTAGTAGCTCTAAACCTCGTGGAATATCGCTGCTTGGTAATAAAATATCATCCATGAATGCCAGAATATGATCACCATCACCCATTTTATTAACTTTATTAATAATTTTATTCATCAAACGTTGAAAAACTGCAGGTGAATTGGCTAAACCGAACGGAACCCGAACATATTCATATTGCCCGTCAGGAGTAATGAAGGCCGTTTTGTGAATCGAATTTTCGGAAACAGGTAATTGATGATAAGATTGTGACAAATCTAAGCTAGTGAAGAAGTTTTTTCCTGCTAATTTAGAAATTTCGTCATCAATTATAGGCAAAGGAAATCTATCTTTTATAGTAACTGCATTTAAGGCCCGATAATCTACGCATAGTCTTACGTCTCCATTTTTCTTTTTAACTAATACAACAGGTGATGCAAAATCTGAATTCGATTCCGTAATGATGCCGGCTTCTAAAAGATCTTTAACTTTTTCACGAACTGTTGAAAGTTCTGGTAGTGAAAGTCTATACGGGCGATGATACACAGGTTTATCAGTGTTCAATTTAATTTCCATCTCTGCTAGGCCTGTGAGTCCCAATTCCGACGTCTTAGATGCAAAACAAGAACTATATTGAGACAAAATAGTAAACAAACGGAGCTTATCACTGTCGCTTATATTACCCACGTTTATGTTTGCCAAATGAATACCACCAATACACATATTACTATCAGCACATATACCATCATCAACTAAAAGTATATTCTTTTGGTCCAATTTTGTCACATCTGCATCGGCAACATTCGGTACGCAACCACCAACAGCTATATTATTTCGGCTTTGAAGCCCAGCGTCAGAATTGGACCAACAACAAAGAAAGATTTCACTCACCAAACTAGCTTCAGCTTTTTGCAAAATTTCGGCACAGCATTGCCCTCTAGCCACCACCTGGCCAGCTGCAAACTCCACAGCTTTCGAACCCAGGTTGTAAACTCTGAGTAAACCCTCTGTGCCCTCCACCACAGACGCCGGGATAATGTATTCGTGATCTGCGAGGTTGAAATAACGAGGATTAGTGCTGACAACTCCCTTTGATCCACCATTAATTTGTACCGGAATCATTGCCGCTTCGTTAGGTAGAACAGTCAAACTATTTTTAGAAACGAGATCTATTCTTTTTTCAGTATTTTCTACGACTATGCCTTGAATGTTATTGTGATGTTGGGATAGGATCACAGAATCACCATTTATCACAAGGGATACATCATCTCTATTGATGACAGGCTGCCCTAACAATACATCGATTTTTCCTAGGTCGACATGAGTGACTAAAGCACTCGTTGTTACAGACAAACCATCCAAGGAAACATTGATTTTTATTTCACCCAGTGCGGGTATTGAACTGCCAGTAAAACCTTTTAAAATTTTATCACTTGGTTCTATAATACACTGTAATAATTTCGCAAAACTATAACTTATGACATTACTTTGTGCTCCAGTGTCTAAGTATGCAATAGCCTTTAACCCATTAACCGTTATGTCTTTAAAGTATAAATCGTTAAAACTTTGTATAACTTTCACTTCTTTTATTTTATTCGAGTCAGTATGAACATTCTGCCTACAAAATCTTGCAATATGCCCGGTCTTCCCACAGTTGTTACATAACCGAGTGTCAGGGTTAGTGCAATCCCTAACCAAATGGCCTTCAGTATTACAGCGGTAGCATTTAATTTGACTGGAAGGAGAATGGTATGTTTTTTTTTCAGCGGGCCTCGAAGTATTGGTAGCATTAGAAGACTGTTTCAGAGCACGTTGATCATTCTCACGAAATCGCGGTGAATTCGACTGGTAATTTTCCATTGATACTAAAAACTGACAATATAATTCTTCTGGATTTGTACTTTTCAAAGCTTTGGCGCTAGCTTGTAACTCGGAGGGTAGGCCGCGAACAATACACGAGACCGAGGCACTATCATCGAACCTACATCTACGGCACATTGCTAATTTATCGTAAAAATATTTACTCATAGTCTCTTTTGGCTCTTTCTTACGACCGACTAACTCTTCAATTAATTCCGCAAATTCAAACATCCTAGGAAAAGTACGTTTCAAAAGGTCCTGCCACTCGCACCAAGTGAGATCGTAATTATCTAGCCTATTATACCAACGTCTAGCTGAACCATCTAACCTAGTCTGCATGTAATACGAGCGCTTTGCCTCATCCCAGCCATAAATATCACCCAACTGGTTTATTTTCTTCAGCCAAACAAACACGTTATTATCTTTATCATCCGGGTCAAATAACGGAATTATTATGTCGCCTTTAACACTGTCACTTCTATTTTCCCGCGATCTGCTAAAGAATTTGTTCATCATACCTTCAACTTTTTCATTTACCAACTGTTCTAGCTTACTGCTCGATGATTCTCCGTCGGTAGACGGTACTGCCCGCTTTGCTGCGACTTGCACATCAGAATCATCAGACTCACTGCTACTGCGCCTAGCGCGGTGCCTCTTCATGATGAGCGGGGTAATCCCACTTCTGAAACTGTAAGAACAGATTTAACACAGGATTTATAATAAATGAAATTCAACAACCTTAGTAGATAATTTAATTAGATATTTATAGTAATCACAGCAACTTATTTGAACTTAAATCCATATTAAGTTAATCACACGATAATTAAATTATGAATCACTAATTACAATGCAAAAATACTGAACTACTATAATTTTAATACATTACACTATAAATCATAAATAAATCATTTCATTTACACTATAAATCAAAAGAGTAGGTATAAGTACTTAACGGGTTTAATTGTGTGGTGACTTGGTTCGACCTGGTCAGTTGTTCTGGTAGAAAAAAAGGGGCGAGAATGAGACGTGCAGGCTTATTTATGCACCATTTCCCGTCATGGCGTCTTGGAGTGCGTGGAGGGGCTTGACAGTGGTGACGGCACGCCAACAGTGTTGCCAGCGTCTTAGCGGGCCAGTATGGATGTAACAATATTGTTGCTTATATAGTCTTCTATACGACAAGCTAAATATTTTGTAGATAAATAAATAACTTTTTCATTTATGAGACAAATAAGAAACGCTCTCAAATTTCTCCATACATTTTCTACCCGCGGACACTTGCGGTTCGTCATTCCGCGCTCAGAGGCGCTCGTGGAAGCACGTCTGTGTCGCTTTCTCGCAAAAAATAATTACGTAAAAAAGTGAGTTCCGAGTTGTGTACTGAGGTCGGACGAAGTTGATACTTTTTCGGACCGAAATAAAATTAAGTACGATTATTGGTATTTGTTTCAGAAACAAATACTTAGTTGTAATTTTTACAAGGTTTTATTTAACTTGCAATATATGTATGTATGTATGTAACTATGTTTGTTCGGGTGGACTCTTGCAACTAAATTTTGAAGCAGAGATATCTTCAACCGATTGAGCTGAAATTTTGTATGCACGTTTAGTTTGGATGACAATGCATGTTTAGCTGTGTGACGTTATTCTAAATCCAAAATGGCGGAACGCCCAAGATGGCGGACTACTTATTTTTAAGGCACTCCTACAATATGGATATCAAATGAAAGGGATTGCTGAGAATAACTCGAAAAATAAAATGACGTCACCTTAAATCCAATATGGCGGACTTTTATATTATTTTAGACATTAGAAATATTTTTTTAGACATTCGATATTAATAGTCGATTTTGGGGTTCTTCGGGGTGATGATTACGAATATAACATCCATTTTTTATTCAAGGTGGCGGATTTTTGTTTGTGACAAATCGACTTACGGCCAATTTCTTCATACTACTACTATACTCCATAGGTTTAGGTAGCTAAATAAAGGTAAACAAAAAAACCACGCGACTTTGTTAACCGACTAAACGTAATACCAGTATATCCAGTTGTCATGCTACGTCACAGTTTTACTCTTCAATTCAGTAATTTTTTTAGTGAATTATAATGTTGCTATATTGAAGAATACAATTGTGACGTAGCATGACAACTGAATAGACTGGTATTACGTTTAGTCGGTTAACAAAGTCGCGTGGTTTTTTTGGTTACCTTTATTTAGCTACCTAAACCTATGGAGTATAGTAGTAGTACAATGAAATATTTTCTATGTGAAAAGACAGCTGTGCTGCTGGGGAGTTTGTTGCGCCACTTCTTCCCAGCGAAAGCACTAAGAAGTGAAGGGCGGGCGTTTTGGGGGACTGTCTTTTGTAATTTTGACATTCGAAAAGTGCTGATTCTCAGCCTAATTTGAATAAATTACTTTTGATTTACTTTGTTTTAATTTTTAAGTAAATAAAATACTTACTGTTTTCATAAGGGAATGATTATTTTTAAATATCACAACGAAACTACGATAAACTCCCAGGCTAGTATTTGATTATGTAATACTCCAACAATTGACATCAAAAATAATATTTAAAAGTACTTAGGTACATCTTTTCAAACTAACAGCAGACTGTGGTATAAATGTGGATGTTCCTTGTAATACTAAAATGTTAAGGTCGTTTTTGGGTACCTAGTAATGAACGTAACTGATGTTGAACGTTGACTGGTGAACTTCAACAATACTAAAAACATGATTATCACGCAGATAGTAAGTACTAATAACACTTACCAAATTCGATTGCGAACTTACAACTAACTTTACTCAATAAATACCAGCAAAATTAAAAAAAAATATCTTTAAGTACCAAGATTAGTTAAGTTACGTATAAAAATCGAGCGAACAATGGTTTCAATGTGTGCGTGCGCGTAATGTTGCTGTGTTGCGATTCAGATACCTAAACTTGAGCGAGTTCAAAATGTGATAGCGTCCTTAATGACAAAAGGACTAAACATTTATAACTACCTACTCTTACTTCTTACTCTGAACCATCACCCCCTCTACTACCCTGCGCCGCGCGCTGCCATTGTTTTTTTTTTGTTGTAAGCGCAGGAGCAGCGAACAATACATATTTTAAGAGACAGGCTATATGTTGGAAAGAGATGGTTGTCGGTTGTTGCATGGTTGTTATAACCTTTTTATGATAAGTATATATATTTATGAGTTTTATTAAGTTTTATTTTAAAAAAGAAAAAAAGTAAACAAGTATTGATTGATATTATGATTAAAGCATTATTTAGTACCTACGCAAAATACGCGCATTGACGTGGAGTTGCGGACACCAGCCCGTATTACCTATTACCTAAAGCATTATTTAATACAAAATCCTTTTGTTCACTTGAAGCCCAATTACTTTTGACCTGCACGCAATTGTAATAACAACTTGGATTATTATTCATAAAAAAACCTAAATGAACATGTTTATACTAGTCGCAACTTGTTACAAGGGTTGGGACGCAACTCATATAATAACGCCCATTGTCCTTTACAAATGTAAAATTTTATGTTTTTGTTCTGTAAACTTTTTGTATTCTAATACTATGTTTATAAGTTTTTGGCTATACGGGCTATACTGCGGGTTTGGAGTAGCCCCCTCAGTCGTCCCGTCCACTTAATAATAATTCGAGTGGCTATTTTTTTTAAATCAAACAACTAGATACGATTGCCACACTACCACGATAGTTTTTTGTGGCCAAAGTTGACAACCCTAGCGCGATCGCAGAGCGTAAAATCCGACCGCGCCGCCAAATACACTTGCGTGCAATAAAACTGACCCACCCCATGCTCTTCGATTTGAAACAATATAATTCAAGAAGTTTTACTAACAATAACCTAATATATTGTATGTTAAAACCTTTCTGAAAGTATGTAGATTACATTAATGAAAGAATTATCAAAACAGATTCATTAGTTTTTGAGAAAATCTCGAACTTATAAATATGGGGTTGAATAAAGAAGCTCCATTTTTTTTGAAGCCCGTTAAAAAAATCAAGTTCAATTTTGATTAAGCAAACAGAAATACACAAATTTTTAAGTTTGTTAAGTTCATTGACAAAAAAAGTCACACACTTTTTCCGAGCAAAAGTGAGTAATGGGGACATCTGAAGAATCGAGTCGATCTTATCAAGAATATTGCTTTGAACAAAATATAGTGTATGTTCAAATAAACTGTACCTTACCTACCTTCACGGTCAGTGGGTCGTCTTAGGGGCGGATTTACACATAGTATAAAATAATAAATTATATTCATTACGATTTTTGTGATATCGTGTCTCAAATGGAGAGCATGGGGTGGGCCAATTTTTTTGCACGCAAGTGTATGTAAACAACAATTATTGCCGCTCGAAATTTAATAAAATCGATAAACACGCGGTCGGATCTTAGGTTATAAATGTAAGAACAATGTAAAAAACAAAAACTATATTTAAAAATTCAAAATAAAAGATTAAAGATACGCCTTGGCCCAGACGACCAGTCTCAACTGACGATGCCTGTTGACGAACATGACGATTGGATCAGCATCATCCAGCTCTCTATCAAAAAGTACTCTGTGTCCAGCTCAACTATTTTGAAGGGAAAGCCGAAAGGGAACCAAATGATCAAACACATACCTACACACGCGCCACCATCAAGGAGACATTTGAGTGAGTATGACATACTCTCAACTGCCATGCTCTTTCAAGTCAAACACTCATCATAATAACATAAGCGGCACCATAGCTAGATTATACAAAACAATAGTTTTTGATAACTCAAAAAATGTATTAACGAAATGAGAAGAACCTTGTCCTAATTGTTTCTCCTTTTATTATATATATAGAAAGAAGATAGATTTGCAACACCGATGTTGTTATGTCATATGAATGTCATCTTTGATTTTGGAAAGCAATGTTTACAGTTGCGTTTGATTTGAATTTTTATAATTTTTTGGTATTATATCAAATAAAATATTGATGGACGAATTACGAGGACCAAATATTCAGATAGTCCTGCACGTGAAAGAGGGTATACCTTTTTTCTAGTTTCACATAACAGCCTGGAATATTATTTTGCATGAACAAAATCTTTACATGAACATCTGTTTTAATTTTCGAATGTTTCTAGGACTTGGATTTGGATTTTTACGTGCCCCGTTTATTGTAAGTGGATCTCTCAATGGGTATATGTTAGAGACGGACCCTGTTGTGCCTTCGCATGCTCCGATTTTTGATGCTGAACTTGTTTGGGAGGCTGACAAAAGGAGGTTTCGAAGGTAAACAAACTTTTGATTTTCACGCGTATTTTTCCCATAAAAAAACAACTTATAGCGTCTTTGAAACCCTCTTGAATACACAGGCTTGCATTTTAGCAACATCCTATCATGAATTTTGATCTTTACTGACAGAATTTCTAGTCAAATATTGGCTTGAAATCAATTGATCATCTTCTAGAATACAGGACTCCACTCTTATTGACACTCGTACTTTGTAAAAGATCCACATAACTTTAAAAATCTTTTTTCACTATATTTCAGTTTAAGAGTCCAGAATGTGCCGGTTAAAGTGGAGGTTTTCACAACTTCCACGCAGGGACGAAAGGACAAAGTGGGATACTTGCTCCTGAGCTTACTTGGAGCACAGCCATCCCCTTCCAATAAGATTGTAGACGTATGGCCTTGATATTGTTTTTAGTTAATGTCCAACCAACTTTGTCTCTTAGGTTTTTGTCATTTTAGGTCAAAACAGCAATGACACTCCACATTGATGGCCACAGAGAGGTGGAAAGAGAGTAGGGAGGCCTTTGCCCGGCAGTGGGACATTATTCGCTAATAATAATAACATTTTTATGGACATGGATATATGCATGAAAATTCATAAATAGACATGCAAGTTAACTTGAGTTTGCAGCTGTGAATAGAATAATGTAATCTTTATTTCATTATCTGTCAATCACTAACTATAACATAACAGACAGTTTTACCCCAAACTGTACAACCAACAGGATAAGATTTAAGAATCAATAAAAAACAATACAGAATATTCTTTTACTATGATTTCTTTTTTTTTTCTTTTGTGTTGGGGTGGAAAATCCTCATGGATGTCTGCCGCCCCGGGGTGGGAAGGCGGAGTCTGTCAGACTCTTACTGACCCTGAAACTGATACTGAAAACCACCCTGGTGTTCCCTTCCCTTCACTTGGACCGAGGATCATGGGAACTATGCCGTTAACTAACTAAATCTAGATGTTGTAGGTGAATGACATGAAGACAATCAAAAATCAAATTATTTATTTGCTTGAATATGGGTAGGTACATGAGGTGATAGTATCACCTCATGTAAAGAAACTGTTGTAATTATGAACTAAACTAAAGAACAACAGTTCTTTAAACCATACAAATATCTAATAAAATAAAATGTACACATACATAAACTCAAGCCTTCTACCCATGGGATTAGGCCGGGTTAGGCAGAAAACTACAAAACGCCACCTGCTACAATCCTTACACAATACTTTATAGCTTTGGCCTTGTTTAACTTCACTTATCTGAGGGACAATTCTCATAATTTTAAATATGTTCAGTCTGATCTCAATCTGTCAAAAATACCTCTAATTTCCCTTAATTTTTTGTCAAATTTTCATCATTGATTGTCACTGATATGAGATTGCGAATAGATTTTGAACGTTTTTAATTACCGGATGTGGCCTTCTGGTATGCACTCAATCAGTTATTAAATACCTATATGGTAATTCTTAAGAGCCATGTCATAAGTTAATACAGCTTTATATTTTCAGATCAAACACTCTTGGCACAGGCTACTTGGAGTAAAGTCTGAAGGAAAATGCTGTCATCCACAGCTGATGATGAGTCTTTCAATCGAAGACAGAGTTAGCACACCAACTCCTGTAAGCATACATGTTAATGTAATTAATTGGTTTTTTCTTCTGCTATAAAATGTATTATTTTAGTCAAGAGAATGTCAGTATTTTACTCAAGGTGGTGACAGAAGTATTATTTATTTAACCTTTTCACACACAAAAAAGGTACAAAGGCGGGCTTAATGCCTTAGGCATTCTCTATAGTCAACCAAGGGTGGTGAAGAGATTACGTAGCATGTGATTTTAGGTCTCTAGCGGTATGAGGTCTGAGCGCAGGACGGGACCGGACGTCATAGGGGCGGCGAAAAGAGCGCGGGAGGCAGGGTCAAGTCTCATCTTTCGTGGCACGCATTATACTCCATACTATGCACTGAAATCTATTTATCTACTTATATATCTATCTATACTTTTACTTATATACTTATTAATAATAAAGCTGAAGGGTTTGTTTGTTTGAACGCGCTAATCTCTGGAACTACCTGTCGGATTTGAAAAACTATTTTTGCATTTGACAGCTAAATTCTTGAGGAAGGCTATTAACATCGCGCTAGGACCCTTAGGAGCCGAGCGAAATTAAAAAAAGTCAGGAAAAACGCTAAGCGAAAACGAAGTAATAGCACGGGCAGGTGATGTGATGCGACGGGGTGGGTCGGGGGAACAAGAAATTTCACGCGGCCGAAGTCGCGGGAGAAGCTAGTATTCAATTGACAGATTAATTAATAGAGGTATGAGGAACAGGGTGTAAAGTTCACTCATACTCTATAGAAAAAGGAGGATCCTCCGACCAGACGGGTGTTGTGTCTGACGGGCAACTGCCCGATGATTCATGTCGGGCCGTTGTATCTATGCTAGTTGCGCGGTAAACTCTGCTTGCGAGATGCAGGATTTGCGTGACGTCAGTATGACGCATGTTCGCATGTGGCTTTGTAGATACTGCTACAACTTAGACCATATTTTCATGCAGATTTTGAACTATCAGCTTGTTATTCCAGAGGAATGAGCTCCGTATGTTCCACAGCAATGAGATAGCGTATCCACCTGCCGTCTCAGCCTCAAATCTGCTCTCTACCAAATCTATGATGATGACTTTGAGTAAGTATCTTTTTTTAATCTACACTGTTCTTGTCCTTTTTCTTTATTGCTAAATAATAAATATGGTATAGCATAATCAGCCTATAATGTTCCCACTGCTGGGACACCGGCCTCTCCTCTCGGTGAGAGGTAGTGGGCCGTAATCCACCGCGCGGGCTCAGCGCTGGTTGGTAGATGTCACAAGTCTTTGAATTTTTGGTTTTAGGACATGCCGGTTTCCTCACGATGTTTTCCTTCACCGTTTTGAAAGCTGTGTTGATGAAATAATTTACACAAAGTAAAGCGCCTGCCTAGGTTCGAACTTACGACGTTGTAAGTCGCGGCCGTTACCCTGGGCCACCACTACTCATCAATAAGGCATATTGGATCTAAAGGGCCGCCTTCACGAGCGAGAGAATCGCGGCGATATTATCGTCGTGCCACGTATTTCTATACAATCTCTTAGAACGTGTCTCCACACGGTGATATCATCGCCGCGAAAATTTGATGGCACGGCGAGACTATCGCCGCGATTCTCTCGCTCGTGGAGGCGGCCCCTAAAACCAGTGGTGTAATACTGCAGTTTATGAGAGAATTTCTTCTCTCTGACTCAGCCGAGTATTTATTTCTAGTAACCTTGATAATAATCAGCAACAAAGTAGGTGTTAGCTATATCAAAATATTAATCTTGTTATACCATATAACAAGAGTATTATTTATTTGCATTGAAGGTTTACAAAAAAAAATGTATTATAGGTACCTATTGTTTAAATTCGCCTTTCACAATAGTCTTTGTTCGCTTAATGCTGAGTATAGACTTCCTGGCCATTATTTTTGATGTTTTGCCTTGTCAGCACTAATAAGTCTACACCACAAATAAATAATTTTGGTGACCATCGTAAATAATCTTATTTACATCCTAATTGTTATTTACAGAGGAGTATATAGCAGAAAGTAAGAAGTCCGTGTCGTCGCCAGATCTTCTACCAAAGCTGCTATGTGATGAGGGTCTCATACAGGTTGGCAGAGGCAAACAGCTGTTTGTGCTAAGCTTCGTAATTGGCGCAGTCGAGAATCTAGATTTGGTAAGAATGACTTCCTAAATACGTACCTATATAAAAACATTGAACGCAAGATTATGTAAAGTGACGTTCTGTAGTTTCTGCCTGTGGTAAGAAAGCGTGAGTTTATGTATGTGTATGTATAAACATTTTGTATGATTATGTCATGGAACTTGCAGCGCCCCGCAGTTTCACCCGCATAAGTTTCCCGTGGGAATATCGGGATAAAAACTATCCTATGTCCTTTCCCGGGACTCAAACTATCTCTATACCACATCTAAATCGGTTCAACGAACGGTTTAAGCGTGAAGAGGTAACAGACAGACACACACTTTCGCATTTATAATATTAGTATAGATGAGAGGATCTGTTCGGTTTTGGGAATTTTTCTATCACTATTGTCGATGTTATGTTGAATTCAATTAATTTACGTAAATTTTTCAGCTTCTGCCAGACCCGAATGCTACTAAAGAAGTCGACTACTTCGTCAGCTATTCTGTTTTCACACACAATATTATGACGGATAGGTTTGTATTTTTAAAACTACTGTCGTTGACAGGTTCAACCTGTAATTTAGCTTACCAGGGCTTTTCACTAGCAATCACAACAAAGATAGTAGTATGATCATGATGAGGGTTATCATATCAGTGGTAACATTTGAAATACAAAAACCGCTATTACTGCTACGACGTAAAGGCGGTATCAATGTAAAATGACTACTTCTGGTGGTTGACTCTGCTAAGGTAACCGACTTAAAACTGATGAACTCCCAATAGTGGACCCCCGGGATCTATCATTGAAATCTTTTTCGTTTTCAAAGACAAAAAAAAAACTGTAATAATAAACTATGACTACTAGCATATTTAGCCTATAATGCTCCCACTGCTTCCCAGCAGTGGGGCCTGAGTCCCCACAGGCCTCCTCCCTTCGAGAGGGAGTGGGCTGTTCTCTTCGAATTTCTGGCTCCTTACAATATTTGCACCTACAACTCGTCACCTACAAAGTCCCCCGCCGTTACCACTAGGTCACCACTGCTCTCCATGCCTACTGCCTAACTTATAATTAACTTTTCGTAAATGCCATCAGGATGCCTGCGATCTCAAGCAGTACGGGCGGATGTAACGTTCAGTTCAATCAACGCACATCATTACGACTACTTTCAGACCTCGCATCACTGGGGGGATACTTTACCGAGTGTCCTTATCTTGTCACCAGGGTGTGTGCTAGTGAAAAGGACGTAGGTATGTAAATCTTCTAGCTATACTTTTAGGCATTTTATTTTAGTTATAGAAAAGCCGGAGTGTCACTATAAAGCATGTACAAGTTATAGTAGTATAAGGAACAGGGTGCAAAGTTCACTCATACTTTATAGAAAAGGGAGGATCCTCCGACCAGACGGGTGTCGTGTCTTGTGGGCATCTGCCCGACGCTGACTAAATGCTAGTTGTGCGGTAAACTCTGTTTGCGCGATGCAGGATTTTGCGTAACGTCAGTATGACGCGTAGTTCGCATGTGGCGTTGTAGATAGCGCTACAAAGTAAGTAATAAAAACAAATATTTGGTCTTTCATACCGTATATGTATACCTACCGTGCATAAGTATTCCCAGAAAAGTAAAACTTGTTGCTAGACTAAACCTACCCAACAAAAACCTTAGGTACCCTAGGCATAGGGTCAGGGTAGCGGGATCGTCCGAAAGGGTTACCGCTGCCCCGGAACATAAAGGGCTAAGGAAGGAACACGGGTGGGTTTTAGTCAGTAAGAGTCTGACACTCCCTTCCGCTCCACCCAGAGCGGGAGGAGTCATTAGATGATTTCCCATCCACAAAAAAAAAAAAAAAAAAAGGCATAGGGTCACCTTTGTCTATAATCAGCCAGTCAGCGAAGGTAGTGTTTGGCATGTCGATGATTAGCAGAGAGTACTGCACGCAGACAAGTCTTACAACTTACAAGAGTTATTGATACAATGCGTGCCACGAAAGATGAGACTTGACACGCCACGTGGTTTGACTTGCGCAGTACACGATTATATGTCTCTTTAGCGGTATGAGGTCTGAGCGCGGGACGGGACTGGACGTCATAGGGGCGGCGGAAAGAGCGCGGGGGGGGGGGGGGGGTCAAGTCTCATCTTTCGTGGCGCTAATTATACTAAGTAGGGGCTGGAGCTAAGTTTCATCTTCAGCCTAATTCCTAGATCGTCTAAAGGCTTTTAGGTATAATTCTAGTATACTAGGAAGATCCTGAACAAGTTGTGTTTCAAAAAAAGCTCTCTAACATAACAATATTTACTTTCCAGGAATCTGCAGCATGGATCTTCGCAAGCTAATTCCGACAGACGACACGCGTCAATTCCTAGACAAGTTCTGTAACTCTGAAGGCGCGCTAAAAATACACGAACGATGTTTTATTTTACGCTGTGACGACACACAAGCGGTGGAGTGTGGGAGACGACCCTTTGTGGATGTCGAGATGAGTTTGAAATATGTTGGCGTGAAGAGTGATAGTAATGTACAGGTAATAGTAAAATACTCAACAAATGAGTAGACACGACACGACCCTCTAGGGCGCTAGCTAACTATTAAAAACTCTGATCGTATAAAATAAAGTTTGTTGAAGAGATTGTATCTGATATATCCCTGCGTAACTTTTAGAAAATTGCTCTGTGATTGTTTAGGGTTCCATTCCCAAAAGGTGCCAACGGGGACCCTATTACTGAGCCTCCAATGTCCGTCCACCCGTGCGTTTGTTCGTCCGTCTGTCTATCAGCAGACTGTATCTCACGAACCTGAATAGGTAGACAGTTGAAATTTTCACAGTGTGTATTTCTATTCCCGCTATAACAACCAATAGTAAAAATTTAAATTAAAAGGAGTCTCAATATAAGTCAAGTGTTTTTTTTTGTCGTTTTTTGCCTTGTGGTACGGAACCCTTCGTGTGCGAGAGTCCCACTTGCACTTTTTTGTTACAAAAATCCTAACTTGTGTTACTGCTGATTATTATTTACTTGACTTGAATGTCCAATAATACAAAATCTTGCATAATACTTACAGAAACCAAGCAACCTCACAGCCCGCAGCGCGACGCACTTGGACAGCGCAGGCCGTCGCGGCGCGGTGCCGCAAGAACAGATCGACTTCCGCGCTGGCAGTTGCACCAACTTACCGCAAGATGGCGGAGGAGGCGCCTATACTAATATAGCAGCTAGCAATACTGCCAGGTGAGTTGATTTTACGATATTTGTGCGAAAAAAAAGCTACAGTTAGACCGTTATCATTATCATAATTTCAGCATGGAATCAGCCATTGCTAGACCTATCTTTTTTCTGTCATACATTCTACTTTCATAGTAAAGGTCTATTCAAACCTAAGCGGTATTCGCTACCGTCTGCGGTAGAGAAAACCGAGTGGGTATGCGGTAATATTACTGGTCACACCAAAGCGGATTTCGCTATCCCTGTGGGTAGAATACCGAGTTCGAAGTTTCGCCCAACAAGCGAAACAATACCTATGCGGTACTATGGCACCAACTATTCCGCTCTAGCCGCGGAACTTGATACTAAATACCTGAGTGAAACCCGCGCGGTATGTATCTCTACAGCGGCACCGAATACCGCTTAGGTTTGAATAGACCTTTAAACGGTCACTTAGACCATTTATTTAAATGAAACCATTTACAAGCAATTTGAATTGCAAAGAAGTCGGTCAGTCTGAAAGATGAAGTTTATTGCCCATACCAAAGGGCAGTAGATTCCTATGGAGATGAACGGGAAAGCAACTTCATGGACACTCTTTAAAATGTTCAAAAATCAAGTCATGCAAAAAATATTCAAGTCAAATCATTTAATCAAATCATACGTTATTTACGAGGAAACTGGAGAGTCAAAAGTAAAAAAAGAGTACTGGGATACTATCCTCAAATAGTAGATGCGAATTTTTATGTGTACAGTCAACCGTACATTATTAGTTGCTAACACTTGAACAACGAATACCGCCCTTAGTGATGCTAAATAAAGCCGTTGTCAAACAGAAACTTTTACTATGGTCATGCTGCATGACCATAGTAAAAAATACTGTAACTGCATGACTCATGCAGCCACCTCAGGCAACATCTCAGTTAAAAAGCGGTCAGCCTGTAATACAATCCTTTAAAATACTCTTCCAGATACAAAACAGCCTCCGGCGACTCAGTCCTCCAATCCAGCGCGATAACGGACCTGATAAAGAAAATGTGTGACTCGTTCACTCTGAGCCAGGAGAAGCTGCTCGCCTCTCGCGTCAGGCCAATGACGGCTGACATGCAAGTACAGTGCGAGACGATGCACGATGTGCGGAGAGAGAGCAAGAGCGAGCATGTGCTTGTGTGTGAGAAAGAGACGGGGATATATAGGTAAATAGGTACTTCACTTTCTTCGAATAGCATTAAATTACCTGTTTATGAGTAATTTTTTTTTTATCTTAGTGTTTAATATTATTACGACTATTCATGCTTTTATTCAAACAGCGTACAGTTTTCTTGTCGCAAAACTAAATATCATGTACTGTTGCGCTCGGCGGCCTGTTGCGCTTTGAGTGTACCGTGCACGGAGCAATCTCATCTAGATTGATCGCGAAGAACAGGTTTTGCTGAGACTTTGTTGTTTTCGTTTTTTTTTTTTTGTTTTTGTAATGATTTTCTTGATTACTAGTTTATTTATTTATTTATAAGTATAAAAAGTATGTATTAGGTATGTTGACACTGTGTGTACTCCCCGTCACTATTCCCCAAAGGTTCATTAGAAAACCAGCGTCAGACAGCATCTGTCTGGCATTAATGCTGAAATGAACCTTTTTGGCGCAGCCGTGAGGCACACACTATTGTCATTTGAAACATTATTTTTATTTTGTTAATTTTGTATATTGTGTTTCACGAACTGTGTCCAAATAATTTTTTTTTCTTTCTTTATTTATTTAGTGAGGCTATAATTACTGACTAAAACCCGCCCGTGTTCCTTCAGTGGCCTGTGCCAGGGGCCATGGTAAAGAAAGAAAGAAAGAAAAAGAAAGAAAGAAAAAAAGTTTATTTGGTCACAGTTCGTGAAACACAAAATACAAAAATAAAATAAAGAGGTTTCAAACAACAACTCTTTCGAACTACCCGCGAAATAGAGGAGAGCCTATTGTTACTAACCGGGCCTAAATCCAGACTCCGGGATGAAATAGCGTCTAAAAAAAAATATATATATAAACATCTAACTCAAACTAGCATTCTAAGCAATTGCGTTTGTCGACCACTAGACCGACGAGGGATTCATCACGTCGACGAGTTATTGTAAGATTTTAAATCAATGGGCACGTTGTGTACTGAAATACCAAAACATTGGAGTAATTTTTTTGTCATTGTTTGTTTCAGACCAATACCAATAGAGACCAGCAAAAGCGATACCTACATCGCACATAATGAAAAAGGTGAGTAACATAATGAAAAAGGTGAATAACTATCTGTATTCTATTGAATTTTTAGAAGTTTATAGTAAGACTAGCTTCTGCCCGCGACTTCGTCTGCGTGAAATTTCACCCTCCCCCCATTCACCTTCTTAGGGGTGAAATTTCGAAAAACCCTTTCTTAGTGCACGCCTAGACCTCAAGGAATCTACGTGCCAAATTTGGAATCTCTAGACCCAGTGGTTTGGGCTGTGCGTTGATATGTCAGTCAGTCAGTGTCTTCTTTTATATATTTAGATAGGATATTTATCTCACGACGCGACGCGCTCTTTACTTGTGGTTACAAAGTGTACAAACACGCTGTGAATGTGTGTGTAAGCGCAGGAGCTCTGGGTACCGTCCGAGACAATGGCCAAGTCGGAAGTTTGTGTGTGTGTTTGTTACATGCTGACGCTACTCGTCTTCACGCACACATTCACAGCGTGTGTACACTTAGTTACCACAACTAAAGCTCGTGCCGCTTCGTGAGATAAAAATACTGTACAATGTGTCCGATAGGATTGTCCATCGGCAAATATAACGAACTTCCATACAAACTTTCATCACCATTTAACCCCTTTTGGGGATGAATTTAAAGAACTCTTGTGCAGAATTTCTTGTTTCTAGACCCAGAGGTGCTGTGCTTTGCTTTTTACATGACAACAGAGGGGCAATTCTCGTAATTTTAAGAACGTTCACATTCTGATCTCAGTTTCAATCTGTCAAAAATATCTCTTAATTTCCCTACATTTTTAACAAGTTTTTGACATTAATTGTTGCTGAAATGAGATTGCGACTAGATTTTAACCATTTTTAATTACGGGAATTGGCCTTCTGACTAAATGGCAGTCGCTGGACTGCCATTTGGTCTGTTTATCTCAGTACAGTAGTGTTCTGTCAGTCAATGAATTTAAGATTTTTATTAAGTAGATCTTACATAAATTATAATAATATTAACAGATATGGTGAAAACGGCTATCCCCGCAGTAGAACGTGACTCCTTAATGCAGAGGGTTGTTGACGAGCTCGAAGACTGGAAAGAGCAGCAACAAGAATTGTTCAAATGTCAAGTAAGATAAGAAATGCATACAGTTTGCAACTGTTAATAAGTCACGTCTTTTTTATCGTTTACGCGCTTTTGCACGCGGCACCGCCCGCTTGGATGTCGGAAAATATCCCCATTCTTTTCTTATAAGTAACTGTTGGTTAACGCGGCGCACGCCAGTTAGGCTGCGTTTCCACTCCACCAGAAATGAGCGAGCATGTGTAGCGAGGAATGTGTATAAAACTAACCATTAACTACGCTAACTTAGTTCAAGCCATGAAAATTAAGCGATGTTATTGGTTTGTTTCACACACACGCTACGCATCCTCGCACACACATCTCTGGTGGAAACGCAGCCTAAAGCACCCAGTCGGCATGATTTCTTCCGACATATTCAACAATCATCGTTATATTTCAGCCAATTTACTCAAAACCTTAATAAATTATACACCTAAACCCTCCTCATGAATCACTCCGTCCTTTGGTGAAAACCGTATGAAAATCCGTTCGGAAGTTTTTGAGTTTATCGCGTGCAGACGGACAGACGCGGCTGGGGGACTTTGCTTTATAATAAAATTATGTAGTGATTATTCAAAAACTTAAATACTTATTAATAGTATTTTATTTTTACCTATTTCCAGTTAAAACGCAAAGAAGAATATCACCTAGAACTCCTAGCTAATGAATGGTCGAAGAAGCAAGTAGAGTTGGAGATGAAGCTCAGCAAGGGAATAGAACAATGTCGCAACCTAGCGGCCGATCTTAGTCGCGCCACTGAAGACTTTAGGCTGAGGGGGTACCGGAATACGGAGAGGGAGAAAAAGGTATGCTATATATTGTAGAAATCCGTCCCTTTATCATCATCTCCCTGCCCTTGACCCGTGTTACTTGGTGTCAGCGCAACACGTTTTCTTCTTCCATTCATGTCATGCTATCATTCACTTCCTTTTTTTTTCGTATCAGGAATGCTATTACACACGAATTCGTTCTTTCGTCATTTTCAAAAATTACGCCGCAGGACTAATCGTTCTAGTGACTGGGAAGCCTATGTCCAGCAGACCAGTAGTTCTGGCGATTCTTTGACGCCTGTGTCCAGTGGAGCATTCGTTCTAGTGATTCTTTGAGGCCTGTGTTCGGTGGACCAGCAGTTCTGGTTATTCTTGGAGGCCTATGTCCAGCGGACCTGTAGTTTCTGGTGATTCTTGGAGGCCTATGTCCAGCGGATCTGTAGTTCTGGTGATTCTTGGAGGCCTATGTCCAGCGGACCTGCAGTTATGACGATTCTTTGTCGCCTGTGTCCAGCGGTGGTCAGCAGTTACTGAAATGATGATGATTTTCTCGAAGAATGTGGCATTGCATCTGGTGAATTGAATACTGTAGTGATTGTGGCATGACATCAGGATGTGGCAACTGTTTTTTTGTTTTATTGACCTATATGTCCCACTGCTGGGCAAAGGCCTCCCCCAAATCCTTCCAGGAACTCTTTTTGCAACTGTTATGAAACTTAAAGTAACCGCACTCATAACGGTGACATATTACGACTGTATAACATACCCGAAAAAAACACTGTTTTACATTTAAAACAATCATCGGTAGAAGACGTTTTCTGTCCGCTATAGTTCAACGAAGGTAACATAATTTACCATCTCTATATGGAATATTTTCAGTTGCTAGATGCAAAGAAAGGCCTAGAATCCCACTACACAGCCAAATACCAGGAGTTACGGGAGGCCTCACAGAAGATGGAGGATGACATGAACCACCAGCTCAAGCTGAAAGATATGAAGGTCGAGGAGTTGGAGGCCAAGATACAGCAGCTGCAAAAACAAGTGGACTTGCTCAAGGTAGAAGGAATTTGTCCATTTATAATTGTTGCTTGGTGTCAGTGGTGACTCCACCCTAGTGCGTTGAGCCCTGACACAGCTAGAAGGCGTCGCGGCTTTAGAAGATGGCGGGACCAGCTGGAGAATATAAACGACCAGTGATCCACTTTAGCCCTGGATGGGAAAGCTGGAAGTCATGTGGAGAGGCCTTTCCTCAGCAGTGGGATGATGCTGGCTAACACTACAGTACAGTACACATAATCAGTTATTATCTGCCTAGCCCTTTTCCCAACTATGTTGGGGTCGGCTTCCAGTCTAACCGGATGCAGCTGAATACCAGTATTTTACATGGAGCGACTGCCTATCTGACCTCCACAACCCACTTACTGGGTAATACGGTACCCCTTGGTAAGACTAGTTGGCAGACTTTCGGGCTTCTGACTACCCGTAACGACTGTCAAAGATCCACGAATGACAGCCGGGACCTTTCCGAGGCACGGAGGGGTCTCGGTATGTCAAGATGGTCACCCTTCCACAGACTAACCTGTACGGCGGTTATCATTTAGCCACGGGCCCCGGTAATCAGTATCGCCATTAATCGGCGAGGCATTCTCTATTATATTTATTTATTTATTTATTTCTCTGTGTTTTATTTAATTTACTGTATTTATATTTATATTTATTTATAATTTGTAATTGTATGGATTGATTTTATCTGAAATAAATTGATTAATAATAATATACAAGTATATATTTTATGAATTACTTGGGTTACATCTAACTCTGCTATGCACTTTAATATACGAGATATTATAATAAAAACATTTTGATTTAAGTACATAATTTATTCTCACCGCAGAAATTGACTTCCAAAAATAATGCTGCAAGTAGGTAAGCATCGTTTCGTTGCAGAATATTCCCAATAACAACATACCCTGAGGGGCAATTCTCTTAATTTTAATAACGTTCACAGTCTGATCTGTCTCAACCTGTCAACCTAATTTCCTATTTATTTTGACAAGTTTTTGACATTTGTTTGTCGCCGAGATGATACTGCGACTAGATTTTGAACGTTTTAAATTACGAGAATTGGCCTTCTGATCAATTTGATTCACATTATGTTTATGCTATAAATGGCGCAGCCTTTAAAAAAAAACTTTGCCACATAACTTTTTGTGAATGCTTACTTAACCTTTTTTGAAATTTATTTCAGAACAATATAAAGAACACTGAAAAGGAATCTGAGAATCGGTATTCCGGCTTGACCAAAGATCAAACTGCGAGCCTAATACAGGAATTAGTAAGTATCATATTTAAACTCAATAGCAAAATATTTATTTATTTGTATTTTAAGGCCGATTTATCAATTGCCGTATATATATTTATTTGTTTAATTGAGGAATATATCGCTCATTTGGAGAAACATCGACGTAACTGCTACTTTTTTTTTAAAGTCTGCTTTCCTAACGTAAACACGCTTTCTAAGTGCTTTGGCATATTTAAAAAATTTTTAGGAAAAAATACATTTACGTCGATATTTCTTCAAATGAGCGATATATCGCGCAAACTGCGCAGTGTATTCTTCAGATAAAAGTTATCTAATTATTAAAAGTTAGAAAACCAATCTGTTCACTCTGAATTCATAACCAAATCAATTTATTACCAGTATGCTGCATATATAACTCTTTTTAAAATCTATCCTAACTATAATATTATAAATGCGAAAGTAACTCTGTCTGTCTGTCTTTTCTTCACGCCTAAACTACTGAACCGATTTGTGTGAAATTTGGTACAGGGTAAGTGTGAACCCCAACAAAGGACATAGGCTACTTTTTATTCGACTTCGACTTCGTCTGCGTCCGCGATAACCGACATATACGCGGACGAAGTCGCGGGCAAAAGCTAGTCTATCTATATATTTAGCACGTAATGTCCCACTGCTGGGCAAAAGGCTCCTTTTCCCACAATCTTTTAATATAACACTTTCTTTTACAGCGCTACTTAGAAGAGAAACTAGACAGCGCGGTACAATCGAAGTCGTTCTTTAAAGAGCAGTGGGGCCGCGCCGTCAGAGAGTTGCATCTCGTCAAACTGCACACGAGGAAGCAGATGTTGACGCAACTGAAGCAGGACAGGAGGGAACTTGGCGAGATGGGGTATGTTACATCATCATATAAGACCTAGACTGACCTAAGTGCCAGATTTCATCTGTTCAGCCGATATGGTGTGAAATGGTAGCAGACAGAAAGATAGTTACTTTTTTAAGTCTGACAACCAGTATTATCAAGGAGTATGTTCTATGTTATGGGTTTGGTTTCCGCACTTAGTCCTTCAAATGGACATTGTGCGTATTATCAAGGAGTATTCGTGTTACCCAGTTATTGGGTAACACGAGTTATGGAGGTCAGATAGACAGTCGCTCCATGTAGAATACTGGTATTCAGCTGTATCCGGTTAGACTGGAAGCCGACACAGGCAGATTGAATGATCTACATTTTAGTTATTTTTTTTTTCTTCAATATTTTGTTTTTTACGGACAGAAGTAGTTGCTGTTATACATATTGAACCATTTCATTTTGTTTCAGACTAGACCCAATAGAGGACCAAGAAGAAAACAGCATGAATCAAATTCCCGTTGATTTGAAGAAGTTAAAAGATGACTTCTATGTGGACATACTCGCGAACACGCCTGCACTCAATACGCATTCTTTGATAAGTCAGTTACTCCTTATAAAACATTTTAACTGCCCCGTTACTCCCGTGGTTACGAGGTCGACTGCTGACCGTGGGGTCCAGGGTTAAATTCCGAGGTCGGGCAAATTGTTATTGAGTTTATCCATTAGGAATTTCTCAGTAACAGCCCGTAGTATGGAAGTTGGCGGTGTGATGCCCCCGAGCCTCGCGCACGCGGCGCCGTGTGCTGCTGGTCTCTCCGCGCGTGTCGGTCCCGTCCCGCCGGACTATGACAGTGAGGGAAGAGATAGTACACCTGTGTGGCGCACACACGTCCGCACTATAATATCTCCCGCGCCGAAGGCTGGTCTCCGCTGATATTGGTCGCCATGGCCGATATACGAACTGGAGGATTTTATTTATTTTTATAAAAAAATCTACCCACATGACTTTTTATGTTCGATATTTTGATCACGGGGGTCCGAGCGAGCGCCCACTTAGTTTTTCGAAACATCGCTAGCGGTTGTTTGAATCCTCATCGGTGTTTTGGCCAAAGAACCATCATTGCCATTCAAATTCCGTGCATCCCTCATCTCTAGGTGTTTCCCGCGATTTTGACGACATCATAAACCCAGCGCGCTTTTAGACGGCCCAGGTTTTTTTGGCCGAACCTATATATGTACCTGTGTAAAAATCTTGTTTAAAAATAAATAAATAAGTACCTAAGCACTAAAAAAAAACAAAAGCTAGATAGAAATTAAAAATATTCTGTTGTTTCAGATCCTGCTGCACACGACGAATTAGACATGTTTAACGATCTAAAGTGAGTAATACATCACCCTAATTGCCTAACACACTTTTAATTACAATCCGAAACATTTTGAAGGATATTCCTAATCTATTGCTTCACTAGTACGAAAAAATTTTCTACTCAACAACGTAAATAACGCAATGAATGTTGTTGAACTGTCAAAAAGAAAGCAATTGCTACTGTTAGTGTGTTACGCAATTACGCCGCAGGGTATACATTCTGTTGTGTTCTTCTTTCTTATCGGCGAGCCATACGGAAACAGCTAATGGACAATATGTTGCAATATGGTGCATATGTCCAAGCCTTGCTCGTTCAACGTAGTAAATTAAAGCAAAATTCGTATTAATAAATTTCTAACATAATCTCGTACGCTTGTAGGAACGCGCCAAAAAATCCGATGAGCGAAAGAATTAACGAATTGATTGCTCAACGCGACAGACTAGTCCAACAAGACAGCCCGGACGAAGAGTTGCTCAAACAATTGAACCACGAGATACGAAGCATGCTACTCAACTGTGGCACATGACGTCAGGACGAAACAGACTTGTACTACTGCTAATACTCAACCTTTATTATACGCTTTTGTCTTATATCGGTATAAACGAGCAATACAATGTTTTAATAAGCCTGCATTCAGAACAGCGTACTAAAATGTTGCTTGTTATTTTGGTATAAATACGGGCGAATCGGGAATATACCATTCCATAGCTTTAAAAACAGAATTAAAATTCGAAAACGCAAGTTCTAAAAGCCCAGCATGAAATATAAATTTTGATGACGTGATATGTAATGGCGTATTGCATCCATCGATTGTAGTTTCAACCCGCAGGGCAATTGCGTAACACACTATCAGTAGCAATGGGTTTCATTTTGACAGTTTAACAACATTCATTGCGTTATTTACGTTGCTAAGCAAACACATTTTTCGAACATTTGAAGCAATGGATTAGCAATAAACTTCAAAATGATTCAAATTGACAGTAATAGTGTGTTACGCAATTAGGGTGCAGATCTTTGCCGAAGCTACCGGAATTGCGAATGAAACGAATGACCCGTGCAAGTATGCATCATATGCAAGGGGCGTTTTCCCGAATCGAGGGAGGGAACTGAAAATCGACTTGCGATATCTATGCCATTTAGGGCTGATTTTTCAATAGACAAATTTTCAATAGCTTATAACGAGGTTGCCTGGAAGAGATCGCAGAAAGCGATACGGCGGCCCATTGTATGTTTTGTAGTGTAAAATTTAATTCATTGTTATGTATTTTCTGGTGTAAAATAAAGTAAATATAAATAAACGAGAAATAAATATTACGGTTTGACAGGAACAGATTTTGTTTAGAAAATATGTCGGTCATAATTCAGTTAAAAATTATCTGGCAATTGAAAAATCAGCCCATACCTATAAAATACCTTCCAAATGAAATATTTAATGAGGGCTAATCACATGTACCACAGCCATACCAAATCGCAGCGACAAAAATTATGCAAACAGTCGTTATGTGAATATAGTCTCGCTGCAGCATCTTCTAGTTGCGTTGTGGTAACTAAGGGCTCGTCCACACGAGCGGCACGCGTCACCGACAGTGGCCTGCAGCCATCGACAATGTGTCGCTCGTTTATTTGAATATGGTGCTCAAATACATGAGCGGCGTGTTGGTGACGCGTGCCCCACGTGTGTATGAACACTAATACAACAAAAACGTGTCTGCGACGATAGCGGCCGGCTGCTGGTGCGCGGTGTCGCTTGTGGTTTTTTTGTGGCGGCGATGTGGTCGTTATTGTGTGACCGTCTGGATCACGGGACCAAGTCAAAAGTTTGAATGTTTCATGTCATAAATAAAGAAAAAATAAAAGAAAGAAAATATACGTTTATTTACACTAAGACATGCTAAGAAAAACACAAAAAAGAAAAACTTGGGGGAAAATATGCGTCATATCCACGTAAAACGCCTATCGATCAGCATAAAGCTGTGATCCTGCGAGACAGAGCTGGCTTTCAGCAAAAAAATTATTGGTACCTTCAATCAAAATATAACTAAGTACTTAAGAGGAAATGCGGGTGGTCTTTTCTCCATAGAAACGCTCTCGCCTGTTTTCTTTCTGGTTAATGACAATAAAGCAATGATATTTTACTGAATAATGAAATATTAACTACTTTTATATTTCTATGTTTTCGTTTTTGATGATACATTATTTTTGTAAGCACTAGAGCCCTCAAAAAATGCCGATTTAAACTGCTGTCAACAGAGGCCTAGTGTACAAATTTGATAACTATTAATGAAAAAAGAAAAACATAGGACACAGTATCCTTCTTATTCAGTTTATGAAATATAAATGGTCCAATATTGGAGGAGGAAATAGGCGAGAGCAAAGCCTCGAATTATGACTTTTTACTTAGGCTTTTTCAAAAGTCTCTCCGACCGCATTTCCTCTTAAATACTTCCGCACGCTCCACTTGGATGGCAAAATGTCGTTCGTGCGAGTAAAACGGTATTTTCATACAGTTTGCACCGACCCACGTTGGGAGTCCGTTTCACGAAAGAAGTCTCGCAGACGTGGCGCCACATACTTGCAACAGAATCATATTTATCTCAACATCATACTAAAATGCAAAATATTAAATAAAGAAAGGTGTGTGAGGTGGGAAGGTTGTTGTTGGAATGTTGCTAACTATCCTATATAACAAAGTCGCCGAAATTTCTGTACGCGCATAACTTCCGAATGACTGCACCAAATTGGATAATTATTTTTGTTGTGTTCGGTATTGCCAGGAAAAGGTTTGTAGGAAAGAAAATTACAGAAATTCGAAAAAAAAAATGCGTCCTTGCGAAGCTGGGGCGGGCCGCTAGTATAATAATAATTCTTTCGTGGGACGGGCTCTAGTTGTCGTGGTGTGGTTGTGGTAACAATTTGACATTGCCTTTATGTCGTAGCGATTTCTTAGTGCAAGTCTTGTGCTACCACTGATATGCGATTGACTGTAAGCGCCCTTAGTAGCTCAATGTTAGTTAAATTAGAATCATTGTTTGATGTTATTTATTATCATGTTTCGTTGACTAGGTATTGTTAATGGATTTGTTAAAATCCTTTTTGTGACTGACAATGATGTAAGATAGTAATTTCGTTATTTTAAAATAAACATTTTTGGAACTGTTGATTTGATTTTAATTGCATACCTACGTTTAAAATAAAAGCACATAATAATTAACCATAGGCCACGCTGCAAGAACTCGCTAACCCATAGGTTCTCAACCTTATTTTGCCCACCCCTATTATTTGAGAATATTTTTTGACGTGATAACGTCTTATAAATCGACGAACGCCGGCTGCACGCACGAAAAAGCATGACTCATTGTCACTTTCTGCCTGAGCCGAGCGGGCATGTTTTCTTATGACGTTATCACGTAAAATTAATTATCGTCCGTAATTTTTTACTTACAATCTGTCGCTAATCTGAAACAGCTACTGCCACGTAGAAAGTACGCACGGCTACACATCAAGCTATATACATAACCAGTATAAGCTGACTTCTGATTGTAACATACGAAAAGCCTATACAGTGCGAGGTCTGCTAAATCTGGAAACGTAGGATAGAGTATTTAGTGATTTGACAGTTCAATTCAATTTCAAGATCAACCTGATGCGCACAAAGATGTAAATCGAGATGATGCGCATCGTTTACATCACGCCATGTTCTACAACCCAAACATTCGAAGACATTGTGACATTCACCAACCCGCATTGGGCCCGAGTGGTGGATTAAGTCCCCAATCTATTACTATACTGTATGCCTCTATCCTAGCAGTGGAAACGTTATAGGATGAGTTTATAACGTTTACCCGATTAGTATAAGCGAGACTTTAGTTACAGGTTCTTAGTCGATATTTAAACATTTGTTACTATTCTACTCACCTCTATTCGAATGACGTATCGTATGATTGCAAATCATTTGACGTATAATTTTATTTATTCGATTAGAATAGAATAATTATTGATAGAATTGAGGACTTTAATGAAGAATTAATAGTGCATGATTGCAGTGACACTCATTTAAATTCCATACTAAAGTATTTTGTTGTTGTTGTTTCGTGCTAAGTCATGGCAAAAACCAAAGTTACAGGAGCTACGAGCAGACTAAAGCAAGACTACCTTAGGCTTAAAAATGACCCCGTTCCATATGTAACAGCAGAACCAGTGCCATCTAATATCCTAGAATGGCATTACGTGGTTAAAGGGCCAGAGAAGAGTCCATACGAGGGTGGGTACTATCATGGTAAAATTATATTTCCAAGGGAGTTCCCATTCAAACCGCCATCTATTTACATGATCACCCCTAATGGTCGGTTTAAGACAAACACGCGACTGTGCCTAAGCATCACGGACTTCCATCCTGACACATGGAACCCAGCATGGTCGATATCCACAATCCTCACTGGTCTACTAAGTTTCATGTTAGAGAAGACACCAACATTGGGATCTGTTGAGACATCGGATTTCCAGAAGCGTTGCTTGGCGGCGGAATCTTTGGAGACAAATATTAAAAACAAAATGTTTTGCGAGTTGTTCCCGGAGTATGTTGAGGAGATAGAGCAGCAACTGAAGCTGCGGCAGGAGGCGATGCTGCAGGCGGAGAACACCACCACAAGTGAAGGTGAAGTGATAACGGAGCAACAGTCCAACATGTACTATATTTTGACCAATTTATTTGTGTTGGTAGGCTTTGTATTTCTGGCATATATGGTTAAATATGTGTTAGTCTCAATATCCAATGATTAGGCAACTATTTAATGCTTTATTTTTAATGTAAATATTGTAATTTATTTTGTAAATACTTTTATTCCATTAGAGGCAAATTTTGAAGTTAATTTGATGTTGTGCTATTATAAGCATACTGAATTGATGTAGTATGAAACTGATTCATTTATTACATTGTGACAAAAAGAATATTGACATATTCAATAGTGATTCTTATATTATTGGCAGAAGAAGCAAACAAAATGCAATTTTATATTCATTGCAACAAAATGTATTATTTAAGTTTTGAAAATAAATAGGTATATTGTATCTGCATAGTTACCAGCTCTTTAAATTGTTTCTCCTATTTTATTCAGTTTTGAATTACCTATCATATATTTTATTAGGAAGGCACAGTTCAATGTCCTATGTTCCAGTGCTAATTCACCTTCTTGCTGCTTTGTTATAAATGTTTAAATTATGTAAATGAAATAAAATTATTGTAGCGATAACAAAAATAAACCCTATATTTTAATTTATAATAGGTACACATTGTGTGGTAATACACTTTCTTAACTATTTTTAAACCATACACACAATCATAGTTTTTAGATATTCTTTGTGATGAATAGCTAGGTAGTGTGTTTCAAATTAGAGAAAGAATGTAGTTTTTTGTGATATATAGTTTTTCACTCTAGCAAATATTCTCAGTCAAGATTGCAAATAGCTTTTAATGTGAGATCAATTTGTCAAGTTTATAAACTTACTATAGCAAGTAAATGTAGTAATCTCAACAAACATTGATGTATTTCTGCTTGGAGGTTCGTATGCCAGTAATTTGTTAAGTCAATATTATTATTCCAAATATGATCGTAAAAGTATTTCATGTTGTATCACATCACATCTAGTATTAATTTGACATCTACCAATGATAATCATGTATCGTCTCATATTAGAAAATGTGTAATCTTTCAATGTTTATATTGAGCCTACTACTGCATTTAAATTGTGTTGTCCCTGTAGCAAATTTTATGAAATATATTGAAAATATTTAAACTGGAATATGAAGCTGAATGTTATAAATAAAGAACACTAGTGTTAATGTTTAATGGGTGTAATGGCTTTTGTTGTGTTTAGCCATAAAGGCAGTATAACATCTCTGTATTATTCAATTACATTAATGTAGGTACCTATAAAGAAATGATTGGAAGCTCGTTTCATACTGAAAATGTGTGCAAACCATATTTTAAGTTGTCTTTACTTAACTTCTCTCATAAATTATGTCTTATTTCTTGATCTTGTTTATACATATATATAAAAGTACTTAAGTTAAATCTGTTCTCCCATCTCACTATTATATAACTAGCTACATTTACAGTTCTGAAGTTGTAGGTAACTCATGTTTTTAACTTTGTAAATCCTTGACAAGTCATAAATACAATATAGGTAAGGCCAATAATATATTTTGCCATGTAATGTTGCACGCATAAAAATGTGATTATAATTTATAATCATTGTACTGTTGATTTTAGCAACTGCAAATTGTTTAAAATCTAGTAAAATGGTATTTTTCTATGAAATTTTGTTTTATTTGTGCGAAATTAAATAAAAAATATTGACTATTATCAATCCATTTATTTCATTAGCTTCAATAGGTGCCTACAGAATCAGTATCATTTCCATAATTTCGGGTTACAGTAGTTGGGAAACTTATAAAAGACAGGATTATGTACTATACCTAATCTATAATGCTTCCATACTTGTAAACAATGTATTCTGTAAGGATATAAGAAAAAGGCAGGCACAACTAAATACCATTTTATGAGGTTGCGCCACCTTTTTATTTATCATAATTATAATGTATAATTATTGAGGTTTTAAAACAACATGTATAAATGGTGTCATCAATATTTTATAAAATAATTGATAAAGTAAGGGAATTTACTTTTACACAACACCAAGTACATAAACTCATTGATTTTTACATGATATATAACTATTTACTTAAAAATCTAGTAGTACTACTTATAACTAAGTATTTTAAATATATATATTTTTATCCAAGTTGTTTATCTAATTTTCGATAGACAAAATGTGTGGTGAGGAATAATATTTTATTTTCCAGTCACCAATATTATCTTTTTACCCATCATCTAGTGAAGATTTCACCGTCTATTAGCATGCAATTCATTCCTTAGTTTCCTCCTCATCATCATCCCAGTCACTAACCAAGCTTTTGATCGTTTTTGGGACTTCTTCTGGAACTTCTGATGAACAAACACTAGTATCTTTTGGAGACTGTTCTGACGTTGGATCATCAACATTGACAGTAATCAGTTCCTCTTGGGAATCATTATCTTCCCAATCATTTAGCAGTGATGATAATTTCTGCTGTACAAGTGGATTTGGTACAGCAGTATGAACGGGTGAGTCAGTGAATGGAGGTACTGGCATTTCTTGGCTTGATGAGTCTTCTTCTTGTGAAGAAGTAGCACAAATACTTTCTTCAGTTTCGACATCTGCAACATTAGGAAGGTATGGAGTCTCAGCTGTTGCTGTTTCAACATCTGCAGCCGCCTCTGTTTCAATACCCGCAGGTGCCCCTGTTTCAAGAACTGCAGCTGCCTCTGCTTGAAGATGAGCAGCCGTTTGTTTTTGCATTTCTTGTTGAATATTTTCTATCGATTCTTCTACTTCTGGTATTTCGTTAACCAAGTGTTGATTTTGGGAGACTTCATTAGGAAGACATTTAGCAATTCTATTACCATCCTCAGCAACATCATATTCATCATCAGACCAATCTAAAGTTACATCTTTGATTTTTTTATCAGATACTTTAGCAAATGGTTGTTCTTCATTATTGACACGGTTGATTTCTACAATATCATCATATGCTTGTGATTCCATGAGTTCTGGTTGCTCTTCTGATATGTCATTCTCAGGTTTTTTAACTTCTGAGTATTTGTTAATAGTCGCAGAATCTACAGTGTGTTCTTGCGGGTTTTGGGGAACAAGAGATGGTTTGGTTAAACAATCTGTTTCAATTGGTTGTTCTATTACATTTTCCCTTTCAACTGGTTGTTCTATCACATTTTCTAATTCTGCTGCTTGTTCCAGTGTGTTTACCAACTCTACTGGTTGTTCCATAGGAGTATCTATGTTGATAGGTTGTTCTAGTACAATTCCTGTGTCGATAGGTTGTTCTAGTACATTTCCAGTGTCCACATGTTGTTCTATCATGATTTCTGTCTGTACTGCTTCCATCATATTTCTCGTTTCTACTGGTTGTTCCATCATATTATCAGTTTGGTCAATTTCATTTTCCAGTGGTTGTTCCATTATCATCACATTTTCTGTTACACGTGGTTGTTCGATGACATATTCTGTTTCGATTGGTTGGTCTATTACATTTTCTATTTCCATTGGTTGATCTAATACAATTTCTGTTTCCGTTGTTGGGTGTTCTAATATATTTTCCGTCTGAATAGGCTGTTCTTGTAAAACCTCTGTTTCCATTGGCTGTTCCATTACATGTTCTGAGGCTGGTGGTTGTTCTAGCATATTTTCCATTTCCATTGGTTCCTCATTGTTTTCATGGTTACTTTGAATGTCAGGCATTGTTTTAGCTTGAGGAAGACTTTCAACAGTCTCATTTAGAGTTAAAGTTTCTTTTTGAATCAAACTCATGCCTGGGACATTTTCTTCTATAGTCTCTTGTTCAACCGGTTGATTTATATGCTCATTTGTTACATCTAATTGATTTAGGTCAACATCAGTTTCACCTGGAGATACCCCTTTTTGAGGTTCAGGTACTAAGTGTACTTCTGGAAGCTCATTTAAATTATTATCTGTTGCACTATGAATTGTAGTAGTTACTACTTGATTAGTATCCAGCATTACTGTGTGTGCTGGTAACTGAATGTGTTGACCTTCTAAACTTTGAATATTATTTTGCCAAGTTTGTTCCACTTGTGCTTCTATGCAATGTGTATTCATTGCTGGTGTAGAGGTAGTTACAGTTTCATAATTTTGTGTTATGATTGCAGAGGATGTCACAAATTGTGCTCCTATACCTCCTGTAGTCAGAATCTGGAATTGCTTATTTTGATCATCAACAGGGTGACTGTACACAACTACAATGTTAGAATTTTCAGTAGCTACACCTTCAGAGACATTCAAAGGATATTCATTAGGAAGAATCATCATTTCATTTCCTGGAGTATTGTCCAAGTCTATTGCAGTTGTCTCTATTGTTTGGTTGTGAGGTGCAGTTAATACAGTCAGGGTCTTGTTTGTGCCACCATCATCAAATATAATGGGATGGTTTGAAGCCATCAAAGCTTTGTATTCTTCTTCGTTTGATACCACAATTTGTATTGGTTGATTTAGGTTTGCTGACTTCTTTATTACCATACTGGACTGTTGCTGCACAGTTTCTTCAATGCTTGTATTTTGAACATGAGTGTATTCCATGGATGTAGTAGGTTGTTGAATAGTCTCTAAAGAATCAGATTCAACAATATCTGAAATGATGTAGTCTCTGTTGTCTGGCTTCCGTTTTTTAGGAATAAGGTGATTTTCTCTCAAGATGTATTCATTATTGTCTATTAAAACAATTTCTTCATCCTGATTATTTGATAATGGTTCCACTGGCATTTTAATATCTTGGAAGAAATCATTGTGAACAGATTGAGTCTGGTTGATAGTTTTACTTGGCTTGGCCTTTAGTGCTGGTTTTGGAGTACCAAAGCCAGGATTTAAAATCTTTTGCTTTGCATTGGAGTTAACATTATGTTGTCTTCTAGCTGGAACTTGTTTGTCAGCTGATGGTCTGCGCTGTATTGGATACTGTAAATCCACCTCTTCGAAATCATTGTCATAGCTAGTACTAGGTTCAAACTTGACAGAAGCTTTTGCTCTTGGTCTTTCTACTACTTCAGGTTGCTTTTCTTCATCTGAGTCATCAATGATGCAGTCAGTCTTTGCTTCTTGTTTGTGATGTGTTTTTATGTGTGAATAAAGGTTTGTCTCTCGCAAGAACACTTTCCAGCAATAGATGCATTGCAGATTAGATTTCTTTTCAGCACTATACTTGTGTCCTGTGTTTTGTATGTGTAGTAGTAGTTGATTAGAAGAAGCAAATGATACAGAACAAACATTACAGCGGAAGTTCTTCATATCTTTATGGCTCAGTTTGTGTTTCACAAGCAGCGCATCAGTTAAAGCAATATAAGTACACAAGTTACATTTAGGGAAGTGATACTGTGGTGGCGGTTGTACACCATGTTGAGCATAAAGATGGTGCAGTAAATAATTTCTCTTCAAAGATCTAAGGCCACAGTATTCACAAATGTTAGCCACTGGTTTTTCATTGTGCACTTCTACTAAATGACGACGGAATTTATAGTATGAATTGAAATGTAGAGCTTTACCTGGTGTGCCACAGATTAAACATATCCAAGGACCTTTAGTGTTTTCTGCACCCATTGCAATAAGTTTAGCTGCTTGCTTGGAATCAATAACATCAGTTTCATAAGTAAAATCATCTTCTTCTGTTTTGAACTTTACTGTTTTATCTTCTACATATGCAGGAGTTGTAGATTGTTTTTGCTGTTTTCTACCTTTACCAGGCACAGGATCCAGAATCTTCAATTTTATATTTTTATTGCTTTTAACCAAATGTGGATACTTCTTTAAGACTTCACTTATTATCCTTGCATGGTCCAGGTTAGAAGCAGCTTTACTGTCCTTAGTTTCTATTGTGACTTTTGGACCACCATTTCCATCATTAGGGTCCAAGATCTGATCAAAAAGTTGATTTGGATCTTTTTCATTGTTCATGTAGGAAGCAGAAGTATTGAACAAATCAGTTTCATCATTAAAATGATGTTCAGTGTTGTTATCATCAAATAAATTATCATCTTTAGATGTTATCCTTTTACATTCAACAATATCAATTGTTGACAAACCAGACATTTTCTTTGAGCCTGATGCTCCGCTAAATACATTGTTTTGTTTAGCTTTATAACGTTTGACCGTATCAGGATGGACCATTAATGGCTGGGAAGTATATGATATACTACAGAATGAGTTGTCAAAGATATTGTCAGTATCCAGTTCTTCAGGTACTTCATATCTTGTTGGGCGTGGGTCACCTATGACCAATTTTTGAGAAGTATAAGTTTCTTTCAATATTGGTGATGGAGGACGATATGCACTATTATTAATACTTTCAGCTTTAGCAGATTGATAAGTCTTTTTATTTCTGTATACTATATTATTGTCAAATGCTTTGCTGTAGGAGCGTTTATTACTGGAGCCTGCAGGTGTAGTCGTCTTCACAGGTTTAGGTTCACTTTGCCTAGTAAACTTTTTGCTACCACTATAACTGTGAGTGGGTTGTTTAGGCGCCAAGTTGCGATGTGACTCTAGTAGTTTAGTTAACACTGGCATATTGAGGATCTGAGATGTTTGGTACAATCTTTCTAGTGTATCCATCTTGAATTCTAGATGTCCCGTGTACATGAAGTTTACAATCGGGACGACAACATCTGCCTGCAGGTCGTCCGGCATCACAAGACAGTCTTCGTACATTTCACATGTTCGTTCCAGGAGTTCGAAGTACTCAGTGCACGCATTGAGTACTAGTCGGTGGACTTTCAGCTGGGCATTGTCTTGAAATTGAAGCGTCAGGTCACAGTAGTCCGTTCGGTTAAAAAAGTGTTTTAGCCTTTGGAGGAAATATATCCCCCAGTTGTCAACTTTCACTTGCTTCACGTCGGACATTGTTGCGTTTTAGCAGGCCATTTATTACAGACTATGTAAGCAGCATCACGGGCGCTGAAATAGAAGTTAATCTCCATTAGAAATAAGGATCAACAAAGTTACACGCGATTAAATGCGGCAACTATTGATCCATAAAACGTTTGACATATTATTTCATTGTTAGTTAGACCGGAATGATGCTATACACCCAGTTATACCAACGGGGTTTCACATTTATCTTTTCACTTGAATTTTCCGCCACATATTACAGTGTTTTATTCTTGGAACTTACCGATATCGGCTAAACAGAATAGTTTGTATTTCGTTAACTTGCTCTCGTCACAATCAAACACAAAATTACTGCACCAAATTCAACACAAGTTGACACGGTGGACGTAAGATGGCGGTGTACAGCGGCCTCAATACGAAATTACGAAACGCCAAGCTTGCTTATTTGACGCTTTGATGGAGATGCTGGCTGTTATGTAGTCATAATGATAACCAGCTAATTATTTTTACGCAAAAAAATACTTTTGCTGCGTAACTTACAGCTACGCAGTAATTTGCTCCACGAGGAATGTAGTTTTCTTATTTTATAGCGTAATATATTTTATTTCAATAGATGTTGTTGACATGGCTGCGCACAATTACACAGTGTCGCCATCTGCGACGTAGTTTTACGAACTTATTGATTACGCGCGTTCTAATTTTACTCAGCGGACTCAGCGGTGTTCACAGTTCACACAGCGGGAAATGAATATGACGCATGGAAACGGAACCCACTTTGGTTGTCTATTATTACATGGTAACTATAATAGGGCAATAGAGGGCTCTGATTGCAGCATTGTTGTTTCTTATAACTTTATAAAGTTTTAATAATTGTAAGCATGCGGTAATGTACCTACCGGTTTTTAAATAAAATGTTTTTTTCTTCAATTTGGTTGATTGGTTTACTCAGCATCAACTGTCTGAAGGACCCGAATTATTCTACGATCGCCACGGTCAAACCCAAGGTAGGCGATTCTGGTGGTCGTTCTTCAAATAAAAGAGACGCACTATAAATTTCAGTTTAATTTTTATCATCGGGACTCGGGAACATCAGTTTATCGTCATAGGTACTTTCGCGGTGACCTTTACAACACCCAGAGATGAAGAGTACTCACTTGGTGACTTTACCTAGCTATCTATTTGTTTTATTAGATACCTAGGGCTATTTACTTAGGGCTGATTTTTCCATCGCCAGATAACTTTTATTCGAGGAATAAAATAATTGATGTTTGATAGTTTTTGTATGAAATAACTGTCAAAATTTCAAAATTATTCCTCGAATAAAGCTATCAGATGACTGAAAAATCAGCCCTAAGTGGAATAGGTATCATATAGCAAAATCCTTACTACTTAGGCGATCTACCCTGAGCGAATTCACAATGCAACTATAAGTCGGTACGCTAGAAGTGTGCAAGCATCACTTCGTGATCATGATACTTGAGCAAATTATTCTGCTAGGCTGTTCAGTTATCAGGGTGGTCATCTATCTTCGAATATTGATATCCTGATGGATAGACGGTCATCGAGGCAAGCCTAGAAAGTGCCGGCGTGATGACTGGCGTTAACTAACAATAATTCGGTAGGTAAGTACTTATTTATTATAATGCTGGCTCCTGGCTGCAAATCATATTTTGATCAACAACCTGTGACTGACCTGCAAATTGCAAAAAACCGTAAGAAAATTTGAATTTCGCGGGCTATTTTATCGGCAGGCGCATTTATCTATACATATAATAAAATCGTAGGAAAGTCAAAACTGTACATTGAATATTTTTTAAAATGAATACTTGGGGCGTGATCTGCAATCGATTTCGAAGCCAAAAATATAGTTTTTAGAATTTTTGTCTGTTTGTCTGTATGTATGTCCGGGATAATCTCAAAAAGTACTGCATGGATTTACTTCAAATTTTGCACGAATATTACTAAGAGGTCGGGTCAACATATGGGCTACATATTATCACGCTATCACCTACGGGGGAGGAGCTGTGAATCTTTATTTTTCTTACGCATTCTGTGACAGCGTGTAATATAACGACGCATATTTAAATGTTGTTTTTGAGTAAGCCATGCTATAATCTAGCTTTACACTATAAAAACTACGCCATTTAAGTAACTTGGGCAGAGAAACATAGTTTAATGAATGTTAGTAGTATAAAGAAAATTTTGAAGCAGCGCCATCTATGAGATTTCATAAAAATCAAATGAAGTTACATGTTAACAATTTTTGGAAATTAATAATTTAAATTTGATCATGTTGGCGAGGTTAGTAGTTAGTTATTCTTAAAATTCATAGATGGTAATGTGCATTTTCTTCATAAAAGTTGTATCGTATAGTTCGTTTTGACAAATTCAAGGTCCAACAAAACCCTCAAAATCTTGAGCAGAGTTGAGGAAGACAATTAAAAAAAAATGCGGTATTAAGTATTACAAAAAAGTTATGTTCATTGATGATGATCATTTCTCCATCAATTTCATGTTATTAGTACAAAATAAACATTGACTGTTAATACTTTTGTTCGGTATTTATCTGTGTGATTATTGCTTGGTAATTAATATATTTCCATGTCGTATACCTAATTATAAACTTAAATGTGATATAAAATGTCACCTTCTCGACGGTGAGCAAAATTGGGATGACACCCTCGCGGAGGCGAGCGTCAGTGACGGTCCCAGCCGCATGCGTCATCTGTTTGCCGTCATCTTGGTGTTTTGTGGAGTCGCGAACCCGGTAGCTTTGTGGGAGAAGTATCGCCATCATCTGTCCGAAGATTTTCTACGAGCTTTGAGGCGTGCTACTGGAGACGAAGTCAAAGTAACTGATGAACGCGTGCTGAACACCTGTCTCAGTTCACTTCAAGATGTGGTCATTTCTATCGGCGGCAATCCACTGATCGAATATGGGTTACCAGCTCCCCAATCATCACCGCATCAAGACCGTGGAAATCGGGAGTATAACGCTGAGACAAATTATGATCCGGGCGAAATGACCACCATACGAAATGACCATGTCGCTTTGTTCTCTTCAGAGCAAAAACAAATTTATGACACCGTCCTTGAAAGCGTTGGGCAAAACCAGGGTAAAATGTTTTTCTTGGATGCTCCTGGTGGAACAGGAAAAACATTTGTTACCACTGGCATACTTGCAGAGGTCAGGAGGCAAGGCAAAATTGCTATTGCTGTAGCGTTGTCGGGAATCGCTTCCACACTGCTTCCGAATGGCATAAAAGCACATGCCATGTTTAAAATTCCCATCGATTTAGAGAGCGCCGAAACGCCTGTTTGTGGTGTGTCACGTAACAGCGATAAGGGACACGTGCTCAAGGAATGCTCTCTGATCGTATGGGATGAGTGTGCGATGGCCAATAGGAAGGCAGTTGAGACCGTGGACAGAACCCTGCAGGACATCCGCAGGAACGAACATTTGACGGGTGGTGTCACAGTTCTGTTCAGTGGCGATTTCCGGCAAATGCTTCCCGTGGTGACGCGGGGATCGAGGGCTGACGAGGTGAATGCTTCGTTGAAACGATCTTCGTTGTGGTCACGAGTTCGTACGCTGCGCTTGACCATTAATATGAGAGCTCGGCTGGGCGGAAATGCACATGCTCAAGAATTCTCCGATGTCCTTCTAAGTCTTGGCGAAGACACTCTACCAGAAGAGAGAGGTGGACAGGTGGTGCTTCCAGAGTCTCTCGGTAGAGTGGTATCCAGCTTAGAAGAACTCATTCGCCGTGTGTGCGGGGACATCAGTCGTATACCGCACCAGCAGAATTCTTGGGTGTGTGAGCGGGCCATTTTGACACCCAAAAATGATCAGGCTGCAGCAATTAATGCATGCATTCTCTCGGAAATTGAGGGGAATGAAGTGGTCTACACTTCGATAAACACTGAAGTGGTCGAGCAAGATGACGTCACCCATTATCCCGTGGAATTTCTGAACTCCCTGTCAGCAAGTGGACTTCCAGCGCATACCATCAAGCTGAAGGTCGGTGTCCCGATTATGCTTCTTCGGAACCTATCTCCTCCGAAGTTGTGTAACGGGACCCGCCTTAAAGTCATCTCGCTCCACAGACACACCATTGAGGCGGAAATTCTTACGGGTTGTGGCGTCGGCGAGGCAGTATTTATACCACGCATTCCCCTCATACCTCATAACTTCCCGTTCCAGTTCAAGCGCGTACAGTTTCCCGTGAGTGTTTGCTTCGCGATGACAATCAATAAGTCGCAGGGGCAGACACTAAGGGCAGCGGGTGTCGACCTCAGGACGATTTGCTTCTCACACGGGCAACTGTACGTCGCTTGCTCCCGCGTCACCAGTCCTGACTCTCTTTACATTTTGGCTCCTGGCAGCATAACTATCAACGTAGTTTATAGGGAAGTGTTGTAAGGTATGATACCTTTGTACGTATTTTTACTCTTTTGTGTCCTGGAATGTATTCCTGCATTATTTTCTCTCATTTCCTTCAGTCACATCTTATGACTGAACTCAGCAGGATTCCCATATAACTCTCTTCACTTGCTTCGCTTGCAAAAAAAACTTATATTTTAATGCTATTTTAAAAGTTGTTTACTTATAATGCTATAGCGACGCTGGCATCTTACGTATTTTTGGTGCTGTAGAGCCTTCACGCAGACGACGTCGCGGGCAGCAGCTAGTATTCACTATAATCACTATTCAAGCATAACGTTATATCATTCAGTCAATAAAATTCACTAGGCCTGTGAGATCCTATAGCTACTTAGTGAAAATCGAAGGCTGGATGCATTGCTGCCGCGGGCTCCGGTTGTTAAGCTCTGGTAATTTCCATTATCGAAGGTTCGCTTCTCGAAGATTGTGAAGGTTTATGTCTACCTAGGGCAAGTCAACCAGCTCGGTAGACACAACTTTGAGAAAGAGGCCGACAAAAGGAACCAGTTGGGTTGGGCAGCATTTGGAAAACTCCGTCAAGTCTTCTCGTCGCCTATGCCGCGGTGTTTGAAGACTAAGGTCTTCAACCAGTGCGTCCTGCCCGTCATGACATATACGGTGCTGAAACGTGGACACTGAAGGTCGGGTGGTCCACAAATTCAAGGTCGCTCAGCGCGCTATGGAGCCAGCTATGCTCGGACGAGTCTCTTTGAAGGATAAAATCAGGTATGAAATTATCCGGAAAAGAACCGGAGTTACCGACATAGCTTGCAGAGTAAGCAAACTGAAGTGGCAGTGGGCAGGCCATGTCTGTCGAAGGACCGATGGCCGTATCGGCAAGCGTAGTGTGGGACGTCCCCCAGCTAGATAGACGGACGACCTAAAGAAGGTGGCTGGGGTAGACTGGATGCGGAAGGCGGAGCCCGGAGGACAGGGTGCTGTGGCGCAGTCTGGAAGAGGCCTATATCCAACAGTGGACTGCGATAGGCTGAGTTGGTAAATTCATTTAAAGTCGATTAATGGATCGTGACGATCGTGAGTTCTAATTTAAAGAATTTACTTTGTGCTATGTTAGGTACCTATTTATTTCATCATCAGTGCTATCAAAACGTTGAAGGAAAACATATGGAATCTGGCATGTTCTAGAGCTTAAAATTTGAAAATAATAAATTAGTGACATCCTGCTGCATTGCTGCTGCATATCTACTGGGTTAGAGTCCACACAGAGACGAGACCTGTATTGTGTCCTAGCAGTAGGTACATAGTGTACATACGCCTAGGCCGACTATGACCAACTATGCTTTAAAATCCTACTAATATTATAGAAGTTTGTGAGGATGGATGGATGGATGGATGTTTGTTACTCTTTCATGCAAAAACTACTAAACGGATTTGGATGAAATATGGCAAGATAATTTATAACGAGGATTAACAGATACGATTTTCACTTTTTATTCCGATATTCCCACGGGATTGAGACTTAGGTATGCGTGTGAAACCACGGGGCGCTGCTAGCGCTATCATAAAAAAAAAAATTTCGTTTTTTGACACCGACTTCCGAAATTAAAGTTATTTATCACTTTGTAATTTTTTTTTGAAGTCGGTTGTTTTTTTTGTAAAAAAGTTTTTATTTTTAACCGACTTCAAAAAAGGAGGTTCTGTATTCGACCCGTATGTATGTATGTATGTACATATGTATGTATGTACATATGTATGTTTGTATGTCCGCGATTTTCTCTAAAACTGATGAACCAATTTTAATAATTCTTTCACTAATGTGATCTACATACTTTCAGGAAGGTTTTAGTATATAATACATTATGTAATTATTTTTATGTACGATGTTATATGCATAAATGTATTGCATATCCGGCATTTCTATGCGAATTTTGATGATTCTTCTAGTCGGTGTATTCATCGATTCTTCAATGCACTAGTGTTATTTGAAATTGTGTGGAGTAGGTACAACTAAAAAGTGAAAAATAAAAACTTTTTACAAAGAAAACAACCGACTTCAAAAAAAAATTACAAAGTGATAAATAACTTTAATTTCGGAAGTCGGTGTCAAAAAACGAAAATGCGGAACCAACGACACCGACTTTCAAATTAAAGTTATTTATCACTTTGTAGTTTTTTTTTGAAGTCGGTTGTTTTTTTCACTTTTTAGTTGTACAGTACAACTTAAAAGTGAAAAATAAAAACTTTTTTATAAAATAAAAATTTCTCGCCGGCTGGTCGATACTTCACGTGATCAGAGGGCTGGGTCGTTCTTTAGTCAAAGAATTAGCATTGCCATTCAACGTGGCAATGCTGCCAGTCTTCTGGGCACGTTTCCGGATGACAGCGATGCGGATGAGTACTTCGACGCCTAAGTGTCCTTTGGTTTTTTTTTTTAATTTTTTATTTATTTGTATAGTAGGTTAGTTAGGCTTTTATTTTAGTATCTAGTGTATATAATAAACTACATTTTATTGTTATAAATTAAACACTAAGGTTAGTAATAAAAATTCTTCTGAACTTGCTATGTAAATATCACTGGCAGGAAGTTATTATAACATCATCAATAAGTAAGTGGCAAAAATACGTATTATTGAAGCTAACTCAAAAACTACCCAAGCAAAATTAATCAAATTTATACGGGACGTGAAATCGATTTACAATTTCCGGAGATATCGCGTAACAAAAATACAAAAAACATTGGTTGTCTGTAAAGTCGGTTTACGGACGATAATTTTACGTGATAACGTCATAAGAAAACATCCGATCGTGCCTCTTATCCTTGCACACTTGGCTCAGACGGAACGTGACAATGAATCATGCTTTTTCGCGTGTGCAGCCGGCGTTCATCGACTTATAAGACGTTATCACGCCAATAAAACATACAGTCGAATTGAGAACCTCCTCCTTTTTTGAAGTCCGTTAAACAGAGGTGTAGGTAATGTCTTATGTCAGGCAGTGACCCGGATGATGATGATGATGTTACCACTGATCAAAGTATCTAAGTGAGAGGTAAATCATTTCTAAATCATCATCTCCCTGCCCTTGACCCATATGTTACTTGGTGTCGGCGCAACACGTTTTCCTCTTCCTTTCTGCCCTGTCAACCGGCACGCTATCAGACAAATATATAATTAATAAATAATAATAATAAACTTATCTACCTAAAAGGTACAGACGCCAGGACATCAAGCTACCCGAAACTGTACAATTTTTCCAATCAACTTTGAACCTTATGCCTTAGGGATAAAGTTGGAAATCTATTAAAGAAATTTGACAGATTGTAGTAGCTTGATGTGTGGGGCGTCTGTACCTACAACCTAGTTTGTATACCTGAATTTCTTTTTCCGCGAAGATAGTTTAGGTAGTGATCTCAGTAGTTAGCAAGCACAGCATCAAGAAACTATACCTCAACCCTACCCGTGATTCCTAGTAAAAAGTAGATATTAGGTACCTTTACCTCATCATCTTCTGACTAACCTTTCCCCAATACGTTTGGGGTCGGCTTCCAGTTTATTTGGATGTAACTGAATAACAGCCAATACAGCATAGCGTAGCAAGTGTCAATACAAGCGTAGCATCTAGAGTGCGCGCAAGGTAAGTCTGCGCGCGATGTTTGACTTCAAGATTATATCCCTGCTACCACTTGTAATCTTCTTGGGCGTAATGATGGTAATTATTTACTTTGGAAAACTCGGAACACAGCACACTCTCTTGACACCTGCCTGTCGATTCTGTTAGATTGTCACCGTGAGAGCTTAGGTGAAGTGAGTTCATTCCGTGACAAATCATTCCATCTGATGTTAGGGATTGACACTAACGACAGCTCACTTTAAGCTCACTTCACCCAAATTATCACGGTGAGATTTTTACAGAATAGCACTACTGAAATAAATGTCCAGATAGCGGCAAACGATTATTTCCGATTTCTGCCGCGTGCAGACTTATTTTGCGCACACTCTACCGGTTGATTCTGTAAAAATCTTACCGTAAAAACAAGTGAACAGTCATTCCACCTGATGCTAGGGAGTAGGGATAGCTACTATTGACAGCTCACTTCACCTAAGTTTTCATTGTGAGATTTTAACCAAACAATGAACGAACGAACCAAAAATTCGAACACATGTGACATCTACTACCAGCCCGCACTGGGTCCGTAGTAGATTACAGCCCACTCCCTCTTGAAGAGAGGTGGCCTGTGTCCCAGCAGTGCGAACAATATAGGATGATTATGCTGAGATGATTATCTGACCACAACAACCCAGTTACACGATGCCACTTGGTAAGACTTGGTTGTCAGACTTTCGGGCTTCTGACTACCCGTAACGACTGTCAAAGTTCCACGAATGACAGCCGGCACCAACAGCTTAACGTGCTTTCCGAGACACGGAGGGGTCTTGGTATGTAAAGATGGTCACCCATCCACGGACCAACCGCGGCAAGCGTAGCTTAACCTGATAGATCGACCAGTGCGGCTGTTATTACTTAGCCAACAAGTCCTTCATTTCACATCAAATTAAAAGATTTTGTAGATAATTTTCTAATAATATTTAAAACGTGTTACAGAACGCCGAACCACGAAGATTTTCCACTAAAATGTAAGCTTATAAAAAGAGATCAACTTATCTCATTCTATCATCCTATCTTACATCTATCTAATAAACATACTAGCAACGTAAGTACGTACTACACTCTGCAACTTAAGAACGCGGTAACTACCATCTGTATTGCCCACTTACAGCTGACCAAAGCTTCTTGGCATGGGAAGAAAAGAAGTTGAAACGAAGCTGATTTGCGGATTCCCAGTCCCGCCCAGCCGTGGCCCCGCCTACACTGCTGGGCGGCTGTCGCGAAATCCTGGATTTACTGCCAGTATGCACTGAGCCGTCGAAGAGAACACACCGTGAACTTGCCAGTTACTGTATTTTAGTTTACGTGTGTACGCGCTGCTGGAATTGGAAACAGGTATGCATATTTTGTTTATTATTTTTGGTTTAAAATATCTTCAGATGTACATATTAAGTATGTTTATTTTCGTCACTTTTTGTGGACTTTTTTGTAAGTAATTTTCATAAATAGTAGATAAAAATTTTATTTCTTGCTTTTTAAACTTTATAATATTATATTATTAGTAAACATAAAAATACATTTTATTTACAAATCAAAATATTTACAATAATTAAAAGCGGTCTTAAAATAATAATATGTACCTACAAGTATATAAAAAGGGAGGGGAAATAATCAAAGGATAGATAAAATGTTTGAAATGGTAAAAGGTTTGTTTGTGGCAAACTTAAATCTTTCGGAAAAGTGAGTAAGAGTAATTTTCCCAAAATAATTAGGTACGTAAGTCCACTGGGTTATTTATAATTAGGTACGTAAGTCCACTGGGTTATTTTTCCAACAAATTAAACTTTTCGTACTCAAAGCTATTTCAGAAAGTTGTCATTAGCGATCAGCTAGCAATTGACCAGCATAAGAGTGTAAAGAAATATTGTAAATCATTTTAAAAGAGTAACGGTGGAGTTTCTTGCCCATTCTTCTCCATACGGAAACTACCTTTTGGAAGGGGCGACTAGAAACAATTCTATTTTATTGTAAATGTTGACGTTCAAAAGTGCCTAATTTATGTGTCTATCGCAGCTACAATATAATATAGGGAGGTGTCTTTTTAAAATAAACCGGTTTTCCTGTGAAAGAAAATAAATCATCCTTGCCAATCCGTATTTTTCGGCAAAAGCTCTGTCTTGGTTTTGAATCAAGAATCTGCTTTTTGGTAGAGGGCATACCGGTCTACGGGGCATACCTACCTACTTAATTTTTTTTTAAGAATTGGCAACAGTATGTACCTACTTATAAAAAATTGGTAAGGCTATAAGTTTGTGATGCAAGCATTCTAATTTTTACTGTGAGATAAAAAGTATCACAAGAACATGCCTACTACCGGGATAAAAAGTATCCTATGTATTAATTTAGTTTATATATGTTTGTGTGACTAATACAAATCCGTTAATCCGTAATATCCCAACTTTCACATTTATAATATTAGTAGGACTAGTAATAGGTAGGTACATAGTAATTTAGTAATCTCTACCAGTTTATTATTAAATATTGAAGTCGAATTATTATTTAAAAACGCAACTAAAGCTGGAAATAAAACAAAAATCAGTACACCACAGAGCTATCAAATATTCACGCAGCAAAAATTTTTTATCTACACATAGCTACGAACCTACGATAATAATAGAGTGAACATCGCCCGGCAAGCGCCGTGAAAAAGGGGGGAAATGCACAATTAAATTATTAAGTGACAGCTGTGGCGAGCGCCGCGGTCTTGCGGTTACAGCGAGCGGTCGGTCGCGGTTCGATTACAGGGTCGGGAATTTAATAGTGTGGGTTTTTTTGTGTGAAGGTATTTTTTTGATTGATGGTAATTGGCGCGGGCGTTATGTCAACTGTTATGTAATAAATGTATGTCGTTTTAATTTGATTTGGGTCGATGAAAATGCGTTTTACCCATTAATAGCCATGTTAATAATTAATAGACATTCACATAGGTCGTCTTGGCTCTCTATTATTCACAAAATTTTAAAAACTTTCGAAAAAAGTGCCTCAATATACTGACCGAAAAACGTCAAATACTTACGTAAAGAGAGACCTAAACCCTCCTATACCATTACCTTTAACTCTGCCGGCCAACTCTATAGCATTAGTTGCGATCGGGTATTTAAAACAAAACTGGGTCTGGCGAGTCATATATTACACGCTGGGAAATAATAATTTCAAAGGGTCACTGTTCGTATCGAAATCGACAAGGAGGACTATTATAGGTGCTTACTTTGAGTTCAAAAGAAAAAGTTCAAAAAGCAAAATCCTCTCTCACTCAATGCAAAGTCTAGGAAAAATTGACACACTACGCCAATTTGGCCTGTTCTAGCAATTTTATACGGCTGTCAAAGAATTACAGTTGTGATTTGAAATGGCCTACAGACAATTTTGGTTGGTAGGTATTCAATTTGCCAAACAATTAATTTTACCTAAGTATAAATTTTTCCACTAAGTGACAGATCCGTAAAACACGATGGGTATCTATTCCAAAAATTCTTTTGTCAAAGACAGAAGGGGAAAAAGTAAAGTTACGTTTAAAATGAAGCGGGACTTTTCTACTTATTTTCTGAAGTCTCCGGGGAAGTTTTTTCATATTTTTTGTCCTCGTCGACAATGGTTCCGACGCTGCTTCTCATTTTACAATTAGGCTTTTCAATTTTTTCTGCATAATGTATCAGCTATTTGAAAAGACTTTGATAGCGGAAGAAAATGTTACGTATTTTGGACTAAATAATAAGTTTTCGTTTATAGTCATAATAAAAGAAACTGTGTATTTAGAGCTACAAGCAACGCTTAGTTTGTGGCTCAACCATAGAAATGTAAAAAAAAATATACACATTGTATTATTACTTTTGTGGTGAATAAACTTTTAATATTAGGTATTTGAAGATAGAAATGTGGCTTCAATAAATGTTCTGCATACCACTGTGCTGGTTTCAGTAACATTTTTCCCGTTTTATAATAGGGAAAACGAAAACTTAATGAATAGGTACGCTACAGTTCCAATTAAAATGTAGTTACTTTGACCGCTTTGACATGGCCTGCACAATACTTTTTCCTCCATTATTTTTATTAATATGTAGTTATGCAATCATATAAACCGCAGGACAAATATTTTTCTGCCGTAATTGTTTTACGCCTAGAGCTTGGAATTATTTTTTAATTAACTAAAAAACTATCAAAATTATCAAGAATTTAATTAACGAAGCACTTCACATACGTATTCCCTTCGGCATTAATAACAACAAAAGATAAAAATTAGATCGGACAGTATGCAAATGAAGCCCACGGGCAAAATGCTAATTTCCGTGGGAGAGCCGTCAAACTTTTTAATCTCATGTGACGTCACTCCCCTCCTACCCCCTCTTCGCCTCCACACGACAATGTTGTCAGAGGGATGATTGAAAGCACCTCATTTGTGTTTTTATTACTTTTTAATTTTTCCCATTTTCTCGAGTGGTTTAACCGAACTTTGCTTTTTTTGTCTATTTTGGTAATTGGCTTCGCGATACGATACGACAGTGAAACAAAACATCAAGGATCAGTCACGTGTAGTTATATAGTATTTTGAATCATCTAATTGCTTAGAGTAAGGTACTACAAGAGAAGCATGATAGACTAAGGAATGAATTATACGGAATGGGGGCATTTATTTTATCGGGAGATTCAGTATTAAATACTTAATAGATACCGAACTAAATGAGTTCCAGTTTATAGGAGGATGACTATCCTATAAACATACTTTATTCTGATCGTATTACTTCTTATTCGATACCTGCTCACGAAAAAAACATTAATCCAATCATTCTCAACCGAGCGGAATGAATGCACAGAATCAGCGAATGCACTTCCCCCTTTACATGCATATCGCGACCCTGTCAATGTTGCTATTGCCAAAAATTAAATTCATTTGACACATTGTAATTTAAACCTTACTTCTCAGTAGGTAAAGGTTGTAATGGAAGTAAATATGCTGTACTATTAGTGGCGTATCGCGTGTCATATTATCTGATACAGATGTCAGTGGTCGCCATTGTGTGATGGGTATTGTCCATAGTTGTGACCTGTCTTCTCATACAATGTGTAGCACAGATTTCATTCATTGTAGTGCATTTTGACGTGATGTAACTTTATACCGCGTTTATCATAGATGGTGAATATAATTTTGCTTCAGTTTAACGCAGAAGTTATTAGATTGGACATTTGCTTTGGTAAATAAAGTATATCTTTTAAAAGCCACAAGACTTTACTCTTAGCAATTGTAAGAAAATGTTGAAGCGGTTGGAATGCGTTAATCTCTAGAACTACTACTTAGTCGGATTTAAGATATTATTTTTGTATTCGGTAGCCCAATTCTTGAGGAAGGTTATTTAACATCACGCTAGGGCCCTTAGGAGCCGAGCAAAATGAAAAAAAGAAGTAGTAACGCGGTCGGCTCGGGGACCGAAATTTCACGCGGACGAAATCGCGGGCAGACGCTAGTCACTAATAAAATTCCGATATCGGTACCTATCTACCTACACACAACATAATAATGGACGTAACAGAACAACAGCTGAAATAACTTATTAGTCAGTCTTTTAGATATCTCTTTTAACTCGGTTTAGATATAATTTTGACGAAAACGAAAATGCCTTTACGCGGTTATGAATCTGAAGCATGAAGAGCATATTTTTTCTCAAGGTGATAATTCAAGATAACTAATAAGATCCTCAAATATAACGCCATACAAGTGAAGGAGTATCTGCTGGAGAGTGACTTTATCTTGATCGATAATAAACTAGATTCGGCAGAGAATCTTAACACAAGCTGAGTTTGAGCATCTCTAGAATAGGTACGAGTACCTACTTAATAATATTGTTCAAACAAACACTACTTAATCGAAAAGAAAAGCCATCGTTAAATGAAAAAAAACCGGCCAAGTGAGTGTCAGACCATGCACAATGAAAGGTTCCGTAGTAGGGATGAATTTGTCCCAAAAACAAACAACATTGTAAGTAGTTGAAAAACATGTTTAGATTTACACTCATAGCTTTTGGTCTACTTAATTGGGAGTATCAAAATGCATAAATGGCCGTATTTTTAGCTTGATTTTGTTAGAGCTCCAAGGGATCGTAGACCTACTAACGTATTGGATATTAATTTGAACTTAATACCTCCACGCGTTCCTGAGAAAAAGGGTCTTGACAAACTGCCAGACACACAGGACAATGCAATGTAGTGATTCTGTTAGGGTACCGTTTTCTCCTTTTAAATACAGAACGTACAAAAAAATGGAAAGTATCTATAATCTTTTAACAGAATCCCGAAATCATTTTCTCTTTTATTTATATTGCAATATAGACACATTACGTGGCTTATTATTAGGGTGAACGTGCAAATTGTCGTCCGTGTGACATTAGGTCGCCCACACAGTACACCGCGACGGATCGCGCTCGTTGCGTCAATTATCACGACTGACGACACTGACATTTGTGAGGCTTGGGGACTTCTGATATTACTGACATTACCGACCCCTTCTGACGCCCTTCGCAAATAGATGCAGCAAAATACACGTATAAATATGCATAATGTTGGATTCGGAATTATTGCAAAAATAGTATGTATTTTAGCTGATCAAGTTCCGCTAATGAGACACAATTGATTTTCTATTGTATCGTGACCTATGTAGGACGCGCGGGGCACCGGTGAACTTGGTAACCAAATAACAATAATGAGATCTAAGCATAACGTTGGATGACTGAACAGACAGATGTGCTGCTAAGGAGTTCGTTGTGCCACTTCTTCTCTCCAGCTAGGAAGCTGGGTGAAGGGCTGGTGTTTTTGGGGATTGTCTTATGTAATTTTGTCGTTAATAAAGAGCTAATTCTGAACCTAATTTGAATAAATGTCTATTGATTTTAAATTTGGTTAGCTTTACTTACTTATATTTGATTGAAATATTTTCTAGGCGAGTTCCTCACTCATACTAATATTATAAATGCGCAAGTGTGTCTGGCTGTCTGTCTGTCTGTTACCTCTTCACGCTTAAACCGCTGAACCGATTTAGATGAAATTTGGTATAGAGATAGTATTGAGTCCCAGGAAAGGACATAGGGTATCCCGATATTCCCAGGGGATCGAAACTTATGCGGGTGAAACCGCGGGGCTCTGCTAGTAAATTATAAGACTTACCGGAAAAGAATTGAAACCATCCCTATTTCTAAAACCGACTAACATTGCGGTAATGTGCTACGACTTGAAGGGGATATATATCTTGTCTTAGACTATTGATTCAAGTGATCAAATACAATGCAAATCATAATATTTTGTGCTCAAAGATTCTGTCTTGCAGAAAGCCCCATAATTACAAATAGGACATATAGACGAACTACGTCTGTTGACGAACTAAGATGAACTACCACTGCTGACAAATTATTGACGATCTACATGTCGAAGTATAGTTGTATTATGACGCTGCCGTTACAATTTACAGCCATATGAAGTATTCCGACTTTATCACTTACAACTTACTTACTTACAACTTACTTTTTTCATTAGGTGTTTAGTTTAGCTCTGTATAAATAAACAGCGGTATACCTACTGTTTTCTGATACATCGGTGTGTTCCAACAGAATACAAAAATAGCTGCGTATGAAACATGTTTTAAATACAGTTTAGGTTGAATACCATAGGAAGTAGTATAATATGGGATACACTTTGTGAACTTCAAAAACGATCTTGTCTTAGGCTATTGATTCAAGTGATCAAATACAATGCAAATCATAATATTTTGTGCTCTAAGATTCTGTCTGCACAAAGCCCCATAATTTCAATAATTAATTTCAGAGAATTTCGATGATGAAATTTACTTAGTGTTGACATATTTTTGCTCGTGACTGTACCTGTCTGTTTTCATGTTTTGCTTAACTATTTTCGGTGGTGTTAATTTTGTTATGCAGTTATGAAAATCAGTATTGGTTAACGTTTATGAATAAGAACTTTGCTGATCAGTTGGTCATGATCAGGTTTAAAATGTTTATTGTTCGGTTCCTATACACAATTTTAAAAATGAATCGTTTTGCTTACCAATGGCAGTATTGTTTATTGCCAAACTGGGCATATAAATAGTTTCGTAAGCTAATTTTACTTGTGATAGCTGCGTTCCAGTGGCGAAGGGTGAATTTATGACAGAGATAGGCCGGAGCAAAAAAAAAATTGTTAAAAGAAAATTTCAATGATGAATTGACTGTAGAGTGGTTATGTTCTGAATTTTCGAAGGGAAGCCGGTGGGAATCGAGTTGTATGGTACCTTCGCCACTGCTGCGTTCATATGGGAGGGCCTACTACTCGTATGCAAAGCTATGAGGTCTTTGCAGATCATTATTGGTAAAGATACAAGTCTTAATTTTAACCAATAACGGTCCGTAAGCTAAGTATAGGAATCGGTCAAAAGACCTATAGGTAATAGGTAATACGGGCTGGTATCCGCAACTCCACGTCAATGCGCGTATTTTGCGTATAGGTATGTCGCATACCTAATTTTAATATTATTGACAACCGGGACCGACAATTAACGTGTTACGCGACCCGACGACTCGTCAACCACATTAAAATTGCATTACAACAGTCACAAGGAGCACACATGTCTAAAATCACACACTGTCTAGTTTCTCATAAAATTCCCGGGGACTGCCCACACCCCCTGCACTAAATACGGGGTTACAACTAATATCATTATTACTGTGGGGTTGAAATCATTCACCATTCAACCCTCGTGGGTTAAGGCCAGTTCAGACTTCACTTGCGATAACCTCAACCACAAATCGGAGTTATCAGAGGAAAGTGTGAATTCGTGTGACGAAAAAATGGTTATTGAAACGGTTTAGCTGTCTGCGACAAAAAATGGTGAGGACAGAAGGGCATCTGGCTGGGGTAGTACTGAACTGAAACTGAATCTTGAATCGATACTTCAGATGACGTGTGTTTTCCTAAATGGCAAAAAAGTCACTACAAAGTGATAAAATAACTTTAATTTCAGAAGTCGGTGTCGTTGGGTCCGCATTTTCGTTGTTTGTAAACTAAGTGGCAAAAATACGTATTATTGAAGCTAAATAAAAACTACCCAAGCAAAGTTAATACAATTTATATGGGCCCACCCCTGAGGCATACCGTATCCACTAAAAAAATAATTTTTGAAATCGATTTACAATTGCCGGAGATATCGCGTAACAAACATACAAAAAAAAAACAACATACAGTTGAATTGAGAACCTCCTTCTTTTTGAAGTCGGTTAAAAATGGTAAGCATGATAAATATCCAGATAGCAAGATTTTGAAACAACAATAACTACAAAATATGATTCCGTTTATTCATCAGTATGCATAGATTGTTTTATTTACAAAAATCGTTTTAACATTTACCTAGCTCTTATTTCTTGTGGATCAAATAGGTGTGAATGTGAATAGACCCTTATAACGCCCTTCGCGGTCCTGTTCTGCACCTTATAATTTCGTTCGATGAAGGTTGACGTTTTGACGAATTTATAATATAATAATAAAATCATCGTGCGACATATGCAAGAGTCGTGTTACTGTACAGCCGCAGATGTTGTGTTGGTCAGTTGTTCGAAAAATGTTATAGGATTCCGGTTATTGTGGTTGGATTAAAAATAATGTTATTGTTGAATATCTATACTATACTATATTAATGTTATATTATCTGGGTTGCAAAATTAGTAGTAGTTTTTGTTTTAGCCTAATAACCCACGGTGAAAAATCTAGTGTACCTGAAGCCTGTTTACAAGATTGGGATTTTATGGCCTGTGTCGTAGGCCTTTTTTTTTTTTTTTGGATGCGACATCATCTAATGACTCCTCCCGCTCTGGGTGGAGCGGAAGGGAGTGTCAGACTCTTACTGACTAAAACCCACCCGTGTTCCTTCCTTAGCCCTTTATGTTCCGGGCAGCGGTAACCCTTTCGGACAATCCCGCTGCCCTGTGTCGTAGGTTCAAACCCAGGCAGGCGCTTTACTTTGCGTAAATTATGTCATCACCACTGCTCTCAAATACGGTGAAGGAAAACATCGTGAGGAAACCGGCATGTCCCAAAATTCGAAGACATGTGACATCTATCAACCCACACTGGACCCGCCTGCCTCTCATAGAGCGGAGGCCTGTGTTCCAGCAGTGGGAACATTATAGGTTGATTATGCTGAGATAAGATGAAACAACAATAAAAACTGCACTGTCTTCTAAACAGTGCTTAGACGATGCAAATCATTTGTTGGTTCAATTTTATTGTCTGCTACAGGCAAGAAACTTGCATCGTGTAAATCTGGCGTTGGGCACACAATTCTGGATCTATGAGGCGATTTTCATGTTCTAATATACTGACTATCCGACCTACACCGGGCCAATTCAACTAGTCTTTCTCTTTCGTAAATATCCATATATATTATACTTATAAACGACTCTACAGCTAGTAAAATAGCTGTACATAAAAATATCCGTCGCAAACATTTTCAAGCGTCCTACTCCACACAAAACTTTAAAACAAACGGTCCAATCTCGCTGGATATCTTTTAAAACAATTATAATGTAATTAAAGGGATCCGGATTGTTAGTCTGTCATTAATTAGCATTGAGCCGACGGTGACTGATATTAATTCCTCCCCTTCTTTGATTACCTCAGCGACTCCGCGGTTTAATGTTCTTTTGAACAAATAAAACTTTTCAAATGGCTTTGGTTTTGATGACTTGGACAAGGCGTGTTGAAGTAGGTACTCGAGATTATTTATGGAAAGAAGAGGTCCAGAGACAATATCGACGGAATTTCAGAGATGTTTTTTTCTTTTTGAGTTTGTTTATTCAGATTTAGGTACCTTCTTAGGTAGGTAGTTGACAAGTTTTAGATATTGTTTTAATTAAGCAGTTAAGTACTTGACGAAAGAAACAAAAGGTGCCCGAGAGGATTTTTTAAATGTCAAGTTGAAAGTATTTTCTTTTAAAGATCCAAAAAAAGTCTAGCAATAATAAAACACAAAATCAAACCACAATAAAATTTCCTCTAAACCAATAAGAAAACCCTTTAAACTTAACAAACGAAACTTCTTGCAACCAGATATGTCCCAATAAAGCGGGCATATTGTTTTCCGCGGATTAATGGCAGGAGCCGACGCGCCGTCTCAACGGTCTGGCGAAAAGAATACTGCTAATTAATCAAAAGTCGCCTTCCCTTGATTTCCATAGAGAGTTTTTCCATAGACTTTTATTACCTCCCGCGAAGTTTATCCGCTAATGGTCTCCTTTGTAAAGCAGTTTGGGTTTGAATTTTTGTTTTTGCGTCTCGACGGGTCTATTGTGGGCTTTCTGGGGCTCAGTAAAGTTTTAATCCGTTGTTTATTATGTTTACTTGGTTATTGACATGGATTTTTTAGGGTGGTTTAGAACTATTTTTGTGTAGAGCGGTATTTTGACGATGTGCTTTAGTTGATATTATCACGATTTGGTTATTATACAGAAGATGTTTTCTAAATATTTGTAACTTTTTGCCCGAAAGAAACAAATAAAACGTTTCAAGGGGCGAATAGAAAGGCACTGCATCAAAATTTATGTTTTTCACTTTTCATTAAAACACACAATATTTTGGAAAGTAATACCAAACACAAACTAATAATACTTTACTCAAATTGCAAACACCAGCAGCGCATGAATTATGAAATCTTTGATTTATCTCTAAGATGGCGGCAACAACCAAGAATATTGCCTCAGCATACGTCACCGCAAACTTACCTCTTTGCACAGCCTTTATTAATAAAACCAGAGATTTATGCGCCAACTTTTTAATATTTATGGCGCAGCAATAAATTGTTGGAGACGAGTTTCGGGGGATAGGGTTGATTATTTTCTCGGTAGGGGAGGATCAACAAGTACCTAAACATTGTTATTATTACTTTCTTACTATTAATATTACAAGAAAGTTAACTTTGCAGAAGGAACTGGCATTTGTGTTCGTGAATAAAAGGAAATTGCAACGGGATCCGTGGACGGAATTGTACCTAGTCAATGCTTTTTTATAAATAATCCATATGGTTTCCAACCGATTAATTCCGTAAAGATTGTTAACTTTGTAGTTAACTTAGGTATTCCTGAAAAGGTGACGGCGAATTTGTATGGGAAGTGGTCTACGTTGCTGTTACGTTGTTGTAGTTATTTAGATACGTTATTTTAAACTGCACGTTGTCGCTTTGTCAAATAAACAACTTCTCTTTCTTACTTTTCATCAATCACCTGCATTAACGAGTCTACTATTGGACATAAGCCTTTCCCAAAGTGTTCCTACTAGTTTTATAAAACCGAGCTTGAACAATTCAACAATCAAATTAAATAACACTATTCCTAACCGACACCATTTCATCTAAGATCAATTTTGTACACCTCCATTTATCGACAATGTTCCCTCCATCTTCATTTCTGTCAAACTAATAAATCACTGGAGCAGTGAGTGAGGTTGGTAGTTGGTACCGTCATTGTTAATAAAACCAGTATAAGTTGGCCTGTTACACTATTAAACATCACATCTACATATTTACATTAGGTACCTACTTAAATAATATTGAAACATTTTCATAATTCTTCCTATTTTTTATTGACATGACATTATTATTTGATCGCTATTTTTAATACAAATTATTATTTTAAATGAATAGAATTGTATTTAATTTAAAATTATTATTAGTATATTTATCTACACCCATGCTATAAATCCTCTATAAAAGTTTCTGAAACAGTTAGCTTATTGCCAACATTATAACAACCAGTGTCATAGTAACCAGAATATCATCGAAACGAGTGTTATAATGTTGTACTAAACATTATGCAACTGGTTTTCAAAAAAAGAATATTGTTATGCACGCGCGTTTCACTACCACAGCGCCGTAATAAAAAAAAAGAACTTGTAAGTTACTCGAATTCACGTCGTATCCCGCCGGCCAACATTTTTGTTCGATATTAGTATTGCAAAAAACTGTTTCAGAACCTTTTATAGAGGATTCATATCATGGGTGTAGATAAAGTCTTGTATGCAACTGTACATATTAATTAGGTATTAAAACACTCATGTGATAAACCCACATTCGTATTTTAATACCCCTTATTATACAACAGTTGCATAAATAACTAATATGTTATTGTTAATTATTAAATGTGTACTTACTGCATGCTATAAGTACAACCAAGATGTAAAATCTAAATATTTGCACGGCTGAAATGCCGAATATAGTGATTGACTGGTGAGTGGTGGTGAGTGAATATGATCTTAAGAACTTATGTTAGCTACCTATATTCTTGCAAATAAATATACTTACCATAAAATTCCGTACTACGCTAGCTACGAATAAGTGATTCGTAGTACGCTAGGCCAGTTCCGGGTAAAGTGTTACACCGACGTGCAGTCGATTGTACGACCAGAGACAATGGAAGGAGGATAAATCAACAGCATACGTCAGTGGCCGTGGGCTCTTCTTGTTTCTGTCTCAAGAAACGTCTGTGGGACCATTACATTAAATTAATATCTGAAGGATGTCGCCAGATATTGGGTAGGTAGATAGATTGCAGAAGGTTAGGTTCTTCGGAAGAAAGTTTTGTTTTATTTTCAGATTTTCAGCCGTGAGCCATACACATCAGCTTTGCGTTAAGAGGGCAGGTATATCTAAGCTTGAGATTTTAAGCTAATTTTCCTTAATTTTCCAAAAGTTTTAAAACTAGCTTTTCCCTGCGGCTTCACTCGCGTGGAGACAAGGAATTGTATGAAAAGTGCCACGTGACAAGGTAATACAGACAGAGAGACGGAGTTACTTTTGAATTTATAATATAATATTATTTAGTATGGATTATGATGGCAGGGCTTAAGTCTACTTTGATAAATAGTAGTTTTTAGACTTAATTTCCAAGCTTTAGCATAAGTATAATCAGCCTATAATGGTCTCACTTCTGGGACACAGGCCTCCTCTCTGTGGGATTGACAGATGTCACAGTCATGTCTTCGAATTTTTGGTTCTAGGATATGCCGGTTTCCTCACGATGTTTTCCTTCACAGTTTCGAGAGCAGGTGGTAATTAAATTATTTACAAAAAGTTAAGCGCCTGCGTGTAGGTACAGACACCAGCACATCAAGCTACTACAATCTGTCAAATTTCTTTAATAGATTTTCAACTTAATCACCAATGCATAAGATTCAATTTTGATTGGGAAAATTTGACGTTTGGGTAGCTTGATGTGCTGGCGTCTGTACATTTCTTGACTACATATATATTCATATCGAGTACTTGGTACTTACAATCTACAAAGCCACTTGTAAAGTTGTAACAAGTTGTAACTAGTCTCAATTCTACTATAACTTGCCTGCACAGTGGTTAAAATCACGTTATTAACGGTAGACAAAAGACGGGAGGGGTGACCGCGACAAGGGGTGGAGGGGGAACGGGTGCGGATTAAGATTTACTCCAGATATTTGCAGATGAGATTTGAAAGGTATTCAGAATTGTCGCATTCATACCATCCCTATTATCTGCGACCGACGCTAATTTTGTACGAAGACTGATTGGTATTTTATGAATTAAATGTAGGGGAATATTACGTTGGATGGCTATATTTTGTTTCAATGAAAGCATTCGATCTATTATGAGAATTTGAAACGTGATTAGACTCAAAAGAGAAAAATAAGTTAAAAATTATAGTGCATTTATTTAGTTTTTTGTGTACCAAATAGTACCATAAGCCGCGTGTTCAATACTAGCTTCTGCCCGCGACTACGTTCGCGTGAAATTCCTTGCTCTCCGCTTCGACTCCGTCGCATCGCATCGCATGCCCGCGCTATTACTTCACTTTCGCCCAGTGTACTTTCTGACTTTTTTGTTTTTACTCGGTTCCAAAGGGCCCTAGCGTGTTGAGTCTTGCTCAAGAATTATACTATCAAATGCAAAAATAAATTTTCAAATCCGACTAGTAGTTTCAGTGATTAGTGCGTTCAAACAAACAAACTCTCCAGCTTTATATATAGATATCTATAAATATAGAACTACAGAATCCATTACGTAATAACAATTATGTCCCAAGTTTCCATTATAACCCCTTCACAACGTGATACTTCAAACAATGACACTCGTAGACAAGTGCTACGAGCAAGCAAAATGATGTAGCATCGTGTAGCAATTCGTAGCAATATCGTAGTTTTGGCGAAGCAATTTCGTAGTCTTGCTGTAGCAATATGTAGCACTGTCGTAGCAATGTCGTAGTCTTGGCGAAGCAATTTCGTAGTCTTGCTGTAGCATTTCCTAGCAGTTAAGACGGTAATATAAGAATTAAAATTAATTAATTAATTCAAAGTTTTTATTTATAAAACATAGGTGAGTGTAAAAACAGGTGTTGTACTTAAATAAATTATATATAGGTACCTACACTATGTTTTTCCGTTGACGGCGTACAAATATAAATAAATTAGGTATATAAAATTAAATTTATGTAAGAGAATTAACTTTCATTAAAATTAAATGACAAAATCTATCCACGCTAAAACATAAAACTTATCCTAAAACAAAATTGACAATTAAAAAGAAAGAAGATGTTTTTATCAGTTTATTTGCGCTAATCTTTAAAATACAATTCAAACTGTTAGCCTGGAAATATAGAAATAAAATACATATTTAAGTAAGAAATATCTATAATCCATATACTTGTATTTTTTCTAAAGGATGAATTTTTGTATGCAATTTGTTGAAAATGTTTATTTTCATAAAAAAGGCAGAAAATAATATTGATTCTGCTGCCGTACATTAAAAACGTCCCTTTTCACCGTGGGAGGTATGTTGACTATGCAATTTTAAAATCCTCGCCACCATTTTAAAGCGGCATTATGACGATCTCTTTCATTTCTTGTGTGTGTGGCGCCCCCTGGTGCATAACACTGGATTCCCACTGTCAATATTATGTTTTTGGGCAATACCTTACCATTTTGTTTTTGCTTTCGGAATATATCAAGGAGTTTCAATTCAAATATTCATTTTTCAAGGATTTTGTTTACAATATTCTCTTGTTTTTGTTGTCCTTTCTAGTAGTTATTTAAATACCTAAATACGTCATTTCAAACCTAATTTTCAAAGGTAGCCGGAAAAATATTTCATATTTTAGAATTCTAAACTCTCGCTCAACAAACAAGTTTATAGCTAAAACAAGGTACACACACGTCACAAATAAAGCCCCGTCCACACGCGTCACCGCGCGGCAAACAATGCGTCTACCGCTTCCCGTGACGCCGCCGCGCCATTGTGACGACAGAGCGGAATCCGATGCAGAACGTGACTTGACGGATACGGAGAGAAAAAGCGTTTCCAGTTGAAAATGTGTTGAGGATTGGATAAATTTTTTTTAACCTTTTTTTGCATTTAGTAAAAAGCTGTTAGGCCTGAATTCCTGTTAGGTACGCTGACGTCGGTCGCGCGTGTGAATATACATTGTGTTCTATATAGCACCATACTGCGACGTTGACGTCACGGCGCGTATGTTGGTACTGACCATACGGGACCGATCGTACGCGACCGACGTCAGCGTAACAGGAATTCAGACCTCATTCTGACATTACAAATTGACACTTCAATTGTATAGATATGTTAGTATACAAGCCTATAAATAAAAAAGAAACAAGGATTCCCGTTTTAAAATTAAATATACTGTCCCAGAATTCAAATGTAAAATCATTACAGCCCCATTCTTTTCAAGTCGTTCAGAATGTGTGTCTATTTCCACATCGCGTGAACAATGCGTGCTTCAACCGTTTCCCGCGCGTCGCCGCCGCCATTGTCGCGCCCGCGTCATCCGCTGGGGATCGTGTACCCGGGGTTTTAGGGATGCTGACTGGCGGTTCTCTATGTGGATAGATGAAGAAGATAAAAAATTAGATTTGTTTACTTGGTTTTGATGTGCTGGTAATCGTTAATAAATGGTTGTAAAATCAAATGCTGTATGTGTGTTATGCTCATTAGGTACCTAATCTAATTTTTTATCTTCTACTCAAATCTTTTTATTGATTTATTTTAATAGAAAACCATCTAGAACTTGTACCTACACACGTGTAAGTTATAGATTTCTTCTATTTCTGTAAGAATTCTAGTTTTTTAATTTTATTAAAGTCAGAAATTCCCAGTAGATTATAAAAAAAATCCTACTAAGTAGGTACTTTCTTTATATAATCTGTTTTATTGCATCAAAAGGAGGGTTATGTGTTTGATCCGTATGTAAGTATGCATGTGTGTATGTCCGTTTCTTTGTTCCCTCGTAACTCTTAAACGAATGAACGGATTTGGTTTTATTCTGTTTTATTTTGTGGTCAGAATCGCACGAATGTTTTATTTAATTTAAACTCTTATCTTTTTGTAATAATCTAACATCCTCAAACTGTAATTTAATCATTAACATTGTAAAATTGCACTCCAGAGCCACAAGATACAAGCGATGCTTAGTTTGTGGTTCACCGAATCCGTCACATTGTATTTTTACTTTTTGATGAATAAACTTATTACCTATTACCTATAGTCATTACATTTCTCTAAAATCTTCCTCAACAAAGTTAAGTACACCACGTAGTATTTTTCAAATCCTGTAAAACTCCGTACGGAACCATTCGCTCGAATTTGAATGCGTTAGTATAATTTGCGTAGTGACGTAGACCTATTATGTATCTCTCGCAGGAATTGCTCAGTGTTCAAATATAGAACGCTAGCGGAAACTATGAGAGGCATGGACAATATAGTTTTTTTTAGACTATAGTCTGTTAGTAAAGCAGCCGTATGCCGTATGAAAGAATGAATCCCAGTTATTTTTATATAGGAACTCTCGAGATTGCTATACAGACTATTTTTGTATAAGTGAATAGCTGGGTACAAGTACGGATGTTCAAAACGGGTAAGATACGTAAATATTTTAATATAAAGAAGACTTATACGTAAAACTTTGAAGATTAAGAAGACTGCTTTTCAACCGAATATATTTTCAATGAAAACGAATTTTAATTCTATGCCTTGACAGTAATACTTAACATACATATTGTAGTTGTTATTTATGTACAGACGCCAGCACATCACGCAACTACAATATGTCAAATTTCTTTAATAGATTTTCAACTTTATTACTAAAGGATAAGGTTCAAAGTTGATTGGCAAATTTTTACATTTTCTGGTAGCTTGATGTGCTGGCGTCTGTACATATCATTTTAATTCTGAATTATTTACGCCCGAGATCACATACATAGGTATTTATCTAATGAACTTCTCCTAAGAAGTATCGCTATACGTGATATTTTTTTTTTAATCTAGGATATCATAAATCTTTCATAAACGAAACGCCTTTTAATTTATTCAGAAATCCGTACGCAGACAGGTAAGTCCTCCTAAGTAAACCAAGAGTAAACCAAGTCTCAATTTCGTTCCCGATGTTTGCTCATTAGATTTACCGGATTTGCGGCAGACTTCCCGTTTAAATGTCGAACATTCAACATAATATGTGTGTGCGTGTGTGCGATAAAGTTTTAAAAAGACAGATGAAGAATAAAATGAAAATAAATAGGAATATTTAATATATTTTAAACCAGTTGACCCGACAGACGTTATCCTGTCTAATAAAAAATCCGACAAACGTTATCCTGTCCAATGAAAATGAGTTTCCAATTTTTCTTTCCATATAAACCTAATATTAAGAACGTTTTAAATTAAAAATATATAATAGTCAGACGAACGAAAAAAAAAGTATTTAATTCGTTTATCAAAAAAGCCGTTCCATATTTACTAAATAGAGAAACAAAAATATAATATTTTTTTTCGTGGAATTTTCCCTTGTTTATAGTTATTCTGCTATTCGGGGCGGAGACAAATCAAAGATCATCAAAATTGGTCCAGCCGTTCTTGAGTTATAAATGGTGTAACAAACCCGACTTTGTTTTATGTATATAGACTATTAAATTACATTCCCTTTTCGACTCTGTTCGTGTGATCGATTTGTTCTTGTAAACTGCGCAACGTTGGGGTCGGCTTCCAGTCTAACCGGATGCAGCTGAATACCAGTATTTTACATGGACCGACAGCCTATCTGGCCTCCACAACCCAGTTACTGGGTAATACGATACCTCTTGGTAAGACTGGTTGTCAGACGTTCGGACTTCTGCCTACCCGTAACGACAGTCAAATATTCACGAATGATAGCCGAGACCAACGGGCCTTGGTATGTAAAGATGGTCACCCATCCACAGACCAACTGCGACAAGCGTAGCTTAACCTGATCGAGCGACCTGTGCGGCTGTATGCAGCTTCATCTTATGGATCAAGCTAGCTTTTTGTGTTCCGTTATCTAACTAAACACAACAACACCTTCGTTACACCCATTTTACCGCTTTATCATCAAAATCACTCAGAGATACAATTCCAATATTGTAAAGACGCCAGCACATCAAGCTACCCGAAACTGTCAAATTTTCCCAGTAAACTTTGAACCTTATGCTTTAGCGATAAAATTGAAAATCTATTAAAGAAATTTGACAGATTATAGTAGCTTGATGTGCTGGCATCTGTACATACTTACAATCTTTTTTATATTTCACTTCATTTGGTTGTAGCGATAGCACCGTATCGAATACGCATTCGAGCACGTATCGCCGATCTCCAATCGCCTCGAAATGGAACACGTCTCGATGTCTCACAAAGAGGAATATTTAACATGACATGCGTCTACCGTATACGTATTTTGGGACAAACACGACGAATTAGGAACGAACATGTCTCAAAGGCAGACTTTGTGATAGCAGACGGGTAGATAAAATAGACATGAATTCTGAATTACTTGGTTCAATGAAAACTGGCATGCCGCTCGTGAAAGCTCACTGACAAATATTGGCCCACCAATAGTTCGTGAACTTGCTGCTATGCTATGCTTGATACCTTTTACCTGATAAAGATACAGAGCAGTTCTAGCGGTAACGGCCGCGATTTACGACTTATAGGTCGTAGGTTCGATCCCAGACAGGCTATTTCATCACCATTGCTCTCAAAACGGTGAAGGAAAACATCGTGACGAAACCTGCATATCCTAGAACCAAAAGTTCGAAGACATGTGACATTTCCTAACCCGCGTTGGGCTCGCGTAGTGGATTACGGCCCACTCCCACCGAGAGGAGGAGCAGAAAACATATCATACGCTGAAAGTGATAACGTTGAATTTAATGATAAATATATCCTATCTAACCCTACCTTTTTTTATCGTGTGGAAATCCTCATGGATGTCCACCACCCTGGGGTGGGTGGGTGTCAGACTCTTACTGACTAAAACGACACGGTGTCCTGCTGCTACCTTTAGCCGGGGTGCTGGAGTGCTTGCGCATTTCGTTACCCTCTCCCAGCCAGGTGTTGGCCCGCATGAATCCATGCGGACCCCGTCACCCTCAGCGGCCGCAAACGGCCACCATTCCTCTAGAGAGGCGCGCGCGGAAGACGGCGCGCCGCCGTCTTGGGCCTTCCACTGTTCAGGTAACAAACTACCCAAGTCTGTTGCCTGCAGGCCTCACCCTAAGGCGGCCGGAGATCCTTCCGCGTCCTCCGAAATAGGCTGCTCCTACAATGCATAGTTCTTTCTCAATCTTGTTGGTTCCACGTCAGCAACTGATGTATCAAATACGTTCCATGTCCCTATAGGCATAAAACGTGTCCCGAATCAGACGTCGCGTGATATTTAAATACGAGAGTGGGTTTGCATGTACATCTATCGGGATGCAGTGACACGCTGTCGAAACGCGATACTCCCGCCGCGCCGCGCCTGCTGTGCGATCGCCATTTTTATTCTCGTTACGAATTTGAAAATTGTAGGAACATTGTGTTTTGGTGCAGGTTACATTGGTAGTATTACGCGCCACAATTAATGCCTGACCTTTGTTACCACTAGCGCCATCTAGTATCGAGTAGCAGAACTAGAGCTCTCGAGGCTTCTAGAAATTTCGATGGTAGAACTTTCTAGAACTATCGACATCTGGTCAGTCGGGGCCGGTATGTACTCGAACATTCTAGATGTTTCTACAGTAGAATGTTCTCGAACTGTCTGAGGCCCTATATAAGGCCGGCATGGTCCGCGACTGGGTCAGTATTGGTTCTGCGATACAAGCGATAACATTCGAAGCGATCTTCAAGTGCGACTTAAGAGTGATCAGTAGTGCGATTGTGTTTTATAATTAGTGTGTTTGTGTTTTATTGGTGTTATTTAATTAAAGTGTTTATTTTTGGTTATTAAATCGGCAGTTTTTATTGTCACGAACCCCAAGCTCGTAACAATTGGTGTCAGAAGCAAGGATTAAAATCATGCCGATTTTACCCAAAGACGACACGGAGGGTATCCGTACCCGGAGTCAACGCCAACAGGAGACGGACCAGAGACGTTTTGGTGGAGCTACGCCACAGATGTCGGAGGGCCAGCTGCCGACCATGGAGGCCGGCCCGTCCGCAGCTGCTCCAGCATCATCAGCACCAGATTTGGCTGCTCTGATGATGATGCTGCAGGAGCAGGCTCGCCGACAGGAGGAGCAAGCTCGCCGACAGGAGGAACAGGCTCGCCGGCTGGAAGAACAGCTTCAGCGCGATAAGGAGGAACAGGCCCGCCGTCAAGAGGAACAGGCTCGCCGTCAGGAGGAACAGGCCCGCCGTCAGGAGGAACAGGCCCTCCGTCAGGAGGAACAGGCTCGTCGGCTGGAAGAACAGCTCCAGCGTGATAAGGAGGAACAGGCCCGCCGACAGGAGGAGCAGGCGCGTCGCCAGGAAGAGCAGATGCTCCTTATGAAGGACCTTCATGCTACCTTCGGGAAAGACATGAAGGAGGTGAAGGATAAGGTTGCTCAACATGACAACCGCCTGTCCGAAGCTGAAACCCGAATCGACCAAGTGAATAATCGGGTTGACAACGTGATGGCTGACGTGAAGAAAACCGTGATGGCTGACGTGAAGAAAACGCTGGATTACCTTCATCTTGGGGATGGAATCGCAGCTCCCGTAGCTACAACACCTTCGCTACGTGGATTTAAAGTACCACCATTCGACGGAACTTCTTCCTGGTCGGCCTACAAAATCCAGTTTGAGGCTGTCATGAAGGCGAACGGGTGGAATGAAAGTCAGGCTATGACTGCCCTCACCCTAGGCCTGCGCGACCAGGCCTTAACTGTCCTGGAAGCTCTCGGTAAGGAAGTGACTTACGAGCAGCTCCTTGAGGCATTGGAGGCTCGGTATGGCGACGCTCACCTGGAACACGTGTTTCGTGCGCAGCAACAAAGCAAAGCAAAGGATCGCGTGCAACGCAGTAATGAAAACCTGCAACAGTGGGCCCTTGAAGTAGAGAAGCTGGTTCGGAAAGCATACCAGTCTGTACCTGCGCTTATTCATGGGAACCTGGTGCAGGTATTCATCGATGGCATCCGCGACCTTGAAGTTAGAGCTGCTGTGAGGCTCGGTCACCACGGGACGCTTAAGGACGCCTTGGCTCATGCACTCGAGGTGGAAGCTGTGCGGCAGGATCATCGTTCCCATCGCGTCAGGGAGGTTGCAGCGGCTACAGTTCGCGACCGCAATAAAGGATACAGCCCTAGGTGCTACGGCTGTGGGGAAAGGGGCCACCTTCGATCCAGTTGCCCTAAGCGGACTGCAGAAAGAGAAGACGGCCGATCTCCAGAGGGCAGTGCGGCTAATAGCACCGCCCAGCACCAGCATCAGGGAAACGAGTAATAGCCAGGACTGCGGGGCGGGTGCTGGCTGATGTTCAAAGAGCCCCAAGGATTTCGATTACACAAACTCATGACGGGAACAGCTTAATCATCAAGGGCGAGGTCAACGGAACGCCTTGTAAACTGACCATAGATACAGGAGCCTCTCGTACGGTCGTTAGTTCGCAACTTACAAGTCGGTTCCTTGGGGACTCCGCATACAACCGAGAACGCATTCATTTGGTAACAGCCACCGGTCAGCGCATACCCGTCCATGGAGAGAAGAAGATGGAGTTGAGGCTAGGCAACAGATTCTACCTGCATAATGTCATCGTGGCTGATATAATGGACGATTGCATCTTGGGCCTTGACTTTATGAGGAAGAATTGTTGTGAGATTGACGTCAAGCAAGGTGTTTTGAAATGTGGACAAGAGGAACTTTTTATGGGAGGGGCGTTACCAGGGAATGTGTACAGCCTTAAGAAGATTGTACTTCCGCCGAGATCAGAAACGATGGTGCCGGTTAGTCTTCCTCGGAATCCTGGGCAAACTCATCGTTGTGTACTCGTGGAAAGGGTAGACAATGACCTTCCATGGAAAGTGGCACGAACTTTGGTCAGAGCCGCCGACATCTCAGGGGTACGTGTGCTGAACCTTTGTGATCAGGAACAGATTATAGAAAAAGGCACACTAGTTGGTACTTGCGAGGAAGTGGATTGGTTGCGTCGATGCCAATATCTATCGACAGATACCCTCAGCAAGGAAGCACAAACAAAAGTGTCCACACTTTTAGAAGACTGCCGCAGCGCTCTGTCCCAAAATGAAATGGTCAAGGCGAAAAAGATGTTACTCAAGTACGCCGATGTTTTCTCGTCAAACGACGGTGACATTGGGAAGACTGGCTTAGTTCAACACAAAATACACACAGGTGAAGAATTGCCTATTCGTCAGCGGCCAAGGAGATTGCCGGTAGCACGTGAAAAGGAAGTGGAAACCATGATTGAGGGAATGGTGAAGGATGGTGTTATTGAACCTTCATCTAGTCCATGGTGTTCACCTGTAGTGCTGGTAAGAAAGAAGGACGGCAGCATGCGGTTTTGTGTTGACTATCGTCGTCTGAATGACGTTACGAAGAAGGACAGCTACCCTTTGCCAAGAATAGATGACACGCTGGACATGCTTACTGGGGTAAAGTGGTTTAGCACGCTGGACCTGAAAAGTGGCTACTGGCAAGTTGAAATTGATCCTAAGGACAAGGAGAAAACTGCATTCTCGACAGGAAAGGGTCTGTGGCAATTTAAAGTTATGCCGTTCGGATTGTGCAACGCTCCGGCAACGTTTGAAAGGCTGATGGAACTTGTACTAACCGGGTTAATTGGCGATGCCTGTCTGGTCTACTTGGATGACATCATCATCGTAGGCCGTACGTTTGAAGAACATCTTCAAAACCTGGAACGCGTGCTCATGAAGATACAGAGTGCCAACCTCAAGTTGAGTCCAAAGAAATGTTCACTATTCAAACGGCAAGTTAGCTTTTTGGGGTATGTAGTGTCGGAGGAAGGAATCCGCACGGATCCAGAGAAAATCGCCGCTGTCAAGGATTGGCCAGTTCCAAAAGACAAGACGCAGGTCAGAGCATTTTTGGGTTTGTGCTCTTATTATCGGCGATTTGTTAAGAACTTTGCGGATATAGCCAAACCCCTGCACAAGCTAACCGAGGAGAAGCGACATTTCTGCTGGGATGAAAGTTGCGACATCGCATTCCAGGAGTTAAAGAACCGACTGTGCAAAACACCTATTTTGGGGTATCCTGATGCAGGCAAGGAATTTATAGTTGACACAGACGCAAGTGACATAGGACTTGGTGGTGTGTTGTCTCAACGGAATGGTGATCAAGAGGTTGTGATAGCGTACTTCAGCAAGTCGTTGTCAAAGCCGGAAAGGAACTATTGTGTCACGAGACGGGAATTGCTTGCTGTGGTAAAGTCATTGCAGCATTTTAGCAAATATCTTTTGGGGCGGAAATTCCATTTACGAACTGACCATGCTGCACTGAAATGGCTATTGCAGTTCAAGAATCCAGAAGGACAAGTTGCGAGATGGATTGAGCTACTGCAGGAATACGACTTTGTGGTCGAACATCGCAGCGGGAAATCTCATGGCAACGCAGATGCATTATCAAGAAGACCTTGTCCTGAAAACTGCAAGCATTGTACTAGGCAAGAGGGTAAGGAAGTGGTACCTGTGAGGATGCTCAGAACAGACCTCAGCGATGAGTGGAAGGAAAGGCTACAACGTGCACAGCAGGAAGATTCAGACCTCAAGCCGATTCTAGAGTGGATGAAGGCCAGTGTACCTAAGCCCAGATGGAGCGACGTCTCAGCGATGAGTTCGATCACAAAAAGCTATTGGGCCCAATGGGACAGCTTGGTGATTCAGGATGGAGTCCTGTGCCGTAAATGGGAAAATGCTCGGGGGGACAGCTGTCATTTGCAAATGGTTGTCCCTAAAGCTAAAGTACCGGATGTTCTACAGCTGTACCATAATGGTTGTTCAGGAGGCCATCTGGGAGTAAAACGGACTCTACTGAAGATACGAGAACGGTTTTACTGGGTCCACTGTCGGGACGATGTCGAGGACTGGTGTCGCAAATGTACGAGTTGTGCAGCTGTAAAGGGACCTCAGACTCGTAGTAGAGGTGCATTGAAATTTTACAATGTTGGTGCACCATGGGAGAGGATAGCCCTTGACGTTGCGGGGCCGTTTCCGGTAAGTGAAAGTGGTAACAAGTATTTCATGGTTGTAATGGATTACTTCACCAAGTGGCCGGAAGTCTTCGCCATTCCAAACCAGGAAGCTTCAACAGTTGCCGATAAACTGGTTCATGAAGTCTTCTGCCGTTTTGGAGTACCCTTGGAGATTCACAGCGATCAAGGAAGGAATTTTGAGTCCCAAATATTCCAGGAAACTTGCCGAGTAATGGGTACTCATAAAACGAGGACAACTTCTTACCACCCACAATCGGATGGAATGGTGGAACGATTTAATCAGACATTGGAGAGATACCTGGCGAAAGTTGTGGAAAATCGGCAACGAGATTGGGACAAGCACATACAACCGTTTTTGTTGTCATATAGAAGTGCTGTTCACGAAAGTACATCGGTGACGCCAGCTTTCGCAAACTTTGGAAGGGAATTACGGCTGCCTGCAGACCTGATCACCGGAATACCACCTGATGCCCCATGCAGTATAACCGATTATGCGAATGACTTGCGGAACAAAATGAATGACATATATGAGCACGTCAGACAATCGGGCCAGCAAATGTCTGAAAAGATGAAAACCCGTTATGACCGCAAAATGAACAATAAAGGTTTCGACGAAGGTTCACTAGTGTGGTTGCACAATCCAGTCCGCAGCAAAGGGAAATCTCCTAAGCTTCAAGCTAAATGGGACGGACCGTACCGGATTGTGACAAAGATCAATGACGTAACCTACCGGATACAGAAAGGTGCAAGAGGTACTCCTAAGATCGTCCATGTGGATCGACTGGCGCGTTATTATGGGGCCGATAATGCTCGGGACGAGCATGTCTTAGGAGGGGGCAGTGTTACGCGCCACAATTAATGCCTGACCTTTGTTACCACTAGCGCCATCTAGTATCGAGTAGCAGAACTAGAGCTCTCGAGGCTTCTAGAAATTTCGATGGTAGAACTTTCTAGAACTATCGACATCTGGTCAGTCGGGGCCGGTATGTACTCGAACATTCTAGATGTTTCTACAGTAGAATGTTCTCGAACTGTCTGAGGCCCTATATAAGGCCGGCATGGTCCGCGACTGGGTCAGTATTGGTTCTGCGATACAAGCGATAACATTCGAAGCGATCTTCAAGTGCGACTTAAGAGTGATCAGTAGTGCGATTGTGTTTTATAATTAGTGTGTTTGTGTTTTATTGGTGTTATTTAATTAAAGTGTTTATTTTTGGTTATTAAATCGGCAGTTTTTATTGTCACGAACCCCAAGCTCGTAACAGTAGTGATTGGGATTGTGAAAGGTTTTTGCTGTAGACCTAAAATGTACGATTTTACTCTCATATATTTTAAATTAAAAATTAAAACAATTAGAGGTAGTCGATGATATGGTGTTATAAACGGACAGTTATTCAGGTAACTACTATAGCAGTGTTCATAATCTCAGACAATTTACATTTCATCGCCACTTAATCAGTTATCTACTTTAGTGAAATGTATTCTAAGTTGATTTTTGAGTGGCCATTGGTAACAAAAGGTCCTAATAAGTTTTTGGTTGCAATGAAATTTGAACTTTGTTAAGTACGACATTCATTTTGACATTCAGAAATTTGTTGTTCCATAACTTGAAAGTTATCTCAAATTCTTAATTCAAATATAGGTTAGGTGGTTTCTAAAATTCTAAAAAAAAACCAGCAAAATGAGCCATCATTTTGCTGGTTTTTTTTAGAATTTTACGCCAGTTAAACCAAATAACAGTAGATTTTCTAAATTGAGGGGTATATAAAACAGAAGTTAGCAACGGAAAAATAAAACCACATATTTTCCATAAGTCACATATTTTTTATTGTAAAAGAAAAATGTATAAAAAAAGTTTGCATACAAACCGACTCGGCATCATTGAGCGTTGTGTTGTCTACGCCGTAGCGGTGTTGTAGCATCGTAGCAACGTAGCACGTACCTTTATTGCCTACGACACAAAGAAACATCGCTACGCGGCTTTGAATAGAAATACAGGATGTAGGAAGCACTGGGTTTAGAAAATGGAGGTGACAAAAAACATTTTGAATATAATGAGATGAAAATAATATTACTTATTTTGTACCTATTTATTTACTTTGTAAAAGAGAAAAGAAAAGTAAATAAATACACAGAAGCGTGAATGAGCATGTTTTGACCGAATTGGAGATTAGTTGTTGAATTATGCTAATAATAGACATATTATTACAATAATAAGTATTTTGCAATATTGTAGATACCTTTTTAAATACTTGTAATAACCACTGCACGCCTGAGGCAGGACATCGCCGTCGAGGTAGACCAAGGCGAAGGTGACGTGACGATCTAATATCATTCGCAGGGCCAACATGGCCGCAGATCGCACAAGACAGGGAGGTTTGGAAGAAAAAAGGGGAGGTCTTTGCCCAGCAGTGGGACACAAAATAGGCTAACAAAAAACTTTTCTTAAATTTCAATTTAAATATGTTCTTGTGTTATCTTATTACTTAAAAAGTAATAGTTTCGGTGGGCCATTATAATTTCTATCTTAGAGACTTCAACAAAATTATTTTTGTGCCAATTTCTGTCTATTTGTTAGTAGTAATGCTTAGTATTGCTATTGTTTACATTTACATTTGTAAATGTATTTTGATACGAGACAATCAGGCAATAAACATTGTTATTTATTAAACAACCAGATACCTTATCAAATCTTTTCATAGCTCCTTGTCGTTTGCTTTGACGGAATGTAAACGTCGGCGTGGCATTGTGTAGCGATACGATAACGCTTTTATTATTATTAGCCGCCGTGGGGTAGACAGTAGTAGGCACATCATAAAAACATCGCGTAACAAGAGATTCTGAAAAGTACTTTTTGAAAAGCGACTTCATTATATCATTTTGAGATAGTCTACTTAACCGACTTCAAAAAAGGAGGTTCTGTATTCGACCCGTATGTATTTAATGTATGTATGTTTGTATGTCCTCGATTTTCTCAAAAACGAATGATTTGAGCATGAAATTCGGCTGTTTGACGAACGATAATCGTCACCAATCAGTTTCTTAATCTTAAGTATAAAGACTGCCTAGCTGAATATTATCAAGTTTACCGATAGTGCGCTTTTTTAATTGCTAACGTGACAATATTATCACGCATACATCCATACTAACATTATAAATGCGAAAGTGTGTCTGTCTGTCTATTACCTCTTCACGCTTTAACCGCTGAACCGATTTAGATGAAATTTGGTATAGAGAGAGTTTGAATCCCAGGAAAGGACATAGGATACTTTTTATCCCGATATTCCCACGGGATCGAGACTTATGCGGGTGAAACGGCTGGGCGCTGCTAGTGCAAAAATATTTTTTAAATCCGGCTGGTAAACAAACGGACTTTTCAGCTTTATTATTAGTAGATTTATACCTTAAACTTACAATAAAGAAATACCTATGTCTTGTCAAGTCGTAAAAATCGTGCGAAGCAGGGGCGGCGGGGGGGTTGCTAGTACAGTCAACAGCAAAAGTAGATGATGAAATTTTGGAGTCACATTTGGAGTCAAAACTGATCACGAATATATGGCAGCTGTACTAGTAGTAAATGTTTGGTATAATTTACAATCACATACTTTTGAATCTTTTCGACGCCACACAGTTCTGACGCGAACTCCGTTCTTTAGTATTGAATTTCTGATTTTCATCACCTACTTTTGCTGTTCACTGTACCTACTATAATAGCTATGCACGTTTCTATACCTATACAAATAACTTGATTTGCTTAACTGTTTATTAGCTTCTTAAAATACGGATGTGATGCACAGAGCCCTACGATTATTTGCACAAAATATTGTCATTATAATTTACTAACTTCAAATAACAAGTCTCATCTTGTTTGATTTAGCAGAGGGAAGACGCTGTGAACTCATTAATATTACACTAAATACACACATTTAGCGGAATTCACACTCGCGTGTGGGGAGTATGTTATCGATAAAGCTTGTAATACGCCTTTTATAAACATAGAGTTATTAATGTACAGACGCCAGCACATCAAGCTACTACAATCTGTAAAATTTCTTTAATAGATTTTCAACTTTATCGCTAAAGCATAAGGTTCAAAGTTGATTGGGAAAATTTTACAGTTTCGGGTAGCTTGGTGTGCTGGCGTCTGAACAAGACAAGGATGAGCAAGGGAGTTACAATTACAACTAAGAAATTATTATTGTGATGTTCATGAAAAGAAAACCAAAGAGACCTTGCAAATATACACACATCAAAAGTGTCTAGGGATCAAGCATTTTTATGCGGATTTCTTGAGATTGAGATGTGGCTTTGTAATAAATTTATGATTTTATAAATTTATATGGATCCTTTTTGGTGCATTTCATAATTTGAATCAGGAACTGTGAATCAAATTCGAGTAAAAGATGAAAATCAGCTGTCAATATTTTCCCTATAAAACATACAACGCATTGAAGACATTATTAGTGCTACTGTTTCCCTACTACTGATTAAAACCAACGTTATTATGGAGCGGCGACGTCATTTAAGCAGGGAAGAAATGCTCAGAGCCGTGGGAATGATAGAAGCTGGTTCCCGGCAACGTACTGTGGCTTTAGCTCTGAATACAAGTCAGAGTGTTATCAGTCGACTTTGGACACGTTACCGAAGCACTGGTACCGTGGCTGAGCGCCATGGAGGACGGTATCGCTGCACCACACGGAGACAAGACCGATACATTCAAATCTTAACTCGAAGAGCTCCAACAATAACCGCCATGATGTTAGTCGTGAGGCTTCATCACTCTTCAGGGAACTTAATTAGCGACCAAACAGTCAGAAACCGCTTGCATGAAGTGAACCTTCATTCCCGAAGACCGCTACGGGTACCACCTATAGCAATGCACAATCGTAGGATTCGATATCAATGGGCTCTTGAACACAGAAATTGGGCAGAAGAACAATGGCGTTTCATGTGCTTTTCTGATGAGTCTCGTTTTGGTATGAGACCGGATACAAGACGTATACGACACTGGAGAACCCCTGGACGCCAACAGCGATTAAAATCCTGCCAGGAAGTCCATCCTTATAGTGGTGGAACCATCATGGTATGGGCGGGTATTTGGATCGGCGGAAGAACTGAGTTGATTTGGATCAGAGGCAACCTCAACGCTCAAATTTATGCTGAGACGATTGTATCAGACGTCATCGTTCCTCTACAAGTGCAAATCGGTCCCTTATTTCAGTTAATGCATGATAATGCACGACCGCACACCGCAAGAGTTGTAAGACAGACTCTCGCCGCAGCTAACATCAATGTCCTGCCCTGGCCTGCTCAGTCGCCAGACTTGAACCCGATTGAGCATGCATGGGATATGCTACAGAGAAGAGCTCTGCCGAATATGGAGGGTATCCAGTCGCAAGAAGACCTTTTTTTGTTGTTGCAACGAACATGGGCTGCCATTCCACAGCGTGATTTGGATGAACTCATTTTGAGTATGCCAAACCGATGTTCTTGTGTTGTTAGTGTTCGCGGTAGAAACACGGATTATTAATTGTTTAAGTTACCCAATAAAATTTTAAAGAAAACTGTTATTTCAGTCTTTTTTTCGAACTTTTGTGTTAGTGGTTCAAATGTCAAAAATCCCTTTATTAGGAAAATGGCAAATTTCTTTATTAATGCAAAGGTGACTTGGTTTATCGTTACTGTGACAAACGAAAACACTTTATTTGATGAATCCTTAAAGAAAATTTTAATTAATATCAATCAGGAGAAAAGTTATTGCAAAAATATATGTTGATCCCTAGACACTTTTGATGTGTGTACATATAAAAAGTGTTTTTTTTACGCAATAAAAGCTTTTATTTTAATTTTATTATCACATTTTAATCATCATCATCATCTGCCTAGCCTTTTCCCAACTATGTTGGGGTCGGCTTCCAGTCTAACCGGATGCGGCTGAATATTAGTATTATACATGAAGCGACTGCCTATCTGACCTCCACAACCCAGTTACTGGGTAATACGATACCCCTTGGTAAGTCTGGTTGTCAGACTTTCGGGCTTCTGACTACCCGTAACGACTGTCAAAGAACCACGAATGACAGCCGGGACCAACGGCTTAAACGTGCTTTCCGAGGCATCACGGAGGGGTCTCGGTATGTAAAGATGGACACCCATCCACAACACACCCACAACATTCGCAACAAGATTAATTATGGTGAAAAAACCAGCATAAGTAAAAATCACGGATGCAAAAGCAGAGAGTACTTCGTCGATCTACACATAAGAAAACATTTTATATAATCAATCTTAAATAGACATTTTTATTTAATCTCAATAGGGCAATGAAATATAAAAAAATAAAAGGAAATATAGGTAGGTAGGTTTATATGGTGTACATAATAAAGAGTATTCTACTCTACTAACTCTAATATTTTTCCCTGACCGAGATAGAAAAATCATATTATTAGATTTAAGTCAAAATTATTATTTAAACTCACTTTAATTTAAAATAGATAATTAAATAATATTATCTGAACCAGGAACTGCACTAGGAATAACTTTACTTTTTTTTTTTACTGAACAGCAGACTGCTGTGCTGCTAGGGAGTTTGTTGCGCCACTTCTTCTTCCCAGCGAAAGAACTAGGAAGTGGTGAAGGGCGGGCGTTTTGGGGGACTGTCTTATGTAATTTTGTCGTTCGAAAAGTGCTGATTCTCAGCCTAATTTGACTAAATGACTTTTGGTTTTGATTTACATCAAGAAACCCCAAGGTGGTAAAACGTTAAACTTCAGACATGTATAAGTATTAGACAGATAAAAATGCCCACGTTCCTACGAGCACCAAACGAGAAAAGAAAATTAATTATTCACAATTTCTTAAATTTTTTCCAACATTGGCACGTAACTCAACACATACATTGTCACCAAAAAAAAAGTCCTCAAAACGATCCACGATCGTTCATTCAAGCGTCATTACATTCATTCGTTCATTACATTCACTCGGTCATAATAGTCGTTATCTAGAGATGGATCTGGTTAGGAAATTGGGTACATTCAGCTTTCTGGTCGACTGAGCTGCTTGATTACTGTGCCGTAGTTCCGGGTTCGAGGCAAGAGCGGGTAATGGAGTTTTGGACCTTTTTTTGCCAATTTTTAAGCGGTGAGGTGACGCATTGAAGATGGAAATGCTGTGAAAATTGCACGTGAATGAATCAGGCAATCGAAATAATGCAAAATATAGGAAATAATAGAATAGAATAGAATAGAATACTCTTTATTTTTAGAATCCGTGTTTTAGTACCTATAAATAATATAGGTACTAAAACACGGATTCTGAAAGGCTTCTAATAAAAAGAAAAAAAAAACTGACACGCCGTCAAATCAAATCAAAATATTTTATTTCACATTATGGGCACTAATGAATCGTCAGAAGCTAGGTGCTCGGTGCCAATCGGTCGTTTCCTATGGAGAATTGCTGGCAAGAAATTCCAAGGTTACTCTTTTAATACTTAATTTAAAAAAAATACAATGTGTTTAAGTTACAGTATTAATAGGTATGGGAGGACAGCGTAGGCCTGTCAACAACAAGTACCAGGTACTTTATAAAAAATAAAAACCGTTGAATCTCAAGTCCAATGCTGTTTGGCTAACTGAAATAATAACAGCCGGTTAAATCTCTTAGTATTTGATGTAGCAACAGATTAACTTCAGCTTTCAAAAACCGTAGGTTTATTAGGCCCCTCTGTTTTTAGCCTACAAAAGCATTTAAAATACTCTAAAACTTCACCATTCTGTGTGCCTTTTAAATCCCATGAACCCCATTCGACGCAGCACAGTTTGAGCATAGTTTGAAAAAAAAATGTGGATTCGAAAAAGGAAATGCATTCAATATTTTGCGAACTACGCGATGTTACTTAGGTGTAACGTTACATACATATCTGAATGATTTGGAAAACCGTACCAACATTGACATACCTAATTATTTCTAACAAACTATAGGTAGGCTAACGATGTTTTAGTTGTTGTTGCAAGGTTTTTTTTTTTTATACATTTGTCTAATGAAATGTCTCTAAGATTGTGTTTAGTTTACGAGTAGGTTGTGATCTTCCTGTGCAAGTCCCAATAACTTAGGTATTGTTTCTTTCTTTTAGTAGCTAGTAAAACTTATATCTTAACTTTTAAACAATTTGATTCCAATGACATAAAATTGTTTATTAGACATTATTCTCTGGAAGTACTGACCAGATTACAAAAAATTGTTTACTGATAGAAAGCTACGCTACTGCCGAGTACCATAGGATATATTGTATGTTTTAGATGAGACCCATGCAGACGAAGTCGACAACTAGTCGAAATACCATTTTCTAGAAAATATAAAAAAAAAATGCATGTTGGTTATGAAGATATGATCAAAACAAAAATGTCCAATCAAGAACTATTAACATCAATTAAAGTCTCCAACCATCAATCAATTTCCCAAAACTCAAACACATCCAAGGCATCTAATAAAATCGTCATAAAGAAATTAATCCGCGCACAATGAGGTAGGTAGCAATAAATCATACCTCTTTGGAAGCGCACTTGTCGGGATAATCTGTGCGTTTTAAAGCCGTCATCGGCTTAGCACCTCCCTCCTCGCCCCCTTGCCTCACCCCCTAGCGACAGAGGCACTTCACGTGCGTTTTGACGCGATTATCATACCCCGCCGGTATCTGCGCGCAATATTGTTTGCGTTGTGGAAATGAGAACGCTTGGATGTGGTGTTGTGCAGTTGTAGAAATTACTTCTTTTTACTTTCTGCTTTTTAAAAAGTACAAAGAAGTTTTTAGAAAGTTTTTGTGGCAAGCTTTATACGTTTGTTTCTTGACTTATTTAACTGAAATATGAATCACTGTCGTGTGGAGCCACTTGGTGAGATGAAGATCGAGGAGAATTTTTTGCGACAGCAAAATATCACTCCACTGTACTTGAATACCCAATCTGAGATAATTTACATGTAATCAACTATAGTTGTACGTATCATACGTTTATAATAAAAATGACATAAAATCGGTTGTAATAGAGTTAGATCTTTGTCATTGTATGACATTGAGATAGTGTAGCCAAAATTTATCAAATAAGTAATCTGAGTTTCTAACTTCAAATATACTTAAATTAGCTAGCGAAACTTCAGAGACGGAATGGTTATCGATATCTAAACACAATAAAACAAAAAAAGAAGATTTTCTAAATTCTATACGTTCACTACAGCTGATTACAGAATCAACGCCCGCGCCGTAGTAGTTACTTGAAATTATGAGTGTAATTTTTTTTTTATTTTATCGTGTTTAGATCCATATATCCATCACATCCTTGAAGTTTCGCCAGTTTCTGTTTAATTTGACCCTGTATACTGTCAAAACGTTTTCCTGGCCAACATTGCCGCATCCTATTTTCGACTCCTATTTTCTTCCCACATCTACATTTCTCTTTCACCGCCCGCGGAGCGGTTTTTGAATCTGCTTCCTTTGTGACGGTTTTAATATGGAAATTAACGTTCGCTGCCGTGTGACGAGACACCTCCACAACCATATTATTTACCATTCCCCACACATCTACACCACCCTTATTTCAAGGGCCTAAAGTGGCATTTCCTTTGAATTTTGTTTGTTAAAAAAAGTGGTTTTGCCGCTGAACGTTGGGCGAATTTGTCGCTAAAATCCACGCGTTGCTGTGAGCCGCCTAATTGAATTTTTTATGTACTTTTACAGTGGCTTTGATTTGAATTTTTTTTCGCTGTGAATTCGTGTGTTTAATCCGCTGCTGTCGGTTTACTTGATGGCTTTATATTTGTGCAACTTTTCAAGCCTGTTACGTAATAGGTAATAATTTAGTTTGTCATAATCACTAAGCTAGGCACTCAATTTGATGATCGTAATAAACAGCGGTGCAATTTCGTAACACATTATCAATGGGAATCGGTTTCATTTTGACAGTTCAACAACATTCATTGCGTTATTCACGTGTTGAGCAGAAAAAAAATTACGAACTTATGAAGCAATGGATTAGCAATTTGCTTCAAAATCCGATTGATAGTGTGTTACGCATTTAGGGTGCTCCTAGCTGACAATCCCCCTTTTATTATTTTCCCAATATCTAAAATAAGAGCGAGAAAACCTTAACTAGGATGGATAAAATCCGTTTTCGCAAAATAATACAATACATACAATAATACAATACATACAAAAAACACATACATACCAATAAATATAAATAAAATTGAAGTGTCTGTTTATTATGTCAAAGTCACAGCTTTTTACCAAATGCTTATGGAAGTCTATACGGTACTTCAAACCAAAAAACTATTTTTAAATTTTTTATTTCTCTCTCTGTCTGTTTGTTCCGGCTAATCTCCAAAACCCCTGGGAAGATTTTAACTAGACTTTCACTGGCAGATATCTGATGTTATAAAGTGTAACGAGGCTTATTTACTTTTATTTTAGACACATAATAATTAGTGTTCCACGCAAATAAAATCCAATTTGTTTTCCGACTTGCACACGAACAAAGTCGCGGGCACAGCTAGTCTAAAATAATAGCGAGGTAACTTTAACTAGGACAGATAAAAATAACTCTCAGATACTACAAACAACTGTAGCCTTACTATGCCTGTTATTTTTATTTCTGTTTGCTTTACAATTATATCCTATTCAGAATATTTCCGAGCTACAGAAATGTAACGATTCCAATTTTATTTCTGTCTGCATTTGTTCCGTATATATCATGTAACTGTGTGCCTACGCGTTCGTTTTGTTCAGAAGCCTTCCGAGATTTTATTTTTAAACCCTATTATTTTTATCTATATTACATAGAAAAAAATAATGATTACACAAAAAATGTTTATTGTAGGTAATAATTAAGTATCTAATCTTTGTATGATAGTTAAATAAACTTTCATAGTAATAATATTGTTAAAATGAATCATGATAAAGTTCCTCTATCATTAGGTGCAGGAACTATGTACTATTATTATGAATTACTACGACAACTTTACGAAACGCTACGTCACCGCTACGCTAACACTACGAGACGTCTCGTAGCGCTGTCATAGCATAGCGTCTCGATAGCGCTGTCGTAGCTTCTCGTAGAGCTTTCGTAGCGTCTCGTAAAGTTCTCGTAGCGTTTTTGGTAAAAGTATTTTTTATTTGCGTTATTTCATCAGCCACGCAAAAGTATCCCCAACATACAGCCAACATCAAAACCTTATCACAAAAAAGTAACAAATCCCTTGTCCTCAATATTAAAAACGTTACGAACATTTAAACGCAGACTTGGGGCTGTACCCCGTCATGTTTGCCCATCGTCGCGTACGTAAGATTCACGCTCCGTATCAACTGTTTGAATAGAGATACACCACTCTGAATTTATTGTGAACATCTCCCCTACCTCCCCACCCACGCTATATTGTGGCAAATCCGATATATCGCTTTCACTTCAAACTCAGTGATATGGTAATGTGACATTTAATTCCTATGCCACCCTTATTAGAGAAGTCCTTTGTTGTTGATTCAATAGTGTGGTGCTATGATTAAAGGATTGGAAATGAAATTAATACTGGCTGTATAGGTTTCAAAAGGCTTGAAAAGTTTATCTTCAACATTTAATAAGCATTCAATTGAATACAGCTAATATGGAAATCAAACGCGAAAATCAAAAAGACCGAACAGCCGAGTTTAAATAGAAAGAAAATGCCAACGTTCGATTTAAAAAAGACTTAAAATTATATTCCGTCGGGCGAGCCGCTTCGAAAAAGGAAACCGAAAACAAATCCGCACCGAGCTATCGGAATGCGGATGTATCGTCATTCGAATATTGCCAATAAAACACCGATGAGCTGAAAAATCGATGTGGACAGACGAACCGACACCGCGAATGTAGAACGTCACTATATCACTCGCAACGGTAGAGGCCGTTTGAATTTGAAATATTTTGTTCTATTTTGATGGTGTGCCGTGACGTCATGCGTCACTGCGTTGTTAGTTAACTTGTCGGTAATTAATGCTCGTGCAAACAATGGCTTTATTCAGTTGCTTTTTCTACAGTAATGTGTAGATCTACAGCAGGTTTTGTTGGTATCGTAGACCTTTAATGAAACAATGTGTGGAGTTTCTTGCCAGCTCTTCTCCATAGGAAATTGGAACCGTGCACCTAGCTTCTGACGTTTCATAAATGCCCATGTACTTTATGATAACTAAAATATTTAGATTTTGAATGAGTGATTTCTAAAGTACCTAAGTATGGCGTGCCATTACAGATCATTTTCGTAATTTGTCTCACAATTTTTCCTAGTTACATTTTCCGTCTGCATGTCTAACCCTACGTTCGCAAATATAAATTCTATCTTCCATCCCAGAGCAGACAAAGCGTATCCTTTACTTGCAAGTACGTAGTCGCAGTGGGTATCTCATCAACACAAATGCAGTACTTAGACATAATAGCGTCGGACGCATTGTTCGCGGACGAGGAGCCGCGATAATCACCGGCCGACTGTCTCGTTCACTCGTACAGTCGTTTAGTCGTTCACTCTGCACTCACTGTGCGCTTAGCACAGATTGGCGCGTTTACACCCTGCGATTTTATCTTTAGGATAGAATCTAAGGATCGTGTCATGAAACGCGTGTACTGTGATCTGAAAATGAGTTACGATTTTGTTTAAAAATGGGTTGCTTTCGTTGAATCATCATTATGATAGGGTAAAGCATAAGCATAATCAGCCTATAATGTTCCAGGCCTTCTCTCAAGTTCTCTCTGTGAGGGAAAGTGGGCCATAATCCACAACGCGGGCCCAGTGCGGGTTGGTGGATAGCTGCCAGAAATTCTGTAGGAAAATCAATTCGGTTACCGACAGTATCTTTGCACACGTGTCGTACTTAGAAGCTTCCTTTGTGAGACTAGAGCCCTTCCAGGCATTAAATATTTAAATATCGCACTTCTCAAGTCGTGTCGAATAGTATAAAGTGCTGTAAACACCCCTCGTTCAAGTGCATCGCATCTCATTCACATCATGATCCCCGGCAGGGCTCACTCGCTCATTTGCGAATTGATTTACTAACACAAACTTTTTTGTTACAGGATGAGCTCCGTCCAGGAGGAGAAGGCTCCTACCGAGGGACCGAATAAAACACATGTACGGGAACTGAGGAATACAGAACTCGTTTCCCGCCTCCTTGCTGCCACACCACCGTACCTCTATAGCGCTTTACCGCTGCAGCCCCACGCGTTCTTCTTCAGCGAAATGCTGCGGTCTTTCGTCAACGCCCGTCACGGTTGCAGACCACCACATTACCATCGTCGCTTCAAGCGCCGCACGCACAAATATTTCGCTGAAAACGAAAACGATTGGCGACGTGAGTGGCCCAAACAAGAGGAAGAGAAGAAAGAACCCGATACACGACCAGAAGTACCTTTGGAACTGACTGTGGATAAGCATTCCAGGATTCGCGAGCCATCGCCGAGGAGGTTATCGCCTAAGGCAGAACAAGCGAAGCCAAGCAGTAGCCCTGGGCCACCAGGCAGACAGTCTTCCTATGTAGACGTTGGAACAGAAGAGCTGCCAAAACCTTCCCCTTGCGTTGGACGAGGCGCTGAGACTTCATCAGCCCCACAATCAAACTTAATTCTTCCACCTCCACCGCCTATGTGGTATCCACCTCTCTACAACCCTGGAGGTTTTGGCGTAGACCCTTTAAACTTCTTCATAGATCTGCGTGTTTCTGGACATATTTATGACAGAAAACGGGCTTTAGCTGAAGGTTTGGAAAATACTCAAGAAACGAGGGAAGATTCTGGATTGGACAAGAGGCTTGGCAGAGATTTCGGGCAGCGGCCTCGGCATGTGTCGGCTTTCTCCGTACCTGTTCGGTCAGGTAACATGGCCGCGGAATCAGAGAAGTATTTCGATCACTCTGGTTCAAAACCAGCAGGTAAAATTAACGGAACTTCGTATATCATGAGGAATCTGAAGCGGGTGTATGAGGATCTCCACAATTTGCAAGATGTGAAGGAAAATGCTAAAATGAGTAAAGGTGGTGATACTAAAGCCGAATCTTCAGACGTTGATGATGACGACATCATAGATTAAAACTATTTAAAACCAATTTTAAAATGTATAGCTTTTTATTAAATTATTATGTGATAAATTTTAAAATATCATCTCCTTTGCGAGAGCTTATTAAATAACAAATTGATCTCAGTGTCTAGTCTGTATATTAATGACCTTTAACGATAGATATCTTACCTACCTAATCCTAAAAATAAAAATGTTGTACCTATTGAGTATTCTATTAAAATTAATCCTTGTATTCTACCTAGTGTTTCATTGAAACTCTACTCCCTGGTAAACAATCTTAGGAGTAAGCAGCCCACCTACTTACGATTCCTACCTAAATTCCAAGGAATCACGAACAAAAACTGAGTTTAAAACATTGTAAGTTGATAGTGCCGATGCAGTGGAGTGCGGTAGCCTGAGTTGATCGTTGACTCACTTTTAAGAGCGCGCGGTCGATTTAGCACAAGTCAAAATCTACACGATCTATCGAATGGCATACTCACTGCGGCACACAATGGATTCTGTGTGTGCGTGATGCGTGAGCGCTGAACCGTTAGCACGAATTATTTTGATTGAATTTGACTACCTACTGAATGACTGAAAAACTTGTGATTTTCAGCGCAGTCACCTTGATATCGAATACAAGTCGAATATATATTTTAGGCCCGATAACTTCTATTTTCCACGATGATAGCACTGATCCTAATACATACTGGCCTAAATTGCTGCCACATTCTATAGTTTCCCATGTGGTCGACCGTGTCGGCCAAACGAGTGATCAACCGGCCAACCGCTCTATTCGTTAACACGTCATAAACATCAATGATAACATGAAAAACGGTTATCAATCGCTTTTTTGGCTGACCGTAGTTCACCTACAGATTATCTATCTTCTTCCATTGGAGGAGGATTTGCAGGATCGGTTTCAATTGCAGGCTTATCTGCCTCGAAGATTTATCATAAATTAATCTTTCCAACATCTTATGGCGCAACTTTAAACTACACTGATTATTCTCCTTTTAGGTAGGTATCGGATTCACCCCGTGTTGAAGGATTGGGTACCTATTACGTTGTCCATCGTCGTTAATAAGTACAGACGCCAGCACATCAACCTACTACAATCTGTCAGATTTCTGTAATAGATTTTCAACTTTATCGCTAAAGTATAAGGTTCAATGTTGATTGGGAAAATTTGACAGTTAGGTGTAGGTTGATGTGCTGGCGTCTGTACAAACAGTGGTCGGTATTATTTCTTTCTTGTTTTCTTTTACATAAATACCTACCTAAGATAATGACTCTCGTTAGAGAGTATATATTCCTTGGATAATGACAACCACTACAAACTCATGTGGTAAATCAACTTCTTTGGTAGTGAACTCCGCATATCTAGAACAAGCAACCTTCCTTAAAAGCTTAAGGCATGTACAGACACGTGTAATGTGTCATGTAATTTATCCAAAGAGTAAAGTAACTATAGAGGAATTTATCGTGTAATTTAATGCGAATTCTGCATGTGGACGGAACTACGAGCATCAAATGTAACGCTCACGCTGATCGCTCATTTTTAGCGCGAAAACAAAGGCTCTCGTAGTCGGACACATACAGGATTCGCGTTGAGTTTGTATGCCGACTATGCCGTCCACACTATTTGCATTACATTACAAGATACATTGTTTACACATTACATACCTTTAACTTTCTACAGCGACGAATAGTTAGAATCGTAAACAACTACCTTTATACGCTCGTACTGACTGACCTATAAGAAGAAAAAAGGAAGAGTTTTCTTATGACTTTTACCGCCATCTGGTGACAGTCGTCAGATATAGATCTGTTACATACGCATATAGTATAGACATATGCGTGTTGGTGTACAGACGCCAGCACATCAACCTACTACAATCTGTCAGATTTCTGTAATAGATTTTCAACTTTATCGCTAAAGCATAAGGTTCAATATTGATTGGGAAAATTTGACAGTTAGGTGTAGGTTGATGTGCTGGCGTCTGTACCTGCCTGCCCACCTGCTATAAAACCAGAAAACTAGTTTCAAATGTTCCTGAGGCGATGATGTATTTCCTAAATCATTATTTTTATTATAATTATTACATTATTACTCAATAAAGATGTAGAAACAAATATTTAATTTTAGGATTGGCAATTTCGGGATTTGACAGTAGTAGTTATGAGTTACCAGCAAAATAAATTAAGATTTTTATAAAATACAAAGGTATAAATAATTATTACAATTATTTGTTGCATTTATTTCATAATCGAAATAATAAGAAACCATTACTTCCATTATTTTCATTTACATTTTTCAACGAAATTTTTTTTCTCGGCAAATAAAAAAAATGTGTGACAGCATTCTTTATTCTGGCAACAATTTCAGTCACCACGCGATTTTCGTGAATCTCTTGAAGTTCTTTTAGATTTTCTGGAAGAAATAATTTGAGTCACGGAATTTATTTCAATAAAAGCACTTTCAAAATGTACGGAAACCAACCTATATTAGTGCTCAGTAAGTATAAAAACTTATAAACTGTGTTTTTGTCGTTATAATCTGGGATTTCATTCAAGTGGTTTACCTATTGCAGGCCAAAACACAAAACGTGAGTCCGGCCGGAAGGTTCAACTGGAGAATATAAACGCTGGAAAGGTGAATTGATGCAAAAAATACTTTTAATGAAACATTTTCACTAATATCTGTTAAATAGAATACTGAAACTTGTTTTATCGGGTTTATTTTAGACAATAGCTGACGTTATTCGAACATGCCTCGGGCCTCAGGCTATGTTGAAAATGTTGATGGACCCGATGGGAGGCATCGTGATGACCAACGACGGCAACGCTATCCTCCGTGAGATCACCGTGCAGCACCCGGCCGCTAAATCCATGATTGAAATTGCCAGAACACAAGATGAAGAGGTTAGAAAATTTACTGTCTCTTATGATTTGGTGCTTTTGTCTTTTGAGAAAACTTCATTATTTTGAATCTTTGTAAGATAACAATCTCAATTTCAAACTTAGGAAAATAAAATTGAGATTTAAATGAAATAATTATTCTTGGCTTGTTTTGTGAGTCATTTTGTATTTGCTTGTGTGGGAGTATAATGAAGATTTCATCTAAATCACAAAGTACTGTGCTGCAGAATACTTCATCTACCTGTTACTCACTATACTTCCAGTTTGTTAATAGTTTATCTGTATTTGTATCCAGCCCATTTTAAAAGAAGGAAGGGTCAGTGGGTCGTCTTAGGGACGAAAATTCCTGTCTACAAAGCAATGACAAATAAAAATGAAACAACATGATATTTGACAGATTGTGAGCAAATATTTTGTGCAACCAATGGCGTCTGCCTTTAATCCAGCACCTGCTGCACAAGTGCCAGATGCAGCTATACTGCATGCAATATTCATCTAGACACTAGGCTAATATGGAAAAAACTGAAATATAAATACCTACGTAAAAAAAAAAAAAAAACTTCAAACTACTGTTGTTATTTTACAATGCTTGCAGTATTCTAAAAAAACATTCTGTTAAACATTATTTTCATAAACCACCATCAAATGCAATATCTACCATATTAGAATAGAATAGAAAACTTTTATTTCTGACAGGGAGTCCATAGGGTTACTAACAATTTTACTTAACTTCTAGTGTTAGGAGGTTATAGGTTATAGGTTGACGTGTAAAAGTGTTTGTGAAAACCTACTTACAGAAATAAAATCATTTATCATTTATATAATTGAAATGCTAAGAAGATGTACAACTAATCCGTAAGTGTAGGAAGCTATTGTTATTATATAAATAAATGACTTCTCGCAGGTTGGTGACGGAACAACATCAGTCATCGTCCTGGCCGGAGAGATGTTGGCAGTGGCTGAACAGTTCCTGACACAGAACATTCACCCCACAGTGATCATCAGGGAGTACCGGCAGGCGCTCGAGGATGCCGTCAAACTGCTGCAGGATAAGATCTCCATTCCCATTGACTTGAATGATAGAGACAAGTTGAAGGAAGTTGTGAGTATTTTATTGATCACTAGCAACCTGCCCCAGCTTTCGCATGGTTTTTCGATTCCACAAAACATTGAGTTTTCTTATTATAATGTTTTAGGTCCTTACCTATGAATTTTTTTTTTAAAGAAAATTATATATTTCGTTATTGGCCATTATAAAAATCATGGGGACGGGAATCAATGAACTCTTTAGAGGTGTTTTTTACCACCCATGGATTTGAAATTATTCTCCTGTAAAAAGTTATCCAAATTCCGAATGAAAATGGAACTTAGTTTGAGCAAGGTCTGGTGAGTATGATGGGTGACGGAGAGTTGCCAGTCGAACACATTCAGTTTTGAGACGGTCCACTGTGCGGTGCTTCGATGCAATTTCGATGTTGTTGTTCAATGAGATTATACGGTACCCACTTTCCGAGCTTTTCTATCTTTCCAATTTGAAGTAAATGAATCAGTATCGATTTATCACTTACGTTGAAGGCTGCTGCAAGTTCCAACGTGGTATGAGATGAATCTGCTTCCACTATGGCTTTCAATTCATCATTATCGACTTTCGTCTCCGGTCGGCCATGAGGCTCATGCTATAATTATAAAATTAATTTGAATTTGGAATTCTATAATCAAAGGTTGCCAGACCCTATTACTAAGGTTCTATTACTAAATGCGTCCGTTTGTCTATCACACAGGACTATATCTATTGACCTGTAGTAGACCAATGTGACAAAATGTGAACAATAGCTTGTTTTTGTGACCATATTTAAAAAATGCTCGAAAAACTGAAGTAATAGAATACCATCATTTAGTAAAAAGGCAATGCTATACACAAAAACAACATGTGGTTTCAAAAACAGTAACCTATTTTATTTTCCTCAGATCCGTTCATGTGTGGGCACAAAATACATTGGTCGCTGGGCTGACCTTGCTGTCGACATTTCTCTTGATGCTGTCAACACCGTCACAGTCAATGAGAATGGTAGAGTTGAAGTTGACATTAAAAAGTAAGTTTCTATTGTTACTCTATTTCAATACATTATCAAAAAAAAAAAAAAGTGCAGACTTAGTTTTTTTTTTAGTTTTAGCTAGAATTGCAGCTGAATTTAGATTTTCAATTCACTATTCTGATTTGTTTTCAATTTGCAAGCTAGAGGTGCACATAAATGTTCTAAAACATCGATCTGAGCATCTTCAAGATCAACATTATCACGTCTAACTGTCATCTCTCATGCTAGATACTTTCTATGGATGTCTTACAGACTTATGTCCTATTTCCCCACTGCATGGTAACTGATCTGGTGAATAATTTCATACTTCAAATTCCTTACCATTTTTTAAATTTATTCGGTAGATAGGGCCTTTTCGGACACAGCATGAACCCTGTGTTTCCAAAAGCAACTAACACCATACCAAACTTTCAGCTACGCCAAAGTAGAGAAGATTCCAGGTGGTACCATCGAAGAGTCCCGCGTACTTAACGGAGTTATGTTCAACAAGGACGTAACTCACCCCAAGATGCGTCGCTACATCGAGAACCCGCGCATCATTCTGCTCGACTGCCCCCTAGAGTACAAGAAGGGAGAGAGTCAGACCAACATTGAGATCTTGGGAGAACAGGTATGAGTATGAAGGTTTTACTATTAATTAACATAATATAACAAGTTGCATTGTTACATCGAGAATCCGGGTATCATTCTGCTTGACTGCCCCTTAGAGTAGAATAGAATACTCTTTATTATGTACAGTCAACAAAAGAGATGTGTGCAGGATCGTCGAATATAGTTGAAGTTTAGTAAGAAACCGGTGGATGTTGTCAACTGAAATTTAATTTGATAAATGAGCTGTTTGTTATCTATTAATAAAATTAAATTTTATTCGAGAACATCCATCGGTTTCTTACTAAACTTCAACTATATCCGACGATCCTGCATACTTATCTCTTTTGTTGACTATACACCATAAATAATTTAAAGATATAAATGTAGAAATTTTACAAGGGGTGAAACAATGGGCGGGTCGGCTAGTACAAGGGAGAAAGACAGATTAACATTGAGGTTTTGGGAGAACAGGTATGGGTTAAACCTTATGGCTTAGGCTGAGGCTCCAGACTTCTCTTCTTTTCATATTTGCAGGCGTAATATAAGTCATCATCTGCCTAGCCTTTTCCAAACTATGTTGGGGTCGGCTTCCCGTCTAACAGGAAGCAGTGGAATACCAGTATTTTACATGGAGCCACTGCCTATCTGACCACCACAACCCAGTTATTGGGTATGGGAAAAAAAGATTAGTCAATCAGCAGAAAGATTAGTCAATCAGCAGTTCCAATGTGTTATGTGTTGTTGTTTTTTCAGTGTGAAATAATGAATATATTTATCAGCAAGATTAGTTGCTGAACTGCCCATGTTATGCTTAACATACAAGAAATTGACATATTGTGCATGGGCCCTGATTTGATAATTTATAAATGTTTCAGTGGTCTGTCGATTGTGTATTTTTGACACATTTGTCAAGAAAATCTGCTCTTAAAATACAGATTACTAAGATTCATCACCTTCACGGATAAATTCTCAACTACAATATGTTTTATTCACTTACAATATCATTGTTATGTGTAAACATTGGAGACTCAGTCAGGAACCCTTTTTCAAAATATTTCGTTAGTTTGTTCATTTTATATTATTCTAACATTTATTTACGGTGTCCAGGACTTCACAAGGCTACTACAGTTGGAAGAGGAGCACGTTCAACGCCAGTGCGAAGACATCATTGCTCTGAAGCCCGACGTCGTCTTTACGGAGAAGGGAGTGTCCGACCTCGCGCAGCACTACCTCGTCAAGGCTGGCATTACGGCTATTCGCAGGTAAGGATTGAACTGACGATATAATACGAATGACAACTTATTAGTAAAATTCCATGCCTGGGAAAATACTACTGCCAGTTTAACTATTTCTGCCCCAGAGCAGCATTGCTTTGTTATGCCGTTAACCGAGTACCGTGTATTGCTCGGTATTATGATTACCGAACCGAGTATTCTGCCGAGTATTTCGGTTTAGTTGACGCAGGTATTAGGAATGTATGAAACGCCTCAAATATTAGAGAATAATAACATGCAAGTTTTCGGCATTGCTACGAGGAATTAACATCTACAGCTCCGCAACAGCGTGAAGATCCGATAAGTACCATCACTATAGAGTTAGACCAATATCTAATATTACCACAAGAGACTGATTATTTAATTAAATATGTTTGTTTTAATTCACATGAATTTTCTGACAATGATTAATCTACATTAATATTGTAAAGAGGTAATAAGTTTATGACCGCACGGTTTATGAGTTCTTTTTGAGTAACTCGGCGGTCAAACCGAGTTATTCGGCCGATAATGAGGACTACCAAAATAGCCGAGTATCGAGTAATAAACGAGTACTCGGCGCATCTCTAGTTTGAATGTTACGAGTGCCGTTGTAATTACGGGCGTATCAGACATTTCAAGTTTGTCTTTAGGCTGGACAAAACACTAATGAATGTCGTTGTCTTTTCATCCCTTAGACTGCGTAAAACCGACAACAACCGTCTCGCACGCGCTTGCGGAGCCACCATCGTGAATCGTACTGAGGAGTTGAAGGAAGCAGACGTCGGCCTCGGAGCTGGCAAGTTTGAGATCAAGAAGATCGGCGACGAGTACTTCACCTTTGTTACTGAGTGCAAGAACCCTAAGGTACTATACCACCCCTAGTTTAGCTATAATTATACTGGCCTATTTCTGTCCTACAACAAGGGCAAAAGCCTCTTAGACAGAGAAGGCACGAGCATTGATAAATGCTAATGGACAGTCAAACTGGAGTATTTTCGCAGTGCAATCGTGCAGGAGTTTTCAGGAAAAAGGAGCTTATGCTTGTGGTATAATATCTAAACTATGTCGCAAACTCACATCTCTCATATCGGAAATGTATGGGCGTGAAGTCGCTCTGAGTAGCAGATACGCGGTGTTAATTTGCCTGCGTGGTAGTATCAAGCAAGGAGAACATAGATATATAGAATACTGTTTGAATGAAAACTTTCAAAACAGGGCAGTCATGTCGAGAGCAGTGGTGGGCCAGACGTAACGGCTCTGGGTCGAGGGTTCGAACCTAGGCAGGCGCTTTAGTCTGTGTAAATAATTTTATCAGTTCACTGCTCTCATAACAGTGAAGAACATATTGAGGAAACTGGCATATCCTAGAACCAAAAATTCGAAGACATGTGACATCTACCAACCCGCACTGGGCCCGCGTGGTAGATTACAGCCCAATACCTCTCGAAGAGAGTAGGCCATTGTCCCAGCAGTGGGAAAATTATGGCTGATTATGGTTATATCGGAAAGCTCAGCCTTTGGAGTCATAAAATACGGCTAAGAGATCATGACAAGAGAAATAGCCATAATTATAACTATCTGTTCCCAAAGTCCAATTAGAAATAGCCATAATTATAACTATCTGTTCCCAAAGTCCAATTAGAAATAGCCATAATTATAACTATCTGTTCCCAAAGTCCAATTAGAAATGTAAAATGCATTAACGGTAAATTCGTTCTGTAAAGTTTGTAATTATATTTTTCTAAACATTTTTATATATTCTAGGCGTGTACGATCTTACTGCGCGGTGCTTCAAAGGACATACTTAACGAGATCGAGAGGAATCTCCAGGATGCTCTTCACGTCGCTAAGAATTTGGTAAGCATTTGTCACCATCATAAAAAAATGATAATGTTCTGAGCGAGGATGGTGTTTAAAAACTAACTACTGGCGTATTTAGTAGTATATTGGCAGCAGTCGAGAATTATTGATTGTGGTTCGAGTTCGTCTATGTAATGGAAACGCGGCTTACCACTAAACGTGGAGACGCAGGTGCCAAACTACCTTTAGTGTGTATCTATTTGTCGCGATCTTTATGGAATCGGAAGTGGTGACTACTTGCACACAATTGTTGTGTGGCGGCATCTACATCGCCACATGCGAACTACGCATCATACTGACGTCACGCAAGAATTCTGCATCGCGCAAGCAGTTTACAGCGTAACTAGCATTAAAACGTCCCAACAACAATCGTCAGGCAATTCGGTCCAGCCTGTCGCTTGCTACCCTCCCCAGCACCGCCTTAAGCCGAGGTCCGTGCCCACAGGGTGCCCTTAGCGTGTAGTCGCTTAGTTTTTAGGTTTTTAAGCCCTGGCTGGAGGCCTTAATTAATTGAAGCATCCACAGGCAAGCCCGGTTAAGCAGCCGACAACGTTCTAGGCTGATCTGCGAAATGCCATTCAAAAAATAAAAATAAACAATCGTCGGGCAGTAGCCCACCAGACACATGCCCGTCAGGTCAGAGGATCCTCTCTTTTCTATGGAGGATAAGTGAACTATATAACCCTGTTGTATATAATTTTTATTGTACCGTGAGCACTTCACCGGTTTGGTAGAATGCGGGTAATTTTTAATACTTACACTTAATACCTATACTTATAAGCAAAAGTATATTATTTTGATGTATTCATGTTATAGGTGCTGAACCCACGTCTGGTACCCGGCGGCGGTGCAGTAGAGATGGCCGTGTCACAACATCTGTCGGCCAACGCCGCGCACAACACGCCCTACCGCGCGGTCGCACAGGCGCTAGGTAAGTCTGTTTTGATTAATCAAACTAATTACAAAATAGCTATAGATTGTAGAAGGTAGAACATCGAATGTTATGAACATGAATTCGAATTCAAAATATTTTATTTCACGTAAAGCTACATGGTCACTTATGAATCGTGGTCATGAAGTTGTGCTATATGCTTGGAAGACAACTTATCACTTGGTCTGTGGTCCTATTTAACTTCTTAGAAAATGTTACAAATGGCTGCATATGAATTTGCGGCCATTTTTTAATTATTTTTCTTTTTAGGCATATGCCTAAACTGACCGGGTTGGGCGCACCTCGTGTTGTGTGATAATTTCTGTTATTATTGAGTCCAGTCCTGTGTTTTATAAGAAAACCAACCACAAAGCGTTATTTAAACAATTAACAGCATTATAATGATTAGAAGATAGGGGCTTGTGGTTAAGTAATAACAGCCGCGCGAGTCGATCAATCTGGTTAAGCTACGCTTGCCGCGGTTGCTCAGTGGATGGGTGACCATATTTACATATTAATACCCCTCCGTGCCTCGGAAAGCACGTTAAGCCGTTTGTCGCGGTTGTCAATCGTGGATCTTTGGCAGTCGTTACGGGCCGTCAGAAGCCCGAAAGACTGACAACCAGTCTTACGAAGAGGCCCAGTAACTTGGTTGCGAAGGTCAGATAGGCCGTCGTTCCATGTAAAATACTGGTATTCAGCTGCATGCGGTTAGACTGGAAGCCGACCCCAACATAGTTGGGAAAAGGCTAGGCAGATTATGATGATATAATGATTAGAAGCATAGTGCGCTTATTTAAACGTTGTACTAAAATCATAATCTTTCTCTTGCCAATATCCCATTTTATTTGGGGTCGGCGTAGTATGTCTTGTTTTTCCATTCTTCTCTATTAGTCGTCATCTCAGTAGCCGCCGTATCGAGCCATTATCATCTAAATTGTTTCCTTGATTTGTAACCCCCTTATTTTAGGTCCTTTTCGTAAAAAAAATTGTATTTTTTTAGGTCGTGGGTAATAATGTTCGGTTCACGAAAAATCTGCGTAATGACGCAGTTTTTAAATTTTATACATAATATGTTTAAATAACTGGAAACTTAATTGGTCATCTTCTACATAATGTCACTGCATACTCAAATGTACTAGTTGTAAGTTTCCTAAAAGTAAAAACATTATAAGTTGTACTAAAATGGTATAATGTAATTCCCACAGAGATAATTCCCCGCACGCTCGCACAGAACTGCGGCGCCAACACCATCCGCACGCTCACCGCCCTGCGCGCGCGCCACGCCGCCGCCTGCAGCGCGGCCGGCATCGACGGGGAGAGCGGCGAGATCGTCGACATGGCCGTCAAGGGCATCTGGGAGCCGCTCGCGGTCAAACTGCAGGTATGCACAGTCACCGACAAGATACAATTGTACACTAGACCATCTTAGAAACAATAAAAAAAGAATATCTAAAGATAATATAGTAATAGTAATGACAATATAGTAAATGGCGCAAGAAGGGGTTGGTGCGAGACTAATCTATCTCCGTGTAGGTTTCGTAATACACAGGTAACAGGTAACGGATAACGGATACTGACAAGAAGATAAAATATAGTATTATGTTCTACTTACTCGCAGAGTAACTAATCTGTTTCCCAAGACAGCTGCGATCAAATGAAAACAAATAAAACGCATCATTAATGAACCATTTCATAGACGAATATATCGAACGACAACGCCCTTGGAAGTCCATAGGGCAGTTTTTCTCGTATCAGCTCGATTTCAAAGCTAAATTTTTGTTTTTCACTTAAGGCCTTTTGTGTTTCTCGTATCAGCATATACGATTTCCTACTACTAAGTTTTGTGTTTGACGCTGTTGATTTAAAGCCTTTCACTTTTGTATTTTTATTTTATTTTAGCTGTCCTGACAGGGACAGGCGTTGTCCTCTCAAAAGGGGTTTGAAGATCCGTGGCATACTTACCCGTCCGCCATTTTTTTTTTCAATGGCGGTCATGCATGATACCTATACGTTCCAAGTTGATCACGTGACGTTCGTATTTTTTTTACTTGCTTACATCTTGTTGCATTTCTTTCTTTCGACGCAACATGTCTTTTTCTTCCATACTTCTCTATTAATCGTCATCTCGTTAGTCACCCCTTTCTAACCATATTATCATTCACACAGTCCATCATTTTTATAGAACATTTTATACAAATATACGATGGTCAACAATAAAAGTAGACTGCTTGTAAAGCAATAAACAGTAGGTGGTGTTGTGTACTTGCGACATGCGCGGTAACCAGAAAGATTAGATCTCTTAAATAAAGATAGACTTTCCATCTGCATTCTACATGTTTTTCCTAGTTTTTCAAACTAAAATCACGTTTATTTAAATTTCCAGGTATACAAAACAGCAGTAGAGACAGCGATCCTGCTCCTCAGAATCGACGACATTGTCTCTGGTTCAAAGAAGAGTGGCGGCAACGAACCGGCTGCGCCCGCACAGATGGCTAACATGGCCGGCATGGAGTAACGCTAGACTAGCTATTACATTCTAATTTACATGCTCAAGGACTAAATCTGTAGAGCACTGGAGTTTTAAATAGATGAGTTTATCTTTTATTTTAATGATATATGCAAGTCAGGCTTTCACCACATTATTTTAAAGTTAGTAATTAACATCCAAACGCAGACCAAAAGTTGAGGGACGAAGCCACAAATTATGCCGCTCTGGTGATTTTATCCAACTATTTTGGGGTTGGCTTCCAGTCTAACCAGATTGTAGTCTGTGTGTTGAGCTGAGTTTGAGTTTGTTTTGTTTGATAAGTTGAGATAAAAGAAGGTTGTCTATTTCCTACTCCGGCGAGGTTTTCCAAAGATTGGCTCATTTTTGTGTAGTTGGTTGTTTGTGTGTCTACAATACTCACATTAAGTGAAGATTTCGTATTATAAAACATAGGTATTGTTAGCCAGTATCATAATGTTGGCCAGTTTTAGGTTGTAACGGTGCACGCTTAGAACGCTAGCCCACCCAAGAGCACCTTAGCACACCCTAGTTGACTCGAATCCATCCAAAAATGTTACTTATAATCTATATTCTAAGGAATCAACGACAAAGACAGGCCTAAAGGAGTATTTTCAAAAGTTTTTACTTCAGATTTAGTCCTTGAGTATATCGGAACCGTATTAAAAATAACTAGCATTTAGTTATCGTGTAACTCGAGAGTTTAAAGACCAGTTCCGCGATATGGTATAGATAGCTTTCGCATAATCTAGTGCTAACGATGCCTTATTTATAGCGTTCCATCACTTTATTAAAATAATATTTTCTAATGTAATAACTACTCTACGTATTTCTTATTATTTATCATATGTTTCGTCTGTACATGAGTGCATTTAAGTTCATTAATTGCTATTTTAAAACTGAACAATAATAGTATTAAAGTTTTATATATCTAATGTTTTGTTTTTTTTTTCTTCTTCAATAAGTATGTATTTTATAATTTTCAAACTAATTACCACAGAACCTGCTAGAAGCTGCTATTATGATTATTTAGCAATGCTGATATTTTATTATTGTGCATAATAATTTTTATTATTTATATATTAAAGCTTTATGCACAAGTAAAAAAATACTGTACAGAGGCGGATTTAATGCCCGAGGCATTTTTTTTAAGGAAGTAAGAAAACCTCACTGCCGCTAAGAAATAAGAAGTTCTTTAATATCGATGCTATTTCTATATTTGATTAAAACCGATTGTAATTCGTTATCAAGTAGTTTTATTTATGAAGCAAACATAATAGATTTAGAAAACTTGAAACAGTCTGCGGAACTAAATATATAGTTTTAGCCACCTCGGATAAAAAACGTACAATAGAGAGAGTTCTCGCCGGCAGTGTAAACAGCGATCAACTATTAATAAACAGGGCGGCGACGCGCAAACTAACCATGAATAAAATTCATCACATGATTCTAAACATCCTAGGGCAGAAATTCTTCGCCGGTCGACAAAAAGGGGTTTCATAGAAAAGTGCAATACCAAAACTACGATCTCGAAGTCAAAATAAAAATTCCGAATTCAACATGGCAACTATACAGGTGAAATTGAAAACATGCGACAAATCGAAATAAAAATCAGCTGTTCCCTACATTTTGACGAGTTATACGAACATAAATGTAGGGAACAGCTGATTTTTTTTCGCGATTTCAGGTTTGGTCCCATAGTAAAAGTTGTCTGTTACCATGAGTATAATCACGTGTTTAGGTATCGGTCACTAAATTACCAGTCACCCTGTATGAACAATGAAAAAAAAAAACAGATTACAACATTAAAATATCAAAAGTATTATGTGAATACTTCCGCGATGCATGGGGAATGTTTTTGACAAAAATGTTAGATAATCTACGCGCCGATCACAGATGGGGCTCAGCAGAGAGCGCGGTGGCGCGACAGGCGACACGCTTCTACGTGCACATTGTTACTAACGTATCAAATGTATGTACAGTTATTTGTATGCGTTTCCATTGATGTCGGTAGTTATGTGAAAGATAGTTTTGTTAATATTATGATCATCATAAGCCATTAATTATGTGAATCTTTGTCCACTTTTAAAAGTTTTGTAACAAAACTTAAGGCGCCTACATGACCTAAAGCGCGGTCTTTGTGGACTGCATAGAAAAGCAAGAGAAGCGCGTTATCACAACGCTGGTAATTTATTGCAAAATATGAAGCAATTATCCATTTCCAAAAAATCTATTGTTAGGACTAAAAATACACACTACACTAGTAGGTACTTTAGCATGTTGCTTGCTTGTAGAATAATCTGACATAAAATCATAATGATTGTATGTATATTAGTAGGTACCTTTGGTTTTTATTGTAAAAAGAAAGTTTTTAGAGGTATATTCATGATTTTTTTCTATCGTATCAAATTAGTTTTATTATGTTCTCAACACACTATCTACCTAGCATATATCCTGAAAAATATCATATATTTTTCTGATTTTGTTTACTGTAGTCGATCATATACTTTTATTGTTTCTAAAACATGCGTTTTTTGCGTTTAGGTCCTGTAAGCCCCAACATCATTATTACATATATTTCCTTGCTTTTATTATTGTATATTAGACGGAATAATTATGATTCGACTTTGAATTTTAAGCTTGATTGTACAAGCAACAAATAGATATAGGTAGGTAGTAGGAGTAAACACATCTCATAGGCAATTTTCACTTAAACAAATAGCAACTTTGCGTTAGTGTAAGTAAATAAAATTGATTTTGTTTTTTGTTGTTCGACGCTGACTTTTGAAACGCAAAAACCCTGTTGGCTTTCGTTTCGTGGCCCTCGGGTTAGTGCCATAATTTGCTAGGCACCACGAAGTCTCAGCCAGAAAGATGCAACATTGCTAGCAGGCTGATTACTGTATACGCCAAGTCGACACCGGATTGCTAAAATGGCAACAGTAATACATACATACATATCTGCTTACTCCCCATTTAAAAGCCTTAACCGTACCTACCCACATTTTCCCATCAACCGAATCACATAGATTTTCGTTGTGTACAATGGAAACGGTGTTCAATTGTGCTGACAAACAATATGGGCGCAAGCCGTGACCGCTGATCGGTCGGACCCTGTCGCCATTACCCTGCCGAACTTCGACGAGGCTGGTGACTAGCTGGATTATGATAAGGTAAGACTCATCATCGTATTACGATAATTTTATATTATTTAATAATGAATAGTTGAGCACGAGTTGCCTGAAAATGCTATAGTTTTCCGGGATGGAAATTGTATGTAGATAACTAAATGCCATTTCAACCGATTATCTTTTTCTATTTTAGTTTATTATAAAAACTAGCGGGCCGCGCCAGTTTCGCACGTGTGCAATTTTTTTTTTAGAATTTCCGAAATATTCTTTCATACAAACCTTGTCCTGGCAATACCGAACACAACAAAAAAGAATTATCCGATTTAGTGCAGTCATTTGCGCGTACAGACATTTTGGCGACTTTGTTTTATACTATGTAAGGTAGTCTCGTCTCTGATGTACGAGGTTGCGGGTTCAAATCCGGGCAGGTACCAATGTGACTTTTCCTATCCATATGTACTTTCTCAGTTTATCTAGGACATTACTGATATCGGTGAAGGAAAAACATAGTGAGGAAACCTGGACTTTAGTTAATTTATTTATGAAATCTCCAACCCACCCAATGCTAGCCTTCTTTGTATGAGAAGAGGCTTCTGCCATACAGTGGGACAATTTTTTTTTTGTTAAAAAAATATTTGTTTCCCGCGGGAATTGAACCTTATAGGACTACATATAGCATAATTAGCCTATAGTGTGCGCTCCGTGGTGTGCGCACTGCTGGGACACAGGACTCCTCTCTTCGAGATGGAGTGGGCTGTAATGTACCATGCGGGCCCTGCGCGGGTTGATAGATGTCACTTCTTTGAATTTTTGGTTCTAGGACATATGACGGTTTCCTCACGCTGTTTTCCTTCACCGTTTTGAGAGCAGTGGTGATGAAATAATTTACACAAAGTAAAGCGCCTGCCTGGGTTCGAACCTACGACCTACAACTCTTAAGTCGCGGCCGTTAGGTACCACTTGGCTTCCACTGCTTTCACAGACACAATATAGTGCAGTGGTTAATCGTTCTGTAACTTACTGCAATAACCGTGATTTCGTCTCTGGCCGAATATGACACTACAATCATTACCTACTCATACATTAATTGCACCACATTGCACTCACTTTGGCAAACATACCTCAAACTCAAAGCTTTTATTTCAATTAAACCATGTACAGGCACTTTTGAAATGTCAAAATTAAATAGTCAGTCAGAAAGTTGAAGCTAGTTGCCCATTCCAAAACGTAGATCTCTATGGAGAAGAAGGGGTAAGAAACTCCATGGACACTCTTTTAAATCATACAATCTTCATTTGTAGTATAGATCTACTTATGATAATTCGTGGTTGTCATTGGTAGTTATTGAGTTTTAATTACCAGTCAGGAATTTCGAGCCATCAATCCCAAGTGCGGTGTCTACTCTACCTTCAGTCAGCTCCTCATCAGGAAACCATGTGCTTAAAATATTTTCCTTTGTTTGCTGTACGTACGTACCTATACTTACCTGATCGGTACTTTTGCGTTGATAGTATCTAGACCGACCTAGGAAATAAAACCCAACTAAGACAACAACACCAACTAAAAAGATGTAAACATGACATCGTAGATAGACAAATTAAAAATCCGGAGTCACACGTAAGGAAGGCATAAATCGAACAGATTACGTGTGTCCGGATTTTTAATTTGATGAACCTTTAAGAAACAAAAATTTTAATGGAATGTGAATCGCTAATGCGTGTTACCTATTTGTACGCGATCTTGAACATAATTATGCAATTGGCTAGAAAAGAGCATGTAATAAATGGTTCAATATTACTCATGTTCACTGACTGAACTACCCTCACTCGGTTTTTGGCACAATTTGAACCAGTTTATAAGGCTTAACCACCTTTTAAATGTGTACCTAAACGGCAGTTTATTTTACGTGCAGGACGATAGATACCTCCCGAAAAATCTCCCGTAGGGCGTATTAAGCCGCGTCCTAACGCGAGAGTAGGTACGTTATCGTCGCGCTCGTCTATAAGAATATGACATACCTACTCGCGCAATCACACTACAGTCCGGCCCTCGATAGAATACGTTCTTAACGCCTGTCAGTTTCATACAAACGAATACCTAAGGTCCGGCCGTGCTAAGTTTGCCAAAGATGTAAACATGATGTGTCGTCTAGTTAGCTCGGAGATTTAGACGAAAATAAACATTAGGTACTTAAAATAAATGTTCTTGTATATCGATTTTATTCAATTTCGAGCGGCCATTGTTGTTTACATCTTTGGCAAATTTAGCGCGGCCGGGCTTTACGTGTTTGCGAATTTGATCTATATTGACTACTACAATAATATTGTTGCTCTGACATGTGTCAGGAACGCATTCTCTCGACGGCCCTACTTTAGTCGCATATGTACGTTATTTATTATACAGGTAAATGATCGCGTATTCGCGCGACAGGCGCTTTCGGTTAGGACGCAGGGTTAATGTTGTTAGACGAAACTTGGTTGTAGGTATTACATTATCATAAATTAAGGCACTCATGCGTGTTAAGATTTCATACTAATCTCCCAAAGTTTGTTTTGACTAGGGTTTAGCATGTTAGAAGTGTCTTTTCGTCTTCGCTATGTCGTCTTTATCTATCGGCAATTCAGTTGCGATCTCTGATGTCCTATTGTTTCTCATAAGTGACCTAGGTTTTGTTCCTTTGTTTAGGCAGATGGATTGAGTCGTTTTGTTAATTAGAACATAACTTAGAACTTTAGAACATTATCATTTTGGACTGATCAGAATTCTAGTAACTTAAAGAAGCTGATTACTGATAAAGAGGTACAAAACCATAATTATATGCGGGAAGCTCAGAACCGGTTGAAATGGCGGTGCTTGGGGGAGGCGCAGATGTTCAGCAGAGGACGTTTTTTGGCTGAAATGAATAATATTTGTATGACTGTGAAATTCAAACAAGTGATCATTGTAGGTATATTCTGGTTGTCTTTGATTAAACCAGATTTAAGATCTTTCAGGCTCCTTACACGACGATTTTCTCTGGTCAGACCATTGCGCAGAAACCTTTTCGAGCTCTTAGAGGATTCGTCATAATGTGGGTTGCTTAGCGGTTACATTTTTTCTACTGGGAAGATCTGATGGTTACCCTCCGTCTGAGGAGAACGGAGAATAGACCGCGTCGCGGCATGCACGAAGTTGTAAAGGTTCAATATTAATTAGTTTCTTTGCTTTTCCCCGAATAGTTGTTAATTGTACTTGATTGGTCCCTTCCGGTCTATTCTGTAAAAATCTCACTGTGAAAGCTGAGGTGAAGTGAGCTGTCATTGCGCCTGATGCTAGAAATTGACACTATTGACAGCTCACTTCACCTGTTATCACGATGAGATTTATGTAGAATAGAACGCGACTGTTCAGCAAATTGATCAATATCAACCCGTTAAGACTTCAGCAGGTACTGACAGTTCCCAGGTGATTTGAATAGCATGATCTGATAACCATGATACAGAGTGCTAACGACCATACCCTTATCTAGGTCAGTGCCTTCAATGGGCAGGATAACGGCATCGATACAATTGTCAGCTTTGTGGAGCGGAACATCAGTCTGTCACCAAATTGTCGTGTCGTGGGATCCCTCATGCACTATTGTTGGATTCGGTGGCTATTGTGACGATTTTCTTTAGTTATTTTCGGGGTTCGTCGACTTTGTGTTGGTACTTTGGTAAATTTTTGCAGATATGGGTTGGTTGTGAATTCGGTCCTTCAGAGATTCTGATGTGGTGCCTCTACATTGAGGCTTGCTCTATTCCACAATATGTTCAATTATTTAGGCATAAACTGGCTTGCGTATTCACCAGCAGCAAATAAGATCATACTTACCTACTTGTAAGTTGGCAGGCTGAATAAAAGGCTAGGTTGTACAGTCAACAAAAGAGATAAGTATACAGGATTGTCGGATATAGTTGAAGTTTAGTAATAAACCAACGGATGTTCTCGAATAAAATTTTATTTTATTAATAGAAAACAAACAGCTCATTTATCAAATTAAATTTCAGTCGACAATATCCATCGGTTTCTTACTAAACTTCAACTATATCCGACGCTCCATACTTATCTCTTTTGTTGACTGTACATTCAGGGAAATTAGTTGTTTATCAAACATACCTACTCAGTTAATTTTGTGTGATTAGCCATTTCATAAAACTGTCAAAGAATTTATGACAGCTGTGGTTCAAATATAAGGTATCCAATAGTATCCAATGGACAATTTAAGTTGGTAGCCAATTTGATAGACAATTAATTTCCCTGACTTTTCATAAGCTACACGTATAGCTGTATATTCGAACCATAGTTCGAAGAAAATAAAATGCCACTCTTTCTTTTCGGTAGCGTTAAAGTGGACATTGATGGAAATAATGGATGGCGGCGTAACTGTAACCTTTTATTCTATCACAATAGTTTCAAGCCTTTTTCAATTTATAGAAAATGCTGCAAATGTGTCATTTCCTTCCGATCATAGTAAAATAAAATAATTTGTAGGTCTAAATTATAAAGCTATACCTAACCGAGGTGATATGGAGAGCAAATATAGTGCATTTAGGTACATAGAAGTGCGATATTGTGATTATCGTCCACTTATTTGGGCCTACCTAGGTATTATGTAGCAATAATAGTAGTTAAACTATTTCTATGTCCTTGGTATGGAATGATAGTCATCATTATTTGCTCATCACGCCATTGACATGGCAGCTATTTTTTAAATGTAACGTGTTCGTGTCCAATTTGCTTTGCAAGAGCTGAACATACTAGACTAAGGACACTTTGTGAAACACCATTTTCCCTTGAATATGTCGGTACCTAATACTGAACTTTGTGAACTTGGGTATTGGACGGGCCAAAATATGGTAAATTTTCCTGACAACGATTTCGCGATTTACCAAGTTTGTCATTCGAGATCGAAACTTAGACTTAAGTTTTAGTTATTGGTTTGTGGTGGTTATACCATGTATGTCCCCGACTCCCTGCTGCTAGATTTTCTACTTCAATAGTACTGGATTTGAACCACAGTAGGTACCAATTATCGCTGTATTTTATAGCAGAATTTATTCTAAGTGAAAATTTTTCATACCGGTGTTCTTAGAAACGAACCTTGGGCCTTATTCGGTAATACATGTAAGTAGGTAGGTACCTCTGTAAATTAAATAAAGGCATTACATGAATTTCAATTTTTACATAAAATAATTCAATGTATTATAATGGAAAACTCAGTGAAATGCCAAATCGCGAGGTCGTCCAACCAGCTCGAATGTTTGGCGCACAACAGATAAGGGTCACGCTCGGCCGCCGCGCTTCCGACCGATTTCATCACACTTCCGACTGCCCGCGGTCACTGCACCAACTGTATTTACTTTATATTATATTTTTGTGTATAGTTTTTTTATTGAATGTAGTGTATTCAAGTAGGTATCTGAATGTCATGGGAACTGTGGCTTTTTTTTTTTGGATGGGGGATCATCTAATGACTCCTCCCGCTCTGGGTGCAGCGGAAGGGAGTGTCAGACTCTTACTGACTAAAACCCACCCGTGTTCCTTAGCCCTGTATGTTCCGGGGCAGCGGTAACCCTTTCGGACGATCCCGCTTCCCCGGCAGGCTTCGGCCCTAGCGGGCCCCTTCCTTTATGCTGACATCTCTTTGAGGCGCGCGTGGAACACATACGCGCCGTCCGGCATGGGCCTGGTCCTGATCGGACGGTGAGCTACCCATTACTCTCCGTCCGCAGGCCCGCGCCTACGGTGGCCGGGAGTCGTCACGTGGCTCCCGACGCCTGGAGCGTCTCCCGCGGCGGCTGGGACGTGAGGTCTTCTCCCTCAGCCATTCCGCCACCTCTTTCGCTAGCATGACTGCTTCGCAGAAGGAGGTGACTGCCTCCCACTCCCTCTCGCCCCAGACCATGGCTTGAATCAGCGCCGAACGCGAGAGGTCGCCGCCGCTACCGATCGCCTCTACGAGGACACGGCGGTGCTCCGCCCAAGCGGGGCAGACCTTCACCGTATGCTCCACCGTGTCCTCTGGGCGATCCTCGCAATGGTGACACCCGGGCGTCTCCTTTCGCCTATGCCAACCCTTTTACCAACTATGTTCGGGTCGGCTTCCAGTCTAACCGGATGCAGCTGAATACCAGTAGGTATTTTATATGGAGCGACTACCTATCTCACCTCCACAACCCAGTTACTGGGTAATACGATACCCCTTGGTAAGACTGGTTGTCAGACTTTCGGGTTTCTGACTACCCGTAACGACTGTCAAAGATCCACGAATGACAGCCGGGACCAACGGCTTAACGTGCTTTCTGAGACACGGAGGGGTCTCGGTATTTAAAGATGGTCACCCATCCACAGACCAACCAACCTGTGCGGCTGTTATTACTTAGCCATGGGCCCCTCATCAATGGACAAACTGTTACCTTGACTTCAGTACATGGTTCGTGGTGCAGTTCATGGTACCAGCTGCTCCATCAATTTCGACCGCGTAGGTATTGTACATTTCTATGAGAGAGCTAATTTTTTTAACCGACTTCAGAAAAGGAGGAGGTTCTCAATTCGACGGTATGTTTTTTTTGTGTGTTTGTTACGGGATTACACCGCCAATTGTGGACCGATTTTCAAAATTGGATAAGCTATGGTTCAGAGGTGGTCCCATATAAATTTTATGAACTTTGCTTGGGTAGTTTTGGAATTAGCTTCAATAATACGAATTTTCTCCACATAGTTTATATTCATGATGTTTGATCTTCCTGTCACTGATATTCACATAGCAAGTAGTGTTATATATGGGGTAGGTACAACTAAAAAGTGAAAAATAAAAACTTTTTTACAAGAAAAAAACAACCGACTTCCAAAAAAAAAAACACTGCAAAGTGAAAAATAACTTTAATTTCGGAAGTCGGCGTCATTGGTTCCTCATTTCCGTTTTTTGACACCGACTTCCGAAATTGTTTTTTTTTAATAACCGTCGAAACAATTCTATGCAGGCAAACCATGTGCTAAATTCATGGTCACAGTTTGCGCTTCGATGTCCCTGCCGCTCTTTATATCCCTACATGCTGCAGAATGTCTACATAAATATCATGAAGGTGACAACCACCATTTTGATGAATTTGTAAAATGTTTCAGTGAACAAGTCCAGCATCAACGATGAGGCATTCGAAGGCGATCCTGCTGTGGTGCGGGATCCTGATCCGCGTCGTCTTCCCCATGGAGGAACAGCATGCGTTCGAGAAACATACCGAAGTAAGTTGTCAAGACAAAAGTAGGAAGGTACAGTCAACAAAAGAGATGAGTATGCAGGATCGCCGGATATAGTTGAAGTTTAGTAAGAAACCGATGGATGTTCTCGAATAAAATTAAATTTTATTAATACAAAACAAACAGCTCATTTATCAAATTAAATTTCAGTCGACAACATCCATCGGTTTCTTACTAAACTTCAAGTAAATCCGACGATCACATACTTATCTCTTTTGTTGACTGTACGTCGGGCAGTAGGCTATCCGGTAAAACACTAGTCTGGTCGGAGGATCCTAGCTTTTCAATGGGAATGAGGAATTATAAACCTTGTTTCTCATACCTCTAAGTATAACAGTCTCATTAGTTAGACGGATTCGCGGCTTCAAGGGTGAAAGTTTTCGTAAGTCAGTCTTAAAATATTAAACGCTTTGAGAGACCCCTTGTATGCATCATAAGGCACTGATGAATTTAAGAAGAAGTTAGATGGTCTCACCCTCGAGGTGTTCACAGTAGCTATTTTATATTAGGGAGGCTTCTAGGAAACGTTATCTGGCATTTAAGGTAAAACAAAAATTAAATACGTTTATTTGCAAAAAACATGACGCAGAGAAGGAACACAAATAAAATAACAAGTTGGGGGAAAATATGCTTCACAACCACGCAAAACCCCCATCGCTTAGCATAACCCTATGCAAGACAGCCCCAGCACTGGTTTTCAGCGACGAAAGTATTCTGGAAATACACCGACTTTCAACCAAATGTGGCCATATATACCTAATGAAAACAGAGAGCATAGGTTATTTAGTTTGCACCTACTTCAAAGAAAGTTAAAACGAAACTGTGGAAAATATCGCAGTAAAAAACTAAACAAAACCCACACATATCCTTTGATACACAAATCACCTAATAACTCTTCTAAAGAGAGAATATAAAGTACTAATTGACACGAATGTAAAGCTGTTATCGAATAGATTAGCGATAAATAAACTGTTTGTCCTAACATAGCGCTTCACATCTGCTCGCTTCTTGTTTCTATCAGTCGCGACCGCATAACCTAACTCGGGTTTTCATAATAAACAAGATGTTCTAAAGTGTTATTCTGAAACCGACTATCGAACTAAGTATAATAGTAATCATTTATTTATTTTCTCACCACAATCATCATCATCATTTGCCTAGCCTTTTCTATTAAATACCAGAATACCTGTATTTTACGTCGAGCGACTGCCTATCTGACCTCCACAACCCAGTACTGTGTAACACTATATCCCTTGGTAAGGGACTGGTTGTCAGACTTTCGGGCTTCTGACGACCCGTAACGACTGTAATTTTTTTAATACAGTTTATTACAAAATATATTTGGCCCTCATTTGAATCACATGCATAGACAAATAATAACTTCACTTGTGTGCGGTCACTTGAAATCTAAACAGAACAGCTTTATACAGAATAGCACTGCACTTTTGACGTAGTAACTCGTGACTCAGTATTTACGTGTTCCCAGACAGGTCACAGAGCTACCGCCCACAAGATTCTTCACAACCCACCTGCTTAAATACAGCTATTTTATAACCAACACAAAACTGTAGAAAATTTGTGTTTAGTAGACGGTTTCGTCTGCAAAATCCAATAACAAATCTAGCATTATGTAGCTATACTTAGCCAGCTGTTTTAGAGAATGTCGGTATTATAGCTAAACATGGAACAAAAATAGGTTTTATAACGGAAAATGTGGAATTTCGTAATGTAAGCGAAAGAGTAACTAATGAACAAATCTTAGATAGCTACGATCGACTAACAATTAATGGTCCAGAATATTTAATTAAAGATACATAGTGTTATATTTTTTAAGCTGTTTTATACGTCGCTGGATTTACGTTCTATCTACTAACTACACAATTAGGAATTAACATTAAACAGTCCTATTTTCATAATTCCAGATCAACCTGGAGTCAGATTCCGTCAGGGGTCGACGTGGCGTGATTGAAGAAGAAAAGTATTACAACATGCAATCCCATCACCAAGAGACTAACATGAACATGAACCAGCCCTGGATACCAGGTCCCTTGCCACCCGAAGACCCTACGACCAAGATATCTATCACCAATGAGGTTAAGGAAGTCCTGCCTCTGTATCAAACTACAGAAAGAGTGACTGACAAGCCTACTGGTCGAGGAGCGAGAGCTTCTAATGAGAACTGGATTAAACTGCCTTTACCTGATCAGAGAGATCAAAGGGATCAGAGGGATCAAAGGGATCAGAGAGACCAAAGAGATCAGAGGGACCAGAGAGATCAAAGGGACAATATTCTGACACCACCTCAACCATCAGGTGATCTGATAAATTCTCGAATGCCGCGAGTCAACTTCGTCACTCAAAACAAAGCATTAGAGGCATCAGAATCCCGTAATGACAAAGAATCTGTACAAAGACCGACAAGAACCGATGAACTACGAACAGAATTTGTAAGACCAGATGAAGATAGAGACAGGTCCAAATACAAGCCAGTATTCCCTCGTCAAGCTGTTTACAACCCACAGATTCCAGAAGAATCCAGAAGGTACTTCTACGATGATAGGTATTATCCAGTTCCAGATGACCTATACAGGCGGGATCCTTACTACGACATGATTGACAGAAGACGTTACTATCCATACTATGGCCCAAGAGTAGACCGATATGATGACACTTACGATAACATGTTACCAAGGAAACCGAAAAGGATAATCTATTATGCGCATTTACCAGAAGTGGTTCGCACTCCACCTAGTGTGGATCTAAGATATAGATACTCTGTGGATCCTTACAGGCGTTATGATGATGATATCTATGCGAATGCAAGGACTGGAAGGTACGACTACAGATTCAGAAGCAGATACCCTTATGCTCCTCTAAGGAAAGATGAGAGGAACTATAGAGATCTTGCTGGAGCAGGCACTGTTGCCAAAGACAAGAAAATAGATGACAAAGTAACGCCTACTCCGATTTTACCACAGAAAGAAGACAAGTTTAAGACGAACATGAACGCTAATAGGAATCTTATAAACAGTCATCAGTACCATGAAAGCGCTGATCCTTACCATGAACCTATTGCACACAAAAGTTATCCCGACATCGTTCGCCCGGACGACGGATATCTTCGATTTGATGATGCCCTGTTCCATGGACCAGTCGATGAACCGTATCAAAGGAAATATTGATCGTATCAATAAGAAAACCGTCGTTTCTGGCTCGATTTTCAAAAGAACAAATTTGAAAAAATAGCCACAAACGGCGCAACACGTTTAAGCTATTAACTTTCGAGGGCATTTTAATATCGATGTAGTATTTATTCATAGAATCAACCTGTAATATAAAATAGAGATTTTTACAACTATTTGTGTCGCTAATAAACGTAATAACTGATGGCCATGTTTTAATTACGAGGGCTGTGTTCGCGACAAATTGTACAAGTAATAAATCGAGCGTTTAATTTAAAACACGACCGAGGGTGAAGATGAATTTCATTAAGAATTAATTAATGTCATTCTTAAACCGTTCTTGTTTTTCCACGGCGAATAAAAAACATCTGTCGGGGATGTTGAGAGCGACGCGTTTTCTTGAGGTAATTAAGCAATAAATTTTGTGGCTGGCAACATCGCGAGGTGGGGGCAATTACAGTAGTTAAGAAAATGGATGTTCTCCACTCGAGAACGCGTACAAAACCGACGTGACTAATTAAAATGAGGGCTTAGGAAAAATCCTACGACGTGACAGCTTGTAATCAAGGGGATAGATTTTTTTTTTGTATTTTTCTTGTTGGCCAGAAGTTCGCGGATTAGTGTCGGCGATAAATTACGTGTAATTAAATGTCTTGGGGTTTAACGACGGCTTGAGGTTTTGAAAGGCGCCATTTTGTCTGCATAAATCATTTTTAAACAGATTTTCCTGTTGGTAGAATGTTATGATCGTCAAAAACAAAAATATTTGCAATTTAGTTTGGTTGTAAAAACTGTTCGGTTGACCTTATACAGTTAGGTCTGCAGTAAGACTTTCCATTTAATAGGAGGACCTGAATCCAGAGAATAAGCTATAAATGTCAGCCTAGAGAAATGGGTTATTTAGCTAAATGACTAGAACGCGCACGAAGGCGGATAATTGGAAATTACAACTGAAGCTCTATTATCATCTCTGGAGCCTACGTCTTAACGGGACTTATAAAAGGTTTAATTACATATTAATATTGCATCTTGTTTTAAGTATCGTTTTCTGTTGTGTAGTTGTCTAAAACTGCGGGGTAATTGCGTAACACACTAACAGTGGGAATGGCTTTCATTTTGACAGTTTAACAACATTCATTGCGTTATTTACGTTGGTGAGCAGAAAAAAATTTCGAACAAATGAAACAATGGATTACAAACCTTTACAATGATTCAGATTGTGATTGATAGTGTGTTACGCAATTAGGGTACTGTTTAGAAGTTCAAAAGTGTTCGATTGATAGTGTGTTACGCAATTAGGGTACTGTTTAGAAGTTCAAGAGTGTTCGATTGGAATTTTTTTTGTCATGTTTTTTTTCGATAGCAATTCTTTCAGAAAAGTTAAGCCTTTGTTGAACAGACTATTTGAGTTTTGAGTTGAGCTGCACGATTACTGACAAATGTGTGCACTGACTGGACAGGTCCACTCAAATCTGTGTGGTTCTTTCCTCAAAATACCATTTCAGACATCAGTCTAAATGGTCTTCACATGATCTAACCAAGATTATGTTTGGACTTTAAAACGGACTGCGACATCTGAGTTTGTTTCGGCCTTTCTTCTTAGAGTAGTCAGATAGGAAACGCCGACCTCATCTAGTTTTTAAAATATGATTGACGTGTAAAAGTGTTTGTACAAACCTACTTACAGAAAAAAATAATTTATGATCATTTATATCCAATGATGTCAACAACATCATTATATTTATTTGTATACATAAAAAATCCAAAGATATGATGTTTATTCTACTCAAACTACGACGTGTGGTCACAATCGACCCTTGACGAGTTGAATTATTTATACAGAGTCAACGCGGCGACCACACGATGTTTGATTGTGGATAATTGTCCCTGATTGGGGACAAATATGAAAGTATGACATGGTGTCATGTCATTTGAAGTGTAATTGAGGTTGAACATCATTTCCTCATGTTGCGAATGAAATACTTATTTAGCCGTTAACCATAACAATCAGCCTATACCTAATGTTTCCACTACCTACTAGGACACAGGCCTCCTCTCGGTGAGTGGGCCGTAATCGACCACGCGGGCCCAGTTCGGGTTGGTAGATGACACATGTATTTGAATTTTTGGTTCTTGGACAGGCTGGTTTCCCCACCATTTTTCCTTCAACGTTTTGTGAGCAGTGGTGATGAAATAATTTACACAAAGTAAAGCGCATGTCTGGGTTTAAACCTACGGCCTACAACTCGTAAGTCGCGGCCGTTACCCAGTGGTAACGGCCGCGACTTGCAATGGTGGCCCAGTGGCCACCATTGCAAGTGTTCCTAAATTACCCCAGGCTGATAAAATTATTGATTTTCCTAATTATATTTTAATTAGTGTAGAGGTCGGCTTTCCCTAAGTAATAAAGGGCGTTATGGAAGGCTAATCTACTATTTTTGGCAGAAACTTTGTGCTGTCATATTTGTAAAACTGAAAAGAAATACCTTACATTGGATCATTCATTATTGGTATTGGTAGGAGATAAAGAAAGTAAATACAAAACGGTTAATCCATATCTACACTAATTCTATTAATAACTAGCTGCTGCCCGCGACGTCGTCTGCGTGAAGGCTCTACAGCACCAAAAATACGTAAGATGCCAGCGTCGCTATAGCATTATAAGTAAACAACTTTTAAAATAGCATTAAAATATAAGTTTTTTTTGCAAGCGAAGCAAGTGAAGAGAGTTATATGGGAATCCTGCTGAGTTCAGTCATAAGATGTGACTGAAGGAAATGAGAGAAAATAATGCAGGAATACATTCCAGGACACAAAAGAGTAAAAATACGTACAAAGGTATCATACCTTACAACACTTCCCTATAAACTACGTTGATAGTTATGCTGCCAGGAGCCAAAATGTAAAGAGAGTCAGGACTGGTGACGCGGGAGCAAGCGACGTACAGTTGCCCGTGTGAGAAGCAACTCGTCCTGAGGTCGACACCCGCTGCCCTTAGTGTCTGCCCCTGCGACTTATTGATTGTCATCGCGAAGCAAACACTCACGGGAAACTGTACGCGCTTGAACTGGAACGGGAAGTTATGAGGTATGAGGGGAATGCGTGGTATAAATACTGCCTCGCCGACGCCACAACCCGTAAGAATTTCCGCCTCAATGGTGTGTCTGTGGAGCGAGATGACTTTAAGGCGGGTCCCGTTACACAACTTCGGAGGAGATAGGTTCCGAAGAAGCATAATCGGGACACCGACCTTCAGCTTGATGGTATGCGCTGGAAGTCCACTTGCTGACAGGGAGTTCAGAAATTCCACGGGATAATGGGTGACGTCATCTTGCTCGACCACTTCAGTGTTTATCGAAGTGTAGACCACTTCATCCCCCTCAATTTCCGAGAGAATGCATGCATTAATTGCTGCAGCCTGATCATTTTTGGGTGTCAAAATGGCCCGCTCACACACCCAAGAATTCTGCTGGTGCGGTATACGACTGATGTCCCCGCACACACGGCGAATGAGTTCTTCTAAGCTGGATACCACTCTACCGAGAGACTCTGGAAGCACCACCTGTCCACCTCTCTCTTCTGGTAGAGTGTCTTCGCCAAGACTTAGAAGGACATCGGAGAATTCTTGAGCATGTGCATTTCCGCCGAGCCGAGCTCTCATATTAATGGTCAAGCGCAGCGTACGAACTCGTGACCACAACGAAGATCGTTTCAACGAAGCATTCACCTCGTCAGCCCTCGATCCCCGCGTCACCACGGGAAGCATTTGCCGGAAATCGCCACTGAACAGAACTGTGACACCACCCGTCAAATGTTCGTTCCTGCGGATGTCCTGCAGGGTTCTGTCCACGGCCTCAACTGCCTTCCTATTGGCCATCGCACACTCATCCCATACGATCAGAGAGCATTCCTTGAGCACGTGTCCCTTATCGCTGTTACGTGACACACCACAAACAGGCGTTTCGGCGCTCTCTAAATCGATGGGAATTTTAAACATGGCATGTGCTTTTATGCCATTCGGAAGCAGTGTGGAAGCGATTCCCGACAACGCTACAGCAATAGCAATTTTGCCTTGCCTCCTGACCTCTGCAAGTATGCCAGTGGTAACAAATGTTTTTCCTGTTCCACCAGGAGCATCCAAGAAAAACATTTTACCCTGGTTTTGCTCAACGCTTTCAAGGATGGTGTCATAAATTTGTTTTTGCTCTGAAGAGAACAAAGCGACATGGTCATTTCGTATGGTGGTCATTTCGCCCGGATCATAATTTGTCTCAGCGTTATACTCCCGATTTCCACGGTCTTGATGCGGTGATGATTGGGGAGCTGGTAACCCATATTCGATCAGTGGATTGCCGCCGATAGAAATGACCACATCTTGAAGTGAACTGAGACAGGTGTTCAGCACGCGTTCATCAGTTACTTTGACTTCGTCTCCAGTAGCACGCCTCAAAGCTCGTAGAAAATCTTCGGACAGATGATGGCGATACTTCTCCCACAAAGCTACCGGGTTCGCGACTCCACAAAACACCAAGATGACGGCAAACAGATGACGCATGCGGCTGGGACCGTCACTGACGCTCGCCTCCGCGAGGGTGTCATCCCAATTTTGCTCACCGTCGAGAAGGTGACATTTTATATCACATTTAAGTTTATAATTAGGTATACGACATGGAAATATATTAATTACCAAGCAATAATCACACAGATAAATACCGAACAAAAGTATTAACAGTCAATGTTTATTTTGTACTAATAACATGAAATTGATGGAGAAATGATCATCATCAATGAACATAACTTTTTTGTAATACTTAATACCGCATTTTTTTTTAATTGTCTTCCTCAACTCTGCTCAAGATTTTGAGGGTTTTGTTGGACCTTGAATTTGTCAAAACGAACTATACGATACAACTTTTATGAAGAAAATGCACATTACCATCTATGAATTTTAAGAATAACTAACTACTAACCTCGCCAACATGATCAAATTTAAATGATTAATTTCCAAAAATTGTTAACATGTAACTTCATTTGATTTTTATGAAATCTCATAGATGGCGCTGCTTCAAAATTTTCTTTATACTACTAACATTCATTAAACTATGTTTCTCTGCCCAAGTTACTTAAATGGCGTAGTTTTTATAGTGTAAAGCTAGATTATAGCATGGCTTACTCAAAAACAACATTTAAATATGCGTCGTTATATTACACGCTGTCACAGAATGCGTAAGAAAAATAAAGATTCACAGCTCCTCCCCCGTAGGTGATAGCGTGATAATATGTAGCCTATATGTTGACCCGACCTCTTAGTAATATTCATGCAAAATTTGAAGTAAATCCATGCAGTACTTTTTGAGATTATCCCGGACATACATACAGACAAACAGACAAAAATTCTAAAAACTATATTTTTGGCTTCGAAATCGATTGCAGATCACGCCCCAAGTATTCTTTTTAAAAAATATTCAATGTACAGTTTTGACTTTCCTACGATTTTATTATATGTATATAGATAAAGCTGAAAGGTTAGTTTGTTTGAACGCGCTAAACTAACTACCAAATTATTTTTTGCATTTGATAACCCAATTCTTGAGAAAGATTAAAGGCTATTTAACATCGCACTAGGTCCCTTGGGAGCCGAGCAAAAAGAAAAAAAGTCAGAAAGAATGCTAAGCGATAACGAAGTAGGTAAAAGCGCGGACGGGTGATGCAATGCGACGGGATGGGTTGGGGGAGCAAGAAATTTCATGCGAATGCAGTCTCGGGCAGACACTAGTGAATACAATTAAATAAGAAGGTATTTGGCATATAGGTAATAAGTTAGTTATTTGACAAAACAAAGACTATCCACGTTGCACCTAATTCATAGCCACTCTACATCAAAGGGTTGTGACAGATGGCACGTAGCACAAACGGTAGTGATATCCTCAGGCGATATTCATTATCTTCAAAATTGTCTAACAACCCGGGATCCCGGGATCGCAGAGGAACGGAGAAACGCTGCGGAGGAAAGGAGGAACGGAGTTGCGGGTTGAGTCACTAATTGGAAGCTTGTTACGTAAACGGATAAAGGGTTACATTATAATTTGATTTTGTATCGAAAAATGTATTTGATATTGTTAATTTGTACTGGAAAAAGCACCCCAGCTTTGTGGTTTGTATTGAAAAGCCAGGGGCAACATATATAATAATACATACCTATAATGTCCGGCCGCGCTAAATTTGCCAAAGATGTAAACAACAATGGCCGCTCGAAATTGAATAAAATCGACAAACAAGAACATTTATTTTAACTAATGTTTGTTTTCGTCTAGTTCGCTCGGAGATTTAGAGCTCGAGCGGCCATTGTGGTTTACATTTTTGGAAAATTTAGCGCGGCTGGACCATAGGTATAATATTATCTTGTATATCTATACTAATAATAAAGCTGAAGAGGTTGTTTGTTTGAACGCGCTAATCTCTGGAGAGAGGTCTATTGAATGAGGAATTGAGGAAGGCTATAGGCTATTCGATACCACGCTGGGACCCATATGAGCCGAGCAAAATAAAGGGTCAGAAAGATTCGAACGCTAAGCGTAAATGTAGTAATAGTGCGGGCAGGCGATGCGACGGGGTGGGTTAGTTTTGACGCGGACGAAGTCGCGGGTACAAGCTAGTAATTCAAATTTATAGAACAAGGTCGCCTATGCCTGAGACAGACTATTAGAATAATGCTGGGTAGAGGCGTCTCTACTCTCTTTTGCTAAGAGGTCCTTTATACGAGTAGCTACTATCAGATGCATTGCCAGCAATTTGAATTTACCTACAGACGCACACTGCGCTTATAGTTTTACAGAATCTGAACGTGTAATGATGAATTAATGTAACTAAGTTTTAACATAATATTATAGATACAGAAGTCTACAGTAGACAGTCCTTACGGGTTGTCAGAAGCCCGAAAGTCTGACAATCACTGTCTAGGGGTATCGTATTACCCAGTAACTGGGTTGTGCAGGTCAGATAGGCAGTCGCTCCATGTAAAATACTGGTATTCAATTTCATCCAGTTAGACTGGAAGCGTACACCAACATAGTACAAAAGGCTGGGCAGATTGATTGACAAATAAATGTACCTACATGATTATGTAGACTTAGGTAGGTAAGTATATCTATCGTATCACTACCTATGCCTACCTATTAAGTTCCGTTTTTATATGAACACAAAGCATCTATTCCATTCTTCACCTAAGTACCTAGTAGATAGGCTCTGTATATTAATATGTGCGGTAAAGTTTATTAAACTCTTGTACACCTTATTCTAAATGTAATTTCACCACATAATCCACACTAAAACTAAGCACAAACAAAACACAAACTACATAACAACATCACACAATTACCTACAATTCAATTAAAATAATTACGAACAACTTAACCTAAAGCGCGCCAGTGTTGCCATATCTTATGAACCCTTCGCGGGACATGTCATAATATTTAACATGGCAACTCCGGGGCGACGCGCGACGGTAGCGACATCACGACATTTAAACTATTAACATGTCAATAACAATTTGCTGAATTGCTTTTATGTTGTACTTGATATGAAGCCCGAAGGGAAGGGGTGGGAATAGGGTTGACACACTTGCTGTTGCAAATTTGGAATATTTTTGTGATTGAAATAAACAAAGTCCTCGAGACCGTATTTCGGCTACGGCGGCCAATCTCAACGGAGACTAGCCTTCGGCGCGGGAGGTATTATAGTGTACAAGTGTGCGTGCAGACACGGGTGCACTCCCTCTTCCCTCACTCTCACCGACAAACAAAAGGAAAAAGAAATAAGAAGTGTTATGAAAGGGTATAATTTTAGTGTTTAATAGATAAATTAATGATTAATTTCGAAATATTTTAAAAATAAATCTATTATATTTAAAATATTTCGAAATTAATCATCTGTGCACACTGCACATCTGTTAAGATAGGAAAGGTAACTTTTGGTATTTGTTATAATATATGTACCTATATTCAAGAAAACAAATGGACAGGTATACGGTGATAATAAGACTACTGATGTCCTTATCCAGGCGAAAATCCAACGACTTTGTACATCATAAAGTACCATAGTTAATATAAGTAATAAAACGTTTTATAATTTCCGCGGTAGTAGTAAAAATCAACCAAGCGATATAATTCCACTAAGTATTTATCAATGCCTGCCTGTCCGATTGCGTTCAATGTCTTCCGACAAAAAAAAAACTAGAATAAATTAAACTCAACAGGAACAACCCTACAAAGTCAAACAGTCCCAAAGTTAAGGGTTGTCTGTCCCGCTCCCGGGCCACCACGGACCCCGGGAAATTGATAATTTTCACTACACGGTGGTCATATAATAATTTATTCATGTCCGAGATATGATCCTGACCGAAATTAATATTTATTAGCCATTGTCCCTTTATGTCCCATCAGCAGAATTAATTCTAAAGTTGTTTGGATTGTAGAGAATATGTGGAGACTGGAGGTTGATAGTTTGGGATTACCCTAGTTGGCCAGACTTGGCTTCTATTTACTTAATTCGTTTTGGGAATTGACTTATGTTGAAGCTTGTTTTGGCTTACGGGATTAGCGGGATATTACTCGGTTTTGAGTAGGAGGTTGAATTGTTTTGCATCACTGTTAGACTATCACTAGAGCAGTGGCCCGGTGGTAATGGCCGTGATGAATTAGTCACAGGTTCGAACCCAGGCAGACGCTTTATTTTGTGTAAATTATTTCATCACCACTGCTCTCAAAACGGTGAAGGAAAATATCGTGAGGAAACCGGCATGTCCTAGAACCAAAAATTCGAAGACATGTGACATCTACAAACCCGCACTGGGTCCGCGTGGTGGATTAAAGCCTACTTTCTCTTGAACAGAGGAGGCCTACTGTGTCCCAGCAGTTGGAACATTATAGGATGATTATGCTAAAGCTCGTTTTGGCTTACGGGATTAGCCATGGATTAGCGGAATATTAAAGCTGTTGCTATATATTGTTTTGCAATCACTATACAGGGTTATTGGTAAAACATTAACAACCTCTCAGGACTATATTACTAACATCATAAACAACAACTTTTGTTCTATGACTTTTACTAATTCATCAGACTCATAAAAAAATTTAAAAAACCAACCAATTGAAATATTCGATTTTCTGTTGCGAACTCTACGCGAAGCTGAAGAAAACGCTAGTTAGGTAAACAAACTGCCGTGTCTAGTACAATATTCAGCGGAGGGGAGCGGGGGTTAGATACAACAACGAAATCTAAATTGTTTGTTTTTGGTAAAAATGTTTTGTAAAAAGTCATAGAACTGTAGCGGTATCTAATCTACAACGCCACATGCGAACAACGTGCCAGACACAACACCTGGTTGGAGGACGCTCCCTTTTATATGGAGTATGAGTGAACTTTACACCCTGTTCCTCATACCTCTATGGAACAAAAGATGTTGTTTATGATATTAGTAATCCAGTCCTGCAAGGTTGTTAGTGTTTACCAATAACCATGTATAGCAACAGCTGCTTAGCGTAAAGCCTGATGCCCATAAAAAGTGTACCATGTTGCTGGCTTGCATCATCTTTGTATACTCAGTGTAATATTCCTCAAATCATGAAACACACATATCATCACGCCTGTTCCCTCCGAAGGGTTAGGCAGAACTAGGCGTACCTACCTACAAGTACACGAAACACGTTTTCTTTTTATGGGTAGAAAATGTCTCATAGTCTTTTATACTTAATAATCATATTGATATAATAATCTGTGATGATGCTAGTCTAATGACCCAGTCAATGTACATCGGCCAAAATAAATTTCTAGGATCAAGATTCCATGAAACGTTTATTTTCTCTTGACTGTACTTAGTTAACCTTTCAAAAAGAGTAACCTAGATAAAGTGGTTAAGACAGAGATTAAAACAGAAGACGAACAGCAGGGGATCGAGGAGGGGGGGGGGGGAAGGCTGCAGGGAATTAGATCGGAATAAATCGACGTTTTATGTGTAAAAAACAAGTGACGATAAATTTTTGTTCAGCTAGAATGAGACTTTCTAATGACGTCACGAACTCACGACAGACTCATCTCTTTACTTTTTACCATTTTCGATGTGTCACCGCTAAATACTAAACATGAAATAATACAAAGTATGCAAATATAATAACATAAGTACACATAACTCGACGACAGAGATTCTTCTAAGAAACCGAATATTCCCTTTGTTGTAAGTCCTTAAAGTTCTAATAAAGTGTCACATAAAGTAGTATGAGTAAGTTGGCCGGTGAGAAGATACTGGTAGGGTTGCCAACTGCAGGTTTTTCTTCAGGATTATTTTTTTATTGGGCGTTTAGGTTTAAATCAAATCAAATCAAATCAAATCAAATTTATTCGTAAATGTAGGTTTCATTACAATAGGATGTTATAATAAGGTGGTAGGTTCGCTACATTTTACTCGAGAGTATACAAATAATAATAAATTTAATGGTGTCAAAACCGCAGACACACATTTAAAATGAAATAATTATTTAATGTCAACATAATAATAATTTAAATGTATGACCCAGAGAATAAGCAAGTGTAACACAATATACAAGGTGTCTCAAAAGAAAGTTCACATTTAAATATTTTTTTTTAAAGTAGAGCATTCCGTATCATCTGATTCCATGGCATTCTATCGCTTCAGATTTGTTTCAGCTAAACAAATATTTTTTCCGAAATATAATCCATGTGGAAAGCGGCATTCATTTGAATCGAAGTATCCAATCCTGATACCTGAAGTCAGTGGAATATACTCCACAGATTCACATAGGTATTAGTCGGAGTCAGGACCACTCTTCCTGCTGCCCTTATCTGTAAAATATAATTATGTATCTGTAAAAAATCACAATAAGAAAACATGCGATTTTATTTATTTATTTATTATTATTTATATACTTACTTATACTTTATTGTACCCCAGAAAATACATAACAAAAAATAGTTATTAGTTATTTTATTTTTAATTCATTGCCAAGTACTATCTCAGTTAGAGACTAGAGTCCTAAGGTTTTTGTGACTAATATTAATAATCATTTGATAAAAAACTGATGACCCTAAGCAACAGCCTGTTGGTCTCCAGTTCTAAGAATATGGCCTTACATTGTCGCGAATGTCGCATCTAATTTATTGGGTGACACCCCTTTTTATTGCTTTTTATTATTAATTTTAGTGTTTTATGACCTACCTGCGCAAAAAAATATTAAAATTTGATTTACAGATAAAATAAAAGGCTTTCAAATTATTGACTTAGGACCTGGAGTTGGTCATTAATTTGAATAAGTTTGGCTCTGAAACATGTTTACTTATTTATTTTCGCGGTTATCAAGAGGCATCTGTTACATCAAATGTTAGCATTTTTGAATCTTGATTATGGTATAGGACCTGACCAGTGCACCTTCAACAGACATCCTTTTGACCTCTGGTTTTTCGGCATTATGCGAAAAACCTCACGCACTTTTCACGTCCCACCAATCAAAACCACCAAACATTTAACACCTTTTATCTCTTCCAAATTAAAAAACACCGCACAACAAAACAAAACACAACCGGCGCGAATGTTGCTCTACTCGGTTTTCCGTGTCGTCCGATGTCGCGGCGATACGGCTGATGTACGGGACCGGCAGCCGGCGGCGCTACGACAAAGGCGCGCGCCATTAACTGATATGACATGACTATAAAGTAACCTCACCGTGGGACGATGACGGCGGCTGTGAGAGTAAGTGGCTCTACTTTGTGTTTTGGTTTAGTTTATTAAGGATTAATCCTCCGCGGATAGGAGGAGTTGGTTTAAGGCGGAGGTTCCCGAAAACGGTCAAAAAGTTGGTTTTTTAAAGCAGTGTATCTCTTAAACCGTAAATACTTTTGACCAAAGAAAAAAATATGATATTTTCAAGTCTATCTTTAATACAGTGATGGAACAGAAATCATAAATAAATATACATTAATGCATCAAAATAATGTTCAAATACACCTCTTAATTTTCTTTAACAGCAGTTTATCCCTTCATTAACAATTTTAATTACAATTAAAAATATACCATTAAATGTCTAATGCCAAACTGCATTCAGTGATGGATTATTTATTATTAAATAGTTTTTGTAAATAGATAATTTCTTCATATTTGCAATAAATTACCACCGTTGTGTCATCGCGCTTCTCTTTCTTTTCTATGCAGTCCGACAGTGACCGCGCTTTAGGTCATGGGATGATGTGGCTGGCTTCTTTTGAAGTAAAAGTCGTCTATTGTCTGTTAAATAAGTAATGAAACCTTAATTCTTGTATTGCACCATCTTGGGGGACAACAGTAGATCCCTAATTAGCCAATATTCCGAGGATCCCGCAGACAGGCGTGTCGCGACTCTAGTACAATAATTTCTATGAAATTTAATTGAAATTGTTCAACTAGAATCGCAACGCACCGTCGCGTCGCGCCAGTCTGCGGAAGACTCCCAAAATTTGTGGGTTTTACTGTCTCGTTTATAGTTAAAAAGTAGAATCGACTTCATAAAAACCGATTCAGCTTACATAAAAAGTGGCTGCTTTTATGTAATAAAATTTGATAAGCTAACCGATATTTCCGGACAAATGGAAGTTGCCTGACATTTTAATATAGAAAGTGGAGCTCACTTCCCCTCGATTCAGATCCACCACAATATTTTGCACCGTACACACATTACGAACGATCATTTCACATTATATTACGCTCGCGATGTGTCGGACGCGTTTTTGCGTGAACCGGGTATCGAACCCGTGTCGATGAGGGCCACTAACCATAAATATGTGTCGTGCCAACACGGCTCCACTCATAACGTATCAATTGTCTTTACGATCGCAATTTTTATTATTTATGTGCAACATTTAACGTGTGAAGATTTTATCGGCGTGTGGACTATTATTTTTTGAGATGGCTCCGATTTTGTTGTTTGTGGACCTTGGGTAGTTCTGTCAGTTCTACGAAAGCAACTGACAAGATTATTGATATACCAGCCGAGTGCTCGATGGGATTTCCCATCGGCAAAAATGACGAAATTCCATACAAACTTTCATTGCCCATTTAAGCTCCTTAGGGGATTAATTTTCAAAAATCCTTCCTTAATGCTCACTTTCATTGTATTATGAAACTCTTGTGCAAAATTTCATGTTTCCAAACCCAGCAGTTTAGGCTATGTGTTGTCTGTCATTGAATATAAGAGCAGATTTTGGGTTGAGATTTCTTCCAAACGATTGGACCGATGAAGCATACTTGGAAAAACGTTTTTCTTCTTTCTGAGGTGCTATGTACTATAGAGCTACCATTTACCGGGTAATATGTCTTTCAATGACTTGAATGTGCCCTAGCGGCTGATAGTATGTCATGCTCACTCAAATGTCTCGCTGACGGTGGCGTGGTCTTGGATCATTTAGCTCCCTTCAAAATGGTTGAGCTGAATGGTGCTGATCTATGCGTCATGTTATAGTGAACGGGCGTCGTCAGTTGGGGATGGTCATCACTTAGCTGCCTCGCTTGTTTTTAATTATTTTATTTTTGGATTGATGTTTTGTTACTAGGTATTTGCTGTACTCTGGACGCTTTTAACGCGTACGTCTTTTTACTGACCGACTTCTTGACAATTCAAAAGTGCCTGTAAATGGTTTAATTTAAATAAATGCTTTGAGTTTTGAGTTTGCTTTCGTAGATTAAAATCGGTTGCGTCTGGTTTAGTAGCAATGAACATTTTTTTAAAGTCTTTTGTGCCTACCATACCTTCAGAGTAATTTATTGAGTGTCTTTAATCATGTAACACGAGAGGTTTAAAAATAATCTTTAATAGTTTAAAGCGGGTTTGATCAGAATGACCATGTCACCCTCTTAGGGGCATTTCGGGAGGAAATACAACCTCTCGTGCAGTGAGGTTTTAAAAACCACATAAGTAGTTAAATAATATTTCTGTCACCATTTTCTAAACGCTAGCTTTCCCAGAGTTTTGCCGTGTCTGTTCTATTTCCAATGAGTTCATGCATCGTCGTAGTGCTGAGATTACTTGTCCATTCAATTTACCGATATCTTAAAGATAGTATTCACTATAATAACTTCTGAGATAGGGTATGGAGAGACAGCTTCTGATTCATTCATAGGTTGTGCTAGATGTATCGATAAGTTTTGATAACGAATAGTAGTTCGTAGACTTAGGAAACTGTGTCGAATTGGAAAGGAAATAAAGGATTAGGAAAGGTGGTAACGATTCGAAAAATTCATGATGGTAGGTATGTACCTACTTAACTGATCTTACAACGTTAGTCCATTTTTTACAGTATTTTATTTTCGCTTGTGTATTTCGATAGTTTTTTAAATTTAAATAGCTGTTTATTAATTTTCTCTCGGCCTATAAAGGTTATCGGTAGGTTAGGGGTTTGAATACATCAACACAAATGAGACTACATTTATGATTTTCTTCAACCAATGACAGCTACTTTGACAAATTGATTTTTACTCCGTCGTTTATCAGTTATCGAACGGACACATTATGGATTAAAACTTTAAACGCTACGATGATACTGTAGTATACTACTGTCATTGCTTTCTGTCCATATGACAGATATAAATTAACTTTCCCTGTAGAACTTACACCACCTTCCATAGCACTCCAACTACAGTACCCAGTTAGAATATAGAGCAGCGATACATGACGTACAGCACGTTGGGGAGCTGGCATATATCAATAAGTTTTTCCTCACACCTGGGGAACTTTGGCTACCAAGTTGAAGTTGGCAAACTATTTGACACGCGAACTCAGAGTTCAAAAGTTCCTTTGATTTATGCGTTTCTGGTAATTTTGGTGAGAAGATTTTGGAATGTTATGATATTTTGCACGACTCATAATGCGAAGCATGAGAGAGTGCTTTACGATTGAATTTTTTTTTGCCTCCTTTTTGCAACTGTTTCTATTGTAATACTCCTGCTAGTACACAGAAACTACTTAATTTATATACTATTATATAGATAATTTAAAGGAGATTAATACTGTACTTTACAAAATATTATTTAATGCAGTAGAAACGAAAATAAAACATAAAAATATTTCTAAAAAAAAATCCGTCAATCAAGTGTGAAACCCGAAAACATTGTAGCTTTCGATAAAATCAATTGAGTCGATTTTTTTTTAATAGTTTCGTGTCACCCATTGGAGGAACCCTATTGGAAATGGCTCTTTTATTCGAAGTAAGTAGTTTTTTTTTTTTTGTAAGATCAAATAGCATTATAAGTCGTGCACTTTTAGATGTTCCAAATTTTTATTAACTACTCATTGGTATTTTTTGGCCAAAGAATCAGAATTGCCACAAAAGGAGGCAATGCTGCCAGCCTTTTGGACATTTTTCCTGTTGACAGCGATGCGGACGAATAATTTGATGCTCTATGATTCTTTCCCTATGTCTAAGTCTGTTAGCTTATTTTATGTAAAAACTATTCATTTGCTCTTACAGAAGAATATACGAGCTGTAGAGATAAACAAGTATCCCTATGCATAATTTCAAATGCCAGGAAAAATTGGGATGGAGGTCCTTGGTCTTGTACTTAGGCTAATTATAACTGTACGTTCACATTAGGAAATAGTGTAGAATGTTAGGCCGAAGCTTGCTTAGCAAGGTTGTTTGTGCTGTAGGTTCTTATTTATTACTTAGAGAAACTTTTCTTCACCATGACAAACATGAAGAAAAAATCCAAACTAAAATTAAAATGGTTCCACAAACAGTTCAGTACACACCATGGTAGTGATTGACATGAACGTGAAAATGAATGTTATTTTTATTACAAACATTTTTTATCTGACCCCTACCAGCAATTGGTAAATTCACAGAATTACACACATTGATAAACTCAAACCGAGTGTTAAAAAAATAATCAATCACTGGTCAAACTTAACCATTTATCGCACTTTGACGATGAAAAATGACTTATTTGTCAATTACTTTTCACCAGAACCAAGGGTCACTTTCAGCAAACTAATACCACACAAAAAATCAAAACAAAATCTTCCTTACTGCCTTAAGAATAAGGATTATTTTAATGCAAAAAAAGACTTGGCAAATTATTACAAAGTTTATCGAACGTTGATGCACGCTGAAATAGATTGTATCAACTGAAAATAAGAGCGATGGCGCGTGTATAACTAAGGTGGTGATGTGTAGGGTGGCAATAAATAAGGTGTCGGAATCTAGGAGTATTGGTATCGGTCGCGACTGATAAAAGTCCTCTTTCGCACGACCGACTTGTGATCTTTTGTTAGTGATGTGCGTTTGTTAGATATTCCAATTCTAAAATATACGAACACCAACTTATTGCCTCGGCCTTACGTTAGGGACATACTTAGATGGTCATACGTAGAAATAACTTAGCGAAAAAGTTTACAACTCATGATCCCTAGCCTTTTCCCAACTATGTTGGGTTCAGCTTCCAGCCTAACCCGATGCAGCTGAATACCAGTATTTTACAAGGAGCGACTGCCTATCTGACCTCCACAACCCAGTTATTGGGTAATACAGTACCCCTTGATAAGACTGGTTGTTAGACTTTCAGGCTTCTGACGACCAGTAACGACTGCCAAAGATCCACGTATGACAAATTCAAATAATTTATTGTGGATCATAGGCTCATAGGATGGTGTGTTAGTTACAGGTAAGTCCGCTATGTCCCGCCATTGAGGCATACAAAACACACACACAGAGACAGCCGGAACCAACGGCTTAACGTACTTTCCGAGACACGGAGGGGTCTTGGTATGTTAAGATGGCCAGCCACGGACCAACCGCGGCAAGCGTAGCTTAACCTGATCGATTGACCCGTGCGGCTGTTATTTTTTAGCCGCAAGCCTCTCTCAAGAAAGTTTACAACTATTTTTACATTACATGACATTGAATTCCAAGGACTGCTCAAAAACTTCGCTAAAACTAATGGCCTAATCGACTATCGATAACCAAACAACGATTTCCCCAATCGACACTCCCATCACTATTATTACTTAATGTTCCCGGCACGTTCCAGTCAGCTGCGAGCCTTTTGTCTGTTTTCTTTTTAATTACCTCCAATAAATAGCCACTCAGCAGCCCGCCGCCCGCCGCCGCTATTTAAGATAGGGGAGACATCGACGCCTTGGACACTGTGCCTCGATTTACAATGATACTGGGCTATGGGAAAATAAACTGCGCATTTTTGATGAGGTATGGGTACATAGATGGAGTTCTGTTGTTCTACAAAGTTTTGTCACTGTTCTTTTGACTTGATTTTGAAGTATTAGGTGAATTTATTTTGTAGATGAATAAAAACCTGTTACCATGGATTAAGTACACAATTTTGAACCCCCTGCGTTTACATTTTTAGTTGGTTATGAAAACAAAAATTGCTGTGCATCATTGTGCTGAATTCAAGGCTACATACAGTTTATAATGTGCTACTTAAAACTAAACTGGACAGTTCAAAGTATTCATTCAGTTGTAGGTGGTCAAAATATATGCGAAAAGCGTAATTTTTTGACAAAAGGAAAAGGTGATTAAGTCCAAATAGTAACTTGTTAAAATATTCATAGTCTATGGTAAACTTCGCGCCTTTTTGTTATTGTCTTTTGCCTACTACTTCTGTGAACGTCACTGAATAATTTGTTACATTGTTGTACCTACCTAAACTATTTTAATAAGAAGCAATCTCCCGGTTTCATTGCATTAGTGTAATATAACTTGACATTATGACAATTATACGACATACTTTACTTACTTTGAAAGCTATTTTAATTGGGTAGCGGGATTGTCCGAAAGGGTTACCGCTGCCCCGGAACATATAGGCTAAGGAAGGAACACGGGTGGGTTTTAGTCAGTAAGAGTCTAACACTCCCTTCCGCTCCACCCAGAGCGGGAGGAGTCATTACATGATTTCCCATCCAAAAAAAAAAGCTATTTTAATTATTTTGTACACAGCTAGAGTGAACGTGCCCTACCCATGAAACAAAAATAATAACTTGACTTTATTATGTCATATCAGCAACCTTACAAAAAGTACAGAAACCACTTCCTGAATTTGTCACACGGTCCGAGTGACTTCCCGTGCCCCACCATAATGTTATGGCAATAAAAAGACACGAGTAAATGTGACTCCAAGGTGGTTGCGGTGGTCGTTACAACAATAAAGTGTCCCATTAGTAGACAGGGATGGATTTAGAGGCTTTATAGCTTCCGGAGTGCTGGAAGTAATACTGAATTATGGAGAAAAGTTGATAATAAGCCGTAAATAAAGTGTGCAGGAAGGTGAAGGAGCAGTGGTGGCCCAGTGGTAACGGCCGCGACTTACGAGTTGTAGGTCGTAGGTTCGTTCCCAGACAGGCGCTTTACTTTGTGTAAATTGTTTCATCACTACTGCTCTCAAAACGGTGAAGGAAAACATCGTGAGGAAACCGGCATGTCCTAGAACCAAAAATTCGAAGATGTGTGACATCTACCAACCCGCACTGGGCCCGCGTGGTGGATTACGGCCCACTCCCTCTCACAGAGAGGAGGCCTGTGTCCCAGCAGTGGGAACATTATAGGCTGATTATGTAAAGAGAAGGTAAGTAAGTATTCATTTTTAAGTAGTTTAATTTTTATCATACATATTTTGTATGGATAAGTTATGGTTTTATAATTGTTTTTTTTTATGCGTCATGTTTGCCGCAAATAAACGTATTTTCTTTCTTCACAAAAAGTTACATTATTACATTATGTAGGTACGATTACCAAAGGAGGTACGTAACGGGTGTTGTCGGATATAGTTGAAGTTTAGTAAGAAACCGAATGAAATTTAGTTTGAATAATGAACTGTTTGTTTTCTATCAATCAATTTAAATTTTGATTTTTGACCCTGGTTACTTATCTCCTTTGGTGACTGTACATTAAGAAATGATTCTGGAGTGTAAGCTCCTATTAGTGACATGACAATAAACGCACATCATCACTTAAGGTGGCTATAAAAATTCAACTCATATGACACTAAACCGTAGAGCAAAAACCCCACCACACACGAAGCTTTTCAAGGATTTCTCACACGCACAAACCGATTTTCACTCCCCGCCAATAAAAAGAACATGAGTGAATATAAGTCTCGTAACGCACAAACATGGCCATTACAAAAAAATAAAATGTCCTACTAAAGGGCAGGGCCGCACTCGAACGCGTTAGTAATTCGGGAGCGGGCGAACGAGTCCCAAGCGTGGTACTTGGTGCTTGTGTTTTATTGATATTTTAGCGTTGGAATGATTTTTCGTTGCGAATACGAGTCTCTTGGGGTGGGACCGTTAGTATTGATGGCTGGGTATGGTGGCGGACTTGGGAGAGCTAAAAAAGTAGACTATAAACTTTTTCGTTTTGTATAAAAAAAAACTATTTTGTTTTAAATTTAAAAGTATAACATTGATTTTCTACTGCATCGTGATAGACTGACTAGAAGGTGTCCCTGACAAGTGAAAGTCAAACTGAAGTCTTCTGCCAAATCTCATTACAGCTGCCGCTGCCGTTTTTTTCGAAGAACAATAATTACCTACTAAAATTGTTGACAAAACATTTGAAAACATGATTCAATTTTCATTTATACTTACTCTACCCTAAAATTAAAGTGCCTTGCAGTTTAATAAATAAATAAAAATCTTTATTGCAGACCACATGATTCACAAAAAACAAATAAACAAAAAAAAACATACACAAAAATACAATAAAAATGGCAAAAACATAAACTCACGCCTTTCCTCTCTTACTGATCGTCTTCGCCTTGTAGGTCCGAACTAAATCCCAAATCCGCCCCCTCTCCATTACAGGACATATCAGTATCTCTGTGTACTAGGCCATGATCGACATACATCAGCCACTGAAACATTCACACTAACGACACCTTGCGGTAAAACACGGTTATGATTCCGGTTATGACCTCCTTTTACGGTCCAACCGTTAAAGTTACGGATGGGTATCGGTTTTTTTTTGGGAGTTCGAGTGATATCTCTGAAAGGGATTTGATAAGTACTGGCAGTTTTGTTTTTTATCTGATGTGAGTGTTCGATTTAGATTTTCATTTGTTTTTCATCGGAGACCTTTGGAAGTGCAATTGGTTTGTATCTTTTTTAGTTCGTAGTTCACTGACAGGCAACGCACAGCCTAAGCTGCTAGATTCAAGAATTTCTTTAATGTCTAAGGTGTTTCATAAGAAAGGATTTTTGAAAATTCATCCCCTTAAGGGGTTAAATAGAGGCTAAAAGTTTGTTTAGAAGTTCGTCATTTTTACCGATGGAATATCCTATCGGGCACACAGCTTATAATAATGAATAATAGCGCAGTTTGTTCCGGCAGTTACTCAACTGAACCGAGCGCTCGGCGCATCCTGGAGAGTCACACCCAACACCTTATTTGACTGGCCAATTCTTCCCTTGCGGTGGTAGGGCTAACGCCCGCCTGGTTGCGGCCACCCTCCCACTGGAGTCCGGCGTCAAGCAGCCTGCTGTGTTTCGTCGATGCGTGAGAGTTCCAGTGCCTTAGGCATCTTCTCTCGTTCCATCATAGACCTCCCATCGCTTTCCACCAGGCGTGATCGAGGCCAAGAGCGGACCCATTCAGCAATAAAATAAATAATGAATCCGTAACTTGTAAAAGCATGACTCTAAAAGCGTGACTTGTAAAAGCATCTTTACAAGATAGTTCTACATCAATTAATATACATGTACAAAGTCTTTACCTACATTCAGTATTAAATAGTTAAACACCAAACACGAATAAACATCCTCGTCGTGTTCCAAGGCTTCCAACAAACTGAATATTAAATTATTCCCGCGTTAAACTTGTACCCAGTAAACATGTCAACTAAACATCTTAAATAAGCTTGTAACAAAACCCTGGGGTGTCCACCCGGAGGATATTTCACAAGACAATGTGAGAAAGATAAAAATACGCGAAGGCGACATGAGCTTCAACAGATATTGTCAACATCGTAAATCGTAATTCGATAACACCGGAGTGTACCGAGAAATGCAGAGAATATTGTCACCCTCCTATAATTTTATGACTTTGTTGCTCATTGAGGCGTCTGTGTTTATTTAAGTTTGTGCAGAATTTTCATTAAAAAAAATCTGTGAATACCTGTTTTGTGTAAATTGGTACACAATACAGTTTTATGTACTTACTTATCTTTTACAAAACAATGCCGCATTAACTGGAACTTCCGTTAATTTAAACTAAAATAAGACTGGAGAAAGAAGTTTAACGAAGAAAAAATTTGTCAAAAAACTTTTTTACAAAAAAAACAACCGTCTTCAAAAAAAACTACAAAGTGATAAATAACTTTAATTTCGGAAGTCGGTGTCAAAAAACGAAAATGCGGAACCAACGACACCGACTTCCGAAATTAAAGTTATTTATCACTTTGTAGTTTTTTTTGAAGACGGTTGTTTTTTTTGTAAAAAAGTTTTTATTTTTCACTTTTTAGTTGTACCTACTCCACACAAATTCAAATAACAATAGTGCATTGAGGAATAGAAGACACCGACTAGAAGAATCATCAAAATTCACATAGAAATGCCGGAGATGCAGTACATTTATGCATATAACATCGTACATAAGAATAATTATATAATGTATTATATACTAAAACCTTCCTGAAAGTATGTAGATCACATTAGTGAAAGAATTATCAAAATCGGTTCATTAGTTTTTGAGAAAATCGCGGACAAACAAACATACATACATACATACATACGGGTCGAATACAGAACCTCCTTTTTTGAAGTCGGTTAAAAAACCTAAGGGCTGATTTTTCAATTCTCAGTTAACATTTATCTGAGAAATATTATTACCTTTAAACCGCCTTTGTATAGAAAATATGTCAAACTGTCATAATTACTCGTATTCTTGAAATGCAAGTTAAAAGTTGCCCTCAAAAAAACAGACTAAATAAAAAAAAAAACAAAATCCCACCATCTAAAAAATTATCAAAGTCCTATCTCGCAACAGCTCTCTGGATCGCATCTATCAGACTAATCTACGTAGCATGCGGCATTCTGCACATAAATCCGCGCGGCACAACAGCGCGGGCGCCGCGTAAAGCAACCACCTTGTCGAACAAGGATGGCCACTCAGCGGAGATAGCAACAACGGATCTTATCGGCGAGGTGACAATACTGCAAGTTGTGCATTGTTGCGCGAATTAATGTATGGTTTTATAGTGTGCTGCTTGCTCTAGCCTTACCTCTAATAAAGTTTACTCTGTTTCGAAACGTTTCAAAGGTTTTTTGCTGTTTAAAAACTATAGAATATCTATTTATATAAAAGAAAGTTGGGTTAGGTACACCATTTATAACTCAAGAATCACGAGAACGATTTTTATGATCTTTGGTTTGTTGGATTTGTCTCCGCCCCAAATAGCAGAATAACTAAAACATGGGGAAAATTCTCAAAGAAAAAAAAGTCGTCATTCATTTTGTATGGATCGGCTTTTTTTATTGTGAGGTGGTACGAAGTTCGCCGGGTCAGTTTTCATAAAAGTAAGGACCAAAAATGTGTTCGATATTAGATACCTCTGAGTTATGAAATATACATAAGTATTACATGAGGAAACTAGATTTGATAGCTTGAAATCGTAGCCTTTTCAGTGACCAATGACCAGATGCTCATTTGTTTTTCTATGAGAATCATTTGTTTCTTATTAAACAGCGGATTTTATCGGCCAGGTGACAATACTGCAAGTTGTGCATTGTTGCGCGAATTAATGTATGGTTTTATAGTTTCTCTAGCCTTGCCTTTAATAATGTTTACTTTGTTTCAAAGCTTGCTGGCTTTTTTATAAATTAAATATATGGATTTGTTCCTTCAAAGCTTAGGAAAAAAAAATCTGGCGTATATAAATGTTCGCAGCTAAGTTGTAAGTAGACACCGCTAAGTTATGGAACACAATTTTATGAAGAAACCTGGATGTGATAGTCTGAAATTGTAGCCTTTTCAATGACCTGATGCTCGTTTGTTTGAGAAGCTATTGTTTCCTTGTCGAACAAGGATGGCCACAATAAGACAGAGGTGACAATACTGCAAGTTATTCATTGTTGCAGGAATTAATGTATGTTTTTATAGTGTGCTGCTATGGTAGGTGCTCTAGTTAGATTATATATAATCTAATCGGCGCACCGTCGACTCGCACCTGTATACGGGAGCCTTTAGGCTAGCAAATAGTAAAGCCTCTCTAAATATAATGTGTTCCTCGAACTCCCAATTTAAACATTCCCAATTTTTATCCCAACTTCACAGCAAAGTATTCACAATTCGTCAACTGCGAGAACTTCAGCAACTAATTCCCGTTCTCGTTCCCACCAGTGGCTTAAAACAAAGTGTCGTAATTAGTCAATAGGGGAGACAGGGCAACTCCTAACAAGTTATTTGGCACGGCCATTTCGTAGCCGTGTTTATTATCCCCGGTGTCCCCAACTAATTTATTGGACCCTTAGCGCCCTTGCTCTTAGATGGATCACCTAATTTAACATTAAGGCTACCTACAGGTGCTTTATGCTATTGATGGTCATCATTTTTGTTTTGGGAGGTCCTGTGTTATCCATGTTATTTAAACGTCAAGGCATAGTACGCACTGCCGTGGGCAGTTTCGTGAATTTTTCGATGTTTTCGAGAAGACTCGACACAGCCTGTTGCTCTACATCATAGGTTATCAATCATATTTTGCCCACCCCCACCACCTAGCCCTTTTTTTTTCTAGACCCCTAATTTTTTTTTACTTAGGTATCTACCGTCTGTCGCGAATCTGAAACAGTTATTGCCACGATTACAGTTAATCGTGTAACATTATATAGTCGTAAGATAGGATATCTAATAAACAGTCTCCCTAAAAGTGTAAAACGAGAATCTATGCTCTACATATATCCAAGAATATTTAACATAATTTTGTCACTTGTTGTTTTTACATTGAAGTGCGGAACTAACCATAAATTATTGGAATGCTGGCAATGTATATATATGTAGTGATTATCCTGATGATGATTTATTTAATTATTATCATAGGCAGTGATTTTACACCTAAGTAGGAGAAGACTAACCTAAGAGGTCAAGACTACAGACTTTCTTTTGTATTACGACCGTTATTTTATTATTATTCTGAACACCAAGTTTCCAAACTAAATAGTACCTATAGGTACTTTCGTAATCATAATAATGCACTCAAATTCCTCAGCCTTTGCCAAAACAAAACAAAAGAAAAAAAAACTCAAGGGTTGCCACTCGCAAATAATTTTGTCACTGGCCCCAAATAAATATGGTGGTTATTTATCGGTCACGCAAGACAATCGTACTTGTAATTACTGGGAGGACAGACGGAGGTCCTGCTGAGAGGTCCCACGTACACGCATGAGGGTAGGTAGGTAGCTGTGTGTAGCGTGATCTTTTTCCGTTTAGAGAGGAGTTTAGTAATTAGATATTGTTTGGGTGGTTTTTGCTGCAGGAAATAGTCTCAGTGTTGTCACTCGTGTTTGGTCAGTTTGAGGAAAACGGTGTTATGACTCTTGTGATTATCATTTTGATCGTATCAAAATTGAATAATGTTTTTTTTTTTTCTCTTTTTGCTCTAACTGAAGGTTATGAGAAAATACTGCTATAATCATCCAATCTGGCGATGATTGTTTGTGGTAATTTTCAAAGATGACTATCCTAGCTGCTGCCTATCCTGCTGTCACAGCTTAATTATCCGAATTTAATTTTCCCCCAAAATGTTCTTTTTGTGTACAGATGCCAGCACATCAAGCTACTACAATCTGTCAAATTTCTTTAATAGATTTTCAACTTTATCGCTAAAGTGTAAGGTTCAAAGTTGATTGGGAAAATTTTACAGTTTCGGGTAGCTTGATGTGCTGGCGTCTGTACTTTCTCTGCGTCATGTTTACCGCAAATATACGTATTTTCTTTCTTGTTCCACTCTCATATCACCCTTTGTGAAACTTTTTAGTTGACAGCCTTTTTCGAACATGTGTGTTGTTTTTTGATAATGACTTATGTCTTGTGAAAAACACTTGAGTACAAATAAAAATCTCTGTACAAACAACGGTTTTACCTCGATATCCTATAGTTATCTAGTTTATTTCATCAAAAGGTTATGGGCCCAGGAACTAAATATTCCATCAAGAACCTCAGCGGTCTAGATGACTACTCTACGTGGAAATTTGCAATGAAAATGATTCTCATACGAGAAAAATTATTCACATATACTTCAAAGTACCCGGATTCCAAAGACTCCACCGCCATTGAGAAGGACCAAGATGCACTAGCTTTGATTTGTCTTCTTGTGGAACCTACACTTTATGCGTATGTACAAGATTCAAAGCATGCCAAAGATGCTTGGGATAGCTTAGCGAAAGCATTTGAGGACAAAGGCGTAAATCGCAGGATTACCCTCATCAACGCATTGATGGATGAAAAGCTAGAGAGACACTCGTCGATGCATGAATATGTTGCTGCAGTTATGTCCCTTTCTCAAAAGTTGAAGGATATTGCCACCGGATTTGACGATGATCTTGTAGCTGTCGTGTTACTGAGAGGACTACCTGAAGAGTACAGGCCTATGCGAATGGCACTGGAACACTCTGGGATGAAGTTGACGTCAGATAACGTACGGCAGAAGTTACTACAGGAGGATTCACGTCAAGGTTGTAGTACATTTTCTTCAGCGGACTCGGCATTGGCTGTGAGTAAGAGTAAGAAGCGGAATGGGAACAAAGATTTGAATATAACCAAAGTTAAATGCTTTAAATGTGGAAAAAGTGGACATAAGAAGCCGGACTGTCCTGAAGGAAAGAAAGCGGGTTCGTTCTCAAAACTGAGTGACGTTGCGGTCATGAGCCTGTCTTCATTCAACACCGGGAACTCCTTCAATCCGACGGAGTGGTACATCGACAGCGGGGCATCTTCACATATGTCTTTCCAGAAACATTGGTTTAAAGATTTGGTTATGAATATTGGTATGAGTAATGTGACATGTGCGAACAATGATAAGATTGAATGCAAAGGTAAAGGTGATATCATGGTGAGTTTGAAAGGCCGAATACTTGCTGTGAGGGATGTCATGTATGTACCTGGATTGCGTGTTAATCTGTTATCAGTGTCTAAATTAGTAGAGAATGGATGGAAGGTGAGTTTTGATAGAGATGGTTGTAAGTTAATTCACCATTTGGTTCCAGGCCATTTCAAGGGAAAGCTTCTGGTTACCGCAAGTGAAGTCTCAGGGATCTACAAGCTTGAAGGTTGTCAGGCGGTTGTAGATGGGACTGCGTTGGCATCAGTGAAGGCAGGTAATCCTTTGATGTTATGGCACCGGCGGCTTGGACACGTAAATGAGAGAGATTTACGTAAGCTTCCGGTTATGGAATTTGGAAAGAGCGTAATGGAGCCTTGTGTCGCCTGTATTAAGGGTAAGGCACATCGTTTACCTTTTCCAGTTGGTGAGGCTGAGAGGGCAGTCGAGAGACTACAACTGATTCACATAGATATCTGTGGTCCAATGTCTGAACCCACGTATGGTGGATCTCGGTATATGCTAGTTATTTTAGATGATTTTACACGAAAATCCTTTGTATTTTTTCTTAAATCAAAAGATCAGGTTTTAGATCATTTTAAACCTTTTCTAGCTAGTGTAGAGGTTGAAACCGGACTGAAGGTAAAGTGCATACGCACGGACAATGGAACAGAATTTGTGAACAGGAAGTTTGATGGGTTTCTACGCCAAAAGGGTATAAAACATCAGTTGACTGTTCCCTACACTCCAGAACAGAACGGCGTAGTGGAGCGAGCAAACCGCACCATTGTAGAGATGGCTCGTGCTATGTTGGCCGAAAAGGGTCTGAGTGTGAAGCTGTGGGCAGAGGCATGTAATACGGCTGTTTATACGAAAAATAGGCTGCCCCACAGTGGCAATAATGGTAAGATTCCTGAGGAATTGTGGACAGGGAAGGCTCAGTCGTTCGATCATTTCAGAGTTTTTGGAACTAAGGCGTTTGTGCATGTGCCCAAGGAAACTCGGAAGAAATGGAGCGCTAAAGCGGTAGAACATATCTTTGTTGGTTACTGTGAAGAAACCAAGGGATATCGTTTCATAAATCCCAGTAATCCTCGCGTCATAGTTAGAGCAAGGGATGTAGTTTTCTTGGAGGACTCTACAGCAGCAGTTTCAGAGGATCCTAGTCAGCTTGTATGTAGCGGTGACAAAGGTGCTGAAGTAATCTGGGAACTTGCAAATGAAGAAGGCCAGTCAGGTTCGTCACCTGGTAGTGCAGAAGCTTCTCAAGGGCCGAGTTCCTCAGATGAGGCTGAAGTATATGAAGACGCGGAAGTGGAGGTGGGAGGAACGGGTGATAGCGGAGAAGAAAATGTAGTGGTGGAAAACGTTGAACAGACTATTAATAGAGGACAGTCAAACGAAGGTGAATGTCGTTATCCTCTACGTAGTAGAATCCGAGAAGGAAATCATCATGGACTTGCATGCTGTACAGAAGAGCAGGAGCCTTTGACAGTTAAGGAAGCCTTAAGTCGGGACGATAAGGATAACTGGAAGGAAGCCATGATGAAAGAGATGGATTCTATGTACGAGAACAAAGTCTGGAAGCTCATCGATAAGCCACGTGGAGCTAAAGTCGTGGGAAACAAGTGGATCTTCAAGTACAAGTTTGATGCAGATGGTAACAAGACCTATAAAGCTCGACTTGTGGCGAAGGGTTTCACTCAATCCTACGGGGTCGACTACTTCGAAACTTATTCACCGGTCGTGAGAAGATCGACAATTAGACTGCTGCTATCGTTAGCTGTTGAAAAGGATTTGTTCATCAGTCACTTCGATGTGAACACCGCCTTTTTGAACGGTGATTTGCAAGAAAGAGTTTATATGCGACAACCGGAGGGTTGCATAGACGAAAACTCGAAGGAAAAAGTTTGCTTACTAGAAAAAGCGATATACGGACTCAAACAAGCTTCACGGTCTTGGAATGATAAAGTAAATGAAGTATTATTGTCTTTGAACTTCAAACGCTGTGACTTTGATAGCTGTCTTTACAAAAATAATAATTTTTATATCGCTTTATATGTTGACGATTTCTTGTTATTTTACAAAGACAAACAGCAGAAAGAAGTTTTATTAGACAATCTTTGTAAACATTTCAAGATAAAGGATTTAGGGGAAGCGAGACAAGTTTTAGGTATATCTTTGCTTAAGACGGATACCGGAATATATTTGAATCAAGAGAGACTTATTTCGAAGATCTTGGATGAATATGGTATGTCCGACTGTAAACCAGTGAAAACTCCGACGGAAATGAATTTCCATAAAGCCTTGGCGGAAGGGGAAGGAGGTAAGCTATCCTGCCAAGACTCTCGTAGTTATCAAGCGCTCATAGGATCGTTGAACTATTTGGCCTGTAACACACGCCCGGATATTGCGGCTACGGTAAATTTTTTGGCACAATATAACTCATGTTGTGAGGAACGTCATTGGAAAGCTGCTAAACATATCTTGAGATACCTTAAGGGTACAAGGGATCTATGTTTGATATTTCCCAAGTCGCTGGTGCAGGACATCACGGGATTCGTAGATGCTGACTGGGGAGGGAACGTCAAAGATAGAAAATCTTATTCTGGATTTATTTTTAGATGCGGAAACTCGTTGATTAACTGGGAATGCCGGAAACAAGCTTGTGTGGCACTGTCGTCAACGGAAGCCGAATATATTGCACTTTCGGAGGCAACCAAGGAGGCAGTTCATTTGCGACAGCTGAATGCATTTATAAGAGGTGAAGCTCTTGGGTATATTTGCATTTCAGTAGATAATCAGAGTGCTATTAAACTTGCATATAATCCTGTAGCTCATAGAAGGACGAAACATATAGACATAAGGGCGCACTATGTCAGAGATTGCATTGCTAAGAATGTTGTACGTCTGGACTATGTGTGTACGGAAGATAACCCAGCAGATGTGCTGACAAAACCATTAGGTCGTGTGGCATTTAATAAATGTGTGCGCGATTTGAGTTTGGGTGTGTCTGGTGTGGTGTGATGTGAGGATATCTGATGATGGATGTTGTTTGAGGGGAAGTGTGAAACTTTTTAGTTGACAGCCTTTTTCGAACATGTGTGTTGTTTTTTGATAATGACTTATGTCTTGTGAAAAACACTTGAGTACAAATAAAAATCTCTGTACAAACAACGGTTTTACCTCGATATCCTATAGTTATCTAGTTTATTTCATCAAAACCCTTTAACTTATAAAGAAACAGTAAATTCTGGCACATATAATAGAAATGCATGTCTATTTTAAAAATCGAAATCATAGCTGTTTTTGATATCAGTTGATATCGTTGTTGCAGAATCCAGTCAAAACAAACCATTCCATTTGTAATTAGCTCTCCTATAGTTAATGCTATGAACTCCTAGTACGATGTCGTGGTCAGCCTCCAGGGTCTCCCAGGGGGGCTGAAGGGGGTGAAGTGAGGGGGGGGCTCGTCCACAAGACACGTAACGACGTCTTCACATTAATTATGTTGGCAGTTCTCGCTGAGATTTGGACGTGGCAATCTTTGGCTTGTTTTGTTTTTGTTGAGTATCTGATATTTTTTGTTGTTAGTTTGTTTGAAGGAGTTAGTTTAGTTGCCTTTAAGGGGACTGCAGGACCTAAACGCAAAAAAAACGCAAGTTTTATAATGCCTAAAAGTATATGATTGACTACAGTAAACAAAATCAGAAAAATATATGATATTCTTCAGGATATATGCTAGTTAGATCGTGTGTTGAAAATATAAATAATACAACAAATTTGAAACGATAGAAAAAAATCATGAACATACCTCTAAAAACTTTCTTTTCACAATAAAAACCATACATACAATCTTTCTGATTTTTTGTTAGATAAGTCTACAGCTAAAGAACTAGTGTTTTAATTTTTTAGTCCAAAAATTAGATGCAATAAATTACCAGCGCTGTGTCATCGTGCTTCTCTTTCTTTTCTTTTCGCTTCGTTTTAGGTCATGTAGTCCCCTTAAGCAAAATGTTTGGAAATACGAGTTAAATGGAATCAGCCGGTTCTGAAAAATCTCAACATGAAAACTTAGGTGAAGTGAGCTGTTATTCTACCTGCCGACCTATTCTGTAAAATAACACCGTGAAAACTTAGGTGAAGTGAACTTAGAGTGAGCTATTGTTAGGGATTGACTTATGTTTCTCACTTCACTTATGTTTTCACGGTGAGATTTTTACAGAATAGCACTCCTGATAGGGATAATATTGACAGCTCACTTTGGGATTTGATGGTGAGATATTTACAGTATCCAGATATGCAAAGATTTGCTGAAAGAGAATATGAAATCGTCAAAGTAGCTGAAAGTTTTTCACACACATTTTGTATTGAATGTAAGAAAACGTAAGCAATACTTGCGAGAATCACCTTCGATTTAAATCAAAATCAAAAGTAATTTATTCAAATTAAGCTGAATCAGCACTTTTAGAATGACAAAATTACATAAGACACTCTCCCAGAACGCCAGCCCTTCATGACTTCTTAGTGTTTTAGCTGGGAAGAAGTGGCATAACAAACTCCCCAGAAGCGCATATCTTTCTAACGTTTTAAATAAATCAAAATCAAATCATAAGTAATTTATTCAAGTTAGGCTGAGAAACATAACTTTTCGAACGCCAAAATTGACATAAGACTGTCCTCCAAAACGCCATTATGTCAACTAGCCATACCAATATACCAACAAATACAATGAAAACTATACTCAAGCAAAAAATTATAACATAACATAATCAGCCTATAATGTTCCCACTGCTGGGACGCAGGCCTCCTCTCAGTGAGAGGGACGTAATCCACCACGCGGGCCCAGTGCGGGTTGGCAGATGTCACATGTCTTCGATTTTTTTTTGGTTCTAGGACATGCCGGTTTCCTCACGATGTTTTCCTTCACCGTTTTGAGAAAACTAATAACTAAAAAATTTAAATGTTAACTAAACTTAATACCTAAATAAAAGCCTCCAGGTATAAAGGGCGTGGTAGCTTACATACTTATGCAATGCTGGGTTAACAATCTAGGACAGTATGATCCTTATAGCACATATTGGAACTTACAAAAAGGTTATTTTAGTTTTTGTTACGCTATCCATGTTACGATTTTTGAAACAAAACATTCCATGTAGTATGCTAAGGGAAATTATTTAAATTCAACCGTAACGACCCTTAAGAGCGGAAATTATAGATATTATCAGATTATGGCGGTCACATTATGTTGCAAAACTTTTATGTTGCTATTATTTTTTTTTTGGTTTAGTTAGGCGATTTAAACGTTGACCGTAAAGTTGAAGGGCAGAAGTCTTACACTAGAGTGCATTATAGACTCCACAGGTGTCGTCACTCAAGTCTGAAACACCATTAGGAAACCATGCTATCTTGGTTTTTGTATAATTATTTATATTTTTATCACGACATTAAATAATAAGCGATTTTAAAATAAAAACCAATCTAAATCCTCATGCAATGGTTTTATGGTACTATGCTAAAGTGGTCCTTCGAGCCGGATATGAACCAGCGACTTATATGTAATATTATGATGTCATCTAGCCGATTTTAGCCACGGCGACATCATTCTATGGCTTCTAGCATAGTTGAAGAAAGAAGGGTTCCGGTCATTGTGGTTGGAGGCTTCGATGTGTTGCTCTCTCGTGTCATATGACTAGCATAATTCTCCTTACAACAAATTGAATGATTGTTAACTAGTGACCCACCCCTGCTTCGCATGGTCTCTACGACTTAACAAAACATGAAGATTTCTTATAATTCCAAGTTAAATATTAATGTATTATACCCATAAACCTTCCGGAATCATTTCTCTAAATGATGTTGAAAACCGCATAAAATTAATTGCGTAGTTTAGAAGAACAACGCGGTCACACAGACAGACACGAAAAGCGACTCCAATTTATAATATCTATGGACAGATGTACTTACTTAACCTACTGCTACATGCCTCTATATTGACGTCAGTATGGACGGGATGCTGTGACGAGGTCCCCATCAATAATGAGCGCAGGCCCACGTTCGCGGGACACACTCCAAATTATTCATCGACTTTGTAGGGCTGACACTGAAGCATAAAAGCTGGCCATTTAATCAAGGTTGGAGCTATCATAAAGTTGAGATTCAAGATTTTTTCAAGATATTTTATGTCTAAATTGGGGTGTGGGAAATAAAAACCTAATGTTATTCATAATTATGATACAGTCAGTGCGACAATTCTAGTAGCTAATAAGGATCAAATTAGCAAAACACGTACTTGTTTGTATGAAACTGACAGGTGTCAAAAACGCACTCTCTCGTCGTCCGCACTGTAGACTATTTTTTTTTTGTAAGAACACGAAAGAAATAGAAGTGGTCTTTCATTTCTTTTAAATATAAAGAAGGTACTATACTCGTAGAACAGGATTTACATGCAATCATTTACCAAAGTCCGAGGCGTTAGTTATCTAAACCTAAAGTTCCAATGCATTCCACTCGCAATCCATTTTACTGCTAACCCTATTTTAAAGCGGCGTCAAGAGTGACCGTACGTAAATTATTTGTTCAAATTTAGAACGGGATCGGTTAAACGTTTCGGGGCACCAATAAGTAATATGAACACCAGTTTCGAATGACCTACCCACCTCCCCCGACCACCTTAGAATAGTGTACAAGAGGGGTTGATTGGTATGAAATCAGGGGTCGAGAGATTCTGGTGGGTGTGTAGCTGGATCGCAATTACTCGGACAGTCCGTTCAGTGACAAATGTTTATGAGTTTGTCACTTGTTCGCTGCACCGAGGGTACCTCGTTCCCCATACCTGCCCCAGGGAGACATATGAGTTTCGGTAGAATTCAGTTTAATGATCTTTTAGATTGATGTACGAATATTTTGTTCAATTTAATTGTTCGATGTTATTGATGGGAGAGTTGTGTTTTTAATTTAATTTTGACATGCTTTTATGCCGTAATTGTTTGGGCTGTGCGTATGTCATTTTGTTCTCATGGAGTGTTTACGACTCACTGGTTTTAAAAATTAAATTATTTTGTTCAGCTTCCGAGGTAATTTGTTTAAATACTCGTAAGTATCTCATCTAGCTATAACTAAGATGCCTAATTGGAACAACAGATAGAAATAATAGAGGAGATAGTTTTTCGGGTTCCGTGTCCAAAGGGTGACAACGACCTATTACTAAGCCTACGCTGTCCGTCCGTCCGTACATCCGTCTGACTATCAGCGGGCTGTATCTCATGAACCGTAACAGGTAGCCAGTTGGAATTTTCAGTGTGTATTTCTATTACCGCTATAACAAAAAAATGAATAAAAATTATAAAAGTCTCCATACAAGAAACTTGTTTTTATCGGCGTTTTTTGTCTTGTGCTACGGAACAATTCGTGTGCAAGTCCGACTCGCACTTGGCCGGTTTTTCATTTAGTTTTTTATTTATTTGGAAACTCAACAGTTTATAATTAAGTTACATGAGTTATGAATGTTCACCCCACTATCAATGAACAGCTCAATGCAGTTGCGTCAAAGTTAAAGTTAAAGTTGCAGCATCTTTCAGTCTGCATACACAGCTCAGTGATAGCGAGATGATGACAATTATCACTTAAGCCAATAATAGAGTTTCACGGCATTGAAAATTTATTCATGTGTCTATTGCAACAGATAATTCAGTCACCGCAAATTACCATTTTTCTTTTATGACGTTTGACCACTACTTACTTTTTCAGACTGAAACTGTGCTCTTATTATCCTGTAATTAACTGAAACCCATCAGAAGATGATGTGTATGTACGTGTGTGTAAATATATGTGGGAACAGAGTGCGGTGTGAGATGTTGTGCGAACAACAAAATGAACCATAAACTAGTTGTTGTGCCGACTGCCGAATGACATTACCGAGTACGTGCCTCCACTGTGCGGCCATTACTGTGGCGGGTGAGAACACTTCCTAAACAAATAATTATTAAAGGAGCTGAGACAAGGACCAAAGTCTTTGTCTTCAAACTAAGGCTATCCCAATAGGGATGACGACGGGGTAAAGTAAACGAAATTCTATTTAGTCCGTCAGTTAGATTATCAAAAAATAATGGACACATATTTTTTCTTGTGTCAATCAACCAAAAAATTACAAAGATAAAGCGTGTCAAAGTTTTGGAGTGGGGGCTCGTGACGTCACGTGTAGGTAAAAATTTTACCAACACGTGACGTCATGCGACATTTCAAATCAATATATCTCTGTAATGTTTTGATTATGTGAAAAAATTAAAAATACGTGCCCAATACTTTTTAATAATCTACCTGATAGACGAAGAAAATAAGTTAGTCGTCATTCCTATTAGGGGCAGCACATCATAGCATCTATGATTTACTCCTATAGTTAGTAGATTCGACACATGTTTTTTGCAGTAGCATGAGGTCTTACACACCACAGCAAGGACTCTACAAATTTCGAGAAAAAGAGCCTGCTTACTTCACAGTATTTAGTTGCCTAGGCTTATTATGTGGACATGTCTGCTACAATAACGTTATTATATTATCCCGAATTCCGGGCAGTAACAGTCCATGTGATGGTGTCAATATCAGACCGGTTCTTTAGTCTTTTTCCTTTTAAGACTATTTACGGCAATCTAGAGAAAGCCATAAACGTCCTGCAAGTTAGTTGCGTAACAGTAGCTATGGGTTTCATTTTGACAGTTAAACGACATTCGTTGCGTTATTTACGTTGTTGAGCAGACAATTTTTTCGAATATACGAAGCAATGGATTAGAAATATACTTCAAAATTATTCAGATTGTGATAGATAGTGTGTGACGTAATTAGGGTGCTGGTTAACATTCCTTCTTCCATAAATTCGTCTTTTGGAAGGGTCAACTCCAATTTCCTCAACCACGCTGTTCTTAGAGCTTCCATCGTCTTGGTCTATGCTCAGAGCGTCGTTACAGAGCGGCAATCATTCTCTCGTGAGCAGCCGCCGACTATCGCACGTAATTAACCAATGTCCGACCGTCCCCGCATACAAGGAGACACGGTGACTAGATGGGATAGTCTAGGGGTTAAACAAACAACTACCAATGTCATAGTTACCTTTTTATCACGTCTTTACGTGGTAAAGAGGTTAATGAGTCAGTAAGGTTTGTAAAGAACCTGTTCTAAACTCTGTTCTAAGCTTAGATTTTTTCGTAGGATGTTTTTAAACTGGTGCTGTTTTTGCATGAGAATAGAAGAATAATTCACAAGCGTGTACATTTCACCCTGAGTTTTCGTGTTGCTGATATACATAATTTTTTTCCCGTGGTTTTCAAATTAGTGATAATTTCTTATCAGGCCGTCAAATATTATGTTAGTTAATTGTGAAAATTAGATAAAAATACCAACAGCGCATTATTTGACGTAAGATTTATTGAGCTAGCTACCAAGTACTTAGTTCATTTAGAAAAATACTAAAAAGGTATTTACATTTTAAGTTGATTTCGTTACAACATAAAACGACCTCTTAAAATTCATTAAAAATTATTTCTATTGTCTTTCCTAGCCACATCCAGGCACTCAACATCTTGTACCCCTATTGGTCGCGCCCTGCCAATATGGCTGCTTCATTAGCCAACCCGCCAAACGACCTCCTCGGGTCACCGGGGTCCAGAGGACAAGGAAACTACACTTATTGTATTTTTGCTCCACGTGATGGAATGGTCTGTCATTTTGTTCCAAACGAGGAAATAAAGTGGCGTTGGACGAAAGTTTCGACGAATTCGTTTTGCTTGATTAGGTGGTGTTGTGTTTAGGACATAGGTAGATATGTAGCTGTGTATACCTATTGGTTTGTGTGAAATGTGTGACGCTTTTGTTTTGATGAATATGTTGCTATGCTATTACTGATTTTAGTGGTGTTTCGTTTTGCAGGTCCCATCTAAGAAGAAGAAAATTGTCTATTGTTTGAGGGCCGAAACCAGGTGGTTATAAACCTTGTTTCTGTATAGAGTTTTACTGAAAATTAACGTTTTTTTTTGTATTCTAGCGAATATCATCTTTTCACTCTTTTTCGTTTACAGTCCAATTGCATTTTAAGAAAATTGAAACTTTTAAGAAAGCGTAATTTATTTCAAAATTTTATTGATGAAGGATTCAAATTCCACAGTAGCCCCAAAATAAGAGCTCACTTTGCTTCTCAAAATAAAGATGACTTCACACGTCGCGACAGCTGCACGCACGAACAAAAGACAAATAAATCGCGTCGCATATTAGCCGGGCGATTGATTTCACGCAAAGTGTGATACACGCTCCGTTTATTTATATCCTTTATCCTCCCTGCAGCAGGAAGCGGAAATGACGCGAGCGGTCGTATCCCCGCCGGATGTCGCCAACCTAGCGCCACTATGGATTAGTTTTGTGAATTGTGATGCAGCAACTATCTGTCAAAGTTGGGATGGATTTTAGGCTATGGAACTGCGTGAAAGAGGAGACATAAAAAAGTTTTTGAAGTGAAATATCGCAATCTAGTGACATTCTATGAGGTTCTCTTCACTGATTTGGCAAGGACGCATAATTGGGCAAATTTTTTCACAGTTCATTTTCATATTGGGTAAGCAAAAGCATAAATCGAAATTACATGAGCATGATGCTGCAATGATTGAAATATTGCACGAGAAATATGTGTATTGTCTGTTGTCGTTGATGTATGTCAAGCAGTGGTGGCCCAGTGGTAACGGCCAGCGGTAACGCGACTTTAGAGTTGTAGGTCGTAGGTTCGAACCCAGACAGGCACTTTACTTAGTGTAAATTATTTCATCACCACTGCACTCAAAACGGTTAAGGAAAACATCTTGAGGAAACCGGCATGTCCTAGAAGCAAAAATTTGAAGACATGTGACATCTAAAACCCGCGCTGGCCCCGCGTGGTAGATTATAGCCCACTCCCTCTCGAAGAGAGGATGCCTGTGTCCCAGCAGTGGGAACAATATAGGCTGATTATTATGTGTTGTCTTTGTGTGTTTTGTGCATCATGTAAACTTACTTTCATAATTATGTTGGAACAAAATACTTACAGATTTTTTCATCTTACAAACATTCATTAAAACTTAAACCCACAAACAAGAACGAGTCATCTCAACAATTTAAACAAAATCAAAAGATATAATCCCAAGTTGACAAAACATTCTTCATCAAAGAAGAAAACAAAAAACAAGATGGCTACGACAGAGATGTAAAATTAAAATTAATTTATGCGCTGGCAAAGAATGCCACAAACAAAAGACTGGGGAAGTTCTGTTATTTTAATGTAAGGCTTTACCTCCAGGGCATGATGGGAGCGAAGCTATAATTATATAAGCTATTTATTATGGTCCTTAGGTACCCACGTGACTCACAAGATTGGTTCGTGATTTTGTCATATTTTTTTGACGATGTTATGTGGAAAGCAAGTGTCGAATGGAAATTGTTTTGGGTTTGTGTTCTTCTTTTCAGAGTCAATGGATTTGTTTTAAATGAGCTGAACCCAGTAGGTGGCCACGCTAATCGAGGTGTCAGTGAATTTTTTTAGGTCTTCAAAGGTGCAGGTGTATTGGGCACTTTGGAAACTACAACAGATGGGGCATGGTTTGGTCTTAAAGCTTAAAATGACCCTGTTCGTGAAAAACGAATACATATTTTAAGCCAAAGTTACATGCATACGAGTAATTAGAACTTAAAATACCTGTTTTTTTTTTAGTCTCAATCCCCTTTAAGTTAAGTAGTGACTAGCGACTGTTAAACTATACATTTTTGACGTTTGAACGTCACTTAACATTAACCATCGCTTATAAATAAACCCCTAGGAGTTTAGGGTACTTTAAACCTGCATTGCTCATTTTATATACCTACAAGTGATATCAAGTCTTCTTGTCTTGTGCGTTTTTTTTTTGTAGGTATATAAATTATTCCATCCAATTTATGTGCTAACTATAGTTTAGCTCACGCTGGTCCACCAGCTTGATGAAGTATGAAATATTATCTGTTCAAAAGTTTACGTGGTGAAAATTTCGACATTTTGGAGCAAAGCCACGACATTTGCGGGATGCCAGACAATCGTTTGACAGGGAAGAAAGAAGTCCTTTATGCTATCCTGGTACTTCTGTTATACTAGATGTGACCGAGAGGGACTAAAGAATTGGAGATATATTTGCTTTACTTAGATATTACTTTGTGTGTGTTTCAGAAACAAATAGTGAAAATGTATTGATAATGATATTGTAGTTTCTATATAAATGCGAGTGTCTGCCTTTTATTCAATGCCTCCTAAAACAATATCTTTGGATGAGGCCTGAAGGAAGAAGTTCACTTGCTGATCTTAAATAATCGTGGTATTGGTTGTTAGTAGCCTTAATTGTCTATATAGTACCTACTACATACAAGGTGTTTAAAGCCAAAATTACTATTAAAAATTAAATTAAACGCATATTTCGCAATACCTTTAATTTATTAACTGTCTTTAACGCGAGTAAACTCTATGTAAGGTGGGTACACCCGATATTGGATGCATGCAACCGTGGGTGGGCGCGGGAAACTCGACCTCCTGTCGCGAAGATGAATCCTTACCGACGCGACTACAACTGGGAAACTCACCCTAAAATGTTTACAACATAAGTAATGCTGTTACTAAACATAATGATTTGAAATTAGAACCACAATCCTTTGTAATAGGGGTGGAATTGAATTAGATGTTGCATTTTGCACAGTATTGTTAAAGTTGTGCAATTTTATATTTAGGTGTTTTTTAATATAGGTGGCAGACACAAAGTCCTGTTTATGGCAATTTGTTTCCGTAGCGTCGCCGTCGTCGCCATATTAATAAATTTATGGACAATTTTTCGGGTTAGCACGAAATTAATGTTATATTTTGGATTTTTCATTAGCCTTTGTTATAACAGAATGAAAATTTATTGAAGAAAATGTCGGCAAATTGGCATTGGTTGGTGAATGAATGAATGTGTAATTTAAAAAATTTAAACACACACATTTCTAAAAGTTAAACTAAGTAGTGTTCTAGCGATGCAGTAAAACCTATTTTATTTGTAAGGGAAAACAAACAGTAGTATATTAAAAATAAACAGAAATAACTTAACAATAAACTTAACAAATACAACTACCCACTACATTTTCCACAGATTACAACTTAGATATTAACAAACTAGTGGAAAACGTCATTGTAGTCAGAGCAACATTTATGATATTAACAACTATTACTCTACCTAATAGTTGTTAATACTCGTATCACTACTTTTGCCCTGACTACAATAACGTTAAAAGAGAAAACTTAAAAAAAAATTCACCTTAATTTGAACATTCCCCCATCTTGAAAATACTTCAAGCTACTCAATTTGACGTTTGACCCCTGTCCTCTATCAGCTTACACACGATTTAACGTTCGCCGCACAAGTGTATCGAGATCGGACCGCCACTAATCTACCGTGTGTGACCGTCCTTAGAAATTCAATTGAAAATTTCCGGATTTCTCTCGAACAGGGAATTCCTTTAAGTGATGTTTTTCGAATGGTTTCCGTTAGATTAGACATGGGGTTGACTTGACTCAGACTTGCTGGTGGAATTTAAGAGATGTTTTTAGTATCTAATGGTTATTTTGATGATAGGTACTTAAGGAATAAACCTACATTATAATATGTACCTACTGAGGCAATATAATTTGGAATGCCAAAGCCACAGAGCTTCACATAAGTACAGACGCCAGCACATCAAGCTACCCGAAACTGTAAAATTTTCCCAATCAACTTTGAATCTTATACTTTAGCGATAAAATTGAAAATCTATTAAAGAAATTTGACAGATTGTAGTAGCTTGATGTGCTGGCGTCTGCAATGATCCACTTGGAGGACTTAGTGCGGAAACCAATTCCAATAGCATAGCCTCTGAACTTATCTATTTATTGAAAAATAGTAAAAATCTTGTTCTTTTTGATCGTCAAAAATTACTTTAATCCCCTAATAGGGTGTGATTTTTCACTTTTACACTTGTTTGTAGTTCCTATAGTATCTAGTTTTAAAATTTAATTATAAAAGGAACATTTTTTTTTTAATGACTCACTTATTTAAGCTCAAATTCGAAATTAAAACTTCTTTAGAAACTTTAATTTCCAGTTTATTTTTCTCGCTGACTTTAAAACTGGTCCTTGTGACTTGCAAGACTCCGTTCCCCCAATAAAACTATTAGAATGTATGTCACGACGGTCGACGAGCCACATTTCACCGACAACGAGGGGAGCGACATCGAGTGGATTTTAAAGTGTTTTCCACTGATACGGCCATCTTGGGAAACGAGCTCTGAATCAAATGTTATGTGAATTGAAAGTCGGGAAGTATGGGAATATGTTTGGTGTTTTGTTTAGGGGCGTGTGGTCGCTTCGTACCAAAGGACCAGGAACTAGTACTTCTTTGATACATAAATTTTTGTACCTTTACCTATTTATAGGTACACTAGCTTCTACCCGAGACTTCGTCCGCGTCAAATTTCTTGTTTCCCTGACCCACCCCATCGCATCGCATGTCCACGCTATTACTTCGATTTCGCTTCAGACTTATTTTTGCTTGGCCTGTAAGGTTCCTAGCGCCTTCCTCAAGAATTAGGCTATAAAATTTAGTAAAACGTAGTTTTAGAGATTAGCGCGTTCAAACTAACTAACAAACAAACTCTTCAGTTTTATTATTAGTATACATAGATAGAAGATACCCATGGAAATGTATTAGGAACAGGCGCCAGCACATCAAATCTGTCAAATTTCTTTAATAGATTTTCAACCTTATTAGTAATGCATAAGGTTCCAGGTTGATTGGGAAAATTTGACAGTTTCGGGTAGCTTGATGTGCTGGCGTCTGTACATAATAATAAAAACCGTTGAAGAAGTTTATGCCACATTGTGAAATTAACTTCAACAAAATAAAGCAGTTTATTGACATGCAAGCTCAAAAGTCCAATCATGCATTTGCTGATACAAGAGATTCATAAAATCAATACGACTAACGCATTGGATGTGTATGTTTAAAAAATAAAAAGGTAGTATTCACAGTACAACGGCCAGAGACACTAGGACACAGGAGAGGCAATTTTGATCTCGCAAAAAGGTCGAAAACAGCCCTCTCCAATTTCACAGAGAGCCCCTACAAAAGATCACTCACGTTAACTATGAATGAACCAAAACAACCCACCAGTCCGAATGCGAAAAATTAAAAAGTAAAACATTCTCGAAACGGAAATAGGAATTGAATTTAAGTACATTTTAAACGAACCCCCGGCTTTGACTGGCCCAAATAATAGAATCCCGGTTCGAACGTGAATGGCTTTTTTGATCTTTTTAGTGTTGCATCCCCTTAACGGCGGAGGCATTTGCACCGCGCGACTAAATGGATTATTTTCTTCGTGTGTTCTTTTTTCAAAAACAATTTCTACCTTTTTTGAGCGTTCCTTTATTTCGGCGGCCATTTTGTCTTGACCTCCCCGTTTCTCTTCACGCAAGCTAATTGTCCAGAATAGGGGATTCTGTTTGTTTGTTTAGGGTTCTTGTTATGTTGGTGGGTTATCAAAAAGAGGAAACAAAACGTTGACAAGGACGGGGTGTGATTGGATTAAGGAGGGTTGACTTTATAGTCGCGACTCGGTGCAATTTGGAAATTGACTTTCCGAATCTGTTTATGTTGCGGTTCGATTTTTTTGTTTGTAGCATTTGGTGTCAATTTTTTACCTCTATCGAATTTGCATTGCTATTTGGCGGATTAGAATTGTGACGCTACGAGCTTGTTTATTTGGTTTTATTTGCATCTGGAAGCAATTTTGTGGCTGTATTTACATTTATGTTGTGTTTGTTGTTTCTGTTTATCGCCTTAGCAATGGTTTTCCTTGAACATCAGGATAAGATAAATATTGGTTCGTCTATACCAGCGGGGTAATTGCGCAACACACTATCAGCAATGCACTTCCATTTTGACAGTTCAACAACATTCATTGCGTAATTTCCGTTGTTGTGCAGACATATTTTTCGAACATATGAAGCAATGAATTAGCAATATCCTTTAAAATAATTCAAACTGTGATGGATAGTGTGTTACACAATTGGGATGCTGGTTGTCGTAGTTTCAAAACTAGTACCTACCTACTTTATGACAGCGAATCACAGTATTAATTAAAAAAAAAAATCCTTTTTCAAATTCAAAATCTCCGAAAAACATAACTTCGTCACTTCCCAATCTCGCCAGTAGTAACGAGGCGTGAGGGAGAACATTAATTTCGTCTACAATCTTTACTTCAGCTCCCTCGCGGTGACAGATCATTTGTCATAGACAATCGTGACGCGATGACGTTGCAAGATGGCAAATGTAATTGTAATGCAGTGATAGAAGAGTAGAGAAGTATTGTTGGGGTTGATGTTGGAACGGATGTTTGTGTATCTATGTTGATAATACTAAGGTCAAGACTACGAAAATACCTTCAGACATAGGCTTCAGTTTTGCTTGAAAGTACAGAGGCCAGCACATCAAGCTACTACAATCTGTCAAATTTCTTTAATAGATTTTCAACTTTATTGCTACTGCATAAGGTTCAAAGTTGATTGGGAAAATTTGACAGTTTCGGGTAGCTTGATGTGCTGGCGTTTATACATCCTACGCCAGCATAGCTATTAACAAACATCTGACAGGCAATCGTATCGAAAATGACAGATTTCGATAACCTGATTTGCCTTGCCCCCGATAGCAAACAGCTGTCGGAAGATTAGCGGTCGTCTATTTGATTTAAACTGACAACATTTTTGGGTTTTTGTCTTGTGAACAGCGTTTAGAGGACTCCTACGATATCAATGATAGATGTTCGTTACGGTACGGTAGCATATCTAGTGGTTATGAATAGCTATGCAGGTCAGCTTGTAAAGCAGCGCAATTCAAGAATTTTATGAGCTGAGCACATTGAATATCCTGACTATAATTTTTTTTGGTAATCTTAGGGCAAGACTGAAGAAGAATCAATCAATTTCTTGATCATAAACCAGGAACTCCCACTGGTCCTCCGGTACAAACACAGTCAATACATTAAAAACTTTATTTCCATATATTCGGTGGGCAACGTGGCAACACCGAGGCTACATTAGCACAACAAAGCGTACCGATCCGTCATACCATGACTACTGATATATTTTAATGGAGATGTACTTTTGATCAGATGGTGGACTGTTAAGGATGGGGGATTTGATACGATAGATGCTTTATAGATTTTTGAAGTCATCTCATTGTAAAATACCATATATTTTTGGTACGTATTCAAGGAATTGTTTTTGTGTTGCTAAGTCGTCAATTGCGTCTATTGCCTATCTTCATAATCAGCCTATAACGTTCCCACTGCTGGGACATAGGCTTCCTCTCGGTGAGAGGGAGCCTATTGCCTATAAGAAATTGGAACTGAAAGGCAGTAGTTGCAATTGACAACTTAGCAGATCCTCCATCTTCGTCTTGGTCTGCCGCGATGTCGTCTAGCATTTAATGGGACCCAATCAGTGGTCCTTTTGGTCCTCAGCTCATCTGACATGCGGCAGACACGTCATGACACGAAAGGTTTGACCCGCAATAGCAGTAGGTAGCAGTAGGTGTGTGGGAAAGGGAAAGGGCGGCCTTTTCCCAAAAGGGTGTCAATTTGGGCTACATAGATAGAGAGAAGTTGTCAATAGTTTTATTTCTTAATAAATAAATCAAATAAAAATGTTAAACTCATGTAAATAACATTATTAAGTTAGGAGTCACTTTTTAAGCAAAGATTTGCTTGCATTAGGTGGTTCCGCCCCTCCAGTTTACATTAACTATACATAATTATGTGTGAGAAAGCTTAGTTAAGTTAGAAGAAAGTTAAGTAAAGTTATTTAGTTTTGTTTTTGTTAACTTTAGTTTTTTTTTTATAGTTGCTTCAAATCAGTTTTAATTAGTGCTTCAGGCTTTAAAACTACTGATAAAGAATAAAAAAAAGAGCATGGCTCACTTTGTGCAGCTTTCGACGATTCTGAGTTTATAATTATGTTTCCAGCTGAAATGTTAGTTTATGACTATGTTTAAATAAGTTTACATAAATGCAGCGCTAATATTTCTGGATTCCTCTCTCTGTTTTTCTCAACTAAAATCAAATCGGCATCAAATCCGCTCACATAAACCAGAGTACAGTGAAAGACGGACTCTATCAATCACTTACGGAAACCTATCAGGGCATATCCATTATGCAAGAGATAAGTTTGCACAATAACTTGTGGAAAACTTGCAGACCCTTGGAGAAAATATACTTATTGTACGACGACATTACGTAACAATGTTGATTTTTCTGATAAATCGAAAAGGAATGATGGAACTTCTGCGAACATAGGTTACATTTTAACTATTCTGGAAGATATTTCTTTAAAAGAAGGCAGTACCCATAGATATCCGTGGCAGTACCCAATATCTTGCCTATACTTTGCATACATAGTGTTTTCATTTAATATTTTTTCCGTTGTAAAATAAAACCTCATTATTGCTTATTAACAGATTAAATGTGCGGATATTTTTTGATTTGACTTTTCATAAGCTTCATGTAAAATACTCGTATTCAGCTGCATCTGGTTAGACTGGAAGCTGACCAGAACATAGCCGGGAAAAGACTAGGCAGATTTTTTTATAAGTTTTCTCACCTAACCGCAAGCTCTGCCTACTAGGAAGCCAAAGATTTATGCTAAGTTACGAGCTGATTTCAGTAAAATCGTATCAAAACCATGACATCTAATATTCACACTTTTCACTCCCCTAAAGTTACAAAAAGAAAGCTTCCCGTCACAAAATAAACTATTTAACACTTCGAACCATCCTAACCCAATATAGTCCAACCATTTCTATTCACGACATGTCCTTCAAACACCAATCTTAAGGCCAAGCTAACTGCCAAACGGCTCAAAACATCTGTTGTACACGACTTCCCAACCCTCTAACCCCATCCAAATGGCATTACCATAACCTTTATGGTAAGGAAAAAATAATGGGCACTTGGAACAAAATGCCACTTCTAAGGGTCAATGTGGATTCTGTGCGTCCCCTCCGCGTGTGATGAAAAGCGACAATCTAAATGACGGGTGACATATACGTGGGCTTTGTGGGTGGGATTCAGGAGTCGGTGGGATGGGTAGCGTTTTTATGGGATTAATTTTGTTGGATGCGACAGTGTGGGTTTTTGTAAAGCTGATTTATTTGATGAATTGTTTTTCTGTGAAGTATTTTCTTTCTTTCTTTTTTTCTGTTGTCGGTAGAAAAGATTTCTTAGGAGAAAAGTCATGACTTTCTTAAAATTGACTTCACAATATTCTGAAAATAAATGTAGAATCATGAAATATAGTATCAAGAGATGAGAACAAAAATATTATGAGCTATACAAGAGCAACTTCTGACTTATCATCAGAAAAGCACGCAATTTTTGAAAATGTTTCATGATTTTTTTCGACAATAGCGAACGCAGTACTTAGACACGTTCAACAACAAAAAGTGACACAGAAAGCTAGTCAATCTTTCTGATCGTGTGTGACACACAAGGAAAGGGTCTCGAGACCCTCTCTGAAGGATCTCAGACACGTCCGGGCGTTTTGGGAATTCTACGGACGAAGCTAGTCCGGTTGGGGAAGACTGGGCACGGTGGGAAAATCCTTGGTTCAATGCTTTGCAAATATGTTCGGGCTCTCAAGCATGTGGATGTTGTGGTTTTGTTTTTCCTTCAACGTCAACTTAATAAAAAACAAATTAATTTATCATTTATTCATTGAAAGACAACGAACATCCTATGCAGCTGGGTCTAAAACCATGAAATTTTCGGCTTATTAGCCGAAAAGTGCGAATCGTCACTTTTAAATATTTTTTTTCTTGTTTAGGCGACTCGCACGGAGTTAATTTATTTGTAGGCGAGACGACCACTTGCATGAAATTCAAAAATAAATTAACTTCGTGTGAGTCGCCTATAGAAAAAATAATATTATTTAAAAGTGCGGATTCGCACGTGTCGGGCGAGCAAATTCGTGCGGGTCAACTAATAAGCCAAATTTTCGTTGCACTAGAATTGATTACATTGCAGAAGTGAAAAAGTAAGAAAGGTATTTTGGAAAGTCACCCCCTGTATGAGTTAAATAGAGGATGAACGTTTGTTGGGAAGATCGTCTTTTTTCCGATGGAAAATTCCATCGGGCTAGTTTTTTCAATAACTTTCTTTCAGTACTCTATCACTCAGCCCACCAAATAAATATTTGGACATCTCGGAATGATATTTCTTCAGGAAGAAGTAGACATGTTGCACTGCAGCTAAGTTAGCTCTTTAATTGAAGAAGAATAAGCTGATCGACGGGTATAACATCCCCGAACTAGCTGGGTTCGAACCCAAGCAGGTGCATTACTTTGCAATGTGTAAATAATTTCATCACAGCTCTCAGAACGGTGAAGGAAAACATCGTGAGGATACTGGCATTGTCATAGAACCAAAAATTCTTAGACCTATGATATCTACCAACCCGCACTGGGGACAGCTGTGGGAACATTAGGTACTCGTATATGCTGTATCTGAGCTGATCGACAACGAGCTTCAAATAATTATTATTTACTAGCAGCGCCCCACGGTTTCAGCCGCATAAGTATCGATCCCGTGGGAATATCGGAATAAAAAGTATCCTATGTCCATTCCCGAGACTCAAACTATCTCTATACAAAATTTCATCTAAATCGGTTCAGCGGTTTAAGCGTGAAGGGGTAACACACAGACAGACACACTTTTGCTTTTATAATATTAATAAGTATGGATTAGTATGGATTGTTGATACACTTGCGTTTGGCCAGTGTCTCACCTAACACGTAGCGATTATTTCATTCATGTGTAAAAAAACATACATAGAAGCGAATTTATAATTTTCAAAAATGATTGAATTACAAAACACGAATAAAAGAAAGCAGACAGAAACGAAACCTTGAATGAATCGAACCTAATCATTGCTTGTAGCATTTCTCCACATCCGATTACTTTCAAGTGCTATACCTACCGATCACATTAAGTTCCACCAAACAATACCTTAGGTAGGTCTCATCTGGTTATTAACAAAAGTGCGTATCGCACATCCACCTGTGCATTAACATACGAGATTAGTGCTCAAAACATCTAATTTCTTAATTATAGAGCAGAATCAAAGTTGAGATTTTCGAGAAAACCTGTTATTATTCTAATACAGAAGATTTTGGCGGTTTTTCTGTGTATTGCCATTAATGCATGATCTCTACGCATCGCGTTTTTACCGGATGTCCTATTAAAATAATCGTCGAATTTCAATAAATATCCATTTGTTGGTTGCTCGCGTTGTTTTTGTGGGATAGTGTGAACGTGGTTGATACTTGCGGCTTTTCGTGTAGAATAATATACCTAGATAATAATGATGAATATTGCTAAAGGTAAGGTTTATAATCATGGCTAACAAAGTGCTTACTTCATAGTCTGTTGTTAAGATTAAATGTCAAACGTAATTGAGAAACAAAGTTCTTATCGTCAATATTTATTTGTCTATTGTACGACGACACTATTTTAATAATTTATTATTTAACATTTTTTTAAGGTAGCCCCCCCCAATCTTACACCACCCCTAACTTTTCCCCAATTATTTGTTTCAATTGCTTTTTTTTTCTATAGTTTTTCAGCAGTGACAGCCAGCTTCAACTTAGCACAACAACACATTCGGATAAAAACGAAAACCCGAAAAAAGCTCAAAATATGTATGGTTTTCTACAATATTTTTCCATACAAGTATCAAAACCTCTCAATCCGTGCGGTTGCGACCAAATTAAATGATTGCTCGCTACCTGTTTTACGCCCAAGGATATGTTTTATTTTGTCTGCCCGGGGATGCGTATCGCATGCTAAACCGCACTAAGCATCCCGGAGCATCCTAAAACGTACTGAACATTATATTTAAGAGTTATTAGCTATATTTCTTGGGTTCGCCAGTGAATGGGAATAAGTGAAAGTATTGATTTATTATTGAAGATGTTTTTCCTTAGCGTGGTTAGGTCCTTGAGTTTTAATATTTGGTCCTAAAGGTAAGTCTGTTTGACATTCTTTTTGGAAGTTTGATTTAAAATAGAAATGTATGATGAGACCAGATTTATCTGAAGCATATGGGACACATAAAAGAAAGAAATAATAAAGTTCACGAGTGCACAGTTCGTGAAACACAAAATGCAAATAACAAAAGAAAAAAGTGAAAATAATGTTGTAACAAAATTAGTGTGTGCCAAAAAGGTTCATTTTGGCATTAATAAGCTAGACAGATGCTGTCTGACGCTGGTTTTCTACACCTGATGGGCATTTCTCGTAATTTTAAGAACGTTCACAGTCTGTTCTCAGTCTCAATCTGTCAAAAATACCTTTAAAGTCCCTACATTTTGACAAGTCTTTGACATTGATTGTCGCTGAGATAAGATTGCGACTAGATTTCTAACGTTTTTAATTTTATTACCTACAGGAAATTGTTAAATAATAAACCCAATAGAATACAGTTTAATCTGAGTCATTTTCCAGGTGGATCCTATTGCCCAAGGTATAAGGTACTTACCTATACCATACAAAATTTACACAAGTTGCTAAAAAAAACGAAGACCCTCCAAATGGATCAATACAAAAAATATCTATGGATTAGAAAGACGACGGAAGAAGATTTTAATAAAAAGTCTTCAGATTTATGCCTTCAGCTAATTTACAAAACACTACAATCCTTTTACCACAAGCACCGTAACGAACCCTTTTTTCTTTTTTATTACAAATCAGTTCAAAGCTTTCCACTTCCCCACCTCTAAAGGAATCGACTAAAACCACAAACCCTATTTAGTTAATTGAAAAAATACTAAAGCGTTGCCATCGAACGTGTATTTTATCTCACCCCTTTCTGAGGAGGTCAGGGCCTCCCCAGAGACCTCCCGATTGGTATTCTTTATTAGGGAACTCGAACCCCCATGCCTGGTTGGCACTCGCCTCGAGTAATTGGCGAAATATTGCCAAATATTTGTTACTGAGCAGTTACCGTTTGGAACTGAATTAGGGAGTGTCTTCCCGTTTTTTTGTTGATTAGGTCGTTTTCTTGTGTTGTAACGGCAGTATTTATTAGCAGGTGGTTGACTTCCACAGTTTGGACGACAAATCGAAGCAAATTTAATGTAATCTAATCTATGTAATCTTATGTTAAAGAAGCCATAACATAAATATGATTCAGTAGTTAGTTACTTTTTAGATACAACATTAGTAAAATTATAGTACATATTTTTTTCATTTACTTATAGTTCAAGCGATAGCGACTAGTACACCTATATATAATTATTTTATTTTATTATCTAATGTTGAAACGCCTTATAAAAACAAAACTGAAAACCAGAAACAAAGACATTCTAAAAAAAATTACACCTGTTTCCATAGGTAATTTGAAAAAAGGGCGCGTAAAAAGTAATGGCGAGCACTGTGCAGTGTAGCTACCAAGTTGTACTGGTAGGTACAGTCGTATCCGTAAAAACAGCGACAAGCCCCATCGAGTCCCGAGGCGTCTCGACTTCGCTTTTCAAATATTAAAATTTAATCGCCCGGTTGTCGCGAGTCAAATTAGCCTCTCTTGAGGCAGGGACACAGAGTAGAAGGAGGTCTGTGTCTGTTAAGAAGGGACTTTTTAGGTAAAAAAGGTGCTGTTTCAGTAGAATGAATTCTTGCAGTTTGGTTTAGTAGAGGTGGTTCCCATAATTCAGAAAGTACAAGCGGTGGTAGATTTTTTGTGCACTAACTAGGCTTAAACTTTTGTCACCTTGCTTGAAAATAACACAAGAAAGGGGTTGAAGATGAGAGAAGAGATGTTATGTTAGAACGCACTAAAATTCTGTAGGTACAAGCTAAATTGGCTCTACAGAGTTGCCTAAAAAGGTCAAGTTTACACGTTTAAACTACTGTACCATATCGTATCCGATCGCCTGTGTGTCGCAGTGCTTGAAAACCATAGCAATTTAAGACTCATATTTTAGTAAACTCATTAAGTCGAGAATTAATTAGTTAATAATTAATTAACGAGAATCAGCGTTACTGGGTTTTTACTAGTAGTGTAGTTTAGATTAGATTTTCTGGATAATGTCGCCTCTGTCAAATTTTCTCCAAATACTCTATGCCTCAATAGCGAGCAGTGATACGGACAACAATGTAATTGCCGAAGAGACGAAGAAAACAGTTATTAATAACATTCGCGAACAAAACGCTGGCTCTGAATGATTTAGAAGACATTCTCCTGTCGTGTATTAGCTATTCTAAGTTAATATTCTCCTTGGTCCCCTCGGTGTCGTTGGATTTTATTTTCCGGAGTGACAGCCTCTTTTATCTATGTTTTGAATGAATTAACGTCTGTACTTTGTTTAAGGAATTTGTGTAGGATTTCTTGTTGTTGACTTGTCTTCTTAATATTAAGACATGGGTATTATGTTTGTGATGTTTCTTGAGGGGTAGGTAATGCGATTGGCCTGCGGTTCATTGCTTTTGGTCCTTGTATGTAACAAAATGTTTGTAACATAACATAGCTTCCAGCCTGTATTCTCCAAAGGAGAAGAGTCAGAGTAGAGGTGTACATATAGGTACTTCACCCACATTTCTCCAGTTAAGTAAAACAAAAGAAAGGCATATGAGTTCGTGTCTATGTAAATGTCTGCATGGTTTTTAACACAAAGATGTTTCTCTTGAGTTACGGAGAATCCTTTACAATAATTATAAAACTGAATGTATTTCTCAGATACTAGTATTTTTCATCAAACCTGAAAGCATGTAGCGCAGTAAATTCATTCACAATAACTATGTAGATATTTATTTAATAAGGCAATTATATTTTCCAAGAAAGTGTTGCTAGCTTGCGGCTTAGAGTCTTTTCGAAATTAATAACTTATTTTCACTATATCAAAATATTACTGCATTTTATTTAAGTGCAAGTATGGCTGACTTTTGTAATATACTCGTAGCTAAGTATCTAATCATTAAAGCATACTAGTATACTTACTTCTTCTACAATTTACTTTGCTTGTAAGCTTTATTGTTTTCCAGGTACCTGACTGCTTGAGATGAAAGGAAGTTTTAACTTCACTTTTCTGTTGCTTAAGAGAGGTACCTATCTGGTCTAATGCTCGGTTCCTATAAACAAAAACGAATCGTTTTGCCTACCAATGGTAGCATTTTTTATTGTCAAACTGAGAACTACATATAAATAGATTCGTAAGCAAATTTTACCTGTGATAGCTACTTCCATATAGGAATAGCTAATTGGTAAAGAAACAAGAGTCTTAATTTTAACCATTAACTGTCCGTAGATTATAGGAATCGGCCATAAGTCGAATTTCTTTCGGTAGCAGGCTATTTCTTTAATCAGCCAATATATATTTCGTTTTGTCTGAAAAACTTTAACAATGAAATGTTGTGTGTTTATAATGCAATAATTATCACGATTGGTAAAGGTATTGGTAATCGCATAATATTGTAAAAAAATTCTGGACACATAAGATGTTCCACCAGATGTCATTTTAACGAAGTAATGAATTATAACACATACTTACTCGAAATTGGTCCTTCAATAAGCGTTTTGAGGTTAACACAAACAGCCTTATTACAAAACAAGGGTTATCTTCAGACCCAGGTTTCAATCATGCAGCCATTTTTGAATTGCGAACTTAATTCCGACTGTGGTAACGTTTTGAATACAAAACCGACAAATGAGTACTGGACAAAGGTGTCATTTTTGTATTAAGAACTTTATTTCAATTAACGTTACGTTCTCATTACAAAAACCGGCTCAACGGTTTAAAACATGTCGACAGAAAAACCTTGTTTTGTAATAAGACCAAAAAGGTTTACAATATGACTATTTGAAATTTTGTATCCCTGTAACCAGTTAGTTCCCAGATATGTTACAGTACAAAAAAAATATCACAATGACAGAGAGTAGAAGTTACTCCCCGGCTTTGTAAAACAACTTTTTACAATCCGTTATTTGACCCAAACAATCGACCTTTCCGCCTATGCTCTCCCTTTCAATTCCAAAACCGCCATATCTCCCGCTCCCCGCTACCGCTCATCGCTGCCCGCTGCGCTCGCCACCAAGTCACAATGCCATCGATGTGACCCGGCCATGTCGCCGGTCGCCGTCTGTGGATCGATACAGCCTCCTGCACTTGAGCTTTTTGCTACCACTCCCCGCCCGCCCCCCGCTACCGCCCGCCCTAACCCCCCGCCCGGTCTTGGGCGGTGATATTATGTTGCTATTTTTACGTTTATTTTACTTTTATTTAGGTTGGGAGCCTGATTATGGAAGATTGTCGTGGCTATAGCTTTTAATCAAGAAGTGTGCTAAAAAGAGTATATTGTAATGATCGAAGCAGGTTCAGTAGTTTCTGCCTACACCCTTGGGTAGAGTGCGTGAGTTTATGAATGTGTATGGGTGCTAAGTTTATTTAATTTTAATCAAGAGGTGTTCTAAATCTCCATAGTTTGAAGTGTGAATGAATGGTTAGTTCGGAAGTATTAATTGTTGTGGAGTGAAGATAGTGTTTCAATTTATAGGTTAGTTGTTACAGTTTGTTTTAGTTTTAATTACTCCTTAGTTCTGAGTAAGTGAGTAATATTATCTTTATATTTAAAATATTTATTCCTCAATTTTCATTTCATGATTGCATCTACTACTGTTTGTCTCTGCATCACCCAAAGGTTGACTGGTAGAAAATGCCTATGGCATTAAGTCCACCTCTGTACATTTATGTGCTTGAAGTATTAAATAAATAAATAAGGTTGTTATACAGGAAATTTTTGTTAGAACCAACCTTTGTTTCTATAGAAGTTCTTCATGAAAAAAAAAAACTTGAATCATGTCCTACTATAACTGTCGATCGAAGATTTTTATGAAGAATTTTAGGTACCTACTGAATTCGAGTCTCAAATAAAATAAAAGTAAACTTTGATGATTTTGTACTGTAGGAAAAATCCTTACAAGACCATATGGCTAAAATAATCCACTCTATAAGTAGGAAAAATGTCTCCTAAAATCCGTCCTTACAAGATCACATGGCTAAGATAATTCGTCTTACAAGTAGCAATTAAGTCTGGAAAAATTCGTCCTTATGCCATATAGCTAAGATAATCCACCCTCTAAAGCCTTCTGTCACATAAGATTCGGTACATAATCCCCTACCCACCCCATGGAGGCTTTTTAAAGGCTCCACAGTGACAACGCGACGTTGTCTCTCTCTGCCACGCCCATTGGCGACAAAACCTTCAGCCACGCCTTACGCGACACTTTCCACCAATCAGGGGACAGACTGAAAAGTTTTTTATGTCAACAATACGTAAGTGGGCGGCTTTAGTGGCAGTAAAAAGTTTAAAGGCGTGGTGACTTGGCTAAGTTAATGGAAAGTTTGATGTAGCAATATATATGGGTACCTATTTATGAGTATGTTGATATGTGTGTAGTGAGGTACTCTAGGGATATTGGTGTAGTCTGTGGTAGAGGATAATGGGATAGTTTTCTTGGTTATGACTGAAATGAGACTTCACTGTATAGAAACGTTTTCAGTTGCGGCATGCTTGTTGGACTAAGAATATCGCTGAACATTCTGAATTGTCTTACTTCTTTCTGGCAATGATCTATGTGTTGGTGGTTTTATATGTAACAAATATTAATTTGCAGGAAACTATCTTAAAAAAAAAATGTATCTATAGTCTTTTCACCAACAGTTCCGAGTTCCGGACCGTTGGCGAAAGTAAGGAAAACCTGAGATTCGTAGACGACTCCGCCTTGGAGTGTAAATGTAATGCTGTTCCACAAACGATGGTGTCCTGTATGTCCTGTCAGCTGCACGTTACAGGAACTGATGGACGCTAGTGACGGCGCCAAACAAGTAGCCGAATCCTGGGCCGAGTCCATTTACATTGCTATCGACACGTTAAGAAGAAGATCAACAGTTTCGTTTTGTATTAATTTTCTTAACGAAAATGCAGAACTGTTTGCAGAGCAAGTGTTTTTTTTTTATTAGTACCTATCTATAACTACTTATACCTCAGTGTATCTTTGCCTGTGGTAACCTCTGTGTCACTACTTATGTCAAACTCTATTCAACCTTATCTAAACAAAAACAGTAGCATAAATTAGCATACCATCTTCTATATCCCAAAAATATTTTACAGTCTCATCCACCGTTTCTCCCTAAGCGGTATATAGCGATATAAAACCATAATGACGTATAAACGACAAGGCAAGGCGCATCTTGACCCCCCACGGGGGGGCAGGGGAGGGGGAGGGGTGCCTTCCTTACTAACCTCGCCTTTGTTCACTTCCCTGAAAAAGTATTGAAGCTTAACCTTTTCAGGTCAGGCTTTGTTTTGTGAAGGCGACTTTTTTATGGGCGAAGTTATGGACTACGGCAGGTTGGAGATGCGGCGGGTTCACGGATGAGTGTTAACGCGTGCCCGTGTTCCCGCCAAAGGCGGCAGAGGATGACACCATGGAGTTTTAGTGGGTTGGAGTCCCACATAACTGCACTATCTCCCAGTGGTAGTGCAGAATGCATGAACATTTCTCCACGTTATTCTATGCAAATTAAATAGTTACGCTTCTTAATACTTATAACAAAAAAAAAACATATTAAAAAAAAGAATTGTCAGTCTGTTTGTTTTTGTTTCTTGTAATCTCCGAAACGGCTGGACCGATTTTAGCCGGACTTTCACTGGCAGATAGCTGATGTTATAAGGAGTAATTACTATTATTTTAGAAAAATAATGAGGGTTCTGCGCAAAAAAATTATAACCCATGAAATCAAATTTGTTTACCGACATGCACGCGAACGAAGTCGGGGGCACAGCTAGTTATACTTATATAAAACGTTTCGGACTTTAGTCACCTGTAAAGTTAGAGATGTAATAATTTTCAAGTCAACATAAGAGTAGGCGGTACAAAAGTACCTACTGCTTTTTGTAAGTGAAAAAAAAAATTAAAATATATAATAACGAAGGCCTAATTTAGCATAACTTACGAGCCGCTAAGTAACTTCAACGACCATAATCAAGAAGTTCCAAAAATTAAAATATAAGCCCTCTTTACGCAGCACTCCCAGTGTTATTAAGTAACGTCTCAATTCAATGCGCCAATATTGTGTACTTAACCCTCCAAGTGCGCGCGCTCACAACCATTCATTTATTTTCGCTCGGGGCCCATTCAACCACCTACACTTAATTTGTATATTTTTTACATTATGTAAGCAAGCTCCTTTTGATAAAAGGATCCATTCAGCGGCGATACATTTATTAAAACGTATACGTGTTGGATCTTGAATACCGTCTGAGTGGGTCGTTTGTAGACAGGTCTCAATTAGAGTGCCGGGGTCAAAAGAGCCCTTTCAGAATTTTTCGAATAGAGCTTTTTGTGTATGCGATGTCTCGGATGTTGTTACTTATGTCTACTTTCGAGCTTGCGAGCTTAAAAAATACGTGTCTATTTTGAAGAGAAAAGGTGCGTATAAAGAAATTGTTTACTATATTCGGTGGTCATTGTAGGTTCTTAAAGACAAGCGGGTAATTGCGTAACACATTAACAGTTGGAATTACTTTAATTTTGACAGTTCAACAACATTCATTGCGTTATTTACGTTGTTGAGCAGACAAATTTTTCGAACATACGAAGCAATGGATTAGCAATATCCTTCAAAATGATTCAGATTGTGATTTATAGTGCGTTATGCAATTAGTGTGCACTAATCAGGGCTTGCTCATACATAGACCCTCTGACATGTCGCTTAGACTTAGATGTTGAATTAGATTTATTTTACACATACTTAGTTAATTAGTTGTGTTAGCGTGCCGGGTCAAAAGTGCCCTTTCAGAATTTTTCAATTCGAGCTTTTTGTGTATGCGATGTCTCGGATGTTGTTACTTTCGAGATTGCGAGCTTAAAAAATACATGTCTATTTTCAGTAGTCTCCAATTTCAAAGTGAAAAGGTGCGTATAAAGAATTTGTTGGCTCTGTTTTGATGATATTAGTTATACCTGGATAAAGACCAGAAAAAAAGATTGTATTCAAAGCATGTAAACGGCTTCTATTAATAGGTACTTTGGGATGCATATAACTGAGAACATTCTAAGGGGAGAAAACTCTGCTGCTCCATACATTTATGTTCGCATAACTCGACAAAATTTAGAGAAAGCTGATATTTTCGCGTTTTGTTTTGGTCCCATAATAAAAGTTGTTTAAAATTATGAACACAATGACACATTAAGAGGTTTTCAGTTATTTCAATTCCACCTTGTATTATAAATAATTAGAAATTATAAAAGCATCATTTAGTTTAGTAGGTACATAAAAGTCATGAACATGGCTTTAACACTAACGTGGCCTTTGTCACCCTAAGGGGGATGCGCTAAGTAACTTTATATCATTGGAAACAGTAATACAATTCCTCGAGTTAGAATTGGCCTCAAATGTCATGATTTCATAAGATAGTCATTCAGTAGGGTAATATGAACTTAGAGAGTTGTACTGATGATTTTTATGATTATAATTCTATAAATAAATATTTGTTACGGCGAATCATATTTAGATCAACGCACAACCTGATACTGGCCTGCTAATTGCAAAAAAAAACGTTAGGAATTTCGCGGGCACCCTGACTCTTTCGCCTTAAGAAAAATCAAGTATTCCAATATACCTAACAACAGTTTCAGTTCTAACTTTCATTTTCAATTAAGCGTGGAAATGAAGTACCTATTTACTGATTTCGGTTACAAGTAAGACATTATGCACGGCCATAAAGCTTGGTCCTGTGGCCCATGATAGCTACAAACTAGTCGCAATTGGCTCTTCTCAGAAGACATTGTGACCTGATGGCTCGAGGCACGCGCCTACATTAAAATGATTGGGTGTGACAAATGGATAGACACGGTGAAGGAGAAATATCGTTATTTTCGTCTGTTATGGAAATTAGGTACTAAAAGGAATAGTGAAAGTGAGTTAGGGCCGCCATTTCCAAACTTAATAATATTTGAAATTCTGGGTAGTTGTCAAAATACTTTGTCATTAGATATAATAATTATAAATTATTGAAAAAAAATATTTTCCTATTTTTATTTCATATATTAATATTATACTATATACATTAGTAATATACATCTAACAGACTTAAAACCAATATTAATAATATGTATCTGTATGTAAGAAAAGAAGGAAAGAATCATAGGGCATCAAAAAATTCGCCACAATCGCTGTCAACAGGAAAATACTTTTTCATTTCTCATACTCGGAAAGCAGTGTTTGTTTGATCCGAATAGCGGGTGGAAGATGCTGCTTCCCACCTTAGGGCGGGAAAGACTCATAGTAGTTACTTCCCTCTCTAGGGCGGGAATGAATTTTAAAAATAGAACTAAGTTGGTTAGGTAGTCAGCTGCGATTTTTTTACATAATTAAGAAAAATGTTGCGGTCTTATGCCAGCCAGTATGAATTAAAAATAAATACCTATAAAGCGGGACGGCCCGCGGCGGTGACGCGGTGTATTCCATTTTTAAAATAGTACACAAATTGTTCTAACATCTCAATTAATTTTAAATAGAGGTACCTACTATTCATGTTATCACTATCAATAAATATTTTAGAAAAAAACACAATTTTTTACTTTCCTTATATTCGAAATGAAAAGTAGAGTGTTTAACACGGGTGAAAGTCATCAATTCCTACTCGGACTATAGCCGCCCTCGCTAGCTCGGGCGTCTAATTTCCTCGTATGGGAATTGATTCCTTTCGACCCTCGTATAACAATCTACTATTTCATTTCTCATACTCGGAAAGTAGTGTTTGTTTGATCCGAATAGCGGGTGGAAGACGCTGCTTCCCACCACAGGGCGGGAAAGACTCATAGTAATTACTTCCCTCTTTAGGGTGGGAATGAATTTTAAAAATAGAACTGTAGTCAGCTACGAAATGTTTTACATACATTAAGAAAAATAGAAAAATGCTGCAGTCTTGTGAGTGTATAAACAGCCAGTGTGAATAAAAAAAAACCTATTAAGCGGGACGGCCCGCGGCGGCGGCGGTGACACACCGCGTGTTCCATATTTAAAATAGTACACAAATTGTTCTAACATCTCAATTAATTTTACATAGGTACCTACTATATGTTATTATTATCAGTAAATATTTTAGAAAAACCACTATTTTTTACTTTCCTTATATTCGAAATGAAAAGTAGAGTGTTTAACACGGGTGAAAGTCATCAATTCCTACTCGGACTATAGCCGCCCTCGCTGCGCTCGGGCGTCTAAATACCTCGTATGGGAATAGCTTCCTTTCGACCCTCGTATAACAATCTACTATTTCATTTCTCATACTCGGAAAGTAGTGTTTGTTTGATCCGAATAGCGGGTGGAAGACGCTGCTTCCCACCACAGGGCGGGAAAGACTCATAGTAATTACTTCCCTCTTTAGGGTGGGAATGAATTTTAAAAATAGAACTGTAGTCAGCTACGAAATGTTTTACATACATTAAGAAAAATAGAAAAATGCTGCAGTCTTGTGAGTGTATAAACAGCCAGTGTGAATAAAAAAAAAACCTATTAAGCGGGACGGCCCGCGGCGGCGGCGGTGACACACCGCGTGTTCCATATTTAAAATAGTACACAAATTGTTCTAACATCTCAATTAATTTTACATAGGTACCTACTATATGTTATTATTATCAGTAAATATTTTAGAAAAACCACTATTTTTTACTTTCCTTATATTCGAAATGAAAAGTAGAGTGTTTAACACGGGTGAAAGTCATCAATTCCTACTCGGACTATAGCCGCCCTCGCTGCGCTCGGGCGTCTAAATACCTCGTATGGGAATAGCTTCCTTTCGACCCTCGTATAACAATCTACTATTTCCTGTTCGACAAACGTGGTTTTGTATTTATTTGTATAGTTAGTAACTTAATTTAGTACCTAGTGTAAAAGTTATAGTTAGTTGTGTTAAATATTGTAAAAGTTAAGTTAGTTGTGTTAAATATTGTAAAAGTTAAGTTAGTTGTGTTAAATATTGTAAAAGTTAAGTTAGTTGTGTTAAATATTGTAAAAGTTAAGTAAGTACTCGTATACTCACATTAGTTTCTGACAAAAATAGACAAAAGCTGCAAGAAGACAATTTCCATAAAGAAAGAGTTAGATAAAGATGCAGATCGATAACAAAACATCCTCTTAACATCGCTCGCTAATTGCTTAAGAAAAATTAATTCTCGAAAAGGGTTCCCTGTCCCGAACGAGGCCCAAAGGACCACCTTAAGGTTCAGTACGAAAGAGTGAGCGCACACTCAAATAATTGAACATCGCACACAAAAATATGTAAATGAGTTTTCGCTCCGTGAAAATTAACTTTTTCATTATGAATTATGTCCTTGATGTTGTCTTCGAGACGTCTTTTGGGAGTTTTTCGAGATTTTACAGCTTTCTATGTGAAGGGTTGAAGGTAATTTGAGCGCGAGGGTCGAAAAAACCCTCGCAGTTTGGAAGGGTTAAGTGTTTTCGAGTTCTAAATAAATATTGAGTTTCCTTGAATGAAGTTTTGTCGTAAAGGCGATTTAGAAACAAATGAAGTGTTGTTTGTTTTTATTAAGGTTTCCGGATAATTTTGGAGGATAGATACATTTAAATGCTTCAAAATAAAAGCTATACCTATTAGAATCCACGATTTAGATTAAATATTTGGAAGATTCAATTTTAAAATGGAACACTAAGCAACTTTGTGTTTTAGTGAGTAACGAGATCCTGGACAGTGGTTACGGGGAGTGAAGTCCAGTCTGACAACCGGTCCTACCTAGGGTATCGTGTTACTCAGTAACTGGGTTGTGGAGGTCAGATAGGCAGTCCCTCCATGTAAAATACGGGTGCTGCATCTGGTTAGACTGGAAGCCGACCATAAAAATAAAATAAAAACATAGTTGGGAAAAGGCAGGCAAATTTCATGTTTTAGTGAGGCTTAAAGTGAATTATTGTGTTATGTTCAATCACTAGGTAACCTAATACCGAAGATTTACCGATATCATTATCATCATTCCCCAAAGAAGGAAGTTGGTTAATGATGATTATGAAAAGTACTTTTTACGTCAAAATTAAGTGATGTTTTAAAACTGGATGAGTTCGGTGTCTCCTAAATAACTAACGTAGTCAGTTGATGAACTTATATTTATTTATGTAAATAGATCTTCTACGAGACACTTCTACACGTCAATGTTTTAGTCAATTTTTGAAACAAGATGGCGCCGGCTTTTATTTCGGCTTCGTATCTTACTTGCAATGTCAACGTTAACCTTATAGAGGTATGAGGAACAGGGTGTAAAGTTCACTTACTCTATAGAAAAGGGAGGATCCTCCGACCAGACGGGTGTTGTGTCTGGCGGGAAACTGCCCGATGATTCATGTCGGGCCGTTGTATCTATGCTAGTTACGCGGTAAACTCTGCTTGCGAGATGCAGGATTTTGTGACGTCAATTATTAATACCTATCTTAATTGGCTATCATGTTCTCAAGCTGACTCAGCTCATAATTATTTGACTGCATACAAATAACATGGTGCTTGCAAATTACAATACTTGCACAGTACAGGTTAACTTAACGTCTCAATCTCCCGTGTGGGTGTTTAACGGATTACTGACAGTGACTGTCCTATAATGGACGCAAATATTACGAGGCTTGCCACATATACATAGGTTGGAAGAATTGACAAGTGACTTACAGTATGTGTGGTGCAAACTGTAAATATAAGTTGGTTAAGTGATTTCAATGTTCAGCGTTGCAAATTGTTTTCATCAAAATGGCCCATTGTCATTTTGTCATGTAACTCTTTTCAATTTTACGTAAGTGGAGATCGGTGGATATTTTGCACAGTCTATCATGTAAAAGGCGAAAGATATGTGGGTTTTGAAGGGAAACCAGGACGTATAGGTAGGAGTTAAACAGTGTATCATAACACTCAATCAAAATCTACAATGATCTGAGTCAACGTAGCATTTCTGTTACTATTTTTGTAAATTGCTAAAAATAAGCCTCCTTTTAAAGTACTGCTGCCATTTTCTTACCAAAACTACATATCATCTTCTTCAGGAAACAGAAAATTAAACAAATATTTATTTTTAATACTAAAGTTTTGAGTCCATTGTAGACGCACTTTGCATAAAAGGCCAATAATTGTAGATCAGCGACAGAAGATCGACAGGCGATAGCTCGCAAATAGTATCGTTCATTCAATACGTTCAACATGGCGGCGAGTGAATGAATGGATGATTGAGTTGTTAGCACTCGCAGATTGTTCGTTTGTTTATTTATAGTTATTTTGCATTGTCTCCTGAAGATGATGGAAAATTAGCTTTTAAAAGATTCAGATATTGGTACATAGATAAAATACAGGCTTACAAAAGGTAATCTGGAGAGTATACATAGAGTATTGCCATCTTCATACTTATGTGTTATGATAGCTGCCAAGCTGTCTAAAAGATAAAACTAAGTAGTTGCTGGTAGAATTAGTTGATCATAAGCTAAGTAAGTTAGTTAATTATGCTGAGCGATGGCCGTTTTGCGTGGATGTGACGCATATTTTCCCCAACTTGTTATTTTTTTGTGTTTGTGTTCTTTTTCTGCGTCGTTTACCGCAAATAAACCTATTTTTTCTTTATTTCTTAAGATATTTCAGTTTTGTCTGAAAAGAATCATCGGCAAAACCTATGATCTTGCAGGTGTCTAGCGTATGTAGGTACCTACCACGGATATCGATGGTACCTACAGTCAAAAAAAGTAATAAGTATGCAGGATCGTCGGATATAGTTGAAGTTTAGTAAGAAACCGATGTATGTTGTCGACTGAAATTTAATTTGATAAATGAGCTGTTGGTTTTCTATTTTATTTGAGAACATCCATCGATTTCTTACTAAACTTCAACTATATCCGACGATCCTGCATACTTATCTCTTTTGTTGACTGTACATAGATCATTGACCTATTTCCTAGCCAAAACTTATGAATACACTATAGATACTTTGCATATATCTTATTGTATAATAAGGTCCATATTATCTATTAATTTTATACCAATAATGAGCGGCATTTTACTTTCTAACTTGACTTTATTCAACTGTACTTTTAAGCCATGAAAAGTGACTATTACATAGTTTTGGTTAGTAGGGCACACTGTAGTTGTGAAACTCATAACAGCTTTGGCTAACATGTTAGTTTTTGTTTAAAACGCTATGGAGGGCACTTTCCTACCCCGACGTGGAAATGTATCGGCACACACGCTTCAATTGTAATCCGACTAGAACGATGAGCTATTAAGGGAGAATGGACAAGTGGAAATTATTTTCAAGGGATTATTTAAATACAAAACAAAGCTTCAAATTAAGCTCACAAGAGTTTTCAGAAAAGAAAATTTACAGTGGATTGTTGATTGTGCCCTCGATACTATTATAGTGTTAAATGGACGAATCAGACAATAATTTCTTGAGTAATTAATAACAATTGTCAGAGAAACTGTCATTGCCCTTTTGAATCTGTGGCTATACGAGTATAATATGTTACCGAAAGACATAAGAAATTCTTCATCAGTGAACATTCTTTTGGCTAACCAACATTAATAAATCATTACTCATATTATGTACTCGATAGATCGAACGACGATGTTTATTAATTAAGATATTTTGTTAAGCTTCTCATATTTAAGTGAACTATGTACTTATGGTCTTTTTGAAAAATGAATTTATTTCTTTAAACCGGAATGCTATTAGCTAAGGGGTTTGATCTTTCGTGCTAAGAAAACTCATTTTTATTAAATTATAACATTAATTCTATAACGGTGTTACTGACATGTTTGTACTTGATAGACAGCCTTACGACCTGTGTATTTGAACTGTCGACCTATCTGTATCTAGCTTAATGTCAAATACAGAGCGATTTTGGACAGCTTAGTCAAATAGGTACTGGTGAAAATTACAGATTTTCATGACTTCCGTTATGAACATGACGGAAACGCTCTTCAAGGAAACCAAGCCATGATTAGAATTTCTGTCCCAAAAATATGAAATTAGAATATCATAGAAAGAAAAATCTTCTCAAAATAAAAAGCACATTTCCACGTTTCGTAGCTCTGTCCCCCGTCAATATGGTAGTTGGTTCAGCCGAGTATTATGCTCGCTCACCGGAAATAATTACAAACATGTAGTTACGGTGTTAAAAGTGTTGCCGCGTTGTTCACAACTTCGACGCCAGCCACTACCTACTTCTGTGGAAATGTGGACTAATAGAGGACCCCCGGGCTTGTGTAGGTATAGGTATGTACTAATTTTCTTGTTTTTATGGGTATCTACCAAGATACTATGGGCAAGTGCTAATCTATACAGCTATTGGCAAATGATAAATGATTTTATTTCTGTAAGGAGGTTTGCACAAACACTTTTACACGTCAATCATATTTTTTAAAACTAGATGAGGTCAGCGTTTCCTATCTGACTACTTTGAGAAGAAAGGCTGAAACAAACTCAGAGGTCACAGTTTCTTTTAAAGTCCAGACATAATCTTGGTCATTTTATATGAAGACCATGTAGATCGATGTCTGAGATGGTCTTTTGAGGAAAGAACCATACAGATTGAGTGGACCTGTCCAGTCAGTGCACGCATTTGTCAGATATCGTGCAAAACAACAACACAACATTCTTAAGGTAATTTTCTCGATTTTTGACGATTGACACGTGTTTTCTTTAGTACTTCTTCGTGTTAACGAACGAAACGGACGAAAACATGTATTGACGTCAAAAATCGAACAAACCTACATACTTGGTCAAATAAAATTTGCAAGCGAAAGTCCGCTGATGTGATGGGTGATCTAAATATGATAAAATGAAAGAAAAAATGATTTGATGTTTTTTTTTTAGGTCATTCACCGATATTGCAGTTTTTTTGGGTAAACTTCACATATCTAAATGATATCTTAACACGATAAAACAAAAAAATCAGATTTTCCCAACAATATCAATAGTCTCAACTTCAACTTGAAGTAAATACAAAAAAAATCTGTATTTTTTTTTTCGTTTTGTCATGTTTTGATATCGATACCCATATTACCCATCACATCTGAGTTTCATCAGAGTTTCGCCAGTTAATTTACTTTGACCCTGTATGGCACCTTTAGAGATATTTCGTCGTTAAGGATGAAAATGGTATACTTAATAATTTTTTCACGAAGATGGAGGGTTACATCTTCGACTAGCATCGTTAAAAATATATAGGAATACCTACATCAGCGATGTTCTAAATTATATTTTAAAGGGTAAATTTAAGGTCACGTTAAAATCTATCAAAAACACGTTCTCGCCATCTGACCTAGGTATCCTACAGCCGAAGCTAGTTCATCAAACTGTATAATCATTTCCTAGAAGTCGTGTGTATACGTCATGAATTCCTAGTACCCAGTAGTAGTAGTATTACCAATACTACCTACTATAGTATTCCAGTGAACTCTAGGACTAGTTAAGGCTTCGACCTTAACAATGTGAACTTCCAACTTGAAGTCAGGGGTGTTTGAATAAGGCATGTGGTTCATTCCCACGAAGTTAAGGTAACCAATTCGAAATTTGAAAAGTACTGACAAAAAGCCGGACACTTAACTTTTTATATACTTATTTCTTTTTTTCAGAAATCATTTAAGTTTTTTTATTTAAAAAAATCGCACAATTTCCGGACGGGAGACTAAAAAGTAAGTAAGTACCGATTAATACGTAATACGTTTATTTTTTTCATCACATAATGATAATTTGTTCGTTAAATACATACAAGTGCATACAAAAATCCGCACAAAAAAGAAATTTAAAAAAAGCCGGACGTTACCGGAAAAATCCGGACAGATGGTAACCTTACACGTAGTGGACGGGAGTCTTAATAGCTTTACCGACTTTCCCTATGAGGTATGCACATGACGCTCTTGTTTCAGTTAAAAATGCATTGATAGGGTAAGTTTCTTGAACTATGGCCCTGTGGGGTAATTGCGTAACATATCTACTTACAGTAGCGAGTGCTCTCATTTTGACAGTTCAACAACATTCATTGCGTTATTTACGTTGTTGAGCCGACAAATTTTTCGAACATATGAAGCAATGGAATAGCAATATCGTTCAAAATGATTAAGATTGTGATTGAAAGTGTGTAGGTTAGTTTTTCGTGCGGTTTTTTCTTACTAGGTATTTTGGTTACCTACATTTTCTTGATTGCTGCACAGGTTGCCTCCGGAAAAATTCCTGTTTTCAACTTTTGATTCATTTTTGCTCAGTCTCCATGCTATTATTGATAGGCCCAAGTCGAAGATACCTAAGATACCTATTATTTCTTTTTGTTCTGCCGTCACATCGACGCGCAACTGAAACCATGAATTCAGCACATGATTATAGACGCGTAGAAGTTTTTCATCGGTAATAAAAAAAAAGAAGTTGTTTCGTAGGAAAGTGTAATATCTACGCAGTCAAAATGTATGGAACAGCTTTTTTTTAATACCCCACGAAAAATTTCAACGCTCCCCAGTGTTGAATTTTTTTTATTTTTTTTTATTGTGGTTCAGAGTCATGGACTGAATCCATGGAAACATGTTGCGTGTCAATGCTGTATTAGCAAAATATTGTTGGACAACAATACTTCTTCATTACTCATCGCATCTAATTAAACAGTCAATCCTCAACTTCGTCCATCACCGTCCACTGTGTACACGGCCACGAAAATCAACTACCACCTAAACTATAATGAGTATTTGTCGCTCGGCCATTAGACACTCATTCCTCCCCAGCCCCCCTGGGAATGCCTCACATGGTTTATTCAGAACTCGCCAGGGTCCCCTCCCAGTCTTTACTGCTAATTTAGTAGCACGTAGTTAAGAAGTGTTGTTTATTTTGTGTTTTATGGTGGACGAAGGCTTTTGTTTTGTCCTTGGGAAATTGAAAGCGTGTAGAATGATGAAGATTATGCCCACGGAAAGCTAAGAGAGAGCTTACAGATTTTCGATATGGATTGTACTCGCTCGCTGCACAGTGGTCCAAACATCGTCGTACGTATATAAATTCTAACTACATATAAAAATCTCGTTTATAATCGTCGGTCGATTATTTATTCGCTCACGTGAAATTGCGAAAAACTCATACTAACCTATTTTTGTTACGCCCTTTTTCATCTAGAAAGAGTGTGACTTTTTCTTTGTAAAAAAAAACACAGTATCAAATCCAATTTTTTTATTTTTTCTCTTGACATCGGTCACGCCTGTTGGAAAGCGATGGATGATTCTACGACAAAAAATCTAAACTCCATGATTTCCATTAGCCAGTGTAAATTATATTTATGTTTACTCAATCCTTGTCAAAGGATCAGAGCGGTCAGTGTTTGCGTCCGCTTGATCACTGGCTCGCCTCGGGCGCAGCCAATCGGAATCAATCGTTGATATACACAATCATTATTTTAATTACAAGTTAGATATTGGCACTGAAACTGTGATGGTAATGTAAACCCAGATTGAATATACTAGATTTGAGCTAGGAATTTGAGATAACTTTTAAGTTTTGAACAAAACGAACTGAGTTTCATATACTAATTAATAAAGTTAAAATTCCATTGCAACCAAAAATTTATTAAGACCTTTCACAAATGGTCACTCAAAAATCAACTTAAAATACATTGGAATGTGAATTATTTAAGATTATGAAAACTTCTACATATAGGAGTATTTTTTCAAGTGAAGTTCAGTTTTAATAATAATACCTACGTACCTAGTTGCTTTCATATTAAAAAGAAAATGGTAATTTCCAAAAAAGGGAAATGGCAATGTCAGCTTTACAACAGCTGTTTGAGGTTATAACGGATTAATTAAATGACTTCACTTTAAAAAAGTTAAGTGTGAGGGGCTTGTGGCTAATAACAGCCGCACAGCTCGATCAATCAGGTTAAGCCACGCTTCCCGCGGTTGGTTCGTGACTCGGAAAGCTGGTCCCGGCTGTCATTCGTGGATCTTTGACAGTCGTTACGGGTCGTCAGAAGCCCGCAGATCTGACAACCAGTCTTACCAAGGGGTATTACCCAGTAACTGGGTTGTCGAGGTCAGATAGGTCGTCGCTCCATGTAAAATACTGGTACGCAGCTGCATCCGGTTAGACTGAAAGCCGACCCCAATATAGTTGGGAAAAGGCTAGGCAGATGATGATGACTTTAGAAAAGTTAATCGAATTTAAATTTACAGAAAGATGTTTTTGGAAAAGGAAATTATCAGTGACGGGTATTGCAAGTATGATACTATTTATGTTTATGTGATTTTTACAAATATATCGGCTAGTGTTCTAAACACTAGCCGATATATTCGTAAAAATCTCACCGTGAAAACTAATGTGAAGTGAGTTTGATCTGAGCTGCCAATAGTGTCAATCCCTTGCATCAGGTGGAATGGCAGCTCACTTCATACTCTCTTCACCAAAGTTTTCACGGTGAAATTTTTACAGAAAAGGTCGACTAATACTGGACTGAAAAACATCACACAAAATAAAACAACAACCTTTAGCAGTTCTTAGTAACTCCAAACAAAGTAGCTCTACATTTACCAAGAAATACATATTTTAATGCACTTTTGTAAGAAGAAAATTGCCCCCATATTTTCTTGTGTTGTCACACAGTGGATAAGTCATGACACCTTGACACGAATGATGTATGTCGCGAATTATAATGAACAGGAAAATCCACGTGAAAACGTATAGGGTTGCACGATCCGAATAGCGTTGTAACTTTTTCTGCAGGTTAGTTTTACTGAAAAGTATGTAAGTAACTACGATACGGATTGCTACGACGATATTTGAATGTTGAAAGTTACAATGAATGCGAGTTAACGTTTTATTATTTATGAATTAAAAACGAAAAGTAAAAAAACAAATCTGTCGGGAAATTTTAAATAAATCTATTTATTTTTGAGTTAAGGTTTAATTTAATGATTCTCTTACAGGAAGTTTCAGTATATCTTTTTTTTACAAGTGTGTTCAGCATAGCCATTCAAAACCACTCGCTTCCGTACCGTATCGAACATCAACCAATGTTATCGTAGGAGTCCTCTAAACGCTGTTCACAAGTCCAAAACCCGATAATTTTGTCAGTTTAAATCAAATAGATGACCGCTATTCTGCCGAAAGCTGTTTGCCGGGGGCAAGGCAAATCAGGTTACCGAAATGTGTCATTTTCGATACGATAGCGTGTCGTATGATAGCTATGCAGATATTATTTAAAATTCACAGTTCTCATAGTAAAAATATCAACCGCGACCGTGAAAAAAAGAAAACTGTTTTCCGAGTTATAATCCTTTACCAACCCTCCGGCAAAAATATTCACAAATTCAGATATGCGTGGCATAAGTAACTGCCCCCTAGAGTGGCATATACCTCGCATGCATAATACTGCCTCTGCTTGCCCACCAGAGCGCGCACCGTGAATATATTCCGCTTCTTACCTCAGCCAAATCGTTCGTGAATTTGTTTCTAACATATAAATTATATGACTTCGTACGATGTGTCATGAATATTGTATGAGAGGCAAATTGATATTATGCCCTCGTCTGTTACACATTGGCTTTTATGCCTTTTTTCGCCCAAAATTGGTTTTTTATGCCCCCAATATGAGTTGTGACCGAAATGTGTAAATTGGGAGCGTAATGAGTTTGGGATAGGTGTCTGGTGTAAGCTTTGGTGATGGTTTCATGTGTGTAGATATTTTTGGTGGATTATCGATGATGGAAGGTGGGCTGTTGTCTGTGGGGAGGTGCTGCATATGCACTTGAGGTCTCAGCCGTCCGTGAAGCCCCATCTGTGGAGATTGTCTGTTCCACCTTCCATCCTGCGCCGCGTGCCCTGTCACCTTTGCTTATTTCTTAATTTCTTACGTGTTTGACAGGTCATCAGTGTTGTATGGATCACTATAGAAACTTGTTGACAGACACGTTTTTTCTACGGCGCGATTTATACGCCACCGTACACTCACAGAGAGGAGGCCTGTTGTCCCAGCAGAGGAAATATTATAGCCTGTGTAAAAATGGCAGACCATCTATGAACATATCTGATTTCAGGTTACAATACTTAAATGTTTACTTTATGAACATAAAATAAGACCGATTTCTCTTTTTAGCAAAGGTGCTAGTTGCCTACCTAATAATACAAAATATTCTAGGTTATTTTTTATTTAAATTAGATAAAACTACTTGTAAACCGAACTATGTCTTAGCATTCCAAATACAAAATAGAACGGTACGATCCCTTGAGAGCGTCCGCTAATTCGGCTCTGCGTCGGCCAAAGCCGAGGCCGAACATAAATAAAGGCCGAATCGCCACAGTGACCACAAAACCGATAGTTTAAGAATATTCCCGCGTATAAATTAAACAGTACTCGCTGCCGCGCAGATTTCCCTAATGGTTGACTGTGGTGTAGAAGGGAGAGCTGATCTTGATACTTTATAGTTTCGTAAGCGAAACTGCCTACCTAAAACTATACTAGACTCATCATTTTACTATACACTGATGATTTTTCACGTAAATGTTCGATTCAGGTAACAAATACCCTGTTTAGGTACCATTACAGTGTTCAGTTTATTTTAGCGTATGTCAGTCTTGATGGTAAAGTACGTTTTACCTATAGGCTTCTAGGTAAAACGGCAATAGTAGCTGTTTGAGAAGCTACAACGGCAGTAAACACAATCTCTTCTCTTTACATCGTATTAGAACAATATTCATTATTGGATAGAGCTTGAAGGTTATTATAAAAATCGATAAACCAATTCCACTTTATCTACAACCCCATATTTCCATAAAAGTATCAAAACCATAAGCCCCGGTGTACACGACACGATACATCCGGGGAGCGGTCGGGCCGGTAAAGACAAGACGCATGGCCGGCACCAGACAGCGGCCTTACACCAGGGATACACAGCTACAACTAAATACCAGCTGCGGTTCGTGTATCTAGATTTCTTTAAAGGTTTATGTGTTAATGTCGGGTTGGAGTGCTACGTAGCACGTGCTGATTTTTGGAATGTTAGGGTAATGAATTTGTTTGGTTTTGTCTTGGTTGTGTCATGAAATGTACCTACCAATTCAAGACTGTATGAAGCAACATTTTTGACGATTAAACGTCACTTAATTTTAATCAACGTTTATTAATAAACTCCTGAAAGTGCAGACGTAAGTTAGATTTCATTATTGGTAGAAAGTTGAAAAAAGGAGGTTGGTCTCAGGAAAAATTAGGGCATTTCTTGAGAGTAAGAAAAATGGGAACCCCGATTCAAAATTAACACTGTCAAAATAACGTACCTACTTACGTAACTTAAAAATTTTGAAAGGGTTTCGTCTTTGTCATGAACACTGTCAATTTCCCTTTTAAAATCATCACAAACAATACACAAACTATAAAAACGAACGGCGCCATAAACGTCATAATTTCTAATTAATAAATGCATTTTAATATCCGGAAAAAATATTAAAAAACCAACTAAACAACCCTCTAATAGCTGGGTGGCCAACACACCATCTTCCATTTACCAAATTGAGTGAAATATGCATCCCCAAACACCGCGAGAGACATTAAAAAAAACGCCTACGAAACTTTTAATATTCTAATAAGACTTTGATTTAATTTCCTTTTACCATTATTTATGTACGGATCCACGGTGTAAAGGCGATAAGTCTGTGTTATTATAATTTTTTTCGGCGAAGATTTTTTTCGCTCCCCTCTAGTTTGACCCTTTGCGTTTCCGAGGGTTGATTTTGTCACAGAGTACAAAAGGTGTCACAGTTTTACTGTCACGCTGTGGCTTTTCTTTTTAATTGATTCGCAATTATTTTGGTCTGTGGCGTCAGTTGTTACGTAAGTGTAACTGATTCTACACCTTATCACTTTCAAAATAGAGTTTTATTTTTTTTAACACACATTTCTCAGTATTTCGTGGTGACAAGCATAACAAGGGTTTAAACAACTTGTTGATCGGTTTTGTTGCGACATATCCGACTATTGTGAACACGTCACCGTACAATGGCAGTGAATTGGAACTTTCAGTCACAATGCTTTTGTAGGGAAAAGGGGCGCTGATCCTTTCAGGAAATGCTTAATAAAAAGGTTGAAAGTTACATTTGTATTCCTTGGAAAGGGAAGAGCTTTTCATACAAAAACAAGAAAAGGTCTTTTATATCCCAGTTTTAGCTTGGGCTTTTGACAGGGTTGCTTAGCCAAAAGACAACGGTTATTCGGCTAATGTGGAGTGAGTGACTTAATGAGATCAGAATTGTTTTTGAAAACTTATCGTACCCAAGGATTCTGTTTTAGCTAAGTTCTATAGTTACTGTCCTATGACATGTTAAACTTTGCGGGATAGGGCGCTGCCCAACCCAACTGGATCCTTCTGCCGCCTTATTTCTTAAAGTTGTGTCTCCCGTTGTGACCCTTGCATGTGGATTTACTTTCCTAGCTAACCTCTGGAAAAAAAAATACTCATTCCAACATTCTTCAAAAACAAAATATCCATATTTCTGTAATCAATTAGGCGTTTTAATTTAAACGTCCCTAGATGCCCTTAATCCGGCTTAGTCACGGTATTACGACGTTTTCGAAGACATTACGTCATAACTGCTGTGTTTCGAACGCATTAGTGAGTAAGATGGCAAGTAAAAATGTTTAGTGGGTCAAGCGATACGAGAACAGCGGGTTTATAAGCGGAGTGGGGAGCGAGTTTGTAGAGTTTATGATACTTACATTTCAGGATTCGTAAGATGATCTGGCGTAGTGCCAAGCCGCAAATCTTGATTATTGTGGATAGGTATAGTAAGTATGTTTATACAGGCACAGAATTTAAAAGCAAAATAAAATAGACACTATTTTATTTTGGCGTCTCTCTCTAGAAACTTAACTCTGTCTCTAAAAGTTTAAGCCAGCAGAGACGTCCTAACACAACCCAGCATGTTTAGAAGAACAGCTTTCTGTTATAATTTTCTGACCCAACTGTCAATTATAGTAATAGCACGACGAAAGTCACATTGTACTGACAGTAAAAACAAGTGATCGCTCCGGTTTCAACAGATTTCACTTAATGTCAACGATGTCCCGCTCCCCTTTTCTAACTTGGACCACTTTCAAATCCGATAGTCAACGAGGGTGATACCCTTAATGTGTTTGCATAATGTTCGTCATTAAAACATTTATTTCGAGTCAGTGGATACCACCCTTAAACGACGTTTTTTTGCCTTTTGTTTTTAGAGATATCGAAATAATTGTTGATATAATGTTGGGTATGGTAAATGATTGACGAATTTCCAGAAAATATAATTTACACAAAACGTGTTGTTCTCAGTATATGACAAGAACATTTTTCCCTGTTGACAACGATACGGACGAATTTTTTGATGCCCTATGATTCTATCCTTTTTTATATTGTACATATTATTATTATTTTAAGATTCTTCTCCTTCCTCCTCCTCTCCTCTTCTCTCTCTTCTTTTTCTTCCTCTTCTTCTTTTCTTCGTTTTCATTTAAATTATGTATATATTTTAAGATAAATTAATAACTTATTAAAGCGTTTATGAAATAAGTCTGTTGTCGTAAAACATTTTCCGAAGATTTTCACAGTTTAGATTTATTTTCAGTTCTTGTAGATCAAGAACGATATATTTCAATACATTATTAATCTTAGTTATATACACAATGATTAATGAAGTAAAAATTATAGCCAGTATCACTTTCTAATACTAGAGGGGCTTGTGGCTAAGTATTAACAGTCACACGGGTCGATCGATCAGGATAAGCTACGCTTGCCGCCGTTGGTCCGTGGATAGGTGACCATCTTCACATACCAAGACCCCTCCGTGTCTCGGAAAGCACGTTAAGCCGTTGGTCCCGGCTGTCATTCGTGGATCTATGACAGTCCTTACGGGTCAGTCTGACAACCAGTTTTACCAAGGGGTATCGTTGGCTATCGTGGTATCGTATTGCCCAGTAACTGGGTTTTGGAGGTCGCTCCATGTAAAATACTGGTATTCAGATGCATCCGGTTACACTGGAAGCCGACCGCAACATAGTTGGGAAAAGGCTAGGCAGATGATGATCACTTTCTGTTATTTTGTTACTAAAATCACGCTGTTGCTGTGCTGTCGTTTAGTTTTAGTAGAAAATTCAAAGTAGTTACCTTTTAAAGTACGAAACATAATACTTTCCCGTTTTACTAAAAGCCGTTCACATTCACACAACATCCAATGATTGAATACTTGAGCAAAAGACTCAAAGTTTCGCAAATAAAATGAGCTAACGACTCAGTTAATGAGTGTGTCGACTCGAAATGAAAAGTCCAAATGTCGCGAGTAAGTGCGACAACATAAATGATGACAGTGACTTGAGCTTTTGCTAAACGACAACCTTTTAATGAACTTGGGGTGGGTTGTGTAGTGCTAGATATGTTATGTAAAATGTTTTTTAGAACGAATGCTATACTTTTGTCGTTAGAAAATCCAAGTTGAGTTGTAAGTCAACTCAACTGATCATCAACAAGGGAAATTTCTTATTCTCTCTTCTTATTGAAGTGCATTGTTATAAACTTCTGCCAGGTTGTCAATAATATCAAAGACGCCTATGCCAATTTCCGTTTTTCATGCAACTGAGAAAATGTCATATATATTATTTTAAACATTAATCTGGTATTTTAGGGAGAGCCCCATTTAGTCTCTTGTTCCTCAAGAAACAAGAATACTGCGTAATAATAATCTGGATGACATAAGTATCATGTTTTTATTTATATAAGTATTTCAGGTAGTGTTGTCTATTTATCATAAACACAACATAGCTAGCTTAGCTCCCGTTGGATCCGCACCTATTTTCGCGTCTCCAACACTTACAACATGCAACCTCTTAAAAAGGCACAAGCAGAAACCATAAATTTTCACGCCGTCGGCACATCCAACACAGTCATTGTGTAGGGTGGTAATTTGTTGCATAACAGATGAATTATTTGCTAAACTTGCGTTTAGCAAGAGGGTTTGAAAATGTTAGAAAACACAGAGAAATGGAGAGGTGCACTTAGTTTTTGCACTTTAAAGTTTGATGGCGACATTATGAAATGGTTAAAGAGAAAACTGAATATTACATGTGGGTGTCCTTCTTGTTGTATGAAAGGAAAGCACATGAAATAATCGAAAATACGATCCAGCCAACTGGTGAAACATTGATTTTGATTTTAATCAGTTATCAAATCTCTTGCCAAGGAATGTGATTAGCTGTTATTATTTCAATTAACCAATCACTATACAAATAAATAAATTGAAATGTTCATGTTCCTAGAACGGCTAGCTGTGCTGGCGCCACTGCTGCGACTGCTGAGACCCTCAAGCGGCGCAAATACTGTAACCTTATGAGTAAATACAGTTTTGAGCTTTTTGGGGTCGAAACGCTCGGGTCATGGGGCCCGAGTGGGCTTCTCCTTTTTATTAATTAAGGAAATTTCTCACTGACTTGTCGTCACTTCACGTGACCAGAGAGCTGGGTCGTTCTTTGGCCAAAGAATTAGCATTGCCATTTAACGTGGCAATGCTGCCAGTCTAACGGTGAAGGAAAACATCGTGAGGAAACATGGCATGTTCTAGAACCAAAAATTCGAAGACATGTGACAGCTACCAACCCGCACCGCGTGGTGGATTACGGCCCACTCCCTCTCACCGAGAGGAGGCCTGGTATCATGGCAGTTATTTGGATCATAATAGGCTGATTATGCTATGCTAAAGTCTCTCTTAGAAAAAAGTTATTACAGAATTTATGGAAGATATACAAACTATTTATGTATGTTATAAATTAAAATATTAATTAGTATAAAGTTAGATCACAAACAGTACATAATCTAGTCTTAGTCCGTAACTTTGTGTACTTACATTTTGCAATAAATGAAAAATATTTAAAGTAAACATTGATGATATAAAAGAAAAAGAAGTCAATAGCCTGAAAGATGCCCAAAGTTTCACAAAAAAGTCAAACCCACAAGACAAGTGGACATACCGCGTGCATCGCGTGCGCGGGAGTGCGCTCGCGGGTTATTGCGCAAGCACCGCTCTGCTTCGCTGAACAAGCAGGCCTCGCCTGAATCACTTCCTCTGTGTGTACATACGTCCTCGCCTTGCCGACGGTTTATTCCACTTGGGGCGAATTGGTTTGATCTGCTGTGAAATTATAAATATTTTTGATTTAGTACCTATAACAAGCTTTGCCAATCAAATTGATTGATCTGCTACGTCATGCATCTGCCGCAGTATATAAGTGGTTTTGTAAAATCTGCGACGGAAGGTTAAAGTGTAACAATATTCATGTCGCTAGAAATTAGGTATTCTTCAACGAGCAGGCCCTGAAACGACCAAGCTGCATTTAGGAGTTTTGACTTTATTGACGCGTCTAAAAGACCTCCAGCATGTTTATGTCAAACTTTTCTGCTAGACAATAGAGATGTATATATGTCTCATGTGCTCATAAGGATTAGTAATAAAAATATTAGTTAGAAGGGAGTTTTCCTCGATAAATTTTTAAAAATGTATTTTTTCTTTTAATTAATCAGCGAAAACTATATGAAACAGATGGCCATGTATATTTTTACCTATTGCACAAAATTGCAACAGAAACCCGAAGCAAAACAATATCAATTCTACCGTTGCAAGTAGAACCTACCAACAACGCGACGAAATCCGCGATGTATCATTGCTTTTACTTGTAGCATCCGCAGGGGCGTTATACGGCTCAACTCCCGCGCCGCACACCGAATTACTTAATAAATTATCGTACTTCTAACTAACATTTCAACCACCTAACACAATTACAACCTTAACACCTTAATTTTAAAGTTTAATCTATTCAAGTATTTTTTTCCAGTTTTTAAGTAAGTTGGGCGGATTGTCCTGTCATTATATTTGGAGGTCCTGATGGCAAGGATACGATTTCGTTTGGCAACGTTTTTCCTCCGATAATTTCGTAATATCTGCTGATATACTTGGGTGAAATATTATTTCCTTTAGCGGCGGATTTTGTCAGGGCTTTTGTCCGTAGGTAGTGATGAATTGTGTGAATGACGACTAAATGTAGCTAATTAGGTTGGTAATTATTTAGATTCCCTGTTGTTGAAAATTTAATTAAGACGTTTTGAGTTAATGCTTGATTTTCGTTCGAGAATATGTCTATGCATAGAATAGAATACTCTTTATTATGTACACCATATAAATTACAGACATAAATATAGAAATTTTACAAAGGGTGACATAAAGGGAGGTTTTATCGCTAAGAGTGATCTTTTAAAGACAACTTTTAGATTGATGGGGAAGGAGACACACATACTGTAGGCAGTCTCATATTGGTAGGTACATATTTATACAATACGTAAATAGAGACTAATTTGGACTGCCATTACCAATTTGCTGGTAAGTATTAAAAATATTGCATCAACTCATAACCACTTCTACCGAGACCTAGTCTCCGTATGGCCGGTATATAACTTTCCAGACCGTCACTTCAAACTTTTTCAATACCGTACTTCATATCTCAGAGTATTGTTTTTTATAGGCGGATAACATCGAAGAGGTACGTATTACAGGAGGTTCAATGTAGAGTTGAGGGAACCTGAATGATAAAGTAGCAATAAGTCAGTGACTAGACTATCAGACTGGCTGTGCCTGACGCTTTGTGCTATTTAGGTGAATCCACTCCTGTCACAAGTATATTTGGAACAGTAGAAGGGGTTGAACGGAACGACATGGAAGAACATCATACATAAAGCCACGAAGGTCACCTTCAGTAATGAAGTACACGACCAAGAAGAGAGAAGAAAAGAGAGAAGAGACTGACAAGAAAATTTTCATCTTAGAAAGAGCCCTTGGCATATCCCGATATCGTGTAGGTACCAATGATATACCGATTACTCATATTCTTTGTTCGAACAACCAAGTCAAGGATATATCCTCGCGTGTTAACACGATAACAACGCTCTGATTGTCAAGTAGTACGGATTTCGGCGTCGGCCATCTTGAGAACTCATGTTTTACGTTAGAATTATGAATTTATGAAGCTGTTAGCATAATGCGTGTTTTTAATTGACGTTTATTGAGATTTTTAAGAGGTTATTTATGATAATGTGGGTTTGGGTGCGGTAAGTTAATAACAAACTCAGTAGGTACGTTTGGATGAGCAGAATCTGATTAAGCTGTAAGCTGACTTGATGTTCAGCAACATCTTAATTTATGTTGTATGCTGGAGGTGCCATTTGCGACCGTCATTTGATATGCGCAAAAAAAGCTGGACCGAAGATACGGCCCATTTGGAAGCACTCAATCACCCCGAAGGACATGCCCATTTTGAAGCACTCAATATTGTCTTTTAACGCTCATGGAAAGATGAAAGCCTCAGTCTTGGGAGACGACTCTTGTCTGTTTTCAGTTGTCCTTATTATAGACAACAGAATCCATTAATTTTCGATAAATGCCGTGTTTGCCACGGTTAGAAAAACATGCTAACTAAATGAAAATAAGTCGAAAGAATCAATCCATCAATCAACCCATGTGATAGGTACTTAGATAATTGAAAAACTTAGCCTCGAACTGGCTGATTTATCAAAATTAATACCTAATTATTTAGGTACCTATGGTACAAACAACCATCAAATCCACAAGAATAGACGGTTACGACGAATTAGGCCGTCAATTTAAAATTTACCCAAACAAAAGAAGATGAAGACACAAAGTTGCTCCTAAATACAAAAAAGCATACAAATCATTACAACCTGCCAGTTACAGGCGGAAATATCAAATATTTTCATGTTTTCATGCAGTTCCAACGTTTTTGATACAACCTTCATAGTTTCCACGAGATTAATAAATACATCGAAGGAAACATCGTTTTAATGACAATAAACACGATACTGTTAATACTTGAAGATGGAAAAAACAGATGCTTGTTATAATTTCCGTTTGTTCAGCCGGATGTGTGGATGCAGCACGCGATCCGTGCCCACTAGCCGTGGGCAATGAAAGTGTTATGTATTGGTAATGCTTACATGTTTACTGAAGACACTTCCATGCTAGAACGGTTGAGGAAAGGAAATGTACGAGTAAATCTGTTGTGTTGCCTTGAACGGCCGAAGTTTGGAGAGGAGAAATCGATCAGAGGGGCAATTCTCGTAATTTTAATAACGTTCACAGTCTGATCTCAGTCTCAATCTGTCAAAAATACCTCTAATTTCTCTACATTTTTGACAAGTTTTTGATATTGATTGTCGCTGCGATGGGATTGCGACTAGAATTGACTTTCAGATCGTATTGAATTCGTGATAGCATAAATTGTTTGTATCAACAAACGGATTCTGACGAAATGGGGTATAATAGATTCATGCAACAGGCAGTGGGAGTACTGTGCTCCTGATCAAACTATGTCCTATCTACTTGAGTGTCACAAATGTCTGTCCGAATCTAAACAGTGCCTCTAACGCTACAACAAACGTAGCCACCTACTGGGCCCTATCAAATATTCTATATGTGCCGTCGATACGGAAAGACGAAGAATTTAGCGAGTGTGAAGAGCAGTTAGCTATAATCAGTCGTATACCGTTTCAATTACGATATCCGACTCACATTTTCTTGTTAATCTCTCCACGATTGCATGAGCTAGGTAGGAGAAAACAGCTTATGCCATGGCAGCCTTTAGGGCTCAAACTGGGGCTTACAAAACCACGGCACTATTTAGTGTAACTGGCAATGTGACATATGTGTCAAAACATGACATAATCTCATATTTTCACGACCTATGATGTTCAATAAAGTAGAAAACTGTGAGAAAAAAACTTACAATATTGTCGGATTGTCAAATTGTCGCCTATAACCTATCGCCTGTCGGTTTTATTAAATAGGCTCCAGAGTTCACTAGATGAAGTTGGTATTTCAGTATTGTCACTGCTGGAAGGTCTTTTATCGCACCAGCAATGTCCTCGAAAGTGACTAAAGACGTCATCAGACTACGAGTACATCATTCACATGTCGACCAAAATAAACAGCACACCGACCACGTCAATCCACATACCGAACATAATTATGCCATTCAAACAATCAGATTTTCAATGCAAAACCACTGAAATTTTAACCTTCAAGCTGTTCTGCTTGACATACAGAATAATCGTCTCAAGATTCCAATCCATTCGGCCTATGTGCGTCACGGGCCACAAAAAAGTATACAGTATGTCGGCACGTGTCTATAATTTTGTTTGCCAGTTTTGTACAGGGCGATACTTCGTACAGTGTCGTGTGCAAGTGTAGCCAGAAATATTTTTAATCCAAACAAAATACGGCGCTCTTCAAAATAAATATGTCGGTCGGATCGAGTTAGGAGGGTTGTACATTATTCAAGCCGGTGGGTGTCGTGTAATTGGTAGTAAGTACTTAGTTGGCTGATGCTGCATTCATATTTATTGAGGAAAGTAAATAAGCAAGTAACTATTTACAATGTTTAGCGTCACACTCAAAATGGCCCAGTTTTGAACAGATATCCACTGTGGTTACCAAATGATCTTTTAGGATTCAATAAGAGAAAACGAAGGTATACTGATTAATTCTATAGAACTATAGGAATTGCCAAAATTAGAACTTACTAGCTGATACATCACAGTGACTTAGTATAAAGCACATTGGTAAAATAAACACGATTCGTCCTGTTTATTTTTCGAATGTGTTTGAATTGAACGCATTTGAAAAGTTTAGTTCCAAAAAATCATAACAGATGGCGCTACGCGTACCTTACTAAATCGCCGCAGGTGTAGTGAATCATTATGCAGATTCACTTTTATTTTGATGTTCAGCTCAAAAACAAATTACAAACTTGTATAATTGTGGCAGTCGCTTAGCATTTTAATGGGTATGTATCTAATTAAAATTTACTGTATGGAGTAGGTAGAGTACCTGCTTCATAATACTTAAGAGTATTTTTTTATTACGTTTTACTGAAGTGTTTTTGTTGGTATTATAAGTTCGAGTTCTACAGCGAGAGCATTAATAAAATTGAGCTGAGGAAGCAAATTAGGTTTGTGGAAGGATATTTGAGTTTCAGATGTATCGACGTCGCCATTTTTGGTAGGAGTTTCATAATGGAAAAATACATCGAAAAAGAACAGTTCGTGTAAAAAGGGTAATCTCATAAAAAATCCGAGTTTTTAAGCAAGTTATTATTTGATCTTGAAAGTAAGTATTAACTTGTACCACGACACTCGAACCAAGTGTAAAATCCTCTCAATGCGATATAAAAATCAACGTTGACCAGAGGCGGATCACTTAGGACAAAAAGAGATCTTGTTTATGTTACGTACCGCGAAACTGAGAGTATAATATGGGTGACTGTACTCCGGTACAAGTTATAAGAGAACAGCGGGCTAAGAAATCAAGCGGCTATGCTATGTTATAAGCGGTAGCGATTTGAGGAATAGGTCGAGGTGAAGAATTCACTTGGTGTCTTATTAGTTTCGTCACTTATTGATTTAGCAATATTCTGTGTGTATCGCATGGCATAAACGGCTTATAAGTATGATTTTTTAATCGTTACCGATTTGGCCGAAACAGGTCTTTCTTTTTGGATGGGAAATCATCTAATGACTCCTCCTGCTCTGGGTGGAGCGGAAGGGAGTGTCAGATTCTTACTGACTAAAATCCACCCGTGTTCCTTCTTTAGCCCTTTATGTTCCGGGGCAGCGGTACCCCTTTCGGACGATCCCGCTACCCTGGCAGGCTTCGGCCCTAGCGGGCCCCTTCCTTTATGCTGACATCTCTTTGAGGCGCGCGTGGAACACATCTTTCTTTAATCGTTACCGATTTGGCCGAAACAGTCCTTATATACTTATATGCTACGCACTGTGTAATTGTCTTAATTGTGATGCAAGGTATAAGCTTTTACAGGGTTTTGTCGCTCCATGGTTTAATTAAAGTAAAGGAATAATTTAATAAGTATAAAATAAATTGTAAGTACCTAATTGTGATACTGCAGTGGGATAACACTGTACATGCACAACGAAATCAAATTGATTTCTTATTGGTATTCGATCAGTGTGTCGGTCTTATAAGTTTGTAACCCTTGTGCTGGGTGTTGTAAGTATAAAGGTTGTAAGTATAAAAGTTTACGGGGCGTAGATGTTTTTTTTAAGTCCTAGCTGGAGGCCTTGATTTATTGAGGCAACCACAGGCAAGTCCGGTTAAGCAGACGACAACCTCCTAGGTTGAACTGCAAGATGCCAACCCAAAGAAAAAAGGGTGGGTGTAGAATATAGGCGTCATGTTACGCGTGTCTCTTATGCCTTACACCACACAGTAAAAGAGCTTTGTTTACGCGTGAACCGCGGAACGATACTCGATTGTAACTGTTTCCGAGATGGAGAATAATCGAGCAAGCGCGATACGACACCGAACAGATGAAGGAACACATCTGACAGTTATCTCGCGTTCAAGAGAGGGATTGGACCGATTCCGGCTTAACTTACCTACGATTGGAGGAGTGTTTGATTATTTTTAAAATTATGTTTCGAATTAGAAATGGGGAGGACATTGGGAAAAGTAGATCGATCTGTAGAGAAGATTTATTTCAATTGTGATTTTGTTGTGAACAATTAAGCAGGTTGAACAATAATTAAATTCAACTTAGCCTATCGCAGTTCACTGCTGGACTTGGTTCTCTTCTATGCTGCGCCACAGCACCCTGTCCTCTGTCAAATCCGCCGATCATTAAAATAAACTACTTAAAATTGGACACATCATAGAGAGTAATTATAGTAGGTAATTATACGATTCTAACTCGAATGCAGATATAAACTACTGATCGGATTCTGCTAGGAATAGGTAGGAGCTAAGTTTTTAATAATACCTACCGAATAACCATTAAAATCATAATACACTACCGAAAACCATTCACTTTACCTGTTTGATGGTCAAACTCAAAACAATAGATGTAAGTATAATACTTACGTTTGATTTGTATAAAACCTCCTTGAACATCAAACAAAAAATCTTAAAGAAAAATCCGTTATTTTATTACAACCGCCATGCTTTGTTTTTTAACACGTTCCAAAACGTTTTTAAATATAGAACAATGATTTATTGACACGCGTGATCCAAAGTTGAGGGTTTTCATTGATGTGGTGTTTAGTTCGTTAGTGGAAATATAGATGGCGGTAGTAGTTTGGAAACTCTGGCGCAAGTGGTAAAGGTAGTGTTTTGTCATATTTATATTTTGCAGTCTTATGTAAAGAATCGTATATATTTTGAGAATGAAAATTTAAATATAAAATAAAGAAAACTATAACATTATTATTACCCTTATAATAAAAAGTTTATTATATTTTATTAACAAATAATTTAATTACACTCACTAGAAATGAAAGATTATTAGGCATTTACTCAGATAATAAATACATTCATTGTAAGTAAAATATATGAAAGGGTATTAAAAAAATTAGAAGTTAATTGGTAGATAGATCATAGAGGATTTTATTTCTATAAGTAAGTAGGTTACAAACACTTTACACGTCAATCATATTTTTTAAACTAGATGATAGTGTCATCAGCTGCACTTTACAAGAACTGATAGACACTGGTGATGGCGCCAAACAAGTAGCTGAATTATGGGCCGAGTCCATTTAGATTGCTATCGACACGCTAAGAAGAAGGTAGATTTACATACCTACTGCGAGTAGGTAAGTACCTACTCTAAATCTGCACTAAAAACCTCTAGGTACTAAATTGTTTAGTTGCAAACTAAACAACCGCTCTAAGTTTCTAGGTCTTTCTGTAGAAAATTATTTGTAATATTTGTAGGTACCTACGCGGCTAAAAGCGGCATACCTACCTCTTGCGGTATACCTAATACGGCAAGGGGTAGATATGCCGCTTTTGGCGGAGGATGTGTCCTGTACCTACTACCAAAAAAGTATAAGACTTGTATAAGCCCATATCCTTCGAATAAGTATCTTTATCTTATGCCTTTAGATATACGTGCCTAGAGTTTACAATGTTCCCGTGAATGGCAATAATTTCCCCTTATCTTTAAATAAAAAATTACATAATCTTTAAAACGTAAGTGTTGCGAATCCAATAAGTAACAAACATGTTCTTTAAATAACTAGCTGACTATACAGATAAATACAAAAATAAAGGACATTTAGGCGTCGAAGTACATTAAGTCCGCATCGGTGTCATCCGGAAACGTGCCCAGAGGACTGGCAGCATTGCCACGTTGAATGGCAATGCTAATTTGCTCAAATGCTAAAATGCTCACGTGATGTGTTGACCAGCCGGCGAGAAATTTCCTTAAAAAGGAGACGCGCACTCGAGCGTATAATAAAACCCATAAGGTGATAAAAAAAATAAACGTGAAAGTTTTTCTGTCTGCTTATAAGTAATATAACATAACATCACGTCTGTAATGTCCAAAGGGTTAGGCAGATGTATTCCTATAGTACCTACACCCAAATTTCGCCAGTTACTTATATGTTTATGTATATGTTTAAGCCAATTAGTACTTACTTACTTATTATTTCACTAACTTAAAAAATCTGTATGCTTTATGCAGTTACCGTCTGTCTGCATGCTCACTGGTCACCAATGTAAAACTTCAAGTGAACAAGATTCGATTCTAATTAGCGCACTCACCAAAAAAAAAGTTTAAATTTTCAGAAGTTTTTAAGAGCATGCCGAAACGAATCGAAAGAACCTAAGTACCTATAGGATAATTGAATACATAAAAACTGATGTATTAACTAAAATGTTAATTAACAGCTCATTTCGAACGTCAAAAACGAGTCTAGTGGAAAATTGGAAACGAAACGTTAAAAAAACTAACTAAAAATATTTCAATCCAAACGTTTCTCATACCATCTTTACAATCTCTGTTTGTAAATATTACGATATTTTAAGCAAAAATAAATACTTATTGTAATACTTTAGTAAAGTTTCAGCGTTCCTCAGATTACTCCATTCAAGAGTTCACGATGGAGCTTCCAAGAAATGCTTTTCGCTTTAATTGCAACGTATTTATATTCCAACGAAACAGGTAGAGCCAATGGGTTTGTTTTTGTGGATTAGAAGTTCGTTGAAAACAAAAAATGTTACTGTTTTTTTTGGTATTTAATAGTAGGTACAATTATGCGAGGAGTAGGTACGGTTACGGTTTTTTGATTTGTTTATGAATGTCGGAGATCAAAGTGAAGTTAATTCTAAGATTTCTTGTCCGTTCCTTCACGAAGAGCAATGCGGTCGACATCTCTATAATTAAACACGGAACCGAGTCGGTATGCAATCGTTCGTGTATGGTTATGTGCAATAGTGGCGTATGTGCCTCGTTACGTAACATGCGATGCTTTAGTTCTCCAGTGTTTACAGTGGCGGAGTGCGCGAGTGTCGCGAGTCGCGTGTCCCCACCGCATCGATCCGCTCCGCCCAGCGCTGGCCCCTCCCACCTGCGGCACCCCCCCCGTGCCCCCGACACCCGCACGCCCGCCGCGCCCCCTCACACCCCCGCACCGCTGGCCTTTGTCGCTTGCCGCCCGCGCTCGGTCACCTGTGTCGCACGTCCTCAGTCGCAAAGCGGCCGCGACGCGCGCCACCCGCTTCGCACTACGCGCGCATATTATGACAGTGACGTGATGGAACCCAAAGAGTACGGTGCGGTTCCCGGCCTACCAGCCGGTCTGGACTATTTTATGATGCCTCGAGTGACTCAACCTGCGCCTCAGTTCGATTTCCGCAAGCTCGGCGCCAGCTTCAGCGGCCGAGATGACGACAAGAGCGACGAACGACGGTCGCCCGAGTACCCGCCGGACAGGCGCGACCCGCCGCCGGCCCCGTGGCCTCTCGGCCTCGGCGTCCAGTTCGTCAACCCCGCGACTGGCAAGAAGAGAGTTCAGTGCAACGTCTGCCTCAAGACTTTCTGCGATAAAGGCGCGTTAAAAATTCATTTTTCGGCGGTGCACCTGCGAGAGATGCACAAGTGTACAGTGGAAGGATGCACCATGATGTTCAGTTCGCGACGGTCGAGAAACCGGCACAGTGCTAACCCGAACCCGAAGCTGCATTCGCCGCACGTGAGACGCAAAATATCGGCACACGACGGTCGGTCGTCACAGCCGTTCCCGCTGCTGCCTGCTCTGGCGCGGCTACCCATACCTCCTCCCGGGCTACTGCCGCCTGAGCTGGCAGCTCGCCTGCCACCTTCACTCAGCGGGCCTCCGGGACCACTTCCTCCGCGTGTGCCCCTCGACGATCTCCGCAACTTCAGTGAAATTGAGAAAATGTACAGAAAGCTTCCACATTCGGATGAATATCATCACCGCAGTGCTCTAGATCTTGCCAAACCTCATATTATGCACGAAGAAGAGTCCAATAATTATAGTGAAATTAATGATGATATCTCCGATGATGATCATAAGGATAAGTCTGATGAACGGACTACATCTCCGGTTGTAGAAAGATTGAACTACGAGGATGAACCGGAAGATTTAAGTGTCAATAAAAACAGAGACGATACCAAACCCGTTGTTGTGAAATCTGATAGTGTAAACAGCCGCGCTGACCCCACCGCCTCGGACGATAAAACGTCATCCCACGTTCCTAACAAACGTAAGAGGAAGAGCGGCAACCCTACCCGGTGTTCACAAAACAATGAATACAACGTATCCGATGAAGAATATAATGCGGATTTATTTAGAAACCTGTCAACTCCCAGCTCGAGTCGTGCTGAGGAGGAACCCTTATCGCTCAAGAAACAAAAGCCTGAAAGCACGGAGTCATTTCAGAACGGTGAGGAAGCTACTGTGGACTCGGAATCGGTGACGCGTGTGAAGGCTGAGAGTGAGTCGGACGACGAGTCGAGTGCCCCCAGCGTTGTTCGTGAAGGACTGAGATTACGTTCCGATCTGTATACCCCGAGCGACAGCGGGAGTGACTTGCATGCATTGGAAGAACGCTTAGCAAGGGCGCGCTCCCCGTCCGCCAGCAGTGACAGGACAGATGACAGGTCAGATATCAACGACCTAGAAATCCCCATAGACGACGAGAACCCCGACCGATGTACCGCTTGCGGGAAAGTATTTCAGAACCACTTCACGCTGCGCATGCATTACAGAAACGATCATTTGAAATTGCTTCACCCGTGCGAGGTGAACGGTTGTGACGCCGCCTTCCCTTCTCGGCGGAGTCGAGACAGACACAGCTCAAACGTTGACCTGCATCGGAGGCTGTTGTCTACCGGCTCACCGGAACAGAAACCAGCGTTCGAAGTCAACGCAGAACTCCTAAATAAATTATATGCAGATATAAAAGGACTCGCATCAACTCTAGAGAGCCTGCGATACGGTGGTAACGAGGAAGCATCTCAGCTTCCCAGCTACGTGACTGAAACTATGAAATTCTACAGTCGGAACTTGACTGCGTTGCAAGCGGGGCTGTTTCCACAGTTCGGTGAGCGGGGGTTTTTTCCGTCCCCTTTTCTGATGGATAACGGAGTGCCGCAGGCAGGTGGCGGCCCGTACGGGGCGCCGGCGGGGGCACAGACTGCGCGGGAGTCGCTGTCGCCGCTGTCAGCATCGTCCCCGCCGGTGATCACGCCCGGCCGGCTGGATGCGGCGCACGCACGACCCCGGGATGACGCGAACCTGCTTTTTCGCGAGACCTCCGAGTCGTTCAAGAAGATGACCTCGCTGTGCGAGCGCCAGGAGCAACTGTACCAGCACCACGTGCCGGTGTCATGACGCTCCCGCCACCCGCGCTCGCCCTGGTGATACCTCACGTCTTGAAGCGACACAGACTCTGTATATTTAATTGTTAATAATTTTAATTGTGTTAATTCTATTTCGTATTTCGTTTTTGTATTTTCTTGTGATATTTAGACAAATATATCGTAATTATCGATCCCACGAACTGTAAGTTAATAGGGATAGCAGCTTGGGTGTTGAGTTGGCGTTTGTGAAGCGAAGTGCAATACGGACTCGAATATTATAAATATTAATGGACTCGGCGTACGACATGATATCGTGTAAAGTATTCGTAATTGATGTTGAAAGTAAACGTTATATGATCAGCTTCATTTATTGTTCTGCCGCAATAAACTCATTGAGGAAAAAATGTACCAATTGTTTTTATTTGTGTGGTGAGTGTGCCGAATTATTGATGAGATAACCTGGTTCCGCTTGTTAATAGCAATGGCGTCGGTTGTGGGGAGCTACTCAACTGGAAACAAAATAAGCATCTGCCTACACAGTTTTTGTACCCTTTTCACGATAACAATGCTCGGGTTTTAAGTAAAAGTTGCCTTTGAAGCTTGATTGGATAATTGACTAACCGAGGCTTTTACTCATTCTTGAGCTTTTAACTTCAATAGATGATGATTTGGAAACCCGTTAACTCGAATACAATAACAATATGATAATGTTAGCATTCAATTTGTAGCTATGAATAAATCAATAAACTAGTTTGTATAATGGCGTACATATAAATTCACAGTAGCTGTATGAATAAATTAATGATTATATTTAAACTTTTGATATTGTTTTATGTTATTATTTATTACGGAGAAAGTAATTATGTATCGTTAGGTGACCATTTGGAATATTTGAAAGAATTATTTAAATTATGTTACCGACTTCATGATAATTAGACGAAAGATTTTATTACATATTGTGCTGAGAAATATTTCGTGTAAAATGATTTGCAATCTCATTTTAAAACTAAAAGTTTTCGACGAGACTTTTTATAATCTAAAATACGTAGTAGGTATTTATATAATTAAAATTAAATGTATATAAATAATGACTTATACCTAAATATTTAATTAAATAAAAATTTAATATCCTAAATTAACTAAAACTATTAACACACTAAAATATGGAGTCGAAAACTTCATGCGCATCGCTGTGGGTGTCTGCCATGTAAAATTAGTTTCAACTGTTTTTTTTTCAATTAGGTAAGTATAAGCTTTTGTTTGTAACAAAACAACAAAAGTTTAAACTATTTTCTAAGTTCATTAACAGATTGTTCATCCATTAGAAACGTTTAAAAAATCTGTAAAAATATTCACAATCTTAAAAATTCATAAAATAGGTACTTGAGAACAACTGGCATCTTACCTAACAGAGGCCAGTAGGTGGGGGAGCTTTGTTATGGTGTATCAGCTTATTATCTATTCTGTTAAAATCTTGAAAACTTAGGTGAAGTAAGCTGTCAATAGTGCCAATCCCTAGCATCAGAACGACAGCTCACTTCAAGCATAAAGAACCAATTATGTACCAACAATTAACCTGCAGAATGCTACTCACGGAAGACTACGCGGCTATTATTGGTAGGTATTAAAGAAGGAGTCGTTGAATTAACCACTAACGCTTGGTAAAGTATATAGGAATCCGAAATAACGGCTCTAAACTCCACACTACTTATACCTATCTTATTAGTTTTTAGCTTATCAGATAACTACGTAGAATCCATATCATGATCTGCCTAGCCTTTTCCCAACTAGTAGCTTCCAGTCTAACCGGATGCAGCTGAATATCAGTATTTTACATGGAGCGACTGCCTATTTGACCTCCACAACACGATACCCCTTGGTAAGATTGGTTGTCAGACATTCGGGCTACTAACGATTCGTAACGACTGTCAAAGATCTACGAATGACAGCCGGGACCAACGGCTTAACGTGCTTTCCGTGGCACGGAGGGGTCTTGGTACGTAAGGATGGTCACCCATCCACGGATCAAATGCGGCAAGCATAGCTTAACCTGATCGATCGTACCGCGCGGCTTTTATTACTTAGCCACAAGCCCCTCCTTTTTACAAAGCTGTTCAGATTTTTAAAGGATGATAATGGATGATGTAGGGTCCTACAACATCATTATCATTAGTTCAGCCAGGAATCAGCCACTGCTGGGTCCAGGCCTCCCCTTTCATCTGCCATATTCCCCAGTTCCGTGCGTCCCTCATCTAGGTGTTTTCCGCGACATTGACGATATCATCAACCCTACGCGCTATTGGACAGGCCTGGTCTCTTTGGCCTAACCTTGGCCACCACTCGGTCACAGCTTTACTCCATCGGCCATCTCCGCGTCTAACTAGATGTCCTGTCAACTCCACTAAAGGCGCATCGTCCTGTCGCTGACGTCGCAGACTTTCAGCCTAGTAATAACTTTTAATTTTTTTTTTCGAATAAATATTCCTAATATTATAATGACTTGGTCCATCGGTGTGAGAACATCACTAATTGTTACACGAGCCTCCATGATTTAATAATAAGGGGCACGCGGACGCACCAAATATTAATTATTTAGGGTTCCCTAACAAGGGTTCGTGATTCGGATGGGTTGCGTGCACGGTTATATGATATGGATGCAGCGGAAATTAGGGAATAAGTGTTATTGATAATTATGGGAGGTTAGATAATATCCAGGTAGTTTGAGTAGAAAATTGTTGTTAGGTATTATTTTGAGAACTGTTTAGGTTACTGGCGTTGGCGAAGTCTACCTAGTGGTCGCAAGCGCTACTGCTGAACACGATGTCGGTCCTGGGTTCGATTCCCAGATCGGACAAAGTGTTTTTGGGTTTTTTTTGGGGTAAAGAAAAACGATTAGAAATATTTTTTAAGTCTTCAAAAACAATAAAAAATTAGATAGGTAGGTACCTAACTGAATTGTTTTAACTTATTCCGTACATATTGATGAATAGCGCACAGTTTTTAAAACATTTCAGTTTTTTAAGTCCATCAGATATGTAGATATACATGTAGGTACTTTAGCCGAATTTAACGTACAATTTTAAGGTTGTACTAAATTCGGATAAATCTACCTATAATGTTTTTTTTAATTTACAAACAAGCATATTTTTTGCGCGTTTTGCTACATAAACAACAGGCGTTTTTTTTTACTATTTTCATGATAAAATTCTAAATATAGTTTTATAAATTTTAATATTGAAAAACTATTTTTATATAAGAAAGAAATACAGGAAATCATATACTTGGGAATTACCTGCGCCAGTTACCGTAACAGCATGATTCAGAGAGCGCCAACAGATAGCGCCACCGGGCATGTTAGGTACGAAACGTCGAACATTGAAAATGTTGACACGTTCATTTGTGGTTTACCTATTACATTTCTATGTATTATATCAATAATTAAAACGGTCTGCAATCTAGTCTAAAAAGTGGGTAGGTATGTATCTATAGTTAAGTAAAGACACCGTGGGGAGCAAGGGTGGTTTGTCGTAGTCTGACTACAATAGGCTCATATCAAAATCATAAAAGCTGTGTTTCTGGAATTCAATTATATTATGGAAGAACTGATGGACGCTAGTGATGGCGCCAAACACGTCGCATCATCGTCAATTCTGTGCCGACTCCATTTAGATTACCATCGACAAGCTAAGAAGAAATTTAGTACATGCCTACCTATAGGTGATTTTTTTTCAATGGAATGAATTGAAATTTTTTATTCTTTATATAGGATATCAGAACCACTTTTACACGTCAAATCAAAAGAAAAAAAATAAGCTACACAGATGATTCGACTATTTCCTATGACTGACTACCGCTGGCAAGAAATATAATAGATATTGTAGAGATTATAGCCTATTTGGTGATTAAATGCGACCTTTATAAATACTTTCATGGCAGAAATACGAAACAAATATTAATTTATTTAAAGAATATCAGAGAAAAAAACAGAAGGTGTCAGGTTTGGCTCACAAGACACTAGGAGACAAGGATAAAAAATGTAAAAACTTAGAATCATCTTCTAGGAATAATTATTAAAGTAATATGATATAGCACAGAATTGGTGCCCTGAGACAGTGAGGCGGGGTCGCGGGACGAGCTCGATAGGTTCCGTCAAAACTGGAAGGAGGACGCGCGGGCTCGCGAAAGATGGAGGGAGTGGAGGGAGGCCTTCGCCCAGGAGTGGGACAAACTAGGCTAGTAAAAAAAAAAAGACAAACTGTGGTTTTATTTATTCGACCCGATACTGAGAGCTCGTGGGGCTCTCATAGTATCTACTTTGAAACAAGTCACTAAAACTCAGGAGTTCCATTCCTTTAAGACCATAAGAAAAACAAGAATTAATAAACATGTAAAAAATACCCTATTACAACATACTTAAGTCTATTCTCTAAAATCATAAGTGCCAAGAGACACTATTTTCTTAATCAACATAGTCACAGCACAATCTTCCAAATTGTCATCCCACGCAGACAGTATTAAATTCCCCGGTTCATAACTAAACAGAGGTTAGAGGGAGGATTGAACCGCACAGTTTGTCAAACCCTAATTAATAAACTAACCGTTAACTGCGCACAAACAAACTAACTCGGCCCGCGGCGATGTCTGTCTATGGCTGATTATTCTAACTGCTGTATTAAGATCAAGAGTTGTTAGTATTAGGTGCGGTAACTTAGTGTGATTTTGGTTTAAATTGGAAATTCGCCAGTACGTAGTAACTGCTTAACTTAACTTACATTTGGGAAAAAAAAGCTCCTAGTTATACTCCGTTGGTTTAGGTAGTTAACTAAAGGTAAACAAAAAAGACCACGTGATTCATGGGTGCCAAACCTTTTGTTACAAATTACACGAATAGATACTGAAATTTTACCAAAGCCTATCCACACGCACTTGTATAGAAGTTATTTTATAGTCATAAGTTTCACAGTATTATCTTTAGTTCATTACCTAAATCAATCTAGGTTATGTTGGTGAATATACTGAATAGTTTATTGCATCTTTCCACAATGTGTACTTAGGTAACCTAAAATTTCATATGATCATTGTTTAGGTACCCTGTCGGGCACAGAAAAATTGTAGTAGAGAGAAAGCTTTGAAAACTTAGCTTATCAGACTTTTGAACTAAATCGAATGTTACTGGATTATTAGGTATTACAAGAGTTTATAAAAAAATGTCTGGGAATAAAGCTCAAACTACCTAATTTATAGTGTATGGAATTGAAACTTTCTGGCTAATTAAAACATACTTCCGAAGTTAAAGTTATTTTTCAACTTGTAGTGTGTTTTTTTTGGAAGACAGTCGTTTTATTTTTGGAAAAAAGTTTTTATTTTTCACTTTTTAGTTGTACCTACCCCACACAAATTCATATACATAGTTGCTATGTAAATATCAGTGACAGGAAGTTATTATAACGTTAATATAAAATTCGTATTATTAAAGGTAACTCAAAAGCTACCCATGCAAAGTCAATAAAATTTATATGGGACTACCCCTGAGGCGTATGTTATCAATTAAAATCCTTATCCATTTTGCATATCGGCTTATAAATAACGGAGTTCTGCGGTAACAAACAAAAAAAAATTCAATCGTATTGAGAACCTCCTTCTTTTTTGAACTTGGTTATAAATATGGGATAGACAAGACACACAACAGCACGCCTGTCACGGCTTTCTGTGTTTGTGTGGGATAGATTCAACTATATCAAATCAAATCATTTATGTGCTTATTGCTCAATAATCAGCCATTTGATCTAATTCGTTCTTCACATTTACCTAACCGTACGCAAAATACGCGCATTGACGTGGAGTTGCGGACACCAGCCCGTATTACCTATTACGTAACTGATAATCTCTAAAAGATAATTACAATGTAACTATATACACTTGATACTAAAATAAATGACTAACTAACTTACTAAATAAATAACCTTAAACCTTAACCTTAAACACCACATTTAATAGCCCTCTAACACGTATGGCAAGGCAATATAATGAAAGGTCCAATTTGACAGATTTTCCTATTGATATTTTTTCCATGAGTTTTGCTTCATACAGACGTTCCCTATTTAGACAGTGTGAAGAGTGCACGGTAGCTTAAATTGGTTTGTTTTTGTAGTGTTCTGGAAGATCTACTAGACACACTACTTATTGTTCTCTTTTGTCTCTAATATTTTTTGAGTTGGATGTCATGCATACCTGTTATTTGCATGGTTACTGAAATGCTAATTTTTGGTTGATATTTAACTTGAATTGTAAGTGACTGTGCTGTTGGTGTGCTTATTATAAATAAATAAATAAATAAATGTTATATTAATCATTTATTACTTTGCAAACATGGGTAGGATATCGATGTTTTTTTTTATTACAGTCCTCCACATTTAATTAAATGTTGCTATTAAAAAGTAGATCACTTATCCAAAGTAACAATTGAATTGAGTAGATCATGTGACTGGCTTCTGGGTTACGGGCACTAGGTTCGATTCCGACACTGAAAAATAATACTTATTTGTGGGACCAGGGGGGTAATTGCGTAACACACTACCAGTAGCAATGGCTTTCCGTTTCACAGTTCAACAACATTCATTGCGCTATTTACGTTGATGAGCAGACAAATTTTTCGAACATATGAAGCAATGGATTAACAAAATCGTTCAAAATGATTCAGATTGAGATTGATAGTGGGTGCTGAAGTTGTTCAGGGTCTAATCATGGGAGACAAGTTTTTGTAAAACAATCCATGAAAAAACAAACGTTTTGGAGCATTTTATACTTTGGGATTTCGGTTATTAATAATGTACGTAACATTATTAATAACCGAAATCCCAAAGTATAACATACAGTATAGGTGCCTACAACTTAACTTCAAAGATAATCCCTCATTCGCAGATTACAGTATAAGGCACACAGTTTCTTAATTAACGTTTTGACAAAATGCACAAAGACGCTGTGCCGCGGGGCAAAGATCTTAAGGATTTGCGCGGGGTGAAGGGGGGTAAAAATTAGTAGCGGGGTAATTGTGCAGGGTAATTTTAAGTGGTGGGGGAATGTGCTTTTTGGATGAGAAGGTAAGTATTATGGTAGAGGTAGGTATGTATGTACTGTAGAGGCTATCTATGTAGCCTAACCTTATATAGTGCAGGCTGGTTATAATTTAGCGCGGGTTCCATTCGAATATTCAAGCAAGTGTCAAATATTTTATTAGTATTTTTGTTTATATAAGTCAGTGCTACCTTAGATTGGAATATACAGGTTGTCCCAGGAAACCTGTACCAGCGAAGGTCTGTGGTCAGGGGACACTAATACCGTTTATGTTATGGCGCGATTCCAACTTCTCTACTCTCAAGGTCCGCTTGGTCTTGCTTCTGATGTGTTCCACACACCACCACCACCACCACCACTCACCACCACCACCACTTCAGCCACCGCGGAGTGATGCAATGACAGGCCCTATGGTCCGCCATGACAGGCTATGATCATATGGGATTGAAAACAGGAAAAAATAACTTAAATTATCCACGTTCAAGTATCCAGTCATTCAACTCAAGCATCAACAGTTTTTCAGAAATCTCTGTGTACCTAATTAATTTATCCCGGAAAATGCTATCCCGGAAAATGCTATCCCGGGAAATATTCTGAAGAAACCAAATGCCTGGAGCGTGGCTTTAATCTGGCCTGTCTCTTTCAAATGTTTCGTCCTTCAAGTGAGAATATATAATGATTCTTTTAATCTCTTTAGGAATTCTTAAAGGAGTTCAAACGGATTATAATTATTAGCTCAGTAACGCTCCGGGGCTGTTACTTGTACTATGTGTTTTTTTAGGGAATTTTGTTTTTTTTTAATTATTTTTCGTTGTAGCTTTGTAAAATTAGTAGGTATAGATGAAGTTTTGTTGAGTTTTTAAGTTAATGAAGTGTGAATGAATTAAATTACTAACTTTGAATGGCTGTATCGGTGGTCTTGTAGTCGAAAGCACTTCTGCTAAACTTGAGAGATTTTTTTAACTGAACAGACAGCTGTGCTGTTGGTGAGTTTGTTGCGCCATTTCTTCTTCCCAGCTAAAGCACTAGGAAGTGGTGAAGGGTGGGCGTTTTTGCGGGACTGTCTTATGTAGTTTTGACGTTCAAAAAGTGCTGATTCTTAGCCAAGTTTGAATAAATGGGATTTGATTTTTTGAGGTTCTAGGTAGTAGCAGCCGGAGTCCATATTTGGACTAGAGTAAAATGGCACTTGGCTGTCCTCCTATTGCAGAATCTATACACATCTGTCTACCCCATCGAGAATACAATTATAGGCGTGATGTTATGTTATGCTGTTTTGAAATTTAAGCTTTAATACTTAGAGTCGTACAAGGCTTTATTGTAAAGTCTTTTCCCAAGATTTCTATATCGACATTTTGAAAAGTGGACGCCCTTTTCACTCACTCAGGCTGGAAATGACGGGTCATGCCATTTCCACTTTAAAATGATACGCGTTTCACTTGTCGCGGTGCCTCTATGATGCGAATTCGATTTCACCGCGATCTTTATGACAGTGGTGAGGTGACTGTTGAATATTTTACAGAAGCGAATATTTCTGTGCTCAAGTGTACATTTGTTTTACGTCGGAGTTGTATTTGGAGGCAAGAGCCTAGAAAATTGAACGTGGTTTTTGGCAATATAAGTTTTGAGTGAGTCAGAGGAGACATAAGCTCGATTTTAAAGGAAACTAGAAAGAAAGAAATAAAATAAAATACTTTAACATGACGTAGAGAAAGAACACAAATACAATTTTTTTTATTAAGTTGGGGGAAAATATGCGCCACATCCACGGAAAACGGCCATCGCTCAGCATAATGCTAAGACCCTATGCGCGACACAGCCCCAGCGCTGGTTTTAGCGACAGCCGCGTATGCTGCATATTTTAGATTGTTTCAAAATTCCAGTCATTTCCAGTTTCAGGAAAGGGTAACGTTGAAATAATATTCTTATTCTTTGAACTTAGAATTTAATATAGAATGATGTGGTCATAATTTCCAGAAGGGACTTGAAACAATTTTGATGCGGAAAAGTAACTCTAATCTTTCAATTAAAGAAGTTGATTTTAACTTCCCTATTTCGACAATGGGACGATACGAAACCATAAACACTTCCAGTCATTCTTTCCACGTACCTGATCTATGAACTCGCATAGGGAGGGGGAGCCGTTGAATAATTCACGTATTTGTGATCAAAGACAATTGAGCCGTCAAGTGTTGGGCTCGGGACTGCCAACCGTCACACGTCTTGTCATGCTTTTTATGTTGGCAGCACTGTCAGCTTCAGATTTACATGTTCTGGGTCACAGTTACTTTTGAATTTTTCCATGGAAATTGTTGATAGTGTTTTGTTTTAGATATCGTCACTCGCCGAAGCTATTTTTTGCAGTTCCATATTATGATGTTAGATGGTGCTAGGGGTTTGTGGCTAAGTAATAACAGCCACACGGGTCGATCGATCAGGTTAAGCTAAGCTTTGCTAGGTCGGGCCGTGGATGGGTGGTGGACGGCGGAGTATGCAAAGATACCAAGTTTTGCATGCTCCGTGTCTCGGAAAGCACGTTCAACCATTGTAGGTCTCAGCTGTCATTCGTGGATCTTTGTGAGTGATTACGGGTCGTCAGAAGCCCGAAAGCCTGAAAATGTCTTAACAAGGGGTATCTATCGTGTTACACAGTAAATTTTGGAGGTCAGATAGGCAGTCGCTCCATGTAAAATACTGTGGGGTAATTGCGTAACACACTATCAGTAACTATAGGCTTAATTTTGACAGTTCAGCAATATCCATTGCGTTATTTACGTGGTTAAGCAGACAAATTTTTCGAACACAAGAAGCAATGGATTGGCAATATCCTTCAAAATGATTCAGATTGACATTGATAGTGTTTTACGCAATTAGGGTGCTGGTACCTATTCAGCTGCACCCGGTTAGACTGAAAGCTGACCCAATATAATTGGAGCCAGGGTTATGTTACATAGCAACTTAAAATCACGATCGAATGTTGACTTAACATGAGAATATTAATAAAAAAAAAACTCTTCTAAGCAACCGGAAAAGTCCTTAAAAATAACAAAGTCATGAAGGTAAGTAGGTACCTACAAAAAACAACAAATAGGTACTTGTTTGACCGACTGTAGTGATCAATCATACATTTTTGTGAATTTATCTGACAGTTCATGTTAGTAAGTATCTATTAATTACCGTGGTCGTGTAAAATTAAATGTCGAGGTGAGTTAGGCACTCATCCAGTGAGAGTTTAGTTCTGGTATGGGTGTCTGGTCAACAGTAGGGATGGAACAATGATAAACATTTCAGCTATAGGTATAAACCAAACAAAACCGATGATTGATTATCAATATTGTCATTATAAACAAAATATGCACCAGATAAAACGGAACTCTTAGAAACGTTGTATAGAACAATCGTTTCAATCAGTAGTTTAAAAAAGGAAAGTTAGGTTTTGTAATTACATAAAACAAACTTTTGTTTAAAAAAAAATCATTGCTTTCAATTTTGGAAGTTTAAAAAAAAAAACCTAATAGTTTTTTGCACCAAGGGAAATGAGCAAAGACTTACACATTTATGGATTGTACTTAAAAGGATTAAGATGTAAAAGATAAGATACAAGTTTAGCGGCGCAAATTACTCTTTACCAGAAGTAGTCATCGTATTAGTGGTTCAGCGGCAAATCAAATCAAATCTAAAGTCATTTATTCAAATTAGGTCGAGAATCAGCACTTTTCGAACGCCAAAAGCTTGAATATCATCAGGCTTGTGCCAGAATATAGCACTTCGTCGTGGACGTGGTACGACAACGGCTCTCCTAATATCATCAGAAGGAAAATTCTTGTAATTTAAAACGTTCAAAATTTAGTCACAGTCTCATCTCAGCGACAAACAAATGTCTAAAACTTGTCAAAATGTAGGGAAATTAGAGGTATTTTTGACAGATTGAGACTGAGATCAGACTGTGAACGTTCTTAAAATTACGAGAATTGCCCCTCTGGTATCAGAAGACAGCCGCCAGACAACAACCGACGCAACGGTCCGCTAGATTGACAGTCACCAGCCAGTGTCACTCTTGTCCGAACTTTTTGGTGATTCCAGTAACTTCGTAATAAAACTAGACGGCGCCATTTGATACTCCGTCTAGCTTAAAATATCGATAGCCAAAATCTTGGTCCATGCCTAGTTTGGTAGGTACTCATGGATAGATTTGGCTACGGTGTCTATTTGTCACGGCGAATTTCCTGATGCTTGCGATTAGAAGTGGTTCCTCAAGGTGAAATGATATAAAAATGATGTAATGTGTGCTAATCATTGACTAATTAATTACCGTTTAGTGAGGAGTATTAAGGTTAGACACAAGATCGTGATGTGTGTGAATTTTAAAAATATGTTTGTTTTTTCCTGAATGTCTTAAGTACTCTTAAATACAACATACAATCTAACGCTAAAATGTATATGTTATGTACTTACAAGTATTTAAAGACGAAAAAAAGGAAGAGCTCATTGGGTATTAAAAAAAAATTCCGCATCGCTGTCAGAAGGAAAGGTGCCCAAAAGGCTGGCAGCGTCGCCACGTTGGATGGCAATTATAAGTTCCTACCTATGTAGTTAGTTTTTATTTAGAGGAAAGCACGTTTTGCTATTCATTATTCGTGCTTGCTTGAAATTACCTACTACGTTTTATTACAAAGTCCTTAAAGCTTTGCTACCTAAATTATATTCAAGATAACTTTAATTTTGCATTTTAAAATAACTTTTTTATCATCCTGGAACCGCAAAAAAAAAGCGTTTTTCAATTAGGTTAAATTTAGTTTTTTCGTTTATATTCAAGGAGATAACTAAATTTAACCTAAAAAAAATATTCTTATTCAAGAAACATTTTTTTTAATGTTAAATATTGTCGATCTAATTTGACTGCAAATACGTAAGTACATAGTATTAAAATTCACCACCATTCGTCAACTTTACACCAACACAAAACGTCATCAACAAACGTCACATTTTGGCACAACTTTTTACGATTCCCAAAAACAATTGAAAGTTTCGCGCACCGTGAGAATCCCTTACTATCAGTTCTCGCAAATCGATAGCTGATGTAGGCTTTTATCTGAACGCGGCTTGTCAATTACCTAGACGTTATCGGGCGAGTTACTTGCGACTATACTCGCACTTTCCACGGGCTGCGTCGTGAGAATTGTGGTATGGGTATTACGCATATGAGTGTGTATTGTTTCTTGAGGAACTTAGAGTATTTTATGTCAAACAAAATAAAGTTTGGTGGTTTTGATAACTTTTGGAATGAAGTTTTGCGGTAGGAGTTGATCAGTAGAAATCATCACGTAAGGAAAAAGCGTTTTGCCTTTCTGTGTCTCTTTCTATTATATATGAGTGTGTGTGTGCAGTATTGCGTAAGGAACTTCGTTCCAGAAGGGGGACCCCCACCCACCCACTTAAAAAAAAAACGGTTTTTTCTTTGTCTTTATCACGAATCGTGATAGTAAAGTAGATATGATACATAATCTACAATAAACAATGTTTTTAAATACCATCGAGAGATGTCAACACTATGAGGATTTCGAAAGTTTTTTCGAGACCGCTGGGAAAGTTTTTTAGCCGACTTCAAATAAATGAAGAAGCAACAACCGACTTTAAAAAAAAAAAACTACAAAGTAGTAGTGTTTTTTTGTAGAAATATAAATCACCTGTGAAATATTTGTCAACGAAGGTTCAGAGCCGATCCATACGGATGCGGTGCGGCGCCTTACCGCAAAACATCACGCAACGTTCTTACGGCGGCGTCGCGGCGCCGCAGCGGCGACGAAAAGTGTGTTGGCTTGCTTGGGTCCCAGCCTAAATATAATATATTTTGCAGTTGCAATAATCATATTAGTCAACAATTAATCCTACTCGCAATTAGTCGCAACTCACCGGATCCATCAGTCGAATTTGACACTTACTTCCTTCAATTAGAACTCTGTTTGCGTTAAAATCAGCCACAATTTGTTGCTTTACATTTACATCCAAATTTTCGTGGTATCCAGAAGTACTTAGATATTGCCAAAGAGTTTCTATAATTGTCTTAGGAATTAAAGAAGGAAGTTTTATTGTGAAACTAGAACGTTGAATTCCTGTTGCAGACATAATTTGAGGATATAAAGATTTTCCAGCTAATATTTTTGCTGTTAACATAGATTAATTAGTGCTAAATAGTTGCTTACAAGCGGGAGATATAGAAATCAAAGGGCTAATAACGACAGTAATAATTACCTCGTAGGTATTACCTAATCAGAATAATTTATGCCATACATTATGATTTTCCCGCAGTTTTCAGTTAAGCAAACACAAATTGTAAGTAATGTATAAGTACTTACACGCGGTTTCTGAATTGAGAATTTGAAGATGACTTTTTGCAAAAGCATAAGAATTTTAAATTTCGCGGGCTACATTGAAGGAATCCCTAGTTTCACAAGTTGTCAACTTCTAGACTTTGACAAGTTCTGTACATCAAATTCACAATTCATAAACCGGCCGTTAGAGCTCATTTTCTCGGCATATGTTAACTCTAGAACTCTGCCAAAGTGCCAATAACGTTTAAAAAGGAGGTTACTGTACTAGCAGATTTAATTAAAAAAAAATAACAAATTGATACCTACATTGAGAAATATGGCTTTACCTATAATATTTCGGAACTAAACTTCACATCTCCAAAAAAAGGGTGATCGGGAAAATCAGCCGCAGAGAAATCACCATAAAATGCAGATAACCATAAAACCACGCCATAGAGCAAGGGGTGAATGCGATAAATCCCGTAAACGTAGCGTTAGTAAGCATGGGGTTGCAAGACGAGTGTTAGGATATTATTATTATGGTGTTTTCATGGGTCGAGTCAAGTTAAGTGGTGTGGTGATAGATTTTACTTCAGTTTTCAGTAGTTTAATATTGTGTTATTCAGGACTTCTTCATAATCGGGTCGATTGCACGACAGTTCATGTTGTTGGGACAAAACTTCGCCACTTCCACGTCACAGTTGGTGGCAGTGCAGAGGTAGCTATGGCTGCATTTTTGAGTCATAAAGGGCAGGATAGGAAGTGGGACATAGTTTGTGCCACAGCTACACATCCACACTTTTCTGCCGTACCGTCGAGATGATCCCACTTTGCGAGATTGTAGTTGAATGAGGGCCTATTCATTAACCCCCTTACTAATAAATGTTGTATACCGTCTGTATAGTTACATCACAACGCTTTGTCTTCTTCTTTTGAAAGTCAAATTACTGACGACTGAAAGAGAGATATCGGTGTGCAACTATTCATCTGATATAATACGTTTTTTAGTGAGGGGGTAAGACTAGAATCACTTATTATAAATTCATTTTATGTCAGCGGCCACTGATATGCAGCATTGAAAACTGCACTAAATATTACGCAATATAGGTATTGTAGAAGTTATATTCCAGATAAAAAAGCTGTGTAAGAACATTATGATTTCTGTCAGAATTTTAATCATTTCATTAATACAGGGACTACAGTTAATTTATATGTAAGTACAAGGAAATAATTAAGAAGTAATTGAGACTATTATTTCCAACTAGCAGCGCCCCGCGGTTTCACCCGCATAGGTGTCGATCCCGTAGAAATATTGGGATAAAATGTATCCTGTGTGTTATTCTGATGTATAAGCTATATAACTGTAAAGTTTCATTAGAATTGGTCCAGCCGTTTGTGCGTGAAGAAGTAACAAACGTACAAACACACTCACAAACTTTCGCCTTTATTAATACAGGGACTGCAGCACTTTATATGTAAGTACAAGGAAATAATTAAGGATTAATTGAGACTATTATTTCCCAAAACAGAGATGAACCTGCAACCTCATCCAATCCCAGTTAATGAGGTGTCAACCAAACAGAGAACATTACACGTATTTCCTGCAACACATCCTGTTTAACAATACGAAACAAAACAGACAGACAGACGGACCTACATTCTATACACAAACAAGGTTGTCAGTTGTCACATTACCGCCCCGCCTGAAGGCTATTCACATGCAAAATTCAACGAACATTAGAGGCAGCCCTAACACGCGGAAGTGATATTTTTGACATGTGCACCACAGAGTATAAATTTCTATGCTTTTTACTGAATTGGTGTCGTCACATTATTTGAAGGTTTGAAAGACACGCGAGGGTGACGGAGGGGAGTTTCTATTGAGTGTATTGTTCGTTGAATGAGGTAAAGCATTCGATCAGTGATGTGGTGAGGGGATAATATTTGACTGTAACTGATGTTTAGCTGAATCATTTGGCTGGTTATCTTAGTAATTACATTTTCTGTGGTACTGTTGAGGTTATAGACTATTGGGTGTTTAGATGCAACCTCCGCGAGTCCGTTAAACGAGGGCAACAAATACGAGACAAACATTATTTTGTTTAAGACTAGAATATAAAACAGTAGACATCAGATTTGGCTGACAAGCCAGGAGACCTGAATAAAAATGTAATAAACATGAAACGATTCCGTAATAATTTTATCTGAACGATATTCTTTTCCCTACAGTGCCTATTTGATTCGAGCATGTTGTAACGATTACATTCTATTAAACCAGAGGGCATAGGCAAAGTGACATCATATCAGCGATAACGATGATGGAAAAATAAAAAAAAGTTAAAGATGTATTGGATTGACATAAGCTAACGAAAACCTTATCTCAATCCTGTTGAAATTCAAAACTTTGAAAGCGATTGCTAATTGTATAGGCCCTAAGGAATATGAAAAGTAAATAAAGGATATAATGCATTGCGTCCCATTAAATATACGTTGTTAGACTTGAGGATTCAGACAGTGTGCCCTCTTGATTAATGCTGCAACTGCTGCTAGCAATTTTTCTGGGTTCTACTCTCGAAGCACAAAGTCTGTAGTTTAGACAGAAGTTACGGGTGCTTTGTACTCCATCTCACTTACGGACATAAGATTAGTTCGGTTTCCAAACCAAGAATGAATGACAACAGGATTTGACAGTTGCGTGATGTATTTTTGCCCGTTCGAAAAATTTTATTAATTGTCATTTGTTTTGACTGATCCACTACTTTTAGACAGGCCCGTATCTTCGTTGACGAACTTATAGGGTAGCCCCTTGATAATAACTGTGCTTTCCTCCTTGGGCACAAGACAATAGGTTGTGACGTGCCTATTTGTAATTCGTACATCTTATTATTAGTCTTAAGCAAATACCTATTTAGTCAGGTATCACACACCACTGTGTCTGTAAATATCAATAAACAAACTCGACTCTAAAATTACATGACATTGTCGAAGAATGACTGACTACTATTGGCACGAAAATGCACCGGCGAATATTTTTGTTTGATCGCTGACATGATGGTGGCGCAGTAGCCAAAAATAACAGTAATATGCTGGTTATGATATTCTACAGTCTAGCTGTTTAGATCGACAGGTGACGATAGTGTCAGAGTTAGGTTGGAACGGATAGATTGTGAGATATGAGCTTTATAAAGTGTCGTGCTCTAAGTAGCTTATGTGAGTCTATGTATGGCATATTATTAAGGGAAACAAAATATATTTTAATTACCTTATCTATAATTTAAATTTATTTATTAATAATCATATCGCTCATTTGGAGAAATATCGACGTAACTGCTACTTTTTTTAAAGTCATTGCTTTCCTAACGTAAATACGCTTTCTTGCTTTGGCATATTTAACAAATTTTTGGGAAAAAATACATTTATCTCGATGTTTCTCCAAATGAGCGATATTATATACTAATAAATTGAACGGTGACCCACAAAGTAAGCATTTGTCTGTATCTTGGGGGTCAGAAGTGCGATAATTTCAGGGTGAGGCAGGTATAGTGATTATTGCATGACTGGAAAACATAAACTAAAATCAATTAAAATAAAACACTTAAAATATAAATTGCCATCAGCCTGAGAAAGGTAATTAAAATTATGTTTTGTGGCTCCCTTTTTAGTCAAGAATGAAGAATTGTTGTGAATATTGAAAGTCATCTTTCTCCTGACCTTATCCCAATTTATCTGGACTCGGCGCAACATGTCTTTTTCTTCCATACTTCTCTATTAGTCATCATCTCGGTAGTCACCCCCTTTCTAACCATATCATCATTCACACATTCCATCCATCGTGTTTTGGTCTTCCCCTACTCTTATAGCCATCGACATGCATACTCAAAACTCTCCTCACGACATTTTCCTCATTCCTCTGCATCACATGCCCATACCATGACAACCGATTTCCACACAACTTTTCAGTTACCGGTGCCACTTTCAAACTTCCTCTTATGTACTCATTTCTTATTCTATCCATTCGTGTATCACCACACATCCCTCTTAGCATTCTCATCTCTGCTGCATTTTGGGGGCGATCTTTTGTAACTTTTGACGTTCAATATGTGCCGATTATCAGCCCACTTTATATCATCATCATCATCTGCCTAGCCTTTTCCCAACTATGTTGGGGTCGGCTTCCAGTCTAACCGGATGCAGCTGAATACCAGTATTTTACATGGAGCGACTTTATCAGCCCACTTTATATATCTAAATGAATTTTTGTTTGTGTTCAATAGATAAATGTTTTACTAGTTAAAACATTTAACGTTTTAAGATAAGTCTTCGATAAATTGGATACTTGGAACTGCTTGATTGAATTCAATTTTTCTTAACTAAAATTAACCTTTTATAGTGTAGCTAAAAGCAATAAAAAACTTGACTTTACAATGTCGTTAGCGATGGGAGCCATTACTTTATCCTTTTAAGGGATGTGCTAAAAATCTGTGATTATTTTTGCGAAGCAATGGCTATGGGGACTTTAAAAAGTGAGAGCAGTGGTGGCCCAGTGGTAACGGACACGACTTACAAGTTATAGGTTAATTTGTGTAAATTATTTCATCACCATTGCTCTCAAAACGATGAAAGAAAACATCGTGAGGAAACCGGCATGTCCTAGAACCAAAAATTCGAAGACATGTGACATCTACCAACCCGCACTGGGCCCTCGTGGTGGATTACGGCCCACTCAGAAAACCAGTGACATTTTTCTTTTTATTACTTTTTTTTTATATAACTTGTTTTTTTGTTTACTGTGTTTAGTTTGTGATCTTCCTATACGAGTCGCAATAAATACTTTTTCTTTCTTTCTTTCTTTCACTCCCTCTCACTGAGAGGAGGCCTGTGTCCCAGCAGTGGGAACATTATAGGCTGATTATGATTTTAAAAGTATATTAAAAGTATTAAATCGATACTACCATTTCCAACTAACAACATTCTCCTTACGGCAAATAAAATTGAGTATAAAGCCACCATATCACGGTATCAATCAATTTCGAAGCAAGTTGGTCCTTTGTCGCGCACTACCTATCTGTCGCAATCTGTCACGGTTGCGCTTGCGCCGCGAAGCATCGTGATCGTTACATAGATAAACATCTCTATTTTTCTGTCTCGTGACTTGGGGTCTTTATATTTTTTATTTTTCACTTTTTATTTATTTTTTTCGGCGCGTGCGTGTCGCTTGTTTGAGTAATCAAATATCTGTTAACTGACTTTCTTTTGAAAGTAAGATGTGGCCTGTAGGATGCGATAGCTGGAGTATTTTGTTTCTAAAATAGTTTTATAGGTATAAAATGGTCTGTTCTTAGTTACTGGTCTGTTTATGTGTAGGTATGTTTGGCACTTTTTTTGTATTAACTTTTTTTATTCTATTTTTGTTATGGATCATAATAATTGTGGTCTGCAATAAAGATTTTTATTTATTTTGGACTGTTCTACCGACTTCGATTATATCTCTGTTCATATAACTGGAAAAGTATTTCACAAAAACTCCGTTCCATTTTTAACCAACTTAAAAACAGGAGTAGGTTATGTATTCGACAAGTTTTTTAGTTTACCAGGTGATTAGTGCCTATTATTTAGAAATCGTAAATACAGGCCCTGAGTGACACTAGTTTTAAAAATTAATCTCAGATTAAATCTCTGTTGTAAAATACAAATAAAAAAATTTAGTTAATTTAAAGTTCAAACACAAATTAAAAGACTTTCCAGTTAATCACACCAAACCACTAATTCTGAACTCCATTAAAACCCAACATCACTCTAAGCCACTATTAATAACGTAACAAATCTCTATACAAAGCCCACCGCATGTCTTAACCTAAATCTAAAATAGTTTTTGAAAAATCCATACAAAAACACACATTGCGCACTTGTTTACGGGACAAACTCTATGGCGATAGAGGGGAGGGAGCGGTGAAAGGGGGGGTGGTATCGGGCACACCACAGTCGCAACAGAAATAGAGTTTGACGTTTGTATCCGCGGTGGCGCCTGTTCATTGTCAACATTTACAGAGTAGAGTGAGGAACAGAGAGAGGTGTTGAGTTTGGATGACTGTGGACTGTTTTGGGAGAACCGTTTTAATAGTTCTTTAAAATATTGATTTTACAGAGTTTGTGAAGTTATCTCAAGCCTGTCGAATTGAATTAAAGAAACTTTGTTGGCATTCAAGAGGCTGGCTTTTTTCTGAGAAAAAAAAAATACAACTAATCGGAAATTAAAGAAAAGCATCGGTCATTTTGTAGACAGAACGATTGTTTATGCAATGACAAAATCATTAAGTGGACATTTGCATAACATTACTTACAAGTAACTTGCTGTTGTGATGCTAAAATATTTAAATATCATCAATTTTGTACCTATGCATTACAAATCTATGATTAAAATAAGTAAATTGTTTGATATTCTAGATTAAAAACCAGCATCTCCATAGTCAGAACCTCTGAATATTCCTCCTACTCTGCCCACCTAAGGAGGGCGCGTTAAAATTGAAAATAAATTCAATATCAATTTGAGCACGAGCCAAGTGCTGTATCGCGTTTGTGTCGATACGTGACGTTTATGTGCCCACTCGACACCGACAGGCTAGGGCTACCTACTTTATTATATATTATACTTAATTATAATATATGTAATAGGTAACAGCCGCACGGGTCGATCCACCAGGTGTCGACGCCACGCCTGCAGCGGTTGATTCGTGGATGGGTGACCATTTTAACATACCGAGACCCCTCCGTGCCTCGGAAAGCACATTAAGCTGTTGGTCGCAGCTGTCATAAGTGGATCTTTGACCGTCGTTACAGGTCGTCTGAAGCCTGAAAGTCTAACAACCATTCTTACCAAGGGGTATTGTATTAACCGGTAACCGAGTTGTGGAGGTCAGATAAGCAGTCGCTCCATGTAAAATACTGGTATTCAGCTGCAACTGATTCGACTGGAAGCCGACCCCTAAATGGTTGGGAAAAGGCGAGGCAGATGACTTGATTATATTGGTACAGCCTAGTGAGCCTAGGCTAGGTAGACCGAGGATCTTCGCAGAGAGGCTGGTGGCAGCTCGAGATATGTGGACAAGAATCGAGCTGAGTGGCGTGCTATTGGAGTGGCCTATGTCCAGCAGTGGACTGCTGTAGGCTGATGATCATATTGGTGCAGGCTGGTAAGTTGTCAAGTGCGTAGCAAGTTTAATATCAGTATTACCAATTGCATGTAACTATAACACATTATTCGCAGAAGTTTTCTTGAAAGTAGAAATTCAGTCGTTGAAATTAGATTTATCTGTAAAAAAAATGAGTTGTGCTAAAGCTGGATTTGCTGCACTTTTGTATTTTATCATATTGCTATGTGATTTTCATTATACCTGAGCGTCAGAAAAGTGGCGCTTTCAAAGCGTTTTATATTTCCACAACAGCACCCTAAATGTGCAACACACTATCAATCACAAACTGAATCATTTTGAAGGATATTGCTAATCCATTGCTTCAAATGTTCGAAAAACTTGTTTGCTCAATAACGTAAATAATGCAATGAATATTGTTGAGCTGTCAAAATGAAAGCCATTCCTACTGCTAGTGTGTTACTTGGTTATCCCGTTGGATTAACATAATTAAGATGTTCGGCAGCTTATGTCGATCTAATACATTTTTTACTTTAGTGATCGCTGATACAATGTCACTTGCCCCAGGCCTCAGACCAAATAAAAAATCAAGACAGAGGGCTGTCAACAGTAAAGTGAAGCTGGTTTCGTAAACATGTGTGCACTTAGTGAGGTGTAGTTTGATTGTAAATGGTTATAAATGTGTGCGTGTGAGCGTGTATGCACAGAGCGGAGGTGTAGTTTTGGCATGCTTCACTGTATTGTTCGCAGTGCTATGTCTTGACTTTTTTAATTGGTCTGAGGCCCAGGTCCTCTGATATCTGTGAGATGCAGAAATAAAGTGCACGAATGGAAAGTCACCAGTGTGTGTCCATTAAGGCCCAGAAAACTTGTTTATCTTTTCCTGCCAACCCTGTCACCTATATCGGTTTAATTTTAATAGGAATTCATCGTCTATCTATCGTCGTACGTTCTTTAACTAAAACGGATATTAAAAATTATTGGAATTCATTTGGCTTTAGACACCAACTGTCAAAATAATGTAATCGACCATGATGATGGTCGTGGTCTAATCTATTTTTATTTGATGATGAAAAATATGGAGCAACGCTTGTATGAATGGGGGCAATTTTTGAGGTAATTTACGGAAGTAGATTTTCTTGGAAACAAAGACTAGTGAATTAAGTTTAAGACAATGAACAACTTTTACTATGGGACTAAAGCCAAAATCGCGAAAAAAAAATCAGTTGTTTCCTACATTTACGTTCGTTAATAGTGTATGACTGGAATACTACCGAGTTGTAAATGGAGTTTTACGTCATCAGTGTAATGACTGGCATAAAACTTTTAGTATCCACTGAACGACAGAGATTTTCAGTCTTCACATCGGCTAATAGTTTGTAATATTCATGTCCCTTTATAGTATAAAATTATGTCACATTGAAAAGCATGCCTTATTCATAGCATAGAATTTTATTAAGTCATCATCTGCCTAGCCTTTTCCCAACTGTGTTGGGGTCGGCTTCCAGTCTAACCGGATGCAGCTGAATAGCAGTATTTTACATGGAGCGACTGCCTATCTGATCTCCATAACCCAATTACTGGGTAATACGATACCCATTGGTAAAACTGGTTGTCAGACTTTCGGGCTTCTGAAGACCCGTAACAAGTGTCAAAGATCTAAGAGTGACAGCCGGGGCCAACGGCTTAATGTGTTTTCCGAGGCACGGGGGGGTTTCGGTATGTAAAAATGGTCACCCATCTACGTATCGACCGCGGCAAGCGTAGATCGCGGGAAGCGTAGCGTAGTGTCGACAACATCATCATCTGCCTAGCCTTTTCCCAACTATGTTGGGGTCGGCTTCCAGTCTTACCGGATGCAGCTGAATACCAGTATTTTACATGGAGCGACTGCCTATCTGACCTCCACAACCCAGTTACTGGGTAATACGATACCCCTTGGTAAGACTGGTTGTCAGACTTTCGGGCTTCTGACTACCCGTAACGACTGTCAAAGATCCACGAATGACAGCCGGGACCAACGGCTTAACGTGCTTTCCGAGGCACGGAGGGGTCTCGGTATATAAAGATGGTCACCCATCCACAGACCAACCGCGGCAAGCGTAGCTTAACCTGATCGATCGACCTGTGCGGCTGTTATTATTTAGCCACGGGCCCCTCCGTCTCGACAACATATCAACCTATAAACCGTTTAAGATTATTTTTAAATTAAAATGCAGAATTAAATGAATATCTATACAACCCTAATAACACGGGCTTAGTTGAAGATCGATGCGTGTTGGAAGATGTAGGAGCAGATTTTATTTATAAGAATGTATCAGAGACGTCCGGATTGACACAGCGTTCAGACTAACTTCATGTCTCAATTTAGACGTATGGAAATAAATATCTGCGAAGGAATGTTTGTCTTGTATTAAATTATTATTTGATAGATAAAACTAGAACTTATCTGGTGGTAATGAAACAGGCTCTATATAGGTACAATGTGTTAAGTTAAATGAGGGACATAGTTTAAGACAGTGGAGTGTAGGTGCACATTTAAATGAACACTGACAACAAACAAGAACATGAACATTTAAGAAAGCGATTTAAGAATAATATCTTACCAATATTTTCATTTTACGCTTCAAAAATGTTGTGCAACACATTGAATCCCCCCATATGTATGGCCGAATTTCAATAATTTTCGAGACATTTGAAACATTTTCGAAGCGTAAAATGAAAATATTAGTACCTAATATATTCAATTTTAATTATTTGGTTGAATTTAGTACTTCTAACTATGTTCGTAGCTTAATTGAAGTGCCAGCTACAATATCATTTTTTAATGTTACCCATTCAATATGTAGTTTTTTTTATTTGGAATTATATTGAGAAACCCTTAAAAATCAAATATCTCAAAAACTATTGAATTTCGGCCATACATATCGGGGATTCAATTTGTTGCATTTTGGCTCCCCTATCAGCTCCTGACGGATATACGTCGAATTACAAGTAACCCTGTATTTAAAAGGACCAGATTTACTGATGCTGACACAACTAGTTTAAGAGGAAGATATTTATGAAAGAGAATTTTCAGCAGCAGACGTCTGTTCCATTAAACTGTAGCAGTATTATTCAGTGATTCCTACAAACTACATCATAAAGTAAATTCCTGAAACTTAAAACCGGATACACACACTTCGAGTTAGCCACAATTAATGAGTCCAATATAAACATTAAACAGTTTTAAATCTCGTGAAACACTTTGTTCCCGGAATACTGTACACTGTACAGTCAACCGTACGACAGTATTAAACTCGAACTACAAAAATCACTTTTATTGCTACGGAATAAAGGCACTGCCAATGTCAATTGTTCCAAAGACGTGTGGAATACTGTAGCCAACAAATATGTCCTGTTCTGTTGTTTTAAGATGATTAACGATAATTGCTGACAGTATCAAGGTTTCTGTGTGTTGAATCAAGATTGTTTATGTGGTGAGTATTCGGTGCGATTCTTTTATGATTCAGAATGTGAAATACGCCACATCTGATCGGAACGTAAACGTAACATACTGACAGTACCGAGGGCTTTCATTTTCACTGTTCGACAACATTCATTGCGTTATTTACGTGGTTCAGCAGACAAGTTTTTTGAACATATGAAGCAATGAATTAGCAATATCCTTCAAAACGATTAAGATTGGGATTGAAAGTGTTACACAATTAGGGTGCTGCCAAATCAAGGTTCTAATGCGTAGTTAATGGGCTGCTTCGAAATTACTAGAGTATTTTTACGCTTAACGTTTTACGCTTTTTAGCCCAAAATTCTGACAATCAGTCTTATGTTACCCAGGAACCGGGTTGTAGAGGTCAGATAGGCAGTCGCTCCATGTAAAATACTGGTATTCAGCTGCATTCGGTTAGACTGGAAACCGACTCCACCATAGTTCTGACCTGGGAAAATGATTTTTTTTTGGGAGCCCCTTGTGACTATAAAGGAAACATAAAACTAGTACTTCGCTATAAAAAATCGGTAAGCAGTGATCTTCTAGGTTCTTTAGTTTATGTATTTCATATTGTTTAGTATTTTCTATTATAAAAACTACTAAAGCACTGCTATAATGACCCATGAGTGGTACCAATGATTTACATACATAACATACATAATCAGCCTATAATGTTCCCACTGCAGGGACACAGGCCTCCTCTCGGTGAGAGGGAGTGGGCCGTAATCCACCACGCGGGCCCAATACGGGTTGGTAGATGTCACATGTATTCTAATTTATGGTTCTAGGACATGCCGGTTTCCTCACGATGTTTTCCTTCACCGTTTTGAGAGCAGCGGTGATGAAATAATTTACACAAAGTAAAGCGCCTGTCTGGGTTCAAACTACGACCTATAACTCGTAAGTCGCGGCCGTTACCACTTGGCCACCACTGCTCTTCCTTCACCAATGGTTTAGCACTATGAAAACGGTTCTAAGAAATATTGTCTTAACCTCAAACATTACACTTGGCTAACAGCTAGATAGTAGATCGCAGACCATTGTTAACATAGAGCACAAGAGGATGTTGCTGTCCATTTCCTATGCATGTTTGACTGTGCTAAATAATTTGAACCATCACACAATTTAACTAGAGAGCATGGAGTCAGCCAATAATGTTGATACAACGTTGTTATTGTTACAATTTTGAATTATATGTAGTTGTTAGAACATAAATCAACGGTTAAACCAACAGATGGGTTGATGAAGCTCAGGTACGGATATTGAACTAAACTGACACACTTTCTTATAGGCGTAAATCTTGGCTATGAATACTTCTAGGCGAGTGGAATTAGGTCTGTGCATCCAGTTCCAATGTATTGTTTTCACATTGAGCATGCAAAGGACACGTGAAAATTATCCTTCTAATATAATTATCCTTTCCAGGAAAAGTGTATATATTATCTGCTTTAATTAAAGCAGTAGAGCTTTAATCTACCTATTTCGCTTCATCATTTCAGCCGAAAGACGTCCACTGCTGGACATAGGCCTCCCCGAAGCATCTCCACTTTGACCGGTTCTGTGCTTCTCGCATCCAACGGGTTCCTGCGGCCTTCACAAGGTCGTCGGTCGTATTTCGGCTATGTATCACTTAATCAACTAATTTACTATATAACAGCAGTTGTGGCCCAGTGGTATCAGCCAGTTGTAGGTCATGAGTTCGAACCCAAGCAGGCATTTTGCGCATTGAATTTCATTACCACTGCTCTCAAAACGGTGAAGGAAAACATCGTGATGAAACCGGCATGTCCTAGAACCACAAATTCGAAGACATGTGACATCCACCAACCCGCACTGGGCCCGCGTGGTGGATTACGTAACGGCCCAATCCCTCTCACAGAGAGAAGGTCTGTGTAAAATTAGGTAAAATCGGAAGGTGCCAATTTGACACTCAACAAGTCGTCCCAGCAGTGGAGGCGTTAAAACATGAATTTGATGCTTATAAAGATAAAACAAAACCGAATTCTATATTGTAGAATTAACCATGTCCCATGTTAGGTTTGATTTCGAGCCCTAGTTCCTGTTAGTAACTTAGAGGTTTATTTATAAACGTTGCTTAAAATTAAGTAATTTATTTATTTATCCATTTATTTCACGCATCAAGGCCCATATAAAACACATACAATACAATATTAATATAACTTAAAAATACTATAAATACATAGAACATTATAATTACACTAAAAAATAACTAAACACCAAAATGTCTGCGTCGTGTTTCGCTGACTGCTGTCATGTAGCCGGCCACGAAACCGGCGGTACACAACACCCTTCGGCCAGGACTCTTCCTTGAGGAACTTCTCGAGATGATGTGTCGGAACACCAACCACGAACGACTTGAAGTTCGTGTTGTGACGCGACTCCAACTTCTCGACCCTCAAAGTCCAGTTGGTCTTCACACGCATGTACTCCACGAGTAATGATTAGAGACTGTTTAACCATACATCTGTGACGTTTAATCGTCTCTTAATTTTAAGCAACGTTGATAAATACCTAATGGATTAAGGTCTACTGTAGGGTTACCAACTGTATTTATAGATAGTGAAAAATGTATCCAAATCTAATAAGGAAATTGTCTCCTACTACCAATTTCCCTAAAACCCTAGCTGTGGGGTGTGATATACGTGGCGGGGTCCGTCGCCATACATAAATAATGAGCTTGTCGGTCTGATGGTAATCGCGACCTCCGGAGATTTAACACTTTTTGTTACGACTGTCCGGCTAGATACAGGATGCTAAGATTTCGGCGGTGTTATTTACTTTTTTTTAAGATTCTGGAGAACGTGGGATATTCCTCATAATTTCAGCTGAAAGACGTCGACTGCTGAACATAGGGCTCCCCAAGCATCACAACATCGATCAGTTCTGTGTTTCTAAAATAATGGTACCTACACAAGAGATGTGTGGATTATTCCTAAAAAAAAAACATCATAATTACAGCTCGTATAATTCGTCACGTGCTTAAAATGGCTATGTAATGATTCGATGAAAAAAATTGGCATCAGAAACGTGTAGGTATCGTCGTAATCATTATACCGTTTGGCAGATTTTGTCGGATTGACGATAGCCGTCGTTTTTGTTCTAATGCCAACAAGATAACAAAAACTGCTATCATCCGGCTACTTAATAGGACAACTATGACTGCCCCGTTGGTCTCGTGGTCGCAAGCGTGACTGCTGAGCGTCCTGGGGTCGATTCCCGGATCAGCCAAAGTGTTATTGAGTTTTTCCATTAGGATTTTCTTAGTAACAGCCCGGAGTTTGGAAGTTGGCGGTGTGATACCCCCGTGCCTCGGAAAGCACGTTAAGCTGTTGGTCCTGCGCCTGATCTATCTCTGGTCGTGTCGGATTGCCGTTCCATCGGACTATGAGAGTGAGGGAAGAGGGAGTGCACCTGTGTCTGCGCGCACACTTGTGCACTATAATATTTCCCGCGCCGAAGGCTAGTCTCCGTTGAGATTGGCCGCCGTGGCCGAAATACGGTCTGCAGGACTTTAGGACTACTCTGATGACTACCTATTTGTTAATAAAGGATGCGTTTACTTTTCAGAATTTTCTTGCTTAGACAATAGGATAACAACCGGTCACTGTAGAGTTTACTCTCTCTATTTAAGTTTTATTATAATATTTATCACATCATCTGCCTAGCCTTTTCCCAACTATATTGGGGTCGGCTTCCAGTTTAACCGGATTCAGCTGAAAACCTACCTACCTATCTGACCTCCACAACCCAGTTACTGGGTAATACGATACTTGGTATGACCGGTTGTCAGACTTTCGCCCTTTGGACTACCCGTAACGACTGTAAATAAAATATATTTTTCAAAAATATTTAGCAATGTTAACACCAACTACAAAGAGCATGTGTTAGCATTAGACAAACCAGGAGTTGGATGTTGGTTTGCAAATATCAAACAATGAGTCAAGCTATTGAAACAGTAGGTGTGTCAGCAAGGTTCTAAGCTGCATGAAGCAGGAACGTGCTGGGCTAAAGTTCATCAGTAAATAAGTACCTAATGACAGCTATTAGCTCATAGAAATATGTAGGTATTTATTGGATTACATAACGATATGCCAGATGTCTTAGAAAATGATGGGCATTTTATGGAGGTATGTACAGACGCCAGCACATCAACCTACTACAATCTGTCAGATTTCTGTAATAGATTTTCAACTTTATCTCTAAAGCATAAGGTTCAATGTTGATTGGAAAAATTTGACAGTTAGGTGTAGGTTGATGTGCTGGCGTCTGTACCTACAATAGGCTCCCCCTTATTATGATTGAGGGATTTTTGTAAATTAATCTTCAGTATTGCCAATTTTCTGTTTAATATCCTAGATATATTTTTATTTCTTTTTTTATTTTCAAATAATATAATATTTACATAATGTGTGCTGGCACACTTAAAATATTATTAATAATATGTACTATATAAAAAAAGAAGGACAATAATCATAGGGCATCAAAAAATTCATTCGCATCGCTGTCAACAGGAAAAGTGCCCAAAATTGAAATAAGATCAAATTGAATATATTGCTACAAAATGGTTCGTATTAATTTATTTACCACCGTAATTCACCTAACAAAACCTAATCTATACCAAAAAATACAGGAATATCGTCGTATAAAAATAGACCCGATGGAAAAAGGAATTTTCTATTTTCTTAAAATAATATCTACATCTACAATTTTATCAGACTCCCGTCAATCCATCTTCCTTCCACTTTAAAAATAAAAATTCACGACCATTCAGATAATATTCATACAGCCGTCAGATCTGACAGTTCACTTTGACATCACCCTGTAGACATTGTAGGGTTCCCGCAATGTATCGCGATAATATGGGTATATTTCAAAGACACCTATTTTATTCAGTAGCCTCGATATGTGTTCGACATTGATTTATTTATTGTTATCTGCTACACCCCTTAGCGATAGGGTTTGAAGACAGATACTTTAGGAAGTATTGAGTTCTTGTAGGGTTGGTTCTAAGAAACAGGAAATCTACTTAATAAAAATGTTAAATTCACTGACAGACAACACCAACTGACAAATAACAGCAGCACAGGTCTATCGATCAGGTTAAGCTACGCTTGTCGCGGTTGGTCTGTGGATGGGTGACCATCTTTACATACCGAGACCCCTCCGTGTCTCGGAAAGCACGTTAAACCGTTGGTCCCGGCTGTCATTCGTGGATCTTTGACAGTCGTTACGGGTAGTCAGAAGCCCGAAAGTCTGACAACCAGTCTTACCAAGGGGTATCGTATTACCCAGTCACTGGGTTGTTAAGGTCAGATAGGCAGTTGCTCCATGTAAAATACTGGTATTCAGCTGCATCCGGTTAGACTGGAAGCCAACTCCAACATAGTTGAGAAAAGGCTATGCAGATGAAAACGTACAGCCTAAACTGCTAGGTCTAGAAGCATGAAATTTTGCTCATGAGTTCCTTATATAACGAAAGTGGGCTAGAGGGCAGGGTTTTTGAAAATTAATCCCCTAAGGGGGTTAAATGGGGATGAAAGTTTATAATGTAAGTTCATAATTTTTGTCGATAGCAAATTTTATTTGGCTTGTAAAAAAAATTATCAGTTGATGTAATATTAAACTTGAAGATGTAGGTTCTCATCACATGGTTTTAGTATTTGTCATCGAAGTTATCGAGGGTCCAGGGTTCCGGAGGTCTTTTGTGGTATTAAACCACTCGGGAGTAAAATACATCGTACACCGTTGTCTTCCAGAGGAAGTTGAAGACTTACGGGAGTAAATATACCTACTCAGAGAAAGTACCTACGAGTAGTAGGTGATTGATATGCAAGAGGATGAAGGGTACGAGGTGCCAATATATCAGTCCGATGCCAATGTATGGAGATACGTGCACGTTATAAGTTATCGTGGACGGAAATTTAAAAACGTCTTCATATATTTCCATATATTTTACTTCCCAGTGTTATCGTGATGCCGTGACGTGGACGTGGACATCCACGATAATATCGGCAGGATAGATATTATAAAAAAACCGGCCAAGTGCGAGTCGGACTCGCAAACGAAGGGTTCCGTACCACAAGGAAAAAAAAACGGCAAAAAAATCATATCTGTTGTATGGGAGCCCCCCTTAAATATTTATTTTAATTTAATTATTTATTTTTAAAGTGAATATACAACTAAATATTCTGTGAATATTTCAAGCATCTACCTGTTGCCGTTATTAATATCGAGCAAATAACAGCAAAAAAATCACGTTTGTTGTATGGGAGCCCCCCTTAAATATTTATTTTATTCTGTTTTTAGTATTTATTGCTGTAGCGGCAACAGAAATACATAATAATTTGTGAAAATGTCAACTGTCTAGCTATCGCGGTTCTTGAGATACAGCCTGGTGACAGACAGACGGACGGACAGACAGCGAAGTCTTAGTAATAGGGCCCTGTTTTTACTCTTTGGGTACGGAACCCTAAAAACGTACAATGGCTAGTAGTATATCGGTGTGATTAGGTATCTCTAAGATAATAAATGAAGTGATGTAAAGCACAAAACGTTTTAATTTGATGAACCTTGTAGAAAATCCGCGTAAAGTAGGTAGTAAGCGAAGTGTTATGACGTCTTATTTGATACAACAGTTATGACCTTTTATGAATGAATATTCTTCCTAAAACTCTTACAACTAAAGAATTAAAAAACCCAACACAAACTACTTATTAGCCAACATAAAAATTGATTACGAATCTACGTCTAAACATAATAAATAACAAACAAGTAGATATCAATCAGTAAAAAGAATGCGTTAAGGAAGCTAAGACGTCGACAGACGGTAGGTTGTAATAAAAATGTTAGCGAATCCATCATTTTAATGGAAACGTGACTTATATCACGAGATCCTTATTATTATGTACAATAGTAGATTGTGTGATGGTCACTAATTGTATAAGGATTTGTCCTCCAAGTGCATTCGTGAGCGTGGCAGCTTGCATATTTTATATTTCTTGTAGTGACTGGTATGTTCATCTTAATTATCACCTTTAGAAGACTCGATGGTTAAGAAATTGATTAAAATTTTCATATGTTAAGGCTCTTCTAAGTCTAGGTCTTCTATTATCTTGGAAGTAGACTCTTCGAATACTACATTTACTTTCTCATCACATTATACCAAATTCGTGTGAGTACCTATATCTAAGAACCTCCTTTTCCACCTACATATTGAATTTAAGATCCATTGGTTAAGTAAGCTACGGTTTTCTAAAAAAGCGGTGGTTACCAATTGCTATAGCGTCTGCAATTTACCAGCCAGACCAACCAGAATGACGTCACTGAAATGTTGTTTATAAAAGTAAGTTGGTGTGTTTTCATAAAGAGCATTTTTTGACACCAAAAACTCAAACCCCGCTGCCATTAATGTCATGACAACCGTCATTACAGGCCGTTATTTGGCGGCCAAAACTCTTCTAAGAAACTGCAGCTTTAGTCAAACCCATTCCTGTTCGTAATTGCGCAAGAATCTCAACACCTGACAAAACAATACCTGTTCCGAGATCAGCTCCGATTACATCAACTTTAACCGATTTATTACCATTAATAGCATTATAATTGATTCCGTTCTTGTTAACAATACGGTTCACGCATATCATTTCGTATCATTCATTCAGTGAGATCACTTTATCACTAACTTTTTGCTTTACTGGAATATGTTTATTTATATTCAATGATTGTATGGGAACGTACTCGTAGTTAGTCAGTACTTCGTGATTTAGTCATGATTTGATGACGTATTTGAGTCCCTATCGTTGTATAATTGCTGAGAAGTCGTGAACTCTTCCGAGTGTTACTTTTGCGTAAATGCCTGATTGTGTTGTGACTAATCGGGGGCTTGTTTCCATTGTTTCGTTTTGTTTGGGGACGTTTTCAGATTTTACCTCGTCGCAGTTTTCGTTCATGCATTTCTGTTTAAAGTAGCTGGGAGAGACTGGATGTGGAAGGCGAAGAACAGGTGTGTTGTGACGCAGCCTGGGAGATATTACCCATGTCCAGTGGTAGACTGCGATGGGCCGGGTTGATTTGATTGTTGATTTGTGTTTAATAAAACAATATCTTTTACCTTAGAGTTTGTTCTCTGCAAGGGGGAATATTTTGATCTGACAAGTAATCTTGCCGAGAATTTTGAATATTTTGTTTAACTTAGTTGACTGAAGACTTTGGACGGTTGGAGATATCGTTTGAGATTGGTGTCTACTGCAAAACGTTGGTGCCAACTTGTAAAGTATTCCATCAAATGATAAGATCTTTAATAAAAAATACCGTATTGTCCAACATTGGACCCAAACCTCATCTCAGCGCACGTCCTTTACGCCAAACGAGGACATTCGCACGTCTCACATCATTATACACAGTATCGCTATTAGCATAGCGAATGCATTATTACATGTCATGTGCAACTCTAACTCGTTGATAAATATCTCTAAACATTTGATAGCAATAGCGATTTGTTTCTTACTAATTGCTGGGTGATTCGTAATTCGTGCTTGTTATTATAAATTGTGGTTGTTGCTTTTGGTCTGAGATGTAGATAATGTAGTAGTGTTTTGAGCACGATTGCCATTAATCCGTAGAATGCTTGTTCACGTCAGGTTTTCCGTAGAATCTGCTTGTCCATCGATCTGACGTGTCCTTTTCCATCGTATTTAAGGGCACAGATGGGATTGTAGGTCAAGAGTCTTAACAGTAGATGATGTCGTCTTTCTCAGTATGCTTCACATGAATAGGACCAGGTAGGTACGAGTATTTCATCTTATACTTTGTAGACTTTTCTACATAACGATCGGTAATATGTAGATAAGGTGTTTCAAAATTAACCCAACAAACTTTAAGAGTTGCTTTAGACCATCGAACTGAACAACTTTCACTATGGGACCAATTCTGAAATCACGAAAAAAAAAATCAGCTGTCATTTTTTTTATCGTGATATCAGACTTGGTCTAAATTACCTCTTAAAGTTTGTTGGGTTAATTTTGAAACACCTTATATTATATGAACTAGACCTGAACGCCAGTTCTCGTACTTAAAAACCGCTTAAATTCAAGTCGCAATCTCATATTAGCGACAATCAATGTCAAAAACTTGTCAAAAATGTATGAAAATTCATTGTAATTTTGACAGATTGAGACTGAGATTATAATGCGAACAAAAAAACAGAAAAAAACGGGAATAATACGGGAATTGCCCCTCTGATGCTTTTGTTTTACAATTGTTTTATACTGAAAGGACCTTGCTGAACGGTCTTGTTTTTACATAACCAGTTCATCATCTGCCTAGCCTTTTCCCTACTATGTTGGGGTCGGCTTCCAGTCTAACCAGATGCAGCTGAAAACCAGTATGTTATATGGAGCGACTGCCTATCTGACCTCTACAACCCAGTTACTGGGTAATACGATACCCTTTGGTAAGACTGGTTGTCAGACTTTCGGGCTTCTGACTAGGTAGTCAGAAGCCCGAAAGTCTAACAACCAGTCCAGATCCACGAATGATAGCCAAGGCCAAGGGCTTCCGAGGCACGGAGAGGCAATTCTTTTTTTTTTTTTGTGACCATTTCTGTATTTTTATTTGACCTGGGAATTATAAAAATATAAGTATACCCTATGATACTTGACAGTCACATCGTTTTCAAACTAATGAGATAAGAATTTTTTATATACATTGTATACCTACCCACGTAGCTCTTCATATACAATAATTGATGACTGTCTGTCTGTGCGCTGATTACCACTAGACGAATCACACCATCGCACCCTTTGACCCAATACTTGACAAATGGCTTTAAAATTGTATTATAATTTCAATAGACTTCAACAGCTAATGAAAATGGAACTTTGAATCAAGAAGATAGAGTTGATTTCGGACTGGTGAGTGCTAACTTGAAGTGTTTTTATTTTAATTTGAGAAGTTTTTTGGTTGATAGATTTTGGTTTGTTAACTCTCTTGATTATAGTCTTATTATTGTTGTTATAAATAACTTATAAGAAGTTTATCTTAACAAGTAAGAATTGGGAAAGCTTTAAGTTATAAAGAGTTCAGTGGAGGAACCGAATTACGAGGTCGTGGGTTCAAACCCAGGTAGGCACTTTACTTTGTGTAAATAATTTCACCATCACCACTCTCAAAACTGCGAAGGAAAACATCGTGAGGAAACCGGTATGTCCTACAACCAAAAATTCGATGACTTGTGACATCTACCAACCCGTACTGGGCCACTGGTGGTAGATTATAGTCCACTCCCTCTCCAAGAGAGGAGGCCTGTGTCCCAGCAGGCTAGGAATTCAACAAATTCTCAGATCAAATAAAAATACAGAACTAGAACGTGTTAGGCAGATTATGTATATTTAACTTATAAAAATACAAGTAAATTAAATAATCATGTAGTCATTCCTTCGTGGGAGAAACAGGTGATGGTGTGTTTTTTTTAGATCTTCTTTAGAAGATTTAAACAATAATCCATTAGTAGGAATACTGCTATTACAAAAAAAAAAAAAACTTTAATATCCCGACGACTTCCTTCCACAATGTACCTACCAATCAAACCTCAACAAACCACAAAAGATAAAAATCCAATTTATATAGGAAGACAATTCTCACTTAAAAAGGTCCCATGATAAAAAACCTAGTCATCCAACGCGGGACGATAAACCGACTTTCGTATCATCTATCAATCGTACATGGAGAAGCCAGCAGGGGATCTACTATTAAATTCGTCATTCCCACCAATGAACACACTGGACACAGTAAAACACAGAGTAACAATCTCCATACAAAAAAATATAGGTAGGAACGACACGGTGTCTGCAGTTGAAACAGTGTCTATCAACAAATAAAAATAGACGCCTACGACATCTTAAATAGAAAAAACAATTACATTCATGACATCTCACAGTGGTTTTTTTGGTCGCCATCTCGATCTGGTGTTTCGACATTGAATGACAGTATTAATTTCATTTTCTATTACCGCATGCAGAGCGCCTTATAGACTACAGTGTCTTGACTGCGTAGGATTCTCCCAACTACAAATAGATGAAGGATGACGACAGAATTAATTCTGATGCTCCGTTAGTAGCTTTAGACTCAAGCCTTTTCACAATAAAATTAAAATATAGTGTATTTACAAAAAAAAAAAAAAAACAATAGTGGATAAGTTACCTGTCCTTCCGGTAACGGAAACCTTGAAAAGATCAAAGACTTCTATGTTTTACGATGTTTTAAAACGATATATTCATGATCATCTTTCAGGTTTCTTTCAGGTAAAGGGAGCATGGCTGCCCGGGACTGTAAGCTCGAAGAAAATGAAAATGAATCTATCGCGCCTTTTAACAATTCATCCAAAAGAAAAAAATAGAACTCAAAATAGATTCTTTATAAGTCTAAATAATGACAGAACCTAAAAAAAACCAGGAAAACTAAAATACCTCTATGACAATCAACGAACACACCAAATTCCGATACCAATTACGTACTACACAGTCGGAAGAAAAAGATACCGAATACCAATACCAATTACTACACAGTCAACAGCATCGCTGAGATTCCATCAGGCCATCATCACAAGTCAACACACCTTACCAATTGTCTCTACCACACTAAAAGCGAATCATTTAACAATCCCAGGTAAGATGAAGTCACGTAACGAATTAGGATTGGTGCTTCTTTCTAATGAACTATTTAATGTCAAACGTAGTTGCAAAGAATAAGCGATAGCGATAAAGGATTTGATTAATGAAAAGCTAAGTAACTGGCTACGCAGTAAAACTTCCTAATAACGAGTTGTAAGTTAGTGATATTTGGTGATATAATATGTATTCATGTTGGACCGTTGTATCTATGCTAGTTGCGTGGTAAACTCTGCTTGCGAGATGCAGGATTTCGTGACGTCAGTATGACGCGTTGTTCGCATGTGGCGTTGTAGATACCGTTACTACTACGTATAATGGTGAGTCAACAATTTTCTTCGAAAAGTTTGATCATAGTTCTTAAGGATAAGGTCCAGGATCTAACACTAAATAGAGGAAATAGAAAAAAAAATTGGTGGAAAGTGCTACATCGATAAAAGAAGTTAGGTACCAATAAGAAGAAAATAAGAAATATTAAGCCCATATGATTATGAAGTCAGTATTTCAACATTATTTGCCAAAAAAAAAAAAAAATATACACCTTTCATTGTTTGCACCACACACGTTTGTCGTCGACCGGCGCCTGCGCCACCGTGTCACAACAAAATAAAGCCTGTCCCGACCCAGTTCCCACAGTAGCCGATACTTAGACATGTCACCAAATACTGACAGACAGAAGGCCAATCTTTGTGTCTTCTCTATCGACTATTGTTGCAATCAATCCACATAAATGAGGTCCTTTAGTTTGATCTGGCACATAAACAAACAGTTTGTCATGGGCCGTCAGAAGTCATGGAGATGTCTGACCATCAACTCAACCCTACATATGATTTTTTCCTTAATTTACTGCCTATGTCAGATTTCAGGTTTTAATATAATTTCGGTCAGACCTTGTATATCGACTGTCAAAGCTGGAAAAGCTTGAAATAAAAACAGTCAGTAAGCGCTTTTACTAGTATAATCAGCCTATAATGTTACCACCGCTGCCTGGGACACAGGCCTCCTCTCTGTGAAAGGGAGTGTGCTGTAATCAACCACGCGGGCCCTTTGCGGGTTGGTAGATGTCAAAAGTATTTTCGAATTTTTGGTTCTAGGACAGTTTTTCCTGCACCGTTTTGAAAGCAGTGGTGATTAAATAATATACACTAACTAAAGCGCCATTACCACTGGGCCACCAATGCCCTCAAAAAATGCGCTCGCTTTTCCTAAAGCGCAAATTAGTGAACCTGTTTTCGCACGCCGGCTGTTTATCTACAATCTTATTATTGCCGTCAATACCACCGAGAAAATTGTCAACAAACATAATGGGAGTTCTGTATTCACCTCCAATGTGGATGTGTCGTCCGAAATTGTAAACTGGTTAAGTTTTTTCTCAACACGCTATCGAAATAACTCATGTTTTAAATAAGTTATCGAGAAACGTGTCCGCTCTTAAAACTGTTTTTCGTAATGAAGATTGATTTTGAGAAGTTCTTGGCCTTTGACTATGAGATTCGGACTTTTCGCTTTCCGACGTGAATATGTAATTTGTCTCTTGGAGAATTTATGATGAATTTCACTTGAGAAAATATTTTTTTTTATCATTTTTTTTTGCGTTTTGTTCACATGTTTAGCACTACCTCTGGCCATATTAGGTGTTTTAATACATTAATAGAAAATAATTATTAGCAGCCCAATGATACAGAAGCTTGTGGCGTTCATGTTTCAAGCTTTGATTAGAATATTTTTACCAAAAGATCGGCCTATATTGTTCCCACTGCCGGGGCACAGGCCTCCTCTTGGTGAGAGAAAGAGTGGGCCGTAATCCACAACGCGGGCCCCGTGCAAGTTGGTAGGTGTCACATGTCTTCGATTTTTTGGTTCTAGGACATGCTGGTTTCCTCACGATGTTTTTCTTTAAAGTTTTGAGAGCAGCGGTGATGAAAAAATTTCCACAACGTAAAGCGCCTGTCTGGGTTCGAACCTGCGACCTACAACTACCTCGACCTACAACAGAGAGATACCAGTATCAAACTCAAACTTAAAGCATTTATTTTAATCAAACCATTTACACACATTTTTGAATTGTCAAAGATTCGGTCAGTCAGAGAGATGACGTTAGTTGCCCATTCTAGAACGTAGTAAGTTCCTATGGAGACGATCCTTGAGGCTTTTCTGTATTCTTTAGATTTTCTTTTGTCTTGTAATTCGAATGTCTAAGGAAAGTTCACATGATTTTCTAACTACCTCTACGCAATAAAGGCGTGTCGTAATTAATGTGTCTTCTTTTGCACCTCAATGAAAGTTCTTCCAAAACCTGTTTGAATCTAAAAACTAGAAATATTCCATGACACACGATAAGTTGTGTGCTCGTACTTTCAAATTGTCGCCGATACGGTATCGTAAACAATTGTTGTGAAACTTGTTTATCCACCAATCACTTGATATCAGGCATAAAATGTTTTACACGCAAAAAATGGCGTTGACTCCATGGGAATGAATGGGATAATTATTATTTTGTCACGGCAAAGGCGTGTCGCAGAAAAGCATGGAGAATGGACATAACTGTCACATGAGAATCCAACAGAGATTTAAAGCTGGTTTTAAAGGCACCAGAAGGCACCACAAGCACTGAACAGCACCCTAATTGCGTAACACACTTTCAATCTGAATTATTTTGAAGGATAAGGCTAATCCATTGCTTCATATGTTCGAAAAATTTGTCTGCTCAACAACGAACGAACAACTACGCCCAACAAAGAACGCAATGAATGTTGTTGAACTGTCAAAATGCAAGCCATTGCTGTTGTTAGTGTGTTACGCAATTTCCCCACTGACCACACGAAAATTACTTTAGGAAGGCGCAACTATAGAATCAAATAATTTTACTTGTAAATTTTGACGTTCATAAGGACCTTTTATGGGCCTATTTGAAACGTGAAAACTTAAGTGAAGTGGCGTGACGTGTGACGTCAATAGTGTCAATCCTTAGAATCAGGTGGAATGACAGCTTATCTGAAGCTCACTTCAACTATGTTTTCACGGTGAGAATTTTAGAGAATAGACCGGAATATTTTGTATAAAATTGTCACGAGATAAGTGTCGTTCGTGGGTAAACATCGTGAGGAAACCGGCATGTCCTAGAACCAAAAATTCGAAGACATGTGACATCTACCAATCCGCACTGGGCCCGCGTGGTGGATTACGGCCCACTCCCTCTCACAGAGAGGAGGCCTGTGCACAGGAGTGGGAACATTATATAGGCCGATTTTGAGTAAATGTCGTTCCAGAGTCGTAAAAGGGGCCCGTGGCTAAATAAAAACAGCCGCACAGGTCGATCGATCAGGATAAGCTACGCTTGCCGCGGTTGATTTGTGGATGGGTCTTGATCTTTACATACCGAGACCCCTCCGTGCCTCGGAAATAAGTTAAGCCGTTGGTCCCGGCTGGCATTCATTGATCTTTGACAGTCGTTACGGGTATTCAGAAGCCCGAAAGTCTGACAAACAGTCTTACTAAGGGGTATCGTATTACCCAGTAACTGGGTTGTGGAGGTCAGATAGGCATCCAGGTAGTCCATGTAAAATACTGGTATTCAGCTGCATCCGGTTAGACTGGAAGCCGACCCCAATATACTTGGGAAAAGGGTAGGCAGATGACAGGTCGTAATTACAATAGCGTTTGGATTTTAGGTAGTCTTGTTCAAACCATAGGTATATAAAAAAGGTAGAACTTGATGTTGCAGTCTGCTTTCCAAGTATATAATCAATTCTAGTTTTTGCCAGCGGTTTCGCCCGCGTGGATGTCCGAACGTGCCACCGGGACAAAAAGTACCCTATGTCCAACCCCAGGATGCCATCTATCTCTTTGCCAAATTTTATCGAAATCCGTTCAGTGGTTTAGGCGTGAAAATGTAACATTATAGACAGAGTTACTTTCGAATTTATAATAGTATAGTATGGGTGTTTACTTAACATTATGAATACCTAATTAATTCAAATATAGTTACCGAAATGCTAATTTATATTATTATGTCATCTACATCCCAAAATAGAATCGAAATATCATCACTAATCGGTTGCGGTAACAAAAAACTACTAATTAGATAAACACTGTGATTTATTATCTCCTTTAGTTTCAACAGTTATAAGCCTTTAATTAACACAGTAAAAGATACAAACACATCTATATACCATATTATAAATTAGAGTTGGTTTTCGAGTCTGTCTATTTGACCGCGTTGTTCTTCCAAACTTCGCAACGGTTTGATGCGGATTTCACCATCATTTAGAGGATATATTTCGGAAGGTATAAACCTTCTAAATTCTAATATGGATGTATTATACATATAAATGTATGACACATTCATTAAACTTACATATACTTGATAAAGAAATCTTGATGATTTGCCAAGTCGTAAAAACCGTACGAAGCAGGGGCGGGTCGCTAGTAATATATATTTAAGAACAGGATGCAAAGAAGACACGATTGAGCTACTTAAATACTTACTTACTAGTTTTTCTTGCAGATGTGTCAAACCATAGATAAGTCATTAACTACTTCTTCTAAACCACGACCAACGACAAAACTTTAATGATTTTGAAACGTTTCCATCAGCCTATCGCAGTCCACTGTTGGACAAAGGCCTGTCCCAGGAGGCGGATGGAAGGAAGGTAGAGGACAGGGTGTTGTGGCAAACCACGACACCCTGTCTTCCGCCTTCCGCATCCAGTCTGTCCCTGTAACTTTTTAAGATCGTCTGTCCATCTAGCTTGGGAGCTTCCCACAATACGCTTGCCGATACGCGGTCTCTCCTCCAGGACTCAATCTGTTCCACCGGCCATGGCCAGCCCACTGCCAATTCAGCTTGCTTACTCTGCAAGCTATGTCTCGTTTAATATTGCATTAATAATATAGCCAGTTAAAAATCTCACGGATTGCGACCTAAGCGAAAATATAAAAAAATAAAAATTGCGGACAAAAATGTTTTATTATTTATTTTATTTCGATTCGTGACTGTCAACAGCGAATCACAATTTTGCAATTACGAATACAACTATCCATTGTATGAACAAAAACATTAAGATTATTAACAAATAGATTCGCCAGCGAGACGAATGTGAAATTATATTAATTGCAATGACACCGTGCAAGCGTGTGAATCCCCAATTTGTAGGAAAAGGACGTGACGTGACGTAACAGTTCGCGATTTTTGTGCGCACACGCACGGTTGATAGAATTTCCATTGGTTTTTATTTTATTTATTTTTCGGTTTTTTCATATAAAGTCAATCATCCGGTATATACAGGATTATTGGAAAAACACCAACAACCTATTAAGAGTTCAAAAAAAAATCAGCTGTTCCCTACATATTGACGAACATAAATGTAGGGAACAGCTGATTTTTTTTTCGCGATTTCAGGTTTGGTCCCATAGTAAAAATTGTTCATAATGATGAGTACAATGACCTCTTAAGAGGTTGTTAATATTTTTCCAATAATCCTTTATAATTAGGGCCGAGCATTACCTATGTGATGTTACTCTACTCTGAAGATTATCTCTACAATATATAATTTAAGTTATTATAACCAATGACGTCGTTATGTATAAACAGAATTGTCAGTTGGTTTTCCCACTATTTTTAATTCTTGTCATACGATTTTATTTTGCATAAAATTGATTTTAATTATTATATAATTATGGTGATGTCGCATACAGCGAAGAAGTCTTAGCAAATACTTGGTAATCTGACAAATTATAAAAAAATATAATAATGTTATAATCGTTTGATTATATGTTAATTATTAACTAACTATTATTTACATCAAAACAGTTATGTAAGTTCAACAAAATTAATTTTGTTTATTGGATGTTCACACCTTTGGAGGTGCTCAATCAAGATTGGGCAACACAACACAACGTAACTCAAACTTAAAGCGTTTATTTCCATTAAACCATTTAGGCACTTTTGAATTGTCAAAGAGTCGGTCAGTTAGTCGGAAAGTTGAAGCTAGTTGACATAACATCACGCCTGTAATCCTTGAAGGGTTAGGCAGAGGTGTACCTATAGTGCAGACGCCAGTACATAAAGCTACCCGAAATTGTCAAATTTTCCCAATCAACTTTGAACCTTATACTTTAGCAATAAAGTTGAAAATCTATTAAAGAAATTTGACAGATTGTAGTAACTTGATGTGCTGGCGTCTGTACATTCACATTTCACCAGTTATGTTCTAAATCCCATGTTATAGGAGGCGAGCCTATTGCCATCAACCGGGCACAAATCCAGACTCCGGGGATGCTACTGAAAAATTCTAGTTGGAAAACCCCAGTAACACATTTATTTTATTTTGTAAGGAAAAATATATAGTAGTATATTAAAAATAAACAGAAATAACTAAACAAATATACTACCCGCTACATTTTCCATGCTTGGGCAGCATATTATGGTTTAACCTCTACGTTTGCCCGCGTACCTACCTGTCAACACACCCCACGTGTCGAAGTAGTTAAATGGAACCAGTGAAGTCATTGATTTCACAATGACAATAGAACAATGGCAATAGTTGTGTACACTTGATGTACCGTTGACGTTTCGAACACTTTCTCTTATGTACACTTGGTGTACAGTGTCCGCTTGAGGGGTTAAGACATTTTCTTATTTTTCAACATGTAGAAGTAAATAAAGAAACTACTTATTTGCCTTGCTAAATATACAATGGCAAAACAAATAATTAGTTTACTCTCTTTAAAACAGTTTTTGCTCCGACTTGCAATTTTCACAAATCCAATCATCGTTTCTCGAAATAAAAACATAATCGAAACGACAAAAGTTGGCTTTTACAATGAATGTCAAATTATTTAAGGAGTACTCATCACCATCTGCCTAGCCTTTTCACCCATCCACAGACCAACCGCGGCAAGCGTAGCTTAACCTTTTTTTTTTGTTGCGTGGTGGAAATCCTCATGGACTTCCTCCATCGTGGACCTGATCGATCGACCCGCGCGGCTGTTATTAATTAGGCACAAGCCAGCAAATACTATTAACAAAAAATAAAAATCTTATATGACTGCATTGCCTAATCTTTGTACGGATTAATCGTAATAATGTGACCTCTTCACACTTAATTCTGTCTCCACACTCAACATCTGTCCTCGATGCGAATTAGTTGCTTTACGAAATTATATATAAAAATCTCTTGAAACAATATTGCGTTACTACATCGTGTATGTACTCAAAGGCCATTCCAATTAAAGTAATCGACATTTGCATAGAAAATGCGCGTATCAATACGAATTTACGGATGAGATAGGGTTTTGGTGTGGTCCAAGTGAGAAGCTTGTGGAGCAATAGATGTTATATTGACTCCAAAAAGCACTTAGTGACTTAGTCCTACTCGGCACGGTTTCTTTGCGGTACGGTGTGTAACCCGCGTTGTAAAAAAAACGTATCCGTCCACAAGCTTCCCTAGTGATCCAAACAACACTGACGACCGTGTCTACACGGCGAATGAACCATAGTTTTCCACGGCAATAAAAACGTGAGTGTACAAAGGGCCTTAGGGTAATTGTTTCTGTCGGTTACTAATAGACCTCTCTCGTATGTCAACTAAAAACTTGTCATCTTAACTTAGTTTAAACTTAGATGAAAGCTGAAAAGCGGATACTCATTTCTACAGTTCCAAATTGTAAACTGACGTTGACTAAAACTCGCATATTTTAATTTTTTTATTTCTGTATGGGCGCTCTTGACCTCGATCACGCCTGATGGAAAGCGATGAATGAGCTCTATGATGAAACGAGCGTGCCCAGAAGATGCCTAAGGCACTGAAACTCCCACGCATCGGCGAAACACAGCAGGCTGCTTACCGCCGGACTCCGGTGGGAGGGTGGTCGCAAACCAGGCGGGCGTTAATCCTACCGCCGCAAGGGAAGAATTGGCCAGTCAAATAAGGTGTTGGGTGTGACTGTTCAGGATGCGCCGAGCGCTCGGTTCAGTTGAGTAACTGGCGGAACAAATTGCGCTAAAAATTATTCTGTCATCCATATAAACTAGATACCTCTATTATCATAGTTTCAATCAACTCGGTCGGTCTATTCCATAAAAATCTCACTGTGAAAACTTAGACGAAGTGAGCAGTCACTCCACCAAATGTTAGGGATTGACTAAATTGCTATTTTCACGTTCCGCCTTCAAAAAATATTTAACCCGTTCCCCGCTACATCTCATGCCTAACTCCGTACAAAAGTACTCGTCACCTGATTAGCTCGCCGCTCACGGCGGCCGGTTTTCCTTTAAAATTAAACAAATCCACAACGACGGTGTTTTGTCAACTCGTGACTATTGCCAAGGCCGCGGTGATCATCAGCAGTTTAGGGTTGACAGAAGCATGGATGAATAGTTTAGTTAATTTGTTCTCGTTGAAATTTGACTAGTGTGAAATGAAATTGTTTGTTCTGTAAATAGGATATCGTAATCAGTTTTACACGCCATATTATAAAAAAAAAGTTAGATGACTTCGGCTTTTCCTATCCAATTACACTGAGAAGTAACAAACTCTGAGGTCTCTGGGCTCTCTTCTAAAGTCCAGACGTCATGTTGGTCAGATATACTTGTTTAATAGAATTATCCCTTTAATAAGGCTGTATGTAAAAGATCGCTTTTAGCAATAAAACCACCCAGTGTCACCCTATGTAAAATTTCTAAATTTTTATGGTGTAAATATTAAAGCGTATTCTATCTGCATAATCAGCCCAGAATCTACTGCTGAGACATAGGCCTCCACTAGGTGAGAGGGGTTGGGTCGTAATCCACTACGTGGGCTCAGTGTGGGTTGGTCACATGTCTTCAAATTCGAAAAATTTGGCTCTAGGGCATGTTGGTTTCCGCACGATGTTTTCCTTCACCGTTTTGAGAGCAGTGGTGATGAATAATTTACACAAACTAAAGCGCATTTCTGGGTTCCAACCTACGACCTACAATTCGTAAGTCGCGGCCGTTACCACTGGGCCACCATTGCTTCTAAGCACTACGTTGCTTCTTCCAAAAAAGATTAAAAGTCCAAAGAATGGCAGGTGACATGCGGGGTTCGATGCTGACATCGAACCCCTCATGTCACCTGCCAGTCTAAGCTAGCGTAAGTAAGTAAAGTTAAAAAGAATTTAGTAAGTCCGCATCGATGAAATAACCTTTTCACATCCTAATTAATTAATTAAATGTAAATCTAAACATTAGTTACCAAACATTCGTGGCGGCGTGGTTGATATTAAAAATAACAAGATAAAATAGATGCAAATTCATTATTAAATATGCAAAAGGCAGATATTCAGTATATTATTTTATTGATTTTTATTTAACAATTAGTTAAACTAATAAACCTTCCCACGCGAAATCAATTAACTTTATAAAATGCAAATTTTTGTTTCGACTTCATATTTTGAAGAGAGTTGATGCACGAGCTTGTGGGTTTAAATCCGAGCAAGTACCATAATATGTGACTTTTTCAATCCTACTATCACATTATTATTATAAACGCGAAAGTTTGTGAGGATGACTGGATGGATGGATGGATGTTCGTTACTCTATCACGCAAAAACTTCAGAACAGATTTAGATGAAATTTGGCACACAAATAATTTATAATCAGGATTAACACATAGGATACTTTTATCCCAATATTCCCACGGCATCGAAACTTATTCGGATGAAACCGCGGGGCACTGCACTGCAAGTTATTCATATTTTGAAGTTAAGGTGAAAGCGTCTACTTTTTATGAATGGGATACTAAGTATAATTACCGTTAGAAATATTTAATTCTTCATTCATAAATGGCATCATTGTATTTCTTGTCTATTCTTTGATCGTGTCTGATTACTTTCATAGAAGAAAGACGCATTGACAGACTATACAAAAATTGCCTAGAAATTATTTTGATAGTTTTTTGTCTGTCTGCAACAACGCAATGCAATGTTACAGACAAAAAATCTTGTAATAACATTGCATAGTTGCATTGAAAATATTTTGACAAAATTACAATGAGTACCCATCATCATTTAATTGAACCTTAATTTTTCATTGTAATATTTTTGCTGTTAGAGATTTTTTCTCTCTTCAATCAAACCGACTTCTTTTACAGCTTTTGTTTAGCTTCAATTGTTTATTTTGAAAAGTGATCATGTACATTAAATCTTAAAACTGATTTTTACTTGCATTTTATTACTTCTCCGACTATGTATTGCCAGCATTTGAAATGATAGTGACAGTTTGACAGAGTAATGCAACCGTCATGTGTGAAATAAAAAGCAAAGATTTAAATCGCTTTTATTCTGACCGTACCGCGAAAAAGTGTCCATACTAAGAAGCTCACACATGATTAAATAGCATTTCCAGGAAAATCATGTCAAATCACTGCGTCATTGTGTATCAGAGGTGTCAAATCGAAACAAAAACGTGACTATCTTTCGACGCAGTAGGGGGAATCAAACGATTTAAATCTTTCATTTTTCTCCCTCGGTCCCCAACAAAAACAACAAACTAAGGACCAACGATAACAAATACCATTCACTACTCCAGCCAGCCAGCCCTACATCGCTGATGACAATTGCAGGTAATCACGGCTGATGACGTCACGCGGCGTGCAGTGGTGCAACCTTCACGCCTGTCAACTGATTGCGAGACATTCGATTCGAGTTAGGTACTACACACACTAGATGAGCCGCGGTCGTGCGATGCGTAACGCGTAGGTCTACGTAAGTACAAAAAATCATGATTTCCGTAATGGGTACATTGCACAGTAAACATTGTAGGTAAGCAGGTGTATTATGTACTGTTTAATTCCACGACCATTTGTGAACTCTAGAATAAAATATACATTCACACTGCAGTAAGTAAGTATAATATAAGTCTCAGAACTAGAATAAAGTATGATCCAAAGAAGCACTTAAGAATAATAAAAGTTACGTAATCATATTACATAACTTTTACTTTTATTGTGGCAAGAGGTACCTAATAGATAGTACAAAGATCCTCAAAACTATCACTGTCGCGGCCATTGTCATCCATCACAGAGACCCATTTACGAGCAGGTGTGGTTGATTTTACTTAAGTGAAAGCATACTCTAATAGTCGATCTTTATTTCACCATAGCCATACTGTTCAAGACATTAGACCTGAAAAAGTGTAACTGCTCTGTTACTTGACCCAACCAAAATTGCCACACGCGATTTTCGCGTCTTCCGCGCGACCTTAAACTAATTCGGTGTGTGTAATGCTTTACTAACGTTGACATTACTCGTGGTCACATTAGTTGCATTAAATCATAATTTGGAACAAAAAAAGCATAATAAAAACACTATCAGGCATAATGTAAAATATAGAGTGCTGCTTTTTGATTAATACGTTTCATAGATAAGTTAGGCTTAATGGTGACCTCCGTGTTGAATTTGGACATTCTACGACATTGTATGTAATGCAGACTTAAGTAGTACTGTTTGACATTAGCAACATGATTTCCTAGGTCAAAGGTTAATTTAATTTTAACCACCAGTTGTTCCAGTAGCCAGTTCATTATCATCAGCTGCTTATAGAAGTTCACTACTGGGCATATGCACCTCCAATTGCACAGTTTTTAACTCCTCTTGCGAAGATTTTCACTCCACCTAGCCTGGAATCTTCTACTTCAGGCCGACCGCTTAACTGAGATGTTGCCTGAGGTAGCAGCGCGGTGCGGTAGGGGTGACGTGATGCGAGAGCTCAGTGATTCATCAACTTGTGACAACTATCACCCCTCCCACACCGCGCAGCTACCTCAGGCAACGTCTCAGCTAAGCGGTCGGCCTATAGTGTGATCATCATCATCAGCAGCTTGTAGAAGTTCACTGCTGCGCCTCCAATCGTAGGCTATTTGACGATGAGCGAATATCATCTATCCACCTAGCCTGAGATCCACCCAATGTGTGCTGTTTCGCGGTCTGTAATTTAGTACACGTCTACGGTCTTTTTCAAAAGTATCTGATGGATCAAAACGTACCTGTGGATGCTAATTTGTAGCCAGTCACAAATTGATTGCTTTGATTATTTACATTTCGAATTTCTAATTTTTATTTGACAATAGGCAAAAAAAAGAAGTATAAAAATAATTCGAGTGGTGTTTTTAAGTTAGATTTCTTGAAACCTAGAACAAAGATATATAACAGTGTTTTTTTTTTATTCTGTCCCAATTTTCGTTTATGATTTTTCAATTAGATACCTACAATTGAATAATGTCATTCAACCAATAATTGGTAGGAAAAATAGAAGAAATGAAGATGAAGAAATGATGATGATGAGATGAAGTGTTTTTACTTACCTGTAGTAGTGTAGTGATTGCGTAATAATTTTACCCTGAACAGACATACCTAACCCCTGTTTTCGATTTTCTGAAATACGAGTACCCTAGAAACCATCATCAAAACCGGTCGGGTCGTAAGGAGTTTGAAATTCGCTTATTTACCAATTTGTAACGAATACCTAGTCTTCAAGGTGACAATGAAGATCAAGATTCGTGCCTGATAGGTACTATTGTAGACCATTGCGCTAATCGTGCGCAAGCGCAATGTTGTTCGTCTTTTGTCTGAAGGTAAGCATTGTATTGTCATTGTCTAAAAGTTTGATTGCTATCAGATATTGATCATATTCATGATGAAATCGATTCGTCTGTGATGCGAGTAATCGTGTGGGTTCCATCATTGAGCAGTGAAAGTAAAACATGCTACTAATGAGCATCAAATTGTATGTAGGTTATTTGACATGTATTGTTGTGAAAGAACTAACTATCGTAAAGGCTATGAAAACTTTCCTAATCTAGGTAGTGTATAAGGCTCAGCGTAGACAGAACGGAGCGCAGCGGAGAGGATTTTATTAACGCACTTGAAAATAAACTTTAAAATTATTACAATAAAGTCCACAAATGCTTGAACCTGACAAAAAATGCTCGCGCGTCCTCGAAGACGCGTCCTCGCAAGCTCGAGCATACGCGATCCGCAAAGAAAATGCCCGAAACCGCGCGGGGATTTTTCCTCTCTGTCTGCGCTGACCCTAAGTGTTTTACTGACGTAGGTATATTAAATTAATTTGAGGGCAGTGTTGGCCTAGTGTATCGGCCCCGACTTACGAGTTGTAGGTCGTGAATTCGAACCCAGGCGGGCAACTTACTTTGTGTATTTAATTTCATCATCACTGGTCTCAAAACGGTGAAGGAAAACATCGTGAGGAAACCGGCATGTCCTAGAACCGAAAATTCGAATGTGACATCTACCAACCCGCACTGGGCCTGCGTGGTGGATTACGGCCCTCTCTCTCTTACCGAGAAGAGGCCTGTGTCCCAGCAGTGGGAATATTATAAGCTGATTTTGAAAAGACTAACCCCTTACTAATAAACTTTGTATAGCTTCTGTATAGTTATAGTTATACAGTGCTTTGTCTTCTTCTTTCAAATGTTAAATTACTGAAGACTGAAAGAGAGAAATCGGTGTCTAACTATACATCTGATATAATGGGTTTATTAGTAAGGGGGCAATTTTATTATCGTCTCAGAGCCTATCTCTGAGAACCAGAAAATTACCTAGTGTAGGTAGTGTATAAGAGTTCTACTGACGTACATACATAAGTATATCAAAAGTGGGTTTCTGTGAAACAGCTGGTTTTTTTTTGATAACCTACGAGAATATTCTATGGGGGTTCAGAATTCATGGTTACAGTTCGATGTCCCTGACACCCTGTATACAGTGAAAGGATCTTCGTCGTCCAACCGGGTGTCCGAACGACATCTCTCGTTTTTTTTCTTACACGAATAATACAGTAACAACGCCTCATTCTTCACAATTTTCAACCAACACCTTTTTATCAGACTGGAATCATCACAAATCCCCAACTTTCAAAATTTTCCTGCAAAAGAAACCTCATTGTTAAAACCATACACTAATTACATTTCGAAAGCTCTCACAGTCTCCCATAACGAACCTAACTTCATTATTTTAACAGAACTTATTCACAGAACGTTGCAGTGAACTATTTTCCTTCAATCAACACGTATGCATTAAAACTTATGGCAAACACTAGCGAGAATTACGAAAAAAATAATAATGTGAAGTGAGAATTTTGAGTTACAGCTTAAAGTTCCGTATGTTGGTGACCGTATTTTTGCTGATGATAAAGTAGATTGATGAAAGGGAGTGATGCGACGGCTGGCAGGAGAGAATGATAGAGGAAATAATTTCGTGCGGACTCCAGAGCGGCAATTCCTGTATTTTTAATAACGTCCGCAATATAATCTCAGTCTCAATCTGTCAAAAACACCTCTAATTTTCATAAATTTTTGACTGGTTTTTGACATTGATTGTTTTTGACTAGATTTTGACACGGTACCTACTAACGCAAGCAGAAGATGAACTAAATGTTAATATGACACTAGATGATGCAAGGGTATTAGAATTGGTTGGCAGAAGTTACTTGAGTAGGAAAGAGTAATAAGACTATCACCAATATGAAGCATCAAGCACTAAACTGATATCCTAAAAGCATTACACAATGTGATATCCATTTTGAAATGTGGAAGGGAAAACCTGCGTACTTGCAGTATAGGCCGGCTAAGATGTGAAGTTGAAAATCATGCGAAGCAATAAGTAGGTTAAAGTTATGCGGCCAAAGATTTCGTTTTCATTTAACGGAACCCCAAAAAAACTAACAAAATAAACAAACAAACCAGAGACAATGAGCGTAGCATCATGAATCATAGATTTGGCAACACACGCTAATGGTACCAAGTACCATAGACTGTTAGTTATGAAACTGTACCAAAATGTGTTTCTTAACTTTAGGTCATCGATCAACAGCAGTGCAGCTAGATTTTTGCGAGGTCAGGTTTTATTTTGAGTGTAGATTTTTAGATGATAAGCATAATTAATGAATTGTTGTTATTGTTATGCAAAAGATGTTACTGAAGTGGCGGAATTCTTATTTGGTATCAATTTGGTTGCTGGTACATCAAAATCAAAATCAAAATATTTTTATTTCTCATAAACCAACATGGGCACTTATGAAACGTCTGAAGCTAGGTGCACGGTTCCAATTGGTCGTTTCCTATGGAGAAGAACCGGCAAGAAACTCCATGGTTACTCTTTTAAAAATAATTGGCTTTTACAATGTTTTCGAGTTCAGCGACAGCCAGAATGGGAGGACAGCGTAGGCCTGTCAACAAGTACCAGGTACTTGATAAAATAAAAAATGGTCTACAGATCTAGTCTACAAGGCTTACAAAGTCCTCACATTTACAAAATAAGGATGTATCAAAAGGATAAACAAAATATAAAAATCTACTAAAACCAAGAGATATGATTGCCATTTCAACTAAGAAAGAGGTGAAAAATTAAAATTGTCTGTATATAATGTCAAATAATAAAAAGATTATGTCATAGAAGTATGTACAAATAAAAAATAAACATCGTAATTTGAGAGCAGTTAATAGACATTTACGTAGAACTTATGCCGTCAAAGAGGTGCCAGGGAAGCCACATGTGCAGAAGGAATTATTGCCAAACTACCTTGTCTTCAACGTAGTCTTTAATCTTATAATATGCTTTTTTGATAAGGACTCGTTTGATGAGGGTTTTGAACTTTCCATCGCTAAGTTCTGTAACCGACTTTGGCAACTTGTTATAAAAACGGATGCTGTTTACAAGAAATGACTTGCTAGTTTTAGTTAGTCTAAATTTAGGTATCACAATTTCATTTTTACTGCGTGTATTTATATTATGGAAATCGCTTCTTATTTTGAAAAGTCCTAAGTTTTTGCGAACATACAAAATACTTTCACACATATTTAGCATAATCAGCCTGAAATGCTCCATCTGCTGGGGGACAGGCCTCCTCTCTGTGAGAGGGAGTGGGCCAAAATCCACCATGCGGCCCAGTGCGGGTTGGCGGATGTCACATGTCTTTGAATTTTTGATTCTAAAATATGCCGTTTCTTCACGATGTTTTCCTTCGCTTCTTCGTTTTGAGAAGTGTTGATGAAATAATTTACATAAAGTGCTAGCTTGGGATTGAACTGGCTAGTTATAGTTCTGATTTTTGAGTTTTGTTCTGTGTGAAGATTTGATCATCATTGTAGTGTTACTTTATAAAAAAAAACCCAGGACTATTCTACAAGATAATGTTTTAGATATCAAATGCAGATTTTGTCAAATGCCAACCAATTTCAACTTAAGCAAGATGGGGAAATACATTTATCGCAGTTACCTATAGTTGTAAAATTTTCCAGGTATGTTGTAGGTAATTTATTTGTTTAATTACCAATTCCAATAGAATCCTTCGTTGACTGTCATCTATAGTAGATATTTATGTTGACTGGTTGTGGCGGGACGTCTAGGTTTATATTAACCATACATACCTATGTCAGTCATAACTAATATTATAAGTGAGCAGGTTCCATCCACCATGTCTTTTGCAATATATAGTGAAAGCTGTTATACTGTTTGTCCAAGCTGTACCTGTAAACAAAGAGATGAATACTTAGTATAAGTAACATAATCATAAGCAGCCCATAATCTTCCCACTGCTGGGACACAGGCCTCTCTTCGAGAGGGAGTGGGCTGTAATCTACCACGCGGGCCCAGTACGGGTTCGTAGATGGTACATGTCCTCGAATTTTTGGTTCTAGGACATACCGGTTTCCTCACGATGTTTTCCTTCACCGTTTTGAGAGCAGTGGTGATGAAATAATTTACACAAAGTAAAGCGCCTGTCTGGGTTCGAACCTACGACCTACAACTCGTAAGTCGCGGCCGTTACCACTTGGCCACCTCTGCTCTAAGAAGATTTGGTCGCTCGAAATATTGACCAACGATCACAGTTGCAGTATAGGGCATGGTATGTATCGTTTAATTATTAGCAAGACTACGTTTGTTAGTGGAAGTATGCGAATTGGTAGACTATAATATGAGGAATATGTTAAAGAAATAATGTGATGACCAAATTGTGTACTTACTATGTAAATCGCAATCATCTATTAACACCTGGCTGAACTAGCTATCGGATGGAAAAACATAGAAACAGGAACCAAATTCCAACTTAGTTACAAAAACTCATACAGCAATTATTATCATACTCATATGCCACACATCCTCCAGACCGGCGATAGCGACCATTCTCAGCGAATACCAGACTTCGGCGCGGGAGATGTTGTAGTGTACATGTGTGTGCGCAGACACAGGTGCACTCTCTCTTTCTTCACTCTTATAGTCCAATGGGATGGCAGTCCGACACGATCGGAGAGAGATCATGCGCAGGACCAAGAGCTTAACGTGCTCACCGAGCCACCGACAACTTCCAAACTCCGAGGTGTTACCAAGAAATTCCTATTGGAAAAATCCCAATAACACTTTGCCTGACCCGGGAATCGAACCCAGGACTCCACGCACGGCAGTCGCGCTTGCGACCACGACACCAACGGGGCAGTCAACCACCCTCTACATAGTATCTGACTTATAAAGAATAGTCTCAATCTATAGTTTGACTATAGTTTTGTGTCTCTACACTACACATAGTTCCACTTCACTATATTCTCAATTGTGGAGACTATAATTCTGCGTCTCTCAAATTAGCATAAGTGGCCTTTTAGACTAACACAGGCGAGCAGAGGTCAAACTACTGACTTAAAGGCAGTAAATTATATAAAACTTTTGTCACCCAACTTATAAGTACATGCTGTGGGTGGGTGATTTATGGATTTTAGGATTAACTTTGATATTACTGCGATTTGAAGATAAAAGGTTAAAGGTGGCGTCGCGTCGTATAATGAGTAGCAAATATAGTGAGATATAAGTAAATATACTGGTGAACTTATGAAGACGAAATGCTTCCTTGTTCTTCTTGATTATAACCTGTATCTGATTAGCTGGGCATAATCTGTAGCAGTTCCCACCGCTGGGAATCATAACCCACCAATAGCCCGATTCGGGTCGCTGTATCTACATACGTGAAAAGCCTATCAGACAGATATACAAGTGATATTTAGTGACGAATTCAGGTTTTTTTTTTTAAATACATACATTTGGGTTTTCTCGTATCCCATAAATTTTCGCCTAGGCTTTATGGGGTGCTTAATTGTTGCAAATGGGTCACACTATCATGTCCTGGAAGGAATACGTCAAATTACAAGTCATCCTGTAGATAATAGTATATAGGTAACACTAAGTCGTATTTCGTGTGTGACTATACAAATTCGATCTTCTAATCTAAAGTATGAAATGGATTTTGATAAAGATTTCACTATCATTTTGAGATTTATTCCGGTAGGTTTAAATGTGTCTAAGACATTAATAATCAACTTAGGTATAGCACAAAAATCTCGATGTTTTAAATGTTTTTACCTTTTGTAGGTAGACTAATTTTATTCTAGGTGCATCGTCTTCACATATAATTATATAATGAATGTATACAAAACCTTGTAAAACATTTTAAAAGAGTAACGGTGGAGTTTCTTGCCCATTCTTCTACATATGAAAACTACCTTTTGGAAGGGGCGACCAGAATCAAATTTCGTTTTATTGTAATTTTTGACGTTCAAAAGTGCCTTTAATGTGCCTATTTGAAATAAATGATTTGACTTTGACTTTGTCACCATCGCATCCAAACGAACCACCCTAACGTAACACACTATCAAGCAGGATATTGCTAATCCATTGCTTCATATGTTCGAAAAATTTGTCTGCTCAACAACGTAAATAACGCAATGAATATTGTTGAACTGTCAAAATGAAAGCCATTGCTACTGTTAACGTGTTACGCAATTACCTCGCAGGTCGCTAGTTACCTACAAAGTAAGTAAATCCGCTCCGTTCGCTATCTGAAACAACTTTACATAATAATATTCTCATTTAGTTACCGCATATTATACATTCTGTATCAATTAACATCCTCATAAAACGCAAGGACTCGCAATAATGTTTACAACCTAAAACGTAAATTATTGGTTACATTAAAATTTGTCCATTAATATGATTGTCTGATCTTCAATAAATATGTATGTTTACGATAACTTTTGTATTGCCACAAAACACAAAGTTGGGCAGAAGTTTAGTTTTAAATGCGGCGACTGACTTGCAACCTTTGTGTGTAATGTATCATTCGAGGCGACCTTGGTTACAGAACGGCGATACACAGGACGCGGTGAACGTTCGTTTCGAGCATATGGCTCAAGTCGTAGGACTTTTGACACGAGTTTACCTTGGATTTTCTTCTTCGTGTCGGCCAATTGAAAAACGTACCTACCTCTGACTTACCACTGGGCATGGCTTACCTGCTAGTAAAGTGATCAGTACAGGACATACTGGATTTATAAGCTTCTTCCTATCTGCATATTCATACCCCGCGTCTTAATAGAAAGCGATCGTCGCGTGAATACGGGATCGTCGCGTTCATAATTATATTACTTTTTTTTGGAAAAATTGAAGGCGTTGGAGCGACCACGCATTTCGGTTCACCGAATAAAAAGTGACAAACGAACGCGACGATCGCCTTCTAACAAACTCGGCCATATATTGCATCTCTTCATTTGAACACTGAGTGAACCTTTTGCAGTGGTGTCTTTCTGTGGTAATATTGAAATGAATGTGGTCGGCGGCATGTTGTGTCACTTATAACGATTTTAATATTCATAGTGATGACCGAAGAGATATGGATATCCTTGTTCATATCGCATTTTATGTAGAGAATATGATCATGCAGGTGGCTAGTACTGTATTTATTAAATTAGATACTAACATAGGATAAAATTAGTTGGTGAAAGCAGTATGCGTGGATGCATTTTTTTCATTTTCTTGCCCAGGTTCTTAGTTAGTCTGAATCTAAGTATTTATTTTCTACGGATCCATATTTCTTTATCAGCGTCTCAGTGTTTTTCTTCAACATATCACTTTTTGTAATGCCATGCCATATCACTTGTTGTAATGGACGTCTCGAAGGGAAGAAGCAAAAAATTAGAGCTGTTTTCTCGAAAAAAATTGAGTGTTGCATCGTTTACAAAAACAGCAATTTATGAATTAGATTACAAGAGACAAAATACTTTTAATACTGCATATTCCTGGTGAAAGATAAAGTTGCAATGTATTTATTTATTTAGGGACAACAAACAGTAGTGTAATAATAAGTAAACTAATAAGTAAAAAACATAGGTTAAAACTTAATCTATACTAATATTATAAAGAGGTAAAATTTGTTTGTAAGTTTGTATGTAGGGGGTAATCTCCGGAACTACCAGTCGGATTTCAAACATTCTTTTTGCGTTTGATAGCCCAATTTTTGAGGAAGGCTATAGGCTATTTAACATCACGCTAGCACCCTTAGGAGCCGAGCAAAAAGAAAAAAGTCAGAACGAAAGCGAAAACGAAGTAGTAGTGCGGTCAGGCGCTGCGATGCGACGGGTGGGTTGGGGGAAACAGAAATTTCACGCGGACGAAGTCGCGGGCTGAAGCTATAAGTAATATAGGTAACAACTACACTACTCGCAACGTTATCCACATTTATTACTAAACAGATCTACTAGTTGTTAGAAAGAACGATATAAAAACAAACAGAATAAAGTAAACATTACTTAATTATTAGGGTTCTGATCACTTAAAATAGGAAGAATTTCTTTTCTAAGGCTATAGGCTTGCTGTGAAATATAATATCAGTTGAGCTAAACTGCATAGGTAGTTACCTATAATAGTATAGGTGTCAACTAATCGATGCAGCAGTGAGCGTACGCCTCAGTTGGTAATACAAAAAGTGGTTGCAAACAAGTGTCTCGATTTTGTTGTCATACCAGAAGTTAATGATGTGTAATCATTGCATTGCGAATGTGACACAAAAATCCAGCTTCGAATACGGAAATCGAGCCTACGACCCACAACCCAAACATTCTTTCACAATGTCATCATAGCTCGCCCACTATTAATAAAAGTGTCATCATTTTCATCACACCTAATAGAATTAAGATTAAATACCAGTAGCTTACTATGTTTCAAAAGTTAACGGTTTTTTTATAATCAAACATTGTGATCATTCGAGGTCAAAAGTCAATGTTCTTTCTGAAGGATGCGCTAGATTTTGATGATTTATTGATACGTTCGTGGACATATGGGGCTTAAGTTTTTTCGAATTGCAGTTTGATCGCTGTTTTGATTAGTAGGATGCTGATTTGATTAGTTGATCTTCATTTCATGTTGGTTTGGAACGATATTTAGATGCTTTAGAGCAATTTTATGGAACTTGCTCCAAATTCTACGTGACAGAAATGTTTATGCTCAATGTTCAAAATATGGTAGATTTTGAAAGGAAAGTTGAAAAATATTAAGAAATTAATGAAATTGGAGAAGCGAGATTTTCCTCTTCTAAACAATGTAGAGAGCGGTGGTGGCCCAGTGGCTCAAGGCCGTAGGTTTGAACCCAGACAGGCGCTTTACTTTGTGTAAATTATTTCATCACCACTGCTCTCAAAACAGTGAAGGACAACATCGTGAGTAAACCGTCATGGCATGATCTAAAACCAAACATTCGAAGACATGTGACGTCTACCGACCCGCACTGGGCCCGCGTGGTTACTTACGGTTCATTCCCTCTCACAGAGAGGAGGCGTGTGTCCTAGTAGTGGTAACTTTATAGGCTGACTAGCTGCTCCCCGCGGTTTCTCCTGCATATGTTTCCCGTGGGAATATCGGAATAAAAACTATCCTATGTCCTTTCCCGGGACTCAAACTATCTCTATCAAATTTCATCTAAATCGGTTCAGCGAGGTAACAGACAGACATACAGACACACTTTCGCACATATTGTATAATATTAGTATGGATTACGCTAAGCAGTGCAGGTTTTTTTTATACATTTTTTATTGTTGAATGGGCCTGCTCTTGACCTCGATCACGCCTGATAGGAAGCGATCCCAGAAGATGCCTGTTCACTCTTGCTTTGAAGGCAGACGGGTTAAATGTGGAACACAGACGCTGGTAGAGAGTTCCACATAGGCTGTGTGCATAATAAACGCGGAGGAGAAGCGCTGAGTACGACTGGTCGGGATATCAACCAAATGTGGATAGTACGCTGCAGTAGGTCTTTCTAATCTGGAGTTGTCGGCCTAATGAAACAGTCTGAGAAGGCTTTCCAAAGAAATAAGGTAGGTACATAAAATGAGTGTCTTTCTGAGGCTCCAAACCTAACACAAATACCTAATAACCAATTGTACCATAATAATAATATTTGATAATGATCGTAAGTGAGCGTGAGCGCAACATACTCGTAAAATATGCCATTGAGCAATATTAAACAAAGTAATACGAGTATCATAATTTAAAACATAGCTTTATTGCGCAATTCGCGACAAAATTAATATTTTGTTCTTCTCTGCATGCCTTGAAAGTCTTTGGTGAATGGTCAGGTCGTTGGTACAGTTCTGTAGAACAGTGGGCTAATAGGATGATAGGTAATAACTGTTTGGCGTGATTGTACCTGGGTCAGCTGTTTGGTAATAGTTTAGAGTGTTTCTTGTGATATAATGGATGTATGAATGGATTGTCTGCTCAAATTCTTGATAATTATCTTAGCCGAAAGAATTCTACCAGTGCATTTTTTTGTGGGCGTTTCAGAGAAGACATGTAAGTTATCTGTCAAGAAGTCGATTTCTAATTAAAAAAAAAACAGTGGCACTCCGGGAGTGCCGACAGAAGTGAAAACAAAACACAAACATAATACTTTGCCATCACTCACTGATATATCGGATATACATTAAAACCGAGTATGTATAGACGCCAGCACATTAAGCTACCCAAAACTGAAAAATTTTCCCAATCAATTTTGAACCTCATGCTTCAGCAATAAAGTTAAAAATCTATTAAAGAAATTTGACGGATTGTAGTAGCTTGATGTGGTGTCTGTACATTACGACGACAACCGAACACATCCGAAGCGGTGTCGTTACGGTAACAGTGGCGCGAATTCAATAGTTTTTTCCCATCTCAAAAAATGCCCACTTCAAAAATTTAAAAGGAGTTCCCTTTCCCAAATGTGACGACACAATGATTACCAATGTGTTTGTTCAGCATAGGCTTGCCTAGACCAAACCTTAAAGGGGATGCGCTAGGTACCCCGCGAAATTAAAATTTTATGTATGTAGGTAGTTTTAAATCCCTATTTACAATAACATAAGTAAATATCCAACCAAGCCAACACACATACAAAACACAAATCACGTGGCGATTAGTCAGTTGATATAAAAATTTATCACCACGCTTCGCGAAGGTCTACTACCACCACCGTCACGACCCGGTACCATACGTGGGTAATACAGCAATTAGCCATGATGCTTTTCCGCATGCATTTTTCCTTAATTTTCAATTGGATTGTTCAGTGATTGGATTTTATGTATACGGTAGTGAAGGGGTGGCTATAAAATGTGTGTGGCTATTAAAGTTATATGGATATGAAGGTACTTATATCTAATCAATTAGGAAAGCGATTATTGGTATGGATTTGTTTATAGTACTTAACACTAGCTGCGCCCCGCGGTTTCACCCACGTAAATGTCAATCCCGTAGGAATATTGGGATAAAAAGCAGCTTATATGTTAATCCAGGGTGTCAGCTACCTCCAAACAAAATTTTTTCAAAATTAGTCCAGCCGTTTGAGCGTGAAGAAGTAACAAAAATGCACACATACACTCATAAACTTTCGTCTTTATAATATTAGTGTGATTTTGGTGTGGCTGCAGTTTTTTATGATAGCATACCATTAGAGGGGCTCGTGGCTAAGTAATAACAGCCGCATAGGTGGATTGGTCAGGTTAACTACGATACGTTAGGTTAAATGCGGTCCGAGGATAGGTGACCATCTTTACATACCGAGAACCTCCGTGCCTCGGCAAGCACGTTAAGGTGGTTCCGGGTATCATTCGTGGATCTTTGACAGTCGTTACGGGTCGTCAAAAGCCCGAAAGTCTGACAACCAGTCTTACATAGGGGTATCGTATTACCCAGTAACTAGGTTATGGAGGTCAGATAGGAAGTCGCTTCATGTAAAATACTGCTACTCAGCTGCATCCTGTTAGACTGGAAGCCGACCCCAACATAGTTGGGAAAAGGTTAGGCGGATGATGATCCTAATGATACCATAACTTTATTTCTAATCTTTTTATCTGCCTCGCTGGTGAGCATGAGGTCCTGGGTTCGATTCCCAGGTTAAGCAAAGTGTATTGGGTTTTTCATCAAGAATTTCTTGGTAGCAGCCCGGAGTTTGGATTTGAGAAAAGTGGGTGTACTAGAGTTACACCTTTACGAAACTGCAGGATGGGTATCGATATAAATATTTTTTTTTGTTGATTGTTACTTTAAAGTACTTGTAATTTGGGCCAAAACACCACTTTAATAGTGATATGGGACAAACTAAGAATTTTTGGGAATATGGGACAAAACTTTGGGACGAACGAAGAATAAATCATCTAAACACGATAAAATAAAAACAAAAAAGATTTGATGCTATTTTTTAAGCGGTCAAGCTTCGCGCATAACCTACTTATGTAGTACGATACAATAGAAAATCAATTGTGTCTCATTAGCAGAGCTCAATGGGGGGGACTACACGACCAACGCAAAAAACGCAGGTTTTATAATGCCTAAAAGTATATGATTGACTACAGTAAATAAATTCAGAAAAATATATGATATTTATTTATTTCTTATTAAGGCACATCAACAACACAAACACAAACATTTACAAATAACAGAGAACGGAGACATGGACTAGTGTTTACGTCAATTACAGACGTGCACAGCATTCACAACAAAAGAGAAGAGAAAAACACAGCATTCACGATACAAAAAATAATAAAACAAAAACAACAAAATAACAAAAACTCTAGCTAAAATATTGTTCAAGATATACCTATGCTAGTTAGATAGTGTGTTGAAAATATTAATATACAACTAATTTTATACTATAGAAAAAAAACTTTTTAACAAAAAAAAAAAACCGACTTCCAAAAAAACACTACAAAGTGAAAAATAACTTTAATTTCGGAAGTCTGTGTCTTTGGATCTGTATTTTAGTTTTTTGCCACCGACTTCCGAAATTAAAGTTATTTTTCACTTTGTAGTGTTTTTTTGGAAGTCGGTTTTTTTTTTGTTAAAAAGTTTTTATTTCTCGCTTTTTAGTGGGTCTGCTTGTAATTTACCTAAGTTACAATAGCCTAGTGTCGACTTGCTCATCGCCTTTTACAAAATATTATTTTTTCCGGTGCAGGGACGTTAATTGTTCAGGAGTTCTCCTGCGAATGGTGAAATGGAGCTGATGGTGGACACCATCAGCTCCATTTCACCATTCGCATTGTGATGAGCATAAATTGCTTAGAAACCATATTAAAGTAATCGAAATTGCAACCCGTGAAGTACTTGAGTAGTTCCGGTGGCCATCTGTGGTCTTCATCATCAGTTCCACTTCATCAAATGGTGCTTTCCGAGAGCAAATGCACGAGTTACTATAAAAAATACCCAAATCGCTATAGGTGTGCCTATAATATTTGAAGAGTTCCTTCGATTTCTCCAAGATCCCATCATCAGATCCTGACCTGATGACAATGGGACCAATCTGAAAGTATATACTTTCAAATAAAAGAAGAATTTTCCAAATCGGTTTATAAATGACGGCGTACTGAGGTAACAAACATTAAAAAAAAAAAAAAAAAAAAAATAATACAACCGAATTGAGAACCTCCTCCTTTTTTTGAAGTCGGTTAAAAAAACATGAAGATACCTCTAAAAACTTTATTTTCACAATAAAAACCACATACAATCATCCTGATTTTTTGTCAAATTATTCTACAAGCAACATACTAAAGCACTAGTGTTTTAATTTTTTAGTTTTGTCCCATCCCACCAGTAATCACAACGACAGTCCTACATTAGAATCACTGAACACTACTTTAATCCATATACCTAAATGACTCACTCCCACCCATTCGAGTTGCCACAATTCACCGTAAGACCCACATTTAAGGAGAATCCAAAGTTATTACGTCCTAACTGGACAACTAAAATGTCTAATAAAGTGTAAATATTCATTGAACTGTCTGTTATTGTGAAATTGTCAATATATTACTACCTATAACTACCCACGTTTCATTACGTTTTTGATAGCCATTTAGCATTAAACATAATAATGTTAGTGCAATATTATGATTTTTGGGATTTGACGTACTTGGGTTTGATGACAGTCTAAAGATTAACCTAAGGCTCGTTGTCCACGACGCTTCACAAAAATAACCAGTTACAAACTTGTTAATAACGCTATAATAGCAAGTTGCGTCGCCTATGGACCACCATTAAAATACTAGTGCTGTGATATTCTGGCTACTCATTGGTGATTTATGTCCACGACGAGTAGCGTCGTAGCGTAGCGTCGTAGTAGCGTAGGCACTGTTTGTCCACCGAGAAAAGGGATTAGTCAAAACGAACGTGACGTCCCTGCGGTGGTGTGTGGTGGACACGCGGCCATAATGAATGTGTGTATTGCTACGTCGTGTGTATCGTTGACGTCCCGTTGACGGTGCTGATGGACAAATGGCCAACTAGTACTGATATAAGGAACGAGGAAGTCTGTAAATGAACTAAGATTTGCACAAATTATCAATCAGAAGCTATTCAATCTTTGGATATCCGTGACTTATCATTTCAAGCTAACATCCAAAGTGTGTGGGACCCAATCAGCAGCGTACACAGTAGCTAAAGCTTTCTGCGCCAAAGAGACAGTAAAAATAATTGAGCCAGGTTTTATTGAGGTCACCGCATGTCACTTTCAAGGTGATATACCAACATCAAACTATTGCTTAAGCTTTCAGCTCCCATCAAGCAGAAAAGGGGGCATAACCCTAATTCACCTTCTAAGCTATGAAGCAAATAGCTCAAGGCACCGCAAATTCAATACGTTATTCAATCTTAAACAATTACTTAATCAAAGACAAGCGATCAATAGTAATTAAACAGAATGTCTTCATAGAAAATGTCTGGTGGAAGGCAGCGTGGCTAAATGAGTCATCGGTGTAAATAAGCTTTAGAATCGTTGCTCTAAGCTAAGACGGTGAACATTTTATCATTGTAATAAAATATCTGATAGTGCAGGTTTTAGTTGAGATTGTAGTCCTGCATCCATTGAAATTATTTGCTCTTATAATGGAGTGGCCACCGCATACCGGAAGACGTAGTGTTGGAAGGCCTCCCACAAGTGGTGGTCCGATGACCTTGTAAAGGCCGCAGGAATCCGTTGAATGCGGGAAGCACAGAACCGGTCGAAGTGGAGGTGCTTGGGGGAGGCCTATGTCAAAGTCAAAGTCAAATCATTTATTTCAATTAGGCACACTAAAGGCACTTTTGAACGTCAAAAATTATAGTAAAACAATTGATTCTAGTCGCCCATTCCAAAAGGTAGTTTTCGTATGGAGAAGAATGGGCAAGAAACTCCACCGTTTACATATGTATGTCCAGTAGTGTACGTCTTTCGGCTGAAATGATGATAATGTCAACCTTATAAAAATTATGAAGACTTCACGCAAAGCCGTTCCACCACAATACATTACAATGTAATACAATTCTATTTTCTTGTTGTAAATTATGATTTTCAGTGTCTATTTGAAATAAACGAATGACTTTGAATGAACTGTGAATATTTTCTTTCCTAAATAAGTACGTATACGTATCCGTGTCGAGCTATAAAACAATCTAGCTATCTCTTCACACCTACCTGAACTACTGGAGTGTAGTTTGTGCCGACCAACATGACATAAGAAAACTGAGTTTTAACGAGTCGAACTCTGCACGTAAATGGCAGAATTGTGTGCCAATGACAGTTTAACAGTAATGGACTCAGTGATGAGCATGGTAACGGTAAATGAAGAAAATAAACCACTAGAAGAAATCATAACATGAGCACATACTTGAGCATAATAACTACACGGCTATTACAACGAAGTACCAATTGACATGCGTCTAAGTATGCTCATTACTATTAAACAGAGCTTATTATATGATTTAAGTTAATGTTACTTAAGTGTCCCCATGGGCTAAGTAAGGTGTGGTAAGTGCTGGACACCGTTGTGAAGTTGTATCGTCAACTGACTTGGCATAGTGCGAATACCTTACGACAAACAATTATGTCAGTTTCTTTTGTTTTTGGTATATCATGACATCATGCCTATAAGAAATGAAATTGTCCGGAAAAGAACCGGAGTTATAGCTTGCAGAGTTAAGCAAACTGAAGTCGCAGTGGGCTGGCCATGTTTTTCGAAGGACCGATGGCCGGTGGAACAGACGAGTCCTGAAGTGGAGTCCACGTATCGGCAAGCTTAGCGTTCATCAATGAACTCAGGCTATCAACTAGGTTTTACTTATAGGTCATCACTAACTGCACCGCTCCAGAGCAGTAACAGCCCGGCACTGCCTCCGTTAAAATCCATCCGGTTGTCGCCAACGCGCCTTCAGCAAGAGGAGCCAGAGGCGCCAGCATGCATACCGCTTGCAGGTGCTTCTTCACCCGTGAGCGGACGGCTCGCTTGAAGCGAGCGGCCGCCCGGCCGCCCGGCCGGTACGGCGCGACGTATGACGGCTCGCGGGCAGCGCGCTGCCCACGAGCTGTCCACTATTCTGTATTGTCATCGTAAAATTTACTTAGTGCATTTGATTTAAAATCCTAACTTGAATAACAAGTTATTTTCTGTGTCGGAGCGGTGCTGTTATAATGTGTGATGATGATGATCTTATCTGTGTCAATAAGAAGCAAATCTGAAATGATGAATTAATCCTAATCGCTGGGTGACCTATAGAGACGGATCGGATGTCAAACTCTGTAGGCGTGTTGACACAGGCGAGTCAAGTGTCGGTTAGCACTATCTTACAACACTAGCTTCCAGTGCCCACGTCACTGACTCACACAAGTGCTAATATGGTGTGAAGCACAATGGATAGTGACAATTTAGGTTTAATTAAATTAAATTGTTGTCATTTAAATCGGCTTGTGGGCTTTGCAGCCAGAGGAAGTCGATATAATCCTTATTCGATACAATATTTGATAAGATTGAATATAATATTGTGTAGTTGACAGTTGTATGTTTCCTCTATTATCTGTCGTGCTAAAGTATAATAAAGTAATTAATTATAATCCTTGCCTTTCAAGCTAGTCTATGTCTATTTACGTAGGGTTGACTACTGGCCAGATTTGACGGGTTGACTACTGGATTTGCTAGTCTAGTTTTACATGGACCGAATAAACCTCTTAATAAAAAGTGTTGGCTAATTGTTGGTTCTAAAGTCAAGATTATGATTATTATCAATAGGCGTCAGTTTGATAGCTTTCTACCCACACGCTTCGAACTAAGTTGTATATAGTTGTGATTGAAACAGGTACACGTCACTTTTACTCCTGGTGAACTAGCGACCTTTCGCTTATCAGTCTGACGCCTCCACTATTGGTCTATTACCGCAGTTAAGAATAAATAATAGCTCAAAAGCTTGTAAGTAACCTCATCCGCTTGCAACATTGTCGTCGAAAGCCCACGTCGCCGTCGTTGACTCAGAGCGTACCCAAATAAGCTATCGATGCACATTGACAATGAGTACTATCGTTCATTAGTGTATAAAATTAATTACGTACACAAACACCTACGCACTACTCGTTCATTCACTGGCGTGGAATAGCGAGTCGAGTGACTAACACAGTGCGGCCTTGACCCTTATTTTGAACGAAGCTTTTGTGATCTATTTTTGGTGTTTTAAAGTTTTTTGATTTGTGATTGAAATAAAGACTGACCACTCGTCATAGCGCTTTGAGGTCTGGAGCAGCAATTTGCAAAAGTATCTAATCTATCTGGGTTTTCACGCTGGGTTTTTTGTTGTGACAATTTGGTGGGGATTCACATTATACCTCAATTTGTTGACATCTTCAATATTTTGGTCAACAAAAAAGTGTCATTTTTCGGAATTTACCACCTAATGTTGAAAGTAATTTGAGCGTAAAGTTCAACGTTATTATTCATATCATCATCATAACAATAAAAACTGTGAAAATGTCCTCTAGCCTCTAGCTAAACAAAATTCGCCAGAAGGCCACCAAAATTTCCACAATTTGTATCATTAACTCATACTTTCATACATTCCACAATATTCTCCCACACGCGAAAACAATTTATGGCATAAATCACATAAAAGACACAGCCTAAAAAAACGCAGTCACACAATCTGTGCGACTGGTCTGCAATCAGTTGTAATTGTCTCAATCTGTGGTCAAAGCGCCTCAGGACACTATTAACATCGCAGGGAAGGCAAATAAACGCGCGCACATACTTGCTTTACTGATCGCTACGTTTAACATTACATGGTAAATGAACGTGCTGAGTTATGTCAAGCAATTTGCGCGCTGATGACGTTTTGAAGTGAAAGGTTTTATTTGTTCATGAGTCACAGTTACAATTTAGTTTTAAATGTACAAGAGTTGATCTGCGGGGTAATTGGGTAACACACTAACAGTAGCAATGGCTTTCATTTTGACAGTTTAGCAACATTCATTGCGTTGTTTACGTTGTTGAGCAGACAAAGTTTTCGTTTTTTTTGTTTTTGTTTTTAATGGATTAGCAATATCCTTCAAAATTATTCAGAAATTACAATTAGGGTGCTGTATAAAGTGACAGTGTTGGATGAAATTGCACAATAAGTGATACGATTCAAAGTCAATACCTAAATTCTGATTGCAGTATCGTTATTTTTATGTCATGGCATAAACGACTATTGCAAGTTATGTCATGGCATAAACGACTATTGCAGTGTCGATCCATTAACTAAAAGCACAACAATAACTCTTCAAGAATGTCACAAAAACGATAACAATCTAGACTATTAATATTCTCAAACGATCGCAACGATTTCGAATCTATTGTGAACGTAGCTTTACAACCTTGAACTATGACAGGTCCCGCCAAATAGCTATGGTCACGCTATTATCACTAATGTGGGCAAAGCATGACACACTCAGACCCATTGTTGCCCAAAAATATCGTCAGTACATCCTAGGAAGCATTTTTTGCTTAACAAACCGTAATTAGGCGAAGCAAGGACATGAGCGCCGAAAACTGACGAAGATACCCGAAGTGCTATAAGGAGGTAATCGTTGCGTAATAAAAAATGATTGTGATCCGAGTGATTTCGATAATAGAGGATTTAACGGTAAGGTATTAAAATTCGATAAAGGAAGCAATCTGTTAAGCGGGTGATTAATCAAGAGGCTATTATGTCGTTTTGGGGATCCCTAGCGAATGGCAAAAGCCATTCGTCTGTCTGCCCTTTAGTATTTCAGGTCTGGACAACCTTACTACATCAACCATCAATCGATGAACGCCGGCTGCACGCACGAAAAAGCATGACTCATTGTCACGTTCCGCCTGAGCCGAGCGTGCAAGCGAGAGCGCGGAACAAGCGATAGAGAGGCACGATCGGCCTAAGCATTCGGCTTGTGACGCATCTATCTGATGTTTTCTTATGACGTTATCACGTAAAATTATCGTCCGTAATCCGACTTTACAGGCAACCAATATTTTTTTTCCATAAATAAACTGCCAGACGTCAATTTTATTCCACGAATAAAAATTATCTGTCCATTGAAAAATTTCTAAATAAACTTCCAACCACAGAACCTCTGATGTTTTAGGCGCAAATGACCAGTATTGTAACGGATTCTCTCATTTTATTAGGTAGTATTTCTCATATTATTATTTCTATATCCGCTTTTGCTAATTATTAATGGGAGTTCTCAAGCGAAGTGATACAATAGGAATGACGACGGGGTAAAGTAAACGAAATTCTATTTAGTCCGTCAGTAAGATTATCAAAAAATAATGGACACATTTTTTCTTGTGTCAATCAACCAAAAAATTACAAAGATAAAGCGTGTCAAAGTTTGGGAGTGGGGGCTCGTGACGTCACTTGTAGGTAGAAATTGTACCAACACGTGACGTCATGCGACATTTCAAATCAATATATCTCTGTAATGTTTTGATTATGTGAAAAAAGAAAAAATACGTGCCCAATACTTTTTAATAATCTACATGACAGACGAAGAAAAAAAAGTTAGTCTTCATCCCTATTAAGGCTGTTACGGAAATTGTCACGTTATCTCATTTACTTAAATTAATTAATGATTGGATGGCCTTATTCTTAGTTGATATTTTATGCAAATAAATGTTTTGAGATAAATAAATTGTTGGCATTTCATAGTGTATTTCAAAATAATAATAATTTATGTATTGTGTATAAAATTAATAATAATGCATTGTACAGAGGCCAGCACATCAAGCTACCCCAATCTGTCAAATTTCTTTGATGGATTTTCAACTTTACCACAAACGAATAAGGTTTATATTCAATTGCGAAAATGTGACAGATTGGGGTAGCTTGATGTGTTGGCCTATGTACTTAGATTATCGTGTTTGATAAAATTTTGTGAATTGATTTAATTACTACGAAAATTCTTTGACTTACCCATTGGAAATTGTTATTCATTTGTCTTAATAAACAACATAATTATTATCTACAAACAAGAGCCAATTTTCTTCCCATTTTCCAAAGACTTTACAGGCGTAGCAGTGTAGTAGGATACTGTTTACAGTCTGTTTAATGCAGAGAAGTATGAAGAGATCCAGGATCTAAAATAAAGATATTTACTTAGTTATTATAGCGTCAATACGTTGTCCATTCTAACAAAGCTTTGATATAACAGATCGGATCCAAGTCCTCCAATGCTTTTAAACAAACCTGTCAAGCACAACACAAATTCAAATCTCAAAAACGATTACTAGAGCAATTAATAATAAACACACATTTAATAACAAATGTTGTAACTCACAAACTATATCGTGGGATTGGTTCCGCGACAATCTCCCATGAAACATTGCATCAGGTTGGATTTGCTCATAAAATTTTAGCACTCCGCCTACGAGACGTCCGAGTGTATTATTAAATGATATCTAATTTATTGCTAGGCTTCAGAGGTATAATACGACTGTCTGATGTAGACGGATGATGAAAGGAAATCGGTGCGAAGCGTGGACGCATCGATTTCAGGGTATTTGCAACTGCAGTGTGTACTTTAAGTTTACGCAAGCAGCCGGGGTCTGTATAAATAGGAGCACTAAACTATATCAATAAAATATATCATCACCACTGCTCTCAAAACGGTGAAGGAAAACATCGTGAGGAAACCGGCATGTCCTAGAACCAAAAATTCGAAGACATTTACCAACCCGCACTGGGCCCGCGTGGTGGGTGGATTACGGCCTACTCCCTCTCACAGAGAGGAGGCCTGTGTCCCAGCAGTGGGAATATTATAGGTTGATTATGATGATAGGAGGTTTGATCCAATAGTAAAAGTTGTTCATAATAATGAGTTAGAAAGTTGAAATAAGTTGAAAAATACCAACAACCTCTTAGGAGGTTGTTGGTATTTTTCCAATAACCCTGTATAGATAAGGTTAACAAAAGTTGCAACGTTGAATACAACATACTGAACAACAACGACATATTGCATTTACTTTATTTTTCTTAAAAACGTCGCTCTTCATGACATTTTTTCCTTGACCTATCATGGGCGAGCTTACAGACACAAATCTAGGCCATACGTATCCCGTTCAAAAGCTTCTAACTTAGCCACTGCAAAACCTTTTATAAATTGATGATGACTTTACGAGTTAGCGTTGTTGGATCTGTTAAGGATCCCGTAGACAGGTGCGACGCGATTCTAGTAGAACAATTTCAATTATGACAAATTATCTACCAGAATCGCGTCGCACCATCATGCCTGTCTGCGGTAGTCTTTATTCTTCGAGTAATGTTCTATTAGAGCCGAAATTAGAAGCATTCCGACATTCCTCATTTCAATTCTTTCATATATACTTACCGGTTATTTGATGAGTCTATTTGGGATAAGTACCTATAATTAATTGATTTTATGTATAGTTACTTATCCCAAATAGACTACCCCATTAAATTTAGATCACAATAGTGTTTAATTAAAACCAACTTGTAAAACGTTGTAAAATAAGTAATTAATTTAAAGTCCAAATTTCTAGACTTTTAAAATGCAATAAACAACTTTTTTTTAAAACTTTTTTTGTGACTATATTGATTTGACAGAATCCTTTTATACTTTTCCGAACAAGTCTATTAAGAGTAATTAATTGGCCAGATAAGTATCGTTACACGAAAGAGCATAGTATTCTCGTTTTAATAATGCCTGGGTTACACGAGGCTGGTTTTTCAAAGCTAGTAAAGCAAGTTCGAACCTCGGTATGCTATCCTGGCTAGGCACATACTAGTGCTGTTTACATACATAATCAGCCTATAATCTTCCCACTGCTGGGATACAGGCCTCCTCTCTTCGAGAGGGAGAGAGCTGTAATCTACCACGCGAGCCCAGTGGGGGTTGGTAGATGTCGCATGTCTTCGAATTTGTAATTCGAGGACTTGCCGATTTCCTCACGATGTTTTCCTTCACAGTTTTGAAAGCAGTGGTGATGAAGTTATTTAAACTATCCTAGCTGGGGACGCTTGCTTACTAGCCTAGCCCCGTTGGTCTCGGGGTCGCAAGCGCGACTGCTAAGCGTGGGGATTCTGGGTTCGATTCCCAGGTCGGGCAAAGAGTTATTGGGTTTTTCCACTAGGAATTTCTCAGTAACAGCCCAGGGTTAGGAAGTTGGCGGTGTGATACCCCTCGTGCCTCGAAAAGTCAGTTAAGCCGTTGATTCTGCCCCTGATCTCTCTCCTGTCATGTCGGATCGCCGTTCCATCGGACTATGAGAGTGAGTGCACCTGTGTTCGCGCACACACTTGTGCACTATAATATCTCTCGCGTAGATGGCGTCTCCGATGGCCGAAATTTGGTCTGGAGAACTATACTAGCCTAGAATTGAAGCTAGTTCTGTATACACGAAGCCAGAGTTACTAGCTTGCTAGCTTACTATTCTGGCTTAAGAAACATAGCTTCGTGTATGACGGACATAAGACTGGGACTTCGTGAGTTTACGTAGGTAATCGTGTAGTTCCGGCTGCGAATCGTTTTTCCCACGAATGACGTCAGAGGTGACGGGTTAGGAGTTCGTACCTATTCGTAAGATGACCGGTAGGAGATGTAAATGTGATTGTAGTCATGTTTCCAGTGATTGTATATGTGGTCATCTACATCTGTGTGCGACATGTGACATCGGCTTGGTCAACGCAATGGTGATGATGTAATATTTTTTTTCCATTCTTCCAGAAAATATTTAAATAGGTAATCTTTAGCTAAGCTCGTTTTCTAGCTAAAATTCATAAACAGCTGTCATCACTTTTACCAAATGTGCCATTACCGGTATTATAATGTTGTAATTTTAATTTGAAACAGCGCTTTTTTTTGGTTTGACGATAGTTAGCACCATTTTTGGCGTATACGCATACGTCAAGTGGACAAGAAACAAGAAACAACCCGCCGCTCTTGGCACCGTTTTAGAATGTCATTAACCGCAGGAGTAGATATTGGTCTATTGCTAAGTGATAAAGCTAGAATTGCTTCCTGTAATTGGCATCTAAGGGCGGGTTGTTTCACGTCCACTAGACGCACACGTATACGTCAAAATTACCCTAACTATCGTCAAACCAAAAAAAGCGTTGTTTCAAATTACTATTACAAAATAAAAATAAATGATGGCATTGCCGTACGTCAAATAATAACGAGTACGTTATCGTTATTATTTGACGTACGTATGTTACGTTAACCAACCGTTTGAAACAACCGGCCCTTAGGCATGTTTAATCAACTATTAGTAGATATATACATACATTAGGTACACGGCGGATTCTTATTTTAACAGCAATTCAATTCTTGGCAATTCTCAAAATAACACTTGCGATTAAGCTCAGTGATTCCCAATGACTCACTCCGGGTTCAAATCGTACAGCACACGGCCAAGATAAAGTACCAACAGCGCTGTTTGTAAACAACATTGTTTTAATTTATTCTTTGAATATTGAATATCCTGTGGTAGAAATAGGCTAAACGTGCTAGTGTCGCGAACGAACATTTATCTATGTCGCAGCTATCAGTAGCAGATCTGCCCCTTTATTCATAAACGTTGCTTAAAATAAGTAGTGATTAGCGGTACTATACATTTTTGACGTTTGGACGTCACTTAACTTTAATCATCGTTTTAAATAAATAAACCCCGTAGTGACGTGCTAATCACTTATCGATATATTATTATTTATTGACTGCCCCTCTCTGGTCTAGTGGTCGCAAGTGTTATATAGGTACTGCTGGGTGTGAGGTCCTGGATTCAATTCCCAGGTTTGGTAAAGTGTTACTGGGTTTTTATATCAGGAATTTCTCAGTAGCAGCCCGGTGTCTGGATGTGTGCCCGGTTGATGGCAATAGGCTTGCCTATTAGATGGGACTTAAACATAGACATAACTGGCGAGTGTAGGTACAGACGCCAGCACATCAACCTACTACAATCTGTCAAATTTCTTTAAGAGATTTTCAACTTTAACGCTAGAGCATAAGGTTCAAAGTGGATTGGGAAAATTTGACAGTTTCGGGTAGGTTGATGTGCTGAGGTCTGTACTATAGGTACCCTGCCCAATCCTTCGGGGAAACATGGCATGATTTTACGTATCTGTGTATTTTATTGTCCTGTGTTCGTAATATATGCTAAACGTGCTAGTGTCGCGAACATTTATCTTTGTCGCAGCTATCAGTCGCAGAAATAGTGACGTATAGTTATCGATTTATTAATGTACGAATTTGTGGATGAATATTTATTGTATGTACGACTTTGTAGTTGATTATTTACTGTATTCTAATTGTTTTATAGAGAATGTTTGAGTCAAAGTCATCAGTGATACCTGTGCAGTTTTGTTTGTTAAGTGTGATTTAATATAAAGATATTGGGAACGTTTTTTTGTTGTAAGCTCATATTCGCAACAATATTTTGTATGAAAAACCGTTTAAGTGCTTTATCCTTTATACCTTGCGCTTTTTTTTTTTAGTGTAATATTTCTGTGTAAATAAACGTAACTTAGCGGCTTGAAATGCCAGTGCTTAAAATGAACCTAAACTCATCTACAATCTCCTTTCGCATGCAAATTAACATTTTAAGACCAGCAACTACACACATCAAAAGTGTCTAGGGATCAACATATATTTTTGCAATAACTTTTCTCCTGATTGATATTAATTAAAATTTTCTTTAAGGATTCATCAAATAAAGTGTTTTCGTTTGTCACAGTAACGATAAACCAAGTCACCTTTGCATTAATAAAGAAATTTGCCATTTTCCTAATAAAGGGATTTTTGACATTTGAACCACTAACACAAAAGTTCGAAAAAAAGACTGAAATAACAGTTTTCTTTAAAATTTTATTGGGTAACTTAAACAATTAATAATCCGTGTTTCTACCGCGAACACTAACAACACAAGAACATCGGTTTGGCATACTCAAAATGAGTTCATCCAAATCACGCTGTGGAATGGCAGCCCATGTTCGTTGCAACAACAAAAAAAGGTCTTCTTGCGACTGGATACCCTCCATATTCGGCAGAGCTCTTCTCTGTAGCATATCCCATGCATGCTCAATCGGGTTCAAGTCTGGCGACTGAGCAGGCCAGGGCAGGACATTGATGTTAGCTGCGGCGAGAGTCTGTCTTACAACTCTTGCGGTGTGCGGTCGTGCATTATCATGCATTAACTGAAATAAGGGACCGATTTGCACTTGTAGAGGAACGATGACGTCTGATACAATCGTCTCAGCATAAATTTGAGCGTTGAGGTTGCCTCTGATCCAAATCAACTCAGTTCTTCCGCCGATCCAAATACCCGCCCATACCATGATGGTTCCACCACTATAAGGATGGACTTCCTGGCACGATTTTAATCGCTGTTGGCGTCCAGGGGTTCTCCAGTGTCGTATACGTCTTGTATCCGGTCTCATACCAAAACGAGACTCATCAGAAAAGCACACGAAACGCCATTGTTCTTCTGCCCAATTTCTGTGTTCAAGAGCCCATTGATATCGAATCCTACGATTGTGCATTGCTATAGGTGGTACCCGTAGCGGTCTTCGGGAATGAAGGTTCACTTCATGCAAGCGGTTTCTGACTGTTTGGTCGCTAATTAAGTTCCCTGAAGAGTGATGAAGCCTCACGGCTAACATCATGGCGGTTATTGTTGGAGCTCTTCGAGTTAAGATTTGAATGTATCGGTCTTGTCTCCGTGTGGTGCAGCGATACCGTCCTCCATGGCGCTCAGCCACGGTACCAGTGCTTCGGTAACGTGTCCAAAGTCGACTGATAACACTCTGACTTGTATTCAGAGCTAAAGCCACAGTACGTTGCCGGGAACCAGCTTCTATCATTCCCACGGCTCTGAGCATTTCTTCCCTGCTTAAATGACGTCGCCGCTCCATAATAACGTTGGTTTTAATCAGTAGTAGGGAAACAGTAGCACTAATAATGTCTTCAATGCGTTGTATGTTTTTATAGGGAAAATATTGACAGCTGATTTTCATCTTTTACTCGAATTTGATTCACAGTTCCTGATTCAAATTATGAAATGCACCAAAAAGGATCCATATAAATTTATAAAATCATAAATTTATTACAAAGCCACATCTCAATCTCAAGAAATCCGCATAAAAATGCTTGATCCCTAGACACTTTTGATGTGTGTAGTAATTAGTGCACATAATTATTCGTCCATTAAATTGCTCGATATTTCTATGCCGAAACCACCTTTCAAAACCTGTCCCATCCCTACCTTCACCTTATGTCGTGTCCTCCGCTCAGTAATCGACTTAATATGACAAATTCGTAATGCAGTGCGTAGATTGGGTGCGGCCGTGAGAATTTCGGCTTTCGGCATTACTCTGGCCTCTAACGGTGATTGCGAACATTAATTTCTTAACTTTTGACACGAACGTTGACTGAACGAACGATTATCATTTGTTATTATAGATTGTTTGCTGTTAGGCTTAAGTCATAGGAGCCGGTTTGGTGGGAAATGGACTGTGTAGTGACGCTTTTGCAGTCTGTCTCTGTACCTACGTAATTTAAAAAAATATATAAGTTATGTGAAAGTATCGTTCGAAATTCATCAACAAGGCTAATTACCTAATTAATTGGTGACAGTAATATTTATTTATTTAGGTTAGCCAACAATTATCTAATAATTTCCTTAATAGTACTTCTCTTCTTTCTACTTCTACTACTCTTACCGCGCGCCCTCTAAGTAAACGGTCCGTTATCGTTTGCTCTCAAAAACAATTGCAATAACACAGTTTAAAGTGCATTTTAGAAATTAATTTTACTCAATATTCTCTCATAGAACCCCAATAGACTCAGTGTTATAATATCAAGTGCTAGTTCGCCGAATTAACAATATAAAACAACAATAAACAAATCAGTTTTTAAAATCGCAAAAGTGTTTAGTGAGTTGTGTAGTGAATTGACGTGAACGCGTAAGCGACGCGTATTTCCCGGCACTTACGACCTTCTTTCCGCGAACATTTTATGCGGCTACTACACCGCTTCTAAGCATATCCATCGCTGCCCGCAAATCGCATGATTAAACGCCAACTGCTATGCGCCCCGCTTAAAGCGCTTTATAGGCACTCCACTAAAGTTTGAGTTCTGCCGTGATTCCGGGAAGCGTGTGTTTTTTACATACTTTTAAGCAAATCCATCGCCACCTACAAATCGCATGATTAAACGCTAACTGCTTTGCGCACCGCTTGAAGCACTTTATTTCCGCTATACTAAGATTTAATTTGAATTTTACTGTGTAACGTGTGGATTACGATGTCAACAAATAACTGCTCTGGATGCTTGAACGCTTTAGAGGGCGAAGAGAGCGTACAATGCTTTACTTGCCTCAAATTCTATGATCTTGTTTGTGCTAATATAACAGAAAATCGGCTTAGGCTGATGAGCGTTGACAGCAGAAATATTTGGAAATGCCCTGAATGTCTAATGAAACAACCAAAATTCGATAACACCAATACGCCAGCCCGGCCAACCCGACCAGAAAGTCCTACTAATGCCTATCAAAGTTTTTCCTCGCCCTTTATTGCTAATGTAACTTGTTCTACTAAAGATAAGGATGATAATTGCATAACTTTAACTGGTGATGGTGATATGAATGTCACGCTTAGAAAAAAAATCCCCGAGATTCAAAGGGCACAAAACCAGCTTGAATTTCAAGAACTCTCGTTTGAAATGAGTAAATTACGACTTGAGATGGAGATATTAAAAGAACAACTTAGTAAAGCTGTATGTCTTATTTCTAACTACGAATCCAAGTTAACCGGCTACTCCTCCCAAATTTACCTCCTTAACACCCAGCTAAAGCAAAGCAACGCTTTAATAACAACCTCTTTAAGTGTTGCCGATCAGCAGCAACCCGCCTGTGTGGGCAGTCAACATCCACCCTGCTGTGTACTTGACCAGCAGCAAGCCCTCAGTGTAACCACTGAGCAGCAACCCCCCCTTATAACCACTCAATCGCAAGCTCAGCTTATTCCTGTTCCATCCGATACGCCTGCGCAAACCACCAACCGTGCTAAAAGACAGAAAAAGAATAAAGCAAAAAGTGTTGCCCTTAAAGTTTCTATCGCTACAGGCCCTGTCGTCTCGCAGGTAATCCCAACCAACGTCGAGGCGCACACCTCGGAAACCATAGAACTGGTCAATGAGAATGTCTACACATCTCCTGCCGACGACCGCGTTTCTCATGCCAATGACAGCACTGCCGACGACCACACTGACAACCAAGGCTGGATAGAAGTAAAACAAAGGAAATTCAGAAAACCTGCTTCATTATGTGGCATCGCTGGGCCCAGCATTACTAGCTTAAGAGCTGTCGAACCACGCAAACATCTACACTTGTGGAATATGGAGTCCAGCGCTGATGAAATCCGTGACTATCTGCGTCAACTGTGTCCCACTGGAACGTGCACGGTTGAAGAGCTGCGGGCTAGGGGAAGTTATAAGTCGTACAAGATTGGTGTTCCCGTTATTTACTACGAAAAATGCTATTCTACAGATGTATGGCCAATGAACGCAAGAGTGAATACATGGACTACGTATGAGAACCCGAGACATACCAGAAAATATGAGGCATCTGATAAGGCCCAACCAACTCACCAGACATTTCGTGCCTAAGCAGCCTAATAACAAAATGAAGAGCTTTAGCATATTGTACCAAAATGTCCGTGGTCTCAAAACTAAACTTTCGACGTGGAGAACGAACTTGTTACAGCTGGAGCATAATCTGATAGCTGTAACGGAGAGCTTTCTCGATGGTTCTATTGAAAACGGAGAACTTACAACCGAGGATTGGAATGTGATGCGACGCGACAGGAGCACACCGTGCGGTGGAGTGATGCTCGCTGCGCGCGCACCCATTGTGCTGCGCCGCCGCCGTGATCTTGAAACGGACGGTGGTGAGGACTTATGGGCTGATTTTACATGGTGCGGCCGAACTGTTCACGTATGTGTTGTATATATTAAACCTAGTGCAAGTGATGATGAGTACATGAGATGGTTTTGTAAAGTTGAAGAATACATAAATAATTTGAAAGGCCTTGTTATAATATTAGGTGACTTAAATTTAAATAGTGTCTCGTTAAATATTAAGAATTATTATTGTTATTTTGTATCATATTGTAGTCTGAATGAGATGAACGTTGTGGAGAATTCGCATGGAGGTATGTTAGATGTTGTTTTAGTCCAAGAGAACATTGGTACACGAGAGACAATCGTAACCGCTACCGAGGGAATTGTACCACTGGATGCATATCACCCTGCACTACACATTGACGTAAGAGTTGATGTAGGTCATTTTTCAAACTCAGTTGAGCCCAGCAATATAGACAGTACAAAGGATTGGAACTTTGGTAAATGCGATTACGAACAGCTTTATTTATTACTCACTAACGAGAATACTTGGGAGGAGGTTTTGGAATCCAAAGATGTACACACAGCTACTCATAAGTTCTACAACATAATTTATAATTTTTTTGATACTTGCATGCCTAAAAAACGCAGAAAGAAATCAACGGATAAACGATATCCTGTATGGTTTAATTATGATATCATCCGAGATCTAAAGCTCAAGTTAAAGCACCATAAAATCTGGAAACGAACTAAAAGTGATAGCGCGTATTTGTTATTTTCCGACCTCAGGGAGAGCTTAAAGATCAGTATTTCGGATGCATATCTCTCGTACATGAGACAAATAGAGAATAAAATTAAAGTTACCCCTCGTGAATTCTGGTCGCACATTTCCAGCCTAAGATCCAAAGGTGGTTTTGAGCCTAACATTTCATACAGAGGTATAACTTTTTCAGGAATTAAAGCAGCAGGGGCGTTTGCTGAGTTTTTCTCTAATGTTTTTCTGCCTGATGCCCCGGGGCTTAATGCTGATCACATTAGTACGGATGACCATACCAGTGACAGCAATTACATTAATATACCCCTTCTGTACCCTATAGACATTGTTAAAGGCATAAATAAACTAAAACCCAACAGCTCCGTAGGCCCCGATAACATTCCCCCCTTCATCATTAAATGTTCAAAACATATCTTCAGTAATCCTCTTTGTCACATTTTCAATTTAGCCTTGCAAACCGGTACATATCCCTCTCAGTGGAAAGTTTCTAGAGTAACACCTATTCCTAAAACCCAAAACAAAAGCTCCGTTGAAGATTACCGCCCTATCGCAATTTTATCTTCCCCGGCGAAAGTCTTTGAGAACATCCTCCATAATGCCATATACGAGCAAGTAAACAAATATTTATGTAATGAGCAGCACGGTTTCAGAAGCAAGAGGTCAGTTGACACGAATCTCCTGACACTGGTTGAATATGTCTCCTCCAGCTTGGACCGCGGGCGTCAGGTAGACGTACTGTATTTCGACTTTCGGAAGGCGTTTGATAGGGTTAACAACGACACGCTGCTGATGAAACTTAGCAAAATCGGTTTTGCGCCATCTCTCCTCCGTTTCTTCGCAGACTATCTACGCGATCGTCAGCAGTTCGTTAGGCTCGGTATATACGAATCAAGCACCTACCACACGCGTTCCGGAGTAAGTCAGGGCTCAATTTTAGGGCCTCTATTATTTTTAATCATGGTTAATGATCTTCCCCAAGTTCTCCATCATGCAAAATGTCTATTGTACGCTGATGACTTAAAATTGTACCTCGAAATAAACTCCGTGAGTGACTGTTTAGCACTACAGCAAGACATAGATGCGATATACAAGTGGAGCTTAGACAATAGGATGGAATTCAACCCCTCCAAATGCTTTGCAATGACATTCGGTCGAATGCGGCACCCAGTTAATTATGAATATAACTTAAATAACAATACCATCATGAAAACATCAGCCATGAAAGATCTGGGAGTCACATTCGACCGAAAGCTCACCTTCCACGACCACATCGCCACGGTAGCTAAGGAATCCTACCAAAGATTGGGTTTTGTTTTGCGTAATTGCCGCGATTTTCGCTCAGCACATGCCATCAAAATTATATTTAATGCACTCGTACGTAGCAAATTGGAATCCAGCTCGTGCGTGTGGAATCCGCACGAAAGTACCTACGTGCTTTTACTGGAAAAGGTACAAAAAGCGTTCCTTAGGTTTTTATATAAACGTAAACACGGCTATTACCCTTACCTCTATCCGACTAAATTTCTACTAGGATGCCTCGGATATAACTCGTTAGAGGTAAGGCGAGCAAAAGACCAGCTCACCATAGCCTGTAAGACGCTCCGTGGCACTATTGACGCGCCTGACCTAAATGCTGTGCTGGCCCGCTTCTTTGTGCCAGACAACTACTGCCGCGGCAGAAAGCACAGGCTGTTTGCTGTGCCTACATGTCGCACAGTTGCGCGTGCTAAGTCACCAGTACCACGTACTCTGGCCGCACTTAATGATCTCTTGGACTTTAATCCAACAAACGATCTGTTTGTGGACGAGTGGACGAAGATTTTGTCGGCATGTCAGAAGTACTGTGAGAGAGATGTATGAAAGTGTTGTTAACTTTTTTGTTAACTTTATTTTTTCTTACTTGATGACTTTATATTTAATCTTTTATGTTTCTTTTGTGTATCTTTTTGTATTTAATTACTGTAATTGGTTTTAAACCGTTTTAATTAAATAAATAAATAAATAAATAAATAAATTATAAGCTAATGCGTCTTATTCGTGATGGAACTCTTTTTATATTAAATATTAAATTAGTATATATTAATTAATATTATATTATAATATTATAAGTAAGTTCTAATGTATACGCTATATTACTGTATTGTTGTTAGAAGTTTTTGTGTGAAAGAGTAACAGGATCCATAATTACACTATAGTATCCACTATCCAATGTATAGTATCATCCATCCATCCATCCATCCATTTTCACAAACTTTCGCGTTTATAATATTAGTAGGATATTACGAAGTAGGATATTGCTTATCAGTAACATCATTGACTAATGCTCGGTTCCCAAACAAAAACTAGTCTAGTAGTAGTAGTAGTAGGTAGTAGGTATATTTTATTACCAAACTAGGAACTAGATATAAATAGATTCGTAAGCTAATTTTACCTGTGAATGCTATTTCGATATGGGATGGTCTACTATGCAAATCTGCTGAGTGCTGAGGTCTTTGCTTCATTATTGGTAAAGACAAAAGAGTCTTAATTTTAACCAATAACGGTACGTAAATTATAGGAATCGGCCATTACTCAAAAAGTGTGAAATCGTCTACAAAATATGTATTTATCACTTTGAAACCCATTTACTTATGAAAAATTGCAAATAGTCTATTAAAGTTTAAACTCATTTAAATCCAGTTACTCACACCAGCTACGATACCTTAACGACAATACAATAATAGGTACATCAATGCATAAAAAAAAACATATACAAGCAATAAAATTAGTAAACATTGTACACGTAGTATATTACCTCCTTGGGCCACAGAGTAAAAAATCAGCCTCCCACGGTCGTTACAAGTGCTTTATCTTAGTGCTAATTGCACAGATTAACGTTTTGTCCAATTTGCGACGTTACATTCAACACATTGAGGAAATCAATTTGCCGTAATGGGATCCAATTGTTCACAATAGATTTATTAGAAATAAAAAAAAAACTTAAAAATTCGATTGTAGGAACTGAAATTTTCCTAAGGTCAGGTGCATCATGATTTGCTTGTAAAGTGTTACTGTATAATGTGTATAATCGTGGTGTTGCCAAATGTCAAATATTATGAGATTAGTGGTGGTCATCGGTGAGCGGGAATCGATTGGAGTTTGTTTTTAATCGATTATGTAATGCGTGCTGGTTAGAGGACCACGTGAATACGTGTGAGGTAATTGTTGAGTTATGATAATATCATAATAATTATGTCTGATAGGCTATCGACTGTTGTGGGGGTCAAATTTTTTATATCAAGTTATTTGCAAATGAATTTCCGTTAACAGGTGGATGGAAAATCACCCCTGCTGCGGTACAAAACATGGAAATAACCACAAATCTATACAAAATTCAGTAGTCACGGCCGCGACTTACGAGTTGTAGGTCGTAGGTTCGAACCTAGACAGGCGCTTTACTTTGTGTAACTTATATCATCACCACTGCTCTCAAAACGGTGAAGGAAACATCGTGAGGAAACCGGCATGTCTTAGAACCAAAAATTCGAAGAAATGTGACATCTACCAACCCGCACTGGGCCCGCGTGGTGGATTACGGTCCACTCCCTCTCACAGAGAGGAGGCCTGTGTCCCAGCAGTGGGAACATTATAGGCTGATTATGTTATGTATGTGTGGATACAAAATTGCCTTGGTTCATGATAAATGTTTTTTTTTTTAAAGTAGGTTTATACAAACACTTTTACACGTCAATCATAATAAATATTTTTTAAACTAGATGAGTTCGACGTTTGCTATCTAACTACAAACTCAGAGTAGAGGTCAGTCTCTTTTAAAGTCCAGACATAATCTTGGTCGGTTCATTGTTATTTACTATTAATTAAGTAGGTAATTCATTTAGGGCTGATTTTTCAATCAATCGATAGTTTTTGTTCGTGGAATAAAATTGTTGCCTGACAGTTTTTGTATGGAAGAACTGTCAAAAATTCAAATTTATTCTTCCGATAAAGTTATCTGGCGTTGGAAAATCAGCCCTTAATTAATGAATTCATTGTCGAATAGAAAGGAGTATAAAACAATCAAATGACGACACCAAAACAAAAACCGCCACCAAAAAGAACAACAATGCAAGTCAGATGAAATGTAATTTAATCAAAACAAGCTTACCTTCCAAAAAGTTCAAACATTCGGGTCCCGTTCAAATATTTCGTCAAAAGATATTCGTGGCTGTATGTCAAAGCATACTTGATCCGCTTCGGTAGATAAATGTTAACGTTAGTTCGGACAAAAGGGGAAAAAGGAACAAATCCATGGGAAAGTCCTGGCAAATATTTGAAAAGTTCGCGAGATCCAAACGCCACCTGCGGTCAGGCTTATTGTCCACTCCACTGTATGTGTTTAGAGTTGTTAATCCCGCCGAAAGGAAAAAAATATATGTAAAATAAAAAGACAATTTTAATAATCACATACAATTCTTTTAAACGTTCAAAGGCATTTTGATTGAAAGTAATGAGTGCTTTGTGTGAAGAAAGCTCAATTTTTGTTATTATGAAATAAATAAATAATAACTGTATATTTAGGCTAACTGACACAACATAACATAAAATCACGCCTGTTTTCCTCAAAGGGTTGATTGAGACTAACTAAATACTCCGAAACTGGTTCAAGAGCCTAAGTTTCAGAAGCCATTGTTCCGCCAGATGTATAAATCTTTTACAACTCTTCATTATTTTTTGCCGAGGATAGTAAAATCGTAGAAATCTGCCTCAAACGGCTTCTTATATGCAGTCGGTTTAACCAAAAATGAACACAGCACACACTATAGATAGCAAATCTTATCTAAGTATAACAGCTCTATACACATCCCTAGCCCAAGAATTTCCACACACCCTTATTTTACTTTGCGACTCAATACGTTCTCTATTTTGGGTCCTTCGCCTAAAGTGTTTGCTCTTTTCCCTTCGTGGCTCGTGGCTCCTAAGGGTTGGTGAGAAGAATACCGAGTAGCCCTTTAGCCTCGAGTGTCGAATGGCCGTTTCTTTTGGCTATTTTATTACTTGTCGTGACCGAATTGTAATTGTGTTAGCCGTACGCGGACATGTTAAGGGGAGGATATTAATTTATTTATCCGGGTTATTGTTTTGGTAAGGGTTATTTTTCGTTTGCTGGTAGGTGAGGTGTTATATGTTGACCCAAAGTTTTGTTATGAGATTCCGTGCTCGTATATGATAAAAGTTCAAAATGTAATTTCGAGCTAATGTGTCAAGGTAAATGATATGGACAAAAAAGTACATTCCATTTACACATACATAGTAAATAATATTGGATATTAAAAATAGAAAAATGAATTGATTCGTAGTTTTTAACCTCTCTGGACTCGTCAGTTTTTATTTCAAAATAATTAGTAATGAAAGATGAATTCAAAGTATCATTTGTCAACGTCTGCCATAATGGACCATAGAGAAAGATAAATATAATAATGGGCGTTCCACACCATGCATACTACTTGTAGATATGTGATATGGACGACAAAATGTTTTTATTAGGAACATTTTATTCATACAAAACTGGCTTCATCGGTATTTGTCGCATTTAATAAACTTATCTTTCCATAATGTTGATGCGTAACATAGTTTTTTTTATATTTTACACAAAAAAAAACTTAAAACGGAACGCGTTTACTTGTTTGACAATGTGTCATTGTCTATGTCAATGTAATGTTATTGCAGATTCTTCATTGCGTATTTATTGTGTTTGTTTCTGCGATTATTTTCTAATATTTTTTACCCCTGCTTATTTCTACGGACTGATACCGTCTACCACTCGATTACCTTGCTATTAACACTGAACTCTGATTTGCATTGCGTTTTGGATTTGATTTGTGGATCAATATGAGGTGCATCAACTGCGGAATAGCTTTCAGTATATTATAGTGTACTCTGTGGGAATAGCCATGCAAAGGTTGCAGAGGCATCTCATAACCTCGCTTTCTGCACACCATCAAACAAGACTTTCGCGTTGGATAACCAATGCTCAAACCCAGGTAAGAAGTTGGACTAGAAAAAACTTCTGATTTATTTTTATACATTGAGGTAATTTATGTAAGTACATATTATTACCTCAATGTTTTTATATAATTCTGGTATGCGAAATTAACTTACAGTGCTTCTTATTTTCAGTTGCCTATGGATACATTTATTTGTCATCCATGCTTATTATTATTAAATACCGAAGCTGGTGAACACGAGAGACTACTGGGGAATAACATGGTTTGCCTTGGTTGTGGCAAATCTGTGAGGAAAATAAGACACCATACTGTCAGTATGGAGTGTCCATTGCTGGCTGTCCTTATCACAAAATACTAATTATGTGATAAGCATTTTGTTTTTCATTATTATAAATACCTAGTTGTATTAATCTATAAAAAAAGGAGTTTTTCATACTATGTTTCTGTGATTGTAATATCTGCGTTTTATATATTTTCCATCTTTAACATATACTTGCCTAAAGAAGGCATGTGTAACAATAACATAATACTTGAAAACATAAAGAGATGTATACAAAAAATACTCTTGTTACTAAAAATTATATAAACATAAGCATTTATCTGTGTTTATTCTAACTGGTTTACTTTCAGCCCTCAAGAAACAACTATGTTTGCCATGTGTGTTGGATGCGAGCAAATAGACAGGCAGTGCATGACTCATCACGAGACATGCAGGAATTGGCTTTGAACAATGATGCAGCAGCCCCTAATGTTCAAGTTGTTAGCCCACCAGAGCCATCACCGTTGCCGCCTGTTCAAAGAGGGCCACTTCAATGGGATAGTAATACGATATCATTACCTAATTATAAGCCAGCTTCAATCACATCTGTTCACTGTATATTTCAACAATGCGGAAACAGATTGTTACATTTGTTATTTATGTAATTACTGAAGCCCTATACTTATAGCGGGATCGTCCGAAAGGGTTACCGCTGCCCCGGAACATAAAGGGCTAAGGAAGGAATACGGGTGGGTTTTAGTCAGTAAGAGTCTGACACTCCCTTCCGCTCCACCTAGAGCGGGAGGAGTCATTAGATGATTTCCCATCCAAAAAAAAAAGCCCTATACTTACACTTTATCCAGATTAGTGTATTTGTGAAATAAAAATGCTCTGTTTTATCAAAGCTGGTTGATTGACCTCCCTCGGTCTCTTTATTAACACTATTGCTGCATTGCTGTAATGTATGTTACCTAGGTAGGCATTTAAGATATAATAATTATAATATAGCAAAATATTTTTATTTAATAAATAAATATTTTTTTTTACTCTTTTGTTTTATTTTGTGCTTTCCTTGTTTATTGTTAATTGAACTATTTAAAAAAATATAAGGGCAACCTGTAAAAATGTACTTTAAAGAAAAATATTAGTTTTGAATAATTATGCTTTGTTAATATTGTTATTATGACTGCCTCGTTGGTTTACTGTCCTGAGTTCGATTCCCAGGTCGAGCAAAGTGATATTGGGGTTATTCATCAGGAATTTCCCAGTAGGTTGATGGCAATAGACTCGCCCCCTAATACATGGGACTTAAACATAACTGGTGAAATGTGGGTGTCCTATAGGTACACCTCTGCCCATGCCTTCGGGGAATACAGGCGCGATGTTATGTTTGTTATTATTGTCACATTTTTTGAGACTATTACCCAGTTTAATAAATGTAAATCAATACACAGTTTAAAATCCTTCATTTAGGTGGCCATTACTTTGTTTAAATGCTTAATAATACTAAAACCATATCAGTTATACGTAATAATTCACAACTGTTCGCTACTTTAAAGCGCCTTTTATTAGTGAAATTATAATCTATATCGATACCTCTGGGCTCAAAGGTCGTAAAGGACAAAATGCGACTTTTCAGGAGAAGCAAAAAACGAAAAAAAAAAAATTATTTTTACTGTAACATTTTTGTTTCTTGAGCTATTTAAATGAAACCTAGGAAAAAAGTGCTTAGAATTTATAGTATTCTCTAGGGCAGTGTTAAAAAATTACCCTAGTGCTGTATTTACCGAGATAGATTTCCTTTACGACCATAAATTTAAAAATAAATGTCCTTTACACCCTTCAAATTTTCATCCTATGATAATCCTAAGGGCGTAAATGTACTTTACTGCACAAAACTAAAGAAAATAAGGAAATAATCGACAAGTGTAATAATTTTTAGGCTCTTAAGGATCACCCGCTAAGGTATTCTGAAAGGATAAATTAATAATTAAACTTAAGTATTAAATGAATTATGTAATTTTGTATGTATTTATGTGTATACTACTGTATTTTCTTTACAAATATTCATGAAATAACATAATTATACAAATAAAACGTACATTTGTGTAATCAAATTGAGATCGTTTATTTGTAATTGAACACAAAGCTCTAAATCTTTAAATTATAAATTAATATTTTTAATACGTCCACCAATCCTGTTGAGTGTGCCCGCCTGCTGGTTGTGGGTGAATGGGAGTCGGGCCTCTGGCTTGAGGCGCTACCGTCACCCAACATAGGCACACCACATTACGGCTCGTTACATGTTTGCGTCTGGGCGCTCCTTGCGGAGCTCCACATCGCTATCAATGTGGTGAAGCAGTCGACTGCCTCGGACACGGGACACCATGGCCTATCTTGCAGCCAGAGCGCTGGTCAGATGGCACGGCACGCCAGCATTAACAACATTATCCGTCGGGCTCTTGTCACCGCCGCCGGGGTGCCAGCTGTTTTAGAACCCAATGACTTGGCGCGCGACGATGGGAAGAGGCCAGATGGAATGACCATAATGCCTTGGAAGTTGAGTAGGCCTTTGGTGTGGGATGCAACCTGTGTTGACACCCTCGCGCCATCCTATGTTCCTAGCACGGCGGGCTGTGCTGGGGTGGCTGCTGCAGAAGCAGAAAACCTCAAACAGCGCAAATATAACAACCTTATTGGGAGCTATATGCTTGAGCCGTTTGGGGTTGAAACTCTAAGGCCTTGGGGTCCGAGTGCGCATCGAATATTTCGAGACATTGCCAAGCGGTTGGTTGACTCTACGCGTGACCAGAGGGCTGGCCTATTTTTAGCCCAAAGAATAAGCATTGCCATCCAACATGGTATTGCTGCCAGCCTTTTGGACACTTATCCCATTGACAGCGGCCGAATTTTTTTAAATGAGCTCCTATCTTTTTCTTTTTTTTTCCTTTCTTTTTATTATACACTTGTATATCATATCTATAAATGTTTTAGTCTTAAATTGTAAAATAGGTTATGTATTAGAAATAAATAAAAATGTGTCCGACTAGTAAAAAAAAATTAAAGAAGTGAAAATATAATTCTTCTTTAATCAACTTTATACACAGAATCTGTTTGATGAGATGATGAGTAAACACCCCTCTCTCTGAACAGTTGGATGGGGTGGTTTTTTGATCCTGGATCTGAACAGTCATCGTGGCAGCGTCGTACAAACATCTCAATGCCCGCACGCGAGCGCGCGCTCTCTCAATATTTTTCTCTCTCTCTCGTCTCTCTTCGATGCAGCGCCGCCGGTTAATTCGACATCGTTGCAGAAAGGCCAGAACTGCCCATATTTTGATGGAGTCGAAGGCTTTCTCGTAGTACGCAAATGCACAGTGACTGGTTGTACTTCGCGGTATTCTGTATAATTTCCCGAACATAGTCGTGGTATAATATGGTAGGTACAGAAGCCTTTTCGAAAACCGCCTCGATCTGGCGATTGGAACTCGACAAATCTCTTGGCGAGACAGCTCGTGACGACCCTCGAGAGCAGCTTGCATACGTGGTTCAGAAATAAGATGGGTCTATAGTTCTTCAGCGAGGATTTTTTGTCACTTTCTATTAAAAAGTGAAGATTGACCATTTGAGGGTTAACGGCTTTCTAGTTAAAAGACAGCAGCACTATGCAGAAAAAATAAGAAACAGTCGTAAAGAATTATTATTACAGCTCAAGTGTATCAGGTTGTATATTTAAGTCAAACGTATTGTAAATTAATATCATTTTGTAGGGAGTAGAGCTCATATTGATTTACAAATGTAAGATGTAAAGGACCTACTTACAACACATTTTCTTAGATTATTGTGGTAGTAAAGGACAAGTTTGTTTTTTTTATTTTAAATTGTAGGGGTGTACAGGACAATTTGCAAAGACGATGTCCTTTACATCCAAATTTTTGAGGTGACTTATATTAACCACCTAAGGTGGTATAAGACAATTGATATTTTTTATGAATTTTACACCCAAAAGTTGTTTTATACTTTGCTTTACTACCAAAATGAGTTCACACTGGCAACTAAGTGTTATTTACATCCATATTTTCGCGGTAAACTTTGCTTAACGTCTCAAATTATGTGGGTCGTAAAGGCATTTTTTTTGCGAATTTCGTAGAACGGAATATACAGATCGATAGAAAATTAAAAACTGAGTATAGCAGTATCAAAAAGTCATTTTCGCCCAAATGTCCTTTACGACCTTTGAGCCCAGAGGTATCGATATAAGTATATACCTTATTGCTAGCGTTTTGATTAAAAGATTTAATGAAATTGTTTTTGTCTAGTATGTTGTGATGACAAGTTCTCAGAGTTTTTTATTTATAGCAATTTAATAGGCCAATATTCACGAATATAAAACACCAAAAATCATTGGTGTACTTTAAAGTTGATAACTATGCCGACGTCCTTATAAAAACTGGCCATGTTCTTTCAAAAATGGCTTCAATTTGAATTTAATTTCTAGTGATTCGTAAACTTTTTTGTTTTGTCTCGATCAGTATGCAATTCTTTTTTACTTTCAGACTTGGGATATAATTGAAGTTTCAAATTTATTTATTTGATAATCATATTGTACAGACGCCAGCTCATCAAGCTACCCAAAACTGTCAAATATTCCCAATAAACTTTGAACATTATGCTTTAGCGATAAAGCTGAAAATCTATTAAAGAAATTTAACAGATTGTAGTAGCTTGATGTGCTGGCGTCTGTACAAGATCAGATTGGACAGTGACCCCCAAACTAGGCATTTGCCTGTATCTTGGGGGTCGCAAAAAATAAAAATTGAGACTGTAAACTCATTAGGTATAAAGCTTTATTAAGTACCTAATCCTAAAAAATATAAGGTCGCCCTGGATCCTATGGGGCACTGAAAGAAGATGAAAAGATCATAAAATCAGTCGCAAAATCGTCAGTAAAAACAACTAGGGCGACCATATTTTAGTGTCACAGACATACCTAATATTGTGACCACTCCATAAAAGATTTACCGAACAATAAATTGATTGTTTATTGTTAAAATAACATGACATACTTTTGTAACATACCCATCTGTTACAATGATGCTGTACCGTAAGGTGTGAAAACACGTTTCTCAATAAAATATTGACACATTGGAAATATTTATATTAAAATGTTCATGATAAATGTTTCTATTATGCTTGTAAAGCTAAAATATTATTAAGCCTTTGTATGGAAACTAGTTTTATGACAAAACTACATTGAAAGCTTGACAATGTCATTTGTTTTAGGTGTTTTGTTGTTTCTGTTTTTTATTAATTTTTTGTTTGATTATAGCTTTCACTGAATATTAAAATGATATCACGTTATTATGTAGTACCAATTGGTTTCTTAGCATCTCAAGCTTTCTTTCTTGTCAATTTGATTAGAATTTAGAATTAATAATATTAATTTGTCACCAAAACGAGGACGAGGAACAAGAAACTTTCAACAGAACATTCATTCAAAATACTAGAGGTAATAGTTTAAAACTGCTGAACCCAATTACCTATCTATCATCAGTCTTGGCATATTAGAGGTGGAAAAACCTTTTTATCTCTGGTTTTAACGTCCCAATAATCTATATCATTAGCGATCTGTATTATTATATTATACTGACAGTTCAGATTACTCAGTTTTATTTTTGGTGATTATGATATACACCGTGTTCTTCGCGTTATCCATAAACTTTGTCAAACGCTTCTGTAGCTTTTACAAATTAATTCTAACAAAGGAAGTATGTAGTACTTAAAAAGGCTTCGTTACAAAGATATTTGTAATTTCATTTACTTAAGAGCGTTTACAACGTACGGCATTTCATACAAACTTTCAAGCCCTTGTTTTTCGAAATGAATGAACCGATTTTAATGAAACTTCGTACGCATAAGCAGGATACAAAGGTGTAAAAAGTTAGTAAAAAACATTTTCGAAATGTCTTCTTTAAAAAAAGATAACTGGAAATATCTGTTTCTATGGAAAATTTAAAATCGGTCTAATTTGGCTGTAACACAATTTTTCGAAAATGTTTTCTAATAACTTTTTAGACCTTTGTATCCTGCTTATGCGTATGAAGTTTCATTATAATCGGTTCAATCACTTCGACAAACAAGGGCTTGAAAGTTTGTATGAAATGCCGTACGTTGTAAACGCTCTTAATGAAATTTAATTGTGCTATGCAGTAAGAAAATGTCTTAACTTAGTTTTGACAAGTTTCAGGCCCGCAAAATATTATTAATGAAAATACGTCGTTGCCAATTCGAATAAAGAGGCATGCATATCGGGTGCTTTACGTCTAGTTATTTAGTTTGTATGAAAATTAACAAAAAATAAGAATTCATGAATGTGTCCATAATGAAAAATGCAATTTCCATGGTCTGAACATTTGGTCGAAGTTTATGTATATCGTCCGGAACACGGTGTATAGTAAATAGAATAAGATAGAATACTCTATATTGTGTACACCATCAAATTATAATACACGTTTGTTGACTGACGATGACATTTCTTTGTCAGAATATTTATTAAACTTAGGGCTGTGTTTTATAACGCCAGATTGTTTTATCGGAGGAATTATTTTGAATTTTTGACAGTTCTTCCATACAAAATCGTTAGACGTCAACTTTATTCCACGAATAAAAATTATCTGTCGATTGAAAAATCAGCCCTAAGTTATCATACTAACCCACTGTGAATCTGTTTACAAAGGTTTATTTTTATGGTTCTTTAAAACTTCAATAACGAGCACAATTTCTCCGTCATATTATTCACATGTTGCCATGTAAAGTTACAGTTAATTACGCCTAGACTATCAGCAGAAATGATCTCTCTTGGAGACCATTTTGACCCGCCTTGGGCGTCGTTTCCTTGCGTATGACTAAGCTTATGGTCATAGATTATTATGCAGACGGTAGATACATAGATAGAATATTCTTTACGAGGTACACCATAAAATTATAGACATAGATGTAGACCTTACAATACCTACGTGTTATTTATTTTAGAAACAGTGTAGATTGATTAAATTATTAACAATTAATGGCAAAAGATACAGAGTACCTATGGTGCAAAACATATTAAGAGGTGAAATACTATTTTTAGAAATACGGATAGGATGTAGTATTGCTACAAATTCAACTTGAAAAATCTTCTTTAACCTGTCAAATGATTGTCTACGGGAAGCCTTTTGCATATTGCCGCTCAAAGGTTTTCACGATTACATTTACTGTGGTTTCGAGTGTACTTTTTTTATGAACAATCGTAACACACACATACAACAACAACAGAAGAACAATCGCTGGTCTATAAAAGTTAAAGTCGATAGAAAATTTTTTTTTATGAAAAAGTTTTTTTAGTGATAACTAAAAACTTTATAATAATACCTTCATGAACATTGATGTAGCTTTTAAAATTGAAATCGAATTGTACGTAATCCATGAAATGAAAATATCAAAATTTCGGTGTTACAGCTAATCACTGAATCCGTTTTACCTCATTTCTCAAAACCGTTATCCTCTACACATTTCCGACAACCGCCCCTTAGGCACAAAATGTGGTAAAACTATTAATCTATGCAACTCCTACGCAGCTCTCCAAGCTAAGGGCTTTAGCTTCGCAGCCGTGTCTAATTCTGAAGACAATGCCAGCATTTAGATATTGTTAAATATCATCATGTAGCGCAATTTGGCTAAATAATGTGCCACGGTTGGGTTTGCTCGGTTTGGTATAAGTAGGCGTTAGATGTAACACATAAGTGGTGGTATTATAATATATAACGTTAATATTATGTATTATTTCACGTCAAACATTCGTGGGATTACCTCGATTTTTCCTATGCCAGATAATTTTATCGGAGGAATAATTTTGAATTTTTGACAGTTCTTCCATACAAAAACTGTCAGACGTCAATTTTATTCCGCGAATAAAAATTATCTGTCGGTTGAAAAATCAGCCCTAAGTGGGAATATCACAAAGGATAGCCTCTCTACTGGTGGGTGTCGTAAAAACTAACCAAGATGTGGTGAGTTTTTTTTCTATTTGAAACATAGGTAATACTGCCTCTACCCATTTAAATATTTGGTGGGATTGTGATGATGGTAGAACTGTATTCTACGGTATAACAGATCCCTCTGACACTTCTGAAAGATTTCTGTGGGAAATGTTACTAAGTTACCTACATACGAGCGACACGCGTCGACGAGCGAACGGCTTAACGTGCTTTCCGAGGAAAGGAGGGGTCTTGGTATGTAAAGATGGTCACCCATCCGCGGACCAACCGCGGCAAGCGTAGCTTAACCTGGTCGATCGACCCGTGCGGCTGATATTACTTAGCCACAAGCCCCCTAAGATTTATTAATAATTTATTATCCTTAATTAATACACAAAACTTCTTATTCCGTGACACAGTACACAATCAATAATTCTGCTTATCCAATCTATTCTTAGAACACTCGTAGACCGGAAAAATATTATCTAACTATAAGAAAAAATCTTAATTGCTATCTTTCGTGTCAGATGGACGTGCGAAATCGAATCGTGCGCAGTGCTCGCGCATGCGCGGTGCACACGCGATCGTCACGCCGATGTGACAAAATGGCGTAGCCTACATGTGTTGACAGCTTCATGTTTTTCCGGTTCGTGTTTCCGCGAATTAAACTTTAAAATGTGTTACAACGGTGATTGATTGATTTGATTTGATTCATTGACACTTTTAATTAGGAGGGTACGAGTACCAATATGAATTAAACTGCAGTGTCTTTCATCAAAATTCGATTGGCGACTCATCATCATCTGCCTGGCCTTTTCCCAACTATGTTGGGGTCGGCTTCCAGTCTAACCGGATGCAGCTGTATACCAGTATTTTACATGGAGCGACTGCCTATCTTACCTCCACAACCCAGTTCCTGGGAACACGATACCCCTTGGTAAGACTGTTTTTTTCAGATTTTCGTGACGACCCGTAACAACGACTGCCAAAGATCCACGAATGACAGCCAGGATCAACGGCTTAACGTGCTTTCCGAGGCACGATGGGGTCTTGGTATGTAAAGATGGTCACCCATCCTCGGACCGACCGCGGCAAGCGTAGCTTATCCCGTGCGGCTGTTATTACTTAGCCACAAGTATTATTAAGTATTATTATAAAAACGAAGAAATTCGACAACAATTTCGTCCAAAACAACGACATTACAAAAGTATATCTACAAAACGAACCACGATTACTACCTACAAACTAGAGGACCAACGATATCCCAACGTGACAAAGTCTCAGTACTCTATCACGTCTGTAAAAAATGTCTTCCCTTCAAAATGGTAATAAGAACAATTTGCCACTGCTTGCAGCGCGATAAATAATTAAACGTCGTGATGCAACGCTTAGTTTGACATTACAAAAACGACCTAATTTTATGGCTGGCTTAGAAAGGTCGGTCGGATATAAACACGGTTTTGTTAAAGCTTTTAAAATATTTGGATATAAATGGCGCAAAAAGTGTCATTGAGATTTAGATTACGGATATACCAATGCAACTTTAGTTTATAACCTTTAATAAGACGTGGGTCGTGTTTGTTATTTTACTGAAAACTTAAATGGCGATATTGAATGTTAAATCAATTATTTTTGTCTGGTGTTTCAGAAAAGAAACATAGTTAAAATTAACTTTTCTTATTGCTGAACAGCTGAATGTGTCCAGCCCAGGATTTTTTAACCGACTTCAAAGAAAGAGGAGGTTCTCAATTTGGATGAAGGAATCGTGAGGAAACCGGCATGTCCTAGAACCAAAAATTCGAAGACATGTGACATCTACCAACCCGCACTGGGCCCGCGTGGTAGATAACTGCCCACCCTCTCTCACAGAGAGGAGGCCTGTGTCCTAGCAGTGCGAATCATTATAGGCTGATTTTATTATGTTTACAACATCTACCTACATCTACTCTCTTTTCCCCGTTCACAAAATTAAATTGGGAACCCTTAATTTTATTTTTTATTTTTTTAATTTATTTATTTTAATCAGTTATGTTATTTTAAATTATTATGTTTTAAATTATATTATTTTGTTTGACTTTGTTATGTAATATTTTTATGTTGTGTTGAAATTGTGTACGTGTGATTTAGTTAATGGATATTCTTTGTCTGACCAAATAAATAAAATAAAATAAATTACATTTTATTTAATTCAGAATCTATTGATTTAAATCATCATCTGCCTAGCCTTTTCCCAACTATGTTGGGGTCGGCTTCCAGTCTAACTGGATGCAGCTGAATACCAATATTTTAAATGGAGCGACTGCCTATCTGACCTCCACAACCCAGTTACTGGGTAATACGACACCCCTTGGTAAGACTGGTAGTCAGACTTTCGAGCTTCTAACGACCCGTAACGACTGTCAAAGATCCACGAATGAGAGCCGTGACCAACAGCTTAACGTGATTTCCGAGGCACGGAGGGGTCATGGTATGTAAAGATGATCACCCATCCATGGACCAACCGCGGCCAGCGTAGCTTAACCTGATCGATCGACCCGTGCGGCTGTTATTTCTTAGCCACAAGCCTCTGAATCTATTGATTTAAATATAAAAAAAATATCCACGATGCTCGTTGAACCCATAGTAAATTACCTACCCATAGCATAAACCGTGTGTGCGATACAACATCGCCTACCCTTTCAGGATTAACGGTACCACACTGTACTGAATGGAAAGCCACTACGTCAGTGGGAATGGCCGGTTTTAATCTGTACTTAAGAATCTAAGTACACCATTATTGTAATACAAAACAATAATTCCCCTCAAAGCGCATGACATTAAGAAATTATTAGGTTGCGCCGCATCCGCGTAAGGGTCTCAGCTCGCGGCTTTTAGGCTGGTTGCAGATCTGTTGTTAAAAAGCTGAGGGTATCATTCTTGGTACTTGAGTTTGATTGGATTTTTGTTGTTGAAGTGAAAACTTCTTTAGGCGCGTTGGGCATTTTTTGAGATCGGAAAAAACCATTGAATTCGCGCCACTGTTACCGTAACCGACACCGCTTCGGATGTGTTCGGCTGTCCTCGGGATGTACTCGGTTTTAATGTATATCCGATATGTCAGTGAGTGATGGCAAAGTATTCTGTTTGTGTTTTGTTTTCACTTCTGTCGACACTCCCTGAGTGTTTTTTTTGAATTTCAGTTATCATGTTCATTCCAAGAACTCATTTAAAGGAGATTTTGAGGACCCACTTATTTCTGAGCTAAATTACTGACGTTAAACCGTTATCTGTCCGTCGAATTGTCAACTGTACTTGAACCTTCAACATTCATGGCCCAGCAGTATATAGGTACGAGTTCGTAGCCGACCGCAGACAGCAGCAGCAGACGACGTGTCGCTACGAAACTCCTGGTTTGTATGTATTTCTATGGAATTTCTTCCGCAGATAGCGACACATCGTCGCCGGACTACACGTCGCATGACCACAAGCGTCGTGTCGCCTGACCGCAGATCAGTAGTGCCACCGACGCTGGAGCAGTTGGGTTCGAAAGCATGACTGCAGCGACATGACGCTGCGACGTGACGTGTCACTACGGAATGTCGCAACGTCACGTCGTCGCAATAAATGACAACATTACCTAATTAAGTTCAGTTCAACGTGTTTTGGACAGTCAGTCTTGCTGCCGCACTGTCTGGCTTGTCTTTTTGTTACATCACCGTTCTCTTCTGCAGTTGTGCCGAAAAGATAAATATCATCATTGATTATTCGTTCCTGATCGAGTAGTTACCAATTCTGTAACGCTGAAAAACGCGCCTTTCTCCGTAGCAAACGCCACCTATGCAGCCAGCTTAATCTCACAGTTCCTAGCTAGACAGGAGACGTATAAGCCCATCTGAACGTGGGCGCAGGCCCCAGGCAAACTGTTCTAGCATTTCACTTGCCTTCAAATGCATACGAGGGCTTTTTAGTGGATCGCCGAAGGTAATTAATACGTTGGAAATAGGAAATGAATTATATGGTGGAGATTCTGTAATAAAGCTTTTGCTGTAGGTGTTAAAAAGGAGAGGAATTGAGGTATTTATCAACACTGAAAATAATTTATAGGATTTTTATTTTGCAAATTCCTAGTGTGGTCCCTAAGTTCACAGGCACATAATATATTTAGAGAGTTGTTATAAAAAGTTGTTTCTAATTTCATAGTAATTAGTGATATCTAGAGTTTACCCACCTGCTAAACCACCTACCTACCTGAACCTAGAAACTTTAGCAGCTACTGAATAAAAGTTTTCAGTAGGTTTTTATTTAAAAGAATATAAGGTTGACTTATTAAAAGAACAATGTATAACTACTCTGCCTAGTATCAAACTCTGTTGTTGGAAAGAAAGAATAACCAGAATGAGTCCAGATTTCCTGGCAATTCGTCCTTCGCAACACATTGATTTACCCATTGTAGCAAAACTTGGTATAAGGTCTCCTGCACCCAGCAATGGACTGCGACAGACCGAGTTGATTGAATTATAACACTCACTTAAACATATCAGGCAGTCGCTTCATGTAAAATACTGGTATTCAGCTGCATCTGGTTATACTGTAAGCCGACCCTAACATAGTTGGGAAAAGACTAGACAGATGATGATTTAAACATATCAGGCTTAAACCTACTACCTCGACCTAGTTTCTTAAAGGGTTTAGGTATCTATGGATACTTAGAAGCCTGGATAGCCTCCAAGCTAACACGATATCTGTAATTACCTAAACCTGCAAACTATGAAGCGTTCCTCAACTAGATGAGCTAAAGAATCTGAATACCATCCACAGCCATTGTGTGAAGGCCTTGAAAGGACTCCTGTAGTATACAATATGATCCCTGAGAAAGATCGCGTCGATTACAAATACATTAATAGCTGTGGGCGTGGCCATATTGTTATTTAAAAGCTGGTGAGCCATTAAGTACTTGTATCGGTCGAAATCGTCACGACGGGTTTGTTCTAGCGGCATTGTTAGGTTACGTTACATGGTGGGTTTATTGCGAAATATTTAGAAGTACATAAATATGATGGTATTTAGGAATGACGATGTCTGAGACTAGTGGTGGCCCAGTGTTAACGGCCGCGACTTACGAGTTGCAAGTTTGAACCTAGAGAGGCGCTTAACTTTGTGTAAATTATTTCATCACCACTGCTTTCAAAACGGTGAAGGAAGATATATTGCGGAAACCGGCATGTCCAAGAACCATAAATTCGAAGATATGTGACATCTACCAACCGGTACTAGGTCCGCGTGGTGGATTACGGCCCACTTCCTCTCACATAGAGGAGGCCTGTGTCACAGCAGTGGGAACAGTGTAGGCGGATTATGCTGATGTCTGATTATATGTATTATTATGTTCGAGCCGTTTGGGGTTGAAACTCTAGTGTACTCAAGTGCCCACACTTGGTTTTTCGAGATATCGCCAAGCGGTTAGTCGACTCTTCACCTGATCAGAGAGCTGGCCTATTTCTTGGCCAAAGAATTAGCATCGCCATACAACGTGGCAATGCTGTCAGCCTTTTGGGCAGTGTTCCTGTTGACAGCGATGCGGACGAATTTTTTGATACCCTATGATTATTTTGCTTCTTTTTTTAACCGACTTCAAAAAAGGAGGTTCTGTATTCGACCCGTATGTATGTATGTATGTATGTATGTATGTATGTATGTTTGTTTGTCCGCGATTTTCTCAAAAACTAATGAACCGATTTTGATAATTCTTTCACTAATGTGATCTACATACTTTCAGGAAGGTTTTAGTATATAATACATTATATAATTATTCTTATGTACGATGTTATATGCATAAATGTACTGCATCTCCGGCATTTCTATGCGAATTTTGATGATTCTTCTAGTCGGTGTCTTCAATTCCTCAATGCATTATTGTTATTTGAATTTGTGTGGAGTAGGTACAACTAAAAAGTGAAAAATAAAAACTTTTTTACAAAAAAAACAACCGACTTCAAAAAAAACTACAAAGTGATAAATAACTTTAATTTTGGAAGTCGGTGTCAAAAAACGAAAATGCGGAACCAACGACACCGACTTCCGAAATTAAAGTTATTTATCACTTTGTAGTTTTTTTTGAAGTCGGTTGTTTTTTTTTTTTCATATACATTTACGTATTATTATTTTAAGTGTTAACATTATGTACGAGTAAATAATATTATTATCTTGATTAATAAATAAGTACTTAACTTTCAGAAGTAACCATCGTTTCATTTGTTTTTATTTCGTAAATCTGGTTATAAACCGTTGTAGATAAAATTCAAAAGATACCTAATATAATTCAGCCCTACCTTAACACTGTCTTATAACTTTTTTGTATAAGACTTGATTATTAATAAAATAATAATAATATTAACTAGCGGTAAGTAAAAAAAACCATTGGCATAGATCTACTATTAAGTTGTTAAATTATTTATCTTTCTATTGCTTCATGAAACAGAATTTATAAATGGCACCATAGAAATTTCTTATATCTTCAATGGCACCTTCACGCAAAATCACGATTCAAATTTTGTTACGTCACACATTAACGTAATCTAAATGTGTTTATTAACTTACAGTTTAACAACAATAGTTTCTATGTATAAAGTAGCTTTTAATGTTTTATTCATAGCCACTATTAACTAATTGTTCGAGGCCGATCATTGGTTGATGGATTATTCTTGTCTTTTCTTTGATTTCTATAGTGGCAGTTTCGAAATTTGCACCGACAATAGTAAAAATGCCTATGTAATAGAATTTCTACATTTAGATATTTATCTGGTATGTTTAAATTCAATGCATGTGGTCTGCGCTTAATTTTAAATTGAGTGAGCTTTTATATATACAGGGTTATTGGAAAAACACCAAAAACCTCTTAAGAGGTCATTGTACTCATCATTATGAACAACTTTTACTATGGGACCAAACCTGAAATCGCGAAAAAAAAATCTGCTTTTCCCTACATTTTGACGTATTATACGAACATAAATGTAGGGAACAGCTGATTTTATTTTTGCGATTTCAGGTTTGGTCCCATAGTAAAAGTTGTTCATAATGATGAGTACAATGACCTCTTAAGAGGTTTTTGGTGTTTTTCCAATAACCCTGTATATAAAATTAGTTTTAATATTTTATTATTTATCTTTTTGATAGATTCTATTATATTTTGTGAATGTGAGAATGTTGTCTACAACGTTTAGATTTGTAGACCATTTTCTATTTTATTAAGTACCTGGTACTTGCTGACAGGCCTACACTGTCCTTCCATACCCATTATAATACTTTAATTTGAAAACATTGTAAAAGCAAATTATTTTTAAAAGAGTAATCGTGGAGTTTCTTGCCGGCTCTTTTATATATGAAACGACCAATTGGAACCGTGCACCTACTCGTAGCTTCTGACGTTTCATAAGTGCCCATGTAGGTTTAAGTACCTATCTGAACTAAAATATTTTGATTTTGATTTTTTAAAGTTCTTTCTCTTTTTTCGTACGAAGCAACCAGCATACCTAAATATTATGTACATATCTCTCAAGATTTTGTCTCTGTTTTGTTTTTTGAAAGGAAATCATCAAAACGACTGTCACATGTCAGTATACTCACTCTTTGGAGCGGAAATTGTCAATCATGATAATCAATCATCAAACTGATGTGATATGATAAGGGAACTTTTAAAACTCTTGTAAGTAAGATACTTTTAGTTTATAACTTCTAAACAATACAAGATAAAAACATAATTATTTATTTAGTTTAAAAAGCTAACAAAACTGAATTCATACTAAAAATAACAAAATTAAATCCTAACTTAACTAACACTATACAGAAACTAAAATATTGCGTCGAAAAATTCGTCCGCATTCTGTCGACTGGTAATGTACCCAAGAGACTGGCGGCATTACCACGTTGTATGGCAATGCTTAGCCTTTGGCCAAGGTAATAAATTATTTATTTATTATAAGTTCACATTCTGCAAAAATAACTTATAAACTACGCCCCACAAAAGCGTACCCAGATGATGATGACGTAGATGGCACGGACATGGACGCTCAAGCTGGTATCATGGATTCAGTACTTGATTCTGAACCCCTGCGTTAAAATGTATCGTCGGATATGTAAAAAAAAGTTTGCTGTTCCATACATTTTGACCGCGTAGGTATTGCACTTTTCTATGAAACAGCCGATTTTTTTTTGATATCCGACGAAAAATTTCTACGTTTATCTAAAATCATGTGCTGAATTTATGGTTACAGTTTGCGCGTCAATGTCTCTGTCATCCTGTACTATTATATAATTCGCCAATATCACGCTCAATTACACCAACACAGTAACTAAGTCCAATGACATTAACGCGACCCATTAAGTAAACCCTATTTTCCCACCGTTTATAAAGAAATTCGATGCACAAGTAAGTGTCTTGCCAAGTAGATGGCGTATAAACGAAAGGGTCGGACTGTCTATCAAGCAGTTGTAATTACCTTTCTGGGGCGTACGGCGAATTCTCGATGTCATGCCATATGTCCTTCAAGGGGGGACGGACTTGGGAATAGTATTTTAGATTGTAATTAATAGAATAAGGAAAACATAGTGTCGAAACCGGAATGTCGTAGAAACAAAAAATAAAACGAAGACATGTGACATCTACTAACCCGCACTGGGCCCGCCGCCCGCGTGGATTTCAGCCCACTTCCTCTCACCGAGTGGAGGTCTGTGTCCTAGCAGTGGAAAGATTATAGGCTGATTATGCTAGGGAATGAGTATTTGCCTCACGGAAGAAAGAATGAGTCCTTAAATTTTTCCCTATGAAAGGAATGTTTAATTAAGGGTAGGTACTTACATATTGGCAACAGTATTATCGTGTGTCTCGTACATACTCATTATTTTATATAGAAGAAAACCCGCGAATATTGCGACTACAAGTTTGCTAAGCGCAAGGAAGCCAATCTTTACTCAGTAAAAGGCTTTATGAATTATTTTATCTTGTATACTTAACGATCATTTAAAAATTATTCACTCGTCATTTATCTCCCACATAACCTAGCCTAACCATAACTAGATTGTAATCAAAATTCCTAAAAGCAATTTGGCAAACTAAATGAAAACAAAAATAATCATGACTCCATTTCTCTTCCACCTAATTTCAATCAAAACAATTCAGATCCAACAACAGATATAAATATTTTGACAAACGTACCTTCCCGCACAATAACAACGCGAATTTTAATTCCCACGAAACTAATCCGCAATTTTCCGAGAAACACGGGAATAGATCATATAAATTGTGCCATATAACACCTGGGGAAAACAGGGAAGTGATTTGAAGGAAAGCTCTGCTTTCGTCACGTAGGAAAGAAAGATGGCGTCATTTATTTAGTAATACGTCATCGTAATCCGGCCCTGGCTTGTCGCCCCATCACTTAGTGAAGGACATGCTCGCGTTTCTTTGTAGGGGAAAGGTTGGGGCCTAGGTACTGGCGATTTGTGAAGAAAGTGACTGTAATTATTGAATAATTGATTGATTTAATAGTTGAGGTGTTGTTTGAGGAATAATTAATCAAATAACCCTATTAGAGCCATTCGTTGTCGTGGGTGCTTTAGTCAACCGCGTTGTTAATGCAAGACGGATTAGATTCACACGAAAAACGTTTCTTGTATATAAATTGTATTTTGTATTTTTTTAACGAAAAGCTAGAGTAGACATAACGTAGCTTAAGATATATTATGTCTGGTCTAGCAATTTTAGAAAAGGCTCCTTTGGCTATGATGACGTAGGTATAATGAATGAGAAAACAAATCACAGATAGTTTTTTTTTTTTGTTTAGGCTATACTGTCCCACTGCTGGGCAAGGCCCCCCAAGTCCTTCCAGGAATTTTTTTCTCGCGCCATCTCGAACCAGCACTCGCGGTACATGTAGGTACAGGTCACGTCACCTCTTACCAGGCTGGGCAATATCATCATCTGCCTAGCCTTTCCTGACTGTTTTGGGGTCCGTAGTCTAACCGGATGCAGCTGAATACCAGTATTTTACATGGAGCGACTGCCTATCTGACCTCCACAACCTGGGTTGTGGAGGTCAACTGGTTACTGGGATTACCCAGTATGGCACAGTATGGTTATGGTTACCAAAGGGGTATGGTATTAACCATACCCCTTGGTAAGACTGGTTGTCAGACTTTCGGGCTTCTGACTACCCGTAACAACTGTCAAAGATCCACTAATGACAGACGGGACCAGCGGTTTAACGTGCTTTCCGAGGCACGGAGGGGTCTCGGTATGTAAAGATGGTCACCCATCCACAGACCAACCGCGGCAAGCGTAGCTTAACCTGATCGATAGACCTGTGCGGCTCTTTTATTATTTAGCCACGGGCCCCTCCCTGGGCTGTAAAGACTTGGCTATACAGGTATGAGGAACAGGGTGTAAAGTTCACTCATACTCTATAGAAAAGGGAGGATCCTCCGACCAGACGGGTGCTGTGTCTGGCGGGCAACTGCCCGATGATTCATGTCGGCCCGTTGTATCTATGCTAATTGCGTGGTAAACTCTGCTTGCGAGATGCAGGATTTGCGTGACGTCAGTATGACGCGTCAGTACCGCTACAGGGCAATAATCATAGATAAATAAAAAAAAACCGTGTCCTCCCCGCTACTTCACCCACCCCACCCAACTAAGTACTTGATACCTGAGTACCTGCACGGACGACATCAAACGCGCAAGCTTTTCCTCATGTTTTCCTGAATGTATCGCCGTTTGTGCCAAGCTGTGCGGAAGTACCACCCGACAGGTTAATTTGCTGAAGATCCTTCAGGGATTTGGGTTAAGTGTCCACCGTTTAGGCCTCTTTCTAATGCATGAGTTTTTTTTGGGACACAAAAGTTTGTTATTATGTTTAACATTCATTCAATAACAAATCAATAAAATTGCCACCGTCAGTTGATCTGTAATAATTCATTTGAAAAGTGTCGTTTTGAGGGATAGTCGAGCCCACCTAAATATCTAAGTATCACTAAAAAATATTAAGCTAACTAAAGCTATGCTAAGTTAAAGCTCATCTGTCTTATACAATGGCGCTTGATTCAAAATATTTGTGTTGTTTACAAAACCTAGATAGAATAATTTGATATTATTATAGTTTCTTTTAATGCTCGCACCTATAATAAAACCTAGTTGCAACTAACGTTTTTTATGTAGAAGTGAAAAAAAAAATCAGCTGTTCCCTACATTTATGTTGGCATAACTCATCAAAATGTAGGGAACAGCTGATTTTTTTTCGCGATTACAGGTTTGGTGCCATAGTAAAAGTTGTTCATAATGATGAGTACAATCTCCCATTTCGATTGGTCGCATGTTTGCAATTTCAACCTTTATAGTTAATGTCAAAACAAGACATTCTGAATTTGTTGATTTGCGATTAACCATTAGCATAACCTAAGCCATGGTACAGTTGAAAATAGCACACGTCGCTTAAAAGAACCACTAATACCTAAGTCCTTTTTGTAATCCACCACGCGGGGCCCAGTGCGGGTTAGTAGATGTCACATGTCTTTGAATGTATAGTTCTAGGACATGCCGGTTTCCTCACAATGTTTTTATTCACTGTTTTGAGAGCAGCGGTGATGAAATAAATTAAAGAAAATAAAGCGCCTGTCTGGGTTTAAACTCACGACGTACAGTCACCAAAAGAGACAAGGAACCAGGGTCGTCGGATATAGTTGAAGCTCAGTAAGAAACCGACGGATGTTTTTGAATAAAATTTAATTTAATTAGTAGGAAACAAACAGTTGATTTATCAAGTTAAATTTAATTCAAAAACATTCATCGGTTACTTATCTCATTTGGTGACCGTACAACTCGAAAGTTTCACTCACATAGAAGTCATAGAAGTCTTAAAAACTCCACAAGGAACCAAACCCCGTATTTCATTCACGTGACATCAAAACATTCGTCCCTTCCTACAAGTTCTTAACTAACTTAAGACACAATTACAGACAGCTACATGTACTTATGTAGGTATACCTTCAGTCCAGGGTAGAGCAGGGGCGACAACGATGTGACAGGAATGCATTCCGGGCATGCTCCGGGCGGCCGGGATTTCTCGGGACAATCCGCTTTATTGGCTTGCTTCAAGACGATCTGGGTTTGAAGTTTGAGTGGTTTAGTGGCACCTGTGATTTGTTATACCTACATAGTAAACTAAAAGTTTGTTAAAGTGAAGTCAGAGCCAGACAGAAGCGACAAGCAAAAATGGATAATGCTTTGACTTAAAACTAATATTCGTACATTTTACTACTTAAATGATTCATAATGATTCATTGTGTCATTTATAAGAGTAATCTATAAAGGTTACGCTAATCAATAAATAATAATAATATTCGTTTTAGTACCTAAGTTAAACATGTGACCTAAAATGAAACAATCTATGAAATGTTCTTCAAATCAATAAAAACTTTTGTAAAAAAAACGGCTAAGGGATCACTCTAAAACTAAGAAACAATTTACAACCAATATTTATAGAAACAACACCATACCACTTACAAACACAAACAAAAACAATTCACACCGCAGTACGATAAAAATAACAAAAGACAAACGAAAACAATATCTAATCAAAACAAAACAAGTGAACTAACATTTGACCTACAATCTACAACTTCACAATCGATTCCCAACTGCTAACTAAAGAGACCGAATTCCAGTTGTCCAGGGCACCCCATAGGCACCTGTCCCACTGCCAACGAGGAAGCGACAAGCTATCGACTATTTTCTCGCTCAAGAAACGTACAATATGCACGCACGTATTACTCATTACGTACATCCGTTACGTTACGTTTTGCGTGTACGTATGCTGAGTAGAAGCCCTCTCGTCACAGTCACGACGTGCAACTGTCGAGTATTTCTGTTTTGTGCTCGTGATTATAGATCGGTTTTATTTTTCTTTATTATTATATTGTTAATTATCTTTTTGTATGTACCTACGTATTTCTGTGACAAAAAAAAACCTATTTTTCTTTACAATAGATGTTGATCCCGTGTCAGTAAAAGAGATACATAATTATATGAATAGTTGATCGCTGACTTTTCACACTGCCGGCGAAAACTATCTCTCTTCTAGTTTGTTGCAGCGATAACAGCCATCAATAAAAATACTCGCTCAGCGACGCTCGCTTGTTGGGCAGAAAACTCGCTCAGAGATTCTCGCTTGGTACATACTTAAGTGACTGGGCAGTTGAAAGGAAGAAAGAAAGAAAATAAATTTATTTAGCACAGACTTAAAGACACACAGTACACCAGAGACTTAAATCAGATAAAAACAAATAAAAATCAAATGTAAAGTCCGATGTACTCGTAAGAAATTAGCAGGACAGTGTGCCTCACGGCTGCGCCAAAAAAGCCCAGTTATCCTACTCGTCGCACTCGCGCGCTCGCTCATAGCCCAGCGACAAAACTACATATCTGAACTACACACTTGCTGCTTGTTGTTCGCTAACTCGTTTCTAGTTGCTAGTCCTACTCGCTTCCCGCTAATCGTCGGCGGTGGAACAGGTGCCTTAAGGAAGCCAGGGGAAACAAGGGTGGTCAGGGGAGGGAATTAGTGGCGCTTCATTGGATCGCAATTAAAAGAGGAAAGTCTACGGATGTGATATGGAGTTTCGGAGTACGGGTGAAAGAACTTGGACTAATTCCTGATGACGCCAATCGATTTGGGGGAAAGTTTTCGTGGCGTGTTTTGATATTATGTCATGTCGTTTATACTTACTGACAATGAAATGGAAACATGTATTGGTTGTTATTATACTGACAGAGATAGGCTAAGATTTACTTAAAAGGTAAATCAACACCACGTCACCACATCGGTAGCATCGTGAGGAACACGGCATGTTCTAGAACCAAAAATTAGACATATAACATCTATCAACCCGCCCTGGGCCCGTGTGGTGGATTACGGGCCACTGCCTCTAACCGGGAGGAGGCCTGTTTTCCAGCAGTGGGAACATTATAGGCTGATTATGCTATACTAAAAGGAAAATCGATGGTAATAATAATTGGTTGTTACGAGAAAAGAGTACCTACCTGGAAAGATACATACATCTATATATATAAATTTCAAAGTCCTGACTGACTGATATCGTATGAACGCACAGCCTAAACCGCTGGTCCTAGAGACATGAAATTTAGAGGGTGTGTTTTTAGTGAAGAGTAGGTATCCACTAAGAAAGGGGTTTTCGAAATTCCACCCCTAAGAGGGTGAATTGGGGGAGGGTGAAATTTCACGCGGACGAAGTCGCAGGCAGAAGCTAGTTACAGTATAAGCACGGATATCTATGATTATAAGCTAGTTAAGAAAAGGTAAATCTCAGTTTGCTGGATTTCAATTTGCTTTAGCAGTAGAAAGGTTTAACAAATAGATCATTAAACTACTAAACTTCTCAGAGCTAACTGTCGAGAGATAGCAATTAAAGGTGTGGACTACTATAAGTTTCCTAATTATTAAACCAATCCCTCTTGAACATACATAAAATACTAGCGAAAGTATGCTGCGATGATTCACAACCAAAACAGAAATCAATGTAACTCGTACAGATTCGCACACAACATACCCAAAAATAGAACATAATGAGGTTACAATCATCATCTGCCTAGCCTTTTCCCAACTATGTTGGGGTCGGCTTCCAGTCTAACCGGATGCAGCTGAATAACAGTATTTTACATGGAGCGACTGCCTATCTGACCTCCACAACCCAGTTACTGGGTAATACGATACCCCTTGGTAAGACTGGTTGTCAGACATTCGGGCTTCTGACTACCCGTAACGACTGTCAAAGATCCACGAATGACAGCCGGGACCAACGGCTTAACGTGCTTTCCGAGGCACGGAGGGGTCTCAGTATGTAAAGATGGTCACCCATCCACAGACCAACCGCGGCAAGCGTAGCTTAACCTGATCGATCGACCTGTGCGGCTGTTATTATTTAGCCACGGACCCCTCATAATGAGGTTACAATATAAGCAGAAAATCTATAAAATGGGGCTGCACTGTTAACTCTGCAGCAAAATGAGTGTCCAGCGGGTCTAGACATAGTGACTACCATCAGTGCTAAAGATGATGGAAAAGTAAAAAAAAAAGTTATCGAAAACCGCCAATCCTGTTGAAAGTCGTTGTATTTTGTTACCTGTAGTACATACGAATCATTTGGTCTGACTTGGTTTCCGTACGTCTTTTTCGGGTAACCACTGAAAATCAGCGCTGTACTGGGGGTTCCCCTGTAGCACTGCATCATGCTGAGTGGAAGCCTTCTTGTCACACTCATGACGTCGTGCAGACGTCGACTATTTCTGCTTTGTGCTCGTGAATATAGATATATTTTGTTTTTATTTTTCCTTTTATCACACTAATGTTATAAAGGCGAAAGTTTGTGTGTGCGTGTGTTTGAGGGTGTGTTTATATATTTGTTACTTCTTCACGCTCAAACGGCTGGACTAATTTTGGTAACATTTTGTATGGAGGTCGCTGACACCCTGGATTAACATATAGGCTACTTTTTATCCCAATATTCCCATGGGATCGACATTTACGCGGGTGAATCCGCGGGGTGCAGCTAGTTAAAATTCATTATCTTTTTGTATGCACGTGTTTCTGTGACAAATAAACCTATTTTTCTTTCTTTCTTTCTTATCTTGTACGAGACGCTTTGAAAGTGATTATCAGTTGTATAGGCCAACAGAACAGGCAATAAAAGGAAAGCTACAGCTACTAAATACTACCTTCGTGTTCATATTATTATGACTCATATCCAAATAATAATTATTATAAGCCTGTGTTGTCCCACTGCAGGGCAAAGACCTCCCTTCCCTCTTTCCACTTTTCCCGGTCTACTGCGATTGTGGGCCAATACTTTAAAGAGTCCAGCTCATCCCGCCATCTCTTTCTGAGCCTGCCGCACAGTCGTTTCCTGCCATTTTTGCATATTGCTGCTCCGACATGCGACAGATATGGCAGCAACTGTGTGGCCAGCGTCCGCTATTTGTGTTTTGGAACGAAGTATAGAGTTTTTAATGCGGTCTGTGAGTTTGACACCTAGTACCTATACTTCGTTCCATATTCAAAACAGAAATCAATAACCCGTACACATTCACAAACAACATCACCAAACATATCAATTTTTATCTCACATTAGCAGCCCCAATTACATGTCGTAGTTCTAGAAAAAATAACAGCAACAAAACTGAAGCCACCAACGTGTAAGGTCCTAATAACGTATTCAAACAACATAATCCAGAGCCGAGTAATGATAGCAATCTGTTGGCTATAAATCCTTAATAGCCTATCGCTTGTCCACCGCACTTGTGGGTGATGCAGCGCTAGGTGAGGCTATGAGGTGGGACGGTGGCGAAACGGTTTATTTGCGAGTTTTTTTAGATATCTTTGTTGGGGCTATTTGAAGTTGTTCATATGGTTTTTAATTTTAGTTTAGTAAAATTTGACTACTGATATGACGGCTAGTAGAGAAGGTGTGGAAGTAAAAAACAAAACATGTTGTGCCGACCTCGAATAAATTGACATAAGGGCCAGAGAATAAATAATAAATAAATAATGTTTATTTATCCAAAGTAATACATAGACACAGGTTGATGTAATTGTTTGTACAAAAGTTGAAGGCTACAAGAATCTTTAATAATAAAAATATATAAACCCTGTCTCTTAAACTGCGAGGCCTGTAGGTATCTTAAGAGACAGCTTGATGATGATGAATTAGTTAGTTTTCTAATTATTATTAATACTGTACGTACTATAAGTACTTAATACTACTTTCAGAACTTATTTAATCAAACCAAGGATATTTTTTTTTAAATAAGTAACTTATCTGAAACTGAAATCTCTCAATGAATGATAATATTATAATTGTTGGAAGTCATCATTCATTTTATTTTATTATAGATTTTGTCCACTTGAAATAATTGTCATTAAAGTCCAACCATTGAAGTCAGATTTTCTATATCGAATGATGTCCATTATAATTTAATTATATAAAATTAGAGGTATTTTAATGCGATTAACTCTACCCAATATTTAGATGGTTGCCTATCTTATTTAGACTACGTGACTACGAGACAGCTGTGCTGCTGGGGTTTGTTGCGTAACTTCTTCCCAGCTAAAGCACTAGGAAGTGGTGAAGGGCGGGCGTTTTGGGGGACTGTCTTATGTAATTTTGACGTTCGAAAATGCTGATTCTCAGGCTAATTTGAATAAAATGACTTTAGATTTAATTTGATTTGACAGACACAAAACGTGTATCCAACTTATCACTCCAGTAGTACCTTAACAAAAATTTGGACGCCTTAATTTACTAAGGCACCACAAGACAGCCTGGTTAAGCAGTCGACAACCTCTTTCTTAGGTTGACCTGCGAGATGCCCTAACTTTTTTTTTTCAGGAAACCTTTGTTATCCCACTGCTGGGTAGTCTCCCCCATATTTGTCCACTTTTTTGTGCAAAATTTTTTCATCCCTAAAATCGGTTACAAACGAGTCCAAATCGTCACTCCAGCGTTTCTTAGGCTTGCCTCGACGCCGCGCCGCCGCCGCCGCCGGTCTAAAAACGCAAAAACATTTTACGATTTTCCTTCTTACTTTATCGCACAACTATCGTTCCACTGTATCGCCCCTCGCGTAGGCCGTAGCCTGCAGGCTTCGCCGTCGATACGCGACTGAACTTTCACCACCCGTCCGCGCCTCCAGATATCTGCAGATTTATACCTCAAATACTTTTAAGGTAAGGAGGTTGGACTGATAAGAATGTCTCTTGGTGTTAAAGTTTTTAGAAGCGTGTTCATAGGATTTTTTGTCTGAGTATTGTTAAGTGTCGTCTATAAAGATTTTTTTTTGTGTTTTTCATGTTTGTCAAATTGTTTAAAAAAGTTTTTTTTTTACTGAATTAGCCTGAAAACAGCTCAGAATTTAAATTTTTTTGAAACCATTTAAAGATTATCATCATTAATCCTTTGAATTAATCGTTTCAACACTCTAAATAATTTTCCGAAACCGAAAACAGAATCTTAAATTTTCTACATTCCGATTTTCAAAATGAGTTGCCAATAACTTTTAGAAATTATAATATTATATTTCGATTGAAAACGTAACGGTTATTTTTTACAGCTAATTTAAATGGTGATATCACAAAGCTCAACACAAAAACACACCCAAATTACACTAAACCCAAAGGTCAACCACCACAAATCCATAACCACCAGCAAAGCAACATAACCCCCACATTAAACTCAATAATAATGTCGTATTCCCAACATAATCGTGCATTACATCACATACTCGACCCGGCACCGAACTGCACCCACCCAGTGACAAGCCGCGCCGCCGGCAGCTGGGTACAATGGCAATTGTTCTCTCATTGATCATTAGATAGTGGTTGCACTCCTCCTGCTAAATCGTACGTTATTATTTATGCTGCTTCAAGCCTAACGACCTGCGCTTGCGCATTCAATGGAGGGGGTATCGCTTGTTGAGTATATAATTTTGTTGTGTATGGTTTTATATGGCTGTTGCTATGTGTTGTGAGTTTGTATCTTGCTGTGGTGGAGTTCAAATGAAATACGATATTAGAACTCACACACATTTGTTTTTTTTTCTATCAAATGTTAGTGTCGTAACGTGATAAAATTATGTCTGAAAAAATATGAAATATAGCTGATTCAAGAATATGAAAACGAAGATAGTTTTTTTATGGATTGTTGTGCGGTTTCTTTCTTCTTAAATGTAGTTTGATGACAGGTAAAAAACCTGAAAAGTGCATGATGAATCCCATTGTTTATGTCTATAGATGCATCAATATTTTGCTGTCATCCATTCTAATCTGTCTAAGAAAAGACGAGCGGAACAGGATGTGAACGCAGGCAATACTTACCTACGTTATATTTAAACTGACCACACATAGGTAATCACATATAATTCCTTGTCAATCGAACGAGCGACGATCTTTGACATTGAATCAAAAATCCATCGGTAAAAAGACTAACAAAAATAATTTGATAAAAAATAAGTCACGACGAAAAATCATTCGTTGTTCTGTGATTACGCCTGATTACTAGTCTCCGATAATGGTATCGAGCAGCCATTCTATCTAGGACTATATCGTCCCTCAGCAGTTACGTTGTAAGGGAAGGTAAGTGTAGTTTGATTGGGGGTCTTGAAAAACTGGTTTCTGAAAAGGTTACCGGGCAAAACATATGTCTGACAAGCATTGACGGTGGTACAAAAGACTACCTTGTAAGTCAGAGGCGTCACAAGAAATCACGTTCAATGATGATTGTGTGTAATTAGAGGCGCAAATTAAATAAATTAAAAGATAGATTTTTTGGTAGCGTGTTGTGTTGAGGAATGTCAATGTCGCAACTGATGTCAGTTCTTTAGATAATTTATGATGATTGATCCGTGTTTGTATGAGTATATTAATTTATTCGTTGTTAATTGATTATTTAATAGCAATTTGTATTTTTGTTTATTTTAAAAATTTCTTCATGTATACCATCTAAACCAAGTTTAAAATGCGCCTCCACATCAAAACATCGAAAGCATTCGAATAGACAAAACACCTTTTAATCCTCCACCAATTTTCGATCAGCGCGTTACCATTAAAGTTTCCTTAATAACCTCGCAGTACTACAACGGAGTTGTACAATTAAAAACATCGAATCAAAACGCCGCTAATTACCAAAAAAACAATAAAGTTCGGAAGACATTAGTCGATTGGCTTCGATATAGAGAAATTGACATTATGTCGATCAAAGGCGGCATTCGTTTTCAATAAGGCAGATTGACTAATAATGAACGTGGCTCGTAATCGGGACCGATCTGTCGTGAGAACTTCAAACCGTTAACTAAGACTTTTACAACTATTGAATGGGGCTTTGAAGTCGGCGAGAATATGGATGATGACGAAAACAAAATCAAATTAGAATCTCACTTTGAACTAGATGATAAAGTTGACAAAGAAAGGATTCTAAGAAATAAGAAAGACAGAGCGAAATGCCTGAATGATGCTGCTGCAGTACCACATATTACAGAAAAAATATATACCTAATAGGTAGCTGTTAATATTTAAAAATCTGTTCCTAAGTATTCTTTTGTTTTTATCAAACTAAACTATACTAAAGCTTCCTTTTATATCCAGCCTAAGTGTAGTAGATATTTTTAAACCTAAAATAATAAGATACAGATCGGAGGTCAAGTGTTAATTCAAGCGATGGAGTCACACTTCGATCTTGTTATCCGATATTTGATCGCAATTTTTTCATCTCAGTACTCAGGCAATAATTTCATGACAAATACGTACATGACATCACCGAAAGCAATATCAGCGTTGATACAATTATTTTATATAGTATCAATTTAGGTATGACTATCTGTATTTTTAAACCAGTTTCTATAATGATACCGTAGTTTCCGCATAGTTGATGTTAATAAGATCCATCATATGGAGCTTTTTAATGGCATCCTTTGTCTGGAGAAAATTCTACTCTTGGACTACATGATCTTCTTCTTTGTCGTCATCATGCAGTATTGTTCTCTGTCTCACTCTATGTGTTCCAAGTCAACAGAAACACGCTCCCGCTCTGCTATCACCTTGTTCATCGGCCCAACATCTAATAGCGACTTTTACAGCAGATACACTCAAAAGAAATCCACCTATTTTGAATTCGTCACGCAATTTGTCAATCAATTTGCCGTCACCGCTCCATAGATCGTCCAAACTCCATTATATGTCAATTTATATACATAAAAAATAACTCTTTGCGTCCGCCGCTCGCATATTAATTCCTATAAAATTAATTGCGATGACAAATCCATTAATTTAAATTGCCCACAACTGGTTCCGTCATCAGATAAGTTGGTTCGTTTACAATTTTTATAGTGTTGCTTTTAACTTTTGAACTTTAAGTGTTCAGATGATGAGCATGGATGCAGTTTTTGTCATTGTGTCTTCGCTGTTAGATTGATTTTATCTTAATGTGGGAGTTTTAACATTAGTATCATTAATACTGTTTATTCCGATTTTGCTTTCATACAGAAGCGGTCTTATCTGTACTTATGAATGTAAATTTTGCTGCATTTTCCTGTGTTACAAATTGTACATTCACAAAGTTTTTTGCGATATTCATACCGACCGGCGATAAAAAAAACGTTTATCAAATTATAATCTCCGTGAACCAGTCTGAACAAATTATAATTTTAATGACATGTTCAATTTTGTTTTCCTAGAAGGTAATTCTGGACCAGATTTTTTGATTTGATTACTGAAACCTATATCCATTAGCAATATATATCACTATGCCAATTTAAAGTTAATAGCTTTATTCATTTCAAAGCAACTGAGTGCTACAAATATAGATGAATAAAAATGTATCATAATTTGAGTTTAATTTTTGTCTGAATACTATTAAAGGCAATTTGTAAATAAGAAAGAGCGACTGTTTTGTCTCTTTTCAGTATCCTTGCATATCTTTTTTAGATCCAATAGATAAAATCAAATAATTTTCCTTTAGTATAGCTGTTAAAAGCTCGCTATTTTCTCTACGATTTCGTAAATATCAATAACAATGACATTATATACAAAATGCTATATTTTTACGAGCACAACGTGACAAGATCTTCATCTGTTACGACTATTATGATAGACATCACGTGTTTTACTGTTATTTTAGCCATCGACCTCAATAGAAATACAGTCACCTTCACAAAAATAATTATTTTCTAATAAAATATTTATATATCCATCGATATATCTCCTAACTACTCGATATGTCCCTATAACGATGATCCGAATCGAAACGTTTGCAATTAAGTAGCGTTGATTCGATACCTATCGTTTTTAAGTATCGATAAAATTATGCGTGGATAAAGGTTTTATTGGTAGGCATCATTACTATACATACCATTACTATTTTAGTTAAAAACGTTCGAGTTGTTAGTTTCAATAATATTTTTAGAAAGTGCCAACAATTTTTTTTTTCAACTTTTTTTCTTAGTTCGGTTACTGTGCAGTTTTTCTTAATAGATCAGTAATGAAGATTTATGGGTGAATAAAATATCATCGATCGTTGAGATCGAAGGAAAAATACTAAGATGTATTTTTGTGGTGAAGCTATTATTTTTTATGATTCTCTCGAAATATTGACAACGGTCGTGACATTCTGAGAGTTTATTTTGGGAAATTGCGGTGTTTGTGACCGTGTATTCGTTATTTATTTTATTGTTTCTTGCATTTCGCTATTTCATTTTTCTGCATTGGTCAGACGAAGCTACTTTACTTCAAGAAAATTCCATCTACATAGATAATATCTCTACTAAAATAAAAAAAGTCTAATCGATTTAAGCAATTAATGTTTACTACTTCTAAATAAGTGGGACTCGTGGCTAAATGATAACAGCCAAACGGTTACAGCGGTAACAGCCAAATTTTAAGCTACGCTTGCCGCGGTCAGTTCGTGGATGGGTTAAGTCAGCCTAGGTTCGTGGACCCATTACATATTAAGACCCCCCATGCCTCGGAAAGCACATTAAGCCGTTGATCCCGGCTGTCATTCGTAGATCTTTGACAGCCGTTACGGGTAATCAAACGTCCAAAAGTCTGACAACCAGTCTTACCAAGGGTATCATGTTACCCATTAACTGGATTGTAGAGGTCAGATAGGCAGTCGCTCCATGTAAAATACTGACATTCAGCTGTGCATCTGGTTAGACTAGAAGCCGGTCCTAACATAGCTGCAAAAAGGCTAGGCAGATTGATTTTACTTCTAATAAAATAAGTTTCAGTGATTCTCGTTTAAGCTGGTCCATTTTAGTTAAGTAGTTATTAGTCAGAGAGTAATATTAATTAGTTTAGTTCAGATTTAGAAAACCTACTAAAATAATTCATCTTGCACCACCAAGAGTTATAGGTAAACCTAGAGTTATACTTTTAAATATTAAACCCACCGATGCGATGTGGAGATTTAAGTCGCTAAATTCTGGGTTAGTGTTTTTAATGTCAAAATAAATTAACGTTATGAAGTACCGTTGATAACTTATTTTGTATTTTATTTTGTTCGACGTTGTAGTAACTGAAAATTCGGTACTATAATATATGCAGATAATATATTCATGAAAATTAAAAAAAAAAACTTAAAACATAATTTTGCTTATCTGACGTTTCGTGTTCTTACTGTTAGTATGGCGATAGGCGTAATTACCATTGGCAGCTTGCGTAGAAGATGAGTAAAACCATTTTAGGCCATCGTGCCATCGAAACATGTTTTTCTAATAAATTTTAATAATTAGAAATCGTGTTGTGCAATCTACATACATGTCATGCGTCAATTAACTGTGGTGTTTATAAAACCAATTTGTAGAAAGTTCGTCTACTTGACAAACAAGTCAATATTTATCCATTTAATTCGTAATTCGTGTTGGACGTAAACGCGTTAATATTATTCGTATTTATCTGTTACCGCTTAAACATAGAGCAGTGGTGGCCCAGTGGTAACGGACATACGAGTTGTAGTTCATAGGTTCGGACCCAGACAGGCACTCTACTTTGTGTAAATTATTTTATCACCACTGCACTCAAAACGGTGAAGGAAAACATCCTGAGGAAACCGGCATGTCCTAGGACCAAAATTTCAAAGACATGTGACATCCACCAACCCGCACATTGGGCCCGCGTGGTGGATTACGGCCCCCTCCCTCTCAGTGAGAGGAGGCCTGTGTCCCAGCAGTGGGAACATTAAAGGCTGATTATGTATTACCCAGTAACTGGATTGTGGAGGTCGGATAGGCAGTCGCTCCATGTAAAATACTGGTATTCAGCTGCATCCGGTTAGACTGGAAGCCGACCCCAACATAGTTGAGAAAAGGCTAGGCAGACGATGACATACATTACGTACCTTTTTGTTGTCATTAAACATAGATAGGAATTTAATGCTGAAGGGATTTGTCTATACCATTAGAATATTGTGGAATGTTAAATCGATATTTCAATGCTCTATTGTGGTTTTAAATGATCAGTTACTATGGTGGTTATTATAAGTTATCCTTCACTGCAAGTGGTTTTATTGTATTTCGATTGTAATGCTTGGAATTTGAGTCCCTTTCAATCAATATCGTAAAGAGTAATCTCAGAAATGTAATCGTATCAATTAGACTCTATTTAGTATCCCTATATAGGTGACCTCGTAATTGTGTTATCACTTTTGACAACTATCTAATGCGGGCTATACACAAGAGACTGTAGCCACATGAATTTCGTCGCACTAACGTCTAAATGGCAATTCGTCTATGCCGCAGGTGACTAGGTAAAATCGCAAGTTCCAAAGTAGAGTAGGTTTTGACCTTTGTTGTGCGGCGACAGGTCGCATGCGGCGGGTAACTAAAATCGACCGTGAAAATGCTCAGTCGCAGACGATCGCCCGCCGCATGATGGCCGACATTTTGTCACCTGCGCTTTTTATCGACCTGTGTATATGAGGTGGCGATTTGGTAAGCGACCAACCGCACGGAAAAATTTGACCTAGTGTAAATCTCCGATTACTGTTACATTAAAAGGAAACAATAGTAATTTTATGACGTGCAAGTGACATTCAGCAATCACGAGGTCGATTATACAAATAATCTTTTCTTCATTATACAAGAAAAGTTTTTAACGAATGCGCAAACTGTAAACATGAATTCAGCACACGATTCTAGACCAACTAGAGTAGAAAATTGTCATCGGTTATCAAAAGAAAAACAGCTCTTTCACAGAAAAGTGCAATATACGCGTTCAAAATTTATGGCAAAGAAATTGTTTTATTTATAACCGACAATTTTTTTTTCAGCATCATGTACTGAATTTGTGGTTACAGTTTACGCACTGGTTATTTTTTTTTCCTGTATAGCTACACAGCCTTGGTAAGAGGATCGGTTATCGCAACAATCACATGACACTATCCCCAGTCAGTTTTGCCAATTCCATTCAATAAAGGCCAAAGCCATTGCTTTCTTTTAGACGTCACGTAATCCATCACCCTCACTTGAACTATTCCGAAATTAGGACGGTATCTACTCTTTTGTCTTATAAATTATTTAAATAGAGAACAATGTGTAGTCAGATGCGCCTTTTGTTGACTTGTAGGAGCTATTGTCGGAAGCACTTACCGTAAAATTACCCATCTAACCACCACGTACACTATGTAGTATATTATGTACCAAGCCTATTGTCTCTTGCAATGAGTCCGCATTGCGCATATTCCATTGGACGACTCCGTTCTGTCAATTACATGAAGCGACAAATTCATATACCGTAACATCCTCGGCTTATGTGCCACAGCATACGTCATATTCGACTATGAATATGTAGTGCCTCAATTTTTGTGATTGGCTTTTGTTCTTTTGTAATTACTCTGTGGTAAGGCTGGGTGTTCCGACAAAGTTTCAATTGCGTGTTCTAGAATAAATTTCGAAATTGTGTCATCTTTATACTGTTGTTCTTTAGCTTCAGTTTCGTGTATGCTGTTGTTTTGTGAACGGTAGATGTAAGTTGGTGAGTTAGTAAGTGTCAGTAGTCACGGTTAGGTGGTTGCATGTTGCTTCACCGAGGTTGCTAAAGCTGTCGTAGATAATGTGCTGTGTTGATGATTACACTGATATGTGTAACTGACTATCTTTACGTGCACTGAGTCCGTATTGAGCGATATTTCTTTTATTCAGATGGCTGTTTCATCTATTATGTTGGTTGTGCGTAAATTGCAATTAAGAAGATTTGTTAAATTATATTTTCGTTGATTGGGATTGTAATGTGTATCTAACTCGGGGGTGTAATTATGTTGTGTGTGTTATTAGAGTTTATTAGCCAACTTAGTTGAGAAATTATTATTTTCTTATATATTTTTCCTGTCATCGGCTATTGCCTTTAGTTGAGATAAAAATGATGATGGGTTTACTCCTTTTATTTGTAATTTTCGAAAATGTATTATCAATGTTTTCACTTATTATTTATGTATGAACAAATCTTTAATCACTATATTCTTCTGATTTTAGTAGCAGTAAGACAAGAAGTCAACCAGCCCTGTCGTGAGAAATTTTTTACATTCAGACATAATCAATACCAACTCTAAACAAAAGAAGGAGCTAGAAAACGATGACTCGATTCAAAAATCGTCCCAATTCACAACAATCAAACACATTCCTGTAACTCAAAATGGAAGAGATGCAGTAATAATCTCAATAAAACAAAGGAAAGTATATTTTGTCAAAAATGCGGAGTTGTCTCGCTTTAGGGCGCTTGAAGCGTGTTATTATGCAGATCCGACACCGTCGCCTGTGGGGACCGGCGACTTACGAGTACCAGGCTTACATGGAGTACAAGGACAATGGGAAAGATAGTAAAGAATATGATGAAAGTAGTGAATTGCTGCTGGAAGAGAAAGGAAAAATAAAAGACCTCGATAATATTGAGGATTAAATATGAATAATGAAACTAGTGAACTCTAGGGGGAAACGAAGGGCAAAGAAAAGAAATGACTATGATAGATCTGAGGAATAAGGCACAATGTATAGAGGAAAGTTTGGTTTAAAAACCAATTTAAATATACTCAAGGGACTTCGAAGGAAAAACTGTAATTGATTGATGATTAATTGCAATTGGTACAAGCAGTTCAATAAATAAAAATAATATTGGAAATGTAAAAATAGTAAAATGTTGGTAAACCCATTTCTCCAACATTTGTTCTCATGTACACCTATCATCAATATCCAGGAAATATAAATCAACAAACGCAAAAAAATATATAAATATGCAAGTAATGCAAGAAATACTTTTTAAAAGGGTGCAGAAAACATTACCAGGAAAGTACACGATTATAAAATAGACATTAATGTTCTGAATGCATTAAGAACGGCCCAGTAACGCCACCTGTCAACTCAGACTTTAACTATCCACGCAACCACCAGCGAATGTCTAGCCTTTGAAATAATTTATAACCGACATTTTGATCGCCTGCCTTGACAAGACATCCAGTCAATATACAATGGACAAGAACTTAAATATTTTAACTTAATTGACGTGTATACTTGACTACTTAAATAGACTGGCATTTTGAAATAAAGATAAACTACCAATAAGGAACTTCTACCGCTCGTGAGGTATGGAAATCAGTCTTTGTTACATCAGAATAAAATGACTTGCATATAACTTCCTCAAATTACCCCCCATTTTTAGATACAGCATTGACTAAAATACAACGGTACAAGAATCTTTTGGCAGTCAAAATCTGAACTAACGCTGCCATTTTTTTTTCCATAAAATTTCTCAAATTTTGATCAACAACGCACCCCTGTCAGTAATCATTCAGGTGCTAAAAGATCGTTGTAGCAATATAGTCGAATATAAAACATTTGAACGTCTAAAACCATACAATATTCCTCTTTTGTTTTCTTAAAAAACCGCGCCATGTAATCCCTACCAAAATCTCATCCATGGGCGGTGACGGAATGTCAAAAATTCTGCTCAAAATGTGACCATCGCCGATGTTATTTGAGTCTGATGGACGCCTGGGGATATCAAGCCGTTTTAGTTCGCAGAAAGATTTTTTGCATACATTATTATGGAGGTGATTCACCAGTCTCTAAGATAGTTTAAGTCATTATTTCACTGATTGTTGGTCATTTTCTTAGATTGATTCAATTTCTGTGAATGGGTAGTGAAGTACCTAATGGTTTGTTTATCTGAGTTGTAGTAATGATTCTAAGGATTGTGTTTTATTTTCTTTGCATTAGTTTCCTGCATGCAATTTTTTATTTTGTTGACACTTGTCCTTATCTACATTCTTCGAATGAACATCATGATTCATGAAAGAACCTATGTTGTCACTATGAAGTGCTCTCTTTTGTTACGTCTCGTAATTATGGAGGCAGCAGCATGCACCGTTGTTACACTGATAACAATCATACAGCAATCACTAATCCGCTACCCAACGGTTATCACGAGAGCCGGCACAGTGGACATTTACAGCCCATAATTACAGAAAAAAACAGTACAAGCAACTCTCAAATATATTCACGGAGACGTCGGAAAACTTTTCAACTCTAATCTGTCTATCAATCTTAGTTGTTAAGCAACGTATAATAAAAGTGGTCATCATAATTCGAAATCTTACAGCGGAGCGAGTTGACCGCTACCACCACTGTGTGTGACCGTTCCACACAGCGCACATCTGAATAATTCATATGCTACCTACGTAATTAAATGTCTTGCCAAGTAAAAAATAACGACACCTTCCTGTAGGATTTCTTAATATATGATTTAGTATTACGTGATAGTTGAAAGAGTGGTTAGAAACTTACGGATAAAGAAATAAATGATATGTTTGATGAAAAAAGTGGTGGAAAAAGTGACTGTAATAGCTGTAAAGGGTGCTTTAGTTACTGGTGTTGTTTCCGCGAAAAGGTTGTTTTGCATTAAAACAATACCTACTTTTATAGCTTTTGCTTGATGCATAGTAATGGGTGTTCCATATTTATTGTTTGTGTTAGAGTGTCAGTTTTTCTATTGTAAACGGTTGTCGTTGGGCATAAATAAATGTATTAATTTGTAGGTACACAACCTGTAAGAACGAAGGGATTCATCATGGATTGAGTTAGCTACCAATACAACTTGACTAGAAAATATTGTTAAATGTCGTACCTTGAACAGCACACCAAATTCTGATTGATAATACACCCACATTTCGCCAGTTATGTTTAGGTAAGTCCCAAGTAATAGGGGGCTAGCCTATTGCCATCAACTACAAATCCAGACTCCGGGCTGCTACTGAGAAATTCCAAAAATCAATAACACTTTGCACGACCCGGGAATCTATTCTGATTTACTTAAGTGTAATTAAGGACTGAAATAGCTGGATTTCATACCTTTGCCCAGCAGTGGGATGATGCAAGCTGACAGTAATAAGTAATTAATAAAGAAAATACCCAAAAAATATAATTTATCAATAACATCTAATTATCCATTACCGCACGCGTAATTCAAGAAAACAAAATTAAGGAATGAACTCACTGCATCGGTAAAAAATACGCCCTATCATTATGAATATGAACTGCGTTGAAACTACTGATTTAATATAATTATGATAAAAAACAATATAATTGTGTCAAGTGCATTTGAAATACACTGCATTAAGTTAAATGTCAATTGCAATATATTATGGTATTTCCTCTGTTATTTTGTTGCTTTTTGCTGTTTGTAAATGATTTTTTACTCATTTTATTTTGCACTTTAGAATGACATAACATAATATCACGCCTGTATTACCCAAAGGGTTAGGTAGGGGTGCAGCTATAGTACATCCACATTTCGCCAGTTATGTTTAAGTCCCATGTAATAGGGGGCGAGCCTATAGCCATCAACCGGGCACAAATCCAGACTCCGGGCAAGTGAGAAATTACTGATGGGAACACCCAACAACACTTTGTCCGGCCTGGGAATCAAACCTAAGACCTCATGCTTAATAGTAGCACTTGCGACTATTAGACATATTTTTATGATATTAAACTTTTGTAGTAACGATAAATAGACTTGTATTATGAGAAAGAAAAGTTGAGGTCAGGTTAGGCATTTGGTGATTTTATCAGACTTACTTTTTGTCCTGAATGTCACTGCAGGGATCCATCAAAATATCAGAGTTAGGTATATTTGTTTGACACATACTGAGCTGGACTCCCATTTGGTGCAACCTTGAGACGCACACCGCACTTCAGGTATTCTTTATTTGAATTTAGTGTCACTTTCTGTCTTAATTTTTTTTTCACGTACTTTGGCACTTTGTTTTTCGTCGTATATGTATTCAGTTTTAATTTAATTGTGCTTTTGTGTCTTATGCAGTTTTTTTTTGTGTGCATAAATGATTTATCTATCAATCTGTTACTGTTAGCCTGTCATCTCACTACTGGGCTAAGGGTTCTCCCCATGACTTCCAGTGCTAGCAATCTAGGGCTAAAGTGGACCACTGGTCGTTTGTTTTGTCCAGCTCGCGCCACGGTCTTCTACGGGGTTCATCAATTAATCTATATTAAAAAAAAAAACCTATTATAACGTATATTTCCCGTCAATAATCATTTTATCACCGTCCGTATAATACAAAGAAAGGAACGTTTATGCGAACACACTCGACTGTGACGTCACGTTTTTGCTATAATCTATGACGTTACACTTCAGTGGGTAACAACCTTAGGAACAAGCACAGGCGCATAAGAACCTGTTACATATTTATTTCAGCTTACTGGAACGTCGTATAATGTTTTTTTAGATTTGTTTAACGAGTAGTATTGTTTTTATATAAAAAGCTCGTGTAATATCAAAAACAGAAACACCCAAATATTCCGAAATATTTTAATCCGAATTTCGATGTTCCGATTTTCAAAAGTCCGAATTTCATAAAACCTAAGAATTATAATGTCTATTATTAGAAATCACGAAATTTATTTTACCGAAACTCATAAATGCGATTTGTTTGTTTTCCGATTTTCATATGTTCGAAGAATCAAATTCGATGGCTTCTCGGTCCGAAAAACAACATTCCGATTTTCAATACTCCGAATTATTTCTGAATGATCTTTTCTTCTTTCGCTATATTATACTTACGTTACCGTTACCGCACCCGAACTCAACGACCGCAATAGGCGTCGTAGGATGCAACCTTTACCGTGCATCGAAGTCAAGTAGTATCGCAGTGAAAATCTTTCGCGGTAACGTGCATCGAAGTGTAGTGGCGTCGCAGAGACGGTCTTTCGCAGTAACGTCCATCACGATTTTGTAGCATCGTATTAGCATTTTTCAATATTTTGTGCGTCGAAATTCCGTAATCTACTCTTGCTATTCAGTATTACAAGGCGTTTTTATTTTGGAATTCTAATTAAACGGATTTCGTATTTTTGATGTTTCGAATTATCATTAATTCGGACTTTTTGTTATTCGATCTATTGAAACTCGGTATTTTGAGAATAGTAATTATAAACGTTAGGAATATTGAAATTTTTGAATTATAAAAATATGATGAATGATAAATCGGAGTTGTTATATTAAGAATCTTGAACTATTCGGAAATATGAAAATAGGTATTTTGAAATTCGTATTTGTGACTGTCGGAAAAAAGTTTTTCGTATTTATGTAGTGTACCCATCAAAAACATTTTGTATTATACAATATCTATATTTGGTTTTAAAGTTGTAACAGAAAATATGTTAAGCAGACCAAACCAAACACAGACAGAGACTAAAACAAGCAGAAAAACAAAAATACCATACCTTTATAAAACAATTAAAATCCAGTAAACGCTAAAAATAAGTTTGATAGATTATCCAAAACTACCATAATGGTAGATTTTGTACGAAATAGCCCCCCTAAATCACTGATGCTCTAATTAATGTTCGAAATTTAAAGGAATACTTATAATTACACCAGATTCCTGGATTACGGTTGGCTCTGTAATCTTTTGCAATTTTCTCTTAATCGCTTGAGTTTAAAGTGACCAGTTTCAAAAGACCTCGCGTCACTTTACCATTCCTTAGCAAAACTGGTCAAAATGTTCAGGGTCTCGTGGTTTATGAGGTTCTTATCATATCGGTTGTTTTAAATGGTACCCCGAGACATTTGGACTTATGTGATAATGCTAGGGCAAGATGGTAGAAATTTGATAATTCGCGGTTAGGGAAACGATCGTTTTAATAATAAGTTGGGACGAATTGTTAGTGAATTATCCTGCGGAACAGAGAATGAGTGGAGTGGAAGAACTTTTCTTCCATCCATATAAGTAATTTTTTTGTTTCGTATATTTTATTTACGGGTGTCATACAATTTTTTTAACGTTTCTTTAATGTTTTTTTCCCTTGTACATTCGCAAATTATTGATTTTTTAAATACTTTAGAACGCGAAGAAACTTTGTTAGTTTGTAAGTATATTTCAACACTGTAACTTGACCTTAGCGTACGTAAATAAATAGGTATAATAAAGTTACAATAGCATGTACTAATTGTAAGAAATAATTGCGAACGATGAGGACACTTCAAGTTAACGACTTACTGAAAATGAGTCGTAATTATACATAATTTAAATGCTAATTCTGTTACATCAAAGTCATTCACATTGCTGATTTGTCCGTAAAATACTTAGGTATTTGTTCAGAATTAGATTTTATACCTAGCAATTATGTCTCTACTTGACTTTGGGGGAATAATCGGATACCTAAATAAACAAATTAATACAAATATTGACTTGCATGAACGTCACAAAGATTGCCCGTCAAATCTACAGTTCAGCGTTTGCACTTCTTATTTAAATTCAACAAGACAAAACGAGCGCAAAAATAAGAATTAATTTTACATTTCACCAAAAATGAGTTTTCAAAGTGACCTCGGCGCGTCTCCTCGGTTTTTATGGGTTAACAGCACCCAAGACAACCATTTATCATGGACCCGTCAAAATCTAATTGTGCCGCCTGGCTAACCACCATTGTGACCGTAATTACGCCCTTTATTTTTTTACACAAAGAACTAAATCGACTTTAAGGTTTTTTTTGTTCAACCATCACCGAAAGACGCAATTTGGTCGATATTCCAAATATTTCACTGTGATATTTCATAAAGTGATCGTCATTTTTATGATGATCCGCCAAATTCGATGATTGGATACTTTTTTGGTGATTAAAGAAAAAAATGCGGATCGTCCGAGATGAAACGATCGCGAGATGATTAGTTTTTTTTTGTAAATCCATGCATTGAGGACACTTTCTATTCGTGCGCGTACGCCACATTCTGCTCGTGCCCATCAATAATTGCTCGGGTCGTCGTCAGTCGTCAGTAGTGTCAGTACAACTTGAGTTTGGAAAACTGGTGGAAATTCTCGTTTTCGTGTAACGGAGTGAGTAAAATAATAAGAGAAATTCAAAAGTTTTCGGTGTTCTGTTTTTCCGTTATCGTAGGATTTTATTATCTGTGTCGTAGGCACAGAAAACATTCTCATTTTTTCTATGAGGGATTTTTTTTTATTCATTGGCCGATTGCCATATCTGACTCTGGACATTTTTTAACAAAAAAGAAAAACTGTAAGTGGGAGAAATTATAGGACGATCGGTACCTATGTCAGTCTTAATATTAAAAAAAAACTGCTATTCTGTGGTTACATATCTTAACCATATCATTAAACTATTATCGGCAAAAAAACAATGCCACGAGCGAAATATCGGACAAAACTCTAAATACATTAAACATTATTAACTTTGAAAATGAGAACATAAAAAAAACACAATCAGTTAGGGGTTGGGGTATAAAAAATCGACTCCCGCGCACGATGCGGTAACAAAGCATTATAGTTCACGATTTCGTAGATAAATTGGTAGCCATTTTATAAAATTACATGGTTTTAATAAAAGTAAGCAAGATAGGCGTTTCTCATATAGTATTTTTATTAAGGGGGTGTGCTTGCAACTGAGGGAGGCGTTAAGGGTAGCTATTAGTGTACTCTAACGAAATTGGTATTAAGAAGCTTACATGAGAAAGAGTGGTTATTAATGACTTTTTCCTTTTGGCAGTTATAATTTACAACCGAGACAACACATCATAGATTACTCAGATGTTTACACTCGTAAATGTGTCCTTCTCGAACAAAAATCCATTGAAATGAATTTTGATATGTTTCTATAAGCATAATCAGCCTATAACGTTTCCACTGCTGGGACAGCCCTCCTTTCGGTGAGAGGGATTGGGCCGTAATTCACCACGCAGGGCCAGTTCGGGTTGGGAGATGTCGCATGTCTTCAAATTTTTGGTTCTTGGACTTGCCGGTTTCCTCACGATGTTTTTCTTCACCGTTTTAGAGAGCAGTGGTGATGAAATAAATTACACAAAGTAAAGCGCCTGTCTGGGTTCGAACCTACGGAGTATAACTCGTAAGTTGGGGCCTTAACCACTGGGCCACAACTCTTTCTTAGGTGACATTTAAATTTTAATAAATTGCATCAAATTTAATGTTTCTTTATAATTTTTTTAAATAAACATATTATAAAATGTAGATTACTAGATATCCAGGTAGATATTTGGAGTACATTATTTACTTTATTCACGTACCTAAACTTGCACACCAATGTCAAATCTTTAGGGTCATGAAATCGTTTCTCACACACGTTAATACATCTTATATCATCCAGATCCCTAAGTCCAGTACCCTATAAAAACTGATTAGAATCCCATTCCTCTGTCGTGTTCCTTCAGACTGCAGCTATCAATCACTCCGTGTGGGATGACTCTAATTATAGGGATTAAGGGCACTACGTAGTACCAGGTAATGTTACCAAGCCGCCCCATAATAGAACCGAAACGCGGGACAAAATTGAACTTTAATCAAACTTGTTATTCGTCGTGTTATTAATAGTTTTTGAAAGAAGAAAAAATAGGGAATTAAAATAAAACAATAGGGTAAAGGCGGGATAGATGCCCCACTTTTTGAAATATCCTCCTAATTAAAAAAAAAACAATTTTGTATAAATAATGTTTATGAATTTAGCTACTTTATTCCTTTATGTTTAACTGTGATTTGTATTTTTGGCCCTACAAATTACAGATTTTGCAAATTTTTGGTTTTTGTGGAACTCCTTTTTTGGGGATAGATGCCTACCCGTATGGATAGTTGCCCCACCATGAAAATACTAAGAAGGATAGATGCCCTTCATACTGTATAAACGAAAAACTCAACCAAACTTTTATGAGGTTTTGAGGACAATTGGTGTTTTAGCAGTAAAAAGCTACTCCTAAAACAGAAATTGTTTCCAAGAAACATGGGCCTAATAATGAAAAGCATTTTGCAATTTTAATTTTTTTTTTCAATTGTCATCGTTAGCATATAATTCTACATAATTTGAGATCAAATAAAATAACCATAACTGTCGGGATATTTCTTTTATCCCCATGGTATTTCTATCCATTTCGTCGCAAGCTGACTGCAATTGTTCTGTAGTCCAAGAACATACTCGAGCTCGAACTCCTTCCTTTCTTTTGTATTTTCGTGGCATGGTTCTGCTACAATCACTAAAAACTCCAAATACAAATATATATGTAAACACATAAAAAATATAACAGAACACAAAAATATGTTCAAAATATACCCTAAAACCACATATTATGGGTATACATGGTGTATGGAGGGATAGATGCCTCTAGGGGCACCTATACCTCGAAAAATCAGGGCAACTATCCTTTTTGATAAGGATAGATGCCCAAGTATTTTTTTTAATAAATGAAAACAAAAGAGCAACTATATACATTTAGATGCATACTTGATGAATCAGTTTATTGACGTAGTAAATAATATAACGGAATTAATGACTACTTATAAAGTTATACAACAGCAAATACTAACCTTTAAAACTTTGACTTGTTTGTAAAGTTCGCCGCGGAGATGAATGCACACACGAGCGAAATACGTCCTCACCGCACGATGGCCCGTGGCTAACTGAGGTGCGGGGTGCCTGCGGCTCTTAGTTCAACTATTATTTCTTAGTCGCGAGTTTGGGAAGTTAGGTTTTTTGAAAATGAGGCAACTATCCCACTGGGGCATCTATCCCGCCTTTACCCTATGGACTGGTGGTCGATGAATAAGTTTATTAGGTTTATTTTTATTCATATCATAACTCATCTATTAGGTTAAGGCGTCGTAACACTTTGACTTAATTTTTTTTTTTTTTTGCGTAGATGTGACGCATGTTTTCTACCAAATTGTTATTTTTTTTGTTTGTGTTTTTTTTATGCGTCATGTTTTCCGCAACTAAACGTAGGTATTTTCTTTCTTTCTTTCTAATTATTTACTGAACCTCTGTTAAGGCAAAATCCAGTCTATTATAGTAAAGTTTTCATTATCCAAAATCTAGTTACTGGTTTCGGAAAAACACAATGTAAAACCAAACACAATATATCACAGAATAAAAACCTAATCAATCTCAATCACTAAAGTACGAAAAATTAAACCCCATTGGTTAAAACTAAAGGAATTAGAACAAAAAACGTATTACATGCATTTAACGCAGAGAAAAAAGGCACAAAATCGGAGGCACACGAGGGCTGTTATTTTTCGGTCACTATATTTAGGGAACGCACCTTGAAGGGGGTTAGTTAATTAAACATGATGCGCCTGCGCCACGGATCTAAATCTTAGGCAGCCATTACACCAGGGGTTCTCAAGTTTAGGCGGTACGTTATGGTGATATGGCGGTAAAATATTTTCGATAAAGAATTTTTGGTGTCGTTTTGAATAATTTAATTTATCTTTAATTCATATAAAGAAGAAAGTTTGTGAGTGTGTTTGTATGTTTGTTACTTCTTCACGCAAAAACTACTGAACGGATTTGGATGAAATTTGGCACACAGATAGTTTATAACTAGCATTAACACATAAGATACTTTTTATCCCGACATTCCCATGGGATCGAAATTTATGCGGGTGCGGGCCGCAGCTAGTAGTTCATAAAATAGTTACAAAGAATGCGTTAGTAGGGTTGTTAGTAGTACACACACAAATAAAAATAAAAAGGTGTTAGTAATTTGTGAGTAAAAAAATAATAATGAATATTAATAATGTAACGATAGAGAAATTATGCTGAAAACATTTGTTGATAGATTAAGCTCACTTAAAAAAATATGAACGGCCTTTAATATCGGATAATATGCCTACTTATAAGTTATAAAAAAGTAAAAGTAAAAGTTTACTTTAATAAGTCAAAGTCAGCTCACATTCAGAATTACAAAAGAGAGACAAACTTTTGCAAATAGTAGTATACAGGATGTGGCGTAAATAGTGGTACACCGTTAAGGATTCGATATACCAGATATTTTACTATAACATATTACAATTATAACCATTTTTACACAAGGGTTCCGAAAATATATATTTTTTGCTTTTTATTTACGAAATTTCTACCTTTTGTTACAAATTTGGTTGTAGTTTCAACAAAAACCATTATTTTTTCATTTTGATTTCTGTAAATTACTACTGAATACTAGAGCTATCGTGTAAAATTATGGTTTTTTATTTAAATTTAGAGTTTTTGAAGAAAAAGTTAGTTCTTCTCTATTTTAACCCTAATTTTTAACATAATCATGTAAATTCAAGTGATTTTTGAAAAAAAAAATGTACTACTAAAATGGTTCAAATATCTGAGTTTAATATAGTAAGTTATCTGGTATATCTAATCCTTAACGGTGGACTACCTATTTACGCCACACCCCGTATTGTAGTATTCAAATATTATTATTATTATATTAGTATTATTGAAGGCATAATTTTTTTATCAAAGACGCATCGAACTTTGAACACCCCAGAGCTACGATTATTAATTGGGCGTAAACCCCGCGAGATTGGGCTCGCCTCCTGATACAGATTCGACTTTAATTCTGTTGATTACTCGTTTTCAATGGGAACTCTTTTGTTTCGGTCAAAGATACAGTCGAGGAGAAAGCTAATTGAGAGTAACGAATCTTTTATTTCTTTTTAAACTCAAAATCGAACGCTCAACGATGCACTCAAAAATATTAAATTAATTTATTCTATAATAACTGCTGCGGCACCAAAGGAAGATTAAAATGCAACTCAATCTATTGTTAAAACCAATGTCATAAATAAGGAAAAAGCAAGCCATCCATCGCGTTCACAGTCCTGTCAATAATCATTATGAGGAGCTAAAAATAATGATGACAAAACACCGCCGACGACACGCGTAGTTAAACGAAAGCTTTCATATTCCCCAACAAAAATAGAAGGCAAATTGACAGATGACAAATAAGACCGTTAACACCGCGGTCACGAAACCGAAACCAATGACACGTGACCCATAGATCAACTTACAAACACTCCCAATCATTCCACTGAAAAAGGAATCGAGAGAGATGGGGAAGACCATAGTAAACTGGTCGACGATAGTAAATATTTCTACCGGGGCTAAATGTGATAAAATACATCAAGACATTGTCGTTAGAACAAGATAGATGGCCACACAAAGTCGGTAACACATTCCTTTGAACAACAAGATTAGAACAGACATACACAAACTGTTGTTGAAATTAAGGTCTGTTGTTCAATTGAATAGGACAGCAAATGAATGAAATCAAAGAGATATAAATATAAACAAATGTGATACAGCCCTGAGGCTATCAGAAGCAATGTCATAGTGTAGACGTTTTAAAAGATGTTGCGCAATTTGAGACAGTCGCAAATGAGATGAGATTAATGAATCTTCAATGCTGATTGACTTTTGAATGAGGAAGGTTTTTCATTTGTTTTATTTATTTTGTCTTTAAGTCTCGCAGATAGTGATTATGAATACTAGATTCGTCTATTTCAATAAATGAAATATGAATATGCACTAATGAACTTAAACTTTTTAACAGGTATACCAAGTCTCTAATAACAATACGAGGAAGAGTAGTCAACGATAATCACATAAAAAAATACACTCTCGAATTTCGCAGCACTAAAATTTCGCGCCAACTACCGAACACTTTTATTTAATCCTGTACAGAATACAATTGGAATGGACTCTCGGAATGTAAAAGCAACAACGATTGAGACAAAGGGCGTAAAGGTCGACCCTTCAGAGTGCATGGGTGTGGCGAACTTAAATTTTCGCATTGACAGCCGAAACGGCCCTCAGGGACTGAGAGACGTGCTTTTAGTGCCTTTATTCGTTATGGTTAATGCGGCAACTAGTTTACGAGCTTTACTGTTATTTGTGACCTCTAAGGGTACGGTAGCTGCCTCCACTAACGGCTTTTGTGCTATGAGGAAAGGTACTTTGAGATTTTCTGCAGGTATTGTTTAATTGATTGTGTTTGTAGCTAGGAAGCGTATTTTATTCATTCTTATTTTATTTACAGTAATAGACCGTAAAGGTAATTCAGTGCATGATTCTAGCGTAGCAATTTTTGGATCAGCATTTTTATTCGAAATAACCGACTCAAATTTTCACCTGAATCCATAGTTACAGTTTGCGCGTCAATATCCCTGTCACCCTGTAGTTTTCAAGTGAGTGAAAACATCTGACGTAATCATGATAATATTCCAGGAATTCTTGATGGCATTACACATAAAAAAGATTGATGTTTTAAATGAGACTTCTTATTCTTTTGTATTCAGATTTATTTGTTTGTAAATCGACTCATTACACCTCATCATTCTTGAATCTCAAGTTTACAAAATATTGACCAACCCAAATTAATCTTAGTCTCACAAACCCAAATCTATCTCAACACCCATTTAGTTGATATTAATATCATCTATTGTCATGTCCCGAACTTTATTCAAAGCATCAACGTTTGTCACGTCAACGAAGGAATGGGATTGGCCATCAATCAATGCTGTACGAAAATTAGGCTTATTGTTCCATTGCCGCTCCCTTACAAAATGAGATCCCTTTGAGTCGTCAACCTTCGATGGATGATGTTTTGACAGATATTTTCGGTTCACGGGTCATTTAGTCATTGTTCGTCAACGTTTGAAGTTGTGTCGTAATGTGTTATCTGATTTTAAATTTTCGTCTCGTCTTGAAAGAATGGAGGAGATTATGTGGCTATTATGTTTTATGTAGCTATTGTCGTAAGATAAATGGCAACTGAAATACAGACTGTTGTGGCCAAAGGTCATCTGTACTGTCAGAAGAAAATCCTTGCCTGTCTATACAGGTGAACAGTTAGTCCACTTTCGCGCAGACGTAAACATATCGCGGCGGGATTTAATCGCGCACTGGATTTTAAACTCTAGGTGTTCAACCGAGCATTGAGAATCCAACAGAGCGCATCCCAGTGCGTCAAAAAAACACGATGTTGGTCTTTCAACTCTCGGCGCTAAGCAGTGAGTTGAAAATCCAGTACGCAAAAAAAATCGCCGCGAGAAAAAATCGCCCCCTGGGCTTAAGCTTATTTTTATTCTTTTTTTAAAATTGTAACTATAACTAAAACTTTTTCCAGTGATGTGTTTGGCATCCAATTTGTTGGTACAGACGCCAGCACATCCAGCTACTACAATCTGTCAAATTTCTTTAATAGATTTTCAACTTTATCGCTAAAGCTTAAGGTTCAAAGTTGATTGGGAAAATTTTACAGAATCGGGTAGGTTGAGGTGCTGGCTGTACAACAAAAATCTTAGGCAAAAAAAAAAACTAACTTTCGCATTGAAATAAACATGCATTAAAAATTAAAAAGAAACTATCAAAACAAAATAGTAAATAAAGATTACGAGTAATACTATGAAAAAACAGTATACTCCTCAATAACACAACAAGATATGACACCTGCCATTACTCGTGTCGAGCTAAGCAATATTGACGGGTTCATTACGACTATTGTCTTACGGAGGGTGGCAGGATGTCCTTTTGGGGTTATCGAGACACCAATATAGTGATTATTTTAGTGGTATAGAGATTCGGAGTTTATATCTGTAGTATTATTGGACACAATATTATTATCACCTCGCCAAGTTAATGAGATTTTGTATGGCTATAAAAGTCTTAATAAACATTGTTGGATTGTAATTTTTTGTCTATACTTAACTAAAATACTGTTAATAATGGTACATTAATGAATACTCGAGGCATAGAAAAAGTAATCAAGCCTACATATTGACAGAGAAATATGCAAATAAGAACAATTCAACCAACCAGTTTCAAGCGAACACAAAAACTGTCCCTTAGGCAGAACGACAATATACCTAGCTCTATAAAAAAAAAAAAAAAACAAAAGAAATCTCCACAAACATGACCCAACACTTATAATTACAACCGCTCAAGATTAACAAAAGCAACATATATCAAAAGTCTTCATATCAGTCTTTTCTTATGATTTACTGGACCAATTTGGGCCCCAAAGCCTTGGTGGACATCAAGTTATCTGATCAAACATGCCGTAAATAATACGCGGACTGTATTTATCATGGCACCGCCAAATATAAGTAATAGAATGATTTACTGCCACGAAAATGATAGTGCCTGAAGGTATTTTCGTTGATAGAGGCTTTGTTTGGTTAATTTCCTATAGGTAGTGGATAAAAATTAATGTTGATCTTGGAACAAAAAATATTGTCGTTTCTCAGAAATTTTAGGTCGAGGCTCTGGATATAAAAAATAAACAATGTCATAACTATTTAAAATTACAAATATTCGTAACTATCAGGGTGTTGTCAAACGTGTGCTCATCACTGATAAAAAGTGGTCTTATTTTTTAACCGATTTCAGGACTTTCAGGATTATAAAAAGGAGGTTCTGTATTCGACAAAAACGCGGAACAAACTACACCGACTTCCGAAATTAAAGTTATTTTTCACTTAGTAGTGTTTTTTTTTTGAAGTCTGTTATTTTTTTTTGTTAAAACGTTTTTTATAAATTCAGATCATTTATTCATAAAAATCCAATGATACTGAAAAAACTCAATAGACATTATCTACAAAAGAACTTAATTTATTATGTAATTATTTATTATCTTTATTCGACTTACTGAAGTAAATCTACAAATAAATGGTCCAAGCACTAAGAATGGCCAAAAGCACTTTCACTGGACCACGTTTAAATTTAAATAAGCATCTTACATAAGAAACAGGTGACAATCAACCCAATGTAACACTGTAGCAACCGGCAGCTTCTCTCAAAATAATTGATTAACACAAAGTCCCCACAAACGATTACTAGATGAAGAATAGCCCGTCTTTGTAAAACAAATTGCTCAGTCAGAGAAATAGAAACAAAATTAATGGTAATCGTTTAGCGATTATAACGTAACATGAACATCATATAATGATTACGACCTTTCACACGGGAGCTGACCTGTGACCTCAGGTTCTACGTATACAATATTAAGCCTAGAACTGATATACAAATTTCAGCAGGTCGAAAAAAGATGATGACCAATGACAGGACAAGGTGTGTTGGTCTTAAGACAAAAAAAAAAAAACTATGGCAATGTGTCAGAATTTGTGCACCCAGACTCCTGCCGGTCTGTTCTGTAAAAATCTCAGTGTGGAAAATAAGATGGAGTGAGTTTAAGGGCCTCCCACAGGATGGACCGATAACTTGGTGAAGGCTATAGGAATCCGCTGGATGCGAGAAACACAAAACCGAACGAAGACGCGATGCTTGGAGGAGGCTTATGTCCAGTAGTGGACGTCTTTCCGATAAAATGAAATGAATGAGCTTGAAGTGTGTCATGCACCTGATGTTATGGATTGACACTTTGACAGCTCGCTTTACCTAAGTTTTCAGTGACATGGTTACAGAATAGATCAGCAGGTGTAGACGAAGATAGCCAACTTCTCCCTCTCCTAATAAACTTGTAGGTCACATTCATATGAATGTGACCTACATTCATATGAGTGTTCCGAATCCTGAAATTGACCAAGGTAATATCGATGCCTTAGTTCACAATTGCACTAACTACAAAATTTTCAATTTTTACTTTTTTTTGAAAAGGTTACGTTTAAACTAATATTACAATATTGAGATATGATGGAGTAAAAGGACTAGTCTTATGAATAAATGCATATTTTTTTGTTATTTTACTTGGATTTTCTACTGTTCTCGTCTAAACTTTTAAAAACTTTAAAGCTCTCTCCTCAAAAATGTAAATTTCGTAGTTAGTGCAACTGTGAACTAAGGCATCGATATGGTCGCTTTACCGTTAGGTACAGCCCGATTGAAACTGTATGGTGGTCAGAATATGAGGCGAGTCGCTGCGCATTATCAAATTCACCAGTCAGCGGGGGTGAGGGGTGAGGTACTGCGCAGCGGATAGCGTTCTTCAGAGCCACCATAAAGTTTGAATCGGGCTGTTCTCCATGATGGGTGACATTGGAAAGTTACTAGTTCATAATGTGTCATCAAGTGAATGTACTATGTAACTTAAAAGTATTATCATCTTGCCCGAAGCTATGTCTGCGACATTCGGTGATAAATTGTTATGAGTATGACGCATGCCAATCATTACAGGTTTCGAGAAATGATGCGAGACTCATCGATGAATGTAATGTCGTGTAACAGTTTCAAATTGTTTCGTGAATGTTCAAGTAGGTACTGTTTTTACATATTAAATATGTGCATATAGAGTTTTATGAGCATTCATCAATTGGCTAAAAATCTTGTTGTCCAGGAGCTAACAATTACACTTAGGCTTCCAGTTATCACAGATCCGATCATCGAAATAACACAGCCAAACATTACAAAGTTGATATTCTTAGCCATTTTATATACGTGATCACTGACGACGCTTAAAAGCTCTCAAATACCTAAGAAAAAGACAAATTAAAATTAGCAAGATATTTCGCACAATCTCTGGAATTTAACATAATAAACAATTTACGACGCAAATATGACCACTCTAAACCACACAAAGGTCGTTCCCACCATGTGACAAAGAAAAACTTAACCGACGTTAAAAATGACCTGCGACAGGAAAGACGATCGAGCGATTACATTAGCATTAAAACGGTCACACAATTACTTTGTGATTAGTGTGTCGCCGACAACTGAATTCATTAGTTCAGCTCACCTGATTTTATTTAATTAAAACGTAAGAACGGTGGGTGGTTTAACTGTAGGTTGAGTTGAAGTTAAATGGGGTTTTGTGGTTTAGAAGTGAAGAGTAGTCGTTTTTTGTTGTTTGTGTTTTTAAGCAACTAAATGTATGGTATGATTTTGGGTTCGTCTTTTGGATGACTTTTATTGATAGGTTCGTTTCCTTGTAAATTAAATTATTAGAATTTTTTGCACTGTATATTATTTATGTTGATCTTTTCCTTATGAATACTAATGTATAATGTATATAGTAAATCGCAGAAAGATGGATAAATAAAGAAGAAAACAATATATTTAGCTAAGTATCAGGTGCTGCATTGTCATAATCACATTAACCGTTGGCATAAATGTGCTGTGATGCTGACGTCACCAAATGAATGTACACCTCAGCAATTGCGCGCTATCTGACACTATTACACACACGGAATCTTCAACAAGCCTCACCATTTCACCACACCAACCTACCTTTTAATTAACATTAACAACTCGGTGCAACCCACCTTAGCGATAAGAAATAAAAACGCACAAGTGAAATGTCTCGACGCGGGCGCAGCGGAGCGTTGTGAGAACCTTGTCGCCGGTCACTATATGTTAATGTTTATAATTGGACCCTACTAACTGGGCAAGTGCAGTTCCCATTCTTTACTTTTGTATTAAAAAGTGGGAAAAAGAAAGACTGAGTCATTGAACCAAAATTCGAAGACATGTGACATCTGCCAACCCGCACTGGGCCCGCGTGGTGGATTATGGCCCACTCCCTCTCACCGAGAAGAGGCCTGTGTCCCAGCAGTGTTAACATTATAGGCTGACTATGATATGAGCCATTGTCCTGTACATAAGATCGAGATTTTTGCGGAAAAACCTGAAAAAACGGCGAACGAAATTTTTTATGTGAAAAAATTGTTAGAGACCTACCGTTTCAAATGATTGTTCACGACGAATAATAACCTCACAAACGAAATCAATCTACCTAAAAAAATCTTAAAAATTCATTCATTGAAAGACATCGCAGAGACGAAACCTAGAAGCATGAAATTTTGCACAAGACTTCTAAAGACTACTTTATATAACGAAGGTGTGTACTAAGAAAGGCTTTTTGAAAATTCATCGCCAAAAGCGGTTAAATAGGGTATGCATTTTTACTGATGGAAAATCCCATCGGAGACACGGCTTGTAAGTATTAAATAAATTTTGTAAATGTCCACTTCAATATGGCCGAGTGACTTAAAGTCGTCTGAGCAAGAATTATTATTTTAAAAGGATGAATGCCTGGTACTCAGAACGAGCCTGTCAATGATGATGATGATGAGATATTTAAGAACCAAGCCATTTAACTCTCTTAAAAGCTACATAGTAATTAGACGGCAACTCATTATTGATCTAGTATTATAGGCGGCGCAGTGAACGAACAACAATGTTAGGTAACATTACAGATTTACGATGTAACTCGTAAGCGAGTAACACACGGCTGTGAAGATAAAATATCCAAATAAACTATAGAGAAAATGGGGTTTCAATGTAAATGTGGCATTTCGTCAATATTTAATTTTATAAAGTCTATTTTTAGTTTCAAACTTAGTCTAGTTCATTCATTCTTTGTTGCTATAATATATCCCAAATAATATGTTTATTTTATTTATTTTTATTTAGTTAGGAAAAACAAACAGTTTTATATTACAAATTTAATAAACAGCAATCATTTAATAATAAACTTAACAAATATACTTCTACTACTATAATTATGTTTGGCAGAGTTGTACGAACTGTTCCTACGTATTTATGCCATGAAATAATTACTTATCAAGTACTAAGATTTACGAATTTAGGCGCGTTATGGCGCCCTGTTTATATGAATGAAACTAGATACAGTTCTTATATATTATGTGTATTTATATCGCAGCACAGTAGGTATCCAAGTGGCAGCGAAGGAATACATCTTTACTTAAATGCAAGGTAATTACAATCGTGTTAATAAGTCCTGTGGAGAGGAATACTAGTGATTTTTACATTCTGATTCAAATTCAGACAACTCGCTAAATCCTGTGTCATAGACAATATCTCTAGATCACGGAGTGTTGTCTTTAAAATATGTACTAGTGGGAACCATATACAATTAGTATGATTCACCACATTTACCTTTCTTTATACAAAAATTTCGCACACATTTTTTATCGTTATAAAACTTGTAAAAGAGTGTTGCTGCGCAGCATAAGACAGCCCTATGAGCCCAGCTGTGAACTTGTTGATGTGTGTACACCAAGCTTAACAAAAAGCTCTCGGCATTTTTCTCACATTCAAGTAAGACTTAGTGACTGTCGTCAGTTTTATGGCAGTATCTAGTACCACTAATTATGATTCAGTCGCTCGTTTTACGATATAAGAAACTGAAACCAGCAGTTTTTAGGGCTGACTTGACGGATGGTTAGGTTTCAAATTAGTCAAATAGTTTCGGCGGCGTCCTTAAAAAGCTGATTCATTTTAATTCTAATGTTTTGTACCTTAAGTAAAAATTACAAAGTAGATTGTGTTTTAAGGTTTCTGTGAATGTAGAAGAAGTAAAATACTTAACTTAGCTATTTACAGTAGATCATAAAATAATAATGGGGCAAAGCACCCAAAACACGACAGAGAAATCTTGGTCATGATAGATAGTCAAAGCTATCGGTTAACGTTAGGTAGAATGTAAAATTATATAGAAAAAGCAGTATTTACAATTTCTAAATTTACATTTGTAATTTATAATGGTGTACCTCTGTTGTAAAGAGCATTATATCTAAATATATTATGTCTGACGATGCACATGAAAAAATTTTCAGATTTTATCCATTTTGGTTGAACAGACAAAGACATCCATGTTTTTTAACCAAACTGTCTAAGAACGAAACGTTTATTAAATACTAGTTTCTGCCCGCGACTTCGACCGCGTGAAATTCAACCCACCCTGTCACATCGCATCGCCTGCCCGAGCTTAGTGTTCTTTCTGACTGTGTACTCTTTGCTAGGCTCCTAAGAGTCCCAACGTGATGTTAAGTAGCCCTTAAGCCTTCATCAAGAATTGGGCTATCAAAGGCAAAAAATATTTTTCAGATCTGACTGGTAGTTCCAGAGATTAACGCGTTGAAACAAACTCTTCAGTTTTATTATTACTATTGATTATAACTAATTACAATACCACCAAATATTTGACCTATGCACCCCATGACACGTTACCGTTTGTACCATCGAGGCTTTTTCCATCACTTAAATTTTTTTTCGCCTAAATCCTGCGCCGGCGCCAAGCTATGCCCCCTTAAAGTTTTCGCCAATTCGGAAAGCGATAACGCAATTAGTTGCACCCTGCACTGCGCAGCTTAGTGACGCATCACGTGTACTCCTTTTGTGAATTTTACGGACGAATAACTATTTGACCTTGGCGCGCTTACTAGAGTGCGGTTCTCTTTTTAAACGACTTCAAAAAAGGAGGAGGTTCTCAATACGGTTGTATTTTTTTTTTTAAATTTTTGTTACCTCAGTACGCTGTCTTTTATAAACCGATTTGGAAAATTATTTTTTTATTTGAAAGTATATACTTTCAGATTGGTCCCATTGTCATCAGGTCAGGATCTGATGATGGGATCTTGGAGAAATCGAAGGAACTCTTCAAATATTATAGGCACACCTATAGCGACTTGGGTATTTTTTATAGTAACTCGTGCATTTGCTCTCGGAAAGCACCATTTGGTGAAGTGGAACTCATGATGAAGACCACAGATGGCCACCGGAACTACTCAATTATAAGTATTTCACGGGTTGCGATTTCGATTACTTTAATATGGTTTCTAAGCAATTTATGCTCATCACAATGCTGAAATGGAGCTGATGGTGTCCACCATCAGCTCCATTTCACCATTCGCAGGAGAACTCCTGAACAATTAACGTCCCTGCATCGGGAAAAACAATATTTTGTAAAAGGCGATGAGCAAGTTGACACTAGGCTATTGTAACTTAGATAAATTACAAGCACACCCACTAAAAAGCGAAAAATAAAAACATTTTAACAAAAAAAAACCGACTTCCAAAATAAACACTACAAAGTGAGAAATAACTTTAATTTCGGAAGTCGGTGGCAAAAAACTAAAATACAGATCCAAAGACACCGACTTCCGAAATTAAAGTTATTTTTCACTTTGTAGTGTTTTTTTTGGAAGTCGGTTTTTTTTGTTGTTAAAAAGTTTTTATTTTAGTGCAAGTAAAAATTAACTTAGCGGTGGTCAGGAGGGAGTGTTCGCGATAGTACCTACCCAAAGTCACCTAAAATGAATCAACTGTCATGCTTAATTAGATACCTACTTCTTAATAAGATATCCCACTAATAATTCACTAACCGGTGCAGCCTAGTTATGCAAGTCTTGTTCTAAAAGTTAAGTTTCTAGGTGAAAACATATTTAGAGTATGTTACATGACAAGCGTAGTCATAAGAAAGTTATTAGTTCGTCAATGGTGCCGATTCCTTTGTTTACAAACTAAACTAAATTTAAGTTCAGTGCATATTATTTTCTTTCTATTTCATTAAGAAAAGGACAGAAGATAAATTTTTGTTTTTTCAATTTTTTTTTGTCAAATTAATCAGCGCCTGACACTACTCCATACAAGTTTAGACGTGATTAAAAACTTGCCTACTAAAATTACGTCAATTTGCGTGAAATGCTTATAAGCCATAAACCCTTTTTGCATGCAAAATTATTTGAATTAAGTGCTTATGGCTTGCACTTAAAACAAATATGTTTGCATGCAAAAAGGTTTGACTTGGCTTCCGAGTCTATTTATGATATTAATGTTAATAATTAGTCCGAATTCTTGGCACGTTGTTCACTTTCACGTAATCATTGCCATGATTGCTGACGTGTCAGGTAGTAGATACCTATAACATAACCTACAAATGTTTCCAAGTAAATAATCAATCATAATCAAACATGTTAATTTATCGATAATTAACGAATGTTGTCGGCATTTATGTCCGGCAAAGGGAAAATAAATTAATAATGTTACTGATGAAGTTATTATTAAAACTGGTTTGGTTTAGTTAAGGCTGTGTGATTGAGTGATATGCCGCCTGTATTGTCGGTGTCATAAAACAGTTTATTAGACGTAATCTGAGGCGTTTAATAGGAGAAAGAATGATCAAAGATGTGTTGAAAAGGGTGGAAGAGGCGGTGCTGAAGGCCCAAGAAACCTTGTAGAAACAATTAAAAACGATACGGTGAAAATCGTGATAAATTCAGCAAAATCTAGATTTATAAAAAACCTGAAACTGATACTGTAACAGTACCGTGATTTTTGTGAGGTCGTCACATAGTATACTAGAAACTTAGTTAACACAAAGATTTTCTTATGATCGTCATCTGCCTAGCCTGTTCCCAACTATGTTGGGGTCGGCTTCCAGTCTAGCCGGATGTAGCTGAGTACCAGTATTTTACATGGAGCGACTGCCTATCTGATCTCCACAAACCAGTTGCTGGTTAATACGAAACCCCTTGGTAAGACAGATTGTCAGATTTTCTGGCTTCTGACGACCCGTAACGACTGTCAAAGATCCACGAATGACAGCCGGGACCAACGGCTTAACGTGCTTCACGAGGCACGGATTTTCACGGATTTTCGAGATTTTCATGTGATATCTCTGACTATTGTTTGAATGATTAGCAATTGGTTCATCTGCCTAGCCTATTCCCAACTATGTTGGGGTCGGTTTCCAGTCTAACCAGAAGCAGCTGAAGTTATTAGTACAGTCGCCAGCACATCAAGCTACTACAATCTGTCAAATTTCTTTAATAGATTTTCAACTTTATCGCTAAAGCATAAGGTTCAAAGTTGATTGGGAAAACTTGACAGTTTCGGGTAGCTTGATGTGCTGGCGTCTGTACAAAATCACATAAAAATTATACAGGGTTGCAGTGTTGTTACTTGTTACTATGAATTCAATACATGATTCTGAAAAAAAATGCTCTTGTATTCATTTTGACCGCGTAGGTGGTGCAATCACCACAGATATATGTAGATACACCTAGATAACGCAAGAGAAACTACTTCGCGTGCCAAAAATCGCAACAGCTTACGAACAAAAATCGTAAGCCGCCACTTTCGTGCTCAGTCCTGAGGCTGGGTGAGCGTCAGGCCCCGGGGGTGGAGCGAGACGGGTGCCGCACGCGGCGGCGTCTTTGAATCGATTTGATTTTCCCATCACTGAATAGTGCTTGTGACGTCATAGTAGATAGTCAAAAAAATGGCACGCTTGGTTTTTATACAGATCATGATACTTGCGTTAACTAGGTCTATCTATATCTGTGTATTGCACCTTTCTAAGAAGCGGCAGATTTTTTTTAAATTCTACGCTAGGGTGTCTAGAATCGTGTGATGAATAATTCATGGTTTCAGTTTGCGCGTCGATGTCTCACCACCACCACTCTGTATCTATACGATATACCAGCACCCTAATTGCGTAACACACTATCAATCGGAGTCTGAATAATTTTGAAGCAAATTGCTAATCCATTGCTTCATAAGTTCGAAAAATGTAAGTAAGTAAGTAAGTAAGTAAATTTTATTTGCATCGATTGCAGGTACATAAAATAAGATGTTACAATAAGATGGTGTGTGTGGAATGTGTATGCTCAACACGTAAATAACGCAATGAATGTTGTTGAACTGTCAAAAGGAAACCGATTCCGATTGATAATGTATTACGCAATTGCCCCGCTGCTTCGATGATAACATTGATAACAAAGCTAATTTAATTTATTATACGGAACATCGTACCAAAACGTAAAGTCCGCAAAACTTGTTGTTGATACTCATTCCTCTTTTTTTATTGTTTACAACGCTAGTCTTAAAATTTACCAAATTGTCTCATTGTGTATCTGTGATTCTGTGGTGAACGTGGTTGATTTCACATTTGTGTCATTTTTGTAAATTGTTTGTTTTCCCGAATAAATCAAATCCATATTTAATATATTATTATAAATATTATAATTGCGAAAGTGTGTCTGTCTGTCTGTTACCTCTTCACGCTTAAACCGCTGAACCGATTTAGGTGAAATTTGAAATTTGATAGTTTGAGTCCCAGGAAAGGACATAGCATAATTTTTATCCCGATATTCCCACGGGAACACCGCAGGCACTGCTAGTAATAAATAAAACACTTATTAAATCTAACAAAAATACTGTGCATTGTACATTTAACCCTAAAACGGCGTGGCGTGACCGATGCAGCGATATTAGGTAACTTCCCAAGTTTCCTTCCGCGCTACTGGTGTTATGGACCGAGCCAGTCCTTCCTCGTTGCGAAAATGCATGACCCTATTTACGGATAGTTATCGCGATTTTGGTGAGAGGGGCCCGTGGCTAAATAATAACAGCCGCACAGGTCGATCGATCAGGTTAAGCTACGCTTGCCGCGGTTGGTCTGTGGATGGGTGACCATCTTTACATACCGAGACCCCTCCGTGCCTCGGAAAGCACGTTAAGCCGTTGGTCCCGGCTGTCATTCGTGGATCTTTGACAGTCGTTACGGGTAGTCAGAAGCCCGAAAGTCTGACAACCAGTCTTACCAAGTGGTATCGTATTACCCAGTAACTGGGTTGTGGAGGTCAGATAGGCAGTCGCTCCATGTAAAATACTGGTATTCAGCTGCATCCGGTAAGACTGGAAGCCGACCCCAACATAGTTGGGAAAAGGCTAGGCAGATGATGATATCGCGATTTTGGTCATTAATTTATGGCGAAAGATTGGGATTTCGTGTTTGCAAAGGTATTTTTGGTCTTTGATTTTCATGTTTAGTGGGTAAATTAGGATGACGGGTATTACGCGTGATTTTATGTGAAATTTTCTATATGTGTATGTGTAATTCATAATTGCTGTGTACATAATAAAGCGTTTCTTTTCCATAGTTGTGTAGAGAAAGACATAAATTTTTTATTGCTCACTGGTGCTGAAAACATTTCTTTGACACAAAAATACACGTTTTTTTAGGCCTTTTTCAGTCCTATTGAATTATCATGATAACGCTATACTTACATTAGCGCAACATATTAAACTTTATTTTACATTTCAAAGCATAATTTCAGTTTTGAAATAAACAATGTAGATATTTGATTATAATTTAAAATGTGTCATGAAACAATTGAATCACCTTAAAAGTCGTCACATATGTCATTATATGGCAAAATTATTTAAAATTTTAATAAAATACTTAAAAAACAACAATTAAAGTTGACATTAATCAAACTAAATAGCTGACGTGCAGACGCCAGCATATCAAGCTACCTGAAACTGCCAAATTTTTCCAATCAACTTTGAACCTTAGTCTGTAGCGATAAAGTTGAAAATCTATTAAAGAAATTTGACAGATTGTAGTAGCTTGATGTGCTGACGTCTGTGCATTGTCACAGTCTGTGATTCTCTTAGTTACATTAATAATTATTTTTAGTCTATGATTATTATCTAGCTAGGGAGATACCCAAGCATTAGAACAATCAGTTTCCTTTAGTTGACATTAATGGTGACTGCGTGGGAAGATCTCTTGATGATACTGATAATCCTTTTGCATATTTCTTTTATTTACTCTACGTATATCTAATAATAAAAATGACAAAATAAAACTAAAACTATACAGAAACTAAAATATAGCGTCGAAAAATTCATCCGCATCGCTGTCGACTGAACCGTAATGACCGTTTGTTCCCACTAGTTCTACTGAAACTGGCGGCATTACCACGTTATACATAGATTGTCAAATAAAAAACATCTTTACTCTACTAACAATAAAATAGTTATATAATTAACCTAAAGGATGACTAAATGACAAAAGAAATTAATACTTAATGTATTTTGTCATTTCAGCTGAAAGACGTCCACTGCTGGACATAGGTCCCACCAAAAACTTGCTACAACGACCTGTATCTTAATTACGTACTTTGAAACGCAGTCCGAGGGTTTTCAAGGAAATTGTTAATCCAATGCTTCATAGGTTTGTAAAACAACGTAAATAACGCAATGGACGTAGGTGAAGCGTCAAAATGAAAGACATTGCCATCAATTGCCATTTTATATGTGTTAAGCTGTTACCACGCATCTTGCACATACGTCAAAAGAATAATAATTAAATGCAGTTTTTTTTATGGATACCGTAAAAAAACAAATATTGAAGTAGTCTTTCACCGCACTGTTTCACCAACCATACGCATTAATTCTTCATTTCCCGAACTATACCCTCATTTCTGCTATCTTCAATGAAAGAAAGAAACAATAACCCACAACGTTTCAAAAACCCCATTGAAAAGTGCATAAAAACCAGTGCACAAGAGACATTGCTTTATTCTTGCCGTCAAACAAACGGTGATAGGATCCGCGGTGTACCACCTACCACTTTTTCTATTACCCTGGTATACCAGTGTGATGGACATCGAAAGGCGTAGAGTGGACCTGGTGACAAAAAGTTGGGTTGAAAATAATCAAGTTGCAGTAAGAGGGTTACAGAAGTGCATTATTATAATTTAGATACATACTATATAATTACTAGCTGCGCCCCGCGGTTTTACCCGCGTAAGTTTCGATTCCAAAAAAATTCTGGACAGGGTCACCCTTACTCGTATCACCTAGGGGTATAAAAAATATAGTCTTACGACCTATTCTCAGACCTACCAAATATACACAAATAATTTCATAAAAAATCGGTCAAGCCGTTTCGCAGGAGTTCGATAACAAACACTGTGACAGGAGATTTTTATATATTTAAATTAATGGAAATAATACTTGGCATCATTGTGGAGCAATTGGAATAGAAATATAAACTTAAATCTAACCGAAATCCTGGGTTGAATCAACTCAAGGACCGCAGCCAAGTGTGGATTACCTTATCCCGTATGATTTGTTGCATGAGAAAATAATTAATACTACAGTCCGGCCGTGAGACAATTCAAGTAGCTAATCTGATCTAACTAGCCTGTATTATCCCACTACAGGGCAACAGTGGCGAAGGGTGAATTTATGACAGAGGTAGGTCGGAGCAAAAAATAATTCCAAAAGAAAATTTCAATGATAATTGACTATAGAGTAGTTATGTTCTGAATTTTCGAAGGGAAGCCGGTGGGAATCGAGTTGTATGGTACCTTCGCCACTGCAGGGCAATGGCCTCCTTTTCCATTTTCCACACAATTCTGTCTTTTGCGAGTGCCCGTTTTTTTCGCGCAGTATTGTGGTCCTTATACGGTCAGAAAAACGAACCCCCAGGATACTGCGCTCCATGGCTCGCTGGCATACCTCGAACTTGCTCTCGAACCTCTGCTGAAGTGTCAAAAACCAGGTTTGAGCACCATTTATGTGAGAATGGGGAGAATAAACATGTCTATAATTCTCCGTTTGAGACATACTGGTAGATCTCCTTTTAGAAGATCTTTCATTGACCAATAAGCTCCTCCAGGCACTCTCAGTGCGTCGAGCAACTTCTTCTAGTAGCTAATAAACATCAAATGGTTCGTATGAAACTGACAAGTGTCAAGAACGGATTCTCTCCTCGGCCACACTGTAGTTAGTTAAGAAAAGTGCAAAATGGATGGAGCAAATGCTGTCAAGATTGAAGAAGGCTGGTCCAGACTTTCCATACCTATTCATACTAATATTATAAATGCAAAAGTAACTCTGTCTGTCTGGTACCTTTTTACGCCTAAACCGCTGAAGAAATCGTTATAAAATTGGATAGATCAGACAGATCAGCATATATAGCATGGGACCAGCGGGGTAATTACGTAACACACTAACAGTAGAAATGGCTTTCATTTTGACAGTTTAACAACATTCGTTGCGTTGTTAACGTTGCTGAGCAGACAAATTTTTAGAACATATGAAGCAATGGATGAGCAATATCCTTCAAAGTAATAGGGTGCTGGAAAAGGACATCGGCTACTTTAATCCTGGATAACGATGATGATGATTTGTATAAAAAAAATATTTAATACAAAATACACGCAGATGAAGTTCCGTGCAACAGCTAGTAGATAAAATTATAATGCTTTAACATTATTGTGTTGAATTTTACAATCTCAGTCCACCAAGAATTGAAAAAAAAAAAATATAGTCTCAATACAATCCCCACGTCTTCCCTGTCCAAAGCCATCAACAGCGCAGTACAGTTGCGCAAGAGTCGCGGTGACCACAGACCGAAACATATACATATTTATGAGGTGACTTTAATACACAATTTCTATGTATTATCTTTTAGTAATGCAGGAAGTAGGAGTGAAGATGTTAACGGTAAGTGACTAGCTGCTTCTGATTTGGTGATATCGTTTAATTGGACTGATTATAATCTTGGCGGTGTGAGTGATACTGAAAGAAATAGGTGTAAAAGATATGAAGACTTTCTATGCAGAACAAGGGTAAAAATCAAGATATATGGGATCTAGCACGAAATAGAACTGAATAAGATTAAGTCGACAAAATAAATAGTTTTGATAGATTTGGTTTAGTATTGATGAAAGTTCTACTAGAAAAGCTTTTAATTTTTTAAGGATACTAATGGAGACGCTTACGTAATTTTAAATGTGCAATTAAGAATTCAATCATCAGCTACTAGGACTATAATATTATTATTTAATTTGACACAATAATAAATTAAACACTACTACTGACTTATGTAGGTACTGCTAAACTAACGAATGATTATAATCTACGATCAGAAAAACTAACGTCAAATCCAAAACTCGTCTGCTAGAAATATGGATGACTTAACTAATAAATTAAGAGGTTTTCCATTACGAATGCTCACTCAAATTTTGACATAACATTAAGTATTGACTACGTCACTATTTCAAAGAATCATCGTCTATTAGTTAAGAGATCGAATAGTACCGACAAAGTGTTTGATTTGACAGCTCGAGATGTACCCTCCAAAGGTAATTAATAAGCAGATACAACCACTTAAGATAAGTAAAAATATTTTCATCCCGAAACTGCACCGGATATAGATCGTATCGGCATGACAAAGCGTGGCGCCAAGAAACTTTTATCTCTACCTATACAAAATTCAACCATATATATTCCTTCTTTGAGTTCAGTGTCGCTTGCACCTCATTACACTTTACCAATATCATCACCTGTCAGACCAAAATCAACCACAAGACAAGCATCATTAAGTTCAATTTTACTCATTACTCGTTCCATTTCATTAACTTCGAGAGATTTGTCAGCAACATTGTCCTCTTTCTCAACATTAGACTTTATTGTGTCGGCAAAAGGTTCATTTTCAGTTGTTGTATAATCTGAAGTGGCACAATCAGAATCTATTGATGCTTCTCTAAAAGCTTCAGCCATTTCAAGTGCAGGTGGTATGACTCCTGTGTCTCCGAAAATAAATGAAACGGTCATTGTGAGATAAGATTTCACGGTACTCTATAATGACTGATATAGTAATGCTTTGAGCGAAGGAAATTCCATTCAAGAGTGCGTATTATTAGACTGTATTAATATTGTCGAAGAATTTCAAGAGCAAATCACAGATATTGATTAACGTCTGCTGTTTCGTGTAGTTTAAAATACAGACAATTATATCCATTGATCTTATTGAGATACTAGCTTCTGGCCGCGACTTTGTCCGCGTGCAATTAGGTACTTGATCCCCGACCTACCCGTCTCATCGCATCCCGTGAGCTGACTTTTTTCTTTTTGCTCGGCTCCTAAGGGTAAGACCCTGTGATGACTATGATATTAAATAGCCTTCCTTCAGAATTAGGCTATCGAATGCAAAAATATTTTTTCAAATCTGACCGGTAGTTCCAGAGAGCGCGTTGAAACAAACAAACAAACAAACTCTTCAGCTTTATTATTAGTACATATAGATAGATATAGAGATTTAGCGTTTGGGGCAAATTCCCATATTCCTGTTCCCAATCTTCTATAAACAAATATAATACCTATAGAAGATTTGGATTTTGCCACCTATTTCCAATAAAAGGTCTAAACAAGTGGCAATCGCTTTCAAAGCGTTTCTTATTTCTACAACGATTTTGAACAGGATTGACATAGGTAAGCTTTACGGTTTAGGTAGCTTATGTCAATCCAATACATTTCAAACCTTTCCATCATCGTTACCTCTGATAGTATTCAGTTTGCCAAAGGGAAGGAACACCTATACAGTTAAGCACTCTCTGATTGTATTTATATTTTTCCGGCATTAAACTATTTATAATTTATATCTAAGTTTTATATTCCTACAGTCGTAATAGTAGGTCGTAATGATGTCTCAACGCGACAAGGAAAGCGTTAAGTGGAACGAAGTTATTCTTTTTTTAATTAATGTGAATATAAAAAGCGACTGCTTCGTTGGTCTAGTAGTCGCAAGAGCTACTGCAGAGCATCAGGTCCTGGGTTAGATTCCCGAGTCGGGCAAAGTGTTATTGAGGTTTTTCATCTGGAATTCCTCAGTAGCAGCCCGTAGTCTGGATTTGTGTCCGGTTTTTGGCAATAGGCTCGCCCCCCTATCACATGGGACTTAAAACATAACTGGCGAAATGTGGGTGTACTATAGATACATCTCTGCCTAACCTTTTGGGGAATACAGGCGTTATGTTACAGTGATATGTAAAACAATGGAAATAGGAACTAATGAAATTAAATGCTACGAAATTTACTTTGATAAACAAATTCATGTCGGTAAATAAATACTACTGAAATAATGGAAATTGATGATTTGCCCGTTGGTGTTGCTTCAATAAACACTGCAACTCATACCGCATACGAGTTTTGGTAAAATATTTGTTTTGACTATATTAATGCTTTATTAAATTTCGCGGCTTTTTTTTTTGTGGTTTTGTTTTTTAAATCGATAGCAACAGAAGTTGCATTGCGGCTATAAAACAGATAATGTAGCTTTAAAAAATAAGCAGAGGTAGGTATAACATCACTAACCGTAAATGGAAGTCTAGATCCATGGAGGTTACCACGGATATTCAGAAGAAAAAAAAATGTAGACGCAGTAAGTGCCAGCGCAAACTGCGTCGTGTCGTTTCGTCTAGTCGCTGCGACAAGAAGTGAGAGCGTTTGGGCGTCCCCTAGCCTGTCGTTACGACTCTGCAATTCGACAAGTGTGCGGACCTTTCAGCAAAGCTTATGAAGATTGTCGGCCGCAGCCAAAGCCGCAAGCTTTCGTTGCGTCTATTCCCCGAGCTGTCGCAGTCGCAGTCGCATGTTGCATACTGCGCCATGTCTAAAAGATTTTTCAGTTTTTGAACAGTTTCGTAAACGTCCCTATCTATCGTGTCCAACATCTATTCTTAAATCGCAATTACCTACCTACCCCCACACAGGCCCGGGCAAAATCGGTCACACAACGACCGTCCTCCCGGTCAATCGCCTGTAATCCGGGCTTATGCGGGCAGGCTGAACTTACGCGTGTTGTACCCGATAATGGGCAGTGCCAATCATTGTCATTGCTGCCACACCGTCCTTTGTTTTTCTTAAGGGTCTGTCAATTGTTGAGGTGTCATTAGCGGTTGATAAGGGAGGTTTTTATGCTGTGTTTGAATTAGGTTGTGGTGGTGTAAATAATTGGTGCATTTAATATTATGGCAGTTACTTTGTCGTAAGTTAAAAGACCTGTTTCGTTTGTCACCTTGCGGTGTAGTAAAATGTGACTCGTAGTTTAAAGCTAAGCTAATCTATTTAAGATTTTTCAATACTCAAATAAGTTAACTGAATACATCTGAATCTAAAGAATAGGTAAATATGACAGTATGAAATATTTTTTACAAAAAAAAAATCAAAACCTGCTATTTATTACTAAGATGAAAGTTATCTGACTATTAAAAAATCAGCCCTAAGTTTACAGTCATAGGGCTTTGCATCATGTATCTTCTATCTACTAGATTCTTGCAACAGATAGAGTTCAATTAGACAGAGCGGATAAACGAATCCAAGACATCGTGCTTGTAAAAAAAAAGGGGTTAATTTGTTTGCTTTGCCATCTGCCACCATAAATGACGTCACAATACTATGATTGTTGCACCCTCAAGTTCTTCAGTATCGTTTATTTATATTGATACTACCTATAATAGACGTAGGTAGGTGAGCAGTTGCTTGCTATGCACGTAAGGACTCTCACAGCGGGACCTTTAATTTAAGGCAATAAAATAGCCAATTAAAAGGCATCAAAATAACGAAATTATCAGAGACAATACCCCGTTTCTTATTAATTAATAGTAGATAAGTGGCTCTTACAGATATTTATCTAAAGTTAATCGTAGCCGGTATGTTTGGGGAATTCTCTTTGGACAAAGGGCAAGGGCGAAAGCTCAAGTCGTCTTGTTACTTTGTGTCTATGAAGTAAAGTGATGTAACTTTGAAATTGTAGTTTTGGTGACGAAAATAAAAATTCCATGTTTTTTTCACAAATCAAATTTCGTTGCTGCAAAATTGGAGTTTGATTTTGTAAGTGTAGTCAACTATGCAATTGTAGGTTTGGTGAAGATTTTACGAATTTGATGTTATTTCACAAGTTAAAGTGCGTTGCTACAAAATTGAAGTTTGATTTTTGATTAAAGCCAATCACAAACAGCTAGATACCTAGTGATAGCAGGTCTAACTAGGTGCGTCGGACATACATTTTAGTACATGTATCATTCGTGGATGCTATTCTGCTGTATCGTTTGTCCTTTTTATCACGGACATTCTAGTAATGTTCATAAAATAATAGTTATGGGACCTAAATGCATGCCTTGCTTCATATTTTACTGACACACAAATATAAACGTCTCCAAAAATAATACATTTCACGTGTTCAAATGTGACTCAGTGACACTAAAAACAAACCTTTACGTATTTAAAAGCGGTCCTTTGGAGCCAATTGTTCATGATCAATGGAAGTATAATCATAATTTCTTACAACACGTCGACAAAAATACAGCTAACTTGACTTACCCCACTTTGTGTCCCTCCCTGGTCTTTTGGACCGCAATCAATGTCCACTTGAGTGGCACGTGACACGAGCCCTTATATCCAACTAATTAGATATACACTTAGTGTGACAGACAGACACGCATTACTGTGTGTGTGGGTTTGTTGGCGAAATTATTATGAAGTCTGGCAAATTATGATTAAGATTATTAGCCTTAGGAGGATTGTAGCGCTAGTACAACTTACAGCCTGAAATTTTCCTTGAAACCCAAAAGCTTCTTTCTTCTTAAGTTTTTCTAAGCCTTTTTGTTTCATTACTATATATATATATATACATTGTATTTTTGTTTCAAAGAACACCAATGGACCACTAATAGTTGCCAATTTGTATTATTACTGAAACTGAATTTATTTTCAAACAAGATAATATTTACATAATATAAGCTAACAGAATAAAAAAAAAAAATGATAAAATACATATGTGCATGTATATAAAAAAAGAAAACAGGGAAAGAGTCATTAGAGGGCATCAAAAAATTAGTCCGCATCGCTGTCAACAGGAAAAGCCCAAAAGGCTGGCAGCATTGCCACGTTGTATGACGAATTTGTGGTGCTGATTCTTTGGCCGAAAGGCCAGCCCTCTGGTCACGTGAAGCGGATGATTAGTACTTGATTCAAATTGTGCCTGAAATTCGAATACATTTCATTTAATCTTCGTCTAATTTCCATATGATTACGCATTTTTGTTTTCATAACCCTAATATAACGAGAATTTTCCAAAATGGTCGCAAAATTAACACACCGATTAGCTGATGCTTTGCCTACTTCAGAAACAAAGATAAATAAATGTCTCATGTCTATAATATCGCCATTAACCATAAGCTTTCATAAGCCATGTCAGTCGGAATACTTCACACAATAATTCTGCAATAACTTTGTCACTGATAGTGTTATCACGCCATCGCTCTTATCAGTGGAGTGTCCATCGATTTATTGTCATTTAATATTGTCTGTTTATCTTTATAGTGTAATCACAGCACACAGGACTTGAGAACAGTTGGGTGGTTCTCACGGGTATGGGGCGTGATTTTTAGTTTGTCATCGTAGTGATTGTGTGTGATTGAGAAGTGGTGGCCCACTGGTATCACCCATGACTTACGAGTTGTAGGTCGTAGGTTCGATCCCAGAAAGGCGCTTTACTTTATGTAAATTATTTCATTGCCACTACTCTCAAAGCGGTGAAGGAAAACATCGTGAGGAAATCGACATTACCTTGAACCAAAAATTCGAAGAAATTTGGCATCTTCATTGAAAGAAATAAGCAGGAAATAAAAATGAAAAATATTATTCTAAACTGCTTTAAACAGTTCCATATGAGCCTGACGTTCAAAACAGTATTTTTTACTGATCCAAAAACAGTTAAAGCTTGAGGCAAAATGTTACCGTCATGACAGTAAACTTTAACGTTTTAAGTAGCTAAAAAGTTCACAACATTAACTGTTTTATTCATTTGGTGATATCGTTCAAACCAATGCAGTTTACTTAAATTACAGTAATGGTGGTTTTGCTTTTTTTTTTTCAGTAAGTAAATAGTATGTTCAATCATTAAAAGTTACTGTTTTGCCTTTAACTGTTTTACAAACATTTCTTCTTACTTTATAAAGTCAGTATGTCTTAATGAAATCGCTTTAATGTGCTGTAGTTAGTTTTTAAGTTCTAGCCTTTAGTTTTGTTATTATTATTATGTGTAACCACTTATTTCTGAGATTGCTGGTAAACCTATAATTTTGGTGACTGTGCAAGACCAAGACTTTTGTGATCATAAAAGTCTCGGTCTCACTTAAGACAAATTATACACAGAAGCAGTTGGTGTAACTTAATAAATAAATAAACACTGTAGACAAACACTTCTCTCCACAATACTTTTGGAGCTTACTTTCGTTAATATCTTAAGGACGTATGATTGATCAGCAGTTCGCAGAGCTAGACGACAGTTAATAATCGCACCCCCTGCTCTAATCTCGACTATTCTGTTCAAGGCATGAGTGAAAGCGATAATACAACGAAAGCTTAATATAGAAAATTCCAGTAAATATTGTTAATAGGTAATTTAGGACACATCATTTTTGAGTTACTTAACCTTAACTTGATCTTCTAGAAGGATTAAATTATAAAGACAAAAATTGCATAGAGAAAAATTCAAAATGGAGAAAGATAAAAACTCTCTAGTACTTTTTTCTGTTAGTTTGAGCATAGAGAGGTCTTTGTCTTACAGTAGTATAATTACTGGCTGGTAAACTCATTAATTACTTGTTGTCCAATACACAATTAAGACTTTCGTTAACGTTTTAATAATGTTAAGCTATACAGGGTGGCAGGGACATCAACGCGCACCCTGCTATCGTGGATTCAGTACATGATTCGGAACCCCACTGCGTTGAACTTTACGTCGGTTATTAAAAAAAAAATGCTGTTCCATACATTTTGATCGCGTAGTAAAGCAATCGACGAAACACAGCAGGCTGCTTGACGCCGGACTCCGGTGGGGTTTGCGACCACCGCAAGGGAAGAATTGGCTAGTCAAATAAGGCAAATAAGGTGTTGGGTGCGACGGTCCAGGATGCGCCGAGCGCTCGGTTCAGTTGAGTAACTGGCGGAAAAAACTTCGCTACACGTACACGAGGAGGCTTCTTCATGCATCCCATAAAGTCCTGAATTCACGGTTACCGATAGTTTGCACGTCGATGTGGGATGTCACCCTGCGTAACTGTCCCGAGAACATCGCACTCACTCAAGTTCTCAAAACTTGTACCAAACGTTTCCTATCTTGAAAATGTTTACCGTTGACACCCGAGATTAATATCGTACAGACGGAAAAGCTGAGGGGAATTGAAAAGGTGACTTGAACTTTGCTGACAATTTTTGGTTCAGAATTGTTTTCCAGAAATCTTTTTCGGATATTGTTAAGTAATAGGTATTTGTAATAATTATGAAATCTTTCATTTTCCATTTGATTTTATATTATATATACGCTAACAGACTTAAAATAATGTTATTAATATGTACATGTATATAAAAAAGGTGTGGAAAGAATCAAAGGGCATCAAAAAATTCATCGGCGTCGCTGTCAACAGGAATAGTGCCAAAAGGTTGGCAGCATTGCATGGCGATGCTGATTCTTTGGCAAAACAAATGTTGAAGTATTTAAATTGTCCATCATTCTTTCACTTTTACAAGAGCATTTCTTTTAGTTTGTAAATGAAAAGCTCTGTCTATAATTGAATGACAAATAATTGACAATGACACTACAAACAGTGTTGCAAGATTAAAAAATATATTAAATAAAATGATGGGGATGCCAACATACTGCCCGTCAGGTACAAAAATGTTATGACATTAAATACACATTTATAAAATTAAAGTTTACAACAAAAAATCTAAATAAGCTAATATAAGGTCTCTTAAACCTTATAACAAACACATGAAAACCCTCTACTATATTATACTAAACAACAATATAGAAACACCTGATTCAAAAGTAATTTACAAGAAAAATTGCTGAGCATTTTTACCCAAGCCTTTCAAAACTTTATTGGCATCCAAGGACCACAATCCATGGCTCCCAAGATCAAAATGTTCTGCGTAATAGAATTACGAAGTAATCGTACTAATCTAACCTCAACGATCCATCCTGCAAGGAAGTTAAGAAATAATCATCTATGGACATGAAAAACGAATTTCTAAATCGATGCTGCTAAATGAAAAAGTCACAATGTTGGTCAGAAAGCTGTGCTGTGCGGTGTGTTTCAATTTTGTCGGGTTTTGTGGCTAGTGGGAAGATTGAAGATGTAAAATTATTTGAAATGGTACAGAATGCTAGCAGGTTGAATCTGCGATGTAGTCAAAGTATGTTGAAAATCTCCCACATCTAATTTTTAATTTTGAAAACATATTTATGATTGACGTGTAAAAGTTTTTGTACGAACCTACTTACAGAAATAAAATAATTTAATAATGTATCTACTCCAGCACTTTACTCTGTATTTATTATTTTTCTTTGTGTGGAAAAAAAAACTACAAATCCCATAAACAATTTACCCAAAATAATATAGAAATAAAAATAGAAAATATTTATTGTCCAGGTAACACAGAGAGGAGGTTCACTGGTTAACAGCAAGTTAAGACGGTTACAATATATTATTTGCTAGTGAGCCCCAAACTAGACAGTCTGTATTTTGGGGCTCGCATAAAGATAGAGACTTTCGGTTAATGTAGTTGACAATGGTTTAGGCACCCACTTTTTTATCCTTTTCAAATAACTATCGTGAGACAGCACTAAATTATTTAAGGTTTTAATTGTGTGTAACTTCATGAAGAAGAACCAAAGTACTGTAAAAAAATCCAGATTAACAAACAGCAGCTTCAATAAACAATAATTTTAATATTCTATCACATCCAGCACCACAACATCCAAGACAAAATCCTTTAGAAAACGGTCGTCGGTCTGACTTAGAAAATTACTTACATGCAAACCAATTCCCATAAACCGCAGGTAGGGTATGGGCGGCAAATAAACAGTGGAGTCTTTTGTCCAACCGCCACCGCAAGCCGAGACAATGTCTTATGCTCCGAACATTGAAACTTGCCTGCTATGGATATGGGTGTGACTATAGATGTGATCACGAGTATGATCCTTGAGGATCTAGAAAAGTCAAAAGCAATAGATTTTTTAAAATTAGATTGAATGTGTTGGTGATACAGGATCCTAGGAAAGAAAATGAATTTGATTTTAACCATTAAGAAGAACAGTTTTAGCTATGTATGTTCGGTTAAAAGAATTAAAATGCAAATTCAAAATAATGTAGTTTGGCCAAAGAATCAACATTGCCACACAACTTGGCAATGCCGCCAGCCTTTAGGGCGCTTTTGCTGTTGACAATGATGCGGACGAATTTTTTTTTATTTTTATACCTTTCCTCTTTATATACTTGTACATTATTATTATTATTTTAAGACCGTTAGCTTTTATTTTATGTAATTTTTTTAAGTCAATAAAAATTGCAACAAAATAATTTAGTTCACATAAACTACTTGGGGGCTTATGAAACGTCTGAAGCTAGATGCACGGTTCCACTTGGTAGTTTCCTATGGAGAAGAAACGGTAGGAAAGTTAACGGCTACTCTGTTAAGCTCTTTTAAGGCTTTCTTAATTTCTGTCTTCTTATAGAAACACGATCAATCTCTGCGTTCCTCTGCCTGATTCAATCTTACTTAATCTCTGCTTATTATTTTCTATGTATTCTACAGATTCATATGACGTAATTTTGACAAAAATAACACATAATATTATGTGCATTCACTATGTTTTAATTTTTTGTTAACACGTAGACCATCACCTTACTCGTATTAATTTAAACGCACAATCTTTTTAAACCATCTTTACGCGGAGTTGATGTGATATGGAGGAGTATTGAACTGTACAACTTGATGTTATACCTACTTGAACTTGATGACGCAGATAAATGTTTAGATACCAAAAAAAACACATCCTTTAGGTACTCATTGGCTCAAAGATTCTTGATCAAAATCTCCATGTCAATGACGAGAAAAAATATCTTCGGGAAACGATCACCTGCTTAAATTTGGTATGTGACCCACTTCGTGATCTACAAGTCATGTGTCTGCATTTAGAGCCATCCTTAATTACATAGCCAAGCAAAAATGAACTGTATCTAAACGAAATAAGAGCAAATGGCACAAATTAAGCCAAAACAAAGATGGTTCAGACATTAGAAAGGTCGCGTGCGCAATGCACATAGACTAAAAAGCGCCCAAGTGCGAGTTGAACTTGCACAAGAAAGGGTTCCATACCACTCAAACTATTTATTTCAATTAAACCATTTACAGGCACTTTTGAACTGCCAAAGAGTCGGTCAATTACTCAGAAAGTTGAAGCTAGTTGCCCATTCTAAAACGTAGATCTATTATGGAGAAGAAATGGCAAGAAACTCCAAGGACACTGTTTTAAACCAAGATATTACAAAATCCACTTTACCACACTTAACAGTAGGTACATATATTTTTAAATACTTTAGTAAAAAACTCCTTTTGTATGAGGATTTTTTTTTTTTAATTTTATCATTTGTTGATAAAGCGGCCATTGTAGTTAGTACAGACTTCGTGAAAATGAAATGGTAGACACTTGATTTTCACTCAGTGTGCTAACTAGAGTTACGGTTGAAAAAATGCAGCCCTGTGACAGACGGGCGGACAGCGAAGCCTTAGTAATAAGGCCAAGTTGGCACCCTTTCGGCACAGAACTCTAAAAATAGTGATGTGACCAACTTATGCAATGACTCTCGTAACTCCAATTACATTGCCTAAAGCTAGATAATTTTTGGAATGACCGATCTGTCTCATCGTGCCTCTAAAGTGAGTTATTGGCCTGTATTTTTTTCTTATGAGGCAAGAGTAAGATTCACACGGTCTTTTGTCTTGCGACATTTCAACATTTCGTGGATGTCGGGTAAGATAAGAAAGGGTTTTGTATTTTTAAATGCTGTATTGTTTTAAGTTGAGAATATTTTATATTCGTATTGAGCAAGAGCTATTTGTCGTAGTATTTGCATAATGTGTTGTTACTTTGTTAAAGGTATATATTTTAATGAACCGTTTGTTTTGGTGAAAGTCATTGTTTTAATTATGGTTCTCGTGAAATATACTTTGTGATTGTTACTTTTATTCTAATGATTCAGAAAAAGGATTTTACATTTGACTGAATGTGGAAACGCTGGCAGCCTTCGAAGGACATATACACCTTATTGGTAATGTTCTTCAGAAAGATCAGGTGCGTAGTACTCGCAACGACAAGGTGAGAGTTTCTGTGATTGATGTATGCATAACTTCCATTTACTGAATTACTAGCTGCGCCCCGCGATTTCACCCGCATAAGTGTCGATCCCGTGGGAATATCGGGATAAAAAGTAGCCTATATGTTAATCCAGGGTGTCAGCTACCTCCATACCATTTTTTTAACAAAATTGGTCCAGCCGTTTGAGCGTGAAGAAGTAACAAATATATAAATACACAAGCTTTCGCCTTTATTATCTTAGTGTGATTAGATGAATTCTAGAAGAGTTCTTATTAAAAGTTTTTATCAAGGGCTTGATGCGACAAAGTATAAAACGTGGAGATGGCGTGCCTACCTTCCTCCATTTTATTTTTAATTTGAAGAACTTGTGTATAGCTGGTATATTATATAAACTACATAGTTGGTATGTCGTGTCTCATAACATTGTAGGTAATACACACAAACAAGCACGACTAAATTGATCTGTAAAGTCCCCGTGCAATTTGTGTTATTGTCTGATAATCATAAAAAAACCCAATGGTGTTCTTGCGAATTATGACAGCTATAAGAAATAACGTGCTAAAATTGACGTAGAACTTATCAGGAAAAATATTAGGTAAGTACGTCTGATTATGTAGGTACTGATATTACGAAGATGTGATATATTTTTTATTATTATTGAGATGACGAATAATATAAAAGAGTTAAAATCGTATGTGTAGGCTGACCGCTTAACTGAGACGTTGCTTGAGGTAACTGCACGGTGCGAGAGGAGTGATAGTTGTCACAAGTGGATGGATCACTGAGCTCTCGCATCACGTCACTACACCCCTCGCGCACCGCGCTGCTACCTCAGGAAACGTCTCAGTTAAGCGGTTGGCCTATAGCTTAAAAGCTACAAACAAAACAAAAGAAAATCCTAAACAATAAGATAACATCGCGCCTGTATTCCTTGAAGAGTTGGGCTGAGGTGTAGGTATTTATAGTACACCCACATTTCGCCAGTTATTTTATAGTCTCATCTAATATGGGAAAGCATATTGTCATCAACCGGGCACAAATCCAGACTCCGGTCTGCTACTGAGAAATTCCAGATGGAAAAGCCCAATAATATTTTGCCCGTCAAGGAAATCGAACCCAAGACCTCATGCTCAGCAGTAGCACTTGCAACCACTACATCAACGAGGCAGTCCTTAAAAATAACACAAGGAAAACCTCAAAACAATAATTACATATCACGTATACAAACAAAAACTTGACTCAATGACAAATAACGTTTAATAAGAAATCAATTTCGGTGTTCTCACGACTCCGGCGCAAGGAGACGCCTACTTGATAGATTTGATTATGTTTAGACGTGACTAATCATTATTTAACTATGTTCACGATTATGTACTTCTGGGACATGCGTATCTACTGTTTTTGTTATGATTGCATATACTGTATTTGGCCGTGTGATTCTTGGCTCCAAGTAGATTCCGCTTCATTTTTTTCAGGAGTCACAGGAAATGATAGTAAAATAACACTTAAGGTAAGCTTAATTAAAAGTTAACTATGAAAAACATTAAAGAGCAACCATTTGTAAAACTAACAACAATTATATAGGTACCAAGTGTCGTCATCATAGCTTTAACAAAAAAAAAACGAAAAAAAAAAATTTGGTCTATTCCTACTTTGCATAGATCTCGAGAAAAACTTCTGTGGGCAGAAGGACAAAAATGTGGTCCTAAAAAAAACATTTTTCCTTAAACCTTAAAATGCGGTTTGGTCGATAAAGAAACTGATATCGTGATCATGGATCTAGTAGAATGTAATTATTGATATACCTATTCAATTTTAAAAAAAACTTCACTAGTCAATTCCTTTTGAAGTCAATACCATTACTTGTCAATACTTAAAACCACAGCCACCAAAATTAATGAATCTTTTAAATTCATCACTGATCAATATAGGTATACCTTCCCACATCTTCACCGTGACACTAAGGTCACAATATCTGACTGATGAATTGTATCCGTGATGTCACAATTAGACGGGTCCAAGTCGATGCTATCGGGGACCTCAATGACCTCAGGGTCATACATATCTACATATACGAGAGCCTGTCATTTTATGTATGTATTGAATATTGTATGGGAATTAGATTGATGGGGATAAGATGTATCATGTATGTTATGTACAGAGTTGTATGCTTATGTCAGTTGGTTTGATTGAGCAAAATATAGCTTCATAAAAAGCTCATGAAAGATTTAGCTAATGAAAAGCATTTCATCAAATACGTCAGTACATGAAGTCAAGTACTAAACTTGAAAATATCTAAGTACCATGAAAAGTAATAAAACAACCAACGCTATTAACAACAATGGAGGGTTTATTAATGAAAACCAAAATACTCCAAGTGTTTCAACCAAAGATGCTGTTGAAGAAGCTGCAAATTTGATTGATTAGATATATTTAAATTCTAGTTACATTTCACTTGCCATGGTTTCTAATTGGCTGGGTTTGTGATGTGATGACTCATCTAACACGAATCTTATTTGTCACTTTGCTTCATATTTTCTCAAGCCTCCAGGACTAAATAACCTTTATCCGAATACATTCTAAGACAAAGCAAAGATAAATGAAAAGACATTAAGCTCCTAGCTCGAAGCAAGTTCAAATACGGAGTTCACACAAAATGTCAACGGAATCGCCCACATGTTGCCCCAGGCGATGCTTGAGCACCATACCAAAATCTATGTCAAGTACAATATTAACACTTCAAACACATCAAGAATATTTAGCCAAGCGAAATTAACCTTTATCAATAAAGCCACAAGAATGTTTGCTTATATAATTGGCGGCAAATTAAATGAAAACGCAAATGATTAACAGTGAGTTTTGGAGGCATTACCTATTATGGAATTGTCACGAAATATTAACATTGCTTCGCATTCAATGTCACTAATGAGTTAATGAAGTGCTGGTCTTGATTTAATGTCGATATCTTAATTATTTATTAATGCTTAGTTAATTTCAATGTATCAGTCACGCTTTAAATCCCCGAGGGTGTAAGTGAAGGCTTACACCATATAGCAGTAGCGGTTTATGGGTATCAAAGTGAAAATGAGTAACCCAATTGACATTTACAGGAAACAATCCACAGTAGATTTAGATAGTAATAGTGACCTATCGAAAAATGACAGAGATAATGCTGATTCTATAGCACCTGCTTGATTTCCCACGCCTGCTGCAATGACCAACCAAAGCTTACTCAGAGCTAAACAATTGTAATTTTTCATTACACGTTGACTGACTACGAGAGGTGCTGACGCATTCAGCTTGACGGTTTAGACTTCACAGAATCGTTTATCTTCAAATCATTATCTTACTTATGATCTTGAAACTTTAACACGGGCATTTGAAGGCTGAATATATACAGCTTCGAATTTTAAACTACCTATTTCAGCCAGCACTCTTACGCAGTCTACTTTACCTGTCACAATTCGCCATGTCAAAACATTTCGAAATCAGCAGACTAATCAGATAGATGATCTAAATATACAAACAAACGTACATTACTTTGGACTCAACTATGTCAAATGTAATTGAAAAACATGGCCGCACCAAATTTGACCCCGTCAAAACGAAATTTTCGTCAAGATTTTATCAGAAAACATGACATCTCGAATCAAACGACAAGTATTGTCTAAAAGACCTTACCGCTTGTTGGAGCCCACCACACGTGGGGATCCTTCAATTGAAATTGGACTCTAATGTGTAAAGTATTGAGTTTAAAATATAATTACAGCGTGACAAAGGTCTTTGTGATTTCGCCGTCAGAATAGTAGCCATTATCTGAGAGAACACACGTTCGGAAATGGTAAAAAAAGGTCGAAATATGATTAATAGGGCGGCGTTGCGGGACTCGGCTCGTTCGTGTGTGATTCTTTCCATTTGACAGATTGTCTCGACTCTCTGACCCGAGCGCCCCGTTGAGACAATAATGATGTTGTCCCATCACTTGGATTGTCGATATCGATTGAAGACGTTGAGTTAAAGCTATTTTACTAAATTACCTAGAAGAGCTGCGTAGATACATTGTTCTATTTAGTCACATAAAATTGACACGCTTTTTTGACAAAGTATATATTCTACTTTGCGCGGCTGATTTTGTTACTTCTTTTTCGATTATACATATATTCTCTACTAGCTGCTGCCCGCGACGTCGTCTGCGTGAAGGCTCTACAGCACCAAAAATACGTAAGATGCCAGCGTCGCTATAGCATTATAAGTAAACAACTTTTAAAATAGCATTAAAATATAAGTTTTTTTTGCAAGCGAAGCAAGTGAAGAGAGTTATATGGGAATCCTGCTGAGTTCAGTCATAAGATGTGACTGAAGGAAATGAGAGAAAATAATGCAGGAATACATTCCAGGACACAAAAGAGTAAAAATACGTACAAAGGTATCATACCTTACAACACTTCCCTATAAACTACGTTGATAGTTATGCTGCCAGGAGCCAAAATGTAAAGAGAGTCAGGACTGGTGACGCGGGAGCAAGCGACGTACAGTTGCCCGTGTGAGAAGCAACTCGTCCTGAGGTCGACACCCGCTGCCCTTAGTGTCTGCCCCTGCGACTTATTGATTGTCATCGCGAAGCAAACACTCACGGGAAACTGTACGCGCTTGAACTGGAACGGGAAGTTATGAGGTATGAGGGGAATGCGTGGTATAAATACTGCCTCGCCGACGCCACAACCCGTAAGAATTTCCGCCTCAATGGTGTGTCTGTGGAGCGAGATGACTTTAAGGCGGGTCCCGTTACACAACTTCGGAGGAGATAGGTTCCGAAGAAGCATAATCGGGACACCGACCTTCAGCTTGATGGTATGCGCTGGAAGTCCACTTGCTGACAGGGAGTTCAGAAATTCCACGGGATAATGGGTGACGTCATCTTGCTCGACCACTTCAGTGTTTATCGAAGTGTAGACCACTTCATTCCCCTCAATTTCCGAGAGAATGCATGCATTAATTGCTGCAGCCTGATCATTTTTGGGTGTCAACATGGCCCGCTCACACACCCAAGAATTCTGCTGGTGCGGTATACGACTGATGTCCCCGCACACACGGCGAATGAGTTCTTCTAAGCTGGATACCACTCTACCGAGAGACTCTGGAAGCACCACCTGTCCACCTCTCTCTTCTGGTAGAGTGTCTTCGCCAAGACTTAGAAGGACATCGGAGAATTCTTGAGCATGTGCATTTCCGCCCAGCCGAGCTCTCATATTAATGGTCAAGCGCAGCGTACTTACGAACTCGTGACCACAACGAAGATCGTTTCAACGAAGCATTCACCTCGTCAGCCCTCGATCCCCGCGTCACCACGGGAAGCATTTGCCGGAAATCGCCACTGAACAGAACTGTGACACCACCCGTCAAATGTTCGTTCCTGCGGATGTCCTGCAGGGTTCTGTCCACGGTCTCAACTTCCTTCCTATTGGCCATCGCACACTCATCCCATACGATCAGAGAGCATTCCTTGAGCACGTGTCCCTTATCGCTGTTACGTGACACACCACAAACAGGCGTTTCGGCGCTCTCTAAATCGATGGGAATTTTAAACATGGCATGTGCTTTTATGCCATTCGGAAGCAGTGTGGAAGCGATTCCCGACAACGCTACAGCAATAGCAATTTTGCCTTGCCTCCTGACCTCTGCAAGTATGCCAGTGGTAACAAATGTTTTTCCTGTTCCACCAGGAGCATCCAAGAAAAACATTTTACCCTGGTTTTGCCCAACGCTTTCAAGGACGGTGTCATAAATTTGTTTTTGCTCTGAAGAGAACAAAGCGACATGGTCATTTCGTATGGTGGTCATTTCGCCCGGATCATAATTTGTCTCAGCGTTATACTCCCGATTTCCACGGTCTTGATGCGGTGATGATTGGGGAGCTGGTAACCCATATTCGATCAGTGGATTGCCGCCGATAGAAATGACCACATCTTGAAGTGAACTGAGACAGGTGTTCAGCACGCGTTCATCAGTTACTTTGACTTCGTCTCCAGTAGCACGCCTCAAAGCTCGTAGAAAATCTTCGGACAGATGATGGCGATACTTCTCCCACAAAGCTACCGGGTTCGCGACTCCACAAAACACCAAGATGACGGCAAACAGATGACGCATGCGGCTGGGACCGTCACTGACGCTCGCCTCCGCGAGGGTGTCATCCCAATTTTGCTCACCGTCGAGAAGGTGACATTTTATATCACATTTAAGTTTATAATTAGGTATACGACATGGAAATATATTAATTACCAAGCAATAATCACACAGATAAATACCGAACAAAAGTATTAACAGTCAATGTTTATTTTGTACTAATAACATGAAATTGATGGAGAAATGATCATCATCAATGAACATAACTTTTTTGTAATACTTAATACCGCATTTTTTTTTAATTGTCTTCCTCAACTCTGCTCAAGATTTTGAGGGTTTTGTTGGACCTTGAATTTGTCAAAACGAACTATAGGATACAACTTTTATGAAGAAAATGCACATTACCATCTATGAATTTTAAGAATAACTAACTACTAACCTCGCCAACATGATCAAATTTAAATTATTAATTTCCAAAAATTGTTAACATGTAACTTCATTTGATTTTTATGAAATCTCATAGATGGCGCTGCTTCAAAATTTTCTTTATACTACTAACATTCATTAAACTATGTTTCTCTGCCCAAGTTACTTAAATGGCGTAGTTTTTATAGTGTAAAGCTAGATTTTAGCATGGCTTACTCAAAAACAACATTTAAATATGCGTCGTTATATTACACGCTGTCACAGAATGCGTAAGAAAAATAAAGATTCACAGCTCCTCCCCCGTAGGTGATAGCGTGATAATATGTAGCCCATATGTTGACCCGACCTCTTAGTAATATTCGTGCAAAATTTGAAGTAAATCCATGCAGTACTTTTTGAGATTATCCCGGACATACATACAGACAAACAGACAAAAATTCTAAAAACTATATTTTTGGCTTCGAAATCGATTGCAGATCACGCCCCAAGTATTCATTTTAAAAAATATTCAATGTACAGTTTTGACTTTCCTACGATTTTATTATATGTATAGATTTGATTTCGATTCCTAACTAATTCCTAAATAAATAAGCATTGTCTAAAATTAACCCTTAGATAACCATTTATCAACTGCATCGCGCCGTTTCATATAACAGAGAACCACTTTACTATCCACATGATCTCGATATCGATAATTTCTCTGATCTCGAACATCCCTAGCCGCGAGGTCGAATGAGATTACTCTCAGCACGAGACTGTCCTGCGTCGGCGCTCGTTCGCGACGCTTTGACATCCCGACGTACGCCACAATCATACATCATACACACTGACAAATTAACAATATACCTTATTGATTAGAAGCTAAGGTTCAATTTGGTAGAGGATTTGAGGTTTTGCAACGCAAAAGAAGGTTCTTAGTACGTCATACGTTGATAGACGGCCCAAACAGGTCGACGTGAGAGTACAACTTTTTTTACATCAATTTTGAAAATGCAATATGAAGATATTGAAGGATTATTAGTCATGTTTTCGAAGATATTTATTTTTATGTATTCGTTTGGTTCGGGTCACAGGAAAGTGTTATAACAAACTGTCATGAGATAAATGAAGTATCAATAAAAATTTGGATGCGCAGGAGTTGGTATGTGTATAACGACTTAGAGCATAACCATAACTACTGAGAATTGATTAACAACCTGGATGCAGGTCTTAGGCAGGTGAATTTATCTGTAACAATATCTAGATGAAAAGAAAGTCAATACTTATTACAAGACTAATTTATTTGCTGTGTAGAGAAATAATGCAAATATTTTCAATAATGTTGCTCGTCATGTCATAATTATATTGCTTGTCATGACGATTGCAAGCGGAGCTAGATAAAAGATCAAACATTATCAAGAATGCTCTGGGTGATTATTTTATTCACCTGCCAAGAACACACAGAACTAATTTATTACTACAGACTATACTAAACTTTGTGGCAGAATGATCAAAATAATTAAAAAAAAAAAACAGAAGCAGAATGGATCTAATATTTCACAATCAACATCAAAAGCGAAAGTCATAAATATGATATAATAAAAGACTGTTTAAAAATATGAAAAAAAATCACTACCTATGTGTTTTTATTATAAACGATTTAAAAACATATAAAATCCAATACGAAATGAATCTCTAAAGAGAGAAACATCCGTCATATGACATCAAAACTAGAAATGATTTGAAAATGGTTTTACTATGCCATGAAAAACTCATAAAATGTAAATGTGTTTGTGAGTAAACTTCCTATAAAACAGATTTGGGACTGACGCGCGCAGATGACAAACTTTTATATTTCTGTAACTCGATGCTGAAATAGTTTGTCATTCGTATAAATAACCTATTGCTTCTGAATCAAACGGATCAGTCAGAATCCTTCAATTTCTATTCTATTGGAATGCAAGACTTGATTTGGTTCGCGCGTATTTGCAAGGGACTATACTAGGTCCTCTACAGTTTAGTCAACAACAACACTGGTTTTACGTGCTCTGTATTATAATTCTAAAGCTAACCCTTACCCCTATTAATTCCATAGACCAATATCTCATTAATCTTACCATATCATGTCCTATCGGCCACAATAAGAATAAAAATCACCGAGCTTCATTCCCACCATTATACATCAATCTCCTATCCACTTAAGCATTGCGAAATCCATCTGGAATGTGTCTCACGTACTTTGAAGAGTGGCTAATGAAGTGCGTGGTTGATGTGTGACCCACCATCGGGGTTCCTTAATGATACGATTGACAGTACAGTGGAGCGGTCGCCGTCGGCTTGCTCGATTGTTTCTTGACTGAAGACTTGGGGCTGGGAAGTGAGCGGGTGAAGGTTGGTGAGAAAAAAGTACTGGATAAGGTTTCTTTTCAGGAACACGTATTTTAAATTCACGGTCTCAAACATACAATTTTTAAAGAATTTAAAGTCATCGTAAAATAATCGGCGTTTTTCAGCTGAGGCAGAAAAACCCCCGAGAAAAAATTAAAAAATCACAAATGTTTGCCTGAAAACCACGAATGAAGAAAATATTGTAAAGCGACGTTTTCTATGTTAGTGCTTTTGTAAACAAAAATAACGAACTTTCCGGGAACTGATAGAAATGCATAAAGCAGACTGTGATGCTATATTAACAATCTAATGACCGAACCACATCTTTCATTTCTTCTTTAACAAACTTCAGGGCCCCAAAAACCGTGGGATACCTAAGAGAGACGTATTTAAATCCCATTGACGTCTTGTTCGTGGAACTTTGAATATAATGGCGCTTATCTGAAGGGTGTCTTTGGCATATTAAGTTTTATATTCAGCTGCCTCTATTTTCAAGGAGAATGATTCCTCCATGACTTGTGATCGACGGGTATCGGTCGGATATGTTTATTCACTGAGTTTTATGATGATTATGCTATGAGAATGTACTACTTTTGTAGGAATGAGGATGATGGCCACCCAGTAAGGCAATAAGAGGTAGAAAGATTGTACGGTAAAGGCATTGTTGATCTCAAAGAGAAGAGTAGCATATCTGTAAATAGATCATTACACTATACCTCCTACCTCATAGAGGCAATATACCTTTTGTGTACACCTACTCTAAAAACTGTATGAAAGCATTGATATCACTGCCATGATTTGTGTTTCCTGATAACTGTACCCTGAGAGTCTTAGATGACTAGGTTCTTTGTCTACTGCATCATTGCCTACCATCAGGGGAGACAGAAGTAAAAGGGAACATATAAAAAAGTATTTATTTTTTGACATTAGTAATAATGCTTCCGTCAACTTTGTTCTCATTCCCAGCCACGACTAAATTATCAAACCGAATTTCGCAACATTCATTTTATTTAGCAACAGAAACGGGACTAAGACAATAAATCACTTTGCATAATCTCTAAACTTAATGGATCTCAATCTTATCGCTACAGAATCCGGGAGACATAATTTGTCACTAGAAGATTGTATTACTTAAGTGAATGAGCAAATCATTCTACGTAACACTTGAGACGGTAGATTAGACAAGTTTACAGTGCAAGGTGCTATTTATGATGTCATTTTAGCTACTGTGCTTAATAGAGCTCTTTATTTAACAGTAAAAGGTGAATTAATTAGTGATTAAAGAGATTATTTTAATGCTAGATTAGAAAGTAAAGTGTCATTTGGTGTCAAAAATGACTGTCTACATAAAATCCTTAAAAGTGAAATTTGTTTGTCCCAAAAGATTGCTTTAACGACGGATGAAACGTTAATAATCTTGCTATACGACATTTTTCGTGTAGGTAATCCTCGAGTTAGGAGTGTCATCTGCGTTGGTCAACTCTTCTAAAAACCACAAATGGATAATGTAGTAGTAACGGTATCAAGTAGAAAGAAAGAACCGCAGTAATTTAAATATTCAAATAACGATGGTATAGAAATAGTAAATTTATTGAGTCACTGATAATACAAAAACGCTATTTTGATCCAAAACAAAGATTAACGGTGCATCCAAACAAAATAATAAAGTACATGTCTATGATCATACGTCAAATGTATAAAAATCAGAATAAGAATTTTGATCGCCAGAAAAACAGTAATGACTAACGACCAAATAAATTGATCCACGGTCCGCAGTAATTTGTCAAATCCAATCACGAAAAATTCCAAATAAAAATTTCGTTAGAACATAATAACGGGGACTTCTCTGGTTTTTTGCTCGGCATCCAATTTAAAAACTAATTACGGGTCGCGATGACTAGGCTCCCATGATCAAGGAGCACCCTACAATGCCGTCACAAAGAACATAATTTCGTCATGTTAGCGAACAGGTGACAAAAAAGTATGATTAATGGTCATACGTTGTGGTCATCACAAAAGAAATGTCAGTCAAATTATGCTCGTCTTTATTCACACCAGTCAACCATAGCCTAACGAATCAACACCCGAAAACATTATCGCACCTAAGGATAGCTTATCTTCGGAATGAAGATTTAATTACTCTGTGCAATCCATAAATTCTTGTTTGCGTCCCGTGGACATTACCAAAAAGTATTCAACGCTATTATGTGTTAGCCATGACCTTTATCGATCGTGATTTGAATCGAGAATCGGTCGTGACATCTAAATAACTGATGTTGAGGTCGGTTGCAATCAATGACGGAAGTGTATGTATGACGGAAGGCAACCGATTAAACGTTTTCAACGATACGCAGGCACGACTTTTGATCGTTTAGGTGTTGAAGGCTGGGCAAGCTTTTCAGAAATTAGTCAGAAGGTCTTGGCTAAAATGGGCATAATAGTTGGTTATTTGTGGGTACTGGTCAGATTTAATGACAAGGTTTCGTGCACTGTGATTTGGTGCTCTTAGTTTAAAGTGGGCGCTGACCTGGCGGGTGCAAAGCCATTGGAATGTATGAACTTTTTTGAACGAAGTTTCTAAATTGATTGGTAAGACCTGACTCAGATTTAAAAAATAATGGCATATTTCAAACAATATGGCATATGTGTGTTGGGGGTATCTGTTTGTACCTCTTGTTCTTTGAATTAATTTAACCTACAATAATGACGACAATGTCGTGCAGCGTCAAACGTATCTCCAAGTAAATTGTGAGAAGGAATTAAGGAAAATGTCGTCTTTATTATATCAACAGTCTTTTAATCGGTAATAGCTGAGTAATAACCTTACACTTCTTGTAGTCGTGATCTCTTTTATTTGTGGATCTATCTTTTGTTTAGCATTTTTCATTTGATCTCATAAAATCTAATATGATTTACGAGTTTCGATCTGATCCAAATCTCGTAATAACTCAATATCGATTAGGAAATTCAGTTCAGATACCGATTAAGAGTCTTCCTGGCTTAAGTATGATGTAGCTGTACCAGACAGTACTTTTTGTAAATGTTATTTAGTTACCAAGCAAACTGTCTCACGTTTGTGCTTTGAGGCTCTCTCAAATAAAGAGCTTTTCACGTCCAAACTTACAACTGTGTTTGATCAACAAAAAATAGGAAAACAGTTATATACAGACTATTACAGACGTATTTATACTTTTTCCTATCGATACAATAGATTATTTTAAAATGACGTTCATGATTTATAGCTGTTTTTAGTGTATGAGTGCCAATGTTACCTCGTCTGTTTTTCGTCTCGGTTTAAAAATATGGATATTATATCTTCGTCTTTCAATAGACTAGACTTTGCTGAAAATAGATGCTTTATTTTGAACTGTTCTATGGATAAAATTAATTCACATAAAGTTCATGAAGGTTATATTTATTATTTTCTGTAAAAGGGGTAGATACCTACCAGCATATATCGCACACTGTTTTTGTAAACTAATCCACCGTAGCTAAAATTTTGCATATAATATCCAATTGGTCGTTTTTCTATGGAGAAGAGCCGGCAAGAAACTACAGGGTTAATTACAGTGTTAACAGGTATGGGAGGACAGTGTAAGCCTGTCAACAAGTACTTAACAAAATATAAAACGATATACAGTAGTAAAGTCTACAAGGCCTACAACGTTCTCACATTCACAAAATATAAAAGAATCTATCAAAAAGATAAATAAAATATAAAAACCTATTAAAAATAAATGACATGATTTTGCCTCTAATCCCAACTATTTCTTTTAGGTCTCACTGTACAGACGCCAGCACATCAAGCTACACAAAACTGTCAAATTTTCCCATTCAACCATGAACCTAATGCTTTAGCGATAAAGTTGAAAATCTATTAAAGAAATTTGACAGATTGTAGTAGCTTGATGTGCTCGCGTCTGTACTACGACTCGACTCGACTTTGTCTGTATTCTACTGTATACGCTCTAACAACAACCAATAAATTGAGCTTGTAATTCAACTCAAACCATAAAATAACGAGACGTGATACAACAGGTACTTACCTACCTACTAATCCACTAATCTAAGAAGAATTCAATCAAATCGCACGTAAACGTGATGGGAGTCGGGAGACAAGTGTGGCTGGCTGGAGCCTTGACTTTATCGAGTCATGGTTTGTCAATTACTGAGCCATTGTGAGCCGATCGCTCCGGCGGCGATCTTATCGATGCTGTGACAAAAAATATGCCGCCTGCACTGTAGTATATGGAAGGTTTAGACGAAGATGAGAAGGTTTTTGGTGCTGTGTTTTAGTTCAGCACTATTTTATAGTAGGAATTCGCTATTTTGGAAATCAGAAACGAAATAAGCTGCAATTAATCAAAGCCGACAGAGGTATTGTTCTAGTTACGTAAGTAGCTATCTTTATTTGCATAAAATATGGTTATAAAAATAATCTGTGGTAGATCAATTATAAACAAACATTAACTTGATATTCGTTAGTAACTACTAATGAATATAAAGTTGATGTTTGTTTGATTTAATTTCCGTACTAAAATGCGACACAAAGTCATAGACCCATGTCGCCATTTTATACGAATAAAGACAAACCAAAGAAAACAAGGTTGGACTGTATGAAAAATCATAGGCCGAGGGAAGAAGTAATTCAGAGATAACTCTGGCTATTTAAGAAAAAATAAAAGACTCCAAATAAATTGGGATAAGGGCAAGTGGTCCCACAAGGTAGACCGATGACCTGGTGAAAGTTGCGGGAATATGCTGGAAGCTATAAGCACAGGATCAGTAATGAGCGACGCTTAGAGCCTATGTCTATAGCAGTGGGCATCTCTTGGACAAATGATGATGATGATGAAGGGCAGGCGGATGATGATCTGTATCACCTCGAGCAAAATTTTTGGTTTGATCTACATTTTGCATATACTATATCCTATCGTTGTCAAACAGATGAAAGCGTACGCAATGATGAAGCGAAGATCGTCGCAGTAGATTGGCAATAATTATTATAAGCGTTTGTCCATCCGTCCACCTTCCTATTTGGACGTGTCTATAGCAAAGGGGTCGATAATTAGTAGTTAATGGGTTAAAAAGTGTTGTAACTAGTTTGAAACAAAAAATGTGTCGAATACGGTAGTTTGAAGTCGCAGTTTTCTAGTGGCAAAAGCAGCTTGTAAGGATTTTTTTTATAAAAAAAAAAACAAATGATTAAGTTCGATACGTCCATGATGAGGCTGTATGATTGTTTTTAATTTACGTCTCTCTAAAATAACAAAACAAAAAAAAAACTCAAGAAGATTTTTCCGACGTCCATTCAAGGAAAAATATTTACAAATTATTCTCTTATCACCAAAAAATTCCATATAAAGAGTTCCTCAATAACATTGATAAAAACAAATACAATGTTTTTTAATGATTGTGCATTCAAAGATTATTATTACAAGGAGCCTTGACTCTTAGGTCACGATGATATCACCAATATAGTGTCCGGGAAATTATCGTCCGACATTGATATTCTAAAAGATAACAAGAGGAAAAAAATGCAAAACAACTTGTGAAGAAGTAGGTACTCGTGTGTACATTGTTTAGATAAAAAAGAAGCAAAAAATATACATAGTAACACCTCTATTGACGTTGGTCGTAAATTTGATGGGGTTTCGATAAGGTAAAGTTCGTTGCTCGTCATCCGAATTTTAGGAATCTTTTTATAGGATCCGAATGTTAGGGATCTTTTTTCTATAATCATGTTTAATTGTAAAAAAACAAATAAATAGTTTAAGAGTCTGATAAAGGACTGTTATATTGTCATCTCTAGGGATACCAATGGAAAAATTAGGATGAAGGAAACACATGGTCCAAAACGGGCTATTATTTTTGGTCCATATTACTCCTATCGGAGGACTAATCTTCAAGGTTATCTTGATTAGGAGACTGTGTTGAAATCGTTAATGGACTTGCTGCCAGTTTCTCATACGCATCACAATGACCCATTAATGGTAATAGAAGAAAGATGACGGTAATAAAATTTGCATCTAATTTACCTAATCATATCCTAGTTGTGACTAAACCTAGTACGATAAGTAAACTATTGTGAATACATCAGCAACTTCACGAAATATAATTCCACAGAAGGTTTAAGAGGAAATTGTTACCTATACGGTGAAATGAAACAAACTGCCCTGCACTGCAGTTACAGAATTTTAACGATGTCCTGACACCAATTGAATTTGACCACCGGTTGACAGAATCATTTATGACACGCTTGTAGCAATTTCCTGTTTTTACTTTTTTATTTGTGGACAAGAGGATGCTTTTGCTCATTATTTTTTTTATGCAATTCCTTCAATGCCCTTAATGACATCCAGGAACGACAGGATCATTTTTTTACGACAAATCACGTGATTTGTCGTAAAAAATCACTAATATTATAAAGGCGAAAGTTTATGAGAAGGTATGTGTTTATATGTTTGTTACTTCTTCACGCTCAAACGGCTGGACCAATTTTGATAATATTTTGTATTGAGGTAGCTGACAATATAAACTACTTTTTATTGCGATATTCCCACGGGATCGACACTTATGCGGGTGAAACCGCGGGGCACGGCTAGTAGAAACTAATTTGAAGGCTGACAAGCTTTGCCCAGCTTAGTTCATATTTTATAATACCTTCTTTCTTGAAAGAGATCTATCATTAACTATCATTACCATTTAATCCACAACAGGTATCACGATAAGCCATAATTCAGTGCGACTGTCACTGAGGTCAACTCTGATTAAATTGCTTCGCCGCTAACATCGTGACCTGACGTCATTCCAGACAAGATGTTCTTACATAGTATCAGTAGTCATGTTGTTTCCTTAAGTGACACTTTGTGCCTTATAAGGGTTAGGTAAATGATTTCATTTGTTTATACTTGTAGAGCTTTTGACTTGATTTGCACGTGCTTTATTGTTCCTTGTGTGATTAATCTTGGGTTTTCGAATAATGTCAAATTATTTCATGGAACTGCACTTCTGGGAGACGTCGACTTTACAAAAGTCCGTAGATTTCTTCCTGGAATTTACCCAAGAGTAGACGTCTTAGTCTATGGTCCTCCTGACACTATAGATTTATTTCACGAAGAGTGATACAAAGCTGCTTACTTGAAACAACGAGCTATTATATTCTTGCCTTTACAAACCAAAAAGGCGGAGTCCCTGTTTTTTTTCTGTAAATAATAATAATGTTTCTAAAGTCTACATGTTTCTCTTGTCTATCTGTTTGCAGAATTACGAAAACTGATAACCTCGCAATACAGACTAACAATCCAAAAGAGCTTTAAATTTCAAAGCTAAAGAGGAAGACCAAATTAGATAGCAGTAGCCTAAACGAACATGTTGAGGAAGTTTGCTCCATCATTGTGTCGACTAAGGTCATTCATTTCAGGCAGTATAGGAGGCGGTGCCACCGCCACTCGGACGTGTTGTCGATTACCTTCCCGGTGTATTGACTCAGCCGAAACGGAACTCTCATCATTTACATAATAACACCTTGTACGGTGGACGTTGAGGTAGAAGTTATAAGCGATAGCGGGTAGAGGGTGCATGGAAACTGAGGTGTATATTATGCAAGCTGAATCGCTGTGCATCCGAAAAGAAATACTGCAAAAAAGGCATGTAATTTCGTATATCATCATCATATCATCTGCCTAGTCTTTCTCCCAACTATGTTGGGGTCGATTTCCCGTCTAACCGAGTGCAGCTGAGTACCATTATTTTACATGTAATTTCAAAGGAATAAAATTATGAACAATACCAATACTGAATTAGGTATTGTATTGTCATTTGTAGATCTATGTGGGTAGTCCGAACCTTGAAAGTCTGACAAACAGTTTTACCAAGGGTATCGCGTTACCCTGTGACTGGATTGTCGAGTTTACAAAGGCAGTCGCTCCATGTAAAATATTATATTAATATTCAGTTGCATCCAGTTAGACTAGAAGCCAACCCCAACATAGTTGGGAAAATGCAGATGAAGATGACCAATTTTTTATTAGGTGCTCACAACATTTTTTTAAAAGAAAAAGTGATAACTGCACTGTAATAATTTACCATGGAGACGTCCCTAAAAAGCCAAAACATTAAGATGTGTTCATCATTGTCAACTAAATAATATTTTAATCCAATTCATGAATATTGACTCTATCGTCTTTGTAAAACTGTACTTTTTTTCCTTTAATCTTCTTACATCCAATATTAATACTACTAGTTAGTTAGGATTAGGACTATAAATAGGACTATAAATACATATCTGTCATTTTAAAAACTAGTTTGAAATGTTAACAGGTTTCCGAGTGCACAATTTGTCACGGTTTGTGCACCTTTCTAAAGATTTAAAATATCAAGAAGACGTGTCAATTAATCAAAATCTTGTAGATAACTCTTAGACAGCAGTGTGACTGCAGTTTTTGTTACTGCACATAGTGTCTACATAGTTTTTATTTAGTAACACATCTAGATAGATAAATAGATTATATGCACAAAGCGGATGCCAATTGTTCATTTTTGTTTCTAATTTTTGCACGATTATTGATTTTAAAAATGGGTGACCTGAATCCAGTCCCTATATTTACCCAGTTATTACTCCTCATCGAATATTACAACAAAACTTAAAGATTCTCATAGTACTGGAAATGTGCTCAGAACTGGTTATCGAATAGGGGCAGTACTAGAGCCGCAATGTCACGCAGATTGACAGGTATGTGTACAAGTATTTGGCCCAAAATAAATGATTTATTTTTTATGTGGATTGTCATTGGGGATACAAAGAAATGCTGTACGCACGTTGTTAATCTAAAATAAAGAATATCTTAAGTGTAATAGTAATAGTGTTAACAATTAATTACCTTATTAGAAGATATAACAATGATGATTATTGGTTATCCGTTATTGCATGTGCGGTAGTCATTTAAAGTTCTACTTGGACTTGGAACTGGGAGTCTTAAAACTGGTTGAGATGAAATACGCAGTCAAACAACATCATGGCTAGGGGTAGTTTTAAACACCCCTGAAAATTTGCCCAAAAACGCTTTCTCCCATCCCTTCACCCACACCCACAAAATTCTAATTTCGACCAGAGCTTCCCTTTAAAACGTCCATCCAAAATATTCACCGCCAGAGACATAGATTTGTTCAAAGATATGAGGTCAAACGGCATTGTTCTGGTTTCCTGTATCATTACGGACAGATGTTCCGATATGGAGCGGACAGTGTAACGTAACTGTTATTTGATACCTAATAATTGCTTGCAAGACACTTTTTATTGCGTGTCCGTCGTAAAAATGCTAATGGAAATTGGGCAAGTTTGCGTGAATTTGGACGCAATAGATGTTTGTACAGACGCCAGCACATTGAGCTACCCGAAACTGTCAAATTTTCCCAATCAACTTTGAACCTTATACTTTAGCGATAAAGTTGAAAATCTATTAAAGAAATTTGACAGATTGTAGTAGCTTGATGTGCTGGCGTCTGTACTTTACAATGTATGGTGATGATACTTTGTAGTTTGACGTTAGTAATTATTCTTCCACGGTTTGTTAACGAATCTAAGTGGGGGTTGTAATGCTTTTGAAGTGAAAATTCCTTTAGGCGCGTTGGGCAAGTTTTAAGATGGGAAAAAACCATTGAATTCGCGCCACTGTTACCGTAACCGATACCGCTTCGGATGTGTTCGCTGTCCTCGGGATGTACTCGGTTTTAATGTATTTCCGATATGTTAAAATGAGATAAAAAAATAAAGTGATGGCAAAGTATTCTGTTTATGTGTTGTAAACAACACATAAACATATAAATATGACGATTAAAGAAATACACACGTAATTGTTCAAGTTTTCACTTCTGTCGGCACACCCGCAGTGGCACTTTTTTTAAATTCTGGTATAGTTTTCCTAAGTTATACCAAATCATGATTTTTAAAATAGTGTTGAGCTTTAAGGCAAAATCGCTAGGGAAACTTGCGAAATTAAAATTTTCTTACTTTTTTTGCAATTTGCGGGTCAGTTTGTATGTCGATCTAAATATAATTTGCGGCCGTAACAAATATTTATTTATAGAAAATCATAAAAGTCATCAAAACATCTAAGTTCATAAAACCCTATTGAATGATTAACTGAATTGATGAAATCATGTAATTTAAGGCCGATTCTAACATAAGTAGTTGTATTACTGATTCTAATGACTGTAATTCTGTAAACCCATATTTGTTGCGGTCGAAAATTATATTTTAATCAACTTACAAACTGACACTGACTTGCAAATTGCGAAAAAAAGTAAATACATTTGAATTTCACGGACTACCTTAGTGCATCTCTCTTAAGAGATCTCTATTGCTCCCCATCAGCAGTAATTCTGGCTATAATGCCTTCATACTACACAATAGATCTTTCTTTGCCCTCTTTATTCACATACCTACTGCCAGGTCGGCCAGTAGGTATGTGCATAATATTGCACCTTCGTGAGGTGTTTTCGAGAGTAGTGGTGGCCCAGTGGCAACGGCCCCAACTTACGAGATGTAGGTCGTAGGTTCGAACCCAGTCAGGGGCGTTACTTCTTTGCGGACGAAATCGCACGACGTCCGCTACGCGTAGCGTCCGTTTATGACCGTATTGTATATGGAAGATTATTTTTTTTCAAATCGATCGCACTACGGCCGTTGACCTTCTTCATGACCACTGCTATCAAAACGGTGAAGGAAAACATCTTGAGGGCACGGGTATGTCCTAGAACCAAAAGTTCGAAAACTTGTGATATCTACCAAGCCGCATTGGGCCCACTCCCTCCCAAAAAGATAAAATGGCTGTGTCCCAGTAGTGGGAACATTATAGGCTGATTATGTGAGGTGTTTTCTGTACTTATTCGACTCGGTGAGATTCAATTAGCACCGAGGAACTTAACCCAGACCCATCCGGATTAATTTCAAGACAACATCCAAAACAATTAATTAACAAAAATTACGTCACGAAAATCTTGCATCAACCGAAACAGCATCAAAAACGCAATTCCGTTCCTGTACATAACGTAAGTGACGAAACGATACATACCAACTGAGTAACTGGACATACGCGGTCATTAAATGTTGCCGCTCTGTTACTCTGTGACCAGCGATCTACGTATTGTGTAGCGGCATCTATAACTGGACTGTGAATGGAGTACATTCGTATCTGTCTCTATGCTGTGGTCTTTAGTGATTGCGATTGGTCGAAGTCGGAACGGTGGCGCCGTGATTGGAGGGATTTAGGTGATGCGATTTGTCGTTAAGTCATCTGTGATGTCGATTCTATTCATCATCATCATCAGCCTAAAGCTAAGCGCGCACGATGATGCGATTTTTTTAATAGCATCACCGTGCGAAATAAAATCGCAAACGCAAATATTTTTTTAAGTGAATTCTCAAGTATTTTTTTATCGCAGTGCGCGAGTAGGTGTAAATTGGGGTTTCTGGATCAGAGGAGATCCAGAAACACCCAATTCACACCATCATTCATTTTATTCAAAAGAATGATCTAGTGACTCCTATGTTTATCTATTCATTCAATATGTGAGATCCAGAAACACCCAATTCACACCATCGTTCATTTTATTCAAAAGAATGATCTAGTGACACCTATGTTTATCTATTCATTCAATATGTGAGATCCAGAAACACCCAATTTACACCATCGTTCATTTTATTCAAAAGAATGATCTAGTGACACCTATGTTTATCTATTCATTCAATATGTGAGATCCAGAAACACCTAATTTACACCATCATTCATTTTATTCAAAAGAATGATCTAGTGACTCCTATGTTTATCTATTCATTCAATATGTGCATTCTAATTTTTCATTGTTAAAATAGTACGTTCATTCAACAATTTTATTCATTGACACGCGCATGATATTCGAGCAACAGCTGGTATACTCTATTCGATACGATAGCCTAACGAAAATGGAATGCGCTCGCTATTGTCCATTGCGCTGCCTTATATAGATACGTAGTGCAGTGTCTATTTAGTACATGTATAAGAATGAGGTAGCAATAAAAAGAAAATATATATTGAATTATTTTATTTTAAATACCTATACAATTTTTTAATATTTTCATAGTTGATATCTATTCATTACTACATAGGTACACTTATAGTTATTTACATAAACTTACATTTTAGAAAATTAAAACATACATAAGTGGTGAACGGTACATAGTTAATTTTATTGTCTATACATTTATTTATTATTTATTGATTTTATTTACAGTTAATTAAAACGGTACAACACCAATTATATTAATTAACATAGAAATAAAAGAAAGAAAACACTTGATTTTAAATTATTAAATCTATACTCTTGGTTCAATGTCATCCTGAATTTTCGCAATTAATTCTCTCGTACTGGTATATATATCATCGTATAATATAGTTTTTACAACATGTTGAACACACACATCTGCCTCACAATTACACATCGGCTGTTCGGATTTTTGAAAACTGTCTGTATCATAGATTTCTATTTTAATTATTTTCGTTCCGCGGGAAACAGGCTTCTTTATAAATTGATAAAATGTCTGATCTGTTTTTGATCTCTTGCGAGCGAGACCCAGCGTCTTCTGAACACTGGTTTGTTGAACTGGTTGATTCATGGGTACAAAATTGAAGAGATCCTCCGAGTCCTGAAATAACGATTTAATATTTAATTTACGTACACTACAAACGTTATGATTGAAATAAAGCATTATGTGGAAATAAATTATGCAGTGAGGCTATTTACTACTATTGTTAATAGATATTTAAATTGTTAGTGAATATTTTAAAGTTACACTTACCGACATTCTGCAATTGTATCAACCTTCACCATCAGATGCAAAGATGAAATGGATTTCAATTTATTATACTCCCTTTTATATTTTTAATTTAATTATTTTTTAAATACATAGAGTTCAAAATCCTATATTTTTGTTAGATGTTAATATCGATACAAAAATGGTATGGTGAAATTGAAACCGCAGACATTACGACGCCTAGCATTTTATTGTTTATCGAAAATATATATCAACAAAATAATACTACTGTCTTTTTGTTCACGGTAATCGTTTTCATACATTTTATTCGGATGATTTGTCAAGCAAAATCATGGTATGTTAATAGTATATCAACGTAAGCGAACTTGCAACGTAGTTGAATTCTTTTTAAGGAGACGGATCAAAACAATTTATCAATATTGACATACAACTATTAAGCGTGGTTTTACCTGCTATTATTATAAAGATTAAAAATAAATAGTTTTTTTGTTATTGATTTATTTTTTAAATACCTTATTTGTACCTCTATGCTGGAATAAAACACAAGATTTACTTAATCGATCTGATTTTAGTAAAACGTAAAACGCGCCGATGCTCACTTACTGTTACGTTTTCATACAATATCGTAGTGGCTCGGTTTGAAAAATTTAGTGTGAACAAATTTTCTTTTAGGGCCTAATGTTGTTAAAATGTGTCGAAAATAGTTCCATAAAATAAAAAAATAAAAACATAACCCTCCTTCTGGCGAAGTCAGGTAATTATCACACATGGCCATCTTTTGGTAAGCTAGATTAGTGTTATATTACAATATTGAAGACAATGTAAACTATCGTATTTGGATAGAGTTATCTGACACAACATTTTTTTTTACACGTGCCCTTTTCTATATTTGGGATATTATGACGTAGATTCATCACTATTTAAGAGTGTAGCTGTCGAAATAAGACCACAAAGCATTTCTTCAAGAGCTACAAGCAAGAGCTCCTCTCATCAGTACCTACCTAGAAGCTTACCAGACCTTCTCTAAGATGTAAGTTATTTTTGATTCTACTATTCGATCCCTCAACTATTCAGTAAATTTACTATTCCATCATTTAACTTTTCAATAACTCTACTATTCAGTCATTCTATGTATTATTCAATAAGAGTAATATCAGATAAAGCAATCTATTATTTGACTGGCCTGTTGGTCTAGTGGTTAGTGACCCTGACTGCTACGCTGGAGGTCGTGGGTTCGATTCCCACCCAGGACAAATGTTTGTGTGATGAGCACGGTCATTTGTTCTGTGTGTAATTTATCTATAATATGTATGTATTTAGAAATATATAAGTATGTTTATCAGCTGTCTAGTACTCATAACACAAGCTCTGCTTAGCTTGAGACTAGACGGTGTTATGTGATAGTTGTGGAATATTATTATTCAACTATTCAAACATTCATCATTTCATTTTAGAATTAGAATTAAATAAATGATAATAAATTCAATAAAACTATATTAATTTGTTTGTTGATAAATTGTTCATCTACTAACATTTGCTCATTTAATTACATTAAAGGAAAATATAATTCTCAAACATGTGTACAGCCATGTCAGAGACTTACAGGGTTCAAATTTTAACATCAGGTTATCTACTAGGCACTCGATAAGAAGATTGATAAATTGGCACTACTATTTATATTTAATAAAACTTTCTTTTTTTTTTTTAGGTCTAAGTGTAATGCAGACCAGCTTTTCCCGTCTGATGATGATGATTCGGCATCGGAAACGGCAGTGGTGAAGGCAAAGCTGGAGAAAAAGAAGCGCAAGGTGTCGCATAAGTCAACCGAGTGCCAGCCGTCAACCAGTAAGAAGTCCAAACCACCCACTAAATCAACAGCCAGCGATTTATTTGGAAGCGATTCTGAAGACGAAAACTTGGAGGCAACGGGTAAAAAAATACAGCCAATCTACTCTTATATTACCCGTAGATTGGCGAACGGTTTTTCGAGGCAGATAGATGAAAAAAAATCAGGCAGTTATTATACAGAGTTAAAAATATATAAGTGTGACGACATTGAACGAGTGACACCGGTAAATAGGTGGCGTCACTCAGTCGTGACAATTAAAAATAAGTGTGAAACGGAGTCCGAGTCTTGGAAGCACTTAAGTGAATATGTTAAGAGTGTTAGAAAAGAGTTTAATGACTGTCCACGTACGTTCATTAGTTCGTATCAATAACAATCAACTCTATTCGACCTACGAACTTATATCTTATTTTATAAACTAAATACATATATTATTAAAAAAACTTACACTACATATATTTATCCACAAAATGTAGTGTTACTTAATTGTATTCAGGTAAAATGAATATATTATGCTCTATTATGTACTTACCTAATCATTATTTAATCATTATAATTACCTATAATCAATATTGTTTAATCACTATGCTCTGTATTGTTTATTTTTATTGAATAAATATTTCAAGTTCATGTATTTTCTTCTTTTCAGTTGAACCACCAGTTCATTCATCGTCAAATACTAATGTTATAATATGCGATAAATGCAAAATTGAGATCCCAGTACACGAATATAGATATCATAAGAGAACTAATATTCATAAATCAAATTGTTTAATCAAGTCAAAATTTTCAAATATTGATATTATAGCCACAGCATTTAAAAATAGAATAATGACTTATCGCTTAAATCCATCTCAAGAAGATGAGTACCTTCTAGCAGAGGCGTTCTTAGATGGAAAGCGAGACGATGTTTTAAAAATTATTGAATTAATATTATTGAAACATGGCTGTATTAAAGTGAACTTCGAGTTGTTTGCTTATTTTGAGTTACCCGTATCAGGTGAGCAGCAACTGAAGTCATTTAATACAAAATATAAAACCATATACAAAAATACTGATTATGATGAATTATATTCAAATATACGAGAGAATTATAAAATGAAATTAGCAGAATTTGAGCATTGCAAATCTGGATGGGCCTTTATGTCTGTAAGTCATCTAGAAATTAATGTTAATAAGTATTCACCCATGCGAGGTGGATCTTACATCGACTTGCCTACTAAAATTAAGAATACAAAGAGCTGTTTGAACATACAAAATAGTGATAATTATTGTTTTTTGTGGAGCATAGCTGCAGCGTTATTTCCAGCTAAAAATAACGTCTGTAGACCAAGCTCATACCCGAATGTAAATTTGATATTTAATACACAGGGAATGTCATTTCCCCCTTCACATAAAGATATTCTGTTGTTTGAAAAAAATAATTGCGAAATAAGTGTAAATATTTACGGATTAGACAAGCATCATAATGTTACTGGTCCTTTATATGTTACCAGTAGCAAGAGAATTAAACATGTCAACTTGCTGTATTTAGAACAGAACGCCAACGCTCATTACTGTTTGATTAAAGACCTTATGCGTCTAGTCAAACGACAGGTTTCACGTCATAAAGGTCAAATGTATTTATGTGAAACATGTCTACAGTTTTATACTAGTGAAACGAAATACGCTTCACATAATTGCTCTAAGGTAATAACGTTATTACCAGAAAAGAACAGTTTTTTGAAATTCAGACATTATGAGAGACAGCAAAGAATTAACTTTGTTATATATGCTGATTTTGAATGTTTATTATCCGATTTTAAGGAACCAAATCCCGATAAAAGTACCGTAAGAAATAAATGTCATCAACCATCTTGTTTTGGATATTATATATGTTGTTCCCATGACAAAAGCTTGAATAAATTTGTTTCATACAGGGGAATAGATTGTGTACAAGAATTTATTAAGGGAATTATTAAGGACACCCAGTTAATTCATAAGATTTTACTTACAAAAAAGCCCATGAAACCAATGACTAACGAACAAATTAACGATTATCATAGTGCAACTATATGTCACATATGCAAGCAATTATTATTTGATGACAAAGTCCGTGACCATGATCATATTACATCTGAATATAGAGGTGCAGCTCATTCACATTGTAATATATCATTTAAAGTATGTTCATTCATACCCGTTATATTTCATAATTTATCTGGTTATGATGCCCACATATTTATCACAGAATTGTCTAAATACGAAGGTGAAATAAAAGTTATACCTAAAACAAAAGAAAAGTATTTGTCTATAACAAAAATTATGAAATCAGATAACCATAGAATGCCCGTCCAAATTAAATTTATAGATTCTTTTCAGTTTCTTAGTTCAAGTATTGATACATTGGCTAAAAGTTTATCTGACAAGGATTTCGTGCATTTATTGTCCCATTATTCTCGCAAGGACCAATTTGATTTAATAAGAAGCAAAGGTATATATCCGTATGAATATATTAATACATGGGAGAAATATAATGAAACAGAACTTCCATCCAAAGATTGTTTTTATAACAGCTTGCTAATGAAAAATATAACGGATCATGAATATGAACATGCACATACTGTTTGGAAATCTTTTAATATTGGTTCCATCGGTGAATACACTGATCTATATTTAAAAGGTGATGTACTTTTGCTATGTGATGTATTCGAAAATTTTAGAAACTTATGTTTAGAGAATTATAAGCTTGATCCTGCATATTATGTTACTTCACCTAGTCTGAGTTGGGATGCTATGCTTTTTTGCACAGGCGTTGAACTAGAGCTGATTAATGATTTAGAAATTTATCAAATGTTAGAAAAAGGAATACGTGGTGGGTTAGTACAGTGCACTCATCGATATGCTGAAGCCAATAACGTTTACTTACCTCAATTTGATGATTCCAAACCTTCAACATATTTAATATATCTTGACTGTAACAATCTTTACGGTTATGCAATGACCAAGATGTTACCTATATCAGATTTTAAATTTGCGGAACAGGATGATATTGCCAATTTTAATTTGTTTGATATTCCTGACGATAATAATCACGGTTATATTTTAGAAGTTGATATGATGTATCCAGATCATTTGCATAATTTGCATAGTGACTTGCCCTTCGCTCCAGAAAAATTTATACCTATTGGAGGGAAGACACCTAAATTAATTGCTAATTTGTACGATAAATATAATTACATAATACATTATGTTCACTTGAAGGAATGTCTTAGAAACGGTCTAGTATTAAAAAAAATTCATAGAATACTTCAATTTCGACAAGACAACTTTTTAAAAACATATATTGACTTAAATACTAAATTACGTCAAGCAGCTTCAACACCATTTGAAAAAGATTTCTTCAAGCTTTTAAATAACTCAATATTTGGTAAGACAATTGAAAATAAACGGAAACAGGTTGATGTTAAGTTAGTTACTAGATGGAATGATGATTGCAATAAAACAAATAAGTCACTAGGTGCAGAGAAGTTGATTACAAAACCAAATCTAAAAAGTATTTCTGTTTTTAATGAAAATTTTATTGCAGTTCAACTAAGTCACGAAAAGCTTATTTTAGATAGACCGATATATATTGGATTTACTGTGCTTGAATACTCAAAACAGCATTTGTATAATTTCCATTACAATTTCATTAGAAATAATTATGATGATAATGCCAAACTATGTTATACCGATACTGATAGCTTACTGTACTTAATACAGACACCTGATTTTTATAAAGATATGAATGATAATATACATGAATTTGACACTAGCAATTTTGAGGTTAATAACCCTTATGGTATACCAAAAGTGAATGAAAAAGTACCTGGTTTATTTAAGGACGAATTGGGAGGTGATATTATCACGGAATTTATTGGATTAAGAGCAAAACTTTACTCCATTAAAACGCTAAAAACCCAAATTAAAAAAGCTAAAGGAGTATCAAAACCAATTACAAAAAGTTTGAATACATCCAACTACAAGGAAGCATTATTTAACAACGTTGAATTAAAGCGTAAAATGAATATGATCAAATCCATTAAACATGTATTATATTCACAAACAGTTAATAAAGTAGTTTTGAAAAGAGTTGATGATAAAGTACAAGTTCAGTCAAATCATATAAATACGCTACCTTGGGGTCATTGTGATGCTGTCTTGTAAAAGGTTTAGGTATAAAATATGTGATTTGTTAATAAGTAATATCTGTAAGTAATGGTTTCATTGAACGCATTTATAAACACTATTTTTATTTGTTGTATGTTCTTATAAACCTGTTTAGACTACTATGATCATTTTGTTTTTATAACAAAGTCATGTATTTACTAATTTAATATCTATAACTTAATTAACTTTTGGCATGTAACATGTTTTATTATATTTAAATAAAATATTTAACTTTTAAACCTGTTTTTTATTATTGTTGTATAAAATAAATGACAAGCCCTTATTTTTTATGTTACTAACTAATTTAATAAATAAAATACATACAATATTTTTAGGTACCCTATTTAATATGTAAGATGAGAATAGCATCGTTCTTGCATACAAAACATTCTTGACTTTATTTTATTTTTTAATTCACACTAATATTTTGGATTTGTACCTACCTATATATGTGAATGTTAAACAGTATTTGAATTAATCGACAAGATGAAGTTGATCAAGCAACCCATATCCCTAAATGTTAATAATATAAGATTAAGTGACTCTGCCCACCACATCAGACATAGCACTTTATTGCCGAATACCATTCGATGTGTAATATGTGGTCCCTCGAACTGCGGTAAAACGAATGTTATGATTAGTTTACTGCTGCATGAAAATGGGCTCAAATTTAGAAATCTGTATCTTTACTCGAAAACTTCTTTTCAACCTAAATACCGTTTCTTGACTGAAGTATTGAAAAGAGTACCTCAGGTTAATTTCTACGAGTTCAATGATGATAAAGATGTAATTTCTCCGAGTGAAGCTTTAACAAATTCTGTATTTATTTTCGATGATGTTGCTTGTGAAAATCAAATAAATATCCGTAATTATTTCTGTATGGGTAGACATAAACAAATAGATTGTTTCTATTTGTCTCAAACCTATTCTAAAATTCCAAAGCAATTGTTACGTGACAATGTTAACTTTCTTATTATATTCAAACAAGATGATGTGAATTTAAAGCATATTTATGAAGAGCATGTTAGTTCTGATTTACAATGGAAGGAGTTCAGATATCTTTGTCAAACTGTTTGGAGTAAACCTTATAATTTTCTACTTATTAATAAAGAATCGTCATTAAATAACGGAAGGTACAGACAGAATTTTGATACGTTTATTAAATTTGACTGACTGTTTATATGTACATATAAGTAATTAACATGCAAAATCAAATTCAGTATAATTTGTTCTTTAGCTTAATACAGTTGTTATAATAGGTACAACATGGAGAAAAATATTAAAATAGAATTAATGAAGTCTGTAGACTCCATAAAGACTAAAATAAAACAAATTAAAAACCAGGAACACTCAATGAACTTGTCACTTGACAAAATATTAAAACCTGTCACAGATCCCCTTAAAACCCTAGTTGATTCGAACAAAACAATAGAAAAAATACAAAATTTAGAAAATACACACTCTAATTTTGAAAACATGAAATTGGATGACATTAATACTAGCTCATCTACAAATTTTGAAGAATGCTGCGATCCAGAATTAAATTCTGTGCAGTTCGTTAAAAAGTCTCCCCACACAGAATTACTGGAAGATTTAGAAATGTCAGGCTGTGATATCCATGATATTTATGATGGGGTAAATATACCATTTGGAATAAGGAGTGTAAACAAAAAATTACTAATGGGTAATTCAATTGTTTCATTTTCTAAAATAGATAGTGTGAATGATGACAATGTCATTTTCATTAAAGTTGGTGACAAAAGCTACAATTTAACCCCTGGTTTAAAAGAACTTTTACTTCGAAGAAAACCTGATTTGAAACTAATATCGAGCAAAGATAAACTTGTCTATAAAGATATGTTGCATTATACAAATGCGCATAAGAGAGATTTCAATCCTAATGGACAAATTAGAGGCGATAAAGGTATAAAATATCGTGAAATAATTAGACCATTGTTTTCTGAATCGTTAAACAATAATATTATCACTAAATTTGGGGGAAGCTTACCAACGCTAAAGAAATACAAAAATAACACTGACTTGGTATATTGGGATGATCCTAACGAACTGGTTGATAGATTGAAACTATTAATTGCTTCCCGAGATGCTGGTAATACAAACCATGATAATGAAATTTTATCAATAATTGAAGAATTAAAAGAAGCTGATATAATTAAATAATAAATAGTCATAATGACATTATTTTTATTCAGTATAATAGCAGAGTTCAAGACAAGTATACTAAATTGTGAACATGAGCAAAGCTGACGTGGTAAACGAAATTCATAAAAATGCGAGGGTGAACTATCCACGAAGACATGTTATCATGAAAGATATAGATGACTTGTGGCAAGCAGACTTAATTGATATGCAATTAATTTCAAAAGAAAATAAAAATTACAGATATATTCTTGTCGTTATTGATACATTTTCAAAATATGCTTGGGCCTTTCCTATGAGAAGTAAAAACAAAGAGGATGTGTGTAACTCTTTCAAAACTTTGTTGGATAAAGGGCGTGTTCCTAAAAATCTGCAAACAGATAATGGAGCAGAATTTTATAATAACAAATTTCAAAAGCTTATGAAATCATATAATATTAACCATTATTCAACCTTCTCAACAAAAAAGGCTTCGATAGTTGAACGATTTATCAGGACATTGAAATCTAAAGTTTATAAGGAATTTAGTTTAAAAGGCAATTACAATTGGATAAATAATACTCTAAATGATGTTATTTGCAAATACAATCACACTCACCATCGCACTATTAATGAAATCCCTGCTAATGTGGACAATATTAATAAAAAAATTATATTAGAAAGGTATTTAAAGTTGCTAAAAAAATATAATTTAAAAAGCAAGTACAAAGTAGGTGATTATGTGCGTATCAGTAAATACAAAGGAACATTTGAAAAAGGTTACACTCCCAACTGGTCAACAGAAATATTTAAAATTCGTAAAATACAAAAAACAACTCCCATAACTTACTTAATTGAAGATACTATCAGAGGTCACCCTATTTTAGGCGCATTTTATACACAAGAACTTCAAAAAACAAAACATCCCAATGTATATCTAGTTGAGAAAGTTCTTAGAAGAAAAGGTAACAGAGTTTTAGTAAAATGGTTGGGTTTGTCTTCAGCTGAAAGCAGTTGGATTGATAAATCGAATGTAATATTATAAATAATTTTAACATCAAACTCGAATTGCATAACTATTTATTAAAGTATTCAAACCGGAATCATCAGTGTTATAATGTGTTTTGGTGAGAGTAGTCTTCTCAATTGGCTTATTAATAATTTACCATTTGAATTACACTTACCAGGATATAATTACTGTGGTCCTGGTACTAAATTAATAAAAAGACTTGCACAAGGAGATAACGGTGTAAATAAGTTGGACGAATATTGCAAAGATCATGATATTGCATATCACAAGTCGCCAAACTTGAAAGATCGACATAAAGCTGATTTAATTTTGTTAAAAATGGCGAAACAGCGAGCGGTTGCTTCCGATGCCAGTATAGGCGAAAAACTCGCGGCACGCTTAGTAAGTAAGGCTATGTCGACAAAAATTAAAACTGGGGCTGGTTTGAGGAAAAAGCGTTCCCCAAAAGTTACATCTGGAAAAGGATTAAAAAGTAAATTAAAAACTGTTATTACAAAAGCAAAAAGACACATAAAAAAATTAAAACCTAAGAGCAAGAAAATGGCTATAGAATTAGCTATTGCCGCTACCAGAGAATTAGCTGATGATTTATCGATTAAGCTCCCTCGTGTTATTCCTATTCCAAAAACTGGGGGAGTACTACCTTTGATTCCTATTTTTGCGGGATTATCAGCGGCAGGAGCTTTAGCAGGCGGTGCAGCTGGTATTGCTAAAACCATAAATGAATTCAAAATGGCTAAAAAGCTGTATGAGGAATCGAGGAGACACAATGAAAAAATGGAAGCTCTATGTATTGGGAAAGGACTACACCTTAAACCACATAAGGGCGGCCTTGGAATTTTTGTATCAAAAGAAAAAAACTAAGATATCGGCTACCCAAACGGGCCTTAACTAACTTTGACATTTTAAAATATGGAAATAGAATTCCTTATTTTAGAGGTGTCTTTATGAGAAATGAGCTCCCTAAATATCCATATAAAAAAGAATGTGGAGTTATTAATTTAGATAGTTCTAAAAATCCTGGTTCTCATTGGGTAGCCTATGCAAAATATAATGATTATGTTGAGTATTTCGACAGTTATGGAAATCTTAAACCTCCAAAGGAATTTATAAAATATGTAGGTTCTAACATTCAATATAATTATGAAAATATACAACGTGATCACCCCTTCAACTGTGGACATCTGTGTTTAAATTTCTTAAATCATTTTTGGTATAATCAAGAAATAAAATAAACAGGATCATTTAAAAGAGTTCAGTATGCAAGCATGTCTACTACGGTTACCATCTCTGGAAATAAATCAGAACTGGTCTCGTATTTTCAACCACCTCTTCATTTATCTGATCAATACGAGTGCGGTTTACTATACTTTTCAGTATTAAAAACAAGGCCGAATGTGCCCGTTAATAACAGCAGTTTAACAGCTGTAATCAGAATCGAATGTGATCTTGTGCACGGTTCATATTACAACGGATTACCGACTCATTTTATTCATGAATTCATATCTGATACTGCTTCAAGTCACGGCTACGCAGAAATACCCCAGAACGTTATTTACTTTCCAGTGAATAAAAATATAATTTCATCTATATCTGTTAAGATTGTTGATCAACTTGGTAATAGTATTAACTTTGGTGAAGAACATATTCAATTACGCCTTCATTTAAGAAAAATAAAATGATAATATATTATAAAAACACTCCTGTGAAAATCAAACGTCTTATTCCATCTACGACCATTAAGGTGCATAGACGTAAGAAAAAAGTGAAGAAATTGAGTGAAGCAAATAAAGCTTTTCTTAAAGCTTTAGGTTTTAAAGTATGAATATACTACAAATTACTGAATTACCTCACTTTGATAGTTCGATTGAAAGCTATGAAGTCCACACATACAATCCCTACACTAACAGCTTTAGAGAAAACGATGAAATCAGAATTCCCATACACCAACAAGACATTTACGTGTTACCATCAGCCAGTTCAATTTACGTCGAGGGTCAAGCAAAGTTCTTCGACAAAGATGGAAAACCGATTAAGAAAAATATTACGTTCAGTAACAACCCTGTTATGTTTTTGTTTCAAGATATCAGATACGAAATAAATGGCATTGAAATAGATCGCATTAAAAATTCTGGAATAACGTCAACAATAAAGTCATACGTTTCAATGAATGATGGAGAAAATAAAGTGGCTGCTTTGTGGGGTTGGAATCTAGATGGATTCAAAAGTGATGGTCATTTTAGTGCTATTGTACCTCTTAATAAGATTTTAGGATTTGCGGAGGATTACAATAAAATTGTGATAAATTGTAAACATGAACTTATTTTGAATAGAAGTAACTCTAACTTAAACAGTATCATAGCAAGTGATGATATTGCGCATTTTCAAATAGACATACAAAGATTGCAATGGCGTGTACCACATATAAAAGTGTCAGACCGTGAACGACTGACACTACTAAAACACTTGGAAAGAGATAAACCTATTCAAATGGCGTTTCGAAATTGGGATTTATATGAATATCCTTTGCTCCCTAAAACTACAAAACATTCTTGGTCAGTTAAGACTGCATCGCAATTAGAGAAACCTCGATATGTAATTTTTTGCTTGCAAACCAACAGAAAAAATAATAAAACCAAAGACAGTTCTCTGTTTGATCACTGTGGGGTTACTAATGTAACACTATTTTTGAATTCGCAGTATTATCCTTACGAGTCTCTAAGCTTAAATTTTTCTGAGAACAAATACAATATATTATATGAAATGTACGTGAAATTTCGTCAGTCGTATTACAATTGTCCTGCAGACCCCTTGCTTAATTTGGTTGATTTCAAGGAGAAGGCCCCTCTCTTTATTATAGACTGTTCAAGACAAAACGATAGTTTGAAAACAGGTCCCGTAGATGTACGGTTGGAGATTGAATGTTCAGCGCCCATACCAGATAACACAACTGGATATTGTTTAATTATTAACGATCGACTTGTGGAATATAAACCTCTAAGTAACATAGTGCGCAGATTATCATGACAGCCATTGTAGATGTTCAAGGTTTTAAAACAGAAACAAATGAATTTATCATTAAAGAATTTGCTGTATTATTGAATAAAAAAATTCAGGTGTTTTTAATTAAGCCACCATTTCCATTTTACGATTTGACGAAACCAGAAAAACGACAAGTCAGTTGGATTGAACGTAATAGAAGGATATACTGGAGAGACGGATTTGTGCCCTACTCAAATCATCAGAATTTGATTGTAGATATTTTAAGAGATAAAAGTGTTTACACCAAAGGTTTAGAAAAAGTGTTGTGGTTAAAAAATATTTTGAATAACAATAATAATATAAATAATTTAGAAGATGAAGGTTGTCCTAATTTATTAAGCTTGTACAATAAATATGAACATTCTCATGATGTGTATAGTTGTATTTATCATAATCAAATATGTGCTTTAAAAAATGTAATATGTTTAAATAAATGGTGTATAGATAATAAATTTTTGAAATAAATATTTGATTGTTTCATTTCAAATCCTCTATCCCTACCAATCCCATCAAATCTTAATCATTATAAATTGCTGGCTATCGCAGTACGATATCATTTCACCTTTATAATTATCTGTATGAAGAACTATATAGCAAGTGAACAGAACATGTCTCAAAAAAAATATAGCCCTCGTTATGATATGTATAATGTGTATAAAATGCGTGAAATTTCGTTCAGACATTATTGGGCAACGGCTAATTCAAGGAGAAGGTTGGTGATGGAAATGGCTGAAGCCGGATTTTTTTATTATGGAAATAGTGTAAATGATAAAGCAGCGTGTTTCTCATGTGGAGGTGTTATAGAAGATTGGGAGATTTACGAAGATCCTTGGATGCAACATGCTATACATTTTCCTCGATGTTTTTATTTGAATGCGGTGAAAGGAATATATTATATTAATAACTGTCTGAAACCATTACTCTATTAGAATATGCGCTATTGCATTGTGCTCCGAGTCGAATTATATCTATCCTATTAGAATACATTATGTCTACAATGCGACATTGCACTTAAAATGAGTTAATTTTGTGTATATATTATAGAGATGTCGTGTATTTGGAAAATATTCACAAACTTATACTTAAAAACGAATCTGGTGAAGATCTTCGCACATTCGTTAAAGTTATCGACAAGCAGGCTGAAAATGAAAAATTGATAGTGAATTCGTCAAAGACTAGTGGGAGTAGTATATCGACAGCAGCAGCAGATTTATTCCATCAGGAGAGTGATACAGCGCATGAGTCAGTTTGCAGGTATGCATTCGAAGATATTGATTGCTACCAGATACTGCCAGGAAATGAAATTTGTTTCATATAAATTGTACATTATTTGTAATGTAGAACACAAATAAATTGTTAAATTAACATTATTTTTAGTTTTATTTAATAAAAGACTTGTGACACCCCTAAGACCAATCACACAGTTTTATACTTGAATCATTATCCATTTAGATTGTAATACTGATCTGAATTTAATTAGGCTATCGTATCGAATAGAGTATACCGGCTGTTGCTTGAATTTCTTGCGCGTGTCAATGAATAAAATTGTTGAATGAACGTACCTACTAATTTAACAATGATAAATTAGAATGCACATATTGAATGAATAAACATAGGTGTCACTAGATCATTCTTTTGAATAAAATGAATGATGGTGTGAATTGGGTGTTTCTGGATCTCCTCTGATCCAGAAACCCCAATTTACACCTACTTGCGCGGACTCTAGATTATTGGGATTATTCACAGATTGGCGATTATTATCTGCAACGATTAAAATTCGATTATTTGTTTTTAATTAATACATATCATAAATAATTATGGCTGACCATCTTTACATATCGAGACCCCTCCGTGCCCCGGAAAGCACGTTAAGCAGTTGGTCCCGGCTGTTATTCGTGGACCTTTGACAGTCGTTACGGATAGTCAGAAGCCCGAAAGTTTGACAACCAGTCTTGTCAAGGGGTATCGTATTACCTAGTAACTGGGTTGTGGAGGTCAGATAGGCAGTCGCTCCATGGTACTGGTATTCAGCTGCATCCGGTTAGACTGGAAGCCAACCCCAACATAGTTGGGAAAAGGCTAGGCAAATGATATTGCTTAGTGATAAATAGAAACTTAACTACGTAGTTAAATAACTTATGTCTCGTTAAAAAGTATTAACAAGCCATTTTGTGATCACCACAATAAAAACCCATATTTATTGCTACCTCTTAAGTTTAATAAGACATTATTGACTCATACAGAGATATGTAGACATACTCGTATATAAGTGGTCATCAAACATTGTAAGCATTATTTATGATTGAGATGTCATTTGTATAGATATTTATTCATAACCAGAAGCAAAATGTTGTTGGGGTTTTTCCATTAGGAATTTATCAGTAGTGAATCGGTAGATTAAATGACAGGTGACATCAAGATGAAGATGGAGGGTCGAACTTGACTCTTCCCGAAATGACTGACCTGCTGCTGAGACGCGTGTGGAAAAGGGACAGGAAGGTCTTTGACCAGCAGTGGGACATCACAGGTTAAATATATAGATAGAATTCTGGTTGGACCTATACAATACATTTATGCGTATTCCGTAGCATTTATCTAGTATTTTGTTTTGTTAAACAGAAGTTAATATTGTAAGAAAAAGTTACTTTAAAAAGAAACAATTTAAATTAAATCGATTGTAAACAAAGACCAAATTGTTAAAAAAAAATTGGTTTCTCACACACAATATCGTATACCACAATTCTCAAAAGAGACCAAAATCATTTCTGTAAAGCACGATTCAATTACCTCTACCGCCCCTAAATATCGAATCGAATCATCTTCAAAAATCGCATCGTATAAACGTCCCGACGTAATTAAAGGTGCTTCGAATAAGTTCGTCCCCTCACGAGGTAGCAATCTCGACCACCATCAATAACGAATTACTTTTGTTGATATCGCCATACTATATCGCCATCACATTAGACTAATATAATGCTTGCTATACAATACGGATGCTCTAGAGTGTAGAAAGTCTAATTTCTTTCATGTTGTCATTAAGAAATATTTGGGCTGACGATTCAGTTTTGTAGCATGTTTTTTTTGTTGCTTCGCCCGCTTAGAGGTCAAAAAATTATCCCAGAAGAAAGTACCTACTACCGGGATAATAAGTGTCTTATTTCTTAACCCCAGTCATGGTCTTATGTGTGCCAAATTGCATCGAAATCAGTTCAGCCGTTGAGGCGTGAAAAGTTGCCAGACAGACAGACAGATTCAAAATCTTATTTATATTATTAGGACTATAATGTAAATATGTTTCTAAAATTTTAAATGATGGTACACGCGACAACAATTAAGCTACTAGCAGCGCTCCGCGGTTTCACCCGCATAAGTTTCGATCCCGTGGGAATATCGGTATAAAAAGTACCCTATGTGTTAATCCTGGTTATAGACTATCAGTGTGCCAAATTTAATCCAAATCTGTTCAGTCGTTTGTGCGTGAAGAAGTAACAAACATATAAACACACTCATTTACAAACTTTCGCCTTTATAATATTATAGTGTGATACACATCCAGTATACGTTGAGTTCTCATTGTACGAAAAGCCTATAAAATGCGAGGTCAACTAAAGCTGGAAATGTTGATATGTCGTCGTATGTACACTCTATAATCAACTAAACTTTTCAAAATCATTTGACGACCTCTAATTTTATTAACAATATTTTGAAACTCAATTAAGATCTAGAACCATCAGCTGCCATTTTATCAATAAAATTAGGTACGCAAGACGCATGTACCTATACCTAATGATGTCTTGGTTTTACTGTAACATAATGGAAGACCCAACCAACCAACCTGCAATGGGCCCGCGTGGGGGATTATGGCCCACTCCCTCTCACAGAAAGAGGAGGACTGTGGCCCAGCAGTGGGAACATTATAAGCTAATGCAAGTTAAGTAATACAGTTATTCAAATTGTCTATGATAAGATATTGATTAGACATGGTACCTTTGATGACGATGTAGCAATTTCATTTTTGTATAAGCTCCTAGGAATCTGGATTATAATTCATGCAGTAATGTAACTCCAGGTTAGTTTTCCACAAGACCAGACTCTCTAACACTTAAGAAAATCTACGACATCCTCAATAATTTTATCTGGAACACTTGCTCCTGATTTCTCAATGTTATCATCGTACATTCGACCGCGTTGGTTTCAAAACAACTAATAAAATTAATAGTTCTGTTAGTCTGTACACATCTCAGCCATGTGTAAGTCGGTAACAATTTGTTATGGCCATTAATTTGTCCATCGTAGCCCGATTGAGCCTAGTTTCCACAACGCACGGCTAAATATTGTGCGTGGTACGGGTAATGGGCGTTAGCGGTAAGCTCTGATGGATTACTGTCAATATTTTCTTTCTGGAATCAATAAATGATGATTATCCCATGGAAACAGTCCCTAAACATTATTATTATGAACAATTTATTATATTTTTAATCCCACTCTGACTTACATCTCTTTTATGTATGTTTTGCCATCACATAAGATCATTAGTGATTGATTGTAAGTAGGTAATATAATATCGATTAAAAAAGTTTGGAAGCAGTAATTATCGAACGCTGAATATGGATCACTCCACAAACTCAAACGACCATTCATTCAGGTGATAAGGTCATTTTCATCACGCTTGGAGGATATACAGCTAAAGTTAATTAAAGCCTAGGTCACGACAACTTATAACCAAGTGTCATATAACGTAAATGCCACCATTGTTACAGTAATTATGCCTCAGTAATGCAACGTAACGGCTAGAATTCAATTACGCTTACCAATTATCACTTAAACCATACAAAAAATCGAATAAGCTGCGGCAATACGAACTTCGCTATTCCGATATCAATAACACATTAACATTGGATAACCGTTAATTGACCGAGCGCGGTGACATTTCACCGCGGGAGCCTCACACACGCGGCCCCTTTGATCTTCAGCGGCCATCTTGCGTCTTCCACGTCACAAAGAGCACCGCCGCGATTAAATTCGTACGTACAGCAATGCGACACTCGTCTATTAGGTGACCGTTGCTAGTTTTTGAGCGGCACCTTTTAGGACCCTTATAAGGTCTAATTAGGAAATTTAATAATTGTTGAATTTCGATGAAACGTGTGAGGCACTGTTTACGATGGTATATGACAGAGTATTTGAGGTATGTCGGTTGCTTTGTGCCAATTCCGCTTGCACCTTCCGTTGTGACTTAATTTATGTTACGTTTTATTGTTTTTTGATGTCATTAGTGACATGACAGTATCTTGAAATGTCTCGTTTATATTCCTATTGCATACTCTGTTGAGAAAAAAGTGTAACATTGCTGATATTTTTAAGACTATAAAGGGTTCCGCTTTATTATGCCCCGTCGTTGGCGGCTACAAATGCTCTGTCATTTAACATGTGTTTAATAACAGTCACCTGGTCTGGTTAATTGTATCTATCATTGAAATTATGTGTTTGACTTTTGAAGAGCTCATTAATGTCTTAGATGACCATTCCAGTTATCTTATACGCACCTTAGCGAGTCTCGTCACTTGGTATAAAACAACTCATACAGGAAGCCTCAGCTATGATACTATAGTTTTTAATCTGCTTGCTATAAAAAAAAACTGTGACATAGCTATAACGAATAAGTGCAGTGGTGTCCCAGTGGTAATGGCCCCGACTTACGGGTTGTAGGTCGTGAGTTCGAACACAGGCTATGCATCTTTACTTTGTGTAAATCATTTCATCACTACTGCTCTCAAAACGGTGAAGGAAAACATCGTAAGGAAACCGGCATGTCCTAGAACCAAAAACTCGAAGACATGTGACATATATCAACAAGCACTGGGCCCACGTGGTAGATTATGGTCCACTCCCTCTCACACAGAGAGGAGGCCTGTACTCCAGCAGTGGGCTCTTTATGTAGGCTGATTATGCTGTAAGGAATTCCAGATATAGAAACAAAAATAGGTACCTACCTACCTATAAAACTAAAAATCGTCTTCAAATCATCAAGAACCTGATGATAGAAAAATGTATAATAAGGCTATTAATGTAAATGTCTTTTAATATTATTTCAATGACGATGCAACTGTCAAAATTTCGATAACAGCTAAACTCAAAACTGGTAATCAAATGAAATTATTTATTCTGTAAATAGGATATTGAAATCACTTATACACGTCATATTATAAAAAATAACTAGATTAGGTCGGTGTTTCCTATCTGACTACTCTGAGAAGAAAGGTCGAAACAAACTCAGAGGTCAGTCTCTTTTAAAGTCCAGACATAATCTTGGTCAGACCATGTGAAGACCATGTAGATTGATGTCACATAGATTTGAGTGGACGAGTCCAGTCTGTGCAAGCATTTGTAATCGCGTAGCTCAACCCAGAACTTGAGGAGCTTAACGACTCGACGAACAATACCAAAGGAAGGACATTTGGGTAGGCCGCATAAAGTACTCGAACTGCCAGACCAACATTAACCATATTATTTTTCGCTTACATTAAAAGCCACACATAGACTCCACCAAACGCAGACAGTGCATAATGAATTGGCCACACAATATTGTGACAGTATCTTAAAGAGTAGATGGCTTAATTAACGTTATGACGCAAGACTTTTATAACAAGCTCTAGGAGCTTGTTATGAAAGTTTCGTTAAATGTCTATTATGATACAAGATTACTTCAAGATTGCAATCTTTGTACAAAAACGCTAATGAAGCACTTTGAGACTTTTCGTTTAAATTTTTAGTTTTAATTAACTCCAAAAATCTGCTGTTAAAAATCCGTTGGCGAGAAGCCGTGTGTATGTAAGTCCTTTGACGTTTTAGAACGTATTGTCCAAAAATTAGGTCTGCTGAACCCAGCCTCAAAATTCTCAGTCAAACTTGCTACTTATCTGCAACAATGTTTCAATTTCCTTTTAATGTTTAAAATAACCTATCTTTGTCATTCCTTACGCAATCATTCTGAAACTGCCTCGTGTTATTATTTAGCTTCAGTATAGAACTGAATAAACTCTGCCACTTATTTCTTTCCATTATTCAATTTTAATCTTAAACTAGTTAGCAATTCGTTATGCATTAGGATTTTCCTCGGTCACTCCGGTCACCAAGCGTGACGAGGGGAAAGAGCCAGAAACTATGACATCGTAAAAGCTAATTTAGTACAAATGAAAATTAAATGATAAGCTTTATTGTGGCAGATAAGAATATAAAGCTTTATAGCTTCCACTTGCATGTTCTAGTATTTCTTTAGTACGATGAGCTAGTTCAACTGGGACAAAAATAACTGTACCTAATGTAAATTCAAAGGCATAAAGAAAAAAGAAATGAATGAATGAATTGCACCGATCCCAGCTTGGTTAAACCAGACTCGATTAATCGAATGAACCCCAAGATTCGCACTAGCTCCTGTAGCCTCATGTTCATGGTGCTACAGCGACCATTGCATATCAAGGAATAGACCGGGGGGCGCGGTAATTGTAGGGAAGACGTACCCGTAGGATAGGTAAGGATTTAAGAGCCTACCGGATATGCATCCTAGAGTAAGCATTGGACTGGAGAGATGGGTAATTATATCTATGTATGGGCATCTTTTAACGATCTTGCCGCTAGGATGGTTCATTTGCGGTAAAGATGACGCAAAGAAAAACAGAAGCACAGAACAAGTTGGGGAAAAATATGTGTCACATCCACACAAAACAGCCATCGTCCAGCATTATGCTGTAGTACTGTGACAGACGACCCAAAACGCTTGCTGAGACAAGCCAAATCAAGTCAAGTCAGCAAAGTGGTCAAGCATCTTCCTACCCTTTTCCTAACTATATTGGGGTCGGCTTCCAGTCTAACCGGATGCAGCTGAATACTTGCCAGTATTTTACATAGAGCGACTGCCTATCTGACCTTTACAACCCAGTCACTGGGTAACACGATACCCTTTGGTAAGACTGATCAGACTACGTTACAAGCCAGCCAAGTTGCAATTAGTTAAAGTTATTGCCTCCTTATTTCTATCTGTAAGTATGCCTTTAATACAAGTCTTCGCTATTTTCTCTCAAACACTAAAACAATAATTACCTCAATACAATTTCACAAGCAACAACATCTATCACGATCCCACACTCCTTGCCACATCCGTCATAGCAGTGTTGGTGGGTATTGAGAAAACCCAGCCAATTACTGAGATACATATCAAATAATACGAGCACGAAGAAACAGAGACATCCCCACCGTGACCGCGTTTTAATTGAAAAAACTCAATTAAGGTAATTACAGCAGGTACAGCAGGTGGACGTGTGACCAGGCTGTTTTGATTCGAGTTTTGTGGGGTTCCGTGTACAGATTTGATTCGAGAATTCATGTTGAATAAACTGAGGCCTTGGGATGTTGTCTTTTGGATTTCACACATGCAGGTATATTTTAATCTTACCATGGTATTAAAACAATGTTTTGCTTTGAACTGTTGACAGTATTTTAAAAAGACTTGAAAGCAGGAGCTCGTCTTTAGGATGAAAACATTTTGAGGTGATCATGTTAATAGCAGCTGAGATTATGATATTGAACACAAAACTACTTTAGTAAAAAGAGACACTTGATTTGGATTTCATACAATATGTAATTTGATTAATTAGTCATAAAGTCATAAACAATTTCGATATAAGTACACGTGGCCAATTTTTTTTAAGACAACTAGGTATTTCTGTTTTTGCGACTTGATTATTGTTTTTGAAGTACCTATGTGATGTTATTGCGCAAGTATGAGTTATTGTGTACAGTATTAGATTATGTACCTTGAGTTTGCTTTAATTATCATTTAATTTTTGACAAATATTTGTGCGGTTGCTCGTGACGTAGTGGCTTTTAATTTCAAAGAGGTAACAAACAACACTCAAGTCTCCAAAGAATTTTCTCTTAGTGCGACAATATAGCGGTGGATCACCACCCATTAAGACTGGATAGACATAACATAGATTTAGCGTCAATCTCAAGCTGTTACAAAATATCAGCCTCCGTCGTAAACTTCGTCGATACTATCATTTCATCTGCATCATTGCAAATAACGTCCCATTCATTAACAGTGTCTCATTCATACGCATCCGGTGACCACACGCGGCCGGCCATTTTACGGACACTTGTCCCGTCTTTATTGGGAATTCGTGTAATTCAGTAGAACGACGCCACGCCTTTACCGGTCCACTTGTCCCAGAATGCGTTTACTTGGAATATTGACACTTTGTTGGCACAGGCCGGTGAGTTGTTGCTGACGGGAACTTTAAAGATCTTTTATATTTTGGGAAACACGAAAACAGAATGACTTAGCAGTGAGGTTTTATTTGTAGGACCAGCGGGGTAATTGCGTAACACACTATCAGTAGCAATGGGTTTCATTTTGACAGTTCAACAACATTCATTGCGTTATTTACGTTGTTGAGCAGACACATTTATCGAACATATGGAGCAATGGATTAGCAATATAATTCAAAATGATTCAAATTGATAGTAATAGTGTGTTACGCAATTAGGTTGCAGGTGAACAGGAATCAATTAATTTTGAGAAAAGTTTGATACAGGATGGTGAGTTTTGGTCGATGATGGAAAAAATGGTAAGCTTAAAAGCAGAGGTAGATTTGGCCAACAGTGAGGAGGTGTAGGTCGTTGGTTCGAACCCAGTCAGGCGTTACTTTGTGTAATTTATTTCATCACCACTGCTCTTAAAACGGTAAAGGAAAACATCGTGAGGAAACCGGTATGTCCTATAACCAAAAATTCGAAAACATGTGACATCTGTCAATCGCACTAGGCCCGCGTGATGGATTACGACCCACTCCCTCTCACCGAGAGGAGGCTTGTGTCCCAGCAGTATGGTAGTATAGTATAGTGTAGAACATATGCTACGTTTTATTTGTGCAAGCAAGTGAAAAAGAAGCAATTGATATAGAAAACATGGGATTGCCACCCAGTTAGTAGAATAATTGCAAGCAATCAACATTTCAAAGCGGTTTTTTGACTTGTGCAAGCAGTTAAAACATTGTTGTGCATTATCCTAGCCATGGTTGCATATCAGGTATTCTAAAACCAACTTAAAATGGAACTTTACCAGTAAACAACCGGGATTCCTAACATCACTGTTTGGATCCAGTGATAAATTCAAACTGCATGGATGGCTGGAAAAACACATTGGTTACGCCTGAGTTCGAACTAACGACCATCACGTAGCAAGCCAGACAAATGGGCTACTACCGTTCTTATTGGAATTACCAAACGATAAAAAGTGAGAAGGTAATTATGATGACAGGTATTCTATTATTATTCAACGTGTAACGGGAATATTTTTCTAAACACCTTTTATGGTATGTCAAACATTATTTTCATAGCTTTTCGTTTGATGTGCTAAAAGCGCGTTGTTTTACCCTTAGGTAATCACTGTGCCAGGTCACTAGATTAACTGCTACACCAAAGCTGCATCCTAATTGCGTAATGCACTTTCAATCACAATCCGAATAATTTTGTTCGAAAAATGTGTCTGCTCAGCAACTTAAATAACGCAATGAATGTTATTGAACTGCCAAAATGAAAGCCATGTCTACCTTTAGTCTGCTACGCAATTAGCGCGCTGAATACCTAGTAGTTAGTAGTAGCTAGTACCTAAAACGCGTATGTATTTTGATATACAAAATTCTTCGTGAGATGACCTCATTAAGGCATTAGAGGTAGGTACTGGTATGAATGAAAGGAGGACCAAGAGGTATTACAACTTAAGGGAAGAAATCTTATTCCCAGCAGTTGACCATTTCAGGAGTTGATTAACAGCTAACAAAGGTCCTTATTCAAAGTTGTCGGTGTTCATATCCTACACCTTCTATAATTCATAACCGAGTAAGTTGGTACACATCTTGCATTTCTCTTACTTTGTATATTTACTCGAAATAAATCAATGCAAACCGTTTAGCTTGACAGGTTTATTTCACGCTGTGCAAATACAAAATGAATTGAGATGGGTTTAGAACTTTAGATTATTAACTCTGCTGAATTAATTTTGGTTTGGAAGATGTCAGATATTTAATAAAATATTGGGAAAGAGTATCTGATTCCGCTTCCTTTTTTGGGGGTGCACGTTTTTGTAAGGATGCTGTTGTAAATCTTACCTGTTGACAATCCGTGAGTGTTTTAATTAACTACAAATAAATATTTGTTCTCTGTGGTTTGGTATCGAAAGATAAGGAAACAACAAACTATCTCAAACACCGTATATTTATAAAAATAAATCTGCTCAACATAAACACACTCGGTAGACGATAAGGGTCTACCGCAATAAAATGTGGTCCAAATGGAACATTAAGAATTACTAATTTACCTTATTACTTATAAATTAGGTAGGTGACTAATAGTTATATTCTATTATTGCCAGCCAGCTAAAATTTCAGCAGAAAGAGCTAAGGTCATGGCGAGATGGAGATAAACCATTTAAATTAAAAATTATAAATTTCAATTTAAGGTATTACAAATAAATAATACATTTCGGTACCAATGAATTGATGCATAGTTGGGGATAAAGAAGCAGGTTCTTTTGTTCATTACGATTGCATACCGAATGGCATATTTGTATAGCATATTAAACCATGTCAAAAAAAAAAAAAAATTGTGATAATAATGACCACAAAATGTTCTCTGTTTTGGGAAGACTCTCGAAGCAGTGAACTGCGACAAAATAAATAGTCGATGATAATTCTACTACTAAGATGAAATGAGATGATGATGATTTATATGGTGTACATAATAAAAAGTATTCCAATCTATTCTATTCTATGAAATGTAATTACCATACAATTGACGCAGATAAAAACTCTAAATGAAAAAGGCAGAAATAAGAAGTTAAACTAAATATTTTCTTCAGATACTTATAATGAACCATAGACAACGTACCTTAATTTACGTAGTACACGAATAGCAGCTGATGGTAACAATTTGTTTTACGTGCGCCCACTCAATCCAAATTGCACTGTATTTAAACCGAAGGTGCTGGAGTGTGCAATTTCATTTACAACTATCTAAAAAATACGAGTATTTAATATATATATAAATATCTTGTTGATGTAGACAAAACAAATCTGTATAGTAAGATTGCTATGTTTATTTATTTATTTATTTAATACTTCAAGCACAAAAATGTACAGAGGCGGACTTAATGCCATAGGCATTTTCTACCAGTCAACCTTTGGGTGATGCAGAGACAAACAGTGGTAGGTGCAAACATGAAAATTGAGGAATAAATATTTTAAATATAAAGATACACATAAACCTATTAAAACTATGAATATAATATAAACCTAATTACATATAAATATAAGCACAAATAAATATACATAAATACATGAATATACTTCCTAACTAACTAAAAAGAAATAAGAAAAACAATGAGTAAATATTACAGTTGTGATGATCCTGCCAGCTTCTTGCGAATGTGTTCACGAACCTTAACTTTAAATGATAATCGGTTGGTTGCCATCCTGATTTCCTGGGGGAGCGCATTCCACAGAGAGATAGACTGAACGAAGAAGGAAGAGTGAATGAAGTCTGTGCGGTGAGTGGGACATTGGAGAAGACGATTGTGTGATGATCGTAGATTTCTATTGTGGCTGGCGCAAATGTACTGAAAGTGGGGTGCTAGATAACCAGGGGAAGTCGGAGAATCAAGAAATGAGAACAAGGTGGTCAGCGCCCTTAGCTCTCTACGCTGGCGTATGGGCAACCACTTTAGAAGCGACCGATGCGCAGAGACATGATCATATTTACGCAGATTGAAAACGAATCGAATGCAATTATTGAGAAGACGGTCAAGTTTGTTGAGGAGATCTGCATTCAGGTCATAGTAGCACACATCACCATAATCGATGATAGGGAAAATAAGGGACTGCACAAGCATTGTCTTCGTACTTGACGGTAATAAATTTTTCATACGGTACAGAGCCCGCAACGTTCCAGTAACCTTCTGACTCACCCTAGCGACTTGAGTCCGCCAGTTCAGGGTACAATCAATGTGCAAGCCTAGGTCCTTCACGTCAGTACCAAAAGGAACGATCGTACCATTGAAGAGAACTGGCGGCAAAGTTGTACTATCTACCTTACTAATACTGCGAGAACTGCCAATGATGATTGCCTGACACTTCGTAGGGTTAACAGCTAAGCCAAATCTATCGGATTATTAGCAGACTTGAATAAATGTTTAGGTCTATTTCCAAAAATGGAGTAGATAATTAAAATTATAAAAGAAAAAGTAACGAGAAGAATTGTCAAAGTGGCTGGCAAAAAATTTGATTAAGTGGTTATTTGAATGCATTTTACTACTCAAATATTTGGAAGACTTGCCTGACGGAATCAATATTTTATTTTATGGTCAGAGCTTTTTTTAGTATACAGAAAATATGTTCTGGACAGTAACAATCAACTTATCAGCTGCCAATCTCATCATCTCAAAAACTCTTCGATTCCTATAACATTTTACAGTGCGAGGGCACGTCAACGACCCCACGTGGTAAGCTTAAAACGCGTCTATAATTAGCCAATGCTCTCGCTCTGGTTTCTGTCGCGGCCGCTGTAAAAATTAATGTAAACAAATACAATCTCTCACGCCCGGGTGGGCTGACAACCGTACAGATTTAGATAGTCATCGAGACCAATGAATTCTGAAGCATCCTGACGTGTATCCAATTTGGTCAGGCTGTATGAGTCATTGGTTATTTTTTCGGGGTACCGATTGTCATTCGTGCTTTTGTTTGGATTACCGCTGGAGTCACTGTACTTACATGTAGTATCGACGTGTGGTGATTCTTTTGTTTTTTAACGATGAGATTCTTCAAACTTGATTGTGATTTGGGATTTTTTAAACAAAATTTTGTCCTTTCAGCAGCATTTATGAAGCGATACTGTTACATTTTATAATACACAGTCATTAGCAATTTCGCATATCGCAAATCAAGTTTTAGAAAAAGTTCAGCTATGTCGAATTTTGTTTCTGTGATGCTTGTCGTCTTTGTCACTCATGTCTTCGTGACAGTATCTTTCTAAATCTCGGCACCTTGAGTTATGCACTGTAAGATTGTCATTCTAAGATCAATAGTATTAACCAAACTTGCTATGGTTTCAGGAACAGCAAGTTCCTATTGCTTGCTTCAAGTTCAGCTAGTACACCTTTTGATGAATTAACTCCATCTTGCGATCGAATGGACTCTACTGATTTAACCTCCTTGCCTTCATTACAGTCTATAATTTCCATATTACTGAACTCATCAAGATTTTTGATCTGAACTCGCGTTTTAAATATAGAATTTCGTCTCGGTCACCCATGATTATCACACTTGCTATGGTTTCAAGAATCGCACATATAGGTTGCTTCAAGTTCACCTCGTATACCTTTTGAACTTTTAACTCCATCATGCCATCAAATGGAATCTTTTGCCTTGCCTTCATCACAGTCTATAATTTCAACATTATTCACATCATGAAGTTTTTGATCTGAACTCGCGTTTCAAATCGACACATGTTTAATATTAAACAATCAGAATTAAATGTCGGCTCATGTCTTTATACACTGCTCTTATTTATTACTAGTTACCAAATTTCTTTGATCTCTCTAAGTGTTATGCTGACGGGTGGAACGTGACGTTGGATAGCGTACCTTGTTTTTCTTTTAATAAGAATTTTGTAGCAGCTTTTTTCTCTTTGAAGAATATTGTAAAGACATGAATACCACCAACATTTATCCTGTTTAGAAAACCCTCGATAGTTCATGGAAGTGCTGTATAAGAACGAAAGATGACTTCCGTTTGCAAAGTTAATATATACATAGCACATTGTCAAAAGGGGTGAGTGGAGGACCCGCAGAAGAGTACAGGGAAGAACTGAATGAGACTCGCACAGACCAGGGAAGCATAGTACAAAAGAGAAAAGGCCTGTATTCAGCAGTAGGTGGAACAAGGTTACCAATTATGATGATGCTGATGATGATTGTCAACATCAAATTAAGCGTTTGGAGAATCTGACTACTGGGCATCCGTATGGACGCAATGTCGCTGTATTGAAATGCCAAAAATGTAAGCGAATAAAATACCTATTATACTTGCGGCATGATGATTAATTAATTTTGAAGCTCACTTATTTCTTTTTCTTAAATACTAACTAGCGGTTAGTACAAAGACCCACCTATATAGGAAAAAAACACCTTAATGAGTGCGGTAATTGTCATCTTAAGAACCGTATTAGTGGTGATGGAAAACTAATTATACAATATTAACGTCTTACGTGTCTCATTGACATTTCACAATACCCTCATTTTTAAGTCCGCGTGTCGCACAATGCATTCATTGGCCAATCAGCTGTCACATCAAAGAAAAACATATGTAATACTAATTATACGGGCTTGTTATATATCAAGTGTATTGACAAATGGCTAGGAATATTCACTGCTACAGTAACACCAAATATGATATCCATTGCTGCACTTGCGTAATCGTCAAACATAAAACCCTTAACAACCACAGCAATGTATAACGAACCAATTCAAAATGGCGGGTCTTGAAAAGTCGCAAAAAGTTTCATATTAGATCCGCAGTACACGACACAAAACGGAAGTTTTTGCGCAATACACTGGCAGGCAGAAACAATTAATGCACCCAAGTGTACATGAGCCCGTTCACGCGTCATGCCCACAGAAGAAAGTGAGCTCGTTACGACACGCGTGTTATTTATTTTGCACTGATGTGTACTATATTGTTCTAATTAAGTTAAAGGTGAATAGTGTTTTAATTTGATGGCACGTCTTTTATGAAATGCACTGCAGTGCAAAATTAATAAGACAGTTTCGGAATTAAAGTGCAGTAAGAATTTGTATGTTTTATGATGTTTGTACGGAACATAATATTTTTTTTGTTTTGTTTTGTTTGCCTGTAATGTCCCGGGTTTCGGGCTAAGGCCTCTTCTCATATAGAGAAGGATTGAGCTTGATCACCACGCTGGCTCAGTGCGGGTTGGTGATTTCAGACCGAAGTCCAGGGTTTCCTGACGATGTTTCCCTTCACCGTCAGTCAGTGATGTCTAAGAATAATTAAGCAGCTTAGAAAGTACAGACGCCAGCACATCAACCTACTACAATCTGTCAGATTTCTGTAATAGATTTTCAACTTTATCGCTAAAGCATAAGGTGCAATGTTGATTGGGAAAATTTGACAGTTAGGTGTAGGTTGATGTGCTGGCGTCTGTACGTATAACTTTGAAAAAGTCACATTGGTACTTGCTGGGTTTGAACTCGCAACTTGGGGCGTAAGATGCGGATCAGATAAGGAACGGGCCACCACGACATATTTTTTTAAGTACTATTATTTTACGAGTGTCTGTCTGTGCAAAAGAACATCGAATCACCTTTACTGGAAATGCCTACAAGGTCTAAATTCAGGATTTACATAATATCGTAATTTTTATTCATCTTTACAACACAACAGAACTTTTTGAAGCTACTAAGTCCTCATCATCATAATCAGCCTATAAAGTTCCCACTGCTGGGACACAGGCCTCCTCTCTGTAAGAGGGAGTGGGCCGTAATCAACCACGCGGGCCCAGTGCGGATTGCTCGATGTCACATGTCTTCGAATTTTTAGTTCTAGGATATGCCGATTTCCGCGTGTTTTCCTCCACCGTTTTGAGAGTAGTGATGATGAAATTAAATATACAAAGTAAAGTGCCACTGGGCGACCACTGCTCTCTACTAAGTGCGTCGGTGTAATCAAAGCTGCAGTAGTAAGTGCTGGGCTAAAGGTTACAAGTTTGAGATAAGATATTAGAGTCTATGCTCGAGTGCGTATGGCTCCGCTTGACATATGCTATGCTTGTGTTTCCAGAATAGATCGTGCAAACCAAAAATGAGAAATCATTATAACAGAGTATCTAATGGAGAAGTCATCATCATCATCATCAGCCCTACCTCACCCAATGCTGAGTATAGGCCTTTAAAGTGCCATTCCCCACGCCCCTTTTCTTTTTTTTGTTTCGTGGTGTAAAATCCTCATGGCCTCCGCCCACCCCAGGGCGGAGGACCCCGCTACCCCGGAACATAAAGGGCTAAAGAAAGAACACGGGTGGGTTTTAGTCAGTAAGAGTCTGACACTCCCTCCCACTCCACCCAGAGCGGGAGGAGTCATTAGATTATTTCCCATCCATAAAAAAAGAGGGCAGAGGACATCTATGAGGATTTTCCACTGTCTGTCAGACTCTTACTGTCTAAGAACCACCCCGATGTTCCCTTCTCACACTTGGACGGAGGATCATGGGAACTTGTACGCCTTCCACGATTCCCCACGCCCCTGTGCCAGCCTCATCCAGGTTCTACCCGCGATGGCAACAATGTCGCCAATCTCGGCGTCAGACGACCGACATATCGTCTTTCAGTCCTTGGACGCCACTCGATCACTGCCTTACTCCACCTGTCATCACTGAGCCTTGCCATTTGTCCTGCCCAACTCAATTCGAGTTCTATATCTCGTTTTCCGATATCGAAAACCTTCGTAGGCTTGCGGATCACGATGTAAATAAAATGATAAGTGTCGTGCTTGTAATTTCTTGGACAATAGAACCTTAACTGATGCAAACGTAGCTCACGTACAAAAACAAAATGGCTCAGCCAGTGTCTAATATAATTTAGAATTAAAATATCGAGTATACATATATACATGCAAAATGACATCTACATAACCCACTCAGTTGCCCTAAAAACACTTGTAACACCCACACACCAAGAACCTGACACTTGAACACTAAACACGCCATAAATCATACAAGAAAAGTAAATAAACAGCATCTAATTTAACTAAATAGTTTAATTTATTGGTCGTAAGTCGTTGCCGACATTTATAATGTGATATTTAATGCCAAACACGAATAAAAAGGCACTAATTGACTTAAATCAGATGTGACAAACATTACTACTGGAGATGTGATAAATGCTGGGACATTTCCCATTAAGAACTCGTTAATTGAATTTGAATCTTGTCTCAAGAAACGTAGAGTGTAAAATTGGTTGGTGATGATTTGGGAGAAATGGGCAGAGTGTGTTTAATATGGGAAATCTTAAATATCTTGTTTCTTCGTTTAATACGCGTTCGATTTGAATGAATGTGGGAATATGTTATGTACCGATTGAGATGATACAAATCTGAACCTAACTTTAATAATATTTTATTAAATAACTAGTCTATACTTTTTTAATCATTGCTTCAAGATTACCCTTCGGTCAAACGATCAGTCGGGCAAACGTTTTTCAGACAAGTGTACTTCGGGAAATTTTAACGCACTCTCAGCTATTGAATGGGAAATTCATAAAACGTATCTATGCATTTGTCCCATTCAAAATCAACAGTCTATTCCTCAAACTTTCATTAATTCTCAATCATTGATTCCTTCACCACCCACAAAAGCTCCAAGTACTTCGTTACCTGAATACATCATCCAAAAATAAAACGTAGGTAATCACCAAATCTTCAGACGAAAACAATCCAGTCTCCAGGCATTCAAATAAACGTGTTTTAAAAAAATAAATCAACTTTAATTCGGTGTAAAATGGGTGATTGTCTTCTGTTGTTTGTCATTAATCTAAAATAGCTGCAGTGAATGGCTTTGGATTTATCGAGGTATTTTTACAGAGGGACATGTGTTGGTGCTGTCACCACGAACGTTTGTTAAGGGGGATGCAGACATCTGTTTTATGCTGCATTCTATTAAGATGCCGACTTGATTTGATTTTTGCTTTCTTCATAGGAAATAGGTACTACTTCTTTACATAAAGTCTATTCAAACTTATGTTTCAAATTAATATTATTTCAAGTTAAACAAATATTAACTTTTTTTTATGGTAATAAAGTTAATTTCAGAGTGACTAGCACTATTGAAAATGTTACAAAAATGTTTGAAGTTGTAGCGTAAACTGAACTTAATTGTGTAGGATTTAAAGTTATTTTTCCATAAACTCATAATATTTGTTTACATTTTTAGCAAATAAATCGTGAATGCAGATTAGTTAAAGTGGCCTTTGGCCTGTTACTGTTAGCCTGCATCATCCCACCGCTCGGCATAGGACTCCCCCTGACTTCCAGTTCTTTCGATCCAGGGTTAAAGTCGTCACAGGTCGTTTCTTTTCTCCAGCTCATCCCGCCATCTTTTACGGGGTCTGCCGTGACGCCTTCTGGCTGTGTCAGGGCTCCAAGTAGTGATTATTTTGGCCCACAGCTCATTGGGCATACGGCAGACGTGGCTAACCATGAAGAAATAATTAAGTAATTCAAACAAGGTTGATACAGGGTTAAAGTGTTGAAAAAGTATAGAGTGTGAAAATTTAAAATAGGCGAAATATAATAGAAAGCCATTAAAACAGCAGCGTCAATGTTTTAGTCAAAAACTTCTACGATTTGCGCAATTTTACACAAATTAAGAATTTTAATGAAAACGTAGCGATTACTGATTGCTGTTCAAATCTACGACTTGTTTCAGTTTATGCATTATAATTATTAATAATAAAAGTTGTTCACAAACCTGTACTTATCATCCACCCTTTTCTTAACCTAATATCTTCAGCTTTTAACATGACAATTTTCGCCCATTCTACATGTACAGACGCAGACATCAAGCTACCCGAAACTGTCAAATTTTCCCAATCAACTTTGAACCTAATGTTTTAGCGATAAAGTTGAAAACCTATTAAAGAAATTTGACAGATTGTAGTAGCTTGATGTGCTGACGTCTGTACCTTAACCCTGCTGCTGCCGCCAGCGTAGTTTGTCACGTTGCCAACACTGTCAACAATCTTGATCTGACATTCAGCTCATTTGTGAACTAATTGCTGAGACCACCCTGAAACTAATGGACAGTCAATGGCGCCATCAACTTCATTAAGTTGCCAGAATGGTTTTAATTCCAATGAATTACGAAATTTTTCGCCCTGTTTCCAATTGGGAACTGGCGAGTTTACAAAACGTTTTTTTTTAAGTTTCATTCGTCGGTCTACCAACATTTAATTTAAAAGTAATTTCAAACATATTTTGTTAATGGAGTTCAAAGCCAGGGCTTTACATAATTAGCCTATAATGTTCTGGCTACTGGGAAACAGGCCTCCTCTCTTTTGAGAGGGAGTGGGCCGTAATCCACTACGCGGGCTAGGTGCGGGTTGGTAGATGTCACATGTCTTCGAATTTTTTATTCTAGGACATGCTGGTTTCCTCATTATGTTTTCCTTCACCGTTTTGAGAGCACTGGTGATGAAATAAATACACAAAGTAACGCGGCTGACTGGGGGTTTGAACCCACGACGTACAACTCGTAAGCCGGGGCCGTTACTAACGAGACACCGCTGCCCTAGCCCAGGACCTTACTCGTATTAGCCTGAAATTGTCAACAAGCATCGGGTAAGATGATGATCATGCTTGTCACGTCTTCTTGTGAGAAGAATTCATGCTCCTGCAATTAGAAAATAAATCCATACTTCATCATCATCATTCTCCTGCCCTTATCCCAATTTATTTGGGGTCGGCGCAACATATCTTTTTCTTCCATACAAAAAAAAAAACCATACTTATCACACTAATACACTTGCGTGCAATAAAACTGACCCACCCCATGCTCTTCGATTTGAAACAATATAATTCAAGAAGTTTTACTAACAATAACCTAATATATTGTATATTAAAACCTTTCTGAAAGTATGTAGATTACATTAGTGAAAGAATTATCAAAACAGATTCATTCGTTTTTGAGAAAATCTCGAACTTATAAATATGGGGTTGAATAAAGAAGCTCCATTTTTTTGGAAGCCCGTTAAAAAAATCAAGTTCAATTTTGATTAAACAAACAGAAATACACAAAATTTAAAGTTTGTTAATTTCATTGACAAAAAAAGTCACACACTTTTTCCGAGCAAAAGTGAGTAATGGGGACATCTGAAGAATCGAGTCGATCTTATCAAGAATATTGCTTTGAACAAAATATAGTGTATGTTCAAATAAACTGTACCTTACCTACCTTCACATAGTATAAAATAATAAATTATATTCATTACGATTTTTGTGATATCGTGTCTCAAATGGAGAGCATGGGGTGGGCCAATTTTTTTGCACGCAAGTGTATTATAAAGGCGAAAGTTTGTGAGTGTGTGTGTGAGGGTGTGTTTATATGTTTGTTACTTCTTCACGCTCAAACGTCCGGACCAATTTTGATAAAATTTTGTATGGAGGTAGCTGATACCCTGGATTAACATATAGGCGACTTTTTATCCCGATATTCCCACGGGACCGACATTTACGCGGGTGAAACCGCTTGGCGCAGCTAGTAATTTTATATTTTAGTAATGCTTAAAAATGTTAATTACTCACATACAACGACTCAACCTTTATTCAAAAGAAAATTCTTCAAAATTTTCTCCATTTAATCTTATTTTAAACATTTAATCTCTTCAACCGTTTATCGCGTCGTCGCGACTGCCCTCGTCACAACTTGTCACAGTGCCAAATCTGTCAACAATTTCAATCTTTTTTTTCTTTCTTTAATTTCATCAAACAGGAAGTTCCTTTGTTTACTTATCACCGAGACCACCACGAAATTAATGGATTAGGATGGCGCCACTAACTTCATTAATAATTACCTACTGCTTTTATAAAATTTTCGTTTTTTCTGATGTAATTTTATTTTCATTGTTATCTTTTCAAATTCATTTACTTTTCGTCTGTGTCGTACTTACGTCATACAATTCAAAAATTTTATCGAAAATGCTCCACTTTGTTGTTCCATTTTGACGCTTCATTCACCTTAACCATTTCGTTGCCGCCGTGGCACAACTTGTCACCGTGCCAACATCGTCAACCAGCCCGATCTGTCATTCGCCTCATTTGTTTACTAATTGCCGAGATACCGACTCGACATTAATGGATTTTGTCAATGGCTCCACGTTGCTAACAAATTGAACGTTTGATGTGGTTTGTCTGTCATTTGTTTATTTAAAATTTGGGGGAGGGTGACATTGACATTGGGGTTAGGTTTTTGAATTAGGAATTGTTAAGTGATTTTGTTTAGGGGCGATGCTTTTTAGGTAGATTACAAGATATTCTGTCTAATAGTACGAAGTTTTTTGTTTTTTACATTAAAAATGTTTCCCGTGAATATATAAAGGTCAAGGTGGGCTGGCCATGTCAGTCGAAGGACCGATAGCCGGTGGAACAGACGAGTTCTGGAGTGGAGAACGCGTATCGGCAAGCATAGTGTGGGACAACCCCTATCTAGATGGATGGACGACCTAAAGAAGGTAGCTGGGGCAGACTGGATGCGGAAGGCGGAGGACAGGATGTTGTGGCGCAACCTGGGAGAGGACTGTGTCCAGCAGTGGACTGCAATAGGCTGAGTTGATATAAAGGTCACACATCTCGTATCTTGATAGAGTTAAAATAAATAAATGCTAAACTAATAAATAAACATAATATTCAGCAGCAATAAACTTTCACAAAACTGTTCCGCTTAATATAAAAATTTTATTGCTGAAACGTTTTTTAAGATTTGTTTATTTTTATAATTAATAGTTCATGTTTCTTTTTACTCTAGTTACTGGTGGAGAAAACACTCGTACCCATAACAAATTAGTTAACTAATATAATGAAAACGCTCTAAAACTTGTTAATTATAGTAAATAACTGATTGAGAGACAGTAGCGTTTGAATGCAAATATTGAAATATATTTATAGGTATTTCTACAAAAGCTCCTACTGAAATGTTTTTCACTAAAACAACTTTCTTACTAAGAAACATTTCTAAAAAAGTAACAAAACAATTTCAGTGATAACTTCGCAAACACATCTGGCCATTATAATTTATACTCACCTGTCCCAAATCCAAATTTTTATTACCGCAACATCTATTTCGATGGCTATCATTCTGAAGGAAGTTCGTCATCTCGTCATCCAAATGACATACGTCTGTTTCTCTCAACATAAACAAACCTGCCCTCAATCGTGTTCTCAGAAACTTTTACATCGTTTTAAAAACATTTTTCCAGGAGACACTTCTCAGGCGCTCTGTGATCGTCTTGTGGTTCAACTTTATTGTAGGTATCTATTTCTGGTCGAAAGTGTATCGAGAATGATTGTTTAGGTTACAGGCTGTTCCATTGTTTGAAAGGTATAGGCTTTCGAAGACTTGCAATGGTTTTAAAAGGAGAAAGATCGTTTTCTCTTCTTGTTCATGATAATATATTACATCATAAACAAGATCATCTGTTTCAGCCGACTTAAATCCTAAAGCATTCGAACTTTTAGACTAGAAAGACGTGTTTGTTTCCACAACGCGTTCCATGGATATAATTAGAGGTGCAAGTGTTAAGCATCCTTCCTCGATACGCTTCGACGATTGTTTGTATGAGCAGTGGCGTCCCGACGTCGTCGCCGGCGCCGCCTGCACGATTTACATCACACACCTTCGACAGGGTTCCATTTATCAGATCGGAAACACACGACTTTGAATTCAGCACTACAAACAATAAGACCGATATTTCGGGCCGAGAGTGTACCTTGCGGGACGCTGTAATGGAAATAGTACAGCAAATACATGTCCAGGAAATTAGACTTTGTTTACTTTACGTCAGAAGACATACTCCTTTGTTCGTCGCCGTTTCGTCACAGATGGAAGACGGCAAATGGCTCGGAGGCGCCTCTGTCGCCTGCGCTGCACGCTTCAAATGTTGTTTATAGTAGACGTTGACATGAGCAAATTCGTCAGCGGAAGAAACCACATTTAGGACGGACGGGGCATAAATCCCGTGTGAGTGACAAGTAAAACTTTATAGCACTATAAATTAGTAGATGTATAACCGGACAAAAATAGGACGGACGTTATTGGCGTTGATACCTAGTTGTAAAGTGTGAGCTGTCGCACGCGGTGTGACTTTACGATTGTCTTCTTCCACTATTGTTAGGAAATTATGTTCTCTTCTGTACGCCTACACGTTTCAGTATATTGGTACTATGTCATTGTCGAATTCTTTGCTGCTGTCATACTAAAATATCACTATTCTGAAATTAACATTACTTTGAAAAGTTGCTTGGTTACCTTTGTCTGTATCGTCTTAATTACCAATTTCAACTTCCTTAGCATTATTACGTCTACCTACTATTCAAAAACACATGTTTTCTGTAAAGGAATGCGACCTAACTAACAACTAAATACACGTTTAATTCATTCCAACTCTTAACCTAACTGTAAGATTTTCTTCATTATGAAGATATATATCCAGATGGGTTAATGGAAGGCCCGCAGCGTTCACTAACGTAACTGTCACCTCATTTCATTACCTTGATGCTAATGCATCGGTTTGGTGGATTGCCAGTTTAATTTATATGCTGTTTATGCCTCGGGATGATAAATGATTCGAGTTATGTGTTCTTGTCATTGAGAAGTGATGGTTTTTTTGAGCTGATTGTTGATTGTTTCAGGGTTATTGTTGCGTGTTGAGTGACCGTGTGTTAAGTTTGATTTTGAAGAATGCAAGTACTGTTATGTCCTTCTTGATTTTGTTTAAATTAACAAACATTCATTGTCATTGACTGTTTGACTTAATCGTCGTTCATTTAATATATTTTATACTTTAGGCCAGAATAAATTAACTGTTTATGCATTTTATCAGCTTATGTTTGTCTTTTAATCACATCGTTTGATTGCCGGTTGATTTTGTATATTTACACCAATTGAGCTGCTCTGATTCCTATATCTATATATTTTCAATTTGTATTATTTTTACACATTCACACAAAGTCCTTCTCAAATTACCAAACCGTGGCTAACAAACAGTCTTCACCTTAGTGATACTCTAATTAAAAGTTTATTTTAGAATTTTCGACATTTAAAAGTCCCTTGACGTCATTGCGAATAAAAAACCAAAATAATGCACAAAACTGTGGAAGTTACGACTAAACACCGGGACGTTTTATATTGTTTAGGTTCACTGTGACACGAAGCTCGTAATACAATTTTTACTGCCTAATTAACTTTTTGTCAAAGCGAAACTTTTTGTTTGACGTCCTACCAGCTTCTGAAAAACGTCCAGAAAGTTTTTAAACCTCTGTTTTCATATTAAAAATGATACTAGTTGTCTCATATAATGTCATAACATGTTTAATACGCAGTAACACATGTGAGTTGTGTCGAAACGTGTGAAAAACGTATAAAATGCTCGTAAAAGAATTAGTCTGTCCACTAAAGTCACTGTTAATAAAAACAAAGTTGCTTCGAATATGTCAGATGTTACTGTTATTTTGTGTTAATTTATTATTTGAACTGTTTGTGATGTCTCGGCTGGTATTTATTGTAAGATTGATAGTCCGTCGTCAGATGTCTCTTGGTCGTAATGTATACGAACGACGGACATACGGACGGACGGCCTGAAATATCTCAAACGATGTTTGTTGACGCAGTGACTGCGTTCGGGACATTACACAAGTGACAAATTTAGACATTTTTGTTACATCACACGTGTTCTCTTGTATACATTTGTTTACATGTTAGTTCCGTAAACTTGAATGCTGTGACATGTCTTCGTTTTTGATATACTTTGTTTTACAGATGTCATCTTTTCGGCTGAATAAAATTGTTCTTTTATCGTCAAGATCAATCGAATTATAATAAACTACATAATTTGATGTATATTTGAACCAGTTTTGGGATCGTTTGAAGATACTTTTGAAAGGAAACCATGAAAACGAACTATTAAATTACACTTAAATCAATGCTTTTCTTTGTAAAAGTAACAACGGTAACCACTTACCTACTAATGTAAAAACGTAGACCACAACACCATACCATGTTCTTCATCAAAGGGCTTTAGACATTTTTCAATATGTGTGGTCCTCTCTTTCAATATACGATAGAATGTGTTTAATCATGAACAATGTAATTTCTATCATTATTCAGTTCACTGTCATCGATCCACCTTACGAGTCCAGGATAAGTAACAGCAGATTTTCCCTACAGCCGTTTCTAGCCTTGAAAGTGTTGTACCTCGGCCCAATTTTATCCTGGAAGCAGAAATTTTAATTAAAAATTACCCAACATGAACTTGCGCTCATCACCGCATCATACACATAAAGCTATATTTAGACTACCGTATGCCTCGGACTTGACTTACTTCGCCTTTATGACTAGACCACCCGTACTTCAATTGGTCCGATCGTTAAGACACTATTACTAGTAGCAGGCCAGCGGTTTTGGGTAATATTTTACTAACACTAAGCCTCGTTTGGGTGTTTAACGATGCTTTGTTTTTAATTTTCTTATATTAGACTGATTTTGGAGTGAAAAAGTGTATAAAAATTATTCTTATTGTAACTAATGATGAATACGTGTGGATAGGAGACAGTAGCTCCATGTAAAATACTGGTAGATATTCAGCTGCATCGGGTTAGACTGAAAGCTGACCTCAGAATAGTTAGGAATAGATTAGGCAGACGATGAAGAATCTATGCCGTGCTTACCTGAGAAAATATAGTGTATTTTCTTTGTTCCTTTGTGTGGTATACTGCAGTTGCCCATCCGATGTTGGCTTCGTCTAAGCGAATAGTGATGTCCAATCAAATCTTTAGTTGGCCCAATAATTATCTTGACTTAAATCCTTTTGGTCATTCAGTTACTCATTCTTAAACATATTTCGATAGTGAATCGTTTCAGCACCGGGAAACCTTGACAGCTTTATTGACAAAAAAGAAATATTATATAATAATTAAAAGCTCATAGGTCAGGCAGAGCTAAAACGGAAAAGGGAATACTCAAAAAAAAAAATACAAGGACAAGTAAATTCTACACAGGCCTACCTATGTAGAATTTACTTGTCCTACAACAGAATCACCTAGGTAGGTCTCTTTTCATTAAAAGGACCACACAACCACGTCAATTAGTGTACACCAATCAATAAAAAAGTTACGCAATTTTTTAATGTCAATGAATTGCCTCAAGCTATACTTACGCAATTATTTTAATTTAATTACACACGACATCCTCTTAATGTTATGTCAAATGAATGGCAATGTCAACATTACTCCCACGCCGATGAATTTCATTAAATTTATCTCAGAGAACTAACAATATTATAAGTATTCAAATATCAGCCGTTTAGTAGGAAACTGGTATCATTTTACACTTCTAATTAATGTTTATTTTTTTGAGTTGTTAGGTAGGGGCTTGCTTTTCGGATATACCTAAATTATTACCATTCGTTTTTTTGGTATTTTTTGGTTTTTCACAAAAACTTAAAAAATCAGCTGTTCCCTATATTTTGACGAGTTATACGAACATAAATGTGGGGAACAGCTGATTTTTTTTTCGCGATTTCAGGTTAGGTCCCATAGTACCTATAAGTTGTTCCTAATGATGAGTGCAATGACCTCTTAAGAGGTTGTTAATGTTTTTCCAATAACCCTGTATAGTTGACAAGCGTAGGTAAATTTTTTTTTGTCCTTTTTGGCAGCTGAGCCGATGTCAACCATTCTGCCAGCATCATGCGCTGATGGCAGCACAGCAAATTGAAAAGTTAGTCCAGAGGGAATGGAAGTTAGTAGGAAGGTTGATTTTAATTTTGAGAAGCTTAAGGTACAGACGCCAGCACATCAAGCTACCCGAAATTGTCAAATTATCCCAATCAACTTTGAACCTTATGCTTTAGCGATAAAGTTGAATATCTATTAAAGACATTTGACAGATTGTAGTACCTTGATGCGCTGGCGTCTGTACAAATCAAAAGATTGTGAATGTGAAGGACATGAAAAAAAGATATAGTCAGAGTCCAAAGTACCCTCACCAAGTCCGCATTCACACAAGGTATAGCTAATTTAATTATCACATTGACAGTTTTATATCAAACCAAGTTAATTATTCAATATTAGAACAGCGGGGCAATTGCGTAACACATTAACAATCGGAATCGGTTTCATTTTGACAGTTCAACAACATTCATTGCGTTATTTACGTGTTGAGCAGAATTTTTTTTCGAACTTATGAAGCAATGGATCAGCAATTTGCTTCAAAATGATTCCGATTCCGATTGATAGTGCGTTACGCAATTAGGGTGCTGACTTCAAGTAAAGTTTTCGATACAAATGATTGTACCTATCTCGATCATTTCAAATGATTGCACAACGACACGTGCGTGTCTGTCACTTCTAAATCCATGCTACCGTCACCAACAACCACAAAATGGCCGACTTTCCATCTCGCCACAAAATACTGTCACATAATTCGTTCCTTCGATCATCATGATCACTCAGGGCACTCACGATAGGTACGGTACTCGTAATTAAAAATAAACCAACTACCTTTAACATTACTTTAAGGAAGTGTACTAATTTAGCATCGGACGTTGAACCTTATACAGAATACACGTGTATACCATTCTGTTTTTTGTGTCGTGTGTATGATGTTTTTGACGGTGACTGTACTTAATGCTTGTAAGATTTAACTGCTTAATAATAGAGCTCTTGAGTTATTGTAATTATCGAGGTATTTTTGTCGTTGAAATAATAACGACTGGGTTTTATAATATGTTGTGCTTGTGGATTATGTTTTGGTTTGGATTTTACACGTGTCATACTAATAAGTACCCCTTTATGTTGGATGATGAAATCACATTATAAATATAAACGCTATGGCCCAAATTATGTCGGGTCTATTTATAATTCGGGCCACAATTTCACAATGCGATTGTTACTACGAGTATGTAAAGAGAGATAACGAAATTAATTAGTTATCATTAAAGTTTTCTTCTCGTTTTTGTTTTGACCACGGCCACGCGTTGTCGCCACCTTTACTACGGCGTCAGAGACGTTGTTCAGATCCTTAACAGGAGCAGGTGAACGGACACGTGGGACACTCCAGCAGTAGGCAGTCCGTTCAGGAGCACCGCACTGGCATTGGATGTTAGATGAATCGATAATGCCCCATTTTGCCAGATTATGTTTTCAGCGGCTTACTTTTGGTTTTAAATAATGTTCGAGTAAGCTTTTAAATATTTATGTCAGTTCTACATTCGTTTTCTACAATGCTCCCACCAGACTTGATCAAACGTTACAATAATATTAGGAATATTAGGACTGATATTAATCATCATCATCATGATCATCTGCCTAGCCCTTTCCCAACTATTTTTGGGTCGGCTTCCAGTCTAACCGGATGCAGCTGAATACTAGTATTTTACGTGGAGCGACTGCCTATCTGACCTCCACAACCCTGTTATTGGGTAATACGATACCCCTTGGTAAGACTGGTAGTCAGATTTTCAGACCTTCTGACTACCCGTAACGACTGTCAAAGATCCACGAATGACAGCCGGGGGACCAACGGCTTAACGTGCTTTCCGAGGCACGGAGGTGTCTTGGTATGTAAAGATGGTCACCCATCCACGGACCAACCGCGGCAAGCGTAGCTTAACCTGATCGATCGACCCGTGTGACTGTTATTACTTAGCCACAAGCCCCTTTAAGACTGATATAAATCAAAGAACATAATTTTCATAACACGAATAATTTAAACATATAGAATCTGCATGTGTATTGGATATGCTCTAACATGCACGTCACACACATCTCCCTACACGATTGTAATCTCTCCCTACAAACAAACTTAAGCGCATCAAATTAAAAACTCCCCCTGTTTACATTCAGTATCAAAGAGAGGATCAATTAACATTCTTAACTTTGTCCCTATCATGTCATACTTTCTCATAAACACGGCGCTGACTGTACCTTTGATGTGCGCAATATAGTCGTTCAGAAGAATGCAACGATAAAAGTTCTTAAAATGTTTGCTTGTACTGGAGATGTTAGTAAGGAATTTTGGGTTTTATTTGACAGGCATCTTAGATACACAGCACTTAAAATTACTGTCAATCATAATGAAAAATAATTGTGACAATCATACCATTTGCATATCTTTTTGAACCCACATAAAACTTACTCTAATTGAACTGAAACTCTCAAACTCAAAGCATTTATTTCAATTAAACCATGTACAGACACTTTCGAATTGTCAAAATTAAGTAGTCGGTCAGTTAGTCAGAAAGTTGAAGCTAGTTGCTCATTCCAAAACGTAGATCTCTGAAAACGGTCAGGAAACGTAGATCTATGAAAAGCTAGGCTTAGATAAGACATTCACTGTTGACATAAAACCATTGCAATGACTTACCTGTTACTCCAAGCGAGTCCGGCCGTCAAGAGAATGACTTCTGGACATCTGTCAGTTTCATAAAAACGAATACGTGTTTTGGCGAATTTGATCTTTATTAGTTACCAGAATTGTCACACTCAAAATCGATAGTGAATGTCCTACCTTACATGCCTAGTTGCGATTCTTGTTTATATGGCAAGAATGGCTGCAGCATCTTGGTTTCAATTGCAGGATTGGATTAATCGAATTACCTATATCTGAAATAGTTGCGATAATTATGTTAATTTACTGTAACGTCCGCACGTTTTAAGCCGTTGGTCGGCTGTCATGTATAATCTGTCAAATTTCTTTAATAGATTTTCAACTTTATTGCTAAAGCATATGGTTCAAAGTTGTTTGGGAAAATTTTACAGTTTCGGGTAGCTTGATGTGTTATGTACATCTTTGACAATCGTTACGGGTAGTCAGAAGCCTTTTAAACTCTGATAGCCAGTCTTACCTAGGAATATCGTATTACCCATTTAAGTACTGGGCTGTGAAGATCAGATAGGCAAGCACTCGATGTAAAATACTGGTATTCAGCTGCATTTTCGGTTTGACTGGAAGCATGCAAATGTAGTTGGGAAAAGTCACGATAGGTAGATAATGATCTTAAATTAGTATTACTTCTTATATAATCAGCCTCCATCCTCCATTGCTGGGACACAGGCCTCCTCTAGGTGAGAGGGAGTGGGCCGTAATACAACACGAGGGCCCAATGCGGGTTGGTAGATGTCACAGTTCATGTCTTCGAGTTTTTAGTTCTAGGACATGGCCGGTTTCATCACGAAAGTTGTTATAAAGGTTCTGTTTTTTATTTCGAAAAGATATTTATTCTCATAAAGAACACAAATAGTTCACTTATAATATGAGATTATAAAGTTCGGAACCTTAAAAATTAAACACATCTAAGTAGTCGATTTTATATACAAGTCTCACCATTTAATCGGTATTCATTTCGAGTTAAACCACAGAATGAATTGTCCAAGCTTTTAGTTTTACTCATAGTATCAAGTTTCACTTTGATGAACGCTTAATTAAAATCTGTCCTCCGTTAATCTTTACCCTTGAAAAATCAGTAGACAGTAAACAAGTCTAATAAGGTCCACAAAAAAAGACTAAAACCCCAAACGGAGGCGACCACAGAAGTTGACATTTGACAAAAACGATTTATAATATCGCGTCGTCATCAAAATCGTCCAATCTACCGTTTTGCCGACCTTACTGCGAACTGTCCAAGGCGTTTAACGGAAAACCATGTCACAAAATACTGTCAGTAAAACATTAATTACGCAATTTTCGACTTTAATCAGCGATCATAAGAGTTGTTCGACGATTATTTCGTTGTAATAATAATATTGCTAATTTATATATCACCAAGCTCGAATTTACTGAGTTATAAAATAATATTGGCATATTTTTTTTGTGTACCGTACCGTCCTTTATCGTTGGCTGGATTTCGCTGTATATTATTAATTTGTGAAATTCTGTCAGTGTTATGGCGATAGTAAAAGTTAAAAAAGATGTTACTAGATTCAGAAACAAAAAAAAATACCTATTTGTATTTACTTACCCTTACATTTTAAGCTATTATTCAGAAAGCTTAATAACTACATCCAATATGGAAGCTTTCACGATGGCATAGTAATGAAACCAGCAACCCGCGGGGTAATTGTGTAACGCACACAGAATGGCAATCGATCGCAATGCCTGTTATTTTGACAGTTCAGCTATGTCCATTGTCTGTTGAGCAGACGGGTTTTTCAAATCTATGAAGCAATGGATATCAATATGAAAGGCATTGCGATCAATTTCCATTTTATGTGTGTTACACAAATACCCCGCTGCTTGTTTTCTCCAATTTTTATGAACACAGCAGTCAAACTAGCATAGTTACGCTCTCATGCAAAAATGAACTTTGTATATGTCGATCTGTCTAATATTTTAAAACCAAAATTCTACGTCAAGAACTTAGACACATTTATTAGACAGATTGGCAACCACAATGTAATTAGTTCATCAACCCATAGTGCACAAAGCGTAAAAGAAAAACAATTCCACGTAAAGTCAACAAACAATTGCATGATAAACCCCAATCGGCTGAAGACGGTGCGGTATTTTTTCAACGCAGGAGCAGCGGTTCCGTTCTTACAGACGCGGTGTGACCGACGCGGCCGGCCGACCGCATGAATAATGCAATAATGCACTTGTGACGATCGCGTGCGGTCGTGGTGTGACGAATTTTGTTGAAGGAAACACAATTCTATTCTATTCTTTGATATGGATTCTGCTAATGCCAGATGTGGAATGGAAAAGCAAGTGTGCATAAAAGAAAAAGACAATTATGTTTGAAATGTCATCAATATAAAGTTATTGTTGACACTTATTAGGAGATTTATTTAATACCTAGTGAACTTTACGAAGCCTACTCAGAAAACGACTACAAAATGTTCAAAAAATGGCCCCTAAAAGGTAAAGATGCCCCTAAAAGGTAACGAATTCTAATAATCTATTATATTTTTTTAAAGTTAGGCCTTTTTAAACAAGTATTGGATTAATTTGTTATAAACATTATGTCAAAACTATCATCACATTGCACATTTAACAAGATCCTGCTACAAAATGTCATAAAAAGCGCAGTAGATTTTAACTGACAACATTAGCATAATTATTGTCAAGACTGTGTGTTTGGGGACTATGATTGATATCAACTAGTAAAAAAACAGCTTTTTATACTTACCTATTCTAGCGTTATGATTAGGTACTATAATTATTGACAAAAACTTTAGTTGGCATTTGTCAGTGTCACATCGCACTTGAACTTTTTTCTTATTAGTCTATGTTATATTATAGTTTATTTTTATTTAAAATAGTCATGTTTAATGACTTGTGAGTGATTAAAGTATTAATACTGTCAAATAAAAAATATACTTATATAAAAAAAACAAAATAGTAGCCTATTTTGTTTTTTTTTTATAAATTGTTGTTAGTTATTTAAATATAAATTTTTGACGCACTATTTGTCTTTGATATATACTAAACTCCATTAATTATAACCGCCGCGGAGCCGGTCGAAACCCAACAAGGTTTTGAAAAAGTAGGGTCCAGAGAAGGACACGTGCGACAAGGATAGTTTCATCAAGGTGGAGAAGAAGAAGCCTCCTTGTCGGAACCAGTGCGGCACCGCGCTGGCAGGACCCAACATGCTGCTGCGTCCAGCAATCCCGACGACACAGCTGTACGTGTCCAGACTGCACTACTCCACGAAGGTTGAGAAGATCGTGGAGCACATGCGTGTGAATATCAACTGGACTTTGAGTGCTTGGGGGAGGCCTATGTCCACTGCTGGACATAGGCCTCCCCCAAGCACCTCCACTTCGACCGGTACTGTGCTTCTCGCATCCAACGGGTTCCTGCGGCCTTCACAAGGTCGTCGGTCCACCTTGTGGAAGGCCTTCCATCGCTACGTCTTCCGGTACGCGATTGCCACTCCAGAACCTTTCAGCCCCATCGGCCATCTGTTATGCGAGCAATTTGCCCTGCCCACGGCACTGCCACTTAATTTGGTAATTCTTCGGGCTATGTCGGTTACCTTGGTTTTCCTGCGGATCTCTTCATTTCTGATTCGATCACGCAGGGAAACTCCAAGCCTTCTAATAAGGCCCATTATGAGCGACACAGCGATTGTGATGACCTATGGCACTGAAACGATAAATGTAAAGCAATGTTTATATATTCACCATTTACATCTTAAAAATAACCCTAAAATGCAGTTATTTCAACAAGTTTACACAATAACTATTGTTATTTGGCACTTACTTTTAGTAGTATTATAGAGATTTTAAACATAATTTTTATACAATATTTTTCAGAAAGAACATTTTTGAAATAATTGCTTCCTGATAATTCGTCGTAAGTAGCCCGCACTCGTTGCAATGAGCGAAGAATGGTATTTATTAAAAGATCGCGATTACTTATACGGCGAGTGAATCCGTCCACTGCACGCCACGTAACAGGTCCATGCGTTTAGGGTTGACACCTGAAAAACTTTTTTAATTATTACAGTAAAACAATTTAAAATTACTATAGAATATACAGGATTTTTATTTAAAATAACGACACTATTTTTCATTCGTTTTAAAATTATTTTGAATCTTGTAGTTTTTTATTTAAAATAACTTCATTTTCACCTGTGGTGTATATGTAGAAGAACCCTTGAATTGAGGTTCTTGCTTTATTTTTCCACCTACAGAAGCTATGTGCTCACATAGGTACCTATGGTAGTACACACGAGGAAATATCAAGCTACATTTCCAGTTTTAGCTGACCTCGCATTACGTAGGCTTTTCGTACAATGAGATGTCAGCTTATAATGAAAATGTATAGCTTAACTAATTTGTCTCTTCTGCACCATTGATGGTGCAGGTCAATGGTGCACACGGGAAAAGTATGGTGAAGTAGTTGTATTAATATTAATGGTGCAAACGAAACTAATTGGTCTCTCCTGCACCATTGATGGTGCAGGTCAATGGTGCAAACGGTACAACGGGTTGATATATCGTCGTGTATACCTAAAAAGTGTTACGCGTACCATGATATATGAGGAAAACAGTTTTCATTAGATTTTAAACAACATAAAATAATTTTACTCCGTTTTAAAACATATTTAAGTTTAATGTAGTAATTGTAAGTCCCTAATACATTTTAAAGGTCCTGCTGCTTTGTACTAAAAATTTTGTGTATTGAACTGTCAACTACGGTTTAATTAAATAATATTTCGTTTCCTCAACAATATTCTTAGCTGACATCCCTACTAGGTGTGCTCAGTGGATTTTTTCCACCAATTGTCGTGGAGCGTGACAAACCCGACCGAGCGCACGCGCCGCCGCGCACCCTCACGGCCTCACCTTGCGTCTTTTACGACATTACACTTGGATGTGTTATTAGAAAATTATTTAGTTTTCAAGTATACACAGAAAGACCTCTGTGTGAATAAATAGATTTACTTCTCTTTTTTTTTTAATCTATTTGAAAAAATTTACTCTTTCACAGTAGACCAGTAGTTTTAGTTACTCATAGTACTAGGCTACCGTCAATTACATCGTGAAAATACAGAACTGGATGAAACTGGTCACGCTTAAAGTTTTCTTCTGTAATGCTGCAGCTACATTGTCGCGATAATGGAAACTTCACTTCGCGAGCTCTCTTTCGCACACAGTTCGACGTCTCGCTGTAAAACAGAGAGCGCGCGAAGTGTTGTTCGCTTTGTGGCGACAATGAATGAAGCTGTAGCATTCGGACCGAAACGCATACCTATTTAAAAACTGGCAACATAACTCGAAGAGTTTCATAATAAGAAATGCCTAAAGATTTTGCGTTGTGACGTCGCACCTGTTGGCACTAAACGATGACATCTGAGAGTCCCAAATAGTCAATTTGAAATAAATGAGTTCGAGTCCCTATTGTCGCTTTTTAGTTATTATTATGTTAATTAAGATGTTAGAGACACTTTAATATTCGTAGAGCATGACGTGTGCTGTCATCGTGCACGCCTCAGCGCGCACCCTTATTTTCTGAACGTATCATAGTATAATTTGATAATATGTATTTAAAAAAATATCGTCACTTATTTTTGTAATTAAAAAGTTGACACTTTTATTATGTTTATAACGTTTAGTACAGCGAGAAGCACAAAACCGGTCGAAGTGGAGGTGCTTGGGGGAGGCCTATGTCCAGCAGTGGACGTCTTTCGGCTGAAATGATGATTATGATTTAGTACAGTAACTACCTACTAAGTAATTTCGGGACATCATCAAGGGGTTGGTCGAGTCTTCAAGTGACCAGAGGCAATGCTGATTGATTATTTGTCCTATAAATAGGCCATCCTATTTTTAGGCTAAAGAATCAGCATTGCCATCCAACGTGGCAATGCTGCCAGCCTTTTGGGCACTTTTCCCATTGACGAGTTTTTGATGCCCAATGAGCTCTCCCCTTTTTTATATACTTGTACATAGTAAATATAATTACCTATATGTTTATATTTTAGTGTGAGCTTGTAAAGATTTGTTAAAATACATTGAACTAAAACGTAAAAAGAGGTAAATTAATAGGTTCAAAGTTTTCCATGTAGGTACCTACTGACATAGAGCTACACAATACAACGGCCAAAATTGTTACGAATGATATCATATTGGCCAATTGGTCTTAACGAAAATATTCATAAACTGCGTCATAAAATTGTGGAATCACATAAAAATCTGCTAAATTCCACAAAATATGACGAATACTTGAAATGATTCCCATGGTTTTTAGACAACTCTTTTACTGACCTACTATGAATCAGTCCGAATGTATAAATCATCAGTTTCAATGGACCTCTCCCAGGCTGCGTCACAACACTTTTTCCTCCACCTTCCGCATCCAGTCTGTTCACCACTGGCTGGTCTAGCACCTTATTAAGGTTGTCGGTCGACCTAGCTGAGGAGCGCCCTACACTACGCTTGCCGATACACGGTTTTCACTCCAGTTCAGTCCAGTGCAGTTTCAATGTACGTAATAGAAGACACGATCATGAAACTTATAGATTTAGGAGTGAAATAATTGTTGCAATTTTTTCATGACCATCTAACTCGTAAATTATTCATCACAATTATTTAAGACGGTGGTAAACTACAATGGTTTTTGCCATAGTTTCGGAAATTTTAAGGAAAACCTTTATACATCAATGGGAAAACCATTTAAATTATAACAAAAAAGTTATTATTTCTAAGAATGTGCGATTCTTCAAAAACACTCACGTCACTCCGTGCATGATAGTTATTATTATGCAAATTACTAAAACAATGGCGTTTCCCAGGATGAGACATACTTACCTCTACAAAATCATTACAGTCCGCCGCGCCCAGTTAACTTGACACATCATGGCGGCGCCATCGCCACTGCCATAGACAAACGTCAACGAAGTGTCAAACTTGGAACAATTTCATTTATTTTAGTTTATTATTTTGCCGCGATACAAGTTACACAGGTAATAAAAATTAAATACATCACAAAAATTATCGCGTCAAGTTTTTTGTAAAAATGTTCACATAACTGGTATCTTCTAATTACGCTGACATTAATTATTATATTGTTGTAAGATAAGGACATTGCGTTTTTTAATTGTTTACAACGCTGTGACCTTCAAAATTAATGCTCAAAGTACCATACTAATATTATTTTAATTGTTCGCTGTTAAGTTACTTGAGTTTAATGACTTTATCACCTTAATTGACATGATTCTTAATGAGCTTCTTATTTTTGTGTCTGCAAAGGTTTAGCGGCCAGGAAAATGGTTTTCTTGGGAATGTTGTCTGATTGTGAAAAAGCTAATACATAGGTAGGTTTTGAGTTGTTTGTTCACAATTTAAGACCCTAAATTAATCATTCATTTAAAAATTATGAAAATACGAGAAGAAAACGGTGGTTAGTTCCATTATTTCTGTAAAAAATCTTGTATTCTCATGGTCCATCTGGGGCCTATTTAATAAAAGTGACAGGCGAATGGTGGCAATCTGATAATTTCACAAGTTTCTTTCATATATTTTCTGCTTAAGAGCACCTGTCGTGGAAGTGTGATAATTTTGACATGTTTTGCAAATATGTCGCATTGTCAGTTACCTACAATAAAATAGGGCCCTGTTTGCCAAGGGTTGTGAAGTTGTTGTAGCTCCATAAAAATATACTCATCGTAGTCCACATCAAATACCATAATTATAATAAGCAGTGAATACCCATTGCTCCAGGAAGACGTAGCGTTGGAAGGCCAAGCCAAGGTGGATCGATGACCTGGTGAAGGCTGCAGGAATTCGCTGGATGCCAGACGCACAGAACCGGTTGATATGGTGGTGCTTGGGGGAGGCCTGTGTTCAGCAGCTGACTTCTTTTGGCTGAAATGATGACCCCTTGCTATCATTCTCTTGAAAGTATACTCTGAAATAAAATAAAATTATGTTTATTTCTGTAAGTTAAATCTTCTAAGACACTTTTACTTTTTTTGTACAGACGCCAGCACATCAAGCTACCCAAAACTGTAAAATTTTCCCAATCAACTTTGAACCTTATGCTTTAGCGTTAAAATTGAAAATCTATTAAAGAAATTTGACAGATTGTAGTAGCTTGATGTGCTGGCGTTTGTACATTTTTGCTTAACATTTTAAAACAAGATGGCGCTGGCATTTCCTAGCTGAACAGTTCCAGAAAAGAATTGCTGTATTACAGAGGTCATGGTCTCTTTTAAAGTTTAAGCTATAAGAAAACAGTCTAGAAAGCACTAGAACGAAACTTGAAAAAAGGTCTGTTATGAAATCAACGAAAAAAAACCAGTGAATCGATATCAGTCAGTAGGTAAGTGAATGCGTGACAGTATGCCGTGTGTGTTGCCACGGTAATAATTTAATAATTAGTGATTTACTCCTTCCTAATATCGGTAAATGTGTTACTGTTACGACTTTGCGGAAGACTTGGGGAAATTCTTTTTTGTTACAAACGCGGTGGAGTGTGACAACCATCGGTTGTTGTCGTGTAAATGTCTTTGTATGTTCGGTGAAATATATGTTCGAGACATGATTAGCTGGCTGAACTATACAAAGTGTTAAAAAATTAACCCGACAAACTTTAAGAGGCGCTTTAGATCATCGAACCGAACAACTTTCACTATACGACCAACTCTGAAACCACGAAAAAAAACAGCTGGCAAAATGGGTGTACTATACCTACACCTCTGCCTAACCCTCGGGTATTACAAGCATGATATTATGTTATGTTCATAGATAACAGAAAGAGACTCCTGGAAAGTATTCACTGACGCCTACCATCATCATCATCGCATCATCTGTAACATCAAGGGAATTTGGATAATAAATGCAAATTCCCAAACAAATCGGCAGCACAAAATAGATCTCGAGAGGCGTAGGTCTAGGTACCTATACTCGGTGTCAGTAAAACTGTCGATTTGTTTCACAATATCATCTTACATTTACATCCTTTATTTCAATAAATACATATAAATTATATTTTGAAATATTAGTATATTTGTATAAAAATATAAAAACATTTAAAAATATAAAAAGCCCACCGGTATCGGGAACAGGGTCCAAGATACCGGAGGTCAGGGCTCCAGAGAGAGGAATCTCCTGAAAATGCGAGCCGTCATTGAATTACATTATTTTTATCTTTTTTTGTCAACTACTACTACAGCTACTGGTAAATGGCGAAAATCGAACGTTTCTTTTACAGGCCAGGTAACTATTCACTCTCTAAATCTAACATAAGGGGAAATTCTCTTTCTCACGAAGACAAAAAGCCAGCATCCATGACTACCATAAAATGTAAACACAAAAGCGATTGCTGTCATAAAAACAGCAAAAAATATCAAGACCTTTGATCTTTTCGCATTCTTAAATCGACCACGCCCACCTTTTTAGTAGATGGTATGCAAAAGACACCAATTTAGAAAGACCCCTACATTTCACTCCAATGTACCGGAATGTTCTGGAATTGTGTGTTAAGAGAGGGGAAGGGAAGGTCTTCTTAACTGGCCAAAGGGGTCATAATTGGCAAGTCTCGTTAACATTTTTTGTAATAAGCCTACAAAGTTTTATGAGTATTTTATGAAAACGTTTCTTTGTTAATATAAAGTCAATCATATTTTTAATTGTTCTGAACGTTTTTTTTGGCACACTTTTAATGTATTTTCACAAAACCTTTGGACCTCATTAAGTTTCAATGTTGAGTTATTTTGTCTCATAAAATATTCAGTTTATTGGTTGCTACAAAATTATAATAAACTCACACACAAAGATGAGGGCAAAGTTGACCCGTGAGTTGAACTTTTCAAGATTTTTTAACCTGACTTTTATGAAATTAAGATAAAGTGAGCAAAACTCGGACTTTCTTTTTCAGTGCTTAGCTGCCAAAAACAATGTCAGAGACTCATAATTTTCAGACCTTACCAATGACCTTCGTATACGTGCTAAATTGTTATTAGATTAAGAAATTGTTGTACCTACCTTGATGGAAATAAATATTTTATTATTATTTCCTTTATTCAATTGAATACATATTAATTATTTATATTTTCAAATATTAGAATATACAAAAATATAAAAACATTTAAAAATATAAAAAATAGTAGCCCACCGGTATCGGGAACAGGGTAATTACTTAATATTAATAATCCTACTAATATTATAAACGCGAAAGTTTGTGAGGATGGATGGACTCTTTCACGCAAAAACTACTGAACGGATTTGGATGAAAATTAGTAGGTACACAGATAGTTTATAACCAGGAACACATAGGATACTTTTTATTTCGATATTCCCATGATATCGAAACTTATGCGGGTGAAACCGCAGGGCGCACCTAGTAAACTGATATAGGACTAATGAGAGCAGTGGTGGCCAGTGGTAACGACCGCGACTTACGAGATTATAGGTCGTAGGTTCGAACCTTGACAGGCGCTTTACTTTGTGTAAATTATTTCATCACCACTGCTCTCAAAACGGTGAAAGAAAACATCGTGAGGAAACCGGCATTTCCTAGAACCAAAAATTCGAAGACATGTGACATCTACCAACCCGCACTGGGCTCGCGTGGTGGATTACGGCCCGCTCCCCCTCACAGAGAGGAGGCTTGTGTCCCAGCAGTGGGAACATTATAGGCTATTTATTATTATGCTTACGCTAGGACTAATATGGGAGGTGGTACTTCCAACAATCATTAGAAATCTACTTTCCCATATTCACTAGCCATAATATAAATAATTCTACATACAAAAAAGTAAAACCATTTCATTATCCAACCTTTTTAGAACATCCATTTCGGCATGAAAAGCGTATGACATGAAAGGACCAATCCGCTAAGTAGCCTGGGCATAGGATCAAAGGGTCAATCGTCCGAAGGGATATGTGCTTTCCAATCAATTTATCATCTTTGATCTTCATATTTGAAAATTACAGGGCAGGTTTTCTGAATATTTGTATGTAGAACTTTTTCAAAGACTCAAGCATTAGAATGGAAAGCCTAATAGATTTTTCGTTATTAAAGGCCCGGCGTAGCATGCGTAGATTATAACAACGGAATACCAAAATAATTTGTAAATCTAACATATTCTTAAGGTATTACAGAATATTTTCCCAAATATATATTTTGAAAGGACACTGATATAAAGACGAGATATGAAGAATTTCAAATTTCTATAGGAAACTTATTTTTCTCTTAACTCGTCTGATCGGATGACCAAAGAGGCTATAGTATCTACTGATTGTGATGTGTGACTGAGTAGATACTTGTTTTGATTGACCTTATTTATATTTTTCCAAAGTTTTTCACCGCTGATCGTTGCAACAACATGCATTTCCTTTTGTAAAATAGGCCACTGTTAAATACATGCCATGCATTGGCAATAGCAAACCTTCGACATCCACCAGCGCAGCGGTTGGTGAATCCCTTTGAAACTGCCCATAATAACACGATTACTTAATCAAAAATAGAACTGCTGTTTCCTCAGTGTCCCCATTTACAATGGGGGTAGATTTTTTTAAAATTCGAAATGGATTTGCTCTTGACCCTAGTCTAGGTCAGAGGTGACAGAGACAAAGTCGACGATGGAGTGAGCTTATCCAGAAAAAGCCTGTTCACTCTCACTTTGAAGAGATTCAGGTTGTATGCGCTCGGAAATACAGACGCAGGTAGAGAGTTCCACTCTTTTGCTGTGCGCATTATAAAGGACATTTGGAAACGCTTAGTGCGTATTGGTGGAATAGCAACTAGGTAGGGATGGTAACTTGCAGTGCGTCTGGATGTCCGAAGGTAGAAGGGGGCCGGTGGTAAGCTCGTGGAGTTCTTGGGCACACTCACCAAAGTCTGTAGAAGACCGACAAGCGGCGATGAGCAAAACATATCACCGCAGTATAAAGGCACAGCGATTATAGTTGCGGTGTCGCGTGAGCGCCGACACATCACAGACTGCAGTTAATTTCCGGCAGTGTCTCAGTACTGACACTTGGACTTGTACTGAACTGTACGTACCTATATTATAGGAATTTAGTACCTACATACTAGATTTCTAATTATATTTTCATTCCAAGAGCCAGCGCGCACTAGCAACTTTTTGTTGACCGATAGTTTGATAGTTCAGGGAATTAGTATGGAAGTGCACGCGTTTGATCGGCCATTTTATAATCGCCAAATGTGTGCAGTTCAATATAGCTCCATACTGATTCCTTGAACGATCAAACTATCGGTCAACAAAAACTCGCTAGGGCGCGCTGGCTCTAAGGGAGCAACTTAGTCGTTCAGCAACTTTTTTGTCTCTGTTCCTGTCTCCTCGCCGAGATTCGGACGATGCGCACACGGGAGCGACAGCCACTCTACTTTTGTTTTTTCGGTTGAGTGGCAACTGGCTCGCCACCAACTTTTTTGTCGCCGTGCGTGCACTTCCATTGCAACCAATAGACGGGCAACAGTTGCGCCCTAACCCGTGGACAAAAATTTATCCCAGCTGTCGTGTCGCCACATGCGCGCACTTTCATACAAATGCGACTTGATGTGAGAAACAAATTAGTTGCGGAGACAATAGTTGCTCGTGCTTACTGTTACCAAGCATAAAATAATGCCATTATCATGTACCTAGTAGTGTTCGAAATATTTTGGAGTTAACCTCAAGTCTTATTAGAAACAACTGGATTTTAATTGCATGAAAAAACTTTCGAGCTTTTGTTGATTAGAGAAAGAAACCATAATTTCACAAAAAAACAGACGTTCTACACATTCAGATTTAATGGACAGTCTTATTTTACGTGGCCCAATTTTGGTACCAACCAGGTTCCATGCTATACTAAACAAAGTCTTGTTGATTAATAAACACTCCCTTCTTTCATCTAAGTATAAAACCAGAACTAGCTAAAAAAATCATCACAAAAAACGAATCCTTTGACAAATTAAAACGTCGCCCATAAAGGCCTTTTACACCCCTTCCAATTTGAATATTCTCGTACTAAAAAATTGCGCCAAACCCTATCCGATACAAATAGCTACGATTTATAAAGGAGTGACCATAAAATATAAGAAATTACCGCCCTTAGATGGCACAGAGCCGCTTGGTATTCATAAAAGAAGGATATTTATGCGATATCGTCAAAATATTTATTATTGTCCGGTAGCCCTATAGCCCTTTGTGACGGTACGGGGAAAAAATTCGAGGGTGTGAACAAAAATAAGGGATGGGACACTAAAGAATTTGATGTTTCAACAAAAGTGTCGATAGCGAGATTACGTTGAGTTCACACTAAGTTTTTTGGTGACAAGAGCCAAGAATGAACGCTAGCAAAACGAAGAAGAAGAAATCGTCTTAGATTGAGCAGGTTGGCGCAACCGAGAATTTATAAAATATTTATTGTGCTTAAAACTGGAACTGTTCTGCATACAATGTCGATAATGTACAAAATTATATAGTAGCCGACTGTGCCAATCATTTCACATTTCTACTGACTCGCTGCACAAAATTCTTCAAACATGGGACAAAACGCCTTGCTGTGGACAATGCTCCGATAAACGCACTACTTGTTGCGACTTGAAGTATTTGATGTACTCGTGTTCGCATCACGCATTTTTTTCTCAATTTTGATCTTACCTCAAACACGTAGGGGTGGGGTGCTGTCGATGAATTAGCCCGCTCATTCATCGACACCAGCCCACCCCTAGAACACCACCGTTATGAAATATGTGACTCCTTATACAAGAGAAGTCCTTTATGCATCCTCTGGGAGCGGCTGGTCAAGGAGGTTATCACAAGTGGCCGGCGGCGTATGAAAAATTTATGTCTCAATATAGTACAATGTTCAGTTGGGAGCGTGTGCTGCATTATACGGGATCTCGGGGGATACTCACAGAATAGACTAGAGGTATTGCTGTGAAATTGGTGTTTTTAAAATTTTTGAAGCTGGATGAGACGGTTTTGTTTGGTCTGGGATTAGATGTGATTGGAAGTCAGGATAAGAGGGATCATCTAGATTGTTGTTAATTGAAATAAAAAATATTATTTTATGTGTTTAGAAACTTGAAATTTTCTTAATATTGGATCATCTGGACTCCTTGAACATGAACTTGTCCTTAGCAGCTTTGAACAGAGAGAAGTGAAAAGAGAGTAGGGAGGTCTTTGCCCTGCAGTGGGACATCACATGCTAATAAAAATGAAATAGTAATTAATTGGATACTAGCAATCGGGTTGCACATTACTAATACTAATTTTAAGAACATAACAAAATAGTAATGCCTTTTATAGAATGAAAACTGCTTAGACTAGGACCACGTCAATAATGAAATGAGTTAGGATTGAATTATATGATTTTTTTACACGCCAGGTTTAGGTGTCCGCATCTAAGCTGGTAGGACTTGCCGCTTTCAATAAATACAATAAACATAGAAAAAGTTATTAAAACCATAAAATAATGGACACATAAACCAACAACATGACAAGGCAGAAGACAAAACAACCCACTCCAGCCCTAAAATCATTTCGCGAACCAAAATCAAAGTGAGATAGTCTTTCATTAAAACATCGTACCGATTGCTTTCAGATATACCATTAATATTATCATTAGGAGTAAGTGGGTAGGCGACAGAAGAATCGCAAGTCATCGCCGGCAATTTTACTAGACCCCTCAGATTTTACTCGTCGTAACAAAATTGTATGAGAAAGTTTAAAGTCATGGCTTCTTAAAGGTCAAGTTAGTGCAGTTATAACAAGAATATAAGATGGTAAGGGACTCAGTTGACATGTGACGTTGATTTACTATTGTCCCTTGAGATGTGCCGACGTCATCGCAGTTGACGATATCGATATTATTACTGCTTAATTATCGATATGGAGCCGGCTATGTGGTTTAATTATAGAGCTGGGAGGCTGCGCACGGATGATGATCAGGCCCGTGTAATAATCAAGGTATTTGTTTTTTTTTCTTATGAAAAAAACTACGTCTATTGTGTTGTTACTTACTAGTACCTAATTCTAAGGGTTCAAAATTTATCTACACATTCAGAATATTTCTCATTTGTCATGAAAGTCATAAAAGTCTTGAAATTCATGGGTTAACGAGTTAATCGTTATCAAGCCACCAGTAAAATGTGATTTAATTGAAATTAAGGCTTTGGACTCGTTTTCAATACCTTTCATTTTGGGAATCAAAATCAATCTTTTTCCTTGTCCTTAAGTACATATGCACATGAACATCATGACGTGATATCATGGCAGCTGACTCATTTTTGTATATTTTTCTTTCCTTCCCGTTCTTATTTTTTCTCTGTCACCTGTCACCATCTGCCGAGGCCTTTGATAACAGCTTAATATCTTTAATGAGGCCATTCAAGCCAACATTGGGTGGTCCCAGTCCAATATCAAGCATATTGGAATATTAATGACCAAACTTAACTTTGCTGATCAAAAATTAATTTAATAGACTTTATAGTTAAGTGATAGAGTTGAATTTAAATTGAGGGTTGTAGCTGTTAGGTGAAGGTAAATTTGGTATGTAATTGTTGACAAAAGAATCTGTGTGTCATCTTATGATTTCTTTCAATTTCCTTAAAATGCTGTCTCCTTTATAAAAATATCAATAGGTATTTATTGAAATTGAGGATTTTCGGGTGCTTTGCCTTATTTTGATTGGAATATAAAGCTAGAACATAAATAAAGTTTTGTAAAAATAGCGCGACAATCACATAGACCTTAGTAGATTTGACAGTACATTTTTGAAGAAATTACGTCAAGTACCTATAATAGTCATGTCCTCCTAAATTTAGTAGATATATCGAAAGAAATGCATAAGTTCGGTACGTCTGATGATGTCGATAGACAATGGTGAAGCTACTCGTAAATGTTACACAGAAATAAAAGTATTTACAGCCAAATAAAGTAAATACTATGCAAATAAAAGCCCTTTCACCCTTAAAACCTTCAAAAAATTATCTCACTTCACTCAATACATCACAGACTTAATAAATCACATTTCTCAAGTTGCAGGCGATGAAGTTAGCAAGAACGAAGGGTTGGTGTTGATACGCAGCAGGTGCAACCATCGATCAACGTCGACTGGCCGTGACAATTTGACGTATGAGACAATCCGGGCAATGCAAAATGGCGGGGACGCGTAAACTGTTTTAGTGTTGGTTTACATGGAGGTTGTTGGGTACTTTCAGGGGATATTAAAATAATGTTAAGTATCTATTAAATTATTTGATATAATAATGTAAAACGAAAGTTCTAGATCTATCAAATCATTGATTAGTGAAAACAAAATAATTAAATATCAGACAAAATAAGAGAGGGATGGGGACAGGAGAATGATGATCAGACAAAATAAGAGAAAGTAAAAATGTGTAAGCTGGTTTAGAACATAATTAACATTACGAAAAACCTTCAAAAATAATTTGACGTTTGTTCGTTAAGGTGACGAATTTTTAGCAATGATACAAAAAAAGTGGTTAAGTTATTGCTTATGCTGCAAACAAAATTACGAGGAGATTAAAGTAATAAATGTCAAAAAACTAACAGCTCGACATCGTTTTATAACAACTTCAATAACATAAAAGGAAATGTTTACCTCGAAATATATATCTATCCATATTTGGAAAGGCGTCAATGATGTCTAGTCTATTAAATAATGATTAAGAGGTGTGTCAATTTGGTTATAATTATAATAATTTCATTTTGAGAAACAAGACTCATAGTGTTAGTAACAATATACTTACAAACTATATTAGTAATACACTTACAAAGCCACAAACAAAACCAAAAACAGAAAATAGATTGTGACATCACTGCTGCAAGGGGCCAGGCCCAGCCGAAACCTTGTAGCAGTGGTTTACAAACGCACAATCAAGCCTGCTCACTATCATAGAGAGGATGCTGTTGGCGCTGCCCCGCACCCTACGGACCAAGGATGCGCACCGCTTCCGCATCACAATGTAGAAACAGTCTACGTGAGCTTCAGCGAACATCCCTGATGCGCTGCAGTATCGGGGCAACCCTATCAACACCCTGTAGGCATTGTTTTATTGGACTCGTTATGTAGATAAACCTTTTGATGAGTATAACCTTGAAAATATTTAGGACGTATAAAAATTACGGAAAACCAAACAAAATTGAGTCATGACAAAAAATATATTTTGTTTTTAACTCTACGGAGATGTCTTACCTAAATTCAACTTTGTTATTGTTTTACTTTTACAAATTGTTTTGAAAGTGCTTGTGCATACTTACACTTCACAACTGTCACAAGTAACAACCTTAATACTTCTTTAACTACTCCTTTCTTTCCACTTCTTCTTTTACTTCTTCATGTCTTTATGACTTTTTTTTTATTAAATACTGATAAAAATCATTTGATCAGAAAAAGTTTTGCTAAAAAGTCTCCAATGACAAGTTACGACTTTTAATAACAAACATAACGAGCAAAAGAAAACGCCAAAATACAGAATCCATAACTAAATATAAATTCACTACATGTAAGCCTATTCCAATTTAACTTTGACAATTTACATCCCAAATAGATGCGAGGTGTCATGTCGGGGGTCGATCAAAATTTCAAATAGACTCTCTAAGTGGATTTTTAGGGGTAACAGTACCAGTGGTGTAACTGCGGAGAAAATTGATGCTGTCAAAGAAGGCTCATTCAATTTGAGGCTTATTAATCAACTGGTGAAGAGCGTCAATTACTTGCAGGACGAGGCTTTTGTTTTGTTAATGAATTCTTAAGTGATTTAGTGAATATTTTGAGTAAATATTTCTTTGAGCTGAATGTTTAACATGGGAGGTTTTTGATTAAAATTTTCTTATGTTTGAGTTGATGGTTAAGTTCCTAAGTTCACTAAGCCATGAGTTTTGACTAGCATCGTAATCGTAGTATTAGATTACTGCAAGCAAAAATAGGTGCAGGCTATATTTAGATCTTTATCATTTTATTTGAAAGCAGATGATCCTGTTTTTGTAACTCCGCAGCAATTTTACAAAAAAAGCAGATATAACGAGTACTTATACACCTGTAATTTTCCGCAAGCAGGCTGACTACAATAAAGTTTTTGTCCCCACAAAAAGACAATCACCAAAAAATACTTATCACTAAGGATAGCATCGTCAATTGAAAAAAAAAACCTATTGATCTCTATAATCGAAATGTCATCGGTGCTCCGCCGAAAGCAATTTAGCCGATTGGGGGCCATTATTATGTATAATCACGTTTCCAACTCGCCATTCGTATTGTCATCGTAAGGAATTATGCAATCGTCTCGATGTCGATCGATTTGAACGAGCATCGATTCGATTACAGGCGACAGATGTCGGTGAACGTGACGAATTTCGACTAAACGATTATTCGATTAAAACATCTTACATCCGTCACTGTTGTCACCCAAATTCCAACTTAGTAACTCTGCATTTGAGTTGGTTTTTGTATGTGGGTTGTTTGTTAGTGTTTTCGTTGGGGTTTCGTATTGGTAATCAGTCGGTGACCGCAAATTGTTGTCCCTCGATCAGACGTTGCCAGGAAATTACAATTTCGATTTTTATTTCACAAGCTTATGTAGACAACTAAAAATTGTTAGATAAAAAGTTAAATATTTATCTAGATACCTATGAATAAATATGGGTATTAGAAAACCACGAAACTGTGGACTTATCTGATTCATCACATAGGTACCTCATTAATTTGTGATCCTGTTGAAGACGTTTTAAGAAGAATGTTAAATTCTATGTAAAAATAAATAAATAATTTTTAGGTGGTTTTTTCGTACACATACAAAGTCAGCGTGATAAAATCATACTTATTTCTTTTAACATGGCCTTTTCAAAATATTGTGATTTTCGGAAAATCAAGTGCTGCAAACCTTGCAAAATATATACCTCATAAAAGAGAAGTTGTAACTCCGGGAATAAAAGTTTCACTTACTAGAAATCGGTACCTACCTACTTTCATCAGGATCTCCTCAGGTTCGTCCATTATTTTTGTCACTTCCCAATTTAAACCTTACTTCTGACCATCTATAATCAAAGGATTCCTATCTGCTTTTGATGCTTATTGCTATGCTGCTTATTTTGCTTTTTCATCCAATTGAATCAAAAAAGTAAATTATTAATATTTTTTATCTGAACCTTGCATATACTGATAGATGTATTGTTTTTGTGAATGTCATCGTGAGCAATGAAGGCCGGGCCACAAACGATCGCGGTTCCCTTTGTATTTAGCCGTTGAATCATCTGTGTAAGTTACAAGAGTAAGCGATTTTAGGCTACGCTTTTATCGCGTCTGTTTTATCAAGGTATATAATGAAAATACTAGCTAGTTTTACTACACGACCTTGTGATGGAAGTTATATAGCTCTTTTTTATTATTATTTTATTTGGTGAAGATTCCTACTTTTTTTCAATTATTGCTCATAATAATAATACTTACCAAGTAATTACCTTCTGTCCCACTGCAGGGCTAAGACCTCTTCTCACACGGAGAAGGCATGAGCATTGATCTCCACGCTTGCTCATGAGGGGTTGGGGATTTTAGATTTATATGAACTATAAACCCAGGTTTCTTCTCAATGTTTTTCTTTCACACATGTTAGGAAAGTCCAAGATAACCTTAGAAAGTACATAAATATAAATTGGAAAAGGCACATTGGTATTTTCCCGGAATTGAACCCATAACTTTATAGTTCTACCACAATAGAGTACTTAAGTATCATTGTGACAGTATTATTTTAAATCTCATTAAAATTTATGCTTTACAGTCGTCAGTTATTTTTTGGTCGCTATAAGCTTACATTTTGCATCCTCAGTAATATTATTAGATCGTCAACGCGTGTGATATTGGTTTCAACGGTGCCTTCAACATTCTGTTGAAATTGTTGCTATTTTGTTATTTCCTTGTTATTTGATAGTGAAATTTCAGCAATAAAGATCTCAACAGAAATTAAATATGATATTACTTTGAAGACAAAATTTAATTGTTTTTTGTCAGACATTATTTTAATTCTGTAACATTGAGATGTCTGGAAGGATTTGGGGGAGGCCTTTGCTCAGATCGGATATTATATTTATTTAATACTTTAAGCACAAAAATGTACAGAGGCGGACTTAATGCCATAGGCATTTTCTACCAGTCAGTCAGTCAGTATTATAGGCTAATTTACTCAAAAAAATAATAATCAGAATAAGATAACCGTCGGATCATATTTACCTACCAACATCATTAGAGATGGGTAGGTAAAAAAACACCTATCATAACGAAAGATACGATGACATGCAGTAGCCAATAACTCCTTAAAAAAAACCGGACAATACAAGTCAAATCGTCGCCGACCCGTCACTCGAACAATTGTTGCGGATGTCGCATCACTATCTCGTACGTCACTAAAGAAGAAAAAAATACTTAAAAAGTATAAGATGTGATTTTGGAATATCATCGTTGGATATACATCATCTTGTCATAACATTTCGGGTCAAAGGAGAGGATGGTTTGATAAATTGCAGTTCAAATTCTGTTTTATGTCTTTTTCACTATTCACTCTGTGAGAATGGAAGGATCTTACTCGGGGTCGGGTGTGTGACTGTCGAAATGGTAGTTGTGTTAAATAGATCTGTATTACTTAAGAAGGGTGATCTTTGTGAAATATTCTTTTTGATGTTGTGAAATTCTTGGTCATTTAAAAAGGAGACAACGTTTTTAGGGGCGATAGTGCTTGTCATTTCTTTGAGACGTTCCGCATTTTCTTTCGTTTTGTTTCTCCCTTTGTGGATGTTATTCAAATAAAGAGTTCCTATACCTATCTAAGTCGCTTTTATTGATTTCGTTTTAATTATAAATGGTGGCAGGGACATCGACGCGCAACCAGTTACCATGTATTCAGTGAACGATTCCGAATGCCAATGTGTAAAAATTTTTCATCGGTTATAAAAAAAAAACTGTTTTATAAATTTTGACCACGTAGGTCTTGCACGTACTACTATGAATCTGATTTTTTTTTATAACCGACGAAAATTTTCTACTCTACGGGTCTAGACTCATGTTGTGCTGAATTCAAAGTTACAGTTAACGCGTTGATGTCCCTGCCAACCTGTATGTGCTTATCATTTCGTCATCTGTATGCATTCCTTTTTCCCAAATCTTGGGCAGCAATGGATACATTGCAGGGTGTTGCGCATAAGACTTGCTCATTCAAGCCCCGCTTTCCTCCACCAACAGACGGTAGAAGTCTGATATTATTCAAATAACAAAAAACCTAGTCCACCGACCACCCAAATATCCTTGGCTTTTCATTAGAAAAGTAATCTAAGTTTAATATGTGTTTGGTTCCACGTCATTAGTGACTTCATTTGTCAGAGATACCATTACTTACTCCTCCATTGAAAGATTGATGACAAAATGTACAGGCTAGTTGCCATAAGCTGGGATTAAGGATGTGCGTTGCGTTTTTTACCCTTAAAATATGAGCGGAATTACGCGGTGTGGTCCTTGGGTACAAAAGGTCACCCTATACCTACCTAAAAGTGTGGTATAAGGTGGCCAATCGTTTGATCACAGTTTATTTTGTGCTACGATACTTACTATCCAATCTAAAACTGACTGAGTTTCTTCTCTTTCTTCAAGTTTAGTACTACCTATACCTAATATAAATTCTGGCTAGAGTGCTCAATATGGTTTTATAATTCAATAGATTCACATATTTTTTATTCGATTACAGGGTCACAAAGTTGTCACAACCTGGTAGAAAGTTCACATTTTAAACCATGATGAAAAAATGAGCACAAGACCGCTGATCCGCTTAGTAGCATCCAAAATTAATTGATAATGGAGAAATCCTATACGATCGGCCAAATCTAAGAGGGTACAATCGAAAGGGACATTCAGAAATTAAGACTATCACTGCCAGTATCCCTGTTCAAGACACATGAGAGCCAGTCCACACCCTCACCCACGCAACCGCCAAACAGATCGCAGCGCTCATTACAAACTAAGACCCATACATCATCGTCAGAGCTGAATATGTGCAAGTCATTCGCAGCCGTCATTGTAATGGGTAGTGTGGAGATGGGCTTAGGACCGCGGAACCTTTTAGGTACCGAATGATAGGGACGTGTGTGGAAGGTTGTTTGTATCTATGGCATTGTTTTTTTGGTGGTGTTAAAAGATCTATGCGATTTTTCTCTTTGCAACAGTTTGGGCCATATGTGAATATTAATTTAGACCTTAGGCACTTATATTTTTGTATGAGATAGTAGTCTGTTTCGTTCCTAGCTAGTCTGATAGGCTGTGTGTGTTTTTCAATGTTAGAAGTGGGGTATCTACTAAAGCTACGATTTCCTAGAAGCCGCCACATGCATAATCCGCAATGTACCCACGACTGGGACACAGGCCTCCTCTTTGAGAGGGAGTGGGTGACTATAATCTACCACGCGAGCCCAGTGCGGGTTGACACAATTACTTCGAATTTTTAGTTCTAAGACATGCCGGATTCCTCACGATGTTTTTCTTTGAGAGCAGTGGTGATGAACTCATTTATACAAAGTAAAGCGCCTGCCTGGGTTCGAAGCCACGATCTACAACTCGTAAGTCGGGGCCATTGTCACTGGACCACCACTCCCATAGCGTCTGCAATTTATCGGCTAATGACGGCACTGAAACATTATTATGTGTGTAAGGTGGTCTATTCTCCTCATGGACTCATAATACAAATTATAAGTCCATGGTTTTCCTAAAGAGCTTTTTTGACACCATAAAGTCAAACCCCGCTGCCGTCATTTTCACACACACAGTCTTTACTGCGGCCATTTTGGCGGCCATCTCTCGCCTAGGAAATCGTACGTTTAGACTCGAGCGATCATATTTTCTCAAGATTATTGTTTGTTTCGATCACAACCTCAAGGCGATGTTCCACATTTCTTTTTAAATTTCACTGACAAGTTTCATCAATATGAATAAAATTTATAAGAGATGATTTAGAACCAAAGTTTTTGCATTTCACATTTGAAATAAATATAAATAAAAACTTCACACATAGCATTTATAATTTAAATACGAAACCAAGAAGAAATTCTGTCATTCAATTTGTTGCGCTTTTCACAGTTCAAATTAAGACCCATGAACTCTTACAAGTCTTAATATTAGCTATTTTATTATTTACTAGATAAAGTGATAGACGGACATGTGATTTACAAAACGATGATAATTTAAGCACAATATGCCTTTCTGTTTTGTAAGTGGACAAAAAATAATTTAAAAAGTTAAGGTATCGAAAAAGTATGATTGGCAGTAACTGTCCGCAGCTAAACGATGTATTCAAGATGGATGCTAGGAATGTCCAAAAATATAAAGCATAACTGTATATGAATAACAATTTCTACCTAAGAATATAATTTGTTAGTTAATGACTTAAAGGTGACGCTCTTTAAAGCATTCTGTACCCGCGCAGCTAGTGGGAGAAATATTTGCAAGCGTCGCATCGTATGGAGTCCTGTGTTAAGAACACTGATGGGTTGCCATGGCATTGCAGTGCGTCGGCCCGTCGGGGATGTTTGCAGCGGCGCGTGTAGATTGTTTTTACACTATAATGCACAAGCGCGCAACATCGATAGTGGATCGAGTCATGGCCAGCCCTAATAGGGTTCTGAAAATGATTTGTGACAGACTGGACTGTCCATATGTAATTCAGCAGTGAATTACATATCGCACACCTAGATAAAGGGTGGCACAACTCAAAATAATCCAAAATCGAGTTATTGCGATTATCGGAAACTGCGTCGAAAACTACATTAACTCCAAAGACACCTGTGTACTATAATGCTGATACGCATTGGATTCTTCACATGCAATATTCTGGACATTCGCAATAACTTTGACATAACATGACATAATGGTTTTTCGTCCATTCTGAAAAATTAGCTATTTTGACTTAGTGCAGTGTTGATCTGGGCGTGCGATATGTCAGTTACATGTCTCACCGTATCGTGTTGTTTACTAATACTTAGTTTTAAGGACAATGTTTCTAATCATATACCTATGAGTCTTCACTGGAAATATTTGTTTTGATCTGATTAATGTTGCCAACACACACTTTCTTTCTCATTGTAACACTTTCTACATAATATTTTCTAAACAAGCCGTGCCGAACACGATACCTTTTCCGTCTTAATACCAACAAAGACCATAAAATCAAAGCCTTTATCTTTCTCCTTCATAAATTACCATAACTAACAACTAGCAAGACGCCATCATTATCGTCGAACCGTAATTAAAAGGACAATCTCGGGATATTCGACGATATCTCAAGAAAGTCCTGCATCATCGTCTGATGGTCTCGTGGTCATGAAATATGTATTCGTTGCGTTTAGAGAAAGGAATATCATGGTTGTGTGATTGTCGTTATTTTTGTTTCGTTTGGTATTGATTTTAGGGGTGAACTTCTTGTTGACTTGAGTTGACCGAAGTTATTTATTTTTATAGTTTATTATACTTAGGTGTGTTATTGCGCACTCACTTGCTTTTATTGAGGGTATCACTTATTAAACCCAGGGAATTTATCTAACCTAGTCACTGTTTGCAAAATTATGATTTTCAAATTGTCAAAAAACCACAACCGCACTCTAGAACCATAAGATCTTTATACTGCGCTAAAGCTTAGAACTTATGATACGGTGGTCTACTTATTAATTCTTCACGTTAATGATTTAAAAGATCACTAATAAAATGCGTGTACCTATATTAGTGCAACCTATAATGTGACAATTTTAAGTAATGAAACAAATGATTATTTAGTTTATACATAACAGCTTGGCTCTTAACCAAATCACCTGCCATCTAATCTCGTCTTCATCCTTGGTTGACTGCGGTAGATAATGCCTAAGGTGTGCGAATAGTTTAAATATATAATATAAATAAATAAACAGCAGATATCAAACAATTAGAATACAAATTATGGGTGTATTAAACACCTATTAAAACCTACACCAGTCAAATCCCATGGGAACCACCAAGTAACCCCGTCAACCTTTTACATCTCTTACCATAGTAATGTGCAGCCGTCAAACGCGGTTGTGCCGCGGTCAACAGCTCCAGCTACCACCATTAAAACCTTTTGATGCTCTCGATAAATATGAATCTGATTGGCATTGATACGAACAGCTTCCATTTGGAAGTTCATTAGAGACGATGGCTGATAGGCGGACGAAAAACTGTGGAGTAGCTGTTACTTAAAGTTTTAATACTATTATGATACTAGGAGCGCCCCGCGGTTTCACCCGCATAAGTTTCGATCCCGTGGGAATATCGGGATAAAAAGTATATCCTATGTGTTAATCCTGGTTATAAACTATATGTGTGCCAAATTTCATCCAAATCCGTTCAGTAGTTTTTGCTTGAAGAAGTAACAAACATACAAAAACACTCACAAACTTTCGCCTTTATAATATTAGTGTGATTAAAACGGGTCATGAAAGAAACAGACATGGAAGAAACATTGAAAAAACTAATCTGTCAAGCTCCGCTAATGAGACATAATTGATTTTCCATTGTTTTGTCGCCGATAGGTAACGCGCGGAGCTTGACCGAAACAGCATGATAGATTCCAGAGAAGAGAAGATGAATTCATAGTTAGAAAGATGTAAATACTGAGATAATGATGGTCAATAAAGATATTTTCAAGAAAAAACACAAAATAAATTGTGAAGCGGGAATGAGGATGAGAATTAAGATTTACCTATATAGTGGCTCATTATTTTGGACAGTAGATCAAAGAGTTTCATACTATTGTAAAAAAAGGTAAGTTTAAAGGTAGTAACGATATTAATAGAAGTGTTCTTTTGGTCTTCAGTGTTTGTTAGAAAATGTAAAACTGTAGTGTTACCTACATGTCAGATAAAATCCTCTGCATTTATATAACTTCATGTAAACTACGACTACTAATACTATATAATAATGACAAAAAGATGCTTCAAAGGTTTTGAACTTTGTCTCTCCCGAAAATATGTTTAACTATAAGACATCTCCACGCCTCTCGCTGCCATCACGGGTCCCCATTAGTAGCCAGCACCCTCGCGATTGACGATTCAGTCTTTTGTGGTCAATTTTTTCCACGCCTGTCGTTAATGGAGATTTCTTCGATATGCGCGGCGTATGTCAAACATGCGCAAGCATATTGTCAAATCACTGCGATCAAACGGTCCGCCGGAATTGAAAAAAGGCGGTTTAAAAAGAGGTACGTCAAATAAGTTGGAGTGTCCTGTCAATACACGGCACGATTATTGAAAATGTGACATGTAGTGGGAAAAGGTTGAAACGTTAATATGTTACGGGTGTGTTTGATTTTGGGGTTTGATTGAAAGGTCTGAAAGTTTTGAAATGATTTGAGGTAAAACAAGTGCCTCACGCTGTCTTGTTGTGGTCAGCATACTTCGGCGGACAAAATACACCTAAATTCTTTGAAGTTGACATTGCATTATGTTCCTAAGAGACAACGATATTATAAGTAAGAAGAGGTTATACGCGCTCTGTAAGTGGCACGTTAAAACTGGGCTAGTTAGCGCATCTGAACTTAGTGACGCGCCGGCGTCAGTGCACAGTGGAAGCAACATTGCTCCTTTTCGCTCCCAATTAGGACATACCGTCCTACTTCCACTGGTCATCTATAATGTGCGTGTGCGATAGTGTGCCGTTTTTTGAGAACGAAACTCGGGTAGGTAATCTATCTACCTCTTGTTATTAATAATAATATCATTGCTATTATTGGGGTCGCCACACATTCGACATTGTAAGCGACACGCGTGACGAAAAACAATGGATATTTGCGAAAACACAAAGACACAAAACGTCTTGCAAAACATCTAGTGTACCTAATAGACATTTCGTAAAATACCTTATTTCGCACTTCACACAAATTAGACGCGTTATTAGGCGGAACGGTGTTGCGTCCCAGTGACATATGACGTGTTTTAATTCCGTATGGACAGTCAACTGCACGTTAATGGAAAATGTTTGAATTTGACAGCGGATTTATTTTAAAGTAAAGGCGCTTTCAAAATCTAAGCGCGCACCACCAAAAAAAATTGTTGGGGAAAATAAGTGCTAATCTGTGAACAATACCGATAATCGATATACTCGTAAGTACTAGAAGTCCGCGCACTGCGATAAATAGGATATCGATTGAAAAATTATGTAAGCATTCACGATTACTTTTAACACATGAACATGCGATTAAAAAAATCGCATCACAGTGCGCGCTTAGCTTAACTGTTCCCATGTATGGTCTGCTCCAAAAGTATCAAGGAATTATATAAACAAATGGATCGGAAAATGTACCTGTAGATGCTAACTTGCAGTGTAAGTTTCAGTATTTGAAGTCGTTTTTCATTTGACATTATTGAGGTTAATTTTATAACCTCTATTTTTGTTGATGATCTTTCAATTACAATTTAATTATGTTATCCAAACAATAATTGTTGGAATAAGTGGTGAGATATCAAGTTGAAACCTTGTAAATCATAATTCTCCTGCTCTTATGCTAATTTATTTGGACACGGCGCAACATGTCTTTTTCTTCCATACTTCTCTATTAGTCGTCATCTCGGTAGTCACCCCCTTTCTTACCATATCATCATTCACACAGTCCATCTATTGTTTCTTTGGTCTTTATACCTACTCTTATAGCCATCGATATTCATAACTACTCAAAACTTTCCTCACTCTGAAACCTTCGAAATGGAAATAGAAAAAGATGAATGTGTTACTAATTCCCTTTAGAGGATGATTGCGTAATAATTAGCCAGAACTGGGTTTGTTTACACTTTTGTCAGTTACTTATGGAACAGACTATACCTACGTGCGGTTGATAGTACGTCCTCAGCGAAATGGATTCGACACGCGACGGACGGATCGCTAATTCATTTTGAAAGGTGACTTGTCATTTGATTTCTTGATGGCGTCATATATTGTGGTGTGTGAAATATGGACTGGCATTTTTAGTTTGAGTCCTGAATTATTTATTTATTTATTTATATACTTAATAGTACTTACTTAATTAGTTAGGTATCTGGAAGTGAAATTATTTCTGATTCATCGTTTCGGTATTTTTCCGACTTCTATTTTCCTTCTCACCAAAACGGGTCATTCACAGGATTCTCCAATAAACATATCGTAACTACGGCAAAGCAATGCTTCTTTCATTACTTTTCATTTTGAAGAAAAGATGACCTAATTACAATGAATACATTAAAATATTAATGGATTTCCACATGATTTCCTGTACCTCATACCTCTATAGTATTTTCTGGATTAACTATTTCTAAATACTTCGTCCAACACGGTTTAAGCTTAAACATACAAAATCAAATACATACCTACCTACTAAAATCTGTTCGAATCCCATGCATACTTGTTCAAACAAATAGACAAAGGAAACGACACAAGAGATTCTTGCCCTTTATTCCAGTTTTGAGCTTCACGAGATCTTTCACAAAACATAGCTTGGAGCATCTTCATCGCACGCAATCACACGTTCTCGACATTAAGCCACGCAAATGATATTTTCCCGCGCAACGAGCGCAAAAGCGCGCCATAATTATAAACGCATCAATCAGATGCGCGCGCGCTTCGCCCACGGCGCATGCGCGTAAACGGTTATTAGTCGAGTTACATGGCGACGAGTGTTTTGCGGGATGTTTTTAATGTTACGTAACCTCAGGGGATTGGTTAAGCGTATGTTCGTAAGGACTGGAATTGCAACGGTGATCATTTTGAGTTGAAAAACAAAGCTCGTTTTTAACACTTTCGCTGTCGGTTTTTGGGCTCCCGAATGTAATCAGACTTGGTTTGAATAATATGAAAGTGTGAAAAGATACGGAAAAGGACTTTTCTTTTGCAAATTATTTATGAAGAATGATGTACCCAGGATTTTGGAATAATTTGATTTAAATGAGTGTCCGTGGTGTTTCTTGCCCGTTCTTCTCCATAGAGATCTACATTTTGGAATGGGCAACTAGCTTCAACGTTCTGACTAACTGACTGACTATTTAGTTTTGACAATTCAAAAGTGCCTGTACATGGTTTAATTGAAACAAATGCTTTGATTTGATTTGATATGAACACACTGTGCGTCCAGTGGGATTATAATAATTATGACGAACTTCTATGCAAACTTTCATCTCCTACTGAACCCCTATGGGATGATTATGGGGGGATTATGGGTATCCATAATCAGCCATAATCATATAACGTTCCCACTGCTGGGACATAGGCCTCCTCTCTGTGAAAGGAAATGGGCCGTAATCTTCTTTCTTATATCTTATGGCCGTAATCCACCACGCGGGCCCTTAACCCCTTAACCGCCCCATCCCTCCAGGAGATGGATTTTCAAAAATCCTTCCTTTTTGCTCGCCTTTTGTTATTTACGGATCTCGGTGTCTCATGCTTCTAAACCATGTTCATGCTTCTTGAAATAAATAGAAACTAATGGTCTTACCAAGGGATATCGTATTACTCAGTAACTGGGTTGTGGAGGTCAGATAGGCAGTCGCTCCATGTAAAATAATAGTGTTCAGCTGCATCCGTTTATACTGGAAGCCGACCCCAACATAGGTTGGGAAAAGGCTAGGCAGATGATGAGTGTGTTACGCAATAACGGTGCGGGTATCAGTCTACAATTTTAATCCTCTCAACACCAAAATACTGCAGTCTACACTAAACCCTAAAAACAACGCAGCTTTATCAAAAATAAACACGAAGGGAATACTGCTCACACCTGCGCGGCTCCACTATTCATAGGCTATGTACACATGACCGCGGGCTAGTTCGCGCTTTTCGATTATTCATAAAGCAGAGGTGTCGAGGCGGCCGTGTGAACCGCGCCTATCAATTTTGTTATCGGGAATATTGGTAAAAGAGTTTTGGGTTTGGAAGTGCTAATTTAGGTTTGTAGGAGTTTTGATTGGATGTTCCATTGCTAATTAGGCAGGTATAATTAGAACAACTATTAGTAGGTTTGGAAAGCAGACTATAGTTACTGGACAAAAGGACCAGCATAAGATTACACGCCGAGGCGAGGGTGCAGTTACTGGAGTCGTGCAGCAACGTCAGCTTCAAGGCGTTCGTGGTGCGCGTACCGAATTGTTATCTGCCCGTCGTCATGGAAGAAGACTTCTGGCCGCAGGACGTGGTGTTCCGTCGCTTCCGCGGACAAGTACCACAGAACAGCACAAGAACAAGCTAGTGAATTTAATTACTATTTTATAATAAAAAAATACGTGTGGCACTCGGGGACTGCCGCGGTAAAGCTATTGCATAGCAACGCACACAAGCACCGTGCCGAAGTCTGCCGAACTGATACGACGTTAGACGATGCTTAGGTTTATTTTCGTTACGGAATTTCTTCATTCGGTCGCCGCGCTCAAAGCCCAAGATAAAAGCTATGCAATAGCTTAAAATATGTATGTTTAGGTTAAGGTATTTATCTATGGGCCTGCGTCGCCTGAAATAAATGAATAAATAAGTATATATGCATATTCAACATATAATGTTTCCACTACTGGGACACAGGTCTCCTCTCTGTGAGAAGGAATGGGCTTAATTCACCACGCGGGCCCAGTGCGGGTTATACATTTATTACCTTCGATTTTTTGGTTCTAGGACATGCCGGTTTCCTCACGATGTTTTCCTTCGCCGTTTTGAGAGCAGTGGTGATGAAATAATTTACACAATGTGCCTGTCAGGGTTCAAACCTACGACCTAAAACTCGAGTCGCGGCCGTTTTCACGCGCCACCATTACTCGCAAAAGGATACGCTGTAACAATAACTGATAAGCTATGCTAAACCAAGGTAAACCGTTATATAAGGCGATATTACCCTAATAAAGAGTATTTTTTCACATAGCACAAGTCACCTCGCAGTTTCTTTGTTCCTTTAAATTTGCATATTGTTATCATTCTATACTAATATGTATAACAAAACTAAAGAGTTTGTTTGTTTGTTTAAAGCGCTAATCTCTGGAATCACCCGTCGGGTTTGAAAGAAATAACAGCCGCACGGTCCGATCGATCAGGTTAAGCTACGCTTGCCGCGGTTGATCCGTGTATGGGTAACCATCTTTATATACCAAGACCCCTCCGTGCCTCGGAAAGCACGTTAAGGACGCTATCACATTTTTCCACGAATAACAGTACTTTTCAGGTACCATTTTAGTGAACTTGGAGTCGCAACTGCAAGGATATCTTGGTTTCAAATTAAAGATAATATATTCATCTCCAGAATGGCTCCATAATAATTAAATAGCCCCATACAAAATTTTCACACAAATACGTTTTTACCATCACAGTAATCGCAAAAAATTTAATAAAAAGGGGTTTGAATAAGGACCTATATAGCTAAATCCACTGCATATTTTAACTTAAAAATAAGAAGATATTGTTGCTTATATAGTCCTCTATACGACAAGCTAAATATTTTATAGATAAATAAATAACTTTTTCATTTATGAGACAAATAAGAAACGCTCTCAAATTTCTCCATACATTTTCTACCCGCGGACACTTGCGGTTCGTCATTCCGCGCTCAGAAGCGCTCGTGGAAGCACGTCTGTGTCGCTTTCTCGCAAAAAATAATTACGTAAAAAAGTGAGTTCCGAGTTGTGTACTGAGGTCGGACGAAGTTGATACTTTTTCGGACCGAAATAAAATTAAGTACGATTATTGGTATTTGTTTCAGAAACAAATACTTAGTTGTAATTTTTACAAGCTTTTATTTAACTTGCAATGTATGTATGTATGTATGTAACTATGTTTGTTCGGGTGGACTCTTGCAACTAAATTTTGAAGCAGATATCTTCAACCGATTGAGCTGAAATTTTGTATGCACGTTTAGTTTGGATGACAATGCATGGTTAGCTATGTGACGTTATTCTAAATCCAAAATGGCGGAACGCCCAAGATGGCGGACTACTTATTTTTAAGGCACTCCTACAATATGGATATCAAATGAAAGGGAATGCTGAGAATAACTCGAAAAATAAAATGACGTCACTCTAAATCCAATATGGCGGACTTCTAAAGATGGTGGACTAGTTATTTTTAATGCACTCCTACAATATGGGTATCAAATGAAAGGGATTGCTGAGAATAACTCGAAAAATAAAGTGACGTCACTATAAATCAAATATGGCGGTCATCTAAAGATGGTGGACTAGTTACTTTTAATGCACTGCAACAATATGGGTATCAAATGAAAGGGCTTGCTGAGAATAACTCAAAAAACAATGTGACGTTACTCTAAATGCAATATGGCGGACTTCTAAAGATAGCGGACTAAGTTTTTTATGCTTTCCTACAACATGGGTATCAAATGAAAGGTCTTGCTCAGAATACGTATGCGAGTTAAACTCCACAAAAAAACCTGTCAAGCGATAACTAAAAAGTAAAAAACTAATTAAAAGTAAAAACTTTTTTTAAAAACAAGCTTTTAGTTAAATGCGCTAAAAAGAATAAAATAAAATTTTCCTTTAAAACTTTTACTATCAACTTATAACGTCATTAAGTACACAAGTTATATGATATAAAAGCTTGTTGCGAGATTTACCTGTGTAGATAAACAAGTAAATAAGATGATCTGATTGATTTTAATTTTTTTAATTTTCAAACTAAGTAAATATGAGTTCTTAAATCTGAAAAAAACTTTTTTACTTTTAATTTATTTATTTAGTGGATATAGATGACGGATAAAGATTGTATAAATATTTATTTTATAATCAAATTAAAATGATGGAAATATTTTTTTTAGACATTCGATATTAATAGTCGATTTTGGGGTTTTTCGGGGTGATGATTACGAATATAACATCCATTTTTTATTCAAGGTGGCGGATTTTTGTTTGTGACAAATCGACTTACGGCCAATTTCTTCATAATACCAGTATATCCAGTTGTCATGCTACGTCACAGTTTTACTCTTCAATTCAGTAATTTTTTTAGTGAATTATAATGTTGCTATATTGAAGAATACAATTGTGACGTAGCATGACAACTGAATAGACTGGTATTACGTTTAGTCGGTTAAGAAAGTCGCGTGGTTTTTTTGTTTACCTTTATTTAGCTACCTAAACCTATGGAGTATAGTAGTAGTACATTGAAATATTTTCTATGTGAAAAGACAGCTGTGCTGCTGGGGAGTTTGTTGCGCCACTTCTTCCCAGCGAAAGCACTAAGAAGTGAAGGGCGGGCGTTTTGGGGGACTGTCTTTTGTAATTTTGACATTCGAAAAGTGCTGATTCTCAGCCTAATTTGAATAAATTACTTTTGATTTACTTTGTTTTAATTTTTAAGTAAATAAAATACTTACTGTTTTCATAAGGGAATGATTATTTTTAAATATCACAACGAAACTCTACGATAAACTCCCAGGCTAGTATTTGATTATGTAATACTCCAACAATTGACATCAAAAATAATATTTAAAAGTACTTAGGTACATATTTTCAAACTAACAGCAGACTGTGGTATAAATGTGGATGTTCCGTGTAATACTAAAATGTTAAGGTCGTTTTTGGGTACCTAGTAATGAACGTATTGACTGATGAACTTCAACAATACTAAAAACATGATTATCACGCAGATAGTAAGTACTAATAACACTTACCAAATTCGATTGCGAACTTACAACTAACTTTACTAAATAAATACCAGCAAAATTAAAAAAAAATATCTTCAAGTACCAAGATTAGTTAAGTTACGTATAAAAATCGAGCGAACAATGGTTTCAATGTGTGCGTGCGCGTAATGTTGCTGTGTTGCGATTCAGATACCTAAACTTGAGCGAGTTCAAAATGTGATAGCGTCCTTAAGAGCGTTTACAACGTACGGCATTTCATACAAACTTTCAAGCCCTTGTTTTTCGAAATGAATGAACCGATTTTAATGAAACTTCGTACGCATAAGCAGGATACAAAGGTCTAAAAAGTTAGTAAAAAACATTTTCGAAATGTCTTCTTAAAAAAAAGATAACTGGAAATAGCTGTTTCTATGGAAAATTTAAAATCGGTCTAATTTGGCTGTAACACAATTTTTCGAAAATGCTTTTTACTAACTTTTTAGACCTTTGTATTCTGCTTATGCGTATGAAGTTTCATTATAATCGGTTCAATCACTTCGACAAACAAGAGCTTGAAAGTTTGTATGAAATGCCGTACGTCGTAAACGCTATTAAGCTGTTGGTCTCAGCTGTCATTTGTAGATCTTTGACAGTCGTTACGGGTCGTCAAAAACCTGAAAGTCTAGCTGACAACCAGTCTTACCAAGGGGTATCTTATTCCGGGGTAGCGTGATTGTCCGAAAGGGTTACCGCTGCCCCGGAACATAAAGGGCTATGGAAGGAACACGGGTGGGTTTTAGTGAAAAAGAGTCTGACACTCCATTTCGCTCCATCCAGAGCGGGAGGGGCATTTGATGATTTCCCATCCACAAAAAAAAGGGGAATCTTATTACCCAATACGTGGGTTGTGGAGGTCAGATAGGCAGTCGCTCCATGTAAAATACTGGTATTCAGCTGCATCCGGTTAGACTGGAATCCGACCCCAACATAGTTGGAAAAAAAGGCTAGGCAGTGTTGATGATGATAGTCTAGTATATTTGAATACTTGAGAAAGTTTATAAGCAAAAAGGAAAAAGGCAGAAATAACGCTACGCAGATATAATTTTATGTTATTTATTATTAATAAAAGCCTGTGATGTCCCACTGCAGAGCAAAGGCCTCCTCACTCTCTTTCCACTTCTCTCTATTTAAAGCTGCCAAGGACCAGTTCTTGTTGAAGGAGTCCAGCTCATCCCGCCATCTCCGTCTGGGCTGCGATGCCGCTTGCCATTAAGAGGTACCCATTGGAACGTAAGTTTGGCGCATTGGTCGTCTGACATACGGCAGATGTGTTCAGCCCAATTCCATTGAGTTATTCCGGTCTGATCCCCTGATCCCCCCCCTCCACCCCCCTCTCCTCGATCCCCTCCTAGTTCGTCTTCTGTTTTAAACTTTGTCTTATCCACTATAAACTTTTTTCGTTACAACACGAAATTTCACGCGGACGAAGTCGCGGGCAGAATCTAGTTATATCAAATATAGTTTCATCATTCATATAGTTTGTATGTAGGTATGTTCATGTTGTAATATGATTTGTAAGGTGTATCACCGGGGCGCCATTGTTTTCTATTGTCAACATCAGATGCATATCTTGTTCTCTGAATATATTACTTAATAATACTGGCATATAATAATATGGGTCTTTGTTGGGTCTGATGTGCGAAACAAAACGCAGGTGGAAATATTAAGTACTAGCAGCGCCCCGTGGTTTCGCCCGCATAAATGTCGATCCCGTTGGAATATCGGGATAAAAAGTATCCTATGTGTTATTCGGATGTATAAGCTATATTACTGTAAAGTTTCATCAAAATCCGTTGAGTAGTTTTTGCGTGATAGAGTAAGAAACATCCATCCATCTATCCTCACAAACTCGCATTTATAATATTATAGTAGGATAGTAGGATTTAATTGAAGAAATAACATCAAAGATTTTTTTTTAATGGGCTAATAAGACCACGGACTAAACGAATATATATCTACTATGTAGCTATTTGCTATATGCCATGTATGTAGCTCAAACAGTATCATAGTTACAAAATACTTATACCTAATCTGCATTGGCGATTTATTTGCCAAAAATGTAAACAAATATGAGTTTATGGAAAAATAACTTTCAATCCTACACAATAAAGTTCAGTTTACGCTACAACTTCAAACGTTTTTATAACTTTTTAGTGCTAGTCACTTTGAAATCAACTTAATAACCATAAAAATAAAGTTGATATATTTGTTTCACTTGAAATAATATTAATTTGAATCATAAGTTTGAATAGACTTTAGATATAATTTTCGAGCATTATGTCGATTACAAATTATATTTATTTATAAGTCATTAGGTATCTTGGACATGGACATTACCGACATCGGTGAAGTAACCTGTAGGTACTCATAGTTTACTAGCTGCGCCCGCGGTTTCACCCGCATAAGTTTCGATCCCGTGGGAATAACGGGATAAAAAGTAGCCTATGTGTTAATCCAGGGTGTCGGCTATCACTATACCAAATTTTATCGAAATTGGTTTAGCCGTTTGTGCGTGAAGAAGCAACAAACATACAAACACACTCACAAACTTTCGCTTTTATAATACTTACCTACTTTATAAATATTTTTCTTGCTACCAGTTTAACTTATAGCCCTGAGCTTTCCTTTGCCTTCAAGTATTACCATTTGTGACATCAATCTTTCGTTCTTAATGACGTTATACCACGAACACACACACAGTCAACAAAAGAGATAAGTACGCAGAATCGTCGGATATAGTTTGAAGTTTAGTAAAAAACCGATGGATGTTCTCGAATAAAATATAATTTTATTAATAGAAAACAAACAGCTCATTTATCAAATTAAATTTCAGTCGACAACATCCATCGGTTTCTTACTACACTTCAACTATATCCGACGATCCTGCATACTTATCTCGTTTGTTGACTGTACCTGCAGGCACCTCTTCATATTATGGTACCTATTTAAGTAGGTGTGTATTTAAAAGACACCATTTACATGAATACCTCGTCGAGCGAGGTAATCCATCACTAGGACTGCAATGGATAGACATTTACAGGTTAATGATAATAATGACAAATGTCCACCATACATCTTATACTCGAGTCCTACATTATCTAGGTTCATTTACTGAAGACTTGTCACTGTCAAGTGTCATGTCACATAGCTTTAGCTTATGCAACTTACACAAAAAAATAATAATATTACCTACAAGTCTTGTAATTGTATGGACTCCACTTCAACTCAGGGCCTCTATAATTTAAGTCCGTCAACGAAGATACGGGTCCGTGATCTGTCAAAACAAGTGTCAAATTCGATTTTTCGGACGGGTGGAAACGCATTGGGAGTAGAGACAACTTTCAAATAGTGGATGTTCTCGAATAAAAATTAATTTTATTAATAGAAAACAAACAGCTCATTTAAGATACATAACATAACATAATCAGCCTATAATGTTCCCACTGCTGGGACACATGCCTCCTCTCAGTGAGAGGAAGAGGGATTTAAGATAATTAGGCCACAATTAGAAATCAAATTCGACTGCCAATCAAAAGCTGTAATGTCGCTACAATTTCGGCCATTGTTATGTCATGTGTGTTATTGGACTGCGATAATAAAGATGTCTCAAGCTAAATTAGACGAATGTGTAACTAAAGTTACTGTCGATTCGTCTTGCTTGTTATTTTCTGTTTTGTAACAACTCGTAGGTAAGTATATTATTAGTAGAAAGTGGGAGACGAAACTGAATTACGTACTAATTTGGTTTATTTTTTGTTGTGTTGTGATTTGTTGTTTGCATCTATTTGTTGATTGCTTTGGGCTCTTGTTAAACACAGATTGGGCTAATATGATCAGCGATTAACAGCTATGTAGGTCCTGTCAATGCAATTGCGGCGGTATCTACATCGCCACATGCGAACTAAGCATCACACTGACGTCACGCAAAATCCTGCATCGCGCAAGTAGAGTTTACCGCGCATATATTATATTAACGTCCCGATATCAATCGTCGGTTAGTTGCCCACCAGACACAACACCCGTCTGATCGGAGGATCCTTCCTTTTCTATAGAGGATGAGTGAACTTTACACCCTGTTCTTCATACCTTTTATACTTAAATGAAGACACTTAATGATATCTTACAATAAAGGATGTTGTCCAATATCCACTGAGGGAATTTGTTTACGTTTATTTTTAGCCTTTCCCTGTTATTCGTAAGTTTTACTGAATTGGGTTTTCTTTCTTATTTTATCTACCTTGTAATATAGCTTTCGTGACAATGCTTTGTTTTTTATGAATTTAAGTTTTTTTTGTTTTCAACCTGTTTTGTCCCACTGCAAAATCAAAGCTCTTTCGCCTTTCGAGTCTTGTCTCTCTTTAGCTAGTGTGGACCGATCCTGCGTGTAGGCGTCAAGCTAGACCCGACATCTTCACCTGGGTTTGCCACGATGTCACTAGACGTTTTGCGTTTTTAATTAAGTTTTATTTTAATTCGAAAAATCTTTCTGAGCGTTATTTTTTTAAACATTTTCCCTACCGAATATTTTGTTTTTACATATTTATCAATAATAAACACAACAAAAATACAGTCAGTTACAATTCAAATCAACCATGTTACGTAATCTAAAAAACCCTACTACACCTTCAAGCAGTGATTGCAATAAACGAACAAAATTCTAAGAATGCCTCTGTCGCACTCCCAGTCGTGACATTTTGTGTACGGTTTCAAATGTCAAAGCAATTTTGTATCGATTTGTTATCGGGTACTGCACTAGCTGAAGGCTAAGTGGACTAGCCTTGGTCGAGTAGTGTTGGGTCTAAAGTCATTTGAATCGTGACGTTATTCGGTTGAAAAACGACGGAATCAGGGGCAGTAGGTACTTATGTAGGACTGGGATCGCGTGAATCATGAATAAGTAGATAGCCTGCTCTTGCAAATGTCGTAAAGAGCTAAAAGATTACTTATTGACCCGTTAAAAGACGGATATGAACTAAATATAGTATGTAATAATCATAATCTTAATCACTACAGAGTGGCAGAAGCAGTAGGTCTCTGACAGGATGTTGGAGGAAAATGGCCCGTAACAAAGGAGAACGATAATATTATGCGAGTAAGTAAAACTTCTTAGGATAGGGATGAAATGCGCAAAAAGGAGGAGGTAGATAGAGATGAATTGAACAATGGAACTTATAGGAAAATAAGATCCTGAGGAAAAATGGCCAACAGTTGCTTATAAAACACAGACGATTTTCTCATAAAGGTATGTATCTATGAGACAAAGGTGTCTCTAACACTGACCTCACGTCTCGCAATCCACAGGAAATTACCATAAAAAAAGATTACCTAATCTCATTGTTCGTAAAAAACAATTTATATACATAGATAGGTATACTTCCATATCTCCAAATGTTACATTTTGTAACAAAACAACAATACGTTCAATGACAAAACACTCTCTTCACTCACAATCCAATCAAAATCCAACCTTATCTAACCACAATACGATTGAATTTTCCTAAACATAAAAAGAAAGCAAAGAAAACTGTCCCCATTTGTCACAACGGTAGGCGTGGTGATCCACTAAGAACTGAATTTATGCAATCATAACCCATACCATCCACTATAACCTTAACCAAGAAGCTTCAAGATCTATTATCTCTTGTGTTGACTGCAGGATAAGTTGGTCAAGTGTAAGAGGCAAGCGGTCAGAGCAATTTGGTTGCTCGCTATTAAAGACCTTTCGTATGTCATTATATAGCTCAAAGTGCGTGAATATAAAATAGAGGTTGCGCAACCTAATGGTCTCCGTCTTTGTTCTTTTGTCAGTGTGTGTCATTGAGGAGATGGGTCATGGTGAAATCTTTAATTAAGCTGTCTGATATTTGTAAAGGTTTTTGGAGTTTTTGTGTCTAGATGAGACTGTGTTACCGATTTCTGTTTAACTTATTTACATAACACTTGGGTAGGTCTTCGTTATATGGTTGAAATACCACATTTTCCTGAAGGGCCGAAAAAAATACGTGTACCTAGTAAGGCTGTTCATGAAGGACGACATTGATGATGTAACTAATATTTTTGTAAAAATATAATTCAAAAGAGTGTCCATGGAGTTTCTTGCCCGTTCTTCTCTACAGGTATATACTACGCTTTGGCATTCCAAAGCGAGTTGTCCATTGACAACTAGCTTCATATTTTCTGAATGACCGATTTCTTGACAATTCAAAAGAGCCTGTAAATGGTTTAATTGAAATGAATGCTTAAGTTTGAGTTTGAAATGGTAAATCCGGTTTTTTTTAGGCGCAACGACATGCTACTGCAACTATACAGATTGCATGGACAAAATCGATTCGAATACTAACCCATAGTATTCGAATCGATTTTGTAGTCAGAAAAAAGATCAAAAGCTAGAAGTTTTGGTATAGACACGTTTACATGATTTCCAATATTTTTAAGGGAACTAGAAAAAGGGAATGGACTTGGAACAAAATGACTAGTACCCCCACTATTCAAAATTTAATACCAAAAATTCTTACATAACAAACAAAAAAAAGCAACACAAAACATCCACTGGTGCGCGAGTTGTAATCATACGAATTATAATAATTGTCTAAGCAGGCGCGGGGGGCGTGGCCAAATGACAATCACGCGCCGCGACCTAATGAACGGGTGCGCGCGCGCCGGACAGGTGCGAGATAGTGACGTGGGAACGGATTCGATGGTTGTTTCGGTTTTTCTTTAAAATAAAAAACTCACGTAGGCACAAATTAATATTCTTCTAGTAGTCGGTTAAAGAAAACACAGACGGCATATAGATTTAAAATATTGTTATTTCTCTTTGAAGTGTAAAAGTGGTTTAAAAACCAATATACAGAAATAAAATATCATTTACTGCTAAATTATATTTTAGGACATAAAGCCCAGCTTTAAAGACCTCCGGTCATTCAAACATTATGAATGTTATGCTTAAACTTAACGTGTTAAAGTAAGCTTAACACTCACTGCTACATAGTTCATTTCATTCTCTTTTCTGCCAATAAACCTTTTTAGATTTCAATAAAAAAATATACGATTATATCTATACAGGCCGACTCGGTTGATTTTTAGTAAATTGGCAATCTTTCTAAACACAATGAATATTTAAATTATGTGTAGGTACCTACTTCCTGGTAGACCCGTGTGAGGCCTCTCAAAATTATCGACACAACCACCAACTTCATCGACAACAGCACATCTCTACACAAGTAGTATGAGCCAGTGTCGCTACGTGTCGAGTCATGCATTCATTACACGTGTGAGTTGTTATCCGCCCTAGCGTCACACATCTGGCACTATGAAGTACCAAACTGGCACTAGTGGACAGTGTTCGATTGTGAGTACCTACGTAAGCGTCATTTAGAGAAAGTACACATAGTAGTAATATTATGGTGTAGTGACATAATGACGTTAGAGGAAATGTATAATACGAAGAAACTCATTCTATTCTTGGAAGGCAAAAGAAAGAACTATGTTTTGCCATATCCTTTTTGTATAAAAGAAGTTTTATTTGATATTACATAAAAAGCACCTTCATTTTCAAACAAACAAACTGTTTCGACTGGACAAACCAAAATAGGGTGTAAATACGTCTGGCAGTCAAAGAGATTTTTGTCGTGATATATTTAGTGGAGAAGTCTTGATTGACTAACAAGCTTGTAGCTGGTTTACTGGGGCAACTTCTATAATACTGCATGATGACTATCAGCTGAAATTGCCAGTCTTCTGCAGTTTATTCAATCCCAATTCAATCCCAAAACGATTCTTATCATAACTGTTAATTCCATCTCATAACCAAGAACCAAACATCCCAAAAAAATTATGACACAACATTTGACAATCGAACCATCAAACAAAACAAAATGACTACAATTCCTCATCTAAAACAATATTACATTCAGAGATGCTTTCAAGATACCATTGTTGAAGCCGCCATTGTGTTACAAAGTCGCAATTTCCTATAGCAAGGTGATATTAGACTCACAACCCCATACAATGATGGGAAAACGCAGAAAAAATGCTCTGACAATTATTTGGTTCAATTGCCCGAAGACCGAAGCGAGTCCAACGATAGACAAATTATATAGTGTGTATGTATATGAGATGTAGTAGGATGTTGAAAAAATGTGTGGAAAAAGTTAATTTGTATGCTGTGTCTATTTCCTGAGTCTAGTAGACGTATAAAATGGTCGTAAGATGTGAGCAAAAACGGTATTCCGTTACGCGTATTAATGCGACTCTCTAGCCTTTATTAACAAAAGGAAACTGTCGGGGCATTTCTGTGTTCTTTCACAGAAATATACTATAACCATAAATTGAAAAAAGTCGGATGGTATATATATATATATGTATATATTTATTTAGATTAGTATTTGAGACGTTGGGACCGGTGCGTTCGCGCCGAGAGCTTAAGCCGGACTGATCCGGAGTGAGAAAAGGTGAAAGGGGCGTAACAACGCAATGTTGATGTGGCTATTCTACTAAAACTTACTGTCCTCTGAAATGATAACTTTTTTCCAGACAAAAGTTGACTGCCTGTCAAATCCATGAGAAAGAAGATAAACAAACAAAAATTGTTTTATTTGATCGAATATATTATAATTTAATGATAACAAAATCAATTTAAATCCATATTACGAATGTATTTGCAGGAGAAGGTATGTTATGAGCGGAATTGGGTTCAGGACAGGTCACCGTGATGATAAAATAACACTTTGTAATTTTTTTTTTGGGTATATTAGAGGGTAGATACCAATGATTTTTTTTGCCAAGGTAGAGAAATACTTACGTTGTTGAGAAAAAATATATAAAATTAATAATCAGCACATTGCACTACCGTTCTCAGGTTTGCCGTGTATTTTTTTGCTTGGGCAATTCACCCATAATATACTTTATGTATGTATTTATGGTATTGTGTAAATGGTACACCACAGACTACCTACAATACATGTCTGTCCTTCCTCTTTTTAATCCATCCAAAGGTTGTCTTTAAAAGATCGCTTTTAGCGATAAGACCGCCCATTGTGTCACCCATTGTAAACTTTCTATATTTATGTCTGTAATTTATATGGTGTACAGTATAGTTACACAACACTTTGTCTTCTTCTTTCGAAACTCAAATTACTGACGACTGAAAGAGAGAAATCGAAAGAGTATTCTATTCTATTATATTCTACAGCATTGAACAATTCACAAAATGAAGAAGTCATTTCTGTGAATGCCAATAAAGTAACTTCATCTCTACCTGGTGAAAATATTGCTAATTCCTACTAAGGTTGTTATCAGATCTAACTGCCCAGCGTACATCGGGATTGCTTCAAGCGACATTTAACAGCACTTAACAGGGTGGCCAGAACATCGACGCACATTCTGTTACTATGATTTCGGTATATATGATTCTGGACTTGGAAAAAAACGTACTACAGGGACAATAAATAGTCTATGTCCTTCCCCAGTATGCCGTCTATCTCCTTGACAAATATTATTGGAAATCCGTTCAGTGATTTAGGCGTGAAAAGGGGCGGTTTTAGTATGGATTTCGGACCATACATACACGTAGACACACTCCATATAGTGTTAATAACAACGGCTTAAAAACTATGTGTTTGCGCGTATGTTGTGACGATCTGATGAGCTCTTCTAAGAAATCAAACAACGTTAGATTCGATTTCTTCACGTCTATTTTGACAGAACGTTTTCCCGATTAAACTCATCATCATCTGCCTAGCCTTTTCCCAACTAAGTTGGGGTCGGCTTTCAGTCTTACCGGATGCAGCTGAAGACTTTTTTTGACTAAGCTATCACTGTTTTATTCTAAACAAAAATACCCATAGTCCATGAAAAACCCTAATACAAAATATTTGACACCTGCAGTGCTATTCTGTAAAAATCTCACCGTGAAAACTTGGGTGAAGTGAGCTTAAAGTGAGCTGTAAAATAGTGTCAATCCCTAGCATCAGGTAGAATGATAGCTCACTTCACCTAAGTTATCACGGTGATCTTTTTACAGAATAGCACCGCTGGTTCTAAACTTGCTTGACTGTTCGAATATGACGGATGACCAGAGCTAATCTATTGCCAGCCTGCACTACATAAGGTCGACTTTAGCGGACAACCTTTACAGTACTATGCAGGAATATATAAAAATGCCGACTTCTATACCCTAATCCCCAGTACCATCCCAAATTGTCAACTCCAGACCAAAATGACTCCTAATTAGTGGAATCCTCAGTTTAACAACCAAATCCAACAGTCAACTGCTATAACTCATATTTCTACGTATGTTTAGTGCAGTGGCAATTATCGAGTGGGATCGAACCCTCGGTTACGACCTATAATTGGCAACCAACAGTGTATAAATATAGAGTGCGGGCCATAATATTGTTTTATGAGGATTTTAAAATAATCATTGTCATACCGTAGAGGACGTCGACGCGTGGCTATGGGAAGTTGTGACTATTATTAGTTGTATGTGTTATTTCAGTGAAGGTGTTTGTTTTATGTACTTTTGAGTTATTGTTTTAATGTAGGGAAGACACAAAGGTAGAAGACCGCACGGTCGTTCATCATCTGCCTAGCCTTTTCTCAACAATGTTAGGGTCGGCTTCCAGTCTAACCGGATGCAGCTGAATACCAGTACTTTACATGGAGCGACTGCCTATCTGATCTCCACAACTCAGTTACTGGGTAATACGATATCCCTTGGTAAGACTGGTTGTCAGACTTTCGGGCTACTGACGACCCGTAACGACTGTCAAAGATCCACGAATGACAGCCGGGACCAACGGCTTCACGTGATTTCCGAGGCACGGAGGGGTATTGGTATGTGAAGATGATCACCCATCCACCCGTGTGGCAACGGGGTGCAACTATATCCGACGATCCTGCATACTTATATATTTTGTTGACTGTACTTTCTAAGTTTATCTTAGACTGCACTGACATCTGTGAAGGAAACATCGTGAGGACACCTGGCCTTATAATTAATAAAATTCTGAAATCTCCAATCCGCCTTGAGCTTGCGTGGTGATCAATGCTTGTGCCTTCTTTGTATGAGAAGAGGCCTTTGTCCTACATAATTAGCCTATGAATAATACTGCTGGGACACAGGCCTCCTCTCTGAGAGGGAGTGGGCCATAATCTACGACGCGGGCCTAGTGCGGGTTGCCTTTGCCCTGCTGTGGGACAATTCATAATCAGCCCATAATGTTCCCACTGCTGGGATACAGGCCTCCTCTCAGTAAGAGGGAGTGAGCCCTAATCCACCACGCGGGCTCATTGCGAGTTGGCAGATGTCACATGTCTTCGAATTTTTGGTTCTAGGACATGTTGGTTTCCTCACGATGTTTTCCTTCACTGTTTTGAGAGCAGTGGTGATGGAATAATGTACACAAAGTAAAGCGTCTGTTTGGGTTCGAACCTACGACCTACAACTCGTAAGTCGCGGCCGTTACCACTTGGCCACTACTGCTCTCAGTGGAACAATTATACATGTTGGTATATCTAAAAGAGAATCCAACTCATCCCAATACACACACACACACATTTTAATGTCCTCGACTTAACAAATAACCAACATATCATCCAATTACACACAAAGGAACAATATAATTAAAGTATCGAACGCATTGTGCCCAATTATTCCTTAATAACCTCCTCGAATTACGTGTAATACTGGTACTGTGCCGCGGTAATCGTCGCGTGGCTTTAAATGTAATCGCTTTGACATTTCGGAGGACATACGTGAGCTTGTGAATTCACCTGTTGAGATCTGTTTTTATGTTAGGTTAATTCAATTGAATTTTAGTGGCTGTCTGAAACCACTGCGACTAAATAATATGGCGCCCCGCGGTTTCACCCGCATAAGTGCCGATCCCGAAGGAATATCGGAATAAAAAGTATCCTATGTGTTATTCTGATGTATAAGCTGTATTACTGTAAAGATTCATTAAAATCTGTTTAGTAGTTTTTGCGTGAAAGAGTAACAAACATCCATCCTTACAAACTTTCGCGTTTATAATATTACTAGCAGCGCCCCGTGGTTTTACCCGCATAAGTTTTTCGTGGGAATATCGGGATAATAAATATCCTATATGTCCTTTCCCGGGACTGAAACTATCTCTATACCAAATTTTATCTTAATCGGTTCAGCGGTTTAAGCGTGAAGAGGTAACAGACAGACATACTTTCGCATTTATAATATTAGTATGGATTAGTCGATTCTCAAGAATTTACTCGCCAGAAATGTGCGAATCATCACTTTGAAATAATATTATTTTTTCTATAGGAGACCCGCATGAAGTTAATTTATTTGTGGGCAAGTCGACAACTCCAGAAATATGTATAAGGCAATTGTCACGTTTTATATTATTTAACTCTTGTTACACTGTGTGCTAGTCGTATTTTCTAAACTTTAGCTGTATTGCATAAAATCTCTAAAAAAAAAAACTTTGGCAGTCGTTACGGTCATCAGAAGCCCGAAAGTCTGACAACCAGTCTTACCAAGGGGTATCGCATTACCCACTAACTGGGTTATGGAGGTCAGATAGGCAGTCGGTTTGTGTAAAATACTGGTATTCAGCTGCTTCCAGAGTGAGGCTGTAAGCCGATCCCAAAATAGTTGAGAAAAGGCTAGGCTGATTGAATGGATCATTTTTAGACGGTTTTACCTTCCTTTTACCAATTTATTGTAATAATAATTAAACCTTATTGCAGACATCACAATAATAATTGCATTTCCTTCGACTATTAATCTTTACCATGGCTGTTAAAACTTTATTGTGTCATCCAGGCCCCAAGCTTCCTTTTAAACTCACAGGTTAAATTATATTATGTTCAGTAATTTTGCCATATAAACACACGACGATACAGTCATCAAGGGATATTTCCAGTTTTGGGTGACCTCGCATTGTATAGGCTTTTAGTATAATGACAAGTCAGCTTATACTGGAAATGTACAGCTTGATATGTCGTCGTACTTACCAAAGCAACGCACATAACCCATTATCCCATTTATAAGGACACACTTCAACTTTCCAACCCTAAAGCCTAGGTACATTAACTACAATAAAACCATCAGATATGGAAGTCTGAAGTTCTATTGCTATGATTATCTCTATGACTACACACAGACGACCGACGAACACCTGACGAACTCGTCAAACTTTTGTAATTGAATCGACGGAACTTGCAGGGACAGAACTCTTAACGTTGTTGTAGACTGATAAAGGAATAGACAGGGCAACATTTTGACAGTTTTTTTTGCCTATACTGTTATACAAATAATAGGCAAATACCTCCCCCAAATCCCGGTGGCACGGGAAAAGTGTTCCTGGAGAACTCTTTTCGTGACACCTCGAATCGGCTTTGTCAGCTTTAACTGAATCTTAATGTTTAATCTTTTATATGCGTGCGCATATTTGGTGCAAGTACTTATATAAAGCTTTCGTCTCGTTCTGTTTTACTTTATTCTTGGCTATTAATTTGAGTTAAAAATATACCTACTGTATCAATCATCTTAGCCTATCGCAGTCCACTGTTGGACATAGGCCTCTTCCAGGCTGCGTCACAACACCCTGTCCTACGCATTCCGCATCCAGTGTGACCCAGCCACCTTCTTTAGCTCGTGGGTGCATCTAGCTGGGGGCGTCTCCACTCCAGGAATCAACCAGCCAAACTGCCCCATCAGTTTGCGTATTCTGCAAGCTATTTCAATACCTACTGTATACTTTTTAAATAGGGACAGCAGTTAAAAATGATTCTTGAACTCATGCACGGTTAAAAAATAGTTTATTTGAACAGCTAAAGCCCAACTAAGTCCAGCTCAAGTACGTAAGAATTGGATATATTATGTAGAAAAAAAAAAGGAAAAAAAAAGAAAGGAAGGATGGGTAAAAGGATAAAAAAATTGTAAGGAAGATTTTGTGCTTTCCTTCTCGTATAGAAAACCTTTATACAGCGTGTATCAGAAATGCGTGGTCATAATTGGTTGTGGTACAAACCATCGAACTGAACAACTTTCTCCATGATACGTACCTAACCGTGAAAAAAATGTCAGCTATTCCGTACAAAACTTAAATTTTTATAGTCTTTACCACACCCTTAAATATGAACACACATTACTAATGTATATTCAAAAGGAAAGTAGAAAGCTTTCCCAAATACATAGTAATTTTTTGACTTGTCTACATGTTCAAAGCTCTGTGCCCAAGCTCAGTATAGGACAAAGTTGTTTAATCGCTAGTTGATAGGCTGTGCCGTGTCATGGGGTGCCTGGCTCCCCCCTCCCCACTTCTATTCACACTTAATTGACGCCGTTCATTAGCAGAGACTTAGGAATTAGATATCACAGGTTGAAGATCTAAATTAAAAGATTTCAAGTTTCATTGATGGCAGCTTGGAGTGAGGATTTTCTGAACTGAATATGCAAGTTTGGAAGTAACGGAATCTATCGGCTTTTCACTAGGGTTGAAAAATAAATTTGATCTTTGTACCTACCAAAAATAAGAGAATTTTATAATGTTTACGGAACAAAGAAGGGTAGGTAATGTAAATTAGCTAAGCCCATAGAAGGACAGCTGCAATTTTTTGCATCCCTACGCATCTTCTAAGGGATATCTGTCTAGCTAGATAGATACCATTGGTAAATATATTTTAGAAGACAAGAGGTCTTTGAACTGAATCTTCATTCATATTCTTTTCATTTCAATATACTTTTATTCAGGCTTTCCGAGGCGCGGAGGGATCTCGGTATGTAAAGATAGTCACCCATTCACAGTCCAACCGCGGTAAGCGTAGCTTAACCTGAACGATCGACCTGTGCGGCTGTTACTATTTAGCCACTGGCCCCCTCCTTCTACAAAATCCTAAACTCCTGCCCGAAAATCTACATCGTGTCCTTATATTTCACAATTCCGCGACATAAATATCGAAAGTATCTAATTGGCGTTACCCTCTTTGTTTTAAAACAAACATTATTTCCCTTGGGAAGACAAAAGTCGCGGATTTCATAACTCAATAATAACCCGCTGTTTACCCGTCGCAGGAGGTAATTATATAGAGACGTGATTTCGTACGGGAAGCTCGAATTAATATCAATGTTCTTGGGCCTAGGATTTAGGGATGTGCTGTGGAGATATCGATACATTGGTCGATATTTTGATGAATGTTGGTTTTATTGTAGTATTTTGAATGTAAGTATCTAGTGTCAGTCGTCTGTATATCAAACATACACTAAAGTTACTAGGTAGGTATGATAGTACCTTAAAAAAAACCACAGATTGGATATCTAAGAATTGAGGTTTACATGGCCCATGTCTATTTCAACCTACTAACTTTTTTAACTATCTCTTTCTTTTAAGTAGACTGGAACCTCACACAGGTCTTGTCAATACTCAAATTTAACTTTTATTAAGTTTTATTGATGTGAGAACATAGGTTACATTCTGCCGCTCCTATATCACCAAATTATTCGACTTACAAATGGTCACTTTTAAGATCATCAGCTAACGAAATTATCGACACAAATATCATTCGACAATCATAACATTGATCCCATCACTACCCTTAAGAAAATGAAGACAAATGCTAACGCCAGCGGAGGGGTCCGGGTTCGATCTCAGACGGGGCATGACAAACTGTCTATGACATACATAATTTTGTAACGGCTTCATTATTTAGTCATGAGCAGGGGGAACCTTGTCTAGGAAAGATATTTTGTACTAATCAATGTCACTTAAGTGCGATAAAGTTACCTTTAATATCTTTGTTTTCAGAAGGCTGTTTCGTTTTTGGGGAATTTGGAATTTAATATTGTAAATAATTTTACATATCGAGACCTGTTGGTCCTGGCTGTCATTAGAAGATCTTTGACAGTCGTTACGGTTAGTCAGAAGCTCAAAAGTCAGACAATCAGTCTCATCAAGGGGTACCCAGTTACTGGGTTGTATAGGTCAGATAGGCGGTCACTCAACGTAAAATACTGGTATTCAGCTGCATCCGGTTAGACTGGAAGCCGACCCCATGACAGAAGTATTCCTGAAAAAGCTGTTTCAATGAAAATCTGATCAAAATGCATGAAACTGAGATTGGATATCTAAGATTTGAGGTTGACATGGCCCATGTCTATTTCTACCTATTAACTTTTTAACTAACTCTTTCTTTTAAGTAGACTGGAACCTCACACAGGTCTTGTCAATACTACATTTTAACTTTTATTACGTTTTATTGATGTGAGAACATAGGTACTTACATTCTGCATTAAAATTAACAAAATCACACGGCTGCCACATAAAAAGCTACAAATAAAAAGCTTCACAATAAAATATTAGACAGCAAACCAGGTAGGTAATAAAAATGTTAACCCATTAACATTGTTACACGATGTTAGAGATATGTAACGAAGTTGCTCACTAATGAGCTAATTAGCAAAGCGCAGTCTGACAAGTCTGTGAAATGCTGCGAAGTATATGAAGGTTCGAATCCAGACGGGCGCTTTACATTGTGTAAATTATTTCATCACCACTGCTCTCAAAACGGTGAAGGAAAACATCGTGAGGAAACCGGCATGTCCTAGAACCAAAAATTCGAAGACATGTGACATCTGCCAACCCGCACTGCGCCCGCGTGGTGGATTACGGCCCACTGCCTCTCACTGAGCGGAAGCCAGTGTCCCAACAGTGGGAACAATATAGGCTGATTATGTATGGATGTTATGTAATTTTAACTGCAATCATTTCTGTCAAAAATGACTTAGGGTTAAATTAAAACAGTTTTACATAAGTATTTTCTTACATGTAACACACTAACAGAAGCATGGCTTTCATTTTGGCGGTTCGACATTCATTGCGTTATTTACGTTGTTGAGCAGATACATTTTTCGAAGTTATGGATCAATGGATTAGCATATCCTTCAAAATGATTCAGATTTTGATTGAAAGTGTGTTACACGATCAGGGAGCTGTTTTAATTCGATCCAATCCTGATAATGAATAAATCTATAAACTTTTTACCTGACGTGAAACTAGGACTATGTAAGGATCGTAGCAGCATAGATATTCACAACCTTTCGTACCGTATCGAACATCAATCAATGTTATCGTAGGAGCCCTCTAAACGCTGTTCACAATTCCAAAACCCAAAAATTTTGTCAGTTTAAATCAAATAGACGACCACTATTCTTCCGACAGCTGTTTGCTGTCGGGGGCAAGGCAAGATACGATAGCCTGTCGGATGGTTTTGAATAGCTATGCTGCCAGCTGTTTTGCAGTTTCTGCTTACCACCAAGGGAAGAAGGCGTGGGTTTATGTACATAATATTATGTATGTTTGAAACTAATTTTTAGACCCAGCCACTGGATTTATTCGTTTGTGATTTTATAATACTAACCTATGCAGCTATGTAAAGAAAAAAAGAAAATACAATCCTGTAAACATGACGCAGACAAAGAACACAAACACAAAAAATAACAAGTTGGGCGAAAATATGCGTCACATCACGCTAAACGGCCATCGCTCAGCATAATGCTACGACCTCATACGAGACAGAGCCCCAGCGCTGGTTTTCAGGGACAGCCGGGCATGTAAATTAATGACGTTTTTTTTTCTTTGTATCAAAAGAGACATAAATCTGGTTTTTTAGTTTTTTTTTTCGTTCTGGAAGCTTGTTAACCTCTAACAAGACAAAAATGAGTGTTAGCACTCTTTCTCCATTACAAAAAAATTAGCAGACAAAAATTTCAAATGTAAATTTTTAACCCTTGTCGCTTAAAATAATGACCGCATACGCCTTTAGAAATTCTTTTCAAATAGCTTAAACACTTAAAGACAGTAATTTGTACCAAAACATCGAAACAATCCATTATGACCATTTTCTAAGATCCCTAAATTGACTAACTATGAACCAGAAGAGGGGTCAAGTAATTCTGGAATGTTGGGTCGGTAGTCATAAAATTATAAATTCTACTAAATATGTCATAGCCGCAGGAAAGCCATTTCTTAGATTTGAATATTTAACAGGTCGTTAAAGTATTAAAATTCAAGGTCTTCGAAGGTCCCAAATTGTTGAATTATGAAAGATAAGGGCCCTCTGTAAGTTATTCATACTGGTGAGTTAGAAACATATCGTTAGATATTCTAATTTTATAGAAAGACCTCTTACTTTTTACTTTGATGAACTCTTTTTAACCAAATCCTATAAATATTCTGCCGCAAAGTGGTGTTGCTGTGTTCCTTTATGCTTTTTTTTCGAACATGAGTCAGCTTTGTCTTTGGTTTGGCAACACAGTTGTGATGACTCTTATATTACAGATGTGCATAGGCAGCAATGACTGCTTGTCATCAGCCGGTCGATTCTGTTAAGATTCTCACCGTGAGAACTTAGGTGAAGTGAGCTCATTCCGTAGAAATCATTCCATCTGATGCTAGGGATGTCGTTCTGTTATATTCTCACTGTAAGAGCTTAGGTGAAGTGAGCTCATTCCGTGAGAAATCATATTATTCCATCTGATGCTAGGTATTGACACTAATGACAGCTCACTTTAAGCTCACTTCACCCAAATTATCACGGTGAGATTTTTACAGAATAGCACTACTGGACCCTAATGCACTATGACCACTTAACGATTCCTTGCTTCGTAATCATGTCAATTCCTTAGCTAATCACGACATCTGCTATTAACCTATTCTCTATGACACAATGGCGTGCTTTGAACTGTCAAAATATATATTGTCCGTACGATTGACATTTCGATTCCAAGACACGATATTGACGAGGTTTGCACGTGGTAAGATTTGGCGAGGATTGTACAGAATTGGGGCCCAGATGTGTTGATATCATGGTTGACTGACTGGCTGCTGTCAACAAATAAAACAGAAATAAATCTACACCTTAGCCTTAACTTTGGTAGGTGTCGCTTCTAGCAACGGAGAAAGATGTCGATGATAAATTATTTTATTTCTGTAAGTTGGTTTGTACTAACACTTTTACACGTCAATTATATTAAAAAAAAAAAAATTCGATCATGTCTGCGTTTCCTATCTGAGAAGAATAAAGGCCGAAATATACGTCAGAGGTCACATTCTCTTTTAAAGTCCAGACATAATCTTGGTCATGTCATGTGAAGACCATGTATATTGGTCTGTGGAATGGTCTTTTAAGAAAAGAACCATACAGATTGAGTGGACCTGTCCAGTCAGTGCACACAATGATGCACCTAATATAATACAAAATCTATATTCAAAATAGAATAACAAAAGAGGTTACAATAATAGTCTATCGCCAAATGCCGCAACCTATTTGGATCACAAGCATTGTCCAAAGCCGAGGATCAAACGTGTAGTCAAATTGTGATTTACTTCTACAAACATAATTTATACGTCTGGTTGTAGTAACATAAAGCTAGTCAATTGTAACGCAGTTGAATAGAAATAACTATTTTGTAGAATTGGAACAAAATAATTGACATCAAAAAGCAACGTTACGGGAAACGTAGACAAAAACCCGAAAGTCTGACGACCAGTCTTACTAAGGGGTATCGTATTACCCAGTAACTGGGTTGTGGAGGTTAGATAGGCAGTCGCTTCATGTAAAATACTTGTATTTAGCTGCATCCGGTTAGACTGGAAGCCGACCTCAGCATAGTTGGGAAAAGGCTAGGCAGATTGAAAAAGCAACGTAAAGGTGAGAAAGTAATGATAATAAAGAAAGAGCTAGAATATAGATATTTTACTGCTTTAGCTTGAATAAAGAACGAATCAATTTTATTTGAATGGGCTAAAAGAAGAATGAGGATAATATTGGGCTGCACAATGGGACTAGGTATTAGACTATCCATAGTCTAATACCTAGTCCCATTGTGTTCTAGCTCTTTCTTTAAAGACAACCTCCAGGTTCTTGCCCGTTCTTCTCCATAGGTACCTAAATAAAGTCCTCCAGACTGTATTTCAGCAACGGCGGCCAATCTCAACGGAGACTAGCCTTCGGCGCGGGAGATATTACAGTGCACAAGTGTGCGCGCGGACACAGGTACACTCCCTCTTCCCTCACTCTCATAGTCCGATGGGACGACAATCCGGCACGACCGGAGAGAGATCAGGTGCAGGGCCAACGACTTAACGTGCTCTCCGAGGCACGGGGTTATCACCCCGCCTACTTCCAAACTCTGGGCGGTTACTAAGAAATTCCTAATGGAAAAACTCAATAACACTTTGCTCGACCCGGGAATCGAACCCAGGAGCCCACGCTCAGCTGTCGCGCATGCGACCACGAGACCAACGGGGCAGTTATACATAGTTACCTACTACGCTATGGAATATGCAACTACGAGTATCTTCATATTTCTGACTGACCGACTCCTTGACAATTCAAAAGTGCCGTAAATGGTTTATTTGAAATAAATGCTTTGAGTTTAACTATTTACCAGTAGCAGGTGAAGTACCCATTACCACCACCCACCCATTGCTACCCATTGCTACCAGTGGCGAAGGCACCATACGACTCGATTCCCACCGGCTTCCCTTCGAAAATTCAGAACATAACCACTCTATAGTCAATTCATTTTTGCTCCGGCCTACCTCTGTCATAAATTCGCCATTCGCCACTGCAAGCTACGATATATTTTTTAAGCTTGGTGATGATGTGGCTGTCGTCTTTCATAAATAGTATCTCAGTAGCTTTTCTCACCAAACGGTTATCTATAAAAATACAAAAAACGATTACTTATTTCGATAGACAACTTACTACAGGGGTCCAGCGTCAATTTCACAATCACATTTCAAACCAAATTGATTCCAATGAAAATGAAGTGTAAAGGACTGCTGCACACGAATCCCATTAGCATTCGGAAGCCGACCACGACCTAACACAACACACGATAACCGACACACAGTTCCCAGTTATCCGTAATAAACCGTTTGGGGACCAATCAAGCCACATCAAAGGGTGCAATAACCATTGGGCCCAATCGACAGAGGACCAATTACAATGTTAAAAGCGCTTGCGCCGCGGGGCACTCATGGGGAATGAGAACAGAATTTGAATTTGAAATTTCGGGACCAATTTACCTTGAGGTGTAAGGCGACAGATACCAAAACGTAGTGCCGGGAAAGGAGTGATCACAATTTTGTAGTATATGTAAGTACAGAGAATAAGATATGCAATAACATTTATTGAAAAACATTTTTGAGTCTACCTAATTTTCTATACTGCCTGCTACTTTTTAAGTCAATATTATTTAAAAAAAAACGGAAGAATCTTGTGGAAGTGATTCACGATCTTGACTCAACCGATCTCGTCTAATTGTATACCTATATTTCTTATTTTTCTTAAAATCCTTGCAGTAGGTATATTAGTTTTCTACATTGTATTGCATATTATATTATATTACATTGATTTGTAGAAAACCGGTGGGTACAGGCAGACCGGTAAACCGGTAGGGTTATACGGCAATAAATCTGCTTTGCAAATATTAGAAAGACATTTTTTTTTTAAAAGACCTTTTTTTTAATATTAAATGCACCAACTATTGTTCTGTTTTTCAAAGATATACTACGTTGGAGTCACAATATTAATACCAGGTCGCGTCGCGCATCTCCCGAGGGGTTTCTAAATCATCCGTCCCTGTCGCTCCCTTGCGCCCGGCGCTAACTTGCACATCATAGTGAGGATAAGACTGAGAAATATACACACATCAAAAGTGTCTAGGGATCAACATATATTTTTGCAATAACTTTTCTCCTGATTGATATTAATTAAAATTTTCTTTAAGGATTCATCAAATAAAGTGTTTTCGTTTGTCACAGTAACGATAAACCAAGTCACCTTTGCATTAATAAAGAAATTTGCCATTTTCCTAATAAAGGGATTTTTGACATTTGAACCACTAACACAAAAGTTCGAAAAAAAGACTGAAATAACAGTTTTCTTTAAAATTTTATTGGGTAACTTAAACAATTAATAATCCGTGTTTCTACCGCGAACACTAACAACACAAGAACATCGGTTTGGCATACTCAAAATGAGTTCATCCAAATCACGCTGTGGAATGGCAGCCCATGTTCGTTGCAACAACAAAAAAAGGTCTTCTTGCGACTGGATACCCTCCATATTCGGCAGAGCTCTTCTCTGTAGCATATCCCATGCATGCTCAATCGGGTTCAAGTCTGGCGACTGAGCAGGCCAGGGCAGGACATTGATGTTAGCTGCGGCGAGAGTCTGTCTTACAACTCTTGCGGTGTGCGGTCGTGCATTATCATGCATTAACTGAAATAAGGGACCGATTTGCACTTGTAGAGGAACGATGACGTCTGATACAATCGTCTCAGCATAAATTTGAGCGTTGAGGTTTCCTCTGATCCAAATCAACTCAGTTCTTCCGCCGATCCAAATACCCGCCCATACCATGATGGTTCCACCACTATAAGGATGGACTTCCTGGCAGGATTTTAATCGCTGTTGGCGTCCAGGGGTTCTCCAGTGTCGTATACGTCTTGTATCCGGTCTCATACCAAAACGAGACTCATCAGAAAAGCACACGAAACGCCATTGTTCTTCTGCCCAATTTCTGTGTTCAAGAGCCCATTGATATCGAATCCTACGATTGTGCATTGCTATAGGTGGTACCCGTAGCGGTCTTCGGGAATGAAGGTTCACTTCATGCAAGCGGTTTCTGACTGTTTGGTCGCTAATTAAGTTCCCTGAAGAGTGATGAAGCCTCACGGCTAACATCATGGCGGTTATTGTTGGAGCTCTTCGAGTTAAGATTTGAATGTATCGGTCTTGTCTCCGTGTGGTGCAGCGATACCGTCCTCCATGGCGCTCAGCCACGGTACCAGTGCTTCGGTAACGTGTCCAAAGTCGACTGATAACACTCTGACTTGTATTCAGAGCTAAAGCCACAGTACGTTGCCGGGAACCAGCTTCTATCATTCCCACGGCTCTGAGCATTTCTTCCCTGCTTAAATGACGTCGCCGCTCCATAATAACGTTGGTTTTAATCAGTAGTAGGGAAAACAGTAGCACTAATAATGTCTTCAATGCGTTGTATGTTTTTATAGGGAAAATATTGACAGCTGATTTTCATCTTTTACTCGAATTTGATTCACAGTTCCTGATTCAAATTATGAAATGCACCAAAAAGGATCCATATAAATTTATAAAATCATAAATTTATTACAAAGCCACATCTCAATCTCAAGAAATCCGCATAAAAATGCTTGATCCCTAGACACTTTTGATGTGTGTAATATTATTAATTATAAATGTAGCTACAAGTAGTGATTAAAGTTTACGAATAGTATAGTTAATGCACCTAGGTGAATTGACCCAGGTGAATTAAGTGAACTCCAGGAATTTTTGACAGATTGAGACTGAGAACAGACTGTGAGCGTCCTTTATATTATTGTATTACGAGAATTGCCTCTCAGTAATACTAGAGGCATCATTATTATTTATGTTAATGCGTTGCATCCCAAAGACGAAACTGAAATGACTCATGTGCTTATAATTACACCACTCTCTCAAGTACTCGTAGGTAAGTGGAAATCCTTAGACAATAACAGCACAGTTTTTGCTAAATAGCCCTTTCTTATAATTCTCATAAGTATTTTTTGTTACTCTCACTTTTGGGGCCCAAGGCTAAATAATAACAGCCGCATAGGTCGATCGATCAAGTTAAGCTACGCTTGCCGCGGTTGGATGGGTGACCATTTTTACATACCGAGACCCCTCCGTGTCTCGGAAAGCACGTTAAGCCGTTGGTCCTGGCTGTCATTCGTGGACCACGGGGTATCGTATTACCCAGTAACTGGGTTGTGGTGGTCAGATAAGTAGTCGCTCCATGTAAAATACTGGTATTCAGATGCATCCGGTTAGACTGGAAGCTGACCCCAACATAATTGGGAAAAGGCTAGGCACATGATGATGTCACTTTTGGGAGTTATTGTAGTAGTTTAGAGTGTTACAGTTAGTTACTTGATAGAATCTCGCTCATCATCCACCCACAGCCCAACTTTACCTACTTAGAATAGGCCTCTCTTTCTTTTCAAGTGCCACTCCTCACGCCCCTGTACCAGCCCCATTCAGGTTCTACCCGCGATGGTAACAATTTCGTCCGTCCAGCTCGCCACCGAAGGACCGACATTTCGCCTTCCAGTCCTTGGACGCCACTCAGTCACTGCCTTACTCCACCTGTCATCACCGCGCCTTGCCTTGATCTCGCTACCCGCGATAAATCAAGTTTAGTCATTAGCTATCGGAAATTTGGCATTTTTTTTTAAACTATGCTCCCTCAACCACTTCTTTCTTTGGGTGTATCCACACAAGCCTAGCGAAGCCGTAGCGCCCCCGGTAACATTCGCTTTACGGTGTAATTTTTCTTATGTTATTTATTTATTTATTACGTTGTGAGTGATCTATATCACGTCATATCTTACACTCTTGTAAATGGGCCAGCATTTATTCAGAGCCGCGCCGCGGTGTCCGTGTGGTAAGTCTTTTACTTTCGTTTGTGCTGATAGATTCGTAATTGTTTCGGGTTTGTGTTTTTTGGTTGCGGTTCAGAGAAGATGGAAGTATGATTTGTATTAAACTCTTAGGTAATTTAAAGTAAATCAGAAACAAGCATTCGATATATCAACAGAAGCCGATGTAAAATAAGGTAATTAAATAAAAGCCTGAAGAAGCCCATTTAAAAGTTTTCATTTCATGTGGTAAGAAGATATCATTGCTTGAATAGTGTTATAGTAAAAGTGCGCAGTGCTGCACACCCCCGCCCTATTTCAAGTTAAACAAATATCAACTTCATTTTAATGAAAATTAAGTTGATTTCAGATTGACTAGCATTGAAAAAGTTATAAAAATGTTTGAAGTTGTAGCGTAAACTGAACTTTATTGTGTAGGAATTAAAGTTACTTTTCCAATAATTCATAATTGTTTACATTTTTGGCAAATAAATCGCGAACGCGCGATAGATACAAAATGTAATAGCACACGTAGCCGGTCCAGCGGAGATACGAAAAACAAAATTACTGATATTTTCATGGTGTCAAAAATGAAGAAATGAAATGTCTCTCTGTCTCCGTAGAGTGGAGATAGAAGTGGTTTGTGTGATGGTGATGATGTTTATTAATGACCCTATCAACTCCCAATGTTAGTTAAAAACTCAGGGAACTGACTGGCTATGTAATAACAGCCGCATAGGATGATCAATCAGGTTAAGCTACCATTGCCGCGTTGTGCCTCGTTGAATCTTTGACAGTTGTTACGGGTCATCAGAACCCCGAAAGCCTGACACCCAGTCTTACCAAGGGGCATCGTATTACCCAGTAACTGAGTTGTGGACATCAGATAGACAGTCGCTCCATGTAAAATACTGGTATTCAGTGGCATCCGCTTTGACTGGAAGCAGAATCCAACATAGTTGAAAAAGCCTAGGCAGATGATGATGAATTTTGTTAAAAACTTACTACGGATAACAGTATGCCAACAAATCTTCCAGACTATCAGACGACGCAAGTAAAGAAATATAAGACAATTACGCTAAAACTATAAACTTTACGATCCCATAACAGAATCCATAATGGAAATAATGACAAAACCTCAGCCCCTTTGCAATTTACCTCCTACCACCGCTAGAAAACATTTGAAAAATAACTTTTAACTCGTAAAATAAAAGATGAGACTTTCAGTCTTTAGGCTTTTTAATAAATATGGTAGCAGAATAATGGGCAAAGGTTGTAAAACATAGTTTTTAAAACTCAAGTGACATTTATGTTGTGGGTGATATATCTGTGTTTAAGTTAGCTATAGATAAGTAATGTTAAGAGAGGATGAGGGACGGTAATAAGACGCGGTAGGCAAATTGGTATTTTCGCTCAAATTCCTAGTGTTTTTAAATATAATAATTGAAGTGTGATATATGTGTCAGTTTCAGTGTCGCTTCTTCTTCTTAGCGTGTCGATAGCAATCTAGAAGAAGAAGAGTGTCGCTAATGAGGGGGGGGCTAGGACGTGAACCCTTATTCTATAAATACCGTAATTATAAGCTGTAGGGCTGATTTTTTCAAAGCCAGATAATTTTATCGGAGTAATAGGTATGAATTTTTGACAGTTCTTCCATACAAAATCTGTCAGACGTCAAATTTATTCTACTAATAAAAACTATCTGTCGATTGAAAAATCAGCCCTTAGTCACTTTTCGTGTCTTTCTGTGTGGTTTTCCCGTCATTTAGATAAAATTTTCTGGAAGGTTTATAATAAAATCACATTTCTTAACAAAAGTGAAATTAAATTAAATTGTAATTTTAAAAAGTTTATTTATGTAAGCAGATCTTTTAAGACACTTCTAAACGTCAATATTTTAAAACTAGATGGCGCCGGCATTTCCTAGGTGACTGATACCTGAGAAGAAATGCCGAAACAAACTCTCTCTGTTCTCTATTAAAGTCAAAACATTATATTAGTGATTCTGATTACATCACTCTTCCATATAGTCTACATTTCCCCAACACCTTTGCTAATAACATCAAAGAAGGAACGCCCGAACGATAAATAAAACTAACCAGATGTTAACTAAAGCGTGGACTGTACATCTGCAAGTTCATACAAAACAATAGACTATTGTTGTTATTTTTTAGTTCATCAGTGACTTACTGTTACAGCGCGGCGTGGAAATGAATTATCTTCCGAGTGTACTCCAAATCGAAGCTGCATCTGCCGTAGTAAGGGAAAGTTATCGATAAAAGGTAGAAAATAATCGAGAGTAGGTAAACGAAGATACGATAAAATACACTCATCACTACGACTAAAAAGCAAAAAATAAAAAATCTCAAAAGTTGAGAATGAAAAGATGTTAGAGCGCGTTTGTACAGACGCCAGCACATCAAGCTACCCGAAACTGTAAAATTTTCCCAATCAACTTTGAAACTTATACTTTAGCGATAAAGTTGAAAATCTATTAAAGAAATTTGACAGATTGTAGTAGCTTAATGTGCTGGCGTCTGTACATAATCACTGTAGTTTGTTTATAATTGCCTCAATCATTTTGTAATTAAATTACACCGCTTAGTCTCGATTTCATTTTTTACTTTGTTATACTTTAGTGAGGTCTAGCAAAAGGTACTTAGTTACCTAGATACTTTTATATTTTTGATACTTGATCTATTAACAAAGCTATCAAGTCAACACACCTATAAAAAAACATATTTTTTGTCTAAAATATTGTAGGTCCACGCGACAACATATCAAGCTACACATTTCCAGTTTTAGCTGATCTCGCATTGTAAAGGATTTCCGTACTCTGCAGTATAAGCATATACTGGAAATGTATAGCTTGATATGACGACGTGCGTACTAGCAAAATCATATAAACAGGGCTTTACTTCTAGACCTATATTTTCTCATCTATCGATATGTCCATTATCGACACATGCACACCCCAAATCAATCGCAACCGTAGCCCGAATTTTTTACAGTTTGTTAGTAGTTTTGATATTTTTTATCCTTTTTGCCCCTTTCGAGGATTCATTTTGGACAATAAATGACCGCAGATGTAACCGGCAGGTGTTGCCACGCCAATAATGAAGGAATCGCACTCAATCGGGCTCGCTATTATATTTTTATGGGTATAAAAGTTTATGCATGGTCATTTTATTTGGTGGTTAAGAATTTTCGTGGTTTGTTATACTAATTATTTTCTTTAGCAGATGCTTGAGTGTTGTTTTATTTCGGACGTGAACAGTTATTATTTTGCAGTCTGTAATCTCGTTTCAGTGAAGGTGAATTCTCAGTCGATCATAATTACTTATTCATTTGTTACTTACGTGTTTAATCATTTCTTTCGTCGTCGTTTTTTTTTTTTTTTTGATATTCTGTGAAAATTTTGGCCTTCTTCACTTTTTATGAGCTGATAAAGAAAGAAAGAAATAGTGTTTCTTGGAACTCGTATAGGAAACTCACGAACTAAACTAAACACAATCATAGAAATATAAAAAACAAAAGAAGATACTTATATATTTTTTAAATAAGTAGGTATATCTACAGGGTGCCAGGGACATCAACGTGCAAACTGTACTGACTGTTATGACTGTCTGTGTGTGTACTATACTGTACCGTGTGTGTGTGCTGCATGATTTTCCGTAGCGCAGAAATTTTATTTCGGATATAAAAAAAAAATACCAGTCAAGTGCGACTCGGACTCGCGCATCGAGGGTTCCGTACAATAGGTATGTAACTACAAATTTATGGTTTTCGGATTTTTTACTTTAGTTGTGCTACATGACATTGCTTTTTGCAAAATTTCATGATTCTAGGTCAACGGGAAGTACCCTATAGGTTTTGATTCCCTTGCGAGTGTCAAAATATGCGGCATAAACGGAACATAAACGCCCGTATCTTTTGATTGCATTGACTTGAAGTTTGATTTTTTTTTGCTGTTTCAAGGGATTGCAGCCCTGAGTATTTGATATTACTTTCAATTTGATAACTCCACGCGTTCCTGAGAAAAAGGGTCTTGACAGACGGACAGACAGGCGGACAACGAAGTGATCTTATAAGGCTTCCCTTTATCCTTTTGAGCTACGGAACCATAAAAATAGCTGTTTCATAGAAAAGTGCAATACTTACGCGATCAAAATGTTTTTTTTTTTTTTGAAAATTTCAACTTTGGGGGTTCAGAATTATGTCCTGAATCTATGGTAACAGTTTGCGCTTCAATGTCCCTGCCACCCTATAAAATTCAAAATAGCATCATTCACCTGATAAATACATTAATTATTGAAATGTTTTAAAGGAAATCAAAAGTCTAAATAACTTAATATTATAATATCGGAACAAAATAGGAAGTTTAACAAAATACTTAACGGTAAGGATCTACTTCGATACTTACCTAAGTATGTACCAACATGCAAGTGCTATTGATACCATTCCACAAACGTACGACACTAACAGTTCCCATATAATAAAGTAGTATCCATTACATTTTATCTAAATAAAAACACGTAATTAAATGCAAATAAGGACGGGCTGACAGCATGTCGATATAATTCAAGACGTTTTATCGACTATCGACAGTTTGCGTGTGGACTTATCAAGTTTATGGTTGTTCGTGTGAACGGTCTATCGGTGGAAGTAAGTCAACGTCGCGCTAATTGTGTCGCTGTGACGACTTGTGACGATATATCGATAGTTTTCTGACGGTATACTGATGCATCTTGATACTTGTAAATGATTACTTGGGTTTTTGTATGCGTTTTTTTGCATGTTAATTATTGATAAGTAACTTACATCTGTAATTAAGTTAAGTCTGTCTTTCGTTATTTGTTATCTGCTTGTCTTGTTTAAGCCGAAAAAGACGCCTACGAAGATTTTAACTGACACGTGTCGCTCTTTTCGATACCTTCCTCATTTGATAACAGTTAATGAAACCGATCTTCTAGAAGTGTTAAAATATCACGCCAAGAAGGTAGAACATTCTTAAACTACCTTTTCCAAATTGCATAGTATCAAGAATGTCTGATCAAAATAGGAGTATCGATATTTTGGACTGTAGCGTTACAAAGTGTTTTATTAAATTCATAACTGCATCAGTACTATTCCATTCATTGAACCTACAATAATAATAATGCTCCATATTTTCATCGTTTGAGATTGAATGAGATATTGAAGTAAACCATTATACACTTGTTTAGGTCAGTCATACCGTAAATTAAAGTAGTTTCCTACCATACATTATAACTATAACGTTTAACCTACTTTTGAATCGTGAGCGAATTTATTATTATTTGCAAAATTAATATGCGGCACTTATCAAATACGGTAAGGTGTGAGAATGTCGCCTGCGATAGTGCAACACTACTGTAAATTACGAAACTTCTTGACAATTTAAATACAACTTTATTGCCAAGTAAAAAGGATCATAATAATTTAGCAGGCATGAATGTCATAAGTTTGCAGAATGTTATCAGTCACCAATGTACAAATCGATCTACAAATCCCTAAACAAAATTCTACACAAGAAACAACCTTACCAGGTACCATATAAGGGTCACAAAAACGGTATCAATTCAAAAGTACAGTTGGTAAAATAATTATCGAGTCACGTGACAAGATTGATGCATGTCAGCCCGTCACGTCTGTCCATATCTTCACGCTAAGTGCTTGAGATGCCGACCAGAATGCAAATGAAGTCGTCCCAGTATAAATATAAGAGCACTTTACACATGTTTATGATATTGTTGTTATCTGTGCATGAAAGTGTAACTGTCAAAACAATTTATTTATGCACCGTTTGGGGATCGTGACTGAAGTGGTACAGTCGAGGTAGGAAGTAGATGACCTAGTTTTGAAATTGAACAGATGGACGATGGGCGATGGTCCTAAGATGAAGTGCGTGTAAGGTGCAATATTAGCAGAGCTTGGATTGGATATAGAGGAGAATGAAGTAGAGGTTAGTGTAACATCACTATAATATTGGGCTTCGTTGATATCGATGACGGTGTTTACTTGTTCGTTTTTCGACGTGCAAAATGGCTGATAATTGTATAGATTCAAGTGGCACAGGAACTTAGAGGAATGGCACATATTTATGGGAGGCCTATAAATCCCGGCGACCGGCTCTCCTGAGAGAGCAGCGGTGGCCCAGTGGTATAGGCTGCAACTTACGAGTTGTAGGTCGTAGGTTCGAACCCAGATAGGCGCATTACTTTGTGTAAATTATTTCATCACCACTACTTTCAAAACATCGTGTGGAAACCGGCATGTCCTAGAACCAAAAATTCGAAGACATGTGACATCTACCAACGCGCACTGGGCCCGCGTGATGGATTATAGCCCACTCCCTCTCGAAGAGAGGAGGCCTGTGTCTCAGCAGTGGGAACAATATTTATGCTGATTATGGTTATGGAATAAATCCCGGCAATGCTATATTAAAAACTGTTGGTCATGATTCAAAAAATCTTCTAAACCTAGTCATAATTTATGTTGTATAAACAAATGGATGGAAAGACCTTGGAAGCAGAAATTGAAGCATGCTGCCTATATATCAATGAAAAAGCTTTCATAAAAGACCCCATCTCAAATCTCATCTAGATTACCCATATTTCGTGATCCGATTATATCTATCTCACTTTCTGATTGACCGTCAAACGCTGTTATGGTATCAACAAACCCCTTATCACCTTTCTTCACAACCTACATTTTATTCTAAAAAAGAACCACATATACCTGCCTCATACAATCAACATATAAAACATATAGGTACATATATGTCTGTCTCACACAAACGCAGTCGGCTTATAAAAATTTATAGCAAATTTTATGTGGTTGGAAAGGGACACACAGTCCTTACGCATTGATTAGTTCCTCGGAATTCTCTCAGAGAAGAAACAGCATGGTCAGAAGCCTATAATTATCTAAAGCGAAACAGTTTTCGGAGAGAAACGATGTTTTAGTTAAACGTTTTTTAAGATCTTGTTTTGATTTGTTACCCAAACATTAGTTGGACATGCAGCTTGATCGATCGGCCAACAATCGGTTTGTTGGCAATCGGTTTGTTGGATTAAAAATGAAATGAGTTTGAGGATATTGTGAATAGAATTTATTTGGAATATGAATGACTTATTTTGTAGCTATGGACTGAGAGTTTGTGGTAGTTTTATACTGAATGCTGTCAAGGGTTTTTGCAGGCTTAGTTTATGTTGAGGTAGCACTGTAATTGCATCTTGAAGACAAATCATATTATAAGTCAATATACATCTTGGTGTCATCAGTATATTCGACGAAGATTGGGTACCAGATAAACTTTTCATATTGATAGGTATTTATCTAACAGAAGTATGTAATTGGAACTATTCTAGAACTTCCAGCGCTGATAAATGACACCGTTTTGCGTTTAATTTTATAAAAGTGCACTCAAGATTTTAGTCTTTTTTTCTGTCAAAATGCGAAAACATGTGACATCTACTAATTAGACCCGCGTAAAAAATCACCATCATTAAAATGTTATCAATTATCTTTTCCCGTTCGTAATCTTATTCGTCTGTGTGTATAAAATGTGAGGTTGTACCAAAATGGCCGGCTCTCTTGTCATGCTACAATGGGGACTAATTAAGAGCCCTTGGAGTTAATTAGCTCCGGGTTTTTGGTAACGCCATGGAAGTTAAAATTTTGCTTTGTCTTCAGTTATGAATCGGGAGAAGCAATTTGTTTGGTGCATTGAGAAAGAAGAGTTTCGTGTTTTTGAAATTAGTTTTTCTGAGCTTTATTCCGTTGTCCGTTCCATCACAAAGATAACTGATGTCACTTGGAAAGCTGCCACGCTAAAATGGAACTGGGCTGGACACATCTTCCGCATATCAGACGAACAATGGGCTAACTAACGACCCAATGGGTTCCTCTTAATGGCAAACGACATCGTGGCAGACCCAGACGGAGATGGTGGGATGAGCTGGACTAACCTGGACTCCTTCAACAAGAACCTGGTCCTTAGCAGCTTTTAACAGAGAGAAGTGGAAAGAGAGTAGGGAGGCCTTTGCCCTGCAGTGGGACATCAAAGGCTAATAATAATATTCCGTTGTTGGCTTCGATATTTTTGGAATTATTTGTCTGATTCGATACTAAAGAGAAGTTTTCATCTTACCTAATACGTTTTCGTCTTGTTTCAAAATTAAATATATTATAGTCCTTATCTAAAGGGACTACTTCCTAACCCTAGTAGGTACTTAGTCACACAGTATATTTTATCGTAAGGGGCCGCCTCCACCAGCGAGAGAAGCGCGGCGATATTATCGTCGTGCGACGTATTTCCATACACTCTCTGAGAACGTGTCTCCACACGGCGATATATCATCGTGACGAAAATTTGATGGCACAGCGAAAGTATCGCCGCGATTCTCTCGCTCGTGGAAACGGCCCCCAAGAGGTGACAAACTGCTTGGATAACTAGCACCAGACACTGCAATAGTTTTTAAATCAAATCAAAGTCATTTACTCAAATTAGGCTGAGAATCAGCACTTTTCGAACGACAAAATTACATAAGACAGTCAGTCCTTCTAAACGCCTGCCGTTCACCACTTCCTAGTGCTTTCGCTGGGAAGAAGAAGTGGCGCAACAAACTCCCCAGCAGCACAGCTGTTTGTACAGTTAAAAAAAAACTTGCTTGTTTTCTAACGGTACTTAGCTATTCTGCCATTCTTTGGTCACAGTTCAACTTAAGAATATCGTCATTACACTAATATAAAAAAAAAATCACCAACGATATGTATGGCCCATTAGAAGTCCTTGTTTCTCATACACACCGTAGTGGATTCAGATCCAGGTAAGTAGGTACCAATGAGACATTTTCAATTCATATGTTCTTTCTGAGTTTATCTTGGACATAACTGACATTGGTGAAGATAAATATCGTGAGGAAACCTAGACTAATAGTTAATTTAGGTATGGAATCGCCAATCCTTCTTGAGCGAGCTTGGTGATCAATGTTCGTGCCTTTTCTTAGTGAGAAGAGGCCTTTTCTCTGCAGTGGGACAGTAATAGTCTAGAAACAAAATGTAAAAATATACAATTGAACATAAAGTAGGCAATACATAACACAGCCATACAATTTTACAACCACATTCTCAAAGCAGTCTAGTTACCACAAGTAGCCATTAAATACCCCATGACGTCACAAAACAGTCAACATAAATATTATATGAATTAATGGAAGACGGAACACAAAGCCACCGACTTAGATCAGGTTGCTGATAAGGTAGAAACAATGGACGGTGTCATATAACAATTTGTATACAAACGGCGGGAATCTCTTAATTTGTTGCTGGTTGTTGCTTGTCTCTGTGAATCGACGTTTGGTGAGAGGAGTGTTGATGGTTTGGGTATTAGATGTGGTAAAGTACAACAATATTACCTTGTTTTTCTCATCAGTTTTGCCGAAAGACGTCCACTACTGGCCTAGGCCTCGGACATAGGCCTCCCCCAAGCAGCGTCACTTCGACCGGTTCTGTGCTACCCGCATTCAACGGATTCCGGCGGCCTTCACAAGGTCATCGGTCCACCTTGTGGAAGGCCTTCCAACGCTACGTCTTCCGGTATGCGATCGCCACTCCAGAACCTTTCGACCCCATCGGCCATCAGCTGTTCTGCGAGCAATGTGCCCTGCCCACTGACACTTAAGTTTGGCAATTCTTCGGCCTATGTCGATTACCTTGGTTCTCCTGCAGATCTCTTCATTTCTGATTCCATTGTTTTTCTCATTGTGATAATACTCAGATACGTCCTCTGGTGGCTTTTTAGTTGTCAGCCCTGCTGCCAATCCTGTTAGTTGGCAAATATTTTTTTCATGGTTTGAGCTGTTTTTGTAAAGTTCGTTCTTAACACAAACTGACAAATGCGTGCACTGACTGGACAGGTCCTCTCAATCTGTGTGGTTCTTTCCTCAAAATACCATCTCAGATATCGATCTACATGGTCTTCATATTACTTGACCAAGATTATGTCTGGACTTTAAAAAAGACTATAACCTCTGAGTTTGTTTCGGCCTTTTTTCTCAGACTAGTCAGATAGGAAACGCCGACCTCATCTAGTTTTAAAAAATATGATTGACGTGTAAAAAAAGTGTTTGTGCAAACCTACTTACAAAAATAAAATCATTTATCATTTAACTTATGGAAGGTGGAACCACATTGAAATATTTCTGAAAAAAAAAAACGATTGTTGTAGCTTGGTTACTGATAGATAGCAAAAAGTGAACTCCGACAAAACGGCAACATTAATAAAATTATTGAGAACAATACTATGATCATGACCCTTATTAATTTAAGTGTCGCTAAGTGACTAATTATTGAATCATTTACACTTTTTGTTACTGCCCAGCATTCTGATACACCTTGTTCTTATTATTTGGCCTGCAATGAAATAAACTCCACGATTCAATCAATCTGCCTAGCCTTTTCTCAGATATGTAGGGATCTGCTTCGAGTCTATCCGGATGTAGCTGCAATACTTACCAGTATTTTACATGGAGCGACTGCCTATCTAACCTCCACAACGCAGTTACTGGGTAACACGATACCCCTTGGTAAGACTGGTTGTCAGACTTTTGGGCTACTGACTACGGTTTCTCAAATAACTGCGTCAGTCTCACCCTGGGCAGGCAGTTCCGCTTCCATTTTGCTGACAGGCTTGCATTTTGTCACAGTTCTTATAATACGGTGTGTAACAAGACCCGTCACGAAGCCGTCATCTACGGATTTTGTACATCAAACTAAGTTGTGCAAAAATAATTTCGGAGAAATTACTTGTATAATTTGTGTGAAAATTCGCTGTTTACGGTAGTGCCTAGTCAACGTTGAATGTAACGCACGCAAAACATTGCGCTTAGTGCAGGGGTCGTGGAAGTATTTAAAGTAAATTTATTATAACATTTAAAACTTGTTTCCGTAAAAATACTTCAAAACAATTGGGAACTTTTACCTTCAATATTTCCGGAACCAGAAGGTTCCCGTTATATACAAAGTTCATTCAAACAAGATCCACCTTGTATTAAAGTAATGCTGACTTTTCCATATTAAGTATATCACAGCTCTCTGTTAAGCAATAAGTAGTTTAAGATGTGTGGAGACACTGTCGATTAGTATCACTGACTTGTGAAAGAATAAGGCTCTTACTACATACCTCCTCATCATCATTTCAGCCGAAAGTCGTCCCCTGCTGGACATGGGCCTCCTGAAGCACCGCCACTTCGACCGGTTCTGCAGCTGACCGCATCCAGCGAATTCCTGCGGCCTGCTAAACTACATTCGAGATTTATTCGATAAAATGTAAGCAAATATGAGTTTATGGAAAAATAACTTTGAAGTGACTACCAAGATGACGACTAATAGAGAAGTATGGAAGAAAAAACATGTTGCGCCGAACCCAAATAAAAATCGTGACACAATATTTCAAAAGAAAACGTATAGGAATTTACATGAAAACAAAATTACCTAGCATCTTTCTAATTGACCATCGCTGCCAATGATGTCAAAGAAAAAGGGTGAAAAAGAAGATTACCTAGAAACACGCTTATCTAATAAACTTAACTCCGCAAATTCCATAAAATACCAAAACTTGAGACACTCCGTGACCAATTTCAATAGCGAAAATGACAAACAAACCGTTACAAACCGATTTCATGGTTGTTATCAAGTACACTGCGACATTTACATACTACTCCACCCATCGCATTTCAATTCACACCCTTAAGCATAAAAGAATAAAGTGAATTTTTAATTGGCAGTTAACGGTGCAGATTGTATGCAAATTACAAATCAATGTTTGCCAATAAGCCGTAATTATTATAATGAGCGCACGTTTTCATGGCCTTTAATGTGTTAATTGATCACTTAATAAATTAATAGCGTTCATTTTATTATTATGTGAGCAAAATGCTTGGTGAAAAAACTTTGTAGTACTGAGCGTCGAGGGTTCGTGGAAAACTGCAAGCGATCCGACGCTTTGAGTAAATTTTCACATGAAAAATACAGGGTGGATTTTTGAGACGGGGTAGTAAGGGCAGGTATCAATAGAACAGAATACCTACCTACTCTTAATAATGTAGGTATCTGTCGCAGCCAACTAGCTCAATCAGTCTTTTAGCTAGCTGCCTAGCCTTTTAACTAAACGGTGCCGTTCAACTAGCGGTCTGAATGATATTCAGCCAATGCGTCTAATACAACATTTAATGAACTGACTGACTGATGCTTAGGCCATTTATATAATATAGGGAGAATAATAATGTTAACAACTGTTATTTTAACATTAGGGAGGTTATTAAGATCAGTTGAATCATCAGAGTTGATCGGTAGGTGGTTGTTGTATAAAAACACTAGCTTCTGCCCGCGATTTCGTCCGCGTGAAATTTCACCCTACCCCCATTGACCCCCTTAGGGGTGGAATCTCAAAAAACCCTTTCTTAGTGAATACCTACTCTTCACAAAGAACACACCCTATAAATTTCATGTCTCTAGGAAGAACATCAGTTTAGGCTGTGCGTTGGTATATCAGTCAGCCAGGACTGTGAATTTTATGCAAGTTGAAATTGAAAACGTGCACCAAATCGAAGTGGGAGATTGTACTCATCATTATGAACAACTTTTACTATGGGACCAAACCCGAAATCGCGAAAAAAAAATCAGCTGTTCCCTACATTTATGTTCGCATAACTCATCAAAATGTAGAGAACAGCTGATTTTTTTTAACGATTTCAGGTTTGGTCCCATAGTAAAAGTTGTCCATAATGATGAGTAAAATCTCCCATTTCGATTTGTCGCATGTTTTCAATTTCAACCCGTATATAGATGAACAGTAATAAAAGAAAATTGGTCGGTTTTTGAATCCTACAATTTCCTCCAAACTCCTCGTAATTCATGGCCGTTACCACTGCTGCACTGGGCCGCCACTGCTCTCAACATAGCAACAAGAAATCATTCCCATCTTCAGCTATTAAGTAATAAACTGCTACAGTTAATTACAGCATGATTGCGTGCCTACTTTACATATAATGAAGACAGATGTCACTAGCAACAATTAAACTTCATTAACCACGGGGACGATAGTACCTAACATAATTTTTAGGGTTCCGTACCAAGAGGGTTGCAAAATAATCAGCCTATAATGTTCCCACTGTTGGGACACAGGCCTTCTCTCTTCGAGAGGGAGTGGACTGTACTACTTCGCGGGCCCAGTGCGGGTTGGTAGATGTCACATCATCATCATTGGGAGCCCTTATCCCAATTTATTTGGGGTTGGCCCAACATGTCTTTTTCTTCCATACTTCTCTATTAGTCGTCTCGTGGTTAAATAATAACGGCCGCCAGATCGATCGATCAGGTTAAGCTACGCTTGCCGCTGTTGGTCTGTAGATGGGTGACTATCTTTACATACCGAGAACCCTCCGTGCCTCGGAAAGCACGTTAAGCCGTTGGTCCCGGCTGTCACTCGTGGATCTTTGACAGTCGTTATGGGTAGACAGAAGCCCGAAAGTCTGACAACCAATCTTACCAAAAAGGCTATCGTATTACCCAGTAACTGAGCTGTGGAGGTCAGTTAGGCAGCCGCTCCATGTAAAATACTGGTACTCAGCTGCATCCAGTTAGACTGAAAGCCGACCCCAACATAGTTGGGAAAGGGCTAGGCAGATGACGATGTGAGCTGCTCTATAATATAGTACAAACCGTAATAGTATAAAGAAAAAAATAAAGGGCCCATATACAAAACGTGTTGTTTTAGATGCCTTTTTTACGTAAAGTATTTAAAAAGTATATTGTTATGTCAATCTAATCTAACTAGCCTGTATTGTCCCACTGCAGGGAAAAGGCCTCTCTCTCCCTTTTCAACATACACAATTCTGTCTTTTGCTAGCGCCGGCCCGTCCTTTCGGTAGGAGTCAAGGTCGTCCCCCTATCTTCGCTTCGGTCTACCGCGACGGCGTCGTGCTTTTATTATTATTTTATTAGCGTTTATATTATGATGTAGTGTTAATAATTGTATAGATAGTGCCATCCACGAAGACGCGCCCCTCTTCTTACTAATCGCTAGTGGTTATCGCTAGTTAATTCCGCTAGCGTTTTAGTTTTTTGATACACACTAATTACCCACTAATAAGTAATTACTGTGTATCGACAAAACTAAAACACTAGCGAAATGTTGCACACTTGTACTGTAAGCGATTAGGAAGAAGAGTGGGGCGCGTCTTCGTGGATGGCGCTGTCTGTACTGTGGTACGGAATCTTTCGTGTGCAAGTTCTACACGCACTTGGCCGCTTTTTTTTTCGAACAGGTCGGGCAAACCCATTGTTTCTTCTTGACCTTTGAGATCGACCTCAGATAGTGGAGTTTTATGAATTATTTCGTGTTTTGTTGCGAAATATTGTGTTGCTAGATATGTATCTATTTTGACAAACGTTGGAAGTGTGATTGAGTGTCTCAAAATTCTCACATTATAAAATGGCTTTTGTTGTGTCGAATCTTATCTAAATATATAAAATTCAAAGTCCTGACTGACTGATATAATAATCAACGCACAGCCTAAAACGCTGGTCCTAGATACATGAAATTTGGAGGGTGTGTTCTTTGTGAAGAGTATAGGTATTCACTAAGAAAGGATTTTTGCGAAATTCCACCACTAAGAGGGTGAATGGGGGGAGGGTGAAATTTCACGCGGACGAAGTCGCGGGCAGAAGCTAGTTCATAATAATATATGTAGGTATTAGGTATAGGTATATATTTCGTCTTTGTTAAATTACTGTTGTCATCTTTTTTTACTGCCGCAATGGTCATTTCGCAAGCGCTATTGCTCAGCATGAGGTCCTGGGTTCAAGTGCCAGGCCGGGCAACGTGCTCTTGAGCTTTTTCATAAGAATTTCTGTGTGAGAAGTGCCCGGTTTATGGCTATAGGCTCGCCCCTTATTACATGGGACTTAAGCATAACTGGTGAAATGTGGAAGGTTTGTACTGTAGAGGCTATGTAGCCCTACCTTTATTATTAGTACTGGCCGGTCATAATTGAGGGCGTGTTCCATTCGAATGTTCAAGCGTGTGTCCAATATTTTATTACGTACTAGCTTCTGCCCGCGACTTCGTCCGCGTGAAATTTCACCCTCCCCCCCATTCACCCTCTTAGGGGTGGAATTTCGAAAAACCCTTTCTTAGTGCACCCCTAGACCTCATAAGGAATCATCATCCTACATGCCAAGTTTGGAATCTCTAGACCCAGCGGTTTGGGCTGTGCGTTGATATGTCAGTCAGTCAGTTCTCCTTTTATATATATAGATTTTTCTTAGGTTGATTCAGTGCTAGTTTTCAGTCTATCAAAAAGTACTCTATGGTTAGTACCATAGAGTAGTTTTAACATGGTAATGTATTTTAATTATATTGCAAAGCTCTTATCTAGCTAGACTCCCCATAGCGTACCTACACCGATGCCTAATCCTTAGGGATTACAGGCGTGATGTTATGTAACATGTCTTTCTTTTACTTTTCGGAAATGGTTCTTTTTGTCCTAGATATAATCAATTTTAAGCCTAGGTATAATATGTATTCACATTGCTGAAACAGTGCACTGATAGGCTAAGAGCAGTAATCTTCACTATGAGTCATACAGACGACTAGTTTTTGCCCGCGGTTTTGCCCGTCTGGAGGTCGGAAATTATTAACAGAAAATTCAACCCCCATTTCACCCTCTTAGGGGTGGAATTTCGAAAAACCCTTTCTTAGTGGATACCTACTCTTCACAAAGAACACACCCTTAAAATTTCATGTCTCTAGGACCAGCGGTTTAGGCTGTGCGTTGATATATCAGTCAGTCAGGACTTTGAATTTTATATATATAGAAGACTTGTCTTGATATTAACCAGAACTAACTTTCTGTAACATACAAGGAATACCCATGACACATCACAAAGAAAACCATCAGGAAAAAAAAAAGAAAAATTCTTTTCGCGCTACAAAAACGTTAGTTCCCAGAACTCCACTCCACAGATAAACAATAACAATTTCAAACAATGTTTACCTATATTACAAATTTTGCGCTGGCAACCGCATCCGTTCTCGCGTAGGATATCTATTTTGAGTGCTGGCAACATTGTCCCACCCGTGCGACAGAACGCGCGTGCCCACATTATAAACACCAATACTTGGACGTTCAAATTTCAAAAACATTGTGTACCGACGTGACGTTGTATCCGGTGACGTTCAGTTGCGGAATAGAAGCTGGAAGCATAAGAATAACAGTTTAGGTTGAAAGGACGCCAAGGCAGAAAGGGCTGTCGCAATCGGTAATCTAATTGGTGAACTATTCAGTGCAGATCAAACATCAAAGGGTTCAGCGGATGCAAATTATTCGGATGTAAGCAACCTCTTAATGATAAAACAGATCTTGAGGAAGCAGACGGAAATATCCCATCTAAAGACTTGACAAAACAAATGACTGCTCGAACAAACTGCCAGAAACCCAACCCCTAATAGCCCCACAATACACCGTGTTCCGGACGATATCCATAAAGGCCTGCGCAGACGAGGGACAATTTGTACGCGGACAAATTGTCCGCAACGATAGAACGTATGGAAATCTATGCAGTAACGCACACGAAGGACGAGTAGACTGCTGGGATTTCCATACATTCTATCGTTGCGGACAATTTGTCCGCGTACAAATTGTCCCTCGTCTGCGCAGGCCTTAAACTTCGACCAGATTTTCAGACCATGGAAATAAGTATTTTTCATTATGGACACATTAATGAATTCTTATTTTTTGTTAATTTTCATACAAAACTATTTAACTACCTTGACGTAAATCACCCGATATGCAAGCCTCTTTACCCGAATTGGCAACGAAGAATTGTCTGAAACTTGTCAAAACCAAGTAAAGACCCTTTCTTACTGTATAGTTCAATTAAACTTAATTAAATGAAATTACAAATATCTTTGTAACGAAGCCTTTTTAAGTACGACTTCCTTTGTTAGATTTAATTTGTAAAAGCTATAGAAAACGTTTGACAAAGTTTGTGCATAACGTGAAGAACACAGTGTATAATCAATCTGTATTGTCCCACTGCAAGGCAAAGCCAGCAGGGCGCCTCCTTTTCCTTTTTTCACTCAACTCGACCCTGAGCCAATATGGTCCAATCCCTCATATAGTCGTAAAGTTCGTCCCGCCATCTACTGGGTCTTCCGCGATGCCGTTAGACGTTTTCAGTAATCCATGCTGCGGTGGTCTTAGCCCACAATGCATCCGACATGCGGCAAACGTGTCAGGTCCAGTCCTATTTGAACTTGGCTGATTTTTGGGTGACGTCTGTGATTTGTGTCTTAGAGCGCATTGACCACTCATGCAACCTTACAAACATGATTCTTGTTGGTTCAAGCTTAGTTACTATATCTAGTTGACAGACTTGTTTCCTAGAGATTGAGAGGTCATGAAACTAAATGATGATGCCAATGGACCATATGGGACAAAATATTCCAAACGGTGGTGTAACAAAATCTTGTCTGTTAAAAACAGAACAGACTACAACAAGAACAAAACAGGGCCTCTAACAAATTAACTGGCCACAAACGATCACAAAATTAAAATTAGAACAAAAGAAAAAATCGTCCTGTCGCGACAGAACATAGCCAATGGCAAACTTTATAATAGGACCCGCAGTCCCGAAAAGTTAATAATTCACTGACCTTATAGAATTCTCTGGAACCCTCAGAGGCGGGGACACGTTATGAGTTCGGTCCCATATCGTCCTTTTTTGTCTGCAAAGCTAAATTAAATTGACTTTAGGCTGAAATATTAAGGGTTAGCCTTGGGTGACAGTCGTGTAGGTGTAGGTAAATGTGGACTGTTTCTGGTGTGAGATTGGATGTGAGAAGGATTTTAAGTGGTTGGACATTATGAAGCTATGAAATTAATGAGGAAATTAGTAATTGGGGCCTTTGTACATTGGCATTTCGAAGACTAGCATTATGAAAGAATTTTGGTAAATTCAAAGCCAATTTTATTCTCCATGTCTCAATTTTCTTTTTTAGCCTTAATCTGGTTGGTCTCTACCAGTTCTGCAATTGAAAGGTCCTTTTTAAGGAGTTTTCCGTCAATTACTGGAAAAAATGAGAGTGTCATTTTTTTTTTTTTTTTTTTTGCTGAATGTTCCTGACTTCGATCACGCCTGACGGAAAGCGATGGATGAGGTCTTTAATGGAACGAGCGTGCCCAGAAGATGCCAGTTCACTCTGGCTTTAAAGGCAGACGGGTTAAATGTGGAAGGCAACACAGACACTGGCACCAAGCTTCAAGCTTTGGCTGTGCGCATTATAAATGTGGAAGAGAAGCGCTGATTATGACTGGTCGGGATATCAACCAAGTGGGAATGGTACCTGCAGTACGTCTGGTAGTCCGGTAGTAAAAGGGTGATGGTGGTATAGAGGTATGAGGAACAGGGTGTAAAGTTCACTCATACTCTTTAGACAAGGGTGGATCCTCCGACCAGACGGGTGTTGTGTCTGGCGGGCAACTGCCCGATGATTCATGTCGGGCCGTTGTATATATGCTAGTTGCGCGTTAAACTCTGCTGCGAGATGCAGGATTTTGCGTGACGTTAGTATGATGTGGCGTTGTAGATACCGCTACAGTGGGATCATTGTAAACAAAAACAGAATTCTGAGCGGTTCATTAAATATTATTTGTCCTTACGTTCAGCAAAGTCCATAAAAGGCTTGGTCACCCATAATCATCATCATAAACTGTTTTTGCACGTAATAACACGTTCCAAACCTTGCTGTCAAACAAAGAAACAACGCCCTTGAATAGATTGTCTCACAAATAAAATTAATAACAACTTTCTAGTGTGACAGTTAACCGAAAGCCTTAATTTTGTTTCGTACACCGTCAAACGGGGCGTGTTTTGTAAAAACTGCTCCTCTGGAGACAACCTTATTTTTAACTTTCTGACCATTACATTTTGAACCTTATGAAGTTGTGTTAAAGGTTGTTATGTATTTTGAGAGTGATAAAATATTTTTGTTAATTTATACGTTCGCGTCAGTCATAGCTATGCCTCGATGGGCGGACATTAGGACATTGTGAAATATTAATAATAATTCATTTTTAATGTTTTAAGGTAAAACTGTTTGAATTTTAATCAAGTTCTGACAAATATGAGTTTAGTAAAGTGTCTATGTAATTAATATTATTGAAATGGATGTTTGTTTCGATAATTTTTATGTAAATATAGTGTCGATTATAGTGTTTGTCTATTTGGCCAGTCATTTACCTATAACTGTAGCTGTAATAATATTAAAAATGTTAATTACCTTTTGGATTATATGCCTAATACTGCCAATTATGGATAATATGTCTTTAATTTCTGTGATCGATTTATTCCGGTCTGATCCACTGAGCCCCCCCTCTACCCCCTCTCCTCGATCCTCTGCTAGTTCGATCCATCACAACAAAATATTGCGAACCACCCAAGCTGTTTTTAGCCGAATGAGGTTGACATAGCTCACTCTTACTCCATTCATCCCAATCGAGTCAAAAAATAAAAATACATCGGTACGAAAAGTCTATCACGTTCCAAACATTCTAGCGTTCATTATAGGGCAGAATGTTAAATTGTTATCATTATGTTGTAAAATTAATCTATCACCATGGGCGTAGCTAGGGGGGGGCAATGCCTACCTACCCTTGAAACTCCTTTGCCCACCCTAAAAAAATCGACAGTATTGATTAATTACTTAATGTTTAATCGCTTTTTATTAGAGCCGTACATTTTGACCAAGATGTTAGGTTTGTAGAGTGAGGGGCTTGGCTCAACATTATGTGGGACAAAACTTCAGGACGAACGAAGAATAAATCGATCTGAAGGCCAATTCTGTAATTTAAAACGTTCAAAATCTAGTCGCAGTTTCATCTCGGCGAAAAAGAAATGTCACTTTGAATTGTTATGGAGTCGGTCAGTCAGAAATATGAAGCTAAGCCAATTCCAAAGCGTAGTAGGTACGTATGGAGAAGAAAGGACGAGAAACTCCATGGAAGAATAAAAAAGAATTGAATTATCAACAGTTTTTGCAATGCTGAGTTTAAGGCTCTTTCCTCGCATGTCAACCATCTTTATCCTGTTATCTTTGTCCTTAGAAATTAATTACAGTAATTTCCACTTGACATAATTTGCATACTTAACTACAATTGTTTTGATTCCATAATAAATGCAATGACAATAAAGTTTCAGTCATTAACATGAGGTGAAGAGGCCATGGCTACAGAAATAACACTCTATTTTCAACCTTATGTAATCCTAATAAGAGTTATAATCAATTCGAAAAGGATTATGAAAAGGATTGTCACGTTTAAAAACAAAAATGAAATTGCAGTTCGGAAAACACATTTTCATCCTTACGTTCTTTGTAATAAGAGTTCCTAGTTCCTTGTGTTGGTATTTAAAGTTTGTCAACAGTAGACAAAGATTTGCATAATTTGAGCAATTAAGTTAGCATGCAAATGAAGTCTAACAATAGTGCTGTGACAATTATTAGTGACAGTATATATGACAATGAGAGAATGAGTCAGAAAACGTACTGTTTGAAGACATTCAATAAAGTGCATTTTCACGAACATTTCCATACTTTATCATTGAGAAAATTAAAGTATTGGTATTGTTTGTATGTAATAATAGTTCTGCAGATCGACTTTCGACCATGGCGGGCAATCTCAATGGCGGCTAGCCTTCGGCGCGGGAGTATACGCACAAATGTGTACGCAGACACAGGTGCACTCTCACTTCCCTCACTCTCATAGTCCGATGGGACGGCAATCCGACACGACCGGGGAGAGATCAGGCGCAGGAACAACCGCTTAACGTGCGTTCTGAGGCACGGGGATATCACACCGCCAACTTCCAAAATGTTTCCAAGGAATTCCTAATGGATAAACCCTACGCTCTGCAGTCGCCCTTGTGACCAAGAGATCAACAGGCAGTCACGGGGCGGTTGCATGTAAGTACAGACGCCAGCACATCAAGCTACCCGAAACTGCAAAATTTTCCCAATCAACCTTGAACCTTATGATATAGCGATAAGGTTAAAAATCTATTAAAGAAATTTGACAGATTGCAGTAGCTTGATGTGCTGGCGTCTGTACGAATTCAAAATTGCCTTTCTCAAGTTCATAGAGAGAGCTGAAAGATTTCATCAAACATTTTCCATGAAAACAAGTTCAAACTAGCCATAACTTGTTTACATGGAAAATCTTTCAGCTCTCTTATTTCACAAATGGACGAATTAATGAGCTACTTACCTATTTATAAAATTATACAAAGTGTTAAAAAATTAACCTTACAAACTTTAAGAGGACCATCGAACTGAACAATTTTCACTATGGGACCAACTCTGAAATCACGAAAAAAAATCTGCTGTTTCATATAAAGTTCAATACCTACTTGACCAAAATGTATGAAACAGCAGATTTTTTTTTCGTATTTCAGTGTTGGTTCCTTAGTGAAAGTTGTTCAGTTTGATGGTCTAAAGCACCTCTTAAAGTTTGTAAGGTTATATTTTTAACACCTTAAACCCTAAAATGCAATGCCATATCGAAGTCCATCTCCCATTCAACAAAGACACGATATCATCGATAATTCATCGTTCTTCCCCAATACCTCCACGCTCAGTTGCTGCAATACTCTCTCACCTAACAAGTGGCAACATAACCTGTCACTAACCCCATAACTAACCTTTTAATTGAACAATTCCTTTCTAGCTGACGCATCAGGCTGCCTTGTACGTCCGATAAGCAAAACAACTGCGGTCATAAACCACTCTATAAGTCCACCATCTAGCCGAATTAACTGGCAGTAAATCTATCGGACGAGCGCTTTTAGACTGAATTTATTTTATACACGGAAGTGTGACCTACATGATCGGGCGATCGGTCGATCAGGAATACACTTAGCATTTTAGTGTTATGTTTTGGACGGGTGATGGGTGGGTTTTGACTTCATTTTTAGTAAGAAATTGATCTTTTAATACGTGTTTAGTGGTTATATTGTGCTGGTTATAAATTATTTTTTTAATTGAGGTTTTATGAAGGTAGTTGGAAGCGGGTAGCAATTTGTATCTAAGCTCAGTAATTTGTGTAGTAATTAAGTTATTTTTGACAACGATACACTTCAATTTGTGTTGTAAAAATGCCTGAGTTATTGATGGACAGATTATCTCTTTAAATTTTTCGTGTATTTTATTTTGATTTATCTTAATATTTTCGTCCTTATCAAACTTGTTGTACCTACCTAGGTACTTAGATAATAAGTGAATGATGTGATCTCCTTTATTGGAAGCGCACGTTTGTATTTATCCCTGTTTATGTTAACGTGCATGTAATTGTGTAGCCTCTGTTAGCGATCCAAGATATAAATAAAAACCCTGTTAGTAGACCGAACATCGTGAGGAAACCGGCATGTCCTAGAACCAAAAATTCGAAGACATGTGACATCTACCAATCCACACTGGGCCCGCGTGGCGGAATGCGGCTTACTCCCTGTCACCGAGAGGAGGCCTGTGTCCCAGCAGTGGAAACACAACAGGCTGATTCATTATAATTACAGTAGACTAAAACCAAAATTGGGCCTTACAATACTTACCTACTGCGAAAAGTAGACCCACTACTCCTATATGTAACAGGTAAATAACTTCATAAATAAACAACAGAACAACTACATTCACATCAATGAACGAACCACTACCAGTTCCAGAAACAGTTTCCGAACTGTTACACAAACGCTCAACCCTCTCGCGGCGCCTGTATTTTTCCAACGAAAACGCCACAAACGCCAACTTGTAACAATTTCAGCGACTACATTAAGACATAAACCACGCTTCGGATTCCACTGAAATTGCTCACGGCATTCTATAAATCGGACGCACTCGACGACCGTTCGGTCTATTTCGGTAAAAATAAATAAATATGTGCGCGAGCGGCCGCACTCGTGGCTGTACCCGAGATGTTAGGTTACTGCTGGATGTCCTTAGCTGGTTGGAAAATTGTTGGATTTTTGTAGAGAGGCAAAGATGACCTGTTACAGCAAACTCACCTTTATCTTCACGATCTAGCTGCTTTATTTTGACTAGGGACTACGACTATCCATTAATTTCATTACTAAGTGATCAGAAACAGGTAGCAGCTTTAATCCTTATCCAAATCTTGATTGCTAAATTGCTTTCTGTCTCATAAACTTGAATAGGTCGGTAAGTACGGTATTGATTACTATTTTCTCTTTATGCATGTTGCAATACCGATATTCAGTAACATCTTTCATGATCTGTCAGAGGACTGATTTTGTAGGCATATCAATTTACTATACCTATCTAGAAAAAAGATTAAACTATGATATGTACCAATGTCGATTTGTGTAATAAAACCTGAACTACGTCTGTTTCACGCTGATATCAGGCCACATCCGTTCTCCCTACATCGCTGCGCAGCGCACGACAAGTCGTCCAAATATAGCGGCACTTGATAACGACGTATTAGACGAATAAATGTTTTACGTCCGCCGGTAAGTGTTCCATATTTATAATTTTGGTTTTCGAACGATGATGGAACGTCGATCGGTTTAACTTCCTGTGTCTTTGAGCCGTCGCGGCGGGAGGGTTAGGTACTCGACAGTTTGTACTTTTAAATATGTACCTTATGATTAGAGGAAGTCTGAAGTGGCGCCACCGTTATCTGAAAACGTGTGGAAATCGGTTGTCATGGTATGAGAATGTGATACGCAGGAATGAGAAAAATGAGTAAAGTTTTGAGTCTGACTGTCGATGACTATAAGGGGAGGACCAAAGAAACGATGGATGAACTGTGTTTATGATGATTATGGTTAGAAAGGGGGTGATTACTGAGATGACGTCTAATAGAGAAGTATGGGAGAAAAAGACATGTTGCGCCGACCTCAAATAAATTGGGATAAGGGCAGGAGAACGATGATGATGTACCTTATGATTAGAATTTAATTAAAGATGTCTACTAACTGGTATGTTTTAATGACATGATTGAATTTTATCATAATTTATTGTATTCTGTCTTTTTCCGATTGGAATCGCATAGCACGTCCGGGATTTGGATCATGACAACAAAAATGAGCTGTTATATTTAGCAGTTTAAGGCGGTTATCACACTGCACCGGAATCCGCTCCGGTGTGCCGTGCTGCGGTATTTAACTTTGACTGCACCGCACTTTGACCCTGTCTTATACCCTGGTGTTTTTGCATAAAAATCAACATTCTACAGTCAAAGTTAAAAACCGCACCGCACACCGGAGGAGATTCAAGTTCGGCGGAGCAGGGTCCGGTGCAGGGTGAAAACCGCCTAAGTAAGCAGGTTTTTATAATGTACAGTTTTTACTATTGTGTTTTTATTGGTAATTGATTACAGCCACTCGTCTAACAGACTTAGGAAAACTAGATTTTGTTGTAATAGCAATGTGCATCTACCACACTATATATCGCCACATGCAAACTACACACCACACTGACGTCACGCAAAAATCCTGCATCGCGCAAGCAGAGTTTACCGCGCAACTAGCATATAAGTATACAAAACGTCCCGACATTAATCGTCGGGCAGTTGCCTACCAGACACGACATCCATCTGGTCGAAGGATCCTCCCTTTTCTATGGAGGACAAGTGAACTTTACACCCTGTTCCTCATACCTCTATACTACAATCATACAAAGAGCCTAACCTTCGTCTAATAAAACGGAGGTTACTGAAACCTCAAACAAATATGCTCAACCACTTCAGCAAACCGGCATTTATTTTCAAGGTTCAAGACATGATGTATCCATTTTGCAGATTTCGAACCTGCCTAAAAACACTAACATTTTAAATTACAAACGCCACACTAATGAGTAAAATGCGGACAGTCCTGCTAATGTCAAAGCGGCCGTTAAATTACAACAAGCGGCGCATGAGACTTAATAATCGCCGGAGCAGCTTGTGTGACGCCCATCGCGTTATACAGACTCCCTGCTAGGGTCACCAGTTGTGAGGCTATTTTCTGATACAGTCCTGTTGAGATTTGTTCGAAACCAGAAATTATTCGGAACTAAGATCTGGAAGGACTATAATTTATGTTAGGTATTTGTTTAGCACTTTAGGACCAGCGCAACCTAAATAAACTAACTTATGGTGTCTGAAAGCATACAAATCTGAAATAAATAAAAGTATGGCAGGTAGGCAGTAGATACGAACTGCCTATCTGCCTATCTACCTACTGTACCTACTTCTATTATTTTTCTGTCTCTGCATCACCTAAATGTACAATGTTCCCACTGCTGGGACACGGGCCTCATCTCAGTGGGAGGAAGTAGGCCGTAATCCACTACGCGGCCTAGTGCGGGTTGGTAGATGTCAGATGTCTTCGAGTTTTTGGTTCTAGGACATGCCGGTTTCCTCACGATGTTTTTCGTCACCGTTTTGAGAGCAGCAGTGAGCACAAAGTAAAGCTCCTGATTGGGTTCGAACCTACGGCTAACACCTGGGTAAGTCGCAGCCGTTACCACTGGGCCACCACTGCTCCACCTAAAAAATGCCTATGGCATTAAGTCAGCCTCTGTACCTGGATGTTAATATGGCACATCAATTTTAAGAAAAAGGCTGCGACACAGGAATGAATAATACATTCGACGCTCCACAAAACCAAACTTTTTCTAAACTCAAAGTGGCTTTTTAACGACCACCTACAAACTGAAATTCATACAAAATGTAAATATCATTTGAAATTTATTGTGAACCCTCTTATCTTTATGCACAATCAATATCGAAGAAATAGCAACAGGTAACGCCATCTATCCAAATTAGCCGAAACTATCAATAGCGAAGATGCATCGATCGCTATAACCCCATCCTTGTGACTTTCTCGAGTCCTCTTACCTCATAAATATCTTCCAATGTATCTCTTCAAGCAATGTCCCAAGATCTCATCAAGTCTGCTCGCTCTACTTAAACGTGGGAACAGTATGCGTACGCGCAGCCGAGGCGGCGCGGGCGTGGTCAGCCAGCGCTTTGTTTTTCAAATAATTTCCGGACGCCCGTTTTTGGGAATTACGATTTTTCGTCCGGCCTGATGATTTATGTTTATCGGAGTTACAACTAATTATCTTGCGGGAGTTCAAGCCCTTGTCCTTATGGGCGGGAGCTACGCGGCCTCTGTTTAAAAAAAAGCTGCCTTTTATGGAGTAGGTACTTATATTATGTTGAGAGGGGCGGTTAAATCTTTCTATGGGAAACAGGATCCTTCATTGAGATATTGTCCTAAAAAAATACAAGAAAATTATCTCTCCTACCTCCCTTAATCCATTCAAAGGCTGTCTTTGAATGATCGCTCTTATCGCTAACAATAAGACCGTCCATTGTGTCACCTCTTGTAAAATTTGTATATTTATATTTGGACTATATAAGGTCTACTTACATAATAAAGATTAGGTATTCTATCTGTCTATCTAAGAAAATCAGATGTAGAAACGGTTAGGTTGCAAGTCGTAAACTTACTTCTGACAACTCTTAAATTCGCATTGCAAATGTTTTAGCGACTGCAACAAAAGTAAAAACATCAATATACCAAATGAAATCACTTAAAATACCTCACAGAAGGACACACCATTTTTACTTTCATAATTGCTTTAAAAAAAACGAACACAAAGGCACCGGCCGTTCACAAAAAGGTAATCGATTAGGATCGGAACGATTATAAGTTGAATCGATTATCCAATACATTCGAGTCCCGTGTCACCCATAACTAATCGGTATGGACCACAAACAATGGTATTTCTTCATCACGAACAAAAACGGTGTGAGGCTGAATATGGGATTATGAAGTATTGATACCTAGATTCATGTATAGGGTGTTTGAAAACAATGCCCGATTAATCAGTTAGATTTGAGTTTTATAAACAGTTTTTGTTGTTCATTGAATATCAGAGGGGCAATTCTCGTAATTTTAAGAACGTTGACAGTGTAATCTTAGTTACAATCTGTCGAAAATATCTCTAGAATACCTATATTTTTGACAAGTTTTTGACATTGATAGTCGCTGAGATGAGATTGCGACTAGATTTTGAATGTTTTTATTTCGGGAATTGGCCTTCTGATGTCAATGAATGGGTGTGTATAGCATTAAACCAACTGAACTAAAGTCCGACCGCAGCAGATTTGCCAAACATGTAAACAACAATGGCCGTTCGAAATTGAAAAAAAATCGGTAAACAAGAGTTTTTAATTTAAGTAATGTTAGTTTTCGTCTAAATCTCCGAGCTAACTAGGCGAAAACAAGTAAGTAATGTTTGTTTTCGTCTAAATCTCCGAGCTAACTAGACGAAAACAAACATATTTAAAATTAACACTCTTGTTTATCGATTTTATTCAATTGCGAGCGGGCATTGTTGACATCTTTGGCAAATCTGCCGCGGTCGGACCTTACGTAGGTAATCATTCGTTTCATTAGCATAACGATTAACTCAATCGAAAAAATCATCTGACGTAGACTCATAATCATTACAGTCTACGATGAATAATTTTTTGGGCATTTAAATTTAGAACTCCATCAAATCTCGGAGACCAAAGAGACTACATCCATATTCGACCAAACTGCCACTGACTACTCACACGAATGTATTAACAAAAGATAACCATCTCTAGGCGCTACAAGGAATCTCGAGAGCCACTTAAATAACAACCGGCTTTAAAAAATAAAGGAGAGAAAAGATTGACACGCTCTACACGCTGTATATAGCTTGCTTGTCAGCGGGGGAGGGCGCTTAGTTCGTCGGATCAGCAGGACGCGGCGCCGGCGCAACCTTTGTACCCGAGAACAGCCGAAGTTAGCCGATTGGTAAAATTTCGGCTCAATATGAACAATAGACGTAAGACTTGAGGTGAATGTTTTAAAAAAAGAACATTAAATTGAATTGGTACGAGTACATCTCCGCATGAAAAATAAAAATAACGCGTTCACAACCACAATCAAAGAAGTCGCCAAATATGAAAGAAAAAAAAAAAGAAATGAATACGACACAGGGCCGGTCACCCAACACCGGGTGAAAGTCCCGGTTAATGCTTTTAAACGTGACAGAGTGACAAGCTGACACCGACGTCCGCGCGTCCGAAACGGTTAATTTAGAACGAACGTGGGTGGCATTTAAACGGCGATTTGTGATTTGGTGCAATCAACTCCGGTTCTTATTTTGAATTGATTAATTCGAATTTGTGAAACGGTCCTGCGAATGACTCGTACTGGCTTTAATCAAGTACCAACATGGGTTCTGTAGGATGTAATGAACAGCAGGGGATAAAACATAAACTTTTTAAAAGAATAACCGCGGAGTTTCTTGCCGGCTCTTCTCCATAGGAAACGACCAATTGAAACCGTGCACCTAGCTTCTGACGTTTTATAAGTACCCATGTATGTGTATGTGAAATAAAATATATTAATTTTGATTTTAAACGTTTTTAATCGCAATTTGGCGATGGTGTAAGTATACATCCTGTCTTCAATAAATTGGGGAAAAACTGAACTCTTAAGACAACGACTCAATCATCTGCCTACTAACCTAAGTATTTTACATGGATCGATGGCGTACCTACACACTACTAGATACCTACTACTAGATATTGGGTAACAGTTCAATAAAGTATTACCTACCCGGTTAATCATAATGTATGCTTACATAATTTTTCTGGCACTGAGTTTCAAGTCCGAGTACTTATAGGAGTGGATATGATCCCTCCACAGACCACAACAATTATAATTTACACAGTGTCAAAATTAACAACCAGCACCACATACCAAATATAATCCACCAACTTCAAAGGTCCACAAAAGTTCTCACAGAACCAATCCTTCTAAAAAACCGACTCATCATCCCTTTGATACCACTCCGGCCTCGCACCTTCCATCATTACCAGTTCTTAATTGCTACAAAATGTCCATCTAGTGTCGTCTGGTGTCACAAAAAGTATCATTTCTGTAACATCATGATATTTGATGAGACGCTGCCTTTGTTTGCGGTGCTCTTTGATACTTTGTATCATTGGGAATAGTAATGACATGTAATAGAATAGGTGCGAGCGTGTTTTGTTTGGGTAATGACAATGTTGGTTTATGCTCGGTTTTTATTGAAATTATTTATAGGACTAGCTTTTGCTAGCGGCTTCGCCCGCGTGGTGATCGGAAAAAAACACTGTAAAAACCTTCTCTATGTAAAAATACATATAAGTACGTGCCGTCTTTCATAATGATCGGTCAAAATCATGGTGTTGGAGTTTATCAATCTCATATATACCAACATCCATTTTATATATCTACTATAGGTTTTTAGTATTTGAAGAAGTCGCTAACATTTTGAGGTTTATTTTTAAACGATGATTAAAGTTAAGTGACGATTAAACGTCAAAATGTATGTTTAAACAGTCCCTAATCAACGTTAATGAATAAAGGGGTTGGATTTTATGCCACGCAATCATTAGTTTCTCGTGTGTTATTTAACGTAGGAATAACTACAATGCTAATAATTACTATCAATAACACACACACACACACACACAGGCTAACTGGATAAGTCAAAGTTACCAAATGGTGTTAAAAATGTGCTTTTAATTGTATTATCAATCAAACTTGTTGCTGAAGACAAGCATCTTTTAAAATGAGGTTAATTACCTTATTTTAATTGATACAAATGTAATAATCAGACACAAATCAAATTATCTATTTACCTTTTAAATGAATTCATTAAATAAATCAATTTTATAATTCCACGTTTGAGACTATTAATAAAACGACCCGACAACTGGCCATCCTACCTCTAATTAATTTTAAAACAGTTTTTTTTTTCGAATCAATTCCAAAAGTCATTGTAAAAAGAAACATTTATTTCTCACACATACGTGACATATGTAGGGAAAAAAATCCTTTTGTATTCTGCTCCAATTTCCTTCAGGATCTCCGAAGCGATGACATTGCTGATTTTTGACACCTCTACCTTACCGACTGAACTGATCATTGAATTTTCAACTTTAATCTTCGTCGAACAAGATTTAAAATCAAATAGCTGCAGGTGAATACAGCAGACGTCATCTCAATTTTATGTAACAGAACTTATCCGCACTAAAATAAAGTTCAGTTTTGTTTAAAAATAATTTTTCCGATTTTAAACTAAAGTTGGTTACACAAAAGCTATCAAGGACTGTTATTAAAAAAATAAATAAAGGCATGTCCTCACACTTGTGATGACAAAAAAATAAGGTTGGCACGTTAATTTTGCATGAAATGACTTTGACGATGGCGGCAAGGTTGTGAAGTGGCTATTGTTGTAAGAATGATTCTGCGCATATGGTAAAATAACAGGACGGGATGGAAGATGGCACCATAAGGCTGTATTCAAAACTATGCGAAGTAAAGCATTTCTCAATGCGTTCCATATGACAAGCCTTTAAATTCATAAATATTAAGGTCCCGCATAGTGCTGTTCGCCACTCAAGTCATCATCATCTGCCTAGCCTTTTCCCAACTAACTTGGGGTCGGCTTCCAGTCTAACCAGATGCAGCTGAATACCAGTATTTTACATAGAGCGGCAGCCTATCTGCCCTCCACAACCTAGTTACTGGGTAATACGAAACCCCTTGGTAAGACTGGTTGTCAGATTTTCGGGCTTCTGACGACCCATAACGACTGTCAAAGATCCACGATTGACAGCCGGGACCAACGGCTTAGCGTGCTTTCCGAGGCACGGAGGGGTCTTGGCATGTAAAGATAGTCACCCATCCACGGACAAACCGCGGCAAGCCTGATCGATCGACTCGTGTGCCAAGCCCCTCAAGGTCATTATCAAACAAAGCTGCTCTTTGTTTGATAAATGACCTAAAAGCCAACTTTCAATCTGGAAGTCCGCATGGCTCTAGTCATTCGTGTATTAATTCCAGGTACTTATTAATAAATATTGATACGAGACCATCATACTATGATACCAGAGAGGCATGTAGGTACCAGCGGGGTAGTTGCGTAACTCACTAACAATGACAATGCCTTTCATTTTGACAATTCAAAAACATTCATTGCGTGATTTACGCCGTTTGTGTGATTTTAAAACATATGAAGCAGTGGATTAGCAATAGTTATACTTCAAAATTCTTCGAATTGTGATTGAAAATGTGTTATGCAATTGAGGTGCTGACAGTCTGGTACAGTCCTATCAAATATTGAATAAAGCAATACTGGTACTTTTATCTATAGCTTCAACCTACACTTTTAACAAAATATCAATACCAATACAAGGTCTAGTATCTATACAACGTGTCCCAAAATTCAACGATAAGCGGGCACCAGAGAGTGGACCTGCTCATGACTACTTGAGAAAAAATTATGAAAAAAAATCTATTTTTTTTTTGGAATTTACATAAAATACGTTGAAATCCTTCGAAAATTTACACCACTTTTTTTTTTGGATGGGAAATCATGTCAGACTCTTACTGACTAAAACCCACCCGTGTTCCTTCCTTAGGCCTTTATGTTCCGGGGCAGCGGTAACCCTTTCGGACAATCCCGCTACCCCGGCAAAATTTACACCCCTTAAGATATTTTTAACTACCATGACCACAAACATTTTTCAATATTTCCGTTTTTTGTATTGGCAACCTAGGTAGCACTGCTATCCACCACAACCATTAAAAATCCCAGAATGCCTGTATAGTTTTTACACAAAAATCAATTAAAAAAAAAAAAATTTCCTTAAAATTTTCAGTTTTTTACTTTCAGTCCACAATGTAATTACCTATTGCCATTTTTTTTTTTTCTCGAGTTGTGATCAGTTCCACCCTCTGGTACCCGCTTATCGTTGAATTTTGGGACACGATGTATATCTAGTCCAATAAGCAATCAAGTAAGAATTAATCTGTTTCCACGATTCCAACAAGATCATCTATCCATTAAGATTTTCCAACTGTATAAGCATAATGGCGGCAACACAGCCGCCAAACTAAAGTGGAATTGGGCAGGCCACATCTGCCGCATGTCGCAACAGAATTGGGCAAAAGTAGCCACTAACAGGAATCGGCGACGCGGTAGGCCCCGAAAGAGATGGCGTGACGAATTGGATGCCTATCTAAAGGAATGGCAAGATGTAGCAAGAGACAGGAAAAATTGGAAAGACGGAAGGGAGGCCTTTGCCCTGCAGTGGGACATAACAGGCTCATAATAAAAATAATAATAAAAACTAAGCATAATCAGCCTATAACGTCATTGATGGGGCACAGGCCTCCTCTCGGTGAGTGGGAGTGGGCCGTAATCCATCACGCGGACTCGCGGTGATGAAATAAATTACACAAGATAATGTGCCTGCCTGGGTTCGAATATACGACACGTAAATCGGGGACCGAACGGGTAGATATACAATAGTTAGGTAGGTATCTAGAAAACGAATAAAAATTGTAATCTATCGAAATCTTTTGTTTGAGGTAGGTACGTGAAAAATAGGGCATGCGTCAATGCCTAGTTACCTAAAAGTAGCCGATAAAATGTATTTCCCTTGAGACTAAACCCTTGTCTTTTGAATATTTTAATAGCAAACCTATACAATTAGATAGTAAATATATACTTAGATATATCTAGCAACAATACAATATATAAATATAGATAGAGGTAACAGTAAAAGAAAGAAAGAAAGAAAAATGCGTTTATTGGCATTACAGCAAAATAAATACCTACACCTTAAAACTATAAAAACAGAAAACAAAGATTATAATGCCAAAAGGGCCTCAGCACACACACACAGTACATATAGGTATCTTCCTAAAATTCTACGATTTTTCCAGAATTTGTTCAATGGTTTTAATTTGGAGAACATTTCGTCCGGTTTTTGAAAGTTAGGAAGCCAGATATACCGGCTGACTTTTTTTACCCTCTGGACAAAAACAGGGTATAAAAGGCGAACGGAGTAGAAGCCTATGGCACAGATTTTTTTTTCACAAGAATTATAATAAAAAATCTCTATTTTTTTTTTAGATTCAATCCTTTGAACGAAGCCCGCCGATGGCTTCAATCAAAGGATTTAATGTCGCTACGAATTCATTGATAATTTCAAGTTTTAGTTTTTAAGTTTATTTTTATAAATATTATTTGTCGATTTATTTGTTGTTTTTTTTTTAATTGGAAAAAAGAAGAAATTCCGGTGCTAGGTATAGGCTTGTACTTAGGGATTGCAATTGCTGGATCCAGCATACAGCAATCCAGCTGGATCCAGCGCCTTTTTAAACATGCTGGATCCAGCATACAGTGCTGAATCCAGCGATGCGGATCCGCAAACGTAGGTATCAATTTCTATTGTTTAGTTTTGAATTGCCGTCATTTTCAAAACGGCGCGGCAACGTTGCCGTTCTGTCACTATAGCACGTGCCACATGTGCGAATGAATGGTTTGCTCCAGTTTGCTCAGTATGCTGGAACGTTTCTACAACCTAAAAGTTTGCATCGATAAAGCATTGATAGACGTAGGTTCCGAAATAAAATTTTCCGGCGATGAATGGTCAATAATCAATGAGTTGATCGTCAGTCTACAACCGTTGAAACTGGATGTAGAAGCTCTTTGCAGAAGAGAGTCCACATTGATAACTGCCGACACAACCCTGAAATTTGTCTTAGACAAGCTATATAGCCAGGGCACTTCCCTAAGTGCCGAGCTAGCTGAAGCACTACGCAACAGAATCGCAGTACGGCGCCTCTTCGAAGTTACTGGTACGTTAGTGTACTTGAAAAATACAAAAAAGTATGAAGAAGCAGTAAAAAAACCTGGCTATTTTCCTTTGCCAAAAAAGAATGCGATGCGGCAGGGGATGAAAACTTTGTTAGAACGAGTAAATAAACAACATATTGTAGAGCCGGTGCAAGAAGATATCATGGAGTTAGAAGAAGATGGTCTAGATGATGACGCAGAACCCGTGAAAATGACTTTAGAGCAAGAGCTTGAGAAGGAACTTAAAAGAGAGAAGGAGTACTTTAATAAACAAAAGCCAAGTGGTCCATTAGATTACGAAAAGGTCCTGAAAAAAGAAATGAGCGTTTATGAGACCGAAGGAGTGCGAGGTGAACATTTATCTATGGTTTATGATTATGACTATTTAATGACCCTAAAACCGACCAGTGTAGAGGCCGAAAGGGCATTCTCAGCAGCCGGCTACATATGCAGTTCTGTGCGAAGCAGGTTGGGAGATAAGACTATAGACAAAATTTGTTTTCTAAGGTCTTACTTTCAGAGAATTAAAAAAAAGACATAGTCTCTTATCGTCAGATTTTAAACTGCCCAATTATATATTAACGATTAACGAGTGGAGTGAAGATTATTTCGGAGCTTCTTTCATACAAAAAAATTATTGAAGATTAAAACAGTATTATTATTACGGTCCTTTTTTGTAGTTAATTTTAAAAGAATTTTTAAGACTGATTGCTACTGATTAGCCGTCCTATCCTATCCTAGCATTAAACATAAACGTAATAAGATATTGCTTACTTAGAAACATTATCTAAAATATTATATGAGGTTATATGTTTGTTATTTAATTTTAAGTTGATTCTTTTGATCTCAAATGATTAAGAAACCAAAGCAAATTGATATCAGATATCACCAAATGAGTGAAAGATTTCATAGATTATCGTAAGAAGTACAAATTAATAAAAAAAGTCTTAAAAATGTCGTCTTTTTATTTTCGTTCCACATTTTGCTGGATCCGCGCTGGACCCAGCTGGATTCAGGTCAATCCAGCAAGAATCCAGCTGGATTGAAAACGCCGCTGGATTGCAATCCCTACTTGTACTCCGTTCACCTTTTATACCTACCTTGTTTTTGTCCAGACGGTAAAAAAAAAATGGCTGTAGGTATATAACTGAGTAGCAGACCTTATTGCTTCAACAAAGTCTTGGCCTGTGTGATACGCCTTAAAGAGTCTGTTATGTCTCTGTTCTTTTAATTATAATAGCCTTGACAATACTCCATACCCCAAAAACATCAAAAACACCACTAAATTCTAAGAAATCTATTCCCTGAACCATCACCAGTTTACCTTGACCCCTCAAATTCTCGTCTTCAACCCTTGTATCTAACATTTTATCTCCTGCCATGAGAGGTTCAAAAGATCTTTCAAGACTGGTTTTATTTTATGATGCATTGAAATCTTTGATTCTCGCGGCATCTTTTAATTAAGACGTGGGGACATAAAGTAGAAAATGTTAGAAAAAAAAAACAATATAATTACCATGACAACACGTTTATGGTCAAGCTATGGTCCATGGGGTTGTATGGTGTTTATTTTTTATTGTAGTTAATCATGGGTTGATTTTTGTGTTTGTGTAGGTAATAACACCTGGCCGGGGGAGCGTGACGAAATGCGCAAGCACTCCAGCACCCCGGCTAAAGGTAGCAGCAGGACACCGTGTGGTTTTAGTCAGTAAGAGTCTGACAGACACCTCCACCCACCCTAGGGTGGTGGAAATCCATGAGGACTTCCACAGGAAAAAAAAATCTTCTTTGTGTCGGTGACTCAACAGCTCTTCAAATATTGTTGGCCCAAAACTTCGCCATCATTTCCACAGCGTTATCGGTGGCAGCGCAGTGCGCAGTGGTCAATTTGGCTGCATCTTTTGCAGCACAGGTAATTTTGGTTAGTCTTTGGAGTGTGTAGAGTTCTAGGTCTAGGATACGGATGGCTTGTTAGATAACCAGGTAGGTACGTAGGAAACATAAATAGTTTGTTACTTCCTGAAATCAATCGTTTGGATCTACCTAAATTATTTGACCTATAGGGTCATCCAAATGTCATCATTTCAAATAATTAAAAACCTGATTATTTTAAATCGGCTAGCTAAACTCCGCAGATGCGATGGGTATCGATACCTATCTAAACACAATAAAATAAAAATGTTTTTTTTATGCATAGCGTCTGCGGAGTTCAGCTAGCCAATTTAAAAAAACTTATTTACAAAAAAAACAACCGACTTCAAAAAAAAAAACTAGAAACTGATAAATAAGTGTAATTTCCGAAGTCGGTTTTAGTTTTCACTTTTTAGTTGTACCTACTTCACAACAAATTCAAATAACACTAGTGCATTGAAGAATTGAAGACACCGACTAGAAGAATCATCAAAATTCGCATAGAAATGCCGGAGATGCAGTACATTTATGCATATAACATCGTACATAAGAATAATTACATAATGTATTATATACTAAAACCTTCCTGAAAGTATGTAGATCACATTAGTGAAATAATTATCAAAATTAATTAATTCGTTTTTGAGAAAATCGCGGACATGCAAACATAAATACATATAGGTACATACATTCGAGACGAATACCCATTAGTAGAGGCTATGTTACCTGCCTTAGGCAAAAACATGCTATTGACCAAATATTTTATCACAAACTATTTGCAATACTTGTAGTTGTAGTGCGTGGATGAGGCAGCATAGGTATCGCTTCCGTTTAGTATCGCGCCTCGGGCTGAAACCACTTCCGGTGAGGATCTGTGTATTTTGTGTGTTTGTTTAGCATAAATATAGTCTTATCTACAGGTTGTGTCGTAAATAGTGGTCCACCGTTAAGGATTCGATATACCAGATAATTTACTATAGGTAACATATTACAATTTTAACCATTTTTACCCAAGGGTTCCAAAAATTTATTTGTTTTTTAATTACGAAATTTTCACCTTTTGTTACAAATTTGGTTGTAGTTTCAACAAAAACCATTATTTTTTCATTTTGATTTCTGTGAATTACTGTTAAACACTAGAGCTATCGTATAAAATTTTAGGTAGTTTTTTATGTAAATTTAGAGCTTTTGAAGAAAAAGTTAGCTCTTCTCTATTTTAACCCTAATTTTTAGCATAATTATGCAAATTCAGGAGCGATTTTGTAAAAAAAATTGTTAAAATTATAATATGTATTGTTATAGTAATTTATCTGATATATCGAATCCTTAACGATGGACCACTATTTACGACACACCCTGTATGTAGGTATTTATGTTTGTATGAATACAGTTTGGTATCCCGAATAATTTCATTAGCGGGTAGGTAGAAGAGAACCCTGTTAGGTGCTTGCTAAATTCGAGATTGTTAATAATTCTTGTTTTTAGGATTGCGTACCCAAGGGTTGCCAACGGAATCCTATTACTAAACCTCCGCTGTCCGTACGTCCGTCTGTCTGTCAGCGGGCTGTATCTCATGAACCGTCTGTATAGATAATACAGTTCAAATTTTCACAGTGTGTATTTCTATTGCCACTATAACAATAAATAATAATAATTTTTAAATGTTTCTCTATATTTTATATGCTAATATTTAAAAATATAATTTATATGTAAATAATTAAATAAAGGATAATAATAATAAAGATAAAATTAAGTTAATAACAGTTAAAGGGGGTCTCCATACACGTAACGTGTCGGCGTTTTGTGCCTGGTAGTACGGAATCCTTCGTTTACGAGTCCGACTCGCACTTGTCTGTTTTTTGTTATTCTCAGATCAAAAATAATGCCTTTGTCAATAAAATAAAACCATTGAAAAATTCCTTGACATAAGATAGTTGTTTTTTAAAAAGAACTTTCAACAACTTTCTGTGTCTGGTTGTAATTTATCTATAATATGTATGTATTTAGAAATATATAAGTATGTTTATCAGTTGTCTAGTACCCATAACACAAGCTCTGCTTAGCTTGGGACTAGATGGCGTTGTGTGATAGTTGTGGAATATTATTATTATTATTTTTTTGAGATTTTTTTCCTCGGCCTAGCCGGATAGCTGATGGCACGGGCCTAAGCCAAGTGTTCATCAGCGGGGTTAAGTGTTGGAGTAATATTAGATACTGCGTGGTTATTATTATTATTATAACTATAAAAATAGGTAGGTACCTATGTTGTTGTAGGACTTGTAGGTATCTACTTATAGTTCAATCATTTTGCAATAGATGGCGCTGTCTATTGATATTTTTATTGTATTTGTAAATGTTTTGTTAACACTATTTTACCATAGTAAGTAATGAGCATTGCATTTTAATTGGCTAATTATAGTTTTAGACATCACGATATTTCTACCTAAGTAGAAGATAAGATTAGGTAGGTAGGTAGGTATTAGGTACCTACAGACGCCAGCACATGAACCTACTACAATGTGTCAAATTTCTTTAATAAATTGTCAACTTTATTGCTAAATCATAAGGTTCAAAATTTATTGGGGAAATGTGACAGTTTCGGGTAGGTTGATGTGCTGGCGTCTGTACGTATTAATTTTCTGTCTACCATAACTAAACAAGGTTTTTAATAAATTATGAATGTAGATTCTTATCTTCCTACATTCACTAATGTAGGGCCCATTTTTTCTTGAATGAATACCTAAAATGCCACATTGATGATAAATCATTTAAAAACATTAACTCACTTCGTTTCAGGTCGTTAGGTACCTACCTTTGATATTTACATTTTTTATATTTTTTTTTTATTTACGTCTACCTACCTACATAAGAACATACCTAAGCTACGAATAAAGAAAAGAGTTCCTGGAATGATAGAGGCCTTTGCCCAGCAGTGGGACAGTAAAGGCTAACAAAAAAAAGGCGTTAGATTTAATCTTGATAGGTAGGTACCTATAATAGGTACCTAATACAAAAAAAAAAACTATCCAAATCACGTACCTAATTACAAAAACACAAATAAGTAGGTACGTCATACTTGGTCGTTTTTCACTAGGTTTTGTAGCGAATTAAACCGTTTCTAACCCCTCAATGCAATATCAACTACAAACTCGCTACGTCCCATAACTTCCCGAGCCACGTCATAGGCGCTACGCTACGCACGTGGCTACGCTACGACAAAAAACCCGAATGTAACCGACCACGTGACAAAGGCATGGACGATCTTTCCCGATGTCACCACGATGTCATTGGGTGCGCGCGACGTTTCCCATTGGTCGGCAGTGTCGCGAAGGCCGTGCGACATCGCCTATTGGTCGCATTTGTCACAGCGTAGGCGGAGCTTACGTGTTCCAATTTTAAAATAAATAGTAGCCCACGTGGTTTGAGTTTGTTATGTTTTCTTTTGACAGTTCTCTTTCACCTGAGATTTGTAGAGCTGTACCTACTGAGTTTCTTTATGGCCTTCATAATTAATTTTATTATTGATTGATATTAATTAGGTCTTACCTATGGTACCTAGTTGACTAGTTCATATTGAAAATGTTTTGGGTTACGTAGGTAGGTACTTACAGAAGCCAAAGGTCTTTATTTCAAATAAATATTATCTAATAGGTAGATATGTAAAAACTTCTAATATCTACAAAATATAAGTAAACAACAAATTATTAAAATAAAAATAAGTGATTACTTATAGATAATATCCTAATTTATTTTAGGGCTGATTTTTCCAACGCCAGAAAATTTATCGGAGGTATAATTTTGAATTTTTGAGTTCTTCCATACAAAACCTGTCAGGCGTCAAAAATTGGCCCTAAAACTATCATAAATCTATACTTATATATAGTATTGCGTCTAAATATTCCTCCGCATCGCTGTCGACAGGTAATGAGAGACTAACTTACTTGCTTAAACTTCAGTTCACTTGAGGAGATGAGATATCTAGGTTTCTTATAACAAAAGCCTCACGCAGATTCCTGGTTTATCACACACTGACATGACATTCACCACATGGAATTTGGTGTTTGTAAACGGTTTGAGTAGGTACCTATGTATTAGCTAGGTAGTAGGTAGGTACAGACGCCAGCACATCAAGCTACTACATTCTGTCAAATTTCTTTAATAGATTTTCAACTTTATCGCTAAAGCATAAGGTTCAAAGTTGATTGGGAATATTTGACAGTTTCGGGTAGCTTGATGAGCTGGCGTCTGTACCTAAGTGGAAACTCAAACTGGGTACCTACTACCTTTATCGAGGCAGGTATAAGCTTGAGACTGGGCTCTTAGCCTGTAACCTAAGCCTGTCAAGTTTTTGGTACAAATCAAATAATGAATATAATTATTTATAACTAGAGAATATCTATTGAAATGATTCAACCCTAAAACACCGCATCATGACCATTAAAAAAAAAGAAACTCCGTAAGTATAAAGTGCCATTTTTCTGAACACCGTCCACCGCTAGGCGAGGACGGGGTGTCGCCGCGGGGCGCGGGGGGTACCGTATTGATCGCGCACCCTCCCGACACCCCCAGTCCGCCAAAAATTGTTGGCAGACCAGAGCACACATAAAAATGAGTTTGTCTAAACTCTAATGGCATCTAACGTCTAACGGTTTGATGTCAATCGAGGCCATTTTTATAAGTAGGTATGTTTTACGGTAGAACTTTAATTTACACTGTTAGTCGAGTTCCCACGGTATTTGAGTTAGTTGTTGATCAGACAAATTTTTTCGAACATAGGGAGCAATGGATTAGAAATATGCTTCAAAATTATTCAAATTGAGAGTAGTAATGTGTTACGCAATTAGGGTGCTGGTCATCCTTCACCCAGTGACCCTCACTGAATGACAGGAATGACAGCTCTATAAATTCACTTCATCTAAGTTTTCACGGAGAGATTTTTTCAGGATAAATTATCTTGACTACTTAGATTTAAATAAGTATTATGAAGCGTTAGTTACACCATACGATACACTACTGTATTAATTATTTCAGACATTAAACTTAGCTATTGCGAATTTCAAGTCATCGCTTCAGCCAATTAAGTAAGTAGCTATAGGTAATTGTCTTCAGAAAGGACAATATATTTTTCTTGTAATTTGAACTTTAATAACGCAAGATAAGGTTCGATTTGGGGCGACGAGACGTATTGGTGTCTGATCCTGGATGTCTGTCACACCGTGGTGTAATTTATTATGGTGTTTCTGGTTTTAAATGATGTTCGTCAAGAAGAATAATAGTAATTGCTTTGCATAGTTGGAAATGTTCGTCATTGCAAGAAGAATGATAGTGATTGCTAGTAGGCTTTGCATAGCCGAAAAGACTTGCTAAAAGATGGTGGGGTAAGTTTTTCACGTGATCCTCCAAACAGAAACATAGTAAAATACTTATCTAAGTACATATTTCATTTTCTCAACTACGAGTATACAAATAGTACACATGATACAACCAAGATTTAAATACCTATATACCTACATGTTGTTTCTAGCGTTTCGATGGCAATCTAAACAGAGTCGGCCCAGAATTTAGATACAAGTTTGGCACCTTCAATAGTGAACACATAAGCGACATCCGTCAACGGCAGAGGCCGTCGACGAGGGTCGACGGCGGCTGTTAACGTGTGTCGGCGGTAGCAGTCGATGCAGTTGCCTCTACCGTTGACGCGTGTCTCTCGTGTGTATGCACACTAACTTGCAGACAACACGACACGCTGGACACGATATTAAGTATCCTATTGTTCGTGGGACAGCACCACGTTTACCTCTAGGGTTGAGTAATCTGTGTATCTCCACCTGAGCAGGTTTTCTTTGCTTTAGCCAAGCCGAAGTAAGGATTTAAATTATTCGTCTATATTATATTACTTACACCATGGTGTCATACACAGCCAACGTACGATCTGAACCATAAAACACTTCATTAAAGGCGATTGGTTCGAGTCTAGGTGGACGGTGGCGACCTGCGGACGAATGTGGAACTAACCGCATTAGACATCCGTCACCGAGCATTCATTTAATTACTTTTAAAGCTATATCATAATGTGTTGGCCTTTTATACTGGTTTTGTTCCCTTTTATTGTTCCCTGCGAATGTGAAACGATTAAATTGACTTTGTCATAAAATGTCTTGGGTGCAGATGCCAGTACATTAAGCTACCCGAAACAGTCAAATTTTCCCAATCAACTTTGAACCTTATGCTGATAAAGTTGAAAATCTATTAAATAAATTTGATAGATTGTAGTAGCTTGATGTGCTGGCTGGTGACTGTACCTAGAGATTGCATATTTGGTGCTTAAATGCATCCTTTATGAATATTTTGATAAGTTGATAGTATAACTAAGAGACAAATATTTAAAATTCGAGTCAGTTGAGCTGACAAGCATACGTCATGACATACAAATAATGTAGGTATACTTAACTAGCTTACTTTTTATCGACGTATTTACCACGCGGGCGATGCCGCGGCCGGAAGCTAGTATATTTACCTAATAAATTGTATTGAAATTTTATTAAGTAGTAGCCTTTAGGACGGATACTTAGTCACGTCACATCACGTCACTACAAAACTACATTTGCCTTCAAAGGGTTAAGTTTATTAAACTATAAACAACTTCTACTTAAGTGTCCCGCAGACAGGCGCGACGCGATTCTGAGATTAATTTCTATGAAGTTTTCATAGAAATTGTTCTACTAGAGTTGTGTCGCGCCTGTCTACAGGACCCTTTACCGTGGTTTTGATCAGTTCCAAGATTATACTTCTATGGATCTAAAGGATAAAAATCCAATTATATTTTAAGTAGAAAAATAATAAAATTACAAGACGGCTTTTTCCTTAGTAGGTGTTAAATGTAATTGCTAGCTTCTGTAAGTTCCATTTGAGTTGTAAAAGTAATTAAAAATCGCGAGATCTTAACACTTATTTTATATTTTGTTTTCTGTAAAGGATGTTGATTGATTTCCCTTTTTTGTACTGTGTCCTTAAGGGCAATTCTCGTAATTTTCTGTAAAAGTCTGATCTCAGCCTCTATCAAAAATACCTCTAGTTTATATTACTTTTTTATTGTTTATTGATTGTCGCTGAGATGAGATTGCGACTAGATTTTGAACGTTTTTAATTACTGGAATTGGCCTTTGTGTAGTTTTGATTAAAAACAAATCTCACTTAGAGTGCGCGCAAAATATGTCTGCGCGCGGCCGGTAATAATCGTTTGCCGCCATCTTGACGTTTATGTCAGATGTCAAGAAAATGTGCTGTGTTTTGTGTTATCCAAAGTAAATAATCGCCATCATTATGCCGAAAGTAATTAAAAATGCCGGCAAGGGTATAATGAAGGTCGCAGCGCGCAGACTTACTGGCCTCCAAAAGTTAGTTGACATTTTTCCACTTCAGTTGTGACAGACCACTCACAGAGAGAAGGCCTGGGTCCCAGCAATAGGAACACTATAGGCTGATTATGAAGAGATAAGTAGGTAGGTGAGGTTGTCTTTGGAGTGGTTTCATCCCTGCACCATCTTCTTTCTGCCCTCGTCCAATGTTACTTGGGGTCGGTTTTACCCTATGTAGTATGCACATACCTAAATAAAAATTAAATGAGCACTATTTCAAATACTTACTATAAAATATAACATCTTATTGAACTCTACAGAATAGCCGTTGCTATAAACCCCTGAAGACATCCTATCAACCACCACGAGCATATGCAACGCAATCAAACAATGGGTTATTAACAGGGGCAGATGCGCGCACGCCACCTGAACGGAACACTCGCGATCACTAAATCATAATATTTGGGAACGACACGATAAAACACCCAGCGTTGCTGGCTGTTGGCGATGTGACCTCTGCGTAAAAGAGGAAAAGATACGAATATGAATTATGCACGGAATAAGTATGTACTATTTAAAAATAATTATGTAGTTCAAGTCAAACCCATACACGAGTACTTACATAATATAGGCTATACAAATATAATATCTATGTATATATAATACTAAAAATAACAAAATTAAATCCTAACTTAACTAAAACTATACAGAAACTAACCCATACACTAAATCTAAATAAATGATAAACATACATTTTCGAAATATTTAGAGGAAAGTACGAAATACACAAGGACGAAGTCGCGGGCAAAGTGTTAGTAGGGTCATGAATAAAGTGACAAAAAATATGAATTACCTACCTATACCATGTTGATCAACTGAAAAACACGTTTTAAGTACCTTCTAACCATGACTATTATTGGTCATAATTTTAGAGAGGTGCATAAACGTCACAAAAAGCACTTAAATAAATTGCTTCCTTTAAAACAATTTAAAAAAGGCAAAAAACGAAGAGGCTCTTGCAATTTTAGTGCACAATAAACTAATCAGATTCCCGTTAACGCCAACTAAGTACTCAACCTGTGATTGCTTTAGGTCTTCAATTTCTAGATTCTCACGATCTGTCAATGTCCTCTTTACTATTTGTAAAAGAAGATGCAATGGATTCCATTGAAGACAAATAACAGGAATGCGACACGACAGAGTGGTTACAAATATTAAATGCAAATGAGATTGAATTGCTTCAAGTGAAGGATTTAAGCGAATAGGTAATTACCTGAATCTATTCCGCTTACCTACTTTATCAATAGAAAAAACCTAAATAGATTCTACCAATTTAAAGGAAGAATATAAAGGAACAAATAAAAAATCTTTAACAATCAGAACTCCCGGAAACTCAAAAATCTACGCAAAAAATAATTTCTCCATGAACTATTAATCCTTTTTGCTCCAATATCATTAACCTATTCATTTCAATGAGCGATGACGTGAATGATACATCCCCGTAGCGACACAAAAGAGGTCCGTTAGACGCATTAATATTACACCAAACAACACTATTCTATTTCCATGTTTTTTGTGCGCTGACAACACCGAAAATTTCGAATGTCACGCCTCGTTCATCGACAGCGCGGGAAAATAAACGAAAGCAGTTGTTTTTTAAAACGGGCGCCAGAAAAAAGTTTAATTTTAAGTTTAGAACATGTTTGGATTGATACCGTAATATCTTTGCCTGAATCGCTGTGTGTTTATTTGTAGAATGTTAGTTCTAATTAGTTTGAAGCTTGAATTTATGGTGGATTCCGTGTTCCGATTAACGCCAAACGGACTTGGTTGTAAATAGTAGTAATTAAATGCAGAAGACGTAACCATTATGTCCGTAACTCTACTTTTTTACGATTAAGTAAGTACCTACTCTACATCCGAAATTGAAAAAAAACCTGCAATAGTAACAAAAACTACGAGATTAAGCTACACAATTAGTCTGATTTGTATGACAGGCAAAACCGGGGGCTTCACAAGTTTAATCTCACGATGAGTAGCTGCTACCATACTGCTTCATTTTTTCATCATCCTGAGAGCACCGGACATAATCGAGTTTTTGACAAACAATACGCGATGAAATTGGTTCCTTTATTGGTATCCTTTTAAACTGACTGAGCTCTGTGTATGTTGTTTCTGATTTTAGATTGGTTATGCCCTATTCTGGATACACAAAAGGTTTGTTTAAGATACTTACGTAGAAAATTTTATCGGAAGTCGTCATTTGATTTGAAAGTTTTTATGGCGTTTAGAAGTCATCAAGTTTTTTTTTGTGATTTGGCACATGCAGTGCTTTTTATTATTTTGCAATGATGACTGCATTTTAAACAAGATTAAATACTAATATTTTATTTGTAGCGTTAGGTATAAGTTGCTAATAATACTTTTTTAATAAATCTAGTTTCGTTTCTTTGGCCAAAACCAATGCAATTTGCTTCTCAGTCCAATTTCATATTCTAGAAAAGTGCAACGAACTTTTCATTTAAAGTTTCTATAAGTAGGTACTTAAAAATAGCAAATGGATCGCGTAAACTGATTATCAGAGGGTTTCAGGGACTTCTAGCAAAATAGTTTAGTTTAGTCTGTACTAATAACTACTAACTGCCAACTTGTTTTAAATTCCGCATCGAATTGCTTTGTGGTCGCAAGCGCTACTCCTGAGCTTGTGGTTCTGGGCTCGATTCCCGGGTTGGGCAAAGTGTTATTGAATATTTCCATCTGGATTTTTTCAGTAGCAACCCGGATTCTGAATTTGTGCCCGGTTGATGGCAATTATAGGCTCGCCCCCTATCATATGGGACTTTAACATAACTGGCGAAATGTAGGTGTACTATACTGCCGTCATAAGGAAAAAGGGCATAACTAACATTTTTTCCGAAATTGAGTTCTATACATATTCGGAATCAGACAAAAAAAGGCCCATCTGCTAATATTTTTTGTACAATTTCGGAAAAAATGTTAGTTATGCCCTTTTTCCTTATGACGGCAGTATAGGTACACCTCTGCCCTATCCTTCGGTGAATCAAAGCGTGATGTGATGTAAATTATTATTGATTTAAATTACCTACAAAAAAAAGCAGACTTCTCCAATCAACAATCGCATACAGAAGTGTCCTGTTCCCATCGATGGTAACCGCCCGTGGCCGAAACAAGGCCGTAATTACACCGATCACATTTACGAATGTAAATGCACTGGTGTGTCCCGTCATAAATCATGTTGCGGTCATCTGCCGCCCGCGGCGACACTAGCCGGTGACCAGTGGAGACTGAGCCGAGATGTGGAGGCCAGATTTATTATGTGGCGAAGTTGTGTTTTGAACTAGGCTTAGCTTTTGTGTACCTATTGCAGTTGGATAGTAAACAAATATGAGATTATTCACTTTGTATGTCAGTTTAAGTGAACTGTTATTTAAGTTCTCATGAGAAATAAAATCTCTTTAAAACCTAAACGATGAAAGTAATATCAGAGGGGCAATTCACGTTCACAGTCTGATCTCAGTCCTAATCTGTCAAAAATACCTCTAATTTCCCTACATTTTTGTATCATAAAGGGGTAAAATACGGGTAAAATTTCGTTAAAAAAAAAAGCAAAAGCAAGGAAGTACGTTATTTTTGCCGATGGGTACCGGGAAATCCCACCATGAACACGACTTGTTGTAAACTAAATTCGGATGCTATAGAAAGCTCTTCGATCCAGAGGAACTTTTTCCTGAAAAATATTCAAAATAATTATTTCACGATTGGAAATGGTCTGTCAATCTTTGGCAGAACTGAAGTATTTAGAAATCAATATTTGAGAAAAGATAGAAGTCGTTACAGACACTTAACTAGAGTTGGTAACCTACACTATCATTTACTGTATAAAACAATTGTAAAAAAAAACGAACATCGCATAGTTCAATCTACACTGGCTGGCTTTCAAATGTGTATCAACGATTATGCGTTCGTTTTTTGAATCAGCGGGCGCCTGACAGATGCAAGTAATGCCATGTGCACCATTTGATATTGAATTATTGTTCTGGCAACATTTTGTTAATATGGGGTCGATATATTGAAGTGGGGATTAGTAGGTGGGTATATGGGGATTATAGATAACATAATATTATGATATACTAAGCTACTGTTAGATGGGTCCTTTAGGTACTGGATGTAATATTATGTTAATAGAGATTGTGGGCGCTGTATAAAATTATGGATTTAAAGAATTCAGTGAGAAAAGATGCAAGGGTCTATCATAAATTATAAACAATTCAGAAACCGTACTTACATGAATCAGTGTCGTTAATACAGGAACTAACATTTAGGTCATCGGCCCTTCAAAGCCAGCTCTCTCTTCCTACCTATAAGTACCCACTACAAAGAGCTCATTCCAAAAACAAATTTCAATTCCTAAAGCAGTAATCATCCGCAAATTAAAATCACATGTAGCTACAGAGATGTTCCGATAACCGTTCCGCGAACCCGTCGTTACGTCACGTCCGTGTCCGCCCGATGACAGTTGCGCGAATGGATGCCGTTTGAACATCGAACGTTGATTGAAAATCGCAATATGGCCGACGTTCGACCGTTGGAATTTAAATGATACCAATTTTGGATTCGGGCCTTTTATTTTTGGGGTTGAGATTTTTAGGGAGTTCGTTAAAAAGCCTGCAGAAATAATTCTTAGAGTAGGAGGATTGTATACCTTTTCTGTTAGTGAAACTCCGACGGATTTCTTCTTTTGTGACATCACGACAAAATACAAATTAGCAAGGCGGTAGCGACTATGACTGCCCAATGTGTGTGGTTGACGCATATTTAGGTAGTCACTCGTGGGCACTACTTTTATGCACGTGCTGAAAAACACTAAAAAGAGAGAATGTAATGTATGAAAGTGGGCTATAATCTACCACGCGGGCCTAGTGCAGGTTGACAGATGTCAAATGTCTTCGAATTTTTGGTTCTAGGACATGCCGGTTTCCTCACGATGTTTTCATTCATCGTTTTGAGAGCAGTGGTGACGAAATTATTTACATAAAGTAAAGCGCCTGTTGGGTCCGAACCCACGACTTACAAACTTGTAAGTCGGGGCCAGTACCACTGCGCCACCTCTGTCCTTAGCTGTGATTATCACAGTGAAATCAATATTATGCTGTGAATATTCGTATAGACCAGAATTTTTGATGGATATCCATTGATTCATAATTATGTTCGAAAAATTTGTCTGCCCAACAACGTAAATAACGCTATGAATAATTTTAAATTTCTTCTTAGCGCATCGCGATATCATTTTTTTTTTAATATTTTGAGCCAAAATTCAGCTGCGCGAACTCCGCTTACTGACGCAGTTTTAAGATCATCAAGTGAACAGATGACGGGGCATGCGGCACAGTATGGATGGTGGGCCATTGTCATGTTAAACTGTCAAAATAAAAGCTAATTACTACAGTTAATGTGTTACACAATTACCCCGCTGAACAACTTTTACGAGTCTTATATAATAAAGTTGTCAAAAATCCTCAGACTACACCATAATACAACGTATATGGAAGCCATATTACATGACAAAGGGCACATACTATAGGTCGGTACTCGGTTGTCAGTTACGTGTCTCACAAAAGCCATCCATAATTGAAAAAGTTTTTCATTAAGCAACGTTGTCATGTCAGTTGTTCAAAACATGAACGATCAGATAACTAACCCTGAGCAGACCCTGATAATTGAATTCAATAACTGACTAATTTATTACGTCCTCGTCGACGATAGCATCTTTCATTTTAGACGTTTTCTAAGTCCTCACTAGTAAAGGAAAAGAAACCTAATTGTGAAGAGTTGAAGTTGGTTTCAGGTTGCCTTTGTTTTGGAGTTGTGACGTTTTGAAGTTTTCATTAAAAAGGTTGTATGAAGGATTGTTAGTTAGGTTTTGACAATGGGATCGTGATGGGCGATTTTAATGACGTTTCGGGTAGCTACTACTGAATCCTTTTCGAAGCTTCCCTTGTAGTTTTAGTTTTCTATCTATGTGTACTACTAATCATAAAGCTGAACAGTTTTGCGGGTCCGAATTTAGGCTGGCCGCATACGTACGGTTTCCTGATTAGGTTTTACTGATCAGGAATTCAGACTCGGAGGCCCTGAATGCACGCATTTCATACAAAATCGTCTCTAAGCGCATACGTTCTGTAGCGGGATTGTCCGAAAGGGTTACCGCTGCCCTGGCTAAGGAAGGAACACGGGTGGGTTTTAGTCAGTAAGAGTCTGACACTCCCTTCCGCTCCACCCAGAGCGGGAGGAGTCATTAGATGATTTCCCATCCATAAAAAAAAAGCGCATACGTTCTATATTTTCCGGACGGCCAGCCTTAGATGTCCGTCCAAGAAAGTCGCAGGAGATTACGCTCGTCAAACGCCTAAACAGCACCCTAATTACTAATTACGAAGCACACTCAATCAAATATAATTTTGAAAGATATTACTAATCTAATGCTTTATATGTTTGAAAAATGTGTCTGCTCAGCAAGGTAAATAACGCAATGAATGTTGTTGAACTGTCAAAATGAAAGCCATTGCTACTTTTAGTGTGTTATGGAATTACCCCGCTGGACGATCTCTTACGTAACATCTAGGTACCAACTTGTGTATAAAATTTATCATGGTGGTCCACAATATTCGCCATTTACTCATATTAGGGATTGTGCACACGTTGAACTTTTCAAGTATCCTGACCCTTTCATTAAGCGTATATATGTATAGACATATAGCTGCTAGATGTGACACTACCACAATATCTACCATAATTTCATGTAAAATCCAACATACCTTTGATCTCGGTGTGTCATTTTTCGTAGTCTTCATCTTGCTATTGTCGTTTACTCTCCCCATCCAATAAATATCTGTAAAATAATAAAAAAAATGTTAGCAGTGTTAAAACGCTTAGTAGGAGGACTGGCATGAGGCTCAGCCTAGTAAATTCCAGTGGAACACGCTTTTTCGCGAAGAAATCTGTGAAAAAAAAAGCGATTTTTAGGTTTATTTTTTTGGAATTTCTCAGCAGCAGCCTGAGTCTGGGTTAGTGTCCAGTTGATAGCAATGGCATTAGAGCTCCTGTTACATATAGGGTACACCTCTGCCTAATCCCTTTGGGCTTACAGTTGTGATGTTATATTATGTTGCACACCTGTCACACTTTTCTATGATATTATTTATTTTACTAGCAGCGCCCCGCGATTTCACCTGCATAAATGTCGATCCCTTGGGAATATCGGAATAAATACTCTAGGTATACCAAATTTCATCTAAATCGGTTCAGAGGTAACAGACAGACAGACTCACTTTCGCATTTATAATATAAGTATGGATTCTATTCAGCACCCTAATTGCGTAACACACTATCAATCGGAATCTGAATAATTTTGAAGCAATTTGCTAATACATTGCTTCGTAAGTTCGAAAAATTTGTCTGCTCAACATGTAAATAACGCAATGAATGTTGTTGAACTGTCAAAATGAAACCGATTCCGATTGATAATGTGTTACGCAATTGCCCGCTGTTCTGTAAACAGTATTTTTAAACAATATGAAATTGAAGGTCATTTACAAGTTTCTACTGATAAACAATTAACCTCCCTCACTAAATCCCCTTGATACAAACTATGTCACTTCTAGAAAACCCAACATCAACTCTTCCTAGCTAATAAATCTGGCTATTCACGTGCCTTCTTTTATTTGCGTCGATCAAATTCTCGGAGGGTGCAGTGTTCGGTCGTGCGATCACGCGGCAGAGACAAAATGGCGGACCCTTGATTACAGTGGGGACTTTTAATTGATCGGCGAGATTTTTTTGAGGAGCAGGAGGGAGTTTTTTTTTCAGGGTAGACCTACCTACTTATTGAATGAGGTTGCTTATCGCATGTTATGCTCTGCACTCTTTTTTGTAGTCTAATATACTTTACACATTTAGTGTAGGTAATAAATAAATAATAAGGATTAAAACTGACCAATAGGAAACCATTGTAGATGAAAATGAGGTTGATACATGGAAGAAGTTTCACGAAATTCCTCTATAATAGTAGTACCTCCATGTAGGGATAGTAGCTGGGACCTACGTCTTTTTCCGTCAGCACACTTTCTCTATCCAAATCATGATAACTTCAGATACGGACCTACAGATTTTGTATGGCTTATCCTCTCATTGTTTATCTTTTCTTTTCATTTAAAAAAATATCTTAAGATTTTACCTTTTAAGTTTCACTCGTGTGCAAATACATAGTTCCATAATAATTTTGTAGTATTTAAGATGTGGATAACGTCGCGCGTCGTGAGCTAATAATGTAATGTCTTTTTTTTCAAACTGTTTATTTAGATGTTTGTGTAACTGTTAGTTTTTACGAATTAAGGGGACTACATGACCTAAAGCGCGGTCACTGTTGACTGCATAGAAAAGAAAGAAAAGCGCGATGACACAACGCTGGTAATTTATTGCATAATATGAAGCAATTGTCTATTTACAACACTAGTGCTTTAGTATGTTGCTTGTAAAATAATCTGACAAAAAATCAGAATGAGTGTATGTATATTAGTATGTAATAATATATTTTTATTGTAAAAATAAAGTATTTAGAGGTATCTTCAGGATTTTTTTCTATCGTATCAAATTAGTTGTATTATATTTTCAACACACTATCTAGGTACCTAGCAAATATCCTGAAGAAAAATTATATTTTTCTGATTTTGTTTACTGTAGTCAAAATCATACACTTTTAGTGCTTCTAAGACTTTCGTTTTTTGCGTTTAGGTCCTGAAATCCCCTTAAATAAATAAATTTGGGCACAGGCGTTACTGCACTAGCTCTTGTCGTAGTGAAAGCATTAAGTAGCTAGTCAACAAGTTCATTCAACAAACATAGGTCATTATTTGACGTCACAGTTCCGGAGGCTAGAAAAAATATAAGTCTACATACGCTCAAAGGTTGACTGCAAAAGTTGATTGTAAAAAGTGTTAATAAAATTCTAATTATGCTTGTTATATACGACAGATGTCCTTGTAGGTATTATGCTATTATGTCGCAAAGAAAATGTTTATCGTTAAAATTAAAACTAAATTAAAAGGCGGACTGTCTAATGATAAAGACACGGGAACTATTACATCCCATTATAGTACATGTACAGTCAACAAAAGAGATAAGTAACCAGGTTCGTTGGATATAGTCGAAGTTTAGTTAGAAACCGATGGATGTTTTCGAATGAAATTTAATTTGATAAATGAACTGTTTGTTTTTTAATGAAATAAATAAGTGCGCCAAATTAAAACATCGAATTCAACGTGTTACAACGAAAATTTAGAACATATCATTAAGGAAAGGGATGGTTGTACGTGCGCGTAGGCAAGCGATTTAGCAACGTCATCGTGCGCCCATTTTTCGTAGGAACGTTCAAAATTAGGTAAAATACCGCTAGTTCAACGCGTTGCCAACTTGTTTCATCTTCTAAACTCTGCGATGAATGGATTGCTTATAGGGCGCGCGCTAATATTGATACCTACTTACTTTTAATTTTTATATTTGTTTTGATAGATTATGATATAAATATAATATTTTTTTACAGTAAGTAACGCCGATAATTCGTGTTTACTTGAAGGCACTATCTAAGACGATAATTTTCATGAATTTAGAATTGATAAATTATAATTTATAAAGATTATGTAATAGCAGTTACTGCACCTCCTATTTCGAGTTGGTGCAAGTTTTCAATATCATCTTGTATATCCGATGTCCCTGGTTACTTATCTCCTTTGGTGACTGTACGTACAGTACACTTGGTATTTGTTTCTAAGAACCGTTTTAATACAAAGGTCTGTTCATGTTGTGTATGAAAAAAAATCTGTTTAATAATTTCATCATAATGCTACAGTAAAGTATGAAAATAGGTAGGTATGGTATAAGAATATAAAATAACAAACTTTTGTTCAGTAAGTTCTATTCCGAAGATTCTGATATTATTTAAATGTAAATCACTATCTGCCAACATCTGAGGGGTGATTCTCGTAATTTTAAGAACGTTCACAGGCTGGTCTCAGTCGGAATCTGTCAAAAATACCTCTAATTTCCCTACATTTTCGACAAGTTTTTGACATTGATTGTCATTGAGATAAGATTGCGACTAGATTTTGAACGTTTTTAATTACGGATTGCTTGAACTAGCAGGCTAGCTATAACTACAGGCTTCCGAGTCGAAAACTACACATTTTCGATTACCTGATTTGCCTAGTCACCGACAGCTGTCAGAAGTATAATATAATAATATAATATAATAATATAATATTCCACAACTATCACACAACGCCATCTAGTCCCAAGCTAAGCAGAGCTTGTGTTATGGGTACTAGACAACTGATAAACATACTTATATATTTCTAAATACATACATATTATAGATAAATTACAACCAGACACAGAACAAATGATCGTGCTCATCACACAAACATTTGTCCTGGGTGGGAATCGAACCCACGACCTCCGGCATAGCAGTCAGGGTCACTAACCACTAGACCATCAGGCCTGTGTGTGTGTGTATAGCGGTCGTTTATTTGGTTTAAACTGTCATTTGTGAGCACCGTCACAGATAATATACATAATACTCTAGTGCACCGTTTAAAAAGAACGCCATCGATAACATTGATTGATATTCGATTTGGCATGAAAGCATATCGAATGTTTGTGAATAGATACCTACCTATTTTGGTCACTTTTCGAAAAAGCTCTGCTTTGCTTAACCTGTTACACCGGCAATACTGTGTTTTAGCAAAATTAAGACTTATTAGTTTTTTAAATATTTTTCCCACGCAACTTCACTATGATTTCCTTCCTACATCACTAGGTAACCATAAAAATCAATAAAAAATCCTAATCCAAACACAAATCAACACTTCGTATCCAACAACATAAAGCCACAAACAAACTTTCCCCACACAAACTAAGTCCAATAAACGAACAATAATCTACCGGAAAATCAACCGGTCTCAACCAATTTGGGCGACAATAAAGCAATTTGACGAGAAACGCGCGACACTTTGATTAATTGCTGGCGCCGCGCCGGTGTCGCGATGTCGCGCCGCCGGTGCCAGTCGCGTCGTGTGAACGAGGCCTTATGGCGTATGATTGTAATTTACGTATTGATTTTTGTGTGTTGATGGGCTGTTTATCAGGTATGGTGTGACGTCAAATGGTAATTGTTTTTATTTTGTGGAAGGTAACGTTGTAAATTAATTGTAGGTATGATGACACAGTTTTACAATCTAGGTATACCTGAATGTAACCACAGCCCTCCGACGACCCTGCCCGCTAGGACCGAAGCCTGCCGGGGTAGCGGGATTGTCCGAAAGGGTTACCGCTGCCCGGAACATAAAGGGCTAAGGAAGGAACACGGGTGGGTTTTAGTCAGTAAGAGTCTGACACTGCCTTCCGCTCCATCCAAAGCGGGAGAAGTCATTAGATGATTTCCCACCCATTAAAAAAAAAAACCCTCCGACGACCGAATGCTGTTGACACCTGTCAGTTTCAAACAAACGAGTGTTTTGCGAAATTGATCTTTATTAGCTACTAGAATTGTTGCACTCTATGAAAATCCAATGAAATCATTTTACCTTAGTATTGAAATCTCTTTACCACAGCTGAACATTATTGACTTACACTCTGTCTTCCTAATGACGGTTTCTGTAAAATAACAAGCTTATACAGCTGTTTATAATCTCAAAGCCTTGCATATACACATTACCGTAAACATAATGCACAAAATATTAAAATACATAAATTTATTACATTTTAAAACTAAATGATTAACCAGTTTATCACACACACTCATTTCATAACACCTTGCATAAAACACACAAGAGAAACCGATTAGCCATAATCTACGCGTGCCTACATCTGCATATTCCCAGCATAAATTGATTAATTCTTCCATTAATTGAGCGTGTAAACAGGGCAAAAAGTACATTGTAATTGTCACAGGGCCGGTTCACGTTGACGCGACATCACCCGCGGCATCGCCTGTTATCGCCGCAATTATGCAAATTCAACGTTAAATTGCCGCGCGGGCGTGTAATTGTTTCGGCGAGTCGCGACAAGCGACGCGCTGGCTGTTAATTTTCTCGTTACAACCGTCACTTATGTGTGGACGCGGCCTAATAACGCGCTTCGGGACACTTCATACAGTTATTATTAAGGTGATCGAGTGCTCTTAAATGGGATACGTTTTATGACGTTTTAATATTATTTATTTTTGGTTTTTATCGAGTTTTAAGTAGAATTATTATGAGAAATATAAATGTGTAAATTATAAAGGTGGACACGGATTAAAATGAGTCTTTTATGAAACTGTTAAAAGGTACTCGGTGGTACTGTTATGTTTTTTTTATGTATTAATACAATCGCTTATTATCAACAAACTTGGATAATAAGTCATTATCTTCTGCCTAGCCTTTTCCAAACAACGGGAATGGACCACTACGTTGGGGTCGGCTTCCAGTCTAACCGATGCAGCTGAATACCAGTTGGAGCGACTGCCTATCTGACCTCCACAACCCAGTTACTGGGTAATAGTTCGTCGCGCCATGTAGGTAGGTACGCCTAGTTTACAAGAAATATTGAAAATTAAATTCATAAAATTTACCCGGAATTACTTACTCTTATTTTGCAATAGCAATTTTAAAGTTACCAATAAGAATAAGAACTGCAGTTGTCAAACCACAAATGAATGACAATTACACGGCATAATTCTTACATAAAACGTACCCAAAAGGTATACTTAATAGCGTTATATTAAATTGATTAAAAATAAGGCTTTCTCGGCACGCGACAATCGTATGTCGCCGTCAACCGCAGATTACAATAGCGAACAGATGACGTCATTTCACGTCATATGCGCGAGCGCCGACCAAATTGACCGCTAATTGTGAAACGTAAACCACAAAATTACGTTAAATTATGTCGAATTTACGACATTTACGCGAATTAATGTCGATAATGACGACTGTCGACGATGTTCATTTATTAAATATCACGCAATTTTTACAGTTTGTTTTGGGGTTTATCTTAACCTACGTAGGTACTGCTGTTTGGCTTAATCAGCCTATACTGTTCCAACTGCTGGGACCCAGGCCTTCTAGCAGTATGAGGGAGCGGGCCGTGCTCTCAAAATGGTGAAGGAAAACATCGTGAGGAAACCGGCATGTACTATAACCAAAAATTCGAAGACGTGACATCTACGAACCCGCACTGGGCCTGCGTGGTAGATTACAGCCCACTCTCTCACGTGGAGCGGAGACCTGTGTCCCATTAATGGGAACATTACATTTTATGTTATCTAGATTTTGAGACATCTGGGGGCACGGCAGTGCTCCCGCCAAGTCGAGCAAAAAGCGGCACGGCCGTACCATCCTTTTCTCGAAACAGTTCAGGCCATTTTCGACCGCCCCTATAACTTCGTCGTGGATAAAACTAGAGGCCTAACAAATTTTTTAATCTTATGCTTTAGCAATAAAGTTGAAAATCTATTAAAGAAATTTGACAGATTGTAGTAGCTTGATGTGCTGGCGTCTGTACATGATTGGCGTTGAAATGTTTATACAGTTACTATAAAAAAAAAATTGGTGTTACATACATTTTGACTGCATAAGCCGCGTACTTACGCGGACAAAATGTATGGAACACCTAATATATTTAAAATAAAAATAAAAACATGTACTGAATCCATGATTACAGTTTTGCGAGTTGACACAGCTACCCTATAGGTATATAAACATGCAAAAAGCAATATAAAGATAAACCCACACACACACACAATCTGCACGACAACAAAAAAAAACTCGAAACTGCCGCCATATTTGAAACGAACATGCAATTAACCCTTCGAAAGCGCCCGTTCACAGCCCTTTGTTAACCCTTTATACTACCCATTGTGTCAACTGTCACTCGGGGTTTGAATTAAAAGTGGGCGGATTAATTTTTTCCTACCCTCAGTAAAAATAGTTGGAACTAGGGTCATGAGTGGGTAATAATAAGGTACGTGAAGTGACAGGCATTTAGCCATCTTTTGAGTTGCTTCGTAAAAAATTTATGGTAAGTGCTTATTTGCTGAAAAGGGTTTTTTTTTGTATGGTGATTCTAGTTTGCATGTTAGATTGTTTGGTTTGTTGTTGAGAGGGTTAATTAGGACTGAGAGGGTTATTCTGAGGACTAACATGAAATAATTATGACAGAACCGACGAGCTGCCCTTTGAGGTTTGCAGATTTGGTTTCGCTTGACTTATTCCAGCTTGAAAATAATCCATTATTTTTTACGGTAGTACTATTTAGAACTGTCACTTTCCTGGGGTTACCTACAAACTAATAGAGCTTCGAATAGCCTTTGCCCAGCTGGGATGTGACGAAGAAACCACAAGGCGCCTGCAAACAGCGACCCATGAGCAAATCCTATTATTTCTTAAAATACTGACGCATACCCTCTTACTTCATGGACTTACCATACTACACCTAGTTGTGGATCAGTCATCTTGTTCTACATTTTATAACTAAAAGTTGCTCAAAGTACAGTCAACAAAAGAGAGAAGTATGCAGGATCGTCGGATATAGTTGAAGTTTAGTAAGAAACCGATGGATGTTGTCGACTGAAATTTATTTTGATAAATGAGCTGTTTGTTTTCTATTAATAAAATTAAATTTTATTCGACAACATCCGTCGGTTTCTTACTAAACTTCAACTACCTATATCCGACGATCCTGCATACTTATCTCTTTTGTTGACTGTACCTAAACTGAATAACAATATACGTAATTCAACCTGTATTAGTATCCATAGATACTTAGTAGGTATACGGACAGTATTCGAAGTGCACACTATTCGAACAACGTCGTGCAGTGAGCTGAGCGCAACATAATGACAGACAGCCGCGATCACGCGACGCGCGTGATGTGCACCGCGTGTGTATACGCCTTAACTATTGTGTGTAGCGTTAGCACAAAAAGCATCAAAATATAATTTTTAAAATAATGGCAGGTAATGATGTCTTGCTGATTTACTTATCACGACATGAACTAAGTATTAGTATGAGTTCGGCCGACACGATAAAAAAGTAAGTTTTTCAAACCATGTAAGAACAGGCCACCAAGATCTTAGTTTAAAAAAAGCAATAATAAATGTAAAGTACCCAGTTAGTCGACGTTTTTGACTCGGTCTATAAGCTTTATGCCAAGCTAGGAACGCTCCACGGCTCTCTGTGTCACTACTCTGTTCAAGGACTCCTGTGTGAGCGTCCACTGGCCTAGGTGAGGCTGGCACAGAGGCGTGGCGAATGGCACTTAAAAAAGAGGCCTAAACTCGGCAGTGGATGAAGTCGGGCTGTGGATGACGACCGGCAACTACAGCCGTCGACGTCGGTCGACGCGTCGGCGGCTGCCGGCGTCAACTTGCCGCTCATGTAAGTATTTAAGTACGGCGCTCAAAAACACGAGCGACATGTTGCCGACGGCAGCCGCGGACACACGTTGACGGCAGCCATCGTCGCTGTCGTTGACGTGTATCCCTCGTGTGTATGAGCAATAATCCACCAACATCTTCCTACAGTCCGGCCGTCGAGAGGACGCGTTCCTGACACCTGCCAGTGCTACAGTGTGTCAGTGTAACTAATAAAGATCAAATTCACTAAACACGTAGGTATTCGTTTGTATGAAACTGATGAACGCATTCTCTCGACGGCCGCACTGCAGTTTTACTTAGCTGTCAGAACTTTGTTTGCGAACTGTACAAATACTTTAGAGAGGTTATCTCAGCTCCCATTGACAGTACATAATTGAAATTATTATTTACTATGATTAAATAACAGTTCGCCGTTACTGGATGACTGACGTGTATTCGCTATACGCGTAACTTTGGAGAAGTATTTTATAGAGTTTCGCTTCCCTGTTGTGTAACCGTGTGTTTTTGAGAATGCATGGTAGACTTGATGGTATAATAGATTACATACATACCTACGTGTAGACAGAATTTTGCAGTTACGTCATACATATCTAACTTTATTGTCCGATTTGGAACCATATAGCATAATCAGCCTATAATGTTGCCACTGCTGGCTGGGACACAGGCCTCCTCTCTGTGAGAGGGAGTTGGCCGTAATCCACCACGCAGGCCCAGTGCGGGTTGGTAGATACCACGTCATGTCTTCGAATTTTTTAGTTCTAGGACATGTCGGTTTCCTCACGATGTTTTCCTTCACCGTTTTGAGAGCAGTGGTGATGAAATTATATGATGATTATTACATTAACTTTGTTATTTGGTTACATTGGTCCAGAGGTATCGGCCCTGACTTACGGTCGTGAGTTCAAACCCAAACTTTACTTTATGTATACATACTTCAAGTAAAGTTTGGGTTTGAAGCTTAAAGTAAAGTCGGGGCCGATACCTCTGGGCCAATGGGACCACAGAATGGAACCAAATAACAAAGTTAATATAAATTATTAAAATTCATTTTGACAATCTTTTACGAGTACCTATCTACATACGAGTATATCTACAATGTACTACATAATATTATAAATTAAAGTCGCTATTCGTGTATGTCTGTCCACGTTGTTCTTCTAATACTGGCAAAAGATTTTGATGCTGTTTTAACCATCATTTAGTTAACGTTTTTGTGACAACAAAATTAATATTAAACTTACAGTTAATAAAAAAAAATCGATGTTTTGTCAAGCCATAAAAACCGTGTGATGCAGGAATGGGTCGCTAGCTCATGATATTTTAATCTTTCTCATACATAACCATCTACATACCTTCCCATATTATAATCACACACCCCCATAGAACGACGTCGACATTCAAAATGGCGAATCTCAGCATACTTACGGTTGACTAAATATGAACCGTTGCTCAAATAATAAGGGTTGAGGGGGCATCCCTGGGACTTTGAACAAACATCTCAATTACTGTGGTTATTAATTCAGGGGTGATTATTAATCGACGTCTTTTGTGTCGGAGGCAGTGGGTCTTGGAGAAAATGTTTGTTTACTTTTTGAGGCTTCTGTCAAGAGACTTTACTTCCTACAAGATTTTCTATGAGTACCAGGATTCTTTAGGACTAAGTTTCCAGCGGTCACAATAGTTTACAAATAGGCAAAAATGTATACCTCAATATCCTTCATTATCGTCTTCATCATCATCTTCAGTCTATATCAATGCTGGAAAAACATCTCAATTACTGTGGTTATTAATTCAGAGGTGATTAATAATCGACGTCTCTTGTCTCGGAGGCAGTGGGTCTTGGAGAAAATGTACAATTATGGTTACTTTTTGAAACTTCTGTCAAGTGGCTTTACTTACTTCCTACTAGGTTTTCTATGAGTACCAGCATTTTTTACACTTTTCTAGCGTAGTTGGCACTTCGTTCATTTCGGTTTGTTTGGATTAAAAAAATAACCTTTATTTAAATGACAGACATGGATTCAGTAAATGGATCTGAACAAACTACTTTCATAATGTGCATTCATACAGCTATACACATTGTATATATATCAGTTTACATTATCAACCCACAAACATCACCCACACTAATATTTCGGCTCGTGAAGACATTAGCCAAAGGAGTTTTGTTATCAAATCCGCCAGGTGGCGTTTCGCACGGCACGACCATTACGTTAGCACATTTATTATTATCTAGGTATCACACGACAACCGGCATTCGCTGTATGGGTTACTATCAAAACAATCAGCGTTGAAAGGAAGTAGGTACCTGCCAAACTAGTGATAATACATTAGGTGATCATAGAACACCATGTTAGGATGGTAATATTTCTAGACTAGACCTGACAGAAAGATTGCTTAAAAGTAGCCATAACACGTGTTTCTGCCACATATTTTCACCTGCAGCTTGGTAGGCTCGTAATTCCTCCTCCGAAGAATTAAGGGGAGATCTTTGCCCAGCGTTGGCACACAACGCAACTTATCAACATGGATTCAATTCATGATTCTGAAATACCAAAGTTAAAATTTTTCGTGGGTTTAAAAAAAAAACTATTCCATAGTACCTACTATGGATTAGTTTTTTTTTTTAATAAAAAATTTGCTGTGTCACAGAAAAGTGCAATAACTATGTGCTATAGGCTATAGCACATAGTTATTGCACTTTTCTGTGACACAGCAAATTTTTTTTAGATAAGCCGACGACATTTTTCTATGCTAGGACGTCTAGTAGGTCATCATGTGCTGAATGCATGGTCACAGTTCGCGTAGCAGGGACATCGACGCGCGAACTGTGACCTCAAAAATAAAGTGATAGGTATTTCCCGATTTGTGTGACTTAAATAGTACAACATTAAATGTAGTAATCAGAGTAAATCCTACACCATAATCAAGGACAACTTAATCAATCCGTCTACGAATTACTCCGAAACACTATCCCACTTAGCGCTTACAGTATTAACAGGGACACGTACGTAACGTATTACTAATAGGTAACAGAATCAGTTCGCAATTTGCATCCTCCATTAATGAGGCCTCGTTAGTCGTGGCAAGGGGATAGATTATGATGGAAACTGCGATGTTACATAGATAGTCGATGAAGGAATTGAAAGGATTGTGGAGGATATGGATGTAGAAGAAGTGAATGCTAAGATGGTAGTGGATGAAGATAGATGGCAGAAACATGAATATGATAAATAAAAGTAAAGACAAGAAATAAAGATGATGATGAAGAGAAGTACTTAATAGTATCTACCTACTAGTAAGACGAGTTTTTCTAAGTCTAGATTGTATGGTGTTGCAGATCCTATACTGACACCACATTGACGCAAGATAAGACAATGGTGACTATATATCATGAATCATGATGCATCAAAAGTAGGCTAAAAACAAAGTAAATATATACGAAAGAATGATTTGCAAGAATGAAAAATTTTTGCATAAATTTAAGGAATTAGAATTTGGATTGTGAAAGGATACATCTAGTGTATTTGGTTAAATTTGCAATAATGCAGTTACTTATATTCTTTATCCAGGTAAATTATACCCAATTTTATGCCTTAGTTTTATTAAAGCACTCAAAACGTCGAGCTAAAAAAATAATCAATCCTCATCACTGCGTAATTGAGCAAGACATCAATTTTCTTCCTCTTCTTCATTTAACTTGTGATTCTCAACCACAGTTTAAGCAACTGAGTGTAAAATCAATTCGGTCCCTATCACCGGTAACCCGATACTAGGGAACACCCCTAAGTCGCGTCACCCTCAATTTGCAAAACAAATTAGCACTCCTTGACGACCGACGACAGAATCTATAGAGGTATCTATATAGGGATATATAGATTCAAGTGTAAGGGCAGCCATTTTGAATTAATGGAGAGAATAGGAATTGATTTTAAGGAATGAAGAGACAATATCTGAACTAGCAGATATCATTGAAAATATAATTGAAATAGGTATTACAACTCTTCTGGAATTGCTTGTAGCTGCATCATTTTAATAAGAAACAGTCGTTAGTCATAATAAATTAGAGCTGGTCCATTAGGCAATAAAAAAAAACAATTTTCCCTTTCCAGCCAGCTGCATAAATGTAGATTGAATCAACAAAACGATAGCATGATCAAGTAAGATGTAGAATGACAACGAATTACTCAGACGAGATATAAAAACTGATCTTATGTTTATTTACCGATGCTGGCAAAATGATATAGACGATTTCGGTTCAGATCTTCAAGAAACATTAATAATCAATATAAAAGAAAAACGCAGACAGACACTCCTCTCAATTTACGACTATTATACCACTCAACAAAAGACCACGAAACATTAAGTTTTGAGACATCATAACACAACATAATTCTCATATTGCGTGCCAAAGGTTGATACAAAAGTTTCATTATAGCCACCAAATTAGCTTGAACTGCCTCCCCTCCCGTTTATACCGTGAAAGGGGGGAATTAGTTCAAGGTGCCAGGTCTTGGGAGATTGGTTAGGGAAATGCAGTAATAGAATGTGTTCAAGTGATGGTGTTTTTAAGGCGTGTTTATTGCTTTGATTTTGTTTTGTCGTTCACGCGAACGGGATGGTTGAATTTTTTCTTTGCAGAATGTCTGAAAGTTCGAATGACCAACATACAAACAGGCATTCGTTTATACCTGTTTTTATGTTGGTCTCAACCTGAATTTTGAAAGGCTAAGGTTTGGTTTGTGTCATAAAACTATCTAAAATCGGGTGTAAATTGCTGAAATGTTCTTTACAATATAATAATTTGAAGATTATTCGTAACCTCTGCCATATCTGCTACAAATATGTTAACTTTTTTCCTTACTCTATAAGGTATTGAAATGAAAAATGTATGTTATTTTTCTAACTTTATTTACAAAAAAAAAACTATTTGTGCGGTGCTATGCTACACTTCGAACTACTAAGATGTTAAAAAGCTGCTGTAAGCAAGCTCAGGCACGGATAAAACGAAACAGAATCAAAAGTGACCAACCTAAAACCAAATGTCATGGTTTTCTACACCACAGACCATCACCTGACCGAAATACCATAGATAAACAAACCGTGACAACACAATTGACCATAGACATGTTAAACACAATAAACAGAGGACATACGACAATAACATACCATAGATAGTTCTGCGCTATAGTTATTTTTTCTATTACCACTACACGAAAAAGACTATGCTAATTTTAATGTAAATTTTTTCAACATAACTTTTGGACTTCTGCCAATCAAAATTGAACTGTGACTGCGACGTTACAAGGTTGAATTTGAGTGTTGAGGTAGAAATAAATTTGTTTGTAAAAATACAAAGGTAACAAATATTACCAACTGTCAAAGATGTGATTTGTCACTTAGCTCCGGTGATAAGTGATATAAATGGAAGTGATAATATATTTCAATGTGCAATAGATCATTGTTCGATTATTGTGCGTATGTGAATAGATTTACATGAAGAATGGGCATTGTTACATGTTTACGTAACATATTTCTTACTGAAGAGATATTTTTTTAATACTTACTCTATCGTAGCGCGTCATTTATATTTTTGTGAAAATTTTCAATACCGGTTTTATTTAGACATTTCGATTTAAAAGTTTCTTAAACGTATGTGGCGAATTCCAATTCCCACTTGAAGTAGGTATATTTGAAGCATGTTTTGTCCTAAACAATGGATTTCAGTGTTTTTTTTTTTTCAGAAAAAAACTAGAATTTATCGATGTAAATGAAAATTAGTTATTCATCGAAACAAAATATGTGTACCGTTTGGCAAAAGACCCAGCGCTAACACCCGATCCCCAGTAGGAAAGCGACACCAAAAGAAATACAACTAGGCATTCTTGCAAATGAAATCTAATCAGCAACTCCAAGAATTGACGATCAAACGAGAGTGGATTCACACCAACCAAAAGTAAAAAAACGAAAATAAAATCTAAACGACTCTAATTCATGTCATCAACAGTTTATAGGTACCATAAAACTCTAAACTAAACCTAATCAAAAATTGAATAATCATTCAAATGACGGCAACACCAGTGGTAACCCGTCATCCGCTGCGTGCCGGTCTCTTCGGCTCCCGGATAAAAACTGTTTTAACCCTTTAAGGTGCAGCTTAAGTGTCCAATTAGCGATGCAGTGTTAAAACGACCGCGGCGACACTTAGGGCCCGAATTTACACTCCTCGTGTACAAAGAAGTATTGATGCGTTTTTATAGGGTTAACTAACGTTAGAGAAGACGAGAAGTGTGATGTGCATTTGTTTTAATTTTTTCAGAAGGAAAAATTTAAGAAAGCAACAAAAATATACTCCAAAGCCATGATAATACCACCAACACCCTAATTTCGTAACATACTTTCAATCATTCTAAGCAGTATATTTCTTTAAGTGACAAATTCACCATACTAATATATAATTATTAATAATAAGTTCTTTTATGTACTTAATAATATGTTTTTAGTGAACAAGTCGATTAATCACAATCCGAAAGATTTCGAAAAAAAATCCTAACCCATTGCTTCATAGGTTTGAAAAATTCGTTTGCTCCACAACTTAAATAATGCAATGTATGTTGTTGAATTTTCAAAACGAAAGGCAGTGCAATTTTTTGTGTGATGAGCAATTACGCCACTGATCTGTGCTCAATTGAAATACAGTGCCTCGGTATACTGAGTGCCTTCCATAACATATTTACTCAATGGTCCTCAATTTCTCATGGTGATTTATAGAATAAATGAGACACTGTTACTACTGTATGACTAAAAGCCCTGTGAAAGCAAAACTAAATGCCACAGAAAAAAGAAACATTAACTATTATTGTGATTTTATTATTAAAAGCCTGTGATGTGCAACTGCAGGGCAAAGGCCTCCCAACTCTCTTTCCACTTCTCTCTATTTAAAGCTGCTAAGGACCAGTTCTTGTTGAAAGAGTCCAAATCATCCCGCCATCTCCATCTGGGTCTGCCACGATGTCGCTTGCCATTAAGAGGGACTCATTGGGTTGTGAGGTTGTCTCATTGATCGTCCGACATGCGGCAAATATGTCCAGCACAATTCCATTTGTTGCAGCTGAACATTTTAGATTGGAAGTTTTGGATAGACCAACATTAATTAATTTTACACAACACTAATTGATTTTTTTTTTATTGCTGAATGGACACGCTCTTGACCTCGATCACGCCTGATAGAAAGCAATGGATGTGGTCAATGATGGAACGAGCGTGCCCAGAAGATGCCTAAGGCACAGGAACTCCCACGCATAGACGAAACACAGCAGGCTGCTTGACGCCGGACTCCGGTACGAGGGTGGTAGCAAACCAGGCGGGCGTTAGCCCTACCACCGCAAGGGAAGAATTGGCCATGCAAATAAGGTGTTAGGTGAGTCTGTCTAGGATGCGCCGAGCGCTCGATTCAGTTGAGTATCTGGCCGAAAAAACTGCGCTACACGAGAAGGCTTCTTCATATTACCTAATTCCTACCTACATACGTTTATTTTCTGTCTTGTCTACGAGTTTCTAAGGTCCCCAAAGCGGCACCACAAGGAAGACTGTCACAGCACAATGCAAAATGGCTTCTTTGTCTGTTGTTGTCCTTTTTAATTCGTGACTTATACGCGTCAAAGTGAATCACCCGGATTTTTACCGCTCAAAACAAACTTACCATTCACTCCCTTTACCTTTTATCTCTAATATTTTATATGTGTTTGTTTGTTTAACAACTGCAGCATTAAGTTTGTTCACATGTCGTAAAGTGACCGCTTTTATTTGGACGACACAAAAACTGCAGACGAAGGGTTTGGATATGCGACTTTTGGAAACCGTCGCGGGTAGGTATGAAGTTTTGGGTTTCCTGTGATGATTCAATGGCTATAATTATCGTATTATTTTATACTGTGCGTCTTATTTGTGTAGAAAAATAAACCTTTTTATTTCTTTCTTTCTTTCTATTACCTACCTATACATTAGGTACGTAAAGTAGTATAAAAAATCAGTTTTATTTAGATGTTTGTCGTGGGCTACTATAACAAATGGTTATCATAATAATCAGCCTATATTGTTCCCACTGCTAGGACACAGGCCTTGCCTCTTCGAGAGGGAGTGGGCTATAATCTACCACGCGGGCCCAGTGAGGATTGATATAATTATGTTACATGTCTTCGAATTTTTGGTTCTAGGACATGCCGGTTTCCTCACGATGTTTTCCTTGACCGTTGTGGTGCTGAAATAATTTACACAAAGTAAAGCGCCTGTCTGGGTTCGAACCTGCGACCTACTCGTAAGTCGCGGCCATTACCACTGGGCCATCACTGCTCTATAAAAATTAAATGGTTATGCGAGCTTAAAATAATATTCAACAAGTTCACTACCTTAATGACTGCTTTAAAAATTAAAATAAGCATATCTAAAACGATTAATTTAAAACTCTGACATTTTAATCAAAACTCAACAAGTTTTGTTCCGTAAATACCTATACTAAAACATGAGAACGCTACAACAATACGTAGTTATGCCTAAACATCATTTTTATCACCGCAACATTTTAAAGGAATTACGAAATAGGATTTTCAATTTTAAAACTGAAACGAAAAGGAACATTTTCCGTTTTCATCAGAAGCAATCATGGCGTTATCAAAAAGTATAATAGTCACCATGTTATTTTTAAATTCATAAAATATTTTTCAATTCTAATTTAAAGCAAATAGGGTTTATTTTAAAAAATCGTAACTGCAGATATGACTTTATTCTCCGAACATAGTATCTACGACGTTATAGTCATGGGAATGACGAATTATATATCAGAACATAATGGTGTGCTAACACCACAGAATAGACCATAAATCTACTAAAGTGCCTCTGTTACTGTAATTTCCTTAAACTTGGCATCTAATTTTAGCTTATTATTTATTTTTCTATTCAAAGTCGCCTGTACTTTCTCAAGTCAGTTGAATAGGGCTTGAATCATTTTTAAAAAGATTTTATGTGTATTATGATTTTATTATTTATAAGTAAATAAAACATTATTTGATCAGAAGACCAATTTCTCGTAATTAAAAACGTTCAAAATCAAGTCGTAGTCTCATTTCATCGACAATTAATATTAAAAAAAAATTACAAAAATGTAGGGAAATTATAGATGTTTTTGACAGATTGAGACTGAGCACAGAGTGTTAATTTAAAATTACGGGAATTGTCCCTCAGATGCATGGCAGTATTCTTATTGATGAAGCAAGTAGGTAAAATAATAATAAAAAAATACAAAAAAAAATAGTACATTATGTATGAAGTCAGGCAAATGTTGTAATTACAATTTAGCAGTAATTATTTCAACCAAGATCAATGACAGCTCACAGAGCACAAATTGTGAGAGCACGACTGCACAGACTGTATCTACGAAACGGATTTCCAAAAAATCACAAAATAAAGAAACCTACACATTAGCATGTCAAACGCAGCGGCATGGTTCAAAGTTTCAACCTATCCTTTTACAAAAAATGCGTATATTTTTTTCCGCGTTCCAAATTCGAAAAAAATCGTCGAAGGTTTGCGGTGGCACTATCGAGACATCTATTAGCGTGGTGGAGGCAAACTGTTTAAAAGCTACCGGACTTGGCTATGTCAATGTTTGTCCTCTGCAAAGGGACTTAAGAATCCGTCGGGGTGGGAAATTTTTGTTTTATTTCTGCAAATAATTCTAGGTTGTACTTAGTTAGGATTAGTGAGAGAAATATTAGTTGTTTTCTTTTAAAAAGTGTATTTGATTTTTATTTTATACCTACAAACACACAAATAAACATATGTGCATACAAACTTCTCTGTGGTGAAAGTAACAAGTATCAATTTCATTAACGATACTTATTCATAATCTCAATAATTTGACTTCGATAAAAAAAAGCAGCCACTATTAAAATAAAATCGTGTGAAGAGATCCAAAATATATTATAATTACTTGGTAAAGTGTTAATGCATCATTATTTTAACATGCATTTATTTCACATAAATTAAAATTGACTGGAGGTTAATTGATACGAACGGATTAACTACATTCATAAAGTTTCATGAGCTTCACATACATGACAAATAATAAATAGTAAACAGTGTTATTTTAATGGAAATATGCTTCGATTCACAAATTCAAATATTACTTTTTAGATTGAATGTAAGTAAGACGACGAATACTGGTCCAAGAAGCTTGCTTAACAAAAATAATCTAAAAGTCAACATTGTATGTCATAGCGCCACGCAGCGGAGGTCCCAGCCGCGTTCTAATCAGTTCTACACACAAAACCGCGCTTTGCCGCACCGCCGATGTGTACACTCCTTTAAAACTTCCTCTCACTCATAACCATAACGCCGTAACTCCATACTAATCTTTACAAACGTACGTCTTTTTATTTCTCAGGATGTAAGTACAGGACTAATGTTGTTTAGAGACTGCAGTGGTCAGACAAGACCACCGTGATGTGTTTACACCCTAAGCTTTTACAGATTAGTGGCTCAGTAGCTAGGTTTTAAAATAACAATAACGTTATAATGTATGATAAAGAGTTACGATAGTTGACGTGCAGCGGGTTTAAAAATGTTTGAAAAATTGTTCGATGCTATAATTAAGTGGACCACCTATGTGTAAAGCTGCAAATATTTTTTGGTTATGTCTATGATCATTTTATTAAGTATATTTATCTAGTGGTGGGTCAGTGATAACGGCCGCGACATACGAGTTATAGGTCGTAGGTTCTAACCCAGACAGGCGCTTTATTGAAGTGAAAACTTTTTAAGGCGCGTTGGGCATTTTTTGAGATGGGAAAAAACCATTGAACTCGCGACACTGTTATCGACACCGCGCACATTCGGATGTGTTCGGCTGTCCTCGGGATGTACTCGGTTTTAATGTATTTCCGATATGTCCGTGCGTGATGGCAAAGTATCCCGTTTGTGTTTTGTTTATAATATGACGATTCAAAAAATACACACGTAATTGTTCAAGTTTTCACTACTGTCGGCACTCCCGGAGTGCCACTTTTATTTTCTGTAAATTATGTATTTCATCACCACTGCTCTCAAAACGGCGAAGGAAAACATCGTGAGGAAACCTGCATGTCCTAGAACCAAAAATTCGAAGACATGTGACATCTACCAATCCGGACTGGGCCTGCGTGGTAGATTACAGCCCACTCCCTGTCGACGATATGAGGCCTGTGTCCCAGCAGTAGAAACACATGATTATGGTTAACTTTGTACTTTTAGAGTTTTTCTTGTGAATCAATGGGTCTGTTTCACACTCACCATGAGTGTGAGCTAAAACCACTCAATACTGACCCTCTCGTAGGCACCTTAAGGTAGATAATGCCATCCACGAAGACGCGCCCCACACTTCTTACTAATCGCTAGTTGATCCCGCTAGTGTTTTAGTTTTTTGATACACATCTAAATACTCACTAATAAGCAATTACTGTGTATCGACAAAACTAAAACACTAGCGGAATGTTGCACACTTGGTTGTACTATAAGCGATTAGGAAGAAGAGTGGGACGCGTCTACGTGGATGGCGCTATCTGTACACAGCAATAGGTAACAATAGGTATGGTATGACGTGATGACGTCAACCGGTGCAGTCACCGGTTGACGTCATCACGTCAACGCCGGCTCTCGCTGAACACCAGCGCTGGGGCTCTGTCTCGCATGAGGTCGTAGCATTATGCAGAGCGATGGCCGTTGTGCGTGGATGTGACGCATATTTTCCACCAACTTGTTCTTTTGTGCTTGTTTTCTTTCTTTGAGTCATATTTACCTCAAATAAACGTACCTATTTACTTCCTCTTCTTTCTTCAGGTACACAACAAATCAATAATGTTGCCTTTATCTACATATTACAATCTCAACTACTCACAATATATAACCGACCACACATAAAATCGACCACGCTATCAACCCTGCAACATCGAAAAAATTGGTCGCACCCTTTTAATCAGACCAACCCCAGTAATGAAATCTGGGACGCCATTAAGGGATTAAAAATAATAACTACCCCATAAGCGGGGGTTGTGATTGGACATGAGGGTCCAGACGGCCCTTTTAATGAGCTATTGACAGACTTTTGAGGGTTAAAACGGGAGCAATGTATTCAAGAGGACATAGTTTGGGAACATGGAGAATATTATGTATTTTCCATTCAAGCCTCCGAAGAAAAACTCGTAAGGTATGTAGGTATCTAGGCAGACTCCATCGTATCTGAAGAAGGGCAAAACTGAATTTCGAGAGTTCTTAACTCCATTTTCTATATGAGAACGATTTTAATAATAAGAAAACGATTTACTTAATCGTTGAAAACAAAATCGGTGGTTTTTTTTTAATGTTTGTGATCTCAGAACTCCGTTTTATAAACAGATTTACAATTTTTTGTTATTTGAAAGGAGACACTTTCAGATTGGTCCCATAGAAATTTCATCAAAATCTGTTTAGTAGGTTGGTTTTTAAACCAAAATTACTGGTATAAATTCAAGTAAACGAAATTGTTTTCGTATGTAGGTATGTTACGCGATGTCTCCGGCAATTGTAAATCGATTTAATAAATTATTGTTTTAATGGATAGGGTATGCCTCAGGGGTAGTCCCATATATATATTTAAGTTTTATTAACTTTGCTTGACTAGTTTTTGAGTTAGCTTTAATAATACGTGTTTTTGCCACTTAGTTTATATTGATGATGTTATAATAACTTCCTGTCACTTATATTTACATAGCAATTAGTGTTATACGAATTTGTGTGGGGTAGGTAAGTACAACGTAAACGTAAAAATAAAAACTATTTTCCAAAAAAAAAAAAAAAAAAAACAACAGACTTCCAAAACAGACACTGCAAAGTGAAAACTAACTTTAATTTCGGAAGTCGGTGGCAAACAACGAAAATGCGAACCCAACGACACCGACCTCCAAAATTAAAGTTATTTTTCACTTTGCAGTCTTTTTTGGAAGTCTGTTGTTTTTTTTTTGGAAAAAGTTTTTACCCGAACGCAACAGCGTTGATGACAAGGTGTAACTGTTTGAGAATATATTTGATTGAAATTATGTTTCTAGAAGTTTTATACCTATTAGTGCTTATTAAATACTAAGTTTAGTTACTGATTTTATACATTATTCTGCGTACGGCCAGTATTTTTCAAAAAATTCACGCTGTCAGTAAGATTTTAATCACAGATCTTTCACCACATCCCTGTTAAAAACCTATAGCCACGTTACAACACCCTGTTTGTCCGTCGTATTTAATAAAACGAGGCACAGGAGCTATGAAATCAGAGCCATAGCGTCCCCTGTTTACCAATTAAGAGTTTTTTGTTTGCGCCAAACTCGTCGGGTCAGCATTTTTAATTCAAAACGTCGGAGGGAAGGTTTTCGATGACGCTTTTGCGATGGAAATAAAAATGAAAGTGAGGATTGAAAGGTTCAAAGTCTCGTTTGATATTACGATTGATGGGTGGAGAATTTTTAGCTGAAGTGTTCTAAAACTTAAAGCGCAAATAGGTGTCCGTCTGGCAAAGAAGAAAATGATTTTCAAATGACACAGGTCGCTGTCTTGATGGACTTATTTATTTATTTGGGTTCTCCAACAAAAGATACACAGATACAATAGAAATCACAATAATACAAAAGGTTGTTTTACGTTTCCAATTACAAGAATATAAGATAAGATAATATTATTATAAGATGCTAGCTGCGGCTCGCGGTTTCACCTGCGTAAGTTTCGATTCTAAAAACATTCTGGAAAGGGTCATCCTTATCACCTAGGGGTATAAAAAATAACTTACGACCTATTCTCAGACCTACCAGATATACAGAAAAAAAGATCATAAAAATCGGTCTAGCCGTTTCGGAGGAGTTCGATAACAAACACTGTGACACGAGAATTTTATATAATAATATAAGATTATGTATTTTACTTTTGAAATAACATTTATCGGGTACCTAAGAAATGTAATAAGTATAATTTACCACTTATCATTTCCTAGGTATTAGGCCTACCAGAGTTTTTACTAGGAATATGTGGAAAGTCTATTTTTCGATTAACAAATAACTTAATAAGAGTGGTGAGTAAGAATTTTTGAACAGCAAATCTTTATTGTTACAATCTGTGCGCCCGTATTCAGCTTTTTCTTCTGTTTTACGCTTATAAAAAGAGTTATCCCGGTCTGATCCCCTGAACTCTCCTCCAACCCCCCCCCCCCCCTCCATAAATCCCCTGATCCCCCGCTAGTTCTTCTTCTGTTTTAATCTCTGTCTGATCCACTATAAACTTTCACATTCCGGTCTGATCCAGTTTTAATCGTTCATCCTCACCTCCATACTTACAGACTGGCTTTAAGTCCGGTCTTATAATTCTTTCTCTCATTCGACCTTAACCAACTCAATGAAAACCAACCTAATATGTTAATCCTTACTTTTGCTCCACCGCGTCACATACGCAGGCACGTACAACTCACAAAGCGGTCTCTATACCTCTTGACGTAACATATCGGCTGGCGCCGTGTCTGTTAAATATAACCGCGGTTAAGTCACAGGGGGATGAGCAAACGTCACCCGCTAAGCTTGTTGGCAAGAGTGCGTCACTGAGACTGGCGGAGTATGTGCACAGAGCTGAATGAGCTGATGGTTATAATTTTACCGTCGTAAGCTGAGACAGTCTTGAATTAGGATCTGATATAAATTTTGCTACTTTAAACTTTTCTCTACCTTTTTGTGGGTATCACAAAATGCGTATGAGAAATAATATATTAAGGCTCCCAGATGTGTCATAATCAGCCTATAATTTTCCCACTGCTAGGACTCAGGCCTCCTCTCTGTGATAGGGAGTTGGCCGTAATGCACCACGCGAGCCAGTGCGGGTTGGTAGATGTCACATGTTTTCGATTTTTTTGTTCTAGGACATGCCGGTTTCCTCACGATGTTTACCTTCACCCTTTTTAGAGCAGTGGTGATGAAATAATTTACACAAAGTAAAGCACCTGTCTGGGTTCGAACCTACGATCTACGACTCGTAAGTCGCGGCCGTTGCCACTGGGCTACCACTGTTCTAGTTCCCAGATGTATCTTAGAACAAAACTCGCTCGCATTTGGTAAGCATGGTTTTAAGAGAATGCATTGTTACAACTGTTAACTAACTAGATATATCGTTTTTAGCTATATCATAATTATTATCTAATTAACACTTGGATGGAAGTTTTTGACTCACATGAACAATAATGCATCTTAGTAACATACAACATGGTTAGCGACACACCAAAATCATCCAGTCACACTTCAACGCAAACTCTTTACAATTCTACTTCAAAAACGTCCAAACCTTACGATCTTGTCTCAAATGATCCTGGATTACCGTTCAGATGCCTATTGATACACCACACTCCAAATTCAACCTTCCATCTTCAAGATACAGTTGCATTTCCTTTGAAATTTTACTGAAGTCACTTTAACATCTCTATTGACAGATGTGATGATTTTATGTCTGTAAGTTTATCGTCTAGTTATCTTAAGGGTGGTCGCACATTTGACGGAAGATGCGTCGGGCGTAACTTCGCTAACGTTCAGTTAGTAAGTTCGACGCACTAACGCATCATCGGTAGAGTGTGTAAGGTTGAATGTTTTATTATCTTCTTGTCCGTTCTGGCGTTACGCGACCGATGATACGCGTCGCACTTTCCGTCAGATGTGCAACCACCCTTAAGAATATCTTTTGCTCGTGTCGTAATATGTTATAGTGTAACAGTTTCAGTGAGTCTTATTTACTGAGATAATACTGGATCCTTCCTGTTGTATCTTGGCACGGTTTTAGAACGTCATAAACCGCAGGAGTAGATATTGTTCTATTGCTGTCTATTCTCAAGGGAAGGGATAAAGCTAGAATTGCTTCCTGTAATTGGCATCTAGGGCGGGTTGTTTCACGTCCACTTGACGAACGCGTATACGTCAAAAATGGCGCTAACTATCTCAACCACCCGTAAACAAAAACAAAGCCCGTATTACCTATTAAGTACCTAATTATCGTCAAACCAAAAAAAAAACGTTTCAAATCAATTATGGCTTCGACTTACGTTAAATAATTACGATTACGTACTCGTTAATATTTGACGTACGTATGTTACGTTAACCAACCGTTTGAACCCACCGGCCCTTAGTGTGGACCTACCACACAGTTCACCGGTCAGGTGAAAACTTGTCAAACTTATGTTTGGTTCAGTGATGTTCAAAACTCGTGAAAGTAGCGCTTAAGTACAAGGTTCAGATAGAATAATTATTTTTGTATTAAAACTAAGAAGTATTTTTTCGGTTTCGCAACAGGTTATGAAGGATAGATAGATCTTCTTTAGGTTGAACAGCAGCATTCTTCTTGCTACTAAACGCAACTAGATAATCTTAGTGAAAGTCATTTATTGGTAAGGGATTTTTAGAAGCAATGGACCTGTATTCCTACCATTGTGGTTATTGCAACTTCTTCCTGAACATGTTGCCCACAATTAGCTGTATAAACTCAAACTCAAACACAAAGCATTTATTTCAATTAAACCATTTACAGGCACTTTTGAATTGTCAAGAAGTCGGTCAGTCAAAAATAAAATGAAGCTAGTTGCCCATTCCAAAGCGTAGGTACCTATGGAGAAGAACGGGCAAGAAACTCCATAGACACTCTTTTAAATTATATTTTTACAAAAATATTAGTTACATCAATAATGTAATAGTAATAGTATGCAATGCAGTCTAGTATGATATATTTAGATGAAATTCATAAAATATTACTTATTCCAGAAAAAAATCTCATTCATCCAAGCGTGCCATCAAAATTGCAATTCCAAAAACGCTATTGCAACCAGTTCGCACATAGCACCCTATGTGCTCACCCCCTGCTAGTACATGTGTACTGAATGGATAGTACAAACACTATGGGGGTGTAATTCCATCATTCTCATGACAGCACCCCGAATTAAATTGAATTCATGGCCATTTCATGTCATCGCGGATGGCGTTATGCAATATGTATAAGTACCTACAGCTAGTAACATTAAATGTTCAACATTTTGGCATTATTATAACTATGTTTGATTGAAAAAAAGAGGAAACGATTTTATGAAATGACGGGATAGAGATGACGATAGTTTTTTTGTTTATTTTACCTACCAACCGAATGATGTACAATCAGCAGCATAGACATTTACATTGATTGGGTGCTGACTGCGCATAAAAACACCTACCTTAGAAATCTAATATTCCTCTATTTATAAGCAAAATCTTGCGAAATATCGAAAAAAATTTATTTTGAGAACATTTTTTTTTAATTTTGATTTAATAATGTTATACACACTATCTTGCTTAGCTGTCTTTTTAAAAGCAAACCCACACCTTCACATCATTTGATTTACACGGTGGAATTTAATTGACTGTGCGAGCAACGAGTGACTTTTGTCTCCGCAACTAATTTGCCTCTCACATCAAGTCTACGGGTTTGTATGAAAGTGCGCGCATGTAGCGACGCGACAGCTGGGAGACAATTTTGTCCGCGGGTTTGGACGTAACTGTCGCCCGTGTATTGGTTGCAATGCAAATGCGCGCACGGCGACAAAAAAGTTGCCGGCTAGCCAGTTGCCGGTCAACCAAATATTAAAAAAAAAAACCGGTGAAGTGCGAGTGGGACTCGCGCAACGACGTACAAATTTGTAGGTATGTAACGACAAATCTACTGTTTTCGGATTTTTTCCTTTACTTGTGCTACATAAAATTGCTTTTTGCCAAATTTCATTATACTAGGTCAACTGTAAGTACCCTGTAGGTTTTGATTCCCTTGAGACTCTAGTTAGTGTCAAAATTGGCGGCATAAACGGAACATAAACGCCCGTATCTTTTAATTACGTAGTATTAAAAAAAATTTTTTTTTCACTGCTTCAAGGGATTGCAGCTTTGAGTATTTGATATTAATTTCAAATTGATAACTCTACGCGTTCTTGAAAAAAAGGTTGTTGACAGACGGACAGACAGACAGACAACGAAGTGATTTTATATGGGTTCCGTTTATCCTTCTGTTGTACGGAACCCTAAAAAGTAGCGTCGCTGTCGTTTCGGTGTGCGCATCGTGCAAATCTCGGCGAGGAGACAGCGACAGGCAAAAAGTTGCTGGGTAACTAAGTTGCTCGTGGGCGGTCTCCCTAAGTTTAAGCAACAATAAAAGTTGCACCGTCTAAACAGTGATTAGAGTTTTGACGAGACATGTGTCGCTTCAATTTTATTGTATGCCATAGACAAAAAACTTGCATTGTGCAAATGGGGCTTTATAGCATAAGTAAAAACATTCACAAAAATATGACATACTACGTATAGCCTTTAGTAATCCTCTTGCTAAGTGCACTTGTCAATACCGACCATGGGGTACACATCCAGCGATCTATTCAAATATTGCTCACAAACTTTAAAATACTACCTAAAACAAGGTATATTGAAATGTATCTCAAAGCAGTAAAGTTGAAATTCGTTCAAGCATTTTTTGGACGAGGGTAGTTTAAATTTGTTCCGATAGTTTGCCCGGGAAAGGACTGCCATTTTGTAATCCTGACGCTAAAGTGCACTTTGACAATACTGAGGGGTAATTATTACTGTTGTACATAGTAGAGTATGCCGAGTATGTAATCGTCGGATGATGGGAAGATTTTTAATAACAGTTTTTTGCTATTGTTCGTTTGTTTAAAAAGTCAATACACATTTTTGATGGTACTTAAGTAATCAGATGAGTATGAACTATTTTCAAAATGGGGACAGTATCTAAATGAGTGTGAGACACTGGTATAATAAAGCAGTCAACCAATTCAGCCTATCACAGTCCACTGCTGGACATAGGCCTCTCCCATCCTGCAACATAACGCTTGTCCTCCGCCTTTCGCATCCAGTCTGTCCCAGCCACCTTTTTGAGGTCGTCTGTCCATCTATATCTGGGGGGCGTCCCACACTACGCTTGCCAATACGCTGTCTCCACTCCATGACTCGTCTGCTCCACCGGCCATCGGTCCTTCGAAAAACATGACCAGCCCACTGCCACTTCAGCTTACGTACTTACTCTGCAAGCTATGTCGGTAATAAAACAGTAAATAAACTTAAAACGAAGGCATGCAGAAATCAAGTTCTTGAACCTGAGAATACTTCTCATATCAGATGACATGATTGCAAGAATACTTAGGCAATAGGTGTTACTAGGACTGGTGTCCACAACTCCACGTGAATGCGCGTATTTTGCGTATGAGGAAAATCGATTATTCGATCCACCCCAGCTCCTCAAGGAAGGCCAGCAACGCCTTGATGTTACTGACTATATCACGGAGTAACTACAAGAATAATTCAGACCAGATATGAATCTTAGGTAATACCAAAAAGCGATTTAATTCTTAACTTATTTTTTATTGTTTGCAACAGTACTCTGTCAATAAACACAGGTCTTTTTAGTATATCCATTTAATAATAGAGATAAAATTTGTCGGGTCGGCTTCCAGTCTAACCAGATGCAGCTGAATGCCAGTATTTTCCATGAAAGCGACTGCCTATCTGACCTCCACAACCCATTTACTAGGTAATACAATGATACCTCTTGGTAAGACAGGTAGTCAGGCTTTCGTATTTCTGACGACTCGTTACGACTGTCAAAGATCCACGAATGAGAGCCGGGACCAACGGCTTAGCGTGCTTTCCAAAGCACGGAGGGGTGGTCTTTGTATGTAAAGAAGGTCATCCATCCACGGGCCAACCGTGGCAAGTGTAGCTTAACCTGATCAATAGACCCGTGCGGCTGTTATTACTTAGACACAATTGTCAGTTCAGTTCAGTTCATTTATTAATATTTATTAAAATTACATGTCATGCTACCAAGCTCAAATGGAACTGGCCACATCTGTCGCATGCCGGAGGAGCTATGGACTAAAACAACCACACAGGCCACAATGGGTCCCAAACAGCAGCCAAATACAAAAGCCAAATATCCCTCAATTCGACCACACTCAATCAAAAATTTATCAAACAGACTCTTTACGCAAATTAAAACGTAAAATATTGAAGTGGAAGTAAGAAAACGAACGATTAAAGTTTACTCAGCCATTAGCCGTGTTTGGGGCCTTCACGACTCGCTCTAAGAGGCCCGGCAGCTACGGAATTAAATGGCAATCGATTACAAGTAGCACCAGCTATTGGGGCAAATTAACTGTACTCACGTTTGTGATGGGAGATTTGATCCAAATACAAGAAAAATTGGGATCGGCGAAAAAAAGCGTGTGCGACTAGCAAATCTTGTGTAAAATGTCGTTAGAGCTGAAATGTTGATAAACCTTTATAGAGATTATGTTATTTCAGATTGCCATTTCTATTCTACATCTTAGTCCCTTTTTTTTTCATGAACGTTGCTTAAGGGTCATACATTTTGACGTTTAAACAATTAACTTTAATCATCGTTTTTATTTAAACCCCTAAACGTCTATTTTATAAGTACCTCCTTATAGGGCAACAACCCTCGAAGTTTTAAAGAAGTCGTTAACAATTTTATTTGGCTATGCTTGTTGTTGTCAATCTACAATTTGCCCAGCAGTTGTCACACGATGCACGGGATATATTTTACTAGGTAGCAATACATTGCAAATAAAAAATCTACAGCATCTAATCCACCAACCATACTGCGACCCAAAGACCTAAAGAAGGAAATATCCTAATTAAATATAGATGCAACGTAATGAGTTATGCAAATATTGTAGACGGTGGCTAACGATTGGGGAGTAAGGGGGGAAGCACCCCCATCGAGGGGGATGAGGGGGGAGATAGATACTTCGGTTCGACAGTACTGTCGGACGAATCATTTCAAGTATTTACTTAAACAATCTTTGGTATGCTTTCTTTGGAAATTATATTGAAAGGGTTACTCTGAATTACTTTGTTTGCAATATTTTTAGGGGTAAGAGTTTGCAATTTGATAGAATTCGAAATGGTAGAATCAAATTAGAGGATAGTCCGAAGTTTTATAATTCTGTTGGTTAGTTTCGCCCGCGGGTTTGCTAAAAGGTTACTAGTTTTTAGATGCTGCGTCTCCGTTTTTGGGGTTTCATTCAAAGGTTATTAAAAGCAAGGAGATCTTCCAGCATTTATAAAGATACCGTTTTCTTTGGCTGTCTCAAAAAGGCTGACAACTCAGGCAGTAAAGAATGAGTGGGTTGCGACTAAGAACGCTACCCAGGGTCTGCTAAAGATTGTGATTTTACAGTAACTGGAGCAGCATTTACAAAAGACTTCTTCTAGAGTTTAATTTGTCGGGGCGCGGGCGGGGTGTCTCAGCAGAGTTATGATGAGTGTTGTTCTTTGTTATTGGTTTTATGTAAGTACTAACAATAGTTTCTAAGTTTTTGTATACTAACCGGTGGATCTAGTTGTCCCAAAATAAATAAACTCCATTAGCCTGACATTGGTACCTACATTTATAAGTATCTGCTTTTAAACCGAGGTTTTTTTATTTTTATTTGGCGTTCTGCAGTTTCTACCTACCACCATCATAGGAAAAAGGATGGTGTTTACAGATAGCGCCATCCACGAAGACGCGTCCCACTCTTCTTCCTAATCGCTTACAGTACAAGTGTGCAAAATTCCGCGAGTGTTTTAGTTTTGTCGATACACAGTAATTACTTATTAGTGGGTAATTAATGTGTATCAAAAAACTAAAACACTAGCGGAATTAACTAGCGATAACCACTAGCGATTAGTAAGAAGAGTGGGGCGCGTCTTCGTGGATGGCACTATCTATAATTATGTATATTTTCCTATGTATTCCCAAGTCTGTGAGCCAAACAGCACATTAAACCGACCTAAGAAAAAACACACCTATTTAATATTCCGTAAAACTCCAACAAATTACGATGATGGTGCTATATTTTGCATTTTTCTGTGCTCAGTACCCTAATGCGAATTTTGAAGAAAAACTGTTTTGTTGTTCGACAAAGTCATTATTATAATGTAAGTCGCCAGTTGGGCAGGCAAAGTTTCTTAAGTGGGCAACATTTATACATTATTTAGTAGCTAAATGTTGTACTTTTTGAGGCTGTGTTTGTTTAATGGCTTAATATTGTTAATCTTTCCAGGAATGTAGATTAATAAAATGTTTGTGGTGGAAAACGACGTCTTGTTCATGAGGTTTAAAGACAGACTAGCAGGGGATCGAGGAGGGGGGGGGGGGGGGTTCAGGTGATCAGACCGGAATAAATCTATATACCTGTCATTGCTTTATTTTTACCTTTTGTTGGTAGACTAATTTTTATTCTAGATGCATCGTCTTCACATATAATTATACAATGAATGTATACAAAAACTTGTAAAACATTTTTAAAGAATAACGGTGGAGTTTCTTGCCCATTCTTCTCCATACGAAAACTACCTTTTGGAATGGGCGACTAGAATCAATTCGTTTTATTATAATTTTTGACGTTCAAAAGTGCCTTTGAAATAAATGATTTGACTATACAGGTGGTAGATCTTAGACCTTTTGATCAGGACGGGGATACATTGACGCACAACCTGTTACCTTGGATTCAGTAGGTACATGTTTCTGGACTCCCGGCGTTGAAATTTTTCGTCAGGCATTTAAAAAAATCTGATGTTCCATACATTTGACCGAGTAGGTATTGCACTTTTGTAGGAAATAGCAGATTTTTTTAAAATAACGTGCAAAAATTTTCTACGTAGCAAGGTCCAGAATGTGTGTGCGTCGATGTCTTTGTCACCCTGTATATATTGCATTGCCATGTAATATAGTCCTAGTTGAACAATGCATCTTTAGTAGAAAAAAAAGACCTAGAAGCCTAGACAAGCGGTAATCGCTATCAAAGCGTTTCGTTGGATTTTGCAGGAAAGCTTATGCCTGTCGCAAGGAAATAAATGAAACTCAATCTTAGGCCTGAATATTAACGAAACCAGGAAATAAAAAAGTAAAAGTAGTAGTTAAAAAAAGTATAACCTTTCCCATCAAACACACGCCACGGCCATTACACTATCACTTCAATCAACGAGTTATTCCTTCAAGTTACACACAAAAAGCCTCATACTCGGAAACTAAAAAAACTTTAAATGTAAAAGACAAGTGCGAGTCAGACTCGCACACAAAGGGATCCGTACGTATCACCGTCAATATTTACACTACATATTTCTTGGAGGGGATCATGGCTAGATAATAACAGCCGTACAGGTCGATCGAAGGTTAAACTACGGTTGCCACGGTCGGTTCGTGGATGAGTGACCTTCCGTTGCATATCAAAACCCCTCCGTGCCTCGGAAAGCGTGTCAAGCCTTTGATCCTGGCTGTCATTCCTAGATCTTTGACAGTTGTTACGGGTAATCAAAAGCCCAAAAAGTCTGACAACCAGTTTTACCAAGGGGTATCGTGTTACCCAGTAACTGGGTTGTGGAGGTCAGATAAGCAGTCGCTCCATGTAAAATACTGGTACCTATTCAGCAATATCCGGTTAGACTGGAAGCCGACCCCAACATAGTTGGGGAAAGGCTAGGCAGATTGGTTTCTTTAACACGTTTCTTACATGGTAATAAAACAAAGTAAAAAACTTAAGTGGGACCCCCACTTAAATTTTTGACTTTATTTTATTACATGAACTTGATGTTATAGCGGCCATAGTAATACATACTCTGAAAATTTCAATTGTCTACCTATCACCCTATCATGGTACATAGATACAACCCTGTGACAGACGGACGGATAGCAGAACCTTAGTAATAGGGTCCCGTTTGGGTAAGGAACCCTAATAAAAACAAAGTAAAAGGTTAACAATTTACTCAATTAAGATGGCGACTATAACAAATATAGTGCAATATAGATAAATGACGCAGACAAGCAGGTTACAGCTGTAAAGTAATAAATAGCTGTAAGGTAAATAAAATGAGGACACAAGGTGAACTGATGTGGAGAGGTAAAAGTATAGGTAATTTATTTATGTTAGTATCATTTGTGTGTGGTCTGTGACTTTTTTACTGATAAATACCTAACCCTTTGATGTAATGCTGGTGTCGTTAGAGCAGATAAAATTAATAGATGTTTTGTAGGTGAGACATAATAGGGATGCTTGGGTAAATTATGAGCACCAAAGTAACTACATTTTTGAGACATTGTTTTTAATGCCAAACAATATTAGCTCAACTCTCACTAATGAAGTAATGAGACACAATTTTTCTATTGTTACCGATCTCTAGGAGATTTCTTGACAGTTGAAGGAATATAGTACGATCAAATTCATTTCTACGTTGAAGAAGTGACGGCTTATAGTTATTAGTCCATTCCAGTCACGCTAGGGTCCTTTTTTATACTTTATTGCATAAAATTCAAAATGTACAGTGGGGGTCATAAGTGGAGTAGCAAATTCACAAAGCAATAGATTGACACTTTGGTTTTACTTACGACCTTCTTTTAATGAGTCATTTCTCTACTATAGACACACACACTCACATTCATTTGCAACTGATTGTATTTCATAAATTCAACCGGTACGGTATATGGCATGATAGCCTAGCGGTTATCATATCTGGGTAAATGCGTTCTGCGTAGCGATGCGTGAGTTCAAATCTCACGCGCGATGATAGTTTTTTTAATGTTTTAATAACTACTTTGAATAATCACGCTTTTGACTATAAGTCTTGTGCGCTTAATTCGTAAAACTTTATGATTATACCCACAGATATCTAAATAAATAAATTATAAGGTAGACACAGTTAAGTTATACGAGTCATTCACCGCGATTAAATAGAACGTTGTTGGTTGGTTGTTTATTGTGGGATAGCGACGTGTGTCTGTGTTCTATCTATTAGCCGTGTTGTAGTTCCTTTTAAAATACAGAATATTGAAACGAAAGCGAATTATGATTGCGCTGCATAAAAGTGGACTTAATATAACACAAATATCTTATGAAACCGAACTGAATGTGAGTATTATAAATATGTATTAATTATTTTTTCAAACATTTATTTTATTAAAATAGAATTGCTGATTTTTGTAGTTATTTTTTTGAAACGTATTATAAGGTCTAAATAGATGAAAAAATTATAATTTCGAAGTCCTAGATTTTAAATGATGATTATTATAGTTATATGTAACATTTCTATTTTCATTATAATTTTGTTTCTAAATCGTAGGTAATACTTACTTATTCGTATTTTGCTAGTAGCCTAAGAGTACTTCTTTTTTGTTTTAGAGAAATTACCTTCTGTGAGTCGGAGGGTCACTCAATAAGGAAGAGGGTAGCCTTGCCAGTCGAAAGCGACTGGTTATATACCAACGAGATATATTGCCGAATTATTATTCGACACGTCTTTACGAACCGTTCGCCGTGCAAACGAAAACCAGCTCAAAAACCATAGTTGATTGAAAATCATAAACAAGAACGTTTACATTTTGCGATACAGCGATGGAAAGCAAGGAATTAGAAAATAAAAAAAAATATATTAAATAAAAAATTGTAAATAATAATAATAAAATTATGTTGTAGCATATTCGTAATAAGGATTATTTTGAGGTTTAGTTTCAATCTTCTTTTCGTAATGAAAATGAATACTTAAGCTATAACCACAATAAGTCCTAAACTAGAAATTTATTTATACTTTATAAAATTATAACGAATAAACATTTTGTAATCACTTATAAAAGATTTTTATTCTTAACCCCATATTTCACTAACTATATAATAATAAAAACAATTATTACATTATTATTCCCGTTTATTAATTTATCGAATAATAAAAGAACAGATGAAGATAATTGTTGAAAAGAAAAAAAAAAACTCATATCGAGATTGGAACCTAGAACCTAGTGTTTCTTTATCCTATACGTTACACTATGAGCTATTTGAACTTATTAAAACGCTGTCAATTTTAGCAATCCTATGAACCGCCCAAGGTCATACGTAATTAGAAAGTGATATGTTTTTGTTTCGCTCGACACCAGTGTATAAATTCTGAGGTGTGCGTTCTGTGTTAATACACTTATACACACATATTAGGTACGGTTACGGCTTGTACTGCGCGTTCACAGCAAAACAATCCTTACCGTGCTACTGCACTTATGACCGTAATAGTACCAATTCGTGCGAGTCGCCTATAGAAAAGATAATATAATATAAAACTGACTATTCGCCCAATTCGGGTGAGTAATTCGTGCGAATCGATTAATAAGCCGATAAGTGACAGGTTCACGATTTTCAAAATTATTTTGGCACGGTTTTCTTGTAAGATTTGGTTTGTTTGGTCGATTTAAAACCAATCTTATAAAGTTTTATTTTTCTACATACTTACAATTATTAATTTTAATATGTTCCTGATTTCCATTACTATATACCTAGTATCTACGATACTTATCGGTCAGTGAAGTACCTACTTCTTTACTTAAACTACACCCACCGACGAAGGGAGAGAGAGAGTTAAAGAGAGGTCGAAACTTTCATATTCAATCGTTGAATAAAAGTATAGGGGTCTAAAGTACCAATGCTGTAAAATTAATTTCAAGAAAAGGGTTCTTTCTATACATAAAATTATGTAGGTATAGCTAAGGTCCAGCGGCGCTAAATTTGTCAAAGATGTAAACAAAAATGGCCGCTCGAAATTGAATAAAATCGATATACAAGCGGAGATGGAGACGAAAACAAACATTACTTAAAATAAGGCAATGTTCCACAATAAAAATTCTCATGGGCTGTAACAAAAATACTCAGGAAACTTTCTAAATGTCCTGAAATTATCAGAGTTCTGATTTAGGTACAAACAGTTTTTATTTAACTTCGCCTTAACTTGCAAAAATACACATTTGGTCGGTACCTAGCCGAAAAGTCGATCAACATATTCTCAACAAAAAAAACAAAACAAAGATCTAAATAAAGGTTACAAATTAAATGATAAAACCTAAAACAAATTAACACATAAAAACTTAAAACAACATTAAAATACCTCATTCATATAATCTGTGACCACCATTTTTAATCTTAACCCTCAACCCTAAAACGCGATGTTACATTTTAATAAAATTCTTCAGCAAACATTAATGAAGTCGGGTACTAAACAAGCACCGCTATTGTGCGCTCACGTCGCCATTATGATTTTAACCGAGATAATGCACGGGAAATGACGGCAAAAGAAATTTAATTCGCGTAACGATGAAAGGGTTATATAGGGTCGGCTTTGATAAATAAAGCGAAGGGACCCCGAGGATATTGCTAGCCCCTTTTTTGCCCTACATATTGATATTAATGCTTGTGAATTTTGACAAAATTGCGCGTAAGCCTTTGTGTTTTGGGGTTCGCCTTGATTTTTTATGGCTGGCAAGCCCGTTGTCTCGTTTCGCGTAAATGAAATATTATGGTTGTCTTTTTGGAAACGCGGCAGTTTGGGGTTATATACTTTTTTATCAAAATGTTACACGGCGTGTAAGTATTGTAAATGTGGACGATAAATTTTGATACGATGTATATTTTTATTTATAGCTTTTGGTTTAGCAGATAATATGTATAAAGTCATATACCTACCCTGTAGCATGTTGTAAACTTATCATACCTAAAGTTATAATGTCGTGTCTGTAACCGCGAACTTTACGCAAAAAAGTAACAGCTTTTTAACGAAGGTAGGTGACGTCGATGACATTGTTGATGAAAACATTTATTACATGGTTTAGCATAGCATAATTAGCCTATATTGTTTCCACTGCTGGGACACAGGCATCCTCTCTTCGAGAAGGAGTGGGCTGTAATCTACCACGCGGGCCCAGGGCGGGTTGGTAGATGTCACATAGATTATTACATAGGCTTAACCAAGATCGCTCATGCTATGTCATTGAAAAACGCAAAATGTTGAAATACGATAATATTCCGTAGATCATCATTCTCTTGCCCTTAATTATCCCAATTTATTTAGACTCGGCGCAACATGTCTTCTTCATATAACTTCTCTATCAATCGTCATTTCGGTATTGACCCCCTATTTAGGACAAGATTCCTTAGATATCAACCCATATACGAGACTCATTACAAAATTAACCCTAAAACTGCTACATATATCAATTTCTTTCAATCAATCAATATCTTTATTGTGGATCATAGGTAGGTACATGGACTTAAATTCTTTACCTCCCCTAAAACTCCAAAACCCGCATGCTTTTAGTCCTTACCGTCGCATAAATCCCAAAAGTGTATCAACTCTCAACATGTCCGTATCAGCTACTTCATTAATATTTCGCCTTCATCCCGGTAATTAAGCGGGGGCACCGTCGCAGTTGAAGGGTTACGTAAATATAACGGAGGTTATATTCAATATTCATCTCGGTGAATCTTTGTCAGTTCAACAAAGGTTTTTGAGGGTGGCAACACTGGCAACACTATTTCGGAAGGGATTTCGGGTTGTTGTTTTGGTCCTTGGAAACGAAAATGAGGACGGGAATTTAATGGGTTAATTATTTGTTGTTGAAACTTTGTGTATAAATAAATAAAATCACAGTGAAAATCAGGAAGATGTCACAGCAGTGGGCAAAGGATCGCGGGTGCGTACGCCACGATCGCGATATGCTCGTAGATAATAATCATGTGCTGCATTCATGGTTGGTGGTTGGTTGGTTGGTTGGTTTCATGGTAGTGGAAAAAATTATATGCTAGCGTAGAAATTTTTCATCGGTTAAAAAACAAATCTACTGTTTCATAGAAAAGTGCAATACCTACGCGATCAAAATGTACAGACGCCAGCACATCAAGCTATTACAATCTGTCAAATTGATTTTCAACTTTATCGCTAAAGCTTAAGGTTCAAATTTGATTGGGAAAATTTGACAGTTTCGGGAAGCTTGATGTAGTCTGTACCTATGCCCGCCCATTGTGTCACCCATTGTAAAGTTTCTATATTTATGTCTGTTATTTATATGGTGTACATAATAAAGAGTATTCTATTCTGTTCTACGAGTGGAACAGCAATATAAATAATAACCGAGGAACATTTCAACGCAAGGGGGTTCAGAATCTTATACTGAAGCTATTGTAACAGTTTACGCTACCTAACAGTTTGCTCTACCGAACTGTTTGCGCTACCTAACAATTTGCGCTACCTAACTGTTTGCGCTACCTAACAGTTTTCGCTACCTAACAGTTTGCGCTACCTAACAGTTTGCGCTATTACCTAACAGTTTGCGCATCGAAGTCCCTGCCACTCATTTTATACATGTAGGTAAATTATCCACAACATATTGCATGCTCATCTGCACACATAACATTGGTAATTTCTACACGGAGGCTCGAGATTAGAAAGTATATGAAACGTTACACATTACAATAATTAAAAACGTTTGCTGCACGACTTTGTTCCCTACAGTCAAGAGTCAACGCTATGATTTCGTCGTCCGAATACGCACGTCTTCTTTTCGGCAGTTTGTGCATGAAGAAGCAGGTATGGTTAGCAAGAACGATGTTTCGAAGGTTCCAAACTTAAAAAAAAAAAACGAAACATTTGTTTTTTTTTTATAGGCTGTTTTTGGTTGGGAGGAAATTGATTAATAATTATACCTCTATTGAGATCTACCCCAACATAGTTGGGAAAAGGCTAGGCAGATGATGATGACCTTTATTGAGCACAAAGATTAATAAATAAATAAATTGAATATATCTTAAGCATAATCTGCCTATAAAGTTCCCACTGCTGGGACACGGGCCTCCTCTCGGTAAGAGGGAGTGGGTCGTAATTTACCAGGCAGCCTAGTGCGGCTTTGTTGATGTCTCATGTCCTCGAATTTTTGCTTCTAGGACATGCCGGTTTCCTTCACAATTTTGGGAGCAGTGGTGATGAAATAATTTACACAAAGTAAAGCGCCTGTCTGGGTACAAACCTACGACCTACAACTCGTAACTCACGGCCGTTACCACCGGGCCACTACTGCTCAGGATTGAACCTATTCTTATTTAATTATTTAAGTGGTTTTAAAATGGAACGATGACGTTAGTTATGTATTTATCTTATCTAGTTAATATTCAGTCATCATCGCAATAAGCACTCAATACGCTTTGAAACTCCTAGACTACAGTATAGTAGATATAATAATACTAGTACCTAATAAAAAAAAACCCGAGCATATTAAAAAGGCTACCATCAAACTCAACCAGGAGGCCTACCACAAGCTCTTAACGCGATCCATTTTAGGACCTAAACTGAACTGTTCTTCTAATTCGTACCATGACGTCAGTTTATCGATTCAATTTAGGACGTGCCATCTGATAGCGATTGTCTCAAACTGAGTCGCAAGTTTTGGGTTAAAAGTAAATGTCGCTGAGCATAATGGACGTCATGGTACGACTTTGAGCGATGCAGTTTAGGAACCTAAAAATCATGGTAGGCCACCAGATCATTAACTTGGCTCGCAACATAAGTTCTTCACAAAAACAGCTACAAAATACCGTGATTTCCGCCTCACAGCCAAATTTTTACACAAAGCTGTAGCTTAAGGCTATAAAACACAACTTGTTTCATTAAGTTACGACTGACATTGCGTTTTATAGTTAGAGCATCGCTTGGTGTACGTTGAGACCTTTTGTGGGGAATCCTTGAAGCCTTTGTTACGTTCTTGTGGGTGGGTAATGAGATGGATTGAAAAGATCCGCGGATAATCTATTTATCTTCTATTAGCTTCTGCGCGCGACTGTGTTCGCGTGAAATTTCACCGCGTCGCATCCCATCGCCCGCGCTACTACCTCGTATTCGCTTACGTATTTACTGTTTTTTTTTCTTTTTCCTCGGTTCCTAAGGCTGGTAGTGAGATGTTACATATAGCCTTCCTCAAAAATTAGGCTATCAATTACAAAAAGATTTTTTTCAAATTTGATTGGTAGTTCCGGAGATTACCCCTACATACAAACTTACAATCATACACACAAATGTTACGTCTTTATAATATTAGGTATAGATTGAAGTCTATTCTCGTGTGTGTGACCGCGTTCTTCTTCTAAAATACGCAACCGATTTTGATGCGGTTTTCAACATCATTTAGAAATATTCCGGAAGGTTTATGTGTATAACACATTATTATTAAAAATTTATTTATAAAATAAAAACATAATATTCTAACCTAACTAAAACTATTTAAAAAACTTACAAAATAACTTAAAACATAGCTATACACGTCTAACTTAATCAAATAACCCGCCCCTAACTGTTCCCGGCGCAAAGGTGCCCAAAACGCTTGCTGCATTGCCACGTTGAATGGCAATGGCCAACCTTTGCACCAAGAACGAGCCGGATTATTATTTAACTTAGATATACCTAATAAAGAAATCTTCATGTTTTGTCAAGTCGCACAAACTGTGCGAATCAAGAGCGGATCACTAGTAAGTCTACATAAACAAATAAGTCCATTGCTGATAAATTGCGTAAAATATTAGGGAGATACAGCATATAAAAAGCCTTCTCTATAGTAGAAGCCCTTTTAATAAGAGTGTGAAAAAAAAACTTTGAGGATAATACCATAGAAATAAATGATAATTATTCTATTATAATAATAATAAGAGGTAGTTATTATTGCAGACTAACTAGATTTTTGATTTCTGATGCCCCGATAAAAAATAATGTCTTCAAATTATTAGCTTAAGAAATCATCAAGATTTGACTAAACAACATTGGGCTTATTTGTATTCTTAAAACCAATTTTAGTTAATGGCTGAAAGTCAAAAGATTTCACATAATCACCATATTGAGTAGCTCAATCACATCATTAACAAATGCAAATGACAAAATTAATATTTTTAACTGACATCTTCCTGCATCATACACGACTAAACTGCTTATTACTAATAATTACACTTTATTAATAAACTTTTAAATAATTGCAGTTAATAATCTCGGTAAAATATTATTGACTGATGAGCTAACCGTACCAGTAGTTACGACTGGTCGTATCGTAATAGTACACTATCAAATTCACACGATCGCCATTGAACATCTGTCACGATCTTCAGTGTGCGCAACTTGTCGAGGAGGCCATGAAATTAGCGGGAGAGAGTGGAAATGGCACTGAGAAAATCAATATGTGATTTATTTTGATGTTTGTGTTAAAAACAAGTAGACACTCGACTACAGACTATCCTTTTCTAATCTTCAAATTGCTGTAGGTATTGTATTGTTTTTGTCATTATTTTTCATCTTTGCAACTGGAACTTAAACCGCTGCCTATGAGTTTAGCTTGGCTTGCTTCACAGTTCACAGGCATTTTAATCCAATCTCCGAAATTTATGAAACCCATAGTTTTTCGTGCACTTGACGTGCACTGCACGAGGACTTGTTTGTTAATACAGAGCGCGGAGACATCTCGGCGGCCGCTGCTAGAGGCGGCACTGTCAACACTTTTAATACAAACCAAGCATGTCATCGTATACTCTTACTACGAAACAAATGACGTGAGAAACTTTGAAGACGGTTCATGACAGAAGTTGTGCGCTCAATGCACTTTTACGTCACGAATTTTAGTAGAAGTGCCGTCTCTAGACGCTGCTGGCGCGGCGATTCCGTCCTCTGAGCTTTTACATTTGATAAGATTAGATGGAAGAATGCTGCCTAGAGAATATGTTTGCCTAAATTTTATAATTTCTATATTAAAAATAGAAATGTTAAGATTACAGAAACAGCAAAGGTACTGTTGATGTCCAAGGATTTTCTGCGTGCGACCAGACTTTTTAGTTGACAGTGGTACAATGAAGCAGAAAAAGGATAAACACCGCGCGAATTTTGTTACAGTCCGCTTTTCAAGCAACCTGGAGATTCTGCCCGCGGGTTTAGCAGCCACACCTAACCCGTCGCTTCCACCGCGCCACTTGTCCGAACGTGCTCATTATTTTTTCTACATAATCTTGTGCGAGTTATACTTTTCTATGATTAACTGTACTTTCGTTTCAAAGATTGATTAATAAAAATTTTGTTCGTCGTTAATTATATGTTGGAGTTAATTGAGTAATTTATGGTGATGTGTTTGGTAGTTTTGGCGTGTGGAATTAGTTTTTGTAAGTTTTACGCGTGACAGAATTTCGTAGGGCATTTTTTTTTTTTTTAGTCTATATTGTGGCCCACTGCTTATGCGATGTCTAGCCATATTGACCCTATAAACCTTATCAGATCGTCACATCACCTTCACCATGGTCTACCTCGACGGCGATGTCCTCCCTCAGGCGTCCAGTAAGTGACGATCTTTGCCCATTTCTCCCATTTTCAATCATTATCAAAGGTATTTATTTTAAAATCTTTATTCGGAAAATCGCAATAATTTCAAATAGTCATTCGTATTTGGGATTTAATTGCAACGAATAAATTAAAGTAGGTGTGTATTCATACTAATATTATAAATGCGAAAGTGTGTTTGTCTGTCTGTCTGTTACCTCTTCACGCTTAAACCGCTGAATCGATTTAGATGAAATTTGGTATCCTAGAGATAGTTTGAGTCCCGGGAAAGAACTTAGGATAGTTTTTATCCCGATATTCCTATGGGATCGAAACATACGCGGGTGAAAATATGTCACGTCCTAGAACTAAAAATTCGAAGACATGTTGTGACATCCACCAAATCGCACTGGGCCCGCGTGGTAGCTTATGGACCACTCCCTCTCACAGAGAAGAGGCCTGTGTCCCAGCAGTGAGAACATTATAGGCTGATTATTAATTAAAAAGAGAATACTTGGTGCACAATTATAAACGGCTGTAAACGACTATAGGTATATACTGTTTGATGAATCTCTCTCTTCCGACAGTTTATTAATTATTTATCACTTTAAGATCGATTGTATCAAAATCGTAATAAATGATCAGACTTCTTTTCCCAGTCCCCGTTGATTATAAGTTATGGTTCGATTTCTTTGGATGCTCACACCTTCTAAGCAATCGAAAACATCAGAATGCCCTAAGTTTTCCAAGAAAATGTCTAAGATAGGCATCCGACATCCTTCACTGCAATGATTCGAAACATAACCTTTTATGATCCTCCACAAGCATTTCTACAATACCTATTCCTGCACCCTAATTGCGTAACACACTATCAATCGGAATCTGAATCATTTTAAAGCAAATTGCTAATCCATTGTTTCATAAGTTCGAAAAATTCGTCTGCTCAACACGTAAATAACGCAATGAATGTTGTTGAACTGTCAAAATGAAACCGATTCCCATTTATAATGTGTTACGCAATTGCACCGCTGATCTACTTCTTAGTGTCGCTGTTACGACTCTTCTCAGACCTTGTTGGCCCAAAACTTCGCCACTTCCATTCAAATATTGGCTTTCTTGCTTGCTTATGGCTGATTTCTATAATTTACGGACCGTTATTGGTTAAAATTAAGACTCTTGTATCTTTACCAATAATGAAGCAAAGACCTCATAACTTTGCATTGTAGACCCACGGAAGGGTACCACTGGTTAAAATTGGGTTACGAATCTATTTATATGCCCAGTTTGGCAATAAAAAATGCTGCCATTTGCAAGCAAAACGATTCGTTTTTGTTTATAGGAACCGAGCATTAGTTAAGCGTAGAAACAAAGCCAAAGATGACACATAATTTCAACATCTGCCCATAAACAAGCCTGCCTATAATTTTGGCGACTAGCAACACTTTTGGTGAGTGTACGCGCAATCTGCAGCCCTTACAAGCGACGTAATGATGAACAATTGCGCCAGAGACCGTTTGAGAGCACAATCGCGATCGTGCCGCCCTCGCTCCTTCTACATATCTCGATGGAAGATCTTGGTGCAAGGTGGAAGATTATAGCGTATGAGGAAGTAAAAATAAATGCAAAGAAAAATAGCTATTTCAGATATTGTGGCAGTTTAAAGCAACACAGTTGTTAGTACTTTAAAGTTTGTCTGCTAAAGGCGACCTTATGTAGTGCAGGCCGCGGTTTCACCCGCATAAGTGTCGATCTCGTAGGAATATCGGGATAAAAAGTAGCCTATATGTTAATCCAAGATGTCAGCTACCTCCACACAAAATTTTATCAAAATTGGTCAAGCCGTTTGAGTGTGAAGAAGTAACAAACTTTCGCCTTTATAATATTAGCCCATTCTCCACCTTTCCCAAGCAAGAATCCCTGAAAATTTCCACACAGTTCAAAAACCGGTGGAAAATCATGTCTAGTTCCATTTTATTTATTCAGTCTATGGGTGCCTAATGCTTGTAAAACTTACAAAATCGTCCCAAAAATTTTCTTGTGTATTTTCTACCTCAGCTCGCAACTCACACCACAACCGAACCACGCACAGAACACCTAATATCATCATTAACGACTGTACCAAATACCTAATGATTAATGATCTCTTTATTGTCTTCACAGACACGATTATACCACGATTTCTTAGTTCGGTAATTAGATGGGGCAAGATTTAGAAGAGTGATGCTGCGGGCTGTGATTGTGATTTGAAGATCCTTGTGAGACGTGATTATCGTCGGGTGTTTGGAGTTGGGTAATAAAAAAATGGAGTACGTGATGCGATTTGAACTGTGGAATTATGAAGCTCAATGTGGCCTAAGACGTATATAGGGTGACTGGTAATTAGTGACCGATACTTAAACACGTGATTGTACTCATGATAACAAACAACTTTTACTATGGGACCAAACCTGAAATCGCGAAAAAAAAATCAGCTGTTCCCTACATTTTGACGAGTTATACGAACATAAATGTAAGGAACAGCTGATTTTTTTTTCGCGATTTCAGGTTTGGTCCCATAGTAAAAGATGTTTGTTATCATGAGTACAATCACGTGTTTAGGTATCGGTCACTAATTACCAGTCACCCTATATATATTAATGCCGAGAAATCATAAACAACAACACGACCTTCAAGTCGTTCGTGGTGCGTGTTCTGACACATCATCTCGAGAAGTTCGTCAAGGAAGAGTTCTGGCCGAAGGGTTTTGTGTACCGCCGGTTTCGTGGCCGGCTACATGACACCAGTCAGCGAAACACGACGCAGACACTTCGTGTGCGTAAGTTTTTAGTGTAATTATAATGTTGTATGTATTTATAATATTTTTAAGTTATATTAATATTGTGTTGTATGTGTTTATATGGGCCTTGATACCTGAAATAAATGGATAAATAAATAAATAGTGCATTGAATGTTGTCAGAATAAAGAGTGGAGTAGATAAAAGAAGAAAGGAGGTTTTGGTACTTTTGTCCAGCACTAATTGCGTAACACAGTTTCAATGACAGTCTGAATAATTTTGAAGGATATTATTAATCCATTGCTTCATGGGTAAGGCCGTCTGATTATGTACATAGTAACTCTTAAGACATTAATCTCATATGTTCGAAAAATCTGTCCGATCAACAAAGTAAACAACGCAATGGGATATTGTTGGACTGTCAAAATGAAAGACATTGCTACAGTTTGTGTGTTGCGCAATTAGGCACCCTGAATTCCTGTCCTCGCCAATTTCTTAGGCAAAAACATAGCGGTACTTCAGTGTTAGAGTTAACGCTTGTTATTTTTAAATATTCCATTGAACCAATGTTTTCTTGCAACATGAATACAGTTCGTAGTTTTAAACGCCTTTTCAATGGTACACCAATAAAAAAAAATAGACTTTACGGACGTTAAAAAAAATCGAATAACTGTAATCACAGCTCCGCAGCAGATGTCTACCAAAACTTGCTTATTCATACATCTGTAGTACAATACATACATAAATACATAGGGTGCTTACGTGGGCGCGTGGTCGAAGGGTAGGGTTGGCAGCGTCAACGCACCCACATCAAACTTTCAGCTGCTCGGACCGTCCGCACATAAATCAGCTAAAGAGCCACGTGACAGCCCTGGACACTCGTGAAGAAAAGTGTTGCAATAACATTTTCCCGTTATGTATGTTTTGTTGAAAATACACCTTTTTTTCCTACGTTAAAATTTTTCTATTGTAAACTAAAGTCGAATTAAAATTAACGCAATGAATTAATCGACCCAAGTATCCTGCTATCAGCCTAATTCATTTGTAAATAGCATGATGCACTCAATCAATCTGCCAAGCCTTTTCCTAACTATGTTGGGGTCGGCTTCCTGTCTAACCGGGTGCAACTGAATACTAGTATATTACATGGAGCGACTGCCTATCCGACCTCCACAACTCAGTTCCTGGGTAACTCGATCACCCTTGGTAAGACTGGTTTTTAGTCTTTTCGGCATTTGCAGATTTCAAGAATCGACATCGACACCATGAATGATGATGTTACTGCTGTATGGTACGTATGTATGATAATCTGAAAGACCAGAAAACCCATGCTTTAATTTTTAAGATTACTTGGATTAAAAGACCAAATAGGTATGCGATTCAAATCCTAGTATAGTATGTTGGGGTAAGATCGTTACTGGGGTAAGACCGTAGGAATCAAATTCTTTGCCTGCAAAATTAAATTTTGGTCTGATCTTCGTCGTAGCAGAATAAAAATAATGATGGAGAACACAATATTTATTACAGCATTAAAAACATAGCCACATTAGGTGGGAATTTAATTCCTACGGTCTTACCCCAGCCACGATCTTACCCCAACATACTATACTAAGGTCATCATCATATATCATACTCAGCCTATAATGTTCCCACTGCTGGGACACAGGCCTCCTTTCTGTGAGAGGGAGGGGGCCGTAACCCATCACACGGGCCCAGTGCGGATTGGTAGAGTCACATGTCTTCGAATTTTTGGTTCTAGGACATGCCGGTTTCCTCACGATGTTTTCCTTCACCGTTTTGAGAGCAGTGGTGATGAAATAATTTACACAAAGTAAAGCGCCTGTCTGGGTTCGAACCTACGACCTACAATTCGTAAGTCGCGGCCGTTACTAAAGTCATAGATGGGCTGTATTTTGTGACTTAGCAATCTTGATAATTATATATGCCATAACTAAATATGCAACAGCTTATAGGCTCTCTACAAACATATTAAATCCGGATTTTCGTTTTCATACACAACAAAACACAAACAAATGTGTAGCATTAAGTATGATACATGTGTGCCCCACTGCCTCAGTTAGGGTATAGGGAGACGATACAGTGACCTATTTGAAGGGACGCCAGGGGTATTAAATATCCCATGGTTTACGTACGTTCCGCTGGTTTTAGGGGATGTTTCGTAAATAATTAACGAAAGTCTTTACTTGGGTATAGGGATTTTGTGGTATTTTGTTGCTGTAACTGTCGTGTATGTCAACATATTGAGTTCATCATAATCAGGCTATAATTTTCCCACTGCTGGGACACAAGCCGAGACGGAGTGGGTCGTAATCCACCACGCGGGCCCAGTGCGGGTTGGTAGATGTCACATGTCTTCGTAATTTTGGTTCTAGGACATGCCGGTTTCCTCACGATGTTTTTCTTCACCGTTTTGAGAGCAAGGTGCTGACATAATTTACACAAAGTATAGCGCCTGACTGGGTTCGAACCCATGATCTACAAATCGATAAGTCGCAACTGTTACCGCAGGGCCTACACTGCTCAATACTTGAGTTGGTTGGTTATAAATTATTTACAGTTTAATTTAGATAAAATATTGTAGCGGTATCTACAACGCCACATGCGAACAACGCGCCATACTGACGTCACGGAAATCCTGCATCTCGCAAGCAGAGTTTACCGCGCAATATAATATCATATATTTTACCTGATTTTGTTTACTGTAGTCGATCATGTACTTTTAGGCGTTTAGGTCCCGTAGTCCCCTTAAGGGCGTTTCCTATTTCCAAAAATTAGTTTGGAGCCCAAACTAAGAATGAAAAAGAACACTATTTGACAACAGTTTTCCATATTTGAAATGTGATTTTACCGTCCGAATAATTGAATTTTACACTTGTTTTGACAGATCTTCTACTTTCAGATGGGGCCGTATCTTCGTTGACGGACTTAGAGCGTAGCCCACCAGAAGCAACAACAGCAGCTCACGCCATTACACTGGGATAATTCTTTAAAGTATTATTAATTTATTTAATTAAATGCCCGATCATCCCGATTTAATATCCGTCTGCCTTCAAAGCGAGAGTGAATAGACATTTTCTGGGCACGCTCGTTCCATCATAGACCTCATCCATCGCTTTCCATCAGACGTGATCGAGGTCAAGTGTAGGTAGGCCCATTCAGCAATAATAAAAAAATTACTAACCTGAAACATTTCATCCAGATCTTCACCGTGCTTTTTCCATCCAGTTGATGATCATCACAACCCCTTATTTCTACGAAACAGTTACGTAGCATAGAGGGGTCCGTGGCTAAATAATAACAGCCGCACAGGTCGATCGATCAGGTTAAGCTACGCTTGCCGCGGTTGGTCTGTGGATGGGTGACCATCTTTACATACTGAGACCCCTCCGTGCCTTGGAAAGCACGTTAAGCCGTTGGTCCCGGCTGTCATTCGTGGATCTTTGACAGTCGTTACGAGTAGTCAGAGGCCCGAAAGTCTGACAACCAGTCTTACCAAGGGGTATCGTATTACCCAGTAACTGGGTTGTGGAGGTCAGATAGGCAGTCGCTCCATGTAAAATACTGGTATTCGGCTGCATCTGGTTAGACTGGAAGCCGACCCCAACATAGTTGGGAAAAGGCTAGGCAGATGATGAGTTACGTAGCATAGCTTACATAAGCCTATAATGTTCCCACTGCTGGGACACAGGCCTCCTTTCGGTTAGAGTGAGTGGGCCGTAGGTAATCCACAACGCGGATCTAGATAGATCTATGTCATATATCTTCGAATTTTAGATTCTAGGACATGCCGGTTTCCTCACTATATTTTCCTTCGTCGTTTTGAGAGCAGTGGTGATGATGAAATAATTTACACTTATTAAAGCGCCTGTCTTGGTTCGAACCTTCGACAAACTACTCGTAAGTCGCGTCCGTTAACACTGGGCCCCCATTGTTCCAGACACAGTTACAGTAACAAACACTACCTACTAATCCAAATCACTTAACAACTAATAATGAAACTGAAGTATACTCGAAGCACAATTTATCAACGCACAGTCATTATTAAAATATAAAAACCTCAAGAGCTGTTTGCAATATTTAAGCTCGGTACACACTACCACCTAAGGCTAAGAACACATCTGCCGTATCCGTCTCAGGATTATTATTAAACTCTTTAATAAAAGATTATTATTCAAGATGGCGGATTGGGTGCTCAAAGGGGTGGGACCAGGACATTGGTGGGACAAAATCTGAATGGAATATTTTTTTAAGAAGGGAATATAAAGGCCATTTTAAAAACGGTAAACTTGACCAGAAAATAAAGAGTCTACAGTTTTAGTTCATATTCTTGCATTTTAGACACACTAGTTACCGTTTCATATCCTAATTTAAAAAGGAGTAAGTAACAGCTATTACTTTGATCTAGGAAAACGTTAGGTATAGCGTCAGCATTGAAATGCAACAGACAAGATCTTTTTGAATTTTCAACTCATAAACTTTGTCTGGGGATAAGCAAAATCACGATAACATCAAATTGTATACAAACATACCTACTTTCCAAAACGAATACATCACTAACAAAAGAGACAGTCGGAAAAAAATTAAAAGCTTACAATGTATCAAACGCTCAAACAGGAGGCATCCATGTCCCGGTGACCGCTAAAAGGGCCCTACGCACACCGTATCGAAAAAAAAACATACAAAACGTCTTTTTACCCTTAGGGAACCGAACAGCTGCGCTTTTGTATAACAATGATACAGCCGTGTTATTTCCACCAACCCGGGGCAATCGACACACTGGGCTGTTAACCGACCTTGTAAAAACACCCGTGCAATACTCCGCAATACTTCAAATAAAGTGACTACTAAAATTGGCTGCGCACTGCATGCCCTTTGTTAAAAAGTCACGCTTCATTTGGGTCAAAATTGTGTCCTTTTTGTTATTCCGAACATCGTGATGAGTGTAAAAATTGTTTGTATTGTCGCATTTTTATTTTCTTTCGATATTAAAATGTTATTCATCATAATATTTGAATAAACATTGTGTTGATTAAACACACATGAAATTGCATCATCGCCATTTTGAAAATTAGAATAAAGAATCGAGACACAATAGAAGTTTTATGTGCGACGATCGCAGTGACAATTTCATTTGTGTTCCATTTTCGAGGCGGGATATGTGATTGGTTGGCGTTTGGTGACAAATGGGCGACAAAGTGTCGCGCCAACCAATGAGAGCGCGGGAACGCGATGACTGCCGTCGACCGGAATAATGTGATATGAATAGCGGTAGATGTCATTACGCCGTGGTGACAGTTTTTATGTAGTCAGAGATGCTATTATCTCTTTAGGTACTCATTTTGTGTACAACAGCCTTGTATGGGAACTGACTTTATTTATCTACATGGAGGCAACGTTTATTAACTTAAAAAAAGTTAAGTTAGTATGGCTAATATCTTTTAATTATGTAAGTACAGTTTTTAAGCTTGCCAAATATGTAAACAACAATGGCCGCTCAAAATTGAAAAAAATCGATATACAAGAGCATTTATTTTAAGTAGGTAATGGTTGTCTTCGTCTAAATCTCCGTAATCACATCACTATCAAGCACCTAGCGTGTCGCCTAGTTGGAAAACACGCGCGATTACAGATCTTTATGTACCACATTACACGGTAAAACTGTTTCGTTCGCCCATAAAGCCGACACTGTGTCGATCGTCGTTTAGATTAGGCTTGGCACTCAATTTCGTCAACTAGTGGGTCAGAGGTGATTATGGCTGGATACAGGGGTTGTAACGGGGGGTGATATTTTAATGTTAGTTGATAATGGGGTAATAGGAAATTGTAGAGGTGATACGGTCGGTTTATAGAGGTCAAAAGGATTTTGCCGTGAGGTTGATTACCGAAGTGATAAGATATCCTTCTTTACCCTTTCAAGCTAATGACGATGTAGAAACTGACTCTTGAAAGTAAGTTTGTCAAACTGCAGGTTCCTTCGTACGGGCGCTTTTTTAAGGGGATTACAGGACCTAAACGCAAAAAAAACGCAAGTTTTAGAAGCACTAAAAGTATAATATGATCGACTACAGAAAAATATATGATATTCTTCAGGATATATGCTAGGTAGATAGTGTGTTGAAATCATAATAGGTAAAACAAATTTGATACGATAGAAAAAAATCATGAAGATACCTCTAAAAACTTTAAAAACCATACTAATATGCATACAATATTTCTGATTTTTTGTCAGACTATTCTACCTACAAGCAACATACTAAAGCACTAGTGTTTTATTTTTTTATTCCAAACAATTAATCAGTACGTTGAAAATCCAGTGCGCGACAAGACATCGTCAGTGGATACGAGGATTTAGTGTAAAAACTCCGATAGATAGCTAGCCTCTATGATAAATTAGTTAAGTTCTAAACCAAATTGCCTAGGTTCCGGTGTTTCTAAATTTGCCAAAGATGTAAACAACAATGGCCGCTCGAAATTGAATAAAATCGATATACCTACAAGAACATTTATTTTAAGTAATGTTTGTATTCGTCTACATCTCCGAGCTAACTATACCTACACGAAAACAAACATTACTTAAAATAAATGTTCTTGTATATCGATTTTATTCAATTTCGAGCGGCCATTGTTGTTTACATCTTTGGCAAATTTAGAAACGACAGACCTTAGACAAGTTGTGATATTAAAAGGGGTCATACAAGATTAATCTGATAAACAAAATATAAATTACAATCAGTCAAAACAACTCTCTACGCAACTTAAATAATTACCCAATCCTAGTTTCCACCCCTTATCAGTTACAACCAACGTTACCCTCATAAAACGTTGTTACCCCCTTACGGCAATTACCCGTAAAGATGACAGACTTCGATACAGCGATGTCATTTGTTATTTTTTTACTTGTTGACATGAAAAACGTGTTGATTGCCGTTATTATGGCGATGGTGTGTGATAAGCGGAGCCGCCACTTAAATCATATTTTGTAAATACGGTGAAAATACTGTGTTAATGATATTGTGTTGTGGTAATGTGATTATGGTAGTTTTTTTTTTTTTTGTTGATGATCTTTATTTATGTACTTTTTTGACGACTGAAAAAGTCTGTGGCATGGGATTGCATGCAAATAAAGCCTTTAATAATGTGAACCTTTCAGATATGCAAAGTAGTGGGCTGTTAAGTACTGGACCAAATCAATCTAGTACAGTAGACAAATATTGTATCATCGACTCGAAAAGATGAAGATGAGATAGGTACAGTCAACAGCAAAAGTAGATGATGAAAATCAGAAATTCAATACTAATTTGAACGGAGTTCGCGTCAGAACTGTGTGGCGTCGAAGTGATTCAAAAGTAGGTATGTGATTGTAAATTATACCAAACATTTACTACTAGTAGGTACAGCTGCCATTATATTCGTGATCAGTTTTGACTCCAAAAGTGACTCCAAAATTTCATCATCTACTTTTGCTGTTGACTGTACCTACTTATAGCCTTAGCCAAAAACAAGGGCCTATTTAGTTATTTGAAGGAATCGTACCAGTAAACTTTGTAGTAAGAAGCTGGTAACCGTAAAATGCCGATACATACAACTGGTCTCTTTAGAGTTTACAGAATGATATTTGTAGTGATAGATAAAACTACTACTTACCCATATTCTCATTGCACATTACATATAGAAAGCAGTTCGTTCAGAATCGTTTACTGAATCGATTTCTTTCATTTTGAATATAGGTATTTAATTTTTATCCCAACAATAATTAAAGATACGCAAATTACAGTCACACTTATGCTGTACAGTCAAAACAAACCAAAAAGGTGGCGGGCATGCGTGTCCGCCATTTTGAAAAAAAAATTAAATGGTGCCAGGCTCCATATAAAAATCTTCAATCCTTTTTGTAGTATGCCCACAACTTTCTGCCACAATCAGTACTAACTGGTTTAATAAATAACCAATGTTTTATACATAATAGTAGGCATAGGTAGGTACCTACTCAGCACTGGGATGAAACCCAACTCTACTCAACCATAAATGCAACATGAACGGAAACCGACAAACCCATACACCTTTAAACAGAAATCGATCTAATAAACGCCAACCAAACATGATTTTCCCAAACACTATGATTCGTTACAAATACCAACATAGTTAGTAGGCTCTAAACATGTCCAAACAAGTATTTCCGTGGGACTGTCGTAAGAGCCAAAACTGGGCACTATTTGTACAAACATTACCGGCACTTAGAGGGACATGATGTTCTATAATTAGCGTTACCGAGCTGGTTTGTGGGGTTGCTAGCGTTGAAGTTTTTAAATTCCCAAAAATACAGTATTTTTCGTCACCTTTTTTGATAAAATGTTCCATGTCCGTCAATAAAATAATGTAATTTGGTCATAGGTTTTTATTATTATTTTTAAAATGTTTATCTTTTCTATAGATTCTTTTATATTTTGTGAAAGTGAGAACGTTGTAGGTCTTGTAGACTGTAGATCTGTAGACCATGTTCTATTTTGTTAAGTACATGGTAAGTACTTAATTGTTGACAAGTCTACACTTCTGACGCTTCATAAGTGGGTACTTATGAAATGTCAGAAGCTAGGTGTGGTTCATGTGAAATAAAAGATTTTGAATCAAATAAAAAGGCTGAAAAATGGTTGGTAGAAATTGTATATCTGCAAAGCAAAAAGACTGATTCAACTTGGGTTTGAAAAAAAGGCTATGAAGTCCTGAGCTTCGCTAACAATGACAGTTCTTTATTAGAATAGGTTTTCCACCAGTTCAGCACAAAATTTTACTGCCAATATTTTTTTAGGATAATCAAATTGTATAAACCCATTGGTGTACACCGCGCAAAATGTCTAATCTCCCATATCTCGCAGAGTACACATAACATACCACCAAAATGAGAGTCAATTTTCCATCTAGCAACACAGCGATGTCGACATGGTCTATTTAATTATAACTTCGTGATGAACAAGTTTAGATCAGTGAGATTCGTTAACGGCTCGCCAGTGTCAATCGCTAAGACAATACGTTAGCATGATCTTACGTGAGAGTTTTAGGTACTTGTACTGGGTAAGATCGTACTTGAGTTTGGTACTTACAACCTTAGAATTTATTTGGAGTTACAATGTAATGTTTCTTTGTAATTCTTGAGACGATTTTTCACGAACTTTATGAGACGACTTGTAGAACTGAAAGATTTAGGTTTTCTTTCAGTTCCTAATGAAAAAGTTATCAACTGTCCCAAACAAAACCGTAATTCGGACTCGACCCAAATGTATGGGACGGCTGATTATTTTTTCACCTAAGTAAGTTTTTTCTAAGTATACGTAGACTTAGTGCTGGCGTTATGTGCAAGGAATAAAATTGATTGCCCTACATGGACCTGTTTTTATAAGAAGAAAAACTTTGTATTTCGTTCATGAACAAGGAGTACCTGCTGCACTGAGTCCTTTTAAATATTATCACAATTCCCTATATTCCTAAAAATACTTAAACGTAAAACTAATTTACAAAAAATCCACAAATACCCACAAACCCACCGCATTGGTACTTCACACATCTGGCTATGTATAATTAAGGTAAATAAATAAATATCGCAAGTTTATTGTGTCACAGACTTATTCTTGCACCCACCATTTTGAATTGACCCCCCATCCCTCGCACATCGCTAAGCGAATGAGACGTTTGAGGCATTTTGAATTTGGAACGTAAAGGTCGGGCTACACTGGTCTTGTAAGGCCTTGTCACTGTGGAAGGCGACATGTGGCACCCATTTGTTTGGATAAATAAAGCCGTATTCACAACGTTGGTCGCCCACCATATGCTGTTAACTATATTGTAGGTGTCTCACAAAACATTCCGCCGTTATTTCTAGAACAAAATATGTAGACTAAGAAAATTGCTGTCAAAATGGGTGAATTAAGTTTACAGACTTTTTTAAACGTGTGGCGGTGTTTGCGGTAAAACGAGCGAAAAAAAAGACAAATGAACGTTAATTTGTTTCTTTTTTTTCATGTCGTGTAATACCTATTAATTTTGCTGTCGAGTTGGAATAATGGTAGGGATGGAGTACCTAAGTGAGGATTGGTGACAATTTCCTTACATAATGTGATTGGTAGGTAGATATTTACACCTGTGGTTACAGCAGTATTTACATAGGTATCAATGTAGGTACTTAATCGCTTCATTATTTACTGTACCTATGTATATTTTTGTAATAATTTGCTGCTCTCTCTCTTTCTTATCTTCTTCGTGCTATCGCTGGCTCGACAGTTCTTCAACTTTTGTTGGCTCAAAACTTCACCACTTCCACGGCGTTATCGGTGGCAGCGCAGAGGTCACTTTGGCTGCATGTTTTGGGGCACAGAGGGCAGGATAGGAGGTGGAGCATAGTTTGTGACTCAGCTCCAAATCTACACCCTGCTGACGTTCCGTCGAGGTAGCCCCTCTTTACGAGGTTCAGCTTACACCTTCCCACTTGGATTCGGAGACGGATCAGGGACTTCCAAGTGGACCACGGAAGGTTAGACCCTGCGGAAGATGTTCGTTTGGTGGTAGGTAGATAGTGAGTAAGTAGTTGGGGGAACGTACCCTACCATAGTTTAGACCGGGTTACCTGGTAGAGACCATTTAACTTCTACATAAATTAATAAGTACCTGCCTACTGAAAACTGACTGTCGATCTTTCTCATCTCAATATTTTCTTCACGATGATCAAGTAGCCTAAACGTTCGGCCGTCACGGTATGGTTTTTAAGAACGACTTATTGTGAAAACCATATTTATTAAACCATAGCACTTATAACTACTTCCTGACGGTGGTAACGTCCCGCACTTCCGATTTGTGGGTCGTGGGTTCAAACCCAGGCAGGCACTTTACGTTGCGTAATTTAGTTCTTCACCACTGCTCTCAAAACGGTGAAGGAAAACATCGTGAGGAAGCCGGCATGGCATATCCTAGAACAAAAATTCGAAGACATGTGATATCTACCAACCCGCACTGAGCCCGCGTGGTGGATTACGGCGCACTCCCTCTCACCGTATGCCATAACTAAGATCTATGACTTAAAAATGCTAGCTAAGTACCCTTTTTTTTATGGATGGGAATTCATCTAATGACTCCTCCCGCTCTGGGTTTAGCGGAAGGGAGTGTCAGACTCTTACTGACTAAAACCCACCCGTGTTCCTTCCTTAGCCCTTTATGTTCCGGGCAGCGGTAACCCTTTCGGACAATCCCGCTGCAGCTAAGTACCCCTAGGCTACAAATCTTAGTTTATTTTTGTACCAATCTGTCAGTTTTATCAATCTAATAACCTAAGTGGTACTCGCCACTTATTCAAATACTTCACCACAAAAAAACAACAACAAAATGAAACCCAGCAATAGATCAAAATAAAGCGTCGGCCACACTGCGATACTTAGCGACACGCGAACGGTTAATATATTAAAATCGCAGCGACAATCGCAGACTGTTTCACGGTGCCGATAGTAATCTAACCACCCAGTTAAACGTGCATGAATTTATTAAAGTGTAGACTTTTGTTTTTTTTTTTTGTTTTACTGAAAAATGCAAAAATGCTTTGACGGAAAATGCAGTTTGAGTTTTTCCGTATGGAATTAATTACGTGGTTTTATTATGAACATTTTTAGAAATGCTGCAATACAAATCGTAGCCTTTTAGGATTTAACCTTGACAGGATGCATTTTTGGATGTGTTTCAATGCTAGTTTTTGGTATTTAGATACATGGATATTTTGTATTATTTTCAGGCATGCAGAGTCAAATTGCTAGTATCTAATCGATTATAAATTGAAATGATTAGTAGTTGCGTCACCCATAATTTTGAAACAAATTATGTTAAACTGCAGCTTTGTCTAACTAGTCATTCTCCACCCATAATTTTCGAACTAAGGTAACACTGCGCGGGATACTAAAAGTAAGGCAACTCAGTATATACAGTTGAGCTCTTAGTCTGAAGCCTCAACTCGTAATGAGCCTCATGCGGTACAGTTTGATCGTTTTTGAGCTATCACAAGCAAAACTATGTCGCTTATAGTTTTCTCGAAAAAGTATATAAGTGGTTGTAAACCCATCGACTTAAAACTAAACTCTATTTCAAACTTTAATTCATACAATCCACCCTATCCTTTTCATACTTGCGACTAAAGACAGCGACAATCGCGGACTGTTTCACGGCACTGATAGTAATCTAACCGCCCAGTTAAATGCGCATAATAATCGCAGTGTCGGGATATTATGCGATGGAAGATAAGGGTTATAAGAATGGAAGGGTTATGAGGGTGTCGCTTTTGGAGGTGGGCAGAATTTCAGGATTGATTAGCTTTCTGTTTTTTTTTCTATTCGATAAATATGATAATTAAGCTGTTACTGGGCTGAATGGGGGAAGTACACACGGCTACACATCAAGATATACATAACCAGTAAGTATAAGCTGACTTCTGATTGTACGACAAGCCTATACAATGCGAGGTCAGCGAAAACTGGAAATGTATAGCTTGATGTGTAGCCGTGTGTACGTTCAAAGAGCGATAAATATTAGGCAATTTTTACACAAATTGCTTTTCTATATAACGGGCGCATGTCACCTTTTCGAACTGCCATTTCATTCAAATTGTTGGCATTGAAGAACTCAAAAATCATAAGCTGCACGGAAAAATTACCTTAAGTTGTTTATCATATTTATTTCTTGACTGTACGATAATGTGTTGCGATTAGTCGTCAGTGCGTTGAAATATTTTATTATAATATTTATTTATTTTTTATAAATTGAATCACATTATTTTTCTGGTTTTGTCATAATTTTTATGTGTGTTATCATGATAACACATAAAAATTATAACAAAACACACAACTCTTTTTAACAGATCTGTAAGAGATAGAACAAACTAAAATCCAAAGAAAAAAATGATTTTCCTGAAAATAATACTCCGACATTCGCCCCACGATTTTTCCATCATATCTAAATATCATGTTACAAAGACCCATAAATTTTCTTCCACCGAATTTTCCCCTCCATTCCTTAGCACGCGAAGGCTCGCACTTTGTATACAACTTCCGGTGGCCGGCCGGTTCCGGTCCGGACAACTTGGCCGGAAGCCGGTCGTGCAGGCTCTATGTCACCTTAAGTATGTGTTGTGATTAGTTAAAATTTATGGTTATTGTAACCATGGCATGTAATTACGTCTTAATTTATTTATTAGTAGGTAGGTATCTAATAATAATGAAGCTTGAAATGGGAATTAAGTTTTAATTAGGAGGGGTTGTAGATTTTAATTGTTTTTTGTTGAGTTAATATTAATGGAGTTACTTAGTTGTTTATGTCTCAATGGAAAAACGTTATTAAGTGCAAAACTATAGGGACACTGACATTTCTGTCTCGTTGATCTCAGCAACGATCAATGTCAAAAACTTGTCAAAAATGTAGGGAAATAAGAGGTATTTTTGACAGATTGAGATTAGACTGAAACGTTCTTAAAATTACGAGAATTGCCTCTCTGATTTCATACCTCCCTTTGTCACATTAAATGACAGCCAAAGAAAGCAAATATCTCTTGCCAATAATAATTCAGCCTCGAATACGACATTCCGTTTGAAATCGTCCCAAAACACATAAAATTCACAAAATTATTTTCTCACATTACCGACTGGTTGGTTCGAGTCTTCGACCTCTATTCATAACATTCATGTCATCACAACTGTTCACCAACTTATCATCAATCATCGCCAAACTACAAAACATTTAAATGGGAACCTTATATAAGTGAAAATAAGGTTTGTAGAGATTGAAAATGGTGGTAAAGTCACCGTGGTATTTTGATGACTTTGGTGTTTATAATATAAACAACTGCCGATCGAAAATAGATATTGTCGTTGTCACTTTAAGGCGTTAAACAAACGAACGACTGAACCGTTATGGTGTGGTCGGAGGACCACTTGAGCACTATAATACTTTAGGCCGCGTACGGATTTGCGATTTTATGACTTTAGATCTGTGTTGTTTTAGTTTGTGGATCGAGAGAAAATAGTAGTCGGATCAATGTTGTTTGTTTTACGACTTGCTGCTTCGTTATAATTGATTTTGATTCAAATATTCGTGTAAATTCTAACAACTATCACAGGTTTTAGAAAATAGACACCGTGTGTATAAAATTGACGTTGAGAAAGAAAGAAAGAGAATAATTGAAGCTTATTTTAAAGTGTTTTCGGCTTTTTTCCGAAACCATGTGCGGTCTACTTTCAGTCAGGGAAATTAACTGTTATGCGAATTGACACACTAGGTCAATTTGCCGTGTTATAGCCATTTCACACAACCGCTCTTTAACGGTTCAACGGTACTCAAATCACGGCTGTCATTCTTTAATGACAGCTGTGATTTGATTAGACAGACAACTTAAGTTGGTAGTCAATTTGCTTAACAATTACTTTCCCTGCATTGACTTACATGCGACTCGTACAATCTATTTCCCTGTCTTTACTTACAAGCGACTCGTACAATTTAAATAGTACTTATTTCATTATTTTTGTTACATTTACTTATCTAACTTAACAATCAAGTGGGCAGACTCACAGGTAAACAGAAAGCGTGACACAAGATAAGAAATCGCGTCAACTAAATCGCAACTCTCTCCGCGACAAAAGTAGGCTTTAATTAGATGCTTATCAGACGACCACCCACAGTGCACCAACGCAGCGACACGCTCGTTGCGACACTGCGTGAGTCAACAACTTGTCGGCTGTGTGGGAGGAGCTTTATGTACCGTTGACGTGTGACACCGCTTCAAAAGTAAGTGTGATCATATCATTGTTGAGGGCGGGAAATGGTCAAAGGCTCTTGAGTATCTTCTTTAGTGACAGTATAACGTTTGAAGATGGGCATACCTACCTATGTGGTCTTCAATTTATTTGGTTAATTTTGTAAGTATTCTATAATGTTGAAAGTGGATTTACTCTTTTGTTATTTTCTCAAGAAACTTTTATATTTTCTCATATTTATTGTGATTACACGCAAAAAAAAATACTTTTTTTTTTTTGCTAATCTTCTACAGGGTTATTGGTAAAACATTAACAACCTCTCAGAACTATATTACTAACATTATAAATAACAACTTTTGTTCTATTACTTTTATTAATTCATCAGACTTTCATACTAAGAATAGGTAGCCCAGCATACAAAAATAAAAATATTTCAATTCAACGAATTTAAATACTCGATTTTCTGTAACGAACTCTAGGCGAAGCAAAAGAAGCGCTAATTAGGTAAAAAAACTCCCGTGTCTAGTACCTATAAAGTTCAGCGGAGGGGGACGGGGGTTAGATAGAACAACAAAATCTTAAAGGTTTGTTTTTGGTAAATGTATTATGTTTTGTAAAAAGTCATAGAACAAAATTGTTTACGATGTTAGTAATCCAGTCCTGCAAGGTTGTTAGCGATTCACCAATAATCCTGTGTAGGTATGCGTGAGCCTAAGATCAACCTCTGCGCATTATTATTATTATTTTGTTTTTTATTGCTGAATGGACACTCTCTTGACCTCGATCACGCCTGATGGAAAGCAATGAATGAGGTCTATGATAAAACGCGCGTGCCCAGAAGATGCCTAAGGCATAGGAACTCCCACGCATCGACGAAATACAGCAGGCTGCTTGACGCCGGACTCCGGTGGGAACAGTGGTCGCAAACCAGGCGGGCGTTAGCCCTACCACCGCAAGGAAGAATTGGCCAGTCAAATAAGGTGTTGGGTGAGACTGTCCAGGACGCGCCGAGAACTCGGTTCAGTTGAGTAACTGGCGGAACAAACTGCGCTACACGAGGAGGCTTCTTCATGCATCCCAAAAAAAGATGAAGACTTGAGACTTGTTCTTGACTTTGTTGATTGAAGTCTTACACCTTTTCTAGAATATCTACTTAAAAACATCAGAAGATATTTACCTTGTCACCAACTTTAATCAATCTGCCTAGCCTTTCCAGTACTATGTTGAGTTTGTTGTTGTTGTTATGGTGAGCTTCCAGTCTAACCGGATGCAGCGGAATACCAGTATTTTACATAGAGGGACTGTCTATCTGACCTGCATAATCCAGTTACTGGGTAACATGATACCCCTTGGTAAGCCTGGTTGTCAGACTTTTGGGCTTCTGACTACCCGTAATGACTGTCAAAGATCTATGTATTTATGACAGCTGGGACCAACGGTTTAACGTGATTTTCGAAGCACGAAGCGATTTTGATGTGTAATGAATGGTCACCCATCCACGAACCGATCGCGGCATGCATAGCTTAACCTTTGATCGACCCGTGCTGCTGTTATTATTTAGCCACGGGCCCCTTACCTGTCAGCAACTTCCCCAACCACAACACACGTCACATTGCAGTATAAAACTGATTTTGAAAACCAGCGTCAGGCACTAGTTGTCTGGCATTTTAGCTGAACTGGGCCCTTTTGGTGCAGCCGTGAGGCACACTGTCCTGCTAATTTCTTACATCGGACTTTACACTTTTTTATTTGTTTTTATCTGATGTATGTCTCTGGTGTACTGTGTGTCTTTTAGTCTGTGCTAAATAAATGTATTTTCTATCTTTCTTTTACCATTCCTAAATTTGCAACAGTCATACAAATGCACTACAATATCAATATGTACATATTATGCTTGCCATTCTCCATTTAACGTTACACAGCACAACACATTAACAAATGATAGTGTCGTATGTACAGTCGTAAAACTGTTACATTCGCCACCTTGAACCATCGCCATGTGTGAACTTGCCATTAGCACTCACTTATTAGTTTGCAGTCCTCTCAAGTTTATGTTACATGATGGAATATTATGAGTTATGGTTGTTGTAAAGGGTTTTAAAGGTGACAATATTGTTGCTGGTTTGTGGTTAAAGAAAATTGATTTTTTTATCTCAGTCAATGTACGTAACTCTCACGGTAAGATAGCATAATCAGCCTGTAATATTCCCTCTGCTGGGTCACAGGCCTCCTCTCTTCGATAGGGAGTGTGCTGTAATATACCACGCGAGCCTGGTGCGGGTTGGCTGATGTCACATTTCTTTGATTTTTTCTAGGACATGCCGGTTTCTTCACGATGTTTTCAGTTAATGTGGAAGGGAACACAGACGCTGGTAGATTATTTTGTCCTTTGGTAGTTCAAAACTATTGTATCTTGCCCAAACAATAACACACTTAATGATTTTAGAAGGGCATCGCCATTCACTATTAAAAACGAATTCTACATTGTCCTAAATGTGATTGTTAGCTCTCAAGTCGGCCTTCGGGGCTTCTTTACTGAACATGTAATTAGAGCATTTAAATACATCGTACGCTATCAAGTACAAACTCTAAATCGTTTAGCTGCACGCCACCACATCGATTGTTAGGCTATGTGAGGCTCTACTAGCAAATATATTCAGCAAGGGGTGCATTAAAAATGCAAGTGTGACGGTACCTACCTACTTGATTTGACCAGCCATCTGGAGCTGCAAGCTCTGCGGGGCTACTTTCTAGTCCTTCAATGAAGATACGGGCCCGTATAAAAGTAGTTGATCCATCAAAACAAGTGACAAATGATCTGCCTTTCCAAGCCAATCACAGATAGCCATGTCTCAAGAAACAGTCCAGAATGTTTCCACTGCTGGGACACAGGCCTTCTTTCTGTGAGAGGGAGTGGGCCGCAATCCTCCAGTGCTGGTTGGTTGATGTCTCATCTCTTCGATTTTTTGGTTCTAGATTGTTCGGTTTCCTCACGATGTTTTCCTTCATCGTTTTGAGAGGAGTGGTGATGAAATAATTAACACAAAGTAAACCTATGACCAACTCGTAAGTTGCGGCCGTTACCACTAAGCCGACACTGCTCTCATGATTAATGCAACTGGTAAAAAATCAAGTCTGGGCCCTGATTCACTATGACCAATTAACAATGCCTTAGCAAATCCCGCCAATATTTAATTCACTCTGTCATAGAGAACACGTAACGGCCCCTGTTCCAGTCTCAAATGAGAATAATTTCACGAAGTTTTAAACACAAAGGCCCAGAGACCTCTACTGACTTCGCAACCACCAATCCTTACATGATTAATGTATCGTCGTCCGTCCATTTGTCTTCTATTACTGACGTTAATTGGTGTGTGATTACCACCAAGGTTATACCGAGGTCGCCATTGCAATATGAACTTGATTTTAAATAAAATATTCTATTCTTCATTCACTTGTTAAAATCACTTGAATGGGAGGCCTTAGTCCATTGTGTGGTCTTCAATTGAATTGGGTTTAGTCAATGTAATATTATTTTAATCGTTAGGTAAGAGGTTGAAATTGAAGTTAGTAGGGCGTTTGTTTTAGATGTAATGAATGAAGTTGTCGAATCATCTGCAATAATAATTAGCGAAAAATTTGGATTCACCTTTGGAAAAGGGAGGATCCTCCGACCAGACGGGTGTTGTGTCTGGCGGGCAACTACCCAATGTTTAATGTCGGGCCGTTGTATCTATGCTAGTTGCACGGTAAACTCTGCTTGCGAGATGCAGGATTTTGCGTGACGTCACTATGACGCGTTGTTTGCATGTGGCGTTGTAGATACCGCTACAGAACCATCGAATCATTTTCCAGTTTTTCGCGTTTGTGATCATTTAGAGATGCATCTTTTTGCATGGCTGGCGCTGTATGACCGAGATACCTGTATCTCCTGACTGAGAGTCCTGACTCTTTCTAGTTCGGCTACAGATCATAATCAGCCTACAATGTTCCCACTACTGACACACATGCCTCCTCTCTTCGAGAAAGAAGTAGGCTAATAATCTGCCACGCCGGCCCAGTGCGGGTTGGTAGATGTCATATGTCTGTATGGTTTCCTCACGATATTTACCTTCACAGTTTTGAACAGACCACAGATTTATTTACTGCAAAGTACTAGCCTATAAGTATATGTAATCCGAAGTATTATTTTTGGTGAAATCCATTATTTTCTCATAGTATTCATTGTATACGACACAAAAAGTGCTCTAAAAGCGCCACTTTACATAAAATTACTCCCTTGTAGACGTCGCGTTTTATATCCGTAGCCACCCAAGTAAAAGCCCCAACACACGACTTAACAGATGCCATGCCATAACCGTTTGTCCAAACAACGCAGCAACCCCCGTGGTTGACAACGCATCATGCGCCGACCACTGTAAACAGCGTTTATTATCACGATCGTAAAACGCAGCGTTTATTAGCGCTGTGTGGGTGGTCCCTTATAGTTCATGTGAACAAATTATGAGGCTATGAAGGAAGCGGATGATGACCAGCAAAGATGATGAGTGAAGATGTTTGTGCTACCCAGTGTCCATTTTTTTAATGACCAGATTTTTGAGACTATGGGCGGGTGTTTCACGTCCACTTGATGCACGCGTATATGTCAAAAATGGCGGTAACTATCGTCAAACCAAAAAAAACGTTGTTTCAAATTACAATTACAATATTATAGCAATTTTTTCCGCTTAGTTTATACTGATGATGTTTTAATAACTTCCTGTCATTGATATTTACATAGCAAGTAGTGCCTATGAATCTGTGTGGGGTAGGTACTACTTACTAAAAAGTGTTAGTTTTGTTTTCTTTCTATTGGAAACTGTATCACAGTAGGCACCTATAAATATAAGATCACTTCCTACCTATAAGATCACGGTCTCATATTGGTGTCAAATGTTTTGTTTTTTTAACCCACGCTTTATCTCGCTGTTTTAATGGCCACGTGACAGGAATAGCCAATGAGTTCAAGTGTTTAGATTTAGTATTATGGACCAAAATAACTTGCCTATAGTACTAATAATTAGGTAAATGAAGGCTGCAAACTTTCTTGATAGAATTTACAAACAGATCGGATCGGTCAGATATTAGGAATGCAATAGGATCGGATATGACAAAATAATACAATACAACTTTCTTATACCTACTAGTTTATAGGTTTTATCACATTCGCTTAAAATCTTTTTATAATGAATAAATTAAGTATTATTAATTGTAATCGTGCAATAGGAGAGGCCTATGTCCAGCAGGAACTGCTATAGACTGATGATAATGATGAATTAGTAATCACAAAAAAGATTAATAATCACCGTATCCAATAAAAATAAGACAAGAAAAACGATTTGAATCGTTTTATTTACAGAAATCACGCTAATATTATAAAGGCGAAAGTTTGTGGAGGTGTGTGTTTATAATATAATATGTTTGTTACTTCTTCACACTCAAATGGCTGGACCAATTTTAATAAAATTTTGTATGGAGGTAGCTGACACCCTGGATTAACATATAAGCTACTTTTTATCCCGATATAAAACTTATGCGGGTGAAACCGTGGGGCGCAGCTAGTTAACTCTAAAATCCAACCAAAACTACATGAAAGGTGCTAAAATATTTAGATGTGTCTATAAAGCAATCAACAGAAAAAAAACTTCAGGTATTCTATGTGTAAAATACGGAAGTTTGTTATATGTATTCGAGACAGAATATTTTAGATGATTTCATAAATCAGCATTCAAACAAAACTGCTACCAGAAAAAAAAACCTTTTCATCTCATTTTTCTTCAAGTTGCTACATCCGAAGCCATTCCTACGTCTCGTTTCATTGAAATGAAATGAAATGAAATTGTTTATTCTGTGAATAGGATATCGGAACCACTTTTACACGTCATATTATAAAATAAAATAAAAATAAGCTAGATGAGGTCGGCGTTTCCTATCTGATTACTCTGAAAAGAAAGCCCGAAACAAACTTAGATGTCACAGTCTTTTTTAAAGTCCAGACATAATCTTGGTCTTTAAAAAAGACTGTGAAAGTCCAGACATAATCTTGGTGTAGCGGGATCATCCGAAAGGGTTACCGCTGCCCCGGAACATAAAGGGCTAAGGAAAGGAACACGGGTAGGTTTTAGCCAGTAAGAGTCTGACACTCCCTTCCGCTCCACCCAGAGCGGGAGGAGTCATTAGATGATTTCCCATCCAAAAAATAAAAAAAAAGGCATAATCTTGGTCGGATCATGTGGAGATCATGAAGAATGTCTGATATATGGTCTTTTCCATTTACATAGCTTGCAAGTAATCCAACGCAACTCTCACTTCTCCGCCTAGATTTACCAACCATATCCTAGCATTTACTATAAATCTAGAATCCCAATCACAGCCAGTAGCCGATAGCCGACAATAACGCAATCAATAACGAACCAATAGCAATTAAATACTCGGTTAACCCCTGATCTTCCATCGCACTCCTCATTTCAAGAGCCGTCACACTAACGAGTTGGTCTAAGCTTTCACAACCCATCATAACACCGGAAAACATAGGAATTTGAACCTTGTTTTGAAAGCCATAGAGATGATGAGGTTTGAGGGTTTGGGTGTAATAAATATCCTTCCCGATTTTATGATGACAATTAAGCATGTTTTATAGTTTTATAACACGGTCTCATACTGTCAACTTCTGGGAAAACGGTGTAACATGAGGGTTGTCATTAAGGATTGTAAAGGAGATGACAGTGTCGTAACAAGCCTTATAATGAACGCCATTTTATGGCCGCCGGCGCGGGCGCAACGTATAGTTCGGATAGCTCAACTCTTTATTTTGGTTCTGGCTTCTGGTATTGTGGTGTTTATTGCTCATAAAAATAGCGTGTGAAATGAAGATATCTTGGGATTTGTTGGAGTTGATTTGTCCTGTAAGAGATGCCGATGCATTATGCCGATACACAGTCTCATATAGAGTAATAAAACCATTGTGATAAAACCTTAGCTAGTTACGCCTCTACCAATTAAGTTTAGTTTTAGTTTTTGTCGGTTTCAATCTATAAATAAAATTAAATAGTCTGTTGGTAATGTCAAAATAACAACTTTTTACTAAATGCATATGAAAGTATACGGCACTTATAACAAACATTTTTTTTTTCTTTCTGTCTGTCTGGTTGTTCCGGTTAATCTTCGAAACGGTTGGACCGATGTTCACTGGCAGATAGCTGATGTTATAAGGAATAAATTAGGTACCATTTATTTTAGAAAAAGAATTAGTAAAGAGACACATTGGTGCCGATTCTGTTGTTCACAAACTAAACTAAATTTAAGTTCAGTGCATCTTATTCTTTGTATTTCATTAAGAAAAGGACAGAAGAGTTTAGTCCTGTCAAATTAATCAGCGATTGACGTAATTTTAGTAGGCAAGTTTTTAATCAAGTCTAAACTTGTATGGAGTAGTGTAAAATTTATCTTCTGTCTTTTTCTTAATGAAATAGAAAGAAAAAGATGCACTGAATTTAAATTTAGTTTAGTTTGTGAACAAGGAAATCGGCACCGGCAACATTATTGCTTTCCGACATCGACACGAACGAAGTCGCGGATACAGTTAGTTATAACTTATACACACAGCTATAGACATCATAAGATTTAGCATAATTATTGTTTTGGTAGTATTGAACATTTGATATTTCTGCGTGACTAGGAAAATCCATTCATTGGCCGAAGTACAAGGTATGTTATATTTGGACTGTACGAATGTACCTTTTTAGTGTATCTTAAAACACCTTAAACTTCAGGTTGTTAGTTCGTCAAAATTCAGTTTCATAATTTTCAGTGCTCTCGTTTTTCTTCTACAATCTAGTATATTTCAACTTAAACATTTTATAAGATATAATTTATTCCAGGTTGTACAAAACAAAGTTCTCAAGCATATTTAAATCATAGGTCTTACGCCGACAGTATCACCCTGGGCAGATGCGATCACTACGAACGAATACGTTGACATGCGTAGGAGCATTCTACGCTAATTTAACATTACTACACAAATCAACTTTAACACAACCTCTTAGGGTCCAATTTCATTTAACCTGTTCAAGACCTAGGAGAAAATCTTAGATGAATCATTTTATTGGATACATTCAAAAGCCAACATTAAGCTGGACTCGTAAGACTCATTTCTGATAAACGTCAAAATCTTTCACATCTCCACCGTTTGGCACAGCAGACTTATCAATGCCTTCTTCAAAGACCTTATATGTAAGTGCCTAAGGCTTATTGTTCTTTGACTGGTCAGCTTAATGAGTTTTCAAAGAAGGTAGTGTTGCTTTCGGCGCATGAGCACGACGTCCCCAGTAGGCACATATGTGACGTGTTTCACAAACGGCTGTTGTTTTGATCTTTGTACTTATAAATGTACTATGTAATTTGCCTTATAATAGGTACTTACTGGGAATAGAATAGCATCATAATAGACGAGTAATAAATACATTTTCATGCCTCATCACCACCAGAAAGCCGATAGTTAGTTTTCTGGTAAATGTCATTGACTAGCGGTTTAGCTGCCTTATTATTAAGTTCTCTTTGCTGTAAACTATTTTTGATATTATTGAATTGTTTTTGCATTTGATACGTTCAATTTGCGCAATTTCGCTCGTTTAAACAAACAGCAAACTCTTCAGCTTTATTAGATGTTATTATAGATAAATGATAGATTTTCAAAATCACTTAACGGTCAAATCTATTTTTCATTTCTACTTTTAGGCAAGATTGCTTACATGTGAATGTAAGTTGTCTATGTTTATTTATTATTTATCTACACACAGTAAAATTGATTCAGATAATTATGACATGTTAGTATTGAGTACAAAGGTAGGTACTTACAGCTTATTTCTTAAGAAATTTCTTCCAGCAGACCTGCGAAAGGAGAAATGAAAAAGAAATGTAGACAATAGTGTGTGAGAATAAAGAAAAGAATTTGATTTGTGACTATGTATCCATTTTACTGTGTGTTCATAAATAAGAAAATAAATAAATTCAAAATAATTAACAAAATCATAATTATTAATATTCCTCGTGGCTGTCTTAAATAACCACCACTCCACTTTATGCAGACAGCACCATTAACATCCCATAAAACAGAAAGTGACGAAGTAGTTTAATGACAGCTGCCACAGAAATTAGCCAAGAGACCAATAAACGGGCATCTTCTAACTAACCAAACGGCATAAGTCAGGCAGGGTTAATTGGTCACTCGTAATTAGCCGTACCAACTAGCTATAATTTAACACCCCGACTTTTATGTACTTTTGCAATCTGATTGGTGGTGTAGACGCCAGCACATCAAGCAACCCGCAACTGTCAAATTTTGCCAATCAACTTTGAACCTTATGCTTTAGCAATAAAGTTGAAAATCTATTAAAGAAATTTGACAGATTGTAGTAGCTTGATGTGCTGGCGTCTGTACCTATGCATATTGACGCAAGTTGAAGAACCATGGTTAGCATATACAGGTTGGCAGAAACATTGACGCAAAATTTGTTACCATGGATTCAATACCTACATGATTCTGAACGTCATCATCTGCCTAGCCTTTTCCCAACTGTGTTGGGGTCGGCTTCCAGTCTAACCGGATGCAACTGAGTAGGTACCAGTATTTTACATGGAGCGACTGCGATCTCCACAACCCAGTTACTGGGTAATACGAAACCCCTTGGTAAGACTGGTTGTCAGATTTTCGGCCTTCTGACGACCCGTAACGACTGTCAAAGATCCACGAATGACAGCCGGGACCAACGGCTTAACGTGCCTTCCGAGGCACGGAGAGGTCTTGGTATGTAAAGATGGTAACCCATCCACAGACCAACCGTGGCAAGCGTAGCTTACCCTGTTCGATTGACCCGTGCGGCTATTATTACATAGCCACAAGCCCATGATTCTGAACGAGAGTTGAAATTTTTCTTCGGTTATTTAGAAAAAAATTGCTATTCCATAAATTTTGATCGCGTAGGTAGGTAGGTATTGCACTTTTCTAAAAAACAGCAGATATTTTTCATGATTACCGACGAACAATCTAGAATTTAGTTTCCGCGTCGATGTCCCCGCCATCCTGTAGGTACCGTGCATTCGCGATTTATTTGCCTAAAATGTAAACAAATATGAATTAATAGAAAAATAACTTTAATTCCTACACAATAGAGTTCAGTTTCCGCTACAACTTCAAAAAGTTTTAAAACTTTGTCAATAGTGCTAGTCACTCTGAAATCAACTTAAATACAATTGAAATAAAGTTGATATTTGTTTAACTTGAAATGGGTTAGGGGTGTGCAGCACTTTTACTTTAGGTATGTTGTTTTTGCCTGGAAGCTAAAACTGCAAGTTGAAGCGACTCGAAGTTTTTCAGATGTTGTCTCATGCCTTCTCCGTATGAGAAGAAGCCATGGGGATAATAATAGGGTGGTTTATTATTTCCCATATGTGTCAAAATAATCTTTATGATTATTAGTATTTTTTCACGGAATAAAACTTAATATTTTTTTAAATATGGTCTCAGTTCGATCGATTATAAAAAAGTACCTAATATTATCCACAAATTATAATAATATAATTATATTCTAATCGCATTTGCCTACGGAACCCTAACCCAAGTAATTATTCCCCAGATTAATCGATACACTCCCTAACATAAAGCCAGTGACACACTTGCCCGCGGCAAGGTGGGTTCAGTATCAACTGTCACATGCAAACATCTCGACAGTAAAGTATTACTAGTTAGATGGGATGCAAAGGGTTCATGTTGGAGAGAATGAGTTTTAGGAAAACATGTTTTAAATTAGTTTTGGAAATTAATAACGAACTGTGAAACTTAGTTGTCCTGAAAGTTAATTAATATTGATTGTAGATGGATAATGCTTTATTGTATACCAAAATTTTAACAAATTAATCAAAGTTACTATACAACACTTACTAAGTCCTTACTAATAAACGTTGTATAGCGTCTGTATAGTTACACAACGCTTTGTCTTCTTCTTATAAAAGTCAAATTATTGACGACTGAAAGAGATAAATCGATGTGTAACTATTCATCTGATATAATACGTTTATTAGTAAGGAGCTTAATGTTTTGTTTTTGTGTAAATAATTAAATATTGTATGCATTAACCTGCAGGGTAATTGCGTAGCACACTAGCAGTAGCAATAGGTTTCATTTTGACAGTTCAACAACATTCATTGCCTTATTTGCGTTGTTGGTCAGAAACATTTTTTGAACATTATGGAGCAATGGATTAGAAATATGCTTCAAAATGCTACGCAATTAGGGTGCCGGGTGAAATAAACTTATTTTCTTTCTTCTCTTGTTTTAGATTTTTCTACCTTCTTTATCTACTGCGACATTGTCGTTGTTGATTTTTTTTTAGATAAATATAACTTATAACAGCTATCTAAAAATTGTTATTAGGTAGCACGCACTATCAATATTTTATTCAAAACTACGTTAAAACTTAAATCTAGTTTTTACCGACTTAAAAAAAGGAGGTTATAAATTTGACAGGTGTGTGTGTAGTATTATTGGAACTGTAATATATTCACATATGACAATATATTAGGGCTATCTGTTGGTGTAAATATTGCACTACAATTTGACCAAGGTTTTGAGATGTTTTCCCTTTGACACTACACCCGTAGCTCGTATTAATAAGCCAGGCCGTCACACTTACACGTATTAGTCCATAAGTGAAAATTACTGAATCGATTTTGAAGAAACTTGCGGAGAAATGCGTGGGCAAACTAAAATACAGATCCTAAGACACCGACTCCAGGAATTAGTTATTTCATAATTTTGAGTGAATTTCCTTTAGAAGTCGATTTTTTTTTTATTACTTTTTTTTTATTCTATATCCTAGTGTAGCAAACAGACTGCGTCTGCGACGGCCCCGTAACGGAAAGTTGTTTGTACCGCTTATGAAGACTTGCAACAGTACTTAAAACACTGACAGGCAACTGGAAAATGTTCTATAGCTCTTATCCCTTCAAACTGGCGCAGAGCAATGCTGCATGACAACAATAGGAGGCATCATGGTAAACCTACCACAGAGACCAGTGGCGTGCATTGAATATAGGCATATAAACAGTTCCTACCTCGATATATCAACATAAGCACGTCAATTACATTTTAGTATGTGTGCCCCACAATTAAGAAACTCACAAAATTATCATACCTAACAAAAACAAAATCTTCATACAAACACGCGCGGCAGTAGGCAGTCGCCGGACGGCCTACTCGGCTCCCGTACTATTCGAATATTGTCATTGGTCTTTACTCGTTCAAGTTAATACGACAAAATTAAAAATACGTACGTCTCACGCGTAATACCATAGTTCGACCTTCGCAATTTATCACCCTTAAGTAGACATGCCTACTCAAATAACCACACATTTCACCTCACTTTTTTTTCTGATTAGTGACCGCGTTTGCCTAGACTAGACCCAGCCTAGTGCCTACCTATTCTGAAAACCAATGCACGCCACTGCCAAACTCTCGAAAGAAGATCCACCTTATATAAATCACTCAACAAATCAGCAATTAAATACAGACATGTAAATGGATGTTATACATAACTCAAATGTATATCGTATGATTACATAACCAAACAAGTTAGACGGCTGACCATCGGTTGACACATAGCCGAGGGGCGTTGGGTAGCATCGCTATGCGCAGTAAAAGTTGTTTAGCGTATCCAACGCACATGAGATCTATGTCGTGACTGTAAAGTGTTGGTGTAAGTTACAAGCCTAAAACTAAATTAGGTGCTACAGAATAAAATAAGTGTGAGCAGTGGTGGCCCAGTGGTCACGGCCGCGACTTACGAATTGTAGGTCGTAGGTTCGGACCCATTCAGGCGCTTTACTTTGTGTAAATTATATCACCACTGCTCTCAAAACTGTAAAGGAAAACATCGTGAGGAAACCGGCATGTCCTAGAACCAAAAAATCAAAGACATGTGACATCTACCAACTCGCACTGGACCCTCGTGGTAGATTACGGCCCATCCCCTCTCATAGAGGGGAGGCCTGTATCCCAGCTGTGGGAACCTTATAGGCTGAGTATGTATGTATGGATAAAATAAGTACGTGTCTCTACCTAGCCATTTTCCCATTTCAGTCATGTTCATGGTCATTCTTCGTCAGATGTGCATGTTTTAATTTATCGAGACATCTTGTTTATGTCGGACCTCTTAGCTTCTTTGCAATTTGGCAGAGGTAATATATCATGTTAAAAAAAAAACTGTGAATAAACGCTTTCTTTTTTTTTGTCAATTAAGAGATAAAAAAATATTAGATATGTGAAAGTGGTGAACTTAAGCGTATTTTGAATTGCGGTACACAACGATTCCGCTACCTTATAACTGATTCCTATGACCTTCACTCATGCATCATTTTCGAATTGCTGACTTCTGAAAAGCTTAGGTCAGCTTTGACCATCCCTGAAGCTAGGGCTGGATGCTCTTTTCAAGCTTTTGGTTTTTGTTTGAGAACGTAGTTTGGGTATAAATTATTATTTTATTCGATACCCGCTCCTCTTTTATAAATTAAACCGAGCCAATAATCTGACCTCTTGACAGGCTAGCTTCCAAATAGTAGACAGATTAATTTAGCCATCATTACGCGCCTCAAATCATTCTCATCATCAAATCATTCCTCACGACTACTTCGGACGAAACTTTCATATGTCCGGGTGTGGAGAATTTATGTTTTTGGAGCGTTTGTTTACCTTCAAAGGAAACTGGTCACTGTCTAGTTTACCGCTATGCGTTTTTATTGGTTTTCATATAAAATTATGCGTCTTGAATTTTCAATAAATAACCATTTTTTTTATTGGATTTTTATATTTTTGTAAAATAAACATGTCCAATTGTCATCCACACATGAATACATGGCTGTTTTTTTAAGTTATCCTTGTTGAGCAAAGACCTCCCCAAATCCTTTCAGAACCTTTTCTAGATACATTGCGTATTTAAAAAAAAATTGAGACCCCTGAACGGGTAAGAAAAATTAGTGAAACAGCTTGTGACGTTACACCGACTAAGATAAATTAATACCTAATGAAGAAGCATTATAATTAATCAAGGTTTTAGAAACTGTTTCACCATGGCATTATTTTATTCCTTTTTTACTCAGAAAATTGGTGGTTATGCAATTTGTGCAAATGAGATTTGTGGTGTTTGTATGGAATAGTCTCAAAAGTCTCATCACCACATTACATTCCCGTAGACCAATAACAATTAATATGCAAATGATTACTTTTGACTGAATAATAAATGAATGTCTCCAGGCAATTCTCTTTATATGCCTGTGAATGGACGCCAAGAAAGTGTGACAGACGGTTTGGTTACATCAAAATTTAATTACAGACCTGTCCAGATCCTCTTTGAGTCTAGCCACTGATTTACTGGGTCAATGAACTCAGACGCCATGATAAGTCTTCTTCTGAAGTCGATAATTACACTGTAATACCAGCTCCAATTTTGAATGGAGGAGAAACTAGCTCTCATGAGTGGGTACTCTCATAAGTGATGTCTTTATCCGAAAACTTGTCCAGCATGGGACAAGCTAAGTATGTTTTTGTTTGTAGCATCTTATTAGGTACATTTTGGGAAGTAGTGTTGCTGATGTACCGGTCTATTCTGTAAAAATCTCACCGTTTAAACATAGGTGAAGTGCGCTTGAAGTGAGATGTCATTCTAATTTTTGACTTTTTGTTCAGGCTAATATTGTCGAAGCGGCTGGACCAATTTAGATGAAATTTGGTATGAAGTTACTTTGAACCCTGGGAAAGGACATAGGCTACTTTTTATCGACATGCATGCCGGCGAAGCCGCTAGCGGAGGCTAGTTAGGTATATAATTTCTCGTTTTCGATCCCTCATCAACATTTTATCAATCATAAAGAGCTACTACCACGTAGGTCCCAGATTAAATGAATGATCAAACAATTTTCATCCTTCCAAAAACCCAGAGAGAGAGCTAAAGTATCAAGTACACAGCATCTCCGATACGGTAACTCTGATAATGATCAATCATGTTTTTCGAGCAGACTACATTAAGCTGTCAGTCATACGAGGGGCCTTTAAGGTGCCTTCAACATTTTTGACAAGCGCCAACAGCGTAACTTTACGCTCTTTTACCTTTACGAGGTAAGTAGGACTTGATGTTGTATGGTTTTAGCAGAACTGACAGGTAGTAGAAACTATAGTTCAATAGGTTGAGAGACATTGTGTGTGTAATTAGGTAGGTATATTTATAGTTTTAATAGCAGACGAGTCCTGGAGTAGAGACCGCGTATCGGCAAGCCTAGTGTGGGACGCACACCTTCTGTAGGTCGTCCGCCCATCTAGCTGGGAGCTAGATGGGCGGACGACCTACAGAAGGTGGCTGGGGCAGACAGGATGCGGAAGGCGGGGTGCAGTGTGGGAGAGGCCTATGTCCAGCAGTGGACTGCGATAGGCTGAGTTGATTGATAGATTGAGTTTTAATAAGTTTTTGCGTCCCTTTATACTTATTTAAAAATATTTATTCCTCAATTTTTCTAAATAGCACTTAGCATGAGGTGTAGGGTTCGAATTCCTGGTCGGTCAAAGTTTTTTATCGGGAATCAGTTCAGAGGGGCAATTTTCGTAATTTTAAGAACGTTCACAGTCTGATCTCAGTCTCAATCTGTCAAAAATACCTCTAATTTTCCTACATTTTTGACAAGTCGTTGACATTTGTTTGTCGCCGAGATGAGACTACGACTAGATTTTGAACGTTTTAAGTTACGAGAATTGGCCTTCAGTTATCAGTTGGTTTCTCTATCAGGAATTTCTCAGTAGCAGCCCGGAGTCTTTCGGAGGATTTGTTCTCGGTTGTAGGTAATAGGCTCGGCCCCTATTACATGGGACTTAATTTTAACTAGCGTAATGTGGATGTATATACAGGGTGACAGCAGGGACATTGACGCGCAACCGGTTACCATGGATTAAGTACATGATTCTGAACCTTTTCGTTTCGCGTTGAAATTTTTCGTCGGTTATCGGCCTCCCTGTACAGGTACACCTCTGCGAAACCCTCCGAGGAATACAGGCGTGATGCGCATGGCGTGTGTTATGTATATAATTATTTATTGTATTTAAGTTGAAAGTGATTGTTAATGAACATGGTAATTTAATAAAGGTAGGATAAATCATCATCATCATCTGATGCCTAGCCTTTTCCCAAATATATTAGGGTTGGCTTCCAGTCTAACCGTATGCAGCTGAATACCAGAATTTTACATGAAGCGACTGCCTATCTGACTTCAACAGCACAGTTACTAGGTAATACGATCCCCCTTGGTAAGGACTGGTTGTCAGATTTTCGGGCTTTCGGGTAAATGATAAATATCTTCTCTCGTAGTTACAAAAAACGAGCAACGAAAATCTGTTTTCCCAAAATTTCTTCGATATTTATTTTTTGTTAAGCTTTTAGTAAAAATCAATAAAATGTTTCACTATTTTAACATGCTCTACAAAAATAGCGCAACACTTTTCACCAAACTGAATTTCCGCCATTTTTCAACCACCTGCTACAAAATGGAACATTTCTATTATATTCTGGTTAAAGCTGTCAATACCGAACAAAGCGAATGTCATGTTCACGACAGCTTGACACCGGAAAACGCGAAAAGTGGAAAAAAAAAATGTATCACCGGATGTGGATGTGAACGGTCGGAAGTCAAGCGAGAGCCCGGGGCAACGAGCTATTTGTGAAGGCTTTTTAGGTAATAAAAACATTATTATTGGTCAATTTAAATTGATTTTTGGAACTTTGTATTTATCAAGATTGTTGGCACTTGAATTTACACACATACCTTTACTAATAAACGTTGTATAGCGTCTTAGTTACACAACGCTTTGTCTTCTTCTTTCGAAAGTTAAATTACTGACGACTGAAAGAAGGAAATCGGTGTAGGTATAACTATTCATCTGATATAATACGTTTATTTGTAAGGGGGTAAGGGCACACGTATACATAAACTCACACCTTCTTACTATGGGGATACAGAAGGCCCCTGCACGATCCTTACATACTCTTTTTGCCAGTTGTTCCTACTCCCGATGTGTTTTTGACAGTTGGGCCTACTCCCGAAGTGGTTTTGACAGTTGAGTCGACTCCCGATGTGTTTTTGACAGTTGGGCCTACTCCCGAACTGTTTTTGACTGTTTTCCCTACTCCCGATATGTTTTTGCCAGATGTCCCTATTCCCGGTGTGTTTTTGACAGTGTTGTCCCTACTCCCGATGAGTTTTTGACAGTTGTCTCTACCCCCGATGTGTTTTTGCCAGTCAAAAGAAGTTAATTAATCGGGTGTAGGGTTCACTCCGAAGTTCCGAACTACTTTCGGACGGGCCCGTTTCTTTGTTCATGGAGTTAGGAATGTAGGCCCCCGTTATGAATCTTGCAGAAAACGAAGTATAACAATTATTGGTGCTTCTTGCATCAAAGTAACCAAATCAAACTTATTAAAATCATTTACCACTCCAACTATTCAGGAGAGTCTATGAAGAAGAGAAAATAAAAGACAGTCGTTATTTCAAACGTGCTTCTTCTATTTTTATCTTGTTCATTTGATAACACAACAGCGCCCTATGCTAATTGCGACAATGAACGAACATTTAGCCCGCAGAGATAATAAATAAGTCCCAATGCGTAGGCGACGACCAGGCACAATCTGTGTGATATGACATGCTGTATAATAAAATAGAATAATTGTTTATTTATTAGGTACTAAAAATATGTAGTTGTATTTTCGGAAATTATAAAAATATGAGGAATAGGTAGGTTAGGTACCAAAGAGTTTCTTTTTAAAGTAGTTCGATAGGAAACTCCGACCTCATCTAGCTTCAAAACATAATTTATTTTGACGTGTAAAAGTGTTTTTATAACCTATTGACAGAAATAAATCATAGAAAAAAATTAAAGTTCTGACAACAGATGAAAATAGAAGCCAAGATATGAAAAGCCACGGAAAAAAATGGTTTAAGTCCACCTTAAAATTGTTTGATGGCTTAAAATAAATATTGCTTTGTTAATTAATGGTGTTGGCCGTAAAACGTCTTCACCGATTCCTTCTTCTTTCTCTACTTTATTAATTCCATCATGGTTGGGAATCTGCATCATCATCATCACCTGCCTAGCCTTTCCCAACTATGTTGGGGTCGGCTTCCAGTCTGACCGGATGCAACTGAATACCAGTATTTTACATGGAGCCACTACCTATCTGACCTCCACAACCCAGTTATTGGGTAATACGATACCCCTTGGTAAGACTGGCTGTCAGACTTTCGGGCTTCTGACTACCCGTAACGACTGTCAAACATTCACGAATGACAGCCGGGACCAACGGCTTAACGTGCTTTCCGAGGCACGGGGGGGGTCTTGGTATGTAAAGATGGTCACCTATCCACGGGCCAACCGCGGCAAGCGCAGCTTAACCTGATCGATCGAACCGTGCAGCGGTTACTACTTAGCCACAAGCCCCTCCACCTCTTCGGTTCGGAATCTGCATCAATCTTGTTGATAATCTTATAAGCAAACGCCCGGACGGACGTCATATCAGACCATGAAACGATACCTATCGTTATTATTACGTCCTAGATAAAATCTCAACATGAGTTCAACCCAAAATACCTCCAATTACGATAGAATATGATATATCACAACGATTTAAAGGATGCATCAACCTTTATAATAAACAGAGCGAAACTTCCAAGTCTACACACATGCGATGCCACCAATTTACAAAGACCTCTCGCTGGTCTTAAAATTTGCGTGTTTCGAGAAGATTTGGAAGATGTGGACAGGTCATGTTACGCTAGTGTGTTTAAATTGCGTAAATATTGTATAAGTGAACGTTAAATTGCTCTACTGCTAGTTTTAGATTTGTTTCACTGTGTTCTGGAGTATAATTCCTTTTTTACTAGAATATAATCTTTTCCACTTCATGATACGAGTAACTATACCTACTCAGGAGTGAGGTTATCATCGATTGAATTACGTATAGCTGGTTGTCTAGTCAATAAATTTGTCAAAAAATTATACATATACATTATAGTCACATTCAGCAACAAATACAATTATTGGAATAGTGACGACTCGGCTATAACTCCATCACCTAGTGTCCAGCTACAGTTTTGTTTGGACCGCGTTCTAATCGAAAGTACCAAGAGGTCAAAATCAAATCAAATTCGCTACAAATTGCCACACGATATGACAGTGCGATGCCGTCTAAATTAATATTACGCAATGCCTGTAATATATTTACGACAAAATAATGCTGATGATACGCAATTAACTGTTTTGTAATAAGGCTACCTTCACTTGCTAGTAAGAGCAGATTTTGATCTTTATGATAATTCTTGGTCATTGCGGGTAGGTAGTCAATCAGCACAAGCCCGAAAGCCTGACAACTCGTCTTCAGGGATAATAATAATAGTCCTTCAAACCGAATTTTGGCCATTGCGACCAATCTCAACGGAGACTAGCCTTCGGCGCGAGAGATGTTATAGTGCACAAGTGCGTGCGCAGACACAGGTGTAATCTCTCTTCCCAGACTCTCATAGTCCGACGGGACGGCAATCCGACACGATTGGATAGAGATCAGAAGCAGGACCAACGGCTTAAGATGCTTTCCGAGGCACGGGGCTATCGCACCGCCAACATCCAAACTCCGGGCTGTTACTAAGAAATTCCCAATGGAAAAATCCAATAACTTTGACCAAACTGGGAATCTGGGTTCCGTCCTGAGGGATATCGTGTTACCCAATAACTGGATTGTGAAAGTCCAATGGGCAGTCGCTCCATATACTTCTTCGTGTCCCTGGCACGAATGTATTTCAGATCTTGTTGGCCCAAACTTCGACACTTCCACGACATCGTTGTTGGCAGCGCAGAGGTCACTTTGAGTGCTTCATGTAAAATACCGGTATTCAGATGCATCTGATTAGACTGGACCCGACCCTAACATAAATAGTTGGAACAGGCTAGGCAGATGATTTTGTCATGAGTTTTGGGAATCGTCCTCGTCAAGTTCCTAGTTTTCAATATAAAGAGGTGACAGAGAATAGACAGTTCTTTTAAATTCTTAATTAATCTATTTTTTTCTTTATTAATAAGAACCATAGTTCTTAGTTATTGATTACAATCTGGACTAATAGACAAAAACAAAACAGTAAGCAAAGCAATTTAACTCTAACTTAATATTTTACAAGACAGATTATGTTAGAACTAAGAACAATGTCAATTTGCACTTTTACACAGTTTCGTAACACACATTAATCTATTGAGCTGAACATTTATTGGATACTAGCTTCTGCCCGCGACTTCGTCCGCGTGAAATTTCACCCTCTTAGGGGTGGAATTTCGAAAAACCCTTTCTTAGTGCACCCCTAGACCTCATAAGGAACCTACATGCCAAGTTTGGAATCTCTAGACCCAGCGGTTTGGGCTGTGCGTTGATATGTCAGTCAGTCAGTTCTCCTTTTATTTATTGGATATTCTTCTCAATCTGGTTGTTTTTCTGTCTGACAATGTCAATCCCGCCTTTTGCCTTTCTACTCATCAGCCACTGCATAGTTAGAATTAGGCAGCCTAAACTCTATAATTATTTTAATGTCATACAATAAAAAAATAAAAATAAAATGAAAGTTTATATGTTTGGATGTCAATCACGCAAAAACGGCTGAACGGATTTAGAAAGAATTTGGCACATAGATAGTTCATAACCTGGATTAACACAAAGAATACTTTTTATCCCGGTAGTACGTTCCTGTGGGATAATTTCAAACCTCTACCCGGGCGAAGCCGCTGGCAAAACCTAGTTATAAATATTTTCTAAGGCAAAAACGAATGATTCCGAAAAGCTCAACCAGCATCAACAAAAATAAATAAACATCTATCTATCTATCTATCTTCATCCAATTCATATCAAAGATTTCCATAGTTACCGCGATAAACGACGGTGACTGGCAATCTTTCAAAGTTCGAAGGAAAACGGAAAAAAATAGGGGAAGTTGGGGAAAAAAGAGCATGCCTCTTGAGATATCAATTTAGAAGAAATTACCAGCTAATCTGTCACATCTTGGGACGCTTGGGGCAAGTAATCGTGTCTCCCCTGCTTTTTTTTCGTTTTTGGCAAACGAGGGGGAGCCTTCGAGGGATATTCACAATCTTGTTAATTTATCAATTGTTGTCAAGCGGCAGTTAAGTGTAACAATTGTATTGTTAGCGATTAAGACGGAAGGAGTTTAGGGACACTGAGTTTAAAATGTAGTAAAAAAATTACGTTCTTGAACATATACCAATGACGTGATCGAACGATGGTTACGTGGGATGTGATTAGACATAGGTACTTGAATGAATCTGTATACCTAAGAGTCTAATACATAAAATGTGCTTACTAGAGAGGTTGTTAGTACCTCTCGGTTAAAGTATACCTCAAGCGCTACGTGTATTTTCGCAGTCCACTGTTATACCTATACTTTCACTAGTGCTACAGCAAAGGCGCGAGTAGTGGTGGTCTAGTGGTAATGGCCGCGACTTACGAGTTTAGGTCGGAAAAAAAACGGCGAAGAAAAACATCGTGAGGAAACAGCATGTTCTAGAGCCAAAAATTCAAAGACATGACTGTGATATTTACTGGACCGCGTGGTGGATTCCTGCCCACTTCATCTCGCCAAGGGGAGACCTGTGTCCCAGCAGTGGGAACATTATAAGGGGCTATTATGCTATAGCAAAGACTGAGAAGTGGAGTTTCTATGACATCAGCATCGATTTTTCTTCAAAGTCTCATAGTTTCTACATAATTACGATTTGTGTTTACTTAACTTGCTTAACAAGAAAAAAGCTGTTTTATTAAAACCTTCTAGTCCTGCATAACATCTCATTACACAAAGACTTTGCACGCCTTAAACATTATTCAGGGCGCGCAAAAATCTAAAAAATGCCACCTTAAATTTTCATAACAGCCCCCTTTTATATCTTACTCGGGTAAAAAAGGTTCGTTTAAAAAGACAAAGTATCACACGTTTAATCCCGTATCTCCCCTCGTGCCAAAATCTTTTATCACGAATCCCGCGGGGTTGCTCTTTTTTATTACTCTTCCCCTACTCCGGGGTTGTACCGACGACAATAATTGTCTCATTGTTTTATAGCGGTACTACATTCATGATTGTCCCTTTTTCTGGTCTTTGTTCGAAGGTCTTGTTCTTTTTGTAGTTGAGGGTCGAGTGCTAATCACTTTATTAGTTCTCCTTTTGTGGTGGCTTAATTTTTACTTTTTGAATTCTTTGTATTTTTCGAGTAACAATGGCCAGTTTCACCAAAGGTCAGTTAGATTCTTTGCAGTAGGTACCTACTATGATTTATATTCTGTGCATATAATTTTGGTCATCCACTTTTTAGAAGTATCTTCTTCTTCGTGTGGTGCAAACCCTATGAACCATCTCCCAAGGTCAGAAATATGATGATGTCTTCTTCTGAGGCTCCACAAAGAGTCTCTGGGTCAGAATCTTTTCTTCATTAGGACTAGAAGTATTAATGTCCTTACTGATGTATGATGTTCCTTTTATTTGTTTTTCAGTTGTCTAGTACTCATAACACAAGCTCTGCTTAGCTTGGGACTAGATGGCGTTGTGTGATAGTTGTGGAATATTATATATTATATTATATTATTCCAGCTCAACAGGAAAGTTGTCCATATAATGACCAACGTCTGAATCTGACGCATCAAGAATTTGTCACATTCAACTTAACTAAAGGTAGGAAAACGAAATTGTGGAGTTAATGAGAGAGAGATGCCTTCTGCCAATAAAGTGATCCACCGCTCGGCTTATTATCATTGTTTTAATACTCGTTTCGTTATTGTTAAGGATGAGAACGAAGTATAAGCTATGCTATATTAGTTCGCTGCATCTAATTTAATTTCTACTATAACAATAATCAGTTTAATCAGCCTATAATGTTCCCACTGCTGGGACACAGGCCTTCTTTTTCGTCTACTGCTTTTCTTCCTAATTCGTTCTTCTGCTAAATGTAGGCCTATTCGGACTTTCGACAACTTAGCTGAGTCTTATTATAGTGTCAACATTTCTGCAATGTTTTATCTAGTAAAGTGATTGAACTGTACGTATTTCTTATCAAGATTTGTACATAAGGGTATAAATATGTAAACAGATATAATATTAGTAAACACCTTTTCATTTCTAGCATTCTCTTCCTTCCAATTCCCTTCTTTGACGTTGATGATGATGATGATGGGGCTCCCTTTTCCGCACTTAGACTCCCATTTGGTCCGTTGTGCGTGGGGATTCTGGCTAACAAAGCCTTCTTTGACGTTAGCTTGACCCTTCCTTAATTAGATAAAATTATCTTTAATAAGGTAAAGATAATTAGATATAGGTAAATATGTGGGTACGAAAACTCGTAGTGTCTCCATAATTATATCTTCGCATAATCTTCGCTTCCACTACACCCCAACCTACACAAAGTTCGTAAACATTAAAAAGCTTAATAAAATAATAAATGCCGCTCGATTGGGACCGGTTCTCGGTAAGGAGCTTACGAAGGCTTAAATTGTAAGTATCGCCAAACGTCGCCGTCGCCTGCGCCGCCGTCGGGGCTACTCGGGGCATGTCGGAGGCAGGCGACAGAACTTGTTCGCGTTTATTTTGTTTAATTAGGATGTTTATAGGAATTAAATGTGTACGTTGATTTAGATGAAGACTCTTTTTTTCTTTAGTGCAAAATTTTGCGGCATTTTTCTGCATTGATTTTTTTGGACAGTTTCAGTGTCTAAACAGTTTTTTCTTTGATTAAAATGGTTTTTTTTTTCAGGTAAGTATTCGATTGTTTTAATTTTAAATAACACTAGCTGCTGCCCGCGACGTCGTCTGCGTGAAGGCTCTACAGCACCAAAAATACGTAAGATGCCAGCGTCGCTATAGCATTATAAGTAAACAACTTTTAAAATAGCATTAAAATATAAGTTTTTTTTGCAAGCGAAGCAAGTGAAGAGAGTTATATGGGAATCCTGCTGAGTTCAGTCATAAGATGTGACTGAAGGAAATGAGAGAAAATAATGCAGGAATACATTCCAGGACACAAAAGAGTAAAAATACGTACAAAGGTATCATACCTTACAACACTTCCCTATAAACTACGTTGATAGTTATGCTGCCAGGAGCCAAAATGTAAAGAGAGTCAGGACTGGTGACGCGGGAGCAAGCGACGTACAGTTGCCCGTGTGAGAAGCAACTCGTCCTGAGGTCGACACCCGCTGCCCTTAGTGTCTGCCCCTGCGACTTATTGATTGTCATCGCGAAGGAAACACTCACGGGAAACTGTACGCGCTTGAACTGGAACGGGAAGTTATGAGGTATGAGGGGAATGCGTGGTATAAATACTGCCTCGCCGACGCCACAACCCGTAAGAATTTCCGCCTCAATGGTGTGTCTGTGGAGCGAGATGACTTTAAGGCGGGTCCCGTTACACAACTTCGGAGGAGATAGGTTCCGAAGAAGCATAATCGGGACACCGACCTTCAGCTTGATGGTATGCGCTGGAAGTCCACTTGCTGACAGGGAGTTCAGAAATTCCACGGGATAATGGGTGACGTCATCTTGCTCGACCACTTCAGTGTTTATCGAAGTGTAGACCACTTCATTCCCCTCAATTTCCGAGAGAATGCATGCATTAATTGCTGCAGCCTGATCATTTTTGGGTGTCAAAATGGCCCGCTCACACACCCAAGAATTCTGCTGGTGCGGTATACGACTGATGTCCCCGCACACACGGCGAATGAGTTCTTCTAAGCTGGATACCACTCTACCGAGAGACTCTGGAAGCACCACCTGTCCACCTCTCTCTTCTGGTAGAGTGTCTTCGCCAAGACTTAGAAGGACATCAGAGAATTCTTGAGCATGTGCATTTCCGCCGAGCCGAGCTCTCATATTAATGGTCAAGCGCAGCGTACGAACTCGTGACCACAACGAAGATCGTTTCAACGAAGCATTCACCTCGTCAGCCCTCGATCCCCGCGTCACCACGGGAAGCATTTGCCGGAAATCGCCACTGAACAGAACTGTGACACCACCCGTCAAATGTTCGTTCCTGCGGATGTCCTGCAGGGTTCTGTCCACGGCCTCAACTGCCTTCCTATTGGCCATCGCACACTCATCCCATACGATCAGAGAGCATTCCTTGAGCACGTGTCCCTTATCGCTGTTACGTGACACACCACAAACAGGCGTTTCGGCGCTCTCTAAATCGATGGGAATTTTAAACATGGCATGTGCTTTTATGCCATTCGGAAGCAGTGTGGAAGCGATTCCCGACAACGCTACAGCAATAGCAATTTTGCCTTGCCTCCTGACCTCTGCAAGTATGCCAGTGGTAACAAATGTTTTTCCTGTTCCACCAGGAGCATCCAAGAAAAACATTTTACCCTGGTTTTGCCCAACGCTTTCAAGGACGGTGTCATAAATTTGTTTTTGCTCTGAAGAGAACAAAGCGACATGGTCATTTCGTATGGTGGTCATTTCGCCCGGATCATAATTTGTCTCAGCGTTATACTCCCGATTTCCACGGTCTTGATGCGGTGATGATTGGGGAGCTGGTAACCCATATTCGATCAGTGGATTGCCGCCGATAGAAATGACCACATCTTGAAGTGAACTGAGACAGGTGTTCAGCACGCGTTCATCAGTTACTTTGACTTCGTCTCCAGTAGCACGCCTCAAAGCTCGTAGAAAATCTTCGGACAGATGATGGCGATACTTCTCCCACAAAGCTACCGGGTTCGCGACTCCACAAAACACCAAGATGACGGCAAACAGATGACGCATGCGGCTGGGACCGTCACTGACGCTCGCCTCCGCGAGGGTGTCATCCCAATTTTGCTCACCGTCGAGAAGGTGACATTTTATATCACATTTAAGTTTATAATTAGGTATACGACATGGAAATATATTAATTACCAAGCAATAATCACACAGATAAATACCGAACAAAAGTATTAACAGTCAATGTTTATTTTGTACTAATAACATGAAATTGATGGAGAAATGATCATCATCAATGAACATAACGTTTTTGTAATACTTAATACCGCATTTTTTTTTAATTGTCTTCCTCAACTCTGCTCAAGATTTTGAGGGTTTTGTTGGACCTTGAATTTGTCAAAACGAACTATACGATACAACTTTTATGAAGAAAATGCACATTACCATCTATGAATTTTAAGAATAACTAACTACTAACCTCGCCAACATGATCAAATTTAAATTATTAATTTCCAAAAATTGTTAACATGTAACTTCATTTGATTTTTATGAAATCTCATAGATGGCGCTGCTTCAAAATTTTCTTTATACTACTAACATTCATTAAACTATGTTTCTCTGCCCAAGTTACTTAAATGGCGTAGTTTTTATAGTGTAAAGCTAGATTATAGCATGGCTTACTCAAAAACAACATTTAAATATGCGTCGTTATATTACACGCTGTCACAGAATGCGTAAGAAAAATAAAGATTCACAGCTCCTCCCCCGTAGGTGATAGCGTGATAATATGTAGCCTATATGTTGACCCGACCTCTTAGTAATATTCATGCAAAATTTGAAGTAAATCCATGCAGTACTTTTTGAGATTATCCCGGACATACATACAGACAAACAGACAAACAGACAAAAATTCTAAAAACTATATTTTTGGCTTCGAAATCGATTGCAGATCACGCCCCAAGTATTCTTTTTAAAAAATATTCAATGTACAGTTTTGACTTTCCTACGATTTTATTATATGTATAGATAAGTATTTTCGTACTTTATCTTGTCAAATAAATTATAGATTAAATCATAGATTGGTTAGTCTGCCTCAATACATTTTTTATTAAGTAAACAAACTATGTGCTTCCATATGTATAGCCATATTATTGTGACATATCCTCAATGGATGCTGATCATCCTCATTAATAATGTCAATAACAGCTTATACTGCTTTTCAATGTTTCAACAACCATGTCCAATAAGCCTGTTATAACAGGACAAATTACATGTAGAAGGGGACGTATAAATGAACAGTTAAAATCTTAGAGCACGCCACACAGCATTTTTATACGCGCCGTTGACGCGCGTACGCACGACGACATATCAAGCTATCCATTTCCAGTATAAAGAGGGGCTTGTGGCTAAGTAATAACAGCCGCACGGGTCGATCGATCAGGTTAAGCCACGCTTGGCGCGGTAAGTCCGTAGATGGGTGACCATCTTTACATGCTAAGACCCCTTCGTGCCTCGGAAACCACGTTAAGCCGTTGGTCCCGGCTGTCATTCGTGGATCTTTGACAGTCGTTACGGGTCGTCAGAAGCCCGAAAATCTGACAACCAGTCTTACCAAGGGGTTTCGTATCACCCAGTAACTGGGTTGTGGAGGTCAGATAGGCAGTCGCTCCATGAAAAATACTGGTACTCAGCTGCATACGGTCAGACTGGATGCCGACCCCAACATAGTTGGGAAAAGGCTTGGCAGATGATGTTGACAATGTTGACATTTCCAGTATAAGCTGCCTTCTCATTCTACGAAAAGCCTACACAATGCGAGGTCAGCTAAAACTGCAAATATATAGCTTGATAATGTCGTCGTGTATACCCGTTGCAAACGCAACTAGCGCTGTTTCGTGCAAAGCAGAAAACGCACCGTCGACACTAAGGGGCCGTCTCCACGAACGAGAAAATCGCGCGGCGATCGCTTCGTGCCACGTATTTCTGACACTCTCTTAGAACGTGTCTCCACACGGCGATATCGTCGCGGCGAGATCGCACGGCGAGACTATCGCCGCGATTCTCTCGTTCGTGGAGACGGCCCCTAACGCGGCGCGTTGTATTAAACACGCGTATTAAAACTGCCGTATGCATAGGCCTTTAAGTCCTATTTCCTTCAAGTAGGGCGATGTTATTCATTTACCATCGATCAGCATTATATTGTGCAAAGCTTTGTAACACCCGTCAACACACAACAATCCCCTATAATATCGATTGGTTCGGGTGTTGTTTAACAATACATCTGCCGCGTCCCCTTCGCTGTCCCGTCCCTGACTAAAGGCTCACCATACAGGCGCGACGCGATTCTGGTAGAACAATTTCGATGAAGTTTTATAGAAATTGTTCTACTAGAGTCGCGTCGCGCCTGTCTGCAGGAGCCTTAAAGCGTTGTTACTGGCCGATACTGAGTGACATTTACCTTGTGTAAAGTAGTGTAACTTTGAGGTTTTATGTTTCTATGGAAATTAATTATACTAACTGTGTAGGTAATCTCTTTAAATGAAATCATATTTTCAGACAGTAGATTTGTTGTTTACTTTCTCTCTATCCACGTCAAATACGTTAAGAGAGACCTAAGCCCTCCTATACGAATGGGTTACCGCTGCCCCGGAACATAAAGGGCTAAGGAAGGAACACGAGTGGGGTTTAGTCAGTAAGAGTCTGCCACTCCCTTCCGCTCCACCCAAAGCGGGAGGAGTCATTTGATGATTTCCCATCCATAAAAAAAAGCCCTCCTATACCTATACCTTTACCTTGATCGAGTATTTAAAACGAAATTCGGTCTGGCGAGTCAACGCCAGGAAATAATAATAATTTTAAAGGGTCGCCGTTATCGAGGTCGATAAGGAGGACTATATCTAGCACCCTACTGGATCATGTAATACATACAACATTATACCGGTTTGTCTTTTTATCCAGAGCTTGCTGTATCTCATAGTTTACTAGCCACCGTCCGTGACTTTTCCCGCGTGGTATGTCAATAAAAAGCGTATGTCCTTCTCCAGAGTTTACAGTATCCCCATACCAAAATTTCCAGCGGTTTCTGAGATTAGCCGGAACAAACAGACAGACAAAAATTTTAAAAATTGTTTTTTTTTGTTATACGTACCGTATATACTAACATATTAATTTAGTAAAAAGCTATAACTTTGACATTACAAATAGAAACTTTCATTAATTTGTATAGACGTATAAATAGATCCTCTTGTTCCCCATGGATCGTTTAAAAATAATTAAAGCTCAGTTACCTGACATCTTATTTTTAGTCTATACATAAACTTGCTAAAAACGCGATGTCAGTTAACTGAGCCTTCATTAAAAATAACGTATAAATAGGTACGTATTGTTTCCTCATTATAATAAACAACAAACAGCAATCGGGGAGTAAATACTTCGAAATTTGCAAACAAAACTCAGCTTTAATATCGCGCACACCCGAGCTCAAACAAATTAAAGAAAATCCCCAAAATGAGGAACAATAGTATTTTGTAACATCACCAGTCAGGTTATATTGAAATTTTCCTGCGATGTAAATCTCGCATAATCTTTAATGTCAACTCAGAGCTTCTGAGACGGGGAATTTAGGGTGTTCATATGTTGGCAAGCGGAGCGATATTGGGGTGACATTTTGTTAAACTAGCAAAAAACTAACGCGATCTTTTTTTCGTATTGAAACAAGTTCACAAGTAGAAGTAGGTCATTAGTCGTTTTTAGTAGTAGTTATTTACAAGTTTCTAAGATAATGAATTGGTTTGCGATTTTGTTAATGTAAATAAGGTCCTTATTCGACTACTATGTGCATATAAATATAAGGTAGTGGAAAAGGGTTCCACGGACATGTATTTACAGTTTATCAGGAATTATTAATCATTACGCCTTTCAGTAGAACACTACTGACTATAAATGGCTTCGTCCCAACTCTCACCGATCCCGACCCTACACGATTTAAAATTACATAACAAAAAGTCCCAACTCTAGACGAAACGAGGAAAATGTACAGTCAGAATGAAACACATCTAAATAAGCCTAGGAATCTAATTTCAACAAAAAAATAAAACAAGCATCAGTATTTTTAAAAAAAAAAACATAAAAAACATGCCTCAGTTTTTCCATTCTCAGAAGACGCATTCTCTTACCCGCTCTTTACCCCACTAAGTCCAACCCCCCGACTCCACAAGGGGTACAAAGTACCCTGTGATCTGTGACGCGTATGATCTGCTCCGCTAATATTATTTAGAACCGAGCAGCAATTGTTTCCATGCGGTGGCCTCAGGCAGGACAGCTCTAACTTTTAATCAGTTAGCAAATATTTAGCTCGGTCGTGCATATTGAGAAGGCCTGTGCAATTGCATTAGAGGGTTAGGTTACACACCAGTGATCAACGGTCACGCTTCAGTAGAGTGGTATGTCACATTGTAAAGGGTGGAATATTAAACATTGTTGGGAAATGGAGTGGAAGATTTTGGATTTTTTATTGGATATGATTGAATTTTGCATTTACCTTTGTGTTACTATAAAATGGAAGCGCTGTAAAGCTTAGGTTAGTCCAGTGGAGGAATAGAAGCGTGCTTTTAATATGTTGTTGGCTGAGTCTGATTTGATATTAACAAACCTTAAGGCGACTACATGACTTAAAGCGCGGTCACTGTCGGACTGCATAGAAAAGAAAGAGAAGCGCGATGACACAACGGTGGTCATTTATTGCAAATATGAAGCAATTATCTATTTACAAAAACTATTTAATAATAAATAATCCATCATTGAATGCAGTTTGGCATTAGACATTTAATGGTATATTTTTAATTGTAATTAAAATTGTTAATGAAGGGATAAACTGCTTTTAAAGAAAATTAAGAGGTGTATTTGAACATTATTTTGATGCATTAATGTATATTTATTTATGACTAGCTGTGCCCGCGACTTCGTCCACGTGGAATAGTGACTTTTCGGGCAGCATATTTTGAACTACATATACCGTCGTTTGAGTAGCTAAAAATTTACTTTACAGTAATGCTTCTCTGTATACGATATTTGACGTATGGCCATCGGGGATGAAAGCATACAGGCTCCTAGGATTGCTAACCCGTGACAGAGCCACATACAACTGACCGTGCGAGAAACAGCTGATACTTAGATCTACACCCACAACTTTCAGCGTCTGACCTTGGGCTTTATTAATTGTCATCACAAAACATAGGCTGACTGGAAACTGGACTTGTTTAAAACTAAATGGAAAATTGTTTGGAGTGAGAGGAATCCGAGGAATGAAAACACTTTCACCTTTTCCACACCCTGTTAAAATCTCTGCTTCTATCAGATTTTGTTGTAAATTGGTCACTTTTAACCTGGTGCCATTGCAAAGTTTTGGGGGGCTTAAATTTCTAAGAAGCATTATGGGTACGCCTACTTTTAATTTTATTTTATGTGCTGGTAGTCCAGGAGCATTGAGGGATTCTAAAAATTCTACTGGGTAGCTTGTACAGGCTCCTAGGATTGCTAACCCGTGACAGAGCCACATACAACTGACCGTGCGAGAAACAGCTGATACTTAGATCTACACCCACAACTTTCAGCGTCTGACCTTGGGCTTTATTAATTGTCATCACAAAACATAGGCTGACTGGAAACTGGACTCGTTTAAAACTAAATGGAAAATTGTTTGGAGTGAGAGGAATCCGAGGAATGAAAACACTTTCACCTTTTCCACACCCTGTTAAAATCTCTGGTTCTATCAGATTTTGTTGTAAATTGATCACTTTTAACCTGGTGCCATTGCAAAGTTTTGGGGGGCTTAAATTTCTAAGAAGCATTATGGGTACGCCTACTTTTAATTTTATTTTATGTGCTGGTAGTCCAGGAGCATTGAGGGATTCTAAAAATTCTACTGGGTAGCTTGTACAGGCTCCTAGGATTGCTAACCCGTGACAGAGCCACATACAACTGACCGTGCGAGAAACAGCTGATACTTAGATCTACACCCACAACTTTCAGCGTCTGACCTTGGGCTTTATTAATTGTCATCACAAAACATAGGCTGACTGGAAACTGGACTCGTTTAAAACTAAATGGAAAATTTTTTGGAGTGAGAGGAATCCGAGGAATGAAAACACTTTCACCTTTTCCACACCCTGTTAAAATCTCTGGTTCTATCAGATTTTGTTGTAAATTGATCACTTTTAACCTGGTGCCATTGCAAAGTTTTGGGGGGCTTAAATTTCTAAGAAGCATTATGGGTACGCCTACTTTTAATTTTATTTTATGTGCTGGTAGTCCAGGAGCATTGAGGGATTCTAAAAATTCTACTGGGTAGCTTGTAGATTCTCCTTCTTCCATGACTCTGGCTTTATATAGCCACGGACGCGCAGGCGCAAGGCGTGTACGTACTCTGATAGAATACCTTAACAATTAATGTTCGCCGTGATTCTTTAAATTGACATAACTTTTTTATTTATGAACCGATTGACATGAAATAAACACTAACTGTTAAGTGAAGCTTACTATAATATATTAGTGAAAACCGCATCTAAATCGAATAAGCCGTTTCTGATATTAGCGTGCACAAACACACAGACAAACAGATAAACCGACAAACAGACAAACAGACAAAAAAAAATGTAATTACAAATTCGGGTTCGGCATCGATATAATAACAACCCCTGCTACTTTTTTTTTATATATTTCCATTGTACAGACACCACTTTTCTACAATTTTATTATATGTATATAGATTTCAGTTCCATCACTGTATTAAAGTAAAACTTGAAAATATCATAATTTTTTCTTTGGTCAAAAGTATTTACGGTTTAAGAGATACACTGTTTTAAAAAACCAACTTTTTGACCGTTTTCGGAAACCTCCGCCTTAAAAGGGGCCGTCGTTTGTAATTACTTAGTTCGTTCGAGTAAGTACCAATTTCATGTTTTACCCATTTTTTTATGTGTTCCCACTACTGGGACACAGGTCTAATATCTTCACGAAAGAGTGGGCTATAGGTAATGTACCACGCGGACCCAGTGCGGGCTGGTAGATGTCACATATCTTCGATTTTTGGTTCTAGAACATGTCGGTTTCCTCACGATGTTTTCCTTCACCGTTTTGAGAGCAGGGTGATGAAATAATTTACACAAAGTAAAGCAGGCAGGCGCTGCCTGGGTTCGAACCCACGACCTACAACTTGTAAGTCTAGGCCAATACCACTGGACCACCACTGCTCCCTATCAACCTAACTACCGTGCAATTGCTTGTTATAACGGACTCCAGAAACCTGGTACAGTAACCACAAAATAAATCAAAATTCCCAAGCTCTATGTGACATGAAATTACGCATATCTATCTAAGCTCCAACAGTGCACAAATCTCCCACAATCCAGCATTCCTTTCACAGACAAGACGGTAGCGTACATTCTCAATTACAAGAAGATTTACTCGTACGTGTCTCATCGGACGCAAATGTACCATTACCAGGTACAATTGCGTACGCAAGTGATCGTCACGGTGGCGGCACGGTGGCGACGCTGCGTCCGTCACGGGACGCGTATTTGCGCAGTGTCGTGCCGTATTGCGGACGATTGGCGCACGTAGTTGATGTCATTACTCGGACATGTACGTGGGTGACGGGTACAGGTGCGGACAGAAGTTGAATTGGAGGGTTAAAAGCCCGTATATTGTGGTGAAATTGACAAAGGTTTCCTGGGATATTTTGAAGAAATTAGTTTGTCTTACGGACAAAATTTGAAATAATATTAATTCAATAAAAATATGTGGACTAGATATTAGTTTTAAAATTATATTTCGATACACATTAAACTGAAATCGTTACGTAATTTGCAATAGGTGCAAAATCATCAGATTCATCATAAATATTCAAGTTAAGGTTTCTCTTGACGATTATACTCACGTTTTCCATTGACTTTCATGTAGTCCCTGTACTTTATGTACGAAAGATGATGAGACAATAGCCAATGGATCTCAAACCTCCTTTCATATATTTCTCTTTTTAATTTGACATGATACAAAACCTCCTTGCTACTCGATCAATCAGTTCACAATCACCTTATTAGTCGAACATGTCGCAATTTTTATAGCAGTAAAATTTAAGAGAAATATGGGCTTAAAGTTTGAGAACCACAATGTCCCATCATCGACTGAATTAGCGACGTAATTGGGCCTACCGCTGCGGACAACTACACACATCAAAAGTGTCTAGGGATCAACATATATTTTTGCAATAACTTTTCTCCTGATTGATATTAATTAAAATTTTCTTTAAGGATTCATCAAATAAAGTGTTTTCGTTTGTCACAGTAACGATAAACCAAGGCACCTTTGCATTAATAAAGAAATTTGCCATTTTCCTAATAAAGGGATTTTTGACATTTGAACCACTAACACAAAAGTTCGAAAAAAAGACTGAAATAACAGTTTTCTTTAAAATTTTATTGGGTAACTTAAACAATTAATAATCCGTGTTTCTACCGCGAACACTAACAACACAAGAACATCGGTTTGGCATACTCAAAATGAGTTCATCCAAATCACGCTGTGGAATGGCAGCCCATGTTCGTTGCAACAACAAAAAAAGGTCTTCTTGCGACTGGATACCCTCCATATTCGGCAGAGCTCTTCTCTGTAGCATATCCCATGCATGCTCAATCGGGTTCAAGTCTGGCGACTGAGCAGGCCAGGGCAGGACATTGATGTTAGCTGCGGCGAGAGTCTGTCTTACAACTCTTGCGGTGTGCGGTCGTGCATTATCATGCATTAACTGAAATAAGGGACCGATTTGCACTTGTAGAGGAACGATGACGTCTGATACAATCGTCTCAGCATAAATTTGAGCGTTGAGGTTGCCTCTGATCCAAATCAACTCAGTTCTTCCGCCGATCCAAATACCCGCCCATACCATGATGGTTCCACCACTATAAGGATGGACTTCCTGGCAGGATTTTAATCGCTGTTGGCGTCCAGGGGTTCTCCAGTGTCGTATACGTCTTGTATCCGGTCTCATACCAAAACGAGACTCATCAGAAAAGCACACGAAACGCCATTGTTCTTCTGCCCAATTTCTGTGTTCAAGAGCCCATTGATATCGAATCCTACGATTGTGCATTGCTATAGGTGGTACCCGTAGCGGTCTTCGGGAATGAAGGTTCACTTCATGCAAGCGGTTTCTGACTGTTTGGTCGCTAATTAAGTTCCCTGAAGAGTGATGAAGCCTCACGGCTAACATCATGGCGGTTATTGTTGGAGCTCTTCGAGTTAAGATTTGAATGTATCGGCCTTGTCTCCGTGTGGTGCAGCGATACCGTCCTCCATGGCGCTCAGCCACGGTACCAGTACTTCGGTAACGTGTCCAAAGTCGACTGATAACACTCTGACTTGTATTCAGAGCTAAAGCCACAGTACGTTGCCGGGAACCAGCTTCTATCATTCCCACGGCTTTGAGCATTTCTTCCCTGCTTAAATGACGTCGCCGCTCCATAATAACGTTGGTTTTAATCAGTAGTAGGGAAACAGTAGCACTAATAATGTCTTCAATGCGTTGTATGTTTTTATAGGGAAAATATTGACAGCTGATTTTCATCTTTTACTCGAATTTGATTCACAGTTCCTGATTCAAATTATGAAATGCACCAAAAAGGATCCATATAAATTTATAAAATCATAAATTTATTACAAAGCCACATCTCAATCTCAAGAAATCCGCATAAAAATGCTTGATCCCTAGACACTTTTGATGTGTGTACATAAATGGATATGCGTACATACTGGCTAATATTTGAAAAGGATATGAAATAGGAGATGCGAATTGAATTTACCATAAGTGAACTCAAAAATGACATCATTTGATTGAAATTATGCCTCTGGATGTCAATATGTCTTGCTGATGGAGAGTCGATGCTATAAGTTATGTGATTGGTAATCATACACTCACTTTATTGATTGGTTTGAATTATATTTGCTACTGCAAAAAGTTAATCAATGTAGTGAGCAGTGGCGAAGATACCATACAACTCGATTCCCACCGGCTTCCCTTCGAAAATTCAGAACATAACCACTCTATAGTCAATTCATCATTGAAATTTTCTTATGGCTTTTTTTTTTTGCTCTGGCCTACCTCTGTCATAAATTCACCCTTCGCCACTGGTAGTGAGTACATTTAATGATTTAGAAAGTTCATTAAGATTTATACTCTTACTGGTTACTGTTAGCCTGCATCATCCCACTGCTGGGCAAGGGCCTCTCCCCACGGCTTCTAGCTCTTTCGATCCAGGGCTAAAGTGGACCACTGGTCGTTTGTTTTGTCCAGTTCGTCCCGCTATCTTCTACAGAGTCTGCCGCGGCGCCATCTAGCTGTGTCAGGGCTCCACGTGGTGGTTATTTCCGCGTACTTTATACTCTTATCAACTACAACATAAATCATGTAGATTTTGCCTTACTGACAAAAATAGACGTAACTTAAATAATAGGTATAACTACAGTCTATCTCAGATATTTTTTACAATTTCAATCTAAAATTTTCCCAGTGTGATCACAAAACCAAAAACAATCTAAGAACAATCGCTAAAATTACATATAGGTGCGCAATCATGACAGGAATGCCGCAAAAGATGAGCCTTATAAAGAAGCAGATAACCCTTCGCCACTCGCTGGCTAAAATTGACACAAAGTTCGTTCACGACTAGCTAAAATTGACACTGACAACCGCGAGCTTATCCAACACAAAACCAAAAGAGGAAATAATCATCCATATAGCGCCATCCTTATCCTACCCATAATGAGGGAAAGGGAAGAAAAAATCGTGCGCTGCAATCTCGACGGGTAGTACGACAGTATTCAATTCAATTTCGAAATCATGATACAATCGAGTACTTACACGCTACCAATATGAGAGGCGAAAATTGGCTGTACCCATGATAGTATGACCGAAGCTATACTTAGACGCGTGATACACTGGCGTTAAGGTTGGCAAGCATGCTACAGTACTTTCGTCATGCCAGATTTTTGTACTTTACCATAGATACTCCAGCACCATGTTTACTCTTACCAAATTCGGTTGACTTTGGATCAAATCAAAAGTTATTTATTTAAATTAAGCTGAGAATGAGCACTTTTCGAACGTCAAAATTACATTAGAGAGTCTCTTAAACGCAAGCTCTGCACCACTCCATAATGCTGAGCTGGCAAGAAAAACTGGCGCATCAAACTCCCCAGCCGCACAACTGTCTGTTATTTGCGGAACACGATGTAATAACAATGAAACTTATATTGTGTCTCGTTCAGTGTCTCTCAATGTGTTAAGTTAGCAAAAGTCGATTATATACAATCAGTTAACGAAAGTTACGAGATTATATACAATCAGTTAACGAAAGTTACGAATTAACAAAACAAAGAAATAGAACACTACATTAAGCTATTTGCCATATCACTCACTTGGAGAAACATACGTAACTGCTACTTAATTTTTTTTTACGTCTTTGCTTTCCCAACGTAAATACGCTGTCTAAGTGCTTAGTCCTATTTAAGTCATTTTTGGGAAAAAATACACTTACGTCGATGTTTCTCCAAATGAGCTACACGCTCTGTTTTTTTTTTTAATCATTATTTAATTTTACATCATTATTTATATCAGAACTTTTGTATCACCTCTTCTCTATACATATATTGAAAACGTATTGGCTATAACAACAAGAATTTCCAGACAATATATTTCAACACTTACCTTAGCAAAATTTATATGGCCAAAACCAGACTGGTCGCCAACCACCCAACATTTGCCCAAAGCTCATCCAACCTTACCACCAGTATTTCACCTCTCAATCCACACCCAGAGCCTAGCTCGTGAAACGATATTGCCATATCATCAGCACCCAGTTATTTGCTCTCCAATCGTGTGAGAAAAACGTTACACAGCTATCGAACCTACAATTTGTTTCGACGGAATGTCAAATGTTGAGAAACTATTCTGGTTAAGTACGTGATCTTTTTTTTATGCGCGTGACCATCGTTGTGTGATTACTGTGGGGTCTACGTGCTTATTTGTTGACATTAGAATGTGTGGGGCTGTTTGGTTATGGTGTTATAATTTAAGTTGTAGCTTATACATCATTTTTCCTCTTATCAATATTGTCTGATTTATGATGAGAGTTTGTTTTCGTTACATCTATTTTAGATTCACAGAATTTTCATCCAGAATCTCTTCCGCCAACCTACAAGCACCATTCCTATTGTCCTTTTTTGTAAAATACTTTACTGCGAATGTGGGTGTAATGTTAGATACACCTCTGTCTAACCCTCTGTGGATTGCAGACGTGATGTTATGTTTACTTTTTGTAGTTACTTACTTCAGTTTTTACATCCTTCGTCATACTGTATTCGAGCAAAATTATTATCATAATATCATTGTTCATGTCTTTTTTACAATGCCTTTTACAAAGTACCTAATGGATTATCCTTTGATCTTATCAGTATTCATTAGATTTCAACTTGGTTGAACTATGAACTTGTACCTACTCTTAATGTTATTATTTTAATATACTATTGGCCAATATTCAAATCATAACCTTTGACTAAGGAATAAAGTATCGTTATCTCAAGCATTATCTTGTCACTATCAGTATGTAACACACTTGCTAACAAGGAGTCATCGCACATGACCGCTTATGAAACATTTTGACGCCCGTCAGTTTGAAGAAGCGCCTTATCAGACCACCTTCGCATCACAAGGGTTATTCCTTTCATTACCAAAGGAAAATAGTCTCTACCCCTTACAAATTAAAGTTCTATTGAGGTGAATGAATAAGTTGGCAGTGCGGTGGTCTTTTACAAAAGCCATGACGGACAGTCGCTTGACGAATTCCTTTATGCTATATGTGATATTCAAACATGTATCCAGAACTGTATGGTCATTACTATAAGGTTGATATTTGAGAAGTATATAGGCGGATGTATTCAGATGTTTTTGCCTAAATATAATAGTCATGAAGATGTCAGGCGCGTAGTATCGAGTGACACACGGTAAGATATTTAAATATATCGTGCTGAGAATAAATTTCACTGTTCTTGAGTAGCGTTTGATGGGCGGGTCGCGTCATGCGTCAGGCGTCAGGGAAGACACTGACGGTTTTTGACGCCGACGCTTAGTGTATGACGTGTGCCCGGACGTGTTACCTGGGATACTTTCAGATGATGTGACGTGGAACTGAATTCAGACGTTTCGTTTGGCTTTTTTGAAACTGCTTTTTACATTCGACTTTTAAATACGTCAGAGAATGCCTTCTTTTTTATTTGTTCCTGTGGCGCCAACAGCCAGTTCAAAGTTAGTTTTAAAATCAATTATTGATTTATATTTTTAAACCTTCATACAACTTATGAGTAACAAGTAGGAAAAAAGCATCACCATTTGTTAAGGCTATTCTCATGGAGACAGGGACAAATAACAGTTTATGGTGTTAGTATATATTCTAGCTAGTTTTCGTATTCTTAAGACCTAAAAAGGCTCACATCACACTAATATTATAAAGGCAAAAGTTTGTGTGTGTTTATATGTTTGTTACTTTTTCACGCTCAAACGGCTGGACCAATTTTGATAAAATTTTGTATGGAGGTAGCTGACACCTTGGACTAACATATAGACTACTTTTATCCCGATATTCCCACGGGATCGACATTTACGCGGGTGAAACCGCGGAGCGCAGCTAGTTGTAAATAAGAACAATCCATGATGCCCTTTCTTCAAATAACCCACCGGTATATTGCAAACGCAGATTAAACTCAAAAGAGTCCTTGTAAGAACTCTTAAAAAATACCGTCCTATTCGCTGAGTCCCACCGTGCAGACATCCATGACTTTCAATCACCATCATTATTAGACGCCCATGTCGTTTGATCAAACAAAATATAAAACTAAACAAGCTCGCATCTCACGTTCCAAACAGTCATTATAGAGATTGTCCAATCGAAAATTACCAACACATCGCTGGCGATAACTACGTGACTTATCCTCCTTCATATTTAGTTGTAAAGGTGAGGTGATGCTGGAAAGCTAAGCGAGGAATGAGTACGAGATGAGCGAGGTTGTAAGAGTGTTAAAGAAAAGAAAGGTGAAGCGAGAAATGAAAGAGGTTATTGTTGCTAGTGAGAATGAGTTTTAACATAACTGGAAAAATTTGGGGCTTCCTCTACCTCAAAGAACGTAGAATGCGATATTACAATAGGTACTACAAACAGTATTTTTCAGTTGCAGCCTTCTTCATCAACTTTATTAGTACGAAATTATACTTCTACTTCTTATATTACTGTCTCTTAAGAATCCACCGTCCCGTTTAGTAAAATTTAAAAATAATCTACTTCCTTAAAATCTATTCAAGTTCATCTAACTTAGCAGATAGCTGTGCTGGTGCGGGTGCGGAGTTCGTAGCGACAGTTCGCCTTCCCAGCTAAAGCATAAGGAAGTGATGAAGGGCGAGCGTTTTGGGGGAATGTCTTATGTAATTATTGTGACGTTCAAAAAGTGCTTTCTAATAATTAATTTTGATTTATTAGAAAAGCTCGCTCAGCTTAGCTCTAAAACCTATCAACAAAGTCTCTACCTTATATTCTGTGTAGTAATATAATCTGAGGCTAGTAATGGTCAGTTTGAACAAGAAAATTGCATGTGAACTTGTCGTAGACACAGGTCCAAGTACACTGTTATATCGATTGTTGATCTTGACTGTACGTGATAGGTTTTATATTATAGATTTTCAACGCTAAGGGGCGCCGTTGGAGAAAGTTTCATTGATTTATTTGAAAAGGATGAAAGAAATAAACAGCAAAAATGCATCGCAATTTCCTTGCATTAGAATTGATATTGCCTTCTGAGCTGAACTGTCGTTAATGAGACACAATTACTTTTTTATTGTTACAGAACTTAATAAGCTTGCAAAACAGACAAGGTATGAAACTTTTATAATTATTGTCTACCTGGCACATACCAGGGAAGCATAGCACACAAAGGAGAGGGCCTATACGTACTCAGCAGTAGATGGAACAGACGAAGATGATGATGACCTACAAATGAAACAAATTCAGACAGGTAAAGTAACGAACCGGTATTCATTTAGCTATTGCAAACACCAAACCACGAGATGAGAAAGTATCAAAAAACTTTTTCAAATCAAACCGAAGACAGCTAATAAAAATCTGCAACCAAAACAAAAGTCTCTATAAAACCTGTCACTTTCAGTTCTTCCAATTAAAGTCACAGACTAAAAAAAACATAGCAACATGCGAGGAACACGTCTCTTGGTGACCTTTCACCCTTCAGGACCAGTTCTGATGATGAATGGCGTCCGTCTAATGAGCCATCAGCGAGACCAGCCGGGATGTCGTGACATCGATTTGCACGCTGTCTTGCGTATGCGCGTGTACCGTCATGCGCAAAAGTGTTTTATATAATTTTTTTTTGGGAACAATTTTCTCTGAATAAATAAATGGAAAATGGTACTCAGGTGCATCTGGTTAGACTGTAAGCCGATCCCAACATAGTTGGGAAAAGGCTAGGCAGATACCCAATGATGATGATGAAGTAAATGGGAAATAAGTTGAATAATATTTTTTTATACTTAATATTATTTTAAGTAGGTAACTAAAATTTTAATTGTATTTTATTAACTTCGCAACTAAAGATATGGAACGCGATAGTTGTCGTAAAAGATGGCTCTGGCATCCTTCGCCTTGATAATGAAAAAACCTGTACGAAACATTGTAACATTATTTGATTACTTATACTAAACACAATATTAGTCGATGATGCAAAACGTAATTACTGTCATAAAATTGATTGCGCCGGCGACGTTGCTCGCCCAATATTTATTCAGCATACTTTATTACTTCTAGTTAGAATTCCTATTTAATACAGGATACTTACTTTATACATAAACTTGTTAGAACCGTGACATTTTGTCCGCCATTTTGCATGATAACCTATCGGTAGTTATTAGTTTTTAATAGGTACTGACATTTTATTACTTTATCGATTCAGGACATCTTTATTTTATAAGATTTTTTTTTGTGTCCGTCAGGAGGCGTGGCGGTAGTTGAAGAAAGGCGTTTTATTTTTTAAATTGACAGTCATGATCGAAGTACCTCATCAAATCTAGTATTAAATAGGTACAGGTATGAGCTGTACAACATGCATCAGAAAGGTGTGGTTATCGCGAAAAAGAAAAAAATACAGCCGCTCCATACATTTGGTTCGTGTAGGTGTAAGTTTTGTATGGAACTGTTGATATTTTTTTTGTGATTACGATGTTGGTCCCATGGATAAAGTTGTTCATTTGATGATCTGTACCCAAGGACATCGCCGAACGTGGATCCACGGGAGACACAATGGCTTTTTATTTGGTTACGTAATTACGGCATTAATTAAATATGACCACAGCTTTCTGATACATACCTATGTTGTACCTATGTGTGTGTGTATGTTGTATGGAACCTAAGTTTTATTTGGAAATTTGTGCTACCTACGTTTTATCTTTGTTTATTTTAAAGAAGTACAGTCTACAGCGCCCTAATTGCGTAACACAGTATCAATCACAATCTGAATAATTTTGAAGGGTATTGCTAATCCATTGCTTCATATGGTCTAAAAATTTGTCTGCTCAACAACGTATGTAACGCAATGAATGTTGTAGAACTGTCAAAATCGAAGCTATTTCAACTGATCGTATGTTGCGCAATTACTCCGCTGGTGTTCTGCTTCTCTAGTACCAGCAAGAACTATGAGAATTTCTCATGAGCTCCGAAGTAACTGCGGTCGTCGACGGGGGTCGATGGCTGCCATCAACGCGTGTCAACAGCTGCAGTTGCCTCTGCCGTCGACGCGTGCCGGTCGTATGAATGCATACTAACCCTTTGGCAAGATGCCTACTAATAATGATTTAATACTAGCAGCGCCCCGCGGTTTCACCCGCATATGTTTCGATCCCGTGGGAATATCGGAATAAAAAGTTCCTATGGATTATTCCAGAGTGTCAGCTACCTTCATACCAAATTTTATCATAATTGGTCCAGCCGTTTGTGCGTGAAGAAGTAACAAACATAAAAACACACACACTCACAAACTTTCGCCTTTATAATATTAATGAGATAAGTATCTGTGTAGGTATATCACTATCACTATGTGCTTTTATGACCGATAATACCGAACGAAGATCAGATGATTAGAGAGCGGCGATCGGATGTGTCACTTTTGATCCATCGATTTCTATTTTATGATCAAAACGAAGATGATTTATTAATAAGGCCTCTCAATCATTTGAATTTTTAACTAAATGAACGGCGGCGTAACACACTAACAGTAGCAATGGCTTTCGTTTTGACAGTTCAACAACATTCATTGCGTTATTTACGTTGTTGAGCAGAAAAATTTTTCGAACATATGAAGCAATGGATTAGCAATATCCTTCAAAATTATTCAGATTAGGACTGATAGAGTGTTACGCAGTTAGGTTACTGGTTAACTGTTAATATAGTTATGCTAACGTGATTAACGTTTTTGTCTGAAAAACAGGTTTATCGAAACAAAAAAAAAATGGTAAAGTTAGTTCACACGGCATTGTCAATTTAACTGTCAATATTTAATTTATTAATTGCATGCTGTACAATCGCGTACAACATACATTTATTGCGTGTTTATAAACGTTTTTATTGATTAATTTGCATGTTTATCGAATTAATCATAACAGGTTGCGGACTGTCCTTCATTTTTTATTATCGTGTTCACGCTATGTCTTTATGGCGTAAGTATAAAGGACGGAACGATACGAGAATAATGATGTTATTTTCTAGTATTCTTTTGTTAATTTTGGTCCAGATACATTATCATAAACTGCTCTAATTTCAGAGTTGATCTAGTGAATTACTTTTTATATTTTATGACGCAGATTTAAAATAAAAATGTAACAATGTTTTTATATGTAAACCTGTAATCTTACCTAGATATGATGTTAACATTTTTAAACCCTCCAAGCAACAATGTTGAGATTGGTTTATTAAATTAATATAATAGCCCTAGTTTTCAAAGTTTGTACGGTCTAACAGTGTTTCTAACAAATTAATGTCTATCAAATTACTACTACGAAACCAGGGAAATATGATTTCATTTAACACATTTGTAAAAATTAAAAATAGTGATTTTTGGGAGTAATTATTTCAATGTTTAGATGTCAACATTCTTATAATGTCTAGAATACCTACATTTAATTGCTAAATAACAACTAACAGACAATTAATAAATGCTTATGAGTTTATTTCATTTGTTTAGTTTTATGATTACAGTGAAAACAGTTGAGTTATTTTTTTTTTTATTTCGAAAGTTTGGCGTTTGAACCGAAGTTCGGCCGAATGCCGAAGTTACAGCACATGTGAAATGAATTTCGGCCCATCCCTACTTTCTCTGACATCTGTCAACGTGTAATTATTTATTGAATAAGTGATACACAGAATGAACGTACATACATACAAGGTGTGTTCTCAAATAGCTTTATTAATTTGAACTACGCACGCACTTGGATTGTATCTTTTATATCAAATAATACCTACTATTACTTTGGGTATGAATCAAGCAAAGTCTGCTAACGGCTAAAGAAAATATCAAGAGAAGTTCTCTTGATATTTTTGTCTGTTACCTAGCTACTTAGAAAGACTTAAGTTTAAGTTGTACATAACAGTATCTAAATAATCTGTCAAAACCAGCACCACTACGAGTAGAGTAAGGAGCGAGGCAATATTGACAAGCATTTGTGCAGCGTCGTAGCTACGCTTCTTTCATAGCATAATGAAATAATGTATGAAAACGATGATGTAAAAAGTGACTATAATACTAGAGGCTTGGTCTACGCCTTGTCTTATTCATACTCTAAAGTCCAGCCGGCAGTTTGTATTTTTAATTAGCTTGTCAAGTTGACGCGAGTAAAAGTGAACTGTTTGTTGAACGTTCATTTAGTACATTATTGGAGTTTCACGCTCTTGTAATAGTTAATCTGTTAATTTTATTCAAAGCTTTATATTGTCAAAATATTATTAAGCTAAGCTCCTAATAAAAATGTCTGAGGCATGATTAGTTGATTAGTTACAATGTAAATCTTTGGATCAATAGGTATAAAGGAAAGGAGTTTTTTTTGTCAGTCAAAAACTACAGTTGATCACAAATGTATTTAAATGTGTGGCATTAAAAACATTTGTAACTGACTGTACTTTCGCAAATAAACTGGAGATGTTTATTTTATGAGAAACTGCTTCAATTATTTCTATTACTAGGTAAAATTCTGAATCTCAGTAGGTATCTTGATCTTCTTCTTAGCGTGTCGATGGCAATGTACTCGTAAATGGACTCGGCCCAGAATTCGGCTACGTGTTTGGTGCCATCACTAGCATCCACACATCCCTGGACTTACGCTTATCACCGAGATCTGTCACCCGAAGCACGGTAACGCAGTGTTTGCAGGTCCCGGCATAAGCATACTATCCACCAAGTGGTATCTTAATGATGACACGTGAATTACTACAATGTATCTTTAGAATTTTTGCAAATTCAAACTCACACATTCAAATTAAAAACTTACAAGGGCAACTTCTGTTATCTTAATTCTTGCTCTTTACAAGTTTAACCATAAGATACCTCTACCATTTAAATATCAACATCCACACCTCAAAACGTTAACCGCAAACAAACACACGACATTTGGCAGCCAATTTTTCTAACAAAATCCAAAGTTGATTATAATTACATAGCCGAGGAGCGACACTTTGACCCCTCGTTCATCTTCGTCATAATATTATTATCACGTAGGTTGTGCCTAACGGTGATTTTTAATCTGTCGTGTCCCAGACTAATCATCAGGTTTGTGTATGTAGCACATATAGTTACCCTTACCTTCTTTTTCATTTTATTTGTTGTTTATGCTCATTTTTGCGTCATGTTCACCGCAAATAAACGTTTTTTCTTTCTTTCTTTATATTATTATTTTGGTATTTACCTACACGTTAAGTGTAGTTTTGTTTAACCCACGGATATCGAATTTAATCCATATGTTACTGAAACTATTTTTTCCACGAAAGCCAGGAAAAGGTGGCCCTTTAAAAGGCCCGTAGTGTAAAATAGGTCGTATGCATGTCGTACGTATGCGTTTTTGGCTCTTTTAAAAGACCCGTCACAGTATCTGGATTAAGTAGTTCCCAGTAGATATTATAGTCACTCCCGTGTTCTTGTGGGTGTCGTAAAAGGTTATAATGACATGTGTTTAGCACACTTACACTCCGTCAAATCTAAGAAGTACCGTTTGACAGTTATAAATATGTGTTATTTTGCTTTGTTTGAAAGTTTTCAATTACATTTAGATATTAAGAATTGTACATTTTTAGATACAATAATGAAATCTTTCTAAATTCATGGTTTTATGATGAATTCGTATGAACAAAGTTGAAAAATATGAAACGTCAAACGGTACTTCTTAGATTTGACGGACTGTAACAAAGAGGTACGATGAATTCAGAGCAGACGTTATGCTAGTTAAACTTAGATAAAAATATTTAAATCGACTTATTTAAGTGGTGAATGAGAAAGCCCATGTTAGATCATGGGCTTTCTTTGGACTTCGGTTATTTGACCTCGCAGAAACCAATGCTAGAGCATTGGTCTGTGTAAGGTCAAATAACCAAAGTTAGTTGTTTCTATAGGACATTAAATTAAATATATTTTTGACGTTCGAAAAGTGCTGATTCTCAGCCTAATTTGAATAAATTATTATTTTTTCTTTTTTTTAATAAAAGCAGTTTAAAATAGTGCCTAACTTGCGTAGACATATATTTATATTGCCTGATAGTTACGACAATCTGCTCTAAAGCATGCACAAGCAACTCACACTTTCTACAATTTCAACTGCTATAGGTAGACTGTCCAGCAATTAAAGGCGTTCTTCTTCAAAAATCTCAAATGCATCAAGAGCATCAACGCCAAAGAATCGCAGGTGGCCAAAGGTCAACCACCAACTCAAGCCCACCACAATCAGCAAATAAGCTTCCTTATCAAACATGGTCATCTGCTAAAGCCGTGTAGACATTAATGGATTCGGTGTAAACAACAATATTAGTTTTATGTAAGCCGTCACCTATTTGCCCAACATTGATGACATTTTGATGGGGGCTAGGCTTATTTTACATTTATTATAGCGCAGCGGGTTGTTGGAACTTGTTTGTTCGCAGATTTATGAAACTGGATGTGGCAAAAATTTGTGGAGAACGAAACTGTGGGAACCACCTTGCTTTTCTCTTAGACAGTTCTTTCGCACGCACGTCATTTTGTGCATATTTTAGTTTCAATTATGCCCCAGAAAACTGTTTCTGTTTCTTGTACGTACCACAGTAGGTACGTAAGGAATCTCATCATCTGCCTAGCCTTTTTCCAACTATGTTGGGGTCGGTTTCCAGTCTAACCGTATGCAGATGAATACCAGTATTTTACATGGAGCGACTGCCTATCTGACTTGATCGAGTGAACCGTGTGGCTATTATTTCTTAGCCACAAGCCTCTCTCAACCAGTATGTAAGGCACCTAAGCATGCTAAATACGTCTATAACGCTACTGGGCAGTCAGCGGCATTTCCAATCTTGCTGAATTATCTTTACTTTTCGCCACAGCACTCACGTCGATCGTGTCGAAAATAGGGCAGAAGATCGAACAACATTGAATGGCTTTGCAACTGTTTCTCTATCATCATCTGCCTAGCCTTTTCCCAACCATGTAGGGGTCGGTTTCCAATCAAACCAGATGCAGCTGAATACCAGTGTTTTAAATCGAGCGACTGTCTATCTGACCTCCATTATAATCAAGTTACTTATTGGGTCTACCTTGCAACTGTCTCTTTATGATACAGTAGTATTTGCTTGGCAATAAGTTCTATATTAAAACATAATAAATGATCCGCAAAACCCATCCAGTAACATCTACATCGAAACCTTCAAACTCAATAATAAACAGGCAAAAAAGTCACGCGTCCATTGCGCCTCCGATGGTACCGATAATTTTTCAACACACCGTCTACTTATTACGATCATAGGTAGAGCATTAACTAACGCGCAGTCTTTTCAATCGTGCTCCATTCCTTACAACCAAAACGTAACCTTATAACACTCGAGATGTAGTTCAAAATCGCCTAAGTTGAAGATACGATTACATTACCACGGCTCAATCAAATTTGGACTTTTAGTGTTGTATGGTAAGGTTGGTTTTTGCTTGAGATGGTCAGAGAAATGATGGTAGTATTTCAGCTAGACATCGGTCAAAGAATCGTGACCGGCCCGTCCCCGGCACCTGACGTCCACCGGTGTCGGTTAATGTAACTTCACCGGAGTACAAAAACAGCATTTCAAAGATACTGTTTTAAATACCAGTGTTGTTATCCGATCGTTTAATAGTTAACCAAGAATTGTTGGTTATTATGGGTGATCGGGGGATTTTAACAATGCTTTATATGCACGAGTATGTACTCAATCTATACAATCAAACCTACTCACTTAGGGAGTAACGTTTTCTTCTTTCTTACAAAGATAGAAACATTACAAAATCATTTTCTATTTACAGTATCTGCAGGCTAATGTTTTCTCCACTACCAAACTTGGCTCATATCCCTGGCTAAATAAAATAAAAATAAATATATAAAATTTATTAGGAACAATTTAGGTATAACTCGACAAAATACACGAAGGTAGCTGCAAAAGTAAAATACTGTGGCGCGGCTGTCAATGATAATGCCCCACACAAAATACATAATGGAAAGCATTTATTTGTTCCAGACTATGAATGTATATGATAACCACAAAGGCTTGTGTGTCGTCAGAGTAAACTTCAATAGTGGCATCTAATCTTTGTTCTCTAAACATGCTCACATAGACGATAAACCCAACCCAGTAGGGATGTAAAAATTCCTTGAAACTTTCTGTTATTTATTACGTATTCTATTAAATGGTAATGATCTAATATATAAATAATATAACAATTCAATACAAGAAAATAATATCATTACACAAGGATCGAATGTTGATGATTTCAGTTTAGTCCCGGTGAAATGACATTTATTATTATAGCTACTAATACTATTGATGTCTTTGAGAAAAACGTCATTTACTTCGCTCCTCTTATTTCTTCATATGACTTTAGGTCTCCAGTGTTGGGGCCCTGGTCCTAAGCCCCGTTCTTATTCATACTTTCGCACCTCTTATTTTCGCATTGCCCGTAACCGTTCTTAAAACACCAATTATAAAACGATCATATAGTCCTGTTGCATACTGTATAGCTCTTTTTTTTAGCCTGTACTGAACCACTGCTGGGCAAAGGCCTCTGCCAAGTCCTTCCAGGAACTCTTTTCCCGCGCCACCTCGTACCAGCCCTCGCGGTACGCGTCCAGGTCATCTCCCACCGTTTTCTGGACCAACCTCGGCGGCGCCGTCCATTATCGGGCCTCTATTATGTGGAAACTTTTGCCCAGCGGTCATTCTGCATGCGGCTGATATGACCCGCCCAATCCCAGTATAGCACTTAAACACAGAAAATCACTCCCTCAAAGCAAACATTCCTACAATAGTATCTCTAACCGAGCCCACTCATCCGACGCCAAAACCAACCACAGCTTTCGTAGACAAAAAAACACTTGAATAAATATCACATCCTGCTACTCATATAACTGTACATTGGCTGTTAATTTTTCTACACTGTGATTAATATAAATTCTTGCATTACTTGCGATGAGCGACAGGTCACGAAGACCAGTGGCTTGTTGACGTAAGCTTTCGAAATGAGGATCTGACTTCATCTGCCTTGGCCTAAGTATATTTGCTGGTTTTAATTTCCGTTTCTATAATTGATAGTTAATTCATGGGTCTTGTGTGAGAAATTCATGAGAACGTTTTATGACTGCAATCATTATTTTGGCGCCAGTTGATTAGCCACGGCGATTTCGGAGCGATACTTTTTTGTTTGCCATTTTTATCCTAATTAGCAACTTCGCGCATCATTTCATTGGTCTCGTCTTTATCTACACAAAATATAAATTATACTATTATAATTAGTGACCCGCTACTGTTTTTCACAGTTTTTACGACTTGACAAAACATCGAGATTTCTATATTATTATGTAGTCTAATAAACACATATAGCCTACCAAATAAACTTTGTACATGATTGTGGAAACCACATCAAAATCCGTTGCTTAGTTTTGAAGAACAACGCGGTCACACAGACACGAAAAGCGTCTTTAAAATATGTACAGCATAGCATAACCATAATCAGCCCACTCCCACTTCCCACTTCTGTGACACAGGCCTCCTTTCTGTGAGAGGGAGTGGACCGTAATTCACCACATGGGTTCGAACCTGCGACCGTGGTACGCGGCCGTTACCACTGGGCCACCACTGCTCTAATATAGATTAAATTTCAAATATACAATATGATCAGATACAGAGCAGTGGTGGCCGAGTGCTCACGGCCGCGACTTACGACTTGTAAGTCGTAGGTTCGAACCCAGTCAGGCGCTTTACTTTGTGTAAATTATATCATCACCACAGCACTCAAAACGGTGAAGGAAAACATCGTTAGGAAACCGCCATGTCCCAGAACCAAAAATTCGAAGACATGTGACATCTACCAACCCGCACTGGGCCCGCGTAGTAGATTACGGCCCGCCCCCTCTCACAGAGAGGAGGCCTGTGTCCCAGCAGTGGGAACATTATAGGCTGAGTATGTAATAATGATCAGACGCGGACAGGGAACCGTTTCTAGGTTTGCTATCAGCTTCAATCTTCTCAACCAATTTCACAAAGAACAACAAGCATACACCTACTTATTTACCTAATGCCTACATGTCAACCATCACCGATACTTCACCACACTATAATTACCATCCTCCATACTTTTCCCATACAGCAGAGTGGTCACAGACAACACACATAGTTCACATCGTCGTGACCATGCCATGACAGCTACTTTTTATGCCCATCTCGTCTTTTTGCGGAATTGCTCTCTTTGTCTACTTTTATTTACGTGCTCGAAGCGGCTCTGTATTCGCAGGGTAGGGAGTTGGTAGATGCGGGAGTAGGTAGAATAGTCTCTTTATTGTTTCTGGAGATAATGAGTTATTGCTTGAACGGACTATTTTGTTTCGTATCACAATAATATATGGACCATTTTGTCACATTATGAATACATATTCTTTTTCTTCTTCTTTGTAGCATGTCGGCAGAATTCGGCTACGTGTTTGGCGCCATCACTAGCGTCCATCAGTTCCTGTAACGTGCAGCTGACACGAGGACACGCAGGACATGATATTAAGTGTCCCATCGTTTGTGGAACAGCACCACAGTTACTTACTTACTCTCCATCTGAATACCTAGTTATTTATTTAAGTTGTAAAAGAAGAAGGAAAACATGAAGTTAAAGAGACCAATAGGCGTACTTAGGAGGTGGAGAACAAGCGAAGGGTTTTCTCATCAGATGTTTTTTCATTATATTAGCATCACAAGTTAACAAAAAAATAAGAATGTGAATTGAGCATATAGAACGATATAAGGGCATTTTCACTTTTAAGTGTACCCGCCATTTTGAGGATGTCCCACTTATTCAAAATTTTATAGCAAGATAAATAGTGGACATATTGTCTAATTTTTGGAATAAAACGGTAAAATATATATTCAATTGACGAATCCATCTGCAATTCTGGTAAAATACGTTTGAATTATTAATTTATGAGTATTTTAAATATTCAGAGTAACTGTTTCTGACAGGTCCCTCCCCTTACCAACATTGAATTTGCCAAAATTACTAAAATAGTACTACGAATACATTTAAAAGTGTTGGTGCAAAAATAGTGTATAGTTTCTCTCGTCACAAAAATTAAATTTGCACAATTTAAACTCCAATAACACAGGTTTAAAACACATTTGGCTGAAAATACACGTCACAAAACTGACCACTATTTTCACTACAATGTCCATTTATTTTCAGTCACTTTTATTTTTTTAGGGTACACTTAAAAGTGAAAATGCCCATAAACCAATTAAAAATAGGTCCATGTGGTTTGTACGGTCTATTGTCACACAAAATCCAAGTCGCATTCTTCTAGGTGGCTCTTTTGGTGCTTCCCCAATTCATGAAGGTTAGCCATTAACTTCGAATATATTTTGTTCCTTGTTTTTTGTTGCTTAATAACTTGCAAGTCAAAGGCCCATCATATCTGCACCACTCTTTCCCACTTGTCGCTATCCAGGAATGCCATGGGAACGGGTAGCCCGTCGTACATGACACGAAATTATTGAGCCCGTACAAGTCACTATTACCCCATTACATTGGACGTCTGTGTTTAGCCGTAATGTTCAGAGGTACTGCGTGTCGCGAAAAAATAAAGGGTCCTGGTGAATTAGGTGGGTGTTCGAATTGTCTGCAGTAAGTGTCTGGATATTTGTAACTGAAATTATTGGGTAAATATTCAGTAAACATAATTTGAAAATAGAAGAGTAAATATTGTCATAAAATCATGTCGCCAACAACTTTAGCTTTTTGCAAAACGCAGTATGCATAAGTATTTTGCAGAAAAATGTGCTGTCTTGGAAAGTACGTATCTTTTTCTAGTTCTGGTGATCCGAAATCACTTAACGTATTGTACGACCGCGGCAGATTTGCCAAAAATGTAAACAACAATCGCCGCTCGAAATTGAATGCAATCGATAAACAAGAGTATTTATTTTAAGTAATGTTTGTTTTCGTCTAGTTAGCTCGAAGATTTAGACGAAAACTATATGCCGCGGTCGGACCTTACATCAGTTTTGGTTATTTTTTTTGTTAAATCGACCAAACTAAAAAAATTTACAGTTTCTAGAAACTGTGACGCTACGAAAGTTTAAAGAAAAACAGGGCATTTAATTATTAATATTACGAAGTTGACACATGTCATGTAAAAATTTTAATAAATGCTAAATGCCAGACCCAACATTTTACGTTATACTAGTAATCTGATATAACAGTGCACCAATCAGATAGTGAGGAAGTGCAGCCCGAGTGGCACAGTCGAAGGGACAGGCACGTGAAAGTGATTAGCTGCACAGTGCTGCGTTGTCAAGACAAGGAGCCCTTGTGTAGGGAGAGAGTGGGGATATTTGGTACACAGTTGCATTTAAATACATGTTCCTATATATGCAATAAATACCTCAACGGTAATTTGTAAATAAAGTAATTTTATAAATTAGCTCCTTTCATAAATAACGCACCCTAATTGCGTAACACACTATCAATCCTCCTCATCACCTGAATCATTTCAAGATATTGCTAAACCATTACTTCATATCTGTTCGAAAAGTTTGTCTGCTCAACAACGTAAATAACGCCATGTTTTTGAACTGCCTAAATGAAAGCCTTTGCAACTGATAGTCTGTTACGGAAGTACCAAATAGGTCAAAAATAACTCTGGATAGACAGAAGTGGAAGGAGAGTAGGGAGGCCTTTGCCCTGCAGTTGGAAAACCCATGCAACGCTAATAATTACAGTTTGACAATTAATTTCTCAAAAAACTGACAAGACAAATGACTAAACAAAAAAGTTTCACAATTATTTCTCAAGTAATAATATAACTATTATGTAATTTCAGTATTTTTTTAGTAATTTACAAGTCCTTGGAGTCTCTTGTCCGTTCTTCTCCATAGAGATCTACGTTTTGCAATGGGCAACTAGCAGACTCTTTAATAATTCAAAAGTGCCTGTAAATGGTTTAATTGAAATAAATGCTTTAGATTTTGAAATAATATAATTATAGTATTCTCTATATTTTCAATTCATTGTACAAACTTTCCTCGCACATCGTCCAACCCCAGTCTCCTCTCCGCGGCGGCAATGTCGCGTGCTATCAAGTTTCACCCACTACAACGGCACCTCTGTCCAGGGTTACACCACAGACAAACAGACAAACAAACAAAAAACACAATATTAGCGGCACTTTGCGATGCAATTCCGGCCATTCGCGCTAATTACCTCTTCAAAAACCACTTTTTATAGACCTCTGTATCTTTTATAATATACAAGGAAGCTTCTAATTTGAGAGGTCAGATTATGTTGGTAGGAGCTTAGTGCCAAATTTCTTGAAGTGTTCGGTAATTGTAAGACAATGCGGGGTCATAAACGCTTGACGTGGTCTTGTGAAGGTGTGAAGGGATACAATGAGGTCACGCAGTTCGTTTAGCGGGCCTCTGTCTAATTACAAAGTGAAACTGTATTTTAAACTCCTTGTGTACTGAATGTTGTGTTTTGTTTCCTAATTTAGGCAGTTTGGAACATATGGATAAGTGGTGCTGTCTATAATGAGTCGAAGCAAAAACGAGCAAAAAGTCATGTCGCTGTAACTCTGGTCCTTACTTACAAAAATGTACCTTCTTTATAATATATCTACCTACCGGAAGAAAATTCCAATAATGATTGCCAAATCCTTTATAATTTAGGAACATACTCGTATAATTATCGTAGCCACAAAAGGACCAAATTAACAATTTCACCAGATAATCACAAAGCATGAAAACAAATTTTCGATAATATTTGCGATAACAACCAAATATTACAGCAAATATAATAACCTAACCAAAACAGGAAGCCCTTGTTATACAAACACTCGATCCAGTTTACAATCCGAATATAATCGGCGAGTGCATTCGATTATCCATTTACAAATAATTCTCCGAATTTTTCCGAACACCACTCGTAACTTCCAACTTCGGGCAAAAAAAACGGGCCAGTCTAACTGAGCGTGAAATATGGAGAAAAAATTACGCAAGTGAACAAATGCCCTTACTGAATGCATCATAAAAATATGATTGACATGTTTCTTAATATGACATCTTTCGGGCGGTGATATTTTTTTGTCGCATATGTGTACCGGGAATTATTGACTACTTTTTATACGACAAACTGTGTGCAAACTGCTGAGGAATCTTCAACTTTATGGAGTTAACTTTAGGGTTGAATTCGGAGGGAAGTTGTAACAAAATAAGGGCCCAACATTTTGCGAACGACATTAGAAAGGAGATATTAAGTGCTCGGTAATCCAATTACATGTTCTTTGTCAATTTTAGGATGTGTATTATATTTCTATAGAGAGGCATGTTATCCTTCTTATATTTGTAGTTATGTACAAAAGGATATCTATTGAAGGTTTTGTCCTTTTGTCAGTTAGTCTGTACTTCGTAATGACGCGGTTGAAAGACACCGCTTTTTTTCTTATTTTTTTTTTCTAATATTTCATAACTATGTTGTACAATTTTAATGTTAAGCTAAACATCGTCAATATTTTCCAGAGCCCCTTTATAAATGTTGCATAGTAAAAGGACCAAATTCGTATTGAAGGACCAATTTTTTTGTTAGAGATATCAGTATTTTTATTATTTTTAATATACCGTCCAAGGGTCCACCTCCACCCAATAGGTACAGTATTTTTATCTCATGAAACAACGCGCGTTTTAGTTATGGTAACTAGGTGTACAAACACGCTGTGAATGTGTGTGTAAGCGCAGGAGCACTCGGTACCGTCCAAAACAATTGCGAAGTCGGAGATGTATGTGTGTACGCGTGTTTGCGTTATGTGCTGACACTACTGGTCTTCACGCACACATTCACAACGTGTTTTTACACTTGTTTACCACAAGTAGGTAAATCTCTTTGTAAGTTAAAAATACTAGATAACTGGAAATACCGGCTTAAAGTTAAAAGACGCTTAAACGTCTAAAATGGTTAAACAGTCGCAAAGCATTACAACTTACAACTCGTAAGGACAAGTTTGAAAGCAAAATAATATGACCGGAGGTAGCTACAACGAAGTAAGTTCATAAGAAAAATAAGATACAAGAAATATTAAAACACTTATAACTTTAAGCAACGTTTATAATAAAACCTCTTTACCCGTAGCTTAGTTACATACGGAATTATATCACCAAAACCAAAACAGACAACCTTTCACTGCACACACATCACAATTGTCAACAAATATTATCACATAAATTATCACTAATTCCTTGAAATCGGTCCATTTATTACAATTTGCGACGTTAGACCGACCGGAATACGTCACTGTATGACATGTCGGGCTTATTGTGTCTCTAGGTTAGTCAGATGAGTGCATAGGGTTATCAACAGTACCTACGTGTCAAGACATTTTGATACGTCCTTAGTTCTTACCCATCGTGTGATATTTGCCGGCGACAACACCAGAGAGAAAATCAGTCAAAAAAATTGTAACACATCCCTATGATATGGAAATAAGGAGTATATTCGAATGTGTTTTATTTTCAGGAGTGTAGGGGTTAACTTGGCAACAACAGCTCATACAATTAAAGTCCAATAGATGTACCGATAAGAGTCACAATACACTTGAGGATGTCATAAGATTATAATAACTTTTGAATGCCTAAGGCGTAATTATACGTTATGAAATTTGGAGGACCCAGAACAAATAAAATATAAATTAAATTGATGGAGAATGGTGATAAACAAGGCGTTAAATTTAAAGAATATGAAGTTCGAAGACGTGATTAATTCTGGCTTAGATAGCTTCGCTTGCAAGAAATATATATCGTGCATTTATAAGGAAGAAGCTACGAGCTTCGCAGGCAGGTAGAAGCTGTATGAGAGTGACCGAAGATTGAGTTAAATGGCATTCAACTGAATTGGCTTATTGCACGCCATATGAATTTGGAAGACGTGAGTATAAAATGTAACAAGGCCTTTTTTTATTCAGATATAAATAGGTTTACCAAAAAGAACTTAATTTATAGTTTCAGCCAATGTCACACTGTCAAATGGCAAATTGTCACAATGTAAATTTTCGTCTCCTGTGCCAATTTAAACAGCTCTTATTAAAATTATAACAACTTTTTTAAATGAAATTGATATTAGATTGTAATTGCTACTAACATCTGTAGATCTTCGACAAAGTGCAAAGTTGACGGCCCGCTTCTGCGCTGCCGTTTTAACGTGACACTGGCAGAATAGTCGAAATCGGGTAAATCGCCAACAGAAAAAATCGTGATTTCGTGAATTTGACAATAAAATAATTTTATTTTTTTGCGTTAATATTGAGATAGAACATATTATAAGAAATGTTGATGTTACTTGTGCTTGAAGACAAAAATAATGCAACGTTTAATTGAAATGATATCTAGACAGAACACAATTTATTACCATATTAACATACGAGTATTTGCATTTTATGATAGATAAGAGACGTCTGAGGAGTTAACTTGATAGATTACATCATTAGCAGCTGTTTTCTAGAATTATGATCTGTTCTTTAATCTAAGAAATGAGTGATTTAAAAACTGAAGCTTATATTTCCAGCTTTCTGTAAATAATTATGCTCCTAAATATTGTTTGAAGAAGGTAGCCTCTTAAAACATTATTAAATCAGATTGTTGGTAAAACAATTTAACTAATGGCTAGATTTATAAAGCTTCTTCTTATTTCATGATACAATTTTGTGGAAAGACTTCACACCGGTTTCAATTCAGAAAGCGGGAAAATAAGACGAATATTCACCCACAATCATCGTAAAACTGACCCCATACCCTCAAAGACCTAATTTAATTTTCAAACTGTCATACAGCACTAACATAATAATTAGCTAATTGGTCACACAGTACTTTACGACTGAGAAACGTTAAAACAAAATTATAATTAGTCATAAATCCGAGCGTGGAGACCATCGATCGATTCTCGATTCGCTCACACGATTATATCGATTTATTTTCTTGTGTGCGTGTATGTGGGCTTGTCTGCCTGTGTGCGCGTATAGGAACAACAGATTTATTGTTAATGGTGTCCCGAACATAATTAAAATGGTTGATGTTTTGCCCGGCTCGCTTGGCCGACGTCCTTCGGTCGAAATGTAGAGTAGATTGGGTCTAGAGATGGGCTCATAGGTTAAGGTCGATATTAGTTTTTTTTTTAGTAAGACGAGAATCCAGCTTTTAAAGATGATGCCCAATGAGTTCTTTCCTAGTTTTCCTTTATATACTTGTATATAATATACGTATATATTTTAGTATTAGATTGTATATTGTATTTAAGATTTATGTAAATAAAACATTAAGCTTTTAAAAGGAAAAGCATGTTTTAAGGAATCATAAAACGGAATGTAGGAAGGTAAACGGTAGGTTATGTAAGTAAATAAAATACCTACTTACTAATTTATTACTAGGTATTATTCACTCACCGAGAGATGTATGAGAGATACCATACCATATTGAAGTTGACTACCTAAATGGCAGGTTAAAAGTTGTGCTTTTACTAAGGATAATTATGACTTACTTTACTCTTACTCTTAGCCTGCATCATCCCACTGCTGTGCAAAAGCCTTTCCCCATGACTTCCAGCTCGTATGATCCAGGGCTACAGTGGACCACTGGTCATTTGTTTTCTCCAGCTCGTCCCGCCATCTTTTACGGGGTCTGCCGCGACCCCTTCTGCCTGCGTCAGGGCCCCACGTAGTGGGTGGTTTTCTCTTGACTTACTTTCATACAAACAGATCAAGTATATTCTTAAAATTATTAAATTGACGACGTTCTATCGTAAATAACTCTGCCAAACCTGAGAAGATTAATAATATTAAAATAATTTGTCATTAAAAATAATATCCATGATGCCTCTGAAGTTCATTACTCTGTCCCGCTTATAGTGTTATAGATAATGGTGAGAGATATCCCGTGCTATACAGCTTGTGGCGCCATCTGTGTACTATAGACCATTGTTTGATCGTCACCTGCAATGATACTGATTGTTAAGATACGATACGTAACGCCACAATAAATAATCTTAGTTCTCTCACGAGAAAAATCAGTATAAAAGGCTTCAGTACAAAAGGACCAAAAAAAATTCAAGTAATACTCAGTGATAATTAGGTATATTAGTTAGATAAGTAAGAAGCCAGCCCTAACGACCTAAAGAAAATATATAAGTCTAACCCTAAGCTAAACCTAAAATGTAATGTGACTACATAATATGAGTGTGACAGTTCTCTAATCAGTTAGGTTGCGAAGATGAAAGAGACCAGATAGCAGTGTGATCTGTATAAAATACTAATAGAACAGCTGTAACTAAGACTACATACTAAACGGCAACTAACTAAAAGGCAATCTAACCTCAGTTTAAAGACGAGGACGAAAGGAAAACAGTGATCATAGAGACTATAGGCTACTTAGAAACCAATTATACCATCAAGGTGTCACTAAAACAATATAATTTGATGATAATCTTTCGTTTTTTTTTACAGATCTTCTATTGGTTAACATAAAAATAATTAATTAATGGTGGACATAAAAATAGACTAAACTTACCAACATCGCGACTAAAAATGCACTCAAATAGTACCTTTGTCATGTCCATAAAAATTTATAATAAGTTACCCGAAAAAATAAAGAATTCAAATAAATATAACATCTTTATCAATAAATTGAAACTTTTCCTTGTAAGCAAGTGTTACTATAGTATAAGCGAATACTTAAGTGATACATCATAAGTAACTTCTCATCTATCTGGTTGCATCTAATCTTCATTCGCGATTAAACTTATTTACTTACCATTGGGATAAAGTTGACATTTGTTTAACTTGAAATAACATCAATTTGAAATATGAGCTTGAATAGACTTATAAATACTCACTATAAAGATATGCCTACCTAATCATAATACGAAGAATATTTTTTTTTAAATAAATATGAAGCGTTCAATAAATAACTTGCCGTAGGGATAATAAATATTATTTACATAATAAATAAAAATAATAATAAGTAAATAAAATATCGATAAATAAAATATCACAATAAATAAACACCCAGTGTTCTTCCTCCTCTCTCCTACTATCTATGCTGTGCCCGACAGGGTCCATAATTGTGACTAATATTATTATTTTCTTACCAACTATATATACATTATGGTACGCAATAAAGAATTGAGAATTGAGAATTGAGAATTGGTTGGGAAACGCGACAATCGTCATTAAAAAAATACAATAATAGGTAGTGATTAGGTAATAAGGAACCACGTAATTGGATCGGACTTTCGATTGATTACAATATCTTGAAAATGTTACCGGTATATACTTATTGCCTCTGTCAAAAATACAAAACATGCATCTCTTTGAAAACCCCAATCACTTAGTCAGACTTTTTGTCTCAACATTGTCCCAAAATCCGTCCTCATTTTACCTCCCAAAACACCAATGTCAACTTCTCAGAACCCTTAATCACCAGATTCAAAAGGTGATTAATCAAAATCGCCATTAATTATTAGACGCGAGTATTTATACTGATTATTATGGGACGTCCGAAACGCTGTGTTGTCCCGCCCTGCTATTACAGTTCGGCCTTTTGGTATTACGGACGACGGATGGTCGCTGGTCGTATATTAGGACCGGAATATTACTGGTGCACATTACGCGTTTACAAAAGGTTTGGTGGGAACGCGTGTAACGAAACGAGATGAGATGTGCATGCGTTTAATTATGTAGGTGGGATAGCTATGAAGTTATGGACGTGCATATTTTTCGTTTGTCGTTTTCCGTGTAGTTTTAAATTAAGAAGGGCTGTTGGCCGCATATATAAGTATCAGTTTTAGTCTTCGTAAAGGATGTCTAAGCTACGTATCTTGTCATAAAGAAGTTCACGCTCCTAATTACATTGGTAATCTTATGCTATGTATAAACTATTTTCCCCTTGAGAAGGTCAGCCGGTAAAAGCGAAGTCGTGATAAGCCACTGAAATAAATCAGAACTAAGCACTAAACATTCAGCCAGACAAGATTAAGTCTAAACATTACACAATCGAATCAAAGAACCTTCGCAAGTCATTAACGACAGAATATCAGTCAATCACTAATGATAGCACATGGCGTTACCACCCCGATTTAAAACACAATCGATATTACAAATCGTAACAATCAACATTTTTCAATCGAATATTATCATCGTACAATTAATAATTCGTAAAAAATCATTAAGGAGCAAAACAGGAGAACAAAAGTCGCGGTCCTTTGAGCCGTGTATAAAAAACGAGAGGAATAAAAAAGGGAAGGCGTCCCGCGGGGCCAGCGTCGGCGGTGCGTATACTAAACCAACACAGTATGTGTCGACACTGGCCCGTATGATATTGCCGCACGCATTATATGGATAGTGCTTTAGATGATGGAGTAATGTAAAACAGAGGATTTATTCAATTCAAAAGTAGAGAATAAAATATGGTGCTCAAATAAAGGAGCTATTGCAGTTACATTTTCCTATAAGGAAGCAGCTAGCAATAACAGTCTTTCAAATTCAGGATAGGAAAGAAATTACATTAATTACAAACTTGCGTATATAATATTAACAACATTGATACTTTACCTGTAGATAATAATTTTGTTGAAGGTATTCTAATAAACAGAACACTAATTTACAGAATCAGTCTTCCAAACACCTACAAATCTCAATCCAATCCTTACCAAAATTTGTCCTCACACAGTTTAATATTACTCGATAAATAACAAATCTAATAGTATTCATTGAACTCTTCCAGCCGTTCGACACTCCACCACATTCTGCCGCCACCACCCGCTGGTACTTAGGTCCTGGTGACAGGACACGACATGTTATAACGATCGCCGATGAGTAATGAAACTTAAATAGTATTTAATTGGACTTTTAATTTGTTCTTTGGAACGGACTTTGTGATCAGTATTTGTTTAAGCTGATTAAGGAACTTGAATATAGATCGATACAATCACAAAAAACATATATTTACAGAAAGCTTAAGAAACAAATGAGAGAGGTAAATGATGAGGTTGCATCAAAATTAAATAAAAAGAAAAGAGGGGAGAAATTATTAGAAACCCCAAAATCTTTTCTATTACATCAGTTGCATTACAGGTTGGATATATAACTAAAATAATACCAAATGTTCTATGATATCTAACAAAAACAATACCAGAATACAGCGACAATCCCCCTTCGATTAACCATAATGAAAAAATAACCTGTCGTCATACCTTAAATGGATCCGTCACCGTAAATAAACGAGAACATTGGAGAGGTCCCGCAAGGCTCTCATCTAAGCCCTGCGTGTCCTTACACAGCCCATAAAGCCGACTTCCCTATATTTATGCCCTTTTGTCACGACACCGTCCAATTGGATGTCCCGATAATTTACGCTAACGTGACGACATTAATACACAGCTAAGGGCACCGTGATATAGGGCCTTTTAATAATCCATTCAGAACGCGTGCTGTGACAATATTTCCCGTGAACTTATAGCGTTTTGTCTCGTACTTATTTATGTCTTATCGTTAATTGAATGGCCTTTTTTGATGAATATTTTATTTTGATAACGGTGTTTTAATTTTCGTCCTCGGTTTTATTTGGTGTCATGAATCAAAATTCAATTATAGGAGTGTATCCTGGGTCGATGTTGGTGTTTAATTTTGCAGGCTGTGTTCTGCCATCGCTGCGGCGTTGGCAGAAATGAAGTCACGAACGGGGAAGGTAGCCACAATAAAGTAGATAACACTTTCCTGATTTGAAACTCAATTGTGTGTGATTGTCCGAGGCTCAATTGTTGAAATTGCGTGAGGGTTACTGGAAGCCGCGAAGCTTGCGAAATAAGATGAAGTGGCTGCTGTTTTTTGTTTCAATGATTGAGCCATTCGGCCAGACCTTAGGTATCTACTCTATTAGTACCTACGCAGATTGATAGGTACCTTCGGTTTTATTTTTTCCTGGTCTATAGTGTGTTATTAATGAAACTCATTAGTCATCCGTAAATAAGTCAATATTTTTATGAGTTGTCCACAGCAAAAAAGCTTGAAAAGGTTCAGTTTATCTTTTTATCGCAATCTTATATGGTAATTTTCGAGTAGGTATTCACATCAACATGATTAATTTCTTTGTCATTCATCTTCATATGCTTGACATGTAAAGGAACGTTCGTGATTTGATAGAATTTACTGATGTTGTAGGTTGTATTGTTGGCATTTGTAGGTAAATCCCGGTACCTATATAACTAGATATGTTTTGTCATTTATTCTATCTCTCTTGGGTATAAATCTCTTCATTCCTTCTTCCCACATTAATTTATTAGCGATACTGTTGTGGTTTTCCTAGGCAGTCGCTCCATGTAAAATACTGCCAGTATTCAGCTGCACCCGGTTAGACTGGAAGCCAACCCCAACATAGTTGGGAAAAGGCTACACAGATGATGATGATGACTGTTGTGGTTTTCCTCAATCCTTTTAAGATATAAACTTTATTTAGGTACTTAAAAGCTCAAGTAAAGTATATACCTACTTAGTTCCTTAGAGCCTTCTTAGTTCTTAGTAAACGAAATTTGAATTAGTTCGGAAGCCTGTTGTATCATTATTATACTGCAATTTTACTCAGACTGCGTCAGTGAGCGGAGTTTACGTAGCTGAATGTTTGGGCGAAACATGTTTGATATTTTTGCTATCGATACGATAGAAAATTTCAATATTACCACTTATAAAACAGCAAAACTATCAAACTACATCAATCAAGTACGTTACAGCAATCATAATTGCCTTCACACATGACAGAGGAAGTGAAGAAATTCGTCTCAGTACTAGCGATAGCTAAAGTACCAACAATTGGCCTCGACGATAACATTCACAATTGAATTGAGGGCGAAACGACGTCAATTAAACACCGCTTCTGTTAATAACTGTTAATTAAGTTAAGAGCTTTTAACTGGTTTTGTGATAAAATAAAACGTGATGGATGATCGGTTGATACCTACGTGATATTACGGTGGAGGACTTTGAAGTTGAAGTTTTGGGGCTCTCAGCTTTGTGGTTAACTGAATCTACTAAGCTCAGTTGTAGCAAACATGATTGATTTATAGTTGAGATCGACACTTTACTCATTTTTCCTAAAGAAGAAATTAATTTTAACTAATCAACTAGGGAGAATTCAATCTATCATATATTTCAAGTCATCAACCTACCTTCTATCACATCATAAATCAAGTTCATCGAAATTGAAAATAAAGAAGACAATAATATAAAAATTTAAACTATTCGTACCTCTTTAAATTCCAATCCTGCCAGTTACCAATCTAGTAGTAGGTACTATCTCAAACTAGAAACACAAAAGTTTCAATTTCATCAAATTCGGAAGGCATCATCAAAGTCGAAGGGGACAACCGAAACCTATTATTACATAACAAAAGCCTGACAAACGCAACAAAAACAGAACTAATGAAGTCGGAGTCGAATTTTATTTCGCCTGCACTAACAATTCACATCGTAAATATTCGTCAGTCAAAACGATTAACAGACAAAAAACTGTCCCTTGAAAAAATGCAATTGACCAAATCCAATCAAAAGTCACCCTTACACTTTTGAAAATAGAGGTTCTAACGACAGCAGGTGTTAACTTTGCATTGCAAGGTCTCGAAGTCAAACTGTCATAAGACAAGTTCGGTCACTTTTGGGCGATTCGACTTTTTTTTTCTAATTTTGTGTTTTTCTTTGGCGGCTCGTTTATTGGAACCAAATGACACGACAGGTGACGAGTTTTTTTTTTCTCGGGGGTGGATAGTAAAGAATTGTTATACATTTTATGGCGTGTCCCGTCCGTGTATCGGGCGATCTGAATTCGTCGGGCTAATTTGCTGGCTTTTGAGCACAGATGTCGCTTTAAAGATGTCGGTGTTATTTTTTAAGGTCTTATTCGGTTTTTTAATTAAACTATTTTTTTTTTGTGAAATTATTTCTGTACATTCTGTGATAGCGTTCAAAACATGCGATAACTTTTGCAATTACTAAAGCAAATGACAACAGTTATTTTTGAAGCTCTTACTTATCTAGCCAAATATAATAATAGGTACGTATGTACAGTCAACAAAAGAGATAAGTATGCAGGGTCGTCGGATATAGTTGATGTTTAGAAAGAAACCGATGAATGTTGTCGACTGAAATTTAATTTGATAAATGAGTAGTTTGTTTTCTATTAATAAAATAAAATTTTATTCGAGAGCATCCATCGGTTTCTTACTAAGCCTCAACTATATCCGACGATCCTGCATACTTATCTCTTTTGTTGACTGTGCCTACTTGTAATTTCTATAAACTACTTTTTACAACAGATAATTATAACAATTTATCAAACATGTACATCACGGCATGGATTTTGTTAAATCCACTCATCATCTGCCTAGCCTTTTCCCAACTATCTTGGGGTCGGCTTCCAGTCTAACCGGATGCAGCTGAGTACCAGTTTTACATGGAGCGACTGCCTATCTGACCTCCACAACCCAGTTACTGGGTAATACGAAACTCCTTGGTAAGACTGGTTGTCAGACTTTCGGGCTTCTGCCGACCCGTAACGACTGTCAAAGATCCACGAATAGCAACCGGGACCAACGGCTTAACATGCTTTCCGAGGCACGGAGGGGTCTTGGTATGTGAAGGTGGTCACCCATCCACGGACCAACCGCGGCAAGCGTAGCTTAACCTGATCGGTCGACCCGTGCGGCTGTTATTACTTAGCCACAAGCCCTTTTGTTAAATCCACTAAGCAGACTAATTTATACAAGACCAAAAATAATATTAGGTGAAAATTTGTATCTAGGTATTACAACAGACGCAATCATCCCCGCCTAAAAGAAACAGCCCACAACCACAAAAACTATGTAAATAAAACAGCCATTAGACTGATTTATACAAATGACACGCGATAATCTGCGGCCATTAGCAGGCATCAGTCAAAATCCCGAAACAATAGTAATTGTTGTAATAAATAACGTCCCTGGGTTTCGTAAACCACTTGTCTACGAACGAGCTATTAAAATTACATTACCAATAGGTAGGTACTGCGGAGAAAAATGGTAAAAAAAAAACGAAAAATAGGTATGTAATGGATGTTTATTTATAAATGGTATAAAGTTAACTCAAGCGTTCATGCGACGCCCACAAAAAAAATAAAATGCTAATTTCTCATAAACGTAGGAAAAACCTACTTATTATTGCTGCTCACAGGTTGAACCTAAATTATCAGTTTTGAAAAAAATATATGACATCATTCTTAAACCAGTACCTATACCTAGGCAGGTACTTACTAAAACAGTAGGACGAAACGTACAAAAAAACATTCAAGATATGTATTTATACATTTAGCCATAAGAGTCATTTTAAAAGTCATGTATCGTATATCCTTAAGTTATCTAGAGTACTTTCAAACAAATTAGGTGTTTTCATTCATGAAATTTCAGACTACAATCCACATCTCAACCCAATCCCCTTTGAATCTGGACAGCTATACCTACCAAGAGAAACAATCATCTAAATATACTTCACCATTGCAACTCATTTGTTTGTTTTACTGACCGTACATGTGTGGCACAAAACCGGTATGTTTGACGCACTTGTTACTAATGAGTGCCGTATTATTGAAACAATCTCAGAAACTCATACACAACGTATGATTTTCAAGGATTCATTAATTTACGGCAATTTGGTTAAAGTCTTTTAACATGTCTTTCAATAATGCTAAACTTTTTCTGAACTGTTCATTAATATCATTTTGACAAATGCACAGGGATCGGATATTTACGTCGCAAACGCGGCAAGTAGCGCAACCTATCGCCAAAATACAGGTAACAAAACATCAAGTCACAGAATCTTAAAAGAAACAGAATTTGGCAACATAAATAAGGAAAACGGCAAATAGGTCCAATTCCTAGACAAGCTGGACAGCAATTAGAGGAGTAACTCTAAAATTTCTATTAAAAAAATATCATAAAAAGAATATAAATAATGATCAGACATTGACGATGACGATGATGTTGAACCACTGACCACGACCATACTCTAAACTCACTACATTTAATTCGATACCAATTTAAACTTTCAATATAAACACCATCATTTACCCAAACAATACTCATCTACTTTCTATCCACAAAGAACGCAACAGTAATCTTATAATCACAATCAGTTATAGTTGCCGATAGCTTATCCCATACCCAATTTCACGCTAACAACTCTGTGTGGGTGGCCAGTGACATTTGCAAGCCAAAAAAAATACAAAAGGAGGTTTGTATCCAACCGATGATAATTCAACTCCTGTGGGCTACAATGTGACAAACCGAGGATGTCACAATCTCATTGTCAGGATCCCATTCTGACCATTGTCTGGTGGCGCTACTGCTTTGTGCCAAAATTGGATGAGCTATTGTTGAAAAGTCATTTTTTTTTTCGCCCAAATACACAAGTGTCATCGGACAAGTGGCTTTGGAAAAGGATTCGAATAATGACATTTGGATTTTTTTGCTTACGGCGCCTTTGAGAGGGCTTTTGTAAAATTAGGGCGTTGCAGAATCTCGTTTAATCTAAAAGTAGTAATAATTAAAAAAGAACAAAACCACGAATCCAAATCCTGTTAAAATTCAGAAGGCCTTTAATATCTGTCCTAAATCTCAATACAAGATTCACAAAACGCGTCATCAGTTGATTAAAATTCTGTGAAACATAAATGTTTTGTGTTAAGACAAGCATCATGTTTAAGGCCTGCGCAGACGAGGGACAATTTGTACGCGGACAAATTGTCCGCAACGATAGAATGTATGGAAATCCCAGCAGTCTACTCGTCCTTCGTGTGCGTTACTGCATAGATTTCCATACGTTCTATCGTTGCGGACAATTTGTCCGCGTACAAATTGTCCCTCGTCTGCGCAGGCCTTTATTTTCATTAGTACCAAACTTCCCGCGAACAAAAACAATTTGCCTGAAACAAACAGTCAACCGCAGGACACAATTTAACAGCGGAAGGACAAGTGCGTACTGAAAAACCCACATATGCGCAAAAACGTCACATTACAAATCCGCAGTACGCCTCTGTTTGTGCTCATCCGGCTTTAAGTCCCTAAAAAGCGCTCGTGGTGACACCTCCCCGTCTTCCTCCCACCCCACTGCCTACATGCTCCCATCCCGCTCGCACACCCGCGACTCCGCTCCAAAAGCGACAAAACGCGACACACACTTTGCCCACCAGACGGCCGAAGCGACAGAGCACGCGCGCGCAATACTCGTCTCTACACAACTTAGTTTTAAAGCTAGCGCTCCGGATTGCGCGACACATTAGAGGACATTTACTCACCATCGCTAGAACATCCTAAGCGCCAGCATACAGTAATCATCTTCAACTCTACGCTCACAGAGATAGGTACCATATTCCTGTGTCATAGCTAAAGGTGGTGTAAAGACACAGTTTTCAAATGTCACGCAGTGTAGTCGTCTCTTTTCTCCGGAGTCCTGTCGCATCTGCCCGGCTCCTTTGGCATCCTTCAGCATGCATGTGTCCCCCCGCATATCTTTCATCCCGCTCTACGGCGCCTGAAGCCCAGTGTCCGGTCTCACAGACGGTTAGGCGGTCGTGTTAGCGTCGCTCTTTGTATATGTTCCACACGATATAATCACGAATATATTTGTGTCTTGTACGTACGTAGTACATGTATAGCGTGAAGGATTAGATGTGAAATGTACTGTGAAGTGACGCTCAGTGCCGTTTGATGTTTGTTTGTGTGGAAGACAGTCACCAGAAGCATTCATGATTCAGGTTAGTTTGCCAAATTTATGTACCTTCCGACGTTTACGGCCGTCCAGAAATATTATTACACTAACAAAAGCAACTAATGTTGGAAAATTGGAGTTCGTGGAACGGAAGCTTTTGTGAGTTGGTGTATCTTTTAGATTAAGCTTTAAATTTTAAGCTCCCATTTCAAATTTGACAAAACCTCTAAAGCTAGAATGACTTTTCGCGACTTAGAAAATTTTAACCCGATTACGCCTCTTAACATCAATAGACCGTACATATTTTGACGTTACCCGCTAGATTTTGCGTGATAGCAAAACCTGTACTTGCTTTTTTTGTTGGAAATAAAGCAAACAAGCGCCAACGGACAGTAAATAAATAATCATCGAATCAGTCGATGGTGAAACATCAATCAGCTGCTATTATTTATTACCGCAAGCCCATGCGTGGGTGCACAAAGTGGGCAATAGATAATTTAATTATAGAGACGAATGTATTCATTAAGTATTGCGAAAGCTTGAGTTGTAATTAATTTTGAGGTCCCAATACTTTCGGTGGTACAATGGCTAAATGTAATGACCTCTTCGTTAATGAAGAGAGGCTTTTCAAAAGATGAAGAACATTTTAAAACTACATAAATATACGAAGAGAATGTACCTACTGTCTACCTCTGCATCAATACATACGGACTTATTGTAGTATTATGAATAATTAACGGTGATGTTACAAAAATAAAACTTCAGGTTATGTCATTTTGTTTCTATGATGTGAGGCGAAATTTTTAGCAATCTTATGAGATTCTTGTTTCACAGAGTTTAAAAAATTTTGTTTAATTTTTTTTATTGTGGCAGAGTAATATTTTATGTAGGTATGTTGAATTTTAAGTTTTTGTTAATATTTTGGACGATCAATAATTTAATTAATAGATAATAATTATAGTTAAATAAACCATTATTTAACCAGTAACGGTTGGTTTAAGAAAAGTAATGCCTTTTATAAGTTGTTGTTTTGAACTAAAATATAAGAGTAAAAATTCATAAATAAATATTTCTCACGTAAGTGCAAACACATTATGAAGAAATGCATAATGCGATTCATATTTTTTATGCATTATGAATAAATTTAAGTTTCAAGGGAAGGATTCATTTACTTTTGTTTTTGCTGGGTGCTTCTGGAGAAACCCGCGACTTATTTTTGTACTTTAAATTACAATTATTTCAAGTTTTTTTAGTATTTATTTACCATTACGAAGTGTATTTAAAAGCTCTACCATATTTTTGAGCAGAATTGCTGTAGATACTTATATTTTTACCATAATCGTATCCTTGCAGACTGAAAGCCAGCCCCATCACAGTCAAAAAATTGATTGTAACTCCGAAAAAGTTATTTTAAGACAAGTAGGCACTGACTTCTGTGTCTGGAAGTACTATATTATGTAAAAACAGAACATGGACACGCAACGATATAACTGAAGTACCCTACTCGTAAATACTCACCTACCTGTAATGCTTGTATTGATAAATACTTATTACATGTATCTGCAAAATATAAGTATAACAGTTGAGTATACCCTCGCATGTTGCACCTTTAAATGGCGCCTGGTGTCAACATCAACAGATAATTTTTGATACAGAATGAATTGCCCACTAGGTAACGTAGGTAAGGCAAACAATTCATTTGCTACTTTTTTGTATTTATGAGATAGCCTCGAGTTATACCACCAAGCGTTATACTATGGTGTAAAGCAATGATACTGTCGGCGATGCTGTGCAATATTTACTGGAGAAGTAGTATTCTATTCAAACGTTGTAGATACCGACAATATATTGTTACTAATAGATTAGTAATAGAGAGAGATTGGTATAGCGAGAGGCATTTTTCTAGCGTAGGCTTTGACGTAGCATAAACGCTACGTAGCGTGGACTCTGCGTAGCGTAGCGTAGCGTAGAAACCGTAGCAAGGTATTGCCGTAGCGTATACGTAGTCTCAACGTTGCGTAGCGTCGACGGTGCGTAGCAGCTGTGTTGTAGGTGTAGGATTTCTAATACAAAAATAACAGTCGTGTATAACCACCAGTATGGCGCCAAGGGTCTGCAAAGGATGCGTTTTCTACCAGTAGCCAATGTCATTGATAAAAATGCAACGTCATGATATCCAGTCGTGGATAATTAAACTATGCGGCGCCACAAAAGGTTATTTAAAACTACTCGTAATAAAAAAAAAATATGATTAATCAATTTTACTTTTAACGAAGCAGTTATGTGACTTGAAGATTTATTTTTATGTGATTTGTCTTATATTGTAAAGCCAGGAATTGGCTATCTTTGTGATGTTAAGACAAGTGTATGCGCCACAGAATTGGCAAAAGCAGATTAAGGCATTCTTTGACGATAAACTTTTAAATTAAAATAGCGTATTGGGGAGTGTAAATATAACTTTGATAACATAATAAACAAAAACTTAACAAACAAGTTGATAATATAAAGTTATGGAAATATATACATTTATACAAATAAATACAATTGAAGTGTATGTTTGTATTGTTAAAATGTCCGCATTTTACGAAATGCATAATTATGGAAGTATATACCTAGAGTAGGCACTAATGACAAGAAAACAATTAAATAAAAAAGAAAACTATCTATCTGTCTTTTTATTCCGGCTAATCCGATTTTGACAGGATTTTCACTGGTTTTTTTTTTGATACCATACGAGTAAATTAAACTCCTTTTTTTAAAGAATTAGGGTTTCGCGCTTAAAGATGACCCATGAATTTTCTGACATCCACGCGGTCGAATCCGTGCGCAAAAAAAATATTTATTTAATAAAAACGTTACTTTGACGTTACGAAGCTCGCGGTGTATGTGTTTAAAGACACAGTATCATACATAGCCTAATGGGTGTCTCTAGGTATAAAATATCCACTTTGACATAGCAGCTTAACGTCTGATTAATCTATAATTATATCATCCTTTGGGCCTGTTTTCCGTCACTAGCTTTAGGCGGCTCCGTGTGGGAGGGAGGACAGATGTCAAACTTATCTCAGTTACCTATAAGAAAAAATAATTCTTTGAATATTTTTATCTAACGTGATAATAGTCTATAATTTGTAAATGTTTTGCCTAAAATATGAGTATTTAATACAATGACTCCATCTTTTTGTCCATGAAATACCTATTATGTAGAATTTTTAACTCCTCCTAGCCAAATGAAAGTTTGACGGGATGAAAATTCGGAGACATATGACATCTACCAACCCGCACTGGGCCCGTGTGGTGGATTACGGCTCACTCCCTCTCGCAGAGAGGCCTGTGTTACATCAGTGGGAACGTTATATAGTCTAATTATGCTTATGCTATGTAAATGAAAGTTGAACCATAGTCCCCAAAAAATCAACCTAAGGCGATATGGTGGTGTCCGGGGTAGCGGGATCGTCCGAAAGGGTTACCGCTGCCCCGGAACATAAAGGGCTAAGGAAGGAACACGGGTGGGTTTTAGTCAGTAAGAGTCTGACACTCCCTTCCGCTCCACCCAGAGCGGGAGGAGCCATTAGATGATTTCCCATCCAAAAAAAAAAAAAAAAAGGCGATATGGTGTCCCAATTGCATCAGTACAGAATACTTTGTCTCTGTAGCAAAAATACAATCAATAGAAAAGGTAGGGTAAATAATCAAAGGGCATCAAAAAAATCTTCTGCATCGCTGTCAATAGAAAAGTGCCCAAAAGGCTGGCAGCATTGCCATGTTGTATGGCGATGCTGATTCTTTGGCCAATAAAAAGGCCAGCCCTCTGGTCACGCGAAGAGTCGGCCAACCGTTTGGCGATTTATCGAAAAATTAAATGGGCACTCGGACCCCATGGCCCTAGTGTTTTAACCCCAAGTGGCTCGAACATAAGTTCCAAAAAGATTGGAGTATTTATTTATTAGTACGCCCTTTGAGATTTTCCGCACCTGTAGCAACCACCCCAGCACAGCCCACCGTGCTTGGAAGATGGGATGGCGCATGAGTGTTGACGTACGTTACATCCCACACCAAAGGCCTACCTACCTTCGAAAAATGTAATTTTATCAATAGAAATTAGATTTCTTCAAGATTGACCACTGAACAGATAAGTTTGTGCACGTATTACATACACATGTCATGTCCAACACTTCATAAAAAGCCTTTTTCATACAATAAATGTCCACATATTTATTATTTAACACCACCATGAAGGCCCATAAGTATTGATAGTAATTGTAAGGTATACCTACCTGTAATGGCGGAAAATGCGTCGCCGTGCAGGATGCGTAAACTTCGCGAGCGTGACGCCATTAGTGTAAATGTTTTGCCGCCGAGAGGCGCGGGCGCAGCTGAAATGTAAAGAACGGCAGTGTTGCATATAATAATATAACGAAACATCACGCTTTATTTCCCCGAAGGGTTTGACAGAGGTATACCTTTGGAATACCCACATTTCGCCAGTTACGTTTAAGTCCCATGTAATAGGGGGCGAGCCTATTGCCATCAATCGGGGCACGATTGCAGACTCCGGGCTGCTACTGAGGAAATTTCGGATAGAAAAACCCAATAACACTTGGTCTGACCTGGGAATCGAACCCAGGACCTCATGATCACTAGACAAGTAAAGCAATCGATATACGTCTACCTTTATATTTATTGAAATAAGTTGTCATTTGGTTTTTAAAGGTAAGTACACAACATGCGTTTGTGTATAAAAGATCTTTGAAACTCATTCAAAGATGGTAGCAGCCATAATAAATTAATCATAATTATATGTAAAAAAGAATAACGTTTTTTCGAGATAGTTCATGAAATTCAAAATACGAAAAACAAAATAAAAATAATGTTTAACAACAATAGTGTGTGCCTCGAGGCTGCGCCAAAAAGGTTCATTGCAGAGATGCTGTCTGACGCTGGTTTCATAATAGAACCATCATAATAAAAAACTTACAATCATCTTCCTACTTATCTATCCTTATCTCAATTTATTTAGGTTAGCCCCTAAAGAAATCACGTCCATCTCTTTCACACATCCCATAGCGCAGCACGTCTTTTTCTTTCACACATCCCATAGCAGTCATCTGAGAATTCACTTTCTTCTTAGCAACATATAACACAATCCTCTCTGCCTCTCTTTTTGTTTTCACTAACATTCATATACGTACCCATTCTTACAGAAACATACAATCACAAAATATTATTACAAACATTTATAAAAGGAAATATTACAAGTATTTTCATTTGAGAAACTTCACTTCACCTGAACTACCAGCCATAGCACACCCGGTGCATATTCTGTCGGGATGCGCTTGCGCCGCAAGCGTGACGCCATTAGTTCGTACTGCAGCCAAGCGCCGGAGGCAGCCGAGAATAGCCGGAGATGTCAGCTCGTTTCGAAAAGCTTTTCTTTAATATCACATGCTTGAAATATATAATTTCTTATACGTCATCATTATCTTCCCGCCCTTATTGAAATTTATTTGGGGTCAGCCCAGCATATCTTTTTGTCTATGCATCTCAACCCCCTTTGTGGCTGTATCGTCTTTCACACAATCCTTCCATCGTTTCTTCGGCTTCCCCTGCTCTTATAACTGATTTCTCCGCATCATGTGGAGGAATAGGTATGGTATATATCATGGGGAAAGTTTTAAGTGTGTGTGTGGATGGCTATAAGAGCAGGGGAAGACTTAGATGACGGCTAATTGAGACTAATTGAGACTTAGAAATTGAGCTAATTGAGACTTAGATGACGGCTAATTGAGATGCATAGACAAAAAGAAATGCTGGGCTGTCCCCAAATAAATTCACTACACATTGTATCAAAAGTTCCATCTTCGAATCTGCTGTTTCAATATTTTTTACACCAACGTTTTTATACTTAAAGTTTCTAAGAGAGGTAACTCATATAAGCTTATCTTAACCATATCTATACATCTACTATCCTATAAAATAAATAACAAACAAAATACCCAAGAATATCACAGTGCTAAGGCCGGTACAGATGTCGGATGCTCTTGCGCCGCGAGCGTGATGCCATTAGTTCGTAGTGCCGCCGAGCGCCGGAGGCACCCGAGTCTTGCCGAGAACAGCCGAAGCTGTCGGCTTCGACGCTAAGTATTATGAAACTGTTTGAGGATAGCTGAAGAATGGGCGGAATAAAACGTGTTTTTGAATAAGATGATCTGGATACTAAGATACGCAAGGGAAAGTCGCTAATCACGGATATAATACTACGCGTTATACTTTTCGAAAGTTAAATTAAAGTTAGGTCATCAAACTCATCACACTCTATATTCTATAACCTCCTATTGTCCTGGTATAGTGAAATCCATATACTCAAAAGCAAGTCCAAAATAAAAATCATCAAGTCAAATCTTCGTTCAAAACCGTTGTTTAATACAGCCAACGAGCTATTTAGGCTGGATTCTACGTTTTGCCTGTTTTTTATTTACATATAGATAGTAACGCAATGTGGCAACCAATGCAACGCAACGCAAACGCAACGCAACGTGATGTGTACCTATGGCAATGTGGGAAGTCAGGAGAACCTAGTATCCTTGGAAAGCATGACATATTAAATCCAATAGTAGATAGAAGGGTACCGGCGACAGTGCTAAATAAATAAATAACTAAAAATAAATCTATTTAGTTTAAGCTACGGGCTATAAATGGAATTCAGCACATGATTCTACACCCCGAAGCATATAAATTTTTGTCGTTATAAAAAAGAAAACTTACCTATTAATAACTACACAGTCAAAGTGTATGTAACAACATTTTTTTTTAATAACCGCTGGAAAATTTCGACGCTACGAGGTCTAGAATCATGTACTGAATTTAGGTTACAGTTTGCGCCAATCTGTATTTACTATACTCCGTTAGTTTAGCTAGTTAACTAAAGGTAAACAAAAACACCACGTGATTCATGGGTACTAAACCTTTTATTACAAATTATAAAATCCCTTTTGAATAGGGCTACAAGCATAAATGCCTAAATTTCACCAAAGCCTATTCACACGCACTTTTAACGAAGTTATTTATATAATTAGGCGTTTTAAATGAACACGTCTAAAGTTTCACATGATAACCGACAATATTTTGAGTGAATTTATACTAAACAAAAGAAACAGACTAAACGTTATAACTGTCACTTCAGTTGTCTTGCTGTGTCACAGTTGTACTCTTCAACTTAGCTACGTTAGGTATCTAATTCGTTGCATTTTGTAAAAGGTTTAGAGAACCTTTCGTTTGGGCTCTTTATAATAGACAGATTACAAAATATTATATTATTATTATAAATCTACCAAAAAAATTGTCAAGGAGTTACATCTACGAATAAATGATAAAAGTTTAATGCAATAATTTAGTCAATTACCTAAAGTAATGGAGTATGTTTTTTTTAATCGCTAAAAAAACAGTCTTTATTACTATGGTGTAGGTATAAAGAGCGCTATAGATGTAAAAGCCTCCTCAGGCCGTTTCCAAGCTGTTCTATCGCTGGAGATTCTGCTCCATATACTGCCTCTCATATTTGCAATATCGTCGCTCCACTTTGTGTTTGATGTCTACAGTGCTATGAGCATTTAAACCTACGTCGTAATTAGAATGTAGCCCAAGGATAAAAATTATCATGAACGTTTTTAAAACTGATTAACCCTGACTGGCGATACTAATTACTTGCATTTGTTCATCAAAGACTAATCCGTGCTGGCTCTTTATATTATAGGTATATGAATAGTTGATTAACTGACTGTTCACATATCCAGCGAGTACTCGATTAAACCAGGTCCAGTTGAAAACCAGCGTCAGGCACTAGTTGTCTGGCATTTTTGCTGAACTGGACCTTTTTAGCGCAGCCGTGAGGCACACTTTCCTTCTTATTTTTTATTATTTTTTTAATTATTTTTTTTTTTTTTAGATCGTACTTTACACTTTTTATTTGACCTTTATTTTTATCTGATGTATGTATCTGGTGTATTGTGTGTCTTTTGGTCTGTGCTAAATAAACATATTTCTTTTCTTTCTTATTAATACAAGAACTATCAAAGAGAGTACTCGCTCCAATACATACAAATATGTATCATAAATCTGTTTCCAAGGTCCTTAAATAATTAGATACACAAACTACAAAATTGATTTTTCAACAACCGCTAGTTGTCCAAGGCGGACGAACCCGCGGGGTTGAGTGTAATATAATATTCCCGTCCATGGACGGACATTACCGCAAGGTGGATTATTGAAATAAATCGCGAGTGATCAGCAAAATGCATAGTTTGCGCGCCAGGCCATTACACTGATTGAGTTTCCCGGAGAGTCGGAGAACATCCCATGGTTTACTGGAAGAGTGGATTAAGGTGGGGTCGGACTAAGAAGGGTTTTATATGAACAGGGGAAAGTATATCGAAAATTGTGTAAATTAAAATTAATTAGGTACCTAACTGGTATTCGGCTGCATCCGGTTAGACTGGAACATAGTTGGGAAAAGGCTATGGATGATGATATAGGTACCTACCTAACTTAATTTATATTAACGCATTGTAACTCTGTCTTTCTGTGACCTTTTCACGCCTAAACTACTGAACTTGTGTTATGAAATTTGACAAATAGGTAGCCTGGGACAGGACATAAGTTATGTACAATATATGTATATATATATATACTCGTAAAAATGATCTGTATTGAAAAAATATGAAATACCAAATACGTATATCGACGGCGAAGTGCCAATAACACCTAAGTAACTGACAAAGTCAAAAATTTACACAAACGAAAAAAAACGTTCAAAAATAGACACGTTGCGTTGGTTTAGTTGGGAGGTATTTCCACATTTTAATTGAATGCTGTTCCAACTAAAAATACACTTAGGAGATTTCACTAAAACATGCGAATAACGCCTTTAATTGCAAGACGATAAAAAAAGTGAATTTCTCGAAAATCTAGCTATAGCTAGTAAGCTACATAATATTGCTTCCATCAAACGGTTTGTTTTATAAACTAAACCTTTTTCTTCTGGGCCACCATGTTATTGTTTTTCATATCTTTGATGTGATTAAAGCTGTTCAGGTAGTATTTACTAATATAATGGTGAACTAACCCGTACTGTTTTCCAAACAGTGTTATTTGCTTTAAAAGAACCAGGGAACAGTCTACCACTTACTTACCAATAAGTTTCTCAAGCAAAAAACCGTGACGGCCGCATTGAGTTAAAGACAACTACATGACATAATCATATGAATAATGTAGCAGGTGGAACTTCCATTAGCCATAATTATTATCACAGACCGACAACCTCAAAAGGTGGCTGGGACGGACTGGATGCAGAAGGCGGAGGTCAGGGTGCTGTAGCGCAGTCTGGGAGCGCATGTGTCCAGCAGTGGACTGCGATAGGTTGAGTTCGTTGTTGACAGATTATCAATGAATTATGTATGAAAGGATATGGATGAAGAGCAGTGGTGGCCAAGTGATAATGGCCGCGACTTACGAGTTGTAGGTCGTAGGTTCGAACCCAGACAGGCGCTTTACTTTGTGTAAATTATTTCATTACCACTGCTCTCAAAACGGTGAAGGAAAACATCGTGAGGAAACCGGCATGTCCTAGAACCAAAAATTCGAAGTCATGTGACATCTGCCAACTCGTACTGGGCCCGCGTGGTGGATTACGGCCCACTCCCTCTCACCGAGAGGAGGCCTGTGACCCAGCAGTGGGAACATTACAGGCTGATTATGTTATGTTATTATGTATGAAAAGAATTTCACCTTTACAATTATAACACGGTAAAAATACCACACCACAACGGTCTTCAATAAGCATCCAAATCCTCATACATTCGTCAAAACTTACATACTACGTAACTCTAAATTAATTTCCAAATCCGCATATAACTGCGAGTGGCAAGTCGATGTCTCTTGTCATGTTTCACATTATTCCACAACGTAAATGCAATGCCCGTCAGTCAGATGCGCGAACTGACGTGACGGCTCGGATTTGATGTAAACCGTGAACGTAAATAATATGGCGGGTTGATAAAAAGCATGGGATTTATGGTTGAGTATTTAATCTTTTCATGAAGACTTTTGCAAAAAAAAATGACATTTAAGTTTAGATAGAAAGCGGAATACCTACGCGAAATTTATTACTATACTGAATAAGTAATAAATAGGCACAAACTATTAATGAATACTTATTTAAGTCGCAAAAAAATCATAATAAATATATAAGAAAGAAAAATGAAAAGTTAAACTGTGAAGTGCTTTTTATAAACATAGGTAGGTACCTAGTCAATAAAATGATACTTCTAGATACCTAAATCACAAAGTTCAGTATTCTTAGCATACTACAAAATTATAATTAAAAATAATATTTCCTAATCTGTAGTATTAAATTCAGGAGCCAATTGATTTATTTATACCTTCCAAAAATAAATTCATTCAACCTGATACTACTAGCGCCATCTATTAAATATAAATAGAACTAACCTCCTCTACGAAAGCTCTCATAACTTTTCTCAGTTTTTCTTGAATACGTTAGAGTCGCTGCCAATTGTATTTTAATTTGCATTTTAAATAATTTTATTAGGTATTTAGATATAATAAGACAACAGGCAACCGGCATCGTGGGGAAACCGGCATGTCCTAGAACCAAGAATTCGAAGACATGTGACATCTGCCAACCCGCACTGGGCCCGTGTGGTGGATTACGGCCCACTCCCTCTCACTGAGAGGAGGCCTGTGTCCCAGCAGTGGGAACATTATAGGCTGATTATGTATGTTATGTAAGAAAACAGGCATACATCATTGCTTTAGATATCATGATTTAGGTTTTTATTTGAAAATGATCTTTGCCCTGTAGTAAATAATTTTAATACCGGGAATTATTATAGGTACCTATATTTTTTCACGCACTAAGTGCGTAAACTTACCTACTTCAATTTTTTTTTCACGAAAACCAACTTGTAATGCCAGATTAACACAGCAAACGGATTTACAATATTTACCCAGACGTTTGATTAAATAGTTCTGATACCATCTCCCATTACAAGGTCAAACGGAAAATCGATAAAGTTCAAGGTCGCTAGTTCAAGGACACCTTTAATAAATGCTACTGAACTAGTAAATAGTAGGTAAGTAGTTGGAAATCGTGAGTGGGTGCGATTAAAGTATCTAACAATTGTTTGTATTATTGTAGGATTTTCATTAGGTAATTTGATAATTAGATAGGGCTGGTGACAACCGGGTTAGGATACCACTACAATTCGGGGAGACTAACATTTTGCTTGCGATTCTGTCCGTGTGCAGGCATTCCAATTTTCCCATGCAATATTCGGATTCTCAGATTTGTTGGTTAACAAAAAGCCTTGCTGAAGACAGAAAGAATTATCGGTATTTTTTTTTCTTATAAACTTACAACTATTCAAATGTTTCTGTCTTCAGTTCAGTGTTTTTAGTTCTCGAGCCAGTCAGTCTTGAAGCTGTTACTGTTTGTAGTTATAAGAAACTAGAAGCGCCCCGCGGTTTCACCCGCATAAGTGTCGATCCCGTGGGAATATCGGAATAAAAATCCATCCTATGTCCTTTCCGGGGAATAAGTAAATATTCAAATACATACCTAAGAGTACTCTACTATCTATGGCAATTTTATTTATAATATCAAGTGTTTTATCACTAAACAAAAATAAGGACTGTGTTCCTTCGAATTTTAATTTTATTGTAAGTTTCAACAACTACAAATATTTTGATTGGTAAAATATTAAATACAGCTATTAAGACTTCCTTATTGAAAATAAATTATTCGGGCAACTATATTGTACTAATTATTAAATAGTTTGGTGTCACCTTGAAATCCGTCTTATACTCGTACACACGGCTACACATCAAGCTATAAATTTCCAGTTTGAGTTGACCTCGCATTGTATAGGTTTTTCATAGAATCAGAAGTCAGCTTTTACTGGTTATGTATAGCTTGATGTGTAGCCGTGTGTAGAAGATGTTTTTATTGCGCCCTATAAGTACTTATAGGGAAGCACCATTCATAAATATTTGATAGCCTTTATTATAGATAGTTACCTAATATTGACTTTATTATAGCTTATAAAATATTTTTCTTGTTAATTATTAGGACGGCTCAATTATGGTTATATATGGATTAATTGGTTATTATTGTGCGAAAACCATAGTTAGCACCTATTAAATTGTAATGTGGGTGTTTAAAAAGTTCAAACGACCTACCTCTCTGCCTGTCCCTTCTAAGAATTCAGGCATGAGTCGTGAAGTAACATGGCAGTGATGGTATCATGCTCCATTAATTGTTTTATTTACGTTTGCAAAACATCACTTCCTCTCTGTTAGGAATTCAAACCAGTAGCGCCATCTCTTGAATACTTTCCGAAAACATTTTTCAAAGTTTGTTACTTTAATAAGTAAAAAATTCAGTAATTCAAAATTGGCACAAGAAACGAGAGGCCTATTGCCCAGCAATCTGTGAAGTCGAGCTACGGATGACGATGAAATCAAAATGTAATTTTTCTAAAGAGTTTTCTAGATAACTAGAACCTCTAGTCACAATAATAAAATTCTTAATTGCTTTTTAATATCTTCTTAATTTTAATATACAGATCCAACTTACCTTCGCAGGTATAATTATACCACTTTCGCAACAAAACAATAAATCACAATAAACGACAACACTAACCCTAACGAACTTAAGTTCTAACAATAGATGCGCCCACGCAACCGAATGAACTAATCGCTACGATGATCGATTCGGATCCCGATAAGAAACTATTCTAGCTAGATGAGTTTTATTGTTCTGTGTTGCTACTTTTAAATTGTGATTTGGAGTGTTAAATTAAATTATTAGAAGTTTTTTTTTTTCAAAACCTCACTAAATTGCCACCGAATTAAAAAAGATTCAGATTTTTAGTTTAAGTGAGTAATTCATGTTGATGTACAGTTTTTCTTGATTGCCTAAACACACAAATATTTAATTAACTTGTGTAGGTAGGTACCTACTTAGCGTTTTCTTGTTTTCCAAAAGGAAAATCCAACTAATTTGAATGAAATAGGTACATACCTAAGTATCGTTTTATTTCCAAACGACAGCATAATTTAGAAAACCAGGATACGCCTACTTACCTTCCTAAGGTTCACACGTATTTTTTTTTTTTGTTGCTAGCATTAAAAATCCTTTAAAAAAATCCACCTGGTCAACTTTCGCCAGAACATCGTGACTGTCAATAGCTGACAATTAAAAACTAAACTGAAGAATTTTAACAATCGCCATTCTCTCGAGCGTCCATTCATAAAATTGATCGGAAATTCACACCTTTGGGCAATTATTTTATAAATTTATCAGGTCACAATGAAAAATTATGTTTTAATGGTTTAATTGCGAAATGGCATCATCAATTTTGAATAATAATAACATGTAAAATATGTAAATTATTGTAGGTAAGCGATGCGGGCGACTCGTTTTTGTTACCGCGTGGGTTATTTATAGTTTTTTCTTTCACCTAAAACTGAGTAAATATTTTGTTTTTGTAATTTTACTAAAAACATCATGATATCAAATGTAGGAACACAACAGTAATGATAAATGGGGTATTTTTAATATTATATTTTGAATTGTTTTTTTATACGTTTTTCTCACATAGAGAAGGAACAAGAATAATGTAAGCACCCAAGTTTTATCTTGATTTAAAAGAGTATCCTTGGAGTTCTTCTCCATAGAGATCTACGTTTTGTAATGGCCAACTAGCTTCAAATTTCTAACTAACTGACCGACTCTGGTGGATACTGGTGGGTGGGTGATTTTTTATGTTGGAAAATAATGTATCTAAATATAATATAATATAAGTATCTAGTTGTTGCGTAACGCAGATTAAATATGAAATTTACATTCCTAAAAAGATCAAAGGACAGGCTTCAACTTCAATTACCTTTTTCAAACAAAAGTATTACAGACCTTCATAATTACCAAGGTATAATAAATTAGACATATGTATTTCGATAAGTACTAAGTTAGCCCACCATCCCACCACCACTAAAATAAACAGACAACTAGACTACAATAACTAAGGGTAAATTTCACCAATGAAACTGTACGTGATCAGGACATCTAAAACGCGTTCAAGTACAATAGCCATCAGTGTCATTATTTTTGTGAAATATTGACACTGACAGCTCTTGAACGCGGTTTAGATGTGCCTGATCGCGTCCAGTATCAATAGTGAAATTCTCCCTAAGTGTATCACCACATCATATGGGCAGGAAGGTGCCATATAGGTCACCATTATAGAATTCTGCAACACTGGGTAAACAACTACCACAATAAGTCAACCGTACATATTACAAAGCAAACACTATAATTACAAACTTAGATCATAAATTAACAAAGTGGGTGATCACTAGCTGTATTGCAGCTGCAATGACGAAGTACAAAGGCAACACCCATCACACTAGGTTCCCGAGATCGTATCAACATGACGAACATAAATTACGATGTGATTTTACAACTGGTAATTAAATACCATTTTGGTACAAACTTGTTTGGAACTTAGGACTTGAAGTTTCGAAATATGTAATAATTAGCTTCAGTCTCTCTATGGCACTAAACAATTCCTCTAATAGCACCTGTCACGTGAAATGGGCAATCAGGCAAATAACAATGCACCTATGAACAGTTTTGTGGACAAGTCACAAGTCAGTCGCGAGTAGTTTTATGGTTTGACACAGAACTTAATTGACACAAGAAATGCTGTACATATCCAGTAGACAATAAGCTGCACAAGTCTTTTATTAAGCCTAGTACGGACTAAGCGTTCTAATGTACGCGTATATAATCTAGGTATGTTGAATACGTGTACATGCAAGTAATAGAGTAGTTGCAAGTTGTAGTAGCAAATTGTATACGATTGTATACAGGTGTACTGCAGATACGGACTATCTTTCCTGTGTACGCGTAACTGAAAAAAAGCGCAGAAAGCGATAAGGCCGCCCATTGTATATTTTGTAGTGTTTGATGTTTTTTTTTTCATGTTATGTATTTTTGTGGTGTACAATAAAGTATATATAAATAAATAAATAAATAAGGCTTTAGAACTCAAAGACCTTAGACGAATGCGTCGTTGGTCTAGTGGTCGCAAGCGCTTCTGCTGAGCTTGAGGTCCTCCCTAGTTGGGTAAAGTGTTAATGGGTTTTCCATCTGGAAAAACTCTGGAATCTGGAATTTGTCAGTAGCAGTCCGGAGTCTGGATTTGTGCCCGGTTGATGGCAATAGGATCCCCTACTACATCGAACTTAAATTTAACTTTTTTTTATATGAAATAGATTTGCTCTTGACTAGTATAGTCTAGGTCAGACTGGCAAAATGTGGATGTTCTATAAGTACACTTCTACCTAACCCCTTGAGGAATACAAGCGTGAAGTTATGTTAAGTTGTATTAAGGTGAATGCGCAGTTGTAGCCCGCGAAATTCAATTTTTCTTACGATTTTTGCAATTTTCAGGGCAGTGTCAGGTCGTATCTTGATCAAAATAATTATGATTCGCGACTATAACAGGTACGTATTTACAAAATTATAATCATTAGAAATACACACATTAATACATCTTTCTAAGTTAGATTTCTTATGGAAAAGTGCTTCTGGAACAAATTAACTTAAAGAGATATATTAATGATTCTAATGACTATAATTCTGTAAATACATATCTATTACAATCGCGAATCATATTTTGATCAAGACACAACCTGACACTGCCCTGCAAATTACAAAAAACGTAAGAAAATTTGAAGTTCGTGGTCTACCACGATCTTTAACACAAGCGTAAACTAAACGTCTGCCTAAGAAGGCAGTCGTTTGGTTTACGCCCTTTCACAGATTATTAATTCCAGTTTCAGTACTTATTACAAGCTTGCTAACTAAGTAGGTTAGTAAAATAAACGCATTCTAACTATTTCAACCTTATAGGAGGCGTAAACAGAGCTATAAAATCTACATGAATATTTATTTCTCGGTTTAATTTAGTGAAACGCAATTAGATCTAAATGTCTGTTAGGAATCGAATATTACACCAGCTAATAATTATCATTTTCATGTTAGTTAGTTGTTACGGGACTAACAGCTCTGATTTTCATTTAAACTAGGCACTTCGCTGAGGCTATAAGATCATAAATATTGAGGAGTCATTATTTTATATCTTAGAACATTACAGAATTGAATCCCAAGGCGTTGTACAGAGCAAATTACAAACTAAAAAGTGTCATAAAAACATATTTAAGTAGACTAGGTAAAATACTATAAAAATATAAACATAAGAAAAACAATTGAACAAACAAAACACAATAACACTTATAAAATAAACAAAATTTACAGACGCCAGCACATTAAGCTACCCAAAACTGTAAAATTTTCCTAATCAACTTTGAACCTTATGATTTAGTGATAAAGTTGAAAATCTATTAAAGTAATTTGACAGATTGTAGTAGCTTGATTTGCTGGCGTCTGTACCTAATCAGTTGACAAAAAAATTCAAACATTATTTATACTTATCTAATTATTTATTATCTTTTATCCATCTTCTCACAAAATCTTAAACATTCACGACACAAACAAGTCCCACTCCGGTGTTGAAGTCAGAAAAGCATTGAGCATAGTGAGGGCCCAGGATCGAGCATCATCAGTTCCTACGTATTTACTTTTTACAATAGTAGTTAACAAATGACATAGTACTAATTAATATAATTTTTTCTCCATTGCCTTTTACTGAGATTAACATTTATTTGTTTTTTCCATCACTTAGGAAGCTAAACACATTTTTTTACAACCTCCAAATTCATAGAAACATTTGAATACATCCATCTTGCCTACTCAACTTAAAAACTAATTAACCAAGTACAGTCAAATACAAAAACACTGTCAAAACAGGGCCAATCAATCAATTGTACAATCAATCAGCAAATGACATAGCAACGCCCACAAGTAGGTAGACAGAGACGAATAAATGCCAAGAAACATTATAGAATTATTATTGCAGCGCTAAATTATAATTGCATTTCAAAATTATTAGGTGCAAAATTATATTATTGGTGTTGTGGGCCGCGGGCGTCGGTATCTGATGCGTACGCTTGCTTGACATGGTAAGTGATGAGCCGAGTGATAGAAACCCGCTTTCATCGGGCAGGTTTGAGTTATGGCTATGACTGTACCTTTATATCGAATTTGGAATTATGTAGGTATTCAGATAGGTGTAGGTTGCATTTGAAAGCGTTTGCTTCGATTTGGATGGGGATATATTCAAGTTGTTAATAATAACAAAAGATGACTACCTACCTAATAAAAGAAAAGAAGATTTTTTTTTTATTCTGCACACAAAAAACGCACATTATAAAAAGAAAGACTTAAAATATACAAATACAACGTAGTCAAAAGCCTCGTACTCAAGCGTAAAAAAGTTGTCAATACCTACTGTCCATTGCTTGATGTCAGGATCAGCGACCAAAGACAAATACACATTAAATTGACATTGACAATATAAATTAATCCGTGATGCGTCCGCGATACTAGCAAATATGAAATGAAATATGAATATCTACTTACAGGTTTTCGACCTTTTGCCTGCAGCAACGTTGTACAGACGCCAATTAAGTACATCAAGCTACCCGAAACTGTAAAATTTTTCCAATCAACTTTGAACCTTACGCTTAAGCGATAAAGTTGAAAATCTATCAAAGAAATTTGAAAGATTGTAGTAGCTTGATGTGCTGGCGTCTGTTCCATTACCTATATACATACATAAACTCACACCTTTTTCCCATGGCGTAGAGCAGAAACTACAGGAGGATCCTTACTGTAATTTAATCACTAAGTGATTGTGTTGGAGTATTCAGTTTAGGGGTCGGTACATATCGTATAGTGTTTATTGTATTTGTTAGTATATTGGCGTGGCTAGCTAACCTATGGCAAATAATTTAATTTAATGTCCTGTGTCCTGTAATGTTAATTACTTTGCATAAGTACCTTATAAAATAAATTATTTTCTAACTGAACAGATAGCTGTGCTGCTGGGGAGTTCGTTCCGCCATTTCTTCTCCCCAGCGAAAGCACTAGGAAGTTGCGAAGGGCGGGCGTTTTGGGGAACTGTCTTTTGTAATTTTGACGTTCGAAAAGTGCTGATTCTCAGCCTAGTTTGAATAAATGACTTTTGATTTTGATTTTAATCTGACGGAAAATGCGTCGCGTATTATCGGTCACGTAACGCCAGAACAGAAAATTATATGATAACACATTCAACCTTTCACACTCGACCAATGATGCGTTAGTGCGTCGAGCGAATAAATAGACGCAATCGTATTGATTGGTGCTCAAATGGGAATACCTTTGGTGTTCTAAAAAAAGGTGCTCGAAAAATAGGTGCTCAAACGGGAATACTCCGAAGCTACGCCCGACGCATTTTCCGTCACATATGTACCGACGCCTCTTCAGTGACTCTAAATCTACCCATTCCATTCCACCTTACTCTGAAACATCTTATTCGTAGGTACTGTAGTGTTCACCATGTTTTCTTATGATAAGCTAGAAGCTTACCTTTTTGTATTTTTTTTAATAATGTTTGTATTCGATTAAATTATTCCTGCAAATTATTCTTGAATACTAACTCCAGTGTTTCATATCTTTTCCCTCACAAATGTATGTCAACAAGACGTCTATTGGCAGTGTTAGCGGCATGTGCAAGCAATAAATCATCTCAAAGGATTGCTACATTGCCCAACTGATTTTATAGAGCTATATAAATAGCCCCAGGTCTTCTTACCTCACCATTATATTTGCACTTCTACGAGAACCAATTATTACTGGTTTATTGAAATTCTAAGTCTTAAAAGATTTATCTGGCCAAATAAAAGACGGCTCTACAATAACTTAAGTATAATTATAACCTACCTACCTATTTATCAACACTACAGGCAATTTTGTTAAGAAATAGTGGCCGAAGACTTTAAAGTTTGTCGCGATTCACACCATAACTAACTTACTTAAATATTTACTTTTAAGGGACAGGTAGGTTCCTCTGATAAGAATTGGTAGAAAAATATGTACCTAACATTAACCGACTTCCTGAAACCCGATGAATGGTACACCTAGCCCCCTCTCCGTATACAAAACAAAAACAAAACAGGCCCTTATCAGTAGGGAGAAAGACCCTATTGTTAGTCGTGACGCCTCGCGTTATGCTTTTATTATCTATGTGTCTCACATACGGTCAACTTCAAAGATGCCGAAGCTTTTCTGTGAAACCATTCTTTCTTGTTTTGCGTCCACATTGGGATTTTTAAAAGTGCTATTGGCGCTCGGTATTTCGCATTATTAGTGAATCTTTTGAACTTGGCATAAGTACGCTTTTCCTTTCTCGCAGCCAACGCCAAGACACATTGTGCTAAAATGTATTCTGGGTGGTGTAAAAATTCTTAGTACTTTACCTATTGTTGCAAAAGCAAACAATGTAATCATGTGCCTATGGTTAATGAGTACCTACGTCGACACAAGTTCATACTTCCTAATAGTATTAATACTACTTTGGGAATGGTGTTTTATGAAACTATACCTACACTATACAAGGTAACACATCGAAGCGCAAACTTTAACCATGGATTCAGCCCTCAAGCGCAGAAATACTTCATTGATTATAAAAAAACAGCTGTTTCATAAGGTCCGGCGTTTCTAAATTTGTCAAAGATGTAAACAACAATGGCCGCTCGAAATTGAATAAAATCGATATACAAGAACATTTATTTTTAAGTAATGTTTGTTTTCGTCTAAATCTCTGAGCTAACTAGACAGCTGTTTTTTTTTTGTTTCAAATTTAGAAATGCTGGACTGTAGAAAAGTTAAACCCACCTATCGCTAGTTATCTACGACTTCAAAATGTATGGAACGGCAAATTTTTTTTTTTTTAAATAACCGATGAATGATTTCAACGCAAGGGGTTTCAGAATCAATTATTGCATCCATGGTTATTTTTTTCGCGTCGATGTTCATGCCACCCTGTATAAAACTCAATTTGTGACTTATCAAGCAAATAAATAGGACTGAGAAAATAAATAGGACTGAGAAAATAAATAGGACTGAGAAAGAGCAATGTTTGATTAAAAAATAAATTATTTAACGTTTAATTTAAAGGCGGAAATGCGTCGGCTAAAACTAGCAATCAATACTTACAATATATCAATAGTGCTTTCCTCAAATCTTTTCATAAATGACCAAGAGAGAAACACTACTTAATTATTATAAGCTGAACAGAAATGCTATTTTTTTTATTTAGCTTTTGTTAATTATTTGCATATTCAGTGCGGCTCTTTCTCGGTAAATAACACTAGTGCCAATTTGCCGGTGAGTGATTTATAACTTCCATAAATTCGAAAATCTTCGTCTTCAATTTACCTAGATTTTCTCTTCATCCTAAGTAGGTATGTATTAATTTTCTTTTACAGTTTGGAGTCATTATAAAAGGCGATTTAAGTCTGTATTCCGTAATCTATACATACCGCGTTGTTTTTCTAAGCTCCGCCACGGATTTTGATGCAGTATTCACCATCTTTTTGAGAATTGATTCTGGTAGGTTTTTGAGTATAATATACATATTCATATATAGTGGTCCACCGTTAACGATTTCTTATACCAGATAATTTACTATAACATATTACTATTTTAACCATTTTAGTAGTATTTTTTTTTACAAAAATCGCTCTTGAATTTGCATGATAAACGTTCAAAATCTAGTCACAGTCTCATTTTGGCGACAAATAAATGTCAAAAACTTGTCAAAAATGTAGGAAAATTAGAGGTATTTTTGACAGATTGAGACAGTTCAGACTGTGAACGGCCTTAAAATTACGAGAATTGCCCCTCAGACCGACTACAATAAATCCACTTGTAATACAATCACGAGACATTCCATTCAAGTAATAAACTTTAGCAACCCTACAATAATTTGATTATTTGTTTCAAAGAAAAAACCATTGAACAAATTACTGCGAACTAATAAGGACTAAGACTGGTAATAAAACTCTATTGTTAGTCCACACAGGTAGTTTAGGGTTACGAGACGCCTTAACTACCCCCACCCCTAAATATCGGTGACTTTGAGGTGTTAACAGATGTGTCACAGGATTAGTGGGATTAGTCTTGTCTTAGACATCGGATCCTGCCGATCGAAGTCCAGTGACATATCGTTGTCCACACAAGTGACAGCTTTTAGTCCCCAGTGACGACGACGCGACGGTTCTATTCTCGAATTGTTTGGTGTTAAGTTCGAAAAAGTGATATTTTAGTCTTAACAGTGACTTTTAGTTCCTAGTGTTAGAACTATTGGACCACTTTTTTATGAATAATGATCAGTGTCTGTTCATCATGAGTGAGAGCCATTTGGAGAAACTCACCCAGTTTGCTAAACGCTGGTGGGAGGATGATTATAATAAGGTTGGTTCCACTTCTCGTTTGTCAAACTTATATTTCGGTCAGTGGGTCGTCTTAGGGGCGGATTGCTCTTGGTAATTTCTGTCAAACAAGTTTTTTGTGTGTGTGGGTTGCAGCTGAAAATCAACGTCAGGTGATACACCTTGTGTTGTCATCTGACATTATGCTGAGCTGAGGCTCTTTTGGCATTATAATCTTTGTTTTCTGTTTTTATAGTTTTAAGGTGTATTTATTTTGCTGTAATGCCAATAAACGCATTTTTCTTTCTTTTGCATCTTCATTTTGCAAAAGTATAAAAGTCTTCTCACTTGGCCCGTGAATAATTTTGAGACCAGAGTCCAATTTCTGACTGTCCGATCCAGTTCAATTTCAGACTGGTCAGAGACGACATTCCTAACTTATTTTGTGACACTTCTATGACACCTGCAATAGTGACTCCTAAAACGCCTGAAAAATTATCGCTAACATAACTTTAAGTCACCACGTTTTACTTATATTTGTATCCCTGTTTCAAAAAAAAAAATTAAAAAGAGAATATTTTCGGCGTTTGTTTTTGAACATCGATTGACGCATTTTTACCTTGTGTTGCAAGTTGCAACGCACATAAGTACATTTATTTAAGCCGCAATAGGTATTTACATGATCCCCGATGTCACTACCACATAATCCGCCCAATTTTTCCTTGGTACTCGTGTCAAATTCCTGAAGACTGTCCAAATCTTCGATCGATACTTGACCCCTGGCTTATCCAATTATTATTTAATACCCATAACGACTCCAAGAGGCGCCTTAAGCCGAGATTAAGATAAGACCGGGGGACCACACTGTATCATTACCAATATTAAGTTTAAGCGATACGCCGCGCCGCGCCGGGATAATTTTATATAGAATCTAAATTGTATCAAGAATGGGTTTCAACTTTTAAGCGTTGATAGGCTATGTGGACAGATTACAGTGTCCCTGATGTAAAGCCTGTTATAATGTTTATTTTGTGATCGTAAGCGATGGTATTAAGAATAATGGGTGTCGTGATATTCGTTGATGGAAAAAATGTGGACTCCGCGTAGTATCGGTCGCGTAACGCCAGAACAGACAATTATGTGAGAAAACATTCAACCTTTCACACTTAACCGATGATGCGTTAGTGCATCGAGCGAATAAATAGAGGCAATCGAAGTTACGCTCGACGCATCTTCCGTCAGATGTGAACCGACCCTAAGACTCCACTGTCCGTCTGTATGTCACCAGGCTGTATCTCATGAACCGTGATAGCTAGACAGTTGAAATTTTCACAGACGATGTAAGTATTTCTGTTGCCGCTATAACAAAAAATACTAAAAACAGGATAAAATAAATATTTAAGGGGGGCTCCCAAACAATAGACGTGATTTTTTGCCGTTTTTTGCTCGATATTAATAACGGCAACAGGTAGACGCTTGAAATATTTACAGAATAGGTAGTTATTTGTATATTCACTTTAAAAATAAATAATGAAATTAAAATAAATTAAATTAAAGCGGGCTCCCATACAACAAAAGTGATTTTTTTATATATTATGTAGTGTTAAATATTGTACGGTGATACGGAACCCTTTTCATGTGTTTTTTCATGTTTTTTTTTTATGTTTCTGATAGGTTCAACGATTAGAAAATAAGCACGGTTATAAATCGCGTAAGTAGTTAGAAAAAAACTAAACATTATTTTTAACAGAGAACGAAATTCAGTAATTATTTACTGTAAGTAATCTTTCAGGGACACAAATCATAAAAAAATATGTTCGCAAAGTAACGCTTGAATCCGTAACTTAAAAACATGTTTCTGTAAATAAATTGACAAAAAAATGCTATTTATGTGACAAAAACTATGTATCGTAACGACGAGAGTCGCATCACAATAAAAACCTAACTCTATTAAAAAAGAAGACTGCTAAATACTCTCCAAACTTGAGGGATCCACTTTCACTACATCACTGATTCATACATAACATAGTGTAATGATAATTAAATTAATAGACATACACGAACAGGCCACCCACACAGCGATCATGCCATTGTTGAACGAACGACAAATATTGATACAATCACCGTGTTTGATGTCGAATTGTCGATGTCGACACAGACTTGTAGGAATACATTTATTGTGATGACAATGGCAAGTTTTATTAGCTTGGGATACGGACGGTGTTTGTTTTTACGGCTTATTAGTCGATTCACACGAATTTACTCGCCCGTAACGGGCGAATCGTCACTTTTAAATAATATTATTTTATCTATAGGCGACTTCTCCTCCTGTCATTTTTTCTATACCTACTTACTGTTACTGTTACTGTTAGCCTGTATCATCCCACTGCTGGGCAAAGGCCTCTCCCCATGACTTCCAGACCTACTTTATTGCATAAAATTCAAAATGTGCCGATTCGTGCGAGTCGCATAGAGAAAAAAATAATTTTATTTATAAAGTGACGATTCGCACTTTCGAGTAAATTCGTGCGACTCGACTAAACAGGCCGTTTTTGCCCAAATGAAAATGTGAAGTGAAAAGCATTATAGGCTGATTATGTAATATATTAAAAACGGGATCCTGTCGTGTAGTGCAACAATTTTCAACGAATTACATAAACAGCGTTTTGCCTTTACATAGACTTCGCAAGTACTTAAACGACCCATTAATTCATTTGCAATCATACTCCATTAATTTAAAGGGTACGTCTGAAAGTCAGCAAAACACCGTCTTAGCACACATCGTATCCATTTGTATTCAGAAATCGTACTTTTAGACAGATGTTTCAAGTAAATATAAAGGCAACATTGTTGGACATTGGTTAAGGCCTGCGCAGACGAGGGACAATTTGTACGCGGACAAATTGTCCGCAACGATAGAATGTATGGAAATCCCAGCAGTCTACTCGTCCTTCGTGTGCGTTACTGCATAGATTTCCATACGTTCTATCGTTGCGGACAATTTGTCCGCGTACAAATTGTCCCTCGTCTGCGCAGGCCTTTAAGGTTACAATTGGAGCCAATTATTGGCGTGTACGGCCAACAACCAACAAATTGCAAGGCTAGTAGACACTTCACCTAGCTGCCTACCTATGTGCGCATAATTATTAGTTACTAGGGTAAATTTGAAGTGCAGGGGTACAGGTGGTTGCACAAGTGGTCGAGATATTTTTATGGGGAAATAATTAAAGTTTTCTAGAGCTTGGAATTAAAGGTGTCGCGATTTTTGTTAGTTTGGTTGTTTTTATCTTTTTGACTGCACTTATCATTTCAAACTTGGTGTTTACTGTATTGCTAACGTCTTCTGAACGATAAGTAGAATATTAATTTCTGTGAATAATTCATTATTCAACCATAAAACGGAAGTTAATGGCTCAAATTTAAATTAGCTGTATAGAACTAAACATTTCCCACAAGAAAACAGCGGGGCGGTGCATCTCAGGTGCGTGTTTAAACGGTCATTAAGCAAAATGGCAATGCGTTTTGCGCTTCACAGTACACAAACCTGTTTACTTACTTCATGTATCATGCCCTGAACAATATGGCATGTCACGACAGCAAGCCAACGAAAAACGATCGCGAAGTACACATTTAAAAAATAAAAATAAATCTCTCACGACCAACTGAAATGAGACCATATATCAAGGTAATAAGATACACTTTGTTATGTTACATTTAAAAAAAATGCCATGAAATATGTCCGCTTGTCCATTGCTCTGCCGGTAGGCGTGGGTCAGATATGTGCGCAAATTTATGTTTTTCACTCACAGCGGCGGAAAATAGTCTGTTTTAAGAGGTAATAAGAGTAATTTCGGGTGTACAGCTATGTTGGCGGGTCAACCACCTCGGGTTAACATCGCGAGTTTGAATGATTTTTTGCTTCTTGCAACCTTTTTGTGTACTGTTGACAATTACTTGTTTCGTTCCCACAGTCAGGCGGTGACCGCCTTATAAGAAAACACTTAAAAGCAAACGCAAAAAATCACTGTCTAGACTTCCATTTTGTTTTCTTGTTTCTTTGCTGTTAAAAGAGCGGATAAGTACTTAGGTATTTGAAAAGCGAATTTAAGTTTAATTTTACTTCATGATAGGTAATTTCAGTTTTCAGTTAACTTATATTGTCCCAATGCTGGGCAAAGGTCTCTCCCAATTTTTTTTTGTGATGTGCTATCACGAGTCCAAATCAACAAAATAAAAAAAATAAAAAATGTTTATTTCAAATTACACAAGTCCACGAGGTTTGGAGTCACCTTTTAAGCAAGGAATTGCTTATGTTAGGAGACTACGGACTTCCCAGTGACATTGACCAAAAATATACAATACGAGAAACAACAAACATTTTAGTTTTGCCTTTAATAAAACAAAACGTTTCTGTTATAGAACTTCCCAGTACTTTTAAAAAGCTAACCGTCTTAAAATACAACAATAATAATATATACAAGTATATAAAAAGGAGGGGAGAGAATCAAAGGGCATCAAAAAACTCGTCCACATCGCTGTCAATAGGAGATACATGCGTGAATCTATTATGTTGAGTACTCTTCTCCGCGACAGTACCAACCCCGACGACAAGAAATGCGTTATTCGATTAAAGAATTAAAGTAGAAGGTGCGCGTGAGTTTTACGCTGTGATTGGTTAATGATACGCTGTGGGGCTAATGATAATGATAAATAATAATGATGAGGTTAACGTCGGGTTTCGTGGTCACTCGCCGTAACGAGAGCGGTACATCGCTGAAATTAATTTCGACAACATTGTAAGCCTTCTACATTAAAACAGTTATCGCCGTAAATTATAGGTACATTGCCGACTTCCTCGTTGGCCTAGTGGACGCAAGCGCTACTGCTAAGCATGAGGTGGCAGTGTTGTTGGGTTTACATAATCAGCCTATATAATGTTCCCACTGCTGGGACACAGGCCTCCTCTCGATGAGAGCGAGTGGGCCGTAATCCACCACGCGGGCCAGTGCGGGTTGGCAGATGTCACATGTCTTCGAATTTTTGGTTCTAGGACATGCCGGTTTCCTCACGATGTTTTCCTTCACCGTTTTGAGAGCGGTGGTGATGAAAATAATTTAGGTACACAAAGTAAAGCGCCTGTCTGGGTTCGAACCTGTGACCTACAACTCATAAGTCGCGGACGTAACTTGGCCGCCACTGCTCTGTTATTGGGTTTATCCATCTGGAATTTCTCACTAGCAGCTCGGAGTCCATCCGTCCCTGATTGATGCCCATATTCTCTGGGATTTAAACATAACTGGCTAAATGTGGGTAACCTCTGCCTGACCCTTCGGGGAATACAGGCGCGATGTCACGTTATCGCAGATGGGTTATAGAATCCGCTGTTTTACAAAACCGCTAGTTGTTTTACAATACAACTCCGTTATGTAAAACAATTGAACAACGTTCAGCGGTTTTCCATAATTGCATAAACGTTTTGCATTTATCAATATGCGATTAGCGGTTTTGTAAAACAGCGTGAAATGAAACGTCGGATTGTAGATTTTAGTTCTAAATTTTGTCGCTGGTGGCTCTGTGTATCGTAACAACAATAATGGCGTAAAAATGACCTTAAATTAAGGGAAAACAGTGATTTTAAGGATAATATTAATTAAAAGTTATCAGAGTTTTATGAAAGACGCTCATTGTGACTGCAAAAAGCTGTTCCGCAGAACGTCTGAACGTTGGTAGCAGTTTTGTAAAACGTAGCGCAATGGTAATCCAGCTGAACGTTGTTCAGTTGTTTTACATAACGAGCTGTTTTGTAAAAAAAACTAGCGGTTTTGTAAAACAGCGGATTCTACAATCCATATGCGACAGATGTTACATCAAACGAAAGATATTTTTTTTTGAGTTATTCCAATACGATGTCAACATTTTAATGTAAAACCTTGCAATTTAAGAGAATAAATATTACAAAGATATTAGAGGCAGGGTTTCCATTATTTAAGTAAGCTACCTTTACAAACTTGTAACCTAATCTCTAAGTATTTTTGTAAAGTTTATCTGTTTCAATAAAGTTATTAATATTATATTATTAAGTAAATTGTTTAATTAATATACAGTTACGTCATTATTACTAAGATTTATCCCAACCCATAGGTGCCGAGTTTGATATAACAATAAAAAGCACATTATCTACTGACTTATAAATGCTTGGGGGCGTCGCATTGTAAATTTTCGATTTAGAGCAGATTTTTCCAACGCCAAATAATTTTATCCGAGGAATAATTTAACATTTTTGACAGTTATTTCATACAAATCTGCCAGACAATTTCATTCAGTTCTGCCAGACGTCAATTTTATTCTACGAATAAAAATTATCTGTCGTTTGAAAAATCAGCCCTTAGTCACACAAATCCTTCAAATGTTTTTAGAATGATACAACACTTTTAAAAAGCTTCCTAATACAAATTTAATCGTTCGTAAACACAAAATAATCTTCTAAACATCTGTTTAAATTATATCATCATAAATACGATCACTCCAATTTTCTTAAACTCTTTAAACGTCCTCTATTACAGTAACGACACAAAAACAGAACAGTCTAACAAAAACGACACAAAACGCAATCCCAATTTTTACGAAACGACTTTCGAAAGCACGAAACGACTTCAGAAAACTCTATACAATTATTTCCCCGCATATTTTTAAACTCAGACGTATATTTTTCTAAAAGACACTTTATTATCCAACGTTTATCCGTTTTGTGGCAATAGAAACTGAATCATTGTAGTAATTGGTCGCTTTTATACGAAATTGCCTCCGACGCGCCGACTCCAAACGACAATATAATTCCGGGGAAACGGATAATGATATGGCAACCCCATCGGTTACACGCCGTAATCGAGTGACAAACTGTTTTAAAAAGCGACAATCAAGTTCATTATAAGTGAATGCTGGGTGTTGCCAGCTATTATGCGTTTAATCGAATTTTTAAATGAGATGTGGTTTTTTTGATAGAATTTTAAGTGACGTTTTAATGCGGTTTTGTAAATTGTTTGTAGGCTTTTATATTTATTAAACGTTTAATTTCATAAGGCGAAAAGCTCTTGCTAAGTATGTACAGACGCCAGCACATCAAGCTATCCGAAACTGTAAAATTTCCCCAATCAACTTTGAACCTTATTTATTTATTTATAAAAACGATTATTAACATAAAACATACAATGGGTGGCCTTATCGCTTTCTGCGATCTCTTCCAGGCAACCCTGACCAGGACAGTGATTGCGTGGATATAAAAAAATGGGGTTGTCAGTGGTGCAAAATAATATAATATAATAGATACATAGATACATATATAATACTGTATAATAGATACATAAATAAATACATATTATATATACATATAAACAACGAAAATAAATGATGACTACAGATTATTGCAGCTACGAAAACAAGATTACAACAACAAGTAACGCTCCTTCACGATTCTCTTAATACAACTAACGATTGCGCGCGTTTTATTTGAACTGGCAATGCAGTCCATAAACGAGCGGCCTGAACAGAAAAGGATTTGTCAAAAAATGTTGTGGAATGCATTGGCATTTTAAGCTTTTTATGCTTAAGCAATAAAGTTGAAAATCTATTAAAGAAAAGAGATGGCTAAATAGAAGTATGGACGGATACTCCAGCAATGTATAAACATGGTACCTAGCAATATGTAATGCTGAATAGCTGAATATTAGTATTTCATGTAAAAAAAGTTTCAGGAACTTTTCATATCTGTACAATCCTGAAAATAAAATCGTGTTACTCCTACGTCATAGGCATTAAGAAAACTGCAAAAAAATGCCATTGCTATAAACTTTTACTTAGGCGTTTGGATATATTATTATCTGCGATGATATTTATAATATTAATTGTAATTTCCCCTAGCGACCCACCCCGATTTCGTACGTGGTGGTACTTTAGTATATATCTACAAAGGGGTAATTACACCAAAAAACGTCATACAACGGGCATTCTACAATTCGCGCAAAAATCACTCCCGCGTGTATTTAAGTATTAAACTCTTGTAAATCCTAAACTACTTGTCCAAATGAGTTGAAATAAAGTCAGTTTTCACAGACAATAAATAATATAAATAAGTGGTTGAATAACTGAAGCTAACCTACGGTGCTCAGACCTGGTCGCTCACCGAGTCGCAAAAGTTCCGCCTTGGAGTTTGCCAAAGAGCAATGGAACCACAGATATAGATACACCTAAATAACGCGAGAGCAACTACTTCGCGTGCCAAAAATCGCACCAGCTTACGTACAAAAATCGTAAGCCGCTATTTTCGCAGTCATTCCTGTGTACTACTGGCTGGGTGAGCGTGAGCGCTGGCGCTAGGCCCCGGGGGTGGGGCGAGACGGGTGCCGCTCGCGGCGGCGTCTTTGAATCGATTTGATTTTCCTGTCACTAAATAGTGCATGTGACGTCATAGTGGGTAGTTAAAAAAATGGCACGATTGGTTTTCATACAGATCGTGATACTTGCGTTATCTAGGTCTGTCTATATCTGTGGATAGAACGCAGCATTCTGGGTATAAAAAGATAGGACAGAGTTCGGAACACCACGCTGCGTTCCAAAACGCGCGGGCATACTGGATGTAGGAAAGAAGGCGGCAAGGCTAAAATGTGATTGGGCGGGTCACGTCAGCCGTATCATTAGTAATCTGTGGCCGTATGCACGATGACCGCTGGGCAAAAGCCTCCACTCAACGACTGAATATCTGAAGAGGAATCTTCCTCTTCAGATATTCAGTCAGTCTGGTAGCATGGATCATCTGATCCATGCTACCAGATGGGCATGTAGATATAAAAGAACACACTGTGCTTAAAAATCATTTTATTTAACTGATGGAAAGTTGGATGTGACGTTGGTAAATTCTGCAATAGGTATTGAATAGTTTCTTTCCACTACATGGTGTTGTATATTTCTCACAGAAGGGCCACAAGTTATGCACACCATCGTATAGTCAAATAAACGAACATCACTACATGCTTCTGTTTTCAGCAGTTCATAACAAGGATGACAAAATGTTGGCATCCTTTGGAACCTAGAACAAACATAATTACCTTAGTATCCACATGAATTAACTATAATACTGCACATTTAAACATTATGACATCTAAAGCAACCAGTCTGTTGTAGTCAGGACGTGTTGTGGTCGTGATGAGACGGGATGAGTCTTTCTGATTCATTGCCATTGAGTTCATTATGTATTTTGAGAAATACGGTAAACAACTTGAAGTCACATTTGTTCGATGTTTCTTATATTTATTACTTCTAGAATGATTCTAGCTGTGGATGACTTACCTCAATTGTTAACCATTGTATTAAGATACTTAAGATAGTGAGTAGAACAGCAGGCAATGAAGAGGTGATATTCCACCGCAGTCTTTGCGTGGCTACACCGTAGTTTATGCATCGCATGATGCAAGTCAAGTCCGTGTCGAGTAGCGAGAGGTCAGTAGGTAGGCGAGCACACACAATAAATCCATTACACAAGTGAGAGTCAATGCAAATCCAAAATAAAAAAGCACAACAAACAAGCAAACGGCAGAGCGTTCAAACGAAACGACGTCTGACATCTGACGTTTGTTTTTTTGATAGAGATGAGATTGAACGTCAAGTGGAACAGAATCGATAAAATAATTGAAAGGGTTGAAAGATAATAAAAAAATAGAATTAGTTTTTGTCGACCACTATTCAGTTAATATTTTTCGGCACAAATAGGTAGTAAGATTAAATGTATAAGCACATTCCGAAGCTTTCAGTTATTTCTATTTGATTTTGATTAGCAAAAAGTGGAACTGAGTAGAGTCGATTATCACTTTAAAAACAAACCCATTTTCTGAATTAAAACTCTGTAAAAGACAATAACAAGCAACTAATAAACAGGACACCGAATTGAACGCCGACGACTCCCGCCGAAAACTCTGATTATGATTTATTTCAGAAAATAAATCGTTTTGATACTCGTTATCAAAAATCGATATAAGTACAGTTTCAATTTGACATTCTGGAAAAGCGATATGACGCCTCCCTAGCTTGCAGTACTGTATTATTTCCCCTTGAACTTGTCATTTCAATCAAAAAAAGCAACTAAGATACTTTTTTTATGTTTAATAGTTCACGAAAGTTCTAGGACATTATTAAACGCTAAATAATTCATGAATGAATATTTAAATATTACGAGTTAATGTGAGATTACTATACTTGCTTGGGGCAGTAATTTAGCCATCTCCTTTGACAGATTGTAGTAGCTTGATGTGCTGGCGTCTGTACAATGTTCCTAATAATTGTGACAATGTTTACGGAATACAGGAAAAAAGATTTGCCAGTTTGCAAACTGTAACCATGAATTCCGCACATGACTAGTGTAGAAAATTTTCGTCGATTATCAAGAAAAAAATCAGCTATTTCATAGAAAAGTCTAATATCTACGCGGTCAAAATGTATGGAACTACATACTAATATGTTTTTATAACTCACGAAACTACTACGCTAGCAGGTCTAGAACCATAATATATGCTGAATTCATCGTTACCGTTTGCGCACAGGTTAAAATTTAGTCCTGCATATTAAAATTACACCGGATTTTACAAAATGGTTGTACAAAATTCATTTGTCAATGAACACTTAAAGATTAGTCAGACGATAGTGGCCAACAACGTTATTTTAGTTACAATTATTGTTCAAAGTGTTTTGCTACAGAACATTTTCGTGTTATTCTCACGACATCACAATAATAATTACATACAAGTTTTTGTTTGAAACCTGTTCAGAGGCTGCTAAGGAGTGGTTGAATTAACTCGAAAATTTAACTTTGACATCGCGAGGCGGCCCGAATGCTTACCAAATGAATAGTAATTTAGTTTTCGGATTAAATCGTTTCAAACACGCGACACAAAACCACTTTTCTATTCTCAAGTCGACTCGAAACCGTCATTTTACACAATTTTACCCAATTGCTCCGAGTTCTCAGAATTAATTTGATATTAGCCTTTGAAAACGCAAGGTGTGGTTTTGTGTCGGCCTGATAGTTATTTTGAAGAGGGATTTGAACAACCAGTGTTTAAGGCTTGCTCTAGACTCGATAATCTTTTAGAATTAGCCGCGCTCATTCATAATTTTATTAAATGGACTGTTTTGTAAATCGACTCATGATATGTTATTTCGTTTTATAGACGGTAAACGCTTAGGTACAAAACTCGGGATACCGGAATCGTTATAATAACTGATGTTTTGCAATTTTGCATATTCAATTTTTGCAGAACTTATAATTTGTTTAGAATTTGTTCCGTCATGAACATTCACCATTAGTTGCGATAAACAATAAGCACAGACCATCACACCGGTATTTCCTCATATATGTAAATGAAACTACAAATCTACAATATTATTTATTTCTTGTTCCAGGAATCACAATCAAGTAGCGCTGAAAGATGGAGTGGTCGCGGACCAGAGCACAACATGGCTCTCCAACAGATCCTCAAGCTGCAAGAAGCGAGAGCCCTTCACAAGACCTCCCTTCTTCCCATCTACAAGAAGAACGGTCTTCCGTCCCCGCCGGGAGCTAACTACGACAAGCCCGATAAGAGACCAGAGTACCCTGATACGAGAGCCTTCGAGCAATCCAAGCTTGAGGCAGAATTCAGAAGACTAATGGAACACTCAGGCAGAGACGTCCGAACCGATGAATCTCTTAAATACTTCCAGCACATGATGGAAGCGAAACAACACTACGATTATCTAAAAAGTATCCAAGACAGAGATTCCAGGAGCAGCCCTAGAGAAGGTCACACAGAAGTCAAGAAAGAAGCAATATCACCCAGGCATAATAGGTCATCTCCAATGCATCAGTCACCTTCTCATAGAGTGTCGTCAGCCGAAGTATCTCCCAATCATAGCATTCGCCTATCTACCTCATCCAGTCCCCTCTCAACTACTAGTCCAATAAACTCATCACCTTTAAGTCACCTCCAAAACATGCAACCTTTTGCTGAAAAAGCAACTATGGATTTAATGAGAAGTCAATTCTTTAACTTTCCATTACCTACAAACTTACCTATTCCACCAATTTCAATGCCTTCAACGTTTAATCACCAGGCAGCCATGGTAGCCGCGCTCAGTCAAAACCCAATGGGCTTAGCCTCACTTCAAGCTCTTCTACCTCAAATGTCAGCAAAACCTGCGGAACCATCAGAAAACAAAATCCACAGCAATGGCAAAGGAAGATCAGATGACCACAAAACTGAAGATGACAATGTTCTTAATTTAAGCAAAGATGCGTACGCCGAAGTGGCACAAAACTCTAGGAACATGATGTTAGGCAAATGTATTAGTCCACCTAAAAGACAATGGGGTGCGTCGCAAATGCCACTGAATTTAGGAACACACTTTATCAATCCAGCTACGGGTAAAAAAAGAGTTCAGTGCAATGTGTGCCTGAAAACTTTCTGTGACAAAGGAGCTTTGAAGATCCATTTCTCAGCTGTTCATCTACGTGAAATGCACAAATGTACAGTTGAAGGATGCAGCATGATGTTCAGTTCAAGAAGATCAAGAAACCGTCACAGTGCGAATCCTAATCCGAAATTACATTCGCCCCACCTACGACGGAAAATATCACCTCATGACGGCAGAACCGCACAAGTTCACCCAGTTCTAATTTCCCCACACAGGGCTGGCCTCAATATTCCACCAGTGATGAACCCTATGCACCCATTCGGATCGTATCCCCTTTTGAATCCACCGCATAATATGGGTCAGTTCCCATCGAATATATCTTTAGACTATAAAAATAGTATGAACATGAATTTTTCACCGTCTTTTGACCATGGCCAGCCAATGCGACGTGAGTCAGATTCCGTGGAAAATAAAGACCAAGATGGTCAAGGAGAGTCTGATGAAGATGACGGCATTGTGGTTGTGGCGGGAGACGACGATGATGATGATAATGAACACATCGATACTAGTGATTATTATTCAACTTTAAACAAATCCATAGGGTCCATTGATGATTCAGAAACTGATTTTGATCAACGAAGTGTTAGTGATAACAACGAAGTAACAGACAATAGAAAAGATGAAAATACTAGTCCCGAAGTGATGAAAAGGAAACGCAAAAATCTTAATCCTACTCGTATACAAAACCATTACATTTCCGAAAATGGTACATCAAATTCAAAACGTGACCATCCGGATACTGATGAAAATGAATGCGCAGTGGATTTAAAAAGAGTTAAAACTGAAGACATTAAGTCTAGCGAAAATAATATCGATGTAACTCATGAAGAACCTAAAAATAACGAAGCCAAACAAGAAAAACCAGTTATCAAAGATGAACCTACCGATATGAGCTACAATATCCAAGACTTAAGAGTAAAAGATGAACCAATTGATAAACAAGAAGTGTACAAACCTGCAAACAATAGATCCAGTGAAGAACAGTTTTCATCAGAAAACGCACTGAAAAGACTTGAAAGTTTATCTAAAGGTGACTTTCCTAGCATTCCTAAGAAACATGATTCTCAATCCTTGGGCCCATATAATTTATCATTGAATGATTCGATAGAATATTCTGATCGATCGCCATCCTCCTCAGTCTCCAGTTTTGATTATAATGCTGAGGATACTCACGGGCAAATCTTTGGACATTTCGACAATGGTTTCTTTGTCAGTACAACTGACGTTCCCATGGACCATGAGAATCCCTGCAAATGCACAGTATGTGGAAAGATTTTCCAAAATATCTATGTATTAAAAACACACTACCAAAATGCACATCTGAAGCTAATGTACAAATGCAATGTAGAAGGATGCAGAGCAGCATTTTCATCTAAACGGAGCAAAGACAGACACAGTGCAAACATCAGTTTACATCGAAAAATAGAAGAGTACAGAATATCTGAAGAATCTTCACGGTTTTTGGACAAAATACGAGAACAAATGGAACTAATTTCACGATACAATGAGGAGGAGCGTGCTGTCCCTTATATAGAATCTCATATCTACTATCGAGCGAAAGAATCTGATAAACTGAAGAGTCAGTTGAGCCAACAGCTGCCGTTCACGTCACCTTACCCACATCTACAGCTACCAGAAACCTATCTTAGTAACAGGGACATGTTTGCACAACACTCTTTCCTCTTCACTCCATTTGGTATGCTTCCTAACTTCCCTCCGATCCCATTAGGTTTTCTACCTCCAAGTTTGAATGCTTTCGGCTGCCAACCAAATTACTCCCCACCTCATTCAAGAAAGCTAAACTATTGTGTAGAGGATGAGGCGCCGCGACCAAATAAAGATGGTAATTATCCATGTCGGGGTTGCAAAGACTGCTTCAAGGACCTAACCAGCTTGAAACACCATTGTGAAAGCGTGCACGTGCAATCTTTGCATCGGTGTTCCGTCAGTGGTTGCAACTCTGCCTTCTTCTCAAGAACTAAGAGGAACATGCATTACGAATCTCATGTAGCCCGCAGACAAAATGGTAGGATGCACGTCAATCCCTCGTGACCTGAATAGTGCTATTAACTGTGTAGTCGAATCTCCAGTGCATTTGTGATTTAATTTAGTATTACCAAATAGTGTTGTAAGGCAAGACAGTTCCAGTACCTTTTTATTCTCATTAGATTGAGGTGCGGTGTACAAAAGCGGCCCAGCCGTTTGTGAGGTGTCAGTGGAGTCCGAACTCTTTGCAATGTAAATATAAAAGTAGTAATCGCTTAGACTTTTCCATGTGTTGTAGCATAGATAGTATTTAATTGTAATTCAACATTCCATAGTAATAAATCGTGCAATAAAATGTAAATAAATAATAGCGTGTAATGTACAAAGTTTTGGCTGATGTAATTAGAATTGATGATGAGTGTTTATGTACTTGCAATTTCGTATGATGTACAGTTGTGAAAATTTTAAATGTTTCCGTCTAACTTACTTTCTTTGGTCTCTGGTCTCTTAGCACAAATGGGATTATTTTAACGAGCTTCGAAACTGTTGTATTTGAAATTAATGCATCTATGTATTTATCTATAAAAAACAGTTTTTTAATAACTATCGAAAGCGTCTATTTTTCTTCAAAACTCTTGGCAAATAATTCCACAGCTACTGTAGAATAATCATTTGATCATATCTCCTAATATTTTGGTGCTAACATAATTATGACAAATTATTATTTCAATTTCATTACTGTACATTTCTTGGTGTTTCTCAATCAGATCTACGTGTTATGTGAGATATTAGAATACCTTAAATTGTATAAGTACCAAAAAGTATTAAAAACTTAATTGTTAAGATTGTATTATATAAATAAAACATATATACTTCCTTTTTGCCAAACGATAATAAGTATGTAATAAAAATGTTTGGAAAAATTTATTCAGATTTTTACTTTTACCCCTTTTAGAATTAAACAACACATATCCTAATTACCTGGGTGCATTTTTCACCTAAATGAACCAAACACAAAGAAAAATCAACATTGCTTGTGGACTTCCTAAAAGACGATTAAAGTATTTTGTCAGAAAGCATAACGTATCCTCTTAGTAGCCAGTAACAACGTACTGGGATCATCATTTCCTATGAAGACCAACGCAGCCTTTTCACATTCGCTACCAACCTAGAGCTTAGGTATAAAGGAGCTTATTTTAATCAAAAGTGTGTTTGAGTGACGTTGCCTGCAATCCTACATTAAAAAGTATCTTTGTCATTACCGGTATGCAATAACGTTGTGTAACTCTATGCTTGGCAGATGGAAAGTGATCACAGATGCGAACGCATTTCAGTAGCGTTATTGGTAATTATGCTACTAGGTTTAGTTATTTGAGAACCTTTGATTCGATTCAATTACGAATAACAAAGCACTGCTTTGGTTTATGAAATCTGGGCATGCTCTTCTATAACTAGGCAATCTGATCTAAGAAAAATCAATGAAAACTGTGAAAATATCCTAAGGGTCAACCGGGTGCAAAACTTCTTGCAGTCACACAATCAATCAATCACAACAACTGAAAACTATGTAAAGCGTGATCCTGCACCCTTAGGGCGTTTACGCACTACATCCGATCCGAATCCGTGAAATGCCGGTCCGAAGTGGCCATTTTCCTATTTGTATGAAAGGTTGGGCACTAGATCCGAACAAATAGGACGATGGAATATTTCTCGGATTCGAATCGGACGTAGTGCGTAAACGCCCTAAGAGTGGTTTCGCACTACATCCGACTCGAATCCGAATTAAAGATCCGACTTCAATCCGAATTGAGAATGTTCTAAATTCTGACAGATAGAGTTCGGAATTTCGGATATAGTGCGCAACCCCTCATACAAATAGGACTACGGTCACTTCGGACAGGCATTTCTCGGATTTGGATCGGACGTAGCGCGAAACCGCCCTAATTGCATCACAATCTGAATCATTTTGAAGGATCTTGCTAATTCATTGCTTTATTTGTTCGAAAAGTATGCTCAACAACCTACATAACTAACGTGACCATTTTTTTTTTGTCAGAGCGGGACGATTGCGGAATTAAACAAAAAAAAACTTATTTTTAGTAGGTATTTATCAAAAAGAGAAAAGGACCTGAAAAATAATATAATATTAGGTATATTAATATGTATCTAATTTTAACATTATACTGCGGTTGAAAACGCATTAGTTTTGTATTTAATTTGTCGGTAGAGCAAATTAGTTTTAGTTTCGGGTCTAGTTTTTAGTAGGAATGGAGCTTATCACATTATTTGTTGATGTTAGTCTTTGTAATTATAATGGCTTTCAGAACTGGGGCACTTAACTGTGTTTTGTCACTTGTCCATATTTATTAAAACTCCTTCAACATGTTCATGAATAAATTGGATTGAATTGAATGTCGTTTAGTCCAGAGTTGGGCGTAATCAACTACTTTTGTAATCGGATTAATAATCTGATTGAAAGTAATCATGAATACATCAATCATGATTACTTTTAATCTTGATTACTTTCAATCATGACTACATTTGTAATCATTAGTTTTGATTACAATAGTCAGTAATCTTAATTACATGGGTAGATTTGATTAATTTTTTAAGCATATTTTTAATAAATGCGGTTCTATATTCAATCAGTATGTATCTTGTATATCTGCGTTTTTCTAAAAACTTCTGATCCAATTTGGATGTCATGGACGTTTTGTACTCTTTCGTTATTTAAATCCTTAAGTAAATTCGAAAATAAAACACACCTCTAAAAAAAAAAAATATAACACACCTCTTCCGTCATCGGGTCCTGTCGAAAGACTTTTCTCATATGCGACCATGACCAATTTACCTAAATCACACAGACTTTCGGATGAGATGTTTGAAAAGAGGGTGCTTTTAAAATCTAATTTAAGCCACACATGGCACACATAAAAATAATTCTTGATTGTTTTCTTAAGTATACTTAATAATTATTAAAAAATTTTAATTCATGAGACTGATCAAAAAATAAAGATGATTTACAATGGTGCCGATTCTCTTGTCACAAATGGCTCTAAACTAGACTAAAAATCACTAAAATTTAGTTTATTCCTGTCAGACGACGATTTCCTATTCTGAAATTGACTAAAGTGACACAACTTAACTATATTTTAGTTTGACAGCACTAAGATGGCACTGAGTTATTTAATCTATTGAACATTGCAATTTTGCTATTCTGAATTACACGTTTTTCACCTAAAATTTAGATTGTTTAACTAAATCTGACTATTTTTAATCGCGATTAAAAAGGTGTGGAATAAAATTAGTTGTCGTTGAAGAAAAAAATGAACAGAAAGTCACACCAACACCTCGACTTCAGATGCAAAAACAGTACAGTATTTTTTTTCTTTTGCTTATATCTCGAAAATGGTGTGTCCTATCGCAAAAATAATGAAAATTTCGACCCCCTTTATAAAACCCATAAGCCCCCTAAAACTCAACATGTAGGTAATAATTTTTCATATTTTCCATACAAAAAGTGAAAAATCCCTAAAAAAACACGCCAAGGCTGCCCCCTGCCCGCCTGCGGCTCTAAAAAAATCACGGGTAGGGCAAACAAGTACCACGGGTCGACGAGTCGCAATTGTCAAATTCGATTTTAGTTGTGTCAAAATTATTTTTAAATTTAGAGAATTTTTCATGCAGAATAGCTGTAAGATTCTAATAGCAAAAAGGAAGGAATTTTAGTGATAGTTTAGTTAGTTTAGTTCGGTGTACAAGAGAATCGGCACCAATGTTAATGATTTTATTTTTCGAATTCCTAAATGTAGTTAGTATGCATCAATCAAAAAAGTAATCAAAATAACGATTACAAACTAATAATCATTAATCACCGATATGATTACTTTCTTGATTAATTTCCGTAATCTGTAATCTTGATTGATGATTACAAAATGTAATCGTAATCCTTAATCATTAATCTGATTACAATTTGCCCAACTCTGGTTTAGTCCCTCTGTAAAAGCGGGACTGTCCCGTCCAAAGCGGGACGAATGGTCACGTTATACTTAACGCAATGAATGTTGTTGAACTGTCAAACTGAAAGCCATTGCTACTGATAGTGTGTTACATAAATTACCCGCTGATCTATCTATGGGCTACTATCTAGATTGAAAAAATCAGGCAATTACAACGAGCTCCATAAGATAGAAGCATGACAGTTACTGTATAAGTAAATCAATACTAATCCTAATATCTACAGTCTACACAATCGAAATCTGCATAGGTATGTACTAATAGATTTAACTCCAGTAGGAAACCACCAAATCCCTAACTTAATAACCCTACATTAAGTCATAAATTTTAATAAGTTAATAAGCAAGCAACCAAAATTAAAGACGCCATATTGCTAAACTATGCTACAGATAATAAATATAGGCAAAGAACATCTCGCAAACAGCCTGGAGCTAAAAAAGTTAAAATTCCAGAAGCCGAACAACACTAATTTGCGTGATTTATGAATTTCAAATAAGGAATACCGATTTTATGCGTTTCTGAACACAATTTGAACGAGAAAGGGTTATTTTAAATGAAGGGGAATGTTAAGATGGAATATTTATAAGAAGAAATATTTAGAAGTCTTTCGCGAAAGTTCCGATGGATATTATTAGCATTTTCGTTTAGTTTTGCATAAAACTGAATTTATTATCTAACTCGTGATAACGTCCCATTTTTCTTACGTTTAGAAAGAAAGAAAATAGGTTTATTGGTCACAGAAACACTATGAGGGGCTCGTGGCTAAATAACAACAGCCGCACTGGTGGTCGATTGGAGGCTCAGCTACGCTCGCCGCGGTCGGTCGTGGATGGGTGACCATCCATAATATATAGAAACTCCTCCGTGCCTTGGAAAGCACGTTAAGCCGTTGGCCCCAGCTGTCATTTGTAGATCTTTGACGGTGGTTACGGGTAGTCTGACAACCAGTCTTACCAAGAGGTATTACCCAGTAACTGGGTTGTGGAGGTCAGATCGGCAGTCGCTCCATGTAAAATACTGGTACTTATTTAGCTGCATTCAATTACACTGGAAGCCGACCCCAACATAGTTGGGAAAAGGCTGGCAGATGATGATGAGTTAATTACAGTCCTATACCATTTTCGTAACAAACAATAGGTACTTACTTAGTCTCCACTTTTTCCAAAATCAAAATGCGTATAGCCCAGGGCGCGATTTTCTCGCGTCGATTTTTTTTTTTGCGCACTAAATTCAACAATGTGTTTTTTCACTCAGTTGAATTCTCAATGCTCGGCTCAACACCGAGAGTTGAAAATTCAGTGCACGATAAAATCCTGCCGCGATATATTTCCTAAAGATCCCTAAACGTAGGTTTGTATTTGTACTATCGCGGACACTCCCGCCGGACCACCACTAAGTTCATTTTTGCTTGCACTATAAAATATAAGCGCTCTCTAGTAAGCGCGCCGAGGTCATATAGTTCGTCCGTAAAATTCACAAAAGGAGTACTTACACGTAATGTGTCACTAAGCTGCGCAGTGCAGGTTGCAACTAATTGCGTTATCTCTTTCCTAATAGGCGAAAATTTTAAGGGGGTGTGGCTTGGCGCCGCCGCAGGACTTAGGCGAATTTTTTTTAAGTGATCAAGCGGAACAGGCCGCGATGGTACCTCTACACAGGTAAATTCTCATAAACCGCTTCAAGTAAGCTTAGATGTTACAGGTGCAAGTTCGGTGATCCTATTAGCTCAACTTCTACTTGAATTTAACTAGAGTAAGTAACTTTTTAATGAATTGCTATGACCTGGCCTAACCTACACAGTGTGCAGTGGCTGGCTTTCCAATTACTTTGTTAACTACTTTGATGAACTTTATGTACAGTCAACAAAAGGGATAAGTATGCAGGATCGTTGGATATAGTTGAAATTTAGTAAGAAACCAATGGATGTTGTCGAGTGAAATTTAATTTGATAAATGAGCTGTTTGTTTTCTATTCATAAAATATTTTTTTATTCGAGAACATCCTTCGGTTTCTTACTAAACTTCAACTATATCCGACGATCCTGCATACTTATATCTTTTGTTGACTGTACCTGTATCTAACTGTACAAGTGGAGTTTGGATGTGGTTTAGTAGATGGCAACCAACGACTTCATGCAACATTAATAGTACTAAGTTGTGAAACCTAATGGCCGTTAATAAAGACGGATTTTCAAATTTCCTTATTTGGAAAATTACAAGTATAGTTTACTAGGGCAATTACGATAGGCGACATATTCCGTTGGATGATAATTTCTACCAAAGGCAGTGGCATTTTTATATAGCAAAAGCGAAAGGGACGGCGGGCGATAAAATGGCGTCTAATCAATATGTTGATAATATAAAAATGCCCCTGCGTTTGGTAGAAATTATCATCCAACGGAATATACCCACGATCGTAATTGCCCCCGTAAACTCTACCTACATACTTTTTTTTTAAACTGAAACCATGAATTCAGTACATGTGAAAAGTAAGTAAGTGGAAAAGTGCAATACCTACCTACGCGGTCAAAATGTATATATGTAGAACAGCTATTTTATTATTGTTATTTTATTCTTTTTTAATAACCGCCATAAAATGTCATCGTAGTTCAAAATCTTGTGCTGAGTTTATGGCTTCAATTTGTGCGTCGATATCCCTGCCGCCCTCTATTATAAGAAGGAATTTGTTTGTTTGTTTATAAGTAAAGGTTTATACAAACCTAAGCGGTATTCGCTGCCGCTGTGGGTAGGTACATACCGCGCGGGTTTCGCTCAGGTATTTAGTATCAAGTTCCACGGCTGGAGAGGAATAGTTGGTGCCATAGTACCGCATAGCTATTGTTTCGCTTGTTGGGCGAAACAAAAACTTTACCTTCCTGAGCGAAACTCGAACTCGGTATTCTACCCACAAGGATAGCGAAATCCGCTTTGGTGTGAACAGTAATATTACCGCATACCCACTCGGTTTTCTCTACCGCAGACGGTAGTGAATACCGCTTAGGTTTGAATAGACCTTAAGAGGTACTCGTAATCTCTGGAAGTACCTAAGTAGGTACTGATCCGATTACAAAAAATCTTTTACTAATTATTGAAAGCTACACTATTGCCGAGTGCCAAAGGATATTAGGTACCTACTTACTATGTTAAAAAATAAGAAACTTCATGAGGGTGAAGTCGCAGGCAGAAGCAAGTTATTAATTAATGGGCCCGTTTTTGGTATTTACTCACATCAATCATGCTATAACTGTTTTTCTTCTAGGTCCAAAAATATTATTACTCTCTCTTAACTTTCAAAAGCATCTTTACATTTTGCTAGCTGTTAGGTAAAGTATGTAACTGTCGAATACTCAAAATTATTCCTCTACACAACGAAGAAAAGAATAAACAAGCAAAGAAATAAACACTAAGTATCAGTAAACGACAAACTCCACAAAATAAAAACAAAAGAACATTCAACTTCTATCGCTTTCCCCACCCTATCGCGTCACGGCGACATTTGACATTTGCTTGTCACCCGTGACATTTACCGTGACGTCATTCACGCGACACGTCAGCGTGACATCGCGTGCGGTGTCCGTTAATTTTTAAACTTTCTATTATCGCACGTTATTAGGGAAAAGTAGGGAACTTACAAATTGATTTTCTTTTTGTTTGTAGCTTCTGTTAGGGTAATATTTGGGTAGTGATACGGGTAAATGTTGGGAGTATAAATTGTTAATTGTGTGAGTTGTTAGTTACTGTAACCCACTGTGGTAGGTAACTACCGATAATGTCATCGTTCTGAACATGGTGATACATATTTAATTAATCGTTCAACAAGGTGACAAGAGAGAATTATAGTACTGACTTTCACTTGAGAGAAACTGTCCAAATCCCTTAACATAATCAGCCTATAATGTTCCCACTGCTGGGACACACAGGCCTCTCTATGAGAGGAAGTGGGCCGGTAATCCCCCACGCGGGCCCAGTGCGGATTGGTAGACGTCACATGTCTTCAAATTTTTTGTTCTAGGACATGCCGGTTTCCTCACGATGTTTTTCTTCACTGTTTTGAGAGCAGTGGTGATGAAATAATTGACATAAAGTAAAGCGCCTGTCTGGTTTCGAACCTACGACCTACAGCTCGCAAGACACGACCGTTACCACTGGGCCCATGGCCGTAATCCCTTAGACTACCAACATAATAACAATAATGAATCCAATAAGGGCAGGGTTACTTTGCCCACTGAGATTAGAACAACTCGTGTGTTTGCTCTTTACATCTCTTACTTACTTCAATGTATCTAACTCTCCATTCATAAAGACCAATTCATCGTACACAGAAACATCTAACGAAGAGCTCAACGCTTATTAAACAGTGGAAATAAAAAGATGCATAATGTGCAGCTACCTCGTGATCCAAACAATACGCACACAAAAGTCTCACACAAGGCTAGTCCGTTCTCATTTACATAATCAAGTCTCATCAGCCACATTTGCATCCGAAACGCAACGTGAATTAAATCCAAAATAATAACATTTAACACGCTAAATAAACCTTAAAACTCTCCTCATAGAGTTCAAAATTGAAATTCTAAATGTAGTTGTAAGCTGGTAACGCAGTGGTCTGCGGTTGGCGCATACGAAATTCGAACGTCCCGCTTGTCAGCAATTTGTTTTGAAGAGAGAACACTTCTAATTCGCAAAAAGAACGAGCGTTCTATGTTTAAAAAGTATCGTCACGCGAGCTAGGTTAGGGTGAGTTTATACAGTAGCGTGGTTATTCGATTGAAATAAATAAATATTTATTTTAGAACCAACTTATTAAACAGTTTGGTAAGTTACAACAAGCAACTGCCCGTCAGTATCGAATCAATCATTTTCATTTAGATTGCTGTATGTAGCAATGCAAATTAAGTACCTAGTGTACTGGAAAACTTACCTAGTTTTTTCAAAGATATTGTTTTATATCTTCAAAATGTCGATTTCTCACATCAGAGGCAGAGGGGCAATTCCCGTATTTTTAAGAACGACAACTTTTTGACATTGATTGTCGCTGAGATGAGATTGCAACTTGAATTTGAACGTTTTTTTTAAGTAGGTACGAGAATTGGCCTTCAGAATTAATTTACTTCTGTAAACTAGAATGGTCATAAACTAGATGTAAAAAGTAAGATCGATATAATAGCAAGCTAAGTTATTCTACTGCCCAAGTTTAATGATAAATGTTAAAGTTTCTTGATCAACGCTCCATTTCACTGGCTGGCTTTTTAACTCGAGTATCTACGTACCTACTCAGCAAAAAAAATTTCTTTCAGAAATAAATACCTTTAGCAGGTATAACTCAAAGAACTGGTTTCATAATTCGGAGTAATTTATTGAGGGTAGTTTAGTACAATGTTCTTTAACACATCAAAGTTTTCTTTCATGTTTAGTCAAAAAAGAGATAAGTAGGTAATTATAGACTTTTTAAGCAAAGTTGTTCGTTTGTAACCTTTGACATTGCTCTTCTAATGGGGTCTTCCGTACTTATTAAGTTTAAAATTTTATATTATGAAGCCCACAATAAAAATAAGTATCGACAGATCTATAACTGACTCTTTACATAATCAGCTTATAATGTTCCTACTGCTGGGACACAGGCCTTCTCTCAGTGAGAGGGAGCGGGCCGTAATCCACCACGCGGGCCCAGTGCGGGTTGGCAGATGTCACATGTCTTCGAATTTTTGGTTCTAAGACGTTTGCTCACGATGTTTTCCTTCACCGTTTTGAGAGCAGTGGTGATGAAATAATTTACACAAATTAAACCGCCTGTCTGGATTCGAACCTACGACCTACAACTCGTAAGTCGCAGCCGTTACCACTTGGCCACCACTGCTCTCTTGAACCCACAACTGCCTCTTTGGTTGACTGTAATACATGACTTAAGTTTGTACGTCTACCTACATTTAAATCTGTAATTCAAAAAGTAGTAGATAGGTTATACGCACTTCGCAAGAGACAACTTGGCTAATTAGCCAAGTTTTCTTCGTCTTGCCTCTTTTTTGCACCTGGTAACGACATGTCGTCCTTCCTTCACGTGTCTTCTAATAATGACATTGTACTGGTTTTGAAGATCGAATATTGGGTAGGTTCCTTATTTACCTTTTTTACTTATAATATCATTAGTATACTTACATAATAAGGAGTAAATTCTATTCATAGGTGCTACATTTTTCTTAGATGGATAGGTACATCCAGAAAAACATAGGCCTCTTGACCATAAGATAAAAGTTTCTTCTCGGTTTAGATCGAAAACCAAGGCGGCCTCTGTATAAAAGTTCTCATTAGACATACTTAGGTACACTATAATGAACGCGCCATTACGAGTTCCAAATTTAAATTTGAAAAGTTCGGAACGGGGCCTTTCTAGAGCGTTTTTTTTTTGTGTCGTTAATGAGACTGTGGCTTCTAAGGGAGCCAGCAATATTATTATGGACAGACATAGTATTTGTAGGTATGTGTGTAGTTAAATATTACGTTTATAGCTAGTACTCGTATGTACAAGATTAGTAGGTACCTACGTAATACATTTTTTTTTTGTTTTATTAATTGTTAATTAATGTTACATTATTTTCGTAATTTAGACGTAAGTGAGACCTACTTAGGTATACTACAGCAGAAATACCTACTCATAAGTCGGTAACTACATACTTAAACAAATACATTTCTAGATCCTGGGCGTTTCAGAAAAATATACATTTTCATAAAATGAATTTGTGCCCAACGGCTGCACGCACTTATTCAAAACGATCGTCAAAAAGTAAGAAATAAAATGTTGGAAGCACAAGTCAATGCGATACATGTCGTGCAAACCAAAAACCATAAAGTTCGGTGTAATTTTCAGATACTTACACGACCAAAAGTTCTCATTGTCATGGTAACAAGAACAAGATCATGCGAACTTAGCCCCGGGCCGCGTATCCAAACAATAGAATCGGACTGGCCGAATTTTGAATTTGGAAGCACCGCCGCGAGCGTCGCCGCCATACGGTATTGCACGCGATGCCGACAATTTATAATTTTGTTTTAAATTTTTATCATAGAGATATTGTTCCTGCTAAAGAATTAAGAAATGATAGACAATTTGCAACTAGAAAATTACTATGGAAGTGATTCGGCAGTCTAACATTATCTTTGAGTCTGAAAGACAGACAGGCAAGTCGTAATTGATGCCTACTGATCCTAGCCTTCTTCTAGAGCTATTAAGTTACTATTTGAAATTAGAATAGAATAGATGCGTTGAAACAAAAAACTATCCAATATGAGTTTCTCAATAGTCTTCTAGGTAGCCCGCGAAATTCAAATTTTCTTAATTTTTTTGCAATTCGCAGGTCGGTGCAGGTTTTATGTTGAACATGATTGTATAGAATAGAATAGAATACTCTTTATTATGTACACCATATAAATTACAGACATAATATAGAAATTTTACAATAGGTGACATAATGGGCGGTCTTATCGCTAAAAGCGATCTTTTAAAGACAACCTTTGGATGGATTAAAAAGAGGAAGGACAGACAAGTACTGTAGGTAGTCTGTGGTGTACCATTTACACAATACCATAAATACATACATAAAGTATATTATACCAATCTAAATAAATATACACATATATAATATATATAAGTATAATATAATAGTAAACAAGAACAGGAGCAAAGAAAAATATTATAATGATGAAGTATACTGCATTTACAGAAGTATAATCATAAAAATTATCGTTATAACCCTCTTAGTTCATAAATAATCGTATTGATAAAATGCAACAGTAATCATCTTTACTATTTAAACTTACTATTGATTGATATTTCATGAAATAGTCATTAAATAGGATTATATTATTATAAACTTAGAGGGTTGTAAGTATTTATGTTTTTAATCATTATATTTTGTAAAGTATTATTTGTTATACGCTCGCAAGTCATATTTTAATCAACATTCAACATGACACAGACCTGCAAATTGCAAAAAACGTAAGAAAATTTTAATTTCGCGGGCTACCCTGGCGCTTTTTCTGCTAGAAAAACTCCTTACCTTCGTGATTAGTTCAGATGATCAATGGAAGCACACACACACACACACACACACACACACACACACACACACACACACAATACACTTTAACAGTTTCACCAACTCCAGAAATTTTGCTGTCAACGAGCATACCTAACCTATAGTATAGTTTGATTCAAATTCTGTACCATTATTAATTCATCTAAAAAATCTGACAGATTGAACTTATCTTAACACTGAAACAGGCCTTTGGTAGGTAATTTATTCCCATTAAAATTCAACATAATTTTGAGTCATTTAAACGAAATGTGAGTGTGACGAATTTGTTGCACGTGCAGAAATCTAAAATATTCATCGAATTTTAAATTTAAATATTTAAAATACTTCTACGTTGTATCCTTAGGGGTTGACAGACTGTGAGAACTCTTTTTCGTGATTCCAAATTCAAATGAGACACTTCGTGATCGATCGTTTTCGAACGCTTACCGAAATTCGAATTCCAAATTTAAAATTGCAACAACGCTATTGGGCTGATGAATAACTTCTGTGCATTACTTAACGCAAAAGTATTGATAATTCCATTTATTTTGAATGAAAGTAAATGTATCAAGACTTGTATGAAAATAATATTTATCTTTATCGATGTATAAAAATGGGTTTACAGGATTAAATGGGTGTAGGCAATTCGAGCACAAACATGATGAAGTTGGTGCTAGCTTTAAGGCTATCTTTAATACAATCAACTAAGTATAGAATTGAATTAGATTGGTCTTCTTCTTTTCGTATCGATAGTAGGTACTTACCTCGTTTTTATTTTTTATAAATACATATGGTTTGAGCCCAGTAGGTGGCCACATTAATTGCGGCATCAGTGGCATTCTTTGGGTCATCACAGATGCAGATGAATGGGCACTTAGGACACTTCAGCAAGTGAGGTATGGTCTGATCAGAAGCACTGCACTCGCACTGGGTGTTGGAGGGGTCTGTAATACCTACCCCACTTCGACAAATTATGCCTACAGTGGCCTACGTCCATACTCAATCGATTGCGAGCTTTCCCTGTTATTAAATATAGGTTCCAATTAGATAGGTAGGTAACTATTACAACAGCTAAACAATAGCACACCCACAGATTTTAAATGCACTAAGTATCGTGAAGTCATCTAATGGAGACGTGGGGACACGGCGCTTGGAGACAGTACACAGGCTTAGAGGTCCTCCAATAGTCTCTACATGAGGAAGATACCCCAAAATGCCAGAAGAATAAATTTTATTTGCAAAATTGCTCACCGTTTTGTAGTCGCCTGCTTAGAAATAGCGCTACTAAGAGAATAAAAAAGCTAAAAATTTCAAAAATCTTCCAGAAGCATGTAGAAAGCCTAAAGCTCTGGCTACCAAAATGACATAGCGTGGACTTAACTACCTTAGTAGCCAGTCTGTCCTTCAGTAAGAACATGTCATTGAAGCCTGCAGCGCCATTCAAATTCAGAATAAAGATTAGCTACCTGCACTTCAAAATTCTCGCATGGAAGCTAAAAGCGAGAATTTTGAATTTCGAATTAATTTCGATCGACAGAAGCTCGTGCCGATATACCGAAATTGTTCTAAATTCGATTGTTAGAGGCACGCTTCAAAAAGAACACGCAACTGATTTATTTGAAAACAAAAGAAGATGGCGTCTGCGAATTAAAGAATTTTTTCGGATATTCTGTGATTTCTGAGTTAATCGATAAGTATTATCATAATGTGATAATGCCATTGGTGAAACATGATTAGGCAACCAAACCCTTTGGTATTTTTTGTGATATTAGGTAACCATATATATATAATGTTCGTGTGAAAAAATACTGACAGTTAAAATTTTAAGAAGTTGGCGTCTACTGCAAGTCAAGCCAAGTCAATCCTAATCGAAAATTAGTCCCCTGATCTAAAACTTTTACTCATTTTAGTTCAATTTCACAGAAACTAGGTTGGCAACTAAATACTACTCATGTAGTTACAATAAATAGGGCTCATACCTATAGCAATACCCTATAAAGTAATTAATACCTTTAACAAAGCAATTTATTTCTAGCAAATAAATTTTTGATTTGAATTGAATATAGCTGAGTTATGTGATTCCCAAAAAAAAGAAGATGGCGTCTGTGAATTAAAGAATTTTTTCCGGATTTTCCGTGAGTTTTGAGTTAACCGATGAAGTCCGAGTGCTCATGGTCTTTTTAAAGAAATTTCGAAACGGCTGGTTGACACTTCCCGTGACCCAAGGGCTGGCTTTTACCTTGGCCAAAGGCGAAACATTGCCATACAACATGGCAATGCCGCCAGTCTCTTGGGAACATTACCAGTCGACAGCGATGCGGATGAATTTTTCGACGCTATATTTTAGTTCCTGTACCTATAGTTTTAGTTAAGTTAAATTAGGATTTAATTTTGTTATTTTTACTATTAGATATACATAGATATTATATTTGTATAGCTTATATTATGTAAATAGGTACTAAATTGCTCGATTCAGACTAATACATGAAATAAAAGTTTGACCGATGAAGTATTATTGTGATAATGATATTTGTGAAATGCATAAGGCATTATTAGGCAACCAAATCCATTGCTATTTTTTTGCGAAATTAGGTAACAATTTAATCTTCATGCGAAAAAAACTGACAGTAAAAACCTAAAAAAGTTGACGTCTACAGCGAATGAACTGATAGTACCTACACACGGCTACACATCAAGCTATACATAACCAGTATAAGCTAACTTCTGATTGTACGAAAAACCTATACAATGCGAGATCAACTAAAACTGGAAATGTATACTTAGCTTGATGTACAGCTGTGTATACCAAGCCATACCTAATCGAAAATTAGTCCCCTAATAATCTAAAACTATTACTCATTTTAGTCCAATTTCGCAGAAACTATAATACCTAATATGCTGGCACCTAAATTCTACCGGTGTAGTTACATTAAATGGGACTCAGATAGCAATACCTACAGTCCGTCAAATCTAAGAAGTACCGTTTGACAGTTATAAATATGTGTTATTTTGCTTTGTTTGAAAGTTTTCAATTACATTTAGATATTAAGAATTGTACATTTTTAGATACAATAATGAAATCTTTCTAAATTCATGGTTTTATGATGAATTCGTATGAACAAAGTTGAAAAATATGAAACGTCAAACGGTACTTCTTAGATTTGACGGACTGTACAGCTGAATTACATGAACCCTAAAGGTGCATCCACACCGCAGTTACTTTTTGTGGAGCAACAGAATGCAACACGATAACATTGGGTAACATTCTTCAACTTTTCCTAAGATTAGGTACTAGGTATTTTTTCGGTGTCCGTTTTCGCCCACCAACACTTTTAAACGTTGCTCGACAAAAAGTAACTTCGGTGTGGATGCGACTTAATATACTTACCTTGTTACGGTATATCGTAATTAGATATTAAACCATGTTGTTCGTGGCTCTCTAATTAGGATCAGTAGTTACTGGTCTAACACTGTGGTATTAAATTAGTTACGCAACATGGTTCGCTTGACATTTCGATAGACCCTCTATATGGCCAAGTGTAATTATTTAGTTGTATTACCGACCATAGACTACGAATTTAGTACATACTTTATAGTACTTAGATGTGTACTTACAATAATAATCTTTAATATTTGATCAAATGATGTGTTTATAGATGTATAAAAAACAAAGTTATTTGCTAAGTCTCGCCTAAGTACAACAAGGGAAGGGCGCTGATGTCTGAAATACAGATATTTTATATCTAGTCCAGACACAGGTGTACAAAATCTGTTTATAGAAACAAGTGTCATAAAGTGTATCACCATACCTAAGTACAAATTAGGTATTTATTTTTATATTTTTGATGAACAAATAAATTATACTAAGGTAAGGTAGATACATATCTAATAAAACTAGGCAGGAAAATAAATGTAATAAAAGAAAACTTAAAATTACAGCAAACTATGTATTAACTGAAAGAAAATTAATAGGTAACAAATTAACAATGTCACCACAACACTACTCGTTCTAAAATTAAAATTTCCACGCCGTGGAAATTCTCGTGGGCGACGTACCTAAACATTAGGTACCTGTCTCTCTCGCACTTGTAACTATTTCTATTTAGCTATTCCCTTCTTATGCGACATGCGACAAACAGTGACATCTAGGTGACGACCAATGACAAAAAGGTGGGCGGTCATTGGCTGAAGCTGTCATATTCATGAATCCCGCTTTGAAATAGGAATGAAAAGCGTTTGTGCGTAGGCATAGACATAAATCATTTTGTTTTTACAAGCTTGGTTTATTGTTTATGTTTTCTTCTCTACCTTCGTGATTTATTTTTGACGTAGTAAAACACTTAGGTAATTAAAAACCTGTTTTACTTAATGAGTATGGTTTTAGTAATAATAATGCCCCTTTATTCTGAATTGTTTTTGGTTTTTACAGTTACCTATTCAAGTTAAATTAGGTAGGTAGGTATATCCCTCAAATCAGGCTGCCTCTTGGCATGTTTTGGTTGTACCTACCTATAGTTTTAATGCATTTTGTTTAATATTAAGGACTCAAATGTTATCTCGGTAACGCATCATAAACAAAATATAAATAGCTACCTAACTACGATCAGTCATCTAAGTAGGTACCTATTGATTTAGATAATTAATCTATGAAAGAAATTTGACAGGTTGTAGTAACTTGATGCTGGCGTCTGTACATACCTAATGGAATTTATAGTGTCAAACGACTTTCATGCAAATCACACTTCTGAGGTAGGTAAGTACGTAGTCAAGTTTGAACAGTTGGGTAAGTTGGGTTAAACAATCACTTAATGCAATTATTAAGTTATTCTAACCTAGTTCTGGAGCCAGGGTCTCAATTTTTTCTGTACCTAACCTATAGGTATTTATGGCAATAAAGAAATGTATTATTATTTTATTACGTTTGAGTGGCTTAGGTACAGTAACAGCTAACAATACCTATTATAAAAGAAAAAATGAGGTACAGGCGGCTGTAGCTAATTCACGACAAGCCTCCACAGATAGCAATAGATAAAAGATTATGGTTATTGAGCTAGGTATTTGATTTTTTAATAAATTTCAAAGCGATAGGCAAGAAAATCGGCTTATTAGGCGATTCGCACGAATTTACTACTTAGCCCAAACGGGCGAATCGTCACTTTTAAATGATATTATTTTTTCTATAGACGACTGGCACGGATTTACATTTTATGCAATAAAGTATCGAAAAAAGGGCACTAGCGCACAGAAGTAATAAAAGTTAAATATTATAGGTAAAACGTGTACTTTTTCCTAACTTAATTGCATAAAATTCAGTTCAGGGTGAATAAATTCGTGCGAATCGACTAATAAGCCAGAAAATGTACACATTTCAAACTCACATACAACGCGTGGGCGGTCTCAAACAGCACGTTTAAAAATGTCACCGCCTTTATCGTCGCGCTATTGGTCGAAACTGTCACCGTGTCGCCGCGCGTGACACTTCGTATTGGTTAACCACGCCCATATTCTCAATTCGAATTTGAATGCGTTCCATTTGAAATTCGTAACGGTCATGTATTTTAATAAGTAGGTAACGCGGGCTACTGTCATAGGTTAGTTTTAGTTCCTTAGTTAAATAGTCAGATTTCTTTCGGTTTTTTCAGGAATTTCATATGATCAACTAACATGGTTTTTTTTTCAGTTTTTTTTTTTTTTTGTAATAATGTCACTCTCACGAAAAGCAATAGAGATACAGCGAGAATTAAAGAAGCCCTTTAACCAAAACCAATAAACTAATTTATCTACGAAATAATTTGGAATCTACTGAACATTTCAGCCATTTTCTCCTCCAAAAAGCTATCTCCAACATTATCCATATTAGCTAGAACAAAGTATAAGAATTGAATGATGTCGTTATGTCTCGTGGCCGACCGCTGGGCTTGCGCGAAACTATTGATTGGAGACGCGACGGCCGACGCCCGTATGTCCTAGCACAGGTGACAATCACACTCCTTAGAAGGTCATGTGTTCCTAGTACTTTTGGTATTCTAATGGATATATTAGCGTTTGTACTAGACTGGTTTGTTAATTAATTTTGAAGTTAGTGGCAGTTTCGGGAATTGAATTGTGATATCTGAGCGTTTTTCTTGGAATTTGGGTCAAATTGAACGTTCGTGAGCCAACCTAGACAGATTTTCATTGTGTCATTTGACTTTGCCGAGGAATTGAGTGGCTAGGCTAAAAGTAACTTAATGCAACTCATTCTGCCGTTTTAATTAAAAAGAATTGAGTTATATATCCGGAATCAGGAAAAAAAGACCTATCCATTTCATGAAAAATGTTAGTTGTGCCCTTTTTAATTAAAACGGCAGCATTATTCTACAGCCCTTAGGTAGGTAGGTAGGTATACCAATTTCTTTGAGGTCGGCGCAACATGTCTTTTTCTCCGTGCAATGTGTTAATCAAACCAGATTTTCATTGTGATTACCTACCATTTGAATATGCTGAGGAAGAGTGGGTATAAGTACCTAATAGTAACTTAGTATAATTCATCATTCTACAGGCGTTAAGTATTCCAATTCCAATTTATTTGGGGTTGGCGTAAATTTTTTTTTTCTTCGTGCCATTCTCAAAACTATAAGAAGGCTAGCTATATTCTTAGGAGAGTTGTGTTGAGACTTTTTGTAAACCCTGAGATCACTTTGGTATATGCAGGAATACACTTAAAAAAGTTTCAAAACTGTCACCGAAGATGACAATGCGATTGTAGGAGAGTAGAGAGACTCGTGAATTATCGGTTCTCCTCGTGAATTGTCGGTACTCTCGTGAATTGTTGGTACTATCGTGAATTTTTGGTACTCCTCGTGAATTGTTGGTACTCCTCGTGTATTGTCGGTACTCCTCGTGAATTGTCGGTACTCTCGTGAATTCCCAAATCAGTTCTAGGAACGACTAAACATAGTCAAGGAAACAATATGTTGATGCAATTAGGTACCTACTGATGCAAACATATTAATTTAGACTTGACTGATAGGTATAAGTACCTATTAGTACCCATTACCTACCTAATGGTTTGTGTAGATACTTACGGTAAATAAAACAGCATCCTAATTGCGTAACACACTATAAATTACCTACAATCCGAATCATTTTGAAGGATATTGTTAATCCATTGCTTTATATGTTCGAAATATTTGTGTGCTCAACAACGTAAATAAAGCAATGAATGTTATTGAACTGTCAAAATGAAAGCCATTGCTACTGTTAGTGTGTTACGCAATTACCCCGCCGAAGCTGACTATAAGTACATCATGCCCCCACCATTAGCGTGAAAATAATCAAATTATTAAGAAAAAAAAGAAGAAAGAAAATACGTTTATTTGCGGTAAACATGACGCAGAGAAAGAAATCAAACACAAAAAAAGAACAAGTTGGAGGAAAATATGCGTCACATCCACGCAAAACGGCCGTCGCTCAGCATAATGCTACGACCTCATGCGAGACAGAGCCCCAGCACTGGTTTTCAGCGAGAGATGGCGTTGACGTGATGACGTCAACCGGTGCATCATACGATAAGATAAAAAAAAATTATATATATACAATACCTAGATTAGATGTGTCAGTGCTGAACTTTTACAACTACCCCCATAATATCAAGGAAAGAGGAACCCTGAACCACTTACGCCCGTGACTAATTGAACCGGCAGCCTAATTGCGTAACATATTTTGATTGTTAAAGCCATTCCGAATTTAAGCCAACTGCAGTAGCAATCAATATTCATATTCGGAATTGTAGAACTTTATCTGATACAAACTGAGGCAAATTGTATAGAGGGGTACCAAATACCGGGCATTATTTGTTTCGTGAACGCGTTTCGTTTCATCATATATGAACTATTCGCTTCTGAATAATTTTGCTATAATTACATTTTGTATTGATTACAACTGATGGTCTACTACTGCTTATAAATAAAAATGTACAATGATGGCCGAAAAATGAAAAACCAATTTTATAATACACTTCTACCAAAAACTACCATAATTGAAATACGCAAGGAAACGTTTTATTTTTCACGTTTTAGTTATCTGTGGCCAACGATAAAATCGTAAAAAAGCAGAGTTGTCAAGTTAGTGGGATTTCCACTAAACTTGGGGTTTGGACACAGGGGTGGGGACAAAATTTTGCTTTTAGTGGCTGGTGGTTTTGTCTAGTGGTTAGACTAATTCAATTTGTAGAAAACAATACAATCAACTACTTAAACTTTGACTCGAATAATAACACGATAATGGCATGTTTTATTTTTTATTTAAACACTGTGAAAGTGAGAAATAAATCATAAAACTACTGACGTTTTACGATTTATTTCTTTCAATTGCGGAAACCACTGTGGATATGTATGTACGCTGAGTTGCGTTGGAGATCGAGAAACAAAGTAATTTCGAAAAAAATCCCACGGCAACATTCTTCCGGGATAAGAAAACAATATCTAACAAACATCTTCATTAACTTCTTGAGTAAACTATTTTATGATATTATTGTATGATGATCTAAAAAATACTGTGAATAACTTATATTGTGTTAATTCTCAAATCTTAAAATGGACCTCCAAAACGGCGATCGAACATCGGTAATAAGAATAAGAATAGTTTTAAAAAATTGCGACTTCTAGTGGACTCGGGAGAAAATTTGGCAACACTGACACTGAGTAATATAAAAAAACAAAAGTTAATATGAAAATAGGAAACTTTTAAACCATAATAATCTTTGTTTGGTTTTACCTTAAATATTGTTTCAATTAATAGTTGTTTTATGTTTTTTAACATACAAAATTATATTTACTATTCTCATACAGAAACATGAGCCTATGTTAAATAGTTCGGAAAAAATTTCTTGTGGTTTGCTGTAGAAGGAATACGTTTGCAAAATTCTCTGATAGAGGACAAGAAGGTTTTCGCTGGCGGCTGCACCAAGACTTAGGCTGTTTTGCTCGATAGCGAAAAGAACCTAAGTCTGTCTAAGTCAATATAATCCTACAAGTAAGTACCTACCTAACCTAATATATTTACGAAAAAGTTGTTCGTATCTCATTAGATTATTGTAGTTCGTGTAGGTACTTATCTTTGATACCGATGATCATCAAAGATAGACCTATATTAGCTTTGGACCTCCCTGGACATGGGTTTTCGTCGTACGACTTCCGGTACACATACACAATTATGATTAAACTTGGGGGTCTTACCTTTCGCAATCATAGCTAAAATACTCAATAATTTAATGATAACTGCCCCACGTACCTACACATAATAGTTATAACAACTTAATTCGAGATCTTTGAGAATTCAAAATAAAGCTTAACCGTACGAGGATTTCAATATGTTTTTAATTTTCAGTTATGACTTGCAACAAATGGGACTGACCGAGGGCGAGGATGATTTTGTATATAAAAAGAGCACTTCAACTGGGACAAAGTGTCCTTACTTTCTCACTCTATGGGAGCTATCGCTGGCTGCGCTAAGACAGGCTGTTTTGCTCAAATAGCGAAAAGTCAATATCTTCATCACTACAAGTAAGTAACCCAGTATATTTAGGAAAATTTTGTCAAAGCCAAATCATTTATTTCAAATAGGCACATTAAAGGCATTTTGGATGTCAAATGTTGTTTGTATCATACACATCATACTGACAATCATTCCTTTGTTGTATAGATAAGCAACTTATTTAGCTTAGCTTAGTTAGCTATTTGTTGTGGTTAGAATAATTATCACAGTATGTCCGTTAACCTCCATTGTAACAACTGAAATTATTAATATTGATGTTTGTACATAAGTATTTATTGAAACAAATTATAATAACCATTAATCAAATAACAACTAAGTACAAAACATTAATCATAATATTTTTGCAGACGGTGCTAAGAGCTGAAAATACAAGAATGGACCACTGCCCTACTAACATCAATCTAGTTGACAAACAATGGATTTTCTTACAAAGAATGGAAAACCTATCTGCCATATTAATAATTAAAGGTAAGCTGTTTGACACAATTAAGGATCAAGCAGCAACCCACATAATAATTATTATGATATATTTATCATCATATATTTTATGTATACATAACTAATGTTTACCATTCAAATTTAGTGTTATGTTAAATAAAAATGTTTGGAAACTGAAAAACTGGCCCTAAACAAAGAAGAAATTAAACAATGCACAACATGACAAGGCCTATGGCTTTTGTTCAGCCATGGGCTGATGAAGGACTAGTTGATATGCCTAGTTTGCCACATTACATAGTTTAAGTACTTTATTTGAGTAGAAAATAATTTGATTTTGTTTTAACACTGCAGGATAATTCTCAGGGTGTTTCACCTACGAAGACATGGAAGGGAGCATGATTGACGTTGCCCATTACTGTTCGCTTCGGCCACTGCTACTGCTGCTCAGCAACTACTTCAGTTTAACTCAAGATTGTTAAGAAAAGCTAATCATTGTATTTTAGAAAACTGTTGAATCTTCAGTCTTGCAAGACAAGGATATAAACATATGTATCTATGGTGTAAATTGATAACAGTGTAAGCTTTAATATAAAATGTTTTAATTATGAACTGTAAAGGTACAAATAAAAATAACTTGTTATGAAAAATGTAAGAATAAATTGAATACTTACTTAACCTTTTTTTTAATAAAGACAAGTGATTATTATAGTGATACTAATTAGAAAATAGTGGTGTTTAGCTAAATTAACTGTCATTCACTGGGTATAGGTAAATAGAAAGAAACCTTTTTTTTTATAAAGACAATTAGTGATTATTATAGTGATACTAATTAGAAAATAGTGGTGTTTAGCTAAATTAACTGTCATTCATTGAGTGTAGGTAAATAGAAAGACATAATATATGGTAAACAAAAAAAAGTGGTTTTATTTAAATATTATTACAACCTTAACTGACAATAGTATTTCTTCACATTTAACATGAAAAATTTGGACATGCGGCAAGAATAAATTGGAACGAATATGTTGTATGGATTGGTTGAATTTGGCATCTGAAGTCTTCTCTTGAAAGTCATCATGGATAATTTATATACTGCTTTGTAATGCTTGCTGTGAGAGAAAGTATTTTTCTTCTTGAATAATGTGGTTGAGTCTGACAACTGAAAGATAAAAAAAAAGAATTTAAGTAAATCCTCACTATAATATTACAACCATCCACAAAGGCCTCTCCCCTTAAACACTTCAATGCAAAATCTATGAACATATTATTAGAACAGCTATATACTGCTATAAACAACAGTTAGGTGCCTACAATTCTATTGATGGAGGAAGTATACTTGACTAAAAAGTACCCACACAAAGATACTTTATAATAAATTAATTTTAATTATTAGGTAATAGATAAAAAAGAGGATGGGCCTATGATATTTAGCTATTACACACAGACGTATAAAGCTTTATATGTCTGTGCTATTACATTACATACATATTACATACATTTCTACTACATAGGCATTTTAAATTGAATAATTGACTTGGATAATTATTCTTACTAATAATATTAACAATAGGTAATTGAAAACTTAGATATATTTTCAGTTGCCTACCTACTTTCTTTAATTTAGTTTGTTGTAAATTTGCTGAGTAAATATTCATCCCCTCGCCTTTTAGGAAGCCTTATTAAGGTGCCTTAGGTATCTATACTGTGTATTCACCAGTTAGCTACCTAACAAACAATCGTGTGTAACATTTGTTTTTAAAATTCAAATAATTTATTGTGGATTGTAGGTTCATAAGATGTGTTAGTTACAGGTAAGTCTGCTATGTCCCGCCATTGAGGCATACAAAATTCATATATGTTCGGTACATAGTTAAAATACAGTACATCAAATTGTCATGCCATTGATTTAGATTAAATTAGTATAATAAGTATTTATGTCAAATTACAAATTAGTCATGTTACAAAATAGTATGATTCAATGTATTGTCATTTAGAAATTCTCTTAGAGTAATTACATAATAACATTTTACTTATTGATAATTTGTGTAGTTTTTTTTTAAGGTATTTATATACAGGGTTATTGGAAAAACATTAACAACCTCTTAAGAGGTCATTGCACTTATCATTATTATGAACAACTTTTCGTATAACTCCTCAAAATGTAGGGAACAGCTGATTTTTTTTCGCGATTTCAGGTTTGGTCCCAAACTTAAAGGAGTGCAATGACCTCTTAAGAGGTTGTTGATGTTTTTCCAATAACCCTGTATATCGCTCATAGGTCTGAGAAAAGGTGGAAGATTATTAAAGATATGTGGGACTATACAAAACATGCTTTGGTGCAAAAGTTTTGTTTTACTGGCTATGGTGCACAGCTTGTCTTTCGTGTCTGGCCCTAGTGCAAAATTCGAATAAGTTTGGATTTGATTTTATGAACATTAACAGTTTACTATGGAGAGTTCATATTTTTTAATTTGTAAAATGTGGTCTGCATGAATCCACTTGGTATATTGCACATCAATCTAATACATTTTCGAGCTCTAGAAGCACACTTTTTCCACAGACTTGCCCCAGAATATGATGCCGTAGTGTATGATTGAAGCAACATCTCCATGACAGGCAGATAGTAGTGCAGGCTGACTGACAGTGTTCCTTAATCTAAAGAGCATAAGAGCTCTAAGTCTTTTGAAAACTTGCTCTTTAAGTGACTTCCAATTTACTTTGCTATCAAGCTATCAATATTATAGATAGTTACCTATAGAGATAGATTGTTGCTGTGCATAGCAAACAACATATAAGATACAAAGGTGGTTATATCTGTGATGGGCACATTCAATGTTCAACACATAAAAAGTAAATAATACTGACATTACCTTGAACAGACAATGATGTGGATATAAGTAGGTCTATGTATGGTGTGTATGTTCGTCGACGTCCTTAGGTACATAAGGATTTCTATTGCTTCAAAGTGTGCTTTTTATTCTTCCTCTTTACTGATTGCGTTTCCAATGAAGTAAAAGCCATACTGTGTTGCTAAGCTTCTGGCATAAGTTAACGTTTGTTATGGTACCTACGAGGTACGAATTAGTATTTCGTTAAAATGCCACCAATATGCCTCGTTTCTGAAATATCATAATATGTATCTTTAATTTAGATGGTAAGCACTTGTAACAGAAGAAAACTTTTACAAATATTTTAATAAATTCACATCACCGGCTCGATTTTTAAAATAGGTACCACTGATATTGAAGCATTGAGGTTTTACACAAAATCACATCCACAATTTATCAGGAAGACTACCACTTACATTTTTTCGAAATAATTATGGAGATTACGCGTTTATATCCTAAAATATGTAGAACGGAAAATGATTCCAACGAGTAAGGTCGCCTTCCGTTTCAAACCAATTTATAGTTGGTTTCATTTGACGTTTCAAGCAGATAATCGCTTGTCATTTTGGTTACACAATACGAAATATTGACGTTTGCCCAGTTTTTCTTAGGATGTCGTTCACTCTTTAACGTTCCAAACCAACTCGATTGGTTTAACATTAAAGTAGAGTTACGCAATTCGAAAATCATAAATTGATTGCAATTCTGATGCAATTTAAGGCCACTGATCAGAATCATTTGTCGAAAATGTGTTACGCAATTAGGCTGCGGGTTTCAAAACTCGTAATAAACCTAACCCCACTCCAATTAGCTCCCAAACTTTAAAACAAAACGGACAAACAAACATTTTCTGTTTATTAATAGCTCATTCCATTCCCGAATAAGACTTAATACTCAAACATTGAATCGATCTCGAAAGTTCTGGTTCTGAGTGCTAGTTTGGGATATTTCGACCGGGATTCTCAAATTTCAGAGTTTTTAGCTGAAATTTTCGGGCAGTGAATTTCGATTGCTATTCAATTTGGTTGTGAATGTCGTTTCGTTTTTTTTTCGGGAGGAAACTAGCAGTTCTAGGTTGCTTATGAGGAAACATAGGTATGGTGTCTGCTATAGGGTGTTATGTCATAAAGGGTAAAATTGCACTAGGTACCCTCGAAATCCTCGTATTCACAAGGTGATAGGTAAACTGTGTCTCTATAACTTGAGTTTCATGCTTGTTGCTTGTTGTTGAGGGAATGCAATTTATGCAATCTCGAGTCGTGATTGGCCATTCGAAATCTCGCCCGAGATCAAGATTTCGCTTACATGTAAAATAAAATAAAAACTGTTTGTTAAATAAAAAAAGCTTAAACATCTATATTCCATAGGTTTAGGTAGTAAAATAAAGGTAAACAACAAAACCACGTGACTTAGATAACCGACTAAACGTAATACCAGTCTATTCCGTTGTTATTGTACGTCACAGTTGTACCTACTCTTCATTTAGCAACTTTTTTAATGAATTATAAAGTTAAATTAAAAATTAATGAATTAATTATAAATTCAAACTTATGTTTAAAATAGATGTTTATTTATTTATTTATTTATTTATTATTACAAAATCCACAGGCTCTTTGAAAATTTTCCTTAAAATATTTTTATCCTAAGTTAAACAAATATCAACTTAATTTTAATTGTAATTAAGTTGATTTAAGAGTGACTAGCACTATTGAAACAGTTATAAAAATGTTTGAAGTTGTAGCGTATACTGAAATTTATTGTGTAGGTAAGTATTTTTTCCATAACTCATATTTGTTTATATTTTTGGCAAATAAATCGATTACATAATATTATGTCGCAACTACCAAAAATTGCGTAAACAGCCCCCACTCCCGAAATAAAAACGCGAAAAATATAAAAAAAGCCAGCAAATAAAAAAGGGCAACTAGTGACGTTACGCAAACAGGGCTGTGCAACATAAAACTTTATGTGGGGTCGTAAAGACCCGCGCGATCCGCGGTGATATCAACAGGTAAGCATTTTAGGGTTATTGCTGATTTTTTACTTCAATGTGTAACGTAACTTGTGGGGTTAATGTCTTGAAGTTAATGTGATCGTTTTTTTTTTTTTTTATTTATCCAAATATTCGCTTCTATCTGTTTTTCCTCCCTCTATCGCAGCTATTTTTTCCAAAATTTTCTTGAGCTTTCACTTGTTCTACCTGCAAAGATACTAGATATACTTACAGATCAGAAATGTGTGGTCATATTTAAGGGTATGGTACAGACCATCAAACTGAACAACTTTTTCCATGGGAAACATCATGATCGCCAAAAAATAATCACCTGTCCCATACAAAATTTCAATACCTAGTCGACTTAAGTGTGATAGGCCAGCAGATTTTTTTTTCGCGATTTTAATGTTGGTCCCATGGAGAAAGTTGTTCAGTTTGATGGGGCTGTACCTACACATTTCTGGAACACGCTGTAGCCAACTTTCATAAATACTATTTACAATTTAGTTTTACAACCACGAGCACAATTATTTCAAATATTTATATTCCAAGGTCATGAGGGCCCATTCAGTAATACAAACAAAAATAAAATAAATGCTTCTAAAAAAAATTTTAATTTTTTTATGCAGCAAAATTCGCTGAATACTGACGTTCATCATGATATAGGTACATAGAGACACCTATGTACCTACTTTGTATTGTTTACATGAAAACCATCTCTCTACAAAACTGTTAATAGTAATATTATAGCCTATCAATAATTTATCACTTGTCATTCCTTTCCTCTTTCATATTAATAGATTTTCTTATATTTCAAGGAGAACGGCATAAAAGTTTAGTGTAAGCTGTAAACAGTAACGTAAAAGCCACTCTCTCGATGAGTGTTACGTACCTGTCTAAATGTACTTCAAGTATACTTGATGTATACCGGAGTTGTTACCTGAAGTACCTAATACATTTTATTTCTGGAAGTTGGCATTACTGCTTTGATGTTGTTATGATAGAAATGGATCTGGAATTGTTTTTAAGTGTTACCTGAAATATCTGAAACTAAGTTGAGACCATACATAGCCTAATCAGCCTACAATGTTCCCACTGTTGGGACACAGGCCTCCTCTCTTCGAGAGGGAGTGGGCTGTAATTTACCACGCGGGCCCAGTGCGGGTCAGTAGATGTCACATGTCTTAGAATTTTTGGTTCTCTGACGATGTCTTTCTTCACCGTTTTTAGAGCAGTGGTGACGAAATAATTTACACAAAGTAAAGCGCCTGTCTGGGTCCGAACCTACGACCTACAAATCGTAAGTCGCGGCTATTACCACTGGGCCACCACCGCTGCGCTCGATCATACATAAATTACTGTTTTTTTTTTTAATACAAGGTTGAGACGATTGTACGACAATAACTTCCACAATACTTACATCTTATCCTAGTCTACATAAAAAAAAAAACAGTGGAACTCCGGGAGTGCCGACAGAAATGAAAACAAAACACAAACAGAATACTTTGCCATCACTCACTGACATCGAATATACATTAACACCGAGTACCATCCCGAGGACAGCCGAACACATCCGAAGCGGTGTCGGTTACGTTAACAGTGTCGCGAGTTCAATGGTTTTTTCCCATCTCAAAACTGCCCAACGCGCATAAAGAAGTTTTCACTTCAAAAATTAATAAAAAAAAAAAAACACTAGTCACTATAGCCGGCTAATAGGCAAAACCAACAGTCGGCCCATCACTATTATTTAGTTTGTTTGAAAAAAACACTTTTAATTTCGATGCTAGGATTTATTTGATAGTTTCAAAATACTCCTATGTATGCATTAGTATTGCCAGTGTTTTCATTTTGCAGCAGGGTAAACATTTATTGTAAACTAGCAGCGCCCCGCGGTTTCACCCGCATAGATCTCGATCTCGTAGGAATATCGGGATAAAAACTACCCTATGTCCTTTCCCGGGACTCAACCTATCTCTATACCAAATTTCACCTAAATCGGTTCAGCGGTTTAAGCGTGAAGAAGTAACAGACAGACACACTTTCGCATTTATAATACTAGCAGCGCTCGTGCGGTTTCTCCTGCATAAGTTTCGATCCCTTAGGAATATCGGGATAAAAACTACCCTACGTCCTTTCCCGGGACTCAAACTATCTCTCTACCAAATTTCACCTAAATCGGTTCAGCGGTTTAAGCGTGAAGAGGACAGACACACTTTCGCATAAAATTTCTAATATTAATATGGATATGGATAGTATGGATTACCTAATGCGTATTTTCATAATCAGACCTCATTTCATATCAATATCAGCCAAACCTGACTTCACCTGCTTCTGCCCTACAAAGTTAATAAACATTCTTAGATGTTTACTCTAAGTACAGCGACAGACACGAATCTTGAGCGCTCGATGAAAGAGTGGGGACTTTTTTTTACCACGCGTCATATTCGTGAACGGGCGCCGTCGGTTGAGACTGGTCATCCCTTAACTGCCAAGGCTTATTTTTAATCTTATATTTTGAATTGTTTCTTCATTTGTGTGTTTTTTTTTACATTGTTCTCACATATAGAAGCAACAAGAACAATGTACCTACCCAGGATTTTGTAATATCTTGAATTAAAAGAGTGTCCATGGAGTTTCTTGCCCGTTCTTCTCCATAGAGATCTACGTTTTGGAATGGGCAACTAGCTTCAACTTTCTGACTAACTGACCGACTATTTAATTAATGACAATTCAAAAGTGCCTGTACATGGTATAATTGAAATAAATGCTTTGAATTTGAATAGGTTTACAATGCGTAAACCGATCCCCACTCTTAAACCAAGCGCTCAAGTTTCGTGCCTGTTACTGTACTAAGTCTATTGGCACTGCAAATCAAACTCATCAACATACCTATACAAAATATGTAACAAGTACTAGATCAATACTCACAATTCAACCTGCTTTCGAAAACAGAATTCAAGCAACAAAGATCCAAGAGAAGTCACCCCTCCCACTCCACCCCCTTATCCCCCATCAGTTTATCACATCCCACATTTGCATTCCATTTCATTTGCCATCCCCCGGACACTTTTATACCTTTTTTTACTGTCTTTTTATTTTTATTATATCGAGCTTTCTAAGGGTTCAATAGTTCTTTTTTAGGTTTACGAGAGGACTGAGGTGTATTTAGATTTTGGGGGTTAACTTCTGTATTTTATATGGGGGTTGATCTAAGTAATAGGAAGTGATTTGAATGGGAATTCGTTTATTTTGTTTCGTGGGTCAAGTTATATTATTTTTGGTTTTATTGAGGTTGTGGATTGATATACTTTACTTACCGCACCCGCACTTGGCCCGCGTGGTGGATTACGGCCATCAGCAATGGGTTTCATTTTGACAGTTCAACAACATTCATTGCGTTATTTATGTTGTTGAGCAGACACATTTTTTGAACATATAAAGCAATGAACTAGCAATATCCTTCAAAATTATTCAGATTGAGATTGATAGTGTGTTAGGTAATTAGAGCGGTTTCGCACTACATTCGATCCGAATCCGAATTAAAGATCCGACTTAAATCCGAATTAAAGATCCGACTTCAATCCGAATTGGAAATGTTCTAAAGGAGGATGGCGAGTTTGGACCCACATTATTTATAAATTAACTAAGTGTCGTTCACTTGCAAGTTCATATTTACTATAATTAAGAGTTTGTAAGAGGATTATATAAAAAATATTGAGTCACTAGGTGATGGGAATTAAAAGTTAGAATAGATTTTTATTTAGGTACTTAAAAATAATTCATCATGCAGTACAATATTATAATTTCCTTTATTCCATTATTTGTGATAACATAGAATGGAACGTTATGCTGTCAATTAGAGTTGGCTGTCAGTGTCTAGTGCCATTCCATTTTGTTTGTTTTCAACGGCTAACATGGAATATTTATTATTTTCTATGCGATTTTGTAGATTCTTGACGACTTGGCTTTACCTTTGGATTCCGATTTGCAAGTAGTTTGGACTTAGTTACCCGTTAAAATGCGTTGTGTGAATTGTCAATTGCGCATTGCCCGATTACGGAGATATCGTTTGTCCGACGAAAGTGCTCAGGTAGTCGAGAGAGTTCAGAGGTGGGTTTATCCGCGTGATGTAAGTATTGTAATACCTATAAATAAATTGGTACTTAAGCTCATTTACTTCAGTAACATCCCGTGGCGTGGTTTTGTTTCCTTTTGATTGCAAGACTCGCACTCGTATTATAAGGAACTTAAACGTATAACCGTCACCCGCAGGATGATAAGAAGTGGTCACATTCTTGATTTTGAACCACTGACATGATTATAACATTAACAAGGTGTATTTGATAACTCTCAAACAATGGTCATAATTATTTTTAGATGACTGGAGACGACTTTATTTGTCATTCCTGTTGGGAGTTGATAAATCATAACCCAAATGAAGATCCTGAACATAACACCCGACAGCAACTTGGCCATCGTAAGATCTATTTTGAGAATCAGGAACAGACTGGTCCTCAAACCAGAGATTTCTGAAACAGAAGTCCAAACAAGAAATGTTGTGTCTGAATGGATAAGACTAATAATGACGTGCATACTCAATAGATCTGCATTTTTATTATTTTTGTGATTGTTTTTTAAAACTTTTCACTTTTATTGTTTCAGTTAACCAACACTGATGAAATATGTGTGCATAGCCTTGCTATTTATGTGCACATGGAGTATTTGATAGCTCTCACAGAAGTTCTGCCCCTGTTGCACCTTCCACATCTAGTGTAGGAGGTAGCGTACAGCCTATATCTTAGTATTTATTATAATCATCATCCTCCTGCCCTTATCCTATTTTTATCACAACCTGTGTTTTATAATCACAAACGAAATAAAAGATTTTCTAAGTATGTATTGTTTTATTCAACAAACCTTTTGTTTAAAAATCCAAGTTCTTAATAGTCTATAAAATCACGTCTTTGCTAAATTGCTTTTCATGAAGGGAGTTCCTGCTTTTCATGAAGGGAGTTTTCGACTGCTTCGTTGGTCTAGTGATCGTAAGCACGACTGCCGAACATGGGGTCCTGGGTTCGATTCCCAAGACAGGCAAGGTGAAATTCTCAGTATCAGCCCGAAGTCTGAATATGTGCTCGGTTAGTAACAGTTGGCTCACCCCCCTTTTATCAATCAATCATGTAACTGGCAAAATGTGCGACCCGACTTTAGAAGTAATCTCAGTCGCAAAGACACGTCGCGCCAATGGGAGCCTTAAAACTACATAATCTGCTAGATATTTGCGTTTCTTTCAGCTTAGTTGTTGGCAAAAGCCAATAATGATTATAGTGTCATCCTAATATCAGTCTAGTCTATGCTTACACTGCTTACAGTATTCATTTCATATCTCGTTTTGACCAAGTCACTAGTTCCTAGCTCCCAGACGTATTTTTTATTTTGAGTACCTAGGTAAGTGCCTATATTTGGCAAGAGAGATGCAGAAACACGATGGTAGTGTTGGTAAATATTTCTATTCTGTTTGATCACCTTTTTGAAACTACATAATACATAAAAAAGATATTGTATTATTTAATAAGCACTATTAGATTAATTTTAGGTTATAATCTTTTACATTGCATATCTTTTTTCTCCCAGCCTCTACGACATACTGCCCATTTGCATTTTTGCTAGTTTTATATAGTTCTACAACTAGTTATAAGTTTCCATACTGAACGATACTCCTAACACTGGGTCCCATAGTACATGCAACCTCGCCATCCTCCTTTGGACGAATAGAGTTCTCGGATTCGGATCGGACGTAGTGTGAAACCGCTTTTAGGGTGCAGGGTGGCAGGGACATCGACGCGCATACAGTAAGGGTGGTTTTGCACTGTTTGAAACAACTGTTTTTTTTTAATAACCGACGAGTTTTTTTACGCTAGGGTCTAGAATCATGTGCTGAATTCATGCTTACTGTTTGTACGTCGATATCTATGTCACCGTGTAGGTACCTAAACCTAAGTACAGACGCCAGCACATCAACCTACACCTAACTGTCAAATTTTCCAAATCAACATTGAACCTTATGCTCTAGCGATAAAGTTGAAAATCTATAACAGAAATCTGACAGATTGTAGTAGGTTGATGTGCTGGCGTCTGTACCTAGTGTAAAGTTCAAATCTTACGTAACCGGTGTTTCCCCACAGTGATTGTTTTCCGATCAATCGTGTGTCGTTAACACCCCCCAGCCCCAAGGAAAGCTTACATTATACAAAACTACAAGTCATGTTAGCAATATTTGTCAATGACGCGACCGGATCATGTGTGAACATGAGTTTGACAACATGACGACATTGTGGTCGATGGTCGTGTAGGACAATTATGACCCTTATGTCGGGGGAGTTGCTTTTGTGGTAAGTGGGAAATTATTTTATGCAAATGTATTCTAACATCTTGATCGTTTTCAGGAACCACGCAAAATAGTGTGTAAGAAAAAACGGGACTGCCTAGGTTTTTCCCAACTAGGTTGGGGACGGCTTTCAGTCTAACCGTATGCAGCTGAATACCAGTATTTTACATGGAGCGACTGCCTATCTGACCTCCACAACCCAGTTACTCGGTAATACGATACTCCTTGGTAAGACTGGTTGTTAGACTTTCCGGCTTCTGACGACCCGTAACGACTGTCAAAGATCTACGAATGACAGCCGGGAGCAACGGCTTAACGTGCTTTCCGAGGCACGGAGGGGTCTTGGTAAGTAAAAATGGTCACCACCCACAGACCAACCGTGGCAAGAGTAGCTTAACCTGATCGATCGGCCTGTGCGGCTGTTATTATCGAGCCCCTCATTGCCATGTCATTGTGAAACTAAAACCAAACTAAATCATCGTCATCGTCATCCTTTCAGCCCGGAGTCACCCACTGCTAGCTATAGGCCTCCCCTTTTTTCTGTCATACTTCCCGGTTTCGTGCGTCCCTCATTGAGGTGTTTCCCGCGACGATATCAACCCAACGCGCTTTTGGATGGTCCAGGTTTCTTTCGCCTTGGTCACCACTCGGTCACAGCTTTACTCCATCGGCCATCTCCTCATCTAACTAGATATCCTGCCCAGTAGGGCAGTAGTAGTGGAGTACCACTTGAGGCGCATCGCCCTGTCTCCGACGTACCAAATAGCCTAAAAAAAGTTTTAGGCACCAAATCACAAATCCCATCTTTTTCTTGATTTAAATGAAACTAGGTATCACCGGTGCTATTCTGTAAAAAGATCACCGTGATAACTTAGGTGAAGGCTGTCATTCCACCTGACGCTAGGGATTGACACTATTGACAACTCACTTTAAGCTCACTTCACCTAAGTTTTCACGGTGAGATTTTTACAGAATAGCATTACTGATTAGCTAAACTCTTTGATCCAAATTCTTGGCTTGAAATTGGTACCACAAAATACTTCGGAATAAAGCCACATAGCATTCAAGCTCCTCCCTTGGCAATCAACCTGAATCCACAAACGTTAGCTCTTAATACGTACGTCTGTCTGTATGCCTCACCAACTGCTAGCTGGTTAATACAACACATCTGTATCCCGCTGCGCTAGTTAAATTCACTGCGGTTGTTAAGGACGGGCTAGATTTGTTCGGCAAAAGACCGATAAAGTCGTAGACGTTTTTTATATACGAAGATGTCCGAAATAGACGCTTTTATTTGGTAAAAGGGCAGCAGTAATTCAGTTAAGTGAGTGGTCTTGGCTTAACGGATTATGACGAAAAACTATAATGAATTCTGCAAAAATATGCGATATTTAGGTATGTAGGTTACAAGAGCTAGCTGTTCTGTACAGGTTTAGTGTTTTCTCATAAATAACTACATACCTAGTGGTAGCAACATTAAAACGAAATCGGTGCCTTTAGTCACAAATTCACTGCAGCGTCAAATCTCCCTTTTTGACGTTTCCCACATCGTCATATTTATCTTGTTATGTCGAAATCTAAAGGAAAACTTGCGTTGTTTTTTTTAAACGTGCAAGTGTAAGAGTAACTTTAATGCAAAAAGACTCGCTAGAGGTCAAAGCGGTTAACAAGTACATACGATAACGCAACTACTTTCTTAAGACAGTTTAATTTATTCTGGAGTAACGTCTAATTGCGATACAATAACTATTTTGACCCTCAATTATTATTATATGTTCTGTAATTGGAATAACTTGAGATAATCCAATCAGCATTGCCTTTTGCGATGTATGTTGAGGTCAGATTTGAGCTTCCAGTCTAATAAGATCTACCTGAATGATTTAGTTAGATCGGCTGCCACTAGAGGGGGCAATTCTCGTAATTTTAAGAACGTTCACAGTCTGATCTCAGTCTCAATCTGTCAAAAATACCTCTAATTTCCCTACATTTTGACAAGTTTTTGACATTTGTTTGTCGTCGAGATGAGACTGCGACTAGATTTTGAACGTTTTAAATTACGAGAATTGGGCTTCTGAACTCTGTAACCTAATTAAGCACTTGGGAGCATAATTTACACACTAAGACAGATTCAATAATATTTTTTTACTGTTACAGGTGGTAGAAAAGAGTGAGGGGCTTGTGGCTAAGTAATAACAGCCGCACGGGTCGATCGATCAGGCTAAGCTACGCTTGCCCGTGGAAGGGTGACCATCTTTACAAACCAAGACCCCTCCGTGCCTCGGAAAGCACGTTAAGTCGTTGGTCCCGGCGGCAGTCATTCGTGGATCTTTGACAGTCGTTACGGGTCGTCAGAAGGCCGAAAATCTGAGAACCAGTCTTACCAAGGGATGTCGTATTACCCAGTAACTGGGTTGTGGAGGTCAGATAGACACGCTCCATGTAAAATACTGGTAATCAGCTGCATCCGGTTAGACTGGATGCCGACCCCAACATAGTCGGGAAAAGGCTAGGCAGATGATGATGAGGTCGGAGAAAAGAGTCTCCTTAGCCTTCATCGTGAAAAATACAGGGTGGCAGCAAACTGAAACCATGAATTCAGCACATATAAGCCCTTAGCGGAGACAGGTTTCGACGGTTATCAAAAAAGAAAAAAATCTGCTGTGTCATAGAAAATAATTACTTACCTACGCACGCGGTCAAAATATATGAAACAGCTAATTGATTGGGGATTAAATACTTAAAATTCGCGGAATTGTCACAATGTTGTGTGTTGATAAAATTTTAAATACCCACTTAATAGATATTTATTAGGGGAAAACCAATTTTTGTCACGTTATTATCGTGCGTTTTTATCGTCTACGTAAGAAACGGATGTTTTGGCAGATACATTTTTCTTATCAATCATGTTTTTTCTAGGTATGTATTTCCGTTCTTATGTGGACCTGTCGAACACCTGTGACTGTATAGACTACATGCAAAATTCTCTCTACTAGAAACTCTACCGTGAAAAATTCCTAGTTTTCCCAATAGAGAAGTTCTATTCTCATCCAAGGACCACACTGCATATTGACTGTGTCTTTGCCATATCCTGGTGTACAAAAGGCCACCCGCTACCGAGACTAGTAAATCACACTCAAAATGAGCCCTACAGTGTACACTGCACTTAAAATAATTTCAAGCATCATTTAAACTAATGCTGTGCTAAAGAGACCGCCACTGCTTGCGTTTGGTGTTGCCAGTTTTGAGATGGTAAAAATAACCAATCCTACAAAAAAAAAATTAAACATAACCAAACCGGACCAATAACTTGACTAAGTATTTATTTGCACGTGGAAGAAGAACGATTCGACTTGCCAATGTGGACTCCATAAGCAGATAATCGGTAACAGCTTTAAGACCGCCAGCTCTGTCATATTTTTCTGGTTGTGTTCTGAATCCTTCTCTCTAAAACGTATTACCTACCTAATGGATAGGTACTTCTTTGTAATGCAATGGACGACGATGAAAATATTTTTTGTCATTTTCCTTATTCCCCAAAAATTAAAAGTAGTGCAACACTGATCAGTTCGTAAGTCAGAGAACGCTTCCATAAACAATGCCATTAGCGCGGGCGTTACGCGGCGGATTTTAAATTTGGAACGCGCGCCGCCATTCGTCATGTCGCCGCCGCGCCAGCGACACGCCGCCGCCGCGCCGCCGACTTCAGTTGTAGCAGGACCGGATGATCTTGATACTTTCGCAAATCACTGTTTCTGTTAAGAACAGTTGTGAAAGAATCGTTACAAAAAATCTTAAATATGAACATTCTGGCGCAAGAGCAGTAGGTTATAATCGTAGTATAAAAGTGATAATACGCTAAAAGATCTAGCTACTTTCAGTTCGTTTCTTCTTTCGCCCATGTTGCGAACATGTTATGCCGTTGTATTTACTAAAATATGATAGGTACCTACATAAAAAGTGATTGATAAGAAAAATATAATTAATTTTACTACGAACATGAAATCAATTTAAATCAGCCCACGTATTCTTGTATTCACCATTTTAATATCGATCATTGATTTTATCTTTGCTCGATTGCATCGAAGGATAGCGAGCGATACACATCTGCTGATGCATCAAACATTATTATTAGCTTTATAGTCAGTACCAGTGTATGTACCTAGAAAAATTTAGCATAGTAAGTATCAAAACACAACAGTCACAGTACACTCCTTGTGACTAATGACGTCATGTGTCCCGCACAGCGATCGCAAGCGCAAATGACTCGCGATGAATTTAAAATTGGAACTTTACTAACGAGGGAGGCGGCATGTTGCGGATTTGTGAGTTATTGTCGCCTTGTCGCCTGGAACAAACAACGTGAAACGACAATAATTGCTTATGGAAACATTCTCTTGTTGTTTGACTTTTGTTTTATTTATTACAATGTTAATAAATTGTATAATTTTGTATTTGTAGCTTATTACTTATAGACTCTTTATCTAGTGTCTTATTTTATTTATCACGCACGCTTCGCGCGCGTTCTGCATTTGTAGGGCTTATCGTAATAAGGTAGTCATTAAATAATTCCATCTAAAAAAGTGGAAAAATATGGGAGAGACCTTTGCCCAGCAGTGGGACAAGGTTAAAGGAAAAAAAAAACAAATATCTGTTGATTGATTTTCCTCGTTTACCTACTTCAAGTGTCTTTTTCGTTTCTTTTTTTCCTTTTGCGGTTTGTTAAATAGGTCGGTAAACACCTACCCACATTTCTCGCAATTCAAATCAAATAATATCGATTATGCTGTCGATATACCTACAGACAATTATAAATTATCATTTTACGAAAACTGTGCGAGTAGACCTCCTCTCTTTACATAATAACTGTTTTATTTCCAACAGACACGAATTACTTTAGACATAAATACTCTATCCTAAATTACGCTCCAATCAAATCAAAATAAACTAACAAACAGCAGCTAAGTCCACCGCACATTTCCCGCCAACTTAACATCGGCGGCCATCTTCGAAAACAGACGCCATCGCGGTCGGATGCGTTCGCAGTTAAAAATACACGGACAGTGGCGACGCGGGTGGCCGTCAGAAAGATCAATTATTGTCTATTAACACTATATAGCCAGGAAGTTCTAGTGTATACAATGATGTTAGCTGACTCTGTCGCGTTGTTTGTGGTTCAGCTTTGATTTTCGAATTATTTTTTGTGCGTGATTCATGCTGGTACTTTTTGGTCGTCGTAATGGGCATGGGAAGAATAGACAATGAAATAGAAACTTTATTGTGATTCCAGCCTGTAACTGATACTCTTCAAGGCGACACACCAAAAGGACATCAAAAGCAGAAATGCAGAAAAGGTCAATACATGAGCGTAGATCGTAAAATTTTAAAACAAATTCCATGCAAATTGTGTCCACATGATTTTCTCATGATATTTAAGTCACCAAAGTCGCACGTATATCATACCTACTTACTCTAATTAGGACCAGCACCCTAATTGCATAACACACTATCAATCCGAATCATTTTGAAGCAAATTGCTGATTCATTGCTTCATAAGTTCGAAAAATGTGTCCGCTCAACACGTAAATAACGCAATTAATGTTGTTGAACTGTCAAAATGAAACCGATTCCGATTGTTAATGTAAGTATTACGCAATTGCTCCGCTGATTTTGTTGTAGCCTTCGTTTAGAAAAAGTAAGATATTGGATCAAGGTCCTCATGTGGGAGGCGAGCCTATCTATATTTACTGGAAATACGTCAAAGTTCATAGATAACTGAATTAGATTAATTAACCGAAAAGGCCAATAAATAATTGTTTTCCTGGAAATCTTAAGATTCGCAACCATGCTTACTTACAATCTTAGTTCAGTCAATTAGATAACATAATAACTCACGAAATAGTAGGTAAATAATAAGTCGATGATAGGTATTTCATAGCTGCTCTCAATCAGCCTATAACGTTCCCACTGCTGGGACTCAGGCCTCTAATCCACCACGCGGGCCCAGTGCGGGTTCGTAGATGTCACATGTCTTCGAATTTTTGGTTCTAAGACATGCCGGTTTCCTCATGATGTTTTCCTTCTCCGGTGTTGAGAGCAATGGTGATGAAGTAAATTACACGAATTAAAGCGCCTGCCTGGGTTAGAACTCACGACCTACAACTCGTAAGTGGGGCCGTTACCACCACTGCTCTCAGATTAGAGAGATTATGTTTAAGCTTTCCAAAAACAATGAAGTAGAGATGAAGAGGTGGCCAGATGACCTAGACGCGTACTGCAAGAGTTGGATCCAAGTGGCTCTGGAAAAGGATTCCTGGAAGGATTTGGGGGAGGCCTACGCTTAGCAGTAGTAAGACAGTGTAGACTAAATAAAAAAATATTAAGGGGACTACATGACCTAAAGCGCGGTCCCTGTAGAACTGCATAGAAAAAGAGAAGCGCGATGACACAACGCTGGTAATTTATATCAAAATATGAAGCAATTATCTATTTACAAAAAATCTATTATTAGGACTAAAAAATTAAAACACTAGTGCTTTAGTGTGTTGCTTGTAGAATAATCTGACAAAAAATCTAAATTATTGTATGTATATTAGTGTGGTTTTTATTGTATACTTAAAGAAAGTGTTTAGAGGTAGGTATGTCGATGTTTTTTTTCTATCGTATCAAATTAGTTGTACTATGTTTTCAAGAGTCCGCGTATCACTGGTCAGTTTCCCTCAGTCGTCAGTTTATTTAATTCGCCAGTTTCGTTGATTAGCCAGTTTCACTGATTCGTCAGTTTTCCCGATTAGACAGTTGTGTTTACTCGACAGTTTCCAGTGTTTGCCAGTTTTCGTCGATTCGTCAGTTTGGTACACTCAAGGGAAAAGGTTTTTAAATGTTGAATAAACAATGAGTTTGTATAATAATCCATAAATATGACTAAAAGTTATCAAATAGATCTTAATCCTACTATCACACTAATATTATAAAGGTGAAAGTTTGTGAGGATGGATGGATGTTTGTTACTCTTTCACGCAAAAACTACCAAACGGAGTTTAATGAATCTTTACAGTAATATAGCTTGAATAACACATAGGATACTTTTTATCCCGATATTGTCTTGTCTTGTTATATATAAATTAGCAGTCGTGTGTACGGTTTTTTACCGACTGTACTTTGGCTGACGAATTGAATAAAACTGACGAATCGACGAAAACTGGCAAACACTGGAAACAGTCGAGTAAACACAACTGTCTAATCGGGAAAACTGACGAATCAGTGAAACTGGCTAATCAACGAAACTGGCGAATTAAATAAACTGACGACTGAGGGAAACTGACCAGTGATACGCGGACTCGATCATATACTTTTAAGTATTATAAAAACTTGCGTTTTTTGCTTTTAGGTCCTGTAATCCCCTTAAAAGGGATGTCCAAGAAAACGTTCAACGAATAGAAATTATAGTCGTGCACTGACACAGGTCTTTGTTCTATAATAAATACTTTTTGATGGTAAATTCATCGATTGGGGAAGAACGCACCAAAAATATCAGGAGTTCGTGAACTCCGGGATGGTCCTTAAAATGCGTACCAACCCAACAGTTGGTTTCCCAACTCGATATCTCCCAACTGCCAATGCAGCCGTAATTCAGTATTGGAGATATTACCTAAAAATTAGTTAGAGCATTACTTAGAGCTAAATAATTACCTACTTAGGGCAGTGGTGGCCCATTGGTAAGTGGCGACTTACGAGTTGTAGGTCGTCACGCTTTACATACATACATAATCAGCCTATAATGTTCCACTGCTGGGACACAGGCCTCCTCTCGGTGAGAGGGAGTAGGCCGTAATCCACCACGCGGGCCCAGTGCGGGTTGGCAGATGTCACATGTCTTCGAATTTTTGGTTCTAGGACATGCCGGTTTCCTCACGATGTTTTCCTTCACCGTTTGGAGAGCAGTGGTGATGAAATAACTTACACAAAGTAAAGCGCCTGTCTGGGTTCGAACCTGCGACCTACAACTCATAAGTCGCGGACGTTACCACTTGGCCATCACTGCTCACTAGGTCGTCGCGCTTTACTTTGTGTAAGTTATTTCATCACCACTGCTCTAAAAACGGAAAAGGATAACATCGTCAGGAAACCTGCATGTCCTAGAACCAAAAGACAAATGTAACATCTACCAGCTCGCACTGGACCCGCGTGGTGGTTACAACCCACTCCCTCTCACAGAGAGGAGGCCTGTGTCCAGCAGATTGATGATTATGCTTAAGCTACATAAAAAATATAAGTACCTATATCTTGCATTAACACTGATGATGACTTCCAACTCAATAAAAATTGGGTTAACTTAATTATCATTGATTTTATACGTCGTGCGATTCGACTCAGAATATTCTAAAAAAAACAGGAAATAAAATCAAAAGAATTCCATTCAGCCATTCTGTTGATACACTATTGCTATTCAACGAGTAAGCTACTCTAATTAATCTTAATTGCATTTTGTGACCAGATTATGATGAGCTCTACTTGTTCTAAGATTTTGAAAGACGATAATAGATGACAAGGGTCTTTGTTTGATGGTTAGTCTCGTGTCACGCACTGAGTCAGCGTGACCACAAATAAAGAAATACAGAAGCTCCATAACGAGTAAGAAATCTTTACATCAATCTGCCTATCCTTTTTTCCAACTATGTTGGGGTCGATCATAGTTGGGAATTTAGGGTAGCGCTTCCAGTCTAACCGAATGCAGCTGAATACCAGGAAATATTTACAAAACGGATTACTACAATACAACATCAACGCTGCAACGGTCAAAAACAAAGGCACCCAAAAGTGGTATTAATGGAGGATGCGCTAGGTAGCCAGCGAAATAGCGAGCGTAACAATTTATTTTGTATTTACAGAATTATTAAAAGCATCTATACAACCCTCTAAGTTCATATTTAAATCCTATTGATTGATAAAATTAAAATAGATATTACTAAAGCTATTACTCCTCCTAATTTATTAGGAATTGACCGTAAAATATGAAATAGTCATTCATCACTTCATTCAGTCACTTTTCAATGAAACAGCTGATTTTTTTTATAACCGACGATTTATTTCTAATCTAGGGGATCTAGAATCGCGGTTACACTTACACGCGAAATCTCCTAAAGATACCGTAACAATAGAAAAAGTGATTGTGTCTCATTAGTGACAGTTGAGCTACTACAGCGAAAGTCATAGTATATAGTCAGTCAAAAATCTTACCTTAATTGAAGGATTTTTGAAAATTCATCCCCTAAAGCGATAAAATAGTGGATGGAAATTAGTATAGTAATTTTTGCCGGTGGGAAATCCCCGCGGGAAATCCCATCAGCCACACTGTTACCTACTATAGACATACTACACATAACTGCACAACCTACCTAAAGCAGATTCCAGATCGCTCAAAGTAGGCCTTCTGCAGTTACCAATTCTGTTTTACGGTCCAAATATTACAATGGCATGTTAATGACACTCATTGCTCGCCAATCAGTTTAGCGTCTGGCATTTGCTTTTCACATTACGTGATGTGTCGTGCTAAACAGCCGCCATCTTGGCACGTGTCTAAGGGCATGCATAGACTAGTACCTATAATATTATTACCTAGGTTATGAATACAAGACTTGAAGTTGATGGAACGCCTTCCTCAAGAAATGGCGAGAAGAAGTACAAAATTGGAGATGTGGAAGAAATGGTGGAAGGCCTTTGCCTTGGTGTAGGACATTAAAGGCTAAATAAAAAATGAAAAAGCACGTGCCTTCAGGCTAACCAAGGCAAAATATTAGATTTAAGTAAGAAGCTGACGATGATGACGTATATTGCATTTTAGTTATTACGAGTCCTTTCGACTATGATGATGTCATCTGCCTAGCCTTTTTCCCAACTATGTTGGGGTCGGCTTCCAGTCTAACCGTATACAGCTGAATACCAGTATTTTAGGTACATGGAGTGACTGCCTATCTGACTTCCACAACCCAGTTACTGGGTAATACTTACCCCTTGGTAAGACTGGTTGTCAGAATTTCGGGCTTCTGACTACCCGTAACGACTGTCAAAGATCCACGAATGACAGCCGGGACCAACGGCTTAACGTGCTTTCCGAAGCACGGAGGGGTCTCGGTATGTAAAGATGGTCACCCTATCACAGACCAACCGCGGCAAGCGTAGCTTAACCTGATTGATCGACCTGTGCGACTGTTATTATTTAGCCACGGACCCCTTTCGACTACGTTTAATATAATTGATAGTAAAGCGTAATGACAATGATTTCGAACTTAAGGTTTGTTGTTCATCATTCGTCAGTTCTTACAAATTGATACGATGATTGTATGAGGAAAACTTGATGTTCTGCGCCACATATTAGCTATAGTAAAAGTGCTGCAGCCTGCACACCCCCACCCTATTTCAAGTTAATCAAATATCAACTTTATTTCTATGTTAATTAAGTTGATTTCACAGTGACTAGCGCTATTAAAAATTTATAAAAATGTTTGAAGTTGTAGCGTAAATTGAACTTTATCGTGTAGAAATTAAAGTTACTTTTCCTTTAACTCATATTTGTTTACATTTTTGGTAAATAAATCGCGAACGCAGATTACATAGAATTATAATTAATAGATGTTTTGTGTGATATGTGTGACCTGGTGGCCATACAAAATAAAATCACGGACGTGAACCTTATAACGTTGAAATAATATACCTAAGTAAATCGGATACCTTAATAACCTAATTTGTTTTTCACGACTCTTGGTTTTAAACTACGAGATGGAAATTCCTTTATTATTTTTGGCAACAATTGAGTACAGAAGAAAACCCATATTAATAAAGATAATAAATCAATTAAGACAATACGTAAATGGACAAAAGAAATATACCTACACATTTAGATGGCGCGGGCGATATCAAAGCAAACGCTGATGAAATGACGACAATTATTGATCAAAATAATCGTAATAATACTTAGATACAAATAAAAAAAATGAGATACAGATCAACAGTTGTGCGAAAATAGATAAGATTATGGAATAGTGCATGACATGTTGGATATATATTATAGGGTGACTGGTAATTAGTGACCGATACCTAAACACGTGATTGTACTCATGATAACAAACAACTTTTACTATGGGACCAAACCTGAAATCGAGAAAAAAAAATCAGCCGTTCCCTACATTTATGTTCGTATAATTCGTCAAAATGTAGGGAACAGCTGTTTTTTTTTCGCGATTTCAGGTTTGGTCCCATAGTAAAAGTTGTTTGTTATCATGAGTACAATCACGTGTTTAGGTATCGGTCACTAATTACCAGTCACCCTATACGTTTTTATGTTTCCAGAAATAGGTTCATGTCGTAGAAATGAAAACTTTTATAGGCTTCTCAGTTGAATAATTATTCTTCTTCATAACAATAATTTCAACGAACATCATAATTTTCGTGCTCAATTCCTAGAGACCATATAAGAAACACATCAAACATCTGAGGTACCTTTGGAAAAGGATGCCTGGAAGGATTATTTCCTGGGGGAGGGCTAGACATTACACCATGCAAAACCAATGACTAATTTCAAACTTTAGCCTCCATTCAACAATTAAAACGCCTATTCTAAAGCCATTATCAAAACGTCAAAAGGTACCAAGAAACAAAAACTACAATTTAATTCATAACTGTCGCTTGAGTGCCGGAATCATGATGAATAATGATGTTTGTGCGTGTTACTCTAACTGATGAGGAAGTGATCAGGTTTTACGCCTCATTGGTACTAAGGCTAGAGCAGTGGAGACCCAGAGGTAACAGATCCGACTTAAGAGTTGTAAGGTGGGTTCGAACCCAGACAGGCGCTTTACATTTTGTAATGTATTTCATCACCATTGCTCTCAAAAACGGTGAAGGAAAACATCGTGAGGAAACCGGCATTTCCCAGGACCAAAAATTTGAAGATGTCATCTGACATCTACCAACCCGCACTGGGCCCGCGTGATGAATTACGGCCCATTCCCTTCCATTGAGAGGAGGCTTTTGTTCCAGCAATGGGAACTTTAAAGGCTGACTAGCTGCGCCCCGCGGTTTCTCCCGCATAAGTTTCGATCCCGTGGGAATATCGGGAGAAAAACTATCCTATGTTCTTTCCCGGGACTTAAACTATCTCTATACCAAATTTCATCTAAATCGGTTCAGTGGTTTAGGCATGAAAAGGTAACATACAGACAGACAGAGTTACTTTCGAATTTATAATATTAAGTATGGATGGATTATGCTTATGGTACTGAGGACCAATTTTGGGAACCTTACTTTTTCCATATTTGGATATCACTGTTAAGATTGGATTTAGTACTCGAGCGACGGTCTGCGTTGACATTAGTCGCGTAACGATTAACTGCCCTGTTGCGGTCGCAAGCGCAACTGCTGAGCGTGGGATCCTGGGTTCGATGCCTAGGTCAGGCAAAGTGTTATTGGGTTTTTCTATTAAGAATTTCTCAGTAACAGCCCGGAGTTTGGAAGTGTGATACCCCCGTGCCTCGGAAAGCACGTTAAGGCGTTTGTCTTGCGCCTGATCTCTCTCCGGTCGGTTTGCAGTCCCATCGGACTATGATAGTGAGAGAAGAGGGAGTGTACCTGTGTCTGCGCACACACTTGTGCACTGTAATATCTCCTGCGTAGATGGCTAGTCTCTGTTGAGATTGGCAGCCATGGCCGAAATTCAGCCCGGAGGACTATTATATGTTCTGTGTTGTGGGTTTGGTTTCCGCACTTAGTCCTTTAAATGGACCATTGTGCGTGGAATATTATTATATATATACGCCTATTTATCGTAAGCGTCTAGGTACGCGTGCCCGACGCCAGCGTTACACTAAATCCAGCCTTAATCCTCTTTAACTTCTTTACTGTTTCCGAGCGATATCTAAGAAGACACAAGAAAAATTAAGACTGCCGTCCCAGAATCTTTAGCGCTGGGGATGGCTATCCTTCGGTTTTTATTTTCAGGATTTTTTTATTATTATTATTATACTCTATCTTAAAGTAAAAAGGGACAGGTAAACTAAAAAAAAAAAAAAAAGACTAATTAATTTTTTCGAGCCACCGCCTTGAAGAAAATGAAAAGCCTATAGAAGTTGTACGGTTCGTACACTTGCAAAGTTGTTGATGTTGTTGTTGGAGTGCGTAGACGAAAGATCACGAGGTTGATGGCATTTAAATAAGTTTAATGCACCCAAGTTATGTACAGACGTCAGCACATCAAGCTACCCCAATCTGTCAAATTTTCCCAATTGAATATGAACCTTATTCCTTTGTAGTAAAACTGAAAATCTATCAAAGAAATTTGACAGATTGGAGTAGCTTGATGTGCTGGCCTCTGAACAATAATGCACAGTTGGCGATTCCTTTCTCTAGGTTGTTTACTCAGTTATTAGCTATATCACATGGTGCTTTGCTGCTATGCAAATTGTAAGACAGTCACTTGTTTTTTGGCATAGAAAGTTGTTTGAACTTTGTTGTACGCATTGTTTGAAATCGTTTTCAGTCAGTATGATGTACATGCTCTTGTTAAGGTTGACAGCGATGTACTTGGACGATGTTTGAACCTGCATAGGTTTTTTGGCTCTCGTAAGTGGTAACGGTAAGGTTTGATAGATAGTGTAGTCTTCGTTAGCCACAAGAGGTATGTGCACCTCGAAAAGAAAATAAGTTTCCGTGACTCGTGCTTTTACAAAGTAGTAGTACTTATATACAATATATCACCCGCTGAGGACACAACCTTTGTGAATTCTGATGCGTGGTAAATGGAGGATGCCTCACACAAATTTTTATTATGGGTGAAAAGTCGAACTAAATGCCCGCGAATATGAATGATGCGAATGCCTCTGCAGTGCCCAAGGTCATCAATGATGTCTTTCTAAATGCCCGCGAATATGAATGATGCGAATGCCTCTGCAGTGCCCAAGGTCATCAATGATATCTTTCTAAAACCTACCAACGAAATTCACATTGTGAAAGCAATCAATTTAAGTATCGCGTATTAAATAAGTCTAATCAGCTATTAAAATATTGCGATAACTAACTAACACTGTAATTAAGAATAGCAATGTCATCATTCGACATTATTATTTGGAACTAGCTGTTACCCGCGACTTCGTCCGCGTGGATATTTTTTCGTGGGACCCTATTTTTTTTCTAAAATAAAAGTAGCTTAAGTTACTCCTTATTACATCAGCTATCTGCAAGTTAAAGTCCCGTCAAAATCGGTCCAGCCGTTTCAGATATTCGTCGGATCAAATAGACAGACAGACAAAAATAAAAAAAAATGATATTTCGGTATATGTACCGTGTTTAAAAAGCGATTATATTAATATTACAAACAGACACTCCAATTTTATTTATGTGTATGTATAGATTTGTCACTGTCTACTTCATGTAACATCTTCCTAACTCTTCGCAAAGTGCCGGAATATTCAATAAATAATTATGTTTATGCGTGCACTGAACAGGGAAATGATCAGATACTAAGGTGTCAGTAATGATTGTGTCACGAGCTCTATCATTATCGTGTTGGTGGTTAGGCTGTAACTGCATTAAAAGATAAGCTATCAGCGGATATACCTACTAATAGGTTTACTGACAGCGGTTCCTTTATCCCTAATATTAAGAAAGTGGACCCAAAGACAGAGTATTCTGTTAAACTGCTTTTTGTGTCTCCAACGAAAAGGACGGGTACAGTTGTAGTTATTGAGAATAACTGCGGTAGTTAATAAAGTAGGAGAAAGTTTGAAAGACAGGCGGGAAGGTAAGACACTTATAATTATGAGTTGGACACATTTCAAAATTAGCACTCTTCGAGGGTCTATGAATACATCATAATGTGATGCTGATCGTCAATAGATTAAAGCCTCCAGCCAGGGCCTAAAAAAATTAAAAACTATGCGGCAACACGCTAAGGGGTACGGATCTCGGCTCAGGGCGTCGCTGGGGGACGACACCAAGGGACAAGACAAGCTGCATCGGATTATTAAAACCCTTTCTCTGAATTTATAGATATGTGTTACACAAGATGACTTGACGTGACCGAGGTCCGCAACACAACTTCAAACTTCACTAGGTCAGATCAGACGTACTTTGCCAGATGTAGGTCTAATGAGCCACATTCGAGAGGGTAATAGACTGCGCGAAACAATTAAGTGCGATTAGGTGTCTGCGATACATTTGTCACAATTACCATCATTAGAATAACTATATTGAAATAATAAGGTACGTAGCATTAGAAGATAAGGCAAATTAATTAGCTAGTCATTTACGGGCTAATAATCACGTAGACCAGTATCTACGTGATGAAAATACTCGTATAATATACAATGAACCATTTGATTTGGATGATCGTTAATTGTTTTTTGAATGAGTTCGTAGTGATAATATAACGAAATATCGAAGTGGGTCATTCATGTTGATTTTCCTTAAGACTGTTTTTATTTGTTTATTTCGGATAGAACTGGAATCGAATTCAACAATACATAAAGTGACCATCTTCCTTGAAGACCCATATTCTATTAATCAAAAAAGTCAAATTTATTTAATAGATTTTTAACTTTATCGCTAAAGTATAAGGTTCAAAGTTGATTGGGAAAATTTGACAGTTTCGGGTAGCTTGATGTGCAGGCTGGCGTTTGTACTTACATGCTCATGGTTGAATTAAATCTCCAAACGGCTGGTTGACACTTCCCGTGACCCAAAAGCTGGCTTTTACCTAGGCCAGAGGCTAAGTATTGCCATACAACGTGGTAATGCCGCCAGTCTCTTGGGTACTTTACCAGTCGATAACGCTGCGGAGAAATATTTTAACGCCATATTTTATTTAGTTTGTTAATAGTTTTAGTTAAGTTAGGTTATTATATTTTTATTTTAATGGTTTGTTAGTTTCTTTAGTATAAGAAGTTTATCCAGTCTTTGTGTATATTTTTATCCTAAAAAATAAAAACTACAGGAGAAATTTAATAAAGCCTACTTATATTACTGTCCATCTTCCTATAATTACAGAGTGGTGGTGGCCCAATGGTGACTGCCGCGACTTACGAGTTGTAGCTCATAGGTTCGAACCCAGACAGCCGCTTTACTTTGTGTAAATTATTTCATCAAAACGGTGAAGGCAAGCATCGTGAGGAAACCGACATATCCTACCTCAAACCTCCAGGCTTCAGGCTCAAAACCTTCGAAGACACGAGACATCTACCAACCCCCACTGATTACGGCCCAATCCCTCTCACAGAGAGGAGGCTTGTATAAGTTACTAGTAGTCAGCGCCAAAAGTCTGACAACCAGACTTACCATGGGGTATCGTGTTTCCCAGTAACTGGGTTGTGGAGGTCAGACAGGCAGTCACTCCATGTAAAACACTGGTATTCAGTTGCATCCAGTTAGACTGGAAGCCGACCCCAACATACCCGGCAGATTGATTTTTTTAAAGCCTCGCTAAGCTTAGCTAACAGTACTTGTTTCTCTTTCTTCTAATGTTCTTCCGTATTGTGTTGTGAGGTCCGTCATATTTTCAATAGCACAGTACTATAATTGTTTTATGATTGGCGGGTGCCGCGAAATCATCGCCATTGACGGCTGTTACATCTCAAATTATATTCCAGTTAAATTATTATGAGTCATGGTTAATTTTATTGGGATTGATTCTTGAACTCGTCTTATTGATTACGGAGACCACCAATGCCATCTTTTTCTATTAATACATGGTGACTTGTGATTTGACGTATGCCTTTCAGGTCGTGATAGTGTGACCCATTTGCAACAATTAATCACCCCATGAAGCCTAGGCGAAATTTCATGGCTTTCGAGGAAACCCGATTTTTATGTATTTTTTTAAATTTCCCGAAATGTCAATTTTCTCTAATCTCTCGAATTGAGCAACCTTCAATGCTAGTCCATTTTCTAAAACATCAAACAGTTAAAAGCTAAAGGAAGAAGTTGTCCTGGAAGGAACACGTCAAATTACCTACAAGTCACTCTGTATTATACTAGCTTCTGCCCAGGACTTCGCCCGCGTACTGTACTATACTATAAAACATACCCTATGGCACTCGGCAATAGTGCAGCTTTCCGCCAGTAAAAGAATTTTCGAAATCGGATTAGATATACTTCCAAAGATCCTCATACATCCAAACATACAAACTTGACCTCTTTAGTGGATATACCGACCAAAATACCCAACTATCAACCATCAGTGGGCCAAAATCCTGATTATAATATCAGATTGTCTGCAAAAACACTATCTAATCTTTTAATTCGCGGTACGTATATGACTGCTTATGACGTCAAAAGACGACATCACTACATTACATATCCGAACGCATCTTAATTTTATCCTTTTAAAATACTGAATTGTAGTAGTCTGAAAATAGTCCCTCGAGAAGTAAGTAATTATCATTTCATATCTGATTTTCATAGAATGAAATGCGTCATATTGTGCCTTTTAAGGTCACATTTCATGACTTAAAAACCAAATTATGAATGACCGTTTTTGTATGGAGATAATAAACTTTTTCAATTGTCAATCGAGTCAGCCACTGTTGGAAATACGGCCCTCCCAGGCTGCGCCACAACATTCTGTCCACCGCCTTCCGCAGCCAGTCTGTCCCTGCCACCTTTTTGAGGTCCTCGGTCAATCTAGCTGGGGTCCCACCGCTTGCCGATACGTGGTCTCCACACGCAGTTTCAGTAGTCGTAGTAGTTAGTAAAAGCAACAGTAAGTAGTTCTAGAACAAAGCTGACAATGATGATCATCACACTAATAAAAACGGTCCTCCTCCACCATTTGCAATTATGTTTGGTCTGCAGGCCCATATATTTTGTTTCTTGGCTTATTCGGTTCCTTATTACCTTAAAAGTAAGAATAGATACTAGAAAATGCGGGCTTAACACAGTGGCTAAAGCGCCGTTAAATGGCAACTCGGCTAGGTCACTGGTGACTAAAATCGCAAGTTCCAAAGTAGAGTAGGTTTCGACATTTTTCGAGCGGCGACAGGTTGCATGCGGTGGGTGACTAAAGTGGACCGTGAATAAGAAAGAAAAATAGGTTTGTTTTGTCACAGAAACACGAGCAGAAACAGTCGACGACTGCACGTCATGACTGTGACAAGAAGGTGCATGCACACTCAGCATGATGCTGTGCTATTACAGGGGACCCACAGCTCAGCGCTGATTTTCAGTGGTTACCCGAATGTGGTCAGTCACAGGTGATCTGCCGCCACATGAAACCGACATTTTGATGCAAAATAAACTGGTCACCTGAGATTTTTATTGACCTATGTAATTAGGGTGACAATTCGGCTTGGAGGCGATTTGGTTAGCGACCAGCCACATGGCGAAAATCGACCTAGTGTCAATCTCCCATAAGTTTACCTTGGATGTCACTGATATCGTTGAAGGAAAACATCGTGAGCACCTGATTAACCACTCAATCCCGGTGGTAAGATATGGGCCCATTACAATAGAAAATCAATTGTGTCTCATTAGCGGTGATTAAGAGGTTAAAATAAGTCTGAAATCACCAATCCGCCTTGGGCCGGCGTGGTTATCAATGCTTGCCTTCTCTTGAGAAGAGATGAGGCCGTTACCCTGCAGTGACATAGTAAGAGGCTGGTACTATTATTATTATACGTTTCGGCATATGTACAATATCCTTAAACATGTCAGTGTGTGACTATGTTATTATAACCGTTGACAGTGATTGATGCCGACTATAGTTAAATAATAGTTTTTATACATTTGTCATAACGTCTCTGATTCTAGGAAGTATTGGAGGCGAAATGTCAAGGGCAATGATAATTTTAAGATACGTACATACCAATAGCTATTCAATTATTTGTATTGAGAGGTGTTACTTCATTATTAAACTTTGAAGTGCCTCTTTTTAAGGTTCCGTACCTCAAAAGGAAAACCGGAACCCTTATAGGATCACTTTGTTGTCCGTCTGTCTGTCTGTCTGTCAAGACCCTTTATCTCGGTATCGAGTTGTACTCAGGTCTACAGTCCCTTGAAGCTGTGAAAAAATCAAACTTCTAAGTTAACGTAAAAAAAAGATACGGCCGTTTATGCGGCAAAAAACGTATATTTCAGCACTCTCAAGGGAATCAAAATCCGCAAACCGTAAATTTGTAGTTACATACCTACTTTGTACGGAACCCTCGGTGCGCGTTCTTACTCGTACTGGACCGGTTTTTTCTTTGTTAGCCTACTCTGTTCCACTTCTGTGCAAAGGCTTCCCCTAAACCCTTCCAGGAACTCTTTTCTCGAACCAGCCCTCGCCATCCGCATCCAGGTCATCTCGCCACCTCTTTCTGGGTCGGCTTCGACGGCGCCATCCATGTTCAGGTACCCATTGTGTAGACTATTTCCCGGCGGTCATCGTGCATGAGGCTTTCCTATATCCAGTATTCCCGCTTTGGAACTCGGCGTGGTGTTCAAATTCTGTCCCCAACGCTCTTTGGCAAACTCCAAAGCGGGACTTTTGCGACTCGGTGAGCGACCTTGAACTGTCTCTAAAGACTTTAATTTTTGTTTGTGACGTCTTTAAATCTACTGGAAGAATCAGTTTATTTTCAGATGAAAGATTACCAGCACCTGTAAGTCTCGGTACTTAGGAAGAATCTTTTGCAATTAAAATGACAGCTAAGTCTGACATAAAACTAGCAACACAGTCAACAAAGACAGGAAAGCTCTCTAAAAATGTCAACATAATTTTATAAAACTGATGATTGGAAGAGAGCTGATGATTTTTATTTTAAATGTTTTAAAGATACTGACTATATAGTACACGCTTTAATCTATACATATAAGATTCAAAGTCCTGACTGACTGATATATCAACGCACAGCCTAAACCGCTGGTCCTAGAGAAATGAAATTTGGAGGGTGTGTTCTTTGAAGAGTAGGTATCCACTAAGAAAGGGTTTTTCGAAATTCTACCCCTAAGAGGGTGAATGGGGGGAGGATGAACACGCGGGCGAAGTCGCGGGCAGAAGCTAGTACCATACACAAGCTTGTAGTAATCAGCCTCAAGGCTGTATCAGCTTCAGGCAAAAATGCATCGAAGGGAATTAACATTATCCTGTTATCCCGTAACATGAAACTTTTTAAATCCAGCCTTTTCCCATAAAGGTTGTCAAGTACTCATTAAAAACTAAAGATACATCGTACAAATGGAACGCGGCGTTCTTTTTTCGAAAGGCAACGTTCGCCGTTCCCGCCCTCGAACGCGATTGGCCGATACCCGAGTACGTGTTGATGCGTTTGCGCTGATAAAACGACTGTTTTGTAACATAGCGAGCTTTGCGTGTGTTATGGGGAAAATAATTGGGTTTAGTTTTAGAATAAACTTTTGGGTTTTGTGTATAGTCTTTTGGGGTTAGAAAAGTTAAGTGAAACGTTACTAACCCCAAAAGATTACCCTTTTTCCACCTCTTTCTGTTCGGACCTGTCAAGAACCAATCTTTATTAAAGGAGTCCAGCTCATCCCGCCATCTCCGTATGGGGTTCCGCGATGTCGTTTGCCATTAAGCGCGATGCACTGGGTCGTAAGTTTGGCCCATTGATCGTCTGACATGCAGCAGATATGTCCAGCCCAATTCCATTTAAGAGTGGCAGCTTTCCGAGAGTGCTTTTTAGAGAGTAGGGAGGCTTTGTCCAGCAGTGGGACATTCAAGCAAATAAAAAAAAATTGATTATACACAAAGACACACAGAACCCAAAAGCTTAAGAAACTAGTCTCCAGTAACTGAAAAAGTAATCACCTACACCACACCAAAACTTAACATTTTCGCTAAGATACATCTTTTCTTGCAGTAGTACTATTCTGTAAAAAACCTCACCGTGAAAACTTAGGTGAAGTGAGCTGTAATTCCATTTGATGCTAGGGATTGACACTATTGACAGCTCACTTTAACCTCACTTCATCTATGTTTTCACTGTGAGTTTTTTTGCAGAATAGCACTACAGGTCCTCGATAAATAAACAACAATGAGTTTACAAATAATAATAATTTAATATGTATAACAATATGTACAGGATTAAATATAAAAACTTATAAATAAATGATTATAAACTACTATCACGATTTTTCTCTCTGTACTAATCTCAGATATATCCTTTCGTTTGGAGTAAGCAGTAATCGCATGGGTGTGTATGTAATTTTGTCAACCGTATTTTTGGTGCACTCAACTCTGTACTTGGAAAATACCTTCACCATACAGATTCCAAACTGGACATGTGCAAACCTCGAACCTGGAAGAGAAAACTTTCATGAAAAAGATTATATGAGAACTACTTTTATCAAGCTAGGTGGAATAATATTACATATGGATGAGACTAAACTTGGTAAAACCAGAAAGCTGAACTACAGCAATAATTAACACTCCTTATCGTACATAATCATTATCAGCCTAAACTGTCCAATGATAAACATCAGGCCAATTGCACAATTTTCATAAATCAATGTTAATTCAAATTCATGTTTCCAATTGATGTTATTTCAAGTTAAACAAATATCAACTTTATTATAGTGTACATTAACTTGATTTCAGAATGACTAGTACTATTGAAAAGTCTTAAAAATGTTTGTAGCGTAAACTTAACTTTATTGTGTAGGTATCAAAGTTATTTTTACAAAAAACTCATTTGTTTACATGTTTGGAAAGTAAATCGCGAACGCAGATTAGAAGTATCCGATAATTTAAAAGGAGAGACAATTTTGGAATATATTGGTAATGTACTCACCAAGACAACTTCTGGGCCCAAGTCCAAGCGACACCATAGCGCAGGGATGTCGCTCTCTTATGTTTTCTGGTGTAAATCTTTCAGGTTTGAACTTTTCAGGTTCAGGATAATACTTTTCATCGTGCTGAATAGCATATGGAGAAATCGCTACTATAGTATTTTTTTTTATGACCAAGTCTGTACCATCCAACTTAATGTCCCGTGCAGTATTTCTGGAAACAGAGTTCGTCAAAGGATTCATTCGCAACGTCTCATCGAAAACCATCTGCAGGTATTTCATTTCTATTAGTGCTTCGTAAGAGAATTTTCCATCATGTTTTTGTAGAACGTTGTCAATTTCTTGTATCAATCTTTCTTGTGCATCGGGATTTTTAGCCAAATGGTACAATGCATAAGTAGTCAATAACGAATTGTTTCCATAACCAGCGAAATAAAATATAAACACTTGTCCAGCTAATATATCATCCGTTACTTCCATCCACGCTTCTTTTTCACCTTCACTTGTTTTCCCAGAACTGATACTGCCTTCTCGTCTCAAGTCCATCAAGACATCTATTGTTCGTGTTCTATCAGCCTTTGGAACAGCCTCTAGATTGGCACCAGCTTGAATAATTTGTTTACAAAAATTTGCAATTTTGTCGGGGAAAACTGACAAATTATACTTCGACAGAGTACCAGGGAATAGTAACTCCAGTTCAAGAAAGTAGCTTGGTGTTTGGATTCCTGCGTCCAATACATCGCATATATCATTATCGTCATTGTAAGGGTCCACGTCAATACCAAATGCACCCATCATAATTGAGTCGGCTCCATATTTTCTAAAAGCTGGTAACATGTTTATTTCCGGTTCTTTCATAGTGGCATTTTCTAGATAGTCAATAAACTTGTCAGCTCGACCGGCAAGAACATGAAAATTGGCCTTGAACTTGCTAGATGTGAACACTGTCGTTAAATGTTTCCTTAAATTTTTCATCACCGTAACATCGGCATGAAACAGATTGTCTCCCAACAGTTCCTTGCTGTAATACAATCCGCGATCAGGAAAAGAATCGAAGTCTTTAATGAGCACTTGTTTCACTATATCAAGATCACGAATCAACAAGGTAGGAGACACCATTCTGTACAGGCCAACAACTTTCTCGTCGGGATATTGCTCGTAGAGTTCACTGTACAGGACTCCAACGTGTTTTCTTCTGAAGAATACATCGATGATGTTTCCGAAGAATGGAATAGGGGTTGGTCCTTTGACATTGTTTCCTTTCCAATGGTTAAATGTTCTGGTGAAGTAGTAGAAAAGGAAGCAAATGCACGTTATAAATGTCGTTAAATATAAAAACATGGCTGTAGTTATTGTCACAGCGGCTGATTTGTTATTAACGAGACACGAGCCGGCCGAAATGTTATATATGAATGAAAGGCCTCAGATACGTCGGTGCACTGATAACGGTAACAAATCGTATGAGTCAATTTTCTTACGCTTGACTAGCCGTGCGATTGTGCATGTAATTAATTGTCAACGCAGTTAAGGGGCCGTGCACGAAATATTCATTTTGATTAATTTTGTTCTTTTTTCCTGCGAAACTTCCTCAAGAATTGGGCTATCATATACAAAAAGAATTCTGCAAATACGACTTAACGCGTTCAAACAAACAAAAAACTATTCAGCTTTATCATTAGTATAGATAGATACTTTGTATTTTCCGCACATATATTGTCGTCACCAACTTTTTGACACTGTAAGTCCGTAATATATGAATTGATACTGAATAACACAATCATTGATTCACTAAAATCACGTCTGTTGATTTCGAATAAGTCTTTGTGTTTATTCAATAAATAATAGATATTCGAATCATTGTACACAACAACTGTGTAATCAGACGTTCTGCCTGAATTATTTTCTACATAACTAGATAAAGCTGGTTTTATCTTTCAATGTAATGTACCTAGTTCCAGATTAACAATTTTAAAGATCATATCATTATGTATACAAAAGTCAATCAATCTTCTTAGTGTTTTATCAACTATCTTGGGGTTGGCTGCCACTCTAACCGGATGCAGCTGAATACCAGTAGTTTACATGGAGCGACTGCCTATCTGACCACCAGCACCCAGTCACTGAGTACCCCTTGGTACGATACCCCTTGGTAAGACTGGTTGTCAGACTTTCGGGACTAGAGTCTTTGGTCAACTGGACCCACACGAACTGGACCCGCGGGTCCAATCGACTAAATCAATTTTTGAATAGGTCGACTGGACCCACTGCCTATCGACTGTCAAAGATCCGATGACAGCCGAGACTAACGGCATAACGTGATTTCCGAGACACGGAGGGGTATCGGTATACAATGGTTACCAGCCCATGAACCGACCGCGGCAACCGTAGCTTAACCTTCCATATAAATATTTTCCGAAGAAAGCAATGGTTTAAGTACTTGGGATGGGTGACAGGGGCACAATTTCCTCTTAGCACTAGCGCCTTTGACCACCTTTTTTGTTTTTGTTCGGGAATAACCTTCAAAAGGCACCCGACCTCCACGGAGGGAGGGAAAAAAAATGTTTACTCGTACTTAATGTATAATTAACTATAAATATCAAATAAAATAACCCACTAACGTATTACCCAGTAACTGGGTTGTGGAGGTCCGATAGGCAGTCGCTCCATTTAAAATACTGGTATTCAGCTGCATCCGGTTAGACTGGAAGCCGACCCCAACATTGTTGGGAAAAGGCTAGGCAGATGATGATCAAATAAAAGAATCAATAATTAATATATTAATATCCAACGACCATATTTATGGTCGTTGATAATATCTTACCTACCTTGTGGCTTGGGGCTTGTTGCTAAGTTATAACAGCGGCACGGGTCGGTCGATCAGGTTAAGCTACGCTTGCCGCGGTTGGTCCGTGGATGGATGACCATCTTTACATACCAAGACCCCTCCGTGCCTCAAAAAGCACGTTAAGCCTCCTCGGAAAATTTTAGCACCGTAGCTAGGTTAGGCCGGGCAGGATGCACATGTCGATCAATTTTCTTTTTAGTGATATACTCGTACATAGGAAGACTACCATTCAAGTGTTCTTTGTGGAGTCCAGTAGGTCTTCCAACCATTTTGAACTCGTCTTTCGACTTCCTTGGAATTTTAGAATTCGTAGATTTCAAACCGATCAATCAAAAACTCAATACAAGTAAAACTCAGTGCAACAATGCATCTCGTGACGCCTCCAACAAATTCCGATTGGAGCACAGCCACCAAAGGAGACAAGTGACCAGGGTCGTCGGTTAAAGTTGAACCGATGGATGTTTCCGAATAAAATTTAATTTAATTAATAGAAAACAAAAAGCTCATTTATCAAATTATATTTATAGATAGTATTAGATAGAACGTAATTATTACGCAGGTACCTACTTAATAATTACATTCTATCTGATTAGACTACATTGTTTTCACGTACGTTTTCAAATGTTTATAATTTTTAGCTACAGAACATTGCGATCTTGATAAAACATTGTGATCGATTGTGATTGTGATTTGGAATTAAAAGATCACGTGAAATAAAAAAAAATGGAAGGTGTCTTTTTAATAATCTTTATGATATTATCTCTAGCAGGTACCTACACAGCTCTTATTTTTAACTTTGCCCACGGTATATAGAAAGTGCCCTTACACATAACCATTTAATAACCACGACGAATCACAAATCTCTAATCACATCTATGAATGTGTAGCATTCAAAAAATTACCATCAAATAAAATCGCCGAAAAAACTGTGTATCAAATTGGATACTCCAAAGATACCGGTATCATTATGAAGAGGCTAAACGTCAGTGGAGGTTTGGTATATCTAATTAAGGATTGATTTATGATGGGCCAAGTGGGAGCAATTATAGTGGGACTATTAAGAACAAATGTTAGAGACCTGGGAATGTTGGTACTATGATTTTGGTGGTATTTTCAAGGATACAGTAATTTTCTTTGGTGAATTGGTGGGGTATTCCTCGAAACGCACCAAAAGTATTCCGCTATAAAAAAAAAATAATCAAAAAAATAAAAATACCTATTATAATTTTATTCCTCGAAATACATCAACGATGAAACATAGAGAAGAGCATAAAGGATTCGTAATAAATGATATCGATAGACGTTTCATTTGGTGCATTTCAAAGTTGGTGCATTTCGAGAAATACCCCGAATTGGTGACGCTTTGAGGATAAATAATACTGGCTAGTCATTTTCCCAGAGAAAAAAAAGTCTTCTCATATAGAGAAGTATCGAGCATTGCAACTGCATTGGAACTGTCGGTGTACCATCCATCGCGCACGGCGGCCTGTTGCGCTTTGAGTGCATCGTGCATGAATCAATCTAGATGATCGCGATGGACAGGTTTTGCTGAGACTTTGTTGTTTTCGTTTTTTTTTTTGTTTTTGTAATGATAATATTATGTATTTGATTACTAGTTTATTTATTTATATTAAAAAGTATGTATTAGGTATTTTGAAACTGTGTGTACTCCCCGTCACTTGTCCCTAAAGGTTCATTAGAAAACCAGTGTCAGACAGCATCTGTTTGTCATTAATGCTGAAATGAACTCTTTTGGCGCAGCCGTGAGGCACACACTATTGTTGTTTGAAACATTATTTTTATTTTGTGTTTCATGAACTGTGTCCAAATAAACTTTATTCTTTCTTTCTTTCATCGAAGATCATAATAGACAAGGATCGAGCATTACATCAAATGTCATATTGAGAAGAATTGAGTATTGCATCGAAAACGTTGGTTAGGTACTTAGCTTTTGCCCGAAACTACGCTAGAAAACATACTCTTGGTTCAGCGTCTTCTTTTGCCTTAGTGGAAAAGTTAACCACAATACTAAAAATTATTGACCTCATTGCTAAAAACCTTCCTGAAAGTTTGTAGATCACATTAATGAAAGAATTATCAAAATAGCTTCATTAGTTTTTGAGATACATACCTACATACCTACATACGGGTCGAATACAGAACCTCCTTTTTTCAAGTCGGTTAAAAACGTAGTAAACAAAGAAAGATCTAGCTAATGCTGGTAAAAATTAACTAGCGTAAAATGTGGTCACTCTAAGAAACAATTGGCAGATGATTATTCAACATGCAATTCTAAGTTCCATATGGCACGGATCTGCCACTTTATAGCCTGTTATGGCCCACAAATGGCACAAACCTCGACCGATCATTATGGACTTAGCAGAACTCTCTACTGTTTTGATATCGAAAAAAGCCAGATAAGTGTGTGGGTCAAAATAGTTTTTACCAAGTTTTTTTCACAATAGCTTTTCAATGGAAACAGTTATCTAATTTGGCATTCGAAATAATGGGCATCATAAACGTTACTTAAACTTATGTAATGATCATCCGTACTTTTTTGACGTTTAAACCTCTCTTAACTTCAAGCAACGTTTATAAATAAACCACTCAATCATTATCAGGGTCCACTTCGAGATTGAGGGGACTACATGACCTAACACGCGATCACTATCGGACTGCATAGATAAGCGATGACACAACGCTTGTAATTTATTGCAAAATATGAAGCAATTATCTATTTACAAAAAAAAACTATTGTTTGGACTAAAAAAAATAAAACAGTAGTGGTTTAGTATGTTGCTTGTAGAATAATCTGACAAAAAAATCATAACGATTGTATGCATATTAGCATGGTTTTTATTGTAAAAAGAAAGTTTTTAGAGGTATCTTCATGATTTTTTTCTATCGTATCAAATTACATGTATTATGTTTTCAACACATTATCTACCTAGCATATATCCTGAAAAATATAATTATATATTTTTCTGATTTATATACTCCACTTGAATTTAAAACGTCATTATATCTGTCGTCATCAAAGGATTGACAGAAATAGAACGATATTTTAAAACGCTAAACAGCATCCTAATTGGGGAACACGCTATCAATCTCAATCTGAATCGTTTTGAAGAATATTGCTAAGCCATTTCTTCATATATTTGAAGAATTGCTCAACAACGTAAATAACGCAATGAATGTTGTTGAACTGTCAAAATGAAACCCATTGCTACTGTTAGTCTAGTATGTTATGCAATTACCTCGCTGGCCAGACTGGTATTTATCACTTAAGTTCTCCAAAGATATCAACAAAACTCGCAGGAAGTTTTTAACCGCTTGCTAATCAAATAGCATACAGAAAGACTAACACTGAAGTCTCACCATGAGGGTTTTGACTGTCAAAATCAAAAATAATTTATTCAAATTAGGCTGAGAATCATCACTTTTCGAACTTCAAAATTACATAAGACAGTCCCTCAAAACGCGCGCCCTTCACCATCCTAGTGCTTTCGCTGGGAAGAAGAAGTGGCACAACAAACTCCCCAGCAAGGAAGGAACCCTAAAAAACGAAATTTTGGTCGAACCCCACCTGCAATTTGGTTGCTAAAGAACAAAACACGTGCAATCCTTTCATCGGATGATAATGTATTGCGAAAACTGTTGTTATTTAGAGAAATCTTGTATTCACAACAATGCTCTTCGCCCGCGGTGAGCTATTGTTACGCTTTATCGATGTGCGCATAACATTTAAACCTGGATGGCTGTTACACCGTTGAGAACTTTGCGAGCGCACTTTAGCTCGTTAATTTTGGTTAAAATCGTCTTTTAAGAGGACTACATGACCTAAAGCGCGGTCTTTGTCGGACTGCATAGAAAAGAAAGAGAAGCGCGATGCCACAACGCTGGTAATTTCTTGCAAAATATGAAGCAATTATCGATTTACGAAAAATCTAGTGTTTGGACAAAAAAACTAAAACACTATAGTTTTAGTATGTTGCTTGTAGAATAATCTGACAAAAAATCATAATGATTGTATGTATATTAGTATGAATTTTGTTGTAAAAAAAAAGTTTTTAGAGGTATCTTCATGATTTTTTTCTATCGTACCAAATAAGTTGTATTATGTTTTCAACACACTATCTTCCTAGCATTTATCCTGAAGAATATCATATATTTTTTTGAGTTTTTTTACTGTAGTTTATCATGTACTTTTATTGTTTCTAAAACTTGCGTTTTTTGTGTTTAGGTCCTGTAAGCCCCTTAAATCTTTCAATTGTGAGTATAAGGGCTACTTCTCTTTATAGAGCTTAGATGTCCTACAGGTAGACAATTTTATAAGTTCTCGGTCTACTACTTCAAATAAACATTACAAAAAAACAACATATACGAAGAATTTGAAAAACGTCTATTCAATCCCTTTATCGAGAAACTCGCAGTTAAAGTTAGTGTATTAATATATTAAACGAGTAGAATATCAAATAGGCATTAATTATATCAAAAAAGTTGCATAAAAATATCATAACGCACTCCAATCGCAAAAATCACATCCATAAATCTCTTATCATTTAACCACAAATTACATGACAGTGTAACAAATGAGCGTATTAAGCGTTCCCACAACGCAGCGACAGGGGACGTCCGTTCGCGCCCGCTGCCGCGGGGCAAGTGGCACTTTTTGCCTTTTTTTCGTGCGGGTAGTCGGACAAGCGGGCCAAGAATGTGACCGTGTGTAGTGCGATATGAAACGCCGCTGGGCGTAAAGACACTGGTTTTTTGTGTATGGAGCGAATAAATTGCTGTTCTTAATCTCCTCGTGAGATGGTCAATGACTATAGCCCTTGGACATGTTGGATGTACTCTCAAAGTGCAATATCAAGGCTGCTTTGGAGTTTGCGTTGATATTTTATTATTATAATATACATACTCGTAATTCATTTATTGAACATAGGTACAATAATGGTATATAAAGATAATAGAGAGTGCGCTATGTTATGCCGGAGGGCGTACAAATGTTTGTGATTAAGTTGTCAAGCCAGCCAAGTCTCGACAGTAAAATAAAATAAAAATAAGCCTGGACAGTAAAAAAACAATTAATCAATCAATCAATAAAATTGATGTGTCTGTTTGTAATGTCAAAACAACAACATTTAACTAAATGCTTATGAAAGTATATAATAATATGGTACTTAAACTTAACAGAAAAATAATTTTTAAATTTATTGTCTGTCTGTGTCTGTTTGTCTGTTCCAGCTAATCTTCGAAACGGCTGGACCGTATATATTTTAGAAACAATTTAGGATTCCGCGCAAAACAATAGGGATGACAACTACCTTTTTTTTCTTCGTCTATCAGGTAGATTATTAAAAAGTATTGGGCACGTATTTTTTCTTTTTTCACATAATCAAAACATTACAGAGATATATTGATTTGAAATGTCGTATGACGTCACGTGTTGGTACAATTTTTACCTACACATGACGTCACGAGCCCCCAATCCCAAACTTTGACACGCTTTATCTTTGTAATTTTTTGGTTGATTGACACAAGAAAAAATATGTGTTCATTATTTTTTGACTAGCTTTTGCCCGCGACTTCGTTCGCGTGGAATAGTGACTTCCGGCAGATTTTTGGTTTACCCACATAGTTCCCGATCTCGCGGGATCTCTTCAAAAATGAAATGTGGAAGATATTCTAGGGAACTCTTCAAAAATCAACATAATACAACGGAGCCAATTTTAAATTTACGAAACGATCAATCCACAATTCCACGACAGTACCGAAGCGCTCGGCCGATACCCAACCAAATGCGTGTAACGAAACCATAGCGCGATCTATTTCGATCCCAACGCCATCTATCGAGCATAGTGACAACTCGGATTATTTATCTATACTCCGTTCGGGCATTTTCTTTGTACTAAAAGTTTTATTATATTGATATTATTTATTTCATACCTTTTTACTATTTATTTACTTTTTTCCGATGAATTAAAACAATAACATGAACCGAACTCGTGTAACGATCGACACCATTGCGCGATCACCAACTCGACATATTAGTACTAATAGAATTATCTATACTCCGTTAGAGCATTTTCTTTGTACTAAAAGTTGTATTATATTATTATATTTTCATACCTTTTTACTATTTATTTACATTTTTCCGATGAATTTTCAGTACTGAATTGATGCCGACTCTTGACCAATAGATGGCGCTGTATGTCCGGAATAAATTTTATTTTTTATTTTATTTTATTTTTTGTAATAAAAACTATCCTATGTCCTTTCTCAAGTTCCAAACTATGTCTGTACCAAATTTCACACAAATCGGTTCAGTAGTTTAGGCGTGAAGCAAAGACAGACAGACAGACAGACAGACAGACAGACAGAAAGACAGACAGACAGAGTTACTTTCGCATTTATAATATTAGTTTGGATAATCTAACTGACGGACTAAATAGAATTTCGTTTACTTTACCCCGTCGTCATCCCTATTAAAACCTATATGAAGAAAAAAGATTCTTCCAGCTTTTCAATGGAGGAGTGGTAGGTACCTACAATTAATCAAACATAAGCACAGGTATAATGTTCCCACTGCTGGGACACAGGCCTCCTCTCGGTGAGAGGGAGTGGGCCATAATCCACCACGCGGGCCCAGTGCGGTACGATATTTTCCTTCACCGTTTTGAGAGCAGTGGTGATGAAATAATTTACACAAAATAAAGCGCCTGTCTGGGTTCAAACCTACGACCTACAACTCGTAAGTCGCGGCCATTTCTACTGGGCCACCACTGCTGTAAAAACAACAGTAATTCATAAGTTTTCGGGGAAAAAAAACAAGCGAAAATGCCCCGACAATTTACATACATACCTACAACACAGACCCTTCCCTTTCAGTTTCAATGGTAGTGTGCCCTTCCCGGTGATTATACAGAAAATCAGCGCCAATTACGTAAGCGCGGCGTCTGCGCAGCTCTGGTAATGATCGCGCGTTCCCACGCTCAGGCGCAGGGGGGAGGGGGGACATGTCATAGCGTTTAGGAGGTAAATATAGTAGGTATTTTTTTGGCTTTGAGCTGTTAAAGGGAAATGGGAGAGTTTTGAAGAAATGATCATTTTGTAAAACACAATCTTTTAACATTGGGTTTTTAATTTCAGTGACATCTTCAAAATGTTACACAATGTTTGACAAACTTTGATTTATCTTTGAAATGTTATTATGTAACTACAAAATATCACGCCTTTGTTCCGGGATGGACAGGGCAGAGGTTATCGTATATAGATAATAAATAGGAGGCATTTGTCATTAAAAGGGTACAAATTCAGACTCTGAACTGGCGCTTACAAGTTCCTGTCGTGCGCGGAAATCGAACCCAAGACTCCCATTCCAAGTTCAGCAGTTGGAACATCATACATACATACATAAACTCACGCCCTCTTCCAATGCGGGAAGGCAGAAACTACAGAACGCTACGATCTTTACATACTCCTTTTGCTTCGATTACGTTCATACATTTGGATAATCACGGGCTGAAAAACTTAGTATTGTAAACTGGAACATCAAAATCAAAGATCATTTATTGTATTAGGCTGAGAATCAGCACTTTTCGAACGTCAAAATTACACAAGACAGTTCCCCAAACTGGATCAAACCGGAATGAGAAAGATTATAGTGGATAAGACAAAGTTTAAAACAGAAGACGAACTAGCAAGGGATAGAGGGGGGTGGAGGGGGGTTTAGGGGATCAGACCGGAATAAATCCCCAAAACGCCTACCCTTCACCTTCCTAGTGCTTTCGCTGATAACACTAAAAAACTCAGTGTTGTATACTGGACTTGATGGTCCTAGATAAACAATCGTGGTACTATACGAGAAATAGCCCTGTTGCAGTAGTGAAATCCAGGCAGATAGGGTAAAGGCGGGATAGATGCCCCACTTTTTGAAATATCCTCCTAATTAAAAAAAAAAAACAATTTTATGTAAATAATGTCTATGAATTTAGCTAGTTTAATCCTTTATGTTTAACTGTGATTTGTATTTTTGGCCCTACAAATTACAGATTTTGCAAATTTTTGGTTTTTGTGGAACTCCTTTTTTGGGGATAGATACCTACCCGTATGGATAGTTGCCCCACCATGAAAATACTAAGAAGGATAGATGCCCTTCATACTGTATAAGCGAAAAACTCAACCAAACCTTTATGAGGTTTTAAGGACAATTGGTGTTTTAGCAGTAAAAAGCTACTCCTAAAACAGAAATTGTTTTCAAGAAACATGGGCCTAATAATGAAAAGCATTTTGCAGTTTTTAATTTTTTTTTTCAATTGTCATCGTTAGCATATAATTCTACATAATTTGAGATCAAATAAAATAACCATAACTGTCGGGATATTTCGTTTATCCCCATGGTATTTCTATCCATTTCGTCGAAAGCCGACTGCAATTATTCTGTAGTCCAAGAACATACTCGAGCTCGAACTCCTTCCTTTCTTTTGGATTTTCGTGGCATGTTTCTGCTACAATCACTAAAAAGTCCAAATACAAATATATTTAAACACATGAAAAATATAACAGAACACAAAAATATGTTCAAAATATACCCTAAAACCACATACCTATGGGTATACATGGTGTATGGAGGGATAGATGCCCCTAGGGGCACCTATACCTCGAAAAATCAGGGCAACTATCCTTTTTGATAGGGATAGATGCCCAAGTATTTTTTTTAATAAATAAAAAACAAAAGAGCAACTATTTACATCTAGATGCATACTTGATGAATCAGTTTATTGACGTAATAAATAATATAACGGAATTAATGACTACTTATAAAGTTATACAACAGCAAATACTAACCTTTAAGGACGCTATCACATTTTGAACTCGCTCAAGTTTAGGTATCTGAATCGCAACACAGCAACATTACGCGCACACACACATTGAAACCATTGTTCGCTCGATTTTTATACGTAACTTAACTAATCTTGGTACTTGAAGATATTTTTTTTTAATTTTGCTGGTATTTATTGAGTAAAGTTAGTTGTAAGTTCGCAATCGAATTTGGTAAGTGTTATTAGTACTTACTATCTGCGTGATAATCATGTTTTTAGTATTGTTGAAGTTCATCAGTCAACGTTCAACATCAGTTACGTTCATTACTAGGTACCCAAAAACGACCTTAACATTTTAGTATTACAAGGAACATCCACATTTATACCACAGTCTGCTGTTAGTTTGAAAAGATGTACCTAAGTACTTTTAAATATTATTTTTGATGTCAATTGTTGGAGTATTACATAATCAAATACTAGCCTGGGAGTTTATCGTAGTTTCGTTGTGATATTTAAAAATAATCATTCCCTTATGAAAACAGTAAGTATTTTATTTACTTAAAAATTAAAACAAAGTAAATCAAAAGTAATTTATTCAAATTAGGCTGAGAATCAGCACTTTTCGAATGTCAAAATTACAAAAGACAGTCCCCCAAAACGCCCGCCCTTCACTTCTTAGTGCTTTCGCTGGGAAGAAGTGACGCAACAAACTCCCCAGCAGCACAGCTGTCTTTTCACATAGAAAATATTTCATTGTACTACTACTATACTCCATAGGTTTAGGTAGCTAAATAAAGGTAAACAAAAAAACCACGCGACTTTGTTAACCGACTAAACGTAATACCAGTCTATTCAGTTGTCATGCTACGTCACAATTGTATTCTTCAATATAGCAACATTATAATTCACTAAAAAAATTACTGAATTGAAGAGTAAAACTGTGACGTAGCATGACAACTGGATATACTGGTATTATGAAGAAATTGGCCGTAAGTCGATTTGTCACAAACAAAAATCCGCCACCTTGAATAAAAAATGGATGTTATATTCGTAATCATCACCCCGAAAAACCCCAAAATCGACTATTAATATCGAATGTCTAAAAAAATATTTCTAATGTCTAAAATAATATAAAAGTCCGCCATATTGGATTTAGAGTGACGTCATTTTATTTTTCGAGTTATTCTCAGCAATCCCTTTCATTTGATATCCATATTGTAGGAGTGCCTTAAAAATAAGTAGTCCGCCATCTTGGGCGTTCCGCCATTTTGGATTTAGAATAACGTCACACAGCTAAACATGCATTGTCATCCAAACTAAACGTGCATACAAAATTTCAGCTCAATCGGTTGAAGATATCTGCTTCAAAATTTAGTTGCAAGAGTCCACCCGAACAAACATAGTTACATACATACATACATATATTGCAAGTTAAATAAAAGCTTGTAAAAATTACAACTAAGTATTTGTTTCTGAAACAAATACCAATAATCGTACTTAATTTTATTTCGGTCCGAAAAAGTATCAACTTCGTCCGACCTCAGTACACAACTCGGAACTCACTTTTTTACGTAATTATTTTTTGCGAGAAAGCGACACAGACGTGCTTCCACGAGCGCCTCTGAGCGCGGAATGACGAACCGCAAGTGTCCGCGGGTAGAAAATGTATGGAGAAATTTGAGAGCGTATCTTATTTGTCTCATAAATGAAAAAGTTATTTATTTATCTACAAAATATTTAGCTTGTCGTATAGAAGACTATATAAGCAACAATATCTTCTTATTTTTAAGTTAAAATATGCATTGGATTTAGCTATATAGGTCCTTATTCAAACCCCTTTTTATTAAATTTTTTGCGATTACTGTGATGGTAAAAACGTATTTGTGTGAAAATTTTGTATGGGGCTATTTAATTGTTATGGAGCCATTCTGGAGATGAATATATTATCTTTAATTTGAAACCAAGATATCCTTGCAGTTGCGACTCCAAGTTCATTAAAATGGTACCTGAAAAGCACTGTTATTCGTGGAAAAATGTGATAGCGTCCTTAATACTTTGACGTGTTTTTAAAGTTCGCCGCGGAGATGAATGCACACACAAGCGAAACACGTCCTCACCGCACGACGGCCCGTGGCTAACTGAGGTGCGGGGTGCCTGTGGCTCTTAGTTCAACTATTATTTCTTAGTCGCGAGTTTGGGAAGTTAGGTTTTTTGAAAATGAGGCAACTATCCCACTGGGGCCCATCTATCCCGCCTTTACCCTACCTAATAATTTTATTATTATCATTGTCGAAAATTGCTTACCTATTTAATCATTTTCACCTGAAGACGATCATGTAGATAAGATTTAAAAGTAGTAGGTAAGTAAGTATAACGCAGGACGGCTTAAAATGCAGCGAAATATTTTGATTATGTTTTTTATTATATTTTTATTACAGTGATTTGTACTCGTATCTATTCGGCGTAATTGCCGTTGACGATCATGTAGGTACTTAGATAAGATTTATAAGTAGTATGTACAACGCAGACTGGCTAAAAATGCAGCGAAATATTTTGATTATGTTCTTATAATAATAAATATCGGTAGGTACAGTCAACAAAAGAGATAAGTATGCAGGATCGTCGGATATAGTTGAAGTTTAGTAAGAAACCGATGTATGTTAGTTTTGAGAAAAAACACTTCTTTTACTTAAAATCAGCTCAGAGTGGCAAGCAACCCCATGCTTTATTTTATTTCCTGGAAAAAGAAGTGGGTCACCTATTTGAGCATCCCGGATCACTAGGAATCCTTGTACAGTCAGCTAAAAGATGGACAAGAATTCATTTGAATATAGTGCACAAGTAGTGTGTGTGCACTCACTCTACCCTCTCTCTCATAGACTAATGGGACGACAATCCGACACGACCGGAGAGAGATTAGGCGAATGCGATGCACCAGCTTAACGTGCTTTCCGAGGCACGGGGGTATCACACCGCCAACTTCCAAACTCCGGGCAATATCCCGGACATTTATGTTCGTATAACTCGTCAAAATGTAGGGAACAGCTGATTTTTTTTCGCGATTTCAGGTTTGGTCCCATAGTAAAAGTTGTTTGTTATCATGAGTACAATCACGTGTTTAGGTATCGGTCACTAATTACCAGTCACCATATAATTGTAATTAAGGCTTTTTGTTTATAAAAAAAAAATAGACAGGCACCCCAGTTTGCATCCATAACACACTTTCAATCACAATCCGAAGGATTTTGAAGGAAATTTCTAATCCATTGCTTCATATGTTTAAATTTTCGTCAGCTTGACAACGTATACTTAAGCATCTAAGCCTCCACCTTAGTTCATACAAAAATCTACAAACCTATTGCAACTAAAACGTCTTCTTAATCTACGCAAACGTAAAGCGAAGATGGCGGAGTTAATTGTCCCCGAGGGAGGCAAGTCTTTGTAAACAGCCGCCGGGCAATTTTCGTATCGGAGGCCGCCACGATTGCCCCGGATTGTACTTACCCGCTAATTTCGATAGCGACAGCAGAAAAAACGTTTTAAAATGTTGCTGGATTTCGTTTGGAAATCCAGTTCCTCATAAGGAACTGGGTATAAAGTTTCTCATCCTCCATAGAAAAGAGAGGACAATTAATCTTAGGACGTTGTATATGTAAGTAACGCTAGTCGTGTGTCGAACTTTGCTTGCGCGATGCAGGATTTACGTGACGTCGGTGTCATGCGTAGTTCGCATGTGCCCTTGTAGATGCCGCCACAAGCCACAACCCTTTTTTTTTTTTTTTTTTTAATACTTAAATTATTGTTTTTGCATGCTGTGTCTATCGCTTAATATTGTGCACTTGCCTCGTATGTTTGCTTGTGTTAATTTGGTTGAACAGTGTAACGATTGTAGATAGACCAATAAATAAATAAATACCATTTTGGTAATTGTATTGTAGGCTTACTCCTAAGGTGGTCTCGCCTGTAATGTTGTCGAGATCAGTCTCCCGCTAGTCTTCAAAGGCTTAAACATTTCGCTTCACTAAACTCCTCCAAACAGGTCTATTATTTACGTGTACTAGCAGCAATTAATAATTGTGTAAATAAGTGAATGCCGTGAGAACTACAGTTCATTAAATCTGTGAAGATGCCTCACCTATAACTGAGACTTATATGATTTGAAGACTGATAAGATACTATCTCCGATGAATTATTGGAGTCGTCTTAAGATATCGTAAATATCACCAGAATGAAATGTTATATTATGTTTGAAAAGCGACTTTGCTTTCTTACCGACCGTACCATTCGGCCACCAAAATTGCGTTCTCATTGAATTTATTTAACAAACGACATAAATTCCAAATTGGATATCGATTCGAGCGCTACTGCTGGCTGAGCATGAGGTCCTGGGTTCGATTCCCGGGTCAGGCAAAGTGTTATTGGGGTTTTCCAACTAGAATTTCTCTGTAGCAGCCCGGAGTTTGGATTTGGACCCGGTTGGTGGCAATAGGCCCCCCCTATTACATGGGACTTAATATAACCGGCGAAATGTGGGTCTCTACCTAACCCTGCCGGGAATGCAGGCGTGATTTTATGTTATGGATATCAATTAGCAGATCCAAATTAAAATATTTTAGCCCGATTAAATTGATAAAGTTGATTAATTAATTTCTAAATAAAAACTCGATAGCGATACAATGATAAAGTGTTTATGTACTGTACAGACGCCAGCACATCAAGCTACCCGAAACTGTCAAATTTTCCCAATTAACCTTGAACCTAATGCTTTAGCGATAAAGTTGAAAATCTATTTGACAGATTGTAGTAGCTTGATGTGCTGGCGTTTGTACAAAAAACTTGTGGGGTTGGGAGACCCTCAGCAGGAATGAAGTCGAAATTTAAATTCAAGATGGCGGCTGCGAAAATTTGAAAATGTCGAATTTTAAATATTCATAGCCTCCATCTTGGATTTACATTTTGACCTCACTCTCTCCCTATCTCACTCTCTTTTCATAAAACAATGCTATCAATATAACAAACATAATATTAGTAGTCGTAAGTACTTACTGCCACAAAAAAGGGTGCTCTTATTTAAATAACAGAAGCATGAATAAAAATAGCGTAAAATTCACGTGTTTTCTTCAAAAACTTTCTTTAGCGCCACTATAAATTTGTATCAACCTCTTTTACCGTCAACCAATGCATGATCTTTTAACAATAACTCTTTACTAAAAAGAAATAAGAACTAAATTACTCTAGCAATGTTGGGATAAGCTGCAGATTTATCTTTGTCGTTTCTAGCCAGTTGGGAGGTCCAGTCGTCATAGCTTGTCATAGGGTAGAGCCACCAAAGAGTGCGCATTTTATAAACTTTTATTTATTAAAAAATCAACTTAAAAATTACACTTTGTACTTCTTATTAATTTTAAGCTTTGGTCATTCAGGAATACAATTTTAAACTTTAATCTAAGGTAACCAGTCTCAAATAATTTTAAATAGTCTCAAACATAATACTCGTCCCGTGCGCACTCTTAGGGTGCTCTGTTGCAAAGAGTACGCAGTGACAACCCTTCATACAAGCTAAGAGTGCGCAAGAGAGCGAACTGAAGTCATCTGGTCCGGAGCAAGAGATTCTTTTAGGATTTCCTCTGTAAATACCAATTTTCTGTTAGATTTTCTTTTGTATTTACCCATCTCTTGGCAGTCCTGTGAAAAAATATTGTAAAAAATCTCAAAATAAAAACATGCTGTTCACATTTGCTTCATACAAGCTAAGAGTACGCATGCGTACTCTTTGGGTGCGTACTCTTACCTAATAAGTGTATTTTTTCATAAACCTCAAAATTATCGACAACAAGTGTAATGGCGACATAATCTCTCATAATAAACAAAGTTTGGAAGACAAGTTTCTAGAATAATAACAGTTTTTGTATTCAAATCAATAGCAAATCTTACAAAACAAGTTTAAAAATGATAAAAATTAAGATCAAACACTCCGAAAATCTATTTTTAGCTATAAAATTCAAAATAAATACCTTAGCGATGTGAATAGTTGTCCAACACTTTAACATAACATGTGCCACTGATAGGTGACAGTAGTGTTGCTATTTCATAATAAAATACATCTAATAAACGCACTGCGTACTCTTTGGTAGCGCGTACTCTTTGGTGGCTCTACTATATCTGCCATTGTATTCTAACAATAGATATCTATTGTTCACTGTATCGCAAAGTAATTACATTACTATAGAATAATTGATGTAAAAACGACCGATTGACATTTTAAATTCATGCAGACATTGGGATTATAAAGGAATCCATTTTGTTTTTACAACAATTTGAATAAAGAATGTTTTCGTATTAACTTCTGTCAAAGAATAAGCCGCTGCGTTCCCTTGAGTTTAAATGGGATTATAGAAATATTTGTGTTGAAGTTGCATTGGATTTATATATTTTAATGGTAAGTAAGTATACACAATAGTGAAACCGTGGTGCCGTATGATTGTAGATTTGCAATGGCCTACTATAGTAAGCAGAGACGAAGAAAAGGGACTATGCCAGACAAGCTGAGTGGATTTGAAGGTCGGCCTGGGAGACCCATGTCAAGCAGTGACGTGATATAGGCCTCTCCCACTCCACTCTATCACTCTCCTATCTCAGCCACCTTTTTAAGACTGACTGTGACGGACTGGGGGGCGTCCCTCACTACGCTTGCTGATACGCGCTCTCCACTCCAGGACTTGTCTGGTCCACCGGCCATGCGTCTTTCGACCAACATGGCCAGCCCACAGCCACTTCAGCTTACTTAGATACTTAGCAGCCGAGCTTAGCAAGAAAATATTGTAAAACTACTGACTAAACTGACTACTGACTGTCTGATGACTATGATAAAATTTACACATTCACTGCAAAATTAAACACAGCAATGCTGTTGATGACAGCGATAAGTCATCATCTGCCTAGCCTTTTTTTTACAGCGATAAGTATGGAACGAAATTTACTAGCGGTTGGTAGCTAAATATGCCAATATTTAGCTACCAACCGCTAGTAAATTTTCTCTTAGCGGCACTATTCTGACTGATTATTTGCTTTATCTACCCTTCAAACAAGAACCCAAAACATGCCGAAACCAAATATTTCAATCGTAGATTCGCCCTGGCGCGTCAAAATATGGTCGCGATACCAGGGGGCCTACACTCTCATGTCCGTCAACGAAGATACGGGCCCGTCCGAAAGTAATTCGCTACTTCGGAATGAATCCTTCTCCTGGTTAATTAACTTTTTCGGACATCGAAATTAAAGACAACTGTCAAATCGAGTTCTCATTCATTCTTAGTTCGGGCCTCGAAATAATGTTATATCCGTAGGTGATACGAATTAGGAATCCACACCAATGTCGCAGAGACTTGACTTTTCATGGAAACGCCATTATTATTGTATGAGCTCACTCTTCTCAGTATGGACACTTTTTCGCGCGAATTTATACGGCAAGGGCAAATCTAACGATTTAAATCTTTGGCCAAAACTCTGTTCGAACTAGCAGAACAACCATACTTGTTACCAAGGCAAGTAAAATCGACTGTAATAAGGTTAAATGTGTTACCGATTTTAATTTAATGATTATAAGGCCGAAACATTACTGCTCACAATAGTTTCCTATACGTATAACATCGGATTCCGACATCTCGACGACTATTAAAACTAAACACCACGTTATTGTAGTTGTGTGGTCTAAATTATAAATTCAAGCGAGTAGGTACAGCCCGATGCAAACTTTATGGCAGCTCGGAACATGAGGCGAGTCGCTGCGCAGTAACAAATTCAGGTGTCCGCGGGGGTGAGGGATGAGGTACTGCGCAGTGAGTAGCGCACTTCAGGAGGCCTACCACAAGCTCTTAACGCGATCCATTTTAGGATCTAAACTGAACTGTTCTTAAATAACCACCGACGGCCGCTATGGTCCACCAGAGGGACTAAGTGCGCAAAACAAACCATCTAACATAGAACATAGAATTTGCCTGATGGACTTGGACTTCCATTTGGAGCCGCACTTTGTTTGTTCTGTTATTTTAATTTGCTAAGTAGGTGCTACCGTAGTAGAAAAGAAAGTAAGTTTAATCGAAACTTCTGTCAAAGCTAATTGTAGATGGCGTCACCATAGCTACGTCCCTACGTTTCTTTTTCGGTGATTTTTATTCTAAATAAATAATTATTCGACATGGATAGTGTCAAAATTAAAAACCTTAAATATCGCTTATTTCCTCGTAATCACTTTCTTCAAAATATTTCCGACATAACTTCGACTGTTTAATTAAAATTACCGGCCCGCCCCAGCTTCGTACGGGTGCGGTTTTTTTTTTTAATCTCCAAAATTTTCTTTTAGGTTTGTATAACCTGGTCCTGGCAATACCGAACACAGCAAAAAAAATATTATTTAATTTAAGAATGAAAGAAAGAAAGAAAGAAAAAAAAGTTTGTTTGGTGCAGTCATTCGGAAGTTATGCGCGTACAGACATTTCGGCGACTTTGTTTTATACTATGTAGGTATGATTCTCTGAAAAACAACAACAAATAAAAAATCAAAACGAATATTGTTGCTTTAAAAAACAATATTCTAAGTTTAGGGTCTTCCGGAAAATGGTAGACTCAAATTCCCGAGCATTTAGAACCACAACAACGAGTCATTTTCGCAAAAATAAATCAAAACCACTTCATGCCTTGCATTATTAGCTCGTTTTGGGAACTAGCTACGACAGCACAATTTTGACAGTTGCCTTCCCCATCGGACGAGAATTGAGAGTGAAATTTCAAGAACGCGTCACGTTTAGGCACATTTCGTTACATGAGAGAGAAGAAAGATATAACTGTCTCTGTCTCTCATACTAAATCTCTCTTATTCTTTATTTGCTAAGAAGTTTCACTTCTATCACTTGTTCGGCGTTGCACGCGCAATTTTATTTAATATAGGTAATTATTGTAGATTCGTAAGTACTTGCCACCTGCTCGATAAATTAAGCATGAATTTTTAAAATAAATATTATGCACATAATTCGTGTTTATCATTTAACTGTGCATTAATGTGTTGCATTATTTCTTCTGTGTTGCACTAAATAAATGATTTATCTATCTATCTCGACACGACGAAAATAAGGAGTACTTATACGTAAAAAACCTTCAAAAGAACACAATACCCTCTACATCTCACACCGCACACCGATATTTACGAGTGTCGGTATCACCGCAGCGATCGGGCGTTGGCAAATGATGTTAATTTTCGAGTTTTACAGCGAAACAAAGCAATGGTTATCTAGCGAGGCATCGCTCACGAGTTGTGCCACGGTATCTAGCGGTAGGAGCTTCGACTTGTGACGTAAGGGCGGTGGGACACTTGGCCAAGTGACTGGAAATTATTTATGTACTAGCAGCGTCCCGCGGCTTCACCCGCATAAGTGTCGATGCCGTTGGAATATCGGGATAAAAAGTATCCTGTGTGTTATTCTGATGTATAAGCTATATTACTGTAAAGTTTCATCAGAATCAGTTCAGTAGTTTTTGCGTGAAAGAGTAACAAACATCCATCCATCCATCCTCACTCAAACTTTCGCATTTATAATATTAGTAGGATTTTATTAACCGTTTATCTACACACATTATAAGTGAAATCTTAGTTGCTCATCTTAGCACTATTTTAGAGTCTTTAAAAAAACCCACTTCAGTTATTGATAACGTCTTTTATCTATTACTAGGAGCACACAGAAGTGTACACTATTAATTAAGGATAATATCGACCTTCGACGAAAAATAGGCAGCTGACGTGGATACAGTCATTGTTTTTCCAATAAATTAATCAAATGACAATGATTAATCAACTGTGAAATCGCAGATTAATATGATTTTATAATCTCTTATTACGGTTGATTCCGCGTGATTGACGTTATGTTAATCTTCAGATAAACCCTTATTTATCATAATACCTAGGCGTCATCCGCAAGATGACAACAAAATAAAGACCTGCCACGTGCTTATCTTTGTTCTAGTCTGCTGACAAAGTCCGGTTCCAAAAATTTTCACTTCGTATAATGTGGCCCAGTCGTAACGGACCCAACTTACGAGTTTAGGTTCTGGGTTCGAACCCACCAGGCGCTTTTCTTTGTGTAAATAATTTCATCACCACTGCTCTCAAAACGGTTAAGGAAAACATCGTTAGGAAACCGGCATATCCCAGAAGGTTAGAACTAAAAATCCAAAGACATGTCACTATCAACTGGGCCCGCGTTGGTAGACTTATAGCCCACTCCCTCTCGAAGAGAGGGGGGCCTGTTTCTCAGCAGTGGGAACATCATAGGCAGATTATGCTATGCTAATGTCAACGGACTCCGAGACTTTACCATTAACTTTCATATCTTAAAAATTCATCATCATCTGCCTAGCCTTTTCCCAACTATCTTAAAAATTATATGATGATAAATAAAATAATTTCATATCTTAAAAGGAGGAACCGTGGCTAAATAATAACAGCCGCACAGGTCGATCGATCAGGTTAAGCTACGCTTGCCGCGGTTGGTCTGTGGATGGGTGACCATCTTTATACACCGAGACCCCTCCGTGCCTCGGAAAGCACGTTAAGCCGTTGGTCCCGGCTGTCATTCGTGGATTTTTGATAGTTGTTACAGGTTGTCAGAAGCCCGAAAGTCTGACAACCAGTCTTACCAAGCGGTATCGTATTACCCAATAACTCGGTTGTGGAGGTCAGATAGGCAGTCACTCCATGTAAAATACTGGTATTCAACTACATTCGGTTAGACTGGAAGCCGACCCCAACATAGTTGAGAAAAGGCTAGGCAGATGATGATCTTAAAAATGATAATTTGCCAATTAATTGAGGTAGTTATTCCATCAACGACAATAAGAGAAGTGGAAGATGTAAGAAACGATGGATTGACTGTGTGAAAGAAGATATGGCGGGAAAGGGATTGACTACTGAGACGACGACTAATAGAGAAGTATTGGATGAAGAAGCCATACTGCGCAGACCTCAAATAAATTGTAATAAGGAGAAGAGAATGATGATGACGATTCCACCATCAGTCGATATAGGTCTAAACTAATATTATAAAAAGGTTTTTGAAGTGAAACTTTAGGCGCGTTGGGCATTTTTTTAAATGGGAAAAAACCATTGAGCTCCTCAAGTTCAGAGTTGAGCTGCACGATTTTTGACAAATGCGTGCACTGACTGGACAGGTCGCGCAATCTGTGTGGTTCTTTCCTCAAAAGACCATATCAGACACCAATCTACATGGTCTTCACATGATCTGACCAAGATTTTGTCTGGACTTTAAAAGAGACTGTGACCTCTGAGTTTGTTTCGGCCTTTCTTCTCAGAGTAGTCAGATAGGAAACGCCAACCTCATCTAGCTTTAAAAAAATATGATTGACGTGTAAAAGTGTTTGTACAAACCTACTTACAGAAATAAATAATTTATCATTTAACCATTGAATTGGCGCCACTGTTACCATAACCGACATCGCTTCGGATGTGTTCGGCTGTCCTCGGGATGTACTAGGTTTTAATGTGTAGCGGTATCTACAACGCCACATGCGAACAACGCGTCATACTGACGTCACGCAAATCCTGCATCTCGCAAGCAGAGTTTACCGCGCAACTAGCATAGATACAACGGCCCGAAATGAATCATTGGGCAGTTGCCCGCCAGACACAACACCCGTCTGGTCGGAGGATCCTCCCTTTTCTATAGAGTATGAGTGAACTTTACACCCTGTTCCTCATCCCTCTATACTGGTGACCCCGAACATGAACGTCAGCGCAGCCTTCGTGCAAATACTTCAGCGTGACGTCATCATCATCACTCCCGCAAGCTTTAGAGCGGCGAGTCACCCAGCCAGCCCAGCACCCACGGCTTCAACGGGTATCCTGACCACCAGCATGCAGCGACCGCGCATACCTGGTCATCACCCTCAGCCTCATCAGCAACCTTGGCACAGCACACTGCACCTTCGGCCGGTCTACAAGCAGAGCCCTTAATAAGCCTCTCCTGGTCGACGCCAGCAGTCAGCCTCAACCCGGCGCTATACCTCATCCGACGCACTGGAGCATAACGCAGCGCCACCCCGACTCACTGGGGACATCTTCGCAGACAGTTCCGACTCACCGTGAACTATGCGGCAACCGGTTCCGACTCACTGGAACCTCAGCTGGCCTGGCAAGCATCGCAAGATACAAGACTCAGCCCACTATCGACCTCCGGTCTCCGGGGGGGAGTGATGTAGCGGTATCTACAACGCCACATGCGAACAACGCGTCATACTGACGTCACGCAAATCCTGCATCTCGCAAGCAGAGTTTACCGCGCAACTAGCATAGATACAACGGCCCGAAATGAATCATTGGGCAGTTGCCCGCCAGACACAACACCCGTCTGGTCGGAGGATCCTCCCTTTTCTATAGAGTATGAGTGAACTTTACACCCTGTTCCTCATCCCTCTATAAATGTATTTCCGATATGTCAGTGAGTGATGGCAAAGTATTCTGTTTGTGTTTTGTTTAAATATGACGATTCAAAAAATACACACGTAATTGTTCAAGTTTTCACTTCTGTCGGCACTCCCGGAGTGCCACTTTTTTTTTGTATGTTTGGTTGTTACGCTTTCACACTAAAACGGCTGAACGGATTTGGATGAAATTTGACATAAGGGTAGACCATGACCTAGAGAAGGACATACATATTTTTCACTATCAATACTTTTGTCAGTATAAAATATTGTACGCTTGTCTATCGCTTTCGAAGACTATTATTCTTCTTCTTTTCTAGTCGATGGTATGTGCTTTCCAGATTTATTAGGCCCAGTTTAGTCATTAGATAATAATGTAAATATAGTGCAATATCTTGTTATGCAATATGTTTTTGTATTCTGTTTGTAATCGATGATCTAATCACATTGCGCTAGTCCTTATCGGTATCGCAATAAGTGATTACGCGATCATTGGTATACAATCGTACAGATTTTGATTACACAAGTACTCGATCAAAGATATTAAATGACCGTGTCCCAGTGCACTTGAGCTCACCCCTAAATATAGCGATTTTTGCGAGTCACTGGTTTAATGTCAATAAACTACTACTTAACGAAAAAAAAACTAAATGTATTAAGTTTACGATACCCCACGTTAGACAAGTAGAAACTAGTGTTCTCATAAAGGATGAAGAGTTGAAACCCGAAGATACTACAGTATTCTTAGGCATTACTTTGGATGCCAAGCTTCAATGGGGCCCCCATATAGATAAATTGTCAAAAAAGCTTAGCTCTGCAGCATACGCCGTTAGGAAAATTCGTGATTTAACTTATTTGAGCCCGTTTAGTTTAGTTATTTTCATAGTGTGATGTCGTACGGTATTCTGTTGTGGGGAAATGCCGCCAATATTCAGACAATTTTTATTTTACAAAAAAGGGCAATTCGTTTAATTTATAAATTAAGTCCCAGACACTCCATCAGAGACAAATTTAAAGAGATTAATATAATGACTGTCCCTTCTCAGTGCATTTATGATAATCTTTTGTATGCACATAAAAATATTAATCTGTTTAAAAAATACAGTGATATCCATAACATAAATACTAGGAACAAACACAAATTTGTTGTTCCTACAACAAGGCTCAAGAAAATAGGTGGCTCGTTTAGATGCCAATGTATACGTTTTTATAATAAATTTCCTAGCCACATTCAAGAACTAATAAATTCAAATCTTTTATAAACCGAAAACTATGCCAGAAAGCTTATTATACTGTAAAAGACTATATTGAGGACAAATAGGCTTGAGATTGAGCTGCTCTAATAGGTTTAGACAGCGAATGTTGTTTTTATTATTTATTTTGCTATTTAATTTACACTTTATTTTTCTAAATATCATTTGCTTAAACAATGACGTGTACATTTACTGTATCAAGTATTATATATTTTAATTATTGTGAATGTGAGGACTATTTAGGTCATTGTTTCTGTTTTAATCATGGTTTGGCAGTTTGAGTAGTTTATGCGGCCTACCCGAATGTCCTGTCTTTGGTATTGTTCGTCAAATCGTTGAGCTCCTTAAGTTCTGAGTTGAGCTGCACGGTTACTGACAAATGCGTGCACTGACTGGACAGGTCCACTCAATCTGTGTGGTTCTTTCCTCAAAAGACCATTTCAGACACCAATCTACATGGTCTTCACATGATCTGACCAAGATTTTGTCTGGACTTTAAAAGAGACTGTGACCTCTGAGTTTGTTTCGGCCTTTCTTCTCAGAGTAGTCAGATAGGAAACGCCGACCTCATCTAGCTCAAAAAAAAATATGATTGACGTGTAAAAGTGTTTGTACAAACCTTCTTACAGAAATAAATCATTTATCATTTATCCGTTGGATATCCACATGACCGAAAAGAGCATAATTATATGCTCAAGGTGCAAGAAAAGGGTCTGAATGATAGACGATAAATTAATTACAATAACATACATTGGACGCAAAATAGATATTCTACTTGGATGGCTAATATACCTAAACTGCATCCGCGATTTATTTGCTAAAAATCTAAGCAAATATGAGTTTATGGAAAAATAACTTTAAATCCTACACAATAAAGTTCAGTTTACGCAAATTCAATATTTTTATAACTTTTTCAATGGTGCTAGTCTCTCTGAAATAACTTAATAACCATTAAAATAAAGTTGATATTTGTTTAACTTGAAATAATATTAATTTGAAACATAAATTTGAATAAACTTTACAGGGTGTCCCTATCGACGCGCAACGTTACCATGGAATCAGTTCCTGATTCTTAACCCGCAAGCGTAAAAAAAATTCGTTGGTTATTAAAAAAAATGCTATTTCATACACTTTTACCGCGCAGGTATTGGAATTTTCTATGAAACAGCTGTTTTTTTTTTTTAAACCGCTCTAAGGGCATCATGTCGTGCTGAACTCATGGTTATATAGTTTGCGCGTCGGTGTCCCTGCCACCCTATATTCCCAACTCCTAAAGCTTGTACCATCCCAGGCTCGGGAGACAAAAATACCACTACACGACAATGTTTGTAGTAGTTGTGGTAGAAAAAATGCCTGAGTACTAGAAATACTCATTGTGCCCAACACCTAATCGAGTGCAATCGGTGTACGAACACGCACGGCAGTCGCGGCCGAATTACGGCCAGCGATACGATCTCGGACGACAAATCGCACAACGACCGCACCACAGCCGCTCGTCCTTCGCTTCACGCTTCGCAAACTATCGGGACATCACTGAGATTATAGCTTCCCGCTTTCTTTTAGTAGATAGATAGTGTCGCGTTAGTAAGTTATTGTTTACGGGTTTGTTGAAACTTGAAAGATTGTTTCGTTTTCCTGCTGCAAGGAGTAGGTACGCGTTTCTTTTCCGTTTTCTTTATCAGCCGTTTGGAGTACATCGCTCTTGGTGGGTAAAGGTAGTTATTCTTCTGATTAACTCTTGAAAGTTTCGGTTTCTTAAACACACAACAGCTGTAACAACCTCTGTAGATACCTAATGTTTTAGGGCCTTCTGGAAAAAATATAGATGCGTAGTCTAATGCCTATTACTTTAGATTCCCATCTCAATGGAATCACAAGACACCAAGAGATTGTAAAACAACCTTAAAGACGGATAAGAGTGCTAATAGAGTACTGAGATATTTGATTTTCATTTCTAAATGTGTCGATTTCTTGTTTTAACTTTAATAAATACTTTATGATATAAACGTAAACTTTTTTATTTATCTCTCATTAACCCCACAAAATCAGTCACTAAAAATTTTTGTCCCTTCATAGCACCTCTCCCCTACATAAGCAATACCCAAGCTTACCTAACTATATCAAACCAACCCTTTCTTCAACTCTGACAAGCACAATGCCCTCTTTCAAGAACTTCCACAGCCAAGACATGTTCTGCGCTACAAAGCTACTCGCCATTGCGTGTTACCAGCCTATCAAGCGCGGTTGTATCTGCGGCACGTTATCTAGCCCTGTCCTGTAGATGCCTCGCGATACCAGCGTTAAGGCCAAAGGATACTGCCTACTTTTGTTAGTATGGCTTTTCGTTGGTGGGAACTTTTGTGTTTGATAGTGGAGTTCTGGTGAAATTATGTTTCACTGGGACATTACTTGGTATTGTTAAGTACAAAAATTTACATGCGATATCGAAAATGTTGAAAAAGTTATCCGGAAAAGAATCGGAGTATGCAAGCAGAAGTGGCAGTGGGATGGCCATGTTTGTCGAAAGACCGATGGCCGGTAGAACAGACGAGTCCTGGAGTAGAGACCGCGTATCGCCAAGCGTAGTGTGGGACGCCCCACAGCTGGATGGACCGACGACCTTAAGAAGGTGGCTGGGACAGACTGGATGCGGAAGGCGGAGGAGAGGGTGTTGTGGCGCAGCCTTGAAGAGGCCTATGTCCAGCAGTGGACTGCGATAGGCTGAGTTGATTAAGGTATAATCACGCATTGCAGACGAATGAAGTAATTTGTGCGCTGGAGGACGCTGTTAAAAACTCTACCATTACATGAAACTAGAGATCCCTTCCCTAAAAACTTACCTTTTTTCGAACATCTGAAGGCCAATTCTTGTAATTTAAAACGTTCAAAATCTAGTCGCAGTCTCATCGCGACAAACAAATGTCAAAAACTTGTCAAAATGTAGGGAAATCAGAGATATTTTTGACAGATTGAGACTGACATCAGACTGTGAACGTTCTTAAAATTACGAGAATTGCCCCTCAGAAAGAGTTGAGATCAAAACAAAACACGGCGTATGCACCGTAGAATCACATGGGATAAGTAAGAAAGACAGAATACTTATAAGAGAATTGGCACCCAAGAACTATGCGACATCAATAAGAAGCCAATATACCAGCAAGCAAGGACGATAAGTCAGCAACGTGACTGCTCTCAGTTGATGACCGTAGTCTGCAGTGATTGTGTGGCGGTCTGTCCGGCGGTAACAAATTAGCGGGCGTCTGTGACCGCCGTGGTCACGCGCACCCGACCTTGCAAGGAGTGTTACCAGTTGGCAGGAACGTTATTTTGGTTTATGGACCCGTCGTTTGAAACTACGTTAGCCCATGTCTTGAAGGACGTGGTCTTAAGAGTCACTATAGAGTACGCTACACCGGCCTAGTGTGTAATAATTGTGGGCTGCATCGGACCACGTCATCACGTCAGCGCCGGCTGTCGCTGAAAACCAGCGCTGGGGCTCTGTCTTGCATAGGGTCGCAGCAGAATGCTGAGCGATAGCCGTTTTGCGTGGATGTGACGCATGTTTCCCTTACCTTCTTTTTTATTTTAATTTTGTGTCATGTTAATTTTTGCGTCATTTCACCGCAAATTTTATATGTATTTTCTTTATTTCTTTACTATAAATGTTTTGCTGTTATAAAAAGTATCCTACATGTATTTTATTCCTGGACATAGAATCACAGTCCTCCAGACCGTATTTCGACCATGGCGGCCAATCCCAACGGAGACTAGCCGTCGGCACGGGAGATATTATGCATGCTCAGACACAGGTGCACTCCCTCTTCCCTCAGTCTCATTCCATAGTCTGACGGGACGGCACATAATCCGACACGACCGGAGAGAGATCAGGCGCAGGACCAACGGCTTAACGTGCTTTGCGAGACTTAGGGGTATCACACCGCCAACATCCGAACTCCGGGCTGTAACGGAGAAACTCCTAATGGAAAAACCCAATAACACTTTTCCCGACCTAGGAATCGAAACCTAGACCCCACGCTCAGCAGTCCAGCTTGCGACCACGAGACCAGCGGGGCATATAGCTCCGGGATAACACGACCAGCAAAATCTTGCTCTATAGTGTTTAGAAATGCAATATGACCTTCAAAAAGCTGGTCCACTTATAGTCCTCTTCACCGTATCCAGCGACAGCGACCCAGACCAATTTTCATTACTTTCGTGTGCTCTCTGATGACTTGCAAAACCAAATTTGGTCTTAAAAACCCACTCACACCATCATCTGCCTAGCCTTTTCCCAACTATGTTGGGGTCGGCTTCCAGTCTAACCGGATGCAGCTGAGTACCAGTATTTTACATGGAGCGACTGCCTATCTGACCTCCACAACCCAGTTACTGGATAATGCGATACTCCTTGGTAAGACTGGTTATCAGACTTTTGGGCTTCTGACTACCCGTAACGACTGTCAAAGATCCACGAATGACAGCCGGTACCAACGGCTTAACGTGCTTTCCGAGGCACGGAGGGGTCTTGGTATGTAAAGATGGTCACCCATCCACGGATCAACCGCGGCAAGCGTAGCTTAACCTGATCGATCGACCCACGCGGCTGCTATTACTTAGCCACAAGCCCCTCCAACTCACACCGTGCACAATATTCTAGGCAGAAAGATAGCTTCTGAGCTTTTGTGTCTCGCAGCCATATCTAGAAATCATCATAATAATATCATTGCTCACATCTACATAAGGCATAATTTTGAAATTGATAAATAATTATTTCGGTGCTTTGTCTCAGAACCTAGATGTAAATAAATTAATCCAATACAATGGCAATGAATTCGGATGAATTGGATTTCGTCTTTTATGGGACCAATAGCCACGATGTCTAATGAGTTATTATACCAAACTCGTTTGTGTGCCAAATGCCAATTCGAAAACAGTCACCGCGACTATTATATTGGAATGCTACTTAGGAGAAACCAAGATGTTTATTTATCGTCTTTTTTTTTGTAATGTGCGTTTTGTTTATGCAGAATAAATAATGTTTCTAACTTTTTGATGTGATAACTTATTTAGGCGCGTTGGGCATTTTTTGAGGGGAAACCATCGAATTCGCACCATTGTTACCGTAAACGACACCGCTTCGGATGTGTTCGGCTGTCCTCGGGATGTACCTACGCGGTTTTTATATATGTCAGTGAGTGCTGGCAAAGTATTCTGTTTGTGTTTTGTTTTCACATCTTTCGGCACTCCCGGAGTGCCACCGTTTTTTATTTTTGTTTACGACGGCAAATAACGTAGCGTCTTACAAGATTTAAAGCGGAATATTATTATTGCCATTTAACGGTTGTTGTAATAGTCCAAGCCTTTACTAATAAATAATAATAAATTAGGAATTGTCTCTATTGGTGTTAGTGAAGACGGGAATTTGATAGCAAACGAGATTCTCTGTCACAAAAACCAATGGCTAGGTACCTATTTTCAGGGTTCCACACTCAAAGGGTGCCAACCCGCTGTCCGTCCATCCGTCCGTCGTCCGTCACAGGGCTGTATATTTTGATCTGTAATAGATAGGAACACACTTGACATTTTTACAGAGTATGTACTACTATATCCGCTTTAACAACAATTAATTACAATAAAATAAAGTTAAAAATAAAAGGACGTCTCCGTACAAAAAACGTGTTTAAAAATATGCAATATTGTACGGTGTTACGGAACCCTTCGTGCGCGAGTCCAACTCGCATTTGGCCGCCTTTTTACCATTAATTTACCCGACAAGATACAGTCCAAACTAGGACGAACCCTTTCAAGATCGTTCACGATCGGTTGGCGGTAGATATCGCACGATTTACTGCTCTATTGGGCGATACATCGACTGCTGCGACACCGGCTCGCTACACCCGATAGATGGCGTTGGATACCTACTATGAGACTTGATTTATTTGTTTTGATCCTTTTTTGCTAACTGCTGCACCATTTCAGATAAGCTGTTTCGTCGTCGTTCGTCCGGTGTGACGTCACGTTCGTGGGTGATTACAGAGGTAGGTATTTAGGACAGCCTCGTTGAACTCGTGGTTTCAAGGGCTACTGCTGAGCATGAGGTCCACGGTTCTATTCTCAAGTCGGGCAAAGTGTTAAATCATTGGGTTTTGCCATTAATAATTTCTCAATAGCAGCCCGGAGTCTGGATTTGTGCATGGTTAATGCCAATAGACTCACCACCTATTACATGGGACTTAAACTTATCTAGCGAAATATGTACAGACGCCAGCACATCAAGCTACCCCAAACTGTCAAATTTTCCCAATCAACTTTGAACCTTATGCTTTAGGGATAAAGTTGAAAATCTATAAAGAAATATGACAGATTGTAGTAGCTTGATATGCTGGCGTCTGTACACACATATTTCGCCCTGCCTAACCCACCCGGGAAAACAGGCGTGATGGTCATAAAGAAATAAAGTACGTTTATTTGCATCATCATCATCATCATTCTAGCCTTTTCCCATCTATGTTGGGGTTGGCTTTCAATCTAACCGGATGCAGCTGAATACCAGTATTTTACATGGAGCAACTGCCTATCTGACCTCCACAGCCCAGTTACTGGGTAATACGATAGAACAGGATACTCTATAATATGTACACCATATAAATTAGAGACATAAATATATAAATTTTACAAAGGGTGACAATGGGCGGTCTTATCGCTAAGAGCGATCTTTTAAAGACAACCTTTGGATGGATTAAAAAGGGGATGGAGACAATACTACAGGTAGTCTGTGGTGTACCATTTACATAAACCTATACAATAAATACATACATACACAAACCATATACTTATCTACATATTTAAATAATAGTAATCATAAAACAAACACATAATAAATGACGTTTAAGGAGAGACTTACCCCCTTACTAATAAACGTATTATATCAGACTAGCTTCTGCCCGCGACTTCGTCCGTGTGAAATTTCACCCTCCCCCCCATTCACCCTCTTAGGGGTGGAATTTCGAAAAACCCTTTCTTAGTGCACCCCTAGACCTCATAAGGAACCTACATGCCAAGTTTGGAATCTCTAGACCCAGCGGTTTGGGCTGTGCGTTGATATGTCAGTCAGTCAGTTCTCCTTTTATATATATAGATGAATAGTTACACACAGATTTCTTTCTTTCAGTCCTCAGTAATTTGACTTTCGAAAGAAGAAGACAAAGCGTTGTGTAACTATACAGACACTATACAACGTTTATGGTAAGGGGGATAGTGTTTTTTTTACCATAATTGCACAGTTTTGCGTTCCTTTTACTTAATGAGGATCCTACGATAGTTTTGGCGTATATTTAATGTCCAGTGTTCATTAGGCGCCTCCCTCGTATTAAGCTAGCCAATATCTCATCAACGGTTACTTAATACGTTAATAATACTAAAAGGTAGCGGTAACTAACGATAAAAACATTTAACTGCCTTTAACTTCGATCTAAAGTAGGAAAACACAGCTACTCTAAAGTTCATTCACACAAATCACAACAGCGAGGAGTTATGAGCTAAATTATAAAGGGTGCACCACACGGTCGTCAGTGCTCAACTATAAAGTAGGTGAGTCAGAACACAGGCGGTCGGCTGCGTCTGCGCAAGACGGTAAGGTTGCCAGGGGAGAAAAACTTTTAGTCGTCACCACACGGTACAACACGTACCGTGTGTTGACGAGTGTAATAAAAAGTTTCAGACTTGTCCATAATCTTCCTGTGCCTATGACGTCGAAGAAAATGGCTGATATTGACAGGGAGCACCCTAATCAGTACTTAAAAAAGGAAAAAAATCCACTGTATAGGTAACTTTAGAAATAAATCCCATCACAGTAGCAACAGAGACATGGGAAAAGGTCGCAGGCGAAATAACTTCGCGGATATCAATTATTCTCAGCACAAAAAAAATATTACCCGACATGGAAAAAATATAAAAATGTACTAATACATTTCTGGGCACTGCCTAAGTCGAATTTTCCACTAACCGTTTCATCATTTGACAAAATACTTCTCTAAAATTAAGATCTAATATTACCTAGGTACTTACAAATCTTAGAACCCCTCCTTTGATCAGCCCTAGGTCCAAGTCGGCGTAAATTGAAAATCCTCGTGACGCTACGTGTCGGGATCAGATGCCCCGATAATGGCCATTGTTTGTTTTGCCTTTTACACTAGATAACTGCGATAATATAGCGAGCCGATATCTGCTACGATGGTTTGAATAGCAGGCGAAATTGGTATAATTATACAGGGTTATTGGAAAAACACCAACAACCTCTTAAGAGGTCATTGTACTCATCATTATGAACAACTTATACTATGGGACCAAACCTGAAATCGCGAAAAAAAAAATCAGCTGTTCCTTACATTTATGTTCGTACCTATAACTCGTCAAAATGTAGGGAACAGCTGATTTTTTTTTTCTCGATTTCAGGTTTGGTCCAATAGTCAAAATTGTTCATAATGATAAGTACAATGACCTCTTAAGAGGATGTTGGTGTTTTTTCAATAACCCTGTATATTCCAATCTAATTAAACGAGTTTCGTCTGAAAATCGCTGATGATTTTTGTTTAAAATGCGTTATTTGGTTGCGAAAAATGAAACCGGCATGTCATAGAACCAAAAATTCGAAGGCATGTGACATCTACCAATCCGCACTGGGCTCGCGTGGTAGATTACAGCCCTCTCCCTCTCACAGAGAGGAGGCCTGTGTCCCAGCAGTGAGAACATTATAGGCTGATTTTATGTAGGTATGTTATGTATAGCAATTTTATGGCAAAATTTGTTCCAAGGTCCAGAACAGGCGAACTCTCCTCTGTTTTCACTGATGTCTGGGGAGATGTGCAGCGCACAGCTGCAACCTACGAGCAAGCCAGCAAGGCGACGGAATTAGTCACTAACTTTGATAAGGATATCGGGTCTTAGAATATTTCACATCAAAACGACAACATTTCAATATTGATAAGTCACGTTATGATATTTATAATCTTATGTAAATCGGCCGTAACGTCCTGTAGGATTACATACAGGTCGTTACGGCCGATTTACATAAACTGAGTTTTAATTGAGCGTTAAGTACCTACTTATACTTAACGCTCAATTAAAACTCAGTTCTTTATCATTTAGGTAAGTACAAAGTAGGTTTCTTATCAAACCATATTGACTTGTATACCTAGACATCAGAAGTAAATTTTCATGGAAACCAAGTTCAGGAAGCTAGAATTGTTTTACCATGATCTGCCTAGCCTTTTCCCAACTATCTTAGGGTCGGCTTCCAGTCTAACAGGATGCAGCTGACTACCAGTATTTTACATGGAGCGACTGCCTATCTGACCTCCACAACCCAGTCATTGGGTAATACGATACGCCTAGAAAGTGCTGGTTATCAGATTTTCGAACTTGTGACTACCCGTAACGACTTAAGATCCACGAATGACAGCGGGACCAACGGCTTAACATGCTTTCCGAGGCACGGAGGGGTCTCGGCATGTAAAGATGGTCACTCTTTCAGAGACCAACCGCGGCAAGCGTAAATTCACCTGATCGATCGACCTGTGCGGCTGTTATTATTTTGCCACGGGCCCCTCCTAGATTTTTTACCATTTTCAAGAAATAAGCGTTAAATCGCGAAACAGACCTTTTCCTTTTTGTTAATCATCAATGGAAACAGTCTCGATCCCTTCAACGGAGTCAACCATTATTTCCAAGACCCACGATCTTCTACAGTATTTAATAACCTTGTAACTACCTATCCTGATTTACTTCCATGAAATAAATTCATTATATAGCACAACAGATGCTCGGACTTGCCTTCTTACGCGGTGACAGGTTGACAAGCAAGCTCTGCACGAAACAACGATACCACACCACTTTTGATACCAGAAAATAGGTCTTATATCGAAGCAGTAAGGTAAGGATGAAGTGTACGTTTAAAATGGTGCTGCAGTAAACTGGAGGTTAAAAGTTAACCACCCATCTGGTCCGCGTTCGGTGCACGATAAAGTTGAATTTGATGGAAATGCCTTCCTATAGGCTAACTACTATTGGAGCATTATTTTTGTTTCGATCTAGATCCCGTTTGTCATTTTTAGAAATTTTTCGTCGGTTGTCAATAAAACAATCAGTTGTTTCATAGAAAAGTGCAATCCCTACGTTGTCAAAATGTATGGAATATCATTTTTTTTTACTTTACCGACGAAAAATTTCATCATTCAGAGTCATACAGTACTGAATCCATGATAAGAGGTTGTGCGCCTATAGGTATAGTTTATGAGACTTGACCCCCCTCCCGCGGTCTTTTCGCCGCCCCTATGACGCCTGGTTCCGTCCCGCGCTCAGACCTCATACCGCTAAAGAGACCTAAAATCGTGTACTGCGCATATCAAACCAGGTGGTGTGTCAAGTTTCATATTTCGTGGCACGCTTTATAACTGCTCGCACTGAAAGGTAGGGGCTAAAATGTCTGAGCTTCGATTATGTCACATTACTCTGTACCAAAACTTGTAAGTAGTACCTACACATACATATTCAGCCTATAATTTACCCACTACTGGGAAACAGACCTCCTCTCGGTGAGAGGTAGTGGGCCGTAAACCACATCACGAGCCCAGTGCGGGTTGGTAGATGTCACATGTCTTCGAATTTTTGGTTCTAGGACATTCCCGGTTTCCTCACGATGTTTTGCTTCACCGTTTTGAGAGCAGTGGTGATGAAACAATTTACACAAAATAAAGCGCCGGTCTGGGTTCGAACCTACGATCTACAACTTGTAAGTCGCGGCCGTTACCACTGGGCCACCACTGCTGCGCACTCTTTAAAAGAAAGACAAAAATGCATGAAGATATTCCTATAATTTCTGACATAGAAACTACGCTTTAATATTAAGTCGTTATGTAAATATACATAAGTAACATGAACAAACGAAAATCATCCAGTTGACGCTTCCGGGCCGGTCCGGCATTGTTACGGGGCGAGGTCGCACGGACAGATAAGACGTCTAATTATACATAATTACTAGTTCAGGCCGAAACCTTCGCGGTAAGCGGCGAAGACAAGGCCGCGGGTTCAGTACCTACCTACCTACTTGTGGTCATTTGTAAATTGTCAAGATTAGTAACGCCTACTAAGAGGTTTAGTAAAATGGCTAGCTTTGTTTATGAATTCAATAAGGATATTAGCGATAGTAGCAACACAGAATAAAGCCCTCTATGACCTTAAAAAAATAGGTTCTAAAGAAAAATTTACTAAATCAAACATTTGTGCAAGAAGTCTGTTAATTGACTAAGGGCTGATTTTTCAATAGTCCGATAAGTAACATAATAGATATATCTGAAGAATAAATAAGTATGACAGTTTGACATAATTTCTATACAAAAGCTATCAAACCGCAATATTTATACGTACAGATAAAAATTAACTGACTAGGTATTTAAAAATCAGGCCTTAGTATTAAATTAGCAATCAGGTAAGGTAAGCAAGTTAAGCCATTGGTCCCGGCGGTCATTTGTGGATCTTTGGCAGTCGTTACGTGTCGTCCGAAGCCCTGAAGTCTGACAACCAGTCCAAGGGGTATCGTATTACCCAGTACCTAAGTTGTGGTCGTTGTGGAGGTCAGATAGGCAGTCGCTTCATGTAAAATACTGGTATTCAGCTACATCCGGTTAGACTGGAAGCTGACCCAAACATATTTGGGAAAAGGCTAGGCAGATAATGATGACTATAAGGTCCGTTATAAAGTATGCCTTCCTCTAGTCGTAGGAATCTTTTAGTCATCACGGAAAAGGAGGCCTCATTCCGGCAACCACACAGGACATGCAGTCAACTGAAAAGCATTCTAACATTTATTGAACACCTGCTGAAGAGATCCGCAGGAAAATCAAGGTATGGCCTGAAGAATTGCCAAACTTAAGTGGCAGAGGGTAGCACACATTCCTCGCAGAACAGATGGCCGTTGGGGCCGAAAGGTTCTGGAGTGGCAACCGCGTACCGGAAGACATAGCGTTGGCCACAAGGTGAACCGGTGGTTTTGTGGAGGCCGCAGGAATACGCTGGCTGCGGGAAACACAGAACGAGTCGAAATGGCGCTGCTTGGCCTATTTCCAGCAGTGGACATCTTTCGACTGAAATGATGATGATGAATTGAATCAGTAGGTAGGTACCCACCCTCTTTCATTTGATCTTTTAAGCGCTTGGCTAAATATCAAATGCAGTGCCCCTAGCGCGCGGCTACAAATCGATAAAATAATACCTACAATAAATAAGGAGGAGAAATCGTTGTATTGATTAAAATATTGTCAAAAAGTTTTTTTCTCTATTTGATAATGGTTTTAGTTGTACCAGGCAGTTAATAGGACAAAAATAGAACGAAAAAATTATGCATGTCTCTGTCGCATAAATACGACACGAGCGGTAGGGACACGGAAATGTGTGTCGCATAAATGCGACACAAGCTGTCAAAAGGTTAAATGTTCCCTTTGATGTTCAGCAGTCGTTTCAATATTCAAAAAACGGACAACGATATCACAATAGGTACATTGTAGTTAATATTGGTACACGTAGTACCTTAATTAACCCACGAAAACTTCAAAAGACCAAAGCGTTGCAACTTTTCACGTTCGCCCTCGTTTCTTTTTGCCAAATCTTGCGCGGACGGCGAAATACTCACGTTTTTGTACGGCCCAAACGTCAGGCGTGATGCATGTGCATGGACCAATGATTGAGACAATTACATACTTTGTAAAAAATGGAAGACCATGTCTTTGCAAATTGCGAAACGCTAATTGGCTGAAATCTCCAAGTGACGTAATAATTGGTCAAGTTCGAGTCGTACTGGAGGTTCTGTACCTATCTACCACTTATTTATTTGTTGTGATCTGGGAACTAAGTTTGACCAAAATATTGCTGTGCAGTGTGGTGAAGTAACTTTTATGATAAACATAGCATAGCATAATTAGCCTATAATGTTCCCACTGCTGGGACACAAGCCTCCTCTCGGTGAGAGGGAGTGGGCTGTACTGTAATCCACCACGCGAGCCCAGTGCGGGTTGGTAGATGTAAACATAGGTTAGGTTAATTATTTTAAACAGACGCCGCGCCGTTTAAAACAATTATGATATTAAGAAGGTATGCAATGGTGTTCTGGTAATATTAGGTACGACTTACAGCATTGAGAATTCAGTAGATAATAAAATAATACACTCCTCTTCCAGAGCTGGGTCGTTCTTTGGCCAAAGAATTAGCATTGTCATTCAACGTTCTACTGGGCACGTTTCCGGATGACAGCAATGAGGACGAGTACTTCGACGCCTAAGTGTCCATTGTTTTTGTATAAGTAGTTAGTTAATTAATTAATTTAGTAACAGGTGGCCTACCATGATCTAATTGAAAACGATTCAAAAACAAGACATTTCAGTTTAGGTTCCTAAACTGCATCGCTTGAGCTGCTCTATGGACGTCATGGTACCAAACAAGTATGAATGAAACCAAAACTTGCGACTCAGTTTGGGACAATCGCTGTCAGCAGATGGCACGGCCTAAACTGAATCGTTAAACTGACGAATTAGAAGAACAGTTCAGTTTAGGTCCTAAAATGGATCGCGTTAAAAAAAAGCTTGTGGTAGGCCTCCAGATAGGTAGTGTAAATAGTTAGTTAAAGTTATACATAGAATAATAATAAAATAATAAAAATCTTTATTGCTAGAAGAATGGGTACAGTAAATCTCCTTAAAAACAAACAAATTTGGTCTTATGTAATAATGTGCACTTAGATGTCAAAGGAGTGCTTCGGCACTCGTACTAGGATTACCTACCCTGTATCACGAATGCCATCAGAATCACAATAAATAATTCAAAATAAAAAATTAAATAAGTACACTCCTTTATTTATGTTATTCCGGCTTGAACCATTCAAAAATCAAAAACAACCACTCAAAGTTTCAGCACGAGTTTTTCCGCACAAAAGTAACTGTCCCGTTGTGAAACTCAACCAAAATTTGCACAAGTGATTAAGTACATAATAATTGAAAATACATTGTCAGCTTCATTGAAAGAATTTGCAACAATGTACAGTATTGTACAGCCAGGTCCCCGGTCCCTCACGACTGACGGAACAATGTTCGGACCACAGGGAGTCATTCTTACTTTATTAAGAAATTATTCGTAACTTTGTAGGAGTGTAATTACTATGAAATCACGAAAAAAAATCAGCTGTTTAATACAAAAGTTCAATACCTAATTGACCAAAATGTATGAAACAGCAGATTTTTTTTTCGTAATTTCAGAGTTAGTCCCATAGTGAAAATTGTTCAGTTCGATGGTCTAAATCGCCTCTTAAAGTTTGTCGGGTTATTTTTTTAACACTTTGTATAAATACAGTTTTAACTGTATTTTTTGAATCAATTACTTTTATTATAATTGTTGACGTTCAAAAGTGCCTTTAGTGTGCCTATTTGAAATAAATGATTTGACTTGGACTTTGACTTTTAAATAGTAAAGGTTGTCAACGTGGTACAACACGCAATCAAGAACATTGTTTCTTTGCAGTAGGTAGTACAAGCCACAGGTACAAGTATACTAACAAAAATAACCCCGTACATAACGCGTCATTACAACGCACGCTGCGTTATTGTGCGAATTAAAACAGGCATTGCGATCGCCAACGGGCGGGTCACGAGTTGCGTTTGTGTGCAGTTAATCATGCACCAGCAACGGTGAGCGGTGGGTTAAATACAGAACCTCCTTAGGAATCGTTTGAGTTTTCTATGACAGACTGCATGTGAAAAATCTGCTTACCCAACTGCGTGATAGCAAAGACTAGGTTATGTTTCTACAAGAGCTTTCTTGAGTTACTCTTGATTAATTATTGATACGCTTCAGTATTACCAGTCAAACCTACCTATTTAACCCTTTAACCGCCCGACTTCACATCAGTTGGCGTGCCCCCAGCGCCCGGCACAGTGAATCGAAAAATAAATACCTACAACAAAGAGGGATGTGCAATACTTAACTTTTCGATGTCGATATTTCGTTTTAATAACGACATTTGCACTACAAATCGACCAAGCTAAGTTTGCACCTCGCGTCGATTACATCACACTGACGCTTAGGTACAGGCTGCAAAAAGAATTCGCTATGACTTGTAAACAAATGTTTGTTAGATTTTACTTTGCATTTATTGTTTTTAACATTATATTATACATATGTACCTACACGGGTACACGCCGCATTCCAGCGAGGTGCAAACTTAGCTTGGTGGAGATATAGGTACCTACTACTTACCTTACGAAATTATTCGGCATTTTTCGCAAGCCAGTAAAACAAAAAGTGTTTAAAAATTTTAACGATTTATTAATTAGTACTTAGGCTATTCACAGTAAAATCAGTACAGAGAAGAAAAACTATTGAGAAATAAAAGTAGTGGTAGTGGTCATGATAAATTTCTGTCATGTGCATTTATCGACATACGAACGTAAAACTACATGCACAATCACAACGCTGATGGAAAATTCCAGAAGTCGGCACGCGTTTATGACGTAAGAAGCGGTCGTCTTTATCCGACCGTGGCGCAGGGCGTACTAACAAAGTAAGTTTCGGAACATGTAGGTTAGGGATGGGAACCATCAATTCAGTCGCTGACATTTCACAAGTAAATTTACTTAATTTTAAAGGAATTAAATGAAATACTCACAAATATTTGAAAAAAAAATGTTTTATTAACAATTGCTGTATTTGTTTTAAAGTAAATTAGTCTGTATAACGAGAAATATTTTGATTTATGTTTATTTTTGTATCGGTAAATCTTGGCATATGTTCCGTCCCTCATGTCGGATTTTGTCGTCATGGGCGTTGCACATCAATACAATTTTCTAAAAATAATGTTAGTAATTCATCTAACTTTGAACATTATTTTTAGGACTTCTAATTAAGAGACTTAAAGTGTATTAAACTGTAAATGATTACTTAGTTAACTATTTACCTAAAATAAACATATTTTTGATAGAATACAGCGTAATTAAATAACAAAGCTGATTAAACAAGCAGTGATATTTTGGTCGTAAATATACGACTCTGGCGAAATGGGCCCGAAAATATTTGTCGGATTAATCCGACGTAGGCGGTTAAAAGGTTAAAAAAAAACGGCCGATTTGTAATTTGTCGGAAGTCGCGTGGACAGGCCTCAAATCATGCATGGGCCGCCATATTTGACTGAGAGCAGTCGTGGCCCAGTGGTAACGCTCGCGATTAACGAGTTGTAGGTCGTAGGTTCGAATCCAGACAGGCGCTTTAATTTGTGTAAATTCACCATCACCACTGCTCTTAAACGGTGAAGGAAAATATCGTGAGGAAACCTACATGTTCTAGAACCAAAAATTCGAAGACATGTGACATCTACCTACCCGCACTGGGCCCGCGTGGTGGATTACGGACCACTCCCTCTCAGAGAGAGGAGGCCTGTGTCCCAACAGTGGGAACATTATAGGCTCATTTAGCTGATTAGGCTGTGTCGTTTGTAGTTATCGGTTACCCTGGACAAACGGCTTTAATGTTAAAAACAATCTGCAAATCAAATCTGATTATTGTTTTTGAATCGATCCAAAGTGATGTAACATTGCTTGATGCTGCAGTTGCGCGGCTCCGTATTGCTCACACTTTTTTAATAGGCACTTTCGACCTTGGTATTTCTGGACGAAGCCGTATTTAAAAATTTATGAAATACTAAACACGAATAAAAATACAAAACTTTATTTCAATTTACAACTTTTCTTATGCTTCAAAATCTCAACAGGAGTCATGTACAGATTTTGCTTACAAACTTCGCACTTATACTCTTTCGCATTAGGTTTAATTTCCCTTGAAGTTCTTGGAGCTTCTTCTTCCTTCTTCTGTTCTTTAGCTGAGCATGTAAAGTGTATGTGTTGTAACCTTTCTACGGGGGATAAGCAGACTGTTAGCTCGCAGTTGGTACAAGTCCAGGGTTCGCTGTAGGTTTCTTCATAATTTTTGGCGCTCCAAATTGTGTCGACGACGCTAGAAGATAGAATAGAAATAAGGATTAGTAAAATATTTCATTTTGCAGATAAATTTGAGATTATTTTTAAATAGAGTAAATTAAAAATAGGTTTTTTACTAGAAACATCTTAGCAACCCTTTTAGATCCAGTGATGATGGAATTTGCATTAATCTCCTTAGCAGCCGGACCCAGCGTCCTATTGATAAGCGATCGTCGCGCGAATATGCGATCTTCACGTGCACATGTCACTTTTTGTCCGAAAAACCGGAAAGCGCCCTCTGTCGGTGCACGCGTATTCACGTGACGATCCCTTTTAAATAGGACGCGACATAAGGTATGTCGTGCAAAGATGCGGTCGACACATAATTTGGCCTTAACGAGTAGGCCCGTCAAGTACGCGATTCGTATTTGTTTACGATACTATACTTGGACACTGTGGCCACTGGCAACAGTCGACTCTAGTCGACAGTAGCATTTTACCCTGAGTTTTATATGAACGAATCATATCTTATTTTTCTTGTCGCTGGCACGACTGTATTTCAGATCTTGTTGACTCATAAGTTCGCAGCTTCCACGGCGTCGTCGGTGACAGCACAGAGGTCACTTTGACTGCATTACATAGGTATATCCTATCCATGTATACTGCCGGATAGGAGTGTAGCGATGCCTTAGTGTCATCCCGTCGAGTCAACGAATCATATTAATTCGATCTATTGTGCTATGATTGCGCAAAAAGATTCTCAGACAATTAGGCGCCTTTTAAAAGAATCTTTAGAAAGAAAACTAGTCACTATCTATCTTCTATAGTAATAATAAGCTGAAAAGTTTGTTTGTTGTATGAACGCGATAATCTCTAAACCTACCAGTCGGATATGAAAAATCGTTTTGCATTTGATAGCCGAATTCTTGAGAAAGGCAATAGGCTATTTTTGCAACGGTGTGGGTCGGGGGAAGAAGAAATTTCACACGGACGAAGTCGCGGGCAGAAGCTAGTAAAAGATAAAAGCAATACTTACCAATTATAAACAACATTATCAGTTACATAGACCCCTCCTTTCTTCTCATGAGGTCTACAGACAAAGGTCTCGTCAAAGGGATTAGGTTCCACACTCGGGTGGGCCTCGTCATACCCATAGTATATGACCTTAAGGTCACCAGGTAACAGTCTCTTGATAGTATAGTATACTTCTGACGTCATGTAGGTACTCATATCGCAGGACAAGTCGTGTTGGATTTCTTCGTAAGATATTTTTGATAGTTTCTCCTTTTCGAGCTCGCTTTCTACTGATTTTGTTGGGTTTGCATCTGTAATAATAATGTAAATTTGATCAAGGGCTTGATCCAGAAAGCGATTCTTCTGGACGCGGCACGTATCGTTAGGAGGTTCCTCTTTCAGGAGCCCTGGCCACCGGTAGCTTGGACCCTGTTCCCGATACCGGTGGGCTACTATTTATTATATTTTTTAATGGTTTTTTTCTAAGTATTTGTTAAAATATTTCAAAATGTAAATTATATGTATATATGAAATAAAGGAAACATAGCTTTTCTATTTTTAGTGGCAAAACAAGTGACCATCAAACATTTCTCCCGAACTGACTTCCTTGTTGTTAGAGGATTGGAAAAGACAACACGCATTCTCATGATAATTATTTGCCTAAATGCACGACGTCCCCAGGGTCGCGTCACCAACAAAATGTATGGTTGGCTGCGTAACCAAGCGGACGCCAGCATAGCTATTCACAAACATACGATACGCTTTACAGAGTCGAACATCAAACAATGTTATCGAAGAAGTCCTCTAAACCCTGTTCACAAATCCGAAACCCGTTTATTTTAACAGTTTAAACCAAATAGACGACCGCTATTCATCCGACAGCTATTTGCTATCTGGGACGAGGCAAATCAGGTAACCAAAAATGTGTCATTTTCGATTCGGAAACCGTCGAATGGTTGTGAATAGCATTGCAGGTGAGCCACCCGCCATAGAACTGTATACATTTAGTTGGCAGTGCGACCTGGCGACGTCGCCATGGCGTCCTGTTGAGGTATGGGCCAAAGTACAGAACTTGTTGCTTTAAAGAAAATTACTATCAAAGGTTTACTAGAAAAAAAAAAACCATAACGATAACGCACTTACCTAAAATTCGTCGGTTTATCAGTTCATCCCACCTATGACGTAGTTTGACGGCTTTCAATAGTAAATTGAGTCCAGAATCAGGGTAAGGAAACTCTAATAACAGCCAAGAGTCACAGACGATCCTGCATAATAAAATAAAAAACTCTTCAGTAATCAAATGATTTTACTTAAATTAAATCTATCTATACAAATAAATGAAATTGGAGTGTCTGTTTGTAATATTAAAATAGCCGCTTTTTACTAAATGCACATGGTACATATACCAAAATATTTTTTTTTACAATTTTTGTCTGTCTGTCTGTTTGTTCTGGATAATCTTTGAAACGGCTGGACCGATTTTGACGGGACTGTCACTGGCAGATAGCTGATTTAAGGAGTAACTTAGGCTACTTGTATTTTAGAAAAAAACAGAAAAAAAACAAAAATGATTTGACGCGGACGAAGTCGCGGGCAGCAGCTAGTTTTAAATAAACAAATAATATTTAAATAAATTTGCAAAATATATTTCTATTCTATTCTAAAATCGTGATATATCTATCACCAACAGATCGTAAACGGTCTTGTAAAGGTTCGTCCTAGTTCGGACAGTATCTTATTGGGTAACCAAAGAAATGTCGAACGAAATTAATGGTAAAAAAGCGAACGGAACCCTTCGTGTGCGAGTTGGACTCGCATTCCGCACCACCGTGCAATATCTAAGACTACATTTTTTTCAGGCCGAAAAAACACGTTTTTTGTGTGTTACGTTATTTTATTTTATTTTTATTACTTGTTGTAGCCACCATAATCAGCCTATATTGTTCCCACTTCTGGGACACAGGCCTCCACTCTTCGAAAGGGAGTGGGGTATAATCTACCACGCGGGCCCAGTGCGGGTTGGCAGATGTCACATATCTTCGAATTTTTGGTTGTAGGACATGCCGGTTTCCTCCGTTTTGAGAGCAGTGGTGATGAAATAATTTACACAAAGTAAAGCGCCTGTCTGGGTTCGAACCTACGACCTAAAACTCGTAAGTCGCGGCTATTACCACTGGGCCACCACTGCTTTCATAGTAGTACACACTGAAAATTCCAAGTGTCTACCTAAGTATTACGATTCAAAAGATACAGCCCTGTGACAGACAGACGGACAGCGGAGTCTTAGTAATAGACCCAAGCGAAGCGGGAGCGTCAACAATGCGAAACTAAACGTGAACACCTGCGCGACTACAGCGTCACGTAGGTGTGTAAGGCACCATAGACAAACACGAGCAGCGTCTGCCGCGCGACTGACACTCCCGCATCGCACTCTCTTTGGTCGCACAGGTTTGGCCGAAGCTTTAAAGTATTAAAATGTATTTACCTCGTAAATCCAATATTGGTATCGATTGAATGCGCTAACAGTAGTAGAGTTTGAGCAGCAGGCATGCGCATAGAATTCACTATATATGGCTTAGTAGTCTCCAGGAGTGATCTGAAAGTAAAGTAAAATGTTTAATACACATATATACATACATAATTATATAAACTCACGCTTTCTTCCCACGGCATAATATACAGAACGCCACATGCTACAAAAAAAAAAGTTAAACATTTTCATATTTTTATCAGACTTCAAAAAAGGAGGTTCTGTTTACACATACATGGTGGCAGGGACTGATTCAACGCACAACCTATTACCGTGGATTTAGTAGATGATACTGGACGACTTACGAAAAAATTCTCGTCCACCAACCCCCCTGGGTTGAAATTTTTCATCATTAAAGAAAAAATCAGCTGTTTCCTACAAAAGTGCAAAACCTTCGCGGTCAAAATCTATGGAACAGCAAATTTTTTTTTCATTTTCATTCACAAGAGACGATCAATCAGGTAAAGCTACGCTTGCAGCGATCGGTTCGTGGAAGGGTGACCATCTTTACATACCGAGATCCCTCCGTGCCTTGGAAAGCACGTTCATGCGTTGGTCCCGGCTGTCATTCGTGGATCTTTAACAGTCGTTACGGGTCGTCAGAAGCCCGAAAGTCTGACAACCAATACCAAGGGGTCTTACCCAGTAACTGGGTTGTGGAGGTCAGATAGGCAGTCGCTCCACGTAAAATACTGGTATTCAGCTGTATTCTGTTAAACTAGAAGCCGAACCCAAAAATAGTTGGGAAAAGGCTAGGCAGTCAAGAATTTGTCGAGAATGATAAGATTTACTTACAAATAACACAATATCTGATGCTTAGAAGACACAGGCAGTTTCCCATCGTACCCCAGACCAACAGGCAGGTCTGTATGTATGTCTGCTTCAGTCAACTGTAGGATGCGAGATTGTTTGCCGAAGAGGGATGTAGGATGGAGGAAGACGAATGGTTTGCTCCATGTGTGGTACAGCTGTTCTCCTACTGACTGTGGATGGGAAATTTCAGATGTCAGCTCATATTATAACTGTTACTAGCTATGCCTGCGCCTTCGTTCGTGAGCATGTCGGAAAACGAATCGGATTTCATGGGTTTTCATTTTATTGCGCGGAACCCTAATTCATTTTCTAAACTCAAAGTTACTCCTTATAACATTAGCTATCTGCCAGCGAAAGTCCCGTCAAAATCGGTTCAGCCGTTTCGGAGATTAGCCGGAACAAACAGACAGACAAGAAGACACAGAGTTACTAAATTACGCGCCACTTGACTAAATTACTAACATAGTCCAAACCAGGCTTTTAGCACACCAGCTATCGTTTACACACAATCCACTATATCAGTAAACAATTATATCAGTTGCGGTATAGTTACTTGCCTTGAGATGATTAAAGTTGTCTGCGACAGCCACTTGCGGGTATAAAGCTCTACATAAAACCACCTGAAATTACAAAATATTATAATACTACGTAACATTTTAGAAATAATCGTAAAGCCTTTAAAACATATATAACACAACATAACATAATCAGCCTATAATGTTCCCACTGCTGGGACACAGGCCTCCTCTCGGTGAGAGGGAGTGGGCCGTAATCCACCACGCGGGCCCAGTGCGGGTTGGCAGATGTCACATGTCTTCGAATGTTTGGCTCTAGGACATGCCGGTTTCCTCACGATGTTTTCCTTCACCGTTTTGAGAGCAGTGGTGATGAAATAATACACAAAGTAAAGCGCCTGTCAGGGTTCGAACCTGCGACCTACAACTCGTAAGTCGCGGCCATTACCACTTGGCCACCACTGCTATTAAAACATACGATATCAGTAAATTTTACTGCTGCACATGAGCTTTGTTTATCAATCGTGCTACGATAGCGATTAGCGATTGTTTTTACTAATTTTGTAAATCGCAGATCTGCCCGCGTAGCATGACCACCATAGAAACGGATTTTTTCGGCGGAAGACTAGACAAAATGACAGATTGTAGAAAGATTTCTACCGTCTTAAGCATGGCGATGAAAAGAAGAAATGTTTATTTTCTAGTGTCAAGCATGACGACCACTTTTTCCTCTACTTTTGACACTTGGGGGTAAAAACATTTCTTCTCAACAAGGTGTCAAATAATCTACATCACATTCGACCTAGACAAGATTCTATGTATATCGATTTTAAGATTTGCTCCCCGTTGCTATGGAATGAAAAAATTCTTATAGTCTTTGTCTTCATAGAAACACGAGTCCACTGCTCATCGGAAATCTAGTACTATTGTTGATCGAAGGTGTTGTGGGTTTGTTGTTTAGCAAATAGGTAAGTAAACACAGAAATACATTTCATGTCTCTAACCTTCAACATAACGAGATCCCTTCCACTAGAAGCGCTAGAGCCCGCGATGAGCGACTGTATCCGTTGCGCGTCGTTCGTCATTCGAAACTCAACGTCCCGTATATCGATGGCGTCATCATTCTCGTTCGTATTCTCGTCTACGATCTCCCACGAGTCTATCTTGAGGCGCCTCTTGCGTTTTAGATCGTTGGCTGCTTTCTGTTTGAATTGCCTGAAATTAATTTATTTATTTATTTATTTATCCTCACACTGGAACGCCATACAGCAATTACACCAACGGAGTAAAAAATCACTTCATCTGCTGCTTTCCATCCATGCTGTGCGCGGTGGACATCGAACGAGTGGCGATGGATCACGCACGCTCACGCAGCGTCAAGACATCCATAACCCCATCACTCCTTCCATAAATTGCACACATTCATTGCGAATTTTTGAAACACAATGATTTTTCGAAGTAAATACATTAAAATTGAAAAAACGGAAACTTTTGAGAGGTGTCATCCTGCCTGACAGATGACAGAAAAAAATGAAATAAAAACCCTTTACCACTTCCTAGTGCTTTCGCTGAGAGGAAGTGACGCAACAAACTCCCCAGCAGATATAGTGCCCTCCAAAAGTCAGTTGACATTTTTCCATTTCAGCTGTTAATGATTTTTAATTCTAGTTTCAAATCCACAGAAATTATAAACGTCAACTAACTTTTGGCGACTGGCATTAAAGTATTTGACAGCTAAAACGGTAATCCCTATCTGAATTAGGGCGCATTCCACCAAACTTTTATACCTAGAATAAGTCTTATCCTGAGAATAAATTTTGAATTTTTGACAGTTTTATCATACTAGAACTGTCAGACGGCAATTTTATTCCACGAATAAAAGATATCTGACTTTGGTAAAATCAGCCCTTAGTCAATAAAAACGTTATAAAGTTCAAACATTTGAAACTAGAATTTATAATCATAATGTAGCTTTTGTAGATAAATATCTCGTAGCGGGTTAAATAAAAGACTTACCGCCTCGCATCTTTCAACTGCTTCATTTGACCGTGTCGTAGAACTCTCTCAGCCGCAGACATTGATTCAGGCTGTGGAGTTTCCATCAAATTGATAGTCTGGAGTGATAAAAAGAAATAAACATCTTGTAAAAAAACTATGAATCTCCGTGAAAAGATTAAAGTCCTCAACAATAGTAAGAGCTGTACCTGTAGGTTTGAAACTTTAGGAAGAACACATCTTTATTGGGGTAACAAGCTGGAATACACCTTAAATTAGTTGCAATAAGCTCCTAAGTTGTGCAGCAAGTTGAGTAAGTTCATACAGTCGTTGTTCTTCTATACCTAGTCGTCTACACCACGCTCTTCTTTCACTGGTGTTTTATTTCTCTCTGTATGGTAACTACAAGCTAAAATAAACCTTACCACACTTGCAATAAGCTCCTTAGCCGTGCAGCAAGTTGAGTAAGTTCATAAAGTCGTTATTCTTCTATACCTCGTCGTCTACACCGCGCTCTTCTTTCACTGGTGTTTTGCTTCTCTCTGTATGATAACTCCAAGCTAAAGTAAACCTTAACTCACTTGCAATAAGTTCCTAAGTTGTGCAGCCAATTTTGTAATTTCATACAGTCGTTGTTCTTCTATGCCTCGTCGTCTGCACCATGCTCGTCCGCCGCGAGTATCTCGTTTTTCTCTAAGCCAGGCGCAATATAAGGAGAGTAGGGTTAGAGGGTCGCCGTGGTCGGATTCATCTGGTCTGCGGGCGTTCTGGAATATTGAAGATTTTTTGGTTTCAAAAGGTACTTTATTTATTTAATGCTTTAAGCACATAAATGTACAGAGGCGGACTTAATGCCGTAGGCATTTTCTACCAGTCAACCTTTGGGTGATGCAAAGACAAACAGTGGTAGGTGCAATCATGAACATTGAGGAATACATATTTTAGATATAAAGATACGCATAAACTTAATAAAACTATGAATAAAAAAAATCTGCTGTTTAATAAAAAAGTTCAATACCTACTTGACCAAAATGTATGAAACAGCTGATTTTTTTTCGTGATTTCAGAGTTGGTCACATAGTGAAAGTTGTTCAGTTCGATGGTCTAAAGCACCTCTTAAAGTTTGTTGGGTTAATTTTGAAACACCTTATATATTTATTATTTTACTATGACGTGTCCTTCCGGAATGAATTCTCAAAACGATGGTGAAAACAGTATCAACAAACAATCCGATGCGTAGTTTAGAAGAACAACATTTATTCACACAGACCGACACGAAAAGCGACTTTTATTTAGGGACTAGCTATTGCCTGCGACTTCGTCTGCGATCCAGGATGAAAATAAGCTTAGATCCTTGTCCAGGTTATCGTCTACCCATGTGCTAAATTTCATTCAAATCCGTTCAGCCGTTTTAGCGTGAAAGCGTAACAAACAAACTCAGTTTCGCATTTATAATAACAGTTAGGATAATCTTACCTCACAATCAAAATCCCGATGCGCTCTCGTTGTATAAATAGACCGTATGCCTAAAGCAGCTGCAAGCGCGAGTGCCGAGTCCAGTTTGTATGGCGGCAGAGTGGCCGCGCCCACCACTAGTGTTTTAGCGAGGCACACCTCTACTGGCAAGTTGGCTAGAGTACGGCCGAGGGCTGTTAGCTTTTCGTTTGAGGTTAAGGCGCCCTGGAAAGTATGATTACATAATCAGCCTATAATGTCCCCACTGCTGGGACACAGGCCTCCTTTCAGTGTGAGGGAGTGGGCCGTAATCCACCACGCGGGCCCAGTGCGGGTTGGCAGATGTCACATGTCTTCGAATTTTTGGTTCTAAGACATGCCGGTTTCCTCACGATGTTTTCCTTCACCGTTTTGAGAGCAGTGGTGATGAAATAATTTACACAAAGTAAAGCGCCTGTCTGGATTCGAACCTACCACCTACAACTCGTAAGTTGCGGTCGTTACCACTTGGCCACCACTGCTCTATGGAAAGTATGATTAGTTGAATTGTAATAACCAGCTTTTTAATGAATGGCCAGTCAGGTGAAAAGTGTACCCCATATCTAGTACTAGCAGCGCCCCGCGGTTTCACCCGCATAAGTTTCGATCCCGTGAGAATATAGGTATAAAAACTATCCTATGTCCTTTTCCGGGACTCAAACTATCTCTATACCAAATTTCATCTAAATCGATTCAGCGGCAGCGGTTTAAGCGTGACGAGGTAACAGACACACTTTCGCATTTATAATATTAAGTATGGATTGTACTATGTTGATTTTGGGATTAATTCTTTTTCAATGACATATACGAATAACTACAAAATATAACATTTTAGAGTTTCATACCTGAAAAGGAAAAACGGAACCCTTATAAGATCACTTCGTTGTCCGTCTGTCAAGCCCCCTTTTCTCAGGAACGCGTGGAGTTAACAAGTCGGAATTAATATCAAATACTCAGGGCTGCAATCCCTTGAAGCAGTGAAAAAATCAAACTTCTAAGTTAAAGCAAACAGAAGCTACGGGCGTTTATGTTCCGTTTATGCCGCATATTTTGACACTCGCAAGGGAATTAAAACCTATAGGGTAATTCCCGTTGACCTAGAATCATGAAATTTGGCAAGAAGCAATTTTGTGTAGCACAAGTAAAGCAAAAAATCCGAAAACCGTAAATTTGTAGTTACATACCTACAAATTTGTACGGAACCCTCGTTGCGCGAGTCCGACTCACATTTAAGTGGTTTTTTTCAGTGAGAATCTCTATGAAGGTAAAACCGTGGGGCGTAGTTACTTGTTATATCAAAATTACTCATTATTGAACACTTACATGTTGCTTTAACTCCAGCAAAGCATTCTCCACGGCGTCTTCGGGCGGCGCGTCTAAGAACGGGAACCGTCTGACGTCACCGACGCCCAGCGAGCTCATCTGCAGTAACAGTGACGCTAGAGGTACTCGTGATACTTCTGGAGTACTGAACGACTCCATATCGTTGTACTGTTGTTCGGAGTATATGCGGTAGCAGACGCCGGGACCTGTGAAAGTGAGGTTATGTATCAACAAATTGGCCTGAAACTGTCTTAGGGCTGATTTTTCAATAGTCAAATAAATTTTATCTGAGGAATAAGTATAGAATTGATAGCTGTTGTATAGAAAATATGTAGAACGGGTCGCGTTACTTTAAAATTTAAAGCTCATAAATAAAAAACCATACTAGTTCAACATTTTATATTTATTAAGAATTAAGTAATGGTTAATTAAAGATTAACACAAATCAACAAATACCTACAAGTCACATGCATAATTAATTAAACGAGGAACAGGCACATCCATTACATTAATGTGGGGGTCGTGTGTGGTGTAGGGGGTCACGAAATATTATGATTCTAGGTCAACAGGAAGTACCCTATAGGTTTTGATTCCAGAATATAAACGCCCGTATCTTTTGATTGCGTTGACTTGAAAGTTTGATTTTTTCACTGCTTCCATTTCAGCCCTAATTTTTTTATATTAATTTCAACTTCATAACTCAACGCGTTCCTGAGAAAAAGGATCTTGACTGAGGGACAGACAGACGGACAACGAATTGATCTTACAAGGGTTCCGTTTTTCCTTTTGATACACAGAACCCTAAAAACAGCAATTCAATACATTCTGACCGCCGCGCCGCGTAGGTATTGCAGTTTTCTATAAAACAGCAGTTTTTTTTAAGTGGAAACTACTTTAGGCCCGTTGGGCATTTTTTGAGATGAGAAAAAAAACATTGAATTCGCGCCACTGTTACCGTAACCGACACCGCTTCGGATGTGTTCTGCTGTCCTCGAGAAGTACTCGGTATTAATGTGTATCCGATATGTCAGTGAGTGATGGCAATTTTTAACTGACGAAAAATTTCTATGCTAGTCTAGAATCATGTGCTGAATTCAATGGTTGCAGTTTGCGCGTTGCATGTTACCTGTACGACCAGCACGCCCTTTCCTTTGGTCAGCACTTGCTTTTGATATCCAAAATTCTTTCAACCTCTGCATTTTTGTTGTTGAATCATAACTCATTTCTTTGGCCTAGAATAAGGTTATAACAATGTGAATTATGACGCTCTTTTTTATGTCACCTAAAAGGTTAGTGGGATTAATATTAAGCTAAATAATTGTATAATAAGTCTAGCTTCTGCACGCGACTTCTTCGCGTGAAATTTATTGTTCCCCGACCCACCCCATCGCATCGCATCGCCTGCCCGCGCTATTACTTCGTTTTCGCTCAGCGATCTCTCTGCCTTTTTTTATTTTGCTCGGCTCCTAAGGGTCCTAGCGTGTGGGAGGCAGTCACCTCCTTCTGCGAAGCAGTCATGCTAGCGAAGGAGGTGGCGGGACGGCTGAGGGAGAGAGCCGCACGTCTCAGCCGCCGCGGGAGACGCTACGGGCGTCGGGAGCCGCGTGACGACTCCCGGCCACCGTAGGCGCGGGCCTGCGGACGGAGAGTAATGGGTAGCTCACTGTCCGATCGAAGTATGTGTTCCACGCGCGCCTCAAAGAGATGTCAGCATAAGGGAAGGTGCCCGTTAGGGCCGAAGCCTGCCGGGGCAGCGGGATTGTCCGAAAGGGTTACCGTTGCCCCGGAACATAAAGGGCTAAGGAAGGAACACGGGTGGGTTTTAGTCAGTAAGAGTCTGACAATCCCTTCCGCTCCGTCCAGAGCGGGAGGAGTCATTAGATGATTTCCCAACCAAAAAAAAAAAAAGGGTCATAGCGTGATGTTAAGTAGCCTATAGCCATCCTCAAGAATCGGGCTATCAAATGCAAAACTAATTTTTCATGGTGGATTTCAAATCTCAGCTTACCTTGCCAGAATCAACCACAAATCGTACACCGTCAATGGTAACAGAAGTTTCTGCTATGTTAGTAGATACGATGCACTTTCTAACTCCGTCTGGTGGGTAGTCAAACACCTAAAAATGGCAAACAAATTGTTCAGCAAGTAATCTACGATTTTGGTTTACTGCAAATCTCTAATTCGACACTTATTTTGGAATTAATATAGAAGAGTTAGAGGTATATATTATCCATACTTATATCGACGCTTGAAAGGCAAAATTGAATAAGCGATATCGGACTAACTTTACAGGCGAACAATTTAAAGATTAACTGTTCAGAATAAAAAAATTATATTTCCAAAATAGTACCTGCCAGAGGTAGCAAGAGACAGGAGAAAATGGAAAGACGGAAGGGAGGCCTTTGCCCTGCAGTGGGACATAACAGGCTCATAATAATAATACCTAATAATTACGGCTGTGTGGGATGATTACAAGAGTTTAAATGTTTTTTTTTTTTCTGAAACTTTTATCCGTTCTCCTGTAAAGTTAGCCATATGTCGCTTAGTAAATTTTGCCTTTCAAGCGTCGATATAATATTATAAATGCGAAACTGTGTATGTCTGTCTGTCTGTTACCTCTTCACGCTTAAATCGCTGAACCGATTTAGATGAAATTTGGTAAAGAGATAGTTTCAGTCCCGGGAGAGGACATAAGATAGTTTTTATCCCGATATTCACTGATGAAAGATGAAACTTATGCGGGTGAAACCGCGGGGCGCTGTTAGTCTATGTATATATCCATCTCAAAAATCCACCCTTTACCCTTACTCATCCTTACATTTATCCGTTGTCGCTACAAGAAAACGGTCTTAGGAGATTGTCCATAACGTTTTGAGACATCTTAATCTAGAAGGACTTGGGGGAGGCGATAGGAATACCTTATCCTGTTCAGCAAGTGACAATCCACTGTGAAGCGGCAACACAATCCAGTGCTTAGTCTTTTCTGCGTACTGCTGAGCTGCATCACATATAGCAGTAATTTCTTGGACGCCTGACATAAATATTAGCAAATCGCCTCTCTCGTCACCTGCAACGAATAGTATTTTATTAGTCTGACCACTTACTCGAGTGCAACGAAACGAACACCAATTGGGATTTTTCTCTGCACGACCGACGACGACATATTGACCAAAACATTTACGTGTTTAAAAAAGTCATTTCACTTCAATAGCAAAAAAAAATTCTATGAATGGCCAAAGAAATGATGGCTGTGTGAATGATGATACTTATGGCTAGAAAGGGGGTGACTACCGAAATGGCGGCTAATAGAGAAGTATGGAAGAAAAATACATGTTACGCCGACCCCACGTATATTGGGATACCGTCAGGAGAATGATGAAGAACAAAAATGCTGTAATTAATTATAAAAGAAAGATAATTACGTGGATATTTATTGTCAATAAGCTGCATGACCTGAACATAAGGTTGTGCATCAAGTCGGTCATCTCTTGTTGGCTTGTTTTCAATTAATATTGGCTTGTAATTTAATTGTATAGGAAATAGACGACCTGGCACCTGAAAAAATATAGAATATCTAATGCTTTATTCATATCTTGTCTTAACAAAGAAAAAAGTAAGTACCCCCACTCTCGCATTGTGGGTGTAGAAAATAGAAAATTACGACCGCGACACATTGACAATTCTTTTGAAAAATACTTAAATTACACTTATAACCTCACAAAAAAAAACTTATTTTACGTCCATGAAGACGCTAATGAAGGGTGATCTGTCGATCTCCCTGAAGTGCAAACTCATCGACATGTGTATTCTGCCCGTCCTAACCTACGGTGCTCAGACCTGGTCGCTCACAGAGTTGCAAAATGTCCGCCTTGGAGTTTTCCAAAGGGCGATGGAACGCAGCATTCTGGAGGTATAGAGACAGGACAAAATTCGAAACACCACGCTGCATTATAAAACCGTCATAATAGACGTAGGGAATAAGGCTGCCAGGCTCAAACAGGATTGGGTGGGTCACATTAGCCATATGCAGGATAACCTCTGGGCAAATGTCTCTACACAATGGGTGGCTGAAGATGGACGGCGCCGCTGAGGTCGGCCCAGAAAGCGGTGGCGTAATGACATGGACGCGTACCGCGAGGACTGGTTCGAAATGGCGCGGGAAAAGAGTCCTTGTAGGACTTGGGAGAGGCCCTTGTGTACCCCTAGGCCCAATTCCAAATATTCTGGTCAACACATTCGATGCAGCAGTATTTGTTGAGTAATAAAGTCGAAACGAAGCAATTTCTACACATATTCGGCTTCCATTTGGTTCGTGCCTTTTCTCGGCTTTCTCCCGAACATAATATAGATCTAAATAATATTCGATTTTGCCGTCCACCTGTGCCGAATCATGCCGACCCGAACAAATGTCTAGCTAGCACCCCATACCAAAACAGTGAAGAGTGGGGCACTCGTCACTATTCTGAATTCTGATACCTCATCGATAAACATGAGATCACGATTTCGTTGTATCTTACCTGAATAACAACAGCAGATTCGGCAGCAAAATAATCTTCAAACAGCTTAATATTAATAGTTGCAGACATGAGCACCAATTTGATATCTTTACGAGTATGTATAAGGCACTTCAATATACCCAATAAGAAATCTCCCATCAAATGTCTTTCGTGGACCTCATCTAGTATGATGACGTCATAGTTTGGTAGGTTTTCTGAAGCCATCTGAAAATTTTAATACATAAGAAGATTAAATTAGGAGGGGTTCGTGGCTAAATAATAACAGCCGCACAGGTCGATCGGTCAGGTTAAGCTACGCTTGCCGCGGTTGGTCTGTGGATGGGTGACCATCTTTACATACTGAGACCCCTCCGTGCCTCGGAAAGCACGTTAAGCCGTTGGTCCCGGCTGTCATTCGTGGATCTTTGACAGTCGTTACGGGTAGTCAGAAGCCCGAAAGTCTGACAACCAGTCTTACCAAGGGGTATCGTATTACCCAGTAACTGGGTTGTGGAGGTCAGATAGGCAGTCGCTCCATGTAAAATACTGGTATTCAGCTGCATCCGGTTAGACTGGAAGCCGACCCCAACATAGTTGGGAAAAGGCTAGGCAGATGATGAAGAAGATTAAATTATTGATGTCGTTTATTTTCGCTTGCTGTTGTATTTTGAGCCTTAGTAAAGTATCATAATAGGTGTGTGGGTTAGAGTCAAAATAAACAATGATTTAAAAAAAAATGTTAGGTGTTATATTTCAGTTTCTATGGCTTCATCGTGCAATTTTGTACTTAGTGACACTAATGATAAAGTACATTTCGCAATGCCATCAGAAAGTCTTCTGCTCAGATTTTTTTGTTAGTTAGCTAAAATGTACTGTACCTGACCTGTCTAAGCAGTAGTCCTTCAGTGATGAAACATATCTTAGTATCAGCAGTCTTGCTTTTCTCAAATCTGATCTGATAACCAACTTTACTTTCAAACTGCGTTAGCATTTCATACGCCACTCGCTTTGATAGCGACACACAGGCTATCCTCCTTGGCTGAGTACATGCTGTCAACATAAATTATAATATTGTAGCGGTATCTACAACGCCACATGCGAACAACGCGTCATACTGACGTCACGCAAATCCTGCATCTCGCAAGCAGAGTTTACCGCGCAACTAACATAAATACAACGGCCCGACATGAATCATCGGGCAGTTGCCCGCCAGACGCAACACCCGTCTCAACCCGTCAACAACAACGATCCTCCCTTTTCTATAGAGTATGAGTGAACTTTACACCCTGTTCCTCATACCTCTATACTGGCAATAATTATAATCAGCCTTTAATGTTCCCACTGCTGGGACACAGACGTCCTCTCGGTGAGAAGGAGTGGGTCATAATCCACCACGCGGGCCCAGTGCGGGTTGGTAGATCTCACATGTCTTCGAATTTTTGGTTCTACAACATGCTGATTTCCTCACGATGTTTAGCTTCACCGTTGTGAGAGCAGTGGTGATGAAATAATTTACACAAAGTAAAGCGCTTGTCTGGGTTCAAACCTCTGACCTACAACTCGTAAGTCAAGGCCGTTACTACTGGGCCACCACTGCTTTTCTCTCTCTTGCAAAAATTATAAATTCTCCGTGAAATGAATAAAATAGTATTTGTAGTGTGTTGCATCTCATCCCTATCAGTGGCAAAGGTACCATACAACTCGATTCTCACCGGCTTCCCTTCGAAAATTCATAACATAACCACTCTGTAGTCAATTCATCATAGAAATTTTCTTTTGGCGTTTTTTTTTTGCTCTGGCCTACCTCTGTCATAAATTCACCCTTCGCCACTGATCCCTATTATTGTCTTTTGCGGCTGATCCAACTCAACATGTAAGCCGAGGCATTACACGGTAGCATTCAAGCAATACACTTATTCATTTGGTCTATCTAACACCCACCAGTAATTCCCGTTCCATATAAACGAGGTGGGCACTGCGATTATATGCGGTAAACATGACACAGAGAAAGAACACAAACCCAAAAACCGACCAAGTGCGAGTCGGACTCGCAAACGAAGGGTTCCGTACCACAAGGAAAAAAAACGGCAAAACAATCACGTCTCTTGTATGGGAGCCCCCCTTAAATATTTATTTTATTTTGTTTTTAGTATTTGTTGTTATAGCGGCAACAGAAATACATAATTTGTGAAAATTTCAAATGTCTAGCTATCGCGGTTCTTGACATACAGCCTGGTGAAAGACAGACAGCAGAGCAGTAATAGGGTCCCGTTTTTACCCTTTGGGTACGGAACCTTAAAAAGAACAAGTACGGAGAAAATATGTGTCACATCCACACAATATTCATCATCATTCAGCATAATGAAACAACGTACCAATACTTTGAAACCCAGCTTCATGTAAGTACTGCGGCACTTGTGTGGACTTGCCACATCCCGTGTCACCTGCAACAACCACTACCCTCTCATTTTGAACAGCTGACACAATCTCATTCCTGAAACAAATAAGGTTATTCTTTCCAGTCATGTTTTTTTATTATTAGTGATGGGAATAAAGGTATATGACTACGGCTGTTTTTCTATTGTAATAAAAATTATGTTGACTCTTGTCCCTTTCTACTTAGTGTGTCAATGGCAAAAAGAAAAGAAAAAATATATTTAATTTTTAGAATTTGTTTGGTCCAAAATTCAGCAGCACAAATACCAGCGATTGGTTCCTCACGGTGACAGGGCATGAGATGCATGATGGGAGGTAAGTCATTGTCTGTGGTTACACGCAGCACACACTCTGGAGATCCAAGCCGTCCATGGACCCCCACATGTGGAGGATGTCCTTGCTGTGGCCTACTTGGGTACGAAGACTAATTAAGGTTTTCCAAGTAGGCCACGGAAACTTGTACCCAGATGGGAGGCTCTCTGATGGTTCAATAAAGAAAACAGGAGGTTTAAGCAGTTCTTGCCGAAGATCATATCCTCCTGTGGAGGGATTGCCACCGGCTGGACTCACGCACCCAAGAGAATCACATTACATACTATTGTCCCTTTGAAACAAATTAACTATTCATTGATAAAAAAATATAAAAGTTTTTATTGTGAGAACAGAACACCATGAAGACAGTGGTTGCCCACGTCCAGAGCAGCAGTGGCCTAGTACAAGTACAACCCAACAATTACGTAAGGCAACCCCGGCTTACGAGTTACAGGTTTGGGTTTGAACCCAAGCAGGCGCTCTACTTTTCATAAATTATTTCATCTCCACTGCCCTCAAAACGGTGAAGGAAAACATTGTGAGGAAACAGGTATGTCCGGCGGCCTAGAACCAAAAATTCAGACATGTGACATCCACCAACACAAACTAGCCCACTTGGTGGATTACGGCCCAATCCTTTTCATAGAGAGGAGGCCTGTATCCCAGCAATAGGAACTTAATAGGCTGATTATACTATTTATGTTTTTAAACTTAGTTTTTTTTTGTGGGACACAATGAGATAATTCTAGTCATGACATGAAAAAAACATAACAGATACCTATACTTTGCAACAGGCAAATCCTTCTGCGCTTGTCTCAATTTTTTAAGCTTATCAAACTTCTCCTTATTCTTAAAATCAATGTAAATAGATACAATATTCATGAATGCTTGAAACAATTTTTTATCCAATTTCTTTCTGTCTTTGTCATAACATACAGTGTCCACATATTTTATGGTACTTGTAAAGTTAATGCAGTGAAATTTGGAGAAGATCTGAGAAGATTCTTCACTGTTTTCTTCGGGTCCATAGTCAATAATAGGTTTGCTGGCTTTTTTTAAAGTCGCTTCGTATTTCTTCAGAAACACCCAAAAGTCGTCAAGATTATTCACAACAGTGTTACTTTCACTACTAGACAGTATTATTTTATTTAAATCTCGCTTGTAGTTTGTAAAACTAAAGTCTTCTTCGATATTGTGAGACGTTGAAGGAACAGGGCTTGTTTTTCGAACTTTGTGTCTATCTCTATCGTGGGAACGTGAACGCCTTCGTTTGTAATAATTACTTCTGCAAGGAGAAGGGCTTCGACCCATTTTTTATTTATAATTAATTTCACAATCATAACAAAACAGCTCAAGATATTATGGGACAAATTGACAGACACTATTATGAATTTATGACATATGACTTAAGATGACATACCATTGAGGTACATTGTATGTCAATGTGACATACCAATGACATTATGACAGTGACATTTGAAGTAGGCATTTGTTTTTTTTTAATCGAAGTCTTAGGCCTTTGCACAACATTTTTTTTTTGCTATCTTATAAATATTGTGTCCCGCTGCTGAGCAAAGGCCTCCACTTTTTCCTTCCAAACCTCTATCTTGCATGCATGCATCTTATAGTACTAATTATATCCACGGTATCATTAAATCCGATAACTAACCATTACGACTTATTATGACGCCGCGTGTGTCTTAACATTATACTTGTAACTGTTATCAACATCACTAAACTTTTCGGCGCTAAGGTTACCGCGAAATTCAAATCATGAAATTACGATTCTGTTAAGACGTTAGGTCGTATGAATGTGAAATGATTCTATATTACTGATTAATCAGATAAACATCAACTTATTTCCCTAAATTAGAGGGAGTCGCACTGCGCCCGCTACGCGTTACGTCCGTTTATAGCCCTATTGTATTCACGATGATGCATTTTTCTCGGATCTGTCGCGTTACAGCCGTTCTACCTAAAGTACACTCAACGCTAAAAGTGCTTGTGATTAGAAAAATATCACACATACCAAATTAACATTTTGTGAAGCATCGTACTAGGCGAGCAGACTTATCAGGAGATGGTTTTTGTCTATTATATCTATTTTGAATATTGTATGTTTTGGCAATATTATTGCGAGTATAGTGGCGGCTTTAGTCAGATGGTTAAATTAATGTTTAATTTGTTGCATTTTGCCCCCCTATCAGCTTCTGATGGATATACGTCGAATTACAAGTAACCCTGTATTATACGAAAGTAATATTATTTTCAAATAACACTTTGAGTTTTGACTGTACTGAACTGACGGACGCAGAGCGACTAATCATAAAATATGAAGGTCGACGGCCGTGGTGCGATAGATTTGAAAAAAAATAATCTTCCAAATACAAAAGGGCCATAAAAGGATGCTACGCGTAGCGAACGTCGTGCGACTTCGTCATATTTATTGTGTAGCATCATGTTTTATGGCATATACTTAGGTACCTGTTTTATTTTTCATTTTAATTATTATTTTTATTTCTATTATGTCGCAGCCAAACAGCTTAATTAGCCTTTCAGTTTACTGCATAGCCTTTTAACGTTAAACTAGCGGCCTGAAAGATATTCAGCCATATCAAACAGCTTAATTCTGTAATAAAATTTTTACAAAGTTTTTTTAATTAAGCCTAATTTGAAATAAAGTGGCGCCAACAAAATTTTTTTTGGCAACAAAACTAAATGAAAATAAAAATTGCTTATAGCATCAAAACTGGACGTGCTAGATAAATTCTGATTACATATTTGGATTTAGAATGTCGATAGGTATCAATTCCATATACGAGTAATACATCGTTTTGATCTTATTTTGATGCCGACCAGTTATTAGATGTTATCACGAGAAGATAGGTAGGTGCAGTCAACAAAAGAAATAAGTATGCAGGATCGTCGGATATAGTTGAAGTTTAGTAAGAAACCGATGTATGTTCTCGAATAAAATTTAATTTTATTAATAGAAAACCAACAGTTCATTTATCAAATTAAATTTCAGTCGACAACATCCATCGGTTTCTTACTAAACTTCAACTAGGTATATCCGAAGATCCTGCATACGTTGACTGTACCTATTATCTTTTGATCGGAACATTACTGATTGGAATTACTTACTTAGTATTGATAAATATCAAGCGTGACCCTTTACCCCTGATGTCGAAACTTCGAGAGCCTGCCCAGCAACAATTAAGCACCCCATAAAGTCTAGGCGATTTATGGAATTGGAGAAAAACCAATTTTCATGTATTTTTTTTAATTAGCCCGAATTCGTCACTTATCACTTTTCTCTAAACACTCAAATTGAATGACCTTCATTGCTATTCCATTGGGTACTTAATTAAGCAAGTGTTCGTCAAGCTGAACTTCTTGACAGGCCTACGCTGTCCTCCCGTAACCTACTGTAATTTGAAAACATTGTAAAAGCCAGTTATTTTCAAAAGAGTAACCGTGGAGTTTCTTGCCGGTTCTTCTCCATAGGAAACGACCAATTGGAACCGTGCACCAAGCTTCTGACGTTTCATAAGTGCCCGTGTCGGTTTATGTGATATAAAATATTTTGATTTTGGTACCTATTGAAACTTTTTTTTTTTTTTTCCATAATTATGTAAACACATTTGAACAACAAGTGAAATGTGAATACCGGGCCGACATGTATATTTAAGGGTGTGGACCGTATAGATACACAAAGCGTTTGTTCAGCAGCTGTTGACGCGATAGTTGTTCGGATTCGCATGAACAACGATCGCGACGATCACGTATTCACGCAAAAATCGTATTCGTAATTTAAGTACGTTTCATTAAACACTTCTTTCGTTGTTAGGCCGCCGATGGGAAACCACACTTTTCTAATCGTGTAAATAATGACGCTAATAATCAGCATTCTCATCTCTTAGATGAGTTGGATCAGCTGTTCCCTACATTTGGACGAGTTATGCGAACATAAGTGTAGGGAACAGCTGATTTTTTTTTCACGATTTCAGTAGGTATTGGTCCCATAGTAAAAGTTGTTCATAATTATGAGTACAATCCCCCATTTCGATTTGTCGCATGTTTTCAATTTCACTCTGTATACTGCTTATACAGGGTTATTGGAAAAGCACCAACAACGTCATTGTACTCATCATTATGAACAACTTTTACTATGGCACCAAACCTGAAATCGCGACAAAAAAACTGCTGTTTCCTACATTCTGACGAGTTATACGAACATAAATAAATGTAGGGAACAGCTGATTTTTTTTCGGGAATTCAGCTCCGAGCGTCTTTTGCGATCCTCATAGCTTCTGAGCTATGAAGATCGCAAAAGACGCTCGGGCGTAACTTTTGTACCTAGGTATGTACTCCCCGCCATTGTGATCATTGTTTTGTTCTGTCCTGGGAACCGGGGTTACGTAGATATTAAAGGTTGAACTTCTTTTTACTTTTTTTCGAAACGAAAACAAGTTTTAATTATTACTAACAGCGATGTTTCACACCAAAAGTTGTTTCCCAGCAACAATGTTTGCTTATTGTTGATATTATTTTCGTGCGTCTATCGGCCACTTTGCTTTCAATCTATGTTGCGATAAAATGCTAATTATTATCGCAGATCCTTTATTCGTATCAAGTCATATGGCAGTGTGTCAAGCCAAGTTCGGTGAACACGCCAGTGTGATATCTTATGGATCATTTCAAGCTACGACCATTCCCTTCATTTACGTCCATTAGACCTGCCAATCTACTCGTAGGTATTCTGTAAAAGATTTCAACGTGAATACTTAGGTGAAGTGATTTTTACAAAATCGGCTGGCAGATCAATTTCGCGTTTCTGTTGAAGTACAGACGTCAGCACATCAAGCTACCCGAAACTGTAAAATTTTCCCAATCAACTTTGAACCTTATGCTTTAGCGATAAAATTGAAAATCTATTAAAGAAATTTGACAGATAGTAGTAGCTTGATGTGCTGGCGTCTGTACAAAATTTCATAAATATAACTTTCAAAGTGCTTGATATATTGACGTCCAAAATCCCTATTTGTTATCACTGTTTCACTGACTCACACATCAAAAACCTATCCCGCTCCGTTATCTAGGTTTGGTTAAAGTTATTAGGCATTTACGAAGGAAAAATCTGATGACTGAAAATTATGTGTTTAAAAGACTTCAAAAAGCAGGAGGTTACCAATTCATCTGCACCTATTGTATGGTTCCCGTATAACTCCGACAAATATGCACCGATTCTTTTTTTTACTGAAAGCGTATTCCCAAAAGAAGTTCTCAAAAATGATACCTAGTAACTGTTGAGAATTTGACAACTTACCAAGTTGCATTCAGTAGCAAGGAACCTAATTAACTGTATTTCACCTCCATAGAACATCGGCGAACTTGGCCCTGTTTTTACAACTCAGTTTTTTCCGGGGGGTATATAATATTTTGGCCAGCCCGTTTCTCATTGATTCCAAATCGGCCGCAGCGGTTATAAGGTAACTAGCACCATGTCCTCAAATTTTGTAATATTCATAACGGTTGTGTGCTTTCTTTACTACTACTTCACAAGAAAATTCAGTTATTGGAAAGTTAGAAATGTCAAAGGACCCACGCCTGTCCCATTCTTCGGAAACTTCATCGAAGTATTCTTCAGAAGAAAGCACGTTGGAGTGCTGTACAACGAACTCTACAAGCAATATCCAAACGAGAAAGTTGTTGGCCTGTACAGAATGATGTCTCCCACCTTGCTGATTCGTGATCTTGATATGGTGAAACAAATTCTCATTAAAGACTCTGATTATTTTCCTGATCGAGGATTAAATTTCAGCAAGAAACGATTGGGAGATAATCTCTTTCATGCCAGCGGTAATGTGGCGAAAGTTTTAAGAAAACCTTTAAGCTCAGTGTTTACATCTAGCAAGCTCAAAGTCAATTTTCCTGTGCTTGCCGACCGAGCAGACAAGTTCATTGAATTTATTGAACGAGCCACTATGAAAGAATCAGAACTTGATATGTTACCAGTATTTAGAAGATATGGTGTTGACTCAATCATGATGAACGCATTTGGTATTGACCTGGACCCATACAATGAAGACAATCATCTTTGTGATGTAATGGATGCAAGAATCCAAAAATCTAGCTTCTGTCTTGAACTGGAATTATTATTCTCTGGTACTCTGTCGAAGTTTAATTTATCCATTTTTCCTGACGAAGTAGATAAATTTTGCAAAAAAATTCTTCAAGTTGGCATCGATCGTGAAGCTGCTCCAAAGACTGGGGGAATTACAACAATGGATATTTTGATGGGTTTGAGACGGGAAGGCATGGTCAGCTCGAGGAAGAAAACTGAAGATGATAAAGAACTTTGTTTGGAAATCACGGATGATGTTTTATCTGGACAAGTGCTTATATTTTATGCCGCCGGATATGCAAACATTTCGTTATTGTTGAGTTTTGCAATGTTTCATTTAGCTAAGAATTCTGATGCTCAACAAAAAATGATTCATGAAATTGACGAAGTCCTACAAAAGCATGATGGTAAATTTACATACGACATACTAAAAGAAATGAAATACGTAGAGATGGTTTTCGATGAGACGGTGCGTATGCATCCTTTAGCAAACTCGGTAGCCAGAAATGTTGCTCGGGACATTCAGTTGGACGGCACAAACTACGTCATTCATAAAAATACCATAGTAGTAATTTCTCCGCAGTCGATTCAAAATGACGAGAAGTATTATCCTGAACCTGAAAAGTTTAAACCAGAAAGATTCTCGCCAGAAAACACAAGAGAGCGAAATCCCTACACTATGATATCTTTTGGACTTGGGCCTAGGAGTTGTCTTGGTAAGTTGATTATAAAACAAAGTCGGGTTAGTTACACCATTTATAACTCAAGAACAGTTGGACCGATTTTAATGATCTTTTGTCTTCGCCCGCAGAATAACTACCTACTATATAACATGGGAAAATTTCACGAAAAAAAAATGAAGAGAGGTACCTACCTAATTCATTTTCTCATACATTCATCCTTATTGATTCGGAGGCGGTACGAAGTTCGCCGGGTCATCTAGTATTGTATATAATTCATTTTAGACAGATCAGACAGATTTTAAATTTACAGGATTTTAAGATTTTATATCGCAGCAAAAAGGATGCCTGGAAGAATTTAGGGGAGGCCCTTGCTCAGCTCCTACTGCTGAGGAAAAGCACCTCCTTTTAGCTGCGGCTGCAAACCTAAAAAAAAACGCATCTAGTACACACGGCTACACATCAAGCTATAGGTACGTTTCCAGTTTTAGCTGACCTCGCATTGTATAGATTTTTCGTACAGACGCCAGCACATCAAGCTACCCCAAACTGTCAAATTTTCCCAATCAACATTGAACCTTATGCTTTACCGATAAAGTTGAAAATCTATTAAAATTTGACAGATTGTAGTAGGTTGATGTGCTGGCGTCTGTACAATCAGAAGTCAGCTATACTGGTTATGTGTAGCTTGATGTGTTGCTGTACCTAGCACAAGATTTTCAAGTTTTACCATAAATATAGGTAGTCCTATAAAATAATGCATTTTTCATGAGTGATATTTTTTACAGGTTCCAGATTCGCAAAACTTCAGTTCGGGATCTGCATGGTGAAGGTGTTTTCCAAGTACCGTGTGGAGTGCACCAAAAACACGGTGGAAACCTTCACATACACAGCCTGGCGATTATTGATGACTCCTAACGAAAGGACACTTCTAAGATTAGTACGGAGAGATAAATGAATAGAACTACTGATACTGTTGTAACCAAGTGGCCTCCAAAAGTTAGTAGACATTTTTTCTCTTCAGCTGTGGGTCTGTGACATACCACGTTATGATTTACAATATTCTAGTTGTTCAAATGTTTGAACTGTAACGTTTTTATTGACTAATTCAACCTATGACTTATCATAAAAAATAATCAAGAAATCCTTCAGGATAACCTGATTATTTTTCTTATTTTAAATCAAAATCTGGCATCACAGCTAAAGATGAAAAATGTCAAATAACTTTTGAAGGCCAGGGCTACCGTAAATACATAAAGACAATAAAATATTATCATTTGATTATTGCTGTTTCTTTTATTTAAACTCAGAATCCACAACTCTCAAAGATTTGGCACAAAACCCAATTATGTTTAGGTACTTAGAGGCAGGGCTTGGAACCGGTACCAAAAGTGCAGGTTATGTATCGGTACTCAGCGGTTCTTGACATTTCGGTACCTGGGTATGATCAGCAACAAAAGTCGATTAACACTGTCATTTTTACATGTTATTAAATTGACAAGATTTTTTTTTCAATAAACTCTTTTTAGTTTTTCACATAATAACAGTTTATATTCTAAAAATTGTACTTCTGCTGAAATTTTGAACAAATATTTTGCTCAATAACTAAGATTAAAAAAACTGAAGTGTTAATCGACTTTTGTTGCTGACTGTACCTGTTCCAGATGGGTGCCGGTACTAAATGCAGGTACCCAGCGTGTACCACAAATCTCATATTTGTAGGAGGCAGGTCAGGCAGGCACCTTGTACAGACGCCAGCACATCAACCTACTACAATCTGTCAGATTTCTGTAATAGATTTTCAACTTTATCGCTAAAGCATAAGGTTCAATTTTGATTGGGAAAATTTGACAGTTAGGTGTAGGTTGATGTGCTGGCGTCTGTACATACCTACGGTTATTTTTCTAATGCCTATTAGCTCGCCTTTTATCTTATTATTATGTTTTCTCACTCTAACTTACAGACAAATTTCTTTGGTAGGTACTGGTTTTGATATTAGAAACACCATTAGTACTGGTACTAGTTATGTAATAAGTACTAATATATAAGGGGAACCGTAGACGATAGATCTGAGCAAGCCCGAACTTAGAGATCCAGGGCTCCTCGGCACGTGACATTTGAGCCCCGCCCCCATCCCGAAAGCCACTATGGATACATTTCTTAGATGACAAATAAAATGCATTGGTACAGAAAATATAATTTTTAACCGACTAATTATTACTATAAATAAATATCATCTGCCTAGCCTTTTACTTCTACTATGCTAAGGTCGGCTTCCAGTCTAATCGGTTGCAACTGAATACCAGTATTTTACATGGAGCGACTGCCTATCTGACCTCCACAACCCATTTACTGGGTAATACACCATCGATGGGCAATAGCACCCTGCCTCGGAAAGATTAGATTTCTTTTGACAAGTAAAAAACAGAAATAGGAGTGGCTTTGTTGATTTACGCAGAAAATCATAAGAAATAAAAGAAACTATGATGCAGGAGCGTGCAAAGCGAGTTCGGAAATTTTTTGCATCCCCCGTCAAACAGGCAAGATACCTGCGCGGGGTAATTGCATAACACACTTTAGCAATGGGTTTCAGTTCAGTTCAGTTCAGTTCATTTATTAATAATTATTAAAATTACATGTCAATACACTTTAGTCATAGAATTTACAAAAATAGAGTGTGGAACATTTATCATACATTATAACACTAATTGAGAAAATATTACAATACCATATTACCTTATATTACCTTATTGCCTTATTTCTTTTTGACAGTTCAACAACATTCATTGCGTTATTTGTGCTGTTGAGCAGAAATATTTTTCGAACATATTATGAAGCAATGGATTAGCAGTATTCTTCAAAATGATTCAGATTGCAATTGATAATGTGTTTACGCAATTAGGGTGCGGGTCGGGGTAGCTGGGTAGGGCCTTATGCCTAGGCTGGCCGTGGCCTTGCAGGCTTAGGCGAAATCCGGGGCTGAATCTGAGAACCCGTGCCATTAAAAATCATTCTGAAATATTGTGTGAGTTAAAGGGCCACGTATTATGCTCCGCTGCTATTTCAAATAATTTCTTTTGGCATGGATTTCCCTTATCCATCGTCTAAGATTCCCCTTAGGTAACATGTGTGGCCAGACAAAAATAATCTTAAACACGCAATGGGTTCCTCTTTCACCCATGTTGTCATGGGATTCATCCAATAATGAGCATCCTTGCTGGTTTTTGGTTAGCCCGCGAGCCTTTTCTACTATATCTTGCATGGGTTCTCAGACGTGGAGCCGGTCCTAAAGAGCCAAGCAAAAAAGATTGAACAAAGTAGCGAGCATAACATACTGCAATAAATTAGACGGTGCGACCGTGCGATGCATACCGTATGTTGCGCAAATATGACTAAGGATACCTACTCGATGAATAGCTTAATTTATATTTTTGAATTATTTTCAAAATATTTAGTAATAAAAGTATGGGGTTTTTTAGTGTTGTAACAACAAAATATATACAAATAGAAAAGTCTCTAGATCTGTCTCTGCCTAGTCGCCCTCTATCGTCGGCAAACAGTATTTTTTATAATAATTTCCGCCATTACGTTCCGCCATTTTGCTTGGTCGCGGAGTGAACGTAAAATTTATTCTCATGTATTTTATCGTGGATAACTATTAGTTAGTTTAGAATTAGTGTCTCAATTAACACTAATGGCTTGCTTAAATACACTTAAGTTAGAAATCAAAACTTTAGAACAAGTGTTTCCAAAAAGCCATGAACGGTTTCAGATAATGTCAGCCAGTGTCGACGAACTGACCTGCAGATTCGTTGGCAAAAACGGAAAGAAATATGAAATACATGCCAATATTACTGTAAGTACCATATTTACCTAATAAACGTATGTGACATAAAAATTAATATGTTGGCTGCGGGGTGCAGTTATTGATTATCTTTAGCTGGGACAAAGGGTCGTTGTTTATGAGGGCAGGGCTGTCAATAAAAGGTTTACGGAAATGAATTTACATTTCCCTGTTGCAACTACACGTTTATCAAGTTTCTGTATAAATTATTTACAAAACATTGATGTTTTAAACTTAGTCAATAGTCGCGCGTTAACGAGTTTGCGGATCATATGTTTATGGAGCATACGGTGCCATGTCGAATCGCTGTATCGATCATTTCGGGCGCAGAACGTCATTATCAGTGTTCGTGTTACAGCTATTTTATAGAGAGAGTAATGTCTGTTTTGTTTGGATAACGGTATACAGGCTCGTTTTTGGGACAAAGGCTCTTAGTCATCCTATCTACCTGCTTTTTGTCATGTGGACATTTTGTTGGACCCATTACTGTTTTTTTTTTACTGATGCAACAATGCAAGCTTGGAATGTGGCTTTAGATGGGCCATTCATTGATAACAGGTTATTAGTGTGCACTGAATGTAGTTAAACGTTACTGTTTACTAGGATTCATGTATAGTATAAACATGTATTGTATACAACTATCAATGATAATAGTACCAAGCAATGATTACATACAGTTATCAATATTTGGTGCATAGTAACCCACTGTATGGTCCTGTATTGTTTCAACAAATACTGTATTGGTATTTGATAACCCAATTACACCACACTTCTATTTTATGCCCATCTGGTTCAAATGAAGACTGAACATACCAATGCATTAAAAATTGTTTATTTTTTGGAGCAACAGAAATGAAATACTGACCTGAATAATGTACTGTAAACTTCACACAGTCCATAAAACAATAGTTTTATGACCATTAGCTTTTTGCTAAATTATTGCCTTGCCATAACTGTATTTGCAATGTGCAAGTGCTTGTTTTAACTATATTTCTCTAGGTTTGCATAAATTATGTTGCAAACCTGAAGAAATTATATTAGGATTTTAAAGGTATGGCAATGCTTATTTTTTTTTTGGGATTTAACTTATTTGATCATAATGGTCATTGCAATTTTTTCAGTGATCTTTTTATGTTAGCAATATAAATACTTATTCCCAGTTTTAAAGCCCAATCAATACTCCCTACATTGAAACTGTTGTGATTGGTTGAGTAGAATACTGAACACTATCATAAAAGCTAACTAAGAAATTAACTATAATTTCTAACTACATAAAGCTGTAAAAAAAAGAAGAACTAGAATGCACATTACATACAGCCGTGCATATCTTTTTGTTCATGTGGTGTTTAAGTAATTGTTGCACTGTGTCTCTACACAGTTTAAACTCATGTTTTATTTTTGTTTGTAGATTAGTGTAAACAATTGTTGGTAGGCCTAATAAATATATAAAATAAATAAATGTCATACAGTAACCCTTAAATATTTGAAACTAGTTGAACCCTGTGAAATTCTTACCATGTGAGATTGATTGGCAATTCTCATACAAAATTTATATTTTTCGCCTGTAACTTTGAGGTTTTCCTAATTTTCTTTTTCTTCCTAAACCAACTCAGCACTGAGGCAAACAAAATAAAAAAGAATTATTCAAATTGGTCAAGCCATTTTCAAGTTTCTGTGACACTAACAAATGGCATTGATTATTATTTGTAAATATTTTAAATAAAAACATGTATAAGCTGCACAAGAAAATAAATGATAAAAAGATAATTGTTTTAATATAGTGCAGTCCATTTTTGATATAAAACTCCACCTAAACATATTGCAGGTCAGTTCACTGCTGACACTGTTATTAAAGTAATGCAAGATAGCATTCTACTTGTGCCAAGTAGTAACTATTGATTTTGAAGTAAGCTCTATCTGAAAGTGGAGTGTTAGGTTGATTGCACACATAGGCAATTATTATTGATATTAATCAATGTGAATTATGTACTGCTGGTTAAATGGTCTTTATTTATTTAATAGGTACTTTAAACACAGAAAATTGAGGATTAAAAAATCATCTTTATATTAATAGTTTTAATGCAAAAACCTATTAAAATTATATATTATAATTTATATACCTAAATATATATAAAAAATAAGCAAAAAAAAATATTATTTAAAAAAAAAATGTTTATATCTATCTTCAAAATAATTACCTATCTGTTTGGTATTATAAATTATAAGGCATAATAAATTAGAAAGTTATAGGCTTTTGCCATCCCACAAAGTAAAAATGGATCAAGTAGCTGAAGCTAGTTTTTTATTTTACAAGAATTTGAAAATGTATGATGGGGGTGACGTAATTACAGGAGTAACAAGTCTACATCTATACTTCTATACTAAAAGCTAAAGAGTTTGTATGTTTGAACACACTAATCTCAGGAAATGCCAGTTGGATTAGAAAAAATATTTTTGCATTTGAATTTATTTTGCATCACGCCCCTTATGATCTGAGCAACCAGAAAAAGATCAGAAAAAACACTAAGTGAAAAGGAAGTAATAGCGCTTTCATTTTAGTATATTGTGGCGTCTTACGACTTCCATTCGAACAAAGTCCTGGGTAGAAGCTAGTATCAAATAAAGCTGCAGGATAGGAATGCTATGACTTTACTAGGGTTTCATGTTTGGTATCAAACCCTAGTAAGCTATTCTCAGTGACATTCCTATTGCCACGCCCTACCAACCAACACAGTCTTCCCTAATTATCATCAATCAGTATGGGCTAAGGGAAAAAAAAGTCATCAATTACAAATAACTATATTTACTTTTTCCTCTTCTGTCTATGACTCAAATTTTATCTGACCAATACATAGCAGTGTGGCCAGCTCAGCTGTCACTTCCCTCATTAAAATTTTGGGTAGTGAAAGAAGTTGTCCATAAAATTCAGGAAAAAGATGCAACATATCCTGTAAAGGGGCTTCACACTCATAACATTACTATAGCCACGCCCAAAAAATAGTGCATTCTCACTTATTGTCATACATTTTATGAACAATGAACATATTATAGTAACATCACGCCTAGTTTTCCCGAAGGGTTGGGCAGAGGTGGACCTATAGTATACCCACATTTCGTCAGTTTTGCTTAAGTCACATGTAATTGGGGGCGGCGAGTCTATTGCCATCAACCCGGCACAAATCCAGACTCCAGGCTGCTGCTGAGAAATTACAATGAACTATTTCTTCTTCCTCACCTATGTCCATGACTCAGTACAACCTACAACCAATACTTTAGCATCCTGGACAACTTTCGCTTCCTATTTGGGGGGGGGTTGCCATAATCGGCAGGCGGGTTGGCGATCGCAGTATGGTGGTGAAATGCATAGAGAATGCTGCTGCCCATTCTCCGGTACGTCCCTTACTCGCCTTTCACGACACCCACGGGAAGTGGAGGTGCTTGGGGGAGGCATGTCCAGCAGTGGACGTCTTTCGGCTGAAATGATGATGATGATTTAAATCATGTAGGGTTGCAGGTAGTTGTGCATGGCGTTCAAGAAAGAAGATGCAATATATCCTGTTAAAAAGCCCCACCCACAGTCACAATCTCTCACCTATCATTTTTATAAAAATATTTTTTGCTTGCCAGGAGACATACCCCAACACACCGCCTGTATGGTTTGCTGACAGCGAGGATCCCATAGTTACAAATGCTGTACAGATCCTCACCAATACACAGGGCAGAGATAACCATGTTATAAACCAGGTAAGGATGTAAAATGTATGTTACCTACTGTGCTACTATTTTTATATGACGTAATATTTTTGAACTTTGTCCCATGATATATATTTTTTTTGTTTGGTGTATTTGTGGACAATAATTTATCAGTAGACTAATATTTGTACACTATCGAGCTGTCAATTATACACTTCCAGTGCTTCCTTCCTTCTTGAGATAGGCCATGTTTGAGGAATGTTGTTTGCTGTCTAGGCTACAGTTTTAATATTTATTTATTTTATTTAACCATTTATGCATGACACATTATATAAACAGAAAAGAAGATAGGAATAGAAAGATATGTACAAAGATGACTCTTATTTCTAAAGAAATCTTTTCCAGCATAACTGCTATAGGAAAGTAGATAAAAAGAGATGTAGACAATGTGTGTAAGAGTAGAAGAGAAAGCAAAATACATAAAATTAAAATACAATTCATTAATTTAAATATAAACGTACATTATGATAATTTACTAACATATTACATACTTCTAAAATAAATATCACTAAAATATATATAACTGGCTGCGCCCCGCGGTTTCACCCGCATATGTGTCGATTCCGTGGGAATATCGGGATAAAAACTATCCTATGTCCTTCCCCGGGATGCAATCTATCTCTCTGCTAAATTTTATCGAAATCCGTTTGGTGGTTTAGGCGTGAAAAGGTAACATACAGACAGACAGACAAGAGTTACTTTCGAATTTATAATATTAGTATGGATTATAATGTAAATTAAAATAATAAATAAGTAAGTACATATGGAAGTATGGCGAAGTGGAAATATCTGAAAAGACTGGATTTGTCATGTTCTTGACTAAATAATGCATCCGCCTTCCCTGCAATTTATTCGGGGTGGCGCAGCAAGTCTTCTTCCACAAAATGTAAAAAAAAACTTGTATGTGTGGTGCAAACTGTCAATATAAGTTGGTTATTAATAAACAAATAAATAATAAAAAAAAAACTTTATTAGCTGTCAGCGTCGTATTTATCTTGAAACAAAAGACGTATTTTAATAATTCTGGATTGGTTGCTGCTTCAATTTTTTTCCTTAATTATATTTCTTGAATTAGGTAATTAACCAAGCCAGACATTAGTCATTGGATTACAGAAATTGTGAGTAATTTCCTGTCATATTAAAACTCACATATTGTGACACACGGTCATTCCCCTGATCATTAAGGAAACGATAATAAAACAATATTACTTAGTATTCATAAAATAATAAGTCAGTCCCAATAAGAGAAAGGATTGTGTAGTGGCAGATTAAGAGGTCAATTACTTGTTTGCAAGGCTTATACTGCTTAGGCTTATAGGCTGTTACTGTTAGCCTGCATAATCCCACTGCTGGACAAAGGCATTTCCCCACGACTTCCAGCTCTTTCGATCCAGGGCTAAAGTGGACCACAGGCCGTTTGTTTTGTCCAGCTCGTCTCGCCATTTTCTACGGGGTCTGCCAAAATAACCACCACGTGGAGCCCTGCTTGACACAGCCAGAAGGCTTATTATTAAATAGCATTAAATATAGGATCCTAATTCATTCGGCCTTATTACTAAGGTAAACCCCGTTTCAGTTTATCTTTACACCCAGGTTAACTATAATCCGACAAGTTAAAGTTCTTATTACAAAAACTGACGTAAACCCGAGTCTACGTTGTAAATTTTGCACTAGGAACTTTACGGTTGTCGGTAGGTATATAGTTCAAAATACAGTAACTGGGTCGAAGGTTTGGTTTAAAGTTAGAACTCGTTTTGGAATAAGACGGTTCATGATTTTTTTAATGTATTTTATTTTCACAAAACTATAAATTAGCTTATGATCAGAGAATATTCTGAAAGGAATAGAATCAACAAAACTTGAAAAAAATAAAGAAGGATCAGTTGTTGCATTTTACTTTGCAGACATAGGTACAGACGCCAGCACGTCAAGATACTTACTGCAATCTGTCAAATTTCTTTAATAGATTTTCAACTTTTAATCGTTAAAGCATTAGGTTCAAGGTTGATTGGGAAAATTCGACAGTTTCAGGTAGCTTGATGTGCTGGCGTGTGGCAATCACTGAATAATAAGCTAAATATAGCCCAAAGGGCGCGTCAATACAACGTGTAGGGGTTGTATTTGAACTCTGACCTGGTTTGCTGCATATGTCACGGAGACGCCCCGACGGTATTTTCACCGTTTAATTGGACTACAACGACACACATGTTGTATGATTTAAATCACGAAACCAGTGTTGACATGATTTAAATCACGAATCAAATCAAATGATTTTTTTCTGTAAAAATCTGTGATTTTAATCAAGAATCATCCTTAGTGGTGCCGATTCTCTTGTCACAATTGCCTCTAAACTAGACTAAAAATCACTAAAATTTAGTTTATTCCTGTCAAATGACGATTTCCTATTCTGAAATTGACTAAAGTGACACAACTTAACTATATTTTAGTTTGACAGCACTAAGAGGCACTGAGTTATTTAATCTATTGAACATGGCAATTTCGCTATTTTGAATTACACGTTTTTCACCTAAAATTTAGATTGTTTAACTAAATCTGACTATTTTTAATCGCGATTAAAAAGGTGTGGAATAAAATTAGTTGTCGTTGAAGAAAAAAATGAATAGAAAGACACCAACACCTCGACTTCAGATGCAAAAACAGTACAGTATTTTTTTTTCTTTTGCTTATATCTCGAAAATGGTGTGTCCTATCGCAAAAATAATGCAAATTTCGACCCCCTTTATAATACCCATAAACCCCCCTAAAACCCAACATGTAGGTAATCATTTTTCATATTTTCCATACAAAAAGTGAAAAATTCCTTAAAAAACACGCCAAGGCCGCCCCCTACCCGCCTGCGGCTCTAAAAAAAATCACGGGTAGGGCAAACAAGTACCACGTGTCGACGAATCGCAATTGTCAAATTCGATTTTAGTTGCGTCAAAATTATTTTTAAATTTAGAGAATTTTTCATGCAGAATAGCTGTAAGATTCTCATAGCAAAAAGTAAGGAATTTTAGTGATAGTTTAGTTAGTTTAGTTCGGTGTACAAGAGAATCGGCACCAATATCTAATCTACTAAAATATAATCGTACACTCATCATTATCGGCCATTTAAAGTTAATTAATATAAAAGTCAACTGTTGTTAAAGTAATTTCCCAGTAACATCAGTTATTTTACTTTAAAATGATTTGTTTCATTTCATTTATTAAATACATATTTTTATAGTGCTTCTAGGATTTTTTTACCAAAAATTTGATTTGAATTGTTATTTATCGGGGTTTGGTTTGAACATTTTTTTATAAAAAAGTCTTTCATATTGTATTATATTTTATACTTGAAACATTTTGTTCAATAGCTGGTTAACTACAGGATTTAGTATCTACGTTAGGCTCAGTCTATGGCACTCGCTAAATTCTATCAAACTCGATCAAAAATAAATGATTAATTGAAAAAAAATCTGTTTTTTCCTACCTTGGTTAGAAACTGACGGCTTTGTCACGGACCACCTGCGAGGTGATTGCGTAACAGTAACACACTAACAGTAGCAATGACTTTCATTTTGACAGTTCAACTACATTCATTGCGTTATTTACGTTTGTTGAGCAGACTAATTTTTCGAACATATGAAACAATGGATTAGCAATATCCTTCAAAATATTCTGTTAACTGTTACGCAATTATGGTGCTAGTCCGTGACAGAAGTTTTGCGCTCAACGCAATTTCGGCGCCACGAATTTTATTAGTACCGCCGTCTGTTTCGAGACGCTGTCATTTTCTAGATATCGTGTTCTGCAGTTAGCTGCAACCTTACAACGTCAAGTAGAAATCAATATAAAAAAGGGATGGTGCCCATTTGCTTTAGGATCGCCAACGCGTACCTAATATTGAACTATTTTCAATATTACGCGTTTTTAAAGAATTCTTTGAAGGATTTAGACGAAATGAGTGACATCGAAGTTAACAGAGATTTTCTTCTGCTTAAAAAATATACAGTAATTATAATAACTTACAGTGTCCTACATAGATTTCGACCTAAATTGAATAGAAACTTGAGACAAAACGTTATGGTATTTTAAAGTTAAAGTAGGTGAACGATATGCATCATCATTCATCACTCTCTTGCCCTTATCCCAATTTATTTGGGGTCGGCGTGACATGTCTTTTTCTTCCATACTTCTCTATTAGTCGTCATCTCGGTATTCACCCGGTAGGTCGGTGAATGATATGCATATGAAAAGAAAATGTTTGAGTACCTGCTCTTTATATTTACATAAAATTTACGTTTAAATAATTGATTGTAAAGTCCTAATCAATTAAAAAAAAAACGTAAGTATAAAATCTATATTTTGTTAACCATTTGTTTTATCTATGCACCTACGTAAAGATTGTTTGAACACGAACTCGAGTTCATTGAACTCTGTCGGTACAAAAATAAGTGCGTACAAAAAGTGTAAATTGAACATAACTATTTTAAATTTTTTAAACACGTGGGAAGTCCTAAATAGTTTTAACACTTGCCAAATAGTGTTAACAATAAAATTTTAAGGTAAATAGAAAAAAACAAGTCTTTTTCTTTTTAATCAAGGGCGAGGTCATTATTATGAAGGTAAGTTTCAGTAACATAGGAAGTTATCGTTTGCCTTTCTTTTTAAAACCTCGACGTTTATTTTTATCAGAAAAGCAAAATAATTAATAATTATATAATTTTAGCAAATTAATTTTATGTAGGTGAAGGTGATATTTTGTGGTTCTACGGATTACAGTTAGTGTTGCCCAAATTCAGTCTTGGTCTTGCAGTCTTGGTCTTGTTCTTGCGTTTTTGCAAGACCAAGACCAAGAACAAGACCGCGTATTTTTAGCAAGACCAAGACCAAGACTGACCGTGCAAGACTTGAGCAAGAACAAGACATAGCCTGCAAGACTCTTGCGTCTTGCAGCTAGGACTTAGCGCTATTTCACTGAGTAGTTAGGTGTAACAGTTCGGTGTATAGGTAGGTACGCTTAGGAATTCTATGAGACGCAAAGTATTGTTCTTTAAAATACAGTCAAGTTATTGTAATTAATTTGTTTTTTTACATGTTTTAGCAAATGTAAGCTTATAAATCATAAATGTTTATTAAGAAACAGTTACTTCCATGGAAAACGACATATAGGTCAGTTGATTTTTCGAATTTCTTATCAAATCTTCAGTTATTTATTAATCTGCTTGATCTTTACTATGGCTATGTTAATTCAAGCTCACAATGTTCCAATTCTAATACGTTTTTCTAAGATTTAAAGTAAACTTTAATAAATAGTAATAGACTAATAGGTAATTGCAAGACTTGCAAGACTCTTGCTGCAAGACCAAGACCAAGACCAAGACTGGGAGCGCAAGACCAAGACCAAGACCAAGACCAGGTGTATTGGCGCAAGACCAAGACCAAGACTGGCTAAGTCTCGTCTTGTTCTTGCATTTGGGCAACACTAATTACAGTGAATAATGTGTTAATCAATAGTGTCAAAGTCAATGAATTCTTCATTTCTACATGAGCCGACCTAGTTTTTTGGGTCTACATACATCGAAAGAAAACAAAAGAGGACTTCTCTCGACACTTGAACTAGGTATGTTATAACCCCCTTACTAATAAACGTTGTATAGCTTCTGTATAGTTACACAACGCTTTAGTCTTCTTCTTTCAAAAGTCAAATTACTGACGACTGAAAGAGAGAAATCGGTATGTAGCTATTCATCCGATATAATACGTTTATTAGTAAGGGGGTAAGTTTATAACAGTTCTGTGGTTAAAAAGATAGCCAATCAGCAAGGTGTAGCGGTCCTGACTACTTCAGGGTGCGGCTCACGCAGATTGGGGCGGGCCGCACAGCATTGCAAAACACTTTCTACATCACTTTCGTACACTTTTTTATGAACTATCGCACACTATTTGTATTGAAATGCGATGCTCTGCGGCCCGATGCGGGCTATAATGATTGCTTTGATTCAGTATTCTCCACTTGTGATTTTACTGTCAATCTATACAGGATGGGCAAAAAATCGTGGATCAAACGAAACAGGGCAAGAGTTGAGGTATATTTACAGAAAAAAAAAAATACCTAATAAAAAAAAATTAAAAAGTATCATCACTACAACAGTGCTTTTATGACAGTGGGTACCATGATTTATCAGTATTGGCACTTTTTTCAGGCTCCCGAAAAATTATTTGTAACTTTAGAACCTTACTGTAAACACTGAAATTGTCATAACTTTTAAGGAGATCAAGTTAGGGCTCTTGCACAAACATATTTTTTACTACAAATAACCCCGACTACCGCCCTGTTTCGTTTGATCCACGATTTTTTGCCTACCCTGTATAAGGGTTTGATTGTAACTACCAGTCGGATTAGGAAAAATATTTTTTCATTTGGTAGCCTTTTTCTTGGGGAAGGCTGTAGGCTATTTAACATCACGCTAGTACCCTTAGGAGCCGAGTAAGATGAAATAAAGTCAGAAAGAACGCTAAGCGAAAACGAAGTAATAGCGCGGGCTGGCGATGTGATTCGACGGGCTGAGTCGGGGGAAAAAGATACGTAATAAGGTGGACGAAGTCACGGGCAGAAGCTTATTGTATAATAAATTTTACCATCAAATAAAGTGCGATTTTCAATTTCGAGATTCCTTTATTTCCATTTTAGCCCACATTTCCACCAACAATGATATTAGCAGACAATTTGGTTTTAACACATTTTTTCATGTTGTTTCTAGGTTGGTATACTGCTGCGAGAACTATGCAAACTACATGGCGTACCAGAACCACCAGATTTGGATTCATTGTCTCTTCCAGTGCACCCAGCTCCACAGCAGAGGTTGGTACCAAAAATATACTATACTTTTTGAACTCTTCCTCCAAGCTTCTTCCTTATAAGCTCCAGTAAACTAATCGGGCAGGTAATCCAATGGGAGTGGGCTATAATCTCACATGTGTTCGATTTTTTGGTTCTAGGATATGCAGGTTTCCTCACGATGTTTTCCTTTACCGTTTTGCCAGCAGTGGTGATGAAATTATTTACACAAAGTAAAGCGCCAGCATTGAACCGATCTGGCACAAGGAGCAGGACATAGAGCCAGTTTCATCCTGGTTATATTTACATAAGTAAATAAATTACCAACCCGCACTGGGCCTGTGTGGTGGATTACGGCCCACTCCCTCTCACCGAGAGGAGGCCTGTGTCCCAGCAGTGGGAACATTATAGGCTAATTATGTTATGTTTGTTATGTAAATAAATTATACACGGACGAAATCGCGGGTAACGGCTCGTTGCTTATAAATTCTGATTCTATTCTTAAGTTTATGTAGTAGAGTAGTCTATAACTCTATATGGAGAAAATAAGCCCAGAAAAAATTTTTCCTTACATCGATCGGTTCTGAACAAATACTTAACTGCAGCAGCTGATAATCTATTGTCAGCGTCGTTTTTCGTATCAAATATAATCGACTACACAACATCGAGAGCGTATAATTTCCCGTTTCTTAGGCTACAGTCTCGTATAAACGTTATCAGCGGTATTCAGAGTATTGTCGTTCTTGTGTTAAGATTCTTGCTAACAATATAATTATACGGTACTAATGTGGTGTTTTGAAACGCTCAAATTTCTAACAGCTAACTAAATAATCACCTTACTTGTAATTAAAAGAATACTACAAAGAATATCTATACTACTTATTTTATTTTGTGAATTGTGAACGGTTTTAAAAGTAAATATACCTAATTTCCTCAGACAGAGACTGGAATTAATTTTGTCGACTACGAAAAGATACAGTCAAGGCCAAAATGCGATGTTTGCTGAAATGCTGTGGAGCTTAGTCATCTTACGTGCCTTGCAAGATTATCACTAATTTCATATTGATTGTTTTTATAACACGCGTGTGCAATACATTCAAGGCTTTTAGATTTGCAAGCGGTAACAAAAAGCCTAATTAGCACTAATTCTGTCCGTCTTTATCCTAAATCGGAGGAAAGATGCATTAGGTTTTTGAAGTAATTTAAGATATGTGACATCCATCAAACCACACTGGGCCTGCGTGGTTTGATCACCCACTCCCTCTCACCAACAGGCCTGTATCCCAGCAGTGGGCACATTTTAGGCTGATTATGTTTACTTCTGTGACGACATAATATTATATGTTCTGTAACTATAACATATGCCAGACTGGGTCCGGAAAGATAATTAATACCGCAGTGTGAGCAGTGGAGGCCCGGTGATATACAATAAGAAATACTTTATTATCTATCAAACAACTTTTGTGTCGCAAAGGCTGAAATGCCGAAACAGTTTTTAAAGTGTGTCGTCCCACTCACTGGCGAACGATCAGAAGAAAGACTGAAGTTATGACGAGACAGTGCTTCCTTACCGAAACCATTCGTTCCACCCGCTGAAGATCTTCCACCTGGACATGGGTTACCTTGGGTAACCTGGAAGTCTTTAAACAAACTCAAAACTCAAAGCATTTATTTCAATTAAACCATTTACAGGCAATTTTGAATTGTCAAGAAGTCGGTCAGTCAGAAAATATGAAGCTAGTTGCCCATTCCAAAGCGTAGGTACCTATGGAGAAGAACGGACAAGAAACTCCATGGACACTCTTTTAAATTATATTTTTACAAAAATATTAGTTACATCATTTATTTTGAATTTATAATTATATGTGAGGACGATGTAAAAAAATAAACTTACGCGTTAAAAGCGTCCAGAGTACAGCAAATACTAACAAAACAACAATCCAAAATAAAATAATTCAAAATAAGCCGAGGCAGCTACGTGATGACCAGCCCCAACTGACGGCGCCCGTTCACGAACATGACGCATAGATCAGGACCATTCAGCTCAACCATTTTGAAGGGAGCTAAATGATCCAACACACACGCCACCGTCAGCGAGACATTTGTGTGAGCATGACATACTATCAGCCGCCAGGGCTCATTCAAGTCAATGAAAGACATTACCCGGTAAATGGTAGCACTATAGTACATAGAACTCACATCTGTGCTATGCAATTAAAAATACAAAGAAAATTGAGTTTATACAATGCAAAGATAGTCTTACAATCTTCAGCAGCTCCGACAGTATTTTCAAATGTTAATCAATTAGTTGTGGTCGTGGAGCAGGACCAGCATTGAGCCAGCCATTTTTATCAGCGATGTAGTCCCCTAACTTATAATATGCCTGCCTGCATAGTGTGCGTTTTATATAAGACTTGAATTTTGTCTCATTCAGTTGAAGAATGTGGGGAGGTATTTTTTTATAACATTTTAAACAGTACCCCATAAAAGATGAGTCTACTTTAGCCAGTCTGAAACCTGGTTGAACTAATAGGTCCCTATTTCTAGTACTATAATTATGTCTTCTAACAGACTCCGGACCCAGATTGGCCGAAGCAAGGAAAACCTGTTCAGGTGTAGATTCATAGACTCCGCCTTGGAGTGTAAGTGTGGTGCTGTTCCACAAACGATGGGACACTTAATATCGTGTCCTGTGTGTACTGTCAGCTGCACGTTACGGGAACTGATGGACGCTAGTGATGGTGCCAAATAAGTAGCCGAATTCTGGGCCGAGTCCATTAGATTGCTATCGACACGCTAAGAAGACCGTTCTATCTTTAGAAATACTCATCTTAATGCGGAGACCATCTTTTGGTTTTGCCAAGATCTTTAGTAAAATTGTAGAACAGACAATTTTTATAGGGTTATATTAAAGGGGTGACTTCATAGAAAAAAAAAGCGCGACTGCTGAGCAATGAACATAGAGGTTCGATTGCTGATCGGGTAAAGTATTATTGAGATTTCTGTCTGGAATTGGTAGTCCAGCCCGGAGTCTGGGTGATGGCAATAGGCCTGCATCACATAGGACTTAAACGTAACTGGCGAAATGTGGGGTGTACTAACCTCTACCTACCCCGGGGAATACAGGTTTAAAGAGATGAATTAAAAGAGAATATGTCTGTCTTTCTAGGGTTCCAAGTGTAACGTCGAACGGCGCCGAGTCGGGAACAGAGGAAGATGAAGAGATGGCAGCGGAGGAAGATGAATCTGAGGGAGAAGACGACTTGCCACTAGAAATGGTCGACGAAGCAGCACGCAGCAACAAAGTATGTAGCATTTGTTTGGTTTATCACTTTGTGGGGTTGTGTGATAGTGGATGTCTTTTAGGTAAGGAAACAGCTAGTTTTTTAAAATAAGGAGATATCCTCACCAATCACCAATAATCACCATCAATCAAGTAGGCGAGGCGGGAGCACGCTGCACATTGTCGATCTGAGTATGTTGATGATCTGATCAAGATTATGTCTGGACTTTGAAAGAGACTGACCTCTGAGTTTGTTTCGGCCTGTCTTCTCAGAGTCGTCAGATAGGAAACTACGACCTCATCTAGTTTTTAAAATATGATTGACGTGTGTATTTGTGCAAACTGCAAACCTACTTACAAGAATAAAATCATTTATCGTTATCGTTTACATTCCACAATGTGTGTTAGGAGGTAACTTAAAATTTAATGAGATCATTATGGACCATGTCGGGCACAGCAAAATAGTCGGAGAGAGTAAGCTGTAAAACTTAACTTATCTATTCTTGAATATGTCACATAATAGGGTTTTTTTTTCTACATAATAGGGTTTTTTTTTCTAATATGTAAGTATAAATTTTCAAATAAATATAATTTTTAACCAACGAAAAAAAAGGAGGAGGTTCTCAAGTCGACCCGGATATTTTTATTTGTACTAACTCTTCCATATCTCTATTCTCGTCTAGGTCCACCACCCCTAATGTAGGAAAAACTTTATTCGGCAGTGTAAAAGATGAGAGGCAATCTTCGTCTTCGCGTGTCGATGGTAATCTAAATTCAGTCGGCCCAGAATTCAGCTACGATTTCGGATACAATTAAGCCCAAGTGCTCCACGAATCATTAAAGGCGTTTAGCGCTATACGTATTTAAAACATCATCCTATTTCTGACAATCATTTGAAGATGACAAGGTAGAAGGTGGAAGAATTATATTTTAAATATATTTAGCGCTAAATGCATTTAGTAATAAGTGTCCCAGAGGTGTAACTGGATGGGTAGCGGGATTGTCCGAAAGGGTTACCGCTGCCCCGGAACAAAGGGCTAAGGAAGGAACACGGGTGGATTTTAGTCAGTAAGAGTCTGACACTCCCTCCCGCTCCACCCAGAGCGGGAGGAGTCATTAGATTTCCCATCCATAAAAAAAGGTGTAACTGGATTAGCCAGCAATATACCGATAATGAATAATAATAAGCCCATGCCTGGAGATGGTTTTATAGAACATGGTTTTTCATAGAATTTGTTAAAATTTTTTCATGTAAGTCATCCTTCTATCTTGCTAAGTAGGTATTGCATTCCACATTGCACACACAAAAGTATATTATTAGTTTAAATGTCGTAAGAAGCGATAAAGGTTGTTTTACTGAGGCTACAGCATTACTAAATGAAAGGATATTGTAACCATAATCACCACACTTAACAGGTAGAATTTTTGAACGCAATAAAACAATTATCGGTCAGTGAACATGTACAGACTTATACAGTGAATGTGCTACTATCCATTTTACACTAGCTTTTTTTATCAGATAAAAGGTACCAGCACGTACCAAAATAAAGTCAGTAAAAAAAAAACAGAACAGAAAAATAGGTACAAAAGTGATGCTTAATTCATAAGAAATCTCTCCCAGCATACCTGCGATAGGACAAGAAATAGAGAGATGTAGACAGCGTGTAAAAGAGTAAAGGATACAAAAAAAATACATAAAATCTAAAAACAATTCACTTAAAAAAATAGTTTATTCTGCACAAATAAAATGCACATTCCAAAACAATATACAAGTTGTATCAAAAAGGTGTGGTTTAATTTAAGGGAATGATAGAGACCATCAACTGAACAATTATCTTCATGGGACCAACCTCATAATCGCGAAAAGAATCAGTTTGATGGTCTGTATCACACCCTTTTTGACCGCACCCTTCTGATGTACCCTGTTGTATACTATGGGACCTGCTGGTAAATCCTACATTACAAAAAATATACTCAAATACTAAATAAAAGCCATAAAACCAGATTATTACGTTAATTGCGTCTCAATCCTTGGTGAAAAGGATCATGCCAAGACCATGTAACGTCATACCAATGCAATAGTCTCCAGTTCTCCACTATTCTGCCGTCATAACTAAGAATGCAGTAATCGCAAAATGGCGGTTACGAGATAATAAACGCAAAAAACAGTTTTTATGCAAGTACGGCGAAAATCATTACATAAAAAACATACTTCGAGCCCCTAAGACGACCCACTGACCGAATTTTCTTATGAAAATATTTTTTTTTCATGTACATGAACCTCTTGGGATGCCATTTCTGGAAAAAAGTGAAAATCTCAAAAATGTCGATTACTGCATTCTTTGTTATCAGGGCAGTATTATTTTCGATGGATGGGCATTTTCACTTTTAAGTGTACCCGCCATTTTGAGGATGTCCCACTTATTCAAAATTTTATAGCAAGATAAATAGTGGACATATTGTCTAATTTTTGGAATAAAACGGTAAAATATATATTCAATTGACGAATCCATCTGCAATCCTGGTAAAATACGTTTGAATTATTAATTTATGAGTATTTTAAATATTCAGAGTAACTGTTTCTGGCATGTCCCTCCCCTTACCAACATTGAATTTGCCAAAATTACTAAAATAGTACTACGAATACATTTAAAAGTGTTGGTGCAACAATTAATAGTGTATAGTTTCTCTCGTCACAAAAATCAAATTTGCACAATTTAAACTCCAATAACACAGGTTTAAAACACATTTGGCTGAAAATACACGTCACAAAACTGACCACTATTTTCCATTTATTTTCAGTCACTTTTATTTTTTTAGGGTACACTTAAAAGTGAAAATGCCCGGATACAAAAACGGTCGAACAGTGTCAAGTTTCAATAGTTGTGCAGTTTGTAAAAAAAAAAGTTGTTTTCTTGTTAGAAGGGTTGAGGTGCCAATGAAAATGCTTATTTTATGAGGATTTTCAAACTTAGTGGGAAATATAAGGAGGCCCCATCTGAAACAACTATATTCATAGTCATCATCATCTGCCTAGCCTTTTGCCCAACTACGTTGGGGTTATAAAAGCCAGAAAGAACGCTTAGCGAAAACGAAATAATCGCGCGGGTGGGCGATGCGATTCGATGAGGTGGGACGGGGAACAAGGAACTTGACGCGGACGAAGTCGCGAGCTGAAGCTAGGACTCAAATAAATATAAGAGATAATGATAGTTTATGATGATGATGATGATAGTTTATGATGATGATGATGATAGTTTATGATGATGATGATAGAACCAATCCTACTAATATTAATAAATGTGGAAGTTTGTGAAGATGTTTGGATGTTTGTTACTCAATCACGCGTAAACCGTTGAACAGATTTGGATGAAAATTGGCACATAAATAGACCATTTCCTGGATTAACATATAGGATACTGTTTAATTTTTTTTTTATCCCGGTATTCCCACGGGATCGAAACTTACGCGGGTGTAACCGCGGGGCGCTGCTATTAATTTATAATAACCACGTTTCAGTGATATAGAACGGTTATAAAATAATTTCTTCTTTGTTTTTCCAGGATGACATGGAAACAGAACACTTAGCCACACTGGAACGGCTCCGACAGAACCAGCGTGCAGACTATCTATCGGGCAGCGTGTCCGGCAGTCTACAGGCTACTGACAGGCTCATGAAGGAGCTCCGGGACATATACCGCTCATGCTCCTTCAAAAACAATATGTATTCTATTGGTAAGTGTTATATCACAAGTCAGTGAGTGTGTTGGGCAACTTACACTCAAGGAGTTTGGAAATCTAGGGCATTACTCATAGACATAAGTTTTTACAATACTAGCGACCCGCTCATGCTTCGCACGGGTGCAATCTACTGATGTGACGGGTGACGACCCGTAAAAACATTAAGATTTCTTTGCTATATCTAAGTTATATATTAATATAATATACACATCCTACTATCCTATTTCCAATCCTAGTAATAGTTTGTAAGGACGAATGGTTGTTTGTTACTCTTTAATTTTCCCAGATTGAAATTACCCACGTAACATCTTTGTACCTCTGAATAAAAGCCATCTCAAAGAGTCGTAAAATTGAATAAAATAAACAATTTCGTAAGCGTATTATTTGGCAGTAGGCATAATAGACCAGCGGGGCAATTGCGTAATACATTAACAATCGGAATCTGTATCATTTTGACAGTTCAACAACATTCATTGCGTTATTTACGTGATGAGCAGACAAATTTTTCGAACTTATGAAGCAGTGGATCAGCAATTCGCTACAAAATGATTCCGATTCCGATTGATAGTGTGTTACGCAATTAGGGAGCCGATTGCGTTCAAGATATTCTGACGTCAACCAAACCGAGATACATTGCTTAAAAGTTGCTTCAACATGTCTTTCAAAGTGATATATCATCAATATCAATATCTTCCTAGCATTACTGCTTACCAAATTATACTAACATATTCCGATTTCCTTCCATTTCAGAGTTAGTAAACGATTCCTTGTACGAGTGGAACATCAGGCTGCGTTCAGTGGACCCCGACAGTCCATTACACAATGATCTGCTAGTCCTCAAGGAGAAAGAGGGCAAGGACTCGATACTTCTCAACATCATATTCAAAGAGACATACCCCTTCGAACCGCCGTTCGTTAGGGTTGTGTACCCGATTATATCAGGTGAGACACATCTTTATTTGCCAAAGTTAAGATCAAATGAGAGCCTGACCATGATTTTTAAAATAATTTTACTTTAAGGACACCAATAAATAATAATAATAAAAGATTTATTTTCGAGTAACATGGACTTTTACCGTCTAATTACAAAACGAAATCTAACTTCAGACCTAGCCTAAACCTTCGAGCCAGTTACTGTATTTTGAACTTTCATCCGACAAACGTAAAGTTTTTAATGTAAAACACAACACAACTTAGACTCGGGTTTAATGTCAGTTTTTTTAATAAGAACTTTTAACTTTGTAGGATTATAGTTCGAAATTTAAAAATGGCTCTATGGTTTAAACCTGGGTCTAAAGATAAACCTTGTTTTGTAATAAGGCCGATAGCGTTAGCAACAAATCGCTTACAAACTATGTTAGTAGTATTCACAAAAACAGTTTGCCACTCTGCAAGATTGCAGGTCCAGCGGTGATATTAAAGCCAATAAGGCCAAAAATTTACTAACAAATTGTCAGGCGCCCGAAACCTGATGTGATTGGGTGCATGAATTATCAACAGCTAATCGCATCACTTGCGTTTAATTCTGACGCGTCGAATAATTCGCAAAAAAAAATTGCGATAACCTAAAAAAAAACTACTTTCCACTTCACTTGCTTCTTCTTCTTTTGCTTAACTTTTTTCTTTTCTTTCCATTCTAATCCTCTTATCAACATTTTCCAGGAGGCTACGTGCTAGTGGGAGGCGCGATCTGCATGGAGCTCCTCACCAAGCAGGGCTGGTCGTCCGCCTACACAGTGGAGGCCGTCATAATGCAGATCGCGGCCACGCTGGTCAAGGGCAAGGCGCGGATCCAGTTCGGCGCCACCAAAGTCGTGTCGCAGTCGCAGTACAGTCTCGCGCGCGCGCAACAGAGCTTCAAATGCCTCGTGCAGATACACGAGAAGAATGGTGAGTTTGAGTATTTTACAGCATACTAGCTGTTGTCCGCGGCTTCGCCCGCCGTGGAGGACGGAATTAAAAAAAAGCATAATATACTTATACCTTCATGAAACAATACGTATAAACGCCAACTTTCATATTGATCGGTCAAACGGTGTTGGGGTTTATCAATCTCCTATATACGTTTTTTTATTTAAATATCTTTTAATCAGGTTAGGCCGAGTCTGCTTGAGCCACATATTACGTATAATTGGCCCATTAGATGTAATTTTTCTAAGAACGAGCTAGAAGTTAGTGAGGTTGATTATTTTATAAATTTTTTGAGTAGGGCAGGTTAGACCTGCGGGATAATTGCGTGACAATCGATCATTTTGACATTTTAATTCCTAATCCATTGCTTCATATGTTCGGAAAATTTGTCTGCTCAACAACGATAATAATGCAATGAATGTTGTTGAACTGTCAAAATGAAAGCCATTGCGGTTGTCAGTGTTACTGAACTAGCTCGCAGGCTACAGTCGAGATATTACCGTCTTTGGTACTGGTGCTTTTGTTGCGAATGCGTATATTTGGTCAAACTTGTGTTTCTGAAATGATAAGGCAATTAATGTGATCAGCTCGAAAAGCCAAGATTTTTTTTGTATCTATCTGTTGTCAACCATCATTAAACAGCCACTAGCCTCAGCTTTGAGAAAATGTTGGTACTCTTTACAACAAAGTTACTTTACAAGTACCTAATTATTGTAATTAATAACAGTTTTACCCAACAATGTGTTTTACATTGCTAATATTTATAGAGATTTCCTGGTATTAGTAACGTAACATACCACATGTGTCCTAGGTCTAAACTCTCGGAACAATACCGAACTTGGGGGTCTACTCTCTATGCCTGTCAACAAAGATACGGGCCCGTCCGAAACTAGTTGCTGTCTTTTGTGTGTCAAGTGTCAAATTCAATTTTTCGGACAGGCAAAAACACCGGCAGTATGGACAACTGATAAATCGTGTTGTCATTCATTCTTATTTCGGGCCTCTAACTAATCTAATGTCCTTAAGTAGCACGGAGTAGGAATCGCCCGTACATTCTGCAAAAACTACGGACATCGTGTTTAGCGTGTAGGCCTTTTGGAGTGAGATTTATCGTTATTCTTTGTGAGGTAATTCTCATGGACCTTCGTCTGGGGAAAACCTTTTATTTTGCAATCATGAGCGGGACAAAGTATGGCATTCGCTCCCGAGTAGTAAGTAATGTTTGATATTCGCTCGCGAATGCTCCGCGCCCCAACCGCCGATCAATATTTTAAAAACAAGATGGCGCCGGATTTTCTTTTACTAGCTGACTGATCTCGGAGAAAAAACGCCGAAACAAATTCAGAGGTCATGGCCCCCTTTACTTAAATTATTATTTTGATATCAATATTTACATGTTCTCTTAGAATTCAATGAAATTCATCTCATATATTTTTTTTACACTACAACAAGTAAAAGTGTTACAGATTGACTTCATTTACTGCAAGGCAACGCCCACCGCAGCCCGTAAGTTGTAGGCGTTGTAGCCCAGTGTCGCAGTCCGTCTGTATACACACCATGTAACTCAAGCCATTAACAATAATATTCTGTGTAATTCCAGGATGGTTCACACCACCGAAGGAGGACGGCTAAAGCAGGCCATCTCCCTGCCGTTACATTTAAGACTAAACGTGCAACATTGACAGTAACGCCCAAACAAACCAACAACCACTCCAAATTTGACAAGTGACTATGAGTTTGCGTGAAACTTTGCATTATGATTCCATTATGATGTTCGTTTATTATGAAACGCAATTATGTATGTGTTAAGTATGACTGAGGGACTACGTCGTTATCTCGAGTATTCTATGTGTACTTTAATCGTTAAGTGCTATGTCTTACGATGTGCGGGCGTTCGCGAGAGGACTATACAAGACTTATAGGAAATGTTTAACTGTGTAACGTTTTTGTAATCATTAATTTTCTCAGAAAAGTTATCCTTATGGTAGCCTTAGACGTTACTGGAGTGTAAAGTTGAAAAAATTCTTTGCATTTCTTTTTAGTTATTGAAATAAAAAACCTGTGATTCTTACACTGTATTTTGTTTTTGGTAACCCTGCTTTGGACCTTGTAATATAAATAGCTGGTTTATTTAAATATTATAAATATAAATGATACAAAATAAAATATACAATTTATCTTAAAACGCGTTTTTGCTCTTTATGACCGACCATCATTTCAAAGTGCACTAACATAATAACTTCGCTTACATAATGGGATTGAGCTGACATCTGGCAATACTGCATTTAGATGCAATCATATAAAGGAGTATACTGGAAATTCGACGCTATCGCGTTCTTTTTAATCTTGTTTCCTTTTAGTTAGGTGGTATTATGTCTTAGAACTCATTTAATTGTTTCTTCAAATCATTTCTTTATAATTTAGAATTTATAAGCTTGGATTTCTGTTGTAATTTCGTGTTCGCCATCAAAGCCTTTAGTCCGTCTGAGTGCTCCTTGCCACCGGAAATGTTAATCTTTTTACAGTAATCGGTTTTGTTCATGTTATTGTACCATTGGTTTAGTTTTGGGAATCTGGAAAATAAGAAGAGACGGGTTATTTTTATCAATAAATTGTTTTTTAGTTTAGGGCAGGGAATCTGGGAAAATCACAAAACTGATGATTTATTGTCACTGTTTTTGTAGTGTTCATTGCATATGTATACTTATTTCGCTTTCGATTATGAAGAATCGCTACAAAGGGAGCATAAGAACCGACTGATATTGGATCGATATTATCTATATCCTAATATCCCAAAAAAACATTAATGCAAAGAAAATTCGTTAATAAAATCATAGGTGAATAAATCATTTGGCAATGAAGACTTTTCTATAAAATATACTACTTTCCTTTCTTCTTCCAATAATATCCCAGTCAACACTCGCCGGTACAAACATCGCCGATTCAAACTCTCAAAGTTAAACATAGACACAGATAATAATAATCCTCTACATAGATTAGATAAGGATAAAAGACATACTGACCTCTTTTCATCAATAGGAACTAATCCAACAAAACTAGCCATAGTGGAGACTATACTCAAGTCTGCAATAGTAATCACATCATCTGCCATATACAAGTTCTCTGATAAATAATCTTCAAGCATGGAGTACGCGTCTACAATGTTCCTGATCATGCGTTTGGACATCTCTGTAAGTTTTCCCATGTAGGTTGGTGCCTAGAAATGTAATAGAAAAAGGTATAAACCCATCTAATTTCTGTAATCACAAGTTGTCAAAGGTATGATTGTTCTTTCGTGTCGACGACTCGACGCGAGCTGTCGAGAAAAGTTTATGCTTTATGGAGATTGCGTCAGTCAATAAGGTTAGTTTAGCAGTGTTAACTGCCCAGAGTATTATTGTATAGATACGAAATAGTAATAGTTCAAAGTATGGAATCTGCAGGAACCGGGTTATTACGTTTATCTACCAATAAAAACCACCCTAAGGTGGATACGCGCACGTCCGAGAATCCACCCTAGACCTAGTTCGATGTACGGAATTTATATAGGCTAAGGCTGCGTTTCCACCAGAGATGTGCGAGGATGCGTAGCGATTGATGTGTGTGAAACAAACCAATAACATCGCTTCATTTTCATAGCTTGAACTAAGTTAACGTTGTTATTGGTTAGTTTTACACACATTCCTCGCTCTTCTCTGGTGGAATCGCAGCCTTAGGGTGGATCCTCGGACATGCGTTTCCCTTTCCGCGTATCCACCTTAGGTTGGATTTTTGGGGTGAATAAACGGAATAACCGCTAGAAGAAACCAAGGTGAATCACTTCAGTGGTAAGTCATGAATTTACTGAATACAAGCAACTGCTTGTATTCAGTAGATTCTAGCCATGGACTTAATTATCTCGTTTTGTCTCCCTAGCATAATCAGCCTATAATGTTCCCACTACTGGGACACAGGCCTCCTCTCCGCGAACCAAGTGCGAGGTGGTGGATGTCACATGTTTTCGAATTTTTGGTTCTAAGACATACCGGTTTCCTCATGTTTTCCTTCACCGTATTGAGAGCAGTTGTGATGAAATTATATACACAGTAAAGCGCCTGGCTGGGTTCGAACCCACGACCTACAACCTACAAGTCGGGGTCTTTACACAGTCTCCCTAAACTTGTTTAAATAAAAATATTACCATAACAGCCCTCAGTCTTTGAAAAAAAATCCCACAGTCGAAGAACAACCTCTGATGAACAGTTGCACGCTTTCTGCTATCAACTGGATACAACTGTGAATGCTCTGGTTTTCCATACTTATCCAATAGGTAGATCATTATTGCATGACTAAAAAAAACATGTAACTTTAAATCAAGCAACCGCAGCAAAAACAATTCTTTGCAGAGAGCAATAAGGTTTATCGTTTTACCTGTCAGCCAACCAGAAGTCACCTTCGTCTAACATAGGTATAGTTCTCATGGGATTTTTCTGAAAACACATTTAAATTGTTTAGTACCTAATCAAGAATGGTCGGGTATATAATGTACTCACCACCAGCTCGCGTGTAGGACCAGATGAACGTAACCGAGGCAAAAATACTACCTATGTGGGTTGTTTCCGTTTCGACAGATTTTCGTTTCAGCAGATTTTTATTTCGTCGGATTTTTGTTTCGCCAGATTTTTGTTTTGACAGTAAAAGTACAATCACAAGGAGTGATAGATTTAGTATAGCAAGTGGCGTTCTGTAGTTTATGTATGACCGTATGTATGTATTAAAGAATTCAAAGGTAAGTGTATTTTTAGGCATCATCATCTGCCTAGCCTTTTCCCAACTATGTTGGGGTCGGCTTCTAATCTAACCGGATGCAGCTGAATACCAGTATTTAACATGGATCGACTGCCTATCTACCCTCCACAACCCAGTGACTGGGTAATACGATACCCCTTGGCTTACTAAGGGGTATCTTACACAATCAGTCTTACAGTCTTCGTACAATCAGCTAAACTGATTGTTAGACTTTCGGGCTTGTGACCACCCGTAATGACTGTCAAAGATCCACGAATGACAGCCGGGACCAACGCCTTACGTGCTTTCTGAGGCACGGAGGGGTGTTTGTATGTAAAGATGGCACCGATCTACGGACCATCGCGGTAAGCGTAGCTTAACCTGATCGATTGAACCGTGCGGCTGTTGTTACTTGGCCACAAGCCCCTTGGGCCAATGTAATGTAGGTACTGTACATTTTTAGGCATTGCTATAAAAAGGTTTGTAGGTATCTACTGGCTTCTGCATCGAACTAGGCACCTCTGTAAACGAAACCTTCATCTGTTGGCTGAGATTCTTAGTCATAATCATAAGGTAGGTATAATTGATGTACCTACTTAATTAACTATCGAATCGAATCACATATATTGGCTATATGCAGAGTCCCATAATGTAGTTTTAAAACATCTTCATTGTCCTGCTTATCGTTGACGAAATACAATGATTACCTACCTTTTTAAATTCCGGTGCGTCTTGTTCCCGTAACACAGGGTTCAAATCCCTTTGCTCGATATTATTCAACCCTAAAATATCGATGACCATCATCACAGCTCTAGCAGGGGGACTGGCGTTCGCTTTGTAGAGTATTGCCGGCATTTTACTACCTGTTGGTAAAATAAATACTTATTTAAGTATGTTTTATCAAACTCAAAGCATTTATTTCAATTAGACCATTTTAAATTGGCATAGGAGTCCGACCAGTCAGAAAGATGAAGCTATACCTGATGACTTTTTTACCGTCTCGACAAAAACAGGGTACTTACCTACCTATAAAAGGTGAATGGTTTTAGCATATTTGACTAAACCGATTTCTTTTTTGTCAGTTGCTAGGTTTTGAAATTGCACAGCCGGCTTATGGCACAGAAACCTTTTTAACCTTTTAACCGCCCGACTTTATATGAGTTGTCGTGCCCCCAGCGCCCGAACAAAAAAAAAAAAAAAACGAAAAATAAACGCCGATGAAACGAGCTGTGATGATGTAATAATAATTCAGATTAAACGAGCTGTGTTATTTTGTCGTATATATACGACCCTGGCGGAATGGACACGAAAATATTTGTCGGATTAATCCGACGTAAGCGGTTAAAAGGTTAATCGACAATTTTTTTTTTAAATAAGTGTTTCTTGTAAAAAAAAACTGTCATAGTAAGTACCTACTATGTTCACCTTATTTACCCTGTTTTTGTCCAGGTCCAGCCGGTAAAAAAGTCTGCCGGTATACAGATCAACGCATTATAACAATGTCTATTTGTCTGTCAGTGCGCTTATGACTCGAGAATCACCAAATTTTTATTTTATTTAAAGATTACTCTCTGGTCTGGTCGATATGGGTAGGTACCTAGTGTTTATCTACTCTATATAAATACTAGTTTATTAAATTAGGTAGGTACTCACCAACCCATATCTTATTATTATGCTTAAAACAACTGCCAGCTAAGCTAGCCACTTCTCTTAGAATGAAAAGAGCTAGGTCAACCTTTCATCTTAATTAAAAATATTAAGATGCAAAGAAAGAAGATAATGAGGTATACCTACCTACTTTATTATCTCTACGGACCGATGCAAGTTCAAAGAGTAGTTGATAAAAAACGAACGTCTATTTTGTTTGTTTCATTGTATTTAATTGACCTTTGTAACTTAAGTAAGTTTATTTTTCTTTTCGCATTTTTATCTAACTACAGTAAAAAAGATAATTATTATCTTTATTTATTCTTTTCATAGGATTAGACTTTAGACACTTCGAGAAGGAAACAAGTTTAACAAGAACTTAACCTAAAAACCCGAAGTAAGTATTTACCTAGATAGCTTGCAGTAGAAAATAGAAGATGGTACAAAAAATCGCTATTAAGAATTACAGTACTATCGGTATACGTAGGTAAGTAAGTACCTACATACTAAAACATAGCACCGTTATTTTATAGGTAGGTAAGTAAGTACTAAGGAACGTGAATGGTATTATTGGGTCTATAGGTATTGGCTTTCAGTATTTATAGAAACAAACAATAAGTAAGTATGTAATTAGTAAATTAATCTAAACACTTACCTTCATTCAAAGTTGTAGCCAAATAAAGAATGGAATTGAATTTTAGAAAAGTTCACTTTTGTCACTTTCTGATTAGCATCACAAACACAAACACTAACCGAGGTCGTTGTCATCTGTTCTGTTTCTACCAGCTGATAACTTAGTAGTTACCATGCATTTCTCATAGATGGCAGCACGGTCAATAGAAACAATTTAAAATAAGATAGGTAAATTATAATATTATATTATTATTATTTATTCCTCAATGTTCATGATTGCGCCTACCACTGTTTGTCTCTGCATCACCCAAAGGTTGACTGGTAGAAAATGCCTGCCGCCTCTGTACATTTGTGCTTAAAGTATTAAATAAATAAATAAATAAATCTTAAAGATCAATAAATAGTCGAAATTGCACGAATTGCATGACTGCTGATGGTGGTCAATTCTATCTTGCATTTGTATGGCGGTGAAGAAATGCCTCTTCATCCAAAATCCTAAGAGATGTTGATGGTCACCCAGGGCTAAGCAGCACAGCGGCTTCGCTTTTAAATTGTTTTTTGGAACAAAGTTCTATTACAGAGCTTGCGATAGGAGTAAAATGGTAGAAATCGTCACGTAACGAAAAAATGTTATGCTCCATCTATGCGAAATATATTAAAATTATACTTAGAAAGAGAGACAGTTTTCATGGTTTTCGAGGGTTCTGAAGCCAATAGTAAGGTCAAATTGCAAATCCAAAATGGCGGCTGCGAACATTTTAAAATTTTTCATTATGGGTGTTGTTTTCATGGTTTTCGAGGGTGCCGAAGTCAGTAGCTTGTACTTACAGTTTGGCAAGAAAGTCCTGAAACGGAACTAAAATATTTAATCATTGGCAACACTCGCTTTGCCTCGTCGAGTAAGGTACATATTCTGTCATTTCTTGTAATCGGTGACTGATTCTCGTGTTTATTTTTATTTATTTGCGTTATTGTGGTGATACTGGTGACCCATTGTGTACATAAAGAACAGATCTATTATTCGCAGCTCCGCAAGAGCGATAATTTGTAGTGTACGTGAGATATTTGGCGGAACTCGAGGCCGGACAAATTTTATCCAATCTCAACGATGTGTATAAAAGAACCGGTGAAATGACAGGTAAAATTAATATTTATACATGTAATCAGATGTAATGTGTGTATTTCAAGGTGCAATATCTAGTATAAACCTTTCATACAATTATTGAAAAGTACATTTACGAATTTAAGGTTATGTTTACAAAACACATTCAGAATGCAGCGCATTCGTATAATTTTGATACTTTTGGTTAATATTGTTCAGTTGTTTTTATTTTATTGTTCTAGGCAGTGGCTGACCAAGCGTTTCAGAGCATTTCAGTTGACGACTGGAAAAAATCATGTCAATATGTCATGAAAATAGAAAAAGGTTATTTTCGAAGGGGGCAAACTGTATAGTGACATTGGAAAAAATATCATAAACCTACAAGATGAAAGCAGCAATAGTGACACATCTGCAGGTAGCCAGCAGAGTTTTGGTGAAAGCTCACACCAAGACATGGATGAATACTTAGAGAAAAACATTTTTGATTCTGATTAAAATTTTTGATTCTGATTATTTTTTTTTTGTTTTTTTTTAGAACACCAACTATGGAACCTTTTGCCTGTGGTTAGAGGAGAACTTGGAATCGTGGGATAGTCACACAGTAGTAAAGCTTCCAACTTGTCACTGTGATCTAAACCCTATTGAATTAATCTGGGGTCTTGTAAAACATGAAATTGTCTTACATAATGTGGGATTAGTTGAAATCAAGGTATTTGGAAATACCTAATAAGATTATTTTGAATTCATTAAAATAAATAACTACAAATGTTATCGTTTTAGGCAGTGGCTGAACAAGCGTTTCAGAGGTTTTCTTTTTTTCATAAAACCCACCTATTCACATTAATTGTCAAAAAAAAGAAGTATCAAAACCGTTTTCGTCGTACTATATAGGGTTACAACATGCACGATAGTAGCGCCACCATTATTTTCACGACTTTTTTGCCAAGCTGTAGAAGGTGATAAACAGATAAAAAATATAAATAGGCATAATATTACGATAAATATTGAAAGGGGAAAGTGAACACTTGTCTATTGCGGACCACAATCTATCTGCATAAATTTGGAGCTAGCTAGAACTTGACACGCAACCTGCATTGCATCGATATTTTGCAGAGAACTTGCTCTTTCGAAGGTTGGGTATATGTTATACTTAGGTAGGTATCTCCATGGTTATCTTGGTCGATGAACCTATAAAGAAAAATAAGTAGAATATCTAGTGATATTTGGTTTATGCTATCGAAGCAATTTTGTTTATTCTTAAGTTATCTGCAAATAAACTTTGAACTATACCTACGTTGGTTATCACAATATGATACTGAATTTGACGTCAGTAGTTAGGATACGCCGGTTCTGGCTCACTCCTGAGTCACCACCCTCATCGGTCGTCAACGGACGACGAATCCTAAAAAAAAAAAAAAAAAAAAAAAAAAAAAAAAGTTTGGTATGGTTGGTATGGTTTTGATGTGCTCTGAGCTCGAATCTGCGGTCCATTTTTGTGTAGGATGCACGGTTTCGGAGATGTGCAGATCGATTTACTCGTATCTAATCGAGTCATTAGCGTCCCATTATCTCTGATCGATTTACTCGTATCTAATTGAGTCATTAGCGTCCCATTATCTCTTACGATCTACCTCGCTTTTCTGAATCATCAATAAAACACATTCCTTCATTTTACTACCATTTTTATTTCCAAAATGTTGTTGCTTATACTCGTATAACAACTGGCTTGTGTAAAAATAATTATTGATGAACATTTAAATTGTAGCCTTGTCTACTTATAAAATAGGAGCGAAACATCTCATCCACTAAAATATCGTTGTACAGTGTGTTCCCTGTAAATATGCTCGTAAAACTATGCATTGAACGTCCCTGAAACTTAAATAGCAAATACATTAAGCAATATTCACCACAAACTGAAGTCCAATCATTCTGAATCCTATCAACATTCCAGTCCCATCTCTTACAATTCCTTTTCAAAAACTGGAGATGATATCGCTCAGGTGTACGTCCATATGAATCAAAATATTGACCGATGTTATTCGTATCGATATGTACAGCTACCCAGTGTGAACCTGGTTTATCATCCGCATCCAAATTGCATATTATATACGTTGGTACATGGGTATACATAGGCAGTCTATTAGCAGCATAAACATTATTTTCTAGACTGGGATGAATCTTTTTCATATGTTTTTGTAATTCTAGTGTATCCATGATTTTACTGTTATTAGCAGATTATTACAGTACCAATCTATTCAATGGTTGTCATAGGAATGTTCAATTATAGTGATTTGTAAATATTAAATCGCATTCTTTGTGTGAGTCACAAATTTCGTTTTGTGAATATTTAATTATAGTGATTTGTAAATATTAAATCGCATTCTTTGTGTGAGTCACAAAACAGCAAAAAGCCAAGAACGGAAGAAGAAGCGTCTACCTCCTCTACCCTTTCAGGGACCAGTGTCGGTAACGATGATCAAGTGGAATGTCTAACGTGTCATATATTTATCAAGAAAAGATATTTAGCTAATCATTTTAAAAGTAATGTTCACAAAAATAATCTTTTAAATTCACATAATTCTTTATCAAACGTTAGTGTTATTGAATCTGCTTTTGGAAACAGAATTTTAACTTATAAAATCAAGAGTAGAGTAGATCGTTCATCATTAGTAAATTTTGAAACTCCTGAACTGTTTTTAAATTCTATTAAAGATGATATTTTATTTTTAATACGAGAGTGTATTCATCAACACATCATTTTTAAAGTAAACTTCATACTGCATGCTGATTTTGTTCAACAAACTAAAGATATTCATAATACATTTGATTTTCAAACATTTAACTATATTATTTGTCAAGGAGATGACTTAAATATTTTTCTTTCATCTTTGAATGATACAATTACTAGTAAAATTAGTGCATTTGAAAGAAAAGATAGTGGATGGAGTCTAAAAAACATAAAATCTATAGACATGAATGTTAATAAATTCAACCCCCTGCGTGGTACTTCATACATAGACCTTCCCCGTGACATAAAATTGAAAAAGGCTGTTTTAAATGTAAAAAACAAAGATTATTTTTGTTTTAAATGGGCGTTACTCTCAGCGTTATATCCCGTAAATAAAAACGCGGATCGGGTGTCATCGTACGCTAAACATGCAAATAAACTTAAATTTGATGGTATTTCCTTTCCAGTTAAAATTTCAGACATAGCAAAAGTAGAGAAATTAAATGATATTAGTATTAATGTTTTCGGGTTAGAATATAACAAAGAAAAACGATGTAATACTATAGTAGGTCCATTATTTTTAACAAAGTGTCGTAAAACTAGACATATCAATTTATTATTTTTTTCCAAGGATACGAAAAATCATTTTTGTTACATAAAAAATTTATCGCGATTAGTTAGTAATCAAATTTCAAAACATGGTCACGTTATGTATATTTGCGAAGCGTGTCTACTTCATTTTCCATCTCAGGAAAGGTTAAATAACCATGAACAATACGATTGTGCCTACATTTGTACAGAATTACCAAACAGTGAAACTTTAAAAAAGAATTGGTTTGGTCAACCTACTTCAAGTGATAAAATTAAATTTGACAGTTTTGAAAAAAAGTTAAAGATACCATTCGTAGTTTATGCTGATTTTGAAACATTTTTAAAACCAATAGAATCATGTTCTAACGATCCATCCAAACCTTTCACACATAATATTCAGAAACATGAAGTGTATAGTTTTGGTTATTATATAAAATGTTCATATGATGATAAATTATCAAAATATGTAACATATTGCGGACCCAACTGTGCACAAGTGTTTATGGAAAGTTTATCTAACAATTTGAAAGAAATAATTCGAAAAAATAGATTTCAAATATGTCCAGTTACGCTAACAAATGAAGACAAAAACAAAATTTCAAACGCAACCATTTGTCATATTTGTGAAACAGAATTAGCAGAACCCTTTTATGATTTTGATTGGTACACAGGTAGTTTTAGAGGTGTTGCTCATGAATCATGTAGCTCGAAGTTCAGAACACCACGTCATATTCCAATATTTTTACACAACCTTAGTCACTATGATGCTCATTTTATTGTTCATGCATTAAACTTTTGTGATGGTGAAGTCGAAGTTATTCCTCAAAATAAAGAAAAATATATATCCTTTTCCAAAAAAATAAAAATAAATAATAATGAAGTTATATTGAGATTCGTAGATTCATTTAAGTTTTTATCATGTAAATTAGAACAATTAGCCAATAATCTCAGTAATGATCAATTTCAAGAATTACGTAGAAATTTCCCTAATGATGAAGATTTCATTCGTTTAAAACGGAAAGGGGTTTATCCATATGAATTAATGACTAGTTATGATAGTTTAAACCTAACGTCACTCCCCGAACAAAAACATTTTTATAGCTCGCTCACAGATTCCCATATTTCAAATGACGATTACAATCATGCTAAAGATGTTTGGGAACACTTTGGTTGTTGTAGTATGCTAGATTACTCAAACTTGTATTTAAAAACAGACGTTTTACTTTTATCCGACGTATTTGAAAACTTTAGAAAGCTATGCATTGATACTTATGATTTAGATCCTGCTCATTATTACACAGCTCCTGGTTTAAGTTGGGATGCAATGCTAAAATATACAAAAATAGAATTAGAACTTTTAACAGATTATGAGAAAATTGCATTTATTAGGTCAGGTATCAGGGGTGGTGTATCTCAATGTAGTAATCGTTACGCTAGAGCTAATAACAAATACATGGAGGATTATGATGCTGAGAAACCAAATTCATATATCACATATTTTGATGCCAACAATTTATATGGTTGGGCTATGTCTCAATATCTTCCTACTGGCGGATTTGAATGGATAAATCCGAATACAGATTTTAATGTGTCTGAGACATCGGACTTCGGTTTCATTTTAGAAGTTGATTTGGAATATCCAGATGAACTTCATGATTTACATTCGGACTTTCCTTTGTGTCCAGAAAACATTTGTGTAGGCAATACTAATGAGAGTAAATTAATCCCAAATTTAAATAATAAAGATAAATATGTAATTCATTATAGAAATTTAAAGCAGTGCATAGAAATGGGGATTAAATTAATTAAAATTCATAGAGTTTTGAAATTTAAACAGTCTCCCTGGTTAAAAATGTACATAGATCTAAACACAAAATTAAGAACGTTAGCAAAATCAGATTTCGAAAAAGATTTTTATAAATTAATGAATAATTCAGTCTTCGGTAAGACTATGGAGAATATTGAAAAAAGGGTTAACGTAAAATTAGTTACACACTGGGAGAATCAGGGTAAAGCTTTAGGTGCTGAAGATCTAATTGCTAAACCACACTTTCATAGTCTTTCTATATTTTCGGAAGACCTAGTTGCGGTTCAGTTGCGAAAGACTAAGTTAGTATATAACAAACCAATTTATTTAGGGTTTTGTATTTTAGATATATCAAAAACCTTAATGTATGATTTTCATTATAAATATATGATTCAAAAGTTTAGTAAAATCAAATTATTGTATACAGATACGGATAGTTTAGTATATCACATATTTACAGATGATTTTTACACTGATATAAAACCTGACCTTTCCTCGTACTTCGATACCTCAGATTATGATTCAAATAACATTTTTGAATATCCAAAATTGAATAAAAAGAAATTAGGTTTTTTCAAAGATGAAAATAATGGTAAAATCATGAAAGAATTTGTAGGTTAACGATCTAAAATGTACGCTTTTAACTTAGAGAACAAGACTATAGCCAAGGCAAAAGGGATCAATAAATGTATCACTAAAAAGATGACAATGAATTGTTATAAGTCTTCTCTTTTTAATAAAAAAGTGCAATATTACAGTATGCTTAGATTTAAATCAATTAAACACACAATTTTCACACAAAAATTAAATAAGATTGGTTTATCGTATAATGACACAAAGAGGTATATTTTAGATAATAACATTGAAACATTAGCTTGGGGTCATTATAAATTACGTTAAATGTTAATATTTTTTACTTTTATGTCTGTGTGTAAATAAAATTTGTATTGATTGTAAAATTTAATTATTGTTTGATTGTAAATAATGTAAGATAATTGTGGTTTCTATTTGTGTGTATACATTTGAGTTGATTGTAAAATTCTGATGTACTAATTATTGTGTTAGAAATAGTATTCAAATCATTCTGTTTTATAATATAATTTTAACATGATATATATATTATTTTTTTAAACAACACTTTCATTTCTTATTTCACCCCTCTGAACTTTAGACGTGTGTAATGTTCCACTTTATCCATCCGTTTACTGCTATTGTGGCGGGGCCAAGTGGATGTGGGAAGTCAAATTTTGTAACAAATTTCATAAAATCAGTTACAGAAATATGTAATTGTGATTTTAATCAAATCACATGGTGCTTTGATGAAATGCAACCTTTATATAATTTACCAAATGTTAACTATCATCAAGGAATTCCAAATCTTAATATGTTTGATGGTGAAAACCCACATCTTGTCATTATTGATGATCTAATGCGAGAGTCTGATGGACGAATTGTGGATATATTTACAAAAGGTAGTCATCACAGGAATCTTAGCGTATTTTATTTGACACAAAATTTATTTCATCAGGGTAAAGGTCAAAGAGACATTTCTTTAAATTCAAGTTATATAATATATTTCAAAAATCCTCGAGATAAAACTCAAATAAGATATTTAGCGCAACAAGTGTCACCAGATAATCCAAAATTTATCGAAGATGCCTACAGGGATGCAACTTTAGAAGCGTGTGGATATTTAATGGTAGATTTAAAACAGAATACAAATGATTTTTGTTGTATCAAGACAAATGCATTCCCATTTAATGGTTACTGCACAGTCTACGTCCCCACGAAAGAGTTTAAATACACCAAGAATCAAACAATTCAAATCATTTCTAAATGATGCATCGTCGACTCAGAACGCATAAACATTTGCTAAACGCTTTGCATACGCTTAAACCAAAATATCAAAGAGCGTTACTTAAAACGTGTGATGAAGAAGAAATAAATTGTATTTGTGAATGTATTCATAACGTTTTACAAGGAAAGATACCTCTTAAAGATCAAGATAAACAAAAATTGAATAAACACAAAAATATACTCCGTAAACTGGTGCATAAGTGTAAACATAAACTAAGAAAAAATATTATTATACAAAAAGGAGGGACGTTCTTACCAATAATATTAGGTGCAATATTGAGTGGATTAGTAAGTGGACTGCGCCAACAAAGATTCAGCATCAACTGAACTTTTCGATCTCTATCTTTATTTTTAAAACCATAGATAGATCTCTATCTTTATTTTTAAAACCAATTTTAGACCCATTTGAATCTTCATTAGATGTATCAGAATAAATTGGTAATCTGAGTGGTTGACGATCCTCTTCGGTAAAGTGAAGGTATCTTTGTAGTGTTTGTAAATATAACATCCACTTTTTTCGGTCTTCCGTCTTACTATTCATAATATTTTGCATTTCAATATCTAATCGAGACAAATTACTAGTAACCTTATTTTCTTGTTTTAATTTTTCAATCAATCCAGGTTCAATAAGTATCATTTTCTTAACATTTTCCATGTTAACTGGCTAGTCCACTTACTAATCCACTCAATATTGCACCTAATATTATTGGTAAGAACGTCCCTCCTTTTTGTATAATAATATTTTTTCTTAGTTTATGTTTACACTTATGCACCAGTTTACGGAGTATATTTTTGTGTTTATTCAATTTTTGTTTATCTTGATCTTTAAGAGGTATCTTTCCTTGTAAAACGTTATGAATACATTCACAAATACAATTTATTTCTTCTTCATCACACGTTTTAAGTAACGCTCTTTGATATTTTGGTTTAAGCGTATGCAAAGCGTTTAGCAAATGTTTATGCGTTCTGAGTCGACGATGCATCATTTAGAAATGATTTGAATTGTTTGATTCTTGGTGTATTTAAACTCTTTCGTGGGGACGTAGACTGTGCAGTAACCATTAAATGGGAATGCATTTGTCTTGATACAACAAAAATCATTTGTATTCTGTTTTAAATCTACCATTAAATATCCACACGCTTCTAAAGTTGCATCCCTGTAGGCATCTTCGATAAATTTTGGATTATCTGGTGACACTTGTTGCGCTAAATATCTTATTTGAGTTTTATCTCGAGGATTTTTGAAATATATTATATAACTTGAATTTAAAGAAATGTCTCTTTGACCTTTACCCTGATGAAATAAATTTTGTGTCAAATAAAATACGCTAAGATTCCTGTGATGACTACCTTTTGTAAATATATCCACAATTCGTCCATCAGACTCTCGCATTAGATCATCAATAATGACAAGATGTGGGTTTTCACCATCAAACATATTAAGATTTGGAATTCCTTGATGATAGTTAACATTTGGTAAATTATATAAAGGTTGCATTTCATCAAAGCACCATGTGATTTGATTAAAATCACAATTACATATTTCTGTAACTGATTTTATGAAATTTGTTACAAAATTTGACTTCCCACATCCACTTGGCCCCGCCACAATAGCAGTAAACGGATGGATAAAGTGGAACATTACACACGTCTAAAGTTCAGAGGGGTGAAATAAGAAATGAAAGTGTTGTTTAAAAAAATAATATATATATCATGTTAAAATTATATTATAAAACAGAATGATTTGAATACTATTTCTAACACAATAATTAGTACATCAGAATTTTACAATCAACTCAAATGTATACACACAAATAGAAACCACAATTATCTTACATTATTTACAATCAAACAATAATTAAATTTTACAATCAATACAAATTTTATTTACACACAGACATAAAAGTAAAAAATATTAACATTTAACGTAATTTATAATGACCCCAAGCTAATGTTTCAATGTTATTATCTAAAATATACCTCTTTGTGTCATTATACGATAAACCAATCTTATTTAATTTTTGTGTGAAAATTGTGTGTTTAATTGATTTAAATCTAAGCATACTGTAATATTGCACTTTTTTATTAAAAAGAGAAGACTTATAACAATTCATTGTCATCTTTTTAGTGATACATTTATTGATCCCTTTTGCCTTGGCTATAGTCTTGTTCTCTAAGTTAAAAGCGTACATTTTAGATCGTTAACCTACAAATTCTTTCATGATTTTACCATTATTTTCATCTTTGAAAAAACCTAATTTCTTTTTATTCAATTTTGGATATTCAAAAATGTTATTTGAATCATAATCTGAGGTATCGAAGTACGAGGAAAGGTCAGGTTTTATATCAGTGTAAAAATCATCTGTAAATATGTGATATACTAAACTATCCGTATCTGTATACAATAATTTGATTTTACTAAACTTTTGAATCATATATTTATAATGAAAATCATACATTAAGGTTTTTGATATATCTAAAATACAAAACCCTAAATAAATTGGTTTGTTATATACTAACTTAGTCTTTCGCAACTGAACCGCAACTAGGTCTTCCGAAAATATAGAAAGACTATGAAAGTGTGGTTTAGCAATTAGATCTTCAGCACCTAAAGCTTTACCCTGATTCTCCCAGTGTGTAACTAATTTTACGTTAACCCTTTTTTCAATATTCTCCATAGTCTTACCGAAGACTGAATTATTCATTAATTTATAAAAATCTTTTTCGAAATCTGATTTTGCTAACGTTCTTAATTTTGTGTTTAGATCTATGTACATTTTTAACCAGGGAGACTGTTTAAATTTCAAAACTCTATGAATTTTAATTAATTTAATCCCCATTTCTATGCACTGCTTTAAATTTCTATAATGAATTACATATTTATCTTTATTATTTAAATTTGGGATTAATTTACTCTCATTAGTATTGCCTACACAAATGTTTTCTGGACACAAAGGAAAGTCCGAATGTAAATCATGAAGTTCATCTGGATATTCCAAATCAACTTCTAAAATGAAACCGAAGTCCGATGTCTCAGACACATTAAAATCTGTATTCGGATTTATCCATTCAAATCCGCCAGTAGGAAGATATTGAGACATAGCCCAACCATATAAATTGTTGGCATCAAAATATGTGATATATGAATTTGGTTTCTCAGCATCATAATCCTCCATGTATTTGTTATTAGCTCTAGCGTAACGATTACTACATTGAGATACACCACCCCTGATACCTGACCTAATAAATGCAATTTTCTCATAATCTGTTAAAAGTTCTAATTCTATTTTTGTATATTTTAGCATTGCATCCCAACTTAAACCAGGAGCTGTGTAATAATGAGCAGGATCTAAATCATAAGTATCAATGCATAGCTTTCTAAAGTTTTCAAATACGTCGGATAAAAGTAAAACGTCTGTTTTTAAATACAAGTTTGAGTAATCTAGCATACTACAACAACCAAAGTGTTCCCAAACATCTTTAGCATGATTGTAATCGTCATTTGAAATATGGGAATCTGTGAGCGAGCTATAAAAATGTTTTTGTTCGGGGAGTGACGTTAGGTTTAAACTATCATAACTAGTCATTAATTCATATGGATAAACCCCTTTCCGTTTTAAACGAATGAAATCTTCATCATTAGGGAAATTTCTACGTAATTCTTGAAATTGATCATTACTGAGATTATTGGCTAATTGTTCTAATTTACATGATAAAAACTTAAATGAATCTACGAATCTCAATATAACTTCATTATTATTTATTTTTATTTTTTTGGAAAAGGATATATATTTTTCTTTATTTTGAGGAATAACTTCGACTTCACCATCACAAAAGTTTAATGCATGAACAATAAAATGAGCATCATAGTGACTAAGGTTGTGTAAAAATATTGGAATATGACGTGGTGTTCTGAACTTCGAGCTACATGATTCATGAGCAACACCTCTAAAACTACCTGTGTACCAATCAAAATCATAAAAGGGTTCTGCTAATTCTGTTTCACAAATATGACAAATGGTTGCGTTTGAAATTTTGTTTTTGTCTTCATTTGTTAGCGTAACTGGACATATTTGAAATCTATTTTTTCGAATTATTTCTTTCAAATTGTTAGATAAACTTTCCATAAACACTTGTGCACAGTTGGGTCCGCAATATGTTACATATTTTGATAATTTATCATCATATGAACATTTTATATAATAACCAAAACTATACACTTCATGTTTCTGAATATTATGTGTGAAAGGTTTGGATGGATCGTTAGAACATGATTCTATTGGTTTTAAAAATGTTTCAAAATCAGCATAAACTACGAATGGTATCTTTAACTTTTTTTCAAAACTGTCAAATTTAATTTTATCACTTGAAGTAGGTTGACCAAACCAATTCTTTTTTAAAGTTTCACTGTTTGGTAATTCTGTACAAATGTAGGCACAATCGTATTGTTCATGGTTATTTAACCTTTCCTGAGATGGAAAATGAAGTAGACACGCTTCGCAAATATACATAACGTGACCATGTTTTGAAATTTGATTACTAACTAATCGCGATAAATTTTTTATGTAACAAAAATGATTTTTCGTATCCTTGGAAAAAAATAATAAATTGATATGTCTAGTTTTACGACACTTTGTTAAAAATAATGGACCTACTATAGTATTACATCGTTTTTCTTTGTTATATTCTAACCCGAAAACATTAATACTAATATCATTTAATTTCTCTACTTTTGCTATGTCTGAAATTTTAACTGGAAAGGAAATACCATCAAATTTAAGTTTATTTGCATGTTTAGCGTACGATGACACCCGATCCGCGTTTTTATTTACGGGATATAACGCTGAGAGTAACGCCCATTTAAAACAAAAATAATCTTTGTTTTTTACATTTAAAACAGCCTTTTTCAATTTTATGTCACGGGGAAGGTCTATGTATGAAGTACCACGCAGGGGGTTGAATTTATTAACATTCATGTCTATAGATTTTATGTTTTTTAGACTCCATCCACTATCTTTTCTTTCAAATGCACTAATTTTACTAGTAATTGTATCATTCAAAGATGAAAGAAAAATATTTAAGTCATCTCCTTGACAAATAATATAGTTAAATGTTTGAAAATCAAATGTATTATGAATATCTTTAGTTTGTTGAACAAAATCAGCATGCAGTATGAAGTTTACTTTAAAAATGATGTGTTGATGAATACACTCTCGTATTAAAAATAAAATATCATCTTTAATAGAATTTAAAAACAGTTCAGGAGTTTCAAAATTTACTAATGATGAACGATCTACTCTACTCTTGATTTTATAAGTTAAAATTCTGTTTCCAAAAGCAGATTCAATAACACTAACGTTTGATAAAGAATTATGTGAATTTAAAAGATTATTTTTGTGAACATTACTTTTAAAATGATTAGCTAAATATCTTTTCTTGATAAATATATGACACGTTAGACATTCCACTTGATCATCGTTACCGACACTGGTCCCTGAAAGGGTAGAGGAGGTAGACGCTTCTTCTTCCGTTCTTGGCTTTTTGCTGTTTTGTGACTCACACAAAGAATGCGATTTAATATTTACAAATCACTATAATTAAATATTCACAAAACGAAATTTGTGACTCACACAAAGAATGCGATTTAATATTTACAAATCACTATAATTGAACATTCCTATGACAACCATTGAATAGATTGGTACTGTAATAATCTGCTAATAACAGTAAAATCATGGATACACTAGAATTACAAAAACATATGAAAAAGATTCATCCCAGTCTAGAAAATAATGTTTATGCTGCTAATAGACTGCCTATGTATACCCATGTACCAACGTATATAATATGCAATTTGGATGCGGATGATAAACCAGGTTCACACTGGGTAGCTGTACATATCGATACGAATAACATCGGTCAATATTTTGATTCATATGGACGTACACCTGAGCGATATCATCTCCAGTTTTTGAAAAGGAATTGTAAGAGATGGGACTGGAATGTTGATAGGATTCAGAATGATTGGACTTCAGTTTGTGGTGAATATTGCTTAATGTATTTGCTATTTAAGTTTCAGGGACGTTCAATGCATAGTTTTACGAGCATATTTACAGGGAACACACTGTACAACGATATTTTAGTGGATGAGATGTTTCGCTCCTATTTTATAAGTAGACAAGGCTACAATTTAAATGTTCATCAATAATTATTTTTACAGAAGCCAGTTGTTATACGAGTATAAGCAACAACATTTTGGAAATAAAAATGGTAGTAAAATGAAGGAATGTGTTTTATTGATGATTCAGAAAAGCGAGGTAGATCGTAAGAGATAATGGGACGCTAATGACTCAATTAGATACGAGTAAATCGATCAGAGATAATGGGACGCTAATGACTCGATTAGATACGAGTAAATCGATCTGCACATCTCCGAAACCGTGCATCCTACACAAAAATGGACCGCAGATTCGAGCTCAGAGCACATCAAAACCATACCAACCATACCAAACTTTTTTTTTTTTTTTTTTTTTTTTTTTTTTAGGATTCGTCGTCCGTTGACGACCGATGAGGGTGGTGACTCAGGAGTGAGCCAGAACCGGCGTATCCTAACTACTGACGTCACTCATCCCAATTAATTCGGGGTCAATGCAACATATAATCTTCCGTCTCTTTCTATTCCTAGGTAAGATGATATGGCTAGAAAGGGAGTGACAATCGAGATGACTAATGGCCGATTCCTATAATTTGCGGACCGTTACTTGTTATAATTAAGACGAAGTATCTTTACCAATAATAAAGCAAACACCTCATAGATTTGCACAGTAGACCCATATGGAAGTAGCTATCACAATTTATTGTCAGGTCAAATTAGCTTAGGAATCTATTTTTATGCCCAGTTTTGCAATACAAAGTGCCACCGTTGTGTAAGCAAAACGATTCATTTTTGTTTATAAGAACCAACAATCATAATACAGAAGCAAGTAAGAAAAATAAGTACATGTTACGCCGACCCCCATTGAATATTAGGATATGGGCAGGAGAATGATGAAGACGATGTCCTCCATGTCTTAACTTAGCAAGTTGGGTGAAGCACCTGGGTCACGCCTGGTGCTCAGCAGTTCCAAATGATGCTTGGTCGTTTTTGCGTGAACGCAAAATAAAGTTAGAATCGTAAATACCTATACTTTTTTTTTCCTTTAGTCTGTACTGTCCCACTGCTGGGCAAAGGCCTCCCCCATATTCTTCCACATTTCTTTGTGCTGTGCCTTCTCTGTCCAATCAGTTAGGAACGAGTCCAAATCGTCACGCCAGCGTTTTTTAGGCCTGCCCGGGTGACGACGCCCGTCTTCAGGCACCCACTGTGTGACAACTTTGGTCCCTCTGTCTGGATGCATCCTATAAGTGTTACCCGCCCAATCCCACTTCAGCCTCGAAGATTTGCCGCCAACTGTCTTGGAGCGTAGGTATTGTGGTGTTGCGAATTTGGTCGATGAGTTTAATCTACGCTCCATCGCTCTTTGGCAAACCTTGAGTTCGGGCTTCGGAGCCTCTGTCAAAGACCAAGTCTGGGCGCCATAGGTTAGGATAGGCAGGATACACATGTCGACGAGCTTGCGCTTTAGTGAAATATGAAGGTCGCCCTTCATTAGCGCCTTCATGGACCAGTAGCTGCTCCAGGCATATACTACCTAACTATTATTATAACATATCTATACATATAATAAAATCGTAGGAAAGTCAAAACTGTACATTGAATATTTTTTAAAAAGAATACTTGGGGCGTGATCTGCAATCGATTTCGAAGCCAAAAATATAGTTTTTAGAATTTTTGTCTGTTTGTCTGTTTGTCTGTATGTATGTCCGGGATAATCTCAAAAAGTACTGCATGGATTTACTTCAAATTTTGCATGAATATTACTAAGAGGTCGGGTCAACATATAGGCTACATATTATCACGCTATCACCTACGGGGGAGGAGCTGTGAATCTTTATTTTTCTTACGCATTCTGTGACAGCGTGTAATATAACGACGCATATTTAAATGTTGTTTTTGAGTAAGCCATGCTATAATCTAGCTTTACACTATAAAAACTACGCCATTTAAGTAACTTGGGCAGAGAAACATAGTTTAATGAATGTTAGTAGTATAAAGAAAATTTTGAAGCAGCGCCATCTATGAGATTTCATAAAAATCAAATGAAGTTACATGTTAACAATTTTTGGAAATTAATAATTTAAATTTGATCATGTTGGCGAGGTTAGTAGTTAGTTATTCTTAAAATTCATAGATGGTAATGTGCATTTTCTTCATAAAAGTTGTATCGTATAGTTCGTTTTGACAAATTCAAGGTCCAACAAAACCCTCAAAATCTTGAGCAGAGTTGAGGAAGACAATTTAAAAAAAATGCGGTATTAAGTATTACAAAAAAGTTATGTTCATTGATGATGATCATTTCTCCATCAATTTCATGTTATTAGTACAAAATAAACATTGACTGTTAATACTTTTGTTCGGTATTTATCTGTGTGATTATTGCTTGGTAATTAATATATTTCCATGTCGTATACCTAATTATAAACTTAAATGTGATATAAAATGTCACCTTCTCGACGGTGAGCAAAATTGGGATGACACCCTCGCGGAGGCGAGCGTCAGTGACGGTCCCAGCCGCATGCGTCATCTGTTTGCCGTCATCTTGGTGTTTTGTGGAGTCGCGAACCCGGTAGCTTTGTGGGAGACGTATCGCCATCATCTGTCCGAAGATTTTCTACGAGCTTTGAGGCGTGCTACTGGAGACGAAGTCAAAGTAACTGATGAACGCGTGCTGAACACCTGTCTCAGTTCACTTCAAGATGTGGTCATTTCTATCGGCGGCAATCCACTGATCGAATATGGGTTACCAGCTCCCCAATCATCACCGCATCAAGACCGTGGAAATCGGGAGTATAACGCTGAGACAAATTATGATCCGGGCGAAATGACCACCATACGAAATGACCATGTCGCTTTGTTCTCTTCAGAGCAAAAACAAATTTATGACACCGTCCTTGAAAGCGTTGGGCAAAACCAGGGTAAAATGTTTTTCTTGGGTGCTCCTGGTGGAACAGGAAAAACATTTGTTACCACTGGCATACTTGCAGAAGTCAGGAGGCAAGGCAAAATTGCTATTGCTGTAGCGTTGTCGGGAATCGCTTCCACACTGCTTCCGAATGGCATAAAAGCACATGCCATGTTTAAAATTCCCATCGATTTAGAGAGCGCCGAAACGCCTGTTTGTGGTGTGTCACGTAACAGCGATAAGGGACACGTGCTCAAGGAATGCTCTCTGATCGTATGGGATGAGTGTGCGATGGCCAATAGGAAGGCAGTTGAGGCCGTGGACAGAACCCTGCAGGACATCCGCAGGAACGAACATTTGACGGGTGGTGTCACAGTTCTGTGCAGTGGCGATTTCCGGCAAATGCTTCCCGTGGTGACGCGGGGATCGAGGGCTGACGAGGTGAATGCTTCGTTGAAACGATCTTCGTTGTGGTCACGAGTTCGTACGCTGCGCTTGACCATTAATATGAGAGCTCGGCTCGGCGGAAATGCACATGCTCAAGAATTCTCCGATGTCCTTCTAAGTCTTGGCGAAGACACTCTACCAGAAGAGAGAGGTGGACAGGTGGTGCTTCCAGAGTCTCTCGGTAGAGTGGTATCCAGCTTAGAAGAACTCATTCGCCGTGTGTGCGGGGACATCAGTCGTATACCGCACCAGCAAAATTCTTGGGTGTGTGAGCGGGCCATTTTGGCACCCAAAAATGATCAGGCTGCAGCAATTAATGCATGCATTCTCTCGGAAATTGAGGGGAATGAAGTGGTCTACACTTCGATAAACACTGAAGTGGTCGAGCAAGATGACGTCACCCATTATCCCGTGGAATTTCTGAACTCCCTGTCAGCAAGTGGACTTCCAGCGCATACCATCAAGCTGAAGGTCGGTGTCCCGATTATGCTTCTTCGGAACCTATCTCCTCCGAAGTTGTGTAACGGGACCCGCCTTAAAGTCATCTCGCTCCACAGACACACCATTGAGGCGGAAATTCTTACGGGTTGTGGCGTCGGCGAGGCAGTATTTATACCACGCATTCCCCTCATACCTCATAACTTCCCGTTCCAGTTCAAGCGCGTACAGTTTCCCGTGAGTGTTTGCTTCGCGATGACAATCAATAAGTCGCAGGGGCAGACACTAAGGGCAGCGGGTGTCGACCTCAGGACGAGTTGCTTCTCACACGGGCAACTGTACGTCGCTTGCTCCCGCGTCACCAGTCCTGACTCTCTTTACATTTTGGCTCCTGGCAGCATAACTATCAACGTAGTTTATAGGGAAGTGTTGTAAGGTATGATACCTTTGTACGTATTTTTACTCTTTTGTGTCCTGGAATGTATTCCTGCATTATTTTCTCTCATTTCCTTCAGTCACATCTTATGACTGAACTCAGCAGGATTCCCATATAACTCTCTTCACTTGCTTCGCTTGCAAAAAAAACTTATATTTTAATGCTATTTTCAAATCAAATCAAATCAAATCAAAATATTTTTATTTCACATAAACCAACATGGGCACTTATGAAACGTCAGAAGCTAGGTGCACGGTTCCAATTGGTCGTTTCCTATGGAGAAGAACCGGCAAGAAACTCCATGGTTACTCTTTTAAAAATAATTGGCTTTTACAATGTTTTCGAGTTACAGTAGGTATGGGAGGACAGCGTAGGCCTGTCAACAAGTACCAGGTACTTGATAAAAATAAAAAATGGTCTACAGATCTAGTCTACAAGGCTTACAAAGTCCTCACATTTACAAAATAAGGATGTATCAAAAGGATAAACAAAATATAAAAATCTACTAAAACCAAGAGATATGATTGCCATTTCAACTAAGAAAGAGGTGAAAAATTAAAATTGTCTGTATATAATGTCAAATAATAAAAAGATTATGTCATAGAAGTATGTACAAATAAAAAATAAACATCGTAATTTGAGAGCAGTTAATAGACATTTACGTAGAACTTATGCCGTCAAAGAGGTGCCAGGGAAGCCACATGTGCAGAAGGAATTATTGCCAAACTACCTTGTCTTCAACGTAGTCTTTAATCTTATAATATGCTTTTTTGATAAGGACTCGTTTGATGAGGGTTTTGAACTTTCCATCGCTAAGTTCTGTAACCGACTTTGGCAACTTGTTATAAAAACGGATGCTGTTTACAAGAAATGACTTGCTAGTTTTAGTTAGTCTAAATTTAGGTATCACAATTTCATTTTTACTGCGTGTATTTATATTATGGAAATCGCTTCTTATTTTGAAAAGTCCTAAGTTTTTGCGAACATACAAAATACTTTCTAAAATGTAAAGAGAAGGCAGAGTTAGTATATCAATTTCTTTAAATTTGTTTCTAAGAGACTCGCGAGGACCCATTTTATATATTGCGCGGATTGCCCTCTTTTGTAAAATGAAAATTGAATCTACGTCAGCTGCCGATCCCCACAGCAGAACACCATAAGACATAATACTGTGGAAATATGCAAAGTATACTAACCTAGCTGTGGCTATATCTGTCAACTGCCTTATTTTTCTTACTGCATATGCAGCTGAACTTAATCTACCTGAAAGAGCTCTAATGTGTGCGCCCCATTGTAATTTTGAATCTAAAGTAATTCCCAGAAATACAGTTTCCGTAATAGCATCTAGTTTTTTGCCATCAAGTTTTAAATTCAGATCCACTTGAGGTACATTTGGTAATGAGAACTTAAGACATTTAGTTTTGTTCGCATTAAGTAAAAGATTATTAGCTGCAAACCATTTCGAAAGAACAGCCAGACTATCGTTGACATGTAAGACATCCGTATCTTTTCTATCTATTTTAAAAATAAGGGAAGTGTCATCAGCGAATAAAATGATATCCGATAAGTTAGCCATCATGTAAGGAAGGTCATTAATATATACTAGAAATAAGAAAGGGCCAAGAATTGAGCCTTGAGGCGCGCCCATCTTAACTAGAGACCCCGATGACGTCGCCCCGTTAACGTTTACTTTTTGCTGCCGTTTTGATAGGTAGGAAAGAACAAGATCAGCAGCTTGTCCACGAATTCCGTAATGGTATAATTTACAGAGCAGTGTATTATGGTCAACGCAGTCAAACGCTTTTGAGAGGTCACAGAAAATGCCAATTGCATCCTGGGACTTCTCCCAGGATTCCAAAATGTGACTGATGAGTTTTGCTCCCGCGTCCGTCGTCGACCTACCTTTCGTGAAACCAAACTGGCGACTATGTAAAATCCCATTTGAGTTAAAATGTGACAACATCTGGTCCAGCATGATTTTTTCATAGATTTTGCTCAATGCTGGTAGCACAGATATAGGTCTATAATTGGAGGGATCAAACTTACTACCCGATTTGAAAATTGGTACTACTTTACTATGTTTCATTAGGTCAGGAAACGTACCGCTGTCTAAACATTGATTAAATATGCCTGTTAGGGCAGGGGCAATTGTGTCAATAATATCTCCGAGAACCTTAACAGAAATCCCCCATAAGTCTTCAGTGTTTTTTATGTTAAGACTTTTAAACGCTTTTTTAATTGTGGCAACAGAAATGGGCTTGAATTCAAAGCTTGGAATATCCTTATTAAAGTTTTCTTTAAGAAGAGCTTCAGCTAACATAGGTGATGAGGGGAGAGATTTCGTAACCTCTATTGGTATGTTGGTAAAGAAATGTTCTAGTGTCTCAGCAACTTTCAACTTATCTGAAATGGTTTCATTATCAATTTTTAGGGACAACTCATTCTGATCTCGCTGTTTTGTGTTTCCAGTTTCTTTGTTAATTACTTGCCACACAGTTTTTATTTTATTATTAGACATACTAATTTTGTTACTTATTAATTTAGATTTAGCCACAGCGCAGACTCTTTTGAATATTTTAGAATAGTTTCTTACATAATTATGAAGGGCTTGATCAGAAGTTAGTGATTTCTCGTGGTACAGATTATATAAAGTATCTCTGCTTTTTCTAATGCCAGCAGTGGCCCATTCACTAAATTTTGGTTTAGTATTTATAGTAACTTTTTTTACAGGACATGCTTTAATTTTAAAAGTTGTTTACTTATAATGCTATAGCGACGCTGGCATCTTACGTATTTTTGGTGCTGTAGAGCCTTCACGCAGACGACGTCGCGGGCAGCAGCTAGTACTTAATATGTGTTTATATTTATTATGTTGTTTTTAGCGCAACAATAATCTCCGTGTATAACGAGATTACGCGGTAAGAGTAGGTAAGAGTAACGTTTGTTTTTCATTACGCTAAGTTATTTAACATTCTGCCTATCTGAACTTGACCTTTATAAACGTTAATTAATGACATTGGTCATTGCCCTCTCCATCATCATCTGCCTAGCCTTTTCCCAACTATGTTGGGGTCGGTTTCCAGTCGAACCGGATGCAGCTGAATACCAGTATTTTACATGGAGGGACTGCATATCTAACTTCCACAACCCAGTTACTGGTAATAGGATACTCCTTGGTAAGACTGGTTGTCAGACTTTCGGGCTTCTGACTACCTACCCATCTATATCTTTTAAAATACCTTCATGTAGATCATCAGTCTCCTGCCCCTATCCCGATTTATTTGGGGTCGGCACAACATGTCTTTTTTCTCCCACACTTCTCTATTAGTCGTCATTTTGGTAGTCACCCAGCCATATCATCTTTCACACAGTCCATTCATCGTGTTTTTGGTAAAAAAATGTAGGCAACTAAAGGCAACTACTAAACGTCTAGGTAAATTTTAATTAGAACGTAACTAGGTAGATAATTTGAAAAGGAGCCTTACATTTTAGGAGTTTGTCGACATGCAAAGCCAACCGTAAAATGAGGGTAGAACCCCTTCATGTCACTTCGACAAGGTGAAACTATGTAAACTCTGATATTTAATGTGCTAGAACAAAATTACAGCTGCGATCGAACATTTTTTGTCAAGTTGACAAAAAAAGGTCGATCGTAGCTTTCATTTTAGTCTAGCAAATTAAAAATCCGAGTTTAGTTAAATTATTATTTCCCGCAATTTTTGAAGACTAAGGTCTTCAACCAGTGCGTCCTGCCCGTTATGACATACGGTGCCGGAACGTGGCCACTGACAATTGTTCTTTGATCCGAAGGATAGAATCAGAAATTAAATTAAGTATCCGGAAAAGAACCGGAGTTACCGACATAGCTTGCAGAGTAAGCAAACTGAAGTGGAAGTGGGCTGGCCATGTTTGTCGAAGGACCGATGGCTGGTAGAGCATACGAGTCCTGGAGTGGAGACCGCGTATCGGCAATCGTAGCGTGAGTCGCCTCCCAGCTAGATGGACCGACGACCTTAAGAATGTGGCGGGGACAGAGACAGACTGGATGCGGAAGGCGGAGGACAGGGTGTTGTGGCGCAGCCTGGGAGAGGCCTAGTCCAGCAGTGGACTACGATAGGCTGAGTTGATTATATCAAAATCAGCCGTTTTAAAATGCATGCTGCTATGCAGTGGGTACCTTAATAAAAACTTCGTCGAAACTTGAGAGCAGTGAAGTGATTTATTGTGCTTGTTTTTTTGCGTCAATGTTTTTATCCCTAGTTTTATAAACCTGATTAAAGTGTACCTAGCTAAGCTACAACTTATTGTTCTCCGTGTTGTGTTTATTTCATTAGCTTCTTCCTATTTAACTGTTTCTGAAATATTCATAGTTCCCGTTTAATTGTACACAACGTGGGTTTCGCTATTATCTCTGTTACCGAGGGAGTACTGAATACCAACCAAATAAATGTGGGAAGATAAAGGTTTCGGAACTGTTATTTAATATTATTACAACATAAAATAACTGTAAACAAGTAAGATACACAGTACAGTCGAAAATAAGACGTGACTAGGTCCACGTGGAACATTAAATAGCTACCTTCCTACTTATTTTTTTCTTGAAAGTGATTATGCATGATTATGTACTTATGATTACGTTTTCATTTATTGCCTAAATTTTCTTAGCCTTGGATAACTATTATATATATTTTGCTTGGATATATATTTTGCTGACAACGTTATTGATAATCCATGGGAGAAAAAAAGAAAGAGGAAAGCTTTGAAGAAAAATAGTTTTATTTTAATTTATGGGAGAGATTCCTATAACTCAAAACCGGACTCGGGGTTACCTTAGTAAATTCGATTTTATTCTCAAATGATAATTACAAAGAAATTACAATAATACGCTTATAAATATAGTAGATTCTTATCAATGAGTAATAATGGAACCTTTTCATCATTTGCTATGCTAAATAAAGAAAGCTAATTAGTAATATCATCGTAAGAACTAAGAAATTCTAATAAGGTACGTTTGTAAACAAATATGAGACAGATTCGGCGTAATGAGTACGTCTTATTGCCTCAGCAAGCATCACAGATATGTCGATAGTTTGTATCTTCAGGCACATTTTCATATTAATATCCTGAGGGATCGTATTTGTTACCACAATGCCTTCAAGACATGACTTATTAATCTTTTCGATAGCGTTTCCTGCAAATACTCCATGTGTCAATATCGCGTAAACTTTTGTCGCTCCGGCCTCACGTAATGCTTCCGCTCCCTTGACGATTGTATCACAAGTGTCTGCTAAATCATCAACCATTATCGCTGTCCTGTTCTTGACACTACCGACAAGGACTGTCGAATCTCCTTCGTTAGCTCTCTCCCTCTCCTTGTGGATAATCGCGAAATCAATGTCCAGTCTGTCAGCAAATGCTGTCATTCTTTTCACACCACCAGCATCAGGGGATACCATCACACTGCTCTTCCACTCAGGAATATTTTCCTTAATCCATTTTGTGATAGCGGGCTCAGCATACAAGTTGTCCACAGGAATGTTGAAAAATCCTTGGATTTGTGAGGAGTGCAGATCAACTGTAATGACGTGGTCAGCACCAGCAACTGATACGAGGTTCGCAAGTAGCTTAGCTGTGATTGGTGCTCTGCTCTTGTCCTTCTTGTCTTGCCTGGAGTACGGGAAGCAAGGAACTACAGCTGTGACGCGGGAAGCCGACGCAATCTTACACGCGTTGATCATGATGAACAGCTCCATCAAGTTGTCATTAATTTCTCCGCAGCCACTTTGAACAATGTACACATCCTCACCTCTGACCGATTCGCCGATCTCGACATTAGTTTCTTTGTTGCTGAACTTCTTAGTCGTAGCTCTTCCTAGATTTATATTGAGTCTTGCAACAATTCTCTTCGCCATCTCAGGATGCGAGCTCCCGGTAAACACTTTGATGTTCGGCATTCTAGCACAAGGGTTGTTAAAACTTGTTTTACGTTGTTCTTCTGTAGGCTCCTGCAGATTGTTCTCCGGTTTCATTAGTTTCCGGTCGAGAGTGAAGACTTCCTTCACTGGCCGCGGTTTACCACAAAATAAGTTATTATTTGATGTTAACGTAGATTTATCTGGGTTCACTATGAGGTCAGTTCAATATAATCTATGTCCCCCGCAATGGAACTGTTCGCGGTCTTATCCATGTTACTGTAAACACGCAAATAAAAACACTGCGAGCTGTACTTGTTTATTGATCGAGCGTCGTATTACGTAAAATGTACCGCTTCTTACGAACTCGCGTGTAACTATAGAGTACGAACACATAGGACTATTTTATTGTGTTAAGATAAGGGGGTCGTATGATCTGCCACTAATTGCATCATTGCCGATAAAATAATTACCTACTCGCAATAACCTGTTTGTGTGTTGGCATGGATACAAATAACAATCGATAGCGTTTTGTTTCTGTTGCCAAAAGATTTAAAGAATTTATTGTGCTGACGAATGTACCTAAATAAAATACTGTGTCTATAGTAAGTGGGTTAATTTATTTTAAGATCTAGGGATGGTATTTGAACGAGTAATGTGCGTCATGCGTAAGCTGAGTATTGAGAAAAAGCAAAGGCCAAAGACCCGTACGGATTTGCTAATAAGAGTGGTTTTTTGTTACATATTTTCGAGATAAACCATCACCTTTGTACCTATTTTTCTGTACTGTTCTTTCTTGTCTGTTTATATATGTGTGTACATAAATAGTAAAATAAATAAATAATAAATAAATAAAATCATATTTTTTTAATCCGTAGTAAAGTCCGCGAATATAACAAAAAATCGCTCTTACCTATATGCAATCGGCTTGTGTCTAATTATTGTACCACATGATGTAAAAAGTTCTACTGTATCGTGAGTCGTGAGTATGCACAAATAAGCGTGCAGGAATTTAACCCGTGCCCGTAACGCAGAAGTCATGGCCTAAAAAGCGCAGGGCACGGTTGGCGCAGCGGCTAGGCCCTAGTTATTGTGCCAACTGTGCCCTGCGCTTTTCCAGTAACGTTCATACTTATCGATTATAAATAAATTACTGTTTCTTGATTTATTTATTTATATATACTTTATTGTACACCACAAACATACATTAAGTAAGTACTTACATAAAAAATACATCAACCGTTACAAAATATAAGTACAATGGGCGGCCGGTGATCTCCTTATCATAATTATTTCAGGGGTCTTTTCGTGTCTTCGTTTTTAACCTAGAACAAAACTAGAACAAACTTTGAGATTTCTGTATTAAATTATAGAAAACAAACAGCTCATTTATAAAATTAAATTTCAGTCGACAACATCCATCGGTTTCTTTCTAAACTTCAACTATATCCGACGATACTGCATACTTATCTCTTTTGTTTACTGTACATATCATACTATACACATAAACCTTTCGGAATAAAGGCGTTTACTTATAAACGTTGATTATAGTTAAGTGACGTTTAAATGTCAAAAATGTATAGTTAAATAGTCGCTAATCACTACTTAACCTTAAGCAACGTTTATGAATAAAAGGTCATCATCATCTGCCTAGCCTTTTCCCAACTATGTTGGGGTCGGCTTCCAGTCTAACCAGATGCAGCTGAATACCAGTATTTTACATGGAGCGACTGCCTATCTGACCTCCACAACCCAGTTACTGGGTAATACGATACCCCTTGGTAAGACTGGTTGTCAGACTTTCGGGCTTCTGACTACCCGTAACAACTGTCAAAGATCCACGAATGACAGCCGGGACCAACGGCTTAACGTGCTTTCCGAGGCACGGAGGGGTCTCAGTATGTAAAGATGGTCACCCATCCACAGACCAACCGCGGCAAGCGTAGCTTAACCTGATCGATCGACCTGTGCGGCTGTTATTATTTAGCCACGGACCCCTCGTTTATGAATAAAAGGTATTTTCTCTAAATTTTGGTGAAAACCGCATCAAAATCGAAAAAATATAGTGCAGTTTAGAAAAACTAAGCGGTCAGACAGACCCGAAAAGTGACTTTGTTTTATACTATAGGTACCTGCTGACTTTTTGACTACACCTTCTGGACAAAAACAGGGTAGGTATAAAAGGTGAACAGAGTAGAAGCCTATAAATGAAATTATCCTGTCAATCAACTTATAGACGGGTTACTTTACGCGCGGAAATTATGAATGAATTCAAAGTGACATCAATACTATGATTGAGGGAGGGGCTTGTGGCTAAATAATAACAGCCGCACGGGTCGATCGATCAGGTTAAGCTACGCTTGCCGCGGTTGGCCCGTGGATGGGTGACCATCTTTACATACCAAGACCCCTCCGTGCCTCGGAAAGCACGTTAAGCCGTTGGTCCCAGAGGACACGGTGGAGCATACGGTGGAGGTCTGCCCCGCTTGGGCGGAGCACCGCCGTGTCCTCGTGGAGGCGATCGGCAGCGGCGGCGACCTCTCGCGTCCGGCCCTGGTTCAAGCCATGGTCCGGGGCGAGGGGGAGTGGGAGGCAGTCACCTCCTTCTGCGAAGCAGTCATGCTAGCGAAGGAGGTGGCGGGACGGCTCAGGGAGAGAGCCTCTCGCCTCAGCCGCCGCGGGAGACGCTACGGGCGTCGGGAGCCGCGTGACGACTCCCGGCCACCGTAGGCGCGGGCCTGCGGACGGAGAGTAATGGGTAGCTCTCCGTCCGATCAGGACCAGGCCCGTGCCGGACGGCGCGTATGTGTTCCACGCGCGCCTCAAAGAGATGTCAGCATAAAGGAAGGGGCCCGCCAGGGCCGAAGCCTGCCGGGGTAGCGGGATCGTCCGAAAGGGTTACCGCTGCCCCGGAACATAAAGGGCTAAGGAAGGAACACGGGTGGGTTTTAGTCAGTAAGAGTCTGACACTCCCTTCCGCTCCACCCAGAGCGGGAGGAGTCATTAGATGATTTCCCATCCACAAAAAAAAAAAAAAAGCCGTTGGTACCGACTGTCATTCGTGGATCTTTGACAGTCGTTACGGGTCGTCAGAAGCCCGAAAATCTGACAACAAGTCTTACCAAGGGGTATCGTATTACCCAGTAACTGGGTTGTGGAGGTCAGATAGGCAGTCGCTCCATGTAAAATACTGGTATTCAGCTGCATCCGGTTAGACTGGAAGCCGACCCCAACATAGTTGGGAAAAGGCTAGGCAGATGATGATGATGATCAATACTATGATTGAAGACGAGCGAGGGCTTAAAAAAAAGATTTTATTGATATTTAATTATGATTTATTTAATTTTTTTGTGACAAAAAAAATATTTCTGTGCCATAGGCTTCTACTCCATTCACCTTGTACGAATATACCCTATTTTTGTCCAGACGGTAAAAAAAGTAAGCCGGTCTGAGTTTGGTTTATCACGGTGCAAATAATACCCTTCCTGTGCCAACTGTTAAAAAGTAGGTACTGTAGAGGCTATCTATGAAGCCTTACTTCTTTTTGGGACAGGCTGGTTATAATTGATGGCGTGTTCCATTCGAACGTTCAACAAGCGTGTGTCAAATATTCTGTTAGTGTTTTTTCTTGTCATAGAAGCAGTGCTAGTTTTAAGATAAGTCATCTTAAAAATAAAGTATAATGCTTTTTAATTATATTTCAAAGCAAACATCTTAGCTAGACCCCCACAGTACCGTCTAGAATAATACTGTTGTTGATAAGTAATCAGTATCAACTTTGATCGTAAGGATGTAATAAAGGAGCTCTTGTGTTGCGAGTGCCGTCAACACCTACGTCAATGAATTAGCTGTTGTACCTACCGTTTTGTATGCGTACTCATTACGGAGGGACAAAGAGAGAATAATCTATCTACTTATATCTAATCTAACTAGCCTGTATTGTCCCACACTGTATTTGCATTTGTGTTTCTAAACCTATTCCCCTTTATTCATAAACGATGCTTAAACTTAAGTAGTGATTACTTACCGACTGTTTAACCTTTTAACCATAATTTTTTTGACGTTTAGGGTCGGGACACATTGATCGACGGCCTTTTGTACTTTTCCGATTGAAAAGGAGCACACCTCTTTTTGTACTTTTTGTATGGGCAAACCGTCGAACGCCGTCGATCGCCGCCGTCGGAGCGCGTTCGTCGCCGTCGATGCGATAGGATGCGTACCTACGTCGTTCCATACTCTGTTCGCTTTTTGTATGGACAAACCGTCGAACGCCGTCGATCAATGTGTCCCGACCCTTAACCGTCACTTAACTTTAACGCTTATAAATAAACCCTATAATAAATTAAAGTCGCTTTTCATGCCCGTCTTTGTGAATGCGTTTATTCTTCTAAACTCTGCAACGGAGTTGGAAACAAAAACACAATTTGTGTATAATACCGCTGGGACACAGGCCTCCTCTCTTCGAGAGGGAGTGGGCCGTAATCCACCACTCAAGCCCAGTGTGGGTTGGTAGATGTCACATGTCTTCAAATTTTCGGTTCTGGGACGTCCGTTTTCCTCACGATGTTTTCCTTCACCGTTGTGAGAGCAGTGGTGATGAAATTATTTACCTACACAAAGTAAAGCGCCTGTCTGGGTTCGAACCCACCAGTAAGTCGGGGCTGTAGCACTGGGCCATCACTGCTCTCTGTATGTGTAGAGGCGTTTTACGTTTCACTACACTACAACAGTCTCCACGAAGGATATAAGTGCGAGCGAAGCGAGCTCGAAAATGTTTGCCTTTATACTTTTTTACTTAGCCTTTTTTTAAGTCTTTGCTTTCCTAACGTAAATACGCTTTCTAAGTGCTTTGTCATATTTAACTAGTTTTTGGAAAAAAATACATTTACGACGATGTTTCTCCAAATGAGCGATATGTCTTAAAATATATACGCAGGGATTTAAAAATAATGTTTGCGGCTTTTCCTAAGACAAAAACGATTAAATCTCCGATCGTCAACTTTGACACCGTTAATATTACTTTTTATACCAAACCTATTGCATTGTTTTTAACTAATACGTAAGGAGAAAATAAAGTTTTGAATGTCCACTGTTTTTAGTCGTGTTCTTGTGCGAGGCCCTGCTCGACACCCCCTAAGGCCGCCATTGAATAAGGGCCAGGACACATTGATCGAAGGCGTTCGACGGTTTGTCCATACAAAAAGAGAGCAAAGTATGGAACAACGTTCGCATTCTTTCGCATCGACGCGACGAACGCGCTCCGGCGGCGGACGGCGGTGGATGGCGGTGGATGGCGGTGGACGGCGGTGGATGGCTGCGGACGGCGGCGGACTGACACGGATGCGATCGCCTCCGTAAGCGGTGGATCAGCATAATATGCGTGTGCTCCTTTTCAATCGGCAAAGTGCGAAAGGCCGTCGATCAATGTGTCCTGACCCCTATGTAACATCATTTCATCCTTATGTTGACCTCATGCTCATTGTTCATGTCTAGAGTAGGTAGTCAGGTACTATATCTAAGTAGGTGCGAGTTTTCCGGGCCTTCAAATTTTACAACCAAATACACAGATATAACTTTAAGAAAAATACGGGTTGGTTATGCTTAAATAAATCTTGGAATACTATGAAAATATCAAAAAAGTGTGATCATATTTTAAGGGTGTGGTACAGACCATCAAACTGAACAACTTTCTCCATGGGATCAACTTCGTAATCGCAAAAAAATATCAGCTGTCCCAACAAAAACTTACTAGACCCAAATATTTTGCAAAAAAAAGCTTTAAATATGACCACACTTTTCTGATACATGCTGTATAATATTATAGCTATAGGGCATTGCGTTAGTCAATCAATCAGTCATGGTCTCATGGAACTAGGTACTTATGTTATTTTTACAAGAATACAAACAACACAAAATAAAATAAAAAAAATCTCTTCGAAGGTTTTATTTATCCAGACTGTTTGGGTTCTACAAACGACGAAGCTAATCTGAACGATCGTGCGAGAAAGCGGATTATTGAAAAGCCTATCGGCTTGCGGACCAGTCAGTAGGGTAAAAGATTCTATTTTCAGCGTCAGTCAAGATAAAAGTGAGGTAAACTTTTTCTGATGCTTCTATAGCATCTATTAAAAGGGTCCTTTCAGTCAACCACATGCACATCAGTAGGTAAAATTACGAAAACCTTACCTACTGCTACGAAATAAAGGTGTCGTGAAAGTCCTAAATAATCTAGATACGATCCAGTCTGTTTCTCGATGTCCTCCCCCCAGGGACGCCCTAAGCCGAGGTCCGTACGGGGGTGCCGTTAGCATGTATCATCATCATTTCAGCCGACAGACGTCCTGCTCGACATAGGCCCCCCAACTATTTCCGTGTGGTGCCAGACGTAAACAATAACACCACCCGCTTTCTTCCCGTGGGTGTCGAAAAGGCGACTAAGAGACTTGCTAGATATTGGGCAGCGGCGTTCTCTATGCATTTTACCACTATACTGCGATCGCCAGCCCGTCTGCCAAGCGTGGCGACTTTGGCAAACCCCACCTCCCCTCCCAAAATGACAAGCACTAATAAAAAATGGCCCCTAGTGCCCTGCGGCCCGCCTACCCTTCGCTACGTTAGCGTGTATAGTCGGTTAGTTTATAAGTTTTATGCCCTGGCTGGAGGCCTTAATTTATTAAGTCATCTAGAGAATAGCCAGGTAACGCCTTCAAGCTCATGGGTTGACCTACGAGATACAGAAAAAACAAAATTGTTACCATAGACGTTCGGTTTACTGTTCCCCACTCTTTGAACAGAGGGTCAAATTCTAATTTCCCTACATTTTTGACATTGTTTGTCGCTGAGATGAGATTGCGACTAGATTTTGAAGGTTTTTAATTACGGGAATTGGCCTTCAGAGTGACTATCAGAATCTCGTCACACACAACCCAGCTGAAAAAAAAAGAAACTGTAACAACAGTAAAAAAAAAATCACGACGCAATGGGAATGGTGCCTTATATTTCTATGAAGCCATATGAGTGATTTTAGCTGTAGCTCGTGACCTTACTCGCACACCAGCTTCATTGACCCAGTCGTTACTTAGTTCTAATAATCATTTGTTATTTCAACTTTCCATGCAGCCTTATTTACCAAGTTTTCATTTTGTGTTATAGGATTTCAATAGGTAACATGACCCATATTAGCCATAAAACCTATGACCGTGGGGGTAGACGTATCATGAGTGGAGACCGCGAATCGGCAAACGTAGGTAATTGTGCATACATTCGTGTGTGCTGTTATCGACGGCTGTCGCCGACACGCGTCGACGGTTGCAGTTTGCTTTTTTTTTTTGCTTTTTTTTTTTTGGATGGGAAATCATCTAATGACTCCTCCCGCTCTGGGTGGAGCGGAAGGGAGTGTCAGACTCTTACTGACTAAAACCCACCCGTGTTCCTTCCTTAGCCCTTTATGTTCCGGGGCAGCGGTAACCCTTTTCGGACGATCCCGCTACCCCGGCAGGCTTCGGCCCTAGCGGGCCCCTTCCTTTATGCTGACATCTCTTTGAGGCGCGCGATGTTCTTGTATATCGATTTTATTCAATTTCGAGCGGCCACTGTTGTTTACATCTTTTTCAAATTTAGAAACGCCTGACCTTAGGTCCGCTTATCAGCACGTTCCGAATTCTGAAAACTAGATTATTATTATTATGAGCCTGTGTCTGTAGGACAAGGATTGTTTTGATTTACGAGTACATTTCCAAGCCTTCTTGTTATTCAAGGCACGCTTCATATTTATTGTAAACAAAAGTTTCTTAACTTGTATTGGAGTTGCAGAAAACAACAACACTTGCTTCCCATGAAGGCTTTATTTCAGGATAAATATTGTATTACATCTTGTGCCAATAACGAAATTCCAGGTACGGAAAAGTAGGTTTAGCCTTGAATGTAATAATACTTCATTAGGCGCTTCTGAAATCATAAACTTGCGAGGTTTCTTATTCAATAACCTCTTTTTGCTGTTCAGACTATAAAGGCCTTGAATGATTTTTACCATTGAAATAATATTATGATACTCAAAGGAAATTTTTATTACGCCTCGTGTTTGCTGAGGAAACTCATAGTTATTTAATCGATTCTAGACACTATTCACTCTGGTGTATTATATTATTATCTGTGCTGGTGGTTATGGCCAAAAAGCATGCTGTCTCACCTGGCTTCATGTCCGACAGAGATAGTAACAGTGATGAGCAGTTAGACGCTAGTCTACACACACAACGTCTAGTTCTCAACTTCTCACGCACAGAAACACCGTTCCGAACTGAAAGGCGCGTTAAAAAATTCGAAAACTGCTTTGGGAAATCGAGTTTTGTGAAAAAACCACCGTATAAATCAATTACAAATATTACTTATTTACACCCAAAGTAACGTTAAAAATAGCAAGAAAAACGAATCTTTGTTGGCACATAACTTTTTAATAGCTTTTTATTTTATTATTCTGTTTCCGTACAGACCAAATTAATAATAAGACAAAACGATATCATGTTTAAACTTGATGCACAATGTCAGGCAATGGAGTAATACTCTCCCGAAATTTGTATGGAAAAAATGGCGCCGATTCCCTTGTTCACAAACTAAAGTAAATTTAAGTTCAGTGCATCTTATTCTTTCTATTTCATTAAGAAAAGGACAGAACATAAATATTAGTTTATTCCTGTCAAATTAGTCAGCGCCTGACATAAATTGACGTATTTTTAGTACCTAGCCAATTTTTTAATCACGTCTAAACTTGTCTATGGAGTATCTTGATTTGACAGGACTGAACTAATATTTATATTCTGTCCTTTTCTTAATGAAATAGAAAGAAAAAGATGCACTGAACTTAAAATTTAGTTTAGTTTGTGAACAAGGGAATCGGCGCCAATATCGACTAGTGGCACCTTAACTGTCTTTTTACACCCGTTACATGGCAATTTGAATTTAAATTATTAATCTACAAACTTAAAAACGATCTCATCGTTTTCTACAAGTTGACACAAATCTATTAATGGAGTTGGACTAGTAATAAGTTTCATTACATCATAATCATTTTTCTTTTCATCTAAACCATATATTGCTAACTCTCTAACACTTCCCGCCCATGTAGCTGTAGTAACATTGCAAAATACATTAAAATCTAGTCTCTCCTTGTATGCAGCAGTAACTGTAACGGCTGTTGCATTAGCTTTGAATATCAGAGTCATATTTTCGTTCATATATAAATTACCAGTAGCATTACATATTGATACTGTATTTATAGGTGCTTCTGTTGTAGTTGTAATTTCTTCATCTTCATCTTCATCAGTCTGGCCTGTGGTCTCTTTAGTGCTAGTTTCTTGTGCAGAATTCGTGTTGTCGCTAGTTTCTTGTGCAGAATTCGTGTTATCATCATCTTCAGTGGTTATAGATTCTGTAGTACTAGTTACTTTCGTAGTCTCAGTACTAATCTTGGTTTCACACTCAAGTGCTATTACAAGTGAGTATCCGGATCGAAGGCGAGTTAAGTCTGCCGATAACTGTACCTCCTAGAAGAAAGTTATTTGGTAAGTTAAACATATATAAAGGAATGAAGAATATGTGGCAAGGTTCCTATAAATCAGGTAATAAGTGGTCTGATTACGATACATCGTAGGGGAAATTACGTAATGGATATGATTGAACGATTTATCTTTTCTGGGTCAGCGTATCGAGAATAGTTGTACTTTGTGTTACATGGATATAATTTCATGAAATACTGATCTGCATTATTTTTTAATAGGACTCGTATGTCCTTCAAAGGGCTTTGAAGGTCCATGGCATTTCTACCTGTCCGACTGTTTTTTGAAGTGAAAACTTCTTTAGGCGCGTAGGGCATTTTTTGAGATGGAAAAAAGCCATTGAATTCGCGCCACTGTTACCGTAACCGCTTCGGATGTGTTCGGGATGTACTCGGTTTTAATGTATATCCGATATGTCAGTGAGTGATGGCAAAGTATTCTGTTTGTGTTTTGTTTTCACTTCTGTCGGCACTCCACTGTTTTTTTGTGTGTGCCACTGTTTTTTTTTTCAAAATGGCGGCCACGCATGTTTCATATATAAATCAATAGCTGACATCAATGCAGACAGAAAACATAATAAAACCAAACCCCGTAAAGTGTCACACTTCCGAGATATTAACGTTCAAAATTGTTCACGTGACATCCATATTTTTTGAACTTGCTGACATCTTGTTACATAGATGTTTGAAATAATCACTCTGAACGTTTAATAGAGTTTTATGCGAGAATACCATTTTGAAAAGAAATGGCGGCAAGTAGGTATGCCAAGGCTCTATATAAAAATCTTCAATCCCTTTTATATTTTAAAATTACTTAACCTTTTGACCGCTTTATGCGACACATATTGCCGTGCCCCTACCGCTCGTGTCGTATTCATGCGACAGAGACATGCATGATTTTTTCGTTCTATTTTTGTCCTATTAACTGCGTGGTACAACTAAAACCATTATTAAATAGAGAAAAAAGCTTTTTGACTATTTTTTAATCAATACAACGATTTCTCCTCCTTATTTATTGTAGGTATTATTTTATCGATTTGTAGCTGGGCGCTAGGGGCACGGCAATGAATATTTAGCCAAGCGCTTAAAAGGTTAAATCCACTAGTCGTCGTTGGGTATTTAATTCTTTAAAAGATACAATTGGAATTGAAGACTCAGATTATAAACCATCAATTAAGTAGATTTAAAAACGGACATAGCTATTTAGGTACAATCGAACAAGCTATTTGGTATACAGGTAGGTAAGTTGCAACTATATTCACTCTCTTAAGCATGCCGTATTCTTAAAAAGTTATTACGCACAAGTTAAAACGAATTATTATTTTCTGTGTAGTGGAAAGATTGATATTTTAGTTTAAATAGCTTTTTCTACTGTACCGTGTCGTAATTGACCTTACCTTCTGCATAACAATGATAGAACCAGCGCGCACCAAAGTAAAGAAGTCAGATTCTGTCGTAGTCATAGTAACTACAGATCCCTCTTCTCCAATGATCTTCAAACCACCCCAGAATTCAAACCACGTCCCTGGAGGTATCCATATGTGGATATGGGTTTGACTAGGTTCCAAATTTGGAACTATCAACAGATCATCTCCAACGGCAAATTGACTCGTCAAGTCTGTTAGGTTTTTAGACGAAGGGAATTGATAGAACATGGGCCTTAGAAGTGGGCCATCTTGGAGAACTGTGTAGATGTATGGTAGAAGACTCAGCCGTCTATTCAATGCTGTTACCATCTGAGCTCTGTCATTACCAACAAATGCTAAAGGATCTCTCGGAATTACTTTCGAGTGTATCTTTATCATCGGCATGAATGTTGCTGCCATGTACCATTTAGCGCATAGTCTGATTTGTGTAACGGAATTGAAGTCTTCTGTATCGCCGCAAATGGGGGATGACCAGAACCAGTGACCAGAAACGCCGCCCAAACTAGCCTCAACGAGTTCCTTTCGAAGATTAGTCCACGATGTTGTTATGTTCTGTCGATTTATGGTAACGTTTCCATTCATCCATTGACTAGTGGATGACATTGGGACGGAGCCTTTGATTTTTTCAAATGCGTTGATAAATTGGTTTCCGTACTCGTTGTGTCTTATGAAATATTGTTCTCCTGGAAACTCTGTTTCGTTAGTAAGTCGTGTGGTTCTGGAAACTGGTCGAGTGGGTCGAGTGGCATTCCATTTGGGAGTAATATTAAAAGCAGCTTCAAAATTCTGAAACCGAATGGGAATTAATTAAATATAACAAGTAGAAAATATAAATTGTTATTGTTTTTCCAGTATGAAATTTCTCTGTAACTGCGTCGGTTTATTTTATTGATATTTTGAAATGGAATCGAATTAATTGGATTATATGATGGTAATTGATCATCATTCTCCTGCCCTTATCCCAATTTATTTGGGGTTGGCGGAACATGTCTTTTTCTTCCATACTTCTCTATTAAACTTCATCTCGGTAGTCACCCCCTTTCTAATCATATCATCATTCACACATTCCATCCATCGTTTTTTTGGTAATTGATACAATATGAAAACATGATCTGTATATTCCTCATTGTTTTACTGGTAAAAATCCGGCAAAAAAAAGGTCCCCTTTGCCGCCTCTAAAATCTGCCGCTCTATGCTCAAGCCTACTCAGCCGGTGTTAAATCCATCAATTTCAAAACCAAATTTTGCCATTACGCAGCCGTTTGGCCTCTAACAAAAACCCCGCTTTTAACGCGCTCCCCGCAGTTAAAATTCAAGTTTCGGTTCTTTGGGATAATAATTTATCATCGAGTTTCTCATTAGTATACGATGATTGTGAGCAGTGAGTGGTGGTCCAGTGCAAACGGGCGTAACTTACGAGTTTATTTTATTTTATATTTTATTTATTAGGGAAAAAATCATCATCATCATCTGCCTAGCCTTTTCCCAACTATGTTGGGGTCGGCTTCCAGTCTAACCGGATGCAGCTGAATACCAGTATTTTACATAGAGCGACTGCCTGTCTGACCTCCACAACCCAGTTAATGGGTAATACGATACCCCTTGGTAAGACTGGTTGTCAGATTTTCGGGCTTCTGACGACCCGTAACGACTGTCAAAGATCCACAAATGACGGCCGGGACCAACGGCTTAACATGCTTTTTTTTAATTTTTTTTATTAGGGAAAAAATACAGTGACAAATTACATTTTGTAGGGAGAAATACAAAAAGATACGGCCAAATGTGTCACCAACAACATTTTCCACGGAATAAAAGAAATAAAACGGAGTTGTAGGTGTTTGAACTCCGACAGGCGCTTTTATTTGTGTAAGTGATTTCATCACGACTGCTCTCAAAACGGTGAAGGAAAACATCGTGAGGAAACCAGCATGTCCTAGAACCAAAAATTGGAAGACATGTGACGTCTACCAACCCGCACTGGGCCAGCGTTGTGGATTATGGCCCACTCCTTCTCACCGAGAGGAGGCTTGTATCCCAGCAGTGGGAACGTTAAGGCTGATTATGTTATGTTATACGATAATTTATTATATTAAAATTAGGATAATTAATTTGCCCTTTATTTATAAATGTTGCTTAAAGTTAAGTAATGATTAGCGGCTGTTTGACCATCAATTGTTGACGTTGAAATGTCTCTAAACTTTTATCAGCGTTTATACGTAAACCCTCAGATGTTTTAAATACTTCCGTCGTCTGATAAATTACTCTCTATTAATCAATTTTTAGTACAGTCATTTGGTAGTTTTAGGTAGCTGGAAAGTTTTCCGAGAGTATTGAAAATAGGTAATTTTATAGATTTCGATGTGCTCTTTCCGAATTTCAACTTTGCTACCTCGTATTATTTGCCGCTGGCGCCGCCATATTGAAAAAATGGCGCCCAATATCAGTTTTTTGACAATATCTCCTTTCTGACTCATTTTACGATAAAACATTTAATGCAAAATTAAACTAGAGAACATTTCCTACAATTTTATTTATGTAGGTAATATTTTTTTTTTTGTAAAATCAATAGTTTTGGTGTACAAACACATCGAAATCTATAAACACACATTTTCAAAACTCCCGGAAAACTTTCCAGGTAAGCTCTAATATCAAACCAATTGACTGTACTATTTTATCCAAATGAAATATTTAACATTTCCAGAATATATACAGGGTGAAATGTTAATCACCGTTTTCTTCTTAAGGGGGTCATTGTACTCATCATTATGAACAACTTTTACTGTGGGACCTTTGGTCCCACAGTAAAAGTTGTTCGAAATGATGAAATCGTGAAAAAAAAAAATCAGATTAAATCAAGATCAGATCAGATAAATCCCTACATTTATGTTCGCATAACTCGTCAAAATGTAGGGAACAGCTGATTTTTTTTCGCGATTTCATGTTTAGTCCCATAGTAAAAGTTGTTCGTAATGCTGAGTACAAAGACCCCTTAAGAGGAAAACGGTGATTAACATTTCATCCTGTATATATTTTTATTGCTAAATAGGCCTGCTCTTGACCTCGATCACGCCTGATGGAAACTGATGGATGAGATGTATAATGGAACAAGCGTGCCCAGACGATGCCTGATCACTCTTGCTTTGTCGGCAGACGGGTGAAATGTATTGGTATGGGTTATGTGTATTGTTAGCAATTTACCTCATTGAAATACGGCAAATATTCATAAAACGCATCACGATCCTTTTCAGATTCGTCTAAAGGCCAGTTGTTTTCCAAAACAACAGCTTCAAAATTAGTGTTAAAAACCCACAAGCTCTTCATGAACTTTTCGCTTGCCCAAATGTAGCCAGGATAGATGACGTCGTGTTTGTTAACTTTGCCTTTATATAGGTGGTAAGAGTCTGGATCACGGATATTGTACAAGTCGAACTCTTCGTCATCAAAGCAACGTTTGTTTGTTATTGTTGTTGTTGCCTGTACTGCTTCTGTTGTTGCTTTTACTGCTTCTGTGGTTGCATCGTCTTCTTCCTCTATAGGTTCCGTTAGTGCTGTGTATTTTATCTGTGAAAGTGATATCGACAATTTATTTTCCATTCTTATGATAATTCTTCAGGTTGGCTTTTAGGCTCCCGCAGACAGTCGCGACGCAAAGGTGCACCGCGAGTCTGGTAGAACAATTTCCATTAAGTTTTCATAGAAATTGTACTACTAGGGTCGAGTTGCGCCTGTCTGCTGGAGCCTTTTCTTAGGTCTTAAGGAAATTAGTTTCCTTATCAATTTATAGCTTGTTAAAAATATTGTGATCAGTAGGTAATTGAATTATCTACTATTTTGTTTCTCGATAAGTTCGATGAACTTTCAAAACAAATAGTTAGCGTAGAGTCATCTCAACATCTCTCTCCCTTGAATTTGTATATATGTATGTATATATATATATATTATAAGTAATAATAATTTGTATATATGTATGTATATATATATATTATAATTTATAAGTATATATTATAGTAAATAGTATGTATGTGTATATAACCTATTTATGTATTTGTGTACCTAGTTTTAATAGTTTTTTTTTATCCTTGTTCCTCTCAACCAAAGCACCTGCCATCTAATCTCTTCACCACCCTTGGTTGACTGGTAGAGAATGCCTAAGGCATTAAGTCCGCCTTTGTACCTTTTTTGTGCGAAAAGTTTAAATAAATAAAAACGCCGCCTCACCCCTGTCTCCACCTCAGCGGCCAACTAGTTCCGCGCGGACTATAGTTTTCATGTTATTTGCTGAAGTTAATGATCATTTAATTGCAATACCAATAGCGGTGAAATGGTCAGAGCCAACAAAATGAATTCGATATTACCCAATTTTTGTTGCTAAGTCTAACCCATGGTCTAACCTTTAGGGTAAGTTCATATTTAATCATTTCATAAAGAAAGTCACACAGTTAATTAACTAAACTTTTTCTTTACAAGTAAAGCTAAAATATTCTTGAAGATGAAAAATGTTTAAGTAAGCCTAAAATTAAAAGGCGTGCGAAGAAAATTAATATGAAAAGTAGGGTAAGCCATAATTAAGACTTCACTCATTTTAGGCTTGATTAAATATTTTTTGTTGGAATAGTAATTTGATGTGATAAAAAATCTCGGTTAATTTTCGAACTATTTTACTACCTACTAATGTCTTTTTTAAATTTATTTATTTACCATTTATGTACACACATATAATACACAGACAAGAAAAAACAACATAACAGAAAAATAGGTACAAAGGTGGTGCTTATTTCATAAGAAATCTCTTCCAGCATACCTGCGATAGGACAATAAAGAGATGTAGACAGCGTGTGAAAGAGTAAAGGAGACAATAAAAAAATACATAAAATCTAAAAACTATTCACTTAATAAAACTAAACAAATAATATGAGAATATACTTACATACATACAAATAAACATACATACTTCTAAAATAAATATAACGTAATCAAAATAATAAATACATACACAACTATGATAAAGTGGAAAGATAGTGTTCTTTTACTCCTCTTTTAAAAGCTGCAACAGTTTGGCAGTCCCTAATTGCAGGCGGTAGAGAATTCCACAGCCGCACCGCGTGCACTGTGAAGGTGTAGGAGTCGAAGTCAGCGGAGTGGGGAAGGGACTTAAGAAGCTTTTTAAGATGCGACCTAATAATGTCATGACTTCCAAATAATAATAAGATTAGTAGTGATTCTAAATATTGAATATACAGGGTTATTGGAAAAACATTAACAACCTCTTAAGAGGTCATTGTACTCATCATTATGAACAACTTTTGACTATGGGACCAAATCTGAAATCGCGAAAAAAAATCAGCTGTTCCCTACATTTATGTTCGTATAACTCGTCAAAATGTAGGGAACAGCTGATTTTTTTTCGCGATTTCATGTTTGGTCCCATAGTAAAAGTTGTTCATAATGATGAGTATAATGACCTTTTAAGAGGTTGTTAATGTTTTCCAATAACCCCGTACAATTGATAGTCCGACCCTTGCTCGAGCCAGCCCGCGCCGCTGAGCCGGTAACTCAGCCCGGACTTTGAAGTTGGCGGTGTGATAGCCCCGTGTTTCGGAACGTTGGTCCTTCGCCTGATCTCTCTCCGGTCGTATCAGATCGCCGAGTGTTGTCAAGAAGGTTTATAGGTATCTCATTTTTCAGTCACCGCAAAACTGTTTTTAACAGAACGGAATTTGGAAACATGATGTTTGGAACATCCTGTAGTTTCTAAATTAGTTCTCTTCGAGCTTCAAAACTAAAAGGTTGTCTTCAAGGAGTCTATATTGATATTACATATTGAGTAGGTACCTAATTAAATAGTTGGTTATATATTGCTATAGGTATACCAAGTTTGTATGTGTGCAAGAATATAAATACAGAAATGTTTATACTGGAAAAGGTATATTCACTAAGGTTTGGATTAGGTGAATTTATTTTTTTAAGAGCAGTGGTGGCCCAGTGGTAACGGTCGCGAATTCCGAGTTGTAGGTCGAAGGTTTGAACCCAGATAGGTGCTTTATTTTGTGTAAATTATTTCATCACCACTGCTCTCAATACGGTGAACGAAAACATCGTGAGGAAACCGACATGTTCTTGAACAAAATTAGAAATTATTTGAAGACATGTGATATCTACCTACCCGCACTGGGCCTGCGTGGTAGATTACGGCCCGCTCGCTCTCATCGAGAGGAGGCGTGTGTCCCAGCATTGCGAACATAAGCTGATTATGTTTATTTTTAATGGACTGATAGGCAAACAAAATGAGTTTCATTCACGTTGTAAAATCACTAGATTTTTCGCCGGCGTATAAGTGAAAACTATCACATTGAATTCAAGAAGAGTCTGTCTCAAAGGGAGCTTATTATTTTGTGGTGAATACATTTTATATTTCAGGTAAGTATTGTAATTTGCTGATTTTACAACTGCATTTAGATTATAGCGCAGTTTGCTGGTGCACAGGATTCTGGTAAAAGAGATTCCTCTTTCCTTACACTATAAAATGATTTATTCCGGTCTGATCCCCCCTCCACCCCCTTCGATCCCCTGCTAGTTCGTCTTCTGTTTTAAACTTTGTCTTATCCACTATAAGCTTTCTCATGGTATACGATGTTCATTTTTTTTCGGTAATTGGAGCGTGAAATGTTCATGAGTTTTGTTTTTTATCAAAGTATTTTACGTGTAGAGACTGCCTATCTGACCTCCACAACCCAGGCTCTGGGTAGCACAATACCCCTTGGTGACCTTGTTGTCAGACTTTCGGGCTTCTGACGACCCGTAACGTTTGCCAAAGATCCACGAATGACAGCCGAGGCCAATAGATGCACGGAGGGGTCTCGGTATGTAAAGACGGTCACCCATCCACGGACCGGCAGCGGTAAGCGTAGCTTAACCTGATCGATCGACCCATACGGCTGTTATTACTTAGCCACGAGCCTCTCAAAAATAAAAAATAAAAATTATTTATTAAAATTACCCTGAGAATCAGCAGTTTTTGAACGACAAAATTACATAAGGCAGTCCCCCAAAACGTCCGACCTTCACCACTTCCTACTTCTTTAGATGGGAAGAAGTGGCGCAGCAAACCTCATCACCATCCCCACCAGCACATTTGTCTGTTATCGAACGTTGAAGAAGGAATTCAATAATGGTACTTACATATGGTGAAACATGAGGTACAAACTTCTTCCCAGCATTCCTGATCTGCATTACACTCTGGTCGATAAGATAGACCTTGGTATTATTGCATTCAGTTTCAAAGACCACAGGAACTGCGCCACAGTTACTCTCATATGGCACTCTTTGGGTCGTCGCTGAAGATATGAAGGTACGGAGTTCTCCGAGTGGGTCGTTCGATGTTTCTTCCCTGAAATTGGATTTTTGGTCGACATGTATAAGATAATCTTAAATGTACAAGGATATTAAAAGAAAGGGAAATTGTCATAGGGCATCAAACAATTCGTTCGCATCACTATCAGAAAAAGTGTCCAAAAGTGCTAGTCTTCTGGCCTATTTTATTTATTTATAGGAGAACCAACAGCTATAACAGAAGTATAACAATATTATATGAGACATAAAGCCAATTACAAAGAAAGAATAAGCATTGCCATCCAACTTGGTAATGCTGCCAGCCTTTTGAGCAATTATCCCATTGATGCCCAATAAGCTCCTGCCTTTTTCTTTTTCTTCCTTTATTTATTATATACTTGTATATAATATATAAATATTAGTAATAATATATACATATTAGTGTTAGCTTGTAATTGTTGTCTTTGTGAGTAAAAATAATGGTACCTATTTAAAAAGTTATGTTTTGAAAATGTCACCATTCACAAAAATCTTCAAATATTTTACGCAGTGGCAAATAAAATGGTGAGAAATGAAGTTAACTCTCAGAATTCTAAATTACGATGAATTTCGTCACGTGCCTGAAACGACCGCGTCTTCCAAGATCATTGAACTTTTATAACATTTAGAAACATTAATTATTTGCGTTCATAAAGAGTTATTGTTTAACTTCGCGTGATTAATTTCATTTATTTCTTATTTGTTACTTTGTGAGCTACTTTTAATTGAAATTATTTCATAAAAAATGTCTAATAATGAATTATTAACATTTCTAATATCAATCATTTCTAAATTAACCTCGTCGAACGACGTGACTGGGGCTTGGATACTGTGACTGCACTTAATATTTAGCTGCTTTAAGTATAATCCTAACTATTACCTATAAATGCGAAAGTAAGTTTGTTTATTTGTTTGTTACCATTTCATGTCATCCAGAAATTTTGCAAATACGTTGTCAGGTGTACAGAAACGGACATACCTTATTCCTTTCATCCCGAAAAAAGTGCTGTTCCCGCGGAAAACAACAATAGCGTTATTATGATAGTAGATGGCGTCACGTGTCTATTGAAATATGTCACATTATTTAATTCTGAGGCGGTACGAAGTTCGCCGGGTCAGCTAGTTTTAGTATATAAAAAAAAATAGACGTAGGTAAAAAGGCTGCAAGGCTCAAATGGGATTGGGCGGGTCATATCAGCCGCATGCAGGATGACCACAGGGCAAAAGTTTCCACACAATGGGTGCCTGAAGATGGACCGCCTTTCGAGGCCGCCGAGGGCTGGTTCGAGGTGGCGTGGGAAAAGAGTTCCTGGAAGGACTTGGAGGAGGTTTTTGCCCAGCAGTGGGACAGTACAGGCTAAACAAAAACAAAAAAAATCGCTCTTTTCCTCTCCCAACCCCCTCTTTTCAATAACAACTGATCCAAATGGCTCATGAAAGAGAAGAGTTAGTATTTCCCTTTATTTTTCTGTCGCCTTCATCTCTTAAATAACAGTAAACATTCTAGAAATATCCTTCGGAAAACGAGCCAAACTTCTCCGGGTTTTATTTATTTATTTTTATATACTTTAATGTACAGGCACCAGCACATCAAGCTACCCGAAACCATCAAATGTATTTAATAGAAGGTTCATTGGGAAAATTTGACAGTTTCGGGTAGCTTGATGTGCTGGCGTCTGTACACCACAAAAATACATCAAATCCCTACCTTATCGCCCTATTGCCTTATCGTGCCTTATCGCTTTCTGCGATCTCTTTGCTTCTCGTTTTCTTCTTTTTTTGTCTTTGTTTTCTTTCTGAGATGGTTCTTAGAAGTCAATGAATTTGAAATGACGGATCGTGATTAAGTAAATTAGTTCGAAGAATTTTAAGTAAGTATTTGTTCTACAAGTTTCACTTTAGGCATCAGTCAACTCAACTGCCGTAACGAAAATTTGAATAATAGGAAACTTAATTAAATGAGAGTTATTTATTTCTATTGGTTTTAGAAAGCTCAAAGGAATTTCCTTTAAGTTTTCTAAAGCCAGTCTAGAGCTAGCCTGACAGGCTTAACTTATTATGGTACAATGACCTTAATATTCTGAAAATAAACCCAATAAAAATCGCCATCTTTCACCCGACGGATATGGTAATAAAGTTAATCAAAAACTTACCTACAAACGTGAGCGCCTAGCATCCAATATTCAAGGTTTCTCTGCACCCCTATAGCGGCCATGACATCTTTCATCACGTCTCTGGGCTTCGGTCCGACAAACAAATGAAACTTCAGTCCTAAATTCGTGATACTGCGAAGGACCAATTGATTGTCGCCTCTGACAATTACTTCCGTAGGGGCCATTGATTCAATCAACAAACCATGGTAGGACCCGTTCAACTTAGCAAATATTAACGGAACCGAATCCAGTCCACCCTTATGATTGTATAAAACTTTCACAGTATTTGGTTTTAATGGAATTTCTCCAAGCCCGTATATTGTTTCATTTGTGAGTCTAAATGATATCTCCCATATGTTATCTGCAGCTATCAACGGTCCCCGAGCTGTGTTGAAAATGATTCCTTGAGTTGAATTCACGATAATATTTAATTCCGTTCTATCTGAATGACTTGTATCAGGTTCTGTTATTCTGTATGAATAATTCTTCTCTGTAAGTCTTCGACCTTTAATATTGTTGGAATGGTAGAATGTGAAGGAAAGATGTGTCGCTGTTACTTCGTCGATGGACAGTCTGAGGTTTTTATAGCTGTCCTGTGCACCATCATACGGTATTGTTAGCATCCTTGGATTCAAATATGTGTCCTCTGTCCAATGTCCAAGGAATACGTAGGAGAATCTTGAAGGATACCTATGGTAGCATAGGTCGTGGTGGTGATCATAGCAGCATTGTTCGTGGCATTTCTCGGGTGGTACTGCCTCTATGCCACACGGGAGCCTAGCTCCTCTTGGTACGACGCAAGAGCCAGTTGATAAGCCGTCAGGTGCTGGTCGCTTTAAGCTTGGGAACATGATGAATTGGTATACCAGAAGTGGGGCGGCAATTGAAGCTATTATCAAAATAAAGACTACCCTTACAGGTCTGTTGAGTAGGATCTGGTCGTACCATGTTATATCTGAAATGGAAGAAAATATTAAGTTTATTGCTTGTACTGATTGGTGTTTAAAAGCTTGTTAATAAAAATAAAAATGAACAATAATTTCATTTTATCTCATTCTCTCATACTTTTGTATTTATGTCCCTGTCAGAAGCCTAGGCCGGCTTAGGTTATTATAGTTATTAATCCAGTATTCTTTGAGTTCAAATCTCTTGTAAGTGCGATTAATTTTACATAGAAAATTAAACCTAACAACATGTTTTATTAAGGATGAAAACATGTTTGTTATGTCTTTCGAGTCTAGAGTCGTGGCAAATATGTTATTTAGCCTCAAATGGAAATGGTATTTTCTTAAATAACTTTAAAACTATTATCTATTATTTTAAAATTATTAAAATATATATTAAACATACTCGCAGTAAACCCTTTTGCTTGATATGACACACAGTACACAAAAAAAATATATATTTGCCTCCCAAAAGTTAATTAATTTAGTTACGTTACACGTCCTTGTTTGGGTAACGGAAATTCATATGTGTACCAAATAATTTAATCGGTCCAGTAGATTTGGACCAAATTGGCTACGACAGACGGACAGACAGACACACGAATGATCCTATAAGGATTCCGTTTTTTCATTCAGACATACGGAACTCTAAAAAATTCGCCTTACTGCTCACCTTCGTTATATAAGGAGCTCTTGTGCTTTCCTGCTTCTAGACTAAGGTTTTTTTTTTCTTTTTTTTTTAGACTAAGGGCTTGCGTTTTCCTTCAATGAATGAATAATTGAATGGAATTTATGATGTTTATTATGTAGAAGAAGAAAAATAATGCATTTATAAATAAATCCATCTAAGATTATAAATTGTAATGGCGGAATGAGCTGGATTCCTTTAATAAAGATTGGTCCGTGGCAGCTTTGGACAGAGAGAAGTTGAATGGAGTAGGGAGGCCTTTGCCCCGCCGTGGGACATTAATGGCTAAGAGTAAAAAAAAAGGATTATGTAAACCAATTAATATGATTTAACAAAATACTTTTCATGCAGAGTACCATTTTATCGACCATTTATTAGGTTAAAGTCTCATACAACCACTTCTAGAAAGAGAGCAAGTCGAAATCTATACAAATAAATAAAAATCGTAATATTAAAATAACCGATTTTTACTATACACGGTACATATACCAAAATAACATTTTTTTACCATTTTTGTCTGTCTGTCTGTTTGTTCCGGCTAATTTCTGAAACGGCTGGACCGATTTTGACGGGACTTTCCCTGGCAGATAGCTGAAGTAGTAAGGATCGAGTAACTTTATAGGCTACTATTATTTTAGAAAAAAAAAAAAAAATTTGACGCGGACGAAGTCGCGGGCAGCAGCTAGTAAGATATAAAATATTAGCTTTCCCTAATATCACTAATTCTCTATAAATGTAAAAGCTTTTCTACGAACTTGGTATTACTCTTAAATTGTGTACTGTAAAGGTTGTCTGCTAAAGTTGACCTTATGTCAACTCTGGCTGGTAATAAAATAACGCTAGTTGCATTCGAACAGTCACGCGAGTTTAGAATGAGCATTCAAATGTTTGTATTAGGTTTTTGTTTGGACGAAGGGGTGATAATATAGCCGGGGTGATATAAGACGTTCGCTTGGAATAAACGCAGAAAATAATAACGTATGATTTTAACACATACTCCTGCTACATAATTATGGTGCGGGCGCCGGGTAACATAGAAACGGGTTTTGTCGACGGAGAATAGACGCATAGACAGATTGTAGAATGATTTCTTCTCTTCAGTCGACAAAAGTCTACAATATCAAGACGACCAATTTTTCTCTACTGCCACACTTAGGGTAGAAACATTTCCTCTCAACTCTCTCAAGTGTCAAATAGTCTGCATCACATTGAACTTAGACAAGAATCTAAGTATATTGATTTTAAGATTTGCTCCCCGTTGCTATGGAAACCGTCACGACATATTAGTGTACGGAGTTTCAGATCAGATTAAGCATCTGTGGCTAAAGGGTAGTTAAAAAGCGGCCAAGTGCGAGTCCGACTCGCATACGAAGGGCTCTACCACCGTACAATATTTAACACACCATACTAAAAAAAAAGCACGTTTCTTGGACCCTCGTAAATATTTAAGTTTTTACTCTTTTTTCTTTTCTTTATTTGTTGTTATAGCGACCATAGTAGTCCACACTCTGTGAAACTACCAAGTGTCTACCTATGACTGTTCAAAAGATACAGCCAGTCGGAGAGCGAAAGATATAGCACTGTCCGGACGTCCGGACGGACAGTGGAGCCTTAGGCGCCGTCTCCACGAGCGAGAGAATCTCGGCGATAGACCGCCGTGCCATCAAATTTTCGCCGCGATGATATCGCCGCGTGGAGACACGTTCTAAGAGAGTGTATGTATAGTAATACGTGACACGACGATAATATTGCCGCGAATCACTCGCTCGTGGAGACGGCTCCTTAGTAATAGGCGTTAGCACACTGGGTACGGAACCCTATAAGTTAGTTTTGCGGCACTCCCGCGTAGGAAGCCTGTGACATTATTTTAACATATGTCGAACATTCTCCGTACAAAAGGTTGTTGACATCATAAACAATGCGTTGTTTACTTTATTAACGCCTCTCTTTATTTAACAACAGTTTAATTACATGGTTTCCTTTTGTAACGAGAATTTTATGCTTATTGGGCAATTTGGTTGGGTGATGTACAGTCACCAAAGGAGATAAGTAACCAGGGTCGTCGGATATAGTTAAAGTTTAACACGTTGACAGCCAGACAACAGACACGCTAGAAAATCTATTGTTCGCGATCAACGTGAACAAAAATTCTTTTATCAAATTAAAATTTCATTCGTAAACATCAATCGGATTCTTACTAAACTTCAACTATATCCAATGACCCTGGTTACTTATCTCCTTTGGTGACCGTACATTATAATAGGAGTGTTACAACAAGACCTGCTAAATAATCGCTTACTAAATATTAAGTGTATTGACCTAAGGGTGCGTTCGCATCTAGCGATTGTTGACAATGTTGTTAAAGGGGATAAACGTAACAAATATGACCTCACAGAATTTATTATAATCATTAAAGTTTCTGAGGTTTTTAAACGGAGTTTATCCTTTCGATAGCGATTATTGGTTCGATATCGTGTTTCTGAACACGTCATAAAGGAAGAATTTAGCTTAATAGTCGAGTGAATTATTATCGTGGGTTTATCTGAGAACCTCAAAAACCGAGCATAAGGAAGGAATTCGCTTAAATAGATAATTATGTCGAATAAATAACTATTGAAAGTTTAAACTCCGTTTAAGAACTCCTCAGAACCTGGGAATAAGTCCATAAAATCCCATTGAATAACTATTTCACAGATATCGTCCGCAATTTACCGGTGATTGAAGTTACTAAAACGTTATCTATGAAAGTAAGTAGGTGTGTTTTCCTAGAGAGCGTTTTTGACACCGTAAAGTCAAACCCTGCTGCCCAAAGATTTAAATCGCTAGATTTGGCCGTACTACATAACATACATAATCAGCCTATAATGTTCCCACTGCTGGGACACAGGCCTCCTCTCAGTGAGAAGGAGTCGGCCGTAATCCACCACGCGAGCCCAGTGCGGGTTGCCCGTACTTATAAGTCACGTGAAATGTGTCCATACTATGAAGAGTACGCCCACACATTATCATATATCGTTTGACAAAATAGTCAAGGAACTGTGTCATTTTGTGTCAGAGGTGTCAAAAAATAACAGAAACGCGACTATCTTTTGACGCGGTCGGGCAAATCTAACGATTTAAATCTTTGCCGCTGTCATAATTTTCATGACAGCTGTCACCTCGGCCGTTATGTACGGTCTTTGCATTTTAGGTAATGAACGTCGCGTTAACGCAGCGTATATGTTTGATGAATGCCTATGCTAGGTACTTAACTCATTGAAGTACACTGAAAGGGACACAATGGAAGTTTTATTGTTATTACGTCTGGGGGCGTTTAGTGTCCCGCAAAGTGTTTAGCTGGATTCACAGGTCTGTGTTGTACTGTTTGGCAAAACGGGGTGACTTTAAAAAACTTGGGCGACTTTGATGATTATTTGAAATGGAAATGTTTTACTCAATTTTACCCGTAAAATGAATTCAAGTCGTCAGGCTATATTTTACCAGCGCAATAACTATTAAAGTTACTTATGAGTGGAAAAAAAAAACTGTAAAGTTTACCCTGAATTTTCGTCGAAAATCTGTTCTTGATAGGGGTGACTTTAAACGGCAATGAAATAATTGGGGTTATCAGTCCCATTTTCATATTCTCCTTTTTTTCAAGTAAGTTAAGTTTTTTTTTACTTAGATACCTCTTCGTATCGTATAACCGAAGTGGATACACGCGATACGTAAGTAATTACTGCATTCAACCAGTTAAAGAGCCGTTCATTGTTTTTTTCATATTTTTTATTTATTTACCCATATACTTTATTGGGAAGAGTGGAAAGCTGTAGGGTAGACTTTTGCCCAGCATAATCAGCCTATAATGTTCCCACTGCTGGGACACAGGCCTCATCTCTTTGAGAGGGTGTGGGCCGTAATCCACCACGGTGCGGGTTAGACTTTTGCCCAGGTGTGGTGTGGTGGGGGACAATACTGGTAAAAAAAAACTTTGTTGTATACCAGATAAATTGTAAAAGCGGTATTTATTCGGTATTTATTTCAAAATTAATCAATCTAATCATCATTGGAACTGATGGGGCTACGACACAAACCGACAATATTGTGTATCTGGCACTTGAAAACGAGAACGAGAAAAAAATAAGCATCAGATGACGTCATAACGCGTGTCGTGACGCCTTATCACGCAGTGTTAGCCAATCAAAACTCGTTGTGATTTGACAGATTCGTTTGATTGGTGTATCCCGAGTCACGACACAACACGACACAGTAATATGTCTGTGGCTTTATACCTTCTCTTCTTAGCGTGTTGATGGGCGTTTGGCACCTTTAGTAGCGTCCATCAGTTCCTGTAACGTGCATGTAATAGGACACGCTGGACACGATATTAAGTGTCCAATTGTGTGTGGAACAGCACGACAGTGTTGTATTGCAGCGACAAAAAGAGATACAAAACGCCCATTTTCTAAACTCAAAAAACTTAATGAATTTATTTACAAATACAGGCACTTTTGAATTCAAAAAGATGAAGCTGGTTTCCCATTCCAAAGCGTAGGTACCTATAAAGAAGAACGGGCAAGAAACTCCAGGGACACTCTTTTAAATCATAAAATTGTTAGGAACAAAATATTGGTTACATCATTCATAATGTTGAAATTATACATGTGAGAACGATGTAGAAAGACTTGCACATTAAAAGAGTCCGTACCACTTTTTTTTTCTTTTTTGTTTTCGGGGGGAAACCTTCAAAAAACACCCGACCTCTGGGGAGGGAGGTCGGGGAGTGTGGGATTTTTACCCCACATAAACCACCCCGATGATCACCATCAGCACATGGGGGGCGGTCCCGGTTCCTCTTAAAAGGCCAATTCCGGAACCCCCCCGTGCAACGCCTGTAAGGCACATCCATGGGGAGCCTCGATATACACGTCAGCACGTGACCACTGTGCCACCGTCTACCCTGGGGTCACTTGGTGGGCCGACAGAGTCCCCACTCTGTGCGCCCGGAATCCCAAAAGAGTCCGTTCCTACTAAAACGATAAAAACAAAAATGTGTAAATAAATACTCGTTAATCATTAATCTTTAAGCAACATTTACAAATAAAGTCCAAATTGTATTCCTTTATCTAAATAAGATTCTGAAGATCCATAGACGTCCCATTCATCTGCCTGCGTTAATTAATTTGTAAGCATGTGAACGTTAATCAGGTTTTACTGGCAATCGCGGTGGGTCATGACATGTATGACCTGCCGTCGCTATTTAATTAAATGCTGCTGCCGTAGTCTTCTACAGAAGTAGCATTTTATTTATTTATTATTAGGCTTTTCAACAATGAGTACACTGTTACCATGACTCATAACTTAAGTCTAACTTAGACTAACAGTGTACTTATAACTTAAGTCTAACTTAGACTAACAGTGTACTCATGACTCATAACTTAAGTCTAACTTAGACTGACAGTGTACTCATGACTCATAACTTAAGTCTAACTTAGACTAACAGTGTACTCATAACTCGTAACTTAAGTCTAACTTAGACTTAAGTTACTTACTTAAGGTACTGTTAAAACCTGTTGTGTGTATAATTTGTACATTGCATGTACACATTATAAAGTTACAGGGTACTCATTGCTGTAAAGCCTGTCTAAGTGCCTCATTACTTACAGAAAAGCACAGCATCCACTGCATTATGCGCAGATTAAAACAAGTAATACATAGTTTGAAAACGTAAAAAGAAAATTATTAAAAGCTAAATTGATTACAATTAAATTAAATAACATAGATTAAAATTAAATTTAATTAATATTTTTCTTTTTAGACTGCTTTACTTTACATATAAAAGCTTTTTTATAGGTAATTAGTTTTAGCCCGCGGCTTAGCCCGCGAGTCGAATAATATCCCACGGGAACGTATTACCGGGATTAAAGTACCCGTTATGTTATCCAAGTAAAAAATGTGTTAATTCCGTAATAAAACTTCTTCATAAAACTTTATTGGTTTTCGCGGCGCACGGCCAGTAAAACTCCCAGTCGGCATGACTTTTTCCGACATCTTCAACAATCATCGGCATATTTTAGCCAATTTACATAATACCTTTTTGAAATATATTCTTAACTGTCCTCATGAATCACTCCGTCCGTTGGTGAAAACCGTATGAAAATCCGTTCGGCAGTTTTTGAGTTTATCGCATTCAAACAGACCGACGCGGCAACTTTGTTTTATAATATGTAGTGAAGTTTTGCAGTCTCGAGTATTGACTACATTACACAATACTACACAACTTTATCTTTAACTAAAGTTAATTAAGCTGATATCAGACGCTTCCTTCACTTTTGTTTACTTATCTTTTACTTGAAGTAAAACATCTGAACATGACAGCAAACTTAATAAAAAAAGCAGAACCAAAGTTTTTTCATTCATAAAAAAATTTACAGCCAACATTGGATGAAAACTTTGCGCCATCTAGTATAAGATGAATTAATTCGCGAACCGATCCAACGATATTGGATTTTGGCTGGCTCCTGAAATAAAAAGTGCTCTGACCTAGCTCTGGAGCCAGGGTTTCACATTTGACAGTAATCTGTTTTTATGGCATTAAAGAAATTTATTTATTATTTCGACATTTGGCTGAAATTGTTCACTCGCGCTCCAAATTATCGAAAAAAAGTGATATAAGCAAATTAAAGTTCGACAGAATTTATATGTAATTTTCGGTGTCGTGCGAAGGTTAAACAAAAATGAATCTTCACTCGAGTGAAGCGTCTGATATCAGCTTTAGTAGTTCGAAGGTTGTACCGACCAAGGGCCCTACCACCACCTCTTATAGCAGTATTATTTTAATCTTACTTCTATATAGCTCCATCTCTCATCCACATTGAAGTAAGATTAAAATAATACTGCTATAAGAGGTGGTGGTAGGGCCCCAAAGTCAAGGTCACCCTTAATAGAAACTGGTGTCTGTTGTAGGTAAAACATGTATTACAGATCACCAGGCTACCTATAAACGTCGCTTAGCATTTGCTTTGGTTTAGACGTGTTCCCGTCTCTATCTTGCACTTGTAGTTTTACAGTTGTGCGACAGTGACAGGAATAACGCTTAGCTAAGGTAGGTGTTAACCTTTTAACCGCCCGACTTTATATGAGTTGTAGTGACCCCAGCGCCCAAAAAAAAAAACGCAAAATAAATACCGATGAAACGAGCTGTGATGATGTAATAATAATACAGATTAAACGAGCTGTGTTAATTGGTCGTATATATACGACCCTGGCGGAATGGACACGAAAATATTTGTCGGATTAATCCGACGTAAGCGGTTGAAAGGTTAAGTAACGTTTGTAGACGCCTAAGAGCCTTGGATACTAAAAAGCCATTTAGCCACATACCCGTAGATGCCTTTCCCAATTCAACCCCTATAAATTTCCCCTTTGATCCCTTAATACTCGGACTACACAAACAGTTCGTCAAGGATAAAAGTGAGATTAAGCCATTCTTTTTTATAGTTTAGGGAACGAAACCAGACATTAACACCTAGCCTAAAGCCCAGTGGCGGACTAAACCTGTCAGGGGCCCGGGCGGAAAAACTAAATGGGACCCAGGAATGAATGAAATATTTAGCACGCACCCTCAGAAAGGTTAAAGATAATTTTATTTTGCAAATATGGGTATAAAGATTAACAAAATTATAACAAGATCTGCCATATTTTACCATGTGTAGGCATGCAAAAGATACACAAAACTATACTAACTTAAAAATCTTTTTCATTAAGGAAGTCTCGCCCCGCGCGTGCCCTATGTAGCACGATACATAGAAAATCAATTTTGTCTTACTAGCGGAGCTTGAGAGGTCATATTATAATAACCCTAGGTTAGGTTTTCTATTGACTATTTCTACAGAAATAGGAGATATTTTGTCGTAAACAGAAAAGCTAGAGCATTAGACTACTAGAGGACGGTCGAGCAAACGAAGTGACCTCGAAAATGTTTGCACACCCCGTATACTTCAAATTTTCTCTTGACATTTATTCAGAAATAGGAAAGTTTGATGATGTAGGATGATCGAATTAATAAAAAATGATAGCAACCTACGTTTATATCTAACATGCGTAGGGGGCCCTTAACTACAAACCACCTAATAATTATTTACTGAACATATTTTGGTCTTGTGTGGGATTTCATTAAAAAGTAATTCTCAAGTTTTGGGGAGGCTCGGGGCGGATAGCACCTACCACCCCTCTCCTCCCCCCTTAGTCCGTACCAACCACCGCTACCCAAAAGTACACTACACGGCGGGCGCAACCATGCTAAAAAAAAAAGAGTGGAATAAAGATGGATTGGATGTGTGGAGTAACATAATGGATCTTAAAGATTTAAAGTGGTTTCCCTCCAGGGCCCATCGATTTTTTCACCCTGTTAGACTCGTATAACACACCAACTTACTTTCATAAAAACGTCAGTGAAGTCATTCGACGGTAAATTGCGGAGGCTATGTTGCAGTGATTTATTCCGGTCTGATCCCCTGAGTCCCCCTCCACCCCCCTTCCTCGATCCCCTGCTAGTTCGTCTTCTCGTCTAGGAAACCATAAATGCTATATTATGCGTATACCGTATAAGTTATAGCTTTACCGAAGTACTTTGGACTTATATCGTTACAGATCATCATCATCATCATCAGCATTTCAGCTGAAAGACGTCTGCTGCTGGACATAGGCCTCCTCCAAACACCTCCACTTCGATCGGTTCTGTGCTTCTTGCATCCAACGGGTTTCTGCGGCCTTCACAAGGTCGTCGGTCTACCTTGTGGGAGGTCTTTCAACGCTACGTCTTCCGGTACGCGGTTGCCACTCCAGAACCTTTCAGTCCCATCGGCCTTCGGTTCTGCGAGCAATGTGCCCTGCCCACTGCTATTTGAGACACATATGCCACGTTCCAAAGGTGACTAGTGAAATGTAGGTTTATCTACTACATAACTAAGACCTCTGTTAACCTTCTTAGAGGAATATAGACGTAATGTGTCATGAGTATAGCATTTCGAATTATTAGATCGAGCAGACGGCCCTAGGTAGTTGCATAAGCCCGAGAGAATGCGGGCCGAAATAGCTGTAGTATGTACTTATGATGTACGTATGAACGTTCCTAGTAAATGCATCCGAAATTCTGAATACCAACCTCTCGCGAAGTTCCTCAAATCGTATTTTCATTTTGGAGCCGTGCACTATGTTCTGTTTATATCAGTAGTACCTATTTGTAACATGGGTGGTAAGACGCAAGACAAGTACTAATTTTAGAGATAAGGCCAATTATTTTAATTTGTATTGAAGTCCCATGAAATAATTTTATCGAAATTTAGAGCAGCATTAAGAATTCCTAATGGAAAAAGACTAACACATTTTTTCACACATTGATTCGGGTAACTCTGGTCCCCAAGCTTAGTCAGTGAGTCACTCTTTACCTATACTATTTCTACACCTGGATGGACATGAATGATGCAATTCTGCTTCTCTGATTGGCACTCAACGCGATTTATTAGCTGTTCCATAAATTTTGACCGCGTAAGTATTGCATTTTTCTATGAAACTGCAGATTCTGTTTTGATAACCGTGTAAAAAATTCTCCGTCCGGGTCCGGGTCCGTAGCTAAATAATAACAGCCGCACAGGTCGATCAATCAGGTTAAGCTACGCTTGCCGCGGTTGGTCTGTGGATGGGTGACCATCTTTACATACTGAGACTCCTCCGTGCCTCGGAAAGCACGTTAAGCCGTTGTTGGTCCCGGCTATCATTCGTGGATCTTTGACAGTCGCTACGGGTAGTCAGAACCCCGAAAGTCTGACAACCAGTCTTACCAAGGGGTATCGTATTACCCAGTAACTGGGTTGTGGAGGTCAGATAGGCAGTCGCTCCATGTAAAATACTGGTATTCAGCTGCATCCGGTTAGACTGGAAGCCGACCCCAAAATTGTTGGGAAAAGGCTAGGCAGATGATGAACCGTGTAAAAAATTCTGCGTTAAGCATACTATAGTGTAACAGAATTCTTGAATGATAAAAAAATTGAAACAGACTGTTTACAATAATGTTTTTGGTTCTGTGTTGTTTCTTAATTTGTTTGTTTATTAATGTTTAGTATTTAGTTATAGTTTAGTCAATTAGTTCTTATTTTTGTAATTTTTGCATGCCTACTAGTAAAATATGGATGAACTTATTTTTCTATAACACCATGTACTGTACCCATATTTGCAAAATAAAATATCTTTATCTTTATCTTTAAGGATTCTAGAATCATGTGCTGAATTCATGGTCACAGTTTGCGCTACGATGTCCCTGCCACTTTGTATACAGCGTGTAACAGAAATGTGTGGTCATATTCAACGGTTTGATAAAGACCAACTGAACAACTTTCTTAATGGGACCACGCGAAATTGTGTTCTCTCTCATCTCTGTCTCATTTCCCACGAAATGTATGGGAAGTTTTTTCCAATTTATGACTTTTCTAGTACTCAAACCTCAGTGCCCCTTTAGAGTGTTTTGATCCTTATAAGAAACAAGATCGATTGGCATTACAAAACTTTTTGCATGCTACATCGAAAAAATAAAAACTTTGGTAAGTTACGTCCTTGTTTGCCATGTGTCGAAAGAAAAAGTTCGTTCCATTTTTAAATTACATGACAGATATGAGTTTTCATACTCGTTCATCATTTTCGTTTTTAGTTTTTATTCGACAGCCAGATAATTATGTATTTTTATAGTATCATTGCCGGTCACCTGTTTGTTTTTATTTCACTAATAGTACAGCATTTTCGATTTATCTCGATAAAAGTTGATAAAATAATGACCACATTACAAGCATTTTTGAGTAAATGTAAAATATCCAGAAAAAAGTACAAAGAAGAATATAGGACGAAGTTAATATAAATTATATTACGTCCGTTTTCAAAAAGCTCAAAGCTCGTTGCAAAATTGAAAAATTTCTTGCTTTTATCATTTTGTGTAATAAGAGACTCAAACATTACGGTACCTACCTTCACTACTTCTACATTTTCGCTGTTTACACGAGCGTATATTTTTTCTTTGAAACTTGTGTTGAAAGCTGTATTTATGAAGTAGGTTGTATACCTAGTAACGAAGTCAAAACTCTACAAGGAATTGTTTTGAAGAAAAGTAATTGCTACAATGCGTGCCACGAAAGATGAGACTTGACTCACCAAGTTGTTTGACTTGCGCAGTACATGATTTTAGGTCTCTTTAGCGGTACGCGGGATGGGACCGAACGTCATACGGCGGAAAGAGCGCGGGAGGGTCAAGTGTCATCTTTCGTGGTGCTAACTATACACGAGTCTGATGCCGAAAATATGGTTTTTAGAATTTTTGTCCGTTTGTCTGGATGTACGAGTATGTTCCGGATTGCGCGGTTGTATATTCCTGTGGGGTATTTAGGAGCTCTATATAAATTATCTATGCTTCAAAGAACTTGAATAAAACATTCATATCAGAAATCCTGAATTACTCGTACCTATTGAGTTTTAGCAAAATATTTGGAAGAAAAGCATAGGCAGCGGAAGATTTCAATTTTGACTAGAATTTTCATTGTTATATCGAAAGATTATTCATCTTCCAAGCTGTTGCTCTAAATCTAAAGTGCTCATACACTCGAGTGAAACGAGTCGCCGACAGAGGCAAATGCATCCATCGATACGCGTCGATCAATTTATTCCGTTTTCGAAACAAATAAGCTGAATTTGTTAGTAAAAGAATGGGGTATATATTCCTCGAAACGCACCAACTTTGAAACGCACCAAATAAAATGTCTACCGATATTACGAATCCTTTATGCTTGACGGCAGCCATATTGTCTAGGAGCTACGAGAGACGGCGACTAGGTGGCGCTAGTGGAACGTGCACCGGACGCATCATAGACAAATCATTCACTCTATCGATCATTTGGCCTAAAGGAAAAATCCATTTCTGTAAAATATTGTAACGTTTCCCCTCCACTAGCGATCAGCCTTTATAAGGAGCTGCGCGGTTGAGTCTGCACGCATTTCCAACGGATGCGTCTTGGTGCACGGACCACTGTCTCTCGACAGTCAGTACTGCCTGATTATTGGATGTGGAACGCTGTCTCTGACAACTAGTACTGTCCTTATTGCGGTGGGTGCATGGACCACTGTCCCTGACAGTCAGTACTGCCCTATGTGACCGCCCTCAATGCCATTATTAGTTATTTAATTATTTTATTTCAATTCTGTATTTTCTAGATTTAAGATAACTGATTGTTCGATTGAAATAAATTTGACGATAAAAGACGATATCGATTGGAGGAATTGTGCTATGATATCCAATTGTGTGTAAATTTATTGTGCTCGCGCCCCACGTACTTGGTGGAACATCGTTCACGCATTAGTTAATTAAATAATTGGATTAGACAATCTTGTGCTTGCTCATAATGACTTCCATATGCTTTCAACTCCTCGCCCGCAAACCCACGCAACATAGCCTCTTCTGGTAAAGATGATCTATTGCCTTTATATCTAATATATTTTATGTTGACACTTTACGTGCGTATCATTTATCTCCCCACGTAAACCTCACACGTCACATTAGCAGTTTTGCTATGTCCGTCCGTCTGTCTGTCTGCCCTCGGCATAGGTCAAAGACTCTTCGTACTAGAAAACTGTCATTTGGCATGAGTAAACATATTCATCACGCCGACAAAGCAGTAAAATAAAAACTTGAAATAAATAAATTTTTAGGGTTCCTCGTTCCTCTCGTACACCGTCTTTTTTTTTTTTATGGATGGGAAATCATCTAATGACGCCTCCCGCTCTGGGTGGAGCGGAAGGGAGTGTCAGACTATTACTGACTAAAACCCACCCGTGTTCCTTCCTTGGCCCTTTATGTTCCAGGGCAGCGGTAACCCTTTCGGACAATCCCGCTACCCCGGCAGGCTTCGGCCCTAACGGGCCCCTTCCCTTATGCTGACATCTATTTAGAGTCAAGTGCCGTCCCCCCCCCCCCCCCCCTCTCTGCCACATAAATGTAAAGACGCCAGTACATCAAGCTACTACAATCTGTGAAATTTCTTTAATAGATCTTAAACTTTATCGCTAAAGCATTTGTTTCAAAGGTGACAGTTTCGGGTAGCTTGATGTGCTGGCGTTTGTACATCGAAGCGCAACCTGTTACCATGGATTCAGTAAATGATTCTGAACCATACTGGGTTGCAATCTATCGTAGGTCATTAAAAAAAATTACCTGTTCCATACATTTGGACCGTGTTAAGTGTAGCGTCTACATTGCATTCATAAGAAAATAAATTGTCTCATGTTTTTAATTTCTTTGTTAAAATATATGATATGCTAACGATAACAATGTTGATAAATGAAAATAAAAATATCTTTCTTACTTTTCACACTTTCAACAGCGAACGGGACGTCATCTTCATCTACACCTTCTTGATATCCATTCGCGTGTGGTATCATGGCTCATATCAGCTGCACCTGGAACAAAACGACTTTTTAAGTACCTGTCTAACTATATATCTACTTTAAAAGCATGAGGAGAAGGTTGGTTTTGGAATAACAAGAGTATTTAAAATGGAGTAAACTTGAGTATTAAATAATGCTGAAGTTTACTGCGTCTATATCTTACTTGCTCAAGGCAAATGCCTTGAGCTTGAGAATGAAAACTACAAAAAAAGAACGTGAAAAAGCCGTGTAAGATAGAATTTTAAAAGCTGTTCCTATAATATTTTCAAGTAATTTAAAAAAAATATTCTAACTCGAAGACTGTTAAGAAAGGTATTTTCGGATACCCATGGGCATGAGGAATCTTTGTGACGTCACTATTTGGACCACCCTGTATTTAACTTGGTCTTGGTTGATATTTTCTGGCCCCATACGAAATTTCTTAAAAAAACAAAACACCGCATCTGTCAGCATACGTATCCTCAACATCCCTATTTATAGCCCCCTGATTGATAGTGGTGCACCACCTATCTGTCGGTCACCTGCAACACCCACAATTTTTCTTCTGCGTCCTCCTTAGAAATGAAATTATTGTCAAAATCAAAGTCAAAGTTACAGTCAAATCATTTATTTTAAATAGGCACACGAAAGGCACTTTTGAACGTCAAAAATTATAATAAAATCAATTGATTCTAGTCGCCCATTCCAATAATTGAAATGTCCCAGGTGCCTGTCATTTTCACTGGTACATTTCAAACCTAGCAATGTTGCTTAGAGGCAAACATTTATGTAGTTACCTATGTTGGTAGCACTTCAACATACGTGCTGCAACTGTTTAGTAGATATACACATGTTTGTAAGCTTAGGCAGTGCGCACACCAGCGTCAAAACAGTTTTGTCTGCGTAAACTGTTTCCGTTTTTTGAAGTGAAAACTTCTTTAGGCGCGTTGTGCATTTTTTGAGATGGGAAAATCTATTGAACTCGCGCCACTGTTACCGTAATCGACACCGCTTTGGATGTGTTCGGCTGTCCTCGGGATGTACTCTGTTTTAATGTATATCCGATATGTCAGTGAGTAATGGCAAAGAAGTATTCATGTTTGTATTTTGTTTTCACTTCTGTCGGCACTCCTGGAGTGCCACTGTTTTTTTTAAATTATGTTTTATTTATGTAATCATCAGACTGACATTTAATATTTTTCTAACTATGATTTTTTTTTTGTCAATTCATTTGACATTAATTGTATAATTGATATTAGTATAATTTTAGTTTTTACACCGCCACATGCGAACTACGCATCATACTGACGTGACGCAAAACCCTGCATCGCGCAAGCAGAGTTTACCGCGCAGCTAGCATATAATACAACGTTCCGTCATCAATCACCTGGGCAGTTGCGCACCAGACACGACCCGTCTGTTAAGGATCCTCCCTTTTCTATGGAAGTTGAGTGAACTTTACACCCGGTTACTCATGCGTCTATAGCTTTAACCTACGTATCCTAGAAGAATCCGTAGCTGTAACCTATGTAGGTATCCTAAAAGAATGATGGCCGCCAAATAATAGCAATTTACCCTCGAACGACGTTACTAAAACGTTACTTATGAAAGTACTAGAAGCGCCCCGCGGTTTCACCCGCATAAGTTTCCCGTGGGAATTTCTGGATAAAAACTATCCTATGTCCTTTCCTGTTACTCAAACTATCTCTATACAAAATTTCATCTAAATCGGTTCCGCGGTTTAAGCGTGAAGAGGTAACAGACAGACACACTTTCGCATTTATAATATTAAAACCCCAAGGTAACAAGCCAGCTAGTCAAGACTGTATATAAACACTATGTAGACTATTGCGTAGCCGTAATAGTCTGTTTACATACAGTCTTGACTCAGGTCTGAGCATAGCTTTACTTGCTCTGCAAACGTCTGTCGGTAACTGGCACAAATAAAAGAAAATACCTACCACACGAATGCGGAAAATAAAGAAAACGAAGAAAAATATGGAAGAAAACTCATCAGACATACAAGGAGCTTTCATTGCACAAAAAAAAATGCTTGAGAGCAGTAACTGGGGCCCCTCCATACGAGAGCTGTAGACCAATTTTTAAAAAGCTAATGGTTTTCCACTTAAATTTTAGAAATAGCAATATTTGTCTAGAAAAACTGTCACTTCTTCTCCACAGTAGCCGAATACAATAGATTTTCAAAAAAGTACCCCATCAAGTTAGAAGACCAATTTATGTCTCTCTGTTTGTTCCGGCTAATCTCCAAAACGGCTGCACAGATTGTGACGGGACTTTCACTGGTAGATATGGAGTAATTTAGGCTACTTTTATTTTAGCAAAAGAATTAGGGTTCCGCGCAAAAAATATCAAAACCTATGAAATCCAATATAATGAGATGGATGGAGATAGGTAGCATCCTGGGAAAGGACATAGGTTACTTTTTGTCCCAATAGCATGTTCCCGAGGGATAATTTCCGACCTCCACGCGGGCGAAGCCTAGAGCTAGTATTACATTTTCTTGAAGCTAGCCTTAATTTGCGGTTTGTTCAGATTATAATTTAAATGGACAAACATAAGTTGTTTCTTTTGTTAACTAATAAGCTACCCAATAACTCAATTCTCTTTAATTTTGTGGTCTTTGTTTATGTGGAAATACTGTTTTTATTTCTCCCCATATCATAAAAGCTCTTAAAATAAATCATTCAGAAATAATCAAGTTTGTGAAGCGAGAAAGTAATAAAAGAAACAAGTGAGCTATGCTTACAAATAATTGTAATATTGATATGAAAAGAAAAAAGGCGCCTATTGCGAGTCGGAATCACACACGAAGGGTTCTGTACTACCGTACAATATCTAACACTACATTTAATAAAAAAATATACTTTATGATTATTTTTGCCTTTATAATTTTTATCTATATATTATTGTATTTTTGAATTTATATATCTCGGGACCATGGGGTCCCGGTCCTTTGGAAGGCGTACGAGGGGCCGAAGCCAACTCGCAGAGGCCCCTTAGGAAATTTTAAGGAAATGCGGCACCGTCCGACGATTATCCCTGTATGCACTATGCAAGTGCACCCAAGGATAACCCCCGGTTGGTGTAGGACTATTGTAGGATAGGAAAAATAAAAAGTTGGACTATGGGTTTGGGTGGCTGAAGTGGACTGGTTACCAAGAACTATGGAAGAACTATGACCCCTGCCTGATCAATGTTTTATATATACACGGATAAAATGGCAGGGGGTGACTTGCACACTCAATAATGGGCCCCCGGAAACGGTCGCTAGCACATAGTGACGTAGCGACAAGGGGGCAACATGTCCTGAGGTGCTTATGAGGAGTGGAGAGGTATTCCACGGCTATCAGGACAATCCCGGAAGTACGGTCAAGATCCCTACCAGCATCTTACTGGAATACTTCCTTCCTCCGAGCACGTTTGCTCTTGCGAATCTCCACTCAAGCCGGCCAATAAAGGCAAGAATGAGGTGGGAGCTCTGTTCCTCGTCATTTTTCACTCCAGCCGGCCAATAAAGGCAAGCCAGAGGTGAAGAACAAGACTTCTCCCGGGAGATAGGGTCCGTGGGGTCGCTACTGCCCAACAGCTCGCCACATGCTGCCCTGCGGGTTTCTGTATCTCTCTTGGTCTGGCTCCTCACCTTAGACCCATTCCGGAGAGTAAACTCTTTCGGTGCAGGCCCAGAGTTCGGAGCGCGCAAGCCCCACCACGACGTCAACGTAGAGATACGGCGATGGGGTTATTGTATTTATTGTTAAAGCGGCCATAGTTATACAAGCTTTGCGAAAATTTCAAGTGCCTTCCTATTACGGTTCAAAAGATACAACCCTGTGACTGACGGACAGACTGAATCCTCATATTGTCCATTGCTGCATGGTATCCTATCCTAATATAATAATATTATAAGTACTGACCTTAATTATATCTGACTATTAAATGACTATACTAATGAGAGACATCAGACCTCGAAAACTATCCTTCTGCAGAAAAGTGTGAGACGGGGAGACGCTATCTCTCCGAAACTGTTCACCGCTGCACTCGGGGATGTCTTCAAGGTTCTGGATTGGAAAGGGGCTGGCGATAACATCAATGGCGAGTACATAAATCACTTTCGGTTTGCCGACGATATCGTAGTCTTGGCTGAGACTATGGAGGACTTCAGTACAATGCTTGATGACCTCAGGAGAGCCTCCAAAAGAGTGGGTCTTAAAATGAACATGGACAGACCGAAGGTCATGTCAAATGCCCATGTAACACCCACTCTCATAAAGACCGGAGACGCGCTATACTCGAAGTCATGGACGAGTATGTTTATCTAAGACAAACTGTCCAGTTAAGGTAGGTCCAACTTCGAGAAAGAGATCAATCGTCGAATCCGACTCGACTGGGCAGCGTTCGGGAAGCTACGCAATATCTTCTCGTCCCACATACCGCAGTGTCTCAAGACGAAAGTCTTTGACCAGTGCCTGTTGTCAGTGATGACATATGGCACTGAAACATGGTCGCTCACAATCGGCCTTATTAGAAGGCTAAAAGTCACCCAAAGGGCAATGGAGAGGGCTATGCTTGGTGTTTCCCTGCGTGATCGAATCAGAAATGAGGAGATCCGCAGGAGGACCAAGGTAACCGACATAGCCCGAAGAATTGCCAAACCTAAGTGGCACTGGCCAGGGCACATTGTTCGCAGAACAGATGGCCAATGGGGCTGAAAGGTTCTGGAGTGGTGACCGCGTACCGGAAAACGTAGCGTTGGAAGGCCTCCCACAAAGTGGACCGACGACCTTGTGAAGGCCGCAGGAAACCGTTGGATGCAAGAAGCATAGAACCGGTCGAAGTGGAGGTGCTTGGGGGAGGCCTATGTCCAGCAGTGGACGTCTTTCGGCTGAAATGATGAAATGACTATTATTTATATAATTGTCATGAATAGGAACACAGTATATACAAATTAGTAGTGTTGGAATTTGAAGTGAATAATTATTATATTATTATACAGACAAGAGCAGTTCAAACAATTTTCTATTACGTTAAAGGACCCTTGAATCGTCCTTTCTGTGTTTTGGTGCGTAGATCCAGCCGAATAATATATTACAATATTGAATATAGGAACTGTTGCTGGTAAACTTATAACTGTTACCTTCGGTTTCACTTACATTTAATCCACATATCCACTTTATTTACCCGAATACAATAAATAGAAAAAAGAATCAGCGGCTAACAGAAACAACCAAAAAAATACAACAAACAAACAGAAAAAGAAACAGCGGTAAATATGCCGTAGAAAAGAACAGAAGCACAAAAAAAAACAAGAAAACTAAAAAAAAAAAAAAAAAATAAGAAAGTAAAAAATTTAAATAAAAGGAATGAATTCATTTTGTTTTTGTTTGAATTGTTTTTTATTTTTGTAATTGAATTCTCCAGTTTATGCCTGTCGGTGTAACCGCGTTGTGCTTTCCAACGGATTTTGATGCGGACTCCAAAATAATTTAGAGAATTTATTTCGGAAGTTTTACGTGCATGATACATTAATATTTAACATAGATATAATAAAAAAAAATATCATGTTTTGTCAAGTCTTAAAACCGTGCGAAGCAGGGGATGATCGCAAGTTGATTAATAAAAATATGGCTATCCTTTTCCGGATCGTGTTTTAGCTCGATGTTAGTTTTCGCTGAAATCTGTTTAATAGTTGAGGGCTAGGGTGTAGAATCAGTTTCTGAAACCATAGTAACTAGTAACAGGTTGCGCGCGGCATCAATTTCCCAGCCACCTTGTTTGTAGCCTTACTACATAAATCTATTAACAGGTAGGTTTTAGACGAAACAAAATTGGTATAACTTTATCCACCGTATATCAATTGAGTAGTACGATCGCCTTTGATATTAACGACCTCTAGACTAGATGATCTCTAGTAGATGTGACAACAAGCACAGTCCTTTGTTTTTGTCGTCCTATTCTTTTCTAAATACTGTAATGCTATTCTGTAAAAATCTCACCGTGAAAACATAGATGAAGTGAGCTTAAAGTGAGCTGTCAACAGTGTCAATCCCTAGCATCAGGTGGAATGACAGCTCACTTTAAACTCGCTTCACCTAAGTTATCACGGTGGTCTTTTTACAGAATAGCACCGCTGTAATGCTATTCTTTAATAATATTCTGTAAAAATCTCACCGTGAAAACTAAGGTGAAGTGAGCTGTCAATAGTGTCAATCCCTAGCATCAGATGGAATGACAGCTCACTTTAAGCTCACTCCACCTATCACGGTGATCTTTTTACAGAATAGCACCGCTGCTTCGTGGCCGGGTCGATTACAAATGAGAGGCTGAATATTTTAAAATGTGTGATCGAATTAATAAGAGTCATTGTACTGTGAGACTACGGCACACACGTGATAACAATGCAAATGAATTTTAGTGAGAGCATAACTGTCTTGAATGCAAGGCTATATGAGGTAGTTTGGGATATTCCGTCATCACATTAGGCAGTCATAATATTACCTATTTACCAAGTTCGGCCGTAGAGAGAATGCGTTCGTGCAGTCAGTGTGATAATTCTAGTAGCAAATAATGACAGGTGTCTCGACGGCCGCACTGTAGTTATTGCTTTTTCCTTGGTCGTGGCGAAAGGTTACAATAACACCACTATAAGCTTCGGATTCGTGTGTGTTCAAATATACTGCTGCTTATCGCCTCGAGATAATCTTCCTGAATCAAATCACATTTTGATAGCACTTTGCGGAAGCGCTCACGTTGGTCAACTGTTTTTAGTGTGGTATAATATTCTCTATTCAGCATCTGCCTAGCCTTTTCCCAGCTATGTTGGGGTCAGCTTCCAGTCTAACCGGATTCAGCTGAGTACCAGTATTTTACATGGAGCGACTGCCTATCTGACCTCCACAACCCAATCACTGGGTAATACGAAACCCCTTGGTAAGACTGGTTGTCAGAATTTCGGGCTTCTCTTACGACCCGTAACGACTGTCAAAGATCTACGAATGACAGCCGGGACCAACGCAACAGCTTAACGTGCTTTTCGAGGCACGGAGGGGTCTTGGTATGTAAATATGGTCACCCATCCACGGACCAACCGCGGCAAGCGCAGCTTAACCTGATCGATCGACCTGTGCGACTTAGCCACAATATTCTCTATTATAGCAAGATTACGAATGATGTAATACTGTTTTGATCAGTCTTAAGACGACGCCGACCGCACAGTGGCACCCTCATCGTTTGTTTCGTTATTTCTTTTATTTTAGAATGAAAATGCAGAAAATATGCACTTATAAGTTGTGCTCCACAAGATTGTACGTTAATATTATTACAAACGGTAGTTTTACATTGTATAGTTTTATTATAATCACTAAAACGGGTAAAAGTCGGCCATTTTTCTAAAATAAAAGAAATAACGAAACAAACTATGAGGGCGCCATTGAATTCAGCGTGTAATCGATATGTTATGGGCCAAGTGATTAATCGTGCAGTATTCATAATGCCCGGGCAATATGAATAATGCCCAATAAGAGCGGGCAATGTGATTATAACCAATCAATTTATCACATTGCCCGGGCATTATGAATAATGCCCAGTGCCTATTGGGCAGAGTGATGTAAAGCATGTTTAATACTTTCAAATGAATACTTAGTTAGATAGACCGAGAGAGAGACCTCAAAAAACATAAAAGTTGCTTAAAAGGCGTAGTAGGAGCCCCGCTTCGCGGGGCTCTAGGGTCTAAAAAAAAAATAACCACGAAGGGGATGGCGGGGTCTGTTCGCTCGCTTCGCTCGCTCACTAGACCCCGCCATCCCCTTCTAACCTAAACTGTCCGAGTCGGGGTGCCCCAAGTCCCGAGCTCGCTTCGCTCGCTCTTGCATCCTAAGTTGTCATTACTAATGTGTTATTTTGTATATTATGTTGGTTTAGTGTGTAGTGGGTGTGGAGCCCAGTAGTTTTCACTAAGTGCTTGAAACTTAATAAAATCAAATAAGCATAAAAAATTGTTTGTTTCCGGCCCCGCACCGCAGCGCACCACGTAAAAATTTACCTATTAATCACATTGCCCGATCATCATGTAGCCATATTCATAATGCCCGGGCAATGTGATAAATAGGTGAGTTTAGATTGTAATTAATCACTTGGCCCGATATGGCTGGGCATTATTCATACTGCCCGGGCATTATGAATACTGCCCGCATTAATCACTTGGCCCATAACAGATACATCGAATGAATCATGTCTTAATCATGAACTTGCCTACATGTTTTTCCCCGAACTTGGTGTCATAATAATTTATGTTAATCAGTTTTGAGTTTTAGTGAAATTTAATGTAACTTTAGCCGGTTTTTTTTTTGATCAAGCAAAGCAACCTTTATTTTTATTAACATGTTTTGTCCCACTGCTGGGCAAAGGTTTCCCACATAACTTTTCACTGTTCCTTATGTTGCCTTCTCTAGCCAATCTCATGTAACCGCATCTAAGTCATCACGCCAACGTTTCCTTCGCCTCTAACTAGACGCAACTAACTAGTAATTTATCAAAAATCGCGCTTCATTCACTATGACAAAAGATAACTCGGACCTTAAATACAATTTTATCACACAGCGTCTCACACATAATTCCTACTTTGTTGTCACATCAAATTTAAGGATTAGCAGGCCTACCACAAGCTCTTAACGCGATCCATTTTAGGACCTAAACTGAACTGTTCCTCTAATTCGTACCATGACGTCAGTTTAACGATTCAGTTTAGGCCGTGCCATCTGCTGACAGCGATTGTCCCAAACTGAGTCGCATGTTTTGGTTTCATTCATACTTGTTTGGTACCATGACGTCCATAGAGCAGCTCAAGCGATGCAGTTTAGGAACCTAAACTGAAATGTCTTGTTTTTGAATCGTTTTTAATTAGATCATGGTAGGCCACCTGATACTTTACGACGACTAACAAAAATATTAATTTCACTTACTTTGTTATGAAAATCCGTACCGAAGGACCAAATAATTTAGAAATACACTTTTAAAACCACACAATGTTTCTATTTATAATTAAAATAAATTTTAAAGTGGATACAATACAATCACACTCGTTCTTTGTTCAACAATGTGTTATCTATGACGATTATTGATTATCATAATTACTGATTTAAATGTAGGATAGGACTGTTGCTGATAACGTGGATTACTATTGAAAAGGAAGTCGATTAGATGTTAAATTGATAGTAGCGTTATATTTTGAATATTTATTGATAGTGATTTGTTTTGAACAATGATATCATTGTGTACATTTTTGGGTGTATTACTAATGCGTGCTAGTGGACAATCTTTTTTAATTTCCGACCAAATTTGGTGATAGCAGCATTATAAAAGATAATATTCCAGATTGGAAATCTGGAAATGGTAGCAAGAAGAACATCATAATCATCAGTGGCTCAGTCTCCCGAGAAGACAACTCCACGATAAAAATGGTTCTAACTAACGGGTCTGACATCGTGTCTGTCGTCCCTTGATCTTTAGTTTGGGATAGGCTGTTCATGCTTTGAATATGATTTATATTTTAAGTGTCTCGTATTTTTGGAATGGGAACATAAATGTTTATGCAGTGTGTGATTCCGGATAAAATATTAAATTACCATTCTGTTCGTCTGCCAATATGTATGTAGGTTGAGGTGATAGTTACCGGTGGGCGTACGGTAATCTGGTTCCCGAATATACCATTTCGTCGTTCACATGACTAACTGTCCTATCCAATTTTTCACATTTTTTGGCTGATCTGAGTCAGGACAACTACGCTCTTCTATCGTGATTCTTTATACTTTTCACTAACCGTCGTACCTTTATGTTATTTGGATCTCAAAATATAACCATTTTGAAAGGCAACCAAATGTAAAGAATCATGAATAGAGGAGTGTAGCCGTCCCAACCCAAATCTGCAAAAAAATGAGATAGGACAGTTGACTAACTGTCCTATCTCATTTTTTTCATGCGAGTGACAATTTGTGTACCCAGGCAATGTAACTGGGTCGTTCAATAAGAGGCTTATACAGGATGGATTTTTCAGACGGGGCATGCAGTAAGGGTAGGTACCTTAACCATTTTACCTACAGGAAAACAGTCTAAGGTCCTTAACTTTTGGAGACATTTTGATTATTATAGACTTTTTATTATTATGTAATAATAATTGGTAATTTGAAGGGGTAACTTCGGTTGTCTTACTGACTAGTTTAAATAATTATGCGGAGTGACCTCCGCAATTATTACAACTGGAGAGTCCAGATTGCCTGTATACGGTCCAGCAGGAGAAGAATACCCTAGCTGGCTGGTAGTGGCCTCCAAAGATGTTGGTATTGTAGGTGGATCTTTCTTCGTACAACATGATGATTCATATTAATCACTATGTTGTTAGTATAACTAGGCAACACAGACTCGTCACTAATACTAGAATTTGTTATATTAGTTATAACCTCGTTAATATTATATGCTATCATCAGAGCAATCAGCGTAATTTTAAGAACGTTCACAGTCTGATCTCAGTTTCAATCTGTCAAAAATACCTCTAATTTCCTTACATTTTGACCAGTTTTTGACATTTGTTTGTCGCCGAGATGAGACTACGACCAGATTTTGAACGTTTTAAATTACGAGAATTGGCCTTCTGATGATGTCTACATTCCCCAGACAGAGATAAAGTTCACTGAGTCAACTTAAAAACTTGCTCAATGGGTTTTCGATGCCTTAAACAACACTAATAATACAGTCCTTTCACAATTATGTTACAGCTAAGAGCTGCAACCCAACAGCAACCTTACTGTCACGAGATTAAAGATCACTATGATATTGGCAGTAATGGAAAATCAGAGGTGTAATAGCTGTGAATGGACTATACATACAATATAACAAATATTATATACTGTGACGTCAGTGTACTGTCAAACGCCATTTCCTTTATATGCGCGTCACGTTGTCATTGTTTAGAATGCAATATGGCGCATGGTATCATTTGTATGAGACATCGTGAAAGGGAGCAATGGACGTGCGTGTGTCATGTTCTACTCCTATTGACGTCACCCCACTCTGAAATTAGTTCGAGGAGTAAGTAGGAATAATAGAAATGTGCAACACATACTACAAGTTATTCGAACAGAATGTATTTATTAAGAACTAGCTTCTGCCCGCGACTTCGCCCGCATGAAATATCTTGCTCCCCCGACCCAACCCATCGCATCGTATCGCCTGCTCACGTTCGTTTTCGCTTAGCGCTTGCTCACGCTCTTATATCTTTCTGACGTTCGTTATTTTTGCTGGGCTCTTTATAGTCCTATCGTAATATTACATAAACTATAGCCTTCCTCAAAAATTGGGCTATGAAATTCAAAAATATTTTTTAAATCCGACTGCTAGTTCCAGAGATTAGTTCGTTCAAACAAACAAACTCTTTAGTTTTATTATCAGTATACATGTTTGATGTAAGTTGCAACTATTGTAAACATTTTTTTGTGTTTATGCTATGACCCTCTTGACCGCAGAGGACAAGCTACGGATTCCTAAACTAAAAGAGCTGTGGCCGATTAGGCCGATAAATTGCGTCTGCAATTTACCGGTGAATGACGTCACTCATTTTATGGAAGCAAGTTGATGTGTTTTTCTAGAGAGCGTTTTTTGACATCGTAAAGTCAAAACCCGCTGCCACGTCTTGGAGACTTTGTTACGTTTAAGACAAGATATCATAATATAACATAATCAGCCTATAACGTTCCCACTGGTGGAACACAGGCCTCCACTCCGCGAGAGAGATTTGGCAGTAATCTACCACGCGGGCCCAGGTCTCGGTTTTGGTTTTAAGGCATGCCGATTCCCTCACGACGTTCTCTTTCACGGTTTTAAGAGTAGCAGTGATGATGAAAATAAATTACACGAAGTAAAGTGCCTGTCTGGGTGTAGGGATGAGATCAATGAAACGCAGGACTGCCAGAATAGTACTGATTGTTTATTCGGATGTAGCTGAATATATATTGCTTACAACTATGGAGTACATGCATATATAGTACTTATATCTACTACACTACACCTCCCCCTTAACAAGACAAAAAAAAAATTGACAAGTTTTTTTTTTTTTTTTTTTTTTTACAATAACATAAAAGCTTATACAGAGTACCTTGCTATAGAGTATTATAATTTTATTTAGTACATGATTATAACTAGTATACAAAAATGTTAATAATATAATTGTTATTTGTAACTATAATATAATTTAGTTCGGTTCTTATGAACTGTATCGAGCTTTCCTTTTTTAATAATTTCTACATTGGGTGACAAGTCTCTTACAACTACATACGGTCCAGAAAATATAGGACTTAACTTATTGCCGGTTTCCTCTTTTAATAAAATCTGATCATTTGGCTTATAAGTAATAGGCTTAATACTAGCATCAAACTTTTGTTTTCTTATAATTTTTTGTTTAATAATATTTTTACGAGCTTCATTCTGCGAACTTTGTAACCTGAATTTTAATTCTAAAGGATAATCGTCATGATTATACAATGGTTCAACAGATGATAATAGATTACTAGGCAAATTACATTTCTTTCCGTATACCAATTCAAATGGAGTATAATTAGTAGCGCTGTGCACTGATGTGTTGTATGAGAAGCACCAATAAGGTAACCATGTGCTCCAAGTCTGGGGATGATTATCGCACTGTATCCTTAGATATGCGCCTAAGTGTTTGTGTGCGTTCTCCAATGCACCGATACTCTCATGGTGATAAGCAGTAGACTGTAACTTGTTAATTTGTAAAAGTTTACAAACTTCTGACATTGTTGTGCTGATGAATTCCGCTCCTCTGTCAGTTGCGATGCTAGTAGGAACACCATATTTAAGAATAAAATTCTCCACGAATATCTTTGCAATCTCGTTGGAGTGTTTCGAAACGAGTGGACACGCTATTACAAATTTTGAAAGCTCACATTGAATACTTAAAATATATGAGTTATTATAAATATCTTTATCTAATGGTCCTACAATATCTAGATATATTTTCTCAAATGCCGTGTGGGCTGTGGTGGTCACCACCATTGGCTCTTTCGTGTATCTAGAATACTTTTGTGTCTGGCACTTATGACACTTTTTAACAAAGTCATAGATATCTCTTTCCATATTGGGCCAAAAATAATATTTTTTTATATTATTTAACATTCGCCTAATACCCGCGTGGCCACTTGTGGGTAATAAGTGAAAGTCGTTAATAATAACTCTTTTATCGTCTTTGTCAATAATTCTTTGTACATCCTTTAAAACACATATTCGCGGTCCGGACCACGTTGTATTATCTTTTATTTCTTTCACTAACTTTTCTATGAAAATATTATTTGTGTTATTTTTAATTAAATATATCTCCTCAATATTGTATGAAAGACAATAATCTCCGAGCTCCCTCGCAAATGCGGCTGGCGTCAATTGCGATCGGGTTGCCGGTTTTATAAACATAGTCATTTGAGACGGTAAATAATATAGTGTGCCCGTGCTACTGACTTGTGTGTTATCAGTATTATTTAATTGCAATCTATTCCATTCATATTTATTAATGAATCTTAACTCAACAGATTCTTTCGGCTTACTATGTGTTTCCACAACTTTTGGTTGATCAGGCCAATCGTCATTGGTTGCCATAGCATCCGAAGAGCTGTCTCCTAATAATTGCTTTTTCTGTCCTCTAGTCATAACATTTATGACACATTCATGCATCTGTTTTAATTCTTCTGACGACAAACACACTCGAGATAACGCGTCTGCAGCCGCATTAACTTTCCCTGGCACATAACTAATGTCGTAATCATATTCGTCCAGAATCAGCCTAAATTTTAATAGTCTACTAGATGGGTCTTTTAAATTAAACAGATACACTAACGGCTTGTGGTCCGTATAAATCTTAAATCTACGCCCGTATAAATAAGGTCGAAAATGTTTTACTCCCCATACTATAGCAAGTAGCTCTTTTTCTATAGTCGGGTAATTTTTTTCAGCCTTATTTAGACTTCGGCTAGCATAAGCTACTGGTCGGCCGTCTTTGTTAGACAACACGGCGCCTAACGCGTATCCCGATGCATCAGTTTGTAAAGTGAACGTATTGCTGTCGGAAAAATCGGGATATTGTAATACTGGTGCCGAAATTAAACATTGTTTTAACGTTTCGAAGCTATCTTGACATTCCTTATCCCATACGAAGGTGACATTCTTTTTACTTAAATTATTTAATGGATGAGCAATATGTCCAAAATTTTTGATAAATTTTCTGTAATAATTAGCAAACGCGACAAAACGTCTTACCTCGTCTACTGTTTGCGGTATTGGATAATTTTTTATTACATTTATTTTTTCTGGGTCTGGGAGAATGCCCCTATCTGTAATTATGTGACCTAAATATAACATATCCTTTCTTAAAAATACACATTTAGCAGCGTTCAGCTTTAAATTAACTTTCCGAAGCCGTTCAAAGATATCTATCAAATTTTTGTTATGCTGACTAAGCGAATTCCCGTAAACAACCAAATCGTCCTGATAAACAAGGCATTTTTCATAGTTAAGGCCCGCCATTGCTATAGTCATCATTCTGGAAAATGAACTAGGACTAGTCTTTAGACCCATGGGCATCCTAGTCATTTGGTATTGTCCAGAGCAAAATGATGTGTACTTTCTACTCTCTGGTTCCAAGTTCACATTGTAAAATGCTTGATGTAGGTCGAGGTGACTAAAATAGATACAACCGGATAACGAATCTAAAATCTCGGTTATATTTGGCAGTGGAAATTTATCGTTTTCGATGACATTATTGAGCTTCCTGTAATCTATAACTAGCCTCCACTTTTTCTCACCGCTAGCGTCTGATTTTTTAGGTACTAGAAGAACCGGACTCGACCATTCGCTTGTGCACGGTTCTATTATCCCTTCAGCTATCATATTATCGAGTTGTCTCTTTACCTCAACCTTCTGTGAGTGAGGTAACCTGTAGGGCTTAACAAATATTGGTTCGGCATTCGGTTTTAATCTAATGGAATGTTGGTATATGCGCGTAGTCGTTAATGTATCCCCGGGTACGAAGAAAATATCAGGATATTTAGCACATATACTTTCAATCGACATTTGTTCCTCTTTGTTTAAATGCTTAAGATTTAACATCGAAAGTATGGTTTTAACTCGATTTGTGTTTCTGTCGCATTTGTTAAAACTGCAAATATTATAATCCGAAGCGCTATGTATAACAGGTTGTAGTTTACCTATAGTTAATTCGGCTTCCGTTGTATTCAAAACCCGTATCGGTATTTTACCATCAACTGGTCTTACTAACGAGCTAGCTATGAACACACCCTCACTCAATTCACTTGCGCAAACAACAGATTCACCTAATTTTTGCGTTTGTATAAAATGTATCGATTCTGATCTAGGAGGTATAACAAAACATTTATCATAATTGTCACTCGCCTTAATAGGTAACGTAATAATGTTTCCAACCTGATTACGCATAATTACATTGTTGTTATTGTAATCTAATAATGATTTATACTTGCGTAAAAAGTCATCACCAATTATGCCACTCACCGAACATGGCAATGTTTTAAATACATAAAATATATGGTTAAAGGTGGCGTCATTCGCTACTAAGTTCAAATACACATAGCCTATTGATTGTACCTTGCCCCCTAGTCCATTGATCTCTGTAGCTTTGTTATAAAAGGTAATGTTTAGTTCAACAAGATGTTTATGTTTGATGGCCGAAATTGACGCACCCGTATCTAATAACCATTGAAATGGGCAACCATTTACGGAGAGTGATATCGTTATGCTACTGTTACATGATAAAATATTAGGTACACTATTATTCACGAAAAAACTGGTTTGGATTGCCTGATCCATCTGTTTTCTTTTCATTTTCCGTCATAACACGCATCGTCTCATTATTTTGTGTCCCCTTATTTCGACTGTAAAAGGAAGTCTTACCTCGATAAGGTCTATTTCTAGGTCCGTTCTGCCACGAACCTCGCGACGCATGGCCTCGGCTGGATCCCTGGTTGCTCGCGTAATGTCCACCTCGCACCTGACCTCTGCTTGGCTGACCTCTAAAGTATCGTCCAGATTGACCTCTAAAATAATTATTTGTCCCTCGCCTGTAATGGTAATTGTTTTTATGAAATGTTCTAATTTCACCTGGGGAAGAAGTTGCCGCCGTAGTGTCCTCCTCCACAGCTGCTTGAATGGCATCCTTTAAGGAATCGAAGTTCCGTGCAGTAATAATTGTGCCTAGGCGACGGTTTCGCAATCCGTCGGCAAATCGCTTAATTGCCTGTTTTTCATTTAATTGCCTTAAGAAGTTGTAATTTTCGGGCTTACCGTCTGATTGCGAAACAGTCAGATCAACAAATATTTCGGTTATAGTTTTGCCATAATCATTAATTGTTAAATCATTTTGACGAAAAGAATGTAATTTGCTTTGTAATGCTGTATGGGACTTTTTCGGCAGTAGTTGAATACTCATATCTTTTAATAAGCTGTCTACTGAGTCATAGCTAGTACTAAGTTTCAATTTTGCTGCTTGAGACAACCGACTCTTTAATACAAACACAATCAATTCCTTTTGGGATTCTATGTCCAATATTGAACTATAATAATCTATACTATCAATGACCTGTCTAACAGTATGCTCCTCATCATTTATCATAACAGGCACCAAGTTTAGTGCTACTTTTAAGTCAAATTTCCCCATTATTGGTAATGATTTTCTTTCCTCTTCACTGACGCTTTCAGAATCAGAGCTACAGTTACTAGTCATTGAGTCACATAACTCTTTTATATTAGTGTACAATTCATTTATTTTTAGGCGATAACCTTGTATTACACTTAATTCTTCACTTTTATGATATTTAATGTTACTTCTAATACTTATCCATAACTTTTCAAATGATAAATGTAAAGAACTTGCTTCAATTAATTTCTTACTACAAACATTAGATTCGCGCCTGCGTTTGGGACCTACCTTTACCAAATATTGTCTAATCTTATACAAATCACTATATATATTATTTAGTTCTTTAGCCATAAACACCTATGTTCTTTTAATCGTACCGCAAACACTGTTACACATACCGGTACATAACGCGCACTTTTTTTTTTTTTTACGAGTTTCGCACTTAAACACTTTGATTTTTATTCACTTCACAACACTTCGTAAGAAATATGATAGGGATCATGTCTATTACTTATTCATTGATGCAGTTTGGCACGCGCAATCAGCCGACCTCTGTTGGACAAAGCTCCGACGACGTCCGGACCATCTCAAGCCCCTAAAGGCCTGCTGGTTTATCTCCTGACGCATCCACCGTGTATGGCATTTCTTATACGCCTTATATCCGAAAAACAGCAATATAGCTGCGACCATGCATATTATAACTATTGATATAATGGTCTGAGCGTTCATATGCGCGCCAATTTCTTGTAAATTCGCGTTATTGCCAGCACCTGCAGCGTTCTGGGCCAGGAAAACCTCCTCCTTGGTTTGGTATGATTGACACATCACGAATTATTTAATTTTATCAAATTACGGTGAAATTATTTAATCACGTATTTCATTTTTAAAAGTTATCTACAACCACGCACGAAATTCGACGCTCGTCCCTCGCGCTATAGGCAGGGTCGCCATGTAGGGATGAGATCAATGAAACGCAGGACTGCCAGAATAGTACTGATTGTTTATTCGGATGTAGCTGAATATATATTGCTTACAACTATGGAGTACATGCATATATAGTACTTATATCTACTACACTACATGGGTTCGAACCTACAACTTGTAATGCGGGGGACGTTACCACTGGGCCACCGTTGCTCCAAGAAACTCCAAGTAAATATAGTCCTGTCCATTGCTCTTTTAGCCTTTTAGCCTTTTAACGAGGACTATTGTGGGCGGCCAGATGCTTGTTGCAGAAGCTTGTTATTGAGGAAATTGGAAATGTTGGTTATTTACAACCCATGGGAGGGGTCCATGGCTAAATAATAACAGCCGCACAGGTCGATCAATCAGGTTAAGCTACGTTTGCCGCGGTTGATCTGTGGATGGGTGACCATCTTTACATACTGAGACCCCTCCGTGCCTCGGAAAGCACGTTAAGCCGTTGGTCCCGGCTGTCATTCGTGGATCTTTGACAGTCGTTACGGGTAGTCAGAAGCCCGAAAGTCTGACAACCAGTCTTATCAAGGGGTATCGTATTACCCAGTAACTGGGTTGTGGAGGTCAGATAGGCAGTCGCTCCATGTAAAATACTGGTATTCAGCTGCATCCGGTTAGACTGGAAGCCGACCCCAACATTGTTGGGAAAAGGCTAGGCAGATGATGATGGTTATTTACAACCCCAACTAAATTGCTTTTTCCGATCAATATCGTTCTAGGTTCCAAGGTTGTATGTTTTCGCTGGAAATCGCCAATCTTCAATGGCTCGACGTTTTTTTGATTGGCTACCTACCATTTATACACAAAAACCACCCTTTGTGAAGCTCAATAATGGTACTTAAAAACGTGAAAATATCTACTTGAGATATTTTTCTCGTTTCTTAAGTATTTTTCTCATTTCCTGTTTACTTTTCATGAGTTACTGCAAAATATGTTTATAAAGTTAAAGTACTCGTAACTTGCTTTGAAGACTTCTTTTTCTCTACTTATATTTCTTTACACCCACTGCTGTTTATTTATATATCTTCGTGTTTCTTTACATGACCAAGATTGTCACTTTGCATCGTTTATACCTATATTTTTTTATACGAACTTGAGCACCGGTTTAGGTAGGTAGGTACTAAAGTTGGTGCTTTATAGCACAAAATACAGAGAGTAAATCACATGTATGTACTTCAGTTTTCATACCTACGCTCGGCGGTCGCGCTAGGGTTGTCAACTTTGGCTTATGCACAAAAAACTATCGTGGTAGTGGCACTCGTATCTAGTTGTGACTACCCTATTTACACAATTTATTTAGCCCTATATCCGTTTTAGACCTAAACCTATCAAATGACACTAAAAACGACACAATAACTACATAAACAAAAAAATCATGTTTTCAACTTACGTAATATTTGGTGGCGTGAATTTACCTTACAAAAAAGTTACTTCGATTATACTGATTCGAAATAGCAAACTGTTATATAAATCGAGCTTAGATAGTCACCTTACAACATATTCTTGCCATGATCACAAAAAATAACAACTCTTAATATAGTTATGATCGGGGGCGGCGGCTACGCGGGCGGCCGGCTCGCCGAGCAGTTCTATCTTAACTGTTTATAATGAGGAATATGAGCGTATTTTTTAGCTTATAGGTACTACAATAAATACCAAATATAAATAGTAAAAATATTACAAGTCCACAGTCATGTTCGCTTTTACGGCGCGGGGCCGGGGGCCCGGGCGCTTACCTACCTACCTAACTATTCTGTGTTACGTTAAAACGAACCATCGAAATACAAGCAAATATCTACTTACCTCTCTGAAACAACCGGTAGCTTAAAAAAACGACAATTCACCGTTTAATGTTGAATTTAAACAACCGTCCAATGAACAGTTGTAATAACTTTTTTTTGTTGCTCCATTTTGCACTTCACAGACGCGTGTCTCAAGCGGATGGCACTCGCGCTCGCACTGGTTCCAACCGTTCCGAGATATCGTGTCTGTGAGCTGTGTCTATGTGTGCGTTGCTCGGTAGTGTACCACAAGACATTTCGCATGCTTAATGAAACATTGACCCATTAGTAGATAGGTCAGATTTTTTTTTTTACTCAAATCTCATCAATAGTTAATCATACGTTCAAAATACAAGCATTCATGAGTACCTAATTAATAATCAAATCAAATCAGTTTTAATTTTATGCGTCAACAAGTTCTCATAGCAAGATCTTCTTTTGCGATTTCCCAAAAATCGTCTTTTTGAGTTAAGTCAGTATTCCATTAAGCATGCGATTTGATGCCGGCATATAAAGAGGTCGTCGACATCCCACATCCCACTTCTGATCCACTTCTGATCCTGCAGGAGATGAGTATTTAATATTATGTCGTTAGTAATGAGAACACAATATTAAAGCCCTCAGTGACATAATTTGGGTTGTCATTAATAACCTAGATTCGAGTTTGTTGCGAAATGTTTTGTGTGATTAAAATAGTAATTAATTTTCGTTTATGAATGGTTTCGTTACGTGATTGGTTTAATATAATTTGCCAACTTATTAGATTGGAGGGTCTTTTTAAAATGGGAATTTCTGCGAAATATTTGCGTTTATATCTATCTATATACAGGGTTATTGGAAAAACACCAACAACCTCTTAAGAGGTCATTGTACTCATCATTATGATGTTGATAATGATGAGTACAATGACCTCTTAACCTCTCACACGTTTGCCCGCCTACCTGTCGAAACACCCCACGCATCGGAATAGTTGAATGGGCGCAGTAAAATCATTGTTTTAGAAATGTCATTGACACTGTTGTGTACACTTGGTGTACCTTTGAGGTTGTTGGTGTGTATATAAAATTAAAAGTCCTGACTGACTGATATATCAACGCACAACCTAAACCGCTGGTCCTAGAGACATGAAATTTGGAGGATGTGTTCTTTGTGAAGAGTAGGAATCCACTAAGAAAGGGTTTTTCGAAATTCCACCCCTAAGTGGGTGAATGGGGGGAGGGTGAAATTTCACGTGGACGAAGTCGCGGGCAGAAGCTAGTCAATAATATAAAAACACGCCTGTATTTCTCGAAAGGGTAGGCAGAGGAGCACCTATAGTACACCCACATTTCGCCAGGTATGTTTAATAGGGGGAGAGCCTATAGCCATCAACCGGGCACCAATCCAGACTCCGGGCTGCGACTGAGAAATTCCAGATGAAAAACCAAATAAGTATGTAACACTTTGCCCGACCTTGGATTCGAACCCAGGACTTCATGCTCAGCAGTAGCACTTGCGACCACTATACGAACGGGGCAGTGTAAATAGTTATTTACACTGTACAATTGTACATAAGTAGGTATGCGTCCCGCTTTTTTCGCTTAAGCTAAATACAGAGCTTTTTTCTTTTTTGTACATTGTTTACCGAGAGGAGAAAGTGACCGATTGGGAGTCGCTTTTTTCGGAGTGATACATAGTATACATACATGATACATTGACTACGTAAGAGGAAAATAAAATACATTTTCTAAAATTAAGTTTATATTAAAATTGCTGCAGTTATTAAAATTCAATGTAATACTTTTGCCAGGGAGATTAATATTGGTTTGAATGATCACAAAAGTATGTGGCCAGTATCAAAGAGAAAAAAAAAAGTGTATGAAAGAGTAACAAACGTCCATCCATCCTCACAAACTACAGATACACAGATGATGACCTGTTGGGTCATCACCAGCGGACGATCAAGACGCTTTCAACGATACCTCATTTGTCCAATTATGACAAGCAGTTTAGAAGTTACGAGGGAACAGATGAACATACATACATACATACCGGTCAAAATCATAACCTTCCTTTTTGCTTCGCCGTAGTCGGCTAAACAGCGAGCATACCGCTGTCGTATGTGATGAGGGATAATTAATTGCTGTTGTTATTGATTAACTGTATGCCGAAGAAAATTTCTGAACAGCTTTTAATTTAATTAACTTGCTTTTACCCGCCGCTTAACCCATATCTATCGTTCAGGAACCATGCATTTTGCATTTTTCTAAACTATCTCTATTCGAAAAATCACTACGTTCCATTGTCACGGGAAAGAAGGCCAAACCGACAAACACACTCACAATTATAATATTAATTAACATTTGATTAAGACATTAATACCGTACGTTTAACGGTATAATACCATAAACCGGTGTTTATCAATCAGTGACTGTTGAATTAGATTCATTCATAATGTCTGCGATATCCGCTGTCTACCTACGTCATATCGTGCTACGAGGCTGCGGCGGTTACACGTCTTGTAGCGCTACGAGCTTTCGTAGACTTCCGACGCGTCGAAATAAAGTTTCATTCCGGTGTTGTTGGTGAATAAAATATTGTAATACGTTTAATTGATTAATTCATATTTTAGATATTATTCGTGGTGTTGTGGTGTGTTGTGCTTAGTTAAAATAAAAACAAATTAAAAGTTTTTAAATTAAGTGAATGGTGTGTTTAATTGTAATTTAAAAAAATATTTCTACTTAGTATAAAATAAAATAATTGTAGTGTAATTTAAGCTACCTTTCTATGTTTTAGTGAAGAGTGCAGAAGTTAGTAGTCTAATTGATTATTAAATTAAAATTAACCAAGTGTTAATAATTAGGCAACAGTTAATATTGTTATTAAAATAGATATCTGTGTTAGTAAAGTGAATACAACTTTGGCAAAAAAAGTGTGTCTAAAGATGTGAACTTAAAAAAGTTACCATAACAACAAAACTTATATCTAAAAAAAAATGTGTGCATGTGTGCATCAAAACAATAGCACTACCAACCAATCAAACAAAAATGACGACATAAAGTAAAATGTTTCAAGACTCTCCACCAGATGTAGAAGTCGACTGCAACCAACAATTCTGGGATTACTTCAACATGGAGGGTACTTCGACAGTCAATGTCACCGAACTGGTTGATACCACGATACCTGCGCCGGAGCAGGGGTTCGTTGTGGGAGTATACAGCGCGCTCTTGGCTGCTGGGGCAGTCGGCAATGTTGGCGTGTTCGCATCGCTCATGCGCTCGCGCCGGCGAAAATCGCGCGTCAATCTGCTGATGACGCATCTAGTCGTTGCTGATATGATTGTGCTGTTCATTGTTATACCGTTGGAGGTAGGTGCCTTGTTTTTATGTTTTTATTATATACTAGCTGTCAGACGTTTTCTTGTCCAAATTAAAATAACTCATACAAAACATCCATTAAAAAGGTACTTTCAGTTTTTCCTGAATTTTCTTTCGGGCTAATGTTCCAATTTTTCTTTCCTTAAAAACCTTTTTCGGAATATTAGGAAAATAAAAAAATAAAACTAACCGATTTGGTCCAACCGCTTTCATGTGCTGAGTTTTCCAACGAACAGCATTTCAATTTTATTTATACATGCAGATATTGCAGGTTAAAGAATAATTGAATAAAATCCTGCGTTGCTCCCTAAGGACGGGATTGCTGGTAACTAAGAAAGATTTACGTAGTAATAGGAGCTAAGATCGGGATTTTTGCAAAAAACTTGCTCATCCTAGGTAAATTGCGAACAACGACAATGATTATAAACGTTGATTGGCTGGTATGAACGCTATGCACTGATGGATGCGTTGATTGGTTAACAGCTACACTCGAACCATGTTTTGACGAACCGGAATACAGATTTCCAATAATCCAGTCCAATTCAAATCAAATCAAAATATATTTTTTTCACATAAACCTACATGGGCACTTATGAAACGTCAGAAGCTAAGTGTACGGTTCCAATTGGTCGTTTACTATGGAGAAGAGAAACTCCACGGTTACTCTTTTAAAAATAATTGGCTTTTACAATGTTTTCAAATTACAGTAGGTGTGGGAGGACTGCGTAGGCCTGTCAACAAGTACCCGGTACTTGATAAAATAAAAAATGGTCTACAGATCTAAAGTCTACAAGGCCTACAAAGTCCTCACATTTACAAAATAAGAATCTATCAAAAGGATAAATAAAAATTAAATTTAAAAACCTATTAAAACCAAGTGATATAATGATTGCCATTACAACCACAAATTAACTCAAAAAAGGTTACACCCCACGATGACCAATAAAAAAAGGCAGTCACGGGAATTTCCGACAGAAGTGAAAACTTAAAAACTATGTTACAAAAATCACTCTTATAGCAATAGATATTCTGTTAACATTAGCGTGTCGGTGCCGTGACCCATAAGATTTTCCGCTACCAAAAATCGCTCAACGCCCCTAAAGAAGTTTCTATTTAATAACGTTCCACATAGACACGTGCAGTTGACGGCATGATTGATGCCATACATCTTGAAGACGCATTCAGTTGACACGTGATGTCTGCCGGTTGACTCGGCACTTTCCACTAGAATTTTAAATTATTCGCTGTAATGTATAAAGATCATCATCTGCCTTTCAGGGGCAATTCCCGTATTTTAAAACAACGTTCGTATTTTAATCTGTCTCAATCTGTCAAAAATACAATCTATTTACATACATTTGTATGTTGATTGTATTGTGATTGATTTTTTTTTTGATTGAGTGTAACAGTTAATAGCTAAAGTAAGGTAGGTAGCTATTTTAAAAGTAATCAAAAATTAAGCATGTAGTAATTAGTAAATTATAGCCTCAAAAAACTATAAAATAAAAACTTTTTAACAAAAAAATTAAACCTCCGAAAAAACTGAAAAGCAAAAAATAATAAACCTTTTTTATTTAACCTTAATAAATAAGTTCTTAAACCAATGTAAGTATACCTAAGTAATTTTGAGTCGGCGCCAAACAATCAACGAACAAAGATCAATAAATTACCTTAAATTTAAAGAAATAACCAAATCAAATTAACAATGCAACGTGAAATCTCCAGCTATAAACAGTAACATTCCAAACAAAAAATGTGATCTCCGCACGACCACTCGTAACGTTATTAATTTGCTTGTTTGGCGCCGACTCAAAATGACTTAGGTATACTTACATTAGTTTAAGAACTTATTAACATTAATTAAAAAAGGTTTATTATTTTTACATTTTTTTTGGTAAAAAGTTTTTATTAACTGTTGTGTACTCTGTAAAGTTCACTTGAGCCTCATTCAAATGACCGCATTCAATTCGAAAACGAACGCATTTGTTTTTAAAGAAGTCACTGTATTCGAATTTCGAAGTGATCATTAGGGAATGAATTGGAATGAGCAGTGGTGGCCCAGGTGGTAATCGCCGCGATTTACGAGTTGTAGGTCGTACGTACGAACCCACTCAGGCGCTTTACTTTGTGTAAATGATTTCATCACCACTGCTCTTAAAACGGCGAAGAAAAACATCGTGTGAAAACCGGCATGTTCTAGAACCAAAACATTCGAAGACATGTGACAACTACGAACCCGCTTTGGGCCCGCGTGGTTGATTATTACGGCCTACTCACTGAGAGGAGGTATTACTAAGTTACAACTTCGTAATACCTTCGTCCTTTTGGAAGTAACTCGAACAGCTTGATAACAACGGAATATCTGGGAATCCATCCTACGAAAACGTAAAGATGTAGGGATTATCTTATTTTTCTTTGAAGTTTAGGAGCCAAAGTCAAGCTTAGAATGCAAGATTAAACATTATCTCAGGAGTCTGGACATACTTTTTAATAATGAAGAATATTAAACATTCTGGGGTACAAAAGAAATAAAAGGGTTGGAAAGTCCATAGTAAAAAAATGAACCCTTGCAAAGTATTTTTGTGCAAAAAATGTTAACTTTATTCGCCTTTGTAATTCCTTGAAGAAGGAATCTTTCTCAGAGGGATACAACTTTTGAACCACCTTTATTCATTGTTCGTTAGTTTCCTTTATCCAATCGTATTTAAAAGCAGTTTCATCATGCCATGCCCGATTTATTTTCATTCTACACCTAGATTCACAGACTAGAAATATACTTGCACCAATCAGAAAGGCAATTCGAAGTATTTTTAAGATTTTTTTAAGAATGCATCACGCTGATGTCACGCAAAGTCCTGCATCGCGAAAGCAGAGTTTACCACGCCACTCGCATTTATGCAACGTCCCGACATAAATCGTTGGACAGTTGCCTACCCGACACGACACCCGTCTGGTCGGAGGATCTTTCCTTCTCTATCAAGGATGAGTGAACATAACACCCTTTTCCTCATACCTCTAAACTGGTGACCCTGAACATGAACGTCAGCGCAACCTTCGTGCCTCATACCTCTATACGGATAACAATCAATTTGCCGATTTTAAAATTGAATATACACATTCCAAACAATATATTTACTTAGTTTTAAGACTTTATTCATATCTATAGGTGATAATAGTTATGCTTGTTATTTTTTATTATATAAAGACATCACAGTAGGCTTGTACTTAAAACTATGCCCCACACCGCGTGCAACCGTTTTCGCGGATAATTCGCATGCCCTAAGCAGGCAAAATATGGACTGTACATTAAACTACCAAGTTTTTAAACGGGTAACACCTATATTTTCTGAAAATAAATGATTCTTATTATTATTCTTACCGCGTAATAATCCGACCGATTCCGGTCACGGTGGCCGACTCAACCGAGATTAGCCAGGTACGCAGGAGATATTACACAAGTGTGTGCGTAAACACAGGTGCACTCTCTGTTCCTTTACTCTCATAGTCCGATGGGACGGGAATCCGCCACGACCGGGGAGAGATCAGGAGCAGGACCAACGGCTTTACGTGCTTACCGAGGCACGGGAGTATTAAACCACCAACTTCCAAACTCCGAGCCGTTACTAAGAAATTCCTAATGGGAGACCCAATAACACTTTTGCCCGACCTGGGAATGGAACTCAGGATCCCACGTTCAGCAGTCGCGCTTGCAAGCACGAGACCAACGTGACAGTCAAAATGCCGCTGGACCGTGGCTTGTCGCAAAGTCGGAAGTTATTGTCAGAGTAAAGCCGACCGAGCCGATAGCGGTATAGGTCTCTGCAGAATACCTCTGCCGGCCTTCTACATATATAATATCAGCCAATCAACTTCATTTAAGCTTTCCCAATTATATTGTGGTCGGCTTCCAGTCTAACCGTATGCAGGTAAATACCAGTATTTTACATGGAGCGACTGCCTATTTAATTTCCACAACCCAGATACTGGGTAACACGATACGCCTTAGTAAGACTGGTTGTTAGAATTTTGGACTTCTGACTACCTGTAACAACGGTCGAAGATCTAAGAAATGATAACCGGGATGTTCGCATGAAAATGCCAATCTTAATACAAAAAACCTCAAATTCACCAACATTATTGTCAAATTGACATTGATTGTCGCTGAGTTGAGATTGTGCCCGCGAAATATAAATTTTCTTATTGTTTTTTGCTCATATAACCCTATTGATTGATATTTCATGAAATAGTCATTCAATAGGGTGATATGAACTTCAGAGGGTTGTGTTGATGATTTTAATGATTATATCGCTCATTTGGAGAAACATCGACGTGAATGTATTTTTTCCCAAAAATGAGTTAAATATGCCAAAGCACTTAGAAAGCGTATATTTACGTTAGGAAAGCAAAGACTTAAAAAAAAGTAGCAGTTACGTCGATGTTTCTCCAAATGAGCGATATGTTGCGATCCTATTTTGTTCAACATACATCCTAACACTGACCTGAAAATTACAAAAAAACTTCCCACTTAAGTACGAGAATTTGCCTTCTGGTAGTGTGGTAGTTGTTATGCTTCTGTTATAGCTGTTGGTTCTCTATAAATAAATAAACATCGCTTTTAGCTATATGAATTTTATTACGCCATTGCCCCCTTAGAAATAACGACATCGTAATAAACCAAAGCTGTGTTACAATTTTGGTGACAATCAATCAAAATCAAAATATTTTTATTTCACATAAACCAACATGGGCACTTATGAAACGTCAGATGCTAGGTGCACGGTTCCAATTGGTCGTTTCCTATGGAGAAGAACCGGCAAGAAACTCCATGGTTACTCTTTTAAAAAATAATTGGCTTTTACAATGTTTTCAAGTTACAGTAGGTATGGGAGGACAACGTAGGCCTGTCAACAAGTACAGGTAAGTACTTGATACAATAAAGTATCAATGTCGCTTTCGTCACTCCAGTCTCGCCTTCTTTTGTTTTAGTAATTTGGTTGGTTACCCACGACCACTTACTAGTCTGCACAACTCAATTAGTTATGAGCAGAATCCATCCGTCATATAGGAGTAGTTACCATACTTCTCTATTAGTCGTCATCTCCGTAGTCACCCCCTTCACACAGTCTATCCGTCGTTTCTTGGGTCTTCGCCCTACTCTTATAGCCATCGACATGAATATTCAAAACTCCTCCTCACGAAATTTTCCTCATTCCTCCGAATCACATGGCCATAGGTACTACGATAACCGATTTCCACAAAACTTTCCTGTTACCGGTGCCACTTTCAGAATTCCTCTTATGTACTCATTTACAGGCTGTTTAATAATGAATAAAAATAATTACAACATAGTCAATTGAATGTTTTGTGCTACTTGTATTTCCTTAACGCCTATTATTTCTTATACTGACATTACTTACAAGAAGTGAACAATTTTCGAACCATATTTGGAGAAAGAATCACAGTTAAATGTCCCCATTTAATTGTGATTCTTTTTTCAAAGGTAGCGTTTAATGGGGCACGGTGTTATAGGTAATTTGTTTTTATTTTACAGCTCTGCTTTTTTATCTATACCTACATACTCTTATTAAAGTCGGTTGTTGTGTTTGTTTGTGGCCGCCTTGTTTTTCTAAACTACGGATGGGTTTTGAAGCAGTTTTCACCTTCATTTAGGGTCTAAACGTCGCAGTTTGGATGCAGTTGACTTAACTGCTTCGAAATCTAGTTATGTCAACTGCATCCAAACTGCGATGTTGCAGCTGGCATGCAGTTCAAATGCAGTCCGTCTGTTTAGACCCTTAAAGAATTTATTCCGGAAATATTATTAGTACATTTATTTGTTTTTTTTTTTGTTGTATTTATTAGATATTAGACATGAAATAAACTTAAACATTTTAAATTTTCTCTTTTATTTTATTGTCTTCATGATTTTGTTAGAATTCATGTTTTTTATTGTTTGTTTGTATTTCCTGTGCGTGTACTAAATAAAATATTATTTTTGTATATTTTTGCAAATGGTTTATGTACAGACGCCAGCACATCAAGATACTACAATCTGTCAAATTTCTTTAATAGATTTTCAACTTTATCGCTACTGCAAACATTAGGTTCAAGGTTGCTTAGGGAAATTTGACAGTTTCGAGTAGCTTGATGTGCTGGCGTCTGTACATAAATATTTAACTTACATCTAATGAAGAAATCTCGATGTTCTGTCAAGTGGTAATAACGTTCGCGGGTCGCTAGTTAAAATATAAAATAGCAAACATAACATCACGACACTATATATACGATATCGCCAAGCGGTTGGTCGACTCTTCACATGACCAGAGGGCTGGCTCGTCTTTTGGTTAAACAATCAGCATCGCCCTGCAACGGGACAATGCTGCCAGCCTTTTGGGCACTTTTTCTGCTGACAGGGAAGAATTGTTTGATGCCCTATGATTCTTTCCCCCTTTTTTATATACATGTACAGTCAACAAAAGAGATAAGTATGCAGGATCGTCGGATATAGACTATAGTTGAAGTTTAGTAAGAAACCGATGAATGTTCTCGAATAAAATTAAATTTTATTAATAGAATAAAAACAGCTCATTTATCAAATTAAATTTCAGTCGAAAACAGCTATGGGTTTCTTACTAAACTTCAACTATATCCAACGGTCCTGCATACTTATATCTTTTGTTGATTGTAAATATAGTTATTTATTATTTTATGTCCGTTAGCATAAATAATTTAAATATTATCTTGTGTGAAAATAAACATCACGGCTGCCGTCCCCGAACAGTTAAGCAGAGCCGCAGAGGTGTTTAAACCTACATTTTGCGGATTACGTTTCTGTTTCTACATATTCACGATTCAAGTGAATTATGGGCCGCAGCCACTATCTAGGCCGTTGCCGACCAATTTGGCTATACAATTTGCGTGGGGTATTGTTCCTTTAGTCGTCATAACTTCGTTTAAACCAGGGCCAACTAGTGTGTGTCCTTCCACTTTACAAACAACATATTTCTCTGCCTTTTTTTTATTTGTGAACAGTCGTGTTGTTCCGATTGCTCACAGAGCCATTTTTGACAAACATGCATATTATTGTGGAGAATCGAGTTCTTCTAACTTTAGAGACAGCTGTGCTGCTGCGGAGTTTATGGTGCTACTTCTTCCTTCCAGCTATTGCACTAGGAAGTAGTGATGGGCGGGCGTTTTGGGGACAGACTTTTGTAATTTTGACGTTCAAAATTGTTGATTTTCAGCCCACTTTGAATATCTTCTTTGAATGACCTTTTATTTTATTATGTGTTTTTTCAGACCCCTCCGTGCCTCGGAAAGCACGTTAATCCGTTGGTCCCGGTTGTCATTCGTGGATCTTTGACAGTCGTTACAGGTAGTCAGAAGCCCGAAAGTCTGATAACCAGTCTTACCAATGGGTATCATATTACCCAGTAACTGGGTTGTGGAGGTCAGATAGGCAGTCGCTCCATGTAAAATACTGGTATTCAGCTGCGTCCGGTTAGACTGGAAGCCGACCCCAACATAGTTGAGAAAAGGCTAGGCAGATGATGATATGTGTTTTCTCAGTGTCGTGGCAATTTCTGAGTTTAAATGAGATACTACTCGTACGTTGGTTTCCAAAGAAGTTGTATAGGTATGTTTTGTTCCTGTTAACTTTTTTGACAAAACTAGGATTGGTTTCTCTTAAATAGTGCAATTAGTGGGAACCGGACGCATGATCTCTTGCTCGCCAGTTCACTCGTTTACTCAATATCAAAGCATTTTTTTTTATTAGTCTATTTTGTGTCTCTACTGAGCAACGGCCTCCCCTTTTTTCTTCCAAACCTCCCTGTCTTGTGCGATCTCCGGCCATGTTGGCCCTGCAAATGATATTAGATCGCCACACCACCTTCGCTTTGGTCTACCTCGACGGCGATGTCCTGCCTCGGGCGTCCAGTGAGTGACGATTAAAATAAAGCAAAAAAAGAAAAGCATTCAAGAAGAAAAGTATTAAAGCAATCAAAGCATTTATTTTAATTAAACCAATTATAGGCACTTTTGAATTGTCAAGAAGTCGGTCTGTCAGAAACATGATTCTAGTTGTCCATTTCAAAGTAGGTACCCAAAGAGAAGAACGGACAAGAAATTCCATGGACATTCTTTACCATTGAGCTGTTGCTAGGACAGACTATGTAAGCGTTGTAATCAATACTAACTCGATATTTGTGTGAAAAATACATGCTGCTATTATTTTTTTTTTTTATAAAATATAATATCAATCAATCAACTTTATTTTTTCATTACAATATACTCGTACATAAGTTTTTTTACATTGGTCAGATTCGACAATGATATATCGTTCAAAAATAAAAAATAAAATATGAAAAATAAACCAGACATAAAAAATCTCGACCCAGTTTTTCATTTAATTCAATACGAGTGAAAATGTTATCATTTTTTGCTTTATATGAAAAACGAAACGGTTACAGTAAAAAAATGGGCAACCGGTTTTTATTACGAAAACTTTTATTAAAACAGATATTTCATGAACGAATGGAACAAAAAATAAACTTCTGGTGGTTCGCTAATAATTGTTTTATACATCCAATGAACTATACTTTTTAATACCTATTTGACGTTTATATTTTTTGCATTGTATTTTGTTTTCGCTGAATTCTCATTATTGTTCTCGGTCTTGTACAGACCAGCACATCAAGCTACTACAATCTGTCAAATTTCTTTAATAGATTTTCAACTTTATCGCTAAAGCATAAGGTTTAAAGTTTATTGGGACAGTTTCTGGTAGCTTGATGTACGGGCGTCTGTACCTTATTTATTTTTAGTGTTGTGCCACCATGGTAATTTCAGTTCCATTCGAAACACTAATACTTCTATATCTGGGGTCCATAAAAAGGCTCTCAAATAACACCACAATTATAGTCTTTACATCTTCCACAATTAAAAATGTCGCTCAGTGCGCTATGGATCGAGCTATGCTCGGAGTCTCTTTGAAGGATAAATTTAGGAATGAAATTATCCGGAAAATAACCGGAGTTACCGACATAGCTTGCAGAGTAAGGAAGCTGAAGTGGCAGTGGACTGGCCATGATGTAAGTTTGTAATTGTATTTTTTTATTTGCATTGATAAACTTACAAATTAAAGATTTTCGGACATTTTCCTTTACATGTGCTGTGCGGCCTTTATTCTTGCCAAATTTCATGATTCTAACTTCCCTATAGGTACCCTATAGGCTTTGATTTATTTGCTAGTGTCAATTTTTTAGAGTTGCGGACCCTGCAGCACAAGGGACCGTAGACTTACGTACCTATTTGATATTTATGTCAACTTGATAACTCCTCGCGTACCTGAAAAAAGGGTCTTGACAGACTGACAGAAGGACAGACTGACTGATGGACAGACGGACAACGAAGTGATCCTAAACACCCCTTTAGGATCACTTCGTTGTCCATCCGTCCGGTTCCGTCATTTCATTTTGAGATAAGGAATCCTAAAAAGAAATAATTGTTTGCTAAAAACGCTTTTGGCGCTAAACCAGTCGACTATACGATAAAACGGAGCTATAAAATGTAATTCACAGAATAATGATATACTTGACCTGCTTTTCAAGAGCTTTTGAGTATATTGTTGCCCTATAATAAACCGCATAAACGCCTACTTGAACTACACATACTTAGGAGCATATTAAAGGCACTCTAGAGCCTAGGTTTAAGTCCTGGATACATGATAAACTAACACATTTTCGATTTGTGCTTAATGTGCTGAAGTGGGTACGTATGGAATAAAGATGAATGATGATAATGTTCAATAACTTGGTATAATGACCAAAGTACACAGACACGAAAAACACATAAAATTTGCGAAGAACGGAAGGTGAAAGTCTACACAAGGAATATAATATAATACTTAGTTAACTCTAATATTCATATAATATAATTATGCAAGAAAAATATATTTTCCATTGACATGAAAAAACCAACTGACATTAAAAGAAAATACTATTAACGCTGCAGCAGGTCCTCCTGAAAATACAAATGTAGAAATTTTACAAAGGGTGATACAATGGACGGTGTCTTTGTGAGTAGATATTATGCTTTTCATCACAGCATGACCAATTCTCGTATATGTCGTGCCCTCGAATAAGAATAAGAAACTTTTTGAAGACCCACACTTGAATGGGAAGAGCCAGGATAATAGAAAAAATTAAATTAAATTTTTCTTACGTTTTTTTCAATTTGCAGCTCAGTGTTAGGGTGGACGTTGAACAAGACAATGCGCGATCGTAACAAGTATGTGTTTACAGGATTATTATTATTAAACTCATCAATACAACTCTCAAGTTAATTTAATAATATTGAGTGACTATATCAATGACCGAGACAAGTTTTATTGAAAGTTGTATAGAACGCGTGTAGAAGCTTAATAAAGCTAATACCCAAATAATACCAATGGTAATAACCAAGTAGGATAAAAAACCAAAATATTACGTCGCACATTTGCTAAAAACCGCAGCTTAATGGTTCCGCCACCACGTGCAGTGTATTTACTGCGTATTTTTAGAACACGTTGGATTATGCGTAGTGGTTGTCATATAATTTTATACATGGTCAGTATAAGCTAACCTCTCATTGTAGGAAAGCTTAGATAAGCCTTTCAGCTCAAAGGCTTATTTAGGCTTTTCGTCATTACAGAAACTGCCTCGTGTCTCGCGTGGATCAATGTTCGGAATGCGAAGGGCTATGAGCGGGCTGAAGGCATGAAATTGATAAGACTTACATACAATATGAGAATGAATACAATATGAGTAACTACATGATATTTCCAAACTTTTTGTGGAACAGAAACATAAAACTATTAAAATATTCTCGATAGACAATAAACGAAATGAAAATAAAATGCTTGAATTTAAGTTTAGCATATTAACTAACAGAAAACTACTAATAGAAAATGTGTGGAAATAAGAGGTCAATTCATCGCAGAGTTCACAACATGAAGCAAGTTGACAACGTGTTGAGCTAGCAGTTATTTACCAAATTTTGGTTGTGTAAAAACTGTGCGCCCTTTTTCGTAGGAATATAGGATTTGGGAAATGATAATTCAATAATAATTATGTAACACTACTGCACCTTCTATTTCGAGTGGCGCAAGCTTGCAATTTCATCCTGTTTATCGAGCTTTACCCCAGTTCAAATTCGCTGTAATTATTATCAATTCTGCGAGCTGCGAATGAGTCTGTCCTATTCACGTACCAGTGGTTCTGTAATCCGCAAAATGGAGGTACAAAATTAAACTGAGTGTGAATGGGAATATCCTCATTATGATAAATTGTCTTTACATTTGCTCGAGGGGCATTAGGTAGGCGTTAACGCTTGTATTTGTTTTTCACCGTTACAGGAATTTCTTCCTTATAATAATGGTGATGCATATACGATAAGGGAGAAAATTCCAGTATTTTCTACTAGAATAACATGACCTATCTTTTAAATGTTCAACAATTTGATCCAGCATTGAAAGACTCGTAACCAATTAGCGATTTAAATCGAACTTTATTTTTTAGTCAGAAAAATTCAAGTTGCACTGTAACAGTAAGTACACCGAGGGAAAAGATGTTTCCAAGTCAAAAGACTACTTATATCAAGAGATTACAAAATGCCTTGCTTGAATCTTTGGCAATCGATAAAAATAAGCAAAACGATTGGTTTTTGTTTTTGGCTAATGGCCGAGCATTAGCCAAAAACAAAAACCAACCGTTTTCCGTTTTTACACAGTCAAAATTAGGTAAATGACCGCTAGCTCAACGCGTTGCCAGCTTAGTTCATGTTGAATGGATGAGTGCTAAAATTGATACCTTTAATTGTTTTACTTGTTTTTATAGATATTTTTTTTACTGGAATGCCGATAATTCGTGTCTACTTGAAGGCACTAAATTCGTTTGCACTATATCTAAGACGATAATTTTTTGAAGACTTTTTTCAAAAATTTAGATTTGTGAAATGACAATTTATAATTACTATGTTACAGTTACTGAACCTCCTATTTCCAGTTGGCGCAGTTTTCAATTTCATTCTATACATTGTTTTGTATGAGTACAGTTGACAAGAGACACAAGTGACTGGCATATAACATCGCTTGAAAGTTAAGACCACACATAAATTGTGTTTGAAGATATTTTTTACAGGCTGATAAAAATTTCTACTTGACAATTATATATGGTAGAAATAGAAAATATTTAATTCTTCAGTAGTAACTTAGATGGCGCTAGTTGTGTTTGTTTTAGCTTCCAGAAGCAGGCGAATTCTAGATGTTGTGAGTTTTCTTTCCAAGTAAAATGTATATGACGGCGCAGCAATGGCACCGTCTACTTTTGCGACGAAGTTACTAGGAACCATCGAAGAGTCGGTCGGATAAGAGCGTCACTAACTGATTACAGTCACTCTAGCAGAGCGTGGCATCGATGGTTGCGTGGTGGCTGTCTTCGGATGACGTCAGGGGAGCCGCTGTCGTATCACGTCCACGACGAACTGCTATAATCCGGCACAATCAAGATCATATTGAAGCTGCTGAACCACTAATACGATGACAACTTCGGGTAAAAAGTTTAAAAAAAGTGGTTATTAATTATACTTGGTGGAATGGACATCGACGCGCAAAATAGCTAGAATCAATTGTACTGAATCCATGGTAACAGGTTGCATACTTTTTAACCAACTTCAAAAAAGGAGGTTCTGTATTCGACCCGTATGTATGTTTGTATGTCCGCGGTTTTCTCAAACACTTATGAACCGATTTTGATAATTCTTTCACGAAGTGATCTACATACTTTCAGGAAGGTTTTAGTATATAATACATTATGTAATTATTCTCATTCATTATGTAATTTCGGAAGTCGGTGTCAAAAAACGAAAATGCGGAACCAACGAAACCGACTTCCGAAATTAAAGTTATTTATCACTTTGTAGTTTTTTTTTGAAGTCGGTTGTTTTTTTTGTAAAAAGTTTTTATTGTGGAAATTGCGATAAACAGAATACTAAACTCTTTTGCTGACTGTATTACATTTGTAGTTGAAGTATGATTGTCTCATAAGAGTTAAAATTCAATATAACCAAGTAAATTGGTTTCACTGGTTAGATTATACCTGAGCTTTTTTAATTTAAATTTTAAGTAGTAAAAAGCCTTACAAGCAATGTAGGAGAAAATCACGTTTTATATACATAATTAAGAGCTTGTTATTGTACATTCATATTTCATCAAGTTTATAATAAAGTCTCGAGCCTTTTACAATATTATTTTTTTCTTTTGAATATTGACGATCAAACGTGCCTTTTAATGGCCTACATGAAAGAAATGGTTTGACTTTGACTTTGTCATCTAGCGAGCACAACCGGCTGCTACCGAGAATTCCTGATAAAAACCTTTTTGATCCGGACAATGAACCCTGTGGGCCTAGTACAACCGCGCGGAGTAAACTTAACGTAAATTGGAACGACTTGAAAATTTAAAATACTCGTTTCGCACGTGATCTTAACTCATTTTTATTTAAGACTTTCTTCGTTTCTATGGATGATACTTATGTTTATGCTCGTTGCAAAAATGTAAACCAAAATGCTATAGAATAGTTGAAATTTCGATTAAAAAATCGTTCGAAATTACGTTAACTTTACGTCACAACTTTTAAAGTAAAAATACTCGTTTTATACATAATATTAACTCAATTTTAAGACTTTCTTCATGTCTATGAGCAATACTGATTTTGCTTGTCTCAAAAAATGTTACCAAAATGTTATAGAATAGTTTTATTTTCGATTCAAAGATCAGACGAATTTACATTACGTTTACGTCGCGAGTACGCGCTCTCCCTGGGATCATTGTCCGGATTAGGTTTACTGATATTAAGTTTTTATAAAGCTAATCCTTTGCGCTCAACAGTGGCCCCTCCGGCAACTAGGCCAACGCCCCATCCAAGACAATAAAGGGTTTAAATTATTTTTATCTTTAGTATAATTACAGTGAGCGCTCGCGACTTAAGTGTTGTTCTGTGTACGTGTTTATACTAACAATTTACAAAATAATTTCAGTTGCAAGACTACATAACAAAGCACTTGAGAAAATTGTGTAGCGATCTTAGCTTCTGGTAGAGATTAAGTGTTGACGTACACTGGCGACATGACGCGATGGAGAGGTTGTTGAGTCATAATGAAATGTAGTATGTAGTTTTAGGTAGTATACTTATCTGGCTTGGCACTCGAGTGATGAGTGGCATATAATTTAAAAGCGTGTCCATGGAGTTTCTTGCCCGTTCTTCTCCATAGGTACCTACGCTTTGGAATGGGCAACTAGCTTCATTTTATTTTTGACTGACCGACTTCTTGACAATTCAAAAGTGCCTGTAAATGGTTTAATTGAAATAAATGCTTTGAGTTTTGAGTTTGAGTTTGAGTGATATTTGATGTTTCTTGCCACGACGCTTCTCGTCGTCGTGTGTGCTTATAATTGATACTCAAATCAAAATATTTTATTTCACATAAACCTACATGGGCACTTATGAAACGTCAGAAGCTAGGTGCACGGTGAAATCATTTATCATTTATTAAGTTAATTTTTCGCGTCAATTAACACAAAATTGTTGCTGCTCCAATTAAGTAAGGCCTCTTTACTTAACTGACTCTAAGTAAATAGATTTCAGGTGCTTCTTATTTTATTGTTTTGGGTCCATTTCGAAGTTACATTAAAACCACAGAGCTCGGAATGGGCAGTCACGGCACTACGAAAGTCCTTTCACAGTAATTTTACCTCTGACACCTGCAACCGAACGGCAACCTTATTACAACAACAATAAAGATCACTGTGATTTTGACAGCCTTGACAGTTGCAGCAATCCAAAATCAACCTTGTTGTCAAGAGATTAAAGATGATTGTGTTATTGACTAGCCATCTCTTAGCTGCCACGGGTTATTTTAATTTCTTACTACATCGCTCTCACATGTATAATTTCAACATAAATTTCAACATGAATTTTATGATTTAAAAGAGTGTCCGTGGAGTTTCTTGCCTGTTCTTCTCCATAGGTACCTACTACGCTTTGCAATGGGCAACTAGCTTCATCTTTCTGACTGACCAACCCTCTGACAATTCAAAAGTGCCTGTAATTAGTTTATTTGAAATTAGCAGCGGCCCGCGGTTTCACCCGCATAAGTTTCCTGTGGGAATATCGGGATAAAAACTCTCCTTTGGTATTTCCCGGGACTCAAAATATCTCTATACTAAATTTCATCTAAATCGGTTTAGCGGTTTAAGCGTGAAGAATTAACAGACAGAGAGACAGATACACTTTCGCATTTATAATAATATATTAGTACGAGTATCAACTCAAGCATTTATCCGCTTGAGTTTGAGTTTGAGAGTTTGACAGTGATGCAAAATCAGAGGTAAATTAACTGAGAATAGACTGTAATAAAACTGGTGGAGGCAAAAGGGCTTTGAGTGCACCACTTCTATCACGGACAGCCTTTAGGGCCTTAGCACACCTCTTTGATGCGAAAATAATGGTGGGAAACCGCTTAACGAATTCCTCTAATAAACATAACTACATTATGTCCCGATTCAAGTAGTGGAACATCATGAGAGTCAGTTGAATTGTAGCAATCGGAGTAAAGTGTTGTCGCTTTCGACTTAGTTAATACAGTATAGGTCTACTTTGAACCTCTTAGATTAGTTTTTGCCTGTAAAATAAACATCCAAAAAAAAAATATGATATTTTGCTTTATAAACTTGTCGACTGCCACAGATACGTGCGAAACAAACGCGACATCGCAACAAAATAGCGGGCTGAGAGCGGAGGTGTAACCGGCTTCCGAACAGATCGGGGAAATTACGCGGGAAAGAGATAGAATCATAATCAAATTTGTGCGTTAGAACAGGCAGTTTCGCTTCTGTTTTGCTTGTCGTACAATGGACAAGTCATGGCGGAACAACTGCGGTTCCGCTGTTATGTGATACCCGCCTTAAACCGTCAGTTTCCATACATCGTTTTTGTAGTAGTGCGAGTAAATGGTGACACGCTTGGTTTGTATTGAAAGTGCTGCCAATGCCCCCTCTAGCAGCGTCCAAGGTGTCTGTGTGCTCTATGGTAAAAACGTACTTTATCGTTCATGCTTGCTTTAGTTGAAATAACCTTTTCACCTCTCACGGTCTAAAAGTTCTTCTTTATGTTGTGCGTAGGCGACATAAAGTCGCTTTTTATGCTCTAGTGCATAAAGTATTTTTTTTTCTCTAAGACTAAGATAATCAGGCCCAACAAAGTCGTTATTTTATTTCATTTGCTTTATTTTATATCACTTCCGTGTTTTCTATCGTTAATTTAATAAAACCAGATAAAATAGTTGTAATTTATTAATATTATTTAAGAACGCAAAGAAACGTTTTATGACTTGGCAGTATGAAGTACCCAAGTCGAATGACACCATGTTGAAAATATAAAAAATAAAAACTTTTTAAAAAGTTTCGTGGCGGGAATTAGTTATTCTCTTCTTCGATTTTGCAACATTTTTGAACAGTGAAAAGTGATTTTATGCCTGTTCCATTTTCTCGCAATCGAAGTGAAAAGCAGTGAGTCGGGCATAAACGAGCCATTTTACCCCGAGACTTAACTATTCACCCTCGCCTGCGGCTTGAGTGGATATAAACGTCTTTGGGTAAAATGGCTTCTTTTATGCACTAGTTGTACAATCTACTATGTTAAAACACTTCACTTCTACTTTGTAGTTGTGTTTCCTAACAACTCTAATCAAATAGAACTTTGAGAGACGGCAAACTTTATGCCGCAAAACTGATTGATCACGCCTGATGGGAAGCGATGGATGAGGTCTCTGTCTGATGGAACGAGGATGCCCAGAAGATGCCTTAGGCACTGGAACTTCCACGCATCGACGAAACACAGCAGGCTGCTTGACGCCGGACTCCGGTGGTCCATTTTGAAATTAACCCAAATTTTACTAGATTTTGCCGGCGGCTTCGCCCGCGTGGAGGTCGGAAATTATCCCACGGGACAATACTATCGGAATAAAAAGCATCCTGGGTGTTAATCCAGGTCAAAAACTATCTGTGTGCTATATTTCATCCAAATCCGGTCGACCGTTTTTGCGTGATAAGTTTAAATAACAAACGTTCAAACATACCAACTTTCACATTTATAATATTAATATTTTATGATACGATTTTATATAGACCGGATTACAGAGACAATAGGTACTTGAAAAACTTAAAAAATAGTACGTTCCCAAAAGATAAATCCTATAGAGATATGCAAGAAACACATTCAGCAATCTATGCTTTGAAACGGGAAATTCTAGCCAATTTAGATGAATAAAAATTATATATATATATATAGACCGGATAACAGAGACAGTTGGTACTTGTAAAATGTCTGAATCGAATCTTTACTTTGAAACGAGAAATTAGCTTTAGCTAATTGACGAACTGTCCGACTCAAAATACAATTTAAAAGTTCCTGTAACTAAACTATTTTTAATGAAAGGAGCCTCCTCGAGACACGTATTTGTACTCTCTACCTTTCTGTTACGACGGGCGTACCCTGAGCAATCGGCTTCTGTCTTGGACATTCAAAACTCAAAACTCAAAGCATTTATTTCAATTAAACCATGTACAGGCACTTTTGAATTGTCAAAATTAAATTGTCGGTCAGATAGTCAGAAAGTTGAAGCTAGTTGCCCATTTCAAAACGTAGATCTCTATGGAGAAGAACGGGCAAGAAACTCCATGGACACTCTTTTAAATCAAAATATTACAAATTCCTGGGTACGTTCTTCTTGTTGCTTCTATATGTGAGAACAATGTAAAAAAGAACACACAAATGAAGAAACAATTCAAAATATAAGATTAAAAAATAAGCCCTAGGCATTTAAGAGATGACCAGTCTCAACCGACGGCGCCCGTTCACGAACATTAACATTTTGACCCTTGGTCCAAGCGTTGCTGAGTGACCCAGAGGTCATACAGGTAATTTAACCTTACATTTTCCATTGACACGCCAAGAAGGAGAAAGAATAAATACTCAATCCATACACACTTCACAATCTTTAAATATACCTGAATGAAACTAGCAGTTCGAAGCAACACTTTTTATTATTTATTTGGTCTCCAAACAAAGCTCTTATCTACGAGCCCGCCACGTGAACAAAAGAAATAAATTAATCAAGTGCTTTCATTCTCCAATCTACAATGTATCTTCGTTACGAGAGTATTTCATGATCAATGTGACACGAGAGCAGCACTTTCTAACCCTCTTAGAGTACATGTCTTGTATTTGTTGCGAAAGCGTTGAAAGTCAATATATCATGGGGTTTAAGGCTGTCGTGCTGTCAGGTACCTATGGTGTTCTTGCGGTAAAACGAATGGACAGGTCATGAGGGTGAAATCTATTTTTAGCGAGGGCGAATACCTGAAGGCCACAATTCTCGTAATTTAAAACGTTCAAAATCTAGTCGCAATCTCATCTCGGCGACAAACAAATGTCAAAAACTTGTCAAAATGTAGGGAAGTTAGAAGTGTTTTTTGACAGATTGAGACAGATCAGACAGTGAACGTTCTTAAAATTATGAGAATTGCCCCTCTGGTATCTACTTAGATTTATTGTAGGTATTTCTTTCTAAAATCACGTGTTTTGTTTTACCATGTTTTTTTTTGATAATTGACGGTAATTCCTGCGCTAGGGTAGTCTAATATACTACTATAGTCTAGGGTTCAGAATATTCGGAGAAATTTTTCTACGTTGGCATTAAAGTCACTTTGAAACCTATTTGTCTATTATAATAATAATAATAATAATTGGAGCCCTGACCGCCGGTAGCTTGGACCCTGTTCCCGATACCGGTGGGCTACTATTTTTTATATTTTTAAATGTTTTTATATATTCTTTTTTATATTCTAATATTTAAAAATATAATTTATATGTAAATAATGAAATAAAGGAAATAATAATAATAATATTCCACAACTATCACACAACGCCATCTAGTCCCAAGCTAAGCAGAGCTTGTGTTATGGGTACTAGACAACTGATAAACATACTTATATATTTCTAAACACACACATTATTCTAAAATTGAAAATTAAATTTGAATTGAAAAAACCTAAAATTCAAAATAAGGTTACAGTTTTTATCAGCTTTGACTTAGTTTTACCCATTCGGAATTTACCTTTTGCTTCTGTGCTTATTTGAACTTGAAATCAAAAATTAAAATATTTGCAAGCCATACTGTGTGGCAAACATGGCCATCATTTGCCTAGCTATTTTTTAACTATGTTGGGGTCGGCTTTCAGTCTAACCAGATGCAGCTGAATACCAGTATTTTACATGGAGCGTCTGCCTATCGGACCTCCATAACCCAGTTACTGGGTAATACGATGCCCCTTGGTAAGACTGGTTTTCAGACTTTCGGGTTTCTGACGACCCGACGACTGTCAAAGATTCACGAATGACAGCCGTGCTTTCCGAGGCACGGAGGGTTTTGATATCCGTGAGACTGTTATCACTTAGCCACAAGTCCCAAAATGTAGCAAGCATATCTGATGCTTTATTTTTTTTAAGTTATCCTGCATGTATTTTATTCTTGTATGTGTACAGACGCCAGCACATCATGTTACCCGAAACTGTCAAATTTTCCCAATCAACCTTAAACCTTATGCTGTAGCCATAAGGTTGAAAATCTATTAAAGAAATTTGACAGATTGTAGTAGCTTGATGTGTACACATAATTGTATGATCGGAAAAAAAAGCTGACTTCTATTTTTTTACAAATGAAAGCTAGGACATGTGTGACATGTACCTATGCACTTCAAACTAGTTTTCAAAGTCGCGTTAATTATAGTTCTACTCGCGACTCGCCTGTGTGTCGCACGGATGCAATGGCAGCATGTCAAAACATTAAGGTTTCCGTTCTATAGTTTTAAGTTAAATATTATTGTATTATACACATACCATATTCCTGAATAAATGCTCTAAATTATAGTGTAAACCACATCAAAATCCATTATGTAGTAAGATCTAAAAGGTCACCTAGACGGCCCCGAAAACCGGCTTTGTTTTAAACTATGTATAGGTAACACTCAGCACTTCGAATATAATTTACTTACTTTACCTTCTATTTTCTTACAAACCAAAAACACCGTTTTACTATCTTTGTAAAGGTACCTTTACAACTTACAAGGGACAAATTACGTTCCAATAAACTACGTACCGAAATGTTCTCTAGGCGAATCTTATGGACCGTTAGAAGTAGAGGTACAGTCAACAAAAGAGATAAGTATGCAGGATCTTCGGATATGGTTGAAGTTTAGTAAGAAACCGATGGATGTTGTCAACTGAAATTTAATTCGATAAATGAGCTGTTTGTTTTCTATCAATAAAATTAAATTTTATGCGAGAACCTCCATCGGTTTCTTACTAAACCTCAACTATATCCGACGATCCTGCATACTTACTCTTTCGTTGACTGTAAATTTTGGGATGCCTGAAAGTACATAATAATATCTTGAAATTGATTTCGCCTTTTTCCGTACCCAATAAAGGCAAAATGCCTTTTAGACAATTTCGTGGTAATGAAAGTGTGACAGCTTTGTTTCAGTGATCATAAACGCGACTTTTGATGGGGTTGTCGGGTTCAATATCCGAGTTGGTAAAAGTGTTATTATTCATTTATTATTTTATTGTTAGCCTATATTGTGCCCCACTGCTGGGCGCAGTGATAGTCCATTGAATGGTATTAGCCCTGACTTACGAGTTCCAGGTCGTGAGTTTGAACCCAGGCAGGCACTTGACTTTGTGTATTTATTTATGACAGATAGAGACTGAAATCAGAGAGGCAATTCTCGTAATTTTAAGAACGATCACAGTCTGATATCAGTCTCAATCTGTCAAAAATACGTCTAATTTCCCTACATTTTGACAAGTTTTTGACATATTGTTTGTCGCCGAGATGAGACTGCGACTAGATTTTGCACGTTTTAAATTACTAGAATTGGCCTTCAGACTGTGAACGTTCTTAAAATTACGAGAATAGCCCCTCTGATCGTCAAACCACCTTCGCCGTGGTTAACCTCGATACTTGTGTCCTCCCTCAGGCGTCCAGTTTTTCTTAGTAGCAGCCCGAAGTGAGGTTTTGTGCCCGGTTAAATTCTAGTATTTCGGTTTGATTTATTGAAATTCAATTTGACTTTCCCAGATTAGTTTCTAGTCGAATGTGCCATTTATTATTCGATGGCTTATAAGTTGTGAACGAAATGGCAAAACAACTAAGTTTCAGAGGCCTTGTTGACCACCTAATCCGGATTACTGAGAAGGTAGACTAACATGGGTTATGCCCATTTTCACTAAGCCTAAATACCAAAATTAAAGCAGGCCGTTGGATTTTCAACGGTCAGCTCAGCGCCGAAAGTAGAAAATCCAATGGCGCACTTCAGATTTCACATTGATTTTTTTCCCTTATACGTTCCAATGTGCAAAATGTAGTTAGAATGTTCAAAGAATATTTTTTTGGGTCCAAGTTGTAACAAGACTCGAGAAAACTACTTTTAGGAATTTTATCGTAATATAAAACGAAGTTTTGTCATTTTAATGAGGCGCCGGTCTAAATTTTACATGATTAAAAAGTTAATGTCTTCATTTAAAACAAGACAGTATTTTTAGCTTAGTTTTTAAAGTAATTTTATTTTACTTACGTTATATACGTATAAGCTAACAAACTTAATTATAATCGACAATTTGATTTGATTATGCAGTTACCACAACGCAACTGCAAAATACTGCAGCGACACTATTCACACGTAACCACTGCTCGCCCACATTTTGTTCCTGCGATGTGTTGTTGGTCGTGTGTATGAGCACTTATGCCGGGGCCACACCAACGGGAAACTTCGTTGATTATCGCGACGTTAGGCGTTAACCGTAGGTGTAGCCACAACTTATCGTAATAATTTTACAACGGCATTCACATTGCCGATTGACGTTAGGCGACAACTCGGGTGGCGATATTTTTTGCGGCCACACTTACGTTTGTCATTGCGCACCGTGAGCGCGTGTAAATACAGTGCAGCAGCGTCAACGTCCATTTTCAAATTCAAGGAGAACATTAGCGCCACATTTATCGCCAATTTTATTGCCAATTGACGTTGACCGTTCAAGTGTGGCCACTCAATTTATCGCGTTAATTATCGGAATAACTACCTCGGCATTTACGGCGATGATGGGCATTGCCGATTCCCGTTGGTGTGACCCCGGCATCAAATAAAATTAATCTGCCTCAAGCTGTATTAAGCCGATTGATGTCGATATTTGATCATCATCTGCCTAGCCTTTTCCCAATTATGTTGGGGTCGGCTTCTAGTCTAACCGGATGCAGCTGAATACCAGTATTTTACATGGAGCGAATGCCTATCTGACCTCCACAACCCAGTTACTGGGTAATACGATACCCCTTGGTAAGACTGGTTATGAGACTTTCGGGTTTCTGACTACCCGTAACGACTGTCAAAGATCCACGAATGACAGCCGGGACCAACGGCTTAACGTGCTTTCCGAGGCACGGAGAGGTCAAGACCTCTTTACATACCAAGGTATGTAAAGATGGTCACCCATCCACGGACCAACCGCGGCAAGCGTAGCTTAACCTGATCGATCGACCCGTGCGGCTGATATTACTTAGCCACAAGCCCCTCGATATTTGATATATGCCAAATAATGTCTCGTTTTGTGGTACACCACACAGTGTTTCAACACAATATTTCCCACCCAACACAATAGATAGCTATATTGAACATGCTTTATTGTGCTGTACCATTTACATAGCAATTAATACCATCGTGCAATTTACGTATTGACGTTTATCTGAAGCTTAGTCTAATTAATATCTAGTCATGTGTACTCTCTCCGTTCAAGGCTCAAGGGAGTTGCAAGGCTTCTGCGGATACGGGAAGACGATATCAATAACCTTGGAAGCCAATTACCTACACTTACATACGTTCAAATAGTGCATTGTATGTACGTAGGATAATATTATTTTCACAAATTTAATTTTATTAATAGCAAACAAACAGCTCATTTATCAAATTAAACTTCAGTCGGCAGCATCCATCTGTTTCTTACTAAACTTCAACTATATGCGACAATCCTGCATACTTATCTCCTTTTTTGACTGTACATATAAAGAACAGCATTTTCTATTGATCTGTGAATGGGATTAAAACAATTTTGATATTGAATTAAGGGGGATGCACTGAGGAGCCGGAGATTTTCAAATTTTCTTATAATGTTTTTATTTTACAGGTCACTGATCTGCTATCAGGTTGTATGTTGATCACCATAATAAATTATGTATTTACAGAATAATAAGAGTAGTGGTGGCTTAGTGGTAACGGTCGCGACTTACGAGTTGTAGGTCGTAGGTTCGAACGCAGATAGGCGCTTTACTTTGTGTAAATACGAGTAATTTCATCACCACTTCTCTCTAAACGGTGAAGGAAAACATCTTGAGGAAATCGGCATGTCCTAGAACCAAAAATTCGAAGGCACGTGACATCTAGGTACCTATCTATTATGTTGTTACTAAACTATTATTCTAATTATTAAAATCAACTATACAACTCTCTAGGTTCTCAGTTTTAAGTCGTATTTTGATTTGCAAATTGCAAGAAATGTAAGATTTTTAATACCGCGGGACTTAGCGCTTTCGCCTTGAAACACGCGTCTAATTTTTGTAGGTAAATGTAATTTCAGATAAGAAAACATAAAACAGTTGCCTCATTTGCTCGCATCAATTCGGTAGTTTTTGAGTAATTTTAAAGTTCTTACATGCAAAGACTGTTCAATAAATAACCCTCAACCATGTACCCTTCCCATCCTGTGCTGTAATCTCATTAACTTCGAGTGAGAGTTTGTACAGAAAAAGCGAATTTGCTGCGAATCGCTTCGCGCGAATTCATTTGCGCGTTGGCGAGGTACTGGCCATCAACACATTGCGCCCACAAGTATCGCGCGATATTATATTATAACGCACGTAAATCGCGCGCGTGAGTGAGTTGCCAATTGGATCCTCGCCTGCTCGCTGAGTGTTCTGATTGGGCAGCTGGAGAGCGTAGAGGTTCCACACATCCGAATGTCTTTTCACTTGAACTTATCGTCTGAACGTGTCATGTGAACTGAAACTAGGAGTCACGAGTATCTCGACTCGCACGTGATACGCTCGTGTTGCGTGCGTGCGAGTTGAGATACTAGGGACTCCTGGTTTCGTCCAGTAGCTCTACCATGAGTTGTTATCGAAAACTTGCTCGCTAGCGTTAAACTCGCTAGCGTATTAACGTGGATCGAATAGATTTTGACAATGCTTGCACCATGAGTTTTACGGAGTCTTACGCAGTCGCTAAGGTAAACTCGATAGATACTGTCGTCTACCTAACTTCACTCCGTAGTTTTGTTTCTTTTTTTCTCAGTAATAAGAAGAGATAACGGCATATAATGCTCAAATTGTAATGCTATCGCCAGTATCGCCTATGCTAAAAATGTTGTGACACTCAATAATCCGACTAAATAGAAAAGTTGGCGGTTAGTGAACTACTTAAGGTATTTAGTGGTTGTTACATTTTTATTCCTTATATGTCACTGTTGCCATAGAAACTTGCGTTTGTGTCATCGAGTGTCGTTTTCAATTTGTAATTTATTTTATTTACGTGCGTTTATAAAATTCAGTGAAATAAGTTTAGCACAAGATAATAATACAATGAGGACCAGTGTGGCACAATTTCCCGAAACTGCACCAATCTTGTCGCTTCTGCGTTAAAATTCGCGGGTTCATTTCCCGCATGAAGAAAAAATTTGTGTGATCCGTTCTTCCACATAATACCTAGTTCTTCCGGGTCTAGGTGTTTAAGTATGTGCGATTTGTGTTTGTAAATGCACCCACGGTACAGAGGAAATCCTAATGTGGAGCAATGTTATAAAATAATTGTGTAGAAGTACGTGTTTTTATGTCAATGTTTGTGTTCCTTATTTTGTTATAAATGCTGTATGTTCCCCATATATTAATACAATAAATGAAAAGGTTGTTTAAGTAAAATGTCTTTTATTTAAATTTAAGTTAATATTCATCACAGAAAGCCTCCTAGCTAGCTGCGTAATGTCCTGCCCATTGGTAAGCTAGAAGTTTCATTTTCCTGTAATTTTGGCTTGAAATTCACGTTGTTTATGTCGTTGGTCTTCAAATTCAGTGGCCGTTAACATATTCCATGCTAAATAAGCTGTTCCAGGCATAATTTTGACTCAAAATACTCAAAAACGTATATAATTTTAATGTAAACATATGTTTCACACGTCAAAATGCTAGTGAGTTACGTAACTACTATCGTAAGCGTATTTTTCGATAGCGTCTGTCAAATTTGTGACTCATGGTGCCGTTTTGTATGGCGACAGCTGAAAAACGTTAGTGACTATCGAATAGAATACGTTAGGTTTCTTACCTATCGAAAACTATAGTGCTCATGGTACGGATTTTAATTCTTTCTGTGACCGCTAGGGGCGCTGTACAATATTTCATACATATTATTTACGGAGACGCTAGCGAGTTTTGCCTATGCAAACTCATGGTAGTCTCAGTTTATGCGCGAACTTCAGAGCGAGTCTACGTATCAAGGGAAGTAAAATTTGTCCCCAATTGCTCGCACGTTGGTACGCCCCTGGACAAAACGTACGCGCGTAATATGCTCGATAGATTCGTGACAAATTGGTCCATTCTGGACAAGGTCTTAGATTTTAATGCGATTACAGCGAACATTGTGACAAAACAGAGAACGGATAGGATAAACTAATATACCTAATATAAGTAGTAGGTATATTAGTTTATCCGTTCCTCTGTTTTGTCACAAGAAAGTTTCTTTGATCACATTAAACATTTGGTGCGTGTCGCTCATAGTTAGTTTCCTTAATTCAATTAGGGTTGACAAAGTTTTGTAATGAGTCCTTTTTTTGTCCATTTTATCTCGACGCAGGCTCGAGGTGTGAATTTAAAAGCTGGAGTGTAATTCTCGGCACTAGTGTATTTTTTATTGTTTTTAGGGTTCCGTACTTCAAAAGGAAAAAACGGAACCCTTATAGGATCACTTTGTTGTTCGTCTGCCTGTCTGTTAAGACCCTTTATCTCGGGAACGCGTAGAGTTATCGAATTGAAATTAAAACCATATACTCAACTCTACAGTTCCTTGAAGATGTGAAAAAAAAACAAACTTCTAAGTTAACGTAAATAAAAGATACGGCCGTTTATGCCGCAAAAAACGCAGGCATATTTTGACACTCTCAAGGGAATCAAAATTTATAGGTTCCCGTTGACCTAGAATCATGAAATTTGGCAAGAAGCAATGTCATGCACAAGTAAAGGAAAAAATCCGAATACCGTGTAGTTACATATCTACAAATTTTTACGGTACCCTCTCCGACTCGCAATAGACCGGTTTTTTTATCTTTGTTGCTGGATTAACTTCATTGCATGGATTGGTGGATTAGCATGTGGTTCTCGGTTCGAATCGCTGGTCGGGTATAGTTTGATTTGCTTTTATTCATCAGTATTTTCTCAGTAGTATCCCGAAGGCTTTATTTGTGCCCGATGATTGCAGGGAATTGAAGACACCGACTAGAAGAATCATCAAAATTCGCATAGAAATGCCGGAGATGCAGTACATTTATGCATATAACATCATACATAAGAATAATTACATAATGTATTATATACTAAAACCTTCCTGAAAATATGTAAGTAGATCACATTAGTGAAAGAATTATCAAAATTGATTTATTCGTTTATGAGAAAATCGTGGACATACCAACGCCAATACACACATGCATACATACATACATACGGGTCGAAGACAGAACATCCTTTTTTGAAGTCGGTTTAAAATTAAGTTTTTTCCCAGCAATTATTTTTGTAATGTTTCTTAGTATGATGTACAGACGCGAGCACATCAAGCTACTACAATCTGTCAAATTTCTGTAATAGATTTTGAACTTTATCTCTAAAATATAAGGTTCAAAGTTGATTGGGAAAATTTGACAGTTTCGGGTAGCTTGACTTGCTGGCGTCTGTACATAATACCTAGTTAACGGCAATGTGATGTGTCTTTTTACACTGTATAATATAATGTATTTTGATGTGTCATCGTCGTGTATATGTACGCGTTGACTTTTTGCACAGCAATAAAACTTCCTTAATTTCGAATTTTCCGAACATTTTGATGTCACGTTATTGCTTAATAATTGATCCATTTTATTTATTTACTCCTATATCGACAAAGGGCTTTATTGCTTCTAACTTTAGATGGCATTGTAATAAAAATCCAATCTCGGTCTCGATTCAATAAAATCTTGATAAAACCTGAGAAACGTAAATCCAAGGTGAAATATGCTATATCGGTTCGAAATTAAATATATGTCACAAGGACACAGGGAAATTAAGCACAATAAAGTCGTCGAAGCATTTTGCTGGCTGTCGCATTAAACGAAGGGCTTATTCTATAAGGGGGTTTTCATTTATTTTTCGAAATACTTAAAAATAGGAACGTAGTATTTGAACATCCTTATTATTAAAAAAAATAGATCAAAAGGTGTTATGGACACTGGCAGTTTTTCTGACCTAGGCCCCGACTAAAGTATGATTTAAAAAAAAAGTCAACAAAATGAAAATGTGTTTATTCACAGACAAAGATATAGACAATTTTAAGAATACATTATACACCTTTGCCGAACTGCAAAGCAGTTTGTTGGCTGACCTAACTCCCTTAGTAGCATGGGCCTGCTTTTGACCTAGATCTCGCCTTGTGAGAGATAAAACGGATCATAGGTATAATACCTTCTTGAATTATCAATGGCCCACTGCAGACGTTCATGCAAGCATCCACACTTTACGAATCTTATAACAATGATTTTATTAAAGTTTTCGTTGCCAAAATATACATTTTTATACTAGCTTTTCCGCGGGTTCGTCCAAGTGGATGTCGGAACACATCCCACGGGAACATACTACCGGGATCAAAAAGTACTCTATTTGTTAATGCAGGTTATAAATGATATGTATGCCAAAAGAGAAAATGCCCAAAAATAGATGGGCCAAAAACTCAGACTCGATAGAAAAAATAACGTAAGCCATATTTTTTAGTTATCATGTGTAGCGTTGCTACAGTTTAATAGATCTTTTTTATTGTTTTCATAAAAGTCTATTGGTTTACGCTGTGAACGCCAGTAAAAAAAACATTCATTTTGGCCCAAACACTTGTACACATAATATCATAAACGTGCCAAACTTCGTGACAATTGATCGGCAGGATTAGCTCCCAGTCGGCATGACTTTTTCCGACATCTTCAACAATCATCGTCATATTTCACCCAATTTATTACACAAAACCATAACCCGTCCCATCGCATCACCCGTCCGCTCTATTACTCCGTTTTCGCTCAGCGTTCTTCCTGACATTTTACTTTTTGCTGGACTTGTAATGTTAAATAGCCTATTAGCTTTCCTCAAAAATCGGGCTATTAAATGCAAAAAGATTTTTGTCAAATGTGGAAGGTAATTCCAGAGATTAACGCGTTCAAACAAGCTTAGTATAGATGATAGATAATTCAAGGAGAGCATATATGTCGGCTCAAAATGAAATGTAGGTCACAAGGACTCGTAAGAAAATTAAGTGTAATAAGATGAAGTAGTACACGGCCATGGGCTTTCCAACTTAGTAAGCAGATGAGAGGTTTGAAGGACGAATGAGGAATGAATATGGGAAGGAATATAGGATATGTGAAGTTGTCTCCGAAGCAATAACAGTGTTATGAATTCTGAAGCTTGTTTGTGGACCTTGTATCCAATATTATGTTTGTAGAAGGAACGTTTTCTGTATTAGATATTTTATTCTAAATTGATTTTTATCCTGACTAATCTAAATATATAAAAGAAGAAACTGACTGACTGACATATCAACGCACAGCCCAAACTGCTGGGTCTAGAGATTCCAAATTTGGCACGTAGGTACCTCATGAGGTCTAGAGGTGCACTAAGAATGGGTTTTTCGAAATTCCACCCCTAAGAGGGTGAATGGGGGGAGGGTGACATTTCACGCGGACGAAGTCGCGGGCAGAAGCTAGTATTATAATAAATGCGAAAGTAACTAAGTCCCTCTGTTACCTTATCACGCCTTGGCTGAGCGGTTATTGATGAAATTTTGCACACGGATAGACCATGTCCTGGGTTAGGAATTAGGATGTTAGATATAATGTAGATACAGTATACTAGTACTACTGCAGGAGAGCTTTACGAGCTCTCAGGATACCGGGAGGAATCAATTAAACCATGGTTTGTCGTGTCGTAACTTTAAGTCATTCGTGGTACGAGTTCCAACCCAACATCTACAGACCTTTTTTTTTTGTTGTGCGGTGGAAATCCTCATGGACTATGGGAAAATGTAGGCAGGAATATGTAACTAGGAATTGGCGATCTGATGGTCAAAAATTTTTTTTTACAAAAAAAACAACCGACTTAAAAAAACTACAAATTACAAATAAACTACAAATAACTTTAATTTCAGAAGTCGGTGTCGTTGGTTCCGCATTTTCGTTTTTTGACACCGACTTCCGAAATTAAAGTTATTTATCACTTTGTAGTTTTTTTTGAAGTCGGTTGTTTTTTTTGTAAAAAAGTTTTTATTTTTCACTTTTTAGTTGTACCTACTCCACAAAAATTCAAATAACACTAGTGCATTGAGGAATTAAAGACACCGACCAGAAGAATCATCAAAATTTGCATAGAAATGCCGGAGATGCAGTACATTTATGCATATAACATCGTACATAAGAATAATTACATAATGTATTATATACTAAAACCTTCCTGAAAATATGTAGATCACATTAGTGAAAGAATTATTAAAATTGGTTCATTAGTTTATGAGAAAATCGCGGACATACAAACATACATACATACATACGGGTCGAATACAGAACCTCCTTTTTTGAAGTCGGTTAAAAAGGGTCGAACGGCGTTGGTCAAGTCCGATATTCGTCAAATTGGCAATTCGTCAAATTTGATATTGGTCAAAGTTGTAGTTCATCAAATCATCTGTTTGTCCAATTATGAAATTTGCCAAATACGCTATTGGTCAAGTAATTTAAGTACAATCAACTGTACAAATGAAATTACCTCAAGTTTAGTCGTAAGTTCCTTGCGAAAGAGCTCGTTCGGAGAAAGCCTCGAATGACTGACCTACTGACACTTAAAATTGACATTTCTAATATGCGTTCGCGATTTATTTGCCAAAAATGTAAACAAATATGAATTTATGGAAAAATAACTTTAATTCCTACACAATAAAGTTCAGTTTACGCTACAACTTCAAACATTTTTATAAGTTTTTCAATAGTGCTAGTCACTCTGAAATCAACTTAATAGACATTGAAATAAAGTTGATGTTGGTTTAACTTGAAATAGGGTGCCTGCACAGCACAGCACACTTTTACTACCGTAGCCTTATGTCGCCCTATTTCACTGAAGTTCAAGAAAAATACATGCGTGTGATTTTTTGATTAGGAAGGCAAAAGTTTCTCGGCAATCGTGCTCCGAGTACAAATTCACTTGAATTCACGTCTATGCGGTAAGGTTCGAAGTCACTGACTCTTTGTTGGTAGTATTATGCTTTGTTATGAAGGGTTACTAAATGTATACGTACAGTATACGCACAATTTTTGCAAGATTAATTTTTTCTCATGGAATTTCATATAATTATTTTGCCATGTGTCAGGGAATTTACATTGTTTTAAAAATAAGCAAATATTATTATCTAATTCCTCGAATAATTATATTGAGATAATTTGCTTTGTTAACATGGAATGTGTGTTCATTAGAGAGTTCAGATTTTATAAGGATTACACGAACACGAGGCAGATTTTAATGAGAGAAAAGATGAAACAAATAGAAACGAGGCAACCAAACATTCTTGCCAATTAGCATGTAGTACCTAATCCCAGTGAGTTGGAATCAAACTATGTACTAGTTGCCAGATTATGACTAAGTCGAGACCTGTTTTCTTTCATCATTGGGCTTAGGAAAACAACGAGAATATTACAAAAAAATCCGAGTTAATCTGTAGTATCTAAATATATGTATGTGAATGGTGGGCGTGGGGACTGTCTTATGTAATTCTTATGTTATGATGTTCGAAAAGTGCTGATTTTCAGCCTAATTTGTTTTTTTTTATCTTATTTAATCTGCAATCAGTCGCAAGACTATAGGCAGATAAGTTGAATTAATATGGCGCGTAGGCGAGGAGACCAGTGTTTTGACTGCCTTCTTAGAACACGTCCTTCCTTTTCAGCCTTTTCATCGTTTCGAAAGGGTTTAAATTTAAGAGGTCATTGGCCAGGGTAATTGGATGAACCGAGAGCCGATCAGCATATTGCCTATTGAATTTCTCAATTTCAATCGAAATTCGTATAAATGACTTATGATTTTATCGATAAAAATATAAAATATTCTTAAATCGGGGAACTACTTTATGAACCTACTAAAAAAAAAAAAGTATTACAAAAACATATCGGTGTGTTAATTTAGTGCTTATTTCATACTCGAGAGAAAGTATTCTCTCGGTGAGAGAGTGCTCGTAATCCACCACGCGGGCCCAGTGCGGATTGGTAACGTCACATGTCTTCGAATTTGTGGTTCTAGAATATGCCCGTATCCTTACGATGTTTTCCTTCACCGTTTAGCGAGCAGTGGTACAACTCCGACTTACAACTCGTAAGTCGTGGTTATTACAGTTACTACTGGGCCACCGTAGTGGTGGTTTTATTCTATTAAAGCACTAGCTGCTGCTCGCAACTTCGTCCGCGTGAAATCCTATCCTAACTAATATTATAATCACAACTCAGGTCCCCAAGATACAGGCGCCGCCTAGTTTGGGGATCACCGTAAAGATCCAAATGATGATCGCTAACAGCTACAAACCAACTTTATGTCAAGTTAATTATAAGGTAATATTTGTAACATTGGTTTATAACATTGGTTCAATCAATTTATTAAATTATAAATGCGAAAGTAAGTTTGTTTGTTACCTTTTTACGCCTAAACCACTGAACCGATCATCCTGAAATTTTGCATATACGTTGTTGGTTGTACAGAAACGGACATAGGGTACCTTTCATCCCGAAAAAAAGTGCTGTTCCCGAGGAAAACAACAATAACATTATTATGATAATAGATGGCGCCACCTGTATTGCTGTTTTCCTCGGTAACAGCACTTTCGCATTTATAATATTAGTTAGGATAGGATTACTTAAGGTGAAAGCCCAAAATATTCAGAACTTCTTTGCAAAAAGCGCAAGAAAGTTTGAATTTCACGGTGTTCTATTGCGGGAATCACCTTAAGTACTTAATGCTAACTGAGAATTTGACCAGTTTTCAATTTCAAATTCTCAATTCCGAAACCAGGTGTTTGATTTTTATATTTTGTTTATCCTTTTGATACATCCTTATTTTGTAAATGTGAGGACTTTGTAAGCCTTGTAGACTAGATCTGTGGACCATTTTTTATTTTTATCAAGTACCTGGTACTTGTTGACAGGCCTACGCTGTCCTCCCATACCTACTGTAACTCGAAAACATTGTAAAAGCCAATTATTTTTAAAAGAGTAACCATGGAGTTTCTTGCCGGTTCTTCTCCATAGGAAACGACCAATTGGAACCGTGCACCTAGCTTCTGACGTTTCATAAGTGCCCATGTTGGTTTATGTGAAATAAAAATATTTTGATTTGATTTGATTTGATTTGATTTGTCTGATAATTTTCTTTCATCCGCTGAAGGTTCCCCGCAAACGCCACTTAAGATTTCCATAAACTTTTCATAGAAAATGTTCTACTAGAGTCGTGTCGCGCTGGTCTGTTAAAGGTTCCCTTTTAAGGGCAATTGATTTTCAAACATCTCTAAAAACCTCTTCACAACGTGTCACATTTACATGAGTTTACAGTCCATGTTCATGTATTAAACATATCGGTGACTGTTCATTTAAATTCAAACTACAGTAGGCAGGATACGTGCCTACGTGTTGTGAGGGCAGGTACAGACGCCAGCACATTAAGCTACCCAAAACTGTCAAAATTTGCCAATCAACTTTGAACCTTATACTTCAGTGATAAAGTTGAAAATCTATTAAATAAATTTGACAGATTGTAGTAGCTTGATGTGCTGGCGTCTGTATAGTTAATATTAATCCAATCGTGGGTGATTAGGGTAGGCAGTGTAGGAAGTATACGATTTCAAGATGAGTCGTTAACATACCAGAGGGGCAACTCATTTAAATTTAAAGAAAGTTCACAGTCTGATCTCAGTCTCAATCTGTCAAAAATACCTTTAATTTCCCAACATTTTTGACAAGTTTTTGACATTGATTGTCGCTGAGATGTGATTGCGACTACATTTGGAACGTTTTAATTACGGATTGGCCTTTTGATTTACATATTGAAGTACAACATATTACAGAATACGACAACATCATTTCATTTCGAGGAATAATTTAGGAATACGAGGAAAAATTCTAAATGTGTACCTGTAAAATTATACTTATGTTCATACATTGTAAAATTAGGTTAGGTTAATAGGCCTTAAATAATAGTACTGTGAAACTGTTTGGATCTGTCAAGCCAGTCAACAAGTCGAGTCAGATTCAATTACTTCGTGTTGCTAACAACAATGAAGACTCAGGGTGATATTAATTAACTCAAAAACACGACAACTCATTCAACCGGGGCCACAAAATAGATGGTTACAGAAGGTCGGTTTCGTAAAATGAGCGAAAACACATGCACACATAGACACGCTTCACGTACGTCGCAAGCGCACTCGCGACTGGCATTTGTTTGAGATCGCCGCACATAAGTAGCAACGGGCTGGCGATACTAGCCGTAGAACCGATGACCGTTGGGGTAGACGTGTTCTTGAGTGGAGACCGCGAATCGGCAAACGTAAAGTATCGTAAACGTAGCCCTCAGGCTAGGTTAAGCGACGATCTTCGCAGGGTGGATGGTAGCAACTAGATAAGAGTGCCGAGAATCGAGCTGAATTGCGTGCAATTGGAGAGGCCTATGTCCAGCAGTGGACTGCTATAGGCTGATGATGATGGAACCAACCTTCTGCACCTATCGTTTTTGTTGAGGCTCTGTGATCGAAAATCTCCTATATTAAAAGATCAAACGAGCCTTTAATTACTCTATCATGAAAATGAACAGTGAGTAGGAAGCAAGTGTAGTGTAAGTGTGAAATGTTATTGAAGCGTTAAAATGTTTTTCCCGGTTTTAATTAAGCCTTTTAATTAATGTTTCAAAAGGGCTGCTGAAATATTTTAACGTAGTCTTTTGTACAGAGTGGATTTACAAATGGAATTGTTATCATATTGTTGTGGAATATTGACATATTGTAAAGGCGCATACAGACATTGCGAGGCATGCGCAGCGCACGGCGCTCATCGCATGCTTCGCAATGTGTGGACGTTCATATTCGTGGTGAGGCTACTCGTTACTCCAGGAAAATTAATATCGAGGCGTGTGTTCCGAGGCGTGCGCGGCGTTGCGCGGCGCATGCCTCGCAATGTCTGTATCCGCCTTTAGGTGTGCAGTGGTGGTGGCCTAGTGGTACCGGCGGCCGCGATTTAGATGTTGTAGGTCGTGGGTCCGAACCCAAGCAAGCTTTACTTTGTGTAAATATTTTAATGACTATTGCTCTCAAAACGGTGAAGGAAAACATCGTGAGAAAACCAGCATGTCTAAGGACCAAACATTCGAAGACATGACATCTACCAACCCGCACTGGGCCCGCGTGGTAGATTACGGCCCATACCCTCTTACAGAGAGGAGGTGTCTGATTATGCTATGTTAGATGTGCTGATTGTGTTCAGTTTAATTGGTGAAATTCACCCTAAATCAGACTAATGTTTGACTCGTTGGCTAAGCGTGGGAGTTGTAGCGGTTCAATGTCCGAGTCAGCCAAATTGTTATTGAGGGTTTTAAAAACAGTCTAGGGCCGTTTTACGAAGTATTAACGCCATCATGGTTCCAGTGCGAAAAAGGGTTGGTGCTACCGGTCATGTATAGTTCCGTCTCTTTATTACACTGGCATCATGATTACATTAAACTGTCATAAGACGGCACCTGAAGCTTCGATTTGTATCCGGTAAAGGGCCATGACCGTGGGCCGCCGGGCACTAGGAGCCAAGTATTATTTGTACTTGTCATTTTTAAGGAGCCGGTTTGCCATAATCGCCACGCTTGGCATGCGGGTTGGCGATCGCAGTATGATAGTAAAATGCATAGAGAACGCTCATTGAAATGAACATTCTCCGGTACGTCCCTTAGTCGTCTTTTACGACACTCATGGGATGTAGGGTGATGCTATTCTTTAAGTCCGGATCACACGGACCAATTTTGGAATTTTGACTGTTCCTACGAACAAAAGGGCGCACGACGACGTAGACTAATCGCTCGTCTACGCGCACGTATGTGCATGCCCTTCCTTATTGACATGCTCTAAAAACACGTTAAATTAGATATTTTAAGTTGGCGTACCTATTCAATTTCATCCAGTATAGTAGAAGATAGAATAATATAGATTTAGAGAGAGTATCTGCCAGCTTTAAGAATAAATGAAAGATTATAAACACAGTTTGTTTATGATGAGAGAAGAACGCACTCTAGAGCTTCTTAGCTGATTAAATTATATAAAAAGGCAAAGGAATCATAATGCAATTGCATTCCATTATGAATATTAAACATTAATCTTTTTAATCGAGTCTGTCTACATGTCTCTTGCATAGAACTTTATTTCAAATCAGGAAAATTAATTGTTAAGCAAATGGAACAACTTAAATTGTCCGTATATTCAAATCACATGTGTCACTGACTTGACAGTTGTATGAAATGGCAATAACACGGCAAATTGACGTAGGTAGTACTCCTTACGCAAAATATCACACTTATAATATTATATAAAGGCGAAAGTTTGTGAGTGTGTTTGTATGTTTGTAACTTCTTCACGCACAAACGTCTGAACGGATTTGGATAAAATTTGGTACACAGATAGTTTATAATCAGGATTAACACATAGGATACTTTTTATCCCGATATTCCTACGGGATCGACACTTATGTGGGTGAAACCGCGTTGCGCAGTTAGTATCCTACTAATATTATAAATGCGAAAGTTTGTGAGGATGAATCGATGTTTGTTACTCTTTGACGCAAAAACTACTAGGTAAACGGATTTGAATGAAATTTAGCACACGGACAGTTCATAACCAGCATTACCACTTAATATACTTTTTACCCCGATATTACAACGAGATCGAAACTTATGCGGGTGAAACCGCAAGGCGCTGCTAATAGTTTTTATAATTTTTGTCTGGATGTATTTTCGTAAAAACGGCTGAACGGATTTGTATGGAATTTGGCGCACAGATAGTTAAACAACACAGTAATAACCTGTATTAACATATAAGGTAGGTTTAATCCCAGTACTACGTTGCCGTGGGTCCGACATCCACGCGGGCGAAGCCGAGGGCAAAAGGTAGCGGAAAGTCGACTTTCCCCTCTAATAGCGGGGGGTTAAAAGAATCCTTTATCTCTCTTCTTTATATACCCATAAAAACCAAGTTTCCATAGGAGAGTGCTTAAAGGCCAATTTTGCCAAGACTCTTTTAGTTTAATCTGTGCGTTATTTGTCAGTCAGTTGACACGATCTCCTTGTAATGCTCCACGTTTGAGGACAGACTCCCCAAATACAAACCCTGGCTTAGTTTGGGTATCACTTTCAATACCTTAACATTTTGCGGGACACTTAACGCCCCTCGACGTAAAACAATAAAACTTGTATTGCGTCTCGTTTAGTGTCCTTCAATGTGTTAAGTAAAATATAAATAAATATTGTATCTAAGTTAAAAAAAAAAAAATGCCACGAGCCGAAATCGAAACTAACACCATCATCTGGTTTTTCAATAAATCATCATCATCTGCCTAGCCTTTTCCCAACTATGTTGGGGTCGGCTTCCAGTCTGAGCGGATGCAGCTGAATACCAGTATTTTACATGGAGCGATTGCCTATCTGACCTCCACAACCCAGTTACTGGGTAATACTGTTACGAGCTTGGGGTTCGTGACAATAAAAACTGCCGATTTAATAACCAAAAATAAACACTTTAATTAAATAACACCAATAAAACACAAACACACTAATTATAAAACACAATCGCACTACTGATCACTCTTAAGTTGCACTTGAAGATCGCTTCGAATGTTATCGCTTGTATCGCAGAATCAATACTGATCCGGTCGCGGCCCATACCGGCCTTATATAGGGCCTCAGATAGTTCCAGAACCTTCTACCGTAGAAACATCTAGAATGTTCGAGTACATACCGGTCCCGACTGACCCGATGTCTAGTATCGAAGTTTCTGGAAGCATCTTGACCTACTAGTTCTGCTACTCGATACTAGATGGCGCTAGTGGTAGCTAATGTCAGACATTAATTGTGGCGCGTAACAATACGATACCACTTGGTAAGACTGGTTGTCAGACTTTCGGGTTTCTGACTACCCGTAACGACTGTCAAAGATCCACGAATGACAGCCGGGACCAACAGCTTAACGTGCTTTCCGAGGCACGGTGGGGTCGCGGTCTGGTTTTTCAATACATTTCACAAAAACAATTGCTTACCATCAGAGCTCCGAAAACGTCATTCGCGTGCCACTAGGTCCTTGTATTAGTGTATAGCTACTGCTTTATACTAATTGGTAATAATATGGATGATAACCGCTGTCTAATTTCGTGGCACCTTTGATTTGTGGTTGCATTTCACGTTTAATTAGTTCGAAATTAGTGTTGAGTCGTAGCTATAATAATATACTAATATTTGAGTAGAAGGGTCAAAGTAATAGGTTTGTGAGGTTTGTGACGTTAAATTAATTTTACCGCAGTCAATACGTGGATGGGTGATATATACATCATTTCTGTAGAAAGTTGTTCACTGCTGGACCTAGGCCTCCCCTAAGCATCGCCACTTCGACCGGTTCTGTGTCATCCGGCGGATGCCTGCGGCCTTCACAAGGTCATCGGTCCACCTTGTGGGAGGCCTTCCAACGCTACATCTTCCGGTACGCGGTCGCCACTCCAGAACCTTTCGGCTCCATCGGCCATTGTTCCTGCGAGGATTGTGCCCATTGCCACTTAAGTTTGGCAATAGATCTCTTCATTTCTGGGGTCACATAGAAAACTCCAAGCATAGTATAATCAGCCTATAATCTTCCCACTGCTGGGACCTCGTCTCAGTGAGAGGGAGTGGGCCGTAATACACCACGCTGGCCTAGTGCAGGTTGGTGGATGTTACATATATCTTCGATATTTTCATTCCAGGACATGCCGGTTTCCTCAAGATGTTTTCCTTCAACGTTTTGAGAACAGTGGTGATGAAATTAAATACACAAAGTGCCTGCCTCGGTTCAAACTCACGACCAACAACTCGTAAGGCAGGGCCAATACCACTGGGCTACCATTGTTCCAAGAAACTACAAGTATAGCACAGTCACCGCGAGCGCGTCTACCGTGCGGTCGTGTCATTGACCTTCGAGCTAGAAAAATTACGTCTCAAGTTATTAAGTGTAATAATTGCAACAGTGATTTGTGAAGTACTCGCATTCATCCAAAATAAAATGCAAGTGATGGATGAGGAGAGTTTGGTGAGGTTGTGCACTACAGCTTTCTCCGTCGAGGATATAGAAGCCGCGAAAAATCTGCTTTTTGATTCGATCGCTACAGCGAAGCGCAAAATCTCACGAAGAAGGGACGGAAAATCGAAGAGAGATCTATATGATATTATAGCATTGCTTAAAGTGATTGATCCTGAAGAAGTGCCGATTTTTGTTGCTCGAGAATTGCAAAAGTTACCACCGGTCACTTTTGACCATATAGATGTTACAAGGCTATTGAAAGATCTCATATTGTTGCAAAATGAGCTTCGGTCAATGAAAGAAGGCTATGTGACTAACGAGCAATTTGACGAATTCAAAAAAGAACTGACTAAAAACGAAAATCCACCATGTAACAGTTCACAGAAAATAAATTTCAAAAGAGGCGGTGGTAGTAGAAATAGTTTCTGTCTGGACAGTGGGCCAATGGGCCTAACGCACTACATAGAAAAATCAAATCGAGGTGCGATACCAGCTGATAATGTGATTGCCTGTGATCATTTATCCTTGTCGCCCGTGAGTGGTAAACATGATCCTAGCTCGTTCGTGCAACAGCGACCTATGCACGCCGAAACCCCCGCCGCTGCTGCTCCGACGCAAACTGATAACGTGCAGTCTACTACGCCTATCGCGTTAAATTCGTCGGCGCGGTGTATGTCGCAAGCGCATATTTCGGGCAATAAACAGGATGAAAATGAATGGACCGTTGTACAGGGAAAGAAGAAAAAATATCGTTTTTCTAGTAGCAGAGGGAAAGCTGCTTTGGATCCTAATACCAAATTCCGAGCAGCGGATATCCTTATTCCACTGTTTATTACATATGTTGATAAGCAGGTATCTGAAAGTGACATCTCTGAGTACATTCTATCTAAGACACAGACAACAGTGACACTTAAGAAAATAAATATGAGCAAGCAGAAAAGCTATAACGCATACAAAATGTTTGTACCACAACACAAGTTAGCGTTGTTTTTAGATGACAGCCTGTGGCCAGAAGGGGTGTCTTTTCGTCGTTTTGTTTATTTTAACAAAGCGAATAATTTTATGAATAGTGTGAATGGAGGAACAGCAAAACAAGTTTAACATGAATGTACAAGGCAACACTAAAGCTACGTTTTTAAGTTTTAACTGTAAATCTATTAAAAGATCAATTGATTGTGTGAGAAGTCTGTGTGCGTCGGCAGATGTCGTAGCACTGCAGGAGACTTGGTTGCTCCCACATGACATACCACTGTTGGGCACGATTGACCAGGAGTTCGCGTACACCGGTACATCGGCTGTCGATACCTCTGCAGGTATCCTAAGGGGAAGGCCGTTCGGCGGCGTGGCGATATTATGGCGCAAAGATAGGTTCAGCGAAGTGTCTGTCATTGAGTGCAACAATCCACGTATTTGTGCGATAAAAGCTACGGCTTATAACCGCGTGAGTGTTGTGTTAAGTGTTTACATGCCGACGGACGGGATGGATAATTTACCCGAGTTTACGGATTGTTTCAGCCAGGTATGTGCCATAGTTGAAAATATTTCTGTAGAGGCTATATATGTGTTAGGAGACTTTAATGCACACCCGGGTGAACTTTTCGGAAAGGAGTTAGATAGTTTATGTGAGGACCAACAGTGGATATGTGCCGATATTAAAAAGTTAGGATGTGTTTCTGATAACTATACATTTGTTAGTGACGTGCATGGTTGTACACGGTGGCTCGACCATTGCGTTGTTAGTAGGTCCGCTTGGCAAACCATTACAAATGTGTTTATTAAATACGACACTTTTTGGTCAGATCACCTACCACTTGTTATTGAGTGTGATTTAAATTTAATTATAAGTAAAAGTAGTGTTAATATGGTTAGCTGTAACGGGGTTGCCTGGGGTAATAAAACTAATGAGCAAATTGATAAATACAGAGATTATTGTAATAGTAAATTTAAGTTTCTGGATTTTCCAGAAGAATTTAGGCAATGTAGTTTTGATGTTTGCAATATTATGGAGCACAGAAAAAGTTTGGATAGACTGTATGAGAATATCGTTACGATATTATCCGAGGCATGTTTATGCAGTCATAAGCATGGAAATAAATTACGTAGAAATCGTACAGTAATTGGTTGGAATAAACATGTAAGCGAGGCACACAGGGATGCCAGGCTTAAGTTTTTAAATTGGGTTGGGCATAATAGACCAAAGGAGGGTAACGTCTATAAAGATATGTGTGAGAGTAGAAAACTATTCAAAAGAAAGTTGAAATGGTGCCAAGACAATCATGAGCAAATTAAAATGGATATAATTGCTCAACATCGTTCCTCAAATAACTTTGGCGATTTTTGGAAGGCAACTAGTAAATTGAATCCTAAGCCTGGCATTCCTGTGAGCGTGGGAGGTGTGAGTGACAGTAAGGGCATTGCTGATCTGTTTAGAGAGCACTTTAGGGTGAGTTCCCCGCTTGGTCCTTCAAAGGTGAACCCTGATGCTGGATCAGTCGTGACCGGTGACTTATTTAATATCACAGCCAAACAAGTGTCGGGTATAATTATGAAGATGTCCAGAGGTAAGTCACCCGGACACGACGGGCTCAGCATTGAGCATCTAAAGTATGCAGGCGTTCATTTGCCGCGCGTGCTGGCAATGTTCTACACACTATGCATGAGTCATTCATACCTCCCTCCTGACCTCTTGCGAACTATTGTTGTTCCCATTGTCAAAAATAAAACGGGTGATTTATCCGATAAAGAAAATTACAGGCCAATTTCGTTGGCGACAGTAGTAGCTAAGGTGCTGGACGCTGTGCTTGACTCGGAACTTGAGAAGCATCTCAGTATTCATGATGCGCAGTTTGGGTTCCGCCCCGGACTTTCTACTGAAAGCGCTATTCTGAGCCTCAAGCACACCGTGCAGTACTACACGGAGAGGCGTACACCTGTGTATGCATGTTTCCTCGACCTTTCAAAGGCTTTTGACCTAGTGTCATATGACTTGCTGTGGTCTAAGCTTAAAAAAAACGGGCGTGCATGCACAGGTGCAACGGCTCTTCCACTATTGGTATGCCAACCAGACCAATAATGTCAGATGGGCAGGCAATCTCTCCAACGTGTACGGATTGGAGTGCGGGACGAGGCAAGGTGGTTTGACCTCTCCTAAGCTATTTAACTTGTACATTAACGACCTGCTAGCAGAGCTCAGCAGCACTCATGTCGGTTGCTCAATTGATAATGTTTGTATGAATAATATTAGTTACGCGGATGACATGGTGCTGCTGAGCCCAGCTGTCAGTGCACTAAGGCAGCTCTTACTGGTCTGTGAAAAGTATGCCCTTAAACATGGTCTTTTGTATAACTGCAAAAAAAGTGAGTTCTTGGTCTTCAGGGCCTCTGGCAGGTGTCCGCCTAGTGTGCCCGCCTTGAAACTGAATGGTGTTGAGCTAAAACGGGTCTACCAGTTCAAATACCTAGGGCACTATGTCACTGAGGATCTTGAGGACCAAGTTGACATTGAAAGGGAACGCAGGGCATTGGCGGTTAGAAGTAATATGCTGGCACGCAGGTTTGCTCGCTGCAGTAAGCAGGTAAAGGTTACACTTTTTAAAGCTTACTGCCAAACTTTTTATACGAGTAGCCTGTGGGTCAGCTGTACTCAGAAGTCGATCAATGCCTTGCGTGTCCAGTATAATAATGGGTTCAGGATGCTGATGGGGCTGCCCCGTTTTTGTAGCGCTTCGGGTATGTTTGTGGAGGCTCGGGTTGATGGCTTCCATGCTATAATGCGCAAGCGAACCGCCTCCCTACTAAGCAGAGTACGGGGCAGCACTAACAGCATCCTTCGAGTAATTGGTGAGAAGTATGACTCGACAGTCATGAGGGCTTTCGTTCGGATTCTGGTCAGATAGCGCGGCAATCTACCCTAACCCGAGCGAGAGTTTTTCGTGACTACCTTATCATTTTTCTTTTTTAATATGTCTGTACTAACATAGTTTTTAGAAAATTTTTGTAACTAACAATTATGGACTTTGTCTGAATAAAGAAAAAAATTATTATTATTATTATTATTGCCCTTTGTGTGCCTTTTAATGAAGCCTATTGTGGGCGGCCAGATGAGTGACTATAATAATCACGAACTTTAGAAGAGTGTGATTAGAAGAAAATATATTAGAAATTTGTGGCTAGGATTGGTGGTGTGATGAGAAATCGGTAAGTGTTGGTGGTGGTAGACATCAGTAACACCTAGCGATATGCCGCCACACACAGCCCGAGGTAACAAATTTTCATCAGGTAGTATAACACGATAAAAACTACATCAATATTAAGGATTTCTCCAAAAAACAATACGATTGGTTAAAGACGGTGGAAGGGCCACGGCTAAAGGTAGCAGCAGGACAACGTGTGGTTTTAGTCAGTAAGAGTCTGACAGACCCCTCCACCCACCCCAGGGTGGTGGACAAAAAAAAAAAAAAAGGGCCATCAACGCGCAACCTGTTACTATGGATTCAGTACAAGATTCTGAACTCCCATGCGTTGACATTTTTCGTCGGTTATAAAAAAAAAAATACTTTTCCATTGATTTGACCGCGTACATAACATACATAATTTTTATTTTATTTTTATTTTATTTGTTAGGGACAAAAAACAGTTACATGCCAAGCTTAACTAGAGATTCTTAAAATAGCACAAAACTTAGAAATACATTTATACACAGTCTATACCATATTTATATTATTATACATGTAACCCACAACATTGTCCACGGATTCACAAAAAAAAAAAAGGTTAAAAGAAATAATCAGCCTATCATGTTCCCACTGCTGGGACACAGGTCTCCTCTCAGTGAGAGGGAGTGGGCCGTAATCCACCACGCGGACCCACTGCGGGTTGGCAGATGTCACATGTCTTCGGCTTTTTGGTTCTAGGACATGCCGGTTTCCTCACGATGTTTTCCTTCACCGTTTTTGACCGCGTAGGTATTGCATTTTTCTATGAAACAGCAGATATTTTTTTTGATAACGGACTAAAAGTTTTTACACTAGGGGGCTTGAATCGTGTGCTGAATTCATGGTCAGTTTGCGCGTCGATATGCTTGCCATCCTGTATTTCACAAAGAACAAAATATTTCACAGAAATGTTCACATTTTGCAACGTAAACACGACGATAGTTACATCTGTTTTATTCCACCTTTCTGTCTACGTTGGGCTTCATCAATTTTTCACCTACATTTATTTTTCTTGCACCATTTTCTTTTCCCGACAAGTTTCTTTTTAATAACGAGTTGGATTTACCTTCAAATGTCGCGAATTTAAAAAAAAAATGAAGATGTTGCTGATTATTTTTTGTGTTATTGTAAGGGGAACGTTTTATAACAAATGTAACTTCATGCTTGGATTCTCTTAAAGGGTTGGCAGAGGTGAATAGTATGAGTGCACGTTGTCAGTAATGTTCAAACCCTATGTAATATGAGGCGAGCCTGTGGCCATTAACTGGGCAAAAATCTAGACACTCTCAGACAGAGAAATTCCTCAAACACGATAATTGTTTGTTTGTTTATTGTTTCCCAAAAACTACAAAATAATAGTTTTCTAGTCTGAGAATCGAACTCCAGGCTCCAAAGCTCAGGGGGTCTACTCCCTAAGTCCGTCAACGAAGTGAATGGCCCGTCCGACAGTAGCCCGATACGTCGGACTGAACCCTACTCCCTAACGATTTCGGATTCATCAGTTTCAAACGGAATCATAGACAATATTCGTGAACGAAGGACGCATGGCGATAGAGTTGCGTTATTTTACCGGTCGATTACCGGTTTACTTATTTTGTAGTTTTTTAGCTTATTAAACAAAAATTAATATTTTTGTCGTTAGAAATTGAAAACATATTTTAAAATATACTTTTTATTATGTCTTAAATATAGAATTGAATTATTTTTGCCATTTTTGTCCGGAAACCGGCATCATCCTGTTGATACCTTTGCCTGTTTACTTTTTGAAGGAAATTTTCAAATGAAATTTCAAAGTATAGCACGGGTTTTTCTATGGCTATAGTAGGTACGATGTTGAAGCTACGCATTTAAAGACGTGACTTTAAAAAAGTTCATATACTTTGTCAGCCGGAAAGTTTTCTGTATTATAATTAGCTTTCCATTCCATGATTAATTGTGTAAAATGTCCCCAACCGCTGCAGCAACTCACTGGCAAATTGAGGCCCTTCTCGATTTTATGGGTGAGAACAAAGAATTGGCTCGCGGATTATTGAGGGGTGCCGACGGGAGAGTTCGCTCAAAATGGCTGTGGGAAAACCTGTGCAACTCCCTTAACTCAATGGGAAGTTGCACTGAGTTGGGAAGTTGCACTGAGTCCGTCGAGCAGTGGCAAAGAGTGAGGATCCAAAAGTAAACAAAGACCACAGTAAATGGGTGGGACGGATTGGTAATACAGCTCAATTAGTTGCAGAAACTTTAATATGTCCTTACTTTCATTCTTGGATCAACACCACTTCGGCGTATGTGTTGAGGCCATGTTGAGGCAAAAGAGGTATTAAATCCGCACATAAGCCCTAGAATAATTCCCGAGTGAGTCTATAGTTCCCTATGAACTCAACGTCGGGAATACTCGCCAACCTAAAGTTTCGGCGTAAATGATACCGACGTTGCCTCCGCTCTTCCTGTAAAGCTTCTTCAATCAATAAAAAAGCAGCCATAGTTTGAAATTATTTTATTTTAGTAACTTTCGTCGATAGCACGAGAACTAGTTTGATGTCGTATCAACTGACATAACTATCCGTCAAAACCAGTGTCATGTTCAACTGTTCGGACGGGGAAAAACACATCGGGAGTAGGGACAACAGTCAAATCGCGTTGTCATTCATTCTTCGCTCGGACCCCGAACGATTCATCCGTTCGTAGGTCATAGGGAGTAGGAAACGCCCGTAACGAAGCCCGAAGCGACGGACTTCGTGCTTAGGGAGTAGACCCCCAGCAGTCACTCTTGCAACCACTAGACGAACGAGGCATAGGGGTGGTTTTCCTTTTATTTTTTGTAAATTACAAGAGCATTCTTCCTCCTTGGAGTGGAAGCGGGCGCTTAAATAGCTTAGCTGCTTATCTTGTGCATAATACATTTTGATATTAAAGAGAAATATTAAAATAGCAAATTCTTGCATAGGTATTTTATATCCCCTCCGTGCCTCGGAAAGCACGTTAAGCACGTTGGTCCTGGCTCTGTCATACATGGATCTTTGACAGTCGTTACGGGTCGTGAGAAGCCCGAAACTCTGATAACCAGTCTTACCAAGGGGTATCGTATTACCCAATAACTGGGTTGTGGAGGTCAGATAGGCAATCGCTCCATGTTAAATACTGGTATTCAGCTGCATCCGGTTAGACTGGAAGCCGACCCCAACATAGTTGGGAAAAGGCTAGACAGATGATGATGAAAGAAAGAAAGAAAAAATGTTTAGTTGGACACAGTTCGTGAAACACAAAATACAAAAATATGTAAAAGAGAAGAGAGAACAGGAGAGGAGGAGGATGAGGTATTTTATTTTAAAGAAAAATTTAATGAATTCTAGCAAGACAAAGCTAACTTAGAAATTCGCATTAACTCATTAAGCTCCGCTAATGAGACACAATTGATTTTCTATTGTATCGTACTAAATAGGGTACGTGCGGAGCTTGACCGGTTTCGAAACTGACCGAAAATTGTGTTCTTATTCGGCCGAAAACGAAAATGAAATTCGGCCTAATTTGCATTTCGTCGAAACAATTTTTTTTTTTTGCTTGTTTATTTTATTTTCTTTGGTAAAAGTAAAAAAAAAAAATATTGCCAATATAACGTTGCTTGAAAGTGAAAACCACACATAAATCGTGTTTGAAGATATTTACACGCTGAAAAAAAAATCTATTTTGAACTCCTATATTTTAACAAAATAAGTTACAAGATAAAGCTAACCAAGAAATTGCCATTATGAAACTGATACGTCGAAAACTTTAACCAAAAGCGTTGTATTTATAAGAGAGAACGCAAACGACCGTAAAAAAATTGATAAAAAAGTCGGCGAGAATAGAACATTCAATACTAAACGTAGGTCCCAAAAATATAAAATAGATCGGTCCAACAAAAAACAAAAGAGATAAGTATGCAGGATCGTCGGATATAGTTGAAGTTTAGTAAGAAACCGATGGAAGTTCTCGAATAAAATTTAATTTTATTAATAGAAAACAAACAGCTCATTTACCAAATTAAATTTCAGTCGACAACATCCATCGGTTTCTTACTAAACTTCAACTATATCCGAAGATCCTGCATAGTTATCTCTTTTGTTGACTGTACATACGGTACCGACAAAACGGACTGGTCAGCGTGTCAGCTGTCGAGGCGATAGAACATCCCGCGATTTGTGTCACCTGTTACATAGCGCGACGGCGTTGGAAATGGCGTAGGTATTGGAACAGACATATAAAATTGCTTTTCTTCCCTCTTTTTCAGCAGTGGCTTACAGTTACAAGTTGAGTATTATTATTTACTAATTGCGCCCCGCGGTTTCACCCGCGTAAATGTCGATCCCGTTTGAATATCGGGATAAAAAGTAGCCTATATGTTAATCCAGGGTGTCAGCTACCTCCATATAAAATTGTATCAAAATTATAAACACACACACACACCCTCACACTCACAAACTTTCGCCTCTATAATATTAGTGTGATTTTAATATACAAGTAACAATGGACTTTTATACACACATCAAAAGTGCCTAGGGACCAAGCAAGTTTTTAACAAGTTACTAAAATTCAGGTTCCTTTGATTATATTTTATCAGTCACTCTGTTAATTTAGCACTCTGTGACCAAAATCCGCACTTAAATGCTTATCTGTGATTTATGTAGACTATTTTTACACAGAAAAGCTTGCCTTAAGTGTACATAAAAGAAAGTGCTCGAAACGTCAACGGTTCACCAAGTGTACACAACAATGTCATTGTCAAACTCAAACTCAAATCATTTATTTCAATTAAAACATTAACTAACACAACACACACACACACACACACACACACACACACACACACACACACACACACACACACACACACACACACACACATTAACTTTTGAATTGTCAAGAAGTCGGTCAGTCAGAAAATATGAAGCTATTTGTTCTATTGTCATTGTTAAAACAATGACTTTACTGCGCCCATTCTACTACTCCGATGCGTGGGGTGTTTCGACAGGAAGGCGGGCAAACGTGTGAGGGGTTAAATGCGTGTTTAAGTCACACGTGCTATAATATAGTATACGATACGTGTGACTTAAGTAGTATTAATGCACGGCGTGTAATGAAACGTGTGCTAAACATATCGTATTGTTCTATTTTGTAACACCTATGGGTACCTTTTTGTAAACAGTAGCGTGGGCCCGTAGTTGTTTAAGTCCGCTATATCACCCGTTTTAATTTAATAATGGGTACTACAGTAAATTGTTTTAGTCATATGACAAGGCAAATTAGCATAACTCATATTGTTTTATTCGGACAGTCCAATTTTTCAGACAAAGTGAAACGTAGAACTAGGTAGATGGTTTTTCTGTATGAAATGAAAGCTCGGATGAATCCTCCGATGAGAAATCAAGGGCTTGTTTTCTGGCGGTTTTGTTCAAAGAAATAAAAAAATACTTTGATTCAGATCCTTACTATGATATTACACATTACTTATAAGTTATATAGATTACAAATGTTGTAAAAAAATAGTTCATATATGTGTTGCACTTACTTGCCGCAGAGGCTACATGCAACTGTACCTACATGTGCCCAATGCGTCATAATGGCGCACCGCGCAACATGGCTTATCACAGAAGGCCAATTCTCGTCATTTAAAACGTTCAAAATCTAGTCGCAGTCTCACTCATAATTTTAAGAACGTTCACAAGATTGTGAAAGTATGTCAAAAACTTGCCAAAATGTAGGGAAATTAGAGGTATTTTAAAAAATAAAAATAAAATAAGTAAAATACCTCTAATTTCCCTACATTTTGGCAAGTTTTTGACAAATGTTTGTCGCCGAGATAAGACTGCAACTAAATTTTGAACGTTTTAAATTATGAGAATTGGCCTTTAAACTGTAAACGTCCTATAATAGATAATATTCCAGTTTACTTATTTAATTGTTTTCTTACACGTGTTACGGGGGTGGTTCTAGAACAATGGTCTAATGTTATTGGAGATCTAATAATGAGAGTGGGCGATCCTGCTGGTCTAGGTATTGTTTATGGACGGCTGGTTTAGAAGAGACGGTTTGACGGACATTATTAGGTTAGCGGTAGGTACAACCACTATAGGTGTATTTAAGGCTGAAGTAGATGTAAGCGGGCCGTACCACATTGTAAAACATGATCTACGTCACCACACTAAGCGGATGGGCCACACCGCGCTTTTTTGTATTTATTTATTTATCCATTTATTTATTTATCCATTTATTTCAGGCATCAAGGCCCATATAAAACACATACAATACAATATTAATATAACTTAACAATACTATAAATACATACAACATTATAATTACACTAAAAAACTAACTAAACACGAAGTGTCTGCGTCGTGTTTCGCTGACTGGTGTCATGTAGCCGGCCACGAAACCGGCGGTACACAACCTTCTTCGGCCAGAACTCTTCCTTGAGGAACTTCTCGAGATGATGTGTCGGAATACGCACCACAAACAAAATGCGCAGCGCATTGCATTGAAATGCAATGCGCTGCGGCCTGATGCGGCTGTAATATGCACTTAGCTTTATAGTATCATCAGCTACAGTATTTATATCTAAGCGACGCGCTTTACTTGTGGTTGCCAAGTGTATCTACAAACACGCTGTGAATGTGTATGTAAGTCCGTTACCGTCCGAGACAATGGCGAAGTCAGAGTGTGTGTGTGTGTTAAGTCCTGACGCTACTCGTCTTTACGCACACATTCATAGTGCGTTTGTACACTTGGTTGCTACGAGTAAAGCGCGCGTCGCTCCGTGGCACATTTAGGTAGTTACAAGACCCTAAGGGTGAGCGCACACGAGCCACTCGCCACAACCACCGGTGGGTGTAGCCTCCTGCTGCGGTGTTGAGCATTGCTGTAGCGGGTGGCCGCCAACGACCACACTTATGCGACGAATCAATACAAAACGTATGAAAAAGCATGTAAACTGCTTGTCGCTGGGCTATTACCGGTGGCTGTGGCTGGTGGCTCGTTTGCGCCTAGCCTAACCCTTCTGAGAATAGAGGCGTTACGTTATGTTACGTTTAGTTACAAAACAGTGTTATAGACGTCCATAGCGTACATTTCTTCTCTCGCCAGATACCAGCCAGCGCAAACATGCGACCGGCGCGTAAAGAAAAGCGCGCGTCGCTTCGTGACATAACAATACTATAAATAATTTCAGGATTTCGATATTATAGGTGCAACACCCTTTTCTTCCACTCATTGTCTCTCCGTCATGCGCTCCTTTGTTTTGTTTGATATTATTTCATCCCTCACACAAGCCATCCATTTTTGTCTTCCTATCACTTTCCATATGTCAACATTTAAATTCATCACTCTTTTAGTTAAACGATTTTCATCCCTTCTCTTCTTAAAATGGTGAAGGAAAACATCGCAACCAAAAATTCCGAAGACATGTGACATCTACCAACCCATACTGGGCCCGCGTGGTGGATTACAGCCCACTCTCTCTCACTGAGAGGAGGCCTAGGCTGTGTCCCCGCAGTGGGAATATTATAAGCTGATTATTATATTATGCATCATTCCCTCCTCATCACATGCCTTTAACAAGACAAACGATTCCCTTTTAACTTGTCTGCAACTGGCGTTACTTTTAAAATTCCTCTTTTATGCATTAATTTCTTACTACAAAGAAATTCCTAATAGAATTGGTGGCCATAGGACAATAAATTCCAACTATTCGCTAACGTTACAAATAGAAGCTATGCTTTCAGAAGTCTATTGAAAATGTTTTGGAAAAATAACATTTTTAAATGCTTTATAACGGCATTTTAGAATTCTAGGAAACAGTCATGTTTTGTTCATGTTCTAGGCTATACATGGAAATATGATGCAGAACGTGTTGTTTAGAACACGTAAATCTGATTTTGACATAGTTCTGAGGGGCAATTCTCGTAATTTTAAGAACTTTCACAGTCTGATCTCAGACTCAATCTGTCAAAAATACCTCTAATTTATTTATAATATATACTTTATAAACAACAACAACAACACAATAACAACTTTTTATTCTGTTTCTAACGGTTAGATTCAATATTTTAATTAAAAGATATGCGTAAGCTTTCTTTGTATTTTCTTAATCTCTTCTTCTGCTTAGCGTACCGAATACCGATGGCAAAAAGATCAAACATGTTTGGCCAGAATTCAGCTATGTGAACTCCACTCACGGACGCAGTCATAAGGTCATTAGCCCTTCGTATCCGCGGATCCACGTGAGACTTTTTAATAGCGTATTTTACTCTATATGAGAAAAAATCTAAAAATATATTATTGAGATAGCTTAGGCAAAAAGCACTCAAGAAACGTTAGTTTTAGTTCATAAAATAGCAAACTAAATTTTAAAATTCAATTCAAAGGTTTCAGCTTTTTTAATCTGTTTCATAACACCATTAAATAGTAGTCGCCATGTTATTACGTCATACGGCTATGTAAGTGTCAACTATCAACTATCAACGTACTTTTAATCTATAAAGGCTATCACTGCATTTGTTTACACAGCCAACTGACGTCATGACCACAGAGCAATATGGCGTCCACTGCGTCCAGCGTTTTCGTCAAATTACGCGCGAAATTAAAAAATGCAAAATTTTAATGTATGGCGCACACGATTGAATAAAAATTTTGTGAATTTTTTAATGGTTCATTAGCACAATAGAATCTAATTGAGACACTTTTCAAAAATGGGTGTAATACCCTATTATTTCTGTAATTACGGCATTCAACCGATTAAGTGGACAAGGTTATTATTTTATGTTATGTAATCTTTATCTGAATCATAATAATTTATTTTGAATGCTCATTATAGTAGGTACTGAATACTGCACGTACTGCTATTAAAACTCCCAACGAATACGCTTGTTTTTTTTACTTTTATGTCTACCTTTGGGCAGTATTGTGGGATATATTATTACCAAAACCAGATTGTGATAAACTACTTGTAAGTTCTTATAGTGAAACAGTTTGCTGTTCGTTTTAATAAAATAAATAAAGACGATGGGAGCGCATGCAGCGTGAAAGCATCAATGGGGACAACGGGAAGGATATTTTATGACTTCCCGTTGTCCCCATAATGGGGACAACGGGAATGGACCAGCTAAATCTCATAATTCCTTCTTTCTTCATCAAACTTTTTATTGTTTACACAACAATTTTTCTGCAATAAAGAAAATACAAACGCGTGTAAAGTCGACTGATCGATATAATATTAGATTGCACTTCGTTCAACGGTCACAATAAGACTCTAATCCTGCTATTATTGGGCCGTGTTAACCGTAATTGCTCTGTCGGAATCGGAACCCTCGGATTTGAGGATAAAGCCCCATTTACACGGTTCAAGTTTATTGCCTGTGGCACCATGAAATTAAAGTAACAATTGACTATGGTACCGTCTAAACAACACGTACAATTGTTTCATGAAATGGGCAACTTAGTTGCCGTTCTAAACTGGTATACTTAAGTGTAAACAGCACGTACAATAAAATCGCATTCAATTCTAGCATGAAGATTTTCTATCATTCAAAGTTAAAAACAAGTGCAAGTCGGACTCGCAAACGAAGGGCTGTACCACAAGGAAACGTGCCGTTTTTTTATAAAATATAATATAAATATTTAAGGAAATATTTATTTTATTTTAATTATTTATTTTTAAAGTGAATATACAACTAAATATTCTGTGTTTCAAGCATCTACCTGTTGCCGTAATTAATATCGAACAATAACGGCAAAAAAATCACGTTTGTTGTATGGGACCCCTTAAATATTTATTTTATTCTGTTTTTAGTATTTGTTGTTATAGCGGCAACATAAATACATAATTTGTGATAATTTCAACTGTCTAGCTATCGCGGTTCTTGAGATACAGTCTGGTGATAGACAGACGGACGGACAGACAGCGAAGTCTTATTAATAGGATCCTGTTTTTACCCTTTGGGTACGGAACCCTAAAATTGAAGAGCAGTGATGGCCCCAGTCAGAGTAAATATAAATGAGTAGGGTATCTTCATTCTTCGATCTTCACGCCAAGATCGATGTATTTACGTGCTATTTGAGTGAATTCGCAAAAATACTGTTGTTTATTTTATGTTATACTTAGTATATTAAATTGTAAATAAGTTAATTTTGAGACCGAGCTATCGCATTAGGAACATACCTGTAATGATAGTTGTAAGGGAGATTTTTAAATAAATAAATAAATACATACGCACCGAACACGGTTTGTACGTGAGCGCGCTCGTACGTATGCGTCGTCGCACGTGTTAGATAATTAATTTTGATATAAATATTACAATATTAGAATATTGTTTGTTGGCTAATGGCATCTGTCACATTTACGAGGCTTGTGACCAACGTGGAAGTACCTAATTTGACTACATATTGTGTTTACAAAAAAAACAACAGTCTTAACTTGTCAAAATCACTTAAATGTTATTACTATAAATGATTAAGTAATATTTGATTATACTTGTAGATTATCTTGGATTTTATATTGATATTTTAATATAATAGAATATTTCTAACGATCGGCACAATACTGTCAGTTGATGTTGATATTCTTTTTAATGATGTCTAAGAATTACGAATCAACTCTTATTAAATTGCTTAATTGCCTTATAATGTTTTAAAACGGTTTCACTACATAAGATTTGTTTATTATTACCTGTGTTAGATGATAGTAAGCTAAAATATATGATGATCTGTGATTGGTTAAAAAATGACGGTAGATAGAAATTTCAAAGTTGTTGTTCACGTCTATAAAAGGGGGAGCTCCGAGTGGCAGGGATCATTTCTTGTTCGAGACCTCGACCAGAACGGAGCTCCGGCCTACAGTCAGTTATTAGTAGTACTAGTGACGTTATTATGTGGAATAGATCGACCAGATGTCATGTAAGTTAATTGATATAATTATCTTCATTATTGCTGATAACTATGGTTTCGGTATATGTTATAATATGGTCAATAATGCCAATGTTTTAAAGTGTATAATGGAATATTCCTAGCTATTGTTATTATGTTACTATTTATATTTGGGTAGTATATATATATACTTATAAATAGATTCTACTTCATTTTATAACATACACACACACTGACAAAATGTATCGCTGCTAAAGGTGCGCCAGTCGTGGCTACGCCGTACGTAAAACCGCCCGCGCCCGCGCACGCTCCGCCGCGCCGCTGCCCTGGTGCTCGTAATAATTTGTACGTGTACCTACCTACCTCCTTTAACTAGTTATTGTAAAAATATATTCAATTTCCGAATTTAAAGATTATAATTTTCATGGTAAATGAAAAAGTTTATAGTGTAAACAACACAATTTCATAATCATTTTATTTTATTTGAATAAATACATGATTCAGTAAAACCACGTTTTAATTAATCATATTTCGATCGTAATTTTCCAAATAGCTAAACAGATAACATGACGTAGGTAATGAAAAAAATGTAGTTGGATCCTGATCTATGTAGAAAAAATAATTAAAAAAAACTTGTATTAAAGATCCCTGATGTTTACAGGGGAACATTGTTTTGTATAGATATTGGCTATGCATTTTTGACGATTGAATAAACTATAAGTGACGGCCTTACGTGTTTAGGCTATTATCGCTCGCTCGGGGCTCGAGTTGGCTGTCTTATTTGTTTTTTCAATGCCCCAGTGGTAACGGTCCCGACTTACGATTTGTAGGTCGTGGGTTCGAACCCTGCCCAGGCAGGCGCTTTACTTTATGTAAATAATTTCGTCACCACTTCGCTCAAAACGGTGAAGGAAAACATTGTGAGGAAACCGGCATGTCCTAGTACCAAAAATTCGAAGACGTATGACATCTATCAACCCGCATTGGGTTCGCATGGTCGATTACAGTCCACTCTCTCTCCAAGAGAGGAAGAAGTGGAAACATTGTAGTCTGATTATGAATTTAAATTCGTCGGTCATTTTATTTTATTATGCTAAATTATGACGCGCATCGTTGGCTTAAAGTAGGTTACAGAGTACTTAAGCAGAAAAATGTACGGCGACGAGATCGTGCAATGTTTTAAATTTGACTTGAAAGAGCATGGCGGCTGGGACTACCTAAGTCATGCTCACTTAAATGTCTCGCAGATGGTCATGATCATTCGGTTCTCTACACACCGAAGTTGAGCTGGATGGTCCATGTGCCATGTTCGTGAACGGGCGCCGTCAGTTGAAACTGGTCGTCTCTTAACTGTCAGGGCTTATTTTTAATCGTATATTGTTTTTTTAACATTATCCTCGCAAACAACAAGAATAATGGTACCCTGGATTTTGGAATATCTTGATTTAAAATATTGTCCTGGAAGTTTTTGCCCGTTCTTCAACTTTCTGACTAACTGACCAACTCCTTGACACTTCAAAAGTGCCTATAAATTGTTTAATCGAAATAAATGCTTTTAGTTTGAGTGAGTTTCAGTTTATCATAGCCACAAAACGGCTCAGTGTTATATTTAACGAGTAGAAGTGTTTTGTTTAGAAATAACTTTTTAATGTAAAAAATATTAATAGTCTGGGTTTAGAGTATGCATTTAATTTGAAAAATAATAGTCTGGTTTAAAGCAATTGCTTGGACTGTTATGCTTAATTAACTTTTATTAGTTTAGTTTTAATTATATTAATAGGATTAAGCTATTATTACAAACATTGGCTCACATTTTTCACAAGCTTTTATTTAACTTGCAATGTTTGTATTTTTATATATTTATTTAAGATTACATGCACAACTTAAGACCGCTTTCACATTTAGGCGACTTTAGCAGCGCGACAGACGCGCGACTGTGATTTCATATTATAAACAGAAGCGCGACCGCCGACATGGCGGTCGCGCTTCTGTTTATAATATGAAATTCTGACTGGGCGACGGTCGCGCATCTGTCGCGCTGCTAAAGTCGCCTATATGTGAAAGCGGCCTAATAGAATTGAATCCCAAGATGTTGTACAGAGCAAATTATAAACTAAAAAGTGACACAAAAAACATACTCAAGTAGGTTAGGTAAAATACAATAAAAAGACTTTTGACCACCATGTATACTAATACCGAACCTGTAGCCTAACTAGAACGAGTCTTGTATCTCGGCATACAGCGCCAGTCCCCTCAAAATAGACAATAATACATATTAGCCCAAAAGACATGCAAAAAGATGCATCAATAAATGTTCTAAGATAAGAAAAAGCTGACAAAAATACAAATTGAGTGTGTGTGTGTTTTTATTTGTGTGTGTATGTGCGTGTGTAAATGTAGAGTGGTGAAAGGTGTTGGGGTGTTGGATAGTGTAAATACGTTTTAGATTTAGAGACAAAGGATATACAATACTGCAGGTAGTCTGTGATAGCTAGTTGCTTCCTCGTCGTGGTGGAACAGATGCCTAATAAAGTTTCAATTTAGTGGGAATTGTTGTCCAAAAGCACAAAAAGGTACGTTGATATACTGAACCGATACATATCTTTGATGTCAAGCATTTTCACGCATTAAACACGACACGTTTGTCGTTTGGATTCCTGGAGAGAAAATCTCGTATAAGGAATAGTGCAATGACGGATATTGCCAATGTATTATATTATGGCATGTACCAAAAATAACTTTATTTATTTATAATAAATAAGCACTGTCACAATTCAAATTAAATATCATCTAAAATTGACATTTCAGTAACCATGCAAATAACAGGTATGCATGAAATTTTACTTAAAATATTAGAGATAAAGGAGAACAATAAAAAGTAAGTAGTTACAATAAATAGAGTAAGGGCTGATTTTTCCATCGCCAGATAACTTTTATACGAGGAATAAAATTGACGTTTGATAGTTTTGTATGAAATAACTGTCAAAATTTCAAAATTATTCGTCGAATAAAGTTATCAGATGATTGAAAAATCAGCCCTAAGTAAAGTAAGTAGAAGTATGTTTCAGTAGTTGCAATAAAATATTTAACACTATAATTTCATACATTTTAGGCAAAATCATTGGCTTTAAGTATCGTATATTAGGTGGGTATATATCTACACTTTGTTAAACGTACCTAGTTTTAATTAGAAACCGCTAATTGTATCCTATTCTGGGACACCATTATTAGTTCAAAGAAAAATTGCGTTGTAATTGTTTTTAGACTTTATTATTGAGTAGAGAAGTCTTAGAATTTGTTTTTTGTATGTTACTTCTTTGAGAGAAAATCAGTTTTCAATAAAATTTGTAACATTTCGTTTACACTGACTTTATCTTTTTTCATGCTTGAATTTTCGATGAAACTTGAAAAAATAACAACTCGCTTTCAAGTGTTGCTCGCTGTTTTACTTTTATATTACGGGTACTTTTTTAAAGTACCCAGATTAAAAGTATTTATTTATTTAAACTTTTTGCATTCAAAAAGGTACAAATGTGGACTTAATACCTTAGGTATTCTCTACCAGTAAGCCATGGGTGGTGAAGAGATTAGATGGCAGGTGCGCTGATTAAAAGGATCAAACATTATTTAAAATAAATACTCTTGTTTATCGATTTTATTCAATTTCGAGCGGCCATTGTTGTTTACGTCTTTGGCTAATCTGCCGCGATCGAACCTTAAGCTTGGACTTGTGCGACTTGCAACGTTCTAAAGCCAGGCAGACCTGGCTTTAGAACGTTGCAAGTCGGACAAGTTTTGTTTAAAATAACCCCGGCGGCTAAGCCTCGCTGAGTTGGGCCTCTGGGCTGTTGACTTTGGTGTGTAGCCTGATACACATATTTACTTACAGACGCCAATTATTACATTATGAAGTGAGATTAAACCATAAGTCCTCAATTCCTATTGCCACGGATGCCAGATGCGTTAACAGCATTATCTAATCAGAATTAAATTAATCGTAACGTAACTATTTGCATAATAATAAATTAATTAGTATTCAAATTCGAACCCAATTTACATAATTAATGAGGATATACATTTCCAATATAATCCGTGCCGATTAAGTCAACAGTATCAGTATAAATGGTTCTGTAATCATTTATCTATTTGAAAGCAATAATATCAGATATTACTGTTATATGTTACTCTGTCACCTCTGACCTAGACTAGAGTCAAGAGCAAACCCATTTCAAATAAAATAAAATAAATATCAGAGGGGCAATTCTCGTAATTTTAAGAACGTTCCCAATCTGGTCTCGGTCTCAATCTTTCAAAAATACCTCTAATTTCCCTACATTTTTGACAACTTTTTGACATTGATTGTCGCTGAGATGAGATTGCGACTAGATTTTGAACGTTCTTAATTACGGGAATTGGCCTTCTGATATTATTCTGCCGTCATAAGGAAAAAGGGCATAACTAACATTTTTTCCGAAATTGTACAAAAAATATTAGCAGATGGGCCTTTTTTTCTGATTCCGAATATGTATAGAACTCAATTTCGGAAAAAAATGTTAGTTATGCCCTTTTTCCTTATGACGGCAGTATTGCTTTCAAATATAACAGTTTTGGTTACTGCCACAGAGCACACGGACGCCTCGGCGGCGGCCGCTGCTAGAAGCGACATTGTCAACACTTTCCATACAAATCAAGCGTGTCACCGTTTACTCGCACTACGATACAAATTTCAATGACGTATGCAACCGGCATGCGGCACCCTAATTGCGTAACCACTATCAATCTCAATCTGAATAATTTTAAAGAATATTGCTAATCCATTGCTTTATTTACTCGAAAAATTTGTCTGCTCAACAACGTAAATAACGCAATGAATGTTGTTGAAATGTCAAAATTAAAGCCACTCTGATAGTGTGTTACGCGATTACCCGGCGGAAAGCGCAAGCTGTAACCATGATTTCAGCACATGGTTGCAGACCCCTAGCTTAGAAATTAAAATGCTGTTCAGTAGGTTTTGACCTGCGTTTCATGCACTTTTCTTTGAAACAGCAGATTTTTTTTGGAACCGAAGAAAAATTTCTATGCTATAACGTCTAGAATCATACGCTGAATTCATGGTTACTTTTCGCATCACTGTTCTTTCGTAGTGCAAGTAAGTGCCACCCTATACACACTGACGGCATTGAAGGTTGTCCGTGATGTACGGTCACCAAAGGAGATAATTAACCAGGGTCGTCGGATATAGTTGAAGTTTAGGCAGAAACCGATGAATGTTTTTGAATAAAATTTAATGTAATTTATAGAAAACTACATACTTCATTTATCAAATTACTTTTCATTCGAAAGCATACTAAACTTCAACTATATCCGACGACCAAAACAAATATGAATTTATGGAAAAATAACTTTAATTCTTACACAATAAAATTTAGTTTACGCTACAACTTCAAACATTTTTATAACTTTGTCACTAGTGCTAGTCATTCTGAAATCAACTTAATTTCAATTGAAATAAAGTTGATATTTGTTTAACTTGAAATAGGGTAGGGGTGTGCAGTTCTGCGTACTTTTACTTCGTAAGTTGTGCGCTCAAAGTACTGTCGGCGCCACGAATTTTATTAGTACTGCCGTCTCTAGACACTGCTGGCGCGGCGATTTCTGGTTTTGTGTTTTTTGTGTATTTTATTGTCAGTAGTTGTTATTAAAATAATACAAAAGTAATCTCATCATCATCTACATAGCCTTATCTCAAATAAGCTAATACGATACCCTTTGGTAAGACTGGTTGTCAGACTTCGGGGCATCCGACGACCCGTAACGTAGATCCACGAATGACAGCCGGGACCAACGGCTTAACGTGCTTTCCAAGGCAAGGAGGGGTCTTGGTATGCAAAGATGTAATAAAATAAAATTCATTTAATTCAGGCAAATAAAATACATAAAATAAAAAAATCACCATGCCTACTGCCACGGAATAAAATTTCTCCAAATAAAAGCCCTCTGACTAAAATCTCAATGCATAAGAATAAAATAAATTAACGAATACAAATTAAAAATTAAAAAAAGGTCACGGAATTAAAAATAAAATAAAATGTCAAAGCACTTAAAATAAACGAAAATGAAAAGATTCAAATTTTCAAGGTCAAAAAAAAATCAACATAAAAAAAAATACAAAACAAGTCACTATAAATATGTCAAGATCCATTACAAACTAAGTGCTAGCTATAAATGTCTGCTACAGCATTTCCTAATGAAGGGGCAGTCAATTCGCTTAGCGATCATCACCAGAACAGTATTAGAGCTGGCCCGCACCCTGCGCACTAAGGATGCGCACCACGTTTTACAAAAGTAATCCGTCATTAGTTATATTTAAAAACTGATTGATGAACAACTCAAAGCCTGTAGACAGGCAAATGAAAAATATATATAATTATGTCACTTTATGAATTTTTCAAAACCTCTGAACGCTTTCTTCGCGCAAAAGTCACCGCCAACAGCTGGTATATCTTCTTCTTCATATCTAATTAAGAAGATGCCATTTATCTGAACACTTATTATTCGTAATATCATAATAATATATTCACATAAATTTTATAAAGCCATGATTATCTTTATACCACTTTTATGGTACAGTGAGCATTTTAATGGTATATTTAATATAATGGCATGCTTAATATTACGGCGACGTACCTACGTTTTATCTTTTCCGAAGTAAGGAACCTTATTTAACTATATGGAAATTGGTCGTCGTCTTTAAATTATTAGCTCAACATAGGTATAGTTTAGCTAAAAAAATAAGGATTTCCTTCTATTTTTTAGAACCTACTTATAATCGTCGACGATATCAAATTATCTGCAAGATAACAATAACTGGAACTTATGCGAAGGTGATCAAACGGCTCATACATTATTCAAACACTCTTTGGACGCTACAGAGACTGAGATATTCACTACGCAGTTGCTACGAAGTTCGTAGCAATAATAGCTACGACTGCTACGCCGTAGCACTGGCGCTACGCAATATCGGGCAACGTGTTTGAAAGCTGCAGTATTTCGATAAAATCAAAGTCGTATATTGCTTTTGAACTTGGTAGACACACTTTCGCGTACCTTACACACGAGCAACAAACTCTTAGTAATGTGTTTATAATAGTTTAAATATACTGAAGTAGTATATCCTAGAACTATCTATTATTATAATATTATAAATCATCATCTGCCTAGCCTTTTCCCAACTATGTTGGGGTCAGCTTCCAGTCTAACCGGATGCAGCTGAATACCAGTATTTTACATGGAGCGACTGCCTATCTGACCTCCACAACCCAGTTACTGGGTAATACGATACCCCTTGGTAAGACTGGTTGTCAGACTTTCGGGCTTCTGACTACCCGTAACGACTGTCAAAGATCCATGAATGACAGCCGGGACCAGCGGCTTAACATGCTTTCCGAAGCACGGAGGGGTCTTGGTATGTATAGATGGTCACCCATCCACGGACCAACCGCGGCAAGCGTAGCTTAACCTGATCGATCGACTCATGCGGCTGATATTACTTATTATAAATGCGAAAGTAAATTTGTTTGTTACCTTTCACGCCTAACTCAATGAACCAATGTAAATGTAATATTATAATTATAAGTTAGGAGAGGATTTCACGCGGACGAAGTCGTGGGCAGCACCTAGCTATTGAATAAAGGTTAAAAAGTTGAGTCGAAGTTGAGGTAAATAACTTTATTTACCTCAACTTCGACTCAACTTTTTGTTGTTGTGTTTAATGTCATGAGGTTAATTAAAAAATATTCGCTACGTGTTACGCAATTAGGGTGCAGGATCGCCACATAGTGGGCGTCTGAAGACGGGCGCCGTTGCCCACACTGGCGTGACGATCTAGAGTTGTTCTTGCCAAATTGGCCAGAGAAAGCAAAACTTAAAGAAAACTGGAAATATATAGAGGAGACCTTCCTTTATTACGTAGAACTTCCCCTTTGTTGTCCCGGTAGCGGGACAACAAAGGTCAATTAAAAACAAAAGATTCCGAGTTTTATAACTTACCAACTCATTTATAACCATTTATGTTCCCATTACCTTGAGTTTCTTAAAATTACTTAGATAAGAACTCGACAAAATGTCAAGGAGAGAATTTATGGATAACTAGCTTCTGCCCGCGACTTCGTCCGCGTGAAATTTTTTGATCCTCCGACCCCGCGCATCGAGGTATTCCACTCAGAGCACTGATTTGAACCGCACTTGGACGAACAGCACCTGAGCACTTCCACTAACCGCACTAAAACAAAATTTTGTAACGTGCGGTTCGGTGGAACAATTGATCGTTATCGCTACACAAGCTCGCGCTGTCACTTCTTTTTCGCTTTGCAATCTTTCGACCTTTTGTTCTTACTGCTCGGATCCTAAGGGTAATAGCGCTATATTAAATCTATATCTTATATATAAAATTCTCGTGTCACAATGTTAGTTACCATACTCCTCCGAAACGGCTGGACCGAACTGTATGAAATTTTGTGTGCATATCGGGTAGGTCTGAGAATGGGCTACTACCTATTTTTTTTTTTTTTGCAAAACGGCGTTTGCGGGGTCAGCTAGTAATATATAAAACTCAAAGTCCTGACTGACTGATATATCAACGCACAGCCGAAACCGCTGGTCTCAGAGACATGAAATTTGGAGGGTGTGTTCTTTGTGAAGAGTTGGTATCCACTAAGAAAGGGGTTTTCGAAATTCCACCCCTAAGAGGGTGAAATTTCACGCGGACGAAGTCGCGGGCAGAAGCTAGTAGTCTATACCCTTCCTCAAAAATGGGCTATCAAATTTAAACATAATTTTTCAAATCCGACAGATAGTTCCAAGAGATTAGCGGGTTTGAACAAACAAACAAAGTCTTCAGCTTTTTTATTAGAATTTTAGAAGAGGAAGCCTTTTTGGACGGTGTCTCATAAAACGCTTTAGGCAAAGGAGATACCTAAAGTCTTTCCGCTTACGACGGAAAACGTGATCACGATTAAGACACTTAAAAGTTTGTATTCGGTTGAGTAAAACTTTTAATTGTGTTATTTTTGAGTTAAGAAAGGAAACCTTTGTTTTTTACAAAAAAAAAAAAAAAAAGAAGTAGATCATTCTCTCATCAATCGTGGGAAAGTTACAGTAAAAGACAAAAATTGATGTTTTCCTTCACCGTTTTAAGAGTAGTGGCTATGAAATAAATTGCGCGGTGTAAACAAGCGCTACTGCTGAGCACGAGGTGTTAGGTTTAATTCCAGGTTCGGGCAAAAAAAAAAGGCAGGCCCTTGTTCAAAAACTGAACTAAATCTAAGTTGAGTGCATCTTTGTCTTTCTATTTCATTAAGAAAAAGACAGAAGATAAATTTTAATTTAGTCCTGACAAATTAATCAGCGCCTGACACTATTCCATGCAAGTTTAGACATCAATTTACGTCACGTATGAGTACGTTTTACCTTTGCCTATCCTTTTTGGGAACACAGGTATGAAGTTACATAATTAGCCTATAATGATTCCACTGCTGGGACACAGGCCTCATCTCGGTGAGAGGGAGTGGGCCTTATTCCACGACGTGGGCCCAGTGTGGGTTGGCAGATGTCACATGTCTTCGAATTTTTGGTTCTAGGACATGCCGGTTTCCTCACGATGTTTTCCTTCACCGTTTTGAGAGCAGTGGTGATGAAATAATTTGCACAAAGTAAAGCGCCTGTCTGCGTTCGAACCTACGACCTACACCTCTTAAGTCGCATCCGTTACCACTTGGCCACCACTGGTCAGTTACATTGGAATACCTTTAATTTGTATTTTGGTGTAATACTGTAACAGATGTTCTAACTTGGAGTAAGGGTTACTGGAATATTACGAACCTTGGGACCCAAAGGAGCTGACTTATCGAATCTTGGGGTCGATTGGTCACGCGGGTGATATTGTAATATAGTTAAAGCTTGCGATATACAGGGCGTACGTCTCTGGAAAATTTATACAAAGTAATAAAACACAAAAAAAAATCCGATAAGGAATTGAGGATATACAGTCGACAAAAGAGATCAGTATGCAGGATCGTCGGATATAGTTAAAGTTTAGTACAAAACCGATGTATGTTCTCGAATAAAATTTAATGTTATTATTAGAAAACAATTGGCTCATTTATCAAATAAAATTTCAGTCGACAACATCCATCGGTTTCTTACTAAACTTCAACTATATCCGACGATCCTGCAAACTTATCTCTTTTGTTAACTGTACTTAACTTACGTCTTTTTATGTATATTTTATATACTCTTTATTGTAAACCAGAAAATAAATAACAAGAAATACAATTCTCACTACGAAACATACAATGGGCGGCCTTGTCGCTTTCTATGACCTCTCCAGGCAACCTTGTCTACCCTTTACTTCGTATTAAACTAAATATTTCCTACTGTTAGCAGTTTTCCCACACACGTGCGATATGAAGGTTTCCGAGATTTGGCTCACTTGCCTCCCGACCTTGTATTATTTGCGAATTATTATTTTCTATAACAGCATAATGAGCTCATTTATCAGTTATACAGGTTTTGTGTACTGATTTGTTTATGATAGACAAGGTTTCTTTTAGTTTATTTTTTAATTTTATTTATTATTTTCCAATTGAAATGTTAATTAACTAACTACACACTGAAAAAGGTTACAATACAAAAGCACACTAATAATAATTTATCTTTATTTCAGACTTACGTCCATACATTTTTACAAGGAAATCGTTAGTAGGGTTGCTAGTTGAATTATAACCATCCTTTGATCGTGTATACTTCCTAGAACAATGTCTATAGAACTGGGATCTCGTGGTACATTATTGTTCCGTACACGAGCGAAATACTCAGGCGTTAAATTACACTGGCGTGTTAATGCGAGCAGCTGGTTAGATAACAAGATGATCCCTTTATAATGATACCTAGAGAATTACTTACATGTGTGAACTCAAACTCAAAGCTTTTATTTAAATTAAACCATTTACAGGACTTTTGAATTGTCAACGGAGTCGACCATACCGAAAGATTAAGGTAGTTGCCGATGCTAAAGCGTTCCTATGGAGAAGAACGAGCAAGAAACTTTATGGACACTATCATTAATGTTCAATTTATAATCACACTAATATTATAAAGGCGAAAGATTGTGAGTGTGTGTGTGTTGTGTTTATGTTTGTTACTTGTTCACGCTCAAACGGCTGGACCAATTATCATAAAATTTTGTATAGAGGTAGCTGACATCCTGGATTAACAGATAGGCTACTTTTTATCCCGATATTCCCATGGGATTAACATTTACGCGGGTGAAACCGCGGGGCGCAGCTAGTTACCTATATGTGAAAACGATATAAAAAGACATGCGCGTTAAAAGTGTAAAGGGTGGTCATTGAAGATTAGCGCTGAGCTGTGCGTCCTCAAAGCACAGCATTATGCTGAGTGGAAGCTTTCTTGTCACAGTCACGACGTGCAGCTGTCGACCACTTTTTGTCCATGCTTTTAGTTATTTACTTTATGGACACAAATGTACAGACGCTAGCACATCAAGCTACAGCAATCTGTCAAATTTGTTTAATAGATTTTCAACTTTATCGCTAAAGCATTATGTTCAAAGTTGATTGGCAATATTTGTCTCGGGTAGCTTGATGTGCTGCCGTCTGTACAGAGGTGGACCTAGGGCTATTATTTATTGGTTTTGTTTTTCCTTAGTAGATAGGTATTAGTGCTAACCTTATCTTTTTACTAGTATATGCACGTGTTTGTGACACTAAAACATTTTTTCTTCTTTCTTTTTGTTTCTTTCTAAAGATAGTCCCAATTTTTATTGCGAGTATTTTACTAAAAGATCATAATGATGGTAAGAAATAGGTACATATACACACATCAAAAGTGTCTAGGGATCAAGCATTTTTATGCGGATTTCTTGAGATTGAGATGTGGCTTTGTAATAAATTTATGATTTTATAAATTTATATGGATCCTTCTTGGTGCATTTCATAATTTGAATCAGGAACTGTGAATCAAATTCGAGTAAAAGATGAAAATCAGCTGTCAATATTTTCCCTATAAAAACATACAACGCATTGAAGACATTATTAGTGCTACTGTTTCCCTACTACTGATTAAAACCAACGTTATTATGGAGCGGCGACGTCATTTAAGCAGGGAAGAAATGCTCAGAGCCGTGGGAATGATAGAAGCTGGTTCCCGGCAACGTACTGTGGCTTTAGCTCTGAATACAAGTCAGAGTGTTATCAGTCGACTTTGGACACGTTACCGAAGCACTGGTACCGTGGCTGAGCGCCATGGAGGACGGTATCGCTGCACCACACGGAGACAAGACCGATACATTCAAATCTTAACTCGAAGAGCTCCAACAATAACCGCCATGATGTTAGCCGTGAGGCTTCATCACTCTTCAGGGAACTTAATTAGCGACCAAACAGTCAGAAACCGCTTGCATGAAGTGAACCTTCATTCCCGAAGACCGCTACGGGTACCACCTATAGCAATGCACAATCGTAGGATTCGATATCAATGGGCTCTTGAACACAGAAATTGGGCAGAAGAACAATGGCGTTTCGTGTGCTTTTCTGATGAGTCTCGTTTTGGTATGAGACCGGATACAAGACGTATACGACACTGGAGAACCCCTGGACGCCAACAGCGATTAAAATCCTGCCAGGAAGTCCATCTTTATAGTGGTGGAACCATCATGGTATGGGCGGGTATTTGGATCGGCGGAAGAACTGAGTTGATTTGGATCAGAGGCAACCTCAACGCTCAAATTTATGCTGAGACGATTGTATCAGACGTCATCGTTCCTCTACAAGTGCAAATCGGTCCCTTATTTCAGTTAATGCATGATAATAATGCACGACCGCACACCGCAAGAGTTGTAAGACAGACTCTCGCCGCAGCTAACATCAATGTCCTGCCCTGGCCTGCTCAGTCGCCAGACTTGAACCCGATTGAGCATGCATGGGATATGCTACAGAGAAGAGCTCTGCCGAATATGGAGGGTATCCAGTCGCAAGAAGACCTTTTTTTGTTGTTGCAACGAACATGGGCTGCCATTCCACAGCGTGATTTGGATGAACTCATTTTGAGTATGCCAAACCGATGTTCTTGTGTTGTTAGTGTTCGCGGTAGAAACACGGATTATTAATTGTTTAAGTTACCCAATAAAATTTTAAAGAAAACTGTTATTTCAGTCTTTTTTTCGAACTTTTGTGTTAGTGGTTCAAATGTCAAAAATCCCTTTATTAGGAAAATGGCAAATTTCTTTATTAATGCAAAGGTGACTTGGTTTATCGTTACTGTGACAAACGAAAACACTTTATTTGATGAATCCTTAAAGAAAATTTTAATTAATATCAATCAGGAGAAAAGTTATTGCAAAAATATATGTTGATCCCTAGACACTTTTGATGTGTGTAGGTAAAAATAAAGCCTTTAACCTCTCACACATTTGCCCGCCTACCTGTCGAAACACCCCACGCGTCGGAGTAGTTGAATGGGTAGAGCAATGACACTATTGTGTACACTTGGTGTACCGTTGACGTTTCGAGCACTTTCTCTTATGTACACCTGGTGTACAATTGACGCTTGAGGGGTTAAGTGCATCAGTGGTCTGCTCGGCAGTCGTACGAACACCGGACGGCGTTGTCGTTCAGCGTGTCGTCGTCGAGATTTGAATCGAAGGACCCCAGTCCTTCAATTCAAATCAAGTTCAATTTCGAGGTATGGCTAAATGTGATTAGGTATACCCACTGTGAGATGTTCGGACGCTATGCCCGGATCTATGCCCGGTTGATAGGTTATAGGCTCGTCCATCTATTTAATGGGATTTAATGTAACCAGCAACAATGTAGGAGTTTTTAAAGTCTATTCAAACTTATGTTTCAAATTAATATTACTTCAAGCTAAGCAAATATCAACTTCATTTTAATAGTTATTAAGTTGATTTCAGAATGACTGTGACTGTTTTCTGTATGTTTGAAGTTGTAGCGTAAACTGCACTTTATAGTGTAGGATTTAAAGTTATTTTTCCATAAACTCATTTTTGTTTACACTTTTGGCAAATAAATCGCGAATGCAGATTAGGTCACGGATATCGAGGTACTGTAAAGATTGTCTGCGAAAGGGTACCTTATATCATGCAGGTTGGTAGAAAAATTACTGCTTGACTTCGTTCACTCAAGCGAATTTAGAATCAGTTTCTCATAGGCGCGCAAAAGTGAGCACGTCCTCTTGAAATAAATAGCGAAAAATTTTGTATTGCTTCTTATGTTCTTATGCCTACCCTATAAAGATTCGGGTAGGCTACAAAGCGCTTGCAGTACCTACTATGCTTTTTTTAGTTGTGTATTTTTGTGGTGTACAGACGCCAGCACATCAACCTACTACAATCTGTCAGATTTCTGTAATAGATTTTCAACTTTATCGCTAAAGCATAAGGTTCAATGTTGATTGGGAAAATTTGACAGTTAGGTGTAGGTTGATGTGCTGGCGTCTGTACAATAAAGTATATATAAATAAATAAATATTTTTCTCTCTTTCACATGGTATAAAAAACAGTTGCATAACACAAATTGACCTCCAATCGGCACGCGATGGCATTTTTTATGAGTACCGCATCACTCGCTCCTTTTTTTTTTTAATTGTTAAATATACAGACAATTTTTAAAGTGCTTAGTTAACTTAACGTGACATTTATATTATTTAAAATAGGTTATTTCCCATAAAGAATATTAGATAAATGCGATATCAAGTACGAATACAGCTATTATTATTATAAAACTATTTAAGCAAGTGAGTTTTATTTTAATACGCACTGCCCAAATGTTTTAAACTTCTGACGTGCCCAAGTTCAAAATCAAGGTCACCGTACTGCTGGAAGAACCAGACAAACTTTCATACAAACTGCATAGTGCCTTAAGGACTCGCGTCAGTCTTCTGGAAAAGCTTCCAGCACGACAAGGCATCAGTTAGCCAATATCATACGCTTCACTTTGGTAAATTTCGTTCGGCATATTTCACCCGAAAAAAACGACGGAACACAAAATGAATCAAAAGTACAAACATAATTTATTAGTAAACCGATCCAAAGATGTTGGATTTCGGAACTCGGCATTTTTCACTTGCACACACAATTATTGAAAAATGAAATGAAAGAAGCATAATGAACGTTCATTCCTTTATAATTTTGTCGAATAAAACAAAAATGAACCTTGACTCGAGTGTAGCGTACGATATCGGCTTAATAAGCGTGGCGTCTGATATATTAAAAACCGGCCAAGTGCGAGTAGGACTCGCTCACGAAGGGTTCCGTACCACTGTACAATATTTAACACTACATATATAAAAATCACGTTTGTTGTATGGGAGCCCCCCTTAATTTTTTATTTTATTCTGTTTTTATAGCGGCAACAGAAATACATAATTTGTGAAAATTTCAACTGTCTAGCTATCACGGTTCTTGAGATATAGCCTGGTGACAGACGGACGGACGGACAGACAGCGAAGTCTTAGTATTAGGGTCCCGTTTTTACCCTTTGGGTACGGAACCCTGATAAAAATGAACCTTGACTCGAGTGTAGCGTATGATATCGGCTTAATAAGCGTGGCGTCTGATATATTAAAAAAATAATTATAATCAGAATATGAAATATAGGTACACCGTAACAAATCTCCATGTAACTATGAAGGGCAGAGACCAAAATCGTTAAAGTTGACCTATATACGTTCCATTTTACCGTCTAACTGGCTGCGACGCTCTATTGCGTCGCAGTCGGTTTAGAGAGAGCAAACATTTTTGATGACTTTCTTTTTCCATATATCATGTTTGACGTGCTCAGAGCAAAGACCTTGGAATACAGTCAGTTTCAGACGTTAAAAAACATGAATGCTTTTTTCAGTAAGGTGTTTGCAAATTGTAAAATCAGGTAGCTCTTTATTAATGGTTGTAATGGCAATGTTTGATTTTAATATTTCATTTATTTTTTGATAGATTCTCTTTTTTTTTAATTGTGTAGGCCTTGTAGGCTGTCGATTTGTAGACCATTTGTTATTTAATTAAGTTCCTGATACTTGTTGAAAGGCGTACACTGTCCTAATACCTATTAATACTGAATACTGTAATAATAATAAGAAAACATTGTAAAAGCCAATTATTTTTCTAAGAGTAACCGTGGAATTTCTTGCAGACTCTTTGGCAGTTGTATGAAATATAAGTACGTTAATTTGACGTATAGCATAAATCAGTCTATAATGTTCCCACTCCTGGGACACAGACCTTCTCTTTGTGCAAAGGCAGTGGGCCGTAATCAACCACGCGAGCCCAGTGCGGTCTGGTAGTTGTCACATGTCTTCGAATTTTTGGTTCTAGGATATGCCGGTTTCCTCGCGATGTTTTGAGAGCAGTGGTGGCGAAATAATTAAAGTACAGCACCTGTCGGGGTTCGTATCTACGATCTACAATTTGTAAGTTGCGGTCGTTACCACTACTGGGCCACCACTGCTCTCACGTGACGTATGTAGAGTGTCATTTTGCTTAATGCAATTAATTTCTCAAACTGTTCGTTTTGATCACTTAGCTTACAAACTGCGGGTTCGTCCGCGTGTGAGAAGTAATTTATATGACTGTTATCAAATGGTACTGACTCGCCATGCTTTATAGCACTGTTGATTAACACCTCATACATTGCAATTTGCTAGCATACTACTCTGTCAAAAAAGTCACATTAAACATTGACGCGTCACATTTTTGCCGTCACCATCTGTATCGTATATACCTACGAGTATAGAGAGAACAGATTCGATTTTTTGTACAGACGCCAGCACATCAAGCAACTACAATCTGTCAAATTTATTTAATAGATTTTCAACTTTATCGCTTAATCATAAGGTTCAAAGTTGATTGGAAAAATTTGACAGTTTCGGGTAGCTTGATGTGCTGGCGACTGTACGTTTATTCGTTACGTGTACACGTTAAAACGGCTGAACGGACTTGGATGCAATTTGGCACATGGGTCATGACCTGGATTAGGACTTAGGATATTTTTTATTCCGATATTCCCACGAGATTGAGACTATTGACGATTGGCGTGTGATACCGTAGGGCGCAGCTAGTATCGTATAATTTGACAGGGTTCTAGTCGAGCGTGTTCAGTACTCGTATAGCCTACTTGGACATATAAATTATTTGAATCTTGCTGGTTGCTTTGTATGTGGCATACACTCTTCTTCTTCCTCCATTCCTTAATCCCGGTTCTATCTGGGGTCGGGTCTTCTTGTACAGCGGCGGCGGCGCCAGGACGAACTATCCTGGGTTGTTCTACGACGGTTCTATTGACATTACCCTCATTATACATCCTGGAAACAGTAATGTTCATTAAATCCAATTCTCATTTATTTCAGCGTTTGTCTGATGCTGTCCCTAGGAATAGACGTGATAATTTCAAACTCTGTGTTCACGGTGCTAAAACAACTTATGCGTAGGAGCATCTTTTGCATGGCTCTGCCCATTTTTAATAAATTGCCCAAATCATGGAAAACATTAAATATATCTGCTCTTAAAAGTAAATTGTAGAGTTTACTAAGTAAAAGAGCATATTACAGTATAGCAGAGTTTATGAAAGAGGACAACTTTCTTCATTTTTGAGATGACATTGTTGTATTTTTGACATGATATTGTAATCTATTGTATATTATTATTATTTTTTGAATAATTGTACGTAATTTAGAATTGCAATTTTTTATGACATTATAGAGTATGAGGAACAGGGTGTAAAGTTCACTCATACTCTATAGAAAAGGGAGGATCCTCTGACCAGACGGGTGTTGTGTCTGGCGGGCAACTGCCCAATGATTCATGTTGGGCCGTTGTATCTATGCTAGTTGCGCGGTAAACTCTGCTTGCGAGATGCAGGATTTGCGTGACGTCAGTATGACGCGTTGTTCGCATGTGGCGTTGTAGATACCGCTACAACATTAATTCATATTTTTATTGACCAATTTATTAATGACTACTTTGACATTGAATTGTATCTAAAAACATGATAATTGAATTGTAATTATACCTAACCTTTAATGAATAGTGATGAAAATAATGTAATTTTGATGAATATTATCACGGTTTATGCACCATCTCTTCCTACCAATTTGTACGCCGCGATATGCAGCTGAACATGTTAGAACTTTTCTGTATCCCATTATTATCCTGCATGCAATGTATCATGTACACCATGTTTAAACAAATAAAAAATTATTTACTACTTACTTACGCTTACATCTCCCTCGCGATAATGGACCACCACGTAGCGGGGGGGGTCTTTCTCTCCCCAGGCGTTTCGTAGGGATATTCAGGACTGCTTTTACTGAGACACTATCATCTCTGTATGTGGTCTAAACTAGTTTTATTTATCTTCTTGTTCAATTTCGTTCCTTTTTGAATGAGAAAATTGTGCTCCAGTTACTAATTTAATCCATTAGTTATAATATATTCTACAGTATTTTGTGTCCTACAAGCGTCCATGTGTGCGTGCGACTGTTTTTGTGATTTACCTTTGACGATGGAGAAAGTAATTACTCAACTTCCTTCGCTTTGAAGGCATGAGTAATTTTGTTGCTAAAGGTCGGTCTAGGACCTGACGACGGTTTAATGGTAAAATCGAAATAGCCTCTTCACTGTCGTTTATTAGATACCGGGGGCAAGCTTGAGATCAAGGGATATTGACTGAGATTTAACTATAGTTGGACTTCATAATGATGTAGAGGAGACGGAAAGAAATATTCCAGATTTTTTAGTATGTGTGTTCGGAATATTTTGTCGTTAGAGACTCCTATTCTTTTAAAGGAAGACCTAGGTTACCACAGAACCGCTTCAAACTAAACTTTTACATTCAAATACAAGAAATTTAAAACTTTCCACGTAATCGCAAGGCAGTGCAAACATTTGATGCGTGCTAGAATCGTAATAATCATTATAATAAATTCAGATAAAAGTTTTAGTTAATTTACGTCCATTGCTAAACATAAAATAAAATCCAATAAAAGTTATCCGAAAACCAATCGCCACTAAACCAGCCCAACGTAATAACGCGACAGCAAACGAATCCTGGCAAACGATGGGCTTTTACCAAAAATACATCTCGTTTATCCAAAAAAATAGCGAACGGCGATAAACCGGGCCACTGGTCGCGTAAATAAAACCTCAACAGTAACCACGGATGTAATATTTTTCAATCCTGAAACAGCGTCCGTGTCATCATCTGCCTAGCCTTTTCACAACTATGTTGGGGTCAGTTTCCAGTCTAACCGGATGCAGCTGAATACCAGTATTTTACATAGAGTGACTGCCTATCTGACCTCCACAACCCACTTACTGGGTAATACGATACCCCTTTGGTAAGACTGGTTGTCAGATTTTCGGGCTTTTGACTACCCGTAACGTATGTCAAAGATCCACGAATGACAGCCAGGACCAACGGCTTAACGTGCTTTCCGAGGCACGGAGGGGTCTTGGTATGTAAAGATGGTCACCCATCCACAGACCAACCGCGGCAAGCGTAGCTCAACCTGATCGATCGACCTGTGCGGCTGTTTTTAATTAGCCACAGGCCTCTCAAACAGCGTCTGTGTATGACATTTAGAAAGAATGCATCGTCCTAGAAAGTGTTTAAACGTGTTTTATATGCCAGATTTAACTTACACTAGGAGATACACTTAGCATTGTAATACCGTTGCGCCTAGCGCTATCACTAGCTGCGCCTAGCGGTTTCACCCGCATAAGTGTCGATCCCGTGGGAATATCGGGATAAAAAGTAGCCTATTTGTTAATCCAGGGTGTCGGCTACCTCCATACAAAATTTTATCAAAATTGGTCCAGTCTTTTGAGCGTGAAGAAGTAAAAAACATATAAACACACACACACGCACACACTCACAAACTTTCGCCTTTATAATATTAGTGTGATTACATTTAGGTGTCGTCTAGTGTTAGTGTAAACGGGCATTGCCTACGTCTGATTTCTGAATGGGTAATCAAGAATTACTTCATAATTGATATTCATATCAAGTAATTTGATTGAATTTGAAAAAAATGAGAAACACTGTATCTGTTTTATATTTAGTTAAGTTGTTATGCAAAGTTTCATGATCTAATTTGGGGTATTTTTTTAATACTAGCGGTTTATTGTTAGGTTTGGAGGTGACTTTGTAATTTTTTTCCATCGATAATTTTTTTTATGGAATCGTGTTTTCGCCAAACAAAGTACTTAACATTAATCCTCAACTTTACCATATATTTATTTCAAAATTAATGCTGCAATACTTTCGACATAACGGCGGATCATGCTTAGCTATTTGAGGTAGTACTCGTATAGACCCTTAAGCCTCGTTTAACTCGCTCAAATATTCAACCCGATTTGATAGATGTATACATAGATAAAGGTTTGTCGCGTGCAAAACATGTACTTTGGGCAAATTTCACAGCGTTCTATGCCGGGGCCACACTATCGGGAAACGCCGATAATTATCGCGATAAGTTGTGGCTGCACCTACGATTAACGGACGTCATCGCGATAATTATCGACCTTTCCCGTTGGTGTGGCCCTAGCACTAGAGCTGTCGGTGCGACTGACAGCTCTAAAACGTGGTTTTGCTAAGTTGATCGTGTTGAGTTTCATTGGTGCATTTCGTCCTTAGTGACATTCAACGATTTTCTCCTAAATTTAAACTATGAGACGTTATGCAGATAGTTGCTCCGGAGATAGTATAATCAGCCTATAAAGTTCCTACTGCTGGGATACAGGCCTAATCTCTGTGAGATGAAGTGGGCCATAATCCGCGCAATCACACGCAGGTCCAGTACGGGCTAAAGTAACCACACAATGGGTCCCAAACAGCAGCAAACGGCAACGCGGCAGGCCCAGAATGAGATGGCGGGACGAACTCGATTCTTTCCACTAAGATTGGCGTGTAACAGCACTGGATAGAGATAAGTGGAAGGAGGGAAGGGAGGCCTTTGCTCTGCAGTGGGACAGAAATGGCTGATAATAAAAAAAAGTACTGGCCTAAACTCACTCACGTGTCTTTTTCATCACGCTAATATTATAAAGGCGAAAGTTTGTGAGTGTGTGTATTTATATGTTTGTTACTTCTTCACGCTCAAACGGCTGGACCAATTTTGATAAAATTTCATTTACGCGGGTGAAACCGCGGGGTGCAGCTAGTTTCAAAATAAAGCTCGTGATTTCTGTGACCACTTTGTTCTATTATCACGGAGTCTCATCAGGACAATCTGTAATTTTGGGGTTTTAAGGTTTCAATAGAAATATTAATTGGGATAATTTGGGCCGAATTCTAAGCACATAAAAAATTTATGTTATAGTGTCTACGTGATGTTCACAAACGGCAATTTTGTGTTTCCATTTTGTAAAATAGATTTTAGATTCGTTATGTCCACTCTACAGTGATTGTAATCATGTAAAATTAAGCGCTGATTAATTTGACAGTACTAAACTAAAATTTATCTTCTGTCCTTTTCTTAATGAAATAGAAAGAAAAGATGCACTGAACTTAAATTTTGTTTAGTTTTTGGACAAGGGAATCGGCACTAATGAGTTAGATTTCTTTCATTATGACGAAAAATAAAGTTCAACACCTACATAATTATGTAGCTACCTTTTGTAGAGGAGTACCTCTGCGTACCCGTCCCTACAAGGAATACTAGTGTGATATAATGTAAGTAAAATGAATAGAATAAGTAGATTACATCGCAAAATGTAACATAAATTGTGAATGTTCCACATATTTCTACCTACTTCTTCGTGAAATATATTATAGGCATGATGTCTTGTTGTTTTATCTTCCATATTATATACGTCCGCAATTTTTATGTTTTATCTCTTTTATTGTGGCTAAAAATAGAACACAAACACCCATATTTTTGGTTAGATAAATGAAAGTATAATATGTTTTTTCACGAAACCCCATATATTTAAGACTTGATACAAATGGTTTGTTATTTTGTAGCTCGTAACGAAAAATATGAGAAAAAAATGATGTTTGTTGGATCAAAACAAAATTGGCGACAGGGCCTATAGTATTTTGCCCATCGCCCTTTCTTGTTCTTCCAACCCACTCCATCGCATCGCATCACCCGCCCTCGCTTTTACTTCGTTTTCGCTTATCGTTACGTCAGACTTTTTTTAATTTTCCTCGGCAGTTAAGGGACCTGGCGTGATGTTAAATAGCCTATAGCCTTATTCAAGAATTGAGCTATCAATTGCAAAAATAATGTTAAAATCTGACTAGTAGTTCCAGACGTTAGCGCGTTCAAACAAACAAACAAACTCTTCACCTTTATGACTAATATTATAGGCCGACCGCTTAACTGAGACGTTGTCTGAGGTAGCAGCGCGGTGCGGGAGGAGTGTGGTGACGTGATGCGAGAGCTCAGTGATTCGTCAACTTGTGACCGCTATCACCCCTCCCGCACCGCGCAGCTACCTCAGGCAACGTCTCAGTTAAACGGTCGGCCTATAGTATAGATTTGACATTCTTGTATTCTCGTTCGTTAATATATTAAATAAGTAAGTAGGTAGGTACCCTTTTTCTGAAAAGGTTGTAAGAACAGACTTTATTTTTATTTTATGATACTTAAGAAAGGCTCAGCAGTAACACTGTTGTTATAATAAAAAGCAAATAAAATTTGGAGGTATATTTTAGTGCTGCAATAAAAAAAAACATGTATTTATTACGATGTTCAAAAATAAAGCTAAGATGTAGCCTAATGCATTCACTTTGAAGATTGGCTTTCAGAATATCAAGGCTACCCCTTTCAAAGCTTGACTTAACTTCACTTCTGTAAATAGATTTTTAATAAAACTTTTTTATTAGTTTTTAAATTTAAATCTATAGAGGTACTCATGAAGTTAAGTTATAGAATAGCATTAACAGCCTATAATATTCCCACTGCTGGGACACAGGCCTCCTCTCTGTGAGGGAGTGGGCCATACTCAACCACGCGGGCCTAGGGTGGGTTGGTAGAAGTCACATGTCTTCGATTGTTTGGTTCTATTACATGCCGGTTGCCTCACGATGTTTTTCTTCACCGTTTTGAGAGCAGTGGTGATGAAATAATTTACACAAAGCAAAGCGCCTGTCTGGTTTCGAAAACTCGATTTACAACCCGTAAGTCGAGGCCGTTACCATCATTGGGAACATTATAGGCTGATTATGCTATTTACAGAAAACTGTAGCTTTTATAGTATACACAGCCTAGCTTTATCACTGAAGACAATAAAGAACTCCCACTTAATTGAAACTTCACTAAGGCTAAAACAATCTAAATGTCGCATAGACAAAGAGACCTTGCGGTATTTTCCTACATGCAATGAGCTCAGAAGATACTTGGAAACATGGTTATCATAAGGGCCACAAATAAACACGATGAGGTCTTCACTTCAAACTTAGACTATTATAAATAGACGAACTTTCATTTAGGGGGCCTTGACATGACGTAGGTATTGGTTCAGTGTAGATGTTGACAAGGCGTTAGCGTCTCGCGAATGTCACGAATGTGATTGACATGTAGGTATAGTCCGTTCAGTTATTTTACCTCTGATTTTGTATTACTGTCAAATCACTGATCCCTAAGCCTAGTTTTCACAGGCCCAGTAGCTGGCGGACAGTGAACGACAGTTACTGTCTGGCAGCTACTGGGTCCGTGAAAACAATGTTGAGCCAGTGCTGATCGGTCAACTGCTGTCGGTCAGCTACTTAAATTTTTTTTGTTTCTACTGTCCACTGACCAAGCTACCCGAAACTGTAAAATTTTCCCAATCAACTTTGAACCTTATAGTTTAGCGATAAAGTTGATAATCTATTAAAGAAATTTGACAGATTGTAGTAGCTTGATGTACTGGCGTCTGTATGTGCCACCGTATACGGTAAAGTTCACATAGTACATTGTAATCCTATCCATGTAATTACCCCACTAGCTATGTTAGCCGTTATGTCGTAAGCTTAGCCACAATTGATAATGATAAATTATTTATTTTCTGTAAGTAGGTTTGTACAAACAATTTTACACATCAATCATATTTTTTTTTAAGCTAGATGAGGTCGGTGTTTCCTATCTGACTATCCTGAAAATGAATGAAATGACATAATTCCGGACTAGGTACGCTTGCAAAACCAAAACCACTTTCGTATTTAGGCAAGTAGAATTTCATTTGTCAATACAAATGAAGCTCTATTTGCTATGGTATTCAATAATAACAAATTGGTTCCGATATTAACAACCTATTTACCAATATTAGATAACAATTTGGTGCATTTTTGGGGTAAGCACTCGTTTTATAGGTAGGTAGGGAGGCCCTCTCGAAGAGAGGAGGGCTGATGCCCAGCAGTGGGAACATTATAGGCTGATTATGCTTAAGTAGGTAGGTATGTCATCTTTCAGTCAGGGACGCGACGCCAGTCGGAGGAGCGGCGAATGTACCTCCCGGGCCCCAGACTTATAGTAGTAGAAGGATCAGTGATGTATTTTATTAAAGATTCAAATATTTACATCATTTAAAAGCTAATAGTCTTAAAATAATAATATGTAAAAGTATATAGAAAGGGAGGGGAAATCAAAGGCCATAAAAACATTCTTCCGCATCGCTGTCAACAGGAAACGTGCCCAAAAGGCTGGCAGCATTGCCACGTTGCATGGCAATGCTGATTCTTTGGCAAAAAAACAGGCCAGCCCTCTGGTCACGTGAAGAGTCGACCAACCGCTTAGCGATGTCAGTGGGAGTTTAGTCTGACATAACCCTCCGTTCTCCCCAGACGGGTGTCTGGGGGGGTTCTCCCCAGACACCCGTCTGGGGAGATACCCATCTATGAGTATTTCCCTAGAAAAAAAAAACGGTACGTCATTTTAAGAGCAGTAGTGGCGCAGTGGTAATGGTCCAACTTGCGCTACAGCTCGTAAGCCAGGACCGTACGAAAGGGACATTTTGCGAAGTGGTAATTTCGCCAAAGAGACTTTCTGAAAAATGGACATTTTGCGTCCGGTTGACGTTTTGCTAAGTGGTAATTTTCGCGAATAGGGCTCAGTCGCAGGGAGGCGTCTCCGTGCTCTGAGGTTTGCGTGATCACGGTATTTAAACAGTAACACGAGGTCTTCATTCTAAGCACGAAAGCTGTAGTTTAGCCAAAGTTACGAGCGTTTCCCACTCCAGTTCGCATCACATACGGACATAAGATTAGTTTTGGGCCTGAACTATTCTGACGGGCCCATATCTTCGTTGACGGACTTAGTAGCCGCCTTGGTGCAATGAATATTGATCGATTGTCAAAATGAGATGCAGTGTCGCTAAGAGTCATCATAATTAGCCTATAATGTTCCCACTGCTGAGACACAGGCCTCCTCTTGGTGAGAAGCAGTCGCCTGTAATCCACCACACGGGCCCTGCGCGGGTTGGTAGATGTCACATGTCTTCAAACATTTGGTTCTAGGACGTGCCGGTTTCCTCACGATGTTTTTCTTCAACGTTTTAAGAGCAGTGTTGATGAAGTTATTTACACAAAGTGCCTGTCTGGCTTCGAACCCACGACCTACAACTCGTAAGTCAGGGCCGTTTCCACTGGGCCACCACTGGTCTTCTTTCTTCTGCTAAGAGTATGTTACGCAATTCAGTGTTATATTTTAGTTTCGTTTACAGCCATTACATTATCCGTAGAACAATATCTGCACTCCACATATACGATAACTGAATTCTATGTACAAACTCAAACATGTTACCGTGTAACTAAAGACTCTAGTAGAACAATTTCTATTGAAAACGTAATAGAATAAATTCTACCAGAATCGCGTCGCACCGTCACGTCACGCCTGTGACTAGCAGGGGATCCAGGGGGGGTCCAGGGGGGGGGGGTCCAGGGGATCAGACCGGTATAAATCTGCCTGCGGGAGCCTTAAGCCAGTCTGACGTAAATCTTATTATTTCGGTTTCATTATACAAAATGGAAGTGTGATGACGATGCTTTATTGGATTATGAAGATTGTAAGAGATGTAATGCATGCCTACGTAGGTATGCCTAAACATTTTCTTGGCAAAAAATATCCCGACTCACGTCAGGGTGAAACCCGGTCCTTTACTTACTTACTTTTCGGGTATGGGTCGGACAAAGGGGTTTCGTACGCATAATTATTTGGTCCTTACTGAAATGTCAACGTTTGACCCACTCGGAGATTTTCTAATGGACGCATTATGGAACAGGCAAGGGTTGTCTGTTGTTGATGCGAGGTTAGGTACAAGCAAAAGAGGTTTCTTATGTACAGAAGCCATCACATCAAGATACCCGAAATTGTAAAATTTTCCCAATCAACTTTGAACCTTATGCTTTAGCGGTAAAGTTGTAAATCTATTAAAGAAATTTGACAGATTGTAGTAACTTGATGTGTCTGTAAAAACTTCTATGTTCGTCTGTATGTATTTTTTTTATACAGGTTGGCAGAGTTATCGTCGTGCAATTCAGCACATGAACCCCTAAGTAGAAACATTTCGTCGGTAATAAAAAAAAGCAACTGTTTCATAGAATAGTGCAGTACCTACGCTGTCAAAATACATAGAACAGTTGATTTTTGGTTCAGAATCATGTCATCATCATCATCATCCGTTAATGAGGTGCCAGGGAAGCCACATGTGCAGAAGGAATTATTGCCAAATTACCTTGTCTTCAACGTAGTCTTTTATCTTATAATATGCTTTATTGATAAGGACAGAATCATGTACTGAATTAAAATAAAAATTAAAACTTAGATTTTGTTTCTGTAAGTAATAGATAGTAAACTACATTATCCATACTATATATATATATATATATATATATATATATATATATATATATATAATATATTATAATATATTTTATATTAATATTATAAATTCGAAAGTAACTCTGTCTGTCTATATGTTTTCTTTTCACGCCTAAACCGCTGAACCGATGTAGATGAAATTTGATATAGAGATAGTTTGAGTTCCTGAAAAGGACATAGGATACTTTTTATCCCAATATTCCCACGGGATCGAGACTTATGCGTGTAAAACCGCGGGGCGCAGCTAGTATTTATATAATTTAAAAGCTAACAGTCCTAAAATAATAATAATAATATGTACTCGTATATAAAAAAGGAGGGAAAATAATCAAAGGGCATCAAAAAATCCGTCAGCGTCGCTGTCAATAGGAAACGTGCCCAAAAGGAATATAAATAAATAACATAAATAAGTATTAAATCCATGGTAACAGGTAGCGCGTCAATGTCCCTGCCACCCTGTACATATATGTCCATCGATTTCTCCGTTATTATCTGCCTGTAAATCTTTTTTTTTATTTGGTAGAGAAAGCTCGTTCGGTGGTCCTACATGTATACACAGTCTGGCCATAAATACTGTTACAATTAAAAATAAGAAAGATGTTACGTTTGAATTTGGAATCTGTCATTTTTATACGATTGCTCATTGAGTTTTCTAATTTTGGCGCCAATACATTTTACAATATTTTGCGATATTAAAATGGAGTGGGGTGATAAAGAGAACCGAATCGCCGTGATTGCATTACACAAAGTTGGTATAGAGCCAAATGCAATTTTTAAAACTCTCCATACGCTTGGTATTTAGTCAAATGTTTGTGTAAGGGCTATTAATAGGTATAATGAGACCTCCTCTGTTTGTGACAGTAAAAGATCTGGCCGTCCACGTAGTGTTCGTACGAAAAAGGTGGTCAAAGCAGTAAGGGAAAGAATTCGAAGAAATCCTGTCCGAAAGCAAAAGATTTTATCTCGGGAGATGAAAATAGCACCCAGAACCATGTCGCGTATTTTAAAAGATGACTTAGGACTTGCAGCCTATAAGAGACGCACTGGTCATTTTTTAACTGATAATTTAAAAAATTATATGGTGGTAAAATCGAAACAACTACTGAAGCGGTACGCAAAGGGAGGTCACAGAAAAATTATGTTTACGGATGAGAAAATCTTTACAATTGAGCAACATTTTAACAAACAAAATGATCGTATTTATGCTCAAAGCCCTAAGGAAGCTTCCCAATTAGTCGACAGAGTGCAACGTGGGCATTATCCGATTTCAGTGATGGTTTGGTGGGGTATTACCTATGAAGGAGTGACTGAGCCATATTTTTGTGAAAAAGGTATCAAAACATCGACACAACTGTATCAAGATACCATTCTTGAGAAGGTAGTTAAGCCCCTTAACAACACCATGTTCAATAACCAAGTATGGTCCTTCCAACAAGACTCGGCGCCGGGTCATAAAGCTCGGTCCACGCAGTCTTGGTTGAAAGTGAACGTTTCGGACTTCATCAGAGCTGAAGACTGGCCGTCGTCTAGTCCCGATCTTAATCCGCTGGATTATGATTTATGGTCAGTTTTAAAGAGTACGGCTTGCTCTAAATGCCATGATAATTTGGAGTCCCTAAAACAATCCATACGATTGGCAGTGAAGAATTTTCCCATGGAAAGAGTGCGTACTTCTATTGATAACTGGCCTCAACGTTTAAAGGACTGTATTGCACCCAATGGAGACCACTTCGAATAAGCTTTTTATATTTTAAATTGTTTTATATTTATGTATTAAACTAACACACTGTAAAAGTAATAAATATTATTTGCAATAAAAAAAAAATATTTTTCTTCGTGACAATATTTATGGCAAGACTAGGTATTTTGATCAACTTTGCTTTGGTGGCTTTTAAATAAACTTCAATAATACGTATTTACGTATAGGATTCGTATAGGACTTTGTTTAATTTTTCTTTTTGTTACTTTTTTTTATTTTATTTTATATATTTTATTTTTTTATTTTTGACTGTGTTTAGTTTAGTTTGTGATCTTCCTGTACGAGTCACAATAAATACTTTTTTCTTTCTTTTTTTAATTCCACTTTGCGTATGTTGTTGATGTTATAAAACTTCCTGTCAAAAATTGATAGGAAGATTACATGGCAAGTTGTGGGATACGAGTTTGTGTAGGGTAGGAACAACTACTAAAAAGTAAAACATAAAGTCCTCCAGACCGTATTTCGGCCACAACGGCGCTGCGCCCCGAGGTTTCACCCGTTTAAATGTCGATCCCGTGGGAATATCGGGATAAAAAGTAGCTTATATGTTAATCCAGGTTGTCAGCTACCTCCATACATAATTATATCAAAATTGGTCCAGCGGTTTGAGCGTGAAGAAGTAATAAACATATAAACACACGCACACATACACTCACAAACTTTCGCCTTTATAACATTAGTGCGATAAAGATTTAAGTAATAGATAACTAAGTACATACCTATTTTAAAGACAGACTTACACAACCACGTCGTCGTTGTCATCGGTGTCTAGACTGTGGTTTTTAGTGTTTACGTATGAACGGACTTATACAAATAGTAAGGTCATTATTCCACTAAAATCTTTACAACATATTTGTTCAAAATATTTTTTTACCAGAATTCCCTTGGGTCATAATTCCTACTGCTTTTATTTCGTAAGTTATCACCCGCTGCCTGTATTATTATCTTGAGGTTCTGGTTTTGTAAATTTTTTTTATTCTTGCACTCTTTTTTTCACAAAAGGTTTTTGTCAAGGAAATATTCTTATCAAACTATTACTATAGAATTAGCATTGCCCTTCAACGTGGCAATGCTGTCAGTCTTCTGGGCACGGTTCCGGATGACAGCGATGCGGACGAGTACTTCGACGCCTAAATATACTTTTGTATTTATTTATATAGTTAGTTAGTCTTTTAATTTAGTACCTAGTGTATATAGTTAAGAGATTATGAAAAAAAAAAGCTCCCATGTTATTACCATATTAAATAGCAAATACTTTTATTATATTATACGAAGTGATTGAATAATTAAGATGTTATTTACTTTTACTACTTAAAGGTACACCTGCCTATGTACCGCTATATCCAGATACTTGTGTGTATTTGTGGCGGTATTTTTATCAAAACTAATATTATAAATAAAAAAGATTTGATTTTTCGTATGAAATTTGACATATGGGAAGATCATGATTTGGATGAGGACATAGGACATACTTTTTATTCCAATATTCCCACGGGATTGAAACTTATGGGGACTTACTGCAGGTCGCAGGGCTAGTCTCGAAAAAAAGTATTGTAACGTTAAAAAGACGTTTATTCATTATTTAATTGCAATTACTTTTGATCTTTAAAAACTGTAACCACAATCGCTCTGATGTGTTCGAGTTTGTTTTTTTTTTTATTAAGAATGTTGTTTTTTTCTTTACAGATCGGTTGGCGAACAACAAACGCGTGGCTGGCAGGCAACTTAGCTTGCAAATTCTTCCTAGTCCTAAGGGCTTTTGGTCTGTACTTGTCATCTAACGTCCTGGTCTGCATATCTCTCGACAGGTAAGAAATGCTTTAATAATATTATACAGGGTCAAATTCAATTAAATTCTACAGACGTGATTGTTATTGATATCTAAACCTGCACCCTAATTGCGTAACACACTATCAATCGGAATCTGAATCATTTTGAAGCAAATTGCTAATCCATTGCTTCATAAGTTCAAAAAATTTGTCTGCTCTACATGTAAATAACGCGATGAATGTTGTTGAACTGTCAAAATGAATCCGATTCCGATTGATAATGTGTTACGCAATTACCCCGCCGATAAGACAAAAAAGAAATTAATTTGATGTTTTTTTCTGGGGTCATCGACCGTAGTTACTGTATTCACTTGAAATATCAGTTTATAAATCAGTTTTTTACACGATAAATTAAAAATTAAAAAGATTTTATGTTTTTTTATCAGGGATCAACGACAGCTGTTATTGTTGTTACTTGAGGTATGATTTGAGAAAATATGTTATATCATTACCTATACCAATGACGTCTGTGAAGTTTAAAAAAAAAACAGATTTTTGAAACATTTCAAGAGTGCACTAACTGCGGTTGATGACTCCACAAAAATCATCAAATTAATTTCTTTTTTTAGATAGTTTAGATATCGATACCCATCACGCCTCCGGAGTTTTGCTAGCTAATTTCATTTGACCCTGTATATACCTATTTGATTTGTATATATTTAACCCTTTCAAAACGGTGAAGGAAAATATCGTGAGGAAACCGCCATGTCCTACAACCAAAAATTCGGAAGACATGTGACTTCTACCAACCCGCACTGGGCCCGCGTGTCCCAGCAGTGGGAACATTATAGGCTGATTATGTATATATAGCATTACAAGGTTCTTTTGCTGCGTGGCCAAAACCAGAACTAACGCGGCCATATTGTTTTTTCAATACCTACATTTCACAAAACAATTGACTTAAGTTAATCAACAGAGCCCCCACACCCCGTCACTCAAGCGCCAAAAGATCTCTGTAGCAGAGTATGAGGATGATCGATGATGGGGAACTATTGAATCTCAAGATAAATTATTAATGACAAGAAGATAATGTACAGTCACCAAAGGAGATAAGTAACCAGGGTCGTCGGATATAGTTGAAGTTTAATAAGAAATCTGATGGAGGTTTTTGAATAAAATTTAATTTAGTTAATAGAAAATAAACAGTTCATTTATCAAATTAAATTTCATTCGAAAATATCAATCGGTTTCTTACTAAACTTCAACTATATCCGACGAGCCTGGTTACTTATCTCCTTTGGTGACCGTACTCGTAATGTGCCTGTCGTTACGATAGTTGGAAATTGGCTTAAAAGCAAGTTCAATCTGCTTAATGAGCCATGCGTGTGACTCGTTAGACACATTGAACTTGCTTTTGAATGATATCTTAGAGTCGATAATGTTGTCGAAATACGTAGATACGGGGGACTAGAATAATGTATATTGCTAATTTGGTAAAAGACGTTACTATATTTACCGTATATGATGTAAATATGTATAAAGACATTGCTTGCCAAAATATATTTCTGCTCAGTCTTCTACAATAAATATTAGTTATTAAGATTGTTAGGTGGTACACACAGTTGTTACGGGTCGTCCGAAGCCCGAAAGTCTTTCAACCAGTCTTACCAAGGGGTATAGTATTTCTGGAGGTATAGGTATAGTATTTGTGCATATGGTCAGATAAGATTGCCTATCTGACCTCCGTGGAATAATCCCACAAATACCCCCTTGGTAGGAGCTCCATGTAAAAATAATATTGGTACCTACTCAGCAGCATCCGGTTAGACTGGAAGCTGACCCCTACATAGTCGAGAAACAGCAGATAATGAGGTGGTACAACACTAACACACATTATTTTAGTGTAGCAACATTGTCATCATTTCCTCTCGACCTGAATGGCTATAATCATATGCATCAAATAATCTCAATAAAAGTAAATTATTACTTAACATAGATATATGAAAGAAGGAGATATGCCCGGTAGTTGAAAACACCTTTGTACTGATCTATCTGTAGGTACTAATAATAAAGCTGAAGAGTTTGTTTTTGTTTGAAAGTGCTACTATCTGGAACTACCAGTCGGCTTTAAAAAATCTTTTTGAATTTGATAGCCCAATTTTTAAGGATGGCTATAGGCTATTTAACATCCCTCTACGACCGTTAAGAGCCGAGCAGAAAGATAAAAAATCAGAGAGAACGCTAAGCAGCGCGGACGGGCGATGCAATACGACGGAGTGGGTCGGAGGAAAAATAAATTTCACACGGATAAATTTGCGAGCAGAAGTACAACTGTAATTTTGAACTAAACTCGATGACTTTTTCAAGTTATAGATTTAAAGTAGTTGAAAACAAATGTAACAATTAATAACATCCAGAACGTGCTTGATGTTATTTGATACATTTCTTTTTCAATTTTCTCTGAACAAAATACAGGTATTCAAATAAAATGAAAACTTCTACAAAGAAACAATTAAACGTAGTTAATCAAGTTTGTATGCACTCGCATTCGTAGGAAATGGAAGTATTATTTACTCTATTAGATACGTGCTGTTTTCCGGTACTCAAAGCTTAAAATATTCTTAAACCCCTTGTTGGTAGAGCACATATAAGTAGTTAACTAGCTGTGCCCCGCGGTTTCACCCGCGTTAATTTGAGGAAAAAACCTACTAAAATATATACATAATCAGCCTATAATGTTCCCACTGCTGGGACACAGGCCTCCTCTCTGTGAGAGGGAGTGGGCCGTAATCCACCACGCGGGGCCAGTGCGGGTTGGTAGATGTCACATGTCTTCGAATTTTTGGTTCTAGGACATGCCGGTTTCCTCACGATGTTTTCCTTCACCGTTTTGAGAGCAGTGGTGATGAAATAATTTACACAAAGTAAAGCGCCTGTCGGGGTTCGATCCTACGACCTGTATCTCGTAAGTCGCGGTAGTTACCACTGGGCCACCACTGCTACTAAAATATATTCCTTTTAAAAAGTGGTCACTCTTAAAAAGGCCTCATGACCGGCCGCCTTTTTTTTTGTGGATGGGTAGGTAATCATCAAATTACTCCTCCCGCTCTGGGTGGAGCAGAAGGGAGTGTCAGACTCTTACTGACCAAAACCCACCCGTGTTCCTTCCTTAGCCCTTTATGTTCCGGGGCAGCGGTAACCCTTTCGGACAATCTCGCTACCCCGGCATGACCGGCCGCCTTGCGGAGCTATGTTTATAAATTAACTTGTTCTGAAATTGCTTTTCGTAAGTGATAACGGGTTTCTATTTCACTTGAGGCATGCGTAAACTGACCATACGTCCCGTTTTGAACGGGACTGATGATGATGAATATCCATCGGTTTCTTACTAAACTTCAACTATGTCCGACGATCCTGCATACTTATCTCTTTTGTTGACTGTACAACTACATGTCAAAGCTTTCAAGGTTTACATTGTCCAAAACTACTCGTATAAAATAAACAAACTATCGTAATTTTACAAGGAGTCTATTGGCGTAGTAGATGAGCGATTGGTTTCTGAGCAAGTTCGTGGATTCCGATAAACGAAGTAAAGTCATATTAACTAGCGAAACTTCATAGGAAACGATAACAAATAACGATAACTTAACACCATCATGCCTGTAGTGTGGTCAGGCAGAGGTGTACCTATAGAACACCTACATTTTGCCCGTTATGTTCAAACCCCATATAATAGTGGTCGAGCCTATTGCCATCAGCCAGGCACAAATCTAGACTCTGGGCTGCGAATGAGAAATTCCAGATGGAAACACCCAATAACACTTTGCCCGACCCGGGAGTCGAATCCAGGACCTCATGCTTTGCTGTAGCGCTTGTGACCATTAGACCAACGAGGCAGTCAATCACGATTAAACAAAAGAAAGTCTGATTTTTGTGAAGTTACGCCAAATGATTTAATTCGACCTTGTAATACTAAGCAATACATAGTATTAATTACATGCATTACATTTTTTTATGTTACACGATATTTTGCCCCTGAGTTTGTTTCGCCATTTTCTTTTCAGGGGTAACCAAATAGGAAATGTCGCCTCCGTCTGGCTTGTTTTTTTTATATGATGTGTAAAAGGGATTCTGATATGATATGTACAGGATAAAGAACTTAATTCATTTCACTGGTCTATTTACCATCGGCCTAAAAGCCTACCGTACTTGCCTCGTGGCGTTGTCAATACCCGAAATTCGAGGTTGTTCTCAAACGCTTGAAGACGTGATTCATCAAAAGGCATTTTGATCGCTAAAATACTTTTAACTCAAAGAGTAAAAATTGAGTATCGTTTGGCAGCCCCCTCCCCTGGCACTACTTCCATGAAAAGGCAACCCACGGAACGTTGCCCACAAGCTGGGGGGGGGGGGGGTCAAAACTCAAACTCAACTCAAAGCATTTATTTCAATTAAACCATTTACAGGCACTTCTGAATTGTCAAGAAGTCGGTCAGTCAGAAAATATGAAGCTAGTTGCCCATTCCAAAGCGTAGGTACCTATGGAGAAGAACGGGCAAGAAACTCCATGGACACTCTTTTAAATTATAATTTTACAAAAATTGGTTGTGAGGGGTTTGCGAGAATGACTCGTTGTGTTTCTAAACGAAAAATTAAATTGAAGTCTACCATTTTCCGAAATCTTCCATAAACTTATAAGATTGGTTTCCATAAACTTATAAGATTGGATCTTCTAAGATTACGGAAAATTATTAAAAAAATCAATAAAAATAATTTAAATAAAAGAGCTTTCAGCCATTAAAGCTATTCGTAGGGAATTATTTTAAATAAATAGAATTCGATGTTATTTTATTCGGGAAACTTACAGCTAATTTAAACAGTGCTCTTAAACATTATGGCGGAATTTTTTTGTAGAAAGTGATTATGAGGAAATAACAAATATCATATTTAAGGTTTTTAATTTTGACACTTTCCATGTCACATAAATATTTACTTGACATTACCGAAAATAACGAAACAGAGGAATAAACCCAAACTCATGAATGAACACGAAATCAAACGAACCAATTATCAAATTTATTGTAGCCCGTCTGGACCTTGTCACACCATCTAGCTTTGTCATGCCTTCCCCATTAAATAAATAAAACATCTGTTAACGTATAAAAGAAAATTCAATAGGTTATTTTTGTTTGTCAAAGAAATGTTTTATAAGATTTTAAGTAGGTAGATATCTGAATGCCCGAATAGTCTCTATTTTTACAGGCGAAAGGTCAAGTTAAATTATTACATTTTTCTATTAAGAAAACACAAAAGTTTTTTCTCAGCGAAACAATACAGGTTGTCCCTGGAAGTATGGATCAAATCGAATAGGAGCGTGGGCAAGGTCATTTCCATTTTCCTGCATAGTGTTCTAGTTCCATTCTTTTGAAACCTATGGCTTTAGTAAGTGCCTAGGTATTGTAGCGAAAAACAAAAGGAATCACCACATTGAAAATAATACGTATAATTTTTAAATCAATTCAAATATGAAATGTATAAAAAACCTAGATATATAAAAAAAGAGGTTCGTTGCTTGACAAAAAATTCAATAAAAGCGCGGCGAATAGTTGTAACAACTTTTACTGAAACAGTCCTTCGCAAGTGGCAAAAAATATTCTAATTTTGAATGTAACAAAGTGATGACAGGCCAGAGATGTTTATAATGAATAGTGTCAAAAACTTGTAGCAATTTGCAAGTATTCAAAAAGTGATTTGACAGCTGTCAGTTGCGAAGATAAGGCAATTATTTTTTCTTGAAAAACTTAAAATGTTTAAAAACTTGCCATGGGAACCGCCGGCGACCCCCAAAAATTTTTGTTCAGCAGGCCAAAGCACATTTTTTAATACTTTTATCACATTTTCCATAACAGCACTCCAGTAGTTGTAAAAACTATTTGAATTCGAGAGGTCAGGGTGGACCCGCGGCGTCATCAATGTAAAAAAAAGAACAAATTTTACAATTAAATTAGCAACCCGTTTCATTTTGTCTAGACTCTAGATTGTCCTTTGGAGCAGGATCAGTATGTTTCCAAGCGTTCTTATCTTGGATATAATCTTCTAATTTATAGTATGCTTGTTTACAAAGTGTACGTTTAATGTGAATTTTAAATTTTCTTTTTTTTATTTGCCATTAATGTCCCACTGCTGAGCAAAGGCCTCCCTACTCTCTTTTCACTTCTCTCTGTCCAGAGCTGCCAAGGACCAATCTTTATCAAAGGAGTCCAGCTCATCCCCCAATCTCCGTCTGGCTTTGCCGCGATGTAGATTGCTATTAAGCAGGACCCACTGGGTTGTAACTTTAAACTTATCGTCTGACATACGGTAGATGTGTCCAGCCCAGTGGCAGCTTCCTGAGTGACGTCATTTATTTTAGTGATGCGATGGATTGTTGTATTCTTTACCCGGCCCACAAGTTTAATACCCAAAATACTCCGTTTATTTATTTATTTTATTATTTATGTACAAACAGTAAAATACATAGGGATATAATTAATTGAACCATATATTTTATCCGCGGGTAAACTAATTACGCGCGCAGATATGTTTACGCAAAGGGCGACGTAAAGCCCGATTCAAACTTTATGGCGGCTCTGAACTACTCGCTGCGCAGTACCTCACCTCACCCAGCTAACTGGTGAATTTTTTACTGGGCAGCGACTCGCCTCATGTTTCCAGCCGCCATAAATTAGTTGGAATCGGGCTGTAGATTTCGTTACTCAAAGTAGTTCGGCTAATAGAATAGAATAGAATATTTTTATTTCGGACCGGAGTCCATAGGGTTAGTAACATTTCTAACTTAAATTCTAGTGTTAGTAGGTTACAGTCACATAAAAATGTACAATTAAATTTCGGCATGGAGCCGCATCCACCTCCGCAACATCGGGGAATCCCACCGATCTACGAATATATCGACGAATAGCATGATTATATCCAGTCAAACAAGACAGTTAAGTTGTCTGACCTAGAAGATATTGGCGGTATAGAAGAAAATATTCATTAGATGATCAAAAATATTATCTGTTTGAACTTGAGCAATAATTGATTACCACAAATATTGATATACCGGCTGACTTTTACCGTCTGGACAAAAACAGGGTATAAAAGATGAACGGAGTACTCGTAGAAGCGTATGAAACAGAAATATTTTTTACACAAAAAATAAAAATAAAAAATCTTTATTTTTTACATTCAATTCTTTGATTGAAGCCATCCGACGGCTTCAATGAAAGGATCGAATCGCTACGAACTCATTGATAATTTCCACGTGTAGAGTAGGGTGCATTTTTATATTATTTGCCGATTAATTTGTTATTTTTTTAGTTTGAAAAGTTTGCTTCAAATAAGTAATAGTATTTATTGTATTTTTCAATATAAGTTTTTGAAAAAAAAAATATTTCTGGGCCATAGGCTTCTACTCCGTTCACCTTATAAACCCTGTTTTTGTTTAGAAAAAAAAAAAAACGTCAATTATAACAACTTGTCGTTTACTCGTAAACTATACCTAATGGTGTACCTTGTGATAAGGAAGGTATATTATATAATTTGATAGTGATCAAGACAAGTTAAAATGCTCAACAACCAGTAGAGATTTAGGACTGTTTCTGGGTGACTGGTTTTGCGACCACTACCTTTCTAATACAGGCTGGCAGGGACATCGACGCGTTAACTGTAACTATGAATTTAGCACATGATTCTAGAGCCCCAGAGCAATTTTTTTTTAAATCTACTATCAATTTTAAAGCACAGAGATTCAGAATCATGTACTGAATCCATTGTGACAGGTTGCGTGTCGGTTTCCCTGCCTCCCTGTATATGTAGTTGTCCCAGGGTAGTGACCACAGATTTAGATAGATCTAGATAACGCAAGTATCACGATCTTTATGAAAACCAAGCGTGCAATCTTTTGACTACCTACTATGACGTCACAAGCACTATTTAGTGATGGGGAAAATCTAATCGATTCAAAGACGCCGCCGCGTGCGGCACCCGTTTCGCCCCATCCCCGGGGCCTAGCGCCAGCGCACAAGCTCACCCAGCCAGCAGTGCTACAGGACTGAGCGCGAAAGTGGCGGCTTACGATTTTTGTACGTAAGCTGGGCACGCGAAGTAGTTGCTTTTGCGTGTATATCTGTGGTAGTGACTTTGTTAACTCCAACAATTAAGTAAGGTTTGTTCATGACTCCCAGTATTGTGGGAAAAGGGGTGTCCTGACTTTTATCATCAACAATAAAAAAATGGGTGTCCTAACTTTCAGCACTAACTAATTTTATCATGCCTTTTTTTTCTTCCAGATTCTTCGCCATCCTGTACCCACTAAGGCTGCCTATAGCAAGAAAGAGAAGCAAGCTAATGCTGTCTCTTGCGTGGATCATCGCTCTTCTATGCAGCCTTCCACAGGTGACCCACTTAAATTGCTTTATAAACTAATAATTAAACTAGGAAACTAAGGTAATTTATAACTCAAAGTGTATTTGGTTTGAATACAGATGTGTTTGTAAGGAGTTTATTACTCTGTCAAAAAAGTACCAGGAAAAGATAAAAAAAACACAAAATGTTAGTTATTCATCCAAATTTATTTTATCGCCACGTTTCTGAAGGAGCATACTTTGAGTATGCTTTGAGCATACTTTGAGTATGCTCCTTCAGAAACAATACACTTACGCCAACGATCAATCCAATCATCAATGCATTTTTTAAACAGTTTTTCCGGAATTGAAACCTAATGAAAACGGGTGCCACGAAGTGGTAATTTGAGTTTAGGAAAAATAAAGAAGTCGGCTGGAGCCATATCTGGTGAATAAGGTGCCTGCTCAATGGTATTTTTTGAGGTTTTGGTCAAAAATTCGTTTACAATAATGGCCTTGTGCGAAGGCGCATTGTCGTGGTGCAAAATCCAACAATTTTCTTTCCATAAATCTGGCATTTTTCTTCAAATTTGTTCTTTCAAACGCCGCATGAACGGTCAAATAATATACTTTATTTATTATTTGACCTTCCGGTAAGAATTTCGAGTGCACAACACCGCGATCAAGAAAACAGTCGGCATTACTTTGACTTTGATTGACTTTTCGACTTTGGCGTGGTTTTTTTCGGTTTCGGTTCAGTTGGAAGGTGCCACTCCGAAGCTTGTTCATTAGTTTGCATGTCAAACTTGTAAACCCACGTCTCGTCACCAATAACAATGCGTTTCATGAATGTTGGGTCGGAATTGACTGGTTCTAGCATGTCTTCAGCGACTCTTATGCGATTGAGTTTTTGAAGAACATTCAGGTCTTTTTGGACTAGCCGAGCGGCAACATGTTTCATACCTTAGTGATTATTTAAAATGATACGGATCGACTCGTGAGACACAGAAAGTTCAGCGGCTATGTCTCTCAAACTTGAATGAGGATTTTCAGTCACTATTTCCTTCACATTTGCGATGTTAACTTCAGTTGAAGACGTTGATGGCCTACCAGGGCGAGGCAAATCTTCCAGCATAGTCTCGACCGCTTTTGAACGCTTTTTACCCACTCATAAGCACGTGTTTTTTATAAAGTCGAGTCACCGTAAGCCTTCTGTAACATTTGTCCATTGCAATACACACTAGATAATAATATGATCTAACTAAAAACAGTACTATATTTAATCTAAATGACAGATGCCACTCAAACTCCGCGCCAAAATGGAAAACAGTTGTGCCAATCTAACAAAAAAATAAAAAAATAAAATTTGGAACCATAACAAAATCATCCATTCCCGATACTTTTTTGACTGAATGTATATCTAATAAATATTAAAACTAACAAAATAGTGAAAACAAAAAAAAAAAGGAAGACCTGTACGAAGCCAAAAGGGCTCCTATCTCGACGATCGAAGACACATTAGAGTAATTGCTCTTCGAAGAATTTTAAAGATCGTTCTATTGGCTTTACACATCTGCGTGTGTTTAAATTAGCACAATTACATTTTGGTGAACAAGATTTTACGGATCTCATACATTGAGAGAAACCTACGAAACCAACTCTTGCCAAAGTGATTTTAGAAGCCTTGGCAAAGTACCATAAAGTGGATTCCGAAATTTTATCAGTTTATTGCGGGATCCCATGGCACACTCAAGTAACCGAAATATGCATAAAGTTAGTTACAGAATTTTGCTCAGTCTGTGGACCGATAAGTAGGGACTAGCTGGATTAGGAAAAAAAGGTGAAGTCGTGTCGTATTATGGCCCTCGTTCATTACAAAAAAAAATTACAAAATTAACTAAATTTTGTTTTTATTTTTGTTTATTTTCTGTTTATGTTAGTTTTCTCACATCTTGTTAAACAATAAAATGTTCTATTTTAATTTTAAAATTATTCCGTGGAATTTTCATTTTATTTTCCTATTGACTTACGCTTTCTCATTTAATTTAATTATCCTCATAATGAGTTTTAAACTTGATACCAAGATGCAACTTTCCCGTTGCTCGCCAATTCGTTTTTAGTTGCTAGCTCAACTCGCTTCTCGTGAGTCGCCCGCGATGAGAAGGGTTACAGCGGTTTCGTACTACATCCGATCCGAATCGGAATCCGAATTAAAGATCCGACTTCAATCCGAATTGGGAATGTTCTAAATCCTTACAGATAGAGTTCGGATCTAGTGCACAACCCCTCATACAAATAGAACTATACGAATAGGACACCTTTTATCGCGCTATTCCCACAGGATCGAGACTAATGCGGGTTAAACCGCAGGGCACAGCTAGTATGTCAATAACTTGGGATGTCCGGAATCTTAACCAACCGTAATGGAGGGGCAATAGATTGATTGTTAAGTAAATAACCCTTGTAATCCTCGAAGGTACATTTGTGCTGAAAACCGTTTGCCGGTTTCCTGCGGTTGACAACCCCTAATATAGAGACCCCATTATAAATGACCTTCCTGCGTCAATTTAGCCTGGAACGCTAAGGAATATTTATTTGTACCGCTTTTTTAAATTTCACTGGCAGAACTGAGCCGTTACTCTTATTTTAAAAAGAGAGCCAAATGAAATACGAAGAGTATATAAACTCAAACTCAAACTCAAAGCATTTATTTCAATTAAACCATTTACAGGCACTTTTGAATTGTCAAGAAGTCGGTCAGTCAAAAATAAAATGAAGCTAGTTGCCCATTCCAAAGCGTAGGTACCTATGGAGAAGAACGGGCAAGAAACTCCATGGACACTCTTTTAAATTATATTTTTACAAAAATATTAGTTACATCATTAATGTTGAATTTATAATAATATGTGAGAACGATGTAAAAAAGACGTATGCGTTAAAAGCGTCCCGAGTACAGCAAATATTAAATAATAAAAAAAAACAACAATCCAAAAATAAAATAATTAAAAATAAAAATAAGCCGAGGCAGCCGAGTGATGACCAGCCCCAACTGACGGCGCCCGTTCACGAACATGACGCATAGATATACGCATAGGTATACTTTTCGTATTTCATTTGGCTCTCTTTAGAATTCAACATTAAACTTTGGGTTTATTTTATAACCACGACTAAGAAAATCTTTTCAATTTATATTACTGGAAGGGTGGTATTGGCTTCAAGTTTTTAATCAAGCGGGTTTTGAAAAGTTTTTTTTAACTAGCACTTTGCCCGCGACTTCGTCCGCGTGTATTTCGTACTTTCCTCTAAAAATTTCGAAAATGTTTGTTTATGATCTTTTTTTTTAGATTTAAATTAGTTACTTTTTTATTTCTAACACATTTGACCTATTTTACAATCTAAAATATATATATATATCTATTTATAATATATATTATATACAAGTGTATAATAAAAAAAGGAAAAAAAAGAAAAAGACAGAATTATATTATTTATTTAGATAAATAAGTATTCGGGACAATTTTTAAGTTTACCTATAGGATCAAAGAAATCTGATTTTTCAAATAAACTGTGTCCCCGCTTTTCAACCCCACAGGGGTGGAATTTCGAAAAGTTGTTTGGGATGTGTTCATTACTTGACTCAAAGATTATGTATACCAATTTTCGAGTTAATCAAGACACGCAGTAAAATCCTCCCCTGTAAAATTAACTACCCCTTTTCACGCAGTTAGGGGTAGGTTTTCGAAAAACCTTGATACAGTTATTCTTTATTTTTGGTCTTAAGTATAAATACTTATTTTCGAGTTAATCGGACTGCGCTTTAAAATTCTTCCATACAAATTTTGACACCCCCCAATCCCCCTATAGTTTAGAAAAAAAAACAACCTTGATAATTTACTTAGATAAGTATTCGTGCCAAGTTTCAAGTTTATAAACTCAAGGAATAAGATTTTGCATTCAAACAAAGTCCCCCCTTTTCACCCCTTTAAAGGTTGAATTTCCAAAAACCCCTTCTTAATGCTCCCCTACATTATAAAAGGAAGCCGTGTGCAAAATTTCATATTCCTAGTCCCAGTAGTTTCGGCTGTGCGTTGATAGGTCAGTCAGTCAGTTTCTCCTTTTATATTTTTTTAATAGATACGAATTTCTAGAAAATTTGTGAACGACCGAGCTCATGTTTTTGATAGGTACATTTTGATTTTATACGGGTTTGAAAAGAATCATAAGTAAAATTTTAGAACAAGGAAACAATTTCCAACTATCTAAGGGCCTGGGCACACCACGTTTTTTAAACGCGCCGTTGATGCGCGTTTGTAGCGATACAGTCGCGATACGCACGCAAGTCAGACGCAGCCTGTAGACCTTTGCACACCTGTATAAATTCAAATACGCGTTTGAATCGATACAGACGCGCGTGTGTAGCGATACAGACGTGATGCAAACGCGCGTGTGTATCGATACAAACGCGCTGGCATTTTGCGTTTTTAAGCAGAACCTCGTCACCAGACACCACGTTTTTTAAACGCGCCGTTGATGCGCGTTTGTAGCGATACAGACGCGATAGGCACGCAAGTCAGACGCAGCCTGTAGACCTTTGCACACCTGTATTAATTCAAATACGCGTTTGAATCGATACAAACGACAACAAACTGCTCTGTAGGATAAAAGCACGCCGTCGACGCGCGTCTCTGAAACGCGCGTCGACCGCGCGTTTAAAAAACGTGGTGTGCACAGGCTCTAAGTTGCGATGTCAAAAGTTTTAACACATAAGTAGGTAATTTTCACTTTGCCATCCCGTCTTGAACAAGTATTTATATGTAAATAGCTAAGTCTGGCGCCGCACATATTATACCTACCCTATAATTATTATTCATTTGGAAACGCTAGTTAAATTAATTAGGTTATTAGAAAACGTAATTTAACGCAGTGTGAAATCAATTAAGGGTGAATTTCACCAAACTTTTATACCTAGATGAAATCTTATTCTGAGAATAACTTTTGAATTTCTGACAGTTTTTCCATACTAGAACTGTCAGATGTCAATTTTATTCCACGTATAATAGATATATCTAACTTTGGTAAAATATGGTAAAGCCCTTAAACATATAAACCCAGTGGTATAAGCGGCAGTGTACTTCTACAATATTTTACGGTATAAAGTTAAGATACACGTCAGCAAAAAAAAAAAACTTCAGCATCACACTGTCCATAGGGTTTAAAAATACAGTACGAAACTGCCATAAGCGTAATCAGCCTATAATGTTCCCATTACTGGGCCAAGTCCCAGCAGTGGGCCTCTTCTCTTCGAGATCGGATTCCTCACGATGCTTTCCTTCGCCGATTTGAGAGCAGTGGTAATAAAATTATATATTCAAAGTAAAGCGCCTGCCTGGGTTCGAACCCACGACCTACAACTCGTAAGTCGGAGCTGTTACCACTGGGCCACCACTGCTCAAAACCGAAACTGCCATGTGATCCCAAAATTATACAGTAAAATAACAAAGCCTGGCCTAACAAATAACACGACAAAAAAAAAGTGTTTGGTAAATAAAACAAAATAAGTAACTAAGACAATTTTTTTTAAACTGACAAAAATCTAGAATTTTATCGCAAAGGAATACTAAACTTTATTTTTAACCTTTGGCAAAAAGAACTGCAAACTAGGTGGTTCTATATCCTCAATTTTCTTTCCACGATTGGCGTTAATATTGAAGACGGTTAGATATTTTCCGATTTATTTTTACCTTACGACAAGAGAAGGGTTGAATTTTGTTATTGACTTAGCTATATAAATGTGCTCCATTTAACCTAATTATAAATCTATTATTGTGTCATATTACGTGTTTAACGACCCAACATAGTTGGGAAAAGGCTAGGCAGATGATGATGAGATAACGAGTTTAACGCAAGAAAAAAAAATCCGTTTAGTTGCGGTAAACATAACGCAGAGAAAGGATACTAACACAAAAAGTACAAGTTGGGGGAAATATGCGTTTGATCCACGCAAAACGGCCATCGCTCAGCATAATGCTACGACCCTGTGTGAGATGCCTCAGCGCTGGTTTTCAGCCACCTAATGTAAAATAATGTTTAGGTATGCAAATGTAAAATAAGTAGTAAAATTATAGGTCACACGGTACCACATTTTCAACTAGGATAACTTCCCAAACTCGAATTTCGTAACTAAAATTCATGAGATGATATTTGTTAACATAAAAGTTACCTACAGCTAGTTTGAGTGGAGCATACATAGAAGCTGTGTATACAGGCTTAGAACCGTGCTTTGCTTATACAGGATGAAATTGAAAATTTGCCCAAAATCGAAATAGAAAGACATCATAGATATCCCGTGAAGGACATAATAAATTGTCATTTCCCAAATCTAAATTCTTGAAAAAAATTGTGTAATTATCGTCTTAGATAGTGCAAAGTTAGTAAGACACGAATTATCGTCGTTTCAGCAATATTTTTATTTTTCAAAGTAAGTAATCAAAACAAAAGAAAATTAAAGTGTCAATTTTAGCGCGCGCCCGATAAGCAATCCATTCATCGCCGAGTTCAAACCATAAAGCAAGTTGGCAACGTGTTGAACTAGTGGCATTTACCTAGTTTTGACCGTTCCTACAAAAAAAAATATATAGGTAAACATCCGAATTGAGAATCTCCTCCTTTTTTGAAGTCGGTTAAAAAAAGAGCGTGCGACGACGTTGCAAATTTTTATTTATTTATTTATTAAATCTTTATGCACAAGTAAAAACTGTACAAAGGCGGACTTAATGCCTTAGGCATTTTCTACCAGTCTACCTTAGGGTGATACAGAGACAATACACAGTAGGTGCTATAACAGAGAAAAAAAAATATATATAAGAAAATATTTCTAACTACGATATAAGAATATATACATACATACAACAAAATATAGGAAAAAAGTTATGAGACAAACAAGAAACCCTACAACAACTTAATTCTGAGACGAATCTGCCAACTTCTTGTGTATATGTTCTCGAGCTTTCACTTTAAACGTGAACTGATTAGTTACCGTCCTGATATTCTGAGGGAGCGCATTCCAGAGGAAAACCGCCTGGACAAAGAAAGAAGATTTTATAAAACCAGAGCGATGAGAAGGACAACGAAGAAGACGATTATTCTCGGACCGAAGATTCTTGCTGTGTGCAGAGCATAAATATTGACAAAGAGAAGTCAGATAAGAAGGAGAAGTGGGTTTGTGAAGAAGAGAAAACAGGGTTGTCAAAGCCCTCAACGCTCTGCGCTGCCGGATAGGTAACCACTTTAAAAGCGATCGATGTGCGGATACATGATCATATTTGCGAAGATTGAAAACGAATCGAATGCAGCTATTAAGAAGTCGGTCAAGTTTATTGAGGAGATCTGCATTCAGGTCATAGTAGCACACATCACCATAGTCAATTATGGGGAAGATAAGGGACTGTACAAGCATTGCCTTAATATGAGATGGGAGAATATTTTTCAACCGATAGAGCGACCGCAACGTTCCAGTGACCTCCTTGCTTACAATCGCGACCTGCTTACGCCAGTCAAGGCAAGTGTCAACTTGCAAACCCAGATCCTTGACGTCAGAGCTAAACGGAATCACTGTGCCATCAAAGGTAACCGGTGGCACCGTTAAGCCATTCAGCCTCTTCAAGCTATGGGGACTCCCTACAATGATAGCCTGACACTTGGTTGGGTTAACTGCCACCCCAAAGCGATCAGACCAATTTTTGACAAATCGTAAGTCCCGATTTAGCTCCTCGATCGCACCGGATAAGCTGTCAACACTTGCCTGACAGTAGAGCTGTAAGTCGTCAGCATAAAGATGATACGCACACTGAAGCTCGGAAGTTATGAGATCTATAAAGATAGAGAACAAAAGTGGAGATAAAATGCCGCCTTGCGGGACGCCAGTTTCAAGATCACACCAGCTGGAGCTAGAGTCACCAGCGAGAACTGATTGCTGACGCCCCCGAAGATAGGAAGAAAACCATTCCAGAACCTCGTGAGAGACCATGCGATAGGAGAGGATGGATAAAAGGACTTCGTGACTGACGGTATTGAAAGCATTAGAAAAATCAATCAACACTAAAACCGTAACTTTAGTGTCTTCCATGCCTCGCCTTATATCATCAGTCACTTTAAGGAGAGCAGAAACAGTACTGTGCCCGGGCCTGAAACCAGATTGGAATGGACTGATGAGGGAGTTTTTGTGAATGAAGTTGGAGAATTGTCTATGTACACAGGCCTCGAGTACTTTGGATAAAAAAGGAAGGATGGAAATTGGACGAAAGTGACTGAGAAGAGTGGGATTAGGGATTTTGGGTAGTGGTCGAACATGGGCTTTCCGCCACAGGGAAGGGAAAACACCGGAGTAAAGGGAGAAGTTAACTATATGGGAAATTGCAGGAAGGAGCTGATCAACCGCTGTCCGGCAAATCGCTCGCCTACGCGCGCCATTCCTTAATAACATGCTCTAAATTTACTATTGAATTAGATATTTATTTTGTCGCACCTATTCAATTTCATCCTGTATAGTCGAGGTTGATCCGTGTTTACGATGGCTGCGATGCACATCTAAGTTGTTGTGCATACTTATATTAGGATGAATACTATTACATCAATGCGGATTATCAATCTTTCATGAGCTGTGGTGGCCCAGGGGTATCGGCCGCGACTTACGAGTCGTAGGTTTAAACCCAGACAGGCGCTTTACATAATCAGCCTATAATGTTCCCACTACTGGGACACAGGCCTCTTCTCGGTGAGAGGGAGTGGGCCATAATCCACCACGTGGGCCCAGTGCGGGTTAGCAGATGTCACATGTCTTCGAATTTTTGGTTCTAGGACATTCCCGTTTCCTCACGATGTTTTCCTAACCGTTTTGAGAGCAGTGGTGATGAAATAATTTACACAAAGTAAAGCGCCTGTCTGGGTTCGAACCTGCGATCTAAAACTCGCGCGATTGCTCTTAAAACAGTGAAGGACTACATTGTGAGGAAACCGGCATGTCCTAGAACCAAATATTCGAAAACAAGTGACATCTACCAACCCGCACTGGGCCCGCGTGATGGATTACACAGTACGGGTATTCTCACGATTCCGATTTATGTTTTTCTGATGATTTGAATAAATATGTATAAGTACGCCAAAAAATACCGATAAGGTCTAATTTTTTATTAAAGACTAGCTGCGCCCCGCGGTTTCTCCCGCGTAAATGTCGATCCCGTGGGAATATCGGGATAAAAAGTAGCCTATATAAAATTATGTTAATCCAGGATGTCAGCTACCTCCATACAAAATTTTATCAAAATTGGTCCAGCCGTACACACACACACGTCACACACTCACAAACTTTCGACTTTATAATATTAGTGTGATGAGTTCTTTGAAGTCTAGCAGTCAAAAAACAAACTCCAAGGTTTCATTTTTGAACAGTTTTGCGAAATCAATCAAATAGACTATGAAAATGTCTGTTTACTTTTGTTAACTAATCAAGAGTTTGTAATTCAAGCTAATAGGCATCAGATTCAAAAGACGAGGGTACATGAGAAACAATTTGTAAAATAGAACATAGAACCTAAACGTTACAAAATGTTATTTATTTAGTTCAGCTCAATTTAATTAAACAGCGATAGGATTACACTTGGATATAATTATAGAAAGACTTTACATTACCACATTAAAGCTAGCACTTCTTCAACTAAACAAAAATACTCAATCAAAATATTTGACACCTGCTTAAACGTTCGAATGGAACACGCCCTCAATTATAACCAGCCTGCACTATAAGAGCTACATAGATAGCCTCTACAGTACCTAATCAGTTAGTAACAATTTGTGCTTATCTGCTATGTTAATTATGTTAGTTGTAGATAACTCTGAGTTTTACTATCTTAAACCTAAAACCAACTTCACCAGGTGCCTTTGGATGTGGCAGTCTGGTCTCGCAACATTTTCAGGATGCCATTCTAACCATAAATGTTGTTAGGATGCTGCATTCTTACGCATAATGGCATGGAAGCCACCCGTATGTGCTTCCTCAAACATGCTCGACGCCTTCAGGATGCTATTGCACCCGCACCCACAGACCGCTCGAGACATAAACACACTTTAACGTCTACCGTGCATCGAGCGAACCTGCAGCAAGCATATTCCCCTCACCATCACCAACGTCCTGCGTTCGCGCTCTATGTCGTCATGATCCCGTAGGTCACCGGTGACAATATGTGACTACTTTAAGTTCTGCAACGTTGCGCCGCCGCAAATGTACACGGCGAGGCCATCGTTTAGGCGCTCTGAACACCAAGAGCTAACTCTTTTTTGCATTTCGCAGGTCGACAGTAACTTTTTCAACCCACTTATCGATCGGACTGGACTTACCAACTGAATTTCTGAGCAGCACCATGTCATCCGCGTAGCTAATGTTATTAACACAGGTGCCATCAATGTGGCAGCCGACACGTACGCTGCTCAGTCGGTCGATAAGCTGGTTCATATACAGGGTCCCATTAAAAACACAGCGCTCAGTACGTCTAACCAAAGATATCCAAGCAAAAACAAAACACTGATTAAAGTGATTTTGTTTTGACCTAAACTATTAAATTGCTGGCACATTAGTGTATTTTCGTCAGCTGATTATTTTTCTTGTAAGTAGCTAATGCGTGTTTCTAATATTTTTTTTTACCATCGTCCTTATTTTGGTGGTCTGAATGATGTCTAAAAGTATGTCCATCTATTTTAATGGGACCTTATATAAATTAAATTTAAATACATATATATATATATATATTATTAAGCTAGATATATTTGCTTTCTATTTCAAATAATGTGAAACAAACTAAACTATTAATTAATGCAAGTTTTGTGTCTGAAGCCTCAAGGAATAAATCATCGCGTTAGATTTCAATTCAGTGGTTCAATTCTTTAAGACAAGCTTTGTGTAAGTACGGAGTGGGTAAACACTATCCAAAGTTTCGAATAATTGATAATATTGACAGTAAACAGCAGCAGTAATTTATATACAGTAAATAAGCAGCTGTGTTATATGGTCAATTCTAGGCTTCAAATTGATAGACCGTATGCGCAACACCACACTGCGCTCCAAAACTGGGGTCTAAGTTATTTTTAGTTTGTATTAGTCGACTTATTTATTTCCTAATTTATGTTATAATTATTTTGTACCGGGGCTTGAGGCTTGTGGATAAGTAATAACAGCCGCACGGGTCGATCGATCAGGTTAAGCTACGCTTGCCGCGGTTGGTCCGTGGATGGGTGACCATCTACACATACCAAGAACCCAATCCTCAGAAAGCACGTAACCGTTGGTCCCGGCTATCATTCGTGGGTCTTTGACAGTCGTTATGGGTCGTCAGAAGACCGAAAGTCTGGGAATCAGTCTTAACAAAAGGAGTATCGTATTACCCAGTAACTGGGTTGTGGAGGTCGAATAGGCAGTCGCTCCGTGTCGGTTTCCTCACGATGTTTTCCTTCACCGTTTTGAGAGCAGTGGTGATGAAATAATTTGCACAAAGTAAAGCTGAGTTCGAATTTGCGACCTACTCGTAAGTCGCGGCCGTTACCACTGAGCCACCACTGCTCTCTTCGAAAACTCGCCCAGTGACATTTCTCCACGAGTTTGACCAAGCACTGCGAACATTTATTGTTAACCACTTTCGAATCCATATAAAACCTTTCCTGTCTTTTCATTTATGATGAATGAATACCCATCTCAAACGAAACCCTTAGAAGCAAGGCAAAAGCAACAACATTTTTAAGATTTATCTGCCCATTCGCAAAAGAATATGAATGATTTACGACGAGGATAACTACTTACACATTACTCTTAAATGTTCATAAAATGAGAAATATGAAAAAGGCTCAGACTTTTTTATAAATGTGTTAAAAAAACTGGTTTATTATCAATGTGAGTTTTCATAAAATTTCACACCACCAGCTGGCGCCAGTATGACAAGCGATCTTCCATTTCAACAACAATGCATAATAACATAAAGTATAAGATGACGTATATTAGATGACTGAATGATGAACGAATGAATGAAGCGAATGATGACGTTCATCATTCGTTTCATTCATTCGTTCATCATTCAGTCAGGACTAAAGAAACTATAGGCGCTATGACACTTTTGAAAGGTGCCCGGACCTGACGCCTTAGTGCTGCCACCTAGTGAACGTCATTTCAATCTAACTTTCTCCTCTGCTCAGATATTACTTTGATCATGAACGACCGCCTTGTTATCTAGCGGACGTAAGTGCAGCTGCCGAGATGAGCTCGTTAACGAGGTTGGTTAAAACGTTACCAATTTGATTTTTCCTTGAAGACATTCTTAGTAGAAAACAAGTCTTATCATTATTATATATAATTTTACATTTATTAACTATAAGCACGTGTCCTTGTCATTTACCAATTTAGTATACCAATTAACACCTTCCCGCGCGGTAACGGCTGTAACCGTATTTTAAAAGTTCGTGGGATGACAATACGGCGATAGCCGTATAATTTGGTACTTTCTTTACGTCAAACACGGCTACCGCAGTGTAAAATTTATTTGCTTATTGTATAGACTTTATGCTTAAAGGAATAAGGCGATCACGTTGATTTACTGTAAAAAAAAACAAGTGGTGTGCGTGCTCTCAATGTGTGCCGTACCCACACGTAAACAGATTTCATCCACAACGCTTTACACGGATACGGTTGTAGCCGTCTATCGCCCGCGCCTTAGGTAAACGATTTAATTTTCCGTGATATTGTTGGTACGGTTGTGGCAGTATTGTAATTTTGTATGAAAAATTCTACTGTCTTTCCCTAATAAAGGACCGCACCGGAAAGTGTTAAGAGGGCGATATAATACACCTTAAAACTATATGAATTTTATAACTTGAACGTTGGAATACGTTTATGTGTCAGGGTTAATTGTTCCCACTGGCACCATCCGCTTGTAAAGTTTTTAATTTCCGGTTTGAAAGTTACCCTTTGTCGTTTGAACCCTCTCCTAGTCCTATGAGTAGCAAGTTTATAGTGACTGTTTAAATATTGCGTATTGCGCGAACAGTGATAATTTTAAAGCCAATATCAGATGGTTCACATTTTGTTCTTTTGCTGTTCATTCGGGCATCTTTCACTCGAAGTGAAACGGCTAAATACAAACGAACGATGTTGGATTTCGGTCCTCAGCATCTTACACTCACGTAACGAATGATTATAAATGAAACGTGTAGATTAATGTTCTTTCATATGTCATTTTGTTGGTGTAGTGTGAACGTGGAATGAAAGAAAAATGAACTTTCACTCGAGTGAACCGTTCACTCGAATGAGACACCTATATCGGCGTTAAGTGACAGCTGTACAGTCACCAAAAGACATGAGTAACCAGGGTCGTCGATAAGAAACTGATGGATGTTTTCGAATGAAATTTAATGTGATAAATGAACTGTTTGTTTTCTATTAATTAAATTAAATCTTATTTGAAAACATCCATCGGTTTCTAACTAAACTTAAACTATAGCCGACAACCCTGGTTAGTTATGTCCTTTGGTGACCGTACCTACCAAATCACCATTGCATTAATTTCCATGAGAATGTGAAAAACATAGTTTGGTAATGGTAATGAAAACGTAAAGACCCAGTAGGACGGTTACATTAGGAAAAAATGTATGCCGCAAAAAAATATTTATTCGTGACTCAAGACTGGTTTCAATGATTTTCTTTCATGACACATTTGATTTTCATGTAAGTAACGTTTAAGAAAACTACATAATTCATATATATCTTTACAATGTAAGGTTCTGAGAATCGGCACTTTTTTATGACAAAAGCCCTGAAGATTCAGAATTAGGGCCGATGTCTCAATCGTCAGATAAACAAAAATGAGTTAGAAGTGAGAGAGTTGTTGGTGTGAGAGGGTGTTTTTGTATTAGGACTAAAAATTGCGTTTTGACAGCTTTTGTATAGGAAATAATTAAGTTAAACCGTCATATTTATATTCTTCGGCTAAAAGTTATCTGACTATTAAAGAATCAGCCCCAAGTCCTTTATAGTTCATCGTATATCATAATTATGTTTCTGCCTTTATGCAAATCTGACCTTCTGCTAATCTGGGATTTTGCTATTTCGGGATTTTGCTTATCTGCCCTTCTGCTGCAGAGGGTGTCTTATATGTATATCTAAAATGAAAGTCGCTTTTCGTGTCTATTTCTTTTTTTTAACTACTACGTTATTTTTCCAAACTACTCAATGGATTGTTTTCACCATCATATTTTAAAGAATTTATTCCGTAAGGTTTATGTGTATAATAAATTAATATTAAAACATATTGATGTTTTGTCGAGCGAAGTAGGGGCGGGCCGCTAGTCTTTGTAATAAAATTGACTCCGAGAAGTCAACCAATCAATGAGTAATCTAACACCTGCGTTGTTAGCCAAAGTCAAATCTAATGATAATGGCGGAATTCGGTTCGAGTTAATTTGAAATTTTACACCGTTCTTCATAAGTCTGTTATTGTCTTAGTTTTGATAAGGGTTGGATTCAGATTACCAGCACACTAATTGTCTGGCATACTTTCCAACACAATCCGAAGGATTTTGAAGGAAATTCCTAATCCATTGCTTCATAAATTATATTTATTTTTGTAAATTGGTTCAAAAAACACTTTTAAATGTCTTTTTTGTTTCTTTCAATCCTAATCCTAACTAATATTATAAATGCGAAAGTAGGTTTGTTTGTTTGTTACCTTTTCACGCCTAAACCACTGAACCGATCGTCCTGAAATTTTGCATATACGTTGTCAGGTGTACAGTAACAGAAATAAGGTACCTTTAATTCCGAAAAGTGCTGTTCCCGAGGAAAAAAACAATAACGTTATTATGATAATAGACGGCGCCACGTGTATTGTTGTTTTCCTCGGTAACAGCACTTTTTTTCGGGATGAAACGTACCTTATATCCGTTTCTGTACACCTGACAACGGATATGCAAAATTTCAGGACGATCGGTCCAGTGGTTTAGGCGTGAAAATGTAACAAACAAACTTACTTTCGCATTCATAATATTTGTTAAGGAAGTTAGGATAGGATTTCACGCGGACGAAGTCGCGGGCAGCAGCTAGTAGGTACATAAAAGGCACTTTGGAACGTCAAAACTTACAAAGAAAATTAATTGATTCTAGTTATGTTTTTAAAACTAGATAAGGTCGGTGTTTCCTAACTGAGTACTCTGAGAAGAAAGACTGAAACAAACTCAGTCTCTTTAAAAGTCCAGACATAATCTTGGTGAGACCATTTGAAGACCATGCAGGCTAATGTCTAAGATGGTCTTTTGATGAAAAAACCTACAGATTTGAGTGGAGCTGTCCAGTCAGTGCACGCATTTGTCAGTAATCGTGTAGCTCAACTCACGACTCGACGAACAATTCACCCTAATAACGTCCCGACAACAATCTTCGGGCAGTAACCCGCCAGACACAACACCCGTCTGGTCGGATCCTCACGTTTCTATGGAGGATGAGTGAACTTTACAACCAGTTTCTCATTCCTGTATAACCTCCTAATTGAAAGGTGTCATTATGATTTTCCGTTGGCGTGCCACCTAATACAACATTAACATAATTGTTCGAATTTGGTAATCAGGTACACACGCCAACACATCAAGCTACCCGAAACTAAAGCATTAGCGATAAAGTTGAAAATCTATTAAAGAAATATGACAGATTGTGGTAGCTTGATGTGCTGGCGTTATAATATTACGAACTTTTAGCACGGAAGTATGATTATCATAATGACCAATCGTTGAAAATAGCAGACTTGGTCCCTTGATGTCTTGTCCACCTTGACTGCCTCTCCATTGAAGTGAAGAAGGACTGCTATGTACCAAAAAAAAAAACAATTTGAAATTCTATCGAGGTGAGATTATTACAGAATAGGCCGGCTGCTTACTTGTTCAACTTAGGTACAGACAGCTTATCTCGAACTTGTTTACTTTTGACATAGGTCAAGTTCCAGTGTTTACACTCAGCGTCATAAACAAATACCAATAGTCGAAGCTCCCAAAGTGTCTCAATATCTCAATGAAAACTCAATAGTGATTATCGTTTTGTTTCGTAGTACAAATAATATTATGGAGCGTAGATATATTTACGTTTAATATTAATAATATTTCACCCTAAAACAAATTTTCAAAGTTCGTTGGTTAATTTATGAAATTCATGTTTTATACAAATACTTAAATAATATTGAAGTGTCTGTTTGTAATGTAAAAATAACAGATTTTTACTAAATGCACATGAAATTATATACGGTACTTATGTCTGTATATTCCTGCTAATCTCCGAAACGGCTGAACCGATTTTGACAGGACTTTCATTGGCAGATAGCTGATATTATAAGGAGAAATTTAGGCTACTTTTATTTTAGAAAGAGAATTAGAATTGAAACCCGTAAAATTCAGTTTGTTTTCTGAATATTCTCTTCAATATGATTAGAAAAGAAAATATTCTTGGACTAACGAAATTACACCACAGGGTGACTCCCTGCGTAATTTCATTAGTTGAAGGAATATTTTCTTTTAGGTAAACGACGAAGTTTGATCAATTAATTAGTAACTAAAATATTGAATGAAACCTTTGTCTACCCGCATTTTCTTAAATGTCTTTTAGTTCAAATACTGTTAAATTCTGAACGCCGGCGATAGACCTAAGTCAATATAAAATAAGTAACTTACGCACATTTACAGACAAAATAATAATGGTCCTTTTTTCGGAGTTCTCATCCTTGAGTGCTTAAACAGATGACAAAGGGCCTTTGTCGAGAAGATTTGACGAATCATTTTTGCTTTTATAACAATGTAAGCTTTTTGATACCTACGATCATAAACTGAAATCGGGTTGCAGACCAAGAGCTAAGCTAAGTTAGTCTAGCTTAGCTCGCATAGCTGAGATAATTTTTCATACTTCTGTTCATAGTTTGCGGTCTGTACACTAGTATTATTATTATTTATTTAATTATTTATTCTCCTTCTGGAACGCCATACAGCAATTACACCAACGGAGCAAAAAATTACTTCATGTGCTGCTTTAATCCATACTGTGCGCGGTGGACATCGAACGGGCGGCGATGGAACACGCTCGCTCACACAGCGCCAACTCCACAGTTCCACTACTCCATCCAAATTGCGCACATTCTTTGCGATTTTATTGAGACTCAATGAATTTTTCAAAATAAATACATTAAAATTATAAATGTAGTAGTACGAAAAACTACATCAGCTATGCGAGCTAAGCTAGACTAAGTTAGCTTAGCTTTTGATCTGCAACCCGTTTTAGCGTCTTCCAGTCAGGAAAATTAATTGTTAAGTAACTTAGCTAGCAACTTGAATTATACTGTATTTAAGACTACTTATAATATTTACATAATATACAGGGTGAAATTTTAATCACGATTTTCCTCTTAAAGGGTCATTGTACTCCTCATTATGAACAACTTTTACCATGGGACCAAACCCGAAATCGTGAAAAAAAATTCAGCTGTTCCCTACATTTATGTTCGCATAACTCGTCAAAATGTAGGGATCAGCTGATTAAAAAAAAAAATTAAAACAATAAATAGACAAATCGGTCCAGCCGTTCTCAAGAGATGCGCTTACCAACGAACAGCGTTATTCTTTGATAGTTGTATGAAATGGCTAAAACATGGCAAATTGACGAAATGTGTTAATTTAATGTACAGTTGTTATAATTACTGCGCGCGACTTCTCCCGCGTGAAATTTCTTGTTTGACATAAAATATATCCTATGACACTTGGCTTGGTACAAATTTTCGGAATCGGATCAGGTAGTTCCGAAGCCCTCCCCCGTCACATACAAAGTCAAAAATTTTACCTCTTTATAATATTAGTAGACACAGATTGACTTGTTACTCACAGCTATAAATGAGTAGGTGTTAATACCACGTGTGATTATGGTGGCCCTTGGGCACTAAAGATTTTTGCTGTCATATTTTTTATTAAATTGTTACTACTATACACCCTGTTCCTCACACCTCTATAGTTGGGAAAAGGTAAGGCAGGTGATGTGTAATTTTTGGTATACAATAAACAAATAACACTGCAAGTGGCGTGCCAACTTTAAAACTTGGCTAATTAGCAAACCTGAACTCAGTTTCGCGCCGGCGGCGAAGCCTGTAACAACATATTCAGGCTGACGAGCATGATTATGCGGCATGTCGTACTTATCGAGAGCGACAAAGAGACATATTTTCCCATTTATTTTTCCATCTTCATGGCTCGGCGTGTTGCTTATGCGGCTTCGGAATACCTCAAGCGGCGAAAATATGATAACCTTATTGGAAAATATATTTTCTAGCCGTTTGGGGTTGAAACCCTCGGGCCGTGAGCTCCGAGTGTTCATGGCTTGTTCAATGAAATCTCTAAACGGCTGGTTGACACTTCCCGTGACCCAAGGGCTGGCTTTTACCTTGGCCAGAGGCTAAGCATTGCCATACAACGTGGCAATGCCGCCAGTCTCTTGGGTACATTACCAGTTGGCAGCGATTCGGAGGAATATTTCGACGCAATATTTTAGTTTCTTCCAATATTGAACATTTGACAAGTTTTTGACATTGATTGTCGCTGAAATGAGATTGCGACTAGATTATGAACATTTTTATTAACGATGGGAATTTGCCTTCTGATATAAAGAAATTAAAAGTGTAAAGTCCGATGAAAGCGTGTAGCAACATAATTGAGTATCAGATAGAGTAAATAAAATAATTTAATAAAAATGTAGGTAGTTGCCTACCGAAGAATTCCAGAGATTTATTTTATACTAGATTATATTCACGAACTAGCTGTGCCCGCGACTTCGTCCGCGTGGAATAGTGACTTTTCGGGCAGCATATTTTGAATTACATATACGGTCGTTTGGGTAGCTAAAAATTTACTTTACAGTAATGCTTCTCTGTATTACCTTAACAAATGTTCACCGTGATTCTTTAAATTGACATAAGTTTTTTATTTATGAACCGATTGACATGAAATAAACACTAAATGTTAAGTGAAGCTTACTACAATATATTAGTGAAAACCGCATCTAAATCGAATAAGCCGTTTCTGATATTAGCGTGCACAAACACACAGACAAACAAAAAAAAAAAATGTAATTACACTTTCGGGTTCGGCATCGATATAATAACAACCCCTGCTACTTTTTTTTATATATTTCCATTGTACAGACACCACTTTTCTACAATTTTATTATATGTATAATGTATATAGATATAGATAGATTAGACATGTTAATACGTTCAGTAGGCACATATACCGAATACCGGGGCGCCACCCTTAATTTTGCGGTGAGATAATGGTTCATTAACCTCGAGTATGGCCGCATATGAGACTTCATAATTATATATTAAACAGCCTTGGTTACGAAGTACCTACAATCAGGTATTTATTAAACCCGTATTAGGGCTCTTTTAAATTTCCCTCGTAGGATTGATTAAATATTTTTGGCATAGCGGGGTACAGATGTTCAGTATTTTTTTGCCCTGAATGTTAGGCTGCGTTTTCACCAAAAATGAGCGAAGATGCGTAGCGAGGGATGTGCGTAAAACTAACCAATAACAACACTAGCTTAGCTCAAGCTATGAAAATGAAGCGATGTTATTCGTTAGTTTCACACACGTCTCCCGCCACGCATCTTCGCTCATTTCTGGTGGAAACGCAGCCTTAAGCTGTGGTCATAATGTAAGATTAAATATTAAACACTTCGATGGTATTTGAATGTTTGTTTTTGAAGAGCAGTGGTGGCCCAGTGGTAACGGCCGCCGTGACTAACGTGTTGTAGGTCGTTGGTTCCAAAAACGGTAAAGGAAACCGGCATGTACTAGAAATTTCGAAGACATATGACATCTATCAACCCGCACTGGGCCTGCGTGGTGGATTATGGCTCTGGGCTGAGCGTCTGGGGTCCTGGTTCGATTCCCGGATCGGGCAGTGTTTTTGGGTATTTTCACCTGTAATTTCTCAGTAACAGCCCGGAGTTTGGAAGTTGGCGGTGTGATAACCACATTGCCCCGAAAAGCACATTGAGCCGTTGGTCCTGCGCCTGATCTCTCTCTGGTCGCGTCTTATTGTCGTCCCATCGGACTATGGGAGTGAGGGAAGAGTAAGTGCACTTGTGTCTGCGCACACACTTGTGCACTATAATATCTCCCGCGTAGAAGGCTAGTCTCCGTTGATATTGGTATCCATGGCCGAAAATCGGTCTGGAGGACTTTTAAAGTGTTTGGAAAATTAATAAAACCTTGCGTTGGTAAGTCGGCCAAGGTGCTAAGATTATGGTAATTTTATTAAAGTTGATGTAGCCTCCTTTGCCTTGCCATGGCATTTAAGTCGGCTAGAACGCATAAGAAGAAACATTATAAAAGCAGTTCTAAGAATTTCTAAGAACTTACACTAGAATATCTCATATAGTCATAATATAAGCAACATTATACACGTTATCCAAGAACTTTATTATCTTGGAACTTCATTAAATTAGCATAACGTTCACTTCACAAGTTCACACGAATTAAAACCTTGTCTCTCTTGTTTCAGAGTCTAGTCTTCCGTGTCATGAGCCATCCGAAGGTGCCGGATTTTCAGCAATGTGTGTCTTTTGAGGCATTCGCTAACCAACATCAGGAATTAGCGTATAACGTGTTTTGTCTTGGAGCTGTATATTTTCTTCCCCTGACAATAATATCAGTGTGTTACGCCTGCATTTTTTATGAAATTTCGAAGAATTCTAAGGAAAATTCAGGTGAGTTGATTTTTCACACATTTTTTTTTGTTACTGAGTAGGCCTGCTCTTGACCTCGATCAAGCCTGATGGAAAGCGATGGATGAGGTCTATGATGGATCGAGCGTGCCAAGCCAAGCTTGCTTTGAAGGCAGACGGGTTAAATGTGGAAGGGACCACAGACGCTGGCAGAGAGTTCCAAACTTAGGCTTTCACTTTACTCTGTTAGTACAGTCAGCAACAAAAAAAGTCAATAAACACTTCTGCACTCGATTAAAAAAGTTTTTAATCTTGATTATTGAGTGAATAATTCATAAAAATCAATATTATTATAGCAATTTAAGCGACCTTGAATCCTATCGAAAGGACAAGCAAAAGACATAACTGACCTTTGTCCTGCAGTAGGACAATACAGCATCCTAAAGGCACATGTATCGAATCGGAAAGGGATCGTTACTGTATCAACTCGAGCCGTTCAGTATTATATCATATTATAACGGCCGTCATGAATATCTGTAATTTTCACCAGAATTTGACATAAAGGTGTCAAAAACGCTCTGTATTTGGACACCCCTTATTGTTGGACCGTTCACTGCTTTCTTAGATTCTTATCTACTATTTGGAACGGGAAACTTTGTGTCTGACAAATTGTTGACTTAAAGATAATTAAATGGAAACCTGTAAAAGAACTTAAACCAAAAAAAAAATGCTTTGACCTTGTTACTTTGATCTGTCGGTGTGAAATTGACCTGTCGCACGGCCGCGCCGGCGATTAACAAGAAGCGAGTTGAGCTAGCAAATAAAAGCGAGTTGGCGAATAGCGTGTGCGCAACGACGGCGACGAGTTATTACTTGCTGGTATGCGTATGTAGGTATGAGGATTGGTGGCCCAGTGGTAACGGCCGCGACTTACGAGTTGTAGGTCGTAGGTTCGCACCCAGACAGGCGCTTTACTTTGTGTAAATTATTTCATCATCACTGCTCTCAAAAAGGTGAAGGAAAACATCGTGAGGAAACCGGCATGTCTTAGAACCAAAAAATTTAAGACGTGTGACATCTACCAACTCGCACTAAGCCCGTGTGGTGGATTATGGCCCACTCTCTCTCACTGAGGGGAGGCCTGTGCCCCAACAATGGGCACATATAATTAATTTCAGAATTTCTCTCTTGTACAATTAAAGCAGACAGTCAAGGTCCTTATCAAATAAAATTTGAAGCCTTCAGACCTCAAAGTTTTTCCCCAAATACTTACTTACTTAACATTTGGGGTAAATTTTAACTCAAATTATGTTGGAAAGATTTACCTACTTGGGCAAATATTTAAATTGTTAGATTCGAACTTCACCGAACTTTGTCGCGAGCTCACACAATGATAATGGCCTTTCTATGACGATTAAAGTCGTCTCTGCGACATAGCGTGTTTCAGAGGTGTCAAAACAAAACAGAAACGCGACCATCTTTTTATGTATTTATGTAAGTATTGGATATCTTACAGAGGCTACACAATTGCATGCAAAACAAGGACAGGGACAAATACTGATGTGCGCTTCTATTATGGAAGACCACATCATTCAGTTATAAATAATTATGATCTAGATACTTACAATAACTTTGACAAGGACCAAAATCATCATCTGCCTTTGCCTAGCCTTTTCCCAACTATGTTGGGGTCGGCTTCCAGTCTAACCGGATGCAGCTAAATACCAGTATTTTACATGGAGCGACTGCCTATCTGACCTCCACAACACAGTTACTGGGCAATACGATACCGCTTGATACTCGTTATCAGACTTTCGGGCATACATACACGGGCATACACAGTTGGGAAAAGGCTAGGCAGAATGGATTTGGGTATACAAAATTTGAATAACAACTCATGGTTAAATTGGTCTTTTAATAGTAGTTATTAAAGACTATTATAAGATGTGGTGTAATTTAGCCATTGACGCATGTAGATCCTCAAGGTTATTCATATTAATAATACTGTCTGATAGTGGACATTTTGGAAGTTTAATAATGAAAACCTCAGTTTCTTCACAAAACAGCTTTAATACTTGATTTTGGAAATTATTACAACGAAAAACGATTTTAGGTCTCGACACAGCGGTGTACCAATAAAAAAGGGAAAAATGTAAAAATGTGCGGGTGTATGTAAATAAGTAAAATATTATAAAACGAGTTATAGCACCACTTGAATGGGCGACTTGGTAGTATTACAAAAACATCAGGCGATGGCGCAGACATCTTCCCCCCCGTTGAAAGACTCCTTTCAACTTCTTCAGTCATCATCCGGTGATGAGGTAGGCAAGGGGCAAATCCGAGTGAGAGGCCTCCTGAAGCAGCCTCTGGTAGTTCTCACGTCTACGACTCGTGTGACGCCGTCGGTCCCAGGGAACAGGCGGCTGACTCGTCCCATTCGCCAGCCGAGTGGTGGGACGTTATCCTCCTGGAGAAGGACTAAATCTCCAACTTGCAGAGATGCTGATTTTGTACGCCATTTGGAGCGCTGCTGTAGTTCTGCTACATATTCTTTTTGCCAGCGCCGCCAAAAATGCTGATGTACTTGTTCAAGCTTCAAGTAACGTTGAAGGTTGTTCTGGTTCTCGTGCTCAAGCGATGGACCAGGCAATGCGTTTAGGGCACGCCCTATCAGAAAGTGACCGGGAGTTAGGAAATGGTAATCGTTAGGGGAAGGGGAGAGTGGGCATAAAGGTCGGCTATTAAGCACTGCTTCTACTTGTGTGAAAAGAGTACATATCTCCTCAAACGTTAAATGATTGTTCCCCATAACGCGTTTTAAGTGGTATTTCGCGGATTTAACGCCGGCCTCCCAGATGCCGCCGAAATGTGGAGCATACGTGGGAGAGAACACAAACTTTATGCCTTCATTGGTAGCAAAATCAACTACAGGTTCATGATTAGTTTTAAGAAAATTGCCTATCTCTTTAGCTGCTGCAACAAAGTTGCGGCCATTGTCACAAAATATCTCCGCTGGCCTGCCTCGTCGCGATATAAACCTGCGTAACGTCATAATGAACGCCTCTTTAGACAAATCGCTGACGGCTTCCAGGTGCACACATTTATACCGGAAACATACAAACAAACATAAATAGGTCTTGATTAATCGTGAACCTCGACCCTTTCTATTTAGCGTGAGGAACGGACCAGCGAAGTCAACGCCAACAGCACGAAACGGAAAATCAGGCGTGATGCGTTGTGCAGGTAAGTTTCCCATCATGGGAGTTAAAGTTTTACCTTGTATACGTCTACATTTGACACAGGCATGTACTGTGCGGCGGGCCAAGTGCCTACCGTTTATAGTCCACACAGTCTCTCTTGCACAGGCTAGCAACAGCTGAGGCCCAGCATGCATGTTGTGTAAATGTTCATATATGAAATATAATTTTGTGAGTGGATGAGAGGCGTGTAAAAGTATGGGATGTTTTTGAGTATAGTTGTAATTAGATAATTCTATTCTACCGCCGACTCTCATAACCTTGTCATCGTCCAAAAAGGGTGAAAGTGATAAGAGTGTTGACTTGCTACTTAATGTTTTATTTTTTAACAAAGTATTGTACTCTAAAGCAAATGAAGTTTGCTGAGCAATCTTACATAAACAAATAAAAGATGATTCTAATTCACCAACTGTAAATTTACTAAATAGTTTATCTTTAGGACATTTATGTCTTATGTTATGTATAAATCTATTGACATACGCAAATATGCGTCTCAATTTCAAAAATGATGAAAACTCTTTTATTATTAGAATTCCTGTTTCAGGTTCCTGAACAACAGTGGAAGTGGATTTTATCTCAGGTAAGTCTGTTTCATTTATTAATTTATTCAAATAGGGCCAATCAGATTCAGGTTTTATTAGAAAGTTTGGACCTGACCACCACAAGTTAAGATTGATGATTTGATCTGGACTTGCGCCTCTTGAGATCAGGTCAGCCGGATTCTGATCAGTCGGCACATAGCGCCACGACGAATTATCGGTAAGTTAATTAATTTCGGCTACCCTATTAGCGACAAACGTTTTTAACCTTGCAGATTTGCCATTCAACCAACTGAGGACAACGCTAGAATCGCACCAGTAAATGATGCGATTGACCTCACATCGTAGAGAACTGATAACTGTCTTGCACAATTTTGCAGCTAATAGAGCAGCGCAAAGCTCCAGACGCGGTATTGTCGTCGGCTTCAACGGCGCCACCTTAGACTTAGCACACAGTAAGTTTGCCTTTACATCACCAGCTAAGTTGTGTGACCGCAGGTACACACATGCACCGTAAGCGACTTGGGAAGCATCACTGAAAGTATGTATTTCTATATAACTAGGAGCTTCGCATAGCGTTAAACGCGGAATCTGTAAATCTGATAAAAAATTTAAATTGTTAATGAACTTGTTCCAGGATTTCAGAACATCGGAGCTAACTGGCTCATCCCAGTCCTTTTTATCGAGCCATAAGGACTGAAGAATCATTTTAGGTATAATCACACATGGACTGAGAATTCCAAGAGGGTCAAAAATCTTGAATGATGCAGACAGTATCGATCGCTTGGTAGCTACATCATTTTTATTGGGAATCTCAATTGATATTTGAAGAATATCGGTTTTGGGGTTCCAATTTAATCCTAAAGTATTAGTAGATTCACTTAAACTAACCTTATCATTTTGATTAATGACTGATGATGATAAAATGCTTGGTAAATTCGATCTGAATTTACGTAGTTTAAACCCACCAGATCTTAGAATGTCCGACACCTTGCGTTGAATGTCTAGTAACTCAGACTCATTGTTGGATCCGGTGACCAAATCATCGACATAATGGTCATGTTTAATAATATTACCTATAAGCTCGTCATCGCAATCCTCTGCCAGTACTGACAAACACTTGGTGCTCAAATATGTAGCACTTGCGAGACCATAAGTTACAGTTTTAAGACGTAAAGTTTTGATAGGATCGGACTCGTCACTTCTCCAAAGTATCAATTGCAAATTGCGATCCTTTTCATCTAATCTAACCATCCTAAAGAATTTTTCAATATCAGCTGTCAAAAGATATTTATACTGGCGAGCCCGAACCAAAATAGAAAAGATTGAATCTTGAACATTGGGGCCGACCAACTGTAGGTCGTTCAGAGAGAACCCTGAGGAAGTTCGTGCCGATCCATCAAAGACAACACGAGTCTTTGTCGTTTCGCTATTTTGTTTAAACACTGCATGATGGCAAAGATAATAGGATGGAACGGGATTAATAGTCGGACATTCCTCTAAATGGCCTAGCTCAAAATATTCTTGAATAAAATTTGAATATTGTAACTTTAATTCTGGATTCTTGCGGAAACGTTTTTCTAAATACAAAAATCGTTTTTTAGCCATTGCGTAAGAATCTCCTAAACAATCTGGGGTATCAATTAATGGCAGCCTAACACAAAATCTACCCGATTCTAAACGGTAAGTATTACGATAAAAATGGTCTTCACATGCCTGCTCAGTTTTGCTAAAATATTGCTTATCTGGAACTTGCTCCAGTTCCCAAAACTTTGTCAATTGAGAATTAATACTGGAATGATTGCATTCGTCACTATCACTAATTGAAACATGACACGGAATATTTTTAGGTGACGAACGATTCCTTAAACGTGGAGAAATAGGGCCGGCAACGAGCCAACCTAGCTTTGAGCTACGTAACTTGGGCATGTTATGGCCTAATGCTAGCTGATCACAACCTAATAGGTCCCAAAATAGGTCCGCACCTATCAAGACGTCTATAGCCGAAGGCTGATTAAAATTAGGATCAGCTAACTGTATATTTCTTGGAATATTTAACTTACTAATGTCTATAGATTGTTTAGGAATAGCACCAGTTAATTGGTTCAATACATAAAATGACTGTATGACACTATAGTCATTGTTAAAAGAATTTAATCGGGCAATGCAACTTTTGTTTACATGTTCTGCTAAGTTGTTACCTATACCAATAACATTTATAGTATTTATAGCACATACCTGTAATGATAACTTGTTCATGAGCGACTGGCTAATGAATGAGGACTGACTTCCACAGTCTAATAAAGCACGCACTAGAAATTGTTTGTTTGTTTGAGGATTAATAACATTAACCATGGCTGTTGACAAAAGAATGTGATTTTCTATGAAATTATTAATAATTGAATTATTGACTGATGTTTCAGTTGAACCGCGATCTGTGTTAGTATTATTGCTGCTGACTGTACCAACGTTGCTTGTACTAGTATCGTTAGAATTAGGTAAATGCAAGAGTGAGTTATGTCTACGCTTGCACTCACGACAGGGACCCAACTTGCAATCACGTGCACGATGCCCAGTTCGTAAACAATTGGAGCATAAGTGCAACTTAAATACTTCATCTCGTCGTTCTTGAACACTCTTCGCTTGAAAAGTAGGGCAGTCGTATATCCAGTGGTCACCCTTACAGATAAGGCACTGCTTAGCGACAGAGCCGGTGTTCTGAACTGTAGATGAAAAGGATTTCGTACTACGAGAATTATTATTGTTATTTAGGCGTGATTGTGTTGCCTTGGGTATATCAGAGTTGTTTTGATACATAGTTTCTAACACATCAGCGCGATCAGTTAGGAACTTATTGAAATCTTTTAGAGCGGGGAGAACGGACAAACTATTACGATGTTCTTCCCACCTCATGGCGGTACGACTATCTAATTTTGGTATAAGAATTTTAATAATTATCATGTCAAACAGTTCATCTTGTTTAGCTAAGCTTGACAATGCTCGCAAGTTTTTTGTTACGTGGTCAACTAGAAACCTCAGTGATTTGTCTGATTCACGTTTGTGTTGTTGCTGTGTTGATTCAAAGTATAACAATGAATTGAGGTGTTGATTTATAAGTTGGCGCTTGTTATCGTAACGATCGCACAAGAGCTGCCATGCAGTCTCATAGTTAGTTTCACAAATCTCTAAATTTGAAATAATTCGCGCAGCTTCATTCTCGAGATACGATACCAAATAATGGAACTTATGAATAGGCTTGATACGCTCATTATTATGAATGAGCGACAAATAGGTGTCTCGGAACTCAAGCCAGCGGAAATAAGCGCCATCGAACTTTGCAATTTGTATTTGTGGCAATTTAAAATCAACATGATGACATTGAGATGGCCGATCGTGATGACATTGTGATGAATTGTGCAAATCAGAATCGTGAGGAGTATTCTTATACTTATCAAGTTGCTCTTCTGCAATTGCAAGATGTGAAGTAAAGATCCGCTCAATTTCATCACGTTCATCGATCTCAGAGTCTATATTGTCGCAATTAATTACCTCAATCTGAACCTGTAGTTCATCGAATTGGCTAGACATAGCTCGTATTTTACCAACATTAATTTCTAACTCTTTAGCTTGGGTTTTTGTAAATTTTGAAGAGCATACTACATCTAAATATTTTTTAAATTTCGTTAAACGACCTTTGACCGAGCTACGTTTAGCAAATAGTTCCTTCAATTGTTTTGCATTACTGTCTTTATCTTCGCTTAAAGACATCTTGTTTATTAATAATTAATAGTAGCAACAACAAACGATATACTAGCACTGAGAACTTTAGAAAAAAATGATTATAGCTGATTGAGTAATCTAAACAGTAACACACTAATGTCAAATGAAGGAATAAAGTTATATGTTTGAAAATCTTATCTCATACTCCTTCGGCGGCACCTGGGGCACGAACGCAGCCACGCGGCAGAAAGCGCGCGTCAATAGCGACGCGGCAGCGCAGCGGCGCAGCGCGGTGCGGCGTCGGCTCCGCGTGGCGAGGTGCCGACGTAACTCGAACGCGGCTAGCGGTAACCGGCAGCGTCCGGCGGCTGAAATAGTCGGCCGAAAGTATTTGAAATAATGTGAACTAGAATAATGATTTTACAATTGATTACGTAGGTAGTTGACACTTGATACTGAACAATGGATTTTAATTTTACTATTTTAGGACAATTACTCGTTATTTACTTGAAATAGCTTTAAAATAGCTAGATATATCGTTAAACTAATGAAATACACAGGTAGAATGTACCGAACAGGGACCCTTTTGGTAGGAAAATAGATTTAGGTATTAGGGTAAACTGTAGGAAAGGCACTTAACTGATAGGCGAGACTGCTGCTTCTGGCTGCACTGGTCCTCGCTGGTGCTGTGGTACTAATAGGTACACGAGCTGCTCGCAGATGTTGACAGAATCCTCGAACTGGCGTGGCAGGCTGACGGTGAACCTCGACGTCGTAGAAGCTAAGGCTGGGCGCGGCGCGTTATGCTGACCGACCTGGCTGGCTTAGTTGTCTTCTATTATAGTGTTCTTGCGTCTGTAGTCCTCCACGATGAATCGGGAGATTCCTTTTGTGAGAATTCTTTGTCTTCGTAGGTACTTGATCCGAATTTTGCAAAGTGTCCTGTCACGGTCGCCAATTTTAATGTCTGATAGTGGACATTTTGGAAGTTTAATAATGAAAACCTCAGTTTCTTCACAAAACAGCTTTAATACTTGATTTTGGAAATTATTACAACGAAAAACGATTTTAGGTCTCGACACAGCGGTGTACCAATAAAAAAGGGAAAAATGTAAAAATGTGCGGGTGTATGTAAATAAGTAAAATATTATAAAACGAGTTATAGCACCACTTGAATGGGCGACTTGGTAGTATTACAAAAACATCAGGCGATGGCGCAGACAAATACTATATCCTAGTATTATATTGATATGAGAAGTAAATTAGCATTCCAACGCCCACAGGGGTTGTTACGGTTTTATTTATACCCAAGACCACATAGAAATTTGATGTGACACAGAATGAATACCATTACAAAATGGTAACGGATGATATTCATAAGTTCTTTTTTTAAAACACTTGTGTCATATTGTTCATAGTATCTTAATGATCTGTGATCAAAGTCGTTGGCTTGAATTTATAAATTAAAACTTTTTGCTAAAAAAGATTACCTAGGTGAATGTCAAAAGACTAACTGCAGAAGCTTTGCGCCGTTGTAATTTGTTTTAACTTTGTGCACGGGGTTAAAAACGTTTTCTTTTTTTTTGGCTTCTTCTGTGCATCCAAAGGTTAAGCTGCCTCTGTAATAAAGCCTCGTCTACACTAGGAGTTTATCTATATGAGACTCGTAAACGAGAATCGCCATGAGGGTTATCGCCACCACCCACTCACCTTGTAAACTTGTAAAACTTGAGGCCTTTTGGTGTAAGAAACGTTAGTATTATCTTGCTAAATCAAAAGGCGAACTTATTAGTACTGACATACAAACCGTTTTCAGAAAAATATCATCAAACCGACCACAGTAGAGTGATGCTGAGGAGATCCGACCAGAGACCACTGGCCAGAGCGAGGAGAAGAACGCTGAGGATGACTGTTACCATAGTAACGGTGTTCGCTTGTTGTTGGCTGCCATATGCGACGATGACTTTATGGTAAGTAATTATATATTTGACTAGCTGTGCCCGCGACGGTTTAGACGCACAACCAATATGTATTGGTGGAAATAACGCAAAATAACCAATACGAAAAAGGACCAATCTCAATTTCTCATATTGACCAATCTTCTTATTACGCATATTGACCTACATAAGGTGGTGGTAATAATTATAAGGTGTTATAAAAATATCTGCCACGGCTTCAATGGGAGACATTATTCTGTATATATATAGATTACAATTAGTAAAGATACATTATTAATCTTATGTCATAAATTTTTTCATACAAAAAAGTGTGTCGCGGACTTTTTTGTATCTACAATTAATTTAAGCATTTCATGGTTCTATCTTTTATAGTTTAGGCAGCGTACGCAAAATAAGTAACTTTTCTGGTTGATTTTTTACACCTTGTGTCCGAAAAACCCAAATATCTTATGGAACCCTATTTTTCCAGAATAAAATTTAGCCTATGTTACTCGTGGATAATGTAGCTTTCGAATGGTGAAATAATTTTTTAAACCGCTCCAGTAGTTTTTGAGCCTATTCATTACAAACAAACAAACAAAGTTTTCCTCTTTATAATATTATTATATAATATATAAGTATAAGTAAGAAGTATAAGTATAGAAAATTCCCAGTGCTGGGACACAAACCTCCTGTCTGTGAGACGTAAATACATAAACCACCACGCGAGCCCAGTGAGAGTTGGTGGATGTCAAAGTCGGCAAATTGTTGGTTCTCGAGGACGTGCCGGTTTTCTCTCATGAAGAGGGTACTTCACCGTTTTGAGAGCAGTGGTGACGAAATAATTCAACCAACTAAGTTGCCAGCTTTCAGAAATAAGGAGGTAAGGAGTTGACGTTAAATCGAAACACATCTGTTTCACAGTTATCGTGTAGGTACTGCAGTAGAATTACAAAACATCTTCATATTATAAGTATTTTTTTTTATTTTCAATATGCAGATATTATTATTTACTAGGTACAGTCAACAAAAGAGATAAGTATGCAGGATCGTCGGATATAGTTGAAGTTTAGTAAGAAACCGATGGATGTTGTCGACTGAAATTCATTTTGATAAATGAGCTGTTTGTTTCCTATTAATAAAATTAAATTTTATTCGACAACATTCATTGGTTTCTTACTAAACTTTCAACTATATCCGACGATCCTGTATACTTATCTCTTTTGTTGACTGTACATTAAAATGCTCATATCCAAGATACACTACTATCTATTTACACTAGGTACTAAATTAAATGACTAACTAAAAGTATTATTAACTGAAATATACTGAACACAAATAAATAATTCTGAGCGATGGAGATCTTCGTCCCAATGAAATCCGACCTTAGAAGAAAACCGCAGACTTAACGTGTTTCTACATCTTAAATGGGCCACAGAAAGAGGGTCTTGTGGCTAAGTAATAACAGCCGCACGGGTCGATCGATCAGGTTAAGCTACGCGTGCCGCAGATGTTCCGTGGATGGGTGACCGTCTTTACATACCAAGACCCCTCCGTGCGTCGGAAACGAAGCACGTTAAGCCGTTGGTCCCGGCTGTCATTCGTGGATCTTTGACAGTCGGTACGGGTCGTCAGAAGCCCGAAAATCTGACAACCACTCTTACCAAGGGGTATCGTATTACCCAGTAACTGGATTGTGGAGGTCAGATAGGCAGTTGCTCCATGTAAAATACTGGTATTCAGCTGCATCCGGTTAGACTGGAAGCCAACCCCAACACAGTTGGGAAAAAGGCTAGGCAGATGATGGGCCACAGAAAAAAGATTTTTCTTAACATTCTTTATCCATTATGAGTCTAGGATTTAACCCTCTGCGGATTACAGACGTGTTGTTACGATTAAGTAGGTAAGTTATCTGCTTAATGTTAATTGTGACTTAAGGTGGCCAAACTTGCCAGACAGATAAAAGACTTTTGACACAAATTTTAAAGGTTGCTTTAAACTAGCTCTGGAGATTCAATTATATTTAGTGTTCCAAGCTAAATTACGTAACTTACTCTAATTGGTTCACCTTTATTATATCCTCAAAGGAATCTTCAAAGAATAAATTCCAATATACTCTTCGTATTACTCAATGTTCGGATATTTTACTTCGATCCTGCGTACCCAAGTCAAGCGAACCGATAAATTATTAGAACGATGTTTTATGAACAGCTCAGCAATCTGTTCTATGTAAGTATCTTTTGAAAATAGTCATAAAACTTGTCGAAATAAGAAATACAGATAGTTGAACCTGACATCTAAACATGAAAATACAATTTCTTGAACCCAGCTTGAACCTTTCCTAGCGATCTGTTGACTTACTAAAAGAGAAAAATTTCTATCAAAGAATATATTTCGCGGTTATTTGAAGATTGTATTTGAATACAAAAATGTATTTACAATTTTTCATTCTAAAAGTTTGCCAGTCGTTTTTTAGATTTTGCATTGATATGTCACCAATCAATCTGACGGAAATTATAGGTCAAATATTCAATTGTGATATTTTATCCTTTTTGGGCTGGTCTCGTTCTTTTGATTCGTACTTTCTTGCAGTTGCAAAACAATTTTGTTATTTCTCTTCCGGAATCATCTATAGAGGTATGAGGAACAGGGTGTAAAGTTCACTCAACCTCCATAGAAAAGGGAGGATCCCCCGACCAGACGAGTGTTGTGTCTGGCGGGCAACTGCCCGATGATTCATTTCGGGCTGTTGTATCTTCTTGTTGTGTTGTTAGTTGCGCGGTAAACTCTGCTTGCGAGATGCAGGATTTTACGTGACGTCAGTATGACGCGTTATTCGCATGTGGCGTTGTAGATACCACACACCCATTACTGGGTATAGGCTTCCCCTTTCTTTTGTCATCCTTCCCGGTTCCGTGCGTCTCTCATCCTGTGGTTTCCAGCAACCTCGTGTAACCTAACACGGTCTTAAGGTGAGTATGCACTAGAGCATTGTCTCGAGCATTTCTATGTAATGTAACGTTCTTACGAATGGTAGAATGCAAGCAAAAGCTCAGTTTAAAAAAGCGTTTCCCTGTAACGTAACGTTCCTGCGAATGCTCGACACGGTGTTTGAAGTGACCTAAATAAATGAAACATTTTAGTTCAATATAGTCCCAAAATAAATATTATAATAATAATAATAACTTGCTTTGAAATATAAACTTGTGGATTCTGAGGTACCGTATTACAAGTATGTGCCCGACCCAGTTCTTGAAAATGACCATGTCACGTTGTACTGGGATCGGTCTATCATTACTGACAGGACTATTGTCGCCAATAAGCCTGATATAGTGGTGATAGATCGATTAGCGCGCCGCACAATGATTGTCGATGTTACCATTCCACATGACGGGAATCTCGTGAAAGCTGAGAAAGAGAAACAAATGAAATATCTTGACTTAGCACACGAGGTTGTTGACATGTGGAATGTGAGCTCGGCTGTCATTGTGCCGATTGTCGTATCGGCCAATGGCCTTATGGCCGAAGGCCTCGATGAACATCTATCGAGGCTTTCGTTAGGCGGTTGGATCAAGAGCCTGATTCAGAAGGCAGTACTCCTCGATACGGCTCGCATTGTGAGGAGGTTCCTGTCTCTGGAGCCCTAACCACCGGTAGCTTGGACCCTGTTCCCGACACCGGCGGACTACTATTTTTTTATATTTTTAAATGTTTTTTTTTTTTACTTATTTTTTATACTTTAAGAAATATTTAAAAATATAACCGAATATGTAAATAGATAAATAAACGAAATAATAATAATAATAATTTATTTATTTTCTTACCACAAATTACAGAGATAGTAATAAATAGTCTTCAGACACAATTTCATAATTAATTTGTGGAAGACTGGTGCCTAAACTAAGTTTTTTACAAAAACCTGTATGTCAGGTCACCAGGCCCCCTAATCAAAGCTGTACATTATTTTTGCTGCACTGGAGACCATCGCGTTCAAATATCATATTGAAATAAAAATCTCCCACATTATAATACTGCAATACTGCTCATTTAACTTGATTTATAGAAATCGTGAAATGAGGTAATTTATTAAGAATACATGCAAGAGAGGATGTATGTGAATGATGTGAATGAATATGAAAGTGTGTGGGGTGAGTGTGTGAGATGTGGAGTGAATGTGTGTGATGTGGAGTGAGTGTGTGTGTGGTTTGGGATGCTTGTATATGCGTTGCAAAGGGAATTTTGTGTCAAGAAATAGTTTTGAAAAGATCTTCAATTTGTGCATAATCCAATGTAATAAGCCATTCAGTTATTTTCCTGTTAAAAGCTATTTTGTTTAGGTTATGAACAGAGAGTAAATCATTTAGTCTATTGTATAGAAAAGGGCCAAGAAAAGAAAAGAAATTTCGGGCAAATTTGGATTTTACTGATATAGGTTGGCATATATTTCTTCTTCTTCTTCTCATGTCAGAATTTTGATCGGTATTTATAAAAGGAATAAGAGATCGTTGTTTCAAAGCAACATGGAGAATAAAAAGCTGCCGAATTGAGAGGACTTTAGCAGACTTATAAACTTCTACAGTGGGATGACGGAAAGGAAGGAATAGTGCAACTTTAAGGACGGCCCTTTGAGCCCTCTCAAGTGCTAAGAGGTTAGTTTTAAACGTTCCACCCCAAGAAGTAATGCAGTATGTCAGGAGGGATTGGCATAAAGCACAATAAACAGATTGTAGTTGCTTGGAGTTAAGAATTGACCGAAGATTTTTAACCACAAAAATAAATTTCCGTATTCTGCTAGTCAGACAATTTATATGTTCGGAAAAGTTTAATTTAGAATCCAAAGTGACCCCCAAGTACTTAATATGGTCCACTTTCTGCAAAATGGAACAAGAACAATCACCGTTATGAGGGAATGAACAGGTGTGAGCAAGAATGGAGAATGTTTGGAGAGATGACTGCGGACTGGTCCTTAATGAAAATGCAATATACTTGGTTTTAGTGGAATTTAAGGTGAGTATGTTAGTTCTTAGCCAATCATTTACAGTATTAAACCCAATTTGTGCGTAGTTATGCACCTCTTCCCATGAGTCAGCACTGAAAAGAAGCACAGACTACTATTCTAGACTACTTAGTTGTAAAATAAAACAGCTAATATAAGAACACCGCAACGCCATAAAATAAATAATAAAATATGTATGGAAATCTAAAACATCTGTTTGTTACCTTATTATTTTGTCAGAACATGCGACATCACGAGTTTACTGTTATTTTAGAGTGAATGGATTTCAGGGTTGGCCATAGTTTGAACAAACGCTTTTGGGGAAGGACGGTGACCGCAGATTTAAGACGTTTCAAAATAATAAGCTAAGAATTTTGATGTAGACGTTATGGTAGGTACGTCAACGTATTATTCACAACAAAACAAACACAAAGAACAAAACAACAAACAACAATTTAGACTTATAAATAGAATAAATTAAAGTCACTTTTCGTGTCTGTCTGTATATCGCTTACTTCTTATAAACTACGCAATGGATTTTTTTGCGGTCTTTACCATCATATTTTATACAGAATGTATTCCGGAAGTTTATAGATATTATATTAAATAAATCTCGATGCTTTGTCAAGTAGTAAAAACCGTGCGGCGAGCAAGTTGGCCCAGTGGTACTTAATGGCCGCCACTTACGAGTTGTAGGTCGTGGGTTCAAAGCCAGGTAGGCACTTTACTTTGTGCAAGTTATTTCATCGCTCTCAAAACGGTGAAGGAAAACATCGTGAGAAAACCGGCATGTCCTAGAACTAAAAATTCGAAGACACATGTGATGTTAAATTTGACAGATTTGACGATTATGAAAATCATGCGATCCCAGCAGGGACAGGTTGCTAGTAAAGTATTAATTCTATCTATCCATTCCATCATCTATATTCAAAAAATTTATTCCCCGTTTCTTATTTCTAAGAACTAATCGATGAGCCTGCCAACAGTACTTTTTCGATACTGACAAACCGAGTGTTCGGATAAACCAAAACTTCCAAAAGCTTTAACGGATAAGAAGGTTTATCGTGTGAAGATGGCTGCACTTTCATTTTCGTAGGATTTGTTTAATATATTCGTAGGTACAGCCGAAAAGAGTAGTCTAAAAATCTAAGATTGAAATTCGTTTGAACGTTATATAAACAGTAAGGACTATTATCTGAAGTTACTGTAATTTATTATAGTCACGTCTTGTATCTCTAGTTTAAATTGACACGAAAAAGCGTTTTCTTACTCAACATTAGCGATTTGTTCATTTCCTTGGTTTTTTTATTTTATACTTGATAAACCACTTTTCCAATACAATACCAACAGTTTCTAAAGACTAGTTTTCGTCAACAGACGGTGTCCCAACTTAGAATATTCGGATACTATAGAAAATTGTACACACTCCAGCACATCAAGCTACCCGAATCTGTCAAATTTTCCCAATCAACTTTGAACTTTATGCTTTAGCGATAAAGTTGAAAATCTATTTAAGAAATTTGACAGATTGTAGTAGCTTCATGTGCTGGCGTTTGTACATTTCATTATATGCTTGTGACTGCAGTCAACAGTATTACTGCTTGTATATTGTAATGGAACTAGTAATAGGAATGAATTTGTTATCTCTATGTTTATTTTGGGATATTCGTAACATTATTTTTTCAATATGATTCTCGTTTGTAGTTCTTAACATTGAATTTGTACCTCTTCTGAAAGTAAAATTCTTTAAACTTCTTCGTCTTTACTTTGTCGAACGTTGACTGTAGGTACTGAAAGGTTTTTTTACTGTGTATTTTTGTCATGTTTAGCTAAAACTTTATTATTATACTTACGTCATTTATTAATATTATAAATGTATCCTTTTTGTCATAAGAAGTTGAAACTGCGACCACTGGTTTAAAGTTATTTCTTAACATAATCGAAATATCAATAAAATTAACCACTTTTCTTCAACAGGTACATGCTAGATCGGAAGTCAGCAATCCACGTCTCCGCAAGGGTCCAAGACCTGTTCTTCATTATGGCTGTCTCCAACTCCTGCATGGATCCTTTAGTCTACGGTTCCTATATCATTGACCCGAGGACCTTCAAGAGGACGATTATGAAGATCTTCTGCATACACGTCAGTCCTTCAGAAATACCAGGTAAGATTCTTTTTCTTTAGTATCTACAATCATGATTCATCACACTAATATTATAAAGGCGATAGTTTGTTAGTGTGTATGTGTGTGAGGGTGTGTTTATGTGTTTGTTACTTCTTCACGCTCAAACGGCTGGACCAATTTTGATAAAATTTTGTAAGGAGGTAGCTGACACCCTGGATTAACATATAGGCTACTTCTTATCATGATACTCCCACTTGATCGACATTTACGCGGATGAAACCGCGGGGCGCAGCTAGTTTTCTATAAATAATAGCTTATAGTCTGCATTCAGCAGTTTGGCTGCGAAGAGTAACTAGGGTGCACCGGGCTATAATTTACACTCTTATAAGAGTCTCTTTTAAAGCATTTTATAGCACTCTGCCACCTAAATCCGCACTTAGGTAAGTTACGCTTTTCTGTGTCTTTCTGTGACTTAAGTGCGGGTTTAGGCCAATTGAGCTGTAAAATAGTATACTGTGACTCATTATTTCACGCCGTGCAATAATGGACCACTTAAGTCACACGTATCGTAATGTACAATTATTTACATATTATTAAAATACAGATTTGTTTTGACTTTGCTATTAATGACAGAATGAGTCGGTATCAGAGGGGCAATTCTCGTAATTTTAAGAACGTTTACAGTCTAATCTCAGTCTCAATCGGTAAAAATACCTATAATTTCCCTACATTTTGACAAGTTTTTGACATTTGTTTGTCGCCGAGATGAGATTGCGACTAGATTTTGAACGTTTTAAGTTACGAAAATTGACCTTCTGCTATCTCTTCACGTTGATTTGTTCAAAAGGGGTAACATGGATTCAAGATTCGATATGCCCATACCACGATTTGTTACCAGAATAAATATCCAAACGTAGATTAGGCTGCCAATTACATTAAGGTTGAGGTCAGATCAAAGATAGACGGGCTTGTGTTCCTGATAATATCAGGAACAGACATCAGCCCGTTGAAATTGGGATGATAAATTTAGGCGCAGATGGCTAACACTTTGACACATACTTTATCACATTGGTTTATTAAGAATGCCGAAAAATTCGGTTACAAAATCTAATTATATCAAATCTCACGGTAGCGGTTGTAATTGGTTGTCTGAAATAACGATCAATCAGTCTAGCTTTTTCCCAACAACGTTGTGGTCAGCTTCTAATCTAACCGGATGCAGTTGAATACCAGCATGTTACATCTGACCTCTACAAACCAATTACTGGGTAACCCGATACCCTTTGGCAAGACAGGTTATCAGACTTTTGAGGTATTGACTACCCGTAACGACTGTCAAAGATTTCCTAATAACAATCGGGATCAACGCTTAAACATGTTTTCGGAGGGATGGTTTGTCTGACTTAAAATCAGATTAAATCATAGAGTTTTAGAATCTAGGGGCCATCTCCACAAGCGAGAGAATCGCGGCGTCTCGCCGTGCCATCAAATTTTTGACGCGATGATATCGCCGTGTGGAGACACGTTCTAAGAGAGTGTATAGAAATACCTGGCACAACGGTAAATAATATCGTCGCGATTCTCTCGCTCGTGGAGACGGCCCCTAGGAGCTTTGTGCTTTTGAAGAATGAATTGAAATGACCGTAGTCATTTCAATTTCATTTACTTCGAACTGCTTTATGATATTCAAGAGACCTTTGGGATTTTTTCTTCGGATATTCCCTGTAATCAAATGAATTATGTATTGCCATTCATTCAACTGAGTATTGAAATAACTTATTTACGTAGCAAACATTAACAAGAACAATTATTAAGATTTCTACACAGGTTTCCTATACTAACACTCTTTTGTAGAACATTTCATACATAAAAGGAAACCGTTATTATAACAAAACACGTCCTTTGTTTACGCCCACAAGGAAAATGGAACATGCCCGTTATTCCAAAGAGCATGAATTTTGTTGTTCAGACGTGCGAAGTATATATTATTTATGACAAACGATAACTTATGTATTTGTACAGGATGAGTTTGAATTTATTGCGGTCTTTAAAAGAGGTACAAATACTCATGAATGTGGAAAGCTATTACCATGGGATCGAGTCGGACATAGCAAATAATATAATGATAAATGATATATATTTTTTTAATATTACAAACACTTTTTAATAGTATTTTAAAAACTAGATGAGGTCGGCGTTTCCTATCCGACTACTCTGATAAAAAACAACGAAACCATCTCAGAGGTATCTTTTAAAGTCCAGACGTAATCTTTGGTCAGATGATGTGAGGACCATGTAGATTAGTGTTTGAAATTGTCTTTTGTGGAAACAACCACGCTGATTTCAGTGAACCTATACCAACAGTGCACCCATTTATTATTAGAGCGTGTAGTTCAACTCAAGCAAATTATTATTATGATCATAGGAGATAGGACCCGTCGGAAACATACACAATCAAGAGATTTGTTTTATTAGTTTTAGTTTCATTTGTTTATTTAATCGATCGACTACAGTTACGTTTGCCATCAGTTTGTAAATACCTAAGTTGTAATCTGTGGAAAGTGTAATGGGTAGTATATTTGTTAAGTTAAATGTTAAGTAATTTCTGTTTATTTTTGATATACTGTTGTTAGTTTTAAAATATGTATAAATTAAACTTTAAAAGTTTGATAAATGTTTGCGTTTTTTTTTATGAATAATTTGTTCAATATTTCATTGTTGGAGTCGTAGTTAAAGTTGTTTATATTCATGAGCCCCTGAAATGTTGCCAGTTAATTTAAAGTCAGCCTTTTTAGCGAGGGTCATAAAACTTTGTTCACACTTTTCCAGGTGTTTAATGTGGTAACACCTAATTAGAATGAATGTCTAATGTTACCTTTCCTATTTTGCTACATTGGCATAAACTATTTTTTAGAGTTTACTGTTCCAACGATACGGTACGGCTTAGGTATGTGGTTTACACTGGGAAATAATATATGTATGTATGTAATTTTACGTACCTATTATGGTTCTATAGTCATTTTATTCTAGGTGAAAGAATAAAATGACTATAGAAAAGTAAGTAAAAGAGTAAGAATGGAGTTTCTTGTCTGTTATTCTCCATATCAACCTTTTGTTCAAACAAAAATTCTGTTTTCTTGTATGGCCTACTTGAAATAAATTATTGACTTTGACATACTAGCAATGTGTAAACTTTTTGGTTGCTACAATTCTTTTGTTAATAATATAATTATGTTTTTTGATGAGGATGAAAAAATATCCATTAATCCATAAAAATATATTACACCTTTGTAAAATTATTTCTAACTATACCCCGCGAACTTCGTACCACCTCAGAATCAATAAATGTTGTGTTGAATCAGTCAATCTGTTCTCGAGATATCATAAAAAAGCCGTTCTATATAAAATGTATGAGAAAATTAATTATCTGCATTATTTTTTTTCGCGAATTTTTCCCATGTTTTAATAGTTATTCTGTTATTCGGGGCAGAGACAAATCCAACAAATCAAAGATCATAAAAATCGGTCCAGCCGTTCTTTAGTTATAAATGTTATGTAACTAACCCGAATTTGATTTATTTATAAAGATACTAGCTGACCCAGCAAACGTTGTTTAGCAAAAAAAATAGCCTACGATTTATTCTCAGACCTACCAAATATACACACAAAATTTCATAAAACAAGATTTTTATATTATTAGATTTTGATGTTCATATTTTACTAATTTTAATTCAGAATAAATATGTATTTATTATTCTATTCGGCGAAAACGTGAAAAGATGAAAGCAGAAAGTGATGCCTTTTAACTGGAATAGGACAAAAACTTAATATAAAATAGAAAGTGTCATGGAGAACTTACATCGTAAAGAAATAATTAAAGTCACGAAGTTCAAAGAGAGATATGTCAAAGAAACTTAGAAAATATGAAGCTAATGAGGGTAATTGGAACTTTTTAAATAAAATTTATTATTCAACCATGTTTTTTTATTGTTTTGAAAGTGTTATTTATGCTCTATAATCTTGATTATTATACAACACTTTGGTAATATTCGTAGCTCAGAAATTATGACAGGATAATACAAATGACTACATTACATACTAGCTAACTGTGACGACTTTGAATGACTATGAAAACATCCAGGTGTCAATTGATTACCTATTTATATTTCGGAAGTACGTCAGTCATTCGTTGTATGATATAATGAAATAGAATACTCTTTATTATGTACACCTTAGAGTAATTAGACTTAGAGTGATAGTTTCATTCAAAATTCCGTTCAAAATTGAAGCAACAACACAATGAATGTGTGCCTAAGCGGCACGTAATTACGTTCGACGACACGCACACAAGCAAATAATAATGTTGCAAGTAAATTTCATTTTCCCCACATGGTGGGGTGGGGTAAGTAATCCTACTGAATGACTATTTCATGAAATCTTGACATTTTAGGATTATACTAACTTAACAAGTTGTTTTACTGATTCTAATGATTATAATTCTGTAAATACATATTTATTACGGTCGCGAATCATATTTTAATCAACGTACAACTTAATACTGTCCAGCAAATTGCAAAAAAACGTTAGAAAATTTGAATTTCGCTACCTTAGCGCGGCGAGTGGGAACCGTAATAATATTTGGCAATAAAAATACCTACATAGATGTGGATTGGGATTATAGGCACTACATAATTATAATAACAAAAAATGGGGTAAAATATTTTCCCAAGCCTAGCAACATTTTCATTGTAATGGCGGCTGTCAAATTTACGATTTATTATTTTGTTTTGACGAATGTTTTATACAAAAATATAAGATGCTAGGCTGTAATTACCCGTGAAATGGTATCTTTAAACGTTTTTCATGATTATGTGATGAGTTGTGACACCCTTTCACTGCACAGTACGTCATTTTTTTGCGAAAATGCGGGAGCTCTTTACAGTAGTACTTGGTCTTGAGTACTGATGCGCCGAAAGTCGTACGTAGCCTTAAAAGGCTAACTTGAAATGGCTTCACTTTGCGTGCGACTACTGCGGTTCTAAGCCTATTAATTCTATGATGTACACCATATAAATCCGATCCGACAACCGGCGATCCGGGACGCCAGCGCCAAGCGGCGCTCGGCAGTCTAGCCTAGCCTGAGTTCATGGGAGTCGACGAGATGGTACAGCGAGGTGGAGCAGTCTCTTGATCATCGGAAGTCAAACGGACAACATGTGCTCAGAAACTGTCTCGCATTCCGTATCTAGTCGTGTCGTGTACCTACCTACAGTGTGTGATTCGCTAGTGTGATTAATTTGTTCGTAAAATTATAATTTGATTTGAACTGCAAACGGTTTTTCTATTGCGCAATAATCAACACTAACCATAGTACGCTCACAATACTTAAAATATGGCTGATGATAACGAGAGTCACGTACCCTCTCTGTCATATTATATATTTGTAAAGTAAACAAATACATGATTTAATTTGACGGCTTAGTTTTAAGCAATGCCTAAGTTCTCCCAAGCTCTGGTGGGTACCCCCAAGACTAAGCAATTAAAGCTGGGCTTGCTACGCGTCCCTCTTGAACTAAAATTTATCCTACAAATTCGTTGTTCCAAATTTAAAAGCTGTTGTACTTGTATGCATATATGTAGTTCTACCTATCTGTAAACTTACCTACGTCATAAGTTGTAATCATTTTACATTCGTCAAGTCTGAAACTTAAATGTGTAGAACTAAATCGCGAACTCAATGCATTTATTTCAATTAAACCATTTTCAGGAACTTTTGAATTGTCAAAGAGTCGCTAGTCGGTTAGTCAAAAAGATGAAGTTAGTCACCGATTTAAAAGCGTAATAGGTATTATATACCCTATCCATGGAGAAGAACGGGCAAGCAAGAAACTCAGTGGACACTCTTTTAAATCAAAATTATTATGTTGCATTTTAGTTAGTAATATCCTTCAAGTTGTGCTTTAATGGATAAAACGCAAATGATGCTACGTTTATTAGCCTTTTAACCATTAAGTAGATTAGACTTTATATGAGTTTTCGTGCTCCCAGCGCCAAGAAAAAAAAAAACGAAAAATAAATACCGATGAAACGAGCTGTGATGTTGTAATAATTATACAGATTAAACGAGCTGTGTTATTTGGTCGTATATATACGACCCTGGCGGAATGGACACGAAAATATTTGTCGGATTAATCCGACGTAAGCGGTTAAAAGGTTAAAGCAGTGGTGGCCCATAGGTATCGGCCCCGACTAACGAGTTGTAGGTCGTGAGTTCGAACCCAGGGCACTTTAGTTTGTGTATTTAATTTTATCATCACTGCTCTCAAATCGGCGAAGGAAAAAATTGTGACGAAACCTGCATATCTTAGAACCAAAAATACGAAGACATGTGACATCCATCAGATCGCACTGGGCACGCGTGGTGGATTATGATCCACTTCCTCTCATACAGAAGAGGCTTGTGTTCCAGTGGAAGGAACATTATAGGCTGATTATGCTATGTTTGAATCAGAAACTTGTTGAGTGATTCCGAATTCCACACTTAAATAAAACAGTCAACCAACAATAATAGATACAACTACTTTACCTTGTTTTCTTGCTCGAGACATTTATTATTATTACAAAAAGGGATTATAACCACGTTAGCGGGACGCCTTCCCTGAAAAAATATAATATTGTTTTTGTTACAAAATAAGATATCAAGTTAACGTTGACATTGGCTGAATAATAAAACATGAGCATGCCTTATTTGGTATTCTTTCAAATAATCTTATTTTGACGTGGTAACTATACCTACTTTTTTGTCTGTGTTCTTGTGTTATTTTAGGTGCCGTGCTTTAATTTATTTAAAAAATATTAAAAACAAATTAAACACTTACGTTTACTTTGCTTTTAAAATTTTGCACTCAGGTAGTCTATAACCTGGATAAATATAGGACACTTTTTATTCTGGTAAATGAATTAGTTTCTCTAGGATGCGAGTCAGGCCGCGGGTAAAACTAGCACGTAATATATTATTCGCAGATTATTTCGGTCACGCTAGTTCATCGAATCACAATGTCTTTATTCCGGTCTATGTCACGTTCGTCTTGTCACATTACTGTCCTTGGCTGGTGGACGTGTAAACAAAGCATGAAATATCGGGTGTTGGCAACGGCAAGTTATATTTTATAATATAAGTTATAATAATTTTATTGCCTAAATTAAGTAAAGGTGTTTTTAAGGAGTTTATTTCTCGATAACGAGGTTTCAGCCCACGGATATGATTCAGCCTATGTACGTTTAAATATTTGTATGCCAGTCCCTTTGATTATATAATGTCTAGATAGAGCATCAATTGCGCGCAAACGTGTCAAAAAATATCAGCCAACTGTTGGCTTATAAGTTCTTACCCGCCGATTAGTGCCGATCGTACCGCTTTGGTGTCACTACGTATTAAGCGCGCTAAGTAATAAACAAATAACAGCGATAAAATGACGGTATGTGCTATTAAACTGTGCCGGAATTATAAAGGAAGGGTAAAAAATACCAAACACATCACATATCATCGATAAGTAACCAAAAAAACTACGTACCTATTTGTTTTTTGTTTTTATGTTTACCAAATTACGCCATATTTTATTAGTGTTGCCAGTTTCTTTTTTCCATTCTCCCAACTTAACGTAATTTTTTTGTGGGTATATTCGTTGGTTTATGGTTACGTTTATATTATTTAGTTGATGTACTTTTATTATTCGATTTCAAAGAAGGTGAAGTTTTTCAATTCGTCTGTACTTTTTTATAATAATATAATGTTCGCGTATAACTTTTTTGTTTATGAGCCCATTTTAATGATTATTGTTGCATATAAACTGATTTCAAAGGTGCCAAGAGTAATTTTAATAAGATTAATTTATTATTTTTAATATGTGATTTATGGGAGAATTGTAGTAGCTGGTATCATTATTCACGCACACAGAGACATAGATGCAGTTGGCTCGTTTTCTTAGTTTTGATTGTAGGGCGACGCTCCATCTAGACATTATATAATCAAAGGCCAGTCCATGGCGAAACATGTAAGATCACTACTTTATTTATAAGACCTTAATGTACCTATCATGTTTTAAAGCAAATAAATACATACTGATGGAGGAAGGTAACTTAAAATATCAACGAGCCGCTTCTTTCTATTATTATTACACAACGATTGCCATTCAACTTGCTTCGAGGGACTTATGTGAACTTAGAGGTGAGCCTTGAGAATGCTGAGTATTCCGTTGGCAATCCTTGAGTGAAGACTTACCAACATAAGCTCTTTGCAGTAGTGGATTTAGTAGATTGCGATTTGTGAGAAATGGAAACTGAATTTCATGTGATTTTGCTTCGTGATGGCTTGTTTCATAGCATAGCATTACATCGCGGCAGTATTCCCCAAGTTTCATGTAGCAATTTTCCGGCAAAACAATGATCAACGTTACATAAAAAAGCACGTTAACGTTTTTTTTTCTTTCGACATTTATTTCCATTGCTATTTATTATTAATTAATTTGTTTTTTTAAATGTGTGATTCTTTGTAAGTAATTTTTTTTTATCAAAAATCAAAAGTCATTTATTCAAACTAGGCTGAGAATCAGCACTTTTCGAACGTCAAAATTACAAAAGACAGTCCCCCAAAACGCCCGCCCTTCGCCACTTCCTAGTGCTTTCGCTGGGGAGAAGTGGCGGAACAAACTCCCCAGCAGCACAGCTGTCTGTTCAGTTAGAAAATATTTGATTTTATACAACACTAGGTATGAAATATTTTATATTTTAATGCAATATTTTCAATATTTTATTATACTTACAGGCTTTTTTCATTTAATTATTGAGACTGCTGGCTTGATTATTTTATTTCAAACATTTGTACGCCCTCTGGCATAATATAGCGCACTATACTCGTATTTTCTTTATATACCATTTTTATTGTACCTATGTTAAACAAATGAATTATTGACTTCTGACTTATTGTACAGGCTACTGCCCGAGCCAAAGCGGTTATGCATATCTTTAACAACCATGTTTTAGCAAGTAATCAGCCTATAATATTCCTAATGTCGGGACACAGTCCTCCTTTTGGTAAGCAGGAGTGGGCCGCGCGTTGGTTGGTAGATGTCACATGTCACCGAATTTTTGGTTCTAGGACATGCTGGTTCCTCACGTTGTTTTCCTTCACCGTTTTGAGAGCAGTACCTAAACCATTTATTCTTCTGTACCAACAGGTATCACTGGGCCCGATATAAGAACGAAACTGAGCATACGACAGCCAAGCAGAGAAGTTACGCAATTGGAGAACGTAAGTTCTTACTCAACCTAAATAATTATACTTACCATACGACCCAGTTACTCAAGCTTTGTCTTAATTAGCAAGAGTCATGTACAGACAACAAAAGAGATTCCTAACTAGTCAGGCAGAACGCTCGTCTGAGTGTTTCTTTTGTTTAAAAGTTATTAAGGAAATAAAGAAAAAATTAGGTTTATTTGTCACCGAAAAATGTACTTACAAAAAAACTCAAATTAAAAAAAAACAAAACTGATCTATAATTACAAGCAATAAGGACCAATTTTACCTGCATAGTTCATAGACGTTTATATATACGTTGTAAGGGACATCGACGCGCAAACTGTTACCATGAACTCTTCAGCACATGATTCTAAACCACTAGCGTAGAAAATTTCGTCACTTATAAAAAAAAACCAGCTGTCTTATAAAAAAACGGTAATATCTACACGGTCAAAATCGCTCGTTCCAATAAAATCCCCTAGGGGACTACACAGCACTTAATGTACCACTACGATTGAACAGCTGTTTTTTTTAATAACCGCCGAAACAACCTTGGTGGGGCTAAAATCATTACTGAATTTATGGTTGCAGTTCGTGCGTTGAAGTCCCTTATACCGTGTATACCAATCGCTTTTGCTGACTGTACTCTAACACCTGGCGAAACACATTGCAGAGAATTAATGAACAGGCGCTTACCGCCGAGAAATGTGATATTATTTAACCATTTTGTTGTTCTGCCGCTATTACCAGGATCTGTGTTACTTTACGGAAAATGTGTTTTTGCTTAACTTAATTTGCGTGCCTGTGTGTTCCACCGGACATTCTAGTGGTAAGTATAACAAAAGCAAGAAAGAAAATATGTTTTTTATTTTTTTGTAAACATGACGCAAAGAAAGAAAAAAGTAAGTTGGGGGAAAATATGCGTCACATCCACGCAAAACGGCCATCACTCAGCATTAATGCTAAGACGACCCTATGCGAGACAGAGCCCCAGCGTTGGTTTTCAATGATGACGTGGTGTCATCATTATAGGGAAAACGACCACCATGTCCTTACCTGTTGGCACGCTCAAGCGACACGCGTCTTGTGACAACGACTGCGGAGAAAACAAATGAAAGAACTTGTTAATGACTTTAGAACACCTCTGCCGCGAAAATAATTGGGAGAAACTGCTTAATTCCGCGAAATCAGCTTAGAAACATTATTATATTATGGCGCGATTTGAGTACTGGAACAATATGAGTCAGTTGAATTATAGCAATCTGAGCAAAATGTCGTCGCTTTCGACTTAGTAAATACAGTATAGGTTTATTTCGGATCTCTTACATTAACTTTTCCGTAAAATCTACATCCAGTTTACAAAAAAAAAAAGATTTTTCGCTTCATAAACTTGTCAACTGTCACAGATAGGTACTTGCGAAACAAACGAGGCACTGCAATAAAATAGCGGGCTGAGCGTGGAGGTGTAACTGGCTTCTGGGTAGATCGGCGAAATCACTAATAATAATAAGAATAATGGTTTTTTATGTAATTTTAGAGATTTTGAAGAAAAAGTTAGCTCTTTTCTATTTTAACCCTAATTTAGCATAATCATGCAAAATCAGGAGCGATTTTGTAAAAAAAAAAAATTACTACTAAAATGGTTAAAAACTATAATATGTTATACCTAGTAAATTATCTGGTATATCGAATCCTTAACGGTGGACCACCCTGTATATGATGAGTGATAGACAGAGGCCTAACCCTTCGAAAATAACAGGTGTAGGTACCTATAGGTACCTACACCTGTTATTTTCACCTGTTATTTACACCTGTTATTTAATTAATTAATTAATTTATTAATTTAAATTTTAATTTAATTTAATTAAATTTTAATTAATTTGATTAGTGTCTTAGAAGGAACAGCTTAATTAGTGTCTTACAACAACAGCAGCTGTGCTGTATTGTAAAGCTTCCCAAAACATAACATCAAAACAATTCCAAAGAAAACATAATCGGCTCTGTAGCCATGGTTACTTCAAATAATATTAAGTATGTAGAAATACGGAGATGGTTATTTTATTTTTTCCTGTAGTCTGTAGCAATAATAGACTATTTTCAAAGACACAGACAAGCACTTCAACTTAGGTTCATCTACCTTATTATGTCAATTATAATTGAGTTTTTAGATTTCGTACGCACGAATGAAAAACTAGCGGGGTAATTGCGTTCACTAACAGTAGTAATGGGTTTCATTTTAACAGTTCAACGACTTTCATTGCGTTATTTATGTTGTTGAGCAGACAAATTTTTCGAACATATGAAGCAATGGTTTAGCAATATCCTTCAAAATTATTCAGATTGTGATTAAAAGTGTGTTACGCAATTTGGGTGCGGAACCCTTCTAGGATCACTCTTGTGTCTGTCTGTCTGTCCGTCTTGAATTTCTATGATCCAAACACGTGCGTGTAACGTACATAAATGAATTTTGAATATGTAGCGGCAACAGAATATTACATCATCTGTGAAAATTTCAACTGTCTAGCTATCACGGTTCATGAGATACAGCCTGGTGACAGTGGAGTCTTAGTAATAGGGTCCCGTTTTACCCTTTGGGTACGGAACCCTAAAAATAGTGTATTTTTTGACGCGCTGAGGTGCACTCGGTTGGATTGCAAATCCAATACACAATAAGAATCCTCGTGTAAAAAAATCGCTCGTGCGTACCTAGATATAAATAAATACAACTGGCCAAATATGGGTATAATACACACCTATTCTTTCAAGATGATGATGTTATGTTAAAGAAGAAAACCTTTTTTAAGATTTTAATTTACCAAAGATTAGTTAATGAAATTCTAAAAAGGGTTTTCCTCTGGCTCGTTCGTACCTGGTTATAGAAAGCCTCTACGAAGATTAGATTTTTAGTTCACTTTCATTATACCTACCTACAGTCTCTTTCATATCAAGCGACGTCTTCTAATTTCCATCGGGATTTCTCTTCAGGCAACAATTTATTTAAGGTATACACTTTCAGAGCAGGTACTTATACATTTGCATATAAGTATACCTATACTCCATAGTTAAATAAAGGTAAACAAAAAACCACGTGACTTAGTTAACCGACTACACGTAACAGTCTATTCAGTTATAATGCTACGTTACAGTTGTAGGTAGTCTTCAATTTAGCAACGTTATAATTCATTAATAACGTTGCTAAATTTAATAGTTCAGCTGTGTGTTTTTCCTTTTGAGGTATGGAACCCTAAAAACACACTATACTATAGCAAATAAAGAAAAATAAGCACTAGAGTGTGGTGTGAGATAGGGAGGCTTGTCCTCTCCAAGACTATTTAACTTGTACGTTAATCAGCTGATCGATGGGCTCAGTAACTGCCATGTCGTTTGTCATAATTCATTATAATAACGTCTACGTTAATAACATCAGTTATGCCGACGATAGGGTGTTGCTGAGTCCATCGCTCAGTGGATTAAGAAAACTGCTCAATATTTGTGAGTCATATGCTGTGCCTCACGGTCTGAGGTACAACGAGAAGAAGAGTATGTTTATGGTCTTTAGAGGCAATAAACAACTGGAGCATATATCACCTGTCTATCTGAACGGAGTACCTTTAGAACATGTCGCTCAGTTTAAGTACAGACGCCAGCACATCTAGCTACCCGAAACTGTAAAATTTTCCCAATCAACTTTGAACCTTATGCTTTAGCAATAAAGTTGAAAATCGATTAAAGAAATTGGACAGATTGCAGTAGCTTGATGTGCTGGCGTCTGTACCTAGGGCATATTGTGACAGAGCCCCTTAAAGATGATGCGGATGTCGAGCGGGAACGAAGAGCGTTGTCGGTGCATGTTAACATGGTAGTTCATAGATTCGCAAGGTGTTTAGTAGACGTACCTAAATGTGACACTGTTCAGAGCCTACTGCCAAAACTTTTACGCCATCGCTTTATGGCTCAACTACACCCAGCGGGCGTACAACGCAACGGCCTGGGACATTTTAGAAATGTCACAGTATTATACAGACAGCTACACATTTAACTATAACCACCCACCAATACCAGTATAAGGTGACTTCTGATTGTACGAAAAACCCGTGAAATACGAGATCAGCTAAAATTGGAAATTTACAGCTTCATAAGTCGCCGTGTGTACTTCATTCACAGTAGCCGATTATATGTTGCCATGCGTGTCCGATATCTAGATGTACCACAAATGTAAATGAAACGGAATTCACAATTATACATGTCCATTCAAACGTCAATTCTCTCTAATCATTCTGTTTGTTTTAATCGATTCCGATGAACTCAGTGGAGTGGGAATTGTAAATACTTCACGGTACTTGTATTTTAAGTTTTAACTAAAACCTTAATTCTAAACATATCATCGTGTGCCATCTATATATTGTATTTATAAAATTCAAAGTCCTGACTGACTGATATATCAACGCACAGCCTAAGCCGCTGGCCCTAGAGACATGAAATTTGGATGGTGTGTTCTTTGTGAAGAGTAGGTGTCCACTAAGAAAGGGTTTTTCGAAATTCCACCCCTAAGAGGGTGAATGGGGGGAGGGTGAAATTTCACGCGGACGAAGTCGCGGGCAGAAGCTTGTTGCATATTTATAACATTCACCAACATTCCCACTGCTGGGACACAGGCTTTTTTTCTGTAAGAGTGAGTGGGCCATAATCCACCACGAGGGTCAAGTGCGGGTTAGTGGATGTCACAAGTCTACAAATTTATGGTTTTAGGACATTTTTCTGTTCTTGTGTGTATAGGCCTAGTTTAGTAAAACCACTGTACCTGCATAATGGTAAATTGGTGCATATTTTTACCAAATCAAAGTGCAGATATAACTGACTGCCACGTTTGTCTAGTGGTCGCAGGAGCTACTGCTGGGCATAAGATCCTGGGTTCGATTCTCAGGTCGGTCAAAGTGTTCTTGGAATTTTCCATCTGGAATTTCCTAGTAGCCACCTGGAGGCTGGATTTATGTCCAGTTGACGGTAATTGGCTCTCCCCCTGTATTACGTAGGACTTCCACCGTTCGTTCCACCCGCTGAAGATCTCCCACCTGGACATGAGTTACCTTGGGTACCCTGGAAGTCTTTAAACAGACTCCGGACTCAGGTTGGCCGAAGCAAGGAAAACCTGTTCAGTTTGAGATTCATAGACGACTCCGCCTTGGAGTGTAGATGTGGTGCTGTTCCACAAGCGATGGGACACTTAATATCGTGTCCTGCGTGTCCTGTCAGCTGCACGTTACAGGAACTGGTGGAAGCTGGTGATGGCACCAAACAAGTAGCCGAATTCTGGGCCGAGTCCATTTAGATTGCTATCGACACGCTAAGACAGGACTTCAAGATAACTGCCGAAATGTGGGAGGTACAGGTCTGCCTTACCCTTTGGGGAATTCTAGCGTGATGCTATGAGGTTAAAGTATAGATAAAAAAAATTCAAGCTTATTAACGATGCAACGAAATATCTCCAAAATAGCTCACTATTGCATCCCAAGCTTTTACCAAAATCCATGTATAAACATTTTCTTTGGCCAACTCACAAAGGCAGCCAGCATTCACGGATGGACTCCTAATGCATACAAATCTCGTGTGTAAATCGGGCTACGTAAGTTCAACTTGGTTTAAACTGCAATCTATTACGTTTCATGTTTGTCTAAGTAGTGCATTGGCTAGAACTCACCGCTACGACCTCCGAACGGAGAACACGTCTAATAATATACTATAGCTACCTACCGATTATTATAACTATACCAACTATCATCTGTAGAAACGAAATTAAAGAATATTGTTATTTACGGAAGCCTTTAAATTCAAAGAAGAATCCGACCAACTCAACACGAGCTGCTCGTCAATAATAGCTCCGACAACTGTTCAAATTTTCCTTTGATCTTTTGTTTATTGAGTTTCAAACTAGCGAGCGTGTATCTTGCAAATATGTTTTTCATTCTTTGAGCTAAGTAGCTGATGCCTTTAAGTTGTAGGAGCTCGTAAAACGTTGAAGTAGTTTAGCAGATTTTTTACTGTCTAAAACTTTTTTAGTAGTTCTTTGGTTCCTTTTATATTCAAACTTTTTTCAATAATAGTACAGTCGGTGATAGCAGTTACGTGACCCACCTAAAAGTTAGACGAATTTGAACCTTCTGCAATTAGCAGTAGATAAATGTGTTATTCGCTGCTGCGTTGGTCTAGTAGTCGCAAACGCTACGCTGCTGACTACGAGGTTTTTTTTTATTCGAATCGCAGGTCGGACAAAGTGTTATTGGTTTCTCAGTAGCAGCCCGTAGTCTGTATTCATACCCGGTTGATGGCAATAAGTTTGCGTCCTATGACTTAAGGGGACTAAATGACCTAAAGCGCGGTCACTGTCGGACTGCATAGAAAAGAAAGAGAAGCGCGATGACACAGCGCTGGTAATTTATTGCAAAATATGAAGCAATTATCTATTTTTTACAAAAAATCTGTTGTTTGGATTCAAAAATTAAAACACTAGTGTTTCAGTATGTTGCTTGTAGAATAATCTGACAAAAAATCAGAATGATTGTATATTAGTATGGTTTTTATTGCGAAAATAAAGTTTTTAGATGTATCTTCAAGTTTTTTTTTCTATCGTATCATATTTGTTGTTTTATGTTTTCAACACACTATCTAACTAGCATATATACTGAAGAATATTATATATTTTTCTGATTTTGTTTATTGTAGTCGATCATATACTTTTAGGCATTATAAAACTTACGTTTTTTGCGTTTAGATCCCTTAAACGTAAATGGCGAAATATGGGTGAATACATCCATATTTCGCCAGAGGTGTACCTATAATAATAGGTACACCTCTGCCTAACCCGGGGGTATTACAGGCGTGTTGTTATGGTTATTGTGTATGGTATGTTGTTGTCAAAAATTTAAAATCAAATTCAAAATATTTTATTTCACATAAACCTACATGGGCACTTATGAAACATCAGAAGCTAGGTGCACGGTTCCAATTGGTTGTCTCCTATAGAAAAAGAAGTTTCACTAATAGCTTGACACAGTTGTAATAATTTAAGAGCTTTTAACAAAGTATAGCCCATTTCCTCTAAACCGTCAATTTCCCCAGCAGTTCTTTGCAACATCTAAAATAGTTTCCGAGAAAATTCTCCCAACGATATCGGATCCAATAAATTAAATAGGAATCCAGATAGCTGAACACGGTCATACAAATAGCAACAAACGCGGTAGATCAAAGCGATCATAAAAAAATAGAGCAATTTTATCTACACCTGACTTTTTGTATGAACTAACAGAAATATTTTGGTAAATTCCCTTTGACACATTTATACGTGCTAGCGTTAGGACGACGCATTGGCTTTTTTAGGGAAAAAATGGGGACACATTTTTGACAAAGGCCTGAGTAACTATACCAACATATGTAGTTGTCGTGTGACACTCACTTTTATTTGGCATGAAGCCTAGCCTAGTTGTATCTGTTTCTACTTTAACGGGACACAAAAATCCCACAGACACGAGCAACTATAAAAGGCTATAAAAAAGTGCGGAAATTGTACTCGCAACACGTTTTTCTGCAGATAATCGTTGTGCCAGCCGGGTCTCTATTGGAACCGAAATATCTTTAGGTATATGTTTATGACGGCGAGTGATGATTTAGTCGATTTATTGTAACATTTTTTAAAAGTTGTAATTGATTAGGTATTTTTAACCTGTGGTTTCGAATTTATTTCTTTAATGATATTTTTAAGTGGGTAGCACCGAATGGGGTTGTGAGTGTCATGGCGGCGGTGGCGACTGGCGATCACTTTTAAAGCGATCATCACACGGTGCACACGCACTAATCCATTGGCTCTAAATGCAAGTTTTACCATCATTAATTTGACTTAATGATTGTAATCATTAAATTTTATGGTTAAGAGTTTTGTTGCGATATTTGGGAGTAAATTAACTGCGTTATTTTACGAGTATTATTTTCCAAACACCTGCACGTACAGTCAACAAAAGAGTTAAGTACGCAGGATCGTCGGATATAGTTGATGTTTAGTAAGAAACCGATGGATGTTGTCGACTGAAATTTAATTTGATAAATGAGATGTTTGTTTTCTAATAATAAAATTAAATTTTATTCGAGAAAAACCCATCGGTTTCTTACTAAACTTGCAACTATATCCGACGATCCTGAATACTTATCTATTTTGTTGACTGTACACACCCATAATGACCAACAGATGACTGATCTAGCGACACGTGGTGTCTCAGCCGCTCGAACATCCGTTCTACACAAAAGTGTGTAATGTCAAAATAACAGCTTTTTACTAAATGCATATGAAAGTATAAACGATACTTATAACAACCATTTTTTAAATTTTTTTTTTAAATCCGTCTGTCTGTTTGTTCCGGCTTATCTCCGAAACTGCTAAACCGATTTTGATGAAATTTGTTATGGAGATACTTTTACCCTTCGAATGCCCGAGACAAAATGCCTTTTTAATTGTTTCTGTAATTAAGGCATTCAACCCGGTTAATTAAACCCCGGGGAAGGACATAGGCTACTTTTTATCAACATGCCACGCGGGCGAAGCCGCAGATGGACGTTAGTCAGAAATGAAACGACATAAGTATAAATATAATAATCAAAATGAATGAATATCTCTCCTTTGTGAACTAAAAATAATCACAGTGAACTTGAAGCGCCTGCTGTCGCCCAAGTTATATTTGCCTTAGGGCTGATTTTTCAATCATCTGATAACTTTATTCGAGGAATAATTTCGATATTTTGAGAGATATTTCATACAAAAACTGTCAAACGTCAATTTTATTCCTCGAATAAAAGTTATTTGGCGATAGAAAAATCAGCCCTTAGGTAATTAGTTACCGCAGACGCTCTTTACGCGCAGGTTTACATTTTCTTTTCGATTGATTGAAAAATGTGTGCTTCTACTAAATCACAATTATTATAAATAATCTATATCTATACATATAATAAAATCGTAGGAAAGTCAAAACTGTACATTGAATATTTTTTAAAAAGAATACTTGGGGCGTGATCTGCAATCGATTTCGAAGCCAAAAATATAGTTTTTAGAATTTTTGTCTGTTTGTCTGTTTGTCTGTATGTATGTCCGGGATAATCTCAAAAAGTACTGCATGGATTTACTTCAAATTTTGCATGAATATTACTAAGAGGTCGGGTCAACATATAGGCTACATATTATCACGCTATCACCTACGGGGGAGGAGCTGTGAATCTTTATTTTTCTTACGCATTCTGTGACAGCGTGTAATATAACGACGCATATTTAAATGTTGTTTTTGAGTAAGCCATGCTATAATCTAGCTTTACACTATAAAAACTACGCCATTTAAGTAACTTGGGCAGAGAAACATAGTTTAATGAATGTTAGTAGTATAAAGAAAATTTTGAAGCAGCGCCATCTATGAGATTTCATAAAAATCAAATGAAGTTACATGTTAACAATTTTTGGAAATTAATAATTTAAATTTGATCATGTTGGCGAGGTTAGTAGTTAGTTATTCTTAAAATTCATAGATGGTAATGTGCATTTTCTTCATAAAAGTTGTATCGTATAGTTCGTTTTGACAAATTCAAGGTCCAACAAAACCCTCAAAATCTTGAGCAGAGTTGAGGAAGACAATTTAAAAAAAATGCGGTATTAAGTATTACAAAAACGTTATGTTCATTGATGATGATCATTTCTCCATCAATTTCATGTTATTAGTACAAAATAAACATTGACTGTTAATACTTTTGTTCGGTATTTATCTGTGTGATTATTGCTTGGTAATTAATATATTTCCATGTCGTATACCTAATTATAAACTTAAATGTGATATAAAATGTCACCTTCTCGACGGTGAGCAAAATTGGGATGACACCCTCGCGGAGGCGAGCGTCAGTGACGGTCCCAGCTGCATGCGTCATCTGTTTGCCGTCATCTTGGTGTTTTGTGGAGTCGCGAACCCGGTAGCTTTGTGGGAGAAGTATCGCCATCATCTGTCCGAAGATTTTCTACGAGCTTTGAGGCGTGCTACTGGAGACGAAGTCAAAGTAACTGATGAACGCGTGCTGAACACCTGTCTCAGTTCACTTCAAGATGTGGTCATTTCTATCGGCGGCAATCCACTGATCGAATATGGGTTACCAGCTCCCCAATCATCACCGCATCAAGACCGTGGAAATCGGGAGTATAACGCTGAGATAAATTATGATCCGGGCGAAATGACCACCATACGAAATGACCATGTCGCTTTGTTCTCTTCAGAGCAAAAACAAATTTATGACACCGTCCTTGAAAGCGTTGGGCAAAACCAGGGTAAAATGTTTTTCTTGGATGCTCCTGGTGGAACAGGAAAAACATTTGTTACCACTGGCATACTTGCAGAGGTCAGGAGGCAAGGCAAAATTGCTATTGCTGTAGCGTTGTCGGGAATCGCTTCCACACTGCTTCCGAATGGCATAAAAGCACATGCCATGTTTAAAATTCCCATCGATTTAGAGAGCGCCGAAACGCCTGTTTGTGGTGTGTCACGTAACAGCGATAAGGGACACGTGCTCAAGGAATGCTCTCTGATCGTATGGGATGAGTGTGCGATGGCCAATAGGAAGGCAGTTGAGGCCGTGGACAGAACCCTGCAGGACATCCGCAGGAACGAACATTTGACGGGTGGTGTCACAGTTCTGTTCAGTGGCGATTTCCGGCAAATGCTTCCCGTGGTGACGCGGGGATCGAGGGCTGACGAGGTGAATGCTTCGTTGAAACGATCTTCGTTGTGGTCACGAGTTCGTACGCTGCGCTTGACCATTAATATGAGAGCTCGGCTCGGCGGAAATGCACATGCTCAAGAATTTTCCGATGTCCTTCTAAGTCTTGGCGAAGACACTCTACCAGAAGAGAGAGGTGGACAGGTGGTGCTTCCAGAGTCTCTCGGTAGAGTGGTATCCAGCTTAGAAGAACTCATTCGCCGTGTGTGCGGGGACATCAGTCGTATACCGCACCAGCAGAATTCTTGGGTGTGTGAGCGGGCCATTTTGACACCCAAAAATGATCAGGCTGCAGCAATTAATGCATGCATTCTCTCTGAAATTGAGGGGAATGAAGTGGTCTACACTTCGATAAACACTGAAGTGGTCGAGCAAGATGACGTCACCCATTATCCCGTGAAATTTCTGAACTCCCTGTCAGCAAGTGGACTTCCAGCGCATACCATCAAGCTGAAGGTCGGTGTCCCGATTATGCTTCTTCGGAACCTATCTCCTCCGAAGTTGTGTAACGGGACCCGCCTTAAAGTCATCTCGTTCCACAGACACACCATTGAGGCGGAAATTCTTCATTCTCGGTTGTGGCGTCGGCGAGGCAGTATTTATACCACGCATTCCCCTCATACCTCATAACTTCCCGTTCCAGTTCAAGCGCGTACAGTTTCCCGTGAGTGTTTGCTTCGCGATGACAATCAATAAGTCGCAGGGGCAGACACTAAGGGCGGCGGGTGTCGACCTCAGGACGAGTTGCTTCTCACACGGGCAACTGTACGTCGCTTGCTCCCGCGTCACCAGTCCTGACTCTCTTTACATTTTGGCTCCTGGCAGCATAACTATCAACGTAGTTTATAGGGAAGTGTTGTAAGGTATGATACCTTTGTACGTATTTTTACTCTTTTGTGTCCTGGAATGTATTCCTGCATTATTTTCTCTCATTTCCTTCAGTCACATCTTATGACTGAACTCAGCAGGATTCCCATATAACTCTCTTCACTTGCTTCGCTTGCAAAAAAAACTTATATTTTAATGCTATTTTAAAAGTTGTTTACTTATAATGCTATAGCGACGTACGTATCTTACGTATTTTTGGTGCTGTAGAGCCTTCACGCAGACGACGTCGCGGGCAGCAGCTAGTATAACATAAATCTGTGACATGGAAACTTCCTGAATATAACTTAACATAATAGCAACAACGACTCAAAATCAATTTTGCGGTTTCAGAGCAGCAGGATTAGAGGCCAATTGGACTCCCCTTATCTTCTCAGCAAAATAAGTATTGGATGTCCACGCCAAAAGAACTCTCTTCCAAATTGTTTTCTCCCGAACCAATTATGGCAAAAATACTTTTATTAAAAGGGCATGTCGTCTGTACAACGACATGATTTCATTAAAAGCAAATCAAGATTTAGATATTTTTCACCTTTCTCTACCCAAATTCAAATTTAGTAGGTACTTATTAGAAATATTTTGGCATCGAAATTTAAATAATAATAATGATGTTATATGTTATATAATATTAAATTGTAATTTCTGTAAACTTAGCGGTGTGAAATTCTGATTGTTGTTACACTTAGTTAAATATAATTATTTTGCTTGTACAGTAATCTGTGGAAACTGTGTCTAGATTGTGTTGAACTAATTTTATACTTATGTTTGTTATTGCATCTGTTTGTTTCCCAAATAAAATATATATATATTTTTAATGTAAGCCCAGCGATAAAAAAGTCTAATACGGGCTCTTTACACAGGTGACTATAGCCGCACGATTTTCGCCGCACGGCTAGGCTGCAGGTGACTAAAATCACAAGTTCCAAAGTTAGAGTAGCAGGTTTCGAGTTTGTCGTGCGACGACGACGACAGGTCATATGCGAGGTGTGATTAGAAAATCGACCGTGAAAATGCTCAGTCGCAGGGGTCGACCGCCCCATGAAGGCCAGCATTTTGATACAAAATGAACTAAGTAGTCGCCTGCGATTTTATATCGACTTGTGTAAATGCGGTAGCGAATCGGCTTGTGAGGCGATTTAGTAAGCGACCAGCCGCACGGCGAAAATTGCCCTTGTGCAAATCCCCTATAATACAGTTTTATGGCATTTTCTCGTCGGCAGTTTTTCTAAAGGGATTTATGGCTATGTTTATGTCTCAATAAACGCTACATCCCATCAAAGGGCTTGGTCCAATTGTTGCCATTTTATAGTTGTGGGCAGATAACCAATGAATATCTGAGTCGGTCGCCTTCATGCATACTAATATAATATCAACGCATGTAAATGTCTTGCAGCTAAGAATAAATTCTTCTTTATTTGTATTATAATACTACGTAGGAGAAAGTAGTGTAAGAATACTCGATACGTGCATGTACTTAAGTGGTACCTAATAGTACTTACATTAAGTAAGGTGATAGAGGAGCGAGACAGAGGTCGTCTGTACCTACGAAGACCGTCTGTGGCATTATTGACTTGAGCCTACGAAGTAACTTGAGCCTATAATTAACTCGCACATTATAACCTAAAATGTTAGTACCTACGTGGAAAGATTTCATCCTTGCTAGTAATTCTGAGGTCTTTCGTTCACGACGCTACTCAAAAGAAACTTGTTACAAACTGAAATCACCAAGGGTTTACATACCATATATATACTATATAGCAGTGCTGTGTCATTCTGGTTACCCCTAGGTGACTTTTGAGTAGAGTCGACAGAAACAAAAAACTGGCCAAGTGCGAGTCGGACTCGCACATGAACGATTCCGTACCACCGTACAATATTTAACACTAACGAGTTTGCAAGCAGCGAGTTCGCAACGACGACGAGCGATTACTCGCTTGAATACGTAAACGTATGTACAGACGCCAGCACATCAACCTACTACAATCTGTCAGATTTCTGTAATAGATTTTCAACTTTATCGCTAAAGCATAAGGTTCAATGTTGATTGGGAAAATTTGACAGTTAGGTGTAGGTTGATGTGCTGGCGTCTGTACCAAGCGTCAGTCTCTCAGCGAATGTTCTGCCGGCCATGCGAGCGTCGCTGAGCGAGTACTCTCTTACTAGCGCAGAGTCGAAGAGCATCGAAGCGTTAATCTGAAACTTCACATAGAAAATTCACCCTTATCTCCACAACGTAATGCACGCGCACCAATCAGCGTTGGTCGCGCTCAGACGCGCGAATTCCGCCGAAAGCGCGCGAATTCACGCTTCTTCTTTTTATCTCAGAAGAAATACCTGCATTACGTTGTGGAGATAAGGGCGAATTTGCTATGTTAAGTTTCAGATTAACGCTTCGATGCGCTTCGAATCTGCGCTAGTATGAATTGACCCTTACTTCTCGCTGCAATAAACGAGTTCTCGCCGGCGCGGCGGTGAAAACAGTTAGCAATCAACTATTAATATATTTTAATGTATCTCTTTTACTTTCACGAGACCTACACACCCTTTGTACGTATCTTAAGCAAGTAAATTGTCAATTTCTCGTCGGCGATGGAACAGAGGTGCCTTAAGAGCTTTTAAACTATTTAATGTGATGAACCTACCTACGCAGCTTGTATTTTTTTTCTCATTTTCACACATTTTCACAATTAACCTGTTCTAGGTTGAACCACGGATGACCTGTACGAACTTGAACGAATTTGTACTAGAATTGGTATCCATTTCACACTTATTTTCGTGTAAATGCGATTAGATTCATAACTAGAAATCTGTGAGCCTGTTGAATACTTACTAAAAATTCTCTCTTTGAGCCAAGGCTACGTTAACCTATCAAAACGAAATTCCACACTCCTATTTATTTAATTTTAACATAAAATAACATCACGCCTTAAACCCTGAAGGGTTAAGCAGGCGGTTAGATACCTAATTAGTACCTCCACATTTCGCCCGTTATCTTGTAATGGAATTTCTCAGTAGCAGCCCGGAGTCTGGATTGGTGCCCGGTTGATGGCAATAGGCTTACCCCCTAATACATGGCTCCAACACACACGTACAGACGCCAGCACTTCTTTGATAGATTTTCAACTTTATCGCTACAGCATTAAGGCTCAAGATTGATTGGGGAAATTTGTCAGTTTCGAGTAGCTTGATGTACTGGCGTATTTACCTAACTGGAGAAATGTGAGTGTTCATACCATAGATATATGAAAGAAGGAGATATGCCCGGTAGTTGAAAATGTATCGGAACCCGATGTCGCTAGGTTGGCCCCACCACCGCGCCACTACTACACATGTAGTTCAGCAAAAGCAATAGATACGAAGTCGCGCACACACTTGCAATTCATAAATCAGAACGTACAACACAATCAATTATAAACCTTAACTCCTCAAACACAACGTGCATTTACAATGCACCGTACAACTTACTCACACAAAAACATCTATCGCTATCGTTGTGCTGTGCAAAAGCCATTTATTTTACATATACGCTAGTGATTGACTAAATCGGAAAGTTATCGATTCTTCCATTAATTATTGTACTAAAAATAATGTACGGTCATGAATATAAAATAAATAAAAAACGATATGTCCAGAGCATATTATATTATAAATCAATAAAATGTAGCTAAAAAAAATAATTGAAGTAAATAAAAAAGTTAATATTATTTTACATCTTCTCAAGGGTCTACCAACCGGATTTAAACGTCATCTTGTCAGGTCTTCTATAAACCGGGTTAAAACGGTTGACAAATTGAAAAATTAACTATAATAGCAATATATTCGTTGGGCAATCGACATTGTTGTCGATAGCCTACGTTAGTAGACATTACCAACTACATCACTATCTCGCCGCAAGACACAGCGGCTGTACTATGCGACGCTCGGCGAAAATAAAGTATCGTTTTGTAATGTTTACATTGCTTGCCCAGTCACTTGACGACATACTTAGTGGTTAGTGGTTAAGAAGCAATGTATTTGCTGCAAAAATAGTACAGCCGCTGCGATATTTGAAAACAAAAATAACGTAGTAAAAGCAAGAAATATTTTACCATTTGTTGTTTTTCATGATTTTAAAGACAAATACAGTAAAATACTTTTACTTATATATGGTAAGTGATTCCATGAGATACGAAGTTTTTATTTTGACTTCGGTTTTTACAGGAAACCACTGAACAACTCGGCATTTTTATATTTTATCACGATCACGGTCGAAAGCGCACTAGTTCGCGGAGACGGCCATTTGCCGAGTACAGGCCCAATTTGCCCATGGCGCGTGGACACAGACACGCCCCCTTGCCACTTCTCCTGTTTTTTACATTTCTATGGTTCATACTAAGGTATCCGTCTACCTAACCTTTCGGGGAATTACAGGTGTGGTGTTTATGTTATGATCTCTAACAAAAAACAGCAAACCAATATTGTATTTGCATTGCCCTAACAGGGTATGAACCCTGTGTGTGTGTGACAGTTATTGTAAAATGTATGATATAACTGAGAGCAAATATATAAATTATCTAAATCCACTACCTTGTTAGTCGCTAATTGAACAGTAGGTACTCATTTATGTACTAGGAATTTAATCATCAATTAATAAGAAGGAGAAGGCTTGAATTTGAAAGTGAAGACTAAGTCCTTTGTTTGTATAAAACTAGATAAGTTTGTTAGTATATTGAGTTAGTTTTTATCTGTGAATTTGTCCAAAAGATATAGAAATATTTTGTTCGTTTTTTCAGTCACTGTCAAAAGTTGTAGTGCTTGTCTCAAAAATTGTCTCGAAACGAAAAAAATAAGGCAAACATTTTTAGCCCTCAGTCGCAACATTTTAGTTTCATGTAGGTACTCGTATCTAACTTTTCTAAGCATTGGTACAGTCACAACTATTAGCCTAGTTTTATTACTAATTTTGCCTGTTATGTCTTGCCAAGACAAAACAAAAGAGATTTCTGCAAACATGTAATACGTGTATGTATAGGTATAAGTCAGGACCTGAGGCTGGGCCTGGTCAAGTCTACAATGGCAATGCCTTATATTTCACATTTCAACAATATTCTAAGAAAAAAAAAAACAATAATATAATAAATTAATAATTATGTAGAAAAGCAGTTTCCTCCGAAATCGAAACAATAGAAAACTGCGAAACTGCCTTTCTGCTTTTTTTTTATTACAAGATATAAACTGGCGACAAAAAGATATAATATAGTGGTGTACGCAATTGGGGTGTTGGTATTGGTCTCCATTGTGATCGATGGTTTAAAAATCACTATTTCATTAATGAACGTGGCTCGATTTTTTTTTGGCTTTATTGTACCGTGATCCGTTCCCACTTGGCCAGAGGATGGGCCAGAGGGAACAAAAAATACTCTTTTTTGACGGAATTGGAGGAATTAAACGAATTCCGGACATCGACATTAATTATTGGTCGCGAAAGTATTTCGGAGCGGGAAAGCCAATTAGTCAATTGTTTGGGAGGAATTGTTAAACCGTCATCAACAAATTTTGTACCAATTAGTTCGATGTCGGAGCTTATGTGATATTAAATAAACGTTCAATCATTGAAATAAATTATTTTATAAACAACTTTGGTAATTTGGTATACAGCGAAGTACAGACGTCAGCAAAATTTCTTTAATAGATCGCTAAAGCATTAGGTTCAAAGTTGATTTGGAAAATTTGACAGTTTCGGGTAGCTTGATGCACAGCACATCAAGCTACTACAATCTGTAAAATTTATTTAATATATTTTCAACTTATTTTCAGGGGTCAGACATCTAGTAAATGCCGGCGCCATCTAGTTAAGATATCGATCAAAAAAAGTGTCATGCAAAAATTTCTTAGAAGATCCACTTACAAGGATCCTTTGGTGCCTGAATGTCATTAACAGGGGGGTTTTTAGTAAACATTCGTGAAATTGTCACAGAAATTGTATTGAACAAACTTTTTTTTTTTTTTAATTAAATAGGTTTCAAACCAATTACAGAAATTAAAGACACCTATAAGATAAAATATAAAATTATCAAGTAAGAAGTCAAAAAGTTAACAACACTTTCAGAAATCCCTCTCACAGTACTCTCACCACACAAAATCTTCTTCCCTTCGTCCGCAAACAGATCGTTTGTTCAATTAGAGTCCAAGAGATCATTAAGTGCGGGCAGGGTACATAGTACTGGTTACTTAGCACGCGAAACTGTGCAATATGGTGGCGCAGCAAAAAAAAAATGGCGGCTTTACTTAGTAAATTGTACCATTTTACAGAAATAAATACATATCATTTCAATTAATTTCATCATGGTTAACAAAAGTTGCGCAATTTTGCAGCAACGTGTTTGAAACATGTTGCGAGCAATACGGAGTATTGCAGTGTTGGAATGGTGGGTGCAAAAATCAAATGATATTGGATGCAATGTTTAGGTATCCACTCTGGTTCAACTTTCATTTTCATATTATTAAGGCACTTGTCGCGACGGCCATAAGCGATTACTCGTGGTAAGCGTATGTATCAACCGTGAATCTCTCAGCAAGTGTTGAGCCCGTCAAGCGAGCATCTCTGAGCGAGTTCTCTTTTATAGCACTTGTGGTTGCGACAAACGGGTACTCGCGGGCGGTGTGAGCCATCAAATTTTAAATTAAGTATATTTATTTATTTATTTGAGGGGCTTGTGGCTAAGTAATAAAAGCCGCACGGATCTATCGATCAGGTTAAGCTACGCTTGCCGCGGTTGGTCCGTGGATGGGTGACCATCTTTACATACCAAGACCCTCCGTGCCTCGGAAATCACGTTAAGCCTTTGGTCCCGGCTGTCATTCGTAGATCTTTGACAGTCGTTACGGGTCGTCAGAAGCTCGAAAGTCTGACATTCTGTCTTACCAAGGGGTATCGTGTTACCCAGTAACTGGGTTGTGGAGATCAGATAGGCAGTCGCTTCATGTAAAACACTGGTATTCACTGCATCCGGTTAACACTGGAAGCCGACCCCAACATAGTTGGGAAAAGGCTAAGCAGATTGATTTGATTTATTTAATCCATATCCATGTTAGTACTAGCTGCGCCCCGCGGTTTCACCCGCATAAGTTTCGAAAGACACGTGGCGCCATCTATTATCATAATAACGTTATTGTTGTTTTCCTCAGGAACAGCACTTTTTTTCGGGATAAAAGGTACCCTATGTCCGTTTCTGTACACCCGACAACGTATATGCAAAATTTCAGGATGATCGGTTCAGAGGTTTAGGCGTGAAAAGATAACAAACAAACTTACTTTCGCATTTATAATATTAGTTAGGATATTTATATGAATTACTTTTACTGACACGACGAAGACTTAGCCTTTTGTACGTTTCTTGAGCGAGAAAGTCTTTGATAGGTAGTCACTTCCTCATCGGTGGTGGCATAGGTGCCATTTTACGGTTACGCGACACCACGCAGCAAAACACGACGGCGACCACGTTACGTGTATTATAGTCATAGCTTTAAGGTTTTTAATATGTATTAGTTTATTATAGTATAAGATTATGTTGTGTATTTTATCTATGGGCCTTAGCTGCCTGATAATTAAATGATTATTATTATTATTTACGAGTAACAAGTAAATATTAAATGTTTTCAATCGTATCTTTGTATGATTGAAAACATTTAATATTTGCTTGTTTAGCGTGTATCGTAGGTATTTACAAAGGTACACGTGTCACGGCTTGTATGTACTACTTCAAGATGATTTCAGTATTCCAGAATTTCTCCGAAGACGTGGGTGCTTTTATTTACAAATACAAATTTGTCGTTGCTTAAAGGAAAATTAAACAGTACAAATAATTTCTTAACTTTAAGCAACGTTTATATGTTTTTGCCTTTATTTTCTGAAGTCAGGAAGGTTTTCATCTTCTGGACGTTTGAAGACTTTTGACTTTATTCTGTGAATAGAAGCGAGTAAAATTTACATGTGCCTACTAGGTACATTATTTAGCCCTCTCACGCATGACTTCAAAAAAGGAGGTTCTGTATTTGACCCATATGTATGTCAAAAAACGAAAATGCGTAACCAACGACACCGGCTTCCGAAATTAAAGTTATTTATCACTTTGTAGTGTTTTGACATTGGAAATGTCTTTTCGTTCGCTCCAGAGTGTAGGCTCCGATTTCACGAAAAAGTGCGATTCCTTACATTGAATTCGATCCGTAAAGATATGATAGTCAAGAAAGGCTCAAAAGACGCGTATTCACGAGTGCTGTAAGGTGCAAAAAGAATTATTCGAGAAAGTCAAAAACGAAAAAAGTTATGGCTGAAATAGTGAAAAAAATCACAGATCTCGTGCTCTACACGACCTTCGGGGTACATTGGAAATGTAGGCAGGCTTTTCATTTTGTACGATGCCTAATCTAATAGATTTAGACCTAATAGATTTTATTGCAAGGGTGTAGAACTGTAGACCCATGCTATAAATTGAATCACACTAATATTATAAGGCCTATGTCCAACAGTGGACGTCTTTCGGCTGAAATGATGAATATTATAAAGGCGAAAGTTTGTGTGTGTGTGTGTGTGTGTTTAGGTTGGTATATGTTTGTTTCTTCTTCTTAAAATTTTGTATGTAGGTAGCTGACACCCTGGATTAACATATAGGCTACTTTTTATCCCAATATTCTCACGGGATCGAAACTTATGCAGGTGAAACCGCGGGGCGCAACTAAAAAAGTTTCTGAAACAGAGCTTATTGCCAACATTAAAACAACCAGTCGTAACCATGATAATTATCATCCAAACGAGTGTTTGTTGTACAAAATTTCATTATGCGATTCGCGCTCGATATTTTGAAAACGAAGAATCGTTTCCAAAATATCGAGCGCCAAAATCAAAAATTCGGAAAATATTGAATTTTTTTTTCACTATTTCGGTCATAACTTTTTCTTTTTTGACTTTATCGAATAATTATTTTTTTTATTTTTTTTTTGTTACAGCTCTCGTGATACGCGTCTTTTGAGTCTTTTTAGAATATCATATCTTCACAACTCTCTGAGATATAAGGGGATCGCTCTTTTTCGTGAAATCGGAGCCTATACTGACTGGAGCGAACGAAAAGACATTTCCAATGTCAAAAAAATCTAAATATTTCCGAATTATTTATTTTGGCGCTCGATATTTTGGAAACGAAGAATGATATCGAAAATTTGAGAAAAACTCCTCTAGACACTTTAGTCAGCTACAATTTGAGCCTAAAACAAAGACGATCGGGTTAAGGGTTTGCCCTGTAACCTAACCTTTTTGAAAAAAGTCAGAATTACATTATCGTTCAACGTTGTAGTTTTATTTTGTAACGTTTTCCTTATCCCAACTTTCTCGTCGCTCGGCGACAATATTTTTTCGAATTCCGTAGATTCATTTCCATTGTGCTCGATAGTCGTGTGAGGCACGAAATCTGTTTTTTTTTTAAATCGGTTGTTTTCTTTGCATTTTTTGTTTTTTTTTTTTAATTTTCACTGGATCCTTCATGCTCTATTGGATGCTAAAATCCTCATGTACCGCGGAGGGTAATGTCGGACTTCTGCCTGACTAATGTCGGTTTTATAGTCAGCCGCCGATTGTGAGCCGGCTCACTGTGAGCCCAAGTGTAAACGTGAAGTCATAATAGCGTGTTATCGGTTCGATGTGAGGCCACGTACAGTAAGGCATCAATTTTGCATAAGCATATTAAAGTTCAAATTGCTGTGATAATACCGGCCGCCTCGCGCCGCAGGCCACATCTGTGTGTGTAAGTCGAACACGCATTGGCTAGCGTGAGCGTCACAGTATAAATATCTTTCTATTGTCCTAGCGTCGAACGAAACAAAACATATCGTCGCTTTTACGCACACGGTACTACGTAATTACACTAACCTTGGTGGGTTCATACTACTGCTCAAATTCACTTCATCATAGCAAGTATAGATAGCTGGTAACGTAACCTAATGGTTTAGCAAACGTGAAAGTCTGGGTTCCAATCTCGAGATGAGACTATTATTTTTCTTTTCAACAACTATCTTTTTCGTTTTTTTTTTTTTTTGTTATTCAATAGAGATAATAAAGGAGAATAACAATGTAATAATTTTTATGTTTTTATTATTATATTGTTATGCTTATGTTATATGGGGTTAAAAATAAAAATGTTTTATACTTAAGTGATTTCAAAATGTTTATTCGTTATAAACAGTCATATTTATTAGGACTTATTGCGGTTATAGCTTAAGTATTCATTTTCATTATGAAAAGAAGATTGAAACTAAACCTCAAAATAATCCTTATTAATACGGATATGACACAATTTTATTTTAATATTACTAAAATCAATTTATAACTTAATACTTTGTATAAATGTTCTTGTTTATTATTTCCAATCAAATATTATGTTTTTGAGCTGGTTTTCGTTTGCACGGCGAACGCTTCGTAAACACTTGTTGAATAATTCGGCAAAATATCTCGGAAACCAATTGTTTCATATTCACTGACCAGCTGGGCCTTCCACTTCGCTTTCGACTGGCAAAGCTACCCTCTTCCTTATATCTTTTGACCCTCCGACTCACAGTAGGTAATTTCTCTAAAACAAAAAAGGAATACTGTTAAGCTACTAGCAAAATTATAAAATATTATTACTATTTTGAAACAAAATTATTTTGAAAATAGAAATGTTACAAAATGATTATATATTATAATATTATGCTTAATATTATATTCATCATTCCAAAAGTAAATAAATATACTTTAGGAAATATTATTATTTTTTTTCTATTTAGGGCTTATGGTAGGTAAATATAAAACGTTTAAAAAAATAACTACAAGGATCATCATTTATACTTTAATTAGATAAATGTTCGATAAAATAATGAAATCATAATACTCACAGTCAGTCCGGTTTCATCAAATATTTGTTATATAATAATAAGTCCATATTTACGCAGCGCGATAATATCAGCAGCTATCATCTCGATATTTAAATTTGCTTGCGTTTCAAAATGAACTACAACAACGCTAATAGATTAAACACACTTCACATATCAAATTATCCACCAACCAAGAAGCAACAACATTCTATTTAGTCGGGGACTAGCGGTGAATGAGTTAAGCATCTGTCTACCTTATGTTTTATTTATTTAGATTTCTGTGGGTATAATCATAAAGTTTTACGAACTATGTGAACAAGACGAACATGACATGGAACTATATTCGTGTAATATGCGAGTGTGTGTGTCTAATTACTCATTAAAAGAAGGTCGTAAGTCAAACTAAACGTCAAGCTATTGCTTTGTGACTTTGCCTATGGACTTTTGGAGCCTACTGTACATACTAACACGTACAGTCGTAAAGTGAGTACGGGATGGCTAGTGGAACGCATTGTGTCTTACGCCTATGACACTACTACACAAATGATATTAAAGCGCACTGTTAGATTTTCAGCGCTCGGCTTAGCGCCGAAAGTTAAAAATCCAATAGTGCGATTTTATTTAGGCATTTATTTAGGCGCCTAGTGTTAGTGAAAACGCGCGCATGTCTCCAAGCCTGTACATATACTAGATCTAAAATGTTCCTATTTTTGTCCACAGATACGTCTAAACTGCGTGCGCCGCCATAAAGTGCGCTTCGAGGAGATCTCATCAGTGAGACCGAGCATCAATTCGGACCCAATCCCTCATTGGGCTGACCATTCCATAGACGAGAGGACTGTGAAAGCCTCTCACAGCTGCGAAATATTCGTGCTGAATACTCCAAAGAGGAACTTTAGGTAGCATTCAGTAGTACCTGGAAGATTTGTTCAGGAAAGTGAGTTTTAAACTGAAAAATAAAAGTGAGAATCTATTTTTGTTACTATAGTTGGTCGGTGTTTCGAGTGGTAAATATAAAAATATTACAAAAAGGTTGTGAACAAAATATTTTCAAAGAAAGAATATTGTACAAAAAAATTTTGAGAGTGGAAAACTGATTAGTTTTTAGAGTATTTTGTAAGGTAGAGTTGTGAGTAAATCGGATATAACCAACATCTTCTGACTGTTGTGAGATTCCTGATAAAAATATGGTATTGTGATACATTGTACTTTTATTTGAAAAGAGCTATCGCAAATGATTTGAAAATAAGATAACAATGTGATATAAAAAATTACATAGACCTTTTTGTTTTCTTTTTTAATCTGGACGCAAAACAAAATGTAAAGTTTGGAGTTGCACCACATACACATAAATAAAATTAAAAACTATGTCATGCTAAAACATTAATAATGAAAATTGAGATGTTAAAATAGTTACCTTTTTATAGAATAAAACTGACATGTGACACACATACATGCTACTTTTATCCAAAAAGTATTGTAAGCCAACGCGTTTAAAGAAAATTCTTGTGTCTGGTCCATTGAAGCAAAAATTATGGAAGGAAGAATGACGTAAAAAAAGGCTTTCCTATATCATTTTAGTTTTAGAAACTGATTTCTACTAAATATCTATTGAACTAAGTTTTTGTTCGTAGAAATCAGAACTTGGTCTCTCTTAAAGATGCTAAGAAATTTAAAAATAAAGCTCTCAATTAGTAAAAATTAAAGTTTTATAGCTTTTGTCCCGTTATACAATATAGTTCTTCAGATTTGTCATGAAAAAAACCGATGGGATATTATGAAAGAAATTGGTTTCAGCAAGTACAACACTATTATTTTGTATTGGGTTCCAAGACTTCATTTTATAAAACGTTTCTGATAATGGTTTTGCAGTAGACATGTTCGTGTTTAGTCATATCTTTATTTAGGCTTGTCACCACAAAATAAATACGTGTTTTTGAACGTACTTCATTATCGCACGTCCTACTCTGCACACATAGCGAATAAACTGATGCGGGTGGTTCGGCTGTGATGTTACATCACCGCCGATTTTATAACGTTTGAGGCACTCGTTGATTGCGTTATTCTCTAGATCATAAAAGGTTCAAGTGAACAAACCTTCTTGTTATCTTTTGTTTTAAGGTTTTAATTTTTTTTAATTTCAAATAATAATGGAATGCAGTTCAAACAAGATTTACATTTTTTTTTGTGGCCAGTTCTTTTTCTAAAGAGTTTTCTTAAAGTTGATACAGTCAGCTTGTTCCCTAGACTTTGTTGAGTACTGTATGTAGATCCCTGACATTGACCTGAAGGCCGATTCTCGTACTTAAAAAACGTTCAAATTCAAGTCGCAATCTCATCTCAGCGACAATCAATGTCAAAAACTTGTCAATATTATGTAAATTCGTTGTATTTTTGACAGATTGAGACTGAAATTAGAATGCGAATGTTCTTAAAAATACGAGAATTGCACCTCTGATTTTTGCGACTCGAATGCAGTGCCGACAAAGCTGTACCAAATATGTATATTGCATTTACTTGTATTCTGTCCTTTGTATTGCCAAATACTTTTAAGTGTGCGTTAAGTAGATAGTTATCTTTTCGAATGTAAAGAAAGAAAATGTGGTTGTAGCTCATGGTTTCTGAAAGCCTAAGTATTGAATTTATAAAGTTTGTGAGTGCGTTTGTATGTTTGTTACTTCTTCACGCAAAAACTACTGAACGGATTTGGATAAAATTTGACACATAGATAGTTTATATCCAGAATTAACACATAGGATACTTTTTATTCCCACGGGATCAAAACTTATGCGGGTGAAACCGTGGAGCTAGTCTGTTATAATTCTCATGTCAAGTTAGTTGATCGACTGTTGTTATTTCAATCAATCACAGCGGCTAAAGCTACCGTTTCCTAAATGAGCGATGGTCGCCTCACAGCGTTCACAAATTAGACAATGTACTGGCGAATGACGTCACTAAAACGTTACTTATGAAGGTAAGCTGCATAGCTATTCACAATCTTCCGACACCCTATCGTATCGAAAATGACACATTTCGATAACTTGATTTGCCTTGCCCCCGACTGCAAACAGCTGTCGGAAGAATAGTGGTCGTCTATTATTTCATTTAAACTGACAAAATTTTCGGGTTTTGGACTTGTGAACATCGTTTAGAGGACTCCTACGATAAAATTGATTGATGTTCGATACGGTACGGAAGCGTATCGAGTGGTTGTGAATAGTCGATCTGGTGTGTCTTCCTAGAGAGCGTTTTTGACGCCGCGCCGTAAAGTCATGCCCGCTGCTGTCATTTTCATGACAGCCGTCGCTGCAGCCGTTATGTGGCGGCCACCGCTTACTAGGAAACCATAGCTTTAGTATGACATTGGTGCAGAATCTGTTGTTTGCAAACTAAACTAAAAAGTTCAGTGCATCTTTTTCTTTCTATTTCATTACGAAAAGGACAGAAGATAAAATTTAGTTTAGTCCTGTCAAATTAATCAGCGCCTGAGGTAAATTGACACATTTTTAGACAATTTTTTTTTATCACGTCTAAACGTATCTATGGAGTATCTTAATTTGACAGGACTAAACTAATATTTATCTTCTGTCCTTTTCTCAATGAAATAGAAAGAAAAAGATGCACTGAACTTAAATTTAGTTTAGTTTGTGAACAAGGGAATCGGCACCAATGACGGTGTGTTTTAGTGGTTACTGTCGGATATCTAAAAGACGCAATGATAACAGTATTGCTTATCAGTATGCTCATTTGTCCAATGTATTTTGTGCCAAAACTATATATAATTAAAAATATTGTACATAATTGTAAATATTTATATAGTAATTAAAGAGTATTGTCGACGTTTTCATCGAATCGGCAATTACTAGAAAAAATATCCTTGTTGTACCAATTTGTTACATCTCTAATGAACATAAGTCTACATAAGCTAGACTGTATCATGTAATGTCGAAAATTGTATATAAATAAGTATTTGGGAAAATAAACTTCTTATTGCTAATTGGTCTGTATTTATTTACAATTAAGCAATACCTGGAAATAGGTGTGTCCATAACAACCGAAAAGATTTCAAAAACATATTTAGATATATCTCCTGTTATTTGTTTTTTACGCTCAGACGAAAACCCAATTAAAAAAATCGAAACGAATGTGAAAGAGACTCTAAAATAGAGGCGTCCACTAAGGTTCCAATATAATAAAAGAATTTTACGAACCCGAGATGAATGAAAAAAAGCTTCATTCATTTTTTCTCGATTCCCATAAAATCCAAATAAAAAGTCATTTATTGAAACTAGGCTGAGAATCAGCACTTTTAGAACGTCAAAATTTCAAAAGTCCAGGCACCCAAAACGGCCGCCCTTCATCACTTTCTAGTGCTTTCGCTGGGGAAAAGAAGTGGCGTAACAAACTCCCCGGCAATAAATAATATTTCAATACCTATCAATGATGATGTCTGCATCAATACGTTTAATGGAAATCTACAGAAACAAACTTATTTCTATAAACTACCGTGTAGGTACTTTTGGCTTGGAATTTCTCAGTTTCCTCCCAAGGGTGTCGTGTAAGGTGACGAAGGGTCAGGTATAGTATAAGGACGGTACGGAGATAAATCTGGGGTCCCTAAGGAATCTGAAGGTCAGACGGTGGTACCCAATCAGGCCTTATTTGGGAGTAAAAAATTGTTTGTGCGCTAGCCCGTAACGCTCCTAAGGACATTGTTTCGTTTCATTAAAATTATTTTATTATAAGGATGGTTTCAGTTTGTTCAGTGATAGTTTTGGGATTGGGCAGAGCAGTGATGGCCCAATGATAACAGCCGCGACTTACGAGTTGTAGGTCGTAGGTTCGAACCCAGACAGGCACTTGATTATGCATAGTTTTGGTAATCTTGAAATATGCAATTAGATACATAGAAGATTTCTTCATTAGTTGTGTCCATTGTAGCATAACATTAGGTGAAAGTTTGCGAAATTCAACATTTGTTTGCAAAAACGTTGAATGAATAATTATTCTTAATTCAAAACCAGGTACAATCCATTCTCGTAACTCCCTAGGGCCTAGCCTAGAGAAAAAACTTACCTTGTATTTTACAATATAAAGTGTTACATAATAGTTTTCGCCGTAGTTATTTTGCATACGTGCCTCTTGGGTATATCAATCACTTTATAATTTACATGGGTAAGTCTAAGTACCCTTGAGAACTAGAAACAATAGAAATCTGCCTAGCGTTTTCCCAACTAGGTTGGGATCGGCTTCCAGTTTGAACGAATGAAGCTGAGTACCAGTATTTGACATGGAGTGACTGCCTATCTGGCCTTCGCAACATTTCGTAGCTAGTACGCGTATAATAGGCTTAGCAGGTGACTGTATAAGCAGTCTACGTTAAATGCTCATAAATGGATAAAGGAAAAATAAGGAGAAATTAAGGAAAAAATGTAGGGATTCTACAAAAATGATGAGAGAGTCAGTAGAAAAAAAAACAGCCATGCGAGTAGATGAGCATTTAAAACCTCTTGTGATTATTCAATGCAGAGTTTCAATTCAGGAAAGCGTTCAATACTCGTAGAATCATCTTACCAAATATGTCTCAAGAAAACAACACGTATTAGCATTGCCATACAACGTGGCAATGCTGCCAGCCTTTTGGGCACTGTTCCTGTTGACAGCAATGCGGACGAATTCTTTGATGCCCTATGATTATTTTACTTATTTTTTTATATAAATGTACATATTATTATAGTTTATATGTTATCTTAAATTATAGATATAAATACACGTAATTCAATTGTTTTTATTTTAACTTCGAGAAATGAAGTTCACTTGCCTGTAGTTACTCTACAGGCAATTTGTAGCGAGTAAACTATCCTATATTTCCCTGTAGACTTTAATAATAAGATACTGTTTTGATGTTAGTCTACTGCTTCCTCTTCGTGTCTCTGGCGCGGCTGTATTTCAAATCTCGTTGGCCCAAAACTTCGTCACTTCCACGGCGTTATTTTGACTGCATGTTTTGGGACAGAGGGCAGGATAGAAGATTGATCATAGTTAGCGACATCGCTCCACAACGATGAACAAATGTAATTCCAAGCTGGCTGTTACAGTGGAGCTACCTCTCGTCGTTTTTTTTAGATACTCAATTATCGAACAATTATTGGGTTCGACCTCTATGTGATGATGTGATGACGTAATAGTGATACCGGTTACACAGCCTCAAGTAATATAAATCCAAATTTTTTTGCCAAACTTCACGGCATTGTCCGTTTTTGGTCATCCAGAGATCTGTAGATAAATATCCCGAGTGGTGGGGATATGAAAATTTGTGACTTACGAGTTACCTACATCACATTTTTTTAATCTTTTCTAACTTATGAGTTTACATGTAAGAAAAGATTTACAAATCCAACATAGTCTGCTTACAGCTAAGCAAATTATTTTCTGTCGTTTTGAGCAACACATCATTCTAGTATCTTGCATACCAAGAGGACACTTTACATTCAACTTTTAATCTACATTCATGAGTTAATTTTCACTTTTCAGCGTTGAGAAAATCTCAACACAGTGTCGCAGATCTACGAAATGAGAATTAGACAAAATTCACAATTCTTTTTCAATTATATTTGTCGCATCCGATTATTCGTTTGACTATTCGGAACGCCAGTATCATCTGGCGGCGCTTGACAGAGTCTAGCCTGGGTTCCTGGGGTCGACGACAGCGCGACAGAACAATGTGGAACTCTCATGGACATTGGACATCGTACGAGCAACATGTGCTCAGAAACTGTCCTGCGTTCCGTATCTGGTTGTGTCGTGTGCCTAAGGTGTGTGATTAATTTGTTCGTGATTTATAATCTGATTTTAACTACAAACGGTTTTTCTATTGCGCAATAACCAACACTTACCCATAGTACCTACGCCCACAGTAGTTAAAATATGGCTGATAATAACGAGACACACATACATTCTCCGTCACATATTTATTATAACAGTGCGAGCTATATTACTTTTATTTCCACTTATCCCTGTCTATTTCTGTATGTGGCCAATCTTTGAGAAAATAGTCGAGTTCATCACGTCCTCTCCTCCTATAGGCCTACCGCGTTGCCATTTGTTGCTTTTTGGGACTCTCTGTGTGGTTATTTTAGCTCATATCTCCTCCGGAATGAAACAGTTGTGGCCAGCGTTGTTCCATTTAAGCTAGGCAGCCGTCTGACCTATATTCTAGTTTATTTGTTATAGATCTGCAATAAGCTTGAATAAAAACTTTTTAACCTAGACTATTAAAATAAAATTCAGTCTTCGCTTTCAGAATAACTTTTTCAAGTAACAATACCCAAATTCTTAGAAGTCCAGGCCAGATGGTTCATCCTCGAAGAAAAGTCCTAAGTTACTGTAATGTAGGGTATTTTCTAAGTTAAAATAGGAGTCGTTGTATAAATGTACTGTAGGCCGAACAACGGGCAGTTAATAATAATATTGTTGTGCGAACTACATCGTTGTTTTATTCTATAATGGCGACGAGGATGGCGAAATTTGACGAATTCGATATGAAGAACGGGAATTGGTAGTCGTACTGTGATAGGCAGGATATTATGTACTTTATGGTGAATTCTGTGAAGATCGAACTAAAATTACCAACGCTGATTGCATTCATGGGTGAAACGACGGTGTATGAATTAGGTACTAGTGAATTTGTGCAGTTCTCGGAAACTCACCGAAGTTGGAAATGGAATTATCTCTTTCACGCTCATTTGAACTCTATTTCAATTGTGTTTTAGTTCATTTTATCAATGAGAAAATTGCTCGAGCAATTAAGTTGCAACATTGCCCGACGGCAGTGTAGTCTTGCGTTTAGTACTTGTTTTATTTTATTGAAATAAAATCATTGTATTTAAATAATATTTTCTGAGCAATTCAAATCTAACTGTGAATTTGGATTAAGGATAACATAAAAAAGAACTCTTAAATATGATAAGTTTATTTTAAACACAAGTTATTATTCCTTACAGCTTTCAATCGACTAGATAGACTAGAATGTTATGATGAATAATTTAAAAATGATTATTAATTAACGTCTTTAAATACTTTGTTAGTTCTTTTTTTAAATAATCGTTATAAAATTATAAAGGACATATATAGCACATTTGAAAATAAAAAACATAATGATATTCAATTTGAATACTTACGAATAAATAAAGCTAATATATTATCATTTCTTAAGTAGGATGCGCCAGGGATGCCTGCGAAATTCAAATTTTCTGACGTTTTTGCAATTTGCAGGTCAGTGCCATAACCACTATGTATTTTTACAGGTTTAAAATAAATAAAATCATCAATACAACCCTCTAAGTTTATAATATCCGGATAGGCCTTTTTTTCCTGATTCCGGATATATAATCCTATTGATTAACACTCTGCCTGCCGACAATATATATAAAACTTTTTATGTTCAGGAGGCCATGGAAGCCGCAGGCGGGTCCCAAAGTTTCTGCTTGTGAAAGCCGCGCCGTGAGTCAAAAGTCAAAATTATTACAAGAGGCCATGGGATACGCCGGCGGGTCCAAAAAAAATTTTTTCAGGACGTCGTGGGGTCCACCCTGACCTCCCGAATTCAAATAGTTTTTAGAACTACTGGTGTGCTGCTATGGAAAATGTGATAAAAGTATAAAAAAAATGAGCTTTGGTCTGCTGAACAAATTTTTTTGGGGGTCGCCGGCGGTTCCCATGGCAGGGAGAGTGCATTTAATGAAATTGTCATTATAATTCAGTAAATACATACTTACTTGTTACGATCGCGAATCATATTTTGTGCAACATATAACCTGACATTGACCTGCAAACCCTGGTGCTTCTCCTTAATAAATTATTTAATATAGGTACACAACTTATTTGATAAAAGTATTTTGTTTTTTTACTTCTAACTGATAGTAGCATTTTTTATTGCCGAGATTCATGAAAATGGTAAAACGTCATTTACATTCATATTAGATTTAAATAATTAACATTATTTAAATAATTTACCTAAATATTATCTTTATCAAAAATATAAACATGTTCAAGGACATACTTGTTTGTTAATGTTCTTAAAATATTAGCTTTTCATTAAAATATTATAATATTTGCTTATACCTATAATATGATATTATTTAGTAAACTGTCTAATATTTTACTAGATCGAAAACATACAAATTGCTGTAAACATTTTGTTTATGCAATTGCCGTAAATAGAGAAATTATATTTAAGTATAATTATTATATTATACTCAACATGGCGCGTCATGTAGACTAATATTAATGAAAACAAAAAACTAAGTTTCAGCATTTTCATAACTTAGCGACGATCAAGTAAAATAAAAGATCTGTGTTTTATACAAAAGGTGACACTGAACTGCCAAACACATTTATTTTTATATTAATTAATACTTGGCTAATCCAGGCATTAAAATTATTTAGTGTAGGTTATAGGATAATGCGTATTTCCGACCAAAATGAGTCTGTATTTTATTTATCTGTATGGAATTTAATATTGTTTAGTGGTACAAAAAGGATTGGCGCACATTTCTATTTGTTAATATTTGAGATTAATGTGCCATTTATCCTTGAAAGATATACAAAAGGATGAACATACATATTGACACCCTGCCTTTCGAGGGCTGGCAGAACGCCAAACGATTCTTTTAGCAACCAAATATCTTCTTATCATATTTCTTTTATGGATGAATGCCGAGAACACAGTAATTATTTTATTTTCCACCTTGCAAAAAAAGATTTCGAAATCAATCATCTTGGCGGATAACAGTGTCACCGTCTGTACAAACAAAATGTACAATTTTACTAGCTTTTCTTGCAACAAAAGCCTTAAACAATGAGTTTTTTGACATCGCAAACAAAAGCGAATTGCAAAAACTACACAAAAGGTCCCTTCTTTACATAATTATATCTTTCTATAACTTAACCTAATTTTTCAAGTTACAGAAATGGAGTAATTCAATTCCAATTTAATTAAACATAATTTGTAGAATAATTAAGATTTCTCAAATCGTCGCTTCGCTCTTAATAGACACTTACGAAAACGGTTGTTATTGAGTGTAACTTTCGGGGTTCGGCAACTTAAAGGTCAATACGGAACCCTTAAATTGATAACGAATTGTAAAGAAATTGTTTAGAAAGTAAAACAAATCAAGAATGAGGCCACATTGGGACTTTAGTTAAAGACACTGTTATGTTGGTTAATAAAAAAATAAAATGCAGCATGACTACATCAGTAAAATTGCATACCTGTATGTAATATGTTCAATAGAAGCTATGGAGGGGCTGGTGGTCCGTGGATGGGTGACCATCTTTACATATCAAGACCCCTCCGTGCCTCGAAAGCACATTAAGCCGTTAGTCCCTCCCGGCTGTCATTCGTGAATGTTTGACAGTCGTTCCGGGTACTAGTCAGAAGCCCGAAAGTCTGACAACCTTACCAAGGGGTATCGTATTTACCAGTAACTGGGTTGTGGAGGTCAGATAGGCAGTCACTCCATGTAAAATACTGGTACTCAGTAGCATCCGGTCCGACTGGAAGCCGACCCCGGTAGATGATGATTATGTCCAAATAACTGGGAATAGTGGTATTCAAATCATTTTCATGGTTTTATAAAACTGTGAGTACTTTTTAAGTGCACTTAATTGATTATAGGAAGCAAATAATACGTAAAAGAGAATCAAGCTAGTTTTGTTTATCTTAAGGGGTAAGCGGGTCTTAAAACATTGTTATTTTAAGGTTATTATAACATACAACATACTGTACCCACGTAGGTACGTATTTTCCTCTTTTGGCTAACAATAAACACACGTTTATTGACGTACTAGCTGACCCCGGCGAACTTCGTACTACATCAGATATAATAAGAATCGATGTACTCATATGAGAAAATGAATTATTTTCATTCAATTTTTTTTTCGTGAAATTTTCGGGGCGGAGACAAATCTAACAAATCAAAGATCATAAGAATCGGTGCAGCCGTTCTTGAGTTATAAATGGTGTAATTAACCCAACTTTGTTTTATATAATATACCTATAGATTTACTGTGGATTTTTCTAAGCAGTCATAATGTGACTTTAAGGCTAAGTCCAGTTTATTCAAAACTCAAAAGTTAGTTTATGGCTATAAAAAAAGCTAGAAGATAGCCAGACAAAGTAATAGCTAGATAGTCTATAAAAAGCTAGACAGCTAGTTTAACTTTAATTTACAGTAGAAGATTCCTCTTGGAATGCCTGATTCCTAAATCTTATAAGAATACCAGGCCCCTATTGTACCACTGCAAGGCAAAGAGCAGGTAGTCCGCTTGTGTGGGCGTTAGCCGATCGAGCAAGATCTGTTTTAGTTATCAAGTACTAACATAAGCTAAGTAGGTTTGTTACTGTCACAATGGACCTCATAAGTAGTCTGAACAAATATATGATTATTATTGAAGGCCTCTTCTCAAACACAAAAGGCACGAGCATTGATCACGAAGCTTGCTCAAGACGGGTTGGCGATTTAAGACTTATATTAACTATAAGTCCAGGTTTTCTCACGATATTTTTCCTTCACAGATGTGAGTAATATCAAGGTAAATTTAAAATCTTACAGATCTAATATTAGTTTGTAGCCATTGGCTTATAGAGGTTTGAGAAACAGGGTGTAAAGTCCACTCATCCTCCATAGAAATGGGAGGATCCTCCGACCAGACCAGGGTGTTTTGTCTTGTCGGCAAGTGATCGACGATTAATATCGGGGTATTAAATTTATATACTAGTTGCGCTGTAAACTCTGCTTGCGCGATGCAGGATTTAGCGTGACGTCGGTGTTATGCGTAGTTCGCATGTGGCGATGTAAATGCCGCCACAGGCTTTTTGCGTAGTCATAACTAGCGAAGCAAACCTATGCATCATTCAGAACATTTTACAAGTCAAATTACCTACGACTACCTACGACAGTAACCACAGGTTTATGGACATAGGAACCAGGCATTACGAGTTCATCACAAACATTGTTACATACTCGTAGAACTAAATTCAACTAAAAATAATTTTTGATGACAGAATAAATAGCTGTAATTACAAAACATAGTATTTTCACTGAAATATTAATATTTCAAGGTAGTTTGTTGGGATACAAATAGACGTAACAATTGAGCAATTTTTTACGTAATATTTACTTTTTTGGAACGAAGTGTGAATGAAGCCCTAATTATGGATTACGTCGCAGAAATTCTTTTCATTCAGTTTGTTTTCATGATTTCTAAATAAAACCTTGTTGTTATAATACAATATTTTACTTACACCCGCCTCTCCGGTCTATTCTGGTAACATTTCATGAATACTTAGTTACTTAAAGGTACTTTGAAGTGAGTTTGAAATTCATCTACATTTTCACAGTGAGACTTTGCAGAATAGACCGGCTGGATTCTGAAAGCTTTTTGAATTTAGTCTATTTTCATTAAATGATGATGATTGGGCTGTTGGATTTTCGGCCAACCAATCACAGCAGTTACAACTTATCATCACATTACAGTATTGCCTCTTAATCAACTATCTACTTTAGCCTTATTTAGTTTAAATTCATTATTGATTGGCTGTTTGTAATAAAAAAGTCTTAAATAAAATTCGGTTGCAATGGAACTTTGTTTTTTATGACATTGAGTTTGTGTTTCGAAAACTTAATAAGTAACTGAGATTCTGAATACAATTACTTTTTATGTTGATTAGACTCTCAAAAACCGGATGCACCTAACTTTTGAGATGCTGCTGCAAAATCATCTCTTTGCTGTTCCTTTCAGAGTTTTAAATTAACTTGGCAAAGGATTTTGCAAATCTCATTAAACTGCGATATAAAGTCTGTTCATCTAGGAACAAAGGCTAGGTCAGAAAAATTGAGAGGTACATATTTACTTTTTACGAAAAGCTATTGGAGTAGTTGGTTTAAGTTGTATCAGATTTTTTTTTATAAGATTAAATTAAACATTTTGAATGTTTTCATGTGTTGCAATAAAAGTTTTAGTTATTTGTAATAGCTTATCGTATTTTTTTTTTAAAGTGTAGTAATATTGAAAGGACCATTCTCATTCTGTAATGTTTTTAAGTGGTTTGTTTTAAATGGCTTACCAAACCGTGGCTGTGATTTATAATCATTTAGAAAACAAAAAAAAATATTTATTTACATTTAAACCTAATTAGCATTTCAAGCACATTGCTCTGTACTTTTCCCATCCTTTGCTTTGCTTCCTGTACCTCGGTAACTCTCATCACATTCAGTTAAAAAATAACAATATTATCTTAATAATTATTGAGGCATAGGTGATACGGATCTCCTTGCTTGCATCGCCTTGTTATTGCAGTACGTTCTAATGTCATCTATCGTCTGCATTAGGAATACTGGGACGTCATCATCGCGTTTCTGGAAAAAAGAAAAAATAAATTACTCTATCGTTCTGTCTCACACCACATCACACTAATATTATAAAGGCGAAAGTTTGTGAGTGTGTGTGTGTGTGTGTTTATATGTTTACTAGCTTTTGCCCGCGACTTCGTTCGCGTGGAATAGTGACTTCCGGCAGATTTTTGGTTTTACCCACATAGTTCCCGATCTCGCGGGATCTCTTCAAAAATGAAATGTGGAAGATATTCTAGGGAACTCTTCAAAAATTTTAAATTTACGAAACGATCAATCCACAATTCCACGACAGTACCGAAGCGCTCGGCCGATACCCAACCAAATGCGTGTAACGAAACCATAGCGCGATCTATTTCGATCCCAACGCCATCTATCGAGCATAGTGACAACTCGGATTATTTATCTATACTCCCTTCGGGCATTTTCTTTGTACTAAAAGTTTTATTATATTGATATTATTTTTTTCATACCTTTTTACTATTTATTTACTTTTTTCCGATGAATTAAAACAATAACATGAACCGAACTCGTGTAACGATCGACACCATTGCGCGATCACCAACTCGACATATAGTACTAATAGAATTATCTATACTCCGTTAGAGCATTTTCTTTGTACTAAAAGTTGTATTATATTATATTTTCATACCTTTTTACTATTTATTTACATTTTTCCGATGAATTTTCAGTACTGAATTGATGCCGACTCTTGACCAATAGATGGCGCTGTATGTCCGGAATAAATTTTATTTTTTATTTTATTTTTTGTAATAAAAACTATCCTATGTCCTTTCTCAAGTTCCAAACTATGTCTGTACCAAATTTCACACAAATCGGTTCAGTAGTTTAGGCGTGAAGCAAAGACAGACAGACAGACAGAAAGACAGACAGACAGAGTTACTTTCGCATTTATAATATTAGTTTGGATTACTTCTTCGCGTTCAAATATCAAAATTGGTTCAGCATAATAAAATTTTGTATAGAGGTAACTGACACCCTGGATTAACATATAGGCTACTTTTTATCCCGATATTCCCACGAGATCGAAACTTATGCGGGTGAAACCGAGGGGCGCAGCTAATCTCTCTCTATAAAGCCTCGTTTAGACGATACGAGTTCTTTGACTGCCTACTTGGTCTAGTGGTCGCCAGCCTGCTGAGCATGAGAGGTCTTGGGTTCGATTCTCAGGTCGTGAAAAGTGTTTTTAGGTTTTTCCAACAGGAATTTCTGCAGATCCAGAGTCTGGATTTATGCCCGGTTGATGGCAATAGGCTCGCCTCCTATTACATATTATAGGACATACAGGACTCACATATAGGACTTAAGTAAACAAAACTTACCCTGCCTATAACATCTATAGAGGATTCTTCCTTGTTGCAGGTTGACTTGGATAGATTAGTTGAGTGGTGCAAAGAAAATAGGATGAGCTTAAACTTACAAAAATGTTTACATGTAAAATTTTGTCGCAATAAAAATGTTTTTAATTCAAAATACTCTGTTTCGGGCGAGACACTCAACGAAGTTAATACTATCCGGGACCTGGGAATCTTGATAAAGGATAAAGGACACTGATATACGAGATGTGAGAAATTTAAAATTTCTATAGAAAACTTCTTTTTCTCATAACTCGTTTTTAAATCAGTGTCTATTCAAAAGTATATATTTGGGAACCTAGATATTCTGTACACCAATCGGAATAAATACACAAATATGTTTGATTTACAAATTATTTTGGTATTACTATGAACTACGCATGCTCCGCCGGCCCCTTAAGCACCAACTAATGAAATAATATAATAGGGAACACTTGTTCAACACTACCGATTGATTCTGATGATACTAATCTTTGCAAGTGTACAATAGAAAGTGCAAATAGCCTAGCTACTTTTTTATCAGTATTGCAGGCCGATTCATAGCCAGTTTTAAAGGGATAGCCTTGCTATTTTTTTCCTTTATAGTAGGTAGATCTCTTGAAAATGAACAACTTTTACCATGGGACTAACTCTGTAATCCATACTATAATAATATTATAAATGCGAAAGTGTGTCTGTCTGTCTGTCTGTTACCTCTTCACGCTTAAACCGCGGAACCGATTTAGATAAAATTTGGTATAGAGATAGTTTGATTCACGGGCAAGTACATACGACAGTTTTTACTCCGATTTTCTCACAGGAAACTTATGCGGGTAAAACTGCGGGACACTGCTAGTTTAAAAAGAAATGTCGCAGCGCTGGTATTCTGATAGGGCCCGCTGTGATATCACAGGCAGTTACAAACATTGTATTAAAAAAAAAATAAGTTAGCCTGTAGCCAAGTATTTAAAGCCAAGGATTCTCTTATCAACCTCTTAGGTAAAGGATAATGTTTGAAGTTTAACAAAATAAAACAGTACCTGGAACAAAACTTCGCCTTCGAAGTAAGTAAGCTGGTGTTTCCTCGTCCTTATAAGTAAACCGACGAGTTTGTCGTTGATAACTGTGTATATCTGTGAAAGAAGAGATACAAAGTTAATTAGAAAGTTCGTGTAAGAAGTTTTTTTTGTGCAAGAAAGACGCTCGACTTTTTATTATACTTTCCTATACTATTCACCATTGGATTGTATTTATTTTACAGGGGCTGACGTCTGGTGGTCTACCCTCTAAGTCCGTCAACGAAGATACGAACCTGTCCGAAAGTAGTAGACCCGTCAAAACAAGTGCTAAATTCAATTTTAGGGACGGGAAAAACACGTCACGGGTGGGTCCAGCTGTTAAATCGTGTTTTCATTCATTCTAAGTTTGGAAACCGAACTAATCTAACGTCAGTAAATGATATGGAGTAGGAAACTCCCGTAACTTCGGCCGAAGGTACGGACTTTGTGCATAGGGAGTAGACTCTTGGCTGACGAAATAAAAACGAATGCAGGAGAAGATTGGATGGTAAAGGGTCGGGACACATTGATCGACGGCGTTCGATGGTTTGTCCATACAAAAAGAGAGCAAAGTATGGAACGACGTACGCGTCCTTTCGCATCGACGGCAATGAACGCGCTCCGGCGGCGATCGACGGCGTTCGACGGTTTTGTCCATACAAAAAATACAAAAAAAGAGCATGTGTGCTCCTTTTCAATCGGCAAAGTGCGAAAGGCCGTCGAGCAATGTGTCCCGACCCTAATGGATAAAGACAGAAAGACGTGTAGTAAGATGGAGGGGGCCTATATTCGAAGAGGTCTCAATTAAATACAATAATTACACATTTGTAATGACTAGAGTTAACTGTTTAATTGGTACTTCAACAATAGTTTTTTTTTTCAGTTTCTTTCTTCTATTCTAAAAAAAAATAGAAAATTAATTTGTATTAAAGGCGAATTTCACCAAACTTTTATTCATGGACTTAGTCTTATCTGTTGACAGATTTTCCATATTAGATCTGTCAGACGTCAATTTTATTCCACTGATAAAAGATATAGATATCTGACTTTGGTAAAATCAGCCTAAAAAACTAATGTAATATTCTTCTTCTTTGTCCTCGCCTTTGCCCATTACGCGGGATCAGCATTCCTAATAATGCGACGCCATTATTTCGCCATCTTTTTTGGATTTTATTTTCATCGTAAAACGTTGTGAAGGGGCAAAAGACCCTTCCCAAATCAGATGGTTTAAAAAATAAATCAAACCTGTCGATCTCGGAGTAAGCCACTGTCCAACAGATTGGATTTCACTCAACTCTAACTACTTTATCCCAAATGATTAATTTGTTATGCCCCAGTTTATAGAACGAAGATATCCGTTGGAAATGCGATGCGATGCGTCTGAGATGCGAGTTATAGATATTGTGATGACAATGACGGGTAGTGACAATATTATGAAAGATAAAGTAGGTGCTGCCATTATATAATTTTAAGACTGGACCTATTGATTTAAAAATTGATAAATATCATGTTCATTACAGTCTAATTATTATTCAATACGCTTTAATACAGCTTTAATACTTTGTATTCTAAAAATAATCGTAAAATCATATCAATTCTTATAATAATCACATGATACACATCCCACATCCCAATTACATTGGGAAATCCCAATTACCATCTTATTTCCAAAATTGGCAACATATATCTCCCCGAAAACTTCAAAATAAATTATAAATTGAAGTATTTCCTGCAAAGTTGTGCCCAGTGTAAATAATTATTTGTCTATGCTGGCTCAAACTTTATCCATGTCTTTACCTACCCGACAAATTCTTCCAGTTTTCTCACAAAGAAACTGCCAGTATACGCAATAATAAACGGATAACAAACAACGCGCATCCATTTCAACCCGAGGTCACAATACCACGTAAAAAGAAACGACTTAATACCCTGTTTTCACTAAGACAGGTGACACTGAAATGAATGCCTAAATCAAAGCGTGCAGTTGGACTTTAAACTTTCAGCGTTAAGCAGAGCGTTGAAAGTGTAATGGCGCTCATTTTTTGAAAACGGGCAAATTTGTCACACGCTCCCAAACCCATTTATTTCCGAATCGTCTTCCTCTTCAGAGTTCTAAAGGCTTAAAGACGCGTAAAAAAGCTAAGCTAAGCTTGCCAGACCAAAATAGACATTGGGTGTCTAGTCCGCAATTATGTTTACTTACTAATAGAAACAATTTGGTTTGTGTTTTACGCACAGAAGTGTATTGGATAAGATTAAGACTCGTGTAGATGGAGAGAGATAGAATATAGTTAATTATTTTGTAATATAATATCGGTATCAAAGTTAGAATTGACCTAAAATAAAAATGCTCATCATTTGCCAAGCGTTTTCCCAATAATGTTGGGGTCGGTTTCTAGTGCGACCAGATGCAGCTGATTATCAATATATTACACGAAGCAATTGCCCAATAGCTCAGGTGAGTTATTATTGGGCAGTCGCTTCGTGTAATATATTGTATATATCAGCTCCCATTATAAAGAGGTCTTTACAATGGAAGCTAATATTATTATACAGGGTATCATCGACGCGCAAACTGTTACCTTGAACTCAGTATAATATATATTAGGTACTAGCTGTGCCCGCGACTTCGTCCGCGTGGAATAGTGACTTTTCGGGCAGCATATTTTGAATTACATATAAAGTCGTTGGGGTAGCTAAAAATTTACTTTACAGTAATGCTTCTCTGTATACGATATTTGACGTATGGGCATCGGGGATGAAAGCATACAGGCTCCTAGGATTGCTAACCCGTGACAGAGCCACATACAACTGACCGTGCGAGAAACAGCTGATACTAAGATCTACACCCACAACTTTCAGCGTCTGACCTTGGGCTTTATTAATTGTCATCGCAAAACATAGGCTGACTGGAAACTGGACTCGTTTAAAACTAAATGGAAAATTGTTTGGAATGAGAGGAATCCGAGGAATGAAAACACTTTCACCTTTTCCACACCCTGTTAAAATCTCTGCTTCTATCAGATTTCGTTGTAAATTGGTCACTTTTAACCTGGTGCCATTGCAAAGTTTTGGAGGGCTTAAATTTCTAAGAAGCATTATTGGTACGCCTACTTTTAATTTTATTTTATGTGCTGGTAGTCCAGGAGCATTGAGGGATTCTAAAAATTCTAATGGGTAGCTTGTAGATTCTCCTTCTTCCATGACTCTGTTAATGGAGATATACTCAACATAATCCCCCGGAACATAGCTTAAAATTTCAGCGTTTATTGTTGCTGCTTGGTCGTTTCTTGGCGTCAAAATAGCTCTTTCGCAAAGCCAGGAATTTTCGCAAGTTGGTATTTGCGTTGCGTTTCCATACACAGATGAAATGAGGTCTCGCATTGATGAAACTATGTTGCATAGGTTTTCATTAAGAACAACTTTTCCTTGTTCCTGCGGATACACACCGTTACCAATCTCAAGTAGCAAATCAGAAAATTCTTGAGCATTTTCGTTGCCTCCAATTTGTGCACGCATATTTAATGTCAAATGCAAAGGGATAATGTAATGCCACAGTCGAGAACTCTTTAGGCAGGCTTTAACTTCATCAGCCCTTGTTCCGCGTGGTATTACAGGGAGAGTCTGACGAAAATCGCCACAAAAAAGCAAAGTACCATGGTTTGATCATTTTGCTTCACATCACGCAACGATCTGTCTACTGCCTCTACTGCTTTTCGATTGGTCATTGTGGACTCATCCCATATAATAAGGCTACAATCACGAAGAACCTTAGCTTTATCGCTGTTTCTTGAAATATTACAAACAGGGTTTTCTGTGCGGTCTAAATCGATCGGAATTTTGAACATTGTATGAGCAGTTTTCCCACCTGGCAACAATGTGGCTGCTATGCCTGATGAAGCGACAGCAAGCGCGATTTTACCTTGGCTTCGTACCTTCGCCAAAATAACTTTCGTAAGAAATGTTTTACCCGTTCCACCGGGTGCATCTACAAATAGCATTTCTCCCAAAGTACTATCAACGCTGCGGCACACCCGATCAAATATCAAACGCTGTTCATCAGTTAGCCTGGAGATATCAGTTTGTAAAATTTCGGCCAGGTCGATTGGATCATAATTGGTTTCCATCGCGTAATCTCTATTAATACGTTCACCGTCAAATGATGCCTCCGGCATGCCATATTGAGAAATAGGATTACCTCCAATAGATGTAACTATATCTTGAATAGCTAACAAACAACGATTCAATTGACTTTCACGTAATCTTTCCTCAATTGGGTTGTTATCATTAAGTTGTACGTGCCTAAAAAAATCCTCAGCCGATTTGTTCTGATACTTATACCACAACTGTGCAGCGTCAGAAAGTGCACAAAACACCAGCATGACTGCAAACAAATGTCGCAACCGATGAGGACTTTCGCTAATACTTGCTTCTGACAAAGCATCATCCCAATGTTGATCCCCATCCAGCAAGTGACGTGCCCGGCAAGCGGCTTGGTATGTAGGGTGTACGATATTGTCAACCTTTCGGAGATCGGCAAAAGAAGTAGGCCCTCGGACAACGTGCAGCAGTAGGCGTAGGTAAAAGCATTCGGAGTTATTTGGATGAACCGTATAAACCCTACCAATGATATGATCTTTAAAAATACCTGGTTCACCTACTACAGTTGTTCCACGTCTTCTTCGGTTAAAAATACCCTGTTGTTTATTATAGGTATAATACGATGGAACTTCGTTGTATAAGAGTGTCTTAGCAAATGCGTCTGTTTCGCAAAGATTAAAGAAATATTCGCCGTGATTCTTTAAATTGACATAACTTTTTTATTTATGAACCGATTGACATGAAATAAACACTAACTGTTAAGTCAAGCTTACTATAATATATTAGTGAAAACCGCATCTAAATCAAATAAGCCGTTTCTGATATTAGCGTGCACAAACACACAGACAAACAGATAAACCGACAAACAGACAAACAGACAAAAAAAAAAGTAATTACAACTTCGGGTTCGGCATCGATATAATAACAACCCCTGCTACTTTTTTTTTATATATTTCCATTGTACAGACACCACTTTTCTACAATTTTATTATATGTATAGATTAGGACCCACCAGCGTTGAAATGTTTCGTCGGTTATTATTAAAAAAACTTGCTGTTTCTTACAAAAGTGCAATATCTACATGGTCAAAATGTATGGAACAGCTGATAAAAAAAAAAAAAAAAAAAACAAATGACGTAAAATTTTTACCCTGTTACCCGGTATGTAGGATATGCTTGAATTTCTATTTCTTAATTAAATAGAAATAAAAAGATGCACTGAACTTAAATTTAATTTAGTTTGCGAACAAGGGAATCGGCACCATTATCGACGATACTAAACTGTTAAAGCCATATTACGTGGGACTTAAATATAACTGATGAAATGTGGGTGTACCTACTATAGCTACACCTCTGCCTAACCTTTCGGGGAATACAAGCGTTATGTTATATGTAAAAGCACTGTTTATGAAATACGGTATTACCAGTTCCGGAACAGACTAAATAAAGCCCTCCAAACCGTTTTTCGGCCACGGCGGCCAATCTCAACGAAGACTAGCCTTCGGCGCGGGAGATATGATAGTGCACCAGTGTGCTCGCAGACACAGGTGCACTCCCACTTCCCTCACTCTCATAGTCCAATGGGACGGCAATCCGACATGACCGGAGATCAGGCGCACGACCAACGGCTTAACTTGCTTTCCGAAGCACGGGGGTATCACACCGCCAACTTCCAAACTCCGGGCTGCTACTAAGAAATTCCTAATGGAAAATCTCAATAACACTTTGCCCGGCCCGGGAATCGAACCCAGAACCCCACGCTCAGCAGTCGTGCTTGCAGCCACGAGACCAACTACTAACGAAGTAACGAACGCCGAGAGAATCAACGAACAAGAGAGAATTTATCTTTTCGCGCGATTAGCTACAAGGGCGATTAGAGAATTGGCTGATGGTATTTTCATTAAACTTTCCTCCATTAGAAGTTTGTGATACAAAAAGTTGTATACATAAGCTCATTAAACCCTCGGACTTATGTGTTTGGTAACAAATTCGGATAAAGATAATAATATAAAACAAAAAAGAATCTATACTGTAAACTGTAATCCACGTTGTACATAACCTACATTTTTGCCAAGTTTTTGACATTGATTATCGCTGAGATGAGATTGAGACTCGAATTTTGATGTTTTTAAGAACGATAATTGGCCTTACTGATTTCAAAAAGCTTAATAAAACCTCCAATAAAAAACGAGTGTGCTTATGACCACACGACTGAAGTGAAACTTCAGTATTGCGTATTTGGCTATGAGAGGAAGAGAGAAAGAAAATGTGCGCGCGCACTGCTGTCTCTTGCTTATATCCCCCACTCAACTCCCGTTCGCCTCGCCCGATCACACTTTTCGTAACGCTTACGTCACGCGTTCGCCAACTAGTAAGCTAGTAAGCACGCTTGACTTGGGGAGTACCCCAAGTCAAGCGTGCGTAAAGAAGTTTCAATTCAAAAATATACCTAGAAGGATTAAGTATGAACAAGCTCCAAACATTATAAGGCACGTATCGTAGCATTTTGTTGTATCATAGCTTACAGCTAAAGAAAGTATTTCAATTATGTGTTAACCCATCTCATTATATCAAAAAGGTACTCATTTTTAATTGAAATGAACAAAGATTTAAATCGTTAGATTCGCCCTACCACGTCGAAAGATGATCGCGTTTCTGTCTCGTTTTGACACCTCTGACAAAGAATGTCGCAGTCGCCATGTACAGTCAACAAAAGAGTTTAGTATGCAGGATCGTCGGATATAGTTGAAGTTTAGTAATAACACTAATAGTTCTCGAATAAAATTTAATTTTATTAATAGAAAACAAACAGCTTTTTTATCAAATTAAATTTTAGTCGACAACATCCATCTGTTTCTTACTAAACTTCAACTAAATCCGACGATCCTGCATACTTATCTCTTTTGTTGACTGTACATGTCACAACACATTCCGTATATTATACGGAATCTTCTCAGTGTGGACACTTTTTTCGCGACATAAGTATGGTATGGGCAAATCTTAAAATTTAAACCTTTGGATAATTTCCAAAGGCCCGAATGGAAATTATAAAAAAAAAATGCGATCAATAAAATTATGCCTTACGACTTTTATAATTTATAATTTGGCCTTAAAAATTGGGTCACTTCAAAACAATTGAGTCTGCACAAAATTGGTCATTAATAAATTCACGGCTTGGAGCTTTTTCGTCATAAAATTGACTCATTCCAGCTTGTGAAAATATTTAATGGGTGCAATAAACCATCTTTTACAAACTAAGACTATGATTAATTATTCAGCTGGACCGAAATAAAATATACTAAATGTAAAATTGATTTATCTCAAGTTCAATTTTCAAAGAGAAAAAAACATTATTGCGAATAAAAAATATGAATAATTTAAATAAATCATGAATAAAAATCTGATCAGACTGAAAAAAAAAAACATCTGTGTTCGAATATGATAGTTTCTAAGAAAACTTTATTTAAAGGCATGGATAGTGTGTATGGCCTATGTCTAGCAGTGGACGTCTTTCGGCTGAAATGATGATAGTGGGTATGTTTAGAACTTTAGAGTTGCAGGACTTTTAAATAAAAATGGTGACGTAAGCTGAAAATGGCAACATACAATTTTCAATTATTTATCTCGATTACATAAACAGTTATAATAAAATGATTAAGGGCGTTTTTGTTATCGTGCTGATTTGTGTTCGCGTGTATGTCTGGCCCGTAGGTACAGACGCCAGCTGCACATCAAGCTACCCAAAACTCTCAAATTTTCCCAATCAACTTTGAACCTTATGCTTTAGCGATAAAGTTGAAAATCTATTATAGAAATTTGACAGATTGCAGTAGCTTGATGTGCGCTGCCCGCATGCTATAGTTTCGTAAATACTTTTCCTGACATGCATGCCACACGCATGTGCACGCGGAGAGTTTGCGAGTACATCACACGCGCTAACCTCTAAAGAAAATGAAAAAAAAAAAAATATTTACCAGGGTTAACAAACCCTTTTAAATACATTTTTTTTTTTATTATTATTTTAAATGCTTTTAAAATAAAAACTTTTTTACGTTAAAACGGCTGAACGGATTTGGATGAAATTTGGCACACATATAGGTTTATAGACTTTGACCTGGTTAAGGACATTTTTATCTTGAATCGTAGACGAAGTCCCGTGCAGCTAGTTAAAATTATTTTCGTACCTTTGATGGATGCTCTGTTAATTTCATTTGATGTCTACAAAGTTAAAGTCTACAATTATCGCATTTATTTCAGCCATTTGCAAAGAGCGCCTAATTTAAATAAATATTTCAGGGAATTTGTATCGTAAAGAAGAGGTATCTCAAATACATCAGCATTTCTTTGTAAAAGAACGTTAATTCAATCACTCTTGGAACGTATACAAGGTCGATAGGAACTTTTCGTGTTAAAAAGTTCTGCGCAAATTCTAACCTTCATCTTACAATTCCGGATTCCCGTTAATCTTACCAACCGTTATCGGTTTCTCTCTTTTGAAGGACGGAAGGGTCGATCTTGCTAAGCTGCAAAACAACTTTTAATTGCTGCAAGTAGTTGCATAGCATTGAACACCTTCATTTTCTAAAAAGCGTTTGACCTACCTACAGGGAGATATTAATATGTAACTAGCTTTTGCCCTCGTGAATCTTAGAAACTATGCCACGGGAACGTACTATCGGGCTAAAATATATATTTGTGTTAATCTAGACTAAAAACTATCTGTGGGGTTTGAAGATTTTTAAAGGACCCTCCCTATAAAAATCTTTAAACCCCACATATAGTTTAAAAATCTTTGCTGCATATGATAAAAACATCTTGAGTTCGTTATTATGTTTATCAAAGGATTTCCTAAACAAACCTCCGCAGATGTAATGAGTATCGATAATTAGGCATAATAAAACGAAAAATAAATCGATCTAAGTTGATCACGTGACTCAATCATCAACTTTGATCATTTATATCTCGGAAACGGGGTTTGGTCTTATGTGTTTGACCAGCGGGGTAATTGCGTAACACACTATCAGTAGCAATGTGTTTCATTTTGACAGTTCAACAACATTCATTGCGTTATTTACGTTGTTGAGCAGACACATTTTTCGAACATATGAAGCAATGGATTAGCAATATACTTCAAAATGATTCAAATTGAAAGTAATAGTGTGTTACATAATTAGGGTGCTCTATGTATGTTTTCTGTTTGCATTTATGTCAGCTATCGATATAGGTATCATGCATCGCCGCCATTTTCAAAATGGCGCGACAGTTGGCATGCCTGGCCCCATAAAACAATCTTTAAACCCATTTCAGAATCGGATGAGCTGTTCCGAAAATTAATTAATATTGGTAATAATGTTACGATTCAGCTGTAATTTGATTAATAAGTAGGCTTATAATGATAAGATATTTTCATCAAAAGTTATAGGTAATTATTTTTTGGAACAAATTTTAATCACGATCCTCAATCCTTATTTTAATCGCGTTATATCAATCACCAAAGAGATTTTAAAGAGACAGATGCAAAACATGTATAAATCCCTGACCTATCTTAATAACATTATTGAGGCAATTCAATTCAAAAGTGAATACAAAACAGATTGATATTTATTTCTATTAAATGCGTCAATAAACAAACGTAAACACTCACGTCACGCGACCCGATAACACGGGGATGTAAAATTAATGGAAATCCATACTATCCATATCAATATTATAACTGCGAAAGTGTGTCTGTCTGTCTGTCTGTCTGTTACCTCTTCACGCTTAAACCGCTGAACCGATTTAGATGAAATTTGGTACAGAGATATTTTGAGTCCCGGGAAAGGCCATAGGATCGTTTTTATTCCGATATTCCCACGGGATCGACACTTATGCGGTTGAACCGCGGGGTGCAGCTAGTATAATATAAAAACGCTTTTAACCGGTGAAGCTCTTATGTAGTACGATACAATAGAAAATCAATTGTGTCTCATTAGCGGAGCTTGAGAGGTCATATTTCCGTCCACGATAACGTAATCTCAACTCAACTCAGCCTATCGCAGTCCACTACTGGACATAGGTAGGTATACCTCTCCCAGGCTGCACCACAAGACCCTGTGACCTGTCCTCCGCCTTCCGCATCCAGTCTGTCCCAGCCACCTTCTTAAGGTCGTGTAAGTCCACCATCATAATATCGTTAGAAATAATAAAAGCAGAAACTCGTAATGTACAGTCAACAAAAGAGATAAGTATGCAGGATCGTCGGATATAGTTGCAGTTTAGTAAGAAACCGATGGATGCTGACAATTGAAATTTAATTTAATAAATGAGTTGTTTGTTTTCTATTAATAAAATGAAATTTCATTCGAGAACATCCATCGGTTTCTTACTAAACTTCAACTATATCCAACGGTCCTGCATACTTATCTCTTTTGTTGACTGTACCTATTCCAACGTCTATTTCTATCAAGCGCGTTTTGTGTTTCCATATTAGGATGTGTACGGAACCAATATGTTTATGTTAGTAATTACGCGTCATTGGACGCACTGGCGAGCGAAAGAAACGCAAAGGGTTGCCAAGTTTTAAAATGAACGACCACATAGTATCTACGTTTGTCGTAATTATTTTCTATGTTCAGTGCATTCCTTGGTTTGTAAACAGATTCGAGCGGCCGTGACTTATCATAGAAGTTGGAAGCGTTTGCGATCGACGTTAAAAGCTGTATATATAAATGTTTAGCTAGATCAATTACAGAATTTTATAGATCTACTGTTTATGCTCACTCAAAACGGTGAAGGAAAACATCGAGAGGAAGCTGGCATGTCCTAGAACCAAAAATTCGAAGACATGTAGATAGATACATAGATAGATAAACCGTTTATTCAGTGCAACAAAAGATACAATACAGGCATTAAAAAAAAACATTAAAAAAGGTGAGAAAAGAAAAAACAAAGATTAAAAAGATAGATTGACCCATAGACACCACACATGACATTTATAACGGTCGATCACTTCTGGGCGGTGTGTGTCCCATGGTTGCACCAAATGGGAGTCCAGCTCAGCATATGCCAGGTACAAGGTACAGGTATACCTGACGCTGGTATTCTGCTACATCCCGTTAGTGACACACGGATGTCGAGATATGTGACATCTAGCAACCTGCACTGGGCCCGCGTGGTGGATTACGGCCCACTCTATCACATAGAGAAGAGGCCTTTGTCTCAGCAGTGGGAACATTATAGGCTGATTATGTTATGTTACTGTTTATGCTTGCAGAGTAATAAAGCATCACTTCCGCATTCATAATAATTATCGTTAAGTTTGCTCCGTTCGCATCCGGTTTTGATTTAATTATTTCACGGCAACGACGTTCTACATGAGCTTTGATGCTTTTATTCCATCACTTGGGACAAGGTCTAACTCTTGAACCTGTGGACTAGATAAACCTGTTTGAGTAGGTATGAAAAAAAAACACTATTACAGTCAAATGGGGTGAATAAAATGGATTTAAACATTGAAATAATATCGTTTTTTGCCAAAAAGGTTAATGTGTTTACTATATTATAATTAACGATTAAGTGTCCTTGTTGGCAATAAACTATAATACATTAATAATTAAATTAAAATTAAATTGCTAATTGTTTGTTTAAATTGTTTTTGCATTTGAATGCAAAAACAATTTTTCAAAATCGAATGCCATCAGCGGAGTGACAAACAAAAACCAAACAAACTCTTCGATTAGTTTAGATTTGAATACGTTAAATATGACTCGACTATTAATAGGTACCTACCTCCTACACATTGAATCGCCTTATAAAGGGGAGAGGGGGGAAACTAATTGATGCAGCCAGGCGTATTTACTAACCTCTCCGACTGCGTTAAGTATGATTGCAGTGGAATAACATCATTTATAGTGCAATGAACGGGGTTCAAGTTCACGATTTCGCCCTAGCTAAGTCAGTGCCATAACGTCAATAACCTTATCCGTTTATTGTTACTTATTTATATTTATGTACAATAAGCAAGCTGAAGTGGAAATGGGCCGGCCATATTAGCCGTAGAACGCGAATCGGTAAACGTGAGGTAGGACTGAGAATGGAGCTGAATGGCGTGCAATTGGAGTGGCCTATGTCCAGCAGTGGACTGCTGTAGGCTGATAATGATGATTTACAAAAAGTAGTAAATATGGCGGTCTTAATGCCACAAAGTCTTAATTATCAATTAATATGTTACTTATGTATCTATCTATTCTTGTAATTTAAAACCATTGCATGTTTCCTAAGGTGGACTTGCAGAAAATGTCTAAGGCTCCCGCTGACAGACGCGACGCGAAAGCGGTTCGCGACAGCGCTACGCGACTTTAGTAGAACAATCTCTATGAAAACTTTATGGAAATTGTCCTACCAGAATCGCGTCGTACAATCATGTCACGCCTGTCTGCGCTTGGCCACCACTGCTCTCTATTTTTTCGAGTTTTATCACACCTACTTAATTATTCAATTCAGGCAACCCAGGTCGTTTGACTAGATTTTGTGAACTCTTTCAAAATAAAATACTGGGCGAAAAAGATTGTGTAATACGAAATAATGTGAACACAAAGTTTAAAACGAGTGAAAATCAAAGCGATAAAAAACCTATTTCTATTTTATATAATCAGAAACAATGATGCTTAAAATGTTTTTGTTTGAAGTTTTTTCAACCCTGTTTAGTGGAATTACGGGTTAGACATTACTTGAATTTATCAGACTTCGCTAAGGGTGATTTAAGGTCTGTGGTCGGTGCCTGAGTCTCCAGGGAAACATAGACTTTCCCCCAATACAACTAAAGGTCATAGCACACGTATCAACTCGGAAAGGGATCGTCACAGTATCAACTCGAGCCATTCAGTATTCTTGAAACTCCCTACTGCAATGCACACTAATTGGAATCGTAACGTAATCGCCTCGCCTCGGGACAAGCTCACGAACCGCGGTGCGGTGCGTGGTCAACTTTCAGTTCTCACGCGTACGGCTCGTCATCCCCGCGCTTATGTCTCTTCGTTCACCCTTGCCCCTCTCACCCCTCCCGCGACCTGCTTGCAGCACCATCTACCAGCGGTCGGCGAGCAGTAAGCGCGGCGTCGCCTAGCCGTAGCCGAGTCGACGTATCGGAGCTTCTGATCCGCTTTGGTTACATGCTTACGTTAGATTGTCGCATGTTTGACGTCGAGGCGAAAGGCGCTACGGTGACGATCCTTTTCCGAGTTGATACTTGTTGTATTGGGGGAAAAGTCTATGTTTCCCTGGAGACTCAGGCACGGACCACAGAACGGGTATTAGAGATACAAAAAATACTATTATATATTAGTTACAATTCATTGTTAACCAGATATCAATATTCTATCGTATGATGACGACCTTGTTATTAAAGAAGCGAACGCCGACATACCCCTACGCTATTGCATTCTTGGATGATTCAAGATGATTTTTCATCACTACCCCGTCCTGGATGATTCAGGACGAATTGCACACAGAAAGGTAAGTAGTAGGTACTACTTAAGGTTTATTTTGGGGCGGCAACTATAATGTCACATACGACCTTCTCGGTAGACGTCACGCAAATTCTACATCTCGCAAACGGAGTTTTCCATGCGATTAACAAATACCTATCCAGAAATCCGGCAACAACCGCTGTATCTCACCAGAATGGTGGGCTACTGACCAACTGTTTTAACCCAGAGTAAACGGATTTTAGCACAAACGTATCATCCCCATTAATGAAAAGAGTAGGTAGAGATGAATAGACCGTATTTTAACAAAGAACTCGTTTATACACATTCAGATTCTTGTGAATGGCTGGAATCCATTCAAATGCAGTTCAAACGGAATTTGTAGTTCGCAGACCGAGGTTGTCCCTTTATACCAATTTACTTAATGGTGACCACTTTGTTTGTTTGTCAGATTAGCAACGTGAAACTAATTATTTCATTCGTTTGAGGAAACTCCGTAACAAACAGACAGAAGGCTAAGCTTTTGAGTACCCGTTCTCGTGTTGATGTGGAACGGAATTTCGTCATTAACGCTGTTGCAAAGGTGGAACCATTCTTAGGAAGAAAATAAAGAATGCATTCCAACTGCCTGCTGCCAGGTAGGTATGCCACAAATGTTTGTAATAAAAGTATTGGCCATTTCGGGGATAATTTGGACTTGGCCTACCAAGTAATGATACTGAAGTCTTCAGCCAGTAGTTGGGTAATTAATTTGTCTTTTAGAAGTCACAGTTAAAACTAACGCAAATTTGGGCAGGTCGTAACGCAATGCATTGCAAAAATCCTCCTTCATCACTTTCGTACATTTTCTATGAACAAACGCACGCTACAGGCGGGCTGCATTGCACTTTTTTTTTATAAAAATGCGTTTAGCTGTGGCCCGTTGCGGTTCATGTTCGCACCCCCAACCTTCGCAACCTTCTAGGTTGACCTGCGAGATGTCAGAATGAAAACAGAAGCCTTTTGCGGCTGTAATGTGCGCTTGGCTTTATTAATTAAAAGGTACCAACTTTAGTTTGTCTGGTAGAGATTGCTCAAAGATGTAAAACTTTTGTTCAGAATCAGAATTATTTATTTGTAAAACATAGGTTAAAGTTCAAGGTCTTATATATAATTGTATATTGCGCTATGTTTTGTCATTGATGACATACAAATATCAGTGAGGATTATATAAAACAAAGACGAAAAAAAAAGCAATTCACTGTTCATCTTTTGATGTATGTAAATGTACTTTCAAAAGCAAAGAGAATGTAAATGTTAGTAAAGTTTTCTCTTCTCTGTACGAAGTAACCATAGAGCACATAAAAAAAAATGTTGATTAATCATAAATACTCTTAAATAATTCGCAGGAACTGCCAGCCCTGCCATTAGTAGGTAAACCGATTCCAAATATAACACTGACCATGACGGAGCGAGTCGCCACGCGGAATGCGTCTGACGTCACAGGCCACTGCGGTCGCTCGGTGTCGCGGCCCGTCGATGATACATCATCTCTCCTATATTTATTTGTACACTTGCGCTGAATAATTCTTAGTAGTCTTGCTACTTGATGAGTGGACAAAGGAGGACTGTTTTGATTTGCGTAGTGTCTATTTATTGCATGTGCGATTCTTGGATATTTCCGTTAGTGTTTTGTTTTGCTAAGAATTTTGTGCCTGGACTTATGGGAGGTACAAATAACAGTCAACAAAAGAGATAAGGATCGTCGGAAATAGTTGAAGTTTAGTAAAAAAGCGACGGATGTTATCGACTAAAATTTAATTTGATAAATAGAAAACAGTGTTTTCATTTACCAAAATTCATCCAAATCCGTTAAGTGCTAAAAGCACTGAACGGATTTCGGTGCGTGAAAGCGTAACAAAAAAATAAATAAACATAGAAAATCACTCTCGCATTTATAGTATTAAAATTAAGGATTTATCGAATAATGCTGTAGGAAGGCTTTTTTATTAACGTCTGTGATAATATTACTACTATTACTATTATCAATAAAGAATATTATATCTAAATGGGATGAAATTGAATAGGAGGGCTAATCAATTTCATCCCATTTTGTTATATACTTGTGATTTTAAACGAAGGAGTAAAAATTTGACTGCCAGACAACAGACACAATAGAAAATCTATTGTTCGCGGTCACCAGTGATCGCGGTGGCAGTCAATGTCTTAAACAACCACATCAACGTGCAATGTAGGCACGCTTGCTCTAGTTTTTAACAAATTAGTTCGCATTGCAACACAGAATATAAAGTATTGCGTTCGAGTTTGTAAGGCCTTGAGGATCAATATCAGACCTTCACCGTGAAAGAACTCTTTAACCTCGCTCCATCTAAACATAGAGACATCTTGCCCAAAGAGGTAAGCGGATGTGTAGGTACTACTAGTAGTAAACCCAAAACCACAGCCAATTATCAAAAAATTACATTTAAAATTGACAAAAGAGTTCCTGGAAGGATTTGGGGGAGGCCTTTGCTCAGCAGTAGGACACTATAGGCTAACAAAAAAAAAAAAAGTTGCCTGCTGAGAAACGATTGGTGAAGCAGGAGTGGTTACTTATGTATCTACCTCCGATAGACATTACCTAACTTACTGGGTGATACTAAACTTAATATTAACCATCGATCATTAAAAAGGACATATTATTGCTGATACCATAATTATTCTGGCTGTTGCTGAGAATTTCCAGCGGGTCTCGACGAAGTCACCGGCCCTTCCAAAAGAAGTTATTTCGTCAATACAAAGAACAATTTTTTTTCGAATGGGCGAAAACACATTGCGAGTAGGGAAAATTGTCAAATCGTTTTCTTCATTCATGATTCGGGCTCCGAACTAATTTTAGATTCGTAGGTGATACGTAGTATGTAACGGCCGTAACTTGGTCCAAAACTACAGATTTCGTGCTTAGAGTGCAGACTCCTGATGTCTAAACCACAACGTGACCTGCCCCATCTATTTTAATTTCCTCTCTAGAAGATAACCGCACCCCTAACTAAATATCTATTTATATGCGGCTTCAATGCGTCAACGTTGTTGATAATTAAAGCATATTTCTATTGACACTGCACAGATTTTGAAGCGGGTCTTTTGCTGAGAATTTCCTTATGACAAAACCACAATGTGCACAAACCACATCTACACCTAAGCAATCTATTTAACTTTCCTCTCTAGGACAAAACCGCACCTGCATCTAAATATCTATTTATATGCGGCTTCAACGCGTCAACATTGTTGATAGATAAAGCTTCTACAATTTGGCTGTATCATATAATTTTTATTGTAACATGCTCCATTACATGAAATTGTCTGTTGCATAAATGAAGTGTGGGTCTAATTAAATGTGACGATGAAATATTGGATAGATAGTGTGCGCCAAATATTTGAAGTCAGCACATTTGATTTGTGCTTGTTCCTAGCTACATTAGAATCTGATATAGGTACGTACGTATAGTTACGAGCATATATATGTATATACAATAATTGTAATACTAAGTGGCGGCGCAATCGACGCGCAAACTGCATGTATGGAACAGCTATTTCTTTTATAACAAACGCAAAATTTAAATGCAGGTTGTTCAGAATCATGTACTGAATCCACGATAACTGGTTGCGCGTCGATGTCTCTGCCACCCTGTATTACAATTATTGTTTATAACAATGCGATGCAGCTTGCAATAAGTATTTTAGCACATATTTGTGCAACCTTATTGCCACTTGCATATGCTTTCCACAATCACGATTTCCACGATCACATATTTTTGTCGTCATCTTGACTACAGCTACTAATGGATGAATCATGAAACAGAAGGCCAGTTCTCGTAATTTAAAACGTACAAAATCTAGTGGCAGTCTCATCTCGGCGACAAACAAATACCAAAAACTTGTCAAAAATGTAGGGAAATCGAAATAAAATAAAAATGCTTTTGACAGATTAAGACTGAGATCAAACTGTCAACGTCCTTAAAATTACGAGAATTGCCCCCCTGATATTGCCGAGCTGCCCATAGTAATATATTTATGCTTGTGAATATACCTAAGTAGGTACCTATATCCCGTATATCTTGCTCAGGAATCCATTTAATTTGGTTGCCATGAACACCGTTCGTAATGCTTCTCGACTGATAGTATACAATTTAGAATTCTTATCTAGGTATTATTAGTAGAGACTGTTGTCTAGACTGTAACACTTATGTCTGTTTATTGTTGCTGTCTAAATGATAAGTGAATATGATATGCGTACTAATATTAATATTGCTTTTGAGAAACATTTTTGGGATTTTTTTTTGAAAGCATGAAGAAGCCTCCTCGTGTAGCGTAGTTTGTTCTGCCAGCATCCTGGACAGTCACACCCCACCCCTTATTTGACTAGCCGATTCTTCCCTTGCGGTGGTAGGGCTAACGCCCGCCTGGTTTGCGACCACCCTCCCACCGAAGTCAAGCAGCCTGCCGTGTTTCGTCGATGCGTGGGAGTTCCAGTGCCTTAGGCATCTTCTGGGCACGCTCGTTCCATCATATAGACCTCATCCATCGCTTTCCATCAGGCGTGATCGAGGTCAAGAATGATCCCGATTCATATTGTAATCAAAATACAACCTGACACTGACCTGCATATTGCAAGAAAACGTAAGAAAATTTTAATTTCGCGAGCAGTATCATCATCTGCCTAGCATTTTCCCAACTATGTTGCGGTCGGCTTCCAGTCTAACCGGATGCAGCTGAATACCAGTTCATCTGCATCCGGCTAGACTGGAAGCCGACCCCAAAATCAGTATCACTGCGCGAATTTTTATATCATTTCGTGCGAAACATGTATTTTTAATAACCTCGTTATTCGATTTATTTACTTTTTTGCATGATTTATCGCCTCCTGTTTATTTTAACACTAAACTAGTTTAATTTTTTTTCTTGCACATTACCGTACGAATAAATGTAACACTGTGGTTTAATGATATGATCATCAAATATCAGTAATTTATTGCACGCAGACCAGTAAACGCGTATTTAAATTTTTTAAAATTCTTTGGATTTTTGCACCGGATGACGGATATGTCGTTGTTTAACCTTATTCTGCTTGAACTGTATTTCACTGCCTCGTTGGTTTAGTGGTTTCAAGCGCTACTGCTGAAAAAGAGGTCCAGGTTCGATGCCCAACTTGGGCAAAATGTTTTAGGGTTTTTCTGTCTAGGAACAGGTACACCTCTGCCCAACCCATCAGGGAAACAAGTCGTGACGTTATGTTATGTAATTCAATAAATGTTTTGTTTTAGTTTATTCTATTTGAAACGTCATAAATATCTATTTATAACGTTTTTTCTTTCGTAAAATCCTTCAACCAGCTTTTAGAAAACTTTTGAATTTTTGTACCAGTTTGTACCTGTTTTATTTTACTTAAAGCGACGTGAAAGCTGCTTTAACATAGAAGTGCTTTTTGAGAAACAATTTAAATAGTTGCACCTATGTGTTTAAATTCGTAGCAAACAGTTTTCCAATGGAACGCGTACGGTGCTTGGGAAAATAATGAAACATAATACATTTCTCCTCAAACTTAGAATATTATTCTATCACGTTGTTATGGAAACTATGAAACACGTAGGTTAGTCTAATCACCTCAGAATATTCTTATTCGAAGACATCCATTGGTTTCTAACTAAACTTCAACTATATCCGACGACCCTGGTTACTTATCTCTTTTGGTGACCGGTATAACATAAACATAATTTCATGTGTATTCCGACACACGATATTACTCCGGTAATAATAGAAATTGTCATCATTTCCGAACCTTGGGCCGGCTGTTTAAATATGTAATCCCTAATTCCTACAATCAACTTCAGGAGTCTTCCTCAAATTGAATTCGAAGAGTTATGCTGAGATAGGAGCCTTTTTGGCGTCGCATAGATCTCTTTTTTTTTTGTTTATTGTAAGTTTGCTAGTTTTAAATGCTCCTTTTTTACTATTTTTATTTCCTGTGTGTCCCCCAAATAAAATATTTTTCTTTCTTTCAACTATGAACATTGTGTATAAAGCTCTTATTTACAAATATTAAGACATAGACTATTGTTGGTATTTATGTTATACCAGGCTAGAAGTGTTTTTACTGCCAACTGACATACATACATTCATGCTAATTTAGACTTTATCGAACAGAATATTACCGTAAAAGGCTTCGATTCTGCAACTAACTAGGTTAAAAAAAGAACAACTGACATTCCGAAACGACGCGCGACGGATGTGCGTTTGTTGAAGAGTTATTTCCTTCGATTCTAATTTAGACCTATGTATACAAATACTCATAACCACGTTTGCGTCATTTATTGTTAATTTTAAAACAAACATTTCAGCTAATTATAGGTAAGACTCACCCAGTCGTATGATTCATGACAGACTGAAGGTTGACCTTGCGTTGTATAGGCTCTCCGAACAATGAGAGGTCAGCTTATACTGAAAACGTATATATAGCTTGATATGTGGTCGTGAGTACAATAATTGAAAGCCGCAAAGATGAATCAGAACACTCGAGATATGAAACAATTTATCATTAATTCTGGCAATTTAGAAGTGTGGTTACAAGTGTGGTATGTTTGAGGAATTTAAACGATTCATGATATATAGTGTAATACATAGTTTTAATGATTGTGTATCGCGTATTGTAACTGTGCCAAAATATTTGAGACACTTTTTACTTGAATCCAGGTATCATTTTAGTGTAGATGATAAATGATTTTATTTCTTTAAGTAGATCACGTCAATTACGTTTTAAATACTAGATGAGGTCGGCGTTTCCTATCTGACTTCTCTTAGAAGAAAGACCGAAACAAACTCAGAGGTCACAGTCTCTTTTAAAGTCTACACATAATCTTGGTCAGATCATCTGACCAATCATCATTTCATCCACAAATTTATACAGATTGGTAGATGAATTGGTGGATGAAAACTATAATATCGTCAAACAGTTATATAGTATTTACAGTTATATAGTATTTTCGAATTTTTGTTGACTTCAGACAAAGAAAGTATTAGTAGGAGTCATGAATAATGAACCAATAAACAAACAGTTGGGACTAGTCGGACATTGTGAAACTAATGAAAGAGTAAATATTGTATCAAAAGCAGCTTACAAGACAAACATTCTTGCCTCAGAATTCAACATCTTGAGACAATCGCGGAGACAGACAATTATACAGTGTGGCAATTAAGTGAAACCACGTATTTTAAACATAGGTAATAGGTAATACGGGCTGGTGTGGTCACTATTGTAAGGGTTATAGGAAAAACAGCTAGGTAATTACGTTACATACCAACAATGGCAATTCCATTCATTATGACAGTTTAACAACATAATATTGCGTTATATGCGTTGTCGAGCAGACTATTTAGTCAAATATACGAGGCAATGAATTAGGAATTTCCTACAAAATACTCCTGGTTGTGAATGTGTGTTACGCAATTGTGGTGTATGAATAATTAGAAGCCAAGTGCGTGCGGACCACACACAATGAAGGGTTCCGTAGTTGGGGATGCATTTATCCCAAGTACCAACTTAACATTGTATTTGAAAAACATGTTTTCCCATACATTCCAACTACAGTTACATTAAAGGATTTACCATGTTATTTTACATTCAATGATTACACCCGGGCCCCACCCTACCTTCTTATAAATGTGAAAGTTGGTGTATTTGGATGTTTGTAACTCAATCACGAAAAACGGCTGAAAAGGATTTGGGTGAAATTTGGCACACGGATAAATCATGGGTTAGGACATAGAATACTTTTTATCCCGGTACTAAGTTCCCGTGAGATAGTTTTATACCACTACGCGGGCGGAGCCGTGGGGAAAAGCAAGTAATTCAAATAAATGTGAGAGCATAGTATTGTCGATGAATGATCAAAGATGGACTCTTGCGATAAAAGCCCATATAGGGTAGGCATTTCTTAAAAGTAATGTAATTCATTCAAATTGAAAAGCCATACGAAATCCCAAATTAAATGTACGTAATTAATCAAAGTTAGATATATTACAGTTCGGGACGAATTGACTCTCAAACGAGAATTTGAGAAGCCAAACATTCTAATGTACCTTAGAATATTTGGCTGAAGACATTAATACCTAATCAGCTACATACTAGTTATAAAGTTATGATAAGTAGTTAACAAGGTATGAGGGAACAGATGAAAATACATACATACGTACTCACATACATACATACCGATCAAAATCATAACCCTCCTTTTTGCTTCGCCGTAGTCGTGGAAAAACTGACGTGGTTTTATCGAAAGTTCCAATCATCGTCCACTTCATGTTCTTTTAATAGTTTTATAGCAGTAATAAAACTATGAAATATTATATAATTTTATTAACAACTATATATTTTACAGTTTAAAATTTTCATAAAAATGTGTCATAATTAATTATAATCAACACGGAATATAAAACTTAAATATTAACAAGGTCCTTTTTTTTTAAATTTCCAAAATTATGTTATGAATAATGAGTTAGAAAACGTTTCAATAGGTACACAATAAGAAGTTTCAAAATTACAAAAACCAGACTGAAATCTTTCGGAAAACGGAACGATTTTGCCAATAACGTGAAAATCGACGGATAATATTATCAAACGCTGTACACACACATCATCTTCAGCCATTAAAGATCCATTACAGAACATTGGCCTTCCCTTTGAACAGTCTCGGGGCATAATGCCATAGCTATTACATTTGGCATGTATATTGACGATGCTAATATAAATAATAATGTTATTTATTTTGTTTTTGCGTTTCCAGCATCACTATAGCAGGTATAGCATGTTCAGCGATTCACAACATAAAATGTAAACAAAAAACGTGGACTTTTTTTATTGTTGAATGGGCCTGCTCTTGACCTCGATCACGCCTGATGGAAAGCGATGGATAAGGTCTGTGATGGAACGAGAGTGTCCAGAAGATGCCTGGTCAGTTGGTTACTCTTGCTTTGAAGGCAGACTGGTTAAATGAGGAAGGGAACACAGACGCCGGCAGAGAGTTCCACACTTTAGCTGCTATGTAAACATAAAATTTATCTTTACTCCGCATGTGTAGACTACTTAGTATTTTCTGAAACCTAGCCAGAGAAACTGTCTGTAAATTAAGACTAGAATATTACGTAAATTAGATAGTGGTGGAGCACACTATCGGACAAACAGGCAGCCAGAGGGGCGTTAGAACAATATTGTAAGAACTGGCTTTATTTTGCTGTTGATACCCTCGTAGTTGAAGATTTCAAAAACGTATTAGGAGGTAAGTATGCGTGTAACTTCGAGGCCGTATTTCGGCTATGGTGGCCAATCTCAAAGTAGACTATCCTTCGGCGCGGGAGATATTGTAGTGCACAATTAGTGCGCGCAGACATATATGCACTCACCTTTTCCTCACTCTCATAGTCCGATGGGACGGCAATCCGACACAGCCGGAAAGAGATCAGGCGCAGGACTAACGGCTTAACGTGCTTTCCGAGGCACGGGGGTATCACACCGCCATCTTCCAAACTCCGAACTTTGGAAGTTGGCGGTGTGACCCCCGTACATAGCAGCAGCCCGGGCTGCTACTGAGAAATTCCTAATGGAAAAACCCAATAACACTTTGCCTGACCTGGATATCAAACCCAGGACCCCACACTCAGCAGTCCGTGCTTTCGACCACGAGACCAATGGGGCAGTTCAATAAATAATGCTGCTAAATACATAGTAGAGGCCAGACGGAAAATAACACAATTTGCTGCAAAATATTTACATCTTTCATATTATCCACTTAAACTGTTACCGCCACTTGTCATCGCTTGCTCTAAACAAAATATTATTTTGACGTGAACATTTGAGAATTTATTTTAGTTTTGCCAGTCTGGCCTTGCGACATAAATAAAGAAAACAATGAGCTTTACATAATTTTGACAGGTTCACAGGTGTTTAGAAGATATGCGGAAACGTGAGTCATTTTGAAATGTAGGTAGTTAAAAATTTATGTATCTTTTTATTCAACAAAAGATTTTTCATTCATCATTATTAGCTTCGTAAAATAAATGAACAACAGTTTGTAATATACTTTTAATAGCAGCATGAATAATTGTTTGTTTTTTTCTCAGTTTTCTCTGAAACTGCTTATAGCTAATTTATTTAGGTAAGGGTACATTTTTGTTTGGAAGTTATTAATACGAAAAAGTTATGTATGGGGTTTTTGTGCGAGATCAAAAAGCACACCCTTACTTTTATACTTCTTAACGTTTTTTAAATTTCTTGAAGCTAGGGAAGTATCCCGAGGACTAAGGTAAAGCGACATTCTATCAGCGATAACAACGATGGACAAAAAAATCAAAATCGCTTCAGCCGTTTGGAAGCTACGATGCCACAGACAAACTTATAACACCTCTCTGTTTTCGTCAAGGGATAAAAAAATTTAATACCCATATATTAAAACTTTTTATCCCTTGACGATAAACTACCGAAAACATTTCAATCCCGTTGAAGGTCCTTGTAGAAATACGAAAACCTTTGAAAGCGGTTTCCACTAGTCTAAGCCTTCTGTTCCAAGTATTTCTCTTACCCTTTATTGCCGACTCCTGTAATTTATGGACCATTATTAGTTAACATTAAGAGCGTTTACAACGTACGGCATTTCATACAAACTTTCAAGCCCTTGTTTTTCGAAATGAATGAACCGATTTTAATGAAACTTCGTACGCATAAGCAGGATACAAAGGTCTAAAAGCTTAGTAAAAAACATTTTCGAAATGTCTTCTTTAAAAAAAGATAACTGGAAATATCTGTTTCTATGGAAAATTTAAAATCGGTCTAATTTGGCTGTAACACAATTTTTCGAAAATGTTTTCTACTAACTTTTTAGACCTTTGTATCCTGCTTATGCGTATGAAGTTTCATTATAATCGGTTCAATCACTTCGACAAACAAGGGCTTGAAAGTTTGTATGAAATGCCGTACGTTGTAAACGCTCTTAAGACCCAGTATCATCATCATCATCATCTGCCTAGCCTTTTCCCAACTATGTTGGGGTCGGCTTCCAGTCTAACCGGGTACAGCTGAATACCAGTATTTTACATGGAGCGACCATTAAGACCCAGTATCTTTACCAATAATGAAGCAAAAACCTCATAGCTTTGCATAGTAGACCCTTCCTTATTGAAGTAGTTATCACATAAAAAATTAGCTTACTAAACGATTCATAAGGCCAGTTTTACAATAAAAAATGCTACCATTCGTTAGCAAAACGATTCGTTTTTGTTTAGAGGAACCGAGCATAAGGCTGCGTTTCCACCAGAGATGTGGGAGGATGCGTAGCGAGGGATGTGTGTGAAACAAACCAATAACATCGCTTCATTTTCATAGCTTATACTAAGTTAGCGATATCCTATTTCGATTCTTTCTAATTTCGAGGCCTATCTGTCGATATTTACGTGGTTTTGCCATTTTTAAACCAGTTTTGCAATTATTATTTTGGCTCTTGCACTAGCCGACTAGACTGACTTATTTTGTACGGTCATTGTACCACAGATTGCCGTTGTTGTGCCTATTTTCTCATATTCCTGAAGGTCAATTCTCGTAATTTAAAACGTTCAAAATCTAGTCGCAGTCTCCACTCGGCTTCAAACAAATGTCAAAAACTTGTCAAAATGTAGGGAAATTAGAGGTATTTTTGACGGATTGAGACTGAGATCAGACTGTGAACGTTCTTAAATTTACGAGAATTGCCCCTCTGGTCGCAAGAGCTACTGATGAGCATGAAGTCCTGGGTTCGATTCCCAGGTCGGACAAAGTGTTATTGGGTTATTCATCAGAGATTTTGCAGTAGCAACCCGGGGGCTGGAAGTTGTGCCCGGTGGATGGCACTGGGCTCGCCCCCTACTACATGAGACTAGCGAAATGTACAATTGTACAAACCTACCTACGAGTACTTACAGAAATTTATCATTTATTAGCACTATTGAAAGAGTTATAAAAATGTTTGAAGTTGTAGCGTAAACTGAACTATATTGTGTAGGATTTAAAGTTAGTTTTCCATAAACTCATATTATCTGTTTACATTTTTGGCAAATAAATCGCGAATGCAGATTAGGTACCTACACTACTGCCTAAGACTTTGGGGATTACAGGCGTGATGTTATGTTATGAATCTACACATCCATGATAAATATGATAATCATAATATGATAATCATAATTATGCCTACACTGTCCCACCGTTAAGCAAAGGCCTCCCCAAAATCCTGCCGGTAGGCTAAGAGAAAATAAAAGGAATCTTTACATCCATTCATCTTTTAATCGTAATTACGAATTAATTAGTAACTGATTCTTAAGGTAAAATGACCAAATGGCTCGTTTTGCGTATTTATCAAATATATATTAACGATAATTTTATCTCCAAACGCTTTAAAAGGATGAAAGAGTGAAATACCTATGATAATGTTTGTGAAAATGATTAATAATCGACGAGACCTTCGGAATTAATCTTAAATCAATATTTGACCTTTGTTATTAATGAAGGATCAATCTAATCGCTCATTTTATTTGAAGTATCAATTTCTATAAATAGGTGTTTTCCTATAAAATATTATTTAGATAGATCCGCTCCTATAACAGAAATTCATCATTAAATCAAGTACGAATACATCTTTTATTATTATAAAAATACTTAGGCAAATGAGTTTTATTTTAATACTCACTGACCAAATGTTATAAACTTTTGACGAGCGCAAGTTCAAAATCAAGGCCACCTTACTGCTGGAAGGTACATACAAAATTTCATACAAAATGCGTACTGCTAGCAGGACTCGCGGCCGTCTTCTGGCAGGACACAAACGCGTCCTTCCGTAAAAGCTTCCAGCAGGACCAAGTCATCGGGTGATCTATCATTAATAACTAATTTAAAAAAACATTTTCCTATTAAACTGGAGCAATGAACTTAAAACGAGTACAATTTAAAGCCACGATTTTTGAAGTGAAACTTCTTTACGCATGCTTGACTTGGGTAGTAAGCTGGCGAACGCGTGACGTAAGCGTTACGAAAAGTGTGATCGGGCGAGGCGAACGGGAGTTGAGTGGGGGATATAAGCAAGAGACAGCAGTGCGTGCGCACATTTTCTTTCTCTCTTCCTCTCAAAGCCAAATACGCAATACTGAAGTTTCACTTCAGTCGTGTGGTCATAAGCACACTCGTTTTTTTTTTACCAGAGTATCTTTATGTACCGTCAGGATAAGCAGGATTACGCAAAGACGCTTGTTCCCACAAAAACAACTTAGGCCCTGCGCAGACGACAGACTATCCGTGACGCACTTTTTAGTCTGTGAAAATAGAACCTATGCAATTATATGCAGTAACGCACACGACGCGCAAAAAGTCCGGCGCACAAAAAATCCGTGTAATTCGGGCAGACCGCACCGCGCCGCGGCGCGCCGCTCCGCACAAAAAGTGTGTGAAAAAAATTGAACGTTTGCTTCAACGCGCGCTAACGCAGACGGCGCATACTTTAGTCGGCAATCTGCATTTGCTAGGGGTGGACGTAACGCACGCGATCTATTATCATGGCGCCAGAGGTCGATGTAACTATGTTAATTCAAGAAATACAAAACAGACCAGCAATTTATGATACTTCTAAGGCAGAATATCATGATAGACATTTAAAAAGAAAATCTACAATCTACAGCTCTGCCGACAAAATGATCGAAGATGTGCGTCGTGTGCGTTGAGTCTGTGAAAAATCCGCGACCGACTTTTTGCGCGCCATGCAGACTTTTTCTGCGCCGCAGACTTGATCGCACAAAAAGTGTGCCGTCTGCGCAGGGCCTTAATTATCTCCTAAAGCAGGGCTTCCTCTCTCCTACTCTTTTGCTGTGCCCTACAGGGTCCATAATGATCTAAATTATATAGTTACTACCTAAGTGCACATTATGGTAAAGCAATAAAAATATTGAGTATAAGAGTACGCTCGTAAAAAAGGTTATTACCACGAAAATAAGTCAATTTTCATTATAAGTAAAAGCCTATTTACTTTACCCTTACTTAAAATAATTATGTTCATCAAATATGCGCCCTGGAAATCAAAATTCAACTACCCGATTTTAAAAAGCTTTACGTAGTACTTAAAATCTTAGCTAAAGCTAATAACTTGCTAATAACTTTTAGCGATAAGACCGCTCATTGTGTCACCCATTGTAAAGTTTCTATATTTATGTCTGTAATTTATATGGTGTACATAATAAAGAGTATTCTATTCTATTCTTGTTTGAACATGACCGTACTTTATAATCGAGGAAAAAAAATTCTTAGGCGCCTGTCCCACCACTGGCGGTTAGCGAGAAGACAGTAGAGCTAGTAGGTTCCCTATCCATTTGCATACAAAAAGACCTAATATAACTTGGAATACTTTTGTTTCTCCTAATTGTATTTACGCATAACAGCTTACGCATAATTTTTTTAAGCATAATTTATCTAATCATAATAATGGTTAAGCATAATATTCTAAACCATAAATTTAGCATGCTGGTTTTTTTTACAACGACGTCAGGTCAACGGAGCCCCGCTGCGCGGGGCTCTTATTTCTGTCTGCAGGATTTAAAGGAACCTAACCAAACCGAACCTCGGGGTGCCCCTGACGTCGTTTATTATTATGCGAATTAAATTTATACCAAAACAAATTAGCCTTCAAGGCTAATTGCCTACATAAACTGTATGCCAAAAAAATATGGCAAAGTATTATTATGGCAAAACAAACTATACCAAAATAGTTATGCCAAAGTATATTAGGAAAAAGAACATTATGCGAAAATAAGGGATCCCGAGCACTAGCTCGGGATCCCTTATTTTCGCTCGTTCGCTTATTTTTGCTCGTTGCTCGCCAACTTGTCTGTGGTTACTAAACCACAGACAAGTTGGCGAGCAACGAGCAACAAGTACACGACGGCGACGAGCGATTACTCGCTGGTATGTAAAAGCCCTTAGCGGAGACCAGCCGGCGTGAGATAAATTATAGTGCATAAGTGCACTCGCACGTAAGAAATTACACTTTTGCCGACCCGGGAATCGAACCCTGGACGCCACGCTCAGCAGTCGCACTCATATGTATGGCTGGTATGTACCAAGCGTCTCTCAGCGAGGGTTTTGTCCTTCAAGCGAGCGCCGAGCGAGTACTCTCTTTGACAGCTCTTGTCGCTGCGACAAACGAGTTTCTACCTACACACCGGGGGTGTGAACAGCCAGCGATCAACTATTAACATCTATTTTTAACCGACTTCAAAAAAGGAGGTTCTGTATTCGACACGTATGTATGTATGTTTGTATGTCCGCGATTTTCTCAAAAACTCATGAACCAATTTTGATAATTCTTTCAGTAATGTGATCTACATACTTTCAGAAAGGTTTTAGTATATAATACATTATGTAATTATTCTTATGTACGATGTTATATGCATAAATGTTCTGCATCGCCGGCATTTCTAAGCGAATTTTGATGATTCTTCTAATCGGTGTCTTCAATTCTTCAATGCACTAGTGTTATTTGAATTTTTGTGGAGTAGCTGTACAACTAAAAAGTGAAAAATAAAAACTTTTTTACAAAGAAAAATACCGACTTCAAAAAAAAAAAAACTACAGAGTGATAAATCACTTTAATTTCGGAAGTCGGTGTCAAAAAACGAAAATGCGAAACTAACGACACCGACTTCCGAAATTAAAGTTATTTATCAATTTGTAGTTTTTTTTGAAGTCGGTTGTTTTTTTTTTGTAAAAATGTTTTTATACTTACACGGGACCTACAATGTTTTTAGGTTTCTTGTGCGAGAAAATCGTTGACAGCTAGTCTAGTCGCTACCTCGTTAGCGGTTGACGAGATGTTTTCGGCGGAATTTCCTGTTCAAACTTCAGCGAGTTTTGAAAGGAACAACCATCCCTCTGAATTTACAGAGTTTAGAACTCCTTTGTATTCAATCTCTATTAATCTCATCGCCTTTTCATTTGAAATGGTGGGTATATTATTTTCGAAATTGCTCATTTTCAGCTAGAATAGAAACGTTGAATAGTCCCTTCTGAAATTATCTTAGATTATCATTACCCACTTCAATAGGCGTTGACTTTAAAACTATCAATTCTATTTTATCTTTGACATTTTAGGTTCTACCAAGTACAAGTCCATTACTATCGCATCTCGTCGCGTATGAAGGAACTTGGTGCAGGTTATACAAAACGTGTCACTTATGTATTTTCAGCTGTATAGGTAATGTTTCTCCAAACTCCGAAACTTCCTGGTCTTCAGGAGTATGTAACTTACTATCGCGTCTCGTCGCGTGTGAAGGAACTTGTTACAGGTTATAGAAAACGTGTCGCTTGAGTCGAAAACTAGTTCGAAAAGTTTGCAGAACACTGCGTATACAAGGTGAAGACGGAAATCCTACTTCCTACTAATATTATAAACGCGAAAGTTTGTCAGGATGGATGGATGTTTGATAGTTTACACTACTATAGTTTATTCATCAGAATAACACATAGGATACTTTTTGTTCCGATACTCGGAATCGGGATCGACACTTATGCGGGTGAAACCGCGGGGCGCTGCTAGTACAACATTATATAAATTAAACTGCGTATACTCGTACCTAATGCCATTCCCAGTTTGCATACGATAATTTAGCTAGTCAAAGATTGGCAAAACCTATAGCCATAGGCATTTAGTTTGCTTTAAAAAATCACATTTTTTATTTCGATGCTAGGATAGTTCCAGAATACTCTTATAGATAAGTATTTCTAGTGTTTTCATTTACGTATTGTTGTCTTCACATTTTATTTGGTTACACAAATATTCGGACTTTCCCCTAAATAGGTACACTGTTTCATCATCTGCCTAGCCTTTTCCCCAACTGTGTTGGAACCGGCTTCCAGTCTGACCATATGCATCTGAATACCAGTATTTTACACGAAGCGACTGCCTATCTGATACGATACCCCTTGGTAAGACTGGTTGTTAAACTTTCGGGCTTCTGACCACCCGTAACGACTGTCAAGGATCCACGATTGACAGCGGGACCAATGGGTTAGTATGGTTTCCGATGCACGGAGGCGTCTTGATATGTAAAGATGGTCACCCATCCACGGACCTACCGCGGCAAGCGTAGCTTAACATGTTCGATCGACCCGCGCGACAAGCTCCTCATATACAATGTCCATATCCACAAATACACTATTGAATAAAAACACTGTTTTTGACAATCATCCCTAGTACAGAACTTGTAATAACAAGCCAATAGGCTAATCCAAATTATCACTGCAGATGGCGAGGCCATCATTGTTTTTATGTGAGTTATGTTCAAGACCCATGCAGCCTACTGCTATTATAACCAGACAAAAAATCAACACTCTGGACCTGTACTGAGAAACCGATCTGACAAATATTATGAAAAGACCTTAATACCTGAGTTTGTTTCGCCATTTCTTCTCAGGAGCGGACAGATAGGAAATGCCAACTCCATGTGGCTTTTGCTCGGGAACAAAAATATTTGTAAACTACAAGTTTACAAAGAACATAATGTACGGATATTTCATACCAGTTTCATAAAACCTTAAAGACCACGGATGCAGCTTCCGGGAGTTTTGAAAATGGGCGATTTTATAGATTTCAATGTGCTCTTTCCGAATTTCAACTTTGCCACCTCGTATCTCTGCCGCTCGCGCCGCCTAATTGGAAAAAATGGCGCCTAATAGCAATTTTTTGACAATATCTCCTTTCTGACTCATTTTACGATAAAAATATTTATAAGCATGCAAAATTAAACTAGAGAAAACTTCCTACAATTTATTTTAAACAAAATATATACTAAAAATAATACTAAAATAAGATCCCATTAATTTTGATCTGAATAACAATATATAACGATACGGTTCAATTACTCGATCTCGTTAGATATTGATAAATCAAGGACCCTATTAATAATGAATAGGTAGCTATAATATTTCAATTGGATCATAAAGTCAAGTTAGGTTTCGTTGTTAATCCGTTTCGCAGAAAATACCGGATGTATATTTTTAGGATTGGCTTTAATCAAAAGGACTTCGTCTGCCCCAGCTATCTTATTCAAGAGAATTTCCACAAGATTGAAAAGGCATTTGGTCTTAAAAAATAATGAGCCTACCTGCTTACAATGATCAATTTTAGTGTAAAATTAAATATGAAAATTGTAGTCCTTGATGGTAAAATTGCACAGAATAAAAATCCTTATGACAAAGTCGTGTAAAAAAAACTAACAATAAACGCACTCATAGAACTAAGAACAAATACAGGGTTTAAAAGACACATCACATAGCCGTCAACTACGTATTCTGTACATCAAACTAAGTGACATTGCACAAAAATAATTGCTGGAAAAAAACTTTTATTTTTGGTGGGAACATTTTCTGTTTTCGGTAAGTAGTGCGCAATGTAACGCACGCAAAACATTGTGCTTATGCATGCAATGGCACAGGGGTGTATTTAAAGTTATGTTATAACATTAAAAACTTGTTTTAGTAAAAAAACGTCAGTAAAAGCTGGAATTTTGACATTCAATGTCGCCGTAACCAGATGGTTCTCAGGTATGGTCCAGAACAAAAAAAAATATTACTATAATGGGGAGTACAAGGGACTCTCGGCTTCGTTAAGGTGAATGCGCAGTGGTAGACCGCGAAATTCAAATTTACTTACGTTTTTCGCAATTTTCAGATCAGTGTCAGGTTGTATTTTGATCAAAATTTGATTCGCGACAATAACAGGTACGTATTTATAGAATTATAATCATTAAAATCATTAATACATCTTTCTAAGTTAGATTTGTACCACTAAGCAGTTTTCCATAAGAGATTTGTTGTCGTATTTATAGAATTATAATCATTAAAATCATTAATACATCTTTCTAAGTTAGATTTGTACCACTAAGCAGTTTTCCATAAGAGATTTGTTGTCGTGGTACAAATCTAACTTAGAAAGATGTATTAATGATTCTAATGATTATAATTCTGTAAATACGTACCTGTTATTGTCGTGAATCAAATTTTGATCAATATACAACCTGACACTGACCTGCAAATTGCAAAAAACGTAAGAAAATTTGAATTTCGCGGTCTACCACTGCGCATTCACCTTAAGTGTAATTTTATACCCGGTATGTTACTCAGTACCTATATATTATTAAATAGCTCATTCTATACGGACAAAAGATAAACTGATAACAGAAACCATATCTGCATAATGCATGTTCCTTGTCACCCATATTAGACCTAGATTTCTATGTCCAACAGTCATTTACGAAAAAGGTCACGGATTCACCCTGCTAGCACAAAATAGTTAAAGGAATAGAAGGTCGGCTACTTACAATGGACGAAAATAGGCGCACGCACACAGACACGTGATGTCTATTTCAAAAGTATTTAACGAAAGTGTAAGCAAACCCTGTTCAAGTTCAATTCTTACGCAATCACTCACTAAAGGGAAATAATTACATTGATCTGTATTTAAGTTTCAATTTGACATCTTACCAAATTTTCCAACAATTTCCTACTGTTTTTTTTATATTGGTAGTAATTTATTTTTATTAAGTATAATTATTATTATCTAATATGTAAAAACTTCTAATAGTAAATAAACTACTAATTGTTATTAAAATAAAAATATAATATCTTAGAAAGAAAGAAAGAAAATACGTTTATTTGCGGTAAACATGGCGCAAAAAAGAACATACTTAAACACAAAAAAAAAAAAATAAGAAAAGGTTGGGGGAAACTTGCGTCATATCCACGCAAAACGGCTATCGCTCAGCATTATGCTGCGAACCTATGCAAGACAGAGCCTCAGCGCTGGTTTTCAGCGACAGCAAACATGATTGAATTGTAATTGAAAAAACATCAAGGTTATAAAATTATCCTCAATTAATTGTCAAATGAAAAACTTTAGATTAGAATTTCGGGTTTAAATATTTTTCTTCTTCGAATTACCAAAAACTAAACACTCAATTTGTAAGTAGCGTTACAGATTGGCGTCTTTACATAGGTTTCCTGATGTTTACATTTTCGTCAGATGCTTTTATGTTAGAACATACGTACGGAGATCTCAAACGAATGCCAGTGGCGAGTACACTTGCAAGCGCTGTATGTGAAGTGTATCTGTGTGGTACTCGTTGCATGGAGCCGACCTTCTGTCCCTATTTTGTGCTACTAGTTAATTCCGCTATTTCGTCCCTATCCGCTGATCCTTGATAAACGACCCCCTAGGGAAGTGACGATCGTTTTATTGTAAATCAGATAGTGTGACGAACCAGTTAAAGTTACTATTCCCTTGATAATCTTATCTTGTATTGAATCGCACTACTGATAATTTGTCGGAAAATTGTCTGGGAAAGTTTTTCTAGACATTTTTCTGAGAAATGACCAAAGCTGCCTAGCTTTGGTCCTCTGAAAGGCTTGGAGAACACAGTCCATATTCTGAGACTTATATTATGAGAGCTTTAATATTAAATGAATTAAGCAACATACCGAGGATGGCCGCACGGGTCGATCGATCAGGTTAAGCTACGCTTGCCGCGGTTGGTCTGTGGATGGGTGACCATCTTTACATACCAAGACCCCTCCGTGCCTCCGAAAGCACTTTAAGCCGTTGGTCCCGGCTGGCATTCGTGGTTCTTTGACAGTCGTTACGGGTAGTCAGAAGTCCTAAAACCTGACAACCAGTCTTACCAAGGGGTATTGTACCAATCGGTTCACATTTAAAGTGAAAGCTCGAGAACACTTACACAAGAAGTTGGCAGATTCGTCTCAGAATTGAGTTGTCGTAGGGTTTCTTGTTTATGTCTCATAACTTTTTATTTTTTTATTTTTTATATATATATATTTTTTGTTGTATGTATGTATATATGTATTTATTCTTATATCTTTTATAAATATTTTCTAATTTTTTTTTTCACTGTTATTGCACCTGCTGTGAATTGTCTCTGCATCACCCTAAGGTAGACTGGTAGAAAATGCCCAAGGCATTAAGTCCGCCTTTGTACAGTTTTTACTTGTGCATAAAGTTTTAATAAATAAATAAATAAATATTGTAGTAAATGGGTTGTGGAGGTCAGACTGATAGGAAGTCGCTTCATGTAAAGTACTGGTATTCAGCTGCGTCCGGTTAGACTGGAAGCCGACCCCAACATAGATGGGAAAAGGCTAGGCAGACGATGATGACCGAAGATGGTCCATGTCTGCACTATGGGAATATTGTTGTATCTCATCCTATGTGGATACAGAACTATAGCATTATTTTTATAGGTGATAACTCTTAATACTCCCGAGACCTCTTGTTTATGGCCAGACCTATTGATGCACAGGCTATAAAAGGTGTAACAGAATAAACGCAAGTCCTGAAAGTAGTTTGTTTATAATTGACTACTGAATTCATTTTAGTAACTTTTAGTATAGGTATTTTTTTTTTATTTATGTTTTTTGCCATACTGACCGCCGACTGAGTCAAAAAAAATTAAATCTGATTAAAAGGTAATAAGACTCAATTTTAAAAACGCATAAAGTAATACTAGAGTCAACACGATTTCCTTCATAATAATAGTTAGCTTTACTATTTTTTATGTTTCTATATTCTAATAAATATAACTTATATGTATTTAGTTAAATAAAGAAAATAATAGTTAGCTTTAAAGAATGTAAGTTTTGATCATTGTATTATGCTTTTAAATCAACAATCTAATTGGGGTGTATGAGGTCTTGCGTTAATTATGTCACATTATTGTATATTCCAGTATATTCGGTTAGTAGCTTAGCGTGATTCCGAGCAATAATTTGTTCGGAATTTCCCTTAAGGCGGAGATTTCCGAATACGGCCAGAAAATTGGTTTTTTAAAGCAGTGTATCTCTTAAACCGTAAATACTTTTGACCTAAGAAAAATGATGATATTTTCAAGTCTTACTTTAATACAGTGATGGAACTGAAATCATAAATAAATATACATTAATGTATCAAAATAATGTTCAAATACACCTCTTAATTTTCTTTAAAAGCAGTTTATCCCTTCATTAACAATTTTAATTAAAATTAAAAATATCCCATTAAATGTCTAATGCCAAACTGCATTCAGTGATGGATTATTTATTATTAAATAGTTTTTGTAAATAGATAATTTCTTCATATTTGCAATAAATTACCACCGTTGTGTCATCGCGCTTCTCTTTCTTTTCTATGCAGTCCGACAGTGACCGCGCTTTAGGTCATGTAGTCGCCTTAAATGCCTAACTAAATAATGCTGGCCGCAGAATACAGCTCGTTATTAAGATAATATTATTATGTTCGCCGAGTTGAAGTTATTGTAAAGGTTAAAATGTGCTCAAAGTAACCATAGAGTTTCGCAGTTTCAATCCACTGATGGACAAAGTTTTGTGTGACCGATCATTCATCTTTATAAACTTGACACTTACCGAAAATAATTCCCCAAAGGAGATGACGCTTGTAGCATCTTTCAGTTCAGGAGGTAGGAGACTCTTGCAAGGTGTTTTTCCGTACTGGTAGATGATTTCACATAGTTCTTTCATTTCTGTGCAGACTCTGGCTTGCGCTTCAGCCCCTCGCAACTCCGTCATCGAACCGGGAATGGGTCTAGACAAAGAACAAAAAAATATATTATATTAATTGTCTTTTAATGGAACAGAAGTCGAACTTCAAAATAGTTTTAGCACCTTTAGAGTAACGAGATCATAGATAGAAGTACCTATTCAATAATCTTTATTGTTCACCATAACAAACACTCCTAATGCAAAGGGGTTTGTCAATCAGAAACGTATCACATTATAACTTTTCATTGCTTTATCAGAAAACGGATGGAACATACAATTAAATTAAATTTATTTATTCCAGACTAATTATTATATGTCCATACTATTGTTAGTCAATACTAAAATCAAAAATAAAACACATCATTCATAATATTCAAAAATCACAAAATCACTCGTCTCAAAAACTAAAAAATCACTATAAGTCATCTCGTCACACGAAGATAAGTGAATCTCCCCAGCACTGCAGAGTCTGGCCTCTCAGATATCATCCTTGGGATTCTCATCATCATCAGAGAAGCTGTTTTCTTACGCATAATTGTATAAAAGTCATCGAATCTTGCGTCAACAAGCATGCCCGACACGCTGCAGAATCGTGGGAGCCTCACCAGAATCCGAAAGGCGTTATTGTATTGTACGCGAAAAATGCTGTAGGCCCGCTGGATGTAGTTGAACCATAAAGCGCTTGCGTAAAAAATTTGGCACAGCTATACTTTTACGTCTACTGTGTACAGTACCTTGCGAATCCGATTTATTCCGTTCTGATCCCCTATATCCCCCCCCCTCCACGTCCCTCCTCGAACCCCTGCTAGTTCGTCTTCTGTTTTAAACTTTGTCTTATCCACATTATTCCAGTGTCGTGTTCTTCTTTTTAATTTTCATGAAATTGAATTTGGAATTTTCTCGCAAAATTTGTTCGAGGATCCGGGTGCGAGGATTTGGCATTTCATTAAAACAATGCAACGAAGAAATTTAATTGGATAACCAATTAAAAGTGAAACTTGAAAATTCATTTTTACTTTTTACTCACAAAGATGGAATTTTCACAATTTTACGTAAGAACTCCGCATCTTGTCCTTACAAAACGAAATTATTACTTTCTTGGATAATAAGGTTCTTATAATTTGATCCTCTAGCTAAAGTAGTCTCTAAAGCACTTTCCATAGTCTAGAGATAATGGTATGACATTCATTTCTTTGTGCCTTAGTCTAATGAACTGCTGAAACTTTGATGTCACTGTACTTCAGTATAACTATCTTTTTAAAATTTCTAAGAACCTAATGTCTTTATTTTTTAATAGTGGCTCCTTGTTTTTCGGAGAATTATAAGTTTCACGAACTCAAATTATTTATAAATTTTTAAAAGAATTTTGATATTTGTACCTTCATAAAGGTAAATCGAAACTAATTAAAAGCTTCTGCCAAATGATTTGAAGTCTAATTTACGGTTCTTTAGCAATTTAGTAACTCTGAAATCGAAATAATTATGATGTTCCTAATTTCATAATAAGACATAGAAGTTCATACAATTGATGATAAAACACACCGTTTTAGCTAGAAATTGTAACAATAAACGAAAATCAAAACAATAAAACATGAAAGAACGTCACAAAAATCAGTCGAGATAATGGCATATATACATACTCACCTTATAATGATCAATACCAGGTGCCGTATTATGACGGTTTAATGCTACCATGATTCCAGTGTAAGAGAGAGACGGAGCTACATATGAACGATAGCACCATCCTTTTTTCGCACTGGAATCACGATGGAATAGCTCGAGCTGCGCAACTTCCTCACACAGCAAGCTACTGATAAATCGCATTACATTCCTACTTCCCCTCTGTTGAGAGATGTACTATGCAGCTATGCTGCGAGGATGTGAAAGCTAAGCTATGAAACAATGCGATCGTTTCCACTAATGCTAAGCTGTGTTGCAGAGCGAGTAAGATGTGCTATGAAAATGCGCCGCCGTGGGGTAGCTGTGCGAGAAAGTTGCGCAGCTCGAGCTATGCGATGCATCGATAGTAGTGAAGGCTCGGGGAGTACCTACTCTAGCAACGTAGCATAGCACATCTCTGATGGAAAAGCAGCCTTAAGCAGCCAAAAACTTACTAGGCAGAAAAGCGAGATGCCATTCATAAAAAAAAATGCTTGACGTCTTAGACTCAGCGCAGACAGAACGGAGCGCAGCGGAGAGGATTTTATTAACGCACTTGAAAATAAACTTTATAATTAAAACAATAAAGTGCATAAATGCTTGAACCTGACAAAAAATGCTCGCGCATCCTCGAAGACGCGTCCTCTCGAACATACGCGATCCGTAAAGAAAATGCCCGAGACCGCGCGGGGATTATTCCTCTCTGTCTGCGCTGACCCTTACACATCCATTGCTAGACTACTTAGCACGTCTCTGGTGGTACACACACCCTCACACACACACACACACACACACAACGCACACACACACTACACTAATAAGTCTTGTGCAATATCTACTCACTTGCCATATTCATCCTTTGAGAATGTAGGTTTATGGTTTTTGTCGAAAGATCCACTGAATGCCGTCACCTTTTGTAGATCCGTGTGTGCTTGAGCCTTTGTGTCGAATGCCGAGATCAGGTCAGTGAGGGAAGAGCTCTGAAAATAAAAGAAGATCGATTTTAATAAAATTACAGCAAGGGCCATCGCACCATCTTTTAGTGACGTTTGGAGAGACCTACGTCCAGCAGGGGACGCCTTTCCGCTTAAAAAGGTAACATTCATTTTTGGAACACTTTAACTACGGCCAAACATTCGTATTAAAGCTGCATTAACAGTCTCTAATTGAAGAAAATCGCCCATAGATATAATTATAAATTTTAGTTATTCCAAAAATGATTGCCTTTGCCTCTTTATCAAAAATGGAATATTTCTCTTCCACTTGGCTCAGTTTTTTGCTAGCATAACAGATTGGTTTAACAATACCTTTTTATTTCTATTAGGTAAAACTTGCCAGCTCTGGACAAAGAGAGGTGGAAAGAGAGTAGAGAGGCCTTTGCCCAGCAGTGGGACATTAACGGCAAAAAATAAATAAAAATAATAAAATAGATTGCTCTTGAACGTTTCAGAAACTTGTATCGTGAAAATCAGGCTAGTCCCCGCGTGCTAACCAAAAAGTTCGTTCGCACGAATACGCGATCTTCGCTTTCAGAATTATTATACTTATTTGTTCGGAAACCCAGAAGTTGCTCTGCTGTCGTCGCGAACACGCGTTCGGGTTCACCGAACAAGCGATCATCGCGCGAGTGCATACTCGCGCAACGATATCGCTATTGTCGGTCTTTTTTATATGAATAACCCCACGTCCTAACAGAAAGCGACTACGCGAATATCGCAAGAATACGCGGACGTTGTTCGTACGTACTAGCGATCAAATGTACCGGAGTAGAACCGGTGTCGTAATTGACATAATAATATGCGCGGAGGATTCGCGCGAATAAAGTGTTTGATTACCAATTATAAACAAATAAATAAAAAAACAATTCGCGTGAACTTAATTCATACGAATGTGCTATCAAACATACTGATACCCTGTGGCCTAACTGATATTACGTGACACGCGCGATCGGGACAGGGAAATGCTAGAAGACACCGGCTAGAGTTTGTAGGATACAAAAGTAAGCGATAAGGCCGCCCATTGTATGTTTTATGTGAATCATCGTTTTTATTGTAAGGTTTTTCTGGTGTACAAAAAAGTATATATAAATAAATAAATAAATAAAAGTAAATTTTTTTTTCTGTAAAATTGTGTATGTTGCAAACTTTTTAAATTTTTTGTATAGGTATTATTATTTATCTGCGCTTTTCTGACGTGACTTGAAGGGTGACTCATTGACGCGAATACGCGATGCGACCATCCATTATCAGCGATCGCATATATTAGACACACAGTTTAACATCTAGCGAATACGCGTCTCGAGCGACGATCGCTTTTGATTAGGACGCGGCCTGAGCAGCAAACTCAGGCCGCGTCCTAATTAAAAGCGAACGGCGGGCGATCTATCAAGTTGCATTAAAATTTGTACGTCAATAAACAGTCGATCGTGTACTCGGGCGATGATTGAGTGATGATGATAGCTTTGGAATGAGCAACTAGCTTCATCATTCTGACTGACCGACCCCTGACAATTCAAAAGTGCCTGTAATTGGTTTATTTGAAATAAATGCTTTGAGTTTAAGTTTGATCGCTTTTGGTTAAGACGCGGGTTTAGAGTGTAATAAAATAATCTCTACGAGTATTTTATGATACGATAAAACACATTATTTTTCTATAATTTTATTCCAGCAGAAGCTATTAAAACCGTTGAGACTGAGTTATTTTTTTCCCTTTTATCTAAGTTATTCAGTTTAATCGAATATAGCGAGTTCCTAAGTCTCAGCTTTTTTAAAGGAATGTACTTAAAGCGTTTGCTTTTCGAGGTTATAAATCGTATTACTCGTAGAGCGTCTACGTTTTGTAATTTCCTTGAAATCAAATTGGTGTATAACTGTTATGCGGGTCTTGGCACTTTTTAATCAAGGAATTAGTTTAATTTTATTTCATTACTTGATCCCCCGACCCATCCCGTCGCATCGCATCGTCTTTGCACGCTATTACATCGTTTTCGCTTAGCGTTATTTCTGCCTATTTTTCTTTTTGCTCGGCTCCTAAGGGTATTAGCGTGATATTAATTAACCTATAGCCTTTCTCAAAAATTGGGCTATCAAATGCCATCAATTTATTAAATCCGACGGGTAGGTCCAGATATTAGCGCGTTCAAAGTTCAAACAAACTATTAAATTTTTTAATTAGTATAGATTTCTAAAACCGATTTTTTTTTAAAAACGACTACGTCCACTATTATTATTATGCTAAATCTTTAATTCTAAATTAAATAAATCTGTATATTTTGCCTGCTGAGGCCAAAACTACAAACGCAGTATACAGGGAAGTATTATAAAACTGTGGCTGTTATTTTAGTACAATCATTATTGTGTCTTTCGACTTCCACGCGCACGAATTCACGGACATTTAAGCTAGTTCTAAATATCATCATCTGCCTAGCCTTTTCCCAACTATGTTGGGGTCGGCTTCCAGTCTAACCGGATGCAGCTGAATACCAGTATTTTACATGGAGCGACTGCCTATCTGACCTCCACAACCCAGTTACTGGGTAATACGATACCCCTTGGTAAGACTGGTTGTCAGACTTTCGGGCTTCTGACTACCCGTAACGACTGTCAAAGATCCACGAATGACAGCCGGGACCAACGGCTTAACGTGCTTTCCGAGGCACGGAGGGGTCTCAGTATGTAAAGATGGTCACCCATCCACAGACCAACCGCGGCAAGCGTAGCTTAACCTGATCGATCGACCTGTGCGGCTGTTATTATTTAGCCACGGACCCCTAGTTCTAAATAAAATATTTAATTTTATTTTATTTTAGTCTCTGGTCTTTTACACAATATCAAATTCATATATTGACAGAATAACAATGTTTGTTTGGTTTCAAAATATCAACTTGGAAATCAACAAACTATCAAGTAAATATGTATTTATTTTGTACAGATATTTTGTCTGCCGAATTAAATAAACAATGTCTGAATTTGTAGAGCAGCGATGCGTGTAATAAAAAAGGTTTCGTGATTTTGAAGTAAACATACGTTTGTTTTTATTTATGATTCATAAATGATATTTGCAGGTGTTCATTTATTTGATGCTTTCATTAACCCAGTGGAAATGCGTTATAAATTAATAAATAAATACGACTTGTCATCGACTGGGGTTTAAATATAGACGTCTGATGAACTTTGTATGTTCGTCAACCTAGCATTGTGTCGTATAAATAAAGTATGAGTGGCTTGTGTTTATGAGTACACACATACATATCATTGCGCCTGTATTCCCTAAAAGGTAAGACAGAGATGAACAGTCAACAAAAGGGATAAGTATGCAGGATCGTCGGATATAGTTGAAGTTTAGTAAGAAACCGATGGATGTTCTCAAATAAATTTTAATTTTATTAATAGAAAACAAACAACTCATTTATCAAAGTTTTAAACTAAAGCCTCTTATTCCAGCTATACGTCCGCTCAAGGCGGTGTTGGACGTATAAGCATTCACACTATCGTGCGCGCATCCAGCATGCTAGATGTCATCGAACGAATGAGCGCACGAATTTTATTTAAATATTTTAATTCAAAATGCCACCAGTTATTAAAAAATAGGAAGAGGTTTTAGTTTTTTTTTTTGTCATAAACGTGCAGAATATCCTCAAATGAATAATATCTTTCAAAAAATCGTGAAAGTGTTTCATGATCCATTTTGACGTGCAGGTACCTTCCGACACAGGCTCTAAATGGTGAATATGTTGTACAGCAAGTTTATACACGATCCAGCACGCGCGACGCACGATCGCTCGGACGTACGTCCGCGTTATTAACTGTCTATCTGCGCGACGCCGACGTTCCCGGTGATGGGGGCTTATTAGGGTACTTTTTTCTTTAAGGCTTTTACCAATGGTGGCGACTCTCAGCTATGCTCTCTACACTTACACATAAATATACGTTGGCGATATCAGAGCTTGTTGTACTGAAACGTTCAGGGGATTAAACAGATTAGACGTTTTTCGAATACAAAACCGTTGCTTTAATGAACTTATCAGTAATTTGTTTATGTCGAATGTTGTAGTATAAATATCTGTTTGTTTGAAATAAACAGATATTTTTATACTACGACGTTCGCAAATTAAGTAATCAACTGTGGTTGCAGTCGTGTACTGACACGACTGCATGAGGACCAAGGTAACTGACATATCCCGAAGAATTGCCAAACTTAAGTGGCAGTGGGCAGGGCTTGAGGGAAGATTGAGGGAAGCGAGAGTGCACCTATGTCTGCGCACACATTTGTGCACTATAATATCTCCCGCGCCGAAGGCTGGTGTCGCCATGGCCGAAATACGACCGAAAGACAATTATTATTATTACTTAACCTAACTTATAATCTTTTTGTCTTCGACTATGCTACTTATGTTCTCTCAACTACCCTGCTTGCGTCCTTGACCAGTCATGTTATAATAAAACCGTAGTACCTCGACGAAAAAGCACAGAGCGCCCTTACAAGTTCCGCCCTCGTCGTAAACAGATGTTTATCTTTGTCTAAACTTCAGACAACTTTTGTAAAACAAAAGTTATTCAATACAATAAGTGCTTTTACCCGTTCGACTAAGTACTTCTTTCCAACTTTGTTTTAACTACCCCAAAAATGGGGATTTTTGAACAAAAGGGAATCTTTATTTACGGAAAATTAATGAGAGTAATCAGAGGCTTATGTGCGCGCTTCATTAATTCCGAAAGTTGCTAATTACAACCTTTGAAAGGACTCATTGTGTCATCCAACTCAGCCATTGCCCTTGTGTCAAGGAGCTTAATTTATTGTGCCCTGACAACACGATTTACAAGAAGACCAAATCTCTTATGGAAAAGTGCTTATGGTACAAATCTAACTTAAAGAGATATTTTAATGATTTTAATGGCTATAATTCTGTAAATACTATCTATTATAGTCGCGAATCAAATTTTGATCAAGATACAACCTGACACTGACCTGTAAATTGCAAAAGACGTAAGATAATTTGAATTTCGCGGTCTATCACTGCGCGTTCACCTTAAGTTTATTTTTAAAGTATTATGCACAGAACATTCCGAAATAAATTCTCTGAATGATGAAAGTTGCACCAAAATTCGTTAAGTTGTTTAGAAGAATAACGCGGTCAAACAGACAGACACAAAAAGCGACTTTGAAATATGTATACCTAGGTATAGATAAAGACGACTAATTTGAAAAAGACGTCAAAAAAAGAGAGAAAAAGAGTGAGAGGAGTGGTGGCCAAGTGGTAACGGCCGCGACTTACAAGCTGTAGGTCGTAGGTTCGAATCCAGACAGGCGCTTTACTATGTGTAAATTATTTCATCACCACTGCTCTCAAAACGGTGAAGGAAAACATCGTGAGGAAACCGGCATGTCCTAGAACCAAAAATTCGAAGACATGTGACATCTGCCAACCCGCACTGGGCCCGCGTGGTGGATTACGGCCCACTCCATCTCACAGAGAAGATACCTGTGTCCCAGCAGTGCGAACATTATAGGCTGATTATGTTATGTATTTATGTTATGTCCAAATAAGTGTTGTTTACATAATAAGACGGGGTGTCAGGGACATCTACCAACAACCGGTTACCATTGATCTGTATATATAAAATTCAAAGTCCTGACTGATTGATATATCAACGCATAGCTTAAACTGCTGGTCCTAGAGACATGAAATTTGGAGGGTGTGTTCCTTGTGAAGAGTAGGTATCCACTACGAAAGGGTTTTTCGAAATTTCCTAAGAGGGTGAATGGGGACGGTGAAAATTCACGCGACGAAGTCGCGAGCAGAAGCTAGTTGAGTATAACATGTTACTGAACCCCGCTGCGCAGAAAACTTCGTTGGTTCACAAAAAAAAAAATAGCTCTTCGTGACTTTTTGACCGCGTTTTCTATGAAACGCACTTTTCTATGAAACAGCTCTGATGGCCGGTGGAGCAGACGAGTCCTGGAGTGGCGACCGCGTATCGCCAAGCGTAGTGTGGGACGCCCCACAGCTAGATAGACAGACTAGATGCGGAAGGCGGAGGACAGGGTGTTGTGGCGCAGCCTAGGAGAGGCCGATGTCCAGCAGTAGACTGCGATAGGCTGAGTTGATTGATTGAGTTTATATGAAACAGCAGTATTTTTTTTTTTTTGATAACCGACGAAAAATTTATACGCTCGGGGATCTAGAATCATGTGCTGAATTCATGGTTTCAGTTCGCGCGACTCCGTATATATGTAATCCAATTATGTAATTAAATGAAGATTATTAATTTTTCAAAGCGATTGGTAATTTTTAAAATATTTTTTTGGGATCACGTACCAGTGAACATTAGGGGGCTTGGGGGGCTTGTGGCTAAGTAATAACAGCCGCACGGGTCGATCGATCAGGTTAAGTTACGCTTGCCGCGGTTGGTTCGTGGATGGGTGACGATCTTTACATACCAAGAGCCATCCGTGCCTCAGAAAGCACGTTAAGCCGTTGGTCCCGGCTGTTATTTGTGGATCTTTGACAGTCGTTACGGTCGCCAGAAGCCCGAAAATCTGACAACCAGTTTTACCAAGGGGTCGTATTACCCAGTATCTGGGTTGTGGGGGTCAGATAGACAGTCGCTCCATGTAAAATACTGGTATTCAGCTGCATCCGTTTAGACTGGAAGCCAACCCCAACATAGTTGGGAAAAGGCTAGGCAGAATATGTACCAGTGAACTTTACTAGATATGACGGGTGGTCCACCACAAAATTTTTACTAGGTCATAACAATACATTTCGCTAGTAAAACCCGAAGGATCACGCGATGTGTTGTTCCTACAGTACACCCACGTTTTACTGTTGAGGAAGGCTATAGGCTATTTAACATCACGCTAGGACATTTAGGAGCCGAGCAAAAAAACAAAAAATAAAAGTAATAAAAAAAAATAAAAAACGCGACTGCGGTAAAATACTTAAGTAAAAAAAAATTACACTACATATAAGTTGTATATATTTTTGTAATCAACTTTTAAAACCCTTTCTTTTGATACCCTACTAGATAGGTTTTAAGAAAAAAAAAATTTGAAGATATAATATGGCGCCAAAAATCCGCCATTTTGTTTTTTTTTTATTTTGATATACCCAGTGTCACTCTCACAGTAAATACGAATCTAACGACACCTCTCAAGCAGAAATCAATCTAGACGTTTAGGCTACAGAGCGTGCCAAACAATTATACATACGTACAAACATACATACATACATGCATTCTCTCGAAAAACATAACCCTCCTTCTGGCGCAGTCGGGTAAAAACAGTGGAAAATAACTATCGTACCTACCAATGGTAAGTACGACAGTAGTTTCTTCAGTAATTTATTTCACAAGCATAAATCATTCGATAACATCTAAACTTTTACTATTTATAGAACATTATACAAGTTCCAGCGTAGCCCTTACCGCGCGATGTTTAGACGCCAGCTGTTCCAAAACATTGTATAAACGATAATTATTGCCAACGCTAAATATGTTTTCTTGGTGGATTGTTTAGCAAAGCACAAATTTTGTCTACAATTCAATGTATGAAATGTCAAGGATTTCGCATAATTTATGCGATAATATATACTCGTATCTGTGGAGGCTTGTTATTAGCAACTTGAAAATGTATTGTTGTTACCCATTATTTGTGATTAGTCTGTAAGCCTTCTTAAAAGTAATAAATAAATAATAAAGAGATGAGAAAAAATATTGGTATGACGTGAGAGAGTACACATAACATAACATCACGCCTGTAATCCGTAAAGGATTAGGCAGAGGTGTACCTATAGTACACCCACATTTCGCCAGTTATGTTTCAGTCCCATGTAATAGGGAAGAGCCTATTTCCATCAACCACAAATCCAGACTCCGGGCTGCTACTAAGAAATTCCTGGTGGAACGCTTGCGACCTCTAGATCATCGAGGCAATCTAAGAGCGGTTTCGCACTACGTCCGATCCGAATCCGAGAAATAAATCCGAATTGGAAATTGTTCTAAATTCTGACGGATAGAGTTCGGATGTAGTGCGCAACCCCTCATACAAATAGGACTACGGTCACTTCGGACCGGCATTTCTCGGATTCGGATCGGACGTAGTGCGAAACCGCCCTAAGGCTCAAATCACACCGAGATGGCAGCGAAGCGGTGAGCAGTTTCAGTTTTATATAATTTTAAACTTTATCTTCATTAATGTAATACATAGTATTGATAAAGTTGCGCGGCCGCCCGCGGCGCCGCGAGGACTCCGACTACTCAAGTTTCACAAGCGATACTATGTATTATTGTAATGAAGATAAAGTTTAAAATTATATGACACTGAAACTGCTCGCTCTTCATTGCCATCTCGGTGTGATTAGAGCCTTAGAGAGATAAACAAATGAAAATCAAAGAAAAGTCAACAACGTAATTCTTTGAAGTATTCCCGTTTGAGTACCTATTTTTAGAGCACCAAAGACATTCCTATTATATTTTGTTTCCCGTGTTAGCTTTTTGTTTTTAAGTTTGGCACGACATGGTTTCTTTCTTTAGATGATATAATTAAATACAAAGATCAGAATTTCAGTTTTGATATTTATTATCAAATAGTTCAGATATTTTGTTTCAAAGGCCAGATGTTTGTTTTCCACGCGGAACCTTGGCACATTTAGTTTTTAATATAAATCCACTAACGATTATAAATGGCGTGTCACTCTATTTTCAACTTCATTGATAAATATTTACATTTTATTATGTAGCCTATCGCTTATAATATCCGTTTATTAAAAAAAATCACACTTCGATAGACTGTTTATTTTAGAGACAATAGATTCAATTTTAATTTCCAATTTACAAGTTTATATTGGGGGTAGATTCTATCTCAAAGAAAATTGGTTTTTGTGGTTCTTTCGAACCAAACTTCTTGTAGGTAAAAGATTATATGTAAGATTGTATGAAAGTATTGGTATGAAATTGATTGAAGTTATACAAAGAATAGTGAATGCGCAGTGGTAGACCGCGAAATTCAAATTTTCATACGTTTTTTGTAATGTGCAGGTCAATATCAGGTTGTATCTTGATGAAAATATGATTCGCAACTATAATAGATATGTATTTATAGAATTAGAATCATTAATATATCTCCATAAGTTAGATTTGTTCCATTATCCACTATTCCTAATGTATTAATTACTAAAACTTGTCTGAAAGCACGCAGACCACGATAATGAAAGACACATCAAAATTGGTTTATTAGTTCATGAGAAAATCACGGACATACAAACATACATACATAAGGGTCGAATACAGAACCTGCTTTTTTGAAGTCGGTTAAAAAAGAGGTAGTCAGAGCGGTATACAAAGAAGTTTCCAGATAAAATCACTATTGCGTCGTCTACATATACTAAATATGTAAAAGCAATAATCTACATAGTTTTATTTGTAAATAGACTTTGTTATGCTAGAATTTGAAACGAGGATTCCAAAATATACGGAAATGCTTCGGTCTACTTTATGATAAATGCAATATCGCGGAGTAGTACTGTAATTAAACTCATCCAAATTTATGTCTGACAGAAGCCCGGCAGCTGTCCCAAGCTTGAGTCATGTTTAGTACAGATGTTCGCAGTCTATGCCAATTTCGGATTGAATGGTGTGAGAAGTGTGTACAATAAAACGTTTATATTGACAGAATATAAATTTAAATAAGAGGAATTCTTGGCTGGGAAGTTTGTAATTTAAATCCTCTGCGGTTTTCGATTACCCTTTTCGCAGATAATAATAATAGTAAGCAAATTCCTAGTAACAGTCCGGGGTCTGGATTCGTGCTCGGTTGATGGCAATAGCAAACTGGCGAAACGTGGGTAGGTACTTATAATAGGTATGTATTAATACCTCTGCTTAAGGGGCTTATAGGACCTAAACGCAAAAAATGCAAATTTTAGGAACAATAAAAGTATATGATCGACTACAGTAAACAAAATCAGAAAAAATATATGATATTCTTCAGGATATATGCTAGGTATCTACCTAGCGTATCAAATTAGTTGTATTATGTTTTCAGCACACTATCTAGTGTGCTGAAAACATAATACAACTAATTTGATACGATAGAAAAAAATCATGAAGATACCTCTAAAAATTTTCTTTTTACAATAAAAACTATACTAATATATATACAAACATTATGGGTTTTTGTCAGATTATTGTACAAGCAACATACTAAAACACTAGTGTTTTAATGTTTTAATCCAAACAATTGATCTATTTCAAACATTGAAATGGATAATAGAAAAACATGTACGGGATAAAAGAAATAAGCAAGTACGTATATAAGGGCGAATATTCCTTGACAGTCAATCATATTTGATTCATGAATCAGCAAACTTCAAAAGTTACTCAATTTAGACGCTAGAAGTATCAGAAAACAAAAAAGTTCAATTCTGATAACAAATTGAAATACTTACAGTTCTTCTACGAGTTTCCAATATAATTCGCCAGGAAACTATGAATGTTCTCTTTGTCATAAAAAATCAAAAAGGATTTGGGTATCACATCAGTTTTTGAATGGCAGTTTGAGTAATTTATGTGGCCTACCGAAATGTCCTTTCTTTGATTGTTCGCCGAATCGTTGAGCTCCTTAAGTTTTGAGTTGAGCTGCACGAATTCTGACAATTGCGTGCACTGACTGGACATGCCCACTCCATCTGTGTGGTTCTTTCCTCAAAAGACCATCTCAGACATCGATCTACATGGTCTTCATATAACCTGACCAAGATTATGTCTGGACTTTAAAAGAGATTGTGACCTCTGAGTTTGTTTCGGCCTTTCTTCTCAGAGTAGTCAGATAGGAAACGCCGACCTCGTCTAGTTTTAAAAAATATGATTGAGGTGTAAAAGTGTTTGTGCAAACCTACTTAGAAAAATAAAAATATTTATCATTTATTTATCAATGAAATTAGAGCTCCCTAAATTTTAGGACTTTTAAAGGCACTATACGGCTATTATAGCAGTCATAACAATTAAACATCTATTGTGCCTTGTTTACCGCGCCGAAAGCTGTTAAGTTTATGCGCAGACATGAGATACGACCGACTTTAGTTAAATGACTTTACTTTAGTTTAGTTATTTTTATCATAAAAAGTTGTCTGAAATATTTTTTTTTTGTTTTGTTAGCCTACACTGTCTGTATAGACTCAAATCAGGTAATTCTTTTTTTATTTACTCTGATGTGCACATTGTCTTTCAGCACTGTAATTTAAAAACTTTTTTGCAAAAATAAAACAACAGTTTCTTTATAATAAGTGTTTTTTTTTATTTTCAGTTATGGTACCTACCCCACACCTATTCGTGTACCACTACTTGCTATGTAAAGAACAGTGACGGAAAGTATTATAACATTATCAAGATACATAAAGTGCACTAACTACGTGTTAACGAAGCTAACTCATAAACTACTTAAGGAAAGTTAATACAATATATATGGAACCACCCTGGAGGCATACCTTAACCATCAAAAAAATATTTTTTGAAATCGATCCACAATTACCAGAGATATCGCGTAACATCATTATATTATACAAAAAAAATAGTCGAATTGAGAACCTCCTCTCTTTTGAAGTCGGTTAAAATCTTTAGAAAAATCTACATTGCCAGCTATTTTTTTTTTTATGAAAATTGGTTGTTTGAAAGATGATAATTAATATGGCTAGAAAAAGAATCGCTATTGATATGACGGCTAATAGAAATGTATGGAAGAAGACATTCTGCAAAGATCCCACATAAATAGTGATGAGGGCAGAAGGATGATGCTAAAAAATCTAGAACCCGCAAATAAAAATCTAGACGAATAGAATGAAGACAGAAATACCAGAATTTGTCATTGTTCGGGTGAATGACAGAGTGAATAGTCGGTTGGCGTTGCGCCTGCGACCTCCGTAATTTAACACTCATTACATTTTACTGATTGCTGTTTGACGTACTTATGAGCTGTGATTCATGCTTCCGTCTACGTACTTGGAGTATTCACAGGAATTTTACAGGATTAAATTAAGCAGTAAGTATTTCATAAACCATAACCATTCATTTCATAACCATTTTGATTGTTCTGAACTTTGTTTTAATCTATGTATACCTACATCTATACAAATAAATAAAATTGGAGTCTCTGTTTGTAATATTAAAATAACCGCTTTTTACTAAATATAATATGGATTTATACACGGTACATACCTATACCAAAATAACATTTTTTACAATTTTTGTCTGTCTGTCTGTCTGTTTGTTCCGGCTAACCTCTGAAACGGCTGGACCGATTTTGACGGGACTTTCATTGGCAGATAGCTGATGTAATAAGAAGTAACTTAGGCTACTTTTATTTTAGAAAAAGAATTAGGGTTCCGCGCAAAAAAATTAAAACGTTTTCCGTCATGCACGCGAGCGAAGTCGCGGGCACAGCTAGTCTAAAAATATATGTACGAATCATCATGGGTAGCCTAAACATTTATAATAACTTAGCAGAATCAGCCTATAATGTTCCCAATTCGGTGACACCGGCGTCTAGGTAAATTCACCACGCGGGCTCAATGTAAGTTGGTGGATATCACAGATCATCCAATGCTTGGTTCTAGGACATGCCGATTTCCTCATTATGTTTTCTTTCACGTTAAGCAGCAGCAGTACAGCAGTGGTGTTGCTATAACATACACAAAGTATGCCTGCCTGGCTCCGAATACACTTCTAAGTACCTAGTTGTAAGTCGGGGCCGTTGCCACTGGGCCACCACAGCTCACTACAGAAAGATAATCCGCAGTGACGTAAGAGTATTATAATAACCAACCTAATAAATGCACGGCCATCGTAAACGCGGATCAACCCCGACAGCTATGTAAGCAAATACGCACGACTCTAAACCCTGTTTACGATTTTATAGTGATGACGCAAAAACAATTGTGCATAACTATTCACAGTTGTGAACAGCTATGCAGAATTTTTTGGCTTCCGAATATAAAACAATTTTGCATAGCTGGGTTTTGGATGCCTAGGCTTCGTCCCAGCAAATAGCCGAGGGAAAAAAGTGGTCGTTTATTTGGTTTAAACTGTGAAAATTCGTAGTTTAGAAGACTTTTTCGATAACATTGATTGATGTTCGATTCGGCACGGAAGTGTACCTATCAAACGTTTGTGAATAGCGATGCTCTTCTGATTTATGTCTTATTTTATAACTTCGCTTCTTGTATATATCTATATTGAAAATTTTCTAGTGCCTTTGTTTGTTCAATTTAGGAATGTTTTGAAGTTTCTAGCAGCACGTGTACGTCGTACAAAATTATTTACTAGTCTCATCAAAATAATGACAAACGAGACGGGAATGTTTAATGATAATAATATTATCAAGACCCATGGCAACCAACCAAAGACAGCTAGTGGTAAAAAAAGTTGAAACACGTGGAGAGAGGCACAACACGATTAAGCCAGAGATTAAAACAGAAGAAGAACTAGCAGGGGATCGAGGATGAGCTCAGGGGATCAGAACGGAATAAATCGATTCTAGTAGTAATCATTAAAAAAAAGCGAAGGAAATAAACTTATTCTACAAGAATTGCGTCACGCGGAAGCCTTAAAGCAATTTAATTTCTTCATAATTATGTAAAAATTACAATGAATAAATTGATCTTCTTCTTCCGTCCCTTGTCCCGTTATTCGGGGTGGGGTCTCCTAATTTTTGCACCATGTTATTCTGCCTTGGGAGGAGTGTGTGTGTGGAGTTAGGCATATTTATCAAATTTTACGTCAATTTACTGTTATAGCAAAAGTTGACCGAGAAAATTTTTGCCCACTTCCTGGTTGACTCTGGAGTGCCGTGCTTGACTGAAGCGGTGAACGCCTGGGACGGCGCGGCAGCTTAGCCGGATACAGTATGGGCCCATGAATCCATCTTCCCAGAGACTGTGCGATGAGCCGCTCTGCAGGTTGGTACCGAATAATCATATTAATACGTCGTCCAATACTTTTCAGGTGTCAGACCTTCAGGCTTCTGACTACCCATAATGCCTATCAATAATCCACGGATGACAGCCGGGATCAACGGCTTAAAGTGCTTTCCGAGGCACGGAGGGGTTTCGGTATGTAAAGTTTCGGTATGTCTTCTGACGTTTCATAAGTGCCCATGTCGGCTTATGTGAAATAAAATATTTAGATTTTGATTTTGAAAGATTGTCAGAGAGCAGAGCAATGGTGGCCCAGAGGTAACGTTCCCGACTTCCGATATGTCGTGGGTTCGAACCAAGGCAGGAATTTTACTTTGTGTAATTATTTATGTCATCACCACAGCTCTCAAAACGGTGAAGGAAAACATCGTGAGGAAACCGGCTTGTCCTAGAACCAAAAATTCGAAGACATGACATCCACCAACTCTCACTGGGCCCGCGTGGGAGCCTGTGTCCCAGCAGTGGGAACATTTTAGGCTGATGATACTATGAGCTACTTATGAGCTATGACTCTCTTAGATATTTCACGATATAAGAAAAGACCGAAGTTTAGTAAAATTCCTTCTGTAAATACCTTACGTTACCATCCCCACTTCATCCATGAATGCTATGTATCTATCTTGTTCCACTTTGTGACAATTACACAACGATATCAGTCGAAACTTTGAAAGTATTCATGAAATTCTTGGCAACCATCCCGAACAGAACGAAAAAGTTTTTATTATTACGTGTTACATACAAAAGCTATTGTTTCGCGAAGTGCTAATGGAATATTTTAATTAATTGGCCATCTTTTATTTTCTTACTTTTTTTTAAATTTTTTAATCTGGAAGCTTCGCGTTTGTTGTAGCACACGTATCAAACTGGAAAGGGATCGGCACCGTATCAACTCGAGCCATTCAGTATTCTTTGTATGAAACTCCCTACTGCAAAGCACACTAATCGGAATCGTAACGTAATCGCCTCGCCTCGGGACAAGCTCACGAACCGCGGTGAGGTGCTTACGTCTCTCCGTACTCGAGCTTACGTCTGAGCTGATTTCGTCATGTCTTCTCAGGGGAAGTCAGATAGGAAAATGTCGACTCCATCTAGCTTTTTTTTTATATGACGCGTAAAAGTGATTCCGGCATCCTATTCACGGTATAAAAAAATCCTTTCATGCAAGCTACTTGCAAACTTTTGTGCAATTTACTGACATAATGTTATTGAGTATTCCTTACTTTATTTCAGTTTCAATGACAGTTCAATTTCGGAGAACAAAGAGAGATGAGGCGAAACAAATGCTGTGTGACGTCACATAAATTCCTTAAGTACTCGTATCTTCCTGGTGATTCAGAAGGAATGTTGGATCGAGTTAAACCTTTGGATGCATCATGCATGCAATGTTATTGCAAGGAATATCTCGTACGATCTGATATAGAATCTCATCGGGAAACATTTCTGCTTTAATAAATTTGGGATGCTATTTCGTATATATGTTATGGACCAAGTAATAAATACGGGCATTTTTCATAATGCCCGGGCATTATGAATAATAACAAGCTACTTAGAGCGATAAAAATTATTATAATTTGAACTTCCTTATTTATCACATTGCCTCGACATTATAAATATTGCCGTGTGGTCTTTGGAAATTTTTGTATTCTCATTCGCTCAATCTTGCATTCTATGTCGCCTATCGATCGACCCAGTCGAATTAAGAAGTCTAGTCAAATTAAGTTTGTATTATCATAGGTCAGCAGAGTGTCTATGAATAGAAAGATTTAATTTTATTTTTCAAAGTGCCCAGGCATTTTTTATAATGCCCTAATAATCACTTGGTCCATGACATATACATTTCATTAATCTGCCTCGCAAGCGCTACTGCGGAGCATGAGGTCCTGTGTTCGATCCCAAGGCCGTGCAAAGTTATTGCGTTTAACTATTAGGAATTTCGCAGTAGAAGGGAGTATGGATTTGTGTCTAGTTGATGGCAATAGGTAAATGATAAATGATTTTATTTCTGTAAGTAGGTTTGCACAAACACTTTTACACATGAATCAGGAGAAAAGAAAATATAATGATACATATCACTAACTTAAAAAATGCTGGTTTTTCCATACAAACTTTCATCCCCTACATCACCTAAGATTATCTTTGAGACAAAAGTAATTTATGTCCTACCCTAGGATGCGATTTATGTCCCTGCAAAATTTTAGCGAAATCCGTTTAGTGGTTTAAGCGTTAAAAGGTTCGAAAGTTATAAATTCGTATTAACTCTGTCTGGTATCCAGACGACAGAGTTAATTTGAATTTATAACTTTACCCCTTACTAATAAACGTATTATTATGATGATATACTAATAAACGTAATATTATGATGATAATAAACTAATAAACGTATTATTAGATGAATAGTTACACACCGATTTCTCTCTTTCAGTCGTCAGTAATTTGACTTTCGAAAGAAGAAGACAAATCGTTGTGTATCTATACAGATGCTATACAACGTTTATTAGTTATAAAATTTGAATTTTGTCTGCTGTCCAGATTTTTTTCTCTGGTCGTAATAAAATAAATAAATACAAGAAAAAAAATTAGAAACAAATATTTAAAAAAAATGGGGTGTGGCTGTGTCATGGACACGGCTTTGTGTAGTATGTGAATAAGTTTAGGTAACAAGGTTGATCCGCTCGGCCGCATTCATTCTTTTATGTTCCCGGCACTGCTTGACTCGGTCATATGGTGTTTTATTGGTACCATTCGATTGCTCTTGAGAAGCCCTTTCCAACCGTATACGATCTCTTTATTTTGATTTGGCTTTTTGACGCGTATAGCCCAACATTAAATATTTTTGATATTATTTTTAGCTTAGCACATTACATTTACAGTCACTATTTTACACTAAGGCTGGTTTTATAGTCACGCCGCTAGACGCGCCGCTGGGCAGCGTGCGCGTTCAGATATGTATGGGCTAGTAGTTGCGTTTCAAAGTCGCGCGTTTGAGCAGCGCCGTTCAGTAATACAGTGCACCGTGGTTCAAGTGCGCGCTGCCCAGCGGCGCGTCTAGCGGCGTGACTATAAAACCAGCCTTATGTTTTGTATACAATCAATAGATTTCGACGAGAGCTGACGATTGAAACTTAAACGAACGTCGTAGTACGGAATCTATAATCTTATAGCCTATATATAATCTATGCAATATTGTACTGATTATAGTATAACCCGATGCTCAATAATTTATTAGAATTGGATTAAAATAGCGCCCGTGTCCATTGTTGTCTCCCCTGAGTGAATAATATATTAATAATTATAATGAATTAATATAATATTAATATAATATATTAATATATGAATAATTATATATTCAAAGTTCATCAATTAATAAATCAATTTTTTATAGATCATGCTATATAATTATGTAGCGCAATACGCAAACAAATGAGGAAAATTACATGTGTGTATATTTAAGGTCCAGCACCCTAATTACGTAACACACTATCAATCACAATCTGAATAATTTTGAAGGATATTGCTAATCCATTGCTTCATATGTTCGAAAAATTTGTCTGCTCGACAACGTAAATTACGCAATGAATGTTGTTGAACTGTCAAAATGAAAGTCATTGCTATTTGCTACTGTTAGTGTGTTGCGAAATTACCCCGCACAGGCAAATCACTGTCCACTCCAAGATTGTCTGGAAGAGATCGCATAAAGCAATAAGGCCACCCAATGTGTATTTTTTGTAGCGTTTGATTTATTTTTTGTGGTCTACAATGAAGTATATATAAATAAATAAATTACACTTTGCCAACCATATTAAGTTCAAATGTTTCTTAGAGAGATTTTTCTAATTACTAAAGTTTATCTTGAAAGTCTCTCTCTATAGGCGTGGGTATTACTTAATTATGTTGCACCTTTAATTAAAAAGAGTTAGGTGTTGAGTGAGATCCCTGGACGTAGTTTAATGTAAACAAGTTTAAAGTTTAATCTAAGTTTTTGATTTTCTTGGTAGGTAGTTCATTTACGGTTTCCGTTTATCTACGCAAATTTGCAATAACAAAGATAATGATTTTAACTCGAAAATAGTTTTGTACTCTTGGTACCAGTGGGTTTCTTTTGACCATTGAGTTTATAACACAAATAACAAAAAAATTGCATATTGTCTACGCTCAGATTTTCTTTAGAGAGCGATAACAGTTTTTTTTAAGAAACAATCCTATTGACGCCGCCCAGTGTATACTTTTTTAAACTAAATCGTATACTCGTAGATCTGTTGTTACGAAAAGGACAATAAGAGAAATACCATCTAACAATGCTTTCAGAGAAGTATAATGTAGGTATTACAAGACCATAATTAAATATTACATAATCAGCTTATAATGTTCCTACTGCTGGGACACAGACCTCCTCTCTGTAAGAGGAAGGGGGCCATAATCCAACACGCGGGCCCAGTGCGGGTTGGCGGATGTCATATGTCTTCGAATTTTTGGTTCTAGGACGTACCGGTTTCCTCATGATGTTTTCTTTTACCGTTTTGAGATCAAACATAGACTAGACAATATTCTTATGCTTAACGTGTGTAAAAAAAACCCTTAACAAAGCTTAAAGTCACTTGTTCTTACCGTTATTCTGATGATTTTTATACTGGGAACCTTCTGGTTATGAAGATATTGAAGGTCAAGGTAAGATTTTTTTTTGGATCGCTGAACCATTGCCTGCTGAAGAACAATGTTTTCCGTGACTTACGTTGTGCACTACAGTGAACAGCGAATTTTCACACCAAAAAAAAAACGTTTCTCAGCATATATTTTATGCACAAAGTTCCTTAGTTTGATTAGCTTTGTGAAGGGTCTTGTTACACTCTGTATAATGAAGAATGTGCTAATAACATGTTCTACTAACAGCTGTTTACCACACTGTCTTCAACTTTTGTTTAAAGTTACAAACTCAGTTTTGTTTTCATTGTATGAAACAAAAGCTTAAGTCAGGCTTCCGGACTTTGATAAAAATATTATTTTAACGAGAGCGCAATTATCATCGTACAATTTTTCTCTGTGCGAGTATTTCACATCGAACTTATCTCAAAAATTTTCAATATATCGAATAAGTTTATGAGCGCTAACACACTGGGACGTCATGGCGACGTCGCCGGCTACGTATCCAAACAATTCTTATTAAAATGTATGATAGGTAACTCACTTGGCTACGGTCTGGTGACGTCGCCAATTTGGAAGCGTAGCCACGACCGACCGGCTCCTACGTGGAGACTGGATACTCTGGCGACCTGACGACGCGGGGCCAAGTCACCAATATTTTGTATACAAGTAAGTTACGCCTCCCTCACTCAGTGGCCAACTGATCGCCAGGACTGAGAGTCAGTAGCGTCTGGCTACTTATTTGGTAACCTCATTTGGCTACGGTAGGTAGCTAGCGACTTCGCCGTGGCGTCCCAGTGTATTAGCGCTCTTAGTCTTCTGAGGGCTTGTCACTTAGGCCGAGATCGATTACATAGCACATACCTACTAAGTATTGGCTATACAGTCCATTCACAATAGTTTTACCTCTGTTTTTGCATCACTGTCAAAATCACAGTGATCTTTATACTCGTTGTAATATGGTTGCTTTTGGGTAGCTATTTGGGTTCCGTTCAAAGGTAATATAACTATGAAAGGACTGTAAGAGTTATTCTTTTCACTGTCGCACAACTGTCAAAATACAAGTGCAAGATAGAGACGGGAACATGTCTTGCCTAACCCGTGTCGTGCTAAGTAACGTTAAAATTATAAAAGAGCTTATCAAACAATCTATGGGGTCAAACCGGGGATAAGTGACCATTCATAACGTGCCGATAAGTAATCTACCGGTTCAGCACCCTAAATGCGTTTCAATCACAATCTGAATAATTTTGAAGGATATTGCTAATCTATTGCTTCACAACGTTGTTGTTGAAGTGTCAAAATGACAGCCATTGCTACTAATAGTGTGTAATCCAATCACCGCGCGGGTTGTTAAACGGTCTTCATGCCTATATTGTTGTTTTCAGGATTTCAAAAGAGTAGGTACACATACATAGTTTAATCCACAAGGTCTCGATAAAATATCGGATTTCAATTTCGGTTGTTTTAATTACATTCCAGTTGCTCCATGCAAGATATTCACGTCACATCTGACTAGAGCAGACCCCAATATAATAAGCTAATCGAATTTCCAGTATTCAAACTGAATTAAACAAACATTTTCACAGATTCACATACAAGAATTAAAATAACATTTAAACATTGTCATGAATGAAGACATTCCTATTATTTTTGGCTCGAGTTGGAAAGAATGTGAAACGTCATTGTTGATGTCTAGACTATTTATAATACATAAACATTTAACTATACCACCAGGAAAACTTTACTGACGTAGATACAACAGCTGAAAAAACCAATCAATGGTTGTATGATTCAGAAAATCTTATCTCTTTGGTAAAACGTTCGAACTAAAGCTGATATTGCTGCCCTCGAGTGAATGGTTCAATCGAGTGAAGGTTCATATTATTTCATTCCACGTTCACAAGACACCGACAAATTAAGAATAGAATAGAACACTTTATTATGTACACCTTAAAAATCCATACTAATATTAGAATAAGAAGAAGACGGATAACAATCAGCATTGCCATACAACGTGGCAATGTTGCCAGCCTTTTGGGCACGTTTCCTGTTGACAGCGATGCGGACGAATTTTTTGATGTCCTTTGATTATTTCCCCTCCCTTTTTATATACACAAACATATTATTATTTTAAGACTGTTAGCTCTTTAAATTATGTAAATATTTCATGAAAGTATTTATTATAATTTACTAATATTATAAATGCGAAAGCGTGTCTGTCTATCTGTTACCTCTTCACGCTTAAACCGCTGAACCGATTTAGATGAAATTTGGTATAGAGATAGTTTGAGTCCCCGGAAAGACATAGTATAGTTTTTATCCCGATATTCCCACGGGATCGAAACTTATGAAACCGTGGGGCGCTGCTAGTAAATTGTTAGGCCTACGCATTTGGTTCGTGACGATTAAATATAATATGTTTCGTAAAGAAATCTCTACATTTATTCAAGTCGTTAAAACCGTGCGAAACATGGGCGTGTCGTTTGTTTTACAGATAAACAAGAACGAGTAATGTGACACACTCGGGAAGTACGACGTATAAGAGACACGGAACAAGCCGTACGTGGACTTGACCGGATTCCGTATAAGTGTCAACGATGCGTCGACAGAACGGTCGTGAACTTGGCCCGACGGGAAACGTATTGCAATGAAACTAGTTGTAAGATATTGTGCGGTCAATTTAACCTTATATTTTACCGGTAAAAATACCTTGGTGGAATTAAGAGGTCGATGAACGTTACGACGAACGTAAGGTAACCGACATAGCCCGAAGAATTGCCAAACTTAAGTGGCAGTGGGCAAGGCACATTGCTCGCAGAACAGATAGTCGATAGGGCCGAAAGGTTCTGGAGTGGCGACCGCGTACCGGACGTAGCGTTGGAAAGCCTCCGATAAGGTGGACCGATGACCTTGTGAAGGCCGCAGGAATCCGTTGGATGCGGGAAGCATAGAACCGGTCGAAGTGGAGGTGCTTGGGGGAGATATTTTGTACCCTCGGGAAGCACATAGGCTAGTTTTTAACCGTAGCATACTTTTTTCTGCGGGCGGACACTAGTACTTACTAAATAAAATAATAATGATGTTTTTTGTAATGAAGACAGTGATAAATCAATATCTTCATTACAAAATACATCATTATACAAGAATGAATCACATTCGTTATGAAGTTAATTGAATCGGTTATAAATTAATCAACTTACTGACTCAATATTAACCCATAATAAAGTTGGTACGCAAATAAACACGTGTTAAACAAAGAGGTATAAAATATTATTTACTTTGGATATGTAGCCAAGTATTTCGATAATAATGGTAGATATAAATTAGGATTATATTAAAAGATAAAACACAGTTCATTTAAAACTGATCAGATTCCGTAGCCAAAACGTCTTGTATACAGTCAAAATAATAGAGCTAGCGAAACTGCAGATGTGATGGGTATAAAATAAAATAAAAAATGATTTGGTGTTTTTTTTTTTCTGATAGTTTTGTTAACATCGGTTTTCGTTTGATTTATCGCGTTTAGGTATCGAAACCCATCACGTCTGTCGGTCTGTGAAGTTTACACAAAAAAAAAAACAGATTTTATTAAACTGATATTTCAAGTGCGGTCGATAGCCCAAAGAAAGCACCAACACCAAATTAATTTATTTTATGTATTACTAGCTGACCCGGCGAACTTTGTACCGTCTCAGAATTAAATAATGTGACAAAGTTCTATAGACACGTGGGGCCACCATAATAACGTTATTGTTGTTTTCCTCGGGAATCGCACTTTTTTTCGGGATGAAATTCGGGATGTACCCTATGTCCGTTTCTGTACACCTGACAACGTATATGAAAAATTTCAGGATGCGATAATCCTGAATTTTTTTAGTGTATTTTAAGCATAACCGAGAGGGCTATGCTTGGAGTTTTTTTTTCATTGCCCTCTGGGTGACTTTTAGCCTTCTAATAAGGCCCATTGTGAGCGACCACGTTTCAGTGCCATATGTCATCACTGGCAACACGCACTGGTCAAAGACTTTCGTCTTGAGACACTCCGGTATTTGGGACGAGAAGACCCGACAGATATATCAAAATATAAAACCCACTTCAGTTTCTACATCCACATCACGCGGGAAAATGTATTCCCGACTTTTGTGTGTCCAAGATTAGAGCGCGGTAAATGACAAAATAATATCGGAATTCTCATTCCACCCACATACACATACACAATCCTATGTTTTAGCAAAACCTTGGATCTTTGCTAATGAAGTGCTGATTATGGCTCAGTGTTATGGGTAAAAGCAAATGAAGTAATATTTGGCTCACTAACACGTGTTTCTAGTGCCAAAAGTTCCGGATTCACTCAGTCACGGACGATTTTTCCGTTCTATTGTTGAGTCGGAAGTTTTGAAAGGAAAGTATGTCTGGCCAGATTATTTTTGTGTGTTTTTATTTTGAGGAAAATATAACGGTTAACAGGTGTTCTGTTAAGATCAATATATCAAAATATTGATGTGAGATTGATTACATTGGTTTCCTGTATATTTTGTCGGCACTATAAATGTCTCTTGTTTAACTCGCTATAATATAATTAGATCCATAGAGAATAATATATTTTTTATTCAGAAAATAAACATGCATTACCTTTGTTTACATAACAACAACGTGCAAAGAAGCCTTACCCTTGATCGCCTCTGAATGGGGTCATCTCCGGGTATCGTGAGGAAATTGCCGCTCATTTTCACTGTATAATAAAACACAATTTATAAAAAAAAAACACTTTGTATTTTGTAACTGTTTAAAAATAGCGCGAGATTCGAATTTCGAGCGTGCGCACGCGACTGCGTTCTGTGTTCGAATGAAGTATCAAGAGTTTATGAATGGGTGACGTTTTAAATAGTTCCCCCCTCTTTCGAGTGTAGTGACGTTTACAGTTTGTAGCCGGGCCGTGTAGGAGTGTCTGCGTTCCGATCGAATTGTTACCCAAATAGCCTGTATGATCAGCTGTGTTGGTACTGCATGGAAAGCTCCTGTCAGTGACGGTTCGCGGTCTCTGACGTCATCGGACTGCATGTTATTGCGAAAATTCAACGAAATCCGGAGTTTTTCTGATTTCATTTTATTGGATTTCTAGTATAATAAATATCAGTGCAACTGAAATGGCTCAAAGTCATAATGTCGAAAGTTTATTGGCAATCAAGAATGTTTGGTTAAACGCAAATAAATCCGGATGGAGGTTGATTACTGTGCTACGTTAATGTGTTTTTGTTCAACTCGCCGTGATTATATCATTGACAGAATTGAATAAATCTTCCGTTTTATTACCCCAGTAGGTAGGTAGGTTTTCACAATTACGATATAATGAAGAAAATCAGTATAAACTTCGGATTTTAGTGCTTTAGTACCTACTGTGTGTGTACCGTTACATTAAAATTTTTCGACTAGACAATCATCAATTATTATAATTAATAGTATGCTGAACGTAATAAATATTTCAAATGTACTTGAAGATAATGCGGGAAACAGTGAATTTTAATACAAAAGTCGTCTCGTATATACAGGGTCACTTTAAATTAGCTAGCGAGACTTGGCAGACGTGATGAATATCGATCATCTTCATCATCTATCTAGTCTTTTTTCAATTATGTTGCGGTCGGCTTCCAGTCTAACCGAATGCAGCTGAATACCAGTATTTTACATGGAGCGACTGCCTGTCTGACCTCCACAAGCCAGTAACTGGGTAAGACGGTACCCCTTGGTAAAACTGGTTGTCAGACTTTCGGGCTCCTGACGACCCGTAACGACTGTTACTGACATGATGAACAACTATTTTTTTCTAAACTCATAATTTCAACTAACTGTACTACTAGCGGCCTTTGATCCCGTAATCAGCTATAGTTATTTGTAATTATGGGTTAATAAAATTTTATTAGTCTTTGTTCTCGTCATTAGATATATGACACCCATAATGTTTGCAAAGTTTCGCCAAGTAATTTAATTTGACCTTGTATAATTGTATATCGTCGCTGACTGCAACATTCACGATGACCGAGAATTTCATTCTGAGTTTCTTCCTCTTTCATTCATTCTCTTGAGAAAGTAGAACAAAAATATCGACACTGACCGTACTGACCACAGACATAGATCTACAATGTCTGTGGTACTGACTGAGTATGACAACTCAGTCAGTACCCTTTTATTTCTATGTCAGGTTCAAGGTTGTAGTGGTAATGACATGTTGACCTATTTGTCCCTTCAGTGTTGTTTTCCTCAATGGATTCATACATGAATCAGGTTAATGATATTTAGGTTAGTATGTTTAGCTTTGTTCACTTTTCTTGAAGGTTGCGGTTACGGATTTCAAACGTGACGAAGGGACTTCAATGTCATAGGTTTTGTATTGTTTTATTACTGACTCAAGAAGAGAATTTATCCATCGTGGAAACTTCTAAAGACTGGTCTAAAATTGTGTGTAGTGTGCGTATGCAACGATTTACTAAAAATATGAGTTCGACTCCGATCAATATGAGAAAATCCTCATATTGTTACCTAATATTGTACAGTTAGATGCAAAAAATGGTCGTTCAAACTTCTATTGGCATTTTTCTTGATGTTTGCCTGCCGTTTTATGAATGATTGACAGCACGACTAAAAGCACGATGGATAACTTACACAAACAACATTAATGGAACAAAAAACATGTTTTTAGTATTTCATCTGCTCTGTTTATACTGTAGGTGTACCATTTGCATAATACAATAAATACATACATAAAGTATATTCCGTTATATCTTAGTCCATAATCCATCACTGACACTGGTCTGGTCTGGGCACTAGGAAGTGATGAAGGGTTGGTGATTTGGGAGACTGTCTTATTTAATTTGGACGTTCATAAAGTGCTGATTCGCAGCCTAGTTTGAATAAATGACTTTTAATTTTGAGTGTAGTTCGCTTTATCACGACATTAAGCCGTGGCATAATTGAAAATTAGTAATAGAGGTATGAGGAACAGAGTGTAAAGTTCACTCATACTCTATAGAAAAGGGAGGATCCTCCGACCAGACGGATGTTGTGTCTGGCGGGGAACTGCCCGATGATTCATGTTGGGCCGTTGTATCTATGCTAGTTGCGCGGTAAACTCTGCTTGCGAGATGCAGGATTTCGTGACGTCAGTATGACGCGTTGTTCGCATGTGGCGTTGTAGATAACGCTACAAGTCATATTCGATTTGACAACCTGTCGAATGGATTTGAACAGCTATGCAGTAGTGCAAACTGCAGTGGGAATAATGAAACGAAACGAAATATATTTGAAATACGGATATTTATTTATTTTTTCATAAAAATTCTAAATTCAATAATGTGTTTAAACATGTAACATTTACATATATGCATTTATACAAAGATGTATGCAATGTTAGTGATATTTAATACTAAAATTGGAGCGTAACAGACTTACAGTGATGCCGATGAATGTGACGATCATCACATTATTACACTTACAAAATAATATTTACCAAGTATTGTCAAATGGTAAAGGTTTATGTGTCAATACGATTTGTTAGTTTATATTTTGATGAGATTATAATGAATACTGTGCGCTTTTCTTTTATACTAGCTCGAATCGCAATATCTTCATAAACAGTGGTCACAGAACTTTGCTCATACACAATATACTTTAAATTAAATACACGAAAGGTAATACTGATATATTATTTTGGTTTATGTAGATATCACACGATCCCATCAATATAGTCTTCCCTTCACATACTGTGGAAGTTCGAATTGCAAATATTTACAAATGTATGATCCAATAATGATTTTGTTATAATGAAACGTTTATTTTAAAATAGCACAATAAAAAAATTCTATTTGATGGGCGTCACTATATTTTTCCAAAATATTTCCTTGAAAAGCTCTATTCAACGCAGTAATGCACATACAATTATTAATTGGTTATTTAATTACTTTATCGTGGACAAAGAATGTATTATATCTAATTCAATTGTTTATTTCAATGGTTTATGATTGCGCACATTATTACATTGAATAGAATATTTTATTATTTTGAGATAATAAATAACAAAATAACATTTTTAATCATTATTGTTGCAATTTTCTATTACGCTATAGTTATACAGATTCAGTCAACTCGGAAATGTAAATTACAAATAATAAAAGTATTTTCTATATATTATAATAAGACGAGTAAATATATAATTAATTAATATATATTATTGAGATTTGGACTAGACAAACCACATTCTCTATCTACAGATATGTAATCCATGATAAATGCTAATATTTAGAAAATCTATGTCCCGTGTCAGTTAGTGATGTGCCTATCTACACATCGTGTGCATTTTCAACGTCATCAAAGATTTATTACAGGTATACTACTCAAAGGACCTCAAAATTTTCAGAAAACTTCTTTAAAAAACGATACAGTTGTCAAAAATACCGTTACAAAAGGGAAATTCATTCTATTATAAAAGTTATAAGTTGGAATAAGAAAATAAAAAGTCATCTTAGGTGCACTTAAAAGAATCAATATTATTTAATTAATGCTATTGAAAATGTACACACATTAAAATGTATTTATGTGACGACTTTCAAACGTGTTTGAGTTTTGGACTGTGATATTTTTTAAGTAAGTATTTATTTTTAATTATTATGTTAATAAATCAACGATTCGTTATTGTTATTCGCCATAATATAGCCTTAACAAATTATTTTTGAGCACTGGGGCCTTAACTTGGAAGGTTTTTTTTTTCATTATTAATAACAAAACTTTCAGTAAAATACCTAAATGAATAACATAATTAATAAGATTTCTATTTATAAACAGTCTCAAAAGTAACAAAATGGAATGAAATGTTACAAATGGAATGTTTCAATAGGTAACAAAAATTATTATTATATTATTATTAACAATTAACATCGGATTTATTAAACAGATAAACACGACAGTTACGATTTTACGTCATTTTTATAACAATATCACAATTTTCAATAATATACAAAAAGATTTTGGAGATTTTAAATTACACTTCAAACAGGCCAAGCTTATTAAAGTAATAGCAAATATTGTGATATACACATATGTTAACATATACTTATTGTTATATACATGTCTGTAATAAATATGGATCACATAGATATAATAATATAGGTCACTCAAAACGGGACACGTAAAATAATTATTTATTATTTTATAAAAGATGACAATACCGCACATTTTTTATCCATTGTGTTACGCGATACTTTTTGAGGTAACATTAGATAGTGTTTTATGGACAAGTTATATTCTTTGTAGCATATAAATTCAAAGAATATTAGATTTCCGGGCGATATTTTTGTCAAAATTACATGACGTACAGAGAGTAAGAAATAAATCAAAACAGATTATTTCCTCTGTTGATCCAGTATATTTACCGCGGAAGCCATTAGTATTAAACGTTGCGTTTGAACAGATATATGGTTCAAGATAATTTGTTTCTAATTATATATTTACGTACAGACGTCAAAAAGCACCGCGTAAAGGATCTCAAGAACGAACGATGGCTATGACTATATTAATTCCATTTTATATAACACTCATCACCTAAACGAACATGCTTTATGTACTTCGTATAATTCTATACACCACGCATTTATCGAAAGGAAAATATATAGAAACGCATACCTCTTAGCACTCGGGACACATCCTCAACACTTTTACACGTAACTCGACTCGACAGAAGCAATGAACCAACAAACAAAGGAAATAATTTACATAAGGCCATATATTTTACTGTACACGTATAACGAGTAGATGATTAATTAGATAAATAATTATGTTGCATTTTAATATTAATGTTTAAGGATTAATTCATCCGTATTTACGACAGTTTGGTCCATATAAATATTATTACATAAATCGTGGGTCAACGATGCGTTCGCGAATTTAGGTACCCAGCAAAAGTGGTTGGGCAGTTTAAATTGGAAGCAAATAACTTTGCTACTGGACGATAAAGAATAAAAAGAGAGCGAAGTTAACAAACATGGTAGGCAAAGTAAATTATTGCCGTATTTTGAGAAAGTTTAAGGTGTCTCTTGAGATAAGAATGCAGAAGTAGCTGGATCCCTAAGTCGCGTCCGCCGCGGCGCCCGGCCGCCTACGGTCAGTCTTTTCTGCTAATGTTTACGAATTTGTGCAAAATATTCTACTATCCGCGTAACTTAACAAAGATAAATTTTATTTACAAAACGCATCTCCGTCGAGATTGTACGAAACAAACCGAACGAGCACTGACCGGGAGCCGCCGGAGCGCCGAATGTCACTTCCTTACTCCGTTGCAGTGGCTTCGTCTCTTTCGCACGCATCGTGCAGAACATGGTTCTGTCTCGCTTGCGCACATAAAACTGATTTGAAATACTAAGGGACATCACAACCGGATCTGTCAGTCCAGTCGCAGTCTTGGAGTTGGTAGTTTGTGTAGAATGCTGTGGCACGTGGGGTTTGTTTAAATGTTTCACGCTGGGCCCTGTGCCCCGGCGGGCGTCTCGGTCCTCATCTCTGACTTGAGCTTGACGAACTCCCGGGCCACTTCATCATTGTGCCTCTGGGACAGTATTCTTAGTATCGTCCAGCCTGTCTCGTCCATCTTGATTCGGGTGCCTAAAGGCAACCAGCACGCGATGGCACCCTGCAATTTTTATTTGTTTATAAATGGTCCGTTTATATTGTGTGTCTCAATAGTAGGTAACAAAATTAGAATAAAAAATACTGCTTTCGATTAATAACTTTTCATAAAACTCTGATCCCTACGTACTTAAAAATGAATAGCTTTTAAACCTTATTTGTCATCAGAGGGCCTAAAGATTGGAGGGTTTCGGCCTTGGTAGAAGAATTGTAATCGAAAAGATGTGTACCTGTTCAACAATTTCGGTCATGCGCATGATAGCGACGCCGACGAGTCTGTCCTCTCGCGCGAAGCAGTAGTCGCGCACACACACGTGCAGTTCGAACAGATCCAGCTGCTCCGAGTTGCTCACCATGCTGGAAACAACGAGTAAATATTAGAAAAGACTGCAATATTCTCTACTGTCTGTTTAAAAAGATAAAGAGGTCCTCCCGGAATGATGTTTGTGAAAATATGGTCATCACATTTTAAGACAAGCACTGCAGTATTTTTTTATATTATGCAACATAATTAGCAATGCCTTTATCGATTGTTGTGATGTTTCAATATTTTATCAGGATTGGGGGACAGTGTTGCTATTTGGTTCAAAATGTATTTGAAATGTTTGACCGAATAATGGTAATTTGCTTGACAAACGGTTAAAATGGGTAATATATTTAAAAATACGAGTAAACAGTACCTACCTCCAAATTGGAGTTTGTAAAGTAAATAAAGGATCTAAAAATGTACTCACAAGTGGAAAGTCTCATTGAACTTGGGGCTCCAGTTGTTGCTCTTGGACTTGGTGGCGAACTTCCTCTTCTTCTCCGCGAGGTGAGGCCCGATGAGGTTGACCTCGATGAACGGACGGAACATGCCGCTTGCTATCACCCACTTCAGGTCATTCGCTGCTACCACTGTAAGGTTTTTTAGAGGTTTTAGTTAAAAATGTGTTTTGGCAACCGTTACGTGACTTTGCCAGTCAACATTGTCAGTTCCAGATACGTCAACCGTAAGGAAACACTGATAAATTGATGATCACGGCTACACTGAATTGATTCAAAAAAATATATATAATAGGCTTGAACTGCCTCGTTCAGTCCATTTCAAATTAACTTTTTACCTTTCACGGTGATTTTGTGTTCTCCTGTATTGGGATGCGTGAACAGATCCACTTGTAAGGACACCTCACCCACGCTGCCTTCTTCCACGACTGCAGCATCTGAAAGAGTTACAAAAATATGTAAGTACAATTATAGAGAACATACACAAAATAGAATTATCTAATTGCTCCAAGATGTACCCAAGGTGGGTGTTAGTATCAGCGGGATTGCCCGAAGGGGTTACCGCTGCCCCGGAACATAAAGGGCTAAGGAAGGAACACGGGTGGGTTTTAGTCAGTAAGAGTCTGACACTCCCTTCCGCTCCACCCAGAGCGGGAGGAGTCATTTGATGATTTCCCACAAGGTGGGTGTTAGTGCTGCTGTTTGCTGGTCTACATGGCTGGCTAAGTTGGTATTTGTCTAACGTATCATCGTATGCAAAGCTAAGGATACTAATTGCCCAAGATTTTCAAACATTGATTCTATTTCACAGATTTATAAGCAGAGCTTCCTTGATTTACATTTATAGTTCACAAAGGCATGTTTTGTATTGTATAACTAGTCGGGTAGCGCGCATTTTGAGTACGACTAAGTAATGTATTACACAGTGTAGTAAAATCTAAACGAGACGGTCCTAATACTTATTTTTCGGAAACTTTTAAACTAATTTCAACAGGAACCTAGGACTACAGGTCTTAGGAAATTTTCAAGACGCTTGAAAGCCAAAATGTTCAAGAGACGGTTTTTAATTATTTTGGACATGTGCTTCAATTTAAGTCAATATACCTTGGTTCTGCTGACAGCTAACAAACGTCCTGATGAGCGTGTCAGTAGTCTGAGTGTACAGACTTAGAGCATATCTCAAGGACTGCAGTTCTGGACTCTTTTCTAGGAAGGCCTTCTTGAGCCCGTTGCCTCCTGCGTGGAAGTACAGCTTGATGGTGTCTAAAGCCGCGTCTAGGACTCCACACTGCTTCGGTGTCAAACTCTTCTCGGCTGACAGATGCTGTGGTTCAAAGAAATTGGTATTAGAGTATGGAAGATTGTCGTACGCCAATAGTAAGAAAATAAAACTTGGTAGGTAACCACTTTTCCTGTAGGTCTAGTTAATAATAAAATTCTAATAAACCTTATAAACGGAATTTCCTTTTCGAATTGGTGATGCAACATCTAATTTAGATTACTTTTGCCCAGTAGGTAGCCACGTTGATCGCAGCGTCAGTTTTTTCTGGTGTTGTGAAACGATTCACTAACCATGAACTGAAGTAATATTAATTATCCCTTCTTCCATGTTTTGTAGTCGGTCTCATGCGACTTGCCACTCAAGGTGAATTGTACGACGAAAAAACTTCTTTAGGTTAAAGTCTTGTATGAGAACACGGGGTAAAATAGCTGTTATCATCCAGATGAAAAATAGTAATTTAGTATCATCTTGCAACTCACCTCTTTCGAAATATCCATGACGCCGGAGAGCGCATGCTTGACATCCTGTTTGCCCACTGTGCTCTTGAAAAGCTGCGTCATATCCTCGATCTTCGCGTTCGCTGCCAAGTTCTTGGCGTTGTTCGTCAAGTTCTTCAACATCATCTAAATAGAGAAAGAAAAACTTGATAAAGTATTTTCACAAGTTAAACTACGAGACTGCTTTCATTTATTAGGTTTTCTTCTAACTCTGCTTGAAAGAAATGAGCCCTGCTAAATTGTATTTTCATTCCTATTACGTGGATTATATTACTATTATTAGGTTTATCAGAACAGTCAGTTTGAATCACTGTTAAAACAGCATTCACCCCTTTTTTGATAGCATCATAAAATGGTGTTGTACGTTTGGTGTACACTTTCCTCGCGTATTTTATCTATGCATCTTTAGTTCTGTTTCACAATATAATTTATAAAAATTATTGTATTGTAGTAAAGAAGTCTTACCGTTTTATCAGTCATAGGCGGAAGCACAACAGTCTTTTCTAATATCTTCATCACAATCTTCCACAATTCCTTTAGTAGTCGTTTAAGTACAGTCTTTTCACAGGATTCTGCGTACATCGTGAGAGAGCCATCCTGCATGCAAAAAAAATTATGAATAACTTTATTGAGACAAGACCAATTAAAAAAAAACTTGTCACATTATGAATTTAGCTAATAATCACTGTAGATACATCTAATGTGTACGTTTAACGAAAAAAGAAGTCTCTTTTAAAATTTTGCAAAAAAATTGTAGGACATTGATAGCTACCATTGAAACTTCATGAATTGCCACTGGGGTACCACAGGAATGCATTTTAGGCCCCCCTGGTATTTATGTTTTGTTTTCTACACCAACTCAATTATATTTGTACGTTGTCCTCACCAATATATCCATGAGCGGCCGCAGCACCTCGTCCGCCTCGTGGTGCACGGGGGGCTGCTGCTGCCCAGGCGCGCCGCCACCGCCCACCTTTTGTAACAACTCTCCCAATTCTTTCACACTTGCCGTGATTCGCGTTTCCAAACTGATAAGAGAAAGGTTATGATTACCTATTAATTAAAGTATTTTTAAGAAACCTATCTATATTACCCATTCATCGTCATCAATCAATGTCATTCGACTGTCCTTATCTCAATTTATTTGGAGTTGATATACCATGTTATTTCTTTATTTAATATTCCTTTATTAGTCGACATTTTAGTAGTCATCCCTTTTCTAGCCATATCATGTTATATTACCTAATATCAAAATTAATGTGATAATTTAAATTAAATTACACTATAATATAATGAAAGAGGCGCTGGAGAATCAATACTTGGATGGAACACAACTCACTTTAGCCGTTCGGAGTATTCCCGTTTGAGCACCTATTTTTAGAGCACCTTCATCCTTTAAACAGGTTTAATATTAAAACAAATGAAGCATTATCCCCTTACCTAATAGCAAACATGGATGCCAGATCATCCAACGTTCCGTTTAGCCTGTTCTGTAGATCTTTCAGAATATCAGCAGCATCACGCTCTAGCTTGGTGCCTCCCATCGACTCAAACATCTTCTCCAACTGGACCCGCAGTTGTTGAATGTTGTTCATCAAGATACACGCCTGGAGTAAAAGAGGTTAGGGTTAAACAGGTTTGTACTATCTGTATTATTTGATAAGACCATTTATTAACACTTTCCACGGAGTATTACGGCCCTATCTCACTAGGACACTAATGGCGGAGCAACCAGTCGCGCTATCAACAAAATGTATACAGCTGTATGGAGGGTACCTCATCAGCTAGTGTCCGCATGGTTGCTCAACCAACCATACATTTTTGGCTGCACTACCACGGTGTACTAGTAAGACGTAAGTCTTAAGGACTAGTTTTTTTTCTATAGATACACTATTGTAAGTTACTTTAAGAGGTAGTTATGACGTTATGTTTTTTTCCAGAACAACGTAATTTTTTGTCTGATTTACCTTCAAGAGTTAATTGCAATACTAATTTTCCAAATCATAATCTTTTTATCAGTCAAACATAAGAGCCATTTCACAAATGTTTGACGCTCGAGTTTAGGTAAAAGATGGCAGCATTGTGTATGTGTGCGTAGCTATCCACACATACACAATGCAAACAGTGTAGCGCGAGTGTCGACACGGACTAAACAATCTTGAGCCGTTAAGAGCGTAATACACCTTGGTTAGATTAGACTTATAAAAAAAGTTATTTTATTTATTCAGTCTACTAAAGCTTTCTTTCTAGACTAATAAAAAAAGAACAAATATGTCAAAATCAAAAGTCATTTATTCAAACTAGGCTGAGAAGCAGCACTTCGAACGTCAAAATTTACAAAAGACAGTCCCCCAAAAACGCCCGCCCTTCACCACTGTCTAGTGCTTTCGCTGGTGAGAAGAAGTGGCGGAACAAACTCCCCAGCAGCATAGCTGTCTGTTCAGTTAGGAATACTTAATTGTATGCAATACTAGCGTCATCATCATCTGCCTAGCCTTTTCCCAACTATGTTGGGGTCGGCTTCCAGTCTAACTGGATGCAGCTGAATACCAGTATTTTACATGGAGCGACTGCCTATCTGACCTCCACAACCCAGTTACTGGGTAATACGATACCCCTTGGTAAGACTGGTTGTCAGACTTTCGGGCTTCTGACTACCCGTAACGACTGTCAAAGATCCACGAATGACAGCCGGGACCAACGGCTTAACGTGCTTTCCGAGGCACGGAGGGGTCTCAGTATGTAAAGATGTTCACCCATCCACAGACCAACCGCGGCAAGCGTAGCTTAACCTGATCGACCGACCTGTGCGGCTGTTATTATTTAGCCACGGACTCCTCGCCTGCAATACTAGCGTATAATAAAAATTAACAGATAAACAATCAGACATTATTGTGAAGTAATAATGACTATAATTTACGAGTACTCTATATAAATATTTGTCATAAAGGCATTGATCTTGCCTTTCTAGGGTCTATGATTTCTGGCAATACGCAATCTTGGTAAAACCGAGTCAATTTCGGAAGCATTTTTTCAAAAAATACGAAGAGGATCAAAATGTTGTACTCGTAGTATAATAATGCGTTCACGATACGTGCGCTCGACAATCGGGACGCGGGAAAAAATGGCACAGGTCCTTCGTCGATGAGCGCTCGCGCCGTACTAATCGATGTCCGCTTATGCATTGTAATTTATTATAGTTTAGAGTGATGTCAATAACAATATTATGTCTAATTAAATGAAAGGATTTTAATAAAACTTTAGAATTAGTTTTGTTAAAGATCATAGTTTATTTTGACATAATTTTTTTACTGTAATTACGCTTTATTTAAACCAAAAAATCGCGATAAAATAGCGATATAAAACGTAAAAATTGCCCTAAGACTTTATTTTTTTACTAATTAATGTTATTGGTAATCGATATTCTATTACATTATGTGTCGACAAAACTATATGTCTGATGCTTAATGTATTTTCTTTTGTCAAATTTATAAATACTAATGATAGATATAGGAATCTGAAATTGACTCTGCGATGTTTTTTCAGTAAACTAGTTGTGGGAGATTAATCACCACAAAGAAAACAAATAAGTTTTTGTAAATGTGTTACATGAAGTATCAATACGAAAGATTGGTCTTTTTTTTACATGTATTCAACAATGTCAGGGTATTACCTAAGACGGTAAATTAGGCGACTAAAATCTTAGAAATTCGCGCGAAAACGTGAAATGGCTCATAATAACATACCACTCGTTCCTCCTTCAAATGTTCAGGGAACTCCTTCTTCACGATGTCAGCGTAAGCTATGAGGACCTTCACGATGGTCTTCGCGAACCTCTTCATGTATCTCTTCCAGATCTCAGGGTCAGGGCACTCCAGTTTGGAGACCACGTCGAAGCATTGCGTTAGTTGGGTGAACACGTCCACCACTGAGTTACTGAAGAGGGCGTGCTCGCTCGACTTTTGGAACTGGAAATTATGGATTAATTGGCCGATGAGTAACATTTTGACGTAGTTTGAGGATATTTTGTAGTAGTAGATAGTAGGTAAGTTGCTAGTGGTGCATTTAACTTTTCTCATGCGTTACCGGAATTAATTTGATAGAACAACTTTTTGCTGATTATTCTTATTAAATTATCTTAGTTATGGTTGTACTGTCATTGAACACAAATAAACGATTTCTGATTCTTATTCTATTTTATTTAATACTGGTATTCAGCTGCATCCGGTTAGACTGGAAGCCGACCCCAACATAGTTGGGAAAAGGCTAGGCAGATGATGATTCTATTTTATTTGGTGGCATTGATTTTAGATTGTTTTTTTTTAATTGAAATCGTGAGTGTTTTATGCTTTCATGATCATTTCTTTAATATTATATATTATTTGCAATGATAGTTAATGGGGCCAAACTTTCATTATTTGATAGCAGTGCTTGTTTAAATCTATTCGATTCGATTTTATTATTATCAAATTAATTAATCTAACTCACCCCATCTTTCTTATCCCTGTTGAACGCTCCATTTAGATATTCTAGCGATACGTCATCATTCTCGTTGAGCCACTGCATCACGAAGGGTTCGAACCAGGCTGGGTACTCCGGAACAGCCCCGCAGTATGGCGGCACGTCTTTCACGTAGTTTGTGTGGAGCCATTTCACCTGTACAAAGTTGCTCGTGGTTAGAAGTTAGCAAGGTATTAGCAACACGTAATTCATCATCATGAATATTGTTCCTATGATTAACGTTACAATTATGTTTTGTTTTTGCATGGTAAACTTTCAGGTTGTCACGGCAATGGAAATTTGCAGAGGCATCATCGTCGCGTCGCACTCTCAGTGATAAAACTGTTTCATGTACGGTCACCAAAGGAGATAAGTAACCAGGGTCGTCGGATATAGTTGCAAGTTTAGTAAGAAACTGATGTAAGTTTTCGAACAAAATTTAATTTAATGAATAGAAAACAAACAATCCATTTATCAAATTAAATTTCATTCGAAAACATCCATCGGTTTGTTACTAAACTTGAACTATATCCGATGGCCCTGGTTACTTATCTCTTTTGGTGACTGTACCTGTAATTGCACCGACATCCTAGCATCCACAGCATTTCTGCTTGATAGCAGAATTAGAGAGTTATGGGGCAGTACTTCTCCATACAAGCTCTTCATGAAGACCTCTACTACTATTCATCATAAAATAAATTAAATTAAATATTGGTTTTACCTTGAAGTGTAGGTTCATGTAAGCTGAAGACTTGCAGAGGCGATGCTGTTCGTGCTCCTCCAAGGCATACTTCATGTCGACTGCGAATAGCGACCACATTGTCGCCGCCGATAACTGCAAATAATATTACATTGAGTTGTAAAGTTGTCTCAATTACTTTGATCAAATTAAAACTAAACAAGTATTTTTTTTTAATTACACGTCATTTTCTATTCATGGTTTTATTTGAGTCAAATCACTCACTCACCTCTCTATTAAGATTGCAACTCTTGTAAATTAGAATCTAAAGTAACGATTAGAAGTAGTAAACTTATTGAGTGTCTGGTCAATTATTCTACTTTCTTGAACCAAAATTTGTAGAAAATAATATTACAGTAGTAGAAATGTATACTACACTTAAAAGAAAAGTGTAGAAATGGTCATGAAGGCGAATGAGTAATTACATAAACAAATATAATTATAGTCAAATCCATACCTGTCCAATGTTCAACTCCTGAGGAAACTGGTTGAGTACAGGAGCATAGCTGTTCCTGTCCTCTTCTATCACAGATACGATAAGAGCGATCAGCTTGTGCCAGAAGTCCACTGAATCCAATTGTGGCCCATGGTCTGATGGATCCCGCTTGGCTTCATTTGGATCCACCTGAAATATAGAATTTTGATTTGAGGATATTTAATTTTCTTGCAGAACCTGTCATACTTAGTTTGGCTATTGGTAAATAAACGTGTTAAAAAGGAGCGTCCTCTCTCTTGAATCAAATCTGTTTGTGGATTGCGTCCTTATACCGTAGCGTGCCCACAAGGCGAACCAACGCTCTATACTAAAGTTCTTTAGCGCGAACTTTCTTTAATTCTCTGCTCTGTGTACAGCCAGCGTAAGATCGGTGGCCGTGGGTCACCACAGCGATCGATCTTGCGCTCCGTGGGACTCCAGGAATTAGCCTGGAGTCCCACGTCCAGCAGTGAATGCCTTTTGACTTTTATGATGATGATGAACAAAATTTAAATTAATATTACCTGGAACTCCCTGTTGTACAGCTCGTAACAATTCTCGAATAGAAACTGATATGTTGATCTAAGGCATGCCTTCACGCAGTCTTTGACCACGGTACTGGCGCGGGGCGGACTGCTTAGCTCTTGAACCTTGACAAACAAAACGTATTTGAACATCGGGAAGCCCGCTTAGGGTAAAATGTGTGACAGTGATAACTTTATCAGTGTAATATTAGTATGTTTATGAGTTGATATCTCTTATGTTGTTGATTTTAATTGTCTGTCTATTTGTACAGTCAAAATTGTCTATCTACTTAGACAGACAATCATTATTTTTGTGTTTGATATCAACTTAAAATGTCGCCATTTATTATTGAGATTCACATGGACAGGTTTACCAGATTTAAAAAGAACGCTTAGCGCTTACCTACTTTTTACATGAAAGTCAAGGTTGACAAAGCAGGTAATCGGTAAATAGCACCAAGGTACAAATTATGAAAAGGATATTTTCTGCTATTATTAATCAATGGTAAACGGTAGGAAAAGAAAAAAAATATCCCCGATTATTGCCAAAATTTCGTATAAATTGTTATATACTTACCCATATTAAAAAAACATTTTGAAAAACTTGATGACACACGCACACTTGAAACTAGCGTGTTTGTGTATGTGTCATGAAGTTGTGGATAAGTACAGTATTCAATCATATTTTTTCATCAATCATTGATGAATATTTTAGCATTACCTACCATTTAGTCTTGTTGGGAACGAACGGCATACGTGGCCCAATAAAAATGATGATATTGTTGAAAATCGAGAAAATATTCCAAAGTTAATAGTATACCTTCATCCTAAAGAACGTAATACTGGTAAGCAGGTCGACAGTAGACTTAAGGTCCATGAGCTTCTCTGCACTGGATGCTGGGAAGTTGTTCCGGTACATCGACAGATCAATCCTCAGCGAGTTGTGTAACTGATCCAGCAGTTTGACGAATTTCTCTTTCTGTGGAAAAAGGTTGGTACATTTTATTTTGTGTTTTATGAACTGTTGCATTTCTTTTCTTTTTTTTGTTTTTCGTAGATTTAACAGGATTTTTATTAAATTAACAGATTAATTTCAAGGGAACCTATTCGTAAATAGAATACTTTCAAATATATACAACGTGGAAACGACGATACTACTGTAATTTAAACTTTGACGTATTTAATGACGTTCCGACTCTGCATATAAAAAATTTACCAAATATACAGGGTCCCATTAAAATAGATGTACAAATTTTAACACAGCGCTCAGTACGTCTAACCAAAGATATCCAAATAAAAAAAACACTGATTAAAATGATTTTATTTTGACTTAAAATAATAAATTGCCGGCACATTAGTGTATTTTAGTTAGATGATTATTTCTTTTTTAAATATCTAATGCGTTTTTCTTATATATTTTTTTACCATTGTCCTTATTTTGGTGGTCTGAATGATTTCTAAAAGTTTGTCCATCTATTTTAATGGGACTATAATATACAATAATTTAGTCACTATAGCCAGTTGGTTGATTGGCAAAACCTATAGTCAAGCAAATCACTACTATTAAGTTTGTTTGAAAAAAAAAATATTTTCAAATTCAATTAAGATATTTATTTGATAGTTTCAAAATACTCCCATTGCCAGTATTTTCATTTATTTTCGAATTTTTGTTTCCACATGGTTTTATACATTTTATCTTTTTCATTCTTATAACGTATAAACATTTATTAATAGTGGCTTTCATTTAATTTAGATACATGCGAAATCTATAATTACGACGAAGATTGTGGGTTATTTATTTATTTAAACTTTTCGCCCAAAAAAGGTACAAAGGCGGACCTAATGCCTTAGGCATTCTCTACCAGTCAACCAAGGGTGGCGAAGAGATTAGATGGCAGGTGCCTTGGTTGAGAGGAACAATTATTTAAAAAAAGCTATTATAACTATGTATGTTAACAAATACATAAATAAGGGGGAGTAATAGGGGTTATTGCTGTACTTATAATTATGTATTTAATGGGTAAGCCGTTAATATAAATATAAAAAAGATATAAGAATGAAAATTATACTTACTCCAAAGTTAGAAGCTGCAAATCGGTCAGAGGCCGAGACTGCTGACGAGGCGGTTGTGTGTGCGTAGTAAGCATTGATGTTGGCCAGCAACGTGGACATGACGGCTGGAACTCCGGCGCACAGGTACTTCGTAGAGAGGCAGTGGAAGTGCCTGAAGTAGAGAAAATATACGACAATATCAGGGAAGTTATTGTTTTAACCTTCCAAAATAAACAACAACGGTTACGTCCCATTTTAATATTGAAAACAAATTCCAACTAAAAAAAAATTGTCGCTGCAAGCTCGACTTTTGCAACCTTCTAATCGTACTCGTATATTTTTATTCTAACACAAATCACTGATTACGTTCAACCAAAGCTCAATAGTTTCACAAGATTAATAAAGTTGGGCAAAGGTGTACTTATAAAACACCCAAATTTCGCCAGTAGATAGTGCCATCCACGAAGACGCACCCCACTCATCTTACTAATCGCTAGTGGTTATCGCTAGTTAATTCCGCTAGTGTTTTAGTTTTTTGACACACACTAATTACCCACTAATAAGTAATTACTGTGTATCGACAAAACTAAAACATATAGAGGTATGAGGAACAGGGTGTAAAGTTCACTCATACTCTATAGAAAAGGGAGGATCCTCCTACCAGACGGGTGTTGTGTCTGGCGGGCAACTGCCCGATGATTCATGTCGGGCCGTTGTATCTATGCTAGTTGCGCGGTAAACTCTGCTTGCGAGATGCAGGATTTGCGTGACGTCAGTATGACGCGTTGTTCGCATGTGGCGTTGTAGATACCGCTACATCACTCCCCCCCGGAGACCGGAGGTCGATAGTGGGCTGAGTCTTGTATCTTGCGATGCTTGCCAGGCCAGCTGAGGTTCCAGTGAGTCGGAACCGGTTGCCGCATAGTTCACGGTGAGTCGGAACTGTCTGCGAAGATGTCCCCAGTGAGTCGGGGTGGCGCTGCGTTATGTTCCAGTGCGTCGGATTTGATACAGCGTCGGGTTGAGGCTGACTGCTGGCGTCGACCAGGAGAGGCTTATTAAGGGCTCTGCTTGTAGACCGGCCGAAGGTGCAGTGTGCTGTGCCAAGGTTGCTGATGAGGCTGAGGGTGATGACCAGGTATGCGCGGTCGCTGCATGCTGGTGGTCAGGATACCCGTTGAAGCCGTGGGTGCTGGGCTGGCTGGGTGACTCGCCGCTCTAAAGCTTGCGGGAGTGATGATGATGACGTCACGCTGAAGTATATGCACGAAGGCTGCGCTGACGTTCATGTTCGGGGTCACCAGTATAGAGGTATGAGGAACAGGGTGTAAAGTTCACTCATACTCTATAGAAAAGGGAGGATCCTCCTACCAGACGGGTGTTGTGTCTGGCGGGCAACTGCCCAATGATTCATTTCGGGCCGTTGTATCTATGCTAGTTGCGCGGTAAACTCTGCTTGCGAGATGCAGGATTTGCGTGACGTCAGTATGACGCGTTGTTCGCATGTGGCGTTGTAGATACCGCTACAAACACTAGCGGGATGTTGGACACTTGTACTGATTAGGAAGAAGAGTGGGGCGCGTCTTCGTGGATGGCGCTATCTGTATGTTTAAGTCCCATGTAATAAAGGGCGAGCCTACTGCCATAAATCGGTCACAAATCCAGACTCCGGGCTGCTACTGAGAAATTTTGTAATCTTAAAATTAAATTGTCCAGCAGACTTACACCGATGTAGTCAACAAAAGATATAAGTATGCAGGATCGTCGGATATAGTTGAAGTTTAGTAAGAAACCGATGGATGTTTTCGAATTAAATTTAATTTTATTAATAAAAAACAAAGAGCTCATTTATCAAATTAAATTTCGTTCAAATACATCTATCGGATTCCTAATAATTTTCAACTATATCCGACGACCCTGGTTACTTATCCATTTTGGTGACAAGCCTCTCCAATTGTCGCCACGTCGACCGGTCCTGTGCTTCTCGCATCCATTAACATGTGGCCTTTATAGACGGTACTTACGTCATAGCCTGATAGATGGCTTCAATCCCGTATCTCATGGCGAACTCATCGACGATCTCTTCGGGTATATCATTGAAGTACACCTTCCAAGCGTCGTCGCCTCTCGCAGCGGGTAACGTGACTGCTCCGCTGTTCTCCTCACAAAGATAGTGGAACAGGTTCTCGTGAAGACAGGTGTACTGTAAGAGGACAAAATAATAATTTAGAGAATATGTAAGTAACAATTAGAAAGATTTTTGAATACTGGTATTAATTAATTTTCTGGGACCAATGATTTCTCTCTCTATCACACGCCCGTAGAAAAGACCTGAGTCTCAGCATTGAGAAAATTAGAAGCTGATTATGTGATCCACAACTTCTAAAGTCTTCATTACCGTCCACATGATCAAGTTGTTGATAAGAAATGAAGAAGTTATTTAAGATTATATATTTTAAAAGTTTCAGCAATGTTTTGCAAATTATGAACAACTTTTACTATGGGACCAAACCTGAAATCGCGAAAAAAAATTAGCGGTTCCCTACATTTATGTTCGCATAACTCGTCAAAATTTAGGGAACAGCTGCTTTTTTATTTAGATAGATAGATAGATAGATAGATAAACCGTTTATTTAGTGCAACAAAGGACACAATACAGGCATTAAAAAAAAAACAACAAAAAAGGTGAGAGAAAAAAAAAAAGAACAAAGATTAAAAAAATAAATTGACCCATAGACACCTCGCATGACATTTGTAACGGTCGATCACTACTGGGCGGTGTGTGTCCCATAGTTGCACCAAATGGGAGTCCAGCTCAGCATATGCCAGGTACAATACCTGACGCTGGTATTCTGCTGCATCCCGTTAGTGACACACGGATGTCCAGAAGACACATCTAAGTTTCCACAAAATGGTACCTACATAGTGCGGCGCGTATATTATAAAGGTGGTAAGTACCCACATCTTAATTGACTCGCTTTTAAACCGACAGTAAAGTTATTAAGTACTATTAGTATTAGTATTTGTATTAGTAGTATTTCGCGATTTCAGGTTCGGTCCCATAATACAAGTTGTTCATAATGACGAGTACAATCTCCCATATCGCATGTTTTCAATTGCAACCTGTATTATGTAAATATTATCTTACTCGTTACATGGAAATATTGCTCATATTTAGTCGGAGTTTTCTCATCTCATTAAACAGAAACTAGAATATTAAAAGCTCGATACCTATGTAAATAATAATCCTATGATGGCAATATATTTTGCGATCCATCCGATCAATATGCAAATAGTTGCAGAGCACAGCGATAAAATTTATAGAAAACGCTCGAACTTCAATATATATCTGACGTAAATTCAGATTTCCGAAAGAATTTTTAATATCAGTTGCACTCTATCACATAAGAATCTTATAACGCCGAAGTGGATAAATTGAGCTCAAGAATGTACAAATTCTAACCAGCTTTTGATTAAATATGTCTCAAAGATAATAAAAATTTAATTAAATAGCCGTTTGGGGTTTAAGTATGGGGGCCATGAGGTCCGAATGCCCACTTGGTTTTTCGAGATATCGCCAAGTGGTTGGTCGACTCTTCACGTGACCAGAAGGTTGGCCTATTTTTTTGGCCAAAGAATCAACATAGTCATACAACGTGGCATTGCTGCCAGCCTCTTGGGCACTGTGTCTGTTGACAGCGATGCGGACGAATTTTTTGATGCCCTAATATTATTTTCCTTCTTTTTTCATATACATGTGATTAATAAAAATATACCATTGAAAACAAACGAAAATATGAATTTCTGTAGGTACAAAAGTTTCCAATATTTCAGATTCATCTGTTACATCATAATCCTAACCACAAAGGACTACAAAGTTACAAATTAAAAAAAACTTCTGTTCACACAAAAAAAGCTGCCCATACGTTTATTTTCAATTCGATTTGGTGCTTCTAAAACAAAATCAAATCCGCATGGGAAATCGCGGTGTAAACCGAAAATAAATTGAATTTCCACTCCTGTCCGACCTCGTCTGACAGTGAGAAATATATGAGTGAATATTGTGTGCGTTCGAGTAATGTTTATTCCATCAGAATATGGATGCGGGTTGGCACGTTTCGTGTATTGTCGTTTAGAGCTTTTAGTGATACAGAATGATATGTTTTCGTAGATCGTTTCTTGATCTAAATATGTAAATGGTATTGGGATCGTTAAAAATACATTTGGATAGAAAATATTATAATGTGTGTATATGTCGCAGATGTATTGTCGAATCCGCTGTTTTACAAAATAGCTCCGTCATGTAAAACAACTGAACTACTTGTATTTAACCTAACCTCGTCTATTAACTGCTATAAAAAACAATAATAGGAGGACGTTATTGTGAGTGAATATTGTGTGCGTTCGAGTAATGTTCATTTCATCAAAATATGCACGCGGGTTGGCACATACTTTTAGCGCTTTTAGTGGTTCAGACAACATGTTTTTTAGATCATTTCCGTACGTTTTGTAAGGAAAATAATTATAGAGAGTGTATGTATGTATTTCAACAGTTTTGTATTCAACATAATATTATCACATAAGGACGGCTATAAATAAAAGTATTGGGAGGACGCTATAATTGATACAACGCGATCTATAAAAAGGTTATTATGGGTAGGTACATGATTTTGACCTTTGCTTTGTGCTATTTATAATGACATTCACATAAAACGTTACTTAAAAACAATAAGTATATTACCAAATAAAATAGTTTAATAGGTACCTAAATTTTTTGAACATACGAATTTATTTTCGTAATATGACAACACTAGCTATCGCCCGCGGCTTCGCCCATGTCAATAATGGTTTAGCGGGATAAAAAGTATCCTTTGTGTTAGTCCAGCACCCTAATTGCGTAAGACACTATCAATCGGAATCAGAATCATTTTGAAGCAAATTTCTAATCCATTGCTTCATAAGTTCGAAAAATTTGTCTGCTCAACACGTAAATAACGCAATGAATATTGTTGAACTGTCAAAATGAAACCGATTCCGATTGATAATGTGTTCCGCAATTGCCCCGCAGGTTATATATTATCTGTGTGCCTAAATCCGTTTAGCCGTTTTAGCCTGATTGAATAACAAACACCCAAACATTCAAACTTTAATTAAAATTTATAATATTAGTAGGATTTTAATCCTTCTAAAAAGGTCCTAACACCTAGCAAGTCTCTCATTGGTAACTTAAAATCGAAAAATATGAAACTGAAATACCCTCCTACCCTCAATCCCAGAATCGTGCAAGGAAAAGATAGGTACAACGCGGAATCCATTACCGAGCGGATGTTGAATGTTTTGATGCTCACAACTGGGAATTTTGTGGGCGAATTTGCAACGATACGTTATCAGACAGACATTCGGGCCCGGGACGATTAGGGAATCGTAGAAAGGTTTTTGTGACTGTAGTAATGCAGTGTGTACAGTCAACAAAAGAGATAAGTATGCAGGATCGTCGGATATAGTTGAAGTTTAGTAAGAAACCAATGGATGTTGTCGACTGAAATTTAATTTAATAAATGAGTTCTTTGTTTTCTATTAATAAAATTAATTTTTATTCGAGAACATCCATCGGTTTCTTACTAAACTTCAACTATATCCGACGATTCTGCATACTTATCTCTTTTGTTGACTGTACATATTTTATTCTTGTTTTGACTTTCCGTTGTATTTGGCTCGTTGCTTAATAAAAACTGTTTTTACTAAGCAACCATGGCAAGCGTAGCTTCGATCGATATCGAAGCTAATATCAGTGACAGGAAGTTATTAAAACATCATCAATATAAACTAAGTGGAAAAAAATCGTATTATTGAAGCAAACTCAAAAACTACCCAAGCAAAGTTAATAAAATTTATATGGGACCACCCCTGACCATACCTTATCTAATAAAAAAGGAACTTTGCAATTCCGTCTATATATAACGGAGTTACGCCCGAACATTTATTAAAAAAAAATATAAATATACATCCAAGTTGAGAACCTCCTCCTTTTTTAAAATCGGTTAAAAATAGTCTGCTTCTTACTATACAGGGTTATTGGAAAAACACCAACAACCTCTTAAGTGGTCATTGTACTCATCATTATGAACAAGTTTACTATGGGACCAAACCTGAAATCGCGAAAAAAAAATCAGCTGTTCCCTACATTTTGACGAGTTATACGAACATAAATATAGGGAACAGCAGATTTTTGTTTCGTGGCATCCATGTGGCAGGGCGTGGCAAAAATATGGGTAGCCATTTTGAATCTACCCAAGACCCATATAAGTCTTCAAAATTCACTCACCCTACAACATCATTTCATATAAATTGTCTTTAATATCAGTTACCAAGCCAGACTACCAAGCCCCAAGCCAAATTTCCAAAAGTAATTTATTTTCACCGAAAAATATTTTAGTAGGACCATCATTTTTCCCGAAGTCTTCCGAAGTCTCTATTATCGTTAGCTCTCGGTTTCCTAAACCATTTGCCTGAATATGCAAATTTTGTTATCTAATCCAATTTGTCTAAAGGTTGTTTGGAGATAATCAAAGTTTAGTGGCGGGTCTGCACTCATGTTTTACAAAATAAATATCTTGTATCTTGGTGTTTACTCTCTATAACAAATAGGAAAGTTTGGAGTGTGTTATCGCTCAGTACTTAGTTGTTGCTTAGAGTAAATTATTGTTTACTTTTATGGAGTCTGGAGTACTGAGAAATAGATAAATACATTTATTGGGATTGTCTATACTCATATTACAAAGAGGTAAAACTTTGGAATTTGTATGTAGGGGGTAATATTCGGAACTACTTATCAGATTCCAAAAATTCTTTCATCAATAGAAAACTACACTATTGCCGAGTGCCATAACATCATAATTATGTTAAAACAAGAAATTTCGCAGACGAAGTTGCGGGTAGAAGCTAGTGTTCTTATAATTTTGAATGGAGATTTTCATAGTTATGGTGTCTTGTAGTTTCAAGAATTTGGCAATAAAAATATTTTTTTTTAATCCGACATTTAGTTCCTGAGATTAACGCGTTCAAATAAAAAATAAAACAGACGAACTCTTCAGCTTTGTTATTAGTATAGAAATGTATGTAGTTTTAGGTACAGACAACAAAACGAGATAAGTATGCAGGATCGTCGGATATAGTTGAAGTTTAGTAAGAATAGAGAGAGTTTTTGAATAAAATTTAATTGTATTAATAGAAAACGAACAGCTCATTTATCAAATTAAATTTCAAGTGACAACATCCATCGGTTTCTTACTAAACTTCAACTATATCCGACGGTCCTGCATACTTATCTCTTTTGTTGACTGTAAGTTGTACCTTTATTATACTAGGTACAGTAAAGGCTTTGACGAACATCTATTATCCTTGCATAAAGGAAGGCGACCATGTTTGTAAGCCAAAGGGATACGAAATACGGAACGCTTGGCTAAGCTTGGTTTAGGTAAAGCAAACTTGGGTGTTGTACCTATATTTATGTGTGTAGCCCTTATTTCTTGAGGAGGAAAGAAGTGGAAGAGGAATAGCTTTTGATCTACGAGTTTGATCTTACAAGAGCTCCCATTGTCGTTATTTTACTGCCGGACTACAGGGTATCTACACTTGGTTGATTCCTCCAAATTTATTATGCGCACAGCCAAAGTGTGGACCTCTCCACATTTAACCCGTCTGCCTTCAAAGCAAGAGTGAACAGGCATCTTCTGGGCACGCTCGTTCCATCATAGACTTCATCCATCGCTTTCCATTAAACCATGATCGAGGTCAAGAAAAGGCCCATTCAACAAAAAAAAAAGTGGCACTCCAAGAGTGCCGACAGAAGTGAAAACTTGAACACTTACGTGTGCATTTTTTGAATCGTCATATAAACAAAACACAAACAGAATACTTTGCCATGAGTTATTCCGGTCTGATCACTCATTGACATATCGGAAATACATTAAAACCGAGTACATCCCGAGGACAACTGAACACATCTGAAGCGGTGTCGGTTACGGTAACAGTGGCGCGAATTCAATGGTTTTATCCCATCTCAAAAAATGCCCACCCGCCTAAAGAAGTTTTCACTTCCAAAAAGGTAAGGTTGTGCACTTACTAGCAAAATGTGATATCTTCACAATAATGTGAACTTTTATTAGGTACTACTTCCAGGAAGTTATTACTTTTTTTTAAGACTTCATGACCTAAAGCGCGGTCACTGTCGGACTGCATAGAAAAGAAACAGAAACGCGATGACACAACGCTGGTAATTTATTGCAAAATATGAAGCAATTATCTATTTACGAAAAATCTATTGTTTGGACTAAAAAAATAAAACACTAGAGTTTTAGTATGTTGCTTGTAGAATAATCTGACAAAAAAACATAATGATTGTATATATATTAGTATGGTTTTTATTGTAAAAAGAACGTTTTTAGAGGTATCTTCATGATTTTTTCTATCGTACCAAATAAGTTGTATTATGTTTCTAACACACTATCTACCTAGTATATATCCTGAAGAATATCATATATATATTTTTTTTTTTTTTGAGGGGTCCGTGGCTAAATAATAACAGCCACACAGGTCGATCTATCAGGTTAAGCTACGCTTGCCGCGGTTGGTCTGTGGATGGGTGACCATCTTTACATACTGAGACCCCTCCGTGCCTCGGAAAGCACGTTAAGCCGTTGGTCCCGGCTGTCATTCGTGGATCTTTGACAGTCGTTACGGGTAGTCAGAAGCCCGAAAGTCTGACAACCAGTCTTACCAAAGGGTATCGTATTACCCAGTAACTGGGTTGTGGAGGTCAGATAGGCAGTCGCTCCATGTAAAATACTGGTATTCAGCTGCATCCGGTTAGACTGGAAGCCGACCCCAACATAGTTGGGAAAAGGCTAGGCAGATGATGATGATATATATTTTTTTTTGTTTACTGTAGTCGATCATATACTTTTATTGTATCTAAAACTTGCGTTTTTTGCGTTCAGGTCCTGTAAGCCCCTTAACAATTTTCTACTTTTATGACTTGGTATGAAAAACGGAAACTCGTTAATGCGTCATATCATAAATACTGAGGCCCTTTGTAAACACTTGTTTTTCTTGTTATGAAAAACTACAGTTTATTCGCCGTGTGTAGGCACGGTCGCCAGTGTTGTATGGATCACTATGGAAGCTTGTTAACAGACACGTTTTTTCGCGCAGTTTATACGCCGCACCGGAAAGTAACCGTACCGTGTACAGACGCCAGCACATCAACCTACTCGAAACTGTCAAATTTTCCCAATCAACTTTGAACCTTATGCATTAGCAGTAAAGGTGAAAATCTATTAAAGAAATTTGACAGATTGTAGTAGCTTGATGTGCTGACGTCTGTACAAAGGGCCTAAATCTCATACAATTCATAAACAATATAAAAAAACCTAATCAAATTACTCTCCGGTCATTGACTTTGCGAACTTTAAATAAATACGTATCGAAACAGTTATCGTTAAAGTACTATAAAAATACACCTTATGAAACTTTTCTTTTATAAACATCTAATTTTATCGGAAAACTTGGAAACGTTAAAAAGTTCGCTCCTAGAAATTTGTAATACCAATTTTCTTGAACGAATTTTTAACAAAGAACAATAATGGGTTGCTTTTTTTGTTTTGATGGGGTACATTGGGGACTAATTAATCATCGTCACAATTCAATTAATAATTACCTATGTATATATGAATTAGCTTTTACCCGCGACTTCGCCTGTGTGGATTTTGGAAAATATCCCACGGCAACGTACCTACTACCGTGATCAAAAGTACCCTAAGAGCGGTTTCGCACTACGTCCGATCCGAATCCGAGAAATCAATCCGAATTGGAAATTGTTCTAAATTCTGACGGATAGAGTTCGGATGTAGTGTCCCCCCTCATAAACATAGAACTACGGTCACTTCGGACCGGCATTTCTCGGATTCGGATCGGATTCAGATCGGACGTAGTGCGTAACCGCCCTTAGTGTTAATCCACGTTATAAACTATCTGTGTACCAAATTTCATCTAAATCCGTTCAGCCGTTTTTTGAAAGAAAGAAAGGGAAGAAGTTTATTTGATCCAGGTTACGTAATTAAGCACACAATATTCACACAAAAACAAAAAAAAAAAACAGAAAAAAAATACAAATTAAAACTTGTGCCTCACGCACGCGCCAATCCGGAACATACATCCAGACAAACAGACAAACGGACAACAATCCACACCTCTTGGCAATCACTTTTTTCAAAAATATTTTATGTAGGTACAGTTTTGACTACCTTACTGTTTTTTTTATATTAATTTATAAAAAAGAGAACTTTTGGGTAAAGGCACTAGTAGGTCCATCATTGTTAAACATACCTACAGATTTGATTTTCCTAGTTGTTTCATAATTAAGACTTCATCAAGTTTCTCTACATATCCCACAAAGGAATACAAGCCTTATGTATGATGCTTTAACAGTGTAATTGGTTTAAATTCTCAAGAGTCGTTAAAGTTATTGTCTTGTAAACACATAAGTACCTACTTGTATATACATAAACGCAATTAAAACTTGAACATTATTATTACCTATTCTTATAACTTTACTTTAACATTAGGGTAGACAATTGTTTGATACGTTCTGAATACAAAATAATTTATTATTTATTGATGAAACAAGGTTCTGCCACGAGTAACGATTGTTTCAAGGTTGAAAAAATAATGTCAAATAATATAAGCCGATTGAAATGTTGATGGTATTTAAGCCAACGTTTGAACGGAAGTAAAAATATCGCGGCAGGATTTTATAGCGCACCTTTGATTATATAATGTCTAGATAGAGCGTCGCCCTACAATCAAAACAAAGAAAACGAGCCAACAATTTCAAACATGTGTGCGTGCGGGCGGTGTTTTACACTGTGCATCTATGTCTCTGTGTGCGTGAAGAATGATACCAGCTACTACAATTCTCCCATAAAACACATATTAAAAAAATTGACTATACAAATAATATAAGTCAGTTTTAGGTGTATGTTTGTAGTATTATTCAGTTTTAGTAGTGTCTTTATTTACTTGCATTTATAAATAAAAAACACTATTTAATTTAATTAGAGTTGTGTGTGTGAATGTTGTGTTATATTAAATCAGCTAAGTTAATTAAATTAGAATATTTAACTTTTTAGGCAGTTTGTATTTGGACATTTCAAATGAAAGATCACAAATAATACGAATGGAATAAATTAATCTTATTAAAATTACTCTTGGCACCTCTGAAATCAGTTTATTGGACCCAATGCAACAATAATCATTAAAATGGGCTCATAAACAAAAAAGTTATACGCGAACATTATATTATCTATTATAAAAAAGTACAGACGAATTGAAAAACTTCACCTTTTTTAAAATCGAATAATAAAAGTATATCAACTAAATAATATAAACGTAACCATAAACCAACGAATATAACCACAAAAAAAGGACGTTAAGTTGGGAAGTTGGGAATAGAAACAAGAAACTGACAACACTGATAAAATATGGCGTAATTTGGTAAATATAAAAACAAAAAACAAATACGTAGTTTTTTTGGTTACTTATCGATGATATGTGATGTGTTTGGTATTTTTTACCCTTCCTTTATAATTCCGGCACAGTTTAATAGCATATACCGTCATTTTATCGCTGTTATTTGTTTATTACTTAGCGCGCGTAATACGTAGTGACACCAAAGCGGTACGATCGGCACTAATCGGCGGGTAAGAACTTACAGTCCAACAGTTGGCCGATATTTTTTGACACGTTTGCGCGCAATTGATTCTCTATCTAGACATTATATAATCAAAGTAGCGCACTGGATTTTCAACTCTTGGTGGTGAGCCAAGCATTGAGACTCCTACAGAGCGCATCACAACGCGTCTAAAAACCACACTGTTGGATTTTCAACTCTCGGCGCTAAACAGTAAGTTGAAAATCCAATGCGCGGAAAAATCCCGACGCGCTATTTTTACGCCCGTGCGAACGTCGGCTAACCCGCGCTATTAAAGAGATGAATTTAAAATGGCGGTGCTAATCATTTCTTCTCACTCGCTCATTATACTGTGCGAGTGAAAGGGCATGATCCTTGGCATAAAAATGATGGGAAAGAAAGGAACTATTTGTTTGTCATTTCTTTTAGCGCGGGTTATATGTAGGTATATAATTTTAAAAGATTCTGAATTCTCTTATTAATTAACTAAGTACTGTAAAATAATTGTAGAATGACAACAAACCAAAAGCAATTTCTGTTTTTAAATCCATAAAAATATTAACAACAATTTTGTAAGTCCCCAAGGACAATTTTAGCGAAATTGAGACAAACCACTCATTCCTCTCCTTAAGAAAGTAGGCAATATTGAATACAGCGACGGCCATTCTTCGGTGTATTTTTTTAAATTTTATAATTGTGCTTTTCGCGCGACATGGAAACATTTGAATAATAAATATTAACTACTTGTATAATATCTCTATGTTTTCCTTTATGATGATACATTATTTTTATAAACACTAGAACCGTCAAAAAATGCCGATTTTAACCGCTGTCAACAGAGGCCTAGTTTACAAATTTGACAACAATTAATGAAAAAAGAAAAACCTTTTTATGAAATATCTTTTAAATTGGTCTAACATTGGAGGAGGAAATAGGCGAGAGCTAAACCTCGAATTATGACTTTTTACTTAGGTTTTTTCAAAAGTCTCTCCGATCGCATTTCCTCTTAAGCAGAGGTGTACCTGTAGTACACCCATATTTCGCCAGTTATGTTTAAGTCCCATGTTATCAGAGGTAAGCCTTTTGCCTTGACTCTGATCCAGACGCAATAACACTTTACCCGACCTGAGAGTCGAACCCAAGACCTCATGATTCGAGGTCATGTTTATACCATCTCTTTGTAATGTATATTTTATTTCTTATTTTGATTGTTGTTTTTTATTTATACTTATCTAATCGTATGCTGCACTGGGTGACGTCATCACGTCAACGCCGTCTGTCGCTGAAAACCAGTGCTGGGGCTCTGTCTGGTATAGGGTCTTAGCATTATGCTGAGCGATGGCTGTTTTGCATAGATGTGACGCATGTTATCTCCCAAATTGTTTTTCTTTTAATTGTTTTTTTTTTATGTGTCATGTTTGCCGCAAATAAACGTATTTTCGTCCATCTTTTCTTTTTTAGTGCTCAGCAGTAGCGCTTGCGACAACTAAACCAACAAGGCAGCTTTCAAAAGTTAACAGAAAAAATAAAACTATAAAGATATTGTAGACGAACAAAATTAGTTCTTACTCGTACAAATTGGAAATAGAGATATCTATAAAGTGGAACCAGGTGGAGGAGAGAGCTCGTTTTAGAGTAGTTACGATGAAAAATATATAACTAACGCGCTGGTGAATTCGCCCGCGTCTGAGAAACGACTATCCGAATCGATACTTTGTGCCAAAGTGGAACTTGAAGACGCTTCTGGTGGAAGTAGTGGGCTAGTAAAACTTTGTAAAAGTGTATAGATATAGGATTTTAGTTTGTTGTTGTGTTGAACACTTTTTTGGCAATACAAAGGATGCTATTCTCTTGGAAAATGCCTGGAAACTGTTTTTCTGAAGTGAGAGTTTTTTTGAGCATTTCTGACGATGTTGCCTCTAATTTGATTTTAGCACTGTGTAAAAATTTGCTGTTTGCGGTAGTGCGCAATGTAACACACGCAAAAAAATTGTTTATGGGTGTATGCAACGGTACAGGGGTTGTGCGGTATTTAAAGTCGTGTTATAACATTAAAAACTAATTTTCTTAAAAAAAAAAAAAACAGTGGCACTCCGGGAGTACCGGCAGAAGTGAAAACTTGAACAATTACGTGTGTATTTTTTTAATCGTCATACTTATATACAGAGGTGTCGGTTACGGTAACAGTGTCGCGAGTTCAATGGTTTTTTTCCATCCCAAAAAATGCCCAACGCGCCTAAAGAAGTTTTCACTTAAAAAAACTGTAAAAGTTGGTACTTTGTTGGTACCGTACAACCAGAAGGTGTAGGCCTAGAACAAAAAAAAAAAAATATTTATTAATAACTAACTTATATTGACAGTTTGCACCCCACATACAAGTATGTCATACAATCATAAAATTAGGTATTATAATGACGGGGAGTACAAGTGACTCTCAACTTCGTTAAGTGTCTTTTTACACCCGACATTTACATCTGTGAGTAAAACATACGTGTTTAAAACGTATAATTTCAATAATAACTTCACGCTTAATTGAAATTAATTCATTATGCATTAAACGCAGCAGATTAATATCAAAGTGGTTTCGAACCTCCATTTAATGTTAATTGGAATATAAAAGTTAAACAAAGTGGATTTGAGTGCATTATCGGGAGCGGGTGTCGCCATTCACGCGGTCAGATCGTAAACATTAAAATCAGTTAACTAACCTTTATTTAATTATGAGCATAAACATAGCATTGGTATAGTGGTAACGGCCGCGACTTACGAGTTTTTAAAGCGCGGTCTTTGTCGGATTGCATAGAAAAGAAACAGAAGAGCGATGACACGCTGGATGAAACGCTGGTAATTTATTGCAAAATATGAAGCAATTATCTATTTACGAGAAATCAATTGTCTGGACTAAAAAACTAAAACACTAGAGTTTTATTATGTTTCTTGTAGAATAATCTGACAAAAAAGCATAATGATTGTTATGTATATTAGTATGGTTTTATTGTAAAAAGAAAGATTTTAGAGGTATCTTCATGATTTTTTTCTATCGTACCAAATATGTTGTATTATGTTTTCACCACACTATCTACCTAGCATATATCCAGAAGAATATCATATATTTTTTTGATTTTGTTTACTGTAGTCGATCATATACTTTTATTGTTTCTAAAACTTGCGTTTTTTGCGTTTAGGTCCTGTAGTCCCCTTAAGCTAAATGGCCAATATAGGTACATCGTCTTCACATGATCTGACCAAGATTATTTTTGGACGTTAAAAGAGACTGTGACTTCTGAGTTTGTTTCGGCCTTTCTTCTCAGAGTAGTCGTCGAGTTTTTAAAATATGATTGACGTGTAAAGTGTCTGTAAAAACCCACATCTATAAATAAAACGAAGTCGGGTAAGTTAAACCATTTATAACTGAAAATGGCTGGACCAATTTTTATGACCTTTGATTTGTTGGATTTGTCTCCACCCCGAATTGCAAACATAAAACAAGAAAACATAAGAAAATTTCAAGAAAAAAAAAAATGATAATTCATTTTCTCATACATTTTGTATGGCACGGCTTTTTTCATGATATTTCGAGAACGAATTGACTGATTTCGATGGCGGGACGAAGTGCGCCGAGTGAGCAAGTTTATCATAAAGATAAGAAGAGGAAAAATAGATAGTCAAAACTTTGAGCTTCATCTTTTCTGGTGTTGGCACGAGCAATACATGAATAGCCACATCATGGTATAATATGAGTCAAATAACAAGCATACAAGGTTGCTGGTCCTGACAGCTCAAGGTACACGAACCGTACTCAAGTATCATAACTCGTTGCGACACCTTTTATGCTCAATTCTCACCATTTGCTTAACTGCCGCATTTTCTGAGCAATAATTTGTCGCACCTCGTTTATCTAGCTTAATAGTTTTTCCTGTAGGTGTTTCGAAATTTGCTTCTTGGCAGCATTTTGTAAATTTATATAAATATAAGGTATTATCATGAAGGTGTTACCTATGCATACACGTACATAAGCTACCTTCTAAGCTCGCGTAATTAGTTCAAACACGTTGACCTACTTTTTCCACCCAATTATACAACCAAACATTTATTTTTAAAACCGTTATTTATCACGTACAAACTTCCTCATTAGCGTGGACTGCAAGCATAAACATGCACGCGATTATAAATCTTATCAACATAAAAATATAAACCCAAATGGCATAAATTTTACTCGCACAAAGTTCTGGAATAATTCGTTTGGGGAGGTCTCACCATCCAATATTTTGGACTCCGTTTAATTAAAGGGACCGTTAATAAATCAAGGAAAGATAAATTGGTTTAAATGGGTCCCTCCTACCTTCCTAGAGGTAACTAAGTACTAGGTCGGTGTAATTTATACGAATGTGAACCTGGCCTTATCAAATACCCGAGAGTCCAAACTCGTTTTCAATGGACAGAAAGGGACATTAATTATGAATGTTAGACTATTTCGTAGTAATTTAACAAAAATTTTAAAACCAATGTGTTTTGCAGACGAAGTGTTGAAACGTCCCAAATGGTTCCAACAAAAGTATGCACCTTTATCTTTTCCTTTATATTTTTAGGTAGGTACAATAGAATTGCATCCTCAACAATCTATATCCATATTAATAACAAAGCTTAAATTTTGTGGGTATAAAAGGGCTGAGGTCAGAGAAAAGCACAATCAATACGAATATCCTGGATTATTCTTTTATAAACTCGTAAAACACATCTTAGTAAAAAAATTACGTCTGCACGTCTTTTCCGTCCTTCAAAAAAGCCAACTGTCATTCTCCTTTGTAAATGCCTTCCATGTTTCAGCTCTTTCACACAATCATGCATTGACGTTCATCAACGTTTCATACCTACATGTTAATTAGAAAAATTGTTTATTTGTTTTATCGCAATTTTTGAGGAAGCCTATTTAATAACACCATCGATATATTTACATTTCCATTAAGATCCGAGCAAAAATAAAACAGAAAATCGCTAAGCGAAAACGAAGTAACAGCACGGACAGGCGATGCGATGCGACGGATCCCGTCGGGTTCAGTGGAACAAGAAATTTCACGCGGACGAAGTCGCGGGTCACGGTTTTATAAAGAAAATAGATTTATTTGTCACAGAAACACGTGCATACAAAAAGAGAAAACTAAACAAAATATATTTACAGGGTGTCCGGTAATTAATGGATAACCCTGAAATGGCTTATAGCAGAACGTATGGCCGTTCAAAAAAAATACAAAATCAAATATATCCTAAGTAGTACGGTAGTACCTAAGATGTTTTTTTTTTAAAGACTACAAATTTTTACCTTATTTTACATTATTGTACGCTACGACCACAAATGAATGAATTCCATCGGTTTTAAAAATGGGCAGTAAATAGTATGACTAGCTACTGCAATAGAATAAAAAAAAAACTTTAATAAATTTTTCAGTGAAAATTATTAAAAACATTTTTTTGACGAATTTTAATCGTCTTAGGTATTAAAAATGTATGAAGACACGGGTGTCCAATAATTTTAAAATAATGTCGGTTTCAAGTAGATTTTATAATGGTATAATTTATTATTGTATCTAATGTAAAAAGTGATTTATTGTTATGAATGTAGAAAAGAAGTAAATTTGACTTAATAAAGTTCAGTTTACGCTACAACTTCAAACATTTTTATGACTTTTTTAATAGTGCTAGTTACTCTGAAATCAACTTAATTATCATTAAAATAGAGTACATTTAGTTATGTTCAAGTCCCGTGTAATAGGGACGAACCTATTGTCATCAACCGGGTTCGGTCAGATTTCTTTAGAAATCTGTCTACAATGTGACATTTGTCTATTCTTCCGTCGACAAAACCCGTTTCAATAGTGGTCATGCTACGCGTGCAGGTGGGCAAAGGGCAAGTCGGAAATGATTTGAAAATGAATAGGTATTTTAGTAAAAGTCAAACCCAATGACTTGGTACAGACGCCAGCACATTAACCTACCCGAAACTGTCAAATTTTCCCAATCAACTTTGAACATTATGCTTTAGTGACAAAGTTGAAAATCTACTAAAGAAATTTGACAGATTGTAGTAGGTTGATGTGCTGGCGTCTGTACATACATTAGGCATAGTATCTACGTATATATCTCGTATATACGGTCAATTTGTTTCAGAGAAAGGGTACAATTTATGCATCATTAATTTAACAATCGGATGAAATTGGTTTCACTAGAAGGCAATTTTCGGGATTATATTTATTGAAATAGTTTCACTATTGTATGTTACGATATTAGGTATGGTACGGAGTATTGGTACCAATATCCACCAAAGATGTATTGGTGGACATTGGTTTTGTTAGGACTTGCTCCTTTTTTTAAACACATTCAAAGGATTGTCGACGTCGACGAGTGGTGGAGGGGCTTACAAGTAGCAGGTCGTGGGTTCAGTTGTAATCTATTCCATCACCTTTGCTCTCAAAAATGACGATGGAAAACAACTCGAGGAAACCGGCATGTCTTAGAAAAAAAAAATCGAAGACATGTGACATCTACCAACACGTGCAGAAGACAGGTTTCCCACGATATTTTCCTTCACCTGTGCCATTCATGCCTAAGATGTACTTTCTGTCGTGATGACCAGAAGGCCAATTTTATTATTCTTGTAATTTAAAACGTTCAAAATCTAGTCGCAGTCACATATCGGTGACAGAAAAATGTCAACATCTTGTCAAAATGTAGGGAAATTAGAGGTATCTTTGACAGATTGAGACTGAGATCAGACTGTGAACGTTTTTAAAATTACGAGAATTGCCCCTCTGGTAGCTACCACTTGTTTTGACAGAAGATATATCCTATGACACTTGCCGATACTGTAGTTTCCCATTAGTGAAAGAATTTTCGGAATCGGATCAGCAGTTCCAAAGATTACTTCGTGGTTCGTAGTTAAATAATAACAGCCTCACGGCTCGGCTGAAGGTCAGGCTATGCTTGCCGCGGTTGGTTCGTGGATTGGTGACCATCTTTATTACATATCGAGATATGCCCTTTGTGCCTCGGAAAGCACGTTAAACCGTTGGTTCCGGCTGTCAATCGTAGATCTTTGCCAGTCGTTACGGTATAGTCAAAAGCCCAAAAATCTGACAACCAGTCTTATCAAGGGGTATCATGTTACCCGCAGCCGACGCCAACATGGTTTGGAAAAGGCTAGGCAGACTGATTGAGTTCCGAAGATTACATCCTACATACAAACTCACATTATTTTACCTCTTTGACAAGCAATCTACAACGAGCAATCTGAATCAATAGGCGATCTCTCTCGAGAGATTGTGAATCAATTCTATTACATCGTCTAGCTACCTAGTTAGAAATGTAACGCCCTAGAGAGTAGCCGGGGATATTGAAAACGTCTGATCAAAGGCGCCTTTGCCCTATAACGCTTGGTTTACCGTTCTATTAACCAAGAACTATCAGACAGGGGGGTCAAAAGTATCGGTTTTAAGAGGCTACTGTTTTAATGTCTACGTTAATCTTTCTTGGAATAAAAGACAGTTGTATGTTAGCAAAACCCATGTATGTTTATTCGATTTTATGTAAGTATGCTCGTTAGAGCTACGGAAAAGCTCTTGCACATAAAACCCCTAAAGATTTCGTGGAATTAAAGATACATATAACCCTAACATCATACTATAAAATAATTATGAATTTGTACTTAATTTTATCATTAATTTTTGGGAACATATTTTAAAATTTTATATACTCAAACTCAAAGCATTTATTTCAATTAAACCATTTACAGGCACTTTTGAATTGTCAAGAAGTCGTATATTTTTTTAAATTCAATTTTTACAAAAAATCTATTTATTATTTTGCCTCGAAAGGTTATTTTTATTATTTTCTGACATTAGAAAGTGTGAAGTGTGAAGTGAAAGTGGAGCAGTGGTGGCCCAGTGGTAACGACCGCGACTTAAGAGATATAGGTAGTAGGTTCAAACCCTGACAGGCGCTTTATTTTGTGTAAATTATTTTCATCACCACTACTCCCAAAACGGTGAAGGAAAACATCGTGAGAAAACCGCATGTCCTAGAACCAAAAATTCAAAGACATGTGACATCTACCAACCCGCACTGGGCCCGCGTGGTGGATTACCTACGGACCACTCCCTCTCACAGAGAGGAGGCCTGTGTCCCAGCAGTGGTAACATTATAGGCTGATTATGTTATTAGAAAGTGCCTAAAGATTTGGGAGAAATAAACGTCCTCTTTCATAAATTCGAAATGTTCTCACATACATTTTCTTCACCAATGTATGTACTGAGAACGCCTTTACCCAAAAAGCCAGTATTCAGTTATTGCATAATATATACAATTTAATATATCATGTATGTAGGTGAACGTTGCCGTATCTTCGTGTTATGTAATCAAAAATCTTATCGCGTGCGTGTTCTCATAGGCATCTGCTACAAGCTTATAATATCAAAGAGGAACGAAGAACGCGAGGATTGCTTTACTCATAAATACGTGCATGTAGATAACCTATATAACGTCATGCCTGTATTGCTTAGAGATAGGCAGAGGTGTAGGTACCTAGAGTACACAGCTACATCCACATTTCGCCGGTTATCTATATACAGGGTCCCATTAAAATAGATGGACAAATTTTAACACAGCACTCAGTACGTCTAACCAAAGATATCCAAGCAAAAGAATACACTGATTAAAGTGATTTTATTTTGACCTAAAATAATATATTGCCGGCACATTACTGTATTTTCGTTACCTGATTATTTTTCTTGTATGTATGATATGTATCTAATGCGTTTTTCTTATATATTTTTTTACCATCGACCTTATTTTGGCGGTCTGAATGATTTCTAAAAGTTTGCCTATCTATTTTAATGGGACTTTATATATTTGTCCCATGTAATAGGGGGCGAGCCTAATCGCAGATTACACGCGGACAAAATCGCGGGCAGAAGTTAGTCGTTGTAATATTTCCCGATATGAAACTTTTTACAAGGTACTCTTCTACTAGATATAAACTACCACTGATATTAGTAGCATCTATCTTAAAAGGCTTGAATCCTCGTACGATGTCGATAGTAAATATATATTGGCTGACACTATAATAATTGGATTAAGTACGAACGCGAAGTTCCGCTGAGTTTGCTCCTGCAAAATTCATTATTAGTTATTAGGTGCTATGCCGCAAGGGTGTTGTTTTTACATCGTCCTGGCTAGAGTCTGCTCAGTGAATTAGATTTGGAACTGTGATATCATTGAATAGAAGGGTGACCATAACCTTTCACGCAGCGGTGTGCAGGAAACGAAGCCAAAAAAACGCGCGTGAGTGCGATTTTATGAAATTTGTATGTAAAAAATCACGCGCGTGGGTGTGTTATCTGCGCCCCGCTGCGTGATGCGTGGCAGTGTGATAATCGCCTTAGACATTCCGTGCGTGTCTGTAAAAAGATTTATATACAGTAAAGAGAAGGAAGGAATAGTGCCCAAGACCGACATGATTCAAATCTTATTTTACTGGAAATCAGTCAATAAAGTCTTTCCAAAAAGAAAAGAGTACTATATATATATTTATAATTAGAGTTCCAAAATACTCGTACAAGGTGGCAAGGACATCGACGCATTAACAGATTACGCGTCGATGTTCGTATCATCGTATATATGTAAGTATGTACAGAGGGTATTGAAGTAATAGGTACACACGGCTACACATCAAGCTATACATTTCCAGTTTTCGCTGATCTCGCATTGTATAGGTTTTTCGTACAATCAGAAGTCAGCTTATAATACTGGTTATGTATAGCTTGGTGTGTAGCCGTGTGTACAGTATTTTTCTTATTTTCGGTCTTTAGAAAAACTCAATTTGGCTATGGAACGAAGTATTCTAGGTACTAAACTTGTGGACCGGGTTAAGAATACAACAATCCGTTCCATCACTAAAATAACTGGTGTCACTCGGAAAGCTTCCACGAATAAAAAATAGAATTGGGCTGGACACATCTGCTGCTGTTGTGGAGGTCAGATAGGCAGTCGCTCCATGTAAAATACTGGTATTCAGCTGCATCCGGTTAGACTGGAAGCCGACCCCAACATAGTTGGGAAAAGGCTAGGCAGATGATGATGACATCTGCTGCATGTCAAACGATCATTGGGCCAAACTTACGACCCAGTGGGTCCCGCTTAATGACAAACGACATCGCGGCAGGCCCAGACGGAGATGGCGGCATGAGCTCGACTCCTTTAAGAGCTCAACTATGAGACACAATTACTTTTTCTATTGTTACCGAACTTTATAAGCTTGTCTAAGAGAGGAGGGTTAATAAGGAAACTCTGGACACAGAGAGGCGGAAAGAGAGTAGGGAGGTCTTTGCCCACTAGTGGGATACTAACGGGTATTAAAAAAACCTATATCTTCCAGCTCCTAGAAAATTGGACATGTTAAATTGTACAGCTTGAAAAACAATACAGTCGTGGAACAAAATCTTTGACTATACAATCTCCTTTCAGAAATGCGATGATTATGCATTTGAATATTATTTTGAAGAATGTCTTCTGACCTTGACCTCGCCTTAGCGAAATTAAATATTTCGTCCAAAAGGTTTTCAGAATTTAATTTAAGGTTAAAAATATTATTTTTCTATCAATTTCCTTTTAAGGTTTTAATAAAAAGTCTAAATTCGATTTTCCGTGACTCGCTAGCTCGTATCCTTGAAATGTAGGTTTAGTATTAAATGGTTAATAGTCATGGTAGTCTCATAAAAACTTGGGAAATAAATACCGTGGTGCTATAAATTAGGTGGAGTTCTATGGAAGTCGACCGTATACACTTATAATATTTTCCAAACACACAAAACGTAACATAACGCCTGTAATATCCGAACGGTTAAGCAGAGGTGTACCTATAGTACATTCAGCAAGAAAAGTCGATTAACACTGTCATTTTTACATGTTATTAAATTGACAACAATGTTTTTCAATAAATTTCTTTTTAGCTTTTCAAAGTCAAAGTCAAATCATTTATTTCAATTAGGCACACTAAAGGCACTTTTGAACGTCAAAAATTATAGTAAAACGAATTGATTCTAGTCACAGTAGTTTCACATAACAACAAAGAGTTTATATTCTAAAAAAAATTCTACTGCTGCAATTTTGAACAAATATTTTGCTCAATAACTAAGATTAAAAAACTGAAGTGTTAATCTACTTTTGTTGCTGACCGTATATCCACATTTCCCCAGTTATGTATTAATAAGTCCCATTTAAGCACAAATACAAACTCCGGGCTGCTACTGAGATGGAAAAACCCAATAACACTGACCGTCCTGGGAATCGAACTAGGATCTCATTCTTAGCAGTAGCGCTTGCGACCACTACTATACTATATTACTGACTACATTATTATTTTTTCTTTTTTCGTATTACCTAGTAACTGGGTTGTGGAGGTCAGATAGGCAGTCGCTTCATGTAAAATACTGGTATTCAGTTGCATCAGGTTAGACTGGAAGCCGACCCTAACATAGTTGGGAAAAGGCTAGGCAGATGATGATGATGATGATTCTTCTTCTTTGCGTGTCGTTGGCAAAAATAACAAGAAAATATATAACTATAGTTTTTTAAATTAGTTTGGCGCAAAATTCAGCAACTGACTGTATTTATTATTTATTAAAAATCGTTCTAGACCCGTGATTTTGTTTTAAAAGGAAGTCTTAATAATGTACTGTTTATCATAAAAGTCAGATAACATTTCAAAGCACAAAACAACATGTTTCCATGTCAATCATTATGATCGATCGAGGCCCTAGTTTATTATTCCAATGTGTAATGACGAGCAGGTAGGTATACAGTACACGGAATCACCCCTCAGGAATCCAACCGTCATCACTTCATATTTACCAACCCTTTACCTGTTCAGAATCCGATAACTAATCAGGTAGAAAAACAAAGGTAGTGTGGGGGACTAATAATTTATACACCACCCCGTTCACCCCTCAAAATGTAGCGTGCAAACCATTGATATTCGAATAAATTTTGTATCAACCTTCATAACTGACACTTGAAAATTGAGTTCCCAAGAGCTGAAATTACGCATGAACTTTGACACGATGACCCGGTTTTATACTTTTCAAATATTAAGCTGTTGGAATGTTACGTGATTGCGGATGATTTCGTTCATTTTGAGTGTTTGATGAAGTTAATGTAGGTTTGCTTTGTGAGTATTTCCTTTAACTGACGTAATGCTAATCTTTGTGATTGGTGTTTATTTTTGTAAGACTCTAGTTAGGCATCAGTAAATTCTCATTGTAAATCAAATTTATTTAATAAATATTCAACTTTATCGCTAAAGTATAAGGTTCAAAGTTGGTTGGGAAAATTTGACAGTTTCGGGTAGCTTGATGCTGGCGTCTGTACTATCTATAAAAAAGCTAACGATTGACACTATCTCAATCTGCAATGAGCCTTTTCCCAACTATGTTGGCGTCGGCTTCCAGTCTAACTGGACGCAGCTGAATACCAGTACTTTATATGGAGTAACTGCCTATCTGACCTCCACAACCCAGTTACTGGGTAACACGATGCCCCTTGGTAAGACTGCTCGTCAGACTTTTGGAGTTCTGACTTCCCGTAACGACTGTCAAAGATCCACGAATGCGGGAGGGGTCTCGATATGTAATGGATGGCCATCCATCTACGAACCGACCGCGGCAAGCGTAGCTTAACCTTAGATCGACCCGTGCGGCTGTTCTTATTTAGCCACGAACTATCTATATTGTTAAAATATTGGGAAAGTTGAAATCGAGGACCTAATGATTAGCGACTGCCTAATCATAAGTTTTGACGTTTAAAAAACGTCTCATAACTTTATTCAACGTTTATAAATAAACCTTACAGTTTCTAGGTAAGGTCACTTGAGATCAATAAAAAAAAGTGCCTACCTACTCTTAGGTACATATTGGCCTTGTAAACAAACATAAAATGGACTTTTTATATCTTTTCAAAGACAAAATGCATCATACATATGAAAATAAGTGTTTTTTTATTTTAAATCCTTTAGTGCTTAACTGTAAAAGGAATCTCTAGCCCACGGCTTCGATGTACAGACTCTAGCACATCAAGTTACTACAATCTGTCAAATTTCTTTAATAGATTTTCAACTTTATCGCTGAAACATAAGGTTCAAAGTTGATTGGGAAAATCTGACAGATTGGGGTAGCTTGATGTGCTGGCGTCTGTACTCTCGGAGATTGGAACATAAATTTTTACTACTAAGTGCATGTAGCTTCATAAGGTTTAAAAGGGCTTTGAAGGTCCTAAAGTCACAAAAATCATATAGACTGCTCGTCTAAGAGATTGTATGACGGTAATAAAAAGATTCAAGATATTAATAACAATATCTTATAGCCAGTAAGTCGTTGTAGAACTAAAAAAAAAACAAAATGCGGTATCTACAACGCCACATGCGAACAACGCGTCATACTGACGTCACGTAAATCCTGCATCTCGCAAGCAGGGTTTACCGCGCAACTAGCATAGATACAACGGCCCGACATGAATCATTGGGCAGTTGCCCGCCAGACACAACACTCGTCTGGTCGGAGGATCCTCCCTTTTCTATAGAGTATGAGTGAACTTTACACCCTGTTCCTCATACTTCTATTATGTTCATAACCCCTTGAATCTAAACTAATATTCACTACTCTCCGCTTCGCTGCTTCCCTGCGACTAAGAGCTCCTTGCGGTTCTCCTCATCGTTGTCAATAGCCTCGGACAATACGGCCTGTCTTACAGCCGAAGTATGGGTCACTTAGCGCGGCAATCATCTGACGAGCTCTTGTCCGTATCTATGAAGGTGGTGGTCCAATAAGTTATTGTTCCGCCACATATTCCCCTCGGCCAGACATGCAAATCAGTATGGTCACTGATTTCTACTACATCTTCAAGCCGTTTGAGGTTGAAACCCTCGGGCCGTGGGGTTCATAACTCATAACTTGTTTAATGAAATATCCAAACGGCTGGTTGACACTTTCCGTGACAAGGGCTATCTTTTACCTTGGCCAGAGGCTAAGTATTGCCATACAACGTGGCAATACCGCTAGTCTCTTGGGTACATTACCAGTCGACAGCGATGCGGAGTAATATTTCGACGCCATATTTTAGTTTGTTAATGGTTATAGTTAGGTTAGGATATTATATTTTAATTTTAATAGTTATGTAGTTTATTTGATATTAGAGGTTTAACTAATATTTTAATGAGGTAAAATTGTTAGTTCATTGTTTGTAGGAGTATACGTATCTCTGGAAGTACAAATCCGATAAAAAAAGTATTTCACTGACAGAAAGCTACTCTATTGTCGAGTGACATAATTATGTTTTGTGGTATAGTTGACTTCCACGAGGACGAAGTCACGGACAGAATCTAGTGAAATATAAAGTTAGTAGAGTATCGTTAGATAGAAAAATAGAAGATGTGTTTTAAAAATTAAACTAAGGTACAAATGCACTTTATGTTCAAGGTTAATTTAGTAATGAAATACGGCTTCAGAAGTAGCTACTTAAATACTACATCAGGTATTTATCCATACTAACATTATAAATGCGAAAGTGTGTATGTCTGTTACCTCTTCACGCGTAAATCGCTGAACCGATTTAGATGAAATTTGGTATAGAGATAGTTTGAGTCCCGGGAAAGGACATAGGATAGTTTTTATCCCGATATTCTCACGGAAAACTTATATAGGTGAAACCGCGGGGCGCTGCTAGTGAGGTTATAAAATAAATCAGCTCCGGAAGCAACATTCTAGGAATAGCTGGCTCATATAAATTCACCTGGAAAGGAGCACCTCTAAATATGCCAAGGAATCACTAATGCGATTATTTTGATACTGCGAAACCAAAATATGCATACTTCCATACTCATAATATAAATGCGAAAGTAACTGTCTGCTTGTTTTTGTGCTTCTCTATGTTTGTCTGTTATCTTTTCACACCTTAACGGCTGAACGGATTTCTATGAAATTTGGGACACGGGTAAAGATGATCTGGGTTAGAACATAACATACTTTTTTATCCCAATAGGGACCACATCAGACCTCCACGTGGGCGAAGCCACGGGCAACAGCTAGTAAAGTTCTTTATCGTTACGTAATAAATGGTTTCCTATTTCCTAAAACCGGCAGTAAGAGTAGCGAATCTAAATTGAATTATCGCGATATCCTAAAATCCTATTTGAAACCGAAATAACTCAAATTCACACATAAATTCAGGATTAGGGTCGTTACTAGGGGCTTATGTTATAGGTATTATGTAGATTTATTTATTTAATACTTTGAGCACACAGATGTACAGAGGCCGAATCAATGCCACAGGGATTTCCTACCATTCAACGTTTGAGTGATGCAAAGACAAACAGTGGTAGGAGCTATTGTGAAAAATAAAATTGAGAAATAAATATTAGATTAGTTAGAACAATAAATAATAAACAACTAGCAATAACAAAATTAACAATATATAATATCTTTTTTTGAATATTTATTAGATTATTTTTATTCCCAGTTTCAGCCTAAATGCTTAATTTATTCCTCTTTGCTAGATGACAGTATTTAACTGGTAAAATGAGATAAATTTATGATAAATTCATAGACTTGATAAATTGTCGCCATTTTAAAATAAAAACTGACATTTTGAACGTGTAAAACTTCATATTTATATTAATAGCCAGAATATCAGACAGAGCAAGGACACAGGGGAGCGAGCCTACCTGTGTAAGTACCTATTGTACAAAGTGTTAAAAAATTAACCGGACAAACTTTAAGAGATGCTTTAGACCATCGAACTGAACAACTTTCACTATGGGAATAACTCTGAAATCACGAAAAAAAATCAGCCGTTTCATACATTTTGGTCAAGGTATTGAACTTTTGTATTAAACAGCAGATTTTTTTTCGTGATTTCACAGTTGGTCCCATAGTGAAAGTTGTTCAGTTCGATGGTCTAAGGCATCTCTTAAAGTTTGTCCGGTTAATTTTTAACACCTTATATAATTATATTGCATCCACATTTCGCCTGTCATGTTTTTAGTCCCATGTAATAGGGGGCGAGTCTATTCCCATCAACCGGGCACAAAACCAGATACCTTGCCGAGAAATTCCTGATAGAAAAACCCAAAAACACTTTCTCCGACCCGGGAACACACCCTATACGCCCGGCCTGGAACGTCTTTATTTTCTTTCCTTAAAACTACTAACAACAATTTGAAATGTATCCATTAACAAGGGGCACTTAGTTTTAATTAAAGCCACTGTTTCATTTCTATTTGGTTTAAACCTAATTATACTTTAATTACTTATTCTCTACATACAATTAATCGTCCGTGTGATGCACGGTGGTTTACATAATTATACGGTTGGACAAAATGTGTCAACCCGTACGAGTTTTCCCCTAGGAAAACCCGCATGGCAAAATTTTGTAGCTACGAGAATACAGGTACAAAATACAAAATGGCGGACGTAGCAATGTGTAGATTTAAAACGGAGAACCTAATTTACTAAACCAAAGGTGTGAAACAAAAAATCTCACTGAAATTATAAAGGCGAAAGTTTGTGAGTGTGTTTGTATGTTTGTTATTTCTTCACGCAAAAACTACTTGCACGGATTTGGATGAAATTTGGCACACAGATAGTTTATCGATACTCCCACGGGATTGAGATTTATGCGGGTGAAACCGCGAGGCGCAGCTAGTATAACATCATATCACGCATATGTTTCTCCGAAGGGTTAGGCAGAGGTGCACATAATACTGGGCCCGCGTGGTGGATTACGGCCCACTCCCTCTCACCGAGAGGAGGCCTGTGTCCCAGCAGTGGGAACATTATAGGCTGATTATGTTTATGTGTGTGTGCACATAATACTACACCCACATTTCGCCAGTTTTAATAATAATAAATTTTACTCAAACCATATCGATTATCACACATACATAAATTGTTTTAGAAGGTACTTAAGAGCTCTTTTTAAGCCCCATATAACAGGGGGCGACCCTATTGGCATTAAGACGGCACAAATCCAGACTACGGGTTGCTATTGAGAAAAATCCTGATGGAAAAACCCAATAACACTCTTCCTGTCCCGGGAATCGAACCCAGCAACCCTGTAAAAAAATACCATGTAAACAAAACAAAAAAAACTTTCGCCATTTGCGCTCTGATAAGTCCTTGGATCGTGGTGTACCAATCTAACACGTTTTTCTTATATCTTGCTCCGTACTAGGATTTTTATTCCGTTCAAGTTACGCATACAAAATTCAGCAGAATATTTATGTAACATAATATATATAATATGTATGTAGATATTATATGATATGTACGTACGTACGTACGTGTTTTTGTGTAGGTACCAACTGATTGTGATGTAAGATAATGGGACGCGTCATTCTTATCCTTACAAACTCGTAGTATAAATAAAACAAAGTCGCCGAAATGTCTGTACGCGCGCAACGTTCGAATGACTGTACCAAATTGGATAATTCTTTTTTTGTTGTGTTCGGTATTGCCAGGACAAGGTTTGTATTAAGCTTTTAAGCGCTTGGCTAAATATCAATTGCCGTGCCCCTAGCGCGCGGCTACAAATCGATAAAATAATACCTACAATAAATAAGGAGGAGCAATCGTTATATCGATTAAAAAATAGTCAAAATGTTTTTAACTCTATTTAATAATGGTTTTAGTTGTACCACGCAGTTAATAGGACGAAAATAGAACGAAAAAATCTTGCTTTTCGCTGTCGCATTTATGCGACACAAGCGGTTAAAAGGTTAAAGAACATTTAAAAAATTCGAAAAAAAAAATTGCACCCGTGCAAAGGTGGGGCGGGCCGCTAGTTAAACTATAAGTAGGTTATGGAGCCAGCAGGTCGGACTGGTTAACGCAACCAGAGCGGAAAGACACCTTTGTTTTTATAATTAATAATATAGACATGTTGACTAGGGGCTTGTGGCTAAATAATATCAGCCGCACGGGTGGATCGATCAGATTAAGCTACGCTTGCAGCGGTTGGTCCGTGGATGGGTAACCATCTTTACATACCAAGACCCCTCCGTGCCTTGGAAAGCACGTTAAGCCGTTGGTCCCGGCTGTCATTCGTGGATCTTTGACAGTCGTTACGGTCGTCAGAAGCCCGAAAATTTGACAACCAGTCTTACCAAGGGGTATCGTATTACCCAGTAACTGGGTTGTGTAGGTCAGATAGGCAGCCGCTCCATGTAAAATACTGGTATTCAGCTGCATCCGGTTAGACTGGAAGCCGACCACAACATATTTGGGAAAAGGCTAGGCAGATGATGAGACATGTTGACTTTGGGTTGTCTCCGGAAAAACCGATTTTTTATTTTGAAAGGATTTTTGGTTTGATTTATGGTATTAACTTAGTGGCAGAATTGAAAGTTGCAAGCATCCAGATTACGAACGTGAATCTATGTAAAGATGGTCACCTATCCACGGGGCAACCGTGGCAAGCGCAGCTTAACCTGATCGATCGACCCGTGCGGCTGTTATTACTTAGCCACAAGCCCCTCCAGATTACGAACGTGAATGGTATGAATTAAAATTAAGATAAGTTTATTTTTAGTGTTTCTTTTGTGCTGTGTTGAACGAATCATAATTAATGGCCAGTCAACTCAAACAATGCCGTTTTGTCTGTCATCTAAATCTTATTCAACAACTCGTTTAAAGCGTTTTAGCTTACCTAATAATTCAAGCTTACACAGTAAAACCACGATACTTTTATTTCCTCGTGGCCAAGCGCGGCTAATGGAGCGTCGATAATCGTGAAATGTCTTGCACGCGATCAAGCCGAGTCAGTCCTGGTATTTCTAAATACTACCCAACATTATCCCGATGCTATTAATGCATTATATACCTACTCCCACAGATTTAGTATCATCATAAAACAACTCTCAAATACGGCGTCCGTTTTTCCTCAATTTTTGTACGGTCAGAAGACTACATAAAGGAAATTAGGGCTGGTCCTAAAAAATTGTGTTAGGGGGAGCGCTAGCAATTACTGCCTACATCTGTCTTGCATGACCCCCTACGTGAGTAAAATTTTGTGCTGTGTTTTTTTTGCGAACGGTACTTTGATATTTTTTAGGTCGGGTTATTCTGAATTTTTTTAGGATGGTCGTTTAAAATCAATTTGGGATAGGATGGATGGTAAAAAGAAATAGCGTTGTTTTTAGAGAGAAAAAATGTACGAACTGAAACATTATAATTTCAGGTGGAAGGAACTTTATACAAGACTAGCTGCGCCCCGCGGTTTCACGCGCTTAACTGTCGATCCCGTGGGAATATCGGGATAAAAAGCATCTTATGTGTTTTTCTGATGTATAAGCTATATTCCTGTAAAGTTTCATCAAAATCTGTTTAGTAGCTTTTGCGTGAAAGAGTAACAAACATCCATCCATCCATCGTCACAAACATTCGCGTTTATAATATTATTAAGTAGGATAGGATTCATCAGAAAAAAAAAGAACACACTAAAATGGTAGGTACCATTGTAAAGGCTAAAATTGATCTTTAAAGGGTCAGTTCACACCGCGACGCGACGCGGCCCGCAGTATTCAAGATAGCCATACAATTATTGACCTTATCTACTACACAAATCATTGAATTGTGTACCTTTTTATGTAGTAGATAAGGTCTATAATTGTATTGCTATCTTGAAAACTGCGCGCCACGTCGCGTCGCGGTGTGAACTGACCCTAAATGTTCTTAGCGGATGTATCGATAAATAAGACTCAGCCACGCTAAAATGATAAAGTCATAAAAAACTAGCCTCTGCCCGCGACTTCGTCCTTGTGAAATTTCTTGTTTCCCCCGACCCACCCCGTCGCATCGCATCGCCCTATTACTTCGTTTTCGCTTAGCATTCTTTCTTAGCTTTGCTTAATTTTGCTCGTCTCCTAAGGGCCCTAGCGTGATGCTAAGTCGCCTATACTGCCGTCCTTTAACTAAAAAGCCGTTAACCCTCAAATGGTCAATTTTTACTTTTTAATAGAAAGTGATAGAGTTTAAAATTCTCTATCTTTCTGTCTAAGAAACATTTTTATAACATAAATAGTTCCAAAGATATGGACATCTTTTAGGCCGTTAAGTAACATAATTTTTGATGATTCCATCACTTGAAAGCGTCTAACCCACACTTCTTAGCTTAATGTACTTTAAAATACCTTAACTGCCCGATGTGATGATTATTTTCTAGCCTTCTACTTAACTACAAGCACGTTATCTGATTTTTTTTTACTATAAAGACGCTAACGGACTATAACTTCTTTATAGTTAGCATTTAAAGAACAGTTTATGTGAAAAAATTTACTTATTTGCAGTTACCAGCCCTTAACGCTGTTTTAGTTAAGCATGTAATTCTGCACATTTCCCAGAATACTTAGCTAAAAAGCAGCTAAGCCTCATTACTTAGCTAAAAGGCAGTTAGCCGACTCTCGCGCCGCGTTCACTCCGGGGTTGAGTGGGGTGCGGGTGCCTGCTCAAGCCATCCGCCGTCCCGTCGGACTAAATCTTTCCACCCAGAGGGCACTGACACTGACTCTGTCAAAGATATGAAGTACGAGATCTAACTAAGATCGAAGAAGTGACGATACAGATGAAGATATTGAAACAGAAAAACCCAAAACGACAAGAAAACAAAATCAAAAGTCATTTATTCAAACTAGGCTGAGAATCAGCACTTTTCGAACGTCAAAATTACAAAAGACAGTCCCCCCAAAACGCCCGCCCTGCACCACTTCCTAGTGCTTACTTACGATCCAAAAAAAAAAATCCTCGCTGAAGAACTATAGACCCATCTCACTGCTGAAACACTTATACAAGCTGCTCCCGAGGGTCGTCACGGACCGTCTCGCGAAGAGACATGTCGAGTTCCAGCCGCCAAATCAAGCCGGTTTTCGAAAAGGCTTCAGTACCATAGACCACATCTATGTTCGGCAAATTATACAGAATACCGCGGAGTATAACCAGTCCCTGTGTATAGCATTTGTGGACTACGAGAAACGATGCGACTCCGTCAAAATATGGGCAGTTCTGGCCTTTCTGCAACGATGTCGAATTGACTGACGCTACATCGAAGAGACGAGAGAGAGAGAAAGATAGAGAGAGCGCGCGCGCGCGCGTGCGGGCATTGAGGTACGACGCTGCCACAATGACTTTTCAGATCCAGAATCAGAAAACAACCCCATCCAACTGCTCAGAGGGGTGAGACAAGGGGATGTAGGTAATATCCCTGGCTGACTGGACTGGACAGGGTATCAACGTGAATGGCGAGTATATTTCACATCTACGATTTGCCGATGATATCGTCCTAATGGCAGAGACGCTGAAACAGTTGGACCAGATACTGCATAGCCTAAATGGAGGCTCCATTTAGGTTGTGCAACATCTGGTCTAACTGTTTCAGTGTCTGTTCATCTTGTTCGATTTGCCGATGACATCGTCATATTGACTAAGTCTCTTCAGCCGAAATGGAGCCTCTCGGTGGGTTGGTTTCAGCTTAAATTTGGACAAGACAAAATTCATGTACAATTCGCACATCTTAACGAGTCCAACCAAAGTTTTGAAGGATTATGTCTACCTAGGGCAAGTCAACCAGCTCAGTAGACACAACTTTGAGAAAGAAGCCGACTGAAGGATCCAGTTGGGCTGGGCAGCATTTGGAAATCTTCGTCAAGTCGTCGCGTCGCCTATCCCGCAGTGTTTGAAGACTAAGGTCTTAACCAGTGCGTCCTGTCTGTCATGATATACGTTGCCGAAACGAAGACATTGACGGTCGGGCTGGTACACAATTCAAGGCCGCTCAGCGCGCTATAGAGCGAGCTATGCTCAGAGTCTCTTTGAAGTATAAAATCAGGAATGAAAATATCAGGAAAAGAACCGCAGTTACCGACATAGCTTGCAGAGTAAGCAAACTGAAGTCGCAGTGGGCTGGCCATGTTTGTCGAAGGACCGATGGCCGGTGGAGCAGACGAGTCCTGGAGTAGAGACCGCGTATCGGCAAGTGTCGAGTAAGCCTCCCCCAACTAGATGGATCGACGGCCTAAATAAGGTGGCTAGGACAAACAGGATGCGGAAGGTAGAGGACAGGGTGTTATGGCGCAGCCTGGGAGAGACCTTTGTCTAGCAGTGGACTGCGATAGGCTGAGTATATTGATGACTGTGTTTAATTTAGATATTGTTATGTTCCTAAATACTTAAAACTACAAGCTTTTGCTTATGGATCCGTCCGCGTGGAGGTTGGTAAACGATATCATTTCGAATAATTAACCCACGGGAATGAACTACCGGTATAAAAAGTATTCAATGTTTTATTCCAGGTCATGGTCTACCAGTGTGCCAAATGTATCTATCTACACTTGAAAGTGCTGCTTATGTTTTATTATTTATTTAGTGTGCAATTTTACTACATATTTTATTAGGTACTTTTATTTGTTATAATATTTAAATAATTTAGGACTGAAGTTGCCTCATGTCTGATATAATGTAGCCTTAGTTTATTAAAATAACTGGGTTAGAAGTTTTCTATTAAATCAATGGTTGAATCAATCAAGAACATGGATTAAGAATATTGTCCATGCCAAATAATGAGCTCATGATCTGTTAGATCATAATTAGTTATAAGTTGATTATTATTGCGTATTAAAATTATTAGTAATTCTTTTATCTTTTAAATGTTGAATTATACTTTTGATTTTTAAAAGAACATGATGTAAATATTTAATTAATTACTCACATATTTCCATATGAATGCTACACTATACAGAAGTTAACCACAAGTGAAATATTTTTAGCCACCTTTTAGTTAAGTAAAGTAGTTAAGAGTTTACAAAAATTCCATATAACATTGCCAACAATTAGCTAAAAAGCATCTAAAGCCCCGTAACTGCTCATTAGGAAAGTTATTGAAATTGAAATTAAAGCGAATGTCATGACTATAAAGCAGTTATGTCACTTAACAACTTTTTAGTTAAGTATTTCTAAACAAAATATAACAAACATTATGAAGCTTAACATTTTAAATAAATTACTTGACTAAAAAGCCGCTAAGGTATGGATAACGGCCTTTTAGTACAGTAATGAGATGCAATAACTAGGTTACATGCTTAACAAAATGAGAAAAATGAATTTTAAAATTAATTAATAATAGTTATTGGACAAAAAGGGTTATCTACGATAAACAGAAAGAAATATCAATTGATGTGTCCAACAATCATTATCCTAAGTATCATAGTTTTTAAGAAACAACGATTCCCACGTTTTTTGGCATTTACTCCGAAACCACTTTTTGGGCTTAACGGCCTTCTAGTTAAAGGACGGCAGTATAAATAGCATTCCTCAAAAATTGGGCTATCATTTATATGCAAACATATTTTTTTCAAATCCGAGATTAGCGCGTTCAAACTGATATAGATAAGATTCAATTATGCTAATAAATAGAAAAGTATTAAAACTAAAAGAAGATCAAGCCAGAATATTTCAACCCTCCTACCAACCGTTCATTTGCATCCCTCTCAAAAAAGGCTGACGCAAAAGAAGGCATCAGTACACGTACAAGCAGTATCTAAAGAACCATAATCTTTTCAATGGGACAGTTCCGCACGTAAAAATGCCCATAGATGTTAAGTATAAGGAAAATGCGGGTAAACCATTAATCCTAAGGAACGGATCCCGCAAGATATCAGCACTTAAGCCCATATGTGTAAGGGAGAAAACAAAACTTGTCTCATCTCCCTATCCTTTACCGAAATAATATTGGGGTCAGTTTCAGTCTCACTAAATGTGGCTAAGTGTCTGGATAGACTATCATTTGACGTCTAGTATTTATCATAACACTTTAGATTCGGATTTCTCTCTGTCACGAATCGAAAACGGATAACGTAAGGTTAGGTTGGGGTCGACCCTAACCAATGACCACTACACGTACTTATGCCAATTCGAATATTATGGTAACAAAACTGGAAATAACGGTCACCCATCTTAAGACTCGCCTTGGCATACGCTTCTTAACCTTATATCTTACTCAAATCTCGATGAAATGTTCTAAGGAGCAAATTCAGTAGTAAAAGCCTCAGGCAGTTCAGTGAGGCTTTACTGTAGGGCAGGAGTCACTAAATAGCGGACCGCGGTCCGGATCCGGACCGTCGACCTATTTTGTGTCGACCTTAAATAAACAGTAAAAATAAGTAACTGTAGGATCGTCCGAAAGGGTTACCGCTGCCCCGGAACATAAAGGGCTAAGGAAGGAACACGGGTGGATTTTAGTCAGTAAGAGTCTGACACTCCCTTCCGCTCCACCCAGAGCGGGAGAAGTCATTAGATGATTTCCCATAAAAAAAAAAAAAAAATAGGGGCCATTACCACGAGCGAGAAAATCGTGGCGATAGTCTCGCCGTGCAATCAAAGTTTCGCCGCGATGATATCGCCGTGTGGAGGCACGTTCTAAGAGAGTGTATAGAAATACGTGGCACGATGATAATATCGCCGCGATTCTCTCGCTCGTGGAGACGGGTCCTTTAATCTAATATATTAAAATAAATTAAAATAAATAGTTTTACCTTGCACCAACTTTATTACAGACTTCAGACAGATACTCTCGTAGCTCTAAGTAAAAAATTACTCAATGTATTTTACTTCCTTTTTTATTTTTGTTCTTTATTACTAAATAAAAAAATATTCAGCGTTACTTTTCGTTTTACCTATTTTTTTTTTTTTAATCTTCTTTGCTAGTAGGTAGGTAATCGTCTACCAAACGAACCGCGACAGGTATATTATTTTTTAAAAATGGACCCCCAATGGAACTATTTGGTGATTCAGACTTTAGAGCAAGGGGATTGTTCAGAATGTTAGTAGTGGTCATAATTAACGATCGAAGTTAATCATGGCTGCTTCAACAACTTCCTTGTGTGATTTAATTGATTGGACTGAATTAGTTGTTTGTTTTGTTTAACAAATGGCATGAATGGATGTTTACGTACAGACGCCAGCTGCACATCAAGCTACCCCAAACTGTAAAATTTTCCCAATCAACATTGAATCTTATGCTTTACCGATAAAGTTGAAAATCTATTAATGAAATTTGACAGATTGTAGTAGGTTGATGTGCTGGCGTCTGTACATCCATTCATGCCGCTGGGACATCTACACAGTTCAATGAATTGTTTTATGTCTCAATAGCTTCCCAGTTTTTTTTTGCTCTGTATTTTTTAATTGGTTCGTTATTTCAGTTGTTTAAACCTTGTAGCTGGGCAAGTTTGTACACTTATCCTAGACTATTTAATGTTCCTGGATGAAAGTGGTTGTGACTAACTAATAACAGCCGCACGGGTCAATCGATCAGGTTAAGCTACGCTTGCCGCGTTGGTCCGTGGATGGGTGACCATCTTTACATATCAAGACCCCTCCGTGTCTCGGAAGGACCTTAAACCGTTAGTCCTGGCTGTCGTGGATGTTTGACAGTCCTTACGGGTCGTCAGAAGCCCAATAGTCTGACAACTAGTCTTACCAAGGAGTATTGTATTACCGAGTAACTGGGTTGTGGAGGTCAGATAGGCAGTCGCTTCATGTAAAATACTGGTATTCTGCTGTATCCTGTTAGACTAGAAGATGACCCGAACATAGTTGGGAAAAAGGCTAGGCAGATGATGGATGAAAGTAATATAGATCTATTAACTATATCCAAATAGTTTACGCATTTTCTGCGTCATAGATATTTTTCTTTTAGGTACAGACGCCAGCACATCAAACTACCCAAAACTGTAAAATTTTCCCAAACAACTTTGGACCTTATGCTTTAGCAATAAAGTTGAAAATCATTAAAGAAATTTGACAGATTGTAGTAGCTTGATATGCTGGCCTCTGTACGTAATTATAAGCGGGAAGGCAAATGTATATTTTCTGAGTTCAGTTGCTCTGAATATACGATATTACAGGTTTAAACTGTTCGGTGTTTTAAACGAATTTGCAAGTTTGATTGAAATTCCGTGATTGCAACGTTCGGTGTCGTATCTTTCATTGAATATTTATGATTTTAATTCATCATTGTATTTATTCGCGAAATATATATATTTGGATTGGCTTTTCAGATTCTCGACGTAAGTAAGACTTTTTAATTTTCATGTGATATTTCCAGGGTCAATCATTATAGCAGTCTCCATGAATGGCAAATGTGGCGTTACTTAAATTTACAGGGTGAAATTTGAATCATCGTTTTCCTCTTAAGGGGTCATTGTACTCATCGTTGAACAACTTTTACTAGGGGACCAAACCTGAAATCGTGAAAAAAAAAATCTGCTGTTCCCTACATTTATGTTCGCGCAACTCGTCAAAATGTTGGAAACAGCTACTTTTTTTTTTTCACGATTTCATTTCCGAAACCGGCATGTCTTAGAACCACAAAAATCTAAGACATGTGACATCTACCAACCCGCACTGGGCCCGCGTGGTAGATTACAGCCCACTCCCTCTCCAAGAGAGGAGGCCTGTGTTCCAGCAGTGGGAATATAGGCTGTCTATGAGCTAATCTAGACAGTTCGTGCTAATAAGAGGATATGAGACAAACATTATAGAATTAACTCAAACTCAAAGTATTTAAATCAAATAAACCAATACTTTTGAATTGTCAAGGGGTCGGTCAGTCAGAAAGATGAAGCAAGTTGCCCATTCCAAAGCATAGTCTACCTCTGGAGAAGAACGGGCAAGGAACTCCACGTACACTCTTTTTAATCATAAACTCGTTACAAAATATTGGTTACATCATTCATGTTGAAACTATACACGTGAGAACGATGTAGAAAGACGTGCCCGTTAAAAGCGTCCGATAAAAAAAAAGATAAAAACATTCAGAAATTAAAATAAGCTGTGGCAGCTAAGAGATGGCCCAGTCCCTACTGGTCTGTGTTCTAAAGAAGGTACACTTTTGTTATCTAAGTTTGTATGTACAGTCAACAAAAGAGATAAGTATGCAGGATCGTCGGATATAGTTGAAGTTTAGGAAGAAACCGATGGATGTTGTCGACTGAAATTAAATTTGATAAATGAGCTGTTTGTTTTCTATTAATAAAATTAAATTTTATTCGAGAACATCCATCGGTTTCTTACTAAACTTCAACTATATCCGACGATCCTGCATACTTATCTATTTTGTTGACTGTACTTAAGTACATTCTAAGCGCGAAACTCGTACAGTAAACTTTGATGAATATTCATCGTCAAGAAATATTATCGCAAGCTCGAATTTTACCTACACCTTCAGTGTAAGTCTTTGCACGCGTAGGGAATTAAAATTATTGCAAGGCAGTTAAATTATCATACTTTAAAGTAGCATAAACCCGGAAAGCTTACACTCTGGAACAATGTATACTATGTAATTTATGGTCAGTCAATTTTGTCACACCTCTATACGCCAAGAACTCGACATCAAGAAGCGTCTATCTGTTCTGGTCCAAATGCGTCCTCAAATACTTCGGACACATCTCGAGGCGTGAGGGTGTCTCTATAGAGCGTGCGAACCGTGCAGAGTAAAGTGGAGGGCAGTACACAACGCCGACGCTCACCCATGAGATGGACTGATCAAATTAAATCCGCAGTGGGCGATGCCTTGTATAAGTGCACTAAGAATACCAAAAATCGAAGTAGGTGGCGAGAAATCGTGAGGCGAATCAAATCAGCCCCTGAACCAGAAACTGTATGAAGATCATGACCGCTCTGACAAGAGTGCTACGAAGAAGAAGAATGGACATTAAAATGGAAGTGTCTGTTTGTAATGACAAAATAACAGCTTTTTACAAAATGCATAATATTATACATATATGTACGGTACATATACAGGGTCCCATTAAAATAGATGGACAAATTTTAAAACAACGCTCAGTAGGTCTAACCAAAGATATCCAAGCAAAAAAAAAAACATTAATTAAAGTGATTTTTTTTTACCTAAAATAATAAATTGCCGGCACATTAGTGTATTTTCGTTAGCTGATTATTTTTCTTGTATCTAATACGTTTTTTTTTATATATTTTTTTACCATCGTCCTTATTTTGGTGGTCTGAATGATTTCTAAAAGTTTGTCCATCTATTTTAATGGGACTTTATATACCTAAAAAAAATGTTTTTTTTTTTTATTTTGTCTCTCTGTCTGTCTGTTTGTTTCGGCTAATCTCCGAAATGGCTGAGCCGAGAGCCAATTTTGAGACTTTCACTGGCAGGTAACTGATATTATAAACAGTAACATAGGCTACTTTAATTTTAGAAAAAGAAAAACGAATTAGTAAAGAGACAGTATTGTTTTCCGACATCAGAAGTCGCGAGTACAGCTAGTTAGAACTACGAGTATACCAAAAAAATATGGACATTTTTAATTAGGTAGTCGGAATTAAAAGAATTTTATTTTATCTATTTTTATTGAATATACCTGCGTTGACAGACACTTCCTAAAATAACTGCCATGATAAAAAAAATCAAAGGTCGGACATTTTTGTTTCAGAAGAAAAGAACAAAGAAGGAAGGTCTTAAACATAACTGGCGAAATGTGGGTGTACTAATATATAGGTAAACGGCTGCCTCACACCCTTTGGGAAAACTGACATGATGATAAGTTATGTGATAAAAATATATATCAAAACACAGAACTTAGATAATAATAACATAACAATATCATCCACAGAATCCACACACACTACGTCTTCGGAAAACACCTATCAAAAACCAGCAACGCCCAAACAAAACCTATTACAAAGTTTCCATTGTACAAAAGTTGTGACGATACGGCTTTTTACACACGCGTGCGGAAACACAAAAAGTAGGTATATGTAGCTAGCCGGTAGGTAGCGTAAAGTAATGCAATTAAAAGTTGGTAGCGTGCGACATTGCCCGCTTAGTGCGGCAATTACCTCTGTAAGTGCCGTAAGTGGTTATAATGCTTGAAGGTACGTTTTGAGTTAAAACGTCGTATGTGCGTCGTTCGTAGTTTTTAATGGGATAATAGTAGTTAGGGCCGTTGTGACGGTGGAAAGTGGTGTTAGTGACTTCGTATGTGAGGGTGTAATGCGGTAAATGGTGTAAGTTGACTTCCGGAGTGAATGGTTAATGGTTCACCATGAAAAGGGTGAATGCAGTTGGTTATAATCAAAATGCAGTATGCAATAGGATGAAGACTTTTAAGATAGAGATGGTTATTTACCGAAAACCAGACTTAATATTAAAAAAATCGAAGGCTATTTATTCCTTTGCAGTCTAGGCTACTTAACTTTTATTTTATTAATTTGTGTTAAATAAAAATGTATTGTTATTGAATTTTCCTTTAGGAGAAACAATAATCTAAATAAGTACCAACTTCATTAGCGATTTTAAACTTAAACTGTCACTCATAAAGTTCACTACTTTATTTATTGCATAAGTTCTAACAGCACAGAATCAATATGGATCCGGCTCGAAGGCCCGACGTTAACTTCGTAAAACCGATTGATATCCTACAGCCGGTCATTTAGCCACAATCCTTTGACGTCTAACATAGTTATACAGGTTGCAGTCTTAACATAGTTATACCTACAGGTGTCACAGATGTAGTTAAATCGGTGCGGTAAAGCAATCTCCGCGGTTAGCTGCTGGATGTGGCTATCGCGTTAAGCCGTTCAGACACGGTCAGAGCTATGTTTGAACGTAGGTAGGTAATCTTGTTCACCGCAATGATTGACCAAAGTACGTTTGATCTTGGTTGTTGAATAAAATATGACTGTCGGTATGAGAGTGGTAGAGGTTTAAGAGCGTGTTAAATATTTGTTCAACAGAAGATGTTTAGAGGTACTCATATTGATGATGACTGATAATGTTAGTAAAATTCGTGCTTTTTCAAGATTGTTTTTTTGATATTTTAAAATAGCACGGAAGCCAATAGAAACACTGAGTGTGCTATATACATAATTGTTGCTGGTTTATGTGACCTTTATCTTATGATCAGGTAAACAAAACCAAATGTAGTAAAGATTTCATGCCATGCAAATTACACTTTTTTTCATACAATGAACACGGAAAATAGGTGAAGTGTTAAAAGCGGTTCTTCAAGTAAGACGCGATGATTATTCACACCATTATACATGCTCAAATTACCATATAACTACTCATTAGAATTTTCTGCCAACTCGCATTTAGCCACCTAGGACTAAATTAACTACGCCTTATTAGAGAAATACTCTATTTTCGCTAAAATAGTCTTTATTTTTAACGTAGAAATATAATTATTTATTCATAATTAACAAATTCAAACTAATATTATAAATGGGAAAGTGATTTTGTTTTTTTTGTTTGTTACGCTTTCACGCTAAAACGGCTGAACGGATTTGGATGAAATTTGGCATACAGATAGACAGTAGCCTGGGTAAGGACATAGGCTACTTTTCATCTAGGATCGCCGCACGAAATTATTTATTTTATTATTTATGTAAACACGTTAAATTGGTTACAGATACGACATATTAGTAGATATTGAGTACAAAGGTAATGCTTATTTCTTAAGAAATTTCTTCCAGCAGACCTGCGAAAGGAGAAATTGAAAAGAAATGTAGACAATAGTGTGTGAGAACAAGAAGAGAAGAATTTGATTTTGTGAATTTAGTGTTTAGGGGCAGTTCTTAATATTTATTTAACTAGACTGAACGGAAATGATAAAACCTAGTGTACATAATTATAAAGCTTCGTTCTTAATGTTTATAGTTTGGAACTTGTTTGTGCTTTACTTGGAGTAGTGATAAATATATTGAGGAATGCAAAAGATTGATATTTAAAGTTGTCTTTTCTGTCATATATTTTAGAGTAGTGTAAAATAAAGCCATTTTAGGAATAGTAACAGCATTATCCTATATTAAAATCCGGCTTATTGGAGATAGCAGTCGAATACGAAACAGAATTTTCCCAAGCACATTGTCACGTTGGCGGGCGCTAGAAAACTTAAAGCTTAGCGCGGCTCGGAACTTTCCAAAACCAAATGGATTGAATAGTTTTCTGCAACCTTTTTCTCAACTGCTTACGGAAATAATAAATAGAGAAATAAGAGGAGACTTGAAAATTCTGTAAACTATTTATTTCATCCATGAAGACAATGTAGCATTTAGTCATGAATCAGCCTATTGTCTTACAGACTCATATAATTGGCTACTGCAACCTACGAGTAACACACACACACACACACACACACACAGCTAACATTAACATAATTTTGACAACTTGATCGTCCAACTGTCAGAATTATGTCAATGTAGTAAAGGTTAGTAGCCTACTGTTAGACAGTAATCCTTTTAGCTTGTTTTATAACTTAATGTCCTCATAGACGGTTCTGTGACGACCCTACGGTCGTTACAGAACCGTCTATCTATGAGGACATAAGTTAGCTTTTGGTTAAGGTTTATAACTCTTTTAGACTAGATGGCAGAACGAATAGATAAATGATGGGTGATGCAGATAAATACAGAATACTTTTTTTACTTTATGCAGATAAATAGAGAATACTTTCTTTGAATTACAAAGTTTCTGGTAACTCATTTTGTTATTTTGTAGGTACCTAGTTCTAGTTTCGTTGGTTTATAGGCCGATTGCTTAACTGAGACTTTGCCTGAGGTAGCTGCGCGGTGTGCGGGTGGGGTGATAGTTGACACAAGTTGACGAATCACTGAGCTCTCGCATCACGTCACCACACCCCTCCCCCACCGCGCTGCTACCTCAGGAAACGTCTCGGTGAAGTGGTCGGCCTATAGTCGTCGCAAGTGCGAACACTCAGCAGGGAGTCCCGCAGTACTATTCTGTAAAAATCTCACCGTGAAAACTTAGGAGCAGTGAATTTGAAGTGAGCAGCTGTCAATCAAGCTCACTTCACCTAAACTTGAGACACCTAAATCTTTTATAGAATAGACCTGGCTGAACACTAATTGCGTAACACTTTAATATTCACAATCTGAAAGATTTTGAAGGCAGTCTTCAAGTTACGCAGTGATAGGCTCGCTTACTATTACATGGTAATTGACTGGCCAAATGTCGTGAAATTCGTGTAGGAGCAATTTTGCCTACCCCTTTCAGTAATAAAGGTGTGATGTTAAGAGTTATGTTAGTTTTAGTTTTGATGTTGCTACAGCTGTGTAAAACGTACTTCAAACTACTTTATTTTCATCAAACACAGTGCTTCGTTTTACTAGCGCGGAGATGAGAATAATTTAGAATAAACTCAGGCGAGGAGCTATTCCTAATGGTGGGTCCACACGTTACAGACTTTCATCAACTTCTATAGAATTTTGTCTGTGCAACAAAGCAGTAAAGACAAATGTCGGTGTATCAGAAAAGTCTAAAGTCTGCATACGTCTGCGTATTTGTCGGAGCCAAATAATTAATTATTAAATAAATTGAATAACTAATTAAAATCCAAGTCTGAACTAATGAAAAGTCTGTGCAAACATTCTGTGGAGATGTCCGCATAATAATTTTTACTCAGACTTCAAAGTCTGTACAGATATCTGTACGACCAAAAGTCTGGACCCAACATAAGACTTGTTTTAAAGTTTTACTTAAATTACCAAACTAAGGAAAAGTGATATCTATTTAGCATAATGTAATTACTTGAACTAAAGTATTGTTTAATATTTTCTTAAGAAAATGATATAATTTTTCTTTGGAGGAAAGTGAATTTGTAAAATCTCAGTCCCGGCTTCTATATTCACAAAAAAAAAATTAAAGAATACATACCAATACATTGCTAATAAGTTACCAATCGTGTATATTTAATGAATAGTAAACCGTAACTAATTTGATCTCTTATGATTTATCAGCCCATAACTTTGGGCTAAGACACTTCAACACATTTCGATTCAAATTCTTGTAGGTATTTCCTCTACAGTAAATAGCTTAGGTATATACTGTAGGAGACCTATTTGAAAACATCCCAACAAAGACATAGGATTTGCGACAAACGTCACAACGTGAGCCACCGATAGCCCAAAAAGGGTCTATCAATATGTTAAAAATGAAACGGGAAGGTTGTATATCCATTTTACATATAAAAAACAAAAGTATATGCAGGCCTGATCGGTAAATGCGTCCGTTGAAAGGTCTTTGACCTTATTTCTAGTTGTTTTTGTTTGAATAACAACTTTAAAATCGCGTTAATTTAAAGTAGGATAAGTTTGTAGGTACCGTGAAACCCGTCGAATTTGCTAGTAGCCCCTAATCGTCATAATTTCGTTGACTTATACTTATTAACTTAATGAAGAATATACTAGACGCAAAAGTTGAAAAAAACTAAAAAACGCATCTATCACGCAAAAAAAAAAAACGCTGATAAAAGCGTGTTATTTTGCTTCAGTTTTGGTGTATGCTATAGGCAAAAAACTTGTATAGATAGTGTAAATGAGGCTTTAGGGAAAATCCCTAAGGGAAAGTCGCTACCAAACCGTGTTATTTTTCTATTAAAAATCTAAAAGCAGAAGTCCGTATAATATGAAAAGGTAAGAGGAACTAGGGCTGTCGACGACGTAACTTTGAATAACAATGGATTTTACTGTCACAGAGGAGTCAAAAGAAGTTTTAAGAATTGTATTTAATACCCTGTGGTGTGGACGGGCAGAAGAAGATTTTCATGCGGTTAGAGATTCAAAGTGTGAAAAAGTAGGTTTCGTACTGTGAAACAAAAGACTGAGCCAGAGATTCGGAAATATGGTTGAAATAGGAACGTTATGTGGACTTTGAAATTAATAATCTTCTGTCTCCATATTCTCTACTCTGAACTAAAAAAAGAAGAGTAAAGGGTTGTACCTTTCTTTTAGTTAAAAAATACTATAATAATACATTTATTGAACCAATGTTACAATTATTACCTATTAATTAATTAACGTAACTTAATGTCGGTCTGTAACTGTTAGCGATCTTCATTTGAATATTTACGGCGGACACTAATCTAGACGGCGCCTGTATCTTGGGGAAGGCCATAATAACATGATCGTAATAAAAGCCAATTGAGACTTTAATTATTTAGAACTCTTACAATACCAGGAAGTGTGTAGGTGATTCTTTGCCAGGAAATAAGTGTGAAAAATATTAAAAGGTTTACCTAAGCATTGCGGAAAACAGAATATACCAGTGTTTCAATATTCATAAAGATAATAAATTAATTAAAAAGTAAGTACAGTTGTAATCTTTTAACCAAAGTTACAGAATTATTGATGTCGATAGCCCTTTTGGTCGCACAACATAACCTTAACAATTTTTGTATAAAATTTACGCAAAATTAAATCGAAATAACTGACAAAATTTGTCGGAAATTCAATATTAAAATTCAAACATAACCCAGAACTTTGTCGTAGGACTTCGACTTTAGAAAGTGTATTTTACAAATATTCAGTTGAAATGTTGAGGGATGAATGGACATGGAAATCTTTGAATTGCAGAGTGGTTTAGTCCTTGCAGCAGTGGTGGCCCAGTGGCCGCGACTTACGAGTTGTAGATCGTAGGTTCTAACCCAGAGAGGCGCTTTACTTTATGTAAATTATTTCATCACCACTGCTCTAAAAACGGCGAAGGAATACATTTTGAGGAAACCGGCATTTCCTAGAACCAAAATTCGAAGACATGTGACATCTACCAAGTCGCACTACGCCCACGAATAATGACAGCCGGGACCAACAGCTTAATGTGCTATCCGAGGCACGGAGGGGTCTTGGTATGTAAAGATGGTCGCCTGCGGCGAGCGTAACTTAACCTGATCCATTGACCCGTGCAGCAGTTATTACTTAGTCACAACCCCTTTTTTAATCAACTTGCTATGATTTGATTAATAGTCTTATAATGATTTCGTGTAAGCTAGATACATTTTCATTAGTGACGACGTTATGTAACATGTCATTAATGTAACAAACTTGTACACATGACATAAGTCTAACTAAATTAATTAAGTTTAAATTAAATATGTCTTGTCGTGGAGGGCTTATAATGTTTCGGTAAGCCAAGGACTTTCTCGTGGATGTTATTTATTAATTAATTGAAAGGTCAAAGGAATTAGACATAGGTAGGTCACGATATAACGATCTTTATCCATTGTTTAGTTTCAGGCTGTTGACAAGGCTATTGTTCTTATTAGTAGTTCTGTAGCGGCATCTACACCGCCACATGCGAACTACGCATCATACTGACGTCACGCAATATCCTGCATCGCGCAAGCGAAGTTTATCGCGCAACTAGCATAAATATAACGTCCCGACATCAACCGTCGGGCAGCCCACCGGATAAGACACCCTTCTGGTCCGAACATCCCTTTTCTATGGAGATTGAGTGAATTTACACCCTGTTCCATGAGGAACAGGGTGTAAATTCACTATTAGAGACTATATAGACTATTAGAGGTATGAACCTCTAATAGTTCTAAATACTTTATGACGACTAAGGCCGTTTTTCCACCAGCACCGTCAAGGAACGTCAACGAGAACGAGATACATAAAATATGTGCAGACGCCAGCACATCGAGCTACTACAATCTGTCAAATTTCTTTAATAGATTTTCAACTTTATCGCTAAAGCATAAGGTTCAAAGTCGATTGGGAAAATTTTACAGTTTCGGGTAGCTTGATGTGCTGGCGTCTATACATTTACTATGGCCGCGTGTCGACCGCTTACCACCGGACGTCACGTTCGGTTCGAATAATATTCCTTTCTTTTTGACGTCCCGTTGATGGTGGCGGTGGACAAACAGTGTAAGGCTTATCGACCATGACGCAAAAGTAATCAGTTACAAACTCAAATCACCAATGAGTAGTCTGAATGTCAGAAGCACTAGAGTATTTCAATGGCGGTCCGTATACGACGCAACTTACTAAAGCGTTATTAACTACATAGTTTGTGATGGTTGCATAATCATCCTGTAATGTTCCCACTGCTGGGACAGGCCTCCTCTCTGTGAGAGAGAGTAAGCCGTAATCCACCACGCGGGCCCAGTTGGTAGATGTCACATGTCTTCGAATTATTGGTTCAAGGACATGCCGGTTTCTTCACAATGTTTTCCTTCACCGTTTTGACAGCAGTGGTGATGAAATAATGTAGGTACACACAGTAAAGTTTCTGTCAGGTGACTCGTACCTATGTCACGGCCGTTAACTTTAGGCCACTACTGCTCCCAAACATGTAACATTAAATAAATTTCGTCTTAAAATTTACTGAAAAGTGTACTCCAAATTGGAATTAAATCCAGAGTAAGCTCAAGCGTTGACGTCAACTAAGAGCATACCTATTACCGATGAAATCGAGGTCTTTGTAAGGTAAATAGGAATGATGCTATCTGAAAAGGAACTTCTATTTAGCTACTAAGAGATTTCTTATCAGAAAATCGTCGTTAGAATTTAAATAAGTGATTACATTCCTTGTAATCATCGATATCAATCAAAATTGGACTGTCGAAATGAGTTTCTTGTTTGTGTTCTGAAATTACATATTCTTTTCTAATAATTTCCATAATTTCAACACAATTGATCTGCGATTATAAGTCCAAGGTTCTGCGGTCCCGTTTCTGATTATTATGTGATACCTATGTAATAGGGGCGAGCCTATTGCTATCATCCGGGCAGAAATTCCAAGTAGAAAAAAACCCTTTTGGGTTTTTCTATGTTCTTTTATTGGGGATTTCTCAGTAGCAGCCCGTAGTCCGGATTTGTAAAGTGTGAAAGTATTATCACACTTTTGTTGACTTCGGAATAGAAACCAAGTCCTCATGCTGCACTAGCCCAGCAAGGCAGCCGAATGGTTGTTTATAAGTAAACATCTATCTATCGCTCGGAGAATGATGACCTGTATTCTAAATTGCTGTAATATTATCATCACATTACTTCTTATTTTATTCTTAGTGTGCACAATAAAGAGTATTCTGTTCTATTCTTCAAAACGACGCCCATCATGTATCTTTTCCCTTCACATTATTGTGTCTCTAACCGCTGCGCTGCATTGTTATCAATCGAACGATACCATTTATCATCGTAAAGCAATTCCTTGTCTGTTCAACGATTTATTGTGGTACTATTATTTTCCTTGTGATTCTTTAGCTTTTGTGTCTTAGCCGAGAATTTAAGGCCTTGACGTTTTGCCTTATTTGCGATAGGTAGGTGAAAGGTTCACAAATAATTTACTTCAATTTGACAAAACTGCCACGTCTTGTAGTTTTAAATTGAGTTTCTCGTAAATAAAGGGCTAACTTGAGATGACTTAAGACAAGTTAGAGTAAGTTGACATTTTTAAGCAACTAAATTGTGTGAATAAGGGCTTTCGGTGATTATAATTATTACCTATAAAATTCATGGTAAACTGCGCACTCACAAAGAAGAAGCTTGTTTCTCAGCAGTGGGAACATTATAGGCTGATTATAATGGTTAATTCTCCAATAAATATAACGTAATTAATACTGAAAGACCATGATCTTGATGTTATAAAAAAGTGGGTGGTTGGGTTAAAAGTAAATAAGAAAATCTAAAACCTAGTCTTGGTAAATAAATAAATAGACCCAAACATATTTTAGACTTTTTTTAACTAATTAATCTTGTAGCACCATCAATCAAAACATAATAATCTCATTATCTTAAAACTTCATTAAGAACAGAAACATGCGAATCATCTTTTCTTTGAAACATGAAAATTGATTGAGTACTTTTTGATTATTGTACTAAAAATTTAAGGCGCCTAAAAATTTAATGTAACAGCATTCAATTTCACTTTGTCTAAAGAAATTTTAATTCCATCAGCCTTATTGAGCTCGTGCCCAAACTTTGCTAGAAAATAAACATTAAAATTCCCAACGGAGTGGTCGCACAACCGACATAAAATAGCCAGCTTAAATTATTTGCATCACAAAACTGGCCACAGTCCCCAACATCCCGCTGGGACTGAATGTGACCAAGAAATTATACTTTTGCATTAGCTAGCAGTTTCGCTTAGTTAGCCAGTTACACGAACTTTTCACATTTATTCCGAAAAGTTGGTCCATTCAGCTTCCACGTCTGGGCTTTAGCAGCTACCTACAACTTCACAACTAGATTTGATTGTATGCTCAACAGAACTGAAGTCAGCTTGTAATAAGCGACCGATGTAATTCGAATTAATGAAATGAAAGAACGATTCTACCGTAAAATTTTGGGGAACTTTTGGGACTTCTATAGATTTTAATTATGTATATCCCCAAAATTGGTTGGATATCCCGAATTTGCGAGGAGTTTCGTAAATGTGTGATACAAATTTGGTACGATGGTATAATTTTGAAGAATTATTTACATGTGTTATTGAAATAATCATTAAATAGTATGTAACACGTGTAACTCGATAATGAATTTAGAAGAAGTGCTGTAAATATCCTACACAAGGGTTAAATGTACTAAACATATTATTTTCTGGATTTGTGTTAAAGTACATTAATACAATATTATTAAAAAAAAATACTTTATGCTGTAAAAAAATATAATGAACTCATTTTCGTGTACGAATGTAATTGCCAATAAAAGTACATATTTCCCTTTACCACCTAGTGCTTGGCAAATAAAAATGATTTTTATTCGAGCTTTCGCAGCCAGTCCTACTCTTAAATTAACAAAACGGTGAAATGTTTTCGCGCTAAGACATAAAACGGAAACTGCGATTTGTTCTCTTAAATCTAATGTTTGTTCCAACATTGGTTGTCAGAGAAGGCCAACAAATCATGACCAAACAATATCCAATTATGTTTGTCAAGTTCAGTAGTTGCGTTAAATAACAAGTAATTACCGACACCGCTGGCTGTAGGCCAAAGGGCATGGTGCCAATGCCCCAAACAACCTGTTGACTTGCGAATTGGAAAACATTGTTTATAAAACGCAAGAAAAGGTGAAACCTGCTATAAACCACATCTGCAACCCCGTCGTTGCCCTTTCGAAAGGGCATTAACCCTTAAAGGATAATTTTAACATTACTGATATTAAATATCTTAATATCAGTAATATTAGAATGAACTGTCCTTATTTTCATAGTCATTGAAAATGTTGGAAGCCTAAAAGTGTGAAATATTTGATTTATAAGACGGTAAAGTTTGTTTTTGATAACAGAGTTTTTGGTTTGATTGAATCTAAAATGTTCCTGCGATTCTTGTAGGCATTAGAGAAATATTGCTGAAAAAAAGATTTTGCAAATTCTATCACTGACCTGGACATGATACGGTGCCACCTTCTCCTCGCCTTTGATCTCCACGTTGATGTGCAGCCTGATGGCCCCGGATACTGCTGACTTGTCTGTTCTTTTCTCCAGGTTGTACCAGACGTCCATCTCGCCTGACAGGGTTCGTACCTACATAATCATCGACTATTAACTTTCGGACACAAAAACGAATCCAGTACCTATATAATTTGATCTTCGCATTTGGGCCTATTCGTTACACAACTGTGATACAGTTTCCATACATAAAAAATTAAGATCAAAGAAATAATATAAGCAAACACAAATATCGCCACAAGAGATAGAATACCAACAAATTATTCCACATAATAAATATTTATTGCCCATGAGACTAAATTACAAATTACCAGCGAGGGCGTTTCATTATAGTTCACTTGTCAAGAATATGACAAGACTATGATGAATTTCTACATTACTTAGTTACGTTATTCCTCCATTTTGTTTTTGAAAAGACACTTGTTTTCTTGTTAACAAAAAAGCTCGTAAGAAATCAATTTTTGAAAAACTTATTTACCTCGATGATTGTCTGACCCAAGAAATCGTCGGATTCTCTCGTCAATTTCTGACGCAGTTTTGATTTTAAATCGTTGTCTTCATCCCATACTCTCACTTTAATACGGTCAGATGAATTATGGCATTCACTGAAATGAAAAGTACAGAATAAAGCTCATTGAAATGACAAAAATGAAAGTTTTCGTTTCCATGAATAATATTATGGCGGTTTTCGGGTTCACTGTAAAATTATGTTTGTACTCACAAGTAAAACTTCTCGTTCCACACGGGGTTCAATTCCTGAGGCATAGTTCTTGTTCTCTTCTTCACTTTGCTTACTTGGACGGTAACGTAGGGGTCTGAAGTTCCACTCTTATCTTTTGCGATGAGGCCTTGAGCACAAATAACTGCCCACGAAGGGCCAATTTAGTATTTCATATTGGCATTTCATAACAAATATTTTTAATATTAAAAATCATACATACTACATAATACAAATATTTTTGCAAGACCTCATAACGAGAAACTTTTCTCGAAAATGTAGATTGCTTACAGAACTAATATTTCAAATTATATTGCTTCAGTGGGTCAACGTATAGTAAGAATAATATACCAGACTAGTCCAAAACCCACCGGAACGGTTGAATAAGTTCCAGCAAACGTATTTCTGGTAAAACTTTCGAAAGTAACATAATTAAATTCATATTCATGGTTGTTTTATAACTACTTTTTATGGTTTTATGAAATATTAAACTACGCAATGTACTAAATTTACATGACGCTCAGATTCTTCGCCATGAAGCATTATTAGCATTTATAAAGCTAGCCTCAACTTATGCCATACTATTAAGTATTCTGTGCTTACGCTAAAGATAACCTTACCAAGCTATCTTCTACCTTACTTACCAAAGTAGGCATTCTGTGCTAAAATTTCTTGAAAATCTATAAACAGGGTTTCGTGTGATCAGAACGGGCCGGGATCAAAGAGGAAGACACTAGCTTCAAACTACCAAACTTTTTATCTATGCCCAAATTCGATTTCTAAAACAAGTTGAACATAGCGCCTACATTATCGCAACTTCTAATGCAAACTTCGACCAAGAAGAAAGTTTCAAAGAAGAAGTATAAAGATATGCGCGGGAATCAAGTCTAATGGTATTGGAATTTTCACGAATCGAAAAGTTATTGGCAGTAACAGTAGAGAGGTAGAAATTTCGGGATAATTGGGGTCCTTCATTCGGCATGCTATTATTCCTTCTAAATTTTCATTCACTTACAAACGACTACTGAAGTATAGGTTTCTATCATCGTCGCACTGAAAATTAAACAGGTTAATGTTCGAGATGTGAGGCCCTATATCCATTCATGTTACAGATAACGAGCTTCGACAATCCACTCATAATTGTAACATTTATTGTTAATTTGTGACTCTCATGCAATTTGTGTCAATTTAGCAGACGTGCTGCCGAGTTGTGGTCTTGCAATCATTATAAATGAACGTGGTTTGAATCGTGTCGTTTCAGTGTTCAGAGAGTATAAAATTTGTGTGCGTGACAAGAATAATTGAATTTGTTTTATCATCAGATTTGAGTGAAGTGTTATAGATTCGTGGAATTTCCTTAGTGTTAATGATTAAATCAAGCTACGTTTTTATCGATGGAAGTGATTAGAGGCGGTGCATTAACGACCGTGATCTTTCGGGTAAGTATTTGAAGTATAGATATGCAATAGATTTATTTTTTGATATCTGCTGAAGCGGCAGCTTACAGTTACTAAAGCATTTACTTTTTTCAACTTAGCATAGTTATTATACTGTCTCACAACGCTATTACGCATTTTTACAATATTACGAAAATCATAATTTGAAGCAGATATCAAAAACAAGGGAAAAGAGAATTCAGGCGAAGAGTCTGTCTAATAGTATCAAAATTGCGAGCGTGCGGTTCGTAGCCGCGAAAGACCACCGCAAACCTGTAATGGCGATCTTGCAAGACCACTTTGATGTTCCTTCTATAGTGACTTGCTTGGCCTGTTCTAGACTGTCAATGTGAGTGTCTGGGTCGACGTTAAAAGTCCGCCTGGCCGCCACATGAAACGAAAGATTGAATACAATTTAGTGTTGTGTTTGTATTGTGTTTTATGCCTTTCGATGTTTTCGCCTCGTCTGGTACCTAGATCCTAGAGGAGAACATTTAGTGCAAACACTGTACGTCAATCGAACCTGTGATGGCGATCTTCGCACTCCATTTTGATGTACCATCGAGGACTGATTGCTTCACTGTGCTCATGTGCGCTGCGTGAGGCTCCCCTTCGATGCTGAACACGCGTCTGTCACATACACACTCGTGTCAGCGATTGCTTTCTGATATTTTCATTTTACTCAACGGCATTTTCTATGTTTATAAGGTTATTTTTCATGACATCGTCAGAAACAGCTCTGTTACAAGCGATTTTCTGTTATATAAAATGGATTTCAAAGGGGGTGTTATTTACGTGCAGTTTAGCTATTGCAAGTTTATGTGATGCCTTTATTTCAGCTAAGTGATACTAGGCAAAATGGTGTTATAGGTTTTATTATTGTTGAGGTAAATATAAAATCGTATACCTGAATCCGACTCATTTAAAGCAAATCGCTGAACAAAGTTTGGAATTTTAAACATTATCGTAAATCAAAATTGGAAGTATCATTACCTGATCAGTTCGAAAATCTCGGGTTTGTCGCGTTCGCGTTGTTTCATTCTTTCCTTCATAGCTGTGATGATGGAATTGGCTTTGTCTTCGGCACCATGTTTGGAAGACTTTTCGGCCGCCCCTGCGAAACACACTGATCAGGCAGTGCCAAAGTAGTTCTTGTTAGTTGCGGGATGCGCCGGGACGGCCCCCCGCCCCGCGCCCACACCCGCTACGACCACTCTTGGCCTCAACCTGACAAGACTCCAACTTCGATATGTAAATTCAACAAACTTAATGTATGTCAGATCTGATCAGGTCATCGACCTCGAGCGGCGCCGGCCGGAGCGGATCTGAGCACGGCGCCTGGCAAACAAAACTCAATACAGTTCAACGCTTTGTTAAATTATTACTTTTTCAGGGATATTATTGGCAGCTTATTAATATTAGGTATATCATTGGTAGGTGGGGAGACACTATCAACAAGCTGCCAAGTATCTTCAAAAGGCGTTAAAACTGCATCGCTCACTAAAACACCCTCTGTATTTGTATGTTGATGTATTGTTTGTTCGTCCATTTACCAATATTTTTAAACGAAACTCGTTACATATATACAAATCGATACTTTTCATCATTTAAAGCGCTGAACATCTTCAGGGATAGAAGTGAAAACATAAAGATAGTAAAAATTAATACAGAAACGTGGAACTCTATAAATCAATAAAAGTAAAATAAATAAACTATAGGACCACATATAATATAGAAGTGGACAGACACTGGATTGCGTGCACACATTGCTAACAGGCACATCGTTACAACACGTTGCATTTGTCGGATTTGTTTGAGCGTTCGTGTTCTTAAAGCTTCTAAACCGATTTGTAAGAAAAACGGTGTGTAAGATAGTGTAAAATGTAAAGTAGGGTAGAGAACAGTACATAACAAAAGTAATTTAGTTTAATAGGGCTTTAACAAGTTTCGGCGCTGGGCGGGGCAACCCGAAAGGAACTAACGGATAACAGGACCGGAACCCTATCTACGTGAGCTACATGTCCACACTTCGAAAACATTGAATATTAAAATGATATTACTAATACACAGCACAATCTAGATAAAGAAATAAATAATTAAACAATAAAAGAAATAGTACTTACGTCAGCAAATAACATATAACCACTCCAATATCTTGAATCATATTGAATTAAGAATACTAACATCAAAGTGGAAATAATTAATGATCATAATTAAGTAAATGATAAAATTTTATAAATTCAAATATTGAATTCAAAGTGTAGACTAGGAATGAAGATGGCGTGCAGTCGATGATCTGTTTTGTTAATTAACAATTTGCTCATAAAACGCGGTTCACCTAACGACTGCTCGCCTACTGATCGTGCAATGTCAATCTAGAACCGAATATTATGCGATTAATAAAAATTTGGAATATAATATTATCTGTGTATTTCATCGATAGCCATGCACACCGATAAAGCAATGGTCAAATCATCAGTTGGGAAAGGAAAACACATCATGCTATTGGCATTATATGAGGTCAGAGTAAACATGAAGAAAAAGGGAGATAAATAAAAACCACAGAAACATAATTACAACAACGATAAAAAATATAAAGAAATGTATTATTCCTATGATTGCGTGAATCCCGGTGATGTCGCTAGTTGTGTCTTTCTGGCGAATGGTCCTAGCTGTGTTTTTAAACGTGAAGGATGTTTGATCACTGACGTATAGCGATCAACACATGCAATACAATTTATACATGCATATCAACTGAACTAGAATGGCAGTAAATTTTTCTACAACGACATTCTGGATTTTGATTACCATTTATTACCTTTAACACAGACATCACCTAGAGAGCGGAATCTAACAAATTAAGTAAACATCTAATACTTATGTTAACATTTAGAAATTAAAGAGCGTCACTTCATAATACTGATAAATATAAAAATTGACAATATCTGAAAGCAGCAACTAAATCGACAAACGCTGAAAGACAATCTCAGATATAACAAACAATGGCCATAATTTACGAAACTGATTTCAAACAAATAGATAACTCGCATTTGGAATGATAAATCTATTAGTCTCCATTATATATCTAGTGTAGACTTGATCAAAGTGCGGGCACGAAGGTCATAACTCTCGACAAGACTTGCTCTCCATTAAGTACCATTGAAACTCTCTCTGTGTGGGAGACTTGTGGACTAACTTCTACTTTCGACTTATGTAACAACGTCGCTCATACCCCAATTTCAATTTTCATTTCGAAACCATTTGTTTCCATTGTCTTCAATTTTGATCTGGACACCAAAAAAATTTTAAACCCGAATTGTGCTGCCGCTTTTAGATAGCAAAGGATTCTCGTTAAATTCAAACAAAGCAATAAATCTAAAGGCTTCAAAGACCACACAATCTAGACTAACTTAATAGAAGACGAATGCCTCAACATTATGTAAATAAATAATTAAATTACATAAAGCGGAACGGTCCAAGCTCGCGTTGAATCGTGCTCCGTCTTGAACGCTTTAAGTACAATGTTCTTTAGAGACTGTGCATTAAATATTGATTTTCTACTGCGACGCTGTGTATCCAAAGATCTTGTCTACAACGAGTGACCCGTCAAGTGCTTCTTGACTCACTTGAGTTTAATAAGGAGGGAACTGCGCTTCCCAGCCAACTCTAAAAACCTAAACATTTCCCGCTTCTCGAACGTTTGTAAAGGTATCTATGAAGTGCCGCTGTTTAAGATTTAGATTAGACTTTTTAATCACAAGATTTTGGTAATCGTTGCCTTTGTGATTAAAATTTGTTCATTGGAATTTTTAGCACACATAAATATATATCTTGTGATCGTAAGTAGGAGAATATTATTCAACATACATTTTTGTAATTGCTCTTTCGCATATATGCAAATAAAAGCGGATATTCTCATACTTGCTTACACTGATCAGGGGGTATACAACATTGACATTGCAGGAATTCGTTCCATTCTTTGAAAAAAGGGCTTTTCATACCTGAAGGCTATATTGTGCAGAATACAATTTATATTTACATTTACACTTTTTAAGGTAATGAAACCAATCCCTTTCACTTAAGTAACAAAAATATACCCATAGACCATCACAGGGCTCCACTTACTCTGCAGACAGTCAGCATTGAGCAAATCCTTGCACTTTTCGTGACACTTGACACCACATTCAGTGCACCTTACACCTTGCCTCGCGATGCCCCAAAGTAGCCCTTCACACTCGTAACAATAAGTGGGCGAAGTTGCCGTCCATAGAACGAAGTTGTGAGGCGTAGTTGATGATATTGGGTAGATGAGTGCTTGTAAAGTCTTCTTGTATACGTGCATTTTCTGTAAGACCTTATTAAATCAGTAATGGTATGCAGGTAGATGTCAATTTTAGTAAGTGATTATAGTTTTCAACTCACCAGTTCTTCGTCATTCAACGTAGCCCGATGCACAGCTGATGTCAAACCTGCATTCCTCTTCGTTGCGGCCATGGTCTAAACAGCAGAAAATATATGAGTAATGGGCTTACACATCTCACTTCATCCTCAGTATGTAATGGCACTGAGTCTTGTGTCTGCTATTTCTAATCAAGCATTGAATTGCCTACCTAACTACTATTTTGAAAAGTTTACTATTGTTAGTTCTCTAGAAATTCAGAATCCTTTGATATCATTTGCAAGTTGAAGCTACTCATGCTTTGAAAAAAGCTGTTTTTAAGCCTGTCTTTTAACAAAACCTTATCTACCATCTCGAAAATTTCAGTAGTTCTTATACCGATGAAAAATTCGTTTGATTATACAAAAAAGTAATTGTAGGTGCGTGTAAAGTAAAAATGTGTGTGTGTGAGAGTCGGTACAACACTGAAACAGTATTACATTTGAGGGATCATGTTAATTGATGTTGTGATGAAAAAGACTTTTCAGTCGCAAAAATAATATTTGCTGTGATATTGAAGCTTCGCAATGAAAACGGAATCGGCAAGCACGTGCATGTTCCCAGTGTGGAATTCAATTTTCATTTTTATTATTCGTTTATGTATGCTGTGATGGTGTTATGCAATCGTTGGATGTATAACAATATTATGTAGCTTTACCTTTTATACTTAACCAACATCTGAAAAATTATCTAAAGCAGAAACATGCAGAGGCCAAATCAAATTAAATCAAATTTCAATGCAAGCACACTATGTACAGTGAGTGAAAAGAGAAAAAATCTTGATTCAAGGTTGGTGACCAAAATTTTATCTTTTCACTGTCGATCAGAACTGCATGCATAGAAAAGAAGTGTTATTGGGATAGAAATACCTTGAGAACCTGCAGGTCCGTGGTAAGGGGGTAAAATGCAATGACATTATTAATTTTTATCAGGAAATAAGAGTCGTTCATTCGGTGACTACGGTTCCGCTACTGTAGTTTTTGCTCCGGTGACCCCTAGTTTAACTTTGACACGGTACAGTAAGGGTTGGGATGGTATCTAAGAATAGGTTAAAGGCCATCTAAGTAGTAAAGATCGGAAGGAAAAACACAATACAGGTAACATTGAGACATCAATGAAGAGAGAAGGGATCAAATAGGCCTCTTTTTTGTTTTTTTTTTTCTATTTGAACAACAAATGGAGAGTTAGTCATTTTTATAAAATAAGGTTTAATTTTTCAAAGTATGAATAAATATCATATTTCATCCGCGCCACGTCATATTTTAACGATTTATAAGGCTTCCTGTGTATTACGAAATTTTAAAATTATCCAATAGCAAAATTTAACGACCACGGTGCAATTTTCTTTAACAATCTCCCCATAAATTGTTCAAAACACATAATATGGAAATTATCCGTGTAGAAGAAAACATTGATTACGCGCCTAATATTACTAAGCTTCAGGAAGCATACGTCGATGCGAGCTGTAAACATTTACGACCAGTTTCAAATATCTACCTTCCATGACCCTGAGTGCTGATAAAGGCTGATTATGCCAGCATAGCCCATTTGTAATAGCTTCAAGTTTTCAAGATAGTGAATTGAAACCGGCCAGTGAGAAAGATAGCTAACTTCCATCGGATTCGTAATAATAGAGATAGGTTTATATCGATAAGAAAAAATTCAAACGGTACTTACAAGTTCTGAGACGAGGGGGATCGATTTCCTCCTAGGCCTGATGTCGGGCATGCTGTCAATGTTACTGTAGAACGGATTTTCGTTTCCTGGCGGCCTATGAAAACGGTTTAGTTAGGTTTAATTTGTTCAAAGGAAGTTTACATACCTTTGCTTTGATAAATATGAAAGTTGTACAACAAAGTCCCGGGATTTTCTGTTAGTTGTAGGTATAATTATAAAAAAGTTGTTAAGCAGATTAATGACGAATGTGTCACACCTATTACTTTTTTCTTATTATTTTAAGTACCTAATTTAATTTTAGTTGTACTTTTCCAGGTTTTTTTTGGTAAGTTTAATTTAAATCATATTTTAGTTTACATACCCATTTCCTCTACCTCCATGCTCGTTGAAGCCAGCGGAGCCATTCTAAAAAAAAAAAATGAACAATAAATAAAACAAAATAAAAACTAAAACAAAAAGCTAACATTTCTTTATTAAAAACAAATAACAACCAACAACACAGTAATATAATAATATGATTAAGTTTCTATGACAAATGATCCGGAGCCATGATAGCTATACGAATGCATCTCAGAAAGCAATTTTTTTTTTGTATTAAAAAATTTAAATTTTTTTTCGAAAATCTGTATCGATTTTCTCAAGTAATTGAGAATTAGTTCGTAATTAGTAGTTGAGATAAAATTCATTATCAAGGCGTAATAACAATAACACTTCTATTGTGTCTCGTTCAGTGTCATTCTACCGATTAAGAAATCAATCATTATTGGTAACTATTATTGTATTGTTACCTGTTAGTTAATTGCGGGGTAATTGCGTTACAAACATAAAATGGCAATCGATAACAATGCATTTATTTTGACATCCATTGCTTCATAGGTTTCAAAAATTCGTCTGCACAACAACGTAATAATAATATAATAAATAAAAACGATAAGGCCGCCCATTGTATGTTTTTTAGTGATACATGTATTTTTTTATAAATAAATAAATATACACAAAAAAATAAATAACGCAATGGACGTGGCTGGACTGTCAAAATGAAAGGTAATGCAATCGGTTGTCATTTTATGAGTATTAAGCTACCTTGTTGAACACATCAAAATATGAGTTTTATTACTTTTAACAAAAGTTTTTTAAAGGTGAAGGGATTTGTCATGGAAATTTAATCGTACATATTCAACACTTAGAATAAACAGCTTACATGAAGAATTAACCTCACTATAGAACATAATTTATAGTATAGTTAACAATAGTAATAATGCTTGGGCAGTTTATGACTGTAATGATGTATTTATTTTTGATAATGAAATAATCGCTGAATGTATTACAGTAGATACAATTCGGACCAAATAAGTCTTCGAAGCTTGAAATAACATTGTCCCAATTCAATACATAGTTGTCAACAGTAAATAGTAGTGCTTAGGGCCCTATTTCACTAGGACACCATGGTGGCCGCAACGATGGTTGCGCTGCCAAAAATGTATGGTTGGTTGCACCACCGATCGGACGAATGGTGAGATACCCACCATAAAGCTATGTATATTTTGCATATGTCATTAGGACATCAAGGTCGCGCTGCCAGCAAAATATACTCAGCTTTAAAGTGTCACGAGGCGTTCAGTTGGTTGCGCAATCAACCATACAATCATATTATATTGGCAGTGCGACCATATTTGCGCCACCGTGGTATCCTCATACTCGCAAAGTCAATAGTAAAATAATTCACAAAAAATTACCTAATCTGCCCATAATAATTATAATTATTATAATTCTACGCAATATCATTCAACATCTAAAACCTTCCGCTAAACATTTTTATTACATAAAGTGCCAGCTATATTTTTATGTAAGTGTAAATAGCTATACGTTTACCTAAGCCGTGTGACATCTAATAAATACGTTACGATGTATATGTAATTTATCCTATTATGATTATTTATATAATTCACTCGATTGAGACATTTAGGTAACAATGGTTGTGAAATGTTTTCAAAAATAGAGAGGGGAATATAAACTAGTAACTATTGTTTTTTTGGAAGAAATAATTTTATATATTTTGACCCGACTACGGCACTACATAAATATATTATAATTTATGGGTTTTCATTCATATGATATGTAAATAACATAGGCAACCAGAAGCTCTTAGCAATATTAAATCAAAGTGTCGGTTTGGTTCAATCAAAGATTCAAGATAAAGGAGAATATTTTTGTCCTCGCTTGATGTTGAGATCAAAGGCAGATGGTTTGATAGAGAAGGTGACTTGTCCGTAGACTTGGACAGGACTTTCATCATAATATGTATTACGATGTAAGTCCTGTCCAAATATACGGACGACAACGATACGAAATCGTATGTTGGTTTTCTTAGTGTGGACCTGTTACACTGTTTTTACTTCATACAATTATATGGTATGTATAATTATATTTTAATTACCAACTCAACTCGAGTGTTTATATTGAAGAGTATTGCTTATTATCCGTTCTATATTGTTTAGAAAATAGTGAATCTGTATTTTGACTGAGAAATGTTACTTATTTCGATGCTCTATAAATAAAGGAACATCTTTCTCTGATATGAGATGATATGACCATGAATGAATTTTGTACGACAAAATGCTCCCCAAGCCAATACATGGATGAATTTAATTATAGACAGCAAATTCATTCATTTAACTCTAACATTATCAAACAATATCTATCAAGCAACAAACACATATAATACTGAGTATATAATTGTATGTAAAGATTACCATTTTTCCAAGTATAAATATCGTTAAGCAAACCTTTATTAAAATTGTATAATTGTTTGGTTGAATATCATCTTAAGCTTTATGTAAAAATCCTTTAATACATATAGAAAGTTCTTAGTACCCTATTGCGTTGGTTATACCTAATTATTGCCTCAATTAAATAGAAAGAGCGTCAATAGTAAGTAAATATCATATAAGTATAATATTGTATATAAGAGCACCCTATACTATGCATTCAAATACATATTTAGCAGTACATGGAAAAAACTAAACTGGTTGAAATATTTCTCACAACCGCAGTTAGTATTTAGGTCAAAACTACCTAAAATAACGTCAAAATTAAATATATTAACAGATCCCTGCTTACGGGGAAATTGAAGAATAGTTACTTGTGTAATGTTTCACTAAAACTTGTTTAAAATGGACGACTATAAATAACAATTACACATCCTACTTTCTAATCTATATAATAGGTATGTTATATTAGGAGTAACATCATTTGTATTGAATTAGAGTTGTAAAGCGGGTTAATAATGTTAGCAATGGCTTGAGTATATCAGTCTAACTATTAATTTCAAATAACCGTGGAAGTAACCTGCAGCTTATAAAATATTTCTAAACAGCTTATCTTTAACTCTTAACTCTAATTTCATGAAACTTTTGCATAAGATAACTTACACCTGCGCTGACTTTATCTTTTTCCGCGAGTGGCGTCGTAGCTGCAGGCGTTTCTGACGTCTTCTCTTCGGCTTTTCGGTCTTTCAACGCTTTGAGAAGCTTCCATTTGCTCCCAACAGGAGCATCCTGCTGAGGCGGAGGCTCTTCAAGAGGAAGAGAATCTTGATGAATTTGTGGCATATCATAGTCATCATCTAGTTCGTCACCACTTTGAACTGGACTATCGGGTCCTGAAGTTTCTCCTGAACCGGAATCCTCAAATGACTTATCATCATCGGATTCCCTGTCTTGTATATCATCTATTGTTTCTTCGATCACTGGAAAAGTTGTTATATCTTTCCAAGTATCTTTTACTGGAGATTCGTCATACTTTTGTTTAGTTGTTGCTGTCTTTAGTTTAAGTTCCCTCAGTACAAAAGACATTTTTTCTTTTAAATATTCACCTGAGTCTTCGTCTATTTCGTCAATTTCTGGCACTTTCGGCACGGTCAGTTGCCGCTCAGCCTCTAATTGAGACTGGTGCTCCATTTCTTCTAATTTCCTTAGTTCGTAACAATACCATTCATCCTCAGAATCGATACTGTCCTCAGTACTCTGTCGCCTGGAAGACACTCGGGATCCACTCCTCCAAGAATGGGTACTTCTACTATCGTCATCGTCATGTTTATTTGGTATTTCCAAACTTTGCTGATGTCGTGGTTGAAACTTGTTTGGTAGACCTCGAGTACTCTGTATGGATGGACTTCTTTCTGGTAAGTTATTAGAGTCTTCATTTAGGGTTAATGAATTATTTACCACTTCAGGTGGACTTGGTTTACGAATTCTCCTTTCTTTTTGTTGATTCACAAATTCCTCGCTTATTTCTTCTTGTTGTTCTGCCTCTCCTTTCGGAGGAGAAATGTCGTTTAAATGTTCGTCTGAGACTGATGTTGACTTACGTAGACGATATTTACCTAACGCTCTCGAAACTGCAAATTCTTGCGAGCTTCCACTATACGATTTATTACTTTCGCTTAATCCTTCATCGGAAACGTTTGAAGTCTTTTTCACGTCTCCAATAGTAGCAAAAAGAGACCCAGGAGATTGATTATCTTCCTTTTCATCTTCTTCAAATAAGTCGACATTGGATATATCCGTGTCAATGTCCAATTTTTCTAATTTCGGTATGTTGTCTTTTTTCATTTGACTAACTCGTGCAAAATGAAAGTCGATATCATCACTTTTATCTCTCGGTATAACACTACTGGCTGCTGTTAACTTTTCAGGTTCTTCTATTATACATTCAGTATCATCGTCACGAAATTCCATTTCTTGCTCTTGTATTCGCTCTTGTATCATTTGCTGTTGTTCTACAATTTCTTGATTGTTTATCTTTCTTTTAGGTTTGGGTGCTACTTTTGGGAACATGTTACCTTCATGTGTAGAGTCCGAAAATACGCTATCACTATCCTCTGACTGAGCACTGGATCGACCCCCGGACCATTCAGTTTCAGATGTCTCTGGGTCTGATAGTGATTGATGACTAGCTTGTTGCTTTCGCCTTGCTTTTTGTAACAAACCAGACATTGAAGCCACCAAATGATATTTCTTTTTCCTTCTTTGCGCAGATAATATCCTTTCTTTTAATGTTTTCTCTTGCTGAGGTTGTTCTACTGTATCAACACCAGAAGGTAGCGAGTGTGATCTATGTTTTTTAGGCAAATGCAAATCTGGGAGCCAGTGACTCATCGATGACATAGCGGACTTTAGTGATGAAGTCCGCTTTGGTTTTTTGGGCTGTTTATCTTGAGTCTTGCCTTTATAGTTGTTGGATATCGATAAGTAGCCTGACTCAGAAACAAGTATACCACTTGACTCAACATATTGCTCTTTTCTCGTTTTACTATGTTCAGGTACAGCGTCTTTGTCGAAGCCTTGATTTTCATACATAACATTACCATTTCGTTGATCGTATTGTTGTTGTTTAAAGTATTCCTGTTGTAGTTGATTTTGAAATTGTTTTCTTTCAGTTATACTCAAGGAATGTGATTTCAAGCTCGATGTTTCCATTGAACTGGTCGGGGATCTACTGCCACCTTGCCACGAGATTTGATCATCTAAAGATGTTCTTTTAGGCGAATCATACCTAGTCGATGTAGGGTAATACGAGAGAGCATCAGTGAGATTGCCGGGAGGATATCCAGCGCGATGTCCTTTATAACCATTTTGATAAAAGTGTGGATCATTCGGGCCCATCGTATTAGCTCTAGTCAGGGGTCGTTTGTTGGCATTCGCCGCCGACATGACTACAGTTTGTGCATGATAACTAGGTTCCGGTGGATAAGAATCCACTGCGGGCCTCGCAACAGATTCAGAAATTTCATTTCTATCTAATAATTCGGAAAAACTCCTATCCTCAGATAACATTCCTCTCGGAGTACTATACACAGTTGTGAAAATTGGTTGCCTATTACCAGCTACGGAATATATTGAAGGGGCTTCGTTTCCGTAATAATATTCCCCAATATTGCTTATTTGTGTCATTTGATCTGTTACTGAATATGGAATATCGGTTTTTATGTAATCGATATCCACTTTTCCTTGCAATTTACTCAAATCTCTAGAGCTAATGTCTTTCGTCATGATATCTGTCTTTCGTAAGTTGTAATCGCTCTTTAAGTTTGTCCCTTCATAAAGATAAGAATCCACAAGCGTTTCTATATACGGTTTCGGTTCGACCTCATACGACATTCTTTGTATTGGTTGTGGGGAAGGATCTCTCATTTTATGAGAATCGTGACTTCCATGCGTAGTAATTCTTCCCGTTTTAGGTGAACCTGGACTTTTTTCTAAACTTGACCATCCACTCATAGATGATAATCCTGAATCAGATTTTGCAGCTACAATATTTGCTGAATCCCTCTTTACGTGCTTAGGCGAAGTTTTCGGTGACTTTGGAGATCTGGGACTTAAACGCATACCATCATGGGGCATAGCGCTACTTGTAGATAACATTGGTTGATGAGCCACCAGCTCGTTGTTATTTTCTATTGATGGAAACCCGTCTGTTCCACATGGTGGAGCCGGTGGTGGGGGACTCGGAGATTTTCTTAGCCTGTTATCTTCATAACTTAATTCATTAGTACTAGGTCCGTTGTATATTTCGTGAATTGACATGGGAGAGAGTTGTTCTGAACCACCTGATTTATAAATCTCGTTTAGAGGCTGAGATAGGCCTTTGTTAGAAAAATAATTTTGTCTGGAAGTGTCTGTTATTTGATACGGAGAACTATATTCAAATCTTTCCCTTGAAATAGCACTGGGTGATTTGGACGCTTTAGCTGCATTTATCTCAGCATTGGCTACAGCCGAACTATATGCCAGACGCCCAGTTACAGTCGTATAAGGTTCTGTAGTAGTTCTCTCTGGGACAAACTTTCGACGAGGAGACAGAGTTGGTGGCAAATAATCTATTGTTCTATCCGTTACATTATCAGTTAGTGACAACCTAGATGGGGATTTCTCTCTCACAATAGAATCTTTAGGCGCCGCTAACATAAAATCATCAAAGCTTTTCATCATGTCGTTAATAGCCCAATTGTCACCACCTGAATAGACGCTTTTCAGTTGTTCATTTATTATATTGCCATCTTCAACCAGTGCTTTTGCTTCTATTTCCCTGTCATGTTTTGATAGTTTTGTTTCAGGACTAAGAAGCCTCGTTTTCAAGTCTTTTAACTCTCTGGAATCTTTGTGTAATTGTGTTGTCAATCTATCTAATTCATGTAATTTATCTACTGTAATTTGATCTATTGTACTTAAAGCAGACAAATGTACCAAATCTCTTTCACTAATTACAGGTCCACCTTTTAATCCGCAGTAATCTTTATAGTCTGATGAACTGTATATTTGTCTAGAGCTTGTTGGCATCATTTCTATATCTGGTTCTTCTGGAGCTTCCCAAATCATATCTAATTGTGATGGTGGCCTAGACGTTTCATCGCAAACTAAATCATCACGATAGGCTTGATTTAAGCTCTTATAAAATGCTTCGTTTGATTCCATTATCTCTTCTTGATGGTCTAATAATACTGAACTTCGTCCAATATCTAAGCCTTCTTCTATGCCATCTTCGACAGTGCCATTTCCTAATATTTCTCTGATCACTTCTAACCGAGTGATGGGATCTCTGGCACTGACAGTTCGGCATGTGTAAAATTCCAGTAAAGTTGATATCACACCCTGTTGATCGGCGAGCAACGTCTCCAATCGCTCGAGACGTTCCCACATCCTGACATATTCTTGGCTGAGCAGGTCGAGCGCTCGCCATGCATATTTGAGTTCTGTTTCGAGAATATTGAGACGTGTGCCGAGGCGTTCCATGTAGTCGCTGATGATATAGTCGCCGGAGTAGGGGGGCAAGTCGGGAGGAAGCGCGAGGGAGCCGCAGTCGTCCATATCGACCTCGGCAACCCCATTCCCGCCGTCCTCGCTTTCCTCCATCCCGCCGCTTGCGCCTGCCCCAGCATTGTCGTGGATATCGCGCATCATCTTCGGATCGGACAGTGGGTTGCACATAACATTTTGCACTATGAGTCATCCCATATCGTTTTATTGTTCACACTTTCGACTCGAAACAGTCCTGTGCCACTGACAGTCCTCACTAAAGTCATTGTACCACACTGAATGTTCAACACGTCATATTGTTAATTTTAAAGTTCACTTTCTAAATCTATTAATATCTGTTTTCAACACTTTTAAAATGTATACTTTGTACTTCGACGGAATGAAATTGATAACTAGTTTACATCAAAAATATACTTTGAGTTACACTTATCACTTTACTGCAACAAGAAAGATTTTCGTTAGCGGATGTCGGGTTCCACTGGTTTGGGCATAAGACGGCTTATGTGCACACCAGTGGGCGGGAGGCAAAGGAATACCTCGGCGGAAAATGTAAACTTTGTAGCCTGCGCGACCCAATTTTCTTGACGGAAATGTTCAAAATATATTATGGTCGAGTTTTCTTAAAATAAAGTTTACATGTTCCTGTGTGAGGCAGCTAAGCGGTTCGTATTTGATTCCACGTGAGCAAATGCATCTCAGAGGTGGAAGGTGTCGCTCGGCTAGGGAAGGAAATAGGATGGACCGAAAGGAAATCAGAGCCGAGTCCCACCACCGCCTCGCTTAAATAAACCGTAGGACTTATTGGATTAGGACAGTACCATTGTTACAAGTGGTAAACAAAACTCCGAAATATTTGTTGCCTAAATTTATGTGTATTTATTTACATTACAAGAAAGCCACGTTTTCCTCCATATAAACTAAATAAATGAAGAACGTCTATAGGGCAATACGTGACTGGATCACTAAGGAGGAATGCCTTTGATACCACATAGAGGAATATTTGAAAGAGCGTGTATATTACACAATCTACGTCTATCTAAACAATGTGCGTCGACGTTTTGTCATATGATAAATACTTCGTCCTAGAAATATTCCTATAAGTCTAGTCCAATAATACGTACGCAAATATTACATGCCGTCCTTCATATATGTTTTCATTTTTATTAAATACCGATGTCTCAGTTATGTGACGTAAGAATATCAACGCTGTTCTAATTCTCGAGGGTTCATTATTCCGTTTATTACTAAGATTGTTTTTGATGAAATTGTATGGAGGAGCGTCATCGTGTCGTTATTTTTTATATGACTTTAATAATATTTCTATAGCATTTTCATCATTGTTGGAAAAGATGATAACACTTCAATAAAATGATAACTTTTTCCATGTCGTAGAACACTCGAGAGTTAAGGAAGCTTCCAAGTCGTTAGTCCCATCTATATGGGTAGGTACAAATAAAATGGCTCCTACGATCGAATAAACAATAATGCCTTATCGATGGAACAAGGCGTTTTGATTTCTTTACATTTAGAGTTGTCCAAGAATCGGTTCTATATCGAAAGAATTTTGTTTTTCTTTTTAACGAAACTAAATATATTTTGAGGTTTCGTAAGTAAGGTAAATAATGTAACGAAGTGTCGATAACGTCTAATAATGTAATGAAGTTCGATTATATTTTATAAATAAATATATCTTTGAACAGTCGCAGTTTTTTTTTTCTCTCAGAAATAAATTCATAAAAATTCTACATGAGCATAGAACGTTTATTTCGATCACTTGTAAAAACTATTTTCAACTATCTACTCAAAATTACCATCTCATCGCAACTTTTATTAACAGTTTCCAAATTAAAAGAAAACGCACTATAAACACCGCGACGAACATTAATTTGGTAACTTCCAAAAACATTCCGGAACTCGAAGATCGCTAAAGTAAACCTCCAATTCGAGGAACGAGCTTTACGGCTGCCAATGCAAAGTAATCACCAACCAATTGTCTTTCTCCTCACGCAACCTAAATTGGTGGCAAAAGACCGACACAACGTTAAAACTGGTTGGAAAGCTCCAATTGTAACTATTGGATACTCTCCAAAATCTACCAAGGAACTTTTGCTCAACACTAATTGGATTTGTAGACCTCTATCTATGGGACAAGGATAAGAATTCCACTGGGTATTATTTCACTGTTAAAATTATCTATATTCATTCTAAAAATAATGTAAAGCTTGAATTTTTGGCCACTTGAGGAAGATAGCAGGTTTTGAATTGGTATTTTGTAGATCAAAAAACAGGGATTATCATCTACCTAGCCTTTTCCCAACTATTTTTAGGATCGGCTTCCAATCTAACCTTTACGTGGAGCGACTGCCTATCTGACCTCCACAACTCTGTTACTAGGTAACACGATACCCCTTGGTAAGACTGATTGTCAGACTTTCGGGCATCTGTTGTCTTTCGTTAAGGGTTATCGTAACGCTTGTCAAAGGACCAACAGCTTAACGTGCTTTTCCCATCCACGGACCGACCGCGGCAAGCGTAGCTTCACTTGATCGATCGACCGTGCGGCTGTTATTACTTAGCCACAAAAAACAGGAATGTGACCTTAATTTACTAGATTATGAATTTACAAAGTATTGTTATCCCTTTACCAAACACACGCATGTACATTGTACATAATATATGTAATAAAAGCTTTTTCTCAAACATGCTTGAAAATTTGAGCATTATTTTGACAACTTTCTTCGAGATACATCGAAATTGCTGTACTAGCTAAATACATTTGAGCAGCGGCCGGCAGAAGTTGTATGAAAATCCATATCTGTCGTGGTTTAGCAGCCTAATAAAATACATAGTAAACTCATATCTATCGTGTAATTTAAAAATGGAACGATCTTTTACTCCGAAACATGGCAACCAAGGAGGTAACTTATCAAAGGTTTTATTTAAATTTCGAACTGGCTTGCAAATAGAAAGCTGTTTATTGAAAAAAAAAACAAATGAACACTTTAACACGGGAAAAATTATTGTTGTTCGTTGTTCGTCATCGATTTTAAAAAGTAAGTAATTGTATTTGACAAAAAAGTTCTGCCTAGGTACTACTTAGTTTTAATTTCCGCGCATTATTTGAGAAACTATCAAGTACTATCAAGCCTTGGCAATAACTAGGCATTGATGGAACGGCTTCGCCTCGGCCCATATTTACTTGTTCGTCCCTCAATGCCTCTTTTGCTGGCAGCTGCAGTAATGTACTATTGCCAGCGACTTCGTCTGCGTGAAATTTCATGTTCCCCCGACCAACCCCGTCGCATCGTATCGCCTCCCGCGTTATTACTTCGTTTTCGCTTAGCGTTCTGACTTTTTTCTATTTGGTCGGCTCCTAAAAGTCCTGGCGTGTGTTGAATAGCCTTCAACAGAATGAATTGGGCTAACAAACGCAAAAATAATTTTTCAAATCCGACTATCAGTTCCAGAGTTCAGCACGTGCAAACAAACAACAAAATAAAAAACAAACAAACTTTTCAGCTTCATTATTTGTGACAATATATATTTCGTACATGCAAAACTTAACAAGGCCATCGCTTCTGCAACTCAGAGCAAAGAGGTTCAAGCTCACGTGAGAAATAATCCAATAATGATCAAAGGTACGATACTTCAACTTGAGTATTCAATAAGGATTGATGGACCTACTAATATTACTGAAAGTAAAGAGCTTTCGGTAACAAGCAACAATTCGGTAAGCCTCGATGCGTGCGCATAAAGTTTTGCCGATACTTGAAGCAATATTCGAAGTAAGAGTACTTGTAAATGTAACGTATTACGTGTTGGCAGTCACGTATGCCCGTGGCCTCTTATAAACAATTATTTTATCATGGTTTCTGTGATTAAACGCGTATAAGGAAAATTTATAGAGTGAGCTGTAATATATTACTGGGGACTAGTCAAGTATTACAAAGATTCATCTGCATTTTTATCGTGACGTTTGTGGTATGTTATCATTTTCTATTATTAGGTATACAGGGTGGAAAATTACCCATTACATAGCCGTCAACTACGCATTCTGTAAATCAAACTAAGTAACATTGCATAAAAATAATTGCTGGGACTTTAATTTTTTGGTGTGAAAACTTGCTGTTTGCGGTAGCAATGTAACACGACGCAACACGTCGTGCTTATGGGTGCATGCTACGGTAAAAAACTTGTTTTCGTAAAAAAACGTCAGTAAATGTTGGAATTTTGACCTTCAATATCTCCGCAACCAAATGGTTCCCCAGTACGGGGCATGTAAGAAAAAAAAATTACAATGACGACTATAAGTGGCTTTCGGCTTCGTTGAGTGCCTTTTTACACCCGACAATAACATGAATATTGACATTATTCGCTTCACGTTTATGAACTTCACATCTGGATGTAAAATGAATGAGACGAGAATGTACAGACGCCAGCACATCAAGCTACTACAATCTGTCAATTTTTTTTAATAGATTTCAACTTTATTCCTAAAGCATAAGGTTTGACAGTTTCGGGTAGCTTGATGTGCTGGTGTCTGTACATTGTGTTAAGAACCTGTTAAGTTTTAGGACATAATATTTTATATTTGTAGCGAACTATGCTCGGAGTCTCTTTGAAGGATAAAATCAGGAAAGAAATTATCCAGAAAAGAACCGGAACTACCGACATAGCTTGCAGAATAAGCAAAATGAAGTGGCAGTGGGCTGGCCATGTCTGTCGAAGGACCGATGGCCGGTAGAGCAGACGAGTCCTGGAGTGGAGATCGCGTATCGACAAGCGTAGTGTGGGACGCCCCCCAGCGATGGACGACCTAAAGAAGGTGGCTGGGGTAGACTGGATGCGGAAGGCGAAGGACATGGTGTTGTGGCGCCGTCTGGGAGAGGCCTATGTCCAGCAGTGGACTGCGATAGGCTGAGTTGATTGATTGATTATTTTATTATTATTATTTATTATTTTATCATTATTGATTATTGATATACATTCAAAGTAAACTTGGTTATTATTCAATAAAATCTTGAACTTCGTTTACACCAAAATAGACCTGCCATAAAGTACGATACACAAAGTGTTGGTGAACGATTTTTGTACAGGTGCCTTTTCTATTTCAACCCTTACCGTGGTCACACATAAATCTTACATGTCAACCTTACAGAGAATTTATGAGACCGTCGCTCTATTAACTTAGGGTGAAAAATGTTGTTAACATGTTACTTATTTAAAAAATTCAAAAAGAATGTTCGAAGAAGAAAGGGCTTCAAGATATTTAACAGTTTTTCTGCTTCATTTATGTATTCAAGAATTTAGAGCACTCACAAAATGCTCACCATTAACGCGATAAAACGGTAAATATTCATGTTAATCCTGCCACAGTAGTGTTTTATTCGTGGCATGGCTAATCGTTTTAGTGCCTCAGTTTCTAGAAGGATTTGGTAAAAGTAAGTGGGTTGATATAGCTATAGAGTGAAGATGAGGTGCGAAAGTTTGCGACTGTTTTATGTCGCGTTTTAGAAGTAGTAAAACGGGACATAAAACAGCCATGCAAATTCAGTTTCACTTTTAAATATTTGCCTGGAATTAGTATACAACTTTTGCCTGCTGCTTCGCCCACGAGATGATTGGAACGGGAACGTACCTTACCTATATGAGAAATACTGTCCTATGTCCTAATACATATAATGATATATCCGTGAGCCAATTTTCATTCAAATCCATTCAGCCGTTAAGAGACTGCATAGAAACGAAAGAAGCGCGAAGAAAACAAGAACAACGTTATTATGATAATAGATAGCGCCACGTGCCTTTCGAATCATGATTGAATTTTATTATATTAGAAACTTTAGTTTTTTTTTTAATTTAAGCCTAATAGTGTACAACCTGAATCGATTATCAAATTCTAAATTAACGCAACTGAAGCCGCGGGCAAAAGCTACAACTAGAACTAGTTTCATGTACAATGTTCATTGCTTTTATTTTCTAAAGTTAGTCTGTATACTTATTGTGGTCACGGATAATCTGCTCATGCCACAAGCGTAATTCACAAAGTTAGTTTTAGTTTTCAAATCCATTCTTACTAAACATCAACTATATCCGACGTTCCTGCATACTTATCTCTTTTGTTGACTGTACCAAACCTTACACACACGAATATATTACATAAAAATGCAAGGGTAATCGATGTTATTTTTCTAAATAAAACCGCTTTCTACTGTATGCAACAGAGCAAAAAGAATCAACAAGCTGCAGATTAAATTCCTTTAAAAAAACCGTCAATTCCAAGGCACAATGCAATAAATCATAGGAGTCGCAGCCAGTCCAGTTTCCAACCACAAATGGAGTAGGGATTAATACGCCAGCGTGCAGCTGTTGGCATTCGTTCAAACACGCCAGATGTTACTTCACGCTTGAATCAAAACTACTGGAACGATCTGGTACACTTTATACTCACGGAAAATTATGGAAAAATGATAATTATAATGTAATCGTCGAAAGAGATGATAAGTTGGTACTTGATGGAGCAGTTTTAAATTATAACAATCTATAATACTAAGACGAACTGCTATTGATTGAGCTAAGAACCTATTTTGAAGGTAGAAAGAAAGAAAAATGGTTTATTCTGCACAAACAAAACGCACATTACAAATAAAATAAATTAAAAAAAGACATACTAGACGTATACGCGACGAAGACGTGACGTAGAGTAGGCGATAGGAAGATAAAAACAAAAGGACAACTAAATCCTGGCAACAAGTCGGAAATTAATCAAGCCTCAAGGAATATTACGACAATATTATAGTCATAAGTCGTAGAAAAGATTGAACAACCCTGATACAAGAAGGATTTTGAAACCAACATTCAGAATGTCATTCAAGCGGCAAGAAGATTAAAACAGATCCAGAACAAAATACTGCCACTGTTGCCAAAATTTCTGAAAGTAATCAGCTCCCAAGAGATATTTTGTCATTGCATCTTTACATAAGTTCTGGAGTTTTAACAGCCGTTGCTTTCGTACATAATATTTCACAATACAGACTTGCTGTACAACTTAATCATTGCAGATGCTAGAGATTATTAACAACGCGACAGGATGCAGTAGTTGGCAGTTGTTCAAATGTAGCAGATGTCACGCCTTGCACTCGAGATTGTTCCGTAGTGAGAATGTTAAGAGCATATTTAATGTAGCCGGTTTCTGGGGTGAGATTTTTCATGTCTTTGTTGGTGTTTTGTATTTTTAAATGTATTCTAGAGCCACAATTACGTAATACACTTTCTTTCACAATGGAAAGGATTTTGAAGGAAATTCCTAATCCAAGGCTTCATATGTGTGAAAAATTCATCAGCTCGACGACGTAAATAACGCAATGAATGTTATTGAGTTGGCAAAATGAAAAATATTGCAATATTTTGTGTGTGGGGGGGATGATAAGAAAAAATGATTTGTCGTAGAATTGCCTGGTTTAAGTGACAGTTTTTCTTCGTAAAACCAAAACCTACTTACGTAAGCGATCGCAAACGCGACTTCTTGGGTTCGCTCCTCAGGGGGAAAATAAGAATAGTGGGGGTTACTGGGTTTTTCCGGAGCGAAGGGTTCTTAGAGTAGAAATCCTATCAACATTTACTCTTAAATAAATAAATTAGGTAGCTGGTTCAAACTGTGCACATCCTCATCACAGTTTCATTTTATTTCTTTCAGGTAAAAAGATATATATTTTAAGAAGATTTATATTTGATAAGTTATCAACAAAGAGCCCTTATCATCATTCATCATTCTCCTGCCCTCGGCGAAACATGTCTTTTTCATCCATACTTCTCTCTTAGTCGTCATCTCGGTAGTCACCGCATTTTAGCCTTAACACTATCAATATCAAAACCTCAATTTTACGTAATACGTTTAAAAAACTTTCCAAACAGCGCACGTCGAACTCCATATAATATTATTTACACTTTTGTTTAAGTTTACCGGCGAAGAAAAACAATATTGATTTAGCGAGTACGTACCCACAAAGGCGTGAACACACAAATTGAATAAATTATCCCCAGTACAAGTTAAGGGTACTTTATCGACCTCAGGATCGTAATTCAAGGTTATAAAGTAGTTGTATTAAACGTTTAAATTGTTTTCAAGTACTTTAGGATTAACATCATTTTTTTTTTGTAATCTTAAAAGTTCTACATAAATCTTGGACTAAATTATATTAAAAAGTTCAAGTTATAGTTATCATGAGAAATAATAATGCTTAATGATATATCTATAGGCCTACGCAAGTAGGAATTAATGTAACATGGAACATTATAGGTTAATAATAATAAAGATTGAATGACAATAAATTGATTATACAATTGTTTACATCTGGAATTTTTCAGTAGCAACCCGAAGTCTGGATTTGTGCCTGGTTGATGGCAATAGGCTCGCCCCTATTACTTGGGGCTTAAAGATCACTGGTGAAAGAACCCTTCAGGGATAAAGGCGTGTTACGTAATAAATATTAAGCAAAAGCATGAACCTCTGCACAATGTACACCTAACAACAAAAGTAATAAAGAAGTAACTTTCACAAAATACAATTGATGTTCATTCACTGCCCTATCTAAGATCGGAGAATAAACACATAAGGGTTCCTACGTGTTCGATCAATAAGATACATGTGTGTTGACTGTTCCTATTGAAACGTTTTGTGGTATTTCCTGAACATTTTCCTTTAAAGTTGGCAAGTCTACACATTGCAGGCGAAAGTTAAATGGGCCAAATAATGTTCTTTATGATAGGGTAGTAGTTGAAAATACGCTTTTATTTGGAGTTCGCGTAAGTATGATTCGGTTTTATACGGTAATTTGTTCGTGTTTATGTTTTTATGTCCACCTTAGATATTGTCAGATACGTAGGTTAAAATTATTCTAGTAATCAATGTCAATCAAATTCCTAAACACTACATAGTTTGTATTTAATAGGTTATTCTATCTTTTTTGTAGACACACGCAATGAGCGTTTTACAAAAGTAACAAACGCAGAAACACGCTACAGTTTTATACCTAAACGTGAAACGTCATTTGTCTTCTGTAAACCGTTGGAAAATAGACGGCGCAATTTCAACTTCCACGCTCATAAAAAATCTCGCATTTCCCCGCACTGAGGCTGTTCAAATAGCAAAAAAGTTTCAAACGTGGAAACAAGTGAAAAAAAAACCGTTTGTGAGGTAAGTATGTATAAGCGGGGAATGTCAACAAAACGATTTTGAGCTTGAGTGTACGTCGCCGTCGGTCGCCAGCATATCGCCGACTCATGTCCATTTCATTCAGTCGAAACGTTTTTCACACCCAGTTTTTCGCAGGTTACGGAAAAAATTTTTTTCACTATCGTACTGATGGGATCACGTAGCAGGATTGGCTTCTAATAAAATCCGTTTTTGGATCGAGCTTTAGTGTTCGACGAAATTTATGGATTTCAATCGCGAAAATATGCAAGTATATATCCATATCCATGAAGAGGGATGTGTGCTCCGGTTTATCGGTGCAATTTTTCATGTGTGTTTTTGTATGAACGATTTTTCCATTCCTATCGGCTGCAGATATTTTGACTATCAGAATAGAAGTGTCAAATTGAGATTATTTATTGGTTTAGTTACTTTTTAACCGACGAAAAAAAGGAGGCGGTTCTCAAGTCGACGTGTATATTTTTCATGTTTCACTTGGATGTAGGTGTGTTTGAACACATCAACGTCAACCTCTTCTTTAAAAGGTTAGTTTATCTTCACTTTGAAAATCCAAACCTTGTTATGTTAAATACCGAATTCACTTACAAACCGTCCATCCTATATCCATGACGTAACGGCACACCTTTTACAAAATAAACGATCTCGCCACGTATCTAAAATTTTCCTTCGTTTCAAAAAAAACCCTTTTGATAAAAACGGGTTCAGGAATCGGCTTTGACACGGTGCCCCAGGCTGTCAGATCCCCTCATCCATCGGGACCCGTCCCTTTGCTAACGTTTTTCTCCACATGTAACAATATAAACCAAGCATCTCATTCGGGAATGTCAGCAATACTTCTAAAACGGTAAATGACGGGAAACGTTTTAAAATTCGTGTTAAGTGTTGGTTTGACGGTGTTTTGTTTTTAGTCTATTATACTATTTACTTACAGACGCAAGCACATCAAACTGTCAAATTTCCCCTATCAACCTTGAACCTAATCCTTTAGCGATAAAGTTGAAAATCGATTGTAGTAGCTTGATGTGCTGGGGTCTATACATTTGCACTTTATATAATTACTACTAAAGCATAATAAGCTATCATTAAAAAAAAACTATTTTTTTCGGATTTTTGTCTTCATTAGAACTGGCGTAATGTGTGTGTTACTGTACACCTCTACCTAACCCCTCGGGGATTAAAAGAGTGATATTATGTTATTTTGTGAGTCAGTGTTGATTGAATAAAAATGTCCCATACATTTGCGAAAAACTAAACAGTTCTGTTTATTTTTTCGCGATACTTAACTATGTTCGTGCCATGCAAAAAGTGGTGATATATTTGTGATACACGCTATAAACATAGTATAAAACAATATCGCTTTTCGTATTTATCTATGAGATCTTCTTAACTACACGAAGGATTATGATGCGGTTTTTACCAATATGCAGAGAATTTATTCTGGAAGGTTTATGTGTATAATATATTTCTATTTAACTTAGGTATGGCACTGATATCTCAACGGTTTGATATATATCACCACATCAGAAGATGGCAACCGGACGAAGCAATTTATATAACTATCCACTACTTCAATTACGACCACACGGACGGCATGCTTAATTGCAGCAAATATACCACCCGAAAATTTCTTAGACTAGCTTCATTTGATCCATAAATAAAATGTAATAAAAGATAAAACATTAATTATGCTTCGTAATCTCGTCCTCATTGTATACTTTGTAGTTTGCACTCGTGCACACTTGCTAATCACATTATTTTAAAGATGAAAGGCTTCATCATAAAAAAAAAAGAAGAAAATAAATGTTATCTGTAGTCCAGTCGTTGGCGCCCTCTCCTGACATCTGTCAATCATTGTACTTTTTTGTGCCGCGCGCTGATCACGTTTCCGTTTAAAAAGTCCAGTAAGATTCTAACAAGATGGGAAAACATCGAAGAAAACGAGACGAGGAAATGAAGGAGCTGAACAAACGTCTGCGAGAATTAGAGAATCGCTTGAAGAAGCGAAAGCGGAGTCATCGAATCCCCGGTAAGTTTTTCGATCTAGGTAGGTACCTACAAGATGTCGGCAGTTGAAAAAATGTACCCAAGATTACATTGGATGCCGTAATACGCACAGCAGTCTCTAGAGTTTCACGAGAGGTTACCCTTGAGAACGTAACTGTGCCGTATACTTACACAAGAACGACATCACAAGAGCTGCCACGTGGGGGTAGCCGATGATCTAAGTTCAGTGTTAAGAAACATGTTCCCACTGCATCCCCTGAGCTAGCACGAGAGGCTAGCCGTGGATTTATATTCAAGCAGTCTGGAACCTAACTTAAATTATTCTTCGTAGATGACTACGAAGCCCGCTTCAGTCCCAGTCACAGTCGCTCCAGTCCCAGTCGCTCCAGTCGAACACGCTCGAGAAGCCGTGTGTCACGCGACCGAAGCCGTGTGTCAGGCGACCGAAGCCGACACAGTCGGACTCGGAATAGGCGAACTCCATGCCGTCAATTATCACCTACTCCGTCACTCCTGTCTACATACAGCCGTCCTGTTACACCTATCAAAGACAATCAGAAGGAGGCCGAGAGGGAAATAATACCTGTACCCCAACCTGAAGCGTTACCTCCAATTATTGAAAGTCTACTCGGAGATGAGGGGGTACAATCAACCACTTCACCCATGGAACTGCACGATAGTCTGGCAACAAGGTGGTCAACAATAATGATAAACGGGCTTAACATGGAGACAAAACAGAACATATTAAAGAAATACGAAACACCCATGAACTGCAGCCTGTTGAACCCACCTAAGTTAAACGAGGAAGTAGCAGCTGCAATAAATGAAAGTGCAGTCAAACGGGACCAGAAGATCAGAGGACAGCAGACTACAATGGCTGCTGCCATTATGTCTGTTGGCAAAGTCCTTAATTGTTTAATAGTGTCCCAAGGGTGTGCAGACCAAATTGAGACGTTAAGTGACGCAGCTAGACTAATGTGTGACATTTACCATGATCATTGTGTCACACGGAGATCCCTAATCCTACCGGGCCTTAACAAGGAAATGAAGGAATTAATGGAACAAACACCAGTATCTGAATACTTGTTCGGAGATAAGCTTCAAGATAAGTTTAATGCCATCAAAGCTGTCAAAAAGTCAGGACAAGAGTTGAAAAATACGCCTGCACGGCAGCCTACAAGACCAAAAAATTTAAACTTCCGGGGCCCACAACGACAACAGTTCTCGCGTCCGAGTGGGCAGAAGACAGGACTGAAGCGGAACAATCTTGTGAAACCAGCGACACGCCTGAGGCGTTCACCACCGAAGCACCATCCTCGTCGACGGAACCAGGATCGTCGCTGGAACCAGGATCGTCGTTAGCCCAGGTACAAACCGGTAGATTACAGTATTTTGCTGAAGTCTGGAAGAGTATTACTACCAATCCAACTATACTTGAGTGGATCAAAGGCTATAAAATACCTTTCACTGATCTCCCAATTCAAACTTCCATTCCTAGGAATAGTAACTTCAGTCAGAAAGAAAATAATCTTATTTCTATAGAAATTAATAATCTCTTACAGTTAGGTGCTATAGAAAAGTGTTCCCCTGTAGATAATCAATTTTTATCTAGTATATTTTTACATCCAAAATCAGATGGCTCCTGGAGATTCATATTGAATCTCAAAAATCTTAATGAGTATGTAACTACATACCACTTTAAACTGGAAGATTTAAGGACAGCAACCAAGCTTATGACCCCAGGCTGTTTTTTGGCAACAATAGATTTGAAGAATGCATATTATTTGGTACCCATAAAGGATCGGACGTCACTAGGTAAGTTAGTCCGATCTGTATAATTATATTGGATCGCTTCGCCCAGAGCTAAGAGTAGGCCACCCCGTTCCGTCTCGTGGACTCCATAAGCGGACTATCTGATTATATCTGTCGGATGTCCGGACTCAGCCAGTACATAGATAGCATCGTATTGCTAAATTATATAAGTTATATCTTGTATATCGTCATAACCCTCTTCGTATAAATTTATTTCTTTATACATCGTGTCATAAACATTTCGCATGAGTTCAGAACATGATTTTAAACCCACCAGCGTTGAAATTTTTCGTCGGTTATTATAAACAATAAACTATTCCATACATTTTGACGTGTAAGTGTAAGTATTGCACTTTTGTTTGAAACGGCAGATTGTTTTAAACCGTGTATTTTATAGTTCAAAATTTTTATAATCCTAAATTTTATGACGTTCTGATGATTCAGCATAAGTTAAATCTCTAACAGCTGTCAAACCAAGAAAAAAATTACAAATCCTTTCAAATATACAAGAAACTTATTTTTAGAATATTTATTAGACTTAATTTGACTTCCAGATTTTCATGTTGTTCTAGGAATCCGATAAAGAATGATTGTAACAGCTAGTTGTCTAGACAAGTCGTGCAAGTTCTAATAATAAAGTAGATTGGGTTGCCCTGAGACCCTCAGGCTACAGTTTAACTAGTAAATACACGACGGCTACTACAAATATTTTGTGTAAACGGTTTTTGAGTTAATGAAAGTGAACTTTGAATGAGAAAGTAGATGTTATAAATATAATATGTTATATATAAAATGTAAATGTATAAGTTTTAAATTCAATAATTAAGTCCTAATAGGTGGATTTACAATTAAATTTAATCAAAACATAAAACCCTAAAACAGAAATATTTTTACAGAATATTTTTTTGTTGGCAGTCACCATAGCCTAACAACTTATATTTTATTTGTACCTAAAATAAATTCCATCGACGTTAAGTGGATACTAAGAATAAAATAATTGATGATACACATAATTTGAAACGTTGACACAGTAATTTCAGTCTCCAAGACCAACATTAACAAAATTGGGAATTTTCCTGTCAATACATGTTATGTCATGAGGGGCCCATGGCTAAATAATAACAGCCACGCAGGTCGATCGATCAGGTTAAGCTATGCTTGCTGCGGTTGGTCTGTGGATGGGTGACCATCTTTGCATACCAAGACCCCTCCGTGCCTCGGAAAGCACGTTAAGCCGTTGGTCCCGGCTGTCATTCTTTGACAGTCGTTACGGGTAGTCAGAAGCCTGAAAGTCTGACAACCAGTCTTACCAAGGAGTATCATATTACCCAGGAACTGGGTTGTGGAGGTCAGATGGGCAGTCGCTCCATGTAAAATACTGGTATTTAGCTGCATCCGGTTAGACTGGAAGCCGACCCCAACATAGTTGCGAAAAGGCTAGGCAGATGATGATGACATGTTATGTCATGTTATACCACTTCACAGAAAGTAACGAAAGGTAAACGAACAGTTAAGGACGCGTTTACGAATTGACGCGCTTCAATTTTAGGTATTGAGTCTTACTACTACACGCGCACGGCTCACACACACAGCGACATGCGCGAAGCGGCGAAATTATGAGTAAACTGGCACGACTTGATACTTGAGCCTAATTTTATTTAATTTTTGCCATGTATTTTTTTTAAGTTTACTTTGATTTGTTTTCAAAAAGTTTGTACCGCGAAATTTTCATAAAAGTAGATACCTTTTATTGGACAGTGTTTGATTGGTAAGCAAGTACTTGCCAAAGTACCTATGTATTTACAATTTTATTTGCGCGACAAGCTTTTTGAAAACAAATAATTAAGAACATAAGCTTATTTTATTCGTTTTATTTAGTATTTTTAACCGATTTAAAAAAATGAGGAGGTTCTCAATTCGGATGTTTATATATATAAGTACATATATTGTTTTATATATGTTAGGTTAGGTTAGCATAACTCCGTCATATATAGACGGATTCTCAACATTATTTTTTGTTCGAAAGAAGTTTATTCCTAAATTAAATTTAAATTCCATTCGTAAAGATCTGATTCGGAAACAGACAACGGAACTCTTCAATAAATGCCAGCAAATCAACCGCGATTGCTGCTATCACATATGTATGTATTGTTTACGCAATCACACAACATAACATCACGCCTGTACCCTCTAAAGGTGTACGCAAATGTGTTCAGTATACCACGGTACACCATCATTTCTGTCAAAGTTGTTATTGGGGTACCTTTAATCTTGCAAGTAAATTCGGGCATAACTTTTTGAAGTGAAACTTCTTTACGCACGCTTGACTTGGGGAGTAAGCTGGCGAACGCGTGACGTAAGCGTTACGAAAAGTGTGATCGGGCGAGGCGAACGGGAGTTGAGTGGGGGATATAAGCAAGAGATAGCTTGTGTGGGGTAGGTAAAACTAAAAAGTGATAAATAACTTTTTGGAAGTCGGTTGTTTTTTTTTTTCTAAAAAAGTTTTATATAATTTTGTTTTGGTATCAAATGCAAGTGGGTTCTCACAAACTAGAAAGAAAATACGTTTATTTGGCGCATACTTATAATACTGATACTTACAAATACTGGTTCCAATATACTGAAAGAATATTAATTGCTTCATAAATGTTTAAAAAAAGTCGTTTGCATGACAACAAGAACAATATATTGTTGAACTGTCAAATTGGAATGGATTGCCATTGTATGTGTGTTACGCAATAGGATGCCGTACGAAGCCGGGTCAGGAGCTTGTAAATGATAAAAAAGAATAAAACTAACAAAAACATATTTTTTTTTAATCAATTCTTACTTTTCAATATATTATTTTGACAATGTGAAGAATGTTCCCGTAGTTCCATATTTCTTTTGAATCTTGGGTCGATCAATTCTGGAAGTAGGCAGTTCTTGTAGAATCGAATTAAATGTGTTTCCATATTCTCCTTCCAAAATTGATCGTCTTTGGCTATAAATTCGTATTTTATTTTTCCAGGGCCCGTCCAAATAGCAAACACACAAGTCTTTTCCCCTGTAATTCGTAGCTGACCTTGAATTTGGAAATACCATTTATGTTTTGTGTTTACAACTAATTGGTTCGAATTCGAGTATTTCCAAAAGTCTACTTTTTTTTGCCGTATCGCTTCTTCTGGGTCCATTTCATATGCTGCCGACGGGCATTTGATTTCTACTATACCGTGTTCACACTTTCCATCAGGACTTGCACCGAGAAAAGAAATTTCTTTATCGATCGACAACCCACACTGCAAAATTTTCGTGTTCAACATTTGTTCAAGATCACGTAGTGCGGTGTACTCATTGTTCTTACCATGTTTGATGGATGGTACATTACTTAAATCTCTTCCATACAAAATTTGTTTCACTAATGGTGCACAATTGGAACTTGGGCGCCGTTTACAAACTGTAGAAAACCATGAAGCTGTAAGCAATTTCCTTCTGGTTTCCAACCATAAAGGACTAGCGCTTTGTAATATTGTGTCTTGTTCGATCTTTTCTTTTTCTTCCGAAGTTATTTCCAATCTTAACAAAAAGTCTCTTTTAGCTGTTTCATATTGTTTATCGTCCATGTCAACTTTTTGGCACTCTTCGCCATAATGAGCGTCCTTGTTAGTGGTAGGTTTGATAACTTTCTTCCTTTTGACTGTTTTTTCCATTATTTTCATATTTACTTGTTGACGAATGTTTTCTAGCTGGACTATTTCGTGGTTTGCTTCAGTGCCAAAAATATGTTTATGAACTGTCGACTGTAAGGCACCCGAATTATAAGATATAACGGCTGCGGCACAGCGGCCAGCATATGATCGCCGTTGCGAAAAATTCACCCTTTTTCCGCCAACAAATTTTGCTACTCTGGCGTTAAAGCTCTCCACCAAGTTGTTCGTTTCGTTGTGTACGAAACTATAGGCGTGAAACGATAAACGATGAGCCAAATCTTCAACTTTTTGGAACACTCCATTTACTTTTAGTTCTGGCACCATATTTTCGGTACGTTTCTTTATTTCATCATTACAAAAATATGATGAACATTTTGAATGATCTCCGAATATATGATAAGGACCATTAGTTATATCATTTTTTATATTTTCCATTTTCTCGGAAAATGGAATATTTTGCTTGATCCAATATTTAACGCTACTGTCTACTCCCCATCGTATCCGCAAATAATTTTCTTTTAATATTTTTCGGGCCCTTATAGGATATGTAGTGTTGCTCGATATTGATAGAAGCCCTTTGCAGTAGTTTCTGAGTAAATGATTTTTGCACTCGACTTTACCCACAGTCACACTCTCATATGGCCTAGAATTTCGGATACTAGCATATGTGCTTGAATCACCATCTGCTACATACTGATTATAAATGAGTCCATGACTTTCTATAGATTTTTTGAAACCCTCTGTTATAATAACCGCTTCCATTGCAGTAGAAGGCCCTTGAAAATTTTTAAAACACCTATGTTTCGGTGGTGGTACTCCTTTGATATGTGCTCGTGAACAGATGATACACGTCTTGTTTTTTACTCCGTAGTAAAGAACTTTCTTAGAAAAAAATCCTACAATAGCACCAACTCCAGAAGACGCACTGTAATTCGTTCCATACGAACGTTTGGACCAACATGCATCACCCGATACAGGAATCATTGGTATTCCTTTATCATTTACGCTTCCAATAGATAGAGCATGATTTTTCTCTTCCTCACCAGCTTCTGCCATACAGTGCTGTGCAGTTTTGTGCCACCATCGACAAATTACATCATGTTTACTTTGATACAATCGTACCGACATAGGTGGCATATTTATATGACAGAGAACCGTATTTAGCTGTGTAACTCCGGCACCAATAGCCATAATACCGGCCACGATTTCCTCATTCACATCCATTTTATTTTCCGAATATTTGGAAGATTTTAATACAAACTCTTTGCCGCACATTCGGCACTTCATATGAAAAGTTGAGTTAAGTCCAGTCCTTTTTTCATTTAACATTTCAACAGTACCTAAATTACAATTTAACATGGAACAATGGTTACTGATTGCTTGAAGCTGTTTCATAAAATAACCTATTTCTACGATTCTTCTTCCTGAAACCTGGAACGGTTCTGTTTCCTCGTTGTTCGTGTTCTAAAACAAAACAGAAATAAAAATTACTTTTTATTTTTTAAGCAAATCAAATCAGTAATTTAAAATGCATTATAACTTACGTAAAACATTTCCAAATTGTTTTCATCAGAAGTGCTACAACTCGGTTGGTCATATCTTTCCGGACGCACTTCGGGTGTATCATCACGACTACCTTCATCCTCTTGCCTGTGAAAAAAAAATTCTATGACAATAAATGTTCACAATTATACATGTATTTTTTAATAATCATTTATGTACTAACCGAATTCCCTTTTCTGCGTTACGTCTACAGGCTTGAATTTTCTTACGCGAGCTTTTCCCAAACGTCTTAGGCCTTGGCATCTAAAACAAAAATTGAGTTATAAGAGATATAAACTATACACACTCTTATCAGCTAACTCTACTCGTCTTCTAGTTCCAGTAGCAGTCTTCGAAGTACACCTTCAGGTCACTCCATCAAGTCCGGACGTAAGGTCTCAACATAAGTAACAAAACGAGCCCAAACTTGGCACAACTAGCTCTACTCGTCTATTAGTTCCAGTAGCAGTCTTCGAAGTACACCTTCAGGTCACTCCATCAAGTCCAGACGTAAGGTCTCAACATAACTAACAAAACGAGCCCAAACTCGGCACACCTAGCTCTACTCGTCTTCTAGTTCCAGTAGCAGTCTTCGAAGTACACGTTCAGGTCACTCCATCAAGTCCGGACGTAAGGTCTCAACATAAGTAACAAAACGAGCCCAAACTTGGCACACCTAGCTCTACTCGTCTTCTAGTTCCAGTAGCATTCTTCGAAGTACACCTTCAGGTCACTCCATCAAGTCCAGACGTAAGGTCTCAACATAACTAACAAAACGAGCCCAAACTCGGCACACCTAGCTCTACTCGTCTTCTAGTTCCAGTAGCATTCTTCAAAGTACACCTTCAGGTCACTCCATCACGTCCAGACGTAAGGTCTCAACATAACTAACAAAACGAGCCCAAACTCGGCACACCTAGCTCTACTCGTCTATTAGTTCCAGTAGCAGTCTTCGAAGTACACCTTCAGGTCACTCCATCAAGTCCGGACGTAAGGTCTCAACATAACTAACAAAACGAGCCCAAACTTGGCACACCTAGCTCTACTCGTCTTCTAGTTCCAGTAGCAGTCTTCGAAGTACACCTTCAGGTCACTCCATCAAGTCCGGAGGTAAGGTCTCAACATAACTAACAAAACGAGCCCAAACTCGGCACACCTAGCTCTACTCGTCTATTAGTTCCAGTAGCAGTCTTCGAAGTACACCTTCAGGTCACTCCATCAAGTCCGGACGTAAGGTCTCAACATAACTAACAAAACGAGCCCAAACTTGGCACACCTAGCTCTATTCGTCTTCTAGTTCCAGTAGCAGTCTTCGAAGTACACCTTCAGGTCACTCCATCAAGTCCGGAGGTAAGGTCTCAACATAACTAACAAAACGAGCCCAAACTCGGCACACCTAGCTCTACTCGTCTATTAGTTCCAGTAGCAGTCTTCGAAGTACACCTTCAGGTCACTCCATCAAGTCCGGACGTAAGGTCTCAACATAACTAACAAAACGAGCCCAAACTTGGCACACCTAGCTCTACTCGTCTTCTAGTTCCAGTAGCAGTCTTCGAAGTACACCTTCAGGTCACTCCATCAAGTCCGGACGTAAGGTCTCAACACAACTAACAAAACGAGCCCAAACTCGGCACACCTAGCTCTACTCGTCTATTAGTTCCAGTAGCAGTCTTCGAAGTACACCTTCAGGTCACTCCATCAAGTCCGGACGTAAGGTCTCAACATAAGTAACAAAACGAGCCCAAACTCGGCACACCTAGCTCTACTCGTCTATTAGTTCCAGTAGCAGTCTTCGAAGTACACCTTCAGGTCACCCCATCAAGTCCGGACATAAGGTCTCAACAAAACTAATAAAACGAGCCCAAACTCGGCATACCTAGCTCTACTCGTCTATTAGATCCGGTAGCAGTCTTCGAAGTACACCTTCAGGTCACTCCATCAAGTCCGAAACTAAAATGAAAATAATCCCTACTTACTTCTAGAAAAAATATAAGAAACTGTGAATAAAATCTTACCTTGGTTGTCCGTAGTCCGTGCAGAATGCGTGAAGGATCAAGTTTGATAAGTCAAATATTTTGTATTCGTACAGCGATCTTTTTCAACACGAGGTGCTGCTTACAACCGACACAGAGTCCACTCACGACGGCGGCCGAGCGCAGACTAATATTTCATTACAAATTTTTGTGCAATAAATCAAGACAGTGACCAGTAAAATAACCCTTAATATTCAATGCATTAAGATTCACATGTTACAGCTAAATACGTGAAAAAATAGACTCGATTTATATTTTTTTGCTGAGTCTATTTGTAACATTTTGATAGTTCTTTTTGCTACCTTTTTGAGTTTAACATGTCTGCTTACATAAAACATTTTTAAATAAATAAATTTATGTTATTAAATAGAAGAAAAATGTTCCTAAAGTCAGCACGATATCGTAAATATTGTGTGAAGAGGCAACGGAAATTCTTTTTTACAATATTATAAACCAAACTTTTCGAATAAAAATTTGCTACCATTTGAAGATGAAGGAGTAATCTATCTGTGGTAATTATTAGTTACATTTGGTTTCGTATCATTTTGCCGTAAAATGCACCGAAAAACTGCTTACTTTTGTCAGATTCGTAAACGCGTGGCAAGAAATATAATAAAGTTCACATAATAATAATTATGGTCCCACTGCTGGGCAAAAGACTCCCTACTCTCGTTCCACTTCTCTCTGTCCAGAGATGTAGTTAACATAATTTATTTATTAATGATAATAAATATTAATCATTATGGAAACTGAACGATTAAAGGGATTTCAAGACCAAGCTGAACACAAAACACAACTATTTAGAAATACAACGAAAGTTTCAGATGAAATCCGCATTATAAAATATACAATCGGACGAAATATAAAACACCAAGACAGTTTTAGCCAAACTAGGTCACAAAATCGTCGACGAACCTTATATTGGTAAAGAACAAAAGCGGTTTAACGCAGACCCTGAACGACGTATAAAATACTAAAGTATTACAACTGCGAATCGTAAAGGGAACCGACCTTTATAAGAAGAGAAAATGAGGTCAACAATCACTGGACTCTCAATATGGTAAATGGAAGAATTTCAGCCAAAAACATTGAGGTGAGGGAATTAAAATTCGTCTGTAAAATTACTCTTCTAACATATTTTAGGCATTTTATTACATTCTCATTATTGTTCTTTTTCAATATCATCTTACTTAATAAAGAGAAGGATATTTCAAATTGATTTAGTGGCAAAATTGATACAATGAAATCAGTCATGTTTCCACGTCTTATTGTTACTTAGATTGCCAAGTTTGCACCTCGGAGTGAATTTATAATGTCTGCCGCTCTCTGAACTGCCTTGGCTGCCAAAACGGCTATTAAAGGTCTTTACCCCCGATTCGTCTGCCAACTATTATTCAATTCCAACCACTATGTAAACATCTGCCTTACCTACGAAAATTTGAACTTGAACGTCGTCCATCAATACCAGAGCCAATATTATAAAACCATTAATCGATTCCCGACAACAGCCTAGCTCAACATGGAGGTACCGTGTTCTTACCTTAACAGGTCTTACAAAGCAATTTGCTCTTAATGAATAATGTCAAAGGGTTTATTTTCAACTGACGTCTAGCGCGACGTTTTCCTTCTGTCCCAAACACACACCCTTTGTGTCCCTTGCGGCCGGTGCTATCTATAATAGGCTCTATTTTCTGTGGTGGCAATTTCATAAATTAAACCGCACCGTGTTGGGAAATGTCGTCGGTAATGTTGTGAGTAACTTGATTCAGGTTATTTGTATAACGCATTTTCTCCGAACGACGACGACTCAGAAGTACTTTTTAACGTATCGATTTCGTAGTCGCGTGCTTCATTGATATTCTTTTGCACTTCACTAGTGTTTCAGTGTCGTTGTCTCCAAATGTATTGGAAAGCATATCGGTAACAGTACACTTTCGCATAAGGAGATAGCACTACAGAGACGACTGTATGGAGATCGCGCTCCTAAAGTACCTAATCTTAGGATCGGTTACGCCAAATTCCGCGATTTTCTATATTCTGTTTAAATTATATGAGACGCGAAATCGTTCCTAGCTTAGGTATGTCACCGACGAGCTCCTTAAACGAAATCGTCAAACATCTTCAAGATTCTATGCTGAAGAGTTTTGCAACTCCTACTACTTCGGAATCTTTGCAAATCCCTGAGTCCCTGGCACAGGTAATAAAACTTTCCTGTTTGAACAACTCGTAACATGCAATTTCCTCTGAGCATTGCTATAATTCAGTAGTGTATTACAAACTTTACGTAGGTACTATGCGTTAGAGTAGGGACAGTTTGTGAACGGTAAATTATTTCTGAGGGCTAAGTTTTTATCGTTATTGTGGTCAAGTTATATAACGTGCTGGGGCGTATCACGCGAGCTTTTACAAGTTATTTTATAGGTAAAAGAATTTCTCGTGCTGTGTCAAGGCTCATTGAGATCGGCTCCTGTTACGCACGCGAGGAAAAATGTTGGCGTTTTTTTTTTAATGTCTCCTGCATCGTATCTGGGTCAACGTTTCCTGACATTTTGTTACTTCCTCCAATGCATTTACACAGCGAAAAATGCGAGCTGAATATGCTAGTAACGAAAGCGTGTTGAATACCAAGAGCCGTTGAATGCTGTTGCCTAAAAATTGTAACACTTTTTCACCATTTTAATGCACATCCCTAATGACTGAGGCAAAATATTTTTGTATTTATGTACCAGCTGGTATATCAATTTTACCGTTGGTAATAGTACACACATTAAGTATTTATTATTCAGAAAATTGGTAAAAATACAAAGACACGTCTAATTTTATAATATGTCCAATATCAATAATAAGCATAATCAGCCTATAATGTTCCCACTACTGGAACACAGGCCTCCTCTCTTCGAAAGGGAGTGGGCTGTAATCTACCACGCCGGCCCAGTGCGGGTGTCACATGTCTTTGAATTTTTTGGTTCTAGGACATGCCGGTGTCCTCACGATGTTTTCCTTCACCGTTCAATTATGCAGGTAGTGGTCAAAATTGAAATTATTTCTCATAAATTTAACGGAATTTATCCGAATGACAATTGATAATTTAACCGGGTCACACTTAATAGGTCAGGCGGCCATTACATGTCGTTTGTATCAAACGCTAACGCAAACAAAATCAACGGCTGTAGCACTCCACGTTTTTATACGGCAACACTGCTTCGCAAACATGTAAGGGAAAGTGAAACACAAATTGAATTAATTTATGAAAAAGAGTTGTTTAAAGAAAATTTAAGAATTGTAATAAGTTACACGAAAATTTATTTCATTTCTGTAAGTAGGTTTGTATAGATGCCAGCACATCAAACTGCCCGAAACTGTAAAATTTTCCCAATCAACCTTGAACCTAATGCCTTAGCAATAAATTTGAAAATCTATTAAAGAATTTTGACAGAATGATGTGCTGGCGTCTGTACAACACTTTTACACGTCAATCACCTATTTTCAAAACTAGATGAGATCGCCGTTTCTTATACGACTATTCTGAGAAGAAACGCCAGAACAAACTCAGCGGTCAGTCACTTTTAAACTCCAGTAGGTATGTCTAAAAGTCAGGTTTAATAAAATGAAAATCATCTTTACGAACTATAGTGTCCGTAAACTATGTCATACAAATACGCATCTTTTTAAAATTGCTAATAATACAACTCCTATCAATGGAGATTAGTTTTTAAAATGTATTTCAGTATGTTCCCATCAAACATAATTATCTAATTTTGTATCGATAAATTGTTTTGTTTCAGTATCTACCACTATTAATTTCATAGTCAGAACCAAAAGTTTTCACGTAAATAATCACGATAATGGTGGCATCATCATAACATTCTAATTTTAATTTAATCTCACATCACTATAAGCGGGTGTCAGCGTTATTCATTCGTCAGATTCTCGTTAGCTGAAGCTGAATGCCGAAGAAAGGTTTCCTAGCGGTATCCGCGAGAGGCTTTGTTCAGTAACCGGTTGAATCCGGTTCGGGCCGCTAATGAGGTACAGTCACGAACTATTCACAATCGGGCGCAATCTCGTAGTAAAACTGACCTCGATTGAATTGTTGAGGAAAAATAATTTACCCCACTGAAGTATTTTTTGTTTTGATTTAGAACTTAGTTGTTATTGTTTTAAATAACTAATATTATAAAAACTGCGCGCAGAGCTGAATCACGACTAGGCGCCGTTCATGGAATAAAAATAATATGAACAAACTGTTCCACCGAACCGCGCTTATCAAAATTTTGTTACAGTGCGGTTAGTGGAACTGCTTAGGTGCCGTTCGGTCATGTGCCATTAAAATCTGTGGTTTGAGTAGAATACTTCATCTCTAAGGGTCGGCTTAGACCAAATAAGCGAATGCAGAAGCTATCCCCACTTCACCGCATTATTTTTATGTAATCAGAAATATGTACTAAAATTTCTAGGACATAATGAAAATTGCCCTTGCCCCGTTTGGTCTCAACCAAAACAATCGCTCTATCTCTGGAAAGCTTTGGTTTACTAGGAACGCTGTTCCGTCATTTTATAACGGCCATTATAAACATTTGTTATTTACTTCAGTATTTGACATTTGTTAGTCAAACCCCGCTGCCCAAAGATTCCAATCGCTAGATTTGCTCTCACCGTACTGAGTCAAGCTAAAAAATATCCATACTGAGAAGAGTGAGCTCACACATTAATAAAAGTATAGGTAAAAAAAAGTATAAAAGTATAGGTTTGGGCAGAGGTAAGCCCATAGTACACCCACATATCGCCATTTATATTGAAACTCCATGTCTAATACAGACTCCGGACTACTACTGAGAAATTCCAGAAAGAAAACGAACCCAACGGGCAATTCTCGTAATTTTATGAACGTTCACAGTCTGATCTTAGTCTCAGTCTGTCAAAAAAACTCTAATTTTCCTACATTTTTGACAAGTTTTTGACATGAGATGAGAATGCGACAAGATTTTGAACATTTTTAATTATGGGAATCGGCCTTCATGATGGATGCTTAGCAGTAACGCTTACGACCAGTGGACCAAAGAGGAAGTCAATAAAAAAAAAATACGTGTGGCACTCGGGGACTGCCGCGGTAAAGCTATTGCATAGCAACGCACACAAACACCGTGCCGAAGTCTGCCGAACTGATACGACGTTAGACGATGCTTAGGTTTATTTTCGTTACGGAATTTCTTCATTCGGTCGCCGCGCTCAAAGCCCAAGATAAAAGCTATGCAATAGCTTAAAAATATATTTCAAAAACCTCTCTCTATTTCAAGCATATTGAATCAAACAAGCAAAACGAACGAATTGAATAAACAAGGCTTGCGCTGAAACTTTCATCGTACATTCATTGCAGCATTCCAAAACAATTAGTTTATATCCAACAAAGCTCTCCACTGGGCCATTACTTTGTAGATTTAGAACCTAGTTTAATTCAAAACTGAATTCAAGTATGAGAAAATTCGCTTTTGGAATTGTAGATTTTCGTACATGAAATGTAGCTTATTATTTAAGAGGGGTGAAACTGTGGTTTGGTATCTATTCTTTTTAAAGTTACAGCACTTAAATAATATGACTTTCAAAGTGAACTCTAAAATCTGACGAGGTTTTATTGTACAGTCAGCGAATTTAGTTATTAAACAAATTGACAGCCTACGTCGCGTCGCTCACCCGTGCCATTTCAAGCAACTATCAAAGAATGACAGGTGTGATTTGAATATGCCTACGGACAATTTTGAGTTGTTACGAGTAATTTGCTTTACAATTAATTTCTCTGACTCCGTTGGGCTTTTCACGAAGTTTCTAGAATATCGACAATAATAATCCTAACTTCCTAACTAATACCTAAGTAATATAAATGCGAAAGTAAGTTTTTTTGTTTGTTTGTTACCTTTCATGCCTAAACCTCATCCTGAAATTTTTCATATACGTTGTCAGGTGTACAAAAACGGAGAACCTACGTTTCATCCCAAAAAAAGTGCTGTTCCCGAGGAAAACAACAATAACGTTATTATGATAATAGATGGCGCCACGTGTCTATTGAACTTTGTCACATTATTTAATTTCTGAGTATAAATGCAAAAGTAAGTTTGTTTGTTACGCTTTCACGCTAAAATGGCTGAACGGATTTGGATGAAATTTGGCACATGGGTAGACCATGAACTGGAGAAGGACATGGGCTACTTTTCATCCTGGATCGCAGACGAAGTCGCGGGCAACAGCTAGTTTCTAACATTGTCAAGGATAAACAAAATAAGAAAAAACATGTCACCTTTCACAAAACACATACAATTTCAAGCTCAAAATCCAAAGTTCATTCACCCTAGATAAGATAAACCTTATGAATAGACACGCCGTCCTAAATAGGGCAAAGTTAAAGGCCTGTAAAATAACCCATGACATAAGCAAACTAGAGAGGGATGACATCAGAACTTGTTCAGGACACACCTCATTACACTCGGTAAAGGAAACCGAACTTGGTATGTTTGGGACTGGAACTTTTTGCCCTAGTATAACTATAGTTCTATAGGATGAACATAAAGGATGAAATTGAATAGGTGTGCCCAACTAAAATATCTAATTCAACGTGTTATAGTAAATTTAGAGCATGTCATACGTACTTTGTACGTAGGCGAGCGATTTGGCAACGTCGTCACGAGCCCTTTTTTTCGTAGGAGCGGTCAAAATTAGGTAAATACTGCTAGTTCAACGCGTTGCCAACTTGCTTCATGTTGTGAATGTGTGTGTGTTGTTGTGTGTGCTCTGCGATGAATGGATTGATTATCGCGGGCGCGCTAAAATTATAATACGATAATTTTCTTATTGGTTTTGATAATTTTGAAAACAATTTTTTTTCTGGAACGACGATAATTCGTGCTTACTTGAAGACAATGACTTAGTTTGCACTATTTAAGACGATATTTACACTATTTAAAAAAAAAAAAAACGATTTGGCAAATGCCAATTTATAATGATTATGTAGCATCTCCTATTTCGATTTGGCGCAAGTTTTCAATGTCTACCTGTACACTGCCTTTTTATTGCGAAACTTTTTGAATAAATATATTTCTGCTATTTATTTTGGTATGAAAAATTTTGGTAGTCACATTTTTATTGTACGAGTAGTCAGTAATTGATAAAATTCGGAGAAATCTTTATTAGCTTACTTTCTTTGGTATGAACTTTTCAATCATTACGTACTTTTTGAAGACTAATAAGTTAACTTTTGCTTTCTACGTGGAATATCATGTCTACGAGAAAACAGAAACATACATACATGCATAAAATCACGCCGTCTTCTCATGGGATAGGCAGAAACTATAGAACGCCACCTGCTATGATCCTTACATACTCCTTTAAAAATTAAGATATCCCTCAAAATAAAAAATAAAAATGAATACCCGGAAATAAATCCCAAGCACCAGTTTACACGCGATGTATAAGAAAATTGGCCATTTTTACTTTAACAATAACAACAATTTCTGAAAATTTTACGTTAACATTTCCATTTTAAGCTTACGAGAAGGAATTATCTCACTCGCGTAGGCCTTTAAACACCGACGGTCGAAGTATGATAAGAAAATTTAAATCCAATTATTTCGATTTGCCCCTACACGCTTGAATAATATTATTAAATATTAAGGGTAAATGCAGAGCTCTTCACAAGTTATGATCAAATTAACAGCCGATCTCAATGACAAACGAACACGACGAATGACATGCTCACTTTAAGCTCACCTAAGTTTTTACTGTGAGACTATTCAGAATAAAGTTAAAGTTTTTGACTTTGAGACTCGTCGGCTTTCAAAACTGGATTCTTAGAAGCGTGACGAACTAAAAGCCCAGCCACCAGTGGCAATCAATTACAATTGATGTTAATGGTGCTCTCACGTGTCCACTCTGTCCAAGAATATTTGTAAACAAAGGTGGTTTTTCTAGCCACATGAGAGCCCATGATAGACGCCAGTAGGTTGATGATGAAACGGTCGCCGTAGCCGAAAACGGCATGGAAGGATTATTATTATTATTCAGAATAGACCGACTGGAATAGATACAATTTTCTTGAAACGAAAAACGACAGGCTAGGAGATCTTTGAGTGTATACTGAATAGCTTATAACATTATGTAATATAAATTGGGAATTAACGTATATGTTATTATTTAGGTAAATAACATGATTTTTGTTGCTAGGAAGATTTTTACGTACCTAATATTTTATCTAAAAACTGTACAAAGGACGATAAAGCTTTTTTCATGATATAAGTAGTATCTCATTAGGTACTCCTACGTATTATTGTTTGAGCTTACTTATATACTTATCTCTTTTGTTGACTGTACGCCAGTCAACAAAAGAGATAAGTATGCAGGATCGTCGAATATAGTTGAAGTTTAGTAAGAAACCGATGGATGTTGTCGACTGAAAGTTAATTTAAAAAATGAGCTGTTTGTTTTCTATTAATAAAATTAAATTTTATTCGAAAACATCCATCGGTTTCTTACTTAAGTTCAACTATATCCGACGAACCTGCATACTTATCTCTTTTGTTGACTGTACATTGAATTAAAATAAAAAATATGGCCAGGAACAGTGACCACGATCGGGCCCAAATGTAAGGCAAACACGAATTTACATACAACATAAGCATCAATGATTTGCACCTTTTCTTTCCAAGGTCGGATTTCAGGGAGCATGTATAGAGATATCGCGACAACTGTTCTGACCTATATCTATCTTATTGTCTGCAGAACGGTCAGGCCACATTAATTATACGAGGGATCATCAATCAAGCCACTCCGCCCCTCCCCCCTACACCCTCATTCACCACCCTTCACCCCGTGCACCCCTTACAAGAATAATACCCTATAGTGACAATTTGATCTTAAACGCAATGCCCTTTAAAACCTTAAGAAAGTTAAGTTTTATTTCAAATCGTTGTCGTTCAATCTTGCGGAAGAATTTCTTTGATAAGTTTAGAATTATGTTCTATTTTTTGTGCTTGTCAGGCTATTGGGGAGCGAAGTATTTTCAGTGTGAGGTCTTAATGAAAAGCATTTTCAACAATCATTTTTTTTTTTTAATTAATGACAAACTTGGCTCCTACCGAAAGGGCTGGCCCACAATGGCAGAGGATAAATACAGGATGTAAAAAGACCCGTCACGTAGCCGTCAACTACGTATCTGTACATTAAACTAAGTAACTTTTTGCAAAAATAATAGCTGGGAAACGACTTTCATTTTTGGTGTGAAAAATCGCTATTTACGGCAGCCTGCAACGTAACGCACGGGTCTTAGAGGTATTTAAAGTTGTGTTAAAACATTAAAATTGGTTTTCGTCACCAAAAGTTGGAATTTGGCCTTTAATATTTTTTTAAATGACAAATTGTGATACAATTCTTATAATATTATGTTCCTTTGACATGCATGTAAAATTTGATTAAATTAACATTTCTTCATTTAATTGACATTTATTTAACTTAACTTACTTTTGAATTATTTTTTGATCTCGAATTTTTTTATGACATAAGTAATACAAGAATTACTATTTGTACACCAATTTCATTGGTAGAACATAGTGCACGACTACAATAATATGTATATTTAAGACCTTTTATGTATACCTATGTTCACAAATAAAGATTGATTGATTGAATGTCTCCGCAACCAGAAGGTTCCCAGGTATGGTCCAATACAAAAACATAAAAAGTGACTCTCGACTTCGTTAAGTGTCTTTTTACACCCGTTAGATAGCCATCAATAAAAAAACGGGGTTACATATTACAAAAACAAAAATATTAAAAGGTAGTAATTTTTAAAAAGCCATTTTTCCGAAATCAATAATAATAATAATAACCCCATCGCCGTATCTCTACGTTGACGTCGTGGTGGGGCTTGCGCGCTCCGAACTCTGGGCCTGTGCCGGAAGAGTTTACTCTCCGGAATGGGTCTAAGGTGAGGAGCCAGACCAAGAGAGATACAGAAACCCGCAGGGCAGCATGTGGCGAGCTGTTGGGCAGTAGCGACCCCACGGACCCTATCTCCCGGGAGAAGTCTTGTTCCTCACCTCTGGCTTGCCTTTATTGGCCGGCTGGAGTGAAAAATGACGAGGAACAGAGCTCCCACCTCATTCTTGCCTTTATTGGCCGGCTTGAGTGGAGATTCGCAAGAGCAAACGTGCTCGGAGGAAGGAAGTATTCCAGTAAGATGCTGGTAGGGATCTTGACCGTACTTCCGGGATTGTCCTGATAGCCGTGGAATACCTCTCCACTCCTCATAAGCACCTCAGGACATGTTGCCCCCTTGTCGCTACGTCACTATGTGCTAGCGACCGTTTCCGGGGGCCCATTATTGAGTGTGCAAGTCACCCCCTGCCATTTTATCCGTGTATATATAAAACATTGATCAGGCAGGGGTCATAGTTCTTCCATAGTTCTTGGTAACCAGTCCACTTCAGCCACCCAAACCCATAGTCCAACTTTTTATTTTTCCTATCCTACAATAGTCCTACACCAACCGGGGGTTATCCTTGGGTGCACTTGCATAGTGCATACATTGATAGTCGTCGGACGGTGCCGCATTTCATTAAAATTTCCTAAGGGGCCTCTGCGAGTTGGCTTCGGCCCCTCGTACGCCTCCCAAAGGACCGGGACCCCATGGTCCCGAGATATGTAAAATCAAAAAAAAAAAAAAAAAAAATCCACAACTATCACACAACGCCATCTAGTCCCAAGCTAAGCAGAGCTTGTGTTATGGGTACTAGACAACTGATAAACATACTTAAATATTTCTAAATACATACATATTATAGATAAATTACAACCAGACACAGAACAAATGATCGTGCTCATCACACAAACATTTGTTCTGGGTGGGAATCGAACCCACGACCTCCGGCATAGCAGTCAGGGTCACTAACCACTAGACCATCAGGCCTGTCGGTAAATAAATAATATAAATCAATAATTTTATTATCAACTCAAACCATTTAAAAAGACATCGTACTTTTCCTAATACTTTTTTTGTTATGTATAACTTAGCACTTATAAACAAAACATCAAAGAACTCTTCAAGCAAATAGCTTCTTTTACAGGGAATTTACTTTTTGTATCACGTGACATCGTGATGAATAAAAAGGCTTGAAAAGGGATGCCCTACAAAAAAAGTTTTGAGGAAGAAACTCTTGGACGATGTTTTGAGGTCTCTTTTTTGGTAATGTTATTCTCAGTTATCACATAGGGAATGAGAAAAAAGTTGCTGTTGTTGCGTCAAATTATAAAAGAATGTTATAAAGTTAGATTTCATGACATTTTTTCGTTTCTTTTGGTCTAAAAAGAAACCGAGCGCTAATGAGACTAGACCGGACACGTTTGCCGCATGTCGTATGCATTTTGGGCTAAGACCACCGCAACATGGGTTCCTAAAAACGTCTAACGCCATCGTGAAAGACCCAGGCGGGGATGTCGGTACGAACTTAACGCGTATAGGAGGGATTTGTCCATATTGGCTCAGGATCGAGTGAAGTGGAAAAAGGAACAGGAACGGGCCCTGCAGGGGGACAATATAGGCTGATTATGCTGATTCATGAATAAAGGTGGAGAGCAGTGGTGCCCAAATAGTAACTGCCGCGACTTACGAGCTGTAGGTCGTAGGTTTGAAACCAGACAGGCGCTTTACTTTGTGTAAATTATTTGATCACCACTGCTCTTAAAACGGTGAAGAAAAACATTGTGAGAGAACCGGCATGTCCTAGAACCAAAAATTCGAAGACATGACATCTGCCAACCCGCACTGGGCCCGCGTGGTGGATTACGGTCCACTCCCTCACTGAGAGGAGGCCTGTGTCCTAGCAGTGGGAACATTATAGGCTGATTATGTATGTTGTTTTTTTTTATTGCTAAATGGGCCCGCTCTTGATCCCGATCACGCATGTAAAATTAGGCCAAAACTTGTCTGTACAAGTTTGGGCAAGTGTTCTGTTCCGTTGTTTTGGATACCACCTATTACCAAATAAATGTAATGTATCATTATATTTTTATTAAGTATCATATTTGTAACCGAACTCAAGTCAAAGACGATGTAATAGTTAGTTGCCAAGTACTTAGTACTATGTATAATACAATGGCTCGTAACTGGACAAAGCAAAACAAAGCCATCGTAATTCGATCAGCTTCAACAATGACAATAATGCTTTAATATATCTTGCAGCCAGGATATGTATATCCTGGCTGCAAGATTTGTATATCCTGGCTGCAAGATTTATAATAAATACAGTACAACTAAAGTTGACTGTACATGTATACAAGGCATGTACAGTCAACTTGATGTAGGTAAAGCCAGGTAAATTCATTATTTAGCAAATCGACTACCATCGTAAATTGTCCGTATATTCAAATCACAACTATCATTCTTAGATAATAGGGATGACGACGGGGTAAAGTAAACGAAATTCTATTTAGTCCGTCAGTTAGATTATTAAAAAATAATGGACACATATTTTTCCTTGTGTCAATCAACAAAAAAATTACAAAGATAAAGCGTGTCAAAGTTTGGGAGTGGGGGCTCGTGACGTCACGTGTAGGTAAAAATTGTACCAACATGTGACGTCATGCGACATTTCAAATCAATATATCTCTGTAATGTTTTGATTATGTGAAAAAAGAAAAAATACGTGCCCAATACTTTTTAATAATCTACCTGATAGACAAAGAAAAAAAAGTTAGTCGTCATCCCTATTGTATGAAATGGCTATAACACGGTAAGTTAACATAGTCTATCAATTTGATAAACAATTACTTTCCCTGACTGTACTCCTGTACAGTCAGGTAAAAGTATTTTGACTTTTGTGAACTCCTGTTCACAAAAGTCGAAATACTGTCAAATTTTGTGCAACAGCCTTTTAAGGTACAACCCTAATAATGAGTTAATTGTTTCCTTATTAGCATGCCCTCAACAGTCATTTAATTAGATCCTGCCACGGACGTGATAAGAAAGTTGACGAAGAATAAGAACCATAATTATTAATACCCTTGGGAAGTCGTCTACCCTTACTGCTAATACTTCTTTAGTAACTTATGACGTTACCATTACGAACTCATATTGGGGAAAATTACACAGGTATTAATTCTGCCAAAGTTTGGTGTTCCCATAGATAATATAGCTACATACGTTATGCTTGACTTTGTAGGCCTTGTAGACTTTAGATAATATGTAGACCATTGTATATTTTATAAAGTATCTGGTACTTGTTGACAGGCCTACGCTGTCCTGCCATACCTACTGTAACTTAAAAACATTGTAAAATCCAATTATTTTTTTAAAAGAGTAACCGTGGAGTTTCTTGCCGGTTCTTCTCCATAGGAAACGACCAATTGGAACCGTGCACCTAGCTTCTGAGTTCTGACGTTTCATAAGTGCCCATGTTGGTTTATGTGAAATAAAATATTTTGATTTTGATTTTCTTGTCAATAAATAGGAATTCCTTTTTGTTGCATAGTATAAATATATCTAGCTTATTTTTAAACGTTGTATTTAGCGATTTTTTTACTACTTTTTGCGTTGAGCAAACTTAATAAAGAAAGGGGTGTGTTTATGTTTAGACAGTACGTTAGCCACAGTCAAAACGAAAATAGAAATAGACAATTGTTTATAATCCTGGTAACACCTACATAAGCAGGACGTCACCCCCTACCCATATCCCAATTTATTTGGGGCATCACATGTATTCTTCCCTATTTTTCTATTCGTCCTTTTCTTGGTGGTTTCCCTTTCTTGCCATATTCTCCTTCAAACAGTCCATACATTGTATCTTTGGTCTTCACCTACTCTTATAGCCATTCGTATTCATACTAAAAACTTTCCTCACGACTTTTTCCACATTCAGACAGCGGACAACGGATTTCCAGACAACTTTTTTGTTACCGATGCCACTTTCAGACTTCCTCTTATGTACTAATTTCTTATTCTATCCGTTCACGTAACACCACACATCCCTCTTAGCATTCTTTCATAAGCAGGTACAAATGATAAACACAGTGGCTTTAAAAATACTATCTGCAGCTAGATTAATTAGGTTGTGTTAGTACCCGTTAGGGAATTGGTTTCCAGAGTAAATCATAAATTATTAAGTAAGTTTTTACGTCAATCATATTAAAAAAAAAACTAGGTGAGGTCGGCGTCTCCCATCTGATTACTCTAAGAGGAAAGGCTGAAACAAACTCAGAGGTCACAGTCTCCTTAAAGTCCAGACATAATCTTGGTCAGATCATAATAAGGACCATGTAGATTGGTGTCTGAAATTTTCTTTTGAGTAACACGTCTACACAGTTTTTTAACACGACAACACAGTTTTTTCAGTACATTTCAGCAACATTGAGTATGAGACCGTTTCTTGAGAGTGTGTGCGTAATTTATTTCATAGTTTGACTAAACTGCCTCAACTTGACTCATGTCTGCGCACAGTTTAATTGAGCATTTTTTTGTAAATGTAACCTGTTTTCGACATTTACATAATTATCAGTAAAAGGGGGCAATATATTGTAAACCATTTAAGTCGTCTGTATGTTTATGAATAAGGGTGAATATCGTCTGCATTTAACGAACCTCGGAAGCAGAATCTGGTCAATGTGCGCATGGCTGGGTTCTTTGATCCGTTCCGTAAAATGAATCTTGATTTATAGACTGGAATAATACTTAGATAAAGACAATCAGCCGGTTTTTGCTCGAAATAGTTGTGCAGAATCCAATATAGTTTTGATTAGTTCCCAAGGCAAAAGATGTTAGAGAATTATAAAATGTATATAGAATCTCTTGTCTCGTGTAGTTTTTAGTTCTAGAATGCCTATTTGACTAAATCCAAGGCAAAGCTTTTGGGTTACTGCCTTTAAAAAACGCGATAATTACATTGCAAAAACTTGTTATTTCGCTTTAATTTATGTAGAGTTTAATAACTGTACAAGGGTTGAAAAAGCCATAGCTTTGTTTAAAATATAATTACATGCTCGTGCGGGAAACACGAATGACCTGATTAGAGACTTGAACTAATTTTCAATATAATAGCGTAACACAATGTATTTAGCGAGTAATCAGAAGCCTATTCTTACGCACTTAGTTCTTAATTAGTTTTATGTTTAGACGTTGATATGTTAGACGACTTCTTCATATATTCCTTTGTTGTGGCTTTCACATAGGGAAGTAGGTCAAGATTATGAGCAAGGAATTTGTAGCATTTATGTCAAAATGCCCTTTAATCTAGCCTATTCACACGCTACGGAAACTGTAATATTCACAAGTAATATTAATAATTCGCCCGCGTAGCACTCACGTAGCTTATATCGTAGCCCAGGTGCTACGAATCGACTACGCTCACGATAGTTTGAATGAAACTTTGTAACGATATTAGACGATACGCATAGGTAGATATCTTCCCGGATAGCTTATAAAGTGATAGTTTATAAAGTGCTATGTTACCGTCAAGGCGGTAATAACGATAAAAGCCTTAAAAGTTTTCTTTATGCGATTTGTTGCCGCTCATCGGAATTTTACTTGTAGCATATTAAATATGCTTTTATAAACAATTTTCATAAATTACTTTCAACACTATTTTTGTTAAGAATTTCTATATAAAAAAAAAGTGAACATTCACACGCCATAGAATGTCGCTGAACGTATTTACGCGGGCAATTACCGACACAATATTTTTTAATCTATAAAAAGCTTTCCCTATATTCTATAGACGGCTATAGCGTTACCACTGAAATGCTTTTACCATTACGGTCGTTACATAATTGATTAACTAATTACACTACATGGACGGTAGGTCGTCACGTCGAATTATAAAATCCTCACGTGGCTAAATTACAATGATAAACGGTCACTTCACATCACTATCACATGGGTTTTGTTTACCACAGGATAGGTAGGGTAATATGTACAGTTACGGGATATGGGTAGGTTCGCGTTGGGCGGTCGGGCCGCCACGCGCGGCCGGTATTGTGGCCGGCGGAGGTCGCATGTACCGTACCAGTGTGAACGCGGCCGACCGGGCTGCTGGCGCCCGGTGCACTACTGCGCGCGCCGCCCCCGCCGCCGCCGGCGCCCGCTCGATATCCGCGCCGCGCCCCACACGACTCATTATACCACCTGTGAGCACCGTCAAAACACCACGCCATGGTTTCGTGAGATCTACCCCGCGTCGTAAACATGCACCGCCGTATTATAGCCCAGCGTTAGGGGACTGAAACACGTTCACAGATCCTGTGAAGATGTCGAATTTCTCTCGCCAAGTTTCAGAACCGTTTATCATGAAATGAAACTCATTAGAATCGATCAAAAGTTTCGCTTCTGAGTATGTGTGAAGTTTGCTTAAATATTCTCTTTGATAGCCACGTTATGACTGCCATTAGGATATTAAAAAGTCAAGTTTATCTTGTTTTTATTGCAATAGCTTAGCAATAAAATTTCCTATAAAGCTTGTGGAGAGAGAAAATAGGGTGAACGGAGGCTGACATAAAAATCAGACCAGTCTTGCTGAAGGATGGTAAAAAAGCTCCTGCGGTGAAGAGCTGTCATAAATTATTTAATAGAGTATTTCTATTGGGCGGAATTAATTAGTTTTTGCGGAGATGGATTCTGGCCTAATGAGCTTTTATGAACCTGGCTTAAATATATATTTGAAATACGCACGCTTTCCTGCGGACATTACGAATTTATTAATTTATTACTGAAAACCTAAAATGAAAAGTTTGAAATCGATCTTCAAATCTATTTCAAACTTTTCACTGACAAATCACTAATCGAATCATAATAATATAAACATAAATGTAACAGTACATAATATGTAACAGGAAAAGTTTCTCCATTTTTTCACAGCCCAGCAAATTATTATAGCCTCATAAAAATAAAAGATGAGCATAGTCTACAAATACAATTCCCATGTAGATATGTGAATATCGGAAAGGGTAATAAATTCTTCGTCCATGTTACATTGCATGACGATATCGCACAAACCTATAGTGTTGTTATGGTACTTGTGACTTCCAAATCGTTTGTGAATATGGAAAAAGAGAAAATATGTGCGATAGTTGAGTTTTTATTCAAATTCAATGGTTAGATAAGAGTTTAAATGTAGCTTTTCTCTACAATTCGTTTAAAAACAAACTCGCTCAATGTGAATGATTGATATTTAGACTGAGAGTGTACCATAACCTATTTGGGAAAATGAAGTGTAGATACTAATTCGTTTTATATGTATAATGATTTTGTAGTTTTCCCTCACACATTTTTTACATGTAAATGATAAGAACACAACACAGCGCTTATAAATGACAAGTTTCTATAATTTAGAGGGTGCGTATTCTGAAAGTTGGCAACTTCGTAGGAACACTTCATCGTCATCCTTTTCCCAACTAGGTGTATTGTGGTCGGCTTCTATTCTAGTCGGATGCAGCTGACTACCAGTATTTTAGATAGAGCGACTGCCTATCTGAACCCAGTGGCAGATTTACCAACAGGCTGAGTAAGCTGGAGCCTAGAGTGGCAGATTTTAGGGGCAGCGGAGCTAACAATTTTTGATGTGAAACATCTATAGCCGCACGTAAAACCGATTTCTGGCGTGGCGACGCATGCCGTGGCGACGCGTCGCCACGCTATATGATGGTATATAAATGTCGATGTTTCACATCTGCCAGGCGTCCCGTGACGGCTCACAATTTTTTTTAAATGTCTTACTAAAATTAAAAAGAATAATATTTATATACCTACTATGTTTCTTGGATAAAATAAACAAATTCAATGCTCAAATAAAGGCTTCTAACGTAGATTTGATCACTGTTGCCGATCTTTACAAATCTCTTTGCAAGTTTTTCGTAGCTGAACGTGAACATTTTAAGTATTTTGAAGAAAATGCGATGGAATTAAGCATGTCGAAGCAGTATACCAAAGACATGGGACATTATTGTAGAAGTCGGTAGGGGCGGCAAAATTTGAATAGCCTACTGGCGGCAAATGTGTAAATCCGCCACTGATCTGACCTTCACAACCCAGTTTCTGGGTAATACGGTACCCCTTACCCATAACGACTGCCAAAGATCTGCAAATGACAGCCGAGACCAATGGTATAGTGAGTTGTCCGTGCTTTTCGTAGGTACACTTAAAATTTAATATAACAATATTATTTTACTACTCTACAAAGCGATATTTCATTACTAAATAATTTCATTTTTTCATTATTTCATTGGCAAATTGTAGTTAGCTTGATGTGATGGCGTCTGTACCAAGCAATGTCGACGAATGAATCATAACAGCGAAATATAGTTGACACCTATTTGCGACGTTGTCAACTTTCAGAATGTGTTTACCATAAAAAGGCCGCTAATATCAAAGATTCTCTCTCGAGTGTCATATAAGGTGAATATATGGGATTATGAGAAGAGAATACTGTCCCTCTACTGTTTACTACCGTATCAAAATGAGGTCAATTACATATGTCTTTTTCAAGAGCAGTGGTGGCCCAGTGGTAACGACCGCGACTTACAAGTTATAGGTCGTAGGTTCGAACCCAAACAGGCGCTTTACTTTATGTAGGTAGATTATTTCATCACCACTGCTCTCAAATTGGTGAAGGAAAACATTGTGAGGAAACCGGCATTACCTAGAACCAATAATTCAAAACCTGTGACATCTACCAACCCGTACTGGGCCCGAGTGGTGGAATACGGCCCACTCCCTCTCACCGAGAGGAGGCCTGTGTCCCAGCAGTGGGAAAATTATAGGCTGATTATGTATATCTTTGTCACGTGTCCTGTAAAAGCCGGAAAATTGATCAATGCAATTCTGGAAACTACGCGTCATAGTGGAAAACTAATTAGTTTGAAGTGTCTAGTTTACATAATTACAGTTGTAATCAATTTTCATTGATAGGCCATTAATTGGATTTCAAATTCGGATATACTTCAGCATTAGTCACATCAACCAACCAAAATAGGATTTGTTTCAACATATTAATCAAATTCAATTCAAATGAACATGAAATTCCGCAATTATTGACAATAACTAGAGTAAATTCAATTTTCAATTCATATGTACCGTCAATTCCATCAAGTATCGAATTTGTACATTCAAAATAGAACGTCCGTAATGACCTAACTTCATGAACGCGGAAATGTCAAACACGGCGTCGCGGGAAGGTGTTAACTTGCTAATCCAATTGCTTTTGCCTGCATTTCTGTTTGCGAGTCCTATGCGATATAAATTGAAGTTGCTGTAAGTGTGTTTTGCAATACGGTAGAGGAAACAGTTTCAAGTTTGTGTTATGTATCTTCATTAAAATGGTAAGTTCAAAACGTGTACCTACTATTTATTTCTGGGGAAAATATGATGTTTATAAGGCTTTGCCAACCCGTCTTAAGCAAGCATGGTGGTCGATACCTTTTCTGTATGAGATATGGCCTTTGCCCTGCAATGGGACAATAGCAGGCTGTTATTACGATTTATTACGAGTATGAGGCTTCAGTTTCACTTTAATATCTACAAATTCTCTCAAAAAAAAAATGGTAAAATACATTCCTAACCTTTCATGCTTACAAAATAGTTCTTAGTTCAAGCTTCCAAACAACGTTGCTAGTGCGTATATTTTCCAAGAAAACTGGGACGTAATATATTGTCACTTTGATCCATCGGATCGAACAGAATGTCAGTATTTCAGATATCAGTTCAAGGCCTAAACCAGCATAAAAATAGAGCAAACATCTATCAGAACTTTTCAAGATATATTTTCTGATTAAACCGTTCCATTTTGTTGAATTACTTTCTTCGGTTTCTATTTTAGTCCAGCTGTTATTATAAACATAATAGTTTGTTCTTTAAATGTTTTAGTGAATGATATTATGTAAATACTGGCTTGGATTTGATACAGAATTGGTTGTATTTTTATACCATTTTAAGATTTTCAAATAAAGCAGTGGGAACATTATAGGCTGATTATGTACTTATGTAATGTAAATACAATACTAGAACCAACAATTCGAAGACATGTGACATCTACCAACCCGCACTGGGCCCGCGTGGTGGATTACGGCCCACTCCCTCTCACAGAGAGGAAGCCTGTGTACCAGCAGTGGGAACATTATAGGCTGATTATGTATGTATGTAAATACTCTAACTGATTCATTGAATATACACTGAAAACGACTTTAAATATGAGAACGTCTCTTGCAAGAGTGATTTTGAAATCAATGAATGTAGGCATTCATGCGATTGTTAGTGATAAGTCATACTAAATGAGGCATGGAATATGCTGCTAATATGATGCTTATTACTGATATTAGAAGTGTTGTTTTTCTATGTCAATCAATGTCAAATGTACAGAATCATGATAAAAATATATATTCTTATGAGCGGATTGCACTTAATACCTCAATAAAATTTTTAAAAGGCGCATGTACCTTTATATCTATTAATACCTACTATAAAGAGGTAAAATTTGTGAGTTTGTGTAGGAGGTATGTTTTAGAACTACTGATCCGATTCCAAAAAATATTTCAGTAATTAGAAGCTATATTAACCATAGGGCTATATTAAAAAAAAACAATATGAGAAAGTCTGCTTTACACGCGAGCAAAGCCGCAGGCGAAGCGCTAGTCTTACCTAAATTTAAAGTCTCATTACTGGGCAATTTGCAGCAATTTCCTTAGCAGCTTTGAACAGAGAGAAGTGGAAAGAGAGTAGTGAGGCCTTTGCCCTGCAGAGGGACATCACAGGTAAATAATAATAATAATTACTGGGCAAAGGTTGCCTGTCTCCTACATTTTCCATTCTATTGAAAAGACGTATCCCTGAACTGTTCATTAATAAGATCGTTTTCAGCTCCATCATCGCATCTGCCTAGCCTTTTCCCAACTATGTTGGGGTCGGCTTCCAGTCTAACCAGATGCAGCTGAGTATCAGTATTTTATATGGAGCAACTGCCTATCTGACCTCTACAACCCAGTTACTGGGTAATACGAAACCCCTTAGTAAGACTGGTTGTCATATTTCGGGCTTCTGACGACCCCTAATGACTGTCAAAGATCTATGAAAGACAGCCGGGACTAGCGGCTTAACGTTCTTTCCAAGGCACGGAGGGGTCTTGGTATGTAAAGATGGTCACCCATCCACGGACCAACCGCGGCAAGCGTAGCTTAACCTGAACGATCAACCCGTGCGGCTGTTATTACTTAGCCTCAAGCCCCTCTAATCATTGTCAGCTCTATTAGATTTAAATAATGTAAACTATTCTAGTCTAGTTTGGGCCAGGCATAATTAGAACTAGGGCTTTAGTATTAATTGGTACTACTCTGATCCGTTGGGAGTCGTTAATGTTTGGTTATAATTATTGGATGTATTTATGTTACTTTGAGAATACAGTTTATAATGAATCGTGTTTGTCTGTCTGTAGTAGATAGATAGTTGGTTTGCCTGACACATGCTGAGCTGGACTCCCATTTGGTGCAACCTTAAGACGCACACTGCACTGTGTATTTTCATTATTAATTTGAATTTAAGTATTTGACATAGTGTCACTTTTACTTCTACATGTGTGTTATTCTTTTTGGTTTTATGTCAGCACCTTGTTTTATATTAAACTAGCTGCGCCCCGCGGTTGCACCCTCGTAAATGTCGATCCCGTAGGAATTTCGGGATAAAAAGTAACCTATATGTGGTGTTAATTCAGGGTGTCAGCTACCTCCATACAAAATTTTATCAAAATTGGTCCGGCCGTTTGAGCGTGAAGAAGTAACAAACATATAAACATACACACACACTCACAAACTTTCGCCTTTATAATATTAGTGTGATAAGTATGATTAATGTAGGTAATTGTTTATCATCTAATTGTACTTTTGTGTGTTGTGCTGTCTTTTGTGAGTCCTAAATAAATGGTTTATCTATCTACCTGTCTGTCATTCGTGGATCTTTGACAGTCGTTACGGGTCGTCAGAAGCCCGAAAATCTGACAACCAGTCTTACCAAGGGGTATTGTATTACCCAGTAACTGGGTTGTAGAGGTCAGATAGGCAGTCGCTCCATGTAAAATACTGGTATTCAGCTGCATCCGGTTAGACTGGAAGCCGACCCCAACATAGTTGGGAAAAGGCTAGGCAGATGATGATCTATCTATCTGTCTATACAGGTCTCGGACTCGAATGAACCGTGAACTATAAAAATACGTTAATGTCATCTTTTAGAGGCGATGTTACCTATGTGTAAGGCACTTTAGGAGAGGTATTTTCTCATAAAGGTACTTGTTATTTTAAATGATTAAACAAGCGATTGTGTTTAAGGGCTGATTTTACCAAAGTCAGTTAGTTATCTTTTATGCGTGGAATTAAATTGACGTCTGACAGTTTTTATATGGAAAAACGAAAATTCAAGATTTTTACGATAAGACTTTATTTTAGTTATAAAAGTTTGGTGAAATTCTTCACCCTCAGACGCACTACGGCTGATTTAGATTGATGACATTAATTTACATTTCAACAGCTCTTTTGCAATAACGTTGGCGGGCGCCATCTTGAAAACGAACTCTATTTAATTAAAATAATATTTCTTTCGTCCGGATTATGAAATTACCGTTTTTTTTTTATCCTGATCAATGGACCAGAAAATGTGTAGTAATTATATTACTAATAATGTAATTACATATTTTCCTGCTCCTTGCCTCTGTCCTATAAACCACGTGGGTCATGGCGATCAATTTAATTAGACCTGGAAAGAGGTAGGCTAATCTCATTCAATCTATCTGTCTATCGAATTTAGCACGTAATGTCCCAGTCCTGAGCAAGGCCTCCTTTTCCCTATTCCACACACTTTTCCGTCCGTCCTCTGCTATTGCTGGCCAGTCCTTTCTGTAAGAGTCAAGTTCGTCCCTCCATCTTCACCTCGTCATCATAACCTCATTTGCTATATAAATAAAACAAATTCGGATTAGTTACATCATTTATAACTCAAGGACGGCTGCTGGAGCGATTTGTATGATCTTTGATTTGTTGGATTTGTCTCCGCCTCGAATAGCAGCATGACGAAGATAATTAATTTTCTCATATATTTTGTATGAAACGGCTTTTTTGATGATATCTCGAGAACGGATTGACTGATTTTAGGACATAGGATACTTTTTATCCCCATATTCGCACGGGATCGAGACTTTTGCGGGTGAAACCGCGGGGCGCAGCTAGTTTTTATTAAAAGTTAGTACTGTGTGAATCTCACTATTCAAATAGCTATTGCCAGCTTCATTTACAATTAATGTTGTGGCAGAAATCGGAAGCTAAACCGTTATACGCGACCGTTTAAAAAAAAAACATAAACGTTTTGGCGCTGAACTTTTACAGCCTACATAATATAAACACAAAAGTAAGACCACGTAGTCACGGACGTAAAAATATCGCGGAGGGATTTTATCGCGCGCTTGATTTTCCACTCTTGGTGCAACGGCGAACATTGAATCCAACAGAGCTCATCCTAGCGCGTCAAAAAATCACACTGTTGGATTTTCAACTCTCCGCGCTAAGCAGTGCGTTGTAAATCCAGTGCGCGTAAAACAATCACCGCGGGAAAAAATCTATCATACAAAAGTATTATACTGTACCTACCTTCGTGTTTTGACTTTCCACATATATACATTTGTTAATATTGAAATATCGCTAAACCTTGTGAATGCGTGTTAATCCCTACGTAAGTATTTTAATTTTACATAGTCTTACAAGAGTATTATGAAGAGCTGGTATGTAAATGTATTGTTTTGTGTTAAATATTATTGATTCGGCACCGGCCGAACGGCAAAAACGAATGCATATTTTGCCGCCCGATTGTGTGCCGAATCATGCCGACCCGAACAAGAGTATAGCACGTCTTACTTTCTTGGCACACAGCATGCCAAGATAGATTTAAGTTACCAGTCACGATCTTCAGAAATGAGGAGACAAGAAGTTCCTCTTTTGGAGTAAAAATACGTCATTTAAAGCGAAAATTCGATGTCACGTTCTATGCATTATTTTGTACATTTTTTTAAGGAAGGAAGCCGTTTATTTCTTCTACGGCCTATTAATATTATAAATGTGAAACTTTGTAAGTTTAAATGCTTGTTATCACGCAAAAACGGCTAAACGGGTTTGGATGCAAAGCAAACAGTTTATAACCTTAATTGACACGAAGATTACTTATTATCCAGGTAGTACGTTCACGCGGGATAATTTCTGACGACAACGCGGGCGATGCCACGGGAATATGTTGCAGCTAACTGGTTTATTCAGCCGTTTAGTTAACCGCCTAGCCTTTTAATTAAACTCGCAGCCAACTCGTTAAATTAGCCGTTTAGTTAACCGCCTGGCCTTTGGAAGTAGTGCTCGCCTTGCTTCTCTCTCTTTGCTCGCACGCGGTTGATCACAGTTCTAACCTAACCCATTTGGTCGGGGTGCCCTGGCTTAGTTACTGCAACCAATTCGGCTCTCGCGTGATTGGTTAAAGTTCCAACCTAAATTATAATATTGAATATCATTCAGGCCGTTAGTTGAACGGCCGCCGTTTATTTAAAAGGCTAGGCGGTTAACTAAACGGCTAATTAAACCAGTTGGCTGCGACATAAATATACTATCATAAATACATTTACCTAGTAACAAGGTATTAATAACAAAAAAAAAAATTTTGTCTTTATGTCTGTCTGTTTGCTCCTGCTAATCTCCGAAACCGCTGGACAGGTTTTAACGCGATGTTATAAGGAGTAACTAAGTTAACTTACTTTTATTTTAGGAAAAGACACATTGTTGTCTTCCGACATCCACGCGAACTAAGTCGCGGACAAAGCTAGTCTTTCATACAATCAATCCATCTTTTCTTTGCTGAGGTACGGCAAAGTTAAATAATTTAAACTATTTGGAAAGTTTTGAATGGTTTCTGCCTCATTCTTATTTTGTTTTCAAGTAAAATATAGCTATGGAGAATAATAGTTAATAGTGTTGATTCCATTGTTCACAAACTAAACTAAATTTAAGTTCGGAGCATCTTTTTCTTTCTATTTCATTATGAAAAGGACAGAAGATAAATTTTATTTTAGTCCTATCAAATTAATCAGCGCCTGACACTACTCCATACAAGTTTAGACGTGATTAAAAACATGCCTACTAAAATTACGTCAATTTACGTCTTCTGTCCTTTTCTTAATGAAATAAATAGAAAAAGAGGCACTGAACTTAAATTCAGTTAAGTTTGTGAACAACAGAATCGGCACCAGTGTCCAACAAAATTACCCGTTGTTGTCTTATAACTAAGTTGCTCAAACACTTATTATCACTCTCTTTAACACTATAGTTATAACAAAAAAACTAACAGAAAAAAAATAATGTGTTTTACATACTAGAAAGAAAGAACATACGTTTATTTGCGGTAAACGTGACGCATAAAACGAACACAAACACAAAAATAACAAGTTGTGGGAAACATGCGTCACATCCACGCAAAACGGCCATCGCTCAGCATAATACTAAGGCCCTATACCAGACAGAGCCCCAGCGCTGGTTTTCAGCGACAGACGGCGGTAGAGGAAGGTAATGGCACCAAAAAGCGCTAAAAGCGCTAAAGGTATTATAATAACTATCTATGACGCCGTGTGCGCTAGAGCTCTGTATCTAAATAGGTTACGTAAGAGACACCTACGTTTAGTGCTTAGTGTCATATTAAAGTTTATACACACTATAACGTGCGGCTATCAGGGTATAGGAAACTAACATTAGTGTTGACTATGCTTAAGCGTTATCGATGCGGTCGAATATTACTGGAGTTAAGGAAATGTCTAACGTCAACACGTCTTCGAGCGGCCTTATCTAGTGAACCAGCCGATGAATATCGTCAGTTTTTGTTCTGTTCACACAGGTACCTACTTCTCATAATATCATAATTTCGTATCAGCCTTCCTAGTTATTGTTAATTTTTTGTAACCATAACTCGTCTTTGAGCGGTGATACATCGTTATTTGGCCAGCGGCATGCGGGCAGACCCTCACCATTCTCATCAGAGTGGTGCGTGTTGGGCCCTCCCCAAATGCTAAATCCACAGATATATAGACCTACACACATAGATAGACCTAGATAACGCAAGTATCACGATCTGTATGAAAACCACGCGTGCTATTTTTTGACTACTTACTATGACGTCACAAGCACTATATTTAGTGATGGGAAAATCAAATCTATTCAAATACGCCGCCGCGTGCGCCACCCGTCTCGCCCCACCTCTGAGGCCTAGTGCCAGCGCTCACGCTCACCCAGCCAGCAGTACACAGGACTAAGTGCGAATGTGGCAGCTTACGATTTTTGTACGTAAGCTGGTGCGATATTTGGCACAGAAAGTAGATGCTCTTGCGTTATCTAGGTGTATTATATCTGTGGCTAAATCAGCCTTCCTGGCAATAGCTACCAAAAGTATAACTATCTCTTATACTATAAGTCATTATGGTCTAATTTCCATATAGGGTTGGAATCCTCATCATTATCATAAACCTATAACAGTACACATCCTACAGTAGGACATCGGCTTCTATAACTGAACGCCATATACCTCAATCCTCGGATTCTCTTGTTCAGCTGCTTCCCTAATATCGTCGCTCCATGTAGCCTGAGGGGTTTTTCAACAAAGTGCATCAGTTTTTATAACAAAAGTAACTGATGATAAACATACTGATGGTAATTTTTTATTCGGCTGAACTTGAATCGAACCCATCAACTATCCCATAAAAATCCCGACAAAACAGTAAAAAAAGAAAGTAATCGGATTATCCTTCAAAAAGTTGTCGAAATAATTCATCTTAGTCCCGTTACGAAAACATCGAACGTTTTTCTATAGACTCATCATAACCCTCCCTTCGCCCGGCTGGATTGTGGGTCAAGGCCTCCATTAAACCCGGATGTAACTCCGTACGTACCCTCATTATCTGATTATTTTACAGGAAATCTCATTTTGTGAACAAATTAAAAGGGATATATTTTTATGTGATACGTGGTAGCGTTGCCTTTGTTTTAAAGGACTATGTGCTTTTTGTACACTTGGTATTTTGTAGTTTCTGTACTTGGTTTAAGAATCCATGGAAAGGGTAGAAGATTTCTCAACGCGGAAAAGTATTTTTCATAATGCCTTGAAATGAAACGAAAGGTACTTTATCCTTGGACCATTTCAATAATATACAAAACAGATAGTCCCATGGATGTACATTTGCATAAAAAATCTAAAATGAGGTACACCTATAAAAGTTACATGTTAAAATATAACTCAATAATCTAATAATTTTGTTAATCAAGACCTTAATTGAAAATCATTAGTTAATACATAAGCCATGCTAGCAACAGAAGTATCGTCCATAATTGATGAGAAAGCCAACGGGCCCAAACATGAATAACTCATTCAGCTAGAAGTCTCTCAGTTCAGAGGAATTATCCGATCATACAATTTATTTTCATACTGATCTCTGAATTGGGTATAAATCGATATCTGTTGGATACAATCGCACGTACACATACTTATTAAGCTGTAGTAAGAGATGACGATAACGATGTGAAGCTCGTAATGAGAGCGACGAAAAATCTTATAGACTAATTAGCTCAGTTATAATATAATAGGTATGCTATGATTTGAAGGAATATTAAGATCTCGTATCAATAAATAGAGTTGATGATACGGACGAAATCATACACGATGTGCCATTAAATATCATAATAACAGTGCCTGTTAAGAGTATGAATTGTAAGCAAGCATATAATATAGAGAGCGGTGGTGGCCCAGTGGTAACGTCCGCGACTTACGACATACAGGTCGTAGGTTCGAACCCTGACAGGCGCATTACTTTGTGTAAATTATTTCATCACCACTGCTCTCAAAACGGTGAAGGAAAACATCGTGAGGAAACCGGCATGTCCTAGAACCAAAAATTCGAAGACATGTGACATCTACCAACCCGCACTGGGCCCGTGTGGTGGATTACGGCCCACTCCCTCTCACAAAGAGGAGGCCTGTGTCCCAGCAGTGGGAATATTATAGGCTGATTATGTATGTATATGATATCCCAGTTTGAATATATAAAACACATTAGGTACCACTTCAATAGTCAATAAAATATATTTTATAACAACGATAAAAGATGAGCATGAGCAACAATCTCCCAGACATCACACGATGTAACTGAAAAGCTACAACAAAATACTTAGACGTTTCCAATATAAAAATTCCTTCAATATAATAACCTTGGGGATGATCGGAAGAGCCCATACTGTCGGTATATCCACATGATCCCCCATATGCCTGTAGCGGCTACTCAACAAGATATATTACAGTATAGAAAAGGGTTACGTTGATAATTTGAAGTAATGCCAAAATCCCTCGTTAGAGTCTGCAGGAAAAAGATTGATATATATGAACAGATAATACTAGAAGACGTGGAGAAATGTCGACGAATTTGTCCAGCGATTATTGGTCGGGGCTTACTGAAGTGAATGAAATACTTAGGAGATCTTTTGAGCTAGGAATAGCTTAGACCTTAGACACTGTTATCTATATGGCTCAGCGGCTCGCAAAAATAGATGAAAATTATGATGCGTGAAAAAACCTAAGAGTTCATTCTGAAATGTTTTTCGTAGCTCCCTATAATATTTAACTCTCGCAACGAGAAATTCTAAGCAACTAAAGATTTAGATGTGAGTTTCATTTTCATTTACGTACGGTAAGGGACATAAGTGGAGTAGCAAATTCACAAAGCAATAGATTAACACTTTGGTTTTACTTACGACCTTCTTTTAATGAGTCATTTCTCTACTATAGACACACACACTCACATTCATTTGCAACTGATTGTATTTCATAAATTCAACCGCTACGGTATATGGCATGATAGCCTAGCGGTTATCATATCTGGGTAAGTGCGTTCTGCGTAGCGATGCGTGAGTTCAAATCTCACGCGCGATGATAGTTTTTTTAATGTTTTAATAACTACTTTGAATAATCACGCTTTTGACTATAAGTCTTGTGTGCTTAATTCGTAAAACTTTATGATTATACCCACAGATATCTAAATAAATAAATTATAAGGTAGACACAGTTAAGTTATACGAGTCATTCACCGCGATTAAATAGAACGTTGTTGGTTGGTTGTTTATTGTGGGATAGCGACGTGTGTCTGTGTTCTATCTATTAGCCGTGTTGTAGTTCCTTTTAAAATGCAGAATATTGAAACGAAAGCGAATTATGATTGCGCTGCATAAAAGTGGACTTAATATAACACAAATATCTTATGAAACCGAACTGAATGTGAGTATTATAAATATGTTTTAATTATTTTTTCAAACATTTATTTTATTAAAATAGAACTGCTGATTCTTGTAGTTATTTTTTTGAAACGTATTATAAGGTCTAAATACTTAGATGAAAAAATTATAATTTCGAAGTCCTAGATTTTAAATGATGATTATTATAGTTATACCTATGTAACATTTCTATTTTCATTATAATTTTGTTTCTAAATCGTAGGTAATACTTACTTATTCGTATTTTGCTAGTAGCCTAAGAGTACTTCTTTTTTGTTTTAGAGAAATTACCTTCTGTGAGTCGGAGGGTCACTCAATAAGGAAGAGAGTAGCCTTGCCAGTCGAAAGCGACTGGTTATACCTATACCAACGAGATATATTGCCGAATTATTATTCGACACGTCTTTACGAACCGTTCGCCGTGCAAACGAAAACCAGCTCAAAAACCATAGTTGATTGAAAATCATAAACAAGAACGTTTACATTTTGCGATACAGCGATGGAAAGCAAGGAATTAGAAAATAAAAAAATATATTAAATAAAAAATTGTAAATAATAATAAAATTATATTGTAGCATATTCGTAATAAGGATTATTTTGAGGTTTAGTTTCAATCTTCTTTTCGTAATGAAAATGAATACTTAAGCTATAACCACAATAAGTCCTAAACTAGAAGTTTATTTATACTTTATAAAATTATAACGAATAAACATTTTGTAATCACTTATAAAAGATTTTTATTCTTAACCCCATATTTCACTAACTATATAATAATAAAAACAATTATTACATTATTATTCCCGTTTATTAATTTATCGAATAATAAAAGAACAGATGAAGATAATTGTTGAAAAGAAAAAAAAAAACTCATATCGAGATTGGAACCTAGAACCTAGTGTTTCTTTATCCTATACGTTACACTATGAGCTATTTGAACTTATTAAAACGCTGTCAATTTTAGCAATCCTATGAACCGCCCAAGGTCATACGTAATTAGAAAGTGATATGTTTTTGTTTCGCTCGACACCAGTGTATAAATTCTGAGGTGTGCGTTCTGTGTTAATACACTTATACACACATATTAGGTACGGTTACGGCTTGTACTGCGCGTTCACAGCAAAACAATCCTTACCGTGCTACTGCACTTATGACCGTGATCGTACCTGCAGAATTTAAGTGAAAAGTAGGACCTACCCATTTCTCGTTTCCTAGGTAGAGTATTAGAGCTTACATTGCAAATTTCGGGGATGCCTGTCCCGGACCTTTTCACTCGACGATGTCACAAGCACTCGCTCGAAATAAGCACGTGAATAAAGCTATGCACACGAGTAGGTACATAAACAAACAAACATTTCTCTCTCTCAAAAGTAAATGAGCAGAAGTTAGTAAAACATACATAATAAAGGACACTGAGTAAAGTTGTATGGGAGCTGGTTTATGAACTAGTAAATGTTTTGTTCAGATGGTCACATAATTATTCTTTTTGCTGGTATATTTACCAGCAAAAAGAATATGTGACCATCTGAACAACTAGGCAAGTCCCAGCCCCAGTTTCCTTTAGATTAAAAAAAAGTGATATAGAGGGTGTGTTATGACATGATAGAAGTTAAAACTTACAACTGGAGCCGGGTACGAGTATACCCGATTCAGAGTCACCGACCCGAGCCTGACGATTCAGTTTCGTTCACTGTTCAGAAAGAGCGCAAAAGTGCTCATAAAGCCGTTTTCACTTAAAAAAATTAGTGATACAGGCATAATATAAACTGCGACAAAAACATAAAAGAAAGATCTTGAACTGCATACCAACTCATTTTTTTTCAAAGGACATGAATAATCACAACGCTCGCGCTGTTTGTTCATAAATGTGATTCATCATCTACCTAGCCTTTTCCCAACTATGTGGGTCGGCTTCCAGTCTAACCGGATGCAGTTGAATACCAGTATTTTACATGGAGCGACTGCCTATCTGACCTCCACAACCCAGTTACTGGGTAATACGATACCCCTTGGTAAGACTGGTTGTCAGACTTTCGAGCTTCTGACGACCCATAACGGCTGTCAAAGATCCACGAATGACAGCCGGGACCAACGGCTTAACGTGCTTTCCGAGGCACGGAGGGGTCTTGGTATATGAAGATGGTCACCCATCCACGGACCAACCGCGGCAAGCGTAGCGTAGCTTAACCTGATCGATCAAACCGTGCGGCTGTTATTACTTAGCCACAAGCCCCTCTGTTCATAAATGTGATTCTCGTATTAAAAACGCAATATGCACAGCGTGTATGGAAGTGATGATATAATCACGCACATATTAAAATGCAATGTGATCGCAACGACGAGGATATGGGTCGGTCGTATTTATAAACAGCACGAATGAAATAATCATGGCCTGCTTGAAATTGAATTGCGTATACAGATTGTATAGTGATGCTTTCGCAGCGTCGCTAGCGAAGATTAATATTGAGTTTTCGGATTATCCTGGTTTATATCGAACTTTGGAAATTGAGACTGGTTTCAAGGTCACTTAATTATCACATAGAGTAATCGAAAGTCAGCGCGCTCTTCTGTCTGTATTAAAAATGCTAATCTTAAAAAGTGCTGAAGTAATTGCATTCATATTTTCTCTACTAGGCCTTTCGAATCTACTAAATTGATTTCGTTGATTTTATTTAACTCAATGAAGACAATGAGACTTTTTCACTCACATTTACTGAAACTATCTAGGTACAGTCAACAAAAGAGATAAGTACGCAGGATCGTCGGATATAGTTGAAGTTTATTAAGAAACCGACGGATGTTGTCGACTGAAATTTAATTTGATAAATGAGCTGTTTGTTTTCTATTAATAAAATTACATTTTATTCGAGAACCTCCATCGGTTTCTTACTAAACTTCAACTATACCCAACGATCCTGCATACTTATCTCTTTTATTGACTGTACATACAAAACCATTTGTGATAGCCATTCCTATACATAACCATTTATGACTTTCAGTCTCCAAATTGTCCCTCCCAGATATAATAATAGTAATATAGTCTACCCATGTGAATGTCTGGTGTTAACTTAATATGAAAACCCTGCTATCTTCGCAAAAAAAATGAAATCCTAGAAATCTGCAAAGATCACAGGACCGTCTGAACAAAGAAATATTGAAATTCAGCACTTACTTAATGGTATACCTAATAGAGTTAGGCACTAGACAAAGTTATGCTTCTTTCAAGTCTTGGAGATTCGCCAGAATATCTGGCCTAGTATATTGACATAGTCTTTATATCTCAGCGTACTAGCTTTCACTATATTTGGCTTGTTTTTCAATGTCTGCCGTAAATATTTTGATATGTAGGTACTTAACAAATATTAAGTGAATATGACTTTGCTGTGAATATCCATACTATAATATTATAAATGCGAAAGTGTGTCCGTCTGTTACCTCTTCACGCTTAAACCGCTGAACCGATTTATTTGGTATAGAGATAGTTTGAGTCCCGGGAAAAGACATAGGATAGTTTTTAGGCAAACTTATGCGGGTGAAATCGCGGGGCGCTGCTAGTATGTTAAATACTTAAAAAACCTTGATATATTTTGAGATAGTTTCTTGTTGGGACGAAGCACTTTAAAGCGACTTGCGGTATGAATAAGCTGGTAGAATTCGTCATAAACCGAAAAACCATTATTTTATTTATGTATCCATTTATTTCAGGCATCAATGCCTATATAAACACATATAATACAATATTAATATAACTTAAAAATACTATAAATACATACAGCATTATAATTACACTAAAAACTAACACACGAAGTGTCTGCATCGTGTCGTTATGCCCCCTCCTTGGGACTTTCTTTATTTCTCTGTCTGTCTATCAGAAACGGAGAGAGAGAAGAGAGAGAGATTTTTAAATCCTCAGTAAACAACTAAAGGCGAGACTATAAATTTAATACTTAGAATAAGACTAATCTTGAGAATAGATATCGCTGAAAAACTCTCAGACGTCAGTTTTATTCCCGGATAAAAGATATCTTTATAACTTTGGTAAAATCAGCCCTCCCAACAATAATTCAGTAAATTCGATTTGAATATTATACTTGTGAATAGGTCGAGTTAAAAAATGAACATTAAACTCTTGACTTAAAAGCTTAAGAACATTGACCTTTTAACCCTCAAAAATAAAAGATAAAAAAAGACACTCAACTTCATTCAGTGTTTACACGCTAAAAATGTAATTTACGAAGTAATTAAAGAATTAGGGCGTGTTCAGACGCGCGTAAAGTTAGCGACTGATTGTCGACGTAATTGCTTTTGCCAGCGAAACGTTAACGTGGCTGGCTGCGTTTGTTTTAGTGAAGACAATGTGCTTTGTATGGTATTTAGCTGAAGATTATTCTCTTTGTTATTTTTCTAAGTGTTATGTTAAAGAATAACTGCAAAAACCTCAAGAAGTTTGTACATTATTTATTTATAAAGCTAACTAAGCTACTAATAACTTTAAATACATAACAAGTTAGACCCAGTTCAATACCAATATTTATTCTGTTTATTCAAAATTTTGATCTTAATACGATCACCGATGAGCCCGATTTTGATTAATTATTTACAGTCAAAAACAGCTGTGAAAAGCATCACTGTTTTTGGTAATTAGCAGACAAAATTTTCCTCAATTAAAAAGCTGTCGGTATCACCGAATTACACAGTGATCGGGACTGATCGATTGTTGTTGTGTTGCCCGGATTTTCGAAAAAGATAATCATTGTAAAAGCTTTTTTTTTGATGATTGAAGATGTTGTCTTACACTGTGGTTTCATTTTATCTGAGATGTTTTCAGTCTTTCAGATACAAAGTTTAATAAACTCAAAAATATTAAAAAAATATTAGCTCACAAAAATTACAAACTGAATTTGGATTTTCGTAATTTTAATCCAAAATATGCTTTTGTAGAGATTCATTGTCAAGCCTTACAGGTAACCGTCTTTCCTTGTATTCCACCAGCCTAAATTACTTCAAAAGAACCAAAAAAACTGCCATTAGATATTCCAATCCACCGTCCAATCAGATTATAACTTATCTGAGCTCCTTACTTTTTCCTCAAGTTAAACTGTATAACAAATGTTTAGCTTAGCGCAACCTTCAACCATGAATTACGTAGACTGACAGATACCTGACCTTCGGAGCTTTTTGAAAACCTGGGATTTCCCAGCGTTTATTAGGTCACAGGTGGATTTAGCCGACAAACTGGTTGAGATACTCCATTAGTCATTTCTAATGATAGGTACTTTTATTGGAATAATCCTCTTTGAGAATTTTTGGAAATTGAGATTGAAGCTACGTTATCTGTAAATGGCCATTATTTTTTATTTAGGCTACATGATTAATAAAGACAAATACAGGAAAGACATAAGCATTTTCACACAGTCAGTACGTACGACTAGTCTATATTTTCTTACAATGTATACTTTTAGGGAAAGTCTAGTGCAGTTTAGTGATTATGACTTACTATTTTTTTTAAATATTATACTAATATTATTATTGTACATTATCATGACAATGAAAAATCTTTATTATATTTACCCCCGTAAGAACTATCTTAAACCATCGTATTATGTAAGCATCATCAAAAAATATTTATGAGCATTCTAAAAATAATCGTCGTACCTCTAAATATCGCGTGTTGAAATCTCATAAAAGCCCGTGATTACTTAATATTTGAGCTTATCTCGTTTTATTACGACCCATGTGGGGTAAACTGTTTACAGGGTCATTAAATATAATAATTTATAAATGCCTTTGCCCATTTTGAAGGGATAGTGTTGGAAATGATTTTCTCGGATAGAAGCAAAATGTTGTTGAAAATATTTCTTGGACATTACCTCATTAACCTTTCTCATCAGTTCGTTTATTTATGAAGTTGTTGAAAATTAAGTAACTTGAATATTTTAATTTAGGCTTTAGATATACAAATTACCCTACGAGCGAACTTAAAGTATTCAAGTTAGCACCGACTATTATCCAAATTCCACTGAATAAAATATACCAAGTTTAATTTTTATAGAGACAAGATAGTCAAATAGTTTAATAAAACTGGTTATATAGAGCTTTCCAGATTACAGTGATAGAACACTGTCACTTACTTGTAGTTTGTAGTACGAGATTTCACCAACCATACTTAGAACTAACACAGGTGTTCATTATGCTAAAAACATAACCCTCCTTCTGAAACGACCAATTAAAACCATGCACGTAGCTTCTGACGTTTCATAAGTGCCCATGTAGGTTTATGTGAAATTAAATATTTTGATTTTGCCCGCATCAAAATATAATCAAATTCTTTTTACTGCTTCTTTCATATCGTTTCTCCGAAACTAATTTCTCCTTTTATATTCATAGTGTTAGCATTGGGAAGGCAAAATGAACATGAAATGACTGATTACGTAGTTTGTCACATCAAAAAATATATGGAGAGTGACTAGGGATCGAGGAGAGTGTAGGAGCCTTTTTATTTTATGGATTATGTAATGTGGGTGGGATGTTCTTCGATATTTTTGTCAGCATTTTTTGACCGTAAATAAAGCATATTTTGGAGCAGTGGTGGTCTAGTGGTAACGGTCCCGACGAGACGAATTACGAGTTGTAGGTCGTTAGTTCGAATGCAGGCACGCACTTTACTTTGTGTAAATAATTTCATCACCACTGCACTCAAAACGGTAGAGGAAAACATAGTGAAGATACCGGCATGTCCTAAATCCAAAAAATCTAAGACATGTGACATAATGCTCCTCACTGCGCCCGCGTGGTAGATTATAGCCCACTCTCTCTCTAAGAGAGGAGGTCTGTGTCGCAGCAGTGGAAACATTATTGGCTGATTATGCTTAAGCCTATAGATTATGGTGAAGAGCAAAAGAATAAACATTTACAAGAAGAAACCGCTTAACATAGATATCATATTTCTCAATGTAAAGTCATTGCAAAGATGTATTTTTTTCAAAAATTTCTAACTAAATACTTCAACTATTCCTGAAATTCATTCAAAAACTTTTTAAAAACAAGCTGCGAATTTAAAAGTAATGTTGTTTGTTGCTATAATTTCCGAGTGAGTCGAACGTTTCAATTAGCCGCGTAAGTAGGAAGGCCTTATCTACAGGGCGACACTCTTGTGGGTCAGTACGATTTATACGCTTAGGCGGGTGTTTCATTATGAGGGGTCCGTGGCTAAATAATAACAGCCGCACAGGTCGAACAATCAGGTTAAGCTACGCTTGCCGCGGTTGGTCTGTGGATGGGTGACCATCTTTACATACTGAGACCCCTCCGTGCCTCGGAAAGCACGTTAAGCCGTTGGTCCCGGCTGTCATTCGTGGATCTTTGACAGTCGTTACGGGTAGTCAGAAGCCCGAAAGTCTGACAACCAGTCTTACCAAGGGGTATCGTATTACCCAGTAACTGGGTTGTGGAGGTCAGATAGGCAGTCGCTCCATGTAAAATACTGATATTCAGCTGCATCCGGTTAGACTGGAAGCCGACCCCAAGATTGTTGGGAAAAGGTTAGGCAGATGATGATGCGGGTGTTTCATTATAGCGTTTGTAGTAATAAGTAGACCTAATTGTACTACTGTAGGAACCTACTGATACAGCAAGCTTACGTTTAATCTATATGTAGCTAATTATGTGTAGTAAAATTCGGTACAAAATTTTGACCTTAATTCAAGGATGATCCTTTTTAGGGATTGTCATCATGTTCACCGAACAAACTACTTCTACTTTTTTATTTTCAGAATCTAAAGAAACATAGATTAACTTGTTTACACCTAAATATAAGTGTGGAAACCTAAAATCTTTTAACTGCAATTAAAAATCTAATAAAACCAGCTTTTTTATAGAAGTAAGAGAGCCTTAATTCTCATCCAGTTCACAACTTAAGACCAGACTATTCCTAGTCCAAGCCTTAAATAACAACTTGGATAGACTTGGCGTAAACTCGAATCGATAAAGCCCGTATTAAATTAGGAACTACTAACATCTGTGAGGCTCCGACTAGCCAAGATAAGCATTGCAGCTGCCTTAGAAACATGCTTGTTAAAAAATTTCTAAAGGAAACTTGGGCCACGAGAACTCCAATATAATATCTTGTCGTTGTGAAAGGATGTTTTTATTGGTATTTTGAGTTTGACGAAGATCTTAGCATGCATTTTGTGTGTTTTGCTCTGTCTTTTCTATAAGTGTAATGTAGGGTTCTTTTTAGTTTAAAATTTTGGTTAAAAAATCATAAAGGTAGGTAGGTATATCCATGTTTAAGGCGAGTTGTCAATGTTGTTTATCGGTAATTTTGCTGACCAAACGATTTTTTTTCAAACGTCATCAATATTTTATTGTATTTTTCTATTTTAATCCCAATACCTAACCCTGTGAATGATTGGTGTAAGCCTCTAGAGATTTATACATTCAACATTTACAAATGGATGGTTCGGAAAACTGATTATTGAAAAAAGTATATTACACCTCCACACCCAAGAGGGTACCTGTACATTCCCTTCGAACCGTAAGCCCCAAACGACAGACAAGGGAATTTAAATATAAAAGGGAAAGCTCAGACTCAAAAATGTTGTCCGAACAATTCCGCCATTTATGTACAATTTGATATTTACACAGTTCTATTAATGACACGGGGGACATTTGGCATCGCTGGCAACGCAACAAGTGCCAGATGTGACTGTGACGTTCGTGCCAGTTGTGGCAACGTTGCCAAAGAGCCCCCAAGTCCCCACACCTTGCCAGACGCTTTTATTGGGCTTGTTAACGATACTGTAAACACGCGTGACTTTTACGAGGCTGTAGTCTTGGCAAAAACTTGTACCGGTCAGATAATATAAATGTTGGAAGGTAGGTTGGAATAGAGAAGACCTTTGAGTGGTGTGCTTGTTCTAGGTTTAGGTCCTGAGTGTAAGGTTTTAGGATTGTTTCTGTTGTGCTGTAGCGTGAATTGGAATGGACAAATTTTCATGAGTACTTGCTTTCGAATTCGTTACAATTTTAGCTTTAAGATAGTCTGCTGCCGTTTGTTCTTATTTTCTACTAGCTGCTGCCCGCGACGTCGTCTGCGTGAAGGCTCTACAGCACCAAAAATACGTAAGATGCCAGCGTCGCTATAGCATTATAAGTAAACAACTTTTAAAATAGCATTAAAATATAAGTTTTTTTTGCAAGCGAAGCAAGTGAAGAGAGTTATATGGGAATCCTGCTGAGTTCAGTCATAAGATGTGACTGAAGGAAATGAGAGAAAATAATGCAGGAATACATTCCAGGACACAAAAGTGTAAAAATACGTACAAAGGTATCATACCTTACAACACTTCCCTATAAACTACGTTGATAGTTATGCTGCCAGGAGCCAAAATGTAAAGAGAGTCAGGACTGGTGACGCGGGAGCAAGCGACATACAGTTGCCCGTGTGAGAAGCAACTCGTCCTGAGGTCGACACCCGCTGCCCTTAGTGTCTGCCCCTGCGACTTATTGATTGTCATCGCGAAGCAAACACTCACGGGAAACTGTACGCGCTTGAACTGGAACGGGAAGTTATGAGGTATGAGGGGATTGCGTGGTATAAATACTGCCTCGCCGACGCCACAACCCGTAAGAATTTCCGCCTCAATGGTGTGTCTGTGGAGCGAGATGACTTTAAGGCGGGTCCCGTTACACAACTTCGGAGGAGATAGGTTCCGAAGAAGCATAATCGGGACACCGACCTTCAGCTTGATGGTATGCGCTGGAAGTCCACTTGCTGACAGGGAGTTCAGAAATTCCACGGGATAATGGGTGACGTCATCTTGCTCGACCACTTCAGTGTTTATCGAAGTGTAGACCACTTCATTCCCCTCAATTTCCGAGAGAATGCATGCATTAATTGCTGCAGCCTGATCATTTTTGGGTGTCAAAATGGCCCGCTCACACACCCAAGAATTCTGCTGGTGCGGTATACGACTGATGTCCCCGCACACACGGCGAATGAGTTCTTCTAAGATGGATACCACTCTACCGAGAGACTCTGGAAGCACCACCTGTCCACCTCTCTCTTCTGGTAGAGTGTCTTCGCCAAGACTTAGAAGGACATCGGAGAATTCTTGAGCATGTGCATTTCCGCCGAGCCGAGCTCTCATATTAATGGTCAAGCGCAGCGTACGAACTCGTGACCACAACGAAGATCGTTTCAACGAAGCATTCACCTCGTCAGCCCTCGATCCCCGCGTCACCACGGGAAGCATTTGCCGGAAATCGCCACTGAACAGAACTGTGACACCACCCATCAAATGTTCGTTCCTGCGGATGTCCTGCAGGGTTCTGTCCACGGCCTCAACTGCCTTCCTATTGGCCATCGCACACTCATCCCATACGATCAGAGAGCATTCCTTGAGCACGTGTCCCTTATCGCTGTTACGTGACACACCACAAACAGGCGTTTCGGCGCTCTCTAAATCGATGGGAATTTTAAACATGGCATGTGCTTTTATGCCATTCGGAAGCAGTGTGGAAGCGATTCCCGACAACGCTACAGCCTTGCCTCCTGACCTCTGCAAGTATGCCAGTGGTAACAAATGTTTTTCCTGTTCCACCAGGAGCACCCAAGAAAACCATTTTACCCTGGTTTTGCCCAACGCTTTCAAGGACGGTGTCATAAATTTGTTTTTGCTCTGAAGAGAACAAAGCGACATGGTCATTTCGTATGGTGGTCATTTCGCCCGGATCATAATTTGTCTCAGCGTTATACTCCCGATTTCCACGGTCTTGATGCGGTGATGATTGGGGAGCTGGTAACCCATATTCGATCAGTGGATTGCCGCCGATAGAAATGACCACATCTTGAAGTGAACTGAGACAGGTGTTCAGCACGCGTTCATCAGTTACTTTGACTTCGTCTCCAGTAGCACGCCTCAAAGCTCGTAGAAAATCTTCGGACAGATGATGGCGATACTTCTCCCACAAAGCTACCGGGTTCGCGACTCCACAAAACACCAAGATGACGGCAAACAGATGACGCATGCGGCTGGGACCGTCACTGACGCTCGCCTCCGCGAGGGTGTCATCCCAATTTTGCTCACCGTCGAGAAGGTGACATTTTATATCACATTTAAGTTTATAATTAGGTATACGACATGGAAATATATTAATTACCAAGCAATAATCACACAGATAAATACCGAACAAAAGTATTAACAGTCAATGTTTATTTTGTACTAATAACATGAAATTGATGGAGAAATGATCATCATCAATGAACATAACTTTTTTGTAATACTTAATACCGCATTTTTTTTAAATTGTCTTCCTCAACTCTGCTCAAGATTTTGAGGGTTTTGTTGGACCTTGAATTTGTCAAAACGAACTATACGATACAACTTTTATGAAGAAAATGCACATTACCATCTATGAATTTTAAGAATAACTAACTACTAACCTCGCCAACATGATCAAATTTAAATTATTAATTTCCAAAAATTGTTAACATGTAACTTCATTTGATTTTTATAAAATCTCATAGATGGCGCTGCTTCAAAATTTTCTTTATACTACTAACATTCATTAAACTATGTTTCTCTGCCCAAGTTACTTAAATGGCGTAGTTTTTATAGTGTAAAGCTAGATTATAGCATGGCTTACTCAAAAACAACATTTAAATATGCGTCATTAGATTACACGCTGTCACAGAATGCGTAAGAAAAATAAAGATTCACAGCTCCTCCCCCGTAGGTGATAGCGTGATAATATGTAGCCTATATGTTGACCCGACCTCTTAGTAATATTCATGCAAAATTTGAAGTAAATCCATGCAGTACTTTTTGAGATTATCCCGGACATACATACAGACAAACAGACAAAAATTCTAAAAACTATATTTTTGGCTTCGAAATCGATTGCAGATCACGCCCCAAGTATTCTTTTTAAAAAATATTCAATGTACAGTTTTGACTTTCCTACGATTTTATTATATGTATAGATCAAAAGGAACTTGACAAATATTTACGATACAAGACATTCCACTTAACTTACGTCATAGTTTATTCAGCAATCGAACTCCATTTTGAACCATGATATTTAAGGCATCACATGAAAGTCATATACAATATTAGCAACGCCCCGCGGTTTCACCTGCCCAAGTGTCGATCCCGTGGGAATATCGGGGTAAAAAGTATCCTATGTCCTTTCCCGGGATTTAAACTATCTCTATACCAAATTTTATCAAAATCGGTTCAGCAGTTTAAGCGCGAAGAGGTAACAGACAGACAGACAAGCGCACTTTCGCATTTATAATAATATTAATATATTAATAATGGATGTAACATAATTAACACAAGACCTTATACACCCTAATTATTAAGCGTTGAGTTAAAATGACTAAACATTTTTTTAAAACTAACTATTATTATTAAAAAAACCGTGTTGACCCTAGCATTACTGTATGCATTTAAAATTGAGTCTTATTGCCTTTCTATAAAATATAATTTTCGTTGGCTCAATCGGCAAAATACGTACTTTAAAAAAATATACCTATATTAAAAGTAACTGAAATCGATTCAGTAATCAATTATGAACAGACTTGCGTTTATTCTGTTACTCATTCTAAATACTTGCCCAAAATTCCACAACTATCAGATAAACAATTCCCACGAAATACCGAAAAAACAAACAGAGCCACTTTACAGCCACAATTAACTTATCAAAGCCATAGAACCGTCAGAGCTGCCTTAATTAGTACATTCAGCGAACTACGAATAAAATTCATGGACATACATTAATTAAGCAATCGGAACAACAAAGACATTGTCACGGATATCCGTTACGCGTGACTGTTTACCACGGGCTATTTAATTGGAGGCCTAGCACGAACGTTTGTCTTGAATTTTAATATGAGATTGACAAAATCTGTGATGTGTCTTGGCTGCAGTCCTTGTGTTACCAAGCACGGTTTTTTCTATGGTCTAAAATAGCCCATTTACAAGTCCTTTGTATGAAATGATTATAGAGGCAAAGGGTAGACGCTGTAAGTTTTTTTTGGGTTTGATAAATCAGCATTTAAATGTGCATTAACACGAGCGACACGCGTCGACGACAGGGGCAACTGCAACCGTCGACGCATGTCAGCGACAGCCGTCAACGCGTGTCGGTGGCAGCCGTCGACGCTTCGGCAGCTGCCATTGACTACGTCGAGTGGCATGTTGACGACGGGTGTCGCTCGAGCGTATGCACCCTTAGGGGCCGGAGCGAGAGAATCGCGGTGATAGTCTCGCCGTGCCATCAAATTTTTGCCGCTATGATATCGCCGTGTGGAGACACGTTCTAAGAGAGTGGTGTGGCAAGAGAGTGGTCGGCGGCTACATGTTTGGCGTCATCACTAGCTGATTGTTGTTAGATGATTATTTTACAAAAGACTTCTGCGGCATTGCACAATAGCAGTATTTTCATTAAAAAACAAACAAAGAAATAAGTCAGCAGGAATGAGCATTTTATGTAGGTAATTAAATAGTTTTATACACAAAAGAATTCGTTCAATTTCGTTCTGCAGCTCTAAAATAATTAAGACGTAAAATTAAATTGCAGGCATCTCAGTAAAAGAAAACCACAGTTAGGAAGTTCTGTATTTACGTAAAGTTCCGTAACTAAAGCCGGATAATAAGAAACAGAGCAAGTAATAAAAAGAAAGGAGGATTTAGTTTCACTAGAGTTCCTATGAATAAAGAAAACACCGAAGAACTATCTGCTTTGAGAAATATTCTTTTAAAAGTGAAGACTTTAAACATAAATTCACAATCATTTTGAAATATAATATACGGTCATTATTTTATATGAAGAAGAATTGCCAAACATTGCTCGCAGAACAGATGGCCGATGGGGCAGAAAGGTTCTGGAGTGGCGACCGCCTACCGGAAGATGTAGCGTAGGAAGGCTTCCCAAAAAGTGGACATATGACCTTGTGAAGGCCGCAGGATTCCGCTGGATACGATACCCGTCGGTAAGACTTTTTGTCAGACTTTCGGGTTTCTGACTACCCGTAACGACTGTCAAAGATCCATCAATGACAGCCGGGACCAACCGCTTAACGTACTTTCCGAAGCACGCAGGGGTCTCGGTGTATAAAGATGGTCACCCATCCACAGACCAACCGCGGCAAGCGTAGCTTAACCTGATCGATCGACCTGTGCGACTGATATTATTTAGCCACTCATGGAGGCTATTTTGATGCGTAGCTATTTCGAGATTTCTAAATAACCGTACCGTTTGCGTTTCATGTTGTGTCGCAAAAAGGTTGTACATAGGTATGTTTAACAAAATATGATTCGAGAGCGTAACAAATATGTATTTAGGAATATAATCGTTAAAGTCATCAATACATCCCTCTAAGTTAATATAATCCTCATCATCATCTACCTAGCCTTTTCGCAACTATATTAGGGTCGGCATTATCTCCGTATAATCCTATTGATTGATATTTCATGAAATAGTTATTTTGATACGAATAGAAAAGGTTAGAAAATTTGAATTTCCCGGGCTACTTAGCGCATCCCTCTTAACAACATTGCTTCAATATACAGGATTGTATACATATACCTAATGGAGACTCGACCATTTCGGTAATCGATAAGGCCGCTTCACGTATCCATTTCTCTGTTGATAAAACCATTAAGTTGGCAGTAGGATACTAAATGCTAACAGTCGTACAAAGTAATGTTGGCGTTAGCTTTATAGTGTTGGCGCAACTGGTAGCTGTAGTATAATAGTTTAAATGTAGAATTGTATTATGTATGCATTACTGTTGACGCCTAATTACATTTCGATATACATATTACACGGATGAGTTGGCACACCCGTATTGTATCTATGGGTAACTCGATACATCTATAACTACGTTCTAATTGAGGTTGGTGGTCTAGTTGAGAGTATGTCATGCTCACATAAATGTCTCACTCATGGTGGCGCGTGTGTTGGATCATTCGGTTCCCTACAAAATGGTTGAGCTGGACGGTGCTGATCGTGAACGGGTGCCGTCGGTTGAGACTAGTCATCTCTTAATTGCCAGGGCTTATTTTTAATCTTATATTTTCAGTTGTTTTATAATTTTTTTCTTTATAATAGTTCTCACATATAGAAGCAACAAGAATAATGTAACCAGGGTTTTATAATGCCTTGATTTAAATGAGTTTCCTTGGAGTTTCTTGCCCGTTATTCTCCAATCCATTCCAAAACGTATATAATTATCTACGTTTTGGAATGGGCAACTAGCTTTAACTTTCTGACTAACTGATCGACTCTTTGACAATTCAAAAATGCCTGTAGATGGTTTAATTAAAATAATTGCTTTGTGTTTGAGTTTGAGTTGGCTCTTTGGGTATAGTTTCCTTTGTATCCTCGTCTGTTATAGTAAGCTTGGTTGGTGTCCTTTCTTGGGACAAGAAGGTGAGGGCATTGTGCTTAAAGAGTAATCTTTAACGCACTAGTTCAAATTGAAAGTAATTACATATGATAAAGTTGTTATCTTTTCTGCAATTTTAGTAGACAAATGAATAATTTTAGCATAAACAAAATTAATTTATTGGTGAGGGCTAGCTTGGAGTTTCCCTACTTGATTGAATCAGAAATAAAAAGATTCACAGGAGAAACAAGGTAACCGACATAGCCTGAAGAATTGCCAAAGTTAAGTAGCAGTGGGCACACTGCTCGCAGAACAGATGGCCCATGGGGGTCGAAAGGTTCTGGAGTGGCGACCGCGTACCGGAAGACGTAGCGTTGAAAGGCTTCCCGCAAGGTGGACCGAATGACCTTGTGAAGGCCGCTGGAATCCGTTGGATGCGGGAAATACAGAATCGATAGAAGTGGCAGTGCTTGGGGGAGTCATATTTCTTTCGGACGTCTTTCGGCTGAAATGATGATGATGAAACAAACTTCATTTGTAAGTATTTTAATATTTTTATTTATACTTTATGAATCTTTTCTATAAGATTCCAAGCGCAAATAAATCAAATCAATGATGCGAATAATTTTGCAATAAAACACAAGCTGAACAAAGGCGCATTACATGTACTGAGAGGGTAGGAGCAATAAATTCATAATGGAGGTCATGCTTACACGGATTAATATTGCATTTATCATTTCTGACGTAAGCACTGGGGTGATTTTCCGAACGTGTGAACACATTGCTTGCTATATGAGCAATGGCGTAATTATCATCCAATATCGACCGAGCTATGAAAGAAAATAGAATGTCATTGAATTATGATCGTTAGATAACGTAATGGCAAAATTGATTACGAAATGTTGTTGTCAAAAGTTTCGTGTTATTTCACCCTTAATATTATTTGATTGAAACTAAGAGATTGTTCAATAAACAGGGTTGAGACTCGATAAATTATTCAAATCGCGTAATTAAATTTCAGAAATCAATAGTAATTATTTTGTTTTGATTTACAACAAACAACAACAAATGACTTATAACAATAAGCTCAGGCGGAGTAATAATTATAAATAATTACGCTTCTTTTCTAATTAATTAAACCAATAATAATTGGTTTGCCCTTGAAATTGACCCCTGAAGTTGTAATTTTCATATTTCAGAATATTCCTCCATGAATAATTTCGACATAATCTTATGCAAAATACGTCTTACAGCAACAACTGCACTACTGGGAATTTGGTACTAATTATGCGAAATCTTACGAGTATTGCTCACAAATCTCTTGCACGAACGGCATACGACGGTATTTGAATACTGAACGTAACGAAATACGTCAACACTAGGGGTATTAGATGCATAACCTTACATGGCTTAAGTCTCTTAAACTTATCAAGTTGGGTTTTTGACGTCATTTTACGAAGTTGCTGTGTTGGTCGTGGAGAAAATGTCTATGTTATATAATAATACGAAGCTTCGAGTTACTGAAGCTTGAAAAACAATGCGAATCTAAAATTCCCGTTCCAGTGAAAGACGTCGAAAAGGAAAAATATTGTTTTATAACATTTCGTTACTTATATAAACTGGTTTTTAATGTCAAAATGAGCATTGAACGGCATCGATATTATTGTTACCCTTCTTCAAATCCGATCGTTAGAACGATACTCCTCCAGAGTCATCCCATAAAAACATTAAAATTAAATTGTATTCTCCCAAATGTTTCTCTAAAGACCTTTTGCGAGTGGGCCGAGTAATAACATTCAAAGAGACCGCTATGCCAACTTGGGGGAGGAAGAATGGTCGGATACAACGTAATTAAAATTTTAGGGACCTCACAAGTTGTTAGGAATTCCCAGAGTGTCTCTGGCCCGGCAATTTGAAGGATGACCTCGGAAAATTTCTGGTGTTTCCGAAATGCGTCGGTATTTATATTTGGTATAGTTGATGGAAACCATGACCGCCCCGACCCTTGCTCGAGCCAGCCCGCGCCGCTGAGCCTGTAGTTTTAAATTCGTCCCTAAATAATTCCGATCCAGCCTGTCCCTTGCTGTCCTCTCCCAGCGACGTCCGTACCCCACAGGGGGTGCCCCTAACGTATAGTCGCTTAGTTTTTAAGGTTTTTAAGCCTTGGCTGGAGGCCTTAATTTATTGAGGCATCCACAGGCAAGCCCGGTTAAGCAGACGACAGCCTCATAGGTTGAACTGCGAGAACTCCATTGACGTGCTTAATGAAATTATGTGTGACAATACTGGCTGTTTACCCGGAATTGCAAATAACAATGACTTCAATTAAAAATTTAAATAAAGTTTAATTTAAGTACATTTATATCGTCTGCTCAAAACTTTTTTTTTCGTTTTGAGCAGACGATTTAAATGTCGATCGTTATGAATAATAAAAGGCTTATTTCGAAGAAGTTTCTTCAACTGAAATAATAATGTTAATGTCTATTTCTCGGTATTGATGGAAATGTACGATATTATTATCATTATCGTAACAACACAAGTTCTACCACTTCTAACCATCGCTTGTTTAATCATACAACGGACTTTTAAATCAAGAATATTATTCTTCACCATTTTGAACGGATAGGTCTCCTAGCCTACCTAGCAACATTTTACAATACATTTAAATGTCATAAAAACAATTGAAGATTATTGTAGATTAAATAATACTATTTTAGGACCGGATAAACCGTTCGTTCGATCATATACTTCATCCATCGCTTTCCATCAGGCGTGATCGAGTTCAAGAGCAGACGATATTAGCAATAAAAAAAATAAAGCGTACCTCAACTTTTTTTGCACTTTAAGCGTCACCGACATGGAAGTATATCTGTTGCTATGAGTGTACGTGTTGCGGTTGAACAGCAGTGAAAGCATAAATGTATATATTTTTATTTACAAATTTTGAAATTTAAATTTTTGATAGGCATTTGAAAATTCAATAAAAACTAATGTTATTTCATAGTTCTAAGTTTTCACTTCTGTCGGCAGTCCTCATGAGTGCTTATTTATTTTTTTCCTGTATATTTTATTTCAAAACCAATTTATGTAAAAAATAAAGCCTTAATCAAACTAATTTGCAATGAACCACTATGTTTGAACGGTTCAATTGGGTCCCAATAAAACGTACATAGTAACTTTATTACGGGTGACTGTTGAATAATTTACCGTCGCTTCCGATGGCCCGGCCAAACTGACATGTCACACTTTCCGCTACGCTACACACTAGTGACGAGACACAATCGAAGCTATTCGCTCCTCTATGGAACGAGTGAACGGATTGGAATTTATTGTTGTTGAAAAATCGATGACAGTGGTTTAATTTTGGAACCAGTGGAAGCGATTTGAAGTTTGAATACGTAATGTCGTTGGATATAAAAATAGGATTGATTGTGTTACAAAATGACCTTCTATTTTGTATTATTCAAATTGTTTGTGGATTTTAAGTTCTTAGAAATGGGAGTCCTAAACAACTTCTTTCGTGATTCGTGTTATTAATGGAGTTCTAAGAATCAATCCAAACTCCTAAAGATATTTAATTCTGGATGTATCTCTAACAACCAGAGTGTGAATTCTCATGACGCAGAGTAAACAAGTTATTTGTTTTACTCAAGCTGTTTACTTGCATACCTACCTATGTTAGATACAGCTGTCAAAACTGACAGTTAAGTTTGACATCATCCTGTGGACATTGTACCGTCCTTTCACAGATATTTTACCTCTGATTTTGCATTACTGTCAGAATCACAGTGGTCTTTATACCCTTTGTCTGTTGGATTGCTGCTACTGACAAATCTGTCAAATCATAATGTCCTTTATTCTTGTTATTATAGGGTTGCTGTTGGGTTGCTGCTGTCAGAGGTAAAATAACTGTGAAAGGACTTTAGGTTTGCCGTAATGTATCGGAATGATATAATTATGGTCTCAAACATCCATCGCAAGCCATCTTGACCACCGTCCATTTTACAATAAGGTTTTAATTCATAAAAGATTCAATAAAGAATAGCTGTTGGAATTACATCTCTATTCGCACAATACAGCTGTCCGTGTCCGCCCGTGTGTTACAGCGGTTTCCTTATTGCACGGCGTTTGCACTGCGTTGCAATATTCTATGACCCGTACTGTTTACAGTACACGCGGTGGCATATCAAGCTAAACATGTGTATGTGTGAGTGTGTGGTATGTGTTTTATAGTTGCATTATATTCGAAGCCCCTTACTAATAAACGTACTATATCAGATGAATAGTTACACACCGATTTCTCTTCTTCAGTCGTCAGTAATTTGACTTTCAAAAGAAGAAGACAAAGCGTTGTGTAAGTATACAGACGCTATACAACGTTTATTAGTAAGGGGGTAAGTACTGTTTATTTTACTTGATTGCTTATTAGTGTACACATATATATTTAAACCTGACTTAGTTTTCGTGCACCAGTTTCGCGTGACCACTGAAAATTTGCTGTGGTTCCTCTATAGCACAGCATCATACTGAATGGAAGCCTTCTTGTCACAGCCACGACGTGTAGCTGCTGACTATTTCTGTATTGGATTTTTTATCCCGATATTCCCACGGGATCGAGACTTATGCGAGTGAAACCGCGGGGCGCAGCTAGTCTTTCTATACACTGGCCTCGCATTGTACGAAAAGACGCTTTTAAAAGCCGCAGCTTGCAGCTGCTTCAGGTAGAACTGAAAGATATTTCTATCAACTGAAGGTATGGAATAAATCTTTCTAACAGTCCTGCAGACCGACATTCAGTCATGACGGGCAATTTCAGTGGAAAGTAGCCTTCGGCGGGGGAGATTTTATAGTGCACAAGTGTATGCGCGAACACAGATGCACTCTAGTAGTCCGATATTTATAGCTTCTGACGTTTCATAAGTGCCCATGTCGGTTTATGTGAAATAAAAATATTTTGATTTTGATTTCGAAGGGACGGCAATCCGTCACGACTGGAGAGATACCAGAAAGCCAATTCTCGTAATATAAAACGTTCAAAACCTAGTCGCCATCTCATCTCGGCGACAAACGCATGTCAGAAACTTGTCAAAATGTAGGGAAATTCGAGTTTTTTTTTTGACAGATGAGACAGACTGTGAATGTTCTTAAAATTACGAGAATTACCCCTCAGATTTCTAAGAGACATACCAAAGTAAGACTCTCGCAAGAACCACGAGTGAGTATCTGTTTCCTCTATTTTAGATCAAAAACAAGCAACGCAAAAAAAGCTCTGTTTAACCACTATCCCAAAAGCATTGCATTTACTTACCTAAGTTAAATTCAAGCAAAACTAACTAAAATGTCAGTGGCTATGATTTATGAACTATTTATTCTGCAAACCCAGAGGATGGGTTTTAGTATCACAATATTCTAAACACCTCGGGGATATCCGGACCGAAATATGGATCTTGATTCAGAGGATAGTTTTAAAGAGGAATTTGAATAATTCATAAATATTTCGACCAGAGTTTGTTTGTGTGCTGGCGTCTCGTCTGTACAAAGCGGCCATATAGACAGACATGATAAGTCCCTTGGTTTTATACTATGTATAGACAATCACGAAATGGCGCACCGTCGCTCGATGTCCTTGTGTAATCTGAATACTCCAATCACCCGAGATTATGAAAGTAAGTAAATATTATACCATAGTCAACCTGATGCCTACTATATAATAGCCAGATAATCTAGCGTTTCATTTCTGTACCTCGAAACATATTCGATTTCCATCTGCCAATACAGTTGGCGCGAAATTGGACCCAAAATTGTAGCAATTTGTGGAACATTGCTCTTGGGGCCAGATAGGTATCAATAAATAAATAACTATTAACTGAATTAAAATTGAAATGATTCGGATTGGTGGCAAAACGTTTCAAAATTGTTGAATAAATGAAAATTTTCAATACGGCTGTAGATTCGATTTCGTGGTTGAGTGAAAGCGATTGTTGTCAGTTACATATTTTTATTAAAGTTTTTACTGGATTTCCGCTTAAATCCGTTTAAAGTGTCGTGTGGGATGTTACTTGTTTGATTTTTGTATTATTCTTTTAGAATATTTTTATAATTGAAAGGCAGAGTTAGGCACGACCTGATGGTATGGTCAGCATTGATGCACCTCTAGAATCTATCCTATATAAAATCGCGAAGCAAAACCTTAAAAAACCCATTTGTAAAGATTTTTTTTATTACCTTCCTGGGAACCCTGCAGGTGGATACTCAGTGCTATCCTGAATAAAACAATCACCCGCAGACATATAACATTTTTCTCGTAATTGAGGAAACTATTAACTCTAACATTCTGCGTTGTTATCTCTTTATTCTGTTTCCCACATGAGGAGGGAAAAATATAAAAACATTTCTGTTATGTATACAGGGTTATTGGAAAAACACCAAAAACCTCTTAAGAGGTCATTGTACTCATCATTATTATTATCATCGCGAAAAAAAAATCTGCTTTTCCCTACATTTTGACGTATTATACGAACATAAATGTAGGGAACAGCTGATTTTATTTTTGCGATTTCAGGTTTGGTCCCATAGTAAAAGTTGTTCATAATGATGAGTACAATGACCTCTTAAGAGGTTTTTGGTGTTTTTCCAATAACCCTGTATAGAACCTATGACGGGGTTTCGCGCTACTTGAAGTTTCTCCTCTCTTTGACAAAGTTTCAAGAGGCAGAGTTTGGTTTGCCTCTGACGTAGGTACAGTCGACCTCATTACGGCTTTATCAACCATATGACACTTCCACAGTTTACACGTCAAAAAACTACAATAGCGACGGTTCCCATATTTTTAATCTGTCAAGCTCCGCTAATGAGACACAATTGATTTTCTATTGTTTCGTCGCCGACATGCGACGAGCGGAGTGAACGTTCGAATTCTAATCTCAGTCAGTAAACCTGTCAAAAACACCTACATTTTAGAAAAGTTTATGACATTGATTGCCGCTGAAATGTGATTGCGACTTGAATATGAACGTTTTTATTACGAGATTTAGCTTGGCTATGTGATAGTTACACGGAATCAACCACGAAGGTTTCACCCTTAGTGGATTTTCAATTTACTGGTAATTTTGACAGAAATGGTAAATCCTTTACGAAGTCGACTATAATTTTACGACATTTCAGATCTGACCTATATTTACTGTTTGAATATTGAAAACTGCATGTCAATAAAGGTGTGCTAATAAGTTAGGTTGTCTTGCGAATTTTATTGGGTTCGCGGGTTTTAAAAGGCCTGTAAATATTCCTGGTTTTGGGGCAACAAGCTGCTTTGTTAATTTTGTGGGACATTGGCGTGACCACGTATTCACTTTTGTTTCTTCTGTCATAGTATTTCAAAAGATTTTTTCAAAATTGCCACTGCACCCACACACACAGGCCTCCTCACTGTGAGAAGAAGTGGACCATTATTTACCACGCGGGCCCAGTGCAGGTTGGCGGATGTCACACGTTTTCAAGTTTTTGGTTCTAGACATGCCGGTTTCCTCACGATGTTTTCCTTCACCGTTTTGAGAGCAGTGGCGATGAAACTCACGACCTAGAACTCGTAAGTCAGGGCCATTGGGCCACCACTGCTCCAATTGCTTCGTGTTATACTAAAACTAGCTTCTGCCCGCGACTTCGTCCGCGTGAAATTTCACCCTCCCCCAATTCACCCCCTAAGAGGTGGAATTTCAAAAACCCTTTCTTATGGATACCTACTCTTCACAAAGAACACACGCTCCAAATTTCTTGTGTCTAGGACCAGCGGTTTAGGCTGTGCGTTGGAATATCAGTCAATCATGACTTTGAATTTTATATATTTATATAGATTTAAGCTGGTAGCCGGTTAGTATAATATACAGATATCAAAATATATTTAACTACAACAAATGCGTCAACTTAATTCAAAATTGTAATACTTTCCTTGCATAAAACATCTTCCTACAAAGTTTATAAAATATTCTACACAGCGAGCTGACGTCTGAGTACAAGTTAAAGTTCCTTATCTGATTATATAACATTTACCTGTACATAGCTATTTACCTTTATTTCAACCCGCATAGAAACGTAATTATGCTAAAAAACTGAAGACAAACGAAATCAGTCCCTAAAAACTCTTCGTAAAATACAATAATTAGTTGTGACTTCCAAATACTTATAAAATTCTTCGCTGTGATAAAGCATTCACAGTGAAAACAAAAATTGTTCATTGAGAAAGACAGACAACCAAGGAAGGTACCCAGTAACTGGGTTGTGGAAGTTAGATATGAAGTCACTCCATGTAAAATACTGATATTCAGCTGCAACCTGTTAGGCTAGGAAAAGGCTAGGGAGATGATGAGTTTCTCTTCGATAACAACAAAACAATGTATTCTGTTTTCATAGAACGATACTTAACCTACTCTATTTGCCTACATTCTACTACACGATTACTAAAAAAAACTCATAATGCCCGCTGCACATACATACGTAGTACATACCTATATATTATCTATATCTTTATCTGCCTTCCTCATTTCGTCTTTCCTCCACCCAATATTCCTTTATCAGATAACGAAAGTCCCATTTGATGTAATCAAAGTTGCGACGAGGCGATTTTATCGAGCGTCATGAATAGAAGAAATGAATGGAGTCGCCTTACTTTGCAAACTGACTTATTGACACTAATGAATTTATAGACGAAGCCTCTCTAATATCAGTTCCTGAATATCTGAAGAACCAATAGGTTCTTTGTTCGCAAAGTGCTGAGTTAATATCATAAGACTGGTAAAAAGTCTAATGGAAATCATGAGAAGGTTTTTGCGTCTCATTTTACAACATTATTGTTTGTTAGAAAATATCCTTATTTTCCATGAAATATGAGACGTAATAATATATTGCGGTAGGATACCTCAGTGTTTAACCTTTTAACCGCTTACGTCGGAATAATCCGACAAATATTTTCGTGTCCATTCCGCCAGGGTCGTATAATACGATCATTCATCATCACAGCTCGTTTAATTGGTATTTATTTATTTATTTTCGAGCACTGGGGGCACGACAACGGATATAAAGTCGGGCGGTTAAAAGGTTAATAACGCAATTACTGAGATGATTGCTTTTTATAAAAAAAAACTAGCTAACCCCGGCGAACTTCGTAACGTCGCAGTTTTTTTTTTGTTATTTTTTCACATGTTTTAATAATTATTCTGCTATTCGGGGCGAAGACAAATCCAACAAAAAAAAGATCATTAAAATCAGTCCAGCCGTTCTTGAGTTATAAATGTTGTAACTAACCCGACTTAGTTTAGTAATAAAATTCAATATAATATAAGTATATAGATATTCAGGGCAGACACAGGGTCACTGAGATGCTCAAAATAATAATAAGTTTATTCATCAAAAAGTAAAAATACAATGTGACGGATTCGGTGAGCCACAAACTAAGCGCCGCTTGCATCTTGTGGCTCTGGAGTGCAAGTTTACAATGTTAATGATTACAGTTTGAGGATGTTAAACTGTAATGTAATCATTAACATTGCAAAATTGCACTCCAGAGCAGAGAGTAAAATAAATGCAGCGTCTGCCAAATTTATGTCAAATAATTGTTCATAATTTCCAGAAAAAATAACTCTTAATTCCAAGTGTATAATCTCTCCTAGTTACTTATTTCATTGGAGTGTTATTTTATCCTCAAAAAACTAAATTTTCTAAATATATCGCAGACATAAAATACACGCAAAGAAAGAATCTCCAAAAAGATTTCAAAAGACTAGGGCCAGATTTTCAATAATTATAAAGCACGAGCCACCGTCCATTTTAACTTACTACCCTCTTTGCACCGCTAACTTGTCACTCCCTATCCTCTTTCTGTACTCACACAATATATCCGTATTGTCCTTTGTACTCCCATGTCATATGTCTCGTGTTCTGTTACTATGTCGTGTAGGTATGCCTTTGTATGTCGTCACCATGTTTCCTATAAGAGAAGCACAATTTGTATGTCAGTGTAACTGTTATAGTCTGTCATGTGTTAGTTTGGTGGTTTGGTGCAAAATGTGACACTATAGGAATCGATTCCCACCTCTATCTCTCTTTTACTATCAACTATTAATTGGCTTACGGAATTATTGCAATACGCTGCTCAAATGAATTCAGTAGCGGATTGTGTGTTTTCATTAAAATTGGAGCCGAGACAAAGAGTTTGTTATTTTTAATTTAAGTAGGTAGTTTAATTTTAAAGTGGCTACACATCCATAATTACATAGTATCTACGTATATTAATATCATAAATTCTAAAGTCAATTTGTTTGTTACACTTTCACTCTAAAACGACTGAACGAATTTGGATGAAATTTGGCACACAGATATACCATTACCTGGGTAAGGACATAGGCTACTTTTCATTCTGGATCACAGTCGAAGTCGCGGGCAACAGCTAGTATGTTATAAAGTAACTCTGTCTGTCAGTTACCTTTTCACGCCTAAAGCACTGAACCGATCGTTATGAAATTTGACAGATACGTAGCTTAGGTTGTGTAAAAGGACATATTATTATACTACTTTCAATACTGAATACTTTTGTATTAAAAAACTCATCATCATCTGCCTGGCCTTTTCCCAACTATGTTGGGGTCGGTTTCCAGTCTAACCGGATGCAGCTGAATACCAGTATTTTACATGGAGCGACTGCCTATCTGACCTCCACAACCCAGTTACTTGGTAATACTATACCCCTTGGTAAGACTGGTTGTCAGACTTTCGGGCTTTTGACGACCCGTAACGACTATCAAAGATCCACAATGACAGCCGGAACCAACGGCTTAACGTGCTTTCTGAGGCACGGAGGGGTCTTGATTTGTAAAAATGACCCGTGCGGCTGTTATTGCTTAACCATAAGCCCCCTCACATTTTTTGTATTAAAAAACTATGAAAACATAGTATCGGACAACAGCTATTACCTAGCAATATAATACCTGCCAAATTCGTAGACGACTGCGCAAGAAAAACTCTGTCATAGGGCGAAAGAAAGACCACCGCCAGGTTTAGTCTATAGGTTTCCAATATAAACTAGAAATAGACAGACAATTTCAATAAGTTTTTCTCTAACTTGGATCTATTTGTTTTATCCGTTGGAAAATTTAGAAACATATTACTTGACAGAATCAAAAATGTATGTGAATAATATTGAATCTTTAGTGTTTCTTGGTAGCTGTAACTTATATGTAGGTACCTATCTTATTTTGTGAACTTATCTATTCTGTCCAACTTTAACTTTACCAACATTGTCTTTGTCTTTTTGTGTATCTGTGGAGAACGTTGTTAGTTGCACATTTGTATAACTCCTTATGTTCTATTTACTTGTAATATTGAATGTGTAATTGTTTATTCTTCCGAATAAATAAAATAAAATAAACTTTCATTTCCTCATACATGAAGTAGTATCCAAGACCTCACGAATACAAAGCGATCGAAAATACAACGTCATTAGCCAAGAAGCGCGCTGAAGGCATTCAAAAATGATGAAGTAGGTAGGTACACGTGTAAATACTATGTCTCTCTCATTTATAATTCAAGAGCTTCTATAAATACAACAAAATCGTCGTAGAAACTATCAACATACACTTAGTTTCAACATTAGCCTAAAATATATTCAGTGGTCTTGGTTTTTGGAGTACACGCCTCTGTACAAATTAATCATGTAAGGATTTACAATTGTATACGACTTGAAACTACTTACGGCTTATGTAAATGAACATTCTAGTGAAGTAAATGTCAAATTGTAGCCTGGAGGTTCATAAACCTCCAGGCTACAATTACAATTTAATCTCATCTCAGCGAGAATCAATGTCAAAAACTTGTCAAACATGTAGGAAAATTAGAGGTATTTTGACAGATTGGGACTGAGATCCGACTGTGAATGTTCTTGAAATTATGAGAATTGCCCCTGTGCTTATTGAGCCATAAGTTGTGTTTTCATAACCTCTAAATGCCAATATGCATAGAGCAAAAATGTTCAACAATTTTCAAATCGATGCGCGTTTATTTTTCTTTTTCGGTAAGCAGCCCAGTCTATTCTGTAAAAATCTTACATCAAGCTCGCTTCATCTAAGGAATATTATTACCGGAGAATTGGACATTGTGAATAGTCTATGCTATATTATTACCTACCGTTTATAGGCTGCAAAAATATTAAGAAAGGTCAGAATTAATAACTAATAAAACGAGCCTCATCAATTTAAATGTTGTTAATTGGACAATATTTATAAAATTTATTGTTTTGTGTTTAAATAAGTTTAGACTTAATTTATGTATAGTTATTGTTCAAAAACTTGGCAGCAAAGCAAAATTTGCAGAGCTCTGACAGGTTTCATGTACAAAAACAAATGTGTGATGTGCATGAGAGCAAATAAATGAATTATGATTCTATAATTTGCTTTTATAACATCAATTTACAGCTGCAAAGGTAATTAATTGAGGATGAATTCTATCAATTATTAATTGAAACAATCCAACAACGAGTGACGATACAAAATTAATTGAATCATAATTCTGTGACTTCTGTAATTGGATCGCAATGGGGCTTTCAAAGAGACGTATCGTTAAAAAGATGGAAAATTATAATGAAGTTCTTCTCTGATATTATTTCATAAGGCAAGTGCTTATAAGATAAGATGACTCCGGTAAGTGTTTCTGAGAAATCTCTTTTGAACCCTGCTACTACGGAAAACTTAAAATGATAACGAAGGAGTGTTTACGTCAAAATAAATAAGGCGATGTGGCGAGTGCTTAGACGAAAAGTGAATATTTTAATAATTAATTCATTTACGTAATTTTAAATCCATGGCGCGTCACAAACTCACAATTTTGTTTGTTTAATATGAGCTGCATTCTCATAGCTGTCTAGTGTTTAAGTGGCATGATTTGGCACACCCTGGCGGCAAAATCAAATACTTAAATGTAGATGCTCGGTAAAACCCCACTCGCCGAATCGAAGGTGTCGACCCGAATAAATGTACATATAGCACCCCTTTTTTTTTTTTGGATTGGCAATCATCTAATGACTCCTCCCGCTCTGGGTGGAGCGGAAGGGAGTGTCAGACTCTTACTGACTAAAACCCACCCGTGTTCCTTCCTTAGCCCTTTATGTTCCGGGGCAGCGGTAACCCTTTCGGACGATCCCGCTACCCCGGCAGGCTTCGGCCCTGGCGGGCCCCTTCCTTAATGCTGACATCTCTTTGAGGCGCGCGTGGAACACATACGCGCCGTCCGGCACGGGCCTGGTCCTGATCGGACGGAGAGCTACACCTATAGCACCCCTAAGATTAAATTTTGTATAACGTTATAGATACGGATTTATTTTGTATCAGAAACAGACCAAATTTGGCAGTAGATGTTTACAAACTAAAAAAAATATCTAAACACGGAACTCAAAATATAAGTTTGATTTACAATTAAACATTCAGTTTGGGACGTAGTTTTATCTCTGAATATAGTTAATTAATTAATTAAAGATTCCAACAATAACTTGTTTCATCACTATAAACAAACACAGCAGGCTACTTGGTAGGGGAGCGGTCGCAAACCAGGCGGGCGTTAGCCCTACCACCGCAAGGGAAGAACTGGCCAATCAAATAAGGTGTTGGCTGTGACTGTCCAGGATGCGCTAAGCGGTCGGTTCAGTTGAGTAACTGGTGGAACAAACTACGCTACACGAGGAGGCTTCTTCATGCATCCTTTAAATCTACTTAAGTCAAAAATAATAGGAGACGAGCATATAATAATATTGCCATCAACCAGACACTAATCTACCACAAGTCAGTGATTTATTTTCCTAGCTAAAAAGTACACTTACCATAACTGGAACTATCAAAGAAATTAACTACCACAACGGTATTGAAGATATAGGTGCCATAATTGCCTTGATAAGGAGATTTGCGGTTCTTGGTAAGGTATAGTGGTATACCGATTAGATCAATAAGGTAACACTCCGCTATCGTAATTACTTACTGTTAACTATCGTTGGCCAATAGTTTTTATACACCCGAGTCCGATGCGATTTCCCATCAGCAAAAATTACGAGCTTCCATACAAACTTTCATACAACTTTTAACACCTTTAGGGGGTGAAATTTACTTAGTGAAACAAAAGAAACACTTCCTTAGCGCTTACTGTCGCTTCTATTACTTCTCTATATGGGGCTACTAAGGACAAGTCAGTATATTAAAGTGTTGAAATGTAACCCCCGCATAAACTACCATAGCACAATCAGCACATAATTCGAACACACGACATACAACCAGTAACTCAAGGCCATTACCACTGGGCCACCACTATTCTCGTGTACACTATACACTAACATATTAAAAAAAAACAACCGAATTGATAACCTCCTCCTTTTTTTTTGAAGTCGGTTATAAATCATAATTTCCCAACAACAAAAACTACGACCACCACCACACACATATTAAATTCAAAACAAATGACTGCAAGATATTTCAAAGCTACCCATAAATAAGTAGCATTTGTGTAAAAATATCCTTACTGTACTGTACATGTAAACTTACTTCGCAACCATACGACAGTGTCTCTCCCGCACACAGATCATAAAAAATACGTCCCATATGTCGCAAAAACAAAAGAACTGCATTCCGTATTGCAAAAATAACAAATGACTACTAGTAAGCGTCGTTTGTCTTGTCTTATCACACGCCCTAACACGAAAGTGCAACGTAAACGTAACGTAACGAAACACGTTCGGTTTCGAATCGAAAATACAAATATCCTATAGCATTTTGGGTTAAGTTTTAGCGACAAGCTCAATTAATATCACCCAGTCAATCTGCCTAGCGTTTTTCCTATGTTGAGACCAGTTTCTTATATAACAGGATAATGAATACCAGAATTTTACATGGACCGACTGCCTATCGGACCTCCACAACTCAGTAACTGGGTAACACATAGTTACACCATACCCCTTGGTAAGACTGGTTGTCAGACTTTTGGACTTCTGACTAGCCGTAAAGACTGTTAAAGATCATGACAGCCACATGCTTTCCAAGGCACGGAGGGGTCTCCATATGTAATGGATGGTCACCCATCCACGAACTGACTGCGACAAGCATAGCTTAACCTTCGATCGACTCTTGCGGCTGTTATTATTTAGCCACGAGCCCCATCAAAATTAATATCACCCATTGGTATGAAAAATGCCTTAGAACTAAGTTAATATTATGTGCGAAAGGAGTATTTTCAATTTTAAAATCGTAGTAATCACGTTGCGTTTACTCCGCGCGTTTGTGCTAGGCCCGCAGAGAAACTTTGTCGTATTTTACCCGATTTCGGCGGAGCCCAATAAGAGGGTAATGTTTTTGACTATTCGACGCACGGAACGGAAACTATCGGAGCTGAGGTATCTTACTGGATTCATGTTAGATTTATCCGTCTTGTCAGATGAATCCCAATGAAACAGGGTTAGATCTGGTTGTGGCTAGGACTTATTTGTTACCTACGAGATATTCTTGTATCTATTGTTCATCCAGTTGGATTTCTTGTGCTGTGTATTATTTTTATTTCGTTTTTCACAGACGAGTTAATTTTATGAATCATTGTCTAATGTTAAGTTAAATCAATATCTGTACAAGAATGTATAAAACACCCGAAAGAAAACACATGCATGATGATAATTATCACGTCTCACGGGGACCCGAATTGAAGTCAAAAGGTTGGCATTGCAATAGCTTCTCACAGATATTTATGAAAACATATTACGTACTTAAGCACGAAACAACCAGATAGAAACTACAATAAACACCAAAACTTTACTTTTAAAATATTTACCAAAAATTTGACATAAAAATATCTTAAAGATTACTCACAGAAATAAAAATAATATTTCATTTCATTTCAATTTTTACAACTACTGCGAATAAATTGTATTCAAGTCACAAAAAGAAAAGCAACACACTGCGCTAGAAACAGAAACACTCAAGTGCTAATCAAGTAAAAGAAAAAAATGAAGGCAGTGAAATCTACCGCTAAGCTTTAAAGCCCGAATGGGGCTTAACAAGAGCGCTTTGCAAAGCATACGAGCTTCTTTGTCGACAGTGAGCACTGGCTTTCAGAAGAAATGTATCTCGTTATACCTGGGCTTGTGGATTTTATTCTGCTTTTTATAAGTAGACACCCTTTTGTAAAGTGATAATAAATTGTAGCAATAGAATTGTTTATTGCTGGAACTTTGTTATTTGCAAAACAAGTCAACGAAATAATCAGTAATGTAGCAGTACTGGTACTCAGTAATGATACTCAGTAGTGGTACTCAGTAATGGTACTCAGTAATGGTACTCAGTAATGGTACCCAGTAATGGTACAAAGTAATGGTACTCAGTAATGGTACCCAGTAATGGTACCCAGTAATGGTACAAAGTAACGGTACTCAGGAATGGTATTCAGTAATGGTTTAGATAAGTTGTATGGCCACGGCATAGGTAACCCCAATTAGTAATATGGTGAAGGAATGTAATTAAAGGACATAATTTAGTGACCACCATAGTTTAGTAAGTGCTCGCAATCGGCGTGCGTATATGAACGTAAATGAAGCAAAAGGAGTATTTTAAAGATCATAGCAGATGGCGTTCTGTTTCTGCCTAGCGCCATGGGACGAAGGCGTGAGTTTATGTGTGTATGTAATGTAAGTAAAAGAAGGGAGACCTATAAGTATAGTAAAAATGCGAGTGCTGCACACCCCCACCCTTTTTCAAGTTAAACAAATATCAACTTTAATCCAATGAATATTAAGTTGATTTCAGAGTGACTAGCACTATTGAAAAAGTTATAAAAATGTTTAAAGTTGTAGTGTAAACTGAACTTTATTGAGTAGGAATTAAAGTTATTTTTCCATTAAGTCATGATTGTTTACATTTTTGGCAAATAAATCGCGAACGCAGATTACAAATACTTGATGTCCATCACTGTATTGTTTACCTTCCTTAAAATATTGTTATAAAAGAAACAAAAGAAATAGGTATATTATTATGAAATGAGAAAAAGCCTCTATAGAAAACTTTTCAGAAGTTTGGGAGTTTTTCTTTGCAACAAATATTATATTTGTTTTCATTTGAGTTTGAATAATGTTCAGTCTTTTATTAATATTTTGCTTTTTAACTATTGCTTTTTGACAGTTGGAAACGTGAAGACTTGAATACTTTTTTATAAGTATTTTTATCAAGAATATTATCAAATTACACAGCTTCTAGCTATCATAATATGGCTCGTCGTATTTTCTTACAAAATTGAAATGTATTTTTTTAGAAAACTTGGCTGAAATAAACATAGGGAGGTAAAGATAAAAACATTCGGCCTAGCAGCTGTGATAACAGTAAGGTCGCAAATATTATTATAAGTAATCTAAACCTACCACGAAAATTTTTACCAGAAAACCAGATTTTTCAGAATATTCCCAGTTTGTAAAACCTTTCAAAAACTCCTATTTTTTTCATGTATTATGTTGGTAATAACGCTAAAGAATCGGGGTATTGAAAGTGGTTTCCACCACTTATGACAACAAACACAAACACAAAACAAAACAAAGAGATAATTATGCAAATGTATTATCAACCATAATGTATAAAAAGATGAAAAATCCATACACCTCTTCCGAAAAGCCAATCAACGAAAGGGTGAAAGATAAGTATTTTTATTAATTCTTAACTTGAACCTAATAACATCGCATTGTTTCATCTATTCTATATTAATTGGACACTTAGAATGATTATTATTACTAAATCTCATGGCGTTTTAACACCAAGATCGATGTCGGCCACGCCTGAACGTCCACTGATGATCCAATTAATCAATTTCCTGTATAGAAATTAAGCTATGAATGTCGAAGTACGGCCAACGTGGACCATTGTGTAAAAGGGCATCAAACTGGCAATGACGCAACTAATTAACAAAGACGCCTAAAAACAATACGTATGAGTGACAACGCTAAATGTAAGCTAAGAGCTAGAAAGAGAAGTCAGTCGCACGTACTAAAACTAAATAATTTTCATTTAGTTCTTGCTTCGTCGTTCGCTCATTTCGTGAGAAAAAAGTTAGCGACGATTATGCCGAGAAATTGTAATTTTTTCGTCAAGCCTCCTCAAAGTCTGAAACTTTCTGGAGATTAAATATTCAGGCGATAAAAAATGTTTGAGACGCCAAAGTGTCGCTTATTATACAGCTGCAAAATAAATAAAAAAGACTGAATTAAAATGTCTAACGTTTAGGCGTCATTTACAGGCCGTTGTGTAAAACTAGAAACATTGACTTGCCTCTGTTTCATTGTTACTTAATTATTGATGACCTTAATTGGTGATGTTTTTCAGAAAGGTCAGGTGTGTAGTACAGACGCCAGCACATCAAGCTACTACAACCTGTCCAATTTCTTTAATAGATTTTCAACTTTATTAGTAAAGCATAAGGTTCAAAGTTGATTGGGATAATTTAACAATTTCGGGTAGCCTGATGTGCTGGCATCTGTACTTTACAGGGGCAATTTTACAGGGGCAATTCGCGTAATTTTAAGAACGTTCACAGTCTGATCACACTCAGTCTCAATCTGTCAAAAATACCTCTAATTTCCCTACATTTTGACAAGGTTTTGAAATTTATTGTGGCTAAGTAATAACAGCCGCACGGGTAGATCGATCAGGTTAAACTACGCTTGACGCGGTTGGTCCGTGGATGGGTGACTATCTTAGATACCAAGACCCCTCCGTGCCTCGGAAAGCGTTAAGCCGTTGGTCCCGGCTGTTTTTCGTGGATCTTTGACAGTCGTTACGAGTCGTCAGAAGCCCGAAAGTGTGACAACCAGTCTTACCAAGGGGTTTGGGGTTTCGTATTACCCAGTAACTGGATTGTGGAGGTCAGAGAGGCAGTCGCTCCATGTAATAATATGTATAATTTCAATATACATACAAACGCCGACTGTCGTTAAAAACCAGCGCTGGGGCTCTGTCTCGCATAGGGTCTTAGCATCATGCTGAGCGATGATGGCCGTTTTGCGTGGATGTGACATATGTTTTTCGTATACATATTCATATATTTATTTGCATTCCATTATGGTATGTTTTTGTTTTATGTGTTTTCCCCATAGGTACTTGTTAACTATATTTTTTTGTATGTGTTCTTTTTCTGCGTCATGTTTACCGCACATAAACGTATTTTCTTTCTTTCTTTTCTTTCTAACCAAAATTTTGATTTAAAAGAGTGACCATGGAGTTTGTTGCCCATTTTTCTCCATAGGAACCAACTACGCTTCGGAATGGACCACTATGTAACTTCATCTTTCTGACTAACCCACTCCTTGGCAATCAAAACGTAAATTGTTTAATTGAAATAAATACTTTGAGTTTTAATTTGATATCACTCCAAAACACGAACTCGAAAGGAATGTAAGCCATAAAATAATAACGAAATAACATTTCTAAAACAAAAGAGCAACCTTTATCTCTCACTCACTTGTCACTTGAGTGAGGACCGAAATGAATTGTGGGTACATAGAGTTAATACCTCTGATGTTTTAGAAATGAGGTCGCAGAGACTAACTAAAATATTATACAGCGTAAATGAGGTTGGAATTAGAAACTTTTAATGGAACATAGCATGACCATGAAACTCTGCAATAGAGCTTTCACGGAAAAATATATAAGCTTAACTTAATCCAGTTACGTAAGCTTTCTGGTATAAATACGGAAGTTTTCTCATATAATTTAATAAGTTTGATCATGTGATAAAATCTTTTTTTTAGGTTTTAATAAACTTGGTTTAGTATCTCAAAAATATGGAGAAAAATCCTGGATTCTCCTAAATCCAACTATTATTCTTAATTCCAATCTTTCGTAAGATTCTTCCCAGCCCCCGATTTTCTTAATTTAAGCCAGTATTTTATTTTCTACTAGTTCTGACTAGCAGAAATGCAATATTTCTGTAACCTATAAAACAGAAACATCACAAAAATATGTTCTAACACGGAACAAAAAAAAATCTTAACCTAAACACTGCTACATCGCGTGTACAAAACATTCAACTCCCACAAAACACGGAATTAAAGTGATTCTCACATTCATTCCGGCCAACCAGTCAGATTTCGCGGTTGCGTTCTCAAATGGGTTAAATTGCAGAAATGTCAAACGTGAGAAATTCACCTTTTAATAAACTCGTCTTAGTATACCTACTAAAACAAATGGAGAAAAATTGTGGATCCTCTTACATTGGACTTTTATATTATTAAACCCAATCTTACGATCTTCTTAATTAAAGCTAGAGTTTCAGTTTTAACTAGTCATAAAAAAATCATTGTACAGACTGGAGCACATCAAGCTACTACAATATGTCAAATTTCTTGAATAGATTTTTAACTTTATCGCTACAGCTGAAGGTTCAAACTTGATTGGGAAAATTTGTTAGTCTCGGATAGCGTGATGTGCTGGCGTCTGAACCTATAAGCTACAGGACAGAGACATCACAAAAAACGCTATCCTAACATGGAACAAAAAAAATCTCAAACCGAACTCTGCTATACCTATCGCATGCCACAAAACATTCAACTCGCACAAACCACGGAATTAAAGTGATTCTCATATTCATTCTGTGCTAAAGTCATCAGATTCCGCGATTGCGTTCTCAAAAGGGTTAAGTTGCGCAAATGTCAAACGTGCGGTCCGCCGGACTTGCGAATAAAGGTCCTTGTATTATTGCGCGTCCCGTGTCCCGTCACTATTGTGTCGGTCCCGGTAAGCAGCTTACTGGAACTGTGACGCAATAGTCACTAGCTGCTAGTGACTCTTTCTAGGGTTAGCGGGAGAGTGATATGAGTTAATTGCTTTGATCTTCAGCTGAGGTCTAGTAGGTACTAGTAGGTAGCTTGCTAGACTAGGCTTTGAGGTTATCGTCTACGATTAAACATGATTTGGCTAAAACAAAAGTGTGATTACCGCGATGGCGGCTAATAGAGGGGGTTAGAAAAAGCAGACATGTTGTGCTAACCTCACCTTAATTGGAATAAGAGCATGGATGACAATGATTAAATTCACTCAACGACATCACGACATCATCATTGATTTGACTTTTTTCATTTTCTTTATATAAAACAATGAAAGTCAAATTTTTCGCTTAACTGAGGAGCCAAAGTTCCTCATAAATATTAATTATTTCAACTTAAATGCAATCGTGTTCAAATGACTCAGTAATCACGTGACATCAGTATTGAGAAAAGTCCTCATGAGGTGATGGGAAAAAATCTGTACCGTCCTATGACTTTATTTACAAGACTCAACACTAAACCGTAAGAAAGCCGTGAATGAACTGAATAAATGTATTTAATGTATAATTTTTCACTTTTTGTCGTTTCAGAACTAACTACGTCTATAATCTACGGAGATAAATGTCTCTCTCAAAGTTAAGATGATTCACGTTTTTTGACCGACTTCAAAAAAGGAGGTTCTGTATTCGACCCGTATTAATATTTGTATGTCCGCGATTTTCTCAAAAACTAATGAACCAATTTTGATAATTATTTCACTAATGTGATCTACATATTCAGGAAGGTTTTAGTAAATAATACATTAGGTAATTATTCTTAAGTACGATGTTATATGCATAAATGTACTGTATCACAGGCATTTCTATGCGAATTTTGTGATGATTCTTCTAGTCAATGTCTTCAATTCTTCAATGCACTAGTTTTAATTGAATTTGTGTGGGGTAGGTACAAATGAAAGTGAAACATAAAAACTTTCTTATAAAAAAACAACCTACTTCAAAAACTACAAAGTGAAAAATAACTTTAATTTCAGAATGTGGTGTCAAAAAACGAAAATGCGGAACCAACGACACCGACTTCCGAAATTAAAGTTATTTTTCACTTATTAGTTTTTTTTTTAAGTCGGTTCTTTTTTTTTGTAAAAAAGTTTTTTATTAGTACCATTCAGAGATATTTCTTTTCTTAATTACGGGAGAGATTCATTCCGCTCAGTATTCGAAATACAGCATTTCAAAAATACGAACGTTAACCCTACGTTGTTCGAGTGACAGATAAATACGCCGCGCCGCGACCGTCGGGATTTATACAGTTCAAAATTGGAAAATACGGCGTTCCGTTGATGCCAAACGTCATTGTTACCGTGACGGTTTTTATTAGCAACGGAACTATTTTGGGACCTCAATAGCTTTGTGAATCTAGAACATGTTTTGTGCATTTCACACTGTAACAGTGGAACTGACGATTGACGACGCGTTGATTTTAAGTGGTTTTTTATTCTCTACTAAGTATTTCCAGTTCAACTTTATGGTTCCAGCGACATTTTTGAAAAGCTTTTACAATGTTGAGCACTATTAAAATAACACGTTGAAATATAAAACGCGTTTATAGTAAAGTCTATAAAATTTTAAAGGATTTCAGCTAGTTACAACTTTTAACGATGGGTACCTACTGATTTTCAAATTTATTACAGTCATATCAGATGACGTAATAACTTCATTGTTGCTGATGTATGAGACACATTTTAATGCGTTCATAAGTTCCCCACCCCCCAGGGGAACCTCTTCTCCACCCACTGAGTCAAAATGGGGTTAAACGTACAAAGTTGCGGTTGAGACGAAGCAGATTGAGAACTACGTCATAACGTTGTATTAAAAGGAAAGCTATTCGTTACAAGCGAACTAGAATGTAATATAACACGACGATTCCCGCATCGAGAATAAAAGCTAGAAATACGTCTGTGAAACGAGACAAATAAAATACATAAATGCAAATTTATACGTAATATAATCACAGCAACGCGAGGAACGAAGTATACCAGATACTGGGAAATCTTAAAGTTTATGATTCCTCGCTATGTGGGGCTTTTGAACATCGCACGTCTGAAATCGTACCTATATTATAGCTTTTACAACATGTCTATATACGTGGAATGTGTGAAACGATGTTAAGTAGACGATTCGTATTCATACGCGCTTTGTTTTAACATGAAGCGTAGTCCTATATCATCAGTAATTCACCCAAATTACTGGATGGCCTCATATTCCGATACTAAAAACAGACGTGCGACCTCTCACTTAGTGGCATTTTAGTGGTCTTACACGTTCTTGAAGGGGGTTTGTGACTAAGCAATAACAGCCGCATGGGTGGAAAGATCAGGCTTGCCGCGGTTGGTCCGTGGATGGTTAACCATCTTTACATACCAAAACCCCTCCGTGCCTCGGAAACCACGTTAAGCAGTTGGTCTCCGCTGTCATTCTTGGATCTTTGACAGTCGTTACGGGTACTCAGAAGGCCGAAAATCTGAGAACCAGTCTTATCAAGGGGTATCGTATTACCCAGTAACAGGTTAGCTAGGCAGTCGCGCCATGTAAAATACTGGTGTTCAACTGCATCCAGTTAGACTGGAAGCCGACACCAACATAGTTGGCAAAAGTCTAGGCAAATTGATTGACAAGTTCTTGGAGCGCTAAAATGGCGCTTTGCATAACGCGTGCTAACTATGGGCCATGCCATAATTATTTATTTTCCTAATCAATTCTTAATAAAAATATTTTTTACTACATGCTTAACTAAGAAGTTTTTAATAATACTTAAAACTCAGACAATATTAATATGAAACAGAATTCCTTTAACTACGGTCGTTACTATTGTGCCCTGAAAAGATGAGCTCTGACTATCAAGTTTACGAGATAAAGTTATGTGTCTCAGTAAAATACGAAATTTATTCATAAGTTGGTAAAAAGCGATAAAAACTGATGGAAAACTTGGTCGTCGTGTACATCTAGATGCAGAATAAACTATTTCTTAGCAGTTTCAATATTATTTCGGACTTAGCTTTAAGTAGCTCTTGCACCCTAACCGCCCGGCCACGATTTTTGGCTTAGCGGCAAGCGGCGCCGCCGTGTCTTACTGCTAGCGTTGAAGCTGCGAGCGGTGCGTCGTGGCATGGTTCATACATTTTTGTATATTTGTTTTTACCGCTCGCCGCCCCGCGCTAAGCTGCCGCTGATAGCGGCAAGGTCGTAGCTAGGCCGTAATTGCGTAACACACTATTCATCCCAATCTGAATCATTTTGAAGGATGTTGCTAATCCATTGCTTCATATGTTCGAAAAATGTGTCTGCTAAACAACGTAAATAACGCAATGAATATTGTTGAACTGTCAAAATGAAACCCATTGCTACTGATAGTGTGTTACGCAATTACCCTGCTGCGTCCGCATAGTATTTTGATATGACCCGAGTAGTATATTTATTTAGATATGAAATAAATCTGTTTTTATGTTTGTCGATTTGTTATCTCTATAACGAGTGTAAAACCGTCCAAAACGAGAGTATTTATTTATCACTAGCTTCTGCCCGCGACTTCAACCGCGTGAACTTTCTTGTTCCCCCGACCCACCCCGTCGCATCACATCGCATCGCCTGCCCGCGCTATTACTTTCCGACGTTTTTGCTCAGCTCCTACGGGTTCTAGCGTGATGTTAAGTACCATATAACGTTCCTCAAGAATTGGGCTACCAAATGCAAAAATATTTTTTAAATCCAGGTGGTAGTTCCAGAGATTAGCGCGATCAAACAAACAAATTCTTCAGCTTTATTATTAGTACGAGTATATACGAGTACATAAAGAAGAAACCTATAACGGTTGAAACACGGGACTGATATTTTTCTGATTTCAAGATATTTTATGGACGTTAGTGAAGTTAGGATTAGGTTAATGATCCTGAATAATCCTAACACTACAAAAACCACAAAAAACTTATCAAAACATAATATTATTTATCGACAAGTCGTCGAACAAAAATATATGATCAGCCATCGCTCGTACCTACTAAAACTGCGGTCGCGAATCGCGATGTATCAAATATTGGCGTTGTCACCTAGAATCACGATTTATTACTCGAAAAAGGTCATGATAGCTTAAACGATGCTCCGTTGTTTGATCTTAACAATAAAAAATAAAACACGACTTGTTATTTTTTGTACCTGTTATATAAGGTCAAAATCGAAACTAACTTCACCATCTTGTATTTCAAATAATAATAATACCAGCCTATTATTGTTCCACTGCAGGGCAAAAGCCTCTTCTCATACACAGAAGGCACGAACATTGACCACCACGCTTGCTCAAGGCGTGTTGGCGATTTCTTCTTCAAGATATTTTTCCTTTACCGATGTCAGTAGGTAATGTCCAAGATAAACAATACCTACATACATTTCACAAAACAAACCTCTGTCAACGTCATTCGAATACTAAAAGATCTTTGTAATGTATTTCGTTCGTGAGTTTCGTTTTCATTTGTTTTTTGTGTGTTTGTGTGTATGTCTGTCTGCAATTTATATGGTGTACATAATAAAGAGTATTCTATTTTCTATTCTATTCTATTACCGTGCCTGTTATTTTTAAACTGAATACGTAACGTCTGCGTCTGTCTGTGACGGAAAGTCACGTGTTATCAGTCTAGCCTAGCACTTAGGTTTGAAGCTCGAGGCTCTATTTTTGAATCGATCGTTTAGCTTTGCTAGTGTCACTGGCTGGCACGAAAATAGCTTATCTATATAAATAAAAATCAATGTTAGTATGTTTGTCCTCTATGCGTTCCGAAACCGTTGGTCAGATTTTGATGAAACTTTGGTAGGGTGTTCTGGAGACGCCCGTGAGGGTTCTTAATTACTAACTAAATTGTATTGTTATTTTAATCGCTATTTTTTTTATTGTTATTCATTCATTCCAATCCCAAAACAGATTAAAAATGTATTTGATTTTTTAAAGTAACACTGAAAAGCGGCAACACACAAGTTTTAAATGAATCCAACAATATCATAACACATTTTCCATTAAAAGAAACTCGTAACGGTTAGTTAGTCAAATGGATTTATAAAGTTTTAACTCCCAGCCCCGATACAAAAATATAGAAATATTTTTCAGAAGCACCTCGAATTTCAATTTATTGAAATTGTACAGACGCCAGCATATCAAGCTCAAATTTCTTTAATATCAGTCAAATTTCTTTAATATATTTTCAACTTTATCGCTAAAGCATTAGGTTCAAAGTTGATTGGCAAAATTTGACAGTTACGGGTAGCTTGATGTGCTGGTTGGCGTCTGTATGACATATCTTTGCAACCTATCTTCGTCCTGTTTCTTAGGAATTAGGTTGTATACCTACTATTTACGTTCACAACCTGTTTCCAAGGAGTCAGCTGATTACTGAGAACTGCAGGCTGCTAGTTTTTCTCTTATTACTTCATGAATTAACCTGCATCCGTGATAATTTAATGGTTGCCAGTAATGTTTAAGTCCCATGTGAAGGAGTCTACTTAAAATGTTTTTCAAAATATTGTAAGTATTTTTACATTTTCCTTTATTATTCGAGTTATTTATCCGTGCTTCTGAGACAAATAATTCAATTTTTCTTTCTTTTGCTTTATTTTCTATTCACTTCGAAAAGTACTTTCAAGTTTTCAGTATTAAGTAACACATATAATTTCTCATTAGTCTCAAAATACGTTAAATGTTAGGTAATAAATCATTTGAAAATCTAGACTCGTAATTCAACGAGTGTGAGCATTAATGTTAGCCTTGTCATCTCCAGACAAATAATAATATATATTCAGGCTCATATCACATTTTGATGCGAGCGACAGAAAATATTCAATTTATCTAGATAAGATTGCGATAATGACATTTATTTATCGTTTATTAGTTAGATTTATATTCCAAATTATATTAGTAAAATAATAAAAATGATATCAGTAACACGTATCATATTTATTTTGCCTCTGGACTGCTAAAGGCGAGTGTCTTTATAACCGACTTCCAAAAAGGAGGAGGTTCTCAATTCAGATGTTTATTATATATTTTTTTACACTTCTTATTTTAAAAGTCGGTACTTTTATAACAAATTTGAGCTATGGATAAAAATTACCGTCCAATTTTTATTTCTCAGATTTTAATATACAGGGTCAAATGAAATTAGCTAGCGAAACTTCGCAGACGTGATGGGTATCGATATCGATAATAAAATTAAAAATGAATTAATTTGATGAATTTAATTTTTGAGATCAACGAAAGCTGGTAGTGTAGTTAAAAAACTGATGTTAATGTAAACTACAAAGACGTGTTGGGTAACACGACAAAACAAATAGAAACATATTTTCTCGACTCGTACCTACTTAAAGTAACTACACTAGTAACGGTCGTTGACCCCAAACGAATAATAATCTAATGTTTTTTATTCTTATTTTATCGTGTTTAGATATCGATACCTATAACGTCTGTGGAGTTTCGCTAGCTATTTAATTTGACCTTGTATTGTATGCTAGCTTGCCTGAGTTAGCGCACGCGACGTGATAAGCCAGGTGGTAGCAAAACAAAGAACTATACACCTACTTCTTGACGTAACTAGAAGAGAATAAAGAAAGATTTGATTAGAGAAAAAAAATGTCCCTTAGTATTTGTACAATATTTTTCTGACAAACTGACAGACGTCTTTGCAGTTCAAGACTGTCTGTACAATGGTCTTAGACTTTTGAATTTTGACCCAGAGCAAGTATAAAATGCCTTGCTGTGGTCACCCTGATTTTATCTCAAGACGCAGCCACGCTTATCCCTCGCTCTACTTTTACGACGTACCAAGGATGATAAGCAGCAGATCTTGCAGCATCCTTATTTCTGTTTTCTTTTACTCTTATTTCTTATGGTTTATTTACACTGAAACTATTCACAGAAACGCATATGTGCAAAAACTTCAGTATTTGTATTTTTGTATCTTACGAAAAAATTAAGGAAAATTTGATTTTTTGGCAATTTGCATGTCAGTGTATTAAAGAGTAAAAAAAAGGGTAAATGTTGATTCAAATATGATTCGCGAGCGTAACAGGTACGTATTTACAGAACTATAATGATTAACATCTTTCTAAGTTTACATAGTATACATAGTTCATAAAAAAACCTAAGAAAATGAATTTTGCCAGCTACCTATCGCATGGTAAGGACAAAATCTAAAATTATCCTAATCTTATTTACAGAACAATAAACACACATTTTCCCTGTTAATAAAACAAGTCAAAATGCCCTTCTGTAGGCGTAATTACAAGAACAAGACCCATTTACTGTGGCCAAGCAGTAGAAAACACAACAGTCTTTGTCATGACGCCATTTAAAGTTCATACCAATGAATATTTTAAAAGTTCTTTTACATCCGTACAAACAGGAAAATAGAAATACATTCCCTTTGTATATCAAGTTCCGAAGATTCATTTTGAACTTAAAAACTGTTAGAATTAAAATTTTAATTACTAGAATAAGGCTCGGTTAAAGCTGTGAAAAATACTGTAATTTTGTTTGTGCTTAATGTTGTGTTGAAGTGTAATTTTACTGTGTAGTTTTTGATGATATCTACGACTGCGTTTGTAAGTGGGTTTTACATTATATCCTCATCAGTAATTAACTAAGTGTGCGTACGAATGTGATTTTTGTTTAAACACTGAAAATTATAACTGTAATAATAACAGCTTCTTCTAGAAACTAAGTAAATATTTTACTTTTATGCAAGACCCACTTTATCTCTGACCTCAATAACTATGTATTTTTATATAAATATAGACCATAAGTTACGATCATAAAACGCATTTGCCTAGATCCCAGGGGACAATAAATAGTGCTGGGACTAAAATCAGGACAGTTCGTAAACTCCCACAAAGATTTGATACTACCCCCATTTAGCAAGACTACAAATAACAAACAGCGCATAGTTTTACACTAACGCCCAGCGCACACTCGCGCATTCTGCATGCTTTCATCCGTCACTGCGACAGACAGTTTCATTCAAAGCATTTTTTCACTATATTTCTGCAATGCAAGCAGCAAGCTATTTCTAGATTTCCATTCGAAATAGCGAAACAGAACTCCGATATTCCGTTTTATTTCTACTGTTGTGACTCCTTTCCGACTTTTGCTGTGAATGAAAATCAAGTCGTTTAGGAGATAGGAAAGATTTGGAGAACTTCGTAGACACACATCATGCTAGCAGGCTTAAACCTGAACTTAAGCTTCGGACCGAAACGCTCAGAAAACTAAAGAGACTCTAGGCACTTTAAATTAAACCGCATTTAATTGTGGATTAGAAATTCAGCCGCTATCTAAGTTTTAACTAAACCTCAGTATCCGCACACCGATAGAAATCAAGTGCTCATTGGCATTCAGGGAGCGGCGGGAGTTGAGAATTTTGTGAAGTTTCCTTCGACGGACTTTTGCCGGGCGGCGCTCGTACGGTGCCGTGCCGGTGCCGGTATCCTGCCGTGTCTTCAGTGTGCGCTCGAACTAAATCATCACGTAAACGTCTACAGGACATGGAAGTTTAACGTCCGTTGGAAGCGGACGAAGAGAGATAATTAACAAAGTTCACGGGGTTGCTCCGAGTTGATTCCCTTATAGATCGTCGGTTAGCTCTCTTCATTCGTAAGATAGTGCCCTGTTTTAAAAGGTCAACGGAGTTTGTCCTAATTACTGTTTTAAAAGATTATTCTTGGATGTTTGCATAATTCCTCATTTATTTCGGTAGCAGAACAGGTTAAGCCTATTTTCAAACCTATAACTTTTTTAGTATTTTTAATGCCCTTTAAACTATAATAAGGAGCTCATAGCATATAACGTATTAATTTTTCCAAAATATGAATACATATCTGTAGTAAATATTTGGGGCTCAAATATTCAAGTACGTTTTTGGGAAAGAGGTAGATTGAGAAAGATATAGTAAACTCAAACTCAAACTCAAAGCATTTATTTCAATTAAACTATTTACAGGCACTTTTGAATTGTCAAGAAGTATACTAGTAATACTTTTAACCCGGGCTTCCACCCTTGCACACAGACCCCATTATTACAAAACAAGGTTTTTCTTTAGATCATGGTTAAAACCACCGAGCCAGTTATTGAATTACGAACTTAAATATTATAGAAATGCTTTTCTTTATACAAATTTACAACAGTTCGGTGCTAAGTTGACATTTTAGTATTTAGAACTTTGCCTAAATCGAAATAATGTTCGAAATACAAATACTGGCTCAAATATTAGGTTTAACCGTCTGTGTGCAAGGTAAACCAAGGTAATTCAAAACAGAATTGCTCAAAGTGGCTCCATCCCCATTCATATTTAGCACCAACGTAAGACAATATTCCAATTACAGCTTCTGAACTAAATCCTAATTCAGACTCGCGTATCGATTAATGGACTAATAGGCTAGCAGTCGAGTCGGTGACCTTTTCAACTAAATCTCCATCGTGCCGCAAAGAGCACGTTAAGCCCCAGCTTCTCGCAAACTAAGTCGTCCCATTAACTTGACGTAAATAAAAAGTTAGACCGATGACGTCAGAGGCATCGGAACTGGATAATGCCAGCTCGGTAATTTGTTCTCGTTTTTAGAGGTCACCTTGTTAAGGACTTATTGAGAGGTTCATCACGTTTGTAGGCAGTTTTAATTCTGTGCCTCTGTTTTTGTACTTTTTTATCTAAACGAGTACAAAATGTGTTCTAACTTTGATTCAAGCTTAAACTTTCAGCCAGCTTCTGTAAGTACTTCATAAGGGATCTGGGAATACGTACTTACAATACTTACGTAGTTACATAAGTCGAAATAAGGTTCGGAACCTTATTTCGACTTATGTAAAGTTCTTAATACAAAATTAACATCGGGTTCAAATGAATAGGGACCTTTAAAATTGTCAGAATAAAGTTCGTAATTCAAATATAGCTGGATGGTTTAAACTTGGGTCAATGGATCTTCTATGCCTATACTTTTCACTGGTTTATTTATTCCTTTTACGTCGCGTACTTATTAGTTTCTGCAACTACCCTTTTACTAAAACTGTTACGAAATCCTTTAAGCATGTACTATTATTTATTATGTGTCCTAATGTAATTTTGTCATAGTACTAACCCGCTACGCCAATTGGCTTTATGTATTTTTTAAGATAAAATATTGTATTTTCTCTGTAATTGATTGTGTAAATCTTTTGAGAAAATAAATGTCTAAAACCGTAAAACCTTTTACATTATTTGAGAGTTTATTTAGTAATACAGAAAGAACCATTACCGACACATTGCATCGATTATATGCTGAACCGTCACATTGTGCAACAGGCTTGCGATTTAAAAAACCGAGCAAACACAAAACATCATATTATTATTGTGCTATTTAGTAAAATGCCTTTGTTTATTATACTTTCTTTTAGAGATTCAAATTCAAACGATTTTATTTCACACTAGCTGCGCCCCGCGGTTTCATCCACGTAATTGTTGATCCCGTGGGAATATCGAGATAAAAAGTAGCATATATGTTAATCCAGAGTGTCAGCTACCTCCATACAAAATTTTATCAAAATTGGTTCAGTCGTTTGAGCGTGAAGAAGTAACAAACATATAAACACACACACACACACACACACACTCAAACTTTAGCCTTTATAATATTACTGTGATAAACCTACATGGGTACTTATGAAACGTCAGAAGCAAGGTGCATGGTGGTGCGATGATCAGATTGGTTTGTATTTTTTATGAAAAACCTTGTTAATAATTATGTAAATCACGCTGAAAATGACAACATATTGTATGAAAAATATAAAATACATGTATCTTTCACTGTATATATAGATAGATAGATAAAACGTTTATTCAGAAAAGTATATGGAAATGAATGCTTATTTACCGGGGTCATGGGGCCTAAAAGATACACAATATTTCTACTAAAAGCGTCATTTATATCCTATACATTTATGACCCATTTTTATAGGAGTCTCTTTCCCCAGACGGGATTTTATGTGTAGGGCATTGTTTTAGTAACGTTATATATTTAAAAGCCTGGCAACACAATAAGTCAAGAAAGTAAGCCCAAGAAAATAGCCATAACGTTTTCTACAAGAAATAAAAAATATTCTTCCGTGGGTACTAAAGGCTAAAATCGCGTAAACTAATAATATTATAATAATAATATTCCCTGACTCTCCTTATATCTACATTGCGCTTATGTGGCATTGTGGCTATATCTCATTTTAAGTTATTTTGAAGAAACCCACATTGAACTCAAACTCAAAACTTTTCAGCACAAAGACAAACTGAAGTTAAAACGTCTCATTACCTCAATGAATAGTTAAAATGGCTGAATTAATTAAACTCAACGTTCTTTCGCTAGAGATAAAACTTTAAGAAAATTAAAAATAGTTCTCGATTTTAATAGATTTTAAAACTTTTAGTTTTAAAGAAAAGTAGAACCATTAGCTAAAACGCTGTTTAGTTTTAATTTTAAAGTATAATTTTATTATTCAAAGCGAAATGAAGTAAACGAGTTAAAGTGGACTTTATAATATCTGTTATTTTTGTTAGAAGTTTTCCAGTTTATACAATTCATTTATTTAACATCTGACGTCTTATAAACTCTCAAGTCAGAATCGACGATGAAATAGAAGATTGGAATCGATGTTTCAATTTCAATTAATGTTCAGGACTTCTAAAATAACTCCCAGATTATTATCATTGTTGAGCACGACTCCAAGCTATACAGGACACTGCTTAATAAACTTCCAGCAAAAAATTAAATAAAAACACGAATAAATAACCTATGACAAGCGAAGGTCCATATAATTGCATCCCTGTCACTCGGAAGAAACCTAGAGAGAATGCACTTTTATTACAGTACCTCGAAAGTCGGTCAGGACGGGAATAAAACGCGGGTAACTTGGCTGTCCTCTGTATATCGTCAATGATTTATATTATAGTCCTGCGCAAAGAGATGCGGGAATAGCTATTGTTATTTAGGAAAAATATGGGGGTGAATTATCTTGGAATCACGGTGTAAAGTTTGAGTGTGGTGTTAAGAGGCTTCTGGCTTCAGGAATTGGAGGAATTGAGCTTGATGTTTATTGGTCTAATTGGATTGAAGTGAAGTGTGATTTTATCGAATGCATAATGTTTTTGTGGAGACAATTTTCTGGTTTGGCTTTGTGCCTGGTTGTTGGCAACGAGCTTGCCTGCTATTACTTCGAACTTCAACACAACTGGCGAAATGTAGGTGTCATATAGGTGCACCTCTGTTCAACTTTTCCAAAAATACGGGCGTGATTTTTGTAATTTTCTTGTTTTTTTTTTTGCGAATATTGCTTGCAGCGTCATTTTCATATAAAGAAGGATTTATTATGGTGACTGATATAGCGTGTAGAAGTACCTCATATAAATTGGTAGAAAGCTGGTTTGCACTGAACTCCTGAAAGTCGCTAGTAAAAAGTAAATTCAATTATATTCTATTAAGAAACAGTTAAACTAACAACCTATATTTTGAGAATATGAGGTTTTGATAATGTGATGATTTGCGATTATATATATATATATTTTGAGAATATGATATTCAGAAACAGTGCGATTCAAATTAGTCCGAGAATTGTTTAGAAACCCCCTGACATTGAACAAAGACACCTTTACTAATCCAAAATACCCAGACTGCCCTCTAAACAAATCTTGATAATTCACAAAAACCCACAGTCATGCATAGGCAATTAATTTCAGTACCAATAGTTGCACAAAAAACAACCTAACACAGACTGTAATAAATCTTCGAGCAGAGTCTATAAGGTTTCGATTGCATAACTGGGACTACGATTAAAGTCGTCTGGTCCGTTTTTGCTACTTATCGTACTATTGTCAGATACATAAGTGCTTGGATGTTACTTTTTATGAATCAAGATTACTGAGTGTACTTCTTGTGGCTTTAACAATCGTGAGAGGCGGTAATTTTTTTTTTTTGTTTTATCTAGCCAGTGTTAGTACAGTCAACAAAAGAGATAAGTATGCAGGAGCGTCGGATATAGTTGAAGTTTAGTAAGAAACCGATGGATATTGTCGACTGAAATTTAATTTGATAAATGAGCTGTTTGTTTTCTATTAATAAAATTAAATTTTATTCGAGAACATCCATTGGTTTCTTACTAAACTTCAACTATATCCGACGATCCTGCATACTTATCTCTTTTGTTGACTGTACATGACGGTGACATACCTTCAACACACCCCCTCAACTCATGTAAGATACGATTCATAAAAATAAACCTATATTTACTTTCGCAAACACAATCCTAACACACTTGTTAGTAATTCTTGTTACGCAAGGCCAAGGTTTGGTGAGAACATCTGCCAACATCTTATCAGCTGACAATTAATGTTCCAGCGTTATAGCTTTATTGTAACGTAGCACATTCAAACTAAAGAAAGCTGGGCCAACCTTTGGGAATATTGACTATCCAGTAGGTAATAACAAAAGAGGAGACAAAACAAGGGAGGGGCTCGTGGTTAAATAATAACAGCCGAACGATCGATCAAAGGTTAATTATGTAAATACGAGTATTTGAATCTTTAATAAAGTTACACGCCATAAAAAAAAAAAACAAAAAAAAGTTTAAAATATATATATATTGTATGTAAGTATCCAAAAAATAAAGCCATTACACAAAAATACACGGTTATGAATAAAGTTGCGCTTTTAAAGCCTCTTGGCCCCACTAATGAGAAACTTCGTGAACTAAAACAATAATTAAGAAACTCTAGCACGACTCACAATGCCTCTGAAAATGTTTTTCTGTATAAATACATTTTCTTTTAAACTTGAAACAGTACTCAGCGACCATTAATTTAAATGTTTCAATGGAACGTAAATTGTATGAAGTTTGTACCTCTACATCGTACGCTCCTTATTTTGCTCACCGCCCACTTTGAGAATTTTTTTTTTTCTAGAGCCCCCAATTTTTTTTTACTTTCTTTCTGTTGCGAATCTAAAACAGCTATTGCCATGATTATATTTAAACGTGTAATACTATATAAGGTGTTTCAAAATTAATCCAACAAACTTTAAGAGGCGCTATAGACCATCGAACTGAAACACTTTTACTATGGGGCCAACTCTGAAATCACAAAAAAAAATTGTTATTTAATACAAAAGTTCAATACCTACTTGACCAAAATGTATGAAACAGCAGATTTTTTTTCGTGATTTCAGAGTTGGTCCCATAGTGAATGTTAGGATAAAAATATGGCAAAATTATCGCGTCAGAACAGCGACCTACAGTCAGCACTCGGTAAGTGTCTGAGGATGGACGGCGCCGACGAGGCCGCCCCAAGAAGAGGTGGCGAAACGACCTAGACGCGTACCGGTTGGATCGAGGTGCCTCTACAAAAGGATGCCTGAAAGGATTTGGGGGAGGCCTTTGCACAGTCGTGGGACAGTGAAGAAAAAAATGGATGCTAATATCAAACACTGCGATCACTTATCCAGGTTCAGAAACCTGAAGGCCAATCCCCGTACCTAATTAAAAACGTTCAAAATCTAGTCGCATTCTCATCTCAGCGACAATTAATGTCAAAAACTTGTCAAAAATGTAGGGAAATGAGAGGTGTTTTTGACAGATTGACACTGAGATCAGACTGTGAATTTTTTTTAAATTAGGAGAATTGCCCTTTAGACTGTGAACGTTCTTAAAATTACGAGAATTGACCCTCAGACTGTGAACGTTCTTAACATTAGGAGAATTACCCCTCAGACTGTAACGCCCTTATTACAAAACAAGGTTTATCTTGACCCAGGTTTAAATCTTCGAGCCATTTTTGAATTTAGAACTGTAATCCGACAAAGTAAAAAGTTCTTATTACAAAAACTGACTTTAAACCCGAGTCTATGTGGTCAATGTTGCATTAAAAACTTAACGTTTTTCAGAATGAAGTTTAAATACAGTAACTGGCTCGAAGGTTTAGGCTAGGTCTAAACTTAGAACTCGTTTTGTAAGACAAGACGGTAAACGTTCTTAAAATTACGAGAATGCAATACGAGATTATGGCAATTAATTATCGGGTATGAACATTATGTTCACTCACTGAAAGTTTTATTCTTGAGTAAATAAGTGGAAAATTATGAAGAATACTTCCTAAAACTGAAAGCTAGCATAATCTCAAAAAAGCTAAGAAAATTTACATAACAACATCATATTTTCATCTCGAAACGCGTAGAATTTCACTTCTCTCCGCATTTTATTTTGACACAAAAGTAAGAACGGAAAGTTTAATGTATCATACAACCTTCATACAATGCAGCTCCATTTAAATTTGCGGTTTAATAAAGACATTAAAAATACTAAAAGTTAAATAAAAAGGTATTAACACTACGTAATTTGCATCAAAATTCAATTTCGTATACAATGCACATTTTTATTCTACCTTAATTAAAGTGAGAATTAATTGGAGAAAATTGTCATGTTCTGCTTTGGACTGTACGATTGGCACTCTATTTTGCAATACGCTCAAGATCAATAGGACTGCTGTGAGTTCTATTATCGGAAACGGGGGAATGTAAATAGGCTATTTGTCACTTGCAACCTAGTCGTGCCCCGGGAACGATTAAGTGGTCCTATTATAAAGTGCTGTTTGGAATAAACTTTTTGCTTCTGTAATTGGGTTAATGGGAAGATTTTGTGTTTTGTACCTTTGTTTGGCTGTAATTTAAGGTACTTTAACACTTTTAAAATAAAGAAATACAATTTTTTTTCCTTTTTTCAGACTCTTTTTCTCTGGGGGTTCGGAGAAGAATTAATTGTTACTAGCTGCGCCCCGCGGTTTCACCCGCATAAGTGTCGATCCCGTGGGAATATCGGTATAAAAAGTATCCAATGGGTCAATCCTGGTTATAAACTATCTGTGTGCCCATCCGAATCCGTTCAGCCGTTTGTGCGTGAAGAAGTACCTAACAAACATACAAACACACTCACAAACTTTCGCCTTTATAATATTAGTGTGATTCATTCATGACTAAAAAGTAAAATGTATTTAAATGAAAACGCAACTTTTTTTTCTACTTACGGTATAAGTGCAGAACCGTATGACGTTTCTCTTATAGCGTCAAACATTCGCAGTCCTGCAAATACAACTAACAAAGGCAATTGAGTCTAGAAAACTGGTGTTATGTGTCGAGTCATAAGTGCAACAAAACTAGCAACGGTGTAGCAATATCAACCTTGACACCTGAGGTATAAAGTTGGAAGTGGAATGTATCGTGTTATCTGTATAGTTTTAAAAGAGCATGCACCAATGTTGTACTGTACAGGTTTTCTCGCAATACCAAAGTGTGATTGCCCTCTTTTCTCTGCATTTTAGTTCGAATGTCCTTTGTGACCTACACTGTGATGAGGTCAACCCACTTTTGTAACACTTTTTCTTTATGAAATGATTGAAGGAAATATTGTAGGAGTGGGCTGGCCATGTTTGTCGAAGGACCGATGGCCGGTGGGGCAGATGAGTCCTAGAGTGGAGACCATGTATCGGCAAGCGTAGTGGGGGACGCCCCCAGCTAGGTGGACCGACGACCTCAAAAAGGTGACTGGGACAGACTGGATGCGGAAGGCGGAGGACAAGGTGTTGTGGCGCAGCATAGGAGATGCCTATGTCCAGCAGTGGACTGCGATAGACTGAGTTGAAGGATTATGAATTCAGAAAGCCACAAAAAGCTGCTTAAGTATTGATATAAACAATAAGTCATCATCTTCATCTGCCTAGCCTTTTCCTAACTATGTATATTGGGGTCGGCTTCCAGTCTAACCTGATGCAGCTAAGCACCTAAGATATAAAAAATAAGTGTTGGAGGAAAACTTGTCCATATTATCGTTTTTTTAATCATCTACGTTTATTTTATTTTCTAATTGTTTTTCACGTTTTTCAATTATTCACATCTTCCGATGGTTTTGATTTGTTGTTAGGTTTATTGTAGGTACCTACTTATCGCTTTTTGATCTGATTATTACGTGCCAGAGGCAATTTGTTTTTCATTTCTCATACTCGGAAAGTAGTGTTTGTTTGATCCGAATAGCGGGTGGAAGACGCTGCTTCCCACCACAGGGCGGGAAAGACTCATAGTAATTACTTCCCTCTTTAGGGTGGGAATGAATTTTAAAAATAGAACTGTAGTCAGCTACGAAATGTTTTACATGCAGTCTTGCGAGTGTATAAACAGCCAGTGTGAATAAAAAAAAAATCTATCAAGCGGGACGGCCCGCGGCGGCGGCGGTGACACACCGCGTGTTCCATATTTAAAATAGTACACAAATTGTTCTAACACCTCAATTAATTTTACATAGGTACCTACTATTCATGTTATTATTATCAGTTAATATTTTAGAAAAACCACTATTTTTTACTTTCCTTATATTCGAAATGAAAAGTAGAGTGTTTAACACGGGTGAAAGTCATCAATTCCTACTCGGACTATAGCCGCCCTCGCTGCGCTCGGGCGTCTAAATACCTCGTATGGGAATAGATTCCTTTCGACCCTCGTATTAACAATCTACTATTTTTCCAGTAAGACCCACTAACTAACCATTGTTGTACTTGAGCCTCGTTAATTTATTCAATAGAAACCCCTTAGGGTAAAATAAAACATCACAAATAATTTTTTTTTTTACCGTCAAAGAAGTTATAAAGGTAAGCTTACACTTCAGCGTTTTCATGACAGAGACCATCATCTGCCTAGCCTTTTCCCAACTATGTTGGGGTCGGCTTCCAGTCTAACCGGATGCAGCTGAATACCAGTATTTTACATGGAGCGACTGCCTATCTGACCTCCACAACCCAGTTACTAGGTAATACGATACCCCTTGGTAAGACTGGTTGTCAGACTTTCGGGCTTCTGACTACCCGTAACGACTATCAAAGATCCACGAATGACAGCCGGGACCAACGGCTTAACGTGCTTTCCGAGGCACGGAGGGGTCTCAGTATGTAAAGATGGTCACCCATCCACAGACCAACCGCGGCAAGCGTAGCTTAACCTGATTGATCGACCTGTGTGTGTTTTCATGACAGAGACCGTTCTTGCGAATTAAATTGTGTAACATCGAACGGCCTGTTCAATATTCCGGAGAGTTACCATACACCCATGCAAGTCAATATCTATATTATCGATACTTCTATAAGTAATCTATCTATATACTCGTATATAAAATTCAAAGTCCTGACTGATATATCAACGCACAGCCTAAACCGCTGGTCCTAGAGACATGAAATTTGGGGTGTGTGTTCTTTGTGAAGAGTAGGTATCCACTAAGAAAGGGTTTTTCGAAATCCCACCCCTAAGAGGGTGAACAGGGGGAGGGTGAAATTTCACGGGGACGAAGTCACGACCTAGTAATAATATTATAAAGAGGTAAACTTTGTTTGTTTGTATGTAGGGGGTAATCTCCAGAACTGCCTGTCGGTTTTGAAAAATTGTTATTGCATTTGATAGGTCAGTTCTTGACGAAGGCTATAGGCTAGGACCCTAGGACCCCTAGGAGCCGAGCATAACGAAAAATAGTCAGAAAGAATGCTAAGCGAAAACGATGTAATGTCGCGGGCAGAAACTAGTTTCTTAAAAATAAATGTCCAAATGCGTACACACCTTAATTCGAAATTTTCCTCTCTGAATTATTTAAATTTAAGGCTAATTAACTACCGTCTTTTGCATTACAAGTTTTCCTTGTGTGTTCTACAAAAACCAGCTTAAAAGATTATTAAGTTAAATGGGTTTCGTGGTTTTGTAAGCGAAATTCAAACATGAAACTAGAAAGAAAATTCGTTGTTAATTCTTTTGAAAACGATGTTCATTATTTCTATAGATTTATTTTTTTACCTTATTGATGTAGGTAGGTACTACTCTGTCAAAAAAGTACCGGGAAAAGATCAATAATAGACAAAATGTTAGTTATTTATCCAAATTTTGTTTTATCTCCTTTAGAAACGATACACTTACGCCAACGAATAATCCAATCATCAAAACATTTTTTAAACGCTTTTTCCGGAATTGAGTTTAGTTCTCGCTGCGAATTCTCCTTTATGTCTTCTACCGAATGAAAACGGGTGCCACGAATTGGTAATTTGACTTTAGGAAAAAGAAAGGAGTCTGCTGGAGCCGTATTTGGTGAATAAGGTGGTTGCTCGATGGTATTTGTTGAGTTTTTGGTCAAAAATTCGTTCACAATGATGGCCTTGTGCGAAGGCGCATTAGCGTGGTGCAAAATCCAATAATTTTCTTTCCACAAATCTGACCTTTTTCTTCGAATTTCTTCTTTCTGTAAACCTAAGTTTACATGTGGAAGCAATAAATATATTGAGTATTGAGTATTCTTGGCATAAACTCTTTATCATTTTACGAAGTGTTCAGATGGGGTATAATTATATTCAGTCTAAAACCTCCAAAATACTTTCATTTTTAAAGCAAATGACCTTGTAGCTCTTTTAATTTAATATTATATTATTTTAAAGAAATCTCTCCCACTCTTCATTCGTTAAACAACGTAAAATTTTCAATTCCCAGAGCGTTTCATTTTACAAGAATTAGGTAGAGCGGCAAGGGTGCGTCACGTGCATCCGTTCCATCTCTACGTACGACTTTACCTGAATCTACCTGGGATAAGAATTTCCGTGAAGAGTGCATTTATGCGTAAAACAAGACTACCGGGGTCGGGTCAAAATATTATGATGTAATACGAAGTCGTTCGTGTTCGAAACACAATACTGCACTCCAAAACAAACATAACTGAGGGGCAATTCTCGTAATTTTAAGAACGTTTACAGTCTGATCTCAGTCTCAATCTGTCAATGATACCTCTAATTTCCCTACATTTTTACAAGTTTTTGAAATTTGTTTGTCGCCGAGATAAGACTGCGACTAGATTTTGAACGTTTTAAATTACGAGAATTGGCCTTTTGATGTGGCTCAAAAGGCTGGCAACTTGAATGGGACTGAGCAGGACACGTGTGCCACAAGTCGGACGACCTGTGGGTCCAAATATAGTGCCCTGAGATAGTGAGGCGGGGTCGCGGCAGACCACGTAGGAGATGGCGGGACGAACTGGATAGGCCCAGGCTCGCAAATGATCAAATCAAATCAAATTATTTATTTGCTTAATACAGGTAGGTATAAACAGATGTTACAAATAGATATACAGTACACTGTATCATTACCTAATAAGGTGTGCAAGGTATGCAAGATAGAAGGAGTGGACGGAGGCCTTTGCCCAGGACAACGAAGGATAATAAAAAAATATAATATGTTGATCATGTTTGTGAATGTTAACGAGTTTTATTTAAGTGTTTATTTCAGTGCTGCTGGACTATCGTCATCTTATTTGACGTCATCACGTTAACGCCGACTGTCGCTGAAAACCAACGCTGGGGCTCCGTATCGCATAAGGTCATAGCATTATGCTGAGCGGTGGCCGTTTTGGTGTGAAACGTATTATCTATCTTTTTTTCTTATTTTCTTCTCCGGAATACGGCAACGCTACTTGCGTTGATGTATTCCGGCTTATTACTTTTATTGTATTGAGAACGAGGAAGACTGTCCCAACGTAATACAGTTTATAACTAGTAGGAGGCGTCAGGGTGAATCGGTTCCGTACCAAACTGAATTTATTATTGTGCACCGAGTTTCTAATTGTTTGAAAGAAATTGACCATGATTAGACTGCTACAGTTAATAGTTATTGATAAGGTGCACTATCCAGCAAAAGCTATAAAACTATAGCTATAAACGAGCTATAACGACGTCATAACACCTTTACGATGTACTTTAATAATGTGTTACGGGCGCATTAAATGCATTGCTATAAATATACAAAGCTATAAAATGTTTAAATGTGCGTAATGAGTGCAGAATTAATTATTTATCAACTATTGGATTTACGAGTTTGACCATAAATCACTACATATGTATAAAAAAGTCGCTTCACGCGTCTGTCTGTCCCTTTGTATCCTTAGATCTTTAAAATTACGCAACGGATTTTGATGCGGTTTTTTTTTAATAGATAGAGTGATTCAAGAGGAAGGTTTATATGTATAATACATGCATAATATAGTAGATAAAAGCCGAGAAATTCAAAGATTTGTAATGTGATGTCGTAATAAACATATTTTTGCACGCTTACATTGCCAACGATGGCTAAACCTTACGAGATAGATCAATTTAATGTACTACGGAATTGTATATCTTAAAAAGATCGTAAAAAAAGTCCGTGATGATATATGTTTATCTTCTAAGGATAACCCACAGTAACCATTGTTATCTTTTTCATATTACACAAAAAATATGGGTTATTTACTAAGCTATTTTAAACAATACGGTATTATTCCTTATCCAATTAAATACATTAGATACGATGTGCATTTCGTGTAAATCATAATTGCCCTTTATAGCATATCATTATATATCTTAGAAGAAATCAGAAATTTAAAAAGCGGGTGCAGAGCGGCTGGCGGGGCGATACGAAGTTCGCCGGGTCAGCTAGTAAATAAATAAAATTAAAATAATTTATTTCAGACAAAAAAGTCCATAGGCAAGGCAAGGTTGTTAGTAACAAGAATTTTGCTTTTAACTAATGTATGTAAGTAAAACAAAGAAGAAACTAGACACACCATCTACCCCTGCCTAACGCACAACGGACCAAATGGGAGTCTAAGTGCGGAAAAGGGAGCCCCATCATCATCTACCCCTGCCTATGCAGGGGTTTCTTCTTTTTTTAACTCCGTATGTTGCGAGACCGATGAGCATACTATTATGCTAATCGGTCTCGCAATACATGGAGTTCAGTAAACCTACTGAGCAGAACTGCACCCCTATTGCGTAGCACACTATTAGCTCGAGTATTACTCGTAGCTCAACATTAACCCTAGTGACGATAAAGAGTTGAGCAATAAAATAAAGCAGGAATTGTTCAAGTTAGTGCCCAATAAATCTTATTTCCCTCCTGAGCCTTTAAATGGTTTACCTTGGCATTACAAGAACTTCTGTCTATACAGCGTGTATCAGAAAGATGTGGTCATATTTTTGAGGGTGTGGGCCAGACCATCAAACTGACCAACTTTCTCTATGGGACCAACATCGTAATCGCGAAAAAATTAGCAACTATACCATACAAAACTTCAATACCTACTCGACCAAAATGTATGGGATGGCTGATTATTTTTTTGAGTCTGTACCGGTGAGTTCTTAGGTGAAACTTCAGAACAGAATCTGAAACCAATTCTAAGAAAATTTAATTTCCTGTGACTTGTTTATTTTTTTTTTTCGCGAAATCATGTTAATAATATATCATTCGGTTCCCTACAAAATGGTTGAGTTCGATGGTACTGATCCATGCGTCATGTTCGGAAACGGGTGCCATCGGTCGAGACTGGTCATGTTTTAACTGACAGGGCTTATTTTTAATCTTATATTTTTAAATTGTTCTTCATTTTTTTTTCATATTTCTCACATATACTCGTAGAAGCACTAAGAATAATATAACCAGGATTTTGTACATAATATCTTGATTTAAAAGAGTCTCCTTGGAGTTTCTTGCCCGTTCTTCTCCATAGAGATCTAGGTTTTCGAATGGACAACTTCAACTTTCAGACTACCTGACCGACTCTTTGACTATTCAAAATTGTTTTTAAATGGCTTAATTTAAATAAAAGCTTTCACTTTGAGTTCGGAAAATTATTACTCGGTGTTTTTGTTGTTATATCGCATTCGATTTCTGACATATCTAAGAACATACAGAAAATTAAAAAGCAATGTTATTTTCCTCATTTACCGATTTCTCTGTTTCTGATTTTATCCTAAAGACACCCTGTATAGTTCCGACACGTTTGTCGGTATAAAGTAGGTATTAAGCGACGGAATATAAGTAAATGTATGCAAAGTAGTCGTGAATGAACTGGCAAGAAAAATACGGTATGCTAATGTAGAAAGTTTTCAAGCATTTGTGTTCCGTATATTTTTCTTTCATTATTTTCATCAGATACGACGTCGTGGCAGTGGTTAATGGACCTAATTTTTGAGAATGTTGTGCGTTCAAAATCTGATATGTTTTATGTAATCACTGTTCGCGATTTATTTGCCAAACATGTAAACAAATATGAGTATTTGGAAAATAACTTTAATGCCCACACAAAAAGTTCAGTTTACGCTGCTACTTCAAAGATTTTATAACTTTTTAAATATTGCTAGTCACTCTGAAATCAACTTAATTGCCACTAAAATAAAGTTGATATTTGTTTAACTTCAAATAACAACTATTGGAAACATACATTTGAATAGACCTTAGTGAGTGCGTACTACCTATAAGTTTATCGGACACATCACGAAGAAACCTACGCTAGTCTTGACGCAGGCCTCATCATCATCACCCACAGCTCGACTTCACTCACTCCTGGACAAAGACCTCTCTTTCCTTGTGCCAATCACCACGGTCCTGTGCCAACCTCATCCAGGTTTTGCCCGCGATGGCAACAATGCAGATGCAGGCCTAGTTATGATTAATGGTTCGCTCAACTCCGTGTAAAATAAACCGTTACCTCTAAAGTGATGCATGTAGTGAAAAATTACAAAATAAATCACTGTTAAATCGCAATATTACATAGTTTTCAACTAGTATTGATCTTCCATTTCACTACTCTTTCCCAATCAAAACATCCCATGATGATCTTGCTGTCAAATGAAAGAAAGCCAATTCTCGTAATTTGGAACGTTCAAAATCTAGTCGCAGTCTCATCTCGGCGATAAACAAATGTCAAAAACTTGTCAAAAATGTAGGGAAATTAAAGGTATGTTTGTCAGATTGAGACTGAGATCAGACTGTGAACGTTCTTAAAATTACGAGAATTGTTCCTCTGATGTAACGTTTACTTTTTTAACATACGTATTCGAAGGCTCTATTGAACGCAAATGAAAAAGTCTAGAATAAAAGAGCTTTATTGCTAAAATTCCTCTCAGTTCATAAGATTTGTGAGTGTTACGTGTGGGAACTTAGGTATTTTACCTTTTGAGACCTAACTAAGGGCTTCGAGTACAACGACTGAAATATTATTGCTTGAAATAGTCAGTGTCTGAAATATAGTTAGTCGAAAATCACACTAATATTATAAAGGCGAAAGTTTGTGAGTGTGTTTGTATCTTGCAACAGCTACCTACTTATTTATAAACTAGTAGATATAAAATAGTAGGTGCGGCCGTGTGGTTTGTGGTTGAGAGTAAGCTAAGCTTATCATGTACCTGTTTTTGTTTATCGGTGTACAAATGATAAATGATTTTATTTTTGTAAGTAGGTTTGCACAAATACTTTTACACGTCAATCATATTTTTAAAAACTAGATGAGGTCGGCGTTTCCTATCTAACTACTCTGAGAATTAAGGCCGAAACAAACTCAGAGGTCACAGTCTCTTTTAACCGGTAAAAAAAAAAAATAACGAAGAATAAAAACGCCAATCATGGCGTTAGATTTGTGAAAATCTACAATGATATTCGAATGATAGTCGAATTCCAAATAGGATTATTTTTGCTGAAGATTTAAAAGGGTAAAAATAATAACAATTTTTGATAAAAACTTAAGGCGCTGCCTAAACGTAGGACACCGTAGAACGAAAAGGCTTATTCAAAAATATTTCATAAAAATAAAGTAGTATCATGATAAAACGACCGAAACGAGCTTTAAAAAATTTGAGCATAAGCTGTCATATTTTATGTAATAATAATAAAGGGAATTCAATCAACTAAAGAAATACGTAAAATTTATTCCACTGAGCCCGAGTATTTATTTTTCAGTTCAATTAAAACTCTATGATTATTTTGCTTATTTTTTCATATAAATGTACATATTATTATAGTTTATATGTTAGCTTATATTATGTAAATATTTTCAGAAATAAAATAAAAATAAAATAATTAAAACTGCAAAATTATTTATTTTTATTTTGGAGGTCATTCGATTCAACTAACATCAAACGCATCGCTGTTTTGAACCTTATTTGTTGCTGCGATGAGCTATTGTCGGTTACCTACAAATTTGCTTCTTACCGCGCCTTAAAATCACTATTTCAACAATAAAGGAACAAAATCACAACGCAATTTGATCATTCAACCATTGTGAAAGGTACTTTGTAAAGTTTCCGATAGTTAGAAGTCAGTAACGACGTCTAACAAGCAATTTGCAACTTACAACAATAATTCAGACGTTAATTGTTTGCTGGTTGTTATTTTGAGAGGGAAATAAACATCTTTTGTATCGAGTAACATCGGACAAAGTGAGCTGCGATATCGATGCTCCTTTGTTCTGTTTATTGTACAATTAATAAAAATAAATGAGTATTATTTATAAAATCGAAGGATATGTTAATGAAGAACCAAAACAAAAGCACATCTACCCGTGTGTGAAGGTCCTAACAAAGCGAATTATACCGCGAACTGTTATTATTACTAACCTAATATTTATAGTCGTCGCAATGAGATATAAAAATTGCATTTATGAGATTGAGCATTCACAGATGTTGTTAACTGCTCTACACCTTTAGTCCTCACTATAACGCTGCAGCCACATTTAAAAGAGGTGAAAAACATGTTTACCTGAAAATAAAATACCCTTTTATGAACCAAGAATTAGAATTATAAAGAAACGTCCAACTATTCTTTTCTAAAAATACACTGTCTAACCGCTCCCCCATTGCATTTTTCCAAGTCTCTCATTCGAGGGTCTTGTATTAAGGCGAGGGCATCTTCCTGCGCTTTGTAGGAACATTTCCGTGGCATCTCTTTCACAGAGCAAACATTTGTGCTCCCGTGTCGATGAAAATGTGGAGAATTTAATAAGGTAGAACAATATTTTTCTTCAACTATGTGTGGTGTGAGTTTTAATGAAGAGGAATTGTTTTGGGAAGTGAAGGTGTTAGTTTTAGGTTTTCTCTGTCATACTAGGGTGGAAAGTATTTTTAAACTTATTTAATTCTGGATATTCGAAACCAATTTCAAATACGTGCCTACGAGAACAAAATCTTAGTAACCTATTTATACCCAAAATAAATAATTGGGCTAAGGCACTTTAGCTGATTTAGACCATTTACTAAGGCTAGTAATTTATAGATACTACTCATAGCCATTTAACTACCCAATTTTGTCATTGTGTTCTTTTTATTGTGCCCGACTAAAGAGTCGGGCACAATAAAAAGTGACATTTCGGCTCATTAGTCGATTCGCATGAATTTACTCGCCCGAAACGTGCGAATCGTAACTTTTAATAATATTATTTTTAATATAGGCAACTCGCACGAAGCTAATTTATTTGTAGGCGAGACGACACCAATATGTACTTTTATCTTAACTTCATTGCATAAAATTTACAAATAAATTAACTTCATGCGAGTCGCCTAGAAAAAATAATATTATTTCAAAGTCCACATGTTTCAGGCGAATAAATTCGTGCGAATCGACATTTCAGCCAACTGCAGTGAATAAACGGAACAATAAAACGGAATCGGTAGTTAATATTTTACGAACCTCGGATAGCAGAACAGAAGATAATTAAGACATAGCAGAACTACCCGAACTTATATAAATAAATAAAACAAGGGCAAGCGAGAACGTAAAAGCTAGATAAACGGCATTTATAGAAAACCGATACTGTATCAATAAAAGTCGCTATTGACGATTTAACGTTTGTTCGTGGACGCGCAATAAACATTATTATTTTTATTGAAATAAGATTGTCAATTCTCGTATTATTTAGAATGGCTAGTTCGATGTATTCTCAATTTAAATAAGCGATAAGGCCGCCCGTTCTATATTTTTAGTGTTCGATCTATTTCTTGTGGTGTACAAAAAAGTATCTATACACCGTCTTCCGGACGATATCCATAAACTTCGACCAGATGTTCAGACCATGGAAATAAACATTTTTCATTATGGACACATTAATGAATAATTATTTTTTATTTTTTGTTAATTTTCATACAAACTAAATATACCTTGACGTAAATCACCCGATATGCATGCCTCTTTATCCGAATTGGCAACGACGTATTTTCATTCATAAGATTTAGCGGGCTGAAACTTGTCAAAACTAAGTTAAGACCACTTCTTACTGCATAGCTCAATTAAATTTCATTAAAGGAAATTACAAATATATTTGTAACGAAGCCAGAACTACTTCCTTTGTTAGATTTAATTTGTAAAAGCTATAGAAGCGTTTGACAAAGTTTATGGATAACGTGAAGAACACGGTGAATATAAATAAATAAATATCAAAATTGTTTATAGGTACAATCCTTGTTTTCCTGTGAATGGGACTGCCGAAAGGAACGAAAGGAACTAACGTATAATCAGTGGAATAATTGCGTAATAGTCGCAACGGCAATGCCTTTCATTTTTACAGTTCTACAACATTCATTGCATCATTTACATCGTTAACCAGACGAATTTTTCAAACATAATGAAGAAATGGATTAGGAAATTCCTTCAAAATCAAAATTGTGTTACACAAGGATGTTCTCTCTTTTTTCACGCCAAAAAATGTAAGTGGCCTTATGTCGAATAAATTTTAATACTCTCGCCTTGTTGATACGACACGATAAAGGTGACTATGCAATTTTGCTAGTTCATCGAGCTTAGGATACTGGATAGCAAAAACAAACAAAAAAGCTTATAAGGGGATTTTTTGACACAGTATAATAACGTCACGACAAACTTTTCGCGTGTTTACACAAAAGTGAACTTTCAGCATGAATATTAAAAGAATTTTGAGTCAAACTTTTCATTTTCAAACAAAAGGCGACTACATATTTCACTCACAAAGTACGTAATTTGAAGACAGTATAAAATGAAACTAATATTTTAAAATAAAGAAAATGTATGGCTTTGCATGGTAAAGGATCGATTCTTTTGATATAGGTATGAAGAATCGATTGGAACTTGATTAGCATGTTCAGCCTATAATTTTCCCACTGCTGGGACACAAGCCTCCTCTCAGTAAGAGAGAGTGGGCCGTAATCCACCACGCGGGCCCAGTGCGGGTTGGTAGATGACACATCTCTTCGAATTATTGGTTCTAGAACATGCCTGTTTCCTTACGATGTTTTGCTTCACCGTTTTGATAGCAGTGGTAATGAAATAATTTACACAAAATAAAGCCCTTGTCTGGGTTTGAACCTACGACCTACAACTTGTAAGTCGCGGCCGTTACCACTGGGCGACCACTGCTCTGCTCGAACGTGATGGATGTTTTGAAATTAAGAAGTCCCATATTTTATTCTGCTAGTTTTTATAACATCGTCATCTGCTTAGCCTTTTTCCAATTACGATAGGGTCGGCTTCCAATCTAAACGTACGCAGCTGAATACCAGTATTTTACATGGAGCCACTGCCTATCGGACCTCCGCAACCCAGTTACTAGGTAACACGATATCCCTTGGTAAGACTGGTTGTCAGACTTTCGGGCTTCTGACTGCCCGTAACGACTGTCATTTGTAAATCTTTACGCCGACGTTAAGCCGTTGGGCTTAACGTGCTTTCCGAGTTACAACAATACAACCTATTTCTGCCCTTTTCCATCACCTAAATCAGCTGTAGAATCTTATTGATATCCATGGGCAAAGACCACAGAGCACGACATCGTCACGCCGTCTGGTCGGCCTTTAGTTTCTATACTTATCGTCTATTCAAATACATATTTCCAATTAATTTTATTTCAAGTTAAACAACTTTAGTCGAGTGAAAATTAAGTTGATTTCAGAGTGATTAGTACAATATTAATTAAAAAAGTTATAAAAATGTTTGAAGTTGTAGCGTAAACTGAACTTTATTGTGTAGGTTGTAAGTCTATTTTTCCAATAACTCATATTTCTTTACATGTTTGGCAAATAAATAGCAAACGCAGGGTACGTCATTTCTGTCGTTGTGGGAGTAAACGGTGACACGCTTGGTTTATATGGAAAGTGTTGACCAAGGTGACACCATACTCGGTGGCAAAAACCATGCAGACTTAAGTAAAGATACCCACAGACAAAGCCGTAGTTTACCTCTATATTTAAGCAATAATGTACTCCTAATGCCCATCTTTACTCAAAAGAACCCTTGATTATCTTGTATAAATCGCTTGGATTAGATCATAAAGGATCTCAATTTCTACCTAATTAGGACCGTAGGACAACGTAAATATCCGATTTTAAGATCCTATTCGCGATAATGACGACGTAAATGGAGATAAATTTGTGTAATCCCGTTTCAATTGGAAACAAATTTTAATTAATAGTGTATTTTAGATAATGAAGAACTAAACTTTCAGTACCTACCTACGGAGTACCTTTAAGCTCCCTTTGAAAATTGTTTCACCTTGTTTGAGATTACATCTTTTTCAGTAAAGAGTTTTTATTTCAAACTAGCTGTGCCCGCGACTTCGTCCGCGTGGAATAGTGACTTTTCGGGCAGCACATTTTAAATTACACATACCGTCGTTTGGGTAGCTAAAAATTTACTTTACAGTAATGTTTCTCTGTATTACCTTAACAAATGTTCGCCGTGATTCTTTAAATTTACATAACTTTTTTATTTATGAACCGATTGACATGAAATAAACACTAAATGTTAAGTGAAGCTTACTAAAATATATTAGTGAAAACCGCATCTAAATCGAATAAGCCGTTTCTGATATTAGCGTGCACAAACACACAGACAAACAGACAAACAGAAAAAAAAAAATAATTACACTTTCGGGTTCGGCATCGATATAATAACAACCCCTGCTACTTTTTTTTTATATATTTCCATTGTACAGACACCACTTTTCTACAATTTTATTATATGTATAGATAGATATGAGAATTATTGAATATTAGTGATACAACTTAAAATTGGTCTATAGTCTATTGTTAGTGATACAGTATAAAATATAACATCTTGTTTTGATAAAAATAATCGTGAGCTAGAACTCATACATATGACAGTAATGCCATAAAATCCATTATTTAATCGGACAGCGATAAAATAATGGATCATCGAAATCAATCTCTATTGGAAAACAATCACAAAACCTTGACTGTGGAAAAAAAAACTTCATATACATCGTGAGGAAACCGGCATGTTATAGAACCAAAAATTCGAAGACATGCGACATCTACCAACCCGCACTGGGCCCGCGTGGTTGATTACGGCCTACTCCCTTTCACTGAGAGGAGGCCTGTGTCCCAGCAGTGGGATCATTATAGGCCGATTGTACAAATATCTACTTAATGTACATTAAACATTTTCAGACAAAAAATGTTCACAAAACTCACACACAATGTCATAGGAGTAACAGACAGTCCGCTGTGCAGGGCCTGTATGGAGGACGACGAGACAACGGCACATGTGCTTCTAAACTGCCCGGTGGTCACCACGTACAGGGCAAAGTACTTCGGTAACCCATGTACCCTGAGACGGTCAGTAACATCAAGGCGTTGCTGGCCTTCCTCGAGGAGCTGGGGTGGATCGAATAATCGATTTTCCTACACGCAATGATGTTGAGTTGCGGACACCAGCCCGTATTACCTATTAACTTTCGCACAATTTTGACGAAAACAAAATTAATGTAGTAAGAATTCTCAGAAACCAAACTATCTCTTTTGTCCACAAAAAAAAAAAACATTATCCGCCACACAAAATGAAGTGCAAACAAGTGTTAATAAGATCTCCACATAAGTGTTACGGTTTCTGAAGAGCACAGCACTAAAAACGTGTCGAAACCCTCTTAGTCGGTTTATGCTCGACCCAATTCTTGACACTTAACCGTGAAACTTTATACTGTGGACGTAATTACCGATTATAGGGATGGGTATCATTGTATTAGTTTGTTTGAAGTTGATATTGGAAAAAGGAAATTATTTATTAGGTTATAGTGGTCTTTCGGCTGAAATAACAATAATAAAAAACACGGTACAGTATTTTAAACTTGTAGCAGATTACATAGGAGGCTTAGGTGTTTGATTTTTACAAATGCCCTGGACCCCACACTAGAAGTAGGGACTCCTAGACACACGACATGGGGGTGTCGTGAGGTGGAGGGTGGGGTTATGCTTTGATTCACTTATAACATTACTCGATCTATATGTTTTATGAGAAAACTAGCTGCGCCCCACGGTGTCACCCGCATAAGTATCGATCCCTTGGGAATATCGGGATAAAAACTATCCTATGTCCTTTCCCGGGACTCAAACTATCTCTATACCAAATTTCATCTAAATCGGTTCAGCGGTTTAAGCGTGAAGAGGTAACAAACAGACACACTTTCGCATTATGGATTGATTTTATTTGATGATGATAATGTTTTGAATTTTTTTTTTTTTCAATTGTCTAGAACGAAAAATCAGCCTTCCATCTGGTTTCAAAGCTGAATTCGACTCAAGATTAAAATCAGAACTGATAGATTAAAATCAAGATGGTAAGCATTGTTACAGAATTCGTATTCTCGGGGGTCAAGGGTATCTTAGAGTTTGATAAAGCTTTGCTATCTCTAACTGATTATGCGGGTAAAGTTACTCGTACACAACTGCTTTAGTTATTTCTTTGTTTATGAAGGTATGTAAAGGAATTTATTTCTGCAATGTATTCTAGGAATAGAAGGGTAGATATCATAGTGTATCGGGTGTTAAAATCCTTGCCTATATTGGCAAAGACTCAGGTAGATATTTAGATAAGTTGACGAGGTTCCGTTACAAGCAATGGGTATATTAACATGAATATATCTTTTTCACAACCGTTTTCCAAATGGTGTTTTAAACCATATGAAATTTCGCAAATGAAAGTATAATTTGGCGAGTTTAATTTGGAAGATAATATTTTTATAATTTAATTAATAACGTAATTAAAATAGTGACTTTTTTAACTGTATTTACGCTTTAAGTAATTTCTTTAACTTTTTACGCAAACGCCAGCAGTGAAAAAGCCTCTTTCGCAGATTAGCATCTGTAATTAATTTAAGCAAAGATTAATAAATAATTAGCGTGCTAATCGGTAAAGTATGAGGCACGGTGCCTTTGTAGATTTGCCTACTAACTAAGGAAAGTAATTAGGGTCCCCATCTTGCCCTTGAAATTAGTATGATGATATAATGCGTCGGGCGAGTCCTCTTGACCCATTTACTCGTATAAGCCATTAAAATGATCTTTATCCTTTTAAGTTAAAGATGTATTCTTTGTATTTTACAGGTATAAAACATTTATTATCTACCTAAACCCAGGAAAAGAAATACAGCAAATTTTGAATTTTTTTTTAACTGGCCTTTAGATAAAGCCTGGTAAAGTCAAGACAAAGTTAGGGCCTTGCAAGATCCAAACAATAATGTGGGAATGAATGTCAGAAAGAGTAGAACGAATGGAATATAAGTGAAGGACTGAGTTATTGAGAGATCGAAGGAGTCTGGAAGAACCAATATGGCTGAACGATGTGAGAACTATATACTTAGTATTTGAATTCCAAACACTACATTATTAAGAATTATAAGTATAGATGATTATGTTCTTAATAAACTTTTGTCTCATAAATAAGGCTGTTTCGTACATCTCGACCATTATGCTCCATTTTAAATTCATTTAAAGCTTACATTTTCCTGTCATTTCTTTTCAAATTAAAGACTTCGCCCGGCTTCGTTGAACAACCAATTTTTATTTCACAGTGTGATGGTTCCAACGTTTTTATTTGACGAAGGTTTTTATAAAATTAAAGTCAAAAGAAACAGGGAAAAATTGTAAAAGAACGAGTAAAAGATTGAAATGATCAGTGAGTATTACAATTTATAGGGAAAATTAAAGAATTCGAACATTTATATTGCTGAGATTTTCTTAAAGAATGGGGAAAAGGACGATTGCCATGTTATTGTTAATTTATACGAGTGCGTGCAGAATGTTAAATAGATAAGATTTTTTTTTCCTGAAGATTGCAGCTTTTCGCATGTACCGGTATATTATGTCGTTTTGCATGATCCATGGGCTTTTCAGCACATGGAAACATAAAACAAAATAATGGTGATAGAGAATGTTCTAACACATTTGGGGTTTTATACGATTTCATGAGCTTCACGAATTGACCTTGCTATCTGATTCTTAAGCGGTCGTCAAGTAAGAAAGAGACAGAAAGAGTTTAGAGCTATCCGAGAGGAAAAGTTTTCTGGAAGAATATTCTGAAGTATTTAAATGTCATACACAAGTTAATAGAATTTATAACTGTTTCTTTTATCTAGCTTCCCTTTCTTGTTTCCTCTGCAAGTAACAGGGAGAATAGAATAGAATACTCTTTATTATGCAATAGAGTCTACTATTGTTATCTATAGAATTAGCTCAGTCAGCATCAGTGTACATTATAATCGGTGCTTAGTTATTATATTTATCTCAGTACCTAACCCAACCGCCTATAGAAGCATGAGGAAAACGGTGTAAAGATCACTCATCCTCCATAGACAAGGGACGATCCTCTGAGCAGACGGGTGTTGTGTCTTTTGAGAGTGACATCTCTCAGGCTAACCTAAGAGATTGTCGTCTGCTTAACTGGTCTTGCCTGTGGGTGCCTCAATAAATTAAGGCCTCCAGCCAGGGACCCGTTGTATATATGCCAGTCACACGGTAAACTTTACTTGCGTGATGCAGGATGTTTGTGTGACGTCAATGTGATGCGAAGTTCGCATGTGGCGATGTAAATGCCAAAAAACCAACCATAACTAAATATCATTAAAACGAATTATTTAAATTATTCAACTGCAAAATATGGTTTAATTAAATACAGACTTTGTAATTAGCAAACATTATGACCTCCGGATGTGTACATACGTAATCACAATCAGCATGCAGAGTTGCGGTCTGACGGGACACGAATAGATTAATCAGTAATACTGTTATCATGACAATAAAATTAAATCCTTTATCCAACTGTGCAAACATTTTGATTTAAATTGTGTTTATTTTTATTTGTTTTACTGAATCGAATTGTAGCAAAAACATTTTAGTAGTCCAATCAAATAATGTAATTATCTTCCATGTAATTTGTTAACATTTAAATGAAATGAAATTGTTTATTCTGTAAATAGGGTATCGGAATCACTTTTATATGAGATATTATAAAAAAATGTAAAATACTGGTATTCAGCTGCATCCGGTTAGACTGGAAGCCGACCCCAACAAAGTTGGGAACAGGCTAGGCAGATGATGTGACCTGGTACTTGTTGACAGGCCTACGCTGTCCTCCCATACCTATATTAAAATTTCTGCATTTTGAAAACATTGTAAAAGCCAATTATTTTAAAAGAGTAATTGTGGTGTGTTCTGCCGGCTCTTCTGCATAGGAAATTACAAATTGGAACCGTGCACCTAGCTTCCGACGTTTCATAAGTGCCCATATGTGTAGGTTTTTGTGAAATAAAACATTTGGACTCGTGAACAATATATATTACTAGCTTCTGCCCGCGACTTCGTCCACGTGAAATTTCACCCATTCACCCTCTTAGGGGTGGAATTTCGAAAAACTCTTTCTTAGTGGATATCACCTCTTCACAAAGAACACATTTCCGAATTTCATGTCTCTAGGACGAGCGGTTTAGGCTGTGCGTTGATATATCAGTCAGTCAGGACTTTGAATTTTATATAAGTGTAGATATAGTCTAGTTTGCATCATGTACTTTAAGATCAACGTGCATAGGAAAGCAGCTTAAGTTATTATGGATCAAGCTATAATGCTGTCAAGCTTATTCACGCTTGCATCTTGATAATATTATAGAGTAAATATTAATATTATATCAGTGTGACCCGTACTTTTATAAACATTAAAATATGAGTATGACATAAACTTGTTCATGGAACTTTCCTAAGAAAATATCGATATTACCACCTAGCCTTGCCTAACAGATTGCATTAAAATTACCTCTACGAGAGCCCCAACTCAATAACTGGCGCCCCTTGGACAGCCTCCAAGCTACCCACCTTTCTGACTAGCCAATAAGCCAATAGGAAAGACATGACTACCAAGATATTTTCATAAGTTTGTGCTGATACGAAAGTCGAAAAAAAAATAAAAAATTGGTGACTTTAGAATTTATCTACCGTATTTAAGCAAGCTACATGCTATCTCCATAAAATAAGTCATTAGCGTAAACATAGAAGCCCAGTAGTAGAAAATGGTCAGACAAAGTTTTTCCAAAGACACGGCTAAAGTCTCTACTCGGGCTTAACAAACTGATCACGAAAGATAACAAGTAAGTAACATAAACATGTTACGAAACACATTCCCCTTTATTTGTTGCTACATACAGTAACGTAACTAAATTACTGGAGCTCTAGGCTTTACTAAGGATACTGTCAGATTTATTTCCAGCCTACAAACGGAGTCTAGCAGGGCTGTGAGAAATAAATAAACGGTTTTATTCCTATTTATGGAAGCATGGAAGGATTACTATCGATTTGGTCTGGAATAACATCCTAGTACGTTACAACAAATAGTTGGGTAGTAACAGAAGAATACTGTCGTAGACTCGTAGGAGACCGTAGGACTATCAAAACAAATGACTGTCGATTGGGACTTCTGCCTGTGCGGAGTGATAAATTGCAAGACTTTTTAGCTCGTATTGATAGTCCAAATAAAATATGATTCTAGCAGTTTTCTGACTTTTGACTTGTAAAATTGTATTTTGGGTATATTTTGTGAGGATACATTTTATTGCTTTTCTCTTAACAGTGACGTCAGAAAGTGTTTGAAAAGTACGTACGTACGTACTTCGTACGTTCCTCTAACTATCAATGTCTATTTGTATAGAAGAACCAATGTGGTACAAATTGAAACCGTAAACGGTAACCTAATCCAGAGGGGCTATTCTCGTAATTTTAAGAACGTTCACAGTCTGATTTCAGTATCAATCTGTCAAAAATACCTCTAATTTCCCTAGATTTTTGACAAGTTTTTGACATTGATTGTCGCTGAGATGAGATTGCGACTTGATTTTGAACGTTTTTAATTACGAGAATTGGCCTCCTGCTCTTTCATAATAATCACTAGATCACAACGTGTTTGTACAAGACGAAATAACAGATGCGCTGAACCCCTGAAACAAAAAGGAATCACCCTCTTCCCATGTATCCACAACACGCAAAAACCCTCCCGGAAAGGACCAGTAACAACACGTACCGTCATTATTACAATATAAAAAATGTGTGGCGAGAATGATAGATTCGTTCCCTCACATACAACTTGATTGTACAATCTAGAGGCCGTAATTCTGTACGTGTGGCATGAAACGGAAAAACGTGGGACGTATAAAACATTTTTGAAGTTAATCACTGAGCGAAGATTTGCGAAGCGAAGGTTTGGTACACTGAAAAAAATAAGCAGTAAATAAAAATGAAAAAAACATTGATCTGAACTGCTTTAAACAGTTCTATATGAGCCTAACGTTCAAAACAGTATTTTTTTCTGATCCAAAAACAGTTAAAGCTTGAGGCAAAATGTTACCGTCATGACAGTAAACTTTTTTGGGTTCAAATCCCAGGTCGAGCAAAGTATTATTTTGCTTTTCCATAAGGAATTTCTCAGTAGCAGTCCGGAGTCTGGAATTTGTGCCCGATGGTCATGGAACTTAAACATAACTGGCGAAATGTGGGTGTGCTGCGTGGCAAGTCGTGTCAAATAATGTCATAGCATAAAGTGGATAAGACAAAGTGAAAAACAGAAGACGAACTAGCAGGGGATCGAGGAGGGGGAGGGGTGGAGGGGGGGCTCAGGGATCAGACCGGAATAAATCGTAATTAAGGCATAATTATACCTACAGATTACCACAACCAACGAAATCCGTCTTTAAAAAAATGTGAACGACTTCCATTTTAATTTTATTCAATGTACCATGAGCTATGAACATTTCAGTATAGAGCCTGGTATAAATAGCAATTTCGAAAACAAGGCATGATAATGATTACTTTATTATCAAAATGTTCACTTCGTTTACGACAATATCGAAAAATACTTCGCCCAGTACATCGAACGCTACAATCCAATGCGCTACTAACCCAATGAAGGCATTATTAACTATTTACAAAGGTGGCCACACAATACAAATAGTAAAAGGTTATGTCGACGAATCGTTAATTCATTGGCACGTCAGTCGTTTCCCTGAACTGTCAGTAAGACAGGAGGTAAGCTGAACGGTTTTCTTTCATTTGTGGTGAGTTCCGGGTTCTATTTTTGCAGTACTGTTCTCTTGGCATTGAGTATTATATGAGGATTTATCCCGCCTTTTTTTACATTGTGTGGTTTGATTTATTATTGCGTAATTAATTATTGTTTGTGAATTCATTATTTTGTATCGTGCTGTAAATTATAATTGATGCTGAGGTGCTGGTATATTTTTGAAGACTGCAAAATTAAGAACTAAATATTCTTAAAAATACACTGTTACAAGTTTTGGTTCATTATAATCAGTGGGTTTATCATATTCTACTACGTTGTCATGTTCAGTCCTTTACTTTTCTTCAGACAAAATAAAAACATTTTTGCGATTAAAATGCCCATGCAGATGATCCCTAGTTAAAAGTTCTATCCGTGTATTTTAATGTTATTGAAACAATGCACACAAAAGATGAAAAATTCAACAAACAACACTTTGATCACTGCCTTTCATAGTTAACAAATCAGATAAACTTTCGCACAAAGTACAGACGCCAGCACATCAAGCTACCCGAAACTGTCAAATTTTCCCAATCAACCTTGAACCTTATGTTGTAGCGATAAAGTTGAAAATTTATTGAAGAAATTTGTCAGATTGTAGTAGCTTGATGTGCTGGCGTCTGTACAAATAGCCCAAATCGGGTATTGTCAACACCGCACTGTTCTATACCGATACGGATTAAACTAGCAAAACAGTATTGTAACTTGTGACATAAATTTTACCAGTAATAGAACTTAAGGCGGCATTAGACAATAGTTACTGTTACACAGTAAGGCAAATATTGCAATAACTAGTTGACTTACTGTTTGTAGTTCGGATTAAGATTGTAGCTTAAAGGGGCTAAGTCGTAGCAAGACTAAATAGTGTAAGATTTGCAGGGGTTTATTTACAAACGTTGCTTAAAGTTAAGTAATAATTAGAGACTGTTTACACTACATTTTTGACGTCACTAAAGTCCTTAACAACGTTTAGATAAATAAATGGGAAATGTTTAGGATTTATTAAGAAGCGGAATGGTTGCATTTTGACGACCTAGTGATTGTGTGTTGTTGGATTTTTCGATCCTTTTTATTACGACATTTGCCAAGCTATTTTGATCCAACAATCAAGTTTTAATTTTCACTAGTCGATGTTCGGTAATCGAACACGTGAGAAAAAAAATATCGAAGTCAAGTCCAGATAACCAAGTATTTCTCAATATTGGAGCTATGTTCTTGTACATATTACTGGCCCTGAACGAATATTCATAGTTATTTTTATGTGTTATACGGTAAGGATAGCGTTCGGACGTATGCCATCTTTTTATAATTATTTTTATCATTTTTTTCAGATACTTCACTTTGCTGTAGGGCGTGGGTTAATTTTGTATGGACCGTGATCCTTCTTCTTTAAAATGTTTGTACAGGCATTGTATAATCAGCTTACATTATACTATTAAAGGAATTAAGAATTAAAAAAGTGATTTCACTTCCTCTGTTCGAAAAAAGGTAAGTAATTAGTAGATATTATTTTCTGTTAAGTACCTACCTAATAGAAATATCAGCTAAAACTCAATAAATCGTCAAAGTATATAGACGTTTACAATGTTCTTAACGTATCATTACTGTAATGGACATCAACAAAGGTCCCGGAATCAGTAAAAAATGACAAATCACTATCAACTCATGTTTTCGACGTCCGATCATTATTTATGAATGAACTTTACTATTTCACTATTAACGCCGATTCATCATTAATTCAGTTATATCGATTTGGTCTTATGTCGATAAACCAATTCGAGCCACGAAATCAGTTGTGGTTAACCGGATGAACCTAATCCGACCAATATATATCTATAGCTGAATTTGTAACCTATCGGTTATAGAATATTTAAGGTATAGGTACGGTTTATTTTGTTCATGGTAATTACCTTCTATACATAATTATTATCTATCTATCACACTAATATTATAAAGGCGAAAGTTTGTGTGTGTGTTTATATGTTTGTTACTTCTTCACGCTCAAACGGCTGGACCAATTTTGATACAATTTTGTATGGAGGTAGCTGACACCCTGAATTAACATATATACTACTTTTTATCCCGATATTTCCACGGGATCGACATTTACGCGGGTGAAACCGCGGGGCGCAGCTAGTATACAATAAATGTTGGAAAAATTGTTGAGATACACAGTTAAAACCTTCATAGAGCAGTGTATCTACACATATATTACTAATAATAAAGCTGAACACTATCTTTTTGTTTGTTTTAACGCGCTAACTTCCAGTCGGATTTGAAAAAATATTTTTGTAATTGATAGCCCAATTCTTGAGAAAGGCTAGGACCCTTTGAGACCGAGCAATTTGAAGAAAAAAGGCAAAAAGAACGACGAAGTAAATAGGTATGGTAGGCGATGCGATGCGACGGCGTGGATCGGGGGAAAATAAATTACACGCGGTGGAAGTCCCGAGCAGAAGGTAGTTATAAACAAAAGTTGGTTTTTATATTATCTGTGTCACTGCATCGTTCTTTTAAACTGCCCAGCTGATTTTATTGTCGTTTTCATTAACATTAAGGGAATATTTTATTCCGGTAGGTTAATGCGTGTAATCTATAATTATATCTTATCTTATATAAATAAAATAAAGTCGGGTTAGTTACACCATTTATAACTCAAGAACGACTGGACCAATTTTTATGATCTTTGATTCGTTGGATTTGTCCCCGCCCCGAATAGCAGAATAACTATTAAAACATGGGAAAAATTCTCGAAAAAATAATTATGAGGATAGTTTATTCGGCTTATTGATTCTGAGGTAGAACGAAAATCGTCGGGTTAGCTAGTACCTACATTAAAAATAATATTAAACGTACGTATACTAGAGCAATCTCGATGTTTTAAGTCTTAAAAACAGTGTGAAGCAGGGGGCGATCGCTAGTTTATTATAAGTAGCTGTAGAAGTTTCTTCTACTATGGAAAACGAATGGTATTAACTGACACTGTTTGTATCTCAGGAGTATTTTGTTAATAAAAATCTAACTGCATAATTGAAATCAATAATCGTAGAGTCAGCCAAAAAAATTGTTCGATCAGTAGTCGCAAAAAATTAAGAAAATCTAATTTACTTAAAGTAAATGTCAATTATTTTAATACCCCATTTCTTCCATTCATTTTATTTTCCTCATGATAGTGCTTAATGTTTTATGACGTCATAACCTTTATTTATCATCTGCTTTTAAAACATTTATATCTACACGACATGTGACATAAACCATCACAGCTTTCATAAACCCGAGAAAATTAAACGCTAAAATATTTTAAAAGCCAAAATTTTTAGATCGCAGTCACACAGCTATTTGCTTTGCAGTGCTATGCCGCGCGTTACGTGAAATTCTCTTAGCGAACCAGCAAATGGTTTTAGAGCGATATCTTATCTCAATGACGATTTCCCAGCGTGTTTTCAGCGAGCCGATTTGTGTACGTGCTCACCGCGGTTTCGAAGCGGGCTAGCCGCGACTTCGCGACGTATTCTCCGCGCTTTTCACTCTCGCTGGACTCGCTCTCGTTACGCAAACGTGGTGAATACGTGACGGCGTGTTAAACATCGCTAATAAGGCTTCGCGTCATTGTAGCTATTGCTATAGATAGCAATAACCACGTTAACGACTATTTACTTGTCACTTGTTCGATCTGCGCTTCTCACAGTTCATTTTTGTCATTCATTCGGCATCTTTCACTCCAAGTGAAACGTCTAAACACAAAATGAATAAAGTTAATTAATTTAACAAATCCAACGATTTTGAATTTTGGCTCACGGCCATCTTTGATATATGATAAATGATTTTATTTCTGTAAGTAGGTTTGCTCAAACACTTTTACACGTCAATTATATTTAAGAAACTATCAGCTGTCAGCGTTACCTATCTGACTACCTACTCTGAGAAGTAAGGCTGAAATAAACTCAGAGGTCACAGTCTCTTTTTAAGTCCAGACATAATCTTGGTCAGATCATGTGAAGAACATGTAAATTGATGTCTGAAATGGCATTTTGAGGAAAAAACCACGCAGACTGAGACTTTCACCGAATAAACGAAAAATGAAATGAAAGGAGCATAATATGAATTATACAGGAGTATAACCTGAATGTATAATTTTGTTGGTGTAGTGTGATCGTGGAATGAAACAAAAATGAACCTTCACTCGAGTGAAACGTCTGATATTGGCTTTAGCAAAGCTCCTAGCTGTGTGACTTCGACCGTAGTTACGTGTATATTGCTAAAAGCAGATTAGGTAGGTACTCAAAACCGACCGCGAGCGACTATAATATTTATTTGCCGGCGAGTTGTTTTGCGAAGATACATTCTAAAATAGGATTACGTATACAGTGGCTTCCGGGCAGAGCCGGGATACACATATATTATTCACTCAGTAACCTTATTCGAGCACCACTAAGTTTAAACCTCGATCGATTCAGCCTTCACGCTATGAATACCGTTTGGACGAATTATCTACGATTTTAGTTTAGCACACTAAACTAACGCTAACGCTAACGCTAACGCTAACGCTGTGGCGTAGTACGCCACAGCGTACTACGTTTTTGTACGTCGAGATGTATTTTAGTGGACAGATGAAATTCTAGTGAAAAAATACTCGAGTGGTGGGTCATTTCTATTTTGATTTAGTACTTTAACATTCCGCATGGGAGAAACTTATTAAAGCGTATACTCAACATATTTTGTGGATCAAAATCTGTACAAATAACAGATTTTTATTCACGAAATGGATGAAGGTCATTTGGGAATAAATATTTTTAAAACGTATTCCTAAGACTAATGCTATTAATGGCCAATTGTTTAAGAATTAAGTCTCTGAATAGTAAGTTTAGTAAAATGTAATCAGGAAATTATGTCAGGAAGATGCACAAAAAGGTACCCCTTATTCATAAGTGGTCCTTCAATCCGTTTACTGAACAATTCTAAGAACGGCCTTCGCTGTGCACAGTCTATCATGAAGATTACAAAAAGCCTCCAATCAACGTCAAACCAACCGATTGACTCGCATCAATAAAAATTTTCGATGTTCTCTTTTTATCTTTTCACCGAACGACTTTCGATCTAGCGTCGAGTTTACTGATTACCTTGGGTTTGTTCTAGAAAAATTGGATTGTACGGAATGACACAGAATAGATTGATTCAGAAGGCCTGCTGCATACTAAGAACGAAAACAGGCGCACATGCACACAGACGCGTAAGTACGGCGGGCGACCTCAAACAAATGACAGTCGTGAATGCGATCGCTGTACGTAGACGTGTGTCTATGTGTGCGTGCGTTTTCTATCGTTGTATGGAGCAAACCTTCTGTACTTATCTATTCTGTGGCTGTGTTTGTGGCCCTGGGACATAAAGCTCACTCATTATTTGTTTGTCATTATCTGCTCATCAGTCTCTGACCTTTAGAAGGACGTTTGTACACGTGTAATTGGAAACGTGAATTTTGAAATGTATTGTGATTTCTTTGAGTTGAATTCTAATTAGGTATGCGTAGGTTTTCCTGTGTCCGTATTTATGTGTAAGAGGGGATAGGTATAGAAATATTTATTTAAACAAAAAAGAACAAAAATCTAAAGAAAAAAAAAAAGAGAAAGAATATTTCATTGAAGCTATGTAGAAAAAAACAAATATCCGAATAGTACAAGATCCGAAAAACGATGCCAAAGGAAGTATACCTGGCCAGTCAGTGCAAACACAACTGAATTAAAATGCAAGTGCAGTTTCCTGAATATTAATCTTTGTCTAGTAGGTAAACTTTTTGCTACACGCATAAGTTTATATATTTCAGCAAAGAGACACAGAGTCCGAATTGTATGTATGAACACATGCAAAAGACACGTAGTCAATTAGGGATTGCACGAGCGTCCAAAAGGTGCTAACATCATACTAATATTATAAAGGCGAAAGTTTGTGTGTGTGTGTGTGTTTATATGTTTGTTACTTCTTCACGCTCAAACGGCTGGACCAATTTTGATAAAATTTTGTATGGAGGTAGCTGACACCCTGGAGGAGGTAACTCTGGATTACCATATAGGCTACTAATTTTTATCCCGATATTCGCACGGGATCGAGACTTCTGCGGGTGAAACCGCGGGGCGCATCTAGTTGAAAATAAACTTCTGAGAATGCGCCCCACCTTTACTGACCATAGCAACCTCAGCGGCTACTTCAATAATTAGTCTAATCTAATTAAAACAATACTCAAACCACTAATTACAAAAACATTATTATAAAAGTGACAGCTAATGCTAATTATAGCGGCACCCAGCGAGGGGCAAACATTCAGGCTTGAAGACGAGGCAATGATTATGACAAATGGTGACAAAAATTTAATTATGCTAATATTACGACTGCCGCTGGATTCAATTAAGGCACTCGTATTTTCAGGATATTTTTGTGTGAAAAGTTAATTTTAGTTTTAGTGCGTTTTATTTGATGATAATGATAATGTCGTGAAGGTTACCAAGGTCTACGGCAGTCTATCTAATAATTTGAACGAAATGTGTAGTTTTGGACTTTTTGGCTTCGTATTAAGTAACTTTGTCTCAATTGATATTGTCATAGAACTTAAAAAATCTGTTGATATAGCTACAGACTTCGATAGATAGGTATAGATAGTGCCATCCACGAAGACGCGGCCCACTCTTCTTACTAATCGCTAGTTAATTCCGCTAGTGTTTTAGTTTTTTGATACACACTAATTAAATCTCAAATCGTTTATTGCAATCAATAATGTACAATTACAGGTGGTAAATAAAAAAATAATAGAAACAATTATGGACCCTGTCGGGCACAGCAAATTTTTAAATAAGTAGAGAGGGGAAGAGCGCTTTATTAATTTTCATTGTTATAAAGTTAGAACTATTTTGTATCCTATTACCTATGTATGTATTAATATTTCCATTAATTCTCTTAATGGAAATATTAAGTCATTACTGTGTATCGACAAAACTAAAACAGTAGAGGAATGTTGCACACTTGTACTGTAAGCGATTAGGAAGAAGAGTGGGGCGCGTCTTCGTGGATGGCGCTATCTGTACAGTCCAGGAAATTATTTGTTTATCAAATTGACATGCTTCGTCAATTCACCATGTTAAAGCTATCTCTTACAACTGTCAAAGAATGACAGATGTGATTTTAATATACGGGCACATTAAGTTGGCAGTCGATTTGCTAACCAATTCATTTCCTGACTTTACTAAGGGTAATAATAAATTCAAGGTCACTCAGCGAGCTATGAAGCGAGCCATGCTCGGAGTCTCTTTGAAGGATAAAATCAGGAATGAAATTATCCGGAAAAGAATCGGAGTTGCGGACATAGCTTGCAGAGTAAGCAAACTGAAGTGGCAGTGGGCTGGCCATGTCGGTAGAAGGACCGATGGCCGGTGGAGTAGACGAGTCCTGGAGTGGAGACCGCGTATCGACAAGTGTAGTGTGGGATGCCCCCTAGCTAGATGGACGGACGACCTAAAGAAGGTGGCTGGGGTAGACTGCATGCGAAAGGCGGAGGACAGGGTGTTGTGGCGCATTGGGAGAGGCCTATATCCAGCAGTGGACTGCGATAGGCTGAGTTGATTGACTAAGGGTAATAGCTAACGATAACGGTCTTATAGATTACTGTGTGTGTGTGTTGGTCAACACAACACACAACAGTCAGCAACAGTCTAAATCAGACTAGTCGAAGTCGTGTTTGTCTAGTGATCGCAAGCGCTACTTCTGAGAATGAGGTCCTGGGCTTGATGCTCAGCTCGAGCAAAGTGTTATTGGGGTTTTCCATCGAGAATTTCTCAGTAGCAGCCCACAGTCTGGATTTATTTGTTTCTTTTTTGTTTTTCGGGCATGCCCCTTATTATATGGGACTTGAAACATAACCAGCTAAATGTGGGTGTACTATGGGTTCACCTCTGCCTGACCCTTCGGAGATTATAAGCGTGGCGTTGTGTATATGTTATGTTACCAATAAACATATTGAAGTGAACAAAATACAATAAAATATATAGATATTACTAGCAGCGCCCCACGGTTTCACCCGAATATGTGTCGAACCCGTGGGAATATCGGGATAAAAACTATCCTATGTCCTTTCCCGGGGTGCAATCTATCACTCTGCCAAATTTTATCAAAATCCGTTCAGTGGTTTAGGCGTGAAAAGGTAACATACAGACAGAGTTACTTTCGAATTTATAATAATTATAGTATAGGTATTGTATAGTATGGATTATATAGTATGGATAACAAAATACGAGCTACAATAACCATTATTTCATCTGTCTATATGACCATAATATGTCGTTAACATAAAAATCCTGGCAGGCTATACAAGTATTTGTTCACGGCTAGGCCATAAAGTCAAAACGTCTATAAAATTTCACGCCCCATCAAGTTATGTAGATAAGTGTGTAATTATGTGCGTAAGTTTATGAGCTTTCGGTTAGTGTGTGTTTTTACGTTAATTTTCACACTGGCTGGTTAGATTGTACGTATCATTTCACGCAAAAGACACTTCAAACCGTTAGAATGTGTTTTTAAACAAACACATTTTTTTGAAGCTAGGATAAATTATTCATTAAGGGAAAATTGGTCAAGTATTTTTTTAGGCAATGATAGCCAACCCAAGCACATACATAATGATGAATGCCCCAATTTTTCACACTCCTTTTTCCCGCTTATTTGAAAAAGAAGAATAGAATCAGTATTTTTATTGATGTAGCAAATATCGTAATCTAAAAACCAAATAGTGGTCGATACACGTTTCATAAAGTTACACGAGTATATTATGATAAAAGAGCAAAACCCACCACGTGAATCCAATTTTTTTTTTTAATTGCTGAATGGGCACGCTCTTGACCTCGATCACGCTTGATGGAAAGCGATGGATGAGGTCTATGATGGAACGAGCGTGCCCAGAGGATGCCTAAGGCACTGGAACTTCCACGCATCGACGAAACACAGCAGGCTGCTTGACGCCGGACTCCGGTGGGAGTGTGGCCGCAAACCAGGCGAGCGTTAGCCCTACCACTGCAAGCGAAGAATTGGCCAGTCAAATAAGGCGTTGGGTGTGACTGTCCAAGATGCGCCGAGCGCTCTGTTCAGTTGAGTGCGGAACAAACTGCGCTACACGAGGAGGCTTCTTCTGCATCCCCAAATTATTCAAACCAGAATGCATTTACCGAATCAGAGCAAAAACATCACCGAAGAAAAGGAGAGGAAACTTCTCTCCTACGCGGGTAAAAACGAGATTTATTCAAAACAAAATACTCTTGACCTACAGAAACAAAAAACTCGTCTGCACAACAAAACATACTTATCAAAATATTTCCCTCGTCCTCACACATGGCTAAATAGATAAACAAACAAACCCCAATCAGTTGCGTCCTTGTGTTTCGTTCGCAAACTGTCATAGCACCATTTTTCCTTATTTTTAACCGACTTCAAAAAGGAGGAGGTTCTCAATTCGACTGTATGTTGTTTTTTTTTATATGTTTGTTACGCGATTTCCCCGGCAATTGTAAATCGATTTCAAAAATTATTTTTTTTATGGATTTGGTATGTCTCAGGGGTGGTCCCATATAAATTTTATTAACTTTGCTTGGGTAGTTTTCTGAGTTAGCTTCAATAATACGTATTTTTACCACTTAGTTTATATTGATGATGTTATATTGATTTCCTGTCACTGATATTTAAATAGCAAGTAGTGTTATACGAATTTGTGTGGGGTAAGTAAAACTTAAAAGTGAAAAATAAAAACTTAAAAAAAAAACAGACTTCCTTCCAAATAAGACACTACAAAGTGAAAAATAACTTTAATTTCGGAAGTCTTTGGCAAACAACGAAAATGCGAATCCAACGACACCAACTTTCGAAATTAAAGTTATTTTTCACTTTGTAATGTCTTTTTTGGAAGTAGGTTGTTTTTTTTTGTAAAAAAGTTTTTCCAAAGGGATTCTCACTCTGTATTTATTCCAGAGAAACCTGATATCGTTGTAATGTGTATTTTACAGACCAAAGACCTATAATGCTATCAATCATTTTTAAGCCTGCATTTTACCAGAAAACTGCTGACAAAACAAAATGTCTGTTAATGTAACGTGTGTTAAACCTACATTCCTGACCTCGCACATAATCCCAAAACAAACATAATGTGTTTAATATAAAACCTTGTTTCCAACAGATAATGTGTTATGTGCTTAGCTATTAGCAAACAAACAGAAGGTATATCTCTGTGCGTGACTATGAACAATAGGGTCGGACATTCGTATTGATCTATGCATGCATTGATGTATTGCATTTGTACTGCTGTTAAACTTAACCTGTAGATGTAGGCATTTGGATTGTGGACAGACAAATGTGCACACTAGATAATATGTATGTATTATAAAAGACTAGCAGCGCCCCGTGGTTTCACCCGCATAAGTGTCGATCCCGTGAGAATATCGGGATAAAACTATCCTATGTCCTTTCCCGGGACTCAAACTATCTCTATACCAAACTTCATCTAAATCGGTTCAGCGGCTTAAGCGTGAAAAGGTAACAGACAGACACACTTTCACATTTATAATATTAGTATGGATTTACCAGTTTTAAGCATAGTACGAGCACATTTAGTTATTCCATCATAGGTTCTCAACGTCTGTTAGAAGCGGTTTTTCAAATAAAAGTTAAGTAGAAACTGCTTAACTTAATTTGCGCATCCATAGTTTCAGTGTTAACGCAAAGGCTTAATTTATTACGCCTAGTCAGTTTCTCATTTTATCAAATGAGCAACAGACGTTGACGGTAAAATAGCCATGATCTTATATTTTAAAAATCACCTCGTTCATACAAAAAACAAATCCGTAGCTCGCTCCGGTTTTAACTATTAACATTTAACCTTGCATCAATAAAACAAGCAACCACAATTATGAACCCGGTCATAAATGTTAAACTTCCAGCCTCAGCTTCGTTAAGAAAGACCTTGGAGGCAAAGTAAGTTATTTTTCTCCAACTTAAGTACTTTTATGCTCGCCAGGATTTCTATTGTAGTCCATTTCGGGAAACAGGGAGCAATTCAAAGTACATAACAGTTCCAATTAAACTTTAGCGGGATTCAAAGAGAAACACCGATAAATAACAGCATAGAGCGTTCAAGGGTCCAATAAAATATTATTAATTCTCTTCCTTCTAAGATACGGAACTCAAGTTAGGTACTTGAACCACAATGTGGGAAAGGTTGTAAATTGTAATCATTTTGACACTGTGATAATGAGTTCCTTGGTATTAAGGTTTCGTACAGGACGGGCGAATTTTGCTGGAGTTCATAAGCGCGTTTGTGAACTATGAACTATATTATTTATATGTATGCTATGAACTATCTATGAACTATTAACTACTAACTATGAACTATATTATTTATATGTGACAATAACGCGCAGATTATTAAACGAGGCATCTTTTACGTTCAATTCACGAGCATATCAATATGCGCGTTATTTGGACGAAATATTCTTAATAAGTCTTGAATGGCTTAGGCCTTTCAAGACTTATTATAGTCATTAGTGACTATCATATTATTATGGTCCTTTTTACTATGAAAGCATCTAGTAACACTTAACCATAATAGTCCTTTAAAAATACTCTAAGAATAACGTTTCTTTTTGCAAAAAGGCTGTATTTATTGACATAAATCTGTACTAATAATAAAGCTGAAGAGTTTGTTAGTTTGTATGTTTGTCTGAGCGCGCTAATCTAGGGAACTACCAGTCAGATTTGTAAGAATCATTTTGCTTTTGATAGCCCAATTCTCGAAGAAGGCTATAGGCTATTTAACATCACTCTAGTACTCTTAGTACACAAGCAAATAGGAAAAAGATAAGAACGAACGCGAAAACCAACTAATAGTGCGGGCAGGCGATGCGATGCGATGCGGCGGGGTGGGGGAACAAGAAATTTTACGCGGACGAAGTCGCGGGCAGATAGCTGTATAAATACATAGAAAGTGGACAGCGGAAGTGGTGGCGAGACGATTTAGATGTGTACCGCAAGGGTTGGATCGAGGTGGCCCTAGAAAGGGATGAAAGATTTAGGGAAGGCTTTTGCTCAGCAGTGTAGGCTAAAAATTTAGGACTAAATTCTGTAGACAAAATCAAACTGGTCGCTCTAGACAAAATCAAACTGGCCGCTAATTTAATTTATATGTTTTTTTATTTTTTTTTATGACATTAGTTTTACACTTTGTGGCTACAGTGACTCACACACTTGTTAAAATTATATAAAAATAATCTACTTTAACAATATTTGTAAATATGTGAGCACCATGTATCTATCACATATTTGATTTACCTGCCATTGCTTTACTTTTAATTCTTTTTACCTTTTGTTGGTAGACTAATTTTTATTCTAGATGCATCGTCTTCACATATAATTATATAACGAATGTATACAAAAACTTGTAAAACATTTTTAAAAGAGTAACGGTGGAGTTTCTTGCCCATTCTTCTCCATACGAAAACTACCTTTTGGAATGGGCGACTAGAATCAATTCGTTTTATTATAATTTTTGACGTTCAAAAGTGCCTTTAGTGTACCTATTTGAAATAAATGATTTGACTTTGACTTTCTTTAAACCTAAACCTCCGTAAAGTTATTTTATGTGAAAATATGAGATAAATGCCACGTAACAACTTGACGCAGTATCATACGCTAGTATAAAAGGTCATATTTGCTTATAAACATCACCTGACTACACTTCGTTATTGGGTGGTTCTTATAGTAAACAACCTTTGTACAGGTCCAATGTGGTACGTGGGCCGGCTTGGCCATTGAAAGAGAATTAGTGTGTCAGCTGCTTGCCCACCCACGCACATTGTAAGGCGATTGAACGGAATTCTACTATGTAGGCTATTTGATATTGTTGTTGTATTATTGGGATCGATACTGGTACATACATACAGTATAAGTGAGACCTGAGGGACAATTCTCGTTTTAAGAACGTTCACAGTCTGGTCCCAGTCTCAATCTGTCAAAAATACCCTTTTACCTAAATTTTTGGCAAGTTTTTGACATTGATTGTCGCTGAGATGAGATTGCGACTAGATTTTGAAAGTGTTTAATTACGGGAATTGGTCTCATGAATGTAAGGAGGCTTAAATTTTATAAAGCTTTACCTACAGAGCAAGTCGAAAAGGAGGTACTAAGCCTTTCGGCTCAGTGTGCTAAAGTATGACTTATTATGGCTCACGTAAAATTATTTAAAAAATGTTAAATCTTTTCCTGCTACCTACTTCGAAAACGAGGTAAATAGATAGATTTTTAAACTTTGATGTTTATAATCAAAATAATTATTATGATTCTAAAAGTGGTAGTAGTATTTTATCTTTCTTTTATTTATTTAGGAAAATAAACGGTTAAACACACATAATTTGAACTACAGAGCGAGGAAAACCCACGACATTTTCCACATAGTAGAAAGACAAGTTACAAAACTAATGCGACGTGCGCTTACAATTTGTTATGTACAATAAAATTCCATAATATGTTACACTAAACAGTTTTGCAAAATAAAAAAGAAAAACAAGAAATTATAAAGGAATTAAGAATATTTATTTTGTTATACAAACTTGCATTCGCGCAACACCTCTTCATCTCACTTCAATTAGTGCTAGGACGATATACAAATTCCATATTCCCTATCCCATATTTCCATCTTTCCATATTCATGTTTCTATTACATATACATTCACAGGAACCTAGCTACCTGTAAAATTTTCCGCCCTACAAACTCACAACTCATCAACCGCTTAAGTCAAGGTCATTATCAAGGACAAAGTGAAAAAACGCAAAAAAATTCTTAAGTAGACATGAAAAATCACGTAAGTAATACAAAAAAGCTTCAACCCACGTAGAGGGTACATGTTTTGGCGGGGCGGGGCTTGGCTGGGCTCCTCTATTGATTTTGCACCCCCTCGCCCCCGCAGTACCCCGCACGCATCTCACAACTGTTGCTTAACTCTGGCTGAAGAACAGTAGGTCAGTTAGATTATGTTTCCAAGTTGGCTTTTTGTGGTGTTATGGTGGTGAATAGGGGAAAAGATTCACCAGAATTATGGTGACTTTAACGATGGAGTTTCAAGCTAAGGCCAAAAACACCAATTAAATGAAAATAAAATTTGTTGTTTTCTACTTCCATTAGTTCTAAAGGCTGTAAAAATAAAGTTTTGACATACAGCATTTCTTTTTGTGATTTTATAGATATGTTAGTACTATTTAAACCAATTAAAAGCGTGTTCATTTTCTGCTTTACCGAAAATCGTGGGCATTGTCAAAACTGGAAGACAATAAAACCTGTCCTTCTGTTTGTCTTTAACAAGGCACTATGCATAGGTAAGTACAACGGCCTTGGAAAACGCCCGAGGATATTCGAATCTGTCAAAACTGTTTACGGATATACTAAATCGTATTATATAGGTTACCATGACAACGGACAATATTAGCTGAGGCTATGTTCAGTGCTCTTTTCAACACATTCTGATAAAAAAAATCCAGGCTTGCTCATTTTTTGCGCGCGGCGCTTTATATGTATTTGTTTTATTCACATAGGGTGACTGTATGGATATGTTTGTGTGTGTGTGTGTGTGTGTAAGGAAAACAGAAGCACTGTCTCTGACATATAAATTAATTGAATTACACAATAACAATTAAGTAAATACCAACAGATTTGATGAAAACAGATATACACCTATAAAGCAACTAATATATTTAATAACTTCAATACAATGAATTGAAAGTCCCACTTCCCTCTCTAGTAAGATATGAAATTATTGAATTTCCTTCCCACGGTAATTAAATATTCTCAAAAGCTTAAGTACTACTTCGTCTGGAAGCGGAAACGAAAATGAAATGTTCATTCATCTAAAGTACAGACGCCAGCACATCAAGCTACTACAATCTGTCAAATTTCTTTAATAGATTTTCAACTTTATCGCTAAAGCATAAGGTTCAAAGTTGATTGGGAAAATTTGACAGTTTCAGGTAGCTTGATGTGCTGGCGTCTGTACCTTTAATAAGTTTTTACAATTACGTTAAGCAGATTATGCTCAATCAACGACTACTAGAAATAACTTCGGTTTATGGTAGGTACCTATAATATTTTAATTTTCCAAGTAAAACCTAAATATTTGACATAATAGGGGCTTCAAAAATGGTTCAGTTAGTAGGACAGCCTCCGATTTCTGAACGACCTTATCGCTTTGAAGCCCTTTGTGCAATAATCTCCCAAAAATATGCATACATAACAATGAAACTATGATAAATTAATTGATTGTAATTAATCAGGCACTTGTCAAAGGGGTGTTTACCCAGAATTTGTCATCTAAGCTACGGTACATCAATCATTTGGGACAGGATCAGAACGTTGTTTAACTAAGCTTGAGGAAATGCAAATAGGATTCTGATAATATGGGAATACAGTATACTTTCATCAAACAAAACTATAGACGAATTTTCTTAAAATAATTCAATATTTCACCCCTAAAGTATTAGGTAGTTTGTTATTAGAGCTATTCTTTTCCATAGTTTACTTTACCCAAAAATTAAAGACGTCTGAAATTGCCAACACGCAACGCGCGCGTATATTATTTTATCACCACTGCTCTCAAAACGGTGAAGGAAAACATTGTGAGGAAACCGGCATGTCCTAGAACCATCAATTTGAAGACATGTGACATCTACCAACCCGCACTTGGCCCGCCCGCGTGTTGGATTACGGCCGACTCCCACTCACAGAGAGGAGGCCTGTGTCCCAGCAGTGGGAACATTATAGGCCAATTATGCTAACGTGTAAAGCGTGGTGATAAATTCTCTACAGGACAGAGCCTCTTTTCATACAGGGCTATGTATGAAATTAGTCTGTGCCCTGTTTTAGGACCATAATGGGCTGTTATTATTATTTATTCACCCTACAGTAAACAAGGCCTTTTGAAGTCAGTTTTATAAAAGACTGTCTGCACTATACGTACAAGCTTTCGCAATGTAATGTGCAGACGCCAGCACATCAAGCTACTACAATCTTAATAGGTTTTCAACGTTATCTCTAAAGCATAAGCATTTTGGGTAGCTTGATATGCTGGCGTCTGTACCTACAAACTCATTGTCATTTAACCATAATACGAGTATAATAGTAGTCGTCTTCTTGAGGTCAGTTCCAGAGTCCCTAATGTGTTCTGTGGGTCTGAATGTAATACAAACATTAAGTGGCGTTCATGTAATGAGGGACTCACAGTTTGTGAAAGACAAGATACTAGAATAGAAATAAACGCTGAAGTTGTGGCCGCAATTATAGTTATTATAGTCTGCTGTGATAAGAACCGGTTTTCAACGCATTAGGGAATGAGAAACTGGGTTATATCTAAATGACACTAATTACTTTTTTTTTTAACTAACGAATATGTCTCTAAGCCTGAAAATAGTTACATATTTGTATTATTTATAAACTTTTACTATACCCACTATTGCAAGTAAAAGTTTCTTCTTTAGGCACCATCTCCACGAGCGAGATAATCGCAGCGATGAATGGTCTCGCCGTGCCATCAAATTCAATAGAAACTCTATGAATCAATCTCCACACGGCGATATTATCGCGACGATAATTTGATGGCACCGCATGACTATCGCCGCGATTTTTTCGCCCTTGGAGATGGAGCTTAAGAAGTAGAAATTACAAAAAAAAAGTGTGGTGAGATAAAACAAAAATAAAAGAAAAAAATGTTATATTATGAAATGGAGAAAGACACCTTTTTATTTTATTATAATGGAGCTACGTTAGCGTAGTCTATATACCTATCATAATGCGACCTTTCTTTTTTTGTTTTACAAATGTTTAATATATTATAATAATATATATTGGGATTTCGTACAACAAACCCTAATTACGTTTGTTTTCAAACCATTACTCTCTTTAATGCGCAAGCATCAGGTGGTTAAATACAATACCATTTAAAAATAACAATTACAGTTACAGCAACGTATTATTAATCTGACAACAAAAAAATATTATAATCATAACATTTATAATGTCATGGATTTTTATGTGAGCCATTTTTCTAAGAAAATGATTGTTATTAAATCAGAAAGAAATATATTATGTACATTTTTATTAGGTACCGTATTATGTTTATAATTATAATGTCAGAAACGTTATAAGAATCATATTTTCATAGATATTCGTGATAGTTTTAATATGTCATGAATTACTTTGTGAGAAATTTTTCCAAGTAGATAATTGATATAAAATCAGTATAATTATTTGTACAATTTTAATAACCGTATTATGTCCAAATTCCAAAGTGTATAATGACAGAAATCTTCCTAATGATCATAGTTCCATAGAAATTCGTAATAGTTTACAAAAACATTAAAATTGGACACTATGACATTCCTCCATGTCCCTGTAAATGGAAAATACAAACTCAGTAATTCAAAACAAATCCTAAAAACCGAGATTATCTAACATCTCCATTTTGACAATCAATTTCGTGTTAAAGAAAATTCTCTTCCGAGAAGTATTCAGCATATTGAATATTGTATTAAAAATAAAATTGTGTCTTCAAAAGATATTTTGTGTCGTATAAAGTTTGAAAGACACTTAGGAATTTCAAATTGAATGTGAGCGTCCCTCTTGTAAGTTTTTCATCATCCTTGACAGAAGCCTGAATGAAGCGTTTTCTTGAAGAATTTGTTTAGAGTTCAATAATGCTATAGTTTTTGAAGTGAAACTTCTTTACGCACGCTTGACTTGGGGAGTAAGCTGGCAAACGCGTGACGTAAGCGTTACGAAAAGTGTGATCGGGCGAGGCGAACGGGAGTTGAGTGGGGGATATAAGCAAGGGACAGCAGTGCGCGCGCACATTTTCTTTCTCTCTTCCTCTCATAGCCAAATACGCAATACTGAAGTTTCACTTCAGTCGTGTGGTCATAAGCACACTCGTTTTTTTTTTTTAATAGCCATATAAGTAGGTATAATCTCTGTAATATTGGAGTGCAATTACCCCAAGAACGTGTAGCATACCTCAAGCTTTGGTTTCGTAAGAAAGCTGTGAACTGCTTTTCTAGTTTACAGCAAGCGGTTTACTGAAGTTCGACACAAGAACGAATTGGCATAAAGTATCAGTAACCGAAAATATGTACAGACGCCAGCACATCAAGCTGCTACAATCTGTCAAATTTCTTGAATACATTTTCAACTTTATCGCTAAAGCATAAGGTTCAAAGTTGATTGGGAAAATTTGACAGTTTCGGGTAGCTTGATATGCTGGCGTCTGTGCTTTTATTCATACTTAGATCAACATAGTAGACACGACCACACATCATGCTACACATCGATATCCATACTTCTATACTAATATTATAAATGCGAAAGAAACTCTGTCTGTATGTGTCAGTCTCTTCACACCTTAAAGGCTGAACGAATTTTGATGAAATTTGACACGCAAGTAGACCATGATCTGGGTTATTACATAGAATACTTTTAATCCCGTTAGTACGTTCCCGTGGGATAATTTGCGTCCTTAACGAAAGCGAAGCCGTGGTAAAAGATTTTTTTTTGGATATAAGCTGACCTCTCTTTGTTCAGAACGCTTATAGAATGCGAGGTCAGCTTATACTGGAAATGTAGGTATAGCTTGATCTATCGTCGACAGTAATGGAATGTAAGCTCTTTCGGACTGTGTAGCTAAATAAAGCGAAACAAAAACCTTTTGAAATTTTCTGTAGTTATAGGCACTCAACTGCAGAACTGTATTAAAAGAAATTTCATTTTTAAAGGCAAAAAGGAAAAGGTATGTAAGAGGTCGTGATTTGCAAGGTTTTGTGGTGCATTCGTTATTTTTGTACCTAGTGGGTTTTTCTTTTGTTTTCATCATCATCGTAACATCACGCCGGTACGACCCGGGTTAGGCAGGAGTGTGTCAAATAGAACACCCACATTTTCTCCACATCACTCACATTTTTGTTCCTTTTTTAAATAAATTGAATAGATATTGAAAAAACAGATAACTAGTAATATTTCTCAGTTTCATTTGGTTTATAAAAGTTAGAACAAGTCTAAAAAATTCAGAATAAATATGTTCATGGAACATTTCCACGAATTCTATCGAACAAACAAATAAATCCAGCATCCCATTTCAGTTAAATCGTAAACAAATTCAACACGCAGCAAAAATATAAGCAGCTTAACTCTCAAATGTAAAACCAAACCTAAATCCTTGCTTGAAAACTCAGTAAAATCTTTTCGAAATCATTAGTATGAAAAAACCCATAGGATCGATTTAAATTGACACATTTTCCCTATGCTAACGTTAGCAGGGTCGCGGGTTGCCTGTCACACGTCAGTGACGTCACTCCTTTCTAAATGGGATGAAACGGATCACATATCTTCCAAATACTTTACATAGCTTTTGCATTGATATTAAACGGGTTTGAATAGGGTTGGGCGAAGTTAAAAACGGTTCAGAAAAGGTCAACGACTTGTGATTATTTTGATTGAAATTTTGCTGACTTCATAGAAGGCACTGGCGAATGATGCCTTGACCTTGGGACGTTAGCATTGCCATAAGCATAATCAGCCCATAACGCACCCTGGGCAAGGCAGCCCTTGCCATGCTTACTAGCTCATATTTTTACCAAGGCATAAGCTGCCATTACCCAAGAGAAGAAAAAGTCACTAAAATATATAAGGTGTTAAAAAATTAACCTTACAAACTTTAAGAGGTGCTTTAGACCATCGAACTGAACAACTTTCACTATGGGACCAACACTGAAATCACGAAAAAAAACAACACAGGCCCCTCAAGCGGTCAAGATGCTAATTTTTTTATAATATAATAATAAAAATTTCAACGCAAGAGAGTTCAGAATTATGAACTGAATCTAAAAGGTAGCACTTCGACGTCCCTACCACCCTGTATGGTAGTATCTTACGTAAGAAATAGAGAATATAACTAAATTCATTTACCACCATTCCAGCTGTTCTCAAATTCTACCCAATAAACCAAGTCTCTGTCTAACCTCGACTGCTTTAATTATTAGATCTCGAGAGAGATTCAGAGACATATATCGGCATAATGGCAATAGACGAAGTGCTAATCGTCCAACAGAATGATTAGTCATTCAACTGTAGAATCTCCTAGATTCCCCGGGAGATGTGCGACGTGCGACGTGTGTATTTGAATGCAATTATGGATGAATAATTGCAAGCTGTGACTAAATTGGGGCCACGGTTCGGCCAAAGAAAACAGGGCCGTCCAAAAGCGCGCGGGGTTAACGATATCTTCAAAGTCGCGGGTAACACCTGGATGAGGGACGTACAGAACCGGGAAGTATGGCAGACGAAAGAGGAGGCTTGTACCCAATAGTGAGTGATTTCGGGCTGAAATTATGATGATGATGGATGAATACGATGGTTGTCTGGTGAATGAACCTAGAACAATGAAGGATCTATTAACTTAGTTGACAAAGTGTTAGGGGAAGAAAAGGATGCGACTTGTATGATAAAAGTAAGACTATATTTAAGTACATATATTTTTCCTTTTTAAGGAAGTAAGGACTTAAGTACCCATATTTTTCCTAAAATGACTTATCAAAGTACCATGATAAGCCATTTTAGAGAAAAATATAAGTACTGAAGTCTTATTCTTTTAGTTTCTAAAAAAGAGCGTTATTTTGTATTCATATACGTGATAATTACACTGTACACCTAGACCAAGAGATACCCTCGGATACATAACTATTTCTGAACATAATCACAAACTCATCACACTCTCTTTCACATTTATAACAACAAACTACACAATAATAGAAAGAAAGAAAGAATATACATTTATTTAGCACAAACTAAAACACACACAGTACACCAGAGAAATACATCAGATAAAAACAAATGAAAAAGTGTGAAGTAGTAATAATGACTTCATCAAAATCCTATAACCAAGACAGATGAAACGAAATACGCAGAAACCCAAATACAGCTACACCATTGCACAATGACGAACGGGGAAATATAGCACAATCATTTCTACTCGCAGCCACGCTAAGCCGCGTGACAACTCCCGGCCACCGTAGTTGCGGGCCTGCGGACGGAGAGTAATGGGTAGCTCACCAGCCGATCAGGACCAGGCCCATGCCATTCCACCTGCGCCTCAAAGAGATGTCAGCATTAAAGGGTCGGAACATAAAGGGCTAAGGAAGGAACACGGGTGGGTTTTAGTCAGTAAGAGTCTGACACTCCCTTCCGCTCCACCCAGATGATTTCCCATCCGCAAAAAAAAAGCCACGCTAAATATTAAAACAAACGTAGGAAGCCACGGACTAAACGCACTGCTATCTAATTGCGACTTACGTAATGGCGAACTATTTTGAGGAGACTTTATCTTGTAGTAAATTTTGCTTTAGATATTCTGGGAAATTCTGTTTCCTGTTCAACCTTGAGCTTGTTTTTGAGCGGTTGTCATAGACCTACCTACAATGTTACATGGTACATGATGTAAACTGATAAAAAAAACGTTAATAATACTGACGAGTTTCTTGTTTCTCTTTTCCAACTCAAATATCACAACAAACAACAAATCGGTTAAAGTTTTTGGGAATAGTATCCGTTCAAAAAGTTATTTACAATATAAGTTTTGAGTTTGATACAAATGGACAGTTTCGGTCCACCTAGCTAGCATTTGTGATTATGGGGAAATAAAATATTCACAGGTAATGCTACTAAATATTTAACTGGCCCATAATTAGTAAAATATGCAGAGGTCTTTGCCTCACAAGGCGTTCAACATTATTTCGTCATCGTTCAATCGATTTACTCGTTCATCAATTTTATTTTTCATTTCTTCATTATGTCTGCATTATTTATATGGTGTACAGACGTCAGCGCATCAAGCTACTACAATCTATCAAATTCCTTTAATAGATTTTCAACTTTATCGCTAAAGCATTAGGTTCAAAGTTGATTACGAAAATTTGACAGTTTCGGGTAGCTTGATGTGCTGGTGTCTGTACATTATAAAGAGTAGATATTCTGTTTCATTGCTTTGCCTAGCATTTGATAGATCAGTCACAAAATTAGGACGAAGGTCTTAATGACGACTATCCCCCACAACTGCCGCTAGCAATTTAATTAATTTATCCCTAAACAATTCATACCTATATCCTTCATAAGCCTTAACTGACAGGCTTCAAAACAAATGGCTAATAAACGTTTATTTGGCTTCAACTATAAACTATTTGGTTGTGCGCAAACTAAGTTAAGACTGTCCTATAGGTTTATGACTATATCTATAATAGACAGTATTGAATATCACTGTATGAAACCCCTACTTACGAGTCGTAGATCGTGGGTTAAAACCCAGGCAGGCGCTTTACTTTGTGTAAACAATTTCATGACCACTGCTCTCAAAACTGTGAAGGAAAACATCGTGAAGAAACCAGCATGTCCTAGAACTAATAATTCGAAGGCATGTGACATCTACCAGTCCGAGCCCACACTGGGCCCTTTTGTGGTAGATTGCAGCCCAATCAGGACGAGGAGGCCTGTGTTCCAGCCGTAGGATCATTATAGGCTGATTGATTATATATTACATATAACACGCAACAGAAAACAGTCCAAAAGTCAAAGTTATTAAAATGTTTACTAATCAAAACTCTTGCTTCCACAAGCAGGCCAATACTCGTATTTAAAATTGATCAAATCTTATCGCGATCTTATCTCAGTTTCGATAAAATTGATATAAAGGTAAACGCACCTTTTTTCCAAGAGATTCCAAAAGTTGAAAAACGGCTAAGACAAAACTGTTCTGTTTATGCTAGACAAAACTGTTTTCTTTCAGTCTGTGTACAGCCCTAAGATAAAGTAAATTCAATTAGTACCTATCGTAAAGTGGTACTTGTTTCAAGGACCTATCTCGACAGCTATGTCAATTAAAACGTATCTAACTCAATGGAAGTTTGAACGGTAGGATTTCTCGAAGTCGTGAAGTGGGCCTCAGTCAACATATTTGGATGTAATAGAAACCTAGAGATTATAGGCAGGCATAAGGAGAGTAATGTAAGAGAATAATAATTGGCAGTCCTTAAGAAGGAAAATGATGGATCTACTTCTCTTCTTCTTGACTTGGAGAAGATTGTGTTGTGCGCAAGAAGCTTATGACGAGAAATTGATTGCTAAGTATATATGGGCTGATTGTGCCCACTAAACTAGCTCTCAAAATATACCACTAAAGCCCGTCATGGATCAGCAATCATTTACTTAAATTTTTAGAGACTTGATATCTGTAACCGTTATCGAAAGTTTATTTTTAAACTAACCAATTTCCTCGTCACAAAATATTCCTTCACCCAAATTTTAATTTACGGCCAACTCTGTCAAATTATTAAAACCAACGTTATTCAAGAAAAGTAGAAACAATTATTTACAATACAAAAACTCATTTCCTGTCGACTTCATTTACCTTTGACCAAAGTGGGTCAAACTACTGTTACAGTTAACACAAAATAGATGAGTGCAGAAGGTCGGCTTCATACAACGAACAAAAACGCACACATAGACACGCTTTACGTACAGTGAGTGCCTGTGCACTCGCGACAGGCATTTGTTTATTTTGTTTGAGATCGCCGCACGAACGCGTCTATGTGTGCGTGCGCCTATTTTCACTCGTCGTATGGAGTTGGTACTCTGTACCTATTTATTTTGTACAGTTGACGTTGTCGGGTAAGTTACAAATGAACTTCGTTCACCGATACCAATATTAACATTCTGAGGTCGTCCTGGTTAAGTAAATAAAATGAAACGAGCAGTTGTTGAGACAGTTCATCTTATAAATTACAAGACGAAGATGGAACTTAGTGCTAATGTTGAACTTGTGAATGTCTTTTTCTGTTAACAGGAATTGTAAGAAAATGTACTTCTTAATACCGAAGCAAAAGAAGTATGTAAGGATCGTAGCAGGTAGCTTTCTATCGTTTCTGCCCATCCTCATGGGAAGAAGTTGGTTCTGTATGTACCATGGCGGAAATTGGCGGTGGACCATTTTTCAACTTTATTACTAAGGGATAAGGGTGAAAAGTGCTAAATAATAACAGCCGCACAGGTCGATCGATCAGGTTAAGCTACGCTTGCCGCGGTTGGTCTGTGGATGGGTGACCATCTTTAAATACTGAGACCTCTCCGTGCCTCGGAAAGCACGTTAAGCCGTTGGTCCCGGCTGTCATTCGTCGATCTTTGACAGTCGTTACGGGTAGTCAGAAGCCCGAAATTCTGACAACCAGTCTTACCAAGGGGTATCGTATTACCCAGTAACTGGGTTGTGGAGGTCAGATAGGCAGTCGCTCCATGTAAAATACTGGTATTCAGCTGCATCCGGTTAGACTGGAAGCCGACCCCAACATTTTCGGGAAAAGGCTAGGCAGATGATGATGAAGGGTGAAAAGTGGTCAACCACCAGTGTCCGCGGTGGTACAATCAGCAAAAGATATAAGTATGCAGGATCGTCGGACATAGTTGAAGTTTAGTAAGAAACCGATGGATGTTCTCGAATAAAAAATAATTTTGTTAATAGAAAACAAACAGCTCATTTATCAAATTAAATTCCAGTCGACAGAATCCATCGGTTTCTTACTAAACTTCAACTATATCCAACGATCCTGCATACTTATCTGTTTTGTTGACTGTACATACGTCTATTACATCAGGCTATACATTTCCAGTTTTAGTTGACTTCACATTGTATAAGTTTTTCGTACAATCAGAAGTCAGCTTATACCTACTGGTTAAGTAGGTACAGCTTGATGTTTAGCCGTGCGCGCGTGCGTACAAATTACTTTTGTTAAATTTCATAAGGTTATCATTAGAGTACCCAATGGTAGTGTTTGTAATAAAAAAAATCCGGACAAGTGCGAGTCGGACTCGCGCACCGAGGGTTCCGTGGGTATGTTACTACTTTACGGTTTTCGGATTTTTTCCTTTACTCATGCTACATGACATTGCTTCTTGTCAAATTTCATGATTCTAGGTCAACGGGAAGTACCCTATAGGTATTGATTCCCTTGCGAGTGACAAAATATGCAGCATAAACGGAACATAAACGCCCGTATCTTTTGATTTCCTTGACTTAGATAATTGATTTTTTCACTGCTTCAGGGGCCCTGAGTATTTGATATTAATTTTAATTTAATAACTCAACGCGTTCCTGATAAAAAGGGTCTTGAAAGACGGACAGACAGACGGACCACGAAGTGATCTTATAAGGGTTCCGTTTTTCCTTTTGAAATACGTAAACCTAAAAACGTTCGGGTAAGTATAGAAACCTCTAGTATTATCCCTGAGTAGAACGAACCCTGCTTCTAATTATAGGTAGATATTAACACCATGATTTGAGTTTTCTTAAAGCTTTGGCTAGCACTACCGAGGCTATAAGCAATATTTTACCAAAGCTTCTAACGTGATTTTAGTTCACAGTTCATTAAATAAATAGGTTAATATAAAACCTCATTATTTTCAATAATCTTACCTAGACGACAAAATTAAATGTCATTGTACCGATTAACATTTTAATAGCTTTCATGTCAGCGAATAAACGTTTATAAAAGCTTTACATAAACAACTGTATAATAATCGCTATAGAGATACTATTAACACTAATTATCAACGGATAACCCGCTTTTTACCTAATTATAAGGAGGACCTAATTTTTGATAATATTATAGTAACATTACATAATTATACAGTACACACATACATACACACACATTTTTCTCATGAGGGTAGGCACTACAGAACACGACCTGCTACGCTGCGGTACGTAAGGATCATAATCCTTACGTACTCTTTCTGCTTCAATTAGAAAGAAAGAAAGAAAATACGTTTATTTGTAGCAAACATGACGCTTCTTCTTGAAAAAGTGCAAAAAGCATTCTTGCGTTTTCTTTACAAAATAACTCTCGGTTGCTATCCCTACCTCTATCCTATCAAGTTTCTCTTAGGATGTCTGGGATATCATATGCTGGAGACCAGAAGGGCATGTGACCAGGTAGGCGTTATGCTCAAAATATGCAAGGGTATGACGGATGCTCCTGACATCCATAATGAGCTGATTCGACTTTATACACAGAATAATTATCTCTGTGGCAGAAAACATCGACTGCTAGCCGTGCCTTCACGTCGGACTGTGGCCCGTGCTGCGTCCCCCGTACCGCGCGTGTTGACCACACTAAATAAGCTCGTGGAGGCCAACCCGGACTACGATCTGTTTGATAGTAAATTCGCCAATTTAATGGTTATGTGCCTGCATTTTTGTGAAAATAATAGAATTTAATTGTAGTTATTAGTTTGTTTTATGTTAGTACCTACTTATTATATATACTTTGATTTATGTAATTGGTTTCTTAAGCCGTGTAAATCAAATAAATAAATAAAAAACACAAACAAAATAACAATTTGGGAGAAAACATGTGTCACATCAACGCAAAACGGCCATCGCTCAGCATAATGCTATAACCCTATACGAGACAGAGCCCCAGCGCTGGTTTTCAGCGACAGCCGGCGTTGACGTGATGACGTCAACCAGTGCAGCATTCGATTAGATATAAATAAAAAACAACATACACATTATATTTCCATAAAAAAAAAAAATAAAAACAATTAAAAGGAAAAACACCATGTTTAAGAATAAAGGTTGCACTATCAGACATACGTGTGAACGTGTCATGTTATAAACATTATTAATCATTTACTTCAAAACTAAGATTTTTAACATGTCTATTCAATAAGGCAATTTTTTTGTATCATACGTTTTTATGGTTCTCAACGATGCGATGGAACGGTTACCGACCAATGGGTTCCCTTGGGTGTCATAAATAAGGGAATCTGTCAAGATTATGACCAGCCCTGGGAGCTTATAGTCCTCCAGACTGTATTTCGGTTATGGCGGACAATCTCAAGGGAGAGTAGCCTTGGGCGCGGGAGATATTATAGTGCAAACGTGTACACTCTCACTTCCGTCACTCTCATACGAGTAGTCCTATGGGACGGCAATCGGGCAAGACCGGAGAGAGTTCGGGCGCAGGATCAACGGCTTAAAGTGCTTTCCGAGGCACAGGGGTATCATATCGCAAACTTCCAAACTCCGGGCTTTTACTAAGAAATTCTTAATGAAAAAACCCAATAACTCTTTGCCCGACCCGGGAATCGAACCCCACGCTCAGCAGTCGTGCCTGCGATCATGAGACCAACGAGGTGGTCAAAGGCCTAGGAATTTACACAGTCACAATTGGATATAATAAGCATGCACAATATTGCACACAGAGGTGAAATACGTGATCCAAAGCGCTATCACTGTCGGACTCCATAAAAAAGAAAGAGAAGCGCGATGACACAACGCTGGTAGATAACTTATTGCAAAATATGAAGCAATTATCTATTTACAAAAATTCTATTGTTTGGACTAAAAAAATAAAACACTAGTGCTTTAGTATGTTGCTTGTAGAATAATCTGACAAAAAATCTGAATGATTGTATGTATATTAATATGGTTTTTATTGTGAAAAGAAAGTTTTTAGAGGTATCTTCATGATTTTTTTTCTATTGTATCAAATTAATTGTATTATGTTTTCAACACACTATCTAACTAGCATATATCCTGAAGAATGTCATATATTTTTCTGATTTTGTTTACTGTAGTCGATCATATACTTTAAAGCATTATAAAACTTGTATTTTTTGCGTTTAGGTCCTGTAGTCCCCTTAATACTTTAGTGGAGTGGTAAGTAACACAAAATATTATTTAAAAGCGTTCAAGGGAAGTCTATAAACAATTTTCTGTAAATAAGAATCGAATTTGACTTTTTTCTTGATTTGGAATCTTTCAAGTTACAACCCAGAATTAGGGAGATCGATACGTTTACGGCCTTATTACAAAACAAGCTTTATCTTTAGACCCAGGTTTTGAACCATCGAGACATTTATAAAATTTTAACTATAATCCGACAAAGTTAAAGTTCTTATTACAATAACTGACGTTAAACCCAAGTCTCAGTTGTCAATTTTGCATTAAGAACTTTATGATTTTCGGAATAAAGTTCAAAATGCAGTAACTGGCGAAGGTTTAGGCTAGGTCTAAAGTTGGAAATCGTTTTGTAATAAAACGGTATAAGTTTAAATTGAGACTATATATACAACATTTACTTTATAAACATTATTTTAGTTATTCTTAAAACTTGCCAGCTAAACAACAACATAACTCAAAAGGCAACTAACATTGCAATTACAGTCAGTTATAGCAATTTGCTGACTCACCTTTGCATAAATGGTTGAATTTTTTTAGAAGACGAACCGATAGAATTTTATAATTCTTTTATATTTTGTTTACTTTGCTCAAATAAATAAAATTTAAAGATTTTTTTAATGTTGTAATGGCTTTATGTTTAATCATTTCTGTAAATATTTACATAATATAAGCTAACATATAAACTATAATAATATATACATTTATATGAAAAAAATAAGCAAAATAATCATAGGGCATCAAAGAATTCGTCCGCATCGCTGTCAAAAGAATTATAAAATTCTATCAATTCCTATTCTAAAAAATCTCAACCATTTATGCAAAGGTGGGTCAGCTAATAGCTATAACTGACTGTACCTTTACAGTCACCCATCAACAACCATAAACGTATAAAGCTCAACACTACTAAGTACGTAATGAGTGTAAAATCAGATTATCTCGCGAGGAAGACGGAGCGCCACTCATTAGTTAATGGGGGCGATCAATCTCCATCAATTAATCACCCTGACGCTATGATGTACTGTTAACCTCTGCTGAATATGTATGTACTTCTTTGATGTTGCTGTATGAATATATTTGATGAAGCCAGCTTTTAATAGTGTTTTTTCTTTTTAACAAACCCATGCATCATTAAAAAAAGAAATCAAAAGCTTCAATTTTCAAGCTGCAATAAAGTTGAGTTAGTAGTTACAATGAAATCCATCCATCAATATGAACACACACAACAAAAATCGAAAGCAAGCTGATGTTCTAAAGCTACATAATAATTTAGTTTCATGAATGCCACAAAGTCGGAACATATTGAATGACTCCGAAATACAAAACACAACGAAATTATCCCTCATATGTCACGCAAATCTCAGATTTCACATCCAAACACAAAAAAATAAACAGGAACAACCAATTTCTTTTTTACATTTCGCATAAAGTCGTAATAAACGTGCTATATGATCCATTCGTCGTATCATTACGACCTCATTCGCACATCTTCAAATGACTGTAAAAACAATACCAGAAGTGTATATGAGAGCAATGACATTCATGTCTCTAATCTTCCAAAATGACACTTAAATCTGCAATTTATGAGAAAACCGTTACACAGGTTCTTTTCTCTTTGAAAATAAGATTAAAAAGGGACCAAACAAAGTAAGCAAGATAAAGGAACCCCGAACGTTCCGAATAAGTGGCTGAACTTTCTGAATCACATTTAATTTCACTGTTTGTTTTAATCCTGTTCTGAACTCTCATAATTATATTTTACGGAATATTACCATTTATAGGAAAAAGTTTGACTAAAGTCCATTTTTTTTTCTTTTTTAGGATCGTAATAAGTTGCGGTGAGATAAAGGAGCTTGTAAATGGATTCTAATTGGTTGAAGATCTTTTCAATAAGCTTGTAAATGTAGCGGAAAATACTCTTTATAGAATCCCCGGTAAACTTCTACTACCTTATCGAGTAATATTAAAAACCGCCTGATAGCGATCAAGGCATCTTTAATGCACAAGAGAATAAGTTCTAGGCAAATTAAGTGCGGTAGCGTGAACCGTATCATTTCTTCACACTTGTTGGTTGTAATCAAGACTTAAATGTAAGCCTATGCGATAGTAAACCATTTCCTTAGCACAAGTATGATAATCAGTGATTATGCATTATAAGCTGATTATTATCAGCCTATAATGTTCCCATTTCTGGAACACAGGCCTCCTCTCGATGAGAGGGAGTTGGCCGTGATCCACCACGCGAGCCCAGTGCGGGTTGGTAGATGTCATATGTCTTGTCTATTTTTTTGTTGTAGGACATGCCGGTTTCTTCAAGATGTTTTCTTTCACCGTTTTGAGAGCAGTGGTGATTAAATAATTTACACAAAGTAAAGCGCCTGACTGGGTTCGAATCTACGACCTACAACCACCAACGCACCTCCATAACCAATATGTATATTTAAATTAAAAAATATTTTCTGTAAAAAATTATGAATTTAGGATCCAGTCAATGAGGACAAGCCTAATAAACAAAGCCAAATCACCCCTATACAAATATATCGACATTACACGAAGTTACACTCCAAAATGCCATCGTTAACATATTTGGAGCTTGAGCAAAAAATAAACAACATGTTCATATACAGGGGAGGACAAAATGGACGAGTCAACTTGTTAACGAGATTATCCCCGTATATATTCCGGCAGAAATATTACATACTGGGAAATATGTGCTAACTGACATGAGGCATGAGGTAGCTTACAAAAAAATCTTTGTAACATTAATATTTGATAAGTAAGTACTGACGATACTGTTTGCCGGGGTTGGCGTAATAACGATGGTGAGAGTTGGGTGACAATGTTTTTTGTAACGTTGCTAAATAGGAATGTGGTGTAAGCTTATTTTTTAATTCAGATGCCTACCAATTTTACAGGTTTGAGGACTAACAAACGTAGGGTCGGGACGCTCTCAGATGGAGCGTAAACTTTTGATGGGGGGTTGGTAGCAGCTGGATATATATATATAAGCCAAAAATCGAGTTAAATGGCGTGTGATAAGAGAGGCCTATGTCTTGCAGTGGAGTGAGAGAGAGAGAAACATTACCTGTATATACATTTTAATAGAACTCTCTAAGAGCGGTCTATGACCTTCAGAGGTCTGGAAAGGGTAGAATGTACGTAAAGTTACGGTATGCTTCTACATTAGTTAGGGTTTAATGTTGTTTCACACATACAGGTTGGGCAAAAACTCGTGGATCAAACGAAACAGGGCGACAGTTGGGGTTATTTGTAGTAAAAAATATGTTTGTGCGAGAGCCCTAACTTGATGTCCTTAAAAGTTATGACAATTTGAGTGTTTACAGTAAGGTTCTAAAGTTACAAATAATTTTTTTGAGCCTTAAAAGATATTGGAAAAAGTGGCAATACTGATAAATCATGGTACCCACTGTCATAAAAGCACTGTTGTAGCGATGTTTTTTTTTTTTTCTTTAAAAACCTCAACTATCGCCCTGTTTCGTTTGATCTACGATTTTTTGCCCACCCTGTATATCTACAAATAATATAGAGACGATTGTCTGGAAAGTTGTCCCTATGCTATGCAATTTAACTTTTGACCCAGTATCTGTGTCAGACATGACTGAGACTACTGTTTTTATTACAAAATAAAGCTGTACGTACTTATTTACGTGGGTAGGAGTCACTATCAGAATGTTTATGTGTTAACCTCTCATACGTTTGCCCGCCTACCTGTCGAAACACCCCACGCGTCGGAGTAGTTGAATGGGAGCAGTAAAGTCATTGTTTTAATAATGACAATACAACAATGACACTGTTATGTACACTTGGTGTACCGTTCACGTTTCGAGCACTTTCTCTTATTTACACTTGGTGTACACTTGAGCTTGAGAAGTTTAACAAAGTCACATAGACCATAAACGAGTGTACATTTATGGTCTAAGTGAGCTACGGCTGAGAAAGGGCTATCTATCTATGATAATTATCCCTTTCTCTGAGCTTGATAAGCGCTTGGCTGGTCACTGTAGCAGGAGGTAATAGAAGGATGCAGGCTGCTGTTGAATAGAATACTAGAAATCCCTAGTTGCCATCTTCAACACCCATGATTGATTCGGAAATGGTCCTTTTTTTATAGGAATAAAGAACATTAAGATCGGCTCCGAAAGGAAATGTTAACTATATTTACAACAGCTGTTACCCACGATTTTCTCTGAGATCTAGGATGAAAACTAGCCTATATCTTTCTTCAGGTCACGGTCTACCCATGTCTCAAATTTCCGTTTTAGCGTGAAGCGTAACAAACAAACATACAAAAAAAAACCAGTGGCACTCCGGGAGTGCCGACAGAAGTAAAAACAAAACACGAACAGAATACTTTGGCATCACTTACTTACATATCGGATATACATTTAAACCGGGATGTACCCGAGGGCAGCCGAACACATCCGAAGCGTTGTCGGTTACGGTAACAGTGGCGCGAATTCAATGGCTTTTTTCCATCTCAAAATATGCCCAACGCGCCTAAAGAAGTTTTCACTTCAAAATTACATTATTTTCTCTTTCTAATATTATGTTTAGAAAAGTAATATTACAATACACTCATCACCCTAATTACTTCGAACTGTTGAATGACTTTAAAATCGCCGATTCTGACACCGTTATAGCATTCATTTATCTTATATTATGACCAGTTTTAGTATAATGACAACAAAACGTTCAGTTTAATCCAGCTAAAAGGTTTGCTTGGCCGATTGCCAATAAAACACTGTTTTGCTGTCATTTCATCTTATGCCGACACTTTGTCTGAAAACAATCGCGGTTTGTGATAGATTCGACCGCACATAACAAGATGGAGGAAGTTATTTAGTGAATCTAATATTGATTGTGCCTTTTGAACGGTTAAGCAGGACCCCAATTGCGTAACATATTTCCTAACTCAATCCGAAGGATTATAAAGGATTTATTCCTAATTAATTACGCCAAAATGATTGCAAAATTTGTCTGCTCGACTACATATAACGCAATGAATGTTGTTGAATTGTCATGTTCGTGAACGAGCGCCGTTGGTACGGACTGGTCATCTCTTTGCTGCTATGGCTTATTTTAATTTAATTTAATATTTGAATTTTGACACTATAGGCTAACAAAAAAAAAAAAAAATATATATTTGAATTGTTTTTTTTCGTCTTTTCATTACGGACGCTTTTAACGCTCTGCATCGTTCTCACATGCATAATTTTTAACATGAATGATGTAACCAAGACTTTGTAACCATATTATTTTGATTTAAAAGAGTGTCCATGGAGTTTCTAGCCCGTTCTTATCCATAGATACCTACGATTTGGAATGGGCAACTAGCTTCATCTTTCTGACTGACCGATCGACCCCATGATAATTCATAAGTGCCTGTAATTGGTTTAATTGAAATAAATGCTTCGAGTTTGAGTTTGTCAAAATTAAAGAAATTGCAATTGTACGAGTATGTGTGACAAGTAACTCGCAGGAGTATCTGTACATTTTTTAATATATTTTTGAGAACCTTTGTTTAATCTCTCTGCCTTGTCAATGTTTAAATGTAGACTTCCTAATATAATGTGTCAAGTCTCTTTTTTGTATTTACAACTTTTGCTTTTTTTAATTATAATCATAATTGTGGTCCTTTCGCTTCGTTTGCATTTTAAATGTGGTTTTATTTATTTATTTATTTAATCTTTTCGCACACAAAAAGTTACAAAGGCGGACTTAATGCCTGTTTTAAGTTTAACTTCATAAAAAAAGCCTAAAAATCACTGCAAAACCTTTTAAATTAAACATTCTTGACCACAACTTTCCTCTGTTCCGCAGTTTAAACAACTTGAATACAACGCATTAGACCTATATAACATCCTTCAGGGACCTTGCTTGCTCCACATTTACGATAATAACCTCAAGGGAGTTCCAACCCTATTTGTGTATGAGGAATGAGTTTGGCTACGATAGATAGATCTGGTTTTTTGTTCGTGCTTCGAAAGCCGAATTTCGAGTGAAGTTTTAGGGATTTTAAGGTTTCTACCTAGGAAGCTATAGTCAAAAGTATTTTATTGCTTTTAAAATTATGTAGGTTCCGACTTCTCAAAATAATAATTAAATAGTGTATTAAAGTTTTCAAAAACGTAAATTTTTTACCGCAGGTAAAAAGTATTTCACCTAACTTGGTACAGACGGCAGCACATCAAGCTACCCGAATCTGTCAAATTTTCCCAATCAACTTTGAACCTAATGCTTTAGCTGTAAAGAAATTTTACAGATTGTAGTAGCTTGCGTCTGTACATAAAACAAGGTTAAGTTAAGCAATTTTGTCTTTGTGTTGTTATCATTATTTATATCTACGAAGGCTACAAGAGCTTTCTTCTGCGTATCACATTCCAAGAACTATGTCCATATTTCTGTTTATACTGGGAGGAGCTCGTGGCAAAATATTAACAACGATGATTTTGATCGATCGACCCGTGCAGTTGTTATTACATAATTTGTCTAGACTAATATTATAAAGAGATACAATTTTTTAATTTGTATTTAGAACTACTGACCCGATTCTCGAAAATTCTTTCACTAATGGGAAGCCACAGGAATGCCGAGTACAATTGCATATACAGGGTGTTCGGCAGAACGTTGAACACACGAAAATGGCAGATAGGTGGGGTCGTCTGCTACCTACCCAGCACAAAAAAAAAATACCTAGGCCCAGTTTTTTTTTTTTTTTATTTTTTTTTTTAATTCGACAAATTACATACCGTTCGAAAGGCCATACACCAAGGATGTTTCGATGAAATCCTAAGTCTTCAATCACTTTTAGTTTTTTTTTAATGCAATGCAAAGTAAAGCTCAAAATCACGTTTTAACCCTTTTTGTAATGTTTGATGGCTTATAACTTTGTGTCTAGTTCACCAAACAACAATTTTAGATGAATCTACCAATAGTCGAGACAAAAACAAAAACAAAGTGTTGCCAGTTTCGTCTATCCTACATAAAGTTATAGGCCTTTAAAACTCATGAATTTCGTTAATAAAAAAAAAATAAAAAAAAAACTATGGGGCCTGAGTAATTTTTTTTGGGCTGGGTAGGTAGCAGACGACCCCATCTATCTGCCATATTCGTGTGTTCAACGTTCTGCCGAACACCCTGTATATGTTAAAACAAGAAATAACACGTGGAGGAAGTCGAGTACAGAAGCTAGTAGTGTATATTTTTCTCAAAATAAGTATGAATATAAGTATAAGTAAATATTCTATAATGCGTTTCCTTAGGAATTATATAGAACCCGGTCCTAGTAATTAATTTTGTACAATGTTATTTAGTTTGATGTACAGACATCAAACTAACACATCAAGCTACCCGAAACTGTAAAAATTTCCCAATCAACTTTGAACCTTATATTTTAGCGATAAAGTTGAAAATATATTAAAGACATTTGACAGGTTGTAGTAGCTTGATGTACTGGCGTCTGTACAGAATACGTAGTTGGCGGCTATGTGATGGGTCTTTTTACACCCTGTATAAATACCTAAATATCGTACATTTCTCGATACGATGTCCCCAATTTCCACAGATCTGTAATCGATGACAGCTTTGACACAAATAGCAATTTCCCACTCGAGCGGTAGATAAAAGAAAAACCATTTCGACGCTCGTCATTGGCTAATACGCTGCCGACCTATACGTATCTATTTTGGTTTAACATGCGAACTTATGTTGGTATGTTTCTTTGTATTGTTTAGTAAATGGGTTGCTTATTTTAACATTTGATTGACTCCGAACCCAGGTTGGCTGAAGCAAGGAAAACCTCTTCAGGTGGAGTTTGATAGACCCTCCTTGATAAAACGTCATGGCCAGTTGTGATAGACCGCCCTGGATTGTAAATGTGGAGCTGTTCCACAAACGATAGAACACTTAATACCATGTCCTATGTGTCCTGTCAGCTGCATGTTACAGGAACTGATGGGCGCTAGTGATGACGCCAAACGCGTAGTTGAATTCTGGGCCAAATCCATTTAGATTGCCATCGACTCGCTAAGAAGAAGATATTAATTGATTAATATAACTGTTTTGTTAAAAATACACATGTCTTTTTTAGATAGCACATTTTAGTAGTGATTACTGCTTTAATATCGCTTTTGTATTTTGTATCGAAAAAGAAAGTTTCCAAGTGAACTTTATAGTAATGTAAGCTGGTAATTAAGTACAGACGCGAGCATATCAAGTTACAAAAATCTGTAAAATTTCTATAATAGATTTTCAACTTTATCACTAAAGCATTAGGTTCAATGTTGATTGGGAAAATTTGACAGTTTCGGGTAGCTTGATGTGCTGGCGTCTGTACATCATTGGCTACTTGAAAGATGGCTATCAATTTCGTCCAATTTACTTTAAGAATAATTACACCAACATTATACAAACTAAAACATTCCTACATTTTAAACATCCAAAGAATTTATCAACTCGTTTTGCAACTCTTAGCACAATAATCGGTGTATGAAAAATACTTCATTATTAAAAACATTTTATTTCAACACAAAATATACTTTTTTATAATTTACAAAGAGCAGCTGTTACAAATATGAACATGCTCTCGTTGACATGGAAAAAGAAATTCACTGAGTTGGCTTTATAAAATGTATTTTTCATTCCACAATAATGTGAATAATTTTATACGTAACATAGAGGATTATGATATGCTTAAATGGACTTTGCCCTTTAAATACTAAGGGATCATAGAATAAAATGAAATTTAATTAATGGTTTTACAGTATTAATACGATTAGCTAAGAGCCATCAAATATAAAGGAACAATAAAGATAAAAAGTAATTCTCAGATAGTAAAACGAAGTTATTGCTTTTGTAAGAAATTTATACCCTGTGGGATAACTGCGGCCTCATTAGGAAAACACTATTTTGTATACAGGGTTATTGGAAAAACACCAAAAACCTCTTAAGAGGTCATTGTACTCATCATTATGAACAACTTTTACTATGGGACCAAACCAGAAATCGCGAAAAAAAAATCAGCTGTTCCCTACATTTTGACAAGTTATACGAACATAAATGTAGGGAACAGCTGATTTTTTTTTCGCGATTTCTGGTTTGGTCCCATAGTAAAAGTTGTTCATAATGATGAGTACAATGACCTCTTAAGAGGTTTTTGGTGTTTTTCCAATAACCCTGTATATTTTAATAAAGCAATCAAGATTCTGGAAAATTCTCGAACAGACACAATTACTGAGTTGCGAGAATTTGGTTTTACAAATTAGAAAGTGTATTTTCATAGGATGCGTAAATTGTTTGTAATATAAATACAGTGAAAGAGGCTTTTATTTTTCGGAATGTGTACAGTGTGTTTATAAAGCCTGCTAATTCCAGACACAATATACATACTTTTTGCCAAATTAATTGTATCTTACAACGGGATTGAGTAGGTAACATAATACTGTTGGTAAATCCAAAGTTTTTTTCATATTTACCTCGAAAAAAATTCTACTTTGCCCGTTTTTGGAACGACTGACATAAATATAAAGCCCAATGGTATCTTGTATGTGCAAATACAAAAATATTTATTATATTTTATTTACAATTTATTGTACACTTCCCCTAGATTTATGTATTTAAGCTTTCGTTAAAAAAAAATAGATGTTTCAATAAATTTTCGCAGTTTTTATATTTAAACTTATAAATATCATGACGTTTCGTATTTTTTGCCCATTTGATGTTAAAATGTAAGTTATATTTTCAGCAGAAGTTACGCCTTTTTAATATTTTATGGTCATAATTTATTACATTTTGAATACGAATAATAAAATAAGCGTTGTAAAAGGAAAGAATAATATTAATTAAAATATTGTAAAATGTTGTTAGTATTAAAACAAAATATAACTGAACTGAAATAAAATTAATATTCATGAAGGCAAACGCCAAGATAATAATCATAATTGGCCTTTAAAGTACGATCCCTACGGTATTTATTATGTTTCATATCTTTTTCATTTGAAAAACGGTAGATTTTAATTAAACCCCGTTGATAAGGTTTAAAATAAAACACGTGTTTATTTAAATGGACACGTACGGCTCTCCAATCTATTAAAATTTAAACAATTAAACATTTTACATACGTTTAGAAAAACACTCATTACTTCATCTTATTTTGAGTTTTCGGTACTTTTTAAATTTGCTGTGCGCAGTAGGTCAGCATCAGTGGAGCTCATTAGATCCTCAAAGGTGTAGATGTATGGCTAATTGGGACACTCCAGCATGTGGGTCATTTTCTGGGCAGAACATTGAGCGTCGGAGCCGTTGGTACGGTCTTTAATAAAACCCACTCATTATTTGAAAGGCTGATTAGAATTAAAAGCTCGACGACAAGCCGCTATCTGTCACATGCGACTGTCATCGGGTGTACGTGTGCACCGTGCGACAGACGATGCGACAAGCAGCGAGAACGCGCGACCCTAGCCTGTCGTTGCGAGTCTGCAACTCGACGCCAAAAGCTTTGATCAAAATGTATGAAAATTGTCGACCGCAGTCTGTCGTTGCCTCTAGTCATCACAGTCGCATAGTCGCCATGTCTTAATCGTAAAAATAAAACATCGATGTTCATACTTCACACTAAAATTATAGGTAGCGCCATCAAAAGCCGTTCAGTTATTTGCTCGACATTAATTAAACTTTAACACGACCGCCGAGGTTCAATAATAAAAGCTATATAACAGTAGTTACAACAACGAAGGCCCATCAATATTCCTGGTTTAATATTGGACGTATAAAGGATCCATTTTATTCGTATCGTGTTGAATATTGGCCTTCTAACCCATGAAAAGCGGTTCATGTCACTGTTGATGTGTTAAAACCCATGTCCATGTACAGACGCCAGCACATCAAGCTACTACAAGCTGTCAAATTTCTTTAATAGATTTTCAACTTTATCGCTAAAGTGTAAGGTTCAAAGTTGATTGGGACAATTTGACAGTTTCGGGTAGCTTGATGTGCTGGCGTCTGTACGTGATGATAGTATGCGGATTGCTTAAAAATGTTTCTATTGAATTATAAACGTAACAAAACCTGCTCAATCTTTGTACACTTTTAAAATTATAATTAAATAGGACTTCCTCTCTCCTTAAACATCATTATTATACTTTTTTTGCTCCTGTTTATGTTTACTATTACATTATATATATATATATATATATATATTTAGATTAGTATAATATATTTTATGTGTGTATTTATTGTATTGTGTAAATGGTACACCACAGGCTACCTACAGTATTTGTCTGTCCTTCTTCTTTTTAATCCATCCAAAGGTTGTCTTTAAAAGATCGCTCTTAGCGATAAGACCGTCCATTGTGTCACCTATTGTAAAGTTTCTATATACATTCTATTCTATTAATAAATCTGCCAAAAACCTACGAAAATAATATTAGCCTAACATTTTCATTTGAATTCCTCCGCACATTCAAAACACTCTAATTTGAGTCCCCGGAAAACACAACATCGTAAACAATTACTAACACGACCAATTCTTAGAATGCCTACTCAAGTTTAAACAAGTCTTCAAACATCATGATTGTATAACTTGCGCAAGTACTTGCAAGTTTAACTTACGAGCCCGCAAGTATGTGATGTTATTATAACATTGTATCCTCGCGAACTTCCACATAGTTGATAGTTAAATTCTTTATGAAATCTGACCTTTGCTTGTTATGATGTAATTAAAATTGCTTTAATTAAATATGGCGCAGTAAGTTTATGATTTAAACAGATTGGCGTTCATATGTTTTTAATCTTGCACGGAAGGTCATGCATGACGACTCCAATATCACACACTAATAAAAATGGGGTTATTTTTATTTCTGTTTCTGTTGCAAATAAAACAAAACAAATATGGCAACAAACTAAAGAAGATAAATTAGGTTTTAAAACATTCACAGCAAAAATCATTCCGATCTCAACCGTAACGGATAGCCTACGCCCCGTAGCGGATAGCCTACGCCGTAGCAGAAAGCCTACGCCGTAGCAGATAGCTTTCGTTTTGATTTGAGCAGAAGGCCAATTCCAGTAATTAAAAACGTTTAAAATCTAATCGCAATCTCATCTCAGCGACAATCAATGTCGAATATGTGTCAATTATATGTTTTTTTGACAGATTGAGACTGAGATCAGACTGAAAGGTCTTAAAATTGCGAGAATTCGACTCTGTTTTCTTTGCAAAATCAACATTCCATTTTTCGATAACGTAGACAAACTTTTTTCAGTCTGTCTGCTGATTAGCAAAGATGGCAATGCCTTTATATTATGAATAATAATACCAGCCTATAACTGTCCGACTGCAGGATAAAAGCGTCTTCTCACACATAGAAGGCTCGTATTGATTCAGACTTATGTTTACTATAAGTCTAAGTTACCTCACGATCTCTTCCTTCACCGATGTCAGTAATCATCATTTGCCTAGCCTTTTCCCAACTATATTGGGGTCGGCTTCCAGTCTAACTGGAGGCAGCTGAATACCAGTATTTTACATGAAGCGACTGCCTATCTGACCTCCACAAACCAGTTACTAGGTAATACAACCCCTTGGTAAGACTGGACGACCCGTAACGACTGTCAAAGATCCACAAATGACAGTCGGAACCAACGGCATAACGTGCTTTCTGAGGCATGTGAATATGGTCACCCATCCACGGATCAACCGCAACAAGCGTAGCTTAACCTAATCGACCGACCCGTGCGGCTGTTAATACTTAGCCGAAAGTCCCTCGATGTCAGTAATATCTAAGATAAACTCAATAACAAATAATTTGGAAAAGGCACATTGGTACTTGCCAAAATATTTGAACCAACAACCTCGTGCATGAGAAGCGAGGTCTTAATCACTAAGCCATCAAAACGACTAAGAAGAAAAGCAATCAATGTATAAATACTTCAAAATCACAGTTTAAAACACTACTATTTAACTATCAAGATACACAATCAGCTTTCATTTCCTCGCAAAGGCGGACAAGTATCAAGTAGATTTACGCCGACCCGGCCGCTAGATATGCATCGAATCAATTAGAGCTGGGCTAATCGCTCCACGTACACGATATGGCTAACGATTGTGTTGCTTTGGAATTATTTATTGATTACTTTTATGGGTTTAAAGGGAGATAACATGCACAAAACATCACGCCTTTAAGCCCCGAAGGATTAGGCAGAGGTGCACCCACATTTCAACAGTTAATAGGGGGCGAGTCTATTGCCATCAACCGGGCACAAATCCAGACTCTGAAATTCCAGATGGAAAACCCCAATAACACTGCCCGACCCGGGAATCGAACCAAGGACCTCAGGCGCAGCAGTATTGCTTGCGACCACTGAACTGTATAGATTTAGAACTGTAAGTTACAAGAAATTGTGGCTCCAATGTCCAATTCCTGGTGCTACCCTCTCGCAGTAGCTACCTTAATGAAATGGGCAAAGTTACCCGGAATGGGTGAAACGTGCCTGTTCCCAAAAAATTTGGTTACCGGCGCCATTAAAGTTGATAAGAAGAGAATTTTATATTGGTTGTTATACTTTTATTAGATTGTCATAAAGAAATTTTAATAATGTAAACCGTAGCTAATGAATCCTGGGACGGCCAGTAAATTAAAAGGATCGTTTTAAATTTATTAATTTACTAGCCGACCCCGCAAACGTTGTTTTGCAAAAAAATAAATAGCCTACGACCTATTCTCTGTCCTACTAAATATACACAAAAAATTTCATAAAAATCAGTCAAGCCGTTTCGGAGGAGTTCGATAACAAACACTGTGACACGAGATTTTTATATATTACATTATTTCGCTACTATGCGCTTTATGTTATAGAGATTAAGATATTATATTTTACAAAGGAACTAGGTGAGTTTTAGCAAGATACATTTTTAATAAAACTTTGTTAGGTTAGTAAAACTAAACTTACAAAATTATATCCCAAAAAAGGGCCAAATGACCAAAGGATCAAAGGACCTGAAAGATAAAAACATCTGAATTGAGAACCTCCTCCTTTTTTGAAGTTGGTTAAAAAGACAGAGTGGGAAACTTAAAACACGATTCAGGGCTGATTTCTCAATAGTCAGATAACAGTTATCTGAGGAATAAAAATTACGGTTTGACAGCTTTTATCTAGAAAATATGTCAAACTGTTAGATAATATATCTTTAGATAAAAGTTACCTGACTATTGAAAAATCAGCCCGTAATCTAAAAAGAAATACATAATTTTGACATGTTTTTATTATGCAAGTGTGTGGTATTTTGTGTTTTGTTTGTTATTTTCTTGTGCTTATATATATTTTTTAAGTATGTTTTTTTGTTACTTTTTAGTTTGTAAATTGCTCTGTACAAAGTTTTGTGATTCAATTCTATAATGTTCTGCATATATTCTTAAGTAAATAATTAAACTTAAGAATATGGTTATGCCAAATACAGAATGGCCCAAAAACCAGTCTCTGCCTACTCAGTACTAAAACACAACTTTATTAATTGTTTTAAAAATGTGTGACCTTCCTCCCTTCTTGCAAGGGTAACATTGATTAATATGCCGGCAGTAACGACCGGATATTAGCAGTCGACTGCGGAACGGAAAGCGTCTAGAGAACAGTCTATATAAATAAATACAGTACATTTGATTAGATGACATTAAGGATGGCATTAAGGTAAGTCGCTAGAATAGGAATAAAGTAAAGAGGGTTAATGACCTTGATACGTAAAAATTTTTGCATAAAAAAAAACAAATAATAAGAAACAGAGCTTCAAAGTACTTAAAGAAATAGTTACAGACATCATCATCTGCCTAGCCTTTTCCCAGCTATGTTGGGGTCGGCTTCCAGTCTAACCAGATGCAGCTGAATACCAGTATTTTACATGGAGCGACTGCTTATCTGACCTCCACAACCCAGTTACTGGGTAATACAATACCATTTGGTAAGACTGGTTGTCAGGCTTTCGGGCTTCTGACGACCCGTAACGACTGTAAAAGACCCACGAATGACAGCCGGGACCAATAGCTTAACGTGCTTTCCGAGGCACAGAGGGTCTTGGTATGTAAAGATGGTCACCCATCCACGGACCAACCGCGGCAAGCGCAGCTTAACCTCATCGATGGACCCGTGCGGCTGTTATTTCTTAGCCACAAGCCCCCACTGCCCCTAAATAGGTACAGATAGCAATTTAGTTTATTCCTTTCTTTGTACAGAGACCGAAAATTAATGCTTATGAGGTTTTTTTCAAATAACGACACACGAAAAACGTAAAAGGTTTTTAAGGTCCGTGGCACGCCTACCTGTCCGACGATTAGATTGTTTTTCAAAACGGCTGCCACGCATGAAAACTGTATACTGTAGCTGACAACAAACAATTTAAAAAAAATGGCGGACAGGTAGGTAGGCACACCAGGCTTCATAAATAAACTCTTCAATCCCCTTTAAAAGAAGCAACAGTTTATTAAAAAAACGAAACCAACAAAAAATGTAACCAATATGAAAATACAAAAATAGCCTTTACTTTCAATAAAATATCCATGTATTTTCCGTGACCCGCATTCTTTGTCCAACAAGAATCTGTCAATAAATTCCGTCGCTGGATCGCACATACAGGGCCACAGCATTATTTATTAAGTAAAACACATACGCAATTGGAAAGTGCACGGAATTCTCGCTTCCGCTTTATTCAGCCTGTATGTAGATGCTTGAAGCGCTGCGCAGGTGCTCGAGCCAATCGGTTTTAAAATATAAACGAGACTGGGACAAAAGTCTCTGAACGTGACAAGAGTTTGTAAATATATAGTTGCTGAAAAAATATGCTGGTTACTTTTTGTAATTTTTTAATCGCTTTAGTGTGACTTACTTAATGGCTTTAATGGATTCCTCATTTAAATTGCATTAGAATGTGGTCTCAAAAGGAAAACAGTCTGTGTCTAAGCAGTGGGAACGTCATCAGCTAGATATGTTTGTGTTATGTTAGTCTCAAAAGAATGATTAATTACTCAAGCACTTCAGAAACATTCCATATAAACCTCTCTGCAAATATCAAAAACCCTTACCACGCGTACCTCAATTTTTGATTCACCTTATTCACATTCATTTCAACAAAGCTTTCACGAGCCTGCGTACAATTTACCACTAATTCACGATTCTAAACGGTGCGACGTGTGTACCATTCCAACACCAGTTCGAGACGCTCGAAACTCGAGCACAGGTGCAAAACACGAGCTACCCAGCTTTAAAATACAAACGGATTTGATGCAAATTTAATCAGGAAGCTTTACAAGGCTCGAACTACCTGAACAAGTAGCTACAGATACTTATAAAGGTTCATGCACACACGTCGTCACGTTACCGTCAAATCACCGACCAGACAACTCTAATATAGTTTAGTAGAAGTCTTAGGACGTATACCCATGCGCCAGTCACATCGCTAACGGCGTGTGTCGGTCAACGTCACGTCATCGACACGTTGTAACGTGTATTGTGAATGAAAACTACCTCCGTATTTATTCACATAATAAAATGTCTTTTAAAATGTTTTACAATATTTTGTACACATTCATTATATAATTATATGTGATGCACCTAGAATAAAATGACTATAGGTACCACAATAGGTAAAAGAATGAATAATGAAGCCATGACAGATAAATTATTTATGTGACAGATACATGGTGTTCAAATATTTACAAACATTGTAAAAGTAGTTTTTTTTTTTGTGTTTTTAATAAATAAATACATCACGTCATTTCCAGAAACTTGACGTGACTGATCAGTGACGTGACTGATGCGTGTGCACGCACCTTAACCGTAATTCGCGTCTATATTTTTATTCCTATAAATACGAGAGATTTCGTTTGCCAAACAGTTCTAAAGAGGCATTCCGCAATAAATGAGTTCGTAGGGTATTAAAAATTCACGTGTGGAAATTCGCAATGTTCCTTTGCGTCGGATTATAAGGATGTATTTCGTATCCTTTGTTACGTCATCACGTGTAATAATTTATGACGTGTTTGTATATGTTTTAATATAATAAAACGTATATTGTAATTATGGGGTGAAGTCAGGAAAAGAACTGGCATTGATGACCTTCCAGTTCTAGTGTCTAAACTATGCTTTTCTTCAGTGGTCATAAATTAAATACCCAAAGATGTATAGTCACTTTCTCTCACTAGGAGTCGGGCGTCGGTAGCTGCGCCACAGTTTTAAATATTGCAATTATAGTCGTTTAACATTGTTTGTCTTTGAATGTATTTATTTTTGGTGTTGGTTTTTTTATTTTTTGTTGTGTTATTTTGTTTTCTTTAAATAAAGAACGATTATTTTAACGATTTACGCAAGATTCAAAAGCGATTTTCTGCTAAAGTTTTGGTAGATTTTTTATGTTTTTATGAACCATAATATTATTATCGAAATCATACTAGTATGAAATAAGTATTTTCAGTATTTGATTTTTAAGTGTGGGTGTACATTATGTATACTTCTGCCTAACCTTTCGGGGATTACAGGCGTGATATTATGTTATGTGTTAGTTTTCTCAAAATCGCAATTTTTCTTTCACGAGGAAAACACTTTTGAATTTTACGTAGCTGTTAAGTATTTATGCTCGTGACTGTACTAAAAGAGTTTCGTATGTATACCATGAATAAATTTATATCTTTAATGAGTACATACAGAGCTTTTTTATCCAAAGTATATCAAACACGTTTAACAAAAACATGCATAGAGAATTATCAAACCCCACCATTATCCAAAAAGGATTTCCAATTGATTAAATACGGATTTACGGAACGGATTGAATCCACACAATCTCAAAATCTTATCTACAAGAGGAAAGTCTTTTCCCCCACCTCAAAGATGCCTCGCTGCAGTACTTATTAGTTGATATTACGCGTAATTAAATCAAAATTAGCAGGCAAAACAATCCTTATCATGTTGTCCCATCCATTAGTTTGAACTCACCATAAATCCTTAGTTATTCATCTATATCTGTGTTTGTTGATATACTAGTTATGATCGTGACCATCGTGACGATAGGTCGTGGTGAAGCAAAATGAAAGGAAAGCGGACTGTATAACAACTATAATATAATGAATAAAAGAAATGAAATTACAACGGTCGGTCGGAACGAGGGGTAGTCTCAATACGCAAGTATAATCTCGATAATGTTATAGTCTGTTTAGACTTATACGAGAACTTATTATGATACAGTAAGTCATAAGTCTTCTTTTGTTTAACGTAGATAACATAATCATCATCATCTGCTTAGCCTTTTCCCAACTATTTTGGGGTCGGCTTCCAGTCTAACCGGATGCAGCTGAAGACCAGTATTTTACATGGAGCGACTGCCTATCTGACCTCCACAACGTAGATAACATAATAATGGTATATAAAGATAAGAAGCCCGGAAATCTGACAACCAGTCTTACCAAGGGGTATTGTATTACCGAGTAACTGGGTTGTGGAGGTCAGATAGGCAATCACTCTAAGTAAAATACTGGTATTCAGCTGCATCCGGTTAGACTGGAAGCCGACCCCAACATAGTTGAGAAAAGGCTAGGCAGATGATGATGGTGATGATAAAGATAGAAAAGAGAGCACGATGTTTCAAATAATAATAATAATCTTTTATTGATATGAATCTGAAAATGTTTGTTTTATTTTACAAAATTTCATAATAAAAATGTATTAATAAGAAATAGCAATAGAAATTAATTATTGATTCTTTGAAAGTTATGCTGGAAGGTAGATTTCTTATTTTTTCATTCAGGCACTATCTCATTACTTGGAAATCACATACGTACATTGAAAGGTCTGTGACAGTTACAAGTTTACACGTTCGTACTTTTATCGCGGCGATTTTTGTTCGTGCACTTGTTTTTCAACGCTCTGCGTATCGCCGAGAGTTGAAAATTCAACAGTGTATTTTATTGACGCGCTGGCATGCGCTCTATTGGATTTTCCGTGCTCGGCTTAAAACCGAGAGTTAAAAATCCATTGCGCAAAAAAAAATCGCCGCGATAAAAATACGCCCATGCGAAGCTGGGCTAAGGCGGTTGTCATAATGATCATATAATAATGGTGTAGCTTCCTAAAATCTTGCAATTAATGAATAATTCATTCTTAATAATGTACAGGAAGAAAATAAACATGTTTATGAAATGAGGTTGTCTATCAAAAATTTAATCCGACCTCTTATGCATTTGATTCGATTTTATCAGTTTATGTAATGAGGTTGTCTATTAGTAAAATAGTCGTAATAATTTATTTGAAAGTTATATAAATATTTTGTTGTTGATAATACATTATCTGATCAGTTGAGAATCTGATGAGTTGCGAATCTGGTGAGTTGAGAATCTGGTGACTTGCTCATGAGCGTTTATTTACTTAGTATCATTTAAAACAATGTAATACAAACATCAAAGCATGTAAATTCAATAGAAAATACAATCGTATTAGTTTAAGCTGCTGCCAATAATATGAACGGAACGAAAACATGGGGCTTTGTTTTAGTTTCCACACTAAATGGTATCTACCAATTTGCCCGAAAGTTTTGTTCCCGAACTGTATACAAATATTATAAAAAAATGTGAAAAATCCTGCGTATAAAATGTTGAAATCCTATGCAGCAAATATAACTGAAACAAGGTTTAGAATTTCTAAATATGTAGTTGGAAAAATACGGTGAAAATTCGGGCAACTAAAACAGCTTTTTTTTTGTTCTTCTTTTTACTTTGTAGGTGTTATTTTGATGATAATTGCATTTCAAACAATTTGACACATTTGTTTGAAGTAAAATCGTTACTATCCCAATTCTCAAATACGCATTGCCTGAATTTGAATATCTTTCAAATGCAGTATGTCGAAATCTTATTTCAAATCCTTAGGGACTTGAGAAATGGACTAGAAGGTGTCCGCGCGCAGAGAATATGCAGCTGCTATATTTTTTAAATTATTTAAAGAGAAAATTCTCAGCTGAAAATGTAACTTCTCACAAGAGCGGGAATTATGGCAAAGTTGAAACTGGGTGAGTCCTAGTTTCAACTATGCCATGATTAAATAAGTTGTAATAATATTGAAGTTAGAATATTATGGCTGCTTATTTAAATACATTTTAGAAGCCTACCTCAATGTAACATACCTTTGTAAGCCTTTTACTAACAGTAGACACATTTTTTTAATGTTATTGGTTGGCTATGAAGCCGGCTTCATGGTTAGTGGTCTTCACCACCATATCTGCAATACCATGGGGATCACTGATGCGATGTCATGCCAGAAACAACGCTGCAATGTCTCACGTATCACAAACCTATCAAGGCATCGACCGAGTCGCGTGCAAGGGCTGGAAGACAAAGTGTAGGTTGTCCGGCAGCGAGATGGCCGGACCATATTGTTGCCATCGCGAGTAGATCCTGGACAGAGGAGCGTGGTGACTGGCACACGAAAAGAGAGGGTTATGCCCAGCAGTGGGTGAAGTCGTGCTGTGGATGATGATCACAAACCTACATGTACAGTCTATTGAAACTTATGTTTCAAATTAATATTATTTCAAATTAAACAAATATCAACTTTATTTTAATGGTAATTAAGTTGATTTCAGAGCGAGTATCATTATTGACAAAGTTGTAAAAAATATTTGAGGTTGTAGCGTAAACTGAACTTTATTGTGTAGGATTTAAAGTTATTTTTCCATAAACTCATTTGTTTACATTTTTGGCAAATAAATCGCGAATGCAGATTAGATATAACATGACCTTATAACCAATGTTTTTTGTCCTGCAATAGAATTCTCTAAAAGGCAATTAATTTCAGAACAACATAATGCGAACGTGACGTTGCATCCGCGGCACTTACAGTGCCTCGGAACAGATGTGTGTGGTACTAAATAACGCGTGCTACGCTCTGCTAATCTCTAAACAACATTCTGGAACAACGGAGAATTTACCGAGGTATTTTTGGTACGTTCCCCTTTTGTTGTAGTAGGTATAAGCTTTTGTAGTTTGTTTTATGAAAATGTTTGTAGAATAATTTAAAGTTGATGTTGATATGCATGATACTGATAGAAATACTCTTTTTTAGAGTTTTAAAACTTAAACGAATAATATTGGCACCGTTTTGAGTTTAGTTGTTTGAAGCTTCACTGGCTGTCTGTTGTACTTTTGTAAAACAAACCAAGAAAATTCGATTATTTTTTGGTTTAAAGATTGTCTAAGCTTCGCGTAAGCCGAGTACACTGCCTAGTCTAAGACAAGAGAAGCCAATGATTTGTATTGGACTGCAACGATGCCTAACAGTGGACTGTAATATACAGAGATGTCTTTAAAATTTGGAATGCGGAACCGAGCTCCCTCTACTCAAAATATTTGTATTCCGCCCCACAACGTCCCTTCCTACCCTATAAGTAATATTAAAAGATTATAGCTTTAAAGAAAACATAATTACTCCTACAATAATGTCACAATAGCAAGAACGAGCGAAGTCGGAAACAATAACCGGCCGTGTTTTCGCACAAAAAAGTTGGAAATGCAAATTGTTTTACGAACCCAGTCTTGGGAACACTGGGTGTGCATTTGTGTTAAACGCGTCGCCTTATAACGAAGTTATGTAGCCTGTTTACAAGATGGGTGCATATTAAATAGTTCCCTATCCATTTGCATAAAATTTTAAGACCTAACTTGCATACTTTTGTTTCTCTTAATTATATTTTCGCATAACATTATTTACGCATAATGATTAAGCATAACATTCTAAAGCATAAATTTAGCATGCTCGTTTTATTTCTAACGACGTCAGGTATATCATTATATCATCATCATCATCAGCCTATAGCAGTCAACTGCTGGACATAGGCCTCTCCTATTGCTCGCCATTCAACTCGATTTTCGGCAACTCTCATCCAGCTGCTACCAGCCATCCTGCGAAGATCGTCGCTCCACCTAGCCTGAGGGCGTCCCACGTTACGTTTACCGATTCGCGGTCTCCACTCAAGAACACGTCTACCCCAGCGGTCATCGGTTCTACGGCTAATATGGCCGGCCCATTGCTACTTCAGCTTGCTTATTCTGTGAGCTATGTCGACAACTTTGGTTCTCTGCCGGATCACTTCGTTGCAGATTCGATCCCTCAGAGAGATCCGCCCGTTCCATAGCTCGCTGAGCGACCTTGAATTTATGGACCAGCCGTACCGTGAGTGTCCACGTTTCGGCTCCGTAAGTCATAACTGGCAGGACGCACTGATTGAAGACCTTAGTCTTTAGGCTCTGTGGAATACGCGACGAGAAGACTCGACGAAGCTCGACGAAACGTTCATATCAACTTACTCCAAAATAAATCAATTCATATATATTCAGGGACACATTTCTGTTTAGTTTTGTTTTTTTATGGAAAAGGATAATTTTAAACTCTCTTATTAAAAAAATCCAATCGGACCGCTGAAACATCTCAAATAGACTTTTTTATCCAATACTCTATTACTGAACATCTGCCTTAGTATCACATTTTTTTTTTTATTTCAGTGCCTCATAATACTGTAAAAGAAATCTCTTTTGTTGAAACGCTTGAAAAAACTTACTAATAATTTGCATAAATTATGCAAGAGAGTTATATAAACTTGTTTTTTAAGCTTCGCTAAAATTAATCTGTAACTGAATAAATGTAAATTAAATAACTTTATAAGAGTTTTCGTGTGATGTAATGTATTCAATGTTATGGTCTAAAGTTGAGCCTTACGAGTTTCGTAAGTGCAAACCCAGACAGACGCATTACTTTGTGTAGATTATTTCATGACCACTGCTCTCAAAATGGTAAAGGAAAACGTTGTGAGGAAACCGGCATGTCCTAGAACCAAAAATTCGACGACATGTGACATCTACCAACCCGCACTGGACTCGCGTGGTGGATTACGGCCCTCTCCCTCTCACCGAGAGGAGGTCTGAGGCCCAGCAGTGAGGATTATGCTCTACGAATCGATTACTCCAGAACAACTGTTATCTGACAACTGGAAAACTAGAGTACTTCGATATCCCAAATATCTCAGAGTTTCGTACTCCTAAATACCTGTTACCTCCTAAACGACTGTTAGAAGTATTGGTATAGAAGATATTTGAATGAATACCAGACCCGACAATTTTTTTGTATTCTGCAGAGCATGATGGGGTCTCGATATGTAAAGAATGGCCATCCATCCGCGGACTGACCGCGTCGAAGACAACTTAACCTTGTAAGTTCTGCTTCATTTTAATCTTAAGCCACTAATTGTTATAAGGTGTATTAAGTAACTAAGGCTGATTTACATTGAACATAGTGCTATATTCATACCTAAACAACCAACATTTAGTTCATACATCCTCTCTTTATATTAACTAAACCCACATCCATATATAACGTCCGTAAAACCAGCGCTATAAAGTTGCAATTCGCGGCGCAAGAGCGGTTTTCATTACGCATACTCGTAAACAAAGAAAACAAAATGTAACATAATGAAACAATAGGTACCTGGTACTTTTAATGAACGTTACTTCACAAAGGAATATGCAGTGGGTATTGTATGAAACAAATGTAGTGAATTAAGAAACGAGGCATTGTATTATTGACTTAGGTCACAAGGACATTGTAATGGGAAGATCCATAAAGGAGTAGGTTCTAAATTTCATTCGCTTTTTACCCCTGCGCCAGAAGAAGGGTTATGTTTTTCGAGTGTATACCTATATGTATGTATGTATTTCCTTTGGCACGATCTGTAGCCTAAACGGCTTGATCCATTTCAGCTCGAGATGTGCTGTTATATTCGTCTTAATTGTGAGAGTGACACTGGGTATACCAAAATTGAAAAAAAATTAAATTGGCCGATTTTTGGTGCCATTATTATGTCTTCAAATTTTTTTTTCTCAAAACCTATCGAGTGAGGTATCAAAATAAAGGGTTTTAAAAGGTGATTATAAAAAAAATAATTATACAACTTATATGGTTAAAAGTAATTCGAAGTGACAAATCGTAAAAACACGTACCAAGAACTAAATCGTCTGCGAAATTTTTCACATTTGTAAACTAAAAAGCTGGAAATAAAAAAAGTAATTAAAAAAACTAAAAAACCCGAGTGCAATCTAAAACTAAAACTAACTGAAAAGCTAAAATCAAATCCATTTTAAATTAAATAAAAGTTGGAAGCAGGCGAGACCCATTTGAGTTTGAAAATAATTAATTACTTTTTTTTTTGTTTTTTTTTATGTTATAGTGGGATGGCCACTTCGTGCCAATGCGACTGGAGAACATCGCCGTCGACGTAGACCGTGGCGAAGGTGACGCGACGATCTGATAATGTTTGCGGAGCCAACGTGGGCAGAGATCGCACAAAATGGAGAGGTTTGAAAGGAAAAAACGTAGGCTCAGAAAAAATAAAAATAATAGTAATATCGTTAACATTTTTTGAGCCTATCTACTCGTATTTTAATACAGAACTGTCTTAATTTATTAATCTCAATTCGCAATTCTGATTCTTATTTCTTTTTAAGGAAATTTCGAAACGGCTGGTTGAAACTTCCCGTGACCCAAGGGCTGGCTTTTACCTTGGCCAGAGGCTAAGCATTGCCATACAACGTGGTAATGCCGCCAGTCTCTTGGGTACATTACCAGTCGACAGCGATGAGGATGAATTTTTCGACGCTATATTTTAGTTTGTTTATAGTTTTATTTTTGTTAGGATTTCATTTTGTTATTATTATTAATTAATTAGGTATTAGTTATTATTTGCTTAGGTACTTATTATTTTTATTTGCAACAATAAATCTTTCTATGATTCTCGTATTATTAACATAAACATAGTTTGATAATTTTTGTCGCATTTTTACGTGTCAAATAAAGTAAAATGTACTGATAGAACCATTTTCACATTCAATTTATTTTACAGTAATATTCATCGTTTCCACGAAATATCACAATCAGCATCGCGTTTTTAACTTCCACAATGATTGATTGTTGATAACGCAAGAGCTTTTCAATATCAGTTATTTCACATAACTAGCTATTACAAATAGTTAAACTGATTGCTTTTTATTTTATTTCTCCTTCAACTATTATTATGTCAACTGTAGCTAGGTAATCTATATATATAAAAGGAGAACTGACTGACTGACATATCAACGCACAGCCCAAACCGCTGGGTCTAGAGATTCCAAACTTGGCATGTAGGTTCCTTATGAGGTCTAGGGGCGCACTAAGAAAGGGTTTTTCGAAATTCCAGCCCTAAGAGGGTGAATGGGGGGGAGGGTGAAATTAGAAGCTAGTAAGTTATAAAAGAGCAAACTCAACGGTAAAAAGTAGTTTAGTTATACAAATCAGGGAAAGTTCTAAGAAAACTACTCATACATGACTCGTTATTATGTTTGCTCGCATACAAATTAAATTATTTACCGAAACAACAAACTCGTATGGTATTATATTTTAATGAAGTTCCTGGTAGTAGTAATAAATTATATATGTGTAATGTAGGGTTCTTTTACAATGAATATAGTAACGTTTAATTCTCAACCACTTCAAATGAAATAAAACCGGCGCGGTTGGGCTGCTACGCCAAGTAGCCACGTAGCTGAGCTACGCCGTAGCAACCGCGTAGCACTTACTCAGAAGAAAGAATCGACTCATTCCTTTTAGCACTACGTCTCAAATAAAGCTCTTATTAACCAGAAAATAATGAGCATTTTAGTTGGCACTTACAATCGTAGGAGTAAGAGAATACCGGACATTTTTCAAAATACCTGAACACTTAAACACCCAGACAAAAGCCTTATACATCTCAAATATCTGGAACGACCTGAACACCTGACATTTGTTATTTATAGATTCTCTAAACGGCTAGCCTCGACAAAAGCTCCTTAACTTTCCCGATTGAAGTAAAAATGAGCTAAGGAATTTATAGCTAAAGTCTGGCCTAGCTAATTCAGTCGGATTCTGGCAACTTCAAAATTAGTTTAAAATTCGTATACAGTGCTTATTGGATGTGAAATTGACGGGACGTTGCGCAACCTACGAATTTGGGTCTTCTATTTGCGATACAGTATTTTTTTTATCTAGAAATATTCTGGAATTAGGGTGAAATGAAGACTTTTAAATTGAATCTCATCTATTTTGTGCCACAGCGAAAACGTTGTAGTAAAACATTTTTTTAATAAGTCTTATAAAAAAAAATACCTGTAAAGCATATTCCATGACTAGCTTCTGCCCGCGACTTCGTCCGTGTGAAATTTCACCCTCCTCTCATTCACCTTCTTAGGGGTGGAATTTCGAAAATCCCTTTCTTTGTGAATACCTACTCTTCACAATGAATACACCCTCCAAATTTCATGTCTCTAGGACCAGCGGTTTAGGCTGTGCGTTGATATATCAGTCAGTTAGGACTTTGAATTTTATATATATAGATAAATGTACAGTTTTCAATTCCGAAACTGAAAACATTACCCTCATTTTGGGCTCCTCTACAGTCGGGATAAGATACATGAGGCAAACAAGAGAGCTCTCTAAGTACTGGGCATAATCACAAATACATACATAAACTCGCGCCTTCTACCCAAGGAGATAATAATAATTATTATAGGAGGTAGGCAGAAACTAACGAAAGCCATCTGCTGCCCTGCCGGAGTAGCGGGATCGTCCGAAAGGGTTACCGCTGCCCCGGAACATAAAGGGCTAAGGAAGGAACACGGGTGGGTTTTAGTCAGTAAGAGTCTGACACTCCCTTCCGCTCCACCCAGAGCGGGAAGTCATTAGATGATTTCCCATCAAAAAAAAAAAAAAAGCCATCTGCTGCGACCTGGAGACCACGAATCTCCAAACGTAAGGTAGGTCGCCCTCAGGCTAGGTGGAGGAACGATCTTCGCAGGATGGATGGTAGCAGCTGAATGAGAGTTGCCGAAAATCGACTTGAATGGCGTAAAATAGAAGAGGCCTATGTCCAGCAGTGGACTGCTATAGACTGATGATGATGATGACCGGCTACGATTCTTATATACTTCATTTGCTTCGTTTACCAGTCGCAGTCTCATCTCGGCTACAAATAAATGTCAAAAACTTGTCAAAAATGTAGAAAATTTAGAGGTATTTTTGACAGATTTAGACTGAGACCAGACTGTGAAGGCTCTTAAAATTACGCGAATTGCCCCTCTGGTCATACACGTAGCCTGATTTATAACATATAGTAATTTACATTCTATCAACGCTTAATCCGATTTATGCTAAAAACGTCCATAGATAATCATAAAACACCCACACTTCGGCAATTAAATCAATAAGTCCATAGTAACGGGCACAATTCGCACGTACGCCATATTTTTATTTGGCCTTTTGGTCATTAATATGCATGGGGATGGCACGGGATTGGCTGGGACAATGAGCTTGGCATACGTGACCTGAGTCCTGAATTAAAGCCTGTTTCGTGGCGGATTTATGCCAGTTTTGAGCTGGTTATGCACTTAATTTAGTGATTACATGGTTTGTTTTATTACATTGTGCTCGGTGGTCTGAACGAGTCGAATTTTGCCACCAGTCGGCTATGCACTGTTCAGGAGAATGTCATCAATTAGTCATTATTTCTAAAAAGACAATAAGGCTATTAAAAAAGCTTTGTTTGTTCATTATCTCGTATTTGCGTATAAACATATTATTTGAAACTAAAGTCTATTCAAACTTATTTTTCAAATTAATATTATTTCAAGTTAAACAAATATCAGCTTTATCTTAATGGTATTTAAGTTGATTTCAGAGTAACTAGTAGCACTATTGAAAAAGTTATAAAATTTTTTGAAGTTGTAGCGTGAACTTTATTTATTTATTTATTTTAAAACATATACAACTATCATCACAGGCTTACCTAATACAATAGTGTAGTTATAATAGCTTACAGTTAGACTTACAATTATAACAAGTTAAGTTAGAGTTAATTCTTAATTCTTATTAAGGTGATATATTGAAAAAATGTGGTTTTTCTATTGAACTGAATTTTATTATGTAGGATTTAAAGTTATCTTTCCATAAACTTATATTTGCTTACATTTTTGGCAAATAAATCGCGAATGCAGATCACTAATCTCACTCTTCACTAATTTTCGCAAATACTTACATAAACATAAACTCGCGCCTTCTTCTAATGGGGATAGACAGAAACTACACAAAGCCACCTGCACCAATCCTTATGTATACTCCTTTTGCTTTGTTTACATTTATACATAGCTAATCTGAAGTGGAATCTATTATTAAGTTTTACGTTCTATAATAAATTATTCCCATCCAAGTTGATTTCACTTTACTTCTATATCCCTATCCATCCGACCAACAAAATCTTTTAAACCACAACTCAAAAAACGATTAAAATTTTATTTTTGATCCAATCAACTTGCTCTCTAGAGCGTATTCTATAAGTGAGAATAAAACGAACGTTGTTTTGTTTATTCTGCGTTAATTTAAAATTTTGCGAATCCAAATTTTGTAAACACAGCTCCAATAACATGCAAAAATCGTTTGCACTGTTTCGTTAACAGCGTTTTATGTAACAGCGGATTGACATGGACTGGGAAGCAAATGGCTAGGATAGATTAGCCTATCTTTGTCTGGATAGGAAGACGTGATAGGCTATCTAGCTTACATGACAAAGTTCCTAGGATCAAATGTAGGTTGAACTGTGAGTCTTGTAGTATGAGCCTAGAGGTTCAATTATTTACATGTGTACCAACAGTCATAATAACTGCGTGTCTGTTATCCAACGAAAGAAACCCAAAATTAAAGCCGATGCTTTCGGTTTATGTATCCAAGTAATGTATACTTCTTGTTATTTGGAAAAAAAAACTTAAAAATTATATAAAAATACTTTACAACTTTTCAGATGAAATCATGCTCTGTAGTTTCAAAAGAAGGTTGTTTTAAAACATAAGTAGTTTCAAAACTAAAGCCGACTTTCCCAATCTTTCACGTTAAACTTCTATTAGCTATAAAAATCGACTCACTGATAGTACCTAATGTGAGCGCGTGTAATGCTCCGCGAACAGCGATAACTAGCGCCATCTTTCTTTCGGAAAGTAAACTAATGGTGCAGCGAGAAAAGAGACATGCCATTAGTTCCAGAAACTTCTGTTTGAAGAAAGATATAATATTTGTTATAGCTTTATGTAACGTAATGCAATAGAAGATAAGAGATTCATTGCTCAAGCACGAGGTTGTTCAATCAAACTTACAATTCGAATTCAAGTAAATACTTTCCGAGATATAATTTGGATATAACTAATTTTGGTATAGGGAAAAAAATTAAAAGCCAGGAAAAAGTGTTGAAATTTTTCGACAAATAATTATGAAAAAAAATCAGCGCGTTCCAACCCTAGTGCGTCTAGAATCACATGTGCTGAATCCATCGTAACAGTTTGCGCGTGAATGTCCTTTAACCCTGTATTATTTACCATTATTATAATAGCAATATAATTATATTTACTAATACATTCAAAACAGAAAAATAAGAATTAAGTGACATCTTAAAAAGTCGTAATAAAAATCTTTCGTCTTGATTAAAATTAATTCAGCGGGAAGCCGTAAAAATTGCGGAGCGATAAATGCAATTAGAAAAACACTTTAGCGAAAAGCGAAAACAACTTTTTGCGGATTTAAGCCTTTTTCATTTGTCCAATTTATTGAATCTCTTTTTTTTTGTCATTAAGCCTTCGCTTCCTCGGTGATTTTAATGGTAGTGCTTACTTTTTTTTTGTTTTTTTGTCATATACCATTCAGGTTTGTATTTAGAATCATGCTAAATCAGGAATCTTGATTTTTAATTAGATTTGAGTACAGTCTAAGTAGTATGAAATCCTTCAATTTTAAATCGAGTCTCACGATTGGGTGTTCAAGAATGTCTCCTTGAGATTTCTTAAATGACAAGATATTAAACGCGAAGGACTCACTAGGGTTACACGAATTGCTTTATTTAGTTTTATCTTTAGACCACCCTCACCGCAATACGTGTTTTTGCTAAGTGTCTCTCGTCTGACTAAGTTAAGAACAAAGATTAAAATAAACTTTAAATTCCATACACAGATCCAACATTTTGTGGTAAGCACTAAATATATTTCGAGACGCAAACTTTATGACACTTTTGTCCCAGTTTTAAAGTGTAGAAACTTGACTTTGTCATTGTCTTGTAACAAAGACAAAGTTTTGTCTGTATCAGAAGGACATCGCAAGGACATTATACAAGTATAAAGTAGGGAAGCGAAAATAACGAATGACTTTTGTTTTTGGCTGGTCAGTTTGTGGTTATGGTAGCAAATTATTTGAATTTAGTGGTTAGCCAATCCATCTTAGCAAAATAAAATATTTAGTGGTTCTAAATATATTTTGGCTGAATATTTGGTAGGGCTTAGACATGTTTGAATTATTAATATAATAACGTATTTTATCTATTCAACTAGTATTGCCAAGGGGTATCGGGTTACACAAATACTTGGTTGTAGAGGTCAGCTAGGCGGTCGGCCTATGTATGATACAACTATTTTATTTGCACCCGGTTAGACTGGAATCCGACCCCAACATAGTTGGGACAAGACTAGGCAAGTGATGGAGATTATTAATATTTTAAGCCATTGTCAATATAAATTAAATTGATTTAATTGACAGCTGGTGTTTTTATTAGATGAACTGACCACATAAGAGTACTTAACTGGGCTTCAGAAATTAGGTATGACTATAGTAATTAAAAAAAAAAAACAAATATAGAATGGGCACAGCAGAAGAGAAGCTTTTAGCGAACCATTTTTTGTGTAACCAAAATATAATCAGATAACTAAGTAATACATTCGTGATATAAATCATACTAAAATACGATTCGTATCACACATTTGGCCTACATAATGAATATTTATGTGCCGAATGAGCACAGAATAACGTTATCACCCATGAAGCACATAACTTCTCATTAATTTCGTTTTGGGAATGAAATCATTGCAGTCATTAGTATTTTGTATCATGAAATATTAGTGGAACAAAAGGACTGACTGTATAGAACAGGAATAAACGGTACAGTACTACGGTCAAAGAGGGATAAGGTCAAGCAATTTTCTAACAATTTCCTTTACCACAAAACGGGCGCATCTCACTTTTTCGAACTTTAATTTTTATTCCAAATGTTGGCAATGACGTAGTCGGAAAACCAAAAAGGTGCAAGTAAATACTAACCTTAAACCCCCTTACTAATAAACGTTGTATAGCGTCTGTATAGTTACACAACGCTTTGTCTACTTATTTCGAAAGTCAAATTACTGACGACTGAATGAGAGACATCGGTGACTTGATGCATAGATCTCACCTGCATTATACATCGTTAGCTGCCTCAAATGCAACTATTGACCCATTCAAATAAAATAACATTCATTTTAGAATGCTCACTAAAAGCATAAACCTGGTAAAGCTAATAACACCACTCAAACAATTCACCACTCAAACAATTTTGAAAGCCAGGCTGCATATTGTTAACTAAAATATTGGACTTAAAATGCTTCCAATGTAGTTATGAATATCCATTCGGATCATTGGCAAAGCGTGTGGGTATTCACTGAAAATTCATCAGCTGCCTAGCCTTTTCCCAACTATGTTGGAGTTGACTTCCAGTCTGACCGGATGCAGCTGAATACCAGTATTTTACATAGAGCGACTGCCTATCTGACCTCCACCCCCCTTGGTAAGACTGGTTTTCAGACTTTTGGGCTACTGACGACCCGTAACGCCTGTCAAAAATCCACGAATGACAGCCGGCATAAACGGCTTAACGTGCTTCCCGAGGCACGGAGGGGACTTGGTATGTGAACATGGTCACCCATCCACGGACCAACCGCGGTAAGCGTAGTGTAACCTGGTCGATCGACCCGTGCGGCTGTTATTATTTAGCTACAAGCCCCACAAATTCCCAACACCTACCTAAAAGGAATAATCTGAAGAAAAACCAATAGATGATTTGGTGCTATTGGTACTAAATACCGAACGTTCAACATATTTAAAATGTATATATTTCCCAGGCAAAACATTATTAAACAGCATCAAAGCATAAAATATTATTTCCTTATTTTCTCTAAGCTGGTACTTTCGAGTGGAACTGTACACGTCCTTTCAAACGACTGAATGAATGAATTTAGGCCTGTGAAAACTGAGCCTTCTAATCGAGCCCGGCGACACTTTGTCGAAATACTAGAACAACGGAATTTATTTAATTATATCGGGCAATGTTCGTACTTACGCCACAAAGGGCCAAAATTTTCACAAAATTCTTGCCTGTCACAGCTGTTTAATTACGTTAGGTACTCCTAATGACAATCGTTTTTTACAACATGTCATTGTATCACTCGTTTTTCCAGAAGGGTTAGGAAGAGGCATACCTACAGTCCATCCTTCCACACTAATCAAAACACCAATTTACTACTTTAAAATCGCAGCTTTTCTAAGCACTGGCCAATTGTAATAAGTCCACTTTTGTATTCGTCAACTATTGAACTATTATAATAGTATTATTATATTTAAAAAAAATTATCGATATGTTTTATTATACACCCCATCACTAGAAGCTACCGTAGGTGCTCAAAAGGGAATAAAGTTGAATATGTTGTATTGTTACCCTTTGAGCACCACGGTAAAATATTGATTGGTGCTCAAATGGGAATACCTTTGGTGCTCTAAAAATAGGTAGGTACGGGAATATTTCCACATTTCGTCAGTTATGTACTATTGTTTTGTTTCATCTTGTTTCATTTTGTCACTTTGACAATTTAATAATACATTCATTGCGCCGTTTGTTTCAAATCATTTCGCAGGATAACCAACTTAACGCAATGGATGTGGTTAAACTGTCTAAATAAAAGCGTCTGGCATTTGGAGTGTGTTACGCAATAAGCCTTGCTAGATACACAATACGTATAGGAATAGATTTATTTCAGCCCATGCACGAAGCTTGAGACAAAATTTGAAGTTTCCTATAGACAAGGGCGACTATTTCGAGGCTGAGCTTGATTGATAAGGTTAGGTACACATCATTGAACTCTTTGACGCGAATAGCCGTTGTAGCCGTCACAGCAACAAACTGAAACGGTTCTGCTAAAGGTTAGGTTACACGGAGCGATGTCACTCGTGCCTTTATAATCTCGTGAGTTGTGTGCTCGTGCATTGTACTCTCACATAGAAACATAGGACCTAAACCACTTGAATTGACGTGAAGTAGACATGCATGTGTTAACTTATAATGGCAACGAAAACCACGTTACCTTAACTGAATTTTCCGTGCATACCTAGTGTTTAACTTCCAAACTGCATTATGCATGAAAATTATAATTAACAATGTACTAAAACCTTCATGCAAACTGTATACGAAGTCGCAAAAATAATTAAACTCGAAGACCCAGAATCAGTACAAAGTACATTATACAAGCCGCAAATGCGGTAAGTTTGTCTTAGGCAAACAGCCCTTTTTGTTTAGGTACATACACAAAGAAGTAATGAATCCTAAGAAAAGCAGTACCTATATAATATATTTAAATGTCACAAACTCGGAAAAGACGCACGGAAAAATTATCCATATATCAAAAGGCGCGGAATGCTTTTAAAATGGCTTCCCTCGCAGAAAATGTGAAATATTACAGTCAACACTGAAATGCTACGGACCACGTTTTTAGGTAAAGTTGCAGTAAATTTACCTTGTATAAATATGAATATTCATGGTACCGTATCATCGAAATGAACCAGATGATATTCGGATGTAGCTGCATACGGATAACTTTAATTTAAACCGTTTTCATAAAATGTTGATATGAAAATGGTGCTTGAATTAAATTTTTCACGCATAATGTGAAAATCACTGTAATTTACATCAGAAATTTATAGACCGTTGCTAGTACTACATAAAAACATGAAACTACCCAGTTTTAATAAAATGAAATATAAGACCACAAACCTCGCGAATGTGACAAAGATTAAAACAACCGCAACGTCTATGCAGAATAATAATGGTACTTGCGTTAACATAGAATACGCGCAAATTGTAATAGCAAAATGAGACCTTAATATAACGCAAAAGAAGATTCAAAATTAAATAGAGATCCGTGTACAAGAAAATTGCGTAGGTACATTATAACCGGTTCAATAATAAAACCTATCAAACAAATCCGATGAACTGGAAGACCTAAAATAATACGATCCACAAAATCCTAATATCTTTTTTCAGAATCCTACTCAGTTAGTGACAAATTATTGGATATCTGCCCTCACTATTGTCATAAAAAGTTAGTATCATCGATTTTTATGGCACTCCAGTATTCCAACCCGGAGGCTTGAAGCTCCACATTTGGCACATAATTCGATTAAGAGAAAGCTGGGTGTATTTTTAGATTTTATATTGCCTAGGTATGAACATTTTGAAGCGTGATAAATTGACCCAGATTGATCCTACCCGTCGTCAGGCGCTGGCGAGTCCACTGTATGTCATTATCATGACATCACCTTAAATTCTTAGAGCCACTTGCACCACGAATCACTTAATGCATTTAACGCTAAACATACTCGTATTTACGACATCATTCGGTCTCTGTCGTCTTCAAACGTATGAAAGAATTAGAATTATGTTTTAATTCCGTTTAGCGCTAAATTCTCGTGTTTTATCGTGCAAGTGGGCTTTAGTCTGTTTGTTTTCACATCTTTTTTAATAATGTTAAATTGTGTGCTTATGTGTACGTAGTGGATCCCGCTTAATAGCAAGCGACATACATTGCGGCAGACCCAGACGGAAATGGTGGGATGAGCTGGACTCCTTAAATAAAGATTGGTCCTTGGTAGCTCTGGACTGAATGAAGTGGAAGGATAGTAGGAAGGCATTTGCCCAGCATTGGGATATCAATGACTAGTAAAAAAATAAAACCTGTTTGGTGGAACAACATAATACTATTTATGAGACAACCCAACATTGTTGCCTCATGTTTTCTTTTCTCTACATATTTCTCCATGTATCGCCTAAGGCTTTTTTGTTATTATTCTGGTTACGTTACATATCTTGAAGCTATTCTACAACAAACAGTACTAATATAAGGTTTTTTTCCTAAACTTCGTCGCATGAACACGAATTATAGTTTTATCTTAAAAATATATTTCTTGTGTTTATATTTTTAGTTGATGGAGCTTCTAGGTAGGACGTAGAATTATCTTCATTCTAGAGAAATAATTCAAGATTTTTCCTTGGCAACAGTAAGTACTTTAGTTAAATGTTTCGCACAAAACGTTTTTACCGTCTTTTAAATATTTTTATTCGGCGTTGTCCATAATTGATGTCACACTCGCTGTCATCATTTTCCGTTCTTAAGAACCACTTAGAAAAGAAGGTTCTCATTTCCGACACTGCTTTAAACTATAGTTGTCGCACGTTAGAATGGCAATAGCGGTCATTGCTCTTTCCTTAATATCTACCATAGGAACCCATACAATAAACTATACAAAAAATTACCAATGCGCAACTGTATGGTTACAAAAAAAATCTGCTGTTTTATAGAAAATTGCCATACCTACGCAGTCAAAATGTATGGAACAACAATTTTTTTTTTATCCGACGAAAAAAGTCTACGTCTAGAATTACGCTGAATTTATGGTTCAAGTTTGTTTGTTTATGGGTTTTCGTTATTGAAACATCCAACATTGATTCAGTTTGACGGACTTCATTTCAGTGTTTGAAATAAAAATGCTAGAAAATATAAATAGGTCAACGATCGCTATTGCCACACTAAAACTCGACAGATATAGCACTTTACTTGGACAAAATCTAGATGTGTATCTTTACCAATTGCAATGATTGTAGTGGTGAATTTGGAAGTCTAAGTTCATATTTATACAAGAAAATTAAATAAATAATTTGTTAATCGAAATCTTTCACAGAATAAAATAAGGCAGAATTATATTGACCTTATTGTTAACGATATAATCGTGTCTCTTTAAAACTCCAAACATTACTTTGATGATCTGTTTGATGTACGGATAGCCTTTGAAAAGAAATAATTGAAAAATTTTACGGGAAATCCGCTTTGCTCATAAAAAGTCGGATCGCCTTATGGTTTGACACAAGCCTTAAGATAAAGATAGAAATTATAAGATAAAATTTAAGAAATATGCAGACCTCCCTCAACGAATTTAATGAAATTTTCCTTTCTAATCATCATCTGCCTAGCCTTTATCAAACTACATTATAATGTTGAGGTCGGCTAAAAGTTAGTACCAGATAAAGTTGAATAGCAGTATTTTACACGGAACGTCTGCCCCTTCGACCTCGACAACCAAGAAATCCTACTTCTTTAATTTTTGTTTTTAAAAGACTTTACATATATTATTTATTATTTATTAAACATTTTTGTAGACTTACAGGTCAACCCAAGGCGTCTACAAGCAAGTAATATACGTTATATATAGATAAGTTTGTGTAGACAAGACACAATGTTATCATAACATTATCAAGCATTAATATCATTATAATCACAAGTAATTATCATTCTCGATTAGTGGCATATGTTTACAAAGCTGCTACTAATCTCACTGGCATATCGTGTACCTGCATAATTAAGCAATTAATTATATTATTATCAATTTATCAAGTAACACTATGTGAGCCTCTAATGTTCCCACTGCTGGGACACAATTCTCTTCTCTGTGAGAGGGAGTGGGCTACCACGCCGGCCAGTGTGGGTAGGTAGATGTCAGATGTCTTCGAATATTAGGTTCTTGGACATGCTGGTTTCCTTCACCGTTTTGAGAACAGTGTTGATGAAATAATTTACACAAAGTAAAGCGCCTATCTGGGTGCGAACCTACGACACAACTTGTAAGTAGCAACCGTTGCCACTGGGCCACCACTGCTAGTTCATATTATTATTATCATCAGAAATTACCTACCAGGCAAGAGCAGTGGTGGCCAAGTGGTAACGGCCGCGACTTACGAGTAATAGGTCGTAGGTTCGAATCCAGACAGGCGCTTTACTTTGTGCAAATCATTTCATCACCACTGCTCTCAAAACGGTGATGGAAAACATCATGAGGAAACCGGCATGTCCTAGAACCAAAAATTCGAAGACATGTAACATCTACCAACCCACACTGGGCCCGCGTGGTGGATTACGGCCCACTACCTCTCACTGAGAGGAGTCCTGTGTCCCAGCAGTGGGAACATTATAGACTGATTATGTTATGTATGTATCAATATATATCTCTCACAGTAATATAATTATGTAGGCTGGCAATGGTGGTATCACAGACAAACATAAAGATCTATAGTAACAGGAAGGATAATGGGCGCTTTAGGTACATTTAACAAGTGAGTTAGGGAGTCCCTCAATTAGGTGTACCTATCGTTCATCGGGCTAAGCTATAATATGCAAGGCCCGCACTTCCGATTCACGGTGAATGGAAAAACAACGCATGGTTTTAGGTTGAAATCTGTACAAGTTCATAAACACGTACGTTAGCTCAGCGTTATTTCTATCACTGTCACATAACTGTCAAACTTCGAATGCAAGATAGAGACAAGAACATGTTAGGACAAAAAAGTGCTATCTTTATAGATCTTGGCCTTAGTCTTTAGTAGTAAAGCGCCATAACTCTCTATTTGTCACAAATAAAAAAAAGGTAAGAGATATATAAATAAATAAAAATCTTTATTGCAGACCACATGATCCATAAAAAAAACACAAAACAGAAGAGAGAGCATAAGAATTAGCAGTTGGACCATAAAATTATATAATCCATCAACTGGATCAAATACTAAAATTACCTAAAAATTAAACTTTGTTGCTTTCCTCGTTGTAGCCAAAAATAGCTTCCCTCGGTCGCCCATCAACATTTTAATTTTATTAAAAGCAAAGTGATACGCCTTTCTTCGCAAGCTGTTAGAGGCAAGCGAGGATAAATGAGCTGCTTAATTTTAATCCTGACAACTTTCTAGTAGCTAAACTAAATGCTAGGAACACAACGTCGTCGCTTAAGGCATCGTAAATTGTTTAAGTCAATACTTTATTATTCTTCGCTTTAGCAGACGCCCATCGATTAGGTAAATGCTGCTTAAAATTCCGGGTGACTAAAGAATGCCTTGTAGGCATTTGTTTTCGAGTCGTCATTATTATTTCTGTTTATACAGGGTTATTGGAAAAACACCAACAACCTCTTAAGAGGTCACTTTACTATGGGACCAAACCTGAAACCGCGAAAAAAAAAATTCAACTGTTCCCTGAATTTTGACAAGTTATAGGAACATAAATGTAGGGAGCATAGATGTTGAGTACAATGACCTCTTAAGAGGTTGTTGGTGTTTTTCCAATAACCCTGAATAAGTAATTCTGATAATGTACGTCGCCAGTAGGATAAACGCAGTGAAGACTACACTAGTGGTAGTTCCAATCGAACTAATAAGAATGTTAAGTCTTAGGTTCCTGTATACCAGGAGGCCTACCACAAGCTCTTAACGCGATCCATTTTAGGACCTAAACTGAACTTTTCTTCTAATTCGTACCAAGTTTAACAATTCAGTTTAGGCCGTGCCATTCTGCTGACAGCGATTGTCCCAAACTGAGTCGCAAGTTTTGGTTTCATTCATACTTGTTTGGTACCATGACGTCCATAGAGCAGCTCAGGCGATGCAGTTTAGGAACTCAAACTGAAATGTCTTGTTTTTGAATAGTTTTTAATTAGATCATGGTAGGCCATCAGTAGCTATTGGTCGAAAAGCCGGTTATATCAGCAGTTGATAAAATGTTATAAGTGGGCAAACTTTCTCACAAGGATACCTCTGACTTCTTAACTTAATCCATGTCCTTGTAATGTAAGCTCCATTTTACAAAAATACCAACAAAACGTTAAAAATATTTGTACAAATCTAATCTCGAAATTGTTAAGTAATTCATTGTACTAAGCGGAATTGTGACACGATCTCATAACAAAGGATTTTGCTAAAGAATATTAATCATCTTTTGTCCTTGAGTTTTGTGTAAAAGCTTCCCTAAAAACTGTTGAGATTTTATTCCTGTTTTGTTTAATATTACAATAAATACCTTATTGGTCTAATGGTCGCATTGTGCAGTTATTGAGGCTGCGATCCTGGGTTCTATCCCCGGACCAGGGAAAGTGTTATTGATTTTTCCCACGAGGAAACTCTCATTAGTAGTAGCAGTAGTTCGAGGTCTGGATTCATCCCAGTTTTGTGGCACTAGACACGCCCTAGTTTGAAATGTCGGTGTACATATATATGTACACATCTGCCTAACAAATATCACGCAAACAAATATAGATTTATTTACGTGATATTTGTTCGATTGAAAAGCATAGAAACCAATTCAGTAACAATATATTTTTGTCTATTTTCAATTATAACACAATTTGTCTGCGACTTTCAAAATACTTTACCTATCTATTTACAAGGTGACCCTGCCAGTCTAGCGATTGCTACAAAAAATTAGATAAACTTGCTTTCTTCAGAATAAAAATACTAAGTTCAACTCTCCACGGATCTCGGAAAGAGGTTGACTTGTCTGAGTATTCGGTTACCGACCTCTTCACTTCAAGATTGAAACATGAGAATCTCATTATTTTTTAACAGCCTTTAAGTGCGTAAAAAACGAAAGAAAATTTGTTGCCAAGGTAACTTATTTCTAAGAAATGAAGTGTTTTTGTTTGTTTATTCTTTGTATCTGTCTTTATTGACTTTTTAACGAGACTTGAGCTGTCTGTTTGACAGGACGCTCTTATAATTTACTTGATAAACACATTTAAAATGAATACATTAATATTCTATAATAAACACTTAGTAATGTTTTTTAGAACTACCTGCGTAATTAATGAAGTATACAAATTCAAGATTTAAAGCATAAATTAAAAAGATACGTAATTGTTTCCTTATCAGTCCAAACCAATTACTTTACCACGGTAAAACTACCTACCTACTTACTCAAAGTTGGCTGTAAATTCGCACTTACGAAATGTGAAAATTTCCATAAACGGCACTCGAAATAAAACCCAAAAAAACAAAAAAAAAATCGAAACAAATTCACCCAGTTTCAAGCTAAATGGTCAAATTCACCGTTGCATCAACAGCTTCATGATTTCTTCATTTGCAATTCCAGTCAGAGCTAGTGAATTTACCGCGGTAAACCTCGTTATCGTTGCCATAATCATAATTAACATAATAAGCTTTAATTAAGTTCGGTTTAAGTAAATATTTTATGCATTTTGTGATTTTTTACGTTGGGTTACTACTGGTGCGAATGTTTTCGCGTTTAATCTTTTCAGTGCGATGTGGTTTTGTTTTATTTTAGTGTTATTGTTTTTTGAAGTGAAAATTTAATTAGGAGCATGTTGCGCTTTTTCTGAACAGTGAACGAAACTGAACCGTCACGCTTGGGTCGGTAACGCTAAATCACGTATACAAGGCGCTGAATCAGAGGCGCAATTCTCGTAATTTTAGAACGTTCACAGTCAGAGGGGCAATTCTCGTAATTTTAAGAACGTTCACAGTCTGATCTCAGTCTCAATCTGTCAAAATCACCTCTAATTTCCCTACATTTTGACAAGTTTTTGACATTTGTTTGTCACCGAGATGAGACTGCGACTAGATTTTGAACATTTTACATTACGAGAATTGGTTTTCTGATCTCAGTCTCAATCTGTCAAAAATACCTCTAATTTTCCTAAATTTTTTTGACATTTGTTTGTCGCTGAGATTTAGCTGCGACTAGATTTTGAACGTTTTTAATTACGAGAATTGGCCTTCTGGTATACTCGGTCCCACTTTTTCAAGTTTGAACTACTATCGGGTATCATAAACACACACAGATTGTTTTTATATCATAAAGGATGTTCAAAGTTTTCTTTGCCGATTAAAATGAAACTTCACCGTGAGAAATTTCGGGTACTAGATTATAATTAAATAATTTTCACGTCACCGAGGCAGGCCTAAGAAACGCTGGCGTGACGATTTAGACTCATTCCTAACCGACTGGACGGAGAAGGCACAGCACAAGGAAATGTGGAAGAAAATAGGGGAGGCCTTTGCCCCGCAGTGGGACAGTACACCCTAGCGGAAAAAAAAATCACTTCACTGCACACTTCCCTGCTTCACTATCCTGCTATTATTGCTAAGTAAAATAATTATTTTCTCTTGGGATCGCGTGACAGTGTTAATGTTCTTGTCACAATCTTTAATAACCTGTCGCGACCTAACCTGACACCTGCGGAAGTGACTGGCAACTTATGTAATTGAGAACAGTTCACATTGCAGATCTATCCATCAAATCCGGCATGATATTGTGGGCAATATGATTTGCGACTTCTACTATGAAACTGTGTTACATAATAATTAATATTAATAGCCTGACTGCGTTGTCCTGGTGGTCGCAAGCGCTAATGAGGTCCTGGGTTCGAGTCCCAGGTCGGGCCGAATGTTATTGGGTTTTTATTTCTGAAATTTCTCAGTAGCAGTCCGGAGTTTACATTTTGTGCCCAGTTGATGGCAATAGGCTCACCCCATATTACATGGAACTTAAACATAACTGGCGAAATGTGGTTATATTATTGTTATTTAATTAAAATATATTATGTACACTGTAACTATATACACTAGATACTAAAATAAAAGACTAACTAACCTATTATACAAATAAAAAAAATAAACCAAAGGACACTTAGGCGTCGAAGTACTCGTCCGCATCGCGGTATATTATTGGTACGGTCGAAAAAACTATTTGGTATACAGGCAAAAATATTCATCTTTCCACTACACTGCCAATATTTAGTTTTATTTTGTGTATTATGTTGTATTGATTATGTATGCAATAAATAAATAATAATATTAAGAATACAATTAAGATAAAAATTGTATAATATTAGATTTAAAGGAGGATGGCGAGTTTGGACCCACATTATTTATAAATTAACTAAGTGTCGTTCACTTGCAAGTTCATATTTACTATACTTAAGAGTTTGTAAGAGGATTATATAAAAAATATTGAGTCACTAGGTGATGGGAATTAAAAGTTAGAATAGATTTTTATTTACTTAAAAATAAGTCATCATGCAGTTATTAAACGCACCGTGTTTCATATTACATTCCAACCTACTTTTTCATTACCTAGACCGTACATGATTTACGTTCTTACACTTGTAGACGTTTACGCTTGTCAATTTTTTTTTTAAACGAAACATGTAAACTATGAGAAAAACATACAAAAGTTAATATTAAAAATGGATTTACATTTTTTATACAAAAATGTATGTACAATATTATAATTATTACGATTATTTGTGATAACAAAGAATGGAATGGAACGTTATGCTGTCAATTAGAGTTGGCTGTCAGTGTCTAGTGCCATTCCATTGTTTGTTTTCAACGGCTAACATGGGATATCTATTATTTTCTATGCGATTTTGTGGATTCTTGACGACTTGGCTTTACCTTTGGATTCCGATTTGCAAGTGGTTTGGACTTAGTTACCCGTTAAAATGCGTTGTGTGAATTGTCAATTGCGCATTGCCCGATTACGGAGATATCGTTTGTCCGACGAAAGTGCTCAGGTAGTCGAGAGAGTTCAGAGATGGGTTTATCCGCGTGATGTAAGTATTGTAATACCTATAAATAAATTGGTACTTAAGCTCATTTACTTCAGTAACATCCTGTGGCGTGGTTTTGTTTCCTTTTGATCGCAAGACTCGCACTCGTATTATAAGGAACTTAAACGTATAACCGTCACCCGCAGGATGATAAGAAGTGGTCACATTCTTGATTTTGAACCACTGGCATGATTATAACATTAACTAGGTGTATTTGATAACTCTCAAACAATGGTCATCATTATTTTTAGATGACTGGAGACGACTTTATTTGTCATTCCTGTTGGGAGTTGATAAATCATAACCCAAATGAAGATCCTGAACATAACACCCGACAGCAACTTGACCATCGTAAGATCTATTTTGAGAATCAGGAACAGACTGGTCCTCAAACCAGAGATGTCTGAAACAGAAGTCCAAACAGGAAATGTTGTGTCTGAATGGATAAGACTAATAATGACGTGCATAGTCAATAGATCTGTATTTTTATTATTTTTGTGATTGTTTTTTAAAACTTTTCACTTTTATTGTTTCAGTTAACCAACACTGATGAAATATGTGGGCATAGCCTTGCTATTTACGTGCACATGGAGTATTTGATAGCTCTCACAGAAGTTCTGCCCCTGTTGCACCTTCCACATCTAGTGTAGGAGGTAGCGCACAGCCTATATCTTAGTATTTATTATAATCATCATCCTCCTGCCCTTATCCTATTTGTATCACAACCTTTATTTTATAATCACAAACGAAATAAAAGATTTTCTAAGTATGTATTGTTTTATTCAACAAACCTTTTGTTTAAAAACCCAAGTTCTTAATAGTCTATAAAATCACGTCTTTGCTAAATTGCTTTTCATGAAGGGAGTTTTCGACTGCTTCGTTGGTCTAGTGATCGTAAGCACGACTGCCGAACCTGGGGTCCTGGGTTCGATTCCCAAGACAGGCAAGGTGAAATTCTCAGTATCAGCCCGAAGTCTCGGTTAGTAACGGTTGGCTCACCCCCCTTTTATCAATCAATCATGTAACTGGCAAAATGTGCGACCCGACTTTAGAAGGAATCTCAGTCGCAAAGACACGTCGCGCCAATGGGAGCCTTAAACTACATAATCTGCTAGATACTTGCGTTTCTTTCAGGTTAGTTGTTGTTGTTAGTTGTTGGCAAAAGCCAATAATGATTATAGTTTCATCGTAATATCAGTCTAGTCTATGCTTACACTGCTTACAGTATTCATTTCATATCTCGTTTTGACCAAGTCACTAGTTCCTAGCTCCCAGACGTATTTTTTATTTTGAGTACCTAGGTAAGTACCTATATTTGGCAAGAGAGATGCAGAAATACGATGGTAGTGTTGGTAAATATTTCTATTCTGTTTGATCACCTTTTTGAAACTACATAATACATAAAAAAGATATTGTATTATTTAATAAGCACTATTAGATTAATTTTAGGTTATAATCTTTTACATTGCATATCTTTTTTCTCCCAGCCTCTACGACTTGCTGCCAATTTGCTTTTTTGCTAGTTTTATATAGTTCTACAACTAGTTATAAGTTTCCATACTGAACGATACTCCTAACAGTGGGTCCCATAGTACATGCAACCTCGCCATCCTCCTTTAAACCCTTTGGAGATGAAAGGCGTGATGCTATGTCTTGATAGCCTGTATCTTTTCAGGACAAATCAAACCTCTTTTCATATGTAATTTAAGTTTAGTGTTTTAGTCTTACTTTTTCGGTTCACTCAACCGTTTTTAAAACTAAGTAGTTTTTTATTATTCAATTATCCTTCATGGAATAAAACAACTTTCTTTATTTGACTTTCAGTTTTAGGACAAATTAACTCATTTTATTACAAAGTTAGGCTATTCTAGCTTGAAAACGGCTTAGTTTACTTAAAGTACTAAAGTAATTTACCAAACAAATTGTAAGGTCAACCCAGTCTTAAATCTTGCTTAAAAGAAACAATAAATTTTAACGTGTAATTTAACAAAAATATATATATATATATATCTACAGTTTCACGTTTAGTGTTTGCTCTTGATTTGTAATTTAAAACAATCTCGGTTTGTGAATTATTCATAACACATCTATAAAGTTGTAACTTCATTTTGGGTTTAACATTTCCAAAAACCGACAAAGGCAAACTTGTTTTAAATCAAAAAAAGGTTATTACTTGTTAAACATGTAAAATAAGTCACAACCTTTTTTGATTTAAAACAAGTTTGCCTTTCCAATAAGTTGCCAAAACTATAAAATTACGTTACACTAAACAGACCGAGTAAAGAAAAAATGTTCGAAGCGTAGCAGATTTGCTACGACGCGGCTACGGCGTAGCAGTGACTTCATCGCGTCAGCTACGCCGTAGCATACGTGCAATCCTCTTTGGCCAAAACCACGACGGAGAATACAAAGGAAATACTTTACCCCGAGCTTTATACCGGTCTGCAACATTATCCCTAAAGAAAAAACACATAAGCTGCTTATATCTTTCCAAGTAAATTGTAACAATCTACCCTCTGAAATTAGGTCAATATCCTTGTGATGATATGCCAGTAAGGAACATAGCTATTCGCGTCTTTTGAAGCTCTCTTACTTTTAGGTAGGAGGATTATATCATTTAGCTTAATTGAAGTGCAATTTCAAGTACTATACAGGGTGTCCCGTAATTAATGGATAACCTGTGTTAAGGAGTCATTGTACTTATCATTATGAACAACTTTTGCTACGGGACCAAACATGAAATGGCGAAAAAAAATCAGCTGTTCCCTAGATTTACGTTCGCATAACTCGTCAAAATGTAGGTAACAGCTGATTCTTTTTTCGCGATTTCAGGTTTGGTCCCATAGTAATAGTTGTTCATAATCATAAGTACAATGACCTCTTAAGAGGTTATCCATTAATTACGGGATACCCTGTATATTAAGGTGTATTGTTTATGTGGTGTTGATAGTTCTACAGCACCAAATAATTGACCACCTACCAACTCCCAAGCTCGGTCAGTAATTTTAATGAAACAGGTTCGATTTATTTTTAGTCTTCCCTTATCTAAACTAATATTACAAAGCGAAAAGATTAGATTTTTTGTATGTTGGTTTGTTACGCTTTCAAGCTAAAACGGCTGAACGGATTTGGATGAAATTTGAGACATGACTGGTCATGTCTACCCATGTGCCAAATTTCATCCAAATAAGAATGAGAATACCGGACGAAAAGTATTTTATGTGCAATACTTTACTTTGTCACTTTTTATCCCGATATTCCTACGGGATCAAGACTTATGCAGGAGAAACGGCGCGGGGCACCAGGCAGTGTTTTTATAATAAGACCAAAAAATAAAAATCAGGTAAAATTCTCACTATTACAAATCACAATTCTATCAGTATCATAAGAACTGGCTACACTACAATTTCGTCTACACCAATTATTTTTTCGCCCGTCTCAATAAATCTTTGAGACATGAGAGGTAATTTGTTATCCACAACTCCTCGCTTGTCTAAAGGGACTTTTGACTTCAAAGGGAATTTGTCAACGTTTTTGCTTAAGTGATCTTCAATTATGCATTTCATTACCGTTAAATTAAATTCTTGGATTCTGAGGAAGTTTTTTTTGAGGTTAGGAGATTTTTGTAATCATATTTTTCGTGTGCAAGTCATGAATGTCGTGTGTCGTTTCAATATTATTATTTATTTTTATTTTTTTATTATTTATGTACAGTCAACAAAAGAGATAAGTATGCAGGGTCATCGGATATAGTTGAAGTAAGAAACCGATGGATGTTGTCGACTGAAATTTATTTTGATAAATGAGCTGTTTGTTTCCTAGTAATAAAATTAAATTTTATTCGAGACCATCCATCGGTTTCTTACTAAACTACAACTATATTCGACGGTCCCGCATACTTTGATCTTTTGTTGACTGTACACACAGTAAAATGGATACAGATTCGACATATTAGTATTGAGTACAAAGGTACTGCTTATTTCTTAAGACATTTCTTCCAGCAGACCTGCAAAAGGAGAAAATAAAAAGAAACGTAGACAATAGTGTGTGAGAACAAGAAGAGAAGAATTTGATTTTCTGACGTCTTAAACTAAAATATTAAATTCTTGTATAATCTATAGAAAAATCTAGGACACTATTTGATAGGATAAGATAAGGTTTTTTTGCCAAAAACAGTGCTTTACATTTCCTTATAGAAAGAAAAAAGAAAGAAAAAACGTTACACACACACATTAATAGCTAGGTTTACATAAAAAACAAAAAAAAAATAAACAGATTGTTACGATGGCACATATTATACTATGATCTATAGTAATAGTGCGCAGTGCTGCAGACCCCCACCCTATTTAAAGTCAACAAATATCAACTTTACTTCAATGACAATTAAGTTGATTTCAGAATGACTAGCACTATTGCAAAGGTTATAAAAATGTTTGAAGTTGTAGCGTAAACTGAACTTTATTGTGTAGGAATTAAAGTTATTTTTCCATTAATTCATATTTGTTTACATTTTTGGCAAATAGATCGCGAACGCAAATTAGGTAGTTTACCAACTTATTTATAAAAAAAATCCTGCATACCTCTAATAATCAGTGACTAAAGCCGACATACTTTGAGAACTCGTGACCGCCATCAGAGCCTATTTCAAGAAGCTGGACAACATGAAAAGTACTATTTATAAGCTATTATAACAAAACAAATTATGATTTCTCATATAATTATAACGAAACTGGAAAAGCCTCTCAATACAGCGCAAATATTTGTTTTAAATAACATAACAGAAGCCTTTGTTACCCCTAACGGTCGAGCAGAGGTGTACTTATAGATGTCCTATGTAATAGAGGGCGAGCCTATTGCCATCAATCGGGCACGAATTCACAGCTCACCACCAATGTTCTCAAAACGGTGATGGAAAACATCGTGAGCAAACCGGCATGTCCTAGAACCAAAAATTCGAACACATGTGATATCTACCAACCCGCACTGGGCCCGCGTGGGAACTTTATAGGCTGAATATGGACAAGAATCCAGATTCCGGGCAGCTACTGAGAAATTTGAAATAGAAAAACCAAATTAAACTTTGCCCGACCTAGGAACCGAACCCAGAACTTCATGCTCAGCAGTAGCGCGACCACTAATAAATAAAAATATAAATTAATTATTATTTATTATATATTATTAATTATTTTAATATAAACCAACGAGGTAGTCGTAAACGTCTTGAATTTCTTCGATAAAAACAAGTAGCAATACAAATAGATGTAAGAATAACAGAGGTTGCCCTTACCAGGTACTAAGACGTGTATAATTCACGCAATGTAATTTCCTGTTACACCTCACTTCATGTTCCACTAACGTATGTTGCATGTAGAGGTAATTAAGCTCTTATAACATAGAAAACGTTTCCTGGAATCTTATCCGTAGCTAATTAGCTGTAAGTCGTGTGCAGTGCCTTCTGTGGTTTTAGTAGCAGAGAATATCTTACATGTACATTTTATTGGGTGTAATTTGTAAGTACTATTTACACGACAATTAACATAAGAACAAGATATTATAATTATGTTATTATACATCATCATCTGCCTAGCCTTTTCCCAATTATGTTAGGGTCCCAGTCTAACCGGATGTAGCCGAATACCAGTAATTTACATGGAGCGACTGCCTATCTGACCTCCACAATCCAATTACTGGACGATACCACTTGGTAAGACTGGTTGGCAGACTTTCGGGCTTTTGAGTCACCTTTTCATGCCTAAACCAGTAGACGGATTTCGATAAAATTTGGCAAGGGGATAGTTAGCATCCTGGGGAAGCACATATACTACTTTTGTACCGGTGGCACGTTCCCGTGGGATAATTTCTGCCATCCGAAGACGAAGCCACGGGCAGAAGCTAGTGTTCCACATTGAATCCAAGCCACACCAAGAATCGTCACATAAAACCTCTCCAAATACTATTCAAAGCCTAAAAGTAAAGTAAGGATTCTCAAAAACTTTTGAAAAAGGCGAGTCATACAGTTTCGCGAAGCATTTCCAATATCTGCCCGACTGCGATGTAACTCAGTAGTGGCTTTGCTTTTATTTGAAAACTTTCCCGTTGTTAGTAAGGAAATATTCTGTAATATTTTAGCTAGTCACGGCGCTGTTAAATAGCGCTTTGAAAATGTTGAAATATGGTTGGAGTTGGTATATTTCTGCTGGTATATTAATATTGTAAAAGTGGTACATTTTTGTTAAAGATACTTTAGTTTTGTTTTTGAGAATGTCTTGCTATTTTGTTGTACAAAAGTATGATAGAATAAATATGCGAAATGTGCATAGTTTTTAATGGCGAAAATCATGCATGTTACAGATCAAGATGCATAAGGCTTTATTTCCCATAGTGTAAACACAGCCATAATCTCACATGCAAAAAAAAAAACAATCCCGAAAAACATACGCCATTTAAATAATTAAAAAAAAACGAGGAACATAAAAGTCAGCGCGTTTGTTTTACGGTTTTTATTAATTATTAGTCTAGGTAGTCCTACCTTCAGCCCTGAGCAAAACTCAGTCACTGTTCCAATCAGGTCGTCACTAAACCTATATTTATCACGAGCAACACTGACGACTCTCATACGTAGGTATTAAGTGACACCACAAAAGTCAATTTCGCTCAGAAAAGGCGATCTCAGTCACTGATCATTGACTTTCCTTTCTAAATCCTTAAAGAAATTGGGCTGGTTTCCAGTGATGACGAAGGATATGGCCTCATTTTCAAAGCGATGTTTCGTTAGGACGTGTAATTACATTAATAAAAGGCGAATTCTGTCCATTCCAAAACGAAGATCTCTATACAGAAGACTAGTAAATAACATTCTACTAAAGTGCTTATGTCAAGAAGACGTTTTTTCGTCCTCAGAGCTCAAAAGTTAAATAGAATAATTTTGTTTTTAAAGTTAAGTATTACTGAAAAAACGATTACTTTTAAACAAAGAAGCCGGACAGAATGTATTACTAGTCAGGACAACGATCACTTCGTTGACCTAACTAGTAATAAATTATGTTTGATTCAAAACAAATCCGCTGAACTAGAACACACCTATCCGCAATTGTTCCTGTTTGAGCTTTGAAATCAAAACCATTCTATTGAAATTTCTCGTCAATTCGTGGAATTAGCAGGTCCTTTCCCATATCGATGTATTACGTTTGAATGAATATCGGAAATATTATAACAGTTTACCTACCTGTCTTACTCAGGAATTAATATTGATACCGCTGGACATATTATCAAAGTATTAGTTACGTTTACAAGGAAATAATATTCTCAGTAAAATGAGCTTCCACTTATTTGTAATTGTTTTGAAAACGATATCTTTCTAATTATTAGAGGGGCTTGTGGCTGAATTATAACAGTCGAACGGGTTGACCTTCAAAGTTAAGCAACGCTTGCCGAGGTTAGTCCGTGGATGGGTGACCATCCATAACATACCGAGACCCCTCAGTACCTCAGAAAACACGTTGAACAGTTGTTCTCGGCTCTCATTTGTACATCTTTGGCAATCGTTACGGGTAGTCAGAAGCCTGAAAGTCTGTCAACCAGTCTTACCAAAGGGGTCTCGTTGGGTTTAACTGTTCTTCATTATAACATGCCTCTCTAAAAAACAAGAACTCGTACATACAAAATAGTTTTGGTTTTCCATTCAACAAGTAAAACAAAAGAAAGTAACTACTACTCGTACACACAGTTCATAAACAATAATTAGAAAAAGCAAATGAAATACCACAGAACAGTCTGTTCTGTGTGAAATACTCTCGAGAACCATAATCTGAAGAACAATTATTTACACGCAATCAAAATTAAATGCATTTACACGTTAAAATTGTTACGACTATACAGAACTGTACCAACTCCTCACAAACTAAAACAAATGTTAAACCATTCTAAACTAGACTCTATTTCTAACACAACAACGGTTATACACGCTGCAAGATTAGGTTGGTGTTTGAACCTCCCAAGAGAGCAATCGAAAATAGCCTCTAAACCGATGCAGTAGGGTCGTTCAGATATCATCAATTAAACCGTGCTAACGATGATTGCACTGCAGTGTAATATGCCATTACACGGGGTTGAATAATTAAAGTGTATTTATGACCGAACGATTACACCTTACCCTGTAATATATGTGCGATTTGTGATGGGAGGTGACGATGTATTGGTGGCTTATAATTAATGTTGGTTAGAGTTTCCTGTATTCAAACGGTTGACTGTTTCGCAGCAGGCAACTTTATAGTATTGTTTCATGTAAATATTAAAATCGCGAAAAATTGTATACTTGTTTACAATAATGCTGTCACCTATTTTCCATTGCGGTAGGAAGAGACTACAGAATGAAAAATTTCAAGATTTAAAAACTATGGCGTTCTCTAAATACATATATCTTTTTCTTTAGGCAAACAAATGAAGTAAGTAAGTTGTCTGATTTAAATGATAATTAAAAACAAAAGTTGAGTGCTAAAACAAACAACCAATAAGTTAACACTACATCCTCAACAATAAACATGTAGGTGAAGTCCAAACAGCGCTACTTACAAACATTCTTCACACGCAGGATGGACTTTAACCCACACATAAAATAAAAGATCTTGCGAGACTCTCTCCTATATCTCACAAGTACAAGCAAAACTTCTTTCACACTTTTCGAGAATATTCTACAGAAGTATGTTGTTGGTTAACTTTCAAAGTATTTCTCTTAAATATTAGATGGTAAGGTCCTATCGACCGTCTGTACCCTATTTGACCCTTTTAAATCGGTTCAGCCCTAGCCGAGGTCTAAAAATGATATCTCAAAACCGATAACGGGGTCCTCAACATTTTATCAAACCCTTACGTGTTAGGAGATATTTACGCAGAAATATAGTTGTGTTTTTCTCGAATGATATATTTATGCGATTGTCAAGGGTCTGAAGGGGTCAAATATCAAAATGCTTCTACGATTTGTCAGCATTTCTCACAGTAAATAATAATAGTCCTCCAGACCGGACTTCGGCCATAGCGATCGAGCTCTGTAGAGACTAGCCTTCGGTGCGGGAGATATTATAGTGCACGAGTGTGTGCGCAGACATAGGTAGATTCTCTCATCCTTCACTCTCACAGTCCAATGGGACGGCAATCCAACACGACCGGAGAGAGATCAGGCGCAAGACCAACGGCTTATCACGCACGATAAGCCAACTTCCAAACTCCGGGCTGTTACTAAAAATACCTAGTGGAAAAACAAATAACACTAATTCCAACCTGGGAATCGAACTTGTGACCACGAGACCAACGGAGCAGTCAAACACTCACACAGTAAATACCAAGAAGCTTAAAAGTTAAGTAGCAATGAAATCCTTCAAGGTTTTAGTTCAGGATATTTCTGTTTATTATGAAGACAATATATATAGCAGTCCTACTCACATTTTAGTATTCTTGATATTTGCAAAATCCTGCACACGCTATAAAGAACGCGAACATAATTTATTTCCCTTTAAATGCGGCAGGTAATAAACTAAAACCATTTTCTTTTATGCACCGTCCCAAAAACGGAGCATTCTCTCACTCACGGTACAGCATTTGTTTGCTAAGAAATTAAAACTTTATAACTTTCCCTCTTGAGTACAATAAGAGTGACAAAAGCAACGTCAAAAGTGTACTTCGTTGCTGCAATGTTGGTCTAACGTTGCTACACAACCCCAGAAATACAACTCGAGAAAACAACTCGAGAATTGACCCCTTGGAAGCAATAAAAGATATTTTGTATTCTCCGACGTTAGCGCGATTAAAATCATTCCGTTTGCAACTCCTGCTCACAAAGTTAATATCATAGGGAGAGAGCTCTTTGCTGTAATTCAAGTGCTGAGCAAAATGAGAATCTCATCAACCCCAGCGGGTTTATACCAGTTTAAGCCGGTTTTTTGCGCACAAAACTAGTTTGTGCGCTGCCTTTTTAAGAGCACACGTAATATATTGTAGAGTACTTATGCCTATGTATAGTAGTGTATTTCTACTTCAGTATAATATTATATTATGAATATGGCATGCACTGAATATGTTTGAACATAGTTGGACTAAAAAGTGGCTTATTTAAGAACGTCGAAGATGAATTCCAGACGAATTATTTTGATATCTGGCCTTACATTATTTTAAAACTAATTCATGTCCTAAATTAAATAGACATCAAACGACTGCTAAAAGATTTATTTCTCAAAAACCACATTAACCATCTTATTTACTAAAAGATCGTAATCCTAACTTAACTGTCACTTCTCACAATAAAATCTGTTCGCAACTAAAACGTAGTTTATTGTGTCGTTAACTTTACTGTGTGTTAAGTTTAAATGAAAAAGTTGCTCTAACACAGATGTTATCAGACTTTTTAATCGTAATAAGTACTACATGATTTATGTCGATGAAAGCAAATATTTCTAAATAATGATTCTAGCAAAGATTTCAATTCGTATACTTATTGTTTGTTATAAAAATGTATAATTTAAAGCAGCAATAAGACGTTTCCTATATTTTTTCACATTGTAGTATAGCGAGATTTTTGATTTGATGTAAAAATATAGGTACGATAGGTTGAAAACTATTAATATATCTTGGATACGTTTTAGGGCACGTTTTTAAGAATGGTCACCTACAAAACTCAAGCCAATTTCTAATTTATTCTTTAAACACCAATATCTTTGCCATTTTCATTTAATAAATATTTACAACAACGTGCCTCCACATACACTTCGCACTACAATATGAGAATAGGTTGTTTATTTTTTCAGAGCACGACACTGAGATAGAACATACTAGCCTGATTTCCTCTGCCCAAGAAAAACGATACACAAACATCCGGGACGTGTCCTTTATTGTAACATATCAGAAAGACAATTCTTGTAATTTAAAACGTTCAAAATCTAGTCGAAGTGTCATCTCAGCGACAAACAAATGTAAAAACTTGTCTAAATGTAGGGAAATTACTATGAGTGAAGTTAAAAATCCCTCAGAACGCCCCTCCAACTCGGATATATCCGAATTTCCTATACCTAGGTCCAAGGCCTTTGCTAAACGTCGATAACTCAGTCAGACCGAATGTTTTATAGGTAGGCAATAAATCTTTATGATCACCAAAGAAAAAGGCCTTGGAGCGATGAGCAGGACTTCGGATCTGTCAAAAAGTTTACAAGATTAAGATATTTAGGGCGAAACTTTTTCGTATCTTTTTCGGGACAATTTTTTTGCGGAGCTTATCAAGGTACGGGTTTTTAATTTAGAAGAAGTTTATTGGAGGTTAATGGCCTTAAGAATAAAAAGTTTGAACTTTATTTTAGTTGGTTTAGGTTGTTATTTTTTAAGAGAAACTTCTTAGACGACGTGCGGCGATTCGAGTGTTTCAAGGACGCGTCGCGTTTAGGCAGATTTAATTACATGAGAGAGAAGAAAGATATAACTTTTTCTCTCTCTCTGTTTCTCACACTAAATCTTTCTTATTTTTTTTCGTATGTCTTCAACGAGAGACTTTATCTGTGACTTTAAAGATGTAATTGGCAATTCTTTTGTCTGTGCTAATAAGCTGATACGATTTATCTAATGAATAATACACGTGTATTTTGACAAAGACAGCTTATCTAATCGTAATCTTACCGGTTTCTTATCTCAATCTAAACTACCAATCAGTTTTATGGCTATGCAAATCGTAATAACTCAATATCGGGTCACGTTCGCTCAGCTATCATACCGACATCGTACTATTGCAGTGCAAATGCATAAATTGTTTGCATTCGTGATGAAAGCCATTCTGTGGACTGCTGGCTTTATATTTCAGAAAAGCACTCAAGTTTTATGTGATAATAGAACGGTGTACGAGATTCCGATATTATATTAGTTTGAATATCCGTTCGCCGTAACTTTTACATTGAATGTTCGGAACTGAGAACATAATCCGGTGTTTGGAACTACTATATTTTATATGATACCTATGTTTGGTACCGGTTTAGAGATACCTATCTATACTTAGACAATAGCTTGTTACGTCATCATCGTAATATTCATACTGCGTCTCATGAAATATTTGTAAATCAATCAGTCAAGGCACCGTTTTAACCTTTTGAAGCTATTTATGTTACAAGATTTCATATTATTGTGTATGGAAGAAAATATAAGTACATGTTGGAGTCTTTGGTCAACTGGACCCACTCGAACTGGACTCGCGGGTCCAGTTGACCGACCCCAAATAAATAAGAATAAAAACAAGAGAACGATGATCTTCAAAGATTTTCGTAAACGAATAATATGTTTGTTCTACACGTGTGCAAAGTGCAAGAAGAAAACAGTTTCAAATAAACCAAGGTGTCCTTTTGTCACCACATTTAATAAAAGCCAAACCATCACTCTAATTCCACCTTGGATTCACTTCCTGACATGAATAACGCATCGTAGTACATTAGGCAGTCGTCCCACCGCCGGCGATGAACGAGTAGCGAGTAAAACTATCAACTGAAAACGAGTTGGCGAGCGGCGAGCAGCGAGTGTTTAGTTCCGATAGTTTTGTCGCTGGGCTATCAGCGAGTCTCCGAGTACGACGGGATTACTCCGATTACTCGCACCACTCGCTCGGGGCGTAGATATGTATAGCGGGCGTGAGCTCTGACCGCCAAGAGAGCATCGCTGAGCGAGTATTATCTTTGACAGCTCTTGTCGCTCAGCGATAAACTAGTGGAGCGAGTCCTCGCCGACAGTGTGAACAGTCAGCAATCACCTGTTAATATATGCATCTCTTTTGTTTACACGTAATGTATATCTATTGTACGTTTCTTGAGCGAGAAAATAGCCGATAGTTAGTGGATTCCTCGCCGGCGCGGCGGCGGTGGGACAACTGCCTTATCAAAGCTTTGGCACATTCAATTTGACATTTACATTATGCACGGTTTCAATTTCAAGTTTCAAACGAAGGAGGCTCTATGGTACCTTCTCCGTTCCACGAGGCCAGCAATAAGTTATTTTTTAAATTCCGAACAGGAAAAAAATTATAAGACCACAGTTTTTTTTTTTTTCTTAAAATTATCAAAGGCCTGATAATGTTGGTTTTCTTTGATAGTTTTTGGCTGAATCAAGAGTTTTTTAGATAGCTATGCCTTCGGAGTTTCCAAGCTTATAAAAACAGAAATTCATTTATTCAATATATTTTGTAGTTTGAAAGATATCGTTGTTATTTTAATAAGAAAATGAAGTTCAATTATTATTTTACTATAAATAGAAGACAAAGGGTTCACAGAAACTACCTACTATGACGCCTATAGCATTTTGCGATTAAAAAAATGATTTTTAGTTCAGAAGCTTTATACTATACTTAGGGCTGATTTCACAATAGTCAGATAACTTTTATCCGTAGAGTAACTATGATAGTTTGACATAATATTTTCTAAACAAAAGTTGTCAAACCGCCATAGTTATTCCTCAGATAAGGTTCCTGATGATTGAAACATCAGCCATTAATGGTTTAATTGCTGCAATGAACTGTTCAATAAAAAAATATAAACCAACGAAAGTCGAAGGTTACAACAATTAGAGTAGACTACCATAGATAAAACCCCGTCGCCACGCCCCGTAACTTCTCCCCCCCGACCCTTGCTCGAGCCAGCCCGCGCCGCTGAGCCTGTAGTATTAAACTCGCCCTTAAATAATTCCGATCCAGCCTGTCCCTTGCTGCCCCCCAGCGACGCCCTAAGCCGAGGCCCGTACCCCACAGGGGGTTAGCGTGTAGTCGCTTAGTTTTTAAGTTTTTAAAAGCCCTGGCTGGAGGCCTTAATTTTGAGGCATCCACAGGCAAGCCCGGTTAAGCAGACGACAACCTCATAGGTTGAACTGCGACATGCCATTCCCAAAAAAAAAAAAAAAAAACCATAGATAAAACGTAGTACAGTGTGACTGAGATTTTATCAGAGAAAAAAAATTGCCTGAATTACACTGGATTGATGAAACTGGCTTTTGGTTAAATGAATTTTAATCATATAAACGTTGCATAATAACGTTGCGTTGCGTTGTTTTTGTTGTTGTAATTGTGAAATATGGCTGAGCTTTGATGTATTATGTATTACTCATATTTGCAAAATAAACATTTATTCTATTCTATTCTAAAAACAATAAATCTAATACCAATTCAGATGCTACCGTCCAACAATGAAACAATGTTGTAGAAGAAGATAAAATCAAACGGTGCCAATGTTGGGGACACCTGAGCAACTGAAGTTATCCTTGCACTAGACGTAACAACTTGGTAATAATGTGTTGATATTGTTGTTTAATGTGTTACAACAATAACTTGGGTGAACAACAACTTAGTTGTTATATAAGAAGATGTTGCAGGTTTAATATTGTCTATACTAGACTCCTTGAAAATCGATTTAACATAGGTACTTATAAGCCGGGAAATGAATTGTTAAACAAAATTATATCCTACATTTCTGTGGACGATTCATACAACTGTCTAAGACTGCAGCTGCAATTAGAATATCCGGACTTACAACCTCAACCTGCAAAAAATATGTTATATTTTGCTTCATAGGTAACCAACACAACAGAGGAGCAATTCTCATTATTTTAACAACGTTCGCAGTCTGATCTCAGTTTCAGTCTGTCAAAAAAACTTCTAAATTCATTTACATTTTTCATGGTGCATTTTGACAAGTTTTTGACATTTGTTTGTCATTAGATTTTGAAAGTTTTAAATTACGAGAATTGGCCTTCAGGCTTTAACATAAAACCTAAATCCTCAGTGAAAAATCACAACACCTTTTTTTTTTTTTCTTTGTTTGATGGGAAATCATCTAATGACTCCTCCCACTCTGGGTGGAGCGGAAGGGAGTGTCAGATTCTTACCGACTAAAACCCACCCGTGTTCCTTCCTTAGCCGTTTATGTTCCGGGGCAGCGGTAACCCTTTCGGACGATCCCGCTACCCAAATCACAACCCCTATAGAATAAAACGCTACTGGCAGCACCGTAAATCATATATTTTGTACAACTCCGAGTGTGGCCAGCATCAAGGCTTAAATAATAACCGCATAAAACCAAGTTCTAACAATTTACCGGTGTTTTACCGCCATTTTACCGCTAACGTTATGATTTAGATACGTGACCCGAGTAGGAAGCTCTCCCCAAAATATACAGCTTCTAAAGGTTTTAGTGCAGCACATATCCATTAACTTGCAATATCAGTGGCAGCAATTACATCGCAGCGAGGGCTCATATTTACGTGACATTCATTCTAAACTCTTCTTCGTAAAATAGGTAAGTTAAATTAGGGAATATGCATTACAGTGTGTCAAAATTATTCTGAACGACAATTCATTTTAGTTCGGAATCTAAACTGGTCAATGACATCATCATTTCAGCCGAAAGACGTCCGCTGCTGGACATAGGCCTCCCCCAAACACCTCCACTTCGACCGGTTTTGTGCTTCTCGCATCCAACGAGTTCCAGCGGCCTTCACAAGGTCGTCGGTCCACTTTGTGAGAGGCCTTCCAACGCTACGTCTTCCGGAACGCGGTCGCCACTCCAGAACATTTCGGCCCCATCAGCCATCTGTTCTGCGAAAAATGTGCCCTGCCCACTGCCACTTAAGTTTGGCAATTCTTCGGGCTATGTCGGTTACCTTGGTTCTCCTGCAGATTTCTTCATTTCTGATTCGATCAGGCAGAGAAACTCCAAGCATAGCCTTCTCCATTGCCCTTTGGGTGACTTTTAGCCTTCTAATAAGGCCCATTGTGAGCGACCACGTTTCAGTGCCATAATATTGTTTATTCTAGTGACATTAAAAAATGATGGGCATTTTTGCATGTCAACTGATTACTAGACTTGTACATACCAAGTAATTGCTAGTGGTTATACCACTAGCAATTACTTGGTATGTACAAGTCTTGGTATGTAAAAATGGTCACCCGTCCGGGGACCAACCGCGGTGAGCGCAGCTTAACCTGCATCGATCGACCCGTGCGGCTGTTATTACTTATCCATAAGCCCCCTCAATGTTATGAGTCAATAACTAATATTATTGATAACTGCACTCTACTTGATATCTCTTTAACCCGGTATTTAACAGCCTTCTGCTCATAATGAAAATTGATGCTTATGAATTATAAACTTTCATTTGATGTATATTATGTGGTTTTTGTTACCGGCCAAAACGCCCATCATTCTGTATTAGTTTTTTTTTTATTGTATAATGACTTGACATAATTCAATTTTACTAACAATAATTTGACATGACGTTATTGTTCTTATTTTTATATTACAGTAATTTTATCTCACGAAGCAATGCACGCTTTCTTTGTGGTTATCAAAGTGTAAATGTGCAAACACGCTGTGAATGTGTGTCTAACTAAGCACAGTAGCTCTCGGTACAATGGCGTTGTTGTCAAGTCAATACAAGAAAAAAAAAACAGAACCTCTTTCAATATCAATGGGTACAACGGGGCAATTGCATAACACATTATCAATCGGAATCGGTTTCATTTTGACGGTTCAACAACATTAATTGCGTTATTTACGTGAGCAGACAAATATTTCGAACTTATGAAGCAATGGATTAGCAATTTGCTTCAAAATGATTCTGATCCCGATTGATAGTGTGTTACGCAATTAGGGTGCTGTTCTATATAGGGATCATAAGCGCTATAGCCACCTAGATACTAAACACAGACAGTTTCCTTTATGAATCTACCTCCGTAACTAGAATATCCCTCACACACCATTTCATCCCGTAATTACGACGCAGATCCAACCGAAATAATTCATGAGCCCTGGCGCTGTATTTGTCAACCTATCTCTCAAATTATGAGCCGGCAACGTCCTAATGGCACGTATAGCTAACGAAGTCTGTATCTGACAGACCCAACCGAAATACACGAGGAAATAAACTTATACGACATAAGTTAATATTCAAACAAAAAAAGTTACGAAAAAAAACATGTCGCATGCAAACCGCAGACACTGGATTAAGTTCAGCCCTTGTGGTTTAAAATGAAACGTTCACCGTTTGTATTCACGGTTAATAATGCTACTTATTTTTCACCTCACAAAACTAATGTAACACACCTTCAAATAATGAAATTCGTGGCGACGCGTGTTTAGGAGACAAATAGCGCTCATTTATTACGCCCGCATTCAGAAATAAAACAAATAAAAAGGGGCTCGTGGCTAAATAATAACAGCCACTCGGGTCAATGCGGTCGGTTCGTGGATGGGTAACCATTCATTATATTACGACACCTCTCCGTGCCTCGGAAAGTATGTTAAGCAGTTGGTCCCAGTTGTCTTACGTAGATCTTTGATAGTCGTTTCTTGGAGGGGTATCGTGTTACCAAGTAACTGGGTTTTGGAGGTCAGATAGGCCCTCGCTCCATGTAAAATACTGATATTCAGCTGCATCCGGTTAGACTAGAAGCCAATCCCAATATAATTGGGAAAAGGTTAGGCAGATTGATTTAGGTTTTTTTTTTTTATCTCTTCGTTGTGAGAGGCAATCATTTTGAGTGTTACTTTTAACTCAGGTTGCAGGATTATGTCGTTATATTATATTGTGCATCTATTCGTTGGAATTTGAGATACTATTATGTACAAGATTCTGAGCCAAAGTGCCCGGGAATTCGTGCTCGAAATACCTGTATGAATACTAAAACAGGGATAATAATGTGTTGCCTCTTGTTGGACAACGTTATGTATTAGTTTAAATCTTGTCAAAGGCCAATTATTGCTTACGTACTTCTTCCTGACGTTATTTTTTTATTTGACTGGTCATATATTTTTTATCTTTATTTGTTTCCTTATACCATGTTTATAAGGGACAAACATGATTAAAGTGTCAAAAAACTGACGAATGCGGAGCGAAAGATCTTTATCACCGTTTACGACGAGAGCATGACGAAAATCCTTTATTATTATACTAAATGTTTGATGTTTACCACCGTTTACTACGACATGAGATTCTTTTAATTTAATTTGTGCTGTTAAAGTTAAAAATGCTTTTTTCTGTACATTTATTTTCTCCCAGAAGATTATCCCAGAAACAGTACGATTCTCTGCACGGCAGTACCAGTCCGGATTTGTGCCAGTTGATGGCAATAGGCTCGCCCCCTATTACATGGGACTTTAACATTACTGAAAAAATCGGGATGTATCAATGGGATGTAAAGACGCCAGCACATCAAGCTACAACAATCTGTCAAATTTCTATAATAGATTTTCAACTCTATCGCTAAAGCATAAGTTTCAAAGTTGATTGGGAAAATTTGACAGTTTTGGGTAGCTTGATGCGCTGGCGTCTGTACAATAATACACCTCTGCCTAAACTTACGAGAAACACAGGCGTGATGTTCTAATGTTATGTTGTTGTTGTTGATATACATCTTGTGGTCACATAGTTCTACGAGTCCGCGTATCACTGGTCAGTTTCCCTCAGTCGTCAGTTTATTTAATTCGCCAGTTTCGTTGATTAGCCAGTTTCACTGATTCGTCAGTTTTCCCGATTAGACAGTTGTGTTTACTCGACAGTTTCCAGTGTTTGCCAGTTTTCGTCGATTCGTCAGTTTTATTCAATTCGTCAGCCAAAGTACAGTCGGTAGAAAACTGCACATACGACTGCTAATTTATATATAACAAGCAGTGCCCCGCGATTTCACCCGCATCAGTGTCGATCCCGTGGGAATATCGGGATAAAAAGTACCCTATGTATTATTCAAGCTATATTACTGTAAAGATTCATCTAAATCCGTTTGGTAGTTTTTGCGTGAAAGAGTAACAAACATCCATCCATCCTCACAAACTTTCGCCTTTATAATATTAGTGTGATAGTAGGATTAAGATCTATTTGATAACTTTTAGCCATATTTATGGAATATTATACAAACTCATTGTTTATTCAACATTTAAAAACCTTTTCCCTTGAGTGTACCAAACTGACGAATCGACGAAAACTGGCAAACACTGGAAACTGTCGAGTAAACACAACTGTCTAATCGGGAAACTGACGAATCAGTGAAACTGGCTAATCAACGAAACTGGCGAATTAAATAAACTGACGACTGAGGGAAACTGACCAGTGATACGCGGACTCAGTTCTACGCTAGTGATGCGACACACTACACCGACCACATTTACGGTAAATAGGGTCGAAAATACAGAGACCAGCACATCAAGCTACCCCAATCTGTCAAATTTCTTTGATAGATTTTCAACTTTACTACAAAGGAAAAAGGTTCATATTCAATTGGAAAAATTTGACAGGTTGGGGTAGCGTGATGCGCTGGCCTCTGTACTTCGAAGCTTCTACTTCGTTTTTTTATTTATTTACTGTAACCTACATTAGCAAACTGTGCAAAAGTGTATGTCATAAATGATGGTCTAGGAAAAAACAAGGTGCACAACGCTGAATATAAAAATATGAGTTTTGAACGTCCGCATATCACGGTCTGTCCGTAGCAGCGCCAAGCAGTCTATTATAATGAGAACGGCAAAAAACACACTGATACATTCAACAATTGATTTTACAGTTTGGCAAATATTGATTACTGTTGTATTGTGTAATATTTTGGGAAACAAACAAACTAACAAAAAAATATAACTCAAGAAGTAGATATCTGTTTTTGCACCCCGCTTCGCATCGCTTATCGCGAAAACAATCCTTTAATGGCCGTCCACGTAAGATAAACTATCTCTGAACTAAAGTTACCTACCGTCCGCTGAAGCCTCAAGATTCTACCATAGCTTACACGTGCTTAAAATTTGCTAAGATAAGACCGCGAAAATGTGACGTTAGGAAGCAATTTACGTCAGGTAGAATAAGTAGGTACATTTTGAGTTTGGTTTTCTCGAAAATGTTAACCTTCTTTTCTAAACATTGAATAATAATTAGTGATTTAACGAACTTAACTATAAGTGAAGTTCTATCATAATTATAAGATAGCCTCATCCGAAGAGATTAGCAATCCACCCTTCCCTTTATATTTCAGTACCTAGACCCCTAGTAGTAAACATAGAGTAAGTAATGTTCATTATATGTAAGAAGAGACGGGAGTCCCATAGAAAAATATGAAAAACGGCGCTTGTATGAAACTTGCACTAAAACTGAATACTAACATAGCAAAAATGACACAGACTATGCACAGACTGCAGATGTTAAAGCGAGACAGCGATAGCCGCCATTATGTTTAGTGCACGTTTCAGTTTATTTTTTTATTTAGACAGTTGCGTCAGACTGGTAGTAAAAATCTGTTAAGTAAAACAGCTCTTAACTTAATGAAGCATTGACGGCAAACTGACAGCGAGAATAAGTCATCCGTCTTAAAAAAACATTAAAGAGGTTTAAACTAAAGTGCTTGTGCTACTACAAGTGTACAATGCTCATCTCGAGGACGAGGCTAAAGTATAATAGTATTCTAAAACATTGTTCCGTTTATTTCCAGTGATAATAATTATGCTATCTACAACTTCATTTTCCCCTCGACTATTTGCCGTAAATGTTCGGCCCATCGTCCACGACGGTACTTAATCAAAAGTAACCGGTTACATACGAACTCAAATCACCAATGAGAAGTCACAATATCAAAGCACTAGTATTTTAATGGCAGTCCATACACGACGCAACCAATCAAAAACTAGTTAACGCGTTAGTAAATTGCAACGTGAACGGACCGCCATTGAAATTCTAGCGCTGTGACATTCTGGTTACGCATTGGTAATTTGAGTTTTTAACATGTTACTTTTGAGTAGCGTTGAGGATTATGAGTTACTAATGGTTGTTTACTAATGGCTTCTGCTATACAATATATCTAAACTAATATTATAAATAGAAAAGATTTCATTTTTTGTATGTTGTTTTGTTTATTTTCACGCTAAAACGGCTATACGGATTTAGATGAAATTTGGCACATAAGTAAACTATAATCTATATCAGGACATAGGATACTTTTTATTCTGATATTCTCACGGGATCGAGACCTATGTGGGTGTAACCGGGGCGCAGACTAGTCCACAATAAAAATAAAACTACCATCGGGTGTAGAACATTCCTTTTGTTAAACTCAGTTAATAAAACATCGACATCTACTCCAACAAAACACAACCTTACAAAATGTATTATTCTGCAACTAAAAGTCGAATTCATTTCGCATTCATAATTCAGGTACACAATTGAGGCCACAATCCCTCTTCCACTATACATTGGAGACAAAACCCTCACTGAATGGGATCCAAGCAATAATATCGTGAATATTCTTTTGTACAGAACTCATTTCTAGTTGAGAATAGACCTGTCTGGTGAAAGAAAGCCTCGTAATAATATTTCAAGTTATTGTTATAAAATAGCTAGCAAATTACGCTATGTGAGTGTATTTGTGTTTATGTAAACAATGCAATCGGTGTGGTATTTGCAGTGTTGTTGCGTTTCGAGATGAGTTATTAGATTATTGTGATTTAACTCGCTGAATGGTAGTACAACTAGTGCCACACCAACAAAAAAAAAAAAAAAAAAACTCGCTGAATAACATAATATTCACGCCAGTAATACCCGAAGGGTTAGGCAGACTTGCATCTATAATACGGCCATATTTCGCCAGTTAAGTTTAAGTCCCATGAATAGGGGGTGAGCAATAGGCTCATCCCCTGTTCTATACTGATTGAGGGATCAAAAAAAAATTGTGACCGCGATTAATGCTTAGATAATCCTTAGTAACAACAATACGTTCAGGACCCTTTTACCCCTTTGGTAAAAGAATTTTCATTATATTTTAAAATTAAAAAAACTATATTTTCCCAGGCTTAGGCCCACAGCAATATCCTATCGGGACTATATGGGATATTGTATTCTAGATTGACGATTGTATTGTAGTAGCACAATACCAGAATCAGCGCATTTGTCATATTTAGCTCACTGACCCCCGGATTCAGTAAGGCTTCTCAATTTCATCGTTGTTAAACTATAAATTAACTAATATTATTAATTAGTTGTTTTTTTTAAGCCAGCTAACATGACATTTGACAGCTTATGTAAAAGTAGAGTGCTACATGGATATTTTTACGCCTGAATGACAATGACAGAAGGCGTTCTTGGTAAACATTTTTGAAACTGTCACAAAAATTGTATTGACAAAACAAGACGTTAGTTCCGACTTTTGTCACGTGACAAAAGGTCCTTTTACAGATATAAATAAACTTGTGGGTTTTCTGAAATCAGGTTAGTTTTCAAACTGAGTAATGGATATTCCAATTTACATCAAAACATCGACTATTATCGTGCTAATACAAGAAAAACAGAACCACTAAACTACAGACTAAACAGTACTAAGACAAATGTCTAAACATGCAACAATATCGTATTAATTCGAGTGAACACAACAAGTTACCGGCAGGCATCGGGCATCCACAAAGGGTGCAGTCAACCGGTAACAAGCAAACATCTCCGTTGTTAAGATATCGACTCAAACCTCAAGATTGTTTATAGTTTAGACGCTGAACTAACTTCAATATTTGAAAGCATTTGTGGGTTAGTCTTAGGTATTATCTATGCTAATATACATTACACCTGGGGGTTATTTAATAAACCTAACAGGCGCCAGGTGATAGACGATAATCTGACAAATCGAAAATTTTATAGGGTTTGTCATAAATCATTTGTTTAGCATAGGCACAGTAATAATCTATGTAGATACAGACGCCAGCACATCAAGCTACCCGAAACCATAAATTTTTCCCAATCAACTTTGAACCTTATGCTTTAGCGATAAAGTTGAAAATCTATTAAAGAAATTTGACAGATTGTAGTAGCTTGATGTGCTGGCGTCTGTACATACTTACAGTGGCCTCCAAAAGTTAGTTGACATTTTTTCACTTTAGCTTTGACACACAACATTATGATTTAAAATTCTAGTGATCCAAATGTTTGAACTGCTATAACGTTTTTATTGACTAACTAGGTGACCCGGCGAACTTCCTACCGCCATCTATCAAAATCATAATCCTTTCTCAAGATTTATATTATCATCAAAAAGCCTTTCCATACAATATGTAAGAGAAAATGAATCATTTTTTTTTCCATTAATTTTCCCATGTTTGGTGTAACTATGAAAAAAAAATGGTGTAACTAACCCGACTTTGATTTATACATAAAGAATCAACTACATTTGGCTTATCATGTAAAATAATAATAAAATAATCCCTTAGGAGTACCTGTTTTTTTTTATTTCAAAACATAATGTAGTATCACAGCTAAAGTGGAAAAATGTCAACTAACTTTTAGAGGCCACTGTATATAAAAAAAAATGAAACACTGATCGTTGGTAAGCGCATCACATGAGAGCGGTTGGACCGATTTAGCTAGTTTTTGTTTTAAAATGTTCGTAATAGTCCAAATTTGGTCTTTATGCTAAGAAAAATTGGAAATTTGAAAAATTCTGGAAAATATGATAGTGTTTTTTTTTATGAATTATTGAAATTTGGATAGGACAACGTCTATCGAGTGGTATATAAATATAATAAAAAGAGAGTGAGAGTTTATTTAATGGCACCTGTCATGAAAAAGTGACAATTCTGCATTTAAAAAAATAAATATGTTGCATTGTCAGATATATTAAATATACCCCTGGCCCCCTGGTCTCCTAAGAAGAAAGAGCGTGTAGCTTCTCCATATTTAAATCGATTTTACAGTTTTTTTTATTTATTATCTCTATGTATTGCTGTGCCTTTTTTTGAAACTTTATTATTTGTTCGAAAATTTCTAATATTAGGCATCATCCCTATTCTAACGTTATAAACAAACGAACAGCTTTGAAGTTCGAATAGTTATATATAGGGACTTATATACCCACATGGGGAAACTACTTGAGTATGTCATCCGAATATAAGACGGGCCAAATATAGGGCACATAGTCATAATACATGAGGTAGCACGATAGGAATAAAGGACAGGCATAATAAGGATTCAGGACGCACACTGACGATCGCTCTCTGAACGAATTCGGAGAACATACGTAACGTCGTTTGTATAATAACGTCTACTATAATATCCTGGTAATGACAATGAATTTTCTTGAATAATGGTGTCGAGAATGGATGCATAGAATGGGTTTATATCCACATGACTCTTATCTGGTCACTGGTTTCCTGCATTATTTACAAGACTGACCATAGGTACCAGTCCCGGCTCACAATAATCAACCGAGGAACATATCTATAAAAATAATTGTTTGCAGACCAGCCAAAAATCGTATGAAGACAGTAAAGCTAAACAACCCATAGGAAATGGTTACGCCGGGGCTCGTGGCTGAATAATAACAGCCGAACAGGTCGATCGATCAGGTTAAGCTACGCTTGCCGCGGTTGGTCTGTGGATGGGTGACCATCTTTACATACAGAGATCCCTCCATGCCTCGGAAAGCACGTTAAGCCGTTGGTCCCGGCTGTCATTCGTGGATCTTTGACAGTCGTTACGGAAAGTCAGAAGCCCGAAAGTCTGACAACCAGTCTTACCAAGGAGTATCGTATTACCCAGTAACTGGGTTGTGGAGGCCAGATAGGCAGTCGCTCCATGAAAAATACGGGTACGAGTTCGACTGGAAGCCGACCCCAACATAGTTGGGAAAAGGCTAGGCAGATGATGATGATGATGAGAAAATGGTTATGCAGATAAAAGGGAAATTAACATTGCACATACGGCCTTAATTTGATTCTCAAACATTCAATGCCCTTTAAACTGCACGAAATCTTTTCGAACTTACATCCTCCTCAATAAACGTACATCCGACGTAGACACCAAGCGGTAATTTCACAGAAGGAAAATAATGCATTGTCGGTATTACGGGGACCGTGTTGGCAATGTAGATCGTTGAATCCCTGAAGAACGCTGACGGTAGAACGAACACAGCGCGTAACAAATCGACCTCTATAAAAGCCAATTGATTCGAGACCTTAGCACAGCGACACACCGGCTAAAATTACGCGACGAAAGTTTAGCTGGCAACACATCAGGCGGAAATTACGTCGCCTTTGACGTAAGCGTAAAAATCGATCGGCCGGAATTTCTACCTTCTATGCAGTTTGGAAAAGAATAACGATGTATAATTTTCGCCATGGTGTGTTGCATTGCAGGCGTAATCAACTGATTTTCAAAAATACGCAACGGATTGTTAACGCCTGCAAAGCTTTTTAAGATACCTGCAGGCCGAAATTACGTCGCATAATTTTCCTCGAAAACGCAGCAAAATTTCTGCCCCGTAAATTTCGTCAAGTATGTCGCTGGACTTAAAATAACATCGAGCTACTAATTCGTGTAGAGTGAACTGAACGACTTTTATCCGAAGCTCTTTATCTCGACCCGTATCGTTGTTGAACGAAGCCGGAGGGTTCAATCTCTTAGAAACACACGTTGTTTTAGTAAATCTTTGGGTTAAAGAAACACTGTTTCTTAAGTCGGAGGGTTTTATAGAGCAATTGACTTTGAAATTGAGAAAATTGATCAACTATTGCACATTTACTGTAGACGTTCTTGGAGAATAAAGGACATAAGAATAAAATATGAGACTTTTGAGGAGCATACCGATGTTTTGCGTACCTACCTAGTTATGTGGGAAATGAGAGTGGGACAATTTTTTTAATAAAAAATTATACAATAGACCATTTTAATAAATCAATTATTGTTTTAAAAAACATAGGAGGTCACTCATATTTACACAAAAGATCTTAAGCCCATTCAGATAACTAAGCGTTTAAAATCTTAGACGCTCCAAAAAAGGCCCACTTACCTACAAATTAAACGTCACCCATTAAGAACTATTAAGAAATCCCATTTCCTTCCAATTCACGACGCCTGACGAAACGACCTCTCGCCTGGCCGAATCTGCCGAGTGGCCACTAATTATAAGCCATCATTTATTCAACGGGGCATTTTCCGCAATCAGCCAGCCCTTTTACCTAAATACGGCAGACAAGAAGGATGAATTGTTTACAGTATTGTGTGTGACGTAAGAAGCTTTGGTACGTAGATTTTACTGTTTGACATCGGAATCGGAAAGTAATTTGTTTTACAATGGCTCAACTTTTGTCTCGAAGTTTAATTGCGAAAGGAAATCACAATCGTTTTTTTTTTCTTTTTGACTGTTCAATAACGTTCTCTGATTTTCAACATTCTCGGCACAGATTGCCAAAAAAACTATTTCGGAAAGATACTGCAGAATTGCCGAAATTACAGTTGTAGCCGCTACCGCGTACTTATTTTTTTATGTATTTGTAAAACATTTTAAAAAAGTTTATTCCCCATTCTTCTCCACATGAAACTACCTTTTGGAAACAGCGACTAGAATCAATTCTATTTTATTGTAAATTTTGATGTTCAAAAGTGCGTTTTATGGGACTATTTTTGGAATAAATTATTTGACTTATGAACGCTACGATCGCGTATTCGCGTGACGATCGCTTTTGGTTAGGATGCGGCCTTAGCCTCTATTCCAACATAATGCGTTATTAGCAAAGAAGATAAACTGACATTACACCTCAAAATAAAATCTTCTGTCTTCTGAGATTTTAGCCAGAATGTTAAAGGTACAACCAAATATTCTCTTCTTTGCGTCCCGATGGCAAAAACAACACGAAAAAAATATAATAGTTTTTTTTTTTTAATATATACCCAAAATTCAGCAACGCCAATACCCTTCGCTGACACAGCCATTAGGCCATAGACAGCCATTAGATTATTATCTAAATATTCATTCAGCATAATAATTCCACTATGAGTAAACTTGAACATAAAAAAGAAGTCAGAAGCCCAAGAATTATTTCCAAACAACAAAGAACATAACTGCAAACAGACTGAGCTTTGTGAAGAAACAATATTCTACCACAAAAGGTCCGCTCGGGAGAAAAACGTTACATTTTTAATTAAATTAAAACGAACATCGTTACTGTATGTAGGTTAAATTCTTTAACTAGTGAACAGGCAACAACAACGTTTTAAAACTCCAGTTAAAATTGTACACATTAATATAACTCGTTAAGTAAATTGTAAAGGCCAGATCAAAATAAGTACACACGGCGACATATTAAGAGGACTACATGACCTAAAGCGCGGTCTTTGTCGGACTGCATAGAAAAGAAAGAGAAGCGCGATGCCACAACGCTGGTAATTTAATGCAAAATATGAAGCAATTATCGATTTACGAAAAATCTAGTGTTTGGACAAAAAAACTAAAACACTATAGTTTTAGTATGTTGCTTGTAGAATAATCTGACAAAAAATTATAATGATTGTATGTATATTAGTATGAATTTTGTTCTAAAAAAAAAGTTTTTAGAGGTATCTTCATGATTTTTTTCTATCGTACCAAATAAGTTGTATTATGTATTCAACACACTATCTTCCTCGCATTTATCCTGAAGAATATCATATATTTTTTTGAGTTTTTTTACTGTAGTTTATCATATACTTTTATTGTTTCTAAATCTTGCGTTTTTTGCGTTTAGGTCTTCTAAGCCCCTTAAGCAATACACCTCGCATTGTATAAGTTTTTCGTACAATGAGAACTCAGCTCGCCGATGTTGGCGATAAGTCTGCGAGGCTGAAGTGGGACTGGGTGTGTCACACTTATAGGATGCATGCAGACAGATGGTCCAAACTCGTCACACAGAGGGTGCCTGAAGACTAGCGTCGTCACTGAGGCAGGCCTAAGAAACGCTGGTGTTAGAAAAAAAACAACAGACTTAAAAAAAAACTACAAAGTGATAAATAACTTTAATTTCGGAAGTCGGTGTCGTTGGTTCCGCATTTTCGTTTTTTGACACCGACTTCCGAAATTAAAGTTATTTATCACTTTGTAGTTTTTTTTGAAGTCGGTTGTTTTTTTTTGTAAAAAAGTTTTTATTTTTCACTTTTTAGTTGTACCTACTCCACACAAATTAAAATAACACTAGTGCATTGAGGAATTGAAGACACCGACTAGAAGAATCATCAAAATTCGCATAGAAATGCCGGAGATGCAGTACATTTATGCATATAACATTGTATATAAGAATAATTATATAATGTATTATATACTAAAACCTTCCTGAAAGTATGTAGATCACATTAGTGAAAGAATTATCAAAATCGGTTCATAAGTTTTTGAGAAAATCGCGGACAAACAAACATACATACATACATACGGGTCGAATACAGAACCTCCTTTTTTGAAGTCGGTTAAAAATGGGGTAACATCTATAGTGAAAGTCTATATGTATACATTACCTAAAAATAAAGCTTTAAAATATCAGAATAGTTACTGGTTATTTAATATGTGTAAAAGTAACTATGAATATGGTATGTAGGGAAAGGATTTTATAAAATAAAGCACAGAAAGCCAAGCTAGACATTTATTTCAATTTAGGCTTGTCAGTAATTAATCAGAAAGCTAGTTGTCCGTTCCAAATCCAGGTCATCATGGAGAAGAAGGACAAGAAACTCCATGGTAACAGTATTAAAGTATTTTATCAACAAATTTCTTATTATCTTATTATTGCCATAAATTTATCGTTATTTTAAAAACAATTAATTCTATCTCTTGGATAATGGTCCAAGAGAACTCAGAATAACAGCAACACAATAACAATAGTAAAACAACAAACATTTTAAAAATAATATAGTATAGTATTTTAAATAGTAATCAGAAATAAAATAACTTAACTTTCACCTGTAGGCCGGAGCTCCGTTCTGATCGATGTCTCGAACATGAATGGCCTCTGCTACTCGGAGCTCCCCCTTTTATAGACGTGAACAAACAACTTTGATGTTTCTATCTACCGTCATCCATAATATCAACGACATAAAAGGTGAATATCCGTTTGGAATATTTTCTATGTTTTGCTACATTATTCCTTAATATTTTAACTAATAAAATGTTTTAGGTTATGCAAAACATTACTATTTTATCAAGTTTTAACAGTAAAATGATAAATAACAATACCTATAATTAGGATATAATCTATTACTGGCGTGACGATTTGGACTCGTTTCTAACCGATTGGACGGAGAAGGCACAGGACAAAGAAAAGTGGAAAAATATGGCGGAGACTTTTGCCCAGCAGTGGGACAATATAGACTGAGGAAAAAAAAAGAGAAGTCAGCCGTGCGTACTAACTACAACATACAAGGAATACTTGGTACCATCTTTGTATTCATAATTCACTAAGAGTTCGTGAGTTTTTCCATTAGGAATTTCTCAATAGCAGCCCGGAGTTTGGAAAGCATGTTAAGCCGTATGTCCTTCCCCTGATCTCCCTCCGGTCGTATCGGATTGCTGTCCCATCGGATTATGAGCGAGGGAAGAATATCTCCCGCACCGAAGGCCTCCGTTGAGATTGGCCGCCATGGCGGAAATACGGTTCGGAGGACTATATTTTATAATTCTTCTGTACGTATGTCACTTTGATGATTTTTTTAAGTGTGTTTGAGTGGATCCCTGGATGATTAAGATTCACAATTGGACCCGGTAGGTGGCTATTCGGGTAGGACAATATCTGTCAGGTCCGTTAGTTACAATATGCAAAGTGATAAGGAAAAGTCTTAAGAAAATAGCATATTTAAATTTTATGTATTTTTTTTTTCCAAATTTTATGTATTTTCTCCGCTCTTCCTCTTTATGGAAGCAGCCACACCTTTTGGACAAAATCGATCACATTATTCGCAGTACTCTTACATCCATTTTAAATGTGGCTTTGGACGACCGCGCGTGGCTGCAAGCCACACTACCCATTCGTTTTGGCGGGCTCGGCGTCCGCAAAATTTCTAGTGTAAGCCTACCGGCGTTCATATCCTCGGTCCACAGCACAGAAAAGTTAACCACACGAATCTTGATTCCTGCTCAGGTTGACTCTGAAGTGCCGTGTTTGACTGATGCGGTGAACGCCTGGAAGATGGCTTGCCCGGACACGGTACAGCCCGAAAACCCGTCTTCCCAGAGACAGTGGGATGAGCCGCTTTGCAGGTTGGTACGGAATAAACTTATTAATACGTCCACCAATACTGCTGAGCGTGCCCGCCTGCTGGCTGTGGGTGAATGGGAGTCGGGCCTTTGGCTTCAGGCGCTACCGTCACCTAACATAGGCACTATGCTGGGTGACACCACATTCCGGCTCGCTACATGTTTGCGTCTGGGCGCTCCTTGCGGAGCTCCACATCGCTGTCAATGTGGTGAAGCAGTCGACTGCCTCGGACACCATGGCCTATCCTGCAGCAAGAGCGCTGGTCGGATGGCACGGCACGCCAGCATTAACGACATCATCCGTCGGGCTCTTGTCACCGCCGGGGTGCCAGCTGTTTTAGAACCCAATGGCTTGGCACGTGACGATGGGAAGAGGCCAGATGGAATGACAATAATGCCTTGGAAGTTAGGTAGGCCTTTGGTGTGGGATGCAACTTGTGTCGACACCCTCGCGCCATCCCATCTTCCTAGCACGGCGGGCTGTGCTGGGGCGGCTGCTGCAGGAGCAGAAAACCTCAAACGGCGCAAATATAACAACCTTTTTGGGAGTTATATGTTTGAGCCGTTTGGGGTTGAAACTCTAGGGCCTTGGGGCCCGAGTGCTCATCGAATGTTTCGAGACATCGCCAAGCGGTTGGTTGACTCTACACGTGACCAGAGGGCTGGCCTATTTTTAGCCCAAAGAATAAGCATTGCCATCCAACGTGGTAATGCTGCCAGCCTTTTGGGCACTTATCCCATTGACAGCGATGCGGACGAATTTTTTGATGCCCTATGAGCTCTTGTCTTTTTTTTTTTTTTTTTTTCCCTTTTTTTTAATACACTTGTATATAATATATATATTTTAGATTGTAAAATACTTCCTATAGATCATTATATTAATAAATATATACTAACAATGATAAAGCATTCATAAAGTAAAATGTGATTACTTTATTGCTAATTGGAGAAAACATTTTAACATTAATCTACCTAGCAACAACATCAGTAGGTAAAATATAAGTTGGCATAATTTTACGTGACTCGAACTGAGTTTAACGACCTTCTTTTTAATTGAGTAAGTTGACGAATAAGTCAACTAAAGTGGCCTATTCCATATCCATTATACATTTGAAAACAATAAATTTAAAAATACAGATTACTAAAAAAAATCTGATGGATTCTTTATTTCTCACCTTTTTCTGTTAATCTAAAAAGCAATCATTTCATTAATAATACTAACATATTGAACCTCAACTAACAGTAAAAACAACTTTAAAAATACAAAAAGAAAAACCTAGGTATAGCTCAGAAAGCTCTCTCTATTATCCTATTGCAATTAATCCCGTCAGTCCGCTAACTCTTTTGCCAATAAACGGAGTTCCGTAGCGAAACTGTAAAACCCTTTTTACGGCATCGCGTCGCAATGGCTTAGCCGAGTGCTGATAAGGCGAAAGATTAACTTTTAGATCGTTACGATGTTTTTCTTTGTAACATTTTAAATGAGAAGTTGTCTAAGGATCCATCGGGTGAACGATTAAGAAACGATAGAATTGTTTGAGAATGTGTGCAAGTCTATACCTGAGCAAGTGTCTTTCAACCTCTTTTAACGATAATTTTAAAGAAAATAATCTCATTTTTTTTGTCGTGATTTAGCAGCTTGTTCAGCTCGGTGGACAAATAGGTACCAAACATTTTACTGAAGAGAAGGTTGTTGGACGCAGTACGTACCGAGCGGTCTACACTACAGAAGACCACATAACGTGGAGACGCATCGTATGTGGTCACGATCCTCAACATTACGGAACGATGAAGAAGAGAATATTTTAATCCGAAAACACCGTATGGAAAGAGCCGAAGACCCCTTCATTGAATGAAGGTTACTTCTTACAATAAACAAACTATTCATTCCACTATCATACGCGTAATTCGAGGCAAACATGCCATCCTACCAGGGGTTCCCATCATTTCGCGTATTCTCATAGAGTCATATAACGTTCACCCATCCTGTTCCGTCAGATGCCAGCTTACATAAATCGTGGGTGCTGATTTATGTCGGACACCGGTAAAGTCATGTCGTGTCACAGTGTAAAAAAATATAAAAAGAAAGGGCTCGCTTTGTTAGCTAAATCACGACATACTGGGTAGATGTGGAGCTAGTTTTTTTGTTTTTTTTTTGTTTAGGTTAATGTGGTCTGTGACATTATCGTCATGTAGTTTTCCGTCATGAATTGCGATTTTATCGTAAGCCTAGACTAGTTTAGTGGTGTAGTTTGATTCTTTTTTAAGAAAAACTACATTTGTGCTGGATTAGTTATCTTTTCTTTTCTTAGAGAAACCCTAGAATTAAACAATTGTTCGTTTTAAAAATCTTCTAACGGCGATATTTCAATCTTCAGATAATTTTTATTTGAGGATTAAAAATTGCGATTTGTCAGCTTTTCTATAGAAAAAAATGTTAGACTGCCATATTTTTTCTACAGTAAAAAGTTACCTGACTATGGAAAAGTCGGCCCTACGAAATATTCATCCTTGTATTCCAGAGGTGCTGTCAAAATACGAAACAATTAACTTAAAATTATTTTGACAAAATTTAGGGGTTTATTAATAAACGACACAATGGCAAAGCACTTAAAAAGCGTATTTACGTTAGGAAAGCATTGACGAAAAAAAAAAGTACCAGTTTCGTCGATGTTTCTCCAAATGAGGGACATGATAAATTAATGTTACCTCAAATGTAGCAGAAGCCTCTTACCGCCTGAAAATACCCTTTGAAGTCATCTCCGTGAATATCAAAGTGATTATATACCCTCTCATTCTGCTGATCCCTTCAATGAGGGAAACCCATTCATAGTTTCAGTCATTAATAGATTAATTATTATCCCCATTAAATTATATTATGGTTTATAGGCTGATAATGCTAAACACAATGGGTTTCTTACATGTTGACATTACTTATAACAATTATTGACGTTATAGAAGTGATATACGAGTAGATGAGGGCCTGAGGGGCATGTGACTAAGTAATAACAGCCACACGAGTCGATCGATCAGGTTAAGCTACGCTTGCCGCAGTTAGTCCGTCGATGGGTTACCATCTCACCATAGGTACGTCAAGCCGTTGGTCCTGGCTGTCATCTTTGGCAGTCGTTACGGGTCGTCAAAAGCCCGAAAGTCTGACAACTAGTGTTACCAAGGAGTATCGTATTACCCAAACTGGTTTGTGGAGGTCAGATAGGAAGCCGACCCCAACATAGTTGGGAAAAGGCTAGGCAGATGAGATGTATGTATGAGACCAACGGTTTAACGTGCTCTCCGAGGCACGGAGGGGTCTCGGTATGTAAAGATAGTCACCCATCCACAGTCCAACCGTGTTTTATCCACAGACCATTAATTAAACATACATACATACATAAACAAACCCCTTCTTCCCATGGGGGTAGGCAGAAACTTAAAAATATTCAGATATTTCAAAATGTCCAACTTTGAAGACATACAAATCAGAACATTACGTAGTTGTAAACTTGAAAACTTTCCGATTCTCCGAAGACCTTTTATCAAAGAATCGCAAGCTTTTGTAATTTGTACCTAAACAACTATTCATTCAAGAACTAAACTAATTAGGATTAGAGAGGTAGCTAAAACCAAAATATGGCCGCCAATTTACCTACTCTTTTACAAACAATATCAAAATAAACAAAGCGCACAAACTGTTGTTCTCTTCATTAAACTTACTATCACGAAAATCTCTCAGCAACTAATATTAATAACTATAATAAAACTAGTAATAACGATTTTAAAGTAAAATTTACTAGAACAGGGGATACGGCCTTTCAGTACTAGACTCATAATTTTCATAGTAGGTATCATAAAATCGAAGCGTGATTTGAGAACATTAATATGAAATAATTCTGTTTATAGTAATGACTGTGTTTTGTAATAGTTGTTACACACGTTTTGTTTAGAACCCTTTATTTAACCCTTTGTGTAGTAATTTATTTTTATTAAAATGATGTACTACTATACTCCATTCGAAATAAGATTAGACATTTAAATAAACCGTTTTTTACAGTCCGTTCAACCGATTTTGCCTTCTATACCTATTCCTCTGTAGACATAAGGATGGTATTAAAAGCAAAAAAGATGTTACAATACCAGCTGTGTACTGCAGCTGCCATATGTCATGCCAGCAACGCAATATAATTCAAAATCAGTTGAACGGACTGTAAAAAGGGTTTATTTAAATGGCTAATATTATTTCAAATGGAGTATAGATTATTTCATTTGACTACTATTGTCCGGCCGTTGAGGGAATGCGTTCCTGACACCTGGCAGTGCGACAATTCTAGTAAGTAATAAAGATCATTGCAAATTCGCAAAACACGTAGATTGTATAAAACTAGAACGCATTCTTAAAGCTGCCAGTATCTATAAGATATTTCTCTATTCATTTTCAATAATTAAAAATTGCTGAAATACCCACACGAAAGCATTCTTGGGATATAATACATGACCTTTAGCCAACATAACAAAGAGATGAGAAACAAGTGATTATTATAAGCTGGTATTTTGCTAAAAAGTATGTTTTCATAATTAGTCTTATGCTAACAATATTATTTAGCTTATTATCGTACGGGTAACAAGGTTTACCTAATAATTTACAGAAATGTTATCGTATTCTCTGTCTACATTATTATTGAAAACCTGGCCATATCCTCAGGCCATACTGAGACAATATCTTTCCATAATATTATTATAAATATATTGTAAAGAATTTATAAAATAAGGGATGGTTATTCAGAGATAATTCTTTATAATTTTGACGCTTTCATGTTTACGGGAGGAAAAATAGTGAAGTAAAAAAGTTTTTTTTTTTAACAATGTCAAATTGACATATTAAAATGGAACTGATGACAGCTACTAAAGTTTAAAACGGTGTCGCACCTATGAAAACCTGAAATGAGTGGTTAACGTTGTCGATCTGCAATACCAGGGTTATCTAAAAAAGACAAAGTTGCTCTTGCATTATCTAGGTGTATCTATATCTGTGTTAGAATCTCACAATATGAAGTTAAACATTCCTAATAGAGAACTAACACAGCACGTTTAGTTTCGATTGTAACTGCATCAGCTATTCCTACAATCAGTAAATCAAAAACAATGACTAGGCACAGCGATGTTCAAACCGCACAATGAGTACAACATTCCAATAGCTCGCTGTGCGATTGTTAAAGCTGCCCATTTTACAATCACCTGCCAATTTTGAACTTTACAGCATTTTTCGCCGTCAGAATAAAACAATTTTAATTTATTCCCTCCCAGTCCATTTCTCTTTGCGAACACTAAAGTGCAAATGAATTTATTCATTTAATTCAATTCAATTCTTTGGTGAATATTTGTTGCAAAGTTGACTGTGAAATGTTTAGAGAAATGTGTGGTATTTATCAAGATTATGGATTTAATTTGCATTCTGGTTCAGGAATATTGCTTTGTTTAATTTAATCAAGTTTTTGCTATGAAAAACTTTACTTTATGACAGAAAATTCTCTGCAGAAATTCTATCTTACGTTGCCCGTTGTCCTATTTAAATGTCCTGCACCTACACAGTTGGTTTTCACATATGAATATTATTACCTCAATATTTGGTTTCCGTAATTTACATATTAAATTGTTGCAAGTCTTTGTGGAAAGCCACAGAAATTCCAGCTGACTATATATTGCAGAGATGTAAGATTCAATGCATTCTATTGAAAATTGAAACCTAAGCTAGGAGAATTCGATAAAATCGCCTCGGCTTCAGCCGAAGACAAGATCTCAATTCTTTCCCCAAGAAAAAAATACATAGGTATCGACAGTATATTCTTCTTTAGAGATCTTGTTTGATAAACAAACACATAATTCGCATCAATAACAAAAAGGTACCAGGTTTGGGTGAACTTTTAATCTCTGTGAGAAATATTTTTTCGAATTAAGTATCACTTTCACTACGTATTATAAAACAAAGTCCCTCCGCCGCGTCTGTCTGTCTGTCTGAACGCGACAAACTCAAAAATAACAGAACGAATTTTCATACGGTTTTCACCAATTAATGAAGTGATTCATGAGGAAGGTTAGTTGTATAATTAATTAAGATATTGTGTAAATTGGCTGAAATATAACAATGGTTGTTGAAGATATCGGAAAAATTCATGCCGACTTCGAACTTTACTGGCGACGAAAACAATTTATTACGGAATTATTGATTAACACATAGGATATTTTTTATGGGATACTTTCCGACCTGAACGCGGGCGAAGCCGCAGACAAAAGCTAGTAAAAAAAAAGTTGAATCTCAAAATCGGAATCGCAGTGTTATAATCGTCATCTATCTCCTGCCTATATCCCGAGTCTCACTCAGCGTGACTAAGATATTTGCTAAATAAGGCACTTCAAGAAAAATATACTTTAGGTACATTGAGTTTGTCATAGAGGCATCTGGATATAATATAAAAAGAAATCGAAATTCCAGAGGCCAGAGGTCTAATGTAAGCTCATATAGTAATTTCATATTATTATAACGAACCGATATATTACACTTCATCTTGGACTAACTGGAGCATTCCGTTACCAATAATAGTTCCGATAGGTACCGAACTAATTTAGAAATTAATATTGCATCCATATGAAATTGTCTGTAAAAGTATAATTCTATTTTTTTATAAACGAGTCATTCGTTCGTAGTTCTAGACTTTCTTTGAGAGAGAGATATAAAATGTTAGAAATGTTTATGCCTATAAATGCAGTCCACGGAAAGGGAAAAAACTAGAGAAGAACAACTTTTTCCTAAAATATTCGAGTATAGAAATAAGTTAAAAAAAAAACAGACGTGTCTGTTCTCTAGTGAAAATAATATACTACTACAACTTATTATTCTGAAAAAGCGATAGCTCGATCTGTTCTCCAAAATAATAATAAAACTATTGAAAGCCCACAAATACTGATAATTACAATAAAAATCAAATGGAATTATCTGCTTAATTCACATCAAAATAAACAACGTGTCCGTGTAATTGACTCACAGAGCCTCAACAATGATCGAAAATTCCACTCTGCTACGGATTTAATTCCGGACGCATGGTCAGCCGGAATACGTAAGCATTGAGCAGATTACATAAAGGTTTAGCGCAACTGCAAAATAGGTAGTAACAGAAGGTCGGTTCAGTACAATGAGCGAAATCGCACGCATACATGGAACGCTTCAGCGAGTGCAAGCGCACTTGCGACTGGTATTTGTTTGAGGTCTCCGTACGTACGTGTGTATCTGAGCGTGCGCTTGTTTTCGCTCGCTGTACGCAGGCGACCTTCTGTACCTATGTATTATATGGCACAACTACGTTGCTTTGTTTTGCTCTCGACATTACTGTTGCAACGAAATTCCAATTTGCACCGACATTTGCAGATCGGATTCGCAGTAGTAACAAAATTGATACTGTCGGGGAAAAAGTTACAAAATGGAAGCTTGTCAAAGGGTTTAATGTTTATATGTTATAATACTTTAATAATCCGTCAAGTCTTGACGTATCTGTTACCACGACTATTTACGAGAACCCTTACCTAACGCGGATTAATAAGACAGTATGGCAAATTTTATGGCAGCAAGAAGTCGCAAACAAGAGCTACAAAATATATTAAATATTTCTCTAATAAAATATTCCTCGCTTCATGAATAAAGTTTATCATTTCGGAAAAATAGCAAACGTTACAAAAAGGAATAATAGTTAAAGGAATAATGTCTGTTAGAATAATAATGTTCAACGTTGCTCAGTACTCCGTTGCTAATTGAGAGCAGACGTAATAAATACAAGGAAATGTAATTTTTATGCTTTTAAATAAATAGGAAAGGGCATCGTGGAAGCCATTAAATAAATTGGAAAGCGGAAATTAAACTAAACAAGGTATTAATCTAATTGTCGCCCGTTTATAGCTCGCTTTTGTTTGAAAGCATTCATATTACATTTTTTTTAATGTTGTTAGTTAGCTCCTCAGGGTTTTACGTCAGCAATGCTTAGTCAGCAAATTGTTGAAAGTTATTCCTCCTATCATAAAACAATACATAAACAACTGAAAACTAGTGATAGCTTAACAGCTATAATGTTAGGCTGACCAAAGCGAGGTACTGAGTTTGAAGCTTGTGCGACACTACTGAAATAATTTAGTAAAGTAGTTTTTTTTTTTTATCCGAATGGGCCTGCTTCTTACTTCGATCTCGCCTGATGGAAAGCGATGGATGAAGGCTATGATGGAACGAGCGTGCCCAGAAGATGCCTGTTCACTCTTGCTTTGAAGGCAGACGGGTTAAATGAGGAAACATACACAGACGCTGGCAAGGTTAATTTTTCATGAAAATACTTACTACAATCATTCAAAAGCATTGAAAAATCTCGGATAAAAGGAAATAAAACATTGTGCTCAAGAAATTCATTGCGAGATATTCATTCAGAATCGTTTCAGCATTTCAGAACGGGCTACCTAATGAAATTTGCATTCAAGTAAAATGCAAATATACGGTAACAAAATAGGATTTAATTTAAATTCACGCAAACCTTAACAGAATCAATTATATACAGTGGATTAATTGTACCTTAACCGTTCCTGTAGATTTTATTACAATACTAGCTGCGCCCCGCGGTTTAACCCGCATAACTTTCGATCCCGAGGGAATATCGGGATAAAAAGTAGCCTATATATTAATCCAAGGTGTCAGCTACCTCCATACAAAATTTTATCAATATTGTTTAGCCGTTTGAGCGTGAATAAGCAACAAACATATACCTACCTAAACACACACACAAACTTTCGCTTTTATTATATTAGTGTGATTTATAGCATGGGTCTACACCCTTGCAATAAAATCTATTAGATTAGGCATCGTACAAAATGAAAAGCCTGTCTAAGTGTATTTGCAATATACCCGAAGGTCGTGTTGAGCACGAGATCTGTGATTTTTTTTCATTAACAACCTACAAAGAATTTCTACGCAGGAGCGTTCAGAATCACGATTTGAATAGTTACAGTTACAGGTTGCGCGTCGTTATCCCTGCCACCCTGTAAAGCCGTAAATGGTGAAAAGTAGATTTACTGTACAATTCTGTTTATCTACACCCATGCTATAAATCCTCTATAAAAGTTTCTGAAACAGTTAGCTTATTGCCAGCATTAAAACAGCATGTGTCATAGTAACCATAATATCATCAAAACGAATGTTATAATGTTGTACCTACTAATTTCATTATGCAACTCCTTTCCTTTTTCGATCCCTTCCTTACTCATCAAACAGCAAAATTCTCACTACTCAATTCGTGGTATTTTTATGAATTTCAAAAAAAGAACATTGTCATGCACACGCGTTTCATTAACACCAGCGCCGTAATTTAAAAAAAAATCTTATGTGGTATTTGAATTCACATCCTATCCCGCCATTTTTGTTCGATATTAGTATTCGAAAAATGTATTAGGTACTTTGTTGTTTACAAAAATGAGTGACACAAGCTTTGATACTCAGCAATTAATCTTGCCATATATTTACATAGAGTTCTAACAACACTGTACAAAACTCTATAGTTTCAGAACTTTTTATAAAGGATTCATATCATGGATGTAGATAAAGTCTTGTGTGCAACTGTGTCACATAAATAACCATTACCCCTTCAGTAAACAAAGTCGTGATGTTAATCTACTCTACGGCACTCCAAACTGATTTATGCTAATCTCATAAACCACCTAATAACAATCCACATAACATTCCAACCTGCTAATTAATAACCGTAACACTAATTTACCTGGATCTTAATTATGTATTAGATGGACTAAGTTAATTTATTAAGTTAATAATGAAACCTTCTTGGGAGATAATTGTCCAACCGTGGCCTAATAAAAGAAATTAATGTGTTTACTTACTTCTAAAGAAAGAAAATACATTTATTTAGCACAAACTAAAAGACACACAATTCTCCAGATACATACATCAGATAAAACAGTGGCACTCTGGGAGTGCCGACAAAAGTGAAAACTTGAACAATTACGTGTGTATTTTTTGAATCGTCATATAAACAAAACACAAACAGAATACTTTGCCATCACTCACTGACATATCGGAATACATTAAAACCGAGTACATCCCGAGGACAGCCGAAAACATCCGAATGTAGCGTGGTGTCGGTAACAGTGTCGCGAGTTCAATGTTTTTTTCCCATCTCAAAAAATGCCCAACGCGCCTAAAGAAGTTTTCACTTCAAAATCAAATAAAAATATCGATGTAAGAAAGTACTTTGTAGAAAATGGAAGGGGGGGTTCTTCCTTTACGAAAATACTTCCTAAATTACACAGTACATACTGCGGTGCCATTCTATAAATATCTCAACGTGACTTAGGTGAAGTGTGCTTGAAGTGAACTGTCATCCCACCTGACAGCTCACTTCATACTCACTTCACATAAGTTTTCACGCTAACATTTTTATAGATTGGACCGACAGAACTTTTGTTTTTTTTTTTGTATTTTGTTTTTTTGTAAAATAATAGTGAAATTGAACACTTGATGCGCTAAGGCTGAGTTCAATGTCCGGATGATTAAGTTATTATAGGGATTTTCTATAATAAAATTCAGGGAAATCAGTGGTAACAAGTATTACACTGACACTGAAATAACAGTGCATCAGTTACTTATAGGTAAACACCACATGCATAAAACAATGAATCGGAGAAATAAGCTTGTAGTAATAAGCGCTACATCCACGAAGACGCGTCCCAATCTTCTTCCTAATCGATTATAATACAAGTGTGAAACATTCCGCTAGAGTTTTAGTTTTGTCGATACACAGTAATTACTTATTAGTGGGTAATTAGTGTCTATTAAAAAACTAAAACACTAGCGGAATTAACTAGCGATTAGTAAGAAGAGTGGGGCGCGTCCTCGTGGATGGCACTATCTATAATAATGAAAAATTGGTAACATCGGTAAAAAGTTACATTTAAATTAAATTAAAATTGACATTGATAGTAAGATAATGTTATGGTACCTAATGCTATATTAATTAGGACATCGACGAAATTTACAGCAACTAAACTACATCATAACAAAAACACTTTTAGCAGTTAAAAGAAGGCTTAAAACAGGCACATTCCTATTCAGTTACCATTCCAGTAAAACCACTATTTCACTCTCGTCTCTTAGGCAAGTACCTACGCAGATATTAAACCCAGTACATAATACGGAGAGACGCAATAACGCGCTCACTAGGAACTGTTGAATTGCAATCGCAGTCCGTAGCAATTCATGATCGAGATATTTCGAAATCGACTCCAACACTCGAAGCGACTACGAAATAGAGAAGAACAGAAGTTACATTGAACTAGAATATTCGATACAGGAATTACAGACCTTTCATAGTTATTTTACATCTCATTTTGCATCTCTGTCAAAATCACACTGATCTTTATACTTCTTGTAATAAGGTTGGTATTCGATTACTGCCACTGATATGTCTGTCAAAATCACAATGACCTTTATTCTCGTTACTATAAGGTTGCTGCAGGCTGTCAAAGGTAAAATATTTGTAAAAGACACCTCGATCCTGAAAATTGTCACTAAATAAGAGAACGAAGACAGTCACCCCAGTGTTAAATGAACTGCTAATAAAAAAATGATAAATCCGAAGCCAGTCATTACTACGTCGCCTAGAAGGAAATAAGTACACCAAATGGAATGTTGATGGCCTTCAAAAGGGCAGGTAAGTGTACACGCACCCGAGACACGTGTATGACAAGGCTAAAAAAGCGTAACCCGGGAAAGAGTAGCATGTGGTTTTCGCTTAGCCCAAAAAGGAAAAAGGCAGCGTGAGTTTATGAATATCTGTATTGAGATCGTGTTATTGTGTGGGCACTATTTACAGTAAAACTTTTACATCTATCTATTCGCTCAGTTTCCACCTTAGATAGTTTCTATTTACTGAATTCATGAACAAATTCTTACAACACCATATCATTGTAGACAATAACAGTGGTGCCATCTGTATTCACCCAGCGTTGCTTTTTCGTGGAAAACTCGCAAAGTTTTCACTTGCTGATGCGTGAAAATTCCAATAGATGGCGCTGTTCACAAAATAAATAAACGTCGTTCTTATACGTTTCACATAATAATAGCATCAACTTTTATGTTTAATCTACCCTTTTAAGTACTAAACAATAATATTGAAATCTAACAAAAACAGAATCTAGTCTAAAGACCAGTAACTTTACTTTTTTTTAGAGAAATATAACTAGGAAGATAGCTGTTGCTAACTAAAGACCCTCATTATTTCTTAGGAAGACACGTTAATAAACTGTGTGCCATAAACTATGTGCTCTGTGGGGAAATAACTGTAGATACATTAGGTACATTGTCCTTTCTCTTTATTACATACAGTGCCGATATCACGTAGTTTCAGTGGCTACGAATGTAAGCGAGAATTTATTATTCGGAGCCACAAGGAATTTATATATGCTTTAAATTATTGGGAATAACTAGTTATTTTCCGTTTGATTGAATTTGAAAGAATCATGGCAGGATTTGTGCAAAAAATTAGATTTTTTGAGAAGTTGGAATTCTAATTCTTATAATCTTGGGTGCCTAAAGAGTATCTTCAGGCATTTACAATATTTTTATAACCCCGCAATAACAATATAGTGTTCAAAGTAAATAGTTTAACGAGGAACTCACTATTTCAGAACGAAACGGCGGCTGTCAGTGTAAACAGCAGTGGTAAAGATATAAATCTTTAGATTCGCCCTACCGCGTCAAAACATAGTCGCGTTTTTACACCTCTAATACACAATAACACAGTGACTACACTTGATTGTCATAGAAACGTTATTTTATAATGTGTGAGATCACTCTTTACAGTATGGTCACGTTTTCTTGTGACTAAGTACGGTGAGGGCAAATCTAGCTATTTAAATCTTTAGGGGGCGGGGTTTGACTTAATGTCAAATATCTTTTTTTTTTATAAATACAAATTGGGCAACGAGATGAAACGAAAAACTGATATATTCATTCCGAAACATTTTAATGTTTAAAAAATATGATAAGTATACCAATCTACTCCTGGTAATGTATTCTCAACATTTGAAAAAATTTTGAATCCTCTAAATGAACTCTCTTTTTTTTTGTACAAATTAACGTAAGGATCTCGCCATGATTCTTTAGAAGAGAAAAATTTCTCAAATTACCGACTATTTAAATAGTCTATGGCTCTTTATTCAATGAATAGGTACGGTGGTTTGGTTGAAGGAGCATAAGGATTTGTATTATTGCTATCCTAGCTTTTTTTATTGCTGAATGGGCCTGCTCTTGACCTCGATTACATCTGATGGAAAGCCATGGATGAGGTATATGATAAATGCTTTGCCTACATTTTAATCTAGTGTTGGTGCAAATGAGGCTTGAGAATGGAGTGCAGAGGTAGACGCCCTGGCCTTGGAAAATAAATGGGACGATATTGAGACCATTTCCAGATGTGTTCCATTTTTAGGTGGGCCAGCACGTGAATTATATAAAGAATGGATACCAGTACAAAGAACATGGCCTACATTTAGAGAAGGTCTTTTGTCTTATCAGAATTTTAATTGCGATTACCACCGACATAAGAAAAATTCCAAGTAGGTAGTGAAGTGCTGAAGTGGGTATCTTTTGCTAATCTCGTCAAGTTTGTAAAGGAAATCGTACTGTAACGATGTTAGTAAATATATAATCAGTTTTTCCTGCTCATTGTTTCAGCTCACTTCATTCACTAAATTCAATGTTCTTCTTGTAACATCTCTCAAAAATGTATCAACGTATAAGTAAAAAATCAAAAATATGTGGCATCTATCAACCCGCACTGGGCCCGCGTGGTAGATTACAGTCTAATCCCTCTCACAGAGAGGAGGCCTATGTCCCAGCAGTGGAAACATTATAGGCTGATTATACTTATGCTATTAAGTATGTACAGTTTCAATCTTTTATGTAGGTGATCGACACATAAGTTTATTTGAATCACTCCTATTTAGTACTTACAAATAGCATGCGTTTGTTTCGTTTGTAATAAAGCATAATAAAACATTTTATTGAACTTTAAATATCAAAGTGTTAGATTCATATAAAATTATTTAATAAAATGAGAATTATATTTAAGTGAAGATAAATCGTGGATCAAATATTATGTGGATATTTAAGTACCTTATATTAATCACCTTAGTAATGTTTATGACTATTTATATTACAACTAGTTAGGCACAAAGAAAATACATGTTTAACAAAGATTACAGAAGGATTATTAATACCGTATCTGAATACGTGTTGTTCCTTGTATGAGATATATATTATATTATATAAATAGTTCCATTGAATGAACTACTTAGATATATTTTATGAATGGATTGACAGTGTTCCCCATTCATAAGACGAAGATTAGACAAAGTATAACAACATGTTGTTTGTTTATCTTCTTTGTATACCGGAATGAATGTACAATAAAATTATAGACAAGATATTACTTCTCGTTCCGTATAAATAATTAATTTAATCTACTTTTAAAATAATTATTTTTGCCGAGAGATTTGCTGTAATTCCTACTTCAACTTTCATAAATGATAGGAGAAAGAGAAAAAATTGAGCTAGTTTAAAGTTAATATTTTCAAACCATCGACCAATTGGAACCGTGCACTTAGCTTCTGACGTTTCATAAGTGCCCATGTAGGTTTATGTGAAATAAAATCTTTTGATTTGATTTGAAACATAGCCACTTTCATATTTTTCAATAATTCCGATGGCGTCTGGTGTCTGAAAGAGCGTAATTTATAAAACACGAAAAGCCTAGCTTTTTTTCTGTATAAATATTATGAAACAATCGAATTCAAACACACAAAATGTGTATTGACTATAACGTAACATCAACTGTCTTTTTGCGAATGACAATGATTGAAGTAGGTACGTGTTAGTCTTATGGTAGTAGGACAAAGTGATGTACCTGTGTTGTCTCTGATACACTTTAACAAAGAGTAAATAAATAACACGTGACTTGTATAAAACTTAATATTAAAACCTATACGTTCCCTTAAATATTTTTATAAATTAAATGATAATTCAATTATTTAATTACTCGTAAACAAACCGTTTAAATATCCCACGGTACCCCAAGCGGTGTGAGCTCACAATAAAACAATTTAGCTCGTATCATAAACTATAGCGATCGATCAAGTCATCGACGCGATACTGATTTCAGCACAAACATAACAAGCGCTGAAGCCAATCGGTGCTCTTGAGCAAAACAAGGCAGACGCCTAAACAAGCAGTACCTCGAAGATTACCGTACCGTCAACATTGTGCCACGGTTCCAATAACAAAATAATTTCAAAAAAGAACACTCGTATTTTAATAAAAAATACAGTTTTTTTTTTTTTTTTTTTTTAATTAGAAATACAAAAATGTTGTGTGAAAAAAGTTGATCACGGGATGTGAAATACAAGACAGGAAATGTATCGCAGAATAATTTTCGTATTCGCGATCTCAGTCGTCATCACACTACAGGTGAGTTTTTGTTTAGTTAAATTAAAGTTTTCTCGCTTTTACGGATTTCAAGATTTCAAGAAGGCTCGAAAATATAATAATTTAATAAGAAATTGATTTTTCTTCTTACTCCGTTATACAATCATGATTACAATTTTGCAATGTTCATTCACAATTTTTGGTTAAACTGTTTTTTGTTTTGTTTGCCGATTAGATTTTTATTAAATAAAATGACCAGAAAATTTATTTTTTAGCAACGCAAATCGTCTATTGTATTTTTACCTTTCTTAAAGAAACGACTTAACTCTGTATAAAAGTTAGGTAAACAAAGTTTTAATTGCCTACGGAACGTTTCATTTTTCATTGTTTGCCACATTGTTTATCTTTCATTCGGAAAAACAAAAGATTAGGAGTTTAAAAGTAGGTAGAATGTGTGTAACGAACATAGGAAACTGTACCATAGATTTCTGTACCAAGTATCGTAGGTGTGCATAAAAACGTAGCTTACCCTAACAAAACATGCCAATTTATCATGAAATCCATACTTCCATACTTATTATTAACTAGCTTCTTCCCGCGACTTCGTCCGCGTGAAATTTCACCCCCCCATTCACCCCCTTAGGAGATGAATTTTGAAAAATCCTTTCTTAGTGCACCCCTAGACATCACAAGGAACGTACGTGCCAAATTTGGAATCTCTAGACCCAGCGGTTTGGGCTGTGCGTGGTGCGTGGTGCGTGTGTGTGGTTTGGGTTTGGTTTGTCAGTCAGTCAGTTCTCCTTTTATATATATAGAAGAAGATAGATATTATAAATGCGAAAGTGTGTCTGTCTGTTACCTCTTGACGCTTAAACCGCTGTACCGATTTAGATGAAATTTGGTATAGAGATAGTTTGTGTCCCAGGAAAGGACATAGGCTAGTTTTTATCCCGATATTCCCACGGGAAACTTATGCGGGTGAAACCGCGGGGCGCTGCTAGTCCATTATAAATAATGGACCCCAGTAAAAATACCCTCTTTTAATTTACCATATCATCACGGTTGTAATCCCCAAATGGTTAGCCAGAGGTGTACTTATAGTACACCCACATTGACGACCATAGACCAAAGGGGCAGTAATCTCTTCCAGTAGTCTTTTAATCTTGTTCACTTAATTACCTTTTTATCGTTTTGTATCTTTCTCAAGTTTACAATTAAATTTTTTGTTGCTTACAAGTATTTAATTACACTACCTACTACATAGGCAGTAAAAATATAACTTTTATCATGTTATGACCTCACACCAAATATAAACACAAACTATTTTACGACTTTACTAACCTAAATGTCAAAACATTTCCTTCACATGAAACACTGTTAAATATGAAAGAAAATGTAAATAAAATATTGCGTAACTACATATATACTAGAATTTTTAAAAGTTAACCGCGCCTCATTAGCATTGCTTGTTACCGCAGGGATTAAAAGCCATAGCGTCAATGACGAGCCCAAACGAAAAAAAAAGTAAGTGGAGAAAAAGTTACATCAAAGAGTAAAGTAAAGTTACATAATAGAGATGGCCGTAATTTTTTGAATGAAGAACTTATCTTTGCTAGAGGAAAATTTGCAGAATGTAAAGCAGAATCATAATTGTGAAAGGTTCATGGTTTAAAAACAACGTGAATCAATCTGACTATGAGGTTAAGTTACCCTTGCCGCGGTCAGTCCACATATAGGTGACCGTTAATACCTATTTATGGGCTTTTCTTCTCTATCTCAGAAGGTAATAATGGGAACTTAATTTTAATATAGTAACGTATGCTGTTGGTATACCCAACGATTGTGTAACTCTTAATGTGTTCTGGGAAACGCAGGCGCCTATTTGAGAGACGCGGTATGTGAGTTAGGATGTCGTATCCTATGTATACAACCTGTATTAGAAAATTGTGGTCAAATTTAGGGTTGTAGTACAGACCATCAAACTGAACAACTTTCTCCATGGGACTAATATCGTAATCGCGACAAAAAATAGTAACAGCCCCATACAAAACTTCAATACCTACTCGACCAAAATGCATGGGATGGCTGATTATTTTTTCGATTACGATGTTGCTCCCTTAGAGAAAGTTGTTCAGTTTCATGATCTGTACCTCGCCCTTAAACTTGACCACATCTTTCTTATACATGCTGTACAAGCATGAGCTTTTTATTAGATTCGCCATTTAATTACCTAATGAGAAAGTAGATTCAGATAGAACAAAATCCAATCATAGTTGTCATTACCTGCTGTCATAAATACCGGACTAATCGATCAATAAAGATTGAGTTAATGAACTATTACTCGATAATAGAACCCATATCTGAGAAATAATGAAATGAAATGGTTAATTTTCTTGGTTAATGTCAGTCGGTTCTGTAGTCTTGACGAAATTATACAATTTTTAAGGTTCCGTACAAAAATGAAAATGGTAGCCTATATAGGGTTGCAAGGATCGATGCGCAATCTGTTATCATGGATTCAGTACATCATTCTAAATATCCAAGCGATGAAAAAGAAATGCTGTACAATACATTTTGACCGTCTAGGTGCACTTTTCTATGAAACAGCAGACTTTTTTATAACCGACGAAAAATTTCTACGTTCTAGAATCATGTACTGAATTAAAGTTTACATTTTGCGCGTCAATGTCCCGGCACCCTGTCTAATCTTAGTTTCTTGTATTTTTTATATTTGTTTGCCTTTGTAAAGAGTAGCCAGAGCTTTAAAATTTGTAACGCTATATTAGGGATTGAACTAGATTTGATTTCTGAAACCAATATTGTTGTAACAACCTGTTAGTAATGTCTTATGACAATCAGGCAGTTGTTCTACTATTCCTGTAAGATAACTAGCACTCAGGTATTAGTATTCCAGCTGATATCACCCAACATCAAAACTCTTGTTGTCCTTATTACTTGGCTCGTCTTGTACATTTATGACGTTTGAACGCAGCATGAATACATTGCTAAAATGTTTTAGGTAATTGCTCTCCAATACATTATACAAAATAGATCATACAATATTGCCGTAAGTACATAGTTTAAACAAATTTATACCATCCCGTGATTAATAATAATAGTAATTTATTTTGATGTATACCAATCTGTACCAGCTATCTGACTAACAAAAATATTTGTTCAGTTGTTTTCAAACAAATCGTTTGTCGAAGACAATAGATAGATGACTTCTATACGCAGGATTTTTGTTTGAATAACAATCTTATTCTTCCGGACTTTTCACAAAATTTTGTTATGTATTAATTGTATCATTCTTCCCAACAATCATTGTGATAAATTATTATAGGTATATCTCATTTGCTTTCTTCATTCTGTTTGTTTTAAATAACAATGGAGTTTCAAATTTTAATACTACCATAAGATTTAAAACAAAGTTAATAAAAGAAAGATGGTTACAAGAGCGTCTGCTACATCTCACATAAAATCAGGAGTCAAACATTTTACACTAGTTTTGTAACTCACGGCAAGAAATGTACTCAGTTGACGATGAAATAAAGTTAAAAGTCAGTGCCAATGATTGTAAATTACAATTAATTATAAAACAAAATCATCCATTAATTATTGATCAAAGAATAAAGTTTAGAATAACAATAAACCTTGCACAACAAATAAATAAAAGACTTAACAGTAAAACTAACAATCAACCTCTTTATTTTTCAGACGACAGATTTTCAAGATAACCTAATAAATGGATACCGGTCACTGATTGCGGACATTCAGGTCCGGACACAGAAATCCCGGGAGGACATGGACACACTAGTGTCCCAAATAAAGTTGCTCATGAAGAACGAGGCGGACAAAGCCATTAACTACATGACCGTGTACCTCGAACAAATATCTTTGTACTTCCAGGTAAAGCCATATGTTTTAAAATTGGCCATTTTGAACAGAACTTGGGCTACACGTTTCTCATATTTTATTAATTTCTCAAATTGGATGTTTGCTAAGATTTTGTTAGTTGAGATCGTTGAGATGCTGTATTATTTCAGAAGAAAATTGTCAGATAATAATTTATAATTTTGAATGTTGCCATAAAACTAAAATAATAATCACACCAACTCGCACTGGACTCGCGTGGTGGATAATGGCTCACTACGCTACACGGAAAGAAGGCCTGTGTCCCGGCAGTGGATATATTACAAGCCAAATATGATAGCATTACACCAATCATTCAAAAATTCACCATTAATGCAAACCACAATTAATCAAATGCACAAAATCACCATAAACCATACCCATTTAAAATTCAAACCCTAAAATCCAGGTTTACACATCCTAACGACTTTCAACAAATTGCTGCAAGCGTTCATCCGATTATAGCTGGCCATTTTACTCTTCTCTAGGTGATAATACACGACCGTAAGCCTCGAAACGGGACATATTGCAAAGAGAGCATAGTTAAGCTGCTTGGCGAGAACTTGCAACTGGCCGACGAAAATGTTACATTGTGCCTCGCTCTTGGGTACCAGAGGGTACAGAGATTACCAGGTATGTTCTTCATATTATATTTACATACAACGGCCATTAGCCAATTACATTAGCAAAAGATAAAAGCGTTACCCAAAATTTATATCATACGGACATTATCGTTTTCCATTCATACTCGAATCATAAATAAAAATACATCTTTAATTACAAGTCTTATGAAAACAGAGTTTCAGCTTGCAATCCATTATCAGTTTATGCTTAGATAAACATATATAATAAGAGAAAAATTTTGGGGGTTGAAAAATAATAATGGACCCAAGATAGCTCCCTGGAAAACACCGACGGTTGCATCGGTCTAATGACAACCAACAATGATCTTTTCTAAAAAGATTTAGTCCAATAGCATAAAAGCAGAACACAATGAAGTTTTTCACTTCCACGGCAATATAGGTGATATCCACGTTCAGTGTTGCCTTCCGGTTGGTACGATGTTATTGTGTACATAGTCTGTTGTAGTTTCGGCTTAATGAATGCGCGGTCGAGCTCAGTTAAATCAGCCTTCCTGTTTGTTGGAGAATCGATTATGCTGGCACTGGGCAATATCCTTTCTCTTTGATCACGTCAAGGTATTGAATTTCTTGGTTGTAAGTGACGTTTATTGGAGAGCGTTTTGACTTTGGCAGTAGATGCCAAACTGTTTATTAATCGAGGATTTGAGTCAAATTAATGCTTAGTGGACTAGAGTTATGAATTGATCTCAATTTTTAAGAATTAGTTATTATTGTATTTATTTCTTATACTATAACGACATATTTAGGGACCACAGGTCATATAATATCAGAAGTACAAACAAGATCAGACCGATTTTACGTAAGAGATAAAAAAAATATTCATTGAGAAAATTGTCTTGCACTTGTATTTAACAAAAGTAGACTTTCCGAAATCCTCTATAAATATCCGTATTTAGCAGTAAATAGCGGACTATTTACTGCCAAGGGTAGTACCAGAATAACATAAGTAAATAGGTTGTCAGTAAACTAGGTGTGTTTACTTTAAATCTAAATTGTTTACGGTTTGGCCGTCGGCGTTGCCAACCCACATACGTCCGTATTATTTTGGGACAACGTTCCTTGTTTATCAACGTCAACATATCCGCTAGTGACAATACAGGTAGTGGACAAAACAAACGTAGCGCTGAGTAATAATAACAAAGGCGATGTGTGCTGTAGTAAAATCCAGTATTATGATGGTAGACGTGATTTTAATGATGTTTTTGAGGTTTTGTTTAATCCACTTTGCCGAACTAATGTGACGAAACAAACATTGTAAAAGAAAAAAAGAAGAACGTAAAATTTTTGAGTACTGTTTTCAACCATGAACTATTTAATGAATAGATTGTTATATTTGATTTTTTTTTGAGAAATGAAGAGGCTGTTTTATGCATAGAAAAAGTACTCCGTATATTACATAAAATCTCACGCAAATCTTGGAATTAAAAAAATATGTATTTGTCTCAGAAAAACTACAAGTCCACTTCGAAACGCTGGAGAATTTGAAGAAGTATTCCGCCTCAAAGCTGTTCGAATGTCAGAAGCAGCAGCAAGTTGGAGGGAACTGCTCCCACGAGAGTCAAGATCTCGAGAGGACTGTTGTAAGTATCAAGACTTTACCAAAACGTACCAATTTAGAGAAAAACTGCCAATGATCAATTTAAGACTTAAGTTTTTTGTGGAGTAACTGGACGCTTGTAAGATCAAATGCTTGTAGATATCAATTTTATTCCGTTTAGGCAATGAGGCTTATCAGATTGATGATATCCGATGCACACCCAAGACTTATGACGGAGCTCCAATGCCAGAGTTATGTATGCTCAAAATTGGACATAATGTACAAATAACAAACACCTACTGATTTGACAAATATTAAGGTTTCATATGAAAAGCAGCTGTTATCTTTCAGATTGTTAACGATCTTAATTTGTTTTTTAATGATTTAATCGATTTCTAAGTATTCGCATTTTCTTTATTACCTCCAAGTTTCCCACGACTATATCAAGCCTCAATTTCCCAATAAATTAAAGTTCCAAAAAAGTATTTCGTTCACTATCGTCCAAAATCCGCCGCATTTCCTTCGTGTCACCGACTTCCTGAGTATCAAATAGCACGCAAATAAACAGAAACTAGTAACTAGCAATACATATAACTAGGTAGGTCAACCCCGAGAGGCTAGTTGAGTAGCAACCGGATACGTGATGCCAGGAATTGAGTTTGTATCTACACTTGGAAGCCCGGCTCTGGAATATTGAACGTTGAAAATATTAAGGGATAGTTAGAGATTTGATAACAGTTTTCTTTTCATAAAAATGGAGACAGTTCTTTTTAATGCCAGTAATGCTGTTTAAATCGAGACTGCTGACAAAAGTAAGGTTAAGAAACATCTTCGTTTTGTTGATATGCAGATAAAAAGTATATAGAAAAAGATGTTGACAATAATTTTAATATGAAAGAAAATAAATCACAGAGTTTATTAGATGCACTTTGGAGTTTTTTTGCTTGCATTACAAAATGTATCATCAAATAGAGCATAATGTACAAATAAATGTATACAGTGTAAAGTTTAATTTTAGATATACGATTCTTATATTGCAAAATATTCTATCTTGTTTAACGTATATGTTTCAATTTTCAGTTCCTGTACGAAACATCGCCATTCCCTGTAGTGATGGCTGAAATAGCCATCCACGGCTTCAAAGAAGTTTCAGATCTTAGCGTGTGCCTTAAGGACATCATCTCCAGAATGATGACGCACTCCGTCAAGGTCATCGGAGACTTCAATAGATGCATCCATAACATAGAGATGCCGAAACTGAAGTATTTACTCAAATTCATGAAGAAATATGCCTGATTGAGCGCATGGTTGAGTTTGACGGGGTTGCCAATTTTATGTAAATTTTTGGAAGAACTAATTTTCATGTCAATTTTCCAGTGGTAAAGTACCAATTTAATTTTTTGATTATTTTATATCGATGCAATACCCGGGTTTTATATTATTTTAAATGAATAAGTATCATTGTGAAGTTGATAATAATAGAGCGTTGTAGTTATTTTGTTATTATTTGACCTTTTACGGCGTTGTTTAACTCATTTTATTTTGGTATAAAATTATAGTTAGTAAAATGGCAACCCTAGATATGATTGAAGTTTGATTTGTATGGGTTAATCAAAATGTAAATAACGTGTCTTTTATTAACATTCGATATATTAAATTGTAGTGAAATTACTTTTAACTGCCAAAACTTGATGAGATTTCTGATTTGAATAAATAAAGCTAAATTGTCTGTTGTTTTATTAATTATGAACGTTAGTTTTCCTATACACCATATTTAAATAATCAGATTTTTATTCATCGACTTGTTTTATATATTATTTATATAATATAGCAAGTTATCTACTAAAAGATTGTGGTAATGACAGCCTTACAGTTGCCTGATATATAGTTTGCCAGCAATCTATATAATCTATACCTACTAACAATAAAGCTTAAGAGTTTGTTCGTTTGTTTCATAATCAGCCTATAACGTTCCCACTACTGGGACACAGGCCTCCTCTCTGTGAGAGGGAGTGGGCCGCAATCCACCACGCGGCCCGGTGCGGGTTGGTAGACGTCACATGTCTTCGAATTTTTTGGTTCTAGGACATTTTGGTTTCCTAACGATGTTTTCCTTCACCGTTTTGGGAGCAGTGGTGATGAAAATAATTTACACAAGTAAAGCGCCTGTCCGGATTCGAACCTACGACCTACAACACGTAAGTCGTGGCCGTTACCACTGGGCCACCAGTACTCAACACCACCACTACTGCGCCACTGGTGTACCCGCACTGGGCCCGCGTGGTGGATTATGGCCCACTCCCTCTCACCGAGAGGAGGCCTGCGTTCCAGCAGTGGGAACATTATAGGCTGATTATGTTTGTTTTTGTAAACCAGCGGCAGCGTCGCAGTCCGCGGTCCGCGACAATAGCCTGCGGTATTCCCCCTTTCATACTAATGTAAAGTACAGTGCACACGAAGTCTTAATCTTACTTAATAAATAAATCACGCAGTACCTCGGCAATGAAAATTGTTTGCACTCATTCCAATAAATAGAGCTATTTAAATAAAAATGTAGGGTAGTTGAAAATTCATGAAATTCCCGCCTTGCGGGGGACATCACTGCTTCCGTATGCATTGCTTTCTATTCTATTCAATGATTCGATTCATTGAATCTCAACACAAAGTCTAGGAAATTGTCTGGAAAGAACTTTGAAAGGAAAATAAAATGGGTCACCGACACTGAGATTGTTTTATTATGAGTAAACTCACGTATTCCTGTTGGAAAGTTAAACAATCCTTCCACTTCTAAAGATCTGACGAGATAGGTACGTCATCTAAATTTTTTGTTTCAGTTGACAACATAAAAAGTCCTTTTTAACCGATGAAAAAAAGGGGAGGTTCTCAAGTCAACACGTAGGTTATTTATTTAATAAAACAATCTAAAAAGTTTTAAGAATCCAATACTTTTATTACGCTTAACGAGACTCATTAACACAAACCTAAACACGACGACAACGGCATCTGTTTCGCGCGGTAGGAACTATTAAGTTGAGTAACAAAGCTTCCTACGAAGACACGATAGAACAGTGCTGAACACACATCTACTCGTAAATATGTAGACCTTCTCTTGTAGTCCAGAGGGCCGATTCTCTTACTTATAAAACTTAAAACTCTATGTTCGATCTAATATCTAAATTCTTGATTTGGATGAGATTTTGTTATCAGTTCATTGGGTTTCAACAAAGAGAATCAGGTGAATGAACATTATACATACGTAGTTGAAAAATATTTTACAGTACAGACGCCAGCACATCAAGCTACTGCAATCTGTCAAGTTTCTTCAATAGATTTTCAATTTTATCGCTACAGGATAAGGTTCAAAGTTGATTGGGAAAATTTTACGGTTTCGGGTAGCTTGACGTGGTGGCGTCTGTACCTACGAAAATTACATTCTTTTGGCGTAGAAGTTAATATTTTTCCTAAGTCTTACCACCTACCTATATCATTTGGCACGTGGGTACCTACCTACTTATTACACGGAAAAACTTTCTTCCACGGAGGCGAGAAATTGATTTGTATCAAGAAAAACAACTTTATTTGCTGTTTTCCTGTCTTTAGGGAGACTAACAACTGGTTTCGGCTTATTTAGCAAAATGTTTGTGGAGAAAAATCCGTATCATCCGTACAAAGGTGTCGTATCATTACAGAAATATATAAAGGAATATTGTTTATCTAAACTAATATTATAAAGAGACAATATTCGATTTTTTATATGTTTGTTTGCTACGCTTTAACGCTAAAACGGATTTGGATGAAATTTATGGGTAGACCATGAGCATGGCATGCAGAGACGGACATAGGCTACTTTTCTTCCTCGATCGCAGACAAAGTCGCGGGCAACGGCTAGTATTATAGAAAGAAATACCATATTATTGCTACACTACACAATATGCTTTATGCTGGGTTCCTATAAACAAAAACGAATCGTTTTGCTACCAATGATAGCATTTATTATTGCCAAACTGAGCATATAAATAGATTCGTAAGCTAATTTTACCTGTGATAGCTATTTTCAGGAAGAGTCGACTATGCAAAGCTATAAAATCTTTGCTTCATTTTAGTAAAGATACAAGAGTATTCATTTTAACCAATAACGTACTATAAAATATTGGAATCGGCCGTCAGTGACCTGGAAGATCACTAATACCACAGATAATATACCTACTAATACCCCCTTACTAATAAACGTTGTATAGCGTCTGTACAGTTATACAATGCTTTGTCTTTTTCTTTCGAAAGTCTAATTACTGACGACTGAAAGAGAGAAATTGGTATGTAACTAATCAACAGATATAATACGTTTATTAGTAAGGGGATAAGTGTAATACTTATAGTATTCAATGGGTTCAGAGAAGGTTAATATGAAAGTTTTTCCTTTTTTAACTAAATCTAAAAGTTAGTCTATCTCAAGTGAATATGTGTTCACACCAACTTTAGAAACCGCCAATCTCACACATGAACTTAGATTGTCTCTTCTTAGATTTAGAAAGGAGATGGCTAAATGACTGCCCCAAGCAAGTATAGTAATCTCACATTAACTCGTAATATTTAAATATTCATTCATGAATTATTTAGCGTTTAATAATTTCCTAGAACTTTCGTGAACTATTAAACATAAAAAAAGTATCTTAGTTGCTTTTTTTGATTGAAATGACAAGTTCAATGGGAAATAATACAGTACCTACTGCAAGCTAGGGAGGCGTCATATCGCTTTTCCAGAATGTCAAATCGAAACTGTACTTATATCGATTTTTGATAACGAGTATCAAAACGATTTATTTTCTGAAATAAATCATAATCAGAGTTTTCGGCGGGAGTCGATGGCGTTCAATTCGGTGTCCTGTTTAGTTGCTTGTTTTTGTCTTTTACAGAGTTTTAATTAAAAAAAATGGGTTTGTTTTTAAAGTGATAATCGACTACTCAATTCCACTTTTTGCTAATCAAAATCAAATAAAAATAACTGAAAGCTTCGGAATGTGCGTATACGTTTAATCTTACTACCTATTTGTGTCGAAAAATATTAACTGAATAGTGGTCGACAAAAACTAATTCTATTTTTATTATCTTTCAACCCTTTCAATTATTTTATCGATTCTGTTCCACTTGACGTTCAATCCCATCTCTATGAAAAAAACAAACGTCAGATGTCAGACGTCGTTTCGTTTGAACGCTCTGCCGTTTGCTTGTTTGTTGTGCTTTTTTATTTTGGATTTTCATTGACTCTCACTTGTGTAATGGATTTATTGTGTGTGCTCGCCTACCTACTGACCTCTCGCTACTCGACACGGGCTTGACTTGCATCATGCGATGCATAAACTACGGTGTAGCCACGCAAAGACTGCGGTGGAATATCACCTCTTCATTGCCTGCTGTTCTACTCACTATCTTAAGTATCTTAATACGATGGTTAACAATTGAGGTAAGTCATCCACAGCTAGAATCATTCTAGAAGTAATAAATATAAGAAACATCGAACAAATGTGACTTCAAGTTGTTTACCGTATTTCTCAAAATACATAATGAACTCAATGGCAATGAATCAGAAAGACTCATCCCGTCTCATCACGACCACAACACGTCCTGACTACAACAGACTGGTTGCTTTAGATGTCATAATGTTCAAATGTGCAGTATTATAGTTAATTCATGTGGATACTAAGGTAATTATGTTTGTTCTAGGTTCCAAAGGATGCCAATATTTTGTCATCCTTGTTATGAACTGCTGAAAACAGAAGCATGTAGTGATGTTCGTTTATTTGACTATACGATGGTGTGCATAACTTGTGGCCGTTCTGCGAGAAATATACAAGAAATATACAACGCCATGTAGTGGAAAGAAACTATTCAATGTTGCAGAATTTACCAACGTCACATCCAGCTTTCCATCAGTTAAATAAAATGATTTTTAAGCACAGTGTGTTCTTTTATATCTACATGCCCATCTGGTAGCATGGATCATCTTCCTCTTCAGATATTCAGTCGTTGAGTGGAGGCTTTTGCCCAGCGGTCATCGTGCATACGGCCACAAATTACTAATGATACGGCTGACGTGACCCGCCTAATCACATTTGAGCCTTGCCGCCTTCTTTGCTACATCCAGTATGCCCGTTTTGGAACGCAGCGTGGTGTTCCGAACTCTGTCCTGTCTTTTTACACCCAGAATGTTGCGTTCCATCCACAGATATGGACAGACCTAGATAACGCAAGTATCACGATCTGTATGAAAACCAATCGTGCCATTTTTTTAACTACCCACTATGATGTCACATGCACTATTTAGTGACAGGAAAATCAAATCGATTCAAAGACGCCGCCGAGTGCGGCACCCGTCTCGCCCCACCCCCGGGGCCTAGCGCCAGCGCTCACGCTCACCCAGCCAGTTGTACAGTACACATGACTGACTGCGAAAGTGGCGGCTTACGATTTTTGTACGTAAGCTGGTGCGATTTTTGGCACGCGAAGTAGTTGCTCTTGCGTTATTTAGTTGTATCTATATCTGTGGTTCCATCGCTCTTTGGCAAACTCCAAGGCGGAACTTTTGCGACTCGGTGAGCGACCAGGTCTGAGCACCGTAGGTTAGCTTCAGTTATTCAACCACTTATTTATATTATTTATTGTCTGTGAAAACTGACTATATTTCAACTCATTTGGACAAGTAGTTTAGGATTTACAAGAGTTTAATACTTAAATACACGCGGGAGTGATTTTTGCGCGGATTGTAGAATGCCCGTTGTATTACGTTTTTTGGTGTAATTACCCCTTTGTAGATATATACTAAAGTAACACCGCGTACGAAATCGGGGTGGGTCGCTAGGCGAAAATACAATTAATGTTATAAATATCATCGCAGATAAATCCAAACGCCTAGGTAAAAGTTTATAGCAATGGCATTTTTTTGCAGTTTTCTTAATGCCTACTGACGTAGGAGTAACACGATTTTATTTTCAGGATTGTACAGATATGAAGAGTTCCTGAAACTTTCTTTACATGAAATACTAATATTCAGCTATTCAGCATTACATATTGCTAGGTACCATGTTTATATAGTCTTCATTTAGATTTAGACATTTATAGATGTATTGTCTGGGAAATTAACTGTTTATCACATTGAAACACCACTTCAATTTTCCGTGTCATAGCCATTTCATAAAACTGTTAGAGAAGTGAATTTGGTAAGCAATTAATTTCCAGGACTATACATAGAAATGTATAATGAGATAAGATTACTTGGTCAGTGATTCTAGTAGTTATTGAGTATTTTATACCAAAAATAACATAAAATAATGGAATTTATTTAATGCAATAGGTACGAAGTTTAGTACCTACCTAATTATTTTTACAAAACTTTTTTTTATAATGAATAAATTTCATTTTTTTACTTTTTATTGCTAGCATTACGCGTTAATTATAAAAAAAAAAATAAGACAAGTAATTTGAAACTAAGATTAGTATAATGTTAGTTCGAAACTTGTTGCTGAGCGCACTTATAAGTTAATATATATATATTTTTTCCTTAATTATAAAGTATCACAGTCGGTGGTACAGACGCCAGCACATCAAGCTACCCGAAACTGTCAAATTTTCCCAATCAACTTTGAACCTTATGCTTTAGTGATAAAGTTGAAAATCTATTAAAGAAAGGACAATGCCCATTTTGTTAGGAGTTTTGGGCCCCTAAAAAACTTCGCATGTCACGGTGGTTTTAACTTGGTTTTGTAGACCTGGAATTACCTTTTCATATCCTGAAATCGATTTTCAATTTTTCACCCTAGTTTAAGAGAAATCTAATTTTTTTCGGATGCTGAAATTGAGGTTATAAAACAAGTTTTTTTTGTTTTAAACATATTTGAAATTAAAATAATAATATTGTTAAGCTCATGACCGCTTGTGTTGCATTTATGCGACACATATACCGTGTCCCTACCGCTCGTGTCGTATTTCTGCGACAGAGAACATGCATGTTTTTTTCATTCTATTAACTGCGTGGTACAACTAAAACCATTATTATTTAATAATGCTTTTAGTTGTACCACGCAAATTAAAAGTTTTTGATAATTATTTAATTGATACAACAATTTCCCCTTATATATTGTAGGTATTATTTTATCGATTTGTACTTTGTAGCCGCGCGGTGGGGGCACGGCAATTGATATTTAGCCAAGCGCTTAAAAGGTTAAGTATTAATATTGATTCCTGAATTTAGAAAATACTTACTACATAACTTCTCTTGCTAGATATTATAAAGGCTAAGTACTTGCGCTTACAAATATCCCTTGCCATTCCGTGCCGGCAGGCTGTGCCCTCACCACTAATAGGTAGTGTTTTTTTAAATAAATACTTACCTACGACTAAAGCCTTAGGTTAGAAGAGCTCATGGCTAGGTTACAACAACCGCACGGATCCATCTCAAGTTAACCTAAGATGCTCTATGGCTGCTTACTTTAAAAAAAAACAACAATAAATAGTAGTTATAACATTTATTCTTCAAGGAATATATGGTCTAGAAATTGCGCTGGGGCGCTTATATCATTAAAACAAGCCCAGCTTAATTACGAAAATACGGTCATAGTACGAGCGTAGCACCCTACTATACGATTTAACACTAAGCAACTAAAATAATAAGCAATGATACTCTCTAAAGAATTTGCCCTATCTTGCTCTCTACTCATCAAAATCAAAAGTCATTTATTCAAACTAGGCTGAGAATCAGCACTTTTCGAACATCAAAATTACAGAAGACAGTCCCGCCAAAACGTCCGCCCTTCAGCACTTCCTGGTGCTTTCGCTGGGGAGAAGAAGTGGCGCAACAAACTCCCCAGCAGCACAGCTGTCTGTTCAGTTAGAAAATATATATAAATAAATATGTATAATAAATCCTGCTACTCACATGTCTTGATATAATTCTAGCCCTAACTAGATAATTGTTTTGACATGTCATTGAAGTCTCTGTTTCTCAGTAGCGTTTTCAAGTTTTGTGAAAATATCATCTACCTACTTAAAATCCAGTAAAATCTGAATATGGGGCTTCTAGTTCATCCTAACGATTGCTATGTAAATGATATCTGCAGATTCTTGCAGTGAAGGGAATATATACTTTTTGATGTAACAACAAAACTTCTTTTATAGTGCCTGGTACTAACAGACGTTCAGTGTTCGCACAACCAAGGAACAGGCAATGTCGTTAACTTGCCGAAACCCGTTTGTACTTTAGTTAATTAATTTTTGAAAATGTTCGAGGCAATTGTTGTTCCTGAGGTGGTGGAACCAGCAGTGGTAGTGGATCTGGTATAGGAATCACAGCATCTGCGATGTTATCAGTCACTGGCGCAGACTCCACAGTGGGTTTGTTAACACCACCAATGGCCTGGCTCTGTATTCCTCTCGATGCAGACTCCCAACAAGCACAACAAACTCGTTCCAAATTCAAAACCTAAAAATAAGAAAATATTATATATAAATGCTACTTATTTTTGTTCAATTAGTTCAATCATAATTATAATGCCATGATTAAAACACTTACGTGATGAGCTGGTGTCCATCTTAGTATAAAGTTCCTTTGAGGACAGTCTTGACTAACCCTATGAGTTCTGCGACTTGCAAATGACATGCCACACGCAAAACATATGTTGAGGTGTCCAAGAGCAGGGGATACAAGGGATAGAGTTGTGGTTGATGATGTCCGGTTTTGTAATAATACAAAACATTCAACACACAGGATGTCATGGTCAGTGGGTCGTCTTAGTCATCAGAGGATATCTGAAAAGATAACAAAAGTAAATCAGTGAATTCCTAAATAGATAATACGTACATTTATTCATGTGCTCATTGTAATGGTCTAGGTTTTCTAACAGATCACCATACACTGCCTAAAACGTTAATTTTTGTTATAGTGAAAATAATAGATTTACGTTGACGATGACCCCTTGATTGACCAAACACAGGCATCCTAAATGTTCGTATAAGTCTTGTAAATGACACATTATACACTTACCGGTGTATAGGTGTTACCCAGGATCTCAGAAGGATAAGCATTGGCTCATCTAATTCTTCGATTTGACGTCTACGAAGATTAGGCGCCAAACGTAGGGAGCAATTGACACATCGGCGAGAGAGAGGGCGGTTTACCCGACCTCTACATCAGGGGTAAAATAAGAGTCCAAGGCTCACTTAAAAACTAGAATAGAGTCAATTTGTTCACTTATCACTAAAACAAGAGTCCAAAGCTCATTTGTCACTAAAACAGGAGTCCAATATCGGTCAGTGGGTCGTCTTTATCTCAAAACAAATCCACTGGAGAAACGTAAACGCTAAACTAGACAGCTTTAAATTGTAACGAATAAACGAACAGAATTAAATACGGAGGAATAAATTCAACTCGACGCAAAACGAACAGCACGAAGCAATTTGATTGATGCATTGATTTGACAGTTGATCTGTCAAGTGTGACCATGTTATTAAATATTTTGGTAATCGATTTACCAAATCGATTTGTTATTCATAATATTATTTACATAATTAATTAAAAAGATAATTATAAACGCTATTTAGGTATGTATAGGAGGTACTAACCTGAGTACTAACCACAATAATGTCTGTGGTACCAACTTTTGTTTAGAAACTAATCAGGCATGAATGTAGCGTAATATTTCTGACGGTAGGAAATACCATGACATGATACCTATGATAATATTTTTTTTAGTTTATTTACTACTTCTATTTTCTTTATTCGAGCCCGCCCATCGTCTACTTCGCGCCTAATCAGTTACAAGAGAGTGTCAGGAGAAAAGCTATATTGTAGCCTATCTCCGATCATTTTAGTCGGCGGATTAGTAAAATATCGATATTTTCAATCGATTACAAATATTTAATTGACATAGTCTGTCGTATGGCAACATTCCGGTTAAGTTTTATGGCGGAACTGACATAAATTCAATAAAATAAATATTAATTTTGTTTTCCAATGCTAGGGTAAAAGAAATGTTGATAAAAATAACTTAAACATGTAAAAATACTACTTAATTTTTGAGAAGTAAATAGTCTTGACATGGTACCGAAACTAAGGGGCCCATTGGTGGTCATTCTCCTTTGACAGATTGTAGTAGCTTGATGCGCTGGCGTCTGTACTTTATTCACATTACAATCTACCCTATTAGCTAATAAGTAATATAAATATGTATAACAATTAATATAAGTTAATGTAATTAAAATGTGTTTCCACCAGAAAGTAGTATTTTTAAAATGCAATTTGCTGGCTTCAGTCTCTCTAACTCGACGCCCTTGGAAATCAACAGACGTCATTTAAATAAAATAATATGATTGCTTGTGTGCGAACACGTAGGTACGAATCACTTGACTTTGCAGTGACACATTGGAAATACTTACTTATTGGAAAAACACTGCTCCAATAATGCATGTCTAATTTAAAATGTACAGATCTGCCTTTAAAGTTTCTAAAGTCATTGTTTCTAAGAAAATGTTAAGTTCCCAACCTTACGTAGCAAGACATTCAAGTGATTTTACGTAAAAAAGTGCATTAATCCGAAACTATAGACAAGCAATAGCCAAAAGTTACGTTACAAACATGTAAAATACTTATTGACGAAGTATTTTACATGTTAGTGTAAGTTTTCCAATAAAATAATTGTCACAAAAAACATAACATTTTCAGTCAATTAAGTAAAATTTCCTTGATACTAATTGCAACAATAAATTATTAACTACAGACACTAAAGATAGGGTTCCTAGACATTTTAAATTGAACGGACTATGACTTATCTATAGACGGTCAATGAACTCTACCTATACCCTTTTTATATACAGTCTTCCCACTTCAACAACAACTACAAATATTTGCAACAACATAATACTGTTAGGTATACATAGATACTAAAGTTTAAAATAACGAGAATAAAACTTATCATTAAGTAAAGCTCTATATTGTAGAGATAATGTCAAATGATATGTCTCGTCATGTGTGTGATATGTCATTATGATACCGAAGTGATCAATTGATAATGAGTTTATAACGCAATCATCACCCGTCAGGGCTATTTGGCAAGCTGTCACGACCAATATCACGATACACTTGACTGATAACGATTATAAAGCTGGGAAAACATTGTGTTTAAACACACAAAGTTCACTGTAAAAGATAAACGCTAGAGTAGGTGTTAAGTTTTAGTTAAAGACATTTATGAGTCAAGTTAATAAATCCATAATAATAAAACTAAGTGGTACCACTCACCAGAGTAATAAGAACGTCTGCCGAACAAGGTTGGTACTTGAGCAGTCTACTGAATCTTAGCGTCCGTTGGGCCATCGTCAGTGGGCCCACGGGTCTGGACACATGGATGTGTGGCGACGGGGGCGGGCGCGGCGGCGGCGTCGACGACAGCGGCACATTCCGGCGCACCGTCTCCAATGGCACAGTCCGAGCCACCAAAGAATCACTCCCGACAGAATTCACACTACCACTGAACATGTTCATCAAATCCCCGATAGAACCACCACCGCTTGAACCACCGCCACAACGCAACTTGTCCAAATCCGTCAAACTAGATCCGCGACGCACGCGGAGGCGCGAACCGCTCATATTCGAACGGTTTTGATATTGCAGCGCCTGCTCCCGTCGGACATCCGCCTCGCTGATCGCTTGACCTTTCCTGCTCCGAAACATTTTACGAACGTGTGATGACACATCAACGTCTACCACAACACTGAACGTTAACACCTGAACGAAGAATTTGCATACAAACGAGTGATAGGTGCGATATCAATAGGGCCACGGTCGCCCGCAGGATGCCGCTATCGCGTCCTCGCGAGTTTCCGCCGACATCGCTTGCGCAATGTTTCGTACCCTGAGCGACACTTTCGAATTTCTTCTGATTTTTATTAAGGGGTGCGTACGCAACAAAGTCTGTTAACGGACTGAGCGGGAACGCGTAGTTTCGTTTGTGCGTATGTATGGAGCAACTGAGCTGGACTAATGAGGTGATCGAGTTCAAAGGCGGTAGGGTCTCTGCAGGCGACGATCGCCGCTGCGCTAATAGCTCTAAGAGAAACAATTATCGAGCCTTACAGAAAAAAACCCTAAGAAATTTTATATTCAATTTCTATCTGTAATAAAAAGTAAAACTAATACGCTCACTGGGGAAGCCTTTCCCACAATTAGCCCGGGGTGAGATTAAACAAAGGAACAAACGTATTTTCAACGGTTTTCGCAATGTTTTTCTTTTAAGAACAGTTTATTTAATGGAACAATTTAATCTACATAATTTTGTTTATTTATATATGGCCTAATTCGAAGTTATATATTTTAATCAATACCTAACTGGTAAATTTACTTTTTGTAGGTATATTAATTTGGTGGCGTTATGATCTTGAGGGTGGTAATTCTTCGGAAATTTTTAGTACAAAATCGTCCTAATAGAGACCCGTGCAACAGGCATCCCAAAAAAATACGAGACTTTGTTATTACTTATTAGTCTGCCTAGAAACTTCATTAACTCCTTCATCTTGTAAATAATAAGTAAGTATAGATTTGTAAAATGACCGTCCTGTCGCATTGGGTACATACACTTGTAATGATAGTTGTAAGGGAGATTTTAATAAATAAATAATATTTTAAGTAAAGGTGCTGAATCGCTTTAGCAATTCATATTTCAGATTAATATCGAAACATAATAAGTCAGAATTCTAAGTAGATAATATTGCCTACTCGATAAAAAAACATTGAACTCGGTAAAGTAAAATATATAACAGTTTTCACAGATAACTTAAAAAAGTCAAATTTGGGTGGAAAAGCGTGTCGGAATTCCCCGTGCGTAATTCCCCTAATCGTGACAATGTCGCAGACGCGTGATTTTTCCTCTTGGATATTGCGTTTTTGTAATATTTTAACTTGCAACGCAAATGTCCTTTCTTTGGTATTGTTCGTCGAGTCATTGAGCTCCAAAAGTTCTGAGTTGAGCTACACGATTACTTACAAGAGTAAGGGAAGACCCTTAAAAGACCATTTCAGACACTAACCTATATGGTCCACACATGATCTGACCAAGATTAAAGAGACTTTGACCTCTGAGTTTGTTTCTTTGTTTCTTCTTAGAGCAGTCGGATAGGAAACGCCGAGTTTATAAAATATGGTTGACGTGTGAAAGTGTTTGTTCAAACCTACTTGCAGAAATAACATTATTTATCATAACAATAAAGCTAAAAAAGCGCATGAGATTCTGGTGCGTTTTGCCTCTAAGGTAACCCTGGCCTCTGTTGCTATATTTCAAAAACATAACTGCTTTAGTAAATTTCGTTAACGATGTGCGAAAATTAATTAACAAGACATAAATAATGGCTAATGAAGTGTATTACGAGTGCACTCGTTGAGATGGGTTCAATCAATTACGATTGGCGTTAAGTAAATCACTGTCTCACGGAGTAGTGAATATGTTAATGAAATTCTATAGAGATGTTTCTAAAAAGATTTTATTTTTATTTGCGGAGATGTACGGTTAATGATTTTTAATAGAACGTTGAACTTTGAATAGAAAGTGTATTTGTTTATACTTTTGTGGGAATAACCTCAGAAAATACTGAAAGGATCTCGGCTACTATATTTAAATTTACATTAACATTAGGTATTTGTAAAATTTTACTTTTCATGTTTTGGCTGTACCTACTTTATTTATGGATCAGAAAAAACTCGACCGTTATTGAAATTCTCCTATCGCTTTGCTTCTTTTCAATTGGTGTTTATATAATATGACCTTCTAAGTTTGCTTCGGCCTTTCTTCTCAGAGTAGTCGGAGAGGAAACGCCGAAATCATCTAGTTTTTTTTTTTAAATAAGATTGACGTGTAAAAGTATTGTACAGACACCAGCACATCAAGCTACTACAATCTGTCAAATATCTTTAATAGATTTTCAACTTTATCGCTACAGCATAAGGATCAAAGTTGATTGAGAAAATTCGACATTTTTTGGGTAGCTTGATGTGCTGGCATCTGTACAAACCTACTTACAGAAATAAAACCTTCTAAGGTTTATTAAAAAAAAAAAATGGAAAAATGAAATGGATGATGAAATGGTTAGGGGCCCTTTTTCAATACGCAAACAAAAGGATGTATTTGATTTATTTAATTGGTTTTGTTTTAATCAATCCATTGTTCTCCTCAGATTTGAAGTAACGAAATGATGTCCAATTCAAACATTTATATGAACTCAATTCAGGAACCCAATTAGGTCAAATATTTACAAAAAGGAATCAAGTTGTTTGATAAACATTGTTGTCCTGAGGGATTCCGATCTTAAGTTAATATTGTGTTCTAAAAAAACACAATATAGTTATTATGTGTACATAAATAATTAATAAAGTAATGTAAACAGGTATTAAAAAAAAATATTTTGCAATAGTCACCGACGATTGAACCAAAGAAAATTAAATCTTATGTCAAGGAAATAAGACTCAATTTTAAATACATAATGTAATGCTAGGGTCAACACGATTTCCTTAATAGCTTTAAACAAATCAAGTTTTGTACATAATTCTAAACTAATATTATAAATAAGTAAAACGGTTTATTTGTTTGTAAGAGGTAATCTCTGGAAGTATTGATAGGATTACAAAAAAAAAAACACGAGCTACATTATTGTAGCGAAGAGTAGTCTCCAATTGTAAAGCAGTTTGTGCGGAGAGTGATTGGTACTAACACTAGATAATAAGATGGATAGATAAATGAAATATTCTTTATTATTTACCGTCAAAAAAAGAGATAAGTATGCAGGATCAAACTCAAACTCAAAGCATTTATTTCAATTAAACCATTTACAGGCACTTTTGAATTGTCAAGAAGTCGGTCAGTCAAAAATAAAATGAAGCTAGTTGCCCATTCCAAAGCGTAGGTACCTATGGAGAAGAACGGGCAAGAAACTCCATGGACACTCTTTTAAATTATATTTTTACAAAAATATTAGTTACATCATCGTCGGATATAGTTGAAGTTTAGTAAGAAATCGATGGATTTTGTCGACTGGAATTTAATTTGATAAATGAGCTGTTTGTTTTCTATTAATAAAATCAAATTTTATTCGAGAACATCCATCGGTTTCTTACTAAACTTCAACTATATCCGACGATCCTGCATACTTATCTCTTTTTTTGACTGTACACCATTTAAATTATAGATATAAACGTAGACATTTTACAATGGGCGGTTTTATCGCTAAATGCGATCTTTTAAAAAAAACCTTTGGATTAAGGCAGGAGAGACAATACTGAAGTTAGTCTGTAGTGTACCATTTTTAAAAAATACTTTATTTTAATATTATGTTACTCTTTCGATTCTTTGTTCCGAAATAAAATCGTTATTTATTTATTTATTGTTGAGTGCCTTAGGATATATTTTATGGTATAGTTAACTTCCACGTGGACGATGTATATGAAGCAAATGCATGATAAAGATTTAATTTAAAGATTTTATGAGTAAGGAAACTCATAGACATAAGAATATTAATAATACATACAAAACACAGCCAAACTGTCTAGCAATGAATGTCATATAGGTAATCTAATCACCTATGACATAATTATTACCTGTTTTAGCCTATCAGCCATTTAGCACTTAGCAAATTAAGCTTCTTGTATCTAATCTGATTCCTATGACAATCTATTTGATATTATTAGTAACACTTTACTACGAGTACATCGTGTTGATCATCCGAATCTATTCGTTTTGATGTGACAACGTCTCACTTCACTCACTGTCAAAAACTTTACGTAACGAAAATTAATTGGATTACTTGCATGTCGTCAGAAACACGCAGAAACGCAAGTGGTCAAATACGCATTTCGCCAGAAAACGCATGTTGACAGAAACTCATCTCGTCAGATTTGCACTACGTCAAAGACGCAGTTCGACAAACACGCATCTTGTCAGATGCGCGTCTCGACAGATACGCAACTCCACAGTTAACTCACCTAGCCTCAGCTGTTTCTTGGAAAAGATAAAATAAATCCTGCAATAAGTTTATAATACATTTATGTAGATTGACCTTAGCCAAATGCACAACTACGAAATTCAAACAGTAAAAATATTTGGATTTCTTTCAGTAAATTATTTTCACAAGGGCTTTGTAGGTATCCCAGACACCGCGCTGTGAGGTCAGTAGATAAAATCTATATAAAAGAATGCATACGATATTGTAAAAAAGAGAACAGATGCTACAGGTGTCCACTACTATAGGTATACTGGACAAAGTCGCCGGGTGGTTTCACCCTTATGTCCATAGAAATAAAGTTGGTTGGATAAAGATGGTCACCAGCGAACTTTGCCGACTATATCTATATTGACTCGATAGCGAATCGCCGGGTCATTGATGTGTTAGTAATTCTTTCACAAAAGAGACGTGTTTTTATTTTCCGATACTTTACAGCAGCTGTGATTTTTATACCAATAATCTGAAATCATTTAATTATCTACCAGATAAGTTAATCATAACTGGATAAGATAAAAAGTGATGAAAAAAGTTATAACGATCATTCTACGCATCTGCTCTACCCGTATGACAATTTGTCTATTCCCACGATTTTACTCAAGTTAATTTATTTGTGAATTTTATGTAATACAGTTAAGAAAAAAGTAAACTCTGATTTCGTCTCGCCTACAAATAAATTAACTTCGTGCTAGTCACCTATAGAAAAAACTATATTAAGTGACAATTCGCACTTTTCTGGCGAGTAAATTCTGCCTGTGAACTTTCCCGTTGCGTTTGCTACTTTTGCAACTGTACTTAGTGAGTATGAGTTATGAAGCCATAAAGTACGGAGATAAAATCATAATTACGCAAATCTCTTGCATGCCCACGGTAGGGTGTGATTGGAAGTGGGGCAATTAAAGCCACCCAGAGTCCGGCAGTGTTTGCACTGCATAATCTTTGTTCGAAACTTTGGTTATTAGGACAATCTCTCATAGAATGCGAGGCGATATGAAGTGGAGCGACGCTGGAGATTTAGTCCAAATTTTTACGCCAAGAACATTTGGTTTTTGACACAACTATAGGTACACGGTGTAAGGACATCGATGCGCGAACTGTTACGATGAATTTAGCACATGATTTCCTATCCACGAATATTCGATCGGTTATTTTTTTTTAAATCTGCTCTTTCGTACAACGGTCCTGAACGGGTCAAAATGTATGCAGCAGCAGAATCATGTACTGAATTCATGCTAACAGTTTGCACGTAGAATGTCCTGGTTAACGTTTGTAATCAGGACACTATATGCATATTCCAGTTAGATTCTAACCCCCTTACTAATAAACGTTGTATAGCGTCTGTATAGTTAGTTACACAACGCTTTGTCTTCTTCTTTTGAAAGTCAAATTACTGACGACTGAAAGAGAGAAATCGGTGTGTAACTTTTCATCTTATATTTTTATTCGTTTATTAGTAATTGGTTTAAAAACTTCATTTTCAGTACAAGTTGAGATTAGCCCAGGATCTCCTACTATTCTTAAATTTCATTAGTGAGAAACACATACACCTTCTTTCGAAAGTTCAGAACACGTTATTCAAAATAAGTCCAAGACGTGTTAAAAACAATCGGTCTTATTACAAAAGTCGGTTTATCCAGCCATTTTTTAATTTCGAACTTAATTCCGACAATGTTAAAGTTTTAATTACAAATGATTTTAAACCAGGGTCTATATTGTCAATTTTGTATTAAGAACTTAACCTCTGTTGGAATAAAGTCCGAATTAGAACCCGTTTTGTAATAAGAAGGAATGTCTTTTCCAATCCTGTTTCCAATCTTATAGGAAAACGTTTCAGCAAAGTAAACTACTCTAGCTTCCATGTTATTGCGTGCTTGTTGTTTTCATGTTGGCTTTACTAGCTTCCATCGCTGTATAGCACAGCTATTAATGTGCTAAATTCCTTACTGATTATTACCAGCGGAGTGTTAGAAACTACTTGACCGGACAACTTTGCTAAAGCATAGTTTGCTGTTCTAATGCTGGCGTGTTAATAGCTTCGTTTGTGCTGGAATTGTTGGGGATTTAACATTTAACTATTATTATTGTGTTGGTTATATACTATCTACGTACATATAGGATGTATCTTAGGTATATATATATGCAAGTGATGGCCGTAACTGAACACAGAAATCATCTAGTTTAAAAATAGGTGATTTCTGTGTTCAGTTACCTGAGAAGAAAAATATACTTAGTACAAGTAAAACAATAGTTCCAAAAGATGCATCGTAGGTGAAGTAATCCGTAGAAAAGGGTAAAAATACTTTTATTTATACTTAAAATTCGCTCGTTCTAAGTAGAGGGTGATTTTTTTAATGTCTTGAGGTAACTTTTAAAATGCAACCTGTACCTGCCAATAGAATTATAGAATTTTATTTTCGGAAAGTTCACAATTTTCCATGACCATAATTTTAATCAACGTAATAAAATGTCAATCATTAAGTCCCCAATCTCCCATTTATCGAGTTCCCATTTACCCCGTTCAAGGTCAGTCCCGTTCGAAGACCATATAACAACATTTAGCCATTTTCTTTCTCCGCCATCTTGATTATGTACCTACCCGCACAGCGCAGCGGGGCGTAAAGCACAACGCTGTTTCTATATGCGTTTGTCTTGTTACAGTATTGTACAGGACTTTGCACTATTTGCGTACTGTGTAATGCATTGGATTAAAGTTCAGTTGCTCCACTATGCAGTGGGATTATAGTCTTGAATTTAGAATTCGCCTTAGTTTGTTTCGTTTTAATGTTCGTATTGTGTGTTATTTAGTTTTATTATGCGTAGTGCTTTACGTTTTAATGAGCGTATTGTTGAAGATGAAAGAGTGGCTAATAATAATAACTGGGATTTAGTGATATGACCAATTAAGCAATTATGTTCTGTTTAATAGACTGATTCATTTTAAAAAATATGTAAATGATAGTTACTGAAGTGACGTTTAAATTAGATAAGCACTTACTATATTCTAGCGTTATTTGTTTTATACATACAATGACCAAAATTCCTATTATGTTTACCTAAGTAGGTATTCTTAACATAATTTCAAAGTAGGTAGCAACGTTTCGTTTGAAACTGGAACTGCAAATTACATAGTTTCATTCTTGTAATGTAAGTTCATGTAGGGCTTTTCACTTGGTATATTATATGAATAGCTGTGTTTTGCATTCATACGTCGGGTTAAAGTTTAGAATGGACCGTAAATACATACAGAACTGCAGTTATCGTAGTGCGATATTGTGTCGGAAATAAACTACGTTTATGTATGATATAAAAGGTCGATTTATTTGACCGTTTAGCACAATCTCATTTCAGTCTAAACTTTGTTTATCGGACAAACTGTACGAGTTATTTAAAATATAATTTACAAAGTATAATATTTACATTTTGATTGTTATTGCAGTTAATTCTTTCTTAGAAATCTAAAACAATATTTTTGCAACAAATACAAGCTCAATTTCTTCAAAATCTCTCGATATAATGGAGTTCGTTGTAAAACAACAAAGTTTTGAATACATAACATAGAATGAATAATTTCTTGATAATCTTCAGGAAAATTCTTTCAAAGTATTTATTTGCTTAGCAACTGATGGCTACGAAATCACAATGGCAAACCATAATGGATGGCCTTTTCAATCAATAAGTAATAATATTTATTACCAATAACAACCCTTTTTCTTATTCCAACACTCTTCTGCCTACAACACTTTTGGTAACCTCAATTGATGTTATGACATAATTAGTGTGTCCATTAAATCGTCAGTAAGCGCTATAACACGGTAGGGGGTAATGCAAGGGTGACCCCTGCTGAGCCAGACGTTCTTAGTGTAGACTTATGTTTGGCACTTATCCATACAATAAGAGCATTGAGGATTCGGTTAGAGATATCTTTTGACGAATTCAAAATGGTTCGTTTGGTTTATGTGTGCTATGAAAGTTATTCATTTTTAAAATCGAAAATAAATTCTGCGGCCTATAAAATGTATTTTTTATATAACAAAAAATGTTTATATCCTGTGACGAAAGTTAAAAGTTATAAATATTGTGGTATTTGTCATGGCCGTGGCTTTCTTGTTTAACAAATTGTATTTATACATCTACAAAATAACAACATTGCACTAATGGTTACACAATATTTTATCAGTAACTTAGTTTTAAAACCGCGTGATATCTTAAAGTATCACATATTCAATTTCGGTTTTGACAACAACTTAAAAAATAATAACACTGTTAAAATGGTTTAAATCCACGTCGCACCTATAACACACAATTTAAAAAGAAAGTCAAATTGTCCTAAAGTGATAAAAAAAATAAAAATAAACCGCAGACGTATGAAACTGGAACTCTTGGTATACATTGATAAGCATATAAGAAAATACGTTTATATATTTATAATAGCCTCATATAAATTCACGTCAGCCACTTGGTGTGACTTTGTTGCTGTAAAAAACCTGTTTTATTTCCCTGACCTAGCAAGTTATTTTCCTAATTGTACTGCTAAAATATGTATTTGAATGTTCATTAAATTGGGACAACGTACGACAAATTCAACCTTGTTTCATCCGTAGTTTTACATTTACATTCAGTGAATATGACTTACCTGGTCCTTTTCAATTGAAAGCTATGATTAATTCTCCATGGTTTAAAAAAAGAAACCTTACACAAATATTTAAACAACAAATTAAATATTAATCAGTTGACGATGGTTGCAGATTTCGTAGTATTCAATAGTATCAGTTCTGTTCGTTTTGGTAATAGTTTAGACGCATAGAAAAAATAAAATCGAAAAGGAAAACAAATGAAGAAATATAAAATCAAACAAAATGAAACGTAAAATGAAATCAAATAAAACGAAACATAAAATAAAACGCCACATAAAATGAAATAAATTTAAAAAGAAACAATTAAATCAAATTAAAAATAAAATAAATCAGTTTTCCTAAATTCCTATTTCTGCACCCATCGTTATAATCGAAAAGCGTACTCACGTTCAGCTTCATCACGATCTTATTATACGCACGATGCCACCTCTGCTTCGGCGTCAACTTCGGCTGTTCTGGCTGGAACTCCAATCTATCTTCCTCAGGCCTGTCCTGACCCTCACGGAACACACTATCCTCTTCTTGATACGGTTCATCCGTCTCTTGGAACGGTTCTTGGTCATCGAACTTCTCCCTTTCTTCCCGAAAGGTATCGTCTTGGTATGTATCGTGATCATCACGATACTCTTCGACATTATCGTCATATAAAGGTTCAGCTTCGTGAAAGCCGTCAGTCACTTCAGGTACCTCGTGGTAAGTCGTGCGCTCTTCTTGGAACGTAACTTTAGTTTTATCCGTGAGTGAATCTGCGAAATGAAGCTTTTCTGTTATTAGGCATGACCATTTAATCGGTGTTTTGTTGGGTATCCAAAGATAATATTTAACTGTGGTTTTAGTACTGTAATGTGTTCACAAGAATGGTTTGACCTGAAAAACTTAACAATGTTTTAACTCTTAAAGGGCTGATTTTTCAATATTCAGAAAACTTTTATCTGAAGAATAATTATGACAGTTTGACATATTTTCTTTACGAATACTGTCAAACCGCAATATTTATTGCTTAGATAAAAGTTATCTGACATTTAAAAATCAGCCTTAAATGCTTTTAAACTGACTCATTAAATGTATATTTGATTTTATGAATGTTTTTAGTTATGAATCACGACAGTCATTTTGGTGTATTTATAAGGAAAATAAAATAAGAACAAAACTCAGTTACCTTCTTGTGTAGTCGGGACAGCAAGTTTCTCTTCGGGGTGAAAAGAACTTTGCGAGGTTCTACGATCAACAATCGACGGCGTTTGACTGTGATAGCTGTCAACGGAAGGTTTCCTTATTTGAGACATAGTCCTCGTCGGAGACGCCTGCTTCTGCAGGCTGGGGCTCGGCGGCGCTTCCGACACACGCCTCTCGTCGGGGACTTCTTCAAGGATGGTATCATGAATAAAGTCATCGTCACGATACCTATCCAAAGAAGTCCTATCGCGGTCTATTGTTTGATCGTATTCAGTCTTATTATACTCGTCCTCGTAGGCACTTTCGTCGAAACTCGGCTGGGTTAACTCTTCGGGTGCGTCTGGTAACGTCCGTGTACGACGCACCGAAGGTCTTTGTATGGACTCCTGTCTCCTTAGAGACGGAGTTCGCGGTAAAGAAACTGGCGCAGACGTGGTCACAGTCACAGTAGACACTGGCACTGAGGGCAACACTTCTGGGACGGATGTTGTCGCGGACACGGTACTTGTGAATGGAGCGGATGAAGCAAAGTGGCTTGTTGGAGCAGTCGTCGCAGAAACTGTGTGTGGAGGCTGGCTCACTGCTGGAGCCGACACCGCTGCGGCGGCTGCACCAAAGAAACTTCCCAACTTCTTTGCACTTCCAGCCATAAATGAACCTAAAGTAGCAGCACCAGCTATTACACTTGTTTGCAACTGTTGAGCTGGTTGTTTTGCATGCTGTTGTTGTTGCGACAGATGCTGCTGCTGTTGATGTTGCAGCAGGTGTTGCTGTTGTTGTTGTTGCTGCTGTTGAAATTGCAACTGCTGTTGTTGCTGTTGAAATTGTAAATCTTGTTGCTGCTGTTGTTGGAATGGCAATTGATGTGCTTTCTGTTGTTCATCATGTTGAAAATACTGCTGATCTTGTAAATATTGCTGGTCTTGTTCAAACTGTTGCGTAAAAAGCTGGTGGGAAACTGGCTGCTTCTCTTCTTCCGGGTACTGTGACTCGAATTGTGAATCATACTTATAGTCCTGCTGTTGCTGGTAGTCTCGTTGTTGCTGGTAGTCTTGTTCTTGCTGATAATCCTGTAGATGTTGTTGTTCTTGCTGATAATCCTGTAGATGTTGTTGTTTATCATCATACTGGCTTTGTTCAGGAAACTGTTGATCTTGTTGGTTGAACTGATACTGTTGCTCTTCGTACTGTGAATCAACATCCGGATAATTTTTCCCTTGAAACAAATCTTGTTGTTTCGCAACTGACAGTTGTGGTAAATAAGACGAAAGTGTTGATGGCACTGTTTTCGGTAATAACGAATCGATCTCACTAGTAATAGGGTATGTGAACTGTGACATTGTCTCTGTTTCGGTCCACGGCGTTTTTTGAGCTGTAAATTGGAAGAAAACGTTGTAAATATTAAATGAAAACTCGCCGCACAGACAGTGTATGAATCGGTCTGTCATGTTTACGAATAAAAAAGAACTGATGGTCATAACAAATCTATACGCTGCCGTGGTGCGGAAGTTCTTATCTTTTATGTAACTGAATCATTTTTAATGTGAATTATTATAAATTCTTGCTATTGTTGTACTGGCATTGACATAATTTTGATATCGCAAACTGTTATTATAAATAGATGATTATATGAGATGATATTCAGTGTAGATTTATTGACAGACTCAAGTGAATTGTGCTCTAGCAAGATGATGGTTAGACTTTTGACTATTCGTAAAGTCGAAAATATTTTGTACTTAGGTATAATTTTCGAACAATTCTACTTTTCTTATACCGTCATCTATATATTGATCAAAGTAAAGGCGATAATGAAGGCATAATTACCAGCTGCAGGCGGAGTGGCATGTGGCGTTTCATCAAAGAATGGTTGCATCCCATCCGAATCATAACTGTAACAAAATTAAATATTAAGAGTAAGATTTAGCAAGAGGAGGCTTGAATTCTGAGCTGAAAATACCTTTTAAACTACCTAGTTAATGTCTTGTGGTTCACACCATTCACAAAAAAAGCTTTAAAGTGGTTTATACAATTCAGCTATAAAAACACTTTTGGCAAAGATTTTCTGCTTGATTTAAACTAATCTATCCTTCGTCAACTACTATCTGATTTTACTACAAGAAGAATTAGCAGTTGGGTCTTAAATAGGTTTTAGAAATGGAATTAAATCATAAGGGAATCTTTTGCAGTTCATCATCTGCCTAGCCTTTTCCCAAGTATGTTGCGGTCTTCTTCCAGTCTAAGCAGATGCAGCTGAATACCAGTATTTTACAGGGAACAACTGCTTATCTGACCTCCACAATACATTTACTGAGTAATGCAATACCCCTTGGTAATACTGGTTATCAGACTTTCGGGCTTCTGACGACCTGTAACGACTGTCAAAGATCCACGAATGAACGCCGGGACCAACGTCTTAACGTGCTTGCCGAGGCACGGTATGTAAAGATGGTCACCCATCCACGGACCAACCGCAGCAAGCGTAAGCTTAACCTGATCGATCTATTCGTGCGACTATTATTACTTAGCCCTTGCAGTTATGACCTAATTATTAGTAAAGCAAATTTGTAGTGGGTGTATGCAGACTGCAGATAATAATCATGACTCAGATTAGTTCAGGAAACTCGTGCTTCTCGATAAGTGGGTTACGGGATAAAATGACTCATTTATGGATACTATTATATGTATAGCAAAAATGATTCTAAGAATCTGGAAAGGTCTTTCGTTCAGGAAAATGTCCGTGTTAATGCATTTTTATTGTTTCCCGATACAGCATTTTATCTACGTAGTAGTAGGTGGTCATGAAAGCCGTTTTCCGCAATTTTGGATTTTGGAGTTGGCATTTTTTGGAATAACTTACTCCGATAGTTTCAGCTGCGAAATCTTTTCAAAAGTTAGACCCATTGTTTTTTTGCAAAGGTTTTTTTTAAGATGTCCTCTGCTCGGTCAATTATTTTTGTACGGCAAGCCGAACCAATGCGAAGTGAGCTTGCACGGAAATGTATAGCTTGATATGTGGCCGTGTGTAGCTACGAGAACTTTTGTGGCCTCTTATTTCATTAAGGGAAATTTTTAAATTACCTACATTAAATGATAAAATCACTATTAAATCAACAGAATTTTTTTATTCGTGGAATAAAATAGACGTCTGACAGATTTTGTATGGATGAACTGCCAAAAATTCAAAATTATTCCTCGGATAAAATTATCTGGCGTTGTAAAATCATTTAACAAGAAATTTATGGTTTTTGGACTGGTCTTGGACTTTTCTATTATAATGCGTATTTACATGCGTATCGTTTATTGTGCAAGGTAAAGAGCATAGCTATATTTTATACATATAATACTTATATTTTTTCAAGGGAATTATTAGTATGTACTGAATACTAAATGTACTTACGTCGTATTATTATAATTAGTATCTTGATACGGTTCTGTGGCAGTGTCTTGAAAGTCTTGCTGAAACCCGAAGCTATCGTAACCATAACTCACATCAGGAATAGGTTTTTCAGGTTCTGTAAAATAAAATTTCCCTTTAACAAGTCGCTCAGATAGAAACATAACCCTCAAAGAAATATTAATGGGATTTGGGTGCTATTTATTGAAGAATCTATAAAGCTGGTCGAACCGGAGAGAAACTCACCCGTACAATACCTGTAAAATACATTTTTGTATATTTGTTCGTACCACTCGCCATCCTGCTCTAATCTTCCGCTGATAGCGGCAAGGTCGTGCCCGGGCCGTAATAAGTCCCATCCATCTGCCATCTGCCTAGCCTTTTCCCAAGTATGTTGGGGTCGGCTTCCAGTCTAACCGGATGCAGCCGAATACCAGTATTTTACATGGAGCGACTGCCTATCTGACCTCCACAACCCAGTTACTGGATAATACGATACCCCTTGGTAAGACTGGTTGTCAGCCAGTCGTTACGGGTCGTCACCCGTAACGACTGTCAAAGATCCACGAATGACAGCTGGGACCAACGGCTTAACGTGCTTTCCGAGGCACGGAGGGGTCTCGGTATGTAAAGATGGTCACCCATTCACAGACCAACCGCGGCAAGCGTAGCTTAACCTGATCGATCGACCTGTGCGGCTGTTATTATTTAGCCACGGACCCCTCCACCGTAATAAGTCCCGAAGGCCGCAATTGCGTGACAACATTTCGTGTAGCGTATGGCGTAAGCAACTCCATGCGGCCGGATCCTAATATGTAGAAAGCAATCATCGCGCAATTTATACGCTATCGTCGCGTTCTTATGTCACTTTTCGTTTGATGAACCGGAACACGTGGTCGCGCCGACAGAGGGCGCTTTACAGTTTACCGAACAAAAAGTGACTTATGAACACGAAGATCGCGTATTCCCGTAAGGATTGCTTTCAATTATGACATCTTTCCGGAACCTTAAGAAATCTAGATGCTCGCTGGGACTCGGTACTCCAAAACTTGCTATCCGTGGGCCTAGCACGAACACGCGGAAGAAACGTAACGTAACTTCGATCGATTTTAAAATTGGAAATACTCGTTCCGCACATAATTTTTACTTAGTTTCAAGACATTATTCAAAATCGCTCGAATTTACGTAAAAAAGCGCGTTCGCGTTACAGTTATTTTTCTTCACGCAATAAAGTACAAATCTTCGTAAGCTCAGCTCACCGGGTACGTAAGGCACGTGCGTAAGCGTGGAGGCGGAAGGCGCGCGCCTCGGGCGCGTGAAGCTGCCGTACGACGTCATAGATGACGTCATCGGCGTGGGGGGCTGCGGCAGGCGGCGGCCGCGACTGCCGCGCGTCGAGCCAGACTCGCTGCCCGGCGGGACCGGCAGCGCGCGGCCCCGCTTCGGGGTAGACGATGGCGTGGCTGGAAAGGAAGCACGTTGATTCACGAGAAGCTTAGCCGGCATTTATCGCGTTCAGGCAATTTTATTATTTAAATTATTAAATATTTTATAGGACCTGCAATATCTATTTATGTTGGTCCGCACTAGTCCGCAGTCTCTGTCACCTGATTTTTACTGAAGATTACCCCATTCACAGGGTTATTATTTTGTTAAACCTCTCGTCTTTAGCACTTGAGCTCCAACTCGATGTTATGTCTAAAACGTACTAGATAATGTATTGTCTCTCTCGGTCGATTCTGATATTTGTGACGGTAGGTGCTGACGATGACGGTGGCATTATTTAAAGGCAATGTGTCGATTTACGAAAAAGCATAATGGATTTAAGTTCCATTCTCTCTTCTCTATTTCAAAGGTTTTCTCTAAATACTAGCTCCAATTAAACCTTTCTTTGTCTATTAAATATAGGTAATAACAAGAGCTGGACTCCTTTAATAAAGATTGGTCCAGCAGTGGACTAAGAGAGAGGTGGAAATAAAATAAGGAGGCCTTTGCCCAGCAATAGAACATTAACGGCTAATAAAATAAAAATGTTTAATAATTATTAAAATTTCTAAACACTATCGAATTGAAGAATTCTTTCGAGTACAACTATTATTATTCAAACACCGTTTCTCGTTTTGCTGTCGGCGATTTTTCCTGTTTAGCATCGCCACATGTATCAATATTGCTTTTTTTTTATTAAGCTCTCAAGTTTGCTATAATTTTGCCGAAGCTTTATAAATGTAGCCTTAGAATAAGCACTAAGCTCACCTGGAAGACTGGCGGCAGACCTTCGCGGCCGCGGCCTGTAGGGCGCCATCTCATTGTAGTCGGAATACCTTGACGATGGCACCAACTGGAACATAAGAAAACACTTTAACGTATTCATTCCTAGTAAATAACGTTTCAAATCGTATGTATAATATATAATAAAGAATGATTGACCTGCAAAAAACCTAACTAATTCACATAATAAATTAATAAAAGTATAGAGGTAAGAGGAACAGGGTGTAAAGTTCACTCATGCTCTATAGAAAAGGCAGGATCGTCCGACCAGACGAGTGTTATGTCTAGCGTTTGTGGTTAACACTGGCCTTCCTATAAAATAACTCACCGGTTTAGGCGGCACTTGCGGCAACTGAACAACTGAAGACCTTCTCTTATTGACAACATTCTCGTACTCGGTCGGCGTCAGGCCTTGCCCGTCATCGAAGAAGTACTGACCGCCGCCGCCGCTGTCCCACTGCCGAGAGTCGTCACCTACGTACGACGTCTGGTAGGGGTACGACGACGAGTCGTAGAACTCCTCGTAACTTGGCTGCTGAGATAAATGCGAATGGTCCCTGCAAAGATAAAGGTGGTGTTAAAAGATGAATTAGTTTAAACAGGTATAGTCATAGGTTTTTATTACAGATCGACACTCAAACTTTAAATTCTACTTAAAACTCGATTCAACCAAAAGTTACGTGTTTGTCGAGCTGCGTCTTTGACGTAGTGCAAATCTGACGAGATGAGTTTCTGTCGACATGCGTTTTCTGGCGACATTCGTATTTGACCACTTGCGTTTCTGACGACATGCAAGTAATCCTTGTATGGCTTAAGACTGAGTTTAAAATGAAACACAAAAGTTGAAGAAGTTCTGCAATAAACTTTTCATCACAATATTTTTTATTTGAAGCCGGACACTGAATAAATAACCATGTCATGGTTACTCTTTTAGTATCCAACTGCAAAGTAAAATCTTACTGTTAGCCTGTATCATCCCACTGCTGGACAAAAGGCCTCTCCCCATGACTTCCAGCTCTTTCGATCTAGGGCTAAAGTAGACCACTTAGTCTTGTCATTTCTTTCTCCAGCTCATCCGACGCCTACAGGGTCTGCCGACACGCCTTCTAGCTGTGTCAGGGCTCCACGAAGTGGTTATTTTGGCCCACAGCTCTTTGGGCAAGTAAAATTTAAGAAAGTTAATTAGAAAGTACCTCGTGTGCGTGATACTGGTGCTGTAGGTCTCAAACCCATACATAGGCATGTTGTCATCGTACAGCGTGTTCTGACGCTCCAGACTTGGCCGACGCTGCTCCTCTGTGAAACGAAAACTAGATTAATAAGTTATTCAAAATCAACCGAGTTTTAATTTAAGTCTGTGTAATGCGTGTATAACAAGGGTTACTTATTAATACCCTTTTGCATTGTGTCAATGGAGGAGATTCCGCAACGAGTATTGTGGGCAAAGAAAAAGCATGTTAGCCGTTGGTCCCGGCTGTCATTCGTGGATCTTTGACAGTCGTTACGGGTGATCACTAGCCCGAAACTCTGACAACCAGTCTTAGCAAGGGGTATCGTGTTACCCAGTAACTGAGTTGTGAAGGTCAGATATGCAGTCGCTCCTTGTAAAATGCTGGTATTCAGCTGCATCCTGTTAGACTGGTAGCCGACCCCAACATAGTAGGGAAAAGGCTAGGCAGGTGATGATGATTGTAGGTATAGTGAGACGGTTTTCGACAAAGAATGAACAATCCGTTTGTTTAGTAAATTGCAACTTGTGTGGAAATCAATCTATGATATACAGGTGGCAGGGCCATCGACGAGCAACCTGTTACGATGGATTCAGCACATGATGCGATATGGATATACTAGCTTCTTCCCGCGACTTCGTCCGCGTGAAATTTCACCCCCCCCCCCATTCACCCCCTTAGGGGATGAATTTTGAAAAATCCTTTCTTAGTGCACCCCTAGACCTCATAAGGAACGTACGTGCCAAATTTGGAATCTCTAGACCCAGCGGTTTGGGCTGTGCGTTGATATGTCAGTCAGTCAGTTCTCCTTTTATATATATAGACTAGCTTCTGCCCGCGACTTCATCCGCGTGAAATTTCACCCTCCCCCATTCCTCTTAGGGGTGGAATTTCGAAAAACCCTTTCTTAGTGCACCCCTAGACCTCATAAGGAACGTACGTGCCAAATTTGGAATCTCTAGACCCAGCGGTTTGGGCTGTGCGTTGATATGTCAGTCAGTCAGTTCTCCTTTTATATATATAGACTAGCTTCTGCCCGCGACTTCATCCGCGTGAAATTTCACCCTCCCCCATTCCTCTTAGGGGTGGAATTTCGAAAAACCCTTTCTTAGTGCACCCCTAGACCTCATAAGGAACGTACGTGCCAAATTTGGAATCTCTAGACCCAGCGGTTTGGGCTGTGCGTTGATATGTCAGTCAGTCAGTTCTCCTTTTATATATATAGATAGATAATACCCCCATGCGTTGAAAATTTTCGTCGGTTATTTAAAAAATATTAACCGTGTAGCAACTGCACTTTTGTAAGAATCAGCAGATTTTTTTTTTTTTTTGATAACCCACGATAAATTTCTACACTACCCCCCCTAGTGTAGAAATTTATCGTGGGTTATCAAACCATCTATCTCTTATCAAACGATCTAGAACCATGTGAATCATTTGCTCGATCCATGGTTTCAGTTTGCGCGTCGATGTTCCTACCGCCCTGTATACTATGTATGATCATCAATCTGTTATTCAAGTGTGGATATTTAAATATAATTTTGGTAGTAACCACACAAATAAGCAGTTGGCGTGATCGTCGGAATCGTCAAGTCAATGAAAAGTGCAATATTTATGGGAAAAAATTTGTGCTTACCTCCAGACGGCCAGTCAGCCGCGGTCCTCCATGATATCGCTGACTCCACACTCACTTGTGCGTGCAGCTGTGACCACGTCTCTATCCTGGAATTAGCATAAGAAAATAAACATTTCAGTTAGGATATATATGTCGCAGGCAACTGGTTAAATTAGCCGTTTAGTTAACCGCCTGGCCTTTGAAAGTAGTGCTCGCCTCGCTTCGCTCTCTTTGCTCGCACGCGGTTGATCACAGTTCTAACCTAACCTAACCCATTTGGTCGGGGTGCCCTGGCTTAGTTACTGCAACCAATTCGGCTCTCGCGTGATTGGTTACAGTTCCAACCTAAACTATATTATTGAATATCATTCAGGCCGTTAGTTGAACGGCCACCGTTTAGTTAAAAGGCTAGGCATTCAATTAAACGGCTAATTTAACCAGTTGCCTGCGACATATACATACAATTTAGTCGTTTGGATATGAAAAACAATTTTAATTTATACGATGAAAATAATCTGATGTGGTCTTAATTTACATATTATACAATCTACGCGTAGCAGTCTATAACGTTCCCGCTGCTGGGACACAGGCCTTGTCTCTGCGAGAGGGGTGAACGCCATTAAAATGGCACATCCAATTTTAGAAAAGGTTAAGCCTTGTAGGCCTTTATGTTTGTCACTCATAATCTGTGTGACAGTCCTTTCTAAAGCTCGATATGATATACAAACGTAGGTTACGATGAAAGACCGAAAATAATAAGCAGTTTTCAAACATTTATTTATCCCATTATATCACTTTACTGTTCGACAGTTTTATTCAAAATTTTGTCAATACCTAGGGCGAATTTCACCAAACTTATATACTCGTACCTAGAATAAGTCTTATCCTGAGAGTAAATTTTAAATCTTAAACAGTTTTTTTCACACAAAAACTGTCAGACGTAAATTTTATTCTACGGATAAAAGATATCTAAATTTGGTACAGACGCCAGCACATCAAGCTACGCGAAACTGTCAAATTTTCCCAATCCACTTTGAACCGTATACTTTAGCGACAAAGTTGAAAATCTATTAAAGAAATTTGACAGATTGGTAGCTTGATGTGCTGGCGTCTGTACAATCAGTCTCAGTCAGATAAATAATTAGGTGCAAGTAAAAATCAACCATAAGTCAAGTGTTTACCCATTTTAAGTAAAAAAAACTCGATGTTTATGGCACCTTGTACACCACAACAGACACAGGGAGTTATTAGGGCCTTAAAAAACACAAATAGTGTGGGGTACGATGGCATATCAACCAAAGTAATAAAAGCGGTAGCATCGGAAATAAGTGGCCATTTGTCTCATATGATAAATTTATGTATTGTAGCTGGCACGTTTCCTGACGCACTAAAGATGGCGATCGTTAAGCCATTATTTAAGAGAGAAGATAGAGAGCTTATGGAATTCTACAGGCCTATTTCTCTAATTCCTATCTTCTCGAAAATATTTGAGAAATTCATTCAAAAGGAGTTAAACGGTTACGTAGAAAAAAACAATATATTATGTAATGAGCAAAAGGGATTTCGCGAAAATAAGACGATAAATATGGCGATATATGACTTCTTATACACTGTATTGACAAAAGTGGACAAAAAAACACCTGTATGTGCTATCTTCTGCGATATGACACAAGCATTTGACCACGTAAAACATGAAATTTTAATAAAAAAACTTGACGCTTATGGTATAAGAGGTACTGTGCTTAATTTAATTAAATCCTATTTAGATAAGAGAAAGCAAAAGACTGAAATCACTAGAATTAATATAATAACTAAAAAGGAAGAGATATACTTATCAGATGAACGTCAAATTACTTTTGGTGTTCCACAAGGTAGTGTATTGGGACCTCCCCTCTTTACACTATATATTAATGACTTGCCAAAATCAATTCCACACCCTATGACGTTATTTGCAGATGATAGCACAGTGACAATTTATAGTAATAATAATGACATGATCCAATATAAACTTGACATTCACAATGCCTTGACATCTATAGTAAAATGGTTAAACAATAACAATTTAAAAATTAATTTAGATAAAACTAAAATCATACATTTTAGCCAACGATTGAATACAGAAAATATGGACGTAAATATAGATAATAAAATTGTTGAAATAGTGAATACTACTAAATTCCTTGGACTAATAATTGACAAAAGACTTGACTGGAAATCACAAATCGAGAACCTTTGCAAAAAAATTTGTAGTTCTGCATTTGCATTGCACTCTCTAGCTGCAGTGGTGAATGTAGATACCTTGATTGCGGCCTACCATGGCTTAGCTGCGTCTCACCTAAGATACGGTATCATATTTTGGGGAAATTCTACCGACGCTAACACAGCATTCAAAGCCCAAAAGAGATGCATTAGATCTATGTTTGGGCTAAAAACGGTTGATACATGTAAACCATATTTTAAAAGTTACAAGATATTAACTCTTCCGTGTCTATATATCCTTGAATCCGCAATGTTTGTTAAAACAAACCCCAATCTGTTCCCACGTCTACAGGACGTTGTACCGCGTAACAGACGGGATATGACCATTCTTCGCGTCTACCCAGCAAAAACGGCACTCATGCGCAAAAGTGTCGTATGCATGGCGCCTACTATATTTAACATATTGCCTAAACGTTGGAAGGAGCTAAATAGTAAGGCATTTAAGAGTCGATTAAAAATGTTTCTTTCGCAAAAAGCATATTATAGTGTCTCCGAATTTCTAGCAGAAAAAGTTTTTGATTGAATAACTTTATCTTTTTCCTGACACCACACCAATTTAAATTTATATGTATGAAGAAATTTTTGACATCAATCTTGTAAATTTGACATAAATCTTGTAATGACATACTATGTAGTTACTTTGACATTACTCTTGTATTTGATTGACTTACAAGTTTTTTTGCCTTATTTTGAATTTTGACATTATAACATAAAAATAATGACTAAGTTGTAAAGTTTCTAATTAAAACGTCTTAATTGCATTTTTTCGATTTTTTGTATTGTTAATTATTTTCAATGTTATGGAAATATTTGTACGCCGATACTTACGGCTAAACATGATTGGACTCAAACTATGTAACATCTTGCATGCTCTTGTATGTATACAATGTTTAAACAAATAAAGAAATCTAATCTAATCTCTAATCTAATCTTTAACATTTTCGCCCCTTGACTATACATAGCGTCAGATGTGGAAGCCCTTTTAGAACAGTAAATTAAGTGTAAACGAAATGATCAAATCAGTGAAACTGGCTAAGCAACAAAACTGGCGAATTAAATAAACTGACGACTGAGGGAAAACCAGTGATACGCGGACTCCATAAAGTATATTAGATATTAAACTTTAGTGTCATATTTACCTGTTGGTCCGCGGCTGACTGTTATAATACAGTGGGTCGGTGTCCCCGTGTATATGGTACTCGTCCCTCTCGTACGAATTCTCACGAGATACCTCCAAGGATCTCTGGAATTAAAAAGTAGAGGAATGCTTAGAAAACGTGATAGTTTTATAAAACATATATGTGAGTTCCCTCAGCGAGTGTTCTGGCAGCCAAGCGAGCGTCGCTGTATGATATGAGTACTTTCTTTGATAGCCCGTGTCACTGCGGCAAACGGGTAATCGCCGGCGGTGTGAACTGTCAGCGATCAACTATTAACTAGTATATTCATCTCTTTTACTTACAAAAGATTGTAGCTCGCGCATACAATATTTCGTACAGACTGGAGCACATCAAGCTACTACAATCTGTCAAATTTCTTTAATAGATTGTCAACTTTATCGCTAAAGCATTATGTTCAAGGTTGATTAGGAAAATTTGACAGTTTCGGGTAGCTTGATGTGCAGCTGGCATCTGTACGTTTCTTGAGCGAGGAAATCGTTGAAAGCTAATCGCTTCCTCGAGTTCCTCGTCGGCAGGACAGATGCCTATTTCAGTCCTTAATAACCGGTTTACCGGTATACTCAAAACATTATGCCACCATAGAAAAAAAAAAATTTAGCTCAATAATTTAGCAATATTAAAGTGTTGATGAACATTTATGTAGTTACCTGTGGTGTGTGCATCTGGTGCGCGTGATTGCGGAACTGCGACGCGCTGCAGTTGGCATGCTGCCCCACTGGGTAGTTGAGGTCCGACGTGTAGTCCGAGTCCTCTGAGTAACCCGCTGAAATAGGAGAAATATTGAAGGTTAGAGATGAAAAGAATAGGAGTGGTCCGTGGCTAAATAATAACAGCCACACAGGTCGATTGATCAGGTTAAGCTACGCTTGCCGCGGATCTTTACATACCGAGACCCCTCCGTGCCTCGGAAAGCACGTCGAGCCGTTGGTCCCGGCTGTCATTCGTGGATCTTTGACAGTCGTTTCGGGTAAGTCCGGTCAGAAGCCCGAAAATATGACAACCAGTCTTGCCATTAGAGGTCGGATACGCAGTCCCTCTATGTTAAATACTGGTATTCAGCAAACAAATATGAATTAATGGAAAAGTAAGTTTAATTACTACACAATACAGTTGAGTTTACGCTACAACTTCAAACATTTTTTATAACTTTGTCAATAGTGCTAGTCGCTCTGAAATCAACTTAATTTTCATTGAAATAAAGTTGACATTTGTTTAACTTGAAATAGGGTAGGGGCACTTTTACTTCACCTTAACTTTGTTTATAGTTTGTCGAAACCTTTTATCACGCGTGAGATTAGACTAGACGTCCTACCTAACTATTTACCTATGTCACTATTTACATAATAATAACACTGCTAATATAACGATTAACTTAAGCTGCTTAACATCAATTGATATAGAGCTGTAGTACAGCTCCATACAGCTGCTGTATGGATAACAGAACTATAAATTAATCTTCCTGGCAAACTATGGCTGAATATAGATTAATACACATGTTATAATCCCTTTGGTAAGACAACTATGGTATAATATTTATTTATACCCCTTGTATTAGAAACGCGAGTGTGATAATAGTATCACATGAGTGTTTTAATACCTAATTATGTATAGTTGCATACAAGACTTTATCTACACCCTCATGGGTGTAGATAGAATCCTCTATAAACGTTCTGAAACAGTTTTTTGCAATCCTAATCATCATCTGCATAGCCTTTGGCGGCCGGCGGGATACGACGTGAATTCGAATAACCTATAAGTTCTTTTTTTTTTTATTACGGCGCTGTGGCAGTGAAACGCGAGTGCATGACAATGTTTTTTTTTTTTAAATGAGTTGCATAATGAAAAGTACAACATTATAATACTCGTTTGGATGATATTACTCGTATGGTTACTATGACACTGGTTGTTTTAATTTAGTTTTTAACTGTATCAGAAACTTTTGTTTTTGTTTATAACTGTTTCAGAAACTTTTATAGAGGAATAGCTGTGCCCGCGACTTCGTTCGCGTGCATGACAGAACAGGTTTTAATTTTTTTGCGCGGAACCGTAATTATTTTTCTAAAATAAAAGTAGCCTAAGTTACTCCTTATTACATCAGCTATCTGCCAGTGAAAGTTCCGTCAATATCGGCCCAGGTGTTTCAGAGATTAGCCGGAACAAACAGACAGACAAACAGACAAAAATTAAAAAATATGTCATTTTGGTATATGTACCGAGTATACATCCATATGCATTTAGTAAAAAGTGGTTATTTTAATATTACAAACAAACACTCCAATTTTATTTATTTGTATAGATTTATAGCATGGGTGTAGATAAACACACAAACTCAATTTATAAAAGCGACGTAATGACTCATCATCATCATAATCAGCCTATAATGTTCTCACTGCTGGGACACAGGCCTGCTCTTTGTAAAAGGGAGTGGGCCATAATCCACCACGCAGGCCCTGTACGGATTGGTGGACATAATGACTACTGAAAGATAAATTTTGTCTTAATGATCGACTATTCATAAGTTGATATGAAAGCAAAAACCTACATACGCGAATTGTAATCCATAATCTTCTCACAGTCGGTTCAAAATTATTGTGCCGTATTAGGATTCCTTCCTATACATACATAATGCTAGAATCGTACCATAAATCTTAATGTACGAACGCTCAGACCCGGAACTACCATATAGATTATAGACATTCACTCTGAACGGGAATCGTTTAACGTCATAACTACTACTGCCCAGGTATCGACACGAGATATTTGAAAATAGCCCTTATGATTTTATTAAAGATTCGCTAGGATGACTGCAATTAGCCATGTTTGCTTCCTGGTATCCTCATTAAACTATTGCTAAAGGAGTCATCAAATTCTTCAAACTACTTACTTTGTTTTCATTAAAGTTCACTTCAATTTAAAAAAAACAGATTGACCTACATGGGCTTATGAAACGTCAGAAGCTGGGTGTACGGTTCCAATTAGTAATTTTCTATGGAGAAAAGCCGGCAAGAAACTCCAGGGTTTTTCTTTTAAAAATAATTGGTTTTTACAATGTTTTCATGGGAGGGCGGTGTAGGCGTCAACAAGTACCAAGTACTTAATAATATAGAGAATGGTCTACAAGGTCTACAACGTTCCCACATTCACAAAATATAAAAGAATCTATATAAAAGATAAATAAATTATAAAAACCTAAATTTAATCCAAATGACCTGATTTCCATTACAACCACTAATAAAGAGTTGAAATAAATTAAAATTTCGGAAGGTAGGGCAAGAGGAACTGGGTGGAACGTTTCTCATGACCCATAAAAAGCTTGAATCCTTCGACCAGACGAGTTTTATGTCTGGTGGGCTAAAGCCCGGTTGCTTATTTTAGACGCTAACCGCGTGGAAAACTCTGCTTGCGCGATGCAGGATTTGTGTGACGTCAAGTGTGACTGCCAGCGAGCAATGAAGCGCAGCATTCTTGGAGTCAGATTAACGGACCATTTTAGGAACACAGTGCTGCGCATCAAAACACAAATCGCTGACGTCACCCAAAAATCAGCCAAGCTTAAGTGGGACTGGAACGAACACGTTTGCCACATGTCGAACGAGTGGTGGGCCAAATCTACCATTATGTGGGTCCTAGTAACGTCCTGCGACATCGAGGCAGCCCCAAGGCGAAGATGGCGGGACGAGCTTGACGCCTACAGACAGGATTGGTCCACACTAGCTCTAGACAGAGTGGAGTGACAAGGAGAAAATTAGGCCATTGCCCTGCAGTGGGACAACATAGGCTAAAAATAAATAAGTGTAATGCATAGTTGGAATGTAGTGTTGTAGATGCCGCCACAATATAATTACTCGCGTAAGATAGTTAGGCACGAAAAGCGCCTTATCTTTCCATTAAATCACTGAACATCATTCCATTGAATCATTGAACACGATCTTTCCACTTTATCATAGTTGTGTATATGTATTTATTATTTTGACTCCGTTATAATTGTTAACATTCTAGTGATATTTATTTTAGAAGTATGTATGTTTATTTGTATGTAAGTATATTCTCTTAATATTAAATAAAGAAGTATATTCTCTTAATATTTGTTTAGTTTTATTTAGTGAATTCTTTTTAGATTTTATGTTTTTTTTTTTGCCTCCTTTATTCTTTCACACGCTGTCTACATCTCTCTATTTATTGTCCTATCGCAGGTAGGTAAGCTGGAAGAGATTTCTTATGAAATAAGCATCACCTTTGTACCTATTATTATTTTGTACCTTTGTACCTTTTAGCGATAAGACCGCCCATTGTGTCACCCATTGTAAAAGTTCTATATTTATGTCTGTAATTTATATGGTGTACATAATAAAGAAGTATATTCTATTCTATTCTGTTCTGTGTTTTTCTTGTCTGTTTATTTAATTATGTGTGTACAGAAATGATAAATTTTAGGCACGTACAATGAGCAATGTACTGCATCTGCCGGCGTGCCTGCTCGGCTCTCTCTGCGTCCAGCGTGCCGTTGAGCAGGTCCAGTTTGCGCTGCAGGTCCGCACCGCCTGTGCCTTCTGCGTCTGGAAGAAGGAGATAGAGAAATTTGATTAAATACGTCTTAAGCTTTAATATGTCTGTAAGAAATCACCTTGTGCTATAATACCGCCCTTTGCATAATAATTTGAAATATGTTTTTCTTTTTTTTCTTTTATGTGCGTTGTAAATTTGCTTTGTAATAAAGTATTTAACAAATAAGTAAATAATAAAGCTTGGAAAAGGATAGTAGCAGTGTAATGGATAAGAGGACAAACCTGTAGGCCACATAGGGGTTATTCATACAAAGAAAGGTCCTCTCCTCTTAAAGATATATACATTTTGTCACCATGCAGTTATTAGCATTGAATATTGTGCCACTACAATGCTCCAACCATGTGTGTCTTCTAAACGTATTGAAAACTTAGAGACAGAGAGTGCTGGCCTATTTTTTGGCCAAAGAATCGGCATCGTCATGAGAGGCGATGCTGCCAGCCTTTTGGGCACTTTTCCTGTTGACAGCGAACTTACGACTTTTTGAACTGGCGAATTTTTTGATGCCTTTTGATTCTCCCTTTTATTTTTTTTTAAATACATGTACATAATATGTAAAATAATAATATTATTGTTATTTATTATCTTAAATCTGTTAGCTTATATTATATAAATACTAGCTGCACCGCGCGGTTTCACCTGCATAAGTGTCAATCCCGTTGGAATATCGGGATAAATGTGTTATTCGGATGTATAAGCCATATTACTGTAAAGTTTCATAAAAATCCGTAGTTAGTAGTAGTAGTAGTTTTTTCCGTATAAGAGTAACAAACATCCGTCCATCCATCCTCACAAACTTTCGCGTTTACAATATTATAGTGGGATTATCTTGGTTGAAAAGTAAGTTACATTTTCAGGAACGTCCTAAAACACATTTTCGGTTGCGCTCACATAACATAACATAATCAGCCTATAATGTTCCCATTGCTAGGACATAGGCCTCCTCTCAGTGAGAGGGAGTGGGCCGTAATCCACCACGCGGCCCCAGTGCGGGTTGGCAGCTGTCACTACTAGTCTTGAAACGTAAAATAATAAAACAAAAACCTGTAAAAATTTTTTTTTTTAAACATCCCTGATATTTTTTTGCCCCCTACTATATTTTTACAGGAAATAGCTTCAAAAATACTATATTATTTGATATAAAAAGTTGGCAACCCTACCCGTAACATGCCATAATGCTGACAGTTATCGTTACACAGAAGGCTTTAAAATAATTGTATCCTCAATATACTCTCTCTGTATTACTTTCAATTGAAACCTACCTTTCAAATCGTACATTCAACCGCACACCGGTGCACTACGAAAATCACCCTTACTGCTACGAGATATAGACACTGTCAATGTCAAATTGTTACTGATATGCGGTTGCCTGTACATCAGACCACATCATCACATTCTAATTAAATGGTGTTAGTAATTCTTGTAGAATATTTACCTATTTTATGTTGAAATTAATTCAAAGCATTCTGATCGTGGATATGAAATGAAAATGAAAAATGGTTTATTATTTTATCATAAGTTTCGATCCCATGAGAATATCGGGATAAAAAGTATCCTATGTATTAATCCTGGTTATAAACTATCTGTGTCAAATTTCATCCAAATCCCTACAGCAGGTTTTGCGTAAACGAGTATCAAACAAACATCCATCCGTCCTCACAAACTGCCAAACTTTCGCGTTTAATATATTATAGTAGTAAGTAGTACTAGCAGCGCCCCGCAGTTTCACCCGCATAAGTGTCAGTCCCTATAGATAAAAATTACCCTTTGTGTTATTCTAATGTATTTAGCTTAATTACTGTACAGTTTCATCAAAATCCGTTCAGTAATCCTTGCGTGAAAGAGTAACAAACATCCATCCGTCCATCCTCACAAACTTTCGCGTTTATAATATTTGTAGGATGTAGGATAAGATAGTAGGATTCAATTTTTTATCAATTTACCTATGCAATCTAAAGGAACCCCAAAGAATAACTTTATAATAGAAATGTAGTTATTTAAGTATGTAGAAAAGACGGCAGCATCCCCTTAATATAGGTATACTGTTCGAGCGACCCAATTTCTTAGATTAAATTCATTTCCCCAGCGACTCAAGTCTCCTTAGACGTCATTAGCGACCTATGTTACGTAGTTGCTAATTGATAAATTAATGTTTATAGCGTGTTCGTTGACCGAGATTGGTTCTTGGTTTATCAAGACACTTACATTTTCATAGAAATACAATAGCTTATAATGATTTTTAATCGACGACTTGCTTTATATTTTTTTTAGTTTAAGATTGCTTTATATTTTCATACTGTAGGAACTATTGCAGGTGACATTAATGCTAACAATGCAAAATACAATGTTCCCCGCGTAGGTATAGAGTTTAGCGGCCAGTTCGCGAAGCCTGACCAATTCTATTTCTATTCTACTAAGAATAGAAAACTTTCTATGTATACAACTCGACATCTCTCGCTCGTACACGGGGCGACCCGTAGATTCGTGTTTCTATGAAGACAAAGACATTCATTTTTTCCATAGCAACGGGGAATAAATTATAAAGTCAATATAGATTCTTGTCCAAGTCCAATGTGATGTAGACGACTTGACACTTGTTGCGAAGAAATGTTTCTACCACAAAGTGTCAAAAGTAGAGAAAAATTGGTCGTCATGCTTGACTTTGTAGACTTGTCGACTGAAGAATAGAAACATTTCTTCTCTTCATCGCCATGCTTAAGACGGAAGAAATCTTTCGTTCATCTGCCAGTTTGTCTATTCTTCCGTCAACAAAACCCGTTCATGCTACGCGTGCTGTCGACTTCCCGATGCCGTAGCATTATCTTGTATCACACTAATATTATAAAGGTGAAAGTTTGTGAGTGTGTGTGTATGCGTGTTTATATGTTTGTTACTTTTTCACGCTCAAACGACTGGGCCAATTTTAATAAAATTTTGTATGGAGGTAGCCGACACCCTGGATTAACAAATAGGCTACTTTTTACCCCGTGGGAATATCGGGATAAAAAGTAGCCTATATGTTAATCCAGGGTGTCAGCTACCTCCATACAAAAGTTTAGGCGGGTGAAACCGCGGGGCGCAGCTAGTTCTGTATAAATTATGTAAAAGTGTCAATGTGCCACAGTCATGGTCATCAGTCAAAAAACCTAATCCTCTTTCTCCATCCACGATTCTCCTATGAGTATCGTGGATGGAGAAGGCCCTACACATAATTTTATATGAATATTACTGGGAATATTACATCAAATTTCATTTCAAACCGCAACCGACAAGGCTGAATTTCCAGCCGTAATGCCTAGAACGGCGGAAAATAACTAACTTCGAGATATATACGGAAATTCTTCATTTTATTACTTGCACGGAGGCTTTACTCAAAGTCCATTCGCATAAATATAAACTTTAAACCATAATTCCATCAAAAGTTAGAGCAATCACGAGAGTTTGTGCTCGTAAAATTAAAAATATTTTTTTCCATGTGTATTTTTATCGGAACAAGGTCGGAATTTGCATAACAGGCATGAGCAAGCAATCACTTGGCACGTTTGACGTGGGCAGTAACCCTGCGAATTAGTTAAATGATTTATGGGTATGGCAGCTTAATAGTGGACCTCAATATGTAATCAGTACAATCAATGGCTACGAAGAAAGGTTCATGACGCATTTTTATTAAGAGTTTATAGTTAGTTGTATGAACATTAAACACTTAAGGTTTGTTTTCTTGGAGATTTACCTTTATTTAACCTTTTCACCGCTTACGCCGGATTAATTCGACAAATATTTTCGTGTCCATTTCGCCAGGGTTTGTATATTTACGACCAAATACCACAGCTCGTTTAATATGCTTTTTTATTTAAGTACGCTGAATTCTGTCAGGTGTTTTTTTTTTTGTTTTTTTTTTTTTGGGCGTTGGGTCCACGGCAACTGATATAAAGTCGGGTGGTCAAAAGGTAGAGGGAGAAACAATCAAAGAGCTAGGGCGTATTTGTATAATTATGGTGGCGTTGGTGGACGTCGCCGTAAGAGCTGCACTGTGTCTTAGGCCATTGTCCCAATGTCCAAAAGTGATCGTCGTGTGAATACGCAATCGTCGCGTTCATTTATGTCAATTTTTATTCGGGAATCGGAATGCGTGGTTCAGAGAAGAGAAGAGTAACAATCTCACCCTGGAAACTTCAGGTGAGTTGAGCTTAAAGTGAGCTGTCAATAGTGTCAATCCCTCAGTTGCGAAATTATAGTTCACTTCACATAAATTTCTTATAGATACATAAATTAGCGCTGCCTTAGCGCAACGTATGAATTCAACGAACGCATACGCTCTAAGTCAGTGGCGGCCCAGTGGTAACGGCCTTGACTTACGAGTTGTAGGTCATGGGTTCGAACCCAGACACGCGCTCTACTTAGTGTAAATAATTTAATCACCACTGCTCTCAAAACGGTGAAGGAAAACATCGTGAGGAAACCGGCATGACCTAGAACCAAAAATTCGAAGACATGTGACATCTGCCAACCCACACTGGGCCGCGTGATGGATTACGGCCCACTCCCTCTCACAGAAAGGAGGCCTGTGTCCCAGGAGTGGGAACATTATAGGCTGATTATGCTAAAGAGTGTAATACAATCAACGAGCTTGGGTGTTTTTGTATAATTATGACGTGGGTGGACGTCGCCTAACCAAAAGCGATCGTCACGTTCATAATTATGTCACTTTTTGTTAGGTGAATCAGAACACGTGGTTCAAATTGAACCCCCTTCCAGTTTTCCGAACAAAAAGTGACATCCATACTAATATTATAAATGCGAAAGTGTCTGTCTGTCTGTTACCTCTTCACGCTTAAACGGTTGAACCAATTTAAATGAAATCGATACTAATATTACAAATGCGAAAGTGTGTCTGTCTGTCACCTCTTCACGCTTAAACCGCTGAACCGATTTAGATGAAATTTGGTATAGACATAGTTTGAGTCCCGGGAAAGGACATAGGGTAGGTTTTATCCCGCGGGGCACTGCTAGTATTATTATAAACGCGACGATCGCTGGACGCCGTTGTTACGGGTCGTCAGAAGCCCGAAAGACAACTAGTCACCCGACAACTAGTCTTATCAAGGAGTATCGTATTACCCCGTAACTGTTGTGGAGGTCAGATAGGCAGTCGCTCCATGTAAAATTCAGCTGCATCTGGTTGGACTGGAAGCCGACCCTAACATATTTGGAAAAAGGCTAGGTAGATGTGTGATTGCTGGACGCGAGGTAAGTTTCATGACTATTTCTAAATGAACGTTGCTTCAGCGCAACGTATGCACTCGACGATGGCAAACAATCTAAGTGCGATGAGCGCCTTCACGAAGGGCATATTTCATTTTTACTCATTTAACTTTAGTGCGTCTTCCGTAATCGTGTTTATAAAACTGTCGTCCCTTCAACTGATAGCGGACATTATAGGACACACATTGAATAGGGCGGGATGAGGTGGCTAAATAATAACAGCCGCACAGGTCGATCGATCAGGTTAAGCTACGCTTGCCGCGGTTGGTCTGTGGATGGGTGACCATTACATACCGAGACCCCTCCGTGCCTCGGAAAGCACGTAGCCGTTGATCCCGGCTGTCATTCGTGGATCTTTGACAGTCGTTACGAGTAGTCAGAAGCCCGAAAGTCTGATAACCAGTCTTACCAAGGAGTATCGTATTATTCAGTAATTGGGTTGTGGAGGTCAGATAGGCAGTCGCTCCATGTAAAATACTGGTATTCAGCTGCATTCGGTTAGACTGGAAGCCGACCCCAACATACATAGTTGGGAAAAGGCTAGGCAGATGATGACATTGAATAGGACGGAATAGGACGCATTTAAGGCATCCACCGACTCATAACACGCACTCTGCACGTGATGTTACGTGTTCTCCCTTAATATTTTCATGATATGTAATCTGTTTAATGCAGAACATATTAATTACATTTAAACATATGTTCCAACGACAACTACTTTTGACTAACCATGTTGTGCAATGTGCGTGTTCTGAGTACCGTTACCTATACAATATGTTACATAAAAAACCAGTCAAGTGCGAGTTGGACTCACGCACCGAGAGTTCCGTACAAAGTAGGTATGTAAATAAATTACCATGGGATTTTTTTTTTTTTTTTGTAATGTAGCTATAATTTATTGTTTTCAGTTTTTTTCCTTCCCTTGTGCTACATGACATTGCTTCTTGTCAAATTTCATGATTCTAGGTCAACTGGAAGTACCCTATAGGTTTTGATTCCCTTGCGAGTGTCAAAATATGCGGCATAAACGGAACATAAACACCCGTGTCTTTTGATTTTGTTGACTTAGAAGTTTGATTTTTTTCATTGCTTCAAGGGATTGCAGCCTTGAGTATTTGATATTAATTTCAACTTGATAACTCGCGTTCCTGAGAAAAAAGGTCTTGACAGGCGGACAGACAGACGGACAACGAAGTGATCTTATAAGGGTTCCGTTTTTCCTTTTGAGGTACGGAACCCTAAAAATCGTGTTAATTAACCTACCTACCTCATACACCCCAACTAGAGTATTGAGTTAAAAACACTTTATAGGTACAATGACATAACTATTTTTAAAGCAAACTATTATTAACAAAATCGTGTTGACCCTAGCTAGCATTACTTTATGCATTTAAAATTGAGTCTTATTACCTTGAAATAAGATTTCATTTTCTTTGGCTCAATCGGCAGTCAGTATAGGAAAATACATAGTTTTTTAAACAATGAAAAGTTATTGAAATCGATTTAGTGGTCAATTATGAACAAAATACTTTCAGAACTTGCGTTTATTCTGTTCAGCCAGTTTTTTTCAGTACCTACCTACACGTTTTTAACTTAGGTAGCGTAATCAAGACAAAGTAACTGTAATTAATAACTTCACGAACGAAGTAACTGAGATGGCTAGTTATAAGCATAAAATTGTAATTAAGCACAATCATTTCTCAAACTCAATTGCACGCGAGCTTTAAGTCTAAGTAGAAACGTCAGAATATTTTAATTTTCCCCGCGTTCTACTGTCATAAATAATTAATAAAATAAATGTTCTTTTCTTTTAAAATAACCTAACGTTTTAAGAGCTGATTTTACCAAAAAAAAACGACGAATTGACGTCTGACAGTTCAAATATGGAAAAACTGTCAAAAATTCAAAATCAATATCATGAGAATACCTCATGATAAGACTAAGGTATACCTATTCTAAGTATTAAAGTCTGGTGGAATGCGCCCTTAGGGCTGATTTTTCAATCATCTGATAACTTTATTCAAGGAATAATTTTGAAATTTTAGCAGTTATTTCATACAAAAATGGTCAAACGTTAATTTTATTCCTCAAATAAAAGTTATCTGGCGTTGGAAAAATCAGCCCTTAGTAGATTAAACTTATTTCTTTTTAATTAGCGTCTAAAAAGGCCCTTTAATAAGTATGGAAATGTAATTAGTCCAATTTGGAATACGCTGCATACTAAATTAATTAGAGACACAAGGGTAAAGCTTTGAACTCTGATTTCAGACTTGTATTCTGTAAGTAGTGATGGTGACCAGTGGACAAAGGGGCTCGTGTCTAAAGTAAAATCAGCAGCACGAGTCGCTCAAGGGGTAAGCCAGGCTTGCGATGCTTGAGGTTGCTCTGTAGATGGGTGTCCATCCACTACATATCGAGACGTCTCCGTGCCTCGGAAAGCACGCTAAGATTGATTGACATAGAGAAACTGCGTATCCGACATTTAATGACAAGACTGGTTGACAGATTTTCGGGCCTCTGACCGGATTTACCCGAAAAACTGTCAAACATCTACAAATGACAGCTGGGACCAACGGATTAACGTGCATTCCGAGACACGGAGTCATTGTCTACCCATTTGCTAAATTTGATCCAAATCCGTTCAGCCGTTGTAGCGTGAAAGCTTAACAAACGAATTTACAAAAAATCTGAAGTTCCAAACAATCAGTCTTTTTTTTTCTCTTTTTATTATATAATATTAGTTTAAAAAACATGTTCAAAAATCTCAAGGACCGGGTATTACTCTATAAGATATAAAATCATAAAACTCTCTTAAATTACATTGTCCTTTACAAAATAGCCTACTTTGAAGTTGAGTGAAGAAAAGAGACCATTTCCATGTAACAAAGTTATCTTAAATGCGAAGTGAGTGTTTTATTTGTTCGTAACCGGCTTCAAAGGGGACAGTTATGTCGTATCTACATCGAACGAGATATTATATTTTAAGGTTGGGACTCACAATTTGCGAACTGATACGACGCAGTATGCAATAAACTTTATAGTTTCTACTACTTTTAATTGGGTTAACATAAAAATATCATCACGTCTGTATTCCCAAAAAGTTTAGGCAGAGGTAAACGTATAGTTCACTCACATTTCGCCAGTTATGTTTAAGTGTCATGTAATAGAGGGCGAGCCTAATGCCATCAACCGGGCACAAATCCAGACTCCTACTGAGACATTCTCATGGAAAAACTCAATAACACTTTGTCCGACCTGGGATTCGAACCCAGGATCCCATGCTTAGCAGTAGCGTTTAACAACGGTGGTTAATTGTTTTATTTATTCAATACACACGTGCATCCATGTCCCTGCAACTCTGTATACGGTATGCTAAGAAGCTAGACTGTCTTTTTTTTTTTTGTCGATGGGAAATCATCAAATGACTCCTCCCGCTCTGGGTGGAGCGGAAGGGAGTGTCAGACTCTTACTGACTTTAACCCACCCGTGTTCCTTCCTTAGCCCATTATGTTCCGGGGCAGCGGTAACCCTTTCGGACAATCCCGCTGACAGCTAGACTGTCTTTAGTCAGCCTAAAACAGAACTGTGTTCAACAGACACAATAGTTTTCGTGTTGCTACTGTACGTATCCGGAACAATTGCTCCGGTCAAACTAAGGCGAATCCCGTTCGGGATGCAGGACGAGATTTGCTGCCGCCGATTGCGTCTACTAACTCGTATGTAGGTGTTCAAACTGACGCGAATAGTTTTTACTTCCTTATTATTAAAACAATCGACGCGCGCAGTCGCATCCCGCAATCTACGCGGGATTTGCCTAAGTTTTAACAGTCCTAAATGCAACTGCGCCCAGTATTACCACCAAGCAACCAGGAATAGCTACACAACTGTCATCATAAACATTCTCTAGCCCTTATGCAAATTTATGTCTTTTTCTTTCACTATTATTATTTTCCTCGTCGTTTGCTATTAATCGTCATCTCATTATTATCACCTTTCTAGCCATATCAACTTTCACACAGTCCATAATTTTTTTTTTTGGTCTCCCCCTACTCTTAGAGCCATCCACATTCATACTCTTCCCCCCAGACACCTTTCCTCACTCCCCCGCATCACAACCGATTTCTACGCCACTTTCCAGTCACCGTTTCAGACTTCCTCTTACATTAGACGACAAATTATTTTTTTATTGCTGAATGTGCCCGTCCTTGACCTTGATTACGCCTGATGGAAACTATGGATGAGGTTTATGATGGAATGAGCGTGCCCAGAAGATGCCTAGGGCACTGGAACTCCCACGCACCGACAAAAAACAGCAGGCTGCTTGACGCCGGACTCCGGTTGGAGGGTGGCCGCAAACCAGGCGGGTGTTAGCCCTACCACCGCATGATGCGCCGAGCGCTCGGCAAAATAATTCCTGAAACCACTCGCTTACAGTGGAACCGCGCCTTATCATATCGTGTAACATACAAAGTTATAGCGTTTTGCAATAAATGCGTCCGCCCATTGCTTGGTCGTAAAATACAAAGATATGCATATGTACGGAAATGGTCGGGTACCCATATGGTGACTCAAATACGCGTGTTAATTCTAGATAGAACAATATGGTCGAGTTTAAGTATACATAAACGCGCTGTTCTTTTATAGGTAGTGCAATAAAAGAACTACAATATTTTTCCAATGAGAGACTGATCATAATAAAGTTGACACAACGATAAATTATAATCAATTAACTCAGCCTATCGCAGTCCACTGCTGGACATAGGCCTCTTCCAAGCTGCGCCACAGCACTCTGTCCGGTCCACCTAGCTGTGGGACGTCAGACACTATGATACCAGAGCGATAACGGGCAGCAGAGTCATCGTTGAAAAAAGATTGGCCTTGCGGTCACCAACCCGCTTGCCCAGTGTGTTGACTATGGGCATAAACCTCTCATGAATAAATTATAATAATAATTATGAAAAAATATTAAGTTTCGGGCGGCACGAACCCATTTGTATCCTCGTTAACACTTTGCAAATTCTACGTTAACTTGTTTTTTTTTATGCCATAGCAATGATTGAGTGACATTTATCTACGGTTATGAAGAAGGGGACAAAGCCACATCTGTTTAAATTACAGAACAATCTGGGTTACAAATTACATATCTATACAAAGATCAGTTACCTAACTCGTTGTTTCAACGTAAACTTGTGCAGTTAACGCGTTATCTGGTTTATTATACAAACATCTAACTATACAGGTTAGTTAAGTAAACATTACCCCCCTTACTAATAATTGTTGTATAGCGTCTGTATAGTTACACAACGCTTTGTCTTCTTCTTTCGAAAGTCAAATTACTGACGACTGAAAGAAAGAAACCGGTGTGTAACTATTCATCTGATATAGTAAGTTTATTAGTAAGGGAATATAATATATATATATATGAACATACAATTAGTACATTCTTCGATCAAGAGTATAATAGAAACATATAAGTTGATGTAGTCATAATACCAGCAGGCCAATTCTCGTAATTAAAAACGTTCAAAATCTAGTCGCAATCTCATCGTAGCGGTAATCAATATCAAAAACTTGTCAAAAATGTAGGGAAATTAGTGGTATTTTTGATAGATTGAGTCTGAGATCAGACGAGGACGTTCTTAAAATTACGAGAATTGCCCCTCAACAGGTGGAGCAAAGCCCTGACAGAATAGTAGAAGAAGCGATGGCAGACCAATAGCTAGGTGGGTGGACGACCTACAGAAGATTGCAGGAAAGACCTGGACGAGACTCGCGCAGACCAGAGAAACATGGTACGAAAGGTAGGATGCCTATAACACTCAGCAGCAATGCGTGGACGGGTTGCCGATGATAACAAAAGGGTAGATATCGTCTATTCAAACGTATGTTTCAAATTAATATTATTTCCAGTTAAATAAACAAAAACCTTTTTTAATGGTCATTAAGTTGATTTCAGAGTGACTAGCACTATTGGAAAAGTTATACAAATGTTTGAAGTTGTAGCGTAAACTGAACTTTATTGTGTAGGTATTAAAGTTATTTTTCCATAAACTCATATTTGTTTGCATTTTTGGCAAATAAATCGCGAATGCAGATTACATGAAGTATAGTCCGCGCGGAACTAGTTGGCCGCGCCTTAGGTATGTGAGCGGTGGGACGGAGGGGCGGGGGCGCATTACTCTGTACGTGCGAACCGCCGCCCCACCCCTGTCCCCACCTCAGCGGCTAACTAGTTCCGCGCGGACTATAATACATAATTACGTACAACAAAAGTTCTTTAAACCATATATTACCTTAATAGGTGTGCAAATATATATTTTAATAAAAATCTACATATAAATAAATTCACGCCGTAGGCAGACACTGCCACCTGCCGATCCTTAGATAGGTACTACTTTTGTAAGCGAGGCAAAAGTAGTATGACCCATTATCATAATAATGGGTCGCAATTCCAGAATGTTCGTTCGAATTTGGAGAGAAAGCATTGTTCAATGTTGTACATTTCAATAAACATTACTAAGTACATACTAAAATAGCCGCAAGGCAAAACAGAGACACCAATTAAGACTACTTATAAATAACTTCAAAGCTTCCTACGTAGCACTTACATAGTTCGCGTAGCACCGTAGCACGCTATGCCGTAGACACATTATTACAACAGAATTTGTCGTAGCACACTAGCAAGGCTTGAAAGTATTATTAAACAAGGACGGCGGGTCATCGTGACAGCTCGGAAGATGCCCTCGTTTCGTCACAGACCAACCAGTTTTATTGACAGGCAGAAATAGTAAACACGACTCTATTCCGACTGATTAAAACTCACTTTTGCAAACAGCTAGGTCGAATTTTGCTTGATTACCGTAGGCGCGGTTCCAAAGCGAGTTTTCTATTTTAAAATGCGTGAAACCACTGAACTTTTATTCGAGCCTTAGTTTTAATGAGTTAGTTCGTGTAATCAGTTTTACGTGCGTCATTGAATAGGATTTCAACTTGTTTACTAGAAATACTTCATGACATTTTCCGACAAAATAAAAATTGGTGAACTTTGAAATACGAATGATTGATAACCGAGTTTGCAGAATAATGAATTCAGTAGTTATGTTTATTTTTTTATTTATTTAAGCACAAAAATGTACATAGGCAGACTTAATGCCACAGGCATTTTCTACCAGTCAACCTTTGGGTGATGCAGGGACAACCAATGGTAGGTGCAATTTAAAAAATTGAGTAATAAATATGTGCTTGTGTCTAATTTATGTTCTCTTCTCTCTCTCTCTATCTCCCTAAATAGCACAAAAAGAAAAAATTGCATTACGACTTTCGTTTTTATATCCTGCTTTGGATATACTTGATCGATTTTCATGTAAAATTCACCATAACTAATTGATCTTCGTCACATCATTTCTTGAAAAAAGTAGAAGTTAGCAATAGCTTTATATTTCATCGTCAAACAAAGCCAGACCTGTGTATACCCAAAACACTGCTCAGAAATTCTCATTCCACTGATTGCGCCATAAAAGATTAACAAAGTCTGTTTCCTTTCAACCGTGCAATGATCATTCCGTTCCTTTCATTTAAACGTAAAGGTTGCCACCAAATAAAAAATGTACAAAAACCATAATATTTCACAGCGGAACACTTTAAAATGGCCGCGCTCGAGTCGTAATCCCGTACATTTCAAAACAGCCGGCAGCTTTATTATTGTGCCAACAACGAAACTTTTTTAAACTTGAAAGGAAAAATAAAAAAAGTATTTGGAGCGCAATTCGTATTCCGTAAACGGAGTGTGTGCATGAGTGGGTGTGTGACAGAGACCAAGTCTTGTATACGCGTTGTAACAGGCTAGCAGGTAAACTAATATAATATGCACGTTACTAGCTTGAGCAAAAATTCCGGGATAATTTATCGTGACTTAACTATTTTCGTATTTAGTAGACATCTCAAATTTAAAATTATACACGGTGTAAAGGACATCGCGCATCGACGCGCAAACTGTTACCCCGCCACGGAGACATATTTAATCGGTTATTTAAAAAAAATCTCCTGTTTCATATAAAACTGCAAGACTTACATCGTCAAAATTGTCTTACGTTGTATGGAACAACTGATTTTATAAAATAACCGTCATAAAATTTCAAATAAATGAAATTCAAAATATTTTATTTCACATGTAGGTTTCTACATGGGCACTTATGAACCGTCAGAAACTAGGTGCACGGTTCCAATTGGTCGTTTCCTATGGAGAAGGTTTCCTATGGAGATTCCTGTCAACAAGTACAGGTACTTGATAAAATAAAAAATGGTTTACAGATCTAAAAGGATCTACAAAGTCCTCACATTTACAAAATAAGAATCTATCAAAAGGATAAATAAAAATCTACTAAAAACAAGTGATATGATTACCATTACAACCACTAATAAAGAGGTGAAAAATTTGAATTGTCTGTATATAATGTCAAATAATAAAAAGATTATGTCAAAGAAGTATGTATAAAAATAAATAAAAAATAAACATCGTAATTTGAGAGCAGTTAATAGACAATTACGTAGTTATGCCGTTAATGAGGTGCCAGGGAAGCCACATGTGCAGAAAAAATTATTGCAAAACTACTTTGTCTTCAACGTATGTGTCCTCGTATACCCGTACCAGTAGATACCTACATGGTAAGTCCTAAAACAGATACCTCAGGCACGACTACTATCTAAGTTCCTAATGATAGTTTATAACTCACGCGCGGCTTGTGTGTATAGCCCGCTGTTTCATGCCCAGCTGTGTGTGCGTGGGCTCTCACAGACGCTTTAATGTCGAAGGAACAATACAGTTCTGCCAATAAACGTGAAACTGTAACGTTAACCTTTTCAAACTGTTATTTTTCAACAAAAAGTTGGCAACACATATAGCGCTACAGGTCCGCCATCTTGTTTGTTCAATACATTTCATAAAACAACTGCACAAATGTTTATCAACAGCGCAGCCCTGTCAACGTCAATTGAGCGACAGAAGATCCTTCCAATCCGAAAAGTTTGACATCATTTTGAAACTGGAGAGGTCCACTCAATCTGTGTGGTTCTTTCCTCAAAAGACCATCTCAGGCATCGATCTACATGGTCTTCATATATCCTGACGAAGATTATGTCTGGACTTTAAAAGAGACTGTGACCTCTGAGTTTGTTTCGGCCTTTCTTCTCAGAGTAGTCAGATGGGAAACGTCGACCTCATCTAGTTTTTAAAAATATGATTGACATGTAAAAGTGATTGTGCAAACCTACTTACAGAAATAAAATCATTTAAAGTAAAATTATAGTTACGAAAAATGCAGTACGACGTTTGGTCTTTGTTGTGTATATCTACTCCTGTAATTATGTTTGGCTGTTACAAACACATGGGGTATGAAACTGTAAGTTTATTCGCTGTTCGCGACTGGAAAATTGCAAGCTCGCATTGTGGGGATTTCCAGTTTATTAAGTCACTGGGCTTGATCGTTTCTTTTTTTTATGACAAGGTAGCGCGTTGATTATTTTCTATGCTGAATAAAAATGATATAACTTAACTATTATTTTGCTCAAGTGCTGAAATGAGTGAATTAATTCGTATTATTTTTGAATCGTAAATGGCACAGCAAAATCATGCATTTCGATTTATTTTCATCTACGTACATATTATGAATGTGGGTTCTGAAATGAATAAAATTGAATTGAATTTAGTTAATAGAAACAAACAGTTCATTTATCAAATTAAATTTCATTCGAAAACATCCATCGGTTTCTTACTAAACTTCAACTATATCCGACGACCCTGGTTACTTGTCTCTTTTGATGACTGTACATCTTTAATTCCGTATCGTCCTGAATAAAGCTTTTGATCGCAATACATAAAGGACTTCAAAACACAATGAACTTTTAACGTATAATTTATACCCATTGTACAGAGGGAGCTGTTAATTTTATAGACAATACATTCATACAATGGTGAGGTTTATATGCCTAGTTGGAAACTGTATTAATTAATTGTTGGAACTAGGAAAATGTCCATTCAAACAAAACATTATAATACTACTTACTATGTTAGGAGAACTTCTAGTCTAACCGGATTCGGCTGCATGCCAGTATTTTACGTGGAGCGACCTCCTCAACCCAGTTATTGGGTAACACGATACCCTTCGCTAAGACTGGTTGTCAAACATACTACCCGTAATGGCTGTCAAAGATCTACGAATGACAGCCGGGACCAACGGCTTCACGTACTTTCCGAAGCACTGAGGGGTAACCTCGATATGTATAGGATGGTGACCGATCCACGGACCGACCTCGGCAAGCGTAACGTAACCTTCGCTCCGTATCCTAATTAGTCTAAGAGGAAAATATTGAAACAGTTTCAAAGTTGTTTACCCTCGTATATGTACCCCGTGTATGTTTACACGATAACATTATCTATGTAGATGCTTAAATTTTACCTCGAAACTAAAACGTTTAAATTGAACTTAGTATAATGACGTTTAAATACTAATTTAGTTCTAGCTTAATATCGAAAACCAATGCGGACAAAGCTAAAATACCTACCTTTTAAGTTAGTAAACCACAACGCTAAAACTAAAATAAACCCAACTGGATATTGAAAATCTAAATTCATTCTAAACACTTTTATGCTTTCCACTTTCGGAGCTGAAGAACTAAAAACTATTTTAGATTTTCAGCAGTACAAGTTTTTTAACTAATTTCTGTATCGAGTCATTAGTAAAGTTGGTTCCTAAAATAAGGTGACATTTTCTGTACATTCTAGTAAGTGTTTTTTTTTCAGTTCTTTATTTCAGAAAAACAAAAGAATATTCCAAGTAAAAAATGAACATCTATACTAATAATAAAGCTGAAGAGTTTGTTTGTCTGTTCTGGAACTATCAGTCTGAGTGGAAAATTTCTTTTCGCATTTGATAGTCCAATCCTTGAGGACGGCTATAGGTTATTTAAAGAGCCGAGCATAAATAAAAAAAGTAAAAAAGAGCGTTAAGCGAAAACGAAGTTATAGCGCGGGCAGACGATGCGATGCGACGCGGTGGGTCGGGGGGCTAAATTGGACACGGACGAAATCGCGGACAGAAGCTGGTTACTGAATAAAGTGTATCGTTGGTGCCGGCCTGGAAGATTTTTAAAAAGTGCCCCTATTATAGTAATTTAAAACTCCAAAGCTTACTAAAGACGAAAAGACATTGGTTTATTCGGGTTTATCAGCAAGCTCGTGTGATAAACCTGCACCCAAATATGCAAACTTCATTATAATATGCGAGAGATAGCGAGATAATAAGCCTTATCAACGAGATTGGTTCTCTAAATAGCGCGACTCCTCTGAGAGAAAGGCCTCGAATTAGGGCAAGAGTTTATTAACCAGAAAGATATGGTGGCTTGTAGCCTCCGGTCGATTTATCAAGAGGTACTCACGTGATAACCACGAGCTATATACCATAGTGGACAGGAAACAGTAGTATAATTGCGAAAAAATTGTCGGTTTAAATACTTGCTACCTACTTATCTAAACGTTATATCGCTAAACAAACGTGACTTTTATGGCAAACTTCAATAATCGAGTGTGAGTTATCTTTATTAAAAAGAAACACCTAAGCATCATCATTTTAATCATCAGAATAAATAAAAACACAGACGGACAGTCAAAGAATTCACCATAATGACCCTTTGACGTGTTGGTAACAATACCGTAAATGCATATGGGTAGGCTCAAAGCCTAGGAATTATTTGCAGCTAAAGTACAGCCAGAATACTACCAAATATACTGTTCCTCAATACTTTATCAGTGACATACTTCGTACGTCGGAGCACATACGACGAATCGGCTGTGTCTACAAAGTTTCGCTACTGTTTACACTATACTGTGTATCTACGTACGTTGAAATACGGCCGTTTAAGCTAGTGCTGTGTACCAATTTCGGATATATCCGTTAGGCTTTATATTTTAGGATTATATTTAGTCTGGGATATCAGAGATACCTAATACCTTGATGAATAAATTCATGAACGTTATGGGTATCATTTTAATAAGGCTTTTGCAGCCTGCTAGACGGAAAATGCTCACAAAGAGAAGAGTTACCTCAAAAACTAAGCAAATCTAGGCCTAGTGTTACTAAAGAATAAGTGGTTTTTCTGCTATATCGCCACGTTAAAAATCTCTATTTTTCTAATAGACTTCAATAGCTTTTGCCATCAGCTTAAGTTGCGTTTTTCTGTCAATAGGTGGACCTGCTCAGGTGGAGATTCACAAATGACTTCGCCCTGGAGTGTTAATGCGGTTCTGTTCCACAAACAATGGGACACTTAATATCGTGTCCAGCGTAACACTACTGAAGGTGCCAAAACTCGTGGCCAAATTCTGGGTAGACTCTATTTGAATTGCCATCGACAAGCTAAGAAGAAGAATAGGTAGACGATTTGATAGATCTATGCAAAATATACCTAGATAGGATATGCTTTTTTTTTATGGATGGGAAATCATCTAATGACTCCTCCCGCTCTGGGTGGAGCGGGAGGGAGTGTCAGACTCTTACTGACTAAAACCCACCCGTGTTCCTTCCTTAGCCCTTTATGTTCCGGGGCAGCGATAACCCTTTCGGACAATCCCGCTACCCCGAAGATAGAATATCCTTTAGAATTATTTGATGCCCTATGATTCTTTCCCCTCCCTTTTTATATACTTGTATATATTATAATTATTATTTAAGATGGTTAGCTTTTAAATTATGTAAACATTATACAGTAAATTATTGTCTATATGATTAATTTCACACCAACTCCAAAAATATAGTAGCAATTGATTATTATGTTGAGAGAAAATTTCGCAATAATCAATGGAAATATGTGTTCAGTTATTCCGACGTTAAAATGCATAACATGAAGCATTTCCATTCGTTTCCTCTTTAATGCTTATCGATATTCCAATATTTTAACACAATGACAACTGTCGATTCCTTTGAGAGCTGAAAAACGTGTTATAAAGATGATTGCGATATGATAAACTGCCTGCATTGCGATCTGACTTCTGAATAGGTTTGGTAAAGTTTTCGCTATTGAAATTGCCATTAGCAACGAAGCAACAATTTTTTTTTTGTAATTTGTCAAAATATGGGTTTAAAGATTCTTTATTTATTCTAAAAAGAACATACATTGTTCACTTAGCGAATAAATACATAACTAAGGTAAGGTAGTCCAGTAGCTGATAGTTTTTTTTTTTTTTTTATGTAGGTAGGTGTGATGTCGCATTTTGTGTGCAAGACTAGCTTATGTCGTTAACTTAATAGTTTTGTGTTGTTAGTGACGTATTGCTTAAGTTTAGATTTAAATATGCTAAAAGAGGATGTGCTCCTGATATCTGCCGGTAGATTATTATAAATTTGTACACCTTCGTATTTTATACTTTTCCTGCCATATTGCGTCCGCGGGGGGTGCGTCTGTATTTGATTGGGGTTTCTTTGGCTGTACTTGGATGTTTTTGTGTTAAAGGCTAGTTGTGTATGTATGGTTTTGTTAAGAATTTTTCTAATGAGAATGCAGGAATTGAATGTGTAAAGTTGATGAATGCTCATTAGTTTGGTGTGTTTGTATAGTTCGGATGTAGGTGTGTGATAGTCATAGTTGAATAGAAGTTTAATTATTTTATTTTGTGCTATTTGTAGATCTTTAATCGTAGATTTGGTCGCGCATCCCCAGATTTCAATTAGGTAATTTATGTGTGAGCGAACTAATGAGTTGTAAATATTGTAGCGGATTTTTTTTGGAATGTTATTAATGTACCCGCGCATTGATCCCATTAACGATGTTATTTTTGTTATTATGTGGAGAATATGTGTTTGCCAAGTGAGTTTGTTGTCTAACCTAAGTCCAAGGTACTTTTCACAATTACTTTTGATGATTTTAGTGTTGTTTATGTGTAAGGCTGGGTGGTCAGGAATTTTTTTATTTTTTGCTGAGAATATTATGTACGACGTTTTTGATGCGTTTATTGTAAGTAAATTAGAGCTAAACCAGTTGTATAATATGTCCAGGTCTTTCTGAGCGTCGGCTACAATGGTGTTTATGTTGCTCCCGAAGTAGAAAAGACAGGTATCATCGGCGTACAAAGTTAGTTGTCCAGTTAAGCCTAGATCTTTAATATTATTTATGTAAATAGCAAATAAGAGGGGGGATAGCAGAGATCCCTGGGGAACACCAAATTCTATGGGAGATGCTGTACTCATCGCGTTTCCTATTTTAACAATTTGTTTCCTATTGCCAAGGTATGAGGAGAGGATATTATACACTTCTCCGGTGATGCCAATGCTTTTTAGCTTTAATAATAGAATTTTATGGGATACCGTGTCAAAAGCCTTTTTTAGGTCAATAAAAATACCGAGTGCAATGTTTTTTTTGTCAATATTTGTTTTAATGGTGGTGACTAAATCGATTGAGGCGCACAAAGTGTTTGATTTGGGTCGGAAACCAAACTGCCGATCATAAATATAATTAATGTCGTTTAGGTATTTTTCTAGTCTAGTGTAAATTAATCGTTCAAAAATTTTTGATAGTATCGGTAATACCGATATGGGTCGGTAATTCCCGGGATCTGTCTTTGTGCCGGATTTGTATATAGGGTTGACTTTGGCAATTTTGAGGGTGTTTGGGAATGTACCACTCTTAAAACAGTCATTGATACAATTTGTTAGGTTGGCCGCTATGAGGTTTTTTATGCATTTAATAGTTTTAGTCGTGATGCCATCAATTCCTGAGCTACAGCTTGGGTCTAAATTATCAATTATTTTTATGATTTCAGTGCTAGTACAAGGCGTGAGAGTGTCTAATTGATTTGTATTAGGGTTATTGTTAATTGTGGTGTATGTTAAGTTATTGTGGAATTTATGTGGTATTTGAGTGGCTAGGCGCTTCCCTACGGACGCAAAAAAGTTGTTGAAAGTTTCGCATACCTCGATAGGGTCGCTAATGATTTTGTTGTTTACGTTTAGCTTAGGTATGTTGCAGGCGGTGAACGGATTGTTATTAGATAGATAATTAATTAAGGACCACATCTTCTTTGGATTTGATTTGCATTCAGAGAATTTTTTAAAAAAGTAATGTCGTTTTTCTTTCTTCATAGAGTGTTGCACTTCATTTCTTTTTGTTATAAAATCTGTTTTAAAATCGTTATTGTTTGGATCATTTTTAAACTTTCTCCATAGTATATTTCGCTTGTCAATTTCCCTCGTAATTTTCCTGTTGATCCAGTCGTCTCTGGGTAGGTTTAGGATTTTTGATTTATTTTTTGTGTTTGTTTTTACTTTATCCTTTATAAAACTCTCTAGAGCGTGGTAGTCGTCGTTTGTTGTTGTGTAGTTGGTATTACAGACGTCTTTATATAGATTTGTGTAGTCAATGGCTGTGTAGTGATGTATTTTTTTGGGTGGTCGTTTGAATTTCTTTAGTTCCAGATATATATGGTTGTGATCAGATAAGGATGATTCAATGACAGCCATGTGAAAGTTGTCTTTGGAGAGGTTTGAGCAGACATGGTCTAATATTGTATTGGTGGTGCTGGTAGTCCGAGTTGAATATTTTTTGTTTGTTTTGTTTAGTAATTTGTATCCAGTCTCCTTGATCATATTTGTGTAGGTTATCGTAGTTCGGTCCGGTTTTAATAAGTCGAGGTTGAAGTCGCCGAAAACAATGCATCGTCGTTTCTGTTGGAGTTGGGAAGAATAGTATTCAATAAAGTTTTTGCAATTCGTATCTGGAGGTTTGTAGATAATGCCGACGTTCAAGGCATACTTTTCCAGGAAAATCCAAAGATAATTGTTGCCATCATTGTAGTTTTGTTGAATATCTTTGTGTTCAAGGTCATTGTGGACGAAAATTGATACCCCTCCGCCACGCCGATCAGTGCGGTAGTTGTAATGATGAGTATAGTTCGGTATGTGTATTGACGAGCCTTCGGAGTCAGATTTAATCCATGTTTCGGTCAGTAAAATTAGTTGAATTACGTGGGGTGCGCTTTTCAGGATGCATTGAAGTTCGTCCATTTTTCCTTGTTTGGATATACTTCGTATGTTGATATACAAGAATTTAAGGGCTTGCGCGTCGGTGTTAAGTTGAGAGTAACTGTCTATTGCTTGATACGTTGTTATGTTTGGGTTTGGACAGGTTATTGTTGAGGTTGCAGTGGATATTAGTTTTTTGGAGTTATGGTGCTGACAATTTTAGGTAGTCCTTTAATATATTTAATGATTATATTGGTTTCTCCATTTTCTTGACGGCGCTGTAGCTCTGCTCTTAAATCGTTCAGGTATCTTTGTTGGTTGGGTGTTTGGTCTGAGAATATTTTTATATTTGATTTAGTGAGCTTGTCCTTGTTACGTAGTATATGTTGGGCTATTTCACGAGATTCCATATACTTTTTTGTTCGAATAGTTACTTGGTTTTTGGCTTCATTATTTTCGTCATTAGTTTTCATTATTTCAAGTCATTTCTTGCAGGCTGCCATCAATTTATATTTCACGAAAAGCCCAGGTCATTTTTAGGTTGATGTCAACCCGACAAAATTATATGCTGTTTTGATCCTAGTTATCAAGTAGTTAATTATAGTTTTCTATGCAATATTCTACTCAGTGCTGTAGCTTCAAAATATATTATATGTCCTGCCTTGATTAAATAAAGAATTTGAAACTTACGAAGATACAAAAGACTAGACTGCACCTAGGTAACCGATATAGCCCGAATAATTTCCAAACTTAAGTGGCAGTGGACAGGGCACATTGCTCGCAGCACAAGGTGGACCGATGACCTTGTGAAGTCCGCAGGAACCCGCTGGATCCGACAAGCAAGACATCCGACAAGTCCAGCAGTGGACGTCTTTCAGCTGAAATGATGATGACACTGTCCCTAAAGAAAAAAATGTCAAGTCCTCATCAACAAAACAAGATTTTAACCTTAAAACAAATGACAGCTACACAACCTAAAATCCTCAATCCAATCTCCATTACAATAATGGTCATGTTACGATGTGATATTGCAATGAAAATATGAATGGTTTAAAATATCATTTATTTGTCAAAGATTTACTAGTTTGAATAATAACATGTAGGTAATAATTAAGATAGTCCAGAGCGCTCGTCGTGCAGTTAGCTAGTGACAAAATTAGTTGTTTTAATAAATTTTAATCTGGTGAGTGGCTACATCGTAACAAATTACTGCGCGTCATTGAAATGAAGATATTATGTAGGTACATCTGGCCGTCGACTCAACCCTCGAATAATATATGCGGTATCTCGTAATCGGAGCCATCTTGTCATTACCTAGAGAGCGTTGGTTTATTTAAACGGACTGCTGCGGCGAGAGCGGGTTAATGCTATGAGATTTGTGTATTCAGATTTAAGATTAGACGTTTGTTGTAAACAAGATGTTTATTTTAAAGCTTGGATAAGAAAATTACTTAAGGTGAGTGCGCAGTGGTAGACGACGAAATTCAAAGAAAAATTGAATTTCGCGGGCTACAACTGCGCATTCACCTTAAAGAAGTATTAGGCACGATATGTGATATTTTAGTATGCAGTAGAGCTTTGTGTGAGAGCTTGCCCGGGGAAGTACTACCACCATACCTACCTATTTTTACCGCCAAGCAACGTTGCATGTGGCGGCATCTACGTCGACACATGCGAACTACGCATTAAACTGACGTCACGCAAAATCCTGCATCACGCAAGCAGAGTTTGCCGCGCAACTAGCATATATACAACGTCCTGGCATCAGTCTTCGGGCAGTAGCACATCAGACACAACATGCGTCTGGTCCAAGAATTCTCACTTTTCGATTGAGGATGAGTGAACTTTACACCCTGTTGAATTTCACCTGTATTTCTGTGATCGCAACGCATCTGCTGTCACATTTAATATTGCAGATATTCTTAAGCGGTGGCGGCCACTTACCATCTGGTGGTCTACCGGCTCAATCATCTACCTAGCCTTTCCAAACTATCTTGGGGTCGGCGTGCAGCCTAACCGGATGCAGCTAAATACATATAGTATTTTACATGAAGCGCCTGCCTAACTTACCTCCACAACCCACACACTGGGAAATGGGCATTTTCACTTTTAAGTGTACCCGCCATTTTGAGGATGTCCCACTTATTCAAAATTTTATAGCAAGATAAATAGTGGACATATTGTCTAATTTTTGGAATAAAACGGTAAAATATATATTCAATTGACGAATCCATCTGCAATCCTGGTAAAATACGTTTGAATTATTAATTTATGAGTATTTTAAATATTCCGAGTAACTGTTTCTGGCATGTCCCTCCCCTTACCAACATTGAATTTGTCAAAATTACTAAAATAGTACTACGAATACATTTAAAAGTGTTGGTGCAACAATAGTGTATAGTTTCTCTCGTCACAAAAATGACATTTGCACAATTTAAACTCCAATAACACAGGCTGAAAACACATTTGGCTGAAAATACATGTCACAAAACTGACCACTATTTTCACTACATTGTCCATTTATTTTCAGTCACTTTTATTTTTTTAGGGTACACTTAAAAGTGAAAATGCCCAAATACGATACCCTTCAACAATACCAATAAAAAATCAGCCCGTGGTACAGCATTGTTTGAATCTTTAATTGTGGCCAATATATAAATTATTTATCTGTTAAACTTGTCCGAATTCCTTTACCCCGAGTAGCAGTTAATATTCCAAATTCCCGGGGGAATTACCTTCGAAAATGTTCTCACCAATTTCGTTTGTAATACGTTCAGATTTCGTTCAAATCTCATAAATTATATTAGCCATTGTACCTGTAGTTTATTGTTTCAAACCAAAACAAACTTTCACTGCTTAAATCTATAATTACGATCTGTTTTAGTACTCTATCATTGCTAGAATCGAAGCGGACATAATTACATCAATTAATTCAATCAAGTGCCTTATTTCGTTTCCCAAAAAAATATTATCGATTGAACAAATTAAAGCCCATAACATAATTGGTATTCTGTCATGTATCACGCCTGACGTAGCCACTCGTGTGGTGAATCAGTGCTATAAAGTAAATAGGTATTAATTGCCGAGTTTATTTTTAGATAATACTTTGAGCAAAGCAACATCACTCATAGGTATAGGTCGCGTTTACACCTATAGTTATACAAGTTGTGTTACTTGTTTTCAACAAGTCATGTAAAATACTTTTCAAAAACATATCTTGTATAAAACATGTATCATACACTCTTATCGATGTTTCAGACATGGTTTGATAACTACTTTGTTCTCATTTTTGGCAAGTAAGTTTTGTATACAACAAAATGTTTACAACTTGTTTCCAAGTGTAAATGATAAACGAAAACAGTAAACACAACATGTAGAATACATGTTTTATACCTTGGTGAAAACGTGGGGTTATAGTACCATCACTAAGAACACACACATACAAGAGTATGTAATTAACTACACAAAGATATCATATTCGTGGGTTGTTTGTCGTGATTTATGACAATACTTTGCTCAGTAGCTGTTGTGTTGAGTGCTCGGCATCAAGTGACACAAATGCTAAACTCAAACAGATTTCGTAATAAGGTATTAGAGTCTCGAAACAAGGTTTCTTGAATTATTTTTGCTGTTCGGGAAATATTCTGTTTGTTTGTTAGTAAATGAATGAGTCACAGAAGCTTTTATACAGAAAAGGTGTTTGTCTATTGTGAGGGGCTTCTGGCTAAGTAACAACCCAGTTACTGGGTAATACGAAACCCCTTGGTAAGACTGGTTGTCAGACTTTCGGTCTTCTGTCAACCCGTAACGACTGTCAAAGATCTACGAATGAAAGCCGGGACCAACGGCTTAACGTGCTTTCGGAGGCACGGAGGGGTCTCGGTATGTAAGGATGGTCACCCATCCACGGACCAACCGCGGCAAGCGTAGCTTAACCTGATTGATCGACCCGTGCGGCTGTTATTACTTAGCCTCAAGCCACGCTAGGGCCTACAGTCATGTGCTGAAATTCATGATTAAAGTTTGCGCGTCGATGTCATGTCAGTCTGTACAAATGTTCAATAAATAAGTAGCTCAGCACACGGGTTTAACGTATCGTGGGAACTTGAACAGCCATAAATCATTTCCTCAATGCACGTTGACCCGGAACAGACATCGAACGTAGGCCATATATAGATACCTATATACCTAACCTACATACCTACAGTCGGCCGTAAATATGTTACGATCTGCTTGGTAGAACATCATCTCTGTCACTTAGGTACCTATATAATCTATAGCAGTGTTCTTGTTCATAATCTCAGTTAATTTACATTCCATCAATTACATATCTACTTTAGCGTATTCTAAGTTGATTTTTGAGTGACCTTTGTAACAAAAAGGGCCTAATACGTTTTTAGTTACAATGCAAATTGAACTTTGTTAAGTTTGACATTCAGTTTGTTGTTCCATAACATGAAAATTTTCTCAAATTCTTAATTTAGTTAGGTATTTTACCTCTGATTTTGCATCACTGTTGATATCAAAGGGATCTTTATTCTCATTCTAATAAGGTTGCTGCCACTGATAAGTCTGTCAAAATCATTGTGATCTTTATTCTCGTTATAATAAGATTACTGTTAGGTTGCTGCTGTCAGCACCAGCCCTTAATCATTCAACCGTAAAACAACTGACTGTAAACATTTTGTAAAATAACACATCATAATACCAAAGCCAATATGAAACAAATACAATAATTATCCACTCAAACAAAAATCTACTCTACGCTCATATAAACAAAGTTAATTGTAGAATTACAAAAGCGATTTGTTCTTTAACAATTTAATCTGCGATGGGAACTGAACTGTGTGTAATCGTTTTAAGGTCTCTTATTCCAAGGCAAGGTAGTTTTAAATGTAAAGTGGCTGAAGATCTTCAGAAAATCCTTACTGGCAGTGATGTTACAGGTACGTGTCCTTCCTGAAGGACATTATTTAATAAAAGAGAAGGATTGTGAATCTATTATTAGTTGGTAATATAGATTTTTAATCGGATGAACATAAATCGTAGGTATTATGTTAGTTAAGCTGAGGGCAGACATATTATTTGTAGATTCTATTAGGCCTATACATATTAAAAGAAAATCTTATGTATGTACTTTCGTATAAAACTTCATATGTTTGACCGTAATGACTGTCAAAGATCCACGAATGACAGCCGGGTTTCCGAGGCACGGAGGGGTCTTGGTATATGAAGATGGCCACCCATTCACGGACCAACCGCGGTAAGCGTAGCATAACCTGATCGATCGACCCGTGCGGCTGTTATTACTTAGCCGAAGATGACCATCATTTTATATTATATTAAATCAATTATTTTGAATATGTTTTACAATCTTAATTACGAATTATAATATTTTAACCCTTGGTCTCATAATGTCTCAAAAGCGTGCCTTCAGTTGTAAGTTTTTGTTTTATTGGGTCCGAAATGTTTCAGAACAAGTTGTATTTATTTATTTTATTATTTATCTACACACAGTAAAATGGATACAGATACGACATATTAGAATTGAGTACTAAGGTACTGCTTATTTTTTTTAATTTCGCTAGCTAATTGAATTTGACCCTGTATACAACGGCATCTACCTATCTCACAACTGTCATAAGTCTACAAAGTACAAATTCGTGAACAAATATCCATGGGCGCAAGTTAATTGGTATTATGCTTGCAATAAAAGAGAATTAGGTTCCGAAATGCTATTTTGAGTCGGGATCCTGTCTTGAATTTTGATTGGGGCGCTGGAGCGAGGGTGGTTGGCCTTCCAGTTATATATAACTTATTTCACCCAACGGTATGCGAGGGAGAAAGTAATTTTTGAAAATATGCGTTGTGATTTTAAAATCTTTTGTAGTGAGATGAAAATTGTGATGACAGTTTTAGTAAATGGATCGTAGATTTTAGGGGAGCGGTTTGAATATTAACAGCTAGGTCTGAAGATTGATTACTTATACATATTTCTCATTAAAATAAAAATATGCTCAGACTGAAATAATAAATTGCATAAGAACATAAGGGTACAATTGTTATAAAGAGACACTATAGTAGAGGTACTCCTCTACTATAGTGTCTCTTTATTAAAAATAGAAAAATATACTTATTTTTCTATTTTTATACAAATTCAAGGACCGGTGAACAAATACTTAAATAATCCACTGATCAGTGCAATTGCTACGCCTAATTAAAAAGTTTTGTAAATTATCTTTAAAAAGTCGGAACAACTGTATTACCTATTACTTATGAAGCACTAAGTACTAAGATACAATACTGTTGTCGGGTATATATCTTTCAAAAATCTTAGGAACCAAACAAACGTATTCATCCAGCACCAAAAAACAAGTTCATAAAAACACACATCGATCCGACAATTTATGTATTTATTTACTTAAAGCAAAGTCCTCATATATTTACCCGTACAAATTCATCATACCCAGTTTCGTAAACAATATCTTCCTCCCTATCCCAACATCAAAAAGATGAAAAAGTAATTTAAGAAAGTAAACAAAATAATAAATAATCTCCGAGCTTAGATCAAGTACACATTTTTTCCCATTTTTCGTACATTTATACAAGACTAGCTTCTGCCCGCGGCTTTGCCCGCGTGGATGTCGGAAATTATCCCAAGGGACAGTACCGATGAAGTAGCCTTCCCTAGAATGCTACCTATCTCCTTGCCAAATTTTACCGAAATCCGCTCAGTGGTTTAGGTGCGAAAAGGTAACAACATACAGAAAGAGGTACTTTCGATATAGCTCACTATTTTGGGCTTCCACATAAAAGGTAGATATATTATGTCGCGTACATTTATTTAGAACTGTTTAAGACGAACAGTCCCACGATACATTATACTCGTGTAACAACAGCGCGTCTGCGAGATTCAGTCGTTGTAAAGGTTTCTGTGGCTCTTTGGGACGCCATGTAAGTCGCCTGCTGCTGACGTCGAGCTTGGGACTGTACTGGTGTTTCTGCAGCCCGTTGAGACACCAGATACTCAGCATGCTATTGATGCCGATCTTGGGATTGTTCTGGTGTTTCTGTAGCCCGTTGAGACACCAGATACTCAGCATGCTATTGATGTCGATCTTGGGACTATTCTGGTGTTTCTGTAGCCCGTTGAGACACCAGATACTCAGCATGCTGTTGAGGCCGATCTTGGGAATGTTCTGGTGTTTCTGCAGCCCGTTGAGACACCAGATACTCAGCATGCTGTTGATGCCGATCTTGGGACTTTTCTGGTGTTTCAGCAGCTGGTTGAGACACCAGATACTCAGCATGCTGTTGCTGTCGATCTTGGGACTGTTCTGGTGTCTCTGCAGCCCGTTGAGACATCAGATACTCAGCATGCTGTTGATGCCGATCTTGGGACTGTTCCAGTGTTTCTGCAGCCCATTGAGACACCAGATACTCAGCATGTTGTTGATGCCGATCTTGGGACTGTTCTGGTGTTTCAGCATCTTGTTGAGACACCAGATACTCAGCATGCTATTGATGCCGATCTTGGGACTATTCCGGTGTTTCTGCTGCCCGTTAAGACACCAGATACTCAGCATGCCGTTGACATCGAGGTTGAGACTGTTCTGGAGTTTCAGCAGCTCGTTGAGATGCCAGATGCTCAACGTGTTGTTGAAGCCGATCTTGGTACTGGTCTGGTGTCTTAGTAGCTCTGTGTGCCTGTTCACTCACCACCTGCTCAAACCTTCGCAGCTCAGTTTGTTGAGACGTCTCGGTAAGTCTAGCTATTTTCATAGCTCGAGCTTTATTAGAGCTTTGTGAAATATTAGACTTACGCTTTCGAGTCATTATTGTAAATCACAAAATCGGTAGTAATTTTCAAACTAACTAAAACAATTCCAATAGCTAATTAAGAGGAAAACGAATATATCTTCTTACTACTTACAACACAACAAAAAAAAACAATTGTAAAAACCTAACCTGTGACCTAAGTAACTAAAAATACAATCCTATAATTAAGGCTGGTTTTATAGTCACGCCGCTAGACGCGCCGCTGGGCAGCGCGCGCTTGAACCATGGTGTACTGTATTACTGAATGGCGCTGCTCAAGCGCGCGACTTTGAAACGCACGCCAATACATATCCTAACGCGCGCGCTGCCCAGCGGCGTGACTATAAAACCAGCCTAAACAAACAAAGAAAACAATTTTAATTCATGACTGTAATCATTAAATTAAAAACGAATCTATATTTTTCTACTTAAAATGTACTACCTAAAAATTTTAATAGTTATGCCTACTGTAAGTTAGTAATAAATCGCTTCGAATCGAATAAGCTGTAAAAAATACGCAAAATGAACACGGCGATGCGATGGCGCGTCATTGCCTGGACCGCCCTCCAACCCCGCTCTGCGCGCATTTATGGCGCTCCACTCAGGTCAATCTTATCGTGATAACTTTTAAAGTATTCGTCCAAATTGCTTAGTGTAAAAGACAAAGTTTATCTACATTAAATAACAAAAACGATTAATGTATTAATTTTGATAAGAATTAACTAAGTACTCTAAAATGTGCATTGTAAAAAAAGTATCCAATTTAAATGTATTTATGGCTCACTATTTTGGATATAATGGCTTCCACATAAAAGATAGATATATGCTGTTGCGGACTTTTATTTAGAACTGTTTAAGACAAACAGTTCCACGATACATTATCTTCGTGTAACTCTAACGGTTTAGGCAGCGCACGCCAAGATAGCTCTCAGAGGGTAGGAATTTTTCCGACTTACTTGATACTTATCATTATATTATGGCCAAATCACACAAAATCTTTATAAATTGTAGCCTATGTGTTATTCTGATGTATAAGCTATATTACTGTGAAGTTTCATCGAAATCCATTCAGTAGTTTTTGCGTGAAGGAGTAACAAACATCCAAACAAACTTTCGCATTTATAATATTATAGTAGGACTTTATCGCGACACGAAATAAACGCAAACTGCTCAACATGGTTCTCCTAAAAACCGTGACAAAGAATTTTAGTTTGTTGTTATTTGCAGATAGGAGGACCCTGCTGCATCTGTATGAGTTTATGACATTTGCTAATCACTACCTATTTAGTTCCATAGCAGACGCAATATATTGCCGCCCATTGTATGTTTTGTAGTATTTAAATCGTGTCTGCTATGGCTTATATCACCCAGCGAGAGTTGGTCACGAAAGAAACGTGTACGGTCGGGGCACCCTCGTCAGGAAAGAAGTTCATTACGCGATACTCCCTCGCACACACTCGTATATAAAACAGAAAGAGACAGAGAGATTGAGAGAAAGTGTGAATTTAATACGCATTTTCAATTCAGAGTCATCTAGTATCAGTTTTTAGAAGCTCTCATGAAGTTGTTAACATTTTGGATTTTCATTTTGACCGCTACACTGGCTTCAGCGCCCTCGAAAACCCTGAAAACGACACGAATAAAGAAACATTTGAAAATACTTGCAGCCACCATCTTGGATTTTCAATTTGACCTCACAATTGGCTTCAGCACCCGCGAAAACCATGAAAACTACCCATCTCTCTTTCTCTCATTTGCAGCACATAAGGCTTTTTCGTTACGTGCCAATTTCTACCAGTTTAATCCTACCGCAAGCTCCGTTAAAGTACTTCGTTCCAAAAATTCTTCCCCGTGTCCTTCTTGGCTACGGGTTGGGTTTTGTTTGTGCAGGGAACAAAAATATTTCTATGAATTAAGCCGCGATCACACCAAACGTATAGTCAGCCGCCGACTGTGAGCGTCTAGTTCAAAATGTATACAAGGTGTAATTTAAATGGTGTTGGACCTGAAAAGAGGTCATTGTATTCATTATTACGAACAACTTTTACTATGGGACGAAACCCACCATCGCGAAAAAAAATCAGCTGTTCCCTACATTTATGTTCGCATAACTCTCGTCATAATGTAGGGAACAGCTGATTTTTTTTCGCGATTACAGTGTTGGTCTCATAAAAAGTTGTTCATAATTATGGTACAATGGCCCCTTTTCAGGTCCAACACCATTTAAATTACACCTTGTAGAACGACGTTTTTCATACATTTGTATGAACTCGGTCATATAGCTGATAGTTGTTCCGAGTCTTAATGTTGTTGCATGAGAATGTAGTTTGTAAACACACTCCTGATACAATGAAATCCTATTTAAGGCAACTTGTTATTTCCACAGTGAACATAACATGAAATAAACAAATGACAGATGAGCATACAACTGCGAATAGGAACGGCAATGAAACTATAAACAAGGTATAACCTAGATAAACATCAAAGACCCATAACCCACGCTCCAGTGAGCACATTAAATGGCAAAACTTTGTGAAAACAGGCGTTAGTTATAATTAAACACTTGTACCTGCAACAAAGTGCCTACAAATGAGAATGACGACTGGAGCATGTTTGGAATATAATTAATTCACTTGCAACCGTATTTGGTGTCTTTGAGTATGTGGACGTCATTCATTATTACTAGGAGGAGTTGCATGAATATCCTAATGGTCTTCTGCAGTTGATACATTTCCGACCGTAGAGACGAATTAATTATGTGTCTTAATTTAGTATTAATTTGAGGACGAAGCTTGTTATTTCTTCTAAATTTTCTTGTCTAAGTACATCGACAACTCTTTATATCTAGAATCTTATTATAATATTAGGTCCAGTAGGTGCCCACATTAATCGCAGCATCAGCAACTACTTCAGTTCGTCAAAAATGCAGGTGTACTGACGATAGTGCCACTAGAACATTCGAGATTGAATTTTCTAAAGAGACTAGTCAACTATTTGCTGGTATTTAAGGTCCGATCTATTCGATATAATGAATTGGAGTTCGCTGGACTCGATATTCAAACAAAAATGAAATCAACCAACCACAAAACTAAATTCTTCCCAGATCGTCTTTGCGCCTCGACAACAGTTACTTAGCAACGTAACTAAGTACTCGTATAACCTAAAAATAATTGCTCCAACTTAATGAATACTGTAATCGAAAGTTAAAATATAATGATTGTGATAATCGCGACGGTGGTGAAGACTTACATCTCTCCTGACTTTCTTTGAAGACGATTAATCAAGAACTCGATCTCGAAGGACGAATAACAAGGTTTCTGATTGAGCAATATTTAACTAATCTAACCTATTATTTATTTTGTACTAGCGATACGCCCCAGCTTCGCACGATTATTATGACTTGACAAAATATCAAGATATCTTTATTATATTATGTAGGTTTTTTTTTTTTAAATATTAATCTAAACTTAATATAATACGGAGATAAGATTTTTGTATGTTCGTTTGTCACGCTTTCACGCTAACACGGCTTGACGGATTTGGATGAAATTTAGCACATGCCTAGACCACGACCTGGAGTAGGATATAGGATACTGTTTCACCCGATATTTTCGCGGGATCAAGATTTATCCAGCTGAAACCGCGGGGCGAAGCTAGTATTTTACACATTAAACTTCCTGAATAAATTCTCAAAATTATGGCGAAAACCGCATTAAAATGTTACGTAGTTTAGAATAACAACGCGTTCATACAGACACATACGAAAAGCAACTTCAATTTATATTAAGTATGTATAGACTTATTACCTATATCTACTATTTATAGAAGATTAAAAGCTCGCAAATACAACTTTCGAGATTGAATTTTCTAGAAAGATTAATCAACATCAACTAATAGGTGGTATATTATATAACTCTTAGGTACGCAAACTCCCTTATTACATCATTGTATTTATTTAGTTTTGTTAGTACAATGCAGTATTAGTTGGGACCAGTCTTTATATAATCCTGAGACCGAGATATTACAAAGAATACAAGTACCTCAACCTTTTTCTATTACCGTCTTACTAATGGACATTGATAAAAGAACAAAACACATACACACATATACACTCATGCACACACTCACTTTGTATCTCTTGCCCTAATACAATAATGTAGAACACATGTACCCACACGGGAAGTACAGACGTCAGCACATCAAGCTACACGAAACTGTCAAATTTTCCCAATCAACTTTGAACCTTATGCTTTAGCGATAAAGTTGAAAATCTATTAAAGTTTGACAGTTTGTAGTAGCTTGATATGCTGGCGTCTGTACAATACATTGATTAGACGGTGCACCCTCCTTTCACCCACTTCCCTGCTTTCCTTATAGTGTCTAAGAAAGCGGAGACAAGACGGATGTCGGTTTTCTATTTAGGTACCTACCTACGTATATCAAGGCATAGTTAGTTATGAAGGAAAGTTGAATCAACCCGGAGTTCCGAAGTAGGGTAACTAAATACCCTAAATATTGATGCTACCAATTTTAACTTTTAACAATTTATTAAATATTAATAATTTTGGTTTTTATGATTGTGTTTAGTTTAGTTTGTGATTTTCCTGTGCAAGTCATAATAAATACTTTTTATTTATTTCATTCAATTGTTTTTGAAAGTAAGTAAAACTCCTTAGAAAATTTTATGAAAATTGGGCCAGCCGTTTGAGCGTGAAGAAGTAACAAACATATAAACACACCCTCTCACACACACACACACACACACTCACAAACTTTCGCCTTTATAATATTAGTGTGATTAAGTATCTAAGTATTTAGGTAGGTAATCAGCGCAATTTTTCCGACGAAGCAATAGTTATACTGATGAACGACTATTCTGCTGTAAATATCAATCTTTTCCAGCATTTTTTAACGCTGAGCGGTACAAACACGTGATTGCCATGCATAAAAATACAAACTTCATTATTTTCACACGGCAATTTCCGAAGCCACCTCCGCTGCCTGTATCAAAATAAAAACTTCCGAAAAAGGCAAATCTTTTCAACATTCAATCTGCTAATCAAATTGCATAAAAATTAATTGGATCCATTTATAATTGGCAGAAACTTCGGTTATCAGAGTAGCAAAATTAAATAAATATATTTTTCCTCCTAGCAGGCTTTCGGAAAGTTTGGCGTTATTAAAATGAAACTGGATATTATTGTTACGGGATTCTGTTTTGCATGGCCAAGGGTAAAGACTATGGATGGATTAACAGCTTGAATACAGGATGAAATTGTAAAACATGCGACAAATCGAAATGGGAGATTGTACTCATCATTATGAACAACTTTTACTATGGGACCAAACCTGAAATCGCAGAAAAAAAATCAGCTGTTCCCTACGTTTATGTTCGCATAACTCGTCAAAATGTAGGGAACAGCTGGTTTTTTTTTCGCGATTTCAGGTTTGGTCCCATAGAAAGTTGTTCATAATGATGAGGACAATCTCCCATTTCGATTTGTCGCATGTTTTCAATTTCACCCTGTATTACTTAAGTTGGAAATAAAATTATGGTTGGAATGGCAACTCAACAATTTTTCTTATTTCTTTCTAAATGCTATGAAATGGTAGCCTAGTGGATACGACTCCGACTTACGAATTTGGAGGTCGTGGGTTCGAACCCAGGCAAGCGCTATACTTTATGTAAATAATTTCTTCACTGCTTTTTGTTTTTCCATTTCATCACTGTAGTTTTTCTTAACTTCGTTTCGGGCGAGTAAATTCGTGCGAATCGAATAATAAGCTAAATAATCGCTTCAAATACCAAGTATTTACCTACTGAAATAATTTAGATACTTACCCTGATTTTTTACAATAAATAGAGGGCGAAAATGGTTAACGTATGGTATAAAGTACTGACCTATATTGATTTAGAGTACTTCTAGATAAGATTGCCAACCTTCATTCTAACAAAACATTTAAAAGCACATAATATTTTATAGCCTATACACTAACACTGCGACTTATCTCCCCCTTTCGAGCTTAATCGTCTGGTGACTCTCGATTTATCATAAATGTACGAGTACAGGAACTGCCTAATACGACCACAATCCATCAATTTTGACGTACGGAACCACCCCGCTGCCAATATATAGCTTTTATGCACCTCATGTTTTGTAATTATGTCTGCAATGTGGGGCACGGATTTGATGAATGATCTTTAATTTTATGACGCGTGATTGCGTTTTACCATGCCTGAGGAAGAACTAACGAAATTGGCAACAGTAAAATCATTATTAATTTGCGAGTTTTATTGAACACTGACAGTAATGGAACCCATGGATAACCTACATGGGTACTTTGGTTCTAAAAACCAATTTGAAGTCATTTTGTTTTTGAATAAAAAGTATTATGCACATAGCCAAAGTGTGAAACTCTGTGCCAGCGTCCGTGTTCCCTATCAACTAAGTATGAACGACAGCCTTTAAAACAACAGTGCAAAAGCATTGTCTGGGAATGCTCGTTCCAACATGAACCTCATCAATCGCTTTGCAATAAGCGAGATCGATGCTAAGAGCAGGCCCATACCGCAATAAAAAACTGAAACAATGGTTCAGTCCCTTTTTTCCCCGCATCATAAATAGAACAGGTAATTCGCAATTACTTTATCCTTATTGCCACCATTAAAAAATAAAAACACACATTAAAAAATAGAACGCGCGGCATTTCGCGCCAAATCGTCTACAGTCAGCCATAGACGTAATAAGGCTGTCCGCTGTCCATTCATTATTGGTCGGGCGGTCGCCGAGTTGGTCACGTGACACAGCGACCTTGGCACCCGCTCACCGAAGCGTTCGCCCACGAGTCTCACATAGCCGCCCAGACGGCGCCTGATGTTTGTTACATTGTGGACAAAAATAAAAAACCGTCTCGTCCTAGTGACGACGCGTCCTAGCTGGATATCTTTTGTTTCCTTTGCGTTAACTTTTTAATGGCTGTGTTCTAAAATGATTGTTTGTTCCAGTTTTGAATCGTTCATTCTGATTTGGATTTGATTACGATTGCCGAAAGAGTGGAACCACAGAAAAAACCGAAACTGATATTTTTAAAATTCAATCTAGGACTAAACATATTAACCCTTTTGTTGCGAAAAGAGCAGTGCAGCATATCACCTTTTTTCGGAACATTAAAATTGTATTCTAAATTCTAGTACTTAGGTAAGTATTTCTGTCAGGTTGTCACTTTTTGATTTTGCTATTGAATGTGAAAATGAACTGTGGCTACTTACCAGCGCCTTTTACTTACGATCGGTAATATCTTTATTCATAAACATCCCTTAACGTTATAAATAGTGATTAGCGACTGTTTAACCATACATTTTTTAAGTTTAAACGTTACTTCACTTTAATCATTGTTTATAAATAAACCCCTACACAAACAAATTTCCCCAAAAAGTCATAACGATAGCAATTATTTAACAGTTTCTGTTTCATTAAGCCCTTTAATATTAACAATTCAAGTGTCCTAAAAGTTTTAAATGCTCCGAATAAAAGATAGGGTAGTAAATGACTTTCTAAATGGCTATTTCAGATGTGATCTCATCAGATAACGTAATGGGAAAGCAAAGAAAATAGATCGCTTGGGTCTTTTACTCCAAACTAAATTGCATCACCTTCTGCGATTTTCTCGAATATGAAGAAAAAGTGGAAATGTTTAGAAAACTTATTCTCATGTAGGGCAGTAATGCTACTATCTATTTTTAAACCAAAAAAGGAGGTTATATTTCCATCTGTATTTTTTTTTCTTGTAGGTATATTCATCGATATTTTCATCAATTCTGCACTGATTTTGAAAATTATTTTTTTTTTGCTTTTACTTGCTGTGTTGCTCGTAGATTAAAAAAAATACAAATACCTACATTTTTTTTTTATTTCTTGAACATAATTGTTTACATAATGTTGGTGGTGGTTAGAAAATGCCGCAAAACGATTCACTCGCGCGTACCCGTTTTAGAAGTATCTTATGATACAAAGATAACTATAGGTATCCTGGATTTTAATCCTGGACTCAGAAAATCAGCTCAGCCATTTGTGTGTGTTTGAGGTTGAAACTCGAAATACTAAATAGTTAAAAAATTGAAACGGAGTTACGGTACTCAGAAAAAGAGACCGACTAGGAAAAGAGAGTATTCTCTCTTTTCCTAGTAACAAAATTATTCACAAAGTTTCACATTTTTAACTTTACTTAGGAATATAGATGACTGCGTAGCGTAGCCTACAAAATGATTTTTCTTCCAATCCATAAATAAGAACGACTAGTACGAATGTGGAATAAACCATCAGACACCATTACTCTCACTTACTGGTCTGACCCAACCATAGATTCCCGAAAATCAGGACATGTAGCGTGCCAAGGCTCAACCAGCCAACCAGGCGCCAATCTGACACACTTGAGATTTGTGCCAACTCGACTTTATATCTTTTCCTTTATCGATTATGGGATACGAAATGTCCTGAAGAATTGTTACCCACAAACCATTTTTACGCCTCCTTGGGCCCACTACGCCCGTTTTCGTGACGAGGGTCCTGGGTCACAATAATGCTTTACCATTGAAGTTTTACATTGTTTCAGTTAGATTCTATCTCATTCCCTCTTCGTGGGTAGGAAAGAGACACAAGATCAAGGGTGCGGGAATATTTATGTGTGTATGACATATTGTATGTGAGTTTCTTAATAAAATTGCAAATGAAAGTTTTAACAGTTCCTTACTATTAGTTTTTGTTTCTTGCGTCTAATTCTCCAGCTAAGCATTGAACCTATTAAAAAGTTTAAGAAAGGAAAGTTGTTAGAGCTTCATTACTACGAAGCACGTAGACAAAAGCTCGGATAGCTAAATTAAACTTGGCAAATTCACAACAGACTGCTTCGTTAGTCTAGTGATCGCAAGTGCGACTGCTGAACATAAGGTCCTGGATTTGATGCTTATGTGGGCAAACTGTTATTGAGTTTTCCTTCATTAATATTTCAGGCGACCGACGACCTTAAAAAGGTGCCTGGGACAGACTGGATGGGGAAAGCAGAGAACAGGGTGTTGTGGCCGCAGCCTCGGAGAGGCCTTTGTCCAACAGTGGACTGCGATAGGCTGAGTTAAATGATTGATTATTTCAGAAGCAGCCTGAAGACGGTACTAGTGCCCTAGTAAAAGGCAATAGACTCACCATCTATAACGTCGGGTTTATGAAAAACGACGAAATTTAAGTGCACCTCAGTCTACCCAAAACGGAGATAATGCGTGATACTAAGTTGCTTCAAATTCATGACCCAATTATAATGCCTACTATAATAAAACGATTATTAAAAGTACTATATAAAGGAGTTAAATATACAAGGGAGTGTATATTGATATAATAAGACGCGATAATTAAGCTTAAATTGGCGTTAATTATGAAAGCCCTTCATAAAGTATCGGGATTAATTTAATATTCTCATGTAAATTATAATGGAAACTCGTAGGGGTTATCTTTTGTGTTCGCTTTAAATGAAGTTCGAACATTCTTCAAAAGTTGTGCGATTCTGGGAAAAGAGGGTACCCTTAGCAATTATTGTTTTCTTTTTAGCAACACGCGGTGAAGACTCTGCTTTACATCTCAAATGAGGTTTTTTTATAATTTAAAAATAATTTCTAGATTTGGGGCCAGTATTAACATAAACAAATATGTTTTTACTCATATCTCATAAGAAAAATTAAAAAATCAAATTAATTCGCATGTTGCGCTTTTAATTATGTTTTGTAAGCAAAAACATCAGGACGTCAAAGAGGGATGCCGCAAATTCATAAAATTTAATTATTTAATTCAGCAGCAAATTTTGCAAGCAAGTAACATGATTTCAGAATGTAATTAATGATGCGTCGTCCTCTATTTAACAGCTTTGTGATATCTTTAATATTTATTTTTGAAGTGAAAACTTCATTAGGCGCGTTGGGCATTTTTGAGATGGAAAAAAACCATAGAACTCGCGACACTGTTACCGACACCGCGCTAGATTCGGATATGTTCGGCTGTCCTCGGGATGTACTCGGTTTTAATGTATTTCCGATATATCAGTGAGTAGTGAAAAAGTATTCTGTTTGTGTTTTGTTCAAGTTTTTTTTGTTTTGTTTTTTTTGTTCAAGTTGTTCAAGTTCAAAAATACACACGTAATTGTTCAAGTTTTCACTTCTGTTGGCACTCCCGGAGTGCCACTGTTTTTTTTTCAATCCCTGCACGCGCAGCATGACCACTCTGAGATATTAATTAATTAAAATAAACCGTACATAAGTAACAACTTATACCTAACTAGCTTCTGAAAAATCGGTTGATGCGATTCAACCGCCCGCGCTATTACTTCATTTTCACTTAGTGTTTCTTCTGCTAGGCTCCTAAGGGTCATAGCGTGATTTTAAATAAATAATTGGGCTATCAAATGCAAAAATAATGTTTCAAATCGGACTGGTAGTTCCAGAGATTAGCGCGTTCAAACAAACAAACTCTTCAGCTTTATTATTAGTAAAGATTAATTAAGAAATATAATATCCTAACTTTTTTTTCCGGTAGCCTGTACTGTCCCACTGCTGAGCAAAGGCCTCCCCCATTTTCTTCAACATTTCCTTGTGCTGTGCTTTCTCCGTCCAGTCGATTAGGAACGAGTCTAAATCGTCACGCCAGCGTTTCTTAAGCCTGCCTCGGTGACGACGCCCGTCTTCAGACACCCACTGTGTGACGACTTTGGGCCATCTATCTGGATGCATCCTATAAGTGTGACCCGCATAATATCTCAAAAACAAAATGTAAAAAATGTATTTTATCTACACCGACAGAATATTTCCGCTGTGGAAGGCTTAAAGGAAATCGTCCCCAAGATACATTGCTGGAGAAAATTCGTCGACTTTGCATAAACCCTAATAGAGCATTTCTCAAAATTTTTGACCGTAGTTTTCACTAATTTCCAAGTAACAAAATAAGAACTTTTATTTCGACCTTAACTAATATTTTACAGGTTTTCTAATATATGTACGAGTATATTTAGGACATATTTTTCACATATTTTGGTTTTCTAATATATGTATATTTAGGATATATACAGCTAGCTAAAAGTAGAGTTTTTATACAAAAAACCTGTAAAATATTAGTTAAGGTAGAAATAAAAGTTCTTATTTTGTTACTTGGAAATTAGTGAAAACTACGGTCAAAAATTTTGAGAAATGCTCAATAGCCAATATTCTATTTCATTTTCTCTAGAAAGTCTGAGAATATACTTTATAGGACTAGGGAGTTTACTTGACTGTGTCGGGGTCTAATGCTAGGAATACACATGCACAAATGTTTGGATGTTGCTTACAGTAGATACTTTTGAGTAAGTTACTGGCATGGCCGTGTGTAAGTAATAACAGCCGCACAGGTCGATCGATCAGGTTAAGCTACGCTTGCCGCGGTTGGTCTGTGGATGGGTGACCATCTTTACATAACGAGACCCCTCCGTGCCTCGGAAAGCACGTTAAGCCGTTGGTCCCGGCTGTCATTCGTGGATCTTTGACAGTCGTTACGGATAGTCAGAAGCCCGAAAGTCTGACAACCAGTCTTACCAAGGGGTATCGTATTACCCAGTAACTGGGTTGTGGAGGTCAGATAGGCAGTCGCTCCATATAAAATACTGGTATTCAGCTGCATCCGATTAAACTGGAAGCCAACCCCAACATAGTTGGGAAAAGGCTAGGCAGATGATGACTGGCATCGCCGTGTGTCTAGTGGTCGCAAGCGTTACTGCTGAGCACGAGTTCCTAGGTTCGATTCATAGGTCGATTAAAGTATTATTGGGTTGTTCCATCAGTAGATTTTCTCAGTAGCAGCCCGGAGTCTAGATTCGTGCCCGGTTGGTGGCAATAGGCTCGCCCCCTATTACATGGGACTTAAACATAACTGGCGAAACATGGATATTACTATGGGTACAGTCACGAGCACTAATATGTCAACACTTGGCAACGTTAAATTGAGATTTTTCCGTGAAATAACGAATGCAACGTTGAAATACGACAATTTACATAAACCTATGTGTTCGAAAATAATATGTTCGTAATTACATAAAATTTCATTCAAAAATAAAGGAGAAAATCGCCTTTGAATAAAGATAAGTGTATACATACTTATGCTCGTGACGTCACCACGTCATCACGCACGCATTACATGCGTGATGTTATATTATATACAAAGACAGTAAATATCTTGACCCATAATAATTTTGAGTGAGTGGGTACCTACTATTTCAAACAGAAATATGGTTTTCCTAACACACACGTATTGAAAAAAAAACATTATTCATAAACCTACGTAGCAAAATAACCTCTATGTATGCGATATTACGAACAAAAGCGGTGTTGCCAACCAACTGACGAAAAATGCATGGACATTCGTATTGTTCGTGCACCTGCACCATAGCAATTTGATACACTCTGTTTTTTGAACAATTTCGTGTTGTCCAATTTATACCGATCAACTTTTTCCTCCATTAGTATGAGCGACAAAAATTTGACAAACGACAGTGTAGCTTTTTTACACTGTCTTATCAGAGACGCAGTTCCCGCATTTTAACACATTGAAGGACACTGAACGAGACACAATTGAAGTTTCATTGTTATTACGTCGAGGGGCGTTAAGAGCGTTTACGGCATTTCATACAAACTTTCAAGCCCTTGTTTTTCGAAATGAATGAACCGATTTTAAATTTTAATAAAACTTCGTACGCATAAGCAGGATACAAAGGTCTATAAAGTTAGTAAATAACATTTTCGAAATGTCTTATTTAAAAAAAGATAACTGGAAATCTATGTTTCTATGGAAAATTTAAAATCGGTCTAATTTGGCTGTAACACAATTTTTCGAAAATGTTGTTAACTTTTTCGTTCTTTGTATTATGCGTACGAAGTTTCATTAAAATCGGTTCATTCATATTGAATCCATTCGTAGAAAATTTCGTCGATGTTCAAAAAAAATCAGCTCGTTCATAGATAAGTGCAATACGTGGCCAAAATGTATGGCAGAGCAAATTTTTTATAAATAATCGACAAAAAATTTCTACGCTAGCCCCGTCTAGAATCAAGTGCAATGGTTTTTTTTCCTGTACAAGCCTCATCAGCTGTTTGGCGTTATGGAACTCATACTATCGACGCAACGGCAGACTGTTTTTATTCACACGTAATGAGGTGATATGCACAGAATAGACAATAGTAGATAATTTTATGTATGTGAGTACTTACCGAAGGGCGGCTCGAACCTGCAGTCCAGTAGCAAGGCATTGCCAGTGGGGCCGGTGGTGCCGACGACAGCGCCACCTCGCATCATCACCTGCGCCTCAAGTTCCACCCACCGCCCCCCACCGTCCGACTGAAACAACAATATATAATATTTATGTGATATTGTAGGTACCCGTGAAAACACGCAATGCTGTAGATTGAAACATGAAACAACTGTAAAAACGCAACTGCAAAAATGCGGGAAAACAGAGCTAAGTTACACTGTTAATCTCCTCACTCATGGGCAGGGTACAAAAGGCACCAAAGTAATTGGGGTCGGCTTCCAGTATAACCAGATGCAGCTGGATACCAGTAGTTTACATGGAGAAACTGCCTATACGCCCTCCACAACCCCGCTACTGGGTAATATGATACCCCGAAACGACACTCAAAGATCTACTAATGCTGGGACCAACGGCTTTCCGAGCCACGGAGGGGATATCTTATGGATGGTCACCCGTCCACGTACTGACCGCGGTTAGAGTAGCTTAACCTTCGGCCGATCCGTGCGGCTGTTATCAGTTAGCCACGAGCCCCTCCAAGCGTCCTCCTTATACTCCAAGAATATGATTACCAAACTTTACGATAATTCCCTCTCATTACATTTACATGTACCAATTACCCTCCAGGAGTAAATGGATAAGGAAATGCAAATGCAAACACTCCCGAAGGATGAATATTGTGCTTTTAAGCTGGCCTTCTGGTAATACGAATGGCAACAGGAATACGCAGCGAATTGAGGTGCTTTGGAACTGAACATTTTCATTTTGCCGATTAACTTAAGGGGCTTACGGGACCTAAACGCAAAAAACGCAAGTTTTAGAAAAAATAAAAGTATATGATCGACTACAGTAAACAAAATCAAAAAAATATATTATATTCTTCAGGATATATGCTAGCCCCTTACTAATAAATGTTGTATACCGTCTGTATAGTTACACAACGAAGAAAGAAGAAGACAAAAGTCTTCTTCTTTCGAAAGTCAAATTACTGACGACTGAAAGAGAGAAATCGGTGTGTTTTCATCTGATATAATACGTTTATTACTCGTAGTAATGGGGCAAGTATATAGAGTGTGTTGAAAACATAATACAACTTATTTGATACGATAGAAAAAAAACATGAAGATACCTTCCATTACCATTGTAAATCATACTAATATACATACACTCATTATGATTTTTTGTCAGATTATTCTACAAGCAACATACTAAAATTCTAGTGTTTTAATTTTTTAGTCCAAACAATATATTTTTCGTACATAGATAATTGCTTCATATCTTGCAATAAATTACCAGCGTTGTGTCATCGCGCTTCTCTTTCTTTTCTATGCAGTCCGACAAAGACCGCGCTTTAGGTCATGTACGCTTGGGATCCGTTTTGGGGACTTTGAATTTAACAAATGATAGGAAGTTTTTGTCATAGGTGTAACTATAATACTTCAAAATTGAAAAAGGAAATAATATACACTGCTCGTGTTAGGTTTGCTCGTCGAGCAGTGGTGGTCCAGTGGCAGCGGCCCTGACATACGAGTAGCCTTTTTGGCCTCGCACTGGTCTTTTTTTTTTTGGTTATTTTTAATCTATCTCAGTTAGTTTAAAATGCTTCTTTTTTACTGTTTGTATTCCCTGTGAGTGTCAATAAATGGCTGTAATGATGATGTTTTTTGAAGCACCCATCGGGAAATCCATGAAATGAATTAAAAAAACAAAACACTAACCTCTATCACTTTAAACCTCAACATCAACCGCAAAACCCGTCCATATCTATTCGCAAATCAAGTAAAATAACTAGCAAAGTACTGGAATCAATCAGATATGAGCTCATTAGCGTGAATACCGACTCTCATTAATATTTCAGAGGTAATCTGATCAATTGACTGCTGATGATTGGGCTGCTCCCGACAATTACGTATTGACGCGCATCGGTCCGACGTTCTGACGTGCGGAATGTATTTTTTTTAATGTAGGTAGTTGTAATAATTTTATTGCGATGCATTTTCGTTCTGAAACTATGCCGGTTTTTGGGTAAGTTTGTGCAGTTTATAAAATAAGTAAAAGTATTTCTGTTTTATAACACAACTAGCTTCTGCCCGCGACTTCATCCGCGTGAAATTTATTGTTTTAACATAAAATATATCTATCCTATGAAACTAGGCAATAGTGTTGCTTTCCATTAGTGAAATAATTTTCGAAATCGGATCACTAGTTCCAAAGATTACCCCCTAAATTCAAAGTCACAAATTTTAAAATATTTGTTTAGATAAGAAGCAAACCTTTATTTTTAATCTAATCTTACACTGTTTTTAAATATTTTGTGAAATATTCCAGCTACTGGCTATGTTCATCATCTGCCTAGCCTTTTCCCAATCATGTTGGAGTCGGCTTCCAGTCTAACTGGATGCAGCTGAATACCAGTTTCACATGAAACGACTTGCTATCTGACCTCCACATTCCAGTTACTGGGTAGTAAAATACCCCTTGGTAAGACTGGTTGTCAGACTTTCAGGCTTCTAGCTACCCATAACGACTGCCAAAGATCCACGAATGACAGCCGGGACCAACGGCTTAACGTGCTTTCTGAGGAACGCAGGGGTCTCGGTATGTAAAGATCACCCATCCACAGACCAACCGCGGCAAGCGTAGCTTACCCTGATCGATCGACCTGTGCGGCTGTTATTATTTAGCCACGGGCCCCTCCAGCTAGAGGTTATATTAACGCAGAATATTATTATTGCATAAATCAATAATGTATAAAGACAGCAAGAGGTACGTTGTAAAAACGTATAACATGAATATTATACTAATTTAATTTATAAATAAGCTGTGATATATATACTCGTAGTAAAATATCACAGGTAAGGATATCCCCGTGAGGCAATCTTTTGGATACCCCAAAGAATGCCTGACGAGGATAACCTTTTAGACATTATTTATGACTTGGCAATTTGTACAGGTAGGTACAGTAAGTGATCTCCATAACCCGACCTCTCCTCCCCTTCTTATTCCTTGTAAGAGGGGTCAGGTAATGCAGAGCACCAACAGCACGATATTATACCAACAATGGTTGTGAAGTCGTAGTTTTGAGCGTTCCAAATCCACTATTAGGTAAAGTAAAACTCATTAAGCAATAGATTATCTGAACAGAGACTAAGGGCGAATTTCTCCAATGAAACTGAACGAGATAAGCACATCTAAACACAACATTCCACAACAATTAAATAATGAAACTGACAGCTCTTGAGCGCGGTTTAGATGTACTGATTACGCTTAGTTTCATTGGTGAAAATCGCCCTGAATCAGGTTTAAGAAACCGATAGTTTAATCTTAACGTATGTTTCTACGTCCGACCCGCAAAATGTTAGTCAGTATTCATTAAAAATCTCGTCCGGTAAGCGGTTACCGTGTTAACAAAAGCGGTGCTGTGTCAACGCCACGGAAAATCCCGCTTACAGTCTTTATGTATGCAAATTCTGTACAATTTGCGTATCATAGTAAAGTGGATACCCCATATATCGGGCTTAACAATGATTTCCATGAAAATTAACATCCATTGTTCAGTAAAAGCTTACTAAACGGGAGTTTTAACGTTTCCGTGTGTTATTTAATTATCGCGGTCCGTTTTTTTAAATTTTGCTTTTCTCGTGTTGAAACAAAAGAGTATTTATTACGCCTGTGTTTTCTTGATCTCAATTCAATCAATCTACGTAGGTTTCTTACTAAACTTCAACTATATCCGACGATCCCGCACACTTATCTCTTTTGCTGAATGTACAGACGCCAGCACATCAACCTACTACAATCTGTCAGATTTCTGTAATAGATTTTCAACTTTATCGCTAAAGCATAAGGTTCAATGTTGATTGGGAAAATTTGACAGTTAGGTGTAGGTTGATGTGCTGGCGTCTGTACATTCATACTAACACCCACATTTCGCCAGTTATGTTGAAGTCCCATGTAACTGAGGAGCGAGCCTATTGCCATCAACCGGGCACAAATCCAGACTCCGGATTGTCACTGAGAAATTCCAGATGGAAAAACCCAATAACATTTTGTCCGACCCGGGACTCGAACCTAGGAACCGAACTCGAACCTCATGCTCAGCAGTAGCGCTTGCAACAAGTAGACCAATGATGCAATCAAAATGCAATCAAAATAATAATAGTGATGTCTTCTATAGTCCGCACTGAACTAGTTGGCCGCGCCTTAGGTATGTGAGCGGTGGGACGGAGGGGCGGGGGCGCATGACTCAGTACGTGCGTTGCGATTTTACCAAATGTCCACCTTTTTGCTGGCTTAAAATGTAATCGCTTTTCATAGTGTTTTTCAAACATTTTTTGCATACTTACTTTATTAGGAATTTAAAAAAAACTACTTTTTGAGTCAAAAATTGGCCGTAACCCATCCCCTTAGATTTTCTAGGTCTAACAGATTGATTTGATAAAATAAAAAAATCTTAACACTATTGCGATTGCCAGTCGCAGTAACAGCAGCACATGTCCTGTAGCCTCTTCAAGAAAGAATGATGCAATTAGTCCACCTAACCAATCAAACAAAAATAATTTAGGAGACTGGATCTACAAAGGTCTTCTTCACAATAGAGAAAATGTTGTTTATTTAAAAAATCTCTGTGAACAAAATGGGATTAGTTAAGTACTCAAATTGATTATTTGAAAAAATTTGCATCGTTTTTTAATCTGTTTAGGAACTTTGGGGTAAAATTAATGAAGGTAATGCGATAGTCATTGATTTATAAATGGCGCATGACGAATTTTCCACATAGTAACTAAATAGTGGATATCCAAGAACCGTAATATTTGGCGTCTAACGAAAATGGTAGGCAAAAAGTGGTAACCATTCGGATTGCCCACCTATAGAAGCCGCCCTAAAATATAAGGGTCAGAGGGCGTCTCATAAGATACACTGTTAGGTATATACACTTACTGTAATTTTGTATACCTACATAACATACACTACCTACTATAAAATAATCCTTCCATGCCGGTTTTCGGCTACGGTGACCGTTTCATCATCAACCTACTGGCGTCTATCATGGGCTCTCATGTGGCTAGAAAAACCCAATTATACATACTTCAGTAATATACATATTAAAAAAGATTTAACCGAGCCTTCAAAGTTTTCCTGCTTTTCTGAAGTACTCGTAGCAATGAGTCTGACTAAACAATACTGCCGACGGACGCGACGCCATATTCTATAAAAACATTATATGTTTAATGGAGCATTAAAAGTGATAGGTTTCTTGTTTACAGCCAATATACACACATGTAGTTAAGGTTCTAACTCAGTTAGTTTACTTCAGTAACTTATGTTGGAGCATAAACTACTTGCACTCGATTTTACAGCCCGTAAACTTTCAGCGCTGAACACAAATCCAATAATCGCTACATGGAGCAGTTTAAGAGGGAATTGCCATAATCGCTGTACTTGGTGATAGGAGTTTCTTGTTTTCATTAGCAGACAAGAAGACACTTTTCCTTTATCTTCTTAGCCGGTCAAGCGGCCACAGAGGGCAGTACTGACTGTCAGGGACAGTGGTCCATGCACCCACCGCAATAAGGACAGTACTAGTTGTCAGAGACAGCGTTCCACATCCAATAATCGGGCAGTACTGACTGTCGAGAGACAGTGGTCCGTGCACCAAGACGCATCCGTTGGAAATGCGTGCAAACTCTTTTTTTTTTCCTCTATGGCATCTCGTAGTTGACCTTGAGAGGTCGTGACTACATAACCGTGCGTGCAGACTCAATGGCGCAGCTCCTTATAAAGGCGATAAGCTAGTGGAGGGAAAACGTTACAATATTTTACTGGATTGGATACCAAGTCCTTTTGGCCAAATTATCGATAGAGTGAATGATTTGTCTATGATACGTCCGGTGCACGTTCCAGTAGCGCCATCTAGTAGCCGTCTCTCGCAGCTGCTAAACAATATGGCTGCCCTCATATACATTATGTGTGTACATAAATGGTAAAATAAATAAAATGCCATTTTTAGCATACCTAGGAATCGTGACTATAAATATTCCACAATCCCTTCAGGTTGCCGCTGTCTCTGCCACATATTTTATAAATTCAACGCTCTATAACTAAACTATGTTTATCTCTTTCTGTCTTACCTCGTTATATGCGACGGAAGTGAGAGGCAGGTAGTGGTAGCCGAGCGCTTTGTCCCAGATGACGCCTTTGTTCCACACTTCCACTAAGAGACCCAGGTTGATGTCATTGATTTCACTGTTGGACAAATTTTTTTGTATTAATAATATATTTATAAGTAAATATGTATACCATACAATCTGTAGCCATACGAGACGGCTCTATATCGATAGCAGTTATATTCCGGGAAATTAATTGTTTATCAAATTGACGAACGAATAACAATTGCGTTTTGAATAATTATACTGGTAATTTAAATTGTTTGGTTTAAATGGAGCAAGCAGTAAGAAGTTTGAATTTCTTTTCTCCTTTCCCTCTGTATGTAACACTCTAGTCACATAACACATTCTTCTTATCTTAGCTACTATTTCTAGTTCAATTTACTTTTAGGTTGTTACTTTCATTTTCGTTTGTATTCTGAAACTGACTGGATTAATTGACATCCGAAATTACGTCTCCACACATCGGGGTTTATTCGGTGAATATTTCTGAGTCTAGGACATAATATCGGTACTAACGGATTTAGAGCAAGCAGTTCGAAAGAAGCCTCATTAGTCAGGCGATGACATTGCGGAAACTCTTTTATAGTTTGCTGGAATAGGAATCTTTTGATTTCTGAAATATATGAAATTGTATTTAGCTTGACCTATACCTAGTCAGTATTACAATTTAAAACACAGATTCGTAACTCATGCAGACAGACATAGAAACAGGCAGACGGTATCGCATACAATACCATTTTAAATCGCAAGCAAAAAACCAATCGCCCTGGCCGCCAATCTTCAACATGTACCTGCCAACGAACAAAACAGAAAAAACAACCCCAACTAAACGTAAACAGTCCATAAAATCAGCTCCGTACGATATGAAAGAGCTTACTACAGCGAAACGAAGCGTCGTCCTGCCAACGACTAAACCACAGAGCACTAAATCTCCAAACCTGGAACGTCTAGAGAAGACAGTACTATTTAATATAATTCGTAGTGTCGAAAGTGCATTGAGCGTTTGCTTGTCACAGACCGCCATTTAAAAATTATATGAAATGGAAGTCTTTAATCTGTAAATAGGATATTAGAATCACTTCTACGCCACAAAAAATAAATAAATAACAAGCAAGATGCAGTCGCTGAGAAGAAATGGCGAAACATACTGCGGTCAAAGTGTCTTTAATCGTCCAAACCAAGTGAAGATCATGCAGATTAGTGTCTCAAATGGTATTTTGAGCGAAAAACACAGATTTTAGCGGACCTGTCCAGGACCGGACTAGTCCAGTATCCAGACCAGTCTTGTCAGTGAAAGCATTTTTCAGTAATCGTGTAGCTCAATTTAAGAATTTTAGGCCACTAACAAAGCCGATTCTATACGTCATTTGTGTCGTAGTGCGAGTAAACGATGACACGCTTGGTTTGTATGGAAAGTGTTGACAATTCTGACTAACAGCGGCTGCCGAGGCGTCTACGTATTCTGTGGTACAAACAAATCACATAGTTTCGGTACTATTTTCATGCAGTAAAGTAGAATTGAAAAGTTTTCCGGGCTTACCGAAATTTATGTGTTTTGGGAGAGATGTTTTAAATTGTTGCAGTTTATTAGACGGACAGGATAGATGTTGTGCTGCCGAGTTTCTAGTACTCTCAGTATATCATTTGAATATCTTGTTTATGAGCCTTGATATAACTTGGCAGAAAGTAGGTAGGTGAATAAGAACAGTATTATTATTTATTTCGAAACGACGCGTTCTTTGTTTGTGATAACTAAGTGTAAATTTGTATAAACATGCTGTGAATGTGTGCGTAAATACAAGTAGTGTCGGTACATAACACACACACCCACACACACACTCTTCCGACCTCACACGTGTCTCGGATGGCACGAGACCTCCTGCAAAGCTTATAAGCTGTTAGAGTATGTTCATAACAATCTTATTTTACTCGCTCATGCATGTTTCATGGATTGTACACGAACCAAATACACAGTGGCAGGGACATCGAAACGCAACCTGTTACCTTTTCTTTGAAACAGCATTTTTTTTTAATAATATACGAAAGATGTCTCTCTAGGGGGATTATAATCATCTGCTGAATTCATGGTTACAGTTTCCGTGTCGATATATGCCACCCTCTATTGGTAGACGTATCCATGATTTAGGAATACCAGTTATTTAATACATGTTTTGCCAAAATGACCCCGCCGTGCCTCGGAAAGCACGTTAAGCTGTTGGTCCCGCTGTCATTCGTGGATCTTTGACAGTCGTTACGGGTAGTCAGAAGCCCGAAAGTCTGACAGCCAGTCTTACCAAGGGGTATCGTATTACCAAGTAACTGGGTTGTAGAGGTCAGATAGGCACTCGCTCCATGTAAAATACTGATATTCAGCTGCATGCGGTTAGACTGGAAGCCGACCTCAGCATAGTTGGGAGAAGGCTAGGCAGATGATGATGTTTTGCCAAAATGAAATTACAAAAGAATACTAACTTGAGAGTTTTATGTTTCATGAGCTTCTGCCCGCGACTTCACCCGCGTGGTAAGCAACTATACTATAAATTATACCCTATGGCACCCTGAAAAAGCTGTAGCTTTCTACCAGTGAAAGAATTTTCGAAATTGGGTCAGTAGTTCCAGAGATTACTTCCTACATCGATACTTACAAACATTACCGCTTTCTAATATTATACAAAACAGACAATCAGCCTATAATGTTTCCACTGTTGGGATACAGGCCTCCTCTCAGTGAGAGGGAGTTAGCAGTAATCCACCACGCGGGCCAAGCGAGTTGGTAGATATCACATGTCTTCGAATGTTTGGTACTAGGACATGACGGTTTCCTCACGATTTTTTTCTTCACCGTTTTGAGAGCAGTGGTGATGAAATTGTAGCGGTATCTACAACGCCACATGCGAACAACGCGTCATACTGACGTCACGCAAATCCTGCATCTCACAAACAGAGTTTACCGCGCAACAAGCATAGATACAAAGGCCCGACATGAATCATTCAACAACAATCAACAACCGTCTGGTCGGAAGATCCTCCCTTTTCTATAGAGTACTCATATGAGTGAACTTTACACTCTGTTCCTCATACCTTTATACTGGTAATTAACTTGGAATTCCGAGTCATAACATTATAGTGTATATTTAAATGGTTAACAGTATTGTGTTACAATTTTTGACAGCACTGTACTATCAAACGAACCAATCGGCCAGAAAACACCACTGCACCTTCTTTATGATGTAAACAAACTATTATTATTCCTGATTATAACAAGGCTCAGACACACCTTCCGTGATTCACCACCGCTCCCTCTTTCACAGAAACTTATATCAAAATATACTAATATTCACTAGAAGAGCGCTGTTTTTCTTTTTTTGGTGTTCCGTACCCAAAGGGTAAAAACGGGACCCTATTGCTAAAACTTCGCTGTCTGTCCGTCCGTCTGTCTGTCACCAGGCTATATCTCATGAACCGTGATAGCCAGACAGTTAAAATTTTCACAGATGATGTATTTCTGTTGCCGCTATAACAACCAATACTAAAAACAGAATAAAATAAATATTTAAGGAGGGCTCCCATACAACAAACGTGATTTTTTTATATATGTAGTGTTAAATATTGCACAGTGGTACGGAACCCTTCGTGAGAGAGTGCTACTCGCACTTGGCCGGTTTTTTATATTTGTTTTCTTAGCCCGAAGTGACAGAAGCATGAAGTATAACTTTTATTATTCTTAGAGGCAAGAAAAAGTAAAGTTTTACAAGCTAATATTTTTCTTCGAGGTAGTATTTCTCATTTTCTCGGTTCAATTCTAAGTTTTGTTTTAGTTTAATGGACGTACTCTTGAAAGAAAATGTAGTTATAACTGCTTGTGTTGTTGACTTTTGCACAGTTCATTTGTTGTGTGGGAGTTAACAAACAAGGCAACTTTATCTTGTGAGGTGACTTAATGATAATTCAAACCTTATTTCTTACTACAATAGTGTACACGCTGATAAAGCCATGTAAACTTAACAAATTTTATAAAGAGGTAACATTGTTTGTAAGAGTTAATCTCAGGAAGTTTTGTATAATCAGCCTATAATGTTCTCACTGCTGGGACACATGCCTCCTCTCTGTGTGAGGGAGTGGGCCATTATTCACCACGCGGGCCCAGTGTGGGTTGGCGGATGTCACATGTCTTCGAATTTTTGGTTCTAGGACATGCCGGTTTCCTCACGATATTTTCCTTCACCGTTTTGAGAGCATTGGTGATGAAACAATTTACACAAAGTAAAGTGCCTGCTTGAGTTCGAACACATGACCTACAACGTTTAAGTCTCAGCCATTGCCACTGGGCTACCACTGAAGTATTGACCCGATTGCAAATATTCTTTCATGAGCATTCATCACCACGCTTGCTCAAGACAGGTTGGCGATTTCAGACTTATATTACTTATAAGTCCAGGTTTCCTCACGATGTTGTCCTTCGCCGTTGTCTGTCATGTCCAAGATAAGCTCAGTAAGTACAGACGCCAGCACATCATGCTACCCGAAAATGACAAATTTTCCCAATCAACTTTGAACCTTATGCTTTAGCGATAAAGTTGAAAATGTATTAAAGAAATTTGACAGATTGTAGTAGCTTGATGTGGTGGTGTCTGTACATATGAATTGAAAAAGTCACATTGGTACTTGCCCGGATTTGAACCCACAACCAACCTCGTGCATGAGAGACGACACCTTGGGCTATTTCCATTTACGGTAACGGAGGATATATAAGTAATATTATCACAACAAGATCTGAAGAAGAAAAAATAATTTCTACTAGAATTACATTCGTCCGCCATTACCCTTTGGCGAGGTTTTCTAATTCCTTCGATAAAAGAGAATAGAATACTCTTTATTATGTACACCATATAAATTACAGAAACATTACAAAGGGTGACACAATGGGCGGTCTTATCACTAAGAGCGATCTTTCAAAGACAACCTTTGGATGGATTAAAAAGGGGATGGAGAGACAAACACTGTAGGTAGTCTGTGGTGTACCATATACACAATACAATAAATACATACATAAAGTATATTATACTAATCTAAATAAATATGCCGGTGCATTCCACCAGTTTCTATGACAAATCTTTTACTATTCAAGCAATACGGTTATGGAATGACTTGCCCGTATCGGTAAGGCGTGCTCAATCTTTGTCCACTTTTAAAATTATGATAAAAAAGCACTTCCTCTCTCCTTAAACTTCGTCATTATATTTTCTTTACTCCTGTTCATATTTACTATTATCTATCTTCTTCTATATATATCTATATATATAAAAGGAGAACTGACTGACTGACATATCAACGCACAGCCCAAACCGCTGGGTCTAGAGATTCCAAATTTGGCACGTACGTTCCTTATGAGGTCTAGGGGTGCACTAAGAAAGGATTTTTCAAAATTCATCCCCTAAGGGGGTGAATGGGGGGGGGTGAAATTTTATGCGGACGAAGTCGCGGGAAGAAGCTAGTATTATATATATGTATATATTTATTTAGATTAGTATAATATACTTTATGTATGTATTTATGGTATTGTGTAAATGGTACACCACAGACTACCTACAGTACTTGTCTGTCCTTCCTCTTTTTAAGCCATCCAAAGGTTGTCTTTAAAAGATCGCTTTTAGCGATAAGACCGCCCACTGTGTCACCCGTTGTAAAGTTTCTATATTTATGTCTGTAATTTATATGGTGTACATAATAAAAAGTATTCTATTCTATTCTATATACATATATATTTAATATAATAGTAAACATGAACAGGAGCAAAGAAAATAAAGTGATGACGAAAAAAGAACCACCAAAAAAAAAAACACATTTGCTCTATCTTCTCTTAACAGTTAATTCATTTACCGTATAAAGAGCAACCTTTGTTCTCGTAGCAAATAAAATTGTATACTTTTCATTCTAGGTGTGCACTCCAAAGAAATAACTGACATGAAAAATCTACTTTATTGTGGAGTTGTTGTTTCATGTATTTTTATCTCAGGAGTCTTTTTTTGTGCTGGTACTGCTTTTCAGTTCCTTTGCTAACATATTTTGGCATTCGGTTTTCTATATGAGCTTTTAAATAAGTTTACATGCATATATATAGCCGCGAATATACGGGGTCATATTAAATTAGCTAGCGAAACTCTGCAGACGTGATGGATATCGATATCAAAACCAGATAAAATAATAATAAAAAATAGATTTGATGTCTTTTTATTAGGGGTCAACAACCGCTGGTAGTGTTGTTGCTTGAAATCTCGTCTGTGAAGTTTACACAAAAAAAAAACTGATTATTAAACTGATATTTCAAGCGAATACCTACACATTGTGGTCGAGGAACCCACAAATTTTTTTTGTTCTATATCTATACATATAATAAAATAATAACGAATTCAAAACTGTGCCAACGTTGAATATTTAAAAAAAATGCTACGATGTGTGCTAACGAGTCTGATGCCGAAAACACCGTTTTTTTTTACGTTTTTTAAATGTGAGTAAAAGCAGTTCCTAACTACTTTAGTCGTGTATGATAACTAGTGGATATATATCACAAGACGTGGTCCTATTGACTTGGATGTTACAGGGTTAAAAGTGTTGAAGTCTAGTTTTTTAATGGAAAAACTTTGGTGTTTTCGTGTTGTGGTTAGATTTTAATTATAGAGAAGACATTTATTGATGGTGTTGTTTTCATTGGTAATGTGTGATGTGAGATTTTTTTTGTCAGAGAATTCTCTGTAGCTATCTGAGATTTAATATTGTATCTGATCTAGCAAATTAGTATATTTTCAGTCTAAATATATAAATCATCATCATCTGCCTAGCCTTTTCCCAACTATGTTGGGGTCGGCTTCCAGTCTAACCGGATGCAGCTGAATACCAGTATTTTACATAGAGTGACTGCCTATCTGACCGCCACAACCCAGTTACTGGGTAATACGATACCCCTTGGTAAGACTGGTTGTCAGACTTTCGGGCTTCTGACGACCCGTAACGTTTGTCAAAGATCCACGAATGACAGCCGGGACCGACGGCTTAACGTGATTTCCGAGGCACGGAGATGTCCATGGAGATGCTGGGACACAGGCCTCCTCTCGGTGAGAGGGAGTGGACCGTAATCCACCACGCGGGCCCAGTGCGGGTTGGCAGATGTCACATCTCTTCGAATGTTTGGTTCTAGGACATGCCGGTTTCCTCACGACGTTTTCCTTCACCGTTTTGAGAGCAGCGGTGATGAAATAATTTACACAAACTAAAGCGCCTGTTCGAACCTACAACCTACACCTTGTAAGTCGCGGCCGTTACCACTTGGCCACCACTGCTCTGTCTATACCTTCCGTCTAAAATACTACCATTGATTTAGTCAATTGCATCCTAAGCTTTGTTTGTGTGAAGAATAGAATCCGAAAAAGATTATCCGCGAAATAATTGAAGAAGGTGGGCTTGCCGTGTGATGCCCCCTAGCGAGGTGCGGAAGGCGAGGGACCGGGGGTTGTGACACAGTTTTGGATTGAAGTGGCGTATGTCCTGCAGTGGAATGTGATAGGCTGAGTTGATGATCCACTAATGAGTGATTCTGTCCGTCATAATGAACCCAATGAAACTAATATTCCGTTATACCATAGAAAAAATACAAAAGAAAAGGCAAACAAACAACATCTGTATGCATGCATGAAAAGTTTTCTATTTTTATCACGAATCAGATATGGGTATGAGGTAGATAGACAGGCAGAACCACCCCCTCATCGAATGCAGGTGACTAAATCAACAGCCTGTATAGTGACAAAGCTTTCATTTCAATTGAAATACTGTTTTTTTATGAAAGCAAAGTTTACTATGAACAATGTCACGTAGATTTTTATTATGGCCATTTTTGTACAATATGATTCTAAACTTTTCAATTCTATTGTCTAACAGAAACGCGTATTCAATATTTTATTATTGTTCTCTATATATCTAGGGATTCGATGTTTTCAGCTGCCTCCTCTCTGTGAGAGGGAGTGGGCCGTAATCCACCACTCGGGCCCAATCCGGGTTGGTAGATGTCACTATATCTTCGAATTTTTGGTTCTAGGACATGTTGCATGCATGATTTCCTCACGATATTTTCCCCACAAAGAAAATCGCCTGTCTGGGTTTGAACCTACAACTTGTAAGACGCGGTCGTTACCACTGGGCTACCTCTGCTCTCTAAATAAAGGTTGACTGGTAGAAAATGCTTCTGGCATTAATCCTTTGTACAGTAGGTATATTTTACTGGCACAAGTCTTAATAAATAAATAATAACCTCCTTTTGTAAAAGACGCTTAAAACTATGGACACGCAGAAATGCGATATTTACTAAAGTATTAAAATCTTCAGCATGATGAATGTGATGTTTACAGTAGGTATTTTCATCTTGTAAATATGGATCAAACTTTAAGAGAAAATCGCTCCAGAATTTTAAACTCCATCATGCATTACACGAGACTTTTCCTCCAGTTTTTCACTAAATAATTCCTCTCTGACTCATAACATATGTGCCTGGATTCTTTTCTCGGTATAAGTATTTTCACAAAATATGCATTGCATTGCAATCCTGTTCTGAAAACCGTCTTAAAATTCTACCTCTAGAACGTCGGTTGTAGGTACTGTCGGACATAGATAATGTGTACTTTTATAGTTTCTCACGTGACGATATTGTCGTCCAGGACGTCCACCTCCATTAAATGTATAGAAATACGTACATGTTATGACGTTATCGTGGCCGGAAATTTAAAAGTGTCTTCATAATATATTTCCATACATTTTACTTCCCGACGATATTATCGTGGACGTAGACGTCTACGATATCGTCATGTTAGAAATTATAATAGCGCACATCGGTATACACTTTTAAACAACACTGTGAGTGTGCTAAGCAGTCAAATCAGTCTAATAAGTGTCTCTTAAGTCCCTTAAGTTTTGAGTTGAGCTGCACGAATTCTGACAAATGTGTGCACTGACTGGACAGGTCCACTCAATCTGTATGGTTTTTTTCACAAAAGACCATCTCCAACATCGATCTACATGGTCTTCATATAACCCGACCAAGAGTCCTCTGAGTTTGTTTCGGCCTTTCTTCTCAGAGTAGTCAGATAGGAAACGCCGACCTAATCTAGTTTTTAAAAATATGATTGACGTATAAAAGTGTTTGTGCAAACCTACTTACAGAAATAAAATCATTTATCATTATCATTAAGCATCAAAAGTTATTTAACAAACGCAAGATTAGTGAACATATATTTTTATTTATTTTATTCATGTTAAATAAAGCTTACAGGTTAATAAAAAACTTAAAGACCCTGCAAAGGTAGCGCACTTTGATAATTACAAGCTCCTATCAATATAAAACGTTTGCCTGTTTTCAACTCTGTGTCCGACTGTACCTGGTATGAAATATGTAGGTATAGTGCACACGTACGGGAATTTTCGTCTTACCGTGAATCCTGCTTCCGTGTAGGAACCTTAATCAGTACATAAACTCGATCTTATAGGTGGACTAGAGTTTATAAGTGAAAACTCGTAACAAACTCTGCAACGATAGTTGGTCTAATAATCGTGGCTTCAACTTCAAAGAAAGTTAACCAGTTTCTTATACGAAACAAACCTTCATTTACTGTCAATTTTCATAAGTTACCACCGTATTGGTGGCCCAGAAGAAACGGCCGCGACTTACCTACGAAATGTAGGTCGTTGGTTCGAACCCAGACAAGCGCTTTACTTTGTGTAAATAATTTCATCACCACTGCTCTCAAAACGGCGAAGGAAAACATCGTGAGGAAACCGACATGTCCTAGAACTAAAATTCGAAGACTTGTGACATCTACCAAACCGCACTGGGCCCGCGTGGTGGGTTACGGCCAGCTCCCTCTCACAGAGAGGAGGCCTGTGTCCCAGCAGTGGGAACATTATAGGTTGATTATGTATGTACCTCTGTATGTAAGTAGTTGATGATCGATTTCTGGTATTTTTTTTTTTTTGTTTTTTTATTGGTGGTTTTTGGTGGTGGCGTGAAATGTATGAATGCGTGTGCATGCACAGGCTTCTTTAGACCTTCTTTATTTTATTTTTTTTAATTTCTCATTAATTTTGTCTAAATACGCCCATGTAACCGTAGACCGCATCGCCATTACAATCAACGCAAAACTGTACTTAAATATTAGTCTATCGTAATATTAAACTATAAAGGAAATAAAAACTAATTGCCTAGAAAGACTTAACTAAAATCACGACTAATCCGTATATTCGAAAGCTTCGTATTTTGGCCCGAAGTCACCTCTTTCGTCCCTAATTGCACCCATTGAGCCCGGACAAAACGACTTTATGCCCCATTATAACATGAATGGCCTATATTCAAGAATACAGGGCGAACACTTGGATCCACCCAACTTTAAATTTGGCCTTTGCGCAGGTGAAATCAAACTAATGATAAAAATATGAACTAACTAGCTTTTGCTCACTATAACCTTTGGATGGATTTAAAGGGAAAAGTTGAGACAACACAATTAAATACTGCAATCTGTTGTGTACAATTTACATTATTATATGTAGCAATCAAGTCGTATCCGGTACGCCAGCGCCATCTGGTGGCGCTCGACAGAGTCTAGCCTGAGTTCGTGCGTACGATGTCCAAGGGTCAACATCGCTCATGTTGACCCTTGGACATCGTACGGACATCATGTGCTCAGAAACTGTCTCGCGTTCCGTATCTAGTTGTGTCGTGTACCTACAGTGTGTGATTCGCTTAAGGCGCCACTAGTCGATATTTTTTCTATACAAATTTCGGGAGAGTATTACTCCACTCTGTTTGACATTGTACATCCAAAGTTAAACATGATATCGTTTTGTCTTATTATTGATTGTGTCTGTACGGAAACAGAATCGTAAAATAACAAGCCATTAAAAAGTTATGAGCCAACAAAGATTCGTTTTTCTTGCTAATTTTAACGTAACTTTGGGTGTAAATAAGTGATAAAAGAGGTCTAAAATCATCAAAACCAAGTCCGTACCGACAAAGCTCAGTTATCGAAGAGTTCAATAAACTTTATTTATAATTGATTTATGCAGTGGTTTTTTCCTAAAACTCGATTTTCCAAAGCACATTTCGAATTTTTTTACGCGTCTATCAGTTCGGAACGGTGTTTCTGTGCGTGAGAACTAGACGTTGTGCGTATAGACTAGTGTCTAACTGCTCATCACTGATACTAGCTCTATCAGAGACGAAGCCAGGTGAGACAGCGTGCTTTTTGCCCATGACCACCAGTGAGTTCGAGCTCGCGACTAGTTTACTCTTAACTAATGGGTTCCGCTAAGGCCGATGCCTGCCAGAGTCGCGGGTTGTTCGTAACTTAGCACAGGCAACTGAAGAAACATGGGTGGGTTTTAGTCAGTAAAAGTCTGACATGCCCTCCCACTCCGCCCAGAGCGGGAGAAGTTATGTGATGATTTCCCCACCCAAAAAAAGTGTGTGATTCGTTAGTGTGATTAATTTATTCGTAAATTATAATTTGATTTGAACTGCAAACGGTTTTTCTATTGCGCAATAACCAACACTACCCATGGTACGCCCACAGCAGTTATAAAATGGCTGATGATAACGAGAACTGTCTCGTTATCATCAGCCATTTTTTACATAGGGTATACTGATAACCTTCTCCGTCATATACAATGAATACATACATAAGTAATACATAACCTGTAATGATAGTTGTGTTGGGAAAAATAAATAAATATGTAAGGTATATGCCATACCACAGCGTTTGTTTTTTTTTGTTTTGTCGCAAAAATTGTGTACCTGATGGAAAGTGTTACTCTAACTTTTATAATAACCTGTTCTATCGGATAAGTTAATAAAAAGGGGATTTCCGTTATTCGAGGCAATAACAATACTGCGCGACATAGAGACTCAGTGACTCAAGGATACATGAGAAAACCAACACGTTGCTAAAAATAAATCCTATTTAAAACTTCACGAAAAAGTAAGTTTTTAATGAAATTACGTGTTATCCACGATTTTCCATTAAGAACGTCTTTTTGTTACGTGATAACTTTTTTATAATAAGGAATGAGATACAACACTTTCTCGATTCAAAGTCGTATTGAGTGACTTAACATTTTTTAAGTTAAGTTACAATAAAACGGAGCTTAATTTTACACTCTATTTAACAGATGCTGTGTCGAACAAGGGCGGATCCAGTGCGGAGGTCATGCCCATTTTAATTTTGCCGCCCGGGCCTCCGGCATTCTTAGTCCGCCACTGGTTAGTGCCTGTCCTGACTGGACCCCGAATATGTGATCCCCCCCCCCCCTGACTCGAAAGCTGGATCCACGCTTGGTGTCGAATATGTAAATGTTTTCGTTCTTAGTTAAAATTAAAAGGGAAATATTTATTTGATCCTCTAAAAGCTTATTGACCTTCTAATGATGGACACTTTCTTAAATGAATGAACCTCTAAAGTGAGCGGTGCTGCGGCAGCGACCGTCAAGCACTGCATCCAAGTTGTACGCAGTTACTTGGCTATTTAGTATTTTTAGGACTCTGAAATAGGAATTATTTTTGAGGTTCACAAAAAGAGGCGCAATCATTATATTAGATAATTAATTAGAGTTTGAAATAATATCTTTAGAAGCGCAAAATGGGAATTATTATAGTTTCGTTTAAATACATGCCAAATTAAAAAATACATTCTAAGAATCAATTAGGTACTCGAAAAATATTCTTCAGACTTGACATGCTAGAGTTATGTCATAATCATACAGGCTTCAATCATTTCTGAAGGTGAGCAGCAAAATCAAACTAAAAAATCCAATATCTTAGAATTTTAAACTATTTACGAATTTATCTCGCATTTATATTGTTCTATTCTAAAAATATTGTAGGTACTTTCTCTTGTTATTTGATATTATAGTCCTAAGTCTTAAACGTTCAAAAACATGACGGATAAAATAATTCCCGAAGTGTACGCTCAATCAGTTCCAAAGTCCTGAGATAAATGTCTGACGTCACGCGTTATTTCAAAAGGCATTTCAGGGAGGCTTAGCAAGGCACGAGCACTGAATCTCAAGATCCCTGTATTATAAGACCTACCCTTTTTCTAACTCTAACTGTCTAACATCGTAGAGATACCACAGACATACGTCTGAGAGACGTATGAAATTAAATTGGACGTCTATTGGACGTGGACCTCAGTCAATTTGTACTCGTGACCTCGGTAATCGACAGGGCCACAAATGAGATGTGCCGAACTCTATAGTCATGGTGTAATGATTCCCGAACGAAATTGCCACTTTTTCCTTGTATTCGATTTATTTGGCCTAGAAACCGGAAAAATGGGGGCGCGAATGATTTGGTTGCGATATTATTTGTGTTTCTTGGTATTTCAACAACAAAATATCCAGTGATCTATTTTCGGTACAATAAACACAAACCCCCTTACTAATAAACGTTGTATAGCGTCTGTATAGTTACACAACCCTTTGTCTTCTTCTTTCGAAAGTCAAATTACTGACGACTGAAAGAGAGAAATCGGTGTGTAACTATTCATCTAAGTTTATTAGTAAGGGGGAAGAAGTTAAATCACTGACAACGTTAAAAAAATAGTGTAATAAAAGCCACAAGCTAAACCTCATTTAACATTGAAATCACCACTTCAATTAATTCTCACAATCAATCATACCCATTGTTGGAATCGATTTTAAAAGCCCAAGGGATTTACGCACTAGTGATGGAGAATCGATACACAATAAAGTTCGAACTAAATACTCGTTTGCAAAGATTGGTAGGTACCTATTACCTACGTCGCACAGTCTTATCATATTAATAACGTGCACATTTGATAAAAATCTAGTGCTCGTTTTATCGATCGGTACTTCGCGTGGTGTTGATATTTAAACATTCTGTATTATATTTCATTGTGTTCGTTATCCGCTTAGTCATTATTTCGGCCGAAAGACGTCCACTGCTGGACACAGGTCTCCCTTAAGCATTGCCACTTCGACCGGTTCTATGCTTCTCGGATCCAGTTAATTCTTGCGGGCTTCACAAGGTCATCAGCCGACCTTGTAGGAAGGCCTCTCACGCTACGTGTCGTGTCTCCTGGTACACAGACGCCACTCCAGAATCTTACGGCCCCATCGGCCATCTATACTGCGAGCAATGTGCTCTGTCCACAGCCACTTAAGTGTGGCAAATCTTCCGCATAGCTTTGAGTTTGTTTATTATAATTTGTTTATCCGGTGCATTTGGACGTGGCAAGTTTGCGTATTATATTTTTCCCATAAATCTTATCATTAGTCTGTCCCTTTATGACATGGGTCTAAAACAAAACTGGTGAAATATGAGTTTTGTGGTTGTGGTGGTGATGTTATGTATAATGAAAGCAGCTGTACAGTGAAGACTCATCTCAGTGCTCATAAATTGATTACCTTACCGATAAAACAGCCAATTAAAACTTTCCATTGAGAAATAAAACGGTTACGGAACGATTTGTGCATATTTACAATGTCTTTCTGGAATCCCTGTTATGTAATAAGCACAGACATAGATAGACCTAGATAACGCAAGCATCATGATCTGTATGAAAACCAAGCGTGCCATTTTTGACTACCTACTATGACGTCACAAGTACTATCTCGCCCCACCCCCGGGGCCAAGCGCCAGCACTCACACTCACCCAGCCAGCAGTAGATACGCAGGACTAAGCGCGAAAGTGGCGGCTTACGATTTTTGTACGTAACCTGGACACGCGAAGTAGTTGCTCTTGCGTTATCTAGGTGTATCTATATCTGTGGTAATAAGCATTCTAAACTGAAACCGCGATATGTGTCAACACCAAATGAAACCACATTTAGTAACAATATTAATACTTAACCCCTTACTAATAAACGTATTATATCAGATGAATAGTTACACACCCATTTCTCTCTTTCAGTCGTCAGTAACTTGACTTTCAAAAGAAGAAGTCAAAGCGTTGTGTAATACAGATGTTATACAATGTTTATTGGTAATGGGGTTAGTTATTAAATAATAATACTAAGATAACATAACATCACATCATCACATTTAGTACACATACATTTCGCTAGTTATGTTTAAGTCCCATGTCCCATGGGGGCGAGCCTCTTGCCATCAACCAGGCACAAATCCAGACTGAGAAACTCCATTTGCTTAAATTATACACAAAATAAATAATACCATCAGGCCTGTATTTCCTCAAGGTGGAGATGTTTTAGCACGCCCACATTTTTGGAGTAACATTTAACACATACAACTGTCATTCATGGATCTTTGACAGTCGTTACGGGTAGTCAGAAGCCCGAAACTCTGGACAACCAGTCTTACCATTCAGTCAGTCTTATCGTATTACCCAGTAACTGGGTTCTGGAGGTCAGGTAGGCAGTCGCTCCATGTCATCATCATCATAATCATCATTTCAGCTGAACATAGGCCTCCCCCAAACACCTCCACTTCGACCGGTTTTGTTCTTCTCGCATCCAACGAGTTCCTGTAGCCTTCACAAGGTCATCGGTCCACCTTGTGGGAGACCTTCCAACGTTACGTCTTCCGGTACGCGGTCGCCACTCCAGAACCTTTCGGCCCCATCTGCCATCTGTTCTGCGAGCAATGTGCCCTGCCCACTGCCACTTAAATTTGGCAATTCTTCGGGCTATGTCGGTTACCTTGGTTTTTCTGCGGATCTCTTCATTTCTGATTCGATCACGCAGGGAAACTGCAAGCATAGCCCTCTCCATTGCCCTTTGGGTGACTTTCAGCCTTCTAATAAGGCCCATTGTGAGCGACTACGTTTCAGTGCCATATATCATCACTGTCGCTCCATGTAAAATAGTGGTATTCAGCTGCATCCGTTTAGACTAGTAGCCGACCCCAACATAGTTGGGAAAAGGCTAGGTAGGTGATTTAACTCCACAAATGTGCCTAAGGCACAAAGAGCTTCTAAGGATCTCTAACCACTCATAATGTTACATAGGACAATAAATTCAACCCAGATTCCATTATCTTCACTCACAAGACACATTACATCTGAAAGCATCGCTATCCTTATTAAATAAAGTACCTAAAGGTTTATATTTAGACGTACAATGGCAGCCCTAGGCGTGCCGGTGACGTACGTCATCTTTTTAGGGCAACACTCTTCATTCATCTTGACTAAATCTCAAGCCTTATTTTTCGATTTTTTTTTCCATCAAAATTCCCTATTATAAATGGTTAAGGGGACGCAAAATCTCACCTCGTAAGCAACGTACCGCTACTGACTTATTTGTAAGATGGTTTTTATTGTGAACTAGTTTTTTACCGGCGGATTTGCTCGCGTAGTTTTGATACAAAGTAGAGTATTTTGTATGACGTATCTGTGTTATTGTATTACAGTGCCACATCTCATTACGATAAAGCATAAGCATAATCAGCCTATAATAATATATTTTCCCAGTCCTGGGACACAGGCCTCCTCTCTGTGAGAAGGAGTAGGCCATAATCCACCACGGGCCCAGTGCGGGTTGGTGGATGTCACATGTCTTCGATTTTTTGGTTCTAGGACATGCCGGTTTCCTCATAATGTTTTCCTTCAACGTTTTGACAGTGGTGATGAAATTAAATACGAAATGTTCCTGCGTCTGCTCAAGCTCACGACCTACAACTCGTAAGTCGGGGCGGATACCACTGAGCCACCACTAAATTAAACGAAAAACAGGACAAATCAATAACGAATCCTTAAGGCAATATCCACAACATAACATAACACCTGTAATTCGCAAAGGGTTAGGCAGATGTGTATCTATAGTAACACCCATATTTCGCCAGTTATATTTCAGTCCCATGTAATAGGGGACGAGCCTATGGGTGCTTACATAAAGAAGCGAGTACCCGGTAAAAACAAGTTGGTACCGATCCGTGCTGGTGAAATAGTCCCCTGTTAACGTATGCGCTCGCACATAAAGAAACAGTTAAAACATGTAACCGTTTCTTTCCGAAGATGAACCTGCAACGATCTGTACTGGGAGTCGAGCCCGAAAACTCGCTTCTATATGCAAGTACCCTATTGTCTCACCGATCACCGGGCACAAATTCAGAATCCGGGCTGCTACTGAAAAATCCCACACTTTGCCCGACCCGGGAATCGAAACCAGGACCTCATGCTCAACAGACGCGGTTGTGACCACTAGATTAAAAAAGCAATATCTAATTTCATACAAATGCCTAGCAAAATGTGACCAACTACAGGATTCATTTCTATGTTTACACAATAAAATATGGTTGCTTTGTCCAAAATAAAAGGTATAAGTGTCTCTTGTACTTCCGGCGTAAGTAAATAAGTTCTAAACAAACATTGTTGTTCAAACTACTTTCTGTTAGTTCTAATGATATGATCAGAATTCCATTAACAACACTGTCAAGTACCTGTTGAATGTCTTTTAATGTTCTTTATCACTGCGAGGTGCAAAGTAATGACCACTAGACTACTATCACGCCATCACTATACCTTCTTCAGTCGGATATAAGACAAGACAAGAAAGATGGTGTAGATGCTATCTCTTTCTTTATCTCTCTATCTACTAGCTGACCTACGAGGTAATTGCATAACACATTTTCAGTACCGGTGAAATGGGGTTAGTTAAATACACGCAGATGAAATCGCGGGCAACAGTTTTTTAATACCTATTTATGGGTACCTGAGAAATATATGTACCAAAGTTCATATTTCTGTCTTCAGTGATTTAACGTACACGCATCCATAGCGTCGCCAAGTCATTCCGACTCCTAGCAGACACTGCATAACATATTATTTTCTTTCCGTTATCAAAATCGCTTATTTTTATTTACTCAACTAAATATAAGCAACCACTTTCATTATAAATAGGCTGTTAGTAACATTGTCATTGTCAACATATGTTATAGAACGACGCACGTCCTCATAAAGACCAAATCAATCTCGTTTTACACAAACCAAGCTTTTAAAATTGGCTACATCTTTCTAAAAATAGACACAAACAACACTAAATGCAATCCATTTTCTCCCCTCGACAAATCCTGCTTCAATCAGACGTCAAACCGCAACGCATATTGTGACTTTACAACGCTCAACACTGTGCAATGTTCAAGCGACAGTGGGGGTTGAAATGCTAATATAATACAAATTGTAGTCGCCAGCGACAGGGTTGGCAATCTCGGGATTTCCTGCTCATCTCCTACATTGTGATGTTTGTTTTGGGATACCATTACAAGCCTATTTTACTCCGTAATAACATTACAGCACGCTTGTATTTCTTTAAGGGTTAGGCAGAGGTGTAGGTATGCCAGGGATTTAAAAACACCTTCATAATGGTTACAGAATTATAAGTGTCACATATTGAATTGATAATAGAATGAAATATGTCATCATCATCATCATCTCCCTAGCCTTTTTCCAACTATGTTGAGGTCGGCTTCCAGTCTAACCGGATGCAGCTGAGTACCAGTAATTTAACAGGAATGACTGCCTATCTGATCTCCACAACCCAGTTACTGGGTACCTAATACGAAACTCCTTGGTAAGACTGGTTTCTGACGACCCGTAACGACTGTCAAAAATCCACGAATGACAGTCGGGACCAACGGTTTAACGTGCGGAGCACGGAGCGCTCTTGGTATGTAAAGATGGTCACCCATCCACGGACCACCCGCTGCAAGCATAGCTTAACCTGATCGATCGACCCGTGCAGCTGTTATTACTTAGCCACAAGCCCCAACAGAATCAAATATGTTACCCTTATAAATGTGTTTTTCAATGTGTTAACCCAAAACACTTTTAAAAGTGTAACAGTAATATATCTGTAACCGATATAAAAGTCTTAACAGTGCTAATAAGTGTAACCGGTAAACGCAGCGTTGCCAAAATAGCCGCAATCCCGATAACAATAATAATAATAATAATAATAATAATTTATTTATTTTCTTACCACAAATTACAGAGATAGTAATAAATAGTCTTCAGACACAATTTCATAATTAATTTGTGGAAGACTGGTGCCTAAACTAAGTTTTTTACAAAAACCTGTATGTCAGGTCACCAGGCCCCCTAATCAAAGCTGTACATTATTTTTGCTGCACTGGAGACCATCGCGTTCAAATATCATATTGAAATAAAAATCTCCCACATTATAATACTGCAATACTGCTCATTTAACTTGATTTATAGAAATCGTGAAATGAGGTAATTTATTAAGAATACATGCAAGAGAGGATGTATGTGAATGATGTGAATGAATATGAAAGTGTGTGGGGTGAGTGTGTGAGATGTGGAGTGAATGTGTGTGATGTGGAGTGAGTGTGTGCGTGGTTTGGGATGCTTGTATATGCGTTGCAAAGGGAATTTTGTGTCAAGAAATAGTTTTGAAAAGATCTTCAATTTGTGCATAATCCAATGTAATAAGCCATTCAGTTATTTTCCTTTTAAAAGCTATTTTGTTTAGGTTATGAACAGAGAGTAAATCATTTAGTCTATTGTATAGAAAAGGGCCAAGAAAAGAAAAGAAATTTCGGGCAAATTTGGATTTTACTGATATAGGTTGGCATATATTTCTTCTTCTTCTTCTCATGTCAGAATTTTGATCGGTATTTATAAAAGGAATAAGAGATCGTTGTTTCAAAGCAACATGGAGAATAAAAAGCTGCCGAATTGAGAGGACTTTAGCAGACTTATAAACTTCTACAGTGGGATAACACTTTACACTTTGAATCTGTAACATTATTGTTTCTGTTACATTTAAAAGTATTTTTCTTCTATAACAGTTTAAAAAAAAAGGGTTAAAAACACTTATTACGCCATGGGTATGCCATATGACAGGGGGCGAACCTATTGTCATCAACCGGGCACAAATCCACACTCCGGGCTGCTACTGTGAAATGGACAAACCCAATAACAGTTTGCCCAAACCCAGGACCTCATGCTCGCTTTCAATCATTCGACCGACAAGGTAGATTTGTTTCGTATCGAGGTCGTAATGTTTTGGTATGTTGTAGATAAATTATGACAATTCGTCAATCTTAGACACTTTGCTGTCACTTATTTAAACAGAATTTTCAAGCGACGAATTACGGTAGCCTAATATGGTAATTTATTTATAGTACCGCAGTAAAACTTAATGTCAAGGTTTGTTTGGGTTACCTACTACTCATTTTACGATGTCCACACGTGGTGTCTCTAAAGAGTCTAAACGTTTTGCTTTTAACTCGTAGAAAAAGCTATAAAATATATGTGTACGTATTTTTTTTTATTGTTTTGTCTTTCTTTTTACATTATTGTTTTGTTTTTTTTCTCAAATGATTGTTTTAATTTTTTTTAATATTGTAGTTTTTTTTTATATCAGCAGAAAAAAAATAAGACGTCCTACCGGATAACGCCAGCAAAGGACAGTTTTGGACTGTATTATGCACGAAGTTAGTTCCATTCCTCGAAGGATCTTTCTTTATTGCACCTTACCCAATAAAACAAAACCGTTACAAGTCACATTGTTCCGTCTTTACCAAGTAACAAAACAAGATGTCTGACACATCTTGTTTCTATTTACTATGCAACACCAGCTGTAAGTCACAATTGAGATTAATGACCCAAGGCCTGGGACCAAAGTCTTTGGTATTTTTGGACTACGAGTAAAGGAACGTACCACATTAATGAAGCACAATGAAATCTTTTATTCAAATTAGGCTAGATGGTTTAATGTTTTAAGGTTTTATGTACTTCCTCTTTAGTTGAAGAGTTTAGTATTGGTTTTTAAAAGACGCAGGATGCTAATGGCAGTTTTCATTGCGCTGTTGGATTTTCAACGCTTGTCTCAGCGCCGAAAGTTGAAAATTGAACAGCGTGGTTTTATTTAGGCATTTATTGTGGTGTTTAGAGTTAGAAAGACTTGATTTTAGTGTGAGAGAGAGATGGAGCTATACATGACCGATAGCACCATCCCGTTTAAGGACTGAAATCATTACTTCATAATACGGCCCCTTTTTTTTTTGTTTTTTTTTGGATGGGAAATCATCTAATGACTCCTCCCGCTCTGGGTGGAGCGGAAGGGAGTGTCAGACTCTTACTGACTAAAACCCACCCGTGTTCCTTCCTTAGCCCTTTATGTTCCGGGGCAGCGGTAACCCTTTCGGACGATCCCGCTACCCCGGCAGGCTTCGGCCCTGGCGGGCCCCTTCCTTATTGCTGACATCTCTTTGAGGCGCGCGTGGAACACATACGCGCCGTCCGGCACGGGCCTGGTCCTGATCGGACGGAGAGCTACCCATTACTCTCCGTCCGCAGGCCCGCGCCTACGGTGGCCGGGAGTCGTCACGCGGCTCCCGACGCCCGTAGCGTCTCCCGCGGCGGCTGAGGCGTGCGGCTCTCTCCCTGAGCCGTCCCGCCACCTCCTTCGCTAGCATGACTGCTTCGCAGAAGGAGGTGACCGCCTCCCACTCCCTCTCGCCCCGGACCATGGCTTGAACCAGGGCCGGACGCGAGAGGTCGCCGCCGTTGCCGATCGCCTCTACGAGGACACGGCGGTGCTCCGCCCAAGCGGGGCAGACCTCCACCGTATGCTCCACCGTGTCCTCTGGGCGATCCTCGCAATGGTGACACCCGGGCGTCTCCTCCCGCCTGATGATGTGCAGGAACCTCCCGAAACATCCGTGTCCGGTGAGGACCTGCGTCAGGCGGTAGGTGAGAACGCCGTGACGCCTCTCAAGCCACTCCTCAAAGAGGGGTCTTATCGCCACGATCGTGGCGTGCCCTGCGCTGGGTTGCGAAAGCCGCTCTTTCCATGCCACCATGAGATCGCGCCGGAGGTCTGTCCGCTCCGCCGCAATTTGCCGCGGAAGCGGAGTTTCCCCCCGGGGTAGTTCCTCCGCGCGCCACTCATACAGGCGCGCGAGGACCATCGCCTCCAGATCCCATGGCGGCATTCCGGCAAGGAGGCTTGCCGCCTCGCCCGAGATCGTGCGGTAGCCCCGGATCAGCCTTACGGCTACCACCTTTTGGGGCGCTTTCAGATAGTGGGCGGCTCGCAGCCGCAGTGAACGCGCCCACACCGGGGCCCCATATAGGGCCATGGACCGCACGACCCCCGCGTAAAGCCTCCGGCAGGAGGCGTTTGGCCCCCTCAGGTTGGGCAAGAGCCGCTTTAAAGCGGCCCCGGCCCGTTCCAATTTGGGGGCCAAACGTCGAAAGTGTTCGACGAAGTTCCACCGGCTGTCGAGGACGAGACCCAGGTATTTCATCGTTGTCTCGACGCCGATGTGAACCCCTCCTACCATCAGTTGGAATCCCGATGGTGGCCCGTTCCGGAGCCCATGAAAAGACATGGCCCCGGACTTGTGCAATGCCACCTCGAGACCCAACCGCCGGATCCTCTCAACGACTATCGCAACCCCTCGTGTCATTGCGTCGGCCGCCGCCTGATGCGACCTCCCCTGCGCCAGGACCAGCGTGTCGTCAGCGTAGCAAACCACGCTGACGCCATCAGGGAGGTCGGCCCGCAGCACCCAGTCGTAACCGATGTCCCACAGGAGCGGCCCCAGAACCGATCCCTGTGGGACACCGCACGACATCTCTCGCCGGTTCCAGTTCCCGTCGCGACCGGGGTAGATGACGGCTCTGTCCGTCAAATACGCCCCGACTATTCGACGGAGGTAGGTCGGCACCCGGTGATACCGGAGTGCCTCCCCAATGCAACTCCAAGGCAGGGTATTAAACGCGTTGGCGATGTCGAGTGACACCGCCACGACGACCCCACCCTGGGACACCGCGTCCCCCGTCGTGAGGGCTCTCACGCGCATGATGGCGTCCACCGTCGAGCGCCCCTTGCGGAAGCCAAACTGGCTGTCCGCAAGATCCGGCCCTGTCCTCCCCAGGTGCCCGACGAGGCGGCCTGCAATTACTCTCTCAAAGAGCTTGCCCACCTCGTCGAGCAACACAATGGGCCGGTATGCGGACGGAGAGTCCGCAGGGCGCCCTGGCTTCTGAATGAGGACCAGCTTCCCCGTCTTCCAACGGAGTGGAAACTGGCCTCTCTCCATACATGCGCTTAAGAGCGCCTCCAGTCGAGGCCCGAGAGCCCTCGAGGCCAGGACCCAGGCTTTACCCGGCAAGCCGTCGGGTCCTGGGGCGGTATTTTTGGCCTTCAGCCTGCCTACCGCCGCTCTCAGATCTACCCCGGTCACTTCAGGGATGTCGTCGTCGCCGTTCGCGTGGTCCGCTTCGGGCACCGCAAGTAGCGGAGCCATGGGCGGGGGAGTATGCTCCCCCCGTGAAGGGAACAGAGCGCTCACCACCTCCTCCACCAGCTGGGGGCGGAGACTCTGCGTCAACGGGGGGGCCCAGGAGCGGAGTTTATTCCGCACCATTTTGTAAGGGCGCCCCCATGGATCTCTGTTCAGAGTCTCCACCATCTCCTCGCGGGCCGTATCCTTGGCCCGCAGGACAGCCTCTTGGAGGGCGGTCTTCGCCGCTCTGTACCCCTCGTACAGCTCCGCCTCCGTGGCTTCCGCATCCGGAGGGCGGATGCGGAGCCTGCGGTGCCTGGTGTACCGGTGTCGCGCGTTGACGCACTCCTTGCGTAACGCCTCCACCTCCTGCGACCACCAGTACACCTGACGTCGGGCGCATCCTGGCCGGGCTCGGGGCATTGCCACGTCACAGATCTCGGACATGGCCTCCCGGAACCACTCCGCCTCGTCGTCAATATCGGCAGGCCTGTTCGGTGATAACACCCAGGCCTGCACGATCGAGGCTTCCAGGAGGAGCTCCCGGTCCAGCTGCTTCAGCGCCCACCGCGGACCACTCGGGGCCTGTTGGACCAGCGCGCTAGAGGTCTGGGCGGAGACCTCGAATCGGATATACCGATGGTCGGAGTAGGTCTCCACCTCCTCCATGACGCGCCAGTCAATATAATACGGCCCCTGCCTCTCTTATTTTAGTCCTCTTTTACCTACCAAACTGTAGTATTTTTACCTTTGCTAAAAGCAAAACAATATTATTACCAAATCGAACGACGAATTTCTTATGGCGTTTACATATGGACAGTTCTAAAAGTGACCTCTCGAATTTTAGGCCATCTATTAATACCTAAATGCCAACGATTGGACATTGGGAATTCACAACAGCGATTCTTCTCCACATTTAATATGCGCACAGTCAAAATATGAAACTCTCTGCCAGCTCTGTGTTCCCCCTTCCACATACACGTCTGCCATCAAAGCAAGAACTGAATCTTCTCGTTCCTTTATCATAGACCTTATTCATCGCTTTCCATCAGGCGTGATCGAGGTCACATTCAGCAATAATAAAAGCCTACATTTTTAATACCGAATCGTATTTGATTGTTGAATTTGGAGGAAATCCAATCACGCTAGCCAATTACTAGCAGAATAAATCGCCGATGCTAGCCAAAGTTAATCACACTACACAAAACTGCACACAATTTGACCCATCTACTCCACAAAACAACTAGCCGCCACATACATAAATGCATGCTCATAAACCTATACGACCTACACAGAGGCAAAGTCATAAAAATCCTAGCATTTCGGATTCGATACAACCCTAGAACGCGGTTAGGAATGACAAGTAGGCATTTGCGACCTACGTCAGTGAGAACGACGACGCGACGTCCCGTTGCAAAGCTATTGTCTTGCTTACAGATTGTTCGTCCCTCGGCATTTGTAGGGTTAAATGAATTAATAATACTTGCACCTACGTGTAAAGTTTATTGTTTAAACGGAAAATGGGGGCAACATTTGTAAAGCCAGTGATTTTGCACTAAAGTGTAGTGGTTGCGTCAGAGTTTTTTATTGAGAACTTTATTGCTCTTGCTTTAAAGCTTTTTTTTTATCAAAATTAAACATTAGACTATATAAGTTCAGACAGTCAACTCCAAGTAACAAAATAAATATTTTTAAATGCTTTGATTTGTCAAAAGTCTTCGAAACAAAAGCGGACTTTATGTGGACACAAAGTTTCTTACTTTTGAGCAAGATTTTAAACTAAAAGTTAATAATAGTCTTTAGATCCATATTTGTAATCCATATGTGTAATCGTTTGTGTCATTTTAAAATTTCCTAATGTAATAATTTAACATGATTTAAACTAAACGAAACATCTATTTAGCTGAGTACTACTTGTAATAAAGTAACTATAAATAAAAACGCTGAAATACAATACCTCTGGAAATCTAGGAAAATTTCCAGATTAAAATACTAGGCTTAGCACAAAACTATCCAAAATGCTCATTAATTAGACAAGATTCCTAAGAAAAAAACTAAACCACTCCCTTTGACCGCCAGAAAACACTCTACTTCACACAATTTTCAGTCTTATCTACGAGAATAGACACTAGAATTGCATGCATATAATTTTAAACAAAAAAAAAGTTTAAAAATACTCACAATAGGAAGTCTTGCTCCCAACATGGAGTCGGGCCCTTAACTGTCACCGTCGTAGACTTGACATTCTGTAGTTTGAGTGTCACGTAAGTGTTGAACTGCTGTACCCCTGCAAAACAAACCTTATGTTTACAACTAGTAAGTTTAAAATCGCTTAGCAGATAAAGAAAGGTATTGTAGCGCATGAAAAGAAAGACTATTATATAGGTTTCCTAGTATAGGATCAATCAAGGGCCTAATGAGCGTTGAAAGTTAAATTAGAATGAGTGTAGGGTATTTGTAAGGGTTTTGTGCGGGTCCGTGTGACCGCTGGACATGTGAACTTAATTCAAAGGGTTCGCTGAATTGTAAATAGAACTAGGGTTTCAGTTCAGGGTTATTTCTTGAATATCTTTATTTACACGTAAAATTATTTAGTACTAGCAGCGCCCCGCGGTTTCACCCGCATAAGTTTCGATCCCGTAAAAATATCGGGATAAAAAGTATCCTATGTCCTTTCCCGGGACTCAAACTATCTCTGTACCAAATTTCATCTAAATCGGTTCAGCGGTTTAATCGTGAAGAGGTAACAGACAGGCAGATACACTTTCGTATTTATAATATTAGTATGGATAGACCAACACTACTTACAAATAGATTGCATTTATAATCATAGAGTCCTCATAATCAGCCTATAATGTTCCCACTGCTGGGACACAGGCCTCCTCTCGGTGAGAGGGAGTGGACCGTATCCACCACGCGAGCCTAGTGCGGGTTGGTTGATGTCACAGTTCTCATGTCTTCGAGTTTTTGTTCTAGGACATGCCGGTTTCCTCTCGGTATTTTCCTTCACCGCTTTGAGAAAAATAGAATCCTAACACCACGTAATTTAAAGATTTATTTTTATTTTTTGTCAATACTAATATACCTAACACGCCAATGCATGGAGGCTCGATTCAGTAGTCTAGGAACGTATTTTGAAACATGAAACCATTGAAAAATAATTAAAAAAAAAAACAAAATCTTACCTTGCATAGAAACATAGCGCGCCTTTTTTACTGAAACAAACAAATAATCAACATTAGTTACAATCACTATTATTACACCGTTTTGTCCCCTGAAATGACCGACGAAGGTCAACAACCCCTGTACATATACACTGTTAGAAATTACTGAGATTGTTGGGCGGAATTCTTGGTAAAATAGTAACTACAGTCGCGGACTGAAAATGTTCATCACCCCTAAGGTCCATCATTGCTTGCGTATTTATGTTTTAGGTACTAGCTGACCCGACAGTCGTCCATCCTGTCCAAATTTCAATAATTCATACAATATGACGTTCAGTTTGAGGGAACTTTTCCAATTATTTCCATAAAACCCTGATTCGGACTATTACGAACATTTTAAAACAAAAAATAGCCGAATCAGTTTAGCTGTTCTCAAGTGAGGTGCGTACCAACGATAAGCATTTCATTTTTATTATATAAAAAATAGATATAGATAAGGTTGCTTGCAAAAAAATATAATAGACAATAATATTATTTATTTATTTATTTATTTATATATACTTTATTGTACACCACAAAAATACACAACAAAAAGAATTATCGATAACTAAAAATATACAATGGGCGGCCTTATCGCTTAATATTCTTAACTGTTAAAGAAAGATTCTTCAAAGAAGTGATATTCTAAGATGCAATAAATTCTTAAAGACTTAAAATAACATCACCTTTTATGCAATGAAAAGAAAACATATCTATACAAATAAATAAAATTGAAGTGTCTGTAATATCAAAATAACAGCTTTTTACTAAATACATATGAAAGTATATACGTTACTTACAACACCAAAAAAATTTTTTTTGTCTGTCTGTCGGTCTGTCTGTCTATTTGTTCCGGCTTATCTCCGGAACAGCTAGACCGGTTTTGAAATATTTGGCCTAGTATCATTAACCAGGGAGAAAACAGTTAATATGAAATGAACGCAAACAACCAAATTACCGCTTTTGCTCTTAAATGGCATTTTAGACCTTATTGCACACAGTGACACAAACATTTCAGTCCGCGACAGTACACTAAGCTTCGTTTACTTAACTTAATCTGAAGTTGCACAGATACTAGTTGTTTATTTTACTTCAGCAATTACTTTACTTGCATAGAGCGCTCATGTCACTTTTAACTTAAAGTCTGTTCAAACTTATGTTTCAAATTAATATTATTTCAAGTTAAACAAATATCAACTTTATTTTAATGAAAATTAAGTTGATTTCAGAGTGACTAGCACTACTGAAAAAGTTACAAAAATGTTTGAAGTTATAGCGTAAACTGAACTTTATTGTGTAGGATTTAAAGTTATTTTTCCATAAACTCATATCTGTTTACATTTTTGGCAAATAAATCGCGAATGCAGGTTAGATTTTCTGAGTCGGAGAGTTATAAAAAATAAAATCATAAAAAGTTTATTTTGGAATTATAACACAAGACTAAGTACAACAAGTAAAACAATGATAGCTGCAAAAGTATAAACTGTAGTGCAGCTAACAACGCCCTTCTCCAGATACAGAATGGAATGATGTTTCAAGTTGGAGTAGTGATGAAAGTAAATTTGTTTTATTACATAGCATAACACCTGTATTTCTCGAAGGTTTTCGCAGAGGTGTTAATTCCTATAGTACACCCACATTTCGCGAATTATGTTTCAGTCTGATGTAATAGAGGCCGAACCTATTGCATTTTACGACCTGCTACTGAAAAATTCCAAATGGAAAAATCCAATGACACTTTGCCCGACCTGGGAATCGAACCCAAGACCTCATGCTTGGCAGTAACTGTTGCGACCGCTAGAACAAAAAGGCAGTCAAACTGGTTTTAAATGACCTAAGTTTCCATTTACAAGTAGTACACATAAATGGGTTCCCTAAAGTTCTATAGTCGCTATATTTATAGGATCTTGGTTTGGGATAACAGGAACTACGCAAAAGGACCCATTAAAGTCATGAAATGTCGAGACTCTCGACTTTTGGTGTCTTAGATCCATATTTATAACACTTCAGTTAGCTTAATACCAGCGCTGTGACATTTATTTTTTTAAATGTTGCAACATCATGCTGAGATAGGAGCCTTTTGGCCTCGTATAGGACTTTTTATTTTATTTTTCTTTTTATTACTTTGTTTTATATAACTTGGATTTTTTATTTATATTTTTTACTGTGTTTAGTTTAGTTTGTGATCATCCTATACGAGTCGCAATAAATACTTTTTCTTTCTTTCTTTCTTTCTTATGAGTTTGTTCGAGCTCTTAAATGGCTAAACATAGACAACAAAGTACAACAGCTATTCTTGAATATGACGCTATATTTTATTGGTTGGAACCCAGTAAACACTGCAACAATAAATGCCTGCAAAATCAATGCAAACTTAGACTTGAACGACTAATGAGGATTTAAGAGAAGAAAATATCCAAGACAACAACACAGTTTTGTGGTATCTTGTGCCCTGTGCTCATGCCATACATACTAAAAGTACTTTCATATACGTACGAAAAATGTGTTCTAGTTACTTAGCAATAGAAACAACTATAGTAGAATTACACTGCCTGGATTCTTTTATAACCACAACAGCTCTTTGATATTATTATTAGACTTGCAGAGAACCTTTTCACTTATTCACTTGCATAACTTCGCTTAAAATCTAACGCCATTAATTATAAACGTCTTTAACCTATCATAAACATAAAAATATTGTTACAGACCCTTAATAATAAACGTTTTATAGCGTCTGTATAGTTACACAACGCTTTGTCTTCTTCTTTCGAAAGTCAATTACTGACGACTGAAAGAGAGAAATCGGTGTGTAACTATTCATCTGATATAATACGTTAATTAGTAAGGGGTATCTTCTCACTTGCCAAGAAAAGCTCAAATTTATAAACACTTATAAACAAAACAGTTTTATAAATAATGGGATAATACTTTCCACAGTAACAATAGAATTTATAAACACTTTTAAAAGTCCAGTTTTAAAACCAAGGAGCTCATAATTATTCTACACTTCAAAGTTTACAGTAATTGTGTAACAAAATCACTTTATTTCAACCATAAAATGTGTTAAAAGGCTATGTTAACCACGTGCAGCGTTTGCGTGTGTACTGTTGCTACTACAAGAATAGGTACCGCAATCGATGGTACTACCCCACCATGAGTTATTAAGTATTAAAGAAAACTTAATGGACTAATAAATATGCCTGTGATATGTTTTAATTAATTATTTGAGGCACTAAATAATTTGAGGATAGTCTAGTAATTATTAGGTTTTTTCAGGGCAAGTAAATAGATCGTATATATTTGTATTTGAATATGGTCTTATGGTGGTCTTGAGCTCTAATATCTGTACTATGGTGACGGAACCTTGTTAAAAATAGGTAATTTGAAAACTTAAAATTAGACACAAGTTATGTCATGAAACTCAAACTCAAAGCATTTATTTCAATTAAACCAATTACAGGCACTTTTGAATTATCAAGGGTTCGGTCAGTCAGAAAGATGAAGCTAGTTGCCCATTCCAAAGCGTATGTACCTATGAAGAAGAACGGGCAAGAAACTCCATGGACACTCTTTCAAATCAAAATAATATGGTTACAAAGTCTTGGTTACATCATTCATGTTAAAAATTATGCATGTGAGAACGATGCAGAGCGTTAAAAGCGTCCATAATGAAAAGACGAGAAAAAAAGCAAACAAATATTAAATTAAAATAAGCCATGGCAGCAAAGAGATGACCAGTCCCTACTGACGGCGTCCGTTCACGAACATGACGACGATGAAACTACATAAAATAGTTTTAACACCTTACATAAACATGATACGTATTTATTATAAACACAAGTTAGACCTAGATCTAACAACAAATGATCACAAAACTAAATGTTCTCCTAACCTCCAAACTCTAGACATGAATTACGATTGCTTCAAACACAAAAATATCTAATGAATACTTTGATAAATGGAAGTTCTCCAATTATATTTGTTAGCCGGTCCCTTCGAGGGTACAGAGAAACAACAGGTACACAAAAACTTTAACTACCCACAATCTGTATCAATTTATCAAATCCCCCGAAGGCGGAGTTTGGAGACTTATCTAGGGGACTTGGCTAAAAGTTACCTCATTGAAAACATTGTTCCCACGACGGACGGTAGATAACAAAAACTTTACACTCCGACATTTGAATACTGTGAGATGGAGCGGTTGTTAAATTGTAGTGGTTTAGTTTACGGTTAAAACTATTGTAGGTTATTGGCAATTTAGAACTTACTACAGTCGATCTATTCTGTAGAAATCTTACCGTCAAATTTAGATGAAGTGAGCTTAAGGAGAGCTGTCAACATTGTCAATCCACAATCAAGATTTTTACCAAATAAACCAGCTGTTTTAATTTCACGTCAAATTTTGTTAGTTCTTTTTTCATTTTAGCTACTGTTTTTTTTTTGTTATTTATAGTGTTATTTAAAAGTATTAAGATTAATAATAAAAAAAATTAAATTGTCCAGACGTATAAGAACAGACGACCAACAATGTGTAACCTAATGATCGATTCTCTACAGGTTTTTTTTTTACCAGTGCTCAAATTGTAACCATAAATTCAGCATTTATGATTCTAGACACCCCAGAATATAATTTTTTGTCGGTTATAAAAAAAAAGTCAGATGTTCCATACATTTTGACCGCATAGTCTATGACACAGCAGATTTTTTTGTGACAACTAATGAAAATTTTCTAGGTTAGAGGGTCTAGAATCATGTGTTGATTCATCGTGGTTACAGTTTGCGTTTGCGCACTTATTCAAATTTTATCCTGTAATTGTACATAAAGAGATTCCTTTATGTACTTCTAGCAGTAGACCTAGGTACTTGTCTTAAAGTACCGTATTCGTCATCTGCCTGTTACGTCACCAATTCAAATATAAAAACTATCTCAGTAAGTCTAAGCAAACACATTGCCGCTTCTCTCTCACTACTACAACTTTAAATAATTCACTCCCACAGGACGGCCTAACTTTTCCCCCCGGACCAACACCTCTTACTTCAAATCTTAGATATTTCTCCAACACTAGCGATGAAAAATAGGAAACAAATTTGTGTACATATTTTATGTAGTTTTGATCGCTTTCCTGTTTTGTATAAAGCGGTTTTGATATTTTTGTGACGGTAAAAAGTAAGTATAATATTATAATAATAGAATAGAATGCTCTTTATTATGTACAGCATATAAATTACAGACATAAATATAGAAACTTTACAAAGAGTGACACAATGGACGGTCTTATCGCTAAGAGCGATCTTTTAAAGACAACCTTTGTAAAAATACGATATGTCGGGTATAAGTATTTTGTTAAACTTTAGGTACAAAGTGGCAGCGGCTATTTTAGTTTACTGCTTTGCATGTAGGTACGTATTTTTTGTAGGTGTGTGTTTATCTATTAAGTTAAATAATTGAAAGATTGAGAAAAACACACAATTCCTTACAGTAGCTACAGTAAATAAACACAAATTATTTTCCTCGATTTGCACACCTGCCAAGCCTTATGACTGTCCACAATATTACTCCGATTACAAATGCGACTCCCGAGCGCAATGACCAATTACCAAGCCAAGATTGTCAATTGCAGTGGGAAAACCGTGTTCAGAAATAGACGTAACGAGCCAATATTTTTACCTTAGTTCTACAATTCCTTATTTTTGTTTTATATAGTTGGAAAAAGTTCTTGTAATGAAAAACACATCACACAATTAAAATAACGCCTAAACGTGCACCACGATATTTAATTATTGCGATAAATAATCGCCAATCTGTAAACAATACCAATATGCTAGAGTCCGCGCACTGCGGTAAAAATTTCTAACAAAATGATTTGCGTTTGCGATTTGAAATTGCGATTAATAAAATCGCGTCACAGGGCGCGCTTAGCCTAAAGATCGATAATAAAACTTGAAAAAAAGGGCCCAAAAAGATCAGAATAAACGATGCTCTCATTTGTAGCACACCAAAAATTAAATCAGCCCAATTAAACAATGTGACGTACAGTCTACCCAAAAGCTTTCGTCAGTAAAATACTTCAGAAAGTCCTTTAACAACGTGCGACATGTTGCCATTTGTGTATTTTCGCATGCAAATAAAAATTACCACAAAAAAGGTCACACAAGCAGCTCCGACGAGTATAAGGTATGTAAATTTGTCCTTTTGTAGTCAAAGTGTATAAATAAAAACGGTTATGTAAAGTATTCCTAAGCTTGAACAATTTTTCAAGCAACATCGAATAAATATTGGCAGCTTTATAAACAAAATACTTTTCAATATTTAATTTTCATATTGTGTGTAGCGTAGGTAAACAACTGTAAATTATGGGGTGTTTGTGTAAAATATTGTGTGCATGGGTGTGTATTTGTGTGTGCGAATATGAGACAAGCAAAATGGGACGCGGTATTTTAAATTAGGCAATCTATGCTTGAGTTTGTTTCGAAATTTTTTCTTAGAGGAGTCGCACAGAAAAAAATCTGTAGCTAGCTCATGGAAATGTATGTGGTAAAGTGATTTAAATATACAAATTACAAAGTCATTTCATTGTTCGTAGAGTTCTATAGTTACTGCCTACCCCGTTTTCTTGAAAAAATCATGTGAATAATTCCCAAAAGTGTTATTTTTTGTTGTCTAGGCTTCCAAAGCTTGGAAGTACCAAGGCGAGACATCGTGGGAAACTACATGCAATTTATATGAAGACAAACGAAGGATTATATGCCCAAAGTACGTCCGTATGCAAATGCCTCTGTCTCTTGCCTCTACTGGTTTATTTAATGAACTTTCTCAAACTGTGGTAATTAAATGTAGGAAGAGGATTCAGTTGGCAAGTTTTGCGTGTGACTGCTGAAGTGTTTGTTTCTTTGGTATTCGATCTCTCTTGAGAGGGTTTGTTAGTGGCACTATGAGATACTGACCTGTGAGATTGTGCAAGTTAAATGGGGAATTTGATAGTTGTGTTTATAGAAGTATGAGGAACAGGGTGCAAAATTCACTCATCCTCCATAGAAAATGGAGGAGCCTGCGACCAGACGGGTGTCGTGTCTGTCACATTCATGTCGGACCGTTGAATATATTATGCTAGTTGCGCGGTAAACTCTGTTATCTACAATGCCACATGCGAACAACGCGTCATACTGTCGTCACGCAAAATCCTGCATCTCGCAAGCAGAGTTTACCGCGCAACTAGTATATACAACGGCCCGACATGAATCATCGGGCATTTACCCGCCAGACAGAACACACGTCTGGTCGGAGGATCCTCCCTTTTCTATGGAGGATGAGTGAACTTTACACACTGTTTCTCATACCTTCAAAGAGTCCATGGAGTTGCTTGCCAGTTCTTCTCCATAGGTACCTACGCTTTGAAATGGGCAACTAGCTTCATCTTTCTGTCTGACCGACCCTTCGACAACTCAAAAGTGCCTGTAATTGGTTTAACTGAAATAAATGCTTCGAGTTTGAGTTTGAGTAAGTAAGTACTTCAAAAAATAAACAGATTTACACAGTCTTTGTTTTCAAGTACCTGATCTTCACATATCCACATCCTAGTTACGTACTCCACGTAAACAGAAGCTCGTAAAACTACATTATTTACGTCATACGTTCAAAAGGGTCGCCGCGCACTGAAACCAGTGTCCGTTTTATGATCCCACCTTACCAAAATACATTATATACGTCCCCTGAATTCGTGATTATATAAAACTCTGCCGATATTTTTATGTTCATGTTTTATGTACAGACGCCAGCACATCAACCTACACCTAACTGTCAAATTTTCCCAATCAACATTGAACCTTATGCTTTAAGGATAAAGTTGAAAATCTATTACAGAAATCTGACAGATTGTAGTAGGTTGATGTGCTGGCGTCTGTACTTTAGATTTTATGAAACGCGATTAAGGGATTATGTTTTAGATTAGGGCAATGTTTACCTACTTGATATTCTAGTGAAAATGTTATTATACTAGCAGCGCCCCGCTGTTTCACCCGAATAAGTCTCGATCCCGTGGGAATATCGGGATAAAAAGTATCCTATGTCCTTTCCCGGGACTCAAACTACCTCTATACCAAATTTCATCTAAATCGGTTCAGCGGTTTAAGCGTGAAGAGGTAACAGGCAGACAGACTTTCGCATTTATAATATTAATAGTAGGTATGGATATAACTAACTATTTACATTAAGTACTAAATTAAATGACTAACTTTTATCCTTGGTATATTGAAAAGTATTGGATATTTTCGAAGAGCTAAAGATGAAATTAAGTGCATTTTCATTGTGTGGAGCGTGTTTTAATAAATTTTAAGTTTTTTTTTTTTATTAACTTCATAAGCTAAAAACAATTTACTCAAAATTAACTTTGAAAAAATCATTTGAAATACTTACTAATAATCAGAGCAACTAAACAAATAAGAAAAGGTAAAAACTAAAACAGTGTAATATCGCTACGCCGTAGCTCTACGTACGCTAAGAGGTGGCCTACGCCAGCTACGACGCCGTAGCAGACAGTCAATTCCCTACGTGCCGATTCATTATCCTTGAACTTTGTTGAGCGTTGCCGTCGAACGAGTTTTGAGTTTGGTAACGTGTGGTTTAGCAAAATGATGACATTTACAATGGATGCTGCTTAAGAAACTTTTAAATAAACAATTTTGATATCGTAGGCAAAATAGCATCAAATTATCTATATATATAAAATTATAGTCCTGTCTGACTGACATATCAACGCACAGCCTGAACCGCTGGTCCTAGAGACATGAAATTTGGAGGGTGTGTTCTTTGTGAAGAGTAGGTGTCCACTAAGAAAGGGTTTTTCGAAATTCCACCCCAAGAGGGTGAATGGGGGAAGCGCGAAATTTCACGCGGACGAAGTCGCGGGCACAAACTAGTCACTGTATATAATTTGTAACTGAATGAATGCACATTATGAAAGCAGTTTGTTTAGAATTTTTAACTGAATCGATTTCTGTCATTTTTAATATAGGTAATTTTTTTCCCAAAAATAAAATAAAAAGCCACCTAAATTACAGTTACATTTCCGATGTACAGACGCCAGCACATCAAGCCACTACGACCTGTCAAATTTCTTTAATACATTTTCAACTTTATCGCTAAAGTATAAGGTTCAAAGTTGATTGGGAAAATATGACAGCTTCGGGTAGCTTGATGTGCTGGCGTCTGTACAGTCAGAACAAATCAAAATGGACGATGTACCTACTACGCTAGACCCTTATAGATGTGCGACTCTGCGCCTGCTTAGATTTGTCAATTTTCTCCCACAAACAGTATAACCAATTCAATTAATAAACAATGTTTTATACATAATAGTAAAATTAATTGTATGTAACATACCATAATATTCTGATTAGGGTGTTTGGTGGTGTGCGTTAATTCCGGGACATCCATACTAATATTATAAAATGCGAAAGTGTGTCTGTCTGTCTGTTACCTCTTCACGCTTAAACCGCTGAACCGATTTAGATTAAATTTGGTAAAGAGATAGTTTGAGTCCCGGGAAAGGACAAAGGATAGTTTTTATCCCGATATTTCAACGGGAAACTTATGCGGGTGAAACCGCGGGTCGCTGCTAGTATTCTATAATCTCAAACTAATGACAATTTATAAAAACCACATCATCTGTAAGTTTCTGTCATCATTACTTACTTATATCGACAATGAGCACACACCTTAATTCAAACAAATTTAGGCTTAAATATCATGTTTTCACATTTTGTACGCCACCATTGACTAACAAAGCCTTCGTTTTTGTTGACAATAATAAGATTTTGGTAACAAAAGCGAAGAGAAGAACGCTCTAAAGTACAGACACCAGCACATCAAGCTACAATCAGCTTTGAACCTTATGCTTTAGCGATAAAGTTGAAAATCAATTAAAGATGTGCTGGCGTCTGTACAATGACAAAAACCAACAACCGCTCGCCACAAATTTAAATAAGTACCATTACATTAATGGAATTCTCGGTGTGAATGCACTACAAGGGATTTATCTGTTCACAAATAATGGCGAATATTGGGTCCTTAAGGAGCCGCCGGAGCATGCGTAGTTCATACAAACGTAATACCAAAATAATTTGTAAATCAAACATATTCTTAAATTAAAGTAGTGTATATTTAATACCGAATATCTAGGTTAATAAATATACATTTTGAATGGACATTGATTTAAGACGAGTTATGAGAAAAATAAGTTTTCTATAGAAATTTGAAATTCCTCATAATTATCTCGTCTCTATAACAGTGTCCTTTCAAAATATATATTTAGGAACCTAGAGAAAATGGGGGAGGCCTTTGCTCAGCAGTGGGACAGGCTAACGGAAAAAAAAAGAAAAAAAAATACGTATCTATCATTTAAAATAAGTTTTTCCATTTGCACTATCATGTGACAACTCTGCGGTTCTTGAGTGTTTATCATATTGAATCAGAGCCCTAAAGTTTTTGTAATTTCGCTTCAAAATGACAGAGATTTTTCCAAGAAATAAATTAAAGGAAAATGGGCCCTAGCATCCCTAAAATTGCGATAGTCGGTTGCTCATCGTACTTAGCTTGACAAATAAACTTTATCATGAAAACTGCGACTACATAGGTATGGATCAATTTTTGGAAACACATTACAAATGCTTACTTATGAACTTATTTTATTTTCAGAATGTCTTGCTTAAAATTTCAGAGGTAAACGAAAGAATATTAAAATTATAACTAAGAAAAATATCTTTAGTAATTCAATATCTCATTAGATATTATGTACCTCCAAAATTCGAACACTTGAATATTATACAACTTCATTAGCTAATCTCTAAAACAAAAATATTTAATGAAATTTTCTTTAAGACTAAATCATAATTTTATTTGGAGAGTATAAATAACAAGATTATAGCGTGCTTGTTATGTTAATTTTTATAAAACACTTTATAAAAATATAAATAGCCTACTTTATAAAAAGTTTGAGGTTTTTCATGGTAGACTTTACTTTGCAAGTTATTGCTTGATTGGCACACTATGAATGTTTCTTTCTACATTATAAGACGAGGGTTGAATTCCGTAAAACTAACTAAAAAAGGGTTCCCTCTCCCTTTTCCGCTCAATTCTGTCTTTTGCTAGTGTCAGTCCTTTCGGTAGGAATCAAGATCCCGCCATGTTCGTCTCGGCCTGCCACTGCACACAATCGGTGGTTGTCTTAGCCCATTTGTCATCCGACATGCGGCAGACATTTTCGGCCCAGTCCCACTTAAGGCGACTACATGACCTAAAGCGCGGTCACTGTCGGACTGCATAGAAAAGAAAGAAGCGCGATGACACAACGCTTGTAATTTATTGCAAAATATGAAGCAATTATCTATTTACAAAAAATATATTGTTTGGACAAAAAAATTAAAACACTAGAGTTTTAGTATGTTGCGTGTAGAATAATCTGACATAAAATCATAATGATTGTATGTATATTAGTATAGTTTTTATTGTAGAAAGAAAGTTTTTAGAGGTATCTTCATGATTTTTTTCTATCGTACCAAATAAGTTGTATTATGTTTTCAACACACTATCTACCTAGCATATATCCTGAAAAACATCATATATTTTTCGGATTTTATTTACTGTAGTTAATCATGACTTTTATGGTTTCTAAAACTTGCGTTTCTGGCGTTTAAGTCCTGTAAGCCCTTTAAGCTTAGCGGCTTTCTATGTAACGTCTGTGGTCTTGGTTTTGGCGCGCAGTGTTTTTAGTTCCTTTTCATAAATTCCGAATTCCTTAAAACGGCTACAGATACCAGGTAACTCCAGCGATCGCAAGATAGGTAAAACGCTTTTCCTAGGAAATGCAGACATACATAAATAAAAGTAATAATCGCCCAATTTTTAATTACTTTTCCATAACTATGTAGCAAACCCACAAAATTTCATTTTCGGTTTAACCAGTAAGAACATTTTTTTCATTCTTCTCCTTTATTTCTAAAATTGCCAAAGTAAAACTACGCATCTACTTAGCTAGTCAAAAAATAATCCAGACGGGATTATTTCTCCTCCGTCTAATTATAAATTATTCCTGCCGTGTGGTTAGAACTGGGAGTTGTTCCACAATTTGTTATGACACCCACGTGCACTGTCGACCAGATAAACGAACCCCTGATTGCTAATTGGTTACATTTTGTTTTATATTTTTACAACGATTTTACAACATGATTTGATTTGACGTAGATAATGGAATTCTTGTTTTTTTACAAAATATTTTTTAGGCTCCTAGTCTGTATTCTAAAATGTAAAACATTATACGTTTCATTTTATAACAAAACGGGCCACTTTTGTTAATAACTAAGTGAATGTCAATAAATATGTAAAAAAATGACTACAGCAATTGAGCATTAAGCCAAAGCTTCATGTTATTTTGATGTTTCCTATTAAAACAAGATTAATTATTTAACAACTTCAGAATCACACGCGCGTACTCCAAGCCATCACAGTTCGGTAAGCGTTTATAATTTTAAACACAGAAGTTCGTCAACTCTCGCAAATTATTCTAGTCTCGTAAGCTTTTCTAAGAAATTTAGCCACAATTGTACAGCGCATTGTATTGGCACCCATGGGCGCACTGAAACAATTTACTGAAATCTTTTGGTGAAGAAATGTTTTAGTACATTATTAGAATTATACTAGAGTTTGTTCATTTACATTGTTACTAAACGTGCAAAAACAACCCTTACCTATAGCATCAGCAAATAATGTTCCCACTACTGGGACTCAGGCCTCCTCTCTTCAAGAGGGACTGGGCTGTAATCTACGCGGGCCCAGTGCGGGTTGGTAGATATCACATGTCTTCGAATGTTTGGTTCTAGGACATGCCGGTTTCCTCTCAATGTTTTCATTCACCGTTTTGAGAGCCGTGGTGATGAAATTATTCACACAAAGTAAAACGCCTGCCTGGGTTCGAACCGACGACCTACAACACGTAAGTCAGGGCCGTTTCCTCTCGGTCGCCACTGCTCTCTATACATTTATTTATTTATATATTTAGTTCTGTAAATTGGTTTTAACAAACACGTTTACCCTTTTAAAGTATTGTAGATTCTGTACCCTAACAAAGCTTTGCATAAAGAGGGTCATCTCAACATGATCCTATAAGTTTGAACTATGTAGGTGGCGATCAGCCGTCAACAGTGGGCGTTCTTGAGAACTTCTGTTATTGACGGCCAAGAACTAAGTAACAGTGCCCTTCGAAATTGACCTTTGTATAAATTTCCATAATAAACGAATCTTTGAAACCTGTGGGAAGCTGAATTCAGGATGGATTAGGGACTAAAAACATTTAAATTGACGGTCTGTTCAACTTTAATAGATTATTTCAACAGCGACATGTTCACTAATTGTTACTTATAAACCTTTTCAAGAGCTGTTATGCAATTTTATTATGGTGTTAAATAAAGAACGAGTATATTCTATCTAAATTACAAATCGATTTTAACTTATTAAGTGCCCTCTTATTAACACTCACACACAATAACACCAATTTATATAAGTCTTTTTTCGTTTCGGTTTTGATAAAGAATAAAAACCGTTATTGAATGTTCAGTTGATGAAGACAATCATGTTTGAGAAAAAGCCTGCACCCAAGTCCATAAAAAAATCAACAAACCATTTCGCAAGTTAAGTGGGTGGCTTTACCACCCTCCCATCTTCATGATATGAGTCTACCTCTAATTTCAAGCTACTTTTCTTGTTCAAACTGGGCAGGTATCCAACCTGACGTGGTACTAACAGTTTTCGTATCGTGTCACTTGACAGCTTACCGCTTGGAGTGCTACCAAATGTTCGATGTTGTGATCTTTGGCATGGCATTCGAGTTGGATTAAAGAAGCTATTTTGTATATCCTTACATAGTATAAAACAAAGTCGCCGAAATGTATGTACGTGCATAACTTCCGAATGATTGCACCAAATTGGATAATTCTTTCTTTTTGTGTTCGGTATTGCCAGGACAAGGTTTGTATGAAAGAAAATTTCGGAAATTCGAAAAAAAAAATTGCACCCGTGCGAAACTGAAGCGGGCCTGTGTACATAGTATTGTGTATCACTTGTTCTCTGTAAAGAATAGCCTGTTCTACAGTCTGATCGTCGATTCCTTTTGAATCTTATCTTTGATTTTCTGTGTACATTTTTAAACAGGCTCTAGGAAAGCTCTCAATATTCGCTCAACTTCTCTTAAATATTAAGTAAGTGTGTTTTCAAGAGGATGTCGAATGTCCATCAAGAATCCGAATCATAAAGTAGCATATTTACATATTTAGTAATATGCGACAGAAATTACGAATCTTCGTGGTCGTTTGCCATTGGCGCTATAAAAGTGACTCACTTTTTCATGAATCATAGAATCGGTTTGGATTTTTCAATGAAAGTGTAGGTTTTTAAATAACATTGTGTAACATTCATGTGACAAATTCACGTGTGTTGTTGTTTAGAGGTTGACTTACATGTTTTTATAGCGATTTTGGACTAAACATTAACTATGTTATTGTAAGGTTGGTAACATAGATATAAGTTTCTATGGTTGGTACCAATCGAGCGTATGTAAATTCACCAATATATTTTTGTGAAAACAGTAATAGATCATTCTTTGAACTCTAAAATAAAACTACACGTAGGTTTATGAAATCGTCAACAACACTCTTAAAGAAGGTAAACGTGCCAATACTTATGAACGACAAGAATATATTTCTCTCAGTCGCATGTTATTTATTATAAGTACATGGCTTCAGGCGGTAATAACATTATGCATCAATGCACTCCCCGCTCCTACACCTGTTTACATTATTACTAGAAAACATGGCCGCTGTGATGCATTATGCATACTAAACGAATCAATTTACCAGACAATTCTATTAAGTTTCCTATAATGTTGTAAACAGTTGTATTAAAATCTAGTTATTGTTAAAGTGGGCTCCGAAAACAATGCGGAAATTAATTTAGATAGTGACTACCAACTATAATGATGGGAAATAAATATGTGTTCCAAGGGTTATTTACTTTACAAAAATATTGTGTAAGATCTGTTGCCAATAATCGTGAAACACCGTGTTAAATTGGATTTATCTGACATATAATTCGATTGACTTCATCTAAATCTATTCTAGTTCTGTGGGTATACTACAGGTGCACCTCTGCCTAATCCTTCGGACATTACAGGTGTGATGTTATGTCATGTTTGTGTACGAATTTTCTTTAACTTAGAGTGACTTTATACATCAATTATATTTTTGTTTTCAGATAGGTATACCTATTCCTGACGACGTCACCTGTACCTACAGGTGAGCAGCAGTGGTGGCTCAGTGGTGACGGCACCGACTTACGTGTTGTAGGTCGTGGGTTCGAACCCAGGCATGCACTTTACTTTGTGCGAAAACTTTCATCACGACTGCTCTCAAAACGGTGAAGGAAAACATCGTGAGGAAACCGGCATGTCCTATAACAGTATTTTAAATTTCGGTCAAAGTTTTTTTCCGATTAATAGCGACACGATTAATGTAATGCAGTTCTTTTATCTGTCTTGAAGTCTTTATCCTTTAGGCAGTGTATTTTAAAAACATCAAGAATACAAAGAAAGACAGAAATTTAATTTATTCGTGGTTAAACACGGTTAAAGCAGTTTAAATCATTTAAATGATGTATAACGAATTATGTCCAACACACAATATAAAGTTTAATTCTGATTGTTTTCGATATAAAAGCTATTAAGCATAATGGAGTTTTAATTTTACATTGAAAGTGGTCATAAATTATTGATATGAACTAACTGATAAGTGTAACAATAGCATTTGTGTACTATGTTGCATTCGAAGGTGAACATACTATTTCTGTTTTTTATTGCAGAAAAATACTTGTGTGGTTTTTTATTCATCTATACTATCTAATATCAAAGCTGAAGAGTATGTTTGTTTGAACGCGCTCATCTCTAGAACTATCAGTTGGATTTGAAAAATTATTTTTGCATTTGATAGCCCAACTCTTGAGGAAGGCTATAGGCTATATAATATCACGCTACAACTTAGGAGCCGAGCAAAAAGTAAGAAAGAACGCTAAGCGAAACCGAAGGCGATGCCATGCGACGGGGTGGGTCGGGGGAACAAGAAATTTCATGAGGAAGAAGTCGCGGGCAGAAGACAGTTTATTTATGGATAACCTAATTAAGTTCTTCATTCTCATCACTCGCTACTAGGAGACTTGGAATAAAAACTCTTGTCAGACACTACATGCATCATCATTTCAGCCGAAAGACGTCTACTGCTGGACATAGACCTCCCCCAAGCGCCGCCACATAGACAAGTCCTGGCTTTTTGTAGCGGCATCTACACCGCCACATGCAAACTACGCATCATACTGACGTCACGCAAAATCCTGCATCGCGCAAGCAGAGTTTACCGCGCAGCTAGCATATATATACAAAGTCCCGACATCAATCGTTGGGCAGTTCGACACCCATCTGGTCGAAGGATCCTCCCTTTTCTAAAGAGGATGAGTGAACTTTACAACCTGTTCCTCATATCTGTATACTTCTATATAATTTACATACTATAACAATATCAGCCCAGTGTCCCAATGCAGAGGAAAAGCATCTCGTACCGAGAAGGGACGAGCAATGAGTATTTATTTTATTTATTTGAGCTTAGGATGTCCGTAAAGATGTTTTCAGGGACATAGAAACCTTTAACAGCTAGCTGAAGTAATACACCAACAGCATATCGTCTTCAAAAGTGAGTTTAAATGTTTCGTAGACAACAAACTTGTGCATAATTCATGTTTTGCAGTTTACACTCAAAACAAATTATTATTACTCCAAACTTTAACAATAACAAATGACATCAGTACCGCACAACACTAGAATTAATAACAGAAATAACGATTATAAGAACAGTTTCACAACGCATGTTTGAAACCCCCTTCCCCCCATTATTGGCCTCCGAAAACCCGCGACAAACCACAACAGTACGGATTTATAAAAAGCCCGGCCTGCAAACGACCGAAGTCATTATAAGGGTTAATATTTTTGCAATTCACGCAAATGTCAACTTTGTCACTTAACAGTAAAGTTGATTTTCTAATGATTGAATTATGTAAAAGGATATAAAATATTTTCAGTTGCAATGTAAACTGGGCTGTGGACGATGGAAATAAAGTTTACAATCCTTAACCGCAATCACTTAAAGTGGCTTATATATGCAGGTTTCTATACGATTTTTTTGCAAGTGTTCATTTCTCTTTTGTACAACTTTATCTATTACGAACAAATGGTATGTTAAAGTAATTAAGTACGGTTATAATTATCTTAAGTGAATATTAAGTTAAACATGAGATGAGCTACTACGAACTATGATTAACCTAAGTAGTTTACTTTGTAAGATAAGATTGAGGCAGTTTCTCACGCTTAAGTGGAAGGAATATTATTATTAAAGGTGAGACTATTATGTGAGATGATTGACCGCGAATCATCATCTGCCTAGTTTTTTCCCAACTATTTTAGGACTCGGCTTCCAGTCTAACCGGATGCAGCTGGATATCGTATGTAGAGCGACTGCCTATCTGACCTCCACAACCCAGTTACTGGGTAAGACGATCCCCCTTTAGATACTGGTTGCAGACTTTTGGGCTTCTGACGACCCGTAACAACTGTCAAAGATCCACGAATGACAGCCGGGACCAACGCGCTTTCCGAAGGACGGAGAGATTTCGATACGGAAAGACGTTCAGCCATCTACGGACCGACCGCAAAAAGCGTAGCTTAACCTGATCAATCGACCCGTGCAGCTATTAGTACTTAGCCACGAGCCCTCTTATTAATTAACCATGATTGACCGCAAATATTGTTGTTATGTAGTAGTTCTAGCCGTAGGGGTAGTTTGGGTCTTAAGGAAGTAGACCGTATGTTTACCGACCGAACGGCAGTGTGTTCTTGGCATGCAAATTGCTCGCAAAATCGGTACAGTCCATTCAGAACTCTAATTTTGCTTCACTGTTAAAATCACAGTGATCTTTATTTCTCATTCTAATAAGGTTGCTGTTGGGTTGCTGCCATTTACATGTCTGTCAAAACCATTGTGATCTTTATTCCCGTTACAATAAGGTTGCTACTGTCGCAGGTAAAATAACTGTGAATGGACTTTAGCCTTGTGTTCACCAAAATTTAAATCAACTGATTAAATATTTTATCAGTTCTATATTTAAAAATTCCTTAGTAAATTTGACATAAACCAACTGTTTAAATACCTAACTGGTGGTTCACGATTAATAGAGCCTTAAAATAAAGTTTTTTTTTTGTCTTTGAAGAAGCCCGAAAGAACCACGCATCTACTATCAATAATATAAAATGCATCGTATATTTATCTGTGTATCTGTTACTAGGTTTATAACTCGACAACCAATTTTACGATTTAGGATCGTATTTCAATCTGTTTCATGCGACCTAAACCGTAGGTACAGCTTAAAATTTTACTTTAATTGCCCCTCAAACGTTCACTGTTGAACATACCTACTTTAACCAACAGATCCACAAATCACTGTACATCGTAGACGGCTTTGATAATAGCAGTAGGTATGTTATGTAAAAAGAAATGAAAAGAAAGAAAAAAAAAAGTTTATTTGGTCACAGTTCGTGAAACACAAAATACAAAAAAAAGGTTTCAGATTACAATAATTTGTGCCTCACGGCTGCGCCAAAAAAGGCTCATTTCAGCATTAATGCCAGACAGATGCTGTCTGACGCTGGTTTTCAAATGAACCTTTAGGGAAAAGTGACGGGGAGTACACACAGTTTCAACATACCATTTATTCTCTATTTATTTATTTTTTGTTTCCATTTATTATTAACAGACTAAAAGATACCATTCCTCATGCTCCTTGACACAATCCCATAATCGTAAGAGAAGGGTAGCTTACTCCTAGCTAAGACGCAGAAACCATTACACATATTAAACCTTATAATCTTCCCGTGATGCCGTTACAAGCCGAGGTCAATAGGTCAGGTTAGTAGCACTGAGTTACCGGCGTATTAGGTTAATTAATACTGAAATAATAACTAACGCCACGAGAATAATTACTTACTGTTATGATATGCACTTGCAACGTTCATGTGACATGACATTATATAGGAGAGACAATCGTCCTCGTAATTATGCAAATTAAATTGTTTATTGGAAAAAAATGGGGGAGGAATTAATACTTATTATAAATAAATGATTAAAATATAAAATTAATACAATTACAATATAACACTATTATAGAATTCAAATCCATTCCGCCCATTGTGTCACCCATTGTAAAGTTTCTATATTTATGTCTGTAGTTTATGTGTTGTACATAATAAAGAGTATTATATTCTATTCAAATATAAAATCGCAAATAATTAAAAAATAAAATTGCATCGAACCAAAACATTAATTTTGCATACTAACCTTTTTTATTATGATATACCTACTCGTATTCGTGTCATCATCATCATCATCATCAGCCTATAGCAGTCCACTGCTGGACATAGGCCTCTCCTATTGCACGCCATTCAACTCGATTTTCGGCAACTCTCATCCAGCTGCTACCAGCCAGCCTGCGAAGATCGTCGCTCCACCTAGCCTGAGGGCGTCCCACGCTACGTTTACCGATTCGCGGTCTCCACTCAAGAACACGTCTACCCCAGCGGTCATCGGTTCTACGTGTCGGTCGTATTCGTGTAAAACATTGTAATTGGGAAGTATATTATATGACATTTTATTTTTGTAATAGCAGCGTCCCGCGGTTTCACCCACATAACCGCGAATATTCCGTGGGAATATCGGGATAAAAAGTATCCGATGTATTTAATCTTGATTATAAACTATCCGTGTGCCAAATTTCATCTAAATCCGTGCAGCAGTTTTTGCGTGAAAGAGTAACAAACATACAAACACACTCACAAAATTTCGCCTTTATAATATTAGTGTGATGTGATAGGAGGAGCATGTGGCTGAGTAATAACAGCCGCACGAGTCGATCATTCAGTTTAAGCTACGCTTGTCGCGGTTGGTCCGTGGATGGGTGACCATCTTTACATACCAAGACCCCTCCGTGCCACGGAAAGCACGTTAAGCCGTTGGTCCCGGCTGTCATTCGTGGATCTTTGACAGTCGTTACGGGTCGTCAGAAGCCCAAAAATCTGACAACCAGTCTTACCAAAGGGTATCGTATTACCCAGTAACTGGGTTGTGGAGGTCAGATAGGCAGTCGCTCCATGTAAAATACTGGTATTGGGCTGCATCCGGTTCAACTGGAAGCCGACCCCAACATAGTTGGGAAAAGGCTAGGCAGATGATGATGATAGTAAGAAGGTATAATTCTCTATCAGTCAAAACGAAAAGCAAAAGTTTACCAGTTGTCTAGTTTGAACTCCAATGCCTCAGTTTTTAGCCAAAATATTTTTCTGTCTGCTCCACAAAAATTTATATATACGATCATCCTACACACACTTCTGTGACGTTGCAAAAATTAAATATTGATCGTGTCGAGTAGCGACACCTGTTGTAATTAACGGCGGACTAACGCCTTGGTTGTCAACGCTGTTCTACGTTGACACAGATGGCGTTGGTGTCTTTTTGTTTAGTTAATTAATTACAAGTTTATTGGATAACTAAATAATAAATAAACAAACTTACATAATTTACCACATTTTATTTTAAAAAACAATGTTTGATAAATTGAAGATACAAATCGATAAGAAATCTTAGATGGTCTGTGAAAGATGATTCTAGAAACTGTCAGATTGGTCTGGAGAAAAAGGCGTGGTACGGTGTCCGGTCTTTACGATCAAGGACACGAGCCTAAAGGCCGATTGAGAGGGACTTAATCCTAGGAGGATTGGGATGTGTCCAAATAACCCGATGGGGTTTTTATAAGTATGAGCTGTTTTGAGGCAGAATTCCGTGAGTACTAAACCATTTTCTGTGTTCTTGCTGGATAGCCTATAGCTTAGATCTTGCATGTGTGTTCTGACACGAGGACGTTGTTTCAGGTCTGGCTTTTATGCTAGCCTCATAAGATTGGTGCTATGCGCAATTGATTTGATGCCTTGGTGTTGCGCCGTGTAATGAATTGGTATTCATCAGAGCGCAGGCGGATTTGAGGTTATCCCTTGCGGTGTGGTCCTCCGACGTTAGGAAGGCTTTACCTAGCCGAATCCAGGTGATGAGGGAAGTTCGCCACTCCAGGTAACGAAAGCGTCACCATCTTGTCCGTAGGCCGCGTTCGCGTGTGTTCACAGGTTTCTCCTGTGAACGACGCCAAGGACCCTGAACCGTCAACTGAGGGAGTTATACTGAAGGTTTTATAGAGAGTATTATCTGTGTGTCATTATGATTCAATCTATGAGAGAGTTAGGCCTTTTGTAGGAACTAGGTTGTTTTAAGACCAGTTGTTGTAAGGATATTGTGTCTCAGGTTTGCTTAGTATAGTAGTTATTTTCCCTATATGAGCACAGTCCGGAAAAGGCCAGTACATGTTCGATTGAGCTAGAAGTTGTTAATTTAATCACCTCACGGACTCGCTATAGCGACTCTGAGAAACTGCTATTTGTCTCATTGCTGGCGTTCACTGACACCACTAGGAACGGAGACTAGTTGTGTGGGTGTATGCCATAGACTCTGGGAAGGGTACATTGGTTTAGTGGCTTGCCACATTGTTTGTAAGTGTACTTTCAATCTTGTATAATTCCAATAAACTTTGTATTGTGTAAGAAGGTACTTGTTTAATTAATCCTTTCCTAGCAGATTATACCTTATAAATTTACTTTAGCCCGGCTAGCTCGTTCTGTAGAGCATGACACTTTTAATCGGGTTACACTTCACATAGTACAATCCAAGCAATATCAACTACAAAACCTTTACGCGGATAAAAAAGAGCGTTTTCTTCGGAGAATTTCGTATTCAGTAAGTAAGCTTCCTAATCCCACACGATGTAACTGACAAGTCATATATGTACAGTCAACAAAAGAAATAAGTATGCAGGATCGTCGGATATAGTTAAAGTTTAGTAAGAAACCGATGGATGCTGTGGACTGAAAATTAATTTGATAAATGAGCTGTTTGTTTTCTATTAATAAAATTAAATTTTATTCGAGAACATCCATCGGTTTCTTACTAAACTTCAACTATATTCGACGATCCTGCATACTTATCTCTTTTGTTGACTGTACATAGTCTTATATACATAGATACATAAAGTTCGAGGAAACTCAATGAACATTCGTTTCCTTCTTACTATAAAGTAATGCCACTATTTTATTTCGTTCAGAGACTGTATTTGACTAGCCTTAAGTATATTGAAGTCTTTCGAATGGAATCCTTAGAGGAGTTATATGGATTTTTAACGATACATCTGGGCACAATTGTTCTTTATTTCACAATAACTAACATACAAATAAATACAAAAAATCATTTTGTTAGAGTACTCGTTGGCATCGCTGTCATCCGGATACGTTCCCAGAAGACTGACTGCCACTTTGAATGGCAATACTAATTATTTGCCCAAAGATCGAGCCAGCCCTCTGGTCACGTGCGGTCCATGGCCCTATATGGGGCCCCGGTGTGGGCGCGTTCACTGCGGCTGCGAGCCGCCCACTACCTGAACGCGCCCCAAAAGGTGGTAGCCGTAAGGCTGATCCGGGGCTACCGCACGATCTCGGGCGAGGTGGCAAGCCTCCTTGCCGGAATGCCACCATGGGATCTGGAGGCGATAGTCCTCGCGCGCCTGTATGAGTGGCGCGCGGAGGCACTACGCCGGGGGGAAACTCCGCTTCCGCGGCAAATAGCGGCGGAGCGGACGGACTTCCGGCGCGATCTCATGGTGGTATGGAAGGAGCGACTTTCGCAACCCTGCGCAGGGCACGCCACGATAGTGGCGATAAGGCCCCTCTTTGAGGAGTGGCTAGAGAGGCGTCACGGCGTTCTCACCTACCGCCTGACGCAGGTCCTCACCGGACACGGATGTTTCGGGAGGTTCCTGCACATCATCAGGCGGGAGGAGACGCCCGGGTGTCACCATTGCGAGGATCGCCCAGAGGACACGGTGGAGCATACGGTGGAGGTCTGCCCCGCTTGGGCGGAGCACCGCCGTGTCCTCGTAGAGGCGATCGGCAACGGCGGCGACCTCTCGCGTCCGGCCCTGGTTCAAGCCATGGTCCGGGGCGAGAGGGAGTGGGAGGCGGTCACCTCCTTCTGCGAAGCAGTCATGCTAGCGAAGGAGGTGGCGGGACGGCTCAGGGAGAGAGCCGCACGCCTCAGCCGCCGCGGGAGACGCTACGGGCGTCGGGAGCCGCGTGACGACTCCCGGCCACCGTAGGCGCGGGCCTGCGGACGGAGAGTAATGGGTAGCTCTCCGTCCGATCAGGACCAGGCCCGTGCCGGACGGCGCGTATGTGTTCCACGCGCGCCTCAAAGAGATGTCAGCATAAAGGAAGGGGCTCGCCAGGGCCGAAGCCTGCCGGGGTAGCGGGATCGTCCGAAAGGGTTACCGCTGCCCCGGAACATAAAGGGCTAAGGAAAACACGGGTGGGTTTTAGTCAGTAAGAGTCTGACACTCCCTTCCGCTCCACCCAGAGCGGGAGGAGTCATTAGATGATTTCCCATCCACAAAAAAAAAAAAAAAAAAAAAGCCCTCTGGTCACGTGAAGTGTCGACCGGATGGAGAGAAATTTCAGAATAAGGCTCCTCTATAAATATTTTTATTGAGTTATACACGATAATAATTTAGAGTAAGTTTATTTAATTAACACTCATATAACGTCACACTAAAAAGATTTGAAGTTACGAAATTAAAATTGTATTCATAACACAAGCCCCAAACAAAATCATTTAATTTAAATGCTTAAGTAGCAGTGTTGCAGACGTTACAAAATAAACTTGCTTATGTGTATTTTACTTCATGCTGTGTTTTTCAAGACAAAACATGGTGATAATAATATTGATTTTTTTCGTTATTCTACAAAGATCTCTGTTGGACTGTTGAAAATTCTAGTATGCACAAAGTCACCTTAAAGATTCACCACACGTTTAACAAAACAACATATTGTACATAACAACTGTATTACCCTTTGTAAGTCTATCTAATAGGTGGCAATCCGAACCTGCTGCTAATGCAACATATCGTGTTCGAAATGTAGCAATCATGCAATTCGAGCACCTGACAGTAACGATTGTGTTGAAAAAGCTGGTAAGTATTTATCCAGCTGTAGCAACGATTTCTGAAAAATACTACCCTAACAACACTGGATAAAGCACATACTTTTATACGAAACCAATTTTACAACCAAATAATAGAGTCCACATCGCGAAACTATTGATTTTCTTGCGCTTGAAGAACCGTCTAAACGACTGTATGAAGATTTACCGATCGTATATATTTGAACCAATCTAAATGGAAGGGTGAAAGGGACCATTTAAAGGACTAATAACAAATTGAGGGTGTACTTAAAAAGGTCGATTTATACTGCAACTTTTTACTGTGGTGATAAATTGATGTTTTCTTTCTATTTATGTTTTTTGTGGAAAAAACGTCAGTCTATAAAATTTCTCCACTAAACATGGGTTTCCCTTAACCGAAAAGATGAACGATCTCAAAGAAAGGAGGTATAGAGATATAAGGAACAGGGTGTAAAGTTCTTCATTATCTATAGAAAAGGCGGGATCCTCCGACCAGACGATTATTGTATATGGTGGGATACTGCCCGACGATTGCTATCGGGATGTGTACGCAGAATCCTGCATCGCAGAGTTTTCCGCGCGATTACCATATGTATATGTCGCAGCCAACTAGTCGTTTAGTTAACCGCCTAGCCTTTTATCTAAACGGCGGCCGTTCAACTAACGGCCTGAATTCAATTATAGTTTAGGTTGGAAGCCTATAAACAATCAAGCACGAGCCGATTGGTCGCAGTAACTAAGCCAGGGCACCCCGACCAAATAGGTTAGGTTAGAACTGTGATCAACCGCGTGCGAGCAGAGAGAGCCAAGCGAGGTGAGCACTACTTCCAATGGCCAGGCGGTTAACTAAACGGCTAATTTAACCAGTTGGCTGCGACATATACATATGGTAATCGCGCGAAAAACTCTGCGATGCAGGATTTTGCGTGACGTCAGTGACGTTGTAGATGCCGCCACATCGGAAAGAGAGTAGGAAGAATGAAGGGGTGAAGGGATTGCGACTATCATCACGCACTGTCTGAAAAAAGGTGGCATATTATTACAACAACACGATTCAGGTTCAAATCACATTTATTTGTTTTAGGAGGTCATATTCATACCATTCATCACCGGATATTGTAATAATATTCTTTTGGATACTTTCCAAAAAGATTTGCCGGAAAAGGCTACGTGCACAAAGGGTATATAGAAAGAATAATATATTTTTCCCTGGTCTAGCAAAAGCATTGAAAGGATCCATGTTTTTTGCTCAGTCACGGCAAAAGGTGAAAAAAGTCTCACAAGATGGATTGCAGGCAATATTGCCCACGCACAGTGGGAGATGTCGGTACGATTATTTTAACGATGTGTAGGAACATGAGGCTTACCTAATCGGACACCTGATAAATGGAGACGACAAAATGCATGGAGGTAGTCTGTTTTACGTAAGATGATTCCAACATCCTAAAAACGCTCTTAATGACAATCATTTTCATTTTGAAAAGAGATAAAATCAATTGCTTCATATCTTTGAATTTGCGGTTCAACATGCAACCATATTTGCGCAATGCATGTCGTTTAATTTCAAATTATAGCATATTCTATTTCACCGTTTTGAGAGCAGTGGTGATGAAATAATTTACACAAAGTAAAGTGCCTGTCTGGGTAAGAACCTACGACCGACAACTCGTAAATCGCGGCCGTTACCACTGGGCCACCACTGCTCCTAATGCTCCAGCTCTAATGGACACTGCATCACAACGAAAGTCTTCAGTGCAATGACATTAGTATGACTAACAAAGTTTAGAAATAGCTAACATCAAAACATAGATACATAAAGCAATGAAAATGCAGTTTCATTACAACTATAACCTAAATGCAACATACAAATAACATTGTCACTAAAGTTCCTAAACATAGTTTTCACTAAAACATTTTATCTTCATTTCATTGTCAAGTTACACTGAAACGGCCTCGTAAAGCGTTGAAACTGATTCACAGAAGGAGAGTATAACAATAAATCTTGGATAATATTTATTTAGTAAATAGTTCATGGAGGATTTAGGTCGTTTATCCTTTTCCAGAGTTTTCATGAGGCCTTCGAGACATTACCGCAGATTTTCGGAGCCACCAACTGAGCTAAATTCAAAAAATTGCTATTTCTTACAAATATCACGCGTACTATGACCACCATAGAAGCTGGATTTGTCGACAGAAGCATAGACAAAATGACAAATAGAATATAAAAAATGATAGATCTCTTTAGAAATCTGTCTACAATCTGTCATTTTGTCTATTCTTCCGTCGACAAATCCTGTTTCTTAGTGCTTGGCCAGACTGGCAGCGCGGGGTGGGGAGCGGCGCGGGTGCGTTTTGCATATTGTCGTGTCCAGTGTTTGTCAAAATATAATACGGATGAAAAAGACTTATTTTTACTAGAAAAAAGCTCGAACTAGTTTGAGAACCTCGGTCCCTCCGTGCGGACCGCCCGCGCTCCCACTGCGGCCACTTGTATGAACGAGCAATGGCGTGAGTTGCCCACGCGCTCCCCACGCCGAGCAGCCCGGGCCGCTCACCGCGCCCGCGTGCCCACTATGGACGCTAGTTCTTATGTTTGAGCACGCCGCGCCGCGCCCGCCCCGCGCCCGCGCTGTCAGACTGGCCAAACTAATATTTTATCGTATTTGCTAATATTTTTCATATTTATTACACCTATTTTATAATTTATTTATTTCGGTAACTGCCCGTGACATCACAGCGGGCCCTATCAGAATACCAGCGTTGTGACATTTATTTTTTTAAATGTTGCAACATCATGCTGAGATAGGAGCCTTTTGGCCTCGTATAGGACTTTTTATTTTATTTTTCTTTTTATTACTTTGTTTTATATAACTTGGATTTTTTATTTATATTTTTTACTGTGTTTAGTTTAGTTTGTGATCATCCTATACGAGTCGCAATAAATACTTTTTCTTTCTTTCTTTCTTTCAAACACTAAGGTGGTTACGCTAAGCGTGCTGGTGACAAAAGAAAGAGATGGATTAATTTTAGAACTGCTAATCTAACACTCAAAGATCGCTTTTAGCGATAAGACCGCCCATTGTGTCACCCATTGTAAAGTTTCTATATTTATGCCTGTAATTTATATGGTGTACATAATAAAGAGTATTCTATTCTATTCTATTCTATTCTATTCTAACACATATCACATCACGCCTATAATCCCCGAGGGGTTAGGCGGAGGCGTGTCTATGTCTAGTTATGTTTAAGTCCCATGTAGTATATGGCGAGCCTATTGGCACCAACCGGGCGTACAAATCCTGACTCCTGCTAATTTACTTCATGTCAAATTGTTTTTATTGAAACAATAACAAAAAAATTGGCTATTAGCTGTTATAGAAAAAATATAAAAAAGTTCACATTCCAGTATTTCATTTTATCCATAATAAAGGGGGACAAATTACCAACATTTGACGATATGTGGCCAAGAATAAGGCTTAGTACATAACATTAAGATTTTGTGTCAATGAAAGTCTGCTAGACTTCTGGGCACCAATAAACGCCATCGTGAAATAAAGCTTTATAGACTCTGAAGACTTCGTCTGCAGATAAAGAAAAGACGAGATTTATACACTTTTATAATTTGGTTCAAAGTGATTGGGGACGAGATTTTTTGGGACAGTCGTTTCATGGATAGATTCTTTTTTAGATGTTCAAGAAAATAGGTCTCGGATTGTCGTTTAGCTTTAGATAAATCTGCCTATCTTTCTAGGCATTCTGTACCAATCTATATCTATATATACTAATAATAAAGCTAAAGAGTTTGTTTGTTTTTTGTTTGTTTGTTTGAACGCTCTAATCTCTGGAACTCTTAAACGTATTTAAAAATTATATTTGCGTTTGATAGCCCAATTCTTGAGAAAGATTATAAGCTATCACAACATCACGCTGTGACCCTTAGGAGCCGAGCAAAGAAGTTAAAACTTAAACAAATCGCTACGTGAAAATGAAATAATAACGCGGGTGGGGGATAATTTCACGCGGACGGAGTCGTGGGCAGAAGCTAGTGCTTTATAAAGTTTTAGTATGATATGTTTACTTAAAACGTCCTTTGCGAACGGATTAGTGGTTCCTAGTGTCGTATTATAGCCTTAAAATTATTACGGGAAGAAAGAACTCTTTACACAGAGAACTTTTTACATTGAAATCACATAGCTTAGCATGATTTTAAAGTCTGTAAGACATTGTTTAAGCTGCTAGACTTATCAGTCAAGCACGATCAACAAAAAAACAACCCTGAACTCGTCTTTTTAAGCAAATCTCTCTGAACGCCTGATTGACACTTCCCGTGATCCAAGGGCTGGCTTTTACCTTGGCCAGAGGCTAAGCATTGCCATACAACGTGGTAATGCCGCCAGTCTCTTGGGTACATTACCAGTCGACAGCGATGAGGATGAATTTTTCGACACTATATTTGTTTGTGAATAGTTCTAGGTAAGTTAGGGTATCATTTTTTTAAATTAATTAATTAGGTATTAGTTGTTATTTACTTTAATATTTATGTGCATTCATTTACATGATGTTGTTAAATTGAAATAGTAAAACAAAAACCCACAAAAAATATGACAATATACAAGAACTTATTTAAGATACCGAACAAAAAACTAGCAGTCAGACCAGAGCTAGCAAGTAAATTAAAGTCTTAGACAATACGGGTTACGGTAACAAGCAAATTAACTTGCAGCGCTATTTGCAATGTTATTTCAGCGCTGTTATTTTTCAGGCGACGCTTTATACAGCTTATAAAGCGCTGTATAAAACAAGGGAGCTTTCTTTTTTGCACTAGTGATTTCTTGCGACAATTGTTGGCAATAGTTTTTTTAATTAAAAGGAATTGTTTTTTTAATCAAACCTTAAACAAAAGGGCTTCTTGTCATGTATAATGGTCATGAATTAATAACAGTGTTAAAAGGATCTTTTAAAACTTGAATGACATTGACAAAGGGCGTCATTGTTAAGCATATCAGCCTATAATGTTCTGACACAGTATCTGTTGGGTCACAGGCCTCCTCTTGGTGAGAGGGAGTGGGCCGAAATCCGCTACGCGGGCCCTGTGCGGGTTGTGAAGATATGTGTCATGTCTTCGAATTTTTGGTTCTAGGACATGCCGGTTTCCTCACGATGTTTTCTTTCACCGTTTTGAGAATAGTGGTGATGAGATAATTTACACAAAGTAAAGCGCCTGTCTGGGTTTGAACCTACGACCTACAACTCATAAGTCTCGGCCGTTACCACTTGTCCACGACTGGTTGGTTGTTGTTTTACATTTACGAAATTGGTTTGTTAAATTATATTAAAAAATAAAGATGACGGCGTTAGTTCCAATTTTGGCCGCGCGCCGAATGATTCTTATACAGGTATACCCACTGTATTGTCGTCAACATTCAGTAGGGTTTTCAATTTATATTATTTTCTCTATAAAGCGAAACGTACAAACACGTGTACCTACACGTATCGTATAAACTCTTTATATTATTACTATTATAATACCAAAATAAAGACGAAACCAACCACAATATGATTCAATTATATGTATGTGAGAGAGTCAACACAGCGAATAAAGCTAAAATAAAATCTAATAATAAGTGACCCGAACATTTGCACTCCAGTTCCCCGAATGCCGGTTTATTTATAGCGAAAATTCTTTTGAACGGTTTCGATATTCGTAAAAACTGACCGATTTACTGGCACTAGTGATTGTGTTGAGTTATAACTTATATCTACCAATATTGTTTAGTTATAACTTATGCCTATTGCGTTTGGTTATAACTTATTCCGATTGCGTTTTGATATAACTTATACCATACTTTTCCTGTGTTTAACAAAACATCATCAGTCAAAAATGTTAAAACTGCTGCACTGCTAGGACTCAGGGGCCCGTAACCACATGTCTTTGAATTTTTCCTATATAAAGCAGAGCAGTTCCTATATAAAAATCTAAATGTTAACAGACCATTCTAACTTTTATCTCATATGTATTTGAGATAAAAGTTAGAATGGTCTGTAAAATACAGGTCCTGGGCATGAGTGTACTGCGACAAAGGAGCAGATAGGCAGACAGCCCTCATTATTAATGCATAGTTCTAAATTAACCTCAGTCTACAGGCTGAAACGAGGTTGAATTTTAAAGTCGGCAGTCGATATTAAAACAAATGTAATTGTGTACATTTAATAATAAAACAAATGTCAATGTTCGGCTCTACTCATGTTTATAAATATTTTAGTTAAAACATTCTGTGTTAATTCCTTCATGCATTGTTCTTATAAATAGTATTTTATGAAATGTTAAAATATAAAAATTTTTGAAATTTCACAATGCAACATAAACACAATACGAGCCCTATCGAGGAGTACTGGCTTCTAAACCAGGCCATATAACGAGAGCCCCGAGAGATGTTGGTCGAGGCTTATACGAGTAGCTATTACAACAAGTGGCATATCGGTGTGTTATTATTGAAGTGAAAATTTCTTTACGCGCACTGAACCGTCACGGTCGTGTCAGTGACGTTAAAACTGAAAGCCAATTCTCGTAATTTAAAACGTTCAAAATCTAGTCGCAGTCTCACCTCGGCGACAAACAAATGTCAAAAACTTGTCAAAATGTATGGAAATTCGAGGTTTTTTTGACAGATTGAGACTGAGATCAGACTGCGAACGTTCTTAAAATTACGAGAATTGCCCCTCTGGTATACTCAGCTCGAACCGGTCGGTGACACTGAATCGCGTATACTCGGGATTGAATCGCGTTTACTCGGCTCCAGTCGTAAGTTTTCACTTCTCTCGTGTGCTCATATGCACACATTCTCTTTTATTATTATAGCTAGCATGTACTGTCCCACTGCTGGGAAAATGGCTCCCTCCATTTTTTCCATAGGTCCCGGTTCTGCTCTACTTTGTGCCAATTCCCAAGGAAGACATTCAAGATATGCGTTCCTTTGACAAAATAAAAAATGATAACATAACAAAATAAACCATCACGCCTGTAATTCCCGAAGGTTTAGGCAGATGTGGATGTACCTATAGTACACCTTTACATACACATATATACCCTATAGGCCGACCGCTTAACTGAGACGTTGCCTGAGGTAGCAGCGCGGTGAGGGAGGGGTGTGGTGACGTGATGCGAGAGCTCAATGATACGTCAACTTGTGATCGCTATCACCCCTCCCGCACCGCGCAGCTACCTCAGGCAACGTCTCAGTTAAGCGGTCGGCCTAGTACATACATTGCACCATTTATGTTTAATGCATAGGCATAATCGGCCTATAGTGTTCCCTCTACTGGGATACAGGCCTCCTCTCGGTGAGAGGGAGTGGGCCGTAATCCATCTCGCGGGCCCAGTGCGGGTTGGTAGATGTCACATGTCTTCGAATTTTTAGTTCTAGTACATGCCGGTTTCCTCATGATGTTTTCCTTCACCGTTTTAAGAGCAGATGTCATGAAATTATTTACACAAAATAAAGCGCCTGCCTGGGTTCGAACCCACAACCTATGTATATACAACTCGTAAGTCGGGGCCGTTGCCACTGAGTCACCACTGCTCGCGATAAAAATGAGATGGCTGTATTTATAATAAGGCTATTTCAACTCAAGTTATCATTGTAAGATCAAATTATTAGCAAGATACCTTAAAAGATAATGAAATGAGTAGTTAACGTGGCAGTTTTATTTGAATTGCGTGTGTTAAAATATATGGGTCGTACAGTTAGAATTATAGGCATATTAACCTTTTGGATTTATTGCCGCAGCAGTTGTGTTTCAAGATTTATCAAGATGATATAGATTAATTAAAAGAGAGAGATATGGAGACTATGGAGAGAAAGAAAGAGGTTTTTTTTTGTAAATCCTACCAATAATATAAACGCGAAAGTTTGTGAGGATGGATGGACGTTTGTTACTCTTTCACGCAAAAACTGCTGAACGGATTTTGATGAAACTTTACGGTAATATAGCTTATACATCAGAATAACACATAGGATACTTTTTATCCCGATGTTCCCACGGGGTTGTTATTTATGCGGCTGAAACCGCGGGGTGCTGCTAGTTGTTTAAAAATAGATTTTTATCTTTTGGTAATGTTTATAGCATTTATGCAATCCAAAGCACACGGTTTACATGTAAAACTTAATTCAGTCGATCTTTTTTGTGAAAATCTCATCGTGAAAACTTAGGTGAAGTGAGCTTCAAGTGAACTGTCATGACATGTTGTGAAAAACTGTCCGTCAAACTGCGTTAAATCAGGGTGCGCCACAGAAGCAACAAGATTTTCTCACAACAGTAATTTTAGGTTATATTTAGAAAATTATTTTGGACGGTACGTAAATAGTTGAGGTTTGGTATACTGGGCTGTCACTAACTACTCTAGTCTCTAAAAATATTAAATTTTCTAACTCGGCATACTTCAATCCGTCAATAACTGCTACATTCATACCATACCTACGCTCGCGCCATTTTGGAGGGTTTTTGAACAGAAGGCCAATTCTCGTAATTTAAAATATTCAAAACCTAGTCGCAGTCTCATCTCGGGGAGAAACAAATGTCAAAAACTTGTCAAAATGTAGGGAAATCAGAGGTATTTTTGACAGATTGAGACTGAGATCAGACTGTGAACGTTCTTAAAATCACGAGAATTGCCCCTCTGTTATTTTACTACTTATAGCTGGACACTTTTTCAACTTTCCCCCCCCTATGAGACGGTTCTCCTTACCTCTACCCTCCATATGCTAAGGATTGACACTAGTGATAGCCCACTTCACCTAAGTATTCACGATGAGATTTTTACAGAACAGCACTACTGTATCATCATCATCTACTTAGCCTTTTCCCAACTATGTTGGGGTCGGCTTCCAGTCTAACTGGATGCAGCTGAGTATCAGTATTTTACATGTAGCGACTGCCTATCCGACCTCCACAACCCAGTTACTGGGTAATACGAAACCCCTTGGTAAGACTAGACAGCAATACTGTATACTGTGTGTATGTGATATTCTTTTACAAAATTTTATAGCAAAAAATGGTTTTTAAAGAGTGAATAACGACATAAATTAGGACTTACACACATTTCACATTTTCATAACGACACACGACACTCCATTCAACCACACATATTTTTGCGTTTTAAATTGCTTGTAGGTAGGTACTAAAAGTTTGACAGCCAATTTCTAAGCCGCCATGTTTGTTACGAGCTGGGGCAACTTTTTATGACAGATAACTATATGACTTTATGCTACTGACGCCAAAAACTCTAGCCAAATGTACTGTGAATTTTCCGTCAGTGTATTAAACGCTTAAGGTGAATGCGCAGTGGTAGACCGCGAAATTCAAATTTTCTTAAGTTTTTTGCAATTTGCAGGCCAGTGTCAGGTTGTATCTTGATCAAAATTTGATTCGCGACAATAACAGGTACGTATTTATAGAATTATAATCATTAGAATCATTAATACATCTTTCTAAGTTAGAGTTGTACCACTAAGCAGTTTTCCATAAGAGATTTGTTGTCGTAGTACAAATCTAACTTAGAAAGATGTATTAATGATTCTAATGATTATAATTCTGTAAATACGTACCTGTTATAGTCGCGAATCAACTTTTGATCAAAATACAACCTGACACTGATCTGAAAATTGCGAAAAACGTAAGTAAATTTGAATTTCGCGGGCTACCCTGGCACTTCCCCCTTAATAAATGTGTTTAAAAATATTTGAACCAAAAATAGCACAGCGTTGCGTGTTTACAAGTTATTAAGCATAGCGCACACGAGCTTACGGAGAATGATTCCAAATACCGGATCACGTAATACAAATAGGTATAGTGCATGTAAATAGGGCACTAAATTTTCTTAAATTACGTCCAATTTTAACGATAACTGCTAAATTATTTTAAAAATAATTGAAAACTAAAACTAGCGAAATGACGTGACTAGGATAGTTAAATTAAGGCAGTTTATTTTTCGCGACTTGATCGTTTTTATGGCTGTTTCAGACATTATTGTAAAGCAATTTTTACTTCTTTTTTACTGCGTATAGGTAACATTATATAGTGAGCTTTCCAAAATAAGTCGCGTAAGTAAAATCGTCTCCCAGTTTAGTGTCTGACATAACTTGTCGACTACTTAATAAATAAACTTCGTAATAAATGACGAAGAGGTTGGCAATATTCCAAATACTTCTATTTTTCTGTAATGTTGTTATCGACATCATTTCGGTGTTCACTCGACGACATATCAAAACTATACATATCAAGAGCAAGCCCATTTAGCAATAAAAAAAATAAACTATACAACTACTTAATACAGCATAATCAGCCTATAATGTTCCCACTGCTGGGACACAGACTTACTCTCTGTGAGAGGCAGTGGGCCGTAATCCGCCACGTGGGCCCAGTGCGGGTTGACAGATGTCAACAAGATCGAGTTTGGATATTTTATAAAATAATGTTTTATTCAAACGCCAACCTTGTATCTCAGACACCTCTGACGGGGAAGGAAAACGTCGTGCAGAAAATTGGACTTAATATTCCGAAGTCGCTTACAAGAGGAAGTTACTGGGATGATTAATGGTCGTATCTTCTCTGTATGAGAAGGGGATTATGTCCTTCAGTGTGACAGTAACAGGTTGATATTACTTACTATTCTATCAACAAACCTGTGACCAGCACCCTAATTGCGTAACACACTATCAATCGGAATCAGAATCATTTTGAAGCAAATTCCTAATCCATTGCTTCATAAGTTCGAAAAGTTTGTCTGCTCGACACGTAAATAACGCAATGAATGTTGTTGAACTGTCAAAATGACACAGATTCCGATTGATAATGTGTTACGCAATTGCCCCGCAGGCCCTGATAAAGAGGGGTCCTTCCCCAAAAATTAGGCTATCAAATGCAAAAATAAATTTTCTAATCCGACTGGCAGTTTCAGAGATTAACGCGTTCAAACAAACAAACTTAACTCAACAAATTAATCACAATAAGAGGCAAAAACTAGAACAGATAATAATAATTTTAAAAAGAATCGTAATGTAAACTGAGGACATGAGTTCAGGTATCTACCTGAACTCATGTCCTCAGTTTATATCGACTTCTAAATCTGACTCTTACCGTCGTGTTTGCCATAATTAAAACAACGTAAACTGTAATCAAACTTAAGTCTTGAATAATAAACATTATTCTAAAATAATACGGATGTATTTATATCCTTCTCAACAACTCGGATTTCGACGAAAATAAATACGGAATACAGGATGCCACCAACGATAATATTTTGTCTGTTTGTCCACGGGGAAATAACAAGGGTGCAAGAAGTAAGAATATTCCATGGATTTAAGATATTATGTTAATAACAGCAGTGCATTTATTTATTGAGCTATGAATATTCATAAAATAAACATACACGAATGAATATTCATAAAGTGAACATAAACGAGCAGTGGTGGCCTAGTGGTAACAGCCCCGACTTCCCGACTTAAGAGGGTCGTGGGTACGAACCCAGTCAAGGAGAGGAGAGGTCGAGGGGCTCGGTATCGAGACCCCTCCGTGCCTCGGAAAGCACGTTAAGCCCTTGGTCCCGGCTGTCAATCATGGATCTTTGACAGTCGTTACGGGTAGTCAAAAGCCCCAAAGTCTGCCAACCAGTCTTACCAAGGGGTATCGTATTACCCAGTCACTGGATTGTGGAGGTCAGATAGGCAATCGCTCCATGTAAAATAACGGTTAGACTGGAAGCCAACCCCAACATGGTTGGGAAAAGGCTAGGCAGATGATGACAAACTGTTGAAATCATAATTTATCGTGCTTGCATTTACATAAAAGTAAAAACATGACAAACATTTCCTAAAGCTTCAGAATATTTGAAGCCGATTTGAATCCCTTTCGTAGTCTCAGACAATGAGATTACATCCCAAAAACGTAAAAGTAAAGTAAACCTCATTTGTGTAAAAGTTTTTTCGCACTATCTAATGGGGGTTCTGATGGGCTCTTTTGCAATGTTTTCGATAACTTACATAACATACATAATCAACGTATAATGTTCCCACTGCTGGGACACAGGCTTCCTCTCTTCGAGAGGGAGTGGTCTTATAATCTGCCACGCGGGCCCAGTGCGGGTTGGTAGATGTCACATGTGTTCGAATTTTTGGTTTTAGGACATGCGGCCATAAGTTTCCGAATATGATTTTGATATTGTAGTAGAAAGTGATCTTTGATATTTTTTCTGGACATTATTTACAGTTATATTTGATTCTGTATAGACCACGGGAGCAGCGAAAATAGTAGACAAATACTACGAAACTATTTACTAAAACAAAAACCAAATGAAAATTCGGTAACATTATCAAACTAGCTTTTATATTTACAGCAATATAAGTAGTGTGTTAATAATTGTTTTCAACGCAAAACTTCGCGATTATGTATGTGTGAAAAAGCAGTAAACATTTCCTTGAAGCAAAACACTTTATGCTCATTACAATAACCTCCGTCGTCACCTACATATAAACACAAGGTAAGGTTTTATTTGATCTACACGGTGAAAATATAACTAACATCACGCCTATAACACTCGAAGGGTTAGGCAAAAGTGTATTTTAGTAGACCCACATTTCGTCATGTTTCAGTCCCATGTATGTAAAAGAGGACGAGCCAATTTAAGGCTTACTGCCAGACCTTCTACACAAGCAGCCTGTGGGCCAGCTACTCGCGGAAAACAATGGACGCCCTGAGAGTCCAATATAATAACAGCTTCAGAATGCTTTTGGGGCTGCCGCGCTTTTGTAGTGCCTCTGGCATGTTCGCTCAGGCGCGCGTTAATGACTTCCACGCTATGGTGAGAAAAAAAACGGCGTCGCTATTGGAGAGAGCGCGATCAAGTCCTAATAGTATTCTGAAGATGTTAGTGGACAAATTTAATTCACCGATAATGAATCACTTCATGCAGGTGCTGGTTAGGCAGGAGTGATTCATTCCATCCGGTGAATTTATAAAAATATTAGATATGGTAGCTTAGTATTTAGTTATAAGTATAACACACTGACATAGCTTTTAAGTTTGTATCTAACTCACTAACAAAATATGGATCATTGTTGTCTCAAATAAATAAATTTAATTTAATTAATTTAATTACTCTCAGCCGTGCACAAATCCAGACTCCGGGCTGCTACTGAGAAATTCCAAATGGAAAAACCGCAATAACACTTTGTCCGACCCGGGAATCGAACCTAGGCCCTCAAGCTCAGCAGTAGTGTTTGCTAACACTAGACCAACGAAGCAATCAAATAGAGCTAAATAAACGAATTTATATGTTAGCGGCGGTTTTAGAGACTATCGCAGAAAAGAAAGTTTTTATTTATTAACTTTTAGTAAGCAAAAAGAGCTTCGATTCCTGTTTTTAAGCTTTTAGTGACAATTATCCGGAAATCATAAAACCTTTTTCGTTTTTCTGTCTCAATATAAAAACTTACTTTATACAAATAAACACAATATACCTATTTATAAATCAAACGATACTTCTAGCATAAGCCAAGGTTGGAACCAAGTTTGCCGTTTATAAATATATTCTTATAATTTAAATTAATGCATGTTGTATGAAAATTGTAATAATTATACTAAAAGATTGAAAATGTTGTACTGTTCTTGTTAAGCTTAGGGCGATAACGACTGGGGCTTAAGTTATTTTTAAGTGACAGGTAAGTAATACGCAGTGTTATTACGCATAAAATTAACTAGAAGCATATTTAACATCGTTGATATATTTTATATTTTTGTGGCGGGACATGCGAACTACGCATCATACTGACGTCACGCAAAATCCTGCATCGCGCAAGCGGAGTTTATCGAGCGATATACAACATCCCGACATCAATCGTCGGGCAGTAGCCCACCAGACACAACACGTCTGGTCGGAGGATCCATGCTTTTCTATGGAGAATGAGTAAACTGTACACCCTGTTCCTCATACCCCTATATTTCCTTTGAAAAAGAAGGGAAACGACTTCAACAAAGAGTATGAAAACGCCTACATTACAAGATGAGCGTAATCCTCAAGCTATATGATAAAAATTAGATGATTGATTGATTGCTGATTGGATAGTACCAACAACTTTTACCAAGTGGTGGTATCATATTACCCAGTAACTGGGTTGTGGAGGTCAGATAAGTAGTTGCTCTATGCAAAGTACTGGTATTCAGCTGCATCCTGTTAGACTGGAAGCCGACCCCAACATAGTTGGGAAAAGGCTAGGCAGATGATGATAAAAAGGGGTCGAGAATTAGCTTGGAGAGCTGATTGTCCCCGTGAGCTGTAAAATAAATACATTCTTTGCTAAAAATAATTATCATAATATTAATTTAAACAACGCCTTTTGTGATTCCGTTAATAAAAGAGCGCGGAGCTCTTATAGTACTATACCGACCTCTATAACTATAGGCTTTTACCGCAATTTTGATCACATTTTCAGCTTACGATAGAGTACGTTCAACCTGACAGGATTGTACTCGGTACGAACCTAACTGATTGAAGGTATTATACGCTCCGAAACCGTAGAGTAATAGCGTGATTATGAACGCGTTCAGTGCGGGTAGTACTAGCTTCGGCCCGCGACTTCGACCGCGTGAAATTTTTTGTTCTCCCGACCCACCCCGTCGCATCGCATCGCCTGCTCATGCTTTTATTTCGTTTTCGCTTAGCGTTCTTTCTTTTAGCTCGGCTCCTAATAGCCCTAGCGTCATGTTAAATATCCTATAACCTTCCTTAAAAAACAAGTGTCAAATTCAATTTTTCGGACGGGCAAATTCATCAGGAGTGAAGACAACTATTAAATTGTGGTGTCACTCAGTCTTAATTCGGGCCCGAACTAATCATACGTCCGTAAGTGATACGGAGTAGGATATATGCCCGTAACTTTGGCGGAAACCCCCTGAGATTAGCGCGTTCAAACACACAAAAAACAAACAAACACTTCAGATTTATTATTAGGTCAGATTATTTATTTTCTATGTCCAGACGCGAGGAAACCAAGCTATTACAATCTGTCAAATTTCTTTAATAGATTTTCAACTTTATCGCTACGGTTCAAGGTTGATTGGGAAAATTTGACAGTTTCGGGTAGCTGCGGCGTCTGTCCATTGACCGGATCAAAAATGCATTGAATCTTCTTTTTTTGCCATGTAAAACAATAGCTGAATAACTAAAATCCTATCCAGTAATCCTTTCACATAAAATATAATATAGTTAGAGTAAGGTTATAAGGCCACTTGTACACGGTACGGTTTCATTACGGTGCAGCGTATAAACCGCGCCGTAGAAAAAACGTGTCTATCAACAAGCTTACATAGTGACCCATACAACACTGACAAACCTTGCCTACACACGGTGTATAAACCACGCCGTAGAAAAAACGTGTCTATCAACAAGCTAACATAGTGATCCATAGAACACTGAAAAACCTTGACTACATACGGCGTATTAACCGCGCCGTAGAAAAAACGTGTCCGTGTACTAGCTTACATACATCCATACAACACTGACGATCATGCCTCCACAAGGTGAATAAACCGTAGTTTTTCACGGCAAGAAAAACGTGTGTGTACAAAGGGCCTATAAAACACGATTTCCCTACTATATCTATTAAAATAGACAATATTATAAATCTAAAATTGACAGGAGCGATTGAAAATAAACGATCGTTCAAAATAAATGGTTCAGGGGTAGTGACAATTGAACTGTGCCAATAAGCTGATCCGCATGTGAGCTTCGTAGTATAGATTTGTGGAGACATAAATCATTTTGAGATAGATAGATAGATGAGATAAGTCTTTATTTGCCTTAAACATGATATAAAGTTGTTTCAGTCTGGTTTTGTTACAATGTCCACATGTTTAGCTATGCAGAATTTTGTATCAATTGCATGTAAAATAATTAATACACGAGTTAAAGGTGAACTATACAATCTCTGAGATTAATTTTTAATACCTTTTTTTTATGGAAGGGAAATCATCTAATGACCCCTCCCGCTCTGGGTTTAGCGGAAGGGAGTGTCAGATTCTTACTGACTAAAACCCACCCGTATTCCTTCCTTAGCCCTTTATGTTCCGGGCAGCGGTAACCTTTTCGGACAATCCCGCTGCTCCGGCAGGCTTCGGCCCTAACGACATCTCTTTGAGGCGCGCGTGGAACACATACACGCCGTCCGGCACGGGCCTGGTCCTGATCGAACGGTGAGCTACCCATTACTCTCTGTCCGCAGGCCCGCAACTACCCGCTCATGTTTCGATCCCGTGGGAACATCGGAATAAAAAGTATCCTGGTTATAAACTATCTCTGTGCCAAATTTCATCCAAATCCGTTCAGTAATTTTTGCGTGAAAGAGTAACTAACATCCATCCATCCATCCTCACAAACTTTCGCGTTTATAATATTAGTAGGAAGTAGGATATATACGAGTACATCTATACTAACCCCCTTACTAATAAACGTTGTATAGCGTCTGTATAGTTACACAACGCTTTGTCTTCTTCTTTCGAAAGTCAAATTACTGACGACTGAAAGAGAGAAGCCGGTGAGTAACTATTCGTCTGATATAATACGTTTATTAGTAAGGGGGTTTTTTAGTCACGTGTGTTTTGATATCTAGGGACCTTGTGTTGTATGGGGGGTTGATTTAACACTTGATACGAATATTTTATTATAACATGTTCCAGTACTGGACTATACATGTTACAGTGATAACCTAATCGCGACTCTATAAATAAATTCTTTTGTAATACCTTTTTACCGCCAATCCCAACACCACACTAGAAAGTGGCTACTTCCGCCAATGAACACCTAAAAAACCGGTCAAATGTGAGTCGGATTCGCGCACCGAGGGTTCCGTATAAAGTAGGTAGGTATGTAAATAGTTTATCACGGGTTTTTTTATGTGATGTAACTACAAATTTACGGTTTTCGGATTTTTTCCTTTACTTATGCTACATGACATTGCTTCTTGCCAAAGGAGATGTTTCAAAATGTATGGAGCCTGGGCCAGGTCCTTGTACACTATACTTAAAAATCGGGAAATTCATTTAAAATAGTTCTCAACTGTCCAATTACTTTGAAATGGCTTGGTTTGCTGGTAAACGCAAGAAATTACACTTGAAATTGCAACACACAACAAAAACCCGTCATGGCGGTAAGCTGTCATTTTGATTGATTAATGACGTTTGACATGTTTATTTCTGAAGAATTGACACTGTTGTGACAGCTGACAGTTCTGTTTCTATGATCAATGGTCGATCTATGGTTTACTGTCATTGTTTTTAAGCACAGAGTAACTAAATCGGTGAGACGCCATATTGAAAGTCGATAAAAATAATTGATAAATATCAATTCACTACCACAACAGTATACATTTAATTGAATTATCTGTATTTTTCCCGAATTCTACGGATTTTTCTCTTTTTTTTGAGTTACTGTACATAGACCTGGCCCATTTTGAAACATCTCCTTTCATGATTCTAGGTCAACGGGAAGTACCCTATAGATTTCGATTCCGGAACTTAAATGCCCGTATCTTTTGATTGCGTTGACTTAAATGTTTGATTTTTTTCACTACTTCAAGGGAGGACAGCCCTGAGTATTTTATATTAATTTAAACTTGATAACTCCTTGTTTTCCTGAGGAAAAAGGGTCTTGACAGACGGACAGTCAGGCGGACACCGAAGTGATCTTATAAGGGTTCCGTTTTTCCTTTTGAGGTACGGAACCCTAAAAATCCAAGGCTAAATACAAATTTGAAAAGCCTTATGTCCCAGTTACTTCCAGTAACAACGCCAGGTGATCGCCATCTCTTTAAATACCCACACAACCCAGTTACTGGGTAACACCCCTTGGTAAGACTGGTTTTCAGAAAATAGATTTCACAACTATCTGCCTTTTTTTATTGCTGAATGTGCCCACTCTTGACCTCGATCACGTCTGATGGTAAGCGATGGATTAGGTCTATGATGGAACGAGTGCGCCTAGAAGATGCCTAAGACGCTGGACCTCCCACGCATCGACGAAATACAGCAGGTTGCTTGACGCCGGACTCCGGTGGGAGGATGGTCGCAAACCAGGCGGGCGTTAGCCCTACCACCGCAAAGGGAAGAATTGGCCAGTCAAATAAGGTGTTGAGTGTGACTGTCCAGGATGCGCCGAGCGCTCGGTTCAGTTGAGTAACTGGCGGAACAAACTGCGCTACACGAGGAGGCTTATTCATACATTCCAAAATTTAATTAATTACTACTTCCAAGCATTCCTTTACTAACCATAAATTGACTTCATTAAAGTATATCAGAAACTATTTACAGAATACTATTACCGACAGGACTATTCCTGAAACCGAACATTTCAGAGCCCCCACGAAGTTGGCAAGTACATTCATTATATCGGCGAGGCAACCATGTCTAATTTATCTTTCTATCTTGCTGATCCAATGTCTAACTTGGACGACCTTGGTTGTTTATTATTATTTTACTTTTTATTCCTTAATCGAGGTCGAAGCTTGTAGAAAAATTGGATCTATTTAAGAAGGTTCTTGTCTAAGGCTGTCTGGGATCATTAGCAAGGGAATTTGACAAATTGTGAGAAAAAAACATTGACCAAGTAAAGATGATGTACAGACGCCAGCACATCAAGCTACTACAATCTGTCAAAGTTATTTAATAGATTTTCAACTTTATCACTAGAGCATAAGGTTCAAAGTTGATTGGGAAAATTTGACAGTTTCGGGTCTGTACCACCCGTGTGAGGTACTTCGTGCGTAGAGTTAACTCGTGTATGAATTAATATGTATCCGTCCAATTGGAATATGAGAGTAAAGGAACTGATAGACGCCAGCACATCAAGCTATGATGTGCTGGCGCCTGTACAGTCGACCAAGCTGTTTGCTGTTTGTGTAGATAAGGCAAACATGTGGCCAGGATTGTTCCGGAATATAGCAGTTCATGGATATAATACGACAGTGGCTCCCCTGACTTCATCTATCATCAGAAGACAGTCACCACGCAACCTTCGATGCGACGCTACGATACAGCTGATAAGCTACAATTATTCTTATTATACAGAACACAGTGCAGGCAGCAAGATGGCAGTGGGGGGGGGGGGGCTGGCGGGATTCTATAGTTTCTGGCTACTCTCATGGGAAAAAGGCATGAGTTTATTTCATTTAATTTAATTTATGTACAAGTATATAAAAAGGGAGGGGAAATAATCAAAGGGCATCAAAAAACTCGTCCGCATCGCTGTCAACAGGAAACGTGCCCAAAAGGCTGGCAGCATTGCCACGTTGTATGGCAATACTTATTCTTTGGCCAAAAAATAGGCCAGCCCTCTGGTCACGATTAAGGAGGTCATTATTTTAAGACCGCTTTTAAATATTGTAAATATTTTGATTTGTAAATATATGAAGTATCTATTTAATTTATTCATAAATCAATTTACATTGTGTTGAAGGTATACACATGCAATTTAAATACAAAGAACTATGAATGATTTTAACATTCCAAGTGTAATTCAAAAGTGCCAAAGAGTTTTAAATATAAAGTCAAACAGGTTTAAATATGATGTCAAACAGTTTTCAATAGAATGTCAAACAGTTTTAAATATAATGTCAAAAGATTCTAGAATATTATATATAGATTATTCATTTATTATTACGAGTATACAGACAATCTAAATATATAAAAGAGGAAATGACTGACTGACATATCAACGCACAGCCCAAACCGCTGGGTCTAGAGATTCCAAATTTGGCACGTACGTTTCTTATGAGGTCTAGGGGTGCACTAAGAAAGGATTTTTCAAAATTCACCCCCTAAGAGGGTGAATTTGGGGGGGTGAAATTTCACGCGGACGAAGTCGCGGGAAGAAGCTAGTTTTCTAATAAAAAGGCTTTTAATTTTGTTTCAAACAATGAGTATGTAGAAAATAGTACTTCTCTACACACAAACATAACTCCACAATCCACATTCACACGCCTCAGCATCTTTCTCTAATTGGAATCCACATGGAACTAGGATCGTCCAGTCAAAAAATTTCAAACAAAAAGATTCACCAGTTGTTACAAAATACCGCGCGCATAAAACAAAATTTCAACCGTAAACTTATGACATTAAGGTTTAATATAACAAAAGTGGGATTATAGGAAGTTTTCGTAATATGGACAGAAGTTAATGGCTCTGTGCCAACAATAACGGATAGCCGGCTCGCCTGTGCGAAATTATGCCTTTATTACACGGCAACAGATATTCTATAAAGTTTTTGATATTATTACTCGTAACTATAGTTTTATGGGTTTATTTTTATCGTTATGTTGTTGGTCATACTAGGTCATATAGGCAGTCACTCCATATAATATATTGGTATTCAGTTGCATCCGGTTAGACTGGAAGCCGACCCCAACAAAGTTAGGAAAAGGCTAGGCAGGTTGTTTGTTAGTCATACTAATATCATTGCACTGAAGACTTTCGTTGTGATGCTGTGTCCATTAGACCTGGAGCATTAGGAGCAGTGGTGGCCCAGTGGTGATGGCCGCGATTTACGAGTTGTCGGTCTTAGATTCTAACCCAGACAGGCGCTTTACTTTGTGTAAAGTATTTCATCACCACTGCTCTTAAAACGGTACACAATATTTCCAAGACATGTGACATCTCTCAACCCGCACTGGGCCCGCGTGTTTGTTACGGCCCACTTCTTCTCACAGAGAGGAAGCTTGTGTCCCAACAGTGGGAACATTATAGGCTGAATACGACGGACGACGGACGATACGTATTTAACGAGAAAATAAGTTCCAGGCTCAGTTCTAGCTTGATAGCTCCTCAATCCATGCGGACACAAATTTAAGCGTTCATTTAACTAGTCTAAATAATATCCGGCTATACTGAAAGCCTTCCCCTCACTACTGCGGAAGATCCTAAGGGTCTTAACTCAATCAACGCGCCTCGTAAGCGAATTGTTTATCACAGCAAGATGTTATTTCAACCACCTGTTAAAGCCGATACCAGGAAAATGAGATAATAATAAACGATGTAATACTGAAAAATAAATCTATACAACATCTAGGAGTTGAGTCACATAGGTTATTTATGGGGGTCGATTTTCACCGCTTACCAAATCGCCTTCAAGCCAAATCGCCACCCAATTAACACAGGTCAATTAAAATCGCAGGTGACTAGTTCATTTTGCATCAAATTTTCCACCTTCATGAGACGGGCGATTGCCTGCGACTGAGCATTTTCACGATCGATTTTAGTCACCCGCCGCATGCGATCTGTCGCCACACGACAAAAGTCGAAAACTACTCTACCTAGTACGTTGCGTTTTTTGTCACCTGAGGCCTAGCCGAATTGCCATTTAGACAGTCTGTGGCTATAGTCACCTGTGTAAAACCCGTATTACACAGTGAAATATATATCGAGAAGAAAAAAAAACATTAAGAAAAAGCCGAGAGAAAGAGTAATAAGTTGTAGTTATCAATCGACAAAGCTTATACCAGGCATTTCACTTGAGTAAATGATAATGATAATCTAAAATCAGTTAACGACAATGGCCACAATAGGTAAAGTAAGGGAAATTAATTGTTTATCAAATTGACTAACAAACGAAAAATTCATATCACGACTCTCATTCTTTGACAGATGTATGAAATGGCTTATCCTCATCGTCATCTTTGGCAATCTTGTTCCAACCACTGCCAAATATAGGCCTCTTCCCTTTTAAAAAAACACAAATCTACAACAGGCTATAATACGGTAAATTGACTTAGGCTGGAAAATTTGCTTTAAGATGCTCCCTCACCTGGAGCGTTCGCCTGTAACATTTCAGATCCGATTTTGAACATTTAGTTGATTCAGTATCAAAATATTACACATTGTATTGTAGCGGTATCTACAACACCACATGCGAACAACGCGTCATACTGACGTCACGCAAAATCCTGCATCTCGCAAGCAGAGTTTGCCGCGCAACTAGCATAGATACAAACGACCAGACATGAATCATCGGGCAGTTGCCCGCCAGACACGACACCCGTCTGGTCGTAGGATCCTCCCTTTTCTATGGAGTATGAGTGAACTTTACACCCTGTTCCTCATACCTCTATAGTATCATCAAGTTGCGCACTGTAATGCTCGACTCTGTGACGTTACATTACAGGTGAATGCTCCAAGTACTCCAATCTTTTACAATTAATTTCCCTTACTTTATCTAGTGTTACCATTGTCATTAACTGATTTCAGATTATTATATCCTATTTATATCAAAGGTAAAATTATCTAGCATACGCGTAAAGTGCTTTTACTACGACAATCTCCACCATTTACTGACTAACGACAAAACTGGGCTACATTAAAATACTAGTACGGTTTCACAGTTCTAACTAAACAAACCTGACCTTAGCAATTTTAAAAGTCGTTTGTTTTAAGTAGTCATTAAAACCTAAAAGCTAGCTTTAAAGCTGAACTGAGTCAATAACAAGCGTTTGAAAATAAAACTGTTTTGTTGACTAACTCCGTTCTACCAAAACCTGTTCTTTATGGAACTTCTTAATCTAATTACCCTCAACCATAGATACTCCCGAAAGCCAATGTTTACAATATCAGCCCGCGAGAAAAACAAAGAGACAATGAAGCCTTGAAAGTTCCAAGGATAATAATTAAACTGCCTTGGAAATTAATAAAAAAAAGTAAATTGTAGGTACAGATAATCGTTAAGTCTCTAGTGGTCGCAAACGCTACTGCTGGGCACGAGTCCTGGATTCGACTGCCAGGTCGGGCAAAGTGTTATCGGGCTTTTCACTCAGGAATTTCTGAGTAGCTGCCCAAAGTCTGGATTTGTGCCCGGTTGATGGCAATAGGTTCGCCCTCTATTAGGTGCGTGGGACTTAACTGGCCAGATTTGGTTGTTACCATAGGTGTACCACCTCTGCCTAACCCTTCAGGGATTACAGGCATGATGTCATGATAATAATAATAATTTTCACCTTTTAACATACACACAATAATACATACATATATAAAAAAAAAAATAGCATTCGGGGCGAAGATAAAGTTTCGTAAAATTGTACACTTTTCGGTGCGCAGCCCAGTTGACGGACGTGAGGCGGCTGATGTCAAAAAGGGTGCGCGTCGCATAGGAAGTTTCTAGAAGCTTCGACTCGCCCTCATTGGCCGAGCGGGAACGAAAGGCGTTTCCGCTAGAAGCGCGCGGATTGTGGCGGTAGCGGTTGGAAATAGTTTCGCGTTATAACCTTTAAAAACCGTATGTGTGAACAATCGTTTAGTTTGAATCAAACCACATGCAGGACCTTCACTCAAGTGAGACCTTAGCTCGTCTTATATATCAATAAATGGTACGATAGGCCGACCGCTTAACTGAGACGTTGCCCGAGGCAGCAGCGCGGTGCGGGAGGGGTGTGGTGACGTGATGCAAGAGCTCAGTGATTCGCCAACTTGTGACAAATATCACCACTCCCGCACCACGCAGCTACCTCAGGCAATGTCGCAGTTAAGCGGTTCAGTCTATAAACAAAGTCGCTTTTCGCGTCAGTCTGTATTTGCGCTTAGTTCTTCTAAACTACACAATGGATTTTGATGCGGTTTTCACTAACATTTAGAGAATTTATTTCGGAAGGTTCATGTGTATATTCACAAAGATTAAAAAAGTGTACTAGTATATTACATTAATATGTATTTAACTTAATTATAGCACACTTGCTTTTGCCCGCGTGGATGACGGAAAATATCCCACGGGAACGTACCGGGATTAAAAGTGTGTTAATCCAGGTTATTAACTTTGTGCAATCCGCCACGTTTCATCCGAATCCGTTCAGCCGTTTTTGCGCCGTCCCGGACGCGACATGAGTAGATCGCACCCGTGCGAAGGGGTTCGAGATCGCTACTTTTCCACAAAGTTGGTCACATATTGAACAAAAGAAGTCCAAGCTCGAGATTTGCCAACGGGCAATGGAGCGCAGCATAATACTCGTAGGAGTTAAGCGTACAGATCGAGTTAGAAATACCATCCTGCACTCTATTACTCGAGTACAGACGCCAGCACATCAAGCTACTACAATCTGTCAAATTTCTTTAATACATTTTCAACTTTATCGCTAAAGCATTAGGTTCAAAGTTGATTGGGAAAATTTTACAGTTTCGGATAGCTTAATGTGCTGGCGTCTATACAAACAGCCAGGCTGAAGCGGGAGGACATCGCCGTCGGGGTAGACCACGGGAAAGGTGCGTGAGTCACGGAGAAAGAGTGACGATGTTATAACGTTTGCAGGGCCAACACGGTCAGGGATGGTACATGAAAGGGAGGGTTTTAAGGAAAAAGGGGAGGCTTTTGCCCAGCAGTGGGACACAAAATAGGCGAAAAAAAATGTAGCCGTAACGCCAAGGAAGTCAAGGAACCCCACGCACAAAATACGATCAGTCATTTCATGCGCGTTTTATATCGGTTCACTCACACGGTTCGAAGGTCGGAACGCGAATAAAACCTCCTTACTGCTGCTTTTATTCAGTTGGGTTTTACCTACGTCCGTAACACATTTAAATTAAGCTTCCTTTTTTAAGTAGAATAATAGTAAATTCTTGTTTCTATTTTATTTTTTTAGTCCGTGTATGTGTAATAAAAGAACTAGGCACTGTAAAGTGCGCATGACCTTGTTATAAAGTTTTTGATCTTATGATCCGCACTATCTAATTTGAGCAATCCACAAAGTAACAAACTCAACCAATTACAGGCACTTTTGTACTGTCAAGGGGTCGGTCATTCAGAAAAATGAAGCTAGTGGCCAATTAAAAAGCGTAGTAGGTTCCTACGGAGAAAAACGTGCAAAATAACTCCACGGACACTCTTTTAAATCAAAATATTGTTACAAAATATCGGATACATCATTCATGTTGAAATTGTACATTGAAAACGATGTAGAAAGACGTGCACGTTAAAAGCGTCCGTAATAAAAATAAGCCATGGCAGCTAAAATATGACCAGTCCCTACTGACGCCACCCGTTTATGAACAAGACGTATGGATCAGCATTAGGTACACTTTAAAAAATATTTGTTTAGGTATGTACGACACTTAATATTACAATTAATCCTAATAATATCGTACCACGCCTTACTTATTGTAATAAAAAATAAAGTAAAAATGAAGAGAAAACGTACACACGAATACAACATGAAGCTTATTACAATATTTTTTGTAACCACACCAACATTTTCTCATAATAAAAGGGAATAAATCAAAACAATAAACAAGGAAAAAAATCATAAACAAATATCATTGGTATCACGGGAAAGAATTTCAAGGATATTTTACCGGAGTATTGCGTAGCTACCAAATTCTAATGTAATCCGCGTTATTCTGCAAAGTTTTCTTTAGAAGTTAAGAACAATGAAACAACAGGAACCCAAAACTAAGTTCAAGGTTAAACCTAGGAGCCCCGTGTTTGCTGTAGCTAAGGGTTTTACGCAGTATTTCCATTTCCAGTCACATTTTGGTAGTAGGGGGACTCTTAAGTAGGTACAATGGACAACGTTTCTTTATGTTGAAACTTAGGGGTTTATTTATAAACGATTATTAAAGTTAAGTGACGTTTAAACGTCAAATATGTATGGTTAAACGCTAATCACTACTTAACTTTAAGCAACGTTTATGAATAAAGGAGTCTGTATCTCGGAAGCGAGAGAACACGATGTACCTATTTATTTAGGTATCAAGCTACATAATATGTATCAAATATCATCAACATAATTATAAGTTTTCTGATAGTTTAACCGTAAATATGTACAAACAAGAAAGAAATAGGTATGTCTTCTGCCTAGCCTTTTCTCAGCTATTTTTGGGGTCGGCTTCCAGTCTAAACGGATGCGGATGAATACAACCCAGTTACTGAGTAACACTATAACCCCTGGTAAGACTGGTTGTCAGACTTTCGGGCTTCTGACGACCCGTAACGACTGTCAAAGATCCAAGAATGACAGCCGGGACTAACAGCTTAACGTGCTGTCCGAGGCACGGAGGGGTCTGGGTATGTAAAGATGGTCACCAATCCACGGACCGACCGCGACAACCGTAGCTTAACCTGGTCGATTGACCCGTGCGGCTGTTATTACTTAGCCACGAGCTCCTCTTAAGAAAGACATAGGTACAGACGCCAGCACATCAAGCTACTACAATCTGTCAAATTTCTTTAATAGATTTTCAACTTTATCACTAAAGCATATGGTTCAAAGTTGATTGGGAAAATTTGTCAGTTTCGGGTAATAACATAATTCCTCGTAATTATAAATTTATTATAGGTAATAATAATATTCTCCCGACCGCATTTCGGTCACGGCGCCAATCTCAACGGAGATTAGTGAGGTACACAGAATATTCGTCAGATATTACAGTGCACAACTGTGTGCGCAAACACAGACACTATTAGTTCCTTTACTCTCATATTCCGATTGGACGAATACATATTAATTCATGCACGAGTTAACTCTACGCACCAAGTACCTCACACGGGTGGTACAGACCCGAAACTGTAAAATTTTCCCAATTAACTTTGAACCTTATACTTTAGCGATAAAGTTGCAAATCTATTAAAGAAATTTGACAGATTGTAGTGGCATGATGTGCTGGCGTCTGTACAAAGATTTTGCCAGTCAGCAAGGTTGGTACGGGCCCAGGTTGCGCCAGATATAGATAGGTAATTTTATGCATGGAAAGGTATATGTTTGCTCATAGTCATAGACATGTATAGCTCAAAGCTTTGACAGTGGAGCTTCTAATCGTAGAAGTTTGTGTGTGTGTGATGCAGAGAGTGTCGAGTCACTTTGAGATAAGTCGACCCAATGCAAACTGATTGTTTGCAGACTAATAAGCGCTTGACCCGTTCCGTTTATAGTCGAAGATCTAAAGACAAAGTGGTTGACAATTAGGTCGATTTAAGTGAAGGAAGCTGGAGCAAGGAAAATTAGTTTGACGTATGTGCAATGGTATATGTTTCGGGTCTTGTGCTTGGTATATTTGTGTAAACGAGAGGTAGGGATATTGATAATTATGCCATTTAAATCAATCTAAAGTTGACAAATTAAGTGAATTGCCTATGTCTATCAACAGACTGCAAATACACTGATAATGATGATGAATTGAATTTGTATTGGAAATTACACTCCCGTACAATGAAAATAAACAAAACTTATACCTAGATTTAAATTTTTTTAAAATGCATTCATACTATTGAATCGCAATACTCTCGTTTTGTTTTCATCCATAAATTCTACTTACTACCGCTACGTTAAAATCGACTCAATTTATCGACACTTACACGATAAAACTGTAAATATGTGATACCTACATTTCAGTACGACTATACGAATTTGCAATCAGATAACCCTTATCATGCGTCCATTCCCGGTATTGGCCTAATTTTGTGTCAACGAATGTCCACAAAAAGATAAGTATGCAAGCAGGTAACTACTTTTTTAACCCATTTCACGAGTCCCAACTGCTCAATTTTGTCGATGGCTTGTCTGAATGAGCCTTTATGTAAAAAAGCAATTACGCGCACAAAATCAATGATCGACCAATTTTGATTTTTTATTCAGTTAATTGTAACTAGGTATTTCATATGTTTTTGTGTGTTTCCTATCATACCACGGCTGACAAGAAACATAAAAACAAACTCACAAGTCACGGTCTCTATTAAAGACCAGTCATTTCTTATTATTAGATGATATTATCAAATGTTGCGCACGTAAGGCAAAGATATTTATTATTTTCTTACCGATCATAACCATTTGATACCATACTATACCCACACAATTTTTGCTCAAGCCCTAATAAGCTCGTTGAAGTGTGAATAAGTATCTATATAAAATCCTCTTTGGCCATAAGTAGGACGGTATACAAGCGAGATAATGCTTTGTTTACCTGAATGAACACCGGAGACCTTGTCCATTATTTGAGGCAACGTATGACTAAACCGATTAGAGGATTACGTTGAATGTACGATGGAATAATTAATGTTGTCTTGGTAAAATGTATTTTACGGGTTTGTATGTAGGTTTAATTTTATAGATCCAGTTCCAAGGTTTTTTTTTGCCCTGCATAGCTATTAACAACCATTCGATACGCATCCGTGTCGAATCGAACATCAATCAATGTCATCGAAGGAATCCTCTAAACGCTGTTCATAAATCCAAAACCCGAAAATATAGACGACTGCTATACTTCCGACGGCTATTTGTTGTCGGGGATTAGCCAAATCAGCGGGGCAATTGCGTAACACATTATCAATCGGAATCGGTTTCATTTTGACAGTCCAACAACATTCATTGCGTTATTTACGTGTTGAGCAGACAAATTTTTCGAACTTAAGAAGCAATGGATTAGCAATTTGCTTCAAAATGATTCAGATTCCGATTGATAGTGTGTTACGCAATTAGGGTGCAGGTAATCAAAAATGTGTAATTTTCAACTCGGAAGCGTGTCGAATAGTTGTGAATAGGTATGCTGGTATATATTGATACAAAATCTGACTTGGAACCAATGTATAAATTCATTAAATAATGTTATTCACTCTACCGACTTCGGATGATGTAAATTTTTGCTAGGTAACTTGGACCTAATATTCTTAAATACGTTCCGCGAAAACGACGTTCGTTTATTAATGACTCAATTTAAAATTAGAAAGAAGATCTGAAGGCAAATTCTCCTACTCAAAAACGTTCAAAATCTAGTTACAATCTCACTTCAGCGACAATAAATGTCAAAAACGTAGGCAAATTAGATGTATTTTTGATCGATTGAGACTGATATTAGAATTTGAACGTTCTTAAAAATACGGGAATTGCCCCTCAGTAGCAAACCTTACCTTGAGGTTATATTTTATTCATCTATTAAATAGTTTGTTAGTATGTAAGTTTGATTTGCCATTCACAATCAAAACCAAACAGAACCATTTTGTGAATCAAATAGACTAGACACACAATAATACATTCATTAAAATCCCTTACAAATCTCCATTCAAACATAAACTTCTTCAGTCAACACTAACTATGAGTCATACAACAAGCGAATCCCCTTGAAACTTGAACTGAACTCTACATTGCGCCACAACATCCCTGTGATGACGTCACGATGTGGCCGAGACCTTGATGTTCGGGGAAGGGCGGATTTCGCCATTGACATAGAATAGATAACTACAGAAGGCCCGGACTATACAACGAGCGAAAACCCACGTAGATACATAGACAAATCTGTGTGATTTTTCTCAAAAGAACATTTCAGACACTAATCTGCATAGTCCTTATTTGACCCGATGAAGATTATGTCTGTACCTTACCTCTGACTTTGACCTCTGAGTTTTGATAGATTTTTTTATGACGTGTATTTTATTTTAAGAAATAGGTAACCTATTTACAGAAATGAATAATTTTTCATTCAGAGTCCGATGACTAAAATTAATAGTAATTAGTTCCACTTATTGCCGTGGGACTTCCTTCGTATGACGGACTCTACGGACCTGCTATCAAAACAAATGACAGTCGCGAATGTCGTGCTGTAAGTAGACCTGCGGTTTGGCACGTTGTACAGACCAGACCTTTTGTACTTACCTATTTTGTGTCATCGACCTCTGCATTCCCGCCCTGAGGCATATCCAAGGTATCGTGCTGACATTCAAAAAACATATTGTCTTGTTTATATAATGGAAGGTGAGGTAAATATAAGGTAAGAATATTTTGGAGGAAGTTTCGAATTTGGGATAGAACATAAGTAAACTAGCCCGGCAAGCCCGAAATTAAGACGTGAGAAAGACAGTGAACTATTACCTAACAACAAATTTTTATTTTCCAAGTTCATTAAAAGCATTGTTACATTTATAACACATACTCCTACGAGTATTTGTGTCTGTTTGTATGACTGCTTAGATCTTATAAACTGCACAATGGATTGCGATACAGTTTTCAGCATCTTTAAGACAAATGATTAAAAAAAAAATCATGAAATGATTTTCTTTCTGTAAGTAAGTTTTCACAAACACTTACACGCCAATCATGTTTTACAAACCAGATAAGGTCGGCATTTCCTATCTATAGGGGATTTATTCCGAAAGGATAAATGTGTTATTTAAAAATAGTACATAAATCTCGATGGTTTGACGTATCACCGTTGTATGAATTATAAACACGTGGCGTATTCTCGTAATAGTAGATATATTACGGCTAATAACCGAAGTGCGGCTACACCTAGGTTTAGCCGGAACGTCGACGGGGCTCCTATTTCTGTGTAAAGGGTTTAAAGTAACCTTTTTTTTTTTTTTCTCTGAGAAATGCATTACGCATCCCCGCTCGCGGGGGTCGAGAAAGGGTGTGTGGGACTCCTGTCGGAATGGCACCGACAGTATACCCACTAAAACTCAGCGGTGTACCCACATCGCCGTGATGGGAGGGCCATGGGAAACCGGCTCAGCCTTTACTTCCACAACCCTCCCGGCGCATGCCCGCCTAGCTGGCGGGCCCCGCAACCAAACCTAACCTCGGGGTGCCCTACGCTCGCTCTTGCATCCTACGTCGCCTATCGACCGACCGCAACCATGCAACCGATGCCACCCGAAGTACACACGAACCGCATGTGGCCGGCTACACCTAGTTGTACCCGGCTAAACCTAGGTGTAGCCGCACTTCGGCCGGCTAAACCTAGGTGTAGCCGCACTTCGGCCATTAGCCGTGACAGATATAAAAGGCTTAATGACAATACAATCCAACATGAAAAACAATAGTTTACCCACACATTGAAAGTTACCAGCAGCGGATGCGAGAAACTCCTAATTAATTTCTTCTTTCATTATACTGACATCCACTACACACTGTGGCAGGAAATGAACATCCTGTCTCTGTCCTCTGTAGCATATTACTAAGTAATTATAAATACGTCTTATGTCTTCTGCAATATAGGACAGATACTAGTAGTTCGGAGAGGCTCGTGGCTAAGTAACAACACCCGCACGGGTCGATCGATCAGGTTAAGCTATGCTTGCCGCGGTTGGTCCGTGGATGATGGATGGGTGATCTTTACATACCAAGACCTCTCCGTGTCTCGGAAAGCACGCTTTTAGTTTAGTCCTATCAAATTAATCAGCGCCTGACGTAAATTGACGTAATTTTAGTAGGCAAGTTTTTAATCACGTCTAAACTTGTATGGAGCAGTGTCAGGCGCATTGAAATAGAAAGAAAAAGATGCACTGAACTTAAATTTAGTTTATTTTGTGAACAACAGAATCGGCACCACTGTGTTTATATTTAATCTATGGAATTACCAGTCGGATTTGAAAAATTATTTGTCTGATAACGAGTTAAAAATTATCATAATCACTTGATTTCGTTAAGCGCCTTTTTACAACAGTTATTTCGAGCCCCTCCAGCCATTTATTTACGATGTTTTCAACGCACTTCACTTATCAAATACGTAGGTGGTATATGTTTACCTCTTAACCCTTCGTATGCTTAAACGTGGATCCACGCGAGACACCATGGCTTTTTAATTGTGTCTGTAATTACGGCATTCAACCGGTTAACCTTTCCCGTAACAACTGAAACAAACACTTTAACAGGAATTAACTATATTTGTATATCTTTTTGTGACCTTTTATTTTTACCTGTAGGTACCGGTGACCGTAGCGTGGGTCACATGTAGCTAGATAGACCACGACCCACGACCTTCAAAAGGCGATTGGAAAAGACTGGTTGCGTAAGGAAACCGGGTGGTGTAACCCAAGTTTGAAGAGGCCTATTTCCAGCAGAACAATGTTAAAGGCATGCCCAATAAGCTATGGGTGGAAAATATTGGCGGTATAAGACCAATTTTTAACTTAGCGAAGATATTTCGACAGTTTCAAACTCATAGTTCATACTTGGCACTCAAACCAAAATCTCATTCATTCAAAATAGACTTCCTTTTAAAAAACATCAATTATTTTTATAAAAGAAAATACAAATAAACATTTTCTTTTTAAATTAGACAGGCTCAGAGCCACAATGCATAACGAACGAAGCAGAAAGCATATTTAATTACAATTAATCCATTACATAAAACAGCACAAGAACTTGAACATCTTTCTCCTCCAAGCAACTCAAAACGAACAGTTTAAATTACCAAAACACTATGTTTACCAACACGAAGCGTTACTAGTTTGTTTATTTACCCACAAACCGATAGACGCAATGACAAGGGCAATGTACGCTGTACGATAACACTATTACGTCATATTATAGTTCATACTATTAGAAACGTGTGAATGTGTTTCTCTTATGAAACATAAATAACGCAATGTACAGACGCCAGCACATCAAGCTACCCGAAACTGTAAAATTTTCCCAATCAACTTTGAACCTAATGCTTTAGCTATAAAGATGAATATCTATTAAATAAATGTGACAGATTGTAGTAGCTTGATGTGTTGTCTGTATATACGAATTACTTTATACAGGGTGGTAGGTACATCGACGCGCGACTGGTTAACGTGGATTCAGCAGCCTGCTGTGTTTCGTCGATGTGTGAGAGTTCCAGTGCCATAGGCATCTTATGGGCACACTCGTTCCATCATAGATCTCATCCATTGCTTTCCATCAGGCATCATTGAGTCAAGAGCGGGCCCAATCAGCAAAAGATTTTTTTTTTAATATCTGCCGCGCCGATGGCTAGTCTCCGCTGAGATCGGTCGCCATGGCTGAAATTCAGTCTGAAGGACTATTATGAGTACTACCATTTACACAATAATGGGTTGATTGTATAATTTAATTACGAAGCTAAAGAACCTTATATAATGTTCTGCGCGTCATAAAATATTCAATATACAGCTAGGCTTTTATGAAATTGAAAATAGAGTTGTTATTTTGTACATAATACGATATTTAGGTTAGTATTATGATGTGGTTGTGATAAGATTTGACAGGTATTATAAAAGGGGTAAGCTCAGCTTGATATAAAAGAAACTAAGCATTAATCATCTTGTTATAAGAATCATTTTACTTATTCGTTTTTGTTTTTATTATACGCGACATAACAACAAGAAAAGTATATCTGCATATCTTTCTTTCAATGTAGCTTATTACTTTCCCCTTTTATTAAAATTCCACATCAGAATCTCTAGGATTGCGTCACGTAGTTTTTGCGTAGCACTTTGCTACGGCGTAGCGTTTCGCTACGGCGTAGCACGTAGCCTCTTCGTATCCCTAATAGCTTTAGAACTAGCAATAAGATAAATGTAAGGAAACTTCTTTCATTTTACGCGTAAGGGATTGTATGGATGATCGACTTTAGCGTTGTGCTTAGTAACTCCTTAAAGGAGTAAATAAAGGGGAGATAAGTGAGGAGACTGAGGGTGAGGAATAAACACTCACTAGTCATGAATAGGAAAATATTAAACCACGGCAAGACCAAAGTTGGATTAGAGCAGGATCAAAAGTATGAGGAAAAAATGAAATTTTATGAAACAAAATCTATCATGAAGTATCAGGGGAAAACATTGTACGCTCACCCAAACTCATAAATTAATGAAATCTGAAAAAAAAAAACCGTATTTCTGTGCAACTAATAGAACAAAACTTCCCAAAATAAATATCCGTAGCTCCACTAAAATGTTCCCAGATGAAATGTAGAAGCTGAAAAATTCATAACATTACCCAAAAATGCACTAAAACACGTCTTTTCATGCAACTATTACAAAACCAGCGCTTGCCTGCGGTAAAATGTATCCTATAAATAAACCAAAAAATGAATGAAAATATATCCAAGTAATAAACTACTTGTGTGCCTAATTTCATCCAAATCCATTCAGTCATTAAAGCGTGATTGTAGAACAAACATACAAAATCACAAACACCCAAACTTTCGCAAATTCATAATAATTATTAAGTAGCCATGCCACAAAGCTTTCATGAAACATTTTAACTATTAATTACACTAAAATAGCTAAAGTGCATAGTGGATACTCTGGCTTAAAACATGAAGGTATGTATCGGTTAATTTTAAATTCAGTATCCGGTAAACTCGCGTCATTGGCAGAGAGGCTTAAATTAATGGGATGGTGGTACGGCGGGCTTGCAAACCACAGTTTGTGGTGTAAGTTGTAAGCGATATTATCGAATATAGAAGCCACCGACAGAAGCTTACGAACTCGCTTCTTGAATTTTAATGTCAAATATGTGTCAATTCAACTGTTATAATGTCAAATATGTGTCAAATCAACTGTTTTAATGTTAAATATGCAATACAATTATTTTAATGTCAAATATGTGTCAATTCAACTATTTTAATGTCAAATATGTATCAAATCAACTGGTTTAATGTTAAATATGCAATACAATTATTTTAATGTCAAATATGTGTCAATTCAACTGTTATAATGTCAAATATGTGTCAATTCTACTGTTTTAATGTCAAATATGTATCAAATCAACTGTTTTAATGTTAAATATGCAATACAATTATTTAAATGTCAAATATGTATCAAATCAACTGTTATAATGTCAAATATGTGTCAATACAACTATTTTTAATGTCCAATATGTGTCAATTCAACTTTTTCGACATAATGTTTCTGGTCTGTGTTCGGAATTATAGATTTTGGTTTTAGGTCCAACGTATCACTTACTAAAGTTATCTTTTTCATATGCACGTGATTCTATATCAATAAAATTGTTTTATTTCTTTCTTTTTTCAAATATGTGTCTATCCAATTTTTTTTTTTGTCAACCAGATATTGTGTAAATTCATATTTTTTATGGCTATAAAATAAAACTTTGATAATTCATACTTACTTCGGTATTAGGAAGTATTTTGATAAGGCGACAATCCCTTGTCAATACACGACTTTCCTTTCCTTGAGAGATTTGCTATCTTAAAACCTTTATTAGCAATAGTGGCACCAATAAAGGATTTAAGACGATTTTATCTAATTTAGAAATAAGGTTGAATTAAGAAAGCAATAACGGAGGATGACGAGTAGTTCATTTTCTATTTATAAACACAAATGTACAGACCTAGGTATAATTAAAATAGTTACACATATCCACAGGCGGAATCATCAGTCTGAACGCCATACTTATATTTAAATAATAATTATTATGAACATGCGACATTACACCGACCTCATTATGTGAAGGTTGTTTTAAAAATAGCACAAGTTTATATTTTTTTACAATTCCTTTTTTAAAACTGTAGTTCAACTAAAAAAATAAAAAGTGGAAGAGCTATTAGAACACCATTTGACAAATAAACGAAATCAATGATAGTTACTCCGCCAATCTGTATACTAATAATAAAGCTAGAGAGTTTGTTTGTTTTTTTGTCTGTTTGTATGAACGCGCTAATCTCTGGAACTACCAGTCCTATTTGAAATATATTTTTGCATTTGATAGCCCAATTCTTGAGGAAGGCTATAGGTTACTTAACATCACTCTAGAGCCTTTAGGAGCCGAGCAAAAAAAAAGTAAGAAAACGCTAAACGAAAACGAAGTAAAAACGCGACCAGGCGATACAATGCGACAGGAAGGGTCGGGGAAAAAAATCATGCGGAAAAAGTCGCGAACACGAGCTACTACCTATGTAATATTCAGTCATATTCAATCGTATGTGTGTGTTATTCTGGCCCGGGGATGTCATCATCAACGGGCCAAAATGATCACCATTCAATCCCCAAAAATGTCTCTGTTCAGACATCAATAACCGCCTAAACGATCGTCGACGATTTCACTATAATAACTTCAGCTTGTTTACCATAGTTTGTTGCTAAAAGCAGACTGAGGCTTCTGCCTGTCTTCTCGACAAAATTAACAGCAAAACACATTAAATTTCCAACTTAGTCCGCATAATTTGATGTAGTACTCTAAACTGAAGGTCAAACCCCTACACGCGTCGCAGCACTCTCGCGTGCATATTATGTGCATACTATGTGCATATTATATGCATACATAGTGAGCACTCATTGAAGCGTCCTCGGATCGGGGGCGGCATTTAAATAAGTGCATTTTAATGCTTAATTATTATGTGGAATTTATGAATGTACCTATACCATAGATATCCGACCTATACGTATTCTACTTAATCTATCATATTATAATCAGCCTATAATATTCCCACTGCTGGGACACAGGCCTCCTCTCTGTGAGAGGGAGTGGACCGCAATCCACCACGCAAGCCCAGTGAGGGTTGATAGATGTCACATGTTTTCGAATTTTTGGTTAGGAAATACCAAACCGGTATTTCCTCACGATGTTTTCCTTCACCAAAAACACTATATCTATATATATAAAAGAAAGTCGTGTTAGTTACACCACTTATAACTCAAGAACGGCAGAACAGATTTGGGTGAAAATTGGTAGGGAGGTAGCTTAGAGCCAGGAGACGGACATAAGATACTAAAAAAATCAGAAAAAAAAAAAAAAAAGAATCAGACTTGGAATAACAAAACGCAAATGACAGGGCTAGGAGTAGGCTCGGGGTAGGGCAGGAGTAGGGTAGGAGTAGGGGTAGAGTAGGAGTAGGGGTAGGGTAGGAGTAGGGTAGGGGTACGGTAGGAGTAGGGGTACAGTAGGAGTAGGGAAGGGTTAGGGTAGGAGTAGGGTAGGGGTACGGTAGGAGTAGGGAAGGGGTAGGGTAGGAGTAGGGTAGGGGTACGGTAGGAGTAGGGTAGGGGTAGGGGTACAGTAGGAGTAGGGAAGGGGTAGGGTAGGAGTAGGGTAGGGGTACGGTAGGAGTAGGTTAGGAGTAGGGTAGGAGTAGGGTAGGAGTAAGGGGTAGGGAAGGGGTAGGAGTAAAGTAGGAGAAGGGCAGGGGTAGGATTGGCAGGAGTAGGGTAGGGGGTATTAGTAGGACACCACGCGAACGAAGTCGCGCCGGGCAGCTAGTATTTTATAAAGTAAAGTCGCTTTTTCATGTCTGGCTGTGTGACCGCGTTATTCTTTTAGACTACGCAACAGATTTTAATGTGGTTTTTAGCATCATTTAGAGAATATATTCCGAAAAATTAATAAACTGACATAACGAAATCTTGATGTTTTGTCAAGTCGTAAAAACTGTACGAACCAGGAGCGGGATAGCTATTGTTAGATAGTTTATTATGCTTGTACTTAGTAGGCAAGTCATATGATTGTGATATAGCTGATAAAGACGGTTTTCATCATATTTTTTTATGTACAGAATGCGTAAGTGTATGAGTCCTTTTATACCCTGAATGTGACTCTCGGCTTGGGATTAGGATTAATAACGGGTTTAAAAAGATCGATATCATCATCTTTTTAAACCCGTCATTAATTTGTTTGGCTAGAACATATTTCTATTTCACAATATCTATCTACTTATCCTGTTAAATGCGAAGGCTCTTGACTGTCTGTTACTTATATATTATATTATATGGTGTACATAATAAAGAGTATTCTATCCTACTGATATCGAGTTATTTTTTTTCTAAATTCGAAGACATTTGTGACATGTACTAACCCGCACTGGGCCCGCGTGGTTGATTATAGCCCACTCCCTCTCGAAGAGAGCCCAAGTCCCAGCCATGGGAACATTATAGGCTGATTATACCATTCTACTTTCCTTAGTAGAAAATTAAGACTTTTTCAACCAACCAAAACCATTAGCCTACAGAAAGTAACTTGTATTATTCGAAGGTCTTCAGTTTGCATGTCGATTTGCTAATCAAAAATGTAAAGCAAGGCCAACACAAGGGCTATATTGGTTTGTCATGTTTTACAATCAATGGGAAAGATTTCTAGGGGTTTGTAGGTCACCTAGATTTGCGATAGCAGTGTTTAGATTTAATAATCTGTAGGACCTTGTATTTGCCACTACATAAAAATTGCCTTTCCTGTGCGTAAGGTATATAAGTCGTATTTATAATTTGTTAATTACACGTATGTTTAATATCAATGTATTAACACACCAAACTTCCGAAATATGTTCTCTAATGATGGTGAAGACCGCATTAAAATTCTGTTGCGTTGAAAAATAATCACACAGACAGGCACGAAAAATGAATTGATATATTAATATGAATTTACTGATGAATCCTGTCAAACCTGTCCTTAAAACCTTTCCTTTAACTAAAAAACGTTCATGATTTTTCTATAGCATTCTTTTTACAAACGCCTTACAAATCATGGCACGTGCCGCAAACCATATGTTACACTTTTTACCAGGAAAAGGCGCTCTAACGTATATAATATGTGTTCCCCTAACTTTTCACTTTCGTCGTCCTTTACTCACGGCAGTGTAATCATATTAAAGGTGTACTCGCGACCAACATCCGTACCATTTGGCTGGACGTTTTTTTTCTATTGAGTAATGTCCTTATAGGGCTAACAGTGACTTAACCAATACTAAGATGCTTCTTCAGGTAGCATAAAAAAACTTTTTATTGTTTAATCTTGTCTTGTCGTTACGGGTAGTTAGAAGTCCAAAAGTCTGACAATTAGTCTTACCAAGGGGTATCGTGTAATCCGGTTACTGGATTGTGGAAGTCAGATAGGGAGTCGCTCCATGTTGCACTGGTATTCAACTGCATCCGGTTGGAATGGAAATCGACCCCAACGAAGTTAGGAAAAGGTATGCCAGATTGATTCATGTCTTGTTTTCTTTTAATCGGAAATCCAAATATAGTTTGTTTGACTCAAATAATAATTAACGATTTAGTTGTTCTCAATTGTACTAAGAGGAACATAAACTTACCAAGTTTTGGCACTAATATAATTCAAAAATATTATGTACAGACGCCAGCACATGAAGCTACCCGAAACTGTCAACTTTTCACAATCAACTTTGAACCTTATGCTTTAGCAATAAAGTTGAAAATCTATTAAAGAAGAAATTTGACTGATTGTAGTAGCTTGATGTGCTGGCGTCTGTACAACACTACGGGTTTTTTTTCACGCGTGGCCAAAATCGGAACTGACGCCGCCATCTTGTTTTGCCAGTACAATTTTTGTGACAATTTCACCAATGCTTACCAAACGCCCCCCTGTCAATGTCATTCAAGCACCAAGATCCTTGTAGCAGTCTACAGTCCTTTCAGTTATTTCACCTCTGATTTTGCATGACTGTACAAATCACAGTGATCTTTATTCACACTCTTATAAGGTTGCTGTTGGATTGCTGTCACTGACACGTCTGCCAAAATCATTGTGATCTTTATTCTCGTTATAATAAAGTTGCTGTTAGGTTAGGTTTACAAAGATAAAATAACTGTGAACAGAATGTAATTGTTTTTCAAAATTAATTATTATCAAAAAGGAGACCTCCTTACATCGAAAACACGGAAATACTCCTCCATTTTTTACTCCGTTTAGGTATCAATGAAAACCAGCAATCCCGAAACTGACTATTAAATTATTTCCTGGAACCAATAATACAGGATTTCAAATCCAATATTCAAATAATTTCGTATGGAACTGACGGAAGACTCTCATTGTGTCTATTATTATATTTAATTGGACATCTTTGTCAATCGTTTATTCTGAGTGGTAGGTACCCAATTATTTTCTGATTAAAATACCATCTTCTTGACCTAAAAGATTAGGTGTGTGTATTGTTTTATCATTATTTTTCTCTGTTTTGTGTCTCATGAATTTTTAATGAACTGAAAATATAATCATTTTTGTTATGATTTGCTTTGTTCCTGTCAACTTACAACAAAATGCAGTGATCTTCAATTGTTTAGAAAAGCGTGTTTCCTCAACAGGCTGAGAAAAGATTTGATTTTTTGTATGTATGTTTGTTTGTTACGCTTTCACGCAAAACGGCTGAACGGAATTAGATGAAATTTGGCACATGGGTAGACCTCGATTAGGACATAGAATATATTTTATCGCGATATTCTTACGGGATCGAGACTTTTGCGGGTGAAACCACGGGGCGCAGCTATCATACTTCCTATCCTACTAATACACACATCTCTGATATCGTTAAAAAGTCTAAGCAACACGCATCATTTACAGAAACTGCATGTTTTATTAATTGATACTTTAGTTTTTCCTTAACAAAGTAAATTGGTATACAATCTTTTTGGTCTCGGTAACATAATATACCGGCTGATTTTAAACATAGAAACTTTTCGATTGTGTTTTGTTTTCATTAAAATCAAATCTAATTATTTTTTTTCCGATTTCATGGGTTTTCGTTGCTTATTTATCTCAGTTTTATCATTTTGAGATATACAGTTTTTGAAAAAATTGAGTGGTGAGTCATTTGCTGGCTGGAACAGACTGGATGCGGAAGGCGGAGAACAGGGTGCTGTGGCATGGGCGAGGTCTATGTACAGCAGTGGACTGCGATAGGCTGAGTTGTTGTTATTAATAATAGAAGGTACCAATTCTTCTGATACTAAAAGCACTATTATTATTTATATTTACGCAGTAATTCACCCATCGGTTTAATTGAAAAATCCTCTCTCACTGTAACTAATGGCTCTCGTATATTAAAATTCAAGCGAGTAAGCATGCAATTACACACAGGATTGCGTTCGCAGTGCAATCACTCTGGATTCATTTGTAAAGGGCTTTACATACGACACGACATAATACAAATGATGTAACTATGCTAGGGGAAAAGCCGTAAGTTTATGTAGTAAATATGTAGGTATGTAACTTTGCGCTGTCTTGTACAGATGCCAGCACATCAAGCTTCTACAGTCTGTCAAATTTCTGTAAGAGATTTTCAACTTTATCGCTAAAGCATAGGGTTCAAAGTTGATTGGGAAATTTTTACAGTTTCGGGTAGCTTAATGTGCTGGCGTATGTACATTTAGAGCGAAGGAAATCCTACTGTGTGCTATTTTGTTTACGTATAGCTTAATACGAGCAGTGGTGGCCCAGTGGGTTCGGCCCCGACATACGAGTAGGTCTTGGGTCCGAAATCAGACGGGCTTTATTTTGTGTGAATTATTTCATCACCACTGCTCTCAAAACGGTGAAGGGAAATATCTTCAGGAAACCGGCGTGTCCTAGAACTTCTACCTTTATATTTAAACTTACTGCTTTATTTTGCGAGGCCAATCTGAATTCTCGGAATTTTAACTCAGTTAAACAACGGCTAACCGAAAAAAGTTTACAAATTGTATAATGAATGATGATTTGGCTACCTGTTGCGTACACAAGTACCTACCAGTGTACCGTGTTATATCATCAATAACCGGAGTTTAAACGGTTGATATTATGATCGTGATGGATTGTGGTACAACTATACCACCACTTTCTAGGTAGCAACGGTAGAGGCGAACTAGCAGGGGATCGAGGAGGGGGTGGTGGAGGGGGGGGGGGGGCTCAGGGGATCAGACCGGAATAAATCGATATTTTTAGTCCCGATAAACAATTCAAAAACTAACAATTGTTACCATTTTCGATTCCATACGACTGGACGGAGAAAGCACAACACAAGGAAATGTGGAAGAACATGGGGGAGGCCTTTTCCCAGCAGTGGCACAGTACAGGCTAACAGAAAAAAAAAAATGGACTGTACGTTTTTGACAATACTGACTAACGATAGCGTATCAAAATCAAAAGTCATTTATTCAAATTAGGTTGAGAATCAGCACTTTTTCAACGTCAAACTCTAATTCATTAGCTGAAAATTTATTGAAGCTTTCTGTGTAGTATTTTTATCTCATGAAACGACGCGCGCTTTACTTGTTGCTACCAAGTACACAAACACGCTGTGAATGTGTGTATAAGCGCAGGAGCTCTCGCGCTGGGGGCCGACCGAGATAATGGCGAAGTCGGAAGTGTGTGTGTGTGTGCGTGTGAGTGTTATCTACTGACGTTACTCGACTTCACGCACACATTCACAGCGTGTTCACCACCAGTAAAGCGCGCGTCGTTTTGTGAGATAGAAATTCTGTACCTATTTAGGTACAGTATATGCGGCCGCATAACCGCTAATATGGCACGTCATATTTTAGAAAAAGTTTAACTTTGTAAAGCGTCATGACATTCTATTTCTATACATCTAACTGCCCTATTCACAACGTGGTACTGTACTTTAGGTCCTAAGAGGTTTAAAAAAATAGATCTCGGCCTCAGGTAGAGTAGAATGAAATTAAATGAAATGAAATGTTTATTTTATGTAAGTAGATCTTTTAAAACACTTTTACACGTCAATATCTTGTTGTTCAATATTTTAAAACTAGATGGAGCTAGTTTTAAATTTTCTAGCTGACTGATCCCCGAGAAGAAATGCAGAAACAAACTACGAGGTCATGGTCTCTTTTTGTGAGTTGTGTGCGATGATATTATTAGGTATTTTGAAAACGTTAGAATGATTTTAAGCTTGCAAAAATTGTATTTAATTGTTTTGGCCTATTTTAGCCCAAAGAAGCAGCATTTCCATCCAACGTGGTAATGCTGCCAGCCTTTTGGGCACTTATCCCATTGACAGTGATGCGGACGAATTTTTTGATGCCCAATGTGTTCCTCCATGTGTTCAATGTGTTCAATGTATTTTCTTTAATGTTTTATTATATACTTGTATATATATTAGTGTTAGCTTGTAAACTGTAATTAAGGCTTTTTGTAAGCAGTGTTGTCTTTGTGAATAAATTAATTATTTAATTGTTTCGAGTGTTAAAACACTTCTATGTATTTAGTTAAAAAGTAACATAACCCAGTTAATGCTGGAAAATACCGCAGAGCAACAAAAGATTGTATAAATACTTCGAAACTTTTTACCCTTGACCTGCAAAGTACAACAAAAAGTAGATTTAGGGAGAGGTCTTATTGTTTTAGGTTTAAAATCAAATATGCAAACACTCTGGTCAAGCTAAGTGAGTTTTTAAGTAAACTAAGCGAGGAATTTACTTTCGGCATTTAGCTCACATTACTTACTTAAATATATAGATACTAGCTGACCCCGGCGAGCTTTGTACCGCATCAGAATCAATAAGAATTATTCAAGAAATAGAAAAATTAATAATGAAAATAATTAAAGAAAATGAATTATTTTTATTAATTTGGTTTCGTGAAATTTTCCCTTGTTTTAATAGCGATTCAGCTATTCAGGTCGGAGACAAATCCAACAAATCAAAAATCATAAAAATCGGTCCAGTCGTTCTTGAGTTATAAATGGTGTAACTCACCTGACTTTGTTTTATTTATATAAGGTCCCATTAAAATAGATGGACAAACTTTACACACATTAGATATTTACAAGAAAAATAATCAGCTAACGAAAATACACTAATGTGTGTTTTATGGAAAAATAAGCTTCCTCTTTTTCCCATAAAACTTATATTGAAGCGGAAGCGAAGTCACTTTTATAACATTAAGTACTTTTAAAATTCTAATATTGCTACACAACTTAGTAGTCAAGCTAGCACCTTTCAATAATTCCTTAAGAACTCATTTGAAAGAGGACACTTTAAATCTCATTTTATATTAAAAGCGTATTTTGGAACAAGTTGCAATGCACTATGCCTCTGCCATTTATTATAAGCTTGCGGTTCTAAGGAGATTAGCTTAAACGTTTTCAAATAACACATGAAAACGATATCAGAGATCGAGAAGGTCGTTTTGGTGAACTAAAAATAGTTGGAAAAGTAAACAAGATTCCGATTGATTTATTTCAAAAGGGGTTGTGAAACAAACTTCAAGGTTCTTTTTGAACATTTTCTTGAATATCGATACAATGGGTCGAAGGCGTTCTCCACCTACGAATATGTCTTGCAAAGTTTTAATTTTAGTTTTACAGTTTTTTTTCCATCATCTTCATCATCATCATGCCTGTAATCCTGAAGGGTAGGCAAAGATGTACAGACGCCAGCACGTCAAGCTACTACAATCTGTCAAATTTCTTTAATAGATTTTCAACTTTATCGCTAAAGCATTAGGTTCAAAGTAGATTGGAAAAATTTTACAGTTTCGGGTAGCTTGATGTGCTGGCGTCTATACAACCACATTTCGCCAGTTATGTTTAAGTCCCATTTAATAGGGGTCAAGTCTATTGCCATCAACTGCGCACAAATCCAGACTCCGGGCTGCTACTGAGAAATTAAAGATGGAAAAACCTAATAACATCCGACCCTGGAATCGAACCCCGGACCCCACACTCAGTAATCGCGCTTGCAACCACGAGACCAACGAGGCGGTAGCAGAAATAAGTGGAGAAATAATAATCAACTGTAGACCAGAGGGGCAATTCTCGTAATTTTAAGAACGTTCAGTCTGATCTCAGTCTCAATCTGTCAAAAAATAAGTACTTATAATTTCCCTACATTTTGACAAGTTTTTGACATTTGTTTGTCGCCGAGATGAGAATGTGACTAGATTTTTTACGTTTTAAATTACGAGAATTACCCTTCAGGTTTTTCATAAATTAACTATCGAGTTTCATCTGAGTAGCCGTATTCCAGAATAAAGTTCAATGCAATTTTCTAGTTCTGTAGCAAAGAAGTTTGTTTTCTAACTAAAGTTATAAAGAATTTATACGCGAAAGGCTTGAAATTATAATGGTGTCAATGAAATGTACTTTAGTTTGAAAGTGAACTATTATCCATCTACAAAAACCGTAGGAAATTATAAGGTACTAGAAGCGCCCCGCTGTTTCATTCGCATAAATGTCGATCCCGTGGGAATATCGGGATAAAAAGTACCCTATGTGTTATCCTGATGTATAAGCTATATTGCTGTAAAGTTTCATCCAAATCCGTTATGTAGTTTTTGAGTGAAAAAGTAACAAACATCCATCCATCCATCCTCAAAAACTTTCGCGTTTATAATATTAGTAGGATTATTAGGATACATAAGAGTACAAAGTGCTTATCCCAAAGCCAAATTCACATTTGTGTCCGTTTGGTATACCTATATCACAAGCAGCGAGAAAGGCTTGTTGACGGATCGACTCGGTCGGTTCATGGATGGGTGACCATCCAGTACAATCGAGAGGGTTCTTTCCCTCGGAAAGCATGTTAAGCCGTTGGTCCCGACTGTCAATCGTTACGGGTAGTCAGAAGCCCGCTTGGAAGATTACGGCCCACTCCCTCTCACAGAGAGGAGGCCTGTGTCCCAGCAGTGGGAACGTTATAGGCTGATTAGGCTTATGCGTTTGTTAGCAGTGAGCGAGAATAGAGTCAAGAATATTATTAATCAAGTTATAGGATTCTTGGGTTCAGTACCAAGCTACTAAACGCGACTATCTCTGATTTAATCAACTGGACCCGCGGGTTCAGTTCGTGTGGGTCCAGTTGACCAAAGACTCTAGGTATAACCTACATCAAAAAAGGAGAATGTTCGTCTGTATGTATTTTTTATTATGTATGTTCATCGAAATTTTCATCAATTGTAGATAGCTTTTCGAAAGATTAAATTACTTCTTTCCCCTCTTGAAAACGAAATTAAATCTTATCTTCTCTTAGAAACGTCGTGTTTAATATTCTTCCGCGCTATGATTTGTTTTAGCGGAAATTATTTATGCAGAAGATATCCGCATCTCCAGTAATTGTATTGCAGTAGATACTACTGGACTTGCTTTGATCATTTTTATTCATCTTGGCGAAATCTAGGCCATCGGGAAAGGCGTTTTTCTATAGAGACTACTGAGCGGCTTATTGGGTCAGGATCGGTTCCAATTAAAATATCGATAGGAAACTGCCATTCGCTCTTCATAACTTTTATAAATGGCGTCTTACTCAGTCATTTAATAATATTTTATGTTTTTACTTTTTTTAACTGGAATAAGTTAGCTGGAATGTTTACCGTCTCCGGATACAAGTGGGAAGATGTAACTCTAAGCTGGTAAAGTCGGGCTACCTCGACGGAACAGCAGCAGGGTTTGGATGTGGAGCTATGTCGTAAACTATGCTCCAACTCCTATCTTGCCCTCGGAGCCTCAAAACTTGCAGTCAAAGTGAACTCCGCGCTGCCACCGATGACACTGTGGATGTGGTGAAGTTTTGGGCCAACAAGATCTAAGAAAGTCATGCCAGCGACACAAATAAGAAGAATAAGACAGTACATAATGAGTGCTATGAGATTTGCTTAATATATTCTTTGCATTCCACAACGAGAACTAAGGTTGGTTGTCGGACAGAGCAAACGAAGAGACAGAAAGCTTCATTAAGCACTACATAGTACTATATAAAGTGACATGCTATCAACAGTAGCGATGCTGGAAAGGTCAGCACTACAGTCTATTCAAAGTTATTTTACATCTAACAGCAGCGACCCAATAGCATCCTTATACTAACGAAATTAAAGATCACTGCGATTTTATCAGACTTGTCAATGGCAGCAGGCCAACTGCAACCTTATTGCAGCTATTATAAAGATCACTGTGATTTTGACAGTGATGCAAAATCAGAGGTAAAAGAACTGTGACAATTCTGTATATTGGATTGACATTAGCTACCGAATACCTTATGTCAATCCTGTTGAAAATCGTTATAGAAATACCTGCGCAACGCTTTGAAAGCGATTACCACTTGTCTATGCCCTCAGGTATCTCTATACAGGCTGGGTAAAAAATCGTGGATCAAACGAAACAGAGCGATAGTCGGGTTATTTGCAGTAATTTTTTTTTAAGTATCATCACTACAAATGTGCTTTTATGATAGTGGGTACCATGATTTATCAGTATTGGCACTTTTTTCAATATCTTTTAAGTCTCACGAAAAATAATTTGTAACTTTAGAACTTTACTGTAAACACTCAAATTGTCATAACTTTTAAGGAGATCAAGTTAGGGCTCTGCACAGAGATATTTTTTGCTGCAAATAACCCCATCTATCGCCCTGTTTCGTTTGATCCACGATTTTTGCCCACCCTGTAAACATACAACTCGCACCTTCTTCCCATGGGGTAGGTAGAAACTGCAGAACTCCACCTGCTACTATCCTTACATACTCCTCCATTTTCCTCATTTACGACGCAATTGAACTTTCTGAAGAACATCACCGCTAAGGTCACTATGTCCTCCTAGGGCGTCCCCTCACGACGCTTCCATTCACATCTGCTTTGTAAATACTTTATATATATCTACTCTAATAATAAAATCTGTTCAACAACCCTACATTTCCTCGTCAAGAGATCCTACGACAGTTGACAGGGTGACCTATTGTTACCTCAAGAGCTTCTATTCATATAACATGCACTCCCAGAGCTTCTGTTAAGTCGAGTGCCACTCATGATCGCTTAGAGCCCGATGTATCTCATGTATCCTCGCCAGGGCTATTCATTGCTCAGTCAGTGCGACAGGTAGCAGTTGCCTATTATCTACAAAGAGCAATGTATGCGTTTAATTGCGTTGCAACGTAGGTACGGGTCGAACAATGACTTGGTTCGCTGTTTGAAATTAGCGGTGAGTTTTGTGCACTTGGCAGGAAAGAGGATTGTTTATTTTGTTCTGTTTTCAAATTGTAGTTTTTAGTGCAACTGTTATTGTGATTTTTAGTGCAACTGTTATTGTGATATCTGACTTGTCCAGTAATTTTTATATAAACTAAATATAGCTGCGATAAAATATCAAGCCTTGAAGACAAATCATAATTAATTATAATTATATAGATGCACTACCCCCCGGGGGACCAACGCGCATCACTAAGTTAATATTCTAACCATCTTCTAAGTGCCCTTAAAAAAATCAACGTGTAGTTTATAATTATCAACCATAGAGAGTTGATGTTTGCTTATTTGGTAATACCCAACACAACTTTCAACTAAGAATAATAATCAAATACTTGACCTCTAAAATAACACTACCCAAAATACAATTCGCTAAAAAAAATGCATAACTTGTCACTTATAATGCTTATACTATGTCGTGTCAAGATGGCGTATCACTACGCCACTGACATTACAAGCTACGCACACACAACACATTTACATAGCAAGGAGGTTTCGTGCAAACAATAACTAATTTCCCTCGTATGTTTATTACGCCATAAATTCGACTGCACTATGCTGTGGAAACCGTTAAATTTTATGTCTGTTACGTGTGTGTAGAAATTAATCGTAAACGGTGACATGATACTATAGACTATTGGCAGTTTACAGGTACTCAGTTTACCATGCTACTAGGATCTTTTGGTGCTCGACTGACCTTCTGCTGCTGTTGCTGTGAATGTTACATGTGTGTAGTGTATAAGCGCAGGAACTCTCGGTACCGTCCGAGACACGGGCGATGTCGGAAGTCTGTGTTAGTGTGTGCGTATATGTGTTATGTGCTGACGCTACTCGTCTTCACGCACACAGTCACAGCGTATTTGTACACTTGGTTACCAAAAGTAAAGCGTGCGTCGCTTCGCGAGATAAAAATACTGTATCCTTTTCCCAAGCAATTTTAATTTCGCGTGTTGTTTAATCAACGTTCTTTAACTACATAGCCGAGTAAATCCTCTTTGGTGTAAACGCAAAAATGGTATCTACCTACCTGCGTGCAAGGTGAAAGTTCCAGACCCCTGTTGAATAATAAATGAAGCCTGCAAATGTGTAGAGATGAAATTTAAAGATTATGTTGTTACACGTACCTACCTAACTACCTATAACTTTTGAAGATGTTCTGAAAATCAGGTGCCTATAATGATAGCTTGCTTTGCTTTTTTTTTCTACTTTCAATATTTTATTCAGAATTAAAATAATAATATGTACGTAAACAACAACGAATACATAATTAATTAATAATAAAAATAACAAAATTATATCCTAACTTAAACTAAAACATAACGTCGAAAAATTCATCCGCATAGCTGTCGACTGGTAATATACCCAAGAGACTGGCGGCATTACGACGTTGTATAGCAATGCTTAGCCTCTGGCCAAAGTAAAAGCCAGCCCTTGGGTCACGGGAAGTGTCGACCAGCCGTTTCGAGATTTCCTTAAATATTAAAATCTCAATGCAATAAGATAGGTCAAAACAGCGTTATAATTCAGAGTTGATTAGATAAATAAATTACGAAATTAATGACTTACTAAACATAGTAAGTCATTAATTTCCTAACCTTGAAGAAACTTTGGGCAAAAGGAAATAACAACTAACTGACATGATAATTATAGCAACATTCAGACTACACTAATCAACTACAACTTTATTAATAAGCTCATTAAGCTCATATTATATCAACCAAAAACTCCAACTTCCGTCCATAAGTCACAGATTACTTTATTTTATGTTCGCTAGAAACTTGATGAGATGAAATCATAGCATCACGTCAAGTGTTACTTCTGCACGAGTTCACACAGGAAAATTAGTTTGGACATAACTGTGATGCTGAACGCTTACACACAACGGCAGTCGCTGCCTCCAGGGCACAGTTGCTAAACTACCTAACTGAAATGCTACTGCTTGTATTTATGAAAGGAAACAAATATAACACACAGATAGTTTTAAGAGGAAATGTGGGTGGTCTTTTCTCCACAGAAATTCTCTCTCGTAGCGTAGCTCTCGTCTGTTTTCTTTCTGGTTAATGACCATAAATCAATTTTTTTTTTACAGAATAATAAAAATTAACTACTTGTATGTCCCTATGTTTTCCTTTATGATGAGACATTATTTTTGTAAGCACTAGAACGCTCAAAAAATGCCGATTTAAACCGTTGTCAACAGACGCCTAGTGTATAAATTTGACAACCATTAATGAAAAAAGAAAAAGATAGGGACACGGTATATATATTTCTTATTCAGTTTATAAAATACATTTTAAATTGGTACAATATTGGAGGAGGAAATAGGCGAGAGCAAAACCTCGAATTATGACTTTTTACTTGGGCTTTTTCAAAAGTCTTTCTGACCGCATTTCCTCATAAGAGGCCATGTTGACTTATGCTCGGTTCCTATAAACAAAAACGAATCGTTTTGCTACCAATGCATTTTTTATTGGCAAAGTGAGCATATAAATAGATTCGTAAGCTACTTTTACCTGTAATAACTACTTCCATATGGGAGAGTATATTATGCAAAGCTTGAGGTCTTTGATTCATTATTGGTAAAGATACAAGAGTCTTAAATTTAACCAATAATGGTCTGTAAATTCTAGATATCGGCAGTAGTTACTTTGGGTTCTCGTATTGATACTTAAATGGATAACCGCGAATTGTTTCATTTGATTGTCAAATCAAATCATTTATTAGTGTGATTTAAGTGATAAGTGCATACAGTAAGGTCTTATAAAAAATGTACGTGCTCAAACATCTACCCATCTCACTTTGTCACATTCATTAATTAATTATTTATCAGAATTTAATTGTGTTTATCTTACAAATTCATGGATCAAATTAGCTGCCATAATAACGACATGACTTATTGAAATTTACCATATTACGTATACAACATATCCCACAATTAACGCACACAACCAAACACACCAATTAGAATCAATTTTTATATTATTATGTATAAAACATTGTTCATTTATTAAATTAGTTATACTGATTGTGGGAGAAAATTGTGGTCACAATACAAATCTATGCACGCACACATAATGTCTAGCGTAATACTTCGTCCATTTTGGTTTGTTTTGACCATAGATATATGAAAGATTAAATTTCTATGGTTTTGAATGTACAACGGAATTGTGGCTGTAATTTACGTAGTTCTAATTATTTTTGGGATAAATCGCTTTCTATCATTTTTAATATACCTAGGCATTCTTTTTACCTATATTAAAGACACATAACAGAAAGTGATTCAGAACAATCTACTTTCGTAATGTGCATTAATTCAGTTACACATTGTATACCATCGTTTAAAATATCATTTGACCATTACAAACTATTCAAAAAGAAATCATAGAAAAGATAACATTTCAACTGCGGACAGTTTCCCATCACAGACGCTTGATGTCAAAGGGACAATAGCCCTAAGACGGACTGGCGATCATGAAAGAGGTCGGGAGCACAATTTCTATCGCTTTAGAAGCGTTGCTAACTGCTAAGAACTGTAATACTGGCTGAATTTACGGTTCGGCAACCTAGAGCGTTAGCTTAGTATTCCGCGCCAAAATGCTGTTAATTCGGTCATTAATAACGTGATTGAATAACTGACTATGCACATTTAAAAAGTTGAACATACACGCAAACTTGTACAGTTAGCAGAGTCACTTAGTTATTCCAACTGATTCGATATCAGCTCAAGATAACTTAGGGCCTACGGGTAATTTTTTGTAGGTCTAGTTGTTTGTGCTTGTGTGATTAGTATCTAACAACGAATCTACGACACAGGATTTATAGAAATAATATTAATACTTCAAAAAGGAAAGGATGAATCAAACCGACTCAATGTTTTAAAAAAAACGAATTGAGATCAAGGTCTATGAATCAAACAGTCAGTCTAGGTCAGGTGCGTATTACTCGCAACCGGCGTCCGTGTATGACCAGCTGATTATTTTTTCGCGAGTACGATGTCCCATCTTCATGGGACCAAATGTTCAGTTTGATGGTCTGTACTACACCCTTAAATATACCACACAATTCAGATAAATTCTCAAGACAACAAAACTATTTATTTACCTAAAGACATTTTTAATCGTCGACTCCAGCTTTTAAATGGCACAAAACAAACAAATAAACTGCCATCGAATACTATCAAAACATTATAAGTAATAAACTTTCTTTGTTCTCACGTTCTATGCACTTGTTTCATGATTATTATTGTATATTTTTATAAATGAGTATATTATCTTTTAGGCATCATGTAAGTATTTATTGTTTATATGTAAATGGGACACCACAGACTACCTTCAGTATTGTCTCTGCCTTAATCCATCCAGAGGTTGTCTTGAATGGATCGCTGTTAGCGATAAGACCGCCAATTGTGTCACCCCTTGTAAAATGTCTACATCTGTATCTGTACATGTTATGGTTTACATAATATAGAATATTCTATCTATCTAAAAGTATCATAACCTATTTACCAACATTGTGTATCAAAATCAGAACTGATGTGTCACTGACCTACTTGGCTTTGCAATGAAACGTACCAACACAAAGAAGTAAAGAAAGCTTTGAATGCGAAGCTGTGAGTCAACGGCTCTTTTTTACACAAAGTATCTTGCTGTACATTTCATATTTGCACTTTCAGTGATGATAGAAATGAATAGAGTTTATAATTTACAGTGTGAAAGAGGTTAAATAATAAAAACAATGTGTGGGGTCGGGAAACCCCCGTCAGGAACGAAGCACTCACTCGTATATTATATTAGAAAGACTGGGAGAGAGAGATAGTTTTCATGGTTTTCGACGGTGCTGAAGTGAGGTTAAAATGAAAATCCAAGATGGCAGCTACGATTTTTTTTATTTATACGGGCTGACTTTTTATGCCGTCTGGACTAAAACAGGGTGTAAAAAGTGAACGGAATAGAATCCTATGGCAGTTTTTTTTTACATAAAATAAAACATAATTCTCTTTTTTTTAATTTAATCCTCTGATTGAACGTCGCTACGAATTCATTAATAATTTCCGAAAGTAGAGATAATAATGTAAAAATTAAATTTAAGTTGTTTTTTTTATATTATTTGTTGTACATATTTATATACGTTTATCTTCTCTTTATCTATGAAAAAAAAAACAAAATTCTAGGAGTGCTGGCAGACGACGTCACGATGTATAATGAGTAGCAAAAGTTCTAAAAATGAATAGGCGAATTATAATATAAATAAGTCTTTTATTTCCCTTCCCTGGCTGTCCTTGGCGAAACTGGCCCAGTGAACACAGCTGTTCAATTTCAAAACAACTTAATTCCATGCCATAAATACGTGGCTTATTAGTCGATTCGCACGAAATTGGCACATTTTGAACTATATGCAATAAATTATAGAAAAAAATAATTATTATAAAACGTGTACTTTTTTCTTTTGTTTTACATTCAAAATGTGCCAATTGCCTAATACATATTTCTGCAGTTGTCGACTCGCCCACACATAAATTAACTTCGTGTCAAGTTGCCTATACTTACAAAAAATTATATTATTCAAAAGTGACGATTCGCCCGTTGCGGGCGAGTAAATTCGTGCAATACTGTCGAATAAGCCGAATAAGTTGGCTCAAGGATTTATTTACAAATCTTGACAACCATCGAATGCGGAGCGTTTCATAAAGATCACAAGATTCCCTCTACGCAACGTCAAACAATTTCCAGCGGAAATAGTATCCAGACAGATAATTTATCTGTAGGATGAGCATCACCTGTGTTCTACAAACACACTTCGTTCCACTATGAAGATTGGTGATTATGGTAATATCCCTCTGGAATACGTCGTTATGGACCTTTATTGAGTTGCTCCGTGGACATCATAACAGTGCTGGTATGAAGGCTATTTTTAGTACAAAACTGTGCTGTATTACCTAATTTATCATCATCATCATTTCAGCCGAAAGACGTCCACTGCTGGACATAGGCCTCCCCCAAGCACCTACATCATTACCAACATTGCTAGGTATAAATACTTTGCTTGTGTGAGGAAAAAGTTATTGAAAATTTCTCTTGTGTAGTGACAGCATAAGTAAATAAATACAAGCAGCCAGAACTCAAAACGGTGAAGGAAGACATCGTGAGGAAACCGGCATGTCCTAGAACCAAAAATCGAAGACATGTGACATCTACCAACCCGCAGGGCCCGCGTGGTAGATTACGGCCCACTCCCTCTCACCGAAGGCCTGTCCCAGCAGTGGGAACTTTATAGGCTGATTATGCAAACAGACAGACTCGGAACAAATATCTGTAAATAAGACAAATGTTTGTTCCGTATGGGAATCGAACCAACGACTCATTCGCACCAAACGCAAAGTCAGCCGCCGACTGTCAGCAAGCTTACTATTAGCTCATAATTACGTAATGACTGTTTGGTGTCAACGAAAAGCAGAATATGTAAGGATTTAGTAAACTAAGTAACGCATGCTCACAGTCGGTGACTGGCAACACGTTTGCTGGGTATAGGCAAAGTGCAGCAGTCAATTGCCTAGCCACTGAGCTAAACGCGCCGTCAAACGCTTAATGCTTTAATACATTTAGCTTGGTGATATTTATTGATGTTTTTATGATTGAAGGAATGTTTAGATACCACGAGTACCTATCCGTGTTTATATTCGGGTATTTCCCCAGCGAAATTCCATTTCTAGAGATGGAAGCCCAGTATGTAAATTATGAGGTCTATTTCCACTGGCTTCGCTTTCGATTCGGCACAAATGCCTCTCAATTTCATATGAGCATAGAACGGCAGCTGTAACAGTACCCATTTTTGTAGGAATAACGGTTTTTGAGAACAGGCTAATATCAACATTTTTTGGGAAGGATGCTCTCAAAAATATAAAATGAAACAATTTTTACTTTTATGGAACATAAATAACATCGTGACATATTTTCAATTGCTGATAAAGCCTACCAACCTAACCTACAAATAATCCTAATAAAGATTTAATTTAGGCTTAGAAAATAATTATCAGTGGGTTCCTAGATCTAAGTGGTACCTACCTAGTGCCTTATAGGAAATGTAAAGGAATATGCAATAACAGCAGTAAAAGTTGATTGCTTATACTATTATTTTTTTAACCCAAACTGGTAGGTAAGTTTTGAAAGATATAAAACTGCGGGGTAATTGCGTAACACACTATCAGTAGCAATGGCTTTCATTTTGACGGCTCAACAACATTCATTACGTTATTTACGTTGTGAGCAGACAAATTTTTCGAACATATGAAGCAATGGATTAGCAATATCCTTCAAAATGATTCAGATTGTATGTTACGCAATTAGGGTGCGGCGTCATTATTACGAAAAATATACTTTCGCTACACCTACTGAAACTCGAATTCTAATCATACCCTCTACACATAAAAATAACACCGTTTTATCTTTTCCTTCACGGAGTTTTTCCAAACAGCGTAGGTGTAAAAGAAATCATTGACAATCACAAACTGCTTACACCCACGTCTTTAATGGATGTACTCTGTAGCTGCTCTATTTACCTTATTTACCCTACCTCAGAAAATTCTAAAGCGTAGGTAGCACTCACGACTCTCCAGTAAAGGTCGAAGTTATTATAAATGCTCATTTAATTTTATTGCAAACAATTTGTTGTATATGTTTACAAGCGGATTTTCAGGCTTTGGAAGCTTTAAAACCGACTCATAGGAGCCCGTAATTACTGTCGAACTGAATACATAAAAAAGTAAGTGTTTTTATGACCTATATACGTTTGCTTCGATTCTGAATTTCAGACATAGAATAGAATACTCTTTATTATGTATACCATATAAATTACAGACATAAATATAGAAACTTTACAACGGGTGACACAATGGGCGGTCTTATCGCTAAGAGCGATCTTTTAAAGACAACCTTTGGGACACGTTTTCGATTATATAATAATTCTTCAAGAAAGTTTAAAGTCAAAGCATTTATTTCAAATAGGCAGATAAAAGGCACTTATGAACGTCGAAATTTACAATAAAATAGAATTAAAAAACGCTCCTTCCAAAAGGTAGTTTTCGTATTAAGAAGAATGGGCAAGAAACTCCACCGTTACTCTTTTAAAATGTTCTAATTTTTTTTTAAAGATACTGTCTCGTTGGTCGAGTGGTCGCAAGCACTACCTGCTGTGCATGAGGTCCTGGGTTTGATTCCTAGGTCAATCAAAATGCTATTGGGTTTTTCCATAAGGAATTTCTCAATAGCATACCGCAGTCTTGATCTGTGTCCAGGTAATGGCACTAGAACCATCTCCTATTACATGGGACTTAAACATTACTGGTTAACATTCCTATACACTCACCCACACTGTACTCTTAGCAATGCTCAGATGGTGCTAGCATAATTCTGTATGTTTGTTTCTGCTGCATGTATTGTATAGCTATTAAATTGTAAATCCGTAATTGGCTGTAAGACTAGCTTATATATTTTAAGATAAAATGTCAAAGAGCTGTGGATTTTGTGAATAATAAATAAATGTGTACTATAGGCACACCTTCCGAAGAAACAAGGCGTTATGTTACGTACGGTCGAACAAGCTATTTGGTATACAGGCAAAAATATTCATCTTTCCACTACACTGCCATTATTTAGTTTTATTTTGTGCGTTAAACTTTTTCAGCTTATGGCATCCTTAATTAAATAGAGTGGTATAAAATAATTGACTAACTCAGCACACCATTGTTAAAAAATGGTTGCAAGTTAGCTGCCTGTATACCAAATAGCTTGGTCGACCGTACGTGTTATACAGAATCAATTACAAAGTACATCATTCCTCAGAGTAGCACCCATATACATCCGTGGTAGCACCTGTAGAATGAAGTGGTTGTTATTGATTCTCTCTCTCGGCCGTACTTGCAATATAATTCAATGCGCACCATTTCACCTAAACTACCATTTACGCTATTACTACCGATATAACATTTGTACGCCAGTGTTCTACTCCAATCAGGCGATGTACCACAGACTAGAGAGCCAACAGACAGTAGACAGCTCATATAATCGTGATGTACCCGGAAATGTTTAAAGAAAAATAATCCTTTGTGAAGGAAAACTTAGAGGAAGGCGTACACCTCATTATACGCCTGGCGTCATATGCCTTGAATTTGTAGATAATTGCGCCATTTTGATAACACTCGGAGCGGACGTTGCAATACTTTCGTATTCGAGTTCGTCGAGTGGATTTTTGAGACTGGGCAATAAGGTTAGATACATAACCGTTGTAGCTTCAATTCAAAGAAATTTTTATCTGAATTCACAGATTTTGAAATAAAAACAGTCTACAAGAAAATTGGCAATTTATATAAAAACTTTTTTGATTCCAATCAAACCTGTTTTGATAAGGATCAAAAAAGTTTGTGAGACGAATTACTGAAGTTTGAGTAATAGAAAAGTCAGGAATCGCAAAATAAAACTTTTCCCATGCATTTCGTAGAAAATGAGACTCCAACTTACTTTTTTATGGCGGATAGATTTATTATTCTATGTCTTAAGCACTTAGCAACAAATGATAACCAAAATGTTTTTCATAATGAAAAAACAAACTATCCAAAATCAAGAATCTTCCAAACTATATCTCAATGTCTCTATTGTGCAACGTTATATCATATTTGTCGTCACATCTTGATTGCCTAGTGATAACACAGCTTTATTCTGCACCTGGCAACATTTTTTCTGGCCTCCCTCAGCAACCAAATTCCGTATCCTCCCTAGAAACCATTCTGGAAAGGTAAAACCAATAATATTACTTAATATTTCCTGGGATCTGACAGTCCGTTACCAATACCTCCGATATTCGAGAGACAGATTGCCATGGTTACGTTTGAAATGCGACATAAGTATTTGTAAAAGTAGACATTTTTGTATAGAGAAGGAAAATACGTATAGATACGAGCCTTTGCGATTTTCCGGCCTATTGTCACGTTTCAGTTAAAGGTCGTGCACTCAATTAGTGCAGCCGTTTCTTACCGCTGAAGGAAAAAATGGATTGGTTAGATTTTCCTTTACGTAATATTCTTTTAGGTTTGGTCCTGTTCGATAGGTTTAGTAATTGTTTAAAGTGGCGGACTACAGTTTTATTTTTATTTTTAAGGCGAGGTTTTCCCGTTTTTATAATACGTATCGGGGCATCTCTCTCGCAGGCACTGGCCGGCAGGCGTTAGCGCTTAATATCGTCTAATTTTTGTTCTTACAAAAATAAATAACCACTTATATAAAAATATTTCTTACCCAGCGCTAGAAAATATTAAAACCTATCTTTTGATCTATTACTTAGATGGTTTCGTAATATAATTTTTTACTAAGAAATATGTTCGAATAGTGTCATCTTTGCGATTTTTTTTATCGAGTCAACTGTTAGTAATTACGTTTGCCGTCTTTAGTCAGCGCTTGACCGTATGTTCAATTTTGTGAAAATGATTTTTATTTTGCGCAATATTTACAATATAATTGGAAATAAATAGCTTCAAAAAACTTAAAGACGGGAAAACCTCGTCTTATTCAGACTTTTGTAAAAATCGGTGTCTCGGCGATGGTGGTCACGACTTTTTCATAGTTTCGATATTGAACCTGCAATCTCCTATCAAAGACTCATTAAACAAGACATTAAATAGCGTGTTTAATAACAATTTAGGCCGAGTTTTAGAAAAAGTTCGGCATTGTAGAGCGTCGTCTCTGTCTCTCACAGATATAAACGTATGTCACAGCATCTACAGTCCTTCCACGGTTATAATTATACTAGCGGACCTGCCAGACGTTGTCCTGCTCAAACAGCGCCACCTACTAGGTCCAATTTTCAAACCATCCAAGAACCCACAGAAATATACACACAAAATTTCATCCAAATCGGTCCAGCCGTTTAGGAGGAGTTAGGTGACAAACACACGTACACCCGAATTATATGTATTAACCGATATATATAATGTATATACAGACGATTTGAGGACCTCCTTCTTTTTAGGAAGTCGGTTAAATCCGCCGTAATTGCTACGACATAAAGACGCTGCCAATATCAAATTTTTAACCTGAACATGCTGTTTACTGTACTATTCTACAAGTAACCAAGTGTCCAATTATCGTCTTAACACATAGTCTTAATTCAGTATTTAGGGGCGGAATCCGTTCAAGTGCCTCGCTTCACACTTGTGACGACACGATTAAAAAATGGTCCATCTTGACATAGTTCCCCCGAGTAGGTTCACCTGTCTTTGAATATGGTACAAGGCATGAGCGGTTTGTAGTATTTAGTAAGTACAAGAACTTGAAAAGAAAACTCATAAAAGGACAATTGATTTTTAAAGTTTAGAGAATCTATTTAATAAAATTAAAATCTGAAATTCATTCACTCACTAACAGATAACGCACAGTCTAAACCACATACATACGTAATCAGCCTATAATGTTCCCACTGCTGGGACACAGGCCTCCTCTGTGTGAGAGAGAGTGGGCCGTAATCCATCCTTGCGGGCCCAGTGCGAGTTGGTAGATGCCACATGTCTTCAAATTTTTGGTTCTAGGACATGCTTGTTTCCTCACGATGTTTTCCTTCACCGTTTTGAGAGCATCAAATTTTGCACAGAAGTTCCCTGTATGGAAGTTCGTTATTTTTGCCGATAGGAAATCTCATCGGGTACACACGGCTTGAAAGGTATAAAACGGTAAAACATCGCTTAAACCACTAATTAAATAAAGCTTACAAAGGATAAGCCTTTATATCTAGCATCGATATAGTAAACAACACATTTTCTATAATTTTTCTGAGTAAGTAAGTGGTTTCTAAGTTATTTTTGGTACTCGAGTCTCGACAATGATCTCTTAGGCCTTTCTTATCCGTCGGTGTCGCAAAACGAAACTACTTTACAAATTGCTTTAATATGTGAATGAGGAATAGCCTGATTCAGCCTCTTTAATCAATTACCATCATCAGTAACAAAATGTGGCCTTATTATTAAGAATATATAAGATCTATCTATTATACGTTCAATAAGTTCTATCTACTATATATCTATTAAGGGGCTTGTGGCTAAGTAATAACAGCCGCACGGGTCGTTCGATCAGGTTAAGCTACGCTTGCCGCTGTTGGTCCGTGGATGGGTGACCATCTTTACATACCAAAACCCCGCCCTGCCTCGGAAAGCACGTTAAGCCGTTGGTCCCGGCTGTTATTCATGGATCTTTGACAGTCTTTTCGGGTCATCAGAAGCCCGAAAGTCTGACAACCAGTCTTACCAAGGGGTTTCGTAATACCCAGTAACTGGGTTGTGGAGGTCAGATAGGCAGTCGCTCCATGTAAGATACTGGTACACAGCTGCATCCGGTTAGACTGGAAGTCGACCCAAACATAGTTAGGAATAGGCTAGGCAGATGATACCAGTATTTTACATGGAGCATGATATACGGACGAATGTATTATGAGTAAATACGCCATCCTGGGTTCAAAACAAACAGCTCTAAATTCTTTCTGATAATATTTCAAGAAGAGAAAAAAAAATCACAAATCGGTTACACAAGAATCTACATTTATCAAACATAAAGAAACAGCTGTCTGAATTCGCCTACGTTCTCTGAAAAAAAGTAAAAACTGGTAACTGGCTGAAAAATCGCTGACAGAAAAAACGTAAAATTGATTAATGAACGTACTATGAGTTGAATTTTTCAGGCTTACCAAGGGGTATCGTATTACCCAGTAAGCCTAGGTTCGCATGGGCGTGTTTTCCCGCATTTTTTTTATGAACGCGCTGCTTATTGCCGAAAGCTCAAAATCTAAAGGCCTATTCAAACCTAAGCGGTATTCGCTGCCGCTGTGGGTAGAGGTACATACCGCGCGGGTTTCGCTCAGGTATTTAGTATCAAGTTCCGCGGCTAGAGTGACCTGAGCGGTATTCGCTGCCGCTGTGGGTAGAAGTGCTTACCGCGCGGGTTTCGCTCAGGTATTTAGTATCAAGTTCCGCGGCTAGAGCGACCTGAGCGGTATTCGCTGCCGCTGTGGGTAGAAGTGCTTACCGCGCGGGTTTCGCTCAGGTATTTAGTATCAAGTTCCGCGGCTAGAGCGACCTGAGCGGTATTCGCTGCCGCTGTGGGTAGAAGTGCTTACCGCGCGGGTTTCGCTCAGGTATTTAGTATCAAGTTCCGCGGCTAGAGCGTGAAATCCGCTTTGGCGATAACAGTAAAATTACCGCATACCTACTCGGTTTTCTCTCCCGCAGACGGTAGCGATTACCGCTTAGGTTTGAATAGGCCTTAACAGTGTGGTTTTTTTGACGCGCTGGGATGTGCTCTGTTGGATTGTCGACGCTCGGCTAAACACCGAGAGTTGAAAATCCAGTGCACGATAAAATCCCGCTGCGATATTTTTACGTCTGTGTGAACGTGGGGTATCTGGGGAGGAGATATAGAGAGGTCAGATAGGCAGTCACTCCATTTAAAATACTGGTAAGCAGCTGCATCCGGTTAGACTGGAAGCCGACCCCAACATAGTTGAGAAAAAGGCTAGGCAGATGATGATGATTACTATGACTTGAATTTTTGAATGTAAATGAAAAACTGGGACTTCGTTCTTTTAGTTACTTAAATGTTTTATTTTTGTTTTTGGAAAACAAGAAAAATACAGTTTTATTGGTGTTAAGAGGAAATGCGGGTGGTCGTTTCTCCATAGAAACGCTCTCGCCTGTTTTCTTTCTGGTTAATGAGCATAAAGCAATGATTTTTTACAGAATAATAAAATATATTAACTACTTATATGTCCCTATGTTTTAGTTTTTGGTGATACATTATTTGTATAAGCACTAGAACCCTCAAAAAATGCCGATTTAAGCCGCTGTCAACAGATACTTAGTGTATGACAACTATTAATGAAAAAAGAAAACATAGGGACACAGTAGGTATAAGTATATCCTTCTTATTTAGTTTATGAAATATCTTTTAAATTGATTCAATATTGGAGGAGGAAATAGGCGAGGCCAAACCTCGAATTACGACTTTTTAGTTAGGACTTTTCAAAAGTCTCTCCGACCGCATTTCCTCATAAGATCGCTCTTCATATTGATTTCAATGCCAAGTATAGGTTAACTATCAATTAACTTTTCCGAGAGATTCTTAGCAGCAGAATTAAGATAGTTCGACAATACTTTAAAAGAATATTACTTTAGAAGAAACCCTTATACAATTATAAGGGCTGATTTTTCCATCGCCTGATAACTTTTATTTGAGGAATAAAATTGACGTTTGACAGTTTTTGTATGAAATAACTGTAAAATTTCAAAATTATTCCTCGAATAAAGTTATCAGATGATTGAAAAATCAGCCCTAAGTCTACTGTTTTATGCTCGTGAGTGTACTCTACTTATCTTTTCAGGGATATCAATAAATTCAAACTTATATCCACCAAAGATCCTATGAGATATGTGAATATATTCTCGCATCATTTTGTACCCTCAATATCTGTCAACGAAGTCACGTTCGACTTACAGTTATTGAAAATGAAGTGTGTGTCGCTCTCTGGGGAAATCTTACTACTGTCTTAGAATTCAAAATGGATTCAATCAATTTTACACTACCTTGTGAAATGGGATTGCAAGGAACAGGAATTATTATTTAGGAATTATTATCAATTGTTTTATAGAAGAAAAATTGTGTAATTAGGGTAATAGGTAATACGGGCTGGTGTCTGCAACTCCACGTGAATGCGCGTATTAAAAAGTTAGAAGACTTTATTACACAGCTTGCCCAACAATTAATAAAAACAACTGGCCAAGTGCGAGTCGGACTCGCACACGAAGGGTTCCGTACCATTGTATAAACACTACATTTTATTTTAAACACGTTTTTTGTATGGGTATTACCCCTTTCATTTTTAACTATATTTTATTTTTATAGCCCCCTTAATGGTACACTTTCTGTGAAAATTTCGAGTGCCTATTCCGTTTTAAAAGATACAGCCCTGTGACAGACGGACGGTCGGACGGAGCCTTAGTAGAAGTTGGCATCCTTTAGGTACGGAACCCTAAAAAGGACAATAAAGACTATGGTACTAAATACAAGAAGACCCAGGCGCATATTCCCAGCTCTCTTCAAAATATGACTTGCTAAAAAACTTTACAAAATTATGGAAAAAGCAGCCAACTTTAAGATTTCCGTCTGTACAGAGATTGAATTTGAAAATCAGATTAGCCATGCGACTTCTTAAGGTGATTTCGAATAACTTAATTATTAAAGTTCCTCTCGCAACGAATTCGAAGTTGCCACGGCAAGAAGTAGCAAATTGGCATAATAACGCCCCTTCTAATGTTAACAAAAAAAAAAAACGATTTTGGCAACACTCGGAGAGTTGGTGCTTACTTTGACTTGCTATATTTTCGAACGTTAAAATTCGAATGCTCGTTTTGAAGCGGCAGAAGGTTTTTAATCTCTGGTCTTTATCATTATACATACGCATGGAATAAGTATGTACTATACTCGTATCATACGTGACATTGGCACATTGAGTAAGTACTTATTTATGTAAAGTATATCGATTAATGGCATATCATGAGTTTATGTTTACATTATCATTTCAAGAGTTATTAATCCATTAGGTATTGTGTCTTTGCTCTTTAATTTGTTTTGTTTATAAATAGGTATCTTTAGAATTAACTAAGGTACTATCTTTTTTATTTAGATACACGTGTCTATGGCAATTTTTTATTTCTTTCTTCTTTTTTTGACTTTAGCCAATTTAACCCATTTTCTCAACACTTATTTTCAATTCAAAATACTTTGACAACAAAATAAACTGGTGAAACGTGGGTGTTGGTACTGGAACTTTGGAACTATAGGTACGCCTCTGCCTAATCCTTTCGGGTAAATTAAGCGTGATGTTATTTTATGTAAATACTTTAATTTGTATACTTAACCTTGAATGAAGATCTTGATGATAGATTTCAACTTATTATTTTACAAAAACAACCAACATTTCTCTCTTAAATAAACATAAAATCTGTAATCAAAACAACCACGAAAGCTTCCATTGTAGAGAACATAAGGACAGCCAACAATAAGATGTAAAGCGATTCACGCACAACAGCATCTGTTGTTCATGAATATCTAAACGATCCAGCTTTTTCCGATATACCTCGCTTTATAATTCATGCGAAAACTGACAATCTTATGTGATTACAAAGGAATGAGTAAACACGAGTTCTGGGTTCAAAAAACACGTTTATCTTTTGTTTTTTGGGTGGGAAAATAATAAATGTTAAGCCGGATTCATATTACTGTGTTGTGTGGTGTCGTGATGCCGTCTGATGCCGTGTTAGCCAATCAAAACTCGTTGTGATTTGACGTAGTCCTGAACACATTCGTTTGATTGGTATATCCCGAGTCGCGACACAACACGTCACAGTAATGTGTCTGAGGCTTTACAATATTAATATTATTAAATGCGGTTTTATTCGTATTCTACGGTAAAAGGGATGTTTTGTGTTGTTTCCCGGGATATCTCGGGAAAAATACTATAGAGCCTCAAAATATTTATTTCATTTAAAAAATAAGGAGGTTTGTAAACATCTACAGCTATCTTAAATACGACTGAATAGGAATTTTATTTTATTTTTATTGGTTCACCAACATTTGTTTACACGGGTTCTATGGTAAGAGTAACATGCGAAAGTGTGTATGCAACAGTGCAACAATCACTTACAGGCAAACTCCGCATGCTTAAAGAAGTTGTACAAAAAAATTATTTAAATACGATGGTTCAATATGCTCGCCCCTAAGAATTATAAAGGACTAAAACATAACTGGCGAAATGAGGGTGTTCTACACCTACCCCTTCGAAGGATACAGGCTTGATATTGTGTTGCGTAGGGAACACCTTAAAGTAAAATACCTACACGCTACCGCCCATAGTTTGAACGAAGCATACACCAGTTTAATATGTCAATATGAGCTTATGTGAGACCGCAGTGTAGGCAGGGCTCCAATATCATAAAACTTGGACACACTAGCATTATACAACGTGCAACCATTCTTTAGTCCTTTATGTTACTGTGTGCGCATGGGATTATTTTTGAATCGATAGTATATCATGAAAGCTTGATATTGTATTATTTCTTTGATGTTGTTCTATGGGCAATACGTAATAAACATCAAAGAAATGTTGAGTTCACTGGTGAGTGGTGAAAGCAGTTTAGTGAAAAATTAAATAATATTTTCAAAGAAGTTTTTAAAACAAAAAGTTCTTTTTTGTTTTTTTTTTATTGCCTGAGCAACCAATGGTATGAACTTTGCTTTTGTTAATCATCTGGTTTTTTTTTTGCTTTGGTTAGTCATCTGGAATTTTTCCCTATAAATGATTAATCTGAAAGAATTATTATTTAAATAGGTAGTTAAAAATTCTACCTGAGTACCACTTCTGTACATGAAATTTAAATAAAATAAAACCTTTCATTTTAAGTATGTAAGTAGTCAAAAATCATATATATTGAACAGCTCTTCTGCTATCAATTTGTTTCAAAGTAGGTATGAAGCTCCACTAGCTTGTAAACTTCCTCGTAAGCTTATAACTTCGAGAGCCAGTTTCGTAAAATAGATATTTCAGAGGAGCCAATTTTCACAACTTGCGCAACAACCTTTTAAAATGCCTGAACAGCACTGACCTGCCAATTATAAGCTGCACGACTACACGTAGACGGTAAAAGTCGATAGAGAGTCGTAGGTTTTATAAAAAGATCATTATAATTAAGTTTTTTTTGCAATAACTTCGATGAACTGCCGAAGTTAATGCGCCTGTCATTTGTTTTTCGGTCGCACATTTAACACTTGGGCCCTTTATACACGGCACGGTTTCTTTACGGTACGGCGTATAAACCGCGCCGTAGAAAAAACGCGTCTATCAACAAGCTTCCAGTAATCCTACACACGGCGTATAAACCGCGCCGTACATACCATGCCTATACACGGCGAATAATCTGTAGTTTTTCACGACAAGAATAACGTATGTGTACAAAGGGCCTTAGCATTTCAAGTTATTTATACTGTTCTAAGAACGTTCTCACCTGAGCTCAAAACTTGCTCAAAAGAATAAAGTATTATCTACGTGCGCGATTAATTTGAAACAATCTAAAAAATCTCGATTGCAGGTCCACCTAAACTTCAACCTTCGATCGTTTAGTCTTACACCCGTATTCACAAACATTACTGTGAGGTATCACAGTGCGCGCGGACGCACAGGGTCCCAAAAACCTATTCATAGACAATACTTGAGTGGCGTTCGGCACTATATGTGACTTTATGTTTATGAATTTAAAGGTAGAACACGGAACGCATTGAGAAATGCCTTACTTCGCATTGTATTGCAACTTTACTGAGACAAGTATTGTTTGTGAATACGGGTGTTAAACTCTTGGCAGGTAGACTAGATATTATTCACATATACACAGGTACATATACGACTATGCACAGGTTGTCCATTTCCCAGAAATAATCCCTTAGTCGCCTTAACCGATACTCGTGGGAAGGAACGGCTTGGCCACATTTGTGGCCGGAAACTAAGCGAGGTGATACATGGATGTTTCATGTTATTATATTACAAAACGAGCAAAATGTTTAAGTAATGGGCGGTAGGCACCTGCCTACCGCCCATTACTTAAACATTTTGCTCATTTCACTCACCGCGAGGATTCGGTTTTTTGCTTTGCAAACATTTGTTTGTTACGTATCGAACATTCAACGAACATTCAAAAAATAAATATTGTTCTAAGAAAAAAATCTTGTTTGAATGACAAATAATAAATAAATAAATTTTTTGTACAAAAGGTAACGTACAGTTATGTCAACACCAACTTGAACTTACAAAAGATGGTTCGTTAGTGAACATTTCTTCAAAAATCCTCACCTCACTAGTCTATTTTACACATATCAACAAACGTCGAAACAAAGTTCTATATGGTCACTAGTTTTATTATAAAATATGGAAACCAAATGAAACATATATACACGCTAGCATGCATAAAGTAAATTAAAAAGTAACGTTAGTAATATATTTACCAATCAATTGTTTAGATTAATATCAGCACTTTAAAATACAGTTAATCAAAATCAAAATATTTTATTACACATAAACCGACATGGGCACTTATGAAACGTCAGAAGCTAGGTGCACATGTGCAATGGTTGGTTAATAGTGGTGGTTAGTTAATATATTGGAAATGCTAAATATAAATTGCCTTTATAACGATGAGTGGCTGCTATCAATTTTAAAAAAAACAAACAAAGGCTTTTGATCCGTTCGTATAGTATTTTGGTAAAATAAAACTGAAGAGTGCAACAAAAGGTAGAGTTGAACAGTCAGTAAAATATTGGCAAAAATCCCCGTTTTTAAAACTGAATAAGTTTTTGCAAACTATGATGTACTGCTACAACTAAGTAAACAACTTGAGCAAAGTATGATATGTACGCACGACGACATATCAAGCTGTACATTTGCAGTATAAGCTGACTTCTTCTTGTACGAAAAGACTACAATGCAAGATCAGCTAAAAAGGAAATGTATAGCTTGATGTCGTCGTGTGTACCTCAAAATACTAACCAAACCATTAAACTGTTGCCCCTTCCCTCACATCCTAGAGAACCTAACCAACTTCATCCTTCGTTCATAACCTATGCGCTAATCCAAGACATTAGATATTATTCTATCTGCGTGCCAAATCCTCTGAGAGCCATTGATGCATAATTCAGTATCAAACATCTTCCCAACCTATCACATTATATCCGGAACAGTAAGAATATTAGGATAATAAACCTACTACTGCATAGACATCGTTTTTTTTTTAAGAAAGATATTTACATCATATACAAGCTAACAGTCTTAAAATAATAATAATGTTTAAGTATATATAAAAAGAGAGGAAAAATAATCATAGGACAACGCATCGCAGACAACAGGAAAACTGCCCAAAAGGCTGGCAGCATTGCCGCGTTATATGACAATGCTGATTCTTAGACATAGATTTGATATAAGTACTACAAACGACTTCCATAAAAACATAGACACATGACATATTAATTAAGGAAACCCATCTGTTCATATATACATAGTATAACAAAATAAGCAATGTTACTCTTAACGAAGCATTACATAATATCATCTGTATCTATTGATAGTGGCATCCACGAAGACGCACCCCACTCTTCTTACTAATCGCTAGTGTTTATCGCTAGTTAATTCAGCTAGTGGTTTAGTTTCTTGACACTAATTACCCACTAATAAGTAATTACTGTGTATCGACAAAACTAAAACACTAGCGGAATGTTACACACTTGTACTGTAAGCGATTAGGAAGAAGAATGGGGCGCGTCTTCGTGGATGGCGCTATCTGTATCATTCGTGCGAAATGTTTGCTGGCTAGACGAAATCACACAATATATTCGTAGATAGTTGTAAAAAACAACGCTCAGTGAATGAATAAGGCTTATTACTGATATGCTTTTCGTACATAACCAATCTGTCTAGCCTTTTCCCAACTATGTTGGGGTCGGCTTCTAGTCTAACCGGATGCATCTGAATACCAGTATTTTACATGGAGCGACTGCCTAACTGACCATTACCCGTGCGGCTGTTTTTATTTAGCCACGAGCCCTGCCATAGCTTTTCATACATTCAGTACGAAAAAACTTTCGGATTCCATCGGCTATATTAATTTGTCAAACACGATCACTAGGTACAGACGCCAGCACATCAACCTACACCTAACTGTCAAATTTTCCCAATCAACATTGAACTTTATGCTTTAGCGATAAAATTGAAAATCTATTACAGAAATCTGACAGATTGTAGTAGGTTGATGTGCTGGCGTCTGTACTACGACAGTTTAAAAAACGCAGGCAGGAATTAAAAGAGTCAGAATATTTAAAGATTTCTGGATAGAACGTAAAATAGACTCAAAAGCTAGTAGGCAGAGCTTTTAGCTATACGGTCCGGGTCAGGGAATTTAACTGTTTATCAACTTCACGCATTACGGCAATTTGCGACGTTACAACAATTTCGTTTAAATACGCGGATTATTTTAGTTGGTAGTGAATTTGATAAACTACTCGTATTACTTTCCCTAATTTTACGACACAATTTAAAAGTAATATCAGTAAGGTTCTTCGAAAACTATCAATTTTGAAGTAGTGCGGCAGTTTAAAAGAACTCAGGCTGGAAATGTAGACTCAGGATCATTTAAAAAATCTTGTGTATGGAGAAAAAAAGAAAAATAAGCGAGTGCTATCATTAGTTTTGGTAGTTCAATCAGTTACATCGGTGGAATCTTTAAGTTATGTCGTACCCTAAGCAATGTATAGGTAGGCTCTCCACTTACTCAGTGATATCTAAAGGGTTAGTCGGTTATTTGAAGGTTAATAAGTAGATACATACTTAGAATAGTTAGTTTAAATTTTGATTGAATATATAGAAAATGAAATTTTCATAAAGCTTAACTATACGTTTAAAACAAAAGACGAACTAGCAGTGGATCGAGGAGGGGGGGGGGGGGCGGAGGGGGAGAATCAGGGGATCAGACCGGAATAAATAATTAAATTACGTAGAATTTGGGCTAAAAATAGCAGATAATTATGTATTACAACTAGTACGGCCCTGAGTACAATATCGACACCTATGAGAAAGTAAAAACCTCGCCTCTTAAGCTTTAATTGCTTGTAATCCAGCGAAAAACAGTGGAGTAAAATACTCAAGAATTTCAACTCAAAAACATCGACTACAATATGCCGAATTTACGTTATAACATATTCGTTTCCAAACAGAGTTGTAAAAAAAACGTAGTTTTGTAATGAATCATTCTCACTATTCCTGCATTTACTACGCGCATTCCATTTACTCGATGAACCTCTCGAATAACTCGGCACCTCGACGAGAATAAAATGAATTAATCCAATATCCAATTACCTGAGAACAATTAATCACTTTCGCTTTCGTTTTAATCATTTTCGACGCAGTTTCATGAGTGTTGCTGAAATTCCTGAAACCTGTTGCAGTTTCAAGTTGTTTAAAGACTTGCGTCAATTTGCGGCCGTTTACATGTTTGTATTTGAGATTTATGCTGCAAAGTGGTCAAGCTGAAACTTGATTGATTCAATCTTCGGCTTACCAAGATTTATTATGTTTGGTTTCGGCTAGGCATATAATCAGCTTATAATGTTCGCAGACACAGACACAGGCCTCCTCTCTTCGAGAGGGTGGGCTGTAATCTACCATCACGCGGGCCCGGTGCGGGTTGGTTACATGTCTTCGAATCTTTGGTTCTATCTGGACATACCTTTTTCCTCACGATGTTTACCTTCACGAGGGGCCCGTGGCTAAATGATAACAGCCGCACAAGTCAATCGGTCAGGTTAAGCTACGCTTGCCGCGGTTGGTCTGTGGATGGGTGACCATCTTTACATACCGAGACCCCTCCGTGCCTCGGAAAGCACGTTAAGCCGTTGGTCCCGGCTGTCATTCGTGGATCTCACAGTCGGTACGGGTAGCCAGAAGCCCGAAAGTCTGAAAACCTATCTTACCAAGGGGTATCGTATTACCCAGTAACTGGGTTGTGGAGGTCAGATAGGCAGTCTCTCTATGTAAAATACTGATATTCAGCTGTATCCGGTTAGACTGGAAGCCAACCCCAACATAGTTGGGAAAAGGCTAGACAGATGATCCAAACTATTTAAACTTACATGATTTCCAACTAAGTACCTAAACCTATATTCTGAAAACTCAGTGCAATAAAGCTAGGAGTCATCCGAAGTCTCTAACTTCATACATATTCGATTAAGTTCCTAAAGTTGACGTTCGAGTTGGAGCGCGTATGTCGAAAATCTATTGAGTTTATTAATTAATCACAGATCTGTGCTATATAAAGGACAACAATATTGTGGCACCTTAGGAAATCTTTGCTCAAGAATTCCTTATAAAACCAAAGTGGGGCACTGGGAAGGGTTTATGAAAATTCATCCCCTAAAAGGGTTCAAGCAGGGCATGGAAGTTTGTATAGAAGTTCGTTATTTTTGCCGATGGTAATTTTAAATACGGTTTGCAATAAATTAGTCTGTCGTGAACAAGCGGGGCTGATTAGCCGATTCGCACGAATTTATTCGCCCGACACGGGCGAATCATCACTTTTATATAATTCTATTTTTTCTATAGGCTACTCCTCGCACGAAGTTAATTTATTTGTGGGCAAGTCGGCAACTCCAAAAATATGTATTAATTAGGCAATTGGCACATTTTGAATTTTATGCAATGATGTTATGAAAAATGTACACGTTTTATAATATTTATTAACTCTTAACACTTCTGTGCACTAGTGTCCTTTTTTCTATAGTAATAAACTATACAATTCGCCCGTTTAGAGTAAATTCGTGCAAAGCGACTAATAAGCCGAACAAGTACGGTGTTCAAATCTCACGCCATCCCTGTATGAAAAGAAGCATTTTCCCTGCGATGAGAGTGAGGAAAAAGAGAGTGCACCTGTGTCTGCGCCTACGCCTGTGCACCGAAGGCTAGTCTCTGTTGAGATTGGCTATGGCCATGGTCAAAATACAGTCTAAAAGATTATTATTATATGCTAAGAAGGCAAGAAACTGCGATAGTGTAAATAGGGCTTAAAAACTGATCAACACAATGTACCAAAAATGAAGTCCATTTTTTCAGAGACTTCAAACATATTTTCGCCTAATAAAGCCTTGGTAGTAATTCACTCCTCAATTTTATACAGCGTAGTTTAAAAACTAAGTTTTCGAACCGCGACTGTCTGTACGTGCGAGCTAATGTCGGAAACTACTGAACGGATTTCGGTACGGTTTTACCGCGACAGAGAAAAGTTTCGACGTAATTTCATTAATTTTACGCGCGCCAAGCCTCCGTTGGATTTTCTCATTACAATTTTAAACAAATTTTGAGTTAATCCAGACAGTACTTTCGATATTAGTTGGTAATTACGGTTGAGTGGACATTTACTGGGATTTTTTTATTTATCCCCTTTCGTCCCAGACTTGGAAATAGTAAATATCTTTAGTAAATCAATCTTCTAGTAATTCTCAATTAAACATAGAAATTTTAATTTTCCTTGTAAAGGTAAAGTTCAGGATGCCAAAGTATTTGTAATTTAACACGATTTAAATGATCTTTACTAGGTAGTATTTTGGACAATCTAAATCTAGATTAGGTACAATTATAATATCTAATATCTCCTTACTCCTTACTGTAAATCTCTTGCTTTTCCGTGTGTGGAATTAAATACTCAAAAAAATGTATTGTAAAATGTAATGTAGTGCACAAAGTTTCAACTTAATAGGCAAAGAGGTATGTTCAAAATTATCTGACGAAATCCAACTATCTAAAAAGTTGTGAAAAATTTGGTAGGTATATTCAAACCGTAGCTATGGCTTACGATATAGACGGAAAATTTTCACCGTCAAAAGTGTAGCCTAAAATATAAGTTATAGTGTGTTACGCATTTGAATGAATTAATCAACGTTTTGGCAACTTAGGGCGAATTCCTCCAAACATTTATACCTAGAATAACTCTTATCCTGAGCATAAATTTAGAATTTTAGACAGTTTTTCCATACTAGAACTGTCAGACGTCAATTTTAATCCACGGATAAGAGATATCTGACCTTGGTAACATCAGCCCTTAGCGAGATTCATTATGGACGGGCGAGTAAAAATAAACAAAAAGCCGCATAAAATATTGTTGACTTAAAAAAATTATTTATGCTGACTTGAAATTATTTTTTTATTATCTTCTGGTCTTTTGCTCGGGTCCTAAGGGTTCTAGCGTGATGTTAAGTAACCTTATAGCCTTCCTCGAGAATTGGGATACCAATTTTTTTGTTTTTTTTTAAATCCGACTGGTAGTTCCAGAGATAAGCTCGTTCAAACAAACAAATTCCTCAGCTTTATTATTTAACGCCAAAAGAATTATCTGGATAATTTATGATATCTATGACTTCCACATATTTATTTTACCAACTAATCATGTCCAACGATAATGATTAATTTTAATGAAAACTTAAATGAAGACGATGTGTCTTTCTATCTTTAAGATATATTAACGAATCCTAAAAAACAAAGTAGGTAACCATTCGAAATTCCACCCTAAACAAATTCAACAAAAAGTATATAATCTAGCTCAATAAATAACGGAATTAGACTGCCTCCTGCCATCGTTTGCTTCGTCGACATTCCTTACTTTGGCATCCCGCTTATTTTATAGCGAGGCGTGATTGCATTAAATCTACCAGGAAAACAGATTAGTGCGACTCCTTTTTGTATACTGATATTCAGTGTAACTCCTGAACAGGTTAAAGAAAATTTTATTCAAAAGTTCAGTTTAAAAATCCGCATTACAAAGTAATTTACTCTGAAAACTACAAGCGCAACAATGAAATACAGCCCATAATAAGTAGACAGTTAATTGTTTCAGTTACAGAAAAGCATCTTGTTATGGTCACGACCTACATCCGCATTAAATGGGGCAGAACATTGTATACTATAGGTATACTTAGCCACCCTGCGTGGCTCGTCGATGCGCCCGCTCTAGCACTATTGAATTAACTACCTCACTTCAGATAATGCGGCCTTTCTTCAATACATACAGCGAAGACGTCTGAATACGTTCAACTTTGCGATTCTAGAAATTGCGGCGGCATACACCGACTGCTGGAAACGTTAGAGCATAAACAAAACACTTGAATAGCGCGCAATGTAGACCCACATTTCGGCCCGGTGAAAAAACCACTTCTAAATAATGTATAATGCCGTACTTTCAACGATTTATTGTTATAGAAAATGTCACGAACATTAATAAAATCTATAATAATGCTAAAGTGCAACATGAAGCCACGCGTGCCGTGGCTATGACCTTTATAAGCAATAGCACACGGTTGATACATGCGATATGCGATCGTAACCCACGCAAAACAAACTAATATATCGAAACTGGTAATCAAACTTTATTTATCTGATATCAGTGAAACAAAAAGTTCTCGGAAATACATTAAACCCAGCGGTCATAGCTACCAACTCTTAGCTATATGTAGCGTCTACATAGATGGCTCCTAAGAAAGAAACTTGTTTTTCTCTTCAATTATCAATGTAACGTGACTATTAGTTGATCGTATTACGTTGCCCCAGTCGAGTCCTTAGCCCTGACCACCATAAGTACCTGAGAACATTCAGTACGCGTCCATAACGACCACAAATTGCTGCGTAACTCTCGTATAATCTTAACACAAAGCGGGTTAGCACCATCAGGGGGGGAACACAGCACTATATACCTGTGACGCTGAGCAAGGACATGATGGGACGAGCGCCCGTCTGGCCAGGCTGGCCCGTCGACCCGAGGCGGTCGGCGGGGCCGGCGCCTCACCGGCCGCCACGGGGCGCCATTTGTAGCACACGCGCGCCCGGCTCAACGCGCGGCCGGCGACCGACTGACGCCCGGCTACCCACTGTACCCACTAGTACCTACTAGCGTCCTCACGCATGCGCTCCCCGAACCTTCTGACATCACCGGTACCCGGATTATTTTCGCCCGGCGAGGTAAATACCCTCACATCGATCGAGCCCGGTTAAACTTGATGCAATTATTGCACTGCCCTAGTCCTTACAGATGCAGTTTTAATGACCGGTCACGAACTCCTTCGTTGGGCCGCAGGTGCTGGCGACGACCCAACGATTATTAGTATCCGAGCTGTCTTCAGTCTTCACGCTTTTTAATATGCGAGCGGTTGAGGGCTGCACAAGTTTGCAATGAGTTTCATGAGTCGTTAATTATTTTCACAAGAATTCTGAGCTCAGTTTTTGCAACGTGCGACGTCTGTCCAAAAGCGTAATTTCTCACAAAGGAAAAGCTGCAAATCTAAATTTAGCTTTCAATGCTGTTGCTGGCGATGTAGTAAAAATAAATCATCGTAGCGTACGGAGCACGAGCGCACGCGAACCATTTTTCTTTTTCCTTAGAAAAAGGGAATCAAGTTTTATCTCGGTGTCAAACTGTCTGTCTCAGTGCGTCTTCTCTAGATATTTTGACTCAAGCTTTCTCCAATCACGATGAAAACAACGCACAAATGAAAATGGAAATATTTTTCACAATGCAATATCTAGTTCCACGTCAAGTGGTACAAACCATTTATTTTAATCGACTGCGGAACGGTTGAATGAATTAAACGATTTTGTAGAGGCGGGAAACGTGTAGGTTCGTTTTAAATGATAAACTCGTTTTCGAAGTACTATCATATCAGGTCGTCTCTATGAAAACATCACCCTTCCCATAAACTGTTTCAACAAACGCTCTCGGGGACATATTATCATGATCATGTATACTTCGCAGGCCATTTTGGAGACCGCAGTTTGATTTTATGACTTAAAGATTCTGTACACATCCTTTTTATAAAATCTCGTAGCCACCTTATGAGAGCCTTCGAAAAGTGCACTCGCCTACGCAAGATCTGTTTGTAGCCGAGACCACGGTAATAATAAATAGCTACAAGGTAAACTTACTACGTTCTTATTTGCACCTTGAAACTTACCAGCTACGAGCTGCCACAAGTTCGTACCACGCTACGCGTTGCGTAGTACCTTGCTACGAAGCTATTCTTAGCTCGCGGCGTAGACTTCGCTTTACGTAAGCAATCAATTTTGTTGGAGTAAAAAGATTATTTTACAGCTTTTATTATTAATAAGTACTGAATTGTATTTTAGATTAGATTTTGTATTATTATGCAACCATACCTTGAAATTATGAATGTTCATATAAATTTTAATTTGTGCCGACTATAACTATTTCACAGGTACAGCCGAGTACAAAATTGTATTATACAGCGAAATAGGAATTTAATCACGTAGTTGAGTGCAACTAATGGGTTATAAATTCATTGCACGTCGAGACGCCCGCAGGCATGCTCTGAGCTACCACTTCCGAATGCCACTATCTTTGTATATTATACTTTTATGAGTCTACACTAAGATATTATTAATTGCTTTATATTATTTTAGGAAAGGAGAAAGGTTCAGGTTCAATATATTACATTTTATTCTTCATTTAACGTTCATTGCTGAACTTTGTCTAATACAATGAACAGGCTTTGGTGATCGTAGAGCCATAGCAGTATTTTATGACACCCATAGACTATGGAATATTTTTTGTCGTGAACAACTGGGAACATATTATTATAATTAACTTCACAAAAAGTAACTACAGCACATTTTTTTTATTTTTTGATGAAAATCTTAGGGGCAGTTCTCGTAATTTTAAGAACGTTCACAGTCTGATCTCGGTCTCAATCTGTCAAAAATACCTCTAATTTCCCTAAATTTTTGACAAGTTTTTGACATTGATTGCCGCTGTAATGAGATTGCAAATAGATTTTGAACGTTACGAATTAAAGGAATTGACCTCCTGGTTTTATCTTATTGCAGCTTATAAATCCCGGTTTACATTTAAACTCCAAACTAAGTCTAACGGGACAAAAGGCAGTAGCTATAGCTACAATGAGATTAAGTTACGCTCCCCCCTCCTCATCCTCCATTGACTGAATTCTCTTTTAATGACAGAGCCTCATACGAGTATGCACGATGAAACAGATTTATTTCCCTACTACGCGAAAACTTCGTTCAAAAATAGTCGACAATTTATTCATGACTTATTTTAACTAGTCTAAATTGCACCTACATTTATAAACCTCCGTGCAATGAGTGAAGCAGTTCATTACTTATGCAGGTTGGCTTGTTAAGTCCTCCACTACCTACTCCTCAATTAAAGTAATTTGCGCGGGATTTAACTTAATTAGGAAGTTAATTTCACGACCGTTTGAGTATTTTGGCCTTTAAAGTCATTTCTTCCATTTCTACACAAGTAAAGTCATGCCTCCTATCCATGGGGATACGCAGAAACAACAGAACGCCACCTTCTACGATCCTTACGTACTCCTTTTTTTGCGAAGTGAACCTCGGTCTCACCTGGCCAAAAGCGATGGATGATGTCTATGATAGAACGAGCAAACCTAGAAGATGCCTGTTCACTCTTGCTTTGAAGGCTGACCGAGTTATAAGTAGAAGAGAACACAGACGCTGACAGAGAGTTCCATACTTTGGCTGTTTTCCTACACTCTTTCTTCCACTTCTATTTTGTTTATGTATAAGTTATATTTATAGTTAACAGGAGGCCCCTATGTAAGATATATTGTAGAAATTGTAAAGTTACTGAAATAAAGTGTATTATTGTAAATCATAGTTTCAAAGAATAACAAGAATACCTATAAGAGACCTGTACAGAAAATACGCGCTCTGACGTGGAGTTGCCGACACCAGCCCGCATTATCTAATACCTATGCATTAGAGAAAAGGTCACATTTAGAAGAGCAGGGATTAGTGTCTGAAATGATCTTTTGAGGAAAGGACCACACGGATTTGAGTGGACCTGGGGGCCTAGACAAAATCCAAGCGTTTTCCGTGCACGCGTTACGCGTTTACCGTTCACGCTAGGGACTTGACGTTAGCGTGTTAAAAATGGTAGACAAGTTACACGTGGAACGCAGAGCGCCCATTCCGCAGCATTAGCCGAACGAAACACTTTTTATTTAGTCTATGGAAAGTGTTATAGTGACACTATTGAGCTTAACAGTGTCCAGCACAGAGTACTTTTGTATCTATGTGTCCAGTGTGCGCTTTGACTATCACCATGTAAATTTTGTTGAGAATAAGGCACATCTTTAGCCACTCACAATACCCCCCCCCCCCCCCCCCACCCCTAACGTCGTCTCAGATGTCCCAGAACACTTTTTATCGGCGCGCCACGGGGCTCCTCGCTACTTATAAACGACTCGTATACAAAAAAATTCTATAAAGTAGGTTTGGCTAATCTGTTACCCAAACCTACTTTAGGCAATGCGGTAGGGTGCATTAATATAGTCTCCAGGGATATCATTAAGAGTACGTCTGGCGCACCCTAGATAGTCAACCTTGCTGACTGGCTAATATTTTTACCACGGCATGGGATACTCCATGAGCAATGGTGGCCCAGTGGTAACGGCCCCAACTTACGAGTTGTAGGTCGTGCGTTCGAACCCATGCAGGCACTTGCTCTCAAAAACGGTGGAGGAAAACATCGTGAGCATGTCTTAGAGCCAAAAATTCGAACATGCGACATCAACAAACCTGGGCCCGCGTGGTGGATTACGGCCCATTCTCCCTCATAGAGAACAGGCCTGTGTCGCAGCAGTGAGAACGTTTGACGCTGATTATGCTATGGGATACTCTCTGATAGTTCATGACGCTACGAGAGCAATATTGAGAAACTTTATGGCAATCATATTTCAAACCTTCCAGCTACAACAACTGTGATTTTCTCTTAATATTACAGACATAACGTCTGCCAAATTAATTCTTAACTCGATAGTCAAAAAGCATGTAACAAGCACGCAACCTCTCTTTCTGGAGCAGTTGGTTAAAAACAGCACGTATTCTGAAAACGTTATCGTATTACGTGTAGACGTAAATAATAAAGCATCGACAGCACAAAAATATTCTATTGCAGCACATAGAATTCCGATTGAAAATGCTACAACATAAAATTCAGCATCAGAAGAATTGAATTCAATTTCGATGAAAATCTCTAATCGGAATGCATTAAACAGATAAATAAATCAATGGGACTGGCTGAAATTCATCATATCGCGTAAAATGGTTTTTTGTTTCGTAAATGGATTCAGGTTTCGGGATTACGAAATTGTTGATGGATTTTTCAAACTCAAACTTTTTTTTCCAAACTCAAATAAATGCTTTGAGCGTTTATTTCAAATAAACACAAATACACAATTTACAGGCACTTTTGAATTGTCAAGGGGTCGGTCAGTCAGAAAGATGAAGCTAGTTGACCATTCCAAAGCGTAGTAGGAACCTATGGAGAAGAACGGGCAAGAAAATCCACAGACACTTCTTGAAAGAAGTGTCTGTGGATTTTGTGAATAACACTTTTTTTTTTACTGAAGTAAAAAAAAAAGTGTTATTAGTCTATTAAAAGTGGTTTATCAATCAAAGAATCTGCAATCAATTAAAAACATCGAGGCTTTTTTATTTCGCTAACATTTTCCTTGTTCTAAAAATCGCCCGATATTGTCCGTTTGTGTTTGTGCGGCAAAGCGTTGGCACAAATAATCTTTGTCAATGAGTTGTAACCATCATTGCGTAACTTGCACGTGGTGGCGCGTCACTCGGCCCTTTCCGACCTTTCGCGGGAACGACCGAATCCGAATATCGATCGGAACGAGCCCGCGAACAACGCGACACTGTTGTGACGTCATGTGATGTGCGACTACGAAACGTACAAGCACCAACCCTTCATCAACCAAAAATCAATTCTATTCTTCTTACCTAAAGTTGAAATTGCAATGGATAGTGACAGTTTTGAGTCTGTTTTTTATACAGACTGAATTATAAAGGTGGCGGTTCCCCGCGTGCGAGTCTTCCTGACCCACATCGGGCGATGCGTAATGCGTATGCACCTGTTATTTGTACTAGTACCCTAGTACTATGGCGTGAAGCTCAACGTGTGGGTAGTACGACATGGGGGCACGAGTTCGAGTATTGTTTATAGATGGGGAGATAAAAATGAAAAATGGCACTTATGAAGTGTCATTGCGGATTTTACGGTCGATATTTTTGCATAATGTTAAACTGAATGTTTACAAATCATGATATGGACGAGTTAGTAAGTAATAACAAAAGAAACGTTACAAAAAAATTGTGCTTTTCTTTTATTGATTTTAACAAGCCGTGTGTCCGATGGGATTCCCCCTATCGGCAAAAATACCTAACTTCCATACATCTTTCATCCCCTTTTCAAACTCTTTAGGGGATGACTTTTCTAAAAACCCTCCTTAGTGGTAATTTTCGTTATTTATGGAACGCTTGTGCAAAATTTCATGCTTCAAGACCCTTGTTTATCAGCGAATGAATTTAAGACTTTTATTAAGTAGATTTCATAATACAAAAAAAGACAGATTTATTATTTATTTATTTATTTTTACTTTGCAAAATAATAATTTAATAAAACATCAATTTAGTAAGGACTTCTAAAATTAGTAACAGCTTTATAAAGAAACATCTACGACGCTACGGTGCTACGGGCTACAAGACGCTGGCTACGAAACGCTACAAAGCGTAGCACTGCCACAAAAACTTGCAACGGGGACAAAAACTCAGCCAACCGTTAAACAGATTTCGTCTGATGATCATTTGCGAACATTTATCACGTTTTTAAGTTTACTAAGGTTTTAAGGGGATTACAGGACCTAAACGCAAAAAACGTTTTAGAAGCAATAAAAATATTATTATTATCGTCTACACTTCTACAGTAAACCAAATCAGAAAAATATATGATATTCTTCAGTATATATGCTAGGTAGATAGTGTGTTGAAAACATAATACAACTAATTTAATACGATAGAAAAAAATCATGAAGATACCTCTAAAAACTTTCTTTTTACAATAAAAACTATACTAATATACATACAAAAATAACTCTTGATTTTTTGTCAAATTATTCTACAAGCAACATACTAAAGCACTAGTGTTTTAATTTTTTTGTCCAAACAATAGATTTTTTTGAGAGAAATACGCCGTATTCTGTGCACCACTAAACAATGGTGTAGAGAAATTACGAAAAAAAATTAAAAACGCATTCCTGCGTGGCCGTAAGTCACAGCTTCTAGGCTAAGTAGCGACCCACAGCCACGCTACACAGGACTGCGTGGCTGGTAAACAAATGTACAGACGCCAGCACATCAACCTACTACAATCTGTCAGATTTCTGTAATAGATTTTCAACTTTATCGCTACAGCATAAGGTTCAATGTTGATTGGGAAAATTTGACAGTTAGGTGTAGGTTGATGTGCTGGCGTCTGTACCACGCAGGATCAGCTAACGTTTCGAACCCCACCATGCAAATAAAGCATATTACACATCCTACGAAGCAATGGTCGTTCGACATTGTTATTGTGGGTTGGGTACCTACATTTAAATTTAAATGCGGTGATTATATTTAGCTGCGCCCCGCGGTTTCACCCGCTCAAGTTTCGATCCCGTGGGAATCTCGGAATAAAAAGTATCCTGTGTTAATCCTGGTTATAAACTATCTCTGTGACAAATTTCATCCAAATCCGTTCAGTAGTTTTTGCGTGAAAGAGTAACAAACATCCATCCATCCATGTCCACAAACTTTCGCGTTTATAGTATTATTAGTAGGAAGTAGGATACATACATCTATACTAACCCCCTTACTAATAAGCGTTGTATAGCGTCTGTATAGTTACACAACGCTTTGTCTTCTTCGTTCGAAAGTCAAATTACTGACGTCTGAAAGAGAGACGAGGTGTGTAATTATTCATCTGATATAATACGTTTATTAGTAAGGGGGGTAATAATAAAGCTGAAGAGTATGTTTGTTTTTTTTTTTGTATATTTGTACGCCCCAATCTCTGGAATTACCAGTCGGATTTGAAAAATTATTTTTGCATTTGGTAGCCTAATTCTTGAGGAAGACTATAGGCTTAACATCACACTAGGACTCGGAGTCGAGCAGAAAGAAAAAAAGTAAGAAGGAACGCTAAGCGTTAACGAAGTAGTGACGCGGGCAAGCGATGCGATGTGACGGGGATTTCTAGTTCAGAAATTTCACCCAGACGAATTCGCGGGCAGAAGCTAGTTTTAAATAAAAAACAACATCTAAATTAACAAAGTTTATTGAAATGTAAGAAGTGTCTTTTATCTGAATCGAAATCTATTACATTTAGAAAATCACACATTATATTGCATACTTAGGTAGGGTAAACATTTGGTACAGACGTCGTAAACCTTAATAATTTAATCCATTTATATTGGCAATTATCAATAATCCCCTTATTTATAAATGTCTTATAACTAAAAAGATGTAGTTTACATTACGTTCTTGTTTCATTGGCATATAATGAGAAGGCCAGATAGTATTGATGAAGTTAGTTAAGTACTTATTTTCTCTATGGCAATTGGTGCCGATGTCGATAATTCTGCCAATGTCATCAATTCTGCAAGTCTAAGTACAGCCCGATTCAAACTTTATTGCGGCTCGGAACATGAGGAGAGTCGCTGCGCAGTAACAAATTCACGTGTCCGCGGGGTTGGGGGGTGAGGTACTGCGCAGTGAGTAGCGCACTTCAGAGCCGCCATAAAGTCTGACGCGAACTATACTTCTACGTAAAATTACAAGGTTGTAATGATTATAGGAGTAAATATTTAGACATTCATTCAATATTATCTGCCTTCGATCTACGTCACAAGTTTCCAAACACGGCTTCATTTAATAGAAAAACTACTTATGGCGATTACAGGACCTAAACGCAAAAAACGCAAGTTTTATAATGCCTAAAAGTATATGATCGACTACAGTAAACAAAATAAGAAAAATATATTCTTCAGGAAATATGCTAGGTAAATAGTGCGTGGAAAACATAATACAACCAATTGAATACGATAGAAAAAAAAACGTGAAGATACCTCTAAAAACTTTCTTTTTACAATAAAAACCATACTAATATACATCAATCATTCTGATTTTGTGTCAAATTATTCTACAAGCAACATACTAAAGCACTAGTGTTTTAATTTTTTAGTCCAAACAATAGATTTTTTGTAAATAGATAATTGTTTCACATTTTGCAATAAATTACCAGCGTTGTGTCATCGCGCTTCTCTTTCTTTTCTATGCAGTCCGACAGTGACCGCGCTTTAGGTCATGTAGTCCCCTTAATTAATACCGTGAAGGATCACTTATAAATAACCTACCTAAAAAACATGAAACTTGTAGCATATTCCTCTTATTTTATAATGAGGAACTTCCATGCTACATCTATACCTAATTATACGTCATACTTGTAGTGATGATACATTTTAAAAATTGGCTTTCATTTTTCATTTTATTTCATTAGGAAAGCCAATTTGTATGTATAGGTGGCGATAAATATTTTAATTATTTCAGAATACAATAGTGACGTCAATATAACTAAATATTTATTTTATTGAACATCAGTCAATGTCTTATCGAAGAATACCCTTTAAATTGATTATTTAATTTCTATTACCTAACTATAAAATACACCAACACTACATTGATACCTGTATTTTTATATTTACATTTAATTTATTTTCGTTCGTACTGCAGCATAAAAAATTATTAAAGACGATGAGTAAAGTAACATTTTTAGAGTAGCTAGATTTTTTACCGCAGTCTTACGAGCCGACAAAGGTCGTGGATTCCAACCCAGACAGGCGCTTTACTTTGTGTAAATAATTTCATCACCGCTTTTCTCGAAACGGTGAAGGAAAACATCGTGAGGAAACCGGCATATCCTAGAAACAAAAATTCGAAAACATGTGACATCTACCAACCCGCACCGGGCCCGCGTAATACATTATAGCTCATTTGTCTCGAAGAGGGGAGGCCTGTGTCCCAGCAGTGGGAACATTATAGGCTGATTATGCTACGCATATGTTAGCTGTTTTAAACAGTTCCAATACATCTAGGTTCTATACAGAGATCTACATCGTCGCAAACGCACTTTTATTTCTAAATTGCAAATAGTTAGATATTAAATTAAATATTTAATTTTAAAAAACCTATTTTCCTAGAATAAAGACTAAAACTGGATTAATACCCGAAAAATGCAGTAATTTTAAAATATATTTATTTTACTGTACAATATACGAACAATTTCTGTTCAGGCTACCATATCTAACAATAGCGCCATCTATTTTGCAATATATATAACTAGAATTTAAAAATAAAGGAGGAGGTTCTCAATTCGGATGTTTTTTTTTTCATACATGTTTGAATACAAATTCATCAAATCAAGACTTAAAATATAAAAAAAAACTTATATTATGAGAGTGCAACCCCTGACTAGATTTTTATGATAAATAAATTATAGTAATGATAAAATTGTAAAATCATTGCATGCGTCTAGACTGCATGATATGAATGAGGCAATCAAAATATACAAGTAATTACCCCAGCCATCAATTGCTAGCAGCCTGAGTATTTTACAGTTTATTACATACTATTTAGTGATTAAAGTTCAAAAAGAGACCTTCAAAAAACTTTAAGTAAGTTTCATAAGCAAGAGAAGATTTGGTTTCTTCTCTCCGCCTATCTTTTATCAATGCCTTCTCGTGCCTAATCAAAACTTTATAAAGTGGACAGTTCCAGAACCAGTTATTTTTTTGTTTTTTAACATTACTGTGATGCTCCGTCAAGTCTGCATTAGCACACTTTTCACAAGGCTTTTTGCGTTCAATTTCTAATGGTGGCTTGGTTTTATTCTCGACAAACCCATTGAATTTGTTCTGTACACCCAAATAGTTATACATAGTGTCTAGGATTTTATTCACAATAAATCTTCGGTGATACCAGATTGTCTGATGATTTTTATAGTACTTCAGCAGGTCATCATTTGATAACAATTCATAGAACAGTAGTTCAAGTTTGATTAAAGTTGAATTCCATGTTGCATAACATTTGCAATTACCCGGAGCATAGCCCAACACAAGACCAATTAAATCATCATCATATTTTGTTGTATTCAAGATCTTGCTAGGCGTCACAACTGGATCACTAGTCAAATGTTCAGCTAATACCTTCTGGAAATTCTCGCGTAAGTTTACCTTCAAATCTTTTTCAAACACTGGCCACATATCATCAATTGTGAAAAGGTTGCTAATACAAACCTGACGATAGTGAAAACAGCTGTAGTCAGAAACATGACTTGCTGTCCAATCCTTAATGAATTTGTATTCGTCGATGTGAACCAGGGTGCCGTGGAAACGGTCTCTATTGCGCAAGCAGAGATCCATTACAAAGGCGCGGTGGTCCCAGCAGTGGTAGTTGTTCATGCACTTATCTGCAGCCATATTGCAGACTATAATCTCTTCATTAATGAGATCAGTTAAAAACTCTGCACTTGAGTCATCATCCTCTGAAACAAACAATAATGACATTTAATGCCAAAAAATAATTTCTCAACAGTTCACTGGAGTCTGGATTTGTGCATGGTTGCTTGCCCCTATTGGATTAGAAACAAATACTTCAGTTTGCCGCGAGCAACAAAACAGACTCATAACCACTCTGTATTGGAAGTTTTGGTTGTGCAATAACCAGCACCCTAATTGCGTAACATACTTTAAATGGGAATCTGAATAATTTTGAAGCAAATTGCTAATCCATTGCTTCATATTATGTTCGAAAAATTTGTCTGCTCAACACGTAAATAATGCAATGAATGTTGTTGAACTGTCAAAATGAAACCGATTCCGATTGCCCCACAGATTATTATTGTAACTAGCTGTTGCCTGCAGCATCATTTGTCACTTTAAAAAACTGCTACACATAACCAGATAAAAAGTATCCTAGATTGAGGTCTAGCTCAGTGCAAAATATCCATTCTCAAACCACTTATTAACACAAAACTTACCTCTTAAAAATAAACTTTTTAAAATCCATCTCCTGTATGCATAGGCCTCGTTACATTTTGGCTTCCTTGTTAGTACTAATTTAGTAAAATGCATCTCTGAGAACCAGCCGTGGAAGCGCTGCGACGTCATCTCTCTTCTTTTGTTCCACAATGAGGTTACATCTGGGTTTATCAGAATTGTTGCATTTAAAAGGTTATAAATTCTCTTATAATTTAGATTTGATAATCTGCTGAGTCTTCGCTTTGGCTCAGTCAAAAAGTCCCGAATTAATTCAGAATAGCAGTAGTTGTACACATGCTTCACACACCAAGACTCCAATCCTAACGACGTTGCAATATATAGAACAGGTGATTTGTTTGTAGTTGAGTCCACAGGAACAATGTCAAACTCAGTCCTGAAAAAACATGTTGGATTAACACGCAAGATCTTTACACAATACTTATCATGTATCTTGAATTTTTGTCAAATTGTAGTAAATATTTACAATCGACGGTCCTCTAGAACTTGATTCAACTCCTTTATTATTTTCTCCACTAGTCCCGATAGTCCGTTCCTATCCTCGTTCATAGATGACATGACGAATGTAGTCTTGTAGAAACTAAAAATATATTAAATATTGATTTGACTCTTTTTAGAAATCAAATACATTCATGAAAACAAAATCACGATTCACGGAACACGTATTTGTTTAACATCTAGAAACGTCAATAAATAAATCTTACAACCAAAATGTCATTGTCATTTTCATTGATTTTCAAAGACAACATCGGTCACTTTTTCAATTTCAATATTGATTTTTTGATATTTGGGTTCTAGGCGTTTGAATCTTTCTTAATAGAGGTTCATAATGTAAATTAATTTTCAATTTTACTTTTCGGTACAGTTATTCGGAGTTCAGCACGCGTAGGATCAAAGTCTGGTCAGGAGATCACGACTAAAGAGGTGTGTAGTTAGCTACTATCTGCTGCCGCACGCTACGTGACGGAGGGCGGTGACGTGTGATAATGAGAAGTAGGAGAATGTACGATACAAAAGCGAACGAAGCGAGTTTGAAACTTCCATACTTCTATAATACCTAGTAGTCGTCATCTCGGTAGTTACCCCCTTTCTAGCCATATCATCTTTCACAAGTTTAGTTTTTCCCTAATGTCGCAAAACAATTTCGAAGTAGCATCGTGTCTCAGATATATCACGTCGAAGTAGTCCACCCGATGCAAGGGATTGACCCTATGCACAGCTCACTTCGCCAAAGTTTTCATGGTGAGATGTTTACAGAATAGGTCGGCTAGTGTTAACACATCATCTTTAAACTTACCTGCATTTCTATACGTTTTTATTAATTAGGAACCTAAAAGATTAAATACCCAGTTAACGTCAGAAGCTATCCTCCACACGTGAGGTGCGTCGACTATAGCGCCAGCATTGTTGACGATGACATCGATCTGCTTGAACTGAGCGAGCACGGAGTCGAACGCGCTCGTTATGTCCTCTTCCTTACTCACGTCGCATTTGATGATCACCGCCTTATTGCCGTGAACATTGTTTAGGCGCTCGGCTATCGCCTCGCTAAACTCCTCAGCGATATCTACGATAGCTACGTTCTACAATGAGAAAAAAGTGGGTGTGGGAATGTTTAAGGATTAAATAGGATTATACAAATGTTTAGTCATTTCTTGCATCGTCTAAACACAGTTTAGACGTTTAACTTTTATTTATTGTTGCTTCGTTGTATAAATTAGGCTTTAGACGCTAACAATTGTGTAAAAATACCTTTGCTCCATGATTTAGGAACGTCTGTGCATACCCAGCGTAAATGTTCTGTCTTTTGCCTCCACTATTTTAGCAATGCAGATGATAAATAACTAAGGAGTGTGACTGATATGATGTAGAAACAAGATACTGTATCAAAGTTTGCTATCAGTTGGAACAATTATATCACAATCCATACTTCCATACCTACTATAATATTATAAATGCGAAAGTGTATCTGTCTGTTACCTCTTCACGGTTAAACCTATGCTTAAACCGCTGAACCGATGAGATAGTTTGAGTCTCGGGTAAGGACATAGGATAGTTTTTATCCCGATATTCCCACGGGAAACGTAGGCGGATGAAACCGCGGGGCGCTACTAGTATAAATATAATTATCTTACCTTTATAATTTTTTTGTAATTTTTATTGTGATATCTATAATTTTGCCAGCTGATAAAAGGGCAAAGAACTCGAAAATAATCGTAAGAAGGTTTCTTACGAGTATTTTTGTAAGTCAACCATCGATCACTATTTTTAGTGATCGATGAAGTCAACCCTACCAAACGTATGTCACGTACGGTTAGGGAAATCAATTGATTAGCAGATTGTCAATTTCGCCAATTTGCCGTAACATCGCCATTTCATTTTACAACGTCTCTCAAATAAGGACAGTCTGTTGTGGTTTAAAAATGAAGAAATATTTCAATTCACTAAGCGATATTTTCCCTGACTTAACACTGTAGATAGCATAGCCTTTATTGTTCCCACTGCTGGGACACAGGCTCCTCTCTTCGAATGTTTGGTTTATAGGACATGCTGATTTCCTCACGATGGTTTCCTTTACCGTTTTGAGAGCAGTGGTGATGAAATAATTTACACAAAGTAAAGTGCATGCTTGGGTTCGAACCCACGACCTACAAGCTGTAAGTCGCGGCTGTTACGACGGATCCACCACTGCTCCTATGTAGATAGTCATAATATTTGATATTTTTTTGATGTGAAACATCTATAGCCGCACGTAAAACCGATTTCTGGCGTGGCGACGCATGCCGTGGCGACGCGTCGCCACGCTATATGATGGTATATCCTACTTCCTACTAGTCCTACTTCCTACTATCCTACTTCCTACTAGTCCTACTTCCTACTAATCCTACTCCTACTAATATTATAAATGCAAAAGTTTGTTTGGATGTTTGTTACTCCTGCACGCAAAAACTACTGAACGGATTTCGATGAAACTTCACAGTAATATAGCTTATACATCAGAATAACACATAGGCTACAATTTATAAAGATTTTGTGTGATTTGGCCATAATATAACGATAAGTATCAAGTAAGTCGGAAAAATTCCTGCCCTCTGAGAGCTATCTTGGCGTGCGCTGCCTAAACCGTTAGAGTTACATGAAGATAATGTACAGTGGAACTGTTTGTCTTATAAAGTTCTAAATAAAAGTCCGCGACAGCATATATCTATCTTTTTTGTGGAAGCCATTATATCCAAAATAGTGATCCATAAATAAATTTAAATTGGATACTTTTTTTACAATGCATATTTCAGAGTACTTTGTTAATTCTTATCAAAATCAATACATTTATCACTTTCGGTATTTCATGTAGATAAACTTTGTCTTTTATACTAAGCAATTTGGACGAATACTTTAAAAGTTATCACGATAAGATTGACCTGAGTGGAGCGCTATTAATTCCTACATGTCGGCCGCGGCGCGGCGGGCGGCGCGCAGGGCGGGGGTGGGGGGGCGGTACAGGCAATGAATTCCCGAACGCGGGCAGGCAGACCTGTTAGGGTTAATGGTGGAACACCAAAGGAAAGACCGTTCTAAGGATTTCAATAATAAGTTTATTATCGTTTTATTTATAAATTGGAAGGTGTGTCTACTAATATTATGTGCGTGAGGCAATTAAGGACACTTTTATACTACTGGGCGTGAGGGCAGACCGGCAGACGTCGTTGACGGTTGTGTTCATTTTGAGGTTTTTTAAAGCTTTAAATTCGTTTTGAAGCGATTTATTACTAACTAACAGTAGGCATTATAATTTTTAAGGTAGTAGGTATATTTTAAGTACAAATATAGATTCGTTTTAAATTCAATTATTAGTCATATTAGAATTGTTTTCTTTGTTTGTTTAATTACTTATAGGTAGGATTGTATTTTTAGTTACTTAGGTCACGGGTTAGGTATAGGTTGTATTTGTAAGTATTAAGTACCTAAGTAGATTCGTTATTATTTTCATTAGGTACCTACTTAGATTATTACAATTGTTTTTTTTTTTGTTAGTTTAAGATTAACGTATAGTTTTAGGTAGTGTTGTAAGTACCTAGTAAGAAGTTAGATTCGTTTCCTCCTAATTAGCTATTGGAATTGTTTTAGTTAGTTTGAAAATTACTACCGATTTGGTGATTTTTTATATAGGTAGTACTTACAATAATGACTCGAAAGCGTAAGTCTAATATTTCATAAAGCTCTAATAAAGCTCGAGCTATAAAAATAGCTAGACTTAGAATAACGAGACGTCTCAACAAACTGACCTGCGAAGGTTTGAGCAGGCGGTGAGTGAGGCGGCACACAGAGCTACTAAGACACCAGAACAGTCCCAAGATCGACGTCAACAACTCGCTGAGTATCTGGCATCTCAACAACTGCTGAAACTCCAGAACAGTTTCAACCTCGACGTCTACGGGATGCTGAGTATCTGATGTCTCAACGGGCTGCAGATACACCAGAACAGTCCCAAAATCGACGTCAACAGCATGCTGAGTATCTGGTGTCTCAACAGGCTGCAGATACACCAGAACCGTCCCAAGATCGGCGTCAACAGCATGCTGAGTATCTGGTGTCTCAACGGGCTGCTGAAACACCGGAACAGTCCCAAGATCGGCGTCAACAGCATGCCGAGTATAGTGGTGTCTCAACGGGCTGCGGAGACACCAGAAGAGTCGCAAGCTCGACGTCAGCAGCAGGCGACTTACATGGCGTCCCAAAGAGCCAAAGAAACCTCTACAACAGCTGAATCTCGCAGGAGCGCTGTTGTTACACGAATAGAATGTATCATGGGACTGTTTGTCTTAAACAATTCTAAATAAATGTCCGCGACAGAATATATTATCTAACTTTTATGTGGAAGCCCAAAATAGTGAGCCATATCGAAAGTACCTCTTTCTGTATGTTACCTTTTCACACCTAAACCACTGAACGGATTTCGATATTTGGCAAGGAGATAGATAGCACCCTAGGGAAGGACATGCGGTACTTCACCGGTACTGTCCTGTGGAATAATTTCCGACATCCACGCGGGCGAAGCCGCGGGCGATGTATATATATCGATGTTTCACATCTGCCAGGCGTCCCGTGACGGCTCACAATTTTTTTCTATTTCAAGACATATTTAAAAATGTTTATGATAATAAGGAACTAAATAAATAAACGAATAATTTGTAAAAACACAATACATTGTATTCATTGTATGTTTCGAAATGCTATTACGTATTTTATTTCACTTCAAACTACATTATATCTACATAATTTAAAAAGCTAACAGTCCTTAAATAATAATAATAAGTACAAGTATATAAAAAAGAGGGGACATAATCAAAGGGTATCAAAAAATTCGTCCGCATCGCTGTCAATAGGAAACGTGCCCAAAAGGCTGGCAGCATTGCCACGTTGTATGGCATGTACCTTCCAAGGCATTATGGTCATTCCATCTGGTCTCTTTCCGTCGTCGCGTACCAAGCCACTGGGTTCTAAAACAGCTGGCACCCTCGGCGGTGACAAGAGCACGACGGATGATGTAACTGATGCTGGCGTGCCGTGTTATTCCGCCTGCGCTTTTACAGCAGGTCTAAGCCATGATGGTGTCCGAGGCAGTTGAAAGCTTCAGCGCGTTTGCAGCGATGCGGAGCCACGCAAGGGGCGCCCAGACGCAGACAAGTAGCGAGCCGGAAGGTGGTGTCACCCAGCAAAGTGCCTATTTTGGGTGACGGTAGCGTCTGAAGCCAGACGCCCGACTCCCACTCACCCACAGCCAGTAGGCGGGCAGGCTCAGCAGTAAGTATTGGTGGACGTACTAATAAGATTATTCCGTACCAACCTGCAGAGGGGCTCATCCCACTGCCTCTGGGAAGATGTGTTCACGGGCCGATCTGTATCCGGGAAAGCTATTTTCCAGGCGTTCCCCTCATCGGCCAAGTACGGCACTTCAGGGTCAACCAGGGAGGGGGCTAAAATCTTCCCGGTCAACTTTTCGGTGCTGTGGACAGAGGACAGCAGGAACGCCGGCCGGTATGGTTGTACTGGTAATTTTACATTGTATGATGTAGGTACCTACTTAGATACAAATTAACTTATTTACTTTACTGTTTTAAGGCAACATTAGATTCTCAAAATCTTTAAAAGCTCCATCAATAACTGTTGTAATATTTTTAGCAGGTTTATTGTCTATAGACAACCAAATTGATGCCGGTGGACCAGTTTTAAACATCTCAAGCACAGCTGCAACGGCGGAAGCTGGCCTGAAATAGACAAAATACTTATACGGATTATTTCACCTTGCCTCACCAGTGGGGCGGCTGGTGGGGCAAAGTGGAATAATCCAAATATACTGATTTAAAACACAAAAGTATTAGCAGCTTCTTAAATACCTATCTCAGTATTTTAACAGCCGCTTGGTATCACACTATTAATATAAAGGCGAAAGTTTGTGAGTGTGTGTGTGAGGGAGTGTTTATATTTTTGTTACTTTTTCACGCTCAAACGGCTGGACCAATTTTGATAACATTTTGTATGGAGGTATCTGATACCCTGGATTAACATATAGGCTACTTTTTATCCCGATATTCCCACGGGATCGACATTTACGCGGGTGAAACCGCGTGGCGCAGCTAGTTGAAAATAATCGATAAGAACCTAATTAGGTATTTTTGATTTTGGTGTTGTTGCCCTGAAATCCCATAAAAGAAACAAGGAAAATTCCTGGGCGCAGGACTTCTTTTCATCATCATCAACAAATCAACAGAAAATCGTCCATACAAATAGGCCTCCTCTAAGCTTCTGGGGGGCTACCTGCATGCTCCGGCACGTGGTCACCTCACTCGAGGACTTTGCAGCCTCATCTAATGTGGGTGCTGTAAGAACTGTGCAGTAAGGACTCCTGTTTGTAGCAAATATCTAGGTTAGACCACTTACTTTTGATATACGACTTCTTGAGCCATAACCACATCGGCCATAAACTTTCCCATTTTTGGTTCATATGACCTTAATTCCAAATTATGCAGCAAAGGAGTATCAGTTACTCCTAAACAAAAAGTTAGAACTCTGACACCCGTGTTGTCGTAGAATGGGTCCATCTGGAAAAGAGGATTTAATATGATAATATCAGAAGAATAGATGAATCACTATCTCGGAAAAAGAACGATGGTAAAAGCAAGTTGTAGTTTCTTTTTTATTGCCTGATGATGGCACTGATCTTGACTTCGAGTTTGGTTTGAGTTTAGCGAATAGTTTACTAGATCAGTGAGTGAGGTTTTACGAGTTAATAAAAATAATTACAGATTTACAATCCCGTTTGATAGATCATGATTAGATTAGACCTATTATACAAAAGATTCGAAGTTTTTTTTTAAGGCTCCGTACCGAAAGGGTGCTAATGGGACCCTATTACTAAGATTCCGCCATGGTCCGTCCGTCCGTCTGTCACAGAGCAGGGCAGTATCTTTTAAACCGTAGAAGGTAGACAGTTAAACTTTTTACGCAGAGAACAAAACTAAGACTAACTAAGACTAAGACTAAGACGACCCACTGACCCACGTTTCTTCTATGGGGGCCCCATACAAAAACTATTTATTTTACTAAAGCGTTTAAAAAAATACAGTGGTACGGAACCCTTCGTGTGCGAGTCCGACTCGCACTTGGCTGCTTTATGTACCTGTCAAAAAGGTCCAAATGATTATGCTTAGCCAACGTCACCTTTAAATTTGAATCACTCACCGCTAAACATTGACTGAAGTGTAGCACAGCCATTTTGGAACCACTGTAAATCGGAAGGCCAGGAAACTTAGTTAATGCTACAGTTGAAGCGATGTTGATAATTGTTCCACCGACACCACCTTCATCTTTTCTCATAAACTTGACGCCTTTTAAAGTCAAGGAAACCACTCCTTGCTGAAAATTAAGTTATGGGTCTTACTTTCCTTTCACCAACAATTAGCAATTTAGCACTCATAGTCATAGTCATTTGTGTCTGAATTTACAAAAAGTAAATTAAATTAAGTACAAACAAAACAAAAACAAACAACATTGATTAATTTGTCAAAATTAATTCAATTAAGTACATAAATCTTATAATAATTCTAAATACACAATACAATAATCAGATAGGAACTACAAATCTTAAATGACTTCACTAACAAAATTATTACGTGCACATCATTCCTCTCAGAATTAGAGATGAGAATGTTGAGCTGGATATGTGTAGTGACAAGAATGGATAAAGAAATGTGTACAGTCAACAAAAGAGATAATGCATAAAAAAAATGCATAAAATTACATTTTATTCGAGAACATCCATCGGTTTCTTACTAAACTTCAACTATATCCGACGATCCTACATACTTATCTCTTTTGTTGACTGTACAGTGGGTTATATGAGTTACCTGACCCACCCTATAAACGAAGGAATTTGAACCCTCTGCCTGTAACATTAAAAGTTATTTCATTTGTATGAGTTTATCAGACTAGCGCTACTCGGTAATATTTTCACCTAACTTGTAATAAGTGGGTAGTTGAAAGACAAATATGCGTATTCATTATAAAACTAGTATTCAAATGTTACTAAAAATACGGGTAGGAAAATAAAAATGAACCGTCACAATAATAAAGCTAAAAGCCAGTCTACGCACAATTGCAGTGACTACGCGTGAATATGTTTTACCTTGCCTTACTAAATTGCGAAAACAACGTCTTTTTCCAAGTTTTTAATTTATTTTTTATAGTTTTATTATCATGTCTCAATTGAGTGATTATTTAAAATACAAAATAATCTATTTGCACGAGGAGAATGTTGGCATTAGAGAGATTGCTAGGAGACATAATATTATAGCAGTAAGTGTATTTTTCTAATTTTATACTTTGTTTTTATACCTAACTATTCCTTATGCCGTGACGTAAGCAAACATATTTTTTATAACGTATAGTGACACCTGTTTCATTTCTTTGTTTCACAGAAATACAGTCAGATTGTGGTTAAAACGTAAACCCAATAGAAAACTTGTGGGGTCAAATGATTTTAAATTGGGATTCATCAGAAGTCAGGAGAATTTGGCGCAACTTGTGATTTCAACGTTCTCATGAAGAGTAAGTGATGCTTGCTGGAACATGGTGTGCGGCATGCGAAGCCGCTTGCAACAAATTGTGGAAAGAGATGGTGCTCCATTTCGCTATTATGATATCACCACCGCCCGCAGTCAACAATACTTACTTACGTGTCAGTGTGTGTGTTCATCATAATTTCTATGGAAGTGTTTCATACAATGAATAAGCAGGTCCTTTTTACGATCATAACCATATTTAAAACTAAAAATATTTAAGTATAAAAAAATTATAAAGTAGGTAAAACATCAAAGTATTTAGTGCTATTTTTTCACTTATATTTTAGTAATTACTATTTTCTAAAAAAATATTTTCACTTATAGTTGAAGTAGGTAAGTATGATAGTTAATGTGGTGATGTTATTGTTATAAAATAGAAATACCTATATATATTTCTAAACATATAACATGTTGATTCACTACATGTAACTGATTACTTACCTACTTAAAAATAAAAATGGGTATTTTATAGGCATTGTTGAAACGAAGAAACTAAAATTCAAGCTTATCATAGAATACCTTATATTTAAAACAAGTAATTAATTTTGTAAGTGATTATTTTGTATTTATTTTGAATAAAATCGTTATCATAATCATTATTGTTTTTTATTTCTCATGTTAGGTATTTGTTTTTAAATAGTTCATTTAAATTAACTATTTTAATTTAATATAAATAATGTTTTGGATTCAAAAAACATAATTGAATATTGTAAACATAAAGCTACAAGAAGTGGAAAGTTTGTTTTGAACTCGCAACCATGTTGCTATAGGTTCACTGTTGCAACCACTAGACCAAATCGACTTAACAAGTATCGTTGAAATTAACAACTCCATCATGTGACAAAACAGTATTCAAAAGCTTACCTACCCTAAGGTTACGTGTTAAAGATCAAATTGGCATAACTGTATTCTATAATATTTACCTACCTTGAACAAGTCGTTCTATGTAGTTCGTGAAGCTCGAAATCGAATAACACATTTATCTACTGCTAATTGCAGAAGGTTCAAATTCGTATAACTTTTAGGTGGGTCAGCTAACACATATAACCCACTGTACATATATTACATAAAAGAAGTTTGAAAGCGCTCGTCTTGTCTTGGACATGACTGTGATTAGGATGGATGTAACGCTTGGGACTGAGTGAGTGATAAATACAAACATAATATACGACTCCGCCTTGGAGTGTAAATAGAACAAATTATGATAGACTTAATATCGCGTCCTGCGGACTCCTGCGTGGCCTGTCATCTGCACGTTACAGACGCTGGTGATGGCGCCAAACAAGTAGCCGAATTCTGGGCCGAGTCCATTTCGATCGACACGCTAAGAAGAACACAACCATAGATGGAAGAAGGCGGGAGAAAACAAGACTCCAAGGCTCCAAGTAGGTAATAATGATCCAATGGCAGGCAAAAGAAAGTAAGCGAAAAGGGCAAAGAGATAGAAAACTAGGGTAGGCTAAATAGCAGTGGCGAAGGTACCATACAACTCGATTCTCACCGGCTTCCCTTCAAAAATTCAGAACATAACCACTCTATAGTCAATTCGTCATTGAAATTTTCTTTTGGCTTTTTTTTTTTGCTCCGGCCTACCTCTGTCATAAGTTCACCCTTCGCCACTGCTAAATAGTAGGTACACCTACCCAATTAATATCAGAAGCCGTCCTCCAAATGTTAGGTGCGTCGACCATAACGCCAGCATTGTTGACGATGACATCGATCAGCACCCTAATTGCGTAACACACTATTACTGTCAATTTGAATCATTTTGAAGTTTATTGCTAATCCATTGCTTCAAATGTTTGAAAAATGTGTTTGCTTAGCAACGTAAATAACGCAATGAATGTTGTTAAACTGTCAAAATGAAACCCATTGCTACTGATAGTGTGTTACGCAATTGCCCTGCTGCTTGAACTGAGCGAGCACGGAGTCGAACGCGCTCGTTATGTCCTCTTCCTTGCTCACGTCGCATTTGATGAACACCACCTTATTGCTGTGAACTTTGTTGAGACGCTCAGCTGTTGCCTTGCCAAGCTCCTCGGCAATGTCTAGGATAGCTACATTCTGTAAAAAAATAACAATAGGTCACCTTCGCCTATAATTTTTCTCCCCTTCATCATCACACGTTCACTTGTCAAGATGATTACGTGGCGGATTTATAGTGCAAACAAGAAGCGAAATACCTATAACAAAATATTTTTTTAAATGCTAAGTCAGGGTGACAATGCTTCTTGCGGCGTTGTCACACCTACGTTGCAAAAAAATATTGATTAACTCCATTAACGGAATTGTGGAGATTTCACCGGATTTTAGTTATACCTAGTTATTGCCCGTGGCTTCGCCCGCTAGATATCGGAAAAACGGGAACGTATATACTACCGGAATTAAAAGTAGGTAGCCTACGTATTAATCCGGGTTATAAACTACTAATACCTATATTACTAAAATTGTATGTGTCACATATTCAGGGTCAAATTTAACCAGCGAAACTCCGCCGACGTGATTGATATCAATATCTAAACAAAAAACGATAAGACAATCTGGGGTCAATGACGTCAGTGACCACTGGTATTGTAGTACAGACGCCAGCACATCAAGTTACTACAATCTGTCAAATTTCTTTAATAGATTTTCAACTTTATCGCTGAATCATAAGGTTCAAAGTTGATTGGGAAAATTTTACAGATTGGGGTAGCTTGATGTGCTGGCGTCTGTACGTTACTTGAAATAGAACTATTTCAAGTAACGTTGAGAAAATCTGTTATTATGTTTTATCATGTTTGGGGCTCGTGGCTAAGCAATAACAGCCGCACGGGTCGAACGATCAGGCTAAGCTACGCTTGCCGCGGTTGGTCCGTGGATGGGTGACCTTCTTCAGATACCAAGACCCCTCCGTGCCTCGGAAAGCACGTTAAGCCGTTGGTCTCGCTCGGCTGTCATTCGTAGATCTTTGACAGCCATTACGGTCGTCAGAAGGCCGAAAGTCTGAAAACCAGTCTTACCAAGGGGTACCGTACTGCCTATCTGACCTCCACAACTCAGATCAGATCAGATAGGCTCCATGTAAAACTCGCTCCATGTAAAATACTGGTATTCAGCTGCATCCGGTTAGACTAGAAGCCGACCTCAATATAGTTGGGAAACGGCTAGGCACTACTAGGCAGATAATGGGATATCGATATCCATCACGTACCTGTGAAGTTAAAATAGAAAAAAAAAATTAAACTGATGTTTTAAGTACCATCAGTCGTTGGACCCCAAAAAAAAGGGTTAGGGGGCATCTCGCCCACTTCATTTGATTATAGACAACTGGGCCCACTTTAGTTTAGGTATTGGGACGATTAAATTGCTTTTTTCGTTTTATTAACAGACTTCAAAAAAGGAGGACATTCTCAATTCGGATGTTTATATGTATTTTTTTTTTATAAAACGAAATAAAAATGGGTATCGAAGTATCGCCCATCACGTCTGCAGAGTTTCGCTAGCTAATTTAAATTGCCCCTGTAGATTGACATAACATAAATGCTCGTCAGTGTTCCTGCTGCTGGGACTCAGACCAAGAGGCCAGTGACAGAGGGGACTCTGCTGAGAGGGGAAGTGGACTGTGGAATGGATGATGTTCCTAGTTAGCTATACACTACGTGAATCCAGAGGGATGTGCGAGTTGGTAACTTCATACTGGATATATAACACAATTCAGTCATTATTTTAACTCGATAGCTTACTAGTCACTTCCGACTTTATTATTAAAGTCGTTTTATTAGTCTCTTGGTTCACTAAACATCGATGTAAATAAGTATTTACTTAATTTTCTTCAAGAGGCTTCTAATTTCTGTTACCACAAAACACACACAGCATCTCATTTAATTATCTATGTGTAAAGCCAAACCGAACTGCAGTTAAAGTGACTTCTGCGCTGCCTCCGACGACGCCATCGTACCTTAGATGGCGTAGTTTATGACCAATTAAATTTAAAAAACGATCGTGCCATCCATTCGAAGAATTGTTGTTGTTCATAATTTATTTCCTTAGTTAGAAAATGCTAAATATTATATATACCTTTGCTCCTTCATTTAGGAACGCCTCGGCGTACATAGCCCCCAGGCCAGAAGCTCCCCCGGTTATCAAAAATGTTTTGTCTTTTGCGTCCCACTGTGCCATTGTAACGATACACTCTTTACCTAGGTACTGTTGTTTTTATAATTGCTATTTGTTTAAATACATGTGTGTTATCATATCTTTCGTCTCGTATCTATACTTTTACCAGCTGCGCCCCGTGGTTTTACCCGCGTAAATTTTGATTCTAAATAAAATCTTGAGAGGGCCACCCTTATCACCTAGGGGTGTAAAAAAAATAGCCTACGACCGCTAAGTGCGGAAACCAGACCCATAACATAGACTTAGCCTACGACCTATGCTAAGACCTACCAAATATACACAAACAATTTCATAAAAATCGGTCAAGCCGTTTCGGAGGAGTTCGATAACAAACACTGTGACACAAGATTTTTATATAAGATTATATTACATATATAATAAATCTGTAAATAGACGAAGCGTTTCTGTGCATTGAAAATATTTCCAAAAAATATAACTAACAGATGCCATTTCATAAAATTTTGGAATTTTTGTCCGGTCGGTTTGTCTGTTTGGATGTGAGAGATTAAGTAACTATTTGGACAGGTATAGCGTAAAAAGTACCAAACCAATTTGGTTTCAAATCAAAGCTTTTTTTTTTTCATTCAGATATTTACATAATTTAAAAAGTTAAAAAGCTATCAATCTTAAAATAATGATATGTACCAATCAAAGTTAAGATACTTTATAGACCTATGAGGTTGTTGTCTTTAACCAGCTTGCCTGTAGATTCCTTAATAAATTAAGACCTCCAGCTAGGGCTCAAAAAACTTAAAAACTAAGCGACTACACGCTAAGGGCAGCCCCTGTCCCCACAGGTAGCCGAGGTCCATAGGTACCCCTACCTATGGACCTCGGCTTAGGGCGTCGCTGGGAGAGGGCAGTAAGGGACAGGCTGGATAAATTTTATTATTTAGGGACGCATTTAAAACTATAGGCTCAGCGGCGCGGCCTGGCTCGAGCTAGGGTCGGGGCGGATATGGTATGGGCCGAGACGGACCTTGGCGGCGAGGATGGAAGGACGGCTGTCGGGGCTTGTACTTTCTGAGAGTACTGGTGGCCTTACTACTCTCCTGTAGAAGGGTCGTGGTGTCGTCGGGGATGGTAATAAGCCTCGACTGGCGCTTTTATTTTTATTTATTCTCAAAAATCAAAGTGATGCTTCGTCGCATTGACATTGTGAACCCTGAAGACGCAGTGACTGCAATCGAAAGGGCTGTAGTAAAGAACCCCTGGTAACGCTTCCCTCCAGGCAAGATCGGAAGATTCTTCCTTTTCAATGAAGGAGTAGTAATTATAACACCTTTCCTAAGCGCCACATTATTGTTTTCCGACATCCACCCGAACGAAGTCGCGGGCACGGCTAATCTATAATAAAAATATATACCTACTGTAAGTATCATATTTTTATTAGTCCATCGTCATAAATTACTAGATTGGTGGGCTTAGGACGTAGATAAACCTTTGTTTTTCTTTTGGTATGCTTGTACATAATATAGTTATTTTAAAGATCTTCATCCTCCATTTCTGTTATATTTTTTTCAAATCAGTTAACATCGCAGTTTCTGACCGCGCAAAGCCATCCATATGTCTCTCTAAGAAGAGAGTTCTGTCTGACGACGAACTACAGGCTCTTCAAAATGTCGCTCGCTTGCCTTCCCAATATTAATTTTAACCTAATGATACCTACTTTTTTCCTTAATGATTTGTTACACGCATCCTATATATGAAAAATCAAGCCAATCTACATATTTATTTTGATTAGGTGCAAATTCTCCATCATCTCCCTCCATCCATGTGCAATATTTATGGCTTGCATACCCAGATCTTTATCGTATTTTCAGCGTAATAACACCTAAGTAGCTACTTTTACCTGTACTGACTGACTAATGACGATTGCTAAGAAAAAACCCCGGAACCCCGTCATAGGATAGGATAGTGAAAGCGAGGTCCACCCAAACATATTGACGCACTGTGCCAGACGAATTGAATTTCAGAAACTCATGGGTTTTGAGAAGGAAAATATCTGTGGATACCTGACCCATTTATGGGTCATAGGATCATAGCTTAAGAAAACAACGGTTCTACTTATAAATTTTTATCCACAATATTTATAATTATAAAGCCTAATTTGATCCTGAAATAACATTCTCGAAGTCTTTAAAGGCACGATCAATGGCCGGGGTGATGTTCTCAGCTGGTTTGTTGTCGACAGACAACCATATTGAAGCTGGTGCGCCAGTTTTGTGCGCATCAAGAAGAGCTGCAACTGCCGATTCTCTTCTGTAAAGAAAAATAAGTGTCGATATGTATACAGTTATTATTTTGACGTAGGCTTTGAAAGTGCGATGAAATTAATTTACTTGCACTCTGACACCCACTCTAAGGCATCGTTCACACCAAACGTATTTTCCGTCGCCAACTGTGAGTAAGTATGCTCACTGTCAGCCGCCAGCGACAACGCACTACGTAATAGCGTATAGTCGGTTCGGTATGAACGAGAAGTTAAATATATACTTATGTAAAAACGGTAAACTGCGTAACGCGCGCTCAGTCAGCGGCTGACAATACGTTTGGTTTGAACAATGCCTTATCTTCACAAGCTAGCGTGTTGTAAAATACAGACGACACCTAGTTTGTGGAAGGCTAATCTACTGATTAACTGCTGTCCCTATTTTAGTACTCAAAAATAAGCTAACTGATTGTTATATACCTACATATTTACTCAAAGTATTTGACAAATCTGGCCCAGTCCGACCCAGCCACCTTCGAGGACGTTCGAAGCCGGTAAATCGTGGGCAAACAAATTGACAGTCTGTTAGCACATTTTTGCATTGATAAGCTTCTATGTGTATTAGAGCGAGCGTTCCATTTTTTTCTATTTGGTGTTTAATACAACAACTTACTTTTGGTAAATGTAACCATTGTCAATAGCGGCAGCCAATTTGTTTCCAACTTTTGGGTCCCAAGCCCTCGTTTCTAAATTCTGCACTAAAGGAGTGTCAGTAGCCCCCAAACATATAGTCAAAACTCTAATGCCAGTGTTTTCGTAGAATGGATCCATCTGCAGAAAAATAATAGGAGATTACTGTATTGTGCCACGCGGGCCACGCCCTAAACGTAAGCATAGGTAGACATTTTGCGAACTTTATTTCTAACGTGATGTGTTACTGTGGACGTTCACGTCCACATCCCGGCCTCACGATAACACAGGTAAAAAGTATGGAAACATATGAAGACGCTTTATATTTTCGTCCACGATAAAGTTTTAACGTGCACGTATTTCCATACATTTTATGGATGTGGACATGGACATCCACGATAATATCGTCCTCTTAGAAATTATAAAAGTCCAATAAATATTTGCATTGAGGTAGGTCTCTACAACAGATTTTCATTAATTACTAAAAATAATTTAATTGTTTCGTTTTTAATTCGCTTTCAAGTTCTATCAAATAAGACGTACCTAAGTACTTAGTTATTAAGAAATTAGAAATCAAACTAAAGAATTCTGGTTTGAGAATATAAAATCTGAAAGCCATAGAAGCCCTTAAATTGACTTACCGCTAAACATTGGCTGAATTGCAGGACAGCCATTTTTGAGCCACAGTAGATCGGCAGATATGGAAATTTACTCAAAGCCATTATCGACGCAATGTTGATGATAGTTCCTCCAACTCCACCTTCGTCTTTCCTCATATGCTTGACGGCTTTTAATGTGAAAGAGACTACTCCTAGCTGAAAAATATAAGTAATTATATAAGACTCTTTACTTAATCATTTTGATGATTTGTACTTTGTAGGTAGACATCTAAATATATGTGGCATCTGATCAAAAAGCGGCGCCCGGAGATCTAGAGACACCTCTGCATAATTATATGTATCTACCTACTTAGGTACCTACCACTATTTTCTAATCAATAGGTAGGTACTTATGTACTATTGATTTAAAAATCTAATTTACTAGACAATAATAATAATATAATATTTTTTTATACTAAGTAGGTACCTAATATAATTTATTTTTTATATTTTAAAATGTTTTTATACTTATTCTAATATTAAAATACTTCTTGTAATTATAAGAAAAATGTATCACTCACAAAACAATCTTTGTTGAACACGTGCTAATAAGATACAATAATGCTTTATTTACTTACATTTTCTAATACTTATTTAAAAATATAATTTATTTACTTTTTAATTTAATAGCTACCTAGACCTACCTATCGGCTATCACATAGTTTTAACTTCAATTAAGAAAACACGATTACAAATACTTAGGCTGCTGGATTCGATTTGATTCGAAAGCATGTTCTACCTGCCTAGACTTCTGTCAATTTTTTTAAGTTTTAATTACCATATTAACATTGGTGGCAGTTCTCCAAATGCTGGGCGAGTCGACCATAACGCCAGCATTGTTGACGATGACATCGATCTGCTTGAACTGAGCGAGCACGGAGTCGAACGCGCTCGTTATGTCCTCTTCCTTGCTCACGTCGCATTTGATGAACACCACCTTATTACTGTGAAGTTTGTTCAGACGCTCGGCTGTCACCTTGCCAAGCTCCTCGGCTATGTCTAAGATAGCTACATTCTGCAACGAATTACAATGTCAAGCTGACAAAAAAAAAACAAGATTGACAAGGGGCTATAAAAAAACAAGTTCGGTGCATCGCTGCGTCAACTACATGGTGGGTGCTCCATGACTGCAGGACTTTTAGTTTTTACTCTGATTTCTAGTGTTTTTTGTTGTTTGTAACTCCTATGAGAGCCGACATCTTCAACTTAATCTAGCCGACTACTGAAGTTGAAAAAAAGAAGTAGGCATTTACAATTTTTAATTCATTAATATTTTCTGGCTGGATCTTAGACGGACAATAATTAAAAATAACAAAAATACCTTTGCTCCAAGGTCTAGGAAAGCCTGCGCGTAGTCAGCCCCCAAGCCAGAAGCACCTCCAGTTATTAAAAAAGTTTTGTCTTTTGCGTCCCACTGTGCCATTGTAACAATGCATCCAACCAGTAACTAAGCCAGTCAGTTATAAACATTCAAGTTCTTGAATTAATCAAATACTTAGGTATTCTTATCTGTGCAGATAATTTTATTGTGTGCCCGCTATCATTGCTGCGACAAACAAGTATGTACAGTAGGCTCCAAAAGTCCATAGGCAAAGTCACAAAGCAATAGCTTGACGTTTAGTTTGACTTACGACCTTCTTTTAATGAGTAATTAGACACACACACTCGCATATTACTCGAATATAGTTCCGTGTCATGTTCGTCTTGTTCACATAGTTCGTAAAACTTTATGATTATACCCACAGAAATCTAAATAAATAAAACATAAGGTAGACAGATGCTTAACTCATTCACCGCTAGTCCCCGACTAAATAGAATGTTGTTGCTTCTTGGTTGGTAGATAATTTGATATGTGAAGTGTGTTTAATCTATTAGCGTTGTTGTAGTTCATTTTGAAATGCAAGCAAATTTAAATATCGAGATGATAGCTGCTGATATTATCGCGCTGCGTAAATATGGACTTATTATTATATCACAAATATTTGATGAAACCGGACTGACTGTGAGTATTATGATTTCATTATTTTATGGAACATTTATCTAATTAAAGTATAAATGATGATCCTTGTAGTTATTTTTTTAAACGTTTTATATTTACCTACCATAAGCCCTAAATAGAAAAAAAATATATATTTCATAAAGTTTATTTATTTACTTTTGGAATGATGAATATAATATTAAGCATAATATTATAATATATAATCATTTTGTAACATTTCTATTTTCAAAATAATTTTGTTTCAAAATAGTAATAATATCTATTTTATAATTTTGCTAGTAGGTAGCTTAACAGTATTCCTTTTTTGTTTTAGAGAAATTACCTACTGTGAGTCGGAGGGTCAAAAGATATAAGGAAGAGGGTAGCCTTGCCAGTCGAAAGCGAAGTGGAAGGCCCAGCTGGTCAGTGAATATGAAACAATTGGTTTCCGAGATATTTTGCCGAATTATTCAACAAGTGTTTACGAAGCGTTCGCCGTGCAAACGAAAACCAGCTCAAAAACATAATATTTGATTGGAAATAATAAACAAGAACATTTATACAAAGTATTAAGTTATAAATTGATTTTAGTAATATTAAAATAAAATTGTGTCATATCCGTATTAATAAGGATTATTTTGAGGTTTAGTTTCAATCTTCTTTTCATAATGAAAATGAATACTTAAGCTATAACCGCAATAAGTCCTAATAAATATGACTGTTTATAACGAATAAACATTTTGAAATCACTTAAGCATAAAACATTTTTATTTTTAACCCCATATAACATAAGCATAACAATATAATAATAAAAACATAAAAATTTATTACATTGTTATTCTCTTTTATTATCTCTATTGAATAACAAAAAAAAAACGAAAAAGATAATTATTGAAAAGAAAAAAAATAGTCTCATCTCGAGATTGGAACCCAGACTTTCACGTTTGCTAAACCATTAGGTTACGTTACCAGCTATCTATACTTGCTATGATGAAGTGAATTTGAGCAGTAGTATGAACCCACCAAGGTTATGTGTAATTACGTAGTACCGTGTGCGTAAAAGCGACGATATGTTTTGTTTCGTTCGACGCTAGGACAGTAGAAAGATATTTATACTGTGACGCTCACGCTAGCCAATGCGTGTTCGACTTACACACACAGATGTGGCCTGCGGCGCGAGGCGGCCGGTATTAGTCACAGCAATTTGAACTTTCATATGCTTATGCAAAATTGATGCCTTACTGTACCAGTAGGTACCTACCTACCTCGAGTAGGATTTGCAATCGCCAATCAGGCATTCCCGTGGAATAATGCCTGACTTTTTTAAGCTTTTATAAAGATTAGGCAATCTATCTATCTATCTATTGTATATAGGGTGAGTGGTAATTAGTGACCGATACCTAAACACGTGATTGTACTCATGATAACAAACAACTTTTACTATGGGACCAAACCTGAAATCGCGAAAAAAAATCAGCTGTTCCCTACATTTTGACGAGTTATAGGTACGAACATAAATGTAGGGAACAGCTGATATTTTTTCGCGATTCCATGTTTGGTCCCATAGTAAAAGTTTTTTGTTATCATGAGTACCTACAATCACGTGTTTAAGTATCGGTCACTAAATTACCAGTCACCCTATATAAAAGGAGAAACTGACTGACTGACATATCAACGCCCAGCCGAAACTACTGGGACTAGGAATGTGAAATTTTGCACACAGCTTCCTTTTATAATGTAAGGGAGCACTAAGAAGGGGTTTTCGGAAATTCAACCTTTAAGGGGGTGAAAAGAGGGGATTTTGTTTGTATGAAAAATCTTATTCCTTGAGTTAATAACCTTGAAACTTGGCACGAATACTTATCTACTTAAGTAAATTATGAAGTTTGGCATTTTTCGTTTTTCTAAACTAGGTACCTACCCTAAAGAGGGACTAGGGTGTGCCAAGATTTGTATGGAAGAATTTTAACTCGAAACTTAGTACCTATACTACCTATGTATTATGTAAGATCAAAATAAATAATTAAGAGTATCAGGGTTTTTCGAAAATCTACCCCTGACGGGGTGAAGAGGGGAAGTCAATTTCACAGTGGAGTATTTTATTACCTGGCTTGATTAACTGGGAAATTGGTATAAATAATCTGTAAGTTAAGTTATGGAAACATCCCAGAAGATTTTTCAAAAACCCACCCTTATGGGTACAAAAAGAGGGGATGCAGTTTCCATTATTCATTTGGTTAATAAACTTGAAACTTAGCAATATTTGGCTCAGAAAATAATAAAGATAGTCACATTTAGTTTAAAAAAAAACCCTAGTTAGAAAAATATGTAGGTAACCCGCTGTCGGATTAACTCGAAACTCGGTACTACTAAAACAAAAATGGACTCCTACCAAGGTGGAAAAGGGTAATAAAGTTGCTGCTTGCTTCCATTAACACGAAAATGGGAATCGGTCTTTGAGACAAGTTATGAACACATCCTAAACGACTTTTCAAAATTCCGTCTCTGTGGGGGTGAAAAGCGGGGATACAGTTTATTTGAAAAATCTGATTCCTTTGATCTATAAACTGAAAAATTGGCCCGAGTACCTACTTATTTATCTAAATAAATGATACAGATCATAAACATACATTTTCGAAATTTTTAGAGGAAATTACGAAATACACGCGGTCGAAGTCGTGGGCAAAGTGCTAGTATTAGATAAATTCCAGAATTCTGTGACCGTCAGGATGGCTGGACCAAACGAGATATGTACATGAGACCATGTGCACTGTTTAATACCTATTTGCTACTATTTACTACCTACTTATAATGAAATATTTGCTACCTTTGCGTTAAGAAAAATATCAAAGAAATAAAGTGGTCAGTCATTCTGACGTCAGATTGGCTGACCACTTCCAACTTCTTATAGTTTTACCGTTGTATTAACCATTACTACCTGTTTGCTACCTTAACATATATTTTTTACACACGTTTAAGAAGCTCCTATAAAAAGTTATTAGGTAATAAAAGCCTGTACATAAATTATTTACGTCTTTTCTTCTTAGAATAATTGCTTAACAATGTTTTTGCAGGCGCTTAATGGCTTATGAAAAACTTGTTTCTGGATATTTTCGAACTTTGAAAAAACACTTTTTTGATCTTCTAACGATACTGATTACTGTCTACCTCGTTTCATCGTGAAAACACACTCTTTTATTTTTATTTAAGTACGTAAGTAATAAGATTTTTATTAGATAAATTTTAACGTGTGCACGTCACAAACAACAAAAGTAAAGTTGAACACAATAATTTATTATCAAAGTTGTGAATATTGTGGCTAGTTTTAAATAAAAATAATCTAAGATGTCAATGAATGATTATCAAAAGATTGCATCATAATTTGACCAGGATCAATTCAATAAATCCCCAAGTACATACATACTTAAATTCCTTAGAAGAAATGCAATAATATGTAAATAATTATAAAATTTTATAAATGGATAAAACTTGACTATGGATATCCAGAAACAAGTAAAGTTGTTCTTAAGGCACTAAGCGCCTGCAAAAACATTGTTTTATTCTATTCTAATGAAATAAAAAAACAACTGACTCCAAAAAAACACTAAGTACAAAGTCATAAATAACTTTAACTTCGGAAGTCGGTGTCGTTGGTTCCGCATTTTCGTTTTTTGACACCGACTTACGAAATTAAAGTTATTTATCACTTTGCAGTGTTTTTTTGGAGTCGGTTGCTATTTTTGTAAAAAAAAAAAAACACTTTTTAGTTGTACAGACGCCAGCACATCAACCTACACCTAACTGTCAAATTTTCCCAATCAACATTGAACCTTATGCTTTAGCGATAAAGTTGAAAATCTATTACAGAAATCTGACAGATTGTAGTAGGTTGATGTGCTGGCGTCTGTACACACGGCTACACATCAAGCTATACATTTCCAGTTTGAGCTGACCTCGCACTGTATAGGTTTTTCATACAATCAGAAGTCAGCTTATACTGGTTATGTATAGCTTGATGTGTAGCCGTGTGTACATTCAATACATAAGTACCTAAATTCAATTAACACGTCTAGTGCATTGAAGAATTAAAGACACCATCATCTGCCTAGCCTTTTCCCAACTATGTATGTTGGGGTCGGCTTCCAGTCTAACCGGATGCAGCTAAATACCAGTATTTTACATGGAGCGACTGCCTATCTGACCTCCACAACCCCGTTACTGGGTAATACGATACCCCTTGGTAAGACTGGTACACTTGGTTGGTGGACTTCGTACATAAGAATAATTACATAATAATAATTAATAATAATTAATTAATTTTAATAATTATTATTATATACTAAAACTTTTCTGAAAGTATGTAGGTCACATTAATGAAAGAATCATCAAAATCGGTTCATTCGTTTTTGAGAAAATCGTGGATATACAAACATACCTACATACGGGTCGAATACAGAACCTCCTTTTTTGAAGTCGGTTAATGAAGTCGGTTAAAAAGAGTAAAACAAGGTAGACAGTTAACAGTATTGTTAGAAGATCAAAAACTGGTGCTAACTGGTAGGTACAGACAGGAATTTATAAATCGGTCTGATTACGAGCGAACTCCTCAACAATAGATAACTAATAACGATTCACCTGCCTAGCCTTTTCCCAACTATGTTGGGGTCGGCTTTCAGTCTAACCGGATGCAGCTGAGTACCAGTATTTTACATGGAGCGACTGCCTATCTGACCTCCACAACCCAGTCACTGGGTAATACGAAACCCCTTGGTAAGACTGGTCGTCAGACTTTCGGGCTTCTGACTACCCGTAACGACGGTCAAAGATCCACGAATGACAGCCGGGACCAACGGCTTAACGTGCTTTCCGAGGCACGGAGGGGTCTTGGTATGTAAAGATGGTCACCCATCCACGGACCAACCGCGGTAAGCGTAGCTTAACCTGATCGATCGACCCGTGCGGCTGTTATTACTTAGCCACAAGCCCCTCCCCACATAACTAATAACGATTATAATAATATTATGCTCAAACGGTTGGAGCAACCATGCAAATTGTACCTACCTATCACCATAATCGCAATTCATCAATACTACAAGTGATAACCAAATGTAAACGTTAAAACGTAGTTACAGCGTAATTTGTAATTTGACTTTAGGGCAGCTCGGAACACGTGTCAGTGGAGGTGAGGGGTGCACAGCAAGTAGCGCACTTCAGAGCCAAACTAAAAAGTTTGAATCAAACTGTACCTATGCCTTTTTATTATTCCTCGTGAAGATGCAGTATAAAAACGGGATACTCCCTTGAAGGTATGCATTAACAACCGTTTATTCTATTCTAAGCATACAACTTCGTTCATCTTTAAGATCGTGTTGATTACTGAACGAATTAAGTCTGTGCCCCTTTAGGGTAAATATGTTCTGTGGTCTGTGCTGAGTTGTCATGTCACTGCTATCTTATCTGTCAAATTGTTGGAGTCAATGAAATGTCTAGTTATCTGTGATGTCAAACACGAAAATAAGGCACCCAAAAATATTGTTTTCTTTTAATTTATCAGTGAAAGGAAATAATTACAAAGATTTTTTTAAATCTATAGCATCGGAAGTAGGAAATTGTTAAAATGGTATAGTCATTATATCTTTTACTCGTCTAATATTCTTCAAATAGTGAAGTAAATAAGGATCAAACTAAACTCTTTCTTTGTTTTCAGAGTGCTATATTTAATTTTCAAAGCTTGCTGTCCGTGATACTACTGCTCATATGCACCTGTGCGTACTTAAGATCATTCTTTCCAAGTATTATGGATCGCAATAAGACAGGGTAAGTTACTATGCATGATTTAGGTTATGTAGTTCAATAGGCCAAAAATTTCCTGACGACTGCCGCCTGCCGGGAACACAAACCTTGTATTCGTAGATATTTTATCACAATTCTGTGGCTTGTATATCCAGGCAACTGTGTTTGTTAGAATAAAATATGAATTAATTTTAAAGAAATCATATCGAAACTGGCTCATATTATTTACAACATATTGAAACCAACGCTAAAGCCGATCAGAAGCGAAAACGATATGTAAGATACATTATACAACTTGCAAAACTGGTAGAGCTAACAAGGCTTCATATTATTGGTTTTATTTTCAGATTACTTGGAACCTTTTGGAAGTGCGCGAGGATTGGTGAAAGGAAATCTCCCTACGTTGCTATGAGCTGCATTGTCATGGCATTCAGTATATTATTCCTCACATAATTTTAAAAAGAATATTATTTTTAATAGCTGTAACAATATTTAATTAACTTGCATATTTTTACATTTGTAAATAAATATTACTCATTCAAAAATAATTTTATTTTACTATGGAACCATAATCCTCCAAACGTAATATTTTAATTCATAACCTTTATTTAGAGGATTCATAGGTTGTTAAGTCTATCAAAATGTACTCTGTGGTTGGTAACTAGCTATATTATTCACCTCTTACTAGCCTATCAAGGCACATAGGTGTGATTTTGTTCACATATAAATAAAAAAGAAATGGGAAAACTAGTAACAATATGTTAACTTTTATCTACTTATTTCAATCTGGCCACGGAAGGACCACTCAATCTGCATACTCTAGGACAGCAAGGCTGTCCTGCAAGTGCTAAAAATCCACACAGTCAACTCTGGGCTAATATACGAGTGTCACCAGCGCCTGAATCTAGGTGGGTAGCCTCAATACCATAAAAAGGAGACAGCACTTCACTAGGCAATGATGCAGCCAGAAAGGGGTCGAACATGGCACCAGTGGGACCCGAAACCATCGCGCCAATCTCCTTCGGGTACGACGAAACAGCAGCTCATGTGCGCCACGCTAATGGTTGCACAGTACTTCAGTAACCCAGGTACCCTCAGTGAGGTTGTCAGTAACACCAAGGCGTTACTGGCTTTCCTAGAGGTTCTAGTGTATCGAAAAATCAATTTTCCCACCTGTACGCAAAATACGCGCATTGACGTGGAGTTGCGGATGCCAGCCCGTATTACCTACATTTCGAACAAGAATTGTAGAAGCTACAGCTCCTCCAGATAGTATCACACTGATATCTATACATATAATAAAATCGTAGGAAAGTCAAAACTGTACATTGAATATTTTTTTAAAAGAATACTTGGGGCGTGATCTACAATCGATTTCGAAGCCGAAAATATAATTTTTAGAATTTTTGTCTGTTTGTCTGATTGTCTGTATGTATGTCCGGGCTAATCTCAAAAAGTGCTGCATGGATTTACATCAAATTTTGCATGAGTTTTACTAAGAGGTCGGGTCAACATATAGGCTACATATTATCACGCTATCACCTACGGGGGAGGAGCTGTGAATCTTTATTTTTCTTACGCATTCTGTGACAGCGTGTAATCTAACGACGCATATTTAAATGTTATTTTTGAGTAAGCCATGCTATTATCTAGCTTTACACTATAAAAACTACGCCATTTAAGTAACTTGGGCAGAGAAACATAGTTTAATGAATGTTAGTAGTATAAAGAAAATTTTGAACCAGCGCCATCTAAGAGATTTCATAAAAATCAAATCAAGTTACATGTTAACAATTTTTGGAAATTAATAATTTCAATTTGATCATGTTGGCGTGGTTAGTAGTTAGTTATTCTTAAAATTCATAGATGGTAATGTACATTTTCTTCATACAAGTTGTATCGTATAGTTCGTTTTGACAAATTCAAGGTCCAACAAAACCCTCAAAATCTTGAGCAGAGTTGAGGAAGACAATTTAAAAAAAATGCGGTGTTAAGTATTACAAGAAAGTTATGTTCATTGATGATGATCATTTCTTCATCAATTTCATGTTGTTAGTACAAAATAAACATTGACTGTTAATACTTTTGTTCGGTATTTATCTGTGTGATTATTGCTTGGTAATTAATATATTTTCATGTCGTATACCTAATTATAAACTTAAATGTGATGTAAAACAAATCCCTTACGTATGACGAGGTGCCTTCATATTACACGTAGAGTAAATGCAGGTAATTTGGAATACGGTTGGTAATTTGGAATATTACAGTATTAGAGTTTCTAATAGCGACATCTATTAGAAATCACCTTTATTAAGTAGTTTGTGTACTATTCAATTCAGGGGGCATGGCTTAGACTGCGCCATTTTGTCAGCGTTTTTGTAAATGTCATCCGAGTGAAAGTGCTGTTCTCAAAATTTTTCAAGTAAGTACTAAATCAGTTTGCATCTCGAATATTAATCATATTTATTTGTTTTCATTGATGCAGATCTATGGTTTGGCATTTATATTATTGAAATTAACACTTATTTTTAATCAAATATACCTGACAGCATTTTGAGGTTAGGCAGGGTTATGTTGTTAAATTGGTATACGACAGGTGAAGCTAATTCGGAATGGCCCAAATTAACAACAAGTGAAGTTAAATTGGAATATTCCAATTTACCTGCACTATTACGGTAGGTACCTACTTACTTGTACTTCTTATGTTGAGTGGACAGTGGGAGGAGAGATTGGGTCAGTCGGACAGGGGATTGTCGGACAGGGGACATTGGGACAGGGGACAGTGGACAGCGGGACAGTGGGACAGAAGATAGTGGCTAGTAGGACAGTGGGAAAGTGGAAAATGGATAGTGGGACAGTAGGACAGTGGACGTGGTACAGTGGCAGTGGACAGTAGAAGGTGGACGTGGGACAGTGGACAGTGGACGTAGGACAGTGGACAGTGCGTCAATGGCCAGTGGATAGTGGGACAGTGGACAGTTGACGTGATAACGTCTTATGAATAAGTTGTTTGTTGTTTGTTGTGAATGTTATTCGGAATACCTACGACATTCCAAATTATATGAACGTGAATTTAATTTGGAATGCGTACTTTATTCCAAATTATATTCACATGAATTTAAATTGGAATACCCTATTCCAAATTATATTCACATTGGGTTATCAGTGCCTTTCTGTCAATTTATGAATAAACCAAAGTTTATCCCATATAGAGAAGAATAATACTGTTGATTATTATTATGCTAATAAAACATTAGTTTTACTAACATTTTATGTGGTTTTCATTCTTATTTCTCTTAAGCCTTGGTAAATATGTTTCTTTTTGTAACCTGTATTCCAAATTACCTGCATTTACTCTACGACAAGCAAAGGGGTTTATTTAACCGACGTCGACGAGGAGGTGCTGTGGAAAGTTTTCCAGGAATTTTCAAGGACACCGCATTGGGTAGGGTTTATACCGTGCATCCGAATAATGGCGAATGCTATTTTCTGCGGTTGTTACTTCACACTGTCCGAGGCCCAACGTCTTTCGCCTTTCTGAGGACATTTGATGGCGTGGAGTATCCCACTTACCGCGCAGCCTGGGTAGCACGTGACCTTCTCGACAGTGACCAAAATTGGGATGAAACCCTCGCGGAGGCGAGCGTCAGTGACAGTCCCAGCCGCATGCCGTCATCTTGGTGTTTTGTGGAGTCGCGAAACCGGTAGCTTTGTGGGAGAAGTATCGCCATCATCTGTCTGAAGATTTTCTACGAGCTTTGAGGCGTGCTACTGGAGACGAAGTCGAAGTAACTGATGAACGCGTGCTGAACACCTGTCTCAGTTCACTTCAAGATGTGGTCATTTCTATCGGCGGCAATCCACTGATCGAATATGGGTTACCAGCTCCCCAATCATCACCGCATCAAGACCGTGGAAATCTGGACTTTAAAATTCCCATCGATTTAGAGAGCGCCGAAACGCCTGTTTGTGGTGTGTCACGTAACAGCGATAAGGGACACGTGCTCAAGGATTGCTCTTTGATCGAATGGAATGAGTGTACGATGGCCAATAGGAAGGCAGTGGAGGCCGTGGACAGAACCCTGCAGGACATCCGCAGGAACGAACATTTGATGGGTGGTGTCACAGTTCTGTTCAGTGGCGATTTCCGGCAAACGCTTTCCGTGGTGACGCGGGGATCGAGGGCTGACGAGGTGAATACTTAGTTGAAATGATCTTCGTTGTGGTCACGAGTTCGTACGCTGCGCTTGACCATTAACCCATCGTATGCCGGAACGTAGATCTACGCGAGACACAATGGCTTTTTAATTGTGTCTGTAATTACGACATTCAACCGTTTAATATGAGAGCTCGGCTCGGCGGCAATGCACGTGCTCAAGAATTCTCCGATGTCCTTCTAAGTCTTGGCGAAGGCACTCTACCAGAAGAGAGAGGTGGACAGGTGGTGCTTCCAGAGTCTCTCGGTAGAGTGGTATCCAGCATAGAAGAACTCATTTGCTGTGTGTACGGGGACATCAGTCGTATACCGCACCAACAAAATTCTTGGGTGTGTGAGCGGGCCATTTTGACGCTTAAAAACGATCAGGCTGCAGCAATTAACGAATGCATTCTCTCGGAAATTGAGGGGAATGAAGTAGACTACACCTCGATAAACACTGTTGTCGAGCAAGATGACGCCACACATTATCCCGTGGAATTTCTGAACTCCCTGTCAGCAAGTGGACTTCCAGCGCATACCATCAAGCTGAAGGTCGGTGTCCCGATTATGCTTCTTCGGAACCTATCTCCTCCGAAGTTGTGTAACGGGACCCGCCTTAAAGTCATCTCGCTCCACAGACACACAAATTGAGGCGGAAATTCTTACGAGTTGTGGCGTTGGCGAGGCAGTATTTATACCACGCATTCCCCTCATACCTCATAACTTCCCGTTCCAGTTCAAGCGCGTACAGTTCCCCGTGAGTGTTTGCTTCGCGATGACCATCAGTAAGTCGCAGGGGCAGACACTGAGGGCAGCGGGTGTCGACCTCAGGACGAGTTGCTTCTCACACGGGCAACTGTACGTCGCTTGCTCCCGCGTCACCAGTCCTGACTTTCTTTACATTTTGGCTCCTGGCAGCATAACTACCAACGTACGTTATAGGGAAATGTTGTAAGGTATGATACCTTTGTACGTTTTTTTACTCTTTTGTGTCCTGGAATGTATTCCTGCATTATTTTCTCTATTTCCTTCAGTCACATCTTATGACTGAACTCAGCAGGATTCCAATATAACTCTCTTCACTTGCTTCGCTTGCAAAAAAAACTTATATTTTAATGCTATTTTAAAAGTTGTTTACTTATAATGCTATAGCGACACTGGCATCTTAGGTATTTTTGGTGCTGTAGAGCCTTCACGCAGACGACGTCGCGGTCAGCAGCTAGTATGTACATAATTATATTTTATCTTGATTGAGTGGTACCATAATTGCAGATGCAGGTCTTAGCATTTAAGAAGTAGCCCTTCAACAAAGAGATTGGTACTCAAAGTAACTTTGGGGGGGTCATAAATGACCATACTAAGGGTGCTTACATAAAGAAACAGGTTTCCAGTGCAGGCGAGTCTGTGCGAGTCAGTACCGATCGGTGTGGGTGAAATAGTTCCACAATAACTTATGCGCTCATACATAAAGAAACAGGTAAATCATGTAGCTGTTTCCTTCCGAAGATCAACCTGCAGCAGGGATTGAAAACCGGTACCAATTTCGGTTCTGGTTCTTCATTTAGGTTCTTATAAAGGTTCCTCTTTTCGGTACGGTTCCAGTTCCGGTTTGGGTTCCGATGTACCGGTTCTAAATACAGGTTCCTAGAACCTTTATAGAATCGGATGATATTATACCGGTTCCTTGTCACCCGATTTAAAGGTTCCTTACGGAAGTGGGGATGTATGCGGAGCGTGCTTAGCATACCATGCCTTTTTTTTTTAGTTCGCCTTCGTTCGTAGTATTAGAGGTTAAGCTTACGATGACTGTGATGTTTTACAAACTTAAACAAATTTGGACTCGCTTTGCTTAGGAACCGGTAAAATAAAGGTTCTTAAATGTTCCAATTTAGGTTCTGGTTCCTGTTCCGTCCGGTATAGGTACCGGTACCCCTAAATACCGGTATTTTGGAACCGGGACCGGTAAAATAAAGGTTCCAATTTAGGTTCTGGTTCCCTGTTCCCGTATAGGTACCGGAAAGTCCGGAAACCCCTAAATACCGGTATTTTGGAACCGTTTTCAATCCCTGACCTGCAGGTACCTGTACCGGGAGTCGGGACCGAAAACCCGCTTCTTTATGTAAGCACCCTAAGGCTGATTACAAAATACGGTCAAATAAAACACACAGTAATTTTCTGTAATTTTATTTTTATACGTGTCTGGGTTTCTAAAAATAGAAAATGCTAAGGGATAGAATATAAAGAGATTATAAAACAGTCACAAAATCTAATACTAACCATTATAATATACCTTGTTATTATTTTTTCATAACTGAATAACTGTAATGAAAACAAATAAATGCCTTCAAATATATAAATAGCAAGTGTAAGCGTCATCTGAGTGATATGCAGATATTAACTAGTGCAATCACTTTACAAACTGTGCCGATCATAAAACTGTGAATATTAAACATGCTTGCAAATATTGCATTGAATTGTAAAATAAACATACGATAAATACGACTCATTATTCTCAAATAAATAATCATAAAACCAATATGATTTTATCAAATAACTTTGTTTGATTGGCAATCAATCCGTACTAACGTAGCAATTCCAATAAGCTTATACTTTGACAATATGCCTAAAAATTTTAATAAAATAAACATAAGCATTGTAAAATGTTTCAAAATATTAACAATATCAACTCCTATGCTATGGATATAATCTCTGAATTTCAGTACAAAATTTTTATCAAATGGGCCGAATATTGCAAATTCTTATCACTTTTTGTTACAATTTTGTGGAAAATCTAGTGCATAATACGTAATACTAACATGTCTAATTGGGCTTAATTCAGTCTAGACATTGTCCTATCGTAAGCTAAACACACTTAAATACAGCGACGACACATCCACTAATTCTACAAGCTAATACTAAATAAATAAACCTTCGATGCATTGATGCGCGTTATTACATATTCCAGTCATTTCGAGATAATCCACCACTGTACAACTATCCTGTATTAAAAAAGCCTTTGCAATATTGAAGACAGGCGGAATAAGGACAAAAGAGAAATTCCTTATTTAAATCAATATCCATTTGCAATAAAATTAAAAAATACTCTGTATAAAAATAAAACCTAAATAAAAAAAAATGTTTATATAATTTTACAATGCCAAATAAAGTAGCTGATTCTGATTCTATCTTTAAATCTATGAAGAAAATAAATTAATAGAATACTTGAAATTAGCGTTGCGTCGCCTGTGTTACTTGTGTCATAGAAAACGACAGCGATTTTATTTATAGCAGCTTAATAAAGTTGTGATATAAAGCGAGTGCAAGTATATAAAGTACACAATCTATGGCACTAGAAATATAAACTGTCTACAGTAACAACACATTTATTGAGCAAGAGGAACGGGAAGAAGTTCGGAACGAGTTTGAGTCAGCGAGTCTACAGATTCGTCTAATTTACTTACAGTTACAGCACCCAAAAAAAGGATAAATAAGTCAAAGAAATCAGTAGGCACCCTAAAGCCATTTGTACACATACGTTTTCCTTGCCTTGAAAAACTACTGTTAATTCGCCGTGTGTAGGCACGGTCATCAGTGTTGCATGGATCACTTGTTGACAGACGTTTTTCTACGGCGCGGTTTATATACCGTTCCGTAAAGAAACCGTGCCGCACCGTAATATAATCGTGTGAGCTTGTATACACGCATACGGCGACAGGGTGATCCATTCAGTACTGACGACCGTGCCTACACTCTGAATCAACCGTAGATTTTCACGACAAGAAAAAATTGTGTATAAAGGGTCTTATACAGTAAAAAGTATCTAAATGAAAATTTTAATAAAATCATTCATCACAAAATGAAATGCAAAATTTCATGAAAATTACAATGAGACATTATCACAGAGAATCAATATAGTCGAGGTGCACAGCAATGATTGTAAGTGCAACATTCAAAAATGTAATTTAGCAAAAACAACACCAGTCTACAAGTCACGACTCATTTCTATCACATTCATACACTTTACCTAGTACATTTTTGGTGTCATAAGAATGATGGTCGAGCTTTACTCCTAGTTATCTACATCTAGATATACTACTAAAATAATCGGACTATAAAGTACAAAAATCTAAATAATCGAATAGTATAAAAGGATTATTAATATTAATTCTATTCTTTATGATTTTAAAGCATTTTCAGTAAGAGGTATTCTCATAATTACGATGATCTTAACTTTATTATTGCTGGCAAAACTCGAACGAACGCCTAAGAATAATCGAATCATTTAATTTGGCAAAAGATTGCCCGCTATATGAATCAAAGAAGACCTCTCAATAAAAATAAATACTGAATGTCTAAATATATAAATGGAGCATATTTCTCGCTCATAGACTACTCTTAATAATTAAATTAAATGCTCAAGTTAACATAAATAAATGTTTGTTTTTATTTTTATTTGTATTAAATATTAAAAATCTATAAATAGGTCTATTAATACTAGAGAGCTGAGTTTTTGTTAATTTTTAAATAAAATTGCTTATTCAGAAAAGATTTTAAGGGTATATAAAATACGCACTTAGAAACGTAACTTTTGGCACGAATAAGCTTGAAACAAACGTGTAGTATGCGTACGTTGTCGTTAAAGTAATACAAGACTAAAGCTAACAATGACTATGCATGAACGACTATTGGAACTTCCTTATTTCTACGTCGGAAGACTTACGTCCGCCGCTACCTTTATCGATACTCCGATACAATTACTGCCTGTTACCCTGGAACAAAGAAAAAACAGTCACTAAAACAAACTGACAGAATTATTTCACACTAGCTTCTGCCCGCGTGGATTTCGGAAATTATCTCACGGCAATGAGCTACCGGGACAAAAAATAGCCTTCCCCAGGATGCCATCTATCGCGTTGCCAAATATAACGAAATTAGAAGGCCAATTCCCGTAATTAAAACGTTCAAAATCTAATCTCATCTCAGTGACAATGTCTAAAACTTGTCAAAAAATATAGAGACATTAGACATATATATTTGAAAAGATTGAGACTGAGATCTGACTGTGAACGTTCTAAAAAATTACGAGAATTGCCCTTCTGTTCAGTGGTTTGGACGTGAAAAGGTAACATACAGACCAGTAGGGTAATTGCGTAACATAACACACTATCAGTAGCAATGGGTTTCATTTTGACAGTTGAACAACATTCATTGCGTTATTTGCGTTATTGAGCAAACACATTTTTCGAACATATGGAGCAATAGATTAGCAATATGCTTCAAACTGATTCAAGTTGTGAGTAATAGTGTGTTACGCAATTAGGGTGCAGAGTTACTTTCGAATTTATAATATTAGTATGGATACCATAAAATCACTTGCGCATTGTCTTCTTTAGGGCTCTACTGTCCGTTTTCAGCAATTCTAAGCGAAATCTAAAGGTGTGCTGTTGGATTTTCAACTTTCGGCACTGAGCCAAACGTTGAAAATCCAACAGCGGGTTGTTGTTGAAGGGTTGAGCAGAGGTGTACCCACATTTCACCAGTTATGTTTAAGTCCCATGTATTAGGAAGCGAGTCTTAATGCTATGAACTGGGCACAAATCCAGACTTCAGGCTGCTAGTGAGAAATTCCAGATAGAAAAACCCAGTAACACTTTTACCGACCTGGGAATCGAACCTAGGTAGGACCTCATGCTCAGCAGTAGCGCTTGCGACCACTAACTAGACCAACGAAGCAGAATTATTTCATTTTGTTTTTATTACACGGGCCTTCACAACTGGCGATGTGTGGACTTACTATTCACCTATTGTTATTATTTATATGAACTTGATTTTAGCAGGAGTTCCGATTGGATTCGTGTGGTCTGTGATCCAAAAAGTTTTGATGTTGTAAATAGCATGAATCAGCCACCTGGACGAAGACTTTTTTTTTTGGGTGGATCTCGCAAGATTTATAAAGAAACTAGCTTCTGTCCGTGACTTCATCCGCGTGGAATTTCTTATTCCCTCGACGCATCGCATCGCATCGCCTGTCCGCGCTATTACTACTAGTTTTTTTTTTTGCTAGTCTCCTAAGGGTTCCAGCGTGATGTTAAATAGCCTTCCTCAAAAATTGGGCTATCAAAAGTAAAAATATTTTTTTCAAATCTGACTATTAGTTCCAGAGATTAGCGCGTTCAAACAAAAAAACAAACTCTTCAGCTTTATTATTAGTATAGATTTGTCAAAGAAAAAACAATTCATAGTATGCCAAGTTACCTGTGTATTAGTAGTTGTATCCTATCTGATCATCTCGAGATACTTGTGCTTGTGTTTGGTGAGCATCTCGGTCACGGTCACCAGTTTCCTTATGGCGGGCTGAGTCTTGGCCAGGCCTTGCAGCTCCGTTAGGTGAGACACGCATATGTGGTGGAGTGTCGCCAGTTCTTTCGCTGTAGAAGAACATTCGGTTTTTTATTCGATAGGTAAGTATTGTAGTGTAATGTTAGTGGAATTTCATTGTTTTAAAACAGTGAAGTATGTTCGTAACATCGTAAGTTTTGGTTACGGAGTTTTTTCCTATCATGTTTTCTGTTTGCATTCATGTCAGCTATCGATATAAACAGGTTTTACGTGTGGCCGCCATTTGAAAAAAAAACAAAATGGCGGACAGTAGATATGTTACGGAAGTTCAAAGACCTTTGATACTCGTTTTTAATTAAAAATACCATTTCTGAGTCAATTTTCCCAACTATTTTTATTTTAACGTTATCAACACAGTGATCAGATATTCTTTAAAACTTTTAAATCTAAAATGTAGTTTACATATTTATTCGCTCGCAGACACAGTACAAAAGAGAAGTTCGGTACATATGTGTATGATACTCGTAATTAATAATGTTGAGATTTTGTTCTTACCAATATCGAAATTGTTGTTAGGAGCGGGAGGCGGGTTGCCAGGATCAGGCACGTTGCTGAGCTGGTCTAAGAACACAACCATACGCTCTTTATTCTTCAAGATGAACGGGTTTACGACTTCCATGTAAGGTTCCTGCAAATATCAACAATGTTAGAATAATCAGCCTATAATGTTCCCACTGCTGGGACGCAGGCCTTCGCTCTATGAGAGGAAGTAGGCCTTAATACAGCACGCGGGGCCAGTGCGGGTTGGTGGATGTCACATATCTTCGAGTTTATGGTTCTAGGACCTGCCGGTTTCCTCACGATGTTTTCCTTGACCGTTTTGAGAGCAGTCGTGATGAAATTAAATACACCATGTTAAGTGCCTACAGTTGTGGCTGATATACCACTGGGCCGCCACTGTTCTTTCAACAATTTTACTATCAATCAATTGCTATTACGCTAGGCATTTCGGATTCTGTAATTATATTCAAAGTATAAAGGTCTTAAGTTTAAACCGAAGCGTCCGCCGGCCGCGACCGTTTACAATGCGATGCCGACGGGGTGTTCGCTTGTGTAGCTGCGAAGCGTCCAAGACATTTACTATGTGGTTAATTAAAAACGTGCTGCTACGCTGTTGCTGCCTTGTTACATCACCATCGCTAAGGCATGCGTGGATAAAACGGTCTCAATATAAATTACGCTTTAAACAAAACTGTGGCGGCCTCTACATTGCCACATGCGAAATACGCATCATGCTGACGTCACGCAAAATATTGCATCGCGTAAGCAGTTTAACGCGCAACTAGTATTTATACAACGCCCCGATATCAATCATCGGGCAATAGTCTACCAGACACAACACCCATCTGGTCGGAGGATCCTCCATTTTCCAAGGAGCATGAGTTAACTTTTAACCCTATTCCTCTACCTCTATAAAACTATCTGCTAGCTATCAACGCCCCGCACAAGACTCCTTATTACATTTTGTAGCCATAACAAATTATAATGGGTTGATACCTTGGCCCCGAACTCCACGAGGTTGGCCAGGTTCTGCAGACACTTGGCGACCATGAGCAGGCTGCGCTGCGCGTGCGGCGGCGGCGCGGCCGGCAGCAGCGCCCACGCGCGCGGCTCCACCAGCGCCGGGCAGATCAGGCGCAGGAAGATGAAGCCTGCGCGGGAAGGGACGGCACACAACTCTTGAAAACCTTCTTCGGAACAGAATAGGTACCCAGATTTCTGTCGTAATGCTGCAGCCCGATGCAGACGTTATGGCGGGTCGGAACATGAAGCGGGTCGCTGCGCAGTAACAATGGCCTGTTTCAGCGGGGGTGAGGGGTGAGGTACTGCGCAGCTAGTAGCGCACTTCACAGCAGCCATCAAGTTTGACGCGTACTATACCAAGACGTTGGTGTGCAAACAGCACGGCGTAAATAGTCACGAAATTATGATCACGTATAACCAGACGTGACTGCGGCAAGAATTTGTTTTTTAAGACGAAAATAGGTCTGTAATTATCTGCCTAGCTATTTCCCAACTATGTTGGGGTCGGTTTCCAGTCTAACCGGATGCAGCTGAGTACAGTATTTTACATGGAGCGACTACCTATTTGACCTCCACAACCCAGTACGATACCCATTGGTAAGACTGGTTGTCAGATTTTCCGGCTTCTGACGACCCGTAATGACTGTCAAAGATTCACGAATGACAGCCTGGTCCAACGGCTTAACGTGCTTTCCGAGACACGGAGGGGTCTCGGTATGTAAAGATGCTCACCCAACCACGAACCAACCGCGGCAAGCGTAGCTTAACCTGATCAATCGACCCGTGCGATAGATCTATAATATACATAACTATTTGGCTTTGCAGCACTTGTAATGCTTAGACAAGGTAATTTTGTAGTTACACACGACGCTCTGTTTTTTCTTGTGTTTGAGATATATTTCACACATTGAAGCAACAATAAACGTTCTCATAAATCTTATGTATAAAAATTAATTGTCGTTCGTCAGTCTCGCAAAAACTCGAAAATGGCTTAACCGATTGTGATGAAACTTTGGTAAGGTGTTCGGCGTGCGCCGGAGAAGGTTCCTAACAAAGAAAAGGCATTGCAGTCCGGGCATTAGGTAGTCAGTCTTTAGAATTTACGTACCTGAAACGACTCTGGTGCGCACGAACCGCTCATTGGGCCACTTGGCGACGGCAGCGCGTTGCAGACAGCCGCACAGGTAGCGCACCGGGCGCGGACACGCCTCCGGGGACGTGAAGATTGATAGCGTTATCTACAACACGATAGATAAATTTTTAAACGTCATCTTTAGCATCAGCAGCCTATAGAAGTCCGCAACTGTTTACAATAGGGCTGATGACTAAAATTAGAAATGGTCGAACAAATAAAGTAATTTCAAAGAAAGCATAGTAAAATGAGATAATCGAACCAAATCTCTAAAATCGATGGAAATATCGAGATGCTACACGCTTTTAAAGTTTTGGAAGGGATAATTCCCGTCCTTGTCGCGCGTTACGGATACGTATGGCGCTAGTAAGAAGTTACACAATCGTGACGTCACCTCTCTGATAGTGCCATCTTTTTCTAGCAGTTATTGTCACTTTCATGGAGGTAAAAAAAAATGTCGTCATCCCTATTGTACCGACCTATGGGATGCAATTAGCATTGTCATCAATCTTCGGTCAAACTCATCCATCTATTCATATTATTGACACTATTATACTAGCTATGAAATACGCGCGTTTACGGTAGTACGCTGCTAATTTTGCTGGTTGGCAATTCTTAAGCGCCATTTTATGCTTTTTTCAAGACAGTGGAGGGCGGATAACGGTCAAGTGAAGAGGAGGAAGTGTTTTTCTTTCTTTACACGATAACCACCCATACAGCGAGTATTCATTACATAGTAGACTCTTTACCTGATCCAATATCATAAGCAGGAATTCAGCATTGTTGCACGCGTCGTCGGGAGAGTCCATTTTCGTTGGATTCAATTCGGCTGATTGTTTCGCATCTATTAGTCTTTGAACCGTTTCCGAAATGGCTGCCTGCAAACAGAATACACATTTTTACCAATATGCCGCACGATTATTTCGGCTACCATAAATAAAAATACTAGCTTTATTCGAGAACGTGACAAGTCGAGCAATCCCGAAATATGCACTAGAATAAAACAGCAAACATTTATTAAAAATTAGGAACTTTTCTGGATTTCTCTTAACAATTTTTTATTGCAACACGAGTCTTATTCGTTCAGGATTGTATCAAATTTTTATTTCGTAATCACAAAGCGCCATTTGTTGCTTGACACGAAAATGTAATATTTACCTGCAGGAAGGGCTTGCAGTGCGCTCTCATAAACTCGTCGACGAGTGCGGTTGCTAACGAAGCCGCACGGAACATAGCTCGGTGATCAGTCTCGCGAGCCACTTCCGCGCTCACTAACTCTCGAGCTAGCTCCGCGCCGCGCCCGCATTCCGTGAATGCATGCAGTAAGGCTGAAAAAGGATACAAAATCAAGAATAAGACGGCCATCGAAAAATAGAAAAAAAATAATGACTTCGTATTTTATGAATAAATCCGAAGACACTACAAACATATTTAGGAAGAATGTTTGTAGTGGCTTCGGATTTATTATATTTAAAAACTAAATTTGCCTGTTTTGTCAAATATATTATTTCAAATAGGCATTTATAGCATAGTTTGGAGAAGAATGGGTCTTCTCCATACGAAAGTACCTTTTGGAAGGGGCAACTAGAATCAATTACATTTTTTTGTAAATTTTGACGTTCAGCAAACTCCATGTTAATCTTTTGTGGCGAGTTTGTGCATAGGAGATACTCGTCAAGCGATACTCACAGTCGTGTCTTTAAATTTAATGACCGGATAATGACGTCTTCAAAATAATAAGATAATACTCACAAGTAGCCAAGGGTTGTCTGTCAGTGCGGCACAGATCCGCTAGAGCTTTGACAGCAGGTAAGCCCGGTTCCAAGAGTAACTGACGCAACGGGTTGTATTCTTCTCGAGGCATCACCAACTCTTGCATGTATCTGTAAATTAAGGCACGACTATTCACATCTAGGACTTTGATTGTAAGTAACATCTAGACACGAAAATGAGTGCTACCAGTTCTGCTGTCCCATTTCTGGCAAATGTCTAAATTTAACAACCTCGCTTTCTGTCAGTTTTTAAACGCATCCGTGGTTATAAAGGTAGTGTAAACACTGTGGCATTATTCAATTGTTTTTGACAGTATCTTAAAAGATACCTTATACGCAGTCTCAAAGATCCCCACTCCCCAATAGGCGTCATGCCCGCGAGCGGGTACCATTCCTCGATCTCTTCACCGTTCGCGAGATTCGCTAGTTCGATAGTCAGTTCAGCAACCTGAAACACAATTCATACATAAGCATTTCGGAAAAACTTTTAAAATTGATTGCCATTCAATATTATTTTACTTACTTCAGATTCTTTTCCTCTCTTTCCCGTGTTGTGGACGGTGATTGTAAACGAAGTTACATCGGGAGGCACGTCGCTGTAAAACGAAATTATTTATTAAACAACTTTAAAAATGTCCTAGCTATGTTTTTGACCGATTAATGGAATATGGTTTCGCGAAACGAAAAGTCAATCACCACGCTAAGTTCTCGTCGTTTGAAAAGCTTTACATTTTGTTGCTTGTGTATAAGCAATTTCGGCAGACGAAATAAAGCCATGTTACGTTTTTGGCCGTACGCGCGTCCCGTATCCCGGGCGTCCAATATAAGAACGTCGCCAAAGCTATTTAATATGTATGTGCGTGTGTACTCACTCGAACACAAACTCGTCATCCCAGTGCGGGTCGGGCGAGGGGCGTGGCTTGGTTGAAGCCACGGGCGCTGCGCCTAAAGCCAGGCGAAGATGCGGGCGGGGCGCTAACCGTGCAGGAAGACGGTGTGCAGTTAGGCAGCGTACGCGTAACGCTCGCAGCCATACTACGCGCGCCACCTTGGGATAGGAACTCACATTCAAACATACTACAGACGCTTAAAAGTCTTTGCCACAAAATACACTTGCACGAGACAGCTGTGCTGTGACGGTCATCAACAAATTCACGCTAACTATATTTGAATTCAGAATTTGAGATAATTATCTAGTTATGGAACAAAAAACTGAATGTCATACATAACAAAGTTCAAATTCCATTGCAACCAAAAACTTATTAGGACCTTTTTGTTACAGATGGTTGAAAAAGTAATGTTTAATGATGGGTGAAAAACACTAATTTTCAACCGCAAATTGCCGTTTTTTTTCGGCCGTTTTTTGATGGCACGCTTTCTTATGAAACCCAATCTTAACCCATGACTTCCTTACTATACTCCCAGTCCTATTACTAAACTCAAATATACTATTTGTAAAGAATACATACCTTGCACTGATGTCTCGCCTGCTGCGGCACACAAAGCGGCCTAAGCGCATCGAGCCAGGCGCGTTCTTCGGTCGCGGAGTTAGCAGCGAGAAACGTGTGAGTTGACAAACACGGTAAAGCACGCTCCACTAGTTGGAAACAGAATTCACGCTCCCAGAGAGACTCGTGAACCTAGGAACAAGAAGCAAGAATTGAGATTTTGTAATGCGCAAGGCAATAATTAATATACTGTCATAGCTAGACGGTGAATTTGCATAATTTAAAAATTTTGCTATAAAAATCTCATTTGGAGAACAAAACCTCGGACTTCAGACCTGCAATTGATTTTGCACATCTAAACTATAGTTGCAATGCAGTGTACAGTAACCACACTTCCATGGTAACTACTTGACATTGACAGCGCCTTTATGTCGTAGCAGTAAGAGCGGTTTTCGTACTTTAAGTTTCAAAATACATGCTTAGAAATATGTTGACAACATTATCATAAATTTAAGCAAAACAAATTCTCACCTGATAAAGATAAGCACACGACAGGTCAATCAATCCTTTAGGCTTCGTCCTCTTTGGTGAGTCATAGAAGTACAGATGCGTGTCAGTCCCTTCTTGCAACAGCACAAAGTACAGCGCCTTCCATTTCTTCGCTCCCTTATCCGACTTCTTGTTGAGATAGCCTTGGTGTTTGATTCCCTTGGTCTTCTTCAGGCCTATTTGGTCACGGCACTCGCGTAATGTAGCGTAGATCTTCTCAGCAGCTGCTCCGGTTGTACTTTGTTGCGGTTCGATTACATGGCCTTCCGCTATTAGCTGTTGAGAAGATAATATGTGTTAAAAATGGTGGCTTTTAACAAAAATGTTGTAGATATACGTTGTGTTGAGTTTAAAGGGTGACTCAACCTTAAAACTTCAACACAACGTATATCTACAACATTACATCTACATTATTTAAACAAAAATATAAATAAAATTGTCCTTAAATACAGGTATCATGGGACATCGACGCGCAAACTGTAACCATGAATTCAGCACATGATTGTAGACCCCTAGCGTAGAAATTTTTCGTCGATTATCAAAAAAGAAAATTTGTCGTTTCATAGAAAAGTGTCAAAACGTTTGGAACAGCTAATTATTCTTTTAATAACAGACAAAAATATTCAACGCAGAGGGGTCCAGAATCTCGTACTGAATCCACACACACACAGGTTGCACGTCGGTGACTCTGCCACCCTTTATTAGTAGGTACAATTAAAAATTACCGCGAAGTAATTATCGTACTGAGTAAAAGTTTGAAACATTTTAGGTTATTAGGTCCTCTCTCTTCAATTTTTGTGTTGTGAATGCTATACAGATAAAAATATGCGACGCAAAAACAATCATGTGTACTTGATACTAATCTCCTATCTTATCAAATTATTGTGAATAGATATGTATGCAATATTTACAAATACTATTTATGTCGTGATAACTTACGATAATTTGTTTACAATGCAGATACATTTTATATAGGTTATGCAAGTTTGAATACTTCAAAAACATGCAAAACTCTTTCCTGGCGTGATACGAAATTATAAGGAAGCGAAAGTCACGAATCGATTATTACAAGGTTAGAAAAAAACGCAAGAAATGGATTTCCGTTCTTATCTTCTTTTTCAAGTATTAAAATAAAAAATTAATCGTCAATAAAACGTAAATACGTCGTCATAGCAAAACTGATCACATACTAAACCCAAAGCTTTGTGTTTGTTGTTTCGTTTCTATACAAAACATTATTCCTTTGTCTATGCTACCCAAACATCAAATAAAAATAATGCAAATAGTACATTAAAACAAACTCACCGGCTGTCCCAAAGTATGTCCTTCAACAATTTGCTCCTTCCTGTACCTATTGATGACAGCATCCAAGCATTCAAACGTCCTCCCACCCATGAGATACCTCACGCCTTTCTTTTCTATTCTGAACCTTTGGATCTGGTTGTTAATGTGGAAGAACAAGGAGTAGTCCCCGGGAGAATTGTCCGAGGGTCTCACAAGGAAGCTCCCTGGTCCAGCCTTGACTAACATGTCCACTGCCTCACTTTTAGTGCAGTTGGGATGGAACCATGAGAAGACGGTGTTTGGATCTATTGATGGGTCAAGATCCTCAACCAACTCTCTGAAGATCATTCCTTGCTCTCCAGTTCTGTTCAGACAAATGTTTGTTTCTAAATTACACATATTTATTGCAAAACACTAGCACATTACACCAGACAATGATCCAAACTAAACAGGTAAATGGTATTTCAAGTGACATAAGGAAAATCATGTGCGCTAATAACTGAAATATTGCATTCATGTTTAACCTAATTAATCATCACCTTCAATGGTTAACCAAAATCCCATCCCATAATGTTCCCACTACTGGGCCACAGGCCTCCTCTCTGTGAGAGGGAGTGGGCCGTAATCCACCACGCAGGCCCAGTGCGGGTTGGTAGATGTCACATGTCTTCGATATTTTGGTTCTATGACATGCCGGTTTCGTCACGATGTTTTCCTTCACCATTTTAAGTGTAGTGGTGATGAAATAATTTACACAGAGTAAAGCGCCTGTCAGGGTTCGAACTTACGACCTACAACTCGAAAGTCGCGGTCGTTTCCATTGCTCCCAAAACAAAATAGCGTATTATCACAATAAAATAAATAACTAATCATGCCTACTATATTGACTTCCTTCCTACGCTATAGTGACCATTGACCTGTAAATAAATTGTGCTACGAACGCTAGACCCTTTCTAAATATAATAGCCGTTCAAGGGAACTACGCATTAGTTGTACAGTTAATAGCAGGATGTTAGATATCGGGAAATAAACGGACGCATTGATGCCAAGGCAAGATATCGAGAATTATCTACATGAATGAACAGTTACTCATGTGTCATAGTAGAGCGACATAATCTGTGTCACGTTTTTGGCCATGACTTTTATATTAGCAGACAGCAAGTGTGTGTGGGTACACCGAAAAATGCATATAATTGAAATCATTATCTGCCTAGCCTTTTCCCATCTGTGTTGGGGTTCGGATGCAGCTGAATACCGGTATTTAACATGGACGTGGCGACCTACTGGGCTGAACCAATATAATAATAATCAACCAAAGTACCGTCAACACGAAAGGTAAAAGACATGGAGCGACTGCTTTCCTGACCGCCACAAACCAGTTACTGGGTAACACGATAAACCTTTATAAGTCAATCTTCCCTCGTCAATTGAGGGACAAGATACAATTTCATAAACAGATCTGAAGGCAAATTCCCGTAATTAAAAACGTTTAAAATCTAATCGCAATTTCATCATAGCGACAATCAATGTCAAAAACTTGTCAAAATGTAGGGAAATTAGAGGTATTTTTGACAGATTGAGACTGAGATCAGACTGTGAACGTTCTTAAATTTACGAGAATTACCCCTCTGGCATATACACTTCCTCATGAAACAGTCAAATCTAGCTAAATATATCTCAATAGTGGTATAGTATAGTGGTCCACTTTAGCACTAGATCGAAAGACCTGGAAGTCATGGGGCCTTTGCCAAGCAGGGGGATGATACAGGCTAACAGTATGAGTATCTGTAAGTATATCTCACCTATGTGCAGTGACCCAGAGCCAGCCGTCACCCATGTCGTTGTGCAGAAAGAATATGTCTCCCTTCTGGAAGGTAAGCTCGTCTGTGTCGGGCATCTTCGTGTAGGGGAGTATTGCTACTACCCTCTGTCAACAAAACAATTCAATACATAAATATTAGGTAAGTAAAACGTCATCAGATGTGTCGATAATTAACCCAGAAAAATAAGTTAAAATAAAGACTAATCTGCGAAATAAATTCTAACGAAGATTTATCATCGGGGTTTATTTTATTTAGGCATTAGAATACTGTGTGAAACTAATACTTTTCTAGATTTTTTTCAATAAACTGATTTTCGGGACGTTTGACAGCTAATATTATTTTAATCACTGATGCTGTATTCATTTCTTATGCCTTAAGTGAAGATAATCCTGGTGAGAATTCTTTACTAGGATTTTTTTTCGCAGAAAATATTACTTCCCTGTGTGATACTGATAACAGTACAGGGCTAAATTAACTAGTGACACTTCACAGATGTGACGGGATGGTGTATATGACTGATTGACGCGGTGTCGAACTATAGCATAATTTAATGCAATTTGGTTTAAAACGCGTGAGTTTATGTGTGTGGTTTATACCTTTTTATCGTTGACAGGTTCGGGTGGCGGCACTGGCTCCACGAGCCGCTCTCTCTTCAGGAGGTCAGAGCAGTGGCTGTAGAAGCCCACGAGCTCAGTCAGCGAGTCAAACTGACGACCACCGATGTAATAATCGCCACATACCGCAGTTATTCTGTAAGTCACAAAACACAATAAATGAAACAGGAAGGAAAAAGAAAAACGAAAATCGGAGAATTAATTAATCACACAGTTCAAAATTGCATTGCATGGTAAACCAATAATTGTATTTAGGGGAAATCTATGCATATTATTATTATAAATTAAAGTTGCTTTTCGTGTCTGATGTGTGACCGCAATGTCCTTCTAAACTAAGCAACAGATATTGAATGACTAAACAACGGATGATGAAAACCGCATGGTTTTTGAGAATTCCGAAAGGTTTCTGTGAAACTGACATGTACTTAATTAAGAAATGTCGATGTTTCTCAAGTCGTAAAAACCGTGCAAAGCAGAGGCGGGTCACTATATTTACTTACCTAAAATGGTTAATTCCAGTGCGGCCCAAGTAACTCAAAACATATGATCCTGGTTTTCGATCACTCTCTCGTACTGAAAAGGAATATCATTTTAAAATAAGTTATTCTAGCAAAAAGTTTACAGGATGACCGCTGGGCAAGTTTCCACACAGTGGGTGCCTGAAGATGGACGGCACCGCGCCGCCGAGGTAGGCCCAGAAAGCGGTGCAGCGGTGGCGAGATGACCTGGACGGTTATTGCGAGAGCTGGTTCGAGGTGGCGCAGGAAAAGAGTTCCTGGAAGGACTTGGGGGAGGAGGGGGAGGCCTTAGCCCAGCAGTGGGACCGTATAGGCTAAAAAAAACAAAGCAAAGATAATAATCATCATCATTCTCCTGCACTTATCCCAATTCATTCGTGGTTGGCGCAACATGTATTTTTCTTTCATGAATCCCTACTAGCCCCCTGACTAATAAACGTTGTATAGCGTCAGTATAGTTAGAGTTACACAACGCCTTGTCTTCTTCTTTCGAAAGTCAAATTACTGACGACGAGAGAAATCGCTGTGTAACTATGTAACTAAACGTCTGAGGGCCACTTCTCGTAATTTTAAGAACGTTCACAGTCTTATCTCAGTCTCAGTCTCAAGCTGTCAAAAATACATCTAATTTTCCTACATTTTGACATTTTGTTTGTTGCTGAGATGAGACTGCGACTAGAGTTTGAACGTTTTAAATTACGAGAATTGGCCTTCTGATATAATACGTTTATTAGTAAGAGGGTGGTTGTATAGTATAGTTTACAGTATAGCCCCTGATAAATTTATCAGATACTAGCTTTTGCAACTTTGTCTGCGTATTTGTTGTTCTCCGAAAAGTCAGCAAGAACGTTAACGTTACGCTTAACGTTCTTTCTGACTTTTTCTTTTTGCTCGTCTCCTTAGGGTCGTAGCGTGATGTTATTATAGCCTTCCTCAAGGATTGAGCTATCAAATGCAAAAATAATTCTTCAAATCCGACTGATAGTTCCGGAGATTACCCCCTACATACATACAAACAAACAAATTTTGCCTCTTTTATTAGTATAGATTAATTAGTATAGACTAGCTAATGCCTAATGCGTTGTAATGCCTTTTTGGGGTTCCGTACCTCAAAAGGAAAAACGGAACCCTTATAAAATCACTTCGTTGTCCGCCTGTCTGTCCGTCAGTCAAGACCCTTTTTCTCAAGAACTCGTGGAGTTATCAAGTTGAAATTAATATCAAATTCTCAGGGCTGCAATCCCTTGAAGCAGTGACAAAATGAAACTTCTAAGTCAACACAATCAAAAGATATGGTTGTTTATGTTCCGGAATCAAAAGCTATAGGGTACTTCCCGTTGACCTAGAATCATGAAATTTAGCATGAAGCAATGTCATTCATGGAAAAAATTCGAAAACCGTAAATTTGTAGTTACATTACAAAAAAAAATTCCCGTGATAAACTATTTACATACCTACAAATTTGTACGGAACCCTCGGTGCGCGAGTCCGACTCTAACTTGACCGGTTTTTTTATTTTTTAGAAACCTTCTCAGGCGCGCACACAAAAACTATCACAGTTTCATCACAATCAGTTGAACCATTTTCGAGTTTTTGCGAGACTAACGAATATCAATTGATTTTCATTTAAATAATGATGATTATTATTATATTATTGATGATGTTCAAAACATTGTCTTGAACATCAACGTCTTAAAAAATTGCTATTGTTACAAATGCATACATACAATAACATCCCATTGTACCAACTTTGTAATATGACTTGATAATAAAAACTAGCCATAACCATATACATACGAAACTACCTACATTGTGTTATCTTTGTTGAACAAGTGAAAACAACAGAACAATGAATCTTACATTGTAGTTGTATTATCAAATAGCTTCTGCCCGCGACTTCGCCTGCGTGAAATTTCTTGTTTTAACATAAAATATAGAATTGCATCGCCTGCTGTTGCTTCATTTCACTTGTAGTTCTTTCTGACTCTTTTTGTTTTCGTTTGGCTCCTAAGCGGTTGTAGCGTGATGTTAAACAAATAGCACATAATATTCCTCAAGATTAGGATGCAAAAAAAGAGCAGTGGTGCCCAAGTGGTAACAGCCGCGACTTACGAGTTTTTAGGTCGTAGGTTCGTACCCAGACAGGCGCTTTACTTTTTGTAAATTATTTCATCACCACTGCTCACAAAACGTTGAAGGAAAACATTGTGAAGAAACTGGCATGTCCTAGAACTAAAAATTCGAAGACATGTGACATCTACAACCCGCACTGGGCCCGCGTGCTGGATTACGGCCCACTCCCTCTCACAGAGAGGAGACCCGTGTCCCAACAGTGGGAACACTATAGGCTGATTGCATATGCAAACAAAAAAAACAAGTCTGACTTGGTTTGTATGCACAAATCTCTGGAACTTCCAGTCAGGCTTAGAACACAATAAAGCTATTATTATATTAGTATAGATTCTTATAGGAAATGTCAGTCATTGTAATTGCATAATTATTTCTCATAGAAAACACCATGAGAACTGTTTCATTAGTCTTTGTGTATTGTTATGACTGAAAGTTTGTAATTAAATGTGCCTACAAGCTAATTAAATTATTTCATTTGATACATTTCTTTTACATTCCAATTCCTGTTAAGTACTTAGTTATGACATTTGAAAACTGAAGGCTAATTCTCGTAACTAAAAACATTCAAAACCTAGTTGCAATCTCATCTCAACAACACTCAATGTCAAAAACTTAACAAAAATGTAAGGAAATTAGAGGTATTTTGACAGATTGACACTGAGATTATGAACATTCTGAAAATTAAAAGAATTGTCCACCTATTATTTAGTTATTTTTCAACACCAAATATGGTGTGTTCCTGGGGCTATGATGATAACAACACAATAATAAGGCAGATAATGAATTAATATTATTATGAACAGAGACAAATATATTTATTTTGTGTATTGATTCAGGATATTTTGTTTGACCTCAACTATGAGGAAAATCATTCATTTGTTTTGTATAAATTATTAAGATAACTGTGATAAGGAACTACAATATTTTGTTTTAACAATACTATTAACTTGACCACAAGCTATGAGGTTTATTTATAAATGATGATTAAAGTTAAGTGATGGTCAAACTTCAAAAATGTATGGTTAAACAGTTGCTATTCACTACTTAACTTTAAGTAATGTTTATGAATAAGGGGGTGTATGTTTAATGGGTTATTATTGTAGCATCAAATAGATACTCTGAATATTACAGTAAGTATTTAAACATGATAATAGTGCAGCGGAAGATTCAGGCTTTGCTTGAAATTCATTTAACCCCTTGCTACTCAATTGCTATACACTAACACCTAGACATTTATGGCCTTAGGTGACCTTCTGACCCTTCTCTGGGGTCTAAAATGAAATCCGCCCCTAAGACGACCCACTGACCAAAATTTCAATAAATACATTAGAAGGTTATAAAAGCATGTCTTACCTAGATAGCTCCCAAGTTTCCCAGCAGCCCAAAGCCTTTCTTCAGAGGTGTACCTATCCAGCCGGCCATGGTACCACTCGGTCTCAGGAGGGGCCAGCACTGCTTGCCTTTCGCCTGATACAAATCATCATTATATCAACATCCATTCATGCAACTCACAAATAAATAAGGCCACATTTAATTGTATTGTCTGATTAACATACCATTAGTGCTAGGTCCATCAGCTTCATCCAGCTCTAAATCTGCCGCTAACTCTGCGATATCACCGCCACCATCCTCAGATTCCGTCGATGGAGACCCCAACTTATCCTTTACAGGGGGTCCGATCGGCGCCCCCATAGCACGAATTAAATCGGCCATCTTTCAAAACACAAACAATTTGGATCCGATACACTTCACTTGTATGCGTTAGAGCTAAACCAGTGACTCATAGTTTATTCAGGAACTGTATGATATAAAAATTTTAGGAAATATCTCAAACGTGTTTACAAAAGAAAAAAAAACTAATTAGATGCCGTTGAAACAATGAAATTGTATGTAAACCAAGAGCAGCAATACAGTATTAACACATTATTTTGCCGTATAAACTAAGCGATTTCTGTTATCACTGGATTAATGTGACAAAAATATTCTTTCTTTAATTTTTCAAGAGTCAATTTTCTTTCGATACGCCCGCGTCACAGATGATAAAATAAATAGATTCAAGAATGGTTGTATCAATCCGTTCAATCTAGTTCAATGAAATTCTTGACATTATAAATCAGTGTTGCACTGTCTTACTAGTCATTAAAAAAACTTTTATAAAACAAGCTTGTGCTAAAAAGAGTAAAATAAACTTTTCCTTTAAAACTTTTGCTATCAACTTATAAGGTCATTACACAATTTATATGATATAATATAAAAGCTTGTCGCGAGATTTAGGTACCGGTAAGACGGGGTGAATAGGGATTCAGGGGTGAATCGGGACGAAACTTTAAAATGGGTTTTAACGTTGATGTTTTGTTTAATGATGATGATGATGATGTTTAAAGTTTATTGCCAACAAGGACACTTAATCGTTAATTATAATATAATAAACACATTAGTCCTTTTTGGCAAAAAAAAAAACAATTATTTTAATGTTAAAATCCATTTTAAAGTTTCGTCCCGATTCACCCCTGCATCCATCCCTATTCACCCCGTTTTACGGTACCTGTGTAGATAAACAAGTAAAATAAATAACTTTATCTGAAGGCCAATTCTCGTAATTTAAAACGTTCAAAATCTAGTCGCAGTCTAATATCAGCGACAAACAAATGTCAAAATATAGGGAAATTAGCACTGAGTTGGGAGAACTATGGAGACGGCATATTCTACTATAGAAATAATAGTTATACAAATATCTGTTATATCAACACACACATGTCATAAAGCGTTTTGTTTCTTTTTAAATGAAACTTGAGAAAGGTGACAAATAACAACATCTTATAAAACCAAGAAAGATAAAACACCCACAACTTCTAAAATTCTTGTCACTTCAGCTGCATTACATTACGAGGCTAATTCGAAAAATTTAAATAAATAATAGAAAACAAATTCATGTAGGTTAAATAATGTCGATATCAGCTGCGCAAGTTGCTCGCAGTTACAACCCTACGAAAGGCTTAACTGCCCGATTTTTGTAGGTATCACGCTAATTTTGTAGGTATGACAAGTCCATAGGTTTTATTAGTCATTGGAGGAAGTTAGAGGAAGCTGGAGTTCCTCCAGAGTTGATAAGCACTTTTAAAAGCTGGTATGGAGGCCAGATCAATCAGGTACGCTGGGCAGGGGCATTTTCAGAGCCGTATAGGTTGGAGTGCGGGGTGAGGCAGGGGGGGTTGACGTCGCCCACGCTCTTCAATCTATATGTCAATGAGTTGATCGAGGCGCTCAGCAGAGAGCGTGCCGGCTGTTACATTGACGATGTTTGTGTTAACAACATTAGTTACGCCGATGATATGGCGCTGCTGAGCGCCTCGGTTTGTGGGCTTAGGAGGTTGGTGACCATCTGTGAAAAGTATGCGTTAGAGCATGGATTGGTCTACAACGTCACTAAAAGTCTTTGGGGTCAGCGGTCGATGTTCTGATACTATACCCCCGGTCAAGTTGAACGGAGTATCGCTTATAAGGGCATATAAGGTGAAATACTTGGGACATATCTTGACCGCTGACCTCAAAGATGATGATGATATTGAAAGAGAAAGAAGGGCGCTGTCGGTGAGAGCTAATATGATCGCTCGCAGGTTTGCACGTTGTTCTAGAATAGTTACAAAAACCCTATTTCGTGCATATTGTACAGACGCCAGCACATCAACCTACACCTAACTGTCAAATTTTCCCAATCAACATTGAACCTTATGCTTTAGCGATAAAGTTGAAAATCTATTACAGAAATCTGACAGATTGTAGTAGGTTGATGTGCTGGCGTCTGTACTTCGTTTTACACGTGCAGCCTGTGGGTAGATTACACTCAAAAATCGTACAACGCCCTTCGCATTCAATATAATAATGCGTTCCGGGTGTTGATGGGGCTGTTCCGCTTCTGTAGCGCGTCAGGGATGTTTGCTGAAGCTCGTGTCGACTGCTTCTACGCTACGATGCGAAAAAGATGCGCCTCCCTGGTGCGCCGGGTGCGGGCCAGCCCCAACATTATATTGCGATGTATCGCGAGCAGACTGGACTGCGTGTATGTGAATCGCTGCTGCAAGCTTTCCACATCGGTGTTGAGCTTGTAGCAGGGGTTTGCATGAATTATATTGCAGTGTGTTAAGTGTGTAGGTTAAATTTACTAACGTAGTTGTAAGAAATATTGTTACTAACATTTTTGAGTCCTTTGTTACATGTTGTTAAATATAAATAAATAAATATAAATTGGAAATTAGAGGTATTTTTGACAGATTGAGACTGAGATCAGACTGTGAACGTTCCTAAAATTACGAGAATTATCCCTCTGATTGATGAGAAGTACCTTATACATATTATGTGTATGTAATACATAATATTTAGTCAAAAGACTGGTGTCCATTCCCAAAAATCAATTCCAAATCATTCAAAGAGTGAATGAGAGATCGTTTTCATTCAATGGGAGGTCGCTTTTTCGTGTTTGTGAATATCTGGAGTTGGAAGGAAATAAAATCAATTTGAGATTGACTCGCGTTGACTAAACAGTGTTTTGTGTTTATTGTAAGTTTATATTTTGTACTGACCTTGTTATTCCTGCTAAGTTTAAACTGGTAAGCTCATCCGATTATTTATCATTGTTACTCACAACTGCCTTCTGATTTCCCCTCTGTTGTAAAATGACGTTGTCATTTTTTTAGTTTTACAACAGATACGACGATTGACGAATCTACATTTTACGACGCCATTTTGTGATCGCGAACTTTCTTTGTTCTTTGTCCTAGTTCGGTAGCCTTCTCGTATCGGAGACTTCAACCAAATTTATAGTTTTTGCCGTCCTAAATAGCTTTCCTCGATTGTTACAGATATCATAATGCAGATTTTCGTGAAAACCTTGACGGGTAAAACTATTACTCTTGAAGTTGAGCCATCCGACACTATTGAAAATGTAAAAGCTAAAATTCAAGACAAAGAAGGCATTCCCCCAGATCAGCAGCGACTGATCTTCGCTGGAAAGCAGCTGGAAGACGGTCGCACACTGTCTGACTACAACATCCAAAAGGAATCCACCCTCCATCTTGTTCTGCGTCTCCGTGGTGGTATGCAGATTTTCGTTAAAACCCTTACCGGTAAGACTATCACCCTTGAAGTCGAGCCTTCAGATACTATCGAGAATGTGAAGGCTAAAATCCAAGACAAGGAAGGCATCCCCCCAGACCAGCAGCGACTGATCTTCGCTGGCAAGCAGTTGGAAGATGGACGCACACTGTCTGACTACAATATCCAGAAGGAATCCACCCTCCATCTTGTACTGCGTCTCCGAGGAGGTATGCAAATATTTGTTAAAACACTTACAGGCAAAACCATAACACTAGAAGTGGAACCTTCAGATACTATTGAGAATGTAAAAGCTAAAATCCAAGACAAGGAAGGCATCCCCCCAGACCAGCAGCGACTGATCTTCGCTGGAAAGCAGCTAGAAGACGGTCGCACACTGTCTGACTACAACATACAAAAGGAATCTACCCTCCATCTTGTTCTGCGTCTCCGTGGTGGTATGCAGATTTTCGTTAAAACCCTTACCGGTAAGACTATCACCCTTGAAGTCGAGGCTTCTGATACTATTGAGAATGTAAAAGCTAAAATCCAAGACAAGGAAGGTATCCCCCCAGACCAGCAGCGACTGATCTTCGCTGGCAAGCAGTTAGAAGATGGACGTACACTATCTGACTACAATATCCAGAAAGAATCCACCCTCCACTTGGTCTTGCGTCTCCGTGGAGGAATGCAAATATTCGTCAAAACCCTTACTGGCAAGACAATCACCCTTGAAGTCGAGGCTTCTGATACCATCGAGAATGTAAAAGCTAAAATCCAAGACAAGGAAGGCATCCCCCCAGACCAGCAGCGACTCATCTTCGCTGGCAAGCAGTTGGAAGATGGACGCACACTGTCTGACTATAACATCCAGAAGGAATCCACCCTCCATCTTGTATTGCGTCTCCGAGGAGGTATGCAAATATTCGTCAAAACCCTTACTGGTAAGACTATCACTCTTGAAGTCGAGGCTTCTGATACTATCGAGAATGTAAAAGCTAAAATTCAAGATAAGGAAGGTATCCCCCCAGACCAGCAGCGACTAATCTTCGCTGGCAAGCAGTTGGAAGATGGACGCACACTGTCTGACTACAATATCCAGAAAGAATCCACCCTCCACTTGGTCTTGCGTCTCCGTGGAGGTATGCAGATTTTCGTCAAGACCTTGACAGGCAAAACCATAACTCTGGAAGTTGAAGCTTCAGACACGATCGAGAATGTAAAGGCCAAGATACAGGACAAGGAAGGCATCCCCCCAGACCAGCAGCGTCTTATCTTCGCCGGCAAGCAACTGGAAGATGGCCGCACCCTTTCGGATTACAACATCCAGAAAGAATCCACCCTCCACTTGGTCTTGCGTCTCCGTGGAGGTATGCAGATTTTCGTCAAGACATTGACAGGCAAAACCATAACTCTGGAGGTTGAAGCTTCAGACACGATCGAGAATGTAAAGGCCAAGATACAGGACAAGGAAGGCATCCCCCCAGACCAGCAGCGTCTTATCTTCGCCGGCAAGCAACTGGAAGATGGCCGCACCCTTTCGGATTACAACATCCAGAAAGAATCCACCCTCCACTTGGTCTTGCGTCTCCGTGGAGGTATGCAGATTTTCGTCAAGACATTGACAGGCAAAACCATAACTCTGGAGGTTGAAGCTTCAGACACGATCGAGAATGTAAAGGCCAAGATACAGGACAAGGAAGGCATCCCCCCAGACCAGCAGCGTCTTATCTTCGCCGGCAAGCAACTGGAAGATGGCCGCACCCTTTCGGATTACAACATCCAGAAAGAATCCACCCTCCACTTGGTCTTGCGTCTCCGTGGAGGTATGCAGATTTTCGTCAAGACCTTGACAGGCAAAACCATAACTCTGGAGGTTGAAGCTTCAGACACGATCGAGAATGTAAAGGCCAAGATACAGGACAAGGAAGGCATCCCCCCAGACCAGCAGCGTCTTATCTTCGCCGGCAAGCAACTGGAAGATGGCCGCACCCTTTCGGATTACAACATCCAGAAAGAATCCACCCTCCACTTGGTCTTGCGTCTCCGTGGAGGTATGCAGATTTTCGTCAAGACATTGACAGGCAAAACCATAACTCTGGAGGTTGAAGCTTCAGACACGATCGAGAATGTAAAGGCCAAGATACAGGACAAGGAAGGCATCCCCCCAGACCAGCAGCGTCTTATCTTCGCCGGCAAGCAACTGGAAGATGGCCGCACCCTTTCGGATTACAACATCCAGAAAGAATCCACCCTCCACTTGGTCTTGCGTCTCCGTGGAGGTATGCAGATTTTCGTCAAGACCTTGACAGGCAAAACCATAACTCTGGAGGTTGAAGCTTCAGACACGATCGAGAATGTAAAGGCCAAGATTCAGGACAAGGAAGGCATCCCCCCAGACCAGCAGCGTCTTATCTTCGCTGGAAAGCAGTTGGAAGACGGACGCACACTGTCTGACTATAACATCCAGAAGGAATCCACCCTCCACCTTGTACTGCGTCTCCGAGGAGGTATGCAGATTTTCGTCAAGACATTGACTGGCAAAACCATCACTCTGGAGGTCGAAGCTTCAGACACGATCGAAAATGTAAAGGCCAAGATTCAGGACAAGGAAGGCATCCCACCAGACCAGCAACGTCTTATCTTCGCTGGCAAGCAACTGGAAGATGGACGCACTCTTTCTGACTACAACATTCAGAAAGAATCCACCCTCCACTTGGTCTTGCGTCTCCGTGGAGGTATGCAGATTTTCGTCAAGACCTTGACTGGCAAAACCATCACCCTTGAAGTTGAACCTTCTGACACCATTGAGAATGTAAAGGCCAAGATACAGGACAAGGAGGGAATCCCCCCAGACCAGCAGCGTCTTATATTCGCTGGCAAGCAGTTGGAAGACGGACGCACATTGTCTGACTACAACATCCAGAAGGAATCTACCCTTCACTTGGTACTCCGTCTTCGTGGCGGCAACTAACTTATCTATCCTAAAGACATGCCTTAAGCACACACAAATTCTCAATATTCTTATCATTCCAGTTACAGTACCTAATTGAAACTGATTGAATAAATAAATATATCTTTCACTTCTGATATTGTTGTATTTATTTTTATACCTTACACACCTACACAAGTTTGTTTTGATCTTATTTGAGATTAGCTTCTCAATTATAAACTTCTACAACTACATTAATTACACACACAAAAAACTCAGTATTAGGATAAATATTTTCACAACTTGAATTAGTTGGCAATCCACAAATAAACCGGCATTTAGCACTCCACTGCTGGACGTCATAGGCCTATCTCTAATGCCATGCGATTTAACCCCCTGCACCGACGGTCGAATGATTGAATTTAATATTTCAAAAAGACACTTCAAAGCATCATTTTATTCGTTCCATAGCTCGCTGAGCGACTTTGAATTTGTGCACCAGCCTTAGTCCACGTCTTAGCGGAACAGGCGACAAGAGAAGACTACTCCCCACATACCTGAGTTACTGTCTGGTCTCCGAACCCGATTTTAATTACTAGACCGTACAAAAATTAATTCACCACAAGCATTTCCTCATCTTTCTCTTGCGTTGCTTTATTATGTACAGACGCCAGCACATCAACCTACTACAATCTGTCAGATTTCTGTAATAGATTTTCAACTTTATCGCTAAAGCATAAGGTTCAATGTTAATTGGGAAAATTTGACAGGGGTAGGTTGATGTGCTGGCGTCTGTACCTACCTAACGTATGATCTAAAACTACAACGACCCATTTACATTCTACCATTGCATAATATGGTGTGCAAATATTTTATTTTTATCTTGCACAATACTATTATTTTAATTAAAAGTAAAAAAAAGACGGCAACAACAAATTAATAAAGAACTAAATAAGCAGCAGATCATGTATGTTTTATAATTTTAATGAGGTCGTCACGCACTGTTTGCTAGGAGTTGGTTTTTTTTTACAAGGTTATCTACCTATTTGTGTGTAATTAACTCGATTTTAATCTCTAGGTAGGTTTAGGTACCTACTTATTCTAGGCCAGGCAATAAATAATAAAACTGGTTTCAAGATTTTGTATGTAGGTAGGTATTCAGGTATACAGTCTCGGTCTACAGACGACGGCATATTTATGTGTTTAAAAAAATTCAAAAACAACGGTTTAATTTATTTTGACCGTATAGTCAAAAAAAATCTGCTGTTTCATACAATAATGCACGAAGCAATTTTGTATGAAACTGCAGATTTATTTTCAATAACCGACGCTAACATAGCATTTCTATGGACGCTAACCTGGGGCGTCTAGAATAATTTGTGCTGAATTCATGGTAGTAGTTTGCGGGTCATTTCCATCACCGTTTTACATTACCTAGTTCTTTTCTATATCTGATTAGGCGATGCAACGTCGAAGTTATTTTTGAAAATAATATCGCTGCATCGTAAGTAGGTACTTATACGTAACTTACAATTTTTTATCTTCATTTTAATGTTAATTTTGACCTATCGTGAAGGTTAAAACTGAATTCCTATTTTTTAAAGAATTTGCTGTACTTAAAGCATTTACAAAATTAAGTTCTATTTGAACCTGTCGGCGTCGTTGGCTGCCATGGAACCTAGAAGAAAAATAATCCCACGCAAAAACAGCCTTTACTTACAGTTATAACCAGAGAATTGAGTTTGAGAATACTTGGCTACAGAAAGTAGGTGAGCATATTTAAATGAAACAAAAATAAGTGTTTAATTGTTAACATTTTATTAGGAGGCGAAAACGAGCAATAAGTTTCGGGATAAATTTTTAATACAAATCAATAATATTTGCATTACATCTCGTAAATCGTCAAGTTTAAATCTATGAAATTACAGTACTTTAAGATTACAGTAACATGAACAAGAATAATACACTATAACAGACGTAGGTATTCGCATCAATAGCAAAATATTTTGGGATCCAATATAATGATAGTGCTACGACACGTAATTTATACTTTGGTATGCTAACAAATCACCTTTCAAGGATAATGGTACTTGTTGTTGGAATAACTCTACTTACAAATGCATTGAAGATACTGGTTTTTTTTTTTTACCAGTATTTATGTAAGTTTGAATGAAGTAAACCTTCAATTCGTTGTTTTAAATATAAATTGAGTCAATTGTAAAGCGTGTAACAACAAGTATCATTACCATACAAGCCAATGATTCGACATACGTAACAAGTGAAGCAACACTGAACCAACACAGTAGGTATAGGACAACTACAAAATGAGTGTTAGATAAACTAGTCTCTTTAAACCTTTCTTAGGTAGCTAACGTGATTAGCCCAGATTTCCAACAAAATTTGGAAATGATTTGATCATTATCCATTCATGAGCACAAATAAGTATGAAAATTTGCTAATTTTATCGTAATTTATTATTTATATTGTAGAAGCGATATCTGCGATACATAAGGATAGCCGGTTTGTAAAATTCGGCAATAATTTAATTAGGCAGTTAATTGATTTTCACTGTTTCATACTTATTTGTGCTGGCGACTGTACATGCAACCTTTGAGTGTCATTTTATGAGCTTAGGTATCTATACTTTTGTTTGCTTTCCTCATAAGCAGGCTAGGCTAGTTTATCGAACACGGAAACAGGTTCACATCGTTCATATCAATCATTCACTCATTTCCAAGCTAGTAGAATTTATACACATTTAAAACAACAACAGTCTAATTCCGCTCTGTAGGATAGTGATAAGATCGTACTGCATTCGATTAAATGGTATGTATATTGAGAAGGTTATAGCGATATTACGTGATAGCGGACATATTGTAACGTCCAGCGCACGCCGTATATCACCTCACATTAAACATTGAAACATGACATCCTCGTAACATTGATGAATATATTTATTTACTCAAAATACTTATATTAAGAGACACTTGAAGATAGAACAATTATTTATGAACTTACATACAACTAACATTAGATCTAGGTATTGTCTTTTGTATGCCAGAAATGTGATACAATGGGGTCCACTTACGATAATAATGATGCGATGAATTTATTATAAATTACTTATGTTCAATATTACTGCAACATCAATATCGGACAAAGTGAATAATATGACGATTTAAGATCTTACCTCTCAAGTGCATTAATTAAAGTACATTTAAAATTACTATTGAATGGAGGCCATGTACATTTACTAATTTCGATATTTTTTGGTATCAATCATACACATTAAAATATAGTTAAAATAAGTAGCCTAGATAGTGTAATGACTAAAGGAGTTATTATGCGAAATGTCGAAAAAGTAAATGGGGACTGGTATAAAATATAAACAATATAAAAAATACATGACAGGACACCGCACCAACAGCATGATATATATAGTTATCACAATTACATTATATTATGTTTTATAGCTTGCCAATAATACATCAAACATCGAAACGCCATAGATTTCTGGCAATAATTCAACAACTCTTACGACTCCGTCCCTTATACTCTCACATTAATTGCAAAATATACGTTACATTGTATACTTTCTCCATTCAGTTAAATAATTACCCGCAAACATACAACTATAAAATCTAATCGCATGTGTTAACTAGTTTTATATAATATAGTCCTAATACATACTATAATATCCCATTCCTGTGCCTTTACTTTTCGGTACAAATTAGGATAATAAACTAAACAAACTAATAGTACGACAAAGGAGAATACTATACAAAGGATAATGCACCTAAAAAAAATAGATGCACGATATTTAACTAATATACAAACGTTAGTTTAAAAATATCACTTTACAGATTTTTTGCTGCTTCGTGGCAGAGAGCCGTCAGCAATAATGTATTGCGATTGACATGACGTATCACTTTGCTTAAAATTATCAATCTTATTTATCGTATCCACGTCGATAAACTTGAGCTGAATGTATTTGGAATGCAACATTATGGTCTGGCATACACTTGCCTCTTTATAAAGGCATAGCAACTTTATTACTATGTGGACAGCACTTCATACTCCAGCTATTAACAATCAATATGATTCCTCGTCCTTCGATTCTGAGCAAAGATACTCCAATTGATGTTGGTATATTTGGCGTAAGTCACTTTTAAAACTAAAAATACCTAATACATAAAAATAACGGCAATTTACTCCCAACTCATTACTAATATAAATCGTCATGAAGTAAAATGGCAACATGATTACAATGATTTCTATTACAATAATTTTAATATTAAATAATTACTTATTTTGGCAATAAATGCAAACAGTAGGTAGGTACGATACAAAACAATTTCATAAGTAAAATTCGTAGCATTATCTCCTCGAGATTAGATTAGATGTTTACATCTAGAAAGTCAAAAACATTCAATTTTATTACTATATTTTTAAAGTTTGGAAGATTGATAACATTTTGAGTATTGATATATTGAAAGACGTGATAAAATATCGTCAAAGAAATTCTGCTACTATAAAAGGATGACGAAACAGTGAAATACACCGGAAGACAAATATGGAACCGATAAAATTACATAGTTCATCAAATTATTCGGCGTAATAAAGAAGATACTATAAACAGCTTGCCATTGAGCTTTTGACACAATAATAGATTGAAATCTACGTAATACTGCGTAACGTGACGTCGTAACGAATGAGTAAGAAGTGTAACACAACCTTTACAAAGGTTGGGCCAACTCAGCATTGGTACCATTGTTCAAGTTGAGATTCCTTGCGGGGTACTACGGGGTTAAATTAAATTTGCTAGCGAAACTCCGCAGATGTGATGGGTATCGAGATCTAAAGAGAACAAAACATGACTTTATGATAAAAAAAAAGTGGTAACCTTATGTAGTGTACTTGAAATAACGGTTTTAAAAAAATCAGTTTTCTTTGTGTGAGCTTAAAACACGATTAAACAAAAAAGAAACAAATTATCTCAAATCATACTTTAAGTTACTAAAATTGACTGACCGTTTACTTTTTTTATCGTGTTTAAATATCGATACCTATCGTCGATACGTTTGCGGAGTTTCTCTAGTTAATTTAATTAAACCTTGTATATGATCTCGCATTGTATCGGTTCGTCTTCGTAGCAGTATAAAGTTGTGTTACATCAGTAGGGAATGAATGAATACGTCGGTGGTTAGGTGTGGTCGCGGTGCTTACATGTTGGGTAGCGGGACAGTGACCTGCACATAGCTGATGGGGAAGTAACCGGTCTTTCCGTTCACCGAGCCCTCGAACCAGTTGTCGTCAACTTTGTTGATAAGCGTGATCACGTCGTTCTCCTGAAACAAAACATTTACATTCCCAATTATGAGATTTAGTGCTAATTTCACCCATGAAACTAAACGGGTTCAGCAAAATTAAACTGCGTTCAAGAGAGCTGTCATTTAGTACTAATTTCACCAATGAAACTGAACGCGTTCAGCAAATCTAAACTACGTCCAAGAGCTATCATTTACTGTTAATTTTAGGAATTGATACTGAACGCTGTCAGAAAATCTAAACTGTGTTCAAGAGCTGTCATTTAGTAGGTACTAATTTCACCAATGAAACTGAACGCGTTCAAAAAATCTAAACTGCGTTCAAGAGCTGTCAGTGTCAGTATTCCACAATCATTATGCTACTGGCAGCTCTTGAACGCGGTTTAGATGTGTTGATTGTGTTCAGTTTAATTGGTGTAATCGGATCTTATTAGTTTGTAAAATATGTAAGGACTTTATATTGGGGTCGGGTCTCATGCTTTTAGACATTATCAAGAAAGTCAGCGGCCGTCCCTCTCCGGTAACGGTATTATAATAACGCGTTAGTACCGTTATTAAATCAGCACGAGAGAGAGAGAGAGATGGAGTTATACAGGTCGAATAGGGCCTTCTCTTTTTCGCAACGGAGCAATGATGACTTTTTTGATAATAAAGCCTCTGGGCACAATTGCTCTTTAAATATTTACTACTTATAATTGTTCTAAAATGTTCAACTTAAATTGTCTATACATATATTCAAATCACAACTGTCATTATTTGACAGTTGTGACGTTGGGTCTCAATTGCCTAACAATGAATTTCCCTGACTGTAAAAAATACCATAATTTAGATAATAAAGTTTACCTTAAATCCTAGTTCGCCCTGATTTTCGGGCTCGAAGTCATAGAGAGCAGTGCAGCAGGGGCCTTTGTTGGCGACCACTGGGGTCCGCGCGGGCGACTTAACTGGCGACGGCAATGGGGATGCTGCGAGGACAATAAATTTTAGTACGAACATATACACTTAGCTACACCTGGCTTTTACACAACGCAGCGAAATGAAACGGTAGTGAACAAAACTCCTTGTTTTTGAATTAACGGTAGAGACGCTATAGACGATGCAAGGGACATCGACGAGCAAACTATTACCTTGAATTCAGCACATACGCCTAGACTATATTTGAATTTAAAATTTGAGATATATTTCAAGTTATGGAACAACAAACTGAATGTCATACTAAACAAAGTCCAAATTCTATTTCAACAAAAAACTTAGTAGGACCTTTTAGTTACAAATGGTCACTCAAAAATCAACTTAGATTACATTTCACTAAAGTAGATAACTGATTAAGTGGCGATGGAATGTAAATTATCTGAGATTATGAACATTGCTGTAGAAAAGATCTGCTGCTCCCATACATTTTGATCGTAGGTATAGGTATTGCACGTTTGTATTTTTTTATGTCCCTTACACCCTGAGTACTGGGTAGATATTTTAGCTCGCTTCCGTTTCGCTTTCGCTGCAGTGTGCCAAAAGGCGTTAAGCCCAAAGTATAAATGCGAAACTGTTAGCGACAGCAATCGTTGACATTCCACTAATTAGATTTATCTTAGCCATGTTTACTAAGACTACGTACGCACTGACTGATGGCTTGCTTAGAGCCTAGACTTAGCGACTTAACATCCTTCGATACACGCTAGGCGACTAGCGTGCGAAAATTCTAGAGCGTTCGTGTCACTTCGCTACTCGCAAGTTCACTCGCTAGACTCTAGGCGCTAATACCCTGATTACACCTACCGAGTAGAGCGGCGAGAGAGTAAAATGTTCGAAGTAAAATGTATGAACGCTCGGCCGAGGGCACTCTGTCGCCACTGTACTCGGCAGGTGTAATCAGGGTATAAGCAAGCCACCAGCCAGTGCGTAGAAAGCCTTAGGGTAGCATTATGTTGAGAACTATAAGGCTGCGTTTCCACCAGAGATGAGCGAGGATGCGTAGCGAGGAATGTGTGTGAAACTAACCAATAACACCTCTATCTTAGTTCAAGCTATGAAAATGTAGCGATGTTATTGGTTTGTTTCAAACACATCCTTCGCTGCGCATCCTCGCACATCTTTAGTGAAAACGCAACCTTAGAGCATTCTTATAGTTCATAACATAATACTACCATATGGCTTATAATAATGTACCGATCGCAGATGCTAAAACAATCACATTATGCTTTGAGCCCTAAAGCAGATACACAGTGGTCAGCATCAAATTTAACTATTCTATTGTACCCATGTTGTACTTCTAAAAATTCTATTTTTCAAATGATATTACATCATAAACGGTAATTAACCAAATCTTTTCGTTTACTTGCTAGTTAAAGCTTGATGCTGAAGATTGTGTTTTCGCCTCTAGTAGATACTACGTGTTAAGATAACGTTAATGCAATGTTAGGCAAGGTTGCCTCAGTATTTCGGCCTCATAAAGATGGAGTATGCTTTATACGAGGTTACTTTAAACTGGCTAGCTAAACTCCGCAGACGCGATGGGTATCGATGTCTAAACACGATAAAATAAAATAAACCGGTCAAGTGCGAGTCGGACTCGCGAACCGAGGGTTCCTTACAAATTTGTAGGTATGTAACTACACGGTTTTCGGATATCTTTTTTTTCCTTTACTTGTGCTACATGACATTGCTTCTTGCCAAATTTCATGATTCTAGGTCAACGGGAAGTACCCTATAGGTTTTTATTCCCTTGTGTCTAAATATGCGGCATAAACGGAACATAAACTCCCGTATCTTTTGATTGTGTTGACTTAGAAGTTTGATGTTTTCACTGCTTCAAGGGATTGCAGCTCTGAGTATTTGATATTAATTTCAACTTGAAACTCCTCGCGTTCCTGAGAAAAAGGGTATTGACAGACGCACAGACAGACGGACAACGAAGTGATCTTATAAGGGTTCCTTTTTTCCTTTTGAGGTACGGAACCCTAAAAATAAGAAGATTTGAATTTTTTTTGGGAGGTAAACGACCGCTGTCAGTGTTGTTACTTGAAGTATGAGTTGAGAAAACTGTTTTCTTAGTTTTTATCGTGTTTGGATGTCGACACCCATCACGTCCGTGAAGTTTACACACAAAAAAAACGGATTTTATAAACTGATATTATTTTCAAATGACTACAAAAACTGGGGTCACCAACACCGCAAAAATATAAATTTTTAAAAAATAATTTTAAGATATAGATAAGTACCCATTGCATCTGCGGAGTTTAGCTAGCCCATTTAAAATAACCCCGTAAGTGAGTTCTACATTAAATCGTAGTTTATGATACAGCAACTCGTAGTATCTACTAAACAATATGAATATAAAAAACTGCAATCAATGTTTATGAGAGTATGTATGGTAATTTGAAATCCTTTCACAATGTAATGAATGTTTGACAGTTACATGATAATATGACCATAATTATTATGGCTATGCTGAAGTTTCGAAAGCGCATGCCATCAAATGTATCGCATTCAAACGAACACTACTGAACGTCACACGGGTATGTTTCTATGATTCTTCTTTTGACATGCACAGCATTAGTTTATTTAGGGCTGATTTTTCCAATACCAGATAATTTTATCGGACGAATAATTTTGAATTTTTGACAGTTCTTCCATACAAAAACTGTCAGACATCAATTTTATTCTACGAATAAAAATTACCTGTCGATTGAAAAATTTGCCCTTAATTAAAAACTTAGATTTAGCCGTTACGATGTAATTTTAGCCTAAGTTTTTAGCCAAGAGACAATTTATTGATAGGTTTTTACTAAGACTTCACAAAAACGCCACACAAGTTTTAAGCAACATTGAAAAGCGGTAATAATTTTGTCAAAGCAAGGGTACAAACTTGAAATCATAATCTACTCTACGTGTTTTGTTTTGCTCTGAGTCCAGTCAACAGTTTTTAACAAAATAGAAAAGCATTTTTATAAACTACTCGCGTTATATTTTTCTAAACGATTTGTGTCGGTGTATGGTGACGTGTGAAAGATTGCATTTCTATTTAAATATGAAAGCTGATTAGTTATTTTAATGTTTAAGGCAAGGACTAATATCTGCTTTTGGGACAGAACTGACATCAGAAGGTCAATTCCCGTAATTAAACACGTTCAAATCTAGTCGCAATCTCATCTCAGTGACAGTCAATGTCCAAAACTTTTCAAAATGTAGGGAAATTAGAGGTATTTTTGACAGATTGAGACTGAGATCAGACTGTGAACGTTCTTAAAATTACGAGAATTACCCCTCTGGTGCCTGGAACGAAAATTAATTGACGTGTCAAAATTAAGCAAGTCAAGTGTTGTGATTGGCTGCTGATGATTAATTCAACGAATCACAGCAGTTTACGCGCATTTAACAATTTGTCAGCTGATTTTTGTGTCGATTTTTGTTCCAGAAACCAAAGAAAAATTAAAAAATTCATCATTCATATTATAGATAAATGTTTCAAAGAGCTCAATAAAGTTTTGTACTGATCTCCAAGTCGAAACTATTTCATAATTTTTAATAAAAAAAAACAATTAATTAATGAATTACGTTATATTTACAGCAATAATTCAAAAAAATCAATCTAAAATTTTAGTACAGTCAGGTAGCACCTTCACGATCGACGTAAAACTATTAATAAGTCATAGCAATGTAACTCGTTATCATGGTAATTTATACTTTATAATAATGAAATAAGCGTTACATTGCAATGACTTACTAATGGTTTTACGTCATTAAAATTGAATCATGAATGCGCTACTTCAGGCAGATCTAAAAAGATGCAATCTCTCATGATGTATGTGTTCGCGTGTTACCATTGGTTGAGCGCGACGGGTTGCCCGATCCAGGGAACAGTTCCAGGTTCGATGGCGGCTTGTGCTCCGGGGAACCGGCGTGGGAACCAGCTTCGCACAACGTGAACAAACCACATACTCAATGCCCACCAAAACTAATTTCGTGATTGCGGAAGTTGTTTCGTTAATGCGAAAGACGTTTCTTAAATGCGAAAGTTATTTCGTAAATGGATCGAATCGATGTACTTATCGGTAATAATCGATCAAGTTTTCTTTCCGGTGAATTATACTTTATAATTTACCACAATACACGGTGCAAGGGATATCGATGCGCAAACTGTTACTGTGTATGTAGCACATGATTATAGACCACAGCGCAGAAATTTTTCGTTGGTTATTACAAATGTTTTTCAAAAAAGTGAAGTGTATAGAACACCGCAGTAAAAATTTCTATACATTAATCGCTGGTTTTTTTTAATGATTAGCGACACTGGAGGATCTAGAATCAGCGGTACTATTCTGAAAATATCACCGCGGAAACTTAGGAGAAGTGAGCTGTCAACAGTGTCAATTCCTGGCATAAGTTGGAATGACAGCTCACTTCAGATACCTTTTCACGGTGAGATATTTACAGAATAGACCGGCAGGTACTGAATTCATGGTAACAGTTCGCGCGTCGATATCCCTAACATCCTGTATTGAATAAAAAAGAATCAGAACGTTTCTATAAAAGTAACTGTTTTTTTAACCATTAAAATAATATTAGTGTAGCTTTAAGTTCCCGCGATGTGCATGTCAATCAGTTCGTCTGTAAAGGACTGAACATCGAACATCTTCAGAAATAAGAAAGAGACATCAAATATCGACTACTCGAAGAAACAGGAAGAAAGATCATACCATACTTTGCTTTCCTACCAGAGACAAACATACATAATATCAAAATAGAAAGAAACATGTATTATTGTTCTATAAAGAGGAGACAATTATTAACTGCAAGTAGTGTTGCCAGTTACAAAATATTAAAAAAATTAGCAAGAATAAAAAATCTCGGGTAAGCAAAAACTATTTTAACTTTCTTGCTATTACTGGCAGCACTAATTGCAGTAACACACATATTAATTTGAATAAAATTGACAAGAATAAGGTAATTCCTAAGTTAAAATGGGAGGAGGGATATAGGAAAAGGATTTTCGGCAACCTGTAAGAAAAGTTTTCAATAATCGTCCCACGCCTGTGAGTGCACCTTTTCGGTTAAAACAGAAAAAGAGAAGCTCAAAATAAAAAGAATAAAAATGTTATGTCAAAGTAATTTCGCCCCAAAATTATGTACAAAAAACCGTCCGACAACCCAGCGACCTGAAATCTATTGGCGGAACTACAATATTTACATTCTAAATGCTACTTATGAAATATTTACTCCATAGAAATCGTTTCTAAATATGTGCACAACTTGCACCCGGCTTTGGAGAAGTTGATAAACTCAAATATTATCTAACTCTTTTGACGTTAATGACAAGAGCCAATCGAATCACTTGACACAAGATTTGGCATCATACAACATGGAGAAGACAATAAATTAAAACAAGGGTAAGCAGTCAAAGGAGTATTTTAAAACTATCAGATAAATTCTAACATAGAAATTAAAAAAGATACTTTTTTATTTTATTGGATGTATTTGGTTGAATTTTTGTATGCAGACTGGGAAAATCATGAGTTATTAATTCGTTTAATTTATTGCCGTATTTTCATATCCACCTTGTATAGAAATCAGAGATTAAACTTTTGACATCATTTTAAGACTGCTGTGTATTGACATCCCTATACTTTTACAAAAAACCGACTAAATGTTTACATATGATTATCAAAATTATAACAGCATACACTGCACCGGCTAGTGTATACTAACATATTTTTATGTGTTAACTAGCTAATGTTTTGTTTTTTGTTAGGAAGTTCTTAGTAAGTGTTCGTGCGCGCGAGGGTCATCACAATCGGTCGAGCCATTTTCAAGTTTTTGCTTAATTTTTATATATTTGGTAATAAAGACTTAAGAACCACAAATTGATTTTTCACCAGTTTTCGGAATCGTTAGTCACAATTTACACGGAAATAGATACAAATAAAAGTCTACACTGAAAATAATCCACTTATTACTAGCAAATTATTGGACAAAAATTTATAAAGACTCTCTAACTAAACGTCCTATTAATTCGCTTCTAAAATGTGTGTCACCTTGACAGCATATGAAATATCGCGCATGACCGTTGCCAAATCCAAAATTACCAACATTTAATGCAAGTCCCGTTCCAAGAAATTAACATTATTCTAATGTATACCGTGGTTAGTTATGAGTGATGTGTGTATTATTAGTCCACCGTCCTACCACAAAATAGATGGGTACAGAAGGTTGGCTGCATACAACGAGCAAAAACGCACTCACACTTAGACATGCTTCACATACAACGAGTGCAAGTGCACTCGTGACAGCATTCTACCGAGATCACCGTAGGCACGCGTCTAAGCGCCAATTTCCCCAATGAATCTGAGCGCGATCAGCGTCAACATCAAAACTGCATTCAAGAGCTGTCAGTGTCAATATTCCACAACACACAACTTTCAAACATACTGAAAGCTCTTGAACGCGGTTTAAACGTGCTGATCGCGTTCAGTTCCATTAGTGAAATCCACCCTAAGTGTACGTGCGCCAGTTTTCACCCGTTGTATGCAGCCGGCCTTCTGTACCACTCATTTTATGGTCCTACCGTGTCGCGGAACTTGCAATGTGCCCCGAAGCGTGCGCATGTCCTCAATGAAATGTGTAATAGTGCTATAAGATTTCAACCATGGACCGCTCCCAAAAATAATAATAAAATAAAATTAGAACCGCCACCTAGCCATATTCATATTCATTTATTTTCATGGTAAATAAAAGTTGTGGAACATTTTTGGAGCAAGATGCTTTTGTAGAACATGATTCCAGCAAGAACAAGATGCTGCAACATTACGCAACTTTTGTTTATCAAGAACACAAAGGCTTTAACGTCCATAACCAAAACCAAAGATATAACCCAGCAAATAAAACCAAAGTCACCTGTCCAAGGGTCCCTTCCATTGATCTGATTTCTTGGCGCCGGGTGCGGTTTGAATCTTGGCGCTGGCCTCGATTGGGCACGATAGGGTGGGGGTGCTTCCCAAGCCGTGAAGGGGTCTGTGTTGCTGAGGTCGCCGACAGAGGAAGAAGGGGGGATGTGTTTGCGAGGACGGGACAAACTTTGGGTGGAACCGTACCGCCTACCATTGTTCAAGTCGTGGATGCCCTCGATGTTGAGGTCCGCTAAGGTCTTTGGTACGAACTCCATCTTGGGACGGTTCACCGCTTCCTCTTTTCTGGAAACGTACAAAAGTAGTCATTTTAGTAACTAATCAAATCTACAAATAAAACTAATTGAAAGCTTGGATTCTGTGACTTTGTTTGTTACAATGGATTGGATTAACAATGCCCATAGACAAATGTTCATCCTGTTACATAATACGTAAAAAAATCGCGGCGGGATTTTATCGTGCACTGGATTTTCAACTCTCGGCGCTAAGCAGTGCGTTGAAAATCCAGTGCGAGAAAAAAATATCGCCGCGGTAAAACATGGGCGTTTTCGGGATGCGACTGAAACTGCTGGTAACAAGTTAAGCAATAAAATTAAAAACAAAGGATTAACTCAAAAAAAAAAATTGCACATGAAAATCAATTTAGGGCTGATTTTTCCAACGCCAGAACAGTTTATCCGAGGAATAATTTTGAATTATTGACAGTTCTTCCATTTAAAATCTGTCAGACGTCAATTTTATTTCACGAATAACAATTATCTGTCGATTGAAACACCACCCCTTAAAGTTGCACTCACTTTTCCATAAGTGTAGACACGAGTCCTTTGAGGATCTCCGTGCATTGCTGGTGGTACTCCAGTAGACTCTCTGCGAAGAACGTCAGCTGTGCTACTTGCTCGACCTGTGAACGACATACACGTTAGCATGGATACTTAGAATAACAGACTATTGGACATCCTTTATAAATTCGTGACATAGCTTTAAAGCTCTTTGTCAATCTTTGTGAAGGAACTCGTCCGGGGATGTGGTACTAACGCCCCCAAGCAGCGTTTATTTATTTTATTATTTTTTTACACAGTAAAACAGATACAGATGCGACATTACAATGTGTAAAAAAATAAATGCAAGTCTTGAAAGTAGCTTGTTCATAATTTGATTACTGAATCGATTTCAGCAACATTTAATACAGGTATAAAAAAAAAAATTGTTATACTGGCCGCTGATTAAGCCAAAGAAAATTAAATCTTATTTCAAGGTAATGAGATTTTTACCTTTTACCTTTTGAATTTACCTTTTGAATTTTAAAGTAATGCTTTTACCTTTTGAATTTTAAAGTAATGCTATTTTCAACACGATTTTCTTTAACATATTAGTTACCTAGCTTTAAAAAAAAATACCAAAACCTAATTTGACCAAAACTTTTTTTTTTGACTCGGTACTCGAATTGGGGTGTATGAGATTTGGTGTTATTATGGTACAGAATTGGGGTGTATGAGATTTGGTGTTATTATGGTACAGAATTGGGGTGTATGAGATTTGGTGTTATTATGGTATCAAGCTACCCCAATCTGTCATAATTTCCCAATTGATTATGAACCTTATTCCTTTGTAGTAAAGTTGAAAATCTATCAAAGAAATTTGACAGATTGGGGTAGCTTGATATGCTGGCCCCTGTACATATGGCATAAGTATTGAGTACAAAAGTTCTGTTTATTTCGAAATTGATTTAATTGGAGTTGTTGTGTTTCGATATACAGCGTTGATATAGATCCAGGTGCATTTAAATTTCATCTCTGGTACTGCAACGCCTATCTTTGATATTGCAGATTTTCATATGCGGTGGTGACCACTATTATAAGACGGGTCATCGACTTGTTTGCCAACCACTTACACAAAAAGAAAAAAAAAAAGAAACAAGGGTTTACTTACGTCATTATCAAGGAGGTTGAACATCCCGATCTGGGCAAGTTGAAGCGACTCGGCGAACTTCTCCTCCGCCTGTCGGATTTCGTCGTCTGCAATATGAGCACCTGATGTTACGGACGCTTCACAAACGTACGGTACGCACACGGATACGCAACAATAACGATATATACGCGAACATTTGGCAAAAAAAAAACAAGAAAAAAAAAAAACAAATAGTGCATACAAACCAAACGGCGAAAATTATACTCAGGTTATGAATGGTGGTTAGGAGCGACGCAGACGGAGGACGGGAACAAAAACATGAAAAAAACGAGCGCACATTATACGATTGGATAAAATCTAATGAGGCTTTGAATGACGTGTTAGCTCTGCACTACAGGCCTATTGTGTTTTTAGTTTAGCATTTTATTTTTCCCCACATACCCTGTCTTGGTGTGTTGTGACTGGGGCTCATGTAAGGGCTCGCCCGACCGGGGCCTGGCCAATACATTCGGAAAAAAGAAAAGTAAAAACTTAGAAAAAATAGACGAAAAATAAATGTTGATAGAGGCAAACCAATTAAAAAGAGGATTATTGAATGTGATCCATAAATGGTAATCACCTTTAGCCTGTCTTCGCCGTTTGCAGTCGAAGTCCAACCGGCGGCCCTGTAGTTTTTTTCGGTGATGCTGAAAAAGAAGTTGAAGCAATCAGTCAATTATTTCTATACTATAAACCTTTCCTTTTGACGGCAACCAGCTCCGATAAAAACTAGAATACGCAAGGTTCAGTAGTGCACTGTTCCATTTTGAGAAAGCCACTGATTGTAAAGTGATAACTGATAGGCACAAGAGATGCTACAAATGACCAAGACTTTCTAAACACTACACTATAGTAAAATGGTGGTGGTATGGTGTACACATCATTCGTAAAACATACACAAGTTGTAGTTAAACCAAAAATCTAATTAATAATAATTACCTAAATAAAAGATTATAAAGCGCAGGACTCACCATAACTTCCTTAAGATCTTTAGTCTGCAAATGATGAAGAGGTTCCAGGAAGTTCTGCTTAATGTTGTCGTCCAGGGAATACTTTACGTCAGCCATTTGCTTCAGAGCCTCGCCCATCTCGATGAGACAATTCGCTAAGAAGTTATTTTTTATTAAAACATTAATCCTATAAATAGCCAGAAGAAAAAGGTGCATGCTGTTATTTTCACCCCACTAATAATGAAACAGGGTATTTAATACTATTATTTTATACCATTTAGGCCTGGTTTAAATAACATAGGGCAAATTCTGGATGAGAATCGAACCCTGGACCAGTTAGGGGTTTATTTAGGTTTATTTTTATATACTTGCAATTTTTCGTGTCCTGGAAAGAATGTTTTTCATAAGTCATAATGATCTAGATAAACAATTTATAGAAAGAAAATAATATAAAAATAAATATTTGATGCAAATCTAAAGCTGCAATTTGGTTTCACTAAGTGACTACACTTATCTTAAGACTTCCAATATACGCCAGATAATAGGAACTGATACGACTTCAATAGAAAATTAATATTATGAAAAAATTAAAACTAATTAAAATTATGATTACAACTGAAAAACTGTCAGTCAATTTATGTCCCATAATACTGGCGTATACTGGCCGGGCACGCGCGACTCCCGTGGGAGCGCGCTGCACCCGCAGCGGCCACGCTGCGTGCACGTCGCGTGGCTGCGAAACGATAGAACGGAACGAAAAAAAAACAAAAAAACGGGCGTCTGTGCGATGCCAGGGTAGCGTTCCACCGCCGCGCGACGTGCATGCGACGTCACACGTCCACGCCGCGTCAACGCTGCGCTCTCGTTCGAGTCACGCGCACGCCCGGCTCACGCCAGTGTGCCCCTCCCGCCATACCGTGTCCATCTGAATGACAAAGTTTGGTTCACCATCTTCGAAAAACACTCTCAAAACAAAAACATTTTTAGAGAGAAACTTACAGAAGACGGTGTCCTCCCCCAGTTTCTTGCCGTAGAGCAGCATGCAATCGCCAAGCACACCCTCCGGCTGGGGGTAGGTGTTGCTCTTGGCTTGCCCGCTCAGTTTGCTGATGCCCTTCACGGCCGCCATCTTTGCCCGAGCCGTAGGGTTCGGCTGCAGGAACTCTTTTGTTTTTGTTTGTAATTCTTCGACTAGCTCGCAAGTGACGTCCGTTTTCTATAAAAAAATTAATTCAATATTTTACATTCAGTAGTAAATTCATGGCAAAATATACATGAGGTAAGTAGCTGATGAAGTCAAATGAGATGTTACGGAACCGTACCAAAAGCCTTCCACATAAATCATGTTTAAGAACATTCATAAACCTTGGCAAACAAAATGTATTCGGAATTTCGGAAGCGGTTACGAGCTTTACATAAACGTCCTCACTTTTATTACATTCGATTGTGAAATAACATCTAAATTCATATTTCTCTCCGAACCACGTATCTGAAGCTTTATTGTGTTTCGATAAAAGCAAATAGTTACAGCTGTACTTACTCTTTCCATCTCCACAAAGTCCAAATCCAATTTTGTGCCCTCGGCACCTCCCATCTTTTCTGTGACATACTGAAATAAAATAAAATGAATGTTATTTATAGTCAGAAAATGATATCAAAACTTCAATAGAACTGCTTGCAAGTCTATACTGTATATGATACGTGGATATTGTAAGAATAACGAGCACCTCATATAACTACTGAATTCAATTACTTTGTAAGCACGAGCAGGTATTGCTTATTAAAACTGCTACCCACACACTAAAGGAGTAATCGATCGGAAAAAAAGGCGCTAAAGTTTCATACTTTTCCAATGAAGACTTAAAACATTTATCAAAGGAATCTAATAAACGTGTGAAAGCATTAATGCGTTGCATTTTACTGTTAAAAAAACTTTATACACAAAGGATAAACCGCGGAAGTACTGGGAGCGTTGCGTGAACAAAGGCTTGGGTCGAGGTGTAGCCTTGGCCGGATTGTGTCCGTTCTACATTGACATCGAAATTGTAATAACTGGGAAAGCTTCTGCGTAAATGACTCACTATAAACGCAATCAGTGTCTGGTAACTGTCGATATTATTAATAATTAATCATTAGCCTTCCATTCATGGATGATTTGTCAATTGTTATGCCTCTTCTTGAAGCTAACGTATATCCGTGAAGACATAATGTAAGTAACCGTCTCAGTTTGTAAAATAATAGAAATACTATTCTTAAAACGTTTTTATCTTTCCGAGAATAAACCACAGAAAATAAGCCTTCAAGTACATTTAATGTAAACAGGGAAAACATGAAAAGATTAGCGGTTTCTCAAAGTGGTGGAAAAAGTGTAGCTACATTGTTAACGGACCCAAATTCTAAGAATGGAGCTCGTACTTTACATTACCAGCCATTTGTTATATTATTATATCCTAAAGCAATTTATAATATAAGCTTCAGACTCCGAAAACTGGAAATTGAAATTTGGATTTTCGCTAGAAGATAGGTATAACAAATTGAAAGTTTTGCTATTTTCCTAATTTCCTTTCGAAGTCTTCATAATTTATAGTTTGTACTACTTATAATTATTATTAGCTTCTGCCACGGTTTCGTCCGCGTGGATGTCGGAAATTATCCCACGGGAACGTGCTACCGGGACTAAAAGTAGCCTATCTCCTTGCCAAAATAAATATTAGTATGGATTTGCTAACCAAACTATCAAGTAATTCTGAAACCCATTACAAATAACTACTCTACGGAACATTAAATTCGTGACCTAATGTGCCATCTGAAAATGTTACTGGACATAACAGCTATTTCCAGGGCACCTAAAATTCATAATGTCATTTCGTTTCACACAGCTACGCGCGTACAGGCCCATTTGCAACAATACAACGGACAGTATATAATAAATTGAGGGGACTTTTAACAAAGACCTTGTTAGTCGAGAAATAAGATCCTTGTCATGTCTCGTGGACGTCGTAAAAACAGGGACGGAATCGTAAACAACGTTTGTGGTTTTACTGCACAACTTTTAGATAAGCAAAAAATTTTCCTAGTTGAAACGAGAGAAGGCTTCTGTCTTTCACAGCGCTAATCTAATAGGAATGCTAATTGTTTTCTTTTTTAGGGTTCCATACCCAAAGGGTGCCAACGGATCCCTATTACTAAGCCTCCACTGTCCATCCGTCAGTCTGACTGTCAGCAGGCTGTATCTCATAAACCGTAATAGGTAGATAGTTGAACTTTTCACAGGGTATGTATTTCTAATGCCGCTATAACAACAAACAATAAAAATAAATATAAAACAAAGGGAGGTCGCCATACAAGAAACATGTTTTTTTTTGGCGTTTTTTGGCTTGTGGTACGAAACTCTTCGTATGCAAGTCCGACTCGCACTTGGCCAGTTTTTTTTTTGTATATTGGTACGTTGTTCCTTTTCTTTTTATTCATGTAATTTGTTAACATCTAATTGTGCTTTTGTGTGTTGTGCTATTTCTTTTGTGTGCACTGAATGGTTTATCTATCTATCTAATCTTTCACTCAAACCTAGGTTATAATTATTTATTTTCAGCCTGTGTTGTCCCACTGCAGGGCAATGCCTCCCTTTCTTCTTACCAATCCTTTCGATTTTGAGCAGGTTTCGACCAATAGTCATAGTCATCTGACAGTAGAATATTGATTGCCATATACGTGGTAAACTATTCCTTCGTAAATGACAATTCATATTCCAGGTAAATTAATACTTATCTATTGCTTTGTTGTAATGTAATATTGACTGTTTTGCAATAATTAATGAATAATTTACAGTTAATGAATAATTTGTAATCTGGTGTGGTCTATATGGGTGTATTCCTGTAATAAAAATGATTTGATTTCATAGTCGTAGTCATTTATTGATAAGGGATTCTTAAAACACACAATAAACATCAAACAATGTTACATTAAAACATTATAAGATAAAAAAAAGAATCCTGTCTGTATTGTCCACCTTCTAAAAATTTACCTAGTTTACGAAAGTTCACAGCTTCAGATACATAAAGATGTAGGCTGTGAATATCACAATCAGTCAAATCCGTCCCGGGAGGTTCTATGAGCACCTCGCCCCTCTATGTCATCACTGCACCCTGTTAGCTTAAGTTTTCTCCTAACTATGTCGAGGCTAAAAGGATTGAGGTTGTCTCTCCCGCATGCCCTAGCTGGATGGGTATGTGGGTGACCTCGAAAATTATTTCAGGGATAGATTTTGATAAAAATAGGGTGAATTTATAAGAAGTAAGTAATAAGCGAGTGTCCATTTGTAGAGAGAGTCCGTATTGATAACTTTACCGAAACACCTAATTAGTTCTAAATAAGTAGTATTATCTTACTAACTTACTAAGGCCTGATTTTACCAAAGTCAGATATATTTTATTCTTGGAATAAAATTGACATCTGACAGTTCTAGTATGGAAAAACTGTAAAAACTTCAAAATGTATTCTTAGGATAAGTCTTATTCTAGGTATAAAAGTTTGGTCTACCAAACTTTCGCATGCGCATTCTAATGCGCCCTAACTATCTGGATATTATGTGGGTATATAATATCTTCACTGTTCGTGAAGTAGAGACAATAGTGAATCTTAGGGCTGTTGTTTCTCAGCAAGTATGGTTCATTTTCCATTATGCACTAAATTCAAACTATCTCAGTATACCCTGCATGCATAACTCCATTAAAGCGATCTAAGTGTACTCCCGCTTCAATGTCGCAGGACTAGAGGGAAGCTGCGAAGGCCGTTATAATTGGGGCACCTCGTCGATATAGGGCAGGCTAGGTCACGGCCAACCTCTCTGCCCGCTCTTCCCTTTAACACCCAAGGTGGGATAATTTGAGATTTTCATAACATTTGCCCTAATCCTCATAGATTTATAACATACATCTATATAATATTAGCGTATTGAATATAAATGGCAGATAGCATGCAGGTATGTAAAAAATAAATAGATATGGAATGTTATTTGTTTGTCAATTAGGTTTAAGTCTTTCTGAATAAATAATGTGAAGGTATCATTTGTGATGTTTATCATTCATTAACCTCTGCCCAGTAGGTTAACCGTTTTTTGACAGCTGTCTTAGAACGTAACTATTCCAGATTACGCTATCATAATGGGATCGAATGTATTCGCTTCAAATTAATAAAACGAAAATAATAATTTTATATTATAAGTACTTAAATTAATATAGAAAAACCTTGCATCCACTCAAATATCAATAAAATATACATATATAATTTTTTGCCAGAATACGGATTTGCCACCATAAACAAGATGTTAATGTTTTATTTCGATCTTAAAACTTTCATAAAATGTTATGAATAAATAACGTTGTATTTTTAATATGTATTAAACCCTATATTTATGTGTATACACTAACAAAATTGATACGTCAAACCAGTGCATACTTTATTTTTAAGCTGATTTCCGCTATAAAACCTGCAAAATTGAAATTAAAGTAAACAAAGCGGCTAATTTATATTGTTTTGTATTTAATAATAATAAACACAGGAACAGAAACCGCACCATTTTTTATTCGACAGTAAAAATAGATAATTGATACTACATACAAATTAAAGTGAAATTATCGAAATATGTGTTGCTGCAATCACTAGTTCGATCTGTCAAAAAAAACTTTTTTACAAAAAAAACAACCGACTTCAAAAAAAACTACAAAGTGATAAATAACTTTAATTTCGGAAGTCGGTGTCGTTGGTTCCGCATTTTCGTTTTTTGACACCGACTTCCGAAATTAAAGTTATTTATCACTTTGTAGTTTTTTTTGAAGTCGGTTGTTTTTTTTGTAAAAAAGTTTTTATTTTTCACTTTTTAGTTGTACCTACTCCACACAAATGCAAATAACACTAGTGCATTGAGGAATTGAAGACACCGACTAGAAGAATCATCAAAATTCGCATAGAAATGCCGGAGATGCAGTACATTTATGCATATAACATCGTACATAAGAATAATTATATAATGTATTATATACTAAAACCTTCCTGAAAGTATGTAGATCACATTAGTGAAAGAATTATCAAAATCGGTTCTTTAGTTTTTGAGAAAATCGCGGACAAACAAACATACATACATACATACATACAGGTCGAATACAGAACCTCCTTTTTTGAAGTCGGTTAAAAACGGTTAACCTAGTGGACTAAGAGTACGAAGATACAATGTTGATACAGCTTTATGATTCATTTTTAAGTGGATACCTTCTTGTTTTATTTATATGAAAAATCGATCGCGTGGCCTAAAATAGCTGAATTATTTGGTTAGCTTGTATGGTATGGTAAATTGTTACTATTCATGTGAGCACGTATATGACATGTCGTTGTCGACAACTAGGCGTAGGCAGCGTTTGCCGAGATCAATAAAGATGGCCATATGATGTCATTCGAACAGAATATGGTTCATGACTACAAGAATTACTACGCCCAAGATGCGATGTATTAGGAACGTAAACATCCCAAATGAGAGGAAGTCTTAGTGAAATATTTGGTCAGAGGTAACGGCACATGTTGCGAGATGATCGTAAATTGCTTTTATCGCTAGGTTAACTTCCTACAAATTGTATAAAACGTGGTCGCGCGTTCAACCGATTGACGCACTCCGTACTCCCCGAGTTCTGACTGTACAACAAATTATATTACATCGAACGCAATTTCTTCAATTCGATTATACTGAATGTGTCCGTGATTTATGAGTATTTTATTTTCTGTAACAATTCAAAAACGTAAATGGATCAAAATGTATGTAATGTGTACCTGTGTTTCAAAGATCACAGAAGACATTTGGTAATTTGCTGATACTATAAAACAAGCCAATTCCTATCCAGCCAAAATCAAATTGTAAACCGATATACATAGAGGTATGAGGAACAGGGTGTAAAGTTCACTCATACTCTATAGAAAAGGGAGGATCCTCCGACCAGACGGGTGTTGTATCTGGCGGGCAACTGCCCGATGATTCATATAAACTCTGCTTGCGAGATGCAGGATTTCGTGACGTCAGTATGACGCGTTGTTCGCATGTGGCGTTGTAGGTATCTACACCGAATAGTTCATTTATATTTTGAGGTCTCACACAACCTTGGTTGTTTTATCGTACTTTTTATGACGAAAAACTGCACGGTAAGCAGACCAGTTTATTACGGCTAAATGTTTTGTGGTGCGGTAACAGTCGTAAAACGCACATAAACGAACGTTTACTAAACAACAGCAGATGAAAATTTATTCACAGAAAGAAAGATGAAAAAAGGGAAAGGAAAAAGTCGAAAATACTCAAGACAAACGAACTACGATAAGCCAGGGTACACGACGAAGGAACTTATCTCGTAAGACAAACGGACCCTTTAAACGCGTTCTTTATCTATTAAGAAAATTCGGTCAATTTGAATGCACAGAACTTTTGGCATTTCATGACCATGAACACACTGTGTAGGTTGACTACCTACCTATACTATGTTGCTTAAAAATATAAAATTATTGTGTGCTAACGTTATTAAATTCATATTCAGCCTAAATGTTTCCCCAGGCGAGCGGGCCGTAATCCACTTCGCGGGCCCAGTGCGGGCTGGTAGATGTGTCTTCTTTAATTTTTGGTTCCAGGACATGCCGGTTTCCTCACTATGGCTATGTTTTCCTTCACCGTTTTGAGAGCAGTGGTGATGAAATAATTTACAGAAAGTAAAGCGCCTGTCTAGGTTTGAACCTACAACCTACAACTTACGACGACCGTTGTCACTGAGCCACTAACGCTCTCAATGTATTTGTTATTAAATTATGTAGGCAAACTGAATTAGAGATAACCTGAAATAATATTTTCATTCCTTTGACAAAGTTTACACAGTTATCTGCGTAATTTTCATTAGCGTTGGGAACAATTTAGCTTGAATTCCACTTTTAGTTAAAATAGAAAAATCTAATTTCGCTCTGTACGAGATAAATCAGGCCAAGTGCATGTCGGACCACGCACAATGAAGGGTTCCGTAGTTGGAATGAATTTATCCCAAAAATAAACTTAACATTGTAGTTGAAAAACATTTTCTCCCATATACATTCCAACTGAAAATGCAAGTTTGTACACACAATATTGAGAGATTTACCATGTTGTTTTAAGACCACAGACTTCTTATAGGTTTTCCAGTAATCTATACGTATAGAATTATTTTCTGTATTTTTTACAACATTTTAGGCTCAGTAGTTTCGGAGATAATGGGGTGGGGGGGTTTGGAATGGTCAAGTTTCGTCTATTTTCTTAAATAACTTTATTACAATTTTCTTTAAAACTATGAAAATATATATTTGTGATCCTCTGTACACGTCTGTGTTTGGGTCACAGAGATTCATATGTGTACCAAATCTCAACTTAATCCGTCCATTAGATTCGCTGTGACAGACGGACGGACAGACACACGAGTGATCCTATAAGAGTTCCGTTTTTTTCTTTTTGAGGTACGGAACCCTAAATAAATGGAAGTTTGCACGGAGAGATGTTTCTGGGTGGGCGTGATCGAGATTTGCCATTACCGGATCATGTCGAGCCATCAATCACTCCAGATTTGCTTGCCTTCCTGTATTAAGTAAAGTACAGTCTTCTTTCTGGAGCCGGACGATTGTTCCGGTCTAACAGATAGACCGTCTAGTGTCCACATACGATCAGATTCCTCTCCTATAGAAGATCTAATTTCCCATAGAGCAAAAGCATTCTCATGTCCTAATAAGACAGGTATCAGGTTATACCTAGTTGTTTATATACTTTATCAATCGGGCTATGATAGCATAGCCCGATAACTCCACCGTTAGCATTGGCTAACGGTGGAGTTTTTGCCCATTCTTCTCCATATGAAACTACCGTTTGAAAGGGGCGACTAGAATCAATTAATTTTTTTTTGTAATTTTTTGCGTTCAAAAACGCCTTTAATGTGCCTATTTGACTTTGACTGTGATGACCGATGATATTGTTGAAGTAATCGAATAATAGCTAAGTATGAACTGCTATGACTGTGCCGTAATAGTAGGAAACATTACAAGAACACTTGAGTATTCTTGATGACGTAAAAACTGTTTAGTTGACACCACGAGGACTCGACAGCGCGCCGCCTCCGCACGAGTACGAGCGATCCATATGTCATCATTCTACGTAATTTTCCGAACAAAAAACTTTAAAAAGCGGTGATCCACGCAGACAAATGTGCCAGACACGTTGAAATTATGACTCCACAGGGATTAAATGTGTTACCAAAGCATTTAGTTAAACTAAAAACTTTATAGCAGCGGCTATCGCAGTCATGAATCTTTTCATGAATTCATTACTCAGTAGGTACGTGCTTTGAGCTTTGAGCCCTGACTGTATCCCCGGAGGTCGAGGTGCCCTCAGTTTATTTTTCATCAGGTTTTAGGCGACTAAATAAATAACCGACCTGGCTTTCACAGTACTCGGCAAACTGTTAAACATTTCATTCATTAACAGGAAACATAACGCTGGGGAGAGGAAACTAAGCTTACAAAACGGCAGGATTGTTATATATCTAAATATTGTTGTAGGCTCAGTGAAAACAATGGCAGGGATGGTATGGTTATTAACTTTAATAAAATTCGTGCGCATCCAGCCGGTTAATTGAAAAATATTTCAACAGAATCGATGGTACAATATGTCGCGAGTTGAAATGCTGACTCCGGGCCAAATTGAATTTAAATAAAAAAAAACCGGTCAAGTGCGAACCCTGGTTGCGTGATAAATGTTCTCTGCATTGGCGTATTGGTATTGTTGTAAACAAAATGCGGTAGAAAAAGTTTGTATTAAAACACAAACACGCGAGCGTGTAGTTGTGTACTACTTATTTCCTGTGTTGGAACTACAATGTTTAACAGGGCTGTGATGCGAGTAAAATATTGGATATGATATCATACAAAGAAGGAAAGAAGTTTTTAAGAGTTCGAAGACAAACAAAAACAATCTCAATCATTTTCATCGTAGCATGTTTTATAAACAACATGGCCAAACGAATAACCTTTTACTTTGTAAATTGGCTGATTCAGCAATGCTTCAGGGCAGGTATACATTTTTACACCTCATTTATTTTTTCCCAGAACAATGTTCAGATTTGTTTTTCTAAAGCTTTGGCTAATGGCAGTGAGGCGTTAAAGGTTAAATACCTAATTTGTATTTCACTTGGTTGAAAATAAATACAAAAGTAAAGTTATAATTTGTGGAATACAGTACTATAATATACAACTCATACACTAGTAGTGACACAGTACTAGGTACAGTCAACAGCAAAAATAAATGATGATGAAAATCAGAAATTCAATACTAATGAACGGAGTTCGCGTCAGAACTGTGTGGCGTCGAAGCGATTCAAAAGTATGTGATTGTAAATTATACCAAATATTTACTACTAGTACAGCTGCCATATATTCGTGACCAGTTTTGACTCCAAAAGTTCAACATCATCATCATTATCTACTTTTGCTGTTGACTGTACAGTCGAGTTCATTAATATATTGGCAGTGATAATGTTTCAAAATATTGTAAGCGTTAAAATATCATATAGTTCTATACAAACTTAGACATCAATACAACGTTTTCATATAAACTGTTCATAAGCATGTTACGGTAGTGCAGTCAAAAATATCTGACTACTCTTCGGAACATAAATATCTAAATACTCTAGATTTCAATGTATTTGGTTCAACCTAGGATTCGTAAATATCTATACATTGAATATTCAACTAAATGACCTTTACCATTAAATTTATTTTTGCTTGCCGGAGCAGAAGTTCGAGTAATAAAGCAATGTTGCCGTTGAAGGATGTCATAACTAACAATTTCAAATTGATTTTGTTTCAAAGAAAAATATTACAATATGATATACTTCTGTAAAGAGATTGTTCAAAGAATTTAATACTCAAATTGTAAAGATATTTTTCATAGAAAAATAATTGCATAGATATTTGTGAATCTAACTTTGCGCTAAATAATATGAACAAGGGATTGCGCACAATTTTTTTAGAGTCTTTGTCTGTAGCAATATTATTGATATAATGTAGTCACATATTTATGATGTCACAGATTGCTTACAATTTATTGTAAGGCAAAGTTGTTTAGAGTTTTATGAAACTTACCATTGCCTATATATTTTTGATTCATGAACATGCTCAGATATTAAAGAACTCGACTGTACCAACTTAACGGCTTTATAAATATTTATTAACATTATACGAAAATATAGGTTTGATATTTCGATCATAAGTAATTTATTCATTAAGTTCTATGAATTAAATCCTAAGTTTATCATAACTATGAATGTCAAATCTTTTCGTAGTATAGGTACTACAATACAAACATTATCATGTGCCTAGCCTTTTCTCAACTACAACATATGTTGGGGTCTGCTTCCTGTCTAACCAAATGCAGTTGAGTACCAGTATTTTACATGGTGCGACTTCAGACTGCCCATCTGACCTCCACAACCCAGTTACTGGGTAATTCTATACCCCTTGGTAAGACTGGTTGTCTGACTTTCGGGCTTCAGACGACCCGTAACGACTGTCAAAGATCACGAATGAGAGTCGGGATCTATGGCTTGACGCGCTTTCCAAGGCAAGGAGGGGTATTTGTATGTAAAGATGGTCACCCATCCACGAACCAATCGTGGCAAGCGTAGCTTAATCTGATCGAACGACCCGTGCGATTGTTATTAGTTAGCAATAAGCCCCCATATAGGTGTGTGTATAGGTATTACTAAAGACAAACAAGAGACCTATAATAAACAGAAAATTAAAACGCCTACCTTATTATAGAACAAAAGTAAAATTTTAACAAAATTATATCGAAATATAAATTAGAAATAATATTCACCAACACTGAACACTTATACAGGGTGTTCGGCAGAACGTTGAACACACGAATATGGCAGATAGATGGGGTCGTCTGCTACCTACCCAGCCCAAAAAAAATTACTCAGGCCCCATAGTTTTTTTTTAATTTTTTTTTATTAACGAAATTCATGAGTTTTAAAGGCGTATAACTTTATGTAGGATAGACGAAACTGGCAACACTTTGTTTTTGTTTTTGTCTCGACTATTGGTAGATTCATCTAAAATTGTTGTTTGGTGAACTAGACAAAAAGTTATAAGCCATCAAACATTACAAAAAGGGTTAAAACGTGATTTTGAGCTTTACTTTGCATTGCATTAAAAAAAAACTAAAAGTGATTGAAGACTTAGGATTTCATCGAAACATCCTTGGTGTATGGCCTTTCGAACGGTATGTAATTTGTCGAATTAAAAAAAAAAAAAAAAAAAAAAAAAAAAATATTATATTTTTTTTTTTGTGCTGGGTAGGTAGCAGACGACCCCACCTATCTGCCATTTTCGTGTGTTCAACGTTCTGCCGAACACCCTGTATAAGCATTGAATTAGAATTATAAGCTATGAAACCTGAAAAAAGTTTTCTGTATATTTCCCGTCTACGATGGTATAATCTGCCAAGCTTTCTTTAAGAAGTTTTTAATCTGCATGTCTTCAATATTTTTCCCGAAGACTTGGCTTCTTATAAAAGAACGTTTAATAATAAACTCTCTCACCTGATTGGCTTTGTTGATTTGTTTCTTTAGACCGGCGAAAGCCATGGTTGTGACGGTGCGCCTATCCTCGCGTTAAATTATCTGAAAAGAGGAGAAATTAAAAAGTTAATTAACATAAACATAACATAACACCACGCCTGTATTCCCCGAGGAGTTAGGCAGAGGTGTACCTACTCATAGTACACCTATATTTAGCCAGTTATGTTTGAGTCCCATGTAATAGGGGGCGAGCCATTTGATCACAAATCGAGACTCCGGGCTGCTACTAAGAAATTCCAAAGTTCATTAAATTTTCAATAAGTATTTAATTTCAGGATACTTTTACAGAATCATTGGGCATTAACAAGTAAGTAAGGATGAATGGTTTCCTGTTAATATAATGCTGGAACAATGAACTTTAGCCGATCAATCGATCGGAGTTCCAATTTTAAATATTTACTGCTAAGTAGGAGTTCCACTTATTATGCTTCAGTTGTATTGTAGGACAAGCTTCTGCCCGCGACTTCGTCCGCGTGAAAATTCTTGTTTTCCCGATCCACCCCGTCGCGTCGGTATCGAATCGCTTGTCCGCGCTATTACTTTGTTTTCGCTTAGCGTTCTTTCTAACTTCTTTTTCTTTTTTCTCGACTCCTAAGGGTCCTAGCGCATGATGTTAAAGCCTATAGCCTTCCTCAAAAATTGGGCTATCAAATGCAAAAAGATTTTTTCAAATCTGACTGGCAGTTCCAGAGATTAGAGCGTTAAAACAAACAAAAAAAAAACGATGCTTCAGCTTTATTATTAGTATAGATTACTTGCTCCAGGAAGTATTATTTCCATAAATACGAGTGTCTACGTTTAATAAATTAACGAGCTCATGTAACTGTAAAGTAGACGACTGCTACGTAACTGATAAAATATAAGTTTTAAAGTTTGGGCGCCGCGCCGACCGTTACAAAATAATTATTCTGTACGTGTAGCCGACACGGGCAGTAAAAAGCACTTACAGTTTTAACACAGAAACTTTTATCATCGGGCGCAAGTCCCTGTTCTCGGGAGTCGGCTAGCACAGAGAGTAGGGTAGGCGAGTTTGTTATTGGCACGGTGCCACATTAACGGATCGATACGGTCGCGGGAACCGTAAGTAACATTATGTAATCGCCGGCTTGTTCAACAATAACCCTATTAAGGTAGTCCAGCTTAATGTGCACTATGACCGAGTCCGGCGACTGACCGCTCACCCTATTAATGGATAGTTGATAATCTATTAACTTTGGCCTTGTAATACGTTGTCGGTTGTCGGGGTCGACGGAGGAAAAATCTCGACGGGTTTATCTTACACAATTTATTTTAATGAACGGACGAACTTACGTCGTTTAAGCTTAATTAAATTAAATACTAAAATGTATCAGATTAATTTCATTTCGTTACTTATTCCAAGGTCTTCTTTACTTGATTATTATAGTATATTCTGTTGATTTATAATTGTCACTTGCGAGCAAAGAAAACAATATGTTACAGTGGCCACCAAAAGTTAGTTGACATTTTTCCATTTCAGCTGTGACACATCGTTATGATTTAAAATTCTAGTACCAAATGTTTGAACTGTACACTATTTAATGTTTTATTGATTAATTCAATCTATGACTTTTCATAAAAAATAATCAAGTAATCCCACAGGATTACCTGACTGTTTTTTATTTTATTTTAAATAGCAGCGCCCCGCGGTTTCACCCGCATAAGTATCAATCCCGTGGGAATACCGGGATAAAAAGTATCCTATGTCCTTTCCCGGGACCCAACTATCTCTATACCAAATTTCATTTAAATCGGTTCAGCGGTTTAAGCGTGAAGAGCTAACAGACAGACACACTTTCGCATTTATAATATTAGTATGGATCATAATGTGGCCATCACAGCTGAAGTGGAAAAATGTCAACTAACTTTTGGAGGCCACTGTACATAGAATCATACTTGTACATAATACTCCACTCCTCATAAGCACCTCAGGACATGTTGTCACTATGTGCTAGCTACCGTTTCCGGGGGCCCATTATTGAGTGTGCAAGTCACTCCTTGCCATTTTATCCATGTATATAAATAAAACATTCATCAGGCAGGGGTCATAGTTCTTGATAACCAGTCCACTTTAGCCTCCCAAACCAATAATCCAACTTTTTATTTTTCCATATCCTGCAATAGTCTTACACCAACCGGGGGTTACCTTGGGTGCACTTGCATATTGCATACAGGGATAATCGTCGGCTGGTGCCGCATTTCATTAAAATATCCTAAAGGGCCTCCACGAGTTGGCTCCGGCCCCTCGTACGCCTTCCAAAGGACCGGGACCTCATGGTCCCGAGATATATAAATTCATAATAATAATAGTCATTTTATTATCAGGCAGCTAATGCCCATAGATAAAATATACAAAATAATTGTATACAATAATAAACTAATACATATTAAAAACCTTAAAACTATGACTATACACGTAACGTTGGTAATAATACTGGCCATATTAATAAAAGCATATTAAGGGCAATGTACACTGTTGCGAGTTAAGGGCCTATAAACTCCTTAACCGTGTTATAACCATTTATTTCTACGTTAACGACTTGAAGTATTAACTATACACTTTTAAATATCACTCAACCTGTTGTTGGACTGAAAATCGATCGTTACAGCCTGAAATAGCGATACATAAATAAGTTTCACTTGTACTATGGAAGACAGCAGACAATTGCGAAGACAGTTTAATTTCAATGTAGGTACAATTTGAGAGGAGAGGAATAATGTTTCCATCGTCACGATATTATACCGTTCTAAGTAATATCCACGTGAAAATTCTCGTTCGCTTTTGTAGCAGAATAATAAATAACATTCACTTGTTTGAATAAATAATCCGAAACATCATGTTTGGATTTAAAATTCTGGAGCAGTACCCGCTTCGTAATTCATGACAACGTTAATTAAAAATTCACTAAACGAAGATAATATAAAACTTAAAGCAATAAGAAATAATAATAGGTAATAAAAAGTTTATTTATAGGAGCGAAATGTTCGCAGAAGATAACAATGGATCGTAAAGAAACGTTTACAAAGTTTACGTAGCTTTATTCTCGTAGCGCACCGTAGCGCTTTGTAGACCTAGCGGCTGTGGTGGCTACGGCGTAGCGCTACACATTAATGTAATTGGAAAATTAAGCTCATTACGTGAATTATGCTGGTTTATTCTAGTGTTATTTCGTTCGTCTACTATATTTAGCTAATCTAGTCTAATCTTTACATTATGCTTCATGGTATGAGTCATTCTGTTTAATCCTATGAATGACGCCACTGTCATTAGTATGCAAAATGTCGGTTGAATTGATTCAGTGCGCAGTATTTTGAAAGCTCACATTATTTGCACACGCTTGTTATATCATCAGTAGCTCTCCAACTAGTTCGAAATCATTCATTCAAACCACGTTTGGTAAATGTACCCAAGGACCAAAAATATTTATGTACAGAAAGACCAAAATTGCTTGTGGGAACCCTTACCATCTAAGTTAGACGTCTGCAAGCCTGCAACTATGTCAGCACACAACCACTTACCTAGATAACAGGCACTCCAACTTAAATGGAGTCGAATGCACCGACATCAAATCACATACAATGTTCTGCAGAACTCGTATCTTTGTCCGCAGAGAGCCCACGATTAAGTCTAATTGGACCCCTTAAAGTTTCATTACGTAGAAGATTGCAATGTTATTTTACACTTCATAAAGGAGGTTTTATAATGAGGGAGATATATAAGGTTTGTCATGCTCATGAATATATAACGGTAAATGGAAATCTGTGACATTAGACAGACAGCGATACGTGGCGTGGGCGTTACTGTGATATTAAAATTCGTACGCCAGTGAGCGCGTCCCTATAAGTTTATACCTTTGGGTTTGAAAGTAATTTAATTACGTACTTAATTTTTCATTGTGGCTGAATTTTCATTCACAATTATATTTTGGGACGGTTCATAGGCCTGAGGAATGAAATTATACTACTATTTTGGGTCCATCTACCTATTCGATTATCCATACTAATATTATAAATTCGAAAGTAGTTCTGTATGTCTGTATGTTACCTTTTCACGCCAAAACCACTTAACGGATTTAGATGAAATTTGGTATAGAGATAGTTTGAGTCCCGGGAAAGGACATAGGATAGTTTTTATCCCGATATACCCACGTAATCGAAACTTACGCGGGTGAAACCGCGGGGCGCTGCTAGTTACTAATAATAAAGCTGAAGAGTTTGTTTGTTTGAACGCGCTAGTTTCGGGAACTTCCTTTTTTAATTTGATAGCCCAATTCTTGAGGAAGGTTATAAGTTATTTAACATCACGCTACGACCTTTAGGGACCGTGCAATAAGAAAAACAGACGGAAAAGAAGTAATAGCGGGGGCGGGCGATGCTATGCTATATTTTATGTTAAAACAAGGCATTTCACGCGGACGAAGTCGCGAACAAATACAAAAAAACATGAAGGAGTAGGATTAAATATGAAGGGAAAATAATATATCACCAAGAATATCACACAAAAAAAAGGAGCAACTCATTCGTAACCACATTCAACACTAATTACACCTCTTTACGTTTCAGTAAAGCTTGTATTTAAGCAAAGGTCAGTAAAATTAGACTTCAAACTTTGAATACACCTGAACTAGCTAGATTTTATGCGAAGACTTACTTTGATGTTTTTTAAGAAAGTCTCGAAAGACCTGAAGTCTTTCGTGTCAACGAAGAACAAGACGAAAAAAAATCATTAATCAAGAAGTTGTTACACAAGGAGTAATATCAGGGAGAAGGGAGGTTGAAAGTCTCGCTAATAAACTCCGCTTATTTCTATCTTTCCTTTATTTTGTTATGGAAGAGTGTAGGCGATGATCACACCTACGGGGAAAGGCCTAAATCCATTCTCATTATTTCTGAGAGTTCGTTGAAATATCAAATTGTACCATTCCGTTTTTCGTTACGTAATTTTTCACGACCCATATGAACTATTCTCGTCTAGATTGTGTTGAAATGAGAAAAGAATTCATATTCTACATAAATGGATCCTCACACCCTCTGGCACCCATTTATCTTCTCATTTTTATCTCTTCATGCATGTTAAAATTATGAAGATTTTGTGAAGCACAAAAAAGTAATTTGGTAAAATCGTTGGTTCTTATCAAGGAAATAAGTCACAGTTTCAAATTACACCTTTATTCGAGACCTCATTACTTAGAGAAAATGTAACTAACTATTTACACTAGATACTAAATTAAATGACCAACTTTACTATACAAATAAATACAAAAACAAAGGATACTTAGGCGTCGAAACACTCGTCCGCATCGCTGTCATCCGGAAACGTGCCCAGAAGACTGGCAGCATTGCCACGTTGAATGGCAATGCTAACAACCTCATTACTTAAATCGTAAATTATAATTATGGTGGTGCTAATGGAATTATTTAATTTTCCCCGACGTTATGAGCCCCGAGCAGTCGAGCTCACGCGTACAACCCGTGACTGCGTTAACATCTGCTAATAAAAAATCTAGTGAAGCCAGTTTTATTTCAATGGATTTATATTAGTGGCACAACTTTATATATTGATTAAATTGCCAATTAGGTACACACTAGCTTTTGCCCGCGACTTCGTTCGCGTGGAATAGTGACTTCCGGCAGATTTTGGGTTTTACCCACATAGTTCCCGATCTCGCGGGAAGCGGGATCTCTTCAAAAATGAAATGTGGAAGATATTCTAGGGAACTCTTCAAAAATTTTAAATTTACGAAACGATCAATCCACAATTCCACGACAGTACCGAAGCGCTCGGCCGATACCCAACCAAATGCGTGTAACGAAACCATAGCGCGATCTATTTCGATCCCAACGCCATCTATCGAGCATAGTGACAACTCGGATTATTTATCTATACTCCGTTCGGCCATTTTCTTTGTACTAAAAGTTTTATTATATTGATATTATTTTTTTCATACCTTTTTACTATTTATTTACTTTTTTCCGATGAATTAAAACAATAACATGAACCGAACTCGTGTAACGATCGACACCATTGCGCGATCACCAACTCGACATATAGTACTAATAGAATTATCTATACTCCGTTAGAGCATTTTCTTTGTACTAAAAGTTGTATTATATTATATTTTCATACCTTTTTACTATTTATTTACATTTTTCCGATGAATTTTCAGTACTGAATTGATGCCGACTCTTGACCAATAGATGGCGCTGTATGTCCGGAATAAATTTTATTTTTTATTTTATTTTTTGTAATAAAAACTATCCTATGTCCTTTCTCAAGTTCCAAACTATGTCTGTACCAAATTTCACACAAATCGGTTCAGTAGTTTAGGCGTGAAGCAAAGACAGACAGACAGAAAGACAGACAGATAGAGTTACTTTCGCATTTATAATATTAGTTTGGATAGCCAATGAGCGCATCGTTGCGGCTTCACACAAACGGACATCTCGCTTCAGTAATCAATTAAAGAACATCAAAGATAATATCAAATAGGTTTCATTAGCTCCAACTACTTATTAATACATAACTACTTATTAATACATTGTTTCTCCAAATGAGCGATATTATGTGCGACATCCTTCTACATTGATTACTGCTGAGATTAATAGCTTATCTATTCAAAATTGTCTGTGAATAGCCATTAATCTTACTAAGCTCAATATAAAGGTCAAAGCAGAGACCCTGTACGTCAGCGATAAATGAAGATCCAGCATTATGTAAATCATCCGGGTTAATTTATACGAACGTGAGTTTTTGTTAGAACATACAACGGAAAAATTCACAAAAAGAAAAGTGTGAACATGAAACAAATGTAATTTAGGGCGAGCGGTATTTGTTTCGGTTGGCAACATCTGCCTATTGCGGTGCGTTTGGTTTCATTATGCTTTATACTACTTGTATCGACGTAGGTTGACATTTACTGAATAGCGAAAGCTATTTGGGAACAAACAATGATGGAAATGGCTGGAATCATACGGAATTAGTAATGAAACCGGGGTTTGGAGCTTATAATGTCAAATGGGCCGAATATCTTACATATTACAGAATTACCATATTTTAACATAGAGCAAGATTATCATATTTTGAATGTCCGCTAGAGAGCAACACAGACGGTTTATTAATATAAACCCGTTACCTTTAAATGGACCCGTTTATGTAAATGAAACACATGGGTTTTTCTACAGTTCACATCGGAATCGTCCCAAAGGACCAGAGCAAAACATATTATTAGAATGTTCGTTGAGCGGTTACGTAATGTTGGAGAATAAAAACTTGTATATGACAGCAATATGTCCGCGAGGCGTACAATACACAATACTGTTCCATTATAAGTTTTACGCTGTGATAGGAAACTCGCAACAATAGTTCGAGAGCCTTTCTCTAAACATTTCATGGATGTAATGTCAGGGGTTATAATCCCGATGGATTAAAGTTCTTTGCAACAAAATATACTTTGCATATCAATATTAATACAAAAGTAACAAATTCATATATTACAATGATCAGTTTCTATGGTAGGTAAAGGATTCATGGAAGCTCTAAGATAAGAAGCCACCCACCTCTTCTTGCAGATGACGTAAATTCATTGTTAGCAGAATTCACTTATTTTCTGATAACATCAGCTAGAAACTGAGGGTTAATTGCGTAATATACTAGGAATGGCTTTCATTTTGGCAGGTTAACAACAATCACTGCGTTATTTACGTTGTTGAGCAGACATTTTTTTCTAATATATGAAGCAATGTATCAATATAGGCTAACAAAAAAAAAAAAAAGTATATTATGAGACAGGAGAAATACTAAATATAAATAGATATCCTATTTCCTATTCTTAAATCTTCAAAATGAAAACAAGAAACTTAAAAACATCAATCCAACTACGACAAAAACGCCAACTAAAGGTATAAACAAGACACCGATATTGATTTTTTTCGGTTTTCATACAGCCGGTGTCCACGCCATGTCTAAGTCATGTAATTGAGGCATAAATCGTACAGATAGATCGAGAGATAATCGTGTCAGTCTTTATCTACATACTTATGAACGAACCAAAACATTTAATACAACATTAAGGTATACTCCCTCAAGACCCACAGGATTCTGGCGCTTAATAATTCACGCTGTCTGTAGTTGAAAAACGGCTCAAGGATACCTTTACAAAACCACTGGAACATTGAGCTTCGTTTTTTGTTAAACAAAAATGTTCATTTGATCTCGAATGGGCCCGACGTGTTACGAAGGTATTATTAAACGTCTTAGGAAGGTATTATTAAACGTATCACTTCGTCAATCAAAAGGGTTTAAAATAAATATTCGTTCTGCGAATTAAAGTTATCTTACATGTAAGCTGGTTGCTCAAAAAGTCGCTAAGCTGAAGTGGGACTGGGCTGGCCACATCTGCCGTATGCCCACTGAGCTGTGAGCCAAAATAACCACTACGTGGAGCCCTGACACAGCCAGAAGGCGATGCGGCAGACCCCGTAGAAGATGGCGGGACGAGCTGGAGACAACAAAAGACCAGTGGTTCACTTTAGCCCTGGATCGAAATAGCTGGAAGTCATGGGCCTGGAATCATAGCCCTTGCCCAGCAGTGGGCTGATGCAGACTCACAGGAACCGTAACATAAGCTAGTAATAGTTTAAAATGGCACGTTTCAACTATAAATACTATTGCATGACGTAACACTTTTCCGATATCTGTAACAAGCAGCACTACTTATAGACGTAAAGCCTTAGTATCCCTGCTTGAAAGCCGATAAGACTCCCGTTTTTAATAACACCCATTTCGAAATATAGGCCACAGCTTTTCCCGTGATTGGGTGGCTAAAAGCCGCCAAGCGATGGATATAGCTTCCTTCAATTCACCAATGAATTTGGTACCTATGCAAGGTTATTATGACGAATTTCTTATGATTGTTCACCTTCAGCAGTTGATCAGACTGACATTTATTCCTTTAGGAATTTGTCAATGGCAGCTTGAAGTCTAAATTTCTGTCCAATGTGGACTGAAACATAACTGGCTATGACCAAAGTGGGTGTACCACAGTGGCGAAGGGTGAATTTATGACAGAGGTAGGCCGGAGCAAAAAAAAAAACCAAAAGAAAATTTCAATGATGAATTGACTATAGAGTGGTTATGTTCTGAATTTTCGAAGGGAAGCCGGTGAGAATCGAGTTGTATGGTACCTTCGCCACTGGTGTACCAACATCTTTGCTTAACCTTTCAGAGGAAACAGGCGTGATGCTATGTCCTATGAAGTCTTTCCATCTTCTTTTACGGCTTCGGCAGGAGGATAAGCGCCGGATACATATTATGTTTATCGCCATCGCCTTGGAGGCAGGCTTTAAAGTTATAATTATGTTGAATCGATTCGATCGTCACTTCCCAACCGAGGTTAATCGGTGACACCATCTGCGAAGGCTGTATTTAATCTAGGAGATTATTGTAATCTATTATTAGTTTACCGTTAATTGATCGGTGAAAGGAGAATCTGCTTTGCAATGGAAAGTTCAATAGTTGAGCGCAATGAGGTCGCATGCAGCCCTGGCAGTGAACAAAGAGATGTGTGTTGTTTTCTATTCAATCGTAATATTCATAAATGTATCTAAGTGATGGTTTTACTTTTACATAATAATTTCAAAATCAGTGTAACTGCTTATTTTAACAAATCAAGTGGTGATAACAATCAGACAATACCAAGGGTTTTTCGTTCTTTATGAATATTGAAATGTATATTCTATCGAATTTTCTATACTATTAATAAACAGACCATCAAGAAAATATCAAATGTAAGAATGAACAGAACAAGAAAGTGTGTTGCAGTTGATTCCCGAATGACTTCGTTAAACAAAATATGTTCCTGAATTTCATATTGCATTACTTTAAACCCTCATAAAATGGAATAAAACGCTTTAGTAAAATCAAAAAACCATGCAATATTGGTTCCTCTTAATCGGCTCCATTTTATAATCAGTAAAAGAGAATGCTCTGGATATTACGACATCATTATATCAGGCATGACTAAATTCAATATTATCAAATAAAATGATGTTCTAATTAATATTTATTACATACCTTGGGTCCGTTTTCTCAATAAGTTCCCGCGACTCCTTTGAGATCACGTCACTGATTCACTTTGACGGTATATGAATATACTGAGTTTGTTATCGTAGTGCTACGGCGTAGCAGTCAATAGTTCACGTAGCTCGGACGCGACTGAAGCGCTCGCAGCGCTACGAGTCGTAAGGGTGCGCGCGCAGCCTCGCCCCTCACATGTAAACCCGATATCAATCCGCTTCCAAACAATTTCGAAACGATTTGCGAATATTCGATTTAAAGTCGTATCCTTAATGTATTGACATCTCAAGTCTTATCGTATCTCATAATTAGGTGGAAACAAGGGAGATTCTTCTCATCAAAAATACAATTAATATCGTTTTCATCATGTTTTCATAGAATCTTCTTGGTAATTATCACTGTATCATCTTAGGATTTCGGCTTTTCATATTTTGACAGGAACCTTATTTTAGATAAACGTAAGTAAATTGAACAATAACAAACATGGGCTAATCGACCGCTTCAAGGCTCTAAATAGGTGACCTCATACTTTATTTTTATTGTTAGAAGCAACTATAGAATACTAGCTTTTGCCCGCGACTTCGTTCGCGTGGAATAGTGACTTCCGGCAGATTTTTCGATCCCAACGCCATCTATCGAGCATAGTGACAACTCGGATTATTTATCTATACTCCGTTCGGGCATTTTAGTTTTACTAAAAGTTTTATTATATTGATATTATTTTTTTCATACCTTTTTACTATTTATTTACTTTTTTCCGATGAATTAAAACAATAACATGAACCGAACTCGTGTAACGATCGACACCATTGCGCGATCACCAACTCGACATATATAGTACTAATAGAATTATCTATACTCCGTTAGAGCATTTTCTTTGTACTAAAAGTTGTATTATATTATATTTTCATACCTTTTTACTATTTATTTACATTTTTCCGATGAATTTTCAGTACTGAATTGATGCCGACTCTTGACCAATAGATGGCGCTGTATGTCCGGAATAAATTTTATTTTTTATTTATTTTTTGTAATAAAAACTATCCTATGTCCTTTCTCAAGTTCCAAACTATGTCTGTACCAAATTTCACACAAATCGGTTCAGTAGTTTAGGCGTGAAGCAAAGACAGACAGACAGAAAGACAGACAGACAGACAGACAGAGTTACTTTCGCATTTATAATATTAGTTTGGATAAAGCGGACGAGAGGCTACAATGCTACATCAACTCCGGTCCATAAAATAGATCCTCTGTCAAAGATTGCGGAAGTCAAACGACTATTACTCAGTGTAACGTGAGAAATTGGCCATCGTTGATAAACTGGGGTGCGCTGTGAGCTATGATTAGTACCTACAAGGAAAGCGAAGATTGTATGAATAACAAACTACACGTATATAGGGCACATAAGTTGCTTAAAATTCGTCTAGAGCACTAGGCGGCAAGATTGGCGCCTCCACAAATAGAAACGTCGGGATCCTGCCGTTTTGCCGAAAAGATTTTGCCAAATTTTCATTACCCAAACAAATTTTAGCAACCTTTTTTTATACCAATGCAATATTTGGAATGATTTTAGTACGCACATTTTCATTTGGTCAAATTTTTACTCGGCAGAATATTACCTGAGATAATGTCATTAAGGCATTTGGTCTTTAATAAAATGATTTATTACAGCAAACGATATTTAGACAATGAACATAATAGTCAAATGTTTGTTATGGAAACGACATTCCGATTTTCAATACTCAGAATAAACTGCTAAAATTAGGATTCTGATCCAATTAGCATAACATTCATTTACGCATATAAATTCAAAATCTTTATGTAACGTTTAATGCAATTTACAAAAGTCTACTTTGTTATTAATATTTGTGTATTAATATTATTTTTTGAGCGCCAGATCCCCTCTATTGTTGGTGAATCATTTGGGTTAGGTTAGGTTAGAACTGCGACCATTAAAGCGCGAAGGCGAGCGAGCGAAGCGAGCGTGCCGCGGCAGCGGCCGCCGAGCGCCAGATCCCCTCTATTGTTGGTGAATCATTATTTGGGTTAGGTTATGTTAGGTAGGTAGGACGACACCAAATATTTGGCTTATTTAATTTTGCGTAAAATATGTTATACCAACTGAAATATTTGACTAGATAAAAAATGGTAAAAGTACTAGTTGGTGAACAAGTTATTGTTCAAACGTTCACTTGCCAAACATAGGTTTTCGTAACAATTATTTGTAAAGAGATTTTTTGGTAAGTAATAATTTGGCAAGTGAAATTATGCGAAAATTTGTTTGGGAAGTGATAATTTGGCAATTTCTTTTCGGTAAAACAAGGGAGACCCAGAAACGTCTGATATAACACGAGTTACCTACTATGAATTATGGAAGTGTTTCAGCTGCCTGAGTTATTTTACTTTTACAATCTCTATGTACATGATTGCCAGGTATAAAACGTATGACATAAAGAAGTGGGACATCTCTGCTGCATTTCGTTTTATTAGGACGTGAAGAACTTTGTCCAGGGGCGTTGCAGAACGCCGCATCGCCAACTTTGTCGTCCACTAAATAGATTCATCTCTCGCCCGACACCGAAACTTTTTAATTTAGAACTTCAATTTAAAAAGTGACCTATCACAGGACATATCTAATTGTACGTAGAAATCTACTCTGCACTAAAAATATCGATAAGTAATTTATCAATGTCGCAGAGATTTGGCTTGAGAAGGGAAAACATAATCCATTTGACTTGAGAGCTCCGCAAAAATCCCTGACTACGTCAAAGGTACTGTAAGTAACTGTTTTTTTTTTCGAATGTTTTATTTATAATATCGCCTTCATAATTCAAAAGCCATTCTGAAGGAGAACGATACTCTTGTGAAAAGAAATAAAAGTACTCCAGACTGAATTTCGGCCATGGCGAACAGTCTCAGCGGAGGAACAGCCTCTCTCTCTTCTTCTCACTCTTCCCTCACTATCATTGTCCGATGGGACGGCAATCCGACACGACCGGAGAGACATCAGGCGCAGGGCCAACGGCTTAACGTGCTTTCCGAGGCGCGTGGGTATTACACCGCCAACTTCCAAACTCCGGGCTGTTACCTTTTTGGGATGCATGAAGAAGACTCCTCGTGTAGCGCAGTTTGTTCCGCCAGTTACTCAACTGAACCGAGCGCTCGGCGCATCCTCGACAGTCACACCCTACACCTTATTTGACTGGCCAATTCTTCCCTTGCGGTGGTAGGGCTAACGCCCGCCTGGTTTGCGACCACCCTCCCACCGGAGTCCAGCGTAAAGCAGCCTGCTGTTTCGTTGATGCGTGGGAGTTCCAGTGCCTTTGGCATATTCTGGGCACGCTCGTTCCATCATAGACCTCATCCATTGCTTTCCATCAGGCGCATGATCGAGGTCAAGAGCGGGCCTTATTCAGCAATAAAAAAAACCTCAGATTATAATTCCCAATGGTAAAACCCAAAAACACTCTGCCCCACCTGGGAGTGGGAATCGAACCACGCTCAGCAGTCACGCTTGCAACAACGAGACCAACAGGGCAGTCTTGTGAAAACACGAAGAATATAAAATGAAAATCACGAAACAGTGTGAAACAAGGGTTTTGCAATACTCATAAACGGTTTTATCAATTCCGGACAAAATGTACGGAAAGGGACTCTTTTTAGCTTTTAAATGTCAGTGATATTGAGATAATACTGGGCGAATTGAAAGTATACGATATTTCTGTATATTTCTGACTTCACTTTAACTTATTTTTATATTACGCTCGCCCTGGAGATCAATATAGTATTGGGATTCCACCGCACGTGCCCTGCTCCACGAAGGACTATGAGATAACGAGGGCATGTTATATCGTTTACTAGCTTCTGCCGGCGATTTCGACCCACCCCGTCGCATCGTATCGCCTGCCCGCGCTATTACTTTGTTGTCGGTTAGCGTTCTTTCTGACTTTCCTTTTTGCTCGGCTACGAGCGGTCCTAGCGTGATGTTAAATAGCCTATAAGCCTTCCTCAAGAATTGGGCTATCAAATGTAAATACAATTTTTAAATCCGACCGATAGTTCCAGAGATTAGCGCGATCAAATAAACAAACGTTTCAGCTTTATTAGATAGAAGAAGATTACGATATAAACTCTGTACACACAGCGACAAACTCTTAATTTATATTCATTTCTGACCCCCAAATTCTCTTCGATAAAAGTTTAAGAATTACTCGCTACTCTACTATTTATTCCATTATTAGGACTCGAAATCGTTGATCGCTTTGTAAAAACATTAAAGTAGTAGTTTCTAGAATTTTCAGATTTTTCTGATAATATTTATTTGATTTTATGATATATTTTTTTATTTGATAATTAGCAGGAATCCGTATTTATAACTGTAGTTTCAATGCGATATAATTATGCCATTCCACGAAAACGTTCCGCTCCTATAATTGCCTCGAACTCCCAGCTTGAACTATTTATAGCGCAAGGCAGACTTATTCAAGGAATTTTAAAACATGCAAGTATTTCTCCGTTATAGATATTTTAAGGATTCTAATTAATAATTCGAGGACGCAATGATGAGAACTGGCAAGAGCTTTAGTATGTGTAATTATTGCTATTGACATTGTATGCCTAGTAATTGTATGAGTCCATGTTACTTGATTGATTTAAGAGGTCAATTTAAGAGTTTTTCTGGAAGCAAGATCTAAGACCAGTGCAATCACAGGAGTCATTTAAAAAACTGCAAAAGAAACCCTTCTTTTCATGTACCTATACAGATTACAGCTTGTAGGTAATGACAGCTACCTTAACCGTCATTGCTACAGGGAAACATTCCTAGAACCGTTCATTGCTTGTAAATACATTGCGCCAGCCTTTTAAGAACATTTTCCAGTTCATATGACAGTTGTATTAGGTTTTACAGCCCCGTCTCTTTGCACTTTGTTTGTTTACTACTGTGTAGGATTTTTATTACTGATGCTTACTTTAGAGGGGCTCGTGGCTAAATAATAATCGCTGCACGGGTCGATCTTGCTTGCTAAGGTCAGTCAAATGGATGGTCCATACCGAGACCCCTCCGTGTCTCGGAAAACACGTTAATCAGTTGGTCCCGGCTGTCATTCGTAGATCTATGACAGTCGTTACGGGTATTTAGAAGCCCGAAAGTCTGACAATCAGTCTTGCCAAGGGGTTAATCGCGTTACCCAGTAACTGGGTTGTAGGGGTAAAATAGACAGTCGCTCCATGTAAAATAGTGGTAAGCTGCATCTAGTTAAGACTGGAAGCCGACCACAACATAGTTCGGAAACGGTTAGGCAGATGTAGATATATGTAGGTACTGATGCTTCCTTTCGCTTATTACAGTATCGAGTACATCTATTTATCGAACACAATAGACCATTGCTATTACGTTCAGTACACATACGTCGACCGCCCGTACGTAATCGAGTTTACTACGGAGATGAGCATAGTCTGCCGGCGCGCTAAACTAATAGCACACCTCGGCAAACGTTGCACGGCGATGATAGCGTATAAACACACTGGTAAATAAACACGTAATACATGCTAGTGTTTATGTTGAGATCTTCGTAACTATTCAATACGTTTCCATGCCGAATCAACACATTCAAAACAAATCAAAAGTCATTTATTCAAATTAGGCCGAGACCAGCATTTTTCGAACGTCAAAATTGCATAAGACAGTCCCCCAAAAACGCCCGCTATTCACCACTTCCTTGTGCTTTCGCAGAAAGTGGCGCACAACATACTCCCCAGCAGCACAGCTATTTTTAGAGTCAAGTACAACGTGTTTTAAAGTCGTCAGTGACGTCAAAATGTAAATCCAAGATGGCGGTTGCGAAAATTTTCGTTTCCAACGGGGGTCCCCGGAGCGAACACCTTTTTTTAAGCAGATTTGTGAAGTTAAATTCCCTATAAAAAGGTTGTTCTTCATTGTGTTACATATGATAATGGCTGTTGTTTAACAGTAAGGCTCCTCTCATTTTTCTATGAATAATGTTGTAATCCCTACGCTCGAGGCATATTGCGGGTGGGTGTTAGTACCCATGTAAATGATGCTCGTCGACAAAATAAATCCTTCAGTACCCCTCAGGATAAATGTGGGCTGTACATAATGAAGATTCCAAGAACTACTTGGCTTTTTACTCGATTCAAAGCCTACTGTGCTCTCCATAATAGAAAAGTACCCATAATTAAAGTTGGGTTGATATTTTTCAGAGAATAACGCGGTCTGCAGGACTCTTGACCTTATATTTACCGATATTTTATAGTTAGTTCTATACCTAGGTAAAAGTTTTAGATATTCAGGAACTTCTAATGAAATTCGAAGTTAGCTTTGTACCTACCTAGATATCACACAACTTATAAAAAATTTCATTTCAATTGATATTTCAGCTGCCAAAAGTTTCATAATCTACTTAATCATTTTTTTACGAACAAGCACAGTATCCTATTCCATGGAGCTAATTATAGAATCTGCGTAGACATAATCAAAATACTTAAAAGAAAATGTTTGTGTTTAATTTAGACTTGATTATTTTATCAACTCTGGATGTCGGGTTAGAAAAGCGAATTAATTTTTGTCATCGTCGAGTTTATTTTTGGACTACGAAATTCTATCCTACTACTTAATCTAAGCGAGGCTAATTGCTCTATTTGTGTATCTTTGGGGAGTATCCTATAAAGTATGTTCTGGACACGTAGATAATTACTAATTAACAGTTTCGACTGTTATCCCTGAGGCAATCTCGTGAGACCAAGATAGAATTCTACTATCGCATAACCAAATTTCGCCAATGGCGATACTTATAAGGTTATATGTGAACGTGTACAGTCACCAAAAGAGAGAACCAGGTTCGTCGGATATAGTTGAAGTTTAGTAAGAAAGCGATGGATGTTTTCGAATGAAATTTAATTTGATAAATGAACTGTTTGTTTCTATTAACTAAATTAAATTTTATTCGAAAACATCCATCGGTTTCTTACTAAACTACAACTATATCCGACGACCCTGGTTACTTATCTCCTTTGGTGACCGTACATGATAGCGTGGAATGATCTATCTTCAAATGTTAATAGACACACATCACGCCTGTATTTCCCGCAGGGTTGGGCAGAGGTGTCCCCATAGTACGAACACATTTCGCCAGTTATGTTGAAGTCCCATGTAATAGTGGGCGAGCCTATTGCCATCAACAGGGTACAAATCCAGATTCCAGGGTGCTACTGAGAAATTCCGGAAAGAATAACCCAATAACATAAAGTGTTCAATAGTAGCGCTTGCGAGCACTAGGCCAACGAGGCAGCAATGTTAATAGGATCACGTCATACTCTTTTAAATCACGTGCATATAAAAACCAACCCGCACTGGGCCCGCGTGATGGATTACGGCCCACACCCTCTCACCGTTAGGGGGCCAGTGTCCTAGCAGATATTCGTTTTGAATTTTGCAACTTGGACACATCTTTTTTGACGTATCTTAGTGCATAAAATTTCACGTCAGAAATTAACTGTGGTGCTATTCCGTAAAACTATCACCGTGATAACTTAGGTGAAGTGAGCTGTCATTCTACCTGCGAGGGATTGACACTATTGACAGCTGACTTCACCTATGTTTTCCATGTCAGATTTTTACAGGCTCTACAGGTACGACCAGCCATCGAAATCATAACACTCTATAATTCTAAATAATTGTTTGTGGATTCATCAATCTTAATTACGTAGGATAAAAATATCTTCTACTTTATCACTTTTATCACTGCCACTAAAACAGGCATGATTATATTTTTGACCTGACATTTAGTGAATTAAGTAAGATTATTTACAGACTTATGTATAAACACAAACTCCACTTTCAGTTTCGAAGAGTAAAGTATATTCATGATAAACAATTGAGCATTGTTGCGGAAAATCATAGTTATTACTGTTATTAGCTTAACTCGATTCCCAGCAAGTTGTGGGTATGAAAACAGACCCGTGGCCTCCCACAGTCTCCACCCACGCGCCGCTGAAATGCGGCCACAAAGAACGCCCTTTACTTGTTTATTTTCTTTACTGTTTCAATCAAGCCTATTAATAGAATCCATATTATAACATATTAACTAGAAGATTAGGTATTTAAATATCTGAAATAATGATTTTGTTCGCGTCCCCGAATATTTACATGCTTCATTCATGAATATTTATGAGAAATCTAATTCGAGTTCCTATACAAAAGTTTATTGCTTATGGCAACAGGCTGCATCAGCAATAGGATCGCCCCCTTATACATGGGACTAGTGAATAACTGGCAAAATGTGGATGTATTATAGGTATACCTCTGCTTAACCCTTCGAGGCTTACAGGCGTGGTGTTGTGTTAATAGTGATCGTTGATTATGGAAAACGAATCAATGCATGTAAGAGCAAAGCCACACTGCTCGGTTGCGCTGCGTTTCGTCGTCGCAGCGCGTCATTTTACATATAAATTTTAAAACATGCCACACTTCTCCGTTGCGTTGTCGAATCATAATCTTGCGCTGCGAAGTCGCAACGCAACGCAACGGAACAGTATGCAGCGCGAAGAGAACAAGGCAGAAAAGGCACTAGGCAGTCCAGATACGACTAGCAATCCATTGCAGTGTCACGTACCTGCAATGCAAGAATGCTGGAATGACCCATAAGGACTGCTTCACAGAGGATTATCTGGCTCATTGCAACGCTCCAACGGACGCCTATTTAACATAACCCATGGAAGCTGAGCAAAAAGAAAAACCAGACAAATGCGATTCGGACTTGCGCACCGAGGGTTCGTACAAATTTGTAGGTATGTAAATAGTTTATCACGGGATTTTTTTTAAGGTTACTATAAATTTACGGGTTTCGGATTTTTTCCTTTACTTGTGCTACATGACCTTGCTTCTTGCCAAATTTCATGATTCTAGGTCAACGAGAAGTATACATAATATATATTTTCATCCCCTTGAGTGTCGAAATATACGTTTTTTGCGGCATAAACAGAAGTATCTATTTTTTACGTTAACAAAAGTTTGATTTTCTTCTCAACTTCAAGGAACCGCAAACCTGAGTATATGGTTTTAATGTCAACTCGATACCTCCACGCGTTCCCGAGATAAAGGGTCTTGACAGACAGACAGACGGACAACAAAGTGATCGTATAAGGGTTCCGTTTTTTCCTTTTGAGGTACGGAACCCTAAAAATGTCTGAAGTAACGCTAAGCGGAAACGAAGTAACGGGGCACAGTTATTATAGGATAATATTTTATATTAAAACAAGAAAGTTCACGCGGACGAAGTCGCGGGTATGAATGAGCTGGTTATTAATATTAGTCTGATATCGCCAATTCGCCTTGAGCAAGCGTGGTGATTCTGGGTTATTAATTTCGTGTCTTCTCTGTATGAGAAGAGACCTTTGCCCTGCAGTGGGACAGTAAGAGGCTGGCATTATTATAACTACATTTCAATTTTGGGGTTCCGTACCCAAAGGGTAAAAACGGGGCCCTATTACTAAGACTCCACTGTCCGTCTGTCTGTATGTCACCAGGCTGTATCTCATGAACCGTGATAGCTAGACAGTTGAAATTTTCACAGATGATGTATTTCTGTTGCCGCTGTAACAACAAATACTAAAAACAGAATAAAATAAATATTGAAGGGGGGCTCCCATACAACAAACGTGATTTTTTACCGTTATTTGCTCGATATTAATAACGGCAACAGGTAGACGCTTGAAATATTCACAGAATATTTAGTTGTACATATATTCACTTTAAAAATAAATAATTTAATTAAAATAAATTAAGGGGGGCTCCAATACATCAAACGTGATTTTTTATATAATATGTACCTAGTGTTAAATATTGTACTGTGGTACGGAACCCTTCGTGTGCGAGTCCGACTTGCACTTGGGGCCGGTTTTTAACTAAGCCCAGAATCACTAAAACTAACGATATTTTTATCGCAATTGTCAGATTAATATCAAAAGTAAGTACCTAATCCAATTTTCTTTAAGAGGTATCTAACAGACACGCCATTGCAATATTTGGAATCTCCCCAAGGGATGCCAAGATAATTTGGTAAGAACTTACTAAGATTAAGTTATCCGTTATATCGATACACGGTTTTGTTGGGAATCGAACCCAACACCATGCACGCGCAGGCAGCGTGATCAGCGCGTCATCGGCAAGCTGAGGCGCGGCGCGGCGGCGACCACTCGCTTCTAAGCACTCCACCACGACGGACGATACTCCTCTCTGATTATCTAATTGTTTGTCTGGGAAAGTTTTATATTGTTAATAATAACGGCATTGAACCATTGCTCCTAAATACAGTCCACTCTTTCATTGCTCCCCGCGCTAACGTTTCCAAGTCTAACTTCGAATATCTATAATGTAGAATCCGTCTCACGAGGGAAGTCCCGCGGTAATATGGGGAACTAATATTGGATCGAAGTTCTTTAAAGGAGCTTGCGGTAAGAGTAAACTTGGAGAAATCGTCACGTACCTAACGAAAAAGCGTTATGTCGCATGGGGGGGTCATGCGACTTTTTATTACATATATAATAGAGAAAGTCAGAGAGAGATGGAGCTGGTTTTCATGGGTTTCGAGGGTGCTGAATGCGATACTGAGGTCAAAATGAAAATCCAAGATGGCGGCTGCAAAAATTGCCAGATTGTGATCCTGTTTTTTTTTGTGTTAGATCATTACCTGAGAACCATCTGGTTAAGGAGATATTGAACGTCAAAGTTCCAACGTTTTTTTGACCAGTTTCAAATGTTATTACTAAACTTTTTTTTGACTTAGTTTGATGTACAGAATATACTTGACGGCTATGATAATATGGATCTTTTTACACCCTGTATGTATTTCAATAAAATGCTCACGATTTATTTGAATTTCAACATTTAGATAAAGTTATATAAAGTACTAGCTTCTGCCCGCGATTTCCTCCCCCGACCCACCCCGTCGCATCGCATCACTTACCCGCGCCATCACTTCGCTTAGTGTTCTTTCTGACTTTCATTTTCTTTCTGCTCGGCTCCTAAGGGTCACAGTGTAATGTTAAAAGCCTATAGCCTTCCTCAATAATTGGACTATTAAATGCAAAAATAATTTAACAAATCCGACCGATAGTTCCAGAGATTACCGCGTACAAACAAACTCTTCAGCTTTATTACATAGATATAGATTGTGAAAAAATCACGTCGCGCGTCATTTTCATTCTGTCATTCAAATACGTCTGGCACAGTCGAACTCATCACTTATATTATTAACCTTCGCACCAATATAGTCTAATGATAGACTAGAAGAGCAGCCAGAGACTACAATGTTTTATTATTTATGCCTGAAAAGACGATTTTGACTTCTGATATCGACGCGCAAACTGTAACCACGAATTCAGCACATGTCATGCTTCTAAAACCCCTAGCTTCGTCAAACTCGTCGCTGTTTCATAGAAAAACGCGGTTAAATGAACAGCTATTTTTTTATAACCTACGAAAAATTGCCATGGTTTCAGAAACATGTAAGTACTGAATCCTGTAACAAGTTGCGCGTCGATGTCCCCTGCCACCCTGTATTTGATTAAGCCCACTTGCACCAAAAATCACTAGTTGCGTTTAGCGCTGAACATATGTATTTTAAACATCAATCTATCTCAGTATCTTCAAACGATTGAACGAACGATGAACGATGAAGAACGATGTTTTAAATTAATTTAGCGCTAAACGTATTTGGGAATTTACGGAGCAAAAAATTTTTTCTGACAATCTTGATAATAACTGGTGGAAGAAAATTTTGCCTTTTCCAGTCATAAGATCTAGGTTGACCAAGTATTAGTAAAAGCCACGACCAAACTCAAATCGTGTAGATAAAAGTAACTATTTATAGACATGCTAGAAATTAACACCGCTGCTTTGCAACAGACGGGTGAAATCTTAATTATAAGCGGGTTCACTAAGATATTAATTAACATTTTTATACAACAGATTGTGGAATATTTTCTAAAAGCTTTTCATCAACTAGGTTATACATGGAAATGATGAAAATATATTAACAAATACCAAAACGAAGACGTAATAAGTAATGATTCCAATATTACCAATAATGGTAATTTACCGCTTGTTTATTATATTCCCTTTCAAATACGACGAGCTCACGCGCCACAAGGCCGCAAAAAAAAAACAAACTCCATTGATGCGGTAACGTGTTTAATTTCACCGAGGTTGTTAACTTTATTGCTATCATAATTCAGAATCTATTTTCGTTAACCTTTTATTGTGTAAACCTGCCAATTTTACTATTCACTTATGGAACGGCTCGGTTGTTTTATGTACAAAACGCTCCACACGATATTGGTTAGTTTGGCAAGCCGTTCCGAGATGCAACACCTGCATGACGGGAATACACATAAAAGTTAAGTGGGACTTTGGAATAGGTGTACAGCTTCCAGTATTCAATATTTAAACTGCAGGTCGCTTCCTTGACTTCATCTCTCCAACTATATGTACATACAATCGGTATATTCAGTGTTCCCCAAACGAGTATTTCTCACAACTGTGGACGTTAACGACTATAACAAAAACGTAATGTCTTATCGCGTGTCGATTAATTATGATAAAAAATCGTGAACAATGCTTTGTACAAGCACTAAGATAATAAGATCTACCACGCTGCCTTTACACTCTTCTACGTTTATCTAACCTGGTTATTAAATTCCGGGCAGACGGAGTCGGGTCAGCTGCGGACAGCAAAAATCGTGCAATCTGCGGCTGATTTTATATTACGTGGACACAGATTTTTGCCATCAACTGTGTAACGAGTTGGACATTGTGTATTTGGAAGTCCAAACAGAAATCTGAAAACAAATTCCGACAATCGTTTACGTGTACCTGCTACATGATTATGTATGGACCGACAAATACTATTTTTAGCCGAATAAACTTAGTCTAGAGCTACACCTTCTTGCAATTTATGTCACGAGTTGAAAAGTGTAAATATGGAGTGAATGTCAGCGTATAATACGACGGTATAATTAGATCATAGTCATCAAGGCAGACGCACACGTGACGCCACACGCTCGTAAGTGACCGGTCTTTTCATTCAAATGTCTGGCTGGTTGGATCGAAGCGAATGCGCGCGCATCCTCCGCTACGCTGACGACACGAGACACTGGCTTAGCTATTCTACTTAAGGAACTTCAACACTATTTCCTCCGAAATTGTCGATATTACTATCTCTGGAACGTTCTGTATCGTATGGACATGGAAAAAAAAATCTTCCTCCTAATATTAAGCCTATCATAAAGGCAATCCTAACAAAAAGAAAACGATTTGCTAGTGAACTGTCAGCAACAAAAAATATTGATAGTTTTTGTGCTTTCCCCGAATTCGAATTGGCTGCCTGTTACCGTTTTTACTCAATTTCGACGCCAAATAAAACCAAACCCATAGTAACAAGTGAGGACATGTAACAGGGACTTTATGTTTATTTAAAGTCAGCCAAGGATAGCCTGAAACATATTTTACGTTATAAACAAGATAGGGAAACTCGATTAAAACTTTTTCGTGAATTTGGTAAATTCCGAGACACTCCCGTCTCCCAGACTGTTTTAAGAGAGTCTTATCGACGACTCGAATTTTTTGTCGCATTGCATGTTTTATTTCCCCTTACTTAGCTACCTATTACTTTATATCTTTCTTTATAATTACCTTAGCGTTTCTTATACTCACAAAGAAAGTTGTTATATAAATAGATAGAAGCTCTTCTGGTTTTTATCAGAAAAAATTTATAGACACGTTCACGTTTCTACAACGAGCATCATTACGACCAACCGTAAAGCCATCTGCTGATGGGGTAGCAGAGTTTTAAACGGGTCGAACGTTTCGAATGTAAGTCAATGTGTCAGGGGCGCGAACGTATAAAGAACCATTCGAAAATGTGGGTCGCGAACCATCGCGGGAACCTCTACCTCTCACCCCTACCCGTCGTCATCTCCATCCATTTTAAAGCTATTATAGCCTTTAATATTCGATTAAAAGGTTCAATTCTGTTGGCTTTGGATGTTAAATTATATTTCAGGCAGAAAATGTGATGACTATATTATTTATCAGGATATAATTAGTATCAGGAGTAAAACAAACATATCTATAATTACTACAACAATAAACAAGAAAATAAACGAACTATTTATCTTTGATAACCGCTTTAAGTTTATCTAAGCCTCTGTTGTTTTTCTATCCCGAATTCACAAAAATACCCACTACTATGTACATATAAATCAAAGGAATTACTACCAAGGAGGATGGGCAATGAATACAGACCTTCCCGAAAAAGCGGTTCTAGGCTAGCGTGGGCGAGATGCCATTATCTGGTGGTTGAACGTCTTGGGGCGCCCGTCTGTCTGCCGTCATATTCCACTGCAGAGCAGAGAGAGCCAAATAGGTCAACAACATGGAAGTAAAAATAATATAACAATAAGATTAGCCGCTACATAAGTTAAGCCAACACGTTTAGCTTAAGTTATTGGATTTGAAACATTCGTTATTGTGCTTTAAAGTAGTATTCCACTTATATAAAAGCCAACATGAACTTTTATCTGGCGGACATGAACCAGCAGTAAGGTTTGTGGGCCTGTCCGCAGTGGTTTCAGAAGTATATAGATTAATTGAGAATATAAACGTTATTGAGCTTTAGAGTTGACTCTCGTCGTAATGTTTCGTCGGGTATTGAAAAAAAAGCTGTTAAATACATTTTGACCGCATATAGGGCGTAGCGTTTTTTTTTTATAACTGACGAAAAATTTCTGCGCCTGTGGGGTTCAAGATTTATGTATCACGAATCATGTGCTGATTTCATGGTAACAGTTTGCACGTCGATGTCCCTGCCACCCTGTATAAAATAGTTGCATGGGTGCTAAGAAAGGCGGCAGTGAACTTTTATCTGCCGAACATGAACCAGCAGCATTGTAAAAAACTTTAGCCTTGAAGGCCTAACCGCAGAAGAGTTATAAATGAATTGAGGATATGACTAGTGAACCTCTAATGAATTCCATGACCTTTGCGATAATGCACAAGTCCAAAAACAGCCTTAGGTACTAAAATCAGATGAACAAAAAAAATTGCCAACGGAAGAAACGGAAGGGTGAAGAATGAGGGTGCTGTTACTATTTACGACGGCAGAAGTTGCGTAACTAAAGTTAGTAAAAAAACATTCCTTTTTCTTGCCAACAACAAAAATAGGCTCTGCTTTAACCTAATTGTTTAGGGAAAGTATTTTATCTCTTGCTAAGCCAATATGGAGGAGCAGTGGTGGCCCAGTGGTAACGGCCGCGATTTACCCAGACAAGCGCTTTACTTTGTGTAAATTATTCATCACCACTGTTCTCAAAACGGTGAAGAAAAACATCGTGAGGAAACCGGCATGTCCTAGAACCAAAAATTCGAAAACATGTGACGTCTACCAACCCGCACTGGGCCCGCGTGATGTATTACGGCCCATCACTCCCTCTCACAGAGAGGAGGCCTTGTGTCCCAGCAGTGGGAACATTATAGTCGGAAACATGTGATGTCTATCAACCCGCACTGGGCTCGCGTGATGAATTACGGCCCACTCCCTCTCACCATTAGGAGGCCTGTGTCCCAGCAGTGGGAACATGATAGACTGATTATGCTATACCAATATGAACTACGTTATAGAGCACATACTATGGTAAAAGTGAGAGTCTTGGCTAATGGCAAAGTGAAAGTAAAATGGTGGTTTTATTAATAGAACAGTTTTCTACAGCTTTCCAGCATTATCATCATTCGCAACGCACCACGTATCAAAAGTAATTACTGTCTATAGAGAAAAATTTGTAGCCAAAAATGTAATTCCATGAGAGTTCGTTTCAATCTAGTCATTGAGTTAAGAACACACTCTCCTGATGGAAATCTATTACAGAGAAACTAACTCAGTTGGGTCTAATTCGATAACAAAATATTTTATTTCTAGATATACCTACTCGTATTGCTTGAATTAGTAATATATTCAGGTGTCTAGACTTGTTGAAAATAACTAAATTACAGACAAAATTCAGTTAGATACTAAGAGCCTACGAGTCTACTCTCTCAACGAAGACACGCGCCGGTCCGAAAGTAGTAATTCAATTTTTGGGACGGTCAAAAACACGTCGGGAGTTGGGACAACTGTCACATCGTGTTGACATTCTTTCTTAGTTCAGACCCCGAACTAATCGTATGTCCATATGTGACACGGAGTAGAAAATGTCCGTAACTTCGGTGGAAACTACGGACATCGTGCTTGGGTATTAGACCCCCTGATCAAGTCAAGTATTAGTTTACTAAAATATCAAGAACTAACAATCAATTAACAAAACAATCAATTAGTATATCAATAAATAAAACAATTATTATAAACTAGCTGACCCGGCGAACTTCGTACCGCCTCAGAATATGAAATACCTTTGTTTTTTTTTTTCACAAGTTTTTCCCATGTTTTAATAGTTATTCTGTTATTCGGGGCGGAGACAAATCCAACAAATCAAAGATCATAAAAATCGGTCCAGACGTTTCTGAGTTATAAATGGTGTAACTAACCCGACATTGTTTTATTTATATAGAAGATATAAGTTCGGATGCGATTTGAGTAGGTATCGACAGTCTTGCTTGTCATTGCATAACTGCTGTACATTTTTATTCCACGTTATGCAGGTGGTCATTCTGGCAAACGCCCAAATACCGAATCAGTAAGATCTGCAAGACTGCAAACCCTCAAATCGACCCTGTTCAACAGAATTGGAATGCGAAAACCTTCAAATAAAGGGGCCGTAACAAAATGTCGTAACGTAAACGGAGCTGGAAAAATCAGTACCCAGTAGACTGGTCCAATTTGTCACGGAAACGAAAACCATTACAGTTCTTAGAAATAGATGTCGTGTAATAGGAAGGGTATCATGGGATCCTTTACACGAGATTAATACCTACTTACTGGGAAACAACGGAGGGTTACTTTGACGTGTGCCATCCAAACACGGAAACATTGTATTATCTGTGCGAAGATTTGGTTACAATCCAGCGGTACGCATCTGTTGATAAATAACATGATGCACGTGTTATTAGCATTTGGATGAAATATAAAAACAATATCGTAATATTACACGAACAATTTGTATTACATAATCATTTATTACTAATAGATTTTGTTGCATTTAGTTCTGTCTGGGAATAAAGTTTCGAATGTAATTTGTGATTAATTGTGAGAAGACAGGGATGCTTTTCGTTACTCGGATAAAATTTAAATCAGCTGGTTCAGATCTCGGATTGAGGTAGGCAATGTCTGAAAATAGTTTCGTTACCTAACCTACGTTACTTTCAGTACAAGTTTAAGATAAGGTAAGATTGGGTTTAGCCGCAATGCGGTACTAACGTGTATAAGGAACGTTTATTGTTCATTTAACGTACATTTTTACGTACTCACAAATATTAATTCTCCTCATAGGTTTTTTATTAATAACAATGCCTATTAAATACACAGAATGTTATTTGATAACGCTATAAATAAGTAAAGTTATTAAATTATTATTCAATATAATAAAAATTAATAACTATTTTGAAGTCAGTTTAGAGAAAAATACGCCAATACTTATATATATATTTTTAATCGTGTTCTAACAAAATAAACCTCATAAATCTGTGTTTAATTATAAATTGCTGGGAATTCAAAACAACGAACTCTACATAAACGTATGAGGCGATGACACAGCTTTCAGTTTTGAATGAATTTCAGTAATGAGTTGTCCATCGACTCGACTGACCTATATATGCCATATAATAACACAGCACACGAACCATCAATATTTCACATTATTAATGAATATACGCCTTATACATATAATAATAATCCTTCCATGCCGTTTTCGGCTACGGCGACCGTTTCATCATCAACTTACTGGCGTCTATCATGGGCTCTTATGTGGCTAGAAAACCACCTTTGTTTACAAATATACATTTACATATATATATTAATATAAAATGAAATATGTACCTACCAATCCTATACTCTGTGTCATTGAATGAATTGTATAAACTCAATTTTCTTTGTATTGTATAATTGCATAGTACAGATTGATGTGAGTTCTATGTACAATAGTGCTACCATTTACCGGGTAATATGTCTTTCATTGACTTGAATGAGCCCTGGCGGCTGATAGCATGTCATGCTCACACAAATGTCTCGCTGATGGTGGCGTGTGTGTTGGATCATTTAGCTCCCTTCAAAATGGTTGAGCTGAATGGTGCTGCTCTATGCGTTATGTTTGTGAACGGGCGCCGTCAGTTGGGGCTGGTCATCTCTTAGCTGCCTCGGCTTATTTTTAATTATTTTATTTTTGGATTGTTGTTTTGTTACTATTTGCTGTACTCTGGACGCTTTTAACGCGGAAGCCTTTTTTTTACATCGTTCTCACATATTATAAAATCAACATAAATGATGTAACTAATACCATGGAGATTCTTGCCCGTTCTTCTCCATAGGTACGCTTTGGAATGGGCAACTAGCTTCATATTTTCTGACTGACCGAATTCTTGACAATTCAAAAGTGCCTGTAAATGGTTTAATTGAAATAAATGTTTTGAGTTTGACTTTAAATCAAGCATTTGAGAAAGCTTTCTATTAATCCATCAATGTCTATACCTACCTACAGCAGATATCGATATGTCATTTATCATGTAATCATATCGGTAACTTGATAATATATTACTGATTCCCTCAATGGAGTTTATATTTGGCAAGGTTAGAGTTGGATGGCACAGATCTCAGATTGAATTTCGCGGTGAAGTATTGATAACAAATCTTTCAGTGCTAAAACGGACGTCCGCACAACACAAATGTTACGTTGCTTTTATTACACTTTATGATAAAATTAATGAAGATACCACTTGTACAGCAGCACACAAAGTAAACACGGCGAAATGATAAGATATGCTAACAAAAAAAATGTGCAAACCAAAAATAATTTCAGATAACAGCTATGCGAACAACGATCGGGTAAACGAGCACGATGCGGTCTCAGCTAACCTTTCAACTTTCTCAGTTTCTCATATATGGTAATAAAGCTTTTATTGGCTCATCCAGTGAAACACACAGCCAGGGGGAAATAGATGAATAAAGACTGATTTTTCAATCATCTGATAACTTTATTCGAGGAATAATTTGGAAATGTTGACAGTTATTTCATACAAAAACTGTCAAACGACAATTTTATTCCTCAAATAAAACTTATCTGGCGATGGAAAAATCAGCCCTTAATAAAATAAGCGGATTCTATACAACCGCTTTGCGTGCATTTTAGCTGTAATTCAATACTCCAAATGATTACGGTTCATTTGGTTTGTGCAAATTCATGAATATTGGAACGATTAACTAATTTCAAAGCTGTGGTTATTGGATCATTGGGATATGATGATTTCGGAATATAAGCATTGAAGCTAACACCGTCAGCCAATCAATTAGTTGTTGTATACACTACAGCAAGACGTAGCGTTGGAAGGCCTCGCACAAGGTGGACCGATGACCTTGTGAAGGCCGCAGGAATCCGCTGGATGCGGGAAGCACGGAACCGGTCAAAGTGGCGGTGCTTGGGGGAAGCCTATGTCCGGCAGAGGACGTCTTTAGGCTGAAATGATGATGATACACTACAATAATACCACTAGCTACATGCTTAGCCGTTGATAGTACCCCTAATTGCCCTAAAATAGGCCACAAAAGCCAACTGCCTTGAAAACTACAAGTCAAATAAATATTTTCATTCATGTCTACATGAAACGCCATATTTTATACACGTGGAAGATATATTGTCCTTGATAGTGTCATCGAAACATGACGGATAAAAATAGCCCTACATGAGAATTCACCCCAGGTTAGTCGATACGTTAACCATTTCAATGTAACGTAAGTACTTTAAAGGTGAAGCATTCTAAAAATGCCAGCCATTTTGTAGCGCCCTCGCTTCTGAGGAAAATTCCTTTCGCGGAAAGTTGAAATCCGGATTGTTACGATATTTTCTTGGTTCTCCGCTGCAAAGTGCCTTTTACTTAACTTTTTTAAATCAATAGATTGCAGGTAATACACGGAAACGTCTTATACATCCTCTGCCCTTATCCCAATTTTTTTTTGTATGTTATGGATTTGCTCTTGACTCTAGTCTAGGTCAGAGGTGACAGAGACAAAGTCGACGATGGAGTGAGCTTACCTTACTTATTTGTTTGGGATCGGTCTCAGAAGACATCTCCTTTCTAGGTCAGTCATAAAATTAACTGGCCAGGCTTTCCTTGTAAGCTATATACTATTCCTTGTAAGATACACCGATCCGTTTACCAACATCTTCGTTTGCGGTTTCTCTCAAAATACTACAACGGTCAATTAGTAGGGCCATATTAACAGTGCAATATCATGCACAAACATTGTGGTTATGGCCGTAAAGTAATACCGTAGATACCAGTGGCGAAGGGTGAATTTATGACAGAGGTAGGCCGGAGCAAAAAAAAATTGCCAAAAGAAAATTTCTATGATGAATTGACTATAGAGTGGTTATGTTCTGAATTTTCGAAGGGAAGCCGGTGGGAATCGAGTTGTATGGTACCTTCGCCACTGGTAGATACAGCCATTAATTAAATTCAGAACCTTAATTTCAGTTGGGTGACATACTGGTGATGTTTTACAAAAAAATAATAACATTTTCATTGTCCTAACAAGTTACGGTCAAGGTAACATGATTAACTTTATACATATAGTATGATTGATAATAATATACATTTTGATATTATCGCTCACGAATTAAATAATATGGAATGGAACCTTATCAAGCGTATTTTTTACGGAAAACAATGCAAAAATTAATCAGAAAATATAAAGTGAATTAGCCGTGTTTCATAAACCTAGCGACCGTTTGTGCTATTTCTTTCGGACAAAAACAGTACTAAATACTCGCACATTTGTCGGGAATAATTGCTGCCACTTCCCGTCGCCAGTTTCAATACAAACAATTACGGGGTTTACGACCTCATTAAACAGTTCATATGGTCAACAAAGATAAAAACGGTTAGAACAAAACAAATTACTGGTAGCTTGAAAATAACGCACGTTTTTATTTTTTAAAAGCTTGCTGTCTGAGAGAAGTCAAGGCGATAATTGAAAGGGACTAGCGGCTGCGGCTGGGGGAGCGGTTCTAAAATAGATGGACCCACACGACGACGGGCAGTCACAGTCACTAAGTGCACTCTGCAACTATTGGTTAATTTACAAACGTGGCCTACCGATGCGGGATGAGGTGCTATTTCGGGGCCATTTCATATTGATTTTCATGCTATGTTACTCAGACCAATAAAACTGTATTTCTAATATTATTAATGTCCCGGTAGCTCTTTTTATTTGTTATGTTGTTGAAACCAACTCTTTCTGCAGTGAAGAAGCTTGGTACACTTGATACATATTATACCGGAAGACGACCCTTACACGTGGCTGGCTTGTGGGGTTAGCTAGTAAATTATAATCGAGGCAAGCATATTCTAGCACTCATACTGCATTAAAGGTTTTAAATATTGAATCAGCTGTCTAAACGGGGATTCGAAAAAACGAATCTTTGCTCTTTATCATCATTTTAATCGATTCCAAACGTAAAGATTCCTATGATTAGGTGCAATATCGCGTAATTTATAAAGATTGTACTGCGTGATATATTAAAGGAAATCCTACATGACTAATACAAAACTAGATTCATATCTGAGGAACAAATAATTATCACACAAAGCAGCTGCTTTGCTCTACTGCATTTTTCATTCATTGTGGACTATTAATCAAGTTGGCTTGAAGCCGAGAGTACAAGAAACAATTGATTACTTATAATAGAGCATCTACTGTTCTTTGTGCTACTCAAAAAGTTCTTGAAACGTAACCCCAAGATGCGGGTATAGGTACTACATTAAGATAATTCTCAACCGATTGTAAAGTTCGTAAACAGTGTGTGCGTTGTCATCAAAGCAATTACAGTATATCTCGGTTTACTTTATAGACAAGCCACATTATACTCGGCTATATTAATTGCTTCCACGTTGGACTAGGAGTTACAGAGAGCCGAGCTACGACTTTGTTGATTGAAGAACTATCAAATCAACGAATTAGGTATCCTTTCGTGCTAGTCACAAGTATTGCACCATTTGTACCTATTGCGGATGTTGGTAATGTAGGTATGCGATGGATTCATGCCTTAGTTGTGATTATTTCCAGGATTAATGATTGCACGGCTTTTCAGTAGAGTGGGCTATGAGCAGGCTTATGTTAGGTAGTGCTCTTGTACGGTCTCATCAACCGTACATTTACTTTGCGAACGCAGCAACCTACTTGGATGTCGTGCGTCACAAATATTTTGCTATAATTATAACGTTTTAAGCAACGCACGGCGAGTCAGACAATAACTGTGGAATTAACCACTTGTCAAGGGAAAGAATCGCTACCACTTTAACTTGTTAACTTTCTACATTATAATATACTTAACTTTAAACTCAACTTGTGGTTCTTTCTGTGCGCTCCATAACTAAACCAACATTAACCAAGTGAGTGTACGGTGCCTACAACCATTGGCTCCTACAGCTCTTTTAGGACTATATCTTATTATCGTGCCGATGTCGTAATTTTAATGGGCAATTATTTTTAGACCAATATATGGCCATGCTTAAGGCTTCCTGTACATGAAGCTCCGGCTCCGGTGTCATGTACAGAATGCCTAATTCGTTGTCGGTAGCTTGCGCAAAAGCAATAGAGAAGAAGAGCCATTCTTATGGAAACACTCACACTGCGTTTTGGTGGAATTAATCGAGGGAAAATCAAATAAAAGAACAAATTATGAAGATTATGGACTGTAGACAGTTGTCGTAAGCACTATACGTGAGGTCCGCCTACAAGAAAGTTGGAGATCGAGAAGTGCTTTAACACTAATGTTGCTGTGGCTAAGCGGTCGGCTGTCTGCATTAGGGGATTATTTTGGAGACCGTAAACGCCCACTACGTAATCCCTAAGTCGTATTTTCAGGCTCCTACGGAGAGATAGAAAGTCGGATACTGCTGCTACTTTAAGCTGTAGAGACTGTGCTGTGTATTTATTTATATTTGAGAAGGATAAATGATACCTAAATGATGTTATTTCTGTAAGTAGGTTTGTACAAAACACTTTTACATGTCAATCATATTTTAAAAACTAGTTGAGTTCAGCGTTTCCATATCTGACTACTCTGAGAAGAAAGGCCGAAACAAACTTGAGGTTACTGTCTCTTTTATAGTCCACACATAATCTTGGTCAGGTCATGTGAAGTGAAGACCATAGTTGATACTTGTTATTCATGATAGACAAGCATTTATCGGTAGGTGACTGCACAATACATTGGTGCAAAAAAAATTGGTTGTTAGGTTTCGAATATTCACGGCGTGATTATACATAAATACACGCGCCAGAACTTGGGCAAATTATCAGTGTTCTTATTGTTCTGATCTCACAAATGACAATTGAACATTCTTTCAACTTTAAAAAGTTGACTTAGCATGACAAAACATCGCGTTTCACAGCAAATTCGGGTGACACCTACCCAATCAGTAAGCGAAGTGAAGCGACGCTAACTACAAATTACGTTACTAATTAGTCTAAAGTCCGGCCGCGCCAAATTTGCCAAAGATGTACGTAAACAACAACGGCCGGTCGAAATTGAATAAAATCGATGTATATCGATTTTGAAGAACATTTATTTTAAGTAATGTTTGTTTTCGTCTAGCCAGCTCGGAGATTTAAAAGAAAACAAACATTACTGATAATAAATGTTGTTGTATATCGATTTTATTCAATTTTGAGCGGCCATTGTTGTTTACATCATTGGCAAATTTGGGGCAGCCGGACCTTAGTAGAATTACTACACCTAAACGTTCGACGCCCCCCAGGAAGATGGATGCATTAGGTAGCCCGCGAAATTATAATTTTCTTACGTTTTTTGCAATGTACAGGTCAGTGTCAGTTTGTATGTTGAACAAAATATGCTTCGCGAGCATAACAAGTATGTATTTACAGAATTATAATTATTAAAATCATCAATACAGCTCTTTAACTTTATCTAATACTATAGTATGATTCTTTCATGAAATATCAATTAAAGGATTAATTTATTTTCGCGGGCTACCTAGCGCATCCCCCTTAAAAAGGTAGCCAGGTCAGACTGGATGAAGAAGGCGGAGAACCGATTGTTGTAGCGCAACTTGTGAGAGACCAGAGTCCATCAGCAGACTGCTATTGACTGCGTTGATTGAAACACTCAACAAATAAAGTAGAAATTGTTGTGATTTGTTTGGAAATAACAAGAAAACAATCAAAGCATTATCAAGTTTACAAACCTCATTTTCAGAATGATAGCATGTCTTCATGAAATTGTAAAGTTACATTATTTGTTTGATTTTATTATCACTGTTATGATAGTATGATAGGGGTTTCATTATCATGTTTTATCTTATTATGTATTTTCCAAAATACTATGTGGCCTTTTCCTGGAAAACCACAGCAAATAAAACTTTGGCCTTTATTATTTCATTCAATTCCAGATGTAAAGGTCTTATAACAAGTTGCAATAGGTTCCTTTTTGTCTCAAAAATAATCCTAAAGGGGGTGATACAGGGAATGAGTTTGTTCAGTAATCATTATTTTATTTTCTACTGTGATAATGCATTATGTGTTTCTGATTAATAACTTTAAAACTGCTTAAAACTATTTGTGAGCTGGGGAGTAGGTATTAAAAGATTACAAAAGTAACCAAACCTTCCATGGTTTTATCTCAATTACCTTGGCAGATGGTGGAGAAAAATAATGGATGACATCATACACATTGCACACCTATGATGTATCAGTTCAAACAAAAAATCTCCAAAATGCTCAACAACTCTGAGTATTAAGGTTCAAAGTCTTTCGCGTTTAGTGTGGTTAATAGTAAATTTCATTGGAACATCTGTACAGCAAGTTATTAGTTTCAATTAGGCACAAGTGTCTGTTCAAAAATAAAACTTCATTCAGATATTATTGTGCCAGCGGGAAACAGAGGCCAGTGATTCCAACTTATCATTATCACTGCGAATTGATATTGCATACGGAATTAGTTATTAAGATAATAATAAAATGAATTAGTCATGGCTTTGGCTAATCATAGATTAATTTATTTATAAATCATGTTGTTATTAAAAACAGAATCCTATTATCCTTACAGAAAGTAGAATATTTTATATTGATTTATTGAAATGTTTTTTGAGGCATGTAACTCCTAAAAATAGAATATTAAATTATTGACGAAAACATAAATGAAAGGCCAGATTCAGTTACATTTCTTTCATGAACTAAATATATAAATGCAACAAAATCTGGCAGGTTCATTTAATAATGCAGAATATGAAAATGACAATGGGCAATCGTTTCTATCAGAATGATTGAATGTAAAGATAATTTGGAAAAATTGCAACACGTCTAGTAATCCTGATCTAATTGCCACATAATGACATAATGTGAGTAATAAACAATCAATAACCACTGAAATCCAGAGTACCTATATGAAAATTATTGTACATACTAACATACCACACAATGTTTTGTTTAGACTTTGGACAATACTACTGTGATACTGTCAAGTACTAAGCAATTGCTGTAATGTAAATACTGAATGCCTGGTAATCAGCCGAACGCCTCCGCGCAACATGCTGTATCTTCAATAGTTGATAATTTATGATCCAATTTATTTTATCAGACTTGTAAGGTATGACTATCTATTCATTTGAAAGAGCGATTATTTCACACAATGAATAATGTAAAAAGAAAAGAAAATATCATATCTTCCTTCTTCTATCATCCCTCTACCATTTATCTTATTCCAGATAACATAATTATTGATTTGTTGGTGTTAAAGTGACTTACCTGTAATGTTGACTTCTTCACCTCAAATCGTCGGCACACAAATTTCAGAGTCACACTTCTAGGTCACCAGTTTTTCGAAACAATGTCCTTCAATTATTAAATTATTGTCCAATGCGTCCTTGATTCTTTTATACAGATCAATACACAAAAAAAACAGCTCATTCAACGATTAAGCGTTGGCATTCATACTTCTCTAGCTATAGGAAGTAATGTCAAATTTGTCAATCAGTCAATGCTTAGCTGTCAAAAGACCACAAATAATCACTATTTGATAGAAAGTTTTAGAATGAATTTTATCTTAGAGATAAATCAATTCTTTACTAAAAATGATAGTGGCAGACTTTTTAAAATTATTTTTTATGATTCTACTGCCCACACGCTACTATGAATACAATTTAATTTTCTTACTAGTAACACCAAAACATATGGATAGGGTTCGTTCACAAACTGTGACTGGATGATGCAGTCCACATTTATGATTTCTAAAACCAGATGTGCATTCTCAGTTTTTCTGTTCAATTTGATAACGACATGCCATTGTTTTATGTAACAGTTTTAAGAAAACGTTACATAGAAACTGCTTTTATTTTTGAAATATTCCTTCAGGGATTATCGATTAACATGTACTACTTATAATATTCAGAACGCACTTAACATATTTTATCTCTTTCTTTCTCTACGTCATTCTCTCACGTTCGATGTGAGGTGTCAGAGAAATATTCGTGATAAATTATTAAAAAATAATTAGATCTTGAGATGTTTAGAATATTTATTTCTTTTGTAAATTATGTATTTCTTTAATAAAACGATGTTAGTGACATTCGGTTATCTGGGATTAATCTAGCGAAGATAATTTTTGTTTTATTAGTTCATTATGAACTGTCATCAAGTATTAAGTGGTGCCTGTAATTCAGGAGATCAATGTTTTGCTGTTGGTTCTGTCGAAGGAATACCTTTCACGGTAAGTACTTAGATTAATGTCCTTGTCGTTGTCAACGGCCAAGTCTCGTGACTTAGAATCCTGTGCACCTAAAGTGGTAATTGAGAAGTGATGTTCCTAACAGGAAAATCTAATTTAGCCTAGTTTGATAAGCATAACATTTTCGTTTGGTCACTAAATACTGTTATCTTCTATTGTTAGTAAACGTACTGTACCTCATTACTTAACATTTGTTACAGAGAAGACATACAAATAGAATGAGTTTCCTTGAATGCTAATTTGCATCAGTCATTTATAGATATTTAAATAACAATATTACTAAAGGTGACTGATAACCGTAGAGTTAATGTTATAGCATACCTCCTTACCTAGTTTTTACACTTTTCATTTACAGTGTATGATTATAATCAGTTAAGTAAATATTTATGAAGATGTGCTAAAATTAATATTGAACTATTATTCCACATTGTATAAACATTTGTACAATACAAACAGTTTTTTTATAAACAGATACTTGGCATATTGAATCTACTTATGACCTTATGTAATATTTAAAATCCAACCTTATTTGGGTACATATAAATATTTGGAATATGGTATTAATAAATGATAAAGTTTGAAAAGGGCTTCAAATACATGTTTCTACCAAAGCCATCACAGAGACAAAAATATAGTTCATGCACTTATTTAAAATTTCTTAAAATATTATGAAATACCTATTATTTACTTAATCACACATCACGGTTCCCTAACTAGTTGTGTTATTTCCTTAACTCCACAGATGTCATAACAAATAAGTCCCTGAATGCTGATTTATTGGTTTTTCACACAAATCAATCAAGCTTATCTTATATCACCGCACTATATGAAGCCGAATAAAAAAAAAAAAACTATTCAAAGTCAAATCTAAATGTCACTTTCAAGTGTCCTTCTGTTCTACTATTACATAAATAAATAATTTCTGAGACATTGCAGTAACTTGCAAAGAATTTCTGCAGTATATTTGAGCTACAGTAGGCGATTATTATTTTAATATTGTATACTTTATTTTACACCAGCCACCAACATATTTACGTACCAAGACCCCTCCATGCCTCGGAAAACATGTTAAGCCGTTGGCCCCGGCTGTCATTCGTGGATCTTTGGCAGTAGTTGTTACGGGTAGCCAGAAGCCCGAAAATCTGACAACCAGTCTTACCAAGGGGTATTGTATTACCCTGTAACTGGGTTGTGCAGGTCAGATAGGCAGTTGCTCCATATAAAATACTGGTATTCAGCTGCATCCGGTTAGACTGGATGCCGACCCCAACATAGTTGGGAAAAGGCTCGGCAGATGATGATGTCTTTATTTTACACCAGTTCTTAATGTGAAGTACCAATTTTCAATGTTCTCTGGTAGTCCCTAGGTTGTGGAAGTGAATAGGAGTATAGGCAGGTGGTCCATGTAAAATAGTGGTATTCACCTGCATCCAGTTAGATTGGAAGCGGACCCCAACATAGTTGGGATTCGAGAATAGGCTATCATCTACCAAGATGAGATGAACGTTCAATTGTCTTGGTAGTGTGTCAGTTATTCAACATGTTCTTCTTTCCCTCAGGCATATGCAGCAGGATGTAACATAGTGATCTTGGCGTCCGACTTCGAAAGGGTACAGATAATTCCGGGTGCAATCCATGGTTACGTCCGCATTGGCTCTTTAGACTGCAGCACTGATACAGGGAAGATCGCTGCATCTTATGGGGCCGAAGTGTGCATATTTGAACCAACACCTCTTATACATACAGCTGCTACCACTCATGTAAGTAATTGTTTAGTTGACTCAAGTTAAATATCTAGTACTGGTTTTATTAAGAGTATTTTAGTGTGATGAAAGATTTAACAATTATAATATTTATATTATATGTAAGATAGGTATATAGATTTTTATTTATTTCTTTGGTTAATATATAATTATTAGCCATCAGGAATTTAGTAGCAGGACTGACTCCTCAACCCAAGGTGTGTCCAACATTCAAGAATCACTATTTGTGGAAGCAACATGAATTTCCTCCAAAAATCCTGATAATGTTACTATAAAATTGATTGATATACAACATGTTATTTTTTGATATCCCATAACTCTAGGGGGTCATTGTACTCATCATTATGAATTCGCATAAGTCGTCAAAATGTAGACAGCTGATTTCTTTTTCGCGATTTTAGGTTTGGTCCCATAGTAAAAGTTGTTCATAATGATGAGTACAATGACCCCCTAGAGTTATGGGATATAAAAAAACACGTAGTATTAAAAAAAATGCTGACTAAGTGGGATTATAGTAGCATATAGCAGGCACTGTTATCACAACAGAAATTTACAACAATAACAGTTAAAATGATTAGGTTTGATATGATACGAAATTATACTTGTTAAAATAAAAATATAATATCATAATCTAACTAAAACTATTAATACAAAATTGAGTGCAGATAAAGCAGAGATTATTTCTGGAACAAAAAAAAAATATAAACATCAAAAATTGAGCACCTCCTCCTTTTTGAAGTCGGTTAAAAAAGTGTCGAAACTATGACACAATGCACTCAAGCAATTAGTTAATTAACAATTAACAAATATTTTAAATACCTAATGATATGTCAATGTCTCAGTGCCAGATGAACGGCAGAAAGAATAACTAGATAAAAACTATACTAGATATTCTGCTATGTACTTTACTATCATTGTTTATACTAGCAACGTCTAGGTACTGACAATGAGTTCATGTGACATTTTAATTGATGTTGTTTAATTATCACAGTCCAGTAAATAGTAATCTGCCCGAGGCTAATTACCCTTTTATATTAATTATTCATTACAATATGTCTTTGTATGTAGGTAGGGACTTTCAAACTCTGAAAGTCTATAGCCTAAAATTCGGGTTTTAAAGGGTACGAGGTTGCTGCCAAGGCCATTTGGACGCATATCAATTACAAAAGCATTAATATTTACAGAAATTTTATATGCAACATCAAATATTTGTCGTGCATCGCAAAATGCAAACATAAAAGAGATTCTTTAAATTACTCTTTATACAAGCGATGTATTGTCCGCAGTCGAACTTAATGGCGCTTAGAATTACGTCATTCAGATCTGAGTTCGGATATTTGTCGAAATAGGAGATTTCAGATGTTTATTACGTAATAGGTCTCTGAACTTCGACGATTGCTGATGGCGCAGCGCCAATTGACCATAATATGAATGCAATTGGTCAATTTCGATCATATAAAACTGTCTTCGCACTCGGATTCATTATTCAATTCAACGTGACATGTGACTGTTCAGGGCTTGGAGTACCGGTGGGTGCAAACCGGCAAGTTGGTTGCGGATGGGCCGATCACTGCGCTGTCATGGAATCTCGAGGGCACCCGGCTGCTAACAGGCGGCAAGATACTGCAATTATGGCACCAAGCGTCGCTCTATCAAGATGACAGCCAACGTAAGATATTATTTTCTTCCAGTTTATCTACCTATGCGAGACGCTAAAACTCTTGTTTCAAGTGGTATTATTATCATTGTTCATGTACAGACGCCAGCACATCAACCTACACCTAACTGTCAAATTTTCCCAATCAACATTGAACCTTATTCTTTAGCGATAAAGTTGAAAATCTATTACAGAAATCTGACAGATTGTAGTAGGTTGATGTGCTGGCGTCTGTACATCTTTATCTGGAAATCAGATATCGTGATTTGAGACGATCTCGAATTGTTTCTGGCGCCAAGTAACTGCACCTACTTAAATTACAGTTTTTAATGTTGTTAATGCGGCGAAGTAACGATTTTAAGGCAGCGAAATTAACCACGCTATAATTCACTTTAATCGTGGCGGAAGTGAACCTAATTTATAACAATGTTATGGAACTAGAACTAGTGTTTAGTAGTATCGATTAATTTATACTAGAGTGCAGGGGCGTGTCAGTATTTTGTTTCAGGTTGTTTTTTTTTGTACTCTGCAGTCACGGATTCGATACCCATAATCTTTGTAGGTATGAATTAAATGTGTTTTGATTTAACTCTGATGATACTGTGAAAAGCAAACCAAAAAGAGTATCAAAGGATCTTGCATGTTACGTTCTATGATTATATGAACCTACCCCTATAGATATAAGGTATCAATTAGCTATGTCCCGATAATTTTCTTCTATCATCTTAAAGAGATAAAATTTGCGAGTTTTTTTGCAGGGCGTAATCTTAATCTTCTAACTACTGATGCCATCCCGAAAATTCTTTCACTAATAGGAAGATACGGTATTGCCGAGTGTCATAGGATATATGTATTTTATGTTAAAACAAGAAATTTCACGCGGATAAATCGTGGGTAGATGCTATGTCGTAATAAAATTAGCCAGTCAGCAAATTTAGCCCGGTTTACTGTCAACGGTGAGCAGAAGGACGCTAGTGCGTCATTCATAAAGGCACTTCTACGTAGTATCTAGGCACTTCTTTATTCGAAAAATCCGCGTAAAAAATCCTTCTCTTATTTTCAGCGAGTTCAGGAGTGACATTCCAGATAGGTGGTGACAAGGATGACAAACCTAAGCAGGCCGAGGAAGACGAGCCCGTGAGTACAACGCAGATTGTGATATGCTCTGATAAGATAAAACATACAACAATATACTCCACCGTCCGCCGTTATCTTTGTTTTGTTTATCTATTATGGTCTGTAACAACTATATTTAGTATGAATACAATGATCAATTAGACGCACTAACTACAGTTTTATAGTGGAGTGTTTATAATTGAATTAGGCTTCCCACGTACCCACCCGCCTAAGATTTAAACGTTTTAACTAGCACATTAATTGGACGGAAATCGTTACGGAAATTATACTAGAAGATAATCATTTATAGACGAGTTTTCCAGACTCGTGATGAATGTTAAACTTCGCGAAGTAAGACTATGCTGGTTTGCGTTCCACTTAAATGCTCTCATTTCGGTGACCGCAATATTTCTATAGCTATTACGTGATGCATGAAGACGCAACTAGAATTCTGATCTTCTAAGTTTCTTAGTTCACTTAAGTACCTACGAAAGGCGAAAGCGTCTGGGTAGTCCGGGATTTTTAAATTTTCTTACGTTTTGTGCAATTTGCAGGTCAGTTTCAGGTTGTATGTTGATCTAAATATGATTTATTTATAGAATTATATTCATAAAAATCATCAATTATACTTCTCTCTTAGGGACCGTCTCCACGAGCGAGAGAATCGCGGCGACATTCTCGCCGTGCCAAAAATTTGCCGTATGGAGACACGTTCTAAGAAAATAGAAATACGTTGCACGACGATAATATCGCCGCGATTCTCTCGCTCGTAGAGACGGCCCCTAAGTGTTTACCTTATTGAAGTAACTCAATTTTTATTATTTCATAGAATCATTACATATTTTGAGGCCAATTCTTACTTAAGGAGCTGTATTGCTGATTCTAATGATAATAATTATGTAAAGCCATATTTGATACGGTCGCGAATCATATTTTAATCAACATACAACCTGACACTGACCTGCAAATTGCAAAAAAACGTAAATATATTAGAATTTTTCGGGCTACCTTCGCATCCCCATTAAATGGACTCGTGCTATCAAAAGCATTGACTTTTCATTAACAGTTTCCTATCAAAATCTGTAATCTTGATGTAAATTACTAGTTTCAAATCTCTAGTTGATGAAATATTTTGTAATTTCAATCAATCAATCTCAAAATTTATAAATTGCTCATTTTTCTTTTATGTTTAGTCTTGATTTGGAGCAGGTACAATAAAACATTTCATGAGATAGTGATTGTGATTTATGGTTACGACCAATTTCTGCTTTACGGGAGTATTATTTCGGGTACGAAAAAATGTCCAGGTTTCAAGCCCGCAATCATTTTAGAAACAAGTTAAGTCTTGAGAAAATAAAATAAGTATTTAGGAAGTTTAATATCGAAGTCAATCGAAGTTAACGTCGAGATTTGGTCATAAGTCACAACAAACTATTGCTAAACGAAAACCAACGACGTTTCGTAAAAGTTATTTAAAAATCTCAAGAACAATCTCTATCCAATTTCTCCGTGTCCTAGGGGTGGATATGCGTATGGCAATGTCACACGGCGACTCCGGCTCATCACCTCGCGTTCTCCCCGGACGGCGTCCTGTTCGCCACATCTGGGATCAACGACCGACTCGTCAAGATCTGGTACCAGAACAAAGGTAATAAAATGAATCGTAAACAGTTTTTGCTGTTAACATAACACATCAAGCTTGACCAAACTGTAGCGAATCCCGCGCGGGATGCAGGATTAAATTCCCTTGTGGCGATTGTGACAGCAAACTGCTAATCTACTCTGTTAAAATCTCACCGTGAAAACTGAGGTGAAGTGAGCTGTCAATAGTGTCGATCCCTAGCATCAGGTGGAATGATAGCTCAGCAGAAACAACCGGCTGGTATGGAGGTGTTTAAACTGGCGCTAATAGTCGCGTGACTTCCTAAGCATTAAAACAAAGGACGAGCGCTGTCGCATCCCGTGCGGGATTCCCTTCAGTTGATAGAGCTTTAGAAAGAAACTGTCACACATGTGTAAATGACAGAGACGACGCTGTTCATAACCGAACTTTTTCTAAAAAACTCTGTAAATTTTTATGGCCAAGTTAGGCCAGGTACTGCTGTAGGTACGTGACATTTAAACAGGTGCGGTATTGAACCTTTAATTAATTCATATCGAATTGTAATTGCTCTCCTTAAATAATAAGTGCTTATACTCGTATATGCTAATATTTTTATGACTAAGATGATATTTGGAATGGATACAAAGAAAGGTGAACTCCAAAATGTTTGGGCTGATAAGAAACAAAATCCGGTTTTCGTGTCTTTGTAAAAGTAGATGCTTACGCAAGAAACCTAGTTGATAAGGGAATATCCCTCCCAATAAAAGTAAGTGCGGTGGCGAATCTTCTACCAGTTACCATCTCGAGATAAAATGGGTTATGAATGTCATGATGCGTTTCAGTATTTTCGTAACGCAAAGAACTACGGAAAGTGTTTTATAGTCAAAATAAAAGAAGATTTTCATGTCTACAATATTTGAAAAATGTGGCTAGTTACGATAACGACAAATACAGGGTGACAGGGACAACGACGCGCATCCTATTTTCACGGATTCAATACATGATACTGGACTCCGAAGCGTTGAAATTTTTCGTCGGTTATTAGAATAATTTGCTGAATTCATGGTTACGATGCGCGATGTCGGGATGCCACCCTGTATATTTTCTAAATCTAGATCAAATAAATGCAGATATCAAATCAAATTGAAACCATAAAGATGGCAAACACAAAACAACCAGTATTCAAACTCCACTAAGGCCGCTATCCCATTGGCGTTTTACGAGTGTTGGCGCTACTCGAACGTCTGCGCAGCGCCAACGTTGCGCAAACGCGACGTTAACGTCGCGAGTTTCAGTGGTAACCCCCCACCCGCGCCCACACAGACAGAGCGGGACGGCGTGATTGTACCTGTTGCCAAAAAACGCAAGAAACTCGCGACGTTAACGTCGCGTCTACGCAACGTTGTCGCTGCGCAGACGTTTGAGAAGCGCCAACGCTCGTCAAACGTCAGTGGGATAGCGGCCTAATAGTTTAATGGTTGGTATGTCGCCTAATTTGTAAAACCAGTTAATACTCAATTACTCGTAGTAATTTCATAGAATGACATTGAAATGACGCGATAATTGTTGAAGCAATCTTCGGCAGGAAAACGTCTGTGACATCATTGTCTATTATAAAACGAACAATACATTATGTTTTTGTTATTTTTGTAGTAAAATTTGACACGCCGAACACGGTTGAGTTAGGAAATTGTTTTCCGATGTTCTTTTATCTGAGTTAACTATAATATACAGGCAAACAATATGTTAAAGTATATAATTATTCTGTTTGCATTATGGACACACCCCGAAAAAAGATGACAATGGCGCGGGCGTGACCACTCTATTTACCTCTACTAAAATGCGATAAGTATCTCTAAAGATTTCTTAGGTCCTCCGTTTGTCTTAATTGACCTAAGCTTTGATGCAAAAATCATAGAAAAAAACAATACGAAACTTGTGTAGTATATCTTCGTCCAGTAAGCACTAGAGAAAAGTCAATCTGCCTAGCCTTTTCCCAACTATTTTGGGTCGGCTTCCAGTCTAACCGAATGCAATTGTATACCAAGATTTTATATAAAGCGACTGCCTATCTGACCTCCACAACCCAGTTACTGGGTAATACTCCTTGGTATAAGACTGGTTGTCAGATTTTCGGTAACTGGGCTGTGGGGCAACCCAGTTACTGGCTAACACGATACCCCTTGGCAACACTAGTTGGCAGACCTTCGGGCTTCTGACTATCCGTAACGGCAGTCAAAGATCTACAAATGACAGCCAGGAACAACTGCTTAACGTGCTATCCGAGGCACGGATTAGTGTCGGTATGTTATGGATGATCACCCATCCACGGACCAAACTAGGCAAGCGTTGCTTAACCTTGAAGATCGACCCGTGCGACTGTTATTATTTAGCCACGAGCCCCTTCTTCAGTAGCAGTACTAAAGAATCAACTAGAAATGCGGTTATTTCCTTGTTTCAGTGCTTGCGCAGGCACATAGTGAACACTCTCCGCCCGAGCTGAACTACACATTCATATACGTAGCTCATCCTCGCGCTGTCACACATCTGTCATGGCGGAAGACTAGCAAATACATGCCCAAGTAAGTTATACTTTATTCCTCATCAAATTTTGAATACAGGAAAAGCAACACAAATGATTTATTTAATAGATAAATCATATAAAAATTGCGGTTTATGAATTTGTTTACTTGAAAAATTATGAACGAAAACACTGCCTTGTCGGTCTAGTGGTTGCAGGTGCGACCGCTGATGTGAGGTCCTTGGTTCGAGTCCCTGGTCGAGCAAAGCGTTATTGGGTTTTCTCATCAGGAATGTTACAGTAGCAGCCCGGACTCTGTAAAATTAACAAACAGTGAGCCTATTATTACATAGGACTTAAGTACATAACTGGTGAAATGTTGGTACTACAACACCTCTTTCTGCCACTTTGGATACCTAATAAAAGCGTTATGTTACATAGATAATAATTAAAGAGCTTACAAAAAATTACTTCGATCTCCAGGGGCAGCGTCGGCAACGTGCTAGTGACGTCATGTGTGGACAACATCTGCCGCGTGTGGGCGGAGACTTTACTGCCCGAGGACGAGTGGGGGGGCGGCTGCGTGACGTCACACTCGCGCTCGCCGCCGCGCAGACAGCGCGCCACGCACCGTCACAAGCACCGGTTCATGCAGCGCTTGAAGCATATGAAGTAGGTGTCACTAGTATTTTAGGTCAAAAATCTCCAGGATACATGAACGACTGCTACTAAAAACTAACTTCCTAAACCCCCGTCCCATCCCTCGGAACTCCGTACATACATAGAGGACGAGTGGGTCCCGCTGCGTGACGTCACTGGTACTCCTCGCCGCGCAGGCAGCGTCACGCACCGCTTCATACAGCGCTTGAACCATATGATGCTGACGAAATTAGACAAGGACATGCTGATCAAATACTACGACGAACTAACTTCCCATCCCTTTGAATATTTAACGAGCCCTGTACCAATGAGTAAATGCGTCCGTATAATTAAAAAAATCTACTAAAGAAACTAAGACAAAGAAATGTTAAAGATATGCTTGGTGTTCTTGTAAGCGGTTGTGTGTATTATTAAATAGTTGTAGCGTCGCATTGGCACATTAAATTAGCTAGCGGTATCCACCGCGTAGTCACAATGGTGTGAGAATCAGATGTGACTACGAGTCCGCACCCATTTGGACAGGTGGGATTCGGCTGGACTCGATTCCTGGATGTTTTCTGTTTGTGCATGTGATGACATGAAAATAACCGCTATAATTGTGTCTAAAATACGCGATAGAGGACAAATCAACGTTGGACAACATAATCGTAAAGAAAGAAGAAGGTCCTACCAACTCCACGAAATCCTAAGATTCCATTCCTCTTATAAGAAGCGCCAATATCAACAAAAAAGCAATGAATGTCGTTACATATTATCTCAACATTCTCAACAGCCTTGACTGTAAACTTTCGTTTATGATTCACGAGTTGTAACCATTTATGATCGACTCGCTTGAACAATTTCAGCGCAACACGCAATATGATCATAATTTTTACTGATGCTTGGAAACAGTTTAAAATATACAATAGAATCTGTGGGGATTGAAAATAAAAAGAACTAATATTTCAGGAATGTCCGGTCACTATTAATGATGACATTTTGGCCTTCATAAATTGATGGTTGATGCTTATTGATGACCAGACAGTTGAATATCCGTATATTACAACTAACTACTGCATCCGTACCATTATCTTTCATTTAAAACCATTACCAAGAGTTTCGACCCGCGACTACCTATCAGCACGCTTTTCGTGACCATCATAGAAGCTAGTTTTGTCGACGAAAGAATAGACAAAATGACAGATTTGTTTACTTTTTTTTTTTTCATTTTGTCATTGCTTCCGTCGACAAAACCCGTTTCTATGGTAGTCATGGTACGCGTGTCTTTCATTTTCATCCAGTTATGTGGCATGTGTATAGTTGATGCATTGTCTCCATAGATATAAGAAAGAAGGAGATATGCCCGGTTGTTGAAAATGTATCGGAACTCAGTGTCGCTAGTGTCCCCCTTCCACGCGCCACTACTTATACACATGCAGTTCAGTAAAAGCAATAGATACGAAGTCGCGCACACACTCACAATTCATAAAATATCAGAACGTACTACACAATCAATTATAAACCTTAAATCATCAAACACAGCGTGCACTTACCATGCACTACATTTACTGCGTAAATAGTACAGTCGCTGCGATATTTGAAAACAAAATTAACTGAGTAAAAGCAAGAAACATTTTACGATATGTTGTTTTTTATGACTTTAAAGACAAATATAGTAAAATACTTATATTTATATATGGTAAGTGATTCCATGATTTACAAAGTTGGTTTTAGCTTCCGTTTTTACAAGAAACCACTGAACAACACGGCATTCTTATATTTTGTCACATCACGGTCGAAAGCGCACTAATTCGCGGAGACGGCCATTTGCCTAGTACATGCGCATTTTGTTCATGATGCGTGGACACAGACACGCCCCGTTGCCACTTCTCCTGTTTTTTTACATTTCTATGATTGACTCCAGTGATTTCAAAGTTTTGATGAATCCCTTTCATCAAAACTCTGAAATCATTGCTTTTGAAATCAACCCTACTTTTACGAACTAGTTTTGTTTCCTGATTCATGTTCTATTACAACAATATTTAGGACCCATGCATTAGATGCTTGAAGCAAGAAGCGGATTATTATACCAGTGTAAATCGTCGTGTCTTGCATTGATATTTGATTGTTCCAGGACATGTTTCCACATCAGACGGACGGCCCAGTCGTCCAAGCAGCCCGGCGCGCCCATTCCCACGTTACCTTCTACGTACAGCGCCCACGACTTTCACAATCCTTATCATGCTACGTCTTATACTGGAGGTAAATATACTGCACGTTTTTTCTCTTATCCCTTTAATTAATAAAAAGTATTTCTGTCTCTGCAATCCACTTACAAGTGAAAGAGACAGCTTGGAACTCCATTTGTGCTCTTTTTAATTTTTCAGTTTTTCTTTCAAATAACTTTTATAACAGAACCTTTTTACAGCTCATTCTAACACTAGATGTCATAAATATAATATGCATGAAGACTATAGTAAAGTCGTTTATCGACTGCATTAAAGAGAAACTTCTTTTTTATTGGCAATAACAAATTTATGGGTCATATAATGTTCTTAATAACATTGAGTTTACTACGCCATACCATCGTGATCCTATCATATTTTGATGAAAATCTCATTGGTTTATTAAATTACGGACGCGAATCATATTTTGATCAATAACCAACTGATACTGTTCTGAAAATTACAAAAAAAAAAGGAAGAAAAATATATTTTGCAGAAAATGAAGTTTAGGGTAGCCCAGCCTAGCGCGTTCGCCCTAAACCAAATAGAGAAGCTACTTGGCACTTATTGTCATGAAAAAATTACATAGTATAATTTGATTTTTATCAGAAAAACGCGTTTAGGGCTCTGGTCAAATTTACTGCCGCTGAGTGTATTTGTTTAATTCGGGAAAACAAACAGTTACGCAAAGATGATAATAAACAGATAATGAGAAAACATAATGTGTAGGTCACGACGTTATCCGCATCTTAAATACTGCAAAATTATTATGGAACTATTTGCACACGATTGAAACTTAAAAGGTATATTCTCAAGATTTATTTTATTGCATTCCACAATGTGAAGTTAGGTTGGGGCCCTGTCGAGCACACTTCAAGTACAAAGTAGGCTATTGCAAGAAGTTTTGTGCCCTTTTACACGGGACGGGCAAAATGTTGGTGTACTATGCACTCCTGGTCTGGTGACCCCTTTGGGAATTAAAAGGTTGATATTATGTTTTACTACGAACCGCCCCTGCTACGCACGGTTTTAAAGATTTGACAAAGCATTCAGATTTCTTTATTATATGTAAGGTTTATATTAATGTATGTGTAAGAATAGTCTTCCAGAATAATGTCTCTAAATTATGGTGAAAACCGCATCAAAACCCGTTGGGTAGTGTAGAAGAACAGCGAGGTCACACAGAGAGACACGATTGGCGGCTTTTTTATAATATTATGTATAGATATGTGTGTGTTAGTGTGTGTCATACTAATACAAACCTCCCACAGGTCTTCACTTCCACCTGGCAGCTTCAATAAACGCGGAGACGGATATTCCTCTGGTGCCCTCATTGGCGGGAGGGGGCCGCTTCATCTTGCACTGGCTTCACAACAAGGAGATGCACTTCACCAGCCAGGCTGAAGCTATACTGCATGATCTTACTAAAAAAGTAATTATGTTTTTATAAATCTATATTAGGGTGCTAGATTAAATATTACTCGTTTTAAATTCTAGCTGCGCCCGCGGTTTCACCCGCATTAGTCTTGATCCCGTGGGAATATGGATAAAAGTATATTTAGTCCTAATCCAGGTCATGGTCTACCCGTGTGCCAAATTTTATCCAAATCCGTTCAGCCGCTTTAGCGTGAAAGCGTAACAAACAAACATACATACAAACATTAAAAAAATCAAATATTTTCTATTTATTATAGTATTAAAACATTACTGCTAGAGTCTCAAATACTAGTTACAACTCTTCATACAGTTAACTTTTGTTTACTGTCCAAGCCTCTACCTAGACTCCAGACATCTCAGAACTCCAAACTTTCGAGCCAGATATTATATTTTGAATTTTTTTTTCATAGCAATATAAAGTTCTTAATACAAATTGACAACTTAGACTCGGCTTTGAGGTCCATTTATGTAATTAGAACTTTAACTCCGTCGGAATAGAGTTCGAATTTCATAAATGACTCGATGGTTTAAACCTGGCTCTAAAGGTAAACCTTGTTTTTAAAGTCGGCTAGACGGGTTTAGTTTTAATATTTCTCTTTTCATGAATAAATCTCAAATTCGATAAATAATAATTTTATTTTGTGTTATCTTTTTAGATTTTAGATAAAGAAGAAACAGACGAGGGTGGATCAGGTTCGGATCACACCGCACATCCCGATGGAGAGCATGAAAGTGAGTGTTTTTTATACACTTGCCAAATCAATTAATGAAAAACTTGGTAGACTAATCTTCAGAAATATTATGTGGACAGGTAACATATTGTCAGAACAAATTAATTTAACCTTATTAGCGGAGCATAATCACATAAAGATTGTGTTGATGACAACATAAGGCACATTATTTCCCTTAAGGGAAAATGGTCTTATTATCCTGCAAATGTTTTGTTACGCTGTTTCAGAGCAGTTTAATGAATGTTCCACAGATATTTCAGTCGGCTTTGATGTAACGAAACTATATTGATCAAAATTACAACCTTTGTTAAAGATGCTTCCATAAGTATAATATGCGTAACAGCTTACTTGAATCAGTGTGCAAATTAAAGAAAAAGTAATTTAGTGCCTTATTGTAATCTTCGTAAAGTGTACTTTCGTCTGTACAACCATGTAATTGTCATCTAGAAAGTGTTATATCAGTATAATTTACATATTCAGTAATTATCTCAAACCATTATAGTCTTTATTATATTGTGCTTCAAAGTATAAAGTTGGGTAAAGCTCGCTTATTTATAAGCCTAATTGCTTACTTTATTTCACGCTGCCGTATAGAGAATAGACGTCCAAGTCATCATTTAACTAAAATGCAATCCGAGGATAACAGCAATAGTGATGAACAACCAGGTAACTGAATATTCATGCTGCATGCTTTATTTGTGTGGAGTGCATACTAATGCATAGTGTGGAGACCGTGCATACAGGCTACAGGCAAGCGAGAGCCTTTTACATCGCCCTGCGTATATTTTGAGAGTAATTGTACTATCTAACATGTCTAATGTCAGATAGTGCAACTACTCCCAAACTGTACGCCACCGCCTCTGTCGGAGCAACGCATGAAGCTGACCGTGGCAAATGTCAGGATCCAATCGGCAGAAGATTGTGGTATTTAAAAACAATTGACAATCAGCTCAGCCTGCAATCGCAAATTAAATTATAGAGACCTCCAATAGAATAGATCATAAGCGGCACTTAAATGCTGTCTATTTGGAAGAAAGAAAAATATTTTATTTGGAAAACGCACAGGAAATACAAATAGTAAAAAAGGAGCATTTAATACTAAAAAAGTTACATTAAAAACTACAAAAAAAAATGAATGAACCAAAAAAAAAAGACCTGTACGAAGACAAAAGGGCTCCTATCTCAGCATAATGCTGCGATATTTAAAAAATAAATACCGCAGCGCTGACATTATGATAGGACCCGCTGTGATGCCATGGACACTCCTACGGACATCTATAAATCCCACTAGAGGATTAAAAAAATAAAAATTCTGAATTAAAATATATTAAGAATATGCGTGAACTATCAATCTAACGAAGTGTCAGTCACTGCATGAATCCTCGGAATGTAATTGACATGTATTGTAACATAGCCAGCATAATATGTCAGGCTCGGAATGATTCCAGAAGGTATACTGCTTGTCCTATTTTGTATCTCAAATACACACAAACAAAACTTGATCGATTAATTTCTTTGACTAATAATTGACTGTGCATATTATTTTCAGACTTAGAAAATGTATGCGACTATAAATGAAACTAAGGCCCACTTGCACCAAACATCTCTAAATGCGAATCCAATTAAAAACATCGTTCTATTTCTGTCAATCGTTTGAAGATGACAGTGACAAAATTATGTTTTAAATACGTTTAGCGTTAAATGCATTTAGTGATTTGTGCTGCAAGTGGGCCTAGGAATTGAACATACCTCTAACCTTCATCTTATTATCTAGGTAGCGGCAACCACAGTCACCCAAGTCTGTCAAACACGACGTCTATAAACTCTATAGCCACTGACGTCACATGTACACACCTACCTGACTCGCTAGACGCTAAGATTGAGTCGTTACTGCGGGACTGGCATCAGAGTCCGGATCTACTGTTCTCTATACACCCTGTTGATGGCAGCTTTCTTATATGGTGAGTAAAGTAGATAAATATTAAAGTAAACCGTTAATATTTCAAGGTGAATTGGTGTAAGTTCGGTCTGGAAGATGAGCTTTGACTAGTCCAAAAACACATAAAACAATTCAAAAGTTGACGACCATGATTGTGAGCTGCAGTGGCTCAAACTGATCTTTTGACATTTTTCGAGTTCAATGAATTCGCACGATCTCAAAATATGCTTCGCCAAAACAGTTTTAAAATCTCATAGTCTTTTCATAAACTTTGTTCTTTTTAGGCATCTATTGTTGACCCCTTTTGAGCCAGATGAGTTTTTAATCTTCACATCGCTACCATAAATTCGGAAATGTGATTTGATATTTTATAGAAACTTTTTCTTTCCTATAGGGTATGCGAATGGCTAGACGAGTTACAAGCGGGCGCGATAAGACAAGCACAAGTATCGTTCTCAGCGCGGATACCGTCGGCGTTCCCGCTGGGCGACGCGACCACCATGTGCACGCCGGCCGCCTTGTACCACGCGGCCGCGCAGCCATTGTATGTGAGGCACAGGACTAAGCCGGTCATGCCAAGTAAGTTTAATGTGTAATTTTGAAATTAGAAATGGAAAGAAAAATTAAAAGAATAAAAAATAGAAAAAGCTAAATAACTAAACTGCGTTCACGATTTATTTGCCAAACGTAAACAAATATGAGTTTTTGGAAAAATTACTTTAATTCCTACACAATAAAGTTCAGTTTACGCTACCACTTCAAACATTTATATAACTTTTTCAATAGTACTCTGAAGTCAACTTAATTAAGTACCACTAAAATAAAGTTTATATTTGTTTAGCTTAAAATAACATCAATTCGAAACATAAATTTGAATAGACCTTAGTTGCAAAATTATTCATGCCTCTTTTTGTAATTGAATGCGATGTCAATCATGATAAAGTTTCTGAACTAAGACCGTAAATTCCAATAATTATGTTAGCTGTTTCTACGAAGGTAGTTAAAATTATTAGTAGTACTTTTTGGTATGTACTTTTTAAACTACTCATTATAAAAAGATATTCTAAATCAGAATGGCTTGAAGTCCTACAGACTTCCTAAACCCGAAACCACCATGTGAACAAATAATATTGGTTGATGATTAATTTTTGTTGTATTACAGTGGGTCCACAACCGCCAGAAGCAGTGACAACGCCGCTCGCGAGTGTACAGGAAGAAAAAGAAGAGACCGAGTGGCAGCAAGGCGAAGGTGAACAACATGGGCATCAGGAAAATGGTATGATGATATTTTCTAGTTTATTGATGTTATAGTAACTTTCAGAAAAGTATGCGCTTCGGGAATCATCGTCTATCTTTGGAAATACGAACGCGTGTTATGTGATCTAAGATAGAGCTGTTGCAATCATGGAAGTACTCGTCTATTTTGTATTACCATGTTTATAAAATTATAGATTAACAACTCCATGCAGTCCAAAAAGTCTTTTCAAAACTGTTGAATGGTAAATGACGATCCTCAGATAATCATTTGTGTTACCTACTCAGGTCTCAACCTGAGTAGGTAATTTTACAACCTTCATACAAACGCAAAAGTATGGATGCACTACTACAAAGCGCAGTAGTACAAGACTTAGAAGCATTGCCTCTCTAGGGGATTACTCTGTGCCGCGACGTTCGTGTTAATTCGGAAATACGAATATTACCGAAGCGCATATCTTTTCTGGTTTACCTGTAGAGACCTTGCTGACTTGTAATAATGACATTTTACTTTTAATTTCTTTGTATACGGAAACAACTTTTTTCGTAGTGTTTAGAGACTTTACAGTTTGTCGGTCCTCAGTTTTCAGAATCAAGATAAAACTACTGATTTTCAACCCAAATTGAAAAAGTATACATGTAATCAGCAATCATAACTGCGGTCTTTGTAAAATTCACTAGATATTCTCACTATACTCCATAGGCTTAGGTAGTTAAATAAAGGTAAACAAGAAAACCACGTGACTTAGTTAACCGACTAAACGTAATACCAGTCTATTCAGTTGTCATGCTACGTTACTGCTGTACTCTTCAACGTTTCTAAATTGAAGAGTACAACTGTAACGTAGCATGACAACTGAATAGACTGGTATTACGTTTAGTCGGTTAACTAAGTCACGTGGTTTTCTTGTTTACCTTTATTTAACTACCTAAACCTATGGAGTATAGAACCTACATACAAAATTGTAAGAATTGCAAATACTTAACTCAATTCTACTGCAGCTTATAAGCGTTCGAGAAGTACATACTCTTGCCTAACTATATCGATAGAAACAGCCAAAAATCATTCCTAATTCTCTTTTAATACTTCTATTCAGGAAATCGAGAAGAGAACAACAATGAAATGCAACGTAAGACGAGCGTTGCTACCGAAGATTTAGGAGAGAACCAGGACGGTGACGTGTTGGACTCAGCGCCCGTCATATCCATGGTCACCAACCATACTAACGGAACCTTGAACCTCTGGCAGTTGACCTTCGATGACAAGTCCAAGTTTTCTCAGGTACGAAGTAAATTGCTACCTATTTATATAATACATAAAATGCTAAATGATATTTATTTCTGTTTCAATTCAAATTGGTTCATAAACACTTTTACACATTAAAAATAAATTATATTTTGAAGCTAGATGATATAGATTTATAACTACAGGTGTTTCTAACCAACTAGACTGAGTAGAAAGACCGAAACAAACTCTGAGAACTGACAAAAATATGAAGGGACTTAGATTTGTACCATAAGAACAAATCTCTTGTGGAAAAGTGCTTATGGTACAAATCTAACTTTGAAAGATGTTTTAATGATTTTAATGATTATAATTCTGTAAATACGTACCTGTTATAGTCGCGAATCAAATTTTGATCAAGATAAAACCTGACACTGACCTGAAAATTGCAAAAAACGTAAGAAAAATTGAATTTCGCGGGCTACCACTGCGCATTCACCTTAAAGATTTCGATCTAACTATGCAGAAAATAATTGTGCGTTTTAATTTCAGGTGTTATCAATAGGCCACGCTTCAAGAGCGTCGGGCCATAGGTTTAGAGTAAACGATATTACATGCCATCCAGTATTACCTCTACTACTAACTACAAGCCATCATAACATATCTGGTAAGATTATATTCATTAAAAAAAATACTTGCATAAAACAAATACTGTTCTACTGACGATTCCCGATATCTTTACATTTTGAATGTATGCATAGAGGTATGAGAAACAGGGTGTAAAGTTCACTCAACCTTTATAGAAAAGGGAGGATCCCCCGATCAGACGGGTATTGTGTATGGTGGGTAACTGACCGATGATTCATGTTGGGAGTTGTATATGCTAGTTGCGCGGTAAACTCTGCTTGCGAGATGCAGGATTTTGCGTGACGTCAGTATGACGCGCTTTGTTCGCATGTGGCGTTGAAGATACCGCTACATATGTGTATGTGGTTGTGTGGGAGGGTGTGTATGTGATACTACTTCAATTTGATTTCAATACATTTACAATAAATGAAGGTGATGCATTTTCTTTGAAAACTAAGGGTAACTTCTGCATTATAATTGTGCATTATTGTGTTGCTATGTGACAAGAGCAAACCGTTGCTAATATACACGTCACCAACGTCCAAAATTCAGGTGCCGCAGTACCTACGCTAGCTAACTAAGCTTTTCATATTTCTTCAGAACAATAATTTCATCCACAATCTCCCAACAGATAGTGAACGGGACCACCACAAATACGACGACGATGCAGCAGCCGGCGGACTATGTTCAGAGCTGATAATGTGGCGCGTCGAGTGCGTGGGACCGCTCGGCAAGTCGGGCGGAGTGTCCGAACTGGCGCGCGTTAACTCGCCCCATCTGTCTGCCTTCAGTAATGTTGCCTGGCTGCCTACTTTACTGCCTAGGTAAATATTCTTTCAGACATTAAGGTTTTTAAGTATTTCATCCATACTTCTAGATTACTTGATATCCTACTATAATTATAAACGCAGAATTTTGTGAGGATGGATGGATGTTTGTTACTCTTTCACGCAAAAACTACTGAACAGATTTTTATGAAACTTTACATTAATATAGCTTATACATTAGAATAATACATATAATACCTTTTATCCCGATATTCCCACGGGATCGAGATTTATGCGGGTGAAGCCGCGGGGCGATACTAGTAATTATTATAAATAAATACCGTCAGACAGCTCAAGAGACTTTCTCTTTATGATATGATTGTGATGTTTCAGAGATTCAATCAAACAAGATCATCCCTTTTTCGCACCGGAATAATTAAATTGTGCTTATGATTCTTTAGTTCCATTTCTCTCTCGCACTGGAATAACACACATTACTAGCGCTAATATTACTCGATACTAGCAACATGTGAGAGATTTTCTGTCTTTTTGTTGACCCTTGGACGATTTTCCATTTGCTTCTCTATTTTCAGTACGACCCTCGGCAACCTATCAAATTCACCGTCAGCGTGTTTCGTAGCGAGTGACGGCGAGAGTCTACGGGTTTTCCAAGCTGTGATAGATGCGCGCACACTATTGGCTGAAATAGCCACATCGGAGAGACGGCATAAAGATGTAATGGTAAATAGTTGGTAGTCACTACACAGCAGGTTAATGACAGTTTCCACCGAACCGGAGAAGAGAGACATATCTCGTAAGCATGTGGCATTGAAGCTAAGCGGACAGACACAAACAAAACGGTCACTTGTTGGAGTGTCCAGTGCCCAGTACTCCTTTAACGGAGGATGTAAAGAAAGCTACTGAAGCCGCGATCAACGTGGCTAGTTTTTTTTTTTTTGTGTGCTGTGGATATCCTCATGGACTTCCTCCATAGTGGGGGTGACGAGGGGCATGCCGGACTCTTACCGGCTAATATCGCCGCGGTGTTCCACCTCTGCCTATGGCCGGGGTGCGGGATTCGCATAAGCATTTACCACTCCAACGTAGCTACCTACTGGGCCAAAGTAATCTAGTTAACTAGACTAATGTTGTTTCACCGATTCGAAACAAAGAAGAAAAAAAATATTTTTACAGACGAATCTTGCCTCTACTGCGGTTTGGTGGAAACCGGGTGGGTTAAAGCAGCCGCAAGCTAGGTCGGTCTAGAAAGCGGTTGCCAAGATAAAAAAACAAACAAAACTGAGCATACCTCAGGCGTAATCGACGCATTAATAGCGTTGATTTTGAAAATCATTTTTTCAAAATCAATCCTAAAAGCCACTGTCGTGGTCTATTTCTGTCAAAATTACACTTGAAATCAACAACGTACTTTTATAATTGGCGCTAACATAGTTGTGCCTAAAAATTTAGTTCTTGCGACAGGCACACTATACATTACTTCTTTGGCCTCCCGCTCATTACGCGACCAGACCACGAGGCCATGACATGTAAGTCACGTCAGGTCGCATAATGTACGGGAGGCTTTACTTCACTTTATCTACCTCCACTTTTGACCAACAGCACGACACAATGTCGATGTCATCCGAGTCAACCTTAGAAGAAGGCGGAGGCATTCCGTTACACGAGCGCATACAGATCGTGTCGCAGCAGTCAACAGCCCGGCCCGGCGCTATCATACAGCTGCACGCGATAGCCGACGCGACGCACGACTGGCACAACACACAGCTGCTGCACGTATTCCAGGAACAACTTATTACTGGTAAGTAATAAGACGGAAATATTGAAGAAACTAAAACAACTCAGGATGGTAGTCTGTCGGGCAATCAAATCACTTTTAGGGGCCGTATTCTCTATGACACAATCAATGAACAAAACCGCGCGAAGTGAACACGTGATTGGCGGGATTAGCTAAGGAATTGACGTGGTTTCGAAGTAAATTCCTTACTTCGAAACTACGTCAATTCCTTAGCATTGAGTGGTCATTAGGGCCCAGTAACTGAGAGGGTGTCGGTGTACTTGAAGCATGAATTATTATGATAAAATTGAAATACGTCTATTTGACAGACATTATACCTCCACCGAAAAAGTTGTAGGAACTGCCGAATCGTTTTTAAATGATTGTAACAGTCTTGATCCAGACAGAGAAGACTAGCGAACCGCGATTAGCATTCGTCGCCGGGTCAAGTTACTGTGCTAATATTACTGTGTATATTTAATTCTCAGGTGAACGCTCTTCAGTGGAACCCGATTACGCAGACTCAGGGTTAGAAAACTCCGAAGTCAATAACTTAACGGAAGCTGGCTTAGAAGCGATAGTGGACTTACGTAAAGCGGCGACGTTCAACGAGCCATTCTATATCGTGGTGTTAGAGAGAACTGATGGAGGATCCACCGTGCATATGTGGAGACTCACTGTGTCATCACAGGCGGATCCTAACGGTGAGTTTTTACAGAATACGTACACAAATAGGCCAATAAAACAGTATATTAAACGAAAGACAGGTGAACTACTTACACAGAAACGAAAAGGACCAACCATTACTGTCAGCCTTCCAAAAAGCTGCTCACAAAAAAAAATAAGTTTCCGACCGCACACTTAGAGCGGTTCTGCACTACATCCGATCTAAATACGGGTTGCGCACTAGATCCGAACTCTATCCGCCCGAATTTAGAACATTCCAAATTCGGATTTAAGTCGGATCTTTAATTCGGATTCGGATCGGATGTAGTACAGACCCGCTCTTACGCGATATTCGCACGCACTCACTCACTTGAATTATAATAGAAAGAGAGAGAGACAGAAAGTCGCATGGAGGGGCATAACGCTTTTTCGTTACGTGAAGATTGCTACCAGTCAACTCCTACCGCATTTGTACCCAAGAGCTATTGTTACTAAATAGAGAAAAAAACTTACTAAGAACAACATCCCACCTGTAGCGTTTACCGTAAAACATCTGACCGGTTCACACGCATTTTTTGTAGAGGACGAGGATAATGTTTTCTAATTTGTCATATAACCCGATTGACACGTATACTAACCCCCTCACTAATAAACGTAGTATATCAGATGAATAGTTACACACCGATTTCTCTCTTTCAATCGTCAGTAATTTGACTTTCGAAAGAAGAAGACAAAGCGTTGTGCAACTATACACACGCTATACAACGTTTATTAGTAAGGGGTAAATATACGCTCTCTTTATCAGATGACCTAACAAACAGCATGATGTACGTACCTGACAGCGCGTTGGTACAAGAGGACGAAGGCGAGTCGCGCAAGAACTCAGTGTCTATGGACAATGACCGCGCACCGCCACAACCGCTCGCACATTCACACATCTCTATTTCTACCAAGAAGGTATGTTTTAAAGGAGTTTACGGATAAAGTTGTCGGGACACGGGACGGTAAAGTTGCGCGATGCAGGATTTTGCGTGATGTCAATGTGATGCGTAGTTCGCATGTGGCGAACTAGATGCCGCCACATCACTCATCACATTGTAAACGATATCTTATTACTCCAAATATTTAGAAGGGCTCATTTTACTATACAACAAGATTTTGGTGACGAAAAATAGTATACAACTGGCCAGTCTTATCATATTACTTACCAATTTGCTAAACATACTTATCTAACTACCTAAACCTGATGTACGCATGTTCTATAAAATTAAAAACTTTCATTCCTGGAGACACATTTTGTGCCCACAAAACTTTACAATTCTACAAAATTATTAAATAGTAAAAAAAAAGTGCGTAACACAGAAATTACAAATGTGTATGAGTTACAATTTGCAATCTACAATTCTTTCGGATTTTTAAAAACGTAACTCAAAGCATGAGGGCTATGCATAAATTGTAGACTTCACTACAATTTAAATATTTGTAACGTTTTTTCGTTAAAATTGTATGGCTCAGAGTTTTGTGGTACACGCACTTGTAAAGTTTACGAATTTGTAAATTGTAATTGTTAAGTTTTGTGGTATAGGGCTCTGATATTTATTATGCTATATTTATGTGGTACTTTTTTTTCCAGGTCTGTGAATGCCCACTATCGCTGCCTGACGGTGTGGATGTAATCCACGCGACGCCTGCGGCTGGTCACCTGAGCTCTGCATCTATCTACCCCGCTTGTCTAGCACCATACATCATGGCTACTGCTTGTTCTGACAGCACGTTAAGGTAAAGCAAAGAAAAGTTTCCAATTCTATTCTTTTTAGGGTTCCGAACCCAAAGGGTGCCAACGGAACCCTATTACTAAGCTTCCGTTGTTCGTCCGTCCGTCCGTCTATCTGTCAGCGGGCTGTATCTCATGAACCGTAATAGGTAGACAGTTGAAATTTTCCCAGAGTGTGTATTTCTATTGCCGCTATAACAATAAATAAAATAAAATAAAGTTAAAAATTAAAGGGAGACGCCTTTTAATTTTTAAGAACAAACGAACCATACAAGAGACGTCTTTTTTTTTCGGCGTTTTTTGACTTGTGGTGCGAGTCCAACTCGCACTTGGCTGGTTTTTTTAATCATATATCTGAATTAACGTTGTTTATTCGTAATCATCATATTTGAACCATCACATTACAAAATTTCTTCTGACCATATCATAAGACATGTGTATGTTATATATGACATAATTATGGGATTTTGCAGGTTTTGGAAATGTCACGTGACGAAAACGGAGAACGAAGACATTGATTACACATGGCAAGAGTGGGAAATGATGAACAAAGACCAAGAATCGGCGATAGACATTCCAGGTAAGACCCCGATCTTGATAGTTTACATTTGTATTGCCACTCAATCAAGTATCTACTGTAGCGTTATGGCGTCTAAGTTGGTTTTTGAGTGATCGTTTGTAATAAAAAGGTACCAAACTTTTGGGTGCAAAGAAATTTGCACTTTGTATTGTAAAACATTGAGTTTATTTTCCCAAAACTGGACAAATTTTCTCAAATTTTGAATTTAAATACACTATTTCCTACAGGCCAGCCACTGCACATAAGCGCAGCCTACTCCGGCCGCATCGCGTGCGCCTACAAATGCGGCCGTTCATTCACTCGTCCTAAAGGCGGCACAACCACAAACAGTACAAGTTCCGACGCTCGTTTCGTTAACCTATGTGTCTGTGTGTATGAATGTGAGAGTACAGGGGGAGCGGAATGGTTACTAGAAGATACGATACCCTTGAGGAATGTTAGTCTGCCCAGGGTCGGTGTTTGTACGGATACACAAATTGATTTGTCATATCTACATGATACGTCGTTTATGCAGAAGAAGCAGAGGTTGAATCAGGTATGTAAACTTGTAATGTATGTAACCTCATCTTCACTATTGATGTCAAAAGATTTGAATACTAATCCGTCGTATTCTAACACTTGATGTCTTTAAGGCTAATCAACACAAAACTTCTCTCACAGACTGTCAAACTCACGAGAAATGATTAATTTTTTGTTGTTATTTCAGTCAGCCAGTCACAGAAACTAGAGCTTCACAGAATGTTAGCTAATTATTGTGCCATTTAGACACCAAAACCCTAATTACGTAACACGCTATCTATCACAATCTGAACCATTTTGAAGGATATTGCTAATCCATTGGTACATATGTTCGAAAAATTTGTCTACTCAACAACGTAAATAACGCAATGAATGTTGTTGAACTGTCAAAATGAAAGACATTTGCTACTGTTAGTGTGATACGCAAATACCCCGCCAGTGTTTGTAGTCTCGTGTTAAATTAAATATAATCTCTAAATCGATGTTAGTCAATAAGTAGTTCTCTAAAATCCATACTTACTTTCCAGGAAATTTAAATCTTAGTTTTATACCCACCCTCTTTGTTATCAATTGTTATTTGTATGATGAACAATTCAATACTTTTTGAAATTCTAACTCAATAAATAAATCTTCTAGGTACTCCAAACCCTATCATCAGACGAAAGCCGTAACAATCGCAACGGCGAGGGCGACACAGGCAAATCAGCTGGCTTACTCGCAGTCCCATCATTCAGCACCCTTCAATCACTACGCAAGAGTATTATGGAGAATGGCAACACTTGTCCGTTGACACAGAAACATTTAGTTCAACTGGACTGGGTGTCGAAAGAAGATGGATCGCACATTTTAACAGTTGCTGTTGGTTCAAGAGTGTTATTATTCACTCCTGTATCCAGCGATTTAGCACAAGCTAATCTAAAGGTAAGCAAATTACGCGGCCTTTTATATTGCACATCGACTTTTAGGCTGCCTGGTCGCTCTGGTCTAGTGGTTGCTAGCGCTACATATGAGCATGAGCTCCTGGGTTGGATTACCGGGTCGGGTAAAGTTTTATTGGGTTTTTTCCATATGGGATTTCTCAGTGGCAGCCCGGAGTCTGGATTTGTGCCCGGTTGATGGCAATAGGCTCGCTCCCTTATGTACTATACAGTGTACTACTACTATATAGTGTACTATAGGTTCACCTCTGCCTAACCCTTCGGGGTATCCAGCCGTGATGTTATGTTGTGTTATAAAAGTACGGCTAAGTAGAGCGTCGTCACTAACATACAGCCCGATTTAAAATTTATGGCGGCTCTGAACTGCGCTACTCGCTGCGCAGTACCTCACCCCTCACCCCGCTGACAGGTGAATTTGTTACTGCGCAGCCACTCGCCTCATGTTCCGACCCGCCATAATGAATCGGGCTGTACCTGTGTGAATTGTGTGACTGTCTTTTTCTTAATGTGCCATATTATCGCCCGGGTACTAACTGTCGATTGTTTGTTGTTATTTTTCAAACGTAGAAATCTTTGATTTCAAGTACTTAAGACCTTTTACAGAAACTTATGAATAGTCAAGGATGTCGTTTCAACGTTGCAAGATGTTCATCTTGTGATGAAGTACAGAAAAAAAATACGGTTACTGTTTCTTTTTTCTTTTGATTAGTAGACCGTTTATTTAGTAAAGATCATAAAAGTTATTCCATTATATTTAACGAGTGCGCGTCAATGATTGCAATTTAAACCTTATGTCAATAACTTAAAAGTCACATTACGCGCGCTCGTGATTTTCAAAGACTATACCTATTCTAGTCCTTAGCTAGATAATCACAGTACGTTAGTTAGCAGTCAACAACTAGGTATAGTTGTAAAAGATAGGTTTTTCGTAATTTTATAGTCAAAAACATACTCATTAAAAAAGACAGCGTATCCAGTACAACAAAATAAATAATTCTATTTTTGCCAATAGAATAACTAAACTTCAAACATTTTTAGGCAATGAAAGAATCAATAAACGCCCACCGTCCAATCCTACGCAAGGCGTCTTCACTAGCCGCGCCCCTATTTGTTGAAGAGATCAGATGGATGCAACTCCGGCGCATAGAGTTAAAGACCGCTGATGGTCTACCACCTTTACCAATGCAAATATCTTGGGTTCGAGACGGTATACTCGTGGTTGGAATGGACTCGGAAATGCACGTGTATTCGCAGTGGAAGCCTGAGAATCCGCAGTCGGCGTCTGGATTGATGGGTACACAGGTATGTAGTTCAGGCAGTTTTGAATTAAAATAAACTATCAGTGTGATTAGTATTGAAATCAAGAGGCTATTTAACACACCACATTAACCACAATTAATATAATACACATCGCGCAACGACTTTTTCTACTTGACGGAACAGATTTTTGGTGACAGATTCTAAGTAGTTTCACTCGAATCTTAAAACACTGTCATGTTGGTATACAACCTGTATCAATTAGTTTTCCTGTAGAATACTCAACGAACTTAAAGCTGCTTATGCAAGGAATGTGTTCACCTCTATAGTGCAAAAAGTGAGGTCCGATTTCACGGCATTTTGAATTATTGCCACTTTTTTTTCTGAATATGCCCGCTCTTGACCTCGATCACGCCTGATGGAAAGCGATCGATGAGGTCTATGATGGAACGAGCGTGCCCAGAAGACGCTTAAGACACTGGAACTCCCACGCATCGTTCGGATATTCGGATAGCTTTATGACGCCTATATGAGGGAATTGCTCAGAATCGAGTTGAGTGGAAAAAGAAAAGGGAGGGCTTTGCCTTGCAGTAGGACAATATAGGCTGATTATTATTATTATTGTATAGCCTTACTTGAGTAATCTTCCAAGTTCGTCTTTCCCAACTACATTCAATTCAATTACCATTGAATTGGCTATAGTCATGTACAGCCTTAACTATTTTACTAAACCAATCTGGATATCAAATAGGAACTGGAAGAAGGTAGCGAGTCTCGTGCGCTTCGCGACTCAGACTTGCGTATATCTGCGCCTCATCTACAACGTGTGTCTTCAATAAACTTGCAACTGTTAGAACGAGACGCTAGAAGACGTACCAAAACACAACCGGATCAACCTCAGGTAAACATTTATTTTGACGATGCGTTGTTGTGTCGATAGTAGAAAGAAGAAAACTTAAAACTTTTTTGGAGATGGCAACCCTCGAATGAATTTTATTCAGCAACAACTTACTGTCTAAGTTTTCACCGATATCCTAGAGATAAATACTTAATGTAGGTGGATAAAAAGAATCCTATGCGTTTATCCAGGAGATCTTTTATTTGTGTTCCAAATATCTAAACCCCTTCAGCCGCGATTGTGTAATAATCTTCGTCGAAAAGTTTAACTTTTATAATATTAGTAAAACTAAGAATATTGTTTTATTTACCAGCCTCTGTTGGACTACATGCCAGACTACGGTTTATTCGAGGCTTCACAAATGGCCTGCCCGGTGCTTCCTCAATACCACCCCAAGCAACTGATGGAGCTTCTAAACAGTGGCAAAATACGATGGGTGAAAGCTATCCTTGCTCATTTAGTCAGGTACTATATCTTGATAATAGAAATACTGCTTTTTGTAGGGTCCAAAACGGGATCAAAAAAACTTTGGGGTCCTGTGACCGAACGTGGCTAATAGTATTTTGTAATTAATGGAAGGAAGTAGTAATAGTAGGTAATTGCGTAAAACATTCAACAGTAGCAATGTCTTTCATTTTGACAGTTCAGCTACATTCATTGCGTTATTTACGTTGTTGAGGAGACAAATTTGTCGATCATATGAAGCAATACCCTTAAAAATGATTCAGACTGTGATTGAATATGTATTACGCAATTAGGTTGCCTGTTCGGACCCAGTTTTAAACGACATTTGCCAAGAATACAACAAAATGTATTTGATTTTTGTATTTTGATATTACCAGATGTATCGGTGGAACTTACACTGGACGCAGTTCTCAAGGTGACGAAGATAGCTTATCCAGACAGGTATGGTCTTTTATTATTACTTCTAAATTATAATCCATCGTCTATGCTCGCCGGTACTCATTTTAATTAACATTCTTTGATTGAAAAAATAAAATGGCATCATAATGTTGCCATGCCAGACTAACCAACACTGAATATGCATAATAATTGTAACACAAAATAAACGCTGCAATGTGTTGTGCGCGCATAAAATACACTGAACGAACTAATATTCACTTGACTATGTGCTGTATGTCTTACAAAATAATGCTCACATTTGCTTAATACCCCCGAACTGTTAATAATATTTACATTTTTTTTGTTGTAATACTTAAATAATTGATATTGTAACATGTTGTGTTTTGATGTAATATTGCGATGTGGTGTGTCGCTTGCTTAACAAATATTTAAAAGGGTTGAAATTTTAATCATATTAATAAAATGTTTTTGAAATCTAAAGTGTGATTAAACAAATCACTTCACTACTATTATTTCCAGTGTGTGTTTTGAAACTAAACACTTAATTATTAACCAATAAATAATATACTTGATAGCCATAGAAAGTATTTAGAACTTAATTGTATTGAAACTTATATAGTACCAAAATATGTGTCCCATTTCCACTATAAACTCGTAATCTCATTTATTTGAATAGTTAAAATAATATGAAGTGTGAAGCAATCACAGGTAGTCGCATGAATAAATCCCACATCGAAAGTTGACATCGTAGTCATACACTTGCGATTAATCTTCCACATGAAATCGCCTTAGCAAAAACCCACATGATTGAAGACATCATATTATTTCACTGTCAGTGGCGAAGGGCCAAACGAAAGTTCCTCCAGAAAGACATCAGTGATTGCCATATTTGGAAAAACACGCCAAACGTTACTATAAGCCTTTGCTGTCCACTGCAGAGCAAAGGCCTCTCTTCCCTCGTTCCACTTTTCCTGGTCATCGTCACCATTTTGCTGCCCTTATCGGGTATCCCAATTTATTTGAGGTTGGCGCAGCATGTCTTCTTCCTTATCTTTATTACTCGTCTCAGTAATCACCCCAATCTAGCCATAATTTCATCTCTGATACAGTCCATCCATAATTTCTTTGGTCTTATCAAAAGACAATGGGCAATAGTGTACCAAAGTGACCTAAGTAACTGAATAGTCTATTGTCTATGGAGTAATTTTTTACAAAGATACTCTTAACATTAAAAATATATTTCAGTAAATAGTTATAACTAAATGAAAATGATTATTCATTATTTTAGCATAAATCGATTGATTGATTTAAAAAAAATTGGTATTATTAGATTTGTCCTGAAACCGCGAGGAGAGTGAGATGTTTGTTGTGGGCGTCTTAGTAAAAATGTCTTCTCATTTAATAGACTATTCAGTGGCATAGGTCTCGTTACATTTGGATTAAGCCCCAAAAAATTTTGGTTCAATGCCCTTTTGGTTCATCCTTTAAAACTAAGAGAATCTGTTACAAACCCTTCGCCACTGTTCATTGTACACCTGCGATTATTTGTCTCGCTGCTGTTGCATGATGCACGTGTGTTGCAGCGCGGCTGGTCGCGCTCTCGCACGCTCTCCGTGTCGTTCGCTGCCGGCGCCGCTTCTCCGTTAGATGGCGTTGCACAGGTAACTTTAGCTTTTATATACACGCGCTGAAGACATTGTAATATATTGTATGTTTTATGTTCTTTGTGTAGATTTTGATGTGAGTACAGCCACTGTAAATATGATATGTTGAAGACGTATCCTATTTACAATGGCTTGTTTTATAAGTCTGGTTTATAACTGAAAATTCGGTTAATTAAATCAGGGATTTTAATAGATTGGTCGTACTGATCGCACAATATCTGCTATTTACAGCGCCGCGCCCTGGGCGCTGCTGGAATGATCATGAACCCATATCTATGGGAACCCATATTCCACGTCAACAAGAAATTTAAAAGTCTGTTAACAATTTTCAGACACTTTTTATCGGTTTTCGACCTCTAATTTTCAGACACAATAGTTTGTAATTGTTAATAGCAATATTTCATACGTCTAATCCATTTAGATTTGACCAATCTAACGCTATAAACAAATATAGATAACAGAGGACGTCCAGTTAGACTACGCAGAAATTACGTCGGTGCCACCGCTGCCTCTATGGACGTTACTCGTCGCCGACAAGGAGTCTCCGCATCATCCGTCCACTATTCAGGAAGCTAAGGTAAATCCTTATAACGCAACATATTGATATTTGAAGCTTTGAATCCAAAATTGTACATAGTAAATGTTTGAGAAAGTTTAAATTTTGATGGGATCATCATTATTATCTTCCTGTCCTTATCCCAATAAATTTTTTCTTTCATCTCTATCTGACGTCATACAGATAAGTGTTCACTTCCTTCCTAGCCATATCATCTTTCATATAGTCCATCCATATTTTTCTTTGTGCTTTCTTTTTATGTTAGTGCGAATTTCAATTTAAACTTGTTTTTTTCGCAGGATTATAACGAATTATTCGAAGGCACAATACAGGATACAGAGGAAGATCTTGATGCCTTATTGTTGGGTGAAGAAGAGGGAGTTGACAGGCGTCCCTCAATGCCTGAACGACAACCTTTATCACACTTCGGTCTAAGACAAGGTAAAATGAGATATACGGGTGTTATAGTACACACGACGACACAAAGCAATACATTTCCAATTTTAGCTAACCTCCCATTGCCTTTTCGTACAGACGCCAGCACATCAAGCTACTGCAATCTGTCAAATTTCTTTAATAGATTTCCAATTTTATCACTAAAGCATAAGGTTCAAAGTTGATTGGGAAAATTTGACAGTTTCGGGTAGCTTGATGGGCTGGCGTCTGTGCAACGAGAAGTCAGTTTACGCTGGAAATGTATAGCTTGATATGTCGTCTAGCATATATGCATAGCATAGCACATAATGGGCCGTAATGTTACCTTACTTAATTTTACACATTTTTGTTTGTTTTTTTTATATTACCACAAGATTCCTTGCATTCTTCTTTCTTTCTTGCTATCTAGGTTTAGTGTATATGTGTGACACAACAGTTGGATAAACAATGGGACAGTTGGTCGTTTCTAAACGACTTCCATAATGGCTTTTCAAGTGATTTATTTGTCTGTTGAAATTTTTGCTTACCCATCACAACAGCAATTCAAAGACTTATGACATCCACCAACCCGCACTGGGCCCGTGTGGTGGATTATGGCCCACTCCCTCTCACAAAGGCGACCTGTGTCCCAGCAGTGGGAACATTAAAGGCTGATTATGCTGCGTATGCATCACAACAGCTAGCAAATTATAGTATTTTAACTGATCATAAACATCGCTATCTTAAAAGTTTAACATTGAAAGATATAACTCTTTTCGAGTTCAACATTTTTGATTTTTTATTAAGACACATACACATTTATATTTCCCGCAGGTCGCATCCTCTCCCGCCTACTGACCCACACACACTTGCCGGGCCTCAGTTCTCTAGACCAGATGCACTTGCTAGCGTTAGCAGATACCGTGTCTACGTGTGACGCCGACTTCGCTGAGCGACTCGCAACAACCGCACGCGTTGATGTATCACAGACGCAGGGACAGGAGATATTGCCAGGTAAGTTAATATTGACAGATATTGTTGTTGTTGGATCAGGTAGTATCTATACATCTACGAATATCTATACAAGTGTCTGTCTGTAATATAAAAATAACAGCTTTCGATTAAATGCTTTCTAAAGTATATACGATACTTATAAAAAAAGGTAAAATGTAAATTTTTATTCCATAAATCCAAGTAACGACTTCCAATATGTTCACCAGACTCCCTCGACGACTGTGGCCTTCGCTTCCTCCTAGCTATGAAGCACTACGGTTACCTGCTCCGCTGCCTACCCCTGGCACAGCGCGCCAACCTTCAACGCACAGGCGTCGGTACCTGCAACCTAGTGTGGGCCTTCCATTCAGAGACGCACGAACAACTGCTTGCGTTGATACCCGGGTATACTAAGGGGACGCCGAAGTGGTCTACTATGAGAGAACTTGGTAAGTTCTATACTTGTCTTATCGCAGAACAGTTTTAACAATATTGATAAAACTCTTTTGATTTCATTTTCCCATTCTTGATTATTTCTTAAGCGCTAGGTGTATTGTATCAAAGTATAAAAATTAAAAATTTTAAAAACCCCCGACTCAAACGAAAACCTCTAAAAAGTAAAAAATAATATATATTGGCCCTTTAAGTTTAATATAAGTTGCAGGAAATATTTTGATCCAAGCGTCCTCACGTCGGGGGACGGCTAATGAAAATTAGAAGTTAACAGCAGAGCTATGTTTTCTACAATAGCATGCATTCATTAAGCCTCATCTGTTTGGCGTTTTCATTAGCCGTCCCCCGACGTGAGGACGCTTGGATCAAAATATTTCCTGCAACTTATATTAAACTTAAAGGGCCAATATATATTATTTTTTACTTTTTAGAGGTTTTCGTTTGAGTCGGGGGTTTTTTAAATTTTTAATTTAACTTTTATTTCTTGCTTTTTAAACCTTATAATATTATATAACTAGTAAACCTGCTATACGATCGACACGTGACTCGCCGAAATCTGCAAAGCTGTACGTATTTTTACCACAGTGAAGCTAGTTAGGTACTCGTGGTCGTTGGCGTTCATTCCATATTAACGTATTCCTCTGTCTTCTCCCTGGATAATGATACTAGTCCAAATACTTTGGCTTAATTATATTTTTTTAGACGGTTTTATTGATACCCATATTAAAGGAGTTGTGAAAAAAAATGTAATTCGGCATTTTGTGGTGGCGGCCATCTTGGATTTGAAATTTGTAATATTGTATAGTATTCTACTAGTCAAGCCCTTTCATTTGATACCCATATTGATGAAGTTGTAAAAAAAATGTAATTCGCCATTTTCTGGCGGCGGCCATCTTGGATTTGTAATTTATCATAGTGTATAGTATTCTACTAGTCAAGCCCTTTCATTTGATACCCATATTGAGGGAGTTGTGAAAAATTATGTAATCCGCCATTTTGTGGCAGCGGCCATTTTGGACCGATTTTCATCAAACATAGCTAAGAACACTCCCGACTAATTCACCTTTCAAACAAAAAAAACAAAATCAAAATCGGTTCATCCGTTTGGGAGCTACGATGCCACAGACAGACACACACACACACACACACACACACACACACACACACATACACACACACACACAACAGACACGTCAAACTTATAACACCCCGTCGTTTTTGCGTCGGGGGTTAAAAACAAATGATACAGAAAAAAACTTGCTTCAAAGGTGTTAAGCAAAGACCGTACAGTATCAGGGCGTGTGATACGTCCCAATTTTGCTTTGTTCGAATTAATAATTCTCAATAATTATTATTAAACGGCCGCGACTTACGAGTTGCGGCTGTAGGTTGGAACCCAGACAGGCGCTTTACTTTGTGTAAATTATTTCATCACCACTGCTCTTAAACAGTGTGAAGGAAAACAGCTTGAGGATACCGGCCTTAGAACCTAAAATTCGAAGACATCTGACATCTACCAACCCGCACTGCGCACGCGTGGTGGATTACAACCCACTCCCTCTCACTAAGAGGAGGCCTGTATCCCAGCAGTGGGATCAATATAGGCTGATTATGCTTATTATATTTTTACACGAATCGATCCATGATAGAAATAACACCTTAAACGCCATCTTCATTAAACGCAGGTGTCGGCTGGTGGGTCCGCGGCGAGTTACTCCGCACTTGCATGGAGAAGCTAGCCCGAGCCTCCTACATGCAGAAACAAGATCCTATGGATGCAGCCTTGTTATACCTCGCCATGAAGAAGAGGATGCTGCTGTGGGGACTGTTCCGATCCAATAGGGATGATAAGATGACTAGTGTAAGAACTAGCTTACTCAGAAACTAGCTTCGACTTTTTGACTAACTGACCGACTCCTAACAATTCTCAATTGCCTGTAAATGGTTTATTTGAAATAAATGCTTTGAATTTGAACATTTTGAGGTGCCCGTAAATGAAAAACTATTGTGTATTTTTTTTAGGCTACTTTACAAGGACTTGAGAACCAGTTTCAGTGTCTGGATAAGCATGATCGTTCAAATAATTTGAACACATTTTTGGAACTCGGTTAGAAATGGAGCGGAGTTCCTTCATCATCACTCTTAAAAAAAAGAATTAAATAAATAAAAATACCGATTATTTTGACTAGTGAAAGCTTTATTTCCTTATTTTCATGTTATGGTTCTCTGTTTAGTTCTTCTCAAACGACTTCACGCAAGATCGTTGGCGTAAAGCTGCGTTGAAGAACGCGTTCGTTCTGCTCGGCAGACAACGATTTGAACATGCGGCCGCCTTCTTCTTGCTCGGAGGGGCTCTCAAGGATGCTTTAGAGGTACTTACTTACCTTACAAAAAATGGTTCCACGGCCACTGGCCGCGGCGTTAATATGACAGCTTTAGCCCACGTTCGCCCTGAGGTAAAAATATCGCGGCGGGATTTCTAACTCTCGGTGTTAGCCGAGCGTTAAGAATTCAAAGAGCGCACCCCAGCGCCTCAAAAAAAACTGCAGGATTTTCAACTCTCTGTGCTGAGCAGTGCGTTGAAAATCCAGTACGCGAAAAAAAATCGCCGCGGGAATGGGCTTAGACAGATTACGCTCTACAAAGCCGAACTTTTTCTAAGACTCGATGTGCATGCATATTAACAGCTAGGTACGTCATAAATATATTCTCGGTCAAATATACTTTGTTATGTACGGGAAAATATCTTTTACAACTTATTTGTTTACTCAAGAAATCTTATTGCGTCATTTCTTGTAGGTGCTTATCACGCGTCTTGGAGACTTACAACTGGCTATGATTGTGGCGCGACTATACGAAGCGGAAAACCCACTGCCGACCAGCTTGAAGAAGTTAATAATGGATGAAGTGTTGGGGTAAGTGGTCATTTACCGCCCGGCCACGACTTTTGTCTTAGCGGCAAGCGGCGCGGTGTCTTTGTCAAATGCACTGCTAGCGTTAACGCTGCGAGCGGTGCGTCGTGGCATCGTTCATACATTTTCGTATATTTGTTTTTACCGCTCGCCGCGCCGCGCTAAGCTGCCGCTGATAGCGACAAGGTCGTGGCCAGGCCGTTAAACATCGACTGCTGAACATACCTAGGCCATATCACTTAGCTTATCAATTACGCTTGTTTACCTGGAAAGTCTCAAAATAATATGCCGTGATTCCGACAAATTCTACAGAGGGAAAGTTAAATAGTATTCCTCGAAAATCTTTGGTATCGAAAAGCTCGGTTAAATACTCCATACTGGTAAGCATTCGATCTTTCCAAAATGTATAGGTACCCGGTTCACATTATTCCAATCTAGTAATCCAGCGAGTCAAACTAGTCGTGCTAGGCTGGATCATATCGTCTATATATTCCAGTCATTCAGTCAGTCGGACAAAAACAACAATGCTTGTTAACTATTCAATGTTTAATCCAGTATTGGATTGGTCTACACTATCCCAGTAGCGCTGGAGTGGGCGAGCTGGAATGAAAAAGTAGACTGTCAATCCAGTCACTGGATCCAGTAATTCTAGTGCATTCCAGTGCCGGTTTACATTATTCCATTGGCATTCCAGTGCTGGTTTCGATCGCTGGACTGGAATGTAGCATTCCAGTCCAGCGATCAATGAACAATGTGAACCGGGCATTATTCAGTACTATAATTATTGTATTAACTCGAACGCCACCTACCAAACAACAATTTACTAATTTCAACATTATCCTACCCAGCGGTGAAACAGAAGACGGTGAACTAGACTTGGAACGCGCTCACCCAGACCCGTTCGTCCGTTCCATGGCACTATGGGAACTGAAACGCTATGGTGACGCGCTTGACACGTTGATAAGCAACGCGGGAAGATTACACGCGGCGAAAGATAATGAGCCCATGCCGAGCGTGTTCAACTTCTACGTGTATCTGCGGACGCATCCCAGGTTGAAGAGACATAATATGCCTAGCCAGGTGCGTATATAGGAATATTTAAAATTAAATAAATATTTTCGTGGAATATAAAATAATAATAATATAATATTTTATATAAAATATACAAATAATCGTCAGTAAAAGTTTCCAATCTATATTAGTTTGTTGATATTACTTAGAGCAATATTGTATGTTATAAGATTAACTTAGTTTTAAGTTATCTTAGCTGCGCCCTAACTGGGTCATGTACTCATTAGTTAAGCCTAGTCTTAGTCTGTAACTTTGGACAATAAATGAATATATTAATTAGTTTTTTCGACCAGCTAACTAAAACATAATTTTATACAACAGGGCGGAACTTTAGCCCTCCTCCAACAGGAGCCAGAAGAAGGCATCACCCGTTTAGAACGTCGCCTCTACTTCCAAACAGCGCACGGTCACTTCAAGGCCGGCTGCCCCGCCCTTGCCCTCGAAGTCCTGTCCAAGCTACCAGCCAGAGTCCGCGACGAACGTATCAAGCAGCCAGTGGCCGCGCTGTCCATAGATGACGCGGTCATCCACTCCGGACAATTCGTGGATAATACAGCCAAAAGTACGCAACGTTCACGTCCGTTTGTACGTCCGCTGATTTATGTTTTGTTTTGTGGTTTTTTGTTGCTTTTTTTGTTTATTTTTTTCCGGTTTTAAAGAGGTTTTTGGGTTAGTTCACCCGCTGCGGCTAGGCTACTCTAATCTCGTGGCGGACAAGTTACGCAGTGTGATACCTCGTGGCGTACTTCAACAGGATCGCATTTGGTTTTGGCGCTCACACTGAATTGTGTTGTAGAAAAAGTTCTAATGTTACCCCCTTACTAATAAACGTTGTATAGCGTCTATATAACACAGCGCTTAGTCTTTCGAAAGACAAATTACTGTCGACTGAAAGAGAGAAATCGGTGTATAACTATTCATCTGATATAATACGTTTATCGTCGTCGGTCGTTCGTTTACCCTAACGTCTGTGCAGCGTCGCATCGCGTGTCGGTGTGAACTGACTTATAAAGTTTGTATACAGGTGGGAGGGACATCGACGCGCAACCTGTTACCATGTATTCAGTACATGATTCTGAACCAAAAGTTTTCGTCGGTTATTAAAAAAAAATATTGTTTCATACGTTTTACCGCGTAGGTATTGCACTTTTCTATAAAACAGCTGATTATTTTTTTTTTATAACCGACGAAAAATTTCTGCGCAGAATTTCTAGAAACATGTGCTGAATGAATGATATTATAGTTTGTGCGTCGATGTCCCTGCAACCCTGTATAGTTCTTATTCTGAACCCAAAACAAAAAAAAAACATAAATTTGAAATAAAAAGCAAACGAATTCTTTCTCATTTAACTGATACCCTTTGCTGACTCTTGAAATAAAATGCATGACAATACACAATAGAAATATTTATGGACCTCTCATTTATTAGCGACTCAAGGTAAGTTCAGGTCCAAAGATATTTCCTCCAAATGGTTCTAAGTTCTTAGCTAATCCATTTATGCACAGATGAAGAACCGACTAACATGGATTGGGGCACAACGGCTGTAGAAGTTGACTGGGGAGCGCCTGTCGCAGCGATCAAAGACGATGAACTGGTCCTTAGCTGGGATGATGAAGATGATAAGGGGTGAGTTTAGTTGTAACTACAGTATAAAAATAGGTTTAAGATAACAAGCGTGCCTCATTTGCACACCTACCAAAATTGGTGCCTTTTTTGGCGGCCAGTGACGAAACTTTATATTTAGTAGAAAATAACATTACAAACGAAATTTTAAATGGCAGAGAAGCTTAAAATCAGTCTGAGTTAAATCACTTTCATGTACAGACGCCAGCACATCAAGCTACCCGAAACTGTCAAATTTTCCCAATCTACCTTGAACCTTATGAAGTAGCGATAAAGTTGAAATATTAAAGAAATTTGACAGATTGTAGTAGGTTGATGTGCACAGACGCCAGTCTGTACATGGCGATTTTACGAATGAGACTAGGGCGAAATCCGGAACTAGGTAGTAGAGCAAAGTGGTCGAAGGAACCACGACTTCGATGTTGGAGGAAAATAAAACTGTATTTTAGTTATAAACAACGATAACAGCATTAATTCATCTAATATTAAGTAACTTGCAAAGAAAATGTAGTCTGAAAACGTCCTAGACTACATTTGCTCATTCACGAACTTCACTCAAGAGCACAAATCTTTGCACGATCTTTAACCATTTACAATTGTTTACTATCTGTTGATTTGATAATTAGTTATTGCAGGCTGTAGACATCTATCTAAGTAAACATCGTGACCTATAGCTATAGATTATAGTTCGATGGCAGCATTGGTAGCATTACTAACTTGATTATTTCTGACATAGATCGGACGAATCCGGAGCCTCTACTCCACCATTAGAAATGAAAATGGATAAGAAAGAAGAAAAAGAAGAGCCAGCAGTGAACGGCAACGCTGAGAAAGACAAGGAGGCAGAAGAAGCGCCCTCTGTCGACATCATGGCGCAACAGTTGAAGTTTGTGGCTTGTCTCAAGATATTGATGGAGGAACTCAGTACATTGGCTACTGGGTTTGAAGTTGATGGTAAGTGAATCTATGTTTTTAATATAATTATGGTCTTGTAAATAAATCTGCCCATGCTTCTATAAGCATGAAATTTTTCGCAAGAGTCCTTATGTAACGGAAGTGAGTACTAAGGAAGGATTTTTGAAAATTCATCCCCTAAAGTGGTTGAATAGGGGGTGAAAGTTTGTATGGTAGTTCGTCATTTGTGTTGATGAGAAATGGCTTATAATCAAGAAGGGAATTTCCGAAAAAAATATTTAGTATTGTGTTTTCAGTACGACGCGGCGACGACGAAATTTTAAATTGAGCACAGTTTGATGCAATGCGGTGCGTCGTTTTTCATTTGTCTTTTGTTGTTGCGTCAAAATAAATAATCGAAAGTACAGTAACGAAAAGCTTGACGCTTCAAAGAAGATATTATCTCCTGCCTAAGTATAACATCAAAACGAAATTCTCGCTAAATCTCATCAGAAACGTTTATAAGATCACTTCCATCTCGTAACACATTAATTTTATTCCTTAGGTGGTCACCTCCGTTACCAGCTATACATCTGGCTAGAACGCGAGGTGGAAGCCCTGCGACGTTTATGTGGGTACCTTGCGGCTGGTGGCAGCGGCGGGGGAGGAGCCCTGCTGTGCTCGGAGCCCGAGCTGGCGCCGCTGCCTGACAGGCCTACCTTACATCAGCTGCTGGTCAGGGAGAAGGCGGACTTTGAGGCTAAAGTGCAGCGAGCTATTAATAGGAAGAAGTGGTTAAAGGGTGAGTGCAGTGAATATGAGTTGTATATAGTTTAGTCGTTTATTCCTTTGTAGAACTCAATGCCATGCCATGTCCCAGAATGGATAAAAAAATGGAATTAAGTTTTGATAACATTTACTTCTGCTGATAAACTTCTCTTTTGGAATAGAATTTTTCATCCAATTTAAGCAATCCAATAATTAAGGCAAATAATAAGAGAACGTCATTTGTTTTTGTACGCAAATGGCATTCCGTCTTCACTGTACGTTCTTCATTTTAAAATCTAGCATATTATACTAATCTAGAACAAACAGAACGTCCAGTGTATCTTAAGCGGTTAGCAGAATCAGCCTATAATGTTCCCACTGCTGGGAAACAGGCCTCCTCTTCGAGAGAGAGTAGGCTATAATCTACCACGTGGGCTCAGTGCGGGTTGGTAGGTGTCGCATGTCATCAAATGTTTGATTCTAGGAATATTTCCGTAAGCCGTTACCCGCGCTAAAAAGCACTCATGTGTTCACCGTCTCATGAGCTTCTCTTGATAACTTTTAGAAGAAAAAAGATTGCAGTGAAATAATTTCCTTTTCCTCACAGCGAACGAGACTCTCCTCCGAACGTTACTGTCCTATTGTTCCCTGCATGGCGCGGGCGGCGGCGGGCTCGCCTCAGTCCGCATGGAACTAGTGCTCCTACTGCAAGAGTTGGGACAAGACAAGCAGCATCAGCAGTTACTGTCACCGCTACCATTCCCCACCACACTGCCGTTGTTGGCAGCTGCTGTTGCCACCAATAACACTGTCGTTGCTGATCCTGTTAGACATTTACAGGTGAGTTTTCTTACTTTCTCCTTAGATTCTGTGAACAGGGTGTGCCGACTATGCATGACTTGTAATTCCAGCAACCCAATTATTTGAAAAAATTAATATACTGGACAACATAAGTAACGCAATGACTGTTGTTGGGTTTTCTAAATGAATGGCATTGCTATTGTAAATTTGCGCGCAATTAACCCGCAGTGTTTCAAGTTTGAGTGAGCTGAATGCCTGTATCTCTCAATGAAAATTGCGTCCTTGTGATTTTAGCGCAGTATCCTGTCACCAGTTTAATGCGGCTTGCTTTCATATATTCACCTATTGAATTTCTGAATAATTTCGCATTTTCAAAACTTTTTTATTTCCAGTCCGTAGCCCACGACATGTTGGGCACTATCGGTGAACTGGGCATCCCTGGAGGGTCTGCGACCAGGATACTGCACACACTGAGAGAGTTATCAGTAGCCCTGTCCGCCTGCATCTACCAGAGTCTGTGCGACTCCGACACGTTCAGCTTGAAGCACGCGCATCATCACGATCAGTAAGTTATGTTGATAGAATTACCATAATTTTGAATGAAACTCTAGCATTGATTGAGTAATTTCCGCGTGAAACCAGAAGGCCAATTCTGACGGCTGACTATCTAAATAGAATGAATTTTAATGTTGAATACGGTGTTCAAGTATTTATTGAGTGTATTTTGTTTGACAGTATCATATCTGAAGCTCCTGGTACTAGTCAGGTGCTCACGCGGCACAGGCGTCATTCCACTGATGAGCTCACTGTCACAACCCCACCGAACAAATGGCCAGGTATGAACATTTTCGTTATATTTCCACAGAAACGAAAAAAAAAAACAACTAAAGAACATCGACGTTATCGTTTTATTATTTCCAATTACTGGTTCGAATCCTGATCCCGAACTATTGGCATGGCATGTTAATATTTCGTTGGTTCCCACAGGCGTTTCAGCCCTCCGCGGCCTCGCCCTTCGCGCCGCCGAAGAAGAAGACTCGCCCCGCCTCGCCGTATTACTGGCCGAAGCATTCTGCGCAGTGTACCTCGCTCTGCTGGGCTGGGCGACCGCGGCGCGGGACGCGCACCTGCTGTACCGCCTGTGTGCGCACGCGCCCATCGCGCTGGATCACGCGAAACTGTTTGGAGGAGGAGTTAGGAGGCTATTGACTACTGCTCCAGCTCCGTCGTTGCAGGTCAGTAGTAAAAGCAACTACACAGTCAATACTCAATTCTTTATTGTATTCCACAATGTAGGCTTAGGTGGTAAACATTTATTTGGTAGGTAACAATCGTGAACCCTGTCGGGCACAGCAAAAGATATAATAAATAAATGTGGAGAGGACTTATCGTTTAAGTATCTTATAACGATCCAACTTATTCTAAAACTTATGATAATTATTGCTCGGAATACTTTGCCAGCAAACAAAATTTTATTGAATTAATCATGCTGACAAATTATATTTATTAGGTACTGTAAATTGGTTCGAAAAAACGCTTACACGTTAAAAATAAATTATATTTTGAATCTAGATCTGCATAGCTATTCACAACCATCCGACAAGCTATCGTATCGAAATTGACACATTTAGATAACCTGATTTGCCTTGCCCCTGACAGCAAACAGCTGTCGGAGGAATAACGGTCGTCTGTTTGATTTAAACTGACAACATTTTCGGGTTTTTGACTTGTGAACAGCGTTTAGAGGATTCCTACGATAACATTGATTGATGTTCGATAAGGTATGGAAGCGTATAGAGTGGTTGGGAATACCTGCGGAGGTCGGTGTTTCCTATCCGACTGAGGAAAAAGACCGAAACAAACTTAGAGGTCACAGTCTCTTTTAATGTACAGGCATAGACAGACAACCTCTTGGCTACCATCTTACTACGTCTCTGCTATTACCCACCATTCAAGACCACCACTCAAAATGTATGTTACACACCTATAAAACAATCTGTACTTTCAGCCGAAGTTAGTAGAGCGTCCAGAAGGAACATCAGTCTGGTCCTCCCTGCGGGAAAAGCGCGCGTTGCTGAACATGCGCCTTCTAGGACTTGGTCCGACCGTCCCGCACAAGAACATTCAAGAAGGGCGACCCACCTACAGGGAACAGTTCGTGCCTCCACACTGCAGTATACTTACTTATCTGCTTACTAAGGTAACTGCCATTTAATTAACTGAATACTACTGATTTATTCCAAAGGCTAATGATTCGGACCCTTTGAACTAGCGGATAAAAGCATAGATTTTTTGCCCGTCGTCGAAGTCTTAAAGGTTATAGATACTTTCGTATTTGTGTTGTAATTTAAATATTAAACTTAGTAATAACAGCCGCACGGGTCGATTGATCAGGTTAAAGCTACGCTTGCCGCGGTTGGTCCGCGTATGGGTAACCAACTTTACATACAAGACGCCCTCTGTGCCTCGGAAAGCACGTTAAGCCGTTGGCCCCGGCTATCATTGGATCTTTGACAGTCGTTACGGGTCCAACCCAATCTTACCAAGGGGTTTCGTATTACCCAGTAACTGGGTTGTGGAGGTCAGGTAGGCAGTCGCTCCATGTAAAATATTGGTATTCAGCTGCATCCGGTTAGACTGGAAGCCAACTCCAACATAGTTGGGAAAAGGTAGGCAGATGATGAAGAGAAAACTCACGCCTTCTTCCCATGCGAACATAAATTCCCAGACAGAAACTACAGAACGCCACCGGTAGTGCTATTCTGAAAAAATCTCACCGTGAAAACTTAGGCGAAGTGAACTTAAAGTGAGCTGTCAATAGTGTCAATCCCTAGCATCAGGTGGAATGACAGCAGTGCTATTCTGTAAAAATCTCACCGTGAAAGCTTGGGTGAAGTGACCTTAAAGTGAGCTGTCAATAGTGTCAATCCCTAGCATCAGGTGGAATGATAGCTCACTTTAAGGTCACTTCACCTAAGTTATCACGGTGATCATTTTACAGAATAGCACCGCAGCTCACTTTAAACTCACTTCACCTAAGTTATCACGGTGATCTTTTTACACACTAGCACCGCTAGTACGACCCTTACGTAATTTTAGTGAATGTGCGTTTTTTTTTTTTTTTTAATCACCAAAATGATGAAAAAATAATGTTGAAATGATGATGAAGATGATGGGTGATTTCGTTTAAATTAATTACTTGTATGTTATTTTAGCCCACGCCCGAGCAAGACCCCGAGAATTACGACTACGATTCAGCGGAGTCCGGCAATGAAGATATCGATGAAGATGATTACAGCGAAAACGAGGATGACGATATTTTCGACACCACCAATGCCAAGTAAGATTGAATTGATATGTGCTACTATTAGAGAACAGTTAAAACAGACTATAAATTCTCATTACCGTCGATGGGTTTACGATACTACTTACTAACTAACACCCGTCATGCGTTGCAATGCGTTTTCTGTTAGCAACCTTCTCCGGCACTCACACAACAACTTACCAAAGTTTTATCACAATCGGTTGAGCCATTTTCGAGTTTTTGCAAGACTAACGCACGACAATTGATTTTTATATTTATAAATAGAAGACTGTAAAAACAAAGAACAGTAATGTAGTTACTATATCTCCATGCCATTTACATGTAAATTCTGTAAAATGGAAATACCCTTTTAACAGTATTTTGTTTGGGTTTATGAATAATGGGGTTAGTCTCACCTACATGTTCAAAATATATTATTGTATCAGATCCAATACCACCTGATGTAATATTTTTAACTCCACACAAAACTAACAGAAACAACATTTTCCAGCAGGAAAGAGAAACATCGCAAACTAGCGAACACGGAGCATTCGGACCCAGACTCGTACTCGTGGCTGGTGATGCGTATCGCGGTACTGCGGCTCGCGCAGCAGAAGTTGCAGAACTTCCTGCAGCTGTGCGGGATTGAGATGTCAGGTATGTTATCGATGGAGAACCTTTTGCTTTGCTAGGGTCGTCAATTAAAACCTATGCCGTCTCATTACAAAACGAGTTCTAAATTTAGTCCAAAACAAACCTTTGAGCCAGTTATTGTATTGTGAACTTTATTCCGACAAGTGTAGTTTTTAATACAAAATTGACTCCAGTTTACGTCAGTTTTTATAATCACAATTTCAACTTAGTCGGAATAAAGTTCGAATTTCTAAAATCGCTCGATTGTTCACACCTCGGGCTAAAGATAAACCTTGTTTTATAAGTTATTGTTTTTTTTTTTTATTTCCGTTACAGACTACATTACAATAGCTTGCATAATCGCATGTGTGTAGGTCGCATGCCATTATTATCTATCATGGCATGGTGCGCCTCTGTCTGAATAACGCATAACTTATCCATACTAATATTATAAAGAGTTACGGTCTTATTCATAATAAGTTATGGAACATCTAAAGGCTTGCTAAAGTCTCGTTGTCAAAAATTGCTATTCATAAACGCATTTTAGCACTAAAACGTTCTTTAAACCTACTATAAAGTTATGAAACCCAGAACCCTACTATAACAGTATTATAAGGAAAAAATGGCCGACTCTGCATCAGCTGATTAATAAGAAAATGACATTTGACGTACAAAATGTAATATTGTGAAAAGTTAGTTTATGAGGTTTTAGGGGGTAATCTTCTGAACTCCTGATCCGATTCCGAAAATTCCTTCACTAATGGGAAGCTACAGTATTGCCGAGTGTCATAGTATATATTTTATAATAAAACAAGACATTTCACGTGAACGAAGTCGCGGGCAGAAGCTAGTGATTGGATAAAGACAATGGCATACAACCTACTTGCACGCCATTGTGTAAGCTACTGGCATTTTTCCTCATTGAAAGTGTGTGGTCCGCAAGCATTTATCAGAAGGCCAATTCTCGTAATTAAAAACGTTCATAATCTAGTCGCAATCTCATCTCAGCGACAATAATTAATGTCAAAAATGTAGGGAATTTCGAGGTATTTTTGACAGATTGAGACAGATCAAACTGTGAACGTTCTTAAAATACGAGATTTGCCTCTCAGATGTTTATCAGTAGCCCCATGTTTGATTATGCAGCTTTACAAGTTGATTGACACATATTATTTCCAACAAACAGAACTAGCGACAACGAGTCCGATGGTCCACGGCGCCCTTCGCCGCGTTGACCAGTGGCAGCAACAGCTGACTGAAACGCTGGAGTCTCGCGCTCCTCCGTCAGACTACATCCCCGGCTGTTTCCCTGAACAACTACCCACTGGACCACCTATTAATAAATACAGGTATGCAAAACTGGAGATAAATCTATTACGGGTAGTGGAGTAAACATAAACGTCATGATATTTCATTAGGCCAATTCCCGTCATTAAAAACGTTCAAAATGCAGCGACAATAAATGTCAAAAATATATCATAATTAGGGTTATTTTTGACTAATTGAGACTGAGATTAGAATAAAAAAAATCTCAACAATACGGGAATTGGCCCTCATGTGTAGAAAATGTTGTATGTCTTCTGCTGACTAAGTATTGTCTGTGTTTTTTTGTTTTGTAAGCCCTTAACCCCTCAAGCGTCAAGTGTACACCAAGTATAAAAACCATTTGGGTGTCCGGGTAGACTCTTTTGATTGCAAGGTACAGACGCCAGCACATCAAGTTACTACAATCTGTCAAAATCCTTTAATAGATTTTCAACTTTATCGCTGAAGTATAAGGTTCAAAGTTGATTGGGAAAATTTGACAGATTGGGGTAACTTGATGTGCTGGCGTTTGTACATCATACGCCCGATGTATTAGTGGGTGTATTTTTATTTGCTCACCGATTAAAATTTCTCTTCGTGATCAATTGCGCTTAACTTCGCGAAGTTATTCGTTACTAAGTTTAGAAAGGCCTTTTGTCTTACAAGCTATTTAAAAATTAATTATTTTCTTACAGATGTTTATTAGAGAAGCATAATACACCGTTCAGCTCCGTACTATTTAGCGCCGCGCCCGCGCGAAGGTTGTGGAGTTTCCTCGTAAAACAAGAACCGGTCCAGGTAAAACTTTCGCTTCAGGATTTTGACCCTTACGGTTTTTCAAAATGATTTCATATTAAAACCTTTGGTATTTATAGGATCTCTTCATCCGAGCCGTATTCTCCCGTCGTCGAACTCAATCAGTCACTGCTGAGACGATGGCAGCCGAAGGGCGGGGTGGGTGTATACCACAGACACAACGCGAGCGCGACCTGGAGCTGCACAACCCTGTGCGCATCATTCACAAGGAGCAGGACTCCATCGCTGCATTCTGTCTCAACAAGGTAACAAGTAAACTCAATAAGTAAAGGTCGAGACGACACTGGGCAATGCTACTGCTTCAACAAAAAAGACACAAAGTTTTGATTTTTTTTTTTCGTTTCATCAGTTTTTGTTTTTATGCTTTAGTGGTCAGTAACTTTCGCACGTCACTTTTGGAACGATGTTCTTTAACGCGGCTTGCGGTAGGAGTAACCTGGAAATCATCACGTAACAAAAAACCGTTATGCCCCCTCCATACGACTTTGCTCAAGAAACCTCCGGTGTGCTGATAACAGATAACAGTGTATTTCTATTTGACAGGTCGGTGGCTGTCTGTTAGCTGTAGCAACAGCCCGTGAAGTCCAAGAGATGGACGTGTCGCTGCTACTGCGCGCAGGCGCGTGGTGGGCCGAGGACGAGTGCGAGCTCGACCTGCTGGCGCTCGCGGCCGACCCCGCCGCGCTACCCGACACCGGCTTCTTGCTGATACAGCATCACGACAAGTGAGTCCACTGTCGCTGTGCAAGGGATGGACGTGTCACTGCCACTCTTAATTCGATTTTTACTAGAATAGGGCACAACGTGGTGAAAAGATGAGCCGACCGTCAATCAGCAACCTCGCTACCAAAACGGAACTGCCCAGAACGTTGGTACTTCAGAATCATCAGCTGCGACAATCATCGTCAGCGTCGAGCAAGGAGTGCACTTTGCTGGACTACATTCCAACTTCAGAATGCATGACACAATAAGCATGCAGACAAGGCAATACCAACTATCAGCAGAGGATTAATGCAATCGTTTAGCTAACAAAAGTAGGCAGTTGCGCCCAGAAAATAAAACATGTATTTATTAGCGATGTCCCTTTTCTTGCTTTCAACGTGTCTTAAAAAATATTTTCTTAACACAGACCAAACAGCGGTTCAGTGCCAGGCACAGGCAACAGCTCGCCACTAAATCCCAATGCGCCACAAGTGCCCGTCGGCATGGCCAGTCAAACTGGACGAGGTGCCAGCGTTGTAAGTACAAACCAATTATTATACATTTTATTGGCCTGAAGTGGCAGAAAACACGGAGAATATTGTTCTGTGAATTTCAAGCAGCTTAAACTTTTAAATAAAGAGTTACCAAGTCCCAAATCAAGAAAACAAAAATTGGGTTGGTGAAAATCAAATCGATATCACGAAAGTTTCTTTGGATTTATGCGTAATTTGCTTGCCTATCAGCTGATAAGTTGTTGGCTCAAGGTTAAAGGTGTGATGTCGTGTGTGTTTGGTTTTTACTGCCCTACACACTTTTTTATCAATGACAGTTTAATCTTCAATGTAAATGATCTTCATAAAATAGATGATAATAGTTGGATAACATGCTTTTATCACGTATGCCTTGGATTGTAAGTAACGTACGCTAAAATCGTAGTTTATTCCCTGTAAATAATGCACTAATACAAATAACATACTAATTTTACTTTAAAAAAAATTACGAAATAACTACCATGGGGGTCAGTCGCCTCGAGGGTAGCCAGTACTCGTCAAGCTGGGCTAATTTGGCGTTCATTCAGATGTACCTCACCCGTATGGGGGGTAAACTGGTAATGTGAACAAGTAATGTAATGTGAACATGTTAGTTTGAAGTGAACTGTCATCCAGTCTTCTAATAGTACGGATTGACATGACAGTTCACTTCAAGCTCACTAAACTTCATCTTACTTTTCATGGTGAGATTTTTGCAGAATAGCACTATTGGTTTAAAGCGATGAAAAGGACAAACTACAATTATATACCGTGCCTGACAACAAATAAGTGTATCCTTGCCACTAATGTGGCGACTTAATAGTCGACCGAGAGCATGCATGGAATGGTTTTGGGCGTTACATGAACTTAGCTCTAAGGTCAAAGTTTGCAACTATGAAAACAAATCTGAACAAATTTTTTTATAATAGTTTTGAGCACTGCCGACTGAAAGGTCCGACAATAAGGTTATAATATTGGTGATCTATTGGAGAACTTGCCACTATTATTAACTACCTAATGTTTTACTTAAAAGTGGTTAGAGTAATCCTTCCAATAATAATACCTAACATAGAAGTATGAACTAACAAGTAACTGTAAATATAACATCCTAACAGGAGCGGGGGTCGAGCAGCGTACCGACCGGCTTAGAAGCGTATATCGTTACAGTACGTGCACGTAATAACTAATGCACTAATTAGACTTACTGGGTGAATCAATGTTGCAACAAAAAAAAAATAGAAAAGTTCCTTGAATTCTTTTGATGAAAACAATAGCTTCTTCTGCGTCACAGTTACTGAAAGAAGTGCCATCTTTTAAAAGGTAAAAAAATTAAATCAAATTATGATATTTTAAATATAATGTTACAAGATTCTTTTGGAGCGTGGCCAAAATCGGAACTAACGCCGCCATCTTGTTTTTTCAATACATTTTAGAAAACAATTGCACAAACGTTTACCAACAATGCCGCCCTGTCAGCGTCATCGAGCGCCAAAAGATCCTTGTAGCAGTGTAAGAGGTGCAATTTACCTACAGTTAGTTCATGAATTGACATGGTTAATTTGAACCCCGGCTTTTAGGTTTTCCGTTCGTCCAATTTTGGTACAAAGCTTCAAAAAAAAATTGCACAGCCTCAGTTCCCTAGGTCCTCAGGTAACATCATGTCGTTACACTTTCAAGTTTTTTTTAATTATATACAAAATCGAAGACGTAAAATAATATTGATTCATCCAGTAGTCTAAAAAGATGCTGGGAAATATTACCGTGGTGTGGTTATTGTGTGCGTGTCTGTACTTGTTACATTGTCTCGTGTCGCCTCGCGCTTCGCCCGCGCTTTCCTTACTAATCTCTTTATAACACCTATTCTCCGAAACTATACTCAAAGGAGACCCAGAGATTTTATTGTGCGATTATCAACTTTATTTCAACTAAATGACAGTTTTGGATAAACAAAATAGTTTTTATGTCTTCTATTAATATCCAGCAAAAAAAAGGGTAGGTAACTGTGTGCCTAATTGGTTATGGATTCAAAGCCATTTTTATAGTGAAAGGTATTGTATTAATTTCAGTAATTCAAGACTTCGTAGTTAATAGAAAGTGGTCTTCTTGTCTTTAAAAAGTGTATATATGAGTGTATGTTCGGTATAACAGAGTGTTGATCGCAGGTGAAGGGTCTACAGTTCCCGGGTTGCCACGACCCGAAATACTGTCGACTGGTGCTGCATCGTTCGAAGCTTCTCATGAAACCGGTCAGTGACAACCCTAGCCACTCCTCCGCCACCTTCGTTACGTCACATCCCTAGCCAGCGGTCGCACTCCCCAAAATTTATTTCTAGCTCGATGTACATATTTTTTTTGTTGGATTATTATTTTATTCTTCTCCCATGATGATTTCTTTTATTTTTGGTTTCTCATTCCACGTACAGTTCACTAGGCTGTTCACATAGATGTGCCAGTTTGTTTTCTCATCAGTCCTCATTTTGCAGCAGTTCTGAAGAGCAGCGGTTTTTACGTTCAGGCCACCGTTTTTTTTTTCGTTGTAGAGGTCCGTTTAGTAGATGTTTCTGATCAGTGTTTCCGAATTATTTTGTTAAGTTTCCACTGTCTCTTTTTGCTAATGTATGTTGCGTTGTCTATTGCACATTTGATTTATTAATAATGTGATGCATGATGATGTCTATGTTACTAACCGATCTAATTGTTCGAGATGATTATATTGTCCGTCATTAATTAAATGTCGGCGTTTATCAATATTTTTTGTAACAATAATGTTCTATTTAGGTGCTGAAACACAAAATCGACAACATCAAAAGGATGGCAGCGCATCCCTCACAACCATTGTGTAAGTGGATGCTGTATTTAAAATAAATAATTTCAGTGCCATTTCAGCAAGCACACATTTCATCATTTTAGGAACTTGGCCAGGGGTAAAAGCCCAGGGTTCACCATGCATCCCCCTGAAATTAACTACTAAATTGAATTGATATTTATAGACGATTACTGAATTTTCTAACAATTTAGTAGCATATTCTCAGCCTAATAAATCTATTTCATTCCGAAAATTCATTCTGACCACGATTATCAATTTATTAATCGTAACTTTGACATGATGCCAATATCATATTTCAGACCTCACGGGTGGCGCGGACGGTTCAGTCCAACTCTGGGAGTGGGGTCACCCCTCCTGTGTATGGTCTCCGCGCGCTCCCGGTGCGTTCGCGAAGGTGACGCGCGTAAGGTTCTCAGACTACGGCAACAAGTTTGCCGCGTCGGATGCTGACGGCAACCTGGCGATGTGGCAGCTGCATCCAGCGCCGCATCAAGCTGGACACCCGCATGCATCGCCCAGGCCATTCTTTGTAAGTTATTTATTATTATTTTAAGCAATTCACACTGTCTTATATGTACATCTGAAGGTCAATTCCCGTTACCAAAAACGTTCAAAATCTAGTCGCAATCTCACCTTAGCGACGGTCCGTGTCTAAACTTATCTAAAATGTAAAGGTGTTTTTGACAGATTGAGATTAGAATGCGTCCGTTCTTTTAATTACGGGAATTGCCCCTCTGTCGTTACTTCAAGAAGTATGGCTGTGTCTTCAGGTTTCTTCAATATACATGGGGGTTTTTACCCCAGATGGGTCCAGAGCGAAGGGAAGAACCCAAAGCCATATTTGTTGATTATTGATGCGTTTTTGTGGAGACTTGCTAAATTGCTGGGTCCCTATAATGTATTTTATTTCTTTTACAGACCCATCAATGTCATAGCAAAGGAATTAGCGATTTCGTGTTCCTCGGTTCCTGCAGTTTAGTAGCAACAGGTGAGTTATTATTATTATAACTATAAGCCTGGAAATATTCTCTTTTAAATGTATTTATTGGTGGGAACGATTTGAAGATGTATTAACCTTTTCGCCGCCAACGTACACAAAACGCAATGCCTCGCCGAGCGCCAAGCTATAAATGTATAACTAAATATATAGTAAACAGTAGTGATGGGGATATCGTCATATCGATGAATAAGATTTGTACGCGTAAAGTTAAGATTTAAAGTTGATTTTACGAATATAAATAAAAACTGATTAAATATTTCCAGATTTGTTTTGTTTCACAGTATCCTTAATAAGAAAAAACAGTATAAATTATGAGTATCAAAGAAACTAATACATAACTCAATTAGAACTATAAGGAATGGGGTACATCTCTATTTGTTTCATGATCTCATTCTTTAACTTCATATCAAGTTATTGGCACTGAGGGCACGTTGAATTCGATTCTGATCAGGGATGGGGTCTATGGTCTTTCTTTCTTCTATTTTTGTTTATTCCTGTGTTTTTTTAATAACTTCAGTTAACGTTTTTTACCGTAGGTATCTAAGTGGCAGAATTTTTAATTGTTTTTAAAGTGTTTTTTGAAATGGAAAGTAACTATATATTTAAATTCTATCACGCTTGTAGCCGTGTACTTATCAAAGCATTGTTTTTTAAGTGTTGTTTCTGTTCTTTTCTTAACTCATGTATTGTATTTACCATAATAGTGTATGGAGTACAAAAACAGTACCTAAATCTACTGTAATTACAGTGCATCTGGAGATACTGGGCTCACCGAACATTTTACATACTTATTGAATTCCTACTCTTTGATGAATAAACATTATTATTATCATCCAGTTAGACATATCTCAGAATTATCTTCTGGTTCAATGTTCTCCACAAAATACTCCGAGTCCGATTCCACACCTTGCAAAATTTTAAGAAGTTCGTCCGAATCAAGTTCTTCACTCATTTTTCTATTTGTTATCAAGTGAAAGAAAGAAAGATGCGTGCGCGCGAATCCGATTTTGTGCTGCACTATGCCAAAGTGACCTTGACAGCCGCACGCCTATGACGTCACTGACCAACTTCTATAGTAGTTCGTGGCACTCGGTGGCGCACAGGGGCATAGACGACCAATTGTTTTGTAGAGATGGGAAAATAACTATCGACAAGAATTGGTAACAACTTTATAATTACGTATCGGCATCTACCTGAAGGTCGAAATTCATCTACTATCCTTTGTAATGAAGTAGATAACTAAGTTCATATTTTATTGACCTCAAATTGTTTTCGATATTCGTAACTTTCTGTATTTATAAATATTTCAATGGTGAAATCAACCTTTCACGGCACATCACTGGCCAACTTGATATGAAGTGATTGGCGTTCTGAGGAAAGTAACAAAATTCGGATTTTCTGTTTTTGCCGATTTTAGGACAAACTAGGGCTTATTTTGTGTAGAAAAATAAAAAACAGGGTAGTAGACAGTGCTATCTTAAATAATAAAATGGAACAAAGCTTTTAATCACAGTAAATTTATTTTAATAAGATAAAAATTAACAACTTCTATAGAAGTTGTGGCGCTGGTGGCACGAAAATCCCGAACTTCTATAGAAGTGCTTGGCGGTGAAAAGGTTAAGGTATTAACTTGTTTTGGTTTTTGTCATTTCAGCTGGACATAGCTCCGAGAGTAAAAACGTTGCCATATGGGACACATTGATGCCCACCAAGAAAGCTTTAGTGGTTTGTGAGTATGATTTTTTAATTGGTTATACTACTTATTTTTTCTGTAGGCTGTATTTTTTTTTGCATTATTTGTGGTAATGCATCACTGTAAGCCAGCACAACCTTGAGAAATCTCATCTAACGCGAAGCCACTGAGGTTATTATTTGTCAGCTAATATGGGCGAAGTGGTAAATCCTAATCCTGTTTTATTATCTGTGAAGTAATACCATCTACCTAAATCTAATAAAAATGTTTGTACAGTCCATTCGCAGTTATTTTACCTGATTTTGCATCACTGTCAATATCACAGTGATCTGTAATCTCATGACAATAAGGTTGATATTGGGTTGCTGCAACTGTCAAGTATGTCTAAATCATAGTGATATTAATTGTTGTTGTAATAAGGTTACTCTTGGGTTGAAACTATTAAAAAAATTTTTCACTGATAGAAAGCTACTTATTGCCTAGTGCAATAAGATACATTTTATGCTAAACAAGAAATTGCTAAGTCTCGGTCAGAATCTAGTGACATACGTACAACATGCGTGTATTTGCCCATAGCGTGGACGTGTCACGAGGGCGGCGCCGCATGCGTGGTGTGGGCGGGGTCCCTGGGCGCCCTCGTGTCGTGCGGACGGCGCGGCGACGTACTCGTGTGGGACTTGCGCACGCGCGCAGTCAGGCATCGTCTGCACGCGCACCATGCGCCCATCAAGTGCGTCGCGCTGTCGCCCAGGGAGGACTACTATGCTATTGGAGCCGCTGATGGAGACATCAAGGTATAATAATACCAGCCTGTTACTTTCCACTGCCTATATGCCTCTTTTCTCATACAGAGAAGTCACAAAAGCATTGTAACCCCGCTTGTTCAATACGGGTTGTGATTCCAGACTTAAATTGACTACAAGGTATAGTTCTTTACCTTGAAGTCAATATAATGCATTTCACGAGCGCCCGTCGTGTGGCTCTTACAACTGTACAAGGATCATTTGGCGCGTGGTAAAAATCTAAACTAACGTTGTGTCTTCTCTTTTTCAATACAATTTTATAAATGTTTACCAGCACCGCCCCCCTGCCAATGTCATCAAGCGCCAAAAGGTCCTTGTAGCACTATAATGTCATTGGAATTATTGAAGCGCGTTCGTGAAATGTAACTGATGCTGCTAGCTTTCTTTTGGTCCGCCTACAGCTCTCAATTGATTTTTCAACAACCTCTTGTCCTACTACGTCTTTTCTTTCATAGTCCATTGACTATGGATTCATAGAAATAGGATCTATTTCTGTGGATTGAACAGATAACGCAGTAACTTTATCTTCTATGCTGGAGGGGAAAATCTGCTAATTTGTGTCAGTGAAGCTGTGTGGAATGGTGGTTCTTCCATCTTGTCGAAAGAACAAAATTTACCTGCAATACTACCTTAATTCCCCAGGTCTTCTCGTTAACGACGCATCAGTTGCTGTACACATTCGCTGGGGAACACGCCAGGAGTTCCTTCTTCAAGCACATCGGCCAGGGTGTCACGCAAATACATATCGGTATGTATCGTTACTTCATTACTTTAATATCCTTTTCTTTCACATCGCAACATCTAAGTTATAAAAATAAGCCACAAATCCACGATTAAGGGGTTTCTTAATCGTGACTTATTTTGTAGGCTATAATACGCCCCCGTGATATAATTTCTGCATATTTTTCTTAATAAATTGTTCCTGAATTCGACCCTAAGGACCAGTTCTCGGAGCATTTTAAAAAATAGTTTTTCCTAGTTAGGCAATCCTGGATACTTGTTCAAAAAAAGTCATGTGACTACTGTTTATCTGCAGACAACGCCGGCCGCCTGTTCTCGTGCGGCGCGGACGGCACGATGAAAGTGCGGAAGTTGCCGGAGCGAGACTCGCCGCTGCCTCATCAGCCGCAGTATTAACGCACGCAAGTGACGTCAATACACGGTACGTACGACTTGAACAGACATAACGGATGTAAAAAGACGCTTAACGAAGCCAAGGCAATTATACTCCCCTTCATTATGATCATGGTCTTGTACTGGACCATACCTGTGAACCTTTTGGCTTTTTGAAGGTCAAAATTCCAACTTTTTACTTCACGAAACCAAGTTTTAAATATTATAACATAACTTTAAATACCCCACAATTCGTGCACCGTTGCAAGAACCCATACGCTCAATGTTTGGGTGCGGTAAATTGGCCGCTGCAGTGATTTCTCACACCAAAAGTAAAAGTAATTTCCCAGCAATAATGTTTGCTCAATGGTAATTAGTTTGATTTATTGAACGCGTAGAATAACGGCTATGTGATAGGTCTTTTTACACCTTGTATATCGCGTAACTGTTCGCTGTGTAGTGACACGAATTTATCTTTGTTATAGGCAGGCGAGACGCAGTATAGAGCATAATCTGATCCGGCGCGCCGCGTCTAGCCTTACGCCCCCTTGTGATGTACCTATTTATCGTTGTTGCTATTCAAATGTTACGAGTATGATGATCATTATACGCCGTTAGACTAGTCACTGAGTAGGCGATGTTGTATCTTATAATGTATTTAAAATGTTAATGAATCTTTAGTTATTTCTAGTGTGAAATATTCGCTATTTGTATAACTTAATAAAAACATGTCCTAGATAAATATATAATTTATTTATTAGCACTCGCTGTCAGTCGACCGGCTGGAGCCGCGGCAGTGGCCTAAGTCGCGCCGCATACACAGCGCGCGGCGCGGCGGTAGGGAGTACGTTAGTGTAACATTATTATATGATGTGGTGTATTTTTAGTGTAAAGTGCAATAACTAACTCGATGCTAACTTATGAATCCGACTACTGACGACGTCGAAGCCTTTACTAGATAACAGTTTAGCTCTTTTAAACGATTTAGCTTATGATATGAGTGCATATAACTTGTTGGCGCATAATAAAATATGATTTATTAAATACATAGGTATTTATCGATCTATCTCTATATAAATCGTCGTTGGCTTACTGTAATATGTTTAAAACTATTTAATCGCGTGGCTCGTACGCAATGGCAATCGGTCTGCATCGTATTTCATATAACATTATTATACTTAATCCCCCTTATATGGCACCTCATGTTTCTAGTAGTAGGTATTATATAGTTATCTAATATGTATTCTATATATTGTGATGTATTCGAGATTATATGTTCATGTTATTTTTAAAGCAATATTTTGTTCCATGAAAGCATTTCTAAACGAAGCAATAAAATTATAAATATCGAATGTTTTGTGCACTTTCCTGTGCTTTATTTTAACAGTATTATATGTTTATGGTGAGGGAAATAACAAAATTCTTTTAGAATCAGTATATCCTGCAATGTGTTCTATATCTAAACTGCGCTTGTGATACATACAGTGATAAACTAAACAAAATATAGCAATTTTCCAATATATTAACAAAAAAAAACTATGGTAATCTTAAATATTATTTTATTTATGTATATTTTCAAATTTATTTATTGTTGAATTAGTGAAATCTAGCAACATTACTTACACTCCCATGTATCGTACTAAAACGTTACTAATAATCACTACCTAATAGCAAATAATTCATAATATTGATGTTAGTCATATTATTAAATCCGTTGACTAAATATAAAATGTTTGTTTAAATGAAACCCTATTCTGAGTGAAATAAAAGACATTGGTTTCGTTGTTTTTCTTTGGTTAACTATTTTTAATATTGTTTAGGTTAATGACTGAACACCAAAGTTTATTCTATCGAACATAATTGTATAGCTGCTACATAACATATGAAATTCAATATAGTAAGTTACCAAATTTAGGCTTTATGAATGAAATTCGCACAATAAACATGGTATGCAAGGGAAATATATAGAATAGTTCTAATAAAATTGGTGCGATGCACCGGTTATAACTATAACACCTGTTCAATAAGTCAATTGTTGTCAAATCAATGGCTATAAGATTACATTCTAAACATCTATATTGTAGCCGGTGGCTGTTTCCTCCAGCTATCACATTACGTGTCGTTATATGTGATGTGTACGTGTAAATTGAATCTATTTGGAATCATGTTGATCACATCGCATCGTATCAAACACGAGTACTGTAAAACGCGCAAACCTACAAGGATTGCTTCATATCGCTTCGCTTATCATACGTACCTATATTAATGTTGTTGTACCTAGGTACGCCACAACCCTGTTTTGTTAGGGGAACCACATTTCAAATGAGTTGTAATTCACTGCACTTGTTACGATATAATAGTTGAATGAACAATGTTCAATGCTTATTTTGTTTTATTTATGAAGGAAACATTTAAAATAAAGTTTAACTCATAATTATTGTTTTATTTCGGCGCCAAATACTATAAAATTTATTTTAGAATACATAAGTGGGTGATGATTGATTTTTATAATATTAAAGATTATCGTAGGACGTACAATGAAAGAATGAAGGGGGTTCAACAATAATTTATTAAAATAAGACAAGTGAGGGGAATCGAAGATAAAAATACTATATTTTAAATATACTATGAAGTTGTCAGCACAGAAGACACTTAAACCACACACATTTTGAGTGCTTTATTGTGAACTTGTGGCTGTGTGCAATCTACTTATATTTATTTGAAAACTGTTTAAGACGAACATCACACTGCACCGCGCTCCGTCGCTTAGCGTGAGGCGGCTATAGCAAACAATCTGCAGATTGTGTTTTCAATACTGACTGATACAATATTAAATCCGCCTCGCGATACGCGATGGAGCGCGTTGCAGTGTGATAATCGCCTTACCCTTGAGCAACACTGGCACGGCTCAATATTATCATACCAACCAGAAGTCGTCCAATGAAGGACGTTGCGGTTATGTATTATTTAGAAACATCAACAAACAAACAAAAAAACAAACACAAAGTGAAATGTGGGTAAGTCAGGTTCCTCTGACAGCCTCATATCATAAGAATATATAGATAAATAATATATATAAGCATCGCCAACACATGAAAGCACAGCACGCGAATAAAGCCTACCATGTTACTACAAGAATCACATTGCAGTATAGTACACACAATACTATACTGCATTGTTCATATTATTTTAGCATAGAGAACATTATAACGTTAATGTTTTATTCATTAAATAAGTTATATACGATGTTTGGACTAAGTATAATGTCTTTTAACATAAACAATTATTTAAATAACTTCTTGTCGACATCGCTCGCTTTAATTCCCAAGTAATCTGTGACGAACTTTAATGCATCATCCTGATTTAAAGTACGTTTTCCTATCGGATTTTCTAAGAACAATGTAGCTGATCTTATTCCATTCGCGATATTAATAAATTTGCAAAACGGGCTAGTTTTAGATTCGCAATCTTTAGGTTCATTTGGAGAAGCAATCAAAGTTTTAGAATTTAAATTGGTAGTATCTTTTACCTCGACCCCATTACACCATAATGTAAACTTCATACCATAGAGACCAAAGAGAACAGTAACCTCATGGTAAAGGTTCTCTAAAGTTATAAACTTATTCATTTTATCCTTAAGTATAAGACTACCTTGCTTACTCGAGACACCAAACCGAGGCGTCAGATCTTGTAGAACAATATTCGCCCAAGGGTTCGCGGGCAGTTCTACCTCCTTCCTCCAAGTTATAACTAACTTTAGCAAAGAACCTTTTAGTTCTTGCGTCTCTTCAATGACTACAGGCATAGACGGCTTGATCTGTTCAATCGGGATCAGAGGCCCTTTCACTGTACTCTCAATAAACTCACGATGCAAGTTTATGATACGCACAATATCGCTAGACTTGTTAACAGAGAAGTAAATGTTGACATCATCCGTCGGTACTAAGTGGGCTTTCTTCCGTAACTTTTGAACTCTATTTATTATCTCTCTAGAAAAACCTTCGTCAAGCATATCCTGATCGGGAGTAACATTGAGAAGAATCAATACATCATTATCACTATGCGCTTCGTATTGATCGTTGCCTTCAGCCTGGAATATGATTCTCACTTCAGAGACATCAATGCGATGTCCAACTAATTCAATAAATCCATCTGCAATAAGTTTTTCGCATTGCTGGTTGTTAAGGTCCTTCAAACCTTTAGTGACAGCTTTAAAATCGCCTTTCAATCTTGTCCCAAGAAGTTTATGATCTGGCTCTGCTCTCAGTGTAATGCCATACTTTTCTTTGTCGCTTGTTAAGTGCAATTTCTTAATATTCAATTCTTCTAGGACATATCGCTCCAAGGATTTCACATCATCCAAGTAAATAGGGTCACGGTGAATGACAACCATTTCTGGCAAAGGATACTTGATCGGTACTGTTTTCCTGTCTCTAACGACTCTCCCCAATTCGATCACAGCTTGCATTCTTTGAACAGCCCTTTCTATATCGTTGTCTACTAATTCTATCTTGGGATCTGATATCATGTTGAAGTGAACACTCTCGAGTGAATCACCTGGCAAAAGTTGTCGAAGCGTCTTGTACATCAGTTCTGTAAGGAAAGGGGTGAAGGGTGCCATCACTCTTACCATATCGGATAAAACACCAAATAAAGTATCTAAAGCGACCTGACAGTCTTTAACACCACTCTCTCCCTTCAACCTTTTCCTGTTCATTCTTACATACCAGTTGGTGAGATGATCAATAAACTTGGTCAACCTCGGTACAACAGTATACAATCTATACGCCGCCATCTCTTTTTTCACAAACTGGATCAGAGATTGCGTAAACGATGTAATCCACTTATCCATTACGTTTTCTCTTACTGCCTTTTCGTTAAACCTATAGTCGATTTTATCCTCTTGGACGATTCTTTCAACATTTTGCATTAGGAATCTAAAAGCATTGTACCACGGAAGAAATACGTCTTTAATGATATCCCTGACACCTTCTTCTTTAAATCGAAGATTCTCTGCTTTAACCACTGGAGAATTGACGAGATAAAGACGTAAAGCATCAGCGCCGTATTTCTTAACTACTTCTAGAGGATCAGGATAGTTCTTCTTTCTCTTTGACATTTTTTGACCATCAGAAGCTAAAACTAAACCATTTGCAATCAAGTTCTTAAACGGTGGTTTCTTGAATAGTGCTGTCGATAAAACAATGAGAGTATAAAACCAGCCTCTTGTTTGGTCGATACCCTCAGCAATGAAATTAGCTGGGAATACGTCTTCGAACTCCTTTTTGTTTTCGAATGGATAATGGCATTGCGCGTACGGCATAGAGCCTGACTCAAACCAACAATCAAATACTTCAGACACCCTTTTTAGTGGCGGTTGCCCAGGTCGTGATGATGGGATCTCCAAATGATCAATGCTTTCCCTATGCAAATCTTTTATTTCCTTACCAGTCAAAGCTTCTAACTCCGCAATGCTACCAACACAAACTACCTCCTGTCTGTCGCTCGAAATCCATAAAGGAATTGGTGTACCCCAGTACCTATTACGACTAATAGCCCAATCACGAGCTTCTTTGAGCCAATTTTTAAATCTCTTCTCTTTCACATATTCAGGTACCCAATAGGTTGCTTCACAAGATTTCAAGAGTTCTTGACTCATATTTTCAACCCGAACAAACCAAGAAGGCACCGCCTTGTAGATGAGTGGAGTTTCTGAACGCCAACAAAATGGGTAGCTATGCTTAACTTGACCTAATTGGATAAGTCTGTTGCGAGTCTTCAAATTAGCAATAATGTTTTTGTCGGCGTCCTTGACATGTTGTCCCAAGAAATCTTTGACTGGCTCCATAAACCTACCACTGGGATCGACAGGACATATAATATCCTGATCCCGAGTAATGACGCCTGCTGCTAGACAAACCCTAAAATCGTCTTCACCAAAGTATGGTGCTTGATGTACAATGCCAGTACCGGAGTCGTCCGTCACGTAACTATCAACCAGCACTTGAAACGCGTTAGGACATTGGTTTACAAAGTAATTAAATATAGGCGTATACTTTATTCCTCTAAGTTTCTCTCCAGCAAACTTCTCAAGAACATCAAAGTCTTCAACATTTTTGAAAACAGCAGGGAATCTTGTTTCTTGGATAACATAACAAGTACCAGTGCTCTTTTCTTTTACTTTTAAATAAATTAGTTTTGGATTGACACAAAGTGCTAAGTTGCTGGGGAGTGTCCATGGAGTGGTGGTCCAAGCGAGCAATGAGAACCCTTCAGCTGTAGGGAATGACACTACAACTGCAGGGTCTACAACATCCTTGTAGTTCTGTCCAGACTCAAAATTGGACAGAGGGGTGGAGCAGGCTGTGGAGTAAGGCATTACTTTCACACCTTGATACACCAAGCCTTTGTTGTACAGCTCTTTGAATACCCACCAAATAGACTCCATAAACCAAGGGTAAAGGGTTTTATAATCATTCTTGAAATCTGAAATAAACAATTGATATTTACCAATAACATAGTAGACACAAAATTAAGGCAAAGTAAATTTTTTTGTGTAGCCGACTCACCAATCCAGCGACCCATTCGCGTGATGATCATCTCCCAATCATCAGCATACTTCATAACAATTGAACGACATTCTGCATTGTATTTGTCAATGCCCATTTTCGCAACATCTTCTGGACCTTTGATGCCCAACGCTTTATCAATTTCAAACTCTACAGGAAGTCCATGACAATCCCAACCAAATCGTCTTTCTACGTGATACCCCTATAAGTACAATTTAACAATGTTATAATATTGATCTTTTTCTTAGAAAGTTCCAGCATTAAATTCTTCAGCAAAAGATTGCCTCAAGCCTTAGATGTTTGCATGTTTTACTTAGCACATTTTATGGGGGCTGCACTAAGGTAGCCCGCAAATTTCAAATTTTCTTATGTTTTTTGCAAGTCAGTGTCAAGTTGTATGTTGATTAAAATATGGTTTGCAACAAATATGACTTTACAGAATTATAATCATTTGAATCAGCAATACAACTCCTTGAGTTTGAATTGGCCTCAAATTTCATGATTTCATTAAATAGTCATTCAATATGAACATAGAGAGTTGTATTAATACTTTTTTTTTAATTATAAAAAAATTGTTTGTCTGTAAAGTCTGTTTACGGACGATAATTTTACGTGATAACGTCATAAGAAAACATCAGATAGATGCGTTACAAGCCGAATGCCTAGGCCGATCGTGCCTCTCTATCGCTTATTCCGCGGTCTCGCTTGCACACTCGGCTCAGGCGGAACGTGACAATGAGTCATGCTGTTTCGTGCATGTAGGGTTACCATTTAGAATTTGAAAAGTCCTGACAACAAGCCTGACATTTCAATAAAAGTCTGGACATTTTAGTCACAAAATCCAAACATTACCCACATAGTTACAGTATTATGGTAGGCATGGTAGCAGACGCTCGCGAGGGGAGGTGGGAGGTTGCGGGGTGAGCGGAACAAAAAAAAAAGTGCGCTGAAAAATATAAAAATTAATACCTATACCAGAAACTAGCATTCAGTTTGATTATTTTACGTAAAACTATTTATATTTTGAAGAATATTTGATGTTTGAACTAGTTTATTGTTTGATCTCGTTAAGTTGATTTTTAAAGAAGTATATTTTGGTTTTAGATGAATGAGAAGTTAATAATATATTACAACTTATTTGGTATTTTTATTACTCGTATTCCATCTGAGTCAAAAAATCCAGACAAATTAAAGAGCCGGACACACGCACAATGGTCCATTTGAGGGACTAAGTGCGGAAACCAAACCCATAACATAGAACATAAAAGAGCCGGACAAAAGTCTAGAAGTCCGGACATGTCCAGACAAATCCGGATGGATGGCAACCCTACGTGCGTGCAGCAGGTAGGTGTTCGATTTATAAGATGTTATCACCTCAAAAAGAAACAGGCTAAAAACATAAGAAAAATTTAATTCAGTGGGTTACCCAGTGCCTTACATACTAAAAATATTGTTAATAGTGTGATACCTGTTGGTGCGCATATCTGGTGACAACGTCCTTGATAGTTCCAGCAAGGATATGGCCATAATGTGGAAGTCCAGTTGCAAAAGGCGGCCCATCATAAAAAGAATACCTGTAAAATAAACAAGAATGTATGTATAGGGATGATGGTTAATATTAGAAATTTTCTTTTGGAGTTTTTAGACTTTCAATATATTTTTGTGTCCAAAAAAAAAATTGTCAACATTTCTATTCTCTTTAGCCCAAGTGTCCCAATTAACTATATTTTCAAAAAGATGAATATATTGAAAGGGCTCAATACTGAAACCCTTGTGGTTATTGCTTCCGAGAATTCAATGAATTTCATTTAAAATCTTGACTAGCAAAAGTATTAATAAAAATTGTTTCTGTGTGCGAGAATGCAGCTAGAGCATTACTGAGCACTTACACATACAGAAACAATGTGCATCTAACGCACACGATTAAAACCAACCCACCCACCATTGTGGGTTATTACATCTATACACCTATGATGAATCAGACAACTTGTTTTGGGCCATCTGGCACTTAGAGCATGGGTTTTAAGATATATATTAATACATTTATTAATTGATAATGGCTGATTAAAATTTTAAACTGTTTTTACCCAAATTAAAACCAAAAATATTTAAAATAAATGTGAAAGTTTAGAAAGATTTTGGTCAGTGGGTTGTCTTAGGGGGATGTTTGTTACTCAATTGGATTTGAATGAAACTTGGCTCACAGATAGGCTATGTCATGGATCAACAAAATAATAAAAGTGTTTTTTTTTTTTTCACTTTGACAGTGAAGCCACAAGTAAATGGTTTCAATGGATTTATATTTAAGTTTAGGGTGTTTAGGCTAATAAAAGACTAATCTTTTCTATGGCTAATCATTTAAGTGACAGATTTATCAAGCAATAATTGTGACCCCTGCCTTAGATGTGCTGCACCAAAATTATTTTTAGATGGCTGCATTACCTACATTTAATTGTGACCTCAATACATGTGCTGGGTGAACTCTCTATCTACAAATCATTTATATTGGCCTAGGCTACGCGTCTAACTTACAAGAAAGCCGTTACAAAAAACGCATGGAACTGCCTTATGGAGTGTGGAATGTACCTGTTGGCTCAACTGGGACGTCCACAGTCCATGGCCATGATTTAATAAATAACACACATAAAATTAAAATACCACAAGCCATAATAAAATCAACATTTATCAGAAGAAATTTAACTTGTCGTAAAATAAGCGAACCTTACCTGGGTTTATTTTTTGACTGTTTCAAACAACTGTGAAATGCATCGATTTCTTTCCAAAACCTTAAAATTTTCTCCTCTTCCTTAGGGAAGTCAATATTCTCAGGTACTCTGTTCACTTTTAGGGCCATGGTAATTTTTATAACCTTTTCAATTTTACCACGCCATCACACAAAACGACACTTCGACACACACAGATAAAAGAAAAAGAAACGTCATTTTTTACACTATTTTACACACACGCGCATGTCGCAACAACGAAAAACTACGCACACGACAACGGATCATAACGTCAACATGAATGAGCTGGCAACAAAATATGCCATTGCCAAGCTACAACGGATTGCATCAACCTCAAGAATTTCGCAACATTTCATCATCATAAATTATAGGCCTATGGTTTCGTAGGTTTCGAACCTAATATATTACTAAGCCAAAACAAGTAAGCTAAAGCTAACTAAGCCTAGACATTATATAATCAAAGCCTATGCCGTATGTCTGTCACAAGGCTGAATCTTTGTAACTTGTAATCTAATCCTTTGGTCCGCCAAGTCTTGGCGGACGAAAGGATTAGATTACAAGTTAGAAAGATTCAGCCTTTACACTCTTATACACTGTCCATCGCAGCTGTACGTATGTACAGACGCCAGCACATCAACCTACACCTAACTGTCAAATTTTCCCAATCAACATTGAACCTTATGCTTTAGCGATAAAGTTGAAAATCTATTACAGAAATCTGACAGATTGTAGTAGGTTGATGTGCTGGCGTCTGTACGTCCAGCACCAGGGTGCGCACATCCAGCGTGCTAGTAGATGTAATCGAACGAATTAAATGAGCGCACGTGTTTTATTGATAATGCTACCAGTTTGATCAATGATAAAGATGTTGTCAGCAGCAGCAGAAGAGAGGAAAACAAATAGGAACAGGTTTTGGATGAAATAAAAATATCATAACCGTGCAGAGTATACGCGCGAGCGGTTTCATCATACGATGTAATCGCCTCGCATCGAGCAACGGTGCTCGAGCAACGCAAGCGATGACAATAGGACGGCGCCTTTATCTCCACGATGTTCGCGGTGGTGGGGGCACTCGCTTGATGCAAAATTGATTTTGACATTGGCAGAATAGTCGACATCGGCTTTACTTGCCATAATTAAAAATAGAAATAGAAATAGACCGTTCAAATCCAGCAAGTAAATAATAATAACGACGTACGTCGAACCTATTGTTGTTTTTGTCGTGCATCATTCATGACCTTGGCGAGACGTACAGCCAAATGGACCGTGTTTAAGAGGCTTAAATACGAGTACATAAAATTATATCGACAATAATTGCCATAAAGAAAAAGATCCTAAAGTAAATAAATAAATAAGACTAGACCTCGACACTAAGGGTGCGTTTCGAGTTAGGAATGTAATCGATATAATCGATTTGGCCGTGCCGAACCCGAGCGTGCATATATTTAACCTTCTCTATAAACCGAATTAGCGTTTAGCACGCTCAAATCAATTATATCGATTACATTCCTAACTCGGAACGCACCCTAAGTTTGACAGTGACCACAACAGTGACAGTAACTCATGTGACTAGAAAAGCCAATACTCAGTGAGAAAAGCAATAAAAAAGTTATTAAACGTCAAAACATGATAATTTTGGGAGATTAATTTCAGATTTTCTGTACATTACAGTTGGTTTTGGGTTATAATTTTTTAATTTCAGTTAGCTATAATGGATTGCCACTGGATGAAAATATCGCCAAGGTGATACGGATACTAAGACAGTATTTTGTGTGTTTAATTCTTGCACTAACATAAAGTTGTATTTGGATTTCTGTTGCAGTTTGAGCAAGGGTATTGGTATTATCAATCAGCTCGATGAATCGAGATTCGAACAATTCCTTCGCCGTATTGTAGCGAAACTAACACATCAGAGCACAGAAATATTTACAGACGATGAAAGACTGAAGCTGGAAAAAATATTTGGCATTGAACAAGAAAACTTAATTATGAGCATCAAAATACTACAATACATATTTAAAAGAATGTTAAAGTACATTTTTATGCCCATCGATTTAAAAAACGATCTCAAAACCATTGGAGTGAACAATGAAAAGGCTGATTCCATAGTTAAAGTTTGGTCAGCAGAAACGAGAACCACTCTTAATGAACTTGGTTCTACAACTAATGAGACTAATGAGTCTTTAAAGTTCTCATGGAAATTAAATGCTGAGTTAAGTTCAGACTATCGAAAAAAGTGCAAGATTCCCAAAGCATACTTGTCACTTAAAAGAGAAAGGAATGAAACTGAAATAGAATTGACTCATCCCGAGCTGTATTCAATATTTCTTCAATTTGAATCCATTCAGAATGAACTAGATAATTTAATAACATAATTAATTTTATTTGGTAAAAGTTTTCTTAATTTTTATAAAAATCAAAAAAATCAAAATCAAAATATTTTTATTTCACATAAACCAACATGGGCACTTATGAAATGTCAGATGCTAGGTGCACGGTTCCAATTGGTCGTTTCCTATGGAGAAGAACCGGCAAGAAACTCCATGGTTACTCTTTTAAAAAATAATTGGCTTTTACAATGTTTTCAAGTTACAGTAGGTATGGGAGACAAAGACAAAGAAGTATATTTTATGGCGATGAATGATCAAATTGAATGTGGTGGTCTGTGATGGACCAATTTACAAAAGCAATACCAGTATAAATATTGTTGTTAGGGTAGAAATAAAAACTTGCAAGGACTTTTTTTTTGTTTTTAGCTTTTCTTTATGTTAAAATCAGGAATAAAGGTTAGCATAAATCTTGATTGATTGATTCCTGATGTTTATGATTTTTAGATAATGAGAAGTTTTAAAAAAAACATTGTGATGTATGATGTTAAGTAATATATTGCTCCATAATGATTGTTATTATAATTTTGTAATATTTGTTTATTTAGTTACTTGTAAATAATAATATGTCTATTAACTTTATGTAATTCTTAAATAAAAATGTTTTTATAAAAATACATTAAATCTTTTCTTAAAAGACCCCTGCCTATATCCACATATATAATCTATATTATATCCAGAAATACCTATTTGTTACCTTTATAATATAATATAATTCTGATGAGATATTTACCTAATTATTTTACAATAGACTAAGAGTAGCAGTCCCGACAAACATTGTCCTGCCCGAATGCAGCGCCACCTAACAGATCCAATTGTATAATCTAAACCATCCAGGCAGGACCCACTCAAACTAAAAATTTCATCAAAATCGGTCCAGCCGTTTAGGAGTTCAGTGACACACACGTACAGAAGAATTATACAGGGTGTAATTGAATTCATGAGCATCCTTTTAAGGGGTCATTGTAATCATCATTATGAACAACTTTTACTATGGGACCAAACCTGAAATCGCGAAAAAAAAATCAGCTTTTCCCTACATTTATGTTCGCGTAACTCGTCAAAATGTAGGGAATAGCTGATTTTTTTTTCGTGATTTCAGGTTTGGTCCCATAGTAAAAGTTGTTCATAATGATGGTTACAATGACCCCTTAAAAGGATGCTCATGAATTCAATTACACCCTGTATATACAAAGATATGGATATAAAGATAACCCATTTTGTTTCTAGGTAGTAACTAGCTGCCCGGCGCGACTTCGTTCGCGTGGTGTCCTACTAATACCCCCTACCCTACTCCTACCAATCCTACACCTGCCCTTCTCCTACCTTACTCCTACCCCTTCCCTACCCCTTACTCCTACCCTACTCCTAACCTACTCCTACCGTACCCCTACCCTACTCCTACCCTACCCCTTCCCTACTCCTACCGTACCCCTAGCCTACTCCTACCCTAACCCTTCCCTACTCCTACTGTACCCCTACCCCTACCCTACTCCTACCCTACCCCTTCCCTACTCCTACCGTACCCCTACCCTACTCCTACCCTAACCCTTCCCTACTCCTACTGTACCCCTACCCCTACCCTACTCCTACCGTACCCCTACCCTACTCCTACCCTACCCCTACTCCTACTCTACCCCTACTCCTACCCTACTCCTGCCGTACCCCGAGCCTACTCCTAGCCCTGTCATTTGCGTTTTGTTATTCCAAGTCTGATTCTTTTTTTTTTTTTTTTTTTTTCTGATTTTTTTAGTATCTTATGTCCGTCTCCTGGCTCTAAGCTACCTCCCTACCAATTTTCACCCAAATCTGTTCTGCCGTTCTTGAGTTATAAGTGGTGTAACTAACACGACTTTCTTTTATATAATATATAGACTAGCTGCCCGGCGCGACTTCGTTCGCGTGGTGTCCTACTAATACCCCCTACCCTACTCCTACCAATCCTACCCCTGCCCTTCTCCTACCTTACTCCTACCCCTTCCCTACCCCTTACTCCTACCCTACTCCTACCCTACTCCTAACCTACTCCTACCGTACCCCTACCCTACTCCTACCCTAACCCTTCCCTACTCCTACTGTACCCCTACCCCTACCCTACTCCTACCGTACCCCTACCCTACTCCTACCCTACTCCTAACCTACTCCTACCGTACCCCTACCCTACTCCTACCCTAACCCTTCCCTACTCCTACTGTACCCCTACCCCTACCCTACTCCTACCGTACCCCTACCCTACTCCTACCCTACCCCTTCCCTACTCCTACCGTACCCCTACCCTACTCCTACCCTAACCCTTCCCTACTCCTACTGTACCCCTACCCCTACCCTACTCCTACCGTACCCCTACCCTACTCCTACCCTACCCCTACTCCTACTCTACCTCTACTCCTACCCTACTCCTGCCCTACCCCGACCCTACTCCTAGCCCTGTCATTTGCGTTTTGTTATTCCAAGTCTGATTCTTTTTTTTTTTTTTTCTGATTTTTTTAGTATCTTATGTCCGTCTCCTGGCTCTAAGCTACCTCCCTACCAATTTTCACCCAAATCTGTTCTGCCGTTCTTGAGTTATAAGTGGTGTAACTAACACGACTTTCTTTTATATATATAGATATAGATATGGTAATCGTAGACCATGCACAGTAAAGAAAACCGGCTAGTTGGGATTTGGGGTGAATATTTGCACAGTATTGCGTGACTCACTCAAAAACTGTTGACTTTGTTATTCAAATAGCAAAGTCACTTGAAACATCATAAATCTTTTCATTATGAGATCCGGTATCACGACAACTCGACCCCGACCTTGACCACAACAAGTTGATCGTAATAACTAAGCTAGGGCACCCCGACCAATTTGGGGCGGGTGGATCACAGAATCGAAAAATATTTTATTAGAAACTCTTATACCTATTATACTTTTGAGAGACCTATCCAACGGAATAGACGAGTAAAAACATCATCCCCACTTTACGTATGTAAGGGATAAAAAAGTTAAAAAAAGGTTATTGTTAGGCGTGATTTTTATGTATTAACTGCCAAATTACAGCTTTTTAGTATCATGGGTCCCTGAGTTAAACCGCGGACAGTGACAGATGGACTTGGTGAAACTATAAGGGATCCCTGTTTGATTACGGAACCCTAAAAAGATAAGGTCCGATTAGTTAGGTACTACAAATCTTGTCCCGGGTCAAATGGCGTGAACAGGGAGGCAGGGGTGAATCGGATTGGGACAAAACTTTGAAAGAGTGATTATTGCCAACAAGGGCGTTAAATTATTCAATATAAACGTGGGTATCTTTTTTAGTTACCTACAACGTTATTTATTTTTTAAGTTTTGTTCGACTCACCCCCGCAACCCTATTCAGTGAATAGGGATGCGGGGGTAAGTCGAACGAAACTCGAACGAAATGGGGTGAATAGTATTCACCCTGAGAGTGACAATAATTACCAACCAGACCAATACCCATTGTGTATACGCCACTGGCCCTGGAGACGTCAAGACTATTATACCTTGTTTGGAGCATGGTCTTTCAAGTTTTACGCTCTCTATATAATTTTGATGTAAAGGTAAAATCGTAAACATTATTATTTTCTATGTTAATGGAAAATTAATTTAGTTGTCTCTTGTTTAAAAATAATTATTAAGGTTTTTCTTTACATAAATTAATAAACGGTTTCCGTTTGGATGTCGTTTGATGATCGATCTAATTATGGGATTTTTAAATTTTGAACTTGGTAACCCTAGCCTATCCATACGTCAGAGGTTTTGGCAGCCCGCGGGTGAACTATTTTCTTCATTGTTGACCTTTCCTAAATCTTAGGTGTAATTATTTCATCATTAGACGTACTCTGGCTGCACCCTTATTATCTAGTATACATATTTAGTCAAAGTTTCGGCGATGGACTCCGAAGATGACACAAAGGATGATGTGGATTCTGGGAATGAGTCTAGCGGAGACGATGTCGACTTTGCAATGGACGTTGAGACACACAGTACACGGGAACGACAAACGGAGCTTGAGGAATATCGATATGAGGTGTTATCTACGGAGGAAATCGTCCAGCACATGGTTGACTGCATCAAAGAAGTGAACACTGTTGTCGAGGTCAGTATGTTAGTGGTAAACAATGGACTAATCGAATGGGGTTACTCGTACACTGTCGTTCTTCCATAGGTTCTTTTGTGTCGCATTCCAATTTATTTGTGTTCGATATGGTGAAACGTTATGTGTTACCTTGTTATGGCTACCAATAAAGTTGGGTAATGCTCTCTGCTTGAGTAAAATACTGTTGTTCCACAAACCTAATTTCCTAAAGTGTAGATAAAAATCATTTCACCTTGTTATTTATGTTGCCATATCTACAATGCAATATTGCATGTTCATAGTAATAAATAAAAATCTGAGTTGAGGGAATAGTTACATATTATGAATGTATGAAAATAAAGTAACAAAGGTTTCCTTGAAGTAGGAGGAATGAGTCATAACACTGATGACTGCTTGGATGATTATCTGATGCTAACACAGTTTTCTGTTTATGTATAAATATGTAGGAGTAGAATACAACAATAATATTGTCAAATATTTTGATTACAAACAAAATGCTTGTTTGGCATGTCCCAAATGTATGATAAGGTTAATCACAAATGTTTATGCCAGGAGAGTATTATCTATAGTGCTCTTATTTCCTCCTTTATTGGGCTGTATTTAGTAATAAGAGTAATAACAGCCTCACGGGTTGATCGATCAGGTTAAGCTACGCTTGCCGCGGTTGGCCCGTGGATGGGTGGCCATGTTCACATACCAAGACCCCTCCGTGCCTCGGAAATCACGTTAAACTGTTGGTCCCGGCTGTCATTTGTGGATCTTTGACAGTTGTTTTGGGTCGTCAGTAGCCCAAAAGTCTGACAACCAGTCTTACTTAGGGGTATCGTATTACCCAGTAACTGGATTTTGGAGGTCAGATAGGCAGTCGCTCCATATAAAATACTGGTATTCAGCTGGATCCGGTTAGACTGGAAGTCGACCAAAACATAGTTGGGAAAAGGCTAGACAGATGATTATAATGATTTAGTAAAACATGCATAATTTTTCAGATACCAGCAACAACAACCCGCATACTTTTAAACCATTTTAAATGGGACAAAGAAAAGCTCATGGAAAGATTCTATGATGGGGACCAAGACCAGTTGTTCTCTGAGGCTAGAGTCATTAATCCATTCAGAAAACCAGTCATACAAAGGCCGAAGGTAAGATTTTTGTGAATAATTTTAATTATCACAAGGTTTTTCCTAAAACAGTTTTATTTTTATGGAATTAGTTATACAACTGCAGAGGTCATTCAAACCTTAGAATGTTGTGTGAACTTTTTACATATTAAGTATGTGTAATGATGTCATTTTCACTGTGAAAGTGGACTCATACAAAATTTTAGGCAATACCTTCTAGCTCATAAAAACAGGATATTGTTAAGGATAATGACCTTTTTTTCCTTTTCCTTTTTCCTTTTGTGAGTTATTCCATAAATAATTGGCTAGTTGACAGTTTTCGAGAAACCAACTATACCTTATTCAGTTTGGCTTGAGACAAAACGTAAACAACATTTAACTACTCAAAAAAATGAATTTCTAACAAAAAAAATGTGTGATCTCCTTGTGTAACAGAAATATTTTGTTTTTGTCAGAAATTAATGTTTTGATATATTTTACAGAATATCTTTTTATTAAGAGTAGTCAAATGTTGTTTACATTTTGTCTCAAGCCAAACTGAATAGGGTATAGTAATGTTCAATATCATGTGACCAATGGTTTTATTTTTATACAGTTATGTCTCAAAAACATTAATTTATCTAAAATCATCTACAGAATTAATTTCAGTTTTGATATGTTTAGCACAGAATCATTCTAAAAAAAAAATTGTTAAGGTATTTTTCTTTGTGTCAATTAGCCTATTTTCCTGAATAAACTCAATTCCAAATCCCAATTTTAGTGGGAATTTTCCCACTAAAATTGGCAATTGGCATTGGCATTTGCCAATGTTTGCCTTATAATGCAGCTATTAAATTACTGTAATTAAAAAACAGTAGGTAAAGTGGAATTCAAACTTCACCCATGGTATTCTAAAATACAGAGATGGCATCTAATATAGATTTGCAAAATATTTGTTTAGCTTAGCTAGTAAAATATTTTTATTATCTAGGTCACAACATTTCACAACAATGACTTTACTTATTGTTTTCATTGTTACAACTGCAAAATCGTTAAAATAATGCTAACTTACAGTAATAATGTCAAGATTTGAGCCTGGTGCTGCCATGGCAACCGGTTACTGAAAGGCTGATCATCACAAAATATTACTAACTCTCTCAAATTGCTGTGATTGGCTGACCAAATTAACAACAGCCAACCAAATCACCTAGAATGAGATTTTACAAAAGACTCCGCCCGAGATTTTCCACGATTCATCTTTCTTTTATTTATAATATTTGTAGAGACCAGATTACACCCGCGGCTTTGCCCGCTTGTTATGTTGATAAAAAGTAACCTATGTCCTTCCTCAGGGTGAACAGTAACCCTATACCAAATTTCATTAAAATCGGTCCTGCCGTTACGGAAATTTAAAAAATAGTTTTTTTGTTATTATGTACCGTATATACTTTAATGTATATATTATTATTATGCATTTCGTAAAATGCTGCAACATACAAATTCACTAATTTTACCTTTTTATAATATTAGTATAGATTAAATATTATTACCATGTCTATAGCATAACAACTGTAAACCTGACCCTCACAATATGGTCCTTCTTATGGCCTATGTCTTATATTGGCTGATATCCAATGACATAATTTGGTGCCTAAACACAACTTCAAAGAATACTGCTTGTTTTGTCAGCAGCTACATATTTCTTATGTTCTAATTCTCACATAGAGATAAGACTTTTTACACTTGAGAATCATGAATATATGCTACTAGCTTCTGCCCGCGACTTTGTCCGCGTGAAATTTATTATTTTATAATAAAAATAAAATTAATATCCTATGACATTCGGCAATACTGTAGCTTTCCATTAGTGAAAGAATTTTCGGAATTGGACCAGAAGTTCCGAAGATTACCCCTACGTACAAATTCACAAATGTTACTTCTTTAAGATTTTATTACTAGGTGCGCCCCGCGGTTTCACCCGCATAGGTCTCGATCCCGTGGGAATATCGGGATAAAAAGTATCCTATCTCCTAATCCAGGTCATGGTTTACCCATGTGTCAAATTTCATCCAAATCCGTTAAGCCGTTTTAGCGTGAAAGCGTAACAAACAAACATACATAAAAATCAAATCTTTTCTCTTTGTTTTAACCGACTTCAAAAAGGAGGTTCTGTATTCGACCCGTATGTATGTATGTTTGTATGTCCGCGATTTTCTAAAAACTAATATAATATTAAGTTTCGATTATAATATTATAGAAAAATAAGGTTTAATACCTAAAATCAGGTAGTGTTACCTTTTTCTTTTTTTGCCGTTCTAAAGCTGCCAAGGGTAGGTTGAATGACCTTCAAGGTAAACAGTGTTAGTGTTTATCTCTATCTGCTTGTATAGACGCCAGCACATCAACCTACACCTAACTGTCAAATTTTCCCAATCAACATTGAACCTTATGCTTTAGCGATAAAGTTGAAAATCTATTACAGAAATCGGACAGATTGTAGTAGGTTGATGTGCTGGCGTCTGTACATTAATAGAGGGAAGGGAAATGAGTATTATCGTTCTGGTACCCAGCACTCTAATTGCGTAGCACTATCAATCACAATCTGTACCATTTTGAAGCATGTTGTTAATCCATTGCTTCATAAGTTAGAAAAATTTGTCTGTTCAACAACGTAAATAACGCATTGAATGTTGTTGAACTGTCAAAATATAAAGCCATTCCTACTGTTAGTGTGTTACGAAATTACCCCGCTGTGCTCTTAGCACAGGACCATGGTCATTGTGGTGTCGCAGGAGGGCTTGACCGGAGTGGAGTGGCGACCGCGTACCGGAACCGGCCGAACTGGAGGTGCTTAGGGGAGACCTATGTCCAGCAGTGGACCTCTTTCGGCTGAAATGATGATAATGATGAAGGGGGCTTATGTCCTGCTGTGGATATGTACCTATTGGCTGAAATGATGATCCTGCTCTAATATACAACATTTTCATCTATATGAAAGGAAGCCTCGTAGTGGGACATTAATGGGCTAATATTATCCTCTGTTTTATTCTAGTTGCCCAGACGGATATCAACATCAGGGACAGAGGAATGTGAAATATGTTTTTCAATCCTTCCAACCTCAGTAAGTGACTTGTTTTTGTTATTAAATTTATCTTGTTATTGTTATCTTGTGCCCCCAAAGGAAACTGATAAGATAATAATGACTAAAGGTTTTTCACCTTCAGCATTATATGTTTATAATAACTACTGTGTTTGGTTAAGGTTAAACCCGCGAAATTAAAATTCTCTTACGTTTTTTGCAATTTATAGGTCAGTGTCAGGTTGTATTTTGAACAAAATATGATTCGCGACCGTAAGAGCGGTTTCGCACTACATCAGATCCGAATCCGAATCAAAGATCCGACTTCAATCCGAATTGGGCATGTTCTAAATTCTGACGGATAAGAGTTCGGATCTAGTGCGCAACCCCTCATACAAATACGACTATGGTCACTTCGGACCGGCATTTCTTGGATTCGGATGGGATTCGGATCGGACGTAGTGCGAAACCGCCCTAATGAGTATGTATTTACAGAGATTTACTGATTATAATTCTGTAAATACATACTTGTTACGGTCGCGAATCATATTTACTGGCGCTGGCTACCCTGACGCTTCACTCTTAAGGTTTCCCTTTATAAATAGATTTTTGACAAATCATTATCATTGTTGTGAGCAGTGGTGGCCCAGTAGAAACGGCCGTGACTTACCGAGTTGTAGGTCGTAGGTTCGCACCCATACAGGCGCTTTCCTTTGTGTAAAATATTTCATCACCACTGCTCACAAAACGGTAAAGGAAAACATCCTGAGCAAACCGGCATGTCCTAAATCCAAAAATTGGAACACATGTGACATCTACCAAACCGCATTGGGCCTGCGTTGGATTACGGCATTTACGAGCCACTCCCCTCACCGAGAGGACGCCTGTTGCCCAGCAGTGGGGACATTATAGGCTGATCTTAGTTATAAATATTTTCTTATATATTTTATTTTTCTCTCTGTTATTGCACCTACTGTGTATTGTCTCTGCATCACCCTAAGGTAGACTGGTAGAAAATGCCCAAGGCATTAAGTCCGCCTTTGTACAGTTTTTACTTGTGCATAAAGTTTTAATAAATAAATAAATAATGCTAAGGTCATTGTTACTTTTACGACCAAAAATACAATTTTTTTGAGTAACTTTTCAGTGAATTCCACAGTTTAAAGATCTTAATTTTTTTTTACAACATTCTGGTTTAGATTTGATTAATTATTTGACCAATTTCCGATGTTTACGTTCATTTGGCAGGAAATGCACGTGTAACAATGTTATCAGTAAACTATTTGCCACAAACACTGATGAATACAGTTACAGCCCGATTCAAATATGGCGACTCTGAACCGCTGACAGGTGAATTTGTTACTACGCAGTGACTCGCTTCAAGTTCCAAGAGCCCATAAAGTTTGAATCGGACTGTATCAACTATTGTTGCTGTTATAAGTTTAAGCACTGACCTAACCAACCTAACGGAAAGTTTGGTCATATTAATAATATCATAGCATGGGATAGAATACGAATTTCAAAGCAGACGCAGAGGCCCTAGCACGAATTCGCGTCGTCACGTTAACGTAAATTTGAAAATGCAGTTCTAACCTATAGAATTTAGTTATTTTTTTGTAACAAGCACAATAAGTATCACCCATAGCTATGAATAAAGTCGTAAAACTAAGGAAATATGCTCGAAAAGAGTATTTTCAATTATTATTATAACATTGAAAATTCATGCTGGATTCACAATATGATTAAGCTCAAGTTCTTTTGTTATTTTATCATTTTAGAGGGCCATATAAGACTAGCTTCTGTCCCCGACTTTGTCCGCGTGAAATTTCTTGGTCCCCCAATTCTTGAGGTTTAATAGCCTCAAGAATTGGCAGTCAAATGTAAAAAGATTTTTTCAAATCCAACTGGTAGTTCCAGAGAATTACGCGTTGAAAAAAACAAAGAAACTCTTCAGCTTTATTATTAGTATAGATAGATAGATAAGAAAAAGAATGGTACTTAGATAGTTGCACAGAGTTTGCCCGCGCAAACACGACGCGTCGCTACTTTCTATTCCTATTACCTACATTTTGTATGAAGTTGCGCGCTTGCATGAGCGCAGCAACGCGACGGCTTAAGTCTCCGCGATTCACATACATTGATGACTCGCAGTGTGGATGTGACATAGCATGATCTAAATAGACTAGATAAATAATAAAAACTTTATTGTTCAAGAGAGCATTACAAATTCAAATAACACTAGCCTTCACACCTGCACACGTAGCATGACGACGTTTGTTTTGTCGACGGAAGAATAGACAAAATGACACATTGTCGTGCTTAGACGCGTAGAATGCGTACAAATATTTCTACAATCTGTCATTTTGTCTATTGTTCCGTCGACAAACCCCTTTTCTACGGTGGTCATGCTACGCGTGTAGGATTCCGTATGTCGTGGAGACTAGTCTCCTTCGTCAGTAGGTACCTGGTACATCTTACATAGCATTGGTGCGTAAGATTTCTGAAGCGACAATAATCGAACCAACCAGTGAGAGACGGCCAGATGTTATGAGCATTATGTTATGAACACAAATTATTTATTATTATATATTTAATCTTAAAACATAATGCCAACACAATTATTATTCGTTTTTACGAGTTTGAACGCCCGATTGGCGCAGTGACTAAGCTATTGGTTGCTAGGTTGTGTTTTCTGGATTTGATTCCCGCATGGAACAAACTACTGTATGCAGTACAGATAGTTCTTGTGGTTTAGTTATTTATGTATTAGTAGATATGTGAAACTAATTGTAGGGGAATGTTAACAAATAATGATACAGAAATCAATGATGCATAATTTTTTACAGTTGATGACGGGTCTGGAGTGCGGCCACAGATTTTGCACACAATGCTGGTGTGAATATTTAACTACTAAAATAATGGAGGAGGGCCTAGTAAGTATACCTAAGTAATATTTAGATATCTGCTTAGTGTAAGACGGCAATTTCAGCAAGAAACTGTGTATAAAACTTCCCAGCAAATACGCATCATGTTCATTGGTATCGCAGATGACCTACAAAAGTCGGCCTGAAAAAAATTGGCGAAAATAGAACATACATTCAATACTTTAATAAATACTGGTATTCAGCTGCATCCGGTGATACTGGAAGCCGACCCCAACATAGTTGGGAAAACGCTAGGTAGATGATGACTCAATACTCCTAATGGTCGTTCAAAAATCGAAGCATTCATTTTCGGATCCGATCCGATATTTAAACAATGACGGATTATACGAGAGTACACAATCTAACCTAAATGAAAGATATCAGACGTCTTACACTTCGGTCGTCTGTGTTCGACCTTAATGCAGATACTTCAATGCGTCATAAATATTACAATAAAAATTTTATTCCGTTTTCGAGGTTACCCCTGCATGAATAACAAAAGACAACACACACATGCAAAGAATACACTCTCTTTTTGTAACTAAAGTGTAATAAGTACCTGAAACTCCTTTGTGTGTTGTCGTCATTGACCCTTTTTGGCGATTGAAATGTCGATTTTTTTATCATTTTTAATATTATCTATGTAAAGATAATATTGACTGCACGTGTCGTGATACAGTACAGCCGAATAGAATCAAAATAATGTTGATTGTTTTTAGTGCCATTACCTTTCATTCTTATTTAGAAAGTTCTGAATGAAATTCAAGATTTATTGCATTGTTAAAAGCCGATAAAAATCGAATAAGAATAATATTTTTGTTATTACATTACGTTATTATGTAGAAAGTACTGATTGATATTGGATATTTAAAATGCTACTTATTGCTGGGTCACGATATAGCTTTAACCAAATAATGGTCTCGATATCAATGCTTACAAACTAGACTAGAAGATGAACGAGACAGCTGAAGGCCAATTCTCGTAATTTAAAACGTTCATAATCTATTCGCAGTCTTATCTCGGCGAAAAGAAAATGTCTATACCTAATGTAGGGAAATTAGAGGTATTTTTGTCAGATTGACACTGAGATCAGACTGTGAACGTTCTTAAAATTACAAGAATTGCCCCTTTGATCTATTCTGTTAAAATCTCACCGTGAAAACTTAGGTGAAGTGAGTTGTCAATAGTGTCAATCCCTAAGCATAGGGCGGAATGACAGCTCACTTCACGGTCACTTCACCTAAGTTTTCACGATGAGTTTTATTACGGAATCGACCGGCTGGTATAGTTTAATGAAGATTTTTGAACTAGCCATGGCTAAGTCTAGACCTAGCTAATCTGACGCTACACGTTACGTCGCACGTTTTAATATTATTATAGTGTTACTACAAACTATATATCAGTAGTACACTACATTCCATTCACTAATTTATTGTATTCTTTGAAACTTCAATGAAAAGAATTAGTGATGAATGCAACAATGCGTCTGCAATGTTTGATTGTATGAAAGTTAGACATATTTTTCTATAATCTTATTTTTATTAGAACATGATCTTTATGTTCGGGCGTTAAAACTTTAACCTAAAAGCTGTGTTTATTATACTAGGGTCAGACAATAGCGTGCGCGGCCCACGCGTGTGACATCCTCGTGGACGACGCGACCGTCATGCGCCTGGTGCGCGACCCGCGCGTCAAACTCAAGTACCAACACATCATCACCAATAGTTTTGTTGAGGTAAGTTTACATAACACATAACAAAACATCACGCCTGTAATCCCCGAAAGATAAGGCAGAGGAAGTTATAACATTAGGGCCAGTCGGTTAGATATTAGCAGAACTTGGCCGACCGAGAGCAGTGCTGACCCAGTAGTAACGTAAAAACCCTCGATCTACTTACGAGTTGTAGGTTGTGGGTTTTGTGTGGTTTATTTCATCACTACTGCTCTCAAAACGGTGAAGGAAAACATCGTGAGGAAATCGGCATATCCTAGAATCAAAATTTCGACGACATGTCACTGAAATGATATACAAATGTATTTGACGTGCTGTAGTAAATCTGTCTTCAGTCATACACAGTCAAATTAATACGTTGACGTTCAAAAGGGCTTGTAAATGTCCTACTTGAAGGTCACTAAAAGGCACGTTTGTATGTCAAAATTTACAAGAAAAGAAAATAGAGTTGATTCTAGTTGCCCCTTTCAAAATGTAATTTTGTATCGAGAGGAATGGACAAGGAATTCCATATTTACTCTTTTAAAATGCTTTATAATATTTTGTATACAATAATTATATTTATATGTGAAGACACCTGTACCTGGACTAAAATTACTATACTAAAAAAGGTACAAAGTATTAAAAATTAAGCAATGACATAATAGATTATTATGTTCACATATTTACTAACTTTTTAACAAATAACACACAAGTTTCCCTAACACGCTTTGACGGAAACTTTTAGGTAATATTCGTAAACCGTTTACATGTAACGTCCGTCAATAAGTTACAATACACTCTAATGCTTGTACCATGTATAGTGCAACCGACTCTTGCGCTGGTGCCCGTCTCCGGACTGCAGCAACGCGATAAAGGTGGCGTACGTGGAGGCGGCGCCCGTCACGTGTCGCTGCGGACACACGTTCTGCTTCGCGTGCGGCGAGAACTGGCACGACCCCGTGCGGTGCTGCCTGCTCCGGAAGTGGATCAAGGTAATGTGATAAGATGATAACAGATTATAATCTCGTTTATAAGATTTTTGTAACCGTCTCATCTCTAAGTTAGGCAACGAAGATACGGACCCGTCCGAAAGTGAACCCCACACCCGATTAATAAACATTTTCGAACGGGTGAAAAGACATCGGGACTAGGGACAATTTTCAAATCATTTTGTCATTCATTCTTAGGTTGGGCCCCAACTAATCTTAAGTCCGTAGGTGATACGGAGGACAATCGCCCGTAACTTCTGCCGAAACTACTAAATTATAAACTGTTAATTTCTTTACATATAATTTTTCTAATGAAATGAACGGCTCCATTAAACAAGTTCATACATCAGTTTGTTTCAACATTTTCATCTTTCCTCTAGAAGTGCGATGACGATTCGGAAACGTCGAACTGGATCGCTGCGAACACGAAGGAATGCCCGAAGTGCAACGTGACAATCGAGAAGGACGGCGGCTGCAACCACATGGTGTGCAAGAACCAGAACTGCAAGGCGGACTTCTGCTGGGTGTGCCTCGGGCCCTGGGAGCCGCATGGTAGCAGCTGGTACAATTGCAATAGGTATGGTCTGCCAAAACACATTACATATTCACTAATTTGGTCATACACAATTTAATAACAAAACATACAATATCCATGACTAGTACTACTATAGTATAAAGGGTGGCATCGACGCGCAATGAAAAATTTCAACGCGATTCAGAATCATATACTGAATCCATGGTTATAGTCTGCGCGTCGATGTCATGTCACTGCCATCCTGTATTATAACTTCGGTACTTAACAATGAAACCGTATCAGAGCCAAAAATGAAATATGTTAACTAGTGGCCCACTTACACGATGCAGGCTTCTTGCCTATGGCTTACGATAAAAATGAAGCAACCATTGATTTTTGTTTTATTGTTGCTTCAATTTATAGGTAATTAAATTACACCGTGTAAATCAGTCCCTATCACGTAGATCGAGAAAGAGACATCGATGGGCACGATCAATAATTAATTGTACCTGATTAAGTCTTGAAGAGGGGCTTGTGGCTAAGTAATAAGCCACACGGGTCGATCGATCAAGCTACGGTTGCCGCGGTTGGTCCGTGGATGGGATCTTCACATACCAAGACCTCTCCGTGCCTCGGAAAGCACGTTAAGCCGTTGGTCCCGGCTGTTTTCGTAGATCTTTAACAGTTGTTACGGGTCGTCAGTAGCCCGAAAGTCTGACGACCAGTCTTACGAAGGGGTATCGTATTACCCAGTAACTGGGTTGTTGAGGTCAGATAGGCAGTTACATAACGTACATAATCAGCCTATAATGTTCCCACTGCTGGGACACAGGCCTGAAGGCCTCCTCTCGGTGAGAGGGAGTGGACCGTAATCCACCACGCGGGCCCAGTGCGGGATATGCAGGTAGGCAGTTGCTCTATGTAAAATACTGGTATTCAGCTGCATCCGGTTAGACTAGACGCCGACCCCTACATAGTCGGGAAAAGGCTAGGCAGATGATAATTAAGTCTTGAAAGAGACATGTTACAGATAGTGCAATCCACAAAGACGCGCCCCACTCTTTGTCCTAATCGTAATATCGCCAGTTAATTCCGCTATTGTTTTGTTTTTTTTCGATACACGCTAATTACCCACTAAGTAAGTAATTAGTGTGTATCGAAAAAACTAAACCACTATCGGAATGTTGCACACTTGTAATGTAACGTGGATTGTACTATCTGTAGACTGCTACTGCTTTCTACTGTTTTACATGTTTGTGGATTTTATTTTCTCATCCGTCCCTTTCTCGTTCTATTTAAATTACAAGTACCACATCATTTGAGTTTAGTCACACCAGAAACCGCCATTAATGGTTCCACCTGCAGGTACGATGAAGACGAAGCTAAAGCGGCCCGCGACGCTCAAGAGCGGTCGCGTGCAGCGCTGCAGCGCTACTTATTCTACTGCAACCGCTACATGAATCACATGCAATCGCTGCGCTTCGAGTCCAAGCTCTACGCTTCTGTCAAAGAGAAGATGGAGGAAATGCAGCAACACAACATGAGCTGGATTGAAGTATGTGATTGTTATAATATTGCTTTTTTTATTGATTTTGGCCGGCAGGTGTTACTTTTCCGGTAAGTCATTTTATTAGATAACGGATATTTGCTGTGGTTTATTGTTCTTGCGCTCTTATCTACTTGTGCGTGTCGCTAGACCACGTACAACGACATGACGTACGACTGCGGACGGTAATAATTTTCATATCCTTATGAAGAAAGTTTAAAATGCCGAATCTTCTCATCATTTTGTCATCTTCATATTTCTTGTTTAATTTGCCAATGCTGCACATTATCGATTTTCATTTTTTACCTTTATATTTCTACCATAGTTATTTTTTTTAGTTTTAAGCTGCAATTTCTTAGCGATGACACTTCCCCATCACAACCGAACACAGAAATGTTAAAGTACCCACAGCTAAATCAAAAAGTGATTATTAAAACTGGTAACAGGTGCAATTCCTGAAGAAGGCAGTGGACATCCTGTGTCAGTGCCGACAGACGCTGATGTACACCTACGTGTTCGCGTACTACTTGCGCAAAAACAACCAGTCGGTGATCTTTGAAGACAACCAGAGAGATCTGGAGTCGGCCACGGAGACGCTCTCCGAGTATTTGGAGCGTGACATCACTAGCGAGAACCTGGCTGATATCAAACAGAAGGTCCAGGATAAGTATAGGTGGGTATGTTTAATAATAATAAACTGTTCTCATTTTCTAACCCCTTGAGTGTTTATTTGAAGCTTCTACATACCGATGACGGAAGCAATTTGACGACACAGCAGGGGACCTACTTATTCATAATATTTGTTTTTTTTTTTTTTACTTTTTTTATCACCGTTATGGTAAGGTGAAGTTGGCCTTGCTTGTCTTTTGGACCACATAATATATAGCGTCGCTGTAGAAAGTATACCTCGTATGTCAAAAAACCATTTTTTTTTTTTTTGTAAAAATCGTATGATAACCACGTATTTTATAATACGGCGAAACTGTGAATCCAGTATAATTAAAGAAGTCCTTTTTATCATTCAAAGCATGAGACAAAAGCACATAAAAATATTTTAAACATTGACGAAATTAACCGTTTTTTTCGTTTCCTGTGAAGTTTGGATTTCTGGACATACGAGGTTATCATTCTACAGCGACGATAGGGTATTGGGTATTTGGTACTGGGTTGTGGAAGTCAGACAGGCAGTCGCTCCATGTAAAGTACTTTTACTCAGCTGCATCCGGTTAGACTGGAAGCCGACCCCAACATAGTTGGGAAAAGGCTAGGCAGAAGATGGTATAGAGTCAATACCCTATACCATCATCTGCCTAGCCCAATGGCCCAATGGCCATATTAACAATTTAATAAAAGTGCCATCGACAACCTATGAAGCTGTTACATAAAAACCTTTATTTTTAACATGACTCCGTTGTACCTAGATATTGCGACAGCCGGCGCAAGGTGCTGCTGGAGCACGTACATGAGGGCTACGAGAAGGACTGCTGGGACTACACAGAGTAATCTTGCCTCCATAACACACACACACGTACGAACAACACTCACACTACGCACTGCCCACACTCACGGCTGTCCCTGTTGGGCGCCATTACGTCTGTCGCACGTTGGGGGGTCATTTCGTCTGTCCCATATTGGGCGCCACTTGACGACGTACAGTACCCAGCCGAAAGGCTTCTGTTGCACCAAAGATGTTCTAAGCTGCGGAGCGATGGATGTGTAGAAAATATCAACCAACAGGGTCGTTTGCTTTTCATAGTGTATCTTGGAAGAGATGAGGTCTTGGAGAGTGCAAGGTAGCTAAACGGTGAAGTTAAACTACGAAACTATGTGTCAATTTCCACTGGAGCTAAGCAGTGTAGCTGAGCTTGTTGTGATCGGTGTGCTATTAAGATGCGGTTTGCGCGTATGTAAGAAACTTAGTGAACATTCTTCCTTTAGAGGTAACCCAAATCCCTGTGAAAATCAAAAGACCCTGTTGGTAGATATTATACACACACCACATATCCATCGCTACGCTGCTCAGCACATGCCTGGTGGAAGGGCAGCCTAAATATGGCTTATCCAGTTTTAGTAAAAGTTTGTTTTGTAGAGCATCGCCTCCATCACTCATACATGTGTCTCTTTCTAAAGCTCGATACGTCACATTTACGCCCGGGTACTACCACACGGTTGTCCCACGTTGGGCGCCACTTGTCGACGTGGGCGCACCTCACTACTCCCGCGTCACGCTTTTGTTTCTATCGTGTATAGACTAAAAGCTGCGAACAAAATCACATTATATTACCTTTCCTGTCTACTGGGACCGATCTTATAGCAGATAGTGTATGTTTAAGTTTACGAGCGAGAGAATTTACTTTGACACTGACATTATTAGATAGAACTAGTTTGGTAAGGAATAGTTTGTATACTGTTCTAGGCCTTATCTGGCGCAGGTTCTAGAAGTAATCTCGCTGGTCCAAATTCAGCTTTAGCATGATAAGCTTAACATCTTTGAGATCTAAATATTCATCCCTGTAATAAAGATGCTAGTGTGATGATTTATGCCAATTGCTGTAATTAATTAAAACGGCTGTCTTCCGATAGACAAGGGATTTCCATACTTTTAAAATAAGATTTATTAACTCTGATGATTGGCCCATACGCAAATTAATGAAAATGTAAAAAAAAAAATATTTCACAAAAATAAAAAAAAAGATGTTGGAAAAAAAAAGTGTAAATAGGATTATTTAAAATCAATAGAAATTAAATTCATTACGGAATACGAAAACAATTTGTTTTTGCAGCTTGGATTAGTCACAATTTTTAATATTTAGGTAATGTTTGATCATAAAGAATGGTACGGTCACACCGTAATTTTTGTATTTACCAGTTAAAATGACGATTTAATTTCAGAATAATATAAAGGTTTTATCTTCTTAAAAAGGCTTTTATTGGTCCTTCTATTGATTTGATTATGTTGAGTATATGATATCTGAGATAGTGCAAGCTTAAAGTTTGTGTAATCATTGGGTGAATAACTGACTAACAAAAACTGAATGAATAAGAATTACTGGTGTGTCTGTAGACTGCTTATCCATGACACTTGGTGACCTAAAACACATAAATACACTGCTCGTTTTTGCACAGGCCTGCATGTTCAGTACAGTTTGAAAAATAACTGGTATTTGCCTCTTCCTTAAGACATTTTGACGACCTTTGGATTTAAAATACAGTTAATTTTGGACAGCAAATAAAGCAGTGTATTTGTGTGAACGAGACGACACAGTTTTGGAAAGGCCGCGCAAGACTATATAGTTAATCTATGATGAACGTGAGAACGTTCACCACTCAAATCAATTAATTTGAATGATTTCTGAAAGCAAGGGTTTGCTGTGACCATTGCCTTAATGTCGTGATTTGTAAGCTACCTGACTATTTGAGGTTTTTCAATTCTGCAAGTGTATGATTGACTAACAAGAAAGGTGTAGATCTCATTTCTTTCAAGATTTTCAATGTATGAAACGTAACCACTTCAATTTTATTCTACGCTTTTCATACATTACATATAATTATGTAACAACAATGCCTTAAAATGTGTTATGTTAACATTTTGGTCCTAAGATATGACACGATTTAGAGATGCATTTACAATACTCTCTATTGTAATTGTATCTGTTTAAATTCCAAGGTTACTTCACAATGAACATCAATGCATAACCTATGTCTAGAATACTGTTTTATTTGGATAAGATAGGATATTTTTCCGTGTCATGGCATAGGATAATAATGTTGTGAAACTGGTATATTTTCGTGATAAAAGATTGTGTGCGTGTCTGTTTTGTCATTCATTGTGTTGTCATTGATTTCAAAATTTGTTATCCTAACTGCGTTAGTTAATAATCGGATTGTTCATTATAAACCATGCTAAAGTCCCTGTCACGAGAAGCTATAAATTTTGTAAACACACATTCAGGGGTTCGCAACCCTTGGACCAAAATAAAAATAACAATTTTGTGATGATTTTTATTTTTAATAAACAAAATAACAACCAATATAACCTAATCCGCGAAAACAACACAACCAAACTGAGACGCATTCACAGCATTGATAGCATCAGCGTAAACTTACTTCAAAATGGCGGCCCAAATGTTTGCGTTCCATGAGTCAGACGCGTTCCAATACCACAAAACATTAGACGACAGCGCTTTATATCGCTAAAGTATAATCCGACCAAGTGAAATTGCTCGTTAGTTTCGTATTACACGTATTGAGTTGATTGAATTTGGGATTATTTGTTGTTGATTAAAATTTGGGATTATTTGTTGTTGATTAAATTGTCGCTACGTAACTTAGTAGAAGTTTTTTATTTACAAAATGTATAGCTTCTCGTGACGGGGACTTTAGTTAAAATACCAGGACTTAATATGATTTTTGATTCTAAATTATTATGAATAAAAATGGAATGTGTTATTTTCGACTTTATTTGTACTCATAATTAAAAAAAAAAACTCAACTTGCTTTTAATACTTAGCGGTCTCAATTCGTAATAAACGGTTGTATGATGCTTTACTTTAATTTTATGCCTTTGGAAATAAATTGACTGATTACACTGTGATCTTAAACTCTGTAAGCCAACAGCCACATGTTTCAGTTGTAGGAATTGAAGTAAAAAAAACGAGATAATAAATTATCATTAACCGTTGAATCGAGGACCGCAGTATTAGGGCGAGTACCAAAGAAGACCGTTATCGAATCGATTATGATGTGATTTCGTGATGGCAGCATTTAGTCGCGAGCTAGGTACTCCAGACATAACAGCATACAACTCTGCTACATCTCGTAACATAAGTCTCACATTATAAACGTTCAGATCTCCTGTAATAATTTTAATAGAGTTCATTTTTTTTTGTTTTCGTCTGTAAACTTAGAATTTATAATTTTTAATATTAATCATTTTTGATATTTTAAAGTTGTCTTAGCGTCGTGTAAATCGCTTAGTGTAGTAAAAGTTTGAATCTTTGTATTATTACGACCTCATTTCATGGTAATGTAAAATACTACGATGTATTATAAGTTTACATAGCGGTGGTTTGTTTCGATTGTCGACTTTATCCTCGATAACGAGTTTTAAATAAATAAAAAAATAGCACAATATGATATAATAACGTTTATCGGTTAAGAAGAAACAAAAAATATTTTTACCAAAAAACCTATTTTTGTTATTAGAGGTACTGTATATCAATATAAAACTGTTAGTTCAGCACTTAGTATGTTTTTTAATTCTGTGATCAAGTTATAATTTAGCGCCTGGAAGGCGTTCAGTGTGATGTTGAGGCCCGCCCTCGCCGCGGGCGCAGCTCACGTCATGCGCTGCTCATTTATTCAGATAATATTTAAAATGTAATTATAAAGTTTTCCAATAAACATTAACGACTGGTACTGTAATGGTGTATTTACTAATTAATGGAGTCGCGAACTATTTATCGCCCGTAACGTTTACAACACAACATAGTGCCGTGTTCACAAATAACTTTTCACTATTAAGCATTTCGGGACTAGATGGCAATGGAGCCAAGTCGTACAAATAGAAACATAACTATTTTTGAAGGTTTTCGATTCGCGATAATCCGCTTTTTTTGTAAATTAACTCTCGCGCTACATATCTGTCATTAATGAATAATAAATCGGTGAATTGTGGTACGAAACGTGCACAAGTCAGTTGCACTGCCAGTAAATGTCGTAAATTAAATAAATAAGACGCTTGTTGTACGAGGTTCACATAGTGGACTGTACTAGTGTAGGAGGCGCCGACTTGACACATGTTCTACTTAATAACAGGAGGCTTCGTCGGTACACACATACTATTGTACATATAGATGCTGTATAGATATTTATATGGTTAATATGCCTATGTATTGACAAGCATCTTGTATGTGTGCCTATGTTAAGGACACAGTTGTCTTAAGACTAAGATGGAAATAAAAATAGTAACATCGAAAGAAAGTTTGTTATTTATCTCATCACTTACCTTTGTCCTGTCCTTCCCACAATTCCTGAACCTTGCATTCAAAATAAAATTAATGTTTGGGAAGAGAATGGCAAGATTGTTAGTACAATAAAATCCTAGTTTGGAAAAAAAAAACATCAAAATTTAAATAAATTTGTGTGCATAGATCTTGAAAATTTTGAGTGGTGGGCTGATACAATTAGATGGCCATGGACACGATAATGAAGATGAAGATTATTTAATGTAACGGTAATCTGTAATTGCGAACATTCAATACTATCTACAAAAAAGACCTGGTGGGATCAATTCTCGTAATTTAAAGAACGTTGACAGTCTGATCTCAGTCTCAATCTGTCTAAAATACTTCTAAAATCCCTACATTTTTGAAAAGTTTTTGACATTGATTGTCGCTGATGAGATTGCGACTAGATTTTGATAGTTTTTAATTACGGGAGTTGGCCATCTGCTCTTTTCATATTCTCATCCGAATCACGAAAATACAATTATAAAGTTATACAAAACTATTTCATGGAATAGAACACAGTACTACAGTGAACGGCTAAATTCCTGATTGTATAGGTAGTCGCCCTCGTAATAGAATTGTTTTATTCCCACTTCCATGCCAGAAAACGACAAGTTAAAAAACAATCTGTTTTCATATGGGAAATAACATCTTGAACATTTTTTGATATTATAATGAAATTACAAATAATCCCCTGGTTGCTATTTGAGTTTGAAAGTAACAAAAATTATATTTTTGCCAACAATATTACATTCGTTTAAAAGACCCAAACTGTTTTGTCCATGGTGTAGCAATGGACATGAGCGTTAGGTATACTAAGGTATAATATAAAAGGTATTAAAAAATAACGACAAAAAGATAAATGAAAAATGAGAAATGTTTTTATTATAGGTACGAGTACAATAGCAGGTAGCTAGGTTGGGGAAAACCCGTTCTTAAGGCTCTACAGAAGCTGTTTGATTCTGTCATAAAACGTCTAAAAAAAAGAATAGTATCACCACACATCTGTTCCATGACTGTGGCATGGAACAGATGCGTGGTGATTCTTTAATAAAAAGGGGCGATAATGAATGCTTAAGAATTATAGGCCCATCGTAGACCACATACATACCCAGTTATACAATAGAAGACCGAAGAGTATGACCTGCCACTGCTTAGCGTTTGTGGACTATGAGAAAGCCTTCGATTTGATCGAGACTTCGGCTATACTGCACGGTATGTCTAACGGTGCCAGATTCACTATCGGTAAGTCAAGGTGCTGAAGTGTCTGTATGAAAACAGTACTTTATTTCAGTGTGCCTCCAGGACCAGACCTCGAAACCTATCCTTCTGCAGCGATGTGTGAGACAGGGAGACGTTATGGTTCTAAACTGGAAACAGGTAGGCATCAACATCAATGGCGACTACGTCACTCGCCTACGGTTTGCCGACGCTTCACAGTCGTGGCTGAGACTATGGAGGCCCTCGGTACTGCTCGATGACCTCAGTAGAGCCTGAAAGAGGTATTAAAATGAACATCGACAAAACAAAGGTTATGTCAAATGACCATGTTACACCCATTCTCATGAACATCGGACATTCTTCACTCGAAGTTGTGCAGTGGACGCTTGTTAACCTAGGACAAATTTTCCAGTTAAGTAGGATCAACTACGAGAAAGAGGTCAATCTTCGAGTCTGACTCGACTGGGCAGCGTTCGGCGAAGCTACGCAATATCTTCTCGTCTCACATACCGCAGATGTGACCAGTGCGTGTTGCCAGTGATGACCTATGAAATTGAAACGTGGTCTCTCACAATAGGGCTCATTAGAAGGCTGAAATTCACCCAAAGGGCAATGGAGAGGGAGGGTTTGCTTAGACTTTTCCTGATGATGTGATCAAATCAGACATGAAGAGACTCGCAGGAAAACCAAGGTAACCGACATAAGCCGAAGTTTGGAAATTCTTCGAGTGGTAGTGGGCAGGGCACATTGCTCGCAGAACAGATGGCCGATGGGGCGGAAAGTTTCTGAAGTGGCAACCGCCTACCGGAAGATCAAACGTTGGAAGGCCTCCCACAAGGTGAACCGATGACTTGGTGACGACCGCAGGAATCCGCCGGATACGAGAATCACAGAACTGGTCGAATTTTAAATTAGTGTAATGCTCGAATAATTTTTAGTAAAAATATGATTTATAGTATTTTCAAACTTAAATAACAGCGGAAGGGTCAATTGTATATTCTCTTTATAATAGTAAAAAAAATTGAGGGTGTTATTTTCTATAATAATAATAATACTTTATTTATTCAGACAACCATTGATCCATTACACAATTACATTTATATTTATATTGTTAGTATGAACTTAAAAACTATGTTAGTACTTAACAACTAATAGAGACTTAGTCCTCTGGGTGAGGCTCCACACCAGTGGGCTGTCTAACTTATTGCCTATTACCCTCAGGATGCTGTTACTGCTCCCACGCAATCTGCTTAGCAGTGATGCTGTCCTTTTGCGCCAGGTGGCATCAAAGCCGTCTATGCGCGACTCTGCAAACATTGTTGACGCACTGCAGAAGCGTGGCAGACGTAACAGCGCCCTGTAGGCATTGTTAAACTGGATATAAAAAACTCCTTTTTTTCTGACTTAAGGACATCGCCCACCTGGATTTTTTTTTTTTTGCGGCCACCATTAATAGTTACATATTTTTAAAGTACACATTGAACGCATTATTTTTTAGTAAGGCGTCAATGTCGAGAACAATTTGGTTTCGGAGATTAAATATAGCCTATAGCTATAAGTCTATAGCCTTCCCCAAGAGTTGGGCTATCAAATGCAAAAATAATTTTTCAAATCTGACTGGTAGTTCCAGAGATTAGCGCGTTTAAACAGACTCTTCAGCTTTATTAGTATAGATATTATTATATAGTTCGTGCCAGTACGAGGAGAGAATAAAAACACACATTGCCTGCTTAAATCATAAACGTTTTCAGCTTGTGTAGTGAGAGGCTGAATGATCTAGCTATTTACGAAAAAGGACAGTCGTCAGTGTACGACTGTCCTTTCCAGAATGGTTTCGAAAGTATCAAGGTTCTCACCCAGCTGTGTCCACCCAACTACAATAAAATTAAAACTACATAATTATTCATTTTAATAGCTGCCTGTCTATAAGCGGTATAGTCGTAGTACACACGGCTACACATCAAGCTATACATTTCCAGTTTGAGTTGACCTCGCATTGTATAGGTTTTTCATACAATCAGAAGTCAGCTTATACTGGTTATGTATAGCTTGATGTGTAGCCGTGTGTACGTAGCGCTACGGTTTCCAATTCGCCCAACATCTTGACGTGTACTGCTACGCTTTTAAACGACCTTACCAAGATGAGTTCATGGCTGGAGATTTTTCAGTTTTTGGCTAATATCTCGGAAACTAGAGGTCCTAGGAAAGGAAAGGTGTCCCGAGGCCGATCTATGTATGATCTGTGATTGACCTTGACTATAAAGTCACGGGCTGCACTGAACAGGAACCAACATTGGATACAAAACAAAATTGACATTCTTTAACCAAATTACTAACGGAGTCGATCGACTGTTTTATTTATAGCTTAGCCTCGCAGCGTGACAAGCTAGCCTTTCACTCACTTCGGCTACGTCTTCACGCGTAGTGCTACAGTGGACGTAGTGCTACGCTTTCTCTAGCATCAACTACGCCTTGTCGAGTAGCGCTTCGGTCCACGTAGCTCTACGCATTCTTTAACATCCCTTACGCCTTGATGCGTAGCGCTTCAGTCGACGTAGCGCTACGCTTTCTCTAGTATCAACTACGGCTACGGCTTGACGAGTAGCGCTACAGTCTACGTAGCGCTACGCATTCTTTAATATCCCTTACGCCTTGACGCGTAGCGCTACAGTCGACGTAGCGCTACGCTTTCTGTAACATCCGCTACGCGTTGACGCGTAGCGCTACAGTCGACGTAGCGCTACGCTTTCTCTAACATCCGCTACGCGTTGACGCGTAGCGCTATAGTCTACGTAGCGCTACGCTTTCTCTAATATCCGCTACGGTGTAAGTAATATATGACATAATTACAAAACCTCTAATTTTTACAAGATATAACAACTGAACATATAATTTTATTTGATATAATGATCAGTTAATATAATAAACCATTGATATAATTTTAAAGTAACTAATTTCTATTAACCATAATGACACCATGCACCATGAGTGTAAGCAAACATGCAAGCAAGCATGCAAGCGAGCATGCAACATGCAGCAGGTATGGTTTCTGTCACGGCTCCGGCGCTGCGGGGTTCCGGCGGTCCCACGCGAGCTTATCGTCGCAGATGGTTGTAACCCTCACCACCAGCTTCGCCTTGCCGCGGTGGCTAGGGTTACACCCACCTGCTCCTCAGCTCGCGGGCCGCCTCGCCCCTCCGCGCCTACGCGGGCATAAATTACACTAGGGGTAGGGCAGACAAGACTACGTGGAGTCGGTGTTGCAGCGATTCGTTTCTGTCACTAACTTTTGTAATACAACATATTGACTTTTTAAGACAAAATTTTAATCCACGACGCCACGAAGGCCTTCTAACCTAACCTATCCGAGTCGGATTGCTCTGAATCGGGGTGTAAACCATAAGGACGGTATTAATTATATATTTTAAACGGTACACCTAATAATTCTCGATTAAATAAACGTTATATCCAATAAAGTTATAAATTTTAGAGTATATAAATGTTATGTGTAAAGAAATGATTTCAACAGTTGGTATATCTCACGTTTATTATATCTTGTGAACGTTATTGAAATGAAAATATACCAAATAACTTTATATGATATGAGGCTCACCTCCGCTACGCCTTCACGCGAAGCAGTACAGTCGACGTAGCGCTACGGTTTCTCTAATTTGCCAGTACCCGCTGTTTCAATACGTAGACACCGACGTTCTCGTTCAAAACGACAAAATTGTAAAATTCTATTAAAATTAAGATTCTAGAGACTAGAGTTACTAAACACTTTCGTTTAATTAAGTTTCATAGCATCAGACATTCCATTTTGTAGTTTTTCCTAAATTATTCAGGAGTACGTACATTCATGTGATTTGTAGAGTACTTGATAGCTACAAGGAGTTGTTTGTTGTCGCAGGGATGCTCTGGCCCCGTCTCCAACGAGACCTAGTAAAGCCTAGCAATAGAATGGTGAGTTGCAACATTTTAACTAAATGTTAGAGAAAAAGGAAATTATTTTTAAGGAGTTGCTTTTTGTAAACTTGTAGAAGAGACTGGGCTTAGTGAGGATACAGGGTCTATGAGCTCGTTGAAATGCGGATAAAATATATTCTAACTAGGGTTGCCAACCCTACTATATAATATAGTATCCTGCTATATTAGAGGCCTCAATATTATATTTTGATGAAAAAAAAAAAATATAGGCGAAGCTACTATATTTTAATTTCAATACAAAATGGCGAGATGACCGCCACAGGGCCGGTATTATTCTCAGTGATATTTTGTAATCTTATTTTTGTGTGTAATAATTACTAGTCTTGAAACATAAACATATATAAAAAAAACCTTTTGTAAATAAAAGTATGCATTTAATTTTTTTTTAACCACTTTATTATATTTATTTTTTTGTCACCTAACTTTTTACAGGCAATGGCTTCAAAAAATACTATATTTGATATAAAAAAGTTGGCAACCCTAATTTTAACTACCCTTCAGTGATTTGTAATTATTTAGACCTTCCAAATGTCGGCACAACCCAAGGATTCCGCGACTTTCTTAGATGTCTACTTCCGGATATATCGGACCCATGATCTGGTTCATAAAGTACATATAAATATTGACTAACGTACGTTTCTGTTTCAGGGCGCAACTCAGTTATTCGGATTGTTTTCTATATCAATGTAAAATCATACAAGTGAATAAAGACTAATTGAATAATATTATATTTTGCTGCCCTAGTTAGGTTGTTAGGTACATACTAGTATATCCAAAAACTTCATGACATTTTGTAATTTATAAAAATGTATAGGAAAGTTTTGTATTATTAATAAAAAACATAAATAAAAATAGACAGTGCAGTTTTATTTTGCGTAGTTACGTAACTACGCAACCGTCATCTGCCTAGCCTTTTCCCAACTATGTTGGGGTCAGCTTCCAGTCTAATCGGATGCAACTGAATACCAGTATTTTCCATGGAGCAACTTCCTATCTGACCTCCACAACCAAGTTACTGGGTAAAACGATGCCCCTTGGTAAGACTAGTTGTCAGACTCTGACTTTCTGACGACCCGTAACGACTGTCGAAGATCTAAGAATGACAGCCGGGACCAACGGCTTAACGTGGTTTAACTACGCAACCCCTATTTGTAAATCAATTCCCCTATTTTTTTTTATTGGGAATGCCAAATTAATACACTCGCGGACACCATAATTGAGGCACGCATTTTGTGTTTAAAGGTCTCTTATACTTATATTTAACTAACGGTAGTTTATAAAAAAAAAATGTGCCTGAAGCCTGTCACTGACTATTATTTCGGTATCATCATTGTTTCATCGTTCACGAAACGAAAAGTTTTTATGGCCAGTATGTCAGCTTCAAAACTGCATAAAGACTTTTTCTCTGACTTATCATTATTCTAATGATTTAGGCTAGTAATTATATTTATTTATATTAATCATTATTACGTTTGTTTTAATGCTAGTAATTGTTTTTAGGTATTTTGTCGATAAGACTGCAGTCTTTCTAATTCGCTTCCTTTAGTATCTTTTTTATATTTGACAACCGTGTGCATAACTAACATTAAGTTACAATTCTTTTACCTAATTATTACCGTTACAAAACTTAGTTCAAAACTTCCGAGATTCAGCAGTAAGTATGTGGCATAATTTGGCAGCCGATTATGTTTTTCATTTAATTAAATAAAACCACGGAACAAAGCAGTCAAGTTCTATATTTTATCGTTTACTTAATTTATTTTGTACAAACTTCAACAATATATATAATAAATACTCAATTAAACCTCTATCATTCAGCAAACTGAACTCACTTTTTTGTCATAAGTATAGTTAAAATAAACAATACAATGATATTATAACTTATTGTCTAAACTTAATTAAACACAACTTCTTTGTGCAAATATGCCTAATAGTAGTTATAATCTTTGGTTTCACCAACTTAAAGTGACGACATATTGGTATATCATGTCGTGTAGAGCCGCATGGAACTGGTCAATCTCGATACCTAACGCTATAAGGAGCTTTAAATAAGAAATACTCTTAGATTGTAGTTCTTATCACATAAATGCTTACACAGTTTTAATAAATGCATTTTTGTGATAACAAAATTTAAAGAAATCAGAATTGATTACGTTAAACAATTTGTACTAGCTATGTCCATTTTCAACTTTCCGTTGATTTCTATACACCTGAAATGGGAAAAAGGATTCCGAATCCTAATTTCAATTATTTTATAGATAAATTCGTATTCGTCTCGATCAAAAGGAATTCGTTAAAATAAATTCTGATTTCTTGAATGAGTGTTTATGTGTTAAGAGCAAATAATTATCTAGCTTGTTTATAACGTTTACTGGCTAACCATAGGTATATATTCACATTCACTAATATTTTGATAAGCGGTAACTTTACCTTAATAGCTAATAAATAACAATTGGTGTACATACGTAAGTGTTTACACGGCACTATCTAGGTGAAAATATCAGTATTGTCGAGTTAAATCATACTTCTAAACTTAAAATACTTACGTGATTTTAAGTTACAGATTTTGATTTTAAATTTTTACAACAAGGACATTAAAACAAATGTTCAAGATCATCTTATCCGATCAGTCTTCCAAAGCGCAATATAATATTACATATTAGAGGACAGAGCTTGAGTGGCTCCACGCGGCTCTCGGAGAACAGTTACCTCGAGTTGAACGTAAAGTAACGTCAGACGTAACGCAGAGAGGAGCGTGCGCCTGCGCTAGCGACGGGGAACCTCGCTCGCGCACTGCCCGCGCGTCTCATTATAAAATTATCTACATAATCATTATCTTGTAACCATAATTATTGCAAAATATGTGCAAAACTGTAAGCGTCTCATTTAGTTTACGATACACTGACTCTTTAAACCTTGCAACACTTAGAATTGTCTTGCACTTCAGATATTTTTCACATTTTATGTAAACGAATTGAAAACAACCGGCACACAACTATTCGGTGACATGTTCCATACAAGGTAATGAAAAGCGAAACCTCTCGTCGAGCACACGTTAACGTTATTGCTTCAAGCTTATTACGTATCGCTGATATCAATAGATAGTAGACATAATATAATAAATTACGTGTTGCGATGTGCGGTTTGGGATCTACCCGGCAATAAGCTCTCAATATTTACAGAGTAGTAGAAAATTGACCACTTCCAAAGTTAAATTACAAAAATTTAATGATTCATTAGTCTGTTGTGCTAGAAAAGACAATACTGTCACAGAAGTGAACCGTCGTGAGGTAACGGCAACGTCCGGGCCGCAGCCGCGAGCCGCGGCGCCGTCTATCTAGAGAGATGTCAATCGAAAAATAAACAATACTTCAATAATATCTACCTTACTCGGTAAGGGACGTTCGATCTCTTAGGTATATCAATATTATCTTATTGCTAATTATAGTGATGTCTTTCAAGTAGCCGAATCGGTTGTACATCGTGAATGAACATTAAACATTATCAACATCGTCAAAATGTAATCTGCAAGAGCAACACTCGTCGAAGCAGTACCAGCCCGCTCGCTATGTCAGATATTACAGGTCTATGAGGCGCGGCGCGGCACGTGCGGGCGCGAGACACACTGCGGCTCTCTCTACCATGCGCAACGCCGTCGGTACAAAAAACAAAAATGTATGGAGTTGCTTGAGGCAAGTCCATACATTGCTGGGTGAATAAGCGTTGAGGATTATAGAGAGTGTCGTTGTGTTAGTTTGTTTGTCACGTCGTGTGTGATACATGTCACGTGCCCGCATGCGGGCGCCGCACGCGGGGCTGGGCGGTGGGGAAGGCCGCCGGGCCCCGCAGCTAATGTAATCAGGGGAAGGCAATTACATTAACTAGGTATGTGGAAAGTGCGCGTTACATAAAATGGCTCGATTCCTATGATGCGTACTGAATTAGGACGGAAGTGAATTCTGGTACCGATTTCACAGCTGATTTGTTAAGCTTATATAGATAACGTTGCAAAAATTTCTCTAAACTCTCTTAATTCCGAGGACCGGCAGGCGGCCGTCCTCGCATAGATAGACGCGACCTCGCGTCGTTTCGGTACAGTGAGAAGCTTACAAATTGGAACTATTAAAACTATACGGACAAAATTGATATGAATCGGCGTAGCCATTGCTTCTCTTAAGCGTCTATTAAGATACGATAATACTAGCGCCCGTGAGCGCGGGCTCGTGTGACGTCATGTATGTAATGTAACCCAAGTGTGGTGACGTGAGGCGGTGCTCCAACATGTTGCCGTGAGGGAAGCTGAACAAGCGTGCGCACTCCGCCGCACCACACACACACACACACACGCCGGGACCGGGAACATCTACTTGTGCTATTGCTCGACACCATTTCGGGGAAGAAAAATGATATCTCACAATCGGTAACAAATCATCAACTTCACAATATTTATAAGTACAGCTCTGTTTTAGAATTTTACAGATAGACAGTGATATTCATCGAATACAAAAATAAGCTTTTAGAGTTTCCTCAATTTTATCCAATACCTTACATTACATCACTAGTGACGAATAAAAAAGGGCACGCTCGCGAGAACGATCCTCTCCGATCGACGGCTTCACTCACCGGGAACAGGTCCGCACGCGAACGCAAACGAACGGATACGAATCGGAACGATAGAACGCGGTGAACGCGCGCGAACATCAGTCGCAAATCAAACGGTCACTAAGCTTCGGCCACGCGAATACAAAACACTCCAGTAAACACGTCGAACGTCTCTAAACGCGAAAGAACAACGTCCGGCGCGGCGCGGGCGCACGCCGGCCGGGCGCGCCGCCGCTACACTCCTACACGCTACTCGCCGTATGTACACGCGACACTAGCGTAAACAATAATTAAGTGCGCTTGGGTGGGCTCAGGAGCTCGGGCAGCGGTGCGGGCAGCGGCAGCGGCGCGTCGGCAGCCAGCGCGGGCAGCAGCGCCAGCGCCAGCGCGGGTCAGACCGGCGCCGGCGCCGCGCCCGGCGAGCCGGCCCACGCGCCGCCGCCCAGCACCACGCGCGGCGCCGGCCCGTCCAGCAGCACGGCCGTGGGCGCGCGCGCGTCCGGCGCCGGCCCGTCGGGCGCGCCCGGCGCCGGCGACTGCGCGCGCCGGTGGCGGCGCCAGGCGTGCTGGATGAGGCGCGCGCAGTACTCCTCGCGCTGGCGCCACAGCGTGGAGCTCACGGGCTCGTAGCCCACCTCGTCGGGCCGGCCCACCTCGAGGTCGCCGGGGTCCTCGATGGGGTTGCCTTTCCGCGCGAAGAAGTCTTTGGTGAGCGCGTCGAGGATGTCCACGCAGAACATCATGTCGCCGCGACATATGGGAATGTCCATGGATATGATCTTGTACTTGTTGGGCTTGTGGATCTGCAGCGGCGGCTCCAGCACGTCGAGGAAGTCCGACAACTGGTCGTAGCGGATGTACTGCGTGCCGTCCGGGTCGAACCGCTGCCAGATCTCGTAGTACATGTCGTAGTCGTCGTCCGTAAGACCTTCCTGCACGTCCTCCGTCGCCTGCACAGGATGATATAACCATTACAATCGTATCGAACAATAATCACCCAAACTATTAACAAAGAATAACGGATAGCGCTAAATTACCTGCGAGTAATTCTCGAGGATGACGGCGATGTACATGTTGATGACGATAAGGAAGGAGATGACGAGGTAGGACAGCAGGTAGGTGATGCCGATAGTGGCGGAGCCGCAGTTACCCGGGTAGCCGCGCTCGTTGTCGGGCAGATCGCACTCCTCCTCGTTGATGATGCCGTCTAACACGCCGTCCCACCCGGCCGACGTCGACATCTGGGACATAACACGTAATACAAACATCTGATTAATGATAATGATTAATGCAATAGATTTATATAAAGCGCAGAAACATCCTTTTTTGCAGAAACCATCAGTCCAATTGCCTATATTGTAGCAGTCTATAAGAATACTCATATGAAGCAAACAGCAGGCTGATATTAAAACTGACCTGAAATAGCAGGATCATACTCTGCACGAAAGTCTTGAAGTTGTACACGTCGTCGAGGCCACCTTTGTCCTTGACGTGCATGAAGAACGACATGCCAAAGATGGCGAAGATAAACATGACGAGGAACAGCAACAGACAGATGTTGAACAGAGCTGGTAGGGACATGGCCAGCGCGAACAACAACGTCCGGATACCCTTCGCGCCCTTCACGAGACGCAACACACGACCAACCTTCGCTACTCTCACCACTCTCAATAGAGTCGGTGACACAAAATATTTTTCTATAATATCACTCAATACCAAACCTGGGAACAAAGAAACGTATCATTAGCTAAATGTTAAAAGTGTCAAAAACTAAATGAACACAAAATTCTGAACACTTACTAAGAATTGAGAAATTGACTACTACGAAATCGAACAAGTTCCAAGGCTCAACAAAGTAATGATAGCGTAAGGCGAACATTTTAAGTAGGCACTCAGAACTGAATATCACGATGAATATCATGTTGAGGTAGTCGAGGACAGTGCTGAACGTTTCAGACTGCTGATAGTGATCCAGCGTCATCGTCAACATGTTCAGGCCGATGAACAACATGATGATCATGTCGAACTTCTTGTCCGTCACTATCTCGAACACGATCGCTTGTGGCCGCCACTGTAACAAAAAGTCACGTATCAGAATTTTTATAAATAGTTAAACAGTCTTATCTGGATGCATCTCTGTCGTAGGTCTGGAGTTGTAGAAAGAGCCGCTGTTCAGAAACGCACTGCTCCAAATTTAGAATCTGCTGCACAAAAACAAGGGTTGTGGCAGCTTTACGCTCCGCAGGTTGCTAGGGTCCCAGGACAAGGTATAGAGTAGTGCAGCTGTTTAAAAAAATGCACGAGGTTATTACTATGTGTATTTTTTATAATATAAAACATTAGTTGGTCTTTATAGGATGTGTCAAGTCCATAGACTTGCAAACTTTTAAGATTTTACCTTCGGCCTCGGAATAGCTTTCAACGGTTTCTTAGAACCCATTTTCTTCATGGCATTGTAGTATTTCTTCTGATCTTCGGTCATGAACATCTCGAGACTTCCACCGGCTTTCTTTTTCTGTTCGTTAAAGTTGTCGATGATCACACCGATGAACAGGTTGAGAGTGAAGAATGAGCCGAATATGATGAAGAACACGAAGTACAGGTACATGTAGATGTTCGTCTCTCGGATCGGTTGGCGTCCCACCTGAAATCAACAGCGAAAATTTATTAAATATAGCTTGGAATCAAAATGTTAAGAAAGATTTCCATATTCTGATATTTTAAAGTATAGCACGGGATTAGATTAGTCTAATAGAGCAAAGTAAAACATGATAAACGTACTTCTCTTGAATCAATAGCATCGTTCATGATCTGGATCCATCCCTTGAAGGTGGCAACTTGGAAGAGGCACAGGTACGCCTTGCCGACGTGGTCGAAGTTCATCGGCGAGTTCTCCCAAGTGTAGTTCTCTAAGATGCACGCGTTCCTGTCCGGAATGATCTCGTGGCTTAGCGTTGTGTGGTTCAGGTCTACGCACTGGAAATAATAAAAGGCGAATTCATAAAGCAAGTTCAAATGGAATTTAGTTTTTACCATCGGACAGATTACAGACTAAATAACTTTTTATTTGAAAATCAAGTTAAGAAGGATTATTTCGATGAATATTCTGCGTAGTGTCATTACCTTGAAGTACTTTCCAGCGAAGAGCTGAACACCCATGATGGCGAAGATGAGCCAGAAGATAAGACACACCAATAACACGTTGAAGATGGACGGGATGGCCTGCACCAGTGCGTTCACCACAACCTGCCACATACACACGCATTACTAACACTGCTCATAGGGGACCTAACTAGACTTGCATTAGTTGCATTCAAGTATCAATGAGTGTACAGTGAAACACATACACTCTCATTTGTTTTGAATGGCGTGCATTTGTTAGTGGGCGCAAAAAAATTGTTTGGAAGCAAGGACGTTAATTTTATTAGTACTGTGCAATTCTATGTAGCATTTCAAATTAATATTGGTTCTGAATAATTCCATACTTTGAGTGATCATGTAAATGGTACTGACTGAAAATGATATTAGTATAAGTATCTACATAACATGAATTAATTTACATAACATCGAATACATCGAAGCACATCTCAAAGCAACATAGATACTACACTACTCTTACCTTGTCCACTAAGTTAGCCATCCACAATGTATGGAATTAGTAGTAATGCATGCGACTTGCCGCTCGTACGATGAAGATACAAGAAGAAAAAATCTAAGGTGCAGAATATAAATTAGCATTCCAAATAACTAAGTAATTACAAAACTCTAATCTAGCTAATAATAATAAGACCAATAGAAAAAGAGACCAAAACATGGATGAAATCTCTCCTAAAATAAATCCCATTGAACCATTTCTAAAAGAGGTTTATGACGAACAGTGATGATACTAAGCCATTCAGGGGTGCCACCGACCACTTCAAAATGATTCACTAATATTAATTCGATAAAAGACTACTGCCAATGAATTGGTAACAACTGTTCAAATTAACAATTTTAAACAAAATTAGATCTGGTGATTGATGCAGAAATATCGAAAAAAGGAGCCGTACTCGAATGTTGGAAATTTTATAATGTTTATAATGATCTTAGAAGTTGAAATAGAAATGTGAATGTGAAGTGTGGAGCGAAGTGTGTGGTGGATGGATGAGCGATAGGGTGTGTCGGCAGCACAGGGTGGTACGTACCCTCATGCCCTGCATGCGGCTCATGGCTCTGAGCGGGCGCAGTGCGCGCAGCGTTCGCATCGTTTTGAACGCCTGAATGCCGCCGGCGCCACAAAGCGCCGCTACGAAGTTTATAAGCGAGACCTGATGAAATCAAGGGTTGCATATTGAGACAATTTATATTTCAACAATTTGCTGTTAAAAATAAGTTCTGATGTCTACTGCAGCACCTACAAAAAAAGACAGAATTACATAAGACTAGACCACCAAAAATGCCAAACTTGAGTGTTCCATTATTTGGGTGAAGACACACGACCTGTATTACAAACCTAAGGACAGAATAATCTTTTGAAGAAGATGAAGACTTGTTAAAGAATACAAAGGTAACGCCTATTGCAGAATATCGGTAGGGATAGAAATGTGATATATAACTCAAGTTACACACATTTGTACATCAAAGTTTGTTTTAGGACATTAGAGAATTTCTAAATAATAAATATTAGATTAACAATAAACTATAAATTCTCCTTCGTTTAATTCTCTGATGTCCCAAGAAAAGCTACATCACATTTTAAGAACATAATCAAGGTATACAGGTAACATAATAATATATGTATAGTTATAAATTTTGCATTTTATGACATCGACAGCATTCAAGATCATGTGCCATTTTCAGTTATAATGTTTTTCTTCTTTAATTTGGACTAATTTCCAGAATAACTTTTATTGTACGTGAAAACGGCACTGTCTCGTACGACAGCACAAAGATAGAAGTCGTGTTAATTCATGCACTTGAAAATATCAGGATTTCAAGTCACTCTGTGAAGGCCATTATATATTTGGCCACAGGTAAATTTCAGGTAGCAGGGTTCGTGGGTAAGAGAGTCACATAGAAGCGGTATCCATAAACAAACAGTACGACATCGAGAGCTCGAGGCAGCGAGGTGAGGCCGTTCGGAGTTTCCACTGCCATAGACATCGAACAATCAAAGCTGCACGCTTTGAGTTGCGCTGCACATCGTACACGGCGAACTTACGAAATATTCGTAGCAAGATTTAATCAGGACAATTGAACTGTATAGAATGGGCATCAGTTTTTAGATTCTCATAAATCGATAAGTGTTTCATGTTTAAACGGTTGAAATTCGACACTTTTTATTTGTCGATTTTGCAAAATAATGTTGCGCTGATAACACATTGGCATTGTGGCACTGGTTAGTGTGTGTGTGTGGATGTGCAGCGCAACAGTACCGCCACAGGAGTGCGCGTGCCTGGGCGCGCTACTCACGCGCATGCCCTCCCAGCGCGACACCGCGCGCAGCGGCCGCAGCGCGCGCAACGTGCGCATCGAGCGGAACGCCGGGATGTCGTCCGCGCCCGCCATCACCGCACCGTGGTTTACGAGCGACAACTAACGCCACACCATTCGTCATTTACTTTATCATACAACATTTTCTTATATCTAGGTTTATACTTAGTTTATTTTATGATATACTTGGTCTTCCACCTACAGACGTTGGGAAGCTGTAGTGTTAGTTAAGACCTTCGCAAAAAATTGTAAGACCAACCTGAACGGACCTTTACTTTGTCTTTTTCATAATTCAATAATGCAAATCAAATCCTTTGACATGATTTACTTTTTAGTAAACTTATCTGCAAAGAAACTATTAGTACATATTTTAGATAAAGTATCTATTAAAATATCAGTATATTACCATGACAATGATGAAGTCAAGCCAGCACCACGCGTTCGTGAAGTATTTCTGGAAGCCAAGGGCAAGCCATTTGATCAACATCTCGATGAAGAAAATGACAGTGAAGATTCGATCCATATAATACAAGATGTCTTGAAGAATCGGCCGATGTGGTAAATTTACATCTTCTAAAGCCTGTAATTGACATAATTATTGTATTATAATCATTCTATTCAAATAAAGACTTATACGATGTATTAAGAAAATGTTTCGATAACTTACCAAAGCCAAACTACTGAGCAAAATCATGGTAATCACAGCCGTTTCAAAATATGTGTTTTCAATGAGTTTGAATGTTTTCAACCGGAGCATGCCCCACCCTTGCCAGAAGGGAGACTCGTCGTCTCCCGCGAGGAATGGAAACTTCGCGTAACATGGCTCTGGACAGCAGTCAGCGGGACTATCATCTACGACTTCTTCATCCGCTGCTACTATGATGTCCGTTTTACCCAGACCCCCGTCTAGCTTCCCATCTTCTTCTTCTTCAACCATTTCTGTGGACAATGTACATATTATAAGAACATGACAATAAATTAAATGTTTTAAGTTCAAATGATTAGTCTTTAACTGACCTTCTTCTAAACCTAATTCTTCTTTACTGGCATCCTTTTTCTCTTCACCATCTATCGTGTCTGCTGAGCCTTTATGACTTTCATCTTTGAATGACCTTATCTTGTGACTGCCGTACGATTTTTGACTTATTGTATCGTCATCCTGAAGAATAAACGTTGAATTTGAGACGTTTTACTTATTAGTATATTAGTTATACATATAAGATTGTCTTCTACAATATTTACCTGTATAGGATACCCGTGATGATTTAATTCACAATCTAACCGGTTGTCTCTATGATTATCTGTTATCGCGTTAATATTATTTAACAAAATTTTCCCTTTCTTGTATTTATTGTCACCTGAAAGATCACGGTTAGTGCAGTAAACTGTATACTTATGTAAATTTGAGTTACTATTTCAATATATGAAGAGATTACCTGGTATAGTGAATTCCATACCGTCACCTATAGCTACTTCTACTTGGTCTTTGAGTTTCTTGTCTTTGTACAGTACGGCGTCGTCGAGGTCTGTGCCGAGCTCCAGTTCGTTGTCCACTCGCTCTGAAGAGACACAGCGGCCACACAAAGCCGCCTTTAAGCCTATATGTCGCGTGATGTGTCCACGGTGCGTTCCCGGAGGGGTCACCCGATGACCAAGCATAGAAATCAGACCAGGACGAATCGACTTAGTGAACATCGTCAAATTCTTTCATAAAATTATGTCATTTTGTCTTTAAATCCTCTGTACAATATTTTAGTGCATACAAAAGTGAAATGATATTTCTATTGCAAAACTTTAAAATACACGATAACAAATTATTTGATTTCTTGTTACAAACGCAGGTACTTACATTGAATCATGAAATAATATTTACTATTTACCAGATTTTATTAGTTATAATGATTATAATGATCTGAATGATTGATCTTAAACTAATCGTAAGACAACACCAAATATGCAATTCACGACAATGAATAATGATACATGTAATAGATAATATACATATTTAAACGGATAGTATACAATACACAAACAGTAATCATGCATAAACACACACAAAGCCAGGAACACCAACATGTATAGGAATAGTTACATGTAATGATGATATATCACAAAGCGTAAAAGTATCTAACTAATGATGATTTATTTAATAATCTCCGGGTAAGTCGTAGATAATAGTGTGTATTATCTACGATCTCCATCATCATCATGAATTAGATATTATTATTAAAACAGATATTTTATTAGCAACATGATTTTCCAATCGATATTATAGGGGCGTGGAAGGCGCGACCAAGATCCAATCAGAAGCGACACTGATTTGTAAAAGGTTATGGAAGTGGGTGGGTCCACATTCGGTATATCTTAGTGCTGGACGCCAGTCCACTGCGTCAAGGAATGCCATATCTTGAGACACATACTTATAAACTTAGGCCTAGGTACTTGCACCACAAATCACTAAATGAATTTAGCGCTAAACGAACGAATATTACATATAAACTCGCGCCGTTTTCCTATGGGCGTAAGCGAAACTATAAAACGCCACATGCTGATGTTTTAGATACGTTTAGCGTTAAATGCATTTAATGATTTGTGCTGCAAATGGGGCCTTAAAATGCGTTTCATTTGATGCAAGTTAGGTTTTTAATTACTTTCAGAATCGATGGCCACTTCCTTTAGATCTTCGTCACTAACTTTCTAAAAGAAATGTAACGACTCTTATAGAATGCAATTTCATTTTTTGGATAAAGTTTAATTTCTTATTCTGAATTGTTTTTTTTTTAGTTTAGGTTTATTGAGATATAGGAATTAGTGAACGTTTTTGGACTCTATTCTTTTATTAATTTCGAGTAGATATAGTATAGAAAGTTATTTTCAGCAAAAAACGCACTAGACAATGATTTTGCTGTTTGCTTGTGGAATGCAACAAATGATTGAGTATTGAGGTTACAGTTTAGCGGAGTAAACAGTTTTTCTAGCTTTAGAATAAAGTATGCATGTCTGATGCATTATTCGCCAACTGCCACAAGTTTCTTCAAAAGGACAAAATGTAGAAGAAGAAACAGTGATTGCTCCAAATTATGGTAACAGAAATGAGAGGGATAGATACAAAATGGAAAAGTAACTGTGTAACGAGGATCAAACACACGACATTTATACATACAGGGTCTGCTTTCTACACTTGGATCGCTAGGGCGCAGGCAACGCACAGTGTCCACAAATATCAACACGCAATCCAAATAGTTTTTATTCGATACAACAACTCCATGCTATTCATTTTTTTTCATACATGTCATGCTACAATTCTAATTAGAATGAGTTTTACGCATCAGTTTTAACATGAAAGAGGTATTTTTTGCAATATCTTTGTAGAAATTTCTGATGACAACATGACAGCGAATCATATTGATTGTGCAACAAGTAACAACAATCAACCAATTGTTCTGTTGTTTTCTTCTGTATTAGCATTATTAATGGTTTTATGTCATGTTAGCCAGTTGATAATGTTATGTTTTTTATCAATTTGTCTAGCGTTTCCATTGTTTTTGTTTTACACAAGCTGGGACAATAAAGACTGTATACCATATTTATCTACATAAGTACAAAAATACATAGAGGTACAACGACATGCCACAACATACGGGCGATTAAGACACACATCTTACCGGGTGCGTGGATCGCTATCTGATTGGTCAGCTTGTTTTTCAGTAGTTTCATAACGTCGGCTACGTTTCGTTTGACCCAATCAATAAACCTTGATATTCTGTTGAAGGCCTCTGCTATTTTGTTGGTATCCTGGTCAGCAGTTGGTGTCGACAAACTCGATGAGCCGAAATTGGACAGTAACAGGGCCAAGAAAAGGTTGAGTACCTGGAAAATAGTTTATTTAGAAATTTTGTCGTCTCTTTAAGAGTGAAACTAACTAAAGGAAAATAATTCGCAGTTCAGATAGATACATTTTAAGATATACTGACCACAAGATTGCCGATGACGACGGTAGCCAAGAAGAAGGGTATACAAGAGACATCTCCGACCAACATACAGTCCCACATACTCTCAATCCATTCTCCGCAGAGTACTCTGAACACTATCATGAAGCTGTGCATGAAATCCGTAAAGTTCCATCGCGGGAGGTCCCCATCCGGGAAACGGTCTACGTAATCTGTGCATACATACCAACACATTAGTATATACTCAAGTGTCTAAGGTTTGCAATTAAGGAGAATTCACGTCACAAAAATATCTTCTCTTTACTTATTAAAAGCCGCGGGTTTGTGTTTAGATCTAGAAATATCTATGTGAAAGACAACTAATACACTCAACGATAAAACAACAATGATAGCAGTAATAAAGTATGGATTTTTTATATATATTATACATATATTTAAATAGATACATATTATAAGTAAAGAGATATATTTTGATTTATTTTGCATTTTGAATATAGTAATAGAAAAGCAATTTAAATTTTTTATTAACAAGTTATACAATCGTCACAGTATGCTAATTAAGTTAAAAAAATGTTTAATTAAACAAAATGGATTATTGTTATTCTTAATCTTAAAATTAATTTGAATACTGCGTCAATCATAAAAAAGCTCCTTCTGTGTGGTTGCTAATAATGTGTTATAGTACGATAATAATTTGTCTAATATTCTGTGACATTCCTAAAGCTAGCTAGATCATGCGGTCCACTACCATGAGCCTACAAAATATAAAGCTTCAAACTCAACAACATACTTACTATAATTACAGCATGCCATTTAATAGTACTATAGAATATTAGAGACATAAATATAGCGCTTACGGAAGGCTTAGAAAACGTAAAGATTGAGAATGTCCAAAGAAAAGATGTAAAAGGAAACATGAAAGGTAGCTAGCGTAATGTCTCACAAGTGAGGCGCCTTTTCCATGGGGCTTTTAGAAAGAGGACTGTACATACTTTTAGGGTATCAGGCTAACTTGGAAGGGGACACATCGAATCTTACCAATCGTCTAATGAGCACAACAGTGTGACGCACATAAACACAATATTCACTATTCAAACAGCGAGGGCGAGCCCCGATTAAAGTGTGGACTCAGGGAAGTAATTTAGATCAGGGCCGTTTAGGATTTGTTAAGCGCAACGTTGTGTCGTGATCGATTGTCGTGTAAACCTCACATTCTGGACTTGGGTGTAACCAATGTACTGTGTCTCTTTCATTCAGTAGTTCATACATATGCTAAAACTATGTATCAAGCTGGTTGCACACATCCGGACTTCTATTTGGATTTTCGATCCGGTTCCTGTAAGCTCATTGGCTAGCTTCTATATAGTCCAATCTATATGCTAAATGCTAATCCTAAGTACTAAGTTATGTTTTGAGGTTCCTTGTGTCTCTACAGGCTGATTCCCGTTGTAAAGAAAATGTATTAGAAATTTTACCTTCTCTTATGCTTATATATACCTATTTATAGGTATGAATCGTCATGTCGGGATCGATACCACAATCGGTACTTATTAAAAACGGAATACCAATAAAATGTTCTGAGCATGTGTTGATGCGTTAACATGATTCTAAACGTCTTAAAATTTCTGTTTCCTGAACAAAGAATTTAGTTTTAAACATTTCATCCACGCTTTAACAGATGTAACACAAAATATACTTCAACAGAAGTGACTGCTTGATTTTGATGTTTCGCTCAATTTGTTGTTGTGCTGAGCTCGTATTTTTAAACAAAATCAGAGTTATAGCAATTTCTGCTATATTTTTAAAGATTAGGTACGGCAATTCAAAACAAAACAATACATAACAAAAAACAAAACAATACATAAAATGCGAGATTTGACTCTCAATCGCTCTAAAGTTTGCTTGTAGAAAACTTGATTCAGAGAAAAGCGCGTTATTTAACATAGAATCTCCACGTCAACAGCGATGTAATTATTTCTTTGTACATTATAACAATCACAACTAAATGGAATGACAGAAAGTATGATTTTAGAAAGAAACAAAGAGACAGTGTGATAAATTAACATGTATAAAGAGTAGAACAGAGGTTAGATGAAGAAACTTTAACTTCATTTACACGACAACTTTCTTCAGAAGGTGATTAAAAATAACAGATGCGCAAACTCATTAGGGAACAATAACGGAAGCTAAGTGATTATGCACAACATTAATTGTCCACAACTGGTCAAATAGACTTACAACACGAGATAAAATGAATCGCAGGTCTGTTGAAATATATTTATGCGCTACATCGGGCGTCGCCGCCGCGAACCAACAGTCAACATCTCCAATCAAACACCAATGTACATGCAACACTCCCACCAATTACACTTACCCACGTAATTTTTCCCGAATAGTTGCATACCCATCACCGCAAATATGAAAATAATGATGCACAATACGAAGGTCAGGTTGCCCAGGGCACCCATTGTCCTACCCATTATGGAGATGAGTAAATTAAGTGTCGGCCATGACTTTGCCAATTTGAATACTCGAAGCTGCAATTACAAATTGTGATACAAGGCGTCACACAAGCTCGCTTACCGGCGCTTCACCTATGCTACTGCGGAATCCTTCCACGACCCTCAATCAGTCACGTGTCTCAACGAGAGGTTGCAGTGCGTGCTGTGAGTGATTGGGGGCCAAAACATTAGCAAATGTGTGCTTGAGTTACCTATCGATGTGCACAGAGTTATTTCTGTATGAGTGGGATTTATGTTAGTTCTTATAGTGAGAGCTTTTGGATCGATAACATTTTAGATCAACTTTCTTATGTTCTTATAGGTTCTAATTTTCGGTTTGTCTCTTTTAACGACATAGATCCCATCAGTAGACGACCTGATGCATCAAAGTACCCTTCGGAAGCGAAGCTGCAAGTCAAATCTATGTTACTCGATGCAAAGCTTAAATAATTATGATCTGAAGCTGCGTGGCATAGCTTTATAACGTGTCTCGTTTCAGGCTCGCCTGCGTTTCTGAGCCACATTCCGTGTTATAAAGCCACAGCGAGGACTCATCAGTCCGTCATGAAAATAATGTTGAATCAAGCCCAGTGTAAAAATTTCTGTTGTGTGAAGCTGAATAATTAATAATGAAGCTTAATTCTTTAATTAGAGATGCTAAATTTTCTTTTAAATTAGAACCTGTGTAGTTCTTGCCAAACAACTGCATCCCCATCACCGCAAATATGAATATAATGATGCAAAGTACAAAGGTCAAGTTCCCTAAAGCTCCCACCGTCCTACCCATTATGGATATAATTAGGTTTAGCGCCGGCCAAGACTTGGCCAGTTTAAATACACGTAGCTGAAAATATTTCACCATATTTATACATAAGTTGAATTAATATTAGTATCAGTCTTAACATTACGAGTGATTTATGAAGTGGAAACCAAGACCATGTAAAAAGTAAAGTAACAATCATAAAAAGAAAACACAGATACTGTTTTATCAAGCATGAATGTAACAATAATAGATGTAAGTATAGCAAATAAACTCGTTGGAATAATAATAAAAGAAGAGACAGAACAAAGTATTTATATGAACAGATGAATGATTTTGATTCATGGGGTCTTATTTCAAAATAGTATTAGAATAGTAAGAGTAATACATACCAAACGAAAGGAACGCAACACTGACAAACCCTGAACTCCTTCCAATCCCAACTCCAACAGTGATAAGGCCACAATGATAAAGTCAAATATATTCCAACCCTCTTGGAAGTAAAACTTCGGGCTCATAGCTACTAATTTCAACATGGCTTCTATTCCGAATGTAGCAGTGAAAAACTGAAACAAAATGTTAAAAATTGGATTGATATTATTTTTTGACCAACACAAGCACAAAAAGAATCTCCAATATGTACATGGCATGGGCACCTCCCTCATAGATACAGGAACGAGCATGAATGTAGCCGTTTGCATCTAATGGTAACTTAGTTTCTGTCTGAACATGAAGGCCATCATCATGTTCAGTGTTTCCAGAACATACTATGAGCAATCACCTAGTTGATAGTTAAGAAAGTGTGCATACTCACATAATTGCCACTCTTGAGCGCCCTCTCCATGTCTTTGTCCATGTCGTGGTGATCGAGCGCCATGAACAGCGTGTTGACTACGATACACAGAGTGATGAACAACTCCACGAACGGATCGAACACCAGTAGCGCCACGTACTTCTGAAACTCCAGCCACAACCAACAGCAGTCCCACACACAGAAGAAGTCTATCGCCTTCATCAGGCCCTCGAGGAGCCTTTCCTTGAACGTGGGCCCATCCTCGTCGTCGTCCGCTGTTGGGGTTGGGAAGTAGTACACTGACACTGTTGCGTCCCATTTACCAGCAGTGTACGTGTGTGTGTGTTAGAGAGAGAGAGAAACAAGTTTTGTTAGTATTCGCTCATTATTTTTTATTAAAATCAGTTTTGTTTCCAATAAAAGATGGAGTTGATTTTTTTTTGAATGTTTGATTTGGTTTTGCCAATTCATTCTTTTATTGGAACTTTCATAGTCTTAAAATCTAGACACCAATATCCATATTTTTTGTAGTTTTGCTGGCTGTCATTTATCTACAAATGATTGAAGGGTTGCGCAAACTCTTGTGGCACTTGGTGCTGTTGGAGATACTCTACAAGAATATCAATCACACCACGGTGCCAGGTAACCTCGTGCAAATCAAACTCAAACAGTACTAGCGGTGATAATACTCGAATACTCTCAAATGCTTTTAAGCATATTATTTAGCTTAACTACTTGAAATGCTCATGAATGATGTTGAGCTCATCTCATCAATTTTGACTTCCGCAGATCAAAAAATATGAATATCGTGGCAATCCATAGAGAGTGATATAAGCAAATCTTTGAAGCTTTTTGCATGACACAATATTTTAGATATTAATTATTTTTTAGTCTTAAGGTTTTTACTGCATGACATAAAATCATGTCATGATTATTAACTAGATTCTAGTATTAACAAAAAACTAGCGAAACACGTGATCTAAACAAGCAAAAAGGAACGCAAAAATGTTGAAGCTGCTAAAATACTTTGTCTTCAATTTGCTTATTGAAGTTATCGACGAAGGAAAATAAGTGCATATTATGAAAATCAAACCTGTGCAAGAAGCGTGGAACAAAATTACGTTGGAAATGGATACGACTACAGTGTAACACAATATGTTAGTGTAATCAACATTGTAGGATAATGTATGTACGCAAAGTAGGATGTATAGGCAACTACTGTTCAACACTCGTGTAGGCAGTCGAAGAAAAATCCTCTAAAGCCCTTTCTTTATTTAATGAATTTGATTTGTAGTAATTAAAACATTTTCTTTTTGAGCCTTACAATTGTTTTCATTTCATGTAATTATTATTCCATGGATAGGGCTATTAACAGTTTATTTTCCAAAATTTTCAGTTCTTTTTCTTCAACTTGAATGTGCGTGCGAGTGCAATATTCTATTTGCGACGGCTCATCGCCAATAAATGACATCCACAAATGTTCTGTTGTTTTCTTTTGCCAATTATGCTTTTTTGTTGCATAATGAGCAAATACCGGGCAAGTGTGATCTGTTAGTGTTCGTGTACAAGATTCTTTGTTTATTCATCGTTATTTAATAAACTGTAGGTTTGTTAGAAAGCAAGATAAACATCGAACGTTGATAAAATAAAGTATAATGCGCAGACAGCTTTGTCTTTGGCATCAATATTATTAAAATTGTGTGGTGTATTGTCGTACCGTTCTGATCGCTCGCTCGACTCTGGCGCCCTGCTTGCTCGATGATTTCGTTCAGTACCATTACATCTGGAACATATTAGTTAACACGATAAAGGATTCCAATATACCTCTTTATTATTATTAAGTTGAAGTCCTCATTGATTCATATTCATATTTTCTTATTGGAACAAAAACCAACAAGCTGTTAATATACTTAAGACTAAAAGTCTTAAGTATATTAACAGATTGTTGGTATAACTCATTCTCATAGAATCTGGTATCATACCTCTCATATCCACTACATTTGGTTGTTGCGAAGATTCTATGAACGGATTGTCGGTTGACGGTTTTAAAACTTTTCCAGCTTCGTCCGTGCATTCAGTCGTGCTCATTTCCTAAAACAATTCAATCGATAAGTTTCTTATACACCTGGTATATGTGACAAGTTTGTAATGCCAATAGGAATTTCCTTCATGAATGCTTATTGAAGATCTAATTCAGTAACGAGGAAAATCTTGTTAGAAACGCCTTCATTTTCTGTGCGTATGGTAAATTGGCCTTTTAATCGGATTCACAACTACGTCTTAAACATCTAAGGCTAATAATATATATTAATATTTTTATACGAACATATTCTCTAAGCGGCCTAGAAGCTAACGAGAAGTCCTGGCCAGGCAGCGGGTAGGGATGTGGCTGTGACGTCACACTGTGATTCCTTGACGCCGAGCGGTTCCGAAGCCGTGCTTCTTTTGTTTGTGCCTTGCCGCCGCCCAGCAAGTCACCGTGGGATGTATACGACAGCCTCGATTGGTGGGACGTGTAGGACGAATGACGAGACCCTGGAGCAGACACATTTTGCATGGTTTGGTTACGGTAGTACCTATGACTGTGAATGTAAAATGGTTATTGAGAAACTATTAAATTATATATTTTCTGAGGTTGTTGTAACAATTTTGTGTCCTATTATTTAATACTTCAAGCACACAAATGAACTGAGGCGGACTTAATGTCATAGGTATTTTCTACCAGTCAACCGAATTAATTGCGTCCATTTCAGTGGAGTGATAGTGTGCGGAATGGTTTCGTTTTCCAGCCCATTTTAGTGTGCTACTTCACACTGCACTTTGGTGGTTATTAAAGGAATAATAATGTCTCAGATTTTTACTGTCTATAATGTAACATATTCAATCGTTAATCACTTATTCCCATGCTTAAGTTAATACTAACCTAAATTAGCGTAGTAAACTGGAATAATGATAGCACCGTTCTCTTCAGACATGGGGGTGACGGCGTTGGAGTCGTCGGCATAAGGCAGATGTTCCTGAGCGTCCAGGTACGTGGACAGCACCAGCGGCTTGCGGTCCGCGCCGGGCGGGTAGCGCGGGCGACCGTTCGGCCGCAGCGCCATCTGGTGCGAGCCGCGGGAACCTCGACGCAAATTGAACGGCGAACCAGGCAGTGATAACGAAGCCTGTGGCATACCTCTAATTCAAAACACTGGCACATATCCACAATAACATAGGTACAAAATTTAATCCTAATTTAAAAGTTTATAATTGACATTGGTACAATTTTAATTTTCAAATCTGAAATCCTGCATTTACATATTTTTCCTCAATTCAGATCGAGTAGCTTTAATTCGCTCACACTATTGTCGTCTCTCACTAAGAAAGGATTGATCACTATATTAAAGTCTATTGAACCGGCTGCAGAGGCTTTGACTTAAGCTGTTTTGAAGTAAGTAGTCCTAAATGTTATCGTTATGTTAATGATTTATTTACGTTCATGTGCTGATAAACAATAGCAAGAAAATAAAGACAGAAATTGAGGAATATAGAAAAGGTAAAATATAATGAAGTAAAGTAAATGATCGGTGCAAGTAATAATGATCTACTCGGTTTTATTAAGGGCGAAAATAAATAGATTGTTACCTTAATAAAATTTCAAATAATATGAATCACTGCAAAAGAACGTGGAAGATACAGGTTACCACTAATAGTCAAGTAAGAGGTACAAGAGCTAAACAGAGAAAATAAAAGTGGAGTTAATCCTATTGTAAAGGAAGAGGTAGGGGAGCACAAACACCAATGAGGATTGAAGGACAAACCTGTGAGCCCTCGCGCAGTGGCCCATATGGTAACTGGCTGATTTTATTTATGCGTTCAGGGTGGGGGACCTTCAATACACAAACAAAATTTTGAGTTTATTACATTTAAAGAAACTTATAACGATCAAATATCTAGCATCCAACAAATAGGATAAAAGGACGGAGAATAGGCATTGCCATATATTACACAGATTACAAACAAAACAAACCAAAATGGCATACAATAATAACTGAACATTGCAGCTTAGAAGCGAGACTCGTGATAGAAACAAAATTACTCTTGTGAGAGGTTTAGTTGAGATCTACGAGTAATGTGTCACTAGCTTTCAATGAGAGTATATTGAAAATGCCTAAGATATTACAAATATTTACAACAAGAATTTTCCTTTCAGTCTAGCATCCATGAGGAAAAGTACAAGGTTCAAAATAAAAATGAGGATGCTCTATAAAACTCTTATTGTAGAACGAAATACGGTTAGAAGTAGCAATGATAGTATAATGAGTGAAAGCAACAGTTAGTCAAGTAACTTTGTTTATAAACACATGAAGTATTGTGGGGTTCACATGCATATTTGCATACGACTAATTCATAGTCCTATCGTAGCTATTTACTTCATTTAATCTACATCTATAGTCATGACGACTGTTCCTTTGTTCGTCCAAATATTGAAGCCTCCGCATGTCGCTAATCGAAATTGAGGAATTAAAATGTTACTTCAATATTAATATGGTCAGTTTAATCGATAATATATTTAGACTGAACCTACCTCTTCATCGTCGATACGTTCAGTTTCGGCCCGGCCCGTTCGTAAACACTCACATTGCAAAAGAAACAATCTACCATGACAATAGACTCATTCGCTCCAATATTATTTCTTACTGGCAAACCCACATTACTCAAATGTGTTTTACAAAAGGACATTGATATCGATCAACATATTTTTATGAGTCGCGTAATTGATGAAAGATACTAATCATTTGCGTACTTTAAAGAAATATTATTGGAGACCAACTGTAGAACTAAAGTGAACTACAGTGCATCATTCAATGAGCAAAAATGCTACTTCTAGGAACCATGCTAACATTAATATTATTGTTTCCACAATAAATAATATTTAACGAAATTAGTAAAGGAGTTTTTCTTGCAATAATGAAATAAAATAGTATTTCTAACCAAATATTCGTCGTGCTTGCTAATAAATTTTCTAAAACAGAAAAACTAGATCTAATTGAGGAAATATGTAGGTAATGTATCATCTATTTTTTATTTTTAAATGCATCTATCTGTGCTGTAATTGTGCTTGTATACGAGGCCTAATGAGTGGGTTCACGTAAGGGGATGATGACCCGAATGCTTTTTGGAAAAATGACAAGAGCACAGATAAATGTTAAAACAGAATGTTACAGACACACGTAATGGAAGAAATAGCGTTAACTGAGATCATGTAACAAATACGCATGCTTCAAGACAAAAGTAGTTCTGATATGACAGAGGATCATATAGCTTTAGGTATAGATAAATGAAAAATAATCACAGTCATTGCAAATATTCAGATAGCGATTAACAGAAGTATCTAGAAATCTAATAGGACTAATCTAAGACATTTATTTTCATCTGCATATTTGCACTAGCTTAGAAGAAAAATATTTGACATCACTGTCAAAAACAAAATAATGGAAGCTTGGCGGTAAACACAGAATAATAAAATAGTTCTTTTCAACTTGAGTAAGTTACTGGAAGTGCTAATGATGATGAGAGTGAGACAAGAGTAAAATAAAAGCTTCTCTTTGAGAAGATGAATCACTAGGTAATTTGCATTAAGCAGCGTGTTATTCTTAGGGTCAAGTTGAAAAGACACTGCTCGACTGACAATAATTCATTTCAAATAAAATATATGCAAAATGCAATAAAATTCAAGTAAGAACAGTTTATTCGACATCAAGACAAGTTTCGTTTAGAAATAGATTATTTATAGAACCAGAGTCCAGACAGAACGCGACAGGACATAATTAATGTAAACTCGTGATATTACAAGTCATTGTTTGTAGAAAAGATAACAACGTCGCGGCCAATCACAAAATGTCAATTAGTGTAGTTATGTAATGTAATGTTTAGAAGAATCATTGTCAGCGAGGTGATGCGTGTAGAGCGTTGCATACTCACCATGCTGACCTTCCTCGCGCGGCGTGCGTCGTGGTGCGGTTCGGTTGGCTTGTGCGCGGGCTGAGTGCTCACCGAGTCCTGGAAGGGGTCGCTACGCAGGGACATGCGCTCGCGCGTATTGTCGTCCTGGTTGCCGCGCTCCTGGTTCACGAACAGCTCGTAGCTCTGACACGAGAAGTCGCTCGGCGACTTGGCGGGGTGCGCCTCGGCGTAGGCCGCCGCCTGCGCCGCCGCCGCCTGCTCGCGCGCATGCGCCTCCCGGGCTTCTTGTTTGTCTGCTCGCGCCGCCGCTTTCTGTTCAGCTTCCTGTGACATACGTACAACACCGTCACATTTTGATCACTTCGTTCCATTGTAAAATCCTTTTCTAAGAAAGTGATCACGTCATATAATGCCGCAAAATTTCGGCCGTCCAAATAAATAGGGGTTTTTTTGGCACTGCAGTGTCTAACATCCATCGACATTTTGGTGAAGGCCATTTTGAGACCCTCTAAGACGGCACCACTTGCGGTATTCCAGGCTTAAAAGGGTACTATACAAGAGCTTTTTCAAAGGAGATCGAAAACGGGACCAATTTCGATGATTTTTTTAAACCAAATTATTATTCACAATTGTATTATCTTCCCCTGTTATAACATGATCAATCTTACCCTAAGAGCCTCCTCCTCGGCCTGTTCCTCTTCTTCGGCTTTCTTCTGCAACTCGTCGTATGACATGGCGACGATGGCCAAGATCAAGTTCACGAGATAGAAAGAACCCAAGAAGATGATCACTACGAAGAACAAGACGTGCCATGACCCCGCTGATCTCAGCACCTTCAAATATTACGATAAATAACGTAGTTATTATTTAGTTATTATTTTTGACTCACTTGTTTTTTAATGCTGAGTTAGCAGATTCGATACGTAAATTATAAAATTAAATTATCATATTATATTGCATTAAAATTACCAATTGATAAAGATTTTCCCAATAATCCTGAGTCATAAGCCGGAAAGCTGATAAGAAAGCCCATCCAAATGTGTCAAAACTCGTATATCCGTAGTTAGGGTTTGGACCGTAGCCTTGCAGACACATATAACCGGGTTCACATTGACTGAAAATAATATCACCATTGGGTATAAGAAAATCATCCATGTAGACATGAACTTATGAGATTTAGGTTAAATTATCTTACCCTGCTCCTGATGAATTTCCACAAAGTGGATATTCCCCTCCATCCCCATACCAGTTGGCTGAAAAAGAGGTAAACGTGTCAAAGCAATTCAAAATTCCCATAAAAACAAGTTTGACTTACACTTGATTGAAGTCTTACTCTCATTCTGGCAAAACCTCTCCCAGTTCTCATCGGTGAGGTTCCCCCAGGAGCCGTCTTCTGGGAACACTTTTATACATTTCTGCGTTAACACTCCCATGTAGATCTGTAGGCCCATCAGCGCGAACACAGACAGTGAAAACATCGTCAGGATTATCACATCTCTCAGATTCTTCACTGACTCTATGACGGCGCCGACGATCGTTTTCAAACCTGGGGACAGGATTTCGTTTACACATTGTTATAGTTTTCGAGTTTGGCTAAGCTACAATAAAATTTCATAAATCACAAAAAATTTGATTGCAAATGGCTTTGCCATTGCTTTCAGTTAAACACGAATAATGTTGATTTTACTTGTTTTAGAATACGTTTTTAAATGATTACCAATTATTGTTGTCTAATATCTAAATACGTTAAACATCTACTTAATTTTGATCAAAATACCTACATACATTTTACATCTATTTATAACTTGACATCTATTTATATATTGCACAGTAAAAAAATAAAAGGTCTAAAATGGGGTAAAATATTCGAAAAGGTTATTAAGTAGATTGTCCAAAAAAGTTTAAATAATAAAAAGCAAAACGCTTTAACACTGAAAGTTTGAAGTAGACTTTTTCTTAAAAAAAGTAATCAAGTAACCTCTCCAAATATTTTACAGGTATTTGTTAGACGTTATGATGTTTACCCGGTATGATGGCCACAGTCTTCAGTGCTCGGAGTACCCTGAATGTTCTGAGAGCGGCCAAGTTGCCGAGATCTATGCCCATCGTCACATAACTGGAAACAGACACCCACAACAACAACATCTACGTTAATATACATCACTACAACACTACCAACAATACTCTCTAATTCATTGTTCCTGTGAATCTTTTCAATATCAGGAAACATTGTTTTAGTTGCCTTCAAATTGTTTTCTACAATCAAATTCATAATTATAGTCATTGATCATTTCTGCAACGGCTCGTCTAAATTAATACAAACTTCTCTATTAATAACTAGAAATGACACATCAAATATATACTGTTATATAATCTACAATTCAACGATTTTAACTTTCTACATAATTCAATAAAATTGTCTACTACTCACGCTAAAGCTATAACTACGAAGTCAAGCCAATTCCATGCATCTCTAAGGTATGTGAATGGCTGTAGTATGAAACCCCTGGCCATTACTTTCACCGCTGATTCAAACGTGTAGATCCCGGTAAAGATAACTCTGGAAAAATTCACCTCCACTGAGGAACGCCACTCGTAAAATAATAACAAAACATTTCTAGAATATGAGATACAGTATATAGGTTCAGCATCTCAACTTGTAGGAGATGGTAGGTAAATGTATGAACAAAATATTATTTCTAATTAGATGTACGTAAAGTAATATTGTATGTATAATAAATGTAAGTAATAATACGTCTAAATCCAATATAATAATAAAACGGATGTAGATATGTACAGTATGAAAGAATTTGCAGTTTGGGTGTGTCAAAACTGATTAATGAAATCACTGCTGTTACCAAATTATTTTGTTATGAAATCTTGAACGTTATTGCACACACATGTTTTTTATTAGTTAAATGTAAAAATAAAGAATGATATCTAGTAATTTTCTGAACAAATATTAGACAACCATGGACATGAAATTTGGTCGTTACAGCCAGGGAAAATTTGGAATTGTCTAAACGCCTGTCTAAAGCGATTCAGGATAACTATGTATTGAATATACATGTTTTATGTTATAAATGTTTTCCAATAATTAACTATAAACAATTTCTAATAATTTACGTCCGTTTATCTAAATATTGATTATATCAATTGGAAAACTAGCTGAAACTAACAATTTTGAAACTAGCGTGCACTCTACTAATATTCTAGAACCTAAGAAAGGATATGTTCTGTCGTCCGGTGGTATTTCAAAATTGCAAATTGAAATTCGTAATCGAATAAATCTAACTTAGATGTTGAAAAAAATGTATCAATAGAATGTATACTCACTCAGTACTTTCGACGGTTGGCGTCGTAGGCATTATCATAAGAATACAGTTGACTAGAATTGTGGTAATGATAAACAACGAGAACAAAGGATGTACTAGAATGTATATCGCCACTCTTCTTATAGGATTGAATGGGTCTAGTAACCATAAGGCGTTGGTGGCCGAAAATCTGAAGATATCTTTACCCTTGCTTATGACTACGAAGGTCTGGAACAAAACACAAACTCGATTAGTGCTGCTACTGTATGATTGTTTAGTACTTTACTGGGAACGAGGTGAGCAGTACCAATATTATACCTAATTGTAGAGAATCTATAAGAAGTTTATAACAAAAATCAGAGGATGTTATTCATAAGTCCGAAACCCAATGTCAATGTTTTTTTATCGGGTTTCGTAAAAATCTGGTTATTACTATCAAAAGTAATGACTTTTTGTCCTCTAGATTCCTTTAAAGTATATAAGTATGTAATAATAAATATAGGATAATAATAATAATAAATAATGAGGATAATTATGTAAAAGGAAAATATATATCTAGTCAATTTGCAACTCATGCATAATTTGCATAAACGTTCAATAAGATAACTATTAGTAATGAGATATTTAATAATACCATAATAACAAGGTACTTAGTATGATTGATTTATATTGAATGTGTGCATTATTTAATGTTTTAGTGATTGTATTATTTATTCTGTGTTATAGGCGTTTAGCGATCGTTCATCTATATATATAAAAGGAGAACTGACTGACTGACATATCAACGCACAGCCCAAACCGCTGGGTCTAGACTAGAGATTCCAAACTTGGCATGAGGTCTAGGGGTGCACTAAGAAAGGGTTTCTCGAAATTCCACCCCTAAGAGGGTGAATGGGGGGGAGGGTGAAATTTCACGCGGACGAAGTCGCGGGCAGAAGCTAGTCATCCATATCATTAATTTATTATACAATTCCAAAATATAAATTGTTGCATACATTTGCTTGCGATCAAGCTAGAGCTTATTTAGTATTGTTTCTAGTAACAGTTATTAGAAATGATACTAAATAAGCAGTAGCTTGATCGCAAAAAAATGTGGTATAGCGGTAGACTGTGGGTTGTCACTTCTTTTGCGGCCTACATAAATGTCCTTTCTTTGGTATTGTTCGTCGAGTCGTTGAGCTCCTCAAGTTCTGAGTTGAGCTGCATGAGAACTGACAAATGCTTGCCCTGATTAGACTGGAAAACTGTGCTATTTTCCTAAAAAGATCATTTCAGTCATCAATCTACATGACCAAGATTATGTCTGGACTTTATAAGTGACGTCTGAGTTTGTTTCGGCCTTTCTTCTCAGAGTTAGAAGGACAGAAATAGGAAACGCCGACCTCAACTAGCTTATATTATGATGTGTAATAGTGATTCTGATACCTCATTTACAAATAAACAATTTAATTTCATATCATTTTCCTATGTTTTACGCTCACAAGGTTTTCATCTTTTTCAGCATCCGTCATGGTGCTATCAACTGACAACCTTAAATTAGTAGTATTTACTCTCAGCAGCATAATCTTACATTGCAGCAATAATTTAATACAATCTAGGAGATCCATTGCAAAACATCCCAGTCTTTCACAAACTGGTAATGACAAATATAGAATAAAAACTTGAGTACAAGGGTAGCGTAATCTTTTGTTTATTTTAATTCGTCACAATGTCATTGCTGATAAGTTTTACTGCCCAACAAAATTAACTTTTGTTTATATTTAAAATATTTTTACCTATCAGTTTTTAAATACGAATACTATGAGTAGAAGCAGTCGCTGGGTGCCGTTTTTAATTTAATTTTAATAAAAAAAAAATACTGCAATTACTGTATTAAATAAATTAGCATTTGCTTTTATTTTATCCTACTAAGGGTGAATTTCTCCAAACTTTTTTATACCTAGCGTAAGTCTTATCCTGAGAATAAATGATGAACTTTTGACAGTTTTACCTTACTAGAGCTGTCAGACGTCAATTTTATTCCGCGTATAAAAAATCATGCAGCCCTAAGGGTTCAAGGTGCTGTCAAATAATATTGGCTTCTAATTTCGACAGTCATGCTTGAGATGAACTTTTTAATTTAACAATAACTTTAATCGCTCAATAACAGTTGTAAGAACAACGTAATGATGACGTGTCTCTTAGTTAACTGGTTTAGATACGGTTGTTGTATCCGTGTTGATTCTATAACCAGTTTCTTGCGTTAGGCACAAAATGGTACCGATTGTCTGTTTCTCAACTGTTTTCCCCTGACGAGCTCGAAATTTCAATAAAATAACGTATTGCATGTAAAAAAAAAAGTTTGCACGAAAAACAACATGTTTTTTTTATTATGTACGGAACTCTTTGGTGATACTAAATATTTCGCAAAATAATTGGCTGATTAAATTATGCTGTTTCACTATGAGTTGACTTAATTAAATTCATTATCACTATCACCAATGTATTGGTTTTTTATCAACTTTGTTATTTAGTTTTTATCAAACATTTTATACTTACACATTATTCTCTAAAATAGTAAATGAAAAGTCATTATGACTTGTCATGGAGGTACATGCTCCCATAACAACTGAAAACATTTCGGTGCAAATACTTAAAGGCTGAGATAAAATTAGCAGTGTGTGATAGAGACTTCAATTTGAATGTGTGTGTGTGATGATAACCTCTACTTAAAAACACGACATGAAGTTACTTTCGCTACCACTGGTAATGGTCGTGTAAAGTACAAAATGGTGGCAAAACTTAGACGTATCAGTCTGTAAGAGAAATCACAAGTGTAGCGATCAATGTTAGTTTCTGCTCTTCATGAGAATGCCTGCGATAATACCCTGCGATGGGCATACAATTTTATGGATGGGGGACTACTTAGTACAAATCTGTACGAATTTTTATCACAAAACTAGTTAATGCCCGGCGGCATGCGTTGCAATGCCTTTCATTCTTTGAAGTGAAAACTTCTTTAGGCGCGCTGGGCATTTTTTGAGATAGGAAAAAACCATTGAACTCACGACACTGTTACCGTAACCGACACCGCGCTACATTCGGATGTGTTCGGCTGTCCTCGGGATGTACTCGGTTTTAATGTATTTACGATATGTCAGTGAGTGATAGCAAAGTATTCGGTTTGTGTTTTGTTCATATGACGGTTCAAAAAATACACAAGTAATTGTTCAAGTTTTCACTTCTGTCGGCACTCCCGGAGTGCCACTTTTTTTTGTTATGAACTTTCTCCAGCGCGCAAAAAACAACTTACCAAAGTTTCATCACAATCGGTCGAGGCGTTTTCGAGTTTTTGCGAGACCAACGAACGGCAATTGATTTATATAAGTATATAATATTATAAAAATCAATTGCCGTATTATAATTTGATCTTCACTTATAAGAGAAGATCAAATTACAGACTCGCCATAAGTATTTATGTCACGTTTATGAATACTAATTAAATATTGCATTATAAATAAACCACGGACAAACGGACAACCGGTTTTTTGTTTAGGTACCACATTTTATGCTGAGTCATTATGAGACCACAAAATTTGTGTGGTCATTGTTGTTATGCTAATAACATGTTATTATTTATCTTAGAGACACTTGTTATCAGAACAGATTGCTACTAAGCATGACTTGCAAAATTCCGTAAATATCTTTAATCGCTGTTAAGTTAGTGAATTATCGAGGACATCTGTAAGATTAGCTATTTCATATTAATATTACCTAAATCTATTTAGTTTTATCAGTTTGTACTTTTGTACTTATAGTCAACAACGATCTAATCACAAAATTCCAGCAGCGTGGAAAATGCCAAACACGCCGTCACTGTGTTAGCTCAGTTCAAATATTTCACAAAAGCTAGTTGAAATTGGTTTGGTACCGCTCGCAGCTCGTCGCAGTGAACATAACATCGTGTACTTACTCTCTGGTTATGATAGAAGGGGTCGATGTCCTCGAGGGGTATGGAGGACACCTCCGCCGGAAAGGTGCCCTGCATGCGCACCGGCAGCGGCAGGCCCTGCTCCAGGGTCGCGTCCGGCTGCGGCCCTTCGTCCTCGTCCTCGTCATCGTAACGCACCTGTGTCACAACACCAGCGTTACAACCAGGTCAAACATTACGTGAATAATCTACTAAGAGGCCAACGGCAGATCCAAAGAACACAGCTATGAACACTCTTGAAATATTATGGCGCTATTATTATGAATGACAAAGAATTCTCTTTTGTTCCAAAGTCGACGTAGGCTACCAAGCTTTAGATAATGTCTGTTCTTAAAGAAAAGAAAATTACATTCAGTTTATTTACCTAAGAATATGAAATGCGGAGTGTTGACCTTAAGATCTGCATTTGACAAATATATGAATATTTTTTTGATCACCTAGGTTACCCATTTACCGTCTTCATCCAGTTTTCTTTGAGATTTTTACTTACGTTTAGTCATTGTACCCATCCAATGACTGAAACAAGCTAGCCTACTTTAAGCCTAATGTAACAGACCATAATATCATGAGCTTAGAATGCGCTATGTACTCGTAACAATACTGTTGGCCTAACACGCAACTAGTATTATTACAGAGCCGTTACTGAGTCAGCATGTCTTGTGAAGGCGTTTAAAGCTAATTTTATTTTGTGTAGTGCTGCTGTCTGTGTGACTATGATGCGTATCTGGCATTACTAAAAGCAGTAGTTTTCAAACATTCCTACTATTATGTTACCATTCCGAATGTACGAAGGAAACTTCCGAATACTTCGCCTGCGTATTATACCAGGGGAATTTTGAATCTAACTAACGTCTATTCGAAAACGGTCCCAGAATAGGAGGCGTGACTAGCGTAAGCCCAAAATGTTACAAAATACGAATCATAACCAATAAAACTTGATATTCATCTGAATTATTGTTATCTGTAAACTATTATGCACTAAACGCTAGCTAGGTGATGCCACCATGCTAGACCTAGATGACGGCAGTCGATGATGATATGACGAACATGAGCCAGTCCTGTGCAATGCTTGATAATGGTATGTTATGTGCTGGTGTACTTTGATCACTAACGCATATTGTAACTGGGTGTGGGATCTCCCCACGATCTACATGTTTCCATTATTAAGTAAGAGGACTCTCAAATCGATTGTTTCCTATTGAAAGTTATTTTGGATTAAAGGGGCATTGACTAAGTAAACTCTCAATAAATTCTATTACCGGGTTCAAGGTTGGCTAGAGGCTTTGCTATCATCTAATCAAGGACATTACGTGTTTCTGTTAGTAACTATAGGGGAGGACTTTATGTTTAATGAATGTCAGGACTACTATTCGGTTTATCCATTTCTTTGTTAATCTTTTCATCAGTTGGAACTGGAAGGGACATTTTACTTTGTCGAAATGCAAATAAATATGACAAGCCTTCGTTTTAGCTACAATAAGATTAGCTGTTACGATTGCGTTAAATCACGAGTAACAGCTAAACTTGTCAACACAGTTCTTTACAGATACTTTGCCAACAAAGCGATGTGTTTAAGGATAATGCTTTAAATGCGGTAAATATGCATAAATCAGAATGCACTACAAGTTATCGCACTTGAATAAATGTGGCGCCAATGTTTGTGGGAGCTTGCAATATCTTATGTTGAAAGAAATTTCGTTTGTGAAAGCGATAACTTGCTGAAAATTTTCTCTAATAAAAACGAGCCGTAAAAAGGTAAAAGGGGCAAGCAAGCATTCTTACTTCTTTTTTCTTTTTCGTCCGCCCCAAATCGTTCTGGAATAATTTAAAAATTATCCGTCAGAGTTTAACTTTGGTTTGTTTCCTTTACTAAGTTGTGTGTGCCACACAATTTGTAGTTACAGTGAAGTCTTTGTGTGCTAGCTAACATTTTATCACTCGTGTCGTACTTGTAATAAGTATATAATTTTGTACCTAATAGTTTTCAGTGTTTCTTCTTTTTTTGGTTTAATTTTTTCAGCACTCGACTCGACACACGTGTAGTAGATCCGTAGACACCCAGATAATTCGAGTCACACTCACCTCGCCTTCCGCTCGTTTTTTCTCGAGTTCCTTTTGCTTGGCATGCTCCTCAGCTATGCGGGCTTCGATAGCGGCCAGTGACTCTCTTGTGAAGGGTCGGAACAAGCTTCGTTCTTCCTCGCTGATCGAGTCCAAGTCCTCGGACATTGTCTATCGAACTCCCCCCGAGTGAACTGCCTACTGTATTTGAAAAGAAGATACATTAAAATCTTACATAACGGGTTGGTTCAACGCTCGTAACGAGAAGAGCTCTTGCCAAAAAAAAAAAACTTTTAGATAATAATCCATACACGGTGCCTTACATAACCTAAATAAGCTAGCAGAACATCTTATCAAAATTATACCCAGTAACGATTTACGATAGTTGGCATTAACCCAAAATGATGAACAAGCAACTTGATGCGGCCTTATTTTCTTTGTAGACTATTTTAGCCTTGATACCATTTGGTTTAAAGTATGGTCTAGTAGTTAAGTCTCTCAGCTAAATGTATTTATTGAAAGGAGATTTTACTTTTGATCGTAGACGAGAACATGTTTTAGCAGAAATTATCATGCATTGTTTGTGATCAAGGTTTAGCAAAAAATAAAATAAATAAAAGAGCTCTTAAATTTTTGGAGAAAATTATATAAAATCTATTTATTTAACCTGATTCAACCAAATTCATAATTGTGGGGTCTGTGCCCCCTGTAATTTGGTTAAATCAGGTTAAGTAAATAGATTTTCCTGCAAGAAAAAATTAGGGCGGATGTAATAAAAGTCAAATTCACGGCTACTGCCCAGATGCAACTTCGAAAAAAAGAGATGTAAATACTGTTAGCTTTACACAAATGACGAAGACGATGAGATGTGGTTATATTAACAATATAATTTCCCCTACGCCTCCTGGGTTGTATAAGACACTGTTTGTGGCTTACAGAACTGGGCCAAGGCCGGCCTTTATATTGTGCGTTACTTCTCTTAGGTTATTTTTATTCCTTTTCTTTATCGCTTTGGGATAGCTTATATAAGATTAATATTCGTACAAATAATAATTATTTATTGGCTACTTTGCGGCTTGCGTAACTAGAATTGTTTGGAAACCATTAAATGTTGGTTACCCCTACGCATTCTAAGTGAATTTCCCTTTTTGAAATATAACGGATACTTAAACTTGTGTTTGTAACAATTCTATGAGCATTTCAATAGATCGTATATCTTTCAAACTAATTCAGTCTTTCCTTCGACAGATTGGTACGCAATGCGGGAGGGGAAATTGTTTTTCCCGCAGTGCGCAATCGTAGTGATACTCTACATATTTCTTAGTTCTAATCTTGGCGAATCATTAATCAGTTTATTGCATATGATTGAAATTAAAATATAACAGTTTCGTCCTTTCCATGAGATAATGTTCCTCGTTTGCTTTAGTGACATTACCTACCAGTCGTTAAGTTATCTACCTGATACGGTTAAGCTACCAAAGTCTTCTCACTGATAGGCGATAAAGTTAATTTCACTAACTAATCACTTAATTAATTAGTTAATTTAACTTTAAAACTCTCTACAAACATTTTGAAAAGATATGTTTCAGACACGTTCTACCAATTTAGGACGAATGGTTTCGTATGGCATAACTCGGGCTAGTTTCCCGTGTGTATTCCGTTGTAGCGACATTTTGATGGCGGTGGTTAAATGAACAATATATACCTGCTAACAGTGAATGGGCGGGTGTGTGTGGTGCGGGAAACGCGCGCGGCCGCACGCTCTACGCCCGCGTTCTCCCGCCGACCACCTACGGGCGGACCGCCCTTCTGTGAATCACCACCAATGTTATGGTTAGTCTCCGTGAGCTCACTCCACGTTTTTAGGCTCGTTTACACTACAAACCACTAAATGCATCCTTCTTTTTCTGTCAATCGTTTGAAAATGGCAGAGACACATAAGTACCTGTTTTTAGTGTTTTGTGGTGCAAGCGCACCACAAAACACTAAAAACAAGCGAAGGCGCAGTTCACATGTTCCGCACCCTAATTGCGTAACACACTAACAATCACAACCTGAATAATTTTGAAGTATATTGCTAATCCATTGCTTTTAATGTTTGAAAAATGTGTCTGCTCAGCAACGTAAATAATGCAATGAATATTGTCGAAATGTCAAAATGAAAGCTATTCTTACTGTTGGTGTATTACTCCACAGGTTTGCTCGAATAAACGCAATAACACACTTATCATCGCATAGAACAACACGTGAGGTTCCGCGACTACGTCACTGCTGAATTTTCACGGTTGAAATGTGTACAATAATGGTTTATACTTAGACTAAAGTATATAAATTATTATCTATGTACTAGAAACATACCGTTATTTGTATATATTGCAGTCAAAACTCATAACCAGTCAAAAGTATTTTTGACTGGGAGCTCTCGACAATAGTAATTTTTACTGAAATTATAGTCAAAACTAGTTTTGCCCAATAGAGCTGGTTAAAAGTAGTTTTGACTGGTTCGCGCCCATCTACGTCTCCCATGCCAGAAAATAATCAAGTTTCTCAAAAATACATCCAGAGACACCGTTTTCTGAGACTACTTCTAATTCTCAAGCTGTAAATAAATCTACAACTGAAACGGATTGTAGTAATAAAATTGTTACGATGCACTTCCATAATTGTTCAAATATAAAAATTTGCCTCTAATTATTTCTATGCTTTGCTCCTAATTGTATACAAAATAAATAAACGTACAATTCTTATTCATAAGTTGCACTTACTTATTTTTTCATAGAGGGTGATAAAAAGCAGTGTCCACCTCGGGAGCAACACTATTTTAAGCTCGAGTTCCGTACTTTGAATCCCTCGCTGCGCTCAAGATTCTACTTTAGAACCCAGAGCGGGGCGAAGGATTCACACTCGCCAGGAGACACTCTCGCCTTCAAAATAGTTGTTTGCTCCCTTGGCAAACAATATACTATTATTACATTCTACTAACTGTAACTGGTTAAAAGTGATTTTGACTGATGCCCTAGAGGTTAAAAGTAGTTTTGACTAAGAGCTTTAGCCAAAATCACTTTTAACCACATATTGTTAGTTAAAATCACTATTAACTACCCATTTTCAGACAAAACTACTTTTGCCCAACATGTTCAGTTAAAATTACTTTTGCCTGATTTTTTCAGTTAAAAGTACTTTTGACCAATTAAGACTTTTGACTGCAACATACTTATACACATACCTACATTTCTATATGTGTCCGCGCGCTTGACAATGGATGTGAGTAGTCAAATATCTACACGTGTACAAAGTTTATTGACCGTTGCTAACACAACGTATTTGTTTCAGGCATTTTTCATTACTTCTTTTTGTTATTTTGACACGCGATGCCTGTTTTGACCTATCGTACCTTCGAAGGACGGAATGCCCTTTTGCTCAACCCACAAGGAAGATTACATTCTGTGGGGACAAAAGGCTTCTTTGTCCGTACAATAAGTAAGCAAGTAAGCAGCTTACATAATTATGTTCTTTGACCCCTATTTTTTATATTAACGTTTCGTTTTGTGTGCAGACAAAGTTAAACAAACTGAGAGCCCTGAGTCAATGCTATTAAAATATTTATCAAAAAGGTTACCCAAAAACTTGCTTGTAAACACTAGTAGGTACCTACCGAGTGAAATCATCGTCTCTAAATTAATTATAAAGAGTCAAATTAAGTTAACTAGCGAAACTTCGCAGTCGTGATGAGAATCGATATGCCGCAGATGGATTGCAGAATCCGCTGTTGTTTTAAAAAACAGCTTCATTATGTAAAACAACTAAATAACGTTCAGCTGGATTATCATACGCTACGTTTTACAAAACTGCTACCGACGTTTAGACGTAATGCAGAATGGCTTATCAGAAGTCACAATGAGCGTCTTTCATAAAACTCTGTTAACTTTTTATTAATAATGTCCTTAAAGTCACTGTTTTCACTTGAGTTAAGGTAATTTTGACTCGTATTACTCATTTTATTTATTTCTGTTTCGGACGCCATTATTGTGTTGCTACGACACAAAGAGCCACGAGTGACAAAATTTAGAACTAAAATCAACAATTTGACGTTTCATTTCATGCTGTTTTACAAAACCGATAATCAAAACGTTTATGCAAATCTGCGTATTCCAGTTCAGTAATTATGGAAAACCGCTAAACTTGTTCAGTTGTGTTACTTAACGGAGCGGTTTTGTAAAACAGCGGTATGTACAATCCATCTGAGACAGATATATACTTAGACATGAATAAACAAAAAAAAAATATTCGATCATAATTTATTTTGAGGTCAACGACCGTATGTAGTGTATTTGCTTGAAATATCAGTACAAAAATCTGTCCTCAACTAATCTTTATTTAATAACACCAGCAGCGGTCGTTGACCCCAAAATAAATTATCATCAAATATTTTTTTAATTATGTTTTGATATGGATTTCCATCACGTATGCGAAATTTCGCTAGCTAATATAATTTGACCAAGACTAACATCCATTTTTAGAAATTTTATTTAATTATTTATTTTACCATTTATGTACACACATTATATAAACAGACAAGATAAAAACAGAACAGAAAAATAGGTACAAAGATGATGCTTACAAAAATTTGCTAGCAGACTGTCAAACGCTTGTTCCGATTCTACCACTAACTGCCGTGTTCATGACTTGACATGAGTTTGACAAAGTAACTTTTTGTACACACGTAGGTACCTATTTGTGTAAGCTTAAAATTGCTCTAGAATTTCGTGTAAAGTAGCGAACTTATGTGTACGTACACCGAGTGGCAAATATAGGAAGTAGGTACGAGGATCAGTCTCGTGTACTTCCTTCGCTTCTCTTTAACTAAATTAGAGGTATTAGTAATTCTAAGTTGTCCGATTAGAATTGTTACTAAAATTTCTGTTTTCGCGCAGATTAGTGATAGCAACACACCTATACCTAGCTCAAAGTTTCATGACAGATTTTTAAATCTAACTTATTTGATGCAGTTTTCTTAATATTAGACAGAACTTGTTCATATTGATTTATGAACCTATAAAAAACTAAGGTTAAAAAGATAGAATAGATATCTAACTTTTTTAAACCAACACTGAAATATATCGAGCGTTATAAAAACACTAACATTTTGATATCAAGTAAGTTTTTATTAAAGTAACTTCTGTAGAAGTTTCAAACGAATACAATGTATTGCTAGGTAAACTGTAATAGCTTAGCGTATTATCGTATTTTGCCTTTTATTGTTCAGACTTACAAAGGAATAACAGCATTGTCTCAAGGACGTTAAAATGAGGTCGACAAGACTATATAGAGTCTTTAGAGATAAATGAGTTGCTGGGGAAGTAAAAATAAGGTTTCTTATAAAAAGACTGTAAATAGCACCTCTTAATAAAAACAATTTAAGACTTGTTGGTGTTGGTGTTCCACATTATTGCGTTTTAAAAATATTTAATAAGCCAAGGAAAGGTTTTCAGCGTCAGTATAGTAAGTAACTGAGGCTAGTTTTTAAATTGAATGACTGGCATCCAAATTTATATGGGCGCTGTTTAAAAAAAGTCACACTTTTTTTAAAAACGTCAGCAGAGCTTAAGAAAAACAGACTGCCAAAGTGACCTTTGTTTTATAAAAAGTAGCAAGAGCCTATTAATAAACAGCTTTCAAGCTGTATCAGGCACCCCATTTTGTCCCCGGCTTTATAACATTTTTGTTTACATAAGTCTAACAGTCTGCATGTTTCGTTACGCACATTTCACATGACTTTCTAACATTTTGTATGAACTATCGATCATCAAAACATCATCGCTTGGCTTTATAGTCTATGTAAATGGTATTTACTATATACTTGTATAACATTTTGTATGAACTATCGATCATCAAAACATCATCGCTTGGCTTTATAGTCTATGTAAATGGTATTTACTATATACTTGTATACACTGACCTGTCGTCCGCGAGAGCAGTGTGACCGCGGCTACTAGAGAGATGAAAGTTACCACGTGATCGCTGATAGGGACAGCCAGCAAATGGGCAAGATTTTTCATGACCGACCTGCAACAAACAATTTTTTATCTATATTTAATATTTTAAACGAGTCAAAATAAATAATCAGAAGGAGATTGTGGAACTTTCCCAGTAGAGTACTAATAAAAAGAAAATATGGTTGTTCGTCATATAATTTCGCCTTATTTACTCAATAAGGCAATACCCAAAGTCCCAAACCAAGACTAATGAGATTCCTATATTCAAATTGCTTCCACAAGTACTTAACTGAAGTATCTGCCGGCAATCAGCTCCATTACCAAAGTGTTGTTGAGCCCGTATCGACACTTATATAAGAATAATCCAATAGTAGGTATCTACTAATTTATAATGTAGTATTTATAAGGTAGTTAGGTATCTCCAAAACCCAGAAGCAAAAATGACGAATCCCGAGTAAGCCGTAATCCACCACGCAGGCCCAGTGCGGATTGGTACTTGGTAGATGTCATATGTCTTCGAATTTTTTGTTCTAGGACATGCCGGTTTCATCACGATGTTTTCCTTCACTGTTTTGAGAGCAGTGGTGATGAAATTAAACCAATACCATTGGGCCACCACTGCTCATGTCCATGTTTATGGTTATGTAATAAATAGAGCGTGTACCGTATATAGTGCAGTGCCTAGGGGTGTGTGTAGGTCTAGAGGGCGCGCGGGATGGTGGCCGCGTCGCCCGCTGGCCGCGCGCGCTCCTCTCTCCAGTTTCGGCGCGCGCGCAACATCTGCGTCAGCCCTCAGCAGCGTCTGTCAACAAATATACAAATTATTATAATCATATGTTTTAAATGCTAAATTATTGGCTCTATCCATTGCTGAATTATTCCTCTTAGGTACCAAAAAAAAATAGGTAAGTATCTATGTTAAGATTTTTTAAATAATTGATGAGAAGATTCTGAAATATTTGCCTTATTCGATGTGACCTTATGGCAGGCTGGCAAAGGATTAGCTATGATCATATTCGAACGGTCAATCAGGTTTAGAACGAGGTTTCAAATATTTTGTATTAGGTTTTTTTGTTAGAATAAAACAGTGATAGTATAGTCGGGGAAAATGTAAAGACGTTCAGTCAAAATAAACGTGAACAAATCGTAACGTTGTTTGATATCTTAGAAGAGCTCATCAGATCCTCACACTACTGCCTGAACCAAACAAAAATTATACAGTGTAAGATAAGATGAAAGTTACGAATCTTAAATCGCTACCAACCTATCATATGTACCGGGTCTCAGGTAAACAAACGTCGACACCATTTCTTGTACCGACCTGTCTAGCTAGAACAAGTTTATTACGTTGGGATGAAGATACCAATCATCGTCCCGAACAATTAGAGCGGTATAATAGAATCGGGCACTACTATGCCCATTTATGTACAGTCAACAAAAGAGATGATTATGCAGGATCGTCGGATATAGTTGAAGTTTAGTAAGAAACCGATGGCCCCACCCGACCCCGATGGTACCTATATTTATGTCTAAAATTTATATGGTCTACATAATAAAGAGTATTCTATTCCATCTGTACGTTATTTTCCAGTAAAAATTTCAGCCGGATAAAAAAGTACCGTAGAAATCTGCCATGCCAAGTTGCCAACTATTACACGTGTGAACGTGTTTCGGTGCATCTGCGCATACGTGTAACAGAATAAACGCAAGTCCTGAAAGTAGTTTGTTCGTAATTGACTACAGAATCGATTTCAGTAACATTTAATATAGGTATATTTTTAGAATCTACCTTCCGCACAAACGGAATATGGGCGTTCTCATGCAAAATCTTTATAATGCGTATCCTAATGAAAAAGTGGTCGGTATTTATACAGGGTCAAACTAAATTAGCTAGCGAAACTCTGCAGACGTGTTGGGCACAGATATCTGAACATGATAAAACAAAAAATAAGCTAAATTGATGATTTTTTTTTGGGGTCATCAACCGCAGTTAGTTTAGTCACTTGAAATATCAGTTTTTTTTCTTTGTAAGCTTTACAAACGTTATCGATCGATAACTAAATACGATAAAACAAAAAATACAGATTTCCATAACTCATACTTCAAGTAACAACTAGCGGTCGTTGACCCCAATTTTTTTTTTTTTTTTGTCAAATCTTATTTATGAAAATTAATAAAATGATTTCATGGATCTATTTCTGGAACTCCGTGAAATGGGAGAGGTCATGAATGGGAGGATCAGTGTGGCATCAGTTGAAATAACACAGAAAAAAAATGTGATAAATAAATGTGATGGCGTGGCGGCGCCAGCTTTTGTAGTTTTATGTGGGTGGGTATAAGACCATCGCCACAGCCATGTACCAGCTAGCATTAAACCCAGTCATCCAAAGAAAGTTAAAAGTAGAAATAAACAAAGATATTCAGGCGAAAGATGGAAAAGCAACATACGAAACAGTAAAGGAAATGAAATACTTGTATAAAATATTTGATGAAATCCTTCGTATGAACTCAATAGTGGACCCACTGCAAAGAGACGGTAATCGAAAAAGACACTATAGTGCTAAAATCTCCGAGAGGGATACATTATGATGAGCAATATTATACCAACCCAATTATATAGATTTGATGCGGGAGAGGTGGGTAAGCGACACCCGTGCGCTTATTTACCATTTGGACTCGGACAAGGAACTGCATCGGTAAGTAGTTAACAGCACATAACTATAAAGGTATTTTATCTGTCCCACATAAACACTGATGTATTTATGAAATGTATTATAAAACACGTCCAGGTAAACATATAATTTTGAATTCTATGGTTTCAGTCCCTTTTAGGGATGGCCAAACTATTATCTAAGTTTAGAGGTATCCAAAAACAGCAACAGGAATTTAGAGGTTGCACCGAGAAGAACTCTAATCGGACCGAAAGATGGAATACTTGTTAATATTATTCTTAGAACATTAGCCTTTCTTATGAGTTTAGTTATCTTCATGCATTTATTATGCTATGCACGTCTGATGATTAGTCAGCAACAAAATTTAACTATATACAAACAAAAGTGGTTGTTAGATCACCTTATATGTGGAACATCGAACATTGTAGAACAGAGTTTTTTTTAACTGTAAAAAACAGATTTTAATAATTAAAATAAAATGTATTACAAATTCTATGTTTCATCTAAACTAGATGAATATTTTTGATCTAAACCAGTGAATATTTGTTTTCCATTCATGGGGAAGGTGCTTTCATTATATTCAGCCTCGATTCCATTCAGCAGTGGCTGGCGGCGACAAGTCTGCCATTTTTCTTGTCTAGCCGTCGCGCACAATGTCGCCCCTTGACAACTTAACGTGACTACGGCCGAGATAAATCTCATGAAAAAATTTGAGTATTGCCGTCAAACTTTAATTATATTGTAAGTCCATTATTTTTTATTAAAATCTCTGGCTTATTTCAAATATGAAAAAAATTGAACTTTTTCGATTCTTGTTTTGTTCTTAATGTCTGTGTCTGTGATTGATAAATGATAAATTATTTATTTATGTAAGTAGGTTTGTACAAACACTTTTACACGTCAATCATATTTTTTTAAAGCTAGATGAGGTCGGCGTTTCCTATCTGACTACTCTGAGAAGAAAGGCCGAAACAAACTCAGAGGTCACAGTCTCTTTTAAAGTCCAGACAAAATCTTGGTCAGATCATGTGAAGACCATGTAGATTGTGAGGGCAAACACCGCTATTACATACCTAGGTACTGTAGTCAATTTTATTCAAGGTGAAAATCTTTCGATGACTTAATACTACACTACACTTAATACTGATTAATTGATAATATGGTAATTATTTATTTTTATAAATTATTGAAAAACATATTTTGTGAGTTTAGGTACCTAACCTATCCTATTCAATAAAAAATAGTTTTTGGAAAAAAAAAACAACATTAATAAAAAGTAGGTACTGTAATCGATTCTACTCTCGATCCTGAACCAACTAGTTTCAGGTTTTGAGTTAGGTCGTTTGTAAATGTTTACCCAGTGCATAAGTGCACGATTGGCGTAGCCACTTACTGGGCCAACTCATCTAACATAATAAGTATTTTCTTTTTACGTTTGCCATCGACTCAAAAAGGAGAAGTGTATTAATTTTGCTCAATTTGATTAAGTAGGTACGATCAAGTGTCACATTACCTACCGATATTATATGAAATTAATTACTGTAGGAACTACAGATACCTGCAGGTATTTTTATTATGTATCAATCATCATTAATGTAATGAAGAGTGTAATTCGCTGAAAGTTATCAGTTAATGTTTTATATAATAAAACAAGTATCTACTTAATCGTGTTTGATGAAAAATGTAATTAAACATGTTTATATACAGCCGTTGTGTTTTGTTTATTATTCTTCAAGCACAATTAATTAAGCAATTGATTGCCGCCACGGTCACCGCGGTGACCGCCAAAAATAGATTTTCAATTGTGTCTGTTGTCTGCAAGTAGGTAAACTAGCTTCACTTGTAATCTCGCAATAATTATTTTATCTGTAGAGCGTGCAATACTGGCTAATTTTAGAAATTATATCAGTACCTAATTTAAGTCTTTTTAAGCTGCAGGAGGCCTACCACAAGCTCTTAACGCGATCCATTTTAGGACCTAAACTGAACTGTTCTTCTAATTCGTACCATGACCTCAGTTTAACGATTCAGTTTAGGCCGTGCCATCTGCTGACAGCGATTGTCCCAAACTGAGTCGCAAGTTTTGGTTTCATTCATACTTGTTTGGTACCATGACGTCCATAGAGCAGCTCAAGCGATGCAGTTTAGGAACCTAAACTGAAATGTCTTGTTTTTGAATCGTTTTTAATTAGATCATGGTAGGCCACCAGATTTAGAATGGTTATCTCTATACCTAGTGTAGGCTATACAGGGTCAAATTAAATTATCGGTATCGATATGTAAACATGATAAAACAAATAAGAAATTAATTTGATGTTTTTTTTTGTGGGGTCATCGACCTCTGTTGGTGTATGCCTGGAAATATTAGTTTAAAATACAGCTATTTTTGTGTTAACTTTACAGACATGATCGGCATCGATATCTAAACATATTTTCTCAACTCATACTTCAAGTAACAACACTACCAGCGGTCGTTGACCCCTAAAATAAAAACATATTTTTTTTATTTACCAGTACTTTACATGGAGCGACTGCCTATCTGACCTCCACAACCCAGTTACTGAGTAATACGAAACCCCTTAGTAAGACTGGTTGTCAGACTTTCGGGCTTCTGACGACCCGTAACGACTGTCAAAGATCCACGAATGAAAAAATGCAAGTTTCCCGTAGTGGAGAGTATAAAGTCCAAATACGTGATGACTATCATCTTAAATTCGTGTGTTTGACGTGGCCAGTCTGCTTGCAGGATACAAAGCCAGCTAATCCAGCAGCTATTGGAAAAAAGCGGTCCCGGCAATATAGGGCTAGGTATCTTGTTATAGGTATAATGCGCTCTGCACTGCGCACTGCAAGACGAATATAAAAAAATAGACAAAACAAACATATGCATTATCGCAAAATCAGGTTTCTGCTCGCTTCTTATATAAACATTGCAAGCGACAATGTTATTTCATTACATAAAGTTCAGTAAATGTGTTAAGAGCTCCTTAAAAATGGCGTTAGTTTATTTGCCGATAGTGTTAACGGTGTTAGTTTACGCTTTGTATTATTATTTTACAAGGACATTCAACCACTGGAAAAGCCGAAATGTGCCCGGGCCGGAACCAACTGTATTTTTCGGCAACATGAAAGAATCCGTTCTTCGCATAAAGAATAAAGGTGTGGAGATGCAAGATATTTACGATATGTTTCCTAACGAAAAAGTGGTCGGTGTATATAGAATGACAACACCTTGTCTCCTTATTCGAGACTTGGATATTTTGAAACATGTCTTCATTAAGGACTTCGAAGTGTTCACTGATCGCGGAATTGAATTCAGCAAGAAAGGATTGGGACAAAATTTGTTTCACGCTGATGGAGAAACATGGACAGCCTTAAGGAATCGGTTTACGCCTATTTTTACGTCTGGTAAATTGAAAAACATGTATTTTTTAATGCACGAGGGAGCTAATCACTTTGTAGACTACGTCGGCAAAGAATGCCAAAGTAAGCAAGAGTTTGAAATACACTCTCTGCTTCAGACATACACGTTATCTACCATCGCTGCCTGCGCTTTCGGTGTTAACTATGATAGTCTCAGCGACAAAATGGAGACCTTGAAACTTGTAGACAAGTTCGTTTCGGAACCTTCTTATGCAAATGAATTAGATATGATGTATCCTGGACTTCTGAAAACACTTAACCTTTCTCTTATACCGACTCCAGTACAAAAATTCTTTAAAAGTCTTGTCGATAACATTCTCACTCAAAGAAATGGCAAATCATCAGGCCGACACGATTTCATGGATCTCATACTGGAACTTCGTGAAATGGGGGAAGTCAATTTCTCAAAACATGGAAAAAATGTAGCGTCTGTTGAAATAACAGACGATGTGATGGCGGCGCAAGCTTTTGTTTTCTATATAGCTGGCTACGAGACCAGTGCAACCACTATGGCTTATTTATTATACCAATTAGCATTAAACCCTGACATTCATGGTAAAGTGACAGCAGAAATTGACGAAGTTATTCAAGCACATAATGGAGAGGTATCATACGATACCGTAAAAGATATGAAATACTTAAATAAAGTATTTGACGAAACTCTTCGCATGTACTCAATAGTAGAACCACTGCAAAGAAAAACTGCAAGAGATTACAAAGTACCCGGTATGGATCTGGTAATTGAAAAAAACACTACAATACTAATATCCCCGAGGGGTATACACTATGACGAGAAATATTATCCCGAGCCTGAAGTATTTAACCCTGATAGATTCGATACGGAGGAGGTGGGTCAGCGACACCCGTGCGCTTATTTACCATTTGGACTCGGACAAAGGAACTGCATCGGTAAGTTGACTATAGGAATCTTCAAAAAGATCATTGCCTAATAATATATAAGCACGTAAATAAGTGTTTATGTATTAGACAGACCATTTAAATAAATGGTCTATCTGTATTCGCTGACATTTGACATTCGAGATATGATAACAGCATGAAAATATTGAAGTACGATATTCGTTGTTATTGTCGCGACAGAATTTAAAAATTTTAACAATTAAATGTTTTAGTAACTGAAATCCCAAGTCAAATGTAACCGGCCCTCAATATTATACATTTAATTATGACTTATAAGCGTTAAGTACTTCACTTTAAATATAATTTTTTTAAACTAAGTATAAGCGGCAGAGGAGGACACCGTGGAGTTTTTGTGGGTTGGAGTCCCACATAAGTCACATAACTGCACTATCTCTCCGTGGTAGTGCAGAATGCATGAGCATTTCTCCACGATAAAAAAGGTGTTGTGCATGGCAAGTTTACTAGTTTAATAATATTAACTTTTTTAATATATTTGTGTTTATTTTCAGGTATGCGATTTGCAAGGCTTCAGTCTGTATTATGTATAGTGATGATGTTGTCTAAGTTCAGAGTGGAAACATCGAAAAATACCGACAGGAATTTGAAGGTTGATCCAGACAGGTTTATTATCGGACCGAAGGGAGGAATACATATCAATGTTATTCCTAGAAAGTTAAAAGCTTAAATAAGATCTTCATGAAAAATCTAAAATGTATGCATCTAATGCATACGGTCAACGTTATTGCCATAGAAAAATATTTTTTAAGCCAGAGATTATTGTATATGTTTCATAAATATCTTTTAATTTTAAATTCCATGAATATTTGTTTTCCAATAATGGTGTGTCTGCTTTTATTTACAAAAGTGGACTACTATTCCTAAGCTTGTAAAAAATTATTTTATAATAATTGTGAGAAACGTATGCCATTGTAAACATAAGATTGTTATAATATACATTATACATATAAGACTTTCTAGATAGGATTTGAAAGAGGTACGATTAATTCATATTGTTACTTTAGTTTTTTTTTCTTAGTTACGATACTGAAACAGTACTGATAATAATTAATAAAATGTAATGTAAGGCTTTCATATTATTATTATTGATTGATTTGATTACTGATACTTGATTATTGATATTTGGAATTGTTAGATTTAAGGGGTATGTTTTGTTGAAATGAAAATACATTGATTTAGGTATTCCGAGTGTATGCATTTAATTTCCAGAATAAGCTTTGCGTAAAATAAACCTATTGTAAAGTAAATATTTTCACATCAGCGGAACGCTTGGCTGACTTCGAACGAGGTACCTATTTTCATTTGTAGATCTCTACGCGTAAAAGTGGACAAAACAAACATGAGCTGGAATTTAAAGAAAATTAAAGCTGCATTCTAGTTCTGCATTCGATTGCTGGTATTGCTGACAATTTGGAAAAAATACTAGAAAGAGTGTATCAAACACAATGTCAATTTCTTTCGATTCTCTGTAATAAATCAACACAGTTTTGTCTAAAAAATATTTTACATTGGACAACATAACATCATGCCTATTTCCTCGAAGGGTTGGGCAGAGGTGTATCTAATAAAACATCCACATTTCGCCATGTGTTTAAGTCCCATGTAATAGGTGGCGAGTTTATTGCCATCAACCAGGCACGAATCCAGACTCCAGGTTGCTACTGAGAAATTCCTGATGGGAAACCGAATAACATTTTGCCCTACCTGGTAATCGATCCCAGGCCTCCTGCTCAGCGCCTTAAAAACTATGTATTTACCTTTATAAATATATAGTTTTTAAGTACAAATCTCGGAATCATGGGATCCCTTAGAAGCCGTACGAAGGACAGAAGCCAACTCGCAGAGGCCCCATAGACAAATTTAAATGAAATGAAGCACCAACCGATTATCCCTGTACGCACTATGCAAGTGCACCCAAGAACATGTAAAAATAACATATTGGTAATATGGGTTTGGATGGTGATCATATGGATGGCTATACCTAGAACTATGGAAGGAGTATGCCGCTGACCATACTGACTAATGATATGTTTATTTAGTTTTTTTTTTCCAAATAAAATACATTTTTAAATATTTCCTAAAACTGGTATAAAAAACATATAAAAATATATAAAATAGTGGTCTACCGGTGTCGCGAGCAAGGCCCATGCTACCGGTGGTTAGGGCTCCGGAGACGGGAACCTCCTCACAATGCGAGCCGTATCGAAAAATACTGCCTTCTGAATCAGGCCCTTGATGCAACCGCCTAACGAGAGCTTCGAGAGATGTTGGTCGAGGCTTTCGGCCATCAGGCCATTGACCATTACGACAATCGGCACAATGAAAGCTGAGTTTACATTCCACATGTCGACAACCTCAGGTGCTAAGTCGATATATTTGATTTGTTTCTCTTTTTCGGCTTTCACGAGGTTTCAGTCATGTGGAATGGTATCGGGAATGGATGATTTGCTTATGGTTCCAAATTAATTTTTTTGTTTATTTGTTGTTGCTAGATTGGCACATCTGTTTTCCATTTTAGCACGGAGTTTGGGTTGCATCTGTAATTTAGATTAAATAGTGCTCACTGACCTGGATTATACAAGCTTATTTATTGGAGGTCAGTGACAGTGCTGTTTTTAGTTAGATCATAATATCCAGTGTGTATTGCGAATTTCATAATGGATAAAAACATCGAACAAAGATTTTGTCTTAAATTTTGCATCGCCAATGGAATTTATTGTTCGAAATCACTGAGAATGTTACAGAAGGCTTACGGTGAATCGACTTTATCAAAAACACGTGCTTATGAGTGGTACAAAGCGTTCAAAAGAGTGTTACCCTGTTTCGCAGACAGAAATTTCATAGAATTTCGTTTCGCAGCAAATGTTTCATATAATATTAGGTCCTTGTATTTTTATTTCGAATATTATTGTTTCAACGACTATTTACTTGAATGAAACGTAATTCAATGAATTTTATAGTCACATTTTTTTATCAAACAGGAATTATTTTTTATCGAATATTGTTTGTTCGGTGTATTTTTCCATGATATTTTATTTTAAAGAAAATGTAAAAATAGACGTTATGCTAGACTCATTCCCAGAAACACACAAGATTGAACTTGAGAACTTAGGATGCAAGAGCGAGCGAAGCGAGCTCGGGACTTGGGGCACCACGACTCGGACAGGTTAGATTCGAAGGGGATGATGGGGGCTCAAGTGAGCGAGCAAAGCGAGCGAACGAGCCTAGTAAAGACTAGTTATCGTTATATCCAACCTCATTGTATAATTTAAGAATGCCGTGCTTATGAAGTCACTACCTATTAAGTAATGAGAATAACAAGATTGTTTTCCTGCTTGACTAGAATTTACCCGCATTGCTTTTGTGAACGCGGTGTTGTCATTTTAAAGGAGGTACATTTTCTCAAAGGTATGAATTGAAAGGTTTAGAAACTGTAACTCGATAAAATGCTTTTCTTGATAATACGTTTTAAATTAACTAAACAATATGAGGAATAAGAATATTTCATATGTTATTCTATAATATGAATATCGAAACATTAAACTTTGATACTTTAATGTTTGATATGGGCTCACCTCTATTACATATACAGAGTGTCCAGTAATTAATGGATAACCTCTTCAAGGGTCATTGTACTTATCATTATGAAAAACTATTACTATGGGACCAAACCTGAAATCGCGAAAAAAGAATCAGTAGTTTCCTACATTTTGACGAGTTATGCGAACATAAACGTAGGGAACAGCTGATTTTTTTTCGCGATTATTTTCATTGTGTTTATTCAATTCGAGACACATGATATGTTATTCCAAATCTTCTAAATGTGTCTAAAAATACGGGCTTCACACATATTTTAGGTAAGAATTGATTCAAAGTAAATACTTTGTATACAGTTGCGTAATGATAACAAGGGTAACGATAACACACACAAATGATACGGAAGAAAACGTATTCATTACAGTAGTTGTTTGTCGCTTGATATATAACATAGAGTTAAGCCATAATGCTGTTCATAATCCAGCGTTAAGTGAATTTGTTAAGAGCTCCATAAAAATGTTGGTATTGTATTTGCCACTAGTGCTAATAGTGTTAGTTTACGCTCTATATTATTATTTTACCCGGACATTTAACTACTGGAAGAGCCGAAATGTTCTTGGACCGGAACCAACTGTATTTTTTGGCAACATGAAGGAATCGGCTCTCCGGACGAAAAATCAAGGTGTAGTGTTTCATGAAATCTATGAAAAGTTTCCTAACGAAAAAGTGGTCGGTGTATATAGAATGACAACACCTTGTCTCTTTATTCGAGACTTGGAAATTTTGAAACATGTCTTCATTAAGGACTTCGAAGTATTTACTGATCGCGGCATTGAATTCAGCAAAGAAGGATTGGGACAAAATTTGTTCCACGCGGATGGAGAAACATGGAGAGCCTTGAGAAATCGGTTTAGTCCTATTTTTACATCTGGTAAACTAAAAAACATGTTTTACTTAATGCATGAAGGTGCTAATACATTTGTGGACTATGTGAGTGAAGAATGCCAAAGTAAGCAAGAGTTTGAAATACACTCCCTACTTCAGACATACACGATGTCTACGATTTCTGCCTGCGCTTTCGGTGTTAACTACGATAGTCTCGGCGACAAATTGAAGACCCTGGAACTTGTAGATAAGATCGTTTCGGCACCGACTTACGCAAATGAATTGGATATGATGTATCCTGGACTTCTGAAAACACTTAACCTTTCACTTATACCGACTCCAATACAAAAATTCTTCAAAAATCTGGTAGACACAATTGTTCTCCAAAGAAATGGCAAACCAACAGGCCGAAACGATTTCATGGATCTAATTCTGGAACTCCGTGAAATAGGAGAGGTTAACAGCTCAAAATTCGGAAACAGTGTGGCGTCACTTGAAATAACAGAAAATGTGATGGCGGCGCAAGCTTTTGTTTTTTACGTAGCTGGGTATGAAACTAGTGCAACCACTATGGCCTATTTGATGTACCAGTTAGCATTAAACCCTGACATTCAAAACAAGTTGACCGCAGAAATTGACGAAATTATTCAAGCACATAACGGAGAAGTAACATACGACGCTATAAAAGAAATGAAATATTTGAATAAAGTATTTGATGAAACTCTTCGCATGTACTCAATAGTAGAACCACTGCAAAGAAAAGCTACAAGAGATTATAAAGTACCCGGTACAGATGTGGTAATTGAAAAAGACACTACTGTGCTAATATCTCCGAGGGGTATACATTATGACGAGAAATATTATCCCAAGCCTGAAGTATTCAACCCTGATAGATTTGATGCGGAGGAGGTGGGTCAGCGACACCCGTGCGCTTATTTACCATTTGGACTCGGACAAAGGAACTGCATCGGTAAGTTGACTGTTGGAAATTATACATACATTAATAATAAGTAGGTAGCTACTAGATCCACGTGATGACTTATGATAATGTAAATTATGCGTACTGCCACATATAACGTAATAGGCCAATTATATGTGATGAATATATGTTTGTATCGACTAAATAAATCCGAAATTATTAAGGATTTTCGAATTCGTTTTTCATTGAGCACCGTTGCAGTTAAAAATACAGAAAAATAACATAAATATGATGTAGTTATAATTGTAGTTAGAAGGATATGCGTTTGTCTCCGAATTTTATTTTCTAGGTCGAAATCAATTCAAAGTGACTACGATGATTGAGCAAATAAAATATCTTATCTTATCTTTATTTTGTGGTAAGGGAGATTTTGATAAATAAATAAATAATAAATAAATCTTGAAAAAATTAATTCAAGATATTTTATTTGCTTATTTGCTTACACGTGTATACACAAGAATAAAAACGTGTATCGAAGATAACATAAAAATACAGTTTCATATGTTTGTACAATGGCGTGTAAATATTTTAATTTGCATAATTATGATTGTTAATAAATTAATTTCAAGTCCATGTCATTAATATAACGTGAATTTAGCAAACAATAATAAATCGGATTCGTTTTCATCCAACTTACGCTGAAATTACGTGTTGATGTCGTTAAAGAACGATGTTATGTTAGTTTTTTAGAGAAACCTGTCTTTTTTTAAATACCTAATTGTATAAAACGGGAAAACTTAGATTTCGCCCGAAATTAATGGGAATTGCTCGTGAATAACCACCCATCGAAAAAAATATAAGAGTTGTTAAAGTAGTACAGGTATGTAATAGAAACCTACTACTTTACATATTTTACAATTTTAACATGTTTGTGTATTTTTTTAGGTATGCGGTTTGGCAGACTTCAGTCGCAGTTATGTATAGCGAAGATGTTGTCTAAGTTCAGAGTGGAAGCATCAAAGAACACCGACAGGAATTTAGGTGTTGCTCCACACAGAGCTCTCATCGGTCCGAAAGGAGGAATACACCTCAATGTTATTCCCAGAAAACTTAAAGCGTAAGAAAACCGACAGAAATAAATCCATTGAGTAGGTACCCACCACGCATCAAACGAAAAAGTTACTTAATAAAGGCTTCAGTTCTTAGATAACAATTGCAAAAAATATTATATGGCTTAGTATTATGCTTAGTTATTGATTAACCACACGAGATCATTGTTGTTAGCGTTTTATTTATGTTTTTTTTAAACCAGTGAATATTTGTCTGTCTGTCCATTCGTGGTGAAGCTGCTTTAATTTCCAGGACTAATGTGGGCTAGTGATGGTGACTACTGTGTAAATAAATTATTTATCCATCTACCTATCTATCTGTTAAACTTAGATTCTTTGAATGCGATAGTCTGATCAAACACTTGTAAAATGAGATTGTTATTCCCTGTGCACATTCGCGTTTGTCGAGTCGGCGCGTTTACAAGGCATTGCTGACCGAAAGCTCTACAGAAGCCAAGGGGATGGGAACTTAGTCAAATAACTTATCTAGATTTCGGCAGCGCCTTAGCAGTGACTAAGTTTTGTAGTTCAAGTGTTACGTAAACAAAACGTAAAATAATAATGATAAAAAATATAATGGTTTTTTTTTTTTCAATGTTATAGGTACTGTAAAGCATTTTAAATAATAATAATAATAATAATAATAATATTCCACAACTATCACACAACGCCATCTAGTCCCAAGCTAAGCAGAGCTTGTGTTATGGGTACTAGACAACTGATAAACATACTTATATATTTCTAAATACATACATATTATAGATAAATTACAACCAGACACAGAACAAATGATCGTGCTCATCACACAAACATTTGTACTGGGTGGGAATCGAACCCACGACCTCCGGCATAGCAGTCAGGGTCACTAACCACTAGACCATCAGGCCTGTCTAAAATTACGAACTACGCTGTACGTTGGCCTTTGTGGTAGTTTATAGGTCATACACATTTATGCACATCAATATTGTTTAGCTGTGTATCTTTAACTTAGCATTTAAGTGTAGTGTGTGTGTGTTTGTATGTAATTTTATTGTGTGTACATATTATTATTTTAAGACAGCTTTTTAAATTATGTAAATCCATTTTCGAACTACATTTTATTGTGTAATTTTATATTTAGTAGCAATAAATCCATCAAGGGAATCGTTCGTCTTTTCATTTACCATACCTTACAAGTTTACATAACAAGTACTTACATAACATTTTCATTGTTGGCATTACACCTTAACAGCACTGATTAGATACCAATTCGTTCTATAGGGTGACTGGTAATTAGTGACCGATACCTAATCACGTGATTCTACTCATGATAACAAACAACTTTTACTATGGGACCAAACCTGAAATCGCGAAAAACCAATCAGCTGTTCCCTACATTTATGTTCGTATAACTCGTGAAAATGTAGGGAACAGCTGATTTTTTTTTCGCGATTTCGTCGAATCGTAAAATATGAAGGTCAACGGCCGTAGTGCCATCAGTCTGAAAAAATGAATTTTCCAAATACAATAGGGCCATAAACGGACGCGGCCTAGGATAGGCTATTTTTTGTATAAAGGGGGTTGAAAATGTGTATAAGGAACCTAACAATTCTTCAAAAGAACATTCAAAATGCTGTTGGTAAGATATAAGAATTACGTGTTACGTTTTTTGTAAAACTATACCCAAAGAGGGAAAATAGGGAATGATTTGTAAAATTCAAATGTAATACTACCTCATCATTTGCCTACCCGTTTCCCAACTATGTTGGGGTCGGCTTCCAGTCTAACCGGATGTAGCTGAATACCAGTATTTTACATGGAGCGACTGCCTATCTGACCTCCACAACTCAGTTACTGGGTAATACGATACCACATGGTAAGACTGGTTGACTACCCGTAACGTCTGCCAAAGATCCACAAATGAAAGCCGGTACCAACGACTTAATGTGCTTGCCAAGGCACGGAGGGGTCTCTGTATGTAAAGATGGTGACCTATCCACGGACCAACCGCGGCAAGCGTAGCTTAACCTGATCGGTCGACCTGTACGGCTGTTATTATTTAGCCACGGGCCCCTCCGGTGCTCAATAGTACATTACTGCAGCGGCCAGCAAAAGAGGCATTGATGGACGAAAGTGTAAATGTGGGCCGAGGCGAAGCCGAGGCACACATACGTAAGTCCTAGCCTAGCCTAGTCGTGGCCAAGGCTTGTATAGTACTTTTCTAAAATAATGTGCGGAAATTAAAACTAAGTAGTACCTAGGCAGAACTTTTTAGGGTTTCGTAGCCAAATGGCAAAAAACAGAACCCTTATGGATTCGTCATGTCTGTCTGTCTGTCTGTCCGTCCGTATATCACAGCCATTTTTTTCCGAAACTATAAGAACTATACTGTTGAAACTTGGTAAGTAGCTGTATTCTGTGAACCGCATTAAGATTTTCACACAAAAATAGAAATAAAACAATACATTTTGGGGGTTCCCCATACTTAGGTGTTCAAAAATGATATTGAGGTTTCTAATATAATTTTTTTCTAAACTGAACAGTTTGCGCGAGAGACACTTCCAAAGTGGTAAAATGTGTGTCCCCCCCCCCCCTCTGTAACTTCTAAAATAAGAGAATGATAAAACTAAAAAAAATATATGATGCACATTACCATGTAAACTTCCACCGAAAATTGGTTTAAAAACGACATCTAGTAAGCAGTTTTTTTTTAATACGCCATAAATGGTAAACTGCAATTTACCTTTCATTCAACTCAAATATAAAAATATTTACAGAATAGGTAGGTACTTAGTTTTATATTCACTTTAAAAATAAATAATTCAATTAAAATAAAATATATTAAGGGGGGCTCCCATACAACAAACGTGATATTTTTATAATGTCCCCTTAAAAATTGTTTTTAGTATTTGTTGTTATAGCGGCATCAGAAATACATAATTAATTGTGAAAACAACTGTCTAGCTATCACGGTTCTTGAGATACAGCCTGGTGACAGACAGACGGACGACGGACAGACGGACGGACAGACAGCGAAGTCTTAGTAATAGGGTCCCGTTTTTACCCTTTGGGTACGGAACCCTAAAAAGAAAGAAATTAACTGATTAAATTAATTGAACGTGTTTTATCCATTTGTTGCTTAAATAATAAAAAAAAATAACTTAAATAAACTACACTTCTGGACACATCTATTGGCCCACCTTGTATTTTCAGTTTCGTTTGGTCCTAGCTAAAATTTTATATTAGGTCGAGCAAAAAGTTTTTATGCAGTTTTGAACCTGGCACATTCACAATTTCATTCAATAGTCTTTTTTTGAATTTCGAACACAGAATTTAAAGAAACAAAAGACAATTTGGAGCCTGTTTGTTGATATCAAACAATCGAATACTAAGAAAACTTGGTTTTATTGGTTTACTTGGATTTAATTCTTGAAAAAGTGATTGATATCTTTGGTTTTGCAACAAACATTACTTATTCTTAACATTAAGGTGAGGTTCTATCAATAATCTATGGATACTTCACCTGAAGTCGCCGCCCAAGCTGTGGCACTTATTCAGGCCGGACACAGCCAAAGAAACGTGAGTGCTCAACTTAATTTAAGTCGATCTGCGGTCCGAAATGTTTATCGGAGGTACCTAGAGACTGGCGGCTTTGTTCGTCGCCAAGGAAGGCCACGATCTCGGGTCACAACTGAAAGGCAGGATCGATTCATCGTGACGACCAGCTTGAGAAATCGTCACCTTACCTCCATTGAGATACGAAACCAACTTCGCGACTTCCACGGAGTATCTGTGAGCGCTCGAACTGTTCGGAGAAGGTTAAAAGAACGCGATATGGTACCACACAAGCCAGCTAATGGGCCCAAACTAACGCGAGCCCACCGAACAGCGCGCCTTCATTTCGCACGCAGTCATTTAAATTGGACACAGCAAGATTGGAGCCGTGTACTCTTTTCTGATGAGTCTAAAATTGTGTTACATGGCAATGATGGAAGGAAGAAGGTCTACCGACGTAAGGGAGAGCGTTTCGCACAATGCTGCTTTGAAGAGAGGGTTGCTTATGGCGGTGGCTCATGGACTGTCTGGGGCGGTATATCCGCGAGCGGCAAAACTCAACTTGAGGTTGTTACAGGACCACGGCTGCCAACATTAAATGCTGAAAGGTACATTCGTGAGTGCTTAGAACCTCACGTGATACTATACGCGGACTATGTGGGCCCAAATTTCCTTTTTATGCATGATAATGCAAGAGCCCATGCGGCCGGCATCGTCAGGGAATATCTTCGGGATGTGAACATCACAGTTATGGACTGGCCAGCCAGAAGCCCAGACATGAACCCCATTGAGCACATGTGGGACGAGCTAAAAAGACGTGTTAAGGCTCGTCAGCCAGTTGCCCAGACGATGCAGGAGTTGAAAACTGCCATAGAAGAGGAATGGGAGATGATCCCTCAAAATTTCATAGAGCGGTTGATAAACTCTATGCCTAATCGTATGAGAGCTGTGGTAGATGCCCATGGAGGCAACACGCGTTATTAAATTAAACCTTTATTTGATAAAACATGTTTTTTATTCAAAAATCAATTGCCTTTAACAAGGCGCATATCCGACTTGTTAGGCGTAGCTCCATGTCGTATGGTATTCTGAATTCAAATTTAAAACAATACGATCGAAAAAGATGGTAAAATGTATCAGGTTTAAAACTGCATCAACAGTTTTTGTTCAATCTAGCAATCATATTTCGGTAGGGGCCATCGAAACCTAAACTCTAAGGTGGGCCAATAGATGTGTCCAGAAGTGTATAATTAATCATTAGAAATATTGTATAGTATTATTATCTCACGAAGCGACGCGCGCTTTACTTGTGGCTTTACCAAGTGTACAAACACGCTGTGAATGTGTGCGTGAAGACGAGTAGCATCAGCACATAACACACATGCTGACATGCATAAATCTTGCACAAATAAACAAACGAAACTTACGATAAAGGCAAAAAAATATTGTGGCTTTATCGAAATTAAGTTTCGTGGTAAGTATATAAAGTCATGCCAAGCGATTTTACTAGTCATATCATAGAATTCGGTGAATGTGTTAAGAGCTCCTTAAAAATGGCGGTATTTTATGTGTCAGCCGGCAGACAGATAGTGCAATCCACGAAGACGCGCCCCACTCTTTTTCCTAATCGTAATATCGCCAGTTAATTCCGCTATTGTTTTGTTTTTCGATACACGCTAATTACCCACTAAGTAATAAGTAATTAGTGTGTATCGAAAAAACTAAAACACTAGTGGAATGTTGCACTTTGCACACTTGTAGTGTAAGAGATTAGGAAGAAGAGTGGGGCGCGTCTTCGTGGATTGCACTATCCATAATAGTGTTAGTTTGCGCTCTATATTATAATTTTACAAGAACATTTAACTACTGGAAAAGCCGAAATGTTCCCGGACCGGAACCAACAGTTTTATTCGGCAATCTGAAGGAATCGGCACTTCGCAAAAAAAATCTGGGAGTAGTGATACAAGAAATCTATAACATGTTTCCAACAGAAAAAGTTGTCGGTATGTATAGAATGACGTCACCTTGTATCCTTATACGAGACTTGGATATTTTAAAACATATCATGATTAAAGACTGAATTGTTCACTGATCGTGGCATTGAATTCAGCAAAGAAGGATTGGGACAAAATTTGTTTCACGCTGATGGAGATACATGGACAGACTTGAGAAGTCGGTTCAGCCCCATTTTTACATCTGGTAAATTGAAAAACATGTTTTATCTAATAGATGAGGGTGCAAATACATTTGTGGACTATGTGAGCACAGAATGCCAAAAGAAACAAGAGTTTGAAGTTCACTCCCTTCTTCAGACATACACGGTGTCTGCGATCTCTGCTTGCACCTTCGGTGTTAACTATGATAGTCTCAGTGATAAATTGGAGGTGCTAAAACTTGTAGACCAGATAAATTCGTCACCTAGTTTTTACTGTTGAATTAGATAAGTATGATGTTTCCAAAACTTCTGAAAGCACTCGACATTTCTATTTTTCCAACTGCTGTGAAAAATTTCTTCAAACATCTTGTGAACAACATTATTACCCAAATAAATGGAAAACCTTCAGGACGAAACGATTTCATGGATCTAATACTGGAACTCCGTGGAATGGGAGCAGTCAATAGTACAAAATTCGGAAGAAATGCAGCGTCTGTTGAAATAACAGACGGTGTGATAGCAGCGCAAGCTTTTGTATATATTTTTTTTGCTGGGTATGAGACCAGTGCCACAACCATGGCCTACATGCTGTACCAACTAGCATTAAATCCTGAAATCCAAAGCAAGTTAACGGCAGAAATTGATGAAGTTATTCAGGGAAATGATAGAATAGTGGCATACGATACCGTAAAGGAAATGATATACTTAAATAAAGTATTTGATGAAACTCTTCGTATGTACTCAATAGTAGAACCACTGCAAAGAAAAGCTACAAGAGATTATAAAGTACCCGGTACAGTTGTGGTAATTGAAAAAGACACTGTAGTACTAATATCACCGAGGGGTATACATTACGACGAGAAATATTATCCCGAGCCTGAAGTATACAATCCTGATAGATTTGATCCAGAAGAGGTGGGTAAGCGTCACCCATGCGCTTATTTACCATTTGGATTAGGACAAAGGAATTGCATTGGTAAGTATCAGAACATGAAAATTCCTTTGATCAATAAAATCGAAAATTAAAACGAATACTTCTCTTAATAAGTAAAAAGATCGTAATCATTAATTTTCCAAAACAACCGGTTAAGGGAGGGTGGAGGTGGTGTTAAATTACCTAAGTAGGAGAAAATACGAAATCTACGCGGATGACGTCGTGGGCGAAGTGCTACATAATATATTGTTCTCTGCCGAAAAAGTCACCAAAACAGCTGCCTCAGAAATGATAATGTTACGAGCTTGGGGTTCGTGACAATAAAAACTGCCGATTTAATAACCAAAAATAAACACTTTAATTAAATAACACCAATAAAACACAAACACACTAATTATAAAACACAATCGCACTACTGATCACTCTTAAGTCACACTTGAAGATCGCTTCGAATGTTATCGCTTGTATCGCAGAACCAATACTGACTCGGTCGCGGCCCATACCGGCCTTATATAGGGCCTCAGATAGTTCCAGAACCTTCTACTGTAGAAACATCTAGAATGTTCGAATACATACCGGTCCCGACTGACCCGATGTCGATAGTTCTAGAATGTTCTAGTATCGAAGTTTCTGGAAGCATCTTGATCTACTAGTTCTGCTACTCGATACTAGATGGCGCTAGTGGTAGCTAATGTCAGGCATTAATTGTGGCGCGTAACACTGCCCCCTCCTAAGACATGCTCGTCCCGAGCATTATCGACCCCGTAATAACGCGCCAGTCGATCCACATGGACGATCTTAGGAGTACCTCTCGCACCTTTCTGTATCCGGTAGGTTACGTCGTTGATCCTTGTCACAATCCGGTACGGCCCGTCCCATTTAGCTTGAAGCTTAGGAGATTTCCCTTTGCTGCGGACTGGATTGTGCAACCACACTAGTGAACCTTCGTCAAACCCTTTATCGTTCATTTTGCGGTCATAACGGGTTTTCATCTTTTCAGACATTTGCTGGCCCGATTGTCTGACGTGCTCATAAATGTCATTCATTTTGTTCCGCAAGTCATTCGCATAACCGGTTATACTGCGTGGGGCATCAGGTGGTATTCCGGTGATCAGGTCTGCAGGCAGTCGTAATTCCCTTCCAAAGTTTGCGAAAGCTGGTGTCACCGATGTACTTTCGTGAACAGCACTTCGATATGACAACAAAAACGGTTGTATGTGCTTGTCCCAATCTCGTTGCCGATTTTCCACAACCTTCGCCAGGTATCTCTCCAATGTCTGATTAAATCGTTCCACCATTCCATCCGATTGTGGGTGGTAAGAAGTTGTTCTCGTTTTATGAGTACCCATTACTCGGCAAGTTTCCTGGAATATTTGGGACTCAAAATTCCTTCCCTGATCGCTGTGAATCTCCAAGGGTACTCCAAAACGGCAGAAGACTTCATGAACCAGTTTATCGGCAACCGTTGAAGCTTCTTGGTTTGGAATGGCGAAGACTTCCGGCCACTTAGTGAAGTAATCCATTACAACCATGAAATATTTGTTACCACTTTCACTTACCGGAAACGGCCCCGCAACGTCAAGGGCTATCCTCTCCCATGGTGCACCAACGTTGTACAATTTCAATGCACCTCTACTACGAGTCTGAGGTCCCTTTACAGCTGCACAACTCGTACATTTGCGACACCAGTCCTCGACATCGTCCCGACAGTGGACCCAGTAAAACCGTTCTCGTATCTTCAGTAGAGTCCGTTTTACTCCCAGATGGCCTCCTGAACAACCATTATGGTACAGCTGTAGAACATCCGGTACTTTAGCTTTAGGGACAACCATTTGCAAATGACAGCTGTCCCCCCGAGCACTTTCCCATTTACGGCACAGGACTCCATCCTGAACCACCAAGCTGTCCCATTGGGCCCAATAGCTTTTTGTGATCGAACTCATCGCTGAGACGTCGCTCCATCTGGGCTTAGGTGCACTGGCCTTCATCCACTCTAGAATTGGCTTGAGGTCTGAATCTTCCTGCTGTGCACGTTGTAGACTTTCTTTCCACTCATCGCTGAGGTCTGTTCTGAGCATCCTCACAGGTACCACTTCCTTACCCTCTTGCCTAGTACAATGCTTGCAGTCTTCAGGACAAGGTCTTCTCGATAATGCATCTGCGTTGCCATGAGATTTCCCGCTGCGATGTTCGACCACAAAGTCGTATTCCTGCAGTAGCTCAATCCATCTCGCAACTTGTCCTTCTGGATTTTTGAACTGCAATAGCCATTTCAGTGCAGCATGGTCAGTTCGTAAATGGAATTTCCGCCCCAGAAGATATTTGCTAAAATGCTGCAATGACTTTACCACAGCAAGCAATTCCCGTCTCGTGACACAATAGTTCCTTTCCGGCTTTGACAACGACTTGCTGAAGTACGCTATCACAACCTCTTGATCACCATTCCGTTGAGACAACACACCACCAAGTCCTATGTCACTTGCGTCTGTGTCAACTATAAATTCCTTGCCTGCATCAGGATACCCCAAAATAGGTGTTTTACACAGTCGGTCCTTTAACTCCTGGAACGCGATGTCGCAACTTTCATCCCAGCAGAAATGTCGCTTCTCCTCGGTTAGCTTGTGCAGGGGTTTGGCTATATCCGCAAAGTTCTTAACAAATCGCCGATAATAAGAGCACAAACCCAAAAATGCTCTGACCTGCGTCTTGTCTTTTGGAACTGGCCAATCCTTGACAGCGGCGATTTTCTCTGGATCCGTGCGGATACCTTCTTCCGACACTACATACCCCAAAAAGCTAACTTGCCGTTTGAATAGTGAACATTTCTTTGGACTCAACTTGAGGTTGGCACTCTGGATCTTCATGAGCACGCGTTCCAGGTTTTGAAGATGTTCTTCAAACGTACGGCCTACGATGATGATGTCATCCAAGTAGACCAGACAGGCATCACCAATTAACCCGGTTAGTACAAGTTCCATCAGCCTTTCAAACGTTGCCGGAGCGTTGCACAATCCGAACGGCATAACTTTAAATTGCCACAGACCCTTTCCTGTCGAGAATGCAGTTTTCTCCTTGTCCTTAGGATCAATTTCAACTTGCCAGTAGCCACTTTTCAGGTCCAGCGTGCTAAACCACTTTACCCCAGTAAGCATGTCCAGCGTGTCATCAATTCTTGGCAAAGGATAGCTGTCCTTCTTAGTAACGTCGTTCAGACGACGATAGTCAACACAAAACCGCATGCTGCCGTCCTTCTTTCTTACCAGCACTACAGGTGAACACCATGGACTAGATGAAGGTTCAATAACACCATCCTTCACCATTCCCTCAATCATGGTTTCCACTTCCTTTTCACGTGCTACCGGTAATCTCCTTGGCCGCTGACGGATAGGCAATTCTTCTCCTGTGTGTATTTTGTGTTGAACTAAGCCAGTCTTCCCGATGTCAGCATCGTTTGACGAGAAAACATCGGCGTACTTGAGTAACATCTTCTTCGCCTTTACCATTTCGTTTTGGGACAGAGCGCTGCGGCAGTCTTCTAAAAGTGTGGACACTTTTGTTTGTGCATCCTTGCTGAGGGTACCAGTCGATAGATGTTGGCATCGACGCAACCAATCCACTTCCTCGCAAGTACCAACTAGTGTGCCTTTTTCTATAATCTGTTCCTGATCACAAAGGTTCAGCACACGTACCCCTGAGATGTCGGTGGCTTTGACCAAAGTTCGTGCCACTTTCCATGGAAGGTCATTGTCTACCCTATCCACGAGTACACAACGATGAGTTTGCCCAGGATTCCGAGGAAGAATAACCGGCACCATCGTTTCTGATCTCGGCGGAAGTACAATCTTCTTAAGGCTGTACACATTCCCTGGTAACGCCCCTTCCATAAAAAGTTCCTCTTGTCCACATTTCAAAACACCTTGCTTGACGTCAATCTCACAACAATTCTTCCTCATAAAGTCAAGGCCCAAGATGCAATCGTCCATTATATCAGCCACGATGACATTATGCAGGTAGAATCTGTTGCCTAGCCTCAACTCAACATCTTCTTCTCTCCATGGACGGGTATGCGCTGACCGGTGGCTGTTACCAAATTAATGCGTTCTCGGTTGTATGCGGAGTCCCCAAGGAACCGACTTGTAAGTTGGGAACTAACGACCGTACGAGAGGCTCCTGTATCTATGGTCAGCTTACAAGGCGTTCCGTTGACCTCGCCCTTGATGATTAAACTGTTCCCGTCATGGGTTTGTGTGATCGAAATCCTTGGGGCTCTTTGAACATCAGCCAGCACCCGCCCCGCAGTCCTGGCTATTACTCGTTTCCCTGCTGCTGATGCAGGGCGGTGCTGTTAGCCGCACTGCCCTCTGGAGATCGGCCGTCTTCTCTTTCTGCAGTTCGCTTAGGGCAACTGGATCGAAGGTGGCCCCTTTCCCCACAGCCGTAGCACCTAGGGCTGTATCCTTTATTGCGGTCGCGAACTGTAGCCGCTGCAACCTCCCTGACGCGATGGGAACGATGATCCTGCCGCACAGCTTCCACCTCCAGTGCATGGGCCAAGGCGTCCTTAAGCGTCCCGTGGTGACCGAGCCTCACAGCAGCTCTAACTTCAAGGTCGCGGATGCCATCGATGAATACCTGCACCAGGTTCCCATCAATGAGCGCAGGTACAGACTGGTATGCTTTCCGAACCAGCTTCTCCACTTCAAGGGCCCACTGCTGCAGGTTTTCATTACTGCGTTGCACGCGATCCTTAAGCTGCGCACGAAACACGTGTTATAATAATAATAATAATAATAATAATATTCCACAACTATCACACAACGCCATCTAGTCCCAAGCTAAGCAGAGCTTGTGTTATGGGTACTAGACAACTGATAAACATACTTATATATTTCTAAATACATACATATTATAGATAAATTACAACCAGACACAGAACAAATGATCGTGCTCATCACACAAACATTTGTCCTGGGTGGGAATCGAACCCACGACCTCCGGCATAGCAGTCAGGGTCCCTAACCACTAGACCATCAGGCCTGGCCTGTCCTCTCCTGTTCCAGGTGAGCGTCGCCATACCGAGCCTCCAATGCCTCAAGGAGCTGCTCGTAAGTCACTTCCTTACCGAGAGCTTCAAGAACAATCAAGGCCTGATCGCGCAGGCCTAGGGTGAGGGCAGTCATGGCCTGACTTTTATTCCACCCGTTTGCCTTCATGACAGCCTCAAACTGGATCTTGTAGGCCGACCAGGAAGAAGTCCCGTCGAACGGTGGCACTTTGAACCCACGTAGCGTAGGTGTTGTAGCTACGGGAGCTGCGATTCCATCCTCAAGTTTCAAGTAATCCAGCGTTTTCTTCACGTCAGCCATCACGGTTTTCTTCACGTCAGCCATCACGTTGTCAACCCGATTATTCACTTGGTCGATTCGGGTTTCAGCTTCGGACAGGCGGTTGTCATGTTGAGCAACCTTATCCTTCACCTCCTTCATGTCTTTCCCGAAGGTAGCATGAAGGTCCTTTATAAGGAGCATCTGCTCTTCCTGGCGACGCGCCTGCTCCTCCTGTCGGCGGGCCTGTTCCTCCTTATCGCGCTGGAGCTGCTCTTCCAGCCGACGAGCCTGCTCCTCCTGTCGGCGAGCCTGCTCCTCCTGTCGGCGAGCCTGCTCCTGCAGCATCATCATCAGAGCAGCAAAGTCTGGTGCTACTGATGCTGGAGCTGCTGCGGACGGGCCGGCCTCCGTGGTCGGTAGCTGGCCATCCGAGCTCTGTGGCATAGCTCCACCAAAACGTCTCTGGTCCGTCTCCTGTTGGCGTTGACTCCGGGTACGGATACCCTCCGTGTCGTCTTTGGGTAAAATCGGCATGATCTTAATCCTTGCTTCTGACACCAATTGTTACGAGCTTGGGGTTCGTGACAATAAAAACTGCCGATTTAATAACCAAAAATAAACACTTTAATTAAATAACACCAATAAAACACAAACACACTAATTATAAAACACAATCGCACTACTGATCACTCTTAAGTCACACTTGAAGATCGCTTCGAATGTTATCGCTTGTATCGCAGAACCAATACTGACTCGGTCGCGGCCCATACCGGCCTTATATAGGGCCTCAGATAGTTCCAGAACCTTCTACTGTAGAAACATCTAGAATGTTCGAATACATACCGGTCCCGACTGACCCGATGTCGATAGTTCTAGAATGTTCTAGTATCGAAGTTTCTGGAAGCATCTTGATCTACTAGTTCTGCTACTCGATACTAGATGGCGCTAGTGGTAGCTAATGTCAGGCATTAATTGTGGCGCGTAACAATAACAAACACAAATACACACATACACGTGTGTGTATTGAATGACACTCACAGAACACACATTTATAAAAACCGGGGAACATAACAGTATTAAGGTCTATTCAAACCTAAGCGGTATTCGCTGCCGCTGTGGGTAGAAGTGCATACCGCGCGGGTTTCGTTCAGGTATTTAGTATCAAGTTCCGCGGCTAGAGCGGAATAGTTGGTACCATAGTACAGCATAGGTCTGGTATTGTTTACAGTCTTCTACAAAAACTTCTTTACCTTCCTGAGCGAAACTCGAACTCGGTATTCTACCCACAAGGATAGTGACATCCGCTTTGGTGTGAACAGTAATCGCCCACCCACCAACTCGGGTTTCTCTACCGCAGTCGGTAGCGAATACCGCTTAGATTTGAGTAGGGGCGTTCCCTGGTTTCGCAGACAGAAATTTCATAGATTTCGTTTCGCAGAAAATGTTTCATATAATATTTGGTCCTTGTATTTTTATTTCGAATATTATTGTTTCAACGACTATTTACTTGAATGAAACATATTTCACAGAAATACAATTCAATTAATGTTATACGAGTTTTTTATTTAACAAATTAATCACATAGTAGATATTGTTTGTTTTGTGTATTTTTCCATGGTACCTATTTAATTTCAACGAAACTTTTTAGTGAACATTGACGTTATGCTAGACTCATTCCCAGAAACACACAAGCTTTAACTTGAGAACTTAGGATGCAAGAGCGAGCGAAGCGAGCTCGGGACTTGGGGCACCCCGACTCGGACAGGTTAGGTTCGAACGGGATGACGGGGGCTCCAGTGAGCAAGCAAAGCTAGCGAACGAGCCCCCGTCATCCCCTTCGTGTTAGGTTCCTTTAAACCCTGTAGACAGAAATACGAAAACGAAGCGGGGCTCCGTCGACTACGTCTAATTAATTATTAAAGACAATTAGTTAACTTTATATACAACCTCATTGTATAATTTAAGAATGCCGTGCATAATATGAAGTCACTATTAATGAGAATATAAAAAGATTGTTTTTCCGCTTCATTACAATTTACCCGCATTGTTTTTGTGAACACGATGTTGTAATTTTATAGGAAGGTATGCATTTTGTCAAAAGGCATGAATTGAAACGTTTAGAAACTCACTTGGTAAAATGTTTATTTTGGACTAAGTTTTATATTAATAACTAAACAATATGTGGATAAAGAATATTTGATTTGTTATTCTATGATATGAATATCGAAACATTAAATTTTATTTGTAACAAAAATCTGTGATTAAATTTTTTTCAAAGTAAGTATTCTGCGTATTGATTATTCTATGAAATGATAATATATTATGAGAAAAAATTTATGTGAAACGAAATTGAAATTGTTGTCTATAAAACAACGCACAATCTTGAATAGGCCTTTATCGTAATCCGCTTGCTCGGTTGGTATATAAAATAATGTCAGCGATATTGCTATTCATATCATAGTATTCGGCGGAGGTGTTAAGGACTCCTTTAAAATGTTGATCTATTATTTTCCGGTAGTGTTGATAGTGTTACTATATTATTATTTTACAAGAACATTTAACTACTGGAAAAGCCGAAATGTTCCCGGACCGCAACCAACAGTTTTATTCGGCAATCTGAAGGAATCGGCACTTCGCAAAAAAAATCTGGGAGTAGTGATACAAGAAATCTATAACATGTTTCCAACAGATAAAGTTGTCGGTATGTATAGAATGACGTCACCTTGTATCCTTATACGAGACTTGGATATTTTAAAACATATCATGATTAAAGACTTCGAGGCATTCACTGATCGTGGCATTGAATTCAGCAAAGAAGGATTGGGACAAAATTTGTTTACCGCTGATGGAGAAACATGGACAGCCTTAAGGAATCGGTTCAGCCCCATTTTTACATCTGGTAAATTGAAAAACATGTTTTATCTAATGGATGAGTGTGCAAATACATTTGTGGACTATGTGAGCACAGAATGCCAAAAGAAACAAGAGTTTGAAGTTCACTCCCTTCTTCAGACATACACGGTGTCTACGATCTCTGCCTGCGCTTTCGGTGTTAACTATGATAGTCTCAACGACAAATTGCAGGCACTAAAACTTGTGGACAAGATAATTACGAATGCGAGTTATGGAAATGAAATAATTATGATGTATCCAAAAATTCTGACAGCACTCAACGTTTCTCTAATTCCGAAACGTATTCAAAATTTCTTCAGAAGTCTCGTAAACAACATTATAACTCAAAGGAATGGCAAACCTTCAGGCAGACAAGATTTCATGGATTTAATACTGGAACTCCGTGAAATGGGAGAGGTTAACAGCTCAAAATTCGGAAACAGTGTGGCGTCACTTGAAAAACAGAAAATGTGATGGCGGCGCAAGCTTTCGTTTTTTACGTAGCTGGGTATGAAACTAGTGCAACCACTATGGCCTACATGCTGTACCAACTAGCATTAAATCCTGAAATCCAAAGCAAGTTAACGGCAGAAATTGATGAAGTTATTCAAGCACATAACGGAGAAGTAACATACGACGCTATAAAAGAAATGAAATACTTGAATAAAGTATTTGATGAAACTCTCCGCATGTACTCAATAGTAGAACCACTACAAAGAAAAGCTACAAGAGATTATAAAGTACCCGGTACAGATGTGGTAATTGAAAAAAACACTGTAGTACTAATATCACCGAGGGGTATACATTATGACGAGAAATATTATCCTGAGCCTGAAGTATTCAATCCTAATAGATTTGATGTGGAGGAGGTGGGTAAGCGACACCCGTGCGCTTATTTACCATTTGGAATCGGACAAAGGAACTGCATAGGTTAGTCGACTATTCCATATTATTTTATTTATCAAAATGATCATCACTGAATTAATAAAACAGCAAAGTTACAAAAAAACAAAATCCAGCTGAGGCCTTTTGGGTGAGAATTACAGTAAGGTACAAGCAATTTCGGATGATGATAGTTATGAGTTATCCAACGATACGATTATAATAATTCACGTCCAAATGTTTAATGTACTCGCTCAATGTCGAAAATGTCAAGGTTATTAGTATTTTTTAACTAAAACTTATTATTGTTTATTTTTAGGAATGCGGTTTGGCAGGCTTCAGTCGCAATTATGCATAGTGAAGATTTTGTCCAAGTTTAGAGTGGAACCATCAAAGAACACTGACAGGAATTTGAAGGTTGCTCCGGCCAGAGCTATTATCGGACCAGACGGAGGAATACGTGTCAATATTATTCCTAGAAAGTTAAAGACTTAAAAAACTTAGACATGTTTATAATAGGTGAATCTATAGTGAAGGTCATCTGGACGATTCTTAGATTTACCAAATAAATGCTGGCGTCCGTAATACTAACTATTTACGTAGTAATTGCTTGCGTAAACTACAATCGACTGACTTGGCTATAATTGCGCAGACATAAACTGCTGTTAAGAATCAAACGTAGAATTGTACGAGTAAATATTTTATCCGATTACTCGAAAGATCCTAAACATGTATTATTTGTATACCTAATTTCTAGATCGGATTTTATCATATTTAATATATTAATATGAAATGATTGAACGTTTGAATAGTAGTGTATGTTCTTTATGTGTGTTAATCTAGCTAATATTGTATAAGTGTTAAAAAATAGTAGATTGTTATACGAGGGTCGAAAGGAAGCTATTCCCATACGAGGTATTTAGACGCCCGAGCGCAGCGAGGGCGGCTATAGTCCGAGTAGGAATTGATGACTTTCACCCGTGTTAAACACTCTACTTTTCATTTCGAATATAAGGAAAGTAAAAAATAGTGGTTTTTCTAAAATATTTACTGATAATAATAATATGAATAGTAGGTACCTATGTAAAATTAATTGAGATGTTAGAACAATTTGTGTACTATTTTAAATATGGAACACGCGGTGTGTCACCGCCGCCGCCGCGGGCCGTCTCGCTTAATAGGTTTTTTTTTTTATTCACACTGGCTGTTTATACACTCACAAGACTGCAGCATTTTTCTATTTTTCTTAATGTATGTAAAACATTTCGTAGCTGACTACAGTTCTATTTTTAAAATTCATTCCCACCCTAAAGAGGGAAGTAATTACTATGAGTCTTTCCCGCCCTGTGGTGGGAAGCAGCGTCTTCCACCCGCTATTCGGATCAAACAAACACTACTTTCCGAGTATGAGAAATGAAAAATAATTTCCAAGATAAGGCCATTGTAAGTATGTTTTGTATTAATAATCGTTTTTTTTGTTATGTTTTTTCTGGTGTACTATCTATATATATAAAAGGAGAACTGACTGACTGACATATCAACGCACAGCCCAAACCGCTGGGTCTAGAGATTCCAAACTTGGCATGTAGGTTCCTTATGAGGTCTAGGGGTGCACTAAGAAAGGGTTTTTCGAAATTCCACCCCTAAGAGGGTGAATGGGGGGGAGGGTGAAATTTCACGCGGACGAAGTCGCGGGCAGAAGCTAGTAAAGTATATATAAATAGGTAGATAATTGTTTCAAGGCTCAATTCTTGGCCCTTTCCTATTTCTAGTATATATTAATGACCTTCCTTACATGGTGGCTAACTTATCGGATATAATTTTATTCGCTGATTACACTTCCCAAATTTTTAAAAAATATATAGAAAAGATACGGATGTCTTACATGTCAACGATAGTCTAGCTGTTCTTTCGAAATCTACCTCAAGTGGGTCTAAATTTAAAACTTGATGGCAAGAAACTAGATGCTATTACGGAAACTGTATTTCTAGAAATTACTTTAGATTCAAAATTTCAATGGGGCGCAAACATTAGATCTCTTTCAGGTATATTAAGTTCAGCTGCATATGCAGTAAGAAAATTAAGGCAGTTGTCCGATATAGCCACAGCTAGGTTAGTATACTTTGCTTATTTCCACAGTATTATGTCTTATAGTGTTCTGCTGTTGGGATCGGCAGCTGACGTAGATTCAATTTTCATTTTACAAAAGAGGGCAATCCGCGCAATCTATAAAATGGGTCCTCGCGAGTCTCTTAGAAACAAATTGATATATTAACTCTGCCTTCTCTTTATATTTTAGAAAGTATTTTGTATATTCGCAAAAACTTAGGACTTTTCAAAATAAGAAGCGATTTCCATAATATAAATACACGTAGTAAAAATGAAATTATGATACCTAAATTTAGTTTAACTAAAACTAGCAAGTTATGTACATACATACTTCTAAAATAAATATCACTAGAATATTAATAATCTATATATTTTGTTACGCATTTATTTTAAATAGATTTTGCTTTATTAACCCTACATACCTTCGCCACTAGCAGGTTGTACGTAAGTTCTTTATAATATAACATAACATAATCAGCCTATAATGTTCACACTGCTGGGACACAGGCCTCCTCTCAGTGAGAGAGAGTGGGCCGTAATCCACCACGCGGGCCCAGTGCGGGTTGGCAGATGTCACCTGTCTTCGAATTTTTGGTTCTAGGACATGCCGGTTTCCTCACGATGTTTTTCTTCACCGTTTTGAGAGCAGTAGAGATGAAATAATTTATACAAAGTAAAGAGCCTGTCTGGATTCGAACCTACTACCTACAACTCGTATGTCGCGGCCGTTACCACTTGGCCACCACTGTTCTATGTCATGTTAAACTTAAGAGTTGGCAATCTTTCGAAGAGTATCTAATAGTCCATTGGCTCTCTGAAGCTGCGGCGCCGCCAAATACGGGGTCTCGTTCACGCACAATCAGGTCAAGGCATTTGTTCCAGAGTCAAGTATGTCTGCGGTGACAGCGTTCACTTGTGAGATCTCAAGACCTTTTTCTTTGAAGTAACAAGAAGATACCCTAATCTTTAATGTATTGTAACTACTTAATTGACGTATTAGCACACTTTCTCGGCTAGGCCAGTTCTAGGTTCATCAAATCAGGATCGAAACTTACTCACGAAACTTTTGTGTCCCTGGCAACTTCATTTAGCTAAAAACTAAACACGTACTATGGTTATTAGAACACAATAAGCAACATAACACAACACAACCAACCGACACTGTTGGCAATTTGAATGCGGTACGAAAATTCCCTGTATAGTTACGTCACCTACAACATGTTCAGTAATCACGAACGTTATACCCAAAGTGGCACATGTAGCATATCTAAAGATGGCAGGGTGTGAGAGAAAGTAATAAACATCGGGTTCTCGGTGTCTGTAATTCAATGAGTGGTGGTAGATATGTCTGGGTAGGGCGGCCGAGTTGAACAAACCCAGTGCCGCATAGATCGATACCGGCGACCGGCTCAGGCGAAACGCCCCGTACATTGCAGCACTTTATGAAAGAAACACTATCTTTATTGTATGTTTCAAACGGTAGATACTGTTATTATTTTGAAAAAAAAAAATGTCAATCAAGACATGTCACCTTTTCTTTTTATTTTAAACATTTAGGGGCGAAACGAACGGGAAATAACTTTACATAAGTTGTTAATTAAACTTATCTATTAATAGCAAAACTACTTGACATTCCTTACTAAAGCTTCCGCCTTGTGTACATACAAATAATGTATCCACCTATCGGAAAAACAAACTAACAAGACGGTTTGCGCCGCCGGTTCCGCGACACGGATTGGCTTTTGAAGCCATCTAGTTGTGAACAACGCCACACTTAAAAGGAAAATGACTGTGAATTTTTTTCTTTTTAAGCCTTATTGCAATGTATCGCAATAAAATCTATCTATATTAAAGGTACTTTATTTCAAATACAAGTAGGAATGTTAATTTTCTAGGAACTGAATGTATCTAGAAAAATAGTATAAAATGTACGCTTTTACGTAGCTATCGTTCTATTGTTAAATATTCTGTGAAAAATAAATGTCGTCTCAAGACTATAAATCAGTGGGTAGCAAATGGCAGTCGAAATGAGTCACATTTTTCTTGGAATAACAACCCCTACAGTTGATATTATTCTGTTAGCACACGTAGTCATACCTAATACATAGGAGTATATCGATAAATCATGTCATCCAACTATAACGTACTATGTATAAAACATACAAAAAGATTCTTAGGTATCTCATTACGATTGGTAAGAAAATGATTCGTTTCTGATTTTGGTAACCTATAAATGTCCTCGTTCCTTAAAGGGCATAAATAAAACATAGTGCCAGTAATTGTGGGAGGGACGCGTGCTGCGAAGTTTCAAACTTCCCCGCGAATTAGCATAAAAAGCTCACTGCATATAATTTTGCATAACAAAGTTACAGTGGGTGTTTTTCCAGTGAAAAACTTCCGCTAATCAATACAAATGAGAAGATTGTCTATGAGGATTACCGCATTTGGTTGATTGCAATGATAAAAAAATGATAGCAAAACATTTTATTTAGTCTTATATACAAATATATAATTGCACGAATTCCACGCATTATTTCGCCAGTCATCATTACTTTCAAAAAGATTGCCAAGCAATTATCTATCAGATGTTCATTTATCTGCCAGGGTCGCGGGTTGTTCGAAAGAGATACCGTGGCCCCTGACACAGGCAACTAAAGCAACTTGGGTACTTTAGTCAGTAAAAGTCTGACACGCCCGCTTATATTACGCTTCGCCCTGAGCGGGAGAAGTTATTTGATAATATCAAACACAAAAAAAAAAACAATTATAATGTTCAATTTATCTAACTAACTATATGGTTTGTCTTATAATAACATGAGATCTAAAGTAGAAGCTGCACAACTTAGGTACTAGATAAACTCGTGCGTGTGTACTTTCCTAACGCGGACTTTGTAGCAATGTGGACTCTCCGGCTACATTTCAAAGCAAACATTGTACTTTACAACTTAACGAGAGCTTGCGCGCTCACGACTTTTCCTTTCCTTCGACTTTATCGATTGCTATCCTCTGGGTGACTCATTCACTTTGAATACGAGAAAGTTTAAAACTAATTTTACTTCATGTGTAAGACAATGCTGGTGGTTGACATTTCTGTTAGTCATATAGAGCAATAGGGATTTATCTACTGACGTAGTCTTCAATTGACTTTGACAATTGCTTTCAACAAAAGTTGCTTTACTTGGAATTAGTTTCTCGTCGACTAACATACTTACTACCTATGTTGTAGGCAATTTCCATTATTCGACTGCATTCTCTAACTCTTAGAAAACTATTCTCTTCCTATAAACTTGTATGCTACCTTCAACGGACCTTAGTAAATCAACGTCATGTCTTTGCTACAAGTTAAAACACAATAACAATGCTCCAGGTAGTCTCTATGAAGTTTTCAGTGTAGGTTCTGTTGTGGTTCCTACCCACAGAAGGGGTGAGAAAGCCGAACGCCACACAACAATGTAAACATCAATTATGCATGCTTTAATTATTCCGTAAACCGCAAACCAATAGTCAAATGTCGAAATTTCGGTAATCAATTAACATAAATATATATTTTTCAGATAATTTGTAAAATCGCAAATTTTTAGGTTAATTAATTAATTTACGCAATATCATGTTCAGGTAGGTACTCATTCCCGCACTGTCACTCCATATTATCGTCGTATCATAAATCAGTATAATCCCGGTAAGGAACAGATGTAATTTTGCTATAGAGGCTACCTCTATTATAATATTTTAAAAACTTTTCCATACTAACCTATCTCAATGAGTATTTTCTGAGGTGGTTCAATAAACTTGTAGAATCTCTAAAATCATATATTCACACGTAATTTATATCGCAAAGCCTAAACACTAACCTAACGTGAAAGGAGTTAAGAAATCCTAAGGTTCAATAGCAATTGAGCGAAGTTTAATAGCGACCACGCTTAGGTCATGAAATCAGTTTTGTTGTAAACAAATCGTATTAGTGTCGGTCGAACTGGCTCCGTATTGCATTACGTATTACATCTACATACTTACTCTTTTTACTACTGGAGACTATAAGCCGATTGCGCAGTAGGCCTGCCACAATAGGCTTACCTAGTACTTTAAACTACCAAGAAGTTACTGATGGAAAAGACACAGCAATTTCCAGAACATTAAGTTATTTCAATCATATAATCAATACATAGACAGAGTGGTAACTCTAATCAAAGACTGCAAATGACTAATGGCAATCGCTTTGTGGGTTAGAACCTGATAGCTTTTATCATCTAATTGACGTATCGTCATAGTGCACTAAGTCCTAATAAAGTACGCAACAATGATTTACTACAGCATAATCTGCTGGGACCTCCTCTCTGTGAGTGGGAGTGGGCCGTAATCTATCGTTGGTAGATGCCACATGTCTTCGAATGATTGGCTCTAGGACAAACCGGATTCCTCATGATGATTTCCTTCTACGTTTTAGGAGCTGTGGTTATGAATTAATTCCACAAATTAAAGTGTCTACCTGGCTTCGAATCTAGTAAGTAATCTCTGCCTTTCATACCTCTGTGACAAAACTCTTTCTAAAGCTTGATGAGTCAGTTCGCTGTTTCATATTGACACCTGAGTCGTATTATTGCTATGTATAAATAAAGTACGCTACAACCCTTCGCTACAATGTCCTACGTCATTGTACGGCCCTTCCCTCAAAGGGTTGCTTCCTGAATGTTACGGGTGAACGGATATATAAGCTAAAGGTGAGGTTTCGGGCCCGTAATTATAACGCCTCCCACTAGTTCCCAATTCAAATCGTAAAAATATTTGTTATTCCTGAATTAATTAGGGTGTTAGGAATGGGTTTGGCTACTGTGTTTGAAAAGAACGAGTGAACCCAATCGAGACGAATACAATCACGTCAGCTTGTAAACACTAACGAAAAGTTTAATATAAACCAAACGAACATAGAAAAAGAATAGAAGCAAGAGCATTCTTGATATTCTTGACATTTTAGTATGGATAGACGAACGAAAAAATGCGAAGAATTTGGTTGAGTGGGGATAGAATGTGCTTTCGTTTGTTTTATCTAAACCGACCATACCCCGTATTCTGTTCCAACATACCTAAACTAAACTGAAAAATCTACCTGAAGAAAATGCACGCCAATTCAGGCACGGTACAACTTGATTCAACCTTCAAACCAGCAGGTTTAATATTGATTGGGAATTTTCTTACATTCCTTCCACAATGCCGCGCTATGTAGATATACGTAGGTCACAGATGCAGGTCGAAGTGACGTAATTACATTTTCATTAATGTAGAATGCCCGCGTGGGAGTGCCCATTGATACTGCCACTTTAACGAAATTTGCATACGCGATTTATTTGCCAAAAATGTAAACAAATATGAGTTTATGGAAAAACAACTTTAAATCCTAATAAAGTTCAGTTTACGCTGCTGCAACTTCAATAATTTTTATAACTTTTTTAATAGTGTAATGCCCGTTTTCACCATCGTTCCCTCAAACACTCCTTAACTAAGAGTCTCTTAACATAAGAGACTCCTTAAATCAGCCCCTTACCCATATGTTTTAGGACCATAAGTGTCCCTTAGGTGATGGTGAAAACGAAACTAACACTTAAAATTTCTTAAGGTCTCCCTAAATTTAAGGAACGATGGTGAAAACGGGCATTAGTCACTCTGAAATCATCTTAATTACTATTACAATAAAGTTGATATTTTTTAACTTGAAATCATACTAATTTGAAATATAAGTGATGGACAAAATGTACACACGCCAGCACATCAACCTACTGGAAACTGTCAAATTTTCCCAATCACTTTGAACCTTATGCTTTAGCAATCAAGTTCAAAATCTATTAAAGAAATTAGCTTTATGTGCTGGCGTCTGTACATTACTTATACACCAATTTATTCCCAACGAGGATTTAATTGAATGATTCACTGCTCCTAATACAAATGAATATCTGTTTTTTTTTATGTTGTTATACCGGTTTTTAATGGCATCTACTAAATGAGTAGTATAATATTAACATCAACAACTTATAAATAGACATGGTGCGTGACGCAGCGCTCTATGTATGAGAATTACATGTTCGCCTATTGCTTTATTGAATAACGTACGTCAAGAACAGTAAATAAAAACTGCTTGGACAGCAATTTTTTAGAAGTAAGTATGTTGATTCAGTGTATAAGTTTAAAATTATCTAAAAATGTGCTGAATAATTTAATTTTACTATTTTGTTGTTGTTGTTTTTTTTAAATAACTTCAACCGACCATATCGCACCATTTAGCATTTAACAAAAGATTCAAATGAAACGCCTTCATTAACCAGGATTAATGTTTTCATTCCAGCCATAATGTAAACAATATCGGAACTACCTCAACACTGGGCCTCGACATATCTAGATATCTGTACCGCTCTACGTTCAACGGGTGGTCAACGTGAAAGCCATTCAGTCCGCTCTCCATCTGTCCACTGTGTACCTACTAAATATTCTGCTGAGCGGCACAACAGATGTAATGCGATATAAATCGAATGTTTACATTCAGTCTCAGTGCCGTTCCGGTTCGGAACCGGCCGGGACGACAGTATCTAAAGACGTCTCACGCCCCGAAACTAGGTCAGGTAGGCCTTTGAACGAACTCATTGCCTAGAATACTATACCGCGTGTACTTATTACGTACGATTGGCTAATTGTGGCTAATGGTTCTGAATAAGATTATCCGTGTGTAGAAACAAAATGCTAAAACCCTCCACATTTCGCGGTTGTGGAGGGTTTTAGCACCTGACAACTTATATGCAAAATTTCAGGACAATCGGTTCAGTGGTTTAGGCGTGAAAAGGTAACAAACAAACAAACTTACTTTCGCAATTTATAATAGGTTAGAATAGGATTTCACGCGGACGAAGCCGCGGGCAGCAGCTAGTATTTTATAAAGAATGATTCAAGATTCAAGATTCTTTATTTGTGTAAACATGAGTATACATACAGAGCATGCAAGCTATCCCAATTCCTTATTAGATCAGTCATGTTTGGCCTTAGTGACGTACAAATATTTAAATGTCAGTAAATAACATAAAAATTGGATAAATAAGGATAATGGTCGTCCTATTGATAGTTGGGTGATATTATGATCACAAACAGATGCGCATCGCTACCCTCGTCACTTGTATACAAAAAACGTACAAAATGTAACGCATCACATATAGCAACATAAATCTTTGTAAACATATGTGTTTACAAAGATTAAGCCTTTTAGACAATACAAGTAACAAACAAAATTACATAACATGAACCCATTTGCTCGAAATATCGATTTACTTACGAGTAATTTGACGATTGTATCTATTTGAAAACGTTATAGTTATAGGCTCCCATAAATCATGAGTATTCAAGACAATTATGAAGAGAAGAGTAGATACGAATAATTACTAATTAATCTACAATTACCTAAAATTAATAAGATTACTTCGTGAATTTGTTTTAAAAGTTTATTGATGGCACGCGTGAACCTTTAGAATCATGATGCGTGCATGAGTCAGGTAAGCTAAAACTGCATCATCATGCATCCAAAATAACAACATATTTTTACAGCTAAATAATCTATTGATAACGTTTCTCTAAAGATTTTTTTTGATAAGCTCGATCACAAGTCGGAAGCCGAAAGGATGATAACAATCACAAGGTTGTGTAATTATTAAGATTACGTAATTGCTCATAAGCCGTGTGGGTATCATTATATCCTTATCCTACTATCCTACCTTATCATGTTATCACCTCTATTAGTAAACAACCTTTTGCACACTCCCACAATCCCGAATCGTAAGTGGTCATGCGTGTTAAAACTGACTGAAAGCTGTGATGCGTAAGACACGATCAATATCAGATTATCAAGTTTTTATACTTATAGAAATGACAGCTTATCCTACTTATACCTTGTTATTATTTCAAGCAATTACACCTTGAATAATAACTTACGCAGCTGTTAAGCTCTTAATTAGGATTATTTTTACGGCGAACCTGAGCGTAGTAAGTTAATTTGCATTACTTAGAGCAATTATTCTTAACGTTTACCGTCAATCGACGGCCCGAGTGGTTTAGGTAAAGAGTAGACTACTTATCCTGTTTCTTTTCGCAATATTAATAAGGATAACTACGGAGTTAAAGCAAAAGGGACAACAGAATGCTTCGTCAAAACACACGTTACGAATTAACACTATCTATCCTTTTATGACGTTCAAAAGCTTCAACATTCTAAAGCCATCATATTTGTTTACAAATGTACATGTACAACTTGGGATAGGGTAAATCTAGTCCCTTAGCCAAATCAAACGTCCTAAGGTTTCGAAACGTTAAGCTTGGATTAATTTATCGACCAGATCATTCGTCTGAGCCCCTGAGGTCCGTTTTGCTTGCAATTAATATCGTTTTCTGAACAATGAGTCTTCTTCTTCGTTTCATCTTCTTCGAGTCCTCTTCTTTCTATCAGAAGTTGACTCATGGGTCAATTATGATACTACTTAGTCTAGGTATGCTTGAAGTACCTATCAAGCAGGTTATGGCAAAGAAACGAGCACAGTTGCAAGAAAGTTGACTAAACCAAACGGTAATATCGATCACTAAATATAATCTTCCAGTTTCAGTGAAAATATGCTACAGGTAAGTCTATAGAAAATGAAAGGACTATATTGGCTGCTTATCCCACGGTAATCAGAGGTGAGTTTACGAATAAGCCCGAGCGAATCTAGGCTTACTGAGAGCGGTAGATTTTAGCGAGCGGCAAGAGCCCTTATTAAGATTGCCAACTCTTCAGGAAAATTGCGAGAAAGAGGTAAAATATTTATGTTGAAGAAATACTGAAAGCATTCTCAGCGAAACATTTACTAGCTTATCTTAATTTATAAGAATACAGATTTCATTTATTAACGCATTTGAAGCGCCGGAAAATTATGGTCAGTACTTGGAAATTGAGTTATTTGTAGTGCTTGAACAATTGTTTTCTTTTAATGTTCTTACAACTTGGTGCATTCGGGTGTCGCGATCAATTTCACACAGCGACTATCGCGCGAAGAGGACGATGACTTCATATTCATAAGAAAATATCCTTGCATACTCAAAAGAATCTTGAGACCGCTGATCCGACGTTTCCAGAAATATATTTTAAAATTCTATCTCGAACAACTCGAAGAGCACGAACGATCGTTTTATTATATAGAACGTGAATCAATTTATACAATGTTAAGGTTTGAATACATCTATATTACTCAATCGCTCTTTAACAATTGAATTGAATAAGTTGGTACCCTGATAGAATTGAATGTATTCCGGACTTTGAAATGAAAATTTATAACACACTAGCTGCGCCCCGCGGTTTCACCCGCATAAATCTCAATCCCGTGGGAATATCGGGATAAAAAGTATCCTATGTCCTTTCCCGGGACTCAAGCTATCTCTGTACCAAATTTAATCTAAATCGGTTCAGTGGTTTAGGCGTGAAAAGGTTACATACAGACAGACAGACAGACAGAGTTACTTTCGAATTTATAATATTAGTATGGATACAGGATAAACGAGAAATCCGGAAAATGGTAGCTATATACATTATTTACATTGCAAATGTTTTTCCAAGAATTCTACTGGTAAGGAAGCCCCTAAGTTCAAAGCTTTCAGTAGTTACAGTCAGTCCTTTGTGAGTTTGTGTGACGCGAAGCATTGGTATCGATCCACCATTGACGTAGAATAACAAACGTTTAAATAGAACAATATTGTGATCTTGACATTGAAGATTCACAAAAACCAAAGAACCTTATGTGGGGAGGTAACTTTATAATGAATAGCCTTTTATTCAACTCGTATAGAGAGAAGAAACGAATGAAGCAATGGATTAACAAAAATTTCAATTCCTTCAAAATGATTCAGATTGTGGTTGAAAGTGGTGCTGGTCCATATAAGTATCTACAAAATACATTCAACGATCTACTGGTAAAGGTTTGTAAACATCTGAGCCACCACAACTTTTAGCAAGAAATAAAAACACCCACTCATATTTTCGCTTATAAAAAATATGGATCAATATCAAATTGTTTTGTCAGACAGGGAAAGGATTAATAAGCTTCGTTTATAATAATTTTCTAACACCTTGCTTTTCGAAATCACGGCTCGTACTTACAATCGACTGTTTGCTGGCTGGTATCCCGTCCCTGACCTTTCATCACCAGTTGTTTCAGCAAACAAGTATAGGGGGCGAGATGTCACCATAGGTATGAACCTTGATAGCGACTTTTTCAGACAGTTCAGAGCAATTTCTAACGTTGTTGTTTTTAAGTACAGAATTTAGAGACAGTATTAAGCAGATAATGCACAAGTATTGGGATTTAGCTATGTAAAAAGTGTAGTCTAAAACAAAAGCGGTCAACTTACCTAAACTTGTCTATCAACAGTTTTATTCTGCGCATGGTAAGTAAGAATCAACTTGCCACTCCTGTTAAATACAGGATCGGCAGGTTAACTTGCAGTATCGCAGTCCCAGATTTGTAAATACATAGTTAAATTAAAATTGGCATAAATTAGCATGTCGGCACCGAGTGAGGCCGTGGGCCTAGCACCGCGATCGCTCCAGGTCGGCCGATCGATGCCGAGGCGCCGACCCGGTCAACGCTTGGCAGACAACTAGCCTGCCGTTTGACCCCTGCATGGTACCAGTACCTGCTAACACGATCGATTTTTCTATTTTCCTGTCATGTGAATACGACAATGGTTCGCGACAATTGTTCAGTTTAGCCCATTATCGGAATTGCCTGAACTATACAGAGTTATTGTCAGAGACTGATTTTCAGTAACAGTGAAGTTCGTAGCAGTGGATTAACTCCTACACCTGACCTTACCCAACCTAATAAATGTGTACTGTTTGCCACTTACTCGTCATTAATCTGAATGACTATGGTGATTATTATCAATAACATGCACGAAACGTTTAAAACTAGCATTTATAATCCACATAAATCGTGGCTGTATTTCGAGCTTCGTATCGATCGTAAACATTCTAAGAATCCAGCCGACGCAAACCTACGCACGTACTACTATTATACCTACTTATGTACCAGAATAGCTACGCATACGTAAATAACTATATGTATAAAGCTTTATCTTAGAAGACATATTACATTACATTAGAAGTTATAGTATATACATACGAAAATTTAAAGTAAAATAATATTATTTTTTACTTTAGGTTTTCGTTTGTATATAAACTTCAATCATGCAAAATGTTTGAATGATGAAGCCTAAATTGTTTTGTTATGTTCAAAGTTCATGTTTAGCCAAAATAAAAGTCATTATACAGGCAGTTTTGAAACCTCAAAAACTCAAGACTAGAGAAGTACTTCGTGGCGTTTTTTTTTTAAGTTATGCATGAGTAATACGGTACTTAGTATGAAAGAAATAAAAAGATTTGAGTGTAATGAATGTATAAGATCGATTTTTAAAATCATCATATTCATCATGAACAAACTTTATGGGACTAGCTTAATAAAGCTTACGAGAAATTTTCCTTTCGTAGAAAACATTGAAGAGCAATACAACTGTGTTGGAAAGTGCATATTGGTTTGAAAACGGTTAATTAAACTAACAATTTACGCAAATATGTAAAGTATCTAATATCAAAAGTGTTAATACTGTTTGTTTTAATGTCTCATACCTGTCCTACATTATCTAATTACATTCGTGATAGTACACAATTCAACCATTTCCATGAAAGCTCATACTTGTTGTAAACGTTTGTGTTAATTGTGTTCGTTCCGTGTCAATCAAATGTCCAGTGTTTGCCCTGGGGATACCCGGACTATTACTGTTTATTACATACTTCATGCTCCGTTTCAGGCCGAAAATTCCGAGTTACTAAGCCAGTGAGCCTTCAAGTCGTTGACAGTTTAAATATTGGTGATTGCTATCGTGGTAATCGATTTTAATGTTAACCGAGTAATGGTGGAATGGTTCCGAGTATAGAAAATACAGTCCGACTAATTATTTTCAATGAAATGCTAATAAACAACTTATCGTAGAAAAATATCACAGAACTACAGGTGAGTTATGCAGGTTGATAACTAGAAGCTCACTATCAACTCAGTACACATCATAAATTACCTATATCAACGAACGCCTGCTAAGCATGATAATTATGTCAATATTCCCCGAGATTGACCTTACTAACGATGAACAGCGTTGGCCTATATCCCACGGGTAATAAGTACATAATGTAACATACCTATATTTCACGGCTTATCTTCAACAGTCATTACATATTCTCCTCTCGTCCGTACAGGACCTTGTAGAATGTTGTTTCCAAGACATCGCCCTCGCTGTAGGTACAAGTTTTTGTTCTATTTGTAAATCTGTAAGCACGAGCCTATTTTGTAATAAATTATGTAGACATTAGCATTATTTGAAGACATAATGATACTCTATATGGACTTTGTTGATAGAAAAAAAAAGATACGTAGATACATATTTAATTCAAGAAAAATATTTTACTTCAATCGTAGTAATAAAAACATAATTTTGTCTTATGCTTCAAAAACAGTCGTTTGTTCTGAAAATTCTGTACCATTAATAACTCAACTTTAAGTTAGTAAGTAGGTCGTAATACAAAGGCGATAAATCTGGAAAAAAAGTAACGCGAAAATCTTTATATTATATTGGTAGGAATGAACGTAAAACGGAAGGGAAGGCTTTAGAAATGACATGCTCTAATTGTCTTGTAACTCGAATGAATGAGAACATTGGCGAGATTTCTTGTCTATGAGGAACAAAATTCTTCTGTTTAACAGTGAATGAGTAAGTTATAACTTGAGAGTAGCTAAAAGTTGATTTCAGGAGTTTTCAGTTTCATGTCATACCTATGGGAATTCAATTTTGGAGAGATTAAGCAGGGTAGGGTAGGAGAGCAGTGGTGGCCAAGTGGTAACGGCCGCGACTTACGAGTTGTAGGTCGTAGGTTCGATCCAGACAGGGGCTTTACTTTGTGTAAATTATTTAATCACCACTGCTCTCAAAAGAGTAAAGGAAAACATCGTGAGGAAACCGGCATGTCCTAGAACCAAAAATTCGAAGACATGTGACATCTGCCAACCCGCACTGCGCCCGCGTTGTGGATTACGGCCCACTCCCTCTCACTGAGAGGAGGCCTGTGTCCCAGCAGTGGGAACATTATAGGCTGATTATGTATGTTATGTAAGTAGGGTAAATTAGGTAATTTTCGCTAGGCATTTGTTCAGATAGATTATCCCTATATTTTAGTGATGGAGCTCGTGTCTTTCAGCCCAGTGTAATACAATTTAAGCTGTTGTTGTCAACCACAACTCAAAAGTACAACTGGGGAAATATCGGAAAGGCACCCACTTTTGCCCACTTCCTTTTATGTCGCTCATCCCGTCCGTCCAACTTTTTGATTGGCTGAGCGCGACCAAATGACAGTTTCACAGAATTTTCCGGCATACATGACATACATACCTTCGGATGTAGATACATAAGACGTGTGAGAAAAATATCCTGGCACAAATAGTAATGGCCAGATGGGAATGGAACTTTGTTCAAAGATAATTGAGAGCACGGGATGGAACGTGTGAAAAGAACAAAGGCAATGGCAATGGTATGAATGGTACGCGGCCTTTGGCGAACGAATCCTCTTTTAAAGTACGCAGATACCTCACATGTAGCAGGCGGCAAAATGGTATACAAATAGAAATGAGTAGGTATTCTACCTATATTCATAGAAGTAACCATACTTTTTCTTTGTAAAATCTACTTAATTGTTTACTAGTATCATATCTATACATGTAACAAAAGTTCAATGCACCATACCTATTCATGCAAAAACTGGCTCAATCTCTTTGAGTGCTTTTGACCGAATAGGTCGTCAATCTATTTAGACCGCTAAAGTCTGATAAAACGATATCTAGGTACATAAGCTTTTATAGTAGACATTAGTAGGTAACATAAATCTAAAACTTCAATTTCGGGTTTTCCATTAAATTTTTTCTGGGTTAAAGCCATATTAAAGCCGAAATTTTAACTAACAACAAAATGCAAAACTAAGCCTACATTATACACTAAAATATACAATTCACGTTAATTAAGCGACCTAGTTTACCATGCTCTGTCAAACAATGTGTTATGTGGAACATCGCTTCCACCACATACGCACCATTTTCACACGACACACGACTTCTTTTTAGAATTTTTAAAGAGCTCTCCGAGCCGGCTGCCATTGTGGTTATTCCGGGTAAAAGCCTCCTGTGTCGTCGCTACAACGAGGTAATTCTGCTAGAAACTGTCGCATGTTCGTCGACTAGTCGTTATGTTTTCAACAAACAAGGCGAGAGATGAGAGTAAAACATTTGAAACATTTTTAGATTTTCCCACAGATTGGTAAAGTAAAGGATTTTCCCGCCTTTAGTCCCGAAATTAGAAAGATTTTTTAACCGACTTCACATTATTCGCCAATGCAGGCAAAGGGTTTAACGTTATACAGCTCGTGTTCGATTTAAAAAAAAGTGGAAAGCGAAGAGAGAAGCTTATTGTGTGCCGGATTCTTTTGTCATTAAAGTATTAATTAGGTACGTGTAAGTAATGTTATTATTAATTTTATTTACGTCTTTTTGTATGTAATGGTATATTTTGTTTTCTTTTTAGTATTTTTAAAAACTGGCTGTAATATGGTGAAAAAAATATAATGTAAGCCATGTTGTAATAATACTGGCTTTATACTGTTCTTTTAACTGTATTCAAAATTCTTCTTATTCTATGTAACTAGGTTACCTGACACTTCAATAAAAATAACAAACCTGATGAAACACGTTTTTTCTTCTCAAATACAAAATTACAACAAATCGTTATCAGCACGATGGTAGCTCAAGTATTTGTTTAATTAAAAAAAAATGTGTAGGTAATAATTTGTTGAAGTGAAATTTGTGCGATTTTTTTTTGGGTACGAAACAAAATAGTTCTTCGAGTACTCTTCTGAGATGGCGAACCCAAATGGAGACACAAATGAGCGAGGTATGCGTAGTTCCTCAATTCCAATGTTCACCCTACATAATAGAGAAGGGTATAGCACGTGGAAGTTTAAAATGCGTAATTACCTTATGCATGAGGAGTTGTGGGAAGCGGTCAGTGGCTACCCAACAGGGATGAACGTTTCCAATGTCACAAAGATGAGGAGCGATCAGAAGGCACTAACTAAAATTTGTCTTACCCTTGAATCATCTGCAATTACGCATGTGCGAAGTGCAACTACGGCAGCTGAAGCATGGAAAGCTCTACAAAATGCTTATGAAGACAAAGGTATGGGTCGGCGTTTACACTTAGAACGGAAGTTATACAGATTGAGACTTGAAGACTTTGATAATAATATTGAGTCGTATATCAATTCTGTTATTTCCACTGCCCAAGATTTGGCGGATATAGACAAAATAATAGATGATGCGTCCATTGCTGCAATTCTATTGGGAGGTCTAACGTCGAGATATGACCCATTGATTATGGCTCTCGAAAATAATAATGTTAACGTTACCACCGAACTGGTAAAGTCCAAATTACTGAACGAAATGTCCAAGGAAAGCTCGATGAAACTGGAGACAGCTATGAAGTCAAAGGTTGATGCCTCTTCTGTTGAGTCAAAGGCAAAGAAAATTGTGTGTTATGGTTGTGGAGAACCTGGTCACAAGAGACCAAACTGTCCTATAATGAAAAAGAAGGTCACGAAAAGGAAGAATCCCACTAATAAGGACTCGACCTCTGTGTCTGCTTTAGGAGCAACGAATAACTATGATATGGACAAATGGTACATTGATTCAGGCGCTACCAAACATATGACTTCAAGACGAGATTGGTTTGTAGACTTAAAGCCTATTGATAATAAGGTAACAGTTGCAAACGGGACTAAGATTGACGCTGAAGGCATCGGTAAAATATCTATAAATACCGAAAACAACGTCAATATAATTAATGATGTGATGTATGTACCTAACTTGCAAACAAATCTTCTATCTGTGAAGACAGCAGTAGAAAAAGGGTTTACTGTAATGTTTGATAAGTCTGGTTGTAATTTATTTAATTCAAAAACCTTCTCCTTTACAGGTGATGCGGTTCTACATGGCTCGCCCTGTGGTGGATTGTACACACTTGATTGTGCGGTGAATATTCCCCAATTTAGAGCCTATGATGTGCACTCTGATTCTATCTCTAGGTATCAGGTATGGCATAAGCGTTTAGGTCATTTATGTCGCATCGGTATGAATCTGCTGAAAAATAGTCATAAGGTTATTGATTATAAGGATGTGGATAAAAATCCATGTGTTGCTTGTGTTCAAGCGAAACAAGCTCGAAAACCGTTTAAAGCGATTACTTATAAAAGAGCAACTTCAATATTAGAACTGATCCACTCTGACCTTTGTGGACCAATGTCAGTTAGCTCCTTTCAGGGTAATAAATACTTTTTAATTTTTATAGACGATTTTTCGAGAACTATATTTGTATATTTAATTTCTTCTAAGACAGAGGTAAAGGATAAATTTTGTCACTTCCAGTCTATGGTTGAAAGACAAACTGGGGCTCAAATTAAAACAATAAGGACGGATAATGGGAAGGAATTCGTCAATAGTGAATTCTCAAGTTATCTTAGATCTTGTGGTATTCAGCATCAAACTACGGTACCATATAGCCCTCAGCAGAATGGTGTTGCCGAGCGCACTAATCGCTCAATTGTAGAAAAGGCACGCTCTATTATGGCAGAAAGCGATCTTTCGAAGGCCTTTTGGGAAGATGCTGTTCGAACGGCTGTGTACCTGAAGAATAGATGCCCACACCGTGCCTTAAATAATAAAACTCCCTATGAGTTGTGGAATGGTTGCAAACCAGACCTAAGTAATCTCAGAGTTTTTGGGTGTAGAGCTGTTATACACATACCTTCTTGTAACCGTAAGAAATTGGATCTTAAAGCTGATGAAGCTATATTTGTAGGCTATACAGAAGATCCTAATAGTTATCTTTTTAGAAACTCATCTTGTCCTAGAACCTTACAAAAGTCTAGAGACGTTACATTTTTTGAAGATTGTTTTTCTTCTTTAAATAATAGAAATGTCAACAATACTAAGACTTCTACTGAACCTTTAGTACTTTATAATAGTCTGCCTATACAGGAAGAAACTAGTACAATTCAAGAGTCTTTTGAACATATTCCAGTGGTCACTGTTGAACCAGCTCCAGGCCATACTGATGTCACTGAAGATCAGACTGCTGAAACTGAACAATTTTTTGAGGCAATTGAGGAAGCAGTAGTTTCTACTAGTCAAACTGATGGACAACGTAGATATCCATCAAGAGACCGGAAACCTCCTAATTACTTCTCATACCAAGTTTCTAGTCAAGCGTCTGATGAGCCTAGAACGTATAATGAGGCTACATTGGCTGATGATGTTGAGAAGTGGCAGATGGCAATGACGAATGAATATAATTCATTGATGAAGCTGAACACATGGAAATTGGTTGACAGAGAAAACAAGAAAGTTATACCATGTAAATGGGTTTATAAGTTAAAGAAAGATCCAGCAGGAAATGTTGTGAAGTACAAAGCAAGATTAGTTGCTAAGGGATTCACCCAGACGCCAGGTGTAGATTATTCTGAAACATTTGCTCCTGTCGTGCGGCACTCCTCCTTGCGTACTCTACTAGCTCTCGCAGTCGAATTGGGTTTGAAGATGCGTCACTTGGACGTTGACACTGCATTTTTAAATGGAGATCTGCAAGAGAAGGTCTACATGGAGCAACCTCAAGGTTTTAAAGTAAAAGGTATGGAGAACAAAGTGTGTCTCTTACAAAAATCCTTGTATGGACTTAAACAAGCTCCACGTGCCTGGAATATAAAGTTAGATGAAACTTTATCATCTTTTGGTTTTGTGAAAACTATATCTGAACCATGTGTGTATACGAAACTTTTTGGAAAAGAGTTGGTTATCGTTGCAGTCTATGTCGATGACATAATTGTTTTTTACAGTAATGACAAGACGTTTGACATCGTCAAAAATGACTTGCAAAAATATTTTTCGATAAAAGATTTGGGTTATTTAAGCTATTATCTTGGTTTAAATATAACCAGAAAAAATGATGAAATAAAAGTACATCAGAAAAATTATATAAATAATCTTTTACAAAAGTTTGGAATGGAGAATTGCAAAACATGTGCAACTCCATTATCTGGAAAACTGGAGGTCAGTACCAGCATTGATAGTGATCATAATGTAGAAGCGTATCCCTATCAAGAATTAATTGGTTGCCTCATGTTCCTGAGTGTTAATACTCGTCCAGACATCGCATACGCGACTAGTTACCTGAGTCAGTTCAATACTCGGTACAACAAGACTCACTGGTTAGCCGCAAAGAGAGTCTTACAATATCTAAAAGGCACTTTAGATTACTCGATTTGTTATAAAAAGTCAAGTATGCCCCTTGTAGGATTTTGCGATGCCGATTGGGCAAACTGTAATATAGATCGCCGTTCTTATACAGGTTACTGTTTCAAATTAGCAGGCAGTCCGGTTTCATGGGCCTCGCGGAAGCAGCAAACCGTAGCTTTGTCCTCAGCGGAAGCCGAGTATATGGCAATAACTGAAGCTACGAAGGAAGTGATTTATTTAAGGAGGTTTATCACTGAATTAATTTCAGATCCTATGGTAAGGCAAAAGTTATTACCTAATACTGTTACTATTTGTACCGATAGTCAGAGTGCACAGAGTTTGGCCTTAAATCCGGTACACCACCATAGGACGAAACATATAGATACCAGATATCACTTTATTAGAGAAAAGATTAGTGATAATTCGGTAAACTTAAAATATACCAAATCAAGTGATATGCCAGCTGACATCTTAACTAAAGGATTGCAGCGTGTGGCACATGTTAGATGTGTACTAGGCTTAGGTTTAGTGTAAATATATTTTTACACGTTTACTTCAGCATTTAGTATACATTTTCATTTTTTTTAATTGGTATATTTTGAGTCCATTTGTATATGTTATTTATTTGTGAGAATTTTGATTAAGGGGGCGTGTTGTAATAATACTGGCTTTATACTGTTCTTTTAACTGTATTCAAAATTCTTCTTATTCTATGTAACTAGGTTACCTGACACTTCAATAAAAATAACAAACCTGATGAAACACGTTTTTTCTTCTCAAATACAAAATTACAACAAGCCATAATTGATGAAAAAAGAAAATTACATTTCTTTTTTTTATGGCCTTTGAGATTGTAGATGTTTTTCCAACATAAGAAAAGAGGTCATATTTGGTTTGATATTAGATTTTGGTTAAAATAATAAGTCTGGCACAATGAATTTTAATCCTAGGATTTTCTCAAAACTTTTTATATAGCCACATTCTACAAATGTCTATTTGTAATAATTGTTTACATTAATTATAAAATTTAAAAAAATATTTAAGCACATAAAAAATAGCGACGTGCGAAAGCTAAAAAAAACTGGTGTTTAATATACAATTTAATGAATCTACTTGTTTACGGCCGATTTTTCAATCGTGAAATAACTTCCGAGATGTAAATGTGATAGTTTGGTAGCTTTTGTAGAGAAAATTCAAGATTACACTTTACTTTCGAATATCTTCTGGTAATGGTTTATGTTGTTTTCTTTTTAGTTATTTTAAATACTAGCTGTTATGTCGTGAAAAATATGAAGCTAGCCGTAAATTATGAAAAAAATAAAATGTTATTTCTTCTTTTTTTAATGGCATTTGAGGCTTTTGAGATTTTAATGCCAGATGTTTTTTTCAACTTAAGAAAAGGGCAGAGGTTATAATTGTTATACAAACCACAACCTTTTTGAAAAGGAAATGTAACTTTTCCTTATTAAAAAAGCATTCCGCTCTTTGACCAAATACGTTTTATTTTACTTTAATCGCTCCACCCGGCGCGGGCCTCTGGCGGCCCATTACAATAGAAAATCAATTGTGTCTCATTAGCGGGAATCAAGCAATTAAAGGATAGATAAAAAATAATTTTGTGGACTCTTATTAAATCCTTTTCTCAGGGTAGAACGAGCGATAAAAGAAAGCAGAACAAAAAATGGACATGACATACTAAGCATTTCTCTTTGGTCTATATTTCCGAGCTGTGTACTACCTGGTTACATAGGAATGACCTAGTTTAGTGGCAGCCGCATCGGCGCGCATCGTGCACGGCTGTTGCCACTGGCGACACCACGCGATCGTGATTACATACTAATTACCTAATACTGTTTATAAATAAAGTAGGTCCTCCATTAGCTTCTGATGGATTTTGTCGATGGTTTTCTGGACACACGATGTTTTTAGGGTTCCGTACATCAATAGGAAAAAACGGAACCCTTATAGGATCACTTTGTTGTCCGTCTGTCTGTCTGTCTGTCAAGAGCCTCTATCTCGGGAACATGTAGAGGTATCGAGTTGAAATTAAAACCATATACTCAGGTCTACAGTCCCTTGAAACTGCGAAAAAATCAATTCTAAGTTAACGTAAAAAAAAAGATACGGCCGTTTATGCCGCAAAAAAATTATATTTCGAGGAATCAAAATGTATAGGGTACTTCCCGTTGACCTAGAATCATGAAATTTGGCAGGAAGCAAGGTCATGTAGCACAAGTAAAGGAAAAAATCCGAAAAGCGTAAATCTGTAGTTACATTTTTATTTAAATCCCGTGATAAACTATTTACATACCTATCAAAGAACGGAACCCTCGGTGCGCGGGCTTCGTCCCAACTCTCACCGATCCCGACTCTACACGATTTAAAATTACCTAACAAAAAGTCCCAACTCTACACGAAACGATAAAAATGTACAATCAGAATTAAACACATTTAGATGAATTAAAAATACTTTAACACAGGTGGCGCACGAAGAAAAATGGTTAGTATTTATACTCGATACAATAAATATATTTTATTTTATTCAGAAATCTTGCCTATATACTATTTCTAACCCGATCTCAATAATATTATATCACTTGCAATTCAAATCAATCAATACAAATGATCATCATAAGGATGCAATATTTTAGAGAGTAAAGCTTCATTGAACTGTGCCGGGGAGGCAAAACCGTTTGTCTGTTTGTTATTAACTAATGAGCTCACTTTTGTCCTTGAATAAGTATTATATGCAACAGATAAGCGGTCAGTTTAAGTGTAGTGTCCTTTGGGCACTGTTAAAGCCTCTTTGGCATGCAACCGCTGCAGTAACATATATAAAAGAAAAAACATTGATTTGATAGGACAGGAGGCAGAGCGAGTGATATTTCCGTAAGATGATTTTCCCGCAACATGTAGCTTCTCTTGTTAGACAGTCAGTTCAATTAGAGGGAGAACAAGAAAATGAGATCATAAAAAATGAAAACGCATTTTCAGATTGTGAAACTGAAGACTTCGCACATGAACTGAAGAGTTCGAAACATGTTCGTGTGAAACACTTTGTCATAAGTGAACTTGTGCTCCAATACGACATTGACAAGCCCTGCCCAGACCGAGATTGCAGGAACTTTACCAGAACATAGGTCTGAATGATTAGAAGGTCGACTAGCAGCTGACGGAAAGTGTTAAAGCCTCTTTGGCATGCAACAGCAGCAGTGACATATATAAAAGAAAAAATATTGCGTCAAGTGAAACCATCAAGTTGTTTTTTCTTATTTATTTGTTGCTACTCTTTACGACTTTCATACTATTATATTATTTACCATTTTATATTTCACTGAATTTAGGAACATGTCAGAAGAGGGTAGTCCTATTGGAATTTCACGCAATTATGAAATTATTAAAAAATAACGCGGACAAACTCTTTTGCATGCCGGTCATAAATACTACAAACATCGCCAAAATAAAAATTCTACAGTCCGGATGTGTGCTAATAGGCTAAAGGACCTTAAGTGCAGTGGAACAGTGACTAGACAATCACAGTGATCTTGTGAATATCAAAACAAACACTTATCACGATGCGTTCCAATTTTTTTAAAGAATGATGTAACCGTAGCTATTGACAATTGCAAAAAACATGTGAATACGTCATTGGTGATTGTGGGGATTATGGTCCAATCCCCACGTTATACATGGCTTGGAAAATAGCCACTTGTCATTTAAGTAAGGTGATTAAAGTATTTTTAATTCGTCTAAATGTGTTTCAATCTGACTGTACGTTTTTATCGTTTCGTGTAGAGTTGGGACTTTTTGAAACGTGTAGAATCAGGATCGGTGAGTGTTGGGACGAAGCCGGTGCGCGAGTCCGACTCGCACTTGTTTTTTATTAAATTTCTTATCTATGTCACATTATTTGCTTCACAATCAAAGAGAATATATAGTGCTAGTTACTAATCACAGTCACATGATAATTCGATCGTGCTAAGTAATTCAATTCGTTGCAAGTCATACCTACTTACAAAGCGGATTTCAAAAATCATTTTATATTTATGATGACAAATAAATATGTTTTTTCAAGTAATACAACGATGATAAAACGCTGTCATAATAAACAGCATAGGTATTACTGATTCGGACTGTTAAAAGAAAATTAATGTTGTCATGCTCATTACTCATAATATAAAGTTATGTACCTAACTTGCGAATGTACATCTTAAAGTTATGAGGCTTGCTCCCTATTACATAGAACTTAACACACCTTGCGGAAAAATTACGTAATAGATACCTCTGCCTACCCCTCCGGGTTATAAACGCGTGATGTTATGTTTCTACCTAAGTGCGCGAACTGTAACCATTTATTCAGCACATGATTCTAGACCCCCCTAGCGAAGATATTTATCATAGGTTATCAAAAAAAAAATTTTATTTTCCTGAATGGTCCCTCTCTTGAACCTGGCGGGCATTAGCCCTACCACCGCAAGGGAAGAATTGGCCAGTCAAATAAGGTGGGTGTGACTATCCAGGATGCGCCGAGCACTCTGTTCAGTCGAGTAACTGGCGGAACAAAGTGCACTACACGAGGAGGCTTCTTCATGCATCCCAACAATGTTTCATATAAAAGTGCAATACTTATGCGGTCAAAATGGCTAAGCAATTTTTTTTTTTTTAATAACCGACGAAAAATTTCAACGCGGAGGATATCAAATCATGTACTTACCTACTGAATTCATGGTTACAATTTGCGCACTGATTAAAAATGTATCCTCTATTGGAGCAGAACGGAAACAGACAAAGATAATTAATTAATTATGCTGAAACTTTTATTTGTAGTTCTGTCAGTTTAAGTCAAAATCAATATTTAAATTAAGATCGAAGAGTATCTAAACGACAAGCTAAACAACTCTATCCAAGGCGACATTTCCCTTCAAAGATCAATATTTTTCGTTGATAGTTCATTCAACTTTGGAATAGATAGTCTTATGGCTTTTATTTTTACTTCGAAGTATCCTCCCATACAAATCGTTCCACACAAAGCGAAAATACCTAGCTATTTTTTATCAATGCTGAGTGAGGTTCAATGACCCGACCCTCTGTAGGTACTTATACATGTAGAAATTTATTGAGGGCTTAGGTTTTACATTTTTTCACATATTTATATAAATGTACGCTATTTATTACAAATGTTTTCGGGAGTTCGATTTAGAGCTTTCGCTTCTCTGAAAAAGCGTACTGAACGTACACACGACGCCGACACATCAAGCTAAACATTTGTAGTTTTAGCTGACCTCCCATTGTAGACGCTTTTCGTACAATGAGAGCTCAGCTTATAGTGGACATGTGTAGCTTGATGTGTCGTGCGTATCATAGACTACTTGGCTATCATTTCTTGTCGTATCATATTTAGTGATTCCATGTAAAAGCACTTATGTACCTACAAATACGAATGTAAATTGTATTAAGTAAGCAACTAGCTGACCCGACAGACGCTTCCCTGTGCTTTCAATAAGTTCATACTAAAAACTCATAGAAAAAAGGACGTTCAGTTATCCCGAATATGAAGATTTTCCAGGAAACTGTTTCAATTTGTCTCTATAAAAACCTAATTCAAACTATTACGAACATTTTAAAACAAAAAAATAAATCAAATCGGTCCAGCCGTTCTCAAGTGATGGGCTTACCAACGAACAGCATTTCATTTTTAATCATAGGTATAGATAAATTATTATCTTCAAGTAACAGTAGGTACCTAGGTATATTTAGATATTAAACTAACATAAAAAGTTGTCTATAAATTTTCTTTTTGTAGACATGAACCTATACTAAGTGTTCAGATTTCAATGCCTGTTATAGGGTTATTTATTCAACAAGATCCCTACAAAAAATAATAAAGTAGGTAGGTAATAGTTTCTAGTTAATTAATGATATAATAACATTTTCGGGCTATTCTTGGGAAATCCTAGGGATACAAAAAGCTTTAATAACAAATCTAGTCTCAACATCTATTACACAAAAGATAATTATCATAAGTCTAGACAATATGATTTATTCCAGAAATCCCCACCGACAAATCCCCACCATTGGGGATTGTTATTTTTTTTTTCAGAAAACCTTACTAGTTAGGTAAATAAACTTAGCCTAGTGGGGATTTATGGAAAAATAAGTAACAATCCCCACCAGATGTTGTTGTTTCTAAATTATTAAACAAAAAATGCGTTAATCAATACAATTATTTCGAATTCATTATAAAATTATTGGTTGCACAGTAAATATTGCAAAACTTTTCAGTCACCAGAAATCTGGTTTATCATACATGCAATATGCATCCAGAGATCAACAATGTACACCACTAATAAAAAGAAAGAGAATAGATTTTAATGCATAATTTAAAAAATAATAGTCACTTCAGGGTACTTAAACAAAATATTTTATGTAGGTACCCTGTTTTACTTGACTCATATGTGAGAAATCAGTTATTATGTTAGTGAATTGCAATCTTCTACTGAGTAAAAAAAATAAATACTTAAATTAATATGTATATTTAAAGGTGATTATGACTGGGTCAAAAAAATCCTAGAAACAGTAACCCCAAAAAGATAGAAGAAGAAGAAAATAAAGTCGTCCGCTCAGCCTAAGGAAGGACCTAATTAATTATTATTTTACCAATCTCAAATCATTAAAATAACTTTCTAAAGAATCATGGCAGAATTTGTACAAAAAAATAAAGAAGTCTAGACAAGTTGGAATTCTAATAATTCTTATACTCTTGGGTGCCTAAAGAGTATCTTCAGGCATTTACAATATTTTTATAACCCAGCAGTAAAAATATAATGTTCAAATTAAATAGTTTAACGATGACCTCATTATTTCAGAACGAAACGGCGGCTGTCAATGGAAACAACAGTGGTAAAGATTTAAATCTTTAGATTCGTCCGCATCAAAACATAATCGCATTTCTGATTCGTTTTGACACCTCTGATACACAATGACTCAGTTACTACACTTGATTGTCATAGAAACGCTATTTAATAATGCGTGAGCTCACTCTTCTCAGTATAGTCATGTTTTCTTGTGACTAGGTAGGTACGGTGAGGGCAAATCTAGCTATTTAAATCTTTAGAGGGCTGGGTTTGACTTAATGTCAAATACTGTCCATTTTTTTTTAATAAATACAAAATGGGCAAGATGAAACGAAAAACTGATATTTTCATTTTCGAAATGTTTTAATTATGCGAGGTTTTAAAATTATGATAGGTATATCAATCTACTCCTGGTAATGTATTCTCAACATTGGAAACATTTTTGAATGAATAAAATAAATGAACTCTTTTTTTTTTTTGTACAAATTAATGGAAGGATCTCGCCATGATTCTTACCTATGTATTAAACAAAAGACAATCAAAATCCATTAAACACAAAAAAGTAATTACAATTTTACCACTCTCAAATCATTAAAATTAATTTGTTTGGCTATGTATCTAAATAACTAGAAAAAAAGCATCATTCTCAAAGACATTTTCGATAATAATTTAAGTTTCTATAACTGAATATGTAAATCAGGAAAGTTAGAGAAAATAATCTAAAGTTGGCTGATATCATGAACCCTGTACGTAAGTAAGTATGCCAACTTGCCAAGAATGAAGCGTCGAGGAAAACTTGTATTGTTTGGGACCTAAAGGAAAGAAGTAGAAGGAAAAGGTGTTACGAGACATGACTAAATGTGTAAACATTTTGATTCCGTTGATAAGATTTTTCTTGTTCCATGTCAACAAAACTCACAAATCCGTTTCATTTTCCTCGGAGCTTTTCGTAAATGGTATAAAGGTAGGGATTAACTCTGGCATACTGATGTAGTAACAGGTTAATTATAAATGAGCTCGTGTGTGGATGGCCTTAAATGCGACAGACACGACAAGCGGCGTCACGCGACCTACGACGAACGTAGTTTTTGTATTTTCGAGGTAAATGCAGGTATGTTTGGTACTGTAGTTAGGTTGGTACTTGGGTTATTACCTTCTTTGTTGGGTCAAAAATTACAAATTACCTTTACATCACGAATAACGTTAGGATAGGGTAGCATAAATTGGGTTAGAGATTATTCACTTCGTTTTTTCACGAAGAACTTTTGGTAAAAAGTAAAGTTTAATCCAAATTGTTTTAGGAAAGTAAAACAAGTAATTATATGGCCATTGCCCTTTACAATAATATATAGTAATATATAATACTATTCTAATTACCATGGAAAAATAATTAAATAAACAACCTTCATTCTCCTATAATTACTGCTTGCCCAGCCTGCCCTGCACCTTAATAAGCGCAATATCATAGTTGGAACAAAACATTATAATCAATGACAAATTGCCTCTCAATCAAAAACCAAAAAACTGTCCATTCCAAAGTTACCTGGAAGAGATCGCAGAAAGCGATAAGGCCGCCCATTGTACCTATATTTTAGTGTCCGATAATTTTTTTCGTTATGTATTTTTGTGGAAGTAAATTATGAAGTTTGGCATTTTTTGTTTTTTTAAACTACCCCCTAAAGGGGAATTGAGGGGTGTTAAAGCTTGTATGGACGAATTTTAACACGCTCTATTTATACCTTAAGACCAAATATCTATATATACAAAATTCAAAGTCCTGACTGACTGATATATCAACGCACAGCCTAAACCGCTGGTCCTAGAGACATGAAATTTGGAGGGCGTGTTCTTTGTGAAGACTACCTAGGTATCCACTAAGAAAGGGTTTTTCGCAATTCCACCCCTAAGAGGGTGAATGGAGGGAGAGTGAAATTTCACGCGGACGAAGTCGCGGGCAGAAGCTAGTATTAATATATAAAAATCAAGATTGTGACTGGCGGGCTTAAGTCAACTGAGTCAGCAAAATATCTACAGTCTCGCCTCGGCATGTTATGTAATAGGCGCGAAAAAAGGATTTGGTGTCGGTACATTTTATCTTATTTATTGACCTTGTAGACTCTTAGACGGGAACCCAATTTTCCGCTAGATATAAGGCGTTTAGTCTAGATTGCTTACCTACATTAATCTATTTAAATTATTTAAAATGTATTTGGAAACTTCACACACATAAAAATTCTCAACAGTATTTTTACATGCCTTAATTGGATTTCTCAGTAAGATACAATTAATGCTATTTGGACAAAAGCGGGTAAAATTAGTTAACCAAATGAATGGTAAATCAACTAAAAAGGCAGTGGTCAAGGACTTACACTAAACGAGTGCTGAAACTGAAATGGAGCATTAAAATTACCTACTTCAACAATCTTAAGGCTGCCTCACAAAAGAATTTTCATAAAATACTGTGAATGTTTACCAAATCGAGAAATTGAACTGAAGGAGTGTTTCCCAAATATAGACGCCCCTCCCACCGTACCTGATTGAAACGAAAATATCCGATTCATTTTGTTTTTGTAATGGCAATGCCAAAAGGCAATATAAATTGTTGCAGTTAGTAAAAACTAACTGAGCTACCTAATACAATTACCCGTTGTTATAAAAGGAATACAAGAAATAAATGTTGTTGGGGGTAAGGGGGTGGGTGTCCGTGGGTGTGTCGGGGGGTGGGGGACGTCAAGGTTTAAGTTCGGTTCGTTTGGGCGCCACTGCGGACTATGCGTATTTCTACGTGTCGAACATACAGCTCGGTGTTTGGCGTCGACTCGCTCCGATTAACAGATGAAAAGCCTTGTAACTTACAAAAATATATTCGCTACTGAAAATCATATTTGGACTTTTGTGATTTTGTTGCGTTTGTGATTTACTATGTTAAGAAGCTATTTACACAAATCTTTTAACTTTTTTGTAGCGGTTCGCATATAATATTCAGGATCAATTTTTGTTCAGGCCTGAAAATTAAGGAAAGCCGTCCTAAATTATTGAAGCGATTGCTACTGATTGCTGAAACTGTTATCATTTATAGGGAGAACGAGGACTTCATATTATTCATATTCATTTAATGCATTCTATATTGACAAGAAGATGTCACAAAAGACTTAGAGCTAGGTACAAAAATATGGACTCTGCAAGTGCAAAAGAATACAAATCAAATAAAATACAAAAGCAAAATTAACAAATAATAATCAAGTAAAAAGCAAGGTCTTCTCAAGTAGGTATTGATCACTTGAAACGATCCTTCCTACGAAAGACGTAATCAATATTACTGAAAATAAATTGAAAATCTAATCCCTCTGACATTTCACGATGTAAATGTCAAGAAAAGCTTCAGTAAGAGATTACCATAGAAGTGTCGACAGCTAATGAACAATGCAATGTTTCACGTCGTTATTATATAAGTTCTTGTAGGTATCTAGTGCAGAATGTATCAAGGACATAAATCTTGCCAAAAAGAATAAGACGTTATCGCATTTGACGCTATGGCCTTCCACCGAAAACTTAAAAAAAAAACACTTCTTTGCTAGTTGGGACTTTAATTTTGTACAGTAAGTATTATTTATTTATTAAAACTTTATGCACAAGCAAAAATTGCTGTACAAAGGCGGACTTAATGCCTGGCATTTTCTACTAGTCTGCCTCATCTTATTTGATAGGTATAAACAAGACCCACTCGCTTGATTTGGTTAAAAAATCAGATTACCAGGTACATTGCCCTCATTAAATGTTGATTGAATTCGCATCCACGCAGCCATTTAAATAAGGACTAATAGGGGTTTTTAGCTACGAGTACGTGAAAAATTACCAACAACGGATCTTCCTAAATTAATTTATAGCCGGTTCACACAAATTAAGCACCTATTTACTTGTCGAGAATAATGAGATAGCTTTATTATATTGGATCTTTTTTTATTGTTGCCGAATGGGCCTGCTCCTGACCTCGATCATGCTTGATGGAAAGCGATGGATGAAGTCTATGAAGGAATGAGCGGGCCCAGAAGATGCCTGTTCACTCTTGATTTGAAGGCAGATAGATGGGTTAAATGTGGAAAGGAGCATAGACGCTGGCGGAGAGTCTTTTATAATTTCACAGAAAGTTAAAACGAGTATTAACTGCGTTCTTTTTCTTTTGAGATTATTTTACATTTACAGAAAACGTTAACCTTTTTCGTTAAAGCCAAAATAATAAACCTTTATTTCCTGTGTGTAGTTATTCAGGGTCCCAAAATACCTACGTAGGTGTTCACTTATTGCAATTTACATAACCCGACCGTGACGACCCCTGACTTAGTTCCACAACGGGCGGGGAAGTTACACTTATTTTTTACGCAGGTGTTTTGTTTATGTTTACGATCCCTGGCTAAATACGTGTGGGCAATAAATAAAAGTGAGGTCAGAAGCATGAAAATATTGGTAGGTATGTACTTAATAACTGAAAGATGTTAGATCAAAATATAAAGAGCTGGCATACTTATTATAAAGCTTACATTTTAAAGAATTTACTTTTCCGAGGAAGTCCTTTACCTTCTTACATAACCTGTAACTCCTGTAAGCTTGAATCTTAAGCCTTAATCACAACCTTTGAACGCCGAAGCCGCTTTGCTGATAGAAAGCAGAAAAACGGCTTTATTTTAAAATCAAACAAGTCGAGAGCTACGAAATAATGTTTAAAGCAAAAGTTGCAGTAAATACAGCGGCCAAAGTGCTGTTATTTACATTGAATCCGATATCAAAGGCTCTCCGCCCCTCGAGCGACAGGGGGTGAAGTAAAGACCTTCTCGACACTTTTGCATCCCGATTACGGTCGGTGATTATCTATCATTCAGTTTTGTACTTCCCGTTCTGTTTTACCGAGTTGAGTCAGATTTTCATACGATCTCATGTTTTACAGACTTTAATATTTATACATGTAGTTTGCTGTAATTCAAATTGACATGGATGATAAGTAAAAAAGCTTTTTAACAAACTCCTACCGGCCTAAAGTTACAACTTTAATGGTACACCATTGCAGGGCAAATACCGTTTCTCACAGATAAGGAACAAGCATAAATCATTATACGCTCAGTGCGAGTCTGTTAGCGATTTCAGACTAAAGTTACTCAAGTTACATTTTATTATTTCCCGTAAGGCAGTGTTTTTTTATATTAACTTAGAAATAGAACCAGTTTACAGGATAAAGAATAGACAAGGCTCTATTCTTGTGTTCCAATCTATCCTCCTACTCTTGGCATCTAGCCTAAGTTATTTTATTATTGACAGATTAACTTTAACATGACCCACTTCGCGATAAAACAATTTAGATAAAAGCTTTATTCGAATATAGATTAAAATTGTTGTCTTAAGTTATTTGATCGATGAATTACGAACGCCTACATGCGTTAGGTATTATTTATCGAGGATACCTAATACATATAATAAAAAAAAACCTTAATAAACTGAAGTTGCTCTGAAAAGAGATTTTTACTGATAAAATCCGTTATCTTGGCAAGCTAGAGACTTGGTATGAACTGAATGCAATAAAAAACTTGAGCCCCCAATGCCGATCGACAATATAGGCCAAGGGCACTCGGTTTTGGAGGGGGACCTCGGAGGCCGACGCGGGACGCCAATGAAACGCATAAGACATTTACCATTCTTTTGCGTTCAGAATTATTAAGAATGGTTAGTTAGCTATTTCAGTACGCAACGAGTCGGTATACTGATTGTAAGCCTTGTATACAGGTGTAAAAGGACCCATCACATAGCCGTCAACGACGCATTCTGTACAGACGCCAGCACATCATCATCATTCATCATTTCAGCCGAAAGACGTCCACTGCTGGACATAGGCCTCCCCCATACATCCCCAGCACATCAAGCTACCCGAAACTGTCAAATTTTCCCAATCAACTTTGAACCTTATGTTTTAGTGATAAAGTTGAAAATCTATTAAATAAATTTTACAGATTGTAGTAGCTTGATGTGCTGGCGTCTGTACATGAAACTAAGTAACATTGCCCAAAAATAATTGCTGTGAACCGACTTTTATTTTTGGTGTGAAAATTTGCTGTTTGCGGTAGTGCGGAATGTAACACATTGTGCACGCAACGGTCGTAGGGATATTTAAAGTTGTGTTATAACATTAATAAGTAACAGTTGTGAGTGTGACCTTCAATATCTTCGTAACCAGAAGGTTCCCAAACATAGTCCAGTACAAAAAAAAAATACAATGACTTACACAATTGACTCTCGGCTTCGTTAAGTGTCTTTTTACACCCGTTAAGTATACACCTATAAGAACTATTTAGGCTTATTCCATACTGTTTTGTAATTTACGATCTTCCGATGTGCTGTGCTCATCCAATACTTTTTTCTTACAATAAACAAACAACGTAACATTTCACGAAAAACATGTTTGTTGCACTCCAAATGTCTATATGAAAAACGCCCTGACAGAAAACCCATAAAATCGGGCCCTTGGTGGGCTATTCAGCCCAGCGAACGTCGGGTAGGTATACTCCTCCATAACCCGCGCTCACATTTACATATGTTAGGTCGCAGTGACGGCGCCTCTCAACCAAATTGCTTTCAGCTTTTACCAAGCATAAAGAGAATTCACAGAGTTAATGTATTCATACTCTCAAATTACTGAGGTTTAATTGGAAAAAATATCGGGCACAATTTATCTACCGTCGATACAACAATTAAGTTTTTGATCAAACTATCATATCAGTACATAGCCAGGTAGCTACCTTTTTTTTTTTTTGGTGCGCGGTGGAAATCCTCATGGACTTTCTCCATCGTGGGGGTCAGAGGGGTATGCCGGACTCTTGCCGGGTAAAACCACCGCGGTATTCCACTTCTACCTATGGCCGGGGGTGCGGGATTCGCATAAGCATACCTATAGCCAGGTACCTACAGAATATTTCATCTGACTAGCCTTTTCCCAACTATGTTAGGGTCGGCTTCCTGTCTAACCGGATGCAGCTGAATACCAGTATTTTATATGGAGCGACTGCCTATCTGACCGCCACAACCCAGTTACTGGGTAATACGATACCCCTTGATAAGACTGGTTGTCATACTTTCGGGCTTCTGACGACCCGTAACGACTGTCAAATATCCACGAATGACATCCTGGACCAACGGCTTAACGTGCTTTCCGAGGCACGAAGGGGTCTTGGTATGTGAAGATGGTCACCCATCCACGGTCCAACCGCGGCAAGCGTAGCTTAACTTGATCGATCGACCCGTGCGGCTGTTATTACTTAGCCACAAGCCCCTCACCTACCGGATATTTATTACTCCGAAACATGTTCTGTCATCGTCTTCCGGAAACTGCTTTATATAAAACCTCTTTTTCTCATCGTAAATCTAGGATTTATATAAGTCACCAAGATATCGAGGCATGATATTTTCTTTGGCAAGATATGTTGCGATACTTATATGGCATCAAATTCCTTTGTCATCGTATTCCGTTTAAGCAAAAACCTGTAGTAAATTATATTCATTTATTTTAAAATATATGTTCTATTTATAGTAAGCACAACAAGCAGCCGGGAAAATGATATTGAATGAGTGCAAAAATATAACATATAAAAATATAACACATTGGCGGGAAGTGCACGTCCTGTCAACATTGCATTGTCGACGAGAGAGTAACCTTTTAGAGAGATTACAGAGAAATGTACCTACTGATTAAAAAAGGACATTGAACGAAACATGTTCTGAACGACGAAATGACGAATGAGTAAGAGACAAAAAGACGATTGACATTCGAAAATCGTATGTTTTTCCCGAAGGCATAGCCACGGAACAAGTGACATGAACCAACTTATGGCCAGAACATACAATAGGAACAAACCTTTGGCCATTAAATATGGACAAACCAAAACGAGTACCTACAGACCGCCTTAAATAATAATTTCTTCTTCCTGCCCTGCACCCTAATTGCATAACACACGTTCACTCATAATCTCAATCATTTTGAAGGAGATTGCTAATCCATTGCTTCATAATGTTTGAACTGCTCAACAAGGTAAATAACGCAATGAATTTTGTTGTACTGTCAAAATGAAAGCCATTGCAAACCCCGCTGGTAAGGTAAGTACCGGATGGTAAGTACTGACGCAGCACATCAAGCTACTACAATCTGTAAAATTTCTTTAATAGATTTTTAAATTTATCGCTAAAGCATAAGGTTCAAAGTTGTTTGGGAAAATTTTACAGTTTCGGGTAGCTTGATGTGCTGGCGTCTGTACTACTTTGGGTCACTACAATATGCTTACATCATCGGCTCAGTTGTCAAAAAGGAAAAAAAATAATATGGTTAATTAATCGACTGCGGTAAAGTTTCTTCCCAAAAACGCAATTTGCAGACCAAAAAACCCGGGACTTCTCATTCAATGTCTAATACATTGAAGCGTTAACCATTCGATTTAAGATTGTATTTTCCATCCAGTAAACTAAACGTACCTATAGCAATTTCCTCCTTCAATACCCATTAGGTTCCCATCAAATACTTGTCAGTATTGTACATAGTACGTATGTATGTACATGGGTAAGTGACGTTGTCCTCGTGTGTGGGACGGAAGGCCATTTAAATTTTATTTATAGGAGTGTGGGCGAAAGACGTTGTGACACAACTTTAACAACACTCTCTAGATACTATACTTACGCAGCTTCGGTAGGTATGTCTATCTACGTAAATTCGGTGTTTGTTTTGTTTTTTAGGGCCGGCTGCACCAAACTTGTAATGGCGTACTAAACAGCAACATTGACTTTCATCTTGACAGTTCAATAACATTCATTGCGTTATTTACGTTGCTGAGCAGACAAATTTTCCGAACATATGAAGCAATGGATTAGCAATATCCTTCAAAATTATTCAGATTTAGATTGATATTTTGTTACGCAATTAGGTTGTTGCTCTAAAGTCGGATTATTTAATCTCCTGTCACGTCACTTGATAGCTTTAGTGATTTGTTGATCGATATAACAGTAGCCAATCAAATGAAATTTGACAACCAGATTAATTAGAATAAGCTTTCCGAAACCAGTAGTCAATCTTTTACCTTATATCTATCTACATGCTAGTTTTTGCCCGCGACTTCGCCCGCGTGGAGGTCGATTTTTTTTATTAGTTATCCTACAGAAACGTGTACATCCTATGTGTTAATCCAGATTATAAACTACCTGTGTGCCAAATTTCATACAAATCTGTTAATACGTTTTTACGTGATTCATTAACAAACATACAAACTTTCACATTTATATTAGGTATATAATAGGATTTATGTAAAACTTCAGCATGATTTTGTTGCTATACAAATAGGCATTAGTTAATTTCGAACTAAGTCATTTAAAAACTATTTTTGTAAGTAATTTTTCGTAGACCAATTTATTGTGCCTAAAATAAACTTGATTGTGTAAAAAAAGCTAATCCTGTAACGGTACCTACATTATGATACATAATGTATAGATATAATTAAAGTAATAGGTATATAGGCACGAGGCGAGACGGTGCCGACGCGTTTCTGGTAGAACAATTCCCATGAAGTTTTCATAGAAGTTGTTCTACAAGAGTCGCGGCGCGTCTGTCTGCGGGAGCTTTAGTACATGAACTACAAAAAGTTTTATTGGCAAAAAGAAAAAGGTGATGACAGAACATAATTTGACATAAACACAGTTAAGTTTGTACAGACGCCAGCACATCAACCTACTACAATCTGTCAGATTTCTGTAATAGATTTTCAACTTTATCGCTAAAGCATAAGGTTCAATGTTGATTGGGAAAATTTGACAGTTAGGTGTAGGTTGATGTGCTGGCGTCTGTACATCACAGTTTTTTTATTTGTTTGGTTTGAACTATAGACTTACCTAGTTCAAAATTCTATCGTTAGTACGTCCCTACTTAGTAGCCTTCCGTCAATAAAAAACTCATCTAAGTCATGTGTAGGTACTTAGAAAACTTTTGATTGATAAGTTCCAAAGGAAATCTTCTGCTGAGTCTCAATTTCAACTTTGTTGGGCCTATATTGTTTAACATCGATTGTCGCTCGAAATAGTCAGTAATTTGGAAAGTCAAGAGAATTAGGGTCTTGAGATAGACCAGTCAGAAACTTGAGAATAGCAATTTATATTAGATATTACTTAGCATATTCCTCTGAACAAACCAATTGATGACTATTTGTCTTAGGTGGATATTTATCAATGGAGAAATATTTTCAACAGTTACTTTATTCTTCACTAGCGACTTGCCTCTGCTTCGCACGGTTTTTACGGCTTGTCAAAACATCGAAATTTCTATGCTATATCTAAGTTCAAGATTTATGTTTTACTAGCTGACCCGGCGAACTTAGTATTACCTCAAAATCATAGTTAATCTGCTATTCGGGGCGGAGACAAATCCAACAAATCAAAGATCATAAACATCGGTCCAGTCGTTCTTGAGTTATAAATGGTGTAACTAAACCGACTTTTTTTATTTATATAGAAGATATATTCAATTTAAATTATGTTGAAATCCGTTGCGTAGTTTAGAAGAACAACGCGGCCACACAGACAGGCATGAAAAGCGACTTCTATGAATAATATAGACATACATAGATATTGCTTAGCATATTCGTCTGAATAAACATTTTGATTACTGTTGGTCTAAGGCTTTGTTTCACACGTACCACACGTGCGTGGGTGAGCGCTATTTTGTTTGAAAATTAATAGTTAAATTCATACGGACCACATTTTGCCGTCATTATCGACTGCTTGTGTGATACCGAACACATCGCAGCCATGTCGCAACCACAACGCAACCACCAGCGACACCGCGAACAAGCGGCCGGTCGCATCGCAAACACAACGTTAACACAACATTTTGTAGGGACCACAACGCAACCGCAAGAAGCCGCTGCGACACTATTAACACGTAACCACAGCTTGACCACATTTTGTAGCTGCGATGTGGTGTGGTTGTGATACGTATGAATGGGCCCTAAGGCGGATAGGAATCAATGGAGGAATTATTCCGGCAGTTACTTATTCTTCACAGTATGAAACAAACCGTGGCTCCTATACTTGATTTTTGATTATATTCCTATTGAATATTCTACACAAAGAAATACTTCCAAATGAATTATATTTGCAGTAAAAACTTTCCAAAGGTAATTGCATAAACGACTGTATTGCTACGATATATTCCAATGCCGGTTTATAATAACGGGGCCAGTACGGTCTCGGGTCGCGTGAAGCTATGTAAATGAAACGCCTGCCTGCTCTGACACAATCACGCATGCAGGTACTACGACACCCACGTATTATATTAGCTAAGAGCAAGTGTGCTTTAAACTGGAATTAGGTCATGTGACAATATTGTACAAGGTGCACGCGTTTTCCGCTCCATAAATGAATAGATGATAGAGGATGAAATGAAACAAAAGATAGCCATAAGAATATAAGCAACTTGGGTCGTGAAATTCAAAAAGGGATTTAGGCTCGTGAACCTTGAATATGTTTAATAGGAATCTTGGATTAGAAGTTAACAAAAATAAATCCTAATGATAAAATCGGGCCATTGTTAATCAAAAAACTAAACCTACGACGAATTCCGAAATATATTGATTGACATTCCTTGGTTTCTCAGCTCAATTCAAATTCAATTGAAAATTTACTTCTCATTATTTTTATTTACTTCTCTACATTACAAGACATTCGAAATCAAATACGATTGTATAATTATTTTACTTCATTCACGAAATTAACCGAACATAAAAAAGAACCTGTTTGTTGGAGCGGGCAGGTCAGGGACGACTGTTTTTCTACCCTCCCCAATTAAACACAGCACTCAATATTCATATTTAACAACCCTTTCGTCATTACGAAGCAAATAAAATATTTTTCGGTCTCTCGGAGAAGTGGATCAATATTCCTTGATACATGTTTTTCTTAACTTAGAATAGAATCTGTATCTTCTCAAGGAATAATATAGATAAACTTACAGATAATTTAATTATCTTAAAGAATACTAGCTGGAATAATAAAATTCACTTTGATATAGGAATAGAAGAATGAAAAAGAAGAAGTAGTAACAACAATTTAAAATAGTATGCTTAGATGATTTTGGTCATGTGGGGAGGATGAGGCGACTAACGAAATAATAGTAGATTTTTATACAAAGGTCGAAAGGAATCAATTCCCATCCCATACGAGGTATTTAGAATAGGGCCTATTCTATTATATTATTAAATAAATCACTCGGACTATAGCCTATTCAATAGGCTATAGTCCGAGTGATTTATTTATGATTTTATTTCGAATATAAGGAAAGTAAAAAATAGTAGTTTTTCTAAAATATTTATTGTTAATAATAACATGAATAGTACCTATGTAATAGTATTTTTTAAATTTCCGTCGCGCGCCGCCCCGCGGCGGGCGCCGCGGGCCGATCCCGCTTAATAGGTTTTATTTTAATTCACACTGGCTATTTATACACTCACAGGACCGCAGGACTGCCTAACCAAATTTAGTTCTATTTTTTAAATTCATTCCCGCCCTAGAGAGGGAAGCAATTACAATGAGTCTTTCCCGCCCAAAGGTGGGAAGCAACGTCTTCCACCCGCTATTCAGATCAAACAAACACTACTTTCCGAGTATGAGAAATGAAAAAGTTATTTGCAAGGCAGATGTGAGTGTAAACGCCGGGAGGGGACGCCCTAGGAGGACATAGCGACCCTATTGGTGAAGTTCTTCAGAAAGGTCGGGTACATAGTACTCGCAACCGGCGTGCGTGTATGATCAGCACCCTAATTGCGTAACACACTATTAATCGGAATCTGAATCATTTTGAAGCAAATTGCTAATCCATTGCTTCATAAGTTCGAAAAATTTGTCTGCAACACGTAAATAACGCAATGAATGTTGTTGAACTGTCAAAATTAAACCGATTCCGATTGATAATGTGTTACGCAATTGCCCCGCAGATGTATGAACGTAAACGAGGCAAAGGGAGTAAGTAAGGATCTTAGCAGATGGCGGTCTGTAGTTTCTGCCTACCCCCATGGGAAGAGAAGGCGTGAGTTGTGTGTGAAGTGAGAGAGTATGTATGTGTTAGAATAGAGCGGAAACCTTGCGAGGTCAACAAATGTATGGGCGAAGTTTAATGTATGATCCTTTTAAGTGATGCGCCTACGTCAGACTGAGCTAACACGAGTTGTGTGGCTAATATCGCTAAGTAACATTGTTATGGGGGAGGTATTTTAGCGGGAAACGAGGTTTTAATCACCTCGCGCGCAAGGCAAGTTTTATATAATGATATTTGTACTGAAACAAAAGCGTGGCACACTCACACACATTTAGAACGAATAAATCAATTGTTATCATAATTTTTACTACTCTTTTTTTTTTCATGTATTTAATAACTATTTTAATGATAAATTTAATGATTAACTTTTAATAATGAATGTAACTACTATTTTGCTATTTTAATTAATATCATTGTTTGTCGTAAATATATAAGTACGATGTATATCGCATAAAATCTAGAACCTACTGACTGGGAGACCATACCAGAGTATTCTCCTGCAACACAGGTGGTTTTATGTAGCGCAGGAGACAGGGCTTTACTTTACTTGTTTGTACCTTACACATTTTTACGCTGATAAAGAACTATTTATTTATTGTATAGCTACAAATATTGTTATACAATAAAGCATATTCTACCTATATTATATCTGCAGCAAGCCCAGAAACTATATCATAAGTGAACAAAAAGAATGATCTAACTTCGAGTTGAAGTTATGTAACAATTTTTGCGTTAGTCTGAAACGCCTGGCAAATTCTCAGAGCTTGACTTTTCTCAACGTCTCGTAGACGAAACCGATTTTTGTATTATATAAGTGGTTATTGATCTGTAGGACGTTTGACAAAATATTTTATAAAATCTTTGACTTGGTCTAGATAATTCTAGTCGTAATTTGTTTAAAAAAAATATATATCGCTTTTTAATTTATGTCCAATTTGAACTAAATTGTACTATAAGGTCAAAGCACTTGTTCACAACAAAATAACAACTCTAAAACATTTATAGAATGACTAACATTGGAATGAAATACAGGAAAACATGACATGAATATCTTAAACTGTAAGGCAAAGCGCCTTCAAGTCCTTGTTCTAATCTCCAAGTGTTTATTTTGTTTGATAGACAATTTGCTCTGCTAAAAATGAATTGCGTAGGCAGTCTTTCATAGATTATTATTCCCAGGGTACAATTTAGACATTCAAGGAAAAGCTTTTATGTAAAGAAACTATTTCTATATAGTTGTTTATAGCCAGTACCTACCTACCCTACCCTTTTTTGTCACAGAGGAAAATACCTTGATGAGGCACTCACTCCTTTGAACATTTCATAGCTTATTACAACCGCGACCAGTCATTAAAAGACAAAAATATAAGGCGATTAATGAACAACTTGAAAGAGGTATTTCAATTAAGTCACGATAGCTATTAACTCCGGAATTTGTGGATCGTATTAAGATAATAACTTAAGAAATTTTCTAAATTTTAATGCAATTTTATCGGTCTTATGAACGATATAAATTTAACGAGACACGCTTCGGAAAATAAGCGTTTTCAATATTGTAATGGGGGGGGTGGTATTTTAAAATTGTACGTTTACAAAGTTGTGTTTATCGAGACATTCTCAATTGGATTGGAATTGACGAAGAAATAGTACATAATATATGTCACCTACTACATTGAAAACAAGATCAACAAGAATTTTTACATCTCTCATGTTATCAAAATACCGAAACACACTTTCAATTCCAATTTTGGAGGAGATTGCCAACCCATGTATTTAATTTCATCACCACTGCTCTCAAAACGGTGAAGGAAAACATCGTGAGAAAACGTCCTAGGACCAAAAATTCGTAGACATGTGACATTCACCAAACAGCACAGGGCCCGCGAAAACGACAAGGTCTAATTGCCTAAAAGACAGTTAGATATTTTCAACCTTATTGAAGTTTCAATTTCCTGGGAATTGTCGGAATAAGTGTTAAAGCAATTACGAGGTCGAATACCTTCAGGTTCTCGTACTACACAAACTGACAATTCAAACACCCGCATGAAACTTATAGGTCTACCATTTGCGTAGATGTTAGTCAATAGATTTCGTAGCTGTGTCAAAGTTAGTCATTAATTTCATCCACCAAACAAATTAGTTTCACGCAATTCATGGAAAGAACATCGACGTCAGCGGGGTCATGACTCACATCGCTATCATTAAGACAATGAACACACTAGTTTTGACTGTCATAGGCAGAACAGTTTGGAATAGTGTAAATACAAATATTTTTTTTAGTTTTATTTTAGGTAGGAATTACGTTGTATCAGGTGGGAGAATTTGGGAACTTTTGTTGTGAAACTAATATGTTGCGAGTTTGAGCGCCAAGATGTCAGTTTAAAGACAGTCTAAACTCAGAGGGGTAATTCCCGTATTTTTAAGAATGTTCGCATTTTAATCTCAGTCTCAATCTGTCAAAAATTCAGTCAATTTACCTACATTTTTGACAAGTTTTTAACATTGATTGTCGCTGAGATGGAATTGCGAGTTGAATTTAAACGTATAATTGGCCTTCTGATCTGCTAACAGTTTGGACACTTCAAAATAAAATATAGGTAAAATTTTAATAATGTCATTTCCAATACAAAGTCCTTACACATGCTGCCCAACTTAAAACCTTGTGCAAAACAAAGAAAATTACTTATGCAAAACTTTCAGCTAACCTTCACTCATTAGTCGAGCATTCAGTAGCTGAAACTAAAACATCCTCTTACCCTGTTTTCCGCAAATAAACCAGAACCTACGAGACGGATTTTAGGTCGACCGCAATAATTCTTAACCGAACAAGGTAACCGAACTAGAAAGAGATCTCGGCAATAAATATTTTTCGGCCAATCGCTAACCTTGGGCCTAATCTGCTCACGGGGGCTAGATCTTATAACAAATGGATTTGCAGGCGCTAAACAAAAAGGTTACATAAACTTGAGTGGGCTCTGACAAATTGCCGTATTATGGAAATAAAAGTTGTTATAACTTGCAAGTTGTTTTCAGTTACGTGGGAAGCTCTGAACATTGCCAACGTTAATTGAAATTACTCTTCACAAAGCCTTAGCAATTAAGTGCCGTATGAATCTCACGGTGGTCAAAGGATGCTTGTCAATGGCTTCCTACGGTATCATTTAATTGCTTTTGAAATATTTAAAGGCAGTACCTACTTTATATACTAATTTTATCCTTCTATGGCTTATTAATGCAGTTTAAATAAATAATTTCGTTGAAATACTGATATTTAGTAAGACTGAATGCTTAGCCTACCCCAACATATTTATGAAAAAGCAAAAACAAAGCTGCTTCTTGATTTTGGTTTCGTCCAAAATAAGCATGGGAGCAAACCTAATCTCTAATTATTTTTTCCTAATGAACATCGCGTTTCCCTCTCTGAGCTATCAAGAGATACTTAAAATAAGAGTTGGATATACTTATGTGCGGTTCTTGGTAATTGGATAATATAATCGTATATGCTAATTATGTTATCCTGCTTGGAAATTGTGTAGGATTTAATTATTCTTCGTGGTCAACACTTTTCCTACTGCTATTTAGAACTGGTTATATACATTTTATATTTTTATTTATGTTTATTTTAATGATAGCTTAATGAAATTGATGTATTTGTTACTTGTATGACTTGGTGCATTAGTAAATACATAAATAAAATATCCATTGTCTTGAAAATTTTATTTTCGTAATATAAGGCTGGTTTCTTAACTATGGGTTCAAATATCTGTAACATTGACTTCGACATTGAATACCCTGCAGCAAAAGATATACTTAGAATTCCTTCCCAAGAAAACTGTCCAGCTAATCATTCAGCCTTTTCCCAAATACGTTACGTCGGTTCTGAGATGCTTCTGAACAATTGTCAGTTTATGAAACTACAGTAAACTTTATAACAGTATTTTTCCGTGTAATCCCGTCGAGCTGCGTAATCCACGCAAGCACTACACGGTCTGTTTCAGTTTTAATACCGCGCACCTGATACACGCAGATTAAAGTGAACCGATACGACAAATGAAAGGGAAATTAATACGAGAAAACTGCTGTTTTGCAGGGAGAGTAGATTGTTTATGTACGGTTCTGTATCTGCGTCATAATGTATGGTTAGTCACTGTTTTAGAGGCAATCGGTACAATTTCAACGGTAAATTTTCAAGGAAAAGGAATACAAAATTATCTAGGCTTAATTTTTTTTTATTATGTTATTATCTTTAGGTAGGTTCGTTTAAACTTAAAAGAATTGTTTCAAAATAGTCACATTAAAGCCTTACCTTGGGGCCAGAAAGAGTTTTTCCCATCTAAATAGGACTGGCAAAACGTGCAATCAACAACTCCCTCGGTGGATAAGGATGTTGGTACTTAGGTACAGGGTACAGGGTTATGTAATTAACACCGAAAAGGATCTAAATCAAAAGCTGCCATAACCCGAATACCAGGGAAACCGGGGAGGCAAGAGTTTTTGTCAAACGAGCACGGCCTTCCAAACTAAACCTATAAATTCTTATTACTTTCGCGTCACGAATTCAGAAAGCTTCTAGGTAGCTTAAAATTTACGTTTTATAAGTATGTACGAGTAGTAGTTTATATTCTACTCACTGAATCCGCTTACTCTGCGTCTGTATCAGTGAGGTTCGATTCCCGGGTTGGGTAAGATGTTAAAGATACAATAATGTAACAAAAAAAACTCAGTAGCAGCCCGGGAAATAAGATGACCGTGTGATGATCAGCCTACGCAAATTTTTGTAGGCATTATAAAATATTCAAAGTAGAATTTAGTTGTTCCTACTATGATTGGATTTTGTCCTCGCAGAAGGTAACTCATTCCATAGATATTTACGAGAAACCTGTCAGGAACGACTTTACGACTTTTCCTTTGGATAGTAAAATATAACCTTGATTTGAAGGTTGGTTTGTTTGTAAGTAGTGTACATAATAAGTCCGTTTGATTTTATGAGATATCAAAGTATTTTCAAAAGTTTTTTTTTTTTCTAAATAAAAAACGATTGTTTTTCATCCACGGCTAGGACCTATTATTGCAGCTAAGAATATACTACTGAACGGGTGCAATCGCATATACCTACAGTGAGCAGTGGTGGCCGAGTGGTAAAGCCCCGACCTACGTGTCGTAGGTCGGGGATCCGAACCCAGGCAGGCACTTTACTTTGTGTAATGTATTTCATCACCACTGCTCCCAGGAACGTTATAGGCTGATTATGCGTATACAATCGTTCTTATAATCACCGTTCTTGGCAAACATATTGATGATTAAAAAATCTGAGGATGGCAACTATACCGGACACGTTCCATTTACCATTTAAGATTATACAATATGTAACATAATTAACGCAAGACCTCATACACCCCAATTAGAGTATTGAGTTAAAAGCAAGCTGACTATTATTATTAAGAAAATCGTGTTGACTTTAGTATTACTTTGTGCATTTAAAATTGAGTCTTATTGCCCTGAAATCAGATTTAATTTTCTTTGACTCAATCGGCAGCCAGTATGGCAAAATACATATTTTTTGACAAAATACCCATATTAAAAGTTACTGAAATCGATTCAGTAGCCAATTATGAACAAACTACTTTCAGGGCTTGCATTTATACCTTGTATAAACAAGAAAGAGTCGATAAAGTAAAGAGTTTAATTGATAAGCTTATACTGGTTATGTATAACTTGATATGTAACCGTGTGTACAGTCAATTTGCTGTATTATAACCATTTTATATAACTGTCAAAAAACGACAGTGGTGATTTGAATATGGACAGTTTAAGTTCGTAGTGAATTTGCTTAAGGTGAATGCGTAGTGGTAGACCGCGGAGTTCGACTTTTCTTACGTTTTTTGCAAATTGCAGGTCATCAGGTTGTATCTTGATTAAAATATGATTCGCGACTATAGGTAATAGATATGTATTTACAGAATTTTAGTCATTAGAATCATTAACATATCTCTATAAGTTAGATTTGTTTCATAAGCACTTTTCCATAAGAGATTTGTTCTTATGGAACAAATCTAACTTAGAAAGATGTATTAATGATTATAATTCTGTAAATACGTACCTTTTGTAGTCGCGAATCATATTTTGATCAAGATACAACCTGACACCGACCTGAAAATTTAAAAAAACGTAAGAAAAATTGAATTTCGCGGGCTACAACTGCGCGTTCACCTTAAGCAAATTCACTACGAACTTAAACTGTCCGTATATTCAAATCATAACTGTCATTCTTTGACAGTTGTATAAATGATTATAACACGGCAAATTGACTGTACCCACAGCCACACATAAAGCTATACATAGCCAGTATAAGCTGACTTCTGATTGTACGAAAAACCTAAACAATGCGAGGTCAGCTAAAACTGGGAACGTATAGCTTAATGTGTAGCCGTGTGTACAAGAAAACACTTTTCTGCAGCTCGTATTGACGAATTTCCATGAACCGATTTGAATAAAAGTAAATTCTAGGTAAGTATACTGTTTCGTTTGAAATCGGCCTAATGTTCTATTAGCATGTTATAACAGATTACAGCAGCCATCAGAACCTTGCATTGTAACTATAGCAGTTTACAATTGCATAATGGTGACGATACGATTAACTCTTCATTTAATTTTTGGGCAAAATAAAGTTATCTAAACTTGCTTCGGTTAAGTCCGAAGCTCAAACTAGGAAAACGAACATTTGTATTGTCTTGTAACATACAATTGTGTTATAAGACAATAAAAAGCTATGGGAAGTAAAAGATTTCTTGTTCGGGTCCCATGAAAATGTGCTTCTTTTAGTTCAAACAAAAAAAAAATTAAAATATTCTAAGGTTCTCATTAAAAGTGGAACTCCATAGTAAACTACAGGAAACTAAAGCCTATACATTTGATACCTATTGAAGAACAAGTTGACCTAAATCGACCCTATTATAATAATCTACCCTATCATCAAACTTCCTCCCAATTGTTATTCTTCCCATTCATTACCTCCCAGAAATGATAAACGCCAATCCCTATGGGCCAATTCATGTTTCTCATTGATTCTAACATTCATTCATATCCTTGAACACTCCTTTTGAAAATATCCTTACATAATCAGACATACCTACTGATAAAGTGATCGTAGTTTTCTTATAAATGTTGCTACTCTGATCTACGCATGCTTAATGTGACAACGTTTGCGCACTGACGCAAATTAATTTAGAAGTAGAAAAATCTTAGACATGGAAGAAGAATTCCTTGTTTGAAAGCCGATAGAAACTAAAATTAGGCTTTCGCTAGTATAAAAATGAAAATGGTAAATAAGAATGGTGGTCTTGCCTTCCTTCAACGTAATGCTTTGCTCATCAACTTCACTGAAAAGTTCTTCTGAAATCTACAAGAAATAGTTAACTTGTCCAATAGACCAATACGTAACCATAAGTCAATTTGTAATCAATTCAAGAAAAACATTATTCGTTTTCCACACTTTAAAGTATATATAGTCCTTTATTCTGAAATAATAATAAAAAGAGTTATGTAACTTGTCAAATTCAAGACAAAGCTTTGAGAAAGTACAAATAAAGAACGACGTAGCTAATAGCTACGCTTATGTGTAGCGCTACGTCTACGAGCGTGCTACGTAGCATGTATGTAGCACGTAGCTCGTAGCCGCAACCGTAGCAAAACTCGTAGCAAAGCTGACTTTACTATTAGAAAGTTAATGACTAGTTAATTTTAGCAGGATAACAAGTGAAGTAAGCTGTAATATCGAAGGGTGAATGGAACGCAAGTTATCCCTTTACGTAACAAGCTGAGCAAAGAATAAAACATCAGCCTGAACCTTATAGCCTTATTAAAAGACTGCAAGTTATTTGTAAACCCTAATATTTATGGAAAACTTAGATTCTAACAATTATACCCTGTTATAACCACTATGCCAAATGAAATGGTTGTTGTTGGAACTACGAGAGGTTTGCGTCAAAAGTCTATCGATCTGTCGACCTGTCAATAACATATCGAGGGACAACAAGCTTTCTCGTACGGAGCAAACCTCACTCAGGCCCAGGAAGAGACAGGTGACGTATCCTGACAGCAGCCCAGCTGCCGAGGGGCTTCAAGGCTGTCATGTATGATGTAAATAATGATCACAGCTGGAAATAGGTTAAGTATACAGGAGAATCAATAGCATCGAGCACAATAGTGTAAGCAGGCAGGTCGGTGGCGGCGGTGGCGGCAGCGGCGCCGCTGTGGGCCGTGTCGCAGCCCGCGCGGCGTCCTTGCGGCGGTAATGCGCGCCCGTCACGCGACCAGGTCGATAGCGGCCGCGCGCCACAGCCTCCGCGTCAATTATTCAGCACGCGACCGCCACCGCCACCACCAGGCGCACACAAAGGGCGAGCGCGCGCACTGCGGACACCTACCAGCACCGGCGGCCCGCGCCCGGCCTGCGACGTCCTCGAGTCGGCTGCGACGATATCCTGTCACACTAACAGTGATCACTCCAACAGAAATCCTCGGTAAGGCGGTGAGCAGCGCGAGTGCGCGCGGTGGTCGCGCGTTACGTAAAGGGCGCGACGTTGCGCGTATCGGCGCGGGTTGCGCGCTCGCGGCGGGCGCTCGGAGCGGGGTCGCGCGCGGAGTGCCGCTACACAGTTATGCAACGCGCCGCCACCGTCGCCCGGACTGGGAAAATCGAACGCGAGGGGCGCGGGACTGCGCGCGCACCCGCATCGATACCGCGCCGCCGCACGGCCCCCGCCCCCGCGCGCCCCGCACCTGCTCGCCCCGCACCCGTCACACGCCGCCCGCAGCGCCTCCCTCGCACGACCACCGCCATCCGCAATTGACATTACACCGGAGACACCAGTCATTTCTGGACGTAACGTAGATAGGTACTCCGACGAGCTTTCCACGCCGCCGGACGTCGGCGTCGGCGATGGTCATAATTGTTCAGACTTCGTACAAAAAAAGTACTTAGTTAATTACGAACACATATAACAAATTGCTTTTGCAGCCCCTGCACAGAGCTCAGAACTTGTATCTACTGTAAAAACGAGGACACGGTTTCCAATTTGTATCCTTTGAAGCATAAAATAAAGTTGTTAAGTGGCGCACATTATGGCCAGATTAAGTAGGACAATCGACTAACATTAGTGGCTAGCCAAGGATCTTTGCACGAACAATTAAAGTTAGCGCTTCGAGGAAGCCTGGCGCCGAAGGTCATTCGTACGTGACCTGATTATGGAGTTCCATGGCGATCGAAGTACTTGTGTCTGCGCCAACGTTTTGTCCTAGAATTGAAAGTTCAGAACAAAGAAAGATTACCATAATATTCTCGTGAATATGTTAACTTTGTGCTAGCTCGGACTCCCGTTACTAAAAGTTGAATATCTCGCGATCTTTGATTACATTATATAATCAAAGCTCGCGATATCCTTAAAAGCGAAGGTTGACATACATGATATATAATATAAAAAGGCATGTCTATGGGTGTAAATGGCACAGCTGCCATTCATGCTATCGGAGTGTCGAGTACTAAATGTAGTTATCTCAGCGAGACGGAGCGGCGCAGTTCCATCGGCATTGTGGTCGCAGATCAAGTATACAATTTCATGAATGGCTTCACTCTGCCCGTAAATAGGACATTTGTAAATAAACGTGACTCTTCACGCAATTAAAAGCGGAGTGAAATTAACGTTTACATTTGTTTAATTGGGTGAAAACGACACTACAATAGGTATAGGTTTGTAGAAAGGTCGAAACTCGTAACTACGTACACTGTGACGTTTACAACATACGTGTAGACGAAAAATATTTAAGTTGAATTTACATTGAAAAATTAGAAGCTTGATCTCGCAGTCAAATACTTAACAAATAAATAAAATTGAATTCAGGTAAAACCCATTACTTACTTACCTACATAAAATAAAATTAATTAAATTAATTATTATTTTTTTAAATTTGATTCGCGACTATAATAGGTCCGTATTTACAGAATTATAATCATTAGAATCATTAATACATCTTTCTAAGTTAGATTTGTACCATAACCACAAATCTTTTATGGAAAAGTGCTTATGGTACAAATCTAACTTAGAAAGATGTATTAATGATTCTAATTCTATAAATACGTACCTGTTATAGTCGCGAATCAGATCAAGATACAACCTGAAACTGACCTGCAAATTGCAAAAAAACGTAAGAAGATTTGAATTTCGCGGTCTACTACTGCGCATTCACCTTAAGTTGATTTTTTATATTATTTATCGAACTAATTGTTTGTTTTTTTTTTTACATCAGAATCTGCTATAACGTATCTATATTCTCTATGACACAATGAACGAAACCGCGCGAAAAAACGCGAAGTTGCCGTGGTATTAACTGTCAAAATACCACGCTATGTCCCCGTACGTGGTTTGCACGTGGTAAGATTACGCGGGGAATAATAATTACCATACAGAATTGGGGCCCTGTTTATCTGAGAGCAAAATTTCTAAAATAAAAGTTTTGAACCTTCCACGACAAGAATATTGGATATAAAAAGAAATTAAACATAAGTACCTATTAACAATCGGAACATATTGACAAAAATGTAAATCAAACACCAAACACATCAAACACTAAATTAAAAACGGAATTTGAGAAAACAAAAGCTAGAGTAGCGTAAGCGTAATCAGCCTATAATGTTCCCACCTGCTAGGACACAGACCTCCTTTGAGAGGGAGTGGTCTATAATCTACCACGCGGGCCCAGTGCAGGTTGGTAGAAGTACACATACCTTGGATTTTTTTGTTCTAGGACATGCCGGTTTCCTTACTATGTTTTCCTTCACCGTTTTGAGAGTAGTGGTGATGAAATTATTTACACAAAGAAAAGCGCCTGCTTGGGCTCGAAACCACGGCTTACAACTCGTAAGTCGGTTCCGTTGCGACTAGACTCCTCTGCCTGCTCTCCAGAGTAGCGTACAACTTACAAACCACGAAATATACCTACATCGTAATATATAAAAATCACATTTCACTACTCACTACGTGCTAAGATACACGCTAATCTCCGAAATCATCCAACATACTCGTATAAATATTTTAAGTACAATATGCCAAAACTTCGAAAAACTTGGAAATTAATATATAATTAATATATGATTTATATAGAGAAAAGGACTGGATACAGAGTGCGATACAGAGGTGCGGATACAGACCTTCGTGCTCACTAGTTCCTTTAGCAGTTTCGAAGGGGGGCAACGGGTGCAACTGCCCCCCCCCATGGTCTTCGACCAAACCGAGTTTAAAACTGCATATTAGACATAAACATAGTGTTATTACCCTGTTTTATTACTTTGTATACAGTATATTCCTAAGATTATACTCGAAAAGGGGGGACATTCTCGAGTTCAGGGAAAATAGGTGCCGAAGGTTTTTTTTAAAAAGCTTTCAAGAATTCCTCAGCAAGAAACATTTGCCCCCCTTGAGCGAAAACCTAGATCCGTGGCTGGTCATCACTAGCAAATCACATCACTGATAAGTTACACGGAAACCTAGCCCATTAACCAGCAACAAGTGACTCAAGCTCAACGGAACTTAAGTGTTTAATACCAGCAACCATGAATGAAATTATTAAAATTATTGAAAATTTAGATCCAAATAGTACAAAATCCTAACTAATCCTAACTGATATTACAAATGCGAAAGCAAGTTTGTTTGTTTGTTTGTTACCTTTTCACGCCTAAACCACTGAACCGATCATCCTGAAATTTTGCATTATACGTTGTTAGGTGTACAGAAACGGACATATGGTACCTTTCATCCCGAAAAAAGTGCTGTTCCCGAGGAAAACAACAATAACGTTATTATGATAATAGATGGCGTCACGTGTCTTTCGAATCATGATCGAATTATATTAGAAAACTCGAAACTTACGCGGGTAAAACCGCGGGGCGCCGCTAGTCTTTAATATTTGTAAAAAAAAAAAACTAATGAACTTAGAACATGTGCAGCTTTGTTTATAAGATCGAGGTAATTTTCCCGATTGCTTAAAGAATACTAAAGTTACCTATCCCAATGTACAAATCTGGAAGTAAGTGATCCTTTTAACTACCGTCCTGTATCTGTACGCTAAAATTTTCGACAAAATCCTTTAAAACCGTTTGGAAACATTCCAAAAATCAAAAAAACATTTTAAAAAAATCAATACGGATTTCGACCTCACTCTAATACCTACCTCTCTCAGCAACCATTGATCGCATAATGAAAATAAAATCAAACAGCTCCAAGTATTTTTATCGACTTCAAAAAAGCTTTTGATACAGTTAGTCCCATCTGTTATTACATAAACTGTGTCGCATCGGTATCACGGGCAAAGCGCTACAGATTTTTAAGTCATACCTGGAAAATCGTAAGCAAATACCGACACTTTCGGTGTAACAAAAGGATCAATATTTTGGGACCACTATTTTTCCTCATTTATATTACTTAACTAGCTGTGCCCGCGACTTCGTCCGCGTGGAATAGTGACTTTTCGGGCAGCACATTTTAAATTACACATACCGTCGTTTGGGTAGCTAAAAATTTACTTTACAGTATTATAATGTTTCTCTGTATTACCTTAACAAATGTTCGCCGTGATTCTTTAAATTGACATAACTTTTTTATTTATTAACCGATTGACATGAAATAAACACTAAATGTTAAGTGAAGCCTACTACAATATATTAGTGAAAACCGCATCTAAATCGAATAAGTCGTTTCTGATATTAGCGTGCACAAACACACAGACAAACAGAAAAAAAAAATTATTACACTTTCGGGTTCGGCATCGATATAATAACAACCCCTGCTACTTTTTTTTTATATATTTCCATTGTACAGACACCACTTTTCTACAATTTTATTATATGTATAGATATAGATAACAAATCCCAGATTGGCCTCAAAGGAGACATCTCGCATTATGCACATGATAGGTACAAGTCCTTTCTACTTTGGGCATTCAATCGAAGCTGTGTTATCTTATATACAAAATGATTTACTTACTTAATGACTGGTTCCACTGAATCCACTCTAACCTCCTCACCATTAATATTACAAAAAGGAACTAGGTACAGACGCCAGCACATCAACCTACACCTAACTGTCAAATTTTCCCAATCAACATTGAACCTTATGCTTTAGCGATAAAGTTGAAAATCTATTACAGAAATCTGACAGATTGTAGTAGGTTGATGTGCTGGCGTCTGTACCTAAGTCGTGATTGCCGATGAATTAAAATATTATGCCTAAAAATGGTTGCTTAGCGTAACTACTATTCATCAACTAATTATAGGTACATCAAAGAAAATCATCGAGACACCAACAAAGGGGACTTTTAGTAAATATTGTCATTATGAGTTCAGAGCAGTGGTGGTCCACTGGTAACGGCCCCGACTTACGAGTTGTAGAGCGTGGGTTCGAACCCAGGCAGGCGCTTTACTTTTTGTTGTAGATAATTTCATCACCACTGCGCTCAAAACGGTGAAGGAAAACATCGTGAGGAATGCCCTAGAACCAAAAATTCAAAGACGTGACATCTACCAACGCGCAATTGGGCCCGCGTGGTAGATTACAGCCCACTCCCTTTCGAAGAGAAAAGGCCTGTGTCTCAGCCCAGCAGTGGGAACATTATAGGCTGATTATATTATGAATTCTAAAGGACCAAAGAACCAATATTGTACCAGACTCAAAGGACCAACAATATTGTATTAAAATAATGAGAAGAGCCTTACTGTTACAGCCTAACCGACCTTTTATTAAAAAAAAAAGCTTTTTAGTCGCCAGGGTAACTTTCTAGGTTCTTGACCTCACTAATATTGTCATTTGCAGTTTTAGTGAGAGAGTAATCCCTTTAAGTATCGTGAAAAAGAGACTAAGTAATTCATTTTACACCTATGGGTGTATTACACCATCTGAGGGGCCCGTGGCTAAATAATAACAGCCGCACAGATCGACGCTTGCCGCGGTTGGACTGTGGATGGGTGACCATCTTTACATACCGAGACCCCTCCGTGCCTCAGAAAGCACGTTAAGCCGTTGGTACCGGTTGTCATAAGTGGATCTTTGACAGTCTTTACGGGTAGTCAGAAGCCCGAAAGTCTAACCAGTCTTACCAATTACCAAGGGGTATCGTATTACCCAGTAATTGAGTTGTGGATAGTCAGATATGTCAGATAGGCAGTCGCTCCATGTAAAATACTGGTATTCAGCTGCATCCGGTTAGACTGGAAGCCGACCCCAACATAGTTGGGAAAAGGCTAAGCAGATGATGATGGGTGTATTACACCGTCTGAAATAAAGCAAATACCTAATAAACTAATAAGTTATTATCAGTGGTCACATTTAGGATGCCAGTCAGCAGAGTTGTTAGTTACTGCTTAGTATTTTTCGGATATCGTAAAAGAAGACAACGAATAGTGAAGGACCGAACAGATGAAAATATGCAGATGCCAAATTCAGTATTTGCAATAGGTACTGAAATCAGTTGGTCCGGAAAATCCGCACTGCTTATTAGCAGTGCGGATTTTTTTTACCATTATTGTGCTATTGCTGCATAATGCATAATGGTATGCAGCACACAATCTGCATACATTTTTTGAATCATTGTGAATATGAATCACGTAGCCCGTATCTGCCAGCGCCATCTGTTATCAACGACCGATATAACTATAAGCTTACTGAGCTGAATTTATTCGTAGACTTCATGAGCACCACACACCACAGAGGTTGTAGTAGTTACTTCGTATTACCGCCGTTGGCTCTTGAGGCATTTCTTTAGCTACACAATAATTGTATTGCTGTTGTAGATTTAAACTTATGTAAACTTGGTGAACCCAGGAGAATCATTTAACACTCATCTAATAACATGAAGTTATTTGTTTATAATGGGTCGGCGGCTATCCGTACCGACGAGACAAGCTGCTCTGGTATGAAGAAGCCTCTCAGCAATCAGCATATCCCTGATATCACTTACCCCTAAATAAAAATCTTACTTGGTATAATTATTTACATCGTAAAAACAGGCCATGTTTACAAACACGTCAATTTTTTTTACTAGTTTTTATATGTGTTCCCTATCTGACGACTATACTATACTCATGAGTACCTAGAGTCTGCGAAACATCAAGATGTACATTTCCAGTTTTAGCAGACCTCGCTTTGTATAATGTATACATGAGAAATCAGCTGATACTGGAAATGTATAACTTGATAATTATGTCATCGTGCGTAAACACCAAGAAGCTTATAGGGTAAACACCTACTTACAGAAATAAGTATCATTTATCATCTAGCATCATGTTTTTAAGGGTTGCTATTACTTTTTTTTATTATTGTAACCGAATTGGAGTTATTCAGACGTAAGATAAAAACTAGGTTAATAAAAATTGCAATTTATCCGAAATACCCGTCTTTATTTTTTACTCTACAGTGTTTGACGTATTCATTTGAAATACATTCCTAACAAACTGCTTCAGTTCAGTTTTAAAATTCTTTCCATTTATTGACTATCAAAGCAATAGCAATATTAAATGTACTGAGTACATAACATTCACATAAGTTTCAACATCTATCACGATTGATGTTATTATTAAAAACACGCAACCTTGTTGGTGTACTATACAAGGTGGATACGATCTTACGACAATAAATTAAACTTCGTATATCTAATGACATTCCCAGTCTGCATACAAAAATTCAACCAAAAATATCCATCAGTTATGTCACTATAGCTAGTAAAAAAAAATTGGCAAAACCCATAGTGGGTCTACACTAATATTTAGTTTGTTTGAAAAAAAACACTTTTTTAATTTTAATGTTTGGTATTATTTGATAGATTCAAAATAATCCTAAGCAGTAGTATTGTCAGTGTTTTCATTTATTGTCGTCTCCACGTTGTATTTACAACTGAGATTCATAAATATTAATATCATAGTTCCAGTTGTCTCAGTATGCTATGTAAATATAAATTAACAAGTCTATATATTTTTCAAAAATAACATACACTCAAGCAGCCTTGATATTTTACACCCAGTTCTAAAATAACTATAAATTCAAACAGCATTAACACATTGACTGCCAGACAACAGACACAATAGAAAATCCATTGTTGGCGGACACCGTGTGACCGCGGTGGCAGTCATCAATGACTTAATGAACCATCCCATACCAATAGAGATCAGAAAACATTAATAATTAAACATTAACCATAGAAGCACCTTTTAGACATCAGTGTGAGGCATGCTACACTCTTGTTCGGGTCGGTACGATTCGGCATTTAGCCGAGAGGCAAAATCGAATATTATACTGGGTAGCAGGGACATCGATGAGCAACCTGCAGTCTGAATCATCGGTTATTAAAAAATTAATTAGCTGTTCCATACATTTTGACCGCGTTGGTATTGCACCTTTATATGAAACAGCAGATTTATTTTTAATTGTCTTTGAAGAATTTCAACTCAAGGGGGTTCAGAATCATGTCCACTGGTAACAGGTTGCGCGTCGATGTCCCTGCCACCCTGTATATTGTCCGCGGCTGTGCCGAATCATGCCGACCCGAACACACTAGAATCACTCTACTTCTATTAATTTTTATTCTTCAAATACTTTCAATTTTGTAAGAAAACGTACCTATTATATAAAAATAAAACTCAATCATGTCATTTCAGCAGCCGTGAAGAACTATTTTTCTTATTAGGTACTCATTTCTCAATAGAAGAATCCTACACCCCAATTAGAGTATTGAGTTAAAAGCATAATACAATGACCAAAACTTTATTTTTTTAAGCTTTTTTATTTTTTTAATTGAATCCTATTGGCTGAAAATAAGATTTAATTTTCTATGGCTCAATTGGCGGTCAGTATGGCAAAATAAATATTTTTTGAAAAATATACCTATATTAAAATTTATTGAAATCGATTCAGTAGTCATGAACAAACTACTTTAAGTCCGACCGCGGCAGATTTGCCAAACATGTAAACAACAATGGCCGCTCGAAATTGAATAAAATCGATAAATAATTTTATTTTAAGTAATGTTAGTTTTCGTCTAAATCTTCGAGCTAACTAGAAGAAAACAAGTAAGTAATGTTTGTTTTCGTCTAAATCTCCGAGCTAACTAGACGAAAACAAACATTAATTAAAATAAATGTTCTTGTTTATCGATTTTATTCAATTTCGAGCGGCCATTGTTGTTTACATCTTTGGCAAATCTGACGCGGTCGGACCTTACAGGACTTGTGTTTATTTGGTTACACCTTGTATATTATTTAAGGCCCATAATCATAACCCAGACAACAACCCTGATATACTATTCAATTGTTCCTCCAACTTCTGTTTCCCTTCACTATTATCTATCACAAGATCCCATTCATTATAATCATCCAAGCCACACTCAGAAATACCATCATCAACTCCGGACTGAAACTGAAAACCTCTTTTCGTTCTAGTATCTTCATCAGCCACTATCCTGATGGTTCTAGTGAGGTTGCCATATTTTTCTTTAAACCAACGGATGTCTGTACTTCTTCTGATGTCACTCACAATCCATATGGGTTTCTCTACAGCTGGAATTTGATAAAAAGTAATGATTATAGCAGTTGAACAAGAAATTCAATAAACCTAACCAGCCACTGTTAAGAGGCCGGCGGAGGATGAATTCTCCATACAAACGTAGTTCTTAAATCATTTGCAACTCGAGCATATTTCCACCATATTATGCTGCTATTCGGATTTACACAGTATTTATCTAGGTTCATGTCTATTTTTTTTTCCAAAATACTTGCCCAAAATGAAATTTAAACGAATTGCATTTCGCACATATTGACAGCGTAAATTACATGTTTTCATCATATTTTTGCGGTATTAAAAACAACAATATTTGTAATATTATTCGAGCGGAAACATAGCTAACATTGTCAAGTTCCAAATTGTAAAAAAAAAAAATTAAAAATATTAAGTTTTCATTCAACATTTTTAGGATTACGGATTGAGTGCTATCGCGTCAAGCAATTGTGAGTAGGCGGGGTGGCACTGCTCACTCACGATGCGCTAGTGTGTGTGCATATACACGACGACACGCGACACCCCGCGCGGGCGCGGGCGTTGGGGTTCGTTCGAATCGGGACTTTGTTGTCAGCAGCGTTAGACTATTACTTTACTTTATTTGTTTGCCAAATAATAATTGTATTGTAATATTTCTGACACTATTGACCTATGCTACGGACTTGGATTTAGATTTGCCTTGTGATTTGGTATCGAGTAACCTACATTCTTATTTATTTTTTATATATTCTTGGGACACAGGCCTCCTCTCAGTGAGAGGGAGTGGGCCGTAATACACCACGCGGGTCCAGTGCGGGTTGGCAGATGTCGTCTTTGAATTTTTTTTTTTAAAGTTGAGACCACGAAAAAATAAACCGGTTCTAAATAAATAAAGACAATAGGTAATAATAATAAATATGACCCTGTTCCCGATACCGGTGGGCTACTATTTTCTATATTTTTAAATGTTTTTCTATATTTTATATGCTAATATTTAAAAATATAATTTATATGTAAATAATGAAATAAAGGAAAATAATAAATAAGTATGCCAATAATTTATGTTTACGCGACATGCGTGCAGCGTGTGACAACTCTAGGGGCCAGGCCACACGGTGCGGCATCGCACCGCATCGCATTACTCCGCACCGCTTTGGCGGTCACACGAGCAGTGCGGCGTCGCAATGTTCTTACGGCGCCCGCGCCGCTGCGGCACCGCAACATGCTTGGCTTGGCTTGCCGAGTTGACGCCCTATGCCGTATAAACAACTGAGCGGCGCCGCTGCGGCACCACACTGCTCTGCTTGCACCCCTCCCCGCCTCGTCTGCCTCGCGCCGTTGTCCGGTGCGCCTGTGGTGCGGCGCCGCCGCCGGAGCCGTGCCGGACGTACCGTATGGCATACCATACATTTTTATATGTAGGAAACCGTTGCGGCACCGCTCAGGCGCCGCGCCGGAGCTGCACCGCACCGTATGGCCTTCATCGCGCTCGCGTCGCGTCGGTCGGTCGCGGTTTGCCTTTGAGACCACGCGCAATAACGATATATTGCCAATTGGACCATACATTCCTTATCAGTTACATGTAGGTACATTATTGATACCACTGAAGTAGTCAATGTGCTCTTAGTATAAAGATTATCACTACATAGTATAAAACAAAGTCGCTTCCCGCTGTCTGTCTGTCCCTATGTATGCTTAGATCTTTAAAACTACGCAACGGATTTTAATGCGGTTTTTTTAAATAGATAAAGTGATTCAAGAGAAAGGTTGATATTTATAATACATGCATAATATAGTAGAGAAACACTGATAATTTTAGAGGTTTTTAATGTGATGTCGTAAATAAACACATTTTTTTGCGCTTACATTGCAAACGCTGGCTGAACCCTACGAGATAGATCAAAATAATGTACTACAGTATTGTACACCTTAAAAAGGTCTACAAAAAAGTCGCCGATGGTATATGTTTATCTCCTAAGGATAACCCACTGTAACCATTTTTATCTTTTACATATTACAGAAAAAATATGGGTTATTTACCAAGCTATTTTAAACAATACAGTATTATTCCTTATCCAATTAAATACATTAGATACGTTGTGCATTTCATGTAGATCAAAATTGCCCTTTACAGCATATCATTACAATGAATATCTTAGAAGATATCAGAGATTTAAAAAGCGGGGGCAGAGCGGCTGGCGCGGCGGGGCGGTACGAAGTTCGCCGAGTCAGCTAGTATTTATACTATATAGGATAATTGAAAAACCTGACAATTACCTTGTGTATGACGTATCTACTACATTTTCTCTACAAGCCCTAGATTTCGAGATAATTATTCCATTTATTCCAATATGTTGAGATATTGGCATTGTAAAGAAATTTCCAAAAAACGCATTACTAGTCTGTACATTCACTAACGATTCCCCAAATTAGGCAACAAAAATAAAGCAAACAATGAACACACCTAATTATAATTACCTACCTACTAATAAATAGAAATGCTTTGCAGTGCCTTCGGGTCGTTATGAATGAATACACTCACACACGGCTGCGCACCGTGTCCCTCACTCGCCTACTTTTGCGAAACAGAGATAGCAGTATTCCGGACGAATTTTTGCCGTCGCTTCGAATTGCATTTGCGAGCGGCCTCCGCCGGCCCCTTAATATTACATTCTGTTATAAATGAAGAGGTCATTAACTGATAGATTATCTACTGAGTCAGCATTTTTTTATACTGTCTTAGCAAAAATTTATAGATCAATTGTGCGACTCAAGACACAATCAATGGGTTAAACGATTTTTTTTATTTTGCCAGTTTCAAACATAAAAAAAAACAAAATAACAATCAAAATATTATATTACTAGCTTCTGCCCGCGACTTCGTCCACCTACATTTCTTCTAAATTTCTTGTTCCTCCGACCGACTCCATTGTGTTGCCTCGCCTGCCCTCTCAATTACTTTGTTTTTGCTTAGCATTCTTTTTAACTTTTTTTTTGCTAAGGGTCCTAGCGTGATGTTAGGTAGTCTATAGCTTTCCTCAAGAATTGGGCTACCAAATGCAAAAAGATTTTTTTCAAATCCAACTGGTAGTTCCAGAGATTAGCGGTTCAAACTATTCAGCTTTATTATTAGTACTAGCTGCGCCCCGCGGTTTCACCCGCATAAGTTTCGATCCCATGAGAATATTGGGATAAAAAGTATTCTATGTGTTAATCCTGGTTATAAACTATCTGTGTGCCAAATTTCATCCAAATCCATTCAGTAGTTTTGGCATGAAAGAGTAACAAACATCCATCCATCCTCACAAACTTTCGCGTCTATAATATTACTAGCTGCGCCCCGCGGTTTCACCCGCGTAAATGTCGATCCCGTGAGAATATCTAGATAAAAAGTATCCTATGTGTTATTCTGATGTATAAGCTATGTTACTGTGAAGTTTCATCAAAATCCGTCCAGTAGTTTTTGCGTGAAAGAGTAACAAACATCCAAACAAACTTTCGCATTTATAATATTAGTAGGATTCGTAGGATAGATATATCTTACCATCGTCACAAGCAATCTTACAGAAATATCCATAATCTTGAGCTCTCATCTCATCACTCCAGTTGATCATATCTAGCCGGTATTGTTCCTTGTATTCACTGTCGCCTAACAACTCATTGAGATTCAAATTCTTCTCCTTGGCCCAATGACTTTTTATAGGCTGAGATATTTTTATTACTTCACACCTGTCTGTTAGCCTGGAATAAATAAATATTGAGTTTTGTATTACTTGCATATGCTAAATAGCACTACATGGTCTCCTGAAAATTTAATCTCTTGTTTTTATATTCAGCTCTGCTGCACCAGCACTGCTGGCTTTAATGTGGCAACATTAATCAGAGATTTTGAATAGCTTTACAATCAAATATATTTTATAATATTCACACGTATTCTTACGTGTAGTGTACTCATTAATCACTGACAAATTAAAAAGAATCTTGCGTAAAGAAGGACCAGTTTACTTACAAGTTCTGTAAATGTGTAGTTAGGAAATCCTTGCCGGATTTCCTTTTACCACTGAAAAGTAGTATTATTTGCGGCATTTTTTTTATACTGAAACAGAAATAAAACAAATCACTGAGGGCAAACAACAGGACACTTCTATTAAAAATAAATAAAGAATATTATGACAGGCTAACTTAAATAAACTTACCAAAATAAACCTACTGTTATAGTTGTATTGCACTTCGGTATTTAATTAATTCGTTTCACTTTCTTGCCAGCATAAAACACAAATAATTACTCACTTACTCAGGAAGACGACGTAGACGTAGAAGCACAGAATACTTTCATACTTTGTGTTGTGATAGACTGTTAGATCACAGCTGTTAGATAGACTGACGAAATCATAACTTATCGATGTCAGTGTCAATGTCAAAAAGTATTGACAGTATCCAGTGTGAAACTGATACCAGTGTGAAAATTTTATTATTAGCAACATAACCAATAAATCCTTACACCATTATAATCAAAGATTAAAAAAATTGCGAATTACATTATAAGTACATAAAATATAAATCGCCAGTTTTCAGTAATGTATCAACTTGAGAAGCGTACACAGTCCACGATAGATGGCGCATTATAAGGATTTAATGATTCGTTTTTGGTCACTGAACTTATTAGTTATTATTAACCACAACAAAAGCAGTTGACTAAATAAGAATTACTCAGATGTAAAATAACTAAGAAAACGATTTTTCGTGCAAACATTATTGCAGCGCGTCATCTTTGAGATGTAAATTGACATTTTATTGTCAGCCATTTGGTTACAAGTTGTTTAGTTAGGTAGATATATCGAGAGATGGCAGCACACGTGATCAGAACAGTACTTGATATATTCTTGTTTTAGGTATCATGTCCAAAAGAAAATTTTTACTTATTTAGAAAATATTATTCTAATGGCGTCCTCACTTATATTCTCTTTTCGTAAGGCAAGTGTAGATTGCCAATTAGTCAAGGAATTGTTTAGCTGCCTACATTATTAACGATAAAATATGCGAACCAAGGAAGGAAATCCCTAAATAATTAGTAGGTATACTCAATGACGTATTATATATATCTTAGGTAGGTTTATAAATAAAATATATTGTTAGTAACGTAGGTACCTACTGTTTTATTAATATCTCGTTGTTGGTAGGTATAGGAATTTCTTCTTGTTTGTTGAAATTTATAAACTCAGAACGGAGTTATCTAGTCAGATATATTCTATCTGTTTAGGGTACCTAGGTATCGTAACAGAAAATAAAATAGATAGGTAGGTACTTACCTACACTTTGACTCAGACAGTCCCCTTGTCTAAGTGATCGTGGCACCTAATAGATCGCCTTTTAATAGTTTCCGCTGTTTAAACTGTGACCTGCATCGTTCTACATTTTTGTTCCTATTCATAAGTCACAAAAGCCAAAAGGGGAGACTGGGGAGTAAATAGTCAGCAGCAGGCAGGTACCTACCTGTTTTCCATGATGATAGTAGTGTTCAGTGGAACGTTTTGTAAAGAGATAATCAATTCAAAGTGCATGCATGCGTGTAGCTTCCAAACCTAGTACTTACCTACTTAGATATAATATTCCAATGAGTCTTGTCTTCTATGGTGTAACCATCTATCGAATGCATCATCATACAAATGTCCGTATCTAGCAAATGAACTACGACGGTATTCAATAAAAATTATCAATATTGTTCATTACTAAACCAATATCCGTGACTAAGTGAATGAATACCTTCAATGGTATCTACCTCAACACATAGGTAGGTAGGTACCTACCTACCTACATAGCATCGCCCACGCTACGTTATTATTATACCCAACATAACATATAAGTATCTAACTATTAAATAAATTCGTGCCGACACGAAAAAAATGGCGTTATTTGAATGCCGGCCGATAATTTAAATGTAGCAACAACCGCTTTTAGCTTACAACCTTAATTGACTTAAAAATGCTTATCAATATGACGTATCAACAAAAACTTTTGATCGCAATACTCGTTTCATTAAATTGAACTTTAATTGCACGACATAAAAGTCAATGTTAAAAGTTAGCGGTCCGGACTTGTACTGTTTCGGAACAAGGGTAAAGTTGGAAGCACGATGCACGCTCACGACTTTCTGAACAACTCCGGACATGACATTCCACGTTTCGCTGTAGATTAGAACGGGACGGATAGCGACCTACCCGCTGAAAAAAACGAGACAAGCGACCACCGAGCAGTCCACGTGGACTGCTTAATATCAACACAGGAGCAACGACCAATAGAAAACGGTACCGCTAATGTATTTCTCACCTCCGCACTCACACCAAGGACAGCTGCCATTTGTACATTATTCATACGATTCTGAACTTTCTGTCGTAGAGTTACGGTTTTAAATCTGTTGCAGTGGTGAAGGCGTATTCCATTTTCGAAATGACTTATAAAAATGTGATGTTATGATTTTGGGTCATATTGCGAGGGTGTAGGGTACATTGTCGTGTTTGGAGTGTTCTGCGGTTCTTGAATTTAAAACGATTCCCAAGAACACGGGCGCAAGTTGGTGAAGGTTGGAGGAGGCCGCGGTGCAAACTGCATCGTCACAGCGAGCGCCCCCCGGCCCACCCCGGAGCTCTCCCGCCTTTATTGTAGGTTCAGTGTATGGCGCTGTGTGTGTACGTCTGTTCAGAGTAAACTGTTGTGCTGAGGCACGACGGCGACGTTTTCATAGCTCTCCGAGAGGTACATGCAGCCGCCAGCCGCTGCACTCAACGCTCGCAATATTTTGCTGTAGCAATATGCTATTTTTTTATTTTTTATAGCGTTTGACCAACTGAACAAAGGATTTTCGCATGAGGCAATTATATGGAAAATGGTTTGTACCTTGCTTGTTCACATTAAAAGTAACGACTATTTTAATGCACGAACATAAATATTTATTAAAAATAAATTCTAAGCGGGTGGAACCGCGAAACTGACGAAATGAAAATTAAATGATATGGTACCTACCTAGTAGGGTGAGGTAGGTACAGGTAGGTACATTCATCTAGGTACCTACGTAACAAATTTGAGAAAACAATTTTCCAATCAACCGATACAGGTATTAATCAACTGAATATAATAAAATTTCGAACTCTTCAAAATAGGTAGGTACCTACATTCCTCACATATTACCACCACTCGCCCGAATCGGGCAACTTTTTACGAAAAACAAAATAACGAAATTCAAATCAAAATTCGTTCTTAGAAACAAATCGACTCTTTAAAAGCTCTTTCACGATTACGTTTTTGATTCAATGGAAAGGGGATCTTTTGTCGACGGCAGGCACACCCGGAAATATTACGTTCGGAGTGGTTCAGATGTGCCTGCTTCCCCCCGACCCCAATGATGTCTTCACTCATGCATTGAACACAAAAATACGAATATGAACAAACACAACACCGAATTAAAAATATAAGTTGCCATCCAGGGGCCCGATTCTGTAAAATACTAACTTGTCAATCGTGTGTCGGTAGTGTGTCAGTAGTGTCTCAATAGAATAGTCATTGACATTTGGCATTCTACAAGTTATTTATTGGTCATTAACTTGCCACTGTGGTGCCATTGAAACGCCACAGTAAGACTATTAATACTATTGGTAGTCTGTAATATTTTTAAGTGTATTTGACACTTGTGTCTATCGTGTTTGAATAGTATTTTGGCCATCGAACCGCCATTATGAAGCCATCGAACAACGACACCTCTTTCCGCTATTGTTGATTTGGTTCAATTTGTTTATTTTTTTTAATTTAAAATAAAGTGTGCATGTAAAAAGGTGTGGAATAAAATTAGTCGTCATGAATAGAAATTCACACCAACACCTCGATTTCAAGTGCAAAAACTACTGTATCTTTTTTTTTTCAATTGCTTATATCTCGAAAATGGTGTGTCCTATCGCAAAAATAATGAAAATTTCGACCCCCTTTAGGAAACCCATAAACCCCTAAAACTCAACATGTAGGTAATAATTTTTTATATTTTCCATACAAAAAGTGAAAAATTCCTTAAAAAACACTGCAAATCCACACCATGCGCGCCTGCGGCTCTAAAAAAAAATTCACGGGATAGGGCAAACAAGTACTTACCACGTGTCGACGAGTCGCGATTGTCAAATTCCATTTTAGTTGTGTCAAAATTATTTTTAAATTTAGAGAATTTTTATGCAGATGGTAGATTTTTGTTAGCAACACTGAAAACTATTGTACTGCCACACTATCGACATACAATCGACACACTACTGAGACACCACTGAAACTTGTAGAATACCAAATGTCAATGACTATTCTATTGAGACACCACTGACACACTACCGACACACGATTGACAAGTTAGTTATTTTACAGAATCGGGCCCCAGTTCTTCTCTATAAAATAAAATTGTTACCCTACTATAATTTTTCATTAATGTAGATATTGCTTTATGGTATTAACACGGTTGTAGGTATGTACCTGTTAGCTCAACAATTAATTATTCTAAATGTAGCATTATATTTGAATAAATAATTAACATCAATACATCGAGATATAAGTACTACGTTAGTACTTATATCTCGATGCATCAATATTAATTACAGTAGTTAGGAGGACGCACATCCTGTCGCAATAAAAATAATTTAGACAGACACGACGCATCGTCTCACTGTCGGACGTAGTAATTATTATTTTTTGTAGGCAAAGGCAATAGGTGTACGCGTCAATTGGCTCATTCTCATAAATTGATTAAACAGCCCCACCGCAGCGCCCCGCAGCGCTTCATCATACAAACTCGCTCGCGCGTACATTATTGTCAAGTGAGTTTCTTGAAAGTCTTGAAACACTTCAAACGCCTCGACTAATAGCTACCGACGACGACGTTCGACATTGGAAGGTTTTTATAAATTATATAAGTACAGAGAAAACGATATCACTGTGTTGATAAAGCGTTCACCGCTTTATTTGAGCTAATATTTGATTTATAGAAGAAGTTATTAGTCTGGGCCGGCCGCCCCCTCGGGAAAAAAAAACTGCAGAACTGTTGGTCTCAGTGCTGTGAATGCTTTTAGTGTTTTTTTTTATTTATGGCCCTGTGACTTATGCGAGTCACAATGGAAGACAAAAATAAGTAGGCTGCTGAGATAACGATAGAGGGGATTAGGGACACAAAAACACTAGTCTTATATAGTAAGTACTTATACCTTTATAGACATGCTGAAAGGAAATGCCAGGTAGATACCAAGTATCTCTTTAACTCATTTACTTGAGTGAGTGTAAGGCGAGGAGAAAGTAAAATGTAAGTAATCATGTAGGAATCCTGAATTGATAGGCGACATGATTATCGGTATCACGTCATCCGTCATTCATAAATAACACTAAGCGAGGTTGAGTGCGGGCCCGACACGGCCCGATGCGATGGTGACCGAGCCCGGCACCGCACGACACTCTCGCATTACTCAACACAAACAAAAAGGGAATAAATGCTGGAATAAAATACTTTTAATTTCCCCGGGCGCCGCTAATCGGGCCGCGTCGATGGAGGGCGCCAAATCGCCCTTTTTATTTTACTGTATGAACGCAAATCCGGCGGGAAAACGGCGTTAGGCGAGAGGGGGTGCGGGCGGGCGAGGCAGGGGGGTGGTGCGGTCACGCGCTCGGAATTAGCGGTCCGGGGGCCGCCGCGCGCCCCGCACTTGACCCGCGCGAGGTGTCACCGAGCACGTTACCTACCCGCAAAAAATAGGGGGTGAGCCGCGCACTGCCGACCAGAGCTGGGAGGTACCGCACGGATTTTGTTTTTATTTTTTTATGATTTCGATTCGATAGAACACCGATAGGTACCTACCTACAGGAGTCGATTGGGAAAATAAAACAAAAGCTCACAGCGACCTACCTAAAATGTTTTATACATTGTTAGTTTCGTCCGCCGCCACATACCTAGCTACAGCTCGCCATAAAACTTGGAGCCATGTATCCGGTGGGTGCGAGGGCGACGCAAGCCACTAATTGACTCACAAACAACCCATAGAGACCGCAAATACTGAGATATTACAGCTCCACTACCAAACAATGAGTCACATTGTGTCATTTATCGAACTGTTTTGTAAATTATATTAAAGATTTCCTTCCTTGTACTGATAATGTAGCTAAAATAGGAAGCCGCAGTCTGCGTTCGGTATTAATTAGTGCAGTTAGTCAGTTACCTGTTTACGTATTGTAGTAATATAACCTACTTTAACTAACTGGCGGGATAATTAGGAAAAAAGGAAATAACAAAATACAAATACCTACCTAATACTGCTACCATGCGATGGTCTTGCATACCTACCTAATTATTCAGATTTTTCCCCTTAACAATAACGTTCAGGTACCTAGGTAGTTATTCTTCTTACACTTAGAACGCTAATATAATGGCATCATCATTAATGAAAGCATTAAGCAACTATAGAGTTATAGAATGTAGCAGGTACGTAGGTACCGCTGGCGTCGCGTAAATAGGTACTTAGGTACGTTTAAAGTTTATTGCACGTGTAAGTGATTCAGCAACATGTCCATAGTTGAGAGGCGCCCGCGTCAAGTGCGATCGCGCGACCCCACAAGAGATGTCGCTGCTCGCTACTCGCTAAGGATCGCGCGGTCTTCAGCCGGCAGTAAAAATACGTGCGGGTATTTCCTGTGCCGCGACAGCCTCGGCTGGGGAGAGGCGGGGGCGATAAATAACTCAGTTTGCGGCCGGAGGGGCCGGGGGTGAGGCGGGGTGTTATTTGTAGGGCTCGCGTGTGAATTATTCGTGGGTTCACGCGCGCTGTTTGCCCGCCGTCTTGTGGAGAGGCGCGCCGACCCTCGTTAATGAAATTTCATATCGTTCCCGCGACGCGTTCCATTGTAGCTGCACATCACTATTGAACCTAGCGGATTGTTACACTTGACTGCTCATAATGAGTAGGTCTACCTCATTGTTATTTGACAATACGTTACCTACATTAGTAGGTGGCGGTATATAACGGTGGTTTACCAACTAGGTAAAGCTAATCAATAACTTTTGAGTCTGAAGTCTGAAACTAACATTAACGAACGCATTACGCATCACCCGTCCGGTGATTAATTATTCCCCATTACCAATTTAAGTAGCAAAAACTGCTTGTTAGGCTCACTGTCCACTGAGGCGTATCGCTATACATTTCGTGTTCGTGCTGATAAGTAATAAAGATTATGTAAAGCAATAAGTGTTTTTCGTCGTGGCTGGGCGTCGCGTCGGTGTAACGTAATCAGACGACCCTTTATTGTGTGAATGCGTCGGTCCGGACTCCGGACTCCGGAGCAGCTGTCGCAATGTTTAGAATATTAATAGGTAGCCTTTGGCTTGTAGTTAGCCGCGTATCGTCGTACCTAGTAAGGCGGTAACTATCAATTTACCTAATTTAGACTGCACCGGTCGGTCGCCGCGGCGAGGATTCTCGACTATGTAGATATAGGTGCTCGTAAATTGTTGTTTATTTAATTAAATGTTAACTGCTAATCTACGCATCGCAGTCGCGCCATTAACTTGTCTTGAATGTGGAAGATGAGTGGCTTGGGACTTGGGACACTAATGTGTGACTTACTAATTACGTGGCTAGGGTTTGACTCTATTTTAACTACGTAGGTATACACTAGCGAAACTCCGCAGGCGTGATGGGTATCGATGTCTAAACAACAGATAAAACGAAAAAAAGAAGTAAGTAGGTACCTATATGACGATATCTTTTTTGAGGCGAACGACCGCTGATGGTGTTAAAAAAAAAAAAATTAAGTATATCCTTTTTGTTTTAATTTGACTCTGTATACCTACATAGTTAAAATAGAGTCAAACCCTGAGCACTTATCTTACTGTACCTCAAACCATATACTTACAGAATAATGAAGTTGTACCTACAACCAACCAAATTGTTGCCCAATTACAAAACAAAATGTGTTAATTGATCAATGCCGAGAGGTGTCGCCGTTAATAGTTAACAAGTGTGATAGAACGGCCAATTGTTTTCATCGCACTATGAATTATGGTAACATTACACTCTAATTAACTATTGTATTGAACACGTATCATCTGCCTAGCATACCCACATGTTTATACCGTAATGTTTTACACAGAGATGTCAATAATTTAAAAGTGTGATTAAAATTATGATCTTTGTAACCGACATTGTAATTGCATTGTGGTTTAAGTAAGTAATATCATTGCACCTGTTACCGACTCCACCTCTACTGGAAACTGTTATGCGTCACTGTTCATTCTCTAGTGTGCACATGTGGGAAGAAGTAGGTACTAAGGTACTTATAAAAAGGATATGAATATTAGGAGTGTTTCTTAGCTTATTATCTTAGCAATACCTACCTAGTCCGTCAGACAATGTGCACGATGTACTCAGTTGCATGTCTTGTTGTTTTAACAACAACATGCAGACGTCAAATATTTAAACTGTTGCACTAACCTAAAAATATTTTTTAAATAAATTTTAGTCGTATAGGAGTTGTATAAGTTCTGTAGGTATAAGCTTTCACGTCTATAGGAGCGTTATAAAACTTAAAGTCGTACAAGATTTTTTAAAAGGAGCTATTATAAAATCAATTCTTAAACAAAAAAAATGCGTATGTGGTTTTAATATAACCACTATGCACACAACACACACGCTACATGCTGTCTACGCACCAACTAAAATTATTTTTAAATAGGTAATTTTTTGGCGCATATGAATTGTATAAGAGCTGTATTAACGATAACGGCTATAAGAGCGTTATAGAACTAGAAGTCGTATTAAAAGAGCCTACTTATATGTGACTTTTAAATAGCTGCTATACACTACGGACTACCTAGTACCTACTAGTAACTAGGTACATGTTGTTAACAGCTTAAAAGTGAACGTGAAACATAATTTCTGCTACTAGAGTTATAACATCAACACAACAGTGTAGATCGTGTAAGTGCTGTGTAGATACGCGAGTGTTTCTTAGCGATAGTCCGGCGGACAATATGTGCGATTGACACAGTTGCGCTGTGCTCTGTTCACAACATGTGTTACTTATTACTGGGCCGCATCACTTGTGGCACTGGCCATGTGCATGTTTTGTTAGTACGTCTGCGTAGGTACTGTGGATTACATCGATGAGACTATTGACATTAATACTAGTCCAGTAACTGATAGCTACCTACTGCAATTATTTATTGTGTTTTGTTAAAGAAAACGGATTAAAAGTAAGTAATAAGTTAGTGGTCATTATAATTATACCTAACTGATAATGCCAATGTCAAATTACACGGCTAAGCCGATTTCTAATACCTACATAAAAACAATACAATCCTCTGTACACCTACCTACTACCTCATAATAACATGATTTAATATTATCTGAGTGCTCATATCGAACATGCTTATTTTATCTACTTACATTCGAGATATTTTGACGCAGTTTTTATACGCAACCATATCTTGTAAATCGATAAGTAGAGTACACCTCAAACGAAGTAGCTAACCCGTATCTAAATTACACTTTTATAAAAAATCCTTGACCTTTTTGAGTAGGTACCTACGATTCTTCTTAAATTATTACAAATCAGAGGATATACAAATAATACAAAAGATTTGAGAGCTAAGGCAGTTCTTAGAATATTTTACCTGAATCCTAAAATTGATAGCATGGAATGTCACAGACAATAGGCGTCTGGCATAGGCTGATTTTCGGGGAATCAATGCTGCTAAAAGCTGATGAATTTGTACGACTTTCCTGTATAGTTCGAAAACCAATTGTGAAACTGAGCCGTGAAAATACTTCTTTTGCAGCAATAAGTGTTATTAAAACTGTCGTTAAGTCATTAATCATACCTTTACAACTAACCACGTCTCTTTCGTGTCAGTTTAACTTAGACCCCCCAGTAATCAAAACTGAAAAACAAACAGACTAGTAACAGGCCACGCGGCCGTTTCGAAGTGGGCGCGTTACAGAACATCAGTAACAGATGTCGCTCGCGTAAACAAATATGCTATTATTGCGCGCCGATTCGTCACACCTCCACCACGCCACGCCGCCGCCGGAGCGAATTACCAAACGCTTATCATTTCCTATTTATTCATGTTATAAATCAAATACCCTACACTCGTTACTACATACATTCGCACCTACATTATTTAATTTGGAAATATCTTCAGGTATTACTAACGCTATCTAAATGAAAGTAGGTATAGGTATGCCCGTTTATCAAAACGAGAAATCTTGAAATTTTATCTGTTAGTATAAGGTGTCAAATTAGAGATAATAAAATACTTAAATATTTTATCTAAGTAGGTAAATATTTCTGGGAAAGTACGGAATTGAAACACCGGAAAATAATTAATGAAGATGTTAAAGTTTGTATAATTACAAACTTTACAGGTAGGCCTAATGGTAGTAGCAGTTACCTACTTAAAGTATCTAGTCAGATTTCCCTTTATTAAATTCATAATTTAAAGTCTTGGTCTTGATTCGAGTATGCCTGTTCTCGACATCCCTACAACTGTCAACTAGGCAATTTGTGAACATCGTACTTAAATGTAGTATGAACTCACAGAATGGTTAATTGTTATCCTTATTATTTTTAATGCTATATTAAATTGCTAGCTACAGTTATAAAGAAATTTACCAGGTCATTAGCAGACTTTAAAACATTTCAGAAGAAAAATTAATTTCAAAAGTTCGTCTCAACTTTTAAAAGGTAGAGTAGGGTGGGCATTCTCGTCTTAGGTACCTTCAGATAAAAAAAAGAAAGTTCGTCTGGATACGGGTGGTTTGTTATTATTGGTGACACATGACATGACGGATGTATGTCGATGTTGGAATAGCTACTGAATGAGCTGGAGAGTAGAGTGAGATCGCTGGTCGCTAGCACGCTGTGGTCGCGGGCAGAGGGCGCGCGGCAGCGGGCAGCGGGTCGCGGCGACTGGGTCAGTGCTGTGTCGCCGGCTGTAATCATTCTAATTCAATTTGTGCGGACGTCGCCACCGCCCGCGCGCCACCCGACCGCTTTGTTTACATTACACCGAGCCGCGGCTGCCACTCCACAGCGCCTCGATTAAGGACAAATCAATAAGGCAGCCGATACCGAGCGAGTTTAATAGAGTGAGCGAGTCGAGTCGAGCGCCCTCATTACCCCCGCAATTAGCGCACGGCGCGCTCCCGCCGACGACGACGCACCCCGCGCGAAAAACGAATAAAAAGAGCTGCCCTCAAAATGGCCGCCGCCTCCCCCCCGACCACCCGCCGGCCCCCGCGCCGCTTCGTGATTGCATCCCCGCAGCTCTTATAAATATGGCCGTATTCCTCCCGCCTTTACTGATTGCCCGTATACCCCCCGGCCTCCCCCCGCGACCGCGCCGCCGGCGTCTGAATAGATAAACGAGTCCACGTGGACTGTAGCTCTTATAAAAATCGACTCGGCCAATGGAGCGCGTTCCGCGCACTACTCCAGCCAACTGCGGCGCCGGAAAGCGTGTAACCCCGCCCTTAATAAGCGATCTCGGCGCAACAGCCAATCGCAATCGCGGATTCGTCAAGTTCTACTCACCGACGACGAAGCGGTCCACGTGGACTGACGCACACACGGACGCGCGTATAATACCTCGAGTGGAAATAGCTATGACGGCGAAATGTGCGACAGCGAAAAAATAAAATGCGGTCGGTCGGTGCGGAGCGAGCGAGTGGGTGTAAACAGGGGATATTTCGGTGCGGCTCGTTCATTATTATTGAATGCGCGGCGCTAATGGCCAGGCGCGGGTCGCGACACAACGCCTTGCTCACCAGGTGACGACCTCGCTACCGGTACTAACACACCTAGAGCGCGGGTTGACAGGGACGTACCTACGAATATGCCTGACAAAATATTTGGAAAATGACAAATAAAAGAGCAGATCCTATTATCCTACTTCCCCGTACCTACCCGTTTAATAAACCACGCTGCAAAACCTAAAGTACTCTCGAAAACAAAACATCAATTCAAGAGATCCGTACAAAGCTAATTCGTATTCAACAAAAAAATAATCAATACAGAAAATCAGGCAACAAAAGCGTCGACATTAAAAGCACAATAAGACGGCTGAGACAGGCAGTCATACATAAGTATAGGCGCGGCAAGCGACCTCCATCGGATAAGGCGAGCTTGTCCGGTAGCTGGCGAGCCACACTTCGTGTAAAAAATAACTACGTACGTACATACCTGCACACCGCCACAGCACAGCTGACAGGGCTGCCAGATTTTTCTGACGAAAACCTGTCTGCGTGAAAGGTTTAAACCATGTGGTAAGCGGGCAAAGATAAGTCTACATTGCACTTTTATACGATAAATAGTACCGAACTTGGCAAAAGCTTGGCTAATGTTCGTCTTGTATAAACTGAAATTATGAATTCCGCACCAGCTTTCGTTTAAGTCCGTATTAAAGCTCAGATGATGGAAGTCCGGTTTCGAGTAATTTTTCTCAGCACATCCGGGCGTAAAGTAGCCATGACATTTGACAGCCCTAAGCTTCCTTGCAGACTTGTAATGTAACTGTTATTTTCTTTTATGTTTTGGACACTAACACTTGCCTATCTAGCTAATGTCCACTTGTGAAGTGGTTCCGTGGCTGCATAGATAAATGATTAATGCGGTAACTCCTATCTGGAACTGAGTAATTGCCTGTTCTTTTCGAGTTGATATAACGCTATCTAGAATCTGGATCGATGACTAAGTACGTGGTTCGCCACGTAAGTTGATACCCCAAGCAGTGATACTGTGTTATGCAGCATTCGAGAAAACATTCCTTCAAATAATGTGGTTGTGATTGGTTCTATAAAGGTTATACTAGTTTTTGAACAGCTTTATCGTTTCTCCTTCTTTGGTTATAATGTAATAATGCCTTAATTTTTATTTAAAGGTATCAATAATTATTTTAAGGTAACTACTTAATGTTTTTTTATCCACCCCTAGCATTAGAGAAAGGAATAAGTATCCAAAGGTCGCCATGACGCAGTTATAAGTATATTTTAAACTTTTTTTGTTTTATAAAGGTGTTGTAACTTTGCGTGCTGTATTTTAAGGCAATAAAAGTTAAAAGTTTTACTGGCTTGACTTGCAGTTGTAAGAAGTATGTTTGATTTCATGTGACAAGTTGTTGCAAGTGTTGCAACTACAAAACATAGTGTTTTGCAGCGTGTATATTAGGTAAACAACGTCGTTTACCTATAGATCTCGATTTCATTAGTTAAATAAAATATCTGGGTAATTATTGCGGATTATAGGGGACTCTACATCAACGTGCTATTACCTTAAATAATATAATATCCCTTGGTGCCCGTACGCAAAATACGCGCATTGACGTGGAGTTGCGGATACCAGCCCGTATTACCTACCTACCTATATCCCTTGGTGGTACTGGTATAAATATAAACAGAAGTTAACGGGTAGGGACGCGTCTTCGAACAACCAGCTACTAGGCATCCTCATTTTAATACCCGTTTAAGTTATGGTTACGTCTTTTATCTCTTAATTAATAGCAAAACCATTCACAGCAATCTCCGGCTATCTAAACTAGCCACATATCGTCGGATCGCTTTGATAACTGTCCATTGATATCATCGTTCGATGTAATTAAATAATATCCGGTTCAAACTGGCGATGTATGCGTAATTTTGGCGGGTGGCGAGTCACCGTCGGTGTACATGTGGGTAGTTATCACAATGAGTAGATGTGTCAATCATTGCGCGGTCCATGAGTGCGCGGGCGGCGCGGGTGGCGGGGCGGGGGGTGGGGGGGCAGTGTAAGTGCGATATTTACGTTCATTGTTGGCAACTGACGGCTTTACGATACGGAACCATTATGCAGACGACTGACAGTGATTTAAATTCGCGTAGATGGCGAGCCAGCGATGCCAATGACATGAGTCGCCAAGAAGTTTTGGCTCGTATAACTGGGCGAATGTATGGTGTATCAGTTACATAACCACTAATGGTGTATTCATAAACTACAGACAGCTTTTGCCCTCGTTTTTACTGGGTACTTAGTTGAACGACGGTTCAATGTTCACCCTCTTTTGTAGAGGATCAAATCAAAGCTCGATATCATTATCAGTCAACGGCACGGTATAGCTATCTCTATTGTAATAGCAATAGAGTTCGAAATAAAATGCCACAACCGCAATTCGACATTAATAAACGCTAAAAGACTATAATGAGTATTTGTCTCAATTGATTGTATCATTGACAGATAAATACAGTATCAATTTATTTTTCTACATTAAATATAAAACGTAGGTTAAAAGCTTGGCGATTGAGGCTTGGCGATAAATTGGATTTATTGATTAAACTGTCGTTTTTGCCCATGGCCAACAATCGAAATAAATAATTACAGGTATTATGGACAATCGACACGATAAAACAGCTGCGAAGAATCTCATAATATTTTCTGCCTTATAACAAAAAAATAACACTGATTTCACATACATGTAAAGAACACTGATGTAACATAAACATTCGAGAATGACCAATACATAACAAAGCAAACAAAAGTAAGTAGATATTGATACCTTTTACATCCTCTTATTCGTTTGAAATAGAACAGAATATGTGTAAGTACACTGTGTACAGTCAGCACCCTGCAGCAAAGGTCAATGTCAATATTATAAATGGGAGATTATGCAAAATCAATAAACATCGCATAAGTATTAAGAGTTCAATAACTAACCATCCACTAATATTATCTTTTCCATCGTAATTTTCAACAAAACTTCAATAATGAGCAAGTTTTCATTCACAAACACTTGCAACGTTGTACTTTGTACAGTACCAACACTTTCGAAACGTTGTTTGAGTTCTATATTGAGCACTTAGTCAAGTTAGTGACTGTACTCCACGAGTACTTACATGCGTTGTGTAATGAGTAATAAAGAGTTTTATTTTATTGTCAATCAACACTTGAGTGTGGAGCGTATTTAATTATGGCGGCTGTTCGCACCTATATTAATATCAAGTAGGTGCTTGTACGGTGATAGTAAATCTAACGTTACCTAATCAATTGATCGTAAGTCTGGGCTGTTAAAATGGGTGCCGCGTTGTCTATTATTAAGTAGTAATTACTTCTTTTTTATCCACGCTGAATCAATTGTTATCTACCTAAGTACCGAAAAAACAATATTTCTGATTTTAGAAGGTCTTGTAAGTTTGTAGTATAGAAATATTTCACGACCGTTGAGTGAGAGGTCTCAAAAAGTCAGCTTGTTGGTTATAAAGCATACTTTTGTAGTACCCCTACATCTCACGGAGAAAGTTGAGATCAGACTGTGTTATCAGATTACCCGAGACATTAAATGGAGAGTATTGGAAAGACAATGGCACTAAACTTGATTCCGTGAAACTGTCAAGACTCACGGAGCTCAGGAACGTTTGCAATGGCTAAGCCATTATCGATAGGCGAGGGCGACATGGCTTGACATGATTCTATAACGAGGGATGCACGTAAGCTACAAATTGAGCCTAACGGCTTGTGAAGAGAGATAGTTTCTAAAGAACAAACTACAATTATTATCTAAAAGAAGCTCTTATAAACCATTTATAAAGCCAGTTTTTCGACGCCAATTCTTCAAATTGTTACAAAAAAGTGTTCAACTTGTTATCAAGGGTCGATGTTGAAAGCCGTATCTACGTTTTAATAACAATTAACCTTTCTGTCTGCGTTCGCACAAAAGCTTGTTTTCACAAAAGCTCCTTTTGTTGTAGTATCTGTTAAGTACTCGTACCTAGGCGGGCGCAGCCAGACGTGCGCTATCTAGTCATCAGATTCCCTTTTACGTCGGTGTGATTTTGAAAAACCATGATTCACGCCACCAGACCACGCAAAAGTAAATAAACTGAGATATCTAAAGAGCCGATCGCATGCAATTCCAACTGCAGCCATTAAATATTAATTCCCGAGCAAAAACCCGAGCTTGGAGCGAGACAGAATCCGAACCTTCTGGGAAACCGAATGGCTTTTTAAAAAAAGTAGTCGCTTTTACGCGACACAATGGCCGGTTATACAACTAATTGTTCGCGCCGGTTAATTATGCAGTTTGTTTTGTTTGTTCGGGCGCTGCGGCCGGCTTGCAGCGCCGCGCCGCGTGTCGCCGCGTCCTGCCCGCGCACTGATAACGCAAGTTTGCATTGACCGCTGTCTAGCCAATTAATCCACCGTTGTTTATGTTGTCCCGTAACGAAGTCAATGTTTGAAGTGCTGCCTCTTGGTCTTGGTGAAACAATGTTATAAAAACATGGACACGATTACTGAAATTCCAATGCGTTCCAATTGACGTTTTGAACCCAGAGGCATTCCTATTAATTTAAAATAAAGGCGCACAATACGTAGGCGTTATGTTCTTTTTATCGACTACTACCAAACTACATTACCTACACGAACGTTTTCAAACTTATATAGAAGCTCAAAACTTTCGAATTAGGGTTAAACAATCTCGATTGTAGGTGTTTATTACAGTCATCAAGTGTGTAAATTAAATGGACAAGAAAATAACGGGTCGATTAAGCGGGCCTTCCTAATTAATTAAGGCTTATCTTGCACGATGCGATCAGCGTTAAAGCAATGGGATCGTAAAAATTTTGTTTGAGTCAGGTAGGGAGATAAGGCGATGTAGCGCGGGGGCGGCGCGATGTCGCGCGATACCGCTTGATTGTTATTTATCCATTATCGGCGGATCGCGGCCGCCTGCGCGGGAGCCTGTATCGCCTCCATCTCGCCGCTAGGAGATAAATAACCATGTCTATTACAAGTTACGGCGCTCCGAGTACATCGTGGCGGCTTTTTTTTACCAATAAATATGAGATAGCTATATGTATTTCTTGTGATATATCATACGTTAAAACGGATTAAGCTTTCGCATAAATAAAAATATCCGAGAAAGCGCTCAGATCTCACAATTTAGCAGATGTGATCGATCATTTGATTGTGTTTTTGTAAAAGAAGTCCCCTACCAGCCTTACCTACTCGAACGGAAACGGTTGTTTTTAGGAAGGGAAGTCCTGTCCCCAAAGTAATGGATTTCTCTCGCTGCGTATTTAAGTGAAATAAATGATGCAAATCTTTTCATTATTTTTAAAGAAACAAAATAGATTTTTAAAAGCTTAGATTGTGATAATAAAAATAAACAAGCTCGCAACTCACAAGCTGTATAAAGAAATGGTCTTATTGTAGCTGTATAAAAAATAATACAGGCAATATAACAATGAAACCTTCTTTAACGGAGATAAATAGATAAATGAGTCAAAGCGCAGCTAGCGCAGGTAGGTAAAGTGATGGGTGTACGTAAAATGCCTCGTCCATTGTTAGCTCACATCGTTGACGCGACATGTGGCCGCCGAGCGACGGACAAAACGACCGATTCCAAATAAGAATTAAAAATAAACTGCTAAGGGTTGTGGCCTCGTAAACGTGCCTGGTTCGGTACGTTTATTCAGGCTTTTATTTAATTGACTCCTCTTGTGAGTTCAGTGAAATCTAGCTTTTTAGTTTTACAGACTCCGTTTTGTTTCCACACAGAACACTAATTATAACCGTTTCTAAGTTATCAAAAAACGTTTAAAGTTTTGTTTGACTTTGCCATGTAATGAGTGAGCGATATTGGCAAGATCTGTATGCTTAAGTTCTGTTTAATGTTATAGTACCCACTCACATCAACCACTTGATTTAATGATAAGTACTCTGCATCGTATAATGACCCCGACTGTCTCAAAAGTTAAATGCCATTTTTTCAGCGCAATGAAAGAATAACGAGTTCGGCGGTGGGCGTAAAAAATCTTGGCAAATTTTTCGAGGGTGCTCGACAGTGGGACTCTAGCACGAAACAAAACGAGCTCGCGTTGCGGTTTGCTCGTTTTTTTTGTCGCGGCTCGTTACTTTGCTCGTGTGCGCTGCGGAAATCACCAACAACGTTCTAGTAGCGGGTAGTAGCACCCACTGCCACGTGAACATGAAATGTCGCATTAACTCATCAAGTCATCATCCTTCCATGCCTTTCACGAAGTTAGTATGCTGGGATTTTCTAGTGTTCATGCAGATGCGGGTGAGTATTTGTATAGGTAGGTATTTTATCAAAGGTGCTCATTTCTGTGCTCAGTTAAACAGGTAAAACGAATTCCATTATACATATTTGTATGACAACCTGACTTAATGACACGCTCCGTCACGCGAAGGCGAGGGAAATAACAAAAATCTATATAAAGGAAAGCCTCCGATAAATCCCTGGTGTGCAAAGAACGATAATCCACGCAAGGTTTTCTTACTTAATTTAGAAGATTGATCGATCTGCGCTGCGCGGCAACTTTTTAAGCAGACTCCCCTCAAATATGACGCATAACTGGTAAGTAGAAGTATCGCCAAAGTTGGAGCAACCCCACACCTCGGTGAATTAAAACATGTGACTTAGCTCGCTCCCACAACCAACTACTTACTCACTACCAACTTGACAGATGACGTGTTAACTGGTAGGTACTCGGGACGAAGTTAGGGTGACGCTTAAGTCTTACAGGATTGAATGCGGGCGATTTAACTTCACTTGCTGGGTAGGAATTGTTTTCGCGCCTGATTTCTTTAACCAACACCCATGACGGACAAGATATTTACATCAAAGATTTCTGCAACACATTTCCAAAGAAAAAAAATGCGTTTATTTGCGGCAAACCTGACGCAGCGAAAAACACATAACCTCCTTTTTTTAAGTCGGTAAAAAGAACAAGTTGGGGGAAAATATGCGTCACATGTCACATCCACCCAAAACGGCCATCGTTCAGCATAATGCTACGACTCTATACGAGAGAGCCCCAGCGCTGGTTTTCAGCGACAGCCGGCGTTGACGTGATGACATCAACCGGTGCAGTATACGATAAGATATAAATAGCATATTAAAGAAATAAAAACAAAATAAATAGACAATACCTAGTTCCAAAAAGAAGTAGAAAGATATCCCAAAACAATTTTATGTCATGCACTCCGCTACACGTCCGTGCAAATAAACCACTTCACTTTCAACATTTGTTTACCCCTTAAATGCGAAAAAATAGATTCGTCCCAGTTTCAGAGCTGTAACTGACAGTGGACAGCGTTATGCATTTTCACATCTAGATTTGGAAAATTAACTAGACTGGACTGGACATCGGAAATAACTGACCTTTTCGTTTTGGTAAAACAGAAATAAATATTGAGACTTCCGGAAACTCTGACTCGGTCAGGGTTAATGGCGATGCGAAAATATGTACAATTTATATCTGCATAAATTCGTAATAAACTAATAACTATAAACATCATCGTAAATAATGACGTACGCATAAGACACATTACTCAGGAATGATTTACGTGGAAGTTGTTTTATTTTTTCCATATGGTTAATGACGCCAAGCCGGTGACCGCAATAACTAATCTTTTTACTCAATGGCGAGGAAATAATAACTAAAAAGTGTTGATGATCTAAGCCATTTTTTCCTTCTTCGTCTTCATGCAATTGCTACAGGAGTGTGTTGTGAAAATTGTAAACCACTCGAAGTGTGCTTTTCACAAGGCAAGAGATTAATGAAAAAACTATTGGAGTTGATTTTTTTGACATTTAGAACTATTGAAACTACATGCACCGCTATTTGACAATACACGATAATTGACAATTCTTTTGACGGCATCGCGCTATCTTGAAGCTGGCACGTCTCCATAAACACTTATTTGAATTATACAAAACAATATTTTAATATTATAATGGTAACAAATTGAGTATAAACATTACATAAGTAAACAAAGAAAATCTCAGCTTTGAGAAGTGTTGCAATAAAAACTAAAGCTGTATTATTGCGAGCGTGTGTGGTGGCGATGGCGAGCGGAATAAAATGTAACTTAACGTGCCGGCCGCGCTCCGTCACAAAAACCGCATCGTATGCACCGCTCGGAATGCGTTGAATAAACATAAAGCATAGCTAACTACGGCTCACTTGCCTACATACATACACACACTCCTTTTTATTCATTAACCTTTTTTATAAAAACAAATGCCAACAATATCCCATTGTGAAGTGTTCAGAATGTTCGGATAGATTAATTAACTTCTAGAGGTTATTTTTTTCTGCACTGCATTGTACCCGTGAATAATGGCCGTAGGTACTATAATAATTTTAGTGCTAATTTATATTTATTTAATTTGCATTTTTTGTTGGCTACTTCTATAACTAATATCTTCCAGCAATGTCAAGAATACAGACTTCTTGAAGGTAAAATAAGTGAGAACAAGTTTTACAAGTATTTTATGAACAGTTCGAGATAAGAAAGTACTTACCTACCTACTTAATTTATTTAACAGACATGTTTTTATTGATATGTTACTCATGGAGTCATGGCCACACTGTCGCATTCATACATGAGTCTGTCTGGGGCTCAGGGTACACACATAAGGGCTCTTTACTTATCGTTCTATTTGAAAGTCTTATAATTTATTTGTTCAAATCAAAAAGACAACAATTTAATAGTATGGTGATACACTTTATGGCACTTGTTTCTATAAACAGATTGAACATAATAATGAGCAGCTTTTCACAAACAATAGAACATAATTTAATATTCCTACTTAGTCTGCATAAATACAGCTATTTCTTTTTAGTAAGATGCGTTGTTGCTTTTAAGAAGTGCTATAATTCCAGTCATGGAAAATGTCTCATGGGAGGCACAGGAAATTGTTGCATTTATGAGTAGTTAGTTACAAACTATCATCGTACAAGCAGAATGACTCATCAAGTCATCAAATTGACGCTTCATTGGAACGGTCTATCTGTTAGCTCTGCAACAGTACAATAGAACCGTTATACAACTGTTTATCAGCTAAATTCACCGCACATTGAGGAACAAGCTCCGACTGTTTCTACTACTGTTAATTATTCCTGGGTTGTCAACATAATAATGACCGATTGGCGTCTTTACACGCGATACAGGGTGCTGCTTAAACGACTCTCATTTTGGTCACGAAAGTATAGCACGGAATTTTAGAGCCATTTCATTATTTCGTGGCAATGCGGCCATAGCGATAAAATTGTTGATAATGCCATAAACATAATTTAATATGTTTACTGTTATATTTATTTGTAGGACTTGTAGGTCACTTTTTATGAAACTACTTGTGCTGTTAATTTTTAGACGGTTGATACCTATGGAAGTGCCGTTCGTCCAGCAGCGGACGACATTGTTACCATCGCAGGTAGGACATGGATGAGGCTGGCACATGGGCGTGGGGATTGGCACATGAAAAGAGAGGCCAATGTCCAGCAGTGGGTGAAGTCGGGATGTGGATGATGATGATGATACCTATGTCTTGCCACTCCAACCAGCAGGCTCAACCAGGCAGGTAGAGACCTGCCTGGTTGGCCTTTTTGGTAGTTAGCACTCTGGGTACCTTGAAATCCTTGTATTACTCTAAAATGTTTCCTTATCAATTCTGCCTAATATACATAATATGGTAAAAAAAATAGCCTACACAAACCCTCGTCCGGATTCCCCAATTTTAGGCATCAGTTCCAAAACTACTCGTAGTATTGGTTTCCCGGAAAAACATTGCATATTTCGTTTGATAGCGAAAATACAGTTTGGTTAGATTCTTGTTTTATTTTTTCATCTAAATAAATATATAGATCATCCGGATTTTGTTAAAAAATATAAATAAAATTGCTAAATATTTTGTAGCTTTGTGATGTTGTTTCAAGCTGTATATTGCACGAGTAAGTGCTTTTATAAACTATTCGATTTTTCGGTGTCGACATATTTTTTTATGACTGTTTAAAGATAGGTGAAATATAATAATATTATTATTAAGTACCTACATTTATGATACCGACGTCACAATTACTAAGTAGGTTGGTATTTTGGTAAGTACCCGGGGTAATTGAATAACAAACTAACACTAGCAATGGCTTTCATTTGGACAGTTCAATAACATTCATTGCGTTATTTACGTTGTTGAGCAGACAAATTTGTCGACTATATTATGTAGCAACTAGCTTCTGCACGCGACTTCATCCGCGTGAAATTTCACCCTCCCCCCATTCACCCTTTGGAGTGGAATTTCGAAAAACCTTTTCTTAGTGGATACCTACACTTCACAAAGAACACACCCTCCAAATTTCATGTCTCTAGGATCAGCGGTTTAGGCTGTGCGTTGATATATCAGTCAGTCCAGGACTTTGAATTTTATGTATAAGTATATACAGATGAATTAGCAACATCCTTCAAAATGATTCAGTTTGTGATTGATAGTGTGTTACGCAATTAGGGTGCTGGACCTACAGCTACTTAAAAGTTTTTTTTTGTGTTGAATAAGTTTGTCAGACCTTACAACCGGCCTATTCGTATAAGGACTGTTACAAATTACAATTACCAAGATACAAGTTAGTAAATAGATTGAACACGACTTCTGGATACTTAGCTACCGGTATCGTTCTTAAGGCGACAACACATAGGGAAAGAATGTTTTATGCGTAACTGTCTTGTGATACTTTTTAGTATAATCGCCTGCGGGGTACGTATTGCGTAACACGCTAACTAACAGTAGCAATGGCTTTCAATTTGACAGTTCATCAACATTCATTGCGTTATTTACGTTGTTTTGTTGAGCAGACAAATTTTTCGAACATATGAAGCAACGGATTAGCAATATCCCTCAAAATGATTCAGATTGTGATTGAAAGTGTGTTAAGTAAGTACGCAATTAGGGTGCTGGTTTGGATCTATTTTGTCCCCGTAAGCCAAATTACATTCCTAGGAGGCCACATGTAGCGTCTTCTGTCTACCTACGTATATGATACTAGCTTCTTCCCGCGACTTCGTGCGCGTGAAATTTCACCCCCCCCCCCCATTCACCCCCTTAGGGGATGAATTTTGAAAAATCCTTTCTTAGTGCACCCCTAGACCTCATAAGGAACGTACGTGCCAAATTTGGAATCTCTAGGCCCAGCGGTTTGGGCTGTGCGTTGATATGTCAGTCAGTCAGTTCTCCTTTTATATATATAGGTACCTAAAGCACCGAATAATTTAATAAATATTTCATATCATTTTGACTTCTTGTCATGTATGGTAAGGTACCTTTGTACCCAAGTACTGTAGTCAGTCAGTGTCAGTGCTTCTAGTTTAAGGCTCCCGCATTAGGGCGCGATGTGAACCTATTAAATAGAACAATTTATATGAAAACTACATAGAAATTGTTCTACTAGAGTTGCGTCGCGCTGTCGCGTCGCGTCTGTCTCCGGTGGAGAGCCTTTATTAATGTCACGTAGGTTCCTAAGTTCCTTATGTGGTAGTAGGAGTAAAGATTTACCAGTCTCCATGTTTCTAGCAGGTGTAAAGTGACTACTTAGGGTGCGCCGGACCAGGGACCTGCATATAAAGCAGTATCATTACTAGGGGAAGCCGTATTGATAACCTATCAATATTCCGAGAAGACTCTAAGCTGCTCATTCGTCATTGTCTGGGTTGGGCGTTATCAATCTAATTGAGCTTATTTTTTTTTTATCTGATTGGATTTGTTGTTTCATGTATGACGCTTCAATTTCGCCTGATACATTCAGGTAGCTACATTAAAAGCTAGTAAACGATGCGAGGGTACGATCGCGCTCGTAAATACGCAGTGTGGTAGCAGCTTTAGGGCGCTCCGGCCGACCGATACTCGCTATCTGTATCAATTACCTGCCCCTCTGCGGATTACCGAATTAACCAGCCACATTAATATTTTAATCTATGCCCGCAAATGTACGCATACCTACGTGCGGCTACGATAATGCGATCTATTCTATTGACCACAGGCATTTCACTGTAATGTTGCCAGTGATAAACGGTAAATATATCGTTAATTGACACGGATAACTCTCCATTGTTCTCTTCTTCTCTTGCCCTTTGGAAAGGCTTACTTTCGACGCATTTTGAACTTTATGTTATGTAATAGGTACCTACTTTCTTTCCTAAGTAGGATACTACTAATAATAAAACCATTTCAAAGTTGCGTTGAAGATTGAAGTGAATGACATGGTTGTTTTGAATTACAAAATAGTAATTATAGCTGTCGACAGTATTGTATTAATTAACTAGCATAGGTTAGAACGTTTCTATGCTAACTATGTAGTTACCAACAGTATGGAATTAAATAAGACTTACATAAGTAAAATCCATTTAAGATTATCAATTAGTGACTCCATTTAATGTGTCAAGTAAGTATATCTATCTACGCAGAAGTAGACAGCAACATTGCGATAAGTGCCTACAGAAATCTTTATTAGTCTGACATCTGACCTACTTAACTACGTGACTAGGTATCAAGAGAATAAGCCTGGCTAGCTCAGACAGAATTGCAATGCAATATTGTTTGCCAAAATAACATCGGGCAAGTCAACCGCAACGAGCCACCAACCCGTAACACCGACCCACCACCCCTCGCAGAAAATCCCCAGATAATACGTATCTATTAGAGCGTATATCTCCGATTCGGCTAAAGTATTCCTCAAACATGAAGATAGTCGACGAAAAATTCGAGTGGAGAAATATGTATGGCAGCGGCAATCGGCATGCGAGGGTCGGTCTCCTGCCGGGGGAAGCGGCGGGTGGCGCCCCCCTCGAGTCAGTTCGCTTGCAACGTTCGCGCGAGAACGACGTGCGTCGGTAGTTTCGTCAGCAACTGATCGTCGCGTGTGACTGACTCGGAGTACGTGCGTGGATCTTGTGTGATTGTGTGTCCAAAGTGGAGTGTGTGCTGTGCCCTGTTTTACTTATAGTGTTTTTCAGACCATGAGCGTGTGTGTTTGACGCAGGGATGTATCCGAGCGCGGGCGCAATGAACGCCGCCGCCGCCGCCGCTGCCGTGGCGGCCGCCAGGCATCCGGTAAGCGACGACACTCACGACACTAGTACACAAATCACTCCTTACTGATAAACTATCTAGATCTCCACTCTAATAGACAGATGGTCTTGTTCTTGCACTCTAAATGTCTTTGAAAAAGTTTCTGAACTTGTACACGCTGTACGTAACTGTGGTTCACTTTGATGAATACTTGCCGTTAAATTGATAATAATAATTCCTCACAAAGCTAAAATTACCAACCATTATGCTCATTCAATTATGACAAAAAACAATATTACGAAGCTCGTTGCGTTGATGTCTTTTCTGAGCAAAACTTTCTTTTGAACAATTCACTTATCTGCTCAAAACTAAGAGATATAATTTTACAACACAGCACTAATAACGTACCCAAGTTTAGTTATTCAGAAAGTGGAGTAGTAATAAAATCATAAACGTAATAAACAGTGGAATGGCATAAACAGACGCGGCGTGCGAGGTTGCGACTAGGTACTTGCCAGTTCCGAGCCCCCCCGGACCGGCTGCCGATCATTGTCAGCGGCTCAATTACCCGTGAAATTGTCTGCAAAGGATTTTATCATACTCAGAAATCTGGGGACGAAATTAACAAAGCTTGCTTATACCTTTTGACACTCAATTCTCGAAATTGCTTTCTGCTAAGAATACAGTTATGTTGATACGTTTATTTGATAACGTGTAGTTACATTGAAGTACTTACCCACTTTTTGTACGACATGGAATAAGTATCGATAAAAAATATCTATAGCAGCTTGAAATTGGTCGCATTTCGAATTCGATCTCTAAGAATATTTTCCTCATATTAGACATGTCGTAAATAAAGATTTCTATACCTAATATTGTCATGATTTATACTCCATTTTCTCAATAAAATACCTATTAACTAAAGGCTAACGGGGCATCTTATAAACCATGTTTAAATCTTGAATGTTTTACACCTAATATCAAGATAATTATCAGGTTGGCTATAAAATGAATAGACATGCTGTAAATAGTCATAAATAGGTACAGACGCCAGCACATCAAGTTACTACAATCTGTCAAATTTATTTAATAGATTTTCAACTTTATCGCTGAAGTATAAGGTTCAAAGTTGATTGGGAAAATTTGACAGATTGGGGTAGGTTGATGTGCTGGCGTCTGTACATACTTAAATTGTTTCTTCACTCACCAATCTGTGAAAAACATGTTTTAATAGGTTGTAACAAACTGTAAGTGCTGAGGTTACCTAAAACGGAAACTGAAATATAAAAACTCGCGCACATTCAAGCAAGCATTTTCAAAATTATATTTTATGAACGAAACTGACCATGTGCTGTCAAAACCGCAGCGAAGTGTGTAGCCGTATGTGAAGCGATTCTGAACTTTATGACGTTGTAATAGAGCATAACGGTAGCCAAGTGGTGTTCAGAGAAGCGACCGCAAGCCGCAACCCATCTGTCGCCGCTAGCCGACGGAAAACTAACCACATTTCGAGAATACATTAGTGTTATTTTTAGGAGACACTGTTCACTTAGTATTGTGCGACCCTTGTTATTTATTATTCTTTCACAATGTTGTGTTGCTGCGGTTTGCAACCGACCGCTAGAAAGTATAGAAACTAATTTCGAAAAGACAAAATTACCAAGAGAAAGAGAGTAAATAATTAAAACATTAGCAGAAATGGTAATTTAAACTGTTTAATACTTCGTTGTATGATAGGTTCATAAAATTCTTCGTTTTATACATAATATAACAACATTTTAAAATACTCCTGCGTTTTGCAGGCAGGTTTTGCATTGGGTGAATGTAAAGTTCACATTATAATTTTTTATAGACTCCGCTGAACGAGATGTGCGTTCGGTGAAATGTTTGATGAACTACATGTTTTAATAACCAGGGAAGTCTGGAGGATGACTTTCGATATTAATTACAAAATAAAGGGATGTGAAAGTGAAAACCCTCAAATAGATTACCTACCTAAGTACGAGTATATTAATTTTTTTTTTTAAGAACAAACCGTTAATCAAAAATGAACACGTAAACTAATTATTAAGCGGCATTAAACAATGCTAAAGAGTAAATAGTCTCATTTCAAACACGAAGCTAATTGCCTGACCATTACCTTTTTCGTTGCTTTGGGCGTACGTATTTATTGAGATAATAAGTAATGCGCTCAATGCAGTTATTAGTTGGTACTTTGGTATATTCTCACGCGCGCGCATTAACCGCTTTATAAATGGACAAAACGACCAATATGTAATGACCTCCTCTGCTTATAATCCTTTTAAATACAAGAAACGCCGCTCCTAAAGGCTCGTAAATTTTGGGGTCCGCCTGTACTGGTTGTAACTCAGGAAGTCGTGCGACGTTTGTCGCCTAATTGATGCATTCATACCAGTTTCAAAGAAATACACACCTTATTAAGCGTTCTTGGTATTGATAAGCAGTCGGTTGTGCCTTTTAAAAAGTTACGTTATGACGTCGTGTGACATAGGTATGAAGTTTGTAGTATACAAGGGACATCATGGGAAAAACGTGTCGTCCGAGTAATTTTACAATGCAAAGCTAACACGTACAAAATTGTCCATACCACCTAAATACCATCACAGATCTTCTCTAACTTTTAAATTGGTTTTTCCCTGTAAACTGTAGGCGAAACGTATTTTTTTCATGTTAACTCGCCTTTTTCTTGTAGTTAATAAGCGTCATTGTATGAGTGTGTCGGGGTGGTGAATGAGACGCGAGGGACGGGCCGGGTGTTAATGTAAATGCCTATTTGTCTATTTGCTTAAAATCCGTGTCGCGTCCTACTCGGTAAATATTTGACTGACAGAATTACCGCTACGGACAAATGAGATGGCGTCTCGTCAAACATTCCAAGTTTTCTTCAAACATGCACATAAAGTTGAGTTCTAGAAATAATAAATCTGTGTCAATGACGATTATTTTAATATCGTCGAGATGAATTTATCAACGGAAACGTCTTGACAGGATTATCATCGTGATAAGTGGAGTGCCTTGAGTCAATGTTCACCCAAAATAATGACTTGATATTTGTAGATAGATAATGCAATATCAGTTTGCACAAACACGGCATTTGGAGTATGCAAACAATGCTTCGTCATAATCAAGATGCCATCAAACATAATTTCGCTGCGCGGGAACGGAGGGCTGACATACTTTACGTTTGAGACCACCGAGCGGGATATTAATTCACTGTTGTTGACGTTTTCACATCCATTCAGACTTCAGTAATCTGTATTCTAAAGGAGGAGGAAACGAAATGAGATCATTATTTTTATTAAACAGGCAAAGAAGCTGTCGTAGGTACTTAACATTAATAATAAGGAATCAAATTATTTCGTTAATTATGCTTATATTATGAAAATCATTGTTATTGACCGAGTTCACCGAATAACCGACAGACTTAAAAATTATCAATCGGCCAGCCCACCACCGCTCACATCGGGTGGCAAACGGTGTTGGATTTCTGAGAAAATAAAATCAGTTTTCCGATCCCCGCGCTACCATATTAGTTTACCAACATTTTTTTTCCCAATACAAAGGGTAATAAATGCCTCCGTCACGCTCGTTTTTATGGGCTCTAAAACGAACACAATAGAGCAGAAATTAGCTCGCGGGGTTTTGACGTTGAGGCGTTACGTTACAAAGCCAATCTTGATGTTCAAATATTTGTCTATGCTTGTTTGGTTTGTAAGTGCGAATGGTGTTTAGATGTTTACCAAGCCGCTGAACTTGTATGAGTTGTGAGCCGAGCGGGCGAGCTTCTAATATTACTAATAAACAGTTGACATCGATCCACTTCTCGGAGTTTTCCTCGTAACGTAACGGACGTCGACGTTAATATAAATCACCAAAACTCTCATTTCAATTTCGTATTCGAGCAGAATTCATTCAGCCGTTTCGGAATTCGAATTTCGAATCCAATAAAAAGAAAATTCTCCGGAGCGTACAGCAGGTAGACGTGGGCAGACGTATTCAATAATTTGAAATAAGAACACGTATTTCTTTTTATATCCGTTTAAACGCATTCTGTTTAGTTTTGTTTTTGTGAGCGGCTGGTGGATGCGGGCCTTTCATCCGGACCCTCTACACAATACTGCCACTCAAAAACTGTTCATTGTATTTTAATTTGACCTTTTCGGCGATAATTTATGGGAATCTTTTTTTTTTGTCGAGGGGAACGTTTACTCAGTCTATTATTGCTGAGGATTATTTTCGTTTCTTTTGTGATCGATTTGAAGGTTGGATCGAAGTTGCGACTATTAGTATCGAAGGGTATATTTAATCTGTTAGGCCGTGGGAAAAAAAGAATCGATACGGAAAAATAGTTTCAAATTGAAATTGAGTAATATTCCAGTGAAGCATGTCAGAATTAGGAAACAAGCTGTTAAAAATCCAGTTAACAGACCAAACAACGCGTTTAACTTTTCAATTACATACTTTTAATCATGTGTAATTTTAATGCGATTGCGTTAAACGCGTCGAGAGTCGAGAATAATATTTAATTTTACCAATATTGCACTAAAATAATTTGCACGTTAAATAATACAAAATTTACGATAGGTCAGACAGCAACGATTGGCATGTTATACAATTTTATTACACAAAAGCGTTTAATTTAATCCATAGTCGTATAATGTTATTTTATAAATGGTGATTTAATCGTGGCTATAAAACACTAACTTATAACGAGGTGTCAGGTTTGTTGGACAGCGAGAGCGAGAGAGCGGCAGAATTACCCGATGCGATAAGACCGGCCGATAGCGCCGAATAAAACAAATAATTAATACGACGTCGCCGTCACTTATTGACGCTGATAAAATAATGTCCGGTTCAAGTTAAGGCACGCGCACACTTGTTGAGTGTTTAGCGATATATGGCTCTTGTTGCATACATGATAAGCAGAGAGAATAACTAATGGTAGGTCCGATAATAATAAGAATATGTGTACAAACAAATATTCTTATGAGCTCAACTGTAGGTACTAATGAGACACAATAACTTTTTCTATTGTTATAATTATGAATCAAAGATTAATTTTCCCATAGTTGAGAGGATTCGGTTTTTTTTTAACTCTTAAGGTGCTCCCTCGTCGGGAGCATTCGCCTGTAATGTAACGTTACAGATTCGAGCATTACATCAGTGAGGGAGGAGAACCGAGCATTAAAATGCGCACCTTGTAATGATACAATGTAAAATAAAGTAATTTTTTATGCACTTAACCATCTTTAGCGGCCGTGCGACAAGTGTCGTTAAGCTGAGAGCACATCAACCGAAGAGCTTTATTACTTTTTGCCCTAATTCAGATCAATAAGGTTGAAGTGTCGAACGAAGCAGCCTCTGAAGCGAGGGACGGTACGTCGCATCGAGTGCCGTCGTGTATCCTCGCCACACGCGAGCGTGCTGCTACTGTCGATATCGTTTTGTTTTTGCCTCCAAACATACGTTGTGTTAGCTCGTAACTTTAAACTCTCTTTTTGTTTTTCGATTCAACGATATGAACATGGATAAGTAATTGCTTGTGTCGATTTACATCTCCCAGTGTGCTCGTGGTTATGAGGCTTTCATCTTTTCTTTTAATTAAAAGCATTTCGATAAAACAATAAAGCAATTAACAGAAACATGATTGGCGCTTAAATTAATTTTTGATACGATAGAGTGCTAGGCTAGATTGCTAGACAATCTCGGTTTATAGTGTTGTAAATAAGCACGAATTGCGGTGGAGGAATTAAGTTAGAATGTTGCGAACAGTGCCTAGACGTTGCGGTTAGGTTATCCACGATGTTACCTATTACGTTATTAAGTGCGATCACCCATTACGTGGAGCGTGAGACGTCGGCGGCGCGGAGGCGCGCGACCGCAAGCCCGTCTCCCCGGTGGTTACATTCACTAAATTCCCGGCCACATTTTTCCCGAGCCCGATTGTCCGCAGCTCCATTTACAACGTCTACACGCCGCGCCAGTTCCTTTTACGCTTTTATTTACGCTCCTTTTATTATTTTTAAAGTCCGTTTGTTCCTCGCGCCGGCACCGAGCGGCGGTTATTTATTTTTTGCCGTCGGCCTCCCGGCGACCGTGTGTTGTTGTGTCCCTCGCTTTATTTTTATTTTCGTGCTTCTTATTATGGAGTTAGCTTTTTTTTTCTTTATTATAACGTGCTCGCGTGTTCGCGTTACTTTATTTTTGTGTTAAGAGCCGTGCGGTCGATGTTGTTTATTTTTTTCATTAATCGAGGCTCACACCGAATTATGGTCATTAAAGGATAATTTGTATTATGGTAATTTGGGATGCGTGTAATTTTTGTTTCGTGATAGGAATGTTTTTGTTCCGAGAGTGAGATTGATGAGTTACGTACTTACGTCGTATGCTCTTAATATATAGAACGTTGCGTGTTCAGTAAACGTTTGTAAATGGTAATTTAGAGAATGCATTCAGATTTTAAGAAGTCTTTATTGTAGCGGTTGGTGGATGGTGTTTTGTTTACTTGCAGGTCATTGATTGTGTTGTTTTGTTCTCAGGGTCCCCCACAGCCCGGGCAACCCATCAAGTTCACGGTGGGAGAGTCCTGTGACAGGATTAAAGAAGAATTCAATTTTCTACAAGCCCAATATCACAAGTCAGTATTATTTTAACTTTACTCATTTTAGGTTCACATATTTTATTAAAGTTATAATTAAACATTTAAATAAGTGAGTAAAAAATAGTAACCCACCAGTATCAGGAACAGAGAACCGTCTTGTTTTATTTTACTGCGATACGAAACCTATGAAAATAGTCATTCTAGTAGCACATTGATAACTGGAACAACGGTTGACTAAATTCAAAATACACAAAAAAAAAAAATACTTGAGAAAAGAAGTTTAAATATAGAGTAGATATCAGGAGAATCGATGCTTGGAAGGGTTGTAGGATTTACTACAACAAAAATAAAACACGTAAAGTGGGATCATCCGGGATCCCCTGTCACCGGGAATCAAGGAGAATCAACCCTTACCTGCCTACCCTGCCCTTTGCGCACCCTGCCAGGCTTTTTGCGACGAACCATTGTCGTGAAACAAAAAACCTCACAATAGGGTTTATTTACAAGTCGTTTAAAGTTTAGAGAAAATATAAAAATGAACTTAACGTTTTTGAGGTTATATTGAAGTGGTGGCAGGTCAATTAGAAGGTTTTTATTTGGATAGTTAGTTGTCTCTCTCTAGTATCTTATTTCTCCAAAAATAAAGTATATTTTAGGTTACCTATTCACCTGAATTTACAAACAATACAATAAGTAAAATTGTTAAGTTGTAGTAAGTACCTAATGAAATTACCTGTAACTTACAAGTTTCTGGTAACTAAAAGTACCTAAATGTACTTCATCAATAGGAATAAAATAATAATTAAATAATTAATTTCGTTTAATAGAAGACACCACCCACGCCTACAAATTCACCAGAATAAATTTAACCACGAAATGTTGCAAAGTGGCTCTACTTTAAACAATTTTTAGTTTTGATAGCAAAAGCGCGAACAAGCAAATGGATCGGAAATCCCTCAGTGGTATTCTGTAAATACATATATTTTCAATTGCTTTTGCTAACATTTCCTTCCCTTTTCTGGCTTAGTTACCTATTGATTCTTTAGAGTCAACGGTCAACGTCAGATTACGATTCGATAGGTATTTTGTATTGTCGAATCTCCATGGGCGGTTTATAACATTTGATTTGAGTCTTTATTTTAAACTGCTTTAAGGAATTTTTTATTTTTTCTATAATGAAAATGATGCTGATATTTGTATAAAACTCACGGCATCATTCTAATTTTAATAAGTAGTAAGTACTTTATTACAATGATGTAAGAGTTACATTGCAATGACTTACTAATGGCTTTAGGTACTTATGTAAAAAAGTCGTGAATGTACTCCTTAGAACAGTTTAAAAATAAAGACTGAAATCAAATTACCATAAACCACCTACATATATTCGACTATACAAGATATACCTATAAACTGACTTTTTATTCATATTTAAAGTAAAATTACTTTTAAAGTAGCTACGATAAATATCTACAAGACAAAAGTTCTATATTAAATCACTTTCTCACAAATATTTCGTGTTAAACACAAAACTTTAGCTAGTTCTTGTAAAAGTAGCGATTGTTAAGCAATATGTAAATCTATGTTCTCCAACGCCCGACCTACCTATTACCTACTTTACTACAAAGTTATTATGTTATAAAACTCTTATCGGGCCACGTTTTCAGTGATCGTTAAGTATGTAGGTAATAATCTAGAATTGAAATTGAACAGTGTAGTTAAGCGACGATAAAAACTATAACCATAACAGGTCTGACCCACTATGCATGCGATAACAGCTATAAAACAAGCTGTTCGCTTATATATTTCTTATCTTAATAATGTTACAAGCGCTCCTTAAATAGAACTTCGAGTGTTACTTTACCGAGTACAATTGACTATTTAATAAGTTGAAAAGTCACCAAAGAGCCCTAATATCTCATTGCTTTGACCTATTTCGTGGAGGTTATCGCTGGCTGTCAGGAAACTGATATACTTAGTACCTAACGATTAATAACAACAGCTCAGAAAGCTTGTGTGTAACGCATGCCGGAACTTTACTATCTGATCATAACACGAATAAATAGATCAAACGTACAATAATAATCTTGTTCGAAACTGTTGAAGAAGTAGCGGTATATAAACGTGCAGTTATAAAAATTAAAACGAAAAGAATTCGCCGAACCTTGTTAAATAATCGTTTTCTCTTTTGTTTCAGTTTAAAATTAGAATGCGAGAAACTGGCTAGTGAAAAAATTGAAATACAAAGGCATTATGTTATGGTGAGTAAAAATCGTATATCTATAAAAAGAACTGTCAAGTCTTGGTCTTGTGTGTGTTTCCCACCAAAGTAATATAAAAAAACAAGCAAGTCAATAAACCAGCAATTTATAGTTTTCAAACCAAAAACACACATTTGGAAACTCTAAATAAAACTGTGGTACCATGAAATGTTTTATTAAACCACTACAAGAGATTGGGGTTAATGATAATAGCGGCGATGCGATGGCACAAACGTAATTACGTTCATACCCGTACAATAAAAACGAAAGCAACAGGCTTTAAAACGCATGTCATATTAAAACTACATACCTAGTTTAATTTAAAGGGACAGCTAATTTAACAGCTAAATAGAGATGTTTATCACATGTAACATTTGTTATGGCGTGTGAAATCAATAAATGAGTTCCTTTGTTCCCGCCCGCATGTCACATGATTTCTATTTGATTGGCTCCAATGCACCCTCCCATTAAGATAATTGTCCGTATGAAAGAATTATTTACTCAATTACTGGGCAGTTTGTCTCTCTACACAAGGGACATCTCAGATGTTTAGCACGTGTAATAAAATATGTTTAGATAAGATATTGTAACATCATCGTCGTATCAATCACAGCGCCAACCCAGCTGTCAGGAGCGTGCGTAGGCAAACGTATTAGTGGCCAGTTCAAGAGCAGACAATATATTTCAAACGAACAGATATATTTTGGCATGCCTTAATCCCCGCATGTTCGCTCCGTGCAGATATGAATCACGATTAAGTGTTGCCAAATCGTTCGCAATTTATTTTAATACGCTCGAGAGGAAATTTTCGCGAGAATTTTTATGTGTCGGAAACACTTCTGGCCGACGTCCAAACTGTGCCAGTGCGGATGTTTAGTCACTCGACTCCTATAATTTGAGGAAGCTAATCTGTGCCAAAACCGTACCGTGTCACTGCTCGGTCCGTCGGTCGTTACATTTACTCGCATAAATTGTAATCGATTAAACTAAAGCGTATTATTTATGTTTCAGTACTATGAAATGTCGTACGGCCTCAATGTGGAAATGCATAAACAGGTATGTACTCTCATCTTCTTTAAATTATGCTTTATTTAAATTAAGTCTGTATGTGTATTTGTGAACGAAATAGTGTTTCCACTCTCTGATAGCAGATGTTAAACATGTTTTAAAATAAGGGAACATAAAATGAAGATGAAGGGGAAAGTATGGCTATATTTTAACAACAGCGGTCGCGGTCGGGCGACTTGGCGCACGGGGAAATGTTGTAAAAACAAAAAAAAACGTGTTATTGCGCTGCGCCTGTTTGTTGGATAAACGTTGTTTGACAGCGAGCCCGCGGGCGCACCCCCACCGGGGGGTGGGCGCGTACCGCCTGGTCAAGCCACTTTGACATTTCGGTTTATAATTTGCACCCACTTTGGTATTTTAATTGCGTAGTTATCTTTTTTATTGTCCTATCTTTAATAACAATTACATACATGTAGTCCGTATAATGCATGTCGAATAATCTCAGCCGTTGCGCGGTTGAATTAATATTATGACGGAGTTTCATTTCAATAGGACACATTATTATCGAAATATTATGGGGAAGGGACCGAAAGTTGTGCAGGCTCCCCTAATGCGCGTGACTAAAGCGCAGAAACTATATCTATGAATTAGACGCTCAGTAGAATTCACAAAAAGGGGCTGATAGGGCTGCCTAACATACAGATATTATCTTATAATATAAAAATTATTACATAAACATGTAGGTACCATTTCTAGTAAAGAAGTTCATTTTGTGGCGTGAGAATTGGTTAGGTAGAAGAGTACATCTTTGATCGTCGATTGAAAATTAAGTAACAAAGTGTTTAATTATGTGAAATGTGTTCGAATAGCTCGCTGGTTAATTGAAATATTATTGTGACCGAAAAAACATGTGTTTGAATTGATTGAAAAATAATAATACCTAATTAATTTTCACGCTGTTAATTTCTGGTCGCGATAAAACAAATGCAATGAAAATTCAACGAAAATAATTAATTATACATGTTGTTTTTGCTAAACAAAATGTTATTGCGTGAATATTTTAATCCGAGTTGATGTGACAGCCCTGACCACTGGGTGCTCGCTTAACAAAAGCTATCGTAACAAATAGGTACGAACACACAGGGGTGCCTCGCGAGGGTGCCGTGGGGGGGCTTCATGGTAATCTGTTGATTTTACGCTCGCCAGCGTATCTCGAACCCCGCTTTTATTAATATCACCCTGTATTTTAACACGTACTGTAAAAGGAATCACAATCAATTTACTACACGGAAAGCTACTCGGGTAATAAGAAACACTCATTCGTTTCACACAATTAATATTCACACGTGGATTTTTAAATGAACAAGACAGGTGTTCGCTCGTACACGGTACAGTTGTTTATTCATTTTCTTTTTAAGGACAAAAGTTATCATAAAAAATGAGTTGGCGTTTAATTATTATGTACTACTATTAATTAAAAATATAGGCATTAAAGGTATATTTATATCATAGATCATATTAGATTGACATGGTTTATGATTTGTTTGATAAACTCTCGGACAATAGGTCCGATCCGTGGAGCTCGAAATGTTAAGCCGTCGGCGGTGAGTGATATTTGTTTAGGTTCTGGCAAACTAGCAAACGAGGGGTGATTACGAAGGGTCGTATTGTTTGCGCCGCGGCGGACAGATGGCGGCCTCCACCACTATTTCAATGCTTGAATGCGCTATTTAGCGTACACTGCCGCGCTTCATTGTAATGGATTATTACATTAGCACTTAAACACGCTCAGTCGAGCGAGAACCAGAAATGCACCCCGTCGACTTTGTTAAGCTTTTATGTGTTGCATGCGAGCGTAATAGAATAACAAGTAATGTTTTCCTTTTTATTATTTTATATCGTGTTTGTTTTTTTTTTCTGAAGTCCGAGTGGAGTGACGGTCGCCACGGGTAAACACTTAATAAAAAGAGATTGAACTTAACTCTAATCGGTGAAGCCGGGACAGGCAATGGAGCTTTTTATTTTTATTTATTGTGACTCGTCATGGTCTGTACAGGGTCGTCTTGAAATACATCGAGAAGCATTTTACTCGAACATTATACAATACGACATTGTCGCGTCAATAAGGTCGGTTTTGTCGCATCGACACACCGTTTTCCGCGCGTCGTGACCGAGTCGCACTCGCGGCGTGACCGCGACTAACGCGCGTTTTCCGCTCTTTCTGACGACGACTAATTGCTTAGATTTTCTTTTGTTAGTCGCGGGGCCGGACCGTAGTGAGACCGTGCCGAATCACACCTACTTACGCTGTGAATTGATTGTTTCGTCTTTGTGTGGCAGTATCGACACGGAGACTTATTGTTCTGTGCTTCAAGCTATTATTCACGCCCGGACTGACTTTCACGCTGCCGATTATGGCAACGGTTTCCTTACTTAGAATGAGTTAAATCGGCCGACGACGCGGACAGATCCTGGTATTGGAAATGCACTCATGAGTGTAGATAAGTATGTGTCATAATCGTAACGTGTAATGTAGATAACGGGTAGTTGAAGAGCGAATTCATACGGTGGAGTGATTTCATGAAGTGTCACGAATGTGGAGAGAGACAATAGTGAATAGGGTCGGTGCGCGGCGCGGCGGGATGTCGATAAAATACTTTGTCGAGGTTTACGAGCGTCGACAGTCGACACCCCTCGGGCTCCAGTTGCCCGCCACCCTCCGACACACGCTCCGTGCTCATTGCTCGCTTGTTATGATATATCAATGTGGACTCGTTGCTCTGCACCAATAAGCCCTTTAGTTACAGATTTTCGATTTTTGATTTGATAGTTGCCTTTTGTTTTTATATGTTGAATAAACGACGTTTTTTGCGTTTTTTGTTTTAAATTTTGGTTACACGTTGTTTGTTATCATTTGTGATTGTTATCAGATGCTCACTTAAAGTTTTATTGACTGTACCTCATTTCTGTTAGTACTTTGGTTTTACTGAAAAGCTTCTACTTATCTATTTCAAAATTAAAGAAAAATGAAATTGTTTGTAAGCTCGACACAAATTCAACACAAGCCCAACAAAAATATTACTTCACCTATTTTCCAATCTTTACACGCACACGCCATCAAAATAATTTATCCGTCAAATCAGTTAAAACTCGTTTTATCACCAAAGCATTCTAGCGAAAAATCCATTTCAATACTTTCGAAAGCTGTACGTGTCCGTATAATTTAATAATCTCCGGGTTATTGCGATTCCATCCATTCCATGCCGTTGGGGGAGGACGATGCGCTCAAACCGCTCGCATCGCTCGAAGCTCAGACCGCTCGCACCGCTCAAATTTATTCATGCGCGGCCCCAGGGATTGTTTGCCCTTGCATTAGGGTGGCCGCACACCCGCGCAATCTCTCATTGATAAAAACAGTGCACGTGCCCCATCAGCTTACCTACTGTTTATTATAATAACCGGGGTTGGATATCATGGCAGCGCGTCTCTTTTGCCCTCTTTGTTTACGACGACGTTAGGTATACGTATTATCAGGATATTAGGTAACTTTTCGGATTATCGAGTATTAAATTATTTAATGTAATACCAAGATTAGTACGTCTACTTTAATATCAACGATAGACGGTTTATAAATATCTTTATGCCTATTGTTGAAAATTGTTTTGAAGGACCTATGTAGGTATTATTTTGTTTTATTTCTTAAGAAAACTTACAGCTAGGATGCCTACAGATAGTTGACAGTTAGTGAAAGAAGGCCAATTAAAAGTTTTCACTGACAATATTAGGGTAGCACAAGAAACAGTAGACAGGCAAGAATAAGTAAGCACTCGGAGGTAATTAAGAAAAGACTGAACAGGTTTTAGTGATAGTTTCAAAAAAGTTTTTACACAGTATTTTTTTAGTTTAGGCATACTAATCCATACTTAATGTTATAAATGCGAAAGTGTGTCTGTCTGCCTGTTACCTCTTCACGCTTAAATCGCTGAACCGATTCAGATGATATTTGGTATAGAGATAGTTGTTGTTTCAGTCCCGGGAAAGGACATAGGATAGGTTTTATCCCGATATTCCCACGTGATCGACTCTTACGCGGGTGAAACCGCGGGGCGCTGCTAGTGGAGAATAAATCAAGATCATCAACACTGACACATCGAGTTGTATGCCCTGCTAGCTCTTATCATACAAGAGTTTTGTCGATATATGCACCGCACAGAGGGAACATTATAGGTACACAGGTTGATGATTCCTTAAGGTGAAGGATGGAACACGCAGCCCAATTTTGCTCCTCAATTCAGAACAGTCTGTTGAACTTGAACCGTTTGCCAAATTGAACAAGAATACCATGTCGGCAATTTTTCTCCGCTCCGCTCAGTGGAAGAATGTGAAACTTCCTGCAGCGGCTGTAATAATTAGGCAAATAGGTTTTGGATCTAAATTGAATGTACTTTACCTTAACAATTTCTTTTAAATACTTTCGATTCAATGGCTAGTTAAGGTTATTTCAGCTTATCGACATTCTGTATTACTGCCTAAGTCAGCCTAAGTGCATTCCAAAAGCTATAATTCGACTATCAATGAGCTCGTTATGTTGATACTTTATGACAAAATAAACCACCTATTAACGTGAATCAACGTCCTGTTACTCGATGCATGAAAGGGGTAACAATAAAACGTAAAGTATAAACAATAGTAAAGGAGTAAGGCGTAATGCAGCTCGAGGCGCGCGGCCGCGGCGTGCCTTATCAAATTATAGCCGTTGAGTGTTCACATCAACATGCAGGTAGTCGTTAAGGGTCCCCGCATAATGGGAGCGCTATCTCGTACATCTACAGGCGGATACAGCGCTGTGAATTGTCTAAACGAACGCAACAACTCACAATGAACGCTTCGGCGCGCAGCGTCGCGCGTCGCCCCCTCGCTTTAAATGCGAAATTATCTCTCCATCTACAGGGTGCGTCGCGAGGCAGATGGCGCTTGCAATAAAACCACTAAACGCGATATCGTCGCTCGCTGCCCCTCCGTCCGCTTTATTATTTGATCGGGGAGCCAAATTAAAGGATTTGCCGTAACCCCTCGCTTGCGACCCTCGCCCGCCAACAATCACCTCTGTATTAAGTCTAATTGTGTTTTCAAATTCGACCCCTATAATACCGAGGGACGTGATATTCTGAACCATGTGAAAAAATAGGGCGTACTCACCCTCGTCGCGGTGCTGCGTTATTAAATTTGTTCATACCATACAAGTACAGCGTGTTCCGTTATAATAACGTTCCATTTATAAAAAAAATTGGCTGATTTCGTAAAACTTGTGTTCGTGAGCATAGGTATTGAGTTATTTCATGTTACATGTCCATGAACGCTCGTGACTAATAAACAGTTTTATAGTCGTTCTAAAACCACGCAATAAAACAACGTAATAATAATAAGTGCTCACAATTAGTAAAGACTTGGCCGCGTTATCTTCTTGATTCGCATGTCAGTGTATTTTTTTACTCATTACCCACAATGCTATAATCATTATTCAGCAATTTACTGAAACATAATAATCGCGATTTGTAAATAATACTTCTTGTTTTTTTTTTTTTATATTCGGAGTATGTATTAAGGAAACAATACAATCGGATAACATAGAACAGACTGTGTATACCAGAGCAGTTAGACGTAGCTCGGCAAGCGGTGAGCAAGTGAACACTGCTTCCACTGGGTGCACATTTAACGTTACTCCACTACGTAGCCAAGTATTTCTACTCGTTTATTTATCGCCCCACTCGCGGCGGCTACGAAAGCGTCAAACTAATTACACTGAATACGACCCCTGTTCCACGGACCACCTTAATTGCACTGATTGAGACACGGTGACGGATATTGATTTCGAAACAGTTTGCGTGGACGCCGGGGCCGAGGTGCCGAGAGCCTTGCGCGGGAACCCGACACTCGGCTCTGCTCGGACCCGGTCGGCGGTGGTCGGGCGTGAAACGGCCCTCATGAATAATGGACGCCTTGTTCGCTCCTTGAGTTTCATTTAAAACAGACGATTTCTATTCGACTCGTAAACTACACGCCTATGACTCACTCATTTCCCATTCAATGTAATAACCCGTAAAACTGCATCCCCAGCGCTGTAAGAATTTTAAGTGGCGGCCTTTTTACTTAGCATACTAAATAAAATCTTTGTGAATTTACATAGTTTACATATGTGCGTGTTTAAGTAATGCGGTCGTGCAGTAGTCGCGTTATTCACATAGATTGTATCATTAAATCTCGCTTACATTATCATGAAAACGGTAACAGTTGTAGGGCGGCGGGTGCGCGTACTCTATTCAAATACAGTGAAACAATGCAAACAAGGCGAAGGGGTAACAAACACGGGGGTGGCGACGACCCTCGCAGCTATTGACGGCGGGATCCCTCGCGATCTGACAGCTCCCCACAATACACTTGCTGGATTTGTGTTTAACTGCACTTTATTAGTGTTCCTGACTGATGCCCTGATCAAATTGTAAAATACTCCAAATCCAAATTGATACTACTAAATACAATCATCATCAACCATCACACTAATATTATAAAGGCGAAAGTTTGTGAGTGTGTGTGTGTATATGTTTGTTACTTCTTCACGCTCAAACGGCGGGACCAATTTTGATAAAATTTGATATGGAGGTAGCTCTGACACCCTTTTTTTTTTTTTTTTTTTTTCGCTGAGAAATGCATTACGCATCCCTGCTCGTGGGGGACGAGACAAGGTATGTGGGACTCCTGTCGGAATGGCACCAACAGTATAGGTACCCACTAAAACTCACGGTGTACCAACATCGCCGTGATGGGAGGGCCATGGGAAACCGGCTCAGCCTTTACTTCCACAACCCTCCCAACAGATAGGCTACTTTTTATCCCGATATTCCCACAGGATCGACACTTATGTGGGTGAAACCGCGAGGCGCAGGCAGTAAAATATAAATACAAATTATATCTGTAAAATTATACGTTTATTCGGACTGATATTGTCATCATAACAATAATTGAATGCTAATTTAAATAATAATAGATAATCTATCTATTAGTGTAGTAGGTAAGTGGTAATAATTTTCTAGCTAACACGGCGCAGATAAATAGTAATTTATAAATACTATCAATACCCTGTCAATCCGTCATAATATCTTGCACGTTATGAATGAACCGGATGAATCTCATAGTCGTATCATAACAGCGATTACGTGTAACGTTCTCTAGATAAAATAAAACGTTTCGAAAGGTTCGCAGATTGAAGTTTACGGCGCTATCAAAGGAACTCGAGCGCTGTTATTATCAACTCTGGTCAAACGACACTTAACGATCCCCTTTATAAAGCTTTTAATGAATATTTAACACCAGGATATATCAGTAAGTAAGTAATAAAGTATAGTAATAATTGCGCAGGAGACGTGTTGAATTACAAATAAGAAACCGTCTATAATGGTGAACATTACTCACTCAGTGTCCAATAGAATAGAAACCCATTAATAACGTATTTAGCATTGATAATATGTATAATACCTACATTATACGGCATAATAGCTACTGAATAATTAAAGATTTAGTTAAGTATATAAATGCGGTTTGAATTAATGTGCGCGAAATGACTTATTAACCCCTAACCTTCGTGTAACGTAAATGTACAGCTTAACTGGAAATTCATGTCCATTCAAATGAATATTAATATATTATGGACAGTTGAATATTTCCAATGTATTTGTGCACTGAATATATTATGAAATTATGTTTAGCTGTCATATTTATCGGTGGATATTATTGTCAAACCACTATTCATAATGTATCTAATCGATGACCTAGTAATCAGCTAATTTATTACCCAGGAGAGCAGTGGTGCCTCAGTGGTAACGGCCCCGACTTACGAGTTGTAGATCTTCGGTTCGCACCCAGACAGGTGGTTTGTATAAATAATTTCATCACCACTGCTCTCAAAACGATAAAGGAAACCATCGCGAGGAAACCGGCCTGTCCTAAAGCCAAAAATTCGAAGACATATGTGGACATTACCAATCCGCCCAGAAAAAAAAAATGGCCCGCGTGGTGGATAGCCACTCTCTCACAGAAAGGAGACCTGTGTCCTAGCAGTGGGAACGTTATAGGCTGATTATGCCTTCGTTAGAGTAAAGACGGGCGATGTGTAACAGCGCAGTAACTGTAAGCATTGGCACACCTTTATCAAGTAAGCTTTCAAGATCTATGACACTATTAATCCAGTGTTGCTATCCGATGACATTTACGAATCGTGACTACGTACTTCAGTGGTAAATAAAATGCAGGTAGCATTAAAGTAGAACGCTCAGTAGTAGATACTTCAGCAGTCGATGTTCCGTGGTTTTGTAATGGTGTGAAATATTCTCCAGTCGAGTAGCGAGATCATTATCAGACGACGACGCGACGCTTTGATGGATGCGATCGTCAATGAAGACTAGACTCGCGAGAACTCTCAAACTATTACTAGTTTGTATACAATGTTATTACTTTTCTACTCAATACCTACATAGTTATAAAACTGCATTGATTTGTGTAGTGTGTTTTATATCTTAACATAATGATCAATAATGTCAATGAAAAAGGGTAGAGGCCCCATACTCTACCCCTAACGCCGAGCTGATATCTTATCACTTATCGGGAATCATAGTTGTAGGTAAGAATCTCTAATAGATGAAATAGTTATAAATAAAATATCATCGAATAACAAAAACAAAATCACAGCTCATCATCATATCATTTGTCATCAATGAGCAAAGTAGGTAAACCCTACGTTAAAGAGAAGAGACCATCTGAGCTCAAATGCGCAACTATAGTTAATTAACTGCCTTTTAAACGACGTCAAACGGTTAATTAGCAAATGATCGACCGTTTACCCCTAGCAGAACACGGTACCGAATTATACCGCACCCACATGTTTGTAGTCTCTGTCTGTAGGTATGTCTAGATGTACCTGCAGTACCTACCCAAGCACTTTACCTGCTAGGTACCACTACCAGGTACCGTTGGCAACGTAAATTGAAAGGGCGTTTTTCAACTAACCGGAACGCTATTTTTTTTTAATAATTTTGTATTTAATTTTTCAATTTTTGGATAGCTTATTAAATGAGCTTTTTGAAAATACCAATTGTTTTGTAATTGAACAAGTAGTTGAGCCAAAGAATGAGTTTGTATAGAGCACTGTAGTTCCAGTTAGTAACACTTTTATTATATAATTTTATTATTTTGATATAACAACCAGTTAAAAGACATAAAAAACATAATTTCATATTGTTTTACCACGAGCCTAGTGATTTTAATTATATATTTGGGGATTATACACTTCAAAGTTAGGAAAGTATGCATGGGACATCGTGAAATTGGGGTAACTAATGCTACATATTATTTTTTTTTAAATTGAGTGTATATTTTAAATTATTTTTCTGTTTTAATTTACTTTTCTTGAAATGTGCTATCGATTGCCATTTTAAACATGATATTTTGACTAATAATTATTTAATAAGTTAATTGATAAGTCAGTGGACATTATGTTTTGGCAATGGTCAACAAATTTTAAAAACGCCCGAAAACAACCGATAAATTCCAACCGACAATTTTGTTCAATGTTAAATTGGTGTAACAATTTATTTATGAAATAAAAGTAATGAAATATATTGTTGAATTTGTATTTTGCCTTGTTTGTTGAAATCGTATAAATGTAGTGCAGTTTGTCGCAATAAAATCGGCTATATTAACAAAATTTAATTTAAATAAACACCTTGTTTGTATTAAATTCCATGTTTTGATTATGAGCACCGTACAACAAGTTGTAGTTGCACCTGACGGCTGCATGACACACCACGTGTTGTTTCCTTAACAGTGTGGTCAGGCAATTAATTTTGTCAAAGAAGTAAGTAAGTCGCGATACATAAAACACTCGTGACATCATGTAAGTTCAACAAATATTGTAATTAAGTGAAACCCTTAACCATTTACGAAGGCGTAGAGATCAAAGTGTAGAGACAAGTCCAGCTTAGCAGGCGCGGCGCGGGGTGAGGCGCGGGCGGGCGGGGTGGCTGCGGGTGCGGTGAGCCGCACCGCTGCGGTCTGCGGTCGCCGAGCGAGCCGCGCCGCACGCAGACCCCGCACTTGCTCCCTTTAGCCGCACCCACTCAAATATACTACGCTGTATTGTTTATCTCAATACTTTCCATATTTAGCAAATTTGAATATTAAATACCTACATAATTCGAATAAATAAATGGTCGCTCATTTAACTGTTTTGGCTTAATTAAGTACACGTTAATCCTTTTAGGTCGCGGGGTGAATTGACAAAAATATTACTCCGTTATTTTATAATTTAGATTCGGCACAATATCGATTTGCTTGCGACCCTTTCGATGCCGTGTGCACAACAGGAAACCATAAAATATTTAAGGATCGGATCATAAATATTTTATTGTGGGCTTTATTTCCAAGTAATCATTAAAATAAGAATGTTTATTCAAATGACTGAATTAAAATAAACATGCAGCCGCAGTTTACATTGTATTACTAATATTATATGAGAAACACGATTATGTAGCGGCTAACTATGACAAATGAACTATGTTTAGAACTTTCACAAAGACGTTCCAAACGTTAGCGGAGGAATTCTGTGAACGTTGTTAGTTTCCAAGAAGCGTGAAATTTTACTTGTGAACTTTGTGAGTCGGCAACAGTCGCCACTTGACGCATCCAACAAATTAAACAGTATTCGTAGACCGCGGCCGACAGACGCTCCACGCTCACAATAAGCATCGGGCTCGCCAGTAAACACGCCAAGTAAACACCGCCTGTGTAAACTCACAAACTCCATCCCTCGCTCTGTCCGCTGCGACTACGCACAAATACTTGCAAACTATATTAAATATTTAACATTACATATACTTTACATGAACCTGCCATATAGCTGATCTTTCGACCTCTGTTCTTGCTTCTTTTGATTCCGATTCCATGTCCAGATAACAGAACATCGTACCTACTTAAAAGCATTCGGTAAATCTTGCGAGTACTTATTGTTCATGGAATCATTGTTCTACGTTCTTTGATCACGAATATTGTTGAGTTGTGTGCCGTGTTCGTGTCGTGTCGTATGGCAATACTGCAATAGCAAGAATTGCCAGTGAGTCGGCGACTCGGCAGTCGGCACAACGAGATAGCAAACAGTACAGTGCAAACGGTCTCCGTAAATAAGCAAGCTTCCATCGCAACTGGACGCCGTCGTTCTGCACTTGTACATACCTATATACGACCTACGATAAACGTTATACATGTTGAATATAACCAACTATCTCTGCGACAGATTCTATCGCTAACTTTGTAATGTTAGATATACATTTCGTTTGATTTCCACGCTATTTCAATTTGATGTCACCCGATAACTTCGACTCCTAAATTATGACTTTTTATAAAGGCGATTAGTTAGCCTAGACTGACTGATACCTGCATAATACCTCTCTTGATATCGGCTGTTTATCATGATTTAACATAGCCTTTATCTAATACTTTTATCGCCTACTTTTCTGATCACACAAAAAATAATACAGATACGAGTACATAAAGTTTATCGTTGAACCGTCCGTAATCAGCCCAATCAATTTTAGTACTAAATCCGTGATAACTGGTTATCATGTCCGAACAAAAGCAAGACAGCTGAGTATAAAAAAAAATCGTACTAGATAATATCGACCAGATAAAGCTTTAATGATAACCATCGAGTTTTAGGATGAAGTTATCGATATGTATTAATGTTGTTATTCAGAACAAGCAGCTGATATGAAGCGTTCTAATAATCTGCGATATCGAGCCTGCAATCAACGTTGCGAAACTAAAAATAATAATCGGCGCGCGTCGAACCGAAAATAATTTGATGGCAACACGTATATTCAGACAATCGGTGTTAGCGGCGCGTGTACACGACACGGAGCGCGGCGCGAGTGGAGGCTCCGTTGCACATTGCATAAATTAGGACTGTATTAACAGCGCTAATTACACTGCTATAGCGCTACCAAATACACTAGTATTTGTGTAGCGAGCGCCATTGTGTTCCAGTACAAGGTGCGGAACACATAAGGCGCCGGAAATGCGAGTCATTACAGCGCCGCCGCTCGTTACGTCGACAAAAAAGCTCTGTGTGCACCGCGATGATTGATTCGTCTATTCTACACAAACCGCTTGTGAAACTATCTAGCGTCTACAAATTGGTCAATTCATGTGCGTCGAGAAACTTGTTTGTGTTTCTTTATTATCACGTAAGCGCTTGTGCTGTTTCACCTCCCTCGCCGCGAATCAACTATGATGTAGTGCCTCCTCCACATTTGTTTGTTTATGGCTTTTACCTCGAGCGATTGCACTTATACAACAATGCTTCTTTCACTAATATAAATATCAGACAACGTTGTTTTTAGAATGTCAAGTAACGTACACGTTTATAAGCGCTCTCATCAAAAGTGCCGAGTCAAAAAGGCTTCACGCTTTGCCGAGAGGTAAGATACACAAAGGGCAATAAACGTTTGGCGTGGACCTAAACAAACAAGGGTAGCTAGGAAGCTGGCTCTTTGTTTGGCGAGAAACATGCGAGTCAACAGAGCGCTCACGCTTGCCTGCCCCGGCTGTTATGAAACCGTGTGTCGCGACTCTCGTGATATGTCGACGCTAATCTGTCAATCAGAATCGCTCGGACGCGGTCCGATTGCATTCTACTTAATTTATAGGTAACTGGGACTGTTTGAATGAATCTGACCGTGAGATTTTGAGGCCAGTTTGTCCGCCTCTCTAAATATTTAATGTTATTTGATTGCACTGCTATATTTTCGTCGGGTCTGTTGTGTAATTTATAAATATTTGGAGATTCGATTACGTATACAAATTATTTGCATAGATTATCACAATATCTAACGCAACGTCCAACGTCGACAAAAATCTATTGTCGTTAAAGTAGATCTACAGTATTCTACATCAGATAAGTCGCATTTATCTGGCACCAAACATATCATGATTCATGAGGCCGACAAGAATATTATTGTTGTTGTTTTTATTTAGTATCGTAGCAAGAAGGTTTAAATTGACAGGTGGTGTGTAGTGGAGCGTAGCCGGCTCTTGATCGCGCAATTACAATCTGATTACGAGGTGACACCGGAGCCGGCGCGGCTCGGCTCGACTCGATACAGAGATAACGACGTGTCCCACTACACACCCACTCCACGGCTCTCCAATCAACTTGTTCTTGCCAAGTAATTATATCCATTTGTTTATAATGAATATTAATGACGCGCCTTCCCGTCCGACGATTCTGTTTATTATAAGTATCGACGCTCGAGTAGCAATTATTTTAAGTAAAGCCAATTATATTGTCGTTCACGAGCACTTCACTCAACTGCGTAGATAATTGAACCCTGTTTAAATATTTAGATGCAATCCTACCCCTAATCCCCCTATTTGTTGTTGTACTAACTCGTGTAAAAGTTCACAAAGTACAGGGTACAATTACAGCAGTGAGTAATTAGAAAGCTAACGAGAAGCGGCGACAGCGGTTGGCAGTGTGCATTATCGATGTGCCAGCCACTAATATTCCACGGCAGGCTATGTTTAAACAATTATTGCTTTGCGAATGCGATACGAATCGATGATAATGTTGGCCTCTGTCTGCTGAAATAATAGCCCATTTATCGACTTGGCTGCCATTTCGCCGGAGGAATTATTTATTGCGGGCCATAAGAGCGACGTCGCTTTCAATACAATAGCGTGCCTTCTCGATGTGCGACTGTTTTGTTTAATAAAGTGGAAACTTGGCGAGAGTGCCGCCCGCAGGCAAGATAAGAAGAACGCAGCGTGCATAAATAATTCATAAAAGAGTCGGCAGGCATTAATGAAGGCCGAAACCTCAGTGGAAGTGCCGCGTCCGTTCAGTTTATTCCGCAGAACACAATCGCGGTAAAAGCAGTAAAAGTTCATCGTCGAAGCGCCCCGGGAGGCGGCCGGATGCGCCGGGAAACTTATAACTAAATGGTTATGCCGTTTAACCTCTTCATTTTGATTTAATATCTTTTGGTGTAAATCTTTTATCAATTTAATAGCAGGTGCTAATGTGAAAATACTTCATGGGTATCCACTTACGACACACATAATTTATGCCTATGTCCTTTAACGCTGTTACATAGGGCATTATAGATTGGTGACATTATGTAGATGTTATCGGTTAGTATTCACGTGGTGGCTAGCCCGGTCACGATGTACGCAGCCGCAACGTGCGCGTACGAGCATTCAAGGGAGACAATAAATTGTGGCGTGGAACCGCGACCCGCATTCAGGTCACAGCTCGCGGCGTGCACCGTGCACTCATGTGCCATATTCCGTTGTATTGTGTCGTAAGGAATCCTGATGGTTTTACGACACCTGAATTCGAAACAGCCACTACTGTCTTGATTCTCTACAAAAGAAAAACAAAAATCCTCTTGAGAATTATACTGTATTGCATTCTTCATGTATGTCATACAATCATTAAATACCTCTCTCATCTGAATATTAATTCACCGTCTAATGATTCATTTCGTAGATATTTCTCGTCAGTGGTATTTAGAAGAAAATTTATTTTAGTTCTCAAATCAATTCTTGACGAAATTAACGAATCGATTTTACATTTAAATGTGTTTAGTAATTTAAATTGGTGGATTCTTATTGCCCAACGCTTTTAAATTTTATCGCGAATTTCGAAAACTCTCAAGTCTGCATAATAGCCGTCGATAGAGCGTTTAATTAATTGACTATCGTATTCTTCATTAAGAAGATGTTTGGAATAAATTCAAGCGTTGTTTGTGGGGGAGCAATAAATAATAGTGAAACAAATGGAGCACCGTTGGCAAGATGCGGCCGCAGATTAAAAGCTCCACCGACTAAACCACGTGAAAATCGCGCAAAAAGAGGAGTCACCCGCGGCATTAGCGGATGAGTGTCGGAGCCATTAGTGCACCTCCTCGCCTCGCGTGCTGCCCTCCCCCGCCTCACACCCCGCTGGCGCCCTCTCACCCCGAAACCCGACGTTCCTCTTTTATTTCTCGCGCGGGGATGAACTCCTTAATGACAAACCGTACTATATCTTTTGTGGAGAGCTCGCAAAAGTACGTATTTTGTGGCCCTTTTGTACGCCCGCTTTTTATTCCTCCGTTCGTACTCGCAGCTACTGTTGTAGAGTTATACGAGGTGCAGATGGGACGGGGATTGTTCGCCTCGTAACGACAATAAGAAAAACTGCTTTAATCTGAAACCCTTTGTCGATATTTTGCGCTCAATGGTGCTATTCTCTGATTGAATTTCGACATAGCGATAGCGATACGTAGGAATGCGTCGAACTCACGCTACGAGGGAGTTCAAGTATGGGAACAATATGCTAGACAAGAAATTTCGCAAAAGTATTTGAAGAGCGCACGAAACTTAACATTGCGTAGTGATTGCTTTTAAAACGTTTAGTTTTAAAGTGAGTGCAACCACTGAGCTCATCTCTGTCTACATCATTCATTAGTTAATTACACAAACAATAGGGTATTGCCTTGCATAAATTATTATATTCAAATAATTACTTCCGCTATCTTCTGTCCTGAATAGTTTTTATTTATATAACACTCATTTCACTTTTATGACTACGTTAACAATTAACTCGTAGCTGTTAAAAAATCTTCACAGGTCTGAAATTACAATTACAATTACTCGCTAATTATGAATTCATAGAGTTCTCACTGTCTGGGGACGCTCGCACTCGCGGCCGTCTGAATCATCGGCTGGAGGAATGTGCGATTCACTGAGAAACAAAGATATAACTAACTCTCACTACAATTCTCTGCAATTCACGGTCCGTTAGTGTAAAAATTAATATTCGTCGCTGCGGGAGTACAAGTCGTTTATCATAAAAAGCGTTAAATTTAGAGGCGGTATTTTCCAGTTTAGTAGTAAATTTTCACAATAACCTGGCGGTAGAGGCGGCGAATGAAAATGTAATTTGCGGTAATTCGGCGCGTCCGTCGGTCGGTCGCGCGGTGCCGCGGCGGGGCGAGTGCGGCGCGGCGCGACACCGCGCGGCGGTCTGCAATGTCAACATCATATTTAACATCATTATTATCGATCACTGTACAACTAGTGTTTATTACTTTGTTAACTCTTGTTTGTTTGAAACTCCTTCATTTGTGTCCGTGAATATTTCTTTGGCAGTTTTACATCATATCAAACCAAGTTTCGTGATAGCGAGGGGTTAACAATCAAGTCTGACATCATTCATATCTAACAACGAATAATAAAATATAATGTATTATAAAACTTTCTTGAACTGTATTTTAATAAAAATAAAAACTAACGATTAATTAATCTGCCGTTGATAAGAGGAAACAAACGTGTTTAATCCACACACAAATTGAATACGTGAAGCGATGGTCTATCAGCCAGTTTATTAGCACATCGCTAAAGGAAATTTGCATTATGTACGCACTAATATTCCAATAGTTGCACGACTCACGAAGTTTGATGTTTATCTAGTAAATGGAGGAACCTTGTTGTTGTCTTACTTCTAAAAATAATATAGCTGGCCTTATTTATTCGCCATGTTTATTTATTTACGCTCTCATAAACATCTTATTTAAATATTTGCGAAAATAATTCGTGTTCCAGTTTGCATTACGAATAATTCCGAATAGTAGACGACGTGTTAAAAAAACAGCGTTCTTAATTAAAATTCTGCAGAGAGGTTTTTTGTATTATAATAATTTGCTGGCAATACCTCATGATTCAGCTTTTAAAAGGTTTATTTTGCGCTTTCAACAAACAGGTATCGGTTAACACATAAATAGTGAGCACAAAAAACAAATGTGCGTGGTGTGTGGAGTAAATTCGCGCGAGCTCGGACGCGGCAAACAGTCCATTTAGCGAGGCGGAATGAAAGTACAATTTGCGGCGAACGCTGCGGTCCGCCGCGCGCGCCCTCGCTGCCTCGCGTACGTGTGCACACCACTACACGGTTAAATACTACAGCTTAATGTAACACACAACAACGGGTTAAATGTTTTGTATCAACTCTTTTGTAAAGCTTTTAAGTTTGGGTTGACTTCGTTGAAATTAAAATCATAAACGTCGACTATTGAATAAAAAACATTCGCTTAGCCGTCTTTCAAATAGCAAATAACCAAGAGACAACGTACACTAACCATTTAACTGATCAATAAATAACACGCAAATACAACGAACGATAGTTTACAATTTATTTTAAACTTACACTAATTCCAAACATTGTATTAAATAGAGGGATAACATTACATTAGGGTTTGAGTCTCGGATAAAGCAAAAGCATTGTTCATCTCGGTACAATGTTGGGAAATAGATAATCATGTGTCGCCGCAAATCCCACGCGGAGTTGCGAACAAAAGCTCGTTGGACGAGGGCAGCCCTCCGGCAAGTAAACAACACTGTTTTAGTGCAATCCTGCACCCTAATTGCGAAACAGTTTCAATCACAATCCGAGAGTTTTGAAATATATTTCTAATCCATTTCTTCGTAGGTTTAAAAAAAATCGTCTTCTCAACAACGTAAATAACGCAATGAACTTTGCTGAACTGTCAAAATGAATGAAAATGCCATGCGATCAATTGTCATTCTACGAGTATGTGTGCTACGCAATTACCCCGCGTATTATCAATTATCATGTATCTACGTATTATATCTAACAATAACACATAGTAGTTTCTAAGCATCATAAAAAAAACATCGCATGACTTGTTGCGGTTAATTGCGGGAACACGCCTTCTTGTGATAATCTTGAATTAGTAATCTTACATTGAAATATTATGTTAATCGCTATGCTCGATCTCTAATTGCAGAGCATTCTTAGTTAGCTATAATAGTAGTTTCAATAGGACATAAAAACTCGTCAACAAGCTAAAGGAAATCTGTGTAGAAAAATACTGAATAATGAACACATCAACGTCCCAGAAAAACAAAGTTTACAGTAAACAAAATTAAATATGTTGTTTTGATAGATAATATAAGAAAGTTGGCAAGTGTCCTGAAATTCTGAAATGTATGTAGCCATGCAATTATGGAATGAGCATTCTGTTGTGTGGGCAGCTCGGTGGCGGCAATGGAGCATCCGTCGTGTTCAGACAATATCGTAATTTAACACTCCGGCAGACATGTTATGCGCGGCATGATTTCATGCGAGTTGTAAATGTCAATGATTGCATCTACATTTAATTATGTACTATGTAGATCATCTTACTAATTAACTGCCACAGCTTCGTATGACAGTTGTATCACTCCTATTGTTATTCCTAACAATCCAAATAATGTTAAATTCACGGTTGACCGATGATGACAAAATAAAAATAAACCGCCGAAACAACTTCATTGTTTACACGTGCTGACAAGGGCCGATATAATAATACACTCAATTATGTTAATTCGTCGTCGATTCACTGTGAATCTGCGAATAAAATTAATGTGCATTTAAACGGAAAATACGAACAAAGCCAATAAATACTGCGGGCTCGGTAACGCGACGATTTATCATCTCATACCGCGCCGAGCCGCGCCGCGCCGCGCCTGCCTGCCCGCCTGTAGTATTGTTTATCGTGTTAATTTTATTTGTTGCTTCTCGCTCAGCTTATCAACTAATTATAAATGTTATTATTGAATATAATCTGCTTCGGAATGTGGAAACATTTTTGGTTGTGAATTTGTATGTGAGCAGCGATCACCGGCTAGCGGGCCGTTGTTTCATTTATAGTCGACTTTATATTAATGTTAATGTTGATTTTATTCAGAAAAGTAGATTGGTGAATATTAAACAATATTAATTATTCATAACGTGTGTGATATCGGTGTTCGTTCGTGATGATATTGTAATTTCGTCACGATGACCTTATGTCGTGTTTATAGATATTGATATTGTTAACATTAATTATTGAGATGACTTTACTAAATATATTTATTGTATTTCAGACGGAGATAGCGAAAAGGTTGAACGCGATAATAGCCCAGATCCTGCCGTTCCTGTCGCAGGAGCACCAGCAGCAGGTGGCGTCGGCCGTGGAGCGCGCGAAACAGGTCACTATGACAGAACTTAATGCCATTATTGGGGTGAGTACTCATTGCCTGCTCGCATATTGTTAACAGTACTAACAACATGTGGGGCACATCACTAATGGTTCATCTTAACACCTAACATAAAAGCTTGCTTCAAATTGAGTGGGTTCATCGTTTTACTTCAACGGAGCATGTATTTTGATCGCCTGCATATTTGTGCTGAATTTTTGTTTAGCAAGTTCCTAACGCGTGTAACAATGTAATAATATGAATAACAGAATACCTAACCTTATACGTACAACATCTCGCATGGCACACAACAAAATCTTAAATGTTGTACAAGATGTAACCATAATCACAATTTGCCAAACACGCCGAGCTAACTACCGGGGCTTTAATAAATACATAATCGCTGAATTCACCGAAATCACGTAGGTTATGTTTTAAATTCCGAGTAACGAAATGAATTACTTCAGCGTCGGTAATATTTCACGCGAGACCGATTTGAACAACACGTGTCTTGTTTGTACAGCAGTGGGTTGCTGTAAATGTGGCGTGGAATGTTTAGCTGCCGGCTCCCCGTGTGCCAGGCCGGCCAGTGTGAGTGTGGCATCTGTCCAAACATTCGCGACTCCGAGCTGTCATTGCTTAGTTATTCGCTTGTTGCACGCACACTAAACGGTGGGAAGGTCGGTGTTATTATAATAGCCGTGCATAAATCTCACTTTTCGGTTAAAATGTAATATTTTACACGCTTCTCATCCGATGACTCACCTGCAAACAATCGTTTTTCACAGAAGCTATCCACCTCTCTGAAACATGCTTTATTGAAACAACAAACGTTAATATTCCAATTATCGTTGCCGACTAACTCGCAGGCGTGGGTAAAATGTTATTGTTCAGAAGCTCAACTAAAATTCTCGTTCGGAACAAGCGGTATTACGTGTAAAGTAAGTTGATTCTCCAAAAGCACGGCTTTCAACAGGTCGAAAGTTCGACGGTCGTTAATTAAACGATCTAAGCCGCGCAAGACGAGTTGGCGGCGCTCCAACTACGAGGTATTGATGAAATTGCTACAAACTACTACTATTATATAGAAAATTATTTTATTAAACCGACGCCCGCTACTTCCGCGGCGAATTAGCATGTTTATATAATTTTCAAGCGGCCATTTGTCATTGGCGTGGGCGAAACACGTAGAATATTGCTACCGACAGTGTCCAAGCGTAATGACAACTACATATTATTAGCTCTTACTTCAATTTGCATACCTACGCGGTGTTAACAACACCTCCCGCGTTATGAATTAGTGTCTGTCCTCAAATTGCGGCTTTTAACTAATTTCACAACACTCTAATTGTATTTTTTGCCATAGTAAGTGTCGTGAGGACTTCATTGCCGTCTATTATTTTAATAGGTTCATTCGCAGCCGGGTGCCAAGTCGTTAGTGTGACCTATTCTCTGTATGTGTTAACGTTTGGCGTTTGAAAACCGTGAATAGATGTACAGCGACTAAAATAAATCACTTTAAAGATAATGAGGGCGAAAATAAAGTGGTGGAAGTCAGTCGTCGCTCGTCCGTCTGCGGCCGATAGAGTGTTGCGGATGGAACGCGCTGGCGCAGCGCCAACTCGATCATACGACGTGCCCACTGTGTAGCGGCTTGCACCTCACCCACACCAAGCTACGCTAGCCCAATACTACGTAAACTGAGATACGGCAAAAATTCTCTACAGTAATACCGAGATCATAACGTTTGGCTACCCACCAACTATTTTGTTTACTAGTAGAGCATCTTTCATGGCGTGTGTGGCGGCTCCAATTAATGAATTAGTTTCACATTAGCGTGTGACATATTGTACAGTCACGAGCATAAGTATGTATACACTTGGCTTTATTCAAAGGCGATTTTCTCCTTTATTTTTTAATGAAATTTTATGTTATTGCGGACATAGTATTTTCGAACCCATAGGCTTATGTAAAGTGTCGTATTTCAACGTTGCATTCGTTATTTCACGAAAAAATCGCAATTGAAAGTTCCCAAGTGTTGACATATGTATTAGTGCTCGTGACTGTACGTGTTATTTGTCGCAAGAAGTTTTTGTTTCATTGTATATCCCAGTCAACGCACTTGTCTCGTAATTACTACTCCGTGCTGTAAGACCCTCCGTCCGGTGTCTACGATCGGAAAACAGCCACCGGATAGAAGAAAATATCCTAAAGAGTCCCAAGTATTTGCGAAAGGTTCGTCGCCCCCGGACCGTGAGGATTTACCTACATCTACGAGTATAGCTTACTGAACAGCCTTCGAGACACTGGCAAAACGCAATATCGCCCTCCCCTCATAAAACACTCTAATTTAAATAAAAAAGCGGCGCCACCTTCCGTATGTCGGGCCTTTTTTATTACGTACCTTTTTTATTTTCGGGTCAGCTAGGGATCAAAGGGGCTCTCCCCAGAGACTGGCCGCCCAGCCTCCGTCTGATTTGCGAGCGTACGCGAGAGCGCCGATTTGTGAACGTGAAGTATTTCCCCACTTCGCAAATAGGGGACTGTTTGCTTGCCTATTAAAATCACTTACTTATTGTTTGTAAACGCTACATGTTTCTCTTTAGTCAATTAATTTAAACGGATTGATGTTTTGAATGCTGCTGCTGAATGATTTGTTTTAAATATTTTCTTTGCAGACTAGAATAGATGTTATAAATGCACCCATTGATTAAATAAAGTATAAAATAAATAAGTCCAATCTATGCAGGTATACCAAATAACAATACGACGAGTATTGTTATGTAATAGAATTCGAGTATGATAGATAAGGTGGCGAAACGATTCAGCATTGTGTTTGAGCAATGTGCGTGAACTCGTCGTCAATAACCGGGAGACGGCGGAGCGTCGTCGGTGCGTTATCGGCGGGTAAATCATTTCTCGTTCTGATTTTATTCCACGCCAGCGCCGGAGGGGTGGCGCCCGACCTCCGAAGAGGTAATAGCTTACAGATACGAAAACTCCCTCTCAAGCTCACCTATACATAACACGAATGTTCACATTGAAACAATATTCACGTAACTTGTGCAGATCGATCGGGACGTGCGACCTCGTGTCATAGATACGCGTTACGAATCCAATACTAAATCTCATTCTTATATTTACGATCGACTCCGCCTAGGCCGTGATTGAAAAGCCGAATCTGCGCAAGTACGCGAAATAAACTAGTGTATCGAGAGATAATGTTGCATAAATGTTGTACGCATAGTACAACATTTATGCAACATTATCTCTCGAGATAGATGTGCAAACACGAGCGCTGGAGCCGTGCAAATAGAGCGTATCTGTTTCCCCGTCGATGGCTTTATAAACAAGCGAGTCGTGAAAACATTTCTATCTAGTTTACGTTGGGTCTCGCGCCCTCTGATAAAAATTACGAGGAGAATAAATCGGGGCGAGAAGCGCGCTGGGGTCGGGCGTCGAGGAAACATGAATTTGTCATTTTTTCCCAGGCACGTTCGCGGGCGGGTGATAAATATTGCATTGCAGGCCCTCGACGTTTCTTGTGAGTCGCACAACGCGTCCTTCGCGAGTCGCATTAACTTTTCCCTTGTCGCTTAGACGAAGCTCCTTGTTTTTCAACGCGGAAAAGTGAGTTAGGGCCCGTTCTGTCGTCGCTTCCAATGAAATTATGTAATCAGTTTTACGACTCATCCGGCCCGCGAGTGTCACGAGTTTTTCTTATTATTATCTTTCTTTTCTTTGAGAATACGAAGTTATTCAAAGTTACATGTTGTAGGAATATAGCATTAGAATAGACGTTGTTTATTAGTCAGTCTACCGGTTTACGTAACTTTATTTCAAGTCGCATGTCAAACATGTAACTTAATATTTGAACATGATATTTGGAAAGTTGACTGTTTTTCTGCATAATTTAGATGGTGTACATCCCTAATGTGTACATAACATGTGTTTGGGTATAATATATGTGATTAGAAGCAATTATGTTGAAAGTGTAACACGTGTCGGCGTCGCGTGTCGATCCGCCTCGAGGCTTCCTGCCTAATGGTGCGTGAGTCCCTTCCCTATGCCTCCACGCCAGTTGCGATAAACTACCCCTTTTATACCGACTGCACCTATTACTTAGACTTAAGACCGGTATAGCATTACAACTAATTACAAGCTCGAAGTATTAGGAAGTCATTGCGCCTAAACAGGCATTGTCTAACGAAGTTTATAAATATGTAAGTATTCCGTTTCGATGTCATGCTCGTGTCCTTACATAGGCAGTTTAGCATGTGAAACGTTAGTATGTTGCAAATTTACGAGCTTGTAATGTTCCAATGTGTAAAGTGACGTTCATTTTGTTGCGCTGTTCCACTGCCAATAGATGTGGCATATTCCTCTTTATTTTTCTTGACACGTCCGTCACAATGGCAGTTAATGGCCACCATTGGAAGATTAGAATGTAGTTACAGCTTTGAATTTGTATTGTTTTATTGCTCGTAAAATTCAGCTCGAAGCATTAACATTATAAGACTAAAGTTCCTTCTGTTCCAGTCATGCGTGTCATGGTTACAACTTCCTGGTTTAATGTTTAAAACATTGCAGTCAGGGATATGAATACATTAAAGCTAATTTTAGTACCTGGTAAAAAGTTTAATTGCATATTACGGTATTACCGAAACCCGTTGAATTCATTATGGTCAGTGGTTTGCTTACCGAAAAAATACGCTAAATCTATATTAATGCGCAGAACACATTAATCTAATTTTGACTTTGTTCTAGCTTACTCTTTGAACAATATTTTTTATAATAAGAACAGAATATAATTAAGGCAGTTTTACACGAGCGCAGGGGTTCATTTAATTATGCGATACCATTACAGTTTATAATCTGTTCTTGTCAGTGGTGGCTGGAGGCTGGCATCGTCTGTAACAGCCTTAATGCGTCTCACACCACGAACTAACTGACTCTTAATTATTTAACAACTGGTAGGGTTGGCGTACGTTATCTTCTATACTTATAATAAATCTGTAGAGAGGTCAATTCTGTACATGAAATATATTTCCAAAATAACTATCAGCGGATGATTAGTGATCGATACTGACGCCAAAAATGCAATCAGTAAAATTTTTGTTTGTCTGTCTGTCTGTATGTTCTTTATAGAAACAAAAACCACTCGACGGATTTCAACGAAACTTGGTACAATTGTTCTTCATACTCCTGGGCAGGTTATAGTATACTTTTCATCACGCTACAATCAATAGGAGCAGAGCAGTGAAGGGAAATGTTGGTAAAACAGGAGAACTTACTCCATTTTTTAAGCTTCCGTCGCGTGTGCAGCCTTAATGGTTAAAGCTACACAAAAGTCATGTATGACGGAAATGTTCTCCTTAAAATTATATAAAAAATATTCCACGACAGCAAATGTCTATCTTTAATGGTTGACTCACAATAACACGTGTAACTCCCGATAGCTTAGCAGTTCGGAGTTTTCCGATTATAATTGTCTACTCTTACGTTTATAACACTCTCACTCATTCCTAATTAAAAAATGTTAACATTATTACCTATTTAATAAAAAAAGAATCATAGAAATCGGTACAGAAACACCAAAGTTATACATGAAATACGCTAATAAGCCATCGCGCGTGAATACTGAATCATGCTATAAGGATTACTTTTGTGTAACGGTCGCCGCGCTCGACGCGGCTCGCGGCGGGAGATATAAAAGGGCGGGGGATCCAAACGCGAACTTCTACTCGAAACCACGACTTAGACCCACTCCCCCCCGACCTATCACCATGTTCGGCAAGCCGATCCCTTGGGAGAAGCGAGCCAAATACCTAGGAGTAATACTCGACAATCACCTCTCCTTCGCAGAGCACATAAAGACGGTCCGCTCGCGCGCCGCTTTCGCTCTCGGCAGACTCCACTCCGTCCTAAATGCACGCAGCAAATTGTCACTTAGGTGCAAAATGCGCATTTACACAGCGTGTATCCATCAATTCATGAAGCGCCTTTCCAAGCGCTTCTTCGATACCGCCGCCAAGCACCGCAACCCTCTGGTTGTCGAGGCCGCCAGGTATACCCCCTCCAAAATCAGCAAATGCCGCCGTCCAAGGCATGTCCTCTCCGACCCTGACGACCCCATAACCCTCCTCCAGGAGAGCAATAAGTCAACCAGTACAGTGCACAAATACAGAACTCATTCCGACCTCGCCGCCGAGGTCCCTCGCGACGTCCTCAATTAAATGCCTCCCCCCCGACCCTTGCTCGAAGAAGTGCCAGCCCGCGCCGCAGCTGAGCCAGTAGTTCTAAATTCCCGACCGTGACCTCTGAGTTTGTTTCGGCGTTTCTTCTCAGAGTAGTCAACTAGGAAACGCCGGCCTCATCAAGCTTAAATAATAAAAACCAGATCCAGCCTGTCCCATCTTGCTGCCCTCCCCCAGCGACGCCCTAAGCCGAGGTTCGTACCCCACAGGGGGTGCCCTTAGCGTGTAGTCGCTTAGTACATAAGATATTTGCCCCTGGCTGGAGGCTTTGAGTTTACTTAAGGCAACCACAGGATAGTCCGGTTAAGTAGTCACGACCTCTCAAGGTCAACTACGAGATGCCATATTCTAATAAAAAAAAAAAAACGCGAACTTCATACAATATTTGGCTGTTGATGCGAGTAGACGTTCCGAGCATTCGACCTTATTGACAGACAATATTGTTTATCAGCGCGACTTTTAGTCTTTAAATTAATTTAGTTTTCTTTTGTTGTTATTTTATAAAATAGGTATTAGTTATTTTGGTAGTGTATTATATTCGTTCAAATTACAAATTATTAATAGTTTACATTTTATTTCTTTTTAGGTGAAGTAGTAATTTCGTTGTATAGGTACTTAAGCCTCATGTGAACGTGATCTAAACAATATTACCAATACATTAACTTAATAACACACAAGGAATTACACACTGACGGAGTTGCGTTCATAGCTATCTGTATCTATATATATAAAACTCTTCCGTTACTGAGTGACTGACAGACAACGCACAGCCGAAACTACTGGCAGTAGAGAGCTGATATTTGGCATGTGTGGTTGTTGGGAGGAGTAGGCTACCAGTAAGAGAGGATTTTTGGAAATTCCCTCCCAACGGGGAGAAAAGGGGGATAAATTGTTTTTTTCCGGAACTCATTATTCCACGCGGACGAAGTCGCGGGCAAAAGCTAGTAATTAAATAAAGCTATTAACAGAACATTGTATCGAGTTTCTTTAAGAAAAGTTATTGCTACGAAAGAAATGCAGCTTTCGACTTGTTATTTAAAAAAGTAAATTGATAATAAGCATAATAATTTCACTTCCTTAAAATTGTCAGGAAGTTTCTTAACTTCTTGCAGTTATTTCTTGTTTCTGCTAAAACAGTTTACTTATCGCGTTTTTTATTCATAAAAAGAAAGAAAATCGTCCAAAGCCATTTCGAGGCTATGAATGAGCAGCAGGATCCAATAAAATGGCGTAGGTACCTTCTAAACAAGATCAACGACATACAACGCTATACACTAGTCTGCTCTACGCCTGACAACCAGGATATACACCCCATATTGTTCGCTGCAGCGGGTTATCAGGGTTCTTAGCTATGTCAAATACTTAACCCACCCAACTTGTCTCTTGTGGAATTTTCTCATCTGATGAGTCCCATTAAAACGTACTAATTGTAGGTTAACGTCCACTTACTTGTTGATTGCCTTTTAAGCTCATAATGTGTAAACAGTAATTATTTTTAAATGTTCTTGCTACTTATTAATTGCTAACCATATTAAAATAATGTGTTTATAATATGCTGTTGATCTCATTCCTTATTACGAGTACGACTAGATGCGTCATAAAAATCTAAAACATGTGTTTTTATTTTTTCCAGAAAATACCTACCTTTTAGCGCGCTGAGAAATAGTGCCAGTGAACACCTAAACGTGCATAAATTATTATATAGTATTTCAAAGTCTTAAATCACACTGCACACGAAATAAAAGTGAAGTGCCTATTGAATAAAAATCAATCTGCCTAGCCTTTTCCCAACTACGTTGGGGACGGCTTCCAGTCTTACCGGATGCAGCTGCATACCAGTACTATACGAACTGCTGGAGCGACTGCCTATCTGAACTCCACAACCCGATTACTTGGTAACACGATACCCCTTGGAAACACTGGTTGTCAGAGTTTTAGGCTTCTGACTACCCGTAACGACTGTCAAAGATCTACGAATGATAGCCGGGATCAACTGCTTAACGTGCTCGGAGAGGTTTCGGTATGTTATGGATGGTCACCCATCCGCGGACCGACCTCGGCAAGCGTTGCTAACGTTGAAGATATAACTGCGCGGCTGTAAGTAGGTATTTAGCCGCGGGCCCCTCCAATAAAGGATGTAAAAGCAATTTACAGTAGGTAAAGAAAAATAAATAACATTTCCAAATAGAAACCCAGACAAAGTCGCCATTTAAATTGGGACTAGGTTTAAATTAAAAACACGAGAAGAACCACGAGAACCTACTTTACAAAAGATATTTCAGAAAAATTAAGTCCAATGACTGAAATCGTGACTGAAGATTGTCACGATCTAGAAATCTTATTGATACAAAAGCTCAACACTGATAGTCTAGTGTTCAATTTCTTTCGCAGTTTATCTGAATAAACTGCTAAAGCAAAAAAAAAGTGTTTGATAACAAAAAAAAACTTGTTAAACCTGGCGAAATATTTATGCGTGGAAATCTGTGCGGTTGGCGTGCGCTATCCATTTATAAATGAAGAATAATCCCCGGAGTATAGGCGGTGGTAAATGTGCCGTGAAAACCCGAACGCGGCGGAGCATTTTTCTCATGACAAAAGCTTTGGAGACAGCTCACGTCTGCTGCTACTTGCTACACACGTACCGACACACGCGAAATTACATAGACCTCGTATGAACACGCTGATATAGCACATATACAGAAAACACAACCTTTTGTATGTTTTTATCTAACCTTCTTATCCACCCAGATAATTTTTTCTTTAACTTAGTTGACACAAATCTTTACAATACAGATTTAATATTGCTAAAAATAAAATTCATTCTCATCACTTTTTCATGGGAAAATACAGAACAATAGTCTATTTACCACTTTATCTACAAGAATTTGTGGGTACTAGTTTTTGTTCGGATTTATTACTGAATCATTAGTCGCGTGCCTCGTTCCAACGATGTGGGAATTATTCTCATCACTTATCGCACTGTCGTTCTGAATATATTACTTTTCAGCCTCAAAATTCATTATAAAAATCTGTCATCTCCCCATAAAGAAGGGGAACTTAATCAAACTTAAATTCGGTCGATAATATAAACACCAAACTTCGTTCAGAGATAAGTAAACGGATGGAAAAGTCGTTAGGGGAACGAGTTTTAATCCCGGGGAGAGCGTATCGACGCTATTTAATCACGTCTAAATATGGAAAAAAAATGTTGGTGAGGTATCACGCCACGTTATTGTCATTCATAACAGGCGGGTGGGTGTCTGTGGGGTAGCGGGCGCGTCGGGCGCGGCGCGGTGTGAGGGTGAGGCGCTCCACAGTGTTGTAAGATCCCGATTTTTGTGTCATCGTGTTTTTATTGAATTAATCGATAGAGTCTACAATTCTGAGGATTAGAGTAAAACTCCGGATTCGCTAAGACTTGTACTTTTTTTTAAAAAAAATGACAAAGTTTCGGAATATCCGACTATAGAAAAACGAAAAAAAAATCATTATAATTTAACGGAAGTACTTATTAAAGAATTAATTTATTCTATCGAAAAAAGGTATAATACCCGATCCTTCCACCAATTTCTGTTGCTTTAGTATGAATGGGTCGAGAGATATGATTTTTTTTCTCATTTTTCGTTTTCATTTTTTTATTCATCTAAACCGCCGTAGTAGGTGGTCATTCCTACATTGAAAAATTGCTGATATTTTCTATTATGTGTAGTATTTTTTCCAAAACCTAACTCATTGGTTTCCAGGAGTTATTGAAAATTCAAAATTTTCCTTAGGGTTGTCACTTTCAAGTATCCGAAAAAAAGCAACAAGAGTATATTTTATTTGAAAAAAAAAGAATGTGTTTTAAATACTTTCTAATAACTAATATGCAGTTGGCTATTCGAAAGGAAAATGTATGTAAATTTATATTATGTGGGCTAACCGAACTAAAAATCATCTTCATTGGTGCCGATTCTCTTGTCACAATTGCCTCTAAACTAGACTAAAAATCACTAAAATTTAGTTTATTCCTGTCAAATGACGATTTCCTATTCTGAAATTGACTAAAGTGACACAACTTAACTATATTTTAGTTTGACAGCACTAAGATTGCACTGAGTTATTTAATCTATTGAACATGGCAATTTCGCTATTCTGAATTACACGTTTTTCACCTAAAATTTAGATTGTTTAACTAAATCTGACTATTTTTAATCGCGATTAAAAAGGTGTGGAATAAAATTAGTTGTCGTTGAAGAAAAAAATGAATAGAAAGACACCAACACCTCGACTTCAGATGCAAAAACAGTACAGTATTTTTTTTTCTTTTGCTTATATCTCGAAAATGGTGTGTCCTATCGCAAAAATAATGCAAATTTCGACCCCCTTTATAAAACCCATAAACCCCCCTAAAACCCAACATGTAGGTAATCATTTTTCATATTTTCCATACAAAAAGTGAAAAATTCCTTAAAAAACACGCCAAGGCCGGCCCCTACCCGCCTGCAGCTCTAAAAAAAATCACGGGTAGGGCAAACAAGTACCACGTGTCGACGAGTCGCAATTGTCAAATTCGATTTTAGTTGTGTCAAAATTATTTTTAAATTTAGAAAATTTTTCATGCAGAATAGCTGTAAGATTCTCATAGCAAAAAGTAAGGAATTTTAGTGATAGTTTAGTTAGTTTAGTTCGGTGTACAAGAGAATCGGCACCATTGTTAGTTACAATTAATTCAACATGCGAATAATCATCGATGGCTAGATTTTCTTCATTAACAGGTCTCAACAAAGACAATACGGCTGGTGGCAGTGGGATTTTTTTAGCCTTTTTTTTCTCTCTAAGAGGTTGTAATCAGAGATAATTGGATCCGATGAGACTAAAGCTAACTATTAGTTGAGTCTTTTGGGTTTGAATTTATAGACGGTTTCCAAAAAAGGTGTATCAATCAACATGATACCAATTTCTCCATTTGTTTTTTAATATCCTTTATAAAATCACTCAATGTGTGCCACTTTAAGCCACAAAACAATGATATCTTTTTATGGTCGCGATAAGAAAGCTAAAACTTAATAAAAATAAACAAATTATGTTTTGGTTGAAGTGGCAGCCCTAAGTGCGGATATTTCGGATATTACTAAAATTTCCAATAACTCCTGGAAACCAATGAGTTAGGTTTTGGAAAAAATACTACACATAATAGAAAGTATCAGCAATTTTTCAATGTAGGAATGACCACCTACTACGGCGGTTTAGATGAATAAAAAAATGAAAACGAAAAATGAGAAAAAAAATCATATCTCTCGACCCATTCATACTAAAGCAACAGAAATTGGTGGAAGGATCGGCTATTATACCTTTTTTCGATAGAATAAATTAATTCTTTAATAAGTACTTCCGTTAAATTATAATGATTTTTTTTTCGTTTTTCAATAGTCGGATATTCCGAAACTTTGTCATTTTTTAAAAAAAAAGTACAAGTCTTAGCGAACCCGGAGTTTTACTCTAATCCTCAAAATTGTAGACTCTATCGATTAATTCAATAAAAACACGATGACACAAAAATCGGGATCTTACAACACTGTGCGCTCTCGATAGCGATAGCTGCGGGATCACGCCGCCGCACCGTAACGAGGGAACAGTTAGCTCGAGCGAAATGTTTGTACAGGTATGTCTCCGACTAGCGAGGGACGAATACGTAATTAAAACTCGCATCACATAAAAATATATATGTACAACCAACGACTACAAACGTACTAAAACTTTATTCATTAATTTTCCTTTCGAATTGCTCATTTATCTCGACTTTTTATTAGGAAATACTTCGAAAAATAATAATGATTACTTTTTGTATGGTGTAGTTAATAAATAATCAACTACATACTGCAAGACATAAACGCAATCATTAGTTCCAGCTAAAGGTTTTTCTAATAGTACACAATTAATTATTTCAGCACAAAATGCGGAGAGAAACGTCGCGGTGGAAACACACATTAATGATAGATTCTAAAAGTTTTTATTAGTTTGAGGGAGAGGATAGGTACATACGTCGTTTGTCAGGGCGGATGAGGGTTCACCACGAAGTCTAACGCTCGGGGACATGCCGCTTTTCAGGTCACCACGTGTACATTTATGTAGAATCACACTTTTACATTTTCTTAGAGATCTCTGCGTGGCAAGGAACCTACATAATAAATGCTCGTTTTTTTAGGTCTCGTATGTCTGGAGTTTTGTGTGTTATTCAACAATCTGCTAGATATTTTTTTATTTTGGAACTATCCGGAACTGCCAAAAGTAATATTATCATGACGCCAAGCAATTAATCATCCATTTCGAATCACACCTTTATCGCTCTTTTTTAATTACGTAACTGCAAAAACGTATTTGTAAAACCAGCTAGACAAAAACTATTTATTTTAATCATTCGAGCATAAGACGTGTAAATGCCCAAATGGAAATAATTTGAATTTAAAAAATCCCCTTTTGTAAAAAGCACTCCCAACTAAGTGGCGCTCGCCACCTTTTGACACACAATAAATCACAGCCGTGAGCGGCCAATAAAAAATATGTTCCACCCTCGGCGAAAATCCAATTAATTTTCGGCGGTTAAAAAAAGAACCTGCCCGTCCGAGCGGAAAAAGCTTGGGCGTACTGTACGAGCCACAAGCGAACAGCGTGCAGCCGCGCGGGGGCAATAGCGGTAGCGGGAGCGGCTAGCGATACGACCATAGAAATGTAAATATCTATGGATACGACAGACGCCATGATGGTCGCAGTTGTAACATGGACGTATGTAAAAAATAAGTGGTAAACAACGGAAATGGGCATAGCGTTAACTGTTAAACCAGTTGGAGAAGTGAGCCAATCCACAGGGTATACGAATAATAAGGTTAAACGAGACGAGATAGGAACGGAAAGTGCGGGAAAACAGGAAAAGTGGAAAAAGGGGAATAATGGAGAAGGAGTAATCAATTTCGCTCAGTCGCCGCCGCCGGCGAAGCTCTCATTTAAAATTTAAAATATCGCGGAACGGAGGGGTCCCGTGGAGGACTTTTTAATTTGGCTTGGCTTCGGTTTAAAAATGCACGGAGCTCTGCGGTGACACATCAATCCACTTTGAATGTTGACGCTGAACTAAAATACATTACTCGTTTTAAAAAACAATACTTACACTTTAATTTGATTGTGTGCTGTAGCCTGAGATCTCGTTTTATTTAGGCACGAAGCAGAGGGTTGATTCTGTTTAAACGTTGTGGATTTTAATTTGTGTCCTACCGTAGTTGCGGTTTTCAACCTTCGGCCAAGGATGGACCATTTGGCTTTGCTTTCATTTGGTCCATTCGCTATTTGTGAATGTTAGGCTGCTTTAAACGACTAGGGGGTACTTCGGTCTTAGAATTGATTTGTGTGGGAACTAGTTGTAATGTTTCTCTTTTTTATTGTTGCAGCAACAAAGGCCAGACCTGCCGCGGCTGCTGCAGCAGATGCACGCGGCCCACCTGCCAGCACATGGTGCGCCTCCTCTTCCACTCCTGGGCCAAGGAGCTCTGCCCCCTGCTGGCCTGCTGGGGCTCGGCGTGCCTCACCACCCTCTGTCAGTACTCGCCAAACCTCCAGACTTGCATAGACCAGATGATAAAGGAAATGGTAAGTTGAAAAAGTTTGTGATCTGTAACTGAGAAACTTGTTTTGTCGGTCGGGTCGCATATAAACTACCGCAGAAAGTCCAAAAGAAAAAGGATTCCTGACTAACCTACTGTATAACTAACGGTTCGATACAAAGATGAATATTTTAAGAGGTTGTCGCGTATTTGTGTATTCGCCTTGTTTGCTGTGTGCCTCTGGAGACTATTAGAGCCCCCCTCCCCCGCGGCCGCCGCCCCGCCACCCTCCGCGGCAGACGTCTCCGATCCCACTTCTGTTTCAATATTTACAATCTTCGAGTGGCTTTTTGAACTCACTGTTTGCGTGTTTTCGGATCGCTGACGGCTACGGCTCGCCCGATATTACTTTGAGAGTATGAATAAGTCAATTTTCCGAATTGGTAGGTAGGTATCTACGCGCGTGTTTGGACAGATTATGTAAACAGAGATGTGGAACAGATTGGTGGAAAACATTTTTCCTGTTAGTCTGCTATATCCATCAAACAAATAGGCACTTTATAATTCGAGATCAAGCTGAGTATTATTCATATCAAACAACGGGGAGCGTTTCCAGTTTTCACGGTAGCGCGAGTAATCCCGGCGCGGCGGGGACGAGCGCGCCACAAATGAAAATGTAACACAGAAATGGATTTGGAAGCCGCCCGTCGCTCCGGTTAATTACAAAAGCAAGCGGTAATCTGCGCTCCGGGATGTTCCGGCTTAGCGCCCCCTGCCACCAGTGCCACCCCCGAGCGCCGCCTGCCACTTCCCCGGCTAATTTGTGCCATTATCGGTGTACTGATGTAAGAGTTACCGCGCAGATGGCCCCCCGCCCCCCACCCCGCCCCGCACCTTGCCAGAGCTCAATTAATTATTCCTTGCTGGTGTGAGCGTCGCGTGTTTTAGTCAATTAGTAACGTAATTTTGCGGCTGACTTGAGTGTGTGCGGTCGCGGACCTACACGTAAGTCGCGCTCTAACCAAATTACATCCATGCGTTGCATTAGAGTAAATAGTAGCCGCCCTAGTCGTTTGCGATGTGTCAGAGCGATAATAATGTATGACTCTATGAATATTAAGTAGCTCAAAAACACGTATAAAACCTCTAATTTGTCTGTTATGACGTGATTGCATTGTTTTGAATCGATGTGCACGAAGCGTTCATGCGCAACCGGGCAATGTAGGGGAATAGCCGGCCAATAATTGAGGCTATTGCGTTTAAATTAATTGTGGCAATACATGCAGTGCTAATACGGCGTCTGGCAATATGTACGTACATATGTAGCGCACGTGAATAGCAATAGGATTGGCTGCAATTGCTCACAAACTTGAGACGAATCAGGCAGCGGAGATAATGCCTTTGATGTATGCAATACCCAGTAACTATGTAGGTATGTACCTACGTAAACTACAACGGATTTGCTGTTTTGATTAAATTGTAGCAACATTTTCAGATGTTGATGGGAGCTACTGTAAAAGCATGAGTTTTACTTTAGGAGTAGATTGATCTGCTAAGCTCATTAATTTAAAAGAAAACTTTATTTATTTATTTATTTAATACTTTAAGCACAAATGTACAGAGGCGGACTTAATGCCATAGGCATTTTCTACCATATATATATTTCCGATATTTTCTAAAACTTTCAGAGTGAACTCAATCAATTTGATTTATAAAAACGATTGGAGCTATTGAGAGATATGCATAATCAGCCTATAATGTTCCCACTGCTGGGACACAGGCCTCCTCTCTTTGAGAGGGAGTGGGCTGTAATATACCACGCGGGCCCAGTGCGGGTTGTTAGATGTCACATGTCTTCGATTTTTAGTTCTAAGACATGGCCGGTTTCCTCACGATGTTTTCCTTCACTGTTTTGAGAGCAGTGGTGGTGGTGGTGGTGAGAGATAAGACACTTAAAATAAGTTAAAATAAATATTTTTATTTACCAACACTTCATCTCTTAAGCTCATAAAAATTAAAAAAAAAAACAAACATACAATGATTTCAAAAGAAATAAGTCAATGCAAACATTATTCAATTGAATACATAATTTCTGGGTATACCTACCACACATTGAATACATGAGCACGCACTAAATAAGTTTAATAACACATGTAATGTAACTTGTAACTTCAACTTGAACATAGACTGGAAGTTCTCCCGTTACCGTGAAGTGAACGCGTCTATTTCGGGCACAATGGCGGTGTCGTTAACTCCGCCACTATCGCTCCGTGAATAGTCACGATTGATACTTGCTGACGAGACCGGACTAATTCCGCCAGGGGGGGAGTGACAGGCACTCGACGTAGTGCTTATCTGATGACTGGGTCTGGACCCGCACCAGCCAACCAGAGTGAAGTGGAAGTCATCGAAAAGTAATGGAGGTTCATTACTTGACGCATGATGAGCATCAATGCTACAATTTGTGTAAAAAAAAATATTGGTTTACCTACATACCTTTTACAATATTTAACACAACTAACTACACACATCAAAAGTGTCTAGGGATCAAGCATTTTTATGCGGATTTCTTGAGATTGAGATGTGGCTTTGTAATAAATTTATGATTTTATAAATTTATATGGATCCTTTTTGGTGCATTTCATAATTTGAATCAGGAACTGTGAATCAAATTCGAGTAAAAGATGAAAATCAGCTGTCAATATTTTCCCTATAAAAACATACAACGCATTGAAGACATTATTAGTGCTACTGTTTCCCTACTACTGATTAAAACCAACGTTATTATGGAGCGGCGACGTCATTTAAGCAGGGAAGAAATGCTCAGAGCCGTGGGAATGATAGAAGCTGGTTCCCGGCAACGTACTGTGGCTTTAGCTCTGAATACAAGTCAGAGTGTTATCAGTCGACTTTGGACACGTTACCGAAGCACTGGTACCGTGGCTGAGCGCCATGGAGGACGGTATCGCTGCACCACACGGAGACAAGACCGATACATTCAAATCTTAACTCGAAGAGCTCCAACAATAACCGCCATGATGTTAGCCGTGAGGCTTCATCACTCTTCAGGGAACTTAATTAGCGACCAAACAGTCAGAAACCGCTTGCATGAAGTGAACCTTCATTCCCGAAGACCGCTACGGGTACCACCTATAGCAATGCACAATCGTAGGATTCGATATCAATGGGCTCTTGAACACAGAAATTGGGCAGAAGAACAATGGCGTTTCGTGTGCTTTTCTGATGAGTCTCGTTTTGGTATGAGACCGGATACAAGACGTATACGACACTGGAGAACCCCTGGACGCCAACAGCGATTAAAATCCTGCCAGGAAGTCCATCCTTATAGTGGTGGAACCATCATGGTATGGGCGGGTATTTGGATCGGCGGAAGAACTGAGTTGATTTGGATCAGAGGCAACCTCAACGCTCAAATTTATGCTGAGACGATTGTATCAGACGTCATCGTTCCTCTACAAGTGCAAATCGGTCCCTTATTTCAGTTAATGCATGATAATGCACGACCGCACACCGCAAGAGTTGTAAGACAGACTCTCGCCGCAGCTAACATCAATGTCCTGCCCTGGCCTGCTCAGTCGCCAGACTTGAACCCGATTGAGCATGCATGGGATATGCTACAGAGAAGAGCTCTGCCGAATATGGAGGGTATCCAGTCGCAAGAAGACCTTTTTTTGTTGTTGCAACGAACATGGGCTGCCATTCCACAGCGTGATTTGGATGAACTCATTTTGAGTATGCCAAACCGATGTTCTTGTGTTGTTAGTGTTCGCGGTAGAAACACGGATTATTAATTGTTTAAGTTACCCAATAAAATTTTAAAGAAAACTGTTATTTCAGTCTTTTTTTCGAACTTTTGTGTTAGTGGTTCAAATGTCAAAAATCCCTTTATTAGGAAAATGGCAAATTTCTTTATTAATGCAAAGGTGACTTGGTTTATCGTTACTGTGACAAACGAAAACACTTTATTTGATGAATCCTTAAAGAAAATTTTAATTAATATCAATCAGGAGAAAAGTTATTGCAAAAATATATGTTGATCCCTAGACACTTTTGATGTGTGTATTTACACTAGGTACTAAATTAAATGACTAATTAACTATGCTAAGAAGTACAAAATCAAAAGAACATTAAGGGTCAGGGCACATTGATCGACGGCCTTTCGCACTTTGCCGATTGAAAAGGAGCACACATATGCTCTCTTTTTTAATGGACAAACCGTCGAACGCCGTCGATCAATGTGTCCTGGCCCTTGGGCGACAAAGTACACGTCCGTATCGCTGTCATCCGGGAACTTGCCCAGAAGACTGGCAGCATTGCCACGTTGAATGGCAATGCTAATTCTTTGGCCGAAGAACGACCTAGCCCTCTGGTCTCGTAAAGTGTCGACCAGTCGGCGAGATATTCATTTTAACTAACGAAGAAAAAAAATTAAAGACTTGAAAAAGCTCAATGGCGAAATATAAAAAGACAAACGTTTCGTTTAATGTAGTATTCAAAAGATTCTAAGACACACACAGTGTTCAATAAATATGGTTAATGTATCCAGTTCCTTATCATAATATAAAACGTCTGATCTACAATTATACGGAAGGTTAACTACTAGTAAACAGCAGGCGGCGATTTACTATTGCTACCTATTGTATTGTGCCACTGATTACACTACCGATAATTTATTAGTATTCAATTTGCATGCATACCACTTCCATATAGCACAATATATCCACATACGTAACCGTATTACGCCGAGCATATTCTGTGGGATTGACAGGAGAGGCTAATTTCGCCAGTAATATTGTTTCCAATTATCTCGGAGTTAGCAACATATGACAGACCATTGTCAATGCTGTTAACTGACTAAATTGGTGGCTAGGCCTTGATTGATAACTATACCTAGTTAATACTAGCTTTTACCCGCGGCTTAGCCCGCATGGATGTCGGGAAAATATCCCACGGGAACGTACTACCGATAAAATATCTGTGTTCCAAATTTCATCCGATTCCATTCTGCTGTTTTTGCGAAAATCCGGAACATACATCCAGCCAGTGGAACAAACTGACAAAAATTCTAAAAACTATATGTTCGGCATCAGACTCGTTCCCACACCTCGTAGCAATTACTTCTTTTTTCGAAAATATTCAATGTACAGTTTTGACTTCGTTACTATATCTATAGATACTATGGTTTTATTTTCATATAACATCTATTGTGTGATTTAGATTAGTAGTCCAATACGTGGATTCAAAAGAGAAAGTCTATAATCTGACGATATCCGATCCGTTAATCACGACCAGTCATTCGTGAATGAGAAGAAAGTGTCGATTCCATCGACGTTCAAATTAAAAAAATCAATCAGTCGGTGTTATCAGTTTACTAATAGTATTAATTAATCTTTCTTCGAAAAAAAAGGAACTCTTTATCACTAAGAAAATAGTTATTTTATGATTCGTGGAACGCTACATTAGTGAGTCGTTTAATGAGTAAACAGTAGCTATAACTGATACAGTGTGTAACAGCATTAAGGTGTCAGGACCGGCGGGGGTGTCGTGACGAGCCGGCGACAGGCTCTGCAATATTCATCGACCACTTTACCCGGCTCCTCATCGGATCCACCTCAATTACACTCACACGTCCCCCTCCCACTCAGATTGCTGTATAAAACAAACATACGACTGGTTCGTGGTAGGCGGTAATACCTACTGCTATTTCCAGATCTTGCATATTTGTTTGTCAGGCATAGAGTAAGAAAATCTTATCTCTAGTAGATCTAGAGATCTGATTCTGAGATTAGACGAGCTCTACTGAACAAGCTCACTATTCTCGTCTTACCTGTCTTACCTGACTCGAAAGGTCTACCTGCATAGTTCTGACGTACACAACAATTAGGGAAATTAGGCTTTCGCAGAAATGATGTTGGCTCTGTACACGTGAATGCCACTGCTAATATTATGCTTCACGTAATCTCGCAGTAAACCCTCAATTCAAGCTGTGAACCATTCTAATCATTACAACATAATTGTAATCAATTAACACTGCGGTTAACTAACAATTCCTGTGTTCAACGTGTAATATAATCCAGCTAACTTATCCCACTTGGTTGCAGGTATCAGTTCAGCGGAGGAGCGACATGTGAGTATAGAATAACTTTTTCCAATTTCGCCCGAGTTGTTAAAATTCCGACGGCACAATTTTGCTTTGAAAAATTCCCCAACAAGCGTACCACGTACCTATAACGTAGATGGTACGTATATGTACGTAGTGCCTTTTCCATTTGGGAATGTGAACGCGGAGAGTAGTGTTGCGCTCGAACACGTTGATTTCATAACACGGCCCTGACTGAAACAAGTGGGTGGTGCAAGTGGCGCACCCCGCTCAGGGATGTCACGCCACAACGTGTCGTTCACATTTTATCTGTAGTAATAATATATAATTAAATTCAAATTGGTTCAGCGTGTTCGTTTTTTTTATTATGTCAATTAATTTATGGATTAGCTAATGTCTTTATGTAAATATTAATAAACAATGGTTGAAGTACTTTCGTGTTGTTTTTAAATGTTTACTTACCATCTGTTTCTAAACAAACAGTTGGGAAAACACGTCACGTCATCCTTGCATTCGTTATTAACTTAGGCAGCTAAAGCACACGAAATTGGGGTTCGCCCCCAATCCCCTTAGGGACTCGGGGCCTGGCACTGTCACTGTTTAAGGGGGAACGTCCGAACCAAAAGCGTACCTCGCCTACACTTAACCTCATTTGGGATTTACAAGCGTGATCGTATAAATGACCATTAATTTATCCTATGATGTAATCTGTTTTGAGTAACTTATTTCTAACTCGAACGTATTATGACCATCAACACTCCAGTCGCGTTAAATTCGCTGTCACTTTTCAAACGAGGCTTGGAGAAAATTGATTGTTGGAACAGGAAAACTGGAAATAATGTGAGTAGTTGTCAACCCTGTAGTGAAGTGAGCTCGGTCGTGAGTGCGTCGTTCCCGAGGTGTTGCGAATGTCGGCTATCGCGCTACCGTGGGGGGAAGGGGGTGAACAGTGGCGCACCGCACAGATGTGCCGACGAGCGCCCAGAAATGCATGCGAATCGATACGCCGCACCTACTTGTAACACTGTCTTTGTTGCACTAACCTACTTCATGACAATGACAACAATTATTCACTTTTGCCTTTGACAATGTCTGATCGTTAGTACCGTCTATTGTCAGACGACTGACTCTCGAAGGATGTCCTGTTCCGGTAGGATGATGCTTCTTTCTACATCAATTAACGCTCCTTTAACCACATCCCGAATTAATAACATGGCATTTTTAACTGGAGTTGATACAGCCAGAGTAATCCAATTATGATCTAGGCATAAACTTTATCTGCCCGACCAGTAGCCGTCCTCCCCAGACACTAATTCACTGGAAAACATAATCAGTCACGTAGCGATCACATTACCGCACATCAGCTCGTACCGCATACTTTAACAAGTTTGTTGGAAAACTTGGGTGAGGTGAGCGAGTTTATAACTCGACGACAGCACGTGAAGAGTTTATCTTGCAGTGTGACCCCGATACGGCGCGGCTGTGTTGGCAGTCCGCTCACGGAACCGTCGATCTGTGCAAACACGCGGCGAGCTGAGTAATGCACGGACGCGCCTTACAATTTGAAACGAGGGAGTCGTGGAGTTGGGGGGGGAGGGAGAAGTGCACTCCGTAATAAAGTTTACATAAACCGAGCGCGTCTTGGCTGCGGCTCCGCGGCTACGGGGGCGTCAGGTTACACTCGACCGAGCCGCACCCGTTTGTCCACACTATGTTTTTATTGCGAATCACGAAAGGTGCTACACAGTTGCAGGCACGTTGTTTATTTGCAAACATCGCGCGCCATATATTTGATTTTCCGATACATCGGGCCCATGTTTACATTACAGTGTAGGGAAACTTTTCATTTCGATGCCGCTCTGTTTTGAAGCTCTATTTTATTTTTATGATAAACCATGTCAGGATATAAAATAAAAAAAGTATTTGGTACGCAAACTAAAATTGATGACGCATGGTTGTATGATTATGGTATTACTTACCGTTGTAAACTTAATAAAAGGTGTCAGAGTCATCCTTTTGTACCAGCAATTATCACCTAGCGGTCTAACCGTATAATTATCCAGTTATACATAAATTATATCCTAGAAAGGTGCTTAAATTCCCGCAGAATAACAAAGTTTACGACTAGCAATTTACACCGACGCGAAATTGAGCAGCCGCTGTAAGCCTAACAGAGCGAGCCCTTCCACAATCTCATTTGAGTAACATAATAACCGCGGATTTATTTCTGCCACCCGCTCATTCGCTCTCAAATCGCGCCTAATATTCAATTTGGGCGCCCGAACCACACAAAAACTGCTCGGAGCCGGTTCATTACGCCGCGCATCTCGCCTCTTCATCCTCCTTACCTTATCTAAGCCACTCTGAATAACACACCCTGCGCCACCCCGACCCCAGCCGACCCCGCACCCCGCACCCGCACACCACTTCAAGTGGAAAACTCGCAGGGCGAGGGCCGCTCAACCTTGTTTAGCATTCTCCTCGACTTCTTTATTTAATAGATACCGAAAAAAACTCCGGTCAGAATAAATTTGCGTTTGTTCTTCGATATGCTGGGGTCGTTGCGTTTTAAAGGTGCGCTCCTTTAATTAAGGTAGAAACGGCGAGTATAAATGACTTACATAAATACAGACGAGGACCGACTACTTTATTAAACCGTTAAAACAAAAATGGGAGATTTTCCTTTTAAGTCGGTGGGTGGTAGCCCTAGCGGTATGTTTACGCGCCTTGTAACAGCGCTCGCTCGCTTCGCGCCCGCGACAGCCCTCACAATTTATAGCTTGAGACTTTTCTTAATTGGAAAGAATGGCCACTTGTAATTATTAAGACGCCCTAAAGTGAAACAGATTGCGCGGTAGTCGTAGTCGTTCTCTTCTCTTATTTTACTTTTTTACATTTTATACACCGTCCGTCGGCTATCTAAAGTAACGGTGGCTTGTTTATTGAAAAACAAAGCTTAGCGCTACTAAAGTGAATGTTTAATGTAATTTATTTATGCTGCTTTCTACTTTACAGTCATTTCAGTATACGGCTGCGTGATCTTCCTGTTTATTCTAGAGACGTTTCTCGCAATTATACAAATTACACTTCTCGTAGATAGTGTAGACAGATACGGAACTACATTGTGGATAAATGCAAAATTATTCTTGAGCAGTTATCCTCCAATTACTGAGAGTAATATTTACTTATAGGTTGGATATCTTGAGCCAGCTACTTTGTGAAGAAACGATCAGATAAAGAACTGGTTAAAGAGCAGTTACTAGGTAGTCGCGATGGATATCGATCTAAGGATTGTACCCCTTGCTAGAGGCGCAGGTAGATTGCCCTCGGAACATTGTGCCTTGTTATTCATGACATTTCGATGAAATTGTGCGGCTTCTAGGAAATTGGTTTCGAGTTTAAAAGGCCACTCCGCACGCAATTATTGGTTGATAACTAATAGAGCTCATTAAAAGTAACGTACATTTAAATGCATTTTATCGTTTAATAAATACACATTTAATTTACACCAAACCTGTGGTTGTAATACAAGGCGACACAAATCCTCTCCACATCGTACATGACGTCACCGCATGTTATCCAATTCGATTCTGAGAGCATTGTTATAATATTTGGCAAGGTAGCGGATCCTTGGGTAATCCCATACATGGCTTCTGTTCAGTCGGTTGCTGCTTGAGTCCCGGCTAATGTCTCGGAGCTGAGGCGCTGTACTTAATCCCCTTACACTGTGCGTCGCTTGATAGGGAATAACACATAGATTATGTCGGTGCATCCACATTATTCCGCGCGGATTATCTGTCGTGTCGTGCAGTCAGGGCCTCTGTCTCTAACTTGAATTTATAATCTGCCAACAGAATTAATCAAGACTTAGTCGGGTAAAACACTCGTGGACGGAACGTGTATTTCGCATGGTAGTCTATGTTAGTTCAGACTTTCAAAATAAATACGACGATTCTTACAAAGGTATCAAAAAATAAATAAAAATCTTCAATTGATATAAACAGCTAACAACATACGTTCGTTTATTGAATTCCTAAAATAACAAGACTTAGCTACCTGTTGTAAGTTGGTCTGTGAAGGTAATAATCCACCTACTCGTGCAAGAGCAAAAAGTATATCGGAATTCTTTTCATAATATCGTTTGTGTGACGATCGCTCGGCGCTCGGTGGATGTGTGACTGTGTGTACCGTGGGTACGGTGGGTAGGTAGGGGTATTGCTCGTCTCGGAGCGGGCTTGCGGCTTTGTTCACGATCCGGCCGTATCGCTTCGATTTATGCAAGCTTGATCGAATCGCGCCTGCCCCCGTTTGCCCTCCCTCTTGCTTCATAACAATACCTGGCTCTGTCGCTGCATTGTGTTAACACAATTTAATATTCATACTTTATAAGCGATATTTGGATTCTGACGCTGAAATAATAACTTTTTTATTCCTTTCAAAGTGGCAATATTGAACTTTAGGGTTGGCAGTACTCCAAACAGGTCGGTGTCGCTCCTCTTGATAACACTAAAGATTTAATTCGACAATATTGTTTTATTCGATTCATTGTTTCACTTGGAATTTGAACAGATCGCGTTGATGTAGCCAACCGTATGTAACGAATAACGATGCTTCGCGCTCCCACACGTTCAATATTTCAAATGAAATATTCAATAGGTATTGCATTCGACGACCCGTTTCAAAGGTGCTTTGTTATACCAAGTGCGTCAGAATTCAAACAGGCTGCCTCTGTAGCAATTATCGCGTATAAAAGATATTCAATATTTTTTTTATTAAATCTGTAGTAGATCTAGATAGTAAAGGTAATGGAATAATAATTACGTACCTAAGTACTATTGCTAGTACATGCATAGGTCTGGAAGTTAGCCGCACGTGTCGTAAACAGTGGATGAGTGTGTGGTGACCGCAAGCTGACGAGGCAGCCTGCACGCCGCGCCCGCGCCTGCGGTCACCGCCTCTGTTGCGGTCGCGCCACTATCACCCACCGCGCTCTTTGTCGCCCAGGCACCCTCGCCCGCCACGCGTGTGGCCCGCATACATCGCTACCGATGACGCAGCACAACACACACCACCACATTTATTTATTGCATTCGTTTCTTTAAATTTTACGACACCCTATAACCACTAAAATCTAATTGCACCCATCATGCTATAACATCTTAACAACACGCTATTATGTGTGTTAATTGTGATTTAATCGCCTCGGACGATGTTCAATAGCGGATAAACTTAATAAAAACAAACCAAGCATGTTTGTTGTTGAGAAAAAAACACGCTAGAGCACTCGAGTAATTGAAATCGCTGCATGTAATTAGCAGGTAAGGTGGGTGCGATAGCTTGCGGCTCGCTGCACGTCTTCATAATTTATCTCAATTAGTCGCCGGCGTAATGAGAGGAAGGGCGGACGCTACGGCTGCAGTTAGCGTAACAGCGCATTCCGCTAATGGCTGACGGCTCATTTTTATTTAACTCATTGTTTCTCACCGGACTACTGTTCGCTGTTTAGAATGACGTGTGAGTTTAATATTTCAATAATTACGACCATGTTTGCTCTTGAGTTTAGATAGACTTGTCGCAACGTTTGTTAGAGTTACTGCATATTTAGTTGCAGATTATGCATATTTATATGGACATAATATGTAGTGTGTGGTGTAACGGCTGCAGTTGTCTGGCGGCATGTTTAACAATGCGGCGAGCGTGCGGCGTGTTGCGGGCGCGCGGGCGTCGTGTTGCGGCAGCACGAGGCGCCTGTCGCCGTGTCGCCGAGGCGCGCCATAGGCCAGCCTCCGCGTGAGGCGGCCCCCTTCGTGCTTATCACACATTTACATATGCTTCGCCCGCTCACTGCCGACGACGTGTACCAGCATCGAAAATGTTTCATGAATAAATTTGTAATCCAATTTGGTCGTTAACTTCTGACTCCACAAACACGTCGACTCCGCCTCGTTCACAATAAAAACAAACACACTAAACACCAGTGAACAAACAAAGGCAATCTGATCGAATAATCATCGGTTCGCTTAAAACGATTAATCATAAAAAGTGCGCCGGTCGCAGCCCTTTTTCGAGTTTCCTCGTTACGGACTAAGACGAGAATCATTAGGAATTAAATTTCCCCTTTCATTAGTCCCTCAACCCTCGTATAATTCCGGACGCGGAGCAATAACAATATAAATCCCCCGTCGCGCCGAGCGGGGGATTACGGCTTGTCTCGACCCTAATTTAGGGCTGCCCCCGCCCCGGATTAACGAAGTGGCGGAATCCGCTAGGGTTGTCGCTGCGCATAAACTTGTTACGTGTTTAATGTTTTATTGACGGGTGGCTAGGGAGCTCTCATTTAAATAACCGCGCGGCTTCAGCCCCTTTCGCAACACCGCGCCGCGGCCATCCGCCGACTACACTCGTGTTGATCTCACGAAACGTGGACCGTTGTCCGACTGACTACCTCTGATATTAGGACACGCGTGGGATCGTATTCGAGCTGAGTGTAACACTCGCTGTTATTATTGGCAAAGATTTCTTAAAAGTTTTTTTTTTTGTATTTCTTCAGTAAATTCACCCCTTAGCCACATACAAAAGGCACACAATGTATTAACTCTACGACATCTGAGGGGTAATTCTCCTAATTTTAAGAACGTTCACAGTCTGATCCTGAATCTGTCAAAAATACTTCTAATTTCGACAAGACAGACATTTTTGACAAGTTTTTGACATTGATTGTCGCTGAGATGAGATTGCGACTAGATTTTGAACATTTTTTATTACGGGAGCCTCCAGATTGTCTTTATTTGTGATTTAATATTTTTGCTGAAATATTATTCTGTTTTTACAAGGCTAACTTGGTTGACAGTGTGCGAAACACCGGTGCCTGAGGGTTACATTACGCGAGTTACAACTGGAAGTTATATTTTTTTTGAGGTCGTTTCGTTTTTTTTATTCAAATGATTTTTACTGCTTTAATCCACGCTATCAAATCGAATCGTTCGTTAAGGCGGAACGAATTCTTTATAGGCAGTTTAAAGCCGTTTCGACGCACATATTGCAGGCAAGGCGGAGAAACCTCTGAGGGCGTTGTTCCGCACCCTACCTACTTGATTTAAGCATAGGGATCATAATTAACGGAGGGACGGCTTTGTCAGCAGGAACCACTACCGCGATAAATTGTATTATTATTTTAAAAACAAAAGGAATTCAGTAATTTATATATAAGTGTATACTTAACTTCATATTTTTAAATAAACAATCCCCAATTTAAAATTCATTATTTAACCTTGTAAAGGTACTTTATTTCGTTGATGCCAATTTTCCAAACAAGTTGTCTTTCAGTATGGCGACGAAACTCGATTCCAGGTAATTTATTTAAGTAATTTTACAAAGCGAAGCCGCGTACACAGTATTAATATTTGCCTCGAGACCGCAAAGTAGACGCAAACACAAAATTAAAGTCGTCGACACTTAAGGGCTTCGTAGTTTCGAGGGGAGTTTCCGTGAAACTCTCGGAATGTCGAAATGGCGGATGAATTTCGCAAGTCAACTCAATTATCGTTTTAATTAAGGCGCCGTGCCACGTGACATTTGTTTGCGTGCGTGAAAGCGATCGCTCCCCCCGCACTCCCCGGCCGCGCCACGCAGCCCCCTCGCGCCTGCTCCTGTTAATTGTGCTAATTACTCCTGTAACAGAGCAAGGGGGCGGGTGAGATTGCTTATCGATGGCTTCCCCGGAATTTACTTTGTGTGATACAGCTGCCCCACGGGCGTTAACTTGATATAATTTGTAGTCCACTTGACTTCGCTTTGCCTCCACACATGTATCGGAACTTCTGTTTCGAATAGCTGTTCTGTTTTACATTAGACGAAGTGGAGCCGTTTAGTGGGTAGCGCCGACAGGCTCACGCTTGGTTAACTGCAGGTTAACAAACAGTGCGGTAATGAACATCAATTGTATCGGGCAAGTTTCCAAGTGTATTTGTAAGTGCACGGCGGAGTTTCCGCGAGGAGAGCTCGTAACGCCGAGTGGCGGCATAATGGGCGCTGCGACCAGATTGTGGAGCGGGGCGGCTGGCCGCACGTCAGTCGACAACGAGCACCAGGCAATTTGGTTATTTGGGGTCGGCCATAAAGCGATAGCGAGCGCAGTAAACGCAATCCTCCACTCGCGACTATAAACTTTACGAGTCACGTAAAAACGCGCTCGAAACGCCGACTCGCTTCCATAAATTTATGCTAATGTATTCTTTATAGGAGTTTAATGTGTATTCAGAAATTCTTCCATTATTTATGTATACGAATGAACCGGTAAAGTTAATTTTAAAGTCGCACAGCACCCCACGGTTTATGCGCTCGCTGACGATTAATTTTTTGTAACTTTTTTGTGGGCCAGGTTTCCGACGAGCGCGGATTCTCGTTTCGGACCGATTAACGCTAACGTTTTTACGTAGGTCTCGGTAGCGCTAGCGTCTGGTTTAATAACGCGTTGATCCTTATGAATGAGCTTATTCAATGAGGACCGTTTTATCGTATCATGAAGCGCCACGATATCGTATTTTATAAATTGACGCCGTAATGGGACTTAAAAATAAAAATGTACGCAATAAAACTTTTCGACGACAGTATCATAAAACGAAGTTGTATAAAATTGGTATTCTCGATAAAAGCTGAAAACGTCGCGTGTAAATCACGTAACTTTCAAAACTATTATGCCTGAAATATAGTCCGAACTCAATCCGTACATTTCCGAGCGGCGGGCGGTCTATTTATCTATTTCCCCCGCTTCCGCCCCAGAGCGTCCGGTTAACCGCCCCCCTTCCGGTTAACCGGGCGGCGGCGGCGGCGAGGCGCGCGGCTAAACGGCTCGTCGCGTGACCGCAGACAATAAGCCCGGCCGGCGTTAACAGCGCGCCTGTGTGTTGCCACTTTATATGTTACGTCACAGCGAGCGCCGAGCCCGCACCGGCGACTTGCCGCGCGTGTATGCGATAGACGCGAATCGCGACGGCAGCCGATAACACAGAATAAGTCGTGTTGTCGGAGCTTGTTCCTCTGGTACTTGTTTAACGTCGCAGCCTCCTGTCACCCCAGCCCCCGCACGACCTTTCGTACCGCGCTCAATTGCCTTTTTCTTGAGGTCGACGCGCGTAATGGGATAAAGTAAAGATTAGCTCTGTTCGCTTTTCCGTTGAAAATAGAAAAGGTTGCGAGACTACTCGTTATCGAGTGTTTTGTTTGTGTAAGGAGATACGGCATAAGCGAATAGGTAATACCTAAAGAATTCTCTTTTTAATTCATTGTTTCTTGTCGTTTGTTATGTTATTATGTAACAGTCCTCCAACCCATAGTGAACTGCTAATTTATACAAAGGTTTACGTTTCTACTCGCGTACTAATATCAGTAATACACAATGTTCTTTCGTATGCACACATGTTATTGAGGAATTACACTTTAGGTACATAAGAAAACAAGTTAGAACATTTCAATCCAGCGTACCTACGTGCCTACATCCAACTATTCGTCAGCCGACCACGAATTCAATCTATTAAATTAACGATTAACCGCAAACGATCTACCCTCGAGCGAATAACTCGAATGGGCAACATAAAATCCATCCAATCGAATCCGACACGTCACATTACGGCATCAGGCACGGTGGGTCCTCGATATAGCGTCACTTGAAATTCGATGTCGAGTTCTGTGAGATCGGTGATCGTAAAATTAGGCTTCGAGTACACGCTCGACCCCTTACGTGCACCTCGCCTTTCTAGGTGCTATGTGGCTATTAGACATGTTGAGGTACTTATGTAAGTTAAGAACTACTTATATGTGTACATTCATTAGGTACTGTACCTATTCTTTGAGTGTAAGTATGTTATGTTCTCCAGTTTTATATTTGTTGTATCCGCGGCTGATGCCAGTAATAAAACTTTATTGGTTATATCTTGCCTATCAAATATCCAATAACGACGGTCGCAATAAGCTGTGTTACTTGTTTATCTAACACGATGATGGTTTGTTCCGAAATTTCCGATGTTATTATCTAATTTCGTGCTCATAAAAATCGGCATCAGTACATGGAAAAACTTTTATGTTATGCTCTTGGGAGATTATTGAATGAGGTATGGAATGTTGTCAGTCAACACAAATCATCAATCTATAAACTGCGCACAATTTAATGATTAAGCGTAAGTCTACGAGCCATCATGTTAAATTCACAGCGGGCCTCAAAATACCATCTACGAAATTTAAATCCCGAATTTGGGATTTAAATGATGGTCTTAAGAGTCGCAGTCACTACACGATGAGGCGTTAAATAGATGCAAATCTGTACGTAAAGTATGATTGTGTACGATGGCCGGAGTGCGGGAGGGCCGTAGCCCGTAAGTCACCGCGGGTGGCGACAGGTCGCCGTCTCGCCGAGCAAATTAACAGCCGCTTGCCACTCGCCTCTAACTTAGTGCCTCGTAAAATTAGGCCCGTTAGATCCCTTCAGGCACCGCCTCGCCGAATAGCCTGCTAGACTCCCCGGGGAACACCGTTGAGCCCGAACGGTTTAATGTTCTGCAACACTTATGACTTACGACACCATGTGCTGTACACGAAATTTAATAGCCTACGAACAACAAAGATAACCGAGTTGTTTATGTAAAGTTAAAATGAAAACAGACCAAACACGTCACATTTTGAAAATTAATTCTAATGTAAAAATAAACTGGCGCGGTTGTAAATTTCCGCTACGCCACGCGGTGCTACGGCGTAGCACGCCCTGCGGACCTACGCCGTAGCACGCCTCTTGGCGCTATGACGTAGCACGCCTCGCGGAGTTATGGCGTAGCACGTATCGCGGAACTACGGCGTAGCATGGCTACGGTGTAGCACCGTGCTATTTATTTATTTATTACATTTGGAAAAACACAGTAGTATATTAAGCATAAACAGTGTTGTCTTAAAATTAAACAACAAATACTACCCACAACATTATGATCATGATATAAAAATGTCATCCCATCCCATCTGTCTGTCCGGAATCCGCGTAACTATTAACACCGAATAAAACCAATAACGATTACGTGTAAAGTGAAAATATAAAAGCGCAATATACACAGGGTACTCATACGGAATAGCTTTTCGCTCGAATAACTGCATTCGCTGCCCGAACACTTGAAATAGCATCTGTCTAGCACATAACTGGCCGCGGGCATCCGACCGAATATATTGATAATCCGTGGCCTGTTCTAGTGTTTTGTGAAGTGAACATCTGTACTTAAAATCACTAGTAAATTAGGAATTTTCATTCCCTAGGCAAATGTTCACGAAATACAGTGTCCCCTAAAATATTTTTGTTCATTTCTTGCAATCCTCAAGCTTAATTTTTTTTATGAAGGCTCCATATAAATACTTGATTGTATGAATGAAACATTTTATTTTGTTGTCTGGAGTGGACCAGATATTCACAATCACACGTGCCGCTTTTACCTGCAACATTGCAATTTGCCACTGGCAGCTGGCAGCGCGCATCGCTAGTCCGTACGTAGCGTGCGGATGTACGCGAAAGTACACCGCGCGCCGTGTCAACACGAACGGAATCAGTGAAGCGCGGGGCGGTCGTTCGTCACGTATATGATTATTTCATTAGTCCGTATTTGCGCGCTCATCCAAATGTTGCGGTCCCCCCCCCCCACGCGAGCCACCCGCGCCCCCCGAGGGGGCGATGACCACTCCCGGAGCTAATCATGCGGTCAGTTTGTTCTGCCTCAGCGTGTTTTGATATTGATATTGACTGTAGCGTTCGCCTCGCTGCGCGCCGATTTATTTGCGAACAATGATCGATTGATTGCTGTAGGTTCGTAAGCTCGCCGTAAACGTTTTGATTATGTTTACCTACTCGTATTTGTTAAACTAACAGACCAATACTGCCAATATTAATGGTCTTGCGGTTTGTTTTTATCGCTTTCTGTTTTTGTTACAGAGAAATTCTATATCACCCGGTGAAAGGGAAAAGTATAGGACACGGAGTCCGGCAGAACCTGATCACAAGAAATTAAAGAAGGAAGAGAAAGACATGGGCCACGTAAGTAGACCTAAAATAATAATAATAATAATGCAATAGTCCTACACCAATCGGGGGATATCCTTGGGTGCACTTGCATAGTGCATACAGGGATAATCGTCGGTAGGTGCCGCATATCATTAAAATTTCCTAAGGGGCCTCTGTGAGTTGGCTTCGGCCCCTCGTACGCCTTCCAAAGGACCGGGACCCCATGGTCCCGGGATATGTAAAATAAAATAAAAATACAAACCCATTGCAGGGCAAAGCCTCTTCTCATACAGAGAAGGCACGATCACCACGCTTGCTCAAGACTGGTTAGTTGTTCCCCACGAAGTTTTTGCTTCACTAATGTCAGTAATGTCCAACATAAACTCAAAAAGTACATATGGATCGAAAAAGTCACGTTGGTACTTGCCAGGATTTGAACCCACAACCTCGTGTATGAGAGACGAGGTATTTACCACTTGGCTATCACGACCATAGTAACAAGCACAAGCCGACCTAAGTTAATCAAATTTCCACTTATTTTAAAATATCGTTTTGCAAACTGCAATTTTTTAAATGCTTCATTTACAGGAGTTGGTAGTAGACGACGCTAGTGAGGAGCCCACGTCACCACACAATGGTGCACCTTCACCAAGGGAGAACGGACTGGACAAACTCCAACCCAAGAAGGAACACCCGCCACACAGTCCCAGGTATGTAACCCGCATTATCTGCACGATGCGACAGCAACACCAAGAATTGAAAAAAAAAATGTTACGTATAATTACAATACTTGGGCTTGACATATTACATCAAACCGTGGCGGCCCATTTCACTTGTAATTAAGTATAACAAGTAATACATTAGTATGAACACGCTAAGCCGCGCGCCCCGCGGCGTTTCCATCGTAATACTCGCCGGCTGCGTTAACTCGCGATAATCGCTCTATCCGTTTAACAGAAGCCCTAGTGAGAAAACTACTTGTACCCGAAAGGTCATTGTACGCCGAGAGACAAGTTGTCGAAGTCGAAAGTTAATCCGCCTCCGCACTGAATCAATTACGTATACACGGCCGAGGTTCACTGGTACTCCCATTAACACCAATCAGATTAGACGCTTTGATGGATAGCGTTAAGTTATCTTTACAAAAACTTTAGACATTTTGTTGTACTAAATAAATACATGCTTATGTTAATACCGCCTCTTCAATGTTCAAAGCGACGGTTTTTATAACGACTACTTTAGATTATTTAAAGTTTCATTACAACTTTTTTGCGGTTAGATTGATCATTGATCGATACAATGAGCGGGGGTATTTGATAACTCAATTTTAATAATCATCAGATCGGGCACGTCTAGCAACGCGTCGACGCCTTCTGCCAAAAAGCTTGACGAGAAGCCTAGCACGCCGATCTCGAAGCCTGTCACTCCGACGTCGGGGGCGAGCGGGGCGGGGTCTGCGGGGGCTCCGCTGAAGGCCGCGGTGAAGCCCCCGGCGCTGCAGTACCCGTACCTGGGCAATGGAGCGCACGACGCTTACGGCCTCGCGGGGTACTCGGCGCGGGCCGCGTTGGCATACGAGCCCCTGCGGCCTCCCATCGGACCGGCCTCGCTAACGCCGATACCGGGTGGCAAGCCGTAAGTGATCACAGCTCATATTCGTTTTAGTTGTTCAAAATTTGTTAGAAAATTCGTTTAAACATTCGTTACATAATAAAATATTTTTATTGAAAATTTATCAGTCACCATCCCGCTTGCCCAGCGTGGTGACATTGGCATTACTCCCCATTTTATACTCCTAGCAGTGAACTGCGGCTGATGAACCATTACATCCGATCTAACTGTGAACTAACTTTATTCCAGGGCATATTCATTCCATGTTTCGGCGGAGGGTCAAATGCAGCCGGTGCCCTTTCCGCCTGACGCGCTGATGGGCCCGGGCATACCCCGTCACGCGCGTCAAGTATCGGCACTCGCGCACGGCGAGGTGGTGTGCGCGGTCACAGTGTCATCGCCCACTAAGTACGTCTACACCGGAGGCAAGGGCTGCGTCAAGGTGTGGGACATCAGCCAGCCCAGTAAAGCACCAGTCAGTCAGCTGGATTGTTTGGTGAGTGGGTAACTGTCGTCGATTCATGATACTTTGGTATTTTTATTTTGGCCGTTGAGTTAATATCTATAGAATAGAAAAACAGCAATAAACATGCTAAATTCCAAATGAATGTCCAAAATATTCAAATGAAATACATACAAAGCATTTATTTTACCTAATGTCGTATTTAAATAACTTTTTATCATTTTGTCAGAATAAAACGCCTCGAGAAAAAGATTTAAAAACTTGCATCCTTTATTTTCAGCAAAGGGACAACTACATAAGGTCTGTAAAGCTTCTACCGGATGGTCGCACGCTGATCGTGGGTGGGGAGGCTTCGAACCTCTCCATCTGGGACCTCGCATCACCTACTCCTAGGATTAAGGCAGAACTCACATCGTCAGCACCCGCGTGCTATGCGCTTGCTATAAGTCCCGACTCAAAGGTAAGGACTGAAAACTTTTTCAGCATATTCTTAATTTATCTTTACAGTTTTTTTTTTTCAACCTTATCATAATTATATAACAATTTGATCCACCAACATCAGGAACCAATCCAATGAGAGCTACCGGTGTTGAGAGGAACCTCCTCACTATGCGTGTCGTTTTTAGTAGATATTGATTTTTATTTCAATCTCCTAATCCAGTCGCCTATTGAGAGCCTTCTGTAATGTTTTTCACAATGACTTTCCTGCAGTTTTCTTAACGTTTTTCGCTTGTTATTTGCAGGTGTGCTTCAGCTGTTGTTCAGATGGCAACATCGCAGTGTGGGACCTTCATAATCAGACCCTGGTGAGACAGTTCCAGGGTCACACGGACGGCGCGTCTTGTATCGACATATCTGCTGACGGTACCAAACTCTGGACTGGAGGACTTGACAATACTGTGCGGTAAGCATCTAATATCATCAGTTTAGCCTGTTCATTCAGTTTTGGTCTGCAATCAGCTCATCCAGGTAAATCGGATCGTCAGAATTTTACGCGGAAGAACTGTGTTTATCCGCTGTACAAAAATTACCGAGATTTTTTTTTTGTGGTAGTGGATTTCATTGTCTGGTAGATCCTTTCTTGGAAGTTACGGTTCATAATAGATTTTTCAAAGAACTGTTTTTATTATGCTTCATGATTTAATTTACGTGGAGCAAAAACAAGCATATTTTAATGGAGGTTTTATTTCTTATTATATCAACAACATCATCATCTGCCTAGCCTTTTCCCGACTATGTTCGGGTATTGTATCAACAACATTTATATCAAAACAGAATATTAACGAGATGTTTTTTTTTTATATTTTCCAGGTCTTGGGATTTGAGAGAAGGCAGACAATTACAGCAACACGACTTCAGTTCTCAAATATTCTCATTAGGATATTGTCCAACAGGTAAGCGCTTCAAAATTGTTTTAGATTAATTTGCCTTAAATTTAATTGTTTTAGATTAATAAACCCACAATGTTGTCGATATAGGGTTGAAAGTTCAGTGGCGATCATGATTTTAATCCATTCCTTTCTGATCGGCATCACTGAACAAGGTCCACAATAAAGGGGAGTAGGGTAGAGTAGACGCGAAAGGCGGTAAATGAGGTACTTAAGAAAGGCCTTTGTCAGTAAAGACGCCGAGTTGATAGATACTAAATGATGGCTTTAACGTATTGACCGCCACGACCGCTCCAATCATTCTTATTCTAACGATTCGATTCGATTATTGACGGTTACTAGTCGTCAATAAAGGTTAAATTAAAGGGTTAAATACAATGTAATGAGTGCGTCTAGTAAAATTTGAAAATAATTTAAAACGCGGCTCTTGTATACATTAAACATTTTTGCCTCTTGACTTGATACTACGTGTCCTTAATATAAAACTCAAAGCATTTATTTATTTCAAATAAACCAATTACAGGCACTTTTGAATTGTCAAGGAGTCGGTCAGTCTGAAAGATGAAGCTAGTTGCCCATTCCAAAGCGTATTAGGTAGGTATCTATGGAGAGAAACAGGCAAGAACCTACCTATTCTTGAAATAAATTTTATATTAGAATCTTTATTCTCCTTCCTCTATTTTATACTCATGGTAAAACATTACCAAGACATACCACATCTCATCGCATACCTGATCTCTTTCCGGCCGTGTTGGATTGCCTCCCCTTCGGACTAAGACAGTGAGGGAAGAGAGAGTGCACCTATGTTTGCCCACACACTTGTTCACTTATCTACCGCGCCAAAAGCTAGTCTCTGTTGAGATTGGCCGCCATAGCCGAAATACGGTCTGGAGGACTATTATTAAAAAACATTCCACTAACAACTGCACATTGATTGTCCACAGGCGAATGGCTAGCAGTAGGCATGGAGAACAGCAACGTAGAAGTCCTACACGCGGTCAAACCAGACAAATACCAACTTCACCTGCACGAGTCCTGCGTCCTATCACTCAGGTTCGCCTCGTGTGGCAAGTGGTTTGTCTCAACCGGAAAGGATAACCTGCTCAATGCGTGGCGCACGCCTTATGGAGCCAGTATATTCCAGGTAAGGGAAAATGACATTTATATACACCTCTATGTGCTATACTCGACTGCATAATCGATGCTATGTTCTTTAACGAAGTTTAGATTAGTAACAAAACTCAGAAGTTGACTTTCGCAAGTAATTCTTACCGTGTCAACAATCGCATCAAGTGCACTTCCGGATATGGAAGGCAATAAAGAATTGAGTATGTATTTAACTGTACATATGTACAGGGTGGCAGGGACATTGATGTGTAAACTGTAACCATGAATTCAGCACATGATTCAAGACCGCCTAGCATAGAAATTTTTTCGTCGGTTATTTAAAAAAAAAAACTGCTGTTTCATAGAAAAGTGCAATACCTACGCGGTCAAAATGTATGGAGCATCTTATTTTGTTTTTAACAGCTGACGAATAATTTCAACGCAGGATTGGATCCTGGGTTCAGAATCATTACATGGATTCACATGATAACAGGTTGCGGGCCTTGTCGGGATGCCACCTTGTATAACAGTTACGTGTCTGACACACAGACGACGTACAACATAAAACAATTAGTCGTTCATCAGAGTGTGGAAAGGTGTACTAAACTTAGAATTATTTGTAATCAATCAAGGAGTCCGATTTGAATAAAATGCATTCAGTAGATACGTAAAACAAGTGTTTTGTGTACGCGTAGGAAGCATGAAACAAACTGAAGTGAATGGATTCGTGTGTTCCAGCTTTACATCAATAATTACGCTCTATGAGGTCTGATGTTATCAAAACGTATGAAATCAACTGAGCTGAGAATACCTTATCTCTAATGTTATTATAACTAATAGTAGAGTGAGTTATCAGAACATGATGCATCTTCATTCACATTTAGGTTATCATAATTGCGCTAAGTGGACTGAAGTGGTACTTTAGTATTCATTTTGATTCTGTTTAGTCACGTCTCAATGGTGTGATGAAGTGATGATAATCTGCTTGGAGTATGATTCATTTATTTATTTATTCTTCAGAAAGCTTATAGTCTAATCTAGGTAAATAATGTACAATCAGCGCTTACAGTTGCCATTTACAAGCTTCCACAAATAAAAAAAAATAAGTGACCTAAAAATAAAAAACTAAATACACACACACAACACTAAAAATAAAAAATAAAACAAAACAATTTCTTCTAAAAGGTAAAACTAAAAATAATAAAAAAATATTTACATACATTCATCAAAGTGTGAACAAGCCAATTGCTTCAACACTTACACATGTTATTAATCTGTATTTAATGAACAAACCATTACCATTATATTTATTTTAAGAGTTCCTATTCACGTAATTGAATCGCAAAGTTCAATGTACTAATAAATTAATTTAATTTGTCCACAGTCAAAGGAATCGTCATCGGTGCTCAGCTGTGACATCTCTTCAGACGACAAGTACATAGTGACGGGCTCCGGCGACAAGAAGGCCACAGTGTATGAGGTGATCTACTAGTGCGACAGACAAACAGACAGTAAAACAAGCGAACAAAATAGATCAACAAGTGACTGTGTACCTTAGTGAGTGTGGAACGTTCTGGGAACGTGGAGTGGCAAGTGGTGATATAGCTTTAGTGTATGTATAGAATATATCGGGAAGCCTGTATGTACTTATGCGACTTGTTTATATAGATTAGTGTGCGCGATTTATGTTTATTTGTTGAGCGCCGTAGTGTATGTTGGCAGCAGATCTCAAAATGATGATTTCGTTTCAATATTGTTGTAAAATGCTCGTATTAAAGAAAAGATATGCGCAACCCGTATAAATCTTACTTTTATTCCAAGACCTTCATCACTTCGCCTTGTTTGCACTGACTGGACTAGTCCACTCAAATCTGTGTGCTACTTTCCTCAAAATACCATTTCAGACATCAATCTACATGGTCTTCACATGATCTGTCAACAAAGTAACAACACAAGAAACCCATTATAACAAACATTGATTTTTTTAGGTATTCCACTCACAGCACTGATTTCAACCGCACTTGGACGAACCGCATCTGAGCACTTCCACTAACCGCACTGAGACAACATTTTGTAACGTGCGGTTCGGTGGAACAATTTATCGTTATTGTTTTCATTCCCCGAACAACACCTTTGCTAGCACCACAAGTGCAATCACATTATGACAGCTTACTTCACAATTTCATAAATAAAAATATTATTCTCGTTTCGAAACGAATTAATAAAATAAGCCTCACCATTTCCTAGATCCTCAACAGAATGTCATAAACATACTAAACACAAATGTTGTTAATTTTGGTTAAAACAATGGATTGTTAAAGTTAACTAAAACAACATTTAGCAAACAAGTCGCAGAATCTATGCATTTTCCCCAGTAAGTATGTGGGAAACACTAGTTCAAGTTTCTATAGCCATATGTAACATGGAAACCGGCTTCCTAACATGGCCATATTATGCACGGAACGAGATCTTCAATGTGTGAACGGAACTTATTCTGATTGCGAATCGAAAAAACTCGCGCAGACAAGTCTAAATCGTTTCCATGAGAGCAACGCCCCAACGTATGGTTCATACACTGACCTTTGTTATATGTATACCAAACTCGGAATGAATGCCTATTTTGCATGCATAAAAAATATTTTTTTATAACGTGACGAAAACTGGTAAGTCGGTAAAGTTGCTAAAATATTATGTAAACAAACATCCATCATCACATTCATCACTCATCATTCTCAGAGTCAGTGAACCTATACTACTGCCATTGTAGCACTAGGTACCTATAACAAAATATTCATGACCGCAAGCAGCAACTCCACTAACGAAACAAGGGTTCTGCCTATGGAAGGTCAGAGATTCTTGATTTACGTATATGGTTTGTATTTTTCTTCCTCGTTGTTTACTAGGCCAACGACCGGTTGCAATCGACTGCTGAACATAGAGTCCTGGAATTGCGTATCACACTATCAACCACAATCTGAATGATTTTGAAGGATATAGCAAATCCATTGCTACATAATTATGTTAGAAAAATTTGTCTGCTCAACAACGTAATGAAACGAAATAACGTAATTAATGTTGTTGAACGGTTAAAATTAAAGCCATTGCTACTGTTAGTGTGTTACGGAATTACCCTGCAGCAGGACAGTGTTATTGATTTTTCTATAGGGAATTTCTGCCCGATTGACAAGTTGGCGAAATGTTGGTGTACAACAATGCGCCGCAAAAAATGTGAGTTCAACTTTTAGTAGTAAGTCTTTTAATTAACATTTTATAAACTGAGTTCATTAAAATTCATCTCTCTCAAATCTGACGAAAAGCGGGCTATCTATCTATAAGTCGTTATACACCAAAACCATTCAATGAAGTTTAGAAGAATAAAAATGTACATCCCTCGATTTATATTATCTGGCTCTAGCATTATTCTCCAGGGTGCTCCAGTCCAAAACAATGAACTTCTTCAGTCCCCTTACCACGGAGGAAGTTCTTCTTTTCGTGTCGATGGTACTCTTCTTCGATGTTTTACATTGTTAAAGCCCAGTAGGTGGCCACGTTGATTCCGGCATCTGAGTACCTACCTAAAATGATATCTTACTTGATAAAAAGAAACGGGGTAGTCAGATTTTGAAACAAAAAAATGCGTTTTTGTGTGATTAACACAAACACTCGCGGTTTTCGTTCCGTGTTTGTTTACTAAATATGATATTTAAGACAAAATACAGTTAATAATTGTCGTTATAAACTACGTAATATGACATTTGTATTGCGTATTAGAAGCACGTGTGTTGTATCTCGGCGGCCTCATTTCTCTTAGATAATGCGACCGACTCGCATCCAGACAGACGTTGTTTCCGCTAGCCAGACCTAACTGAAGACCTAGTTTCTTTCTGGTGTAACCACGAGCTTAACTTTTTCTACCCGATTGCAAAAAAAGCTTAGATCTTCTATTGTACGGAATGTATTTGCCACAGAGTACTTTTTGATAGTTGCGTCGCTCGCTCGTCGCTTTGACCGCCTACGTCGAACATGCTGGAAGGGGAACATAGTCATTCACTGACTGTATCTACACAAAAAGGTGCGCATTTCAGAAACAGCCCAAAAACAGTGGTGTCACCCATGGTTAATACGTAGGATTCGGCAACACAGTAAATCATGGTTCATTGTAAGCTAGGTGCCTAAACTGTAATTAATGTTTTGAGTACCTAGTAGAAAAAACCTCTTATGATGGGGTGGCAGGAACCTCAACGCGCAACCTGTTACCATGGATTCAGTACATGATCCTCAACCCCCCTGCATTGAAATTATTCCGTTTATTTAAAAAAATATTAGCTGTTCCATACATTTTGACCGCGTAGGTACTGTACTTTTCTATGAAGTAGCCGAAACGAAATATTTCTACGCTAATGGGTTTAGAATCATGTGCTGAATTCATGGTTACAGTTTGTGCGTCGATCCACTCTGCCACTCTGTATAAAATGTCTTACCTAAATAATTTTGCTATACCTAAACGAGGTAATTACAACGGTCATTAATCATGATTTACATCCTGTAACTTCCTAAATAGTCCTCTTCCGCTTACGGCGACGGCCCTAAAAACCCGACTAAGGCAAATATTTAGAAATTAGCAAACATAGCAACATAATAATTAAGTAAGTATAGCCATTCAGGCACCTATCCGAGCCAAGTTTAGGTCCTATTCACATAGCAGAATAGATCCTGTCAGCTTCACCCTAAGCCACGAAGTGGGAATCATTTCAATCATTTTATAACAAAACAAACGGACACCGGACACGTAGGTAACTGAAAAATAAAACAGTTTTTTTAAACACACACGTCGGCCATTCGTAATTATTTTTTCACACTGTAACAAATATTTACAACGATTTCCATGAACTCGTGTGAATTCTGTTTATTCAAAACAAAACACAGAAACAAAATGACCAATGCTTTGTAGTGTCATTCATCAACATCGTGATTTTTGTTTGTAACATGATTCTCAATCGGTATCAATGTGTTTCCCATTTATATTCCCGATTGACCACAAAACATTACCATAATGTCACCACATGGTCTATTAATGGCCTTTTTATCTAAACGCTTTTGAAATACGCATGACTGAAACCCATTTATCTTAATTTTTGCAAGCTGTTAGGCAAGGTAAACAAGCAATTCTGTTTTGACATAAATGGATGAGTTATCGCATTAATTATTGGGCCACACGCAGGACAATGCTGATTGCTTGCTCTTCTTCCTGTTAAAATCCTTCAGTAACTTCGCTTCATATAAGTACCTACAAACTTAAAGGAATCCTGGGAACTCCAAGATAGTCTTAACCAATTTCTGTCAACATGCTAAAAGTAACAAAATACGACGATCTCACAAATCGTATCAACATGTAAGATAAGTACTAGCTATCTCAAATATTGGTGTAGGTAAATAAACCAAATTATCTATCCAAATGTTTGTAAACATAAACCAATGTAATGTTTACTTATAAATAAATGGATAATCTAAAATTTTAATGTTTTAGTACTGGTGTACTAGTATGGGTTCAAAGTATGCAGTGTTTGAAACACAGATGGTGGCACCGCCAGCCACCGGCGGCGGTTATCTTCTCTGGACACATGTATAAATATAACGCGACCATATTTACTAATGCTGATAAAATATCGCATCAGATTCTATTAGTTTTATCTATTTTTCTATTGTGTGACACATATTCGGCTGGCGTGTCAGATATGCAACAAATAATCTCAAGACGTTCGAGTTTATGTAATGCTATGCAAATACCTTCATTGCAATAGCCATGCCTACCAAGTACCAAGATATTATTAAATACTAATTCCATGACACCTCCTGACAGTCCTTTCATAGTTATTTTACCTCTGACTTTGCATCACTGTCCAAATCACAATGATCTTTATTTTCATCCTTATAAGGATGCTGTTGGGTTGTTGCCACTGACAAATCTGTCAAAATCATTGTAATCTCTCGTTTCAGTAAGCTTGCCGCTTGGAGAGGTAAAATAACTGTGAACCTGTACCTACTGGGGAACAGCGGAATGACGCAGACCGAATGGGATACCACGTGCTACAAGTGCTACGGTTACGACCCTATTTTGTACGCAAGTCTCGCGCGTGTGATTTAAAGGCCAATTCCCGTACCTAATTAAAAACGTTCAAAATCTAGTCGCAATCTCATCTCAGCGACAGTCAATGTCAAATACTTGTCAAAAATGTAGTGAAATTAGAGGTATTTTTGACAGATTGAGACAGATAAGACTGCATACATGTGAACGTTCTTAAAATTACGAGAGTTGCCCTTTAGGTCCATATTTTCAGCGATAGGAGTAGTAGATACCTACATTATTGATTGAAACTAATAACTTTACCTACTTAAGTTACATAATGAAAAAGGAATAAATATTATACTTACCTAGCTAAATAAATAATAATGGGACCTACTGAAATATAAGTATAAATTAAAAATAGGAAAGAGATGTGCTGAGTATCAGCAGGTCAATAATGCGATTATTTATAAGAAATCAGCTATTATTATAATCGTAAACAAAGACCACGCTTAAGTAAGTACCATTTTCACATATTTTTATTATTTTTGTAGATTGCAGTCCTTATCCACAAAAACGAGTTAAATACTTCTTATCTATCGTTAGAAACCCGGACGGAATCGGAAGTTCCTTTATACAAACAGCTCATCATCATTGCGGAATTCAGTATTTCTGTGGGTTGTCCGAAGTGCGATAATATTTGTTGCCTTTTTTCGCACAGTTTTGTTGATGAACGGTTAAGTAGGTAGTACGTGTATTTATCTGCCCATTTGACTAAATAGTAAAGACGACATGATTTAACAACACACATTCCCCTTCATCCATAAACGTTGCTTAAAGTTAAGTAGTGATCAGCGACTGTTTAACCATACATTTTTGAAGTTTAAATGTCACTTAGGTAACTTTAATCATCGTTTATAAATAAACCTCATAGTGTTCAGACAGGTTAAAAGAACCATTACTTATTCAATGAAACAATTAGGAATTAACGTAATTTTTCGAATTGATTGGCAATCGGTTTGCAGTTACCTAAATCGGATGTCAGTGTAACGTGAGCAGGTTGGTCGACGTAGCCAGATGGTGGCCGTGCCAGCCACCGCCGCGCCCGATAGCGTTGGCTAGACGTTCAATAGTGACGCAAGTACGCAATACAAAAAAAAATCATCTGCGCGTAAAACCTTGATAAAATTCTCCCGCACATTGCACTAGCTGTGATTCAATTACGCATACTGCGTATGTACTGTTAATATTACGCCTGGTGACTTTTTTATTTTCCACTGCGTTTCATTGCGTTTGAGTACCGAGTGATGATGATAGAAGTTATGATAAGTTTATTGTATACTTTTCTAAAATTCTGAATAGGATTAGACAATCTATTAAAAAAAGAATAAAGAGGTCTGTGATGACTTGAGTTTATACAAAATCGTAAACCGTCTAAGGCATAGAAATGAAAAAACAGATCTAAGGTGAAATTTGGTGTTGTTTTTGCGGTGCTCCATAAATTCAAGATATTCTTTCGGGGCAATCTCGCAAACTTATTTTGTTTTTATATAAAGTTACCAATTGACTCAATAAATTAATTATAATTATTATTAAGTATAGTTCCTACACCTACATACTATATTTTATTAATACCACAATGGGTATCGTAACGGAAAAAATAGTGATAAGAACCCTTGAATGGATTTGAAGGGAATTCATGAATGAATGCATTTCGCGTCCTGTCCAGTGTCCATGCGTGGTCACGGAGATAGGTATTATTATTACAAATATTACCAAATGTTGGAATCTGTAGTGTACTCGTACCTACTACAGATTCATCATAATCTTTGGTCATCATCATCTGCCTAGCCTTTTCCCAACTATGTTGGGGTCGGCTTCCAGTCTAACCGAATGCAGCTGATTACCAGTATTTTTTTCTGTAGTAGGTACCTACTTTATAGTTAGCTGAAGATATTCTTATCATAATTATCAACAGAAAGTCCAAATATGGGGCGCGTGTAGTTCGCAACTTACGTATAAAATTATGGTCGCATATTTCAGTCACGACAGTTGCGAGCCCCACATACTTTGATGATCCTTATATCCGTGTTATTATCGCATTGCATTTTGTTTGGGGGAATAATTTATAACTAAACTGACGCACTAGTTTGGAATATCGGAAATGAGTAATTTGTAGACTTTGAACTCTAATTAATTGCGATTAAAAAAGTAAGTACCTACTTATAAATATTTATCTAAGGGCTGATTTTTCCAACGCCAGATGATTTTATCGGAGGAATAATTTTGAATTTTTGACAGTTCTTCCATACAAAAACTATCAGAAGTCAATTTTATTTCACGAATCAAAATTATCTGTCGACTGAAAAATCAGTCCTAAGTAAAATATCGTAACTAGAAACAAATTAACCTTATCTTCGGGGATTACCTACAGGCGTGATGTTATGTTATGTTTAGAGCAAATTTTTCCTTCATAAAAATAAATATAATGAGTAGCAGTGTAGCGACCAACACAATACAATGTTGGATGGAGAGACTTTGTTATAAACGTTATAAATCACTCTCAATATTGTTATGAAGTAAACTTAGGTAAAAGAACTGTGGGACAAGCCGGGCAAACAACCGATAACAACAGAAAATGAATGAGCCGAGTCTCGATTATGTTCAATAAACGGCTTTGTTAATTGATATTTTCTACTTGTTTTATCTTTTTAACTGCAAACAGTATTAAAATATAGACAAAAACAATGTTATACGTGCCTAGATACTGTTCACGTAACTTTATCCTATGGCAGACTAATAACATTCTATTGATTGCGCAAAGGATTAATCGTACTAAAGATATTTTTTTAAATGTGTTTCCACTGGTGTCGGATGGTGCGGGACATGTGCGAGCGCGGATCCGCATAATCGCTGATCATCGTTATCGCGTCCGCCGTGCTGTCCGGCGCGGGCGCCGCTCCATCTCGAGCACGCTCATTCCAACCCCGGGACGCGACACAGCCGCCTGTCTGCAGCTCATCCTGATATTATTTAACCATTACTTAGTTTAGTGATCAGTGTGCGACTATCAATTAAACTGGCGACGCAACAAGGAATTAAAATTGTTAGTGGCTAAATATCACAAAAAGTTTTCATTCATAATTTTCTTCTCTTCAACAATCTTAATTAACGGTCTGGTTATTAACTTCCAGGTCAAAAATGTTCTGTGACGGGTCCGGACCGCTGCTCGAGGAAGCTCTCCTCAACGACCAGCTCCTCTTCGAGTATTCGCCTGCAGAAAGCCTCATAAACTTTGAGCTTCCGTCCTTGGACTCAGACGGCGATTGGCAGCTCAGTGACTTGGACCTCAACTGTGATAATTTTGTAAATAGTGCTAGTGATATAAACAAGGAAGCCTCCAACATCCTTGATGGATCAGTTTTCGACTTCGCCGATCTGGACAAGAGCATAATTGACGAATATCTCCTGGAAGCATTGAGCAGTGATCTGTCCAATGACTCGCCACATTCTCCACAGTCGGGTACTGACTCGTCCTTCAGCAGCGAGTCCGTGTGTGCCCTGGAGACACACGACTACGTCGCTGTGGACAAAACTTGGCCAAGTAAAACACGGGTCTATGAGAAGATTGATGTGAAAGTTCGTTCGTTTGGTGAACCGAAGTTCTGTCCGGAGCTCGGTGCGTTCCGTTGTCCCGTGGAGGACTGCGGCAAACTGTACGCAAAAGCGTCGCACGTTCGGGCTCATCTGCGACGTCATAGCGGTGAGAAGCCTTACCGGTGTACGTGGGGCGGGTGTTCGTGGAGGTTCGCTCGATCTGATGAGTTGGCTCGGCACAGGCGGAGTCACTCGGGGGACAAACCGTATAGATGTGCGGAGTGCGGCAAGCGGTTCGCGCGCTCGGACCACCTCGCCAAGCACGGCCGTGTGCACGCGCGGCGTGCTGCTGCCGCCGCCGCGGCCGCCAGGCGTGCAGCCACGACGCCCCACGTGCATCGGAGATCAACCAGAGGAATGCTGCTTGTGTGATGTGATGACATGCGGTTTTGATTAGGTAGTGAGAGACGCTGTGTAAAAGACGTGATTCACATAGTTTCGGTTGAATTTAAATATTGTGTTTCGTATAATAAATAATGAAATTACGAAATCATTATTTGAATTTATGATAACTTTACAGAATTCTCTACTAAATTACTTACTTCAAGCACTGAAGACTGAGTTCAATCTTATTAATCTCAAAATAGTTTTTGTAGAAAATTGTGCCTGTTTCTGAAGATCACGTAGATCACGGATCAAGAGACTGCTGTCAAGTCAAATCGTGGTCAAATCTCTAATTCGCTTTTGTGATTGGATGACCAGTACAACCAATCGAAGTACTGAACAAGAGATTTAGTTTTATTTGACTTTTAGGAACTTTGCATTAGGTTTAAATAGTACTTATTAATAGTTAGAAATAATTAGATTTAAATAGTCATAAGGTTCTGTGTATGAATCATTACCAAATTGACTGTGAAAGAAAGATTTGATTTATTTGCTTGCAATAAAAAAAATCGATTTTCTGACTAGCGTTAATGTTGTAAATATAGAATAAGTTAATACCTATGTACATTATATCAGTAGAGAAAATGAATAAACATGCATGGTATTTATTGAAGACTTTGTTTTTGTTCAAATTCAAAGTTTCAATCTTCGCCAGGAGGTGATGCTGATTATGATCGCAGAGTAGCACTAATCTACCACTTAAATGATATGAAACAAAACATAAATAATAAAATATTATCACACACAGACAATAAATAACGTACTACCCCTTTCGCAAAGGGGTAGGCAGAGTTCCATAATATTACTTACTAGCCTCTAATTTCGCCAGTTATTTATTATTCCTTTGCAGGGGTAAGTACCTATATTGCCCTCTTACCGGGCACAAATCCAGATTCCGGGCTGCTACAGAGATTTTCCCTATGGAAAACTAAATAAAACTACCTTCCTAGACCAAGCAATGTTATTTATTGAAATGGCAGGTACCTATATTCATTTATTCCTTTTATCCACCCTAAGGTGGATATGCGGAAACGATCCAATCCATCTAGGGTGGATTCTCGGATATGCGTTTCCGCGTATCCTGCTTAGGATGGATTTTTGGGGTAGATAAACGGAATAATCCGGTATATTTTGGTTGCCTCAATAACGAACATTGACCCATGCAGTCATTAAGTAGGAGTATAGTTAAGTAAATTAACTGAAGTTTTGAAGTTCAAGTTCAATGTTACGTTTCTTATCATGCTGGCAAGGCTATGCTAAATGCGGTGAGCTATGATGGTTGGTGCTGTTGGTAGTTACAGCTAGGTACCTACACGTCTGTACAGATAAGGACTTGGTTTTTTTTTACCTTTCTGTCCTCGTTTTCATCAATTTCTAAGAATTAGAATTTTATAATAGGTTTTTTTTAATGAATATACAGCGGGGTTTGTAAAGCGGCCTAAGCATCGCGATCCCAAATTATATAGTGTCTAACAATGACCAAGCGCACTGACCTCTACTATAACTAAGGAGGTAGTACATGCAGTCATCACACATCAGTGGCAACAATTTGACATTGAAAGCGCCTGTATATCGTAGACATACGGTTGATTTTTGTAGCGCAAGCGTTCACACTGAAGTGCGGTTGATTTTATTTTATTTTGTACTCGTACATTACCTATAGTCGTCCACAGGCATAGGATACGATTATCACTACAACAAAGTTGTGTTAAACGTGCCCGAGATAAAAACACTTAACAATTCATTCTCTTGCAATTTATTGACTTTAGGTGCAGCTAAATCTTCAAAACATTAAAGTAGGAAGAGGTAGGTACCTACTTGAATTTAGTTACCATGCCAGTACCAACCTGTTACGAGTATACAGTTATAAGTAGGTAGGTACTCAAAAGATTTAAGGATATATACAGCATATCAGGACATGGCTAGTGGCTATACAGGGTCAAATTAAATTACGTACAGACTACAGTACGTATAGCTTTACTGATTCCATTACTCTAGTCTCAGTTGAACTAGAAGAGTATCAAAAAAAAAAAACATCGATTGGCGTCAATAAAATAAAACGTGAGAATTGCCGTTTTTCTAGCTGGCTGTACCAATTTTTCAAAATCTGTAATTGCAGTTCTTTAGCAATTACTCAAAAAGTTAAGGAAAGTCTCAAGATAGTTTTCCTGAAGCTACAACAGTCTGTTAAGGTTTAAAGTACTTACCCTTACTGTCCCGTGGTAGGTATCAAAAATCCACTCTGTATAGGTAAGCAGGTGCCTACAGTTATCGTTTCAGTAGGTAACAGTGCTCGTCTTTACCTACTCCCTTTTATCATCATGCCGTGCCGTGCAGGCGATGCAGGCCGTACTTCGCGGCCGTTAATCATAAAAGCATACAAAAAGACATTATCTCTATGTTTGTATGTCGCAAGGCTCATCATTGACGGTAGGCACATATCGGCACGGGCATGCTTGGCGTGGGGGCCAGCTAGATAGAGAACGTAAAAACTCAGGGAAAAGGTCGAAAAGGTTACATACTCTGTGCTCAGGGACAGACCGAATGCAGAAGGCGGAGAGCCGGTTGTTGCGTGTCAACTTGGGAAAGGCCTATGTACCAGGGCTCGGAAACCGGTTGAAATTCTTAACCGGTTACGGTCATTGACCCCAAACCGAAATCGATTTAGGTTAAAGGTTGCACTTTACCGGTTTTTACCGGTTTATGCGCGGAAACCGGTTTTTCATGAATTTTGGTTTTGATAATGAAAATTAACCGATTAAAACCAAGTTTGAACCCCCCGGCCCCCGCCACTCTCGCGAGCACGGTCTGGACGTTTCAATAATAAAAATAGTTATATCTCCGCTGTGAGTTTACGAATTCTCCAAACCAAACGCAATGAACGAGGTAGAGAAGTAGCGACTGGCGATGTGAGTGAACTTAGCAGATCATTGTCCAGCAGATCAAAAATAAATATGAGTTCTTTTCGCATGCAGTTGAGTTCTACAGTTCCTGATACTTTTTAGAAATAGATCTGGCAAAAATGAATTGGCAAAATGATCTGCCAACTTCCCGTAGCAGATCATTTTACAACAGATCAAAAACAAATGTGTTCTTTCGCATGCGGCTGAGTTCTACAGTTCCTGATACTTTTTAAAATATTTCTCGACGTTTTACATAAAAAAGTCAATTGGCAAAAGGATCTGCCAACTTCCCGTAGCAGATCCAAAACAAATGTGAGTTCTTCTCGCATGCGCGCGGCTGAGTTTTACAGTTCCTGATACTTTTCAGGAATAGTTCTGAACTCACGTCCACGTGCCGGCAAATCATGTCAGAACGTTTAAAAAGTTGAAAAATACTATTTTTATGGTTTCTAACAATTTTATTCTTGAAAGCTAGAACTCTTTCATTTTTCACAGGTTCATATCAAAACTGCAATCTAGAACTAGATTCGAGTCCAAAACTCACGTACGAGTGCCAGTAGATCATGGCAGAACGTTCGAAAAGTCGAAAATTACCATTTTCATCGTTTCAAATTATTATTGTGAAAGGCTAGACATCTGTTTCTTTTTTTCTCAGTTGATACGAATCTGTGAAAAACGAAAGATTTCTAGCCTTTCACAATGATTTGAAACGATGAAAATTGTATTTTTCGACTTTTCGAACGTTCCACCATGATCTGCTGGCACTCGAACGTGAGTTCTGTACTCATATCGAGTTCTAGATTGCAGTTCTGATACGAACCTGTGAAAAACGTAAGAGTTCTAGCCTTTCACAATGATTTGAAACGATGAAAATGGTATTTTTCGTCTTTTCGACATGATCTGCTGGCACTCGAACGTGAGTTCTTGACTCGAATCGAGTTCTAGATTACAATTCTGATACGAATCTGTGAAAAACGAAAGAGTTCTATCCTTTCACGATGATTTGAAATGATGAAAATGGTATTTTTCGTCTTTTCGACATGATTTGCTGGCACTCGAATATGAGTTCTGGACTCGAATCGAGTTCTAGATTGTAGTTCTGATCCGAATCTGTGAAAAACGAAAGAGTTCTAGCTTTCCAAAATCATTTGAAACGATGAAAATGGTAATTTTCGACTTTTCGAAAGTTCTGTCATGATCTACTGGCACTCGAACGTGAGTTCTGGACTCGAATCGAGTTCTAGATTGAAGTTTTGATATGAACCTGTGAAAAATTAAAGAGTTCTAGCTTTCAAGAATTGTTTGAAACGACAAAAATAGTATTTTTCGACTTATTAAACGTTCTGACAACTGTTGGCACGTGGACGTGAGTTCAGAACTATTCCAGAAAACTATCAGGAACTGTAGAACTCAGCCGCATGCGAGAAGAACTCACATTTGTTTTTGATCTGCTGCAAAACGATCTGCTACGGGAAGTTGGCAGATCCTTTTGCCAATTACTTTTTAACCCCCGACGCAAAAACGACGGGGCGTTATAAGTTTGACGTGTCTGTGTGTGTGTGTGTGTGTGCTAGGGTGTGTGTGTGTGTGTCTGTCTGTGGCATCGTAGCTCCCAAACGGATGAACCGATTTTGATTTTGTTTTTTTTGTTTGAAAGGTGAATTAGTCGGGAGTGTTCTTAGCTATGTTTGATGAAAATCGGTCCAAGATGGCCGCTGCCACAAAATGGCGGATTACATATTTTTTCACAACTCCCTCAATATGGGTATCAAATGAAAGGGCTTGACTAGTAGAATACTATACACTATGATACATTTCAAATCCAAGATGGCCGCCACCACAAAATGGATAATTACATTTTTTTTTTCACAACTGCTTTAATATGGGTATCAAATGAAAGGGCTTGACAAGTAGAATCATGTACACTATATTGAAAGGGAATGAGGAATATTAACTAAGGAAATGAAAACTAAAAACTTGAAAATTATTTTTTTAGTATAATCAATGCACTAGCTAGATTAATGAGGAAAGTGGAGTGATGACTGGTACCTAGGGCCGAACGAATTATTTAGTTTTTAATACATTATTTACTACATTATCATAACCTTTATTTTTTCAATAAAACCGATTTAAAAAAATATAATTAAGCCAAAGTATTTGGACTAGTATCATTATCCAGGGAGAAAATAGAGGAATACGTTAATATGGAATGAACGCCAACGACCACGAGTACCTAACTAGCTTCACTGTGGTAAAAATACGTACAGCTTCGCAGATTTAGGCGAGTCACGTGTCGATCGTATAGCATGTTTACTAGTAATATAATATTATAAAGTTTAAAAAGCAAGAAATAAAAGTTAAATTTAAAAAACCCCCGACTCAAACAAAAACCTCTAAAAACTAAAAAATAATATATTATTGGCCCTTTAAGTTTAATATAAGTTGCAGGAAATATTTTGATCCAAGCGTCCTCACGTCGGGGGACGGCTAATAAAAACGCCAAACAGATGAGGCTTAAACCCAGCAATAATGAATGCATGCTATTGTAGAAAACATAGCTGCTGTTAACTTCCAATTTTCATTAGTAGTATTAATTATAATTATTAATTATCTATAAAAAATGTTGTTGCCAATATATATTATTTTTTTAGTTTTTAGAGGTTTTTGTTTGAGTCGGGGGTTTTTTTAATTTTTAATTTTAATTTTTTAATGTAAAAACGCCAGAACTATTTCTGAAAAAGTATCAAGAACTCAGCCGCATGCGAAAGAACTCACATTTGTTTTTGATCTGCTGCAAAATGATCTGCTACGAGAAGTTTGCAGATAATTTTGCCAATTGACTTTTTTAATGCAAAAACGCCAAAACTATTTCTAAAAAGTATCAGGAACTAGAACTCAGCTGCATGCGAAAAGAACTCAAATTTATTTTTGATCTGCTAAGTTCACTCACATCGAGTGGCGTAGGTTTGCTCGACGCTTGCGGGCGCGCAACTAAGCTAGTCGAAACATGAAACTACCCGCACCATTTAAGTTCACCGGTTGTATTTGAGGCCCTCAGATCAAACATTTTTTTTCTGGGGTGCTAATGTCACTATAACTTGTTGGAAGTGTTAAAAAGTACACAAAAAAAATGTACGAATTACGGATTTAACCGGTTAATTTGGGTGTCAAAACCGTTTGTGCTTATGTAACCGGTAACCTTTATCATTTGGGTAACATAAGAACAGTTCACTTGTTTAACCGGTTAATGAAGGAACGATATATTTACCGGTATTTAATCGAAATTAACCGCTCTTTTTAAACCGGTTCCGAGCCCTGCTATGTACAGAGGTAGGTACTTCTGGCAATGACCTGGGCGGAATTCTTTCGCATGGGCTAAGTATAGGAATGTTTTGTTCATCTGTTGCTTAGGTTTTCCAACCTACCAACATACGGAACATTCATTTTTATATTGTATACTATTTTTTACAACCATCCTAAAAAACTGAATTTTCGCGCCAAAATAAGTAACACAGTGTTGCCATTTGCCAAAATACCATTTACCGGAAAAGTGTGGCGTTTTATAAGAGCTAAAGAATTAAAATATAACCGCTACAGTCCGACATAGATCTAAATGAACGCGTCGAAACATGAAATCATGAAATGTTGTACAGTCTAGTCTTTATATTATCTTCGTCAGTTTAAAAAAGTCCGTGGATGCTTTGGTTTCTTAAGAAAGCGGTAAACGGTCAAACAATAACCGCCTGACCACGACGTTTGCCTTAGAGGAAAGCGGCGCGGTTTCTTTTGTCTAGCGTTGACACTGCGAGCGCTGCGTCGTGGCATGGTTCATACATTTTGGTATATTTGTTTTTACCACTCGCCTCCCCGCGCTAAGCTGCCGTTGATAGCGGCAAGGTCGTGGCCAGGCCGTAAATGACAGGTTTTAGTGACGACCATGGACTTATAGGTAATTTAATAAGTCCATGGTAACGGCCGTTAGAATTAGGTATAATTTTTATTTGGTCTGATCATGGAATTAGAATGTACTATATTATTGTATCTGACATATAAAGAACATGGCTGGATGCGGCTGAATGTCATGTTGTAGCGACACACATGGCTTCTAAGTCGGTTAAGAGATTTCCAGGTGGGCCATGGTAGTTGGTTCCCCGCTGGAAAGTTTTCTGCAAGCCCAACATAGTCAGCTGGAGGGTGATGTTTAAATAACCAGTTTCAAGGACTAAAGCTGCCTTCATTTAGTGGGAAACTGTTACGGCTCTTCAGTATCTCGGCTTACTGTGTGGTGTGGCAGAGTTCAGAAAGAACCAGGGCATTGTCTGCAGAAATACCCTCAACGTTGACCGAGATGACGCTCAAGATAGGCTCAGATAGTTGGCGTTGAGGTCGAGTCTGGGCGAAGCAGTAATTGGTGGAATTTTGGTATTCCGGTTGTGGCTTTGAAAAGTGCCTTTGGTAACGGTCCTGAGGGTGGCCGTCGGGAATCATCGTGGTGAAAAAATTGGCCAGCTGGAGTCTGCGTTGCCGAGTGCCAGCTGTTCCCATGGTGCGCCGGGCGCTTCGGTAAAGCAGACTGTATCGTGCAATGCACAGACAGCGAACATATTTTGTATGTAACTGTACTGTATTTGACATCTTATTTTAATAGCACTGTTTGTCGGTTACCTTCGACTATTTAACATACTACAGTCCTTTCACAGTCTTAAGATCATTGTGATTTTGACAGTCATGCAAAGTCAGAGGTAAAATAACTAAAAGACTGTAGATCCTAAATATACGTATACAGGGCAATCAGTATTGACAAAACTATTCACAATACAGAGTGCCCAGTATACTTCAAATGCGAAAACTTTTCACACATCAAAGCAGAAACGGCAAGAAGCTTTCTTAGTGAGTCTAAGTAGTCTGTGAGTGAGTGTACTTTCGTAGTGATGAGTTAAATACAGGCAATCAGGTATTTAACTCATCACAATGACATTTATATCATTTGCTTTTTACAAACAATAAATTCACCTCGTGCAACTCGGACATTCATTGTTTTACACGGCATGCCACAATCTATTTCCGGCTTTACTAAAAAAAAACCTGCATTCCTTTCCAATTTTATGTGTTTTTCATTGTTCTTCACGAATTATAATGAAACAGGCTGTACAGATACTGAGACGTCTAATACATCTACAAAAAAAAAAACAATCGTTTGTCTATTCTTGACAGTGATTGTCTATGAAATTATACAGCTAAATTCAGAAGTCGACCATTGTGGTAGAATTTATCAAGTTTTGAATATATTTTAAATCGTCTATTTTTACATTGATACACGATTCAAGTCGGACACAAATAAAAATGGTGGTTCATAGATTAGATTTCTCTGATCAAACTGTTTATTGAAATAACACGCGAACCAATCCAAAAGTGTACAAGAAATACAAAACTTTTTTTATATTTTTTGCCAATATTAGAATATAACTGGTGCGATTACGTGGTGCGTTGGGAAGAGTTGTGTTTGACAAATAACAGGTTGTCGGAGACACCGATTTCGCTACAGTTTTGTATCTAATGTGTTGTTTTTTTAACTGCAATAAGTTTGTAAGGTGTACCGATTTTCAAATCATTATCTACGTGAATATTTTAACAATGATTAGTTGAGTTAAATGGGAAGAAAGTCAAACAAGAACCTCGAAGTAAGCTGGGCAACTGTTCTATTCAATCAGCATGTGACCCAAATCTGAGATTTCTCTTCTTTGTGTTTTATGCTGGGTTCATGTTTACACAGTGAAAAGCTAAATCGATCAGCAAGGGATATACCGAGCGGTGTTTGGAGCGACGATCATCACTAAGGACATGATATTTTATGAACTTGTCACGGTTGACTACCTGTTCAACTCAGTGGGGGTCGTTAGTTCGCTGAATATTCTCATTTTTAAAAACATCGACTGAACTTACGCTTTATGGGAAGATATACTTATCAACATTGAATGAAAATACACAAATAAGATTGTTGTGGAAGATACAGAGATAACATAGATCAGTGTTTACCTGAAATGTATGTAAACACTCACAAAAGTATGAAACAAGTGAAAAACATTGTGCTAAAATGAAGATCAGCTGTAAATACATTGCATTCAGCCACAAAGAGTAGGACAATGTTGCAAAATGGCTCATTCTGAAAATCACAGGTATATTGTGCAGGTCAGTAATGTTTTCGTTCTTAATTATTTTTGAGTAAAAGTAGAAACAAATTGAACCAATCTACAAGCTGCTACATTTAGTAATCTTTCATAGTTATGTGTATGCAATATTTAAAACATCCATGTGGCTAAAACGCACCATAACTTATTAAATTGGTTTCTCATTATTTAATTGAACTACCACAAGCACGTGGAAGGACATTTCCTGAAAGTCTTTGTTCTATGCATGTAACATATATCCATAATATAATATTTTTATTTTGCGATTCTGTTGAAAGTATCTCAGTATTACAATTGACTCAAATGTCAAGTTTTTCAGCAGGGTCTCCACCCAGTAAATGTTAATTAGTTATAAACTTCCTTATACAAGAAAGGAAAACGGTAACATTATAAAATAAGGCAATGACTCTCAAAGAATGTTCAATTTTGAGCAAAGTTCAATGCCAAGCTTGTTATACTGTACAATTCTAGAGAGTAAACAAATGCATGTTTGCACAATGCCATTATGACATAAAAATCTTTAGATTTAACAGAAAATATGTCTTATTTTTTCGGACAGCCCCAAATTGTATAAACAAGCCTATAACAAGTTTACATAGTTCATTGGTCGCTTATGAGGAAGTTGTTAGCCAATTTACCTTTATAATGCACCATGTTGACTTAAAACAGTCAAACAAATGAATTTGGCACCAATAAGTATTCTGTTGTGACTGTAACCTTATATTGAGCTACTGAAAGATTTTTATAAGAAGGAAATTTTAAAATTGTTGTTTAAACATTCAGGGATATATCTTTTTAGAAATGCCTTTCTCATAATGATTGCTAATTAACCCTCTTTCTGCATAATCCGAAGGATCTCTTGACAAAAAGAAAATGAAAGATTTTAATGTTCTTTTTGATCGAGAGATCCTTCTTGCTACTTTCAACAGTAAATGCATACTATTCCTAAAGTTCAAATAAAAAATACAGGTATATGTGGGTGCACTGTCGCCGCACTACGAAGCCCTGTCAGTAGAAGCCTCGAAGCAGACTAGCTCCGAAGAAATTGTTTGCTGCATCACTGATAAACTCGGCTTAACCAATGGATCCGGCGGACCCTATGAACTGGCAGAGGTAGGTTTATTATAACTTTATTATGCTTATTATGCTCTTATTGCCTAAATCGAGGAAATTCTTATTACATCAATAACTACTTACATATATCCAGTGCACTCTGGGTAGTCAGCTCCTTTACCAAAATAATTGTCCAAACTATCTCGCCAAACTAGGCCTAGAATTGCTTATTATTTATATCCCCTGAGACATTCAGATGTTCAAAATTACATTACCGGCAATGGTGAAGGAAAAACATCATGAGCAAACCTGGACTTATAGTTAATATAAGTCTGAAATGCCAACCCGTCTTGAGCAAGCGTGGTGATCAATGCTTGTGCCTTCTCTGTGTGAGTGTTTGCCCTGCAGTGGTACAATAATAGGCTAGTATTAAATGTTCAAGGCAACATAAATTAAAATTAGAAATGTTCCCAATTAATTATTATGATTGACTTGCCCTAAGTAAGCAGTTAGTCAATGCTAGTATATCTCTGGATTGCAAGCCAGACTTAAAAAACTCTTTTTTAACTAAATTTCATTCAAGATCAATTAAATCAATGTTAATTTCAAATTGAAAGAAATAACATACATAGAATCTGAAGGACTTTTACTCAGTATCAGTTAAAAGTTAAAACAGCTCACCACATTGATGCAAAAAATTGATTAACAATATAAACAACATGAACAATTTTTTGCTCATTGTAACTGAATGAGTCAGCTTATGTCCAAGATGATTGCTTCCTTAGCTTGGTCATCAGCGAGACATTCTAAATGTGTCTACCAGCACATAGGTAAGATTATCGCATTTTGAGGAAGTTACAGATATGATAAATATTTTAGTATAGTTTGTTTTTAAAAAGTGATAACATTTGTTCTGTTTTAACTATTTATTTTTATCAAATGAACCGTTCGACCTCTTTAGCCTAAATCCTATTTAATTTGTGAGCATTGTGTGTGTGTGTGTGTCTGTGTCAATACGTATGTATGTTATTTGTAAATAAAAAATGAAAATTTTTGAACTTATTGAGATGTAAAATTATAAATTTGTATAAGAAAGACTTCTTGATGTGAATAAAAAAAGAGAAAATATAATGTCCATAGGCTGTGGGGAGTTTGTTGCGCCACTTCTTCCCAGCTAAAGCACTAGGAAGTGGTGAAGGGCGGGCGTTTTGGGGGACTGTCTTATGTAATTTTGACGTTATAAAAGTGTTGATTCTGAGCCTAGTTTGAATTAAAGACTTTTATATTGTTTTTTTTAAAGCCCATCGTCAATGAAACCTTGAAAAATGTAAACAACTATTGTTAAACCTGTGCAGGTGCTATAGCAACTAAAAGCGCGCTCATACTGGCCAGCAACCACGCGTTTAGTGTCGCCCGTGTTTACCCTTAGCTATGCCAATATAAGATTACTAGTAGCGTAACTGTAAGGGAAGGAGACTGCTTTATAAAAAAATATGTCCTTATTAGGTGGTGGGGGACATGCTTAGCGGCGAGTGCAAGGAGCGAAGACTCGGGCCCAATGAGTCGCCCGTCGCAGTCATGCTGCTGTGGCCCAATAACACCGGCTCGGGCCAGTACAACAGGTCAGTACTCAGAAACCTTTTCATGTGTCATTATTTCATTAACTACTAATTATATAGATATGACTCATTTTTGCATCACCTTAATCATATCAGTTTTGTAAGGGACAATTCACAGTTAACGCTATTTCAATGTTTTAATGAATAACTAATAAGTGTTTTACTGTGTTATGTTATTCCATTTACTCTTGTTACATGTTAATTAATTTTTCCTGCTGTAATTAATACTGTAACGTTCAAGTTATGATAAATTTAATTAAAAAAACAGAACATAAACATTGCATACCTACCTACCCTATTTGAATATCATTTTTCCTCGACGCAAACGGTAGTCTGTGGCAAGTTCAACAATGTCAAATCAGGTTTTCTATATAATTATCTTATTCCTGCAATTATCTGTTACGAGAGATACGTCTAACCTTGTCTTAAACACCTGCGTGTCTTGTATTTGTACCTTTACTTATAGTTGTGTCCATTAGCGTCCTGTCACCGCAATACTATTTGTATACTGTGCCATTGTGATGATTCATCTTAATTTATTTTACACGAGACGTGATTACCGTAATTTAAACTACTGTGTCCTTATTTATGTATAGAAAACGGACAACGTTAAATTACTTACGTTCTATATAGAATTTCTATTATTAAGCATTTAAACACGCGTAAATACAGACGTAGCTCAAACGTTATCGAGCCCCGCTATGAATGTGTCTATTATACATATTTAAGTGCTGTAATAAAATAAGTGTTGTTTAAACTACTACTTAGTTGTTTAATGAAGGGCTGTAGCAGTGATTGGGGATAATATCCCAGTGTGGCGCATGAGTCACTCTTCCTGCGACAGCGGCATGATAACGCCGTCTCCTGCATCCTGCCAATCGAACTGAAACTTTGCCGCTCGATTAAACATGGCCTCTAAAACTGTACCACAACTCACAAATATTTAGATTTCGTCATTATGACTCAAAAGTAAAATTTTATTTTTAGACACTTTCTCGCTCATTACCGTCGCGTCGGTAACACAGTTCAAAGGTTTCGCTTCTGTTTGCAGATTTTATCTCCGAGAGAAGATTCCCGACGAGCCATGGATGGAGAACTTCTCGGTCGACCCGCAGCTGATAAAGGATTACTTCCAGCGGTTCCTGTACCAGCCGAAAGATCGCGAGTATCCCGACTTGTGCCAGTTGCCGGAGCTCAATGAACAGACGCTACTAGATAACTTGAGGGCGAGGTTCTCAGCCGGCTATATCTACACTTACGTCGGCTCTATATTAATAGCACTCAACCCGTTCAAGTTCTACCCAATCTACAATCCGAAATATGTGAAGTTATATCAGAACAAACGGATAGGATCCAGTCTTCCGCCTCACATATTTGCAGTAGCCGACGCCGCATATCACTGTATGCTCCGGGAGAGAACTAATCAATGCATAGTGATCAGTGGAGAGAGTGGTTCAGGAAAGACTGAGAGTACGAATTTTCTTCTACATCATTTAACGGCGCTGAGCCAAAAGGGATCTCATGGAAGTGGAGTGGAGCAAACGATATTGAGTGCAGGTCCAGTGTTAGAAGCGTTTGGTAACGCGAAAACTGCCCACAATAATAATTCGAGTCGGTTTGGCAAGTTTATCCAAGTGAATTACAAGGAAAATGGCATGGTGCATGGAGCCGTTGTACAAAAATATTTGCTGGAAAAGTCAAGAATATGCAGTCAGGGACGAAACGAGAGGAATTATCATGTGTTTTATTATTTATTGGCTGGTGCGTCGGAGCAGGAGAAGGAGCAGTTGCATTTACTCAGTGTGGACAAATATAATTATTTATCAAGGACTGGTTGTAGTGAGGTGCCGGGTATTGACGAACAGTACGAGTTCTCGCGGTTAAAACAATCTATGGAGATGGTGGGCTTCACTATGGATAAGCAGCGGCGTTTGTTCGCTGTGCTATCGGCCGTGCTACTTTTAGGTAAGTTTTTTTCATAAAAATATCAATACCTACATAAAAAAATCGTCTAGTTTCCAAAATCTAATCAGCTGATAGAGAACTAATTATATTGATATTTTTTATTATCGGTCATATTATTGTTGAATCATATGCCTACTAAAACACTTAGCAAGAAAATTAATATAAATATGTGTACATAATTCATTGACACAAGTTGAGCTAATAATAGGAAATTGATTCCTTTTCCTCCTACACTCAACAAATATGGTGGCCCTGCATTCTTGCATTAGTTATTAATACAAATTTTAAATTATTCATTGTCCCCTTTAGTTCTCTTGGGAGTTACACTGCAATGACATGCTTATTATAAGAGTAGGGAGAAGACGAATTGTATCTTTACTGGAATGAATTACAGCATGACGATAATGTATGACGGTAGCTTATAAACTGATTATCATATTAACACATACTTGATAATTAAAGGAAAACGAGTACATGTCCGCTACTAATTTGTGCTTTAATGCATATGTAAGTCATGTCGGTAGAATAGGCTATCGTTAAACTAATTTAATAAAAAATGCTGACTCCACAATAAAAGGAATTTTCCTCCTTTTCTACCGACATGACTTTTACATATCACATCACATAAAGGCGAAAGTTTGTGAGTGTGTTTGTATGTTTGTTACTTCTTCACGCAAAAACTACTGAACGGATTTGGATGAAATTTGGCACACAGATAGTTTATAACCAGGATTAACACATAGGATACTTTTTATCCCGATATTCATCCACGGCATCGAAACTTATGCGGGTGAAACCACGGGGCGCAGCTAGTTATGCATAAAGTACAAATTAGTGGCAGACATATTATTATACTTGTTTTTTCTTTATGATTTTCTAATATAGATTCTAAACGATTTTGTTGATAATGCTAATGAATGATTTTAATCATATTGATTTTAATCAATCATATAAACAAATGTGGGGGACCCACTATTGAAGCATGTCTTGAGTGAGGCCTGTCTCCAACAGTTGACTGCAAAAAGCGACTATTTTGAGATTCCTCCTTGCAGATTACAGAAACCCTACCTTCTATCTATCCATACTAACCCCCTTACTAATAAACGTATAATATCAGATGAATAGTTACACACCGATTTCTCTCTTTCAGTCGTCAGTAATTTGACATTCGAAAAAAGAAGACAAAGCGTTGTGTAACTATACAGACGCTATATACAACGTTTATTAGTAAGGGGGTAATAATATAAATTAGAAAGAACTCTATCTTTATGTTACCCTTCACACCTAAACCAGCGAACGGATTTCTATAAAATTTGGCAAGGAGATAGATGGCATCCTGAGGAAGGACATAGGCTACTTTTTGTCCTGGCAGCACGTTCCCGTGGGATAATTTTTAACATCTACGCGGACGAAGCCTCGGGCAAAAGCTAGTATCCAATATCTGGAAGCCATAATGATAAATGATAAATGATTTTATTTCTGTAAGTAGGTTTGTACAAACACTTTTACACGTCAATCATATTTTTTTAAAGCTAGATGAGGTCGGCGTTTCCTATCTGACTACTCTGAGAAGAAAGGCCGAAACAAACTCAGAGGTCACAGTCTCTTTTAAAGTCCAGACAAAATCTTGGTCAGATCATGTGAAGACCATGTAGATTGGTGTCTGAAATGGTCTTTTGAGGAAAGAACCACACAGATTGAGCGGACCTGTCCAGTCAGTGCACGCATTTGTCAAAAATCGTGCAGCTCAACTCAGAACTTGAGGAGCTCAACGATTCGACGAACAATACCAAAGAAAGGACATTTGGGTAGGCCGCGTAAATTACTCAAACTGCCAGATCATGATTAAAACTAACTAAGAAGGAAAACAGAAAAAAGAAATGACCCACATAGTCCTCACATTCACAATAATTAAATAAAATAAAAATACTTTACAAAGTAAATATTCATGTCATTGTATATATATAAAATGAATAAATGTCAATGTGTATATAAAAATCCAGACATAATCTTTGAGGACCATGTAGATTGGTGACTGAAATGGTCTTTTGAGGAAAGAACCACACAGATTGAGTGGACCTGTCCAGTCCATAGGTGTAAAATACAGAATCAATTCCTAAATGTATTTGCAGAGTGACTCACACTCATCATTGTCAATAAATTGCTTTTGGCTGTTTGTTTTGGCATTTCTTCTGAGAGCATGAGCACAGCTATTGATCTCTAAAAAAATCAAAAAGAAGTACACACACATCAAAGTGTCCTAAAAAAGATCAACATACCAATTTCATTCATACCTTGAATACGCATCTATGTGCTTATAAACTGCCCGGTGGTCGCCACGTACAGGGAAAAGTACTTCAGTAACCCAGGGAACAACTAGTTGTTGCTGGCGCTTGAGGAGCAGGGGTGGATCGAATAATCGATTTTGCAACCCGTACGCAAAATACGCGCATTGACGTGGAGTTGCGGATACCAGCCCATATTACCTATTATCTATCTGTAGAATAAAATCTATGTTAACCAACCTCAATTTGCAGGCCAATGTCAGTGTATAATGAAAACGGTATCATTTACAGGTAACGTGGAGTTCCAACCACAACGGAAGTCGTACCACCACGACGAGGCGGTCGGCGTGCGGAATCCTGAGGTCGTTTCACTTATATCCTCGCTATTGAGAGTCAAACAGGAAACTTTGTTGGCTGCCCTGACGTCTAAACGGGCTAGAGCTTCGGGAGAAACTCTCGTTATCAATTACAGGTAGGGTAATAGTTGTTTTTTTTTTGCAGAATATTCATGCCCTACATTATACATTTTTTTTCGAACATCTATTGGTTGATCATAGCTAAAGAAAAGAGGCTAAACAAAGACAAGATAAATGAACGGATTGTGAGAAAGACGTTTTGGCTAGGTTGAAAGTGAACACTGAGGACAGCTGATAGAGTTAGATGGAACAAATGGATGTGTTGCTCCAACTCTTAAATAAATTGGGATAAAGGTGGAGGATGACTACTGGATAAATACAGGGTGGCAGGGATATCGACGCGCAACCTGTTACCATTGATTCAATACATGATTTTTCTTTGTACATTTTCGTCGGTTATTAAAAACAAAATCAGCTGTTTCATAGAAAAGTGTCTACGCGGTCAAAATGTATGAAACGACTGTTTTCGCGGTCACAATTCATGGTTACGGTTTGCGCGTCGATGTCCCTGCTATCCTGTATTTTGTTTTACGCGAAACGTGGCTGTGTACACGAACTGAACCCGAGCCGTTCGGTTATCCAAAGTAAATATGCAACAAAAACAAACAATTTCTTTGAAAAGAGGCCAAGGCATACAATATAAGGCGGTGGAATCTTGTCAGTAATTAGTATCAACTGCATTGAATTTATTCACTAAGAGGATAGGCCGTATATGTTATTGTAATCACTGGTTTTATGATTATGTAATCATGTAAATTGATGTAAAGTTGAAATTAATAATCTTAGGCTCATTGTACTAGAAAATGTATCTTTGTTTACATTCTTTTGTAGTCTCTCCCTTATCTATGAAGAGATTATCGTCTTATTTCGAAAACTACATGTCAAGACATTCCTTTGGTATGAAGAGAGTTAGGGATTATAAAGAATCAACATCTCTTGATATGATCCTTAGTTGTTTGGTCTTTACTGGATTAGACGTAATTTGTAAACACGTACCAATACAACTAGTACTCTCGAATTTTAAGTGGCAAGGCAAAAGCCAATGTCGTCAAACATGATGTCGAAATTTCGATCTACTTGGGAGCCCGCGCCCACGAGCAACTAAGTTGCCTAGCAACTTTTTTGTCTCTGTCGCTGTCTCCTCGCCGAGATTTAGACGATGCGCACATGGGAGCGACAGCAACACTACTTTTTTTTGTAAAATTTTCGGTTGAGCGCCAACTGGCTAGCCGGCAACTTTTTTGTCGCCGTGCGCGCACTTGCATTGCAACCAATAGACGGGCGACAGTTGCGCCCAAACCCGCGGACAAAATTGTCTCCCACCTGTCGCGTCGCTACTTGCGCGCACTTTCATACAAACCCGTATACTTGATGAGAGAGACAAATTAGTTGCGCCCTTTCTTACACTACAGTCCGGCCGTTGAAAGAATGCGTTCCTGATATCGGTCAGTGCGACAATTCTAGGAACTAATAAAGATCATTTTCGCCAAACACGTATTCCTTTGTATAAAACTGACAGAAGAACGCATTCTCTCGTTGGCCTCAAAGTAATGTCTCACTGCTGGTCAAATACATCTTCATACAAAGAAGAAACGATCTATCATTATAAAGCTTGGTCATTCCGTATTTGAGATTTGAAAGCACCATGGAAATTGAAATTTTCATTTTGCAGGTTGTATGTTGATAAAAATATGATATGTCAAAGTTCGTGGTCTACCTTAGCGCACCATATTGCAATATGATGTTTTCCTTTACCGTCAATTAGAACTGTACAAAAATGCTGTGTTATAAAACGAAAATTTGTGTTCTTCTGTTAATTATCTTCTATGTATACTAATAATAAATCTGAAGAGTTTGTTTGTTTGTTTGTACGTGCTAATCTCAGGACATGCCTGTCGGATTAAAAAAAATCTTTTTGCGTTTGTTAGTCGCAAGTCAAAGCTATAGGCTATTTAACATCACGCTATGAAACTTAGCACCCAATCAAAAAGAAAAAAAAGTCAGAAAGAACGCTAAGCGAAAACGAAGTAATGGCGCGGGCAGGTGATGCAATGCGATGCGACGGGATGGGTCGGCGGAACAATAAATTTCACACGGGACGAAGTCGCGGCCAGAAACTAGTTTATTTATATTTGTCGTCTTGTTTTGCAGGTTGCCAGAAGCGATAGCGACGCGTGACGCTATGGCGAAGTGCTTGTACGGTGCTCTGTTCGACTGGATCGTGATGCAAGTCAACCACGCATTGCTCTCTAAAAAGGATACGCTTAGAGAACATCAGGGACATAGTATAGGTGAGTCCATTATTAGTCGAGGATACGTAATGCTGTCTTGTAGTCCTTAAGATAAACATAAATTCTTGCCTCTTGTTGATACTATAAAAATACAGATGACTTTTCTAGATTCAGATTCGGCGTTCATTGATCGAAGATCGGTTAAGCGATCATTTTCTACTGTAATAATACCTCTATATTACTTTTTAAACCACTAAATAAAACAACACTACAACTCCCTAGGCGTTCTGGACATATTCGGTTTCGAAGACTTCGGTCTGAGCAACAGCTTTGAGCAACTCTGCATCAACTACGCGAACGAGCACCTTCAACACTACTTCAACCAGCACGTGTTCAAGTATGAACAGGAGGAGTACAAGCGGGAGGGCATACCCTGGACGGATATAGGGTTCTCCGATAATACAGGCTGTTTGCAGCTCATTGAGGGGAAAGTTAATGGACTGCTGTGCTTATTGGATGATCAGTGCAAGTGAGTATCTGTAATAATATTTATGAATGCCAAACTAAAGTACTGATACTGTACTTTTTCTAAAAAAGTTTGGCTTTGAAGAGCGTCCTTTCAGTTCAGTCACTCATACCTGTGTAACAGCCTATTCTTTTTAGAAAATTATGTTCCATATGAACGCATGCAAATACAGTAGTTTGTTGCTAAACAAGAATATATTTTTTCCCTAAGAACATTGTGTTATAATAAGCATTTTAAAATGATAATAATTTTCATTACAGTTTCCCATGGGCGACAAATGAGACGCTATTACAGAAGTTCAACTCGGTGCATGAAAACAACCCATTCTATGAAAAGCCGCAGAGACGAGAACCTGCCTTCGTTGTCAGACATTACGCCGGCAGAGTGAAATATCAGGTAAATACCCTTAGCACATCGAACCGGATAGGGATATAAAATCCTTTGAATCAATAGCCTCCAGTGTAGCCCTCGGTCCCTTAAAATTGTACCATAACTTCATAAGCTAGATGCATTACTATTTTTCTACCTAATGTAGGGCCGGCCAACTTTTTGGAAAATACTGTGAAGCACATTCAGCGGGTCAAAATCAAAAGTCCTTTATTCAAATTAGGCTGACAATCAGCACTTTTCGAACGTCAAAATTACATAAGACATACCCCCATAACACCCGCCCTTCACCACTTCCTAGTGCTTTCGCTGGGAAGAAGTGGCGCAACAAACTCCCCAGCAGCGCCGCTGTCTGTTCAGTTATAAAAACTTGTTAAAAGTTGTTGGTCCATTTCTCATATTTTTTAAAACTTTTCATGAAATACCGCGCTATTTATAGAATGGGTTAGAACAAAGTAAGGTACAAATATTTCGATAACTGCCAAACATCCAAACTACGAAGTTTTTTTTTGTAGGTATCTTAGTCATAGTCACACCAATAAAGTACTTATCCGCATCTTTATTGTTATCAGGTAACAGCGATGCGTGAAAAGAATCTGGACTTAATGCGGCAGGATATCGTGAGCGTGTTGAAGAACTCTTCTCTAGCCTTCGTGAGAGAGTTGGTCGGCGTGGATCCTGTAGCTGTGTTCCGCTGGGCTATAGTGCGAGCATTCTTTAGGTAAATATGTCTAAGAATAGGACAGGTGTATAATTAGAAACAGATGGCCGATGGGGCCGAAAGGTTCTGGAGTGGCGATCGCGTACCGGAAGACGTACCGTTGGGATGCCTCTCACAAGATGGACCGATGACTTGGTGAAAGCCACAGGAATTGGCTGGAAGCGTAGCACCGGTCGATGTGGCGGTGCTTGGGCAAGGCTTATGTCCAGCAGTGAATGTTTTTCGGCTGAAATGATAATGATTAGAAAGTCAAAATTAAAAACCGAGAAGAAGAACAGCTAGTGGTGGGATAGTCTAGGAAGCTAAGCCAGACCTTTTTTATCGTTCGATAAACTTAGCCAGTCTATTGCTGGATATGGACTTCTCCCAGGTTGCGTGTCAACGCCCAGTTCTGTCTGTTAAGTCGGTCGCGGCCGTCTTTATAAGATAATAATCGGTGTATCTAGCAGTGAGACTTTCTACGCTACTATTGCCGATCGGCAGTCTTTACTCAAGGATTCGACTACTTCACCATCGGTACATCAACTGCCATGACATTGCTAACTCTGCAAACTACGGCTTAATGCTAGCTGCTTTCTTATCAACCATCTGAAACAGCTTCTATTATTTAAAAAGTATTTTCAAATGGTTCGTTCGATTGTATACAGAGGTTACTTCGCATTCCTCGAGGCTGGCAGAAGACACCGCGTTCACCGAGTAGACGGCGCGTCGCGAGTACCGCGCGCCTCCATACATGCGCCCAATGACAGCATCATCAGGTGAGCGCCACGCCAAAACATATCTTATTGCAACGTCATTGTGTCCAATTTGCATTACAACGTTAAATACAGCTTCTTTGACAAGTACATTAACTAACTGCAATTTTTGCAATACCATATTAACTTGAAAGGCATGATGTCTATTACTTATTATATGAAAAAATTGGCAGATAAAAAAATAAATGATATTTTTGATTGTAGGTTGTGCTTACACCGCAAATGCTTAGTGAGAAACATTGCAGGTTTCTTACGATTCGTAAACACTTTTTTGCAAAATTCGATTTATTATTCATTCGCCCAAATGCGCTTGCATTTCCAATGTAAATAAAGCACTTGCGGTTTGAAACACGACCTTGATGAATTACATTATATTGTTATGTGTAAAGTATGTATTACAATATAGCTTTGCAAGCAACGTTATGTGACGTAATGAAATGTGTCTTGTTGCTCAGCCAACTGGTGACAGTATCGTCAATCAATCTTGCAATCAACCGCATTGCGTAAGTCACCGAATTTACGGCATGCTTGTTATATGTTCTATGTGCACCTAACGCATGGACGTCCATGTTTTTAGTTTACTTGTAACACACCCTTTGTTCCGTTTATACTGTGCCCAACAAGACAGCGGCTCGGCCATGCTTAGCGCACAACCTAGTCGCTGTCTTACTTCATGTCTTTGTTGACTCGCTATTAGTCCCAAGGCAATTAGTTTCCATCTGTTAGTTCTCTAATAGGAATTTATTCATACTCACTTCGCGGTCACACTGAGCAGGTATGCATGCATCTCACAGAAACATTTAATTTGGTTAACTGACTTATTTTTTTTTACATTAATTTTGTAATCCTCGATTCCTTTCTCACCCTACATCAAACCGACGGACAGAACGCCTCACAGAGCGGCGAGTAAAGCGCGCGAGACGCCGGGGCGCGCGAACACCGATACTAAACTGCGATCTGAGACGCCAAGCGCGGCCCGCGCGGGTGGGAAAGGGACAAAAAATTACAGAATCGCCGAGACCCGCACGCGAAGGGTCGATCGAGAGCGCGACGAGCGAACGTTCGACGACACCGACGTTATGCAGCGCGCCAGCCAGATCGTTATGTACGTGCGATGCAACGACCGATATGTGACATGCTCTGTCTCTGTCTCGCACTTCTCGTTCCTCAAACAAAGTCAAACACTGAATGAGTGCAAATATCGATCATCATCTAAACTACGACCCAATTTTGTCCGTTACAAAGCAGTTAGTTCTCTTTTCTGTTATTTCTAAATTAAATTTTTTTATTTGGACTCATTTTAATTTTTAACTTTACATTTTGTTTGATGAATTTGCGTGTTTCGGTTGGGGTCTCTCTTCACTTTTCTCTTTTTCACGGTGATGGCTATGGGTTTTTTAAGTTTTCGTGCATTTCTCTGTCGCATTCCTTTTGTGACGTTTTATATAGCATATTTATAATATTTGTATTATTTAGTATTTTTATATAGCGGCTGTTTTCAGCCACCCGCACACAATTACATCTCCTATTATAGAATCATTTCAAACAGAAAAATTAATTAATCTGTAGTAGCTGTAATTGTCGTTTGTTGCTTTACTGTATGGGTAAGCGTAGTTAACAGGTTTCTGCAGATTTTATCAAAACACCGAGCTGTATATCAATGCAAAACATCAAAAATAAAACATATTTCCTTCACATTTTGGCTTATTTTGAAACGCAGATACATAAAATGTTTTATATCAGCTTGTTCTGGATTGCAATTGCTCAAAAAAGTTTTGTTAAAGAACACTTTACTAGCATGTATGTAAATAATTCGCACTCTCTCACCAAGCAATCTTTACTTAGGTGGTTGGTGTTGCCCCTTTAAGAGATCTCATGATACTGTGGATATTTTTTCTATAAACTATTAAAATTCTAAAAAGAATCCATATTGTGATCTCTTAAAGACTTGGCCCCAACATCCCTGTTCTTTACACAAGCTTGATTTGGTTCTACAGGAAAAACAAGTCGTTTAGGCCTAGAGAGCGAGCGAAAAAAGGTTTAAAGAATCTTCAGAGTGTAAAGACGTTAGCGGGCCGGACGGCCGCGCCGGCGGGCAAACGGAAACAGCCGCAAACGGTTGCGGCGCAGTTCCAACACTCGCTGTCTGCGCTCATGGACACCTTGAATCAAGCGAACCCGTTCTTTATTAGGTAAGGCACTGTGTACAATATGCAATAAGTAGCTCTTTCTTCAAAAGGTCATGGTAGTTCATACTAAATACACTTTTATTTATACATGTATTCAGCATTTCATTTCATAAGTGATGTCACTGGGCCCTGTTCTCCTCCTGTTGCGGTGGGTATGCCTTCAGCCCCAATCTAGCAGTGAGGAACATTTATAGTCTTCTATTTTATGGAATTTATCAGCTATAGTAATGAGAAAACATTCACATAATCAGTGATCCCCGTTCAGGAAGTATTGAACAGCCGTAAAGTACAAATAAACAGCATTTGATTGATATGACCACTGGCATTACCAAAAAATAGAAGGTCAGACCTACCTGCGTTTCATTAAAATCTTTATCCCACAGATGTATAAAATCAAACGGCGAGAAAGTACCCCACGTCTTCGACGATGAAACCGTACAGCGTCAGTTACGGTACACGGGCATGTTGGAAACGGTGCGGATCCGACAAGCCGGGTACAACGTGCGGCTTACCTACGAGGAATTTATACAGCTGTACAGGATACTACTGCCTAAAGGACTGCTCAGCTCGCAGACTGATGTACGGCACTTCCTCGCCACGCTGAACTTGGATAGAGATAACTATCAATTAGGTAAGAAACTGATTGTGAGATGGTTATTTTGTAGTTTTGATAGTGAGAGTGTGTGCTAAGTGAAGATTATAGTTGAGGAGCCATAATTGTTCAGTCATAATAGGAGTCGTAATAGTCCGTTTCGGGAAGTAAAAAGCCATCTTTGTTCCACTGTAACAAGGGATCCTGTATGTCTGGAAGAAGTATAACTTTTAGACTTCCCAATACGGCCTCTGATCGTTTTATATTTGCCTGTGATTACTGCGACGATTTCTTCCGAGATGCAGAATTTCTCAGTAGTAAACAGTCTACAGCCTGCTGTGTTCATACGCCATATGAGAAAAAGTAAAGGTTCTAAAATCCGGTGGCTCATAAGATGTGTGCTCGATTTGGCGACGGTTAATACAACTGATGTTATTGAACATGTTTTCTGTTGAGCTATTTCCGGCACCGGCAATATGCTCATGGGTCAGTTCACCGCATTATAAAGCCAAAATTGACATCACCTTGACACTCTTACCTCAACTCACAAACAATGCCATCATCCAGGTGCTACAAAGATCTTCATGCGCGAGAGCGAGCAGACGAAGCTAGAATACCGACTGCACCAGCAGATCATGGCGTCCATCATCACCATACAGCGTTGGTTCCGCGCCGTGTTAGAACGGAGACGATTCCTCGCGCTACGGAGAGCTTCAATTGTTATACAGTATTTTTGCAGGTATGTAAATAAAATAAAAATAAAAAAGCAGCAGGCAGGTATGTATCTTGTAATAAATTATTTATTTCTGTAAACCTATATAACGGACGAGGACGAGGGACGCATGGAACCTGAAAGTATGGCAGAAAACAGGGGAGGCCTATAACCCAACAGTGGGTGATTCCGCGCTGAATTGATAATGATTAAATCTATTATAATAACAATGAAATGCTGTTTGTTTGTAAGCGCATCACTTCAGAAAATTCCGGAAAACTGAAAGTGCATTTTCTACAGGATTTTTTTATGAATTATTAAAATCTGGACAGGACGTCTGTCGGGTCAGCTAGTAGGTTTAAAAAAAACGTCGAAAATAAATTATGTTTTAAAATTAGATGAGGTGATTTTTCCAATTGAGTATTCTAAGAAACAGCAAAACAAACAGTCTAAAAAAATGTTTATTTTTATTTTTATTAACAAGTGGATTCGTATCTCGAGAAGTAAATAAGTGGGTTAGTGCAAGCGCCATGATTAAAACAAACCTAGATGTTGCAACCTCAACATGCACTTGATGGACGCAGTCTCCGTAATGATTAAAATTGCGATCAGTTGGCTTGTTCATTATAAAAGCTGATTTACATTGATCCAATATTTCAATCCAGCTCTGTAATTCAGTGACACTGTGTCGATATTTGACAAATTTAACACTTTTCAATCCAGTATGCATGTGTATGTATGTCTGATTTGAATACCTAGAGCAGGTGCTAATTGGTCATTTATTCATTTTACTGGATTCAAACACTGGTTTGAATACTGGATCAGCATAATTGTTTATGTGCTATGAGTCTATGTTATAACGAAAACTGCGATAAAAACTTAGAAAATTCGTCAGACAATGGCTCCAAGCGCGTCAAGAGGCCGCAATCCGACTACAAGCGTGGTACCGCGGCACGCGCGTGCGACGCTGGTTCTCTCGTCTGCGGCGCGGACTGGTCGGCTTCCAAGCCGCCGCTAGAGGGAACCTGCTGCGACGTGCCATCACTGCTAGAAGAGCGTCTGGCGATAGTGAGGTACGTGATAAGTGGAGGACTACGCATGAGATAATACTTCCTTGTTTTTTTAAGTGTGTTCTGGGTGAGGATTACCCAACATTTTGGAAATTGTTTTGTGTTTTGATAATTTATGTTTTAATAGCTCTTGAATTAAAAGTAACTCAATGTATAGATGTCGATACCATGGTTACCAAGTTATTTAATTATGGTAAAACTGACCTATTGAAAGTTGTCCAGTATCACCTCCTAGGTTGGTTCCACTATCGTCAGCATCGGCTTTCAACACTTATCTAACTTGTACAGCACTTGCGTTAAAAAGTTCTAGAGTGTATAAGCGTATAAAGTGATAACCCTCGCCCGGAATTCACGAATTTTACTTCCAGGGGCCTTATTCTCTATGACACAATGAACGAAACCGCGTGAAATGAACGCGAGATTGGCGGGATTAGCTAAAGAATTGACGTGACGTGGTGAATTAAGGCCCTGATGTTCAATGAGTGATCTCGGTTTGCACCCTATCCAATTCGATGTTATTTAACTTTTAGGGCTTGTTTTACTACATATTTTTTACACTCTGCGGGACACTAAACACCCCCAGACGTAATAACAATAACACTTCTATTGTTTCTCGTTTAGTGTTAGTACCGATTAAATAATATTTTACAAAGACAAAATATAATCATATCTAAATACGTAGTGAAACCAGTCCTCGTTCTAACCCCGAGAGTTTAATGTCACTAATGGCGTGAGTAAAGTGTGGTAGTACACACGCGCATACAACGTTGTGGTTGGTGTTTGTGTTGACAGCATGACGGACGAGCCCCGGCACCGGCCGACAACAATGTCACGCTGAGGATTGCCAAGAAGGACCCCTTGTGAGTACATGTACAGTACATACCATCGGTTTACTAAAGCTTTAGTAAAACGTCATAGATCAGCACCTTAATTATGTAACACTCGGATTTTGTTAAATGGTTGTAATGAAAGAATTGTCATTTTGAGAGTTATACAAATACTCCAACGGCACTAAGATGGCGCCTGTAACAGCTTACAAATTATAAAAATATAGCTTAAAATATAGTTTATCGGATTCGATAAATTATAATGCCAGTGGTACGCCTATTATTTCGACCCGTACAACAATGTATTATTATAGTAAGGCGTCTTTCCCGATCACATTTAGCAGTGAATATTAACGGAAATTCGTGCAAGTCACATGCAGTGCTTAGCAGCACTATACTAGCGTATAGGGTGCAGTACATTGGGGGCCAAACTGACGATGACACATCGCATAAGCTGAAATGGAATCGGTATCACACCGTCTTCAACGTTCACTGCACTTGGCATGGGACATACTTATAATGTATGAGGTGACACATTTTTAGGCAATGATCACGTTGATTGACTACGCTCTGGTGGGCACCCTGACGGGATAGAAAGAACAAAACCTGCGCCAACACAGCACACAATTTTTTATTTTAATTTTTGGGGACACATCATAATAAATTGTTCGTTTGCATATTACTTCATGCTATAACGCTATAAAAAACTAGTACACAATGGGATGTAACATTGATTTCTTTATCTATCTAAATCATCATTTCATTGACATCTCATATTTTAGGTATATCTTACGAACGGACCTAGAGAACTCGAGGCAACTGAGAGCGACGCAGTCATTGCCGATACCAAGGTAAGAAAAGAAACACATCTACTGATATGCATTCATTTAACTCATTGGTAAACAAACTGAGGAAACACAGTCTGCTTAAATAGGGGTACTAAAAACAAAATTATTTGATAATAGGGTCGAGAAAAAACGAGAAATCATCATAGATGCTTTAGAAACTACAAATGCCATCCAAAAAGCCAAGAAGAGGGTTACGAAGACAGATGTTCAGATGAAGCAAACCAGTACGACTACGAGGTAATACATACAAAACATTGTTTTAATCATATTTATTTTTTAGTGAATGCTACAAACATTTTTCGCAACCAAGTAATAAATTGTACCTTTGACATTGCAAGGTACGGCTCCTGTACCACATTGTGACGTCACTAATAATCACAGCGTTTTCGATGATCATGAACTGGGGCCTATTTTAATAAACCGACAAGCGACAATCCGACAATTTCATAAGTTTTTTTTATAGTCTTAGTGCTTTATTAAACAGTAATAAAAATGTGACATTTTTGACAAAAATGTCGCGTCGCTAAGTTAAATAGGCCCATGGAATAAGATTAAAAAGTTTTCATTACAATAGTACTTAGTTATCAAAATGCTATTTTGATTAGCAATCAAATGTTATTTTAACATGTTTTTCTGTTTGCGCAAAGATACCCCAACAAATGTTATAAGTTTATAACTGATCACAATCCGCGAAAGTTTTAAAACAACTTTTGTCCAATCCACAGCTTTATACCCAAAGAAACAAGCGAGTGTTCTCCAGAGGATGAGCGCTGGAGCGTGACTACAAACAGGTATCCTCAAGCCGCTGTCACGCTACCCAACAAGATCACGACCGAAGACTTAGCGGACGAGTTGCTATGGCTACGGCTCGACCAGAACTATCTCATGACTGAAAAAGATGCTATTACTAAGGTACGGTTAAATTTAATTAGTTAGCGAAATTTCACAGACGTGACCGGTATATCAAAACGACATAAAATAAAAGTATGTTTTTTTTTTTTTTCAAGTAGTTATTTTTGCACGGGATAAACAGCCGCGGAAATCACGAACTATGAGAAATAATTAATATATAATTTAATTTACAATGTTTTTGATTTTGTAGAAAAGAGAAAAACGGGAGAAAGAACTGGCTGAGCTTCTGGAATCAATAACGAGTAGCAGTGAAGAGTATCTCAGACAGATAGGCAATTGGAATCCTTCAGATAGCACGGAAACCACCAAAAGTACTACCAGGTAAATGGATCATGTGCAGCAATCATCTTGATTGCAGATTGATTAATTTGCGTTTCCTTCTAAATTTCATCAATCTCAGATAATTTTCAGGTATTGTCAATAATCTATTTTAACATGTATTCTACAGTGCTCTCATAGTTATTTCATCCCTGGTTGTTGTTTTATCACAGTGATGTTTATTCTCGTTACAATAAGGTTGCTGTTGGGTTGCTACTGTCAGAGGTAAAATAACTGTGTGGCCTGTAAGCTGATTTTTGAGTGACAATTTGTAAAAGGCCCTAAAAAGTTTTAGGTTGCAATGGAATTAGAATTTTGGCACGTAAGACATTGAGTTTGTTTTCCCAAAACTTGAGTTCTGAAGTGTAATATAATGTGTATGTACGTGTGCAGACGTGGTTCGGCGGCGGTGTACCAGCGCAGCGTGTCGAGCGCCACGCTGGAGGGCCGCGCGCTGCACTCGCTGCCGCCCGTGCGCCGCGACCCGCGCGCCGCGCCGCCCGCGCCGCACGACGCAGGTACGCCACTGCACTCACTAGCCGACCTACTGACGACAACGCGGACGTCTTAAGGGTTGCTACACGCATAATATTCAGGACCGACATTCGATTCAGAAATATTTGTTGAACAACAAAGTCGACACGGTAATTACTATACATATTTGGCTTTCATTCGACCCGTGCCGGTCGGCAAACTTCGTTCGGCATCTACCCTCGTTTAATCATGTTCGGGTCGACTGAGCACAATTAGAGCTAAGTCGAGCGGCTTTTTCCCGAACATATATTCTATTCTACATATATTCTATTTTGTTGCCCGGCTATGTCAAATCATGCCTAGCGGAAAATGTGTGTAACACTCCAAAAATAAACGGTAATGACGGTTTACAGCGTCACTCACATCACTAGCCAATGGTATGTGTATTGTGTACTTGAATTGAGAATCGCAAGTTTTAAAAATGTCGAAATAATTACACCAACTTAAATCCTATTTCGATATGCATGTATAAACCTATAAACCAAGAAACAAAGCATTGCAAAGGGTCATGCTACACGTTATCAATATTCATGGGTGATCAAACTCAAGATCTTATTGATAATCAAATTGTTGTGTTTATTATTCTCCACCCACGAATGTTTGCATTATTGATCGGTAATTGTTATTCCATCATTAGGTTCTACAATTCTAAGTACTGTAGTAATTAGTATAACTCCAATCCTTTATCAGATTGTAAAGCCCTTATTCAAACATAATTTGTATAAACAAATAGCTTAATGGGAGCATTTCAAAAAGTGTTCCGCATTTGTGTCTAAATCTTTTAAGCGTCAAAATGTCAGTAACAGTGATTTCTTTAGAAAAGAGAAAATTAATCTCTTGTTACATGTTCAAAGTTAGATTGTTGGTTGTGTTAACTGTGTTGGGTTACATTGTGGAGCTTCTTAAATTTGTCACTTATTACTATTGTAAGTTTTCCTTTCTATGTGTATGATATTCGTGATATTTTTAACATGCTCATGTCAAAATTTAATGTTGATACTGATTTTTCTTTTTTTTTTTACCTGATTTTAGAATGTCTGTAACTCAAACACTATACAGCACGTCTGCTTGTACAGGATTGGTTTAGTTAAATCATCTTATTGTTCATTGGGGAATACTCTTGAGCAGCCCTATTATCTCGGAGCTACTAGTGAATACGTCTGCACCAAAAATCTCTAAACGCATTTAGCGCTAAACGAATATTCCATTCCTTTCAGTCGTTTGAAGATGACAGAGACAAAATGATGTTTTTAAACAAATAAATATTTTTTATTATTTAAAAAAAACTACAACATTTTTACATAAGTATATTACATTTAAAACATACAGAAGTAGTATCTTAATTAAACATAGGTCCTCTGGCTCCCAAACAAGGTTTATACCTGTGACTTGGGAGTCAATGTTCTTCCATTATAAAAGTCATTACTTATGTCGTTGGTTGTGAAAAGGAAAACAAAAAGGCACATTTTTTAAAGATTAAGTAGGTACAAAAATGACCAAAATAATAATCATGAAATGTGTGTTGGTATGTTGTTGGAGAGGGTGTGTGTGTGTGTCTTTGTGGAATGTGTTTTAAATACATACATACTACAAAACGCAACCTACCTTTTGCTTCGTTTAAATACGTGTAACGATAAATGCATTTAGTGATTTGTTGTGCATGTGGGCCTAAATCTACGTTTCCTCACAGCGGGTAGTGCAGAATCGGTGACAAGCAGCGAGTCCCGCGCGCCCGCGCCGCCCGCGCGTGCGGCGCGTCGCTCGCCGCGCCGCTCGTCGCGCGGCCCGCCGCCCGACATCATCGTCGACGCCTCGCTGTCGCTGCACGACCATGATATTAAACGGTAATTATACTTTCTTTGTAGTCTATGTATATTTCAAAATGGAAGATTAGGGTATTTCGGTTTGGCTATGTAGTCGTAAACGTTAGAAAATATTGATAATTATGGTTACTTAAGGCCGACGCTCACTAGGCGGCATGACGATATCAACTAGATGTGTGCTACGGGTATGAAAATAATATTCAAAATCAGTTCCGCTTACGAAAATCGTTTACCATGCCATACTGCCTGGTGAGCCTTTAACCGCATCATTAACATCAATAAAGCACCGATCAACGGCTATAGACCCAGAAAAGGCCATGTCTCACGAATACCTAGTACTTTTTGAATACGCCTCAAATCATGAATGAAGATACAGTTTCTTGATCTCCTCAGTACTTACAAGTCGCATATTTTACAACAAACAATTCCGCGCACCTTTTTTATACAGCCCCTTACCGTCGTGTACCTTTTTTATTCATGTCCATACAGTGCGGCGTCAGACCAGATGGGTGGACTGGTAGTAAGCGTGGTGCCAAGTGCAGCGGTAGTATCAGCCGCAGCCCTACGGAGACGCAACTCAGACCCCGCGCCCGGCGACGTGCGGCCCCTCGACCCACGATCTACGGACTTCATCGGACAGACCGGGAACGGACTCTTTCGAATCGCAGGACACAGGTAAACAGATTGTACTAAGTGTGAAGTCATTTATAAACGTTATTTGCCACAGAATTCATAGAATCACATAAAAGACATAAATCTGTTTATTGAGTTGATATTTTATCAAATCTTCAATCAAGGAACAAATAAATATAATACAGGTAAACCAAAAAAGGTCTGCGCTTCGGTAATCATCTTGTTTCCAAATGACCACGAACGTCAAGACCACAGAGGCAAAACTTCCAAGTTTTGTACTGGGTCGCTTTGTAGTAATGCACCTATCATTGCGAATTTGAATGAAGTTTTCTTCTTCCATTCGATCGATTCTTCGATCTTCCAAAAATAGCGCTGTTCTAACTAAACTAAGTGAATTATGTCTCGGTCAAGGCTTTAATAAGTCCTTGACCAAGACCGCGTTTTTTTAACCTTACCGATCACCGACCATCGCTACGTAATTTACAAGCGCGAGGTCATGCGATAAAAGCTTCGTCTAACATATCAATATGCGTCTGCAACTGATAACTGTGAAGTAATCTGTTTATAGGTTTTTTTATGTCTTAAACTCTTTATGATAATGGGCATATTTATCATAATAATATAATTATCTTATAATAACTCGTCTAAGTGAAATCTATTTATGTTGGATGAATGTGCATTATCTGGTCTTCTTGTAATTAGCCAAAATTTATTTTATGTGCAAAGGCTGTTTTTATAACTTCCATAAAAAGATTATAAAGCAAAGATTTAAATGTGGTAAAAACCATTAAGGCATCTTATAAACCCATGAAAATTGTTAAATGGTATACATTGCAAACTAGTGATTATGTATGTATGTTTACACATACATTATTATAAACATATGCATATTGGAGTCCTTTATACAAAAAAATATAACTAATCATCTTAGACTTCTAGAATTCATTAACATTTCGAAAAACAAGACTCATAAATCAAGTTACATAAATACTTTGCTGTTAACATTGATACTCGAAATTTTGATTTTACAATGTAACAGCACGTTAAAAAACTGTTCCTAGAATTAACATAGGTAGGTTGATGTATGAACAAGAAAATATTTTACACGCTATAACACGTTAAACATACGAGTGTAAGGGGACAAATTGATATTCAAATCAATGTTAATTTCCCAGGTTTCGAAAAGGCACCCGATTCGCTAAAGGTGACAAATGCGTGTACTGCCATCAAGCCATCGACGCGTTTATCACGCAGGGGCAGCGATGCATCGATTGCAAACAGCTGTACCACACGAAATGTATACAAAACAAGGGAGTCATCACCATGCCGTGTTCCAGCCCCGTCACCGTCGCCAGCAGAGGCCGCCCTAAGAACCGAAAACGAATTATTTCAAACTCCAATTATAATTTATTAGATAACTCCAAAGGCTCGGTCAGTTCGAACTTCAACTTAACAGGGACGTCAGAATTTATGGATAGGACGGATAAGATTATATCGGACGCGACTGAGTTACAAGCGATGCAGAACTTTATCACGGAGAAGATTTATGAAATGGAACCAAATGAGAAGAAGAAGCAATCAGAGGTGACTTTAAATTATTGTTGTATTTTAGTAAATCATTTGTTTCCACCCAACAGGCAATGTTTCAAGAATTGATGTAGTTAAATCTAGCCCTCAAAGTTTTTTCGACCACCAAACACTCCTAATTAATTTTTTCTTTCATCAACAGGTTGACAGGGTATTCAAACACGCGTTACTGGAATTCAAAGACAACTTAGTGGCGACATACAGCATCGTCGAAACGCGGGGCTCGTCGCTCAAGTACAAAGATCTCATAGGGAACTTCTTACACGTGATGGAGACTGTGTGTGCACGGGAGGGGTCCACGCTATCTATCACGATGGGCGTCAACGCCTTTAGGGGGTTCATGGACGAGTTCATGAGCCAACATGAAACGGATAAGGCGAGAACGAAAAGAAAAAAGGATAAAAGGAAAAAGGTAAATAATGTTCCCTAGATTATATTATTATGATTATTAGCGTACACTTTCAAAGTTAGATTTCTTACCGACAAATTCAGATTTGTTAACTGCCCACACGTAACTGCCCGTTCAGTCATTTTACTGCTTAATTATTTATATTTAATTACCCATTTAAATATTTGTTATATATCACTAATTTTTATTTAGTTTACTGCTCAGTTTTTACAGCCGAAGTTGTTAATAAACATGCATTTTGTAATTTTTTATTTACCAAAACTACAACAAACAATAGCCGCTTGAAATTAGTGCATACTATTTATTAGGGTTTCGAATCTTAAAGATAAAAATATAACCGGCTTTGCATCGCACAGTCGATTAAAAAAAGAACACAATGGTGTGACTTTGGTGTCTGCCGGTTTAAATTTTAAATTGATAAAACTGCAAATAAAGAAAGAATCTTCCATATCAATTTCGATTCAAACTTGATTTGATGTAATAATTTGATATTATGTTATTTGATTTTCCTTGTTATGATGACTTCTTTATCATAATTCTGGCGCCTCACATTAATTTGCAACTTTATTTTATTCCTTTGTTTATTTCAGGTGGACGACCCAATACAATACAAAGGTCATACATTCATACTGTCAATGATCAACATACCTACGGAGTGTGAAATCTGCAAGACTTTCTTCATGTGGCCCATTGAACGGTCGCTTATTTGCCAGACGTGTAAACTTGCCTCGCATAAGAAATGTTATACTAAGGTACAGTATTTAAACATCTTACATAAGAATATTTTGAAAATATTATCCTTTAAATCTTAAAATTTAATCGGCGAAAAGTAACTGTCCAATACCTCTTTGGGGAATACACAATGCGCTTGATGTAATATGATCCTTAAAAATGTCATTAACAATCTCTAAGTCGAGTTTTGTTGGAGCCTCAAATCGATATATTTCTAATTTAAGGTTACTAAGTTATTCGAAATGTATTTGTACGCTATTGTAATCAATGTAATGTTTTTATTTGTAAAGGTGTCGACATTATGTCGGAAAGACAACCAGACACCCTCGGCTGCGATCGTAGGCGCCGTGGACTCGGGCGGACGAGAGCAAATGGGCGTCGTCTCGAGAGGAAAGGTAGGAACAACACACAGTAAATAAGTGAACATGGGAATAGATCGTTCAACTATTAGCCCAACATGGCGGCTATGACATTACTCCATCTTGGAGTAATAAGAATTTACGGCCGTTTCATTTGTACACGGCAAGGTTTCATTACAGTGCGGCGTATAAACCGCGGCGTAGATAAAACGTGTCCGTGTACAAGCTTCCATAGTGACCCATACAATGTCTACACACTGCGCATAAACCGTAGTTTTCCACGGCAAGAAAAACTGTGTACGAAGAGCCTACTGTGATATGCTGAGTAAGAAGATGGTATGGGCAAGCAAAGGAGTGACTTCTGAGACAACGGCTAATAGAGATATATGGAAGAAGAAGAAATCCTGCTCTGACCCCAAATCAATTGAAAAAAGGTTAGGAGAATGGTGATGATGCATAGTAGAGATATGACTTCAACAAAATTTACCAAACCGCGCTAAACCTGCGCAACAATTTAGAGCAGTTTTGAAACGGGTGGAGTAACTTCATAATAAGCCTATAATGTTCCCACTGCTGGGACACAGACCTACTCTCTTCGAGAGAGTGTGCTATAATTTGCCACGCGCGCCCAGTGCGCGTTGGTAGATGTCACATGTCTTCGAATTTTTGGTTCATGCGGGTTTTCCCACTTAACGTGTAACTTATTTTTATGCAATGATTCGTTCTTTGCAGGTGTTTGGAGTACCATTACCTGACTTACCTACCGGCGAGACCAACATCCCCATTGTCGTGGACAGGCTAATAACCACGATAGAAATGACAGGTCTTTACACAGAGGGCTTGTACAGAAAGAGTGGGCTTAGTTCTAAGGTGAGCGTTCATTTATTTTATTTATCTCATTTATTTGTCATCAGTGTTACTAACAACTATATATGGATGTATTTGAAAATCCGAAATAAATAAGTAATAATAAAAATAATCATTTCCACTCTTTGAAATTTCATTCTGACAAGAATGTAGAGTAAAGTAAAGAGTGGGCTTAGTTCTCAGGTGAGCGTTCATTTATTTTATTCATCTCATTTATTTGTCATCAGTGTTACTAACAACTAGAAATGGATGTATTTGAAAATCCGAAATAAATGAGTAATAATAAAAATAATCATTTCCACTCTTTGAAAACATCTTTTTTACCTTGTGGAACGCAAAATAAATGAATATGAATATGAAATTTCGTTCTGACAAGAATGTAGCTAATTTAGCTAGTGAAGTGTTTGATCCTCGAAAATACATAGTTGTTACTTAAACTAGGACACCTCCACAATGTTTACGAGATTATGCAAGCATCCCTTTTTCGCTTCGTGGAAAAATGATTACTTGAAGCTTAGGAAGAGGAACGTAGAAATTATTCGTAGTCATCGAATAAAAACTGAATATGACAGCCTGGTATCGATCGAAATTGATCGCATACATGGTGCCTTGGAGGCTGTTTGTCGAGTGCTGATTCTCAACCTAATCTCAATATGATTATTCAATTTTATGTTAGGTCCGCGAGCTCCGCCGCTTACTAGACGAGTCTCCGGAAGAGGGCGCGGACAAGTTGGACGCGTACGCGGTACACGTGCGCGCGTCGGTGCTGAAGACCTTCTTCCGCGAGCTGCCCGAGCCGCTGCTCACCTTCGACCTCTACGACGACTTCATACTCGCCTCGCAGATTTCCGACCCACAGGTAACAGCATAACTATGAACATATACCGAACATTTTCTAATAATAACTTCAGACCATAAACAAATCCATTACAGACATACATGAACATTTGTGTTACTAAATAACGAAGAAACTAAAAAAATGTCTACCATGTATTTTGTTTGAGTTATGTATTGATAGCCGCGCCACAGTAGTTTAATTTTGCAGGTATCTTCGTGATTTTGTTAAGTTATACCTAAATTGTTCCTTATAACTTTTATCATTATTATTTAACTATGTAAGTTTTAAAAAATCTGATATGATTCGTATTCAATCATAAACCAGCAGGTGCATTAGCACAGCACTTTGTACAGGAGCTCTTTTGGACTGGCTACCATACCTATTTCTGCTGCTAATTTGTTTGAACAGTGTTGCTACACTATAATAATGAATGGTAGTGTTTTACCGCCTAACAGGGGTGTTGGGTGTTATTACAAGCACATGAAATAGTGAGCTTAGGCCTTTGGAATGGCTACATATCAGTGATGCCAAAAAGATGTAAGTATAGATGTATAGATGATGACAAGAATTCATTTAATTGTCTACAATTTGTGTTCCATAATACTGTGTGATTTGTGGCTACACATTGATACAGTATTATAGAAAAAATATTGTAGACTAACGGCCTGAATGATATTCAATTGTAGTTTAGGTTGGAACTGTAACCAATCACACGCAAGCCAAATTGGTCGCAGTAACTAAGCCAGGATACCCCGACTGAATGGGTTAGGTTAGAACTGTGATCAACCGCGTGCGAGCCGAGAGAGCGAAGCGAGGCGAGCAATACTTCCAAAGGCCAGGCAGTTAACTAAACGGCAAATTTAACCAGTTGGCTGCGACATATACACCTTTTTAGGCTAAGGCCGTGTGTCCACCGCCACGTCAACGAGAACGAGATGACGGTGTCGAAGTAGCGATACATACATTCACTGTAGCCGCGTGTCTACCGCACGTCCGCCAACGGTACGTCACGTCCAGTTCGAATAAATTGTTTCTCGTTGCCGTGGCAGTGGACAAACGCTGTAACTGTACCACCGGTGTAGTTGAGCCGATAGCTCGTTTTCAATCCAATTACAATTAACATCTTTGTCATTAATACTGCATCACAATATTCCCGTACTAAATGCAAAGGTTATGCTAACTAATAATGTGTTATTTCTCTAGGAACGAGTGTCCACCATATTCACGATATTAAGAAAGCTGCCAAAACCAAACTTCGATCTCGTCGAGAGGCTAATATTCCACTTGGCGAGGGTGGCGCTTGGAGAAGATCATAATAGGTAATATTATTATTTTTACTTGACTTTATGTACCGTAACATCTTCAGGACATCTTATTAGAAATTACAGTAATCGGGCAATTATATAACACATCCAGTTTCAGAAAGAGAATGTCGCACAAGTATATAGAGTCAAATTTAATTAGCTAGCGAAACTCAGCAGACGTGATGGGTATCGCTATCGCTATCTAAACACGATAAAACAAGACAAAAAAACTTGATGTTTTTCTTCTGTGGTCAATGACCACTGGTAGTGTGGTTACTTGAAGTAGTTGAGAACATATTTTTTTATCGTATTTAAATATCGATAATTCTATATCCATCAGGTCTGCGAAGTTTACACAGACAAAAAATTGATTTTGAAACTGATATCTCAAGTAACTACAGTCGTTGACCCTACAAGAAAACAATGAATCTTTTTTTTTTTTCGTTTTATCGTATTTAGATTTCGATACCCGTCACATCTGCGGAGTTTCGCTAGCAATTTTTTTTATCCTGTTTTTCAGAGACGTGCGTCGCTCTACAACACCAAACTTTTTCAAAATGTTTGAGGTCAAACATCGATTGATGTGATAAAACATGTCATGTTTTTTTTTTCAGGATGGGTCCCAACGCGCTGGCGATAGTGTTCGCGCCGTGCATATTACGCACGCACAAGATACAGCCAGCACAGGACTCGCTGCACGACATCGCCCGCCAAACCGCCTGTCTAGAGGCCATACTCGTTGATAAGATGCGCACAGTAAGTTACACCTATACTATGCTCCAAGGAAGCAATGCAAGTTCTAAGCTTCTAAATATTTTCAAGGTAATGGTTTTATAAAAAGTGATCAAAATACATGTAGGCTGTTTTTTTTTGTCTGACAATGCTGTCTCTTTAGCATTCCATTTATACAACGTTAACTTCCACTCCCCAGGTGCGCGGCATGCTGCAGGACATCGCGACGCTGGACACGGCGTGCCACACGGCCACGAGCCGCCTGTCCACGCTGCGCTCGCACTCGCACGCGCCGCGCCCCGAGGAGCAGATCCTCGTGGGACACATCCACGAGATACAGAAGGAGAAGGCCATCCTCACCTCCAACCTGCCCACTCTCATCAGGTATGACGGGCGCCACACACGAACACACTAAGTAGTCATCATCGTTGCCTTGCCTTTATCCCAATTTATTTGCGGTTGGCGCTACACGTTTCTTTCTTTCCTACTTCTATATTAGTCCTCATCTCAGTAGTCAGCCCCTTTCTAGCCATATAATCTTTCATACAGTCCATCCATCGTTTCTTTGGTCTTCCTCTACTCTTATAGCCATCCACATTCATACTCAATAATTTTCCCCCGACATTTTCCTCATTCCTCCGATTTACTCACACTAATTTTCTGTCACAGGTGCCACTTTTAGACTCCCTCTTATATATCCACACCGTAAGTAGTGCTACTGCTAATATTCCGTCACACTTAGGCTACCTCTCCACCAGATGTGTGAGGTGAATGAAGTTAAGCTACGAAACTATTGTCCATTTCCTGCAGAGCTAAGTAGTGTAGCGGAGCTGATAAGAAGTGCTTTGCGGTATGAAAATCAAACGATCCTATTGGTTGATATCATACGCATCCATCGCTACGCAGCTTGGCACATATCTGTTGGAAAGGCAGCCTTACACTCACTAATGTATCATGGCCGACCCGCACTTTACGCAAAAAACTACGCAATAATATATTTTAACGAAACGAGTGAGGCAAGTGTGAGTGAGAGAAAATGCGCGAAAGTTCGGAGAGCTAATGTTCAGACCGGCCATGATTCATCGGCCGTATTGTAACTTCGTTCATCATCAACAGCTTATAAAAGTCCACTACTGGCCTATCCACTCCAATCACGCGCCCTTCTACTCGATCCTCGACCACTCTCATCCGGTTACTACCTGCTACCCTGTGAAGATCGTCGCTCCACATAGCCTGAGGGATTTACCTACCTTATGTTCCTATGTATGCCGACGAGTACTTCGTAATAACGAAGTAAAGACCCGCACCCGGACTTTTTGGCCTCACACGGTTCTTTATCTCGATTGTTTTGTTCCTTATAATGTTCCATTTCTATTTCCTGTGCGTATCTCAAATGACATAATTTCCTTTTTCTTTATTTTTTTATTCATTTATTATATTTTGTGCTCAGAGCGACGTCAGACGACGACCTGCTCTCTACTACCGACCACGACGGCGAGCTGGGCAGCACGGACGACCTCAGCACAGGCGCTAGCTCCATGCGCTCGCAGAGACTACTGCACCGACAGCTGTCCTCAGACGACCCCATCATGGTCTAGCTCACAATACACTGGAGCATACACATCTCTACATGATTGAATGTCCGATTCGTAGTACGTAAGTACCAAACAATCGGCAGCCTTCAACAAAATCTTATGCAAACATGTCCACGTTTTGCCATGATATTTAGAACTAGTGTTGTCAGATGATGCGTTAATGGATAAGTCTCGCATTCTCAGATTTCTTACATTCCTGACAGTGAAAAGAAATTAGATAAAATGTTCCTGTGCGTGTTCCTTCACATTTTAAATTGTTTAGGATGATAGCAATTCAATGTTACATTACTGTTAAGTTTTATGAAACGGACCGTGAAGTATTTATTTTATTTTTGCGACCTATCTCCTGATGTTGCTAATTGTAAGCGACGTATTAACTACTTAGAAAGATCGATGTGAAGCAAGCAGGTATGTTCATGTTGTTTATCATACACATCCGTGCTCTGTTTTAGACGAGTATACATGTACTAGCAGTAGGTGAAGCCGACGCCGACGGTGAGTAGACTCTCGTAGCCGTCGTTCTACTGTACTTAGACGTAGTGATGAGCTTATTTCTGTAAGTCATGAAACTCGCCGCAACAATGTCTAGGCGACTGCCCAAACAAGTGATGTATGAATATAAAAGTATTTTTTCGTACATAAAAATATTTACATCCATCTTTGCACCTACATATTTTATGATATATTTTCTGTGTAAATATGTAAATCTTGTCTAAAGGTGATTTTAAAATTATAGCAATATCGCTCTTCTGTCAATAGACGTATTTTGTTGGATACATAGATGACATGTGACTGTATTTTTCAAGGTTTTCGATTAGCTGGTAGGTTAAAACTTGCAGGCTCTAACATGTTGAGAAGTGATTCATTCCATTTAATTTTATGCTTGTATTTAGGCACGTTGTCCGCTTGTCGACGCAGAACCGTAGCAGAGTTGATTTGATTGCTAACTCTTGAAAAAAAAAGCCGTTTTGGTATTTATTCTTAAACTTCCCTATTTTGTCTAGATTTTAGAGATTGATGACGAGTATCTTTTTAGATTGTCTACAATTAGCGATGTTGTGATTCTGAGTTAGCACTAAGTCGACAAAGGTACGGCAAGCAATTATTGTGTAGACAAAAAATATTCAAAATTAAGCTTTTACATGCCAATCCAAAGACATCACTTAAATGAGGTTTAGAATAATTACGCAATTTAATTGAGTGTTTTGTGATCCTAGTTAACTATCCTGTTCGGTTCCAAACTATACAAGGTATCAATTATTTATAAACCAAAATTGTATCTAGTTTCTTTACCTCATGTAAAAAACGATTTTAATTCACACCTATTTTAGCAATTTATAATTTGTATGAAAAATGAATGTTTTGTGATCCATTCAGAACTTAAAAATCTGATAAGTTTAAAAAATATTTTAACTTATGTTTACATTAAATATATTGCCTGAGTACTTATGGTCATTATTTGTCTAAGACATTTAATGCTTATTTTATGTGTAATTGAATATTATGTATTTAAACATAACATTTCCTCTTGTTAGGTACTTGGCTCCTTAGCAGGATCGTTATGTTTCTACAACATACTCCTATAAATAAAATATTATCCAAAAAGTTATCATAAACACCATGTACCTTGCCTCTATCTTAATTTGCTTTCATATTCTAAAAGACTGTCTTAAAATAAGCTATTGAATTTATTGTTAAGTCACAAATATTTTACCCGCTTTTTTTAGTTTGTAACATTTTACTATACAAACAACGAATTACTCTGTGACAACTTGTATTGTTTGTAAGCCTCTCGTTTAACTATCGTCTGTGGACATATTTTATAGCTCAATATTTATGATGGACTGTATTAACATAAACTTACTATAACTAATAAGCTTACACACTATTTGTAACATTTTTAAAGTCACGTAATTTGTTTGAATCTCACAGTTGATACTGAGGCGTACCTTTTGAGCAATTTACACAGAACAGAAATATGAAGAAAACTATTCTTAGATTTATTTGCATTTGTTGAAAAAGAAACACCCATAAAGTGCATGTCTCATCAAGGTGCCGAACAAATACTATATTTAAATGTATAAAAAAATCTCTGTTGATTCCGTTTTAGTGGGGTTGTGTCGCAGTAATCTAGTGTACTTTCTGTGCCTTCGACTAGTTTGCTTTCAGCAGTCTCTGACTGGCCTGAACATTTCTGAAAGTCTAGCTACTATTGTTGCTGGTTTACATTTATTAGTATCCTTGTATAGCGTTGTTAGCGTCAACATTTATATTAGCCACGTACATTCTACTTTGTTTTGAGGTAATATAAATATAGATGTGGTTAGGTCTCGATAATATAATCGTATTGTCTGTTTTCCGAGCTCCCCATCAGCGAACATACTCATAATCATAATTTTAAAGTAAGTTATTTTACAAGAAAAGTTAATGAATGTGCAATGTGGCTACAACTAGGAATTTAATGACACTTTAGAAGTGTATGTAGATATTCGCCCGTTCCGCGTACGGTTTATGTAAATAATTTATTAGTTACTATGACAACTTTTAGCAAGGTACTATTTTATCTTAAGAACTGCTATAAGTCTTTGCCACTGTTTAGTTGTAAAAGTGCCTATCAATCAATGTTTCATTTTTAAAATCTCTATTGGTGCATTATATCATTGGATTGTTGAAATTTTATGGTAGTTTGTTGTTTCAAGTTGAATATCATTCGAAATTAAATATTAGACCTTTTTGTATAACATCACATTTTATTTTTCTGTTGCCTACTATCTCTGTAACAGTTATTTTATTAATACGGTTTATGGAACTGAAGTTCTGAATTTTAAGATATTAGTTGGATATTTCATCAGGAATCAGGTAACTGGCTTTGTGTTTATTCAACCTGTAATTGTATTTGCTATAAGGACCAATAATAAGCTGTTTACACATGGTCGTTTTATATACCTGTATGTCATTTGACTGTGAACTTTGTCCTACATGTTAATCAATAATGAATCTTGTATCATAAATAAACATGTATATTGTTCAACTATTTTTAGGGATCCTATAATGTGTCAATATAAATGAAATGTAACCAAAACATTATACTGTATACAAAATATGAAAATAAAAAAAAGAATAATGAGATAAATGTGTTGTAATTTAATATATAAACTTAATTTGTATCCATTTCTTCAACATTTTCCGTTTTATGCTGCCAAGGAACTTTACCAATAGGACACCCAGACCAGTTATGTCCATTGGAAGCTAATTTCCAAATGCTATTTAACTGTTGCTGTTGGTCCTTCCCCTTATCTTTCTCTTCAGTGTGTTCCAAGACCTCATTTTGAACATCTTCAACTATCATAACATCATCATTTGCCATTTGCAAATCCTCAGCTGTATAAATAATGGTTGATGGGGTCATAGGAAACTTATCCGGAGATGATATTAATTTTGCCAATGTACAAATTTTATCAGCAACCACAGCAGGAAGTTTTGGTACTAGTAAGTCTAAAAGATTTGAAATAAAATAGGAAAGATAATGATTATATGCAGCGATGATTGGTTGGATGTAGCTGATGTCTTGTAACTCCTCAGGAACAGGTTTTTGAAGATCCAACACAAGTGCATTTTTTAAACTACTGCCAGGGTACCAGTGTTCATATAAATGCTTCAAATCTTTCCTCTTTCTGGATATTTTCTCATCATGGGTCATTCTGAAAATATATAAAAAGATTGTTATAGTCTTAGTTATGATTTAGCTACTGTAACAACCACAATAATTTCAATCTTTATTATCATGATGCAGATTACAAATACAACAGCAGAATTTGTATTTGCCCATAAGTATAATACTTACTTTCTTAATTTTCTTTGGGTATTCTGAGAAATCTTCAGGGCAGCAAAAATTTCTGAGAGCCATAGTGCAGCCAGCTGTGCTCTAAAATGTCCACCTTCTTGATTTTGTGTAATTTTTATAAGAGCCATAATGAAGTCTAACAGTAAATCATTTGTATGTAGAAATGTCAGCAGTACTTCAAAGCAATGAACATAACTGATGTATAATTTCTTCCTGTATTTAAAGTCACTAGCGCTAAAGAAATACAAAAGATCTTTTGATAAAAATAATGAGTCATCTCCAAGCAAAGCTTCATTTACAGCTGTGCTGGGATCCCTTACTTTTAACAGCTTTTTACCATTTATATTCAGTATATTAATTAGTGACATAATAGACACAGTTTTCAGATTAGACAGGTCAATGTGTTCTCCGAGCAGTTCTTTTGCATCATTGACAATGGATTCTCTCATTGTCATGTTGGGTATTTCTGATAAGTTTTTAATCTTCAATTTGGAATGTGCGCATATACCTAATGAAATACAAAAATTAATTAGCAAACCAATTTTATATGCATCACCATTGGTAGCGTTTTTCTGACCACAAATGTAATCTTGAATGTATTGTTTGTGCTTATCCCAATAGTTTATTTGGAGCCACTGTAAACTGATAGTACATGCTTCTCTTAGTAGTGCGATAGGAGGAAGTGTATTGCTGTGAGCAGTGTCATGTCTCAGGTCCACAACCCAGTCAGGAACGCCCAACCTTTTGGCTGCTTGGTATAGACTTGTCCCTTTGACTGTCTCGCTGTCTAACATATGGTTTACAAATCGCATAATTGCAGATGAATATGCTAAACGCAGCAATTGGTCATTAGCCGCATCTTGAGAAGTATTTGTATCCTCAACAAAAACCTGCAGTAAGCTGAGGGTCGATTCTATGCCGGACGGCAAGGATGGGCTTCTGGCTTTCCATACAAGTAAAAGTTTAAGTGCATCTTCTTTACTTGAAGTTGTATCCAATATATCTTCATAGACTCGCTGCCACTCTTCACTATCATACCAAGGGACAATATGGTAATATTCACTCATATTTAAAGGTTTTTGTTAAAGTATACAAACATAACCAAACACTTGCACTGCTTGCACATAACCTGTCCGATTTTTGGTCTGACATTGACAACTGAAAATACGTCACGAGATTTTAGGCTGCGTTCCAAGTTGCGCTGTAATCGATTTGTTTGAGTGTGCTGAATTAGCTCGAGCGCGATAACGATGTCCCGTGAATCGCCATAGAAGACGTCATGACATAGGCCATCTTGCGATAACGCCGACCATAATATCACCGTGAGCGCTGTCAAAAATTACAGTTGTGCCATTTTGTTTTGAGTCGTAGTATATCTTGCCACCTAGCCCTAGAAGAAGAAATTTTTGGTGTATACTGGTATACACAAAGAAATACTGTAGTATTGACATTGAGTGAACACTGTGAGCGCGTTCACGAGCGTTCCGAATTGTTGACAGCCTTCAGCAGCTGTCATAATCTTAAAAAATAAGTTTCAAAAACTAAAACCAGACTACTGAAAAGTATGAAATAAGAAAATAGCTTCCCGTGGTCGCATGCCGCTGCAGCTGTTCGTACAGCTGCAGCGCCTGCTGCGGCATGCGATGATGCGACCACGGGAAGGGACTTTATTGTTTCATCGTTTTCAGTAGTCGGGTTTTAGTTTTTAATCTTATTTTTCATTTAATTATTTTGGGGCTTATTTCAGTAATATTTATATTTTAAAATGTGCTAATTAAGCCCTTTCATTTGATACCAAACAAGGCACGATGAAAAAAAAAGTTTTTAGATCATGACTATGTCTGCTAGAGGGCACTATATTCAATTTAATGTGAGACGTCACATTAAATTGAATATGTGGGTCACATTTCAAATGTGGGCTATGTGACGACATAGCCTATAACCACCGGACGATCAAGTCGCTTCCAACGATACCTTATTTGTCTAATTATGACAAGTAGTTTAGAAGTTATGAGGGAACAGACGAACATACATACATACATACCGGTCAAAATCATAACCCTCCTTTTTGCTTCGCCGTAGTCGGGTAATTATCTAAATCGGAACGCATGAGAGAGGATGTGAGTGCTATGAGTGATTATAGCTAATCACAGAACATATTAGCTTTTCTTTTTTTTTTCATTGCTAAATGGGCGTGCTCTTGACCCCGATCACGCCTGATGGAAAGCGATAGATGAGGTCTGTGATGGAACGAGCGTGAAATTGAACTGATGAACTTTGCCGGTAGGCAACAAATCACTGCGATGAACGGTAGGTATAGAGACAAATAAGAAAACTGCATTAAGAATTTTTTTTTTTTTTATTATAAAACTGATTCCAAAGCAAATGTTGATCATAATATTCACATGCAGTTAAAACGCTACATGTTTAAAATCTTTTAATGATTTACATACATTACGTAGGTTCATATCATCTTTTCAATTAAATTAATACTTTATGTAAGATGTCCTAAGTACACATAACAATCAGAACTGATATACTTCACAACAATTAAACTATTTAACAGTGGGCGAAACAGTAAGTCGCCGAATTTGAATGAGATTATGGCAAAGTTGTAATATATTACATTAATTGTTTAATATAGAAACATACTGACATATTATACATTTGTAGACAGTTCGACTGATGTTTTTTAAAATTCTCCTTTGGCACTAACATAACGTTCTGAAAAATAATAATAATGTTCCAAGACGTCATGTTGCGTTTTCACTGCCGGCGATATCGACGGCTCGTCTAAATGCACATTTCACCGGGGCCCGGGCGGCCCGGTCCCGACCGACTAACTCAACGAACGAAACGACACGAGTACAAAACAACGCACGAGCGCCGCCGACGCGACGGCGACGTCCGGCCCGCCGCGATAAATATCTATCAATATATAATCTCGATCAACAAATATAATTCAATATAGGCAATAGTAGGACAATACGAAGTTTAACTCTACCGACGTTATCACAATGTGGGGCGCGCGCGGCGCCGGGCGCACTCATAAGTCCACCGTGGCGAGGTTCTGCGTCGGCGCGCGCACCTCGGCCGGCGACGCGGGCGGCGAGGGCGGCCGCGGGTGGAACTTGCCCGGCAGCGACGCCAGCGCCGACAGCGCCGCGTCCGCGTGCGGGATGCGGCGCATGATCTTGCCGGACGTGATGAGGCGCCCGAAGCCCTCCTGGTGCGCGAAGGCGTAGCCCGAGCGCACGGAGCGGCGCGCGCGCCGGGCCGACGGAGTGCGCGGCGCGGGCGCGGCGGCGCGCCAGCGTTGGCGCGCGCGCAGGCGCTCCGCCAGCGTGGGCCGCGTCCACGAGCACGCCAGGCGCCACGACACCACCGGCACCATCAGGATGATCATCTGCGCACGCCACGGGCATTATTGGTAATTGGGTGCATTAAGCACACGAGATAATTTTCAACATTTTTGACCCGATAACTTGGGATCCAAAAAGGTTTGTTTTGGTAAAAATTTAGTATCGTTTGGAAGGACGATTGGAGGGGGGGGGTTCGAGTGAGGGGGTGTCCCCTCTACCCTGGCACCACTTCCATGAAAAGGCAATGCACCGTTCTTAAAAAAACAAATTATTGTAACCTAACACCAAAAGTAGCTTAAAAGGCGTAGTCGGAACACTAGACCCCGAATCTAACGTGTCCGAGTCGGGGTGCCCCAAGTCCCGAACTCGCTTCACTCGCTCTTGCATCCTAAGTTCTCAGTACGTTTCGTTTTCGCTTTTTATCTGATTTAAGGTTAGATATTTTTTTTTAATTTCTCGAAAAAATATGCATTAAGTATCTTTTAATAAGAATGGTAGCGTCATCATCGGGGACCCAACCGCTACCAGCTTGAACCCCTTTTACCCCCCAACTCCTGCCAAACGATACTAGATCCAACCCTTTGTTTTGAAGGTATCGAACTTTTTAAGTTGTTTTGGTAATTTCCCACCTCTAGAGCATAAACTGCTAATTTGTGAGCAATCTACTCCACTTTGGACGTTGAACTGATACTTTTCTGACAGTCTATGAATGAATAAATCCTTCAAAAACTAACTTCGTTATCTTGTAAACTTTTAAAAATGGATTAACAGCAACTGTTGGAATGAAAAGCCAATTAACAAATACTACGTTCATTCTGAAACACCTAAATTATTCATATAATTTTGAATAATGTGCTTGTCCCAATATTTTTGACCCACTCTCTCATGCAAATAAAGCATCCAAATTATCGTGCTACATCACGCTATACTCACGGTGAGGACAGCAGTGAACCAGAAGGTGGCTTGCGTCAAGGCGACCGTGAGCGAGCCCACATAGGGCCCGCCGATCGCGTAGTTGTAGAAGTAGTCGAGAACGAAATACGACACGAGGGAGCCCCATATCGTTATATGATTGAACACCGTCCAGTACGTCGTGTCCAAGGCTATCTGGAATAACATAAATTAATCATCAGGCCTGTATTTCCGAAGGGTTGAGCAGAGGTTTGCCTATAGTACGCCCTATATCTGGGTTAAGGCTGCGTTTCCACTAGAGATGAGCGAGGATGCGTAGCGAGGAATATGTGTAAAACTAACCAATAACAACGCTTACTTAGTTGAAGCAATGAAAATGAAGCGATGTTATTGTTTCATACACATCCCTCGCTACGCAACCTCGCACATCTCTCGTGGAAACGCAGCCTAATAGTTGAATATTAGTTAACTTATCTCCGGTACTATTTATTTTAAATAAGTACAGTGCACCGCATTTACTTTGTAACAATTTGTCATTACCAGAGCCTTGACGTCGTAATAAGGGTGGGTTCTGTAGTGGAGGACTGTCTCATATAATTTTTACGATAAAAAAGTGCTGATTCTCAGCATAGTTTGAGAAACATGAATTCATTTTAGTTTTAGTGTTACCATGGACAAGCGATAGACTGTAACACCATCAGGCCGCAAATATAGCACATCGAGATTTAGAAAAAACTTGTCTTTCTATGGCGTTGTGTCTATCACAGATACTTGTGCGACTGTCTCTTTCTAAAGCTCTATGTCTCATATTTAAGCCTGGGTACTATATTGGGTAAGAAAATGTATTTACCTGTGTGGTATTGTCTATAATTAATATTGTTGCTACTACACTTCCTAGTAACATGTGATCTGATAAAATCTTGCCATCAGGCGCCAGGCCGTCTTTGTATGTACCTGGAATAAATATAAACGAGTTATTCATTATTATTGTCATATTTTATTAGATTCCTCACGACGACGACGAACACTGTTTAACATTTTTTAAATTATTATATCTAATTTATTACAGTTTTACTTGTGTATTTATTCGGATTTGCCCGTGAGTTATCTCGCGATGAGACTTCATCGCGAGATAATCTCATGACGAATTTACACGGAGTCGTTCTGCTTTTCTCGTTTTGAAAGTATTCTTGAAAGTTTCGTTCCATTTTGAAAATAGTCGGGATAGCTCGAAATATGTATATGTCACTTCTTAAGACTGAGTTGCAAGATTATACAGGAGTAAGGGACATCGAAGCGCAACCTGTTACCATGCATTTTCACCGCGTAGGCATTGCACTTTTGTATGCAACAGCTGTTTTTGATGTGAAACATCTGTAAGCGGACCTTGGGGGTTTTCGACTCGTATGGCGTGACGACAAACAGCATGACGTTATCTTATGCTATCATCACCCTCTCCGCCAAATTTCACATTTGCCAAGCATCCCGTGCCTGCCACAATTTTTTTTTTTTTACAACCGTCGAAAATGTTAAAGTTGGAATGGTAGAATCATGTGCTGAATTCATTAGTAACAGTTTGCACGTCGCGGTCACTTATACCATCTATAAATCCATCAACTGACCATAAGGTATCAAAAACAGCACAAGCGATGTGAAACACCCGTGTAACGTAGACTTGATGAACTCCGTCTTATTGAACAGCTGGCTGGTGTGTCCGGGCGCGTACAGCTTGGGGAACTGTAGCGACGTCGTGTCAGCCACGTCCTGTTCGAACACGCCCAGCGCGAGCACCGGCAGGGACGTGTAGAAGAGGTTGTATACTGATATGAACATCTCGTCAAACACCGTCTAGAAGGGAAATAGGTGAGTTGTTAGTATTTTTTGTAATAGCACGCATATCTATTCATAGTTCTCTAGTAAGTCCACAGGTCCATCTTTTAGGTTTATCGATAGTTCATATTGCTGTTCATAATAAGTTGTGGAGGTCAGATAGGTCGTCGTTCAATGCAAAATATCCATATGGTATTCAGCTGCATTCGGTTATATGGGAAGCCGACCCCAAAATGGGAAAAACTAGCTGCTAATTAGAAAAAAAAACTTGTACTAACCTGTGCACTAAATCCACAGAAGAACGCGAACCAGAAGTGACACACGGTGAACGCGAAGTTCTTGTAGAAGAAGTAACGCAGGAATTTGCACATCCTGTAATAGGACCAGCGCCCGTGCACCAGGAGCAGTCGTTGCAGGAAACGGAACTGCGCTATCGAGTAGTCTGACGCGAGGACTGCTTGCATGCCTTCCTGACCCGATATGCCCACGCCTATGTGGGCCGCTGGGAAGGGAAATAAGCGGGTGATTATGTGACTTTGTTTGTAATTTAAATTTTATAATATATAATTAAGTGTTCACACTTCAGTTTACTGGAACAGTAATGAAAGTCGTTTTAAATTAATACTAAACAAAATAACATGGAAAAATATACAACTGATTGAATAATACAAAGTCTATTGACATTTTCAAAACCTGTGTATTGTTTGATTTTAATTATGATGGTATGTGTACCACCCGTACACTGGTTAGTATACCGTCAACGAAAGAAAACAAAAGCCTCATAATATCACGCTGAAAGATCTGAAGGTCAAGCCCCGTAATAAAAAACGTTCAAAATCTAATCGCAATCTCATCTCAGCGACCATCAATGTCAAAAATCTAGGGAAATTACGAGGCATTTTTGGCAGATTGAAACTGAAATCGGACTGTGAACCTTCTTAAAATTACGAAGAATTGCCCCTCTGGTTCTGGCACTATTTTCTTTTGACAACCCATTATAATTTTAATCTGAAAAAAAAAAAAATACCTTTGATCATGGACACGTCGTTGGCGCCGTCTCCGATGGCTAACGTGACCGCTTTCCGGCTCTTCTTGATGAGTTCTACCACCATTGCCTTCTGCAAGGGCGTCACTCGACAGCAGATCACTGACCGACATTGTAATACTACATCTAAAAACCTGTAAAAGACATTTCAAGTTAATGGCTTCTATGTGATAAATCGGCTGGTTAGATGACCATAGCGGGGAATGCATATTATAGTATTTGGTACACAAAGTTTTAAGGTTATGTAAAGATGTCTGCATTATTTGTGTCTGACTCACCAGTAAAAATTACATAAAAAAGGAGTTACTAATACAGGCATCCGTATACGTGACAATCTCATTAGGTTGTCCAACGAGGTAGTCTATCGATAAAGGCGATTTCTAACGGATAACCGTAGGGTATTCAAAAATGCATGAGCAAAAAACCAAAGGTAAATAAACACCAAATAACGATCACCCAAAATAACCATTTCGTCGTGAACGTGCTAAATGAAAAAATATTGTATTACTGTAAATAAGTTTGTACAAACACTTTGACACGCCAATCATATTTTAAATACTATTTGAGGTCGTTGTTTTCTATCAGACTACTCTGAGAAGAAAGGCCGAAAGACACTCAGTGGTCACAGTTTCTTTTATAGTCCTGACATAATCTTCGTCAGATCACGTGTGGAAATCTAAACATAAGCTTTATAAGAGATTATCAACCTTAATATTCAGATTACTCCAATAATAAATAATAATAATAATAATGGTGACATTTCTGCCTGCTCTAAACGTTAATTGAATGAAAGAACAAGTAAAATCAATACTCACTTCTCCTCTAACTTAGGGTGCAAACAATGCACTAAGGAATGCCCGTTGATGACGATAGCGAACCCGTTGGCATCGTCGTTGTTGTGTTCGTGCGAGTCCGCGGAATACGGGCCCCCTCCCGACACGTACTCGTTGCTGTAACAGTCTGGCTCACTACAGTGTTTCGTGTTACGTTAACGTTTTATGTTACAACACATGTTACACTTGAGATGGGAATTTTTGAGAAAAATTTAACTTTTATTCGTAAATTTACTCAAGTACGCAGTGGCACAAATGTAAGGGAAACTAGTGCTGATTTCTTTGCGAAAATTAATGAGCACAGGGTAAGTTTTTTAACAAGAATCACTATGGCAGGTATGCCAGCCAACCAAAGGTTAGGAGATAGGAAGGTCTAACGCTACAAATAGTTTAATAGATCTTTAGAAACAGAAATCGTGATGCATAAACGGTTCGCCACTGGTACTTTATTTATCTAAATTGTATAGTAACATCTTATGAAATATTTAATCTCATAAACAAATATATTTTTCACACAGAGCAAATCGGCAAAACATGTTTTAAGGGCCCAGTACATAACGAACCTCATTGATGACGCATTATAATAGTGCTACAAGAATCTTTTGGCGCCTGAATGACATTGATAGGGGGGCGTTGTTGGTAAACATTTGTAAAATTGTATTGACAAGACAAGACGTTAGTTCCGCATTTTGTCACGCGCCAAAATAATTTATAGGTTGAAGTATTATGTAGAAGGCCCTTAAAACAGCCAAGCTGTCCTTACATCAAGATAAAAACACAGGACGTCATCGTCATATCGGTCACACACTACGGCACACAAATTCATTCTTTTAAAGAATTCGTTGTTGCTGAGAAATAATGTGTCTCCCTATTATGCTATACTAGTATCCCAGAAATTAAATATCAAGTTTCTTTTTACATCAAATCTCCAATGTATGAACTACATCGATAAATTATTATTGGTGGTCAAGATCATTCCGAAAGACTAAAAAGTACATAAAACACTTTATCTATATGTTTACACTACTATTTGTTGAATAAAAACTCGGCAAAAACCGAAGACACTCATTTCTCAGTAGCAACGAACGTGTTAAATTAAAATCAACTACAATTTTATTAGCATGTGTTATCTACAGTTCTATTCTAAGTGTCGGATTAGAAGATCGGTACAGGTTAGAGAGAGAAAGAGCACTCTGGCTTGGTGTAAAAAGAGACGGAATTGTGTGGACAGAACTACGGCTATGTTAGTAGGGAGGTGACACACTTTAGTTACAAAAGTCGATTAGAAACAACATATCGATTAAACGGTCAAGCGAATAGAGATTAATCGAGAAAATATTGATATTAAACTGGAAAGTAATTCAAACAACATTAGAACATTTATTGCGATAGTACATAATATGTAATGTTTTGTTTAGCTAAAGCCACGCACACACGAGTAGTATAGACATTAACATTTTACTAATGAAAGCGAGGCTGACTCACATTAACTATTAAAGCTTTCGAGTGTTACTCTAACAGATAAGTACGATATTTTATAGATTTAATATAACATCTACGGAATTAGTTAAAACATTGTGTAGATATTCATATAAATACTGCATATGTTACCTGACAAACTATTAAATAAATACAGTAACAGATAACAACATTGCATTTTTTCGATCATTTTCACTTCATTAATCGTTTTACATGACGAAAACATGTCAATTGTATTTTATGTAGTGTGGTTCTCTTGCGCCGCTGATTTTAAAAACAATCCGTAAATAGATATCCGTTTTACTGATTGTTTTATGCAGAGACTCGTCATTATATAAAGACTAGATGCTGGCAGAATTTTTTACTAGGAGTTGCCATTATAAAAGACATCCAAAGTTGGCAAGACAGGTCACACGTAAAATTCATTCCCAAATCACAAATTTAAATAGCATACAATAAGGCCCCCTTGCACCACAAACCACTAAATACATTTAATGCTAAACGAAATTTGAACATCATTCTGTCAGCTTAAGACTATAGATAGAAACAGCATGATGTTTTAAATTGTGAATTCTGAAAGTTACAACGTCGCATGTAGCTGTCAAATATTGCGCTGTTGTGATTAATCCTTACATAGTGTTACGAGCTTGGGGTTCGTGACAATAAAAACTGCCGATTTAATAACCAAAAATAAACACTTTAATTAAATAACACCAATTAAACACAAACACACTACTTATAAAAGACAATCGCACTACTGATCACTCTTAAGTCGCACTTGAAGATCGCTTCGAATGTTATCGCTTGTATCGCAGAACCAATACTGACTCGGTCGCGGCCCATACCGGCCTTATATAGGGCCTCAGATAGTTCCAGAACCTTCTACTGTAGAAACATCTAGAATGTTCGAGTACATACCGGTCCCGACTGACCCGATGTCGATAGTTCTAGAATGTTCTAGTATCGAAAGTTCTGGAAGCATCTCGACCTACTAGTTCTGCTACTCGATACTAGATGGCGCTAGTGGTAGCTAATGTCGCTATCAATCGTGGCGCGCAACACTGCCCCCTCCTAAGACATGCTCGTCCCGAGCATTATCGGCCCCATAATAACGCGCCAATCGATCCACATGGACGATCTTAGGAGTACCTCTTGCACCTTTCTGTATCCGGTAGGTTACGTCATTGATCTTTGTCACAATCCGGTACGGTCCGTCCCATTTAGCTTGAAGCTTAGGAGATTTCCCTTTGCTGCGGACTGGATTGTGCAACCACACTAGTGAACCTTCGTCAAACCCTTTATTGTTCATTTTGCGGTCATAACGGGTTTTCATCTTTTCAGACATTTGCTGGCCTGATTGTCTGACGTGCTCATAAATGTCATTCATTTTGTTCCGCAAGTCATTCGCATAATCGGTTATACTGCGTGGGGCATCAGGTGGTATTCCGGTGATCAGGTCTGCAGGCAGCCTTAATTCCCTTCCAAAGTTTGCGAAAGCTGGTGTCACCGATGTACTTTCGTGAACAGCACTTCGATATGACAACAAAAACGGTTGTATGTGCTTGTCCCAATCTCGTTGCCGATTTTCCACAACTTTTGCCAGGTATCTCTCCAATGTCTGATTAAATCGTTCCACCATTCCATCCGATTGTGGGTGGTAAGAAGTTGTTCTCGTTTTATGAGTACCCATGACTCGGCAAGTTTCCTGGAATATTTGGGACTCAAAATTCCTTCCCTGATCGCTGTGAATCTCCAAGGGTACTCCAAAACGGCAGAAGACTTCATGAACCAGTTTATCTGCAACTGTTGACGCTTCCTGGTTTGGAATGGCGAAGACTTCCGGCCACTTAGTGAAGTAATCCATTACAACCATGAAATACTTGTTACCACTTTCACTTACCGGAAACGGCCCCGCAACGTCAAGGGCTATCCTCTCCCATGGTGCACCAACATTGTACAATTTCAATGCACCTCTACTACGAGTCTGAGGTCCCTTTACAGCTGCACAACTTGTACATTTGCGACACCAGTCCTCGACATCATCCCGACAGTGGACCCAGTAAAACCGTTCTCGTATCTTCAGTAGAGTCCGTTTTACTCCCAGATGACCTCCTGAACAACCATTATGGTACAGCTGTAGAACATCCGGTACTTGAGCTTTAGGGACAACCATTTGCAAATGACTGCTGTCCCCCCGAGCATTTTCCCATTTACGGCACAGGACTCCATCCTGAATCACCAAGCTGTCCCATTGGGCCCAATAGCTTTTTGTGGTCGAACTCATCGCTGAGACGTCGCTCCATCTGGGCTTAGGTGCACTGGCCTTCATCCACTCTAGAATCGGCTTGATGTCCGAATCTTCCTGTTGTGCACGTTGTAGGCGATCCTTCCACTCGTTGCTGAGGTCTATCTTGAGCATCCTCACAGGTACCACTTCCTTACCCTGGTGCCTAGAATAATGCTTGCAGTCTTCAGGACAAGGTCTTCTTGACGATGCATCTGCGTTGCCACGAGATTTCCCGTCATGGGTTCGTGTGACCGAAATCCTCGGGGCTCTTTGAACGTCAGCCAGCACTCGCCCCACAGTCCTGGCTATTACTCGTTTTCCCTGCTGCTGCTGGGCGGTGCTGTTAGCCGCACTACCCTTTGGATACCAGCCATCTTCTCTTTCTGCAGTTCGCTTAGGGCAACTGGGTCTAAGGTGGCCCCTTTCCCCACAGCCGTAGCACCTAGGGCTGTATCCTTTATAGCGGTCGCGAACTGTAGCCGCTGCAACCTCCCTGACGCGATGGGAACGATAATCCTGACGCACAGCTTCCACCTCCAGTGCATGGGCCAAGGCGTCCTTAAGCGTCCCGTGGTGACCGAGCCTCACAGCAGCTCTAACTTCAAGGTCGCGGATGCCATCGATGAATACCTGCACCAGGTTCCCATCAATAAGCGCAGGTACAGACTGGTATGCTTTACGAACCAGCTTCTCCACTTCAAGAGCCCACTGCTGCAGGTTTTCATTACTGCGTTGCACGCGATCCTTTAGCTGCGCACGAAACACGTGTTCCAGGTGAGCGTCGCCATACCGAGCCTCTAATGCCTCAAGGAGCTGCTCGTAAGTCACTTCCTTACCGAGAGCTTCCAGGACGGTTAAGGCCTGGTCGCGCAGGCCTAGGGTGAGGGCAGTCATAGCCTGACTTTCATTCCACCCGTTCGCCTTCATGACAGCCTCAAACTGGATTTTGTAGGCCGACCAGGAAGGTCCTTCATAAGGAGCATCTGTTCTTCCTGGCGGCGGGCCTGTTCCTCCTTATCACGCTGGAGCTGTTCTTCCAGCCGACGAGCCTGTTCCTCCTGACGTCGAGCCTGTTCCTCCTGTCGGCGGGCCTGCTCCTGCAGCATCATCATCAGAGCACCAAAGTCTGGTGCTACTGATGCTGGAGCTGCTGCGGACGGACCGGCCTCCGTGGTCGGTAGCTGGCCATCCGACATCTGTGGCGCAGCTCCACCAAAACGTCTCTGGTCCGTCTCCTGTTGGCGTTGACTCCGGGTACGGATACCCTCCGTGTCGTCTTTGGGTAAAATCGGCATGATTTTAATCCTTGCTTCTGACACCAATTGTTACGAGCTTGGGGTTCGTGACAATAAAAACTGCCGATTTAATAACCAAAAATAAACACTTTAATTAAATAACACCAATTAAACACAAACACACTACTTATAAAAGACAATCGCACTACTGATCACTCTTAAGTCGCACTTGAAGATCGCTTCGAATGTTATCGCTTGTATCGCAGAACCAATACTGACTCGGTCGCGGCCCATACCGGCCTTATATAGGGCCTCAGATAGTTCCAGAACCTTCTACTGTAGAAACATCTAGAATGTTCGAGTACATACCGGTCCCGACTGACCCGATGTCGATAGTTCTAGAATGTTCTAGTATCGAAAGTTCTGGAAGCATCTCGACCTACTAGTTCTGCTACTCGATACTAGATGGCGCTAGTGGTAGCTAATGTCGCCATCAATCGTGGCGCGCAACAATAGTATAAAAAAGTCGCCGAAATGTCTGTACCTACGCGCATAACTTCCGAATGACTGCACCAAATTGGATAATTCTTTTTTTATTGTTTTCGGTTATTGCCAGGCCAACGTTTGTATGACAGAAAATTTCGGAAATTCGAAAAAAGATTGCACCCTGGCGAAGCTGGGGCCGGCCGCTAGTTCATCAATATAACTAAATTAAATTAGGGAATATCGCTCTTACGTGCACTTCATTATTGATTATGATATTAATGCAATTCACACACTGAATTCGGTGTAGTAAAAAAATCATTTGGAAAGTTTCCAATTGCATTTTTGAGACCTAAAAGACTGTTCATTTTAACAATATTAATGATTACAATTATTCATAATCAATACTTGAATGCACCATAAAGCGATATTTGATAATTTAATTGATTAATATTGATACATTAATCAAAACAGCGAAATATTTGATAGCTATATGCGGCGTTGCCAACTTTTAGAATACACTTTGCATTTAATTGAAATGTATTTAGTTATTAGTGGTGCAGGCGGGCCCAAGACTGGCACAAGATAGACGGTGAGCGACAAACACAGGCTGTGTGAAGGATAGCGGTGATACAAGGGTGTGTCTTTGTCTCTCTACCTGTGTGCTGTGTGTGTGTTATGTTCCCACCTAAATGTGACGACGGACACGGCGGGCGCGTTCAGCTTGACGTTGGCGCGGCCGGGCGACGCGCGCGACACGCCGCCGCCGCCGTTCGCTGTGTCGCCTTCGGGTTTAGGCTCGCTTGTTGAACCTGTGTTGGATGGTTACTGCTGTAGTTTTATTTTCATCGACTGTTTGCTTATCGTGGTGTTTATGAGCTGCATATCTTTTTTTAATGTCTTGTATGGATTTTTCTTGATAGAAATAATGTTTATGCAAATAATAATTAAATGGGTCTTATAATAATTATGTCTTCAACAATAAAAATCAAATTAATTTAATTTTTAGGATAACGCACAACGGAGCTGAAAAATGTGGATATCCTAATCCTAACTAACATGCTCTAATGCGAAAGCGAGTTCTAAAACGGCTGAACGGATTGGGATAAAATTTGGCACATGACTAGACTATGACTTTTAACCCGGTAGCACGTTTCCGTGGGATAATACCTCCACGCGGGTGAAGCCGCGTTCAAAAGCTAGTTGCTTAATAAATTAGTGGGAAAAGCCACATACCTCTAAAGATCAGAATATCATTGATCTTGAAATTGCATGGTCATGCAGTTACGGGAAAAAATTGCTAAGGCGAACAAAACCGAAAGTGAGTGAGTGAGTGAGTGAGTGAGTGAGGTGAGTTCGTGAAGTACATGTCTATAATTATACAGAATGAGTTTTTGAACAGGGGTCCGCGTATACAGGATAAGTTTTTCGAAAATGATATCCTAACAGTTGGCATAGCTGCCTAATTTGATCCCTTTTCAAAAACTCACCTGCATAGCCTGCACAACGTGTTGAACAACTTACCGTGAGGCAAAAACGTGTTGACGACTCTGATACTGTCTCGACACTTGGCGAGCTGTCGGTCCACGTCGTCATAGGAGGCGCCGTCAATCACAAACACCTCGGCCATGTCGTCCGTCAGCAGCTGGCACGAGTAGCCGATGTTTATTGCTGTTTCTGTAAATCGATAAAAAAACGTTGAAATTAGCTTTGGTTTGGTATGCGTAATTGTTTGTCCGAAGTCACGTTATTTTAATGCCGAACACAGATTGTTGAAACGTAACATGAAATGTGTCCGAGGATGGACAGCGCCGCCGAGGCCGCCCGGGAGAGGCGGCGCGACCTACACGCTACGCGGTTGGGTCGAGCTGGCGCTAGAAAAGGATGCCTGAAAAGATTTGAGGGATTACTCAGCAGTAGGACAGCATAGGCTACTAAAAAAAGACAATGGCCCACCATCCATCCTGTTAAGGAATGAGCGGAGTTCGCGCAGCTAAATCTTGGGCCAAAGATGTTTGAACTTTTTGCTATTGATACGGTAAGAAGAAGAAGAGCTACTCTGACATCATCTCTCTCATGCAGGTGCTATCAGCCATCCTGGCATCCGATCGGGCGATATAAAACTTCGAAGCAGAGGGATGGAACTGATGTAAATCTCCCTCAATCAATCAATCAATCTCTCTGTAATCTCGCCTCTTTTTCTTGTACGTACCTTGTTTATCACCCGTTAAGACCCAGACTTTGATGCCGGCCATACTGAGATTCGCTATGGTTTCTGGTACTCCGTCTTGTAATTTGTCTTCTATGGCTGTTACTCCTACAACAAACAATATTAAAGCGTAAATAACTCTGTATATCTGACCGCAATCGATAAGATTAAGTTACTGCCACCGAATTACTGGTGGCGAAGTATTTAAGTATTTGTGGGTGGAGGAACAAGGTGTGAAGTTCTTCCATTTGAAAAGTAGGTTGGAAGTGGTCGCAGTGTCTGGTCGGTTACTACTGCCCGACAGTTGTTTTCGGGAAGTTGTATAGAGGGTCAAATTAAATTAACTAGAAGAACTTCACAGACGTGATGGGTACTTTTATTTTTTCATGATAAAATCTAATAGAAGAAATGTTATAAAGTTAAAATTTCGTCAAGAATTTTATTTAGACTGTCTAGGCTAAATAAATGCTCGTGCGGCATGTTTTGGTAAAGGCCACTGACTTTCCAGAGTTCGGAAAGTCCTAAAAACGTACCCATGAGCAGCAGGTCAGTCTCGATCTCCTCGTAGATGGCGTCGAGTTGTTCGTCTCTGTCGTGCAGCGCTAGCGCGGCGGCCTGGTGTCTCCGCTTCCACTCCGCGAAGCCCCGCTCTTCTAGGGGCCTCCACGCTAGCGCCAGCGTCCGAAGACCTTCGCCGGCAAATTTCTGTCAAACACATTTCGAATTAAGATCTGTGAAATTTCACTATAAGTTTATTAGTAATGCAAACTACAACGCTACAAGGTTCTTATGGCGCGTGTCCAAAATCGGAACTATCGCCACCATCTTGTTTACCAACAACGCCCCCCTGTCAATGTCATTCAGGCGCCAAAAGATCCTTGTAGCACTCTACATAGATCAAAAAATGTTAGCACCAAAGACAGTTGAAAATAAAAATATTAGTACAGTACCCGAGCGATATTACGGCACATTGAGTATAGAGATATAAAAGATTGTCACAAATATGGTTGACAGAGAAGACACTTTCGAAACTCAATGAGACATTTTAATGTCCGCGTACTGTATCTAGATTTGAATATGGGAAAAAGAACAAAGTAACAAAATTAATATTTAAAATACACTTACATTTAAATGTTCCTGCGTCTTTGACCTCACTTCAGTTTGGTTACCACTTTTTAATCTGTCATATATTACATTATCAGCACCTTTTGTATATAACCTAATTTCACCATCCTTCCTCAATATCACGGACATTCTTTTCCTAACATTATTAAAATCTAATATACATAACAATTCATACACCTGAAACAAACGAAAAACAATGAACATGCGTTTTATCTTCGATCAACAATAGCACTAGATTAGAAACAAAAAAACATCGCTCAAGTGGCCGCGATTGCATTTAACTTGATTATAAACCTTAACTTTCAAACATAAATTTTATTATCGTTTGCAATATATTTACTACTTTGATTGAAAAGTAAACGAATTTAAAAAAAAAAATATTTATGGAAAAATAAAACATAATTTCTAAGCAATAACGTTGAAAAAACTATGTTGCAAAATAAGATCACAATATTACTTGTGGTCTTATGTTTCCGACCGTTTTTGATGCGCTCACCGGAAATCTGGTACTTTTGTTGATCGAAACGTTTTTGTTGAATTTTATAATTTGAATAAATAAATCGATTGTATGTAAGTGCCTACCTCTGTTTTACCCATTACTTCTATTGTAATACTATTAGGCGCGCGTTCTCTGAACACGAAACCAAAATTTCTGGCTGCTGATACCAGTGCAGACTCGTCGGGCGATTGCGCCTGAAATTATACATATTATTACAATATAAAATTTATTTTCTTTCTATAAGATGAATGACTCCTCCCAAAGAAAGTGCTGTTGGCTAAGAAGTGGATATCAAAGGCATCATTGTTCCAATGCGGAAAGGCATGGCTTTATACGTCCTGTAAAGCTCCATCTTTTTTTCGCACTGGAACAATGGTCCCAGATCCGCATTTATTAAATAATATTTAACTATCGAAGAAAGATACAGGATAGCTTTTCTAACCTGGTATTCCAGCCTCCCATTCTTCGAATCCGGCATGACCGTGTGACACAGTGCGAGAAGCCGAAAGAAATCGTGACAATTTTTATCGCCTCTCTTCACTGCATCCAGTAACGTGCCGTCGAAGAACTTGAACTCCGGCTCGTACTCAGGGTTGAACGAGAAATCCAACGGCTCTGAACTCTGTAGTACGCAGCAGAAAACTATGTTAGTCCCACGAAGGAGGATTTATGAGGACAAATCTACGCGTTTTTCTTTGCCTAAGATACAATGGGAGAAGCAACTGCAGATTGATACTAAAGGATGTTTCGCAAATTAGGAAGATGTTTAGGCTAGTTTCTAAAACGGCTGAAGTCTTTGCAATTCACGAGCGTGTCATGTGACGTGTTTATACATTGATAAGGTTTAATTTACAATGATTGACGCGCTCGTGAAATGTAAAAACTATACTGAATGAGGAAACACTGAGCAAAGTATAATGTTTGGTGATGTTAGTTCCAAATTGTACAGGGCTGGACGTTTTTAGCACTGTTGTTACGGAGGTATTGCCAGTTTTTTTTTAATTCTGTGTTGCCTTCCCCATAAAAAATAATGATTTTTTAACATTATAGTATTTTCGTTTAATGTTTTTTTAATTTGATTAAAATGTTTCTTAAATTGCTTTTTTTCGTAGATTTGTCTGTTATGCAGTTAATAGTGTTAAAGCGAATTACAGTAAACACACGATGCAAAGCGTACATGCAAACATGAATCAATGTATACCATTGGTTAATTACATATGAACAAACATTTATACTTTAGCAGATAGTGTGTGGGAGCGTTAAGTACAAAGGGCCCAATAGAGGTATATTAATTTAACCCAAAAGAGAAGGAAAAGTAGATGTAACATTATTTAAATTGTATATTTTATGGTGTTATTTGTTTCTGTTAGATAGTAACGGTTTCAACTTGTTGTAACTACAAAATGGTCACATTATTCGCCTTAAATGGCACGTATTGGCTTTTTTAATAAACTATTATTATGCACGATATTTTTTTTTTATGTCTACTGGATACATTATGTTAATTAAATTCTTAATATGTACCGCTGTTGGTGCTACAAATAAACAGTCTTTTCGGATCTTTTGTATATTCTTAACCGCTTTATTAATGTTTAACCCCCGACGAAAACAGGAGTGGTTTATGTTATTCGGTAATAAGCAACGATTAATAAAATAAATATCATCGTACAGTGTTCAATAAGGCCTAGTTCATACATAAGTAAATATTAAGTGCGTGAGCGAGTCTCATGTGGTGACTTGCTACACTCGTGTGGGTTAGCTCGAAATCATTCCAAAGATACAAAGGGGAGATTCAGAAGGCCAGATAGATAAAGGAACGGAAATACAGGCTAGATAGATCCACTGCCCGCTCAAAATACGAATCATACTGAGATATTAATTAAAAACATCGACTGCCTTAGAAGTCATATATGTACTTACAAAAAAAAAGCGAACAAAGTTTCGGTATCGCACATTTAACATAACTGAATATAAGCATGACGAGCTTTCTGAATGAACGTTTCGGGATTTTGGTTGAATCAAGAGTGTTCCGCACGTCGTGTGTGAGCTGCGATACCGCAGCAACGTACATATTGTGACTTTGTATAGAATAAGTTTGATCCCCAATATTTTTTTTTGCGATACGTTGTACGTCGTGATCGGGAAAATTTTCTGATAAAGTATTGAACTCATCATGGGTCGCAATAACGATAGTCGCGTCCCGCTCGCGGCGTGCGAAACACGCGTGATTTGAAAAATGCCTTATTCGTAATCAGAGCTGTCGTATTTGAAGCAGGGCAGCAGCGAATGAATGGGTTTCAAAGACATGTGGCGTATCGCGTGGGCAGAGTTACGAGTAATGCGTACACGCGGGCGCCGGCCGCCGGGCGTGCTGCGGCCCGCGTCCTGCTCCAGCTCCAGCAGGCGCGCGCGCGCCGCGCCCCCGCCCCCGGCCCCGCCGCCCCCGCCGCCCCCGCCGGCCCCGCCGCGCTGCCGCTGCGTTACCACACACACATCACACTTCACGACCCTGCACCTCCCTACCTACTCTACTCTATGTGGCTCCTCAAATAATTCCGACTAGACATTCAACTGTCTTTCTGAATAGTTGGAAACTTAGTCGCGATGGATTTTCATTCATGTATGTAATAATGACCGTCATAAAGTACGCTGATTTATGGTACTGGTCGAATTGAACCCTCTCATGACCCGTGTCCCCCATTTATGTGTTTATTGTCAGCGAGGCACATTACTGTACCACTAATGCGGTGTGTCCATGCAAAAAACTCCAAACAAAAATCTAGGAATCTAGTGATGCGACCGGTGGATGTTCGAATGAGATTCATCCGTGAAGTGATCGTATTAATTACACAAACATGATATGTACTGAGGTGGTACTATGATCCACAAACTAACTGTAAAACAAACACAAACATATATGGACATGACAGTAAAATTCAAACACTTCACATGACTCGAAAGCGTGAGCGGACGAGGACAAAATTTCATCATTTACAAATAACAAACGTAAAACTTCAAAATACTTTTTTAAAAACCAAACACAAACCATGCAAAATAAAAGATGGTGGAAATTAGGACGTGCGAGTCTCGTCAAGTTTCGAGTGCTTAGTGATATTTCAAAGTCTGCATAAACCTACATGCACATATTGTGTCTATTTGTCTATAGTCTAGCATGTGCCGTTGAATAGTTTGAAAGTAGGTACTTGGTCCGTGGGGGTATATAACTGAACGTACATGACGTACCTCGGCGAGCTCTATAGTTTCACCAGTGGTTTCGTCCACGACGTCTCCGTAGCAGATGCCTGCTATCGAACACTTGTTGAACGTCATTATGTTCTGCGTGAGAGTGCCCGTTTTATCTGAGAATATGTACTGGATCTGGCCTGGGAACAAAAATATTTCGCACATTTTATACAATTTCGACTACTTGTAAAAATAGTGATGTAATGCCGGAACAATTAATTTATAAATTAATCATCTAATAATACTAACCGAGTTCCTCATTTAGCGTGGTCGTTCTCGCCTTTGCCGCCGTACCAGTCTTATCATAATACATTTTCTCGTCCCAGTTTATAAGGAAACTCTGGGCGAACCTTATAACCTAGAAAAACAGGAAACTATTAAAACATATTAGGATAACAATATTCCTTTAGGGGGGTTATTTTTGTAATGAGTAACCGATCATACATTCAATACCTAATACTTGAGTCATGGAATTATGTGCCTACTTACGTAAAGGGTATTTTTTTTTTCGCAATTACTGCGGAATGGAAAAAATTGCGGCTTAATGCCTATTAATAAGCATTCCATTTAAATGAAATAATGAAAAAATCAATGCGAAAACACTTTTTGTAAGTAATAAGTCAGAGTAAGTCTAAAACGATTCGGATGAATTTTCATTCGTATCGATTTTCTCATTTCGTTACGTATTTTGAAACAGTGGCAACCGCAGTGTTGTTGACCACATGTGTAGGCCTAGTGAAGGTCACGTGAATGCGTTGCAAGTGGGCATAGCAGGACCGACCGTTATGGCAATGCTAGGGGGTAGCCTGTGTGTAGCAGTGTATAACCCGTGTCATCAAGAAACAAATTGTAAATGGCGGCGCTAATCATGCAAGACCTCTCTCTCGCTCGCTATATTCTGCGAAGTGTGAGTGTCTTATATTCCGCCGCCATTTTTAGGTCAGGTTGAATGTCGATTAAAATATGATTCCTGACCGTAAAAAATATGTATTTACAAAATTACCATTTATAAATATGACTACTCTCTAAGTTATAATTGGCCTCAAATATCATGATATCCTGAAATAGGTAATCATTCAATAAGGTAATTCGAACCGAGTTGTACTGATGGTTTCGTTAACCCTGACGCTTTCGCCTTAAAATACGTCTTTAGCTGATAACGATGTATACTGACCTCAACAGACACATATAGTGATATAGGCACGACAGTGTTCATCACGATGGCGTAAGAGAAGAAGACCAGCAGCGCGATGACGAGGGCCCCCCACGTGGGCTCGGCCGGCACTAGCGTGTCCCACGGCAGGAACGCCTGGAAGTAGCGGCCCACCAGCCACTCCCACACGCCGCACGCCACCGTGCAGAACACGCACATTGATAGCAGAAAGAATACTATCTGTGGGGAGAAACGGATGTTTAGAAACACTTGTAGACATCGCAGTAACTAAAAGACAAAGCAGTAGGGTAGCTAAATCCTGAGACCTATTTGGGATCACAAAAGGGGTGACGCCATATTGGACTAGATCCTTTGTAAAGCCAGATTACACGGTGCGATTTAATTGCTAAGTGAAGCAACAATAAAAGTTGTTGTTAAAAAATAAAAGTTATTTGCTGCTTCAATTTTATTTGTATGCCACAGGAAAGAAACTTGCGTAAAAACGTTGTCTGAAACTTTGGCACTACGAAAATCAATTGCATGCGCTTAGAGAAAAACTGCGAAACGAATTTGGTGCCTTAATAACAGAAAAAGACGAAACCCGTCGACCAATTTTGTGTAACCAATTATAATTTTATTATTTTCAAGAAAAACAGGATTTGAATTATTTAAAAATGTTCAACTTACCCCTATAATAAGAAAATTAAGTAGTCTATCTATGCTGGTGCGCTTGAATTTGGTCTTGCCGGAGTTCTGCATGAGTTTGGTATCCTTCCCGGCAAACACGACAACGCCGTAGCACCACTGTGTGTTGCGGAGGACGCAGCCACGCAGCAGGATCTTGTCGTTGTCGAGGGAGAAGTGCTGGTTGCGCCAGCTAAGCGTACCTGAGGGAAATGATACAGTTTTATAAATAAAGCTGGAATGTGTAAACAAATCATCATCATCTGCCAAGACTTTTCCCAACACGTTGAAGTTGGCTTCTAGATTAAACCGGATGCAGTTGAATTGTTGTTTTAATTCTCTTGAGAATTGTTCCACAGCCCAGTTAATGAGCAACACGATACCCCTCGGTAAGACTGGTTGTCAGAGTTTCAGGAAAATGTAGAAAGTAAATAGCAATATTTTTGCCTTTTTAAACCGGACTTAATAAAGTCAGTATCTAGGCCACATCCTGAAGTTTCATTAACCTAAGTGGAAATTGCGGCAAAGTAACAGAGCTGTCGAGTGGACAAATCATAACATTGTTACAGAGTCACTTCATCACCATCTCAGCCCGGAATCACCCACTGCCGGGTGTAGGCCTCCCCTTTTTTCTGCCATACTTCCCGGTTCCGTGCGTCCCTCATCCAGGTGTTATCTGCGACGATAACCCAACGCGCTTTTGGACGGCCCTGGTTTATTTGGCCTAACCTTGGCCACCATTCGATCACAGCTTTACCCCATCGGCTACCTCCGCGTCTTACTAGATGTCCTGCCCAACTCCACTTGAGGCGCATCGTCCTGTCCCTGAAGTTACGCACTCGGTGTATTAGGGTTTTGCCAAGCATGGCTCGCAGCTCGCTCCATGGCCCTTTGTGTACGTTGTGGACAGTCCCTTTTGTGAGCGTCCATGTCTCGGCACCGCAGATCATTGTTGGCAAGAAACATTGGTTGAAGAGGCACTGGGGGATCTTTTATGCCTCAAATAAGTTCTAGCTTACCAAATACCACCCACTCAAGCTGGTAAGCTACAGAGTGACTTATTCATGCTATACTACTGCAGTATTCAATTTTTCACCTACATTGAAAACACCTTTCAAGAATTCTAATAAAAGCCAGTGGTGACATATTACAATTCAGAGGCATTGCGTCAATATTTAATAGAAATTATTTCTAACATAAAGTTTTTTCAATAACAGCATTGTATTGTGGCTGATCCAACGTTTCTGTATAGAATTCAGTATTTATAAAAAAGTAGTTCCCGCCTATGACGTCACAACACACAACTGAACTGAGGTATGCTGAGCGCAGTGAGGTGAACGTCGAAACAAGCGCGCCTGTGTTAAGTCAACCGAGATGTGCCTATTTCTATTACCGTAATAGGTACACCGTTTTGGGTAAAACCTATTCGATTGCTGGTAATACCGGTAATCTAGTCTTAATTAATTATTTCATTATGATACGTCATTGGTCTAATTATAGTACTAGTAGCAATTAAATACATGTTAGACAACCAAAGATATTTAGAAATCTATTAGATAACGAATATATTCTTATACTTATAAGGCAAGAACATATCTGTGGTGTCTGGGAGAAACCTGATAACTCCATATAACTCCATTTTCGTAATTTTTTAGTTAGGTACTATGTTGTTATTCAAAAAAATCATATTTTATTTTGGTCTATTGCTGATAAGTGTAACTACATATCATAGGAGTGGGAGAATCTTAGCGGTGGTTGGCTTTTTCTACATTACCTAACTGATAAACTTGAACCTTAAAAGTCTTATACTGAAAAATTACGTTTTTGGACTTAACGGGTTTCTCCCAGACACCACAGATATTCTGTGACCGGTGTGCTCTTTTTTCCCCACTGCTCCCGAAGGAAAGTATTTTATTTGGGACTAGCCGCTGCCCGCGACTTCGTTCGTGTGACTTTCTTGATTTTATTTCTTTTTCTGAAATAGTAGTCTAAATTACCCCTTATGACATAACTGGTTCGAGGTGGCGCGGGAAAAGAGTTCCTGGAAGGATTTGGGGGAGGCCTTTGCCCAGCAGTGGGACAGTATAGGCTAACAAAAAATGCTATCCGCCAGTAAAACTCCCGTCGAAATCGGTCCAGTCGTTTCGGAAATTAGCCAGAAAATTAGAAACAAACAGACAGACAACATTTTTCAAATTTTTTTTTTTTAAAGTTCCGTAAGTATACACTTTCATATGCATTTAGTAAAGAGTTGTTACTTTGACATTACAAACAGACCCTTGAATTTGTTACTTTTTTTAAGATGTATATATTTCTTTATTACTGTTCAAGGCATTGTTATCGTCTACAAAATTACACGAAGTTTTACTTATATAGAAACGCAATTAGGATGATTGCCTTTGTCCTAAAAAGGTTACCATTTAGTTAATTAAAACTTTTAGTCCGAGTGCGTAATTGCCGCGCACATCCATTTTATTTAGGCGTGAACTGTTAAAAGTAAGTAAAATAACACTGAAGTCGTCAACGTGTCTAACGTCATAGATTACTCTACAAAAATACAGTTGCAATTACTATACAAAAAATTTGTTGCGCGTGATCAAGATAATAGTGTAGAAGAGAAACAAATAATGATGGTCATACAGATAATTTCCGTTAACTGTGTTAATGGCAGAGAATAACCCGAGTCCGTATGATTCATACTTTCAAGTACTCTATATGTATATCATCCGTCAGTATGATAAAGTACCACAGTACAAGCGGTGCATAAACATTAAAGGTGGAAACACACTATCACCGCGCGGCGTGTGGCACGTTTTTTTTATAATATTTTGGCCCGCTCTTCACCTCTGTCTCGCCTGGTGAAAAGCGAAGGATGAGTTCTGCCATGGAACGCAAAATACAGAGAGTACCAGAGCTCAATTTACATACAAAGTGCGCTCGAGCAACGCACACATATACACCGCTCACGGACACGATATCTCGGACCGGTTGGGAACAGTGTGAGCGCGAGTGCCATCCGCTCGAGACACGCGTCTGTGAAGTGCAAAAATGGAGCAACAAAAAAAAAGTTCAGTAAACTGTTCAGTATACGATTGTTTAAATTCAACACTAAGCGGTGAATTGTCGTTTTTAAAGCTACCAGTTGTTTCAAAGAGGTAAGTAGGTATTTGCTTGTATTTCCATGGTTCGTTTTAACGTAACACAGAATAGTTAGGTAGGTAGGTAACTTTAAAATATAAAAATCGTGCATTTCGCCAATGTCGAAATCGTCGCAAGATATTTTCTGTGACAAATTTGTAATATAAAAATAACATTAAAATTCATTTTTCATTAATACATTCTCAATAATAAATCAAACAACTAGATACGAGTGCCACTACCACGATAGTTTTTTGTGCATAAGCCAAAGTTGACAACCCGAGCGCGACCGCCGAGCGTAGGTATGAAAAGTGAAGTACATACATGTGATTGACTTCTGTACCTTTCTGTTTTTTGCTTGGAACGAAAGCACCCAAGCGAGATTGAGGTGAATAATGCGCTTTTACCTTTGGTTTACAGATTATTATATATTATAATATAAGGGAACCTATACGCTGTTAGGGAGTTCCACATTTTGGATGCGCGTAAAAACATTTTGGGGAGCCAGCCCTTACGTGTATTTTACCATACTAAATGTCTAAACCCGAAATATTTCTAGAGTGACACGCCCCACCGACAGGTGGTGTGTTTGCAGCTTTAGGCAATAAATAACAAGCGATTTCTGTAGGCCAGCGTTACTTAATCGCGACACCGCAGGGCAATGGCGCGCGGATTCCACAGACAGTTTCGCAATATAAAGAAACAGTAATCAGCAAAAAACACGAACTAATTACCGCCGGCAGATTATAATTGGTTATGGAAATAACACTTTCTTTTTACGTGTCAAAAAGCTTGCTGCGGTTTCAAGTTATTTTGTTATTTGTTCAGGAAATATGTTATTTACTAAGGAAAATAATTAGGTGCGGAAAATAGTAGTCATTAAATGTAATAAATACGAGTTTAACCAGTCAAATACGAATCAGACAGTACATATTTGATGAATGACAAGTTGACAACGCATTTAGTATAGGCACCTAAAAAAATTAATTAAGTGCAAACCTAACTAAATTAGTCATTGATGGCAACTCCTTGTTAATATAATATAATATAATAATATAATATAATAATAATGTTTTATTCATATTAAAATTGGTAAATTATTACATAAAAGTCTTAGAAACTATTTACAAAGGTATAATAATGTTAGATGCCTGTACTAGGATAAACCTGTATCACAGGCGGCATGAGCATACTTTATGGTGATTGTAGGACAATAACATTCATAACAATATTTAGCATTAAAGTCTAGAAATAATGACAAAATTTTATTAATTAATTATTTTATACCTAGCCTAGCTACCTTTTTTTTTGTTAGAAAATAGGTAGTATTAAAATACAACTAAACTGAACCACAGGCATTCTTCAGACAAGGCGGTGATGACATCACACTAATGTTATAAAGGCGAAAGTTTGTGAGTGTTTGTTACTTCTTCACGCACAAACGGCTGAACGGATTTGAATGAAATTTGGCATACAGATAGTTTATAACCAGGATTAAAACATAGGATACTTTTTATTCCGATATTCCCACGGGATCGGAATATATGCGGGTAAAACCGCGGGGCGCTGCTAGTACTAGTATTAAACAAATTCGATTTTCCTGCCTGTTTGTGTGACCGCATAGTTCTTCTAAACTACACAATGGATTTTGATGCCATTTTCACCAACATTTAGAGAAATTATTTCGAAAGGTTTGTGTACAATAAATTCATATTTAACTTAGGCATATCATAGAAACCTCGATGTTTTAATATGTCGCCATATTAGTAAAAAACAATGTTCGTTGGTAAGCTCATCACTTGAGAACGGCTGGACAGATTTGGTTTAAGTTTCTTTTTTTTAATGTTCGTTTTGTAATTGAATGTTGTGTATGTTATAGTTCAAATAAGGTTTTTATGAAAAATAAATTGGAAAAATTGCCCGGAAAATTGAAAAGTTATTTTGTCTATGGGGTTTTTTTTTAGTTTTTTTTAGCTAGTTTAAAATATGGTAGTCTTTCGTAGAGTAAAATGGGGTCCACCCCTAGAGAGCCGTTGCAAGGGCCACACTGAGATCGCCGCTAATGCAGATTATTGCAGATGCTCGGGCTACGAGCTCAGGCACAAGCCAGCAAGTGTGACATCAACTTATTTTTGTCACCACAGTCAGATTCAGTACTACCGGGATCCCAAAACCTAGAATATGCAGGCTTCAAATCTCAAATCGTTTATTGCAATCCATAATGTAGAATTACAGGTGGTAAATAAAAAACAATAGAAACAATTATGGACCCTGTCGGGCACAGCAAATTTTTAAATAAGTAGAGAGAGGAAGAGCGCTTTATTAACTTTCCTTGTTGTGTATTTCCATTCATTCATTTATTCTATTTATATTTTATATGCAGGTCTATCTATTTATTTAATATTTATTTAATTATATTTTATATTGTTCATTATTATTAATGTATTAATAATAATGAATAATAATAATCAACAACAGTCTTACCAAGGGGTATCGTATTACCCAGTAACTGGGTTGTGGAGGTCAGATAGGCAGTCGCTCCATGTAAAATACTGGTATTCAGCTGCATCCGGTTAGACTGGAAGCCAACCCCAACATAGTTGGGAAAAGGCTAGGCAGATGATTATTATTAATGTACCTAGTACCTATAATTATTAAGCATTATGAAATAATTTGTTTTTGTTATTTTATTTATTAATATATATCTGTTATTCTTAATTATGTATAATTATTATTGAATTTATCTATTAAAATTACTTCGCTTGCTGTTGCTTGCTGGCTTGTTGACTTACCATCAAACTTATTAAGTAAATTGTTGGGCGTTTCGCAGACGATCTCTCCGTCGAAAGCACCCAGTTGTGCGTCGTCCTGCCCCATTGCAGCCGTCTCTAAAAGGCACTGACGACATTTTAAATTCGTCTCCCTGCAACCAAATATAAAATTATACAAACAACAGTTTTAAAGCACAGCTCGTGTATCGAAACTAAGTACTGTAGAGGCTAGAGGCATGGTTGTAGCATGCAACCTCCGCGCGTCCGTTATATTATGAGCGCTCGTAAAGAGCTCACAGTACATATTATTTTTTTATTTAAAAAGCTAGGTAACCCATTTATATTCTAAAAACAACCTTCAATCAATCAGTCAAGTTAACTTATCAGATCCCACAGCTGTGTACACCATCCCAAGGTTTCTGTTTATAAATGTTTGAAATGAATAAAAAAAAAACTGCATATTTGTATATTTATACCACTACTCAAGCAACACACAATCTTATGTAAATATGCACGTGCTCTTAATCATAATGCACAATGTACTGCGCTAGGTCCTGGGTTCGATTGCCACGTCGGACAAAGTTTTATTGAGTTTTTCCATCAGAAATTTCTCAATAGGAGCCCGGAGTCTAGACTTGTGCCTAGTTGCTGGCAATAGACTCGCCCCCTACATAACTAGCGAAATGTGTGTGTAATATTGGTACACGTCTGCTTAACCCTTCAGGGATTACAGGCGTGATGTTATGTGTTGCTACGTTACAATGTACTGACCCATCCAACTCGGCAGTCTCTATGTAACAGAGACCGTTGGGCTCCGAACTGCTGAGGAGCAAGATGTCCGCCGCGACGAACTGGTCGTTCTCCAGCCGGATGACGTCTCCCACCTGAACAGACGCCCACTTCTCCTCCACAAGCTTGCCATTGCGGAGAGTTTTCGCACGCCGGTGGTTTACTTGTGAATCGTTCTGATGACGTTGCTGTAAAAAGAATAACGAGGTTTAGGTATGACCTGTTTTAAACACTCCGGATAACTTTCGGTTTAACTTCAGTTAGATAAGAATCAAACACCCGGAGGCGTTAAAAAATATCACCTAGGAACTTCTCCTAACCTGAGGCCGGTAGAGAGTATAGGGCCCCAGGGGACCTAGTTAAAAAAAATGTTGCCGGCTATTATCAACCAAGGCCATCTCTTTTTGCCAACCATAATAACCATGTCAATGTCACTAAACAGTTAATTGTAGCAGTAAATAACGAGTCCCAAGTGTAGCCGCTGTTCTAGTAATTAGTCATGTGATAAAGTCAATACAGGTAAATCTATTACAAAAACGAAGAGCCTATTCTTAGCTCAGACCTAGCAAGATTAAATGGTTAATGTTATCTATCTAGATATCTATTTCCATTCAAAAATACATTAGATCTTTCCACCCGCACACAGGGTATTGTGCCTACGGAAACGGCTGATCTAATCTGATTGTAGTGAAGATAAATTCCAGTCTTTCCAAGAAAAAATAAACTGGAGCAATCTTATCTATAACACAATGAGCGAAGTAAGAGCTTTAAGATTGAGCTTCGCATAATACCTCTCTTTAATCGATACACACGTAAACGATCCAGGCTATAAAAAGGTATATGCGTGTTACAGGCTGTACATTTTCATTCAAATAAAGCTAGTTAGCTTAGCTGTATTAGAAATATAGTGGGCGTGAACTAAAATAGAGATGATTTTGACAACAACAGATGATGATAAAATTCTGGGCATTAATTGAGTTCATCAACATTAGCAGTTGTTTCAGTGAATAACGTAAACCGAAAGTGTTTCGGACGTGCGTATTTCTACAGACCGGACATTTAAACTGTGTCAGAGCTTGTAACTTCGCCCATTAAAAAGGTTTATTTGCTCCCATTTGGTGGGAAAACTACAAAAAATATAAAGAGGCCTATTCATAGACAAGGTCATGATAATATGCGAAGGCCGCTGCTTCTAAAGCTACAAGAATTCTTGTTTAATAATTCACGGTAATACTAGCCTATTTTTTTACATAATAATATGAGTTTAAGAGTAAATTGAAGGAACAAAGTTGATGGAAAGTTATATGTTACCCAGACAAGTCATAGTTTCAAATTTACAGGACTAACTTTTACTTTGGTTCATCGTAAATTCGTAGTTCTTGAATCGACCATTTTTTAGGACTTCTTTGTCAACAAGTATCGAACATATACCATATTCTACATGGGCGGTTTCCATTTCATTATCATATTTTATCAAGCGTGCTGTTAAATGCCTATCACTTTTTAAGACAGCAGTTTTTACAAACATCAACTTGAACGAATCTGAAAAATGCTTCTATAGAATAAAGCTTTATATCTACGAGTAGCACCTCTAATACTGTCAATTTGATAAACAGAACGATCTATTATGTCACCACAAAATTGATAACCAAGGCTAAAAAAATTATAATCTTAATTGCTGATAAATCAAGATCTCAAAAGAGCGATTGTACAAATTAAATCAAACGATGCTCATCATATAATGCACATTTTGCCACGGATCACTAATTACGTCTGCGTCCTTGATCTACAATAGATGACATAATGGGTCAGTGAGCATTAGCAACAGTGTTAGACAAGGACGGAATACGTGCAAACTGTCTGTTTGATCATTAATTTAATTACTCCTACATACGCTCATTAACACTAGCAGTCATGTTTCCTGATGATGACTTCTTAGATGTACGTGTTTTTTAGACAAACACTTGCCTGGTAGAGGGTTAGGTACTATCTACTGAAGTTAATTTTTAAAAAACGCAGTTTTTAGAATAGTTAAGAACTTTGGAAAGAGACAGAGTACAATTACTCATATCCAATTTAATTAATCATTTAATTTAAGAAGTATTGTGAGCTCGGAATATCATGTAGAGCTTTTCAAATTTTCAGTTGTTATTCGCCGCTAATTTGGAAGAAAGGAGGGTAACAAATAAGCCATTGCTTATTATTCAGTCTGCGCAAAACACAGTTATTTCATTGGCAACTGTTAAGTGTCAGACATGGGAAAAGGGCTTTAGAAACTCACTCAGCACCATAAAATATCCTGTTTATATTACAGAAGATTCTTCCTTTCCTCACATTCTTTGTGAAATATAAAAAAAATATTGTGCTATCAAATAGGACATTTAGTGCACATCCGTATTATTATTTTAACGAGCCAAATGACGCAGCGGCTCGAGTTCGATTACCGCATCGGGACATAAGCTGGCCTACCAGATGTTTGCTCCGAGGCTGTTTATGTATGTCATTCGGTACGACTATTGACTATTAAACCGTACAGGTACAGCATTATTATTTATATATAAAAGGAGAACTGACTGACTGACATATCAACGCACAGCCCAAACCGCTGGGTCTAGAGATTCCAAATTTGGCACGTACGTTCCTTATGAGGTCTAGGGGTGCACTAAGAAAGGATTTTTCAAAATTCATCCCCTAAGGGGGTGAATGGGGGGGGTGAAATTTCACGCGGACGAAGTCGCGGGAAGAAGCTAGTTATTTATATGTAGGTCATAAAAGGTCTGCTGTATAGTTTGTCGTGGAAGTAACAATTGCAAAAGTTACGTCGATGTCCACCCTAGGCTCGAAAATTTTTGAGAAGTCGCTATTGGGTTTTCCTGTTGTAAAACCCTCAGTAACCAGGAGCACGGGTTTTCAATTTAAGATTCAACGCAGTCTCATTCAATTCCATTCTTTTCTTTCATTCAATTCTGTGCGACATAATTATCGCCCACAGTCGCTGACATTAGAAAGAAAGAAAGAAAGAAAATACGTTTATTTGCGGTGAACATGACGCAAAAATTACGTTACATTACACAAAACTAAAATAAAAAAAAGAAGGTAAGGGAAACATGCGTCACATCCACGCAAAACGGCTATCGCTCAGCATTCTGCTGCGACCCTATGCAAGACAGAGCCCCAGCGCTGGTTTTCAGCGACAGCCGGCGCTGACGTGATGACGTCGTCCGATGCAGCCCACAATTATTACACACTAGGCCGGTGTAGCGTACTTAAAGATAATATTATACTAAACAGAAAACAGACAGATACAGTACATGCTATGAGAATATCATCCTCAATAATCATTTTACTCTTTATGTAGTGGCAACATTTCGAAGCGTCCTTTTAATTTGACGTAGGTGTACCCAACACGCACTAGAAATTATGATGTAAGAAATTACATTACTATCTAATAAGATTCAACGCAGTCTCATTCAATTCCATTCTTTTCTTTCATTCAATTCTGTGCGACATAATTATCGCCCACAGTCGCTGACATTAGAAAGAAAGAAAGAAAGAAAATACGTTTATTTGCGGTGAACATGACGCAAAAATTACGTTACATTACACAAAACTAAAATAAAAAAAGAAGGTAAGGGAAACATGCGTCACATCCACGCAAAACGGCTATCGCTCAGCATTCTGCTGCGACCCTATGCAAGACAGAGCCCCAGCGCTGGTTTTCAGCGACAGCCGGCGCTGACGTGATGACGTCGTCCGATGCAGCCCACAATTATTACACACTAGGCCGGTGTAGCGTACTTAAAGATAATATTATACTAAACAGAAAACAGACAGATACAGTACATGCTATGAGAATATCATCCTCAATAATCATTTTACTCTTTATGTAGTGGCAACATTTCGAAGCGTCCTTTTAATTTGACGTAGGTGTACCCAACACGCACTAGAAATTATGATGTAAGAAATTACATTACTATCTAATAAGAAGGAGCGGTGATAATAGATTCTAAGTATCGGCTAGCCCGTCGATATTATATTGGAATTTTATTGATTGATTTGTTTGTTGCCACTCCACGTCTCCACCTTAAGTGTCTGTCCCATACGTCTATTCAAGGAGTGTTCTGTTTATTATGTGTGTTATCAACTTACAAAGTCGTCGTACGCGTCCTTCACGGCAGTGAGTGCGAGTACGCCTATGAGTGGTATCGCGGTAGTGATGGGTGTGAGCGAGGAGATGGCCGGGATCAGCTGCAGCACCAAAAGACACAAGAAGTAGAAGTTCGCCAGCCGCTGGAACTGCTCCAACAGATTCAGCGGCAGGAACGTTATGATCGAATACTTCGATGTCTTGATGAAGTTGCTCTGTAACAAAAAAAAAATGATTGTTAGAGGCTCAGATACTTTTTTTTTTTAATACTTCAGTCTTCTATAGCATGATTGTCTCTTTATTTTCTCACCATAACTAGAAACATGGTCTAATCTCTTAGTTTCTTACTACAAAAGGCATGCTGGTGATTAAATATTATCAAAAATACTAAGCTTGACCAGCTTATTGATAGACTGATAACTAGCAATATAATAATTCCTAGCACGCTAATTATTTTATGGTCGATGAGTAACAGGAAGTTCACGATATTTTGTGAATGGACCGGAACTTAGAATACTCTGATTAGAATTCATTTAGTTGATATAATTAGCAATTACATCTTATCAGAGTATGATTTCATGCTGTTCACACATCCCGACCTACACTTAATAAGACATAGGCCGCGCAAAATCTTTGCTTACGTCATTTGCAGAATATATGCCAGAAAGAATGACTCATGGTGTATTGTTGAAATATATATCCAAACTAGATTCCGAATTTTCGATCATACATAGTTCTCCTATTTATAAGGAGGTTATCGGCTCCTACTTCCTAATAATAAAATTATAGTCTTATTTTGCAGACCACTCGATTTATGGGTTAAGTACTATGTCGTCCACCTCGGAATTAAAGTACATTTAAATATCTATCGCTAGTACTTTGCACAGCTATCCACTGGGAATTTCGAAAAATCTGGCAATATTCCTTGTCTATATCATTATGGGAACCACCGTACAAAATTAAGGCTTTCTAGGTCTAAGGGTTTGGGCTGGGCGCTATGATGATGATGATGATGATGATGATGGGGCTCCCTTTTCCGCACTTAGACTCTCATTTGGTCCGTTGTACGTAGGGATTCTGGCTAAGAAAGCCAGCCTAGCTCCGCCCAAAAGCACAGAAACTTCCTGGGAGCTTCGCAGGCTTCACGGAGCGACCTCACTGTTCCGAGGATTTCTTTACGTTGAGAAGCCACGGCCTCGCATTCCAGGATGACGTGGGCGGCTGATTCCTCGGCGTCAAGGCAGCCCCTGCAGAGGGAGCTGTCCGTGGCGCCTATGTTAAAAAGATGTTTGTTGAGGTGGTTATGGCCCGTAATTATACCTATTATTATTCTAAGGTTATTTCTACTTAAGCTTAGAAGTTTTTTTGTTAGTCGCGGATGTACCATTGGTAAAGCCAATTTCGACTGTCTACAGTCTGTTACCCGTGACCATCTGTTGTTATGGAGTTCAGTCGATCTTTGGCGAATCCACGCACGAATTTGTGAGAAAGGCAGAGGGAGAAGTGGGTACGGGCCTAGCACCTCCAAGTCAGAGCCTCTCTTCGCAAGTTCATCTGCAGCATCATTGCCCAAGGATCCACTGTGCCCTTTGATCCACTGGAGTGTGATTCGATTGCACGTCGATAAACTCTCCAAAGCTAAATGGCACTCAAAGATTAGTTTGTTGTTAGTTTGTTTGTTCTCTAAAGCTTTGAGCACAGATAAACTGTCGGATAAGAATTTAATGCCGTAATACCGGATGCCTAAGCGCTTTACTGCTATTGCGGCTTGTGTTAAGGCAACACATTCACATTGAAAGATCGAACTGTGTATGCCTAGTGGTATGTAGAAGTTAATATTAAGGTCAAGGGAGTGTACGCCAGCACCTGAACCGTTTTGTGTCTTTGAGCCGTCTGTGTAGATGCGCACTTCATTGGCTCCTGACTGATCCCTATCTTCCTGAGCTGTTTGTATCGTAGTTTTTGTTAAACATCGGTTGGTTTGGTGTTCTATCACACGGGGCAGCGATGAGAGGCTGGTACACAATCGCCCGGTTCAGGATTTTAGCGTGTGGACTGTTAAGGTTATTGCCCCATATGCCCGGCTGGGCGCTAATGAGTCAGTCAATGAGTGAAGGAGTCAGGATTTTTATATTTATTTATGTTTTGATTTATAATAATGCCAAACCTTGTTTTCTGGTATCACAGTCCACTCCACGGCTAGAAATTTTATTAGGCCTCTCCAAGTTCTCCGTCTTCTGCATCTAGTCCGTCTCAGTCACCTTTTCCAGATCTTTGGTTCATCTAATTGGGGGTCTCATAAACAGAGTGTACGGGACATCGACGTGCAAACTGTTACCATGAATTTAGTAAGTACATGATTGATGATTCTAGACCCACCATCGTCGAAGTCCTTTACACCGTGTATAAGTAATGAGTTCTCCATCTTGTATTCAGCAAAAGCTTTCTAACTAAGATGGAATATATAGTGAATGAATATAACTTACGGCATAGCGGAACTGCGCGTTGTATTCCCTGTTGTTCGCTTTGATTCTCCGTTCATTCTCTGTAACAATAAACAATACCACTGAGACGTTGTTCTCACAAACCTACTTGCAAATAGAATTGTGGATCTAATTGTCTTAATTTATATAAACACTGGTTTAATACTGAAGGATTGTTTCTCTTTGTCACTCACACGTCTTTGTGTTAGACTAGTATACATGAAGTATGATTCAATAACTTCTTAGTTTGCATAGTAAATGATCCCTCACATTGTACCCACAATATTCTAATATTAGTTACTGAAGGACATCAGCGAAATTCTTTTGTTTGCACGAATGCAAACGAACTGACTTATTTGTACCTCAATGGGCGCACAAACAATGTCTGCAAGCATATACTTATCAAATTGAATGTTCACAAAGTACTGCGTCCAAAAAATTATACGCAAACGCTCTATGACGATATTACGTGACACTTTAGCGATAAGAACATGGATATTTAAGCCTACCCTACCTACATCATCATTGAGTTTGAAACTCGCATTGTTGTCTATAATCCGTTTCTTTAACGAAAAAAAAAAAAAACAAAGGAAATTATACCAAAAATATCATGTGTTATGTCCCTACATAACACATGACATTTTTGGTATAATTTCCTTAGACAAGGGTGTCTACAGCAGTGCAAAGGATATCTTAATCCCAGTCATGTCATAGCGTATTGCTGGAATTAAGATCGGGTTTGTGTTCAGTGCACACATCTCTAATGAAATTATAAAACAGATGCCCTATATCACCTGCAAGGCGAGAATGAAGCAAAGACGAAGTCATTCTCAAAGCCCACACGACATTACACGACTTCTTATATCTAAGAACTTTTTCTACAGGACCAAACATCTTTGTCGTAGTCAGAAAGGAACATAGTTCACTTATAAACTGAGTGTTGTCCAAAATTTTACTAGTAGGTAATAGAAAAATAGAACGCGCCCGTAACCCTCTTATTCGTAACATTAATATCCACCAAAACATATTCATGTGAAATGTTGCCAAGACGAGACCATATGGCTCGCACTGTCAAAAAGTTATCGATCTTAAAATTACGAGAATTACCCCTCATATCTCATGTAGAGCCAAGCTTCTAACTCTACACGCCCTAACTCTACAAACCCCAACTTCACAAATTCGACACGAATTTTGTTGTTGTTTGTGTACTAATACTAGCTTACATACCCAGCTTTTTAGGACTTCAGGAAGTACCCTAAGAATTTTGATGATCATCAGTAAGTCAGTGACGAAATCGGGGTTTTTAGATATCAACAAAATCTAAAGTATAAGAGCTATGGAATTGAAACTTGTAATAAGTCCACTATTGACATCATATCCCGAGAATTTTGTTTATCTGATATAATTCAAACCCAAGTTATGAGGGTTCAAAAAAACGACGAAGCGCGTCGAGAAAAGATAAGTAGTGCCCTTGCGCTTCGCTTGGCTCGTCTAGCGGGGGCACAGCCGTGCCCCCAGATGCCAATATCGAAATTATTTATTTACATTACGGGCAAAATACGTGGGTGATACATTAATAAATTATGGATTTTATATTTCCATATGAAATAGATTTAGTGGACGATGTTCATAGGCAGTCAAATCGACAAACTGTTGATAGGAACGAAAATAACTTTCAATTTAATTCCCTTAAGGTCCATAGTGCAGTCCACTTCAATAAAACATGGGCAATCATGGCAATAGCATGGGCAATAGTGGAATTTAAACTAATTACGTCCTATTATCACGACGCTAATGTTATCGGTTAAAAACTCATAAATGTTATCTATCTCATAATAAACGGATAGTCAAAATTATGTAAATACTAAAAATACCCACGGATAGTCTCGAGACAAACCGCAAAACTTATCTCTCATTAAAATGTCTCTTTATCAGCGAAATTTACCGCAAACACAAATACTTCAACTGAATCTAAACTCCACCAAAAATCCATGAAAAATAAAAATTACAGTTTGAAATATTAATCTTGAAGGTACTGAAGTACTTATTTCTTTTCAGTTAACCGTGATACAAAGCAGATGACCTAATAATTAAAAGAACTTGAATGAAACGAATCATAAAATTAAATGCACATGCGGTACCCCTTCATGAAAAAGTAATTATAGTTCAAGGGAGCCGGAACAAACAGCCGCATCTGTAAAAAGCACGTGCCCTGTCGTCTGCCTTCAGGATAATTACTTAAACGCCTATTCATGAAGACTACTTTAAATGCTACAGCTGAGCTGCTGAATACTCTATGTTCTCTAAACGACAGTTTAAAAAAATGATCACGATTAGTCTCTTGACTCGGAACAAATGTTTTAAGGAGCCAGCTCTCCATTAAACAATTGAAAGTTAATTGCGAAATATGTATGTATCTCCAAAGTCCTAACAACGAAAAACTCCCACACAGTTTCAATATTCTTTGCCACAAATGTTACGTTCAAAAACATGCTGCAAATGGCGATAATAAATTTAATGGTCTCTTAAGAATACGATTGGATTAATTTCCCGCTCCACCGACTAGTAATTAACAATTGATCATGTTCCTGTTTCAAGCACAATCTATTTGTTAGAGGATGTAGCTTCGCAGCTATAAAGTAACTTCCAGAGCAATAACTTAGTTAGAACGTTTCTGTATATTGACAATTCCTATAGCGGATGTAGCTACATCTATATAGCTGTTGATCTGTTCATCATGCTAGTGGTAACGAGAGCGTCTCGACGCTGGGCGCCGAGAGGACGGCGATCGATCTCCTCCCAGTTTACGACTAAAACATTTTCAGGGGCATCCTTTCCACACACCATTAGTGAATCACATTGCAATGCAAAACACAAACACGGCTGAGACGTTTTTTGTGTACTTGTTTAGTTAAAACACACGAGACAAAGACGTTGCTTTAACTTCATCAGGTGCGTTTTCAATCCAAATTGAACGATACACTATACGCAACGAATTCATACGTATATTTTTTTGAACAAAGTATGTTCTGAATAACAATACCTAACTGAAAATATTTGACTAAAGTATATGTATATAATAGTACACAAGCACGTCCATTTACAGAGGTGTATCGAAATAGATGAAAACTACATTAGCATGCCCCAACCAATTATAAAATGATTAAGGAAATTCTCAAGATTCCACGTTAACTGTTCTCGTGTCAAAATGCAGGTACAATGCTTTCGTACATTAAAAAAAAATCAAGGACAAAGCCGCCAAGTAGAAGGACAAGGTGAAGATAAATTAATTTACTTCCCTTCAACTTTTAACAAAGTGACGAAGTGTCCGTGACTTAAATACCACAAGGGTTACAAAAACTTTGGAAAATTTGGACCAGAACAAATTGTAGCCCTACATACTTACATCATGAGACTGGAGGACCTGTTCCTATCAAAACTTGGAAGAATTAAGGATCTTAGTTCTTCCAAGTTGTTAATGACATGTTCAAGAGATTTAATTATATCTTTCGACTCCGATGCCTTAAATATTATAACTTCGGAATATACAGGGTGTCCAGTAAATAGTACGACATAATGCAGGGGGTGATAGCTTGGGTCAATACCTACCGAAATAACACAATATATGTTCCGCAAAATTTAACTTTTTTTTTTCACCACTGTAGGTTTAAAGTTAATCGTTAAGAAAATCGTTCTGCGAAAATTTAAACAAAAAATGGTATTGCTTGAAAAATTCTTGTTTTTGATAGAAAAGAGACTTACCAATGAGTAGAGTAACTATTTACGAATAATTTGATGTAAAAAAATACTAGAAAAGGAATTTTTCATTAAGTACATTACATTAGTAAAGATTTTTCGATATTTCGGAAAATTTTGTATAACTGTAAATCAGTAACATTTTGCGGAACATATATTGTGTTGTTTTGGTAGGTATTGACACAAGCTATCACCCCCTGCAATATGTCGTACTATTTACTCGACACCCTGTATATAATTTCGAAGACTGAATCAACAATAATTACTTCCAAAGTGAAGAAACATTTATTTCCGGGGCTTCTTTTGAGGCTTTATTCTACGGATAGACCTAACACCATAGCCGTTCCGGAACAAATGGAACATTAACTATCGTGAAAAGAGGCACAATATGTTATTAGACGTGCAGAAAGCTATAGCTGTTATTAGCACCATTTATATAATATAACGCCTGCTGTGCCTGTAATTATTCTTATCTTCAGCAATTTGCAAGTAAGTACAGACAAAAGGCCAAAAGGACATAGTCCCAGAAATGTACTAGCCAGGTGAATCCAGCGGAGCAACTTGAAACGCCGGGTGAACATGACAACCCATCAAGTTACAGACCGTAGCAAATGGAGAGCCACTATTTCACAATATAATGATGAGGGAGTCAAAATAGGACAAAAGTGACGACTTCGGACTTCTTCCGAAATCCGGTCCGGCAATCAACTTTAGTTTATGGACAGCATTAACAAACACCACAAATGAGAAGTTTTAATCTAGGTGACGGCGTAACAGTCTGCAATGGAATGTCTAAAGAGAATTTTCAAACAAATGACTCACGATGATAATTTTCAGTTGATATTCCGCCTACATCATACTTAGAATCTTGTGATTACTCTGGTCCAGTACTCCGGTCACATCCAGGTCTAACCAAGTTGTCATTGACCCAACTGGCCTTCGTCGACTGGTAGTTTGTCTATGGCCCTATGTAATGTAAATCTTCATTGTATATTGAATGAGTTGTCTAGTCATGATTTCACCGGGGTTCTGGTTATTGAAGCAATGTACTCTGGTAACATTGTTTCAACAATATCGGCCATTGAATCCTAATATTTACTTTAGTCATCAAAATATCTCAAAAGGTACTTTATTGATTATTTCTTACTTTGATTAACGACCTTTTTTGTGACGGGGTTTGAACTAATGTGGATATTCTAATCTATAATAACAAATTAACGTACAATGTCGTGGTAGGAGACGATCCAGAAAGACATATTTCCGAAAACAAAGTGCAGACACGAATGAACGAAATTGGTGTTCCTATTTTACCGCATAATATGAAACGGAGAAGTTAGGTTAACAGACTAACAACACTGTTTGTATCCGAAACAATTCTTTATTGCAACGGCAGTAATAATCTAATTACGTGCTAGGGATTTGCACGCATTACAGCTACACCAGTAAAAAAACCATTATGAGCGAACAGGTAGTTAGGTACGCTATTCAAGTATTGATTATCAGGAAAAGATGTAATCTTATCTTGTTGAACTTTCCTGAAGTACGGAAGTTGATATATAAGCTAAGAATTACATCCTAATTAAATTTAGTGAAGTGAAACATTAGCTAGTAATCGATAACAACAACGCGGGGTCATACGCGAAACGCTGAAGCGCCGTCTCGCCTCGGCCGTTGACCGCACAGGGGCGCGCAGACACCGACACCGACCTTGTCCATTATGCACATCTTCTTAATTCCTGAAATATCACTCATCAGCAAATCGGGGGAAGTCGCTCTACCATTCATAGCGGGCCGGCCAAAACGAAAACATGTCGGCGGCGCCTGTGTAGAATAGCAAGACGTTACGCAAACGGCATCGGAGTCGCATGCACGCTCCAAGGTACGTACGATACCTACACGATGACGCAGGATTTAACTAGTGAACCGAACAAAATGAAAATTTAATAAGAGATTTCCTATCAGCACAATCTTAACGTCAGCGATAAATCAATAGATACCGACCGCAGGAGACGAAAGTTCGGAAGCGATGGTTATGCCGGTTACGGCGATGAGACGGGGCGGGCTGGTCGCGGCGCACCAGCTTGCCCAGCAGCTCGAGGAGAGATAGGCGCAGAGGGCGCGGGGGAGGGCGCGCCTCGCCGCCGTCCTCGCCCAGCACCTCCAGCTCCACGGCCTCGGAGCGCGCGCACATCCGCGCCGCTACCGCCGCCCCATGTCGCGCGCCCACCCCGCCGGCCACGCCGCCGGCTGGCCCGCGAGCCCGCTCCGCACCTAACACGCCGCACGCTCCGCTCGCGACACGCGCCCGCACGCGCGCTCTGACCCGTCGCAGGGCCGAGACTCGTGTGCCGCACACACTAGCGCCGCCCGCCCGGCGCGCGCATCCCGCAACGATACTGATTATGCCGCCGCCGCCGCCCCAGTGTTGCTATCTCCTCTGTGTTTACTCCTAATAAAACTGATAATCCTCAGTCTTGTGCCTTCGTGGGAAATACGCGCATTTTATCAACATACAACTTTATAATCCACATTATAATTCCACTAAATTGCAGTTCAGTAAACACTGAGAGCAGAAAATACGATTTAATTTCATTCCAAACTTGTTAAGTTGTTTGAGATGATCCGCATTGTACTGCGAAAAGCGAAACTACAAATAAAAAATAAGTGGCCGTACGAGTCATGAGCTCCATTCTGGAAAAACTTAATTGTCAATTTGGTTTACAGCGGAATGGATTTAAGATGAAGAATAATGATAAAAAAAACATTCGTGGCAACTGACAGCCTCATTATGACTCGTGACGCAGTCGAAACCCAGAGAGAGAAACTAAGTTAAGAATGTACTGCATTGGCTGTACGAAATCACAAAGAATCAGAACAAAACAAGATTATATTAAATAAGATAATGCAAATAAATAAGTTGAGCATCATTGCTCCAAGGAGAAATATGAACAGTCAATAAATATAGCTTCAGATAATTAAACATATTTGCTGCCTGGTTTTAATCAACACATCCTGAGCAAAGTTTTGATCTAATAGAAATTAACGGTCGGATAGGAGAGAAAAATCTTAGACAGAACATAAACCACAGAACAGTTAGAGGTCTGTTCTGTGACATACACCATAAAAGAAGGACTCTATCGAAAAGAGGTTTCAAATACGATTAACTTTATCTGAAACGTTCGAAATAGTGGTACCGGTCGGAAAGAAATCCATCTAAAATCAGAGCATGTGAAAAAATATAATAGGTAACTATTGACCGAAGCAGCAGCTGGCTTTGTTATTAAAATTGATGTAACGTCCGTAGTCATAATGTAATTTAGGAAATAAATAAATATTCTTTCATCGTGTCTGAGAATAAAGAAAATATTATTAGTCATCAAGGGGAAGAGTGACAACACAAAAACACCCGCCAATAATAATATGGGAATTTCCAATTTTCGCAGTGCACGTCTGGTTCAAAAAAGATCAAGGAAGCGAGGTTTTTGCGCCAAAGCGAGGGTTGGGAATAGCTTCACGCTATGAGAACCAGCCGAGCTTTATACATTTGTGCAATTTGGCATTCCTCGGCCCTCAGCACGGCATCCATTCTTATCAGGCTCTCGCAACTTACTCGCTTAGCTACATCACTTAGTTTTTGTGGAAAAAGACGTATTATATTGTTTTACAGTTTTAGTTTCGCTTGCACGAACAGCCCATTTAGATAAAACAGTCCGGGCGGGCCTTAAACTGGCTTTCCACCAGCGATGTCTGAGGAAATTTGGGTTTATATGGTAAACCATTTTCAGCGCCGAAGAGTAAATCCGCTTCTCAGGACACTTCACAGCGAACACTTAAGAACGCACTTTCAAATGTGAGAGGTTTATTAAAACGGGCCCAAGTAAATTTGAGATTCATAATAGGGAGGTATTTGAATTATGTTTAGTTGGCAGAATTTCAAACAGGAGAGGCCCTTGCGGCGAGGAACAATAGAGTACAATGGCGACTGGACATGTCTTTATCTGGTTACTACGACTTGAATACTTCCGCCGCGGCTTGAATATATTTCTCAAGATAACCTCAAAAACTATTCTTGAAGATTTGGAAGACCGAAAGTTCCTTTCAACATAAATTGTGTCCCACATTGCTTTTAAAGAATTCCTACGAGGGCCTTGGTCTAGACTAATTTTATTTAGAACATACACCAGTAATCCCAACGGTTGAGGTTTTAGGTTATCGCTAAGGAATATAATACTATGTAAATACATGGTTACGCTAAATTTACATAACGTGGCCGAGTAGTTTTCGCTGGGCGTCAGGGGACGCGTCACCGCCGATGTTTATATAAAACTATTGAATCGCATTAGCGAGCATTACTTTTCCTTCGACGTTCAATACGGGCTCTCGATAAGTTGCGTTGTTGTAGGCTCAATAGCACCTCAAGTTTGCATGGTAATATCATCATTTGTTACTACATACAACTATACGAGTTGCCCGATGTTAATCAAAGTGAAAAAACATCAAACATTAGCACTAGTTTATTTTTTAATCGCAACTGCTAAAATGTCCTCAGGTGGCTTACCATGATCTAATTAAAAACGATTCAAAAACAAGACGTTTCAGTTTAGGTTCCTAAACTGCATCGCTTGAGCTGCTCTATGGACGTCATGGTACGAATTAGAAGAACAGTTCAGTTTAGGTCCTAAAATGGATCGCGTTAAGAGCTTGTGGTAGGCCACCAGGTTGTTTTATTGTGTAGTGGTATCAACAACGCCACATGCGAACTACGCATCATACCGTGAGTACCGTGACGTCACGCAAAATCCTGTATCTCGCAAGCAGAGTTTACCGCGCAACTAGCATAATTATATACAACGGCCTGACATGAATCATCGGGCAGTTGTCCACCAGACACGACACCCGTCTGGTCGGCGGATACTCCCTTTTCTATAGAGTATGACTGAAGTTTCTTTATCCTCATACCCCTATAATTGTTTTCATTTTCATATACAATGTTGCGTCTTTTTATGGGGTTAACGTACGAGTACATAATGTATCATCATTTCAGCCGAAAGACGTCCACTGCTGGACATAGACCTCCCCCAAGCACCTCCACTTCGACCTTCAACGAGTTCCTGCGGCCTTCACAAGGTCGTCAGTCCACCTTGTGGGAGGCCTTCCAACGCTAGGTCCTCCGGTACGCGGTCGCCACTCCAGAACCTTTCGGCCCCATCGGCCATCTGTTCTGCGAGCAATGTGCCCTGCCCACTGCCACTTAAGTTTGGCAATTCTTCGGGCTATGTAGGTTACCTTGGTTCTCCTGCGGATCTCCTCATTTCTGATTCGATCACGCTGGGAAACTCCAAGCATAGTCCTCTCCATTGCCCTTTGGGTGACTTTTAGCCTCCTAATAAGGCCCATTGTGAACAACCACGTTTCAGTGCCATATGTCATCACTGGCAACACGCACTGGTCAAAGACTTTCGTCTTGAGACACTGCGGTATGTGGGACGAGAAGATATTGCGTAGCTTCCGAACGCTGCCCAGCCGAGTCGGATCCGACGATTGACCTTTTAACACGCTGATATAATGACATAATGTTACATGTTTGTTTGCAAATGTCACGAATGTATTCTTTATGTCAAGTTATACGTACGGATGTTATATTCATGTCCTGGTGCTTAGCTTTTATTGTATTTTCAAAGATAACAATCATGTATATGGGAAATATAATAATCTCTTAAGTAATGGGGTAACCTGCGTAGTACTGTTACACAAACATACATCTAGACACGGAACCACTAATGAAGACAATTCAAACATTTGTGTTGCGTGGAAAATCACAACTGAGTCAAGAGTAAAGGAACTTATGATGTTCCTTTATCGAAAACGGTATTTCAACCAAACGGGTGATACCAGGTATTAGACAACCTGACATTCTTCATAAAGACTGTTATCATCTGCCTTTTCCCAACTGTGTAAGGGTCGGCTTCCAATCTAACTGGATGCAACTGAATACCAGCATAATACGATACCTCGGCTGCCTCGGCTTATTTTTATTTTTAATTATTTTATTTTTGGATTGTTGTTTTTTTTTTATTATTTAATATTTGCTGTACTCTGGACGCTTTTAACGCATACATCTTTTTTTACATCGTTCTCACATATTATTATAAATTCAACATTAATGATGTAACTAATATTTTGGTAAAAATATAATTTAAAAGAGTGTCCATGGAGTTTCTTGCCCGTTCTTCTCCATAGGTACCTACGCTTTGGAATGGGCAACTAGCTTCATTTTATTTTTGACTGACCGACTTCTTGACAATTCAAAAGTGCCTGTAAATGGTTTAATTGAAATAAATGCTTTGAGTTTGAGTTTGACCCCTTGATAACTGATTGTCAGACTTTCGGGCTTCTGACGACCCGAAACGACTGTCAAAGATCCACGAATGACAGCCGGGACCAACGGCTTGTTTTCCGAGACACGGAGGGTTCTCGGTATGTAGACGGTCACCCATCCGCGGACCAACCCCGGAATCCGTAGCTTAACCTGATCGATCGACCCGTGCGGCTGTTATTACTTAACCACGAGCCCTTCAAAGACTGTATACAGTCTTTCACCACCCCTCTTACTAATATACGTTGTATAGCGTCTGTTTAGTTACACAACACTTTCTTCTTGTTTCGAAAGTCAAATTACTGACGACTGAAAGAGAGAAATCGGTGTGTAACTATTCATCTGATATAATACGTTTATTAGTAAGGGGGTATATATAGCAAGGATTAAGATTTGACCTAGATATGGATAAGAAGTGTAGAGCTTGTTTAGGGCGTCAGCCCTAGTCAACACGCTGGATTAGTAATTGCAGAGACAGTTACCCAGTTAAGAACACATAGGTCTATACACTTATACAGCCAATCATGATGAAACAAAATGTTACTCGGGATCGTTCCTAAATAATCCCAACACCCTAATTGCGTAGCACACTATCAATCATAATCTGAATCTTTTTGAAGGATATCGCTAATCCATTGCTTCATAAATGTTCGAAAAATGTGTCTGCTCAACAAAGTAAATAACGCAATGAATGTCGTTGAACTGTCAAAATGAAACCCATTGCTACTGATAGTGTGTTACGCAATTACCAAACTGGATACATGTTGCCTAAGAACATAGAAGAAAACGATGAAAAGATAAATTCGGAACGCGGATTCAAGCAATCCGTAAAATTACTCTACGTGCCTTAAAAACAATACAAAGTATTTTTGTTTTTGTACAGTCCTCTCACAGCTCACTTGTAAGAAACAGACAAAAAGTAAACGTTATTAGAATTTAATAAACTCGACAAAATAGGAAAAATACTGTTTTTTGTCAGCATCTTAAGTGGGGTGGTTTCAAGTGAATATGAATCTAGTCAGCATCTTAAATGGGTACTTCAAGCGAGTGTGATTTATCAACACAAGCCTATATTCCCAGGAGTATATATTGGAACTAAGCGTCTACAGGGTCTTATCACTTTGGGAATAGTTAAGAGTCCGCGGTCCGCACAAAAGGAAGAAATGCAAAGCTGATTTCATCAAGATTTATCAGATTACATTGTTTAATTATTTATCAGTAGTGGTAATAGCCGCGATTTACGAGTAGGTCGTAGTGCCTGACAGGCGCTTTACTTTGTGTAAATAATTTCTTCACCACTGCTCTCAAAACGATGAAGGGAAACAACGTGAGGCATTTTCTAGAACCAAAAATTCGAAGAACCAACCCGCACCGGGCCCGCGTGGCACAAATTATAGTAACCTAATCTCAACACACAGTTGCTTCTGCATCATCTACGGCGCTGCCCGCAGCGCCGAAGTGAAGCCCCTCCGCTCTTATGTAACAAACGATAGGCACCTATGCCGTGTTACAGCGGGCGGGGGTTGCTCTCCCTTTGCGCCTCCGGTTTTTATTAGTGGTAGGTCGTTGTCGAATTTGTGTCGGACGAAACGCAACCGTTCTCCCGAGCGACGACGAAAACGGTTGCAGAAAACGGTCGTCGTTGCAATTGGTTTGAAGACGGCTTAAAGGACGAAACTTATCCAACATGGAATATAATTGCGTTTTCGAGGTTTTCGTTTTTGAACGACTGTTTTGTAAACGAAAACGAACGCGGAACGAGAGACGACGCGACGGACAAGTGTGATAAGAGTTGAACCATTGCATTCTCGACTGTATTTTCATATGAATGAATGAATGAATTGCACCGAACCCCATACGCATAAAATAAAAAATCTCAACAAGTAATTCGAAGATTGGTTTTTGCAACGAAGACTGTTTGAACCCAGGATGTAAAACGGTTGCATCATTGCAGAATGCAAAACGGTCTTTGTAAACGGTTCGTCGTCGCAACGCCCACCCCAAGTTTTTACATACACTCTAGGGGTAGCAGCCAAAAGACTACGTGAAGTCGGGGGTGCCCCGATTCGGTTTTGGAACAGATTCGACCTATTCAAACCATGAAATGTCCTCCAGTGGGGGACAACGAGTATAATTTTTAAAAGTTGTTTCGCTGTCTCCTAGTGGTTGCCAAACAAGTGGTGGACATCGGGAATAATCGATCCAGAACGAAAGCGATCAAACAAAAAACGGACCGTGCTGTCATATGCGGTACCATACACGCTGTCTGTGCTGCGTTTGTGCCTCGACGGAACTTGTATTCGAAAAATAGCGCGCAATAAAAAAATCGAACGGCGACGGGAAAAAAATTAACAACTGATTTTGAAACCAGAATGTCATACGATATTATAAAATTAATTTTAATTTGGAATTCTAAATAGAATGAAACATATCGATCTTCACAATAGCCAGTATCAAAAAACGGCAATTACATAAGTAGGTAAGGACCTAATATTTTTAGAAGTGATGAACCTCTGCATTGCAGATATTTTTAAACATTTAGTTTAAAAATAAACAACAGTTAGTAAAATGTTTAATGAGGCCATCCTCGTTAATTCATAGAAAAACATGTTGCATTGCAGTTAAGATTAATAAATAAAATAATAACTAAAATAAGCTTAAATATTTTTTCAGTAATAAACTTAGTCACATGTTCTTTTATTGGTATTACACAGAAACTATATTACGTACCTACACAATACAGGTGTAATTGTATGTTAAAGTGATGTATTGATTTGCTACATAAGAGTCACAATTATTATTTTCCATCACAAATCGACACGGCAAAACGAAGGCCGGTATAATGATCACCTACAGTATAAGGTAATGACAATGTACGGTCAGTGTCATGCATGACGTGCAATTATAATTTCAATATCATAAGTGATCGATATTCCACCCGTAAGTGAAGGTATCGAGAAAGTGGAACAGAAATTAAAGCAATTAATGAACCAAGTTCAGGTGGACAATTGGAATAGTTCAAGTGCTCGGTCAATTCTAGTTATTGTGACTAAGCAAGGTAATATGAAAAAGTTTTTGAGTAACACTGTATTATTTTAATTAAAAACTTCTGATTATCTATAAAACTAGCAAATAATAATGAAATCACTGATTATGAAGAAACACATCATCTAGTAGAGTGTTTCCAGTCAAAAGTTCACTACAGACAATATTCCTCTTTGTTTCTTCGCGAGTTCGCGCATTCGAATTACTTAGAGCTTTGCTTCAGTTTTCACTTCCTCAACTTTTGTTTACTCGGCCGTGACCAGATTTTCACAAGCTCGTATTCATCAATTTCTTTCCACGCAAATGCAAATTTTATTGGAGTGATGTTTCGTGCAAATAAAAAGTCATGAATGAATCATGTGTACTCACTCAAACCACATCGATACCGCTGAAAGCTCTGCTGATATCATGAATGAAACGAACATTAAATCAGATGAACATAAGGTAATATACGTTTCTTTAAAAAGCTACGCACAAAGGCCGTCGCTGAAAATGATCATAATCTAAATTATAACAAGTTAATTCTTTATCGCAGCTTACAACTGGAAGGTGCTTTTGCTACTACTGTTGCTATGAATGCTAGATGCGTGAAGAATATTCCGTCTGAGACATACACGTGTAGAGTACATGAAACAGCAAGAGTGACCTTGGGGACAGGTGTACTGTGGGCGGGAAGACACTCACCTTGGCCATGTGTTCTCGCCGAGGACTTTCCCATGTCGGCCGCACCATCGACACACATATACACTCACACTTGCGCGCGACACTTAAACACTCTGTGCGTACTTATACTTATAGATCGGTATAAAAGAGGCGTACAAAAAGTTAGGCGTTATATTATTGAAGGACACTTGAGGGTTAAGCTAGGTCTCCTACGGAGAAGCAGGTGGTAGGGAGGCGTCGAGGGCGGAGGGCCGCGCGGCGCGATCGGCATTCTGTGCACCGCCAGAGGACTTCGTCTTCCTGAAACAACACAAAAAGTGAATATTAGTCAATGACTCTAGCGCAGATGATTAGATATGAGCACAGAATACATAATAGTAGGGGTAATATGAGCAACAAATCTTGGATGGATGATCGGTTTTTCGTGGCCTCTATGTGATGAAAATTCCTTTGTTTCACAGGCTGTCCCAGTTTTCTAATACATACGTATTTGTACAGTCTCGTCTGTAACAAGTCTCAGTGGCTTTATCTGCCATCACGCATTATCCTGTTGGATTGATCCGTGGCCGCTAAACTGTTACAAAAGTTCGTTTGTACCATTGTAATGTGTGAGTGTTAGTCCATACCTATTTATAAAATTTTTATAATTGAAATTTTTATCCATACTTCCATAACCATTCCATTCCATTGTTTCTTTTTTTTCCATCTGTTCTTTCCAAAGAAACGTTGGATGGAATGTGTGAATGATGATATGGTTAGAAAGGGGGTGCCTACCGAGATGACGTCTAATAGAGAAGTATGGACGAAAAGACATTTTGCGCCGACCACAAATAAATTGGGATAAGGGCAGGTGGACGATGATGATCCATACTTCCATACTAATATTATAAATGCGAAAGTGTGTCTGTCTGTCTGTTACCTCTTCACGCTTAAACCACTGAACCAATTTAGATGAAATTTGTAGTTTGAGTCCCGGAAAAGGACATAGGATACTTTTTATCCCGATATTCCCACGGGATCGAGACTTATGAGAGCAAAACCGCGGGGCGCTACTAGTTATACTATAAAGGTTTATTGTTTTAAAATTTTACCTGTCTGTTTAAAGTTGATTTTTCCGCCTTTTGGTTCCCAATTTATGTGATTGTTCATGACTTTATGATTATAACATACATTACACATACTGTACAGTTGTACACCCATTAAAGGACTCATAAATGTACATTTTGTCGGACCTCCGCATGACTGTTCCTAAACTAAATAAAAATAGAAAAAAACAAAATTACAGCAAGGTTGCTGTAATTTTGTTTTTTTTTCTATTTTTGTTATTATTATTGTTAAGATCGGCTTTCGCCTTCATGTTTATTTTGAGTAAGCACTGACAACACACCAATTAAGTTAATCTTTGTGGTTTGTGACTAGAAAATCTACGTCATGCTGATAAGTGGCCACTTCAGAATTTGGATTCTGAGCTCTTAGGTCCTCACTATAACGATATTGAAATTTATTGGGCGCCTAATTATTTCGGACAGTTTCTGACCTTTTACGTTTGTTTCTTTTTTGATCAACTACCAAAACATTGCACATAAACTTGCGGATAAGATGTCACTGTCTCATAGACTGACAATCAAATTCCCAATGGCCAAAACGGACAATACTTTACTAACAGGCAAGATTAGTGCTAGGCTAGCATGTCAACAGTTTGTGCCAATTCATACATCGTGATTTGAAATTTCATTCTGATTCCTAGTCTTACTCATACTGCATCATCTACATCAAAGATCATCATTATTGGGTTGATCTGTTATGATAAGATAATTTACTCTCTTTTAAAATCCTATATCAGCTTACATAATTTGCCTGCCAACTATCATGAGATGTGATAGCACATCAGAAATTGAATCTGAATCAGACTTCTAGAAGCCAGGAAGTAATTTCTATTATTCTAAAGCCTCCAAAACCATTTTAAGTGCCTTTTCTTAGTAAGGTTTTTTTAAGATTTACTACGAACCTCTTGTTCAGTCCACAGACTTGATGAGCTTCATAATCTGTTAAACGATTTCCGAACTACGTATTAACATAACATTGGTCCTTCGAGCCGGATCTGAAGTTCCACATTCCAAGAATCCAAGTGTAAGAACACGGTGAGCAAAAATATTCCTGTACGAAGTGTAGCGTCACCCTCAACTACGACTTTCAGAAGTATATTAAGTTTTAAGTTTAACACAACACGCCCAAAAACTAGGCACATAAACATTGAACTCCCGCCCACAAGCAACAAGTTCACGACATTAAAAGATGAATTGCTTCGAATTACAATAATGATAAGTACACCTACATTATCAGTTGATTCTGTTTCATAAGGCTATATGTTGTTAACAACTTGGAGTAAATAATCGGAATAGATAATATCAATAGATTTAATGAAACTAGTCACGAGCACGACAAACTTAGGTACTTAGGTAACTGAGGTAATCTATAACTATAAAAATACTAGTATTCAGCTGCATCCGGTTAGACGATTGAAGCCGACCCCAACATGGAAAAGGCGAGATAGATGGTGATGTTATGTTAAGTAATAGATAACGCATTTTTGTTTGAAAATAATCAATGCTTTAGACAAGCTGTTACGTACGTTAGATTCACATAACGGTTTTATTTCGATTAAGATTCTACAAAAAAAAATATTAACGCAACTGTATACGGGCCTTTCCCAAACAGCCATGCACTGTAGGTACTAGCGCTGGGCAACCGGATCGGTAATCAACCACCAATCACCAATATTTATGTATAACACGATTACTGTTCTATTGTCTAAATGAGTTCATCATTCTCCTGCCCTATCCCAATTTATTTGGGGTCGGCGCAACATATCTTTTTCTTCCATACTTCTCTATTAGACGTCATCTCGGTAGTCACCCCCTTTCTAATCATATCATCATTCACACATTCCATCCATCGTTTTTTTGGTCTTCCCCTACGCTTATAGCCATCGACATTCATACTCAAAACTCTCCTCACGACATTTTCCTCATTCCTCCGCATCACATGCCCATACCATGACAACCGATTTCCACACAACTTTTCCGTTACCGGTGCCACTTTCAAACTTCCTCTTATGTACTCATTTCTTATTCTATCCATTCGTGTAACTTATTCTATCCATTGTCTAAATGAGTTATTATTTGTATAACAATGATTTTTCCACATAATCGCTCACCATGCGGCTTATTTTTCGAACTGGGAATCCCCTTTCAGTCGGCCGTTAGTACAATTTAATGTAAGCATTTATAAGTGTCACATAACCGTTTCATTTCAGTTGTCGTCAGCAGAGCATTTTGCATGCTTACGGTTGAAATTGCAAACAATTAGAGGCAAATTCCAACAACGCTAAACGGTTTGCAACAGAGACAATGAGTACCTAGACAATCTATAATTAAATTTTATGATAAGAAACATCTTATCATAAGACTTCGACATGCGCTTGACCAGTATTTGTATTAAGTACTAAAGCACTACACATATGTGCCTTGACTATGGTTTTATATATTTAATGTTCCAATTCAAACCAAGATGATTTTCGTCCTAGAGACAGACCGCCAACCAGTGCTAATGATGTGGCAATTAAAGTTTATTGGGAGAATTGCGATGCGCCGCTTGATACAGTCACGTGTCATCATCATCTTTTATCAACAATGGACTTGAAACAGATTCAATGAACAATCGTTTGAAGAATAGTTGTGACAAACTGACAACTGGTGAAACCCGGGTGACGAACGAGTTTTAGTATTAATTGATTACTGTTAAGCTCAGTGATTCCTATTGAATTTGGTGAACAACAAATAGCTGCACATCAAAACAGGAGATGAACCTGCTTGGCTACTTAATCAAACACGTATCATGGAAACCAATGATTAAGCTTTGGGATATAACTGTAAACAGTAGGTATGTTTCACTGGCAAATTGATAATAATCAATGTCAGTATAGGACTGTATCTGATCGTAAAAAATATCTTCGACACTCTTACCATCTACAACAGTCATCTCGTAATGATTTTGTGCTAGATCTCTGAATACGAACATTTTAGTAAACCAGTTACAATGTTGCCTGATTTCGCAACTTACATCTGTCCCAAAAGAACGGATTTGGTATTTAAAGTGAAGGACACGCATATTTTATCTAGCCCAAATCTAGTATGTGTATTGGGAAATGTAAACGGAACGATTGCTTAACGTTTTTATTGTAGTAGGTATAAGGAAAAGCACGTCAATATTATCGCTGGTAACAGGATATGATCATCATGTATTACAATACAACCGCTAATCAGGAATTTTGCAAAACACCCGCACCAACACGGCAGTTGGGGACGTAATTTGTATTGAATCATATCACACGCTCGCTGCATTATTTTGAATTTGTCCTTCCTCGACATGCATTCAAATAACGACGGATTAATATAGGTATTAGAATACGTATTTTGAAATCATGAAACACTTCTATTCTTTTTGATTAATTGACATAATCGTGTTTCAGTTGGCTTTCAAATACACATAAAAGCAAGAAGCGCTAGATATTATGATTACAGTTTTTATTTTTTACTTGCCTACGCTGTCCCACTGCTGGGTAAAGGCCTCTCTGCACTCCTTCCATCTTTCGCGAGCCCACGCGTACCCCTTCCAGTTTTGACGGAACCTATCCAGCTCGTCCCGCCATCTCCTACGTGGTCTGCCGCGACCCCGTCTCACTGTCTCAGCGCCAATTCTGTGCTATTTGGGCCCACAGTTTGTCCGGCATGCGGCAGACAATATGTCCTGCCTAGTCCCATTTAATTTAGGCAGCCTTTTAAGCCACGTCAGCTATCTTTGTTTTGGAGCGCAGTATTGTGTTTCGAACACGATCCGTTAATTAACGCCTAGTATACTGCGCTCGATTTCTCGTTGGCAGACCTTGAGTTTGGACTTCTGGATGTTAGTCAAAGACCAAGTTTGTGCGCCATAGGTTATTATATATTACAAGTTAGGTTAACGAATTTTTTTACTTATAGTCAGGGGAAAAAAATCCATTGGGTACCCCTGGGCAGAAGTTTACTAGCTCTACCCACAGTTCACCTGAAGATGATACCAACATACAAGTGGTGGAGGAACCATCCGTTTCAAATCCTTCTAATAAATCTTTTCTTTACGTACTGAACGTCTATCTACATCTAAACTACGTCATTATGTATATTATTACGTCGTGTAGCCTGCTTAAAGTATACAAAACTACGGGGCCCATATGTGGCGGTGACATCATGACATGTAAAACCTTGACTAGTATACTTACACTGTGATTTTATTATGAGCATTTTATACTATCACTATGAATATGAATGATTCCTGGCACTGATATTGAGGTCAGGTCAGGAGTAGAAATGTCGTCCACGTGAACTGTCAAATACGAAGTGATCATTATTTGATTGTTGAGTATTATTTTACTTATTTAAATAATTGTCATTCTTATTTATTATGTAAATAAACTGAGTGTAGGTAAACACTGGATTTTGAGTCACCCTTCTAATTCTCTTACCTTTCCCCATTAGGTGTATTTTTGGAACTTCATATCAATATGAGAATTTACCTAGCTTGGTTAAATATAATTAAACTAATATTATCCACCGCACAAAAATTTATCAATTTGTCAGTTAAAGCAGCCAGAGACTTTATTTTCGTGCAGATTTCGTCCGAGACACAGACAATCTGTAGATCTGTGAGATAGCCGCTAGCACGATATATAAAGAGCGCTTGTAAATCTGGTCAAAGTAAGGAAATTTTCTGTTCACGAGATAACGTAACATAAATCGGACAGTGAGTCAGTCTGCTCTTTGCAATTATTTTAAGTATTCACTGGTAATGATAACTGATTAAACACAGTAACGGTCGTACAGAATAACTGTGGTAGTTAAAGAATAATGCCGTCAGTTTCCATAAGCGAAATTGAGTACATCTAGTGCAGAGTCCACAACACAATAATGGTTTGTTTAGATATTGACGTAAACGCTTTAGGGTTGATATCACTTGCGATCGTATCGCAATCAGAACATTATATGCGTGCATAAACCACTTCAATTGCACGATATACTTACGTAAATAAAATCATAGAAGTTAAAACTATAATTCTAAGTATGACTATGGCGTATTTACTAACTTATCTAATGCATTCGTATTCATAAACAAAAAGCAAAACTAAATAGGTGGGCAATGAAATACATTTGAATGTTTCAATGCCTATGAAATTGAAAATTCTGAGTAAGTACTCATAACTGCTAATATAAGTTTAAATAAAAACTACAATATTGGATAAAAAAATTGTTAGATGTTTAAAAACCGTCTGGCTTGGATTAGGCGTACCCCAAGGGAGTATTTTGAGACCCTTAGTATTCCTTCCAGGAATATGAATGGGGTGCATAAATCGAAAAAGTTTTGTGTTGTACATTTACGAAAATAGTTAATTGCATGGCATAAAACTAAAGTGTTTAACTGAATAAGTTAAATTATACAGTAAGAGTTATGAAGCTGGATGCACTTCCTAGGCTATGTTCCTACAGAATGTAATGTACATATGCGCATAAGTATTTATAAAATCGAATCGATCTGTCATCGTATTCCAGTAGTTCATACTATTTACCTAGAACTAATAGGTAGCTTTTCACAACATCATCTAAATTTTGACTTTCCTTATTGTACAGTCAGCAAATTATTTATTTATTTATTGTACTGTAAACATTTTATTGTGATTTTTACTATAGGGATGGCCTACATTTTATGTGTGAAGGACAACCTTAATTTCATGTTTTTAGGTCAAAGGGTTCGGCCCAAGCGACGATGACTCAGTTAAGGAAATTTTGTTGGTACACGGTGTCTTAAGAGGTAATAGTTTTGTACCATTATGCTAACATACTGTTTTTGTAAGTACAAAGATCTTAGAAATATATAACACTAAGCTTTGCCCCTGATATAACTTGCATCTAGGGAAACCAAATATTTTAGGTATGATACCAAGATAACGCGGGTTGCAGACTAAGAGCTAAGCTAAGTTAGTCTAGCTTAGCTCGCATAGCTGATGTAATTTTTCATACCTCTGTTCATAGTTTGCGGTCTGCACACAAGTATAAAAAACTACATCAGCTATGCGAGCTAAGCTAGATTAACATTAGCTTAGCTCTTGGTCTGCAACCCGCATTATAATGCATAGTATTATGTTTTAACCCAGGAAATGTGCAAAATCTGTAATACTTATATAAGTACGTGGTTGCAAATATCCACACATCCTCTCTTCTCTTCTCAACTCTTTCTGTTCTTCTCTATCACCTTATCTGCATCTTTCTCTCTTTTAATTTATTTTCTTTTGATTACTGGGGTTTTAGCTTTACTATGTAAAATGCCATTATATCAACCCCCATTACCTTATTTCCTTGTTGTGACGTACAATTTGAAATGAGAATGACTAGTCGTTTTGGCGATAGCATCCATTCAACCAAGTTATTGATGGGGCCCACTACAAATACAATCAGACCTATCCAGGCATGAGAGAGATAGCATTTTCTTTATCAAAACGTATCTCATTGTTCTGATATTAAACCAATATTCAATACTAACATAATTATGTCAGTTACGTGTTGAGTATGATATTAACTGGAAGTAAAACTAGAATCTAAACGATGTACCTAATGGAGAATCAAGTGTTTTTAAATATCATTTTGTTCCATTGAGGTTCATTTTGTTCCATTGAGGTTCATTTTGTTCCTTTGAAACCTCAAATTTAGTTGTTTGTGTAGGATTACATGAAACTGGATAAGAAGGTAAATTAACCATGAAATTCGGTAATCAAAACCTTTCGATATTTCTTGGAAATCTGGAACCTAAACGATAATAATTTGGATTAATAAATTACACGATCGTATTTCCAATTGTTGGGGAATTGTTTAGGGTTATTTAATTATTTTACACATATTCAAATTAATGAATATACTTCTTTATCCATGTTAAATTGTGCATGTTATACTGTAAGTTCCTAATTATTATAATATATTGGTATTTTTTATACAGGATTATATATACACAGGGAAAAATCGTTAGGTTTATTTCTAGGTATTTAGCTGGTTTGCTTTCCTCAAATCAAATTAAATATGAAATAACGAACTACTACGTATGATTAATAACTACTACGATTTAGAACGTTTTTTGTTCAATCAGCTAATTCAGTTGCACAGTGTTTTTCAATATTACTTACAACGATTTCTGTAAATTCTTAAAATACTTTGAAACTAAGTAGGTATATGACTTTTGTTATGGTTTTAATACGAATCAGTGTAATTTTAAATACCTATTTTAAATTATAATAAAAAGAATAAAAAATAAATATTACCTAGAATATTAAAATTACAATATTAATTTAATGACTGATTTACTACAACTCGTTTTGTAATCTACAAATGTCTGCGGATACGCTCCATTTAACATGAATTTATTATAAGAATATCAGAACTTCATAAGAACTCACGTCTCACAGTAATTATTTTGAATAAAAAATAACTAATACTGAATGTGCATGTGTATAATATTATTTAACTAAAGCATATTCTTTGTTAAACAAGAAAATGTAAAAAATAATTAAAATAATATCTACGAAAGGCTGCTTCCGCATTTAAAAAAGATGTTAATATGCTAAACTCACATATCGAAATAGGTTTCGCCCAGACGAATCTCAGACAATCCAATGAGACGCTGAGTCCGCGTTTTAAACACGTCACATTCACATAACAAAAATAATTATACGCTTATTAACAGACCAAAACGTTTATTTATATTACTAAAACATTATAAGGCACAGTAGTAAATCGCTATAGAATTCTTCGCGACTTTATTTCACTGCTTTATTTTTTAAACAATAATTATATGGTTGGAGCGCATGCCAAGCGAGCGTGTGACTCGGAACGGTGAACGAAACGCACTGTTTTGATAGTGTATTTTAGCGTACGTAACAGCAAACGCCAAGGTGAGTTGGAGCTCTACCAAAGCTCGCCCACGATACCACTACCATTGAAGGTTTCGTTCCCGTCTACGTCCAATGCGGGCTTTAGTACGACACACTTTCATACTACTAAGACATTCCCAGCGATCAACAACTACACCGTAAACATTTCGCGTACCATTACGACCGTCTGTATTGTGCTCTTAAAACTTTAAAGGGAATGTGAATATTTAACTAAGAAGTAAAAACTTGAAATCCTTAACTTACTTTCTAGTTTCAGGTCAAAATTTCGTTATTTGTACTTCTAAAAGGACTCTGTTATAGTGTCAGAAAATATATCTTGGTGAAATTTGAGGTAGTTTCGAGAATTGTAGGGGTTAGAATGATAGCGCAATGAATAAAACGATTCCTTCTATAGACGAATCAATTTTCCTGTACTTAAGGGGCTTACAGGAGCTAAACACAAAAAACGCAAGTTTTAGAAACAATAAAAGTATATGATAAACTACAGTAAAAAAACTCAAAAAAATATATGATATTCTTCAGGATAAATGCTAGGAACATAGTGTGTTGAAAACATAATACAACTTATTTGGTACGATAGAATAAAATCATGAACATACCTCTAAAAACTTTTTTTTTACAACAAAATTCATACTAATATACATACAATCATTATGATTTTTTGTCAGATTATTCTACAAGCAACATACTAAAACTATAGTGTTTTAGTTTTTTTGTCCAAACACTAGATTTTTCGTAAATCGATAATTGCTTCATATTTTGCAATAAATTACCAGCGTTGTGGCATCGCGCTTCTCTTTCTTTTCTATGCAGTCCGACAAAGACCGCGCTTTAGGTCATGTAGTCCTCTTAAATAGAATACACTAACACAGTTTGTACTGCCATTATGTCGACAGGTCTTGTGCAACGGCACACACGGATGGCTAGTCACTGTTACTACTGACGACATTATCAATGCAATATGACAACATTGACGGTGCGAATTTCCCCAGGAATGCAACAGAGAACCACTGAGCCAAACAAAACAAATTGTAAGATTTGTAAGTAATGAGCGATGATGGTAAATGCAAACAAGGTTTTCAGAATCAAATCTGTAGCCGTGATTCATGAAAATGATCGCAGAAAAATAACAAATAACCCTGAAGACAGGCTGTTTATTTACAATGATTCACGAGATCTAGAACTAAGATTGTTAAAAATGTTTGCTGAAAATGTTAGGTACGCTTGTGAAAGTGATGACGCTTCAAGGCCTTAGAAAAATAGAGCGGTAATTCGCAATTTGTAACAATGTGCTAAGTTTTACTAAATGATTCGTTACGTCGTTTCCATCAAAGGATGCTCCTCTTCATTTGGGCTAGAAGCATTCCAGGAGCCCATTTTATCCTTCTATGCCATAATAAGCAAAGGTACTACGATTGCAATCTTAGCAAAATTTTGCCAGACTTGGAGATTATAGATCGTTCATGGATGATTTTGGAGATTCTTAATAATCACATTAGAATTATTAAAATCCTTTCACAAAAATCGGATTAAGTTACCTGGACGCTTGTCTAGACATTTCGTAAATATTATCTCGTCCGTGACTTCATTCGCGGACCATATGCGCAAGAGCATCATCTGAAGAATGTAGAGCGGTACGAGCAAGTTATTTGATGTTTCTATAAAGATGTTTAGCCATAACTAATTTGGTTACGCTAGGTGTGATAATTTTTAGATCAGTATTTATGGCCCATAAAGGGTAAATGAAACTGAAAGGAACATTATTATTGACATGTAAGCAACGCTGAAAATAGGTCCTCTAACTTCTTCTTCTTAGCGTATCGATGGCAAAAATTGCAAACATCTTTGGCCCACAATTCAGATGCGCGAACTCCACTCACTGGCGTGCACTGTCATCTGGGCAGCGCAGGATGGACGGTGGGCCATTGTCTGTGGGGAGGTGCGGCATACGCACTTGAGATCTGAGCCATCTATGAACCCCCATCTTTTGATATTGTCTTTGCTCCGGCCGACTTGGGTTCCAAGTCCTCTAACTGTAGTCAGTACACTATTGCCTATTGAGGTGAGAAAATTGATTGGTGAGCGCATTGTATTCTCATCAGCGCACAATAGGATTTTGCTGTGGACTGCGACGCTCACGGAATTAGAGGATCGTCTAGTGTTTGTTGATGATAAAATTAACATAAATACAACTACTACCGACTATTTTCGTAAAAAAGTAGGATGTATAAGGCCGATCGCTTAACTGCGACGTTGCCTAAGGTAGCAACGCGGTGCAGGAGGGGAGTGGTGACGTGATGCGAGGGCTCAGTGCTTCGTCAATTTGTGACGACTATCACTCCTCCCGCACCGCGCGCGCAGCTACCTCAGGCAACGTCTCAGTTAAGCGGTCGGCCTATAGTTTGATTCAATATTTTTTATATGCTCAAAAATTAAAAATAAATCCGTGAATAATCAAAGAAAGCGGTTACTCAGAGTTGGCAACGGTCCAATATAATAGTTTTTTCATCTTGTTCTGGATAACTGAATTATAACTTAATAGGACTGGACACTGACGTTAGCATTCATTGTTGTATCATGAAGTCAATTGCCCACGTTTTTGTTAATTATATGAAGAGCACATGAGTGTAATAAATAATATAGCACAATATATTACACAAAATGTATACGTTCATCTACGGTACCAAAAAATACTAATGCTAGTTTTTACCAATGCCATACTGTGTATTATGGCAACTCCTATAAAAAAAAATTGGGCGAAAAGAATGACAAAGGCGGCTCCTAGTCACTGGACCATAAACTGTAGTATCAGGAAACGTGGAAACTGAAAACGCCTAACTTCTCAAGTGTCAATTTAAACAACAGACTGCTAGGTTAAGTATAAACAGGTAAGTTCATAATTTTTTATGCTATTGTAAACTGTTATTTTCCAAAGCTAAATGCGAACCTGTAAAGATGACCTCAACGTAGCGTCGTTTATTAATACCGGATTATCAAAGGGTTACAACTTCCGATAAACATTTACGGGAAAATCTAACGAAATACTTCGTAAACACGTCAAACTGAACGGATATATGGGCCATTATACAACTACCCTATGCGTCAAATTGTATGTAAGTAAACTACTATATTGTTCTAGCCTATGGAATATATGGAGGTATCGTGCCCGTTAACAAAATCAAATCCCTTCAAATTAGGGCGGACGCGGACGGGGCGAGTAAACAGAGCCACCCCTTAAAACAATAGATGTACCTTTGACATCGAGCCTTAACAGCAACAAAGAAGAACTAGTTTCCCGTAAAACGCTTACGTGTTTCCGCGTTCTACTTTCAGGAACATTAAAGCTTAGTCCCGGTCGTGATTGAGTTAGGCGTGGCATGGCACCCGTCATGCGTCTATGCGGTCACTACTAATATAGACTCGTCAGGGCAATCGATTAGCTGATAGGGTTTGATGGGGTCAGCTATAGAGAAGTAATTATGTAATACACCATTTGTCAATTAGTTGATTTTGTTAAATTATTTAGCGTCTACATTGTCCTCATAACTATCAAACTAAAAGTTTTATACGAACTCCTCTTTATTTTGTCACGATTAATCGTCGGAAAAGTTTTTAGTTCAGGCTGATGTCATTTTTCTGTTCAGTATTGAAGCTTTAATAATTTATTTATTGATCTATACGTAACAGCATGTTGTTTCTCAAGAACTTTAAGAACTCTTAACGGGTGACTAATCTCATCATTTATGTAGACGGTGTTATTTTGTACATATGACAACCGACTAACAAACAATATTTGTTTCACATGTCACCCACAAACTGCTGATTCACACTTAGTAGAATTCATATCATTCTTAATTACAAAACTAATTAATTACTAGTTTTAAATTACATATTATTAGTCATATGAAATTAGCTCTCTCATTAATTACATGTATGCACGAATTTTTAATCAATCACAGCACGAGGTTGTAATTTAATTAAACTTTTTTTTTAGATTAATTAGAAACAAACATTGTTGTTTTTTTTTTAATTTGGCAAACATGGCGACCGCACCTCCGCCCCAAACCTTGGCCTTCAAAGACAATACACCCTTCTTCCGCATTTAGTTTGCGTATTCGCGTTTCGCGAAAAGTTCTCGAAATAATCCATCAACGTTGTTGACGTCTAAAACAATGGTCACCTGATTGCACACAATAACTTCGTATTTTAGGGATACAAAAAAGATGGTTGGGGATTTTCTTGGCGGCATTGTTTTACATCACGTGGCAGCTGGTCATCATCCATCTCAGTGACACTGACACAGCTAAACAATTAGCAAAGACGGGTCATTGCTAAGTTTCGTCGTCAGCGGGCGTTGTCGATTTTGTATACAGCAACAAATTGAGCCAAATATGGGCTTAAGGAATAAAAAAGAGTTCTTGTGATAGAGATCGTCTGGATAAATGCTACCATCATACCATGTCTACGGCCAAGCAGTATTCAGCAACACTGTTTCAGTTTCAAGGGTATGGGTACGTGCCGGTGGTATTACAGGGACATAAAATATTTCAGCTTGACAAAGATAAATCATCCAGAGACATCTGGGAGGGCGACACGTTTGCGATTTTTCTAGTATTGCAGATGACCTTAGTCGGCAGAGATTTTTTACCCTCAGGTGGGCTTGGTTGCCATAAAAAAAAACAATCTGCCTAGCATTTTACCAACTATGTTGGGATCGGCTTCCAGTCTCACCGGATGCATCTGAATAGCAGTATGTTACATGAAGCGACAGCCTACCTGACCTCCACAATCCAGTTACTGAGTAATACGATGCCCCTTGGTTAGACTGGTTATCAGACTTTTGGGCTACTGAGGATCCGTAACGGCTGCCAAAGATCCACGAATGACAGCCGGGACCAACGGCTTAACGTGCTTTCCAAGGTACGGAGGGGTCTTGAATAGTCTTAATATGTAAAGATGGTCACTCATCCACAGACTAACCGCGGCAAGCTTAGCGTAACCTGATCGATTGACCCGTGGGGCTGTTATTACTTAGCCACACAACAATAACATAAAATAAAATCAAGAACTTACCTGAAGCCGAATTAACAACACGTCCTAAAGACAGTGGCCCATTACCGCCATGGTGATTGTGATTACCTGTTAACAGAAGTAAACCATTAAAACATCATTAGTGTCAATTATTATATACTATCCATGATTTGTGAAGATCGATATCGTTCATTTCACGGATGTACAGTCAACGCAAAAAATAAGTGGACAAATATTTTTCTCTCAAACATGCTTGGATATTTGACCATTACTTTGACAACCTTCTTCGAGATAAATCGAAATTGCAGTACTGGCCAAATACATGCGAGCAGCAGCCGGCAAAAGTTGTATGAAAATCCATATCCATATGCGGCCAAGTAAATTACATAGTAAACTCATATCTGTCGTGTAATTTAAAAATGGAATGATCTTTTAATCCGAAACATGGCAACCAAGGAGGTAACTTATCAAAGGTTTTATTTAAATGTCAAACTGGCTTGCAAATAGAAAGCTGTTTATTGAAAAAAAAAACAAGTGAACACTTTAACGCGAGTTGTACAGACGCCAGCACATCAACCTACTACAATCTGTCAGATTTCTGTAATAGATTTTCAACTTTATCGCTAAAGCATAAGGTTCCATGTTGATTGGGAAAATTTTACAGTTAGGTGTAGGTTGATGTGCTGGCGTCTGTACATTCAACAACTGTATTTTCAAATAAAAAGTTCTGACTAGGTACTACTTAGTTTTAATTTCCGCGCATTATTTGCGAAAAGTACTATACAAGCCTTGGCCCCAACTAGGCATTGATGGACATGTATGTATAGGTCGGCCCACATTTACACGTTCGTCCGTCAATGCCTCTTTTGATGGGCGCTGCAGTAAAGACAATTACAAATCAACAATAATTGTTAATAGGTAGAGGACACCATGTTAACCAATAAGCAGTAACAAAACTCTGATTGACATTTTTGTAAATACTTACTTGGCAGTTTTAAAATGTTTTTCCGCTTAGCAACAACATAAAATTAGCATTTCCATTATTTTAAAGTTAGTAGGTAAAATCAATCTGCCCAGCCTTTTCACAACTATGTTGGGGTTGGCTTCCAGTCTAACCGGATGCAGCTGAATACCAGTATTTTACATGGAGCGACTGCCTATCTGACCTCCACAACCCAGTTACTGGGTAACACGATACCCCTTGCTAAGACTGGTTGTCTGACTTTCGGGCTTCTGACGACCCGTAACGACTGTCAAAGATCCACGAATAACAGCCGGGACCAACGGCTTAACCTGATCGATCGACCCGTGCTGCTGTTATTACTTAGATACGAGGCCCTCCTTAACCACGAGGATTAATATTGAAAGTGGTATTTATTGTACATATACAATTAATATTATTATTTATAAAATGTTTTTAAGTATAATAGTTAGAAATGTATTTACGAGTAATAATAGTAATAAAATCAATCTTTAGGGAACTTTGCAGACAATTGCAATACTGAAGAGCACCTGCTCTTCAGGATTTCAATTGTCTGCAAAGTTCCCTACCTAAGTTCAGGACGACAAAACAATTTATTTTACCCTAGACTTTTCAAAGACCACCAATTTTCACAATACATTTAAATCGATCGTGACGTGGAGCACATAATTATGTCTTGTCAAATCTAATCAATCGTAAGTCCCGAATCCCAAAAACGCTAAGTTAGTTCTGGCGAAATTATTTTATGTTAAGGTTTTCATTGTTACCATCGCGGGTAGGGCCTGGATGAGGCTGGCACAGGGGCGTGGGGTTTGGCACATGAAAAGAGAGGCCTATATCCAGCAGTGGGTGAAGTCGGGCTGTGGATGATGATGATGATTAAGTTTAGACAAATTAGGCAAATCACCTACTAATATTATAAATGCGAATTATAAGTAAAGGCGAAACTTTGTGAGTGTCTGTATGTTTGTTACTTCTTCACGCACAAACGGCTGGACCAATTTTGCTAAAATTTGGTATGGAGTTAGCTGACGCCCTGGATTAACACATAGGCTACTTTTTATCCCGATATTCCCACGGGATCGACACTTATGCGGGTGAAACCGCGGGGCGCTGCTAGTTACCTATATGCTCACAAAGTCCTAATAGACACCACATACGGAGAGTATCCGTAGCTAAAACATATTATAAAATATACTAGCAGCGCCCCGCGGTTTCTCCCGCATAAGCGTCATCCCGCATTCCCGCAGAAATATCGGGATAAAAAGTATTCTATGTGTTAATCCTGGTTATAAAGCATCTGTGTGCCATACAAATCTGTTCAGTAGTTTTTGCTCGAAAGAGTAACATACATCCATCCATCCTCACAATCCTCACATACTTTCGCGTTTATTAGTATAATTAAACACTCTCTAAGAAATGTCACAATGATGAGACAAAACACCGAGAACACTCAAGATTGCATCAAATGTTAACAATTTTATATAAAGTCATTATCGGATTAAATGTCAACATTACATTATCCGCTTTAATACTAATGATCACAAGTTTTATCTCTCTAAGATTGTGGCACACATACATCTGATACATCCAAGTCTAAAAGACATCGTCATTAAAATTAGTAATGGTATTTTCCCATACTGGAGATAAACGAGACGGCTGAAACGCTTAGTTTAGTAACACAACACAACATTAGATTTAGTTTATGCGAGTCACAATAAATACTTGTTCTTTCTTTCTTTCTTACAATAAAGTCATACTTACGTATACGGTTTATAGAGCTCGTAATGATAGAATTACTTTACCGTGATTAAATTGAGCCCATTTCAACCTATAATTTAGCAACTATCAGTGCTGGTAACCGTAAAAACGAGGCCGGTCCTAAGAAAGAACCTTGAGGGACGCTTCGCTCGGACAACCCTGTCATGACAAGAGATTAGGGTGGGCACGGGCGTGGCAGGCGCACCGCTAAATGTCGCGCCATTTCGCTGATGACGTCACAGGCCGCGCCTGACATTTTCGGATAAAGCAACAAAGCAGCCCTACCTTCCTTCGTCGCTGATAACCGAAAAAGCTTAATAGCTTTCAGAGCTTTTGCGGGTTATTCGCTCCGCATGCTCACGCTTCTACCGCGGTGCCTTACCTTGACATTTTGATGTATTACGTATACAGTCGTATACTGTCTAATTCTAGGATTAGCTGTGCTCGTAAGCTCTAGGGGACGTTGCTACGAATGTTTCCGCTCCGATTTTTCGTTAGGTTAGCTTTTTATGTTAATGGTGCAATTTAAACGTTATGTGGCAACAGCACCAAGTGCGAAGCCAGCCAGTGCTGGCAGCCTTTTGTAATGATTAGCATTCATTAGCTTGGCATTTCCGCATAAAAATCGAGTTTGACAAAAGCCGTGTAACCTCTTTCGAATGAACTTTAATTATTAATTACCTGATTGCCACATTTTGGACATTAAATCAACTCGTAAGTTTTTTTGAGTAATGTTACTAGGGCACGGCGGATCATTAGCCCACATCATAAACATAGTTCATATTAGGTACCCTGATTAACAGAGACTGATGACGTCAGTTCGTCACCTGTCATTTGAACCCCCATTAGGAGGCTACAATGACAAAAAATGGACGGTATTATGTGAAGACAAAATATTTGTGCGTGTTCATTAATAACCTTTGCATCGAACAAATAAACCTTTAATGCCGCAATATTTGGGTGACGTAGATTTCGGGGTCGGTTTCCGGGCAGGTGTCCAACCTTTGTTGAAGTTGGTGATTATGATGTACGAATGTGACCTCCACAGTTCGATTTACAAAGCCGACGCGTAACCGTTTGTAATACGATCCGAAGTCCGAAACTAGCCCATCATCGGGGAAAATGCCTCCTCCATTTTTTGTTGCCAATAAGAACAATTGATATTTATTTAGACAATAATTTAAACTGGTCCTGAAATAACAGCATTTATTTAATTAAAATTCAGATTCAACTTTATAATAAAAAAGTAATTTAAAAAAAATTAATTGACTTACTAAATAACTCAAAATTATGAAATCTTCTCTTCGGAAGTCGGTGTCTTGGGATCTGAATTTTAGTTTTTTGCCACCGACTTCCGAAGTTAAACTTATTTCATAATTTTGAGTTATTTTTGAAGTCACTTTAATTTTTTTAAATTACTTTTTTATTTCGTACTGGAATATTTGTTTGTAATAAGTAGATACTTAATAGTTTTGCTGTACATATTGCACTAGCCAAGGTTTTGAAATGTTTCCCTTTGACACTACACCCGTAGATCCTATCAATAAGCCAGGCCGTCATACTTACACGTATTAGTCCATATCATGAAAATTACTGAATCGATTTTGATGAAACTTGCACTGTTCCCTAAGTTGAAGTGAATGTAAGCCAATAAAAAAATGGTCACGATCCGATTAATAGTTGCGGAGAAATGCGTGGACAAACAAACATACATACATACATACAACTATAAAATTTTGTATATTTGTTTGGAAGCCCTAATAGACTGTCATATGTGAATATGATGCAGTTCCAATAATATTACATACATACGTGTCGAATTGATAACCTCCTTTTTTTGAAGTCGGTAATAAATGAATGCATGAATAATATTTAAGTACTAAAAATAATACCAACCAAATCATACACATAGGCAATATTGGCTAAATACATGGATCGCGTGCAGACTTATAATATTCTTTATAGTCGACATGGGTCAATAAACTGCTAGGTGATGGCTACTGGCCTGGCTTATGGGCCTTGTGGGCGTAAGTAAGTTTACCTACCAAAGTTATTCCATTGTCAAATCGAAATGCTAATGACTAATGGTCAGCTCAGACTTTCGGTGAAGAGAGCTAAGTAATTCATATCAAATGTAAATTGGAATAAAATCGGACTGGGACACTTGGGAAACAACCGCATGCTAGCTGGGCTGTGCGTCCGTGCCAATAGTACGCCGCCGACGCGGGTCTACGCACGTATTACCGCGTCTTTTCGAAACCACGCCCGTACATAAAATAATTTCGAAATTCTAGGAGACGGCAGAAGGTTTTCAGTCTGGTTAGTCGCGGGCTGTCGAGTGAGAGCGTTTCTAAAAGTGGAAAACGGATAGGGGCTTCGTCCAGTTGCCGTCTATACATATGCAATGTGATGGCATCGTCTGCTACGCCTAACGCGGTCTGCGTTGCGAAATAAAAAAGAAACATCACCACTATAACACGTATAATATTTTTTTATTGCTTCAAAATAAAAATACTTGAAAAAATATTAATTTTAATTGTTAAAAAATATCGCCATTCCGCAATGTTTTTCCGCAGAGCAAATAAGATAGTAAAATTAAAAAGTTTTTCAAGGAATTAGAAATGAATTGTCTATACCCAACTTGTTACTAACTTCTGGTATAGGCTAAGATGGAGAATAACCTTCAAACTTGTTAACTTTTTAAGTACATAAGTGTGTATCCATTCATATAATGAACGACTCTTCGATTTTTACGAATGGCTTAAAACGATCAAGGCTTTACTCGCCTCATTTCGTACGATTTAACGCGTTGGGATTAGGCGATTCTTGGTTGGTTGGAAAGTTGAAATACAGCAATACCTATAGGAAAATAGACCGAAGGAAAATGTCCTGATTGCGTAACACCCGATAGTGGCTTTATGAATGTCGGAAGAAAAGAAAAGATTTTCCGTTTAGCTTTTGACAAGAATTAATCAAAGAAGATGACTGTCTTCCTTCATTAGGTAACGAAGAGGCACAAGAAAAAAGTAAAAAATATTTGCAGGACTGGAATTCGATAGTGTAGTTCAAGGATATAGAAGTGAGTGTGTGCAGAAAGCTCAAAGCACCCACAGTTCTAACTATGGTTCTAACCCATCATAATCAGCCTATAATGTTCCCACTGCTGGGACACAGGCCTCCGCTCAGTGAGAGGGAGTGGACCGTAATCCACCACGCGGGCCCAGTACGGGATGGCAGATGTCACATGTCTTCGAATTTTTGGTTCTAGGACATGCCGATTTCCTCACGATGTTTTCCTTCCCCGTTTTGAGAGCAGTGGTGATGAAATAATTTACACAAAGTAAAGCGCCTGTCTGGGTTCGAACCTACGACCCACAACTCGTAAGTCGCGGCCGTTACCACTTGGCCACCACTGCTCTCCACCACAGTTCTAACCCGCAACATTTATACTATTTAACTATTTATATAATATGCAAATACTGACCTATGCAGTCTGCGGTGCTAATGCCAGTTGCTTCAGTCTTTATTATAGACACTACTTACAGTAGGTATGCGCTAAAAAGACTCCCTCATCTGCCTAACGTTTCCCAACTATATTGTCGGTTTTACCAGTCTAACCGGATGCAGCTGAATACCAGTATTTTACATGGAGCCACTAGGATTATGGTTTATGGAAAAGTCCATAATCCTTTACTAGGTAATACGACATGACTAAAAATACCCCTTGGTAAAACTAAAAAGACTCCCTGAAATAATATAATCCTGATCATTTTTACTCAATCCATAACTAATCCCCAAAGAGTCTGAGATTTTTGGTGAAGGAGCCTTCTGCCACGAAGTGTGAAAGATGAGGGAGAGGGACTGCCGATTATAGAGGAGCATATTTTGAACTTATTTTACAGAAACTGGGAATAAAGCTAAAAAATTATTTCTGGTTATTAGCAAAGTTAAAAGGATGGCCGCTAAGGGTCGTACCACCTTTGAGAGGGGCCAATGTTATATTTTCCTTATGTTCTAGCAAAGAACAATCCCACTTCTGGCCTCTAGGAACTCAACAGTTATCAGGAACGTGAAGTGTAACAAAAACAATAGCCGCATTTGTAAACACAGACTGCACTACGGTACTTCAAAAGACTATAAAATAACACGAAGCGCGCGACATTTAAACATCAAAATGCGAAAAGAAAGTTCAAGGAGGCAGACTGCCGACATTTGTTCGATTTATGAATATTTGAAGCGATTAATTGATATAGGCGTGAGACTGGCAACACCCGACGGTCCGCTAACGTCGCAATACAAAGAAATAAAATAATATTAATATTGGAAACAGTCTGCGTGTTACGAGTTCGACAAACGATTGTGCAATGATTGCCTAAGTGATTATGCGAAAATGCACATAACTGCTATTATAAAAATACGCAGGTAATTGTTATGTAAGATAAGATACATCATTCAGTTACTTATTTAGTGCACGCACATTAAAACAATTAAAGATGTCTGTTAAATACAATGTTGCCTGGTGTTATTAATTTATAAGTTTAGCGGAAATAAAAAAATTCAGGACACATTACGATAAGAATACATTTAAAGTACGACGCGGCTTAGCGATATTATATTATCTATTGACTATTCCTAGAACAATTTAATAGTACGCGAACTAGCCTTCACACAGCAGCAAGTTTTATACACACCGAGTCGAGTAGACAATGCGACGTGTGCGACATTAGTGCCAGTGTGAGAGAGCCTTAAATCTGCCTAAATGTACACTCAGATTTTTTATTTGCTAGACTAAAATGACAGCTGCGTCGTAATAAACCAACAACACGATTGACGTGTGAATCATAAAAATCGGCCCAGGCGTTTGGTCAGTATAGTGCTTCAAAGGATCATACAAACATATGTACTCGTATACATAGGCTGATAAACACATTACCACTCCTTTGCGTCGCGCAGTCGGGTAAAAAAAGGTCGATCGCAACTGTAATTTTGGTCTAGCAAATTAAAAATCAGAGTTTACATTATACTTGTTTAGTTAGCTAGTTTTTGATGCGTTGACTTTAATCTTTGGTTTTTCTATCAGGAATTTCTCAGTAGCAGTCAATCAAATCAAGTTTATGACTTGTCCGCCCCAAGTCACACGATTTCACACTTTGTTGCCCCTTCCCTCGCCCTCCCACCCGCAATTTATGGATGGCCAGTATAAAGTGCAAAACTAAGTAATATTTTGTTTAGACTTATAGAAGTGGGTCAAAAGAATTCAGACATACTTGATAATAATAGTACCAGCCTATCAATGTCCCACTGCAGGGTAAAAGCCTCTTCTCATCATACAGAGAAGACATGAGCATTGATCACCACGCTTTCTCAAGATGGCTTGGCGATTTCAGACTTATTATCAATTATAAGTCTAGGTTTCTTCACAATGTTTTCCTTCACCGAAATCAGTAATTCCCAAAAAACGTAAGACTACAACGCGTGATGACGTCATTTTGGCTCTCAGGTACGGTGTGACAAAAAAGCATCAACAATTATTAAACTACCGATTTGATTTTCGGGCATGGATTTTATTAGCCAATCTTGCAATACATTTACGTATTATTATCTATATCTATACTTTGAATGCGGGGGGAAGCGGGCGGGGCCTCGCATTCCAGAGATGCGTCAAGTTAATGTGACCGCGTAGTACATACGAATTGCGAAAGTCACATAGGTACTTGCCCGGATTTTACCACACCCATGAGAGGCGAGGTCTTATAAATAACAAAACATATTATAAAGTAACTAGCAGCGCCCCGCGGATTCACCCGCGTAAGTTTCGATCCCGTGGGAATATCGGGATTAAAACTATCCTATGTCCTTTCCCGGGACTCAAACTATTTCTAAGTATACCAAATTTCATCTAAATCGAAGAGGTGACAGACAGACAGACACACTTTCGCATAAATTTATAATATTAATATGGATGGATACAAAACATTACTATTTTTTTGAATAACTGGAACTATTAAAATTTATTACTTTAGTATAATATAAAATGTTACATAACATAAGAGGAAATTAAACTAATAATAATGCATTCTGTACCTAACAGGGTGTCAACAACCAGCAGATTGACGGTCTCAATGTATATTGGGACATAAGACAATGAGTGTTTAGTTTTTCCATCTGAATTTTCAAAGCTGCTACTGAGTAATTTGATACCCTACTACTTTAAACATAACTGGCGAAATGTGGGTGTACTATGTTATATGGTATGGTTGTGATGTTAGACAATGCAATTGGTTTTAATGACTTTATCATACATTTTAATTACCTACATTAAAATAGTTTCTACATGAAGACCAATATTCCAGATAATGATGAAAGAAAATCATGGTAACAAGTACCGCGTTTGAATTTTTTTTTACTAGCCTACACTGTCCCACTCCTGTGCAAAAGCCTCCTTCCACTCCTTCCATCTTTCGCGAGCCCGCGCGTCCTCCTTCCAGGTTTGACGGAATTTATCCTGCTCGTCCCGCCATCTCTTAAGTGGTCCTGCCCAGTCCCATTTAAGTTGGGCAGCCTTTTGAGCCATGTCAACAATTTTTTTTTTGGAGCGCAGTATTGTTTTATGAACATAACCTGCTAATTTAACGCCTAGTATTGCTCGTTAGCAGACCTTGGTTAGACAATTTGTGTAAGAACAGAATGTTAATTTTGGGTGACGGTAAATATTAATTATAACTGTGGCACCCACGAACCCAATGAGCAGGTTCACTGTTCACCCATCAACCCGTATTAGGTAAGCGTGATGGGTTAAATGTCTAATCCCCTCCACAAACATGATGAAGTTTGATTTAAGACTTTAAAAAGGTGTTGTATTATAAGGTTAAACCATAAAGAAATAAAATTTTATTATTGTAACCCTACAACAATAAAATGTTATTCCTTCTTATAGTCTTGGTTGCAAAAACCAAGCTCTTATTAGACTAAGCACCTTTTTAGTCTACTCATTATTATATCAATAATTAATAACATTATTACCTTACCTTTTTGGAAATAAATAAAATTATTTATTTTAATTATAAATAGTGCTATTTGTGAAAAACCAAAATGGTGCTATATATACGCAAAAAAAATGGTGCTATTTGTGAAAAATCAAATACCTACAAACTTTTAATTTCTCCAAATTAGATAAGTACCTATATAATTTTAATTTCTATAAACTCATCAGTCCTATGGATATTTAGTTGCTTTATCTATTTTAAGGAAGAATCTGTGCTGTGATCATCTTGTGATCTATGAGCTAAAGTATGAACTAATTTTTCATGGGAAATAAAAATATTTATTAAACTGTGGTGGGAAACAAGATTCATATATTACCTATAATACTTTATATTCATACTTTTGAATCATTTAATACATACTGCATACTATTACTGAATAATCTGAATTCCTAGGCAAAAGTGATTACTAAGCTGGAACATAAAAGGTGGCTGAATAGATTGGCTTTAATGGACCCAAGGATCTAGGGCAGAAAGCAAAAATAAGACGAGAACATTCCTCACAAAAAAACCACTCTGCTCAACCAAATCTAAATTTCTCATAGTCCAAGGATAGAACATATAAACAAGGGCAGACAGAATGCAAAGGGAGACCCACTAAAACAATTTACTTAAGATTTTGGTTAAACTGAAGCACAGAAAAATGGCATGCTTCAAATTGGTTAGGTAGGCCGAGAACAATCATTTTAAGAGGAAAGGCGGATGGTTGTTTCTCCATAGAAACACATTCGCCTGTTTTCTTTCTTGTTAATGACCATATATCATAATATATTTGTACATAAAAACATAGCTTTATTTCAAGTACATAATGATGTTGTAATAAGAAAAAGTCGAAATATTATGCACAAATTATGTGTAGCCCAACAAAGAATTAAACTATTTTCTTTTAATGTTTACTGTATGGCAATTAGTATTTATAATAAATTACCTAATGTATTTAAAAATCTTAACTTCATGACATTTAAAAAGAAATTATTTAACTTCCTATTGCATAAGTGCTACTACTCAACAAATGAGTTCTTAAATGAAAAATTTGATGCAAAATTTAAATTAGTTGACGACTCACCTAATAATTGAATGGAATTTCATTTCTATGACATTGTATTAAATAATTTTTTAAATTGTATTTAATAATTCTTGACATTATAATTAATAACCCTTGACATTGTGTTTGATAGTAGTTAACATTTTCCTTATCCTTGACATTGTATGGTTTAATTTTGACATTGTTTTAATACTGTTTTATTTTAATTCTTTGAAATATTTGTACGCTGGAAACAGCAGAATATTATGGACATCATATTATGTGTAACACCTTTGTACAACAATATTCTAACAAATAAATACATTTATATTTATTATTTATTTTATAAAGCAATTTATTTTTACAGAATAATAAATATTAACTACTTGTATGTCCCTATGTTTTATTTTTTGATGATACATTATTTTTATAAGCACTAGAACCCTCAAAAAATGCTGATTTAAGCCGCTGTCAACAGAGGCCTAGTGTACAAATTTGGGTCAGTGGGTCGTCTTAAGGGTTGACAACTATTAATGAAAAAAGAAAAACATAGGGACACAGTATATGTATATCCTTCTTATTCAGTTCATGAAATATCTTTTAAACTGGTCCAATATTGGAGGAGGAAATAGGAGAGAGCCAAACCTCGAATTACAACTTTTTACTTAGGATTTTTCAAGTCTCTCCGACAGCATTTCCTCTTAATCACCATTGCCATTACTTACACCTTTATTTGTGTTGGCTTTAAGTCGAACAGCTATTTGAAAGTATTCTCTATGCAGTACTTACATACTTTGCAATACATTTAACACAAACTTAATTTTTTTTAATGGCAAAGCTTTTTCAAAAGCCATTCATACTAGAGGTAGATTAATCATATCAAAGGGTAAAAAAGATAGTTATAACAGGTAGGTGATAAAAACACAAGTGGGTAATCTTGTTACTGTAATAAAATTGTCTGTACTATTATCAGATAACTGCCTTGGTGCAACTATTTCTGTAACTAGTCGAAAGTACAATATTTTAGTGTTTGAAATTCATTAGATTGTACCTATTTGTTATTATTTACATTCAACACCATTCTTGTGATGTGGAGCAACAAACGTATTACGATGTCAACTTTGGATTAGTAAAGGAACTGCATTATCTTACATCATTAGGAACCTTCTAATCCCTAATAGATAACACTATAATCATTTAAATTCATAAAATGATTCAAAGTGAAAGTACCAAAGCAAAAGTTGACATCATTCAACGAAATAACCAACTCCAGTTATTGAGAAATAAGAGACTAATACATACATGTGAATGATCCTGGATATAAACTGGACACCTCTGCAAATATCACTTATATTTCTACTGAAGGAGAGGGCTCTATTTGTATTTTCTTGTTAAAATTAATAAACTCTACGATATACACTATTCACCGCAAGTCAGAATTCCGACGACCGACCGCACTGAACTAAATAAAGTAGAAGTTAGAACGGATTGATGATTGGGAAGTCTGATTGCTCGAAGCAACTAAATCACATTTTTCTCACTATTTTTGGCTCAAAGAACACAGTTCCCGAGCCAGTAAAAACAAAGAACAAAGTTGCCAAAATACTTACAAAAATTCGCCATTACAATTTTGCATTTCAGTTAAAGTTTCTCCTTGGAAAGAAATCATAACAGGTTCAAACACGTTTCTAGAGCTTCTAATTTATTAGGTAAATATCTCGAATTTCTAGTTTCTATTTAAATTATTAAGAGTGTAATCTAAATAATATTTTTCCATTAATCTACACAAAAGGTTTTGTGTTTGCAACATTGCGACCCTTTTGTCATTTTTTTCTCCCTAAAGTATATTGTGCTCAGGATATCGTGACGAACTATTGCCATGTTTCCCTTTCCAGTGAAATGCCTTTGAAAAATATACTGAGCGATCGGTATCACGTCGCTTCGCTTCATGACTTGTGTGCGTTCCGAGTTGCACTGTAATCGATTTGAGCCTGTACAGTTTGGCAAGAAAGTCCTGAAACGGAACTAAAATATTTAATCATTGGCAACACTCGCTTTGCCTCGTCGAGTAAGGTACATATTCTGTCATTTCTTTTAATCGGTGACTGTTTCTCGTGTTTATTTTTATTTATTTGCGTTATTGTGGTGATACTGGTGACCCATTGTGTACATAAAGAACAGATCTATTATTCGCAGCTCCGCAAGAGCGATAATTTGTAGTGTACGTGAGATATTTGGCGGAACTCGAGGCCGAAAAAATTTTATCCAATCTCAACGATGTGTATAAAAGAACCGGTGAAATGACAGGTAAAATTAATATTTATACATGTAATCAGATGTAATGTGTGTATTTCAAGGTGCAATATCTAGTATAAACCTTTCATATAATTATTGAAATGTACATTTACGAATTTAAGGTTATGTTTACAAAACACATTCAGAATGCAGCGCATTCGTATAATTTTGATACTTTTGGTTAATATTGTTCAGTTGTTTTTATTTTATTGTTCTAGGCAGTGGCTGAACAAGCGTTTCAGAGCATTTCAGTTGACGACTGGAAAAAATCATGTCAATATGTCATGAAAATAGAAAAAGGTTATTTTCGAACGGGGCAAACTGTATAGTGACATTGGAAAAAATATCATAAACCTACAAGATGAAAGCAGCAATAATGACACATCTACAGGTAGCCAGCAGAGTTTTGGTGAAAGCTCACACCAAGACATGGATGAATACTTAGAGAAAAACATTTTTGATTCTGATTAAAATTTTTGATTCTGATTTTTTTTTTTTAGTTTTTGTTTAGAACACCAACTATGGAAGATTTTGCCTGTGGTTAGAGGAGAACTTGGAATCGTGGGATACAGTCACACAGTAGTAAAGCTTCCAACTTGTCACTGTGATCTAAACCCTATTGAATTAATCTGGGGTCTTGTAAAACATGAAATTGTCTTACATAATGTGGGATTAGTTGAAATCAAGGTATTTGGAAATACCTAATAAGATTATTTTGAATTCATTAAAATAAATAACTACAAATGTTATCGTTTTAGGCAGTGGCTGAACAAGCGTTTCAGAAGTTTTCTTTTTTTCATAAAACCCACCTATTCACATTAATTGTCAAAAAAAAGAAGTATCAAAACCGTTTTCGTCGTACTATATAGGGTTACAACATGCACGATAGTAGCGCCACCATTATTTTCACGACTTTTTTGCCAAGCTGTACAGAATCAGCGTGAACGCTGATTCTGAACCCGTGAATCGTCATAGGACGTTATGGCATGCGTCATCTTGCGATAACGCCGACCATGCCCTAAAATAATATCACCGTGAGCGCTGTCAAAAATGACAGTTGTGCTGTTTTGTTTTGAGTCGCATCATACCTAAGCCGTTTGGGATTTTTGAAGTTGGGCTTTTGGCTACAGCTGCTACCCAACCTAAGAAGAAGAAATTTTTGGTGTATATGTCACGGCTAATAACCGAAGTGCGGCTACACCTAGGTTTAGCCGGCCGAAGTGCGGCTACACCTAGGTTTAGCCGGCCGAAGTGCGGCTACACCTAGGTTTAGCCGGGTACAACTAGGTGTAGCCGGCCACATGCGGTTCGTGTGTACTTCTGGGGTGACATCGGTTGCATGGTTGCTGTCGATCGATAGGCGAAATAGGATGCAAGAGCGAGTGGCACCCCGAGGTTAGGTTACTTTAAACCCTTTACACAGAAATAGGAGCCCCACGAAGCGGGGCTTCGTTGACGTAGGATGCACCTAGTTGTAGCCGCACTTCGGTTATTAGCCGTAACATATACACAAAGAAATACTGTAATATCGTTTTGAAATTGAAATGAGCACTGTGAGCGCGTTCCCGAGCGTTCAGAATTTTTGACAGCCCTCAGCGTCAGCTGTCATAATCGTAATATCTAAATCGGAAACAAGGTTTTAAACCTCCTTGATCGGAACGCAAGATGATGTGATGTGAGCAGCGAGTGCTGTGAGCTTTTATACCTAATTCGGAATGCGGCCCAGATGCAGTGATGATGCTGTCAGTGTCAATTTGTCCATTTTGACACTGTCAAAATAGACAAATTAGTTTCTTTTGTACTTTTTGTAGAGTTCGATCGAATTTACCAATTATTTATTTACCTACCGCTTGCTGTATTAAATAATAAAATAGTAAATGATAATTTTGTCATTTCTGTATAATTTTAGTTGTCTTGGAACAATTATCTCCTAAAAAATGAGTACAATGAACATATCTATAGAGAAGAAAAGGTCGGACTGTCCTGCCTTACCTAAAGGTTGGCAAAGGGAAGAAGTTCTCAGGAAAACGGGCTTGTCTGCCGGAAAAGTTGATGTTTACTATTACAGGTACAAAAACATATGTTTTAAATGGCCTCATGTACATAAATTGTGTCAGTTATTTGCAAAATTCAGTTGATAATATCAAAAATGAAGACTCCTCTCAGTCATTCAGAAATTATTAGTATAAACTTTTAAAGTAATATTTCAGACCCAGTTAAAATGTAACTGGATATCGTTGTTGCTCCTAACATGGTTAAAAAATACTATAATCCAGTCCAACAGGTTCTACAATTAACATGTTCACTGTCATGTTTACAAACATGATCTTAGGTTATGAAATAGAACTAAGAATTCACATAAGTAACAATGAATGTTAGAAACAACTACTAGAGTGAGCTATGACATAATCAACTGGTGCCTTATTATGACGGCTTAATGCCATCATGATTCCAGTGTAAGATAGAGAGGGAGCTATACATGACCGTTAGCACCATCCCTTTTCTGAACTGGAATCATAATGCCATTAAAACTTTGTAATATGGCCCCTGGTCAGTTAACATGGCTAATAAATTGTCTAACTTAACATTTACATATCCATCACTAAATCAGGGATTAACCGATGCTAACGTACACCAGCTCCTTGCAGACTGGTCCACAGTGACAATAAACTTTTCTGTAGCCCAACAGGTAAAAAGTTTCGCAGTAAGGCTGAGCTAGTTCGTTATCTGGGTGATAGTATGGACCTGTCGTGTTTCGACTTTCAGCAGGGTCAGATAAACACTATGCTGCTGTGCAAGGCCAAGAAAGCACGCGCGCAGTTTGACTACAGGTTCCCATTAGTGTCATAAACTTCTTCCACTTGTGTTGTGATCATTAGTGCAGTCCTGCTTTGTGTACCATCTGTATTTATAATGCTATCAAATAGAAGCTTGTAATAAGTGTGCCTAGGTATAGTTTTGCTCTCTGTGTGTGAACAATGATTATGTTTTGTTTTTTTCCTGTTTTTGAAACATAATCAGTGTTGTTTGTCTTTGTAGTTGTTGTTTAGTCATCACACCAGAAATGCACCGCTTGACACAAACCAGTTTTAGTACCTGTTCATATGTTAACCAACCTCCTTGTACAAGCTTAAGCTTTTAGTGCTTCATCATTTCACAATTCATTGCCATTATATCACATCACACCTTGGCAGCTTCGCTAATAAAAATTGAATAATAAGACTTGAATCCTTGACACCCAATTCTATGGCAATATCCAGGGCACTATCCTATCAACTACCTGCAGCATGAATGTGCAATTTCCAATCAATTGTGGCTTGAAATACAGTTCATATTGCAGGCAGCTGAAAAGATCCCTTTTAATAAATTACCTCAAAGCCAAATGCTTTTAGACAGATCTTATTTTCTTATATAAAACTGCCTTGCTTGCTAATCTTTGCACAAAGCAGTATGTATTTTATGTTTTAGTGAGTGTTGGTAAGTAAATAACTAGAAAATAGATTTCAGATTTTTTTTTTCTTGTGAGCTGAACCATGAGTGAACAAATTCATCCATCCACCAAATAATGTCTTGTAATGAAGTCCATTTTTGTAAAAAAAAATTGAAAATCTAGTAATGGATTTTAGTTAAGTACTATGTTATGATGAGAATCATCAATCTCCTTGCACTGACTAGTTTTATTAAACTCCATAAAAGGTTCAAAGAATTGAAGATTACTAACTGACTCATTGACTAAAATCACTATAGCAAATAACTAAAATTTTGCATAAAACCTTGGCATCAATCAAGTAATGTCATATTAGAATTTACTCTAATGACAATATCCTGCTTAATATCACATTAATAGTACAATAACTTCTGCGCTAATATGTAGACATTACATACGTACATTCATTCCTTTATCTTTCTTTCCCAATTAATGGAGAAAGAAGGAATCACCAACACTTTTTCATATCAAGGTGGTAGTAGTGTGTTAAAAACATTGTATTTAAGCATGTTGTTCCAGTAACTTTCATGTAGCATGACGGAGTGCAGTTCTGAAATCAGTCCAACATTTTTATTATGTGTGGAATTTCCCTTGAATTATAGTAAAACATCCAAAATAGATTGAAATGGAAAAAATATATTAGAGACTAATATTAATAATACCTTAACAGAATCATAATTTTAGAACAAAATCTGCCTTCATGTCTTCATACCTCAACAATATAATTAATTATGTATTTTTTGATACAGGGGAGTCCGATCAGATGCGTCTTTGGTACCTCCTATTCGTCAGACGGCGTCAATATTCAAGCAGCCGGTCACTGTCTATAAGACACAGGAAAGCAAAGTGAAAACAGACCTGAAACATGGTACACAGGAGAAACCCAAACAGTTATTCTGGGAAAAGAGGCTAGAAGTAAGTATTAAAAATTGAACTTTTTTGTGACTTAAGTACCTATTTATCCCTCTGGGGTGCTACACTCTTATTTGGGTCAGCACATTCGATTTGGCGGTATTTGTTGGACAAGAAAGCCGACCCGAAGCAATTACTGCACATATTCGGCTTATTTATTTATTTATAGGAGGATCAACAGCTATAACATACCGCTCGGCAAAGTGCGTTCGGCATCTACCCTCGCTTAATCATGTTTGAATCGGCTCGGCACTATTCAATAACCGAGCTAAGCCGAGCGGCTTTTTCCCGAACATATCGCTCATTTGGAGAAACATCGACGTAACTGCTACTTTTTTAAAAGTCGGCTTTCCTAACGTAAATACGCTTTCTGTTCTTTGTCATATTTAACAAATTTTTGAGAAAAAATACATTTACTTACGTCTGTTTGTATGTTTCTCCAAATGAGCGATATATCTACATAATATATTATATTTTGCCGCCCTGCTGTGCCGAATCATGACGACCCGAATAAGGGTGTTGCTTAGCACCCCTCATAATTCAAAGTTCATTCATTAATGTAAAAAATATGATTTTGTTATTGTTTTCTTTAATGGTGTTTCAGGGCTTGACGGCGTGTGACACGGATGGAGTGAGGGGCACTACTTCTTTGCCCAAATACATAAAGCCCTTGGGCCCATATAACTCTGATGCCACCATCATTCAGTCACTGGCAACAGCTCTTCATGTTTCTTCTCAACCTATTACAGGTAAGGAACAAAACAAAATGGATTTTAAATCTATTAAAAACTTCATGCCTGCATAATATGAGTGAATTCTGTCTTCGGCTGTCTGTGTCTACGCCTTCAGGAGATTTCTTTAAGGCGCCGATGAAGTTGAAACTCTAGCATTTGCATACTGTAATATAATAGGCTATGGAGATACTAAAGTAAACACATGTGTTATGAGCTGATTCTGGGGCCTGCAGACAATGAGATGTTTTCACCCCAAAATACCTCTCTCTCGACCCCAGCTTTTAATTACGACACATCCCACTGTTATTTCATTTAAGTACTCTTCAAAATTGCAATAAACGAAAATTGATTTTGTTTCACCATTTCCAGGTCAAACCGGATCGAAACAATCCATACTCGAGAACCCGGGGGTTTTTTTAAACCCTGAACAGCCGCTGATTGCGGCTGTGACCATAACCAAGGATGACGTGAGACGTCAAGAGGAGCGGGTGCGACGCGCGCGCCAGCGGTTGCAGGAGGCGTTAGCCGTGGCATAGGGTCACGCTGGCGACGGGGAGGCCAGCGCCGACCCCGTCGCCGTCGCCGTCGCCGACTTGTCGGTCTCGTCCCGACTGTCGGACTCCGCTGACGCCTCTCCGAAACCTTCGTCGACCGATATGAACGTAGATAATAACGAATAAATATTTCATAGGCAAGAAAATCTCAATACAAGTTCTCTGATTGATGTTTTAAGTATGTAAGAAAATTCCATGTCTATTGTGGACTTGTTTTTGTTAAGGAGACTACATGACCTAAAGCGCGGTCACTGTCGCACTGCATAGAAAAGAAAGAGAAGCGCGATGACACAATGCTGGTAATTTATTGCAAAATATGAAGCAATTATCTATTTACATAAAATCTATTGTTTGGACTAAAAAATTAAAACACCAGTGCTTTAGTATGTTGTTTGTAGAATAATCTGACAAAAAATCAGAATGATTGTATGTAGTATGGTTTTTATTGTAAAAAGAATGTTTTTAGAGGTATATTCATGATTATTTATATCAAATCTATCATATCAAATTAGTTAAGTATATTATGTTTTCAACACACTATCTACCTAGCATATATCCTAAAGAATATCATATATTTTTCTGATTTTGTTTACTGCAGTCGATCAATGATCATATACTTTTATTTCTTCCAAAACTTGCGTTTAGGTCCTGTAATCCCCTTAAGCGTGGAAAGAAGTTAGAACTGCATCTATTCTTAAGTGTACATTAATATAGGATTCGACGTGTCGACGATAAATAAATGTAAAAATAGGCTTTCGTAAATTATATAAAAGGTAGTATGCAGTAGGTTATTGTGGTGTATGTTGTAAGCGTGCTGGTTTGTAAGGAACAGTACGCGCCACGGATGTTTGTGTCTGAGAATTTAACTGCGTGTAGTCTTTTTGTGTTAATTATTTCGGAGATTGGAGGAATTCCCAAAAATGTCAGAAAGAACGGTAAGACTCGTCGAATCGAATGCACAACCTTCTTCTTTTTTTTCCAAGTCCCTATTAAATGAGAAACTGATCTGCGATTGTCTGCACAAACACAAAAATCCTTGGTGCGTACTGCAGTGTTCTTTGAAATTAAAGTTAGAAGTAGTAATTACCTACTGTGAACTGTGGTCGTATTCCTGATTGCCGTCATCAATTTTTAAGTTTCACTGCATGATTTTCATTTCAGAGTATAATTTCTGTTAAATCAGTTATTTCCGATTTATGGTTATAGAGGCAATGTCGGGGTGCCAATCAAAATACATGTGACTCAGGCTGGCTGGACAAATCTTCAAAATTGCTCGCTTTTAACTAGGTCAATAGGGCACATTATGTGACGGCTAAACACCCTTATTTCAGAATTTGTAACGCTACAGAATCTTAGATAATCGATCGAAAACGTGTCCAGCCATCTTGAAAAACCACTTTTCGCTGGTCTCTCAATCTCGGTAACGGAAGTGATTTTGACGACTTTTTGCATATCAACGGGCGTTACATAAAATTGTAACAGGCATCGAGCTAAAAGCTTTGTGGTACGTACAGCGGTTTAGTAGAAAAATGCAAAAATCTGTGTCCAGCCAGCTTGATTTTACGTATAAAACTTTTGGCTGGCACTTCCGAATCTCAATAACGGGAGCGTTTTCGAATATGGTTACTTTACTAACATTTAGTAACGCAATGTGTAACAGTAATAACGTTTGATTTATGGCGTCACATGTAAGGGTTTACGAGAAATCAATAAAAACTTAATGTCCAGCCAGCCTGAAATCAAGCTGGCTGGACACATGTATCTCCGCTGCCTGATGATCTACGACCTTCGAAATGTGTTCAAAATTTTGTACCGGGGACGATAATGATAACCTGAATTTGTAACGGAGAAACTTTGCGTAGTTTCAAAGATATTGATCATTTAAATTTTCCCATACAAACTGCCATTAATATTGTGAGGTGACCATAATTTTTACATAAATAAAGGATTTCTTTTTAATCGACGAATCGGCCGGTAGCAGCCACGCCTGTTTTGTATTTGATTTTCCCGTGGGAATAAAAGGTTTTCCTGCAGTAAAAAGCGTAAGTATGTGTTAATTCAAAATAATTATTGACTACTTACCAGCGCTGCAAAAGAGAGCCCACTTGTATTTCGCGTTTAGTTCATTATCTTAGGTAACTGAAAATGAGAAGTAAACTCTACAGTCGGCATTGTATGTACTTTTCGAAGTGTCATCACTAAACAGAGTAAGACAACTATTAATTAATCTGCGGTAGACAACATAAATAAGAGTTAAGATTCCACCAGTTGTCCTAGTAGTACCAACTTTAAGCAATAGATAGAGACACCAACATCAGCTATTATGGAAGTAAGTATTACATTCCGTTCACAGTTATTTTGTCCCCCGACGTACTACATTTTTTACGCAATTTATTGATTTCAAATTTTGAAATCGATATTGTTTATTTAATTATTATTCTGATAATTAAATAAACAATACCCAGCTGCAACTTCATAACATTCAATCACTACTAACCCATTTCTATGAATTACCAGCAAGAGCGATTTTAGCGCTCATGAGTGCGATTCGGAACGCGGCCATGATGAGACTTGCTTTGTGTGTAATCTGTGTGTGTGACTTGTGTGTAACTGACCGTTATAAACTTTCAGATAAGTACTGTCTTTTTATACAACTGTTGTTTTGTTAATAGGTAATGTGCCCTTGGTAACTAACGTGAATTACAATGTTTTTTTGCAAAAGTTGTTAGTTTTTACGATTTGTGTCGTCAGTTGGATGTATGCGCCCTGTTTTATTTATTTAAGTATTAGGTACACCGGCAGAACACGTTATTACGAACGTTGATCAAAACCTTATCCTAAAGAGTAAAGACATGTGGTCTATTTGGGGTGACACAATACCTGAAGGCCAATTCTCGTAATTTAAAACGTTCAAAATCTAGTCACAGTCTCATCTCGGCGACAAAAAAATGTCAAAAACTTGTCAAAATGAAGGGAAACTAGAGATATTTTTGACGGATTGACACTGAGATCAGACTGTGAACTACAGTTGTTCGTATTAGTATCACCAATACACGGATTTTCGTCCATTAAAGAAAACACCTTAAAATATACTTAGTCCTACAAAACCTACAAGATTGGTAACCCTACTGCAGTGTTTATATGAAAACATTTTAATGATCAATATCTTTGAAACTACGCAAAGTTTCTCCGTTACAAATTCAGGTTATCATTATCGTCCCCGGTACAAAATTTTGAACACATTTCGAAGGTCGTAGATCATCAGGCAGCGGAGATACATGTGTCCAGCCAGCTTGATTTCAGGCTGGCTGGACATTAAGTTTTTATTGATTTCTCGTAAACACTTACATGTGACGCCATAAATCAAACGTTATTACTGTTACACATTGCGTTACTAAATGTTAGTAAAGTAACCATATTCGAAAACGCTCCCGTTATTGAGATTCGGAAGTGCCAGCCAAAAGTTTTATACGTAAAATCAAGCTGGCTGGACACAGATTTTTGCATTTTTCTACTAAACCGCTGTACGTACCACAAAGCTTTTAGCTCGATGCCTGTTACAATTTTATGTAACGCCCGTTGATATGCAAAAAGTCGTCAAAATCACTTCCGTTACCGAGATTGAGAGACCAGCGAAAAGTGGTTTTTCAAGATGGCTGGACACGTTTTCGATCGATTATCTAAGATTCTGTAGCGTTACAAATTCTGAAATAAGGGTGTTTAGCCGTCACATAAAGTGCCCTATTGACCTAGTTAAAAGCGAGCAATTTTGAAGATTTGTCCAGCCAGCCTGAGTCACATCAAAATACGATCAGATGAATGGATTTATACAATCATACATTATAAGAACTTGTACATTTAATCAAAAATTGCTCATAAAATAAGCAACATTTTATTATAATATTTAATTTAAGTAGGTAAATGGAAAATAATTGTATCTTTTAACAATAAAACTATTTTATAACTTGTGATATCGTGTTTAATTTAATATCTAAATAACAGAAAGTGAGAGAAGTGCAATCTAACACTAAATTGTAATTGATTAAAATATATTCACAACCATACCCAAAATATTATTTATTAGATAATAAATCAATACAAAAGATCAATAACAATGGTATCTATGTCATTAAAAATGTTGAGCTCAAAGCGTTTACAAGTCCAATTTTTAGCAAAAGCTAATATTAGAAAATTGCTGGCAAATCTGTAATTGGTAATACCTGTCCTGCAGTTTCATAGTATGAAATGTTTTTTAAACTTAAAATTTTTTTAAACTTAAACTTAAAAATTGATGACGGCAATCAGGAATACGACCACAGTTCACAGTAATTACTACTTCTAACTTTCAGAACCAACCCGCATAACTATAAATTCTGCTACATGTATTGATAATGTTTTTTGTTGCTGCGACTACTTAGATAAAGCCATAGTAAACTATCTCCCTTCTGATCACAGCGGTCAAACCGTTACGTTCAGGTCCAATATACCATTACAAAAAATTCAGATACAAACTAGACAAATAACACCAAGCAATCTAAATAGATTTAATAATAACTTAATTAGTAAGTTAAGTGTACCAGGCCATATAAAAAACAATGTAAATGAATTATATGAGGAGTTCTTTTCGATAGTGCGCACCGAGTTCAATAACACTTTAAAAAAGAAAACTAAAACTATTTGCCCAAATTTTTTATTCAGTGACTGGGCAACTAAGGGTATTAGGAAAAGTAGAGAAAAATTGTTTGAGCTGTATGGCCTTAAGCCTTATATTAACTCTGAAACTTTTAATAAATACGTTGCTACCTACTCTAAAACTTTTAAAAATACGTGCAAGGTAGCTAAAGCCTTGTATATTAGTAACAAGATAAAATCAGCCGAAAATAAAATAAAGACGGTTTGGAAAATTATAAATGACGAGACTAACCGGAATAAAAAATATAATAATGATTTCACACTAGAGACTTCGCGTGGTCTCATAAGCACTAACAAAGAAGTTGCTCAAGAATTTGTAATTTTTTTTACCAGTATCCCACATAAAACTACTGAAATCTTAAATTCCTCGCCCTTGCGTTCTATTGATTTATTAAGATCAAACGTATCATCCTGCCAGATTGAATTTAAATTCAAGCATATAAACCCCATAATAGTAATAAAAGCTTTCAAGCAAATCAAGGTCAAACTAACCGAAGATCTATGGGGAATGTCTATCAAAGTTTGTACCTCCATTATTGAGACTTTAGCGCCGTACTTAGCCTTAATATTTAATTTGTGTGTGGATCAAGGAGTCTTTCCGGATTTAATGAAATACAGTAAGGTAATACCACTTTTCAAATCGGGGGACAGTAAAGATGCCAATAATTATAGACCCGTATCCGTGTTACCGGTTTTCAGCAAGGTGTTTGAAAAGGTGATGCTGAACCAAATGCTCAATCATTTTAACACCAATAAAATATTACACGACCAACAGTATGGTTTCACCAAGGGACGTTGTACGACTGATGCCGGTGTCACCTTATTAAAACACATATTCACGGCGTGGGAAGAGTCCCAAGACGCCATAGGAATTTTTTGTGACCTCTCCAAGGCTTTTGATTGCGTCGACCACGAAACCTTACTCTTAAAACTTGAGCATTACGGTCTTGGAAAACTTGCGCTCAGTTTAGTAAAATCTTATTTAAATGATAGACAACAGCAAGTTCAAATAAATGGTGTTAACTCACTCGGTTTAAAAGTAAAAATGGGTGTACCACAAGGCTCGATATTAGGTCCTTTCCTTTTTTTAGTATATATTAATGATCTACCCCATTTGTTAAAAACCCGACCACAAATGGTGTTATTTGCTGACGATACTTCCTTGATTTTTAAAATTAATAGACGTGCATCAAATCTTGACGACGTAAATAACGCCCTACTGCAGATCCAAAATTGGTTCACTGCTAATAATTTAGTATTAAATGGGAAAAAAACGAAGTGCATAAGATTTTCTTTACCAAATGTTAAAAGTAGTAATTGTGAGATAGTATTGAATCAAGAGAAACTAGAATTCGTCGATGAAACTGTTTTCCTGGGGATCACGCTCGACTCAAGGCTTCAATGGGGTCCTCATTTAACATCCCTTGCAGGACGGCTAAGTTCAGCAGCATATGCTGTGAGAAAAATCCGTCAATTTACTGATGTTGATACCGCGAGACTGGTCTATTTTAGTTACTTTCATAGTATTATGTCGTACGGTATTTTACTATGGGGACGGGCTGCAGACATCGAGTCTATTTTTATTCTGCAGAAAAGAGCTATCAGAGCCATATATAATCTCCGCAGGCGTGACTCTCTAAGGGAACTGTTTAAAGATATTAACATCATGACGGTACCTTGTCAATATATCTATGAAAATATCATGTACGTAAGGAAAAATCTACATCTTTTTAGTAAAAGAGGTGAAAGACACAATTATATCACTAGAAATAGGGACCAATTAGTTCAACCAGGTTTCAGGCTGGCTAAAGTAGACTCATCTTTCATGGGCTACTGTTTAAAATGTTACAATAAAATACCTACCCACATACTTCAACTAAATGAAAAGAAATTTAAATCTTGTATAAAACGCACACTATGCAGCCAAGCATATTATAAATTAGGGGATTACATCACTGATAAGAATGCTTGGCTAAATGCTGGTCCTGCTCCATAAGGACGCACAAATAAATTGATTATAGCATTGGAAAATACTGTTGGAGCTGCTGAAGATTTTAAAATACTATTATTGCATTATATAAAGTCAATCTCCTAGTATTGTATAATTGCATAGCACATGTGTGAGTACTATGTACATACTATAAAGCTACCATTTACTGGGTACGTCTTTCATTGACTTGAATGTGCTCTGGCAGCTGAGAGTATGTCATGCTCACTCAAATGTCTCTCTGATGGTGGCGCGTGTGTTGGATCATTTAGCTCCCTTCAAAATGGTTGAGCTGAATGGTGCTAATACATGCGTCATGTTCGTGAACGGGCGCCGTCAGTGGGGACTGGTCATCTCTTTGCTGCCATGGCTTATTTTAATTTAATTTAATATTTGAATTGCTTTTTTTCTCGACTTATCATTATGGACGCTTTTAACGTTCTGCATCGTTCTCACATACATAATTTTTAACATGAATGATGTAATCAAGACTTTGTAAACATATTATTTTGATTTAAAAGAGTGTCCATGGAGTTTCTTGCCCGTTCTTCTCCATAGGTACCTACGCTTTGGAATGGGCAACTAGCTTCATTTTACTGACTGACCGACCCTTGACAATTCAAAAGTGCCTGTAATTGGTTTAATTGAAATAAATGCTTTGAGTTTGAGTTTGAGTTTTGAGTTTTGGGTCTAATACGGGACTGACGAACATCTAAAATAAGGCTTTCCTAATATGACACAATATTTTATGGTGACTATTTCAAAATGGACGGCTGCTATGTGTGTATAAATCGGAGAAGCTGATGTGCTTTATGAAATCTTTAGGTATAATTATTTTAGAATATATTATTATATCTAATAGGACTTGTAATAGAATAAAAACCTATATGATTTCTTTGGGTCACCGGTGGTTTCATCTAATGCTCATTCGGTGGTCCCTTGCTACATCTTAACAAAGCTAATACCTATGAGTTCTTATAAAGCTAATTCGTGTTTAAAGTCAATTCCATTTCGAGATCAAAAGATTGATCATCATTATTATCTTATTCTAAACCTACTTAAAATTATCATACTACATAATGATAAGAAACTTCCATAAGAATGAAAATTATTTAATCTAAATTGCCATTTGCGAACTCAAAGGATAATTGATTGCACTAGGTACTTACTGATGTTCACCGAAAGTGTACTGAGCACAGACATAGATCTACATAGATAACGCAATTATTACGATTTGTATTGAAACCAAGCGTGCCGACTTTTTTATACCTACTGTGACGTCACAGCTGCAATTTAGTGACGGGACATCCAAACCGATTCAAAGCCATCGATGCCGCCGATGCCCCTTCGCCCCGCTACGATTCAACTGAAGCTGCCACCGTGATCGTCTCGCTCATACTCATATATTTTATATCTGTTGTCCCGCTCGCTCTCACAGCAATCGTCAGTACGCCGAGTTGTTTAAAAGTGAGCAGTCGCGTCGCGCTTTAGAGCAATTTCATTCTACATTTTGGATACTTTCGCATAATCTCAAGTAAGTTTACTAAAATATATTTGTTGATATTTCTTTGAAACACAAAGCATTAGTATAGACATGCATGATTAAGATAAGAAACAGTAGTTTAGATAACCTAAAAATTACAAATCGATTAATATGAATGACATCGATTTTCAGACAGACGAATGATATAGACAGACGAATGATACATATACAGACGAATGATATATTTGAATGGGAGAGTTTCGAGGAATTACCAGTCCACATCTTACATGGCGTTTCATCTTTGAGGTAGCCAACTTTTTTCACATATTGAGGCAAAGGATCCTATGAATAAAGCAAATTGGTCAAGCTGGATGTTTGTTGCACAGATATATGTAGTTTGTTGTATAAGCGTGAGTAGATGAGTACAAATAATAGTACTGTGTTTAGTCGGGAACCAGTCTTTCCGTCCCGTGGCCGCAATCCATTTTTCTTTTATGATTGGATCATGTGGGAAACTAAAAAAAAATATTTTTAAATGCAATAGAAAATAAACACATTAAATATATAAAAATAGTCGTATAATGTTGAAAGGATAGACAAAAACACACTAAATACATCAACCCTAAAAAAAATATCCTCCTTTTTATAGCAGTCCTGTAAAATTAGGTCATGCATATGAGCTTGTTATATCTACTAAATTGGCTTTCTTTATATCATTCGTCAGTCCGATATCGATTAAAATCGATTATTGATATATGTTGTAGAACGAACAGCACTAGTTGCTACAATTGACAGACGAATGACAAATTGCCTGTATCACGAAGTCGAAGCGATGCGCGACAGTATCGCTTGTGCGATATTCATCGTCTCCTAACACACAACGTCAGATCAAATGTCCAAAGCAAACGCGGCAATGTAATGTGAATAAAGTTTACTTAACGGTAATTTATAGTTAGGAATATTCTGGAACGACACGCAGCTTGGAATACTTAAAAATAGTTTTAATATGAATTTACGCATAATATAATTTTAAAATAACTTACCTGTGATAGGAAATATGTTCCTGCCTTTGGGTGTTCGAAATTTTTGGGCTATTGCAGTTAATTATCACGCAACGAGGCATTTGTTTAGTTTTTTGCGGACGTTCGGCTGCAACAACGGACGCGCGGGACTGAAGTTAGCGGCGACCAACCTCGACGCTTGGCCGGGGTTCAGACACGCGAAGTGCATGCATTTGCGTTATCTATGTAGATCTATGTCTGTGGTACTGAGTCTACGTGCGTAAAGATGTCGCGGTGGGATTTTTCGCGCACTGGATCTTCAACGCACTGCTTAGCGCCGAGAGTTAAAAATCCAACAGTGCGTTTTTTCGACGCGTTGAGATGCATGCACACTGTTGAATTATCAATTATTGGTTCAACGCCGAGAGTTTAAAATCCAGTGCGCGATTAACATATCGCCGCGATATTTTTATTTCCGTGCGAACGTCCACCACGTTCGCACGGAAATAAAAATATGAACACTGAAATGAACTGGTGACCTCACGATCACCATGTCCTTTGGTTTTTGCGCGTTTCAATCACACAAATCTTTGTGTTTACATATAGGTAGGTAGGTAGGTAGGGGCATGTAGGGGTTGTAACAATGTATACAGTGTCTCCGTTTCAATTAATTGATGGAGTCACCCACCTTTAATTCATTTTGTTTCAGAATACATAATATTGTCTTGAATATTATTCAGTATCCTGTGTGTAATTTAACTCCTAACTAGGTAAATAAACACAAAATAAATGACTAGAGTAAGTAACAGTAAATTTGTACGAAAACCTTATTCCTTATAAACTACCTCATAAAAAGCTTTAGCGATGTAGCATTATTATTATTTGAATGTTGTTAACACTGAAAGGCCCCATTTCAAGCATTAAAACCTTAACATGATCATTTAAATACTAAGGGCTCTATTTAATAAGTAATAACGCTGATATTTTCACTACCTACTATAAATATTAATTTGCTAAAAGATCTCGTCATTACGACGTTTATTATAAGGCAGTAATTAGTAAATATATTTTGAACTAGGTATTTGTGATAATTATTATATTTTTATATGGAATGCATTATTATAGTTTGTATCTCACAATTGATATGTTGATAAATAAATTATATTAATTTAAAACCATCAATCTGTAGCTGATACGGAAATGATATGTCCAGGATAATAGTAACAATTACTTAAGTCCAAGGGTAAAAATTTGAGAATAAAATCGTTCCTACAAAATAATATCCAATGAAATAATACTGTATCATTCGCGATTGGAAGTCTGGCATCCTTCTGGAGATTAAAAATGTTTTCCACTTGCTGTACATATTGTCAACACCCTCCAAATTAGCTATAGACAAATGATGAGAAGGGATTCTTTTTCCTATTCCAATACGTCGGAAATGCTCATTGATGGTATTCTGGTCTGATGTTGGTGTAGGACCAACATTCATTTTACTAGAACATATCCAATACAATATTGGACTAGCTGATGCCAAGAGTCTAGTTGACACTTGGATATGTACAAAAATTATGCAAAATATACACAAAAACAAGATATGGACTACATACACAAACATTGTAGGATCATTGGCCCCAAAACATTTAGAATATTGCTTTGGCCTGTAAGGCATCTTATTTGAATATCCAATAACACTAGTTTTCAATCCAAGTCTAAAACACAGCCTTATGTTACACAGTACATAAGACAAACAATGGTACATCAACAACAAAATGATAGGAGCAGCGAGAATAAAGTTAGGAATTTGTTTTAATTTATAATACCTGAAGAAACCAACATTCCAGTAATTACTTTGAATATAGGTATATGATAACGGCAAACTGTTGTTACACCATGGACTTTCAGCACTGCCCGGCAATATGTATTCTGTATTTGATAAAAAATCAGGTAAGTTATGTTCACTAAGTACACAATATTTAAAGTAATTATATGTTTGAACTAAAAGAAACGGTAACAGTGCTATGATCACAGTCAAGAAGAGCGACACAAATGATGTGAACAATGGTAACAACAAGAATGGCAATATTAACTTATGTTTTAAAGTCCTATATTTGTACACAATTTCAGGTAAAGTTCTTTCTACAACATTTTTAAAGCTTGCATAGAATATGAACCCTAAATTAACAGAGCCATTGGATCGAGTGATCATTGAAAATCCTGCTGGCAGGCCACTCAATATATCAATATTAGCAAATCTTAGTGTCTCACTTTCTGTACACTTGAACATCGTATAGAAGGACATCCATGCAAATAGTGATTCTGAGTATGGTGCTGAAAAGAATATACTTGCCGGGTTGATACAGTACAATATTGCAGATTTATAGGCTCTACATTCACTTCGCAAAATTCTTAAGCTCAGTCTGTGCAATATATCAGCTGATTTGATAAACATTATAAAATTTAAAAGGGTTGCAGAAACCAACAGTGTGCTGTGGAAGTTTAAAAATGTTCCAAATAAACTATTGAGTCCATAAGCAACATATCTTACAACTAATGGAAACAGTGGGAAGAATGCTAAGCAATTTTCGTAGGTATAACCATACTGGGCAATATGTATAAAGTATTGAGCATCCCATCTCTTCATGCCCCCCAATAACTTATCCACGACGATGTCGGCGTGCGTTTTACGCAAGTTTGGGTCTTCAGGGCTTATGAATACGTTAGCGTCGTGATCCGGTATGATAAGGTTTGATATTGCTTGTAAGATAATTAGGATAACTCTTGTACTAAATGCAAACCATAAAATTTTTTGCCGTGGGGAATACATCTGAAACATGAAATACAACATATTTAAAGCAATTTCTAAACTATACAAGTATAATGGTTGCATTAAAATTAACAATTACCTTATAGGACTTGCTGTTTCATATATAGTTACACATATTTCAATCAATATTATTGTCAATAATGCAAGAAATTCATTACAATAAAACGTCCACCGCGAAGCGATTGTACAATGACATTGACAGTTTCAACGTTATCAATGCTTGACATGTGTCACTGATAACGGGAAAATATCTATGATTTTACCAATCCATGTAAGTAGTAAGTACTGTAAGTAATTTAAATAATCACACTGAAAACTTATCCCGGTCAATTTTCAAGCTCGCTCTTCAATGAAAACTTAACGTATACACGACTAATATCGAGCTTTTGCAGTTTTAGGTGAACTCGCATTGTATAGGCTTTTCGTATTTCAGGGCCAGTCCTATTGTAGAATATACAGAAGGGTACTTCTTAGTCTGTGATATACAGGATGGTCAAAAAGTCGTGGATCAAACGAAATAGGGAAATAAAGGAGGTCATTTCCAACACCTAAGTAAGAAATTAATTTTGGTAATGCTTCAAAATTTTTGGAAAAAATTTATTGCTCTTGAAAGGTACCCAGAGCCGCAATAGAACTGTTGTAATGCTGATACATTATCTAGTAATAATAGAACATCGTTTGTTTTATATCACATATTTTTTTAACTAGTCTTAATTTTAAAAGAACTGTATACAAAAATATTCATAACTTTTAGAGCAATTGAATTATGGCCATGCTGTAGAAAGATTTTTTGTTGGAAAGGACCTCCTTTGAAATAATTTCCCTATTTCGTTTGATCCACAACTTTTTGACCAGCCTGTATAGTCCCCGTATATCGGCCAATCTCAACACAGATCAGGCGCAGGACCACCGGCTTTACGTGGTTTCCGAGGCACGGGGGTATCACACCACCAACTTCCATTCTCCAAGCAAACCTTAATGCAAAAACCCATTGACCAGGACCCCACGCTCAGAGCAGTCGCGCTTGCAACCATGACCAACGGGGCAGTTTATTGTAGAATTTAATGTGTATGTTTATCATAAATCTACGTGTTGCTGGAAGCATGCATGCAGTGTGTGTGCAACATGATATCTCATTTTATGTTTACCATGAATGTGACGCTTTTGAAAGTAGACATTTGCCCTGCAGTGTTACACGGTACACCACAGGCTTTAAATTCGACGATCGACGCATTATCTGCTATACTGATTGACGCTTAGGCATAATCAGCCTATAATGTTCCCATTTCTGGGGCACCGGCTTCCTCCTTGTTAGAAGGAAGGAGCTGCCGGTAATCCACCACGCGCGACCGGTGCGGGTTGGTGATGTTCCATTTCGTTTTTTTCATGTTTTCCTTCGTCGTTTTGAGAGCAGTGGTGATGAAATAAATACCTTGCACAAAGTTAATGCACGCCTGCTTGGGTTCGAACACACGACAAGCCGAAAGTCATTATTGCAGATTGCATACCGCATTTCACTATAATATTGTGATTTTTGGACCTCGTTTGGCACAGCTGAACACATTTGGAAGATTTTTTTATAATCTAATGTTTTTTCTCCGGGTACGGATGCGAAGGAAACCGCAGATAACAGCTTGAGCTAAGTAATGCACAAAAATATAAAAAGGAGCAAATAAAACGATGGTTTTTAAGTTTATTTATAATAATTGCATTCTGTCACGTTATAATATTATTACACCCAGATTCATACGATATTAAACAATTCTAGCAGTCTAGAACACACCACAGAGCACACGCCTATTTTATTTATTGATTTAAATATGAATTTCAAAAGCTGACGCATTTATCTATGCGTTGTTTGGCAAGAATTTGGAAACGAAATATAGTGTCAACAAGCATGAAAGCTAGCAAGAAACTGAACTATGTATTATATTCACAGCTCAATTTTCGTTATGTCCAGAAAATTAAGCCAATGAATGCTTTTATTTCCTCCATGCATAAATTTTAAAAGATATGTTCACGATAAATAAAGGTGCGCCTATGACCAATGCCTCTCTATACAAGAAATAGTTCACTTAAGTGATTCACCACTTCTGTGTAATTTTAACACATTCCCCTACAAAACTGAGCAACATTAGTAGTACTCTTTCATACTTTTTACAACTTAAATTTAATTACCTATAAAACCACTACAATAGGCTACAAAAGAAAAGTAAATATAAAAGTATTTTTACCACCACAAAATAATAGATAAAAATATATTTTACATGGCTACAAACAAAACGAAACCGGACGAAACATAGGTATCATATTATATAATTGAGATACATAAAAAGAAAACAATATATTTTTGTTTTTTGTTATATATTGATATATTTTTGTCCATATTCAACCAATATTCAGTTTAACCTGGCATAATGCAAAATAATCAGTCAACCTTATATACCCCTTTGAATTGTGACTAACGTAAAAATTGTGAAGAAACTTTTAAAATTATACAAAAAAAATATTAAATTTCCATTACTCATAATTCATAAACGATAACGTTTATTGCATGAAAGTGCGTTTCTTCCACATATTTTTTCAAAGCAAATCTATTTACATAAACCTATTATTTACGTAATTCTATGCAAGTGAGTTCACATCGATAACGTAGAGTATAACAAGAATACATTAAATTAAATTATAGAAATACCATTTATATTTCTATACAGTAGTGCAATAAAAAAAAACTGACGATTTTAATCAGGAATTCTAGTGTTTTTATTACTTAAAGTATAAACAACAATTTTGCATATTGCCTAAAAACAAGAAGGAATGAATTTTTATTACTTATTACAATTATTTAAAGGGAAACTGAGACGTGCGTAACGACAGACACGGTCATAAAATGGAAGGGTGTTACAAATCGTTGTCGCTAGCTCATCCTTACTTACACCATTGCATCAAAGAGTAAATAAGTGCTAGTGTGTCTATAAAATGACGTTATTCAAAATGTTTGTATGTTTTCATTATTCACTAAGTGTTATCAATATAATAACTATTGAAATTACTTTTTCAATAAATATGAAGGTGAGTTTAAGCGTAATTTCAATATTTATTATCAGTAGTAAAACACACGTATTTCGAATCCTGCCATTTTAGAATAAGTAATTTGAATACATCGCTCACACAATTTTTATACCGAAACCCTAAACAACATAAATATCTGACTATAGTTTTGTTACAAACGCACGCGGTCCAATAAACTAACTTAGCAGATATCGTCACTCGTGCTTATAGGATTGATGCACTGAATATCACAAAACATTCCACTCTATGATTAGGTAAAACAGGAGGGCCAAACCGCTGTTAAATCTGAAGTAATAAATAATACTTGTTTATAATATATATTTTTTTAATTGCCTTGTATTTTTTGAAAATTGTGAGACACCATTTTTTAAAGGGCCTCAGCCTTTTTTATCCTAAAAATATAGTATCACGACATCTAACAAACCACACGTGATCACAAGTGACGAAGCGTTGAACAATAACTGTGATACATGAACAAAACGAACTTCATTTATAATTTGTTCGATAATTTCAACCGTAGTTGGTGGTTTGTTTGTAACAAAATTACAGTAGTGTCAGTATGGTGTAAGCAAATCGTAGCCGCAGTAGTGGACGTCTAAGTTCTAAGCGCGCGAGTGTTAGCTCATGGACAACTGGCCGAGGGCTAGTAGCCTCTCCACCGCTGCATTCACGTCGCCGAACGTCGCGATCAGTGCTGAAAATAAGTAACATAAAATATGATTTCCGAGAAATGATACTAGAATTTAATTAGGTAAGTATCGCATTTTTTTTTAAAACAACGGATATTTTATTCGTTATTTCAGTGGGTCCCGTTGTAACAGATGTTTTTACATATTCATGAGTACTTTTACACCTAAATTATGCCCATGAATTCATTGTCGACCTATACAGAGTGGCAATCTGAGACGAGACATTAAAACTGCTAAAAATAACTCCAAAAGTTGGGTATGGACGGTATGGTTTATGGAGCCCTAAGAATATTTCCTGTAAGTAGCAATGATTATTGAAGCCATATATCAAAACCATCCTGTATTGTTAGTAGCGATACGAGAAAAGAAGTCAATTTCTTTGGTGTCTGCTTACCTTGCAAGTTAGCATCCCGGTTGAGAAAGCCCATAGCAGTGAGTTGTTCAAGTTGCTGCGAGTAGCGTTGTTCCGGTGGCTGCGATGAATTCGTCTGGTTATTCGCCATAGCAGACATCATCCGCTGCATGAACTGTGTACCAAATATTAAGAATTTACATGGTGCAGTCAATACTACGGATATATCGAAATATATTACTATATTAACATTACATCTTTCTACATGAGACCTTTTAAGTACCTGCATACTGTCAGATTAAAAAAATGATGAGTGCAGTAATAAATAACCTATTTTATACTCTACTTACAGCTCTATCAATGACGAAACAAATGGGTATGAAATCAACGAAATAACAAAGATTTTTAAGGATGGAAGAAGAAATGGGAGGGTACAGGAAACTTTAATTTTTGTTTTGCGCCAGTACAAACTAAAAAATAATGGCTAAGTGGCAACAAGTGACTTGTATTTAGGAAAACTATCATGAAGCCATTTTTAAATGTACCCTTCAAATGAAATCGATACTGTTATATAATCCGTTGGTTTAGATACTTAACTAGAGGTAAACAAAAAAAAAACACGTGATTCATGGGTTCTAAACCTTTTGTTACAAATTTTAAAATAATTTTATTTATTGAACAGGCTACAAGCATAAATACTGAAATTTCACCAAAGCATATTCACACGCACTTTTAATAAGTTTTATTTTATAATATAATTTGGCGTTTTAAATGAAAACGTAAAAAGTTTCACATGATAACCGGCAATGTTTTGAGTGAATTTATACTAAACAAAAGTAACCAACTAAATGTAATACCTGTCACTTCAGTTTAGCAACGCTATCTAATTTGTTGCATTTTTTTAAAGGTTTAGAGAACCAGTCTTTTTGGGCCCTTTACAATAGACAGATTACAAAATATTATATTATTATTATAAATCTAAAAAAAAAATTGTGCCTAAGCAGTTACATCTATGAAGAATAGTTTAAGAGCCATTTCACGTTTTCGCGCGAATTTCTAAGATTTTAGTCGCCTAATTTACCGTCTTAGGTAATACCCTGACATTGTTGAATACATGTAAAAAAAAGACCAATCTTTCGTATTGATACTTCATGTAACACATTTACAAAAACTTATTTGTTTTCTTTGTGGTGATTAATCTCCCACAACTAGTTTACTGAAAAAACATCGCAGAGTCAATTTCAGATTCCTATATCTATCATTAGTATTTATAAATTTGACAAAAGAAAATACATTAAGCATCAGACATATAGTTTTGTCGACACATAATGTAATAGAATATCGATTACCAATAACATTAATTAGTAAAAAAATAAAGTCTTAGGGCAATTTTTACGTTTTATATCGCTATCTTATCGCGATTTTTTGGTTTAAATAAAGCGTAATTACAGTAAAAAAATTATGTCAAAATAAACTATGATCTTTAACTAAACTAATTCTAAAGTTTTATTAAAATCCTTTCATTTAATTAGACATAATATTGTTATTGACATCACTCTAAACTATAATAAATTACAATGCATAAGCGGACATCGATTAGTACGGCGCGAGCGCTCATCGACGAAGGACCTGTGCCATTTTTTCCCGCGTCCCGATTGTCGAGCGCACGTATCGTGAACGCATTATTATACTACGAGTACAACATTTTGATCCTCTTCGTATTTTTTGAAAAAATGCTTCCGAAATTGACTCGGTTTTACCAAGATTGCGTATTGCCAGAAATCATAGACCCTAGAAAGGCAAGATCAATGCCTTTACGACAAATATTTATATAGAGTACTCGTAAATTATAGTCATTATTACTTCACAATAATGTCTGATTGTTTATCTGTTAATTTTTATTATACGCTAGTATTGCAGGAGAGGGGTCCGTGGCTAAATAATAACAGCCGCACAGGTCGGTCGATCAGGTTAAGCTACGCTTGCCGCGGTTGGTCTGTGGATGGGTAACCATCTTTACATACTGAGACCCCTCCGTGCCTCGGAAAGCACGTTAAGCCGTTGGTCCCAGCTGTCATTCGTGGATCTTTGACAGTCGTTACGGGTAGTCAGAAGCCCTAAAGTCTGACAACCAGTCTTACCAAGGGGTATCGTATTACCCAGTAACTGGGTTGTGGAGGTCAGATAGGCAGTCGCTCCATGTAAAATACTGGTATTCAGCTGCATCCGGTTAGACTGGAAGCCGACCCCAACATAGTTGGGAAAAGGCTAGGCAGATGATGATGACGCTAGTATTGCATACAATTAAGTATTCGTAACTGAACAGACAGCTATGGTGCTGGGGAGTTTGTTCCGCCACTTCTTCTCACCAGCGAAAGCACTAGACAGTGGTGAAGGGCGGGCGTTTTTAGGGGACTGTCTTTTGTAAATTTTGACGTTCGAAGTGCTGATTCTCAGCCTAGTTTGAATAAATGACTTTTGATTTTGACATATTTGTTCTTTTTTTATTAGTCTAGAAAGAAAGCTTTAGTAGACTGAATAAATAAAATAACTTTTTTTATAAGTCTAATCTAACAAAGGTGTATTACGCTCTTAACGGCTCAAGATTGTTTAGTCCGTGTCGACACTCGCGCTACACTGTTTGCATTGTGTATGTGTGGATAGCTACGCACACATACAAAATGCTGCCATCTTTTACCTAAACTCGAGCGTCAAACATTTGTGAAATGGCTCTTAAGAATAAATGATAAAGTCTAACACACTCACGAAAGAGGAAACCATCGTAAAAATCTAAAATAAATTTAATTCGTGGGTAACGTATTTTAAAAAGAAAGTGTCATCTATAAATAACCCTTTTTACGATTTGTTTACCTTTAGTTATTTCCTAGACCAATGGAGTATAGCAACTCACTCAAAAATAAAAGGTATTATGTACCACATCGACGTGCGGGCGGTGAGCGTTCGACTACGACGGCGGCGGCACATATAGACAAAGTATTTTATGTCTACCTTGTTAGTGGTTTCACTGGAGTTGCGAGCAATTTACTCATAACTTGTTGTGAAACCACTCTTTAATGTTTTTAGTACTGTAATCATAATATGGTTTCTTTATATCTAAGAAATTATGGCCCTAATGCAGTCTTAAAAAAAAAAACAAAGTTTTGCAAATCTATGGTTGTGCTTTGATATATAGATAGATTTGTAAAACACTTATTTACATTTTTTTTATTATTGAGATTCTTAAGTCTGTATGACAAAGAAATATTTAAAAAAGTTTTTGTAACTGTGAAATGCTGTATAAATCTGAAAATGGTACTAGACTTTTAGCCAGTCTCTAGGCCTCCCCTATTAGTTAGTCATAATCATAAGAATCATCATTATTATCATTTTTTAATCATGTATTTTCAGCGTGTTTACCTATGTTTACGAGCTATTGACGCAACTTCCAGCTGTCACCGTATGCCAATCAAATATGTATTAAGTATTAATAATCCATTTATTTCAGGCGACATAGGCCCATAGATAAATATTTTATCCAAAAGATACATCATTTTATTAAAAACAAACTTGTATTAATAAATAGAAGGACAGGATCAGTGCCAGTATTGTCATGACGTTCAAAAATATTTCAACGTAATTTATAATCTGCATTACCTGCGTGAAGAGCTCTGGGTTCTGTGGCTGGCGAGGCGCGGCGCCTGAGGCCGGCGCGGGCACAGGCGCAGGCGGCGCGGGCGTCGCGGGCGGCGCGGCCGTGGCTGCGCCCACGCCCATGCCCAGGCTGCCCACAAGCGTGGGCGCGGCGCTGCGTAGTTGCTCCAGGCCTTGCTGGATCTGCAGCAGCGCGTTCAGGGCCTACACGATATCATAAACAGTAACATTGTGCTGGCATTTCTGGACATACAACTATTGCTGAGGTTATTAGAACGATTAAAACCTAGAAGAATCACACAGATATTGCACTCTTAGCTTTAATGGTTTTTGCTGTTGCTAAGTAATGATGATTTGATTTTAAGAGTCCCTATCAATTTCGCTGTCTAAAAACAGAAAATTCAATTTTTTTCAGCGCAATTTACTCAGTATCCTTAAGTTATCTACTTTTTTTTAAAATACACAGTTATTTATCACCTATTTATCTAGTAAGTCTACAAAATAAAATTTTGATAACTACTTAATGTAAATTAACAAAAATAAAAATCTAACACACGTTTTTACGTAAACACGAAACACCATGTTTTTCAATTGCTTTTTTAGCTTACTGGTAGCAAATAACAATCTGAAAAAAAAACCCAAATATTGGGCACATAGTATATTAGTAAGTCTACAATTTATTTTTTTAAAGTTTAATGAATTAGTACTTGTAAAAAAATGTTGACTAAGCTGAAAAACTCCAATAAAATCATGTGCAAAACCGTCGTCTATGTGTGAGAATTTATTGAAAATAACAATAAGTGTTAAATATTTTAAAAGTTGAAGTGTTTATCTACCAAACTCAATTTTTATATTTTAATTTAAACTACTTATTTAATTGTAGTAAAATATTTAAATAATGCCTTATAAACCGATGCGCTCGCTCGATGCATTCAGTCGCGCCCGAGGGCTTCTCGACGACGGACCTGTGTCGCCTGTGACGTTCGCCGCTCCCGACGTAACTAGCGAATCGCGCGTGATTTTGTACTACGCCTGACCACTTTTGAGACTCTAAGTATATTTATTTTTTTATTTTAATAGTGTGACTTATTAATGTTTTTTATTGTACTATTAGTAATATGGTGAATATATTTTTAGAAAATGGGTCGAAAAAGTGAACTTTATTATCATGGAAAAATTAATGGTAAAAAGAATAAAGTTGCAAAAACACGAAAGACACGTGCAGTTCTTAGGTAAATAATAATTGTTGCAATCACCTTAATTAAGAAAATTGTAATAATTTACTATTATTTATATAGTCTAAAAATATTTTAATTGTATTTTAGAGAATTACATGGGCAGAAATCTAACAAAAATCAAATATATACCTTGTATACGCTGGTCACACTTTGTAATTTGCTTTTACTATAGTGAATACTACGGTTAAAATATTTTTATTTCAACGATATTTGTATTTAGGGGACCTAAACATAACATGTCATAATCACAATAAAATCCATCCAGTATTACGGAATCTTAGTAAGTAAAAACTATGGAGTGCTAATAATAGCGGTTCCGGACCAAGATTATTTGTTCCCGTTTCATCGTACGCTTCAACGCACACTAGGATTATCAGCTATAGTTCGAACGCACACAGACACATTGCGCTCTTATAATACCTAATCTAGTAGCGCGCAGAAATTGATAGGGACTCTTAACACAGAATACAACCAAACTTCAATACGTCACTGCTAAAACTGAACTAAAATTTCAGAGTTGATTGATGGCAAACTTCTGTAGCAGTTATGCACTATCGCACTGACATAAAACTGACCTGTGGGTTGGACATCATTTGCTGCATTTCCGGGTTCTGTAGCTGCGCCAACATCTGCGGCATCATTGTGCGCATCTGGTCCTGTAGTTGTGGGTTGTTCGCGAACATCGGGTTCTACACGAAATTGAAAAAGTCAACAGCCGAATCTTTAAATTATCGAGGAAACTTACATCTATACACCATAAGGGCTATTCTTGCTTGCAGCGCTCGGCCGCTATAGTAACGCTTGCGAACAGATGTGGTCATCGTGTACACGGGATTCTGTTTTCAAAATGGACAGATGTAATTTTCCTCAATGGTATGTCTCAATAAGAATGCATCCCTGTCCTTCAAACGTGAAGCATATAATTTTTTAAGTCACAACATATGGGAATATGATCTTTACTGAATGTTTAAAACATTCAACAATAAAGTACTTTTTTTTTTTAATGGATGGGAAATCATCTAATGACTCCTCCCGCTCTGGGTGGAGCGGAAGGGAGTGTCAGACTCTTACTGACTAAAACCCACCCGTGTTCCTTCCTTAGCCCTTTATGTTCCGGGGCAGCGGTACCGGTGAAATGGGGTTAGTTTGATACTACGGGTTTACTTTGATAACAACTTTCGACTTATGAAAAACTTAACTTAAATTTTATTAGATTTAAGTATATAGATTTGAACAAAAAAAAACAGTTATTTGTATTTATCAAAGAATCCCACCCAGAAACCATCATCTTAAAACAACTGCAGCACAAACATTTGTGGACCGATATTAATTTGTTTTTTGGGGTTACTATCAAAATACGTACCAAAAACTAGTGCGATCAAAGTATCCCTGATGTAGTATGAAGTTGATCACGATGATTATATTTTTTTTTTCTCAAAAAGGAGTGTTCAAAAATATTACTTTAATGTAAACATATACAACCCATAAAACCGATGTTACATTTATTTTTGTAAAATTTTCAGCCTTCTTAGTACAGAAATATTCAACCTCGAATTTTAAAATTGATCAAAATTAATCAACGTAACCCCATTTTACGGTAACCCTTTTAGGTAAGGAATCTCCTCACTTTGTCAAATAAAAGACTTGCCCCCTATTACATAAACTTAACATAACAATGCACCTTTGGGGAATACAGGTGATGTTATGTAGTATGGTAATAATAATGATAATACCAGTCTGTCCCACTGCAGGGCAAAGGCCTCGTCTCAAACAGAGAAGGCACGAGCATTGATCATACTTACTTAAGACGGGCTGGCGATATGCAGTGTGTTATAGTATTTTTTTTCATCACGAAGTGACGCGCGCTTTACTTGTGGATACCAAGTGTACAAACACGCGGTGAATGTGTGTGTAAGCGCAGCTCTCGGTACCGTCCGAGACAATGGCGAAGTTGGAAGTGTGTGTTTGTGTTATGTGCCGAAGCTACCCGTATTTACGCACACGTTCACAGATGTTTGTATGCTTGGTTACCACAAGTAAAGCGCGCGTCGATTCGTGAGATAAAAATACTGTACCTAGTCGATAAGCTGAGTATACCTGGTTGATAAGCTGAGCCGCCATATCAGGATCAGCAGCCAAGGCCTGTAGCATGTTGTTAGTGTACGGCGCTGTCAGCATGGACTGCATGAGTCGCGGGTTCTCTGACATCTGCTGCAGCAGCGACTGCATGCCGGGCGTGTTGATGAGGCCGGGGCCCGTGACCGCACCGCCTGCGCCCGCGGCCCCGCCGCCCGTCCCGCCCCCGCCGCCGCGCTGCCACGGATTCGGTAATGGCTGCCGGTTTTCGGCCCCCTGCTGCGGGTTTGTGCCGTCCACTGAAGCAACAAAGGTGGCGAGTTAATGCAACTGTTTTCAAACATCTAAGTAACAAAATGTAATAAAGTTAAAAAGATACGGATGTTACGTGATCAACTTTGAACGTTAATATCTCGGAAACTTGGCACATTACGGGGTTTGGTCTTAGTAAGTTTTCTGTTTGCATAATATGCTAGCTATAGATTTCTATAGGTTTCATGCGTGGCAGCCATATAGAAAAAAAAAGTGGCGGACCGGTAGGTAAGCCTACCTTCAAAGCCCTTTAGCATTCATTTTCAGAACAAGACTTTTTAACAAAATTTTCAGTTATGGTATACAGGGTGGATTTTTGAGATGGGGCACTAAGGGTGGGTACCTCAACCGTTATAGCTACAGAAAAACGGGCTTAAAAGCCTATCCCTAACTTTTGAGATATTTAAATTCACAGATTTTGAAAACAAATTGTTCACAAAAACTTTTTATGATGCCAATCTATCCTGTTTCTTATAAGGATCAAAAACCTCTATCGGACCAACAGGAGGAAAATCTGTAAATGCAGATCAAAATGTCTCAAAAATTCACACTGTCGGACTATTTTCTTATAGCTAAAACCTTTAAGGAGCCTATCCTTACTGCCGATCTCAAAAATCCAACCTGTATACAATGGTTGAAAACAAGGAATATTCTCTGAAAACATACTAGTCTTCCTTATCGATTTCGATAACGGAGATCGTTTAAAAATTAAAGTGATTTCATATTGTGTGCCCGTAAATTGACTTGCTACACCGAATTTAGATCCAAATACCCGGTCACAACTAGATCAATAAAGTTGGCTTGCAGAGTTAAAAGTATAGCTATAGGAGGGCTTTAATCACTAATTTACGTATTTGGCGTTTGCTTGAAAAACAATCTGCCTTATTACAAAACAAGGTTTATAAACACTCGAACCATTTTTGAATTTCGTACTTTATTCCGACAAGTTAAAGTTCTTTTCACAAAAACTGATGTTAAACCCGAGTCTAAGTTGTCAACTTTTCATTAAGAACTTTACATTTGTTGGAATAAAGTTCAAAATACAGTAAATGGCTCGAAGGTTTGGGCTAGGTCTAAAGTTGGAACTCGTTTTGTAATAAGACGGAATGAGTTCATGAAGGAACCAAAATTCCTTTTCCCATTTAAATCTCACACTGTAAAAGAAGTATCTTACCAGAGTTGTCCACCAGTCCAGAGAACGGGTTGCCTGCCATACTGCTGGCTACATTCAACATCGGCTCTTGAATGTCTCTGTACATGCGTTGTAGAGCATTGTAGCCACCTGAAAAGGAAGGTAAATCAAATAACGCAAGGTAATACAGTTGCTTTCTATTCGTAAATGGTTTCACACTTTATTCTTTAACAGGGCTTTTAAATACAGGGTGTCAGGGGGCATCGACGCGCAAACCGTAACCATGAACTCAGCAAATGATTCTATGTAATTAGTGTAGCAATTCTACATCAGTTAAAAAAAAACAGTTTCATAGAGAAGTGCAATACCTACACGGTCAAAATGTATGGAACAGCAGTTTTTTTTTTTTAATAACTGATGAAAAATTTCAATTCAAGGTTCAGAATAATAATTATGTACAGAATCCATGGTAACAGGTTTATTCACACCCTGTATTAGTTAGTGTACCAAGCAGCTCATATCCAAGAATTGTTTATGATTTTTGACAAATATGACCAAAAGATGACTAAACTATCCGATGAAAATGTAAACGATTCCTGTTCAGGTTTAAATCTTACGCTTACGCACTAAAGGGAATTAGTAACACATTTATCTGTATTTAGAAGGTTTTTACTTTATATTTCACGACTTTTTCCAACAATTATTGTTTTAATAACGTTATCAAATTGTTATTGACAAATCGTCAACGAAAATCGAGGTAATAAAATCAACCTCAATTGTCAAATAACATGAATGAAAAACATTTCTAATGGTTTAAAGTTAGAATTTCGGGTTGTATTCAAATATTCAAATCAAAAGCACTCAATTTGAAAATGGCACTTTAAATTGATACAGATTACTACAAATTCCACAGATTCGTTTTCTGATCCATTTGTTTACATTTTCATCATATACTTTTAGAGCAGACCATAAGTTTAATAGCGTGATAAAATGTAATACTTTTAAGGGTACAATGGCAGTCTTATCGCTTTTAGCAATGTGTTCCAGTCAATCTTTGAATGGACAGGAAAGATAATAATAGCCGCTCGACAGCATGTGTATTCCTAGTGTATATGTAGCTATAGTATAAGACATTGTTGCATAAGGCGTCATGTTCTATCAAGTTGATATTATTCAATTAAGAACATATTTGAACTTCAAGTCTCCTTGGACATTTTATTTGGACCTGCTGCATTTTCAAGAGGCTAAGGCTAAGTAAAAGCTGCACGGGTTGATCTATCAAGGTTAAGCTACACTTGCCGCAGCTGTACCTTGGATGGGGGACCATCCATTTCGAACCCTGAACCCTGCGTGCCTCGGAAAGTACGTTAAACCGTCGGTCCCGGCTGTCATTCATAGATTTTTGTACATGTAGTCAGAAGCCCGAAAGTCGAGACATTTGGCAAGCAGTCCTACTAAGGGCGATCAAGTTATCCAGTGACTGGGTTCAACTGGGTTGTGGAGGTCAGATAGACAGTCGCTCCATGTAAAATACCATCCAAACCCAAACCAATCCAATACCATCCATTTCATGTATTTATTCCATCTGCTTAGATTGGAAGCCAACCCATTGGGAAAAGCTTAGGCAGATGATGACATTACTTTCAACTCTCAACTAACTATGGCATAATTCACTTACCAGGTATGCTTTCAAGGTTGGATAGCGCGCGGTCGTGGGAACGCATGAGTTCCTGCAACATAGCTGGGTTGCGGGCCAGCTCCATAGTCTGCCGCAACAGCTCAGGATTGTTCAGCATGTGGCTTATCTCGGGATTTCGCTGTATTTTAGAACAAAATAAATTACTGAAAGCCAAAGATGGAACACATGCATCAATTTGGAATGATCCATATCTGTAATCTAAATTAATTTATAATCGATTTATTTAGCTTGGTCTGGCATGGGAGGATTAAGCTACCATCCCTTAGACAAGCATAGAGAAACACCTAAAGAATCTCTGTATCTATGTTTTGGGTAAGAAATACAACAACAATAAATATAAGGTAAAATAGATTGGAGTCCAGTACTACTAGATCTTCTCATTTTCGCACGAGATATACGAGAAATATTATTTAGCATAATCAGCCCATAATGTTCCCACTGCTGGAACACAGGGGTCCCGTATTCGAGAGGGAGTGGGCTGTAATCTACCACGCGGGTCCAGTACGGGTTGGTAGATGTCACATGTTTTCGAATTTTTGGTTCTAGGACATGCCGGTTTCCTCACGATGTACTCCATCACCGTTTTGAGAGCAGTGGTGATGAAAATATTTACACAGTAATGCGCCTGCTTGGATTCGAACCCACGACCTACACTCGGCAGCTACCACTGAGCCACCACTGCTCCATTTAGCCTATGAAACAGTGAAAAGTTGAGCCAGTAAGCAGCTTCGTAGTGAGTCTTACTACCCAGGGTCAGTGTCGAATTTGTTTATGCACTGTTTTTTTAATACCTATTTTTTATTCTCCCACTGGTAGTATTGTTGTATGGGGGCATCTAAATCCCTACGATAAGGGTGAGCTCATGATGGCTTATGCAAGTTTGCTGTCTGTTGGGATAGGTTTACTCAAACAGTTTCTGGTGCATCCCTGAAAAGGCCAGTCCAGATGAATTCCCACAGTGCAGTCCCCACATTTTGTTACACATTATTTTTTATATTAAATGCTCCAGACATTAAATATCTTTAAAAGATATTTTGGCCCATAAGTTTGTTTCGCCATTTCTTCTCAGGGAAGTCAGCAGATAGGTAATGTCGAGTCCATCTAGGATTTTTTTTTTTTATGATTATGTCATGTGAAAGTGATTTCAATATCCTATTTACAGAATAGAACAGAGATAAAACTTACCGCCATTAGATCCTGCATCTGTGGGTTGGATGTGATGAGCGTACGCATGTTCTCAGGGTCATTCATCATCTGCTGCACAAGCGGGTTGTCAAGCACTTGCCTCAGCATGTCCGGGTTGGTTAGCAGCTCTTGTTGCATACGAGCCTAAAGCAAATACCATAGACAATGATTATCAAACACTTAAAATTAAAAAGATTTCCCAGAATAGAGAGTAATGGTAAGGAGAGGCTCTCACTCAAAAGGAATCTCTGTAGAAATGTTAAAACATTAACAAACATTCAACCATAAAATAAAAATTAGTCCCCCAGACCGAATTTCGGCCATGGCGGCCAAAATCAGCAGAGACTAGCCTACAGAGCGTGAGATATTATAATGCACATGTCTAAGCACAGGCACAGGTGCACTCTATTCCCTCAGCCATTAAGCCACTGGTCCACATCTCTCTCTAGTTGTTTCAGATTGCCATCCCAGCCATATAATAAGGCAACTGTGAAACGGTTTATGGAAACGAATAAATATTATTATGATATTGGCAGAATTGTCGACATCTGCACCATTGCTATAGAGAAAAATAAAATAGAATATTATTATGATGAATGGTTTTCTGGAGCCAGCATTTCTCCTGTCACATGTTTCTCTAGATAACAATGCATGTTAATTCAGGTAACAAATTATTTAAATTTTTTTTACCTGCAAATCCATGAAGGTACTCTGACCAAGGCCTAAACTTTCTAGGCCTGCTAATCCACCCAGTGAATTTAGACCAAATGGAGTGGCACCAACATCAGCTGAAATATTAATTGATCGTTTACAACTTTGAAAACTGTTTACAATGTAATTCGGGCATCTAGTTAATAGCAATATGGTCCCTCTTTGCCTCTTATAACATAGGAGTGATAAAATAATTACTTAACACTTGTGTTAGTACAGCTGTGATGTTGTTGTAATGGATCTACAATAACAATCTTTTTCCAAAGTGACATTGCTCGATAACTATGTATGTGTAAATAATTTCCTATTCTTTCTAATACTATTGGTGGTTGAAGCACTGAGCAATACGATATTTCTATGGTCGCTCTTATTCAAATCTGGGTATGTGCCAATAAACTTTTCATAACATATGAACACAATTTCTCATCAGCCTTTAAATAAATGATGAAATTAGTATGACAATGATGAAAGGGGGACATAAATTACATTGTTTATTAGTGTCATTCTTTGGAATCACTCTGATGATATGAACTTTAGGTATTAAAAACTTTGTGTTCCATGTCAATGAAAGTGTTAAAAATTTAAGAGAAGTATTTAACTGTTTATTGATTTTACTATTAGCGCTGATTCTCAGCCCAGTTCAAATAAATGACTAGATTTTATTGTCTTGATTGAACAAATCTAAGTTATTACACTTAGATTGGATTAAACGAGACTTTAGTTTTGATTTGTAAGAATGACATAGCAGATTAGAATTGATAGTACTTTAGTCCAAAGATTGTAAAGAAATAATGATGAATAAATTGCATGAACATAAGAGATTAAGATAGATGAATCATTATATCTTCAAAGAAACCATAAATAATACACATTAATATAGGTAATATCGATCTATTGGACCTTATCAAATACACAATATAATGGTTTGAGTAACACGATTAATACCCCCGATGGGCCTTATGCTTCTAATAGTTTTAATACACCTAATACACATGAAGTAGGTTTAATACACATTAATGTAGGGGCAGTTTAGAACAGCCCTGCCCCTGACCACTGTCTTACTGTGTAGACACGGACTCCCCAAATATGTCTTTGAAGAACTACTCTTCACCCCATTTAGATTATGGAAGGGGTTAAATCCAACTTTGTTATCGGTTAGAGCTACAGCTGGACCAAGCTCATGTGAAAACAATAATAAAAGCATTACATTTCCATGGTACATAACATTTGAATCACTTGTTAGAAACATTGTAAATTAAAAAAAATTGACCTCCATAAACACTTGATAACAAGGGATTATCTTTTTTTTTTATCAAACAAAACATTCTATGCATAAAGTTCATGAATGGAACTTAACAAATCCATCATTCTAAGGAATTAAAGACTTATTACTAGTTGCAGACATCATAATCCAATGTAATTTCAAATTCATTGATTAGGTACCACTCATAGACTGAATACTTTGTATTATTGTGTGTGTATTGTTCTAGCCTCTTGCAAAACTCAATGTTTATTGAATACATTAATTAGTCAATGACCTAATTACTATAATATAAGTACTTACTTAAAAAATTATTTGATGTAGTAGATACATAATACTATCATATTCCTTTACATTTATGTGAAAGTAATTTTAGTGCATTTTATCTAAACAATTACATGCATGTACAGAAATTATTAGATACAAATGCAGACTCAGAAATAAAATTGAATAAGCATCTTGAATAATTTTTTCCAATAGCTCTCTTCACTCAGTGCAAAGTTCTATGCACTGCAAACCTATGTTTCACAGTAATGACAGGATGTAAGCAATTCGGTACCTGGAGGGCGTCGCGGTGCGCCCTCAGGCTCGGGCCTGGGAGGCGTCTTTATCACGAGATGGACTGTCAGCCCGTCCTTGATGTTGTGCTGTTTCAGGGAGTCGGCATCATTCAAGATCTTTCCGGCAAATATGAGACATAACTGCTCCGGTTCCGCACTGAATTTAGGGGACAACACTTCCTTGAGCTAAAATCAAATAACGAATTCATATTTTATGTTGCCGATTAACTAAATAAATGTCGTCAGAGATTGCGTGTTCAATATCTATGTTATTACGCCATGAGCAAAGTTTCTGACGGCGCCGTACTCACTTTTTTAACGTCAGCATCCTCATCAACTTCCACTTGCTGTTTTTCTTTCGGTGTTTTCACTGTAATAGTAATTTTTTTGGGTTCGTCCTGTCCCTCTGCCATTTTGGCAAATCTAGAATGACTCTGTACTTTGGCGGAAAAGCAGAAATATGTACAAGAATGTAGAATTTGACGATTTGTGTAAGTTGACGGCCGAGGGTACGGCCCACTTTGGTAATTTGTTAGAACTTCGAAAGCCTAAATCACAAGCACATTTAAGTTTTATTGAGTAAAAAATAGAGTTTAATTTGATTCCCACGTAACACATGCGAAGTTTGTCACTAATCGACTAATCGAGTTCTCTATGATATTCTATTCTATTGCTGGACCGGACTCAATGAACAAGCTAAAAAATGGCAAGTGTTGCCAAATTAATATAAATCTAATTTAGTCTTTGGTATAACAAAGACAAAATAGACCAATTTTCCCCCCAAGGGGAAGAAAATTGATATTTCGGGTCTTGCCGTAGGCCTGACCTCTGAGATTACCTCTTCTATTTACGTTCACGTATCGGTGTGTGTACCCCCTTATCTATCCCGTTCCATCCCTAGAAACAACCTACCTATCGCTATCTCTTTCTCATGCTGTGCTTGACGGCTAGAGTCGGACCGCGCAGAGGCCCGCTTACTTCAGTACCTACCATAGATCAGCCGGCAAGTAATTGCCCCGGTCAGGCCTACGGCAAGACCCGAAATATCAATTTTCTTCCCCTTGGGGGGAAAATTGGTCTATTTCGGCTCTGTGCCTACGGCCTGACCTCTGAGATATGTCTTTAATCTGCCGGCTTGTTAGTTATCAGCACAGCAGCGTACTGTGATAAGATTCTTGGGAGGATGTTAAATTGAATTGTTGGATAGATTTTATAAGTTGATGATTAGAAAAGAAACAAACTATTAGATACCATAGTTTTAATCTAGAGGGTATCATACAGATAAAGATATTTTAACCTAGACTTTTAACATTAAGTATTATCTTAGGCATATCAATCACATAATTATGGAAAATCTAATCAAATTGACTTTAGCTCTGCCTTTTTCATTAATAATACACCATACAAACAAAATCACTTCTTGATAATAAGTAACAGGTAAACAAACTTCTGAGTACCTACTATATAACAATCTCCCTTTTTAGACCTAGGGGTAGGTACAAAAATTAACACTGAGTATAATATCAAGTTCGAATACACAAACAAAACATAAAATAAATGAGATCCATGTATTACAATGGCACAAAAGATTCGGTAACAATGTTCTTACTATTAATATTAGCCTCACTGGTTTCACACTTATCAATCTCTCTATAGTAGTGTTTAAAAAAATTGTTTGGGCCTTGCCAATTTCCCCTCTTCAATACTTCATCTAGTGGCAGACAATTATTAAATCTGTAAGTGGCCACTGCGGATCGGGTGCTACCTGCACCTGCTTCAATTCCAGCTGACACTAAGGTTGTTCGCACCCATCCAGCTATTACAGAACGAGAGGCTGGACCTGTTTTACCTCGTGTCTTCACAAATAAATATGGAATCATCTGACTATTGGCATTGGCATGTCGTCTTGGATGTGATATTTCAATATATTTCTTAACCCAGTTTACGATATCCCATAGGTCCTGATCATTCTTCACTAGTTTCCATCCTGATTGTAGATGTTTCAACCTATCTGTCTTCGACCCGTATTGTGGCCAGAAAATAATTTCATTTTCTGACAGTTCCAGGTAACCATTGTCTATTCTAAGAAGGGTCAGGTCATGTACTCGTCTTCCAGATGATAAAAGCAGTAGTATCGCTAAATGCCTGGAGACTTGAAAAAGGTTGTTTGGATCTGGAGGATTGTGGCGTATCCAGGATAATAATTTATTCACATCCCAAATTTTTGCTCGTAAGGTTTGAGGGTTTGTATTTGATATTCCTTTTAGTGTATGTTTTATTAGTGGGTTGTTGGATATTTTGTCCGAATTTAGAGGATTTGAGAATGTTGCTACTGTTGATTTGTGCAGATAAATAGTTCTGTATGACATGTTTTTCTTATAGTATAAGTAGCAAAGGTATTGTGCTACTTCTGTAGGATTTGGGTTGTTAATTGAAACCTTTTTATCCTTAGCCCACCGGCACCAGCTCTTCCATGCTGCCGAGTAAGTGCCAAGAGATGATTTGCGCCATGAAGTTGCTAGAATTTGTTTTTCTTTGGTTGACCAATCTTTCACTAAATCGGCCCACCCCGTACTTTCCATGCTTCCAAGTACAAATCTTGTGTTCTGGGAGGAGGTTGATTGGTTTGAAGGTCTATCAAATGGTCGACCAGGTTCCGTATTGTGAATGGTTTGTCTACAGATCTTTTCTTGAGTATTGGTCGCCAGAAAACATTCTCCCACCTGGGAACTATTAATATGTAGGTACCTTGACACTGGTTGAGGTGTTGTAAGATCCTCGGTATTAACGGTGGAGGAGGAAATATCCATCCTAGTTTGTAGTTCCATGTCCTTGTGAATGCGTTTACGAATTCTGCTTGTTGGCATGGAAATCTTGTGACGAATTTTGCGACTACTGCCGACTTCTGTGTTGCGAATAGGTCTATACATGGAGTGCCCCATTTTCTGAATATTATTTTCAGTATCCAATTCGATAGATGCCAGTCTGGTAATCTCTTGCCCCTGGATAGATGATCTGATATTACGTTGTAGTGACCTGGAATATGTTCTATTCGTATTTCTATATTTTTGCGTATCGCCATATTCAAGATGTCGCCTGCAAGTTTTAGGAGTGATACCGATTTGGTCCCACCCTGGTTCTTTATATACGCCACGACTGTTTTGTTGTCGCATTGTATAAGGATACTTTTGTTCTCTAAAATGGTCTGATAGTTTAACAAGATTTTGTAGACAACAAACATTTCTTTCTTGTTTATGTGCCATTTCTTTTGGGAGGTATTCCATAGTCCTGAGATCAGTTTGTCTTCTAACTCTGCTCCCCAACCCGTATTTGAGGCGTCTGTGACTAGATGGATTTCCGGTTCTTTCAGAATTATCTTTGAACTTTGTTCTAAGTTTACTGACCACCACTGCAACTCTTGAATGTTTTCTGGCTCTACTTTGAAGTTTACGTTGGGCATAGATTCTGGTAACCTGTTCACCGCACGTTGAATCTTTCGACAGTGTAGCCGAGCTAGCGGTATTACGAACGAAGCGAATTCCATTTTGCCCAGTATCGACTTTGCTTGTTGCCAACTCCATTTTTCGCTTCTTAGGATTTTTAGGATGGTTTTCTCTAGAGATTGTATTTTTTGTACAGGAAGGCTTTTTAGATTCAATTCTGTATTCCAGTTTATTCCGAGGAACATTATTTCTTGCGTTGGGTTTAGCACTGACTTTTCCCAGTTTATTCTGAAGCCCAAATTTGTAAGAGTCTTTATAACCATTGACACCTCGTTTCTTAGAAGTCGTGGGTTTTGATTCACTATCAAGAAATCGTCGAGATACACGACTAGTCTTATGTTCTGTTTTCTGAGTAACTTGGCAACCCAGTTTATTATTTTTGCGAATATTTGAGGCGCAGAACTCAGACCAAAAGGAAGTGCCGTTACCGCGTAGGTTGCATTGCGGTAGTGTAGTGCTAGGTAACGCCAGTGCCTTTTTGTTATTGGTACATGAAGATATGCCTGTGATAGGTCTATTTTGGCCATGTAGTCTCCTTTTTGTAGGAAGTATTGTAGTTTTCGATGATTTACCAGTCGGAACTTTTGTAACTTGACAAATTCGTTCAGTCTTTTCAAGTTGAAGACTGGTCTCCATTGTCCGTCTGACTTTGGTATTATGAACATTTTTGAGAGGAAGCCAGTCTTGCAGTCTAATTTTATTATGGTCTTTTGATGAATCATTTTTGTAATTTCTTGGTCCATCAGCGGAGAAGTTGGTGTTCGGTATCTTTCTAGTAACGATGACGTTAAGTTTGTGATTGGTGGTTTTTCCAAGAACGGAATTACGTAGCCTTTTATGATACTTATAATGGCCTTTGGTGCACCTAGATTTTTCCACGCTGTTATGTGGTCTGCTAGTTGTCCCGCCCGAAAGCATTGGTTGTCAAAGATAACGCCGTCTCTCCCCTCCGCCCCTTTCCTTAAAATTGTGACGTTTATGGTCCTTTGATGAATGCGGCTTCTGGGGTCGCTGTTTGAACTCTGCTTTTCTGAATTTCTTGACACCTTGCTGTGGTTTTCTAAACGAGTTAAGGTCTCGAGGCGTCTTTAGTCTGTTTTCCTTTTCTGTATGGTTCGATAACATTCGACGAGGTGCCGGAGCAATTTTGGAGACCCCGTGTGTTTTGATTGCTTCTTGTAGTTTGTCTTCGTCCCATAAATGAGTTCCCGATGGCGGGATGTCACTGAGGACTGATCGGTAAAAATTATTCTTCGGCTCATACAGTTTTCGTCGAGACTCAATTACTTCGGCACGTTTGCCACAAGTGTATTGAAGCAAGTCGTCAGATATTGAGCGGAACTCACTTTCTGACGCTAGCATCTTCTTCAGGCTATCTGTGGCCTCTGGGTGTTGTTCCGCTACTTCTTTCAGGGCTTCCTGAAGTTTCAGCCGTTGTACCAAAAGTCCATGAGTTATGGTACCAAACGCGGCGTCACATTTTCCCAGCAGATCTTTAAGCTGATTAGGGTGGGAGTGTTGGAACATAGTTCCGTTTATCCGAAGACAATGGAAAACAGGTGATGCTTGAAGTTTTTTTCTGAGAGTCAGCGTAGCGAATCTTGTTCCAAGTTGGTTCCCCAAGCCTTTGGCATTTAATCCCTTGTTGCTCCAGAATTGGATTTGCTCTGGGTATGGCAGGCTCACTCTCTTTTGTCGAAGGCGAAAATATGTCCCAATTATTATTGGTCGTATTGCGGTCTTCACCGGGTAAAACCAGTACCGGACTGGGAGCTCGCCAGCTCGTACTATCGGGTCTATTTTCATTCTTGGTTGTGCTCACCATTTGATATAGGTTTTGAATCATGCCCTCCATACGGTCTAGTCTTAAATCGGTAGCATTTTTGTTTGGTGAACAGGAAGGTGATGTGGAGTAGCGTCTGCGTTTGGGAGAGTTTCTCTCCGGTGATGAAGAATAGAAATGTTCACTTGCTGACCGTACTGAATTTTCATCCGAGGAAGTCGATGGTAGCCTTGCTCGTCTTCGCTTTTGGATGGGGCTATTTAGAGTTTCGGAATTAGACCTGGAGTAGATTCTAACTCGATTTTTATGAGACTCTATGTCTGATGTCAAGGCGTCCGAGATCTGTTCCCTGGAGCAAACAGACGCTCTTATTGTCTCTACTGCCCTTTTAAATATCTCTGCTTGCGCAGAAGATCCGCGCAGTTTTGCTGCTATGTGGTTTGGGTTAGTAATAAGAGCCCTGCAGATATCCCAGTCTAATAGCTTCAGTTTCATGTTTTTGTAGGCTTTTTCGCCGATTGTTTTCGCTTCAGGATAGAAGGCTTTAACCAGCTCCACTGATGGGATTGCGAAACGTATTTTGTTCAGGACCTTGTGGTCCATCTTTCTGCCGAGGAGTTCCTCCTTGGACCAATCGATAACTTTCCAGTCTCTCCAACCAGTGGGAAGACTCTCTTCGATGATAGATTTAACTTTAGCTAAAAGTTCCTCCTCTTCTTCATCGGAATTCCGCGTGACCAGTTCACCCAGTGTGATAAAATTTTGCGAAGTTGCCATCTGTTGATTAGAAAGGAAAAGAGCGCTTAGTAATTGGCGATCATCGGGAAATACCCTTCAAGCCCGGTCGGGTCAGATTTAGCGCTTGGTCGGATCAGGTTAGATCTGGTCGGACCAACCTTTGCACCCGGTCGGTTCAGACTCCAGACCCGGTCGGGTCAGACTCCGGACCCGGTCGGGTCAGCCTCCAGGCCCAGTCGGGCCAGCTTTCGGGCCCGGTCGGGCCAGACTCCGGGTCCGGTCGGGCCACATTTTCAGTCCGATCGTATCAAAGTTCGGGACCGGTCGGCCCAGCTTTCGTAGCGGGTCGGGCCATTCACGTAAATTTATACGTGATTTGAGACTAACCGTCTGGGCTTTAACCCGAGATCGGAGTCTACTTCGAGATGTATGTTTACTATAAAACTGGCTACAACCGAGTAAAATAGTAGTCTAGATACTCTCTGCACACGTATTCATACGTGATTTAAGAGACAGACTAACCGTCTGGGTTTGAACCCGAGATCGGAATCTTTGAAATTATGTTAAGTTCTTTGATTATATAATGTCTAGATAGAGCATCAATTGCGCGCAAACGTGTCAAAAAATACCGGCCAACTGTTGGACTGTAAGTACTTACCCGCCGATTAGTGCCGATCGTACCGCTTTGGTGTCACTACGTATTACGCGCGCTAAGTAATAAACAAATAACAGCGATAAAATGACGGTATGTGCTATTAAACTGTGCCGAAATTGTAAAGGAAGGGTAAAAAACACCAAACACATCACATATCATCAGTAAGTAACCAAAAAAACTACGTATTTGTTTTTTGTTTTTATATTTACCAAATTACGCCCTATTACGCCATATTTTATCAGTGTTGCCAGTTCCTTTTTCCATTCTCCCAACTTAACGTCCTTTTTTTGTGGGTATATTCGTTGCTTTATGGTTACGTTTATATTATTTAGTTGATGTACTTTTATTATTCGATTTCAAAAATGGTGAAGTTTTTCAATTCGTCTGTACTTTTTTATAATAATATAATGTTCGCGTATAACTTTTTTGTTTATGAGCCCATTTTAATGATTATTGTTGCATTGGGTCCAATAAACTGATTTCAAAGGTGCCAAGAATAATTTTAATAAGATTAATTTATTCCATTCGTATTATTTGTGATCTTTCATTTGAAATTTCCAAATACAAACTGCCTAAAAAGTTAAATATTCTAATTGAATTAACTTAGCTGATTTAATATAACACAACATTCACACACACAACTCTAATTCAATTAAATAGTGTTTTTTATTTATAAATACAAGTTAATAAAGACACTACTAAAACTGAATAATACTACAAACATACACCTAAAACTTACTTATATTATTTTGTATAGTCAATTTTTTTAATATGTGATTTATGGGAGAATTGTAGTAGCTGGTATCATTATTCACGCACACAGAGACATAGATGCACAGTGTAAAACACCGCCCGCACGCACACATGTTTGAAATTGTTGGCTCGTTTTCTTTGTTTTGATTGTAGGGCGACGCTCTATCTAGACATTATATAATCAAAGGTTAAGTTAACCTATAAATCTGGTTACAAACCGGATAAATAGGAACCACAATATTCTCGTGCGAAAGAGAATTCATCTGAGAAAAATAAACATTCATATTAATTAGGTACTCACCTTGAATATTATTGTCCTTTTTATTTTCTTCGAACGTTACTCAACGTTTTCGAGAACTTTTAATTGTCACATTTGTACACACACCATCCGCTTGCGTAAATAAAAGCGTACTGAATAGGCATGCGTCCGATATATCAAAACGAATTCAAAATCCGATTTCAGACACAAATCGATTCGTATCGATTTCGCAATCTTGAAGATCTGATTTTAAAAATCTAACTAGCCGAACCAAACGCTAACAATCTATAACCCGGTTCATTAAAGAAAGGAATCTTAAATGGCGGCGCTTATCATGTTCTCTCGCTCGCACACTAGTGCCGTCTATACTCACTCTCGCGCGTACCGTAAGCAAAAAAAATTTGTCTTGATTTGCTTCCACGCTGTCTTGACGCGCTCAGTGATCCTTTTTACGAATTCCTTGTTATATATTCCGTTATTACCTGTTTGTTATTGTTGTTCAGTTTTGTTTTATTGTTGTTTCATTGTTTGGTCGTGTGTACTATGCGGAGACAGTTATTATGCCTCCTTTGAAAAAAAAAAACTTTGGCTTGAAATTTTACATGCTAACTGTACTATCTGTCAACGCAAGTACAAGCCGCCATTTAAGATTCCTTTCTTCAATGCATCGGCTTATACCTCCAAACGAATCGACTCGAATAAAATCACTGGATCACATCACCAACCAAACGCAAACTGGCGAGTTTGCGTTTGGTTGGATTTCGTTAGAAATTCGCTTTCTCTCTTTCTAACTAAGCGTAACATGCGCGGAGTAAAAAGGATAGCGCGAATTTTGCGATTTAGATTTCGGTTCTCGGATACGTAACAAACATTACAATGCGATCAATATCATCTATACTGCTAAGTATTTAAGGACTACATTTCCGAGATTATACGTTGATGTATTTTGGTTTATGCTTCAATGACTCTCGGAACTAGGAAGAATGTATGTACCTAATGTTTGTTTACGCAATTTCAACCAAATACTAATGCATATTTGACCTAACAAGTGCGCGCTTCGCATCGTAATTGAGACAAGTGAATTGCATTATTGCATAACTGACTTTTTTTTATTTATTTATTTAGAGTGGAATCGTTTTTAGAGTTAAGATAATAGACATGTTAAGATAAAGCATGAAGGAAAATCGCGCAATCTCTATCTGATTCCAACGAAATCTAAGTACGCAAGCGAATTGGTGAGGCTAGATCGATAGGATAAATCGGATTTCTAAAAACGGATTTTGAAATCGATTTTGAAATCTGAAATCGGATAAATATCAGTTTGTGTTCAAAACCAAAAACGCCCATGTCTAGTACTGAAGTACTATGCGAGCCAACTAAGAATAGGATCGCGCTTGCTGCCAACTTCACACGATAACTGTCAAATTAGTACTGACAGCAAAAAAAAAATTAAAAATAAAAGTTATATTTTTTTATTCATAGATTTTATTATTATTTAAATTAATTTTTATAAAATGTTATTCTTGAATTCCATAAATAGATAATTTTGGATAAATTAATAATATATGGAAAATCATTATCACAATCATTCACGCTCAGCTTCAATTCCTACCAGTGAAGACAAGAATGTCGACAATAAGATGCTGTAATATCTGTTAAAACATAATTCACCTATATCTAATTAACTTCACGAAATGCTACTGGTCACCCTAATATGTCGCCATTTTGCTCCTATCCCAAATCCTACTCATGTATAATTAATTTGGCGTAAAATTGATTAGAAATACCAAAAAAGTGAACAAAAATTAAACTGAATTTATAATTTTTCTTTAGTTATTTTTTTGCACACCTTACGCTTTGTTAATGAAGTTCGAGAGTATTGCAGAACAAAATGGCGTCTTGACAGTACTATTCTTAGTTGGCGCGCATAGTAAGCGGGCCTCTGCGCGGTCCGACTCTAGCCGTCAAGCACAGCATGAGAAAGAGATAGCGATAGGTAGGTTGTTTCTAGGGATGGAACGGGATAGATAAGGGGGTACACACACCGATACGTGAACGTAAATAGAAGAGGTAATCTCAGAGGTCAGGCCGTAGGCACAGAGCCGAAATAAGAGTGCAAAGACCATGCAGAGACACTAGACTAGGTTAACACCATAGACTATTGAAGGACGTATCCGATCACATTTTCGAATAACTTCTAGTCGTATCTGTTTCCGGATTTTCCGGAAAAGTTTGTATCTAAAATCAGCTGAAACTTATGTCTATGGCTGAAACGGAAACAGACTTTCGGTTTATTTTGACTTGACAGCTGACATGAAACAAAAACAAAAAACAGTTTCCAATAATGTCTCTCGCAAAATTTTAATGAAATTACTAGGTATATAAACCAAGTTTGGTAAGACGAAAGTTATACATGTAGCGATGACATGAACGTCTAGCCATTCAATTATTTTACTACAGAAATTCCTGTTTCAGCGGTTTTTAATTCTTGTTTTAGGTCTTCGTTCTTATTTCATAAGCACTGAGCGATATTATTGCATGCCGTAGAATGCCTAACACGAGCGTTTAGGCCGTTTGTCACTTAATATTAATTCATTGCAGCAAATGGAGGTATGAATTGTGATTATTTGGTAAATCTAGTTGCTCGCCTACTTGTTGTTGCAAACTGCAGCTACGACTTCGTCCGCGCGGATTTTATGCCCTACGAACTTCAACACCCCGTCCTCCTTTATAGAAGAAAATTAATAATAAAAACTTGGTTCAGAAAACACATAGTTAAAAAACTAGTACCTACCTAATACATTCCATAGACACCTTGCTAGGTTTTTCAAATTCCTTGGACCCTACACTAGGATTCCCTGTGTCATGAGATATCATTCCTGTCGTTATTAATCAAAGGAATGTGATTTTTCATACAAATTGGTTTCCCACTTCTTTTGTAAATCTTGGTTTTTTTTTTTAAATAGTTTGATATGTTTCCATTATTTGACTTCATGATTACTTATTTATATAAATTTTTGAGTTCATCGAAGCAAGCAGTAAAATCCTGCCCTAAAAACTTGATTAGGTACCCTTTTTCACCCAGTTGAGGGTTGAATTAAGAACTACTAGAAAAATCCAGAATTAAATTATTTTTTACCTATTCATCGGACCTCACTTTAAGATTCTTTCATGGAAACTTGAACTGTAAAATTTATTGTGTATAGCATTGAAAAACTAATAATGTCAAACTTTTTGTGCTAAGTTTCAAGTTTATAAACAACGAAAAGAGTTTTCATATACTTAAACAAAATCTCCCCTTTTGACCCCCTCAAAGGTCGAACTTCCAAAACCCCCTTCTTAGTGTTCCCCTACATCAATAAAGGAAATTGCATGTTCAGTAGTTTCGGCTGTGGGTTGATATCAGGGATGTTACACGGAGCTTCGGTTCCGATTCTGATTCCGAATAGTCGGAACTTCCGATTAATTTTACACCTACGATTCCGATGATTTTGAATCGGAGTTATACCGAAGTTCGAAACGCAGTGATACACGTGACTAGAGCGCCTACAAACAAGTTTTAACCTATCGCCCGGGGTAATGTTTAGGTATTTATTTTATACACGCTCGCACTCCCAAGTCTCAGTTTATTGTTTTGTTTGTGGATGTTAGAAGAAAGATGTGTTAAGATAAGGCCCCTTAACACAATCTTTCTTCTACTTCCGCCCCGGCTCCGATTCCGATCAATGAAATTTAAAACCTCCGATTCCGGTTCCGGTAAAACGACTTCCGTAACATCTCTAGTTGATATTATGTCAGTCAGTCAGTTTCTCCTTTTCTAGCTTCTACCCGTGGCCGTGACTACGCCCGCGTGAAATTTCTTGTTCCCTGACCCATCCCGTCGCATTGCATCGCCTGCCGCGCTATACTTCGCAGTTTGCACTTAGCATTCTTCTTACTGACTTTTTTTCATTTTGCTCGGCTCCTAAGGACCCTAGCGTTATGTTAAATAGCCTATAGCCTTCCTCAAGAATTGGGCTACTACAAATGCAGAAAAAATTCTAATCCGGCTGGTACCTAGTTCCAGAGATTAGCGCGTTCACATAAACAAATAAAAAACTCTTCAGCTTTCTTATTAGTATAGAATAGATAAATGATGTAAGTAAGCAGTCTCAACATTAAGATCCTATGGCATTAAGTCCGCCTCTGTAAATTTGTGGGCTTGAAGTATTAAATAAATCGTCCGTTTTTCCGAGCGCATACAACCCAAATCTCTTCAAAGTGAGAGTGAACAGGTTTCTTCTGGATAAGCTCGCTCCATCGTCGACCTTGTCTCTGTCACCTTTGACCTAGACTAGAGTCAAGAGCAAGTCCATTTCAAATAAAAATTAAAAAAGAATTGTGTTGTTTTTAGGTGGACTTACAAGACACTTTCTTGCGTGACGAGGATCAGCAATCACAATACAGCCCGAAACTATCTTCAACAGTGGCAAATAAAAGAAAAACTGATAAAGTACAGGGTAAGGACTCACTTATTTTATTTTTATTTATAGCCTACTAGCTGCGCCCCGCAGTTTCACCCGCGTAAATGTCGATCCCGTGGGAATATCGGGATAAAAAGTAGCCTATATGTTAATCCAGGGTGTCAGCTACCTCCATAGAAAATTTTATCAAAATTGGCCCAGCCGTTTGAGCGTGAATAAGTAACATAAACACACACACTCACAAACTTTCGCCTTTATAATATTAGCGTGATTAGTGTGATATTGTTATTGTCCCTCAGCAGGGCTAAGGCCTGTCTTTCTCCTTTCCAAACTCAAATTCAAAGCATTTATTTCAAATAAACGAATTACTGGCACTTTTGAATTGTCAAGGGCACTCAGGGGGTCAGTCAGTCAGAAAGATGAAGCTAGTTCCACTCCTCTTTCCTCTGTCTAGAGCTAGTGTAGACCAATCCTGTCTGTCTATAGGCGTCAAGCTCGTCCCGCCATCTTCTCCTGGATCTGTCTTGATGTCGCTGGACGTAGTTAGTTTATCGGGGTCATATTGGCTAGCCTTGTTTGTTTGGCAGTTAAAGACACTCGCCCGGAGATTTATCACCCCAGATTCCAGGGGGTACTGGCATACTGGTAATAGCTTTCCCCCCGGAGCCGCCGGACTCTTGGGGATCGTCTGTTGTGTAGTCCACGAAGAAAGGGGTTTAAACAAACTTAATAGTTTTAATATTACATACCTATTAAAATAAAAAGCACCCATTTCTGCTGTTATTGAATACTTTCAATTAACCAAATTAAAAAGGGATTAATTTTTACTTATAGAAAACTTAACCAATGAGACACAATTGTTTTGTATTGTTGCCCCTAAGAGGCAATAAAAATAAAAATAATTTGTACTAAATAAATTTATGATTAGTACGGTTGAACAAGCTATTTGGAATACAGGCAAAAATATTCATCTTTCCACTATACTGCCAATATTTAGTTTTATTTTGTGCGTTATAACTTTTTCAGCTTATGGCATCCTTAATTAAATACGAGTGGTTTAAAAGAATTGACTAACTCAGCACACCATTGTTTAAAGTAGTTGCAATTTAGCTGCCTATATACCAAATAGCTTGTTCGACCGTACATCCACGTTTTGATGAAGGATTGTTACAGATAATTTTATTATAATGCGTTCTTTATTCTGCAGATGGGAAAGCAGTTACTGATCAGCAAGCAAAAGAGGAAAAGGAACAAGCTGAGACCATAGCTTCCATGTTAATGCGTAGCTATGACACCAAGTTTGGCGGTGAAGATGACACATCTCAACCAACTTCACAAACTGCACCCATTATACCTATAGAAGTAACACGCAAGAAAAAGAAAAGAAGGAGGTATTTAAGATCTACCTCAATTTACGGCCATAGCAAACATTAAGGAGTCATTTCATTTCGTCCACATCCACACACTTGTAGCGGTATCTACAACGCCACATGCGAACAACGCGTCATACTGACGTCACGCAAATCCTGCATCTCGCAAGCAGAATTTACCGCGCAACTAGCATAGATACAACGGCCCGAAATGAATCATCGGGCAGTTGCCCGCCAGACACAACACCCGTCTGGTCGGAGGATCCTCCCTTTTCTATAGAGTATGAGTGAACTTTACACCCTGTTCCTCATACCTCTATACTGGTGACCCCGAACATGAACGTCAGCGCAGCCTTCGTGCAAATACTTCAGCGTGACGTCATCATCATCACTCCCGCAAGCTTTAGAGCGGCGAGTCACCCAGCCAGCCCAGCACCCACGGCTTCAACGGGTATCCTGACCACCAGCATGCAGCGACCGCGCATACCTGGTCATCACCCTCAGCCTCATCAGCAACCTTGGCACAGCACACTGCACCTTCGGCCGGTCTACAAGCAGAGCCCTTAATAAGCCTCTCCTGGTCGACGCCAGCAGTCAGCCTCAACCCGGCGCTATACCTCATCCGACGCACTGGAACATAACGCAGCGCCACCCCGACTCACTGGGGACAACTTCGCAGACAGTTCCGACTCACCGTGAACTATGCGGCAACCGGTTCTGACTCACTGGAACCTCAGCTGGCCTGGCAAGCATCGCAAGATACAAGACTCAGCCCACTATCGACCTCCGGTCTCCGGGGGGGAGTGATGTAGCGGTATCTACAACGCCACATGCGAACAACGCGTCATACTGACGTCACGCAAATCCTGCATCTCGCAAGCAGAGTTTACCGCGCAACTAGCATAGATACAACGGCCCGAAATGAATCATCGGGCAGTTGCCCGCCAGACACAACACCCGTCTGGTCGGAGGATCCTCCCTTTTCTATAGAGTATGAGTGAACTTTACACCCTGTTCCTCATACCTCTATACACTCTACTTCCGTAAAATTATAGGACTTCAATAAGGCTCGTCCAAACTGCACTAGAGCATTGATGGTCCTGTGGTAAAGGCCACGACTTACGAGTTGTAGATCGTAGGCTCGAACCCAGACAGGCGCTGTACTTTGTGTAAATTATTTCATCATTAAAAACGGTGAAGAAAAACATTGTGAGGAAACCGGTATGTCCTAGAACCAAAAATTCTAAGACGTGACATCTATCAACCCGCACAGGGCCCGAGTGGTGGATTACGGCCTACTCCCTCTCACCAAGAGGGGACCTGTGTCCCAGCAGTAGGAACATTAAAGACTGATTATGCATTTATCATGATTTATTACTAGTTTATTTTTGCCGTAGCAGATCTCAAATATCAATATGTCTAACGAACTGCCGATATGAGTCAATACGCAAAGTTGCCAGTGCCTTTGGAATGCGAGAAGTGTCTGAAGATGATGCTTGGAACTTCTACTGGACTGACATGAGTGTCTCTGTGGAAAGAGCGAAAGAAATGAAGCGGTTTCAGCGCATCAACCATTTCCCTGGCATGCTAGAAATCTGCAGGTGAAGATAATGTCCAGTGTTTAAACTAAATCAATAGCATTTCTTGATTTTATATGTCATGGTATTTTCAGAAAAGACTTGCTAGCACGTAATTTGAACAGAATGCAGAAAATATATCCAAAGGAATACAACTTTTTCCCAAAAACTTGGTGCTTGCCTGCAGAGTAAGAATGTTTTAATATTTTATGAATTACATAAAAATTATATTTTAGGAAACCTTTTGAACTGTCTCTTGTATTCAACAAAAATATTCTTTCAGTTTCGGGGAAGCATTAAACTACAGTAAATCACGCAAAAATAAGACGTTTATTATAAAACCGGAATGTGGCAGTCAAGGACGTGGCATATATTTGACGAAGTCGCTCAAAGAAATCAAACCTACAGACAAACTTATTTGCCAGGTAACTTTAAACAAAAGTATCTATTTTAAATCAAATAATAATATAATTTGTAGCTTTTTACATTGTACTGTTTCTCACTAGAACTATAATCGCGGTAGCAACACGATTGTGTCAAGAGAATTATTATATTATTGAAATTCCATAATAATTAAAGTACCGAATATACTTGCAGGTGTATCTTTCTAAGCCATACTTGGTGGACGGGTATAAGTTCGACATTAGAGTGTACACTCTAATAACGTCGTGCGATCCCCTCCGAATTTTTATCTATAATGAAGGACTTGTAAGGTATGAGCTCCCAAAAAATAATTTGGAAAAACATAGGTACATTAGATAAAAAATAAAATTAAAGTCATATCAATTTGTAAAGTAGAAATAATAGGGGACCAACTGTACTACCTGAGGAACCCCAGTTTTGCGGTAAAGACTGATTTATATAGATATTTATTTACATTATTTCGCTTTCCGTCGAAAGACTTAAACTGTTTTGTAGATATCTTTGAAGTATTTTTGGGCATATCCTCTTAACGCAATATTCAAGCATTTTATGTGCAACCAAATCAAATGCCTAACCTAAATCTAAGAACATGATCGAAACGACTTCTTTGACTAAAGTTTTCTGTAATGAGTTGAACCTAATAATTTGCAACTAGTTTAGCCTTTTTAAAACGAAATCGCTCCTATGTCTCTTAATAAATTCTGCCCAAGGTTTGCTACGAGTCGATACGCGGATCCTAATGTAAACAACACGACTAACGTGTTCATGCACCTGACTAACTACGCACTGAACAAACACAGCCGCACTTACGTGTATGATTCTGAAGCGGGCAGCAAACGGTGAGAAAATCTTTTTATAATAATTTTGTATCATACGTAGCTGATTGATTTTAGAACGTGATAGTATCAAATGCCTGGTAAAAGTACATTGGAAATTAGTATATACTTATTTTCTATTCCTGTTATATTCGAAGACATTGCAATTTCGATTTTATTCAATTATTTTACGAAAATCGACATGGGAAACGGAACACGCACTATCTAATCCTGTTTCGGTCCCCCGGCTCACGGAAAATAAGTTTTATCCCCATATCCAGACACAGGCAAAAACATAGCTCAATTAACACTTACCCACCTAATCGAATCTAAAGTCACGATGAATTTCCATTCATCAGCAAGATATCAACTTTGAACAAGATCCTGCTATCGCAAGGTGTGGACTTGGACAGGCTGTGGCACTCCATAGACCAAGTGATAGTGAAGACGATAATATCGGCGTGGCCGATACTCAAGCACAGTTACCACGCGTGTTTCCCCTCGCATGACATGGTTCTTTTGAGTTTTTTATTTGTTTGTGCTTCAGATGGCATTTTATTTGAGTAGGTATGAAAATTTTATTGAGAGTATTGGTAACAGTTGAGTAAGCATTATACATTCTTCAGGTCTGGTATCTGTAGATTTTGAATGTCCTATGCTTGAAGTTGTATTAGTGTAAATTTTTTTCAATACTGCCGAAACATAAAAATGGATCTACCTCCAAAATTAGGAAAAATCAGGCATTACCCTGACAGGACGGCTACTTACTACGTGTATTAGTAGAATTAGCCTAAATTAGCCTCTATTAGATTTCGATGTCTCATAATTGTTATCTAACATTAGCTCTGGACGTAAGCTACATTTTTAAACACATATTTTAAAGCATATAATAAATAAAATGTATTTTCTCAAACATGCTTGGAAATTTGACCACTATTTTGACAACCTTCTTCGACATAAATCGAAATTGCTGTACTGGCCAAAATCATGCGAGCAGCGGCCGGCAAAAGTTGTATGAAAATCCATATCTGTCGTGTTTTGCGACCAAATAAATTACATCGTAAACTCATATCTGTCGTGTAATTTAAAAATGGAACGATCTTTTACTCCGAAATATGGCAACCAAGGAGGTAACATATCAAAGGTTTTCTTCAATTTCGAACTGACTTGCATATAGAAAACTGTTTATTGAAAAAAAAAAAAAAAAGACTAACGCAGGAAAAATTATTGTTGTTCGTCATCGATTTTGAAAAGTAAATGTATTTGACAAAACAGATCTGCCTAGGGACTACTTAGTTTTAATTTCCGCGCATTATTTGAGAAAAGTACTAAACAAGCCTTGGCCACAACTAGGCAGTAATGGACTTACGTATGTGTGCCTCGGCTTCGCCTCGGCCCACATTCACACGTGCGTTCATCAATACCTCTTGCTGGCCGCTGCAGTATATGTACTATAATTTATGAAACTTTTATAATGTTCTTTCTCATTTTGCTGAACAGCATAGTTCAAAGTTGCTAAAGCACCAGCTTTATTCTAAGGCATAATATGCTATGCATAACTTTAACAGCTAGCTATTCAAATTCTCTATTTCATATCGTTCAAGCCCTTGATAAAACAGGAGTTTGGTCAATAGCCTGGCTTTCGAGGTTTTGATAGCAAACAGTTCTCATTCTTAGTTTCATAATCTATGTTAGTAAGTAGTAGGTGCCTAGATATTTTTCAGCCATTCAATCATATCATAATTAAATCAATCTTAATTATTTGTAATTGTAATCATTATGTTAATATCTTTCAGGTACACGCCTGTTTTGAAATACTGGGCTTCGATATTCTTCTAGATCATAAACTACATCCTTATATATTGGAAGTAAGAACTTATTACATACCTAATTCAAATCTCGATGGCTAACCCTAACCCACTGTCAATAGTAATTGAAATATTGGTCAATCTTGTAGGTAATGGACTTAATAGATTGCGCCATACTTCAGTGTCACCACAACATCAACGATGATGTGAAGAATTTCTACACCAAATTAAATGTCCTCGCACTTAAATAAATAATCATGAATATAGTTAGAAAAATCGCTTTGCAAAAAATTGATCCATACTAAGATTGTTAAGGCAAAAAAAAAAACCCGTTAAAGAGTACCATTGTAATGTAATATTTTTGTTGTTGCCTTTAGGTGAATCATTCGCCGAGCTTTCACACGGATACGCAGTTGGATCGTGAGGTGAAGGAAGGACTGTTGACTGACACCTTCACTATGCTCAATATATGGCAATGCGACAAGCGACGAGTGCTGGAGGAAGACCGAAAGAGAATACGAGACCGGCTTCTACAAACCAATAAGTTAGTATAGACTACTCACAAAAAATGCGCAGAAGATCGTAGCGCAACGTTAGCTACGCTGTAGCAGCTTTCCAAACCATGACTACAGTGCTTTCTTTTCACACAGTTATTCTACCTCTTGACTTTACATCACTTGGTCTTTATTGTAGTTAGGATAGGGTTGCTAGTCCTTTCATAGTTATTTTACATCACTGTCTATAGGTATTTATTTATTGCGTTCATGGTGTTTACAAGTTGTTACAATGATGTTATAGGTTTCAAATATGAACCCTGCTAGTAGGGCACAGCAACATATTTGTAGGTAGACACAACTACATTTATAGCTATTGCATGCATGCATTGCATTTTACATTGAGTCAATATAGGTATTATATTTTATCTATTATTAAATCAGTAGGTACAATAAAATATTATTACTTACATTGAATTATTATTGAAGATGACATGAGATTATTATAACATTTTTATGTCCTACTACATACATTATTATTATTTTAATGTCGTTATTATAATAATTATACATCTTTATAAATTATATTATTTCTGTAAGTAAGTTTGTACAAACACTTTACACGTCAAAAAAAATGTTTTTTTTTTTAAACCAGGATTCTTTTTAAACATCTGTCTGACTACTATGAAAACATAATCAATATTATTATATTTGCACAATCTAGTAGGTAGTAGCATTGTTAAGTCAACAATTCTTTGAGGCTGTAATAACATCTTCTGTATAAGGTGTTTTTTAAGCGCATTTACTAATTTATTTACATGTTCTATATTTATGTCAACTTGGTAATTTATTGTAAATTTTAATGCACATTACAAGCGGTCCTGAATGAAATCCATTTTTATTGTCGTTAAAGATTTTATATTTTTCACAAAAATTATTTAGCCGTTTGGACATAGCAGTTTCAAATATTTTTGAGAATGTAGGTAGTAACGCTATAGGACGATAGTTTCCTGCGTCCGTCTTTTTGCCCTATAAGTTTTACTATACCTACTTAGATATTTTTAGTAAGTCTGGGACACCTTCCATGAAAGATGGTTAATAAGAAAAGTCAAAGGCATTATCAATTCTTCGATACGTAATTTAACAAGTATTGGTGGCATTTCGTCATCTCCGTTTGTTCCAATCTAATTTACCTAGATCTGACTTAAACAACGTTATAGGTATTGTGGGAATTAGTAGAATGTGTAGGTACTGCAGTTTTGCGTGTTCTGGTGGTATGTTGTCAGTTGGCAGAGTAATTAGAACTCCTTTGTGGTCTGAGAGTCCAAGTTCTTTGACATCTTATGGCAATCCGATTCTAATTCTGGAAATTTGTAAATACAAGATCTATACATGTAAGTAGAACTAGTGGCAGTAACTCTTGTAGGTTCTTTCACTCGTTGCGTTGGTGAAAGTTGTACCTAGTCATTGTGTTTAGTAGGATAAGTGAACTTGGTTTTTTTTTTCTGAAATGTTGACATTGAAATCCCCACTGTCAATTCACAGTGATCTTAATTGTAATTACGATGAGGTTGCTATTGGGTTGCTACTTTCAGAGGTAAAATAACTCGTGTACTCGAGTAGTCAAGTTTTCGCAGAACCTCGCACGTTTTCTCTTAAACACGAATGTCGCATTGCTTCAATAGTCATACATAAATATTGCAGGTTTGCAGAATTCACACCGGTAGAAGAGAAGGAACCAGAAAAAAGTCCGTGGCAAACTCAAATACAGTGGGAGGAAACGCATCTGGGAAATTTTAGGTATATACCATGTTATCAACGTAATAAACAAAGAAATATATTTTAAATTAAACGAAACTTAATTTTAATACACATTTAACATTTTTTTTTATAAATTATATTGTTTCATTTTTTGGGACTATCATTCCTAGCGTTTCAGATTTCATAATATGTTCAACTTATTAAATAGTAAACTGGTGAAACTAAAGTCCATAAAAATAGTCTTGATATCCACTCACTACACTACACATAGACAGACTGGAACTAAAGTAGTCTATGATAAAATATGGTAAAATAAAAGCTCAAAATGTTTATTTAGTATCATAGACCACTTTAGTTCCAGGCTAGCCACATATCTTGAAAATGAAGGAAAAGTTCTTTTTTTTTGTAACTTATAGGGACTCGGTCAGACCGCCGAGATTTGCTTTTTCGCCCACTTACTTCTATCGCTCATATGCAAGGACGCGTTGTAAGGCATGTGCCTAAAAAAAAACAATACTAACGTTTCATTTTCTTTGATGAAAACCCAGCCGTTGCGGGCCGATTCCGTAGCTGCTTATTACTCACTCTAGTAAAGGATATTTCTGAGCTACAGAAAGTGGAGTGTGTATCCGGGATACTACCTACTAGCTCAGCCCTAAAAAGATGCTTGATGTTCCGACCCTAATAGAACGTGGTAGACTTTCGTATTATAATATCAACAGACGTGTCTACCCGGTCGGCGAGCAGTACGCGTCGCTTTTCCAGCAGCCGTCGGGCTCGCTGTACACTGGCACGGCCTCATCCCGCGCCCGCGGCGACTGCACGCGCTTGCAACGGGAAGAGTTTCAGGTACTACACGACCGACTACATTCACGCGAACGTTCACTGCGTTGTTCTATATGATACCTAAAATAAACATTAAAAGTCCATGCTTTCCTTTGTAACACAGCAAACGAAAGCCAAAGCGGAAGCTCTGAAGAAACCATCTCAGCCAAAAGCAATTAAAGAAGCCGATAAGAAGTCTATTGAAGAAGCAAGTTCCACAACTGCTACCACCGCTGCCACTGCCAGCTCTGTTGCTACGGAGAAAACCACAAAATCTAAACCTCGAGTGGAAAAAGAACAGAAACGCAAAGATGATAAAGAGAAGAAGCTGACAACTAAACCGTCGCTTTCACTGCAACCGGTTAGTGATTTAATTTTAATAGAAACTTTCTGCATTACAGGTAGGCGAAAAGGGGACAGCTGTTTGCGTCGTAAATGGTACAGCACACCAAAGGTAAAGGAACACCAAAACTGTCTGGCGAGACCAACGACGCCAAAATATAGAATGATGAAAAATATGTATCAATGCAAACGGGCATGCCTTGCGTCATAAATATCTGCCTACTCCTACTATGCTCTACAAGCCCTAACTTCACAAACTCTACACCTTAGTCAAAATATGTGGCTTGGCCGTTTCGTTACCATCACATGGGCGTAAGGTGAAAAATGTAATCACTGTTCATTACTTTTCTGTTATACTTACAATAGTTCTTGTAGTAACGAAACGGCCAAGCCTCATATTTTGACTAAGGTGTAGAGTTTGTGAAGTTAGGGCGTGTAGAGTTAGAAGCTTGGCTCTACATGAGATCTGATAACTTTTTGACAGTGCGAGCCATAAATGTAGTCTTGTCTGGGCGAAATTTTACATGAAAATGTTTTTGGTGGGATTTATTTTGCACAAAGTTACTTAGTTTGATGTACAGAATGCGTACCTAGATGCCGGCTTCGTGACCTTGTATATTTTTGCGAACTAGGTGACCGAGAGCAAGCCTACATACGTACTGTGCTCATTCGAGCCTGATCCTATCGTGGAAAAAGAAGAACGCGAGAGAGTCAACTTATTAGCGCAGAGGGACTTCCTAATAAGGAGCTATGGCATGCTAGAACAGGTTAGACACACACCTTATATTTCAAGCCCTGTATAACAAAAGTTGCGCAACATAGAGCATTGCTGCAGCATGGCAGAAAATGTTGCCAGGTACAATCGCGGCCTTTTCAACCTGATCACTTAAAAACAATTCGCCTAAACCCTGCGGCAGCGCCAAGCCACGCCGCCTTAAAGTTTTCGTCTATTAGGTAAGCGATAACGCAATTAGTTGCAACCTGCACTGCGCGGCTTTGTGACGCATCACTTGTAGGTACTCCTTTTGTGAATTTGACGGACGAACTATTTGACCTTGGCGCGCTTACTAGAGCGCTTCTATTTTTTGAGTGCAAGCAAAAATGAACTTAGTGCTGGTCAGGCGGGAGTGTCGGCGATAGTACATTCCAGGTAGATTCCAACACAAAACAAAATTGTGAGTCAATGTTCTACAACTTTTCTTTCCATGAATTCGAAGCTTTACTTTATTATTCAGTCGTTTTAAAGTTATTCGCTATCAATTTAAAACGACTGAATTCTAAACGTTTTTGTTACCTACAGATCTATTTAGTCATGAAAAAAATGGGAACATTAAGGCCCGAAGACGAACGCAAATATGGCGTCTACGGACGACTATCAGTGGTCTCTAACACCCCCAAGGTAAATGTGAATCACACTAAGACAATGTTCTCAGGCCACTTCATTTGATTTCGCTTATACTTACTCTCTTTCTTACTTTCTTTGGCCAACACAATGTTTTTATTATAAAATATTCATCTATGAATTGGCACTTTGAACATTGCGAACATCCTCTAAAAATTATCGTCATTATTCTAAAATGTTGTGTTTGCCTACAGAAAGTGTGAATGTTTATGCTGCATGAAAATTAAGCTATTAGAAAAAAATTAGTTGTAAGAAAAAAAAGAAGAGACCGATAAAATTTTTGTGTACAGACCACCTATAAGAAGATCAAAACAGTCGCACACAGGCCTAACGCCCGAGGGGATAACTCGGACAGTGGTGAGTGGAAATTGGAATATAATTCTTGCTATCCGTACCTACGCGGCTTAATATTGAGCCGCGTACAGACAGCGCGAGGCCTTGCCAAGCGAATATTTTGCGACGCACGCGAAAGGCTGAACTAATTGCCGCATGCCAATCAAATTCGTCGCAGCGACAGATGCTTAGTGAGCATGAGCACACACAAACCATTCATTTTGAGACAGACATTGTGGCGGTGGCGCGAGCCTCGCGCTGTCTGTACGCGGCACTAAGCGGTTGTTTTTATTTTTTCTTGTAGTTATTTCCGTTTATCCACCCTAGGATACGCGGAAACGCATGTTCAAGAATCCACCGTAAGCGTATTAATCCCTTTTATCCAACTAGGCCTAGGGCTGATTCTCGGAATGGGTTTCCGCGTATATACCTTAGGGTGGATAAAGGGAATACCCCGTAGTAAGTGATCGCATAATTTAGCCGTAACAAATGAAAATAACGCCAATCGCACACTTTATCGACTCTTAAAACATTGAAATGTGAGCTTTATCATATTTTCGGTCGGCAATGCGTCGGTGATAACCTGATAACTGACTGTCACTATTACGTGATACTAAGTATATAAACTCTCATTTCAATGTTTATGAATAGAGTTGGTTTTGAGTTGGTTTTGTGTGTGACGGCTATCAAGCTGCCCATTTCTTTTGTTAATAAGTACTTATTAAAAGTCAAATCATTTATTTCAAATAGGCACATTAAAGGCACTTTTGAACGTCAAAAATTACAATAAAACGAAATTGATTCTAGTCGCCCCTTCCAAAAGGTAGTTTTCGTATGAAGAAGAATAGGCAAGAAACTCCACCGTTACTCTTTTAAAATGTTTTACAAGGTTTTGTAGGTATACTCGTACATTCATTATATAATTATATGTGAAGACGATGTACCTAGAATAAAATTAGTCTACCTACAAAAGGTAAAAATAAAGCAATGACAGGTAAATCAATTATATGTGATAGATACATGGTGCTCACATATTTACAAATATTGTAAAAGTAGATGATTTTCATATAATTTTAACAAGTGTGTGAGTTACTGTAGTCACAGAATGTAAATATAATGTCATATTTTGCAACCCGTTTGATTTTGTCTAGACCCTAGATTGTCCTATGGAGCAGGACCAGCATGTTTCCAAGCATTCTTATCTTGGATATAATCCTCTAATTTGTGTCCTTGTTTACAAAGCGTACTTTTAATATGAGTTTTAAATTTTCTTTCATTTAATTGCAATATGTCACAAGGTATTTTGTTGTAGCATTTAACACAGTAGATACCCAAGAAAAGATGTATGTACTTTAGATAATCTGAAAAAAGGTTGATCTAATTTAAGTATCTTTATTTCTAGTATTAAAATTATGTCTATCACTTATTTTATTAAAAAGATGTTGATTTTTTCTTGCATACATATTTTCATAAATGAATTGACAAGGTACAGACGCCAGCACATCAAGTTACTACAATCTGGCAAATTTATTTAATAGATTTTCAACTTTATCGCTATAGCATAAGGTTCAAAGTTGATTGGGAAAATTTTATAGTTTCGGGTAGTTTGATGTGCTGGCCGTCATGATATTAACCTTTTTAAATAGTTCCCTAAGAGATTCGCGGCGACGTAGATTGTAAATGGCTCTGACAGCTCACTTTTGTAAAAATAAAAATTGATTCAATGTCAGCAGCCCGACCCCATAGTAAAATGCCATTTATGCCATAATACTGTGGAAGTAACTAAAATAGACCAAACGTGCAGTTTCTACATCTGGTCTGTTAACTGTCTTATCTTTCTAACAGCATAAGCGGCCGAGCTTAGCCGCCCCGCAATAGACGTTATATGAGGTCCCCATTGTAATAGTCACATTCGCTACTTCTAACATTCTGTAATTTAAATCTAATGCATTTGTTTTTTTTTTCATTCAGTACTAAATTATTTAAGTGACGTAAACCAATCTTGGACCTGAAGAATAGAGTTATTCACGTCGTCAAGATTTTGTGACCGTCGGTCTATTTTAAACATCAGTGATGTGCAAATAACACCATCTTCGGTTGATTTTGAAGTGATTGGGTTAAATCATTCATGTAAACTAAAAAGAGGAATGGACCCAATATCGAACCTTGAGGAACGCCCATTGTCATTTCAGACCCTAATGAGTTTATGCCGTTTACTTGAACTTTGACCTTTCTCTCTTTCAGGTATCATCTTAGCAAATCAAGTGCTGTTTTTCTAATCCCATAGTGCTCTATTTTCATCAGAATTGTGTCATTGTTTACGCAATCTAACGCCTTAGAGAGGTCGCAAAAGATTCCAATGGCATCTTGTGCTTCTTCCCAGGCGTTAAAAATGTTCTTTATTATGGTAACACCAGTAGTGCAACGCCCTTTGGTGAAACCGTACTGGTGTTCATGAAAGATGGAATTTTTATTAAAGTGACGTAACATTTGATTGAACATCAACTTTTCAAACACCTTACTGAGAACTGGCAGAATTGACACAGACCTATAATTGCTGGGTTCTTTACTATCACCGGATTTGAACAATGGTACACACGGCTACACATCAAGCTATACATAACCAGTATAAGCTGACATCTAATTGTAAGATAAACCGATGCAACGCGAGGTCAGATAAAACTGGAAATGTATAGCTTGATGTGTAGCCGTGTGTACTACTTTACTATGTTTCATAAGATCCGGAAAGACTCCTTGGTCAACACTGGTGTTAAATATGAAAGCTAAATAGAGCGCAATGGTTTCGATAAAAGATCTACAGACTTTTACAGACATTCCCCAGAGATCTTCTGTTGATTTAATTTTAAGATCTTTAAAAGCTTTTATAACAGCCTGGGGGTTTGTATGCTGAAACCTAAACTCCAAATGGCATTCCTTTACATTATTTTTAAGGCAGCTGAAAGCGTGGGGGATGAATTTAAAGCTTCAGTAGTTTTAAGGGGAATATTAGCAAAAAAGTTTTCAAATTCCTGAGCTATTTCTACATCTGAGTTGATGGGGCCATGTGCAGTCTCTAAATTAAATTCAGTATTACGCTGTTTTTTCCTACCTGTTTCATTATGTATCATTTGCCAGGTTGTTTTTATTTTATCATCAGCTGATTTTATTTTATTGCTAATATAAAGAGCTTTAGCTATTTGGCACACACTTTTAAAAGTTTTTGAATATTTTGCAACATACTGATGAAAGTTTGTATTATTCATTTCATAAAGCCATAAAGTTCAAAAAGTTTTTCCCTGCTTTTACGAATACCTGGAGTCGCTCAGTCACTAAATAAAAACGTTGTGTAAATACTTTTTATTATTTTTAGGATTTCAAGTGCAGTGCAAGGATGTAGTGATCTGGAAGCGGCCTTCGCCCCTACAATCCATTCCAGAGCGCACCACCAAAGCACAAATCGTCCGCACTGCCTACACCATTTGGAGAATGAACTCGTTTGTGTTATGCTCTTATTCTATTTTGTATTTCGTTGAATTTTCTCCCATTACTGACAAGTAAGAAATTAATTGAATTTTCTCCATATTTGACAAGCACAGAAACTTCATGTCAATCTGCTAAAGAATTATTTTCTCTGACTGTACATTCGGTCGTCTCGCTCTCATATATACATACACTTGTTCTCGTTACGCACACGCGGCGAGCACGTACCGAGAACGATTACCGTCCGCTTTGCTGTAAACCGCATAAGGCTGCGTTTCCACCAGAGATAAGCGAGGATGCGTAGTGAGGGATGTGTAAAACTAACCAATACCAACGCTAACTTAGTTCCTATAAAAATAAAGCGACGTTATTGGTTGGTTTCACACACATCCCTCGCTAAGCATCCTCGTCCATCTCTGGTGGAAACGCAGCCTAATGGTCGGTTCTCATTAACAAAAGCGAATCGTTTTGCTTACCAATGGTAGCGTTTTTTTGTCAAACTGGGCATATAAATAGATTAGTAAGTTAATTTTACCTGTGATAGCTACTTCCATATGGGAGGGTCTACTATATAATACAAAGCTACGAGGTTTTTGCTTCATGTAAAGGTACAATCTTTATAATGGTAAAGATACAAGTTTCTAGTTTTGACCAGTAAGTGATAAAGCGCTAATATTATTTTCTTTTTTCCAGATTAGTTTCGATTCCCCTGCCCAAGTAAGCGTGGCGCGTGGGTGTGTGTTCCATACGACAATTTGCGACGTTCACTGGAACGTCGCAAATTCGGTGTTTCAAACACACTGGTGTTCGTTGTGTTCATAAGACTGTCCATTACAATACTCTACTTGTTCGAGTGAGTGTTTGTAAACCAAATATAGTCGTAACTGTATGATGATTATTGTTTGCTACAACTGAAAACAATTATAGCTTGCAATATATTCCAGTTACACATAAGAAGTATTTTTATATTGTAATTGCTAACGTGTTCATTGTAATCATGATAATATTAACATTACCGATAATCCTTAATAATATTAGAGTAATTTTGTCAAATGTTCTGTAAATTCTGGTGCATAGAAAAATAAGCAATAACTAACAGATTATTTTTACTATAAACTGTATTATTATTTTTACAGTTATCATTGTTTTTATGGAATAAAACTATATTTTAATATCAAATCTATATTTTCTCTTATCAATAAAAAGTTTAATAATATCAGCAAGTCTTTGCAGTTCAGTTCTGTCAATTGGTTGAATCAGTTTGTCTTTAAAATCACCTGAAAAATACAATCACGAAACAATACGATTGCAAGTTTTTCATAATATATTCCATCACAAGTTTCTAAACACATTTTAATTTGCATGTCTGTAGCAACCGCTTCTTTTGATTACATTAAATTCACTAACATAATAAACAATCATCTGAGACGCTTTAAATATATTATTTCGCGTATATTATAGACAGGGTCAAATTTAATTAGCTAGCGAAACTCCGCTGACGTGATGGGTATCGATATCTACAGTCCGTCAAATCTAAGAAGTACTTCTTAGATTTGACGGACTGTAAACATGGTAAAACAAAAACAAATTAATTTGATTACTTTTTGCGAGTTCAACGACCGCGGTTAATGTAGACACTTTTAATATAAGTCAGTATCAAAACTACCAGCCGTCGTTGGCCCCCCAAAAAAAATACATCAAATGTTTTTTATTTTTATTTTTATTTTATCATATTTAGATATCTATACCCATCACGTCTACGACTACAGAATTTGGTTAGCTAATTTCATTTGACCCTAGAATGTGGAATTATATTTAGCCACCTTCGTTTCATTGCACGAAGTTTACCCCTGTTTATAATTACATAATGACACATGTCTTTTTCATCTATTCTTTACTCCAAAGTCAATGTCATTAAAATCAACAATCATATAGCATAAGTAAATTGCACTTTCTCTCATTGTACTAAATCCAGCATGGCAGTAGTACTAAGAATGTCTTAAATTGTTTGTTAGTCAAAACTGTAGTCTCTTTGCTAAGGAGCCGCCATCAATGTTTTCTAAAAGCTTTCTCTTGAGTGATGGTTTATCAGCCTCTATTCGATTGGAAATACTCGTAGGCATGGGCAGCTTGGATCCTATCGAAGGAGCTGGTTTGTTGCTGAAAAAAAAAAAGGTTGCAAAGGTTTATTTTCAGTAAAACGTGAAGTAAGACACCTTTTTTTATTTCTTCGGGTCAGGCCGAAAGCGAAACCACGGCCGAAACTGGTGTATGGCGTTCGTGAGCTGAAAAAATAAGTGTTTACTTATAAATATACGTTGTTTACGTTCTTAGCAGAGATGCAGATTGGCGACTCGTTCCGTTTGAGTACAGTTTAACACTTTCGTTTTCTAACGATGCAGAATTGTTTGGCAGAGAGATAAGCATTAACGCTAGGTATATCGAGCATCCGAAAAGCTGATTACTAATGCAAAAGTTCAGCAGCAGTAGAAGGAGCTACGGAGCGGCGGGAGGAGGAGTTTTGCAGTTGAATCTCTTGCCTTGCCTTTTGACCAACTATGTTGGAGTCGGCCTCCAGTCCAACCGGATGCAGCTAAATACCAGTATTTTACATGGAGCGACTGCCTATCTGACCTCCACAACCCAGTTACTGGGTAATACGATACCCCTTGGTAAGACTGATTGTCAGATTTTCGGGCTTCTGACGACCCGTAACGACTGTCAAAGATCCACGAATGACAGCCGGGACCAACGGCTTAACGTGCTTTCCGAGGCACGGAAGGGTTTTGATATGTAAAGATGGTCACCCATCCACGGACCAACCGCGGCAAGCGTAGCTTAACCTGATTAATCGACCCGTGCGGCTGTTATTACTTAGCCACAAGCCCTCCCCTTTGCAGTTGAATCTCATCTCAAAAATTACTAAATTGCTAAACGCAAAAGCTAACAGTAGCATACCTGCTAAGGCCGTTATTTCAGTTAGGGCTCATTTTTTCAATCGTAATTTTGTCAGTAGCAAAAGCATTTTTTTTATTTGTATACCTCTTAATCAAATCATTTGTAACAAATTACGAAAAACTAACTTTTCTTGACTTCATAAGTTTCGGTATCAGTTTGGGCCGAAACTAGAAGAGTTACCAAAGATTCGGCTACAGTTTCGTTTTCGGCTAAAAATCATATTTCAGTCGGACACTAAATAACATAAATTGCGTTAACATACTCGGTTGAGAATATTTCACAATACCTAAAGTATGACATCTGCAACGCCTGCGTGCAGTCGCACCGACTGGGAGGGTACAGAGACAGGAGGCTCTCCATCAACTGGATCAGATCGTCCGACGCGGCACTGAATATGTGACGCAGCTGCTGTGGCGGAAATACCTTGAACTGCACATAGTCCGTCAAGTTTTTCATTCCCTAGAAATAAAAAGGAGAGTGATATTCAGAATTCAATCAGCAATAATGATGATGATGCATTTTAGGGTTAATTAACAAAACATCGATTAATGGTTAGAGGATGATACTAAAAATATAAGTTTGAAATGACTTCTATAGTATCACAACGTCTAATTTAGCACACAGATAGTTTATATCTGGATTAACACATAGGATACTTTTATCACGGTAGGTACTCGTAGTATGTTTCCGTGGAATAATTTCCAACCGCCACGCGGGCGAAGCCGTGGCCAAAAGCTAGTACAAGATAATGGGTACGCGGACACTTTGTCTAGTCTTATGAAAATTACCTCTTTATTTATGAAAAAGTAATTTAAAAAAAAATCGACTTAAAAAGAAATTAATTCAAAATTATGAAATAACTTTAATTTCGGAAGTCGGTGTCTTGCGATCTGTATTTTAGGTTTACTTTTTTGCCACCGACTTCCGAAATTAAAGTTATTTCATAATTTTGAGTTAATTTCTTTTTGAAGTAGATTTAATTTTTTTAATAACTTTTTTATTTCGTAATTTTTAGTTTTAAGTAATAAGTATAAACTGGAATATTTGTTTGTATTAGGTAATAGTTGTAAATATTGCACTAGAATTTGACTAAGGTTTTGAGATGTTTTCTGTTTGACACTACACCCGTAGCTCGTATCAATAAGCCAGGCCGTCACACTTACACATATTAGTCCATATCTTGAAAATTACTGAATCGATTTTGATGAAACTTGCACTGTTCCCTAAGTTGAAGTAAATGTAAGCCAATAAAAAAAATGGTCACGATCCGATTAATAGTTGCGGAGAAATGCGTGGACAAACATACATGCATCTATAAAAATATGATGTATATTTGTTTGGAAGCCCTAATAGATTGTCATATGTGAAGTGTCAATAATATTACATACATATTATGTGTAGAATTGATAACCTCCTTTTTTTGAAGTTGGTAAAAATTCCTTAATAGTTTCGTTTTGCGAGTGTAGATATAGCAGCAGAATTTGGATATTAATGGGGCCAGCAACAAGCTAATAAATACTCACAGGCCAAGTTTCTTCATTTGGTGTGCCGAATACTTGGAAGATCCGTGACAGCTGATCAAGGTCTGATTCTCCAGGTAAGAAAGGTACTCTCAGTAGTAGTTCAGCTAATATACAACCTATTGCCCACATGTCAACACCTGTACCATATTGTCTTGCTCCAAATAACAGTTCTGGTGATCTGAAAAGAGATAAGATTTTATTATAAATTATTATTATTATTTTTTATTATTTTTTTATAAACACACCTCTTTCCTCATAAAGAAACTACAGAATGCCAAATGATTTTGCTTAGTTTTCATTCCTTTCTTTTTTATGCAATCAAAAAACCAATCAGTTTCTGGACTATGGTGTATTGATATTGAAAAACTAATAAGAAAATGTTTTAAAATTTTATAGGCAGACCCTTATAAAAGCCAAAATTGCAGTCTTGAGACAGAATCAATCGACTTAGCCTATAGCAGTCCTCTGATGGCTTTATGGCTTTTAAAATTATTATTTTTTGACAAGTACCATATATACTTTCGTATGCATTTAGTAAAATGTTATTTTGACATTACAAACATACACTTCAATTTCATTATTTGTATATAGATATTGAGGTATAGATTGTTATTCATTACCTATACCATCTGGTCACTACTTGATGTGTGTTAATTCTGGTTGGAGACCCAAAAGCCTTTGCAAGACCAAAGTCACCAATCTTCAGTATACCCTCCCGGTTTATAAGTAAGTTGTTAGGTTTCAAATCTCTGTGCAATATCCAATTTTGATGTAAGTATTCTAAACCTGCAAAATAAGAAGAGTTGATTAATATTATTGCACAGAACTTATCTGGTAATAAATTAATTTTAGTTTAGTTATTGCAACAATTTGAATTTCCTAATAAATTGTTTTGCTAAGGACTTTATTGTCACTTTTTTCAAAGACTTATTTTTAACTCTATGCAAAACATAGGTAATGCCAAGTAGGCATTCTCTGCCAGTCAAACATTTTTGGGTCATGAAAAGATCATCTGGGGATTGTTTGGGTTGGTTGCCAGTCTAACGGGATGCAGCTGAATATTCTGACTAATCTGGCCTCCATAACCCATAGTTACTGGGTAACATGATAGGAAAACTGGTCATCAGACTTTGTAGCTTTTGTCAACCCATACCAATGTAGATGGTGAAAATAATATCTTACCTTTTAAAGTCATAATCATGTAAGACTTAACATTAGCCGGAGTGAGTACAATATTACTGTCCTTAACAATGATTTCTAAGTCAGTGTCCATAAAGTCAAACACTAATGATACATTTGATTTCTGTCCAAATACATCTGAAAAGAGGATGATGATGGTGTGAATATATTTTAGTAAAGGATTTTGTTATTTACAATTTTAAAACAAGCATTTTGTGAATATTAATATACAGTGAATTTCGGGTATAACGACGATGAAGGGACCACCCTAATTTAGTTGTTATATCCAGAAGTCGTTACAGGCAAAGGTAAAGAGATATAGACACATATGTATTTATTCAAAAGTTTACTAAACACAGTTGCTACTCCGAATATCACTTTGTAACTGATCCATAAAATTAACTCTGAAATGTAAATGCTTATGTCGCTTACCTACCTTTACTTTAGCTAATATCTATAAACAAAATGTAAAGGTCTCCACAATTGCTGACCATCTGTGTAGATGTAAACAAAAGAAAAGAAAGCTCTTTGTGTTTTTGGCGGCCGATCCCGGTCGTAATATCTGGGTGGGATTTTTTTACAAATGATTAATTAAAAACAGTTGCTACACCCGAACTCGGCGTTACATCCAAAGTTGCTATAGCCACATGAATTTTGTACTAAAGTATGCTTTAAATTCAAGGGACTTAGATTTAACGTCGCTATAGCTAAATGGTCACTACAACCAAGGTCGTAATAAATGAAATCCACTGTATTCACAAAATGCTTGTTTTAAAATTGTATAGCAGCATGTACAGACGCCAGCACATCAACCTACTACAACTACTTTTCAACTTTATCATTAAAGCATTAGGTTCAAGGTTGATTGGGAAAGTCGGACAGTTTCGGGTAGCTTTATGTGCTGACGTCTGTACATTATGGTTTGGTTTGTAGGTTTGACTAATAAACTTTTTGATACACTGCTTTTAAAATAGCCTACAATTATGTGTATGTAATCAGACGTTGTGTCATCTGGTCAAGCTTATACATATAAGCTTAACTAGTTGACACAAGGTCTGATTACATTAAAATTTAAAATACAATTAAAGAAAAAACCTAATAATCCAATGAGATTGATATGCTGTAACTCTTGCAACAGCTTTATTTCTCTCAGAGCAGTCCGATTGATGCCATCCCGTGCCTCAAGGCAGGAGCCTATTTTGATCTTCTTTACAGCAACTATTTTATCTGTTTTCACGTCTCTGGCTTTGTATACTGTTGCAAACTACAACAAATTTTTAGGTTATAATTAAAAGTTTAATTTTTTAATGATAAACAATACTTGTTTACACTTGGGTAGATTAATATAGTAAACATTACCTGCCCCTCTCCGAGAAAGTCAATTTTCTCATAGCGAAGGATTGGTTCTTCCATCGTGTATGTTTTGTCGAAGTTACTTCGACGAATAGCACTTAATACCCAAATATTAAACTTCACCGACACTAATAAACTGAATCATAACGTTCTGTTCCACACGTAAGTTGTAAAAAGGTATATAAGACAAAATTATTGTTAATTTGGCTCCCGTTAGTGTGGTGGATTTTATTTTTAAATTCAAAATTTGACAGTTCGCATCAAACCATAACCACAGAACATATACGGGACCATAACCAAGATGATTTTTTTTTTTTATTCACCCAAACGGCAGACTAAAGTGATGTTGATATTATTCGTTCGTTTTTGAAAATCAAACAACACGGCCAAAAAATATGTTTCATACAAAAATTACGTATTTTCTGCGTTGTTCATAGGTACTGAGGCGGTGGCGGTCAGTTGTGTAATGCGTACTGCGTGTGTTTGAATAGTTCCATATCAGATTCAGATAATGCGTTCCAACAGTTCACCATCACCGCCACCGCGCCACGCATCCGCCACCACAGGCAGGCCGCCCCATTCCGAATAAAGCATTATGCTCCATGATTATTGCATTTTTTCGTATTATCCAATAACTGGGTTGTGGAGGTCAGATAGCAGTCGCGCCATGTAAAATACTGATATTCAGCTGCATCCGGTTAGACAGGACTGGAAGCCGACCCCAACATAGTTGGGAAAAGGCTAGGCAGAATGATGATGATGAGTAGTGAATTTTTAACCGACTTCAAAAAAGGAGGAGGTTAGTGCAAAGCTTTAAGGGAGTGACACCATTTACCTACAGCATTTTGTGACATACATGTCTTAGACGAAGTATGTTTTTTTTTAACGGTGCGGTGCGGCACCGTACCGCAATTAATCAAAATCAAAAGTCATTTATTCAAACTAGGCTGAGAATCGGCACTTTTCGAACGTCAAAACATAAGACAGTCCCCCAAAACGCCCGCCCTTCGCCACTTCCCAATTCGAGCTATAGGGTGCCACACGGGCGGCACCGCAGTAGAACGCTGGTTACCACGGTGCGGCGCGGCATAAATAATAAACACGTTCGATACAATAGTGCGGTGGCGGGTGGCGGCACATTGCACTCCGGCCCTCCGGCGCGCGGCGCCGCGCGCCGCAACGCGTCACCCCTCCCCGCCTCGTCTCGCAGGTCACAAGCGCGGCGCGCCTACGGTGCGACGGCCCAACGCATCATGTGACATGGCGTAGTGATTTGTATGTAGGATGACGTTGTGGCACCGGTCCGGCGCCGCACCGCACCGTTAACACATCGTGTGGCCTCGCTCTTACCAAGCGGCGTCTACGCCAAGCGGTATCGTATTACCCACTCATTAGCTTGGAGGTCAGATAAGAAGTCACTCATAGATATATGAAAGAAGTCACTCCATGTAAAATACTGGTATTCGGTGAAACTGTAAGCCGAGCCGACCCCAACATACTTAGGAAAAAAGGCTAGGCCACAGATACCTGTGAGCTGTGGGCTCGGCAGATGGTGTATTGAAAATACAATTACCTACATTACAGACTAGTGTAGGTACTATGGGTGTAATTAGGTACAGAGTACTTTTTCTATAACTAGTTCCTTTTTCTTACATGGCCCGTTAGCTCACTAGACAAGTTCCGGTACCACAGAACATACCTCCTCCGAGAGTCCGGTACCCACGGGTTTTGTGGTTTGAGCTTGTCTCATATCTTGGATAATTTTGTGCTTTTATCAAGTCTAGCCCGGTTAATAACCCGCCCAGCACAGCCGTAAGGTGTGAATGTTACCAAGGGATGAGATTGGGGAAGGTGTGTGACTGTGTCATGTGTGTTTATGGGTACCTACATAATAAAGTGAAATAAATAAGTGCATTTAGAATGAGTATTTTATTTCAGAAGTATTTTTTTTTAAATTCCACCTCTCAACCTTAATACTAAATGCAGCGTAGATTCCTTTTGGATATTGTAGTCCGATAGTGTGCGGCCATCTTCCAACTGTTTGCCGGCGAAGATCAACCTCTGCTGGTCTGGTGGAATTCCCTCTTTGTCCTGAATTTTCGCTTTGACATTTTCGATTGTGTCGGAAGCCTCAACCTCCAGAGTAATGGTCTTGCCAGTCAGGGTCTTCACGAAGATTTGCATACCACCACGCAGACGTAGCACCAAATGGAGAGTAGATTCCTTTTGGATATTGTAGTCTGACAGCGTACGCCCATCTTCCAACTGTTTGCCGGCGAAGATTAACCTTTGCTGGTCTGGTGGAATTCCCTCTTTGTCCTGAATTTTCGCTTTGACATTTTCGATTGTGTCAGATGCTTCGACCTCTAGTGTGATGGTTTTGCCAGTCAGTGTCTTGACGAAGATTTGCATACCACCACGCAGACGCAGAACTAAATGCAGCGTAGATTCCTTTTGGATATTGTAGTCAGATAGTGTGCGGCCATCTTCCAACTGTTTGCCGGCGAAGATCAACCTCTGCTGGTCTGGTGGAATTCCCTCTTTGTCCTGAATTTTCGCTTTGACATTTTCGATTGTGTCGGAAGCCTCAACCTCCAGAGTAATGGTCTTGCCAGTCAGGGTCTTCACGAAGATTTGCATACCACCACGCAGACGTAGCACCAAATGGAGAGTAGATTCCTTTTGGATATTGTAGTCTGACAGCGTACGCCCATCTTCCAACTGTTTGCCGGCGAAGATTAACCTTTGCTGGTCTGGTGGAATTCCCTCTTTGTCCTGAATTTTCGCTTTGACATTTTCGATTGTGTCAGATGCTTCGACCTCTAGTGTGATGGTTTTGCCAGTCAGTGTCTTGACGAAGATTTGCATACCACCACGCAGACGCAGAACTAAATGCAGCGTAGATTCCTTTTGGATATTGTAGTCAGATAGTGTGCGGCCATCTTCCAACTGTTTGCCGGCGAAGATCAACCTCTGCTGGTCTGGTGGAATTCCCTCTTTGTCCTGAATTTTCGCTTTGACATTTTCGATTGTGTCGGAAGCCTCAACCTCCAGAGTTATGGTCTTGCCAGTCAGGGTCTTCACGAAGATTTGCATACCACCACGCAGACGTAGCACCAAATGGAGAGTAGATTCCTTTTGGATATTGTAGTCTGACAGCGTACGCCCATCTTCCAATTGTTTGCCGGCGAAGATTAACCTTTGCTGGTCTGGTGGAATTCCCTCTTTGTCCTGAATTTTCGCTTTGACATTTTCGATTGTGTCAGATGCTTCGACCTCTAGTGTGATGGTTTTGCCAGTCAGTGTCTTGACGAAGATTTGCATACCACCACGCAGACGCAGAACTAAATGCAGCGTAGATTCCTTTTGGATATTGTAGTCAGATAGTGTGCGGCCATCTTCCAACTGTTTGCCGGCAAAGATTAATCTCTGCTGGTCTGGTGGAATTCCTTCCTTGTCTTGGATTTTCGCTTTGACATTTTCGATTGTGTCGGAAGCCTCGACCTCTAGAGTAATGGTCTTGCCAGTCAGCGTCTTGACGAAGATTTGCATACCACCGCGCAGACGAAGTACCAAATGCAGAGTGGACTCCTTCTGGATATTGTAATCGGAAAGCGTGCGGCCATCTTCCAGCTGTTTGCCGGCGAAGATCAATCTCTGCTGGTCTGGTGGAATTCCTTCCTTGTCTTGGATTTTCGCTTTGACATTTTCGATTGTGTCGGAAGCCTCGACCTCCAGAGTAATGGTCTTGCCAGTCAGTGTCTTGACGAAGATTTGCATACCACCACGCAGACGCAGAACTAAATGCAGCGTAGATTCCTTTTGGATATTGTAGTCAGATAGTGTGCGGCCATCTTCCAACTGTTTGCCGGCAAAGATTAATCTCTGCTGGTCTGGTGGAATTCCTTCCTTGTCTTGGATTTTCGCTTTGACATTTTCGATTGTGTCGGAAGCCTCGACCTCTAGAGTAATGGTCTTGCCAGTCAGCGTCTTGACGAAGATTTGCATACCACCGCGCAGACGAAGTACCAAATGCAGAGTGGACTCCTTCTGGATATTGTAATCGGAAAGCGTGCGGCCATCTTCCAGCTGTTTGCCGGCGAAGATCAATCTCTGCTGGTCTGGTGGAATTCCTTCCTTATCTTGGATTTTCGCTTTGACATTTTCGATTGTGTCAGATGCTTCGACCTCGAGAGTTATGGTCTTACCAGTCAGGGTCTTAACAAAGATCTGCATACCACCACGCAGACGCAGTACTAAGTGAAGAGTGGACTCTTTCTGGATGTTATAGTCCGACAGTGTGCGGCCATCCTCCAACTGTTTTCCAGCAAAGATCAATCTCTGCTGGTCTGGTGGAATTCCTTCCTTGTCTTGGATTTTTGCTTTGACATTTTCGATTGTGTCGGAAGCCTCGACCTCCAGAGTAATGGTCTTACCAGTCAGGGTCTTGACAAAGATCTGCATACCACCACGCAGACGCAGTACTAAGTGAAGAGTGGACTCTTTCTGGATGTTATAGTCTGACAGTGTACGGCCATCCTCCAACTGTTTGCCGGCAAAGATCAATCTCTGCTGGTCTGGTGGAATTCCTTCCTTGTCTTGGATTTTCGCTTTGACATTTTCGATTGTGTCGGAAGCCTCGACCTCCAGAGTAATGGTCTTGCCAGTCAGCGTCTTGACGAAGATTTGCATACCACCACGCAGACGCAATACCAAATGCAGAGTGGATTCCTTCTGGATATTGTAATCGGAAAGCGTGCGGCCATCTTCCAGCTGCTTACCGGCGAAAATCAGTCGTTGTTGGTCTGGAGGAATTCCTTCCTTGTCCTGGATTTTCGCTTTGACGTTTTCAATTGTGTCAGAAGCTTCAACTTCTAAAGTGATAGTCTTGCCAGTAAGTGTTTTAACGAAGATTTGCATACCACCACGTAAACGTAGCACTAAGTGAAGTGTCGACTCCTTTTGAATGTTGTAATCAGATAAGGTGCGCCCATCTTCTAGCTGCTTGCCGGCGAATATAAGTCTCTGCTGGTCTGGTGGTATTCCCTCTTTGTCTTGTATTTTAGCTTTGACATTTTCGATTGTGTCGGAAGCCTCGACCTCCAGAGTAATGGTCTTGCCAGTCAGCGTCTTGACGAAGATTTGCATACCACCACGCAGACGCAGTACCAAATGCAGAGTGGATTCCTTCTGGATATTGTAATCGGAAAGCGTGCGGCCATCTTCCAGCTGCTTACCGGCGAAAATCAGTCGTTGTTGGTCTGGAGGAATTCCTTCCTTGTCCTGGATTTTGGCTTTGACATTTTCAATTGTGTCAGAAGGTTCAACTTCTAGTGTGATGGTCTTACCAGTTAAGGTCTTAACGAAGATTTGCATACCACCGCGAAGTCGCAGCACCAAGTGAAGTGTGGACTCTTTCTGAATGTTGTAATCGGAAAGCGTGCGGCCATCTTCCAGCTGTTTACCAGCAAAGATCAGTCGCTGTTGGTCAGGTGGAATGCCTTCCTTGTCTTGAATTTTAGCTTTAACATTCTCAATGGTGTCAGATGCCTCAACTTCTAAAGTTATTGTTTTACCAGTCAATGTTTTAACAAAGATTTGCATTCCACCACGCAGACGCAATACTAAGTGGAGTGTAGATTCTTTCTGGATGTTGTAGTCCGACAAGGTACGCCCATCTTCAAGCTGTTTGCCGGCAAAGATCAGACGCTGCTGGTCTGGGGGGATACCCTCCTTATCTTGGATCTTGGCCTTGACATTTTCAATGGTGTCAGATGGCTCAACTTCCAATGTGATGGTTTTTCCAGTCAATGTTTTAACGAAAATCTGCATACCACCTCTGAGACGCAGCACCAGGTGAAGAGTAGATTCCTTCTGGATATTATAGTCGGATAGTGTGCGTCCATCTTCCAGTTGCTTCCCGGCGAAGATCAATCTCTGTTGGTCGGGAGGAATGCCTTCCTTGTCTTGAATCTTAGCTTTCACATTTTCAATGGTATCAGAGGGTTCCACCTCCAAAGTGATGGTTTTCCCCGTCAAAGTCTTCACGAAGATCTGCATATTGTCCTGTAACAGAAGTAAAATAACTATTAACCATTGATATTATATCAATGCTATTAACAATAATTTCAGTGTCATCACTACACATTAGTACCTACTTAGTTGGAAACAATTGATGAGTCACCGTCACCGTATTTATGACTAGCAACATACGTATACGTGTTCGTGATGACAAAATATCACGCTATCTATGACTCGAGTTATCAGGTTTCTTTCCGACTCGACTGCAATAATATATTAAATGAAATGTATGTAGGTACCTATGTTTGTAAATGTCTGAACAGAAGTTTGTGGTAAGTAAATAAACAGTTAATTAATAAATGCACGGTCAGTGGGTCGTCTTAGGGATACCTGCCTACCCGCTTGTGTTTAGGTACTTACTTTCTAATAAGATTTAACACTAAAGCTGGTCAAATAAGAAAAACATGATAATTTGGGCGTTTCCGCAGCATTTATGTAGGTACTACGCAGAGTAAATAATAATATTATGTGGCCGCAAACAATGCAATAAGTAGGTCACGGAACTCGCGGATATAATAAACTGGGGTGACCTACTGAGTACTGACATGGCCACCTTGGACAGTTTGAGAGTTATTACCTACACACGGAAAAAGTGAAATTTATGCATATTACACACAATAACACGCTTCCTCATCAATAGTTACCTTTGCTTATGTTGGTTTAGGTCGGTGAAAACAGTAGGTAAATAGGAATAGGTTTTTGTATGGTGAAAACTTGGTAGACGATGGTTTAACTGGTAGAGATAAATAATAGCTTTAGAAATTGAGCATTACATTGCTATCGGTTTTTTTTTATTGAGATTTAATACTTGAATTTATTTATAGAACATTATGTTCAGAACTTTGATTATATAATGTCTAGATAGAGCATCAATTGCGCGCAAACGTGTCAAAAAATACCAGCCAACTGTTGGACTGTAAGTACTTACCCGCCGATTAGTGCCGATCGTACCGCTTTGGTGTCACTACGTATTACGCGCGCTAAGTAATAAACAAATAACAGCGATAAAATGACGGTATGTGCTATTAAACTGTGCCGAAATTATAAAGGAAGGGTAAAAAAACACCAAACACATCACATATCATCAGTAAGTAACCAAAAAGACTACGTATTTGTTTTTTGTTTTTATATTTACCAAATTACGCCCTATTACGCCATATTTTATCAGTGTTGCCAGTTTCTTTTTTCCATTCTCCCAACTTAACGTCCTTTTTTTGTGGGTATATTCGTTGCTTTATGGTTACGTTTATATTATTTAGTTGATGTACTTTTATTATTCGATTTCAAAAATGGTGAAGTTTTTCAATTCGTCTGTACTTTTTTATAATAATATAATGTTCGCGTATAACTTTTTTGTTTATGAGCCCATTTTAATGATTATTGTTGCATTGGGTCCAATAAACTGATTTCAAAGGTGCCAAGAGTAATTTTAATAAGATTAATTTATTCCATTCGTATTATCATTTGTGATCTTTCATTTGAAATTTCCAAATACAAACTGCCTAAAAAGTTAAATATTCTAATTGAATTAACTTAGCTGATTTAATATAACACAACATTCACACACACAACTCTAATTCAATTAAATAGTGTTTTTTATTTATAAATACAAGTAAATAAAGTCACTACTAAAACTGAATAATACTACAAACATACACCTAAAACTTACTTATATTATTTTTATAGTCAATTTTTTTAATATGTGATTTATGGGAGAATTGTAGTAGCTGGTATCATTATTCACGCACACAGAGACATAGATGCACAGTGTAAAACACCGCCCGCACGCACACATGTTTGAAATTGTTGCCTCGTTTTCTTTGTTTTGATTGTAGGGCGACGCTCTATCTAGACATTATATAATCAAAGGTTCAGAACAAAAACACCTTCTTTATGCAATTGCAAAATCTGACGAGTACTGCTGACGGCTGTTATTCAAAATGGCGCAAGCACGATCATAATCAAAACTGCGCAGTTCACTTATTCGCTTACCCGAGCCCCGAGACGGTGCTAAAATACTGCATAAAATATATACCTAGCAAAAACACAACTTGAATAAAAGAAAATTAACACTTACCGATTAATCACTAGAATTTAGTCTGATATTACACAAAATTTCAATAAAATACTGTTATTTCTCTGACGAACAACTCTAAAAAGTCACGCGCTTGTGAATTCCTTTTTCAATTTCTCGTTTTGAAATGCGCTTCGAGAACTGCCGTCCCCTTTATATAGACACGGTCTCGTGAAAAATCAATGACTGCCGAAGTGCCGCGAGACCGTCGAGGATACCCGAAGCTAAGCGTTTCTCTTTTTAACATAGTGGGAAAGATAAAGATAGCAACAATGTTCTAGAACGCATGCGTAGCTTCTTTCCTTTGTGACGCAAACTGTTTGGTCTGGGCTGGGGAATGAGAGGAAGCCCAACAAAACAAACAAAGCCAATTCAAGGAATCATAATTCATAGCGATCAATAAAAACAGTTTCGACGCAAAATCTTGTTTATTTATATTTTGACTACTTACCTAGTAGGACTTAAGACTTGCCTAATTAAATAACTGTTGTAAACTAATGTCAAATGACCTCTGCAATAATCGTATATACCTACCTAATTAGCTAAAAATTTTAATTATGTGAGTAGGTAGGCAGGCCCATGGCAGGCCTATTAAATGGTAGGTACCTAGATGTGTATAAAGTACCTAAGTAGGTACTGTACTATTATATAGAACAATAGTCTACCTACTTAGAAACCCAGCTTTCCCTTTGATATAATACGTGCGGTGTGGTTTATTTATAAAAAAATAAAAATAATAATACCGGTCGTTGATTCGAAAGGGGTCATTATCATTACCTACCATCTTTCAGTGTTGCGACTTTGCGAGTGCGACCTCTGCTAAAAGGTTTAATTGTACAGACGCCAGCACATCAACTTACTACAATCTGTCAGATTTCTGTAATAGATTTTCAACTTTATCGCTAAAGCATAAGGTTCAATGTTGATTGGGAAAATTTGACAGTTAGGTGTAGGTTGATGTGCTGGCGTCTGTACCTTTTGATGGTTTCCTCAAGATCCTGTTAGACATTAACAAGTTCAATTGCATCATCCTCATTTACAGATACTTAATCATACTTTATAATATTATATTTCTACAAATATGCGCTAGTACAACAAGGCTTATTTAAACCGCTAAATTAGAAACGAAGGAAATCGTTTATTCTGTGGAAATAATAAACAATAATTTATGGTACTTGTGTCATCGGTATAGGGATGCCTACATAGATTGAAATTATTGTGAAATAATCATGCAATATCCTTGTCATCCGACTGCGGCGTAGTCCAAACAGAGGGTACAATAGGGTACGTGTTTCGTTACATCGTTCAATGCCCTCCTAAATGGCCCACTTGATCCGAAGGACGAAGTGTGCGGAAACCAAACCCTCTAACATAAAATAAATAGAATGACCTCCTAAAGTTAATTTCAATCATCATATTATTTCCTTTATTCGTCTATGTATACTTACTTATGTTACGGGTAGTCTGAAGCCCGAAAGTCTGACAACCAGTCTTACCAAGGGGTATCGTATTACCCAGTAACTGGGTTGTGGAGGTCAGATCGGCAGTCGCTCCATGTAAAATACTGGTATTCAGCTGCATCCGGTTAGACTGGAAGCCGACCCCAACATAGTTGGGAAAAGGCTAGGCAGATGATGATTCGTCTATGTATACTTACATATAATTTATATTTTTAAATATTAGAATATAAAAAAAATATATAAAAACATTCAAAAATATAAAAAATAGTAGCCCACCGGTATCGGGAACAGGGTCAATGTCAATCATCATTATCATTATAGTTTCGCAAGCCGATTCTCTTGTACACAATGTACATACATACACCTGTACACCGAACTAAAATCACTAAAATTCCTTACTTTTTGCTATGAGAATCTTACAGCTATTCTGCATAAAAATTTCTCTAAATTTAAAAATAATTTTGTCACAACTAAAATCGAATTTGACAATCGCGTCTCGTCGACACGTAAGTAGTAGGTAGGTACTTATTTGCCTACCCCGTGAATTTTTATTAGAGCCGCAGGCGCGCAGGGGCAGCCTTGACGTGTTTTTAAGGAATTTTTCACTTTTTGTATGGAAAATATGAAAAATGGTTACCTACATGTTGAGTTTTAGGTGTTTATGAGTGTTATAAAGGGGGTCGAAATTTTCATTATTTTTGCGATAGGATAGGACACACCATTTTCGAGTTATAAGCAAAATAAAAAAAAAGATACAGTACTGTTTTTGTACCTGAAGTCGAGATATTGGTGTGAATTTCGAATATTTTTTCTGCTCAACAACGTAAATAACGCAATGAATGTTGTTGAACTGTCAAAATGTACGCCATTCATACTAAAAGGTTACATCTAATAATGTATTCTGTGGGTTACATGCTGTGTTCCTACCCTACTCTTTGCCCGTGTATCGACGCATTGCAGATGCTGACGTTTTTATGTAGTTATCTATATAGGTTTACCTCATCCTTTGTTGTCTGTTGCTGACATCGATTTATACGTAGACAGAGAAAACTCAAAAAGTTTTTTACTTTCCATACAAAAGCTAACAAAGTCAATTTGTATGGAAGTTAAAAAAATGTGTTTGCGTAGGTATTTTAAAAAGTTGTGGAACAACCACCCGAGATATTTGTCGTAAGGTAGGGTAAAAATATACAGGTGTGGCAACACTCCCTATTCAGTCGTTCTATCTCATGTGGCCATGCTTACCTTGTCTATAGTTTTCTCTGTCTACGGATTTATATCAGTTGCATGATTCAGTCTATCACAGACTACAGTCTATCAAAAAGTACTCTGTGGTTGCATTGTTGGCTGTTTTTACAGACGCCAGCACATCAACCTACCCGAAACTGTCAAACTTTCCCAATCAACTTTGAACCTTATGCTTCAGTGATAAAGTTGAAAATCTATTAAATAAATTTGACGGATTGTAGTAGATTGATGTGCTGGCGTCTGTACATAACTTACATTTTAGTTTGATGTAGGTACGTAGGTGCGCGGGTAACTATACCTACATACCTATTCATATGTTTAGTCTAGATAGGTGTACCTGCTGCAGTCTGTCAGCAGCACCGCAGTCGCAGACCTATGAATTGACCTACTATAAATATACATAAGTAGCCTACAGGGTACTTCACTCTCAATCATGAAGTCAGAGAGTAAAAATTTAGAAGCAGTCAGCTGATGATGCCTACTTACCACAGGAATGTGCAATATCAGTTAGGTACCTACTGCGATGAAATGTGGTGCCGGCAAGTTTATTTTCAAGGGGTGCATCTTCAGCTCAACAAAGCCAGGCTCGATCATTTTTTGCACTTCACCTATGATGTAGGGGACATGTTAGATTATCTTTTGTCCATACATACAAGAAGTCGCTCGATTAGATTTTCGGCAATAGGAGTTCGGTACTTGTTGACAAAAGGTTTAGAATCGAGAGATTGCAGAATACAATGAACATTTTAGGATAATAATTATCACGCCTCAATAGGTTGAGTTCTCTATTATTCTATTAGGAGTATTCGGATAATATTTAGTTGAATGTTTTTACACCTATACGGGCTATAATTTATTTTGAAGCCAGGGAGGTGCAACTGCACTCTCTTGCATCCGGCACCCATGCTAGTACCTACCTATTTATTTAGTACTTACCTATCCATAGACTTAACTATATATTACTTTGAAATCATTGTTCCTATCCTATATTATCTCCCTAAGTTTTCGGTAGGATACAGATGGCAGCAGGGAGATCGACGCGCAACCAACTGTTACCATCTTACCATCAACCATGGATTCAGTACCTACCTACATGATTCTGGACCCCCCTGTATTGCGTAGGTAGGTTATAAAAAAAAAACTACTTATTTCATGCATTTTGGCCGCGTAGCCTGTAGGTATTACACTTTTTTATGAAACAGCAGATTTTTTTAGATAACTTACGAAAAATGATTACGCTAGGGGGTGTTTAGAATCAGCGACTGATCAAGAGTTCTGACCGCCCTAGGCTAACTATGAGGACACACGCCCCCGCCAGGTGTGTTACAGACGGCCTTACGGTCTAAAAAGTAATAATAGTAAGTGAGTAGAGTAGTAGTGTGAAAATTTTAACATGGTTCATACTACCTATAAAAGTTTTCAGATCGATCTGCAAGCGAAACTAACGTTGTCCTTTAATCTGCATGACATTCAACCTTAGGGTGGCAAATCATTTTTTAAGTTGACCGTACATAAAGGCAAAGTACCTCACGCATTATACACCAAAATCATGATTAGTGACTGCAGGCTACCAAGTAGAAAACCAAATCCATGTCGTGTTTGGCCGCATGACTTGTATTGGCTTAGTTTCTATAGACAACTTAGTTGCCATTGCCATTGACCATGAGCGTGGTCATCTAGTGTATGAAGTTGCTTCGACTTGATTTTTTAAATATTTACACTTCTGTTATTGTTAAAAAACCGGCCAAGTGCGAGTCGGACTCGCACACGAAAGGTTCCGTACCACCGCCCAAGTAACACAAAATCGATATAATGGAAAAAGTGGTGACCAGAAATTTTCTTCTAGCTTCATTAGAGAATTTGAAGGGTTTTAGCAATGTCTTGCTTCTGTATAGCAGCATTTTATTAACTTTCTAGTTCCTAAAGCTATATAATCCTCTTTTTCAATCTTTTGTGCAGCGAAAGGTTTTATTTTAGATATCATTTATGCCTCTGTACAGCTTCTCATACAGCTGTAAGCATTATACAAAAGTGTAAGCCGTATGTAAGCATTAATTACGGCTTAGGCTATTATAAAGCATTTTAAAATTCTTTAAAACTGCTCCATGTTTTATAACGACCTTTCGCATGGGTCACAACTGTTTAACGGTGTACATTGGTGCTGTTTTAATGCCAGCTGTTTAAGAGCATTTCATTGTAATATTTTATAACCTTTATCTATACAAATGTATACTGAGAAGAATTTTAACAAGCAATAAGTCGTATACCGGTATCAAATCCAGCCAATAACCAGCTTCTTACAGTTCGTGTACGGCGGCTCCGGCTTATGTCAAAGCCAAGTGTTATTGCCTTATAATAAGGTGGGTTCCGTAACTTTAAATATGACAGATGGACAAAATGAACTGGTTTTTAAAATCGATTGCCATGCAGAGCAATCCCAATCCCAATGCAGTTCTACAGATAACGAAGTGGAACATTGTAACGATTATATAAAAAATGTGATATTACAAAATAAAATAAGAAAATGGGCGGTTGAGAAAAACATCACACAGATTGCGTTAAAAGAGCTTTAATTTATAATTGCAAGTTATTCTTCGGCGTCTTTGTAAGATGAAAGTGCTGTTCTTTTTTTTTATTTTGCTCGACATAACTGGTCATTCAGGCCGAGGTTTTGAATATTCGTCTCTGGCTAATTTATAATAGGTCCTTTTCTTGGGATACCGGAGATGACCTTTCCATTCCCAGTTGCTGGGAATGACGAAAAGCTGTATTTTTCCTTTCTCAGTTTCAACGATTTTAAAAGGCATTTTGATACTGAAATGAAACGTAATAATTAGTTACCTACTTACTTAGACGTAATAAATAAATAAGTATTGGTAAGATATTATTCTTAAATCGCTCATCATTTTAATTATTTTGTTGAATTAAGTACTTTTAATTATGTTCATAGCTTAATTGAAGTGCCAGCTACAATATCATTTTTTAATGGTACCCATTCGATATGTAGTTTTTTTTATTTGTAATTACATATATATCAAAAAACCCTTAATATTCAAATAACTACGAAACTATTTAATTTCGGCCATATGTGGGATTCAATTTGTTGCATTTTGGCTCCCTATCAGCTCCTGACGGATATACGTCGAATTACAAGTAACCCTTTACCAAGTCAAACTAAAGCGGGAATTCATTTTGCGAAATTAACCTGTGTAACTTCTATGTTTTGTCAAACTACCTATGTTGGTACAGAGGTTTTACCAAATCTTAAAATGTTTATACCGAACCCTAAAATGTTTTAAAATATACATTAAAAACTCTATGAACGCTGCTCTAATCAAGCTCTGCTACAGCCTGAACATATTTAAAAATCCTTTTTAATGCTTTTACCAAGCCAAAAGAATTACAAGAAATGTAGCGAATGCCTAAAGTTTTTAATTATTCTTACGCCATTTTGCTTTCTATTTCGATAATATATAAAATTTTATTTTATGGTAAATAATGCTTTAAAAATTACTTTAACCTATGGTATTGACCGGCCGGTTCAAGACAGGTATCATAATGACTAAAACTAATGATTTCTTCGTAAGAGCTTAATTTTTTTTTAGAATTCCACATCTTTTTATAGTATTTTTGTAATAAATAACTATTTAAATCGAAGGCGCATGAATTATTTGATGCAAATATATACATACTTTCACAGTAAACTGATACTCGCAACCTTAATTCACTCAAACAGAACAAAAAACAAGAGTTTAATTACTTACCCCGTAGCACTTATATTTTTTGTTGAAAGTATCACACACCATGTTCTTTTTTACACAAGATTTTATTAATAACAGAAATTCGCAAAATAACATTTGAAAATGTTTTTATTTTGCCTTTGTAATGGTACAAGCTGTATAAGAGCCGCATTTAAGATATGCGCACTGCTTTAACCTGTTTTCACAACCCATTATAATGCGATTATCATTCCGGTAGACAACCAATATAATGCTGCTAAAATGCCATTTTAATACTTAAGTCTGTATAATTTGGGGCCCAAATTCGCATTACAAGAGCTGTATAGCGGTTTATAATGCCCAAATTTAGACTTCTTACAAAGCTTTAAAAATATGCAAATTCTGTTATCCATCCATTATAAAGCTATTTTGTGTTACTTGGGCGTACTATATAAAAAAACACGTTTGTTGTATGGGAGCCCCCCTTAAATGTTTATTTTATTTTATTTTAATCATTTATTATTACAGTAAAAATACAACTGAGTATTTTGTGAATATTTCAAGTGCCTACCTGTTGTCATTATTGATATCGAGCAAAAAAGGGCAAAAAAATCGCGTTTGTTGTATGGGAGCCCCCCTTAAATATTTATTTTATTTTGTTTTTAGTATTTGTTGTTATAGCGGCAACAGAAATACATAATTTGTGAAAATTTCAACTGTCTAGCTGTCGCGGTTCTTGTTTTTATATTTGAGTTGTTTGAATGAAAGGTAAATTGCGGTTTACGATTTATGATTATGACGTATTAAAAAAAAGCTACTACTAGATCTCGTTCAATCCAATTTTGGGTGGAAGTTTACATGATAATGTACATCATATATTCTCTTATTTTAGAAGTTACGGGGGGGACACACATTTTACCACTTTGGAAGTGTCTCTCGCGCAAACTATTCAGTCAGTCTATCATTTTTGAAGACCTATCTATAGATACCCCACACGTATGGGTTTGATGAAAATTTTTTTTTGAGTTTTAAGTCTAAGTATGGGGAACCCCCAAAATTTATTGTTTTTTTTTCTATTTTTGTGTGAAAATCTTAATGCGGTTCACAGAATACATCTACCTACTTAATAAGTTTCAACAGTGCAGTTCTTATAGTTTCGGAAAAAAGTGGCTGTGACATATACGGACGGACAGACAGACACGACGAATCTATAAGGGTTCCGTTATTTGCCATTTGGCTACGGAACCCTAAAAAGAGGAGAGGCATCATACAAGTGAAACATTTTTGCAACTGATTAATGATTTGTTTGATGTAATTATTATTAGATTATACAAAAGTCCTTTTTCGTGCTTTAGCGTTTGCAAATCTTTCCACAATTTTTTCAAATTTAATAGTTTGTAAAAAATCACTTTATTTGTACACTAGCTTTTGCCCGCGGCTTCGCCCGCGTGTATGTCGGAAAATATCCCACGGGAACGTACTACCGGAATTAAAAGTACCCTATGTGTTAATCCAGGTATACAATGTTTTCTCACACTGCTTATTATAGTATCCGAGGTGCGGCGCACGGATTGGAGGATGACAAATCCTAAAATCGAATAGTAACGTTATACATAACGGAACGGAAAATTGGCTACTTGAATGCACGGAAATTTAAATCTTATTAAAAAAATGAGTTAAAGTTAAGGTAAATACATTGTTACATTGTTCTTCACAGGGGGTTACGACCATATTTTTTTTTAATACTTAAAGTACCTCTTAATTTACAACATAAGAGGTTCTGCCGTCAGGTGCTAACACAACCAGGCTACCCAACCAAAATGCAAAATAAAAATTTTAATGATTTGAAGTACAAAACTAATGGGTTTGCCATTTACAGATTTACATCCGTTCAGCAACATTGACGTTCGTAGTACGTTCCCGTCGGATATTTTTCAACATCCATGCGGGCAAAGCCACGGGCAAAAGGTTTAACATTTCAAGAAGTCCAAAGTCTTTATTGAACATTTAGTTTTAGTTTCATCGCAATCGCTTCATTTTATGAAAAGTTAGAAACGGTACACGTATACTTATATTAGTTTTACTTGAATATAAAATTTAGGGAATGAACAACTTCAATACAAAGCTTCATCCCCCTTTTCACCCCCTTGTGGGTTGAAATAAAAAAACAACAATTTACGCTGTGTTAGTTTCCTACCATAAGCGCAAATTGTAGTGATTTTAACTTAAAAAATAAAGAACTTTAATTAAAAACAAAATTTCATCCCCCTCTTCACCCCAGAGGAAGGACTGAAATTCTAACAACACCGTTGCGTTAGCTTCCAAACATACGCCTAGATAATACATTTTATGATTTTACAATACATTTTATGAAATTCGTCCCCCTTTGGGGGTGAAATTATCAAAAACGCTGAGACACTTATAAATTAATTTTCAATCGTCAGCCTAAACACAAAATTTTAAGATCCTAACTTCAAAACTGACGGACTTTCATACACAACTCCATCCCCTTTTTAACCCTTTGGGGGTGGAGTTATCAAAAACGCTGAGAGCCTGAGACACGTATAAATTAATTTTCAATCGTCAGCCTAAACACAAAATTTGAAGATCCTAACTTCAAAACTGACGGACTTTCACATACACAATTTCTTCCCCCTTTTTAAGTCTTTGGGGGTGGAATTATTAAAAACGCTGAGACACGTATAAAGTAATTTTCAATTGTCGGCCTAAACATGACATTTGAAGATCCTAACTTTAAAACTGACGGACTTTCAAACAAACTTTATCCCCATTTTTAACCCTTTGGGGGTGGAATATTCAAAAACACTGAGATACGTATAAATTAATTTTTAATCGTCAGCCTAAACACAAAATTTGAAGATCCTAACTTCAAAACTGACGGATTTTCACATACACAAGTCCATCCCCCTTTTTAACCCTTTGGGGGTCAAGTTATCAAAAACGCTGAGATACGTATCAATTTATTTTTAATCGTCAGCCTGTACACAAAATTTGAAGATCCTAACTTCAAAACTGACGGACTTTCACATACACAATTTCTTCCCCCTTTTTAACCCTTTGGGGGTAGAGTTATCAAAAACGCTGAGATACGTATTAATTTATATTTAATCGTCAGCCTGTACACAAAATTTGAAGATCTTAACTTTAAAACTGACGGACTTTCAAACACAACTTTATCCCCCTTTTTAACCTTTTGGGGGTGGAATATTCAAAAACACTGAGACACGTATAAATTAATTTTCAATCGTCAGCCTAAACACAAAACTTGAAGATCCTAACTTCAAAACTGATGGACTTTCATACACAACTCCATCCCCCTTTTTAACCCTTTGAGGTTGAAGTTATCAAAAACGCTGAGATAAGTATAAATTAGTTTTCAATCGTCAGCCTAAACACAAAATTTGAAGATCCTAACTTTAAAACTGACGGACTTTCAAACACAAATTTATCCCCCTTTTTAACCCTTTGGGGGTGGAATATTCAAAAACGCTGCGATACGATAAATTAGTTTTCAATCGTCAGCCTAAACACGAAAGGACATCATTCATTTTGGACCAAAAACTGAAAGTGCCGGCCAGGATAAAAATGTGTAATATTCGGATAGAACTCACAATTCCTATCATTTTTTACTACGACACCAAATCTGTGCGCCCTTTGGTTACGGTGTTAAACACTTTTAAAATACAATAAAAATGTTATTATGAAATTGTTATTTTCATACATTTGATCATGTATATTTAATTATTCATACTGTGTATGTCCTTTTGATGTGCAATAAAATGAATTCTATTCTCTATTAAGAGATTTTCATCATTGATACTCTACGCACCGCACAGGCACAGACAGAGCGTCACAATTCACAACAAGTCCAAACCTGTTTTAAGCAGGTACCTGGAAAATCACCGGTTTGTCCCTCCCCGCCGCCCGCAACTACTGTACCCCGCGTCACCCGTCTTTTGTTTTGTTCAGTTATCCATGCGACTCTTGTTACATCGGACGGCTAAATCGCGACTTGCACTCCTCAGTTAATATTGTTATTCTTGTTTGTTGTTATTTGTTTATAGTTATTTTTTGTTATTGTTATTGTTTTAACTGACGTTATGAGTGGACAATTGTGTATTTCGTGTCGTACGCCTGTCGGTAATCGTCGAAGTTATACTTGGACTTCCCGAGAATCACAGCATACGGATGTTGCACAGTTTGTTATTGAAGATCTATTAGTTCGACAGGTATGAATCATTATTATTTTATTTCATTTTATATACAGACCTTTACCTACCTAGAGTTTTATATGATTTTGACTAAGTCTTTATTTCATCATTTCCTTGTCTGTATACCAGTTTACCTGATGTCGGCGCAGTATGTTTTCTTTTTCCAAATAATTTGGTCACTTGCCATCAACTCATTCATTTTGACCATTTATTAGAATTATTTATTTCACACGTTTTTGTTTCTATATATAAGTACTCCTTTGTACTTAACTAATCATTGTATCACCTTGTATGTATATACCGTGAAATAGAACCCTTCTTGCTTAGGAAACAAAACGATTAGAATATCACGGCTCATGTATGTACATGTGCAACGAATAATACATGTTTCTTGTTTTACAGGAAGAACCTACAGAGGTTATTTGTCGACCCTGTTGGCAACGGGCTGAGCGTCGGTATCTCCGACACCAACGTGAAGTGGATCATGATGTTGCAGACGAAGAAGTCAACGCTGAACCTCATGCTTCACCAACCGTTTTACCCGGGTTCAGCCGTACCGGTAATTCGGCGAATACGTGTGTATTTCAACACTGTCAAAATGCAACGAGGCACAGAGTACCCGAAGATATCATACTACGAATGTTATGCCGCTACAGCCTATTTATAACCGAAAATAGCCGTGTATGCAGTGAACACCTTGAGCAAGCTGAATGGCATTTACTTGCTTTGCAAGACAATTTAATCGGAGGATTCAGTGCAACTCAAATTGTTTGTGCTCTAAGATTATTAATGAGCCATATCAGCACAGAAGTTTTAGATTTTGAACATTATGAACTAATAAATGATAAAGAATTTCATGACTGGACTGGCCTGACTATTGAACAGTTTACTGATTTATTAGCCAACACACCTAGCCTAAATCAAAGAAGAAACAAAAGAACTATTCTAGCAGCTTTGTTAGCAAAACTCCGAACTGGCGAATCAAATGCACGGCTAGCATCGATTTTTAAAACCAGCGAAGCCACTTACTCGCGAATCCTCCATACTGGCAGAGAAGCACTACTGCAGGACTTTGTTCCTATTCACTTAGGCTTTGACCATATGATCCGGGAAGATGTAGCACGGAGGAACCTTATGATTCCTGAAAGAATTTTTGGGAACCCGGAGAGTTCTACCGACGAAAGAAAAGCCATAACAATTGTCGATGGCACTTACATATATATACAAAAGAGTTCAAACTACTTTTTTCAAAGGAAATCCTATAGCAGCCACAAGTTCAGAAACTTATTAAAGCCGTTTCTGTTTGTCTGTTGTGACGGGCACATCATAGAAGTTTCTGGTCCACACGCTGCTACTTCTTCAGATGCGCAAATAATGCTTGATATTGTACAAAGTGAAAATGATTATGGCGACGGATTATTTCAATGGTTTTACCGAAATGGGGACGTATTTATTTTGGACCGTGGCTTTAGAGATGCAATTTCCAGCCTTGAAGGATATGGATACACCGCTAAGATGCCCGAGACAAAGCTCCCTGGGGAAACGCAACTTACGACAGAACAAGCTAATAAGTCGCGACTTGTTACTATTTGCCGATGGGTCGTAGAAGTCGTAAATGGCCGATTTAAAAGAGATTTCCGGCTGCTGAGACACGTCAACATCAATATAACACTGCACAATATGATGGATTATTTTAGAATTGCTGCCGCATTAATAAATGCCTATCACATTTTGATAGTGGATAACGTTCACGCTACTGATATCCTTCAAATAATAGGTGAAAGAATAAACACGCCCAATACACTGGGAGATCTTGTGAATAGACACAATTTAAACCGAAGGCGAGCACAGTTCCAACCCATGGCTGCGGATATGACAGATTTCAATGATTTTCCAACATTGACAGAAGAAGATTTAATATTATTCAGCCTTGGTGTATATCAGCTCAAACAAGCAAAAAGTTATTACGGAGAGCACCTTCAATCCGACGGAGTTTTTATCATTGAGCTCGGTGGTGGGATTCCTCTGGAAATAGTCAGTGAACTTGAAGGGGAAGACTTGTGGATTATAAGAGGACGAATACAATCCCGCCACATCCAAGCCAAAAAATATCATGTGTACATTGCACTAGATCGGGCAGCAAATGGTCGTCGAGCATTAGCTCATTATTATTGTACATGCAATATCGGCAAGAGGACCATTGGATGCTGCTCACATACCATGACCATAGTCTGGTACATGGGTTATGCTAGACATGACCCATACCTCACCCCACCTGCAATAGGATTACATGATGTATATGTTAGATTAGGACAAATATAAATGAATTTATACAATTTAATGTTGTTTCATTTTGCTCTTTTTTACCTAAATGAAAGGTACTGAATCTAAATGAGGTGCTGTTGGTATTGTTGCTTGTTTTTTTTTTTCATATTTACTATATTTGACCAAATGTATTAAAATAACACACATCTTATAACATTTTATTTCACATTTTTTTTAAAAGCATGTAACAACATAACCATAGGGCGCACAGGTTTGGTGCCATAGTAAAAAATAATAGGAATTTGGTGATCTATCCGAATATTACGTTTTTTTTTTCTGGCCGGCACTTTCAGATTTGGCCCAAAAATGTATGAAACGTGAATGATGTCCTTTGAAGATCATAACTTGACGGACTTTCATACACAACTTCATCCCCATTTTCAACCCTTTGGGGGTGGAATTATCAAAAACGCTAAGACACGTATAAATTAATTTTCAATCTTCAGCCTAAACACAAAATTTGAAGATCCTAATTTTAAAACTGACGGACTTCCATACAAACTTTCATCCCCTATTTAACTCCCTTAGGGGTTGAATTTCGAAAAATTCTTCCTTATTCCTTGTCTACATTATAAAGGGAACCATTTTGTAAAATTTCAGCTTTCTAGGTCCAAGGGTTTGGGCTGGGCGTTGATGAGTCAGTCAGTCAGTCAGTCAGTCAGTCAGTCAGGCCTTTTGTTTTTATTTATATAGATTAGCGAGGCCGCTGCAAGTTTTTGCTGGCGGAGTGTGGAGCGCAAGTAATTTTTTACTCTTTTATGTGCTGAAAAAGACCTTTTGCCGCTGCAGTTATTATTGTTTTATTTATTTATTTATTTTACTACACTCATTGTCAAAAAAATTCTTAAATTATCTCCACATTCGGAAACATGCATGAAATATTAAAACTTTTTATTAACTGCAAAAAACCCTTTGGGGTTCTGGCAGAAATAGAATGCTCGGCCTCGTGTCAGATTTTAAAAACTGCGCCAAATGGACGCATTCTTCTGCAAAGGTTTCTTCTAAATCAGTGGCATACAGTTGTTTTAACTCGCTTTGCTTCTAATAAATTCACTGTAGTCTAGTTCATGCAATTTCCATAAGAAACCAAACTTTGTTTGGTTTCTTATGTATATTTTATATTAACCGATTCGAGTAACAAGTCAGTATTTGTTTTACGCGCGCTTTTTAAAATTTCAAAATTTATTGGTAAAATTAGGGACTCTCGAGCGCATTTAGTTTTAGTATTTTGTTTCGGTCTAGTTGAAATATGTAGGGTAGATGCAATGATGCTTGATTAGTGCATGCGAAGACACGATTTCAGCGCGCCCCCTCCGATCCTCGCGCCCTAGGCTGCAGCCTAATTAGCCTAAGGGTTAATCAGGCCCTGTTTAGAATCACAGAAGATTAACTGTTCTGTGTTTAGAATCATGTGCTGAATTCTTGGTTACAGTTTGCGCATCGATGTCCTTGCTACCCTGAATTTAAAATATTCATGGTAGTTGATGGACTCGGGACCCAGGTTTAATTGGCGGGACGAGCTTGAAACCTAGATACAGACGGGATTGGTCCGGATTGGCGCAGGATCGTGTTGAGTGAAAAGAGGAAAGGGAGACTTCCCCTGCAGTGGGACAACACACAGGCTGATTTATTTATCTAGTTAGTCTACTTAAAGTAGGTGGTATGGCTACCGGCCCAATCCGCGAAATCCACCCCGATTTCGCGGATTGGGACGGTAGCCACAACCACAACTCACGTGTTTGTTTAATGTAGGTAAGTTCCTATTGTAAAATTTGTAAACCAAAACAATACATTCATGTTTTGGTTTACAAAGTTTGCGCATTAAATTTGTTTATAAGTAGATAGGAATAGGTATGTAGCGAGACTAATGATTAGGAATAACAGTCGGTGTCAGTGTGCCGGTCAGTTGCTCCGGTCATTATCTATCATAAATTCCTACCCACACAAGCAAAACAAGAATATTAAGTATTTTTATCTGATAAGACAACATACGTTTGGTAGGTATTTCGACGTTAGTCTAGAAACGAATGACTGCGACATACATATACTTACCGCTATTGTTCACAAGTCACAATAATTGTCGAACAATAGGAATTTGAATGATAAATAAAGAAAGGCACTTGGCTTGTGTCGTTTATAGATAGAACTAAAGATATCGTATGTCATGTGGTAATTGCGTTGTTAATATTGTCACTTGTTAACTATCGGCCACCAAGAGTCCAAGATACGATGTAGGTTAGGTAGATATAACGATATATGGTCCCTATCACACGACCTATTTATTATCTTGTAAGTAATAATAATAATTATGAGTTCACAAGCTAGGTACATAAATTTCCTGGTTGCATTATCTAGACAAACAAATAAATAAAATTGAAGTGTCTGTTTGTAATGTCAAAATAGCAGCTTTTTACTAATAGTACATTGCTGCAGCGGTCAGCAGCAAAAGAGGCATTGATGGACGAACGTGTAAATGTGGGCCCAGGCGAAGCCGAGGCACACATACCTACGTTAGTCCATCAATGCCTTGTTGTGGCCAAGGCTTGTACCTATAGTATTTTTCTCAAATAATGCGCGGAAATTAAAACTAAAGTAGTACCTTAAGGCAGATTTTTTTGTCAAAACCTACAATTACTTTTCAAAATCAATGACAAACAACGAACAACAATAATTTTTCCCGCGTTAAAGTGTTCATTTGTTTTTTTTTTCAATAAACAGCATTATATTTTCAAGCCAGTTCAAAATTTAAATAAAACCTTTGATAAGTTACCTCCTTGGTTGCTATGTTTCGGAGTAAAAGATCGTTCCATTTTTAAATTAAACGACAGATATTAGTTTCCTATGTAATTTATTTGGCCACAAAACACGACAGATATGGATTTTCATACAAGTTTTGCCGACCGCTGCTCGCATGTATTTGGCCAGTACAGCAATTTCGATTTATCTCGAAGAAGGTTGTCAAAATAATGCTCAAACCAAGCATGTTGAGAAAATGCATATTATGAAAGTGTAGGTACAGTCAACAAAAGAGATAAGTATGCAGGATCGTCGGACATAGTTGAAGTTTAGTAAGAAACCGATGGATATTCTCGAATAAAATTTAATTTTATTAATAGAAAACAAACAGCTCATTTATCAAATTAAATTTCAGTCGACAAAATTCATCGGTTTCTTACTAAACTTCAACTATATCCGACGATCCTGCATACTTATCTCTTTTGTTGACTGTACCTACCTACAGTACTTATATAACAAAAAACAATTTTTAAAACTTGTGTCAGTCTGTTTGTTCCGGCTGGACCGATTTTGATGAAATTTGGTATGGGGATACTTAGAACCCTGGGGAAGGACAGGACATATTTTTACCGACAAACAACGCGGGCGAAGCCGCAAACGGAAGCTAGTACTTACATCGTACTAATATTTATAAATGAGAAAGTTTGTAAGGATGTGTTACTCTTTCACGCAAAAACTGATGAACGGATTTTGATGAAACTTTACAGTAATATAGCTTATACATCAGAATAACACATAGGATACTTTTTATCCCGATATTCTCACGGGATCGACATTTACGCGGGTGAAACCGCGGGACGCAGCTAGTACAAATGTATTATGTATAGCATAGATAGCAAGATGTAGCTAGTCAGTGGTTGAGCTACACCTCTATACCTACCTCTTGATTACCCCTCGGGATAATTAACAAAGGCGTAATACAGTGGCGAAGGTACCATACAACTCGATTCTCACCGGCTTCCCTTCGAAAATTCAGAACATAACCACTCTATAGTCAATTCATCATTGAAATTTTCTTTTGGCATTTTTTTTTGCTCCGGCCTACCTCTGTCATAAATTCACCCTTCGCCACTGGCGTGATATTATGAACATTGATGGATGTGACACTAATGAGTCTAAAGCACTCAGTGTCTTTGTTGGTGTCTGTTTAATACATAGTCCTACGGATGCTTTTTGTACAAACGCCAGCACATCAACCTACTACAATCTGTCAGATTTCTGTAATAGATTTTCAACTTTATCGTTAAAGCATAAGGTTCAATGTTGATTGGGAAAATTTGACAGTTAGGTGTAGGTTGATGTGCTGGCGTCTGTACCTAGGTACCTATCCATCTGTAAAAGTAAAACAAAGCGAGTTTAATTTGGTATTTCCGTATTCAGGATAAAATAAAATAATGATCATACTTTATCTATTTGTTGCCTGATTACCAGAGGGTGTCGTTGAACTCGCTGAGTGTAGGTAAATATATCTAAAAATATAAAACTGAAACTAAGAATACGTTTTGAATTTTCGGTCGTTAACACGAGTAACACGACTGAAACATGTTAGGTACAGTTATCTAGTTTAGGAACTTACCTACATACATAGTCGTGAATGTAAAATTGCCTTCAATTTACGCTCTATAAAATTTTTATGTAAAATGTAAAGTACCTCTATGTTTATCGCTGTATCGCGGATGCTGGTGCACGAAATGACGAAACTGTGGCTGAAGTAGGTATTCTTGTTTAGACTATCGCGTATCAGAACTTCAGAAGATAAAATCAACGAAAATCTCGCTTACCCCGCGAATAAAAATGGGTTGTCAATGTCGACATTTTACCGTGTATATGCGGTTGACTGTACCTATTAGGTACACTTAGACTATGTCTAAACTATTACCTACAGAAAACGAAAACAGTTTTATTAGATTTCCCCGACTTTCCGCGAGCGCTCGAGGTCGCACGTGTATGTACCGGATTGTACCGACTTCAATGCGTAGGCACCTACGCCGTACCTACTTCTAGCATATAATATACGCGGAACAATTGGATACTATTATTATCACGCTTTAAAACCGAATGGCACTGAGCAAGGCTATATAGCTTTTGTTTTTTACCGAGTTGGGAAACGACGCGGTTCCCGAGTTCGATTCTGGTTATGTGCCAAGTTTCTGAATTGAGGAAGATATTTGTTTGCAAAAAAAATTGTTCTCAGAAATGTTATATGAGGGCGTTTGTTTTTGTGCGATTTTCCGTTATTCTGTTTATAAGTTTTTATCATGTATATTCTCGTTGTGTTATTTCGTAGAGCGCAATAGTCATCTGTTTATTATTATTTATAATAACGCGTCATCACGGGGCTGGTCTATGTACCTACTTAACTAATTACATTACAGTCATTCTGATTACCTAGTTGATAACTCATAGTGTATTGTAGTAATACGTACACAAAATTCCTACTAATACTAATTAAGTAGGTACTTATTTGAACAATATTATTAATTAAGTAGGTACTTACCTAATTACAGTAATTCTGATTACCTAGTTGATAACTTATAGTGTACTAGCTTTTGCCCGCGACTTCGTCCGCGTATATGTCGGTTATCGCGGACGCAGACGAAGTCGAAGTCGAATAAAAAGTAGCCTATGTCCTTTGTTGGGGTTCACACTTACCCTGTACCAAATTTCACACAAATCGGTTCAGTAGTTTAGGCGTGAAGAAAAGACAGACAGACAGACAGACAGAGTTACTTTCGCATTTATAATATTAGTTAGGATTGTACTAATACATACACAAAATTCCTACTAATACTAATTAATTTGAACAATAATATTATTAATTCAGTACTTTAGTGGTTGAAACTAATCTGTGGGCTATGGTTACAAAAGTATATAAAAACAAACAATAAACATCCCTTTCATAAATAAAAACTTATTATAATAGGACATTACAATTATTATTATTGTAATAATTAACTACATATTTTGCAACAAAAACAATAATTTTAATTAAGCTAAAGTTAACAATATTTACAACAATAATACAACCAACACTTATGGTTTATGGTAGGTATAGAGTGCATTCTGTTCACTATTTTTGTTCAACTGTCTCCCATGGCCTAGGCCCTCGTTTGTTTTCCCAATTGTCTATGTCAAGTTTTTGTATTTCTTCATAAGTTTGTTCTAAAGAAACTTCTTTCTCTCTGTTAAGGCCCATTTTTTCTGCCTCTGCCTTACTGACGCCTTTTACTCTAGAGAATTGATATCTGAAAGCAAGAGTTTGAAATTATAATATTGTTACACTTGTCCCATATTTCATGGGACTTAAACATAACTAGCAAAAAAAATCTACATGTTTCTGCCTACCCTTTCATGACATTATTTTATATTGGTAGCCTCATCTCTACTTCATGGGTTTACCCACACTAAAGTACTTGTCTCTTCAGAGATAACAGGTATTTTTTACCTCTATAAGTTTTAATGGAAAGTCTAAAGTATTTACAGATAAGAGAAACTAATATTGTCTTATATGTCATCAGTATATTATATGAGTCTGTCTGTGGTATTAGATTATGCAATGATTAACAACATAGATAATACATAACATCACACCTTGTTTCCCTGAAGGGTTTGGCAGAGGTGTACCTACAGTACACCCATATTTCGCCAGTTATGTTTACGTCCCATGTTATAGGGGGCGAACCTACCACCAGCCGGGGATAAATCTAAGACTCCTGGCTACTACTAAGAAATTCCAGAAGACTCAATAACACTGCCCAAACCTGGGAATCGAAACCAAGACCTCAACAATGATTAACATAACTAGGTATATCAATATTTATTTAAGTTTATGCATAGTGTAGTATGAGTATGTTCTCTTATCATTCATTTCAGTTATCTTCATGTATTTAAGGGCTCATTTTCAATCAGTAATATAGCCAATAGGGACTGTACTAAAGGGGTTCTGTATTGAATAATTAAAACTTAATCAAGTTCTTAATTTTTTAAGGTTTTCTTGTTCTTAGTGCATAAGATAATAAAGTATTTCATCATCATATCCCTACTTTTCCCTTCTCTATTATGCCAACCAAATTGGACTTAAGCCAGTCACATTTGAATGGTAATCATATAGGTATATACATTTTATATCTTGAATATTATTTTAAACGATTTACAAGACCTAATCCTAGATTTAAACACAAAGAATATAGATAATGCATGTAAGCAACTAACAGAACCTGATAATACATTGAATTTAATGGTAAATGATAAATGTAATGATAGCAATTTTTTTCGTGTATGACAAAATACATGTACTTCATCAAAATATTAATGGTTTACTACACAAAGCTGATGAATTTACCGTAAATTTAAATAACATTAACAATAACAATGACATAATTGATGTGGTGTGTGTTACCGAGCATAATATGATAACAGACGATACTAAACTTCTCCAAATTCCCAATTATACTATGGCGGCAAATTACTCAAGAACAAATAGAAATGGTGGCTCATGTATCCTAGTACGAAAAAACCATAAATTTAAGTTTCTACACGAAGCAAACCATGTAAGCGTATCTAACCTCATAGAATGTTCGGCTATTGAATTGTTAGAGCATAAGTTAATTATCGTTTGTATATATAGGCCTCCAAAGACTAAAAGGGATAGTATAGAAATATTTTTTAACCGTTTAACGGCTATGCTTGCAAAACTATGTACCAAGTGTAAGAAACTTGTTATTTGTGGTGATTACAATATTGATCGACTAAAAGATACTCCTGTTTCGAGAGAGTTCGAAGACTTATTACTGAGCTTTAACTTAAGACTTGCAATAAATGAACCAACTCGTTTGCAAAGCAAAACGTGCATTGATAACATTGCTCATAATATAAGAGGCTGTAAACAAAGTGTCTTAGAACTAGCACTGTCTGATCATACAGCGCAAATACTATCATGCCCTGTTAGGAAAACGTACTCAATAACCCACTGGTATAAATTTAGAAGAGACTATAGTAACGAAAATGTTGAAAAATTTATTAAATGTTTAAAAGCCCTGACTTTCAGTGATTGCTATGGAAAAAGTGACCCAAATGCTGCTTTTGAAGAATTCCATAAACTATTTAAACTTTTTTATGACCTCTGCTTTCCGAACATAAAAATTAAAGTTCCAATTATACGAAATACTAAATGGCTCAGTAAAGGATTGAAAATATGTTCCCTCCGTAAAAGAATGCTACTCAAAACATATCGACAATCAGGTAATAACAGAGATAGGAGTGATTTTAAGAAATATGCAAAAAAGTTTAAAAGAATCATAAAACTCACCCAAAGGTCGCAAAACAACTATCATATCCAAACAGCCACAAACAAATCTAAAGCAGTGTGGCAAATAATCAATAAATACAAAAACAATAACCCCCCTGAAAAAATTAATAGAATAAAATATAATAACCAACTTATAACTGCTCCTGATACTATAGCACAAACATTCAACAACTTTTTCATTGATGACACTTCAAAAGTAACGAATAATACAATAAACTACGCTAATATACTAACCTATAACAAACCAAACTCTTGTTTCTTAGCACCAGTTACCCATTACGATGTTGTCAAAATAATCATGACATTAAAAAACACTAACAGTACAGGTTTTGATGGAATCTCCACAGAAATAATAAAATGTGTAGTATACGAAATTACTCCTATCATCACATACATAATAAATCAGTGTCTTGAAGAAGGAATCTTCCCGACATATTTGAAAACTACTGTAGTTACACCAATATTCAAAAAAGAAAACACGGAAGATGTACGATGTTATAGACCTATCGCTCTCATTCCAATAATGGCTAAAATATTTGAAAGAGTACTATATAATAATCTTAGTGATTATTTCGAAAAAAATAAAATAATAATAGATAATCAACTTGGATTCAGAAAAGGGAAATCGGTTAATACAGCAATGCATCAGTTTTTACAAAAAATTATAACAGAACTTGATAAAAAAAATCAGGTCACAGCCCTATATATGGACATGACCAAAGCTTTTGATTATGTTGACCATGGACTGCTACTACATAAACTAGAAATATACGGAGTTCGAGGTAAAGCTCTAGAAATAATCAAATCCTATCTCAGTAATAGAATACAGTTCACTGAAATAACACAATTATGTCCATTTACAAAAACTGAAATTAAATATACATCGAGCCCAAGATCTATAAAATATGGTGTACCTCAAGGGTCGATACTAGGTCCACTACTATTTCTCATATATATTAATGATTTACCTAACGCTATTCGGCACCCTATTGTTTTATTTGCAGATGACAGTACAGCTCTTTTCACAAATAACAAAAATATAAATCATGAACTAGAAATAAATGATTCCCTATCTAAATTAATAAATTGGCTTACATTAAATAATCTAAAAATAAATCTTACAAAAACCCATTACATGAATTTCAAGAACAAAAACGCAAACTCAATTCCTTTAACTGTTAAGTACAATAATGCAGCTGTATCCGAGGTTACAAGTACAAAATTTCTAGGTATCCATATAGATTCTAATATGTCATGGAAAACACATGTAAATAGTGTATGTAGCAAATTAAACCAATTCTCTTATGCCCTCTACATGCTTAAAAAAGTATCTAACCAAATCACACTACTTAGTGCTTATCATGCCTATGTGGGATCCACTCTATCTTATGGGATACTATATTGGGGATACTCAACTGATAAAGAAATTGCGTTCAAGGCACAAAAAAAGTGTATTAGATCAATATGTGGGATTCACCAAACAGATTCATGTAAACCTCATTTCATAAACCTCAAAATATTAACCCTTCCTGCTCTGTATATCTACGCGGCCGCAATTTTAGTTAAATCAAACATCAATATCTATGACACGTTAACAAGCAGTAGACTTAAAAATACATTACGCAATATAACATCCCACACTGCATTATATAGCAATAGTATTTTTTGTATGGGTATAAAAATATATAATAAGTTACCCATAGATATTAAGAACCTACATTCAATTGATATTTTTAAAAGGAAGCTAAAAGACTTCCTGATTAACAAGGCATATTACTCTGTAAAAGAATTCCTTGAAGAAAAATAAATATTTAATACCTACTAAAATGATTGTGATACTTATTATAATGTGATATAATTATAAGAACAGTATGATATAATATAAAATGTACGATTAATGATATAATATAATATACTGTAAACCTGTAAATTGTATAACTGTATAAGTATGTACTTATACTTTTTTAAATATTTATAACTATTTAAATTGCAATGCCTTAACAGGCAACTAAGTTCTAAGAACCTACCTATTGTTAACATCTCTATAATTCTGTACACTTAGTTCGCAATAAAGAATTTGAATTTGAATTTGAAATTTATTATGTTTTTTCAGGTATCTAGCGCAGGAACTTCTGTTTCCCTGGGTGCGAGTGTTTGTGTAATGCCGCCCATTGAAGAGTTAAGGAAAGGTATCCCATGTTACACATTAATGATACGATAATAGAGAACCTTGTAAGCAGTATTCACGGAACATAAAAATCACCTGATTTGTGTCCATTCTCGCAAACAGAACGATCCTCCAACCATGAATAATATGAAAGGCAAACCATATTTAAATGATTTACGTTTGCTTAAAGCGGCAAATGAATTGCGCATAGAACATAGACGGGCATTTAGATTTTCCAACATTTTTTAAATTAAGTGAAAAGATAAACACCGTGATATAACAACATAACCTATAATTTCAATTTCAATGCGACTTGCCAATTTTTTTTTTTTTGTTTTTTTTTCCTTCGCCGTATTCGGGCAGGGTTGTCAAATTCTTCAATTGTGACATTGACATAACAACGGCACAGTCTCCAAGGTGCGTTCAATTATTTAGCACGACAACGGTTGGAACGCACTTTGGCATGAAGGTAGTTAACTGTAGACAGAGTTTTTCTCTGTCTACGTATTTGACCCTAGTTCTTACGGCCTGGCCACGACCTCACCGCTATCAGCGGCAGCTTAGCGCGGGGCAACGAGCGGTAAAAACAAATATACCAAAATGTATGAACCATGCCACGACGCACCGCTCGCAGCGTCAACGCTAGACAAAAGAAACAGCGCTGCTTGCCGCTAAGCCAAAAGTCCTGGCCGGTTGGTAAAAGTATATAACACCTAGTTTAACCACATTACCACACTAACCGCATGCAGGTTCAGTTTGCTGAAGTTCGATCGACGATTTATGGACCGTTCTGATTGGTTTGCCAATGCCAACGGCTAGACCTTAGAGCAATGCTCTAAGGGCTAGACGCATATATGATATTATTATTTACTCTACGGCCAGACGTTCGTTGGTTCGTTGTCGAGTGTGAGCGAGCTAATTGAACACAATAGTCGCGTCAAAGTAAAAAAAAAAATGTGTTGGGGTTTTGGGTGATGCCCTTGAACGAAACTTATTTCTCTTGAAAAAGAAATAGCTTTTGTTTGATTGCTCCTAATTAATTGAAAAACTACGTTAAGAGCTACAATGGAGGCCACAAAACAGTAAGGTTTAGTAAGATACGAATTTGCCTTTGTTTCAGAACGGCCGTTCCACAGAACACTATTACTCCTAGTGGAGGCGATTCTGTCAAGGATGTGATGTCCACAGAACATATAAATACCCTGACGGGGTGATGTCAATGCATTGTCAATGTCAACTCGTGTCAAGTCAAGCAATCACAATCAGTCAACAAACAGCTGATTTCCGCCATTTTCATAGCATTTTGTAGATTCATTTGTTGTTTAATGTCAGCGCCGCCTTAATAATTACTTTCGGATAATCAGAAAATGCATTTTCTAACAAACCTAAGAAGTAGTAGAGTTTTATAAATGCATCATGGCTTCCACCAGTCAATCTAAAAATATTTATTACGAGGATCTTCCACCCGGTGCTCTGAAAGAAGATGAGTTTTTCTGCACAGAGAGGATTGTGCCGCGCAAAATCAAGCCCCAAAACATAGTCATGCGGCTTATGGACAGAGAAATATATGGCTCTCGAAAACCTGGCTCCCACTTCCATGTTGTTCGAGAGTTTTACCAGAATGTTTTTCCAAATTTGACTATAGTCAATGTAGAAAAACCCCCTTGCTTCTTAAGGAAATTTAGTCCTGATGGAAAGCATTTCATTGCATTTTCCGCTGATCAAACGTCCTTAGAGGTATGAACCATTACACAAATAGAAAATAGCATGGATTGTATGGTATTGCATTATGGCAATGTTTTGTTTGTAGATCTACGAGTACCGAGGCGCCGCCGCTGCTGGGGACCTTGTTGCTGGATATCCTTCAGACTTACTCAATGCTGATGCTGATGCACATCATAGAATAAGAACACACATTTTCTATAGGTTTTTCAAGGTACTTACATTTTTTGATTTTCCAAATGCAATCCAAAGTTGAACATTTTCAAATAGATAATAAGTAAGTATATCGGTCAGTGGGTTGTCTTAGGGGCGGATTTGAAATTGCCTTTATATTGTTCTCAAAACCACCATTCTAATACCATTTCTTTACATTTCAATTAACTTTCGAGTTAAATTTCTTACAAATTTTGTAAGAAATTACAAAATGTAAATAAATTACCTTATACAAATGCTTGTCTGTTTACCAGCCTAAATTCACTGTGAATGTGTGTCAACAACGAGATGTGTCAAGATCTGAACGCAACAATGCTGGTAACATGCCATTCAATGACCAGCAGCTGAACCGAGAGTGCAGTCTGTTCACCGAGGATGGCAGATACGTGATAGTGGGATCAGCAGCACACATTCCAGATGACCTTAGACCACATTTTTACCATATTCATAGCAACAATGAAGCCGTTACTCCGACTATAAGGTATGTTTATTTTCCTTAGGGCTGATTTTTCAATCATCTGGTAACTTTATTCGAGGAATAATTTTGAGTTATTTCATACAAAAACTGTCAAACGTCAATTTAATTCTTCGAATAAAAGTTATCTGACAATGGAAAATTCAGCCCTTATTTAGACTTATCTTTACACCTATTTATGTGATTTATTAGTCAAAAGGTCCATTACTGAGTAACTCTGTGTTCTATTAAAGTAGACATAAAATTGCACATGACCAGTTTTTGTTTTTGTGATGCCCCATGCCATTTATTGATCACACACATTATGATTTATTTATGTTCACAAACAAAATAAATCAGGCAGTTATGTCTTGTTTTTTTTTTAGATCAGCTTTGGAAGATTATTCTCTGCATCTAGTGGACTTGCATCAGGGTAAACTTTGTGACACAAAACATTTCAGAATAGATAAAATTTACCTCTCGCACAATCAAGGAATCTATTTGTACAAAGAAGTTCTCGCAGTTCTATCTGTTCAGCACCAAACAATACATTTGTTTCAAATAGTTGAAGGCATGCTCATAGAAATCAGAAAAATTGGCAGATTTTGTTATGACGACGATCCTTATATTGTCAACTCTGTTTTTGTACCAATGCACAATGAAAGGCCTTTTCATGAAGAAACAGTAAATAGCCTAAAACACAGGTTACTTGTCTTCCTTTTTAAAAGGGCAAAGATAATCAGTGACGAAACAGGAGATCCCCTTGAATTGAGAAAGTTTTATAAATATTTTGATATGTTCAAGAGTTTGAGAATGTGGAAGATGCAGTTGTTAGACGAGGATCATCTGTTCATAAAATATGCCAGTGAAGAAGTTGTGACATTGCGTGTGGCAGAACCCAATAGCCAGTCTTCGTTTTTTGTTATTTACAATATAAGCGAGAGCAAGATACTAGAAGTTTTTGAGAACACGTCAGAAGGACTGTTGCAACTATTCGAGAACTATTGCGATTGCTTTAGAAATGCGAGATTATGTGCGGATTCCCAATTCACATGTTCACCTTCCAATAATTTGTACGCCCGGCTGACGCAACAAAGATTTAAACAAACTATAGTGCGAGCCATTTATGGAGGTCGAACAGAAGCGACAAAAAGAATCCTAGCACAGTTGCCGATAAGTGCGCAGTCGTACAGTGGATCGCCATATTTAGATTTAGGACTATTCAGCTATGATGACAAATGGGTTTCTGTTATGGAGAGACCCAAAGCCTATGGAGAATACCCCATAAGGTAACTAAAGTTATAGTTGACTATACAATTTACACCTTAACTGTGTCGGATTTTTATGTTGCTACAGAATGATTTATCTTTTCAGATTCTATGCACGTGACTCGGGATTACTGAAATTCAAGATTTACGCGGGAGTACTAGGGCAGTCTGTGCCAGCGAGCGCACGAAGACTCGTCGCGTTTACCTTCCATCCTACTGACCCCTTTGCAATCAGTGTGCAGCGTACTAACTCTGAGTACATTGTAAATTTTCACATTAGAAATGCAGTTTTCAGTTGTTAATATATCATATACACAGTTAATTGTAATGTTAAGTGTAGTTTTTTTTATAATCTTAGTTAATACTACTGTGTAGTATTTAATTTAAAACATAATTATATAATGTATTTTAATTTTTGTATTAAAAAATTAACCGAGCTTATAAAGCGTAGCAAGTTATCTTAATTAGCAAAAAGGAATTGCTATTGTTACGCACATTATGAAATTATATAAATGTGAAATTACATAACTGTTCTTTAATTTTGTTGACAAATTTAATTTTTGGCCCTAATTCACTTCGAAACCACGTCAACCTATCTAAATCTCGCATTGATGTCGCGCCAGATTACTTTTTGATAGACTTAAATGTCGCGCGGCGGATTCGTTCATTCATTGTGTCATAGAGAATTACGGCCCTGGCAGCGCGGTGGTAAGTAGCGTGAAACTTAAAAAAGAGGTAAAAGCTTGATGGTAGTTTATTTATACAATGTAAGCACGACTACACATCAAGCAATACACAACCAGTATAAGCTGACTTTTGATCGTACGTAAAACCTATACAATGCGAGGTCAGGTAAAACTGGAATTGTATAGGTTAATGTGTCGCCGTGTGTACAACCCGTACTGAGGCATCGATGGCGAGCGAAAGCGGTAACAGCCCGGGGTTGGGAGGGGCCGCCCAGGTCTCGAAGTGAACTCTTTAAGGGTTTTAAGTGGGTGGGTACTAGTATCAACGAAAAATAATTGAAATAGGTACGGTACCTAAGAATAACTGTTAATATAACTAAGAGCCCCTTCACACTAGCGTTTGTCCAGCGTTATAGGCGTTCTGTGAACGTGTGCGCAGCGTTCAATTAACTGCAGAGGAAACGCCGCGACAACGCGACGTGATGTGTCGCGTTGTCGCGGCATCTGCGCTGCGCATATGTTTATCGAACGCCTACGCTGAACAAACGCTACTGTGAAGGGGCTCTTAAGGCCGCCGAAACACTACTTCGTAACTATTGACTTCTCAGTCCGAGTTGCAATTGCAACTTAGCTTGGCTGCGATTAGATATGCTTTATGTTCGTAGGTACAGAATTTATCAGCCGGAACTGAATTAGGATTAGCTGAACAGGGGGCTTACCACCAGCTCTTATAGCAGGGCAGAAGTTGAACTGCATTGCGTTTTTGTACTATGACGTCATATTAGCAGGCCTGCAGTAGGCCTGCTACGTTGACGTTTACAAATACTGTTCACTGCTGTTCACCTTGTTTTTTGTATAGAATTTCATACCATGACGTGCTAATTGACAGCAGCAAAACGACTAATTGAACGCCTGTAATGTCAAAATAACCCGTCTTGAATAAGTTACTACTAGAGCAACTTATTCAACATTGTTTTGTAATTCAGTGCCCAATATACAACACTGATTTTTATTATAAGCTCTAATTTTGTAGATGTGTGACGAGCACGAAATATTTGAAGAGTGAATAAAAAGAAGAAGAGAAAAAAGAAGGAAATAAATAACCCTTTTGAAATAAATAAAGGGAATTTATGAATTAATGTTTTTCTTATTTGACCTAGTACTAAAAATAAAATAATAGTGATCACACATAGTAATTAAGTAACTAATGCAATCAGTGTACTGGCCCCTATGCTGTTTAACATCTACCTACACTAATGGTCAACCGGTGAGCCTAAACACAATCCGCTTTCTGTACGCAGACGACCTGGCATTAACTTGCCAAGCCAATGACTTTGAGGAGATTGAAAACAACCTTTCTAGCGCCCTCTCAGATCTCGGCCATTATTATGCTGAGAACGCCCTGAAACCAAATCCCTCTAAAACGCAGTCTTGCGCATTGCACCTTCGTAACGGAAGCGGGTCGAACACTGAATATCTCATGGCAAGGGGTTCCAATCATCCACAGTACTCACCCAAATATCTTGGCATCACTTTGGATAGGTCCCCTAACTTCCTGAGAAACTGCGAAAAACAGAAAGTGCATACCTACCAGAAATCACTTACTCCGTCGCCTAACATCCACCAGATGGGGCGCATCTGCTCAAGTCCAGCGAACAACTGGAATGGCGCTTTGTGTCTCCGCAGGCCTGTCCAGTATGGGACCAATCAGCCCACGCTAAGTTAGTGGATACAGCTCTAAATGAGACATTAATGATGATTACTGGTTGCTTAAAACCGACCCCGTTGCGATTGCTGTATCCACTGACTGGCATCGCGCTTCCAGAATTTCGCAGGACTATAGCCAGCCGCATCGAAAGGGCGAAGCTACACGCTACCCACGCCACTCACTCAATGCACAATTTTAATTCAGTCACAGTGGCTTAAAAGCCGCATGTTTATGTTCCCTAGATGTGATTATAGTGGTATCGTAATAATAATAGTTAAACTTCGTCTAACGGGAATACCTACCTATAGTTACTTTACTCTTTGATACCTACTGAGAAATACGATCATACCTCCCGTATTATTATTAAACTCTTTGAAACTAAAAGAGCTATCGTTTAGTGAGTAGTTCGGTCTCGGTTTTATAATTTAGTAAAATAGTGCACTGTTCAGTAATACTGTTCAGTAATAAATAGTAGGAATTAGGTAGTGTACGGTTAACGGTTTATGAAATCAAAAATCACATAATTTTCAAAATATTTTTATTACTTCATGTAGGCTATCAATTTCAACGTCAGACGACATAAAAGTAAATAGAGTCAGTGGGTCGTCTTAGGCATATTCAATGTACTCTGTGGTCTTAGGGGCGTAGTATTTCATCTAAAATTATGCAGGTCGCTCCACTTCTCATCTTGATACCATGTCCAGAGATCTTGGGCATGTGCACAACAGCCAAACGCGAACAATGTCTTCAAACATTGCCTGGAGTAAATGCTGTACCGTCTTGAAGATTCCATGTTCATTAAAATCCTTCAATTACACACGGGAAAACAGAAATATCAATAAACGGAATAAATAAATGAATGAAATTGAAATGTTGTTGTCACTTGACAGTCTTGACACTTGTCTTTCTGACAGTGTCAGATAGTGCTGCGGCTTGATTATTATGTAACTCGTTACTCTAAATAAAATAAAGTCTGGAGTTAATTTTCTCTCGATTTGATCTTTCGATTTTTTTTGTGTGCGTTTCAAATATACGAAGCTGCTAGGTTTGAATTTGAGGTAGGTACTGGAGGGAGGTAGTACATATCTAAGATATAAGATATGATATCGTATATTCAACTTTTCGAACTACATAATCGGGACGAGTATACAGAGTTATTTTTCAAAGACCAGCCAAATTTAAGGGTGTGGTACAGATTATAAAACTGAAGAACTTTCTCTATGGGACCAATATCGAAATCGCGAAAAATTTATCAACTGTCCCATAGAAAACTTCAATAGGTACTCGACTTAAACGTATGGGACGGCTGAATTTTTATTCGCGATTACGATATTGGTCCCATGGAGAAAGTTGTTCAGTTGTGATGGTCTGTACCGCACCCTTAAATTTATAACCCTGTATAATTATGTTCTGTGATCGGTCAATCGAGTGCCTGACCGTTAATCACAGAAGTACTAGTATGTAGCAAATGACTGAGTAACAACACTAGTCAAACTGACAAGAAACCAAAAACTGCAATCCGTTTCACGTTGATTTTTAAACTACTTTACGCGAGAGTAAGCAAATATAAAAATGGGATTAAACACAGGAGGACCTACTGCAGCGTCAATGGTAAATTTTTCTACTTAGTTTTGGTTTCCACCTCGAACTGTAATTAGGTATATATTATTTTTTTATATATTAAGTCGTTAAATACGTTTCAATACACGTATTTATTACGCTGACGACATCTGGAATATTGAATCAATTGAGTGCATTATCAAAACATTTTCTTTTTATTACGATTTCGTGATCCCGGTTAAACGTTATTAAAAAAATCGATCATTTTAAATGATAATACGGTTATTTTTTTTAGGTATAATATAATTTATTTGGCGCGCAATTTTTTTTTAAATTGTTGCATGAATTATCCACACACGTTCAAAATCACGTTGAGTCTTTCAAAGATACAAAGTTGTTTTGACCGTGAAATTGAGCTTTATAGTGCTTTTAGATAATGTATCAAGGTAACTTGTTATACATAATCATAGTTAAAATATGTATATACCCAAGAAAGTCAAGTTTCTATTATTTAAAAAAAACCGGTAATATGAAAATAGACTTAGATTTAAGTTTTTGAACGATGCCTATTAAAAAGACAATGGCATTAAAGCAGGCCACAGACAAGCATTACCATTCAACTTTGGTGAACTTCGTTCAATAGTCGTTAACTTTTATTACTCTCATAGTACGATTATTAGCAGGGCAGAAGTAGGCCTGCATTTGAACTGACTGGAAATTGAACGTTTCTGTAAAAGGTCATGGTAAGCCCCCAGTAAAGCTGAAATCATAGATCTAAGTAATTAAAATAATAATACTTTACAGACACAAATCTCATTTCATCGATATAATCGACATAATATATATAAATCTATGATTGAACTGTTTAAAAAAATAAATATGTCATTTACAAAAAGTCAGACAAAATGCCCACAAGACTACGTTTAATTAACAAATGGACATGACAGCATTGATACATATAAATATACATTAAAGCTATTACAGAACTACAAAAGTATAGATATGAGTTGAAGAAATAAAGAAGAATCATTTGGACCGCAATCATGCAGTGCAACCAAGCTTTCTGTGGAAACAGTTTTACCAATGGACCATTTTGTAGTTCTTACAGTACACGTTAGTAATCTTTACAGTCAGATAGATATAAGCTAGTTAGAAATGTTGTAGCGAGACTTACTCCTCAAGATGCGCCGAACGTTTATGTATTATATCTACATTTAAAGTGTGTGTCGCCACTCATGGAGACTTTATTATACTCATTATATCTAGCTTTGAACAGTCTTGTCCCCTCACGGTACCTAGGCAGGGAGGTCGCCGCTCCTGGTGGAGTCCTGAACTGGAAAGACACCGACGCAGGCTGAGAAGACTGTTCAACAGAGCTAGGAACACAAGGTCGCCAGTTGACTGGGACCGCTACACAACAGCTCGTAAAATATATAAAAAACTGATACGCCTCAGAGGGAAGAATAGCTGGAGACGTTTCTGTACTAACATTGAAAATAACAACCAGGCAATGAGAGTCAAAACCTGTCTTGCTAAAGAGACAGACCACTCAATAGGATGCCTGAAAAAACCAGACAACACCTACACAACAAACGACGCTGAGACAAGCGAACTACTCCTGACCACCCACTTCCCAGGATGCCAGATTGCCACCCAGCAAAGCTGGGAACCGCACAGGGAGAGGCCCACGGGCATCCTAGATTGGGAAGTGGCGTCAGAGGTAATCGATAAAGACAAAATAACGTGGGCAATCAACACCTTCCTACCCTTCAAGGCAGCAGGACTAGACGGTATCTTCCCGGCTCTGCTTAGGTGGAGCCGAGACTTACTGGCTAGTTACCTCGCTGAGGTGTTTCGGGCCTGCCTGGCACACCGCTACATTCCCTTGAAATGGCGGGAAGTAAAAATAATCTTTATACCGAAACCTGGTAGGGGCGACTATACCCAGCCCAAAGCTTTTAGACCTATAAGCCTCTCCTCGTTCTTCTTGAAAACACTGGAGAGGCTGGGAGATAGGAAGATAAGATCCCAAATTTCGATACAAAGACCTCTACACCCTAATCAACACGCCTACTGTGCAGGCAAATCAACTGAATCAGCACTCCATAGCGTAGTGTCACGCATAGGAAATGCTCTTAAAGCCAAAAACCCAACATTGGGCGCTTTCATTGACATAGAGGGTGCTTTCGACAAAACTAACTTCGCCAGCATCGAACGGGCACTTGCCACGCACGGTGTTGCGCGAACACTCATAGAATGGATAAATAACATGTTAAAACACCGTGCTATTCAATTTACCGTGAATACCACCACACGAGGTATCGTGAGTAGGGGCTGCCCACAGGGTGGGGTGCTGTCACCACTGCTGTGGAATTTGGTCGTAAATGAGCTCATTGCAGAGCTCAACGCCAGCAGTCTGTACTCGGTGGGATATGCGGATGACATAGCAATTCTGATTTCAGGGAAGTTTGAGGGTATCCTATGCGATCTCATGCGTAGGGCCTTCAAAATAATCGAGGGTTGGTGCTCGAAGCACGAACTATCGGTTAACCCCTTGAAGACAGAATTAATAATGTTCACCAACAAAAGAACCATTGGACCCCATAGGCTTCCAAAACTTTTCAACACAGAACTAACACTTAAAGATGAAGTCAAGTACTTGGGGGTGATTCTTGATAGCAAACTGCTCTGGAACAAGCATCTTGACTACAAACTTAATAAAGGCACAATTGTATTCTATCAATGTAAAAGAATGTTAGGAAAAACATGGGGGCTCTCTCCGAAGATTACTCTGTGGTTATACAAAGCGCTGGTCAGGCCAATGTTGGCTTATGGCGCTCTGGTCTGGTGGACGAGAACCGAACTCTCGACCACTATTACCAGACTACAACGCTTCCAACGACTGGCCTGTTCAGCTGCCACTGGCTGCATGAGAACCACCCCAACAGCAGCCATGGAGATAGCCCTTCAATTAACTCCCCTTGACCTGTACATACAGCAGGAGGCGGCGCTAGCTGCCATCAGGCTAATGCACCTGGGCATATGGGGCAATAACCTTAACAGTCCACACGCTAAAATCCTGAACCGGGCGATTGTGTACCAGCCTCTCATCGCTGCACCGTGTGATAGAACACCTAACCAACCGATGTTTAACAAAAACTACGTCATACAAACAACTCAGGAAGATAGGGATCAGTCAGGAGCCAATGAAGTGCGCATCTACACAGACGGCTCAAAGACACAAAACGGTTCAGGTGCCGGCGTACACTCCCTTGACCTTAATATTAACTTCTACATACCACTAGGCATACACAGTTCGATCTTTCAATGTGAATGTGTTGCCTTAACACAAGCCGCAATAGCAGTAAAGCGCTTAGGCATCCGGTATTACGGCATTAAATTCTTATCCGACAGTCTATCTGTGCTCAAAGCTTTAGAGAACAAACAAACTAACAACAAACTAATCTTTGAGTGCCATTTAGCTCTGGAGAGTTTATCGACATGCAATCGAATCACACTCCAGTGGATCAAAGGGCACAGTGGATCCTTGGGCAATGATGCTGCAGATGAACTTGCGAAGAGAGGCTCTGATTTGGAGGTGCTAGGCCCGTACCCACTTCTCCCTCTGCCTTTCTCACAAATTCGTGCGTGGATTCGCCAAAGATCGACTGAACTCCATAACAACAGATGGTCACGGGTAACAGACTGTAGACAGTCGAAATTGGCTTTACCAATGGTACACCCGCGACTAACCAAAAAACTTCTTAGCTTAAGTAGAAATAACCTCAGAATAATAATAGGTACAATTACGGGCCATAACCACCTCAACAAACATCTTTTTAACATAGGCGCCACGGACAGCTCCCTCTGCAGGGGCTGCCTTGACGCCGAGGAATCAGCCGCCCACGTCATCCTGGAATGCGAGGCCGTGGCTTCTCAACGTAAAGAAATCCTCGGAACAGTGAGGTCGCTCCGTGAAGCCTGCGAAGCTCCCAGGAAGCTTCTGTGCTTTTGGGCGGAGCTAGGCTGGCTTTCTTAGCCAGAATCCCTACGCACAACGGACCAAATGGGAGTCTAAGTGCGGAAAAGGGAGCCCCATCATCATCATCATCATCATATACTCATTATACTAATGCAGTCTGCAGGTGGCGCAATGAGCGATTGCGCTACGGGGTGCGGGTTTGATTCCCGCACGGTATAAATGTTTGTAAGGAGTGAGGATTGCGATTTAGGACGGACGCACCTATTTTTTTTTTTTTGTTAAATTATATTGTGTCCCACTGCTGGGCAAGAGCCTCTCCTTTTGCCTTCCAAACCTCCGCGAGATCTCTAACCATGTTGACCCTGCAAACGTTATCAGATCGTCACACCACCTTCGCCGTGGCTATTAAGTATTCTGTGGCGGTGGTCTACCCAAGAAGCTTATAGATAAAAGTGGAGGCAACACTCTGAATACCTATCTGAAGACGACTGTGGTCGGACACTCTCTTTCTAAATACACACATAAGAACGAGACAGTGATATGTGCTTTCTTTGTCATATGTATGTATTTAGAAAGAGAGCGTCCGACCACAGTCGGTTTCACTTAGGTATTTAGTGTTGTCTCCATTTTTACCTATAAGCTTCTTGGGTCTACCTCGACGGCGAAGTCCAACTATACAATAGTATAGAGTTACGTCCAGCAAAAATAAAGATGTGCTTCTTATGTATAGACGGCAGCACATCAAGCTACTACAATCTGTCAAATTTCTTTACTAGATTTTAAACTTTATCGCTAATGCGTAAGGTTCAAAGTTGATTGGGAAAATTTTACAGTTTCGTGTAGCTTGATGTGTTGGCGTCTGTACTTAACTTGTTTTTGTCTTGATAATTAAATGTATTTTTATAGCATTAAATGCCACTCAAAACATGTATCCAGAAATAGTGGGCGAAGGACAAGTTACCTCGGTAACATTACCAGATGGATCTGTGCAGTTCTTTTTCATGCCGACATTCAAATGGTGGTCACCCAATGCAACCCAATTCCATCCATATCCAACCATACCTAATCCTATGTTTGCTAACACTAATTATAACATCCCTCCACCATGCACCAATAATATAGGAAGTTGGTTAATCAGAAGCATTTCTAATCCGTGAGTATAGTCATAATGTTTTAAATCACTGTTCAACTTTTCCCTTTTATTCATAAACGTTGCTTAAGACTGTTTAACCATACATTTTTGACGTTTAAACGTGCCTTAACTTTAATCATCATTTAAAAATAAACCCCTTTAAATATGTTTAGTATTAAGGTTGCATAATCTGAAACAAACATACTTGTTCCTTATCCAGATGCCCTCAAAGTGTGTGTAACCTTCCAAGCCAGCGAAACGAACTTCTAAGCCTGGCCAATAATACGGACTGCAATAATAAATTGAACAGCCATGATTTTGGATACCAATTAAAGGTAACATTAAAAAATAATGTAAAATGTTTGTCTCTGAATCTAAACATCAAGTAAAATAAGGTATATCTTATTGTAAAAATGTGATATTTACAGTTCCATAATGATGCTTGGACATCAACAACAGACTTGGTCTACTTTTATCCAAGCCTGCGACATTGCGACTTCGTGTTCACGCCGCCATGCGTGGATAAAACCGTTCAGATAGACACAAAGCCCGTCGCAGTGTGTGATCATGAAGTAGTATGCACCAAAACATGCATCTGTTCTGTCGGTGCTAAACCCATGAGTTTAGACTGCCTAGTGGACCCAAACTTGACTCCCAAGAGCAACAATAGCTCTACAGACGACAGTTGTTGTAGTAAAAAACTTAATAAACGGGGCATGGTTCATAAAAAGAAACGGAATAAATCAAAAAATATAATTTGTGCTTGTGGTCCGGCGGCTAACATTGCTTCTGAAGACAAATCGATTACGACTTATGCAGATGAAGGTAGCAGCTGCACTCCTGCGGACGGTCGCGAAACACAAACATGTAAATCAGAAGAATCAAAATGTGTCGATGCTAAACCTATGAAGAAGTTTCTGTTGAGGCAGTCCCTATTGAAGCCAAAATTGACTACCAAGACTTACAGCGTCTGTTCGACGACTGACGAGAGTTCGACAGACGATGCCAGTAAAGCACCTAACAAACGAGACGGGGACAAAGGATATAGACGGAGCAAACCAAAGAAGTGTGACTGTTGTAGTGACTCTTCGTCGGTCAACAGTGTTTGCAGTGTTTGTGAAAACGAAACTGTTGCGAACAAAGGTACGCTTCTACATAGTCGCAAAAAGAGGGTCTGGAGCGCACGCATTTGTTTGTCTTTGTTCATATAATGTTGATGTACGGCGCGCATTTGCCGATCTTGGGAACGCAGTTCTATAGGAATCATTAGGGTTCCGTACCAAAATGGCAAAAAGGTGCAAATCACTGTCTGTCCGTCTGTCACAGCTGGATATCTCAAGAACTGCTAATGCTATCAACTTGAAATTTAGAATAGTTTTAGATGACGTTTGCCCAACTATTTTGCAAATAAGAAAGAAATATATTTTTTTTCTGCAACAGGGACTGTAAGGCAGTTGTCCTACCGCCGGCGATGAACGAGTAGAACTAGTAACTGAAAACGAGTTGGCGAGCAGCGGGCAGCGAGTGTGTAGTTCCGATAGTTTTATCGCTGGGCTATCAGCGAGTGTCCGAGTGCGACGGGCGATTACTCGCACCACTCGCTCGGGGCGGAAGATATATATAGCCGGCGTGAGCTTTGACCGCCAAGCGAGCATCGCTGAGCGAGCATTATCTTTGATAGCTCTTGTTGCTCAGCGACAAACCAGTGGAGCGAGTCCTCGCCGGCAGTGTGAACAGTCAGCGATCAAATATTAATATAATATGCATTTATTTTGTTTATACAATGTATATCTATTGTACGTTTCTTGAGCGAGAAAATAGCAGATAGTTAGTCGCCTCCTCGCCGGCGGTGCGACAACTGCCAAAGAGGGTCTTAAAAATTCGAAGTGGACTAGGGACTGTGGGGTATCATAATGAAAGAAGCGCTGTTTGCACATTCTCAAACATTTTTAAGCCACATAATTTTCGACTTTAGATGAAAAATGTAAAAAATACCGTTCCCCTATCTCCTAAGTTTGCATAGAGAAAAGCTAAAATTATTCTATGTGATAGAAGTGTATAGTTCCCCTATCGGTCAAGAGATGGCGCTGACCTAAAACTTCAATATTCTACACCGCAGTGTTAAAATTTTCTGACGAATATAGGCCTTAAAAACATTTCACGTTTCACAATACGGAACCCTCGGTGCGCGAGTCAGACTCTCTCTTGACCGGTTTTTTTTATTAATACAAACAAAAGCAAAAAAATCCGTACGCTCCGATGCCGACGATGTGGACCTTTATTCAGACAAAGGTATTCATTCCTTTCTGCTTTTGCCTTGATTCTTACAGATACACCATGTACCTGTAGTACATGCTCCAGTATAACAATGTTGAAGAAATCAAAAAAACGTTCAAAGGGTGCTGAACAAAGAACCTCAAGTAAACAGAACACATCACTGCAGTGGTTCAAATCAGATAACTGTGTGTGTGATAAATGTGAAACTAAGGGACAAGAAACGAGAGAACCGTCGCTCTGCCCTTCGTGTGAGAGAGCGACGGTAGGAAAATCTTCAGAGGATTTACTAGATAACTGTAGTCATGACTGTGATAATGTAGCTAGCACTTGTAGTTGATGGATTTCAGTGTAAATTAATTAAAAAACATATCGTTTAGGTATTTATACTTTGTTATAATACAATTTATTCCTTAAAGTTAAAAATAACTATTTACATTGTTGAAAATAATAGTACAAGTAATAAACATAAACAATTGAGATTTTAATACCTTAGTTCTTATTTTTAATAAATTACAGATAAAAATACAACTGCAAACAATTCAGTCCTTACTACTCTTTAAAGACTAGTAAACAGTTGTACAATCAATTTAATATGTTGTCTCCATAAGAAATTAATACATTTTTAGTAAAAGGAAGACTTTAATGGAAACAGCAAAAAAATCAAGTTCCTATGCTTTGGCAGAAATCAAATGTCTTGCATCTGAATCGCTTCATTACATACTTAATTCTCTCAAAATTTCTGATAGAACATAAATATATGGTAAAAACAATTTAACACTTAAAACTAGTATTGCATAAGATTAAACAAAAGGACTTAATAAATGTGGTAGTTGAATTCAAAGTCTCATTTTTATAAAATGCTCAATCTTACTTTCTAAGCTTGTTGTAATACAGAAAAATAACATATTTGCAATTCTTTAGCGTAAATGATAAGTACATGTACATTTATTTAATATTATCATATAGATCATTTTGGAACATGTATTTATTAAGCAATTTTACGCAAGAATTTTACAAGCTTACAACAACAACACAGAAAACTTGCATTTACTTGAGATTCATGGCTTATATATCAGACTATTTGTCATGTTTTACACAAATTCTTTACAACTATCGTAAATTATATAAAACTATAGACGCAACCGTTTCTTTTGTGTATAATTAAATTGTTTATGAAAAGATTTTAGGAGTACCTAGCCAAAAACACCGAATAAAATTTCTTTTGGATTTAAATGATTTCGGGAGAATTCAAATAATGAATTTTGAGAATGACTTATGTTTAGAGTATGTTTGCGCGTACCCGTCGAGAGGTAATCTTAACTTTACGATAGCACACAACCTGGTAGTTGGTTTATACAACTTCTCCTTACTATGGCTAAACGTATCTTAGCCTATAACACAAAGTGTAAACCAATTGAACTTTTAACACATTAACAAAATGCACTGATTGTTTTAGATCCATTATACTATCAGACTTTGATGCTAACGTCGTCGTAACGAATTAATAACTCACTCGAACAGCTGCTATTAATTTTTGACACAACACTGAATTTACATATAATACTCCATGAATGTGAGTTGGATTGTACGCTCATTGCATTCAGTCCACTCTTACTTAATTTCTAGGAAATAAACTAACACACAAGTACGTCTAAAATGTTAATACTTGTTGTTGCTTACTCGTGGCGTTTTGTTAAAGAATTTCATTTTTTTTATTTGAGCGATATCTATAAATATGTTTACAACCGGTAGTGTATGTTTTATATCATGATTTTTTGCAATCAGTCCCCTTTGATTAATTAAAGTGCAAGTACTATAATATGATACAAACAATACTTTGACTAGACAGTACCATAGTACCGACATAACCTTCGAGACCTCTATTGGGTGGAATCTTTACGAGAATATGTTAGCATACATTGAAGTTTAGGCCTTCAATAAAAATTTATTTAAAAAAGATCTTTTAGTGGAACTGTTTTGTGTATATACTTGTGCTTTATAATTGTGTTCATTTTACGCTTAAAACTAAATATTAGACAATGTTAGTTGGACAAGGGGTTGTAAGCCGAAAGGTTTCTTCAAGTTCTCATGTGATTATGTTTGGTTTAGTCATCTATTCAGAAAATAGCTCTTCACAGAATATTCTTGAAAACATGTTTTAAGGAATTTTATTTTTAAATCGTCTACCATTCACCGTAGGCGGCACCTTCTAGCGCTTTGTGCTTCACCGCTGAACAACATGGGTATATAGACTGTAGAATAAAAATATTTATGCATGGAAATAAACCTATTTTAGCTTAGTTCCTCCTTTCCGACTAACACAGTATAACTGGAGTAAATATTGACATCAAGGTCTGTTACATTTTTATTTGATTGTGTGATGGGACAGTGATTCCACTAAAAGTTCCTCCAACACCTAACATCTGACACACATTCTTGTACAACACATCAAAATTACACATTATCTAATCTACATTACAATTATACTTAGCGAGGGAGTGTCTTCAAACATATTAAAATAATTTAGTACTTACAGTATGTATTAATTAATGTATAAAATACATCTCGCCAACTTCACAGCACTTTGCCTATCCCGTGTGTACATTTTACACTAATTCACGAAGTCCCACGATAGTTCGCCCGGTGACCTTCACTGTAAATAAATGTTACATGTTAGAACTGAATGAGGGAGTGACGTCACAAACTGGTGGAAAAAAAAAAGTATTCTCATACGAAGGTTTACTTTTGGAGGTCGATTTGATTTGGTCACAAGTTACAATTACTTATTAAAACATTCATTGTATTTTAACTATGCATCAACTTGATTAAGAGCCCACATGTAGTGCGCAAACTGATGTCTAAAAATTAGAATCACAGTTATCTTAGAGTGAAATAATGGAAACATACTAAACGATTTTTTAAATCAACCCCTGTTTGGAAAAGAGGATATACCGTTCGTATGAAAAATCTCGTTGGTTCGGCTAGGAACTTGGCACAAATACTTATCTAAATAATAAAGATTGTAATAATTAGTTTTCCAAAACTACTCTTAGAAGGAGATGAAGGGGGCGTTGATGTTTCAAGGGGAAAGTACGAAATCCACGCAGGCTAGTCTTTCTGTATTCAGTTTTATTATTGGTGTCCCAGCTTGTGGGTGAAATGATTACTACAATGAACGTCGTATGAATGTAGATCTGCTCAAATTGTAGTCTGATTCATAGTGAAGGTTACCTGATGCGGGTGCGGCTGCGGCGGGTGCGGCTGCGGCGCGTGGTGCGCGGCGTCGCGCATGGCGGCGAGGCGGTGGCGCGTGGCCGCGAACGTGGGCCGCGCCGCCGGGTCCGCGTGCCACGCCGCGCGCATCACGTCGTAGGGGCCCGCCGGGCAGCCCTCCGGCGCCTCCATGCGGTACCCGCGCTCCACGTGCCGCACCACCTCCGCTAGCGGCTGCGGGAGGAACACGCAACATGTATTCTGCTTTATAAACATAACATCACGCCCGTATTTTAGGGTTAAACATTAGGTGTACCCATAGTATACTCACATTTTGCAGCTATTTTTAAGTCCCATGTAATAGAGGGCACGAGCCTATTGCCATCAATCGGGCACAAATCCTGACTATGGGCTGCTACCAACTGACAAATTCCTAATGAACAAACCCAATAACAATTTAACCTGAGAACATGCTCATCAGTAGTACTTATATTTGTTTGTGGTACCCCAAGGGGGACTAGACTGCTGGACCACAGGCAAATACCCTTACGACCACTAGACCAACGAGGTAGTCATGTGACATGTATACAGATATACTTCATGTCAGTGACACAAGGTTCAGTGCCAACTGTTACAACTAACATTGTCCTTCTATTGATAAAATTGTTGGACACACTTTTACTCATAATATGCACCGTTTTGAAAAGGCAGCAACAGTTATAAGTTTTAAGAAAATATATTGTAAGTTAAAGAAATAATAGTCAAATGACTAAACAATATACTTACAATTCGAGGGTACGGAACTCTTCCAAATGAATAAATCTCCCAAAGAAGGATGCCAAAACTCCACATGTCAGACTTGTTAGAGAATTTCTGAAAACAGTAAAATATTTTGATAAAGTTACGATATTATATCAAAATCGTTTAGTAAATACAACATACTCAGGCAGTCAGCTCTCGTATCAGAATGAGCCTTAATAAAGTCTTAAATTCATTCACTGTCAAACAACCTAAACAGTAGGGTCTAGAAGCATGAAATTTTGCACAAGAGTTCCTTATGATATAACGAAAGTGAGCACTAAGGATTTTTGAAAACTCATTCCTAGAAGAAGTTAGATAGGGGGGATGAGTTTATATGGATATTTGTTATTTTTGCTGATGAGAAATCCCATAGGCACATGCCTTGTACGGAAAGAAATCGGTACCTATAACCAATGTAATCCTCTTCCATAGCTTTTCACCAGGCGAGATTGAGGTCAAAAGCCCACCCATTTATTTGAAAAGAACTAGGACTTGTAGCTTACGTTGTACTTTAGCGCCTCCGGAGCGGTCCACTTGATAGGCAGCTTGGCCTGCAGGCGCGCGGCCTCGGCGGGGTCGTCCATGACGGTATCATTCCGCGCCAGGCCGAAGTCCGCGACCTTCGCCGTGCCCTCGCCCGAGATCAGCACGTTGCGCGCCGCCAGGTCGCGGTGCACTACCCGCTTGCCTTCCAGGTACTCCATGCCGCAACACGCATCGCTGTAACAACAATGTTTTTTATATTAATTTAAAACAAACAAATAATACCATAATACTTTGCATGTCAGTTTTTATAATACTAATATTTTCAGTTCTAAATATGATGTCAAGTGAAACCTTTGGAATTTCTAATTGAAAAATAAATTTCTTTATCGTAACAAATTCTTGCCGTACGCAAAATACGCGCATTGACGAGGAGTTGCGGACACCAGCCCGTATTACCTATTACCTAACTAATTCTTGGCCAACTTAAACATGTCATCGAATCGCTAACAAGAAGTATTTGGTGAAAACTTTTACATTCGTCACATTTTATTATGCGTCTATGTTGTCGCGACATACACGACGTGAACAATGTGTCGTGCACAAAGACAGTAACATGTATATTGAATAGTCACAATACTCAAGTAGGCACACTGATGAGAACACCATTAAAAATACAAAGTGGCGTACTACTTACTAAGCGAAGTTGATCTGATTGAGTTGCGTGACGTAATGTCGTCCGCGGGACCTCAAGTAGTCGAGCAGCGATCCTTGCGCGCAGTGCTCTGTCACGATGCACGTGCTACCACTAGATGTGAACACCAGTCCCAGTAGGCGGACTAAGTTGTCGTGTGTTAGTGATCTGAGGAGAACAACAAAACATTGTTTAGAATCAAATTGATGTGGCTTTCACAGCATTGACATTTAACATCTTTGAGCCGAAAGACGGCCATAGGGCCCTTTGTACACACTCGTTTTTTTTTTACTGTGAAAAACTACGGTGTATTCGCCGTGTAGGCACGGTCGTCAGTGTTGTATGGATCACTATGGAAGCTTCTTGACAGACAAGTTTTTTCTATGGTGCGGTTTGTACGCCGTACCGTAAGGAAACCGTGCCGTGTACAAAGAGCCTTAACAACCAATCCTGTGCTTCCCGCTTCATAAAGGGTCTGACAGCAGGAAGGAAAATAAAATGTCGTTTAATTGATATAATTATGTTTATACAGTCAAATAGCGTTGTTTTATTTAAATCACCTTTTCTGAGTAACTGTCCTTATATGATAAAACAATGACAGGTCATATAAGCGGATTGGACTGTGTAAAAGCACTAATATTAATCGACCTATTTCCAAATTAGTATAAAAAACTTTTTTTCTAAAACCCAGACCACAGTATAAAACATTGTGTTATCATTACAAGTATGTACGTTGTGATGACTAATACACGTTTTTAATTAACTCGGTGACCTTCTGTGGGTAGATTATAAGTTTTAATTTAATTAGTCACGTTAGTTGACAAACGTAAAATAGCTGAAGGATGTTTATTATTCCTTAGTTAATTATTATTGATAACTAGCTGTAGCCAAAGTCAAATCATTTATTTAAAGTAGAACATTAAAAGGTACACGTTAAAATTTACAAGAAAATAGAATTGATTCTTGTAGCCCCTCCAAAAGGTTTGTAATTTCATATGGATAAGAATTGGCAAGAACGTAGTTACTCTTTAAAAATGTTTTGCAATATTATGTATATGTAGCCCATAGTTTGAATCACATACTAAGGGAACTACTTATGAACCCAGATATAAAGTATCCTATTTGTTAATCTCAGATTATGGTACATCTGAGAGCTTAGTTTCACTCAGATTTGTTCCATCGTTTTTGCGTAATTGAGTAACAAATCTTCACAAACTTTCACATTTTTAATATGGTTACTTACGCCATCACGCTTGCTTCCGCGCGGAACTTGCTAGCGGCTTCCCGATCCTTCAAGATCTTGACTGCGACCTTCTGTGACCCGTTCAGTATGCCCAGCATCACATCACCGAACTCCCCCTTGCCTATGTTTTCACGAATCTCTAGGTCACGCTCGTCTATTTTCCAGCCTGAAAAGTGAATTAATTGGTCATTATTTATTAATAATTGAGGCATTAACCGTGTCTAGAAGACTGGCTTGCATTGCTGCACAAACCACGTATTAAATTCATGGTTGAACGCAACTGTATTTTTGTTGCGTATTTGTTTGAACGTTTTATAACGTATCCAATTACAAAATGGATACAATGCGTCATGCGCGTTGTGATCACAAAATATTATTATTATTTTCAAAATCCATAGAAAAAATACGTTAACGATATTTACGAGCATTTCAAAAATCGATTCTTTTCAGGACTATCCTAAAGTATGTTTTATTTTTTTATTGGATTGATTATAAACTATGGATTATCTCTAATTGTGAAAGATAAATCAGTGAGGAAACAAGACATGTCCAACTTTCAACCAACCGCACCGATCTCGCGTGGTATATTACGACACACTTCCTCTCACAGTTAGATAAAAAGGCCCGAGTCCCAGCAGTGGGAACATTAGACACTAGCCATCATCATTCTCTTGCTCATATCTCAATATTTCTGAGGTCGGCGCAACATATCTGCTTCTTCCATTCTCCTCTATTAGTAGTCACCATTATAGACTGATCATGGATGGTGAATTACTCACGTGCATCTACAAAGTTCTGCGGTTGTAACGCGCTGTCCGTCTGGTCCGAGGAAGCCATCTGTGTGGAGTACGTGTGCTGGAAGTGTCCCGAGCTCAGCGCGTTGGACACGCTCGGCGTCGGGGGGTAGGGCGGCGGTTGCTTGAAAAATAACGTTAAAGTTTGATATTGTGTACGAATCAATGTCAAGTCACTTTAGAGTGGTAATAGCGGTCATTGACCCAAACACATTTTCAATCTTTATTTCAAAAACTGAAGTAGTCGTTAAAGTCCTGAATCAACATTTATCGTGATCTTCAATATCTTCCAATAACGACAAACCATACATATTCAATTGTTTGGGTTCCTACGGAGATATATAGGGAAAGGTTTAATGACCGCTATTCCCATGCTAAAGCGACTCGGGTATAGCTATTCTGTATCAGAGAGAAGCAATAAGTACACTTTTTTTTACGCCATTGACACTAACATTAGGTTTGGTTGCTATTTATTTTACTTATATTATTATATAAAGAATGCGAAAGCATCATCGTAAACGCTAATTGAGCTAAAAACGTGCTAGAAATTAACTACATAGACTTCAATAAACTTGATGTGATTTATTAGCGAAAGTGATTTTGTTGCAACGAATTGATTTAAAACGATTATTACTCCTAGTAAAATCATTCTCTCGTACATGACACGCGTTCAGTGTTAACTTTAATTACTCTATTTAAAGTTCACTTTGCAGAGTATGTAGCATAAGGGAATCGTGTACTGAGGCGTAACTTAGCAGAGGCGTACGTCCAACAGTGTCAGAATGAAAGAATTAATTGATAACTGAACTATAGATTAAGGAATATAATACAGATGGTGTGTCGTTACCTGCGGATGTGGCGGGTAGGGCGGCTGTAGTACTCCATTGTTGTTGGCGCCATTCGGCGACGCCTTCGGCAAGCATCGCACTAGCTTCGTGCACAGACCGTCCGCGTCTTGTAAGTAGTGCTGAGGGTACATGAAAACGATGGTCATGTTACTGTGCTGCAGTATAAGATGTACGAGGAAAAACCAGGGGAACGAACTAAACAGATCAGAAGTCGTGGTATATTCATTTGTGAAGATGATAATTCGTAGATCGAAACGAAGTTCTAAGATGCATAAATCATCACAATGCAGAATGCTAAAGAAAAATAAGGCAGTGTTAATTACATTATTGTATTAATTTACTGTAAAAGATTTACATGACTTGGTCAAATCATTTATTTCAACTAGGCATATAAAGGTCTGTCCACACATATTATTATCGGGGCCCTGCCCGGGACGTGACAGGGCGTAGCACACACAAGGCCGGCACTGAAACTCCGTCGCCGGTACGTGTGTGAACGAGTTCATATATAAAATATACACACCGAAATTTTTTTGAGCCTCCTGCTTTGTCACGGTCTTAATTTACAACAAAATAGAATTGATTCTGGTTGCTTCTTTTGAATATCAAAATTTACAAGAAAATAGAATTAATTCTAGTTGCCCCTTCCAAAAGGTAAGCTTCCCTTGGCGTTTCCTATACCTGACAAGGAAAGCTTTTTCACATACAATGTACTGCTTTTAATGAGGTCTATATGGCATATTGATTCACTTACATGGATCAAATCCGTCATGTTATCGAAGAATTCTTCATCGTCTATAGTTAGACGTTGATTTTGGTTGTCAGGAGCAGTTGCCCATTTCACTCTGAAAAGAACAGCATAACATTATTTTAACTCATTTACAACTATCCTAACACATATTACAAATGCGAAAGTGAGTTTTGTTACGCTGTCACGCTAAAACGTCTGAACGAATTTGGATGAAATTTGGAACATAGGTAGTGCATGACCTGGGTTAGGACAGAGGGCTTTTTATCCCGTTAGTAAATTTCCGTGGGATAATTTCTGACCTCCACGCGGGCAAAGCCGCGAGCAAAAGCTAGTTTGGTATATGCAATGGGTGACAAAGAGTAGAAAAACATTTTAGAAAAATGAAAAACATGTGATGTATAGAACAGGCCATTTGTGGTTATTAACATAATTAATACGTATTATTATGCACTGATGACGCGACTGCAATGTTTCAAGCATTTTTATTGTTTAATTATGTAGATAGGCTATACTTCATTTACTTAAAATACATTAAATAACAAAAATATAGTGTTTTGTAAAAATATTTAAAATACAATATGAAACCTCTGGCTGCTGAAATTGAAATTCCATTGTGAAATCTCTTGAAATGAATTGAAAAGCAACAAAAGCATTTTCGTACAGAGTCCTGCCGCCAAGTATGAGAGCAGGTTTACACCTGTTCATCTCAGATTCAAAGCCTGCCTGTAAGTATTTACAGACAGACTTTGAATTTGAAATGGCAGCACATATAAGACAACTCTGGGATTTTAGATATCCTTTTTCGGCCACTTACGGCCTCTTGCTTGTTTGTCACCAAAATAACATAAAAGACAATGTTTTTCTTACCGATAATGTTCGACTCGTCCTCGATACCGCACGCAGAGCGTATGGTCTCCGGGGAAGTTGGTACTCTCTCGAACTAGAAACACACCGTCCGGAGAGCCCGATAATAGGGCCTCTGCACGTTCGCGGGAGATCGCCCCGTGGTGCCATCTGGTGACAAAGTTATAAAGACGTCAGTGTTCAAGAATCTTTGCATCACTGTCGAAATCAAGTGATCTTTATTCTCGTGCTAATATGGGTGCTGTTTGGATTGCTGTCATGTGTAAAGTAACTGTGAAAGGACTGTACTGTCTCATTGGTGTAGTGGTCGTAAAAGCAACTGCTGAAAAGTTCTGGGTGGAGAGGAATTTCTCAATAGCAGCCCGGAGCCTAGATTTTGTGTCTGGTTGGGAGGTTGATGGCGATAAGCTCGCCTTCCATTAAATACGACCTAAACAGCATCGCAGTTACTGCTGTTTGTTGTGACTGTTCTTCCCAAATGGTGGAAGGATGAAGGTGACAATATATAGTTTTGTAATGTTACTACTGTTACTAACTTCATCATTACTACCACATTATTTGCCATTGTTCATTACTAAATAGTTCTTCCTAGTTTTCTGATAAGGGTCACATATTTGCAACAATAAGATTAACTATAACGCCAGGAACATAATTATTGATACAAAGGACGTCCTGTATTTGATAAAGACTAGGTCACTTATAATCGTTACGTGTGGCAGATATTGAAGATAACAATAATAATATCGATACACGATACAGCCGACATTGAATCCTAGACTTTCAAATGTTTTGTAGAGAAGTTTTTCGTTTTGTAGGAAATATATTGTTACAGACTGATTCTTCGAGGCAGATTACATGTTTGATTTTATATCTATTATGCGAGATTTAAATCATAATTACTTCGACAATATATCTGATATTAACCTGGTCGACACTTCACGTGACCAGAGGGCGGGCTCATTCTTTGGCCAAAGAATTAGCATTGCCATTCATCGTGTCAATGCTGCCAGTCTTCTGGGCACGTTTTCGGATGACAGCAATTTTTGTATTTATTTATATAGTTAGTTAGTCATTTAATTTAGTACCTAGTGTAAATAATTAATAGATAATTATGTAGAATCTAAGTTTAGAAACCTAATAAATATATATTAACCTTCATTAAATTAATATGTGTTTGCTAGCGTTCGAACAGACTAATTAGAAACTTGTTAGGTATTGTGTAAATACTTATTCGCACCTTAAAAAGAACTTTCGCTCAACCTTTACATACTTTTTTATAGAAGTAGATCTTGAATAGACTTCTTTTCTGGACCTGGGGCAACCTATGACGGTTTATCGTCATAAACTATTGTGGAAACCTTGCCAGTGCAATGACTGCATGGATAACTTCCATGATTGGCATGGTAACCTAACTCATAGCATTATCATGAAGCGACCTTGAACAGTAGATAATTAATTTTATGATAAACTAGCTTTTGTCTACGGCTTTGCTCACGTGGAGCTCAAAAATTATGCCACGGAACCGTTCTACTACGTTTAATAGATCTTTTTAAGATGAATAATTCCGTAATACATTGTTTTCAGATAATTCTATTAGTTTATGTGGTCCACGCCAGTAAAGCTCCCATTCGGCATGATTTTTTCCAACATCTTTACCAATCATTGTCATATTTCAGCCAATTTACACAAAACCTTAATTAATTATAAACCTAAACCTTCCTCATGAACCACTCCGTCCATTGGTGAAAACCGTATGAAAATCCGTTCAGTAGTTTTTGAGTTTACCGCGTTCAGACAGATAAACAGACGCGGCACGGGGCTTGTTTTATATATTTTATAATATTTAAGTAGGTAGTGATATTTCTCGTTTTGGATGCCAGTCAGATACTGTTGCATATACCTCAGACAAAGGCCTCATAGTCCTCAAACCATCTAGTCTTAAAGAGGTCTAACGAAAAGGATGGCTTAAAGTTTAATTCGAATCACTTTCAAACTATTTTCATTCATTTAACACGGAACGACTTTCAATTACTGGCTGACAACAGATTAGTAGTAATTGAAAAAAAAAAAAAACAATGAATATTTACTCGAAATCCTGGTACGCAAAGACCGGAGGTATGAACAACAACACTTTGTGTGGTTTGTTGTAGCACCGGGTAATGTCACACGCACACTCCATATTCGTTATTTCAGCAACTGACGAATAAACACCTATTATCACTCAGATAAGTAGTGATAATGCGATCTTATCAAAAGTGTGCTGGTTGTTTAAGTAAATTATTGTTTTCTAAATACAAACAAGGCGTATGGTGTCAATTTGTTGTTAGTGTAGATTGTAAAGGGGTTTTCAGGTTCTCAAGAGTTTATTGATCTCGATATAGTTGTTGAAAATTACCTAAAATTGATTTGAGCACTGAATGAGTTATTCCGATTCTCTCAGAATTCATAGCTTTATTCTCAGTTTCAAGACAAGCCAAAACCGGAAGAGCATGGAACTCAAAATATAAAGATACGAGGTCGCAGGAATGCTTATTTAATAAGATAAGCATTCCTGTGACGTGTGTTCCTGTGTGTTTTTAATAAAAAAACAACAGACTTAAAAAAAACCGACCAACGACACCAACTTCCGAAATTAAAGTTATTTATCACTTTGTAGTGTTTTTTTTTTAAGTCGGTTGTTTTCTTTGTAAAAAAGTTTTTATTTTTCACTTTTTAGTTGTACACACGGCTACACATCAAGCTATACATTTCCAGTTTTAGCTGACTTCGCAATGTATAGGTTTTTCGTACAATCAGAAGTCAGCTTATACTAGTTATGTACATATAACTGGATGTGTAGCCGAGTGTACCTACCCCACACAAATTCAATTAACACTAGTGCATTGAAGAATTGAAGACACCGACTAGAAAAATCATCAAAATTCGCATAGAAATGCCGGAGATGCAGTACATTTATGCATATAACTTCGTACATAAGAATAATTACATAATATATTATATACTAAAACCTTCCTGAAAGTATGTAGAAATAATAATAACAATAATAAATAAAGAATTATCAAAATTGCTCATTAATTTTTGAGAAAATCGCGGACATACAAACATACATACGGGTCGAATACAGAACCTCCTTTTTTGAAGTCGGTTAAAAAGAAAAAAACGTCCTTCTGATGAGGATGTTAAAAAATCCCAAGAACTGAGATCGCTCGAACTAATTAATTTGTCGATACATAGAATCCTCCTACACAAACAGCTTCTTATACCTTTAGATGCTCGAGAAATAAAAGCTTAACACCGTTGGGTAATTTCTTAGTTGAAATGTGCATGATACTTATTTTTTCGACTACGCCCTACGGGGTAATGGCGTAACACACTAACAGGACGAATGGCTTTCAATTAGACAGTTCAAAAACATTCATTGCGTTATTTACGTTGTTGAGCAGACAAATTTTTCGAACATATGAAGCAATGGATTAGCAATATCCTTCAAAATTATTCAGATTGTGATGAATTACGCAATTAGAGTGCAGATCATGTATTTGAAAATTGCTTAACTTTTCGATCCTCGAGTATACATTACACAGATATAACATATAGATAAGGTACATACGGCCACTGGGTCATGTTGACGAGCCTGTTGCCTGCGGGTGGAGGGTTCACGCACGTCGAGTTCACCAACACGTCACTCGGCCCTTTGGACACCGCTGTTGAACAAATTAATTTTATTTATATGTTCCGCAGTTGATTAGCTCCTATATCATAGCAGAACTTTGGACGGAAGAGTGAACAATTCATGATAAAACCAGTAACTTTGAACGGGTGAACGCTGTAGAGATTGTTTATCCGTATGTCTCAGTCATCGGTAGTCGAATACTTCTAAATTGTTACGGGTTTTTAGAAGTTTAAAAACAAATCGATATAGACATAGATGTATCTGTATCGCCTCTTCTTTTGAGATTTGTCCTTCAATGCAAAATACAGCACGCATTTGGCCACATCGACTGTGCTGGAATATGACCCCGTATTTGGCAACATAGCCGGAAGAACTCAAATTCTTCTTATAATATCTGCGCTCGTACTCTTAAATGTACATGAAGAAGTGTCTCAAAGTAAATGTGTTGAGCAAAAGTTGCTTATTCATCTCCTTTGTATTAGCCTTTTCCCGGCCTGCTGCCAAGGTTCGCGCAGCATTATAAATAATACTGCAATGTAATTTTTGCAAGTCATGAATGCCTGTATTCCTGTGGCGTCATCTTCTGGCATTCTGAGGTTTTGTTGTACATAGTTTCTTTGTGACGAAGGGGTTAAACTCTGTATAACCTGGAATATTTGCACTGATGATATATATACACAGCGAAAGGGAGGATATGCGTCTGATTAAGTGAAGAACTGACACCAATTCATCGGTCAGAATTCCATACCTAAGTAAGGTTTATCATTCTAAAACTAATTAGTAATTAGCCTACTTTCTGTCCTCACCTGGGACAGACCAAAGGCTCCATAATCCTACTCCGCTTGTAACCAGACCGTGAGGCGATTGCAATTTAAAGAACTACTGCGAATAACGAGGGCCGATCGTGATTTGCATGTCTGAATACATTACATTAGAAAACGTGCGTAACTGTCTATTTACGCACACGCCGTATTCACATTAACTACATTACTAAGCAAGTTAGATTAACGTACTTGTTAATAGCTTATACTAGTTCAGTTCAGTGGCAGATTTATTGGTGACTGGCGCGGGCGTGACGTCAAACGCGAAATTTTCTTTTTCTTGTGTAACTTTTGTGCAATAGGGATTTAAACTCAAGGTGCATGACAAACGTGCACATGTATGGAAGTATTTATTTATGAATCACTAATTGGACTCTGATTGAAAGTGTTTTTATGAGTAAACTTTGATCATTCAATTCTGATCCGGTAGTCTGTCTTTGTTTTTAAATAATATTAGGTAATGTTTCACACTAATGTATACAGCCAAGAGAGATGGAGGAATCTTCATCATGACGGCCTCTTAGGACCCCAAAACATTATTGTTATGTTCCATATGACTGACTACCTATATACCATGACATCATGAATATAGAAGTCGCAAATGGACATAATAAACATAGTTAGTTACCAGACGTGGTCTGCGAGGTGTGCATGGCAGAGGGCGAAGGCCCGGGCGGCGCAGGCGTCCGAACTGACGATGACATTACGATCTGTTGACAACAATATTATAAAAATGTTACTTTACGATCAGAATTAAAAACAACATAAAAACTGCATTTCCCTTCCCGTATCCATTGTTTGAAAACAAAAACAATGCAAGAAGAATCATTGAAAAATATTCAGATTTCATAAACACCATTGTCAAGACAGAAACAATTTTATAAGGACTACGGAAACCTATACAAGTAAAATGCCATCGTACTAGAGTGACGATGGCATAGCACCTACGTGGAATGCGGGTATTGTCTTGACATACATAAATAATGTAACTAGGTGAAGTTCAATTTGAAACTAGGGCAGAAGTATTTATGACACATGTCGCATTATTCTTTTAATCCTTGTTACAAATATAAACCGTCAATGTATGCACGAGTTATATAAAAAATATCAGCAAGCACAAAGCAGCTAACGAAGAAGACCATTATACAAGTTGTAGAATGCAATGCACGTAGTCCAAATAGCTCTATTCGCAAGTATGTGCAGCAAAAATAATATAAATAAATTGCACTCACATTATGTGGAATGGAATTCTGCAATGCGGTGGGCGAGAGAGGCGCGTGTGGCCCATTACTACCGCTCACACTACCTCCACACTGAAACAAAGTTTTAGACTATCGTAAAAATAACCCACATGTATTGTGAAAATGCCTATTCTATGTACCGAGTCTACGCTAACGCCACATCTGCCTTTAGTGAATAAATATTTACGTTTGATCCGGCGCGGTGTCTTACTTTCTAAGCAACCGTGAGAATCTCCATCGCATACAATGCTCGTTGTGACAAAGGGTTTAAATGAATATGAACTCTACTTTCCGTCGCCGGTAAAGCGTGGTTTAACGCAACATACCTAAATATTGTTAACATTGGGACAATAACCTACAAATCATTTTGAAAAACTTGTCACATGTCAGTGGAATCATGCGACGGTGATAATGTTACAATTGTTTTGTTTCAACTTACGTGCAATGGGAACTTGTCTCGCGCTTAGCCTTGTGAATAGATCAATGTGGCCGCACAAAGGGACATAAATTAAGTGACATCGTTGTAATAACTATGCCACTGTGGTTCTCGTTCGCAATGCTCTATGACGAATAGTCTCGCCTATCCTATCGACATAATGTACTATGTTGCCTATTAAGAAATTTCTAAACGCAGTCGTTTGTTAGGATTATCGTGTCTTGTTCTGCTGGAGTTGTTTGCTAAATTACATTTTATGTTACATTCCTGCGTAGTTAATATTTTATGGATCATATATTTTATGTAATGATGAAATCATAGAATTTAATCTTACAAGCAATCAGAATGGAATTACTTACTTAATTAAAATTTTATACCTAAGAAGTTTCTTACATGCTGCAATTATAATTGCGTTGGGAAATTTTAGGTGTCTTAATAATCCTAACCGTGAAAATTAACAATAAACCTTTTAATCTAGCTGCTTTTTCAATGGTTAGATATTTTTTAAATAATATTTATAATTTGTTGGCTTGCCTTTTATCTCTTTGGGGTTGACCTAGTTTTGGACATGTCTTTTGTACATATCTACAGGTTTCAAGAGGCTCCTATTTAAGAAAATAAAAATACTTCGCAAGTGAGATGTATATCTCTGTCACCGGCCTAGGGAGCCTACATGTGAGACGTTTATCATTTGATCGCCTGTGGTCAGTGGTCCTCCTCGCAGTTAGAATTACAAGGTTGGTTTTAGAGCGCTTGGAAATTCTGTTCTTTGCGCCGGCTTCATACCCTTAACAGTAATCGATTGCGTACACAAGTAGGCCGCTGCAAAAACAATTTGCCGAATTGGGGAATTACTGACCCAGCCAACATCCAGTGCGTTTGCGGTGCTTCTAATCAGACAATGTCTCACTTGCTTGAGTGTCCTAAGTGCCCGAACACTTGCACCTTTGGTGACCTAAAGAATGCCACTGATATCGCAATCAACGTGGCCAACTACTGGGCTTAAACAATATAATAATATTCAATCAAAGTACCGTCGACACGAAAAGAAGAAGAACAATTAGATTTATACGCACTGGTAGTTGGTGAGGGGGCTGAGCGCGCTTGAGCCGGGCCGGGGCGGTAGGAGCTGGCGCGGCCGATGCCGAGTACCAGCCGCACGGGCCCACGCCCTGCGAGCCCGCGTGCACGCCGTGCTGCAACAACACATATTACTGAGCATCTAATCTTAATCGTTTTCTTCATAACGAAAATTCAGAACACGGATCTGTTCACAGTAGACGTCGGATGATAGCTGGAGTAGGTAGTGAGAAACTTAAAAGTCAAGTAGACCTTTTTGCGTTGGACTCCATCAATTGCTTGTGAATACTTAGGTACTATAAAATCACGTGGTCACATATAGTCAAAAATGTCATGTGCTATGAGAACAGAACTTAGGGCCCAGAAGTATTAGCAAACGAAAGTGGGGCTTGTTAGCTTAGGCTATAGGTAATACTAATATATCAAATATTTCAGTGATTTCAATAATATTGCAGAAATAGGAGTTATCGATACTAAACAAACATTAAGGCTGGAATTCAAAATACCGGGTGTATTAACTAAACTAGAATATCGTGTCATGAGCTGCTTATACACGAACGAACATTTTCAACATCGCGAAATAACTTTACACGTTCGCATACCTAGAGGTCAAATCTCAATGGAAAACAGGCAAACTTCTTGCAAAAAATAAAAATGTAAAATCTGGACTTCAAAGTGCGTTTACTCATTCCTCGTAAAACATTGATAGTTTACACAGTAGCACATATGAAAATAAATTTGCTACTGTTGAATTTAATATCGTGACAGCCGAGGCTGACCACAAATCGACCTTTCACGAAGACGAGTCATGAATGTGGAATTGTATAATATTGAAAAAGTAAACTAAAGTAGCAGCTAGCAGCAGTCCTAACATAATGAGGGCGCGGATTAAGAACCCATTGATATAGTAAAAGATAAACAGTATACAAGACAGACAAGTGTTGTAACACAACCGTAATTGTTTAGCAGTATAACGAATTGGAAGCACTTAGATAAACGATAATGTTCCCAGTAACGATCCATTGAAACGCACAGCCTTGGATAGACGCCAAAACTGTTGATGCAGGTACGCCGAATAAAAATTTTCATGCGAATTTTCTTTTTCACACTACTTTTGATGTGGAAGATATAACGCAATAGCGGTTCCAAAAATGGTTAGAGTGAAAAATTATTTGACTGAAGAACTTGGTCATAAAATTGCTTTTATGCGAAATTTTCACAATAAAAGGTAGGTGGTACTTACAGGAAGTATTTCAAGTATACGCATTAAAGAAAGTCGGGCACAGCAGTGCATGCGGCCCCGCACGGATCGAGGACGAACGTTGCGTACAGAGTGGCTGATACATCGATCAAGAATGTACTACAGACGTGTTGCTCTATAACTTTAGCTTACTTGCATATGTTACTGAAAACTACCAAACAGATGATGTAACAAGGAAATCCCTTAAGTGCTGCAAATGCTTGGAGTCGGTCGTGATATACAAATGTATAATTGTACATATATATTTTATGTAGGCAACAATCTGATTTGTTAATGTTACCCTTATAGTCCTTTTGTGTATGTATGTATAACAGTTTCGAGCTTTGTTTGAGATTTATATCCGATGTTAAAACTTTCATAGAAACAGTTTGACTGCTGGTGCAAACTTTCAAGTAATAACGACACCGCAGATTTCTCCGAATAGTTTCACGGGTATTTTCCTCTATTCAATTGAATGGACTGAATTATATAGCATGAAGAATAGTTGACCTCGTAATTGCTTCATCACCCTAAGGTTGAATGTCACTGACATGTCATCAAACGTCATGGTCGATTTTTGCTTTAAGACCAATGGGCGTTTTTATAATGTATAACATGACTATCATAATATCGTGGACGTCCATGGCATCACGAATTCACGATAACACTGGGAAGCAAAATATATGAAAACGATTTTAAATTTCCGTCCACGATAACGTTATAACATGTACGTATTTCCAATTTTCCATATATTTTATGGACGGGAGCTTGGCTCAGCTTGGACGTCCACGATAATTGAAATTGAAAATATTTATTTCAGACCAAGCACACTAAAGCATAATATAGTTACGTTAGAAATTATAAAAGCGCACTATGTGGCAGTTAGTGAAGTTCTAATTTATCTACTGGAAGTTTTTTCAAAACTGGTACTTAGAGCAATTATTATTACGAGGTCTATACAATCTTCAAAAGTTAATTAAATATTTACCTGTGCCAATGGCGGGTGCGCCTGGTGACGGTGCACGTCAGAATTCATGTCGCGCTCCTCCTACCACGACTGATTACCCCTCATCATCTGTGGACAAACATTATAAATAATTACTACAGTAATCAACAGCAACACCTCTTTCTTCTTATACTTACAGGTCTTAATTTGATACGTGGCAGTTAATAACATTTATTTTATTGACATGTCGACTAGTAATTACAATAATTTTAGCTGTGGTGGTCTACACTCGATGAATGGGCAATTGCCATAATGGCCAAATAATAAAATTTAAGGAAATTAGCTGATATACCAAAAGAGAGTTACAGCCCGAGGTTCTGACGGCTCGGAAGTCGGAACATGAGCTGAATCGCTGTGTAGTAACAAATTCATGTGACAGCGGGGGTGAGGGGTAGGGTACTGCGCAGCGAGTAGCCCACTTCAGAGCCGCCATAGAGTTTAAATCAGGCTGTACTTAATGTAGTAGTTGTAACATTACTTGGTTTTTTAAATGACTCAAATCAATGGTTTTCCTTCCTCCACGACTTCCACGAGCTAATTTTATAAATAATTATTGTAACTCGTCACAAGTCTCGTCTCGTCAGTGGAGGTGCTTGGGGGAGACCAATGTCCAGCAGTGGACGTCTTTCGGCTGAAATGATATGAACTCGTGACAAACCTAAATAAGTAAACAATATTTTCCGTTGTATTAAATTGTTTTTCGTAACTTTCGATTTATTTCGTAACTTACACGAAAACAAAGTCATTAGAGATGACATATTGGACTATTTATTTCAGCCAATTATATTAATAGCTGGAATGCAAGAGTTCTGCGTTTCAACATTAATTAATTTCTAACTGGTAGCTGGAAAATCGACGATGATTGTTAATAAGATGAATTTAATACTTGACACCTGGGTTTTGGATCTCATTGATGAAATATTAATTAGCAAAAGCAATCTGTGATTGCATCGAGGTTCTTCTTGCAAAAAGTATACTTACATACATAGAATTTAGAAATGCTAGGTACCAAATTACTAATAATATGCTTATGCTTGATATGCTGGTACTCACTTTAATCAAATCTCAATTTAATCAAGTGATGATGGTTCTGACTTAAGTATTTAAAACAGATAATGATCTGTTATGCTAACCATGAGAATGTCCAAGTCGTATTTAGTGGAAACCACATAGCAGATGACTGCTTGGACATGCGCAATCCACACGATTTAAACATAATTTCATAAATAATGCGTTTAGTTAAGGTGCTTGTAATAATAAATTATAATGTTTAGGCACCATTTATAATAATAATACTTTGTTAATGTTAGGTTAGGTTAGCTTACATTAACAAAGCAAGTCTACGTATATTTTCCCCATTCTTAAATAATTAAGTATGTGGAATGAAACCCCCTTTTTGAGTATTGAGCGATGTTTGTTTATGATATACACGGAAACAATAACAACTTCTTCATCTGCCCATTTCTGTGGATTTTCGGAACGCATGGCGTTTTACATAATTTTCTATGGCAAACATTCTGATATGTAGGTAGAACCTGTGTTTGTAACAACAAGTAGAGCGCTAATTGCAGAAGGCACAAGGCGTGGGCAGGGAGTGGTGCTGATTCACTCTCGTCCTCCCACCGATGATGTGGAACTAACGAGGACGGCGCGCCCCAGCCAACCGTGGCGTATCGTGACTAGCTTCTGTTCATGTATGAGCCAACTTATGTAACAGTACAGGTGGAAATGCAGATGACAGCATAATCATTAACGCGTAACGTCTCTAGGAACTATTCGGTGTAACTTTGCAAGCGAATTTGCAATACAATTTATTGTTGGATATCATACACGGTTGTATGTATTTTCTTCATTCGAATTGATTACGTGTAGATTCGATGAGATAGTGGAGGTTCGAAGCATTTTCTCTCAATGTATGTAAAGTAAACTACTAGCTGCAGCATTCATCACTCTAATTGAGAACGAAATTAGTAACTAGGGGAACCAATCTAGTGCACCGGGCGGAACGTCGGCTCTACCTACCTCGTAGGAGCCAATAACTATAGGTACTTTAAGCGTCTGTAGAACAGGAAAACTTAGTATTTTCTCGCTACTTTCCTTCCATAATTACGAGTTAAGATGCTTATTAAAAGTGGGTTTGCGCTACATCAGTTCTACATAAATGTTAAACGTGGCTTATACACAGGAATCTTATGTTTTTCTAAAAATCTTATATTACTGATCTTAAGTGTTTCGAGTTTTCCATTGATTGTTCAATCAAATTACAATTGCGGCAGGAAACGATTACAATTTCTCTTGACGTAAAAGTCTCGCGCAATCGTTCAGATGTAGCAATAATATATCGATTTTCATTCAGCTGACCTAGCTCGAGTGCGAGCGTACGTACGGGTAGGTAATGTAATGTGTTGACCAACTAACGCAATTAGCTGATTATTTGCAGTTTTTTGCCTCAAGCAAGCGTGACGCGCCGTCGCACCGTGTACGCTACTTGCATATTTCCACACAAAAACAAATTTGTTTTTGTCATGCGATCGTACGATAGCTTGCCGGCTAGAGGATGAACTTAGACAAATAATATCTAAACTTAGGCCATTTGAAATTACATTTGTGCAAAATATACTTTAGTTGTTACTACTTTGCTAGTGCAAAAAGTCTGAGCTAAACTGAGCGTTTAGGTTTTGGAACAGAGCGAGGAACGGAAACGGCAAACACTTACGAACTCAACAACGTTCAACAAATTACAAATGAATTATTTACAATGACTCCGTATTAACACATCTGAGCACATAACAACGAAGGTCGCAGTTAGCAGCCATAGTTTAATTTATTATCCTCACTGTTATGAACTTATGACTATACAAGACGACCGAACGTTCATCAACAGGAAAATTCTATTACAGCTAACTTAACCTCATGCAATGGATAATGAACAACTAATAGGTATAAAAACTATACATATATTTATGCAAGCTCCTTTACTAAGTGCAGTGATAAATGGTTATTTAATATGTGCTTGGAAAAATAAAGGTCCAACAGGATTTAATGTGGTATTTCAAATTTCTTTGATGTGGTCCCATTTCTCATTGACTCAAAAGGATATTTTTAACCGATAGTTCACAAAATCCTGATTTATCGGGTCCAAAATGTATGCCTTTAGATTATGGACTTTCTTGAGACGAATTCATGACCAACAGGACGTATTAAAACAATTTCTAAGACACAACGTAAGCAGACATTTAAACACTTTGTAAGTAGAAGTTTTAATCTTTTCCACGTCTTGAGACTTGGGGAGAAACGTGACCGAAGGATTTCAAGCCGCGCTGTAAGGCAAGAAGGACTTATCGTGTAGTTGTTATTAGATCACCGCTTTGGAATCCGTCACAGATCGGTATATGGTATCTCTAAGCGTAAAGTACTTATGTACTGGCAGATACGCTAAATAAAGTATAGAAATTGTGGTCTCACACACATACGAATGTTGTATAAAGAGGGCAAACATGACTAGAAAACTTAAGTTTAATGTAGAACAAACATACTATTGTACAACAAAACGAATTATGTATTGCGATTTGCGAGTTGTCGTAATGTACATTTACATATTTCGTGATAATGAAAGAAAAATACAGCACGTTTTGCAAGGCATATCGTGTAAAACTATAAATTGTTCTTTAATATACTTTGTTTGCAAACCTAAAAGTTATTCAAATGGTCACTGGAGAATCACCAAGGGACTACGCTCTTCCTTCATGTTTACTTAACAAAATATTGGTATTCAAATAGGGCAGCATCTCACAATGCGTACCTCTTCAATAATCTGGGTTACTTCAAATAAATGCAAAATACGACCTGGAAAAGAGAAACCATAGACGCATAATCGAATGCCAAAGACCCTAATAAGAATTTTGACATTGTGTCAGCGCCACATATCATTTGCATTTTGTTTGGAATCGATAGAAGTTTGCAAGAGAAGCACGTTCGACACCCAGTTTGCGGCGCGCTTGCTGTTAAAGCTACATCGGGGCATTTGGCAAGCAGCACAGAAATCGTAACGAGTACAACAAAACAACACGAGCAACGAGATGGGCCGTCAGAGGATGCAGGCGCGTGCCGAGTTGAACGACCACGGGGACCACGCGCGCGTTTCACTTTCATCGCATCCCGCCGAGACCGCGACCACGCGACCGCCATTACAGAACAACATCATTCATCACTTCATCACCCCGACCACGTTTTGATTGTTTGACTTTTTTAGTATATAGTATACCTACACGATGTATAGCCGGACTTATTTGGACAACAGGAAATACAACTATAGTGTGGCTGGTAGCCATTAGTTACCAACCAGTCAGTCCTGTCAACGAATAACGACGTCAGCAGCTAAATTAGCACAATATGCCCAATTCCGTCTCAAAATTATATCCAAATATAGCTTAGATCCAGTTAAATGATTGTTGATTCATTTTAATTACGATCCTAGGAACATTAACAAAAAAATAACAACTCCGAACGGAGTTTTGGGCAGACATCCGTTCGCACCGAATGCATAAAATTAAATATTCTTTGATGTTTCACGGTTTCTCTGACATTTAGCCTCTTGCCACTTTCGCCGATTACAATTTCATTGAATTGTACGCTAATACTACTAAGTGATTCCGTAAAATGATCGTACTCCGTTTGTTAATCGTACCATCTTTTTTGAAACGGGTTCGGTTCGTTTCGTTGTACACACAAGGATGATGGAATAGTTACGATTAGAAGCTGCAATTAGATTGTTTTTTAAACATTTGTGATTGTACATACTCATAGTTGTATTCTGCGTCATATCGCTGAATTTAAGGTTAAAGTGGACTGTGCCGGTCAACGACTTTTAGCCTTTAAATGAGTGCAGGAACTAGGAAGTTATACGCAACAGCTGCAGCAGCAGACACATTTTCAATTATCACTGTTTATGTTTGCTGGGCTTTGTTTACGTTTTATTTTTAGTGTGTGCAATGTGCAGCATGAAATTTTGAGACAAAGTGTGATAAATTAAATAAGACCAAGTCCTGTTGCATCAACAAAAGAAAACGGCTGTCTTATGAACTTTTTGTTACAACCATAAAGTAAAAACTCTACTACTTGTTTAATTAAACTGTCAGTTCCAATTTAGATTATCTTAGTCTTGGTACTTGTTGAAGTAACAAAATTGAAAGCAAGCTTGATGATACGCGGTTTTTCGAGTGAATCAACAGTAGCACGAACCCTGCAAAAAATTCGGCCTTTAACCGGTAAAAATCGTTTCCTTCCCTCGAGTAAGGTCACATAAAAAGCAACTGTCGGTGCATCACTAATGAGTAAAGACCAGTAGCACTTTGTGAAATTACATTCAAGTTAATTTATAAACTCAAGATTTATAAGAGGAAGTTAATAAACATTTTGCTTAAAACGATAAGAAATTAATTAAATCTGAATCCGTTATAAGATAATCGAGAAGACGGCATTTCCGAAGGGACTCGGACTCGGGTAGGTTTTACTACTTTGTACTTTAGCTGTTTTATTTATTCGAAAACGGTACAAAGTTGTAATAAAATATCGGAAATAAACCATGCAGCAGTCAAGGTGGCTACGACAGTTGTAAATAACTACTTCCGGACGCCATTTCCATGTTCGTAAACCATTAATCCTGTTTTGGCGAGTGACACCCCGTTTTTGTTGTTGCCCATAGGGTAAAGCCACTCCTCACTTTTGAAGTATCATAGTTGTGACTCAGCAATATTAATTGTCAAAGATAGCGGATTATGAGTACGTGTAATCCCGATCAGCACATTTGTTAAAAAATAATGCAATATTAATTATTACGCTGCATTTTCAGCCAATTAACTAATAAAATGAGAACCTGTTAATAATAACGAGGTATGCAATTAGAGTACGTTTTTATAAGAAACTTGTAGTGATTTAGCACTTTAAGAGAATTCCATTCGGATTGGAACAGTCCAAATTGTAAATTAATGACAAGATCAGATTAAAAAAAAACCTAGTATCAAATAATGAAGACAAACCTCGAAAACACAAAAGCATCATATTTTAAATCACAATTTTGAGTGACTTTTACTTTAGCAAAAGAATCTCCAATATTTGAAGTCAATTAAAATATTTGAGATGGCACACAACACCTATCATGTGCATGGGTAGGCCCACGGCCCACGTAAAGTCAATCAAGGTGGACGCGTTAACACATTGGCCTCGTGACACGATGATGACTGCCGGTTCTACTTTATTGATGACTCCTATTGTAAATTCCCATACAAAGCATCATAGTTACATATAAAATAACGATTTTGCCCCAGTTTTCTTTGTTATTTCAAGAATTACGGTAATCTTTTAATATCAAAAACTGAGTCACTGGCTTTGTTAAAATTTTCGTGACTATTGTTTTGTTAAGTAAAAGGCTTTGGTTATATTATTTTAGTACGTATACTGTTCTTAAAATAAATCATACCTAACATAAGGAAATAATAGGACTATAAATATGCGTGTGCGCGTTGTTACGCACAAAAATTACGTACCTTGAAGTATATCAAACTTGAATGTCTTCATTTAGAAGGAAGTTAAACACGGCAAAAACCTCCAATAACAAAAAAATCACATTCGTCACCAACACAATAATGCTGAACAAATGATGCTTTCCTGTCTTGTTCACAGTTACACTCGACGATTTTCAGTAGTGAGTCAACTCGAGTGTGGTACAATCTTTGTTTATTTACATGGGGAACATGTTTATCACTGCACGGTCGATTATTACCAAGTTAACTCGTTTGTGCGCACATATTCTAAGCAGGCACTTTCCGTAACAATAAACGTACATATGACGCGACCGCCAATCGCAAACTGTCAGTGGGGGAGTCGCGGTTTGCCTACCGACTCGTGAATATCCCTATTAGTAAAGGTATTACACAAACGACGTCTATATCCATGCCGTTCGTCTTTACTGCGTAATCGTAAACGGAGGCCGACAGATTTGGACACAGAAAATCTTCACGGTTAGAGGCAGTGGTGTAAACGTTAGCGTTAGTAAACGAAGTGCTACTAGTGATGACATTTTTACGCCATCTGTATGCTTAATCTAGATTTCATTAGGTCTGAGGATTGCTTTAGAATGCCTTTAGCTTGTTTCATCATCTTCTTCCAATATCAATCTGTCTAGCCTTTTCTAGATTACGTTGGGGTCGGCTTCCAGTCTAACCGGATGCAGCTGAATACCAGTATTTTACATAGGGCCTGCCTATCTGACCTCCACAAACCAAGTGTCTGGGTAATACGGTACTCCTTGTTAAGGTTTGTCTGGTTGTCAGACTTTCGGGTTTCTGACAACCCATAACGACTGTCAAAGAATCATCTTCTTTCATTGTTTAATTTCCGGGGGTTACCTTTAGCTGGAAACTAAGTCCATTATAAGAGTTTATCTTTGCAAATGCAATAGGTACATACAATTTGCATAAGGAAGACCGATTAAACGAGTGTCGATTTCCTGGTGCGATCGCTACGGTTCTCAGGTTACGGCAAGCCGACCGACGCCGCAGCCGATGCACCGAACTGCACAGTTGCACACAGGAAACGCTCCAACACATTGATACCTTGTAATTGACACGAGTGCAGTTACCACGTGCTTATTGAGCTCCAACGAGCTATTACGTTACGAAAGTATACAATATGACTCAACCTAGCCTAGCTCTACATCGAAAGCCCGAAATTAGGGAACAAACGCGTGTTTAGTTGCAACATCTACATAAATCAAGCAATGTTTATAAAACAAGGTGTTATATTTTGAATTGTTGCGATAAATATGTTTCCTAATAGACTGTTTCTAACCCAGTGTTTGGTTCTCCATCCATGCAACTATTGGATAGGATGATAAACGTAACCCAATAGCAGTGGACCCACAATCTTTGCTTGTGCTGAAAGTTGAGCACAAAAAAACACGCACAAAAAAGCTACAGCCTGCTTTTATATCATTCGTGTAACGTTTTAAATAGCCATGGAATAAATAAACAATATGGAAAATAGATTGTTTATTTTGGGATTTGAGTTAGTGCAGGAAGTGGGTCTAAAACTGTTAATATAAACGAGAACAGAGAGACAACATGTCTGGCTAATGACCGCAAGAAAACACGGCGGCAATTGCGGACTAGCCAATGCCAGCGTCCCAGGAAGTGTCTTATAATGAAGACGACGAGAAACAATAGCTTGATAAAGAACGTGGCTATTTTATTTATAGTGCAACTTGGAGAACAAATATTTTTTGTACCAATCATGGCTATTTGTAGAAATAAATAACTTTTTTTCTGCTTAAGGCAGTCTAAAGTAAAGATGGATGAATATTGTGTCAAAGATGATGGCCAGAAAGGAAGTGAATTCCAAGTTAATGACTTATTAGGCATGATATAATATATGGAATAGACGGGCTGCGTCGACCCCAAATAAATCGGTATAAGAGCAAGAGAATGATAACTACTACAACTTAGGAAGTACTTACGAAGTAAGAAACTACTTAAAAGTCCAACAATTAACATCAAGCGCATATCCCGTCGAAGAGTCCAATTCCACATCCGTGCAATGGCAAAATTCAATACAATTAGTGGAGTTTGTGGCAATTGGAGCGTGAGAGGAATCCGGGCACGGTAGAGTTCGCGGCGCAGTGCCCCGGAACCAAGTGTCGTGTCGACAGTTGTCATCGTCCTCTATTCATCGTCGTTCAGTGCCACAGATGACTATGTTTTCTATGCTAGTTGGTACCTACTTACGACGAGAAAACTAGGTCTGATCGACACTAGCTGTTAATTGCTTATAGCGGCTACGCTGTAAGCTCTCTCTAAGCTATGCGATGGCTACCTTATCTAAGTTTTAGCGTCATGCTTTCGCTTATTTAGCTAACCAATCCAAACTGTCTAACAAAACATCAAAATAAGTTTTTATTTCTTTCACGACAAAATCTTTGTACTTTTCCAGACTTTCTCTTTTATTTCAGACAAATTGATTGAAGTTTGAACTGACCTCTTTATGTTAAAAATTGCAGTGATGGGATTTACAGTTTTTAGCAGTCACTGCAGTCTGAGAGATAACGATGTAGCAACTGATGACATACAATAAGCATGGTTTAATTATTATTTCTACGCATTGTGTAAATCAATTGCTTTTAGTAATTATTATAATACCATTATTTCATTGAATTTTTTGAAATGTTATTAGGTTGTTTAAAGTTTGAGGAATAAATAAAACAAAGAATCTTTAATGATGTTATTGGTTACTTGGGTAACATACATATCTAAAGTTATATTCCCCTATTAAAACGATTGACATGTGGTTATATTATCGAGTCGAACTATTTGCTCATCAAATTAACTGTGCAAACAGCCAGGGCGTAGCGCGCACCCGATGATGTCACCAGCTCACCAGCACTTGTCCACAAAGACCTATTATGAATAGTAGATAATGAACTATAATTTAACTTATATCGATATAAATATTTACAAAACTTCATACAGAATTTAGTACTTTTCTCCTACATATGAGCTACTCACGTGTACGTCAACCAAGCACGAATTAGCTGACATCCGAAATTGGCTAGAGCTAGAAGGCTTCTTGAACATAAAGTTATAAATGAGCTCAGCGAGCACAGGCTTGGATCTCTTGATCTTGTTATTATCATGTAGGTCATACCAGAGGGAACTTTTCGTCGTCTTTATTGGCTTGATTGAATTATAATAGCTTTCATCGCTTTAGTATGAACCCACTTCAAAAAATGGATGTAGCCGATCGGATCCCAAATTCCCAACCTAACATCGTACGATAAAATTTTAACATCGTTAGTTGATACATTTTGGCCAGTTTGTTGACTTTGACAACGCAAGGTCGAGTTTAATTCAATAGGTCTTTTCGTAAAATGAAGTAATAACAATGATTAAAACAACCGTGACCGCTACTGTGTATCGTCGTCTGACTCACTTTGTGTTGGAATGAATACTAAACAGGTTACGTGCGAAATACGCAAAGAATTAATGATGTATTAGAAACATAACACAGCTTGTAGTTAGGGTCTACAACAAAATAATATTGGATTAATGTACTAAACCTTTAACGAAGGCTTTGTTTACTCTCGCATTGTTTTCGCGATATTCTATTAAATAGATGGCCTTAGTGAGTTTTTATTAAGAACAACCACTCCATTGTTTCTTTGATTCTCACATTTATCTTTGACTTAATTCGTTCTCAAGATGGTGTCATTATCTTTGTAAGTACCTATCATCTTTACTGAAATGTTTTATGTTTTGCTGTCAGTCTACTTGGACGCTATTATAACTCAAGTTTCAGTAAAATCCTTGGCTGTTTACGTTGAACCTGAAGATCCTTGCGTCCAGTTTTGATCAATGACATGGTGAGTCAGAATACGCTTCGAAATCTGCGCACTGATGTATTCACTAAATATAGTCACAGACACTGCGGCTGTTTAATTATACCTACGGTTAGCATTGGTACTGTGATAAATTTAGGATGTCAAGTGTGCTACGCCCTTAGTGCTAGCCTTCCGCTTTGTAACACCGATTCAGATTTCGCTGGCAATTTGTGTTGCCAGCTTTATTGCGTATATTGACTATATATATGCATAACCAATTAGTAACAAATTGTTTACTCGGTTTTCCTTTTATAAATTAGGTCTGCATGTCTATTGGAAGCTCGGCATAATTAAGAACGATATGCATAATAGTGCCCTATTTGTCCGAGTTGGTTCACATTACTTAACCTCGGAGACAAATTACTGATAAGCTGTTCTCTATTCGTTTATCTTTGAGAAATGGCAGGGGCATAATTTTCAAAGTTTTCCTAAGGTTTCTGATGTATTGCAGAATTACTGCTACCTCACCTGCTCCATAATGTGTATTTTATGGACCAGAATTTCGCTAGCTATAACTCATAATATTATGATGTTTTATTATCATGGGTAATCTAATAATTCTTAACGATAATGTGTTGCGAAGTTGTTTCTGAGGTCCTTTCAAAGATGAGGGCTCCTATTGCCGCGGTACTTAATACGCAAGGGCGCGTATGCCGCGTCCTAATAAATGAGAATTCCAGAACCACTTTGAGCCGTCACTACCTACTGAAGACATGTCGATTTCCTCTTACTGTCTCTTGACAATTTTAAAACGGAAAATCTCCAGGCGGGGATGGTGATACTACTAAACTCAAGAAATCAGTTACGTTCAGCGTATTCGCCAAATAGTAGAAACAGTATCCTTTTTCGTATTCGTAAAAAACGAATTCGTCTTCTATAACTACTTGTATTTCAGATCTTTTTTGTTAAAAATTCTTTAAAAAAAATGGTGCTGGAGGCGCGGCGCAGTTGTGGCAGTTTTGAAAAATAATTATCAGCCCATTTCTCCTGAAAACGTTTATAAGCCATTTTCAAGAGTCATAAACGACCTTGCGCCTAAAGTCGGAAGAGTTTCGGCTAACAGATCAGGGCGGACTTCTAAGACAACATGGTAGCAGTGACTTGCAACACAAATGTTAGCACTTGTGGTCTATGAGAAGATGTTTGAATCCTATAAGACTCACTCTGGAGTCTCTGAAGTGTTCCCAAATACTTTCTAAACTTTATAAGTACTGGTTTTGGGTGTATGATAATAAAACTGCTGCAATGACTATCCATCTAGTACCAAGTGACTAAACATCCACTTACATTGAAGAGTGAGATAATGAAACATTTTATCCTTGGAAATGGTTAAGACACTGAATTGTTTTAATTGGAAAGCCACAGTTACCATTATCATACTTAAACAACACTTCCAGTTTGCAACTTGATATCATCATAATGGCTGAGTTCAATCTAAGAGTAATTGTTTCATAGGATAATGGCCGAGTTGTTCAAGGGGTTCCAATATTTGTTTTGTACAATAAAAATGAATATCTTAGAAGCCTCAAGAAACAAAAAGCATAGCTGATTAAAACCACAATTTTCATAAATGAACTATAAAATTATAATCTGGTTCTATAGCATTTAATTGAACCATAACTAAGCAATTATCTATATGAGCATAGTAAAAACAAAGAATAAATGCAATTATGTTTTTATGAATACGTAACAATACAACAGGGTTTCTTTTCCCACATTATAGAAAACAAGAATTTATCTAGACTCATGGATACAATAATTATCATAAATGAGATTCTACCTTTTTGCACTGATTCAGTGTGAAACAAGGCACTTGTATCTCATTTATAGTTAACGTTTTTTTTATAGGTAAATACTTAAATAGTTTATCTTGTTTCATTTTGTTTTGGCTATAGCGAATATGTTTGAATCTTCTTTGTAAAACATTTTGAAGATTTGTTTTAATCTGAAAGGTAGATAGTAATGGTGGGTTTCGGCTGCTTTCCTGTTATCTTTAGAGACTTTCATCTATAAACACTTTCGTTTTAAGAATCTAGGGTCTGGGCTCCCGGGATCTACCTACCTAATTAAATTACTAAGAAAAGACGAGACGGGTTGTTCATGCTACGAGTTTTGTTCATCTTAGAGCAGGCGCAATGCAGTAGTTTAGAACATTGAATTTCATAATGTCAATAATTTGTAGTAAAAAACTGCTGTAGTGTAAAGTTTAGATTTGTTTGAGCAATGCATATCGAAACGAGGACGTTCCATCCCGCCTACAGTCTACAGCCAATTACCAACACCGTGACAAACACTACTAAATACCAAAGATACTAAATAATAATCCACTTACCAAAATGACGACAAATAGATAAGATGATAATAAGATTAAACAGTCCTCACTTCATTATATAAATCACTGTAATACGATAATAAATGAAATTCATAAACACACAACACATACGTCACTCAAGAATCCGCCATTTTATAAATTTAAAACTTTTTTTCTTGTTACAGCTACAACTTGGAATGGGGAATTATCCATACAGCCTATATTATTCAAGACGATCAATACTAAACGTTTTTAGACCAATTTTTTATAATTTTAACATTCATTCAAGCAGCATAGTTGCAAAGACGACATTTATTTTATCGGTCCGACCGCGGCAGATTTACCAAAGATGTAAACAACAATGGCCGCTCGATATTGAATAAAATCGATAAATAAGAGTATTTATGTGTAATGTTTGTTTTCGTCTAGTTGGCTCGGAGATGTAGACGAAAACAAACATTACTTACTTGTTTTCGTCTAGTTAGCTCGAAGATTTAGACGAAAACTAACATTACTTATTATAAAAATTCTTGTTTATCCATTGTTGTTTACATCTTTGGCAAATCTGCCGCGGTCGGACTTTACAAATCTTTGCCAATCAATGCACATATTATTATTACACAAGTCAAATCAAAATCGTTTATTTGCATAAACACAGTGGTTGGCTCAAGTTGGTTTTAGTGAAATAATCATTCCACTATTTACATAACTCGTTCCAACATTTTTATTACTAAAGAGTAGCATCATAGTGATCATGGGCCATGCCATGGTGTACATTTGAGGGAGAGCCAACCTAAGCCAGTCCATGTTGTCAATGTCATAATTTCTGTCAGTTGCTGTCATGTTGTTTGACATTGTTATTGAATCGATGATTTATTCATTTGAACGAATTTTCTGAAAATTTGTGAATTAAAACACCGTACCAAAGTTACTAATAAAATGTGGAACAATATACTTTCGATAATAACAACATCATCAACATTATTTTTATTAGGGAGCTGTGAGTATCGAATAAACGCACTGCGACTCTCAAAATAATATTAGGCACGATTTTTCATTTATTTTTTTATGTTTTAGGCTCTATATATGATAATCTGAAGCATTTTGAGACTATACATGCCTCTAAGCTGGCACATCACATGGTCAAGCGTGGTGCAAAGTTATCCAACCACCCTTTTAACACAATCAAAGAGGTTCATTTCAAGACACTGGGAAAAGACTTCAGATTAATTCTCCATCCCCATAGCTCGGTACTACATTCTAATTTCAAAGCATATGCTGTGGATGGTGATGGGAAGGAAACAACTGTTCATGTTGGTGAGAAAACTTATGAATTTAATAGTGTGTAATTTTTTTATCTTGAAAATAGTGCATGAGGAGTGACAATGCTTAACATGACTCATCCGGTTCAGTTAACCTTAGTGAGCTAGCTATACTTTTATGCGGGTGCAAAAGAAAAACGTGAGCTTGTAAAAGTCTTCCAATAATTATTGCAAAGCTTCATATTTCCTATGTGAAGTGCACCCCAAGACATTAAACTGTCTCACTGTGGGAGTTGTTTGCCTGATTTCACTTTTTATTTAGTCATTGACTGCCAAGAATGACTGTCACGTGTCACTGGTACAATAGAATTTGCTATTTGGTCACCATTCATAGATATGCTATGGATGATTCTTATAATTTACAGACAGTTATTGGTTAAAATATGGACTTGTCTCTTTACCAGTAATAAAGCAAAGACTTCATAGCTTTGTATAGTAGAAACCAAGCATAAGTCAGGGCAAGTATTTGCAATATTACCTACTGGCAGTGAAATGCTAGGTTTAATAAGGTTTATAGAAAAAAGAAAAATTTAAATTAACTAATAAAAATTTCTGCTTGGTTAATACTAATAAGTTATTTGGAGATACTCAAAAATGCTGATTTATAAAATGTTTGAACAGCTATTTGCACATTTTTTGTTATAGATAGAGAAAACTTCTACACAGGCAGAGTGTTTGGTGAGAAGACATCAGATGTAAAGCTGCACATGGATGATGGTCTCATCACTGGAATTATTCACACTCCTGATGAAACATATCACATTGAGGTAAATAATTAAAATAATTCCACTACATCCATGTCTAATTTTAATGTATGTAAAGCCACTAACTTGAACTTTGTGACTAACACACCTTAAAAAAATCAAGAGTGACTGAAATTGGTTTTGAAATAATCTTTGCTAATAAGCTCTGTCCATGGGTATACATCTTATGGCTATTCAGCTTTAGGGCAGATACCCACAGTTCATTGACCATTTTTCGTTTCGTAATTGTAACCCTACTTGTTAAACACTGTTCAAAGGTACTTATGGATTGGATAGACTAATGTAATTGCCATTTTCTACCTATTTCTAGCCTTCTTGGCGACATCTGCCACATCTAGATGATAAGACCATGATAACCTACCGGGCTTCTGACATACACTTCAGCTGGAAAAATGGTGAAGAAGCGAAAAGTAACAAGCCGCGAGTCTGTGGTTATGTGAAAGAGGGAAAAGGTAAAGATACAACAGCATTTTGATATAAAAATATTACACTAAATTGTCTATGATCATATTTGTTTTCTGACTAAGAAAAGGTAAACATATATTCTAAATCCAGCCAATCAATATATAAATAGCAAAACAATGTGAACCCCAGATACAAGGTATTAAGGTGGCAGGGATATCGGCGCGCAATCCTGGATTCAGTACAGGGATTCATAATCCCCATACAATGAAAAATTTCGTCCGTTATTAAAAAAAAATTGCTGTTCATACATTTTGACCACATAGGTATTGCATTTTTTATGAAACAGCTGATTTTTTCTTTTAAACCAATCAAACATATCTGCACCAGGGGGTCTAGAATCATAATATGCTGAATTCATGGTTACAGTAATTTGCGCGTCGATGTCTCTTCCTGTATTTGCGGTTCACATTGCTACGCTATTTGTATTGATTGGTTGGTGTCGCTTCACATGTGTCTGGGTCTCAGGGTACCGAACCTGGTACGTGGGCGCCACTGCGCGCCCTTCCACGCTCTCAGTTGATCCTTTACCTTGATTATTGTTACTTATGGTATTACACCTATGGTTATACAGTTCACTTCTTTTATTATAAACTCCCGGTTTAGACCATTCAAGGGTTCGAAACCATTGAATGAACCCATTCAGTTGGTTTATGATAATAAATGAAGTAACTTTTCGCTTTTAGAATTAGAAGAAGACAATGAAGAAGAAACAGTCGTTAATATAGAATCAGAACACGAACAGTCAGAGAAGGACAAATATTTCGAAGAGAACACACATTTAAACAACACTATAGATATGACGCAAAGTAATAAGAAACGAGTGAAAAGGCAGAGCGACTATGAATACACGCCGACGAAAACTAGGTGCCCGCTGCTCCTTGTGGCAGATTATAGATTCTTTCAAGAAATGGGTGCAAGTAATACTAAGACTACTATTAGTTATTTGGTAAGATACATATTACAGTTTTTTAATATTATGAAGAAAGTAAATTTCTTGCGAGAGTAAAGGCCCTATTTTCATTACATAATCATGACTTCATGAGTTAATCTTTCTTATTTCAGATCAGTCTCATTGATCGTGTTCACAAAATTTACAATGATACTCTTTGGCAAGATAGGCAGGTTTGTAGCAATTATTTATTTACAATAATTATTCAGGTATTACACAAGTTCTATGCATTAAACCATTGTTATTGAGATCAAACTTATAATATGCCTTTGTGAATATGTTTCATGAAGAGTTATTTTATGTGCTCCAGGATATGGATGGTTTTAAAGGCATGGGTTTCGTAATAAAGAAGATTCTGGTTCACTCTGAGCCGACTCGCGTGCGCGGTGGCGAAGCACACTATAACATGGTGCGAGAGAAGTGGGATGTTCGCAATCTGCTTGAGGTAAGAAAGAAGAGAAGCCACAGAATATTGCTCATAAATCATCACGTATCAGAAGCAAGATCGAATAGGTAATTAAGTATTACGATGCTGGGTTTAAAATCGGACGTCAATGTGTTCCCTATTTCTCCAACATAGTCCCTGCCTGTGGTAACGGCCGCGACTTTCTAGTTGTAGGTCGTAGGTTCGAACCCAGCTAGGTGTTTTACTTGGTGTAAATTATTTCAATACCACTGCTCTCAAATCGGTGAAGGAAAACATGGTGAGGAAACCGGCATGTCCTAGAACCAAAAATTCGAAGACATAGACATCTACCAACCTTCACTGGGCCCGCGTGACGGATTACGGCCCAGCCTCTCACCGAGAGGAGGCCTGTGTGATGTGTCCCAGCAGTGGGAACATTATAGGCCGATTATGTTAATCCATGGCTACATTGTCGTAAGTACCTAAGGATCTAACCTAAGTATAGAGGACCGAAAGATAAAGCTTTAAATAAAAATAAATATAAACTGAAATTGAGAACCTCCTCCTTTTTTGAAGTCGGTTAATAAAGAAATAGCACTTCATTTAAAAGATTTCGGGGCGTATCACTCTTAAGTGGGCGATTTGTGCCGCATTCAGAAAGTATGATACTCTTAACCTGTCGGGATTGGACCTGATACAACCCTGCCGGATTGGAAGTATCATACGCGCATAGGTATTATGGCAAGGAATATTTAAGCACACCTATTAGGTTCACTTGTGTCTAAACTTACGGGCAAAACAGGTGAGTTGTTTCGAATATTAAGCAATATAGCATGGTACGGGCATATAAATAAGTTTTATATTTGTCTGGCAGGTGTTCAGTCGCGAGTATTCCCATAAAGACTTCTGTCTGGCTCATCTATTCACGGATCTTAAGTTTGAAGGTGGCATTCTCGGACTAGCGTACGTAGGTTCACCACGAAGGAACTCAGTTGGCGGGATATGTACACCAGGTAACATATTTATATATGTGTATATTGTGTACGTCTTTTTTCGTTTTATCATAAAGGAAAACACCGTGAGATAACCTGTCAGGGTAGGCCACGTTCGCACAGGCGGGTTTTTCCCGCGGCGATTTTTTTTCGCGCACTGGTTTTCAACGCTCTGCTTAGCGCCAAGAGTTGAAAATCCAACGGTGTGTTTTTTTGACGCGTTGGGATGCGCTCTGTTGGATTCTCAACCTTCGGCTCAACAGCGAGAGTTGAAAATCCAGTGCGCTATAAAATCCCGCTGCGATACGTTTACGTCCGTGCGAACGTGGGTTAACACGCACATCGCTAAAAAAAATTCTAAACGCGTCTCGCATCGAAAAGAGACATATGCGTTTACGCATAGGTAATCATGTCTCTCTTCAACGCGAGACAATACTTTAGAAAACCGTTTCCCGTGCGCACGTTAGCCGACTTATTATGGTCTGAAATTGCCAACATGCAAGGAGCAAGAGTGGTTATCAATGATCGTTCCTTTTCTGTATGAGAGAGGTGTTTGATGTTTTATGAGGCAATTACACATAAATAAAATTGAAGTTTAGCCGAATTCTGGGCCGAGTACATTTAGATTGCTATCGACACGCTAAGAAGAAGAAGAAGATTGAAGTGTCTGTTTGAAATGTCAAAATAACAGCTTTTTACTGAATGCTTATGAAAGTACATTTATGGTACTTATAGCAAAATAACAATTTTTAAAATTTTTGTCTGATTGTCTGTCTCTTTGTTGCGGCTAATCTCCGAAATGGCTGGACCGATTTTGACGGGACTGTCATTGGCAGATAGCAGATGTTATAAACAGTAATTTAGGATACTTACTTTTATTTTAGAAAAATAATTAGTAAAGTGACACATTATTGTTTTCCGACATCCAGGCGAACGAAGTCGCGGGCACAGATTAGTTATAATTATTATTGTGTTGTTTCTTTGTGTAATGTACCCCATTTTTTGTTAAATTTGTTTATGCCTTTTATATTATTATTTGATTCACAATTTATGTTCGTTTTGTTTTCAGCTATTACGGTGCCTAGTGTGAGTGTCCCTCTTTGTTTTGCTTATCTATATAAATTATATATAATTTATCCTGTTACTAACCACAATATTTATGCTTTTAAATAAATCATGATGTTCTCGTGTATATTCTTAAGTGCCTACTGCTCTAGTTTCTAAAAGCTTAATACACAAATATACACAAGACTCCCGGAAGTCACACAAAAGATTCGACTCTTCAGTCCTTATTGTAGTCTGTAGCCAAATTTCATGTATTGTAACCTGTATTGACTGACCAAAATAATAACAGCTAATCTATTGATATTATTTAGTAATCTTGTTAAATAGAAGAGCCTTTCAGAAATGAGGTGGTAGTTTTTTGATGGTCGTATATGGTGGTGATGTTATAACAAAGCTTTCTTGAATAATTATTTGTAATAACAATGTTTGCATGAAGCCATGTATTCACTATTGTGTGTATGTACCGCGACACGTCTCATCACTCATCAGAGACATCACGCGATGTCGCCCGATTTCGCACGACATCGAAAACTATGAAGTATAAAGACACTTGTCGCGGGACATTTTTATTTTGTGAATAGGTACAATCCTTTCAGTTATTTTATTGAAACGAAACATTATTTTAACTAAAATAAAGATCACTATGATTTTGTAGCGTAATCAGAAGTAAAATAACTGTGAAAGGACTGTTTTTGGCTTTACGATTCTTCTAGCTGGTTCAGGTACCTACACAAGTTTGATCCATCCCCTAAAACATACACATTGTTATCCTAACTATAGTTTTACCAAAACAGAATACTTCAAGAACGGCTACACTCTATACCTCAACTCCGGTTTGAGCTCCTCTCGCAACCACTACGGACAGCGTGTGATCACTCGCGAGGCGGACTTAGTGACGGCGCACGAGTTTGGGCATAACTGGGGCTCGGAACATGACCCTGATGTGGCTGAATGTTCCCCTGCGGCTAGTCAGGGCGGCTCGTATCTTATGTACACGTATAGTGTTAGCGGGTATGATGTGAATAATAAGGTGAGTTACTGTTTTAATTACTAGTTATATCTGATATTCCTGTTGTGATGATTCATGTTTTAATAATACATGATTGCGACGTGGCGAATAAAACAGAATCATTCGATTCACAACTGTGGATGGCTAACTATTGTGTCAAAGCTCCGGTAGAGTCCGGAACTAGCCCGACAACTGCGATGCTCACTTACACAGATCAGTAGGTACAGTAAAAGATATGAAAGTTATATATAAAATATTTACCTCTGCCCAACCCTTGTGGGTATTACAGGCATGATGTTATGTTATATTAATAATATAATTATTGTAACACGAATAAATCAACCGAAAATGGAAAGGGGGTGACAACCCTGTTGCGCCAACCCCAAATAAATTGAGGTAAGGGCAGCTGAATGATGATCTATTTCCTTTTTTAGAGATTCTCGCCGTGTAGTCTGCGGTCGATCCGCAAGGTTCTGCAGGCAAAGTCAGGTCGTTGCTTCTCTGAGCCTGAAGAAAGCTTCTGTGGCAACCTGCGCGTCGAGGGCGGGGAGGAGTGTGACGCCGGTTTACTCGGTAATTCTGCTCTCTAGAAAGTTCTTTATCGGTTCATTCTGTCCTTTGCAACCCAATGTTTTTTAATTTAACTCTTATGCTACGTCTGACTGATTCCGCGCACTTGTTTGCTCTTTCTTTCTTACTAGTCTGCACATTTCAAAGTTTGTACTCGCCTTTAATTACAGGGACCGAAGACAATGATATGTGCTGTGACAAAAACTGTAAACTAAGGAAAAATCAGGGTGCTGTTTGCAGGTAACATAGAAACTGGGCTTGATAATATAATTGTCAGGTAAAATTAAACGTTATAATAATAACATGGCGAGTTTATTTCCAGTGACAAGAATTCTCCATGTTGCGCGGGATGTGTGTTCGCTCCGCCAGGTGTGGTGTGTCGCGAGGCTGCGCACTCGGCTTGCGAGGGCGAAGCCACCTGTAATGGGGCCTCTGCTGACTGCCCAAAGGTAGTATCACAACTTTTAGATAAATTATGTCTCAAAACTCGGTTAAGTGCCAAATCGTTTTACTCATGTGGAAGTTTCGGGATTACCCGAATAGTTTCAGGCTCAAACAAGAATCTATTCATGAATTAATCGCAGCGAGAATAATAACGGATCAAACTGTATTTTCTTCTCGCTACCTCGTATGGATGTGTTGCTAGCTATAATAAACTAAACCGTATTTTTGCGCAGGCACCAGCAATAGCAGACGAACATGAATGTGCAGAGCGTGGTCGATGTCGAAATGGGACGTGTGTGCCTTATTGTGAGACGCAGGGCATGCATAGCTGTATGTGCGATATAGGTAACAATTCATTTAAATAAAGAAGCTAAGCCCAGGTGCGTAGGGGCGATTTTTTCTCGCGCACTGCATTTTCAATGCTCTGCTTAGCGCCACGAGTTGAAAATCCAATAGTGTGTTTTTTGACGCGCTGGGATACGCTCTGTTCGATTCTCAATGCTCAGCTCAAAACCGAGGGTTGAAAATCCAGTGTGCGATAATTTTACCGCCGCGATATTTTTACGTCCATGCGAACGTGGGCTAAAAGTACGAGCAAATCTGTGTCAAACGTGTGTAGTTCGGCATAGTACACTGAGACCGAGATCTAGTAGACGTACTTAGACCTTGCTTCAAGCTTCGTACAGTAAACGATTCATACGAATAAGATTAATGTTCATATTCGTCGCTCATTAGAATGTGCTTATTAACCTCATACGAATAAGGTTCATATTCCTATGAAATGCTTACCGTACTTAGCTTGAGTAGTCTATGTACGCTTTTAAAATGTCGGCCTGAATGCTTTACGTGCCGTTGAAAATGTAGTAAATGGTCTTGCTCATGCAGTCTTCAGACTTTTGTTTTAATTACCCTAAACTTCTCTAACGTAACGTAACATTGCGGTTCACAGTTGCTGATGCGTGTAAACGCTGCTGTCGTAAGAGTCTGAACAAGACTTGCTTCCCGGTGGCTCATAACGATATCCTGCCTGACGGAACACCGTGTATTCAAGGATTCTGTAATAAGGTATGTATATGTGAAACAAGCTATACATTTCATCCCTTCGGTGTCCTGTCCACATGCCAAAATACCGAAAAGTGTATCGTTTACCACTATAGTCTGACGTCATAAACCTACTATGCAAAACAGTTGAAATAGCTGCCATAGAGATTCCCGTTTGAACTAAAAACGTATTGTTTCTCACAGGGTGTATGTGAGAAAACGATTCAAGATGTGGTGGAACGTTTTTGGGATATAATTGAAGACATCAACATAAACAATGTGCTGGGCTTCCTTCGCGACAATATAGTGGGCGTCGTCGTCTTAGTCACCGCCTTCATATGGATACCTGCTAGTTGCGTGGTAAGTATTTAGAATTTATACCTGTTGATACAGTTGAATTATTTCTCTGGGACTTCGAATTTTCTTATTTTGGGAACTGCTATAATGGGAACAGAAGCAAAGGTTTGTAAGCAAATATAAATTTTTATATTGTATATTTCCTAATGTCACAATATTCTCATGCTTTCTGCGATTTTTAACAGACTATAAAAAAGAGGTGTGCAATTTACGTGTATGTCCGAGAACAAATGAATCGTTTATGACACTCTTCAAGAGTCCGAAGTTCAAATCAAGAATTCTGTAAGTTTAGAACTGTCACATTGCCGAGCCATTTATTTTGTAACTTGCTGTATTTCAGATCAGTTACGTGGACCGACGTCGTCAGCGACAACATCAAAAGTTCTTGGACTGGGAGCGACAACATGACCTCATCCATCCTTCATCGCCAAGGAAAATTATACACACGAGGTAAATAACTATATTGGTTATTTGAAAATGAAGATAAAATGAGGATAAACTCTTATTTATACAACTTTTTGTGTGATATCTTTACTTATAGAAAATTGTAATTTCCTTATGTAAAAATGTGAGCTTCTGATGGCATTTCCTGTTTTATTATCGTACGAGTCTCGTGGCTAAATGATAACGGCCGCACAGGACGATCGAAGGTTAAGCTGCGCTTGCCGCGGTCGGTTTGTGGATGGGTGACTATCCATTACATATCCGTGCCTCGGAAAGCACCATAAGCCGATGGTCTCGCCTGTCATTCGTAGATATTTTTGGGCTTCTGATTACCCGTAACACAGTCGTTACGGGTAATCAGAAGCCCAAAAATCAGAAGCCAGAAGTCAGAAGCCAGAGTCTGACAACCAGTCTTGCAAAGGGAGTTTTCTTAGCCAGTAACTGGGTTGTGGAGGTCAGATAGGCAGTTGCTAGCATGTAAAATACTGGAATTCAGCTACATCCGTTTAGACTGGAAGCCGACCCCAACATAGCTGGAAAAAGGCTAGGCAGATTGATATTATAGTCTAGGGCACTCTAGGGGATTTACTGAATATTATCGTTTAAGAAAATGTGAACATTTTTTTTGTTTTCCAGATTGCCGAAACAGAAGCCTCCCGGCATGAAGTCCACAATTCAAGGCACAAGTCAACTCTAGATGTAGTAATAATTTTACCTTTACCCTTCCCAAATAAATATAAGTACGTATAGAAAAGAAACAACTTAGTTTTATTAATATTATTTTATTTCTTGTTCATATAAATAGCGTGCATAACGTTAAATGATTACTTAAGCTCTATAACATTATATATCGGTTAAATATAGAAAGTGCATAACAGCTAATGTATCGAATAAATAATCTTGCAAGTTGCAACATATTTTTTCCCAACAGCCTGCAGATAAGCCGAAGAGGGATGATGTGTTTATAAGTATTGTACGACATAACTTAAAGGTTCCATCAATTGCCCTAAAATAAGCTAGTAATGGACAACAACATAGTAATAGTTTATTTTTGCTTCATTTACGAGTTATTAAACTTTGTTTATTCTTTCCAATGTCCATCCTTTCCTTGTTTCGCTTCATAGATCGGAAGTGATCGTGTTTGCCGAATTTAGCCGATGGAACCTCTGTGTATATAATTATATGTGGTTGTTTAGTTGAGTGCAGTGGAGGTGAGTAGGGCTACGCCCCTCTCGTAGAAGGCGTGTGGTTCTTGTCCGGGCGCGATGGGCAGACGGACGGTGAAGAGTAACTCTGAACGAGCGCTGTTTAGGTATACTGGGAGCGTCAGGGTCTGGCCGCCTGTTGCCGTTTCGGGACCACTGCAAAAGAAAAAAACATTTTGTTATTTTGACATGACAAATTTTATGTCGGTAAAAAGCCTCGGCAGTCGACTCTCTTAAAAACGTTGCTTCTGTTTCACTTCATTCAAGCAGATGATTTTATGCGTAAATACTACAAAATATTGGAATTAAATATATTTCCACTCTGGTTTATAAAAGGCGGACCAAGTTATAAGCCGACCGCTTAACTGAGACGTTGCCTGGGTAGCTGCACGGTGTGGGAGGGGTGATAGTTGTCACAAGTTGATGAATCACTGAGCTCTCACATCACGTCACCACACCCCTCCCGCACCGCACTGCTACCTCAAGCAACGTCTCAGTTACGCGGTCGGCCTATAGCTGTTTTTGTTGTTTGACAAAAATAACAACAAAAAATCGTAAACACGAGATATTTTGTAAAACATAATTTTTTGGAGTCTCAGAAATAGCCCCTTGAAGGTAAACAATGTCAGTGTAAGATATTTACCGTATCCAAGTAAGCACAGTAAGAGGCAGATCGACCATGATGGTATTGGTGAGTAGCAGTCGGTTGCCCTTCACGGTAGCGCCCTGCAGCTTGAGTCCAGTCACTGAGAACGACCACTCGGTCTGAGCGTTCTCTGTCGGGGTTCCCGGGTCGGGGATTGTCACCTGGATAGACGTAAAAACACATATTAGATTGTAAGAAATGAATAATAGTCCCATAGAGGAAGATAAAAAAAGATGCATGGATTCAAAGTAATATAATTTTATAACACACATAAAAGGCACTTTTGAATGTCAAAACTTACAAGACAATAGAACTGATTCTAGTTGCCCTTCCAAAATATAGTTTCGTACGGAGAAAAATGGGTAAGAAACATGCTACAAAGGAAGTTTAACACTGACATTGAATGAAAATGTATTGTAAGCTGACACTGACTCACGAAGTTAATATGAGAATATTAACTTACTCCGTGAGGTGGATGATGTCCCCTAGTGGCAAGTTATATATGAATCGAAGGACAAGTTACCTGCAGATGGAGTTCTTCAAGAGACCAAGAGTTAGCTTGTGCGACGCATTGTCGGGTAGCGGTGATGTACGCTTCTGGGTTCAATAGACCGCCGAGCCATACTGGGATACTCTGCAAAGATAGAACGACATTACAATGCAATATTAATAACGAAAAACTATGGAAATAAACGGGCCACATTCTACACAACTGTCTAATTGTCTTGATTGACTGCTGGTGGCCTACCATGATCGAATTAAAAACGATTCAAAAACAAGACATTTCAGTTTAGGTTCCTAAACTGCATCGCTTGAGCTGCTCTATGGACGTCATGGTACCAAACAAGTATGAATGAAACCAAAACTTGCGACTCAGTTTGGGACAATCGCTGTCAGCAGATGGCACGGCCTAAACTGAATTGTTAAACTGACGTCATGGTACGAATTAGAAGAACAGTTCAGTTTATCGCGATCGGATCGCGTTAAGAGCTTGTGGTAGGCCTCCAGATACTGAGTCAGGAACGCAGATGACATTTGGTTCTGTAATATACTTATCTGAAAATGAGCTTTAGCTGTATAACTATGCGCCACTAACCTGCAGCCTCTTGGCGCCCACGTCGGCGACGGTGTCGGACACGGCCGCCAGCTGCGTGACGCGGTGCGCGAAGTCGCCCACCCACTGCTGCACCGTGCAGCCGCGCGCCACCGCGTAGCGCCGCCAGCTCGACGGCAGCATGCCGCGCACCAGCGACCCCACCATGGCGCGGGTCTCGTTGGTTTGTTTCATCTCGCCCTGTGACACAATTGTTGGGTTGAAACTTTACTGTGAATGTGACACCCTTTCACGCTTAAACGGCTGAGGCTGTACGGATTTCGATGAAATAAAAAATTTGGCACACAGGTAGACCATGGCCTGGGTTTGGAGGAGATAGGATACTTTTATAACCCGTAGTACGTTTCCGTGAATCCGACCTCCATTCGGGCGAAGCCGCGGGCAAAATCTAATGTTCAATAAAACATCAGAATCGAAGCCAACTGCTATTTCAATCGAACATTCTGAAGTATGAGACAGTTCCGATAAAACCCATATTTTAACAAAAGTTATTACCTGACAGATAGAGAGCACGTTGCGCAGATCATGCAACACTTGTTGCAGCAACGACGCGCCAGCGGCGACCTCCCGCTCGAAGAAACGATACAGCGGGTCCTTGATGTTTTCCACGGTACGACGCAATGTCTGCAATGAAAAGTATATTATAATGATGTATAGAACAAGGATTTATGTATTGCATAAATAAATAAATATATTACGAAATAAATACATAATAAATAATAGATTTTAAAATTGCTCAAATTCGTCCTATGACCTATGTATAAAACTTGCAAAGTATAATTATATATATATACTTTGCAAGTTTTATAGATTGGTCTTAGATACTTCAATCAAATGTTTTATTTTTTTGAAATTATTTTCTTCCTTGTATCATAAGTTCGAGATTACGCCTACAAGGAGTATCCCGCATAATGGTAAATGGATCTTACCGGTAACTCTTGCGGCAACAGTTGCAACCAAGTAGTAGCAGTTGAATGTAACGTCTTCATCCACGCGGGCCTTCCGTCAATCGAATCTGGAACTTTAATATTTTGAAGCAAACTATATTTCAGAATCTTATAAATTTTTTATTGTTTCTACAGTTATTCAAATAAAAGTTGGTCAAAGTGAAGAAAAGTGATGTGTTGTGAACATTTTAAATCCTTTTGATTTAAATCATACAAATGTTGGAAACATTGCTTTAAGTCAATTAAATCTCTGCAGGTTTAGTAGAAGCTGGAATTGTGATATTTACGGCCTTGCATTATTGTTTGTTATAAGGGGGTAAATGTGACACATCGAGGTTTAGAAAAACACTCAATCTGTCTAGCATTTTCGTAGCTATGTTGGGGTCGACTTCCAATCTAATCGAATGCAGCTAAATATCAGTATTTTACATGGAGCGACTGGCTATCTGACCTCCACAACCCAGTCACTGGGTAATACAATACTTCTTAATAGACTGGTTATCAGACTTTTGGACATCTGACTACCTGTAAAGGCTGTCAAAGATCAATCAGGTATGACTTGTAAAGACGACGTTCCAGAAAGCCGAAATTTCTAAAGGTAGTTACAGTACGCGCTATGACCTGCATAAAATGGGGAAATAAATACTGTAAGCCACACTGCGGACCCCGCAGTCAGAGTATCTTTTCTTTAGTTCTGGTATTGTAAAAATACTTGAAATATTTATAGGACATTGGTTTTATCTGTGTAATACCTGCAACCACATCGTGGTCCGCGGCAGCTGCGTTGTATGCTAATTCCTCTTCATCTTCTAGTTGCTGCATCTTCAAAAGTTTAGATACCAAGTCACTGCCTTGGTTTGTAAGTAGTACCTGTATAAAACATGTCACTGTAGTATAGGAAAAATAAGACTGCCTATGAAATGAACATACACCCCAGTGTTTTCAATTGCAGGTATGCTTCTTTCAAAGGAGGATTTTTAGATTATTCTTAAGTTTCAATTGTAAGTGAAACTTTGTGGCCAAAAGGTTTGCTCCCGAGTAGCAATACGCAACTCGGGATATGACAAAATTATATTCACTGTATTTATATCAATCATTTTACCTTCTCGGCGTTGTTGGGTAGACCAAGCCAAGATGGCGTCTGTCTATCAGATAGATCCTCGATCCATTTGAGGAAGTGGTCGCGACGGTTTCCGTCCGGCATCGTGATATGACGTTGATTGCCGCTTGCCTGTAGAGACGAAAACATAATGAATTGCAAACCCTCGACTTTATTACAATTTCTCAGGGGAAACTCAGAAAAAAGCTTATACAAACCGCCTTATGTGATTGACAGGACGGTTAATACATTATAAGGCGGTGGTGCGTCTTGTCTTTTGTGGCTTTAATCATTCAAAACGTGCTGATTCAGAATATTTTTTATAAAACGTACCCCATCAACATTAGCGACAAGTGCGAAGTCAGCTTCAAACGACTTGGGAGTGAACAGTTTGCACAAGAATGAGTGCAGTAGTCGCTGGTCGAACGAGTTGTCGATCTTGCCTCCGTAGATACACTGTGAGAGGAGGGTCACTAGTGCCTCCCATGGCACCTTCTCTGGGGGCAGGTTGGTGCGGCCCTGAGATGAGAAAAAATATATCAATTACATACAATATCCAAGTGTCAATAGTCAATAGTAAAACAGCCGACAGGCGAGGTTGTAGGTTTAATAACCTGTTGCACTTTCGACGTGAGCCCAGTCCTCGAACGAACTCGGTTAGTTTAGTTAGCGTGTTTAACTTGAACATAATTCATATGAAAGTTTTTTTTTCTATCCTACGGGTATTAAGGGAATTCAAATCAAAATAATTTATGTTTGGTCAATTTGATTCTTTATCATTGTAGTATCTACGGAACAAGAGATTTGATAGAATTTAACTACATAATAAGGTGAAAAAAAACGAACCATAGCCGTAGCATCGATCCAAGTATCAAGAGTGTCGCAAGCAACTCTCAGATCAGACTCGTTGAACTCGTAGTACTTAGCCCATCCCAAAGGCACGTAGCGCAGACGTTCTTGAACAATACCGTGGAACCAAGCGAGTAGGAAATACAGTCTTGCGCGTTCTGATGGTGGCTTCATCATGCGTGCTGCCGGGACCTGTATAATTGTGTAAACATCAATGATTTTAGATAAAAAGAAATAAATTATCGGTCAGTAGTCGTGACTTGACGGCAAAGTTTCTTAGTACAGTCTGCAAGTTAGGGAATTAAGTCTCTATCTTGTCAGACGTAATTCTCTACATCAATAAAATATAATACGGCAACATTAGCAATAACAGTTATAACATAACATAACATAACATAGTATCAAGACTACACTTATGTTTTTTGGTAAAGGAAAACAATTGCAATAACTCTTAATAGTGTAAATGATCGCTTGTTACTCACGGTAGCAAAAGTCCTGAGCAGATTAGCCCTAATACCGGGCGGCGGCTCAAATACCAGCACTCTTCCAGCTCTCAGTAAGTTAACAGGCAGTTTGGGACTGATCTCCGTAGTTAGGAACAGACGGAAGTTCGGGTGTGGCTGCAGAGAGTGTAGCTTCTTCTCTAACTGGACTAGCCAGACGGGGGCTAGGTGCACGTTCTTTAGCATTACCCAGCTGGAATGTAAGTTTGTGATGTAATTTCAATGTGACTAACTTTATAGGTTTTCAAATAAATAAAGTGTTCTGCACAAGATTGTAACGGACTAGAAAAACAATGCTAAAGATACAAGTATTCAATGGGCGACAACGCCTGTTTATAAACAAAACCCCAATTCTTGACATTAGTAGCCACTTACCGTCCAGTCTTGCAGGCAGTGTTGATGGCTCGCTCGGCTTGGTTGAAACCTTCGGCGGAACCAATAGCAATGCTGGAGAGTGGCTTGTTCAACTCAGTTGCCATGTCGTCCACACGACCTGATTACAAGTGAAAATTTGAAGATATTATACAGGCATCTCATTTGTGATACAAATATAGAAACAAAAATATACAAACAATAAGAGCTAATATTTTGCAGGTTCTTGTTTTATGGTCCACAAATCATGGATAATCCTCCTTTTAGAAGTTTTCAATAAGGAAGTAAATCGAATATCAATCGTACCAGCTTCACAATTTGACAGTAGATTTTTGTGTAAAAAAAAAGGTTGTTTAAATTAAGATTCTAAACCGAATATAACGTCGAGTGAATGATCGTCAGTTTCTAAATTGACGATTTTTTGCTGGCTGTTGGGTGTAGAAAAATTTAAAACAGTAGGTATAAGTACTGACCACTAGCATCATATCCGGGCACGGAGCATAGAAGCGCGGGCGTGGTAGCGTTAAGCTGAGTCTCAGTGATGGATGACAAGTCCAGTTCGGTTTCGGCTTTAGCCATGTATCCTGCGCCTAATACTGCTGTTACCAGTTGAGTTGCTGCTGCAATCACGCGGTCTGGACGGAATGCCTGGGGAAAAGAGTAATTGTTATTAGTGTCAGTCCATTTATCGATTTGGTGATATGATGGCATGCATGTCAGTCAGATTGAGAGATTTTACTAGTCTTTAAGGAGTTACGTTACGAGATAAAGTGTGCAATCAGTAGAACTCTGATAGATTCTATCCATAATAATACACCATACATAAAACTTGGTTAATTTTTGAATAAACAATTTGCAACATGTGTTTATGCTATTTTGCTTCAAAGCGTTCTTCTTCGAAAGTTTGCTCATAGGATGAATTAATAAATCGACCATTACGTATCCTTAAAACTTAACTTGGAATAGGCAACTCTTGCGATGAACTCAATATTGAAGACAGTGACATTTTTGTTTCTCTACTTATAAGATGACCTCATACCTGTATAAGCAACAACCGGTACATAGCCAACGTATGCGGCGCGGGCGGCGACGCGGCTTCTCCGTCCCATAGTGTGGGCACGCACTGCTCGGGCGCAGCTTGTGACAGCCACGCGGATAGCTCTGGTAGCTCGTCCACTTTGTCGAGGAGGCGACGGAAGTGCGGCAGCCTAAGAAAATTAGCGAGTTACTAGAAAGGCACGGTGCAAATAAAGTGTTTCTTGATGATTCTAGAGTAAATCGGGGAAATACTTTAGATACGGTATACGACGGGTACGGTAGCATATTAGTAAAATAAAAAAAAAGTAATGTTTCGGTTGTATTACCTGGAGCTAAGTCTAGCCGCGGCGTCATGTTGCTGGTGCGTCAGTGGTTCAAGCGGCGAGGTAGTAGACACGAAGCCCTCCTTGCCTCCGAGGAACACGCCGAAGGAGCGCTCTAGTGTATCTTCAGCTCCTGTACCCTTGAGGTGTATGCGGCAGAGTAGGAGAGCGAATGTGAGGCGGTCTGTGTGTAACATGCCGCGGGCTACGCGCTCGTATATCACCTGGTGAAGTTTGGAAGTCATGAAGTTTATGTTGTGAACTGGTAGAAATACAAAACACAAGTAACGGTATGTGTGAGTGGAAAATCTAAGCCGAGTAACAGAAAACAACAACCAAATCTGCGTGATCTGATTCAGATTCTGTTCTTAGGGCAATTAATTTTCAAACTACAAGCCCAAACCGAACTTCCCTTGGCTGAGTAAGCGTTTCATACGAATATGGACACTATTTGTATAACATTAATGTTAATTATCGTGTGAAACACTCGATGGGCATGAATACATACCGCAAACAGTTCTTCAGTAATAATCTTGAGCCTAGCAGTGTAGTCTGTGGTGCCACTTAGCAAGGGACACACCAGTACCGAGCTGAAGATGTCCAGGAACATCTTCAAAGAGTACTGGTACAGGAAGTGCACTTGGTGGAGCGACTCCATTGTGAAGTAGATGCTGCTGCAGGCCTGGGAAGTAAATATGTTGAATTAGTCACATATAGAACTTAAAACTTCGTCTTTTGTATTAATAAAATAAACATCTTTGTACTGAACGAAATGACGTTGTAGTGTATTGCTATCTCGATTTATTACACCAAGTTGACAAGGTCAGAAAGTATTTATAATGTATTTACAAATGCCAAGCTTTTAAGACACGCTAATCTGTCTGAAGCTCGGTAAACAAAATAAATGAAAAAGAAGTTAATCCTGAAAGTCTTCTTCTCGAGTGTTTCACCAGCGAATGCGCGAACATGGTTAAAACAAAAGACACATAGGCATAGGCACCAGTCTATGCCTAAAATGTTTCCAATCTAACCAGATTACTATGATCTAACAACCGAGTTAGATGATAGTAATCTGGTTAGAGCATAGTAATGTGGTAGGATTGGACGAAACAATATTACAACAGGAATTAAATTATTACCTACAAAACATGTGAGTACTTACTTGCGACAGCGGTAAGTACTGCTGGCTGACCGTCTCAATCTCTGCAATAACTTTGTCGGTCTCTTCCACCTTCTGTCCGATGTCATCAGCTTCCTTTTTCAGGGTCTCAAGCGTGGCGATCACCGAGTCATCGTCCAGGATCTTGCCTTTAGCGTCGTTTAGAGCTTGGAGCAACGACTTCTCTAGCTGACGTAGACGTAAGTGGAACTCGCCTAAAGTAGAGAACAATCGTTATTACGCAAACTTTCATTTAATTCCCGAATTTAATAATTAAAATTAGCTAGGCGGACATTTCTGTAAACTTCTTTATTAAATACTTTATCTGCGTGAGTAGTAACAGCACACAAACAAAAATATGGTGACACCACTAGAAATAGGTAGAATTTTTTTACTGTGCATGATATAATAAATAAAATACAATTCTAAAAACAGGGTGTTTAAATGAAGGCAGTTTTATTGCTAAATGCGAAAATATACCACCTTCGGATGGAGCTAAGAGAGAAAAAAGAAACTGTAGAGCAGTTAGTCCGAGGGCGTAAGCAGAGAATTGAGGTATACTTTTATTTGTGTCTCAAATGTATTCGAACCCCTTGAAAGATATGAAAAACAAGTTCAAGGGGACATTACCATATTTTAAATACCTTGCAATTACACGTAAAAAATTCAAAAAAACTTTTTTTTTGTTCTACATGTTAGCCTGTTATAATGCGAACTTACCTTGCAACTTCAGTAGGTCAGACCTCTTGGTATCGATATCAGGTCTTTCGGCCTTTAGAACTCTGTGCAAGCACTGCGACTGTAGCGAGGAGCGGGTAACGGTGAAGTTGACGAACGTCACTCGAGAACACATGTCCGGAGGGAATTCTACTGTCGGGTCCCTAAAACCAAGTTGTGAGTTAGTTAGATACTCAAATTTTATTACAATTAAAAGCAGGTTTCGTATAGAAACAAGATAAACGAAAAATGAAAAAGGATAATCTTAAATAAGACATCCAGAACTTATCCGGAGTGGGTAAAACAGGCAGTCATTTGTTTTTCAATGACATTGACTTTTACAAAGAACTTAAAACAATTTTTGTTGGTGTCCATAAAGTTATAGAATTATTTGGAATAAGGAATGTTTGAAGACTTTAAAGATTTATCTTTAGTAGGTTTCTGACAATGAATACTAAAAGCTATTAACTCACCTGGTGCTAAGGAATATGACGAACGAGGGACTAAGATCAATGTCCTGGTCTCCGAGAGTGATGAGCACTCGGCCTCCAGTACGACGAAGTTCCCTGTTCAGTACGGGGTTCAGGATCGGGTCGTAGTTCTCTACATCCTAAGAAAACAAAAAAGTAAACCATATTTCAGAAGTAGAAAACAAGCCTTGCATTCGTTAGGAAACAGTTGACAATCAAGACGTGACGTTTAGGGACGTTCCACAGCAGCGTGAAACGTTGCCAGCTTGCGCGGGTCATAATGATTGTCTTACTACTGGATAATCAACGTTGCTAAACCGAAGCTTATCGCGGTTGCACGTTATGTTGCGCAACGTGTCACGTATCATGTTGCACTACAAATTGTCTAGTGAATATATGTACACTAACTTATATTCTTTAGACTGCAGTTACTAAGGAAGACTAAAATTATAACAATACTTACTTGCACAAGCAGTGGATTTCCGAAACGCAGTGCAGACTCCAGGTTCTTTCTGAACGAGTCGTCCAGGAAAGATGTCTTGGTGATTTTGCGTTCCTTGAACTCTCGCATTATGAACTCTGTGGCTTGGCCGGACGGATCGATGATGAGTGGGTAACGGTTGAAGCGCTAAAACAAAAGAAAATAGTTGAATATAGGAAATCGTTTCTAGAAACTGAAAGAAACTTAGTTTCATTCGGTTTTAATTTACAAAAGTAGTTATAAATTGTAAAAATTATTTCACCAATTTTTCATAATGTGACTTGAGAATTATTTGTATTGGTGAAATTGCTTACACAAAAGCAAAATTCGGAGGAATAGTTGTTTGGCCTCTCCTACTGAGAGGTATTATGACGTTTTAAAGACATAACTGTTCTTGATTGAGAGATGATGTGATGTTCAGGATGGATAGCACCATCTCTTTTTCGCTACGAAACAATGTTGGATTTAATACTTTATAATACGGCCCCAATTCTCTCCTCAGAAGACTACCTATAATTCACGTAACTTCTAAATTTAAGGCTTAGTTTCCGCTGTCGCATAAATAAGACACAAAAAAAAATACAACTTACCCTAAGCATTATAGCGTTCTCCACACACAGTTCGTCTGTAGGCAAAGCGTTTGCTTGCCAACGTAGTCGCTCGTCTGGGTTACTAAGGTACTCCGTGCGAGCTATGTCCGCTCGGTATTTGATGTTAGCGGCAGCTAAGTGGGCTGTCCATGTTGTGAATAGGTTTTGACGGTACTGGGGAAGAAGAATTTGGTATTTTATTTTCAGTTCGAAGAGAAAATTACACACATAAGACAACACTAGCGCATGTCTTCGTTTATTTTCCAAACAAAGTTGAGGTCGACTACCGAGATGTGGTTCTATATTATCAGTATTTCACATGTAGCGGCTGCCTACTCGTGCCTTCTCTGTATGAGAAGAGGCCTTTGCCCTGCAGTAGAACAATAATAGGCTGTTATTTTGTACATAAATAGTTGTACTTACATGCTGATCGAAGTATCCACCATACGCGATGAAAGCGGCAGATAGCAAGACATCTCCGACGATGGTGCTCATTTGTGAGCGGAACGTCTCCGAGCTCGACTCCCAACGTTCTCGCTCGATTACCAAGCTCTTCAATAAGGCTATGGACCTGTCCACCTGCGTCGAATCAAAATAGTTTAGTAATATTATTAGCATTGGAAAATTAAGAATCAAGACTCTATCGAGTTTGCTGGGTTGGAAATATGTCGAAGATTTCTTATGTTCCATCTAAATATGTGAAATGCGGATTAGGGATTAAATATTTGTTTCATGCTGCAACAAGTAATTTTGATATGGGACGTTAGATGCCCAATTGAAAAACCCCACCCTATAATGTTGCACCCCGCGACACTTGTTCATAAGGATCAAATCCTGCAAAGGAATGTCCGGCGACAAATCGACCATTTACCCATATTTATCAATAACCAAGCCTGACTCAATTACTTACCTTAGCCTGTACATTCTCCAAGTCAGTTTTAATAGCCTGAGCTTGACTGATAAGCTGCGCATACTCTTCCTTGTAAGACGCAATAGACTTCTCGAGTTGAGCAATCAACTCGCTCACTTCGTCGCCAGCCGTCACGTTGCTTTGAGCACGGTTTTCTAGAGTTTGAAGCTCGTTGCGAAGAGGTTCTACCCGTTTTAACATGTCTGCATATTCGATCTGTGGATATGAAGTGAAAATAGTTAGTTGAAAATAATTAGATTTCACACCAAATTTCAAAAATAAATCAATGTTAAAGCGCTCAACATACGATACACAATTTGACAATATTCGCTTCGCCCGTGCAAATGGACAACACTAAATTGAACAGTCAACCGTAAGTCCATGCTAAGTTTCACATTAGAGCAACTATTATGTCGTTGCAGTAAGAGCAGTTTTCGTGTTACCACAGACGTACAATACTGGAATTCGTTTGTTTAGCGTTAATTTGTATAAATTACTTTAATTATATTCAAGTAAATATATTAAATTTATCTTACCTGAGCGATAGCCCATTTGACCATAGGACCGCAGGCCATACTGGCTCTGTTCACTTTCTCGAAGTTGTAATCAGGGTTGCTCAGGTACCGAGTCCTCATTTTCTCGCGAACATCATCACTGGTATACACACACATTTATTCATTAATATAAGGAACAGTTTCTTCAAATGGCAATATTTTAACTTTATTACGTGCATCGTGCAATGTCAATGAACCAGACCATCTCAATGAATGACTTTTGACCTTGTACCAGAGAAATTTTGACTTGTATGTACGACACGGTATGTTTACTGACGGTCAGATTCACGTGTTACTGAAATTGGTAAATATTTTTGCGAAGATACCTTAGGATTTGACAGGCAGCAGGTTTGAGAATTTTTGTGACTACATATTTGGTTCGAAAAAGGCAGAAAACTAAGATCTCTGTTATCCATGAATTTGACCGACAGTGTAATTTACACAGTAACCGCGTCCAACATGCACATCTTGTTACTCCTGTACCTCACTTCAAATATAAAACAGGACATCACTTACCCACACAGCAAACAAAGATTCTAGAGATAAACACATTGCCTTCCCCTGCTCGAAGGACACATTAGATAGCAAACAAAACAAAATAAACATAATATTAAACAGAAAAAAAAACAAGCTATTTCACCGTCGGTAGTGAGTCTCTTCCTCGGTGGTTGGACACGGACATTATTTATTGGCAAATACATTCATGCGTCCTGAATGTCAAGGTAATGTACGAGTATGGTGTATTGTATATTTTGAAGTGTAATTTTGGCATTGGTCGTAAGTTTTTAGTATCTCTAAGTTGTTACGTGTGTAATTAATAAAGTTATTGAGAATGGAACGGTTGTTTCAGTGATTAATATCTACTTTTTGTATTAATTCGTTCAAGTTGTCTAGGTGTTTTAATTTTCTAATATTGTCAACCTACCACCACATACGTACCAATTACCGATACATGCGCGTGCGTCTTAACATCAATAAAAATGCATACAAACTGAACATACCATGCGAAAAGCATGCAGCAAGCATCAAAATTTAGCCTAACTTACTATATGCAAATTGCACGCGATTTTCATTTTTTAATAAAAATTAACATTATGAAATGATGGTTAAAAAATCGTGTGAAACTAGCATTGGAATACTTCGTGATCCAAAGATCAAAATCCTTACATACCACCACCAAACAAAACAGAGGGGACAAGTGGGAGGGGTGGAAAACAAGCGGCGGTGCTCACGTTATGTCCTCGGTGGAGAAATTGGAGACGATGCTGTTGATGAAATTCTCTCGCATGATGACGGCGCGGATCGCCTTCCAGTCGGTGGCATTCTCCCCGAGCAGGAGGCAGATGGACTCCAGAGCAACCTTCACGAGCGCCGGCGGATTGCCCATAGATCTCACTTCCACCAAATGCTGCTTCTTTATAGATTTCACCGCTGTACATTACAAACGGTTCGACGATGTTCGTAGGTATTCGGCGAAGTTCGTAGGTATTCGTAGGTGTTCGTCAGCGCCATTGGTGCGTCGCGACGCGTCCGTCACCAGCACGAAGCGAGAGCGAGAGAGTACAAAAAAGAGAGAAACAAAAAAGGCATTTAGCTGCTTTCTGTGACACATGCGGCTGGCATTATTATTTAACGTTGAAATGATACCGCTGCTACCAGCGGCGGGTGCCCAGGAAACTGTTACAAATACTTTATTCTTTGAAACTTTGACTTGATTATAAAACAATTGATAACAATTTCCTATAGCCCCAGATCGCTGAAACGTAAATAAATAAAAGTTTTTTTTTTTCTGAAAAGAAACGGTTAAGATACGTAATGTTAAAACAAATGTTAAATGATTCACGACGATGCTTAGCGGGGTTAGTCACGAGTATTCACTGTATATTAGTGTGCCTTACATTATATAGATGCCATTTTACATTACAGTGATCACAGCGTTACGTTTTCTTCTATATTAATAACAACAGTCACATAATGCAAGCGAGCTTAGCTTATTTACAACAACATATTTATCTATAAAATTCATTCATAACAATAAAGAAAAATGTATAAGGAATTGAATACATTTAAATGTTCCGTTTTGTGTCAAAACTTACAAAATATATCAAAATTTAATGCATAACATAACAATCAAAATAGGTAATAAGGTAGGTAATGTTTTTGCCAATAAATACGACTAGAGTATTAGAACTAAGGAACACTAAATTGCTATCTAGGATGTTGATCTCTAGAACATTACATTAATATCAAAGTCAAAAGTTTTTTTTATAATTCCTGTTGAGATAGTATGTCGTTTTATACCCGACATTTTTGCTTATTCGTCGCGTAAACTTGTCAAAGGGAATACTGAAAGAAAAAGGTGCATGACAGAGAACAGCCAAGTTCTTACAACAGACACTTCCAGACACTACACTCTTCGCCCGTAGCTGTCCACAGCTATTTGGGTACACAACAACATCTAAAAGAGTGAAAGCGACCAGTTAGTGCCATACAACAACAACAGAACTACGACATGCTATCTCACAGTGCGAATAATTGACAAAACTAACGTGATGTTCTCAGTCTCGAAGTTAACGATGGTTGATATGAAGTTGTCCTTCATGACGACGGAGCGGATGCCCTTCCAAGTGTCCCCTTTCTCCCCAAGGAGGGTGCAAATGGACTCCAGCGCCATTTTGACGACAGACGGCGGGTTGGCCATGGACCTCACTTCGACTAGTTGCTGTTTCTTGATCGAGCGCACGGCTGTTGTATGGAATTGTCTTCGGATTTAATACTAAATGTCGTTATAGTCAGACGTTTTCAAACTTCATAATTCCTCAAATATTTAAAACAAAGTGTTATTTAGTTTTTGATTTGATAGAGCAGTTTTAATGTTTAAATGAAGTCTGAGTAAATGACTATAGCCACGCTGCTATAAAATAAATATGATTGATTTCTGAATGGTCTTTCAACTGTTGCATACGACTGTTACATTTACCACATTCAGAAACCAACTCTTCAATAAAATAATAAATTGATTACAAAACATATAACAGAAATAAACGAGGCATCTTTCTTGTGACTGCAAAATACAAACGTTAGATCAAACTACCGACATCAAAGTTAATCAAATATGTCAGCAACAAACTATACTACACTAATCATTGCTTGAACAGTGACTAAACAAAGTAACGTCGTGGTATTCATTAACTGGACAAACACAAATAATATGAGGAAAGGTATTTCGTACCGGTTTTAGTTCAAAGGCAAAAATAGTTGTGGCAAGTCTCGATCAGAAAACGTGCGAGTAGGACTTTGAATATTTAAGTTCGTGATTTCTTGCAACTCTATACTGAGTCTCTTGTCATCTCGCTCCCGCGTTCTATGACCGCGGCTGCCACAAACACTGGCAATTTGTTGGACACAGATTTAAAAAAAAAAAATTGACAAAATCATTTCATTCATCACAACATTTATTTATTGAATTGAACAAATCCAGTGGGGCCTTCTATGTTAATTTATGTATTAAAATCTCAACTAAAACCGGTACATAATTGTATGAATACCACATGAGTATCATGCGAGTACAGTAAAGAGTCAAACCATTTTGCGCCTCAATGACGGCAGGCTCCACTTGTGCGAGGTCAGCCATTACGTCGCGACGCTTTGCTTCAATCTCCTTCGTTTGTTTCTCTAGAGCGACCTAAATCACAAAGTAAATAATTTTAATCGTCGTATTATAAAAAGTATCAAGATTGTTGTGTTGGAGCCAGACGTCGCGAGAGAAGTCACCCAACTTTTGTTTCATGACTTTTTCCAACATATCTTGACTTGGTAAGATGTCTCGAGACACATGCTTGTTTACTGTGATGGTATTGTCAATCGCATTAAAACACTTCATCCTGAAGAGTTCTCGTATGGATTTCAGTGTATCGTACCTGAATTTCTTGACTTTCAACTTTCTTCTTTTCAGCTTCTTGTTGATCTTTCACCATCTGCCGAAGCTTGGCGTTGGCAGCTTCGTTCTTATGTTGCAGTTCCTATAAAGAATTTGCAAGACACCAATGAGTACAACTTCGTTTCTACTTCTTAGACAAAGTAATAATGCTTAGTTTACTGTGCGTATCAAACGCCTCAAAACTCAAGGATAGTGGATTACTTTTGAAAGCATTCACAGCGAGTCTCGAATCGCTTCTATGCGTAGTATAATTATATTTTATATTGCTTGTATCTGCAGTTCTCGAATATAAATTACCTGTGATTTAACAGCCAGACTCTTCTGCATCTCTTCAACCTGTTCCACCGTTTCAGCGATCTTGCCCAGACCCACGTTCAAGTGAAGCTGTTGTTCTTCAAGGTCAGCACGCTTTTCCGCGTAAAGCTTCACCATTTGTTGGATGAAGTCTAGGTAGTGTCTGTTTTAGTGGAAGAAGATTGTGATGAAATCATTTGTATGAGTTGTTTGATGTAGCATATACTGGTATTCAGCTGCAACGGGTTAGACTGGAAGCCAACCATAACATAGTTCGAAAAATACTAACAGGCAGATGATGATAGTTGATGTAGCAATCGGAAGTTAAAGGAGTACTAAAGCTGCTCTAGTGACATATTTTCAACATTACGAAAACTTTTAGGACTGGTTTCTGATCAATGAAAGTGTTTACAGTCAAAACCGATTCTTGTTTTTATCCTATGGTAAGTAAACAAATCGGTGAAAAAGTGCTTTAAAAGAACTTGTTTAGCGTAGTAGGACAAACCAATCAATAATATAATTAGTGTTGGGTGGTAACACATACATTATAAACCGAATTGAGAAATCTGTCGCCGATATAATGCAGTCAGTTCAAACGACACCATTTGGGGTTTTAAACTATGAGTAAAAACAAACTTACCTAGGAGTAATAGCCATTGTACGGTTAGCCCTCTTCGCAAGACTAGCATTAGCTGTATGTAAAGTCTGGTGCACATAGACGCAGGCGTTAACCACGGCTTCGCGGTGTGACGGACGCTCGCCCACCTCGCCGCACGCTGACGGGAAACCGTCCGGCGGTGAATACTCGGCTGAGTCAAGGTCCATGCGTTGAGTGAACTCTTTGCCGACCTAAAACGAAAAATATTTTATTGATACAGAATTTCTGAAGCACCTTTATTTTTACGTTGTTAGCACATTCGTGAAGTTTCGAATTGTAAAGTAAAAATAAAGATGATAGCCACGTTTTTCTTCTGAATGTGACCTAATACCGTTGACGCAATCTTGTCCTTGAGTGTGGACCGTGAATCCGCAAATGCAGTGGGACGCCCTCAAGTTAGGAAGAACGATGATATTTGCAGTGGTAGTTGGTAATAATTGGAAGAGAGAAGCCAAAAAAAGGCCTCTGTAGCGTACAATTGTAGAGGTCTATGTCTAGCAGTGACTACAAAGGCTGACGAGGCAGATGATCAGCAGTTTAAACAATAACTTACTTGGAACAGAGCCCCATCGCTCCAGTCTCCGAACCAGTTGAGCACACATCTGTTGAACAGAGCGGGTGACGTCGCCGCGCGGTCCTTAAGACCCTCAGACGACGGGTTCATTGTGAACACCACGTGCAGGTTGCGCATTACTTGGCCGGTAAACCTGGGTTAAAATAGAGTGATTTAATGTAAATAAAAAATAAAGAACTTGACAGTGGAATACTAGCTGGTTTCAGACTCTTATAAAAGTAGTACCTACTCAGAGGGTTCATAATACAAGAGTTTACACAATATCTTTGGGAGAAAGGGGGTTTGGGATACTTAAATTATGTTATTGATATTCCAGCTTACCATTTGTACAATTCATCGTTAGAATCCAACATCAAGCCTTCCCTCTGGGCACCTTCTTTGCACTGAGTCATTAGAGCAGCGAATTCGTCACCTTCGAATAGACCAGGGACCTATAGAAACACAATTAGTTAAGCACATATTCGGAATATTATCAATTATTTTTGTCGTCCATTTGGAAAATATTTTTTGATTGAAAAGAGTGTCCATGGAGTTTCTTGCCCATTCTTCTACATAGGTACTTACTACGCTTTGGAATGGGCAACTAGCTTCAGTTTTCTGACTGACCGACCCCTTTGACAATTCAAAAGTACCTGTAATTGGTTTATTTGAAATAAATGCTTTGAGTTTGCGTTTGAAATTTGGAATAATTTTAGTTTATTGCAACTTTTAGGAGAAAAACGCTTACGTCAGTGTTTCCCCCAATGATAGACATCCGTTTATGACGACGTTTAGGACGAATCACAATCAATCAATCATTCATACGTGTGCACGAGATGTTCCAAGTATTATGATCCCATAATACTTAGAACATCTCTTGATAACAGACTAGGCCTCGATATCTAGCTATTTTTACAAATCGTGTGTAGTTCCTTGACCAATAAATTACCTCTCCATTAGCCAGTAGAGTATTCATTCTCTCGAGGAAGCCGCTGTCGAGTACATTGGACTCATCCAGAATGAAGGCCACCTTCTCATCGCGACAGCCCGCACGACGGAGCACTGAACGAAGGTCCTCGTCGAAATCAGCTCCCGTGTATTTGTTGTGCACCTTTAGAAAAGGAGATTAGTGTTATATTGTTGTTTGCAAGCTGAAAATGTGAGATGTATGGAAAAGGAATATAAGACGAGGTTAAACCAATAGAAGAAGTTGTAACGTGGTTTGTGCTATGTGTGAACCATTTCAAAAAGTTGATTCATGTAGGCAGTGGAAATCCACATTACAAATTAAAGCTTTTTTTGCTAATTCATACAAGAGCCATGATAACACACAATATTAATGCACTAGAATAATCAGCCTATAACTTTCCCACTGCTGGGACATAGGCCTCTCACCAGAGAAGAGTCTCTTGTGAGAGGCAGGGGGCCATAATCCACCATTCTGGGGCCTGCATGGTGGCTCGCTCCCAATTTAAAAATGAACAAATATATTTTTTGGGTCAATTTCAATTCCGTCCTCAAAATTCTTCACAAATTAGTAACTTGAGAGTTTATTGTCTACTTTAAACGTTCTTTTACCTTGATCTGGAAGATGCTAAGTCCATTCATCCAGGCGACGAAGCGACTGAGGGTAGTTTTGCCGGCACCCGACACACCAATCAGCAGTAAATGTCCCTGAGGCTGTCTGAAGATACGGTCGATACGTAGTACGTGGTCTAATACCTCGTCAAATAGTACCAGAGGTACATCGAGTTCTTCTTCGTAGAATACCTTGGGAAGTAATAATAATAAATATTCATCCAGGATCAAAATTGGTAAAATACAAATATGAATCTTATATAAATAATTAAGGTATTACAATGTTAGATGCCTAGTCTAGGATTAATTATCCAGCATCACAGGAAAAAAGTTATGCTTGTTAGGAAACATTTTTACTTTACCTTGAGCCTAGCCTTAACGTATTCTCTCAATTGATCTCTAAGTACTGGCACATAGTCCTTGCTGAGCCAGTTACTGTACAGAATAGGACGAGCCAACGCTTGTTCTCTATTAATACCTGAAAACATTCAAACACATTAGAAAACCCTACCTTAACACCACAGCAATAAAGTTCAATTTCTAATGCTAGGTTACCGGTGCAAGAATCAAATGAAATTCTACCTTTAAATTAAGAAGATAAAGTTTAATTTTCAATAATTTACCTGGGAAGAACATCATAGCAACGTTGTCGATGTTCTCGTCGGTCCATTGTCTTTCAGTGTCGTCAACCAATCGGTCTTGGAATAAACGGAGGGCTTCGTGCGCCCATAGTCTTACTAGGCCTTCAACGTTCAGGTTATCTAGCGGCCTACAGAAAAAAAAAGTGATAAAAAATACTCAAGCGCGATTTAAACTTGAAGACGTATAGTTGTAGATTTCACATGGCTCATAGAAGTCATAGAGCACATTTTTTTTTTTTAATATTTTATTTATTTTCTTTAGCATGCTTTGGATAATATTTTTTTTTTACTGAAAAGGGCGATAACTTCCATAAAAAATGTTATATCATAACTCCCGGACTCCTACATCGAGCCACCTTGCATTTCTATGCAAGGTATAAAAGCCTAGAACAACAAAATAATAGTGAGTCAAAGAAAAAGTTTACATACCGTTTTGAAGCCGAAATACTGGCCATTACTTTGATGTCATGAAAATTTACAGTCGTTTATACAAAAAATGCAGGGTGGCTCGATTTAGGACTTCGGGAGTGTATTTTAGCAAGTCAAAGTTCTAGTCTATCGCGGTCGTAACACTTACGAGACATATGACACACACTTGGTCTTGCATCTCTGGTTCGCGCTAAATTTTGTTAATAAAATAAATAAATACTTTACCTTATAGCCTCGCAGATACCGCGCACCCATCTGGTCATCTCTCTGGGTGAATATACATAATGTGGCTGCATGTCTTGCGTGAACCGCTCTTGCGATGCGAGGTACAACTTCACCATAGCTTGTGTTAGCGGCTCGGCGTAGCCACGTAACGCTGGTTGCATGCGTAGCATAGCGCGGGTGAAGGTGCCGTAAATCTGTAGAGGAGATTAAGATGGGTATGTGGTCGAAGGGTTGGGTAGCAAGTTACTTTACTTTGACGTCAGTGTCTTAAAACAGCAGTATAACCAGAAATTACGAATCTGAATTGCACCACTGACTAACTAAAACAATACCTTTTGCTATTTTTCACTCGGATATAAAACAAAGTGAGGGCAAAGTAAAAGCCCTCAAATTAAGTTGAATACCATATAGTACTTTTATCTCACGAAGCGACGCGTGCTTTACTTGTGGTTACACACGAGTGTAAAAACACGTGAATGTGTTTGTAAGCGCAGGTATTCTCGGCACAGACCGTGACAATGGTGAAGTCAGAAGTGTGTGTGTGTGTGTTGTGTTGACACTACTCGTCTTCACTTACACACTAACAGCGTGTTTGTACACTTGGTTACAACAAGTAAAGCGCGGGTCGCTTTAAGAGATAAAAATACTATACAAGTTTAGACGACACCTCTGACTTCAATATGTTGCCTATAAACACGCTGAAGTTCAACATGTAAACTAGTATCAAAGCTACCTTCATCTTCTCTTTTTTTAATTTGCCTGTTTATAAAAGACAACAGCAATTTTAAAATATTTATTTACCTGTTCAAGTGAAGTCTCTCCAGGGTAGTCGACGTAAATGACGGGCACATGACGTAGCAGCCGATGCGACAGCGGCTTACGTCCCGGGTCGGTAGGCGGGTTACATGCACCCACGAACTGGATGCGTTCCAGATGTACCCATGAGTGATCTGAATGAAGTAGACGCCATATTAGTATTTTGGGGAGGTGCGCCACTTCTTCCAAGCCATTGGGCTAACCTAACGATTGCGTTAGGTAGTGGTGAAGGCTGGCCATTTATAGAGGATGTATTTTTTACTTATTATGTTTATAAAGCGCCGAAACATGAAAATGATTATAAAAACCTATTTATAGTAACTTGATATTTGTAAACTCTTTATAAACACATAAAGATCTTTATATTATAAAAAAGTTAGCTGGCTGAAACGCCACTTCAGTTACAAGACATTTATAAACAGGGGTTTCAATAATAATAATATTTCAACATAACATATGTTTCAACTCACCGCTAGCTCTGTAGAAGCCCTTGTGTTCGAGAAGTTGTCTCAAGAAAGAGATGACACGCTGTGTGCCGTATTGATCCATGTCTGGCAAGTTAATTTCATCGCAGAACAGTACGAGCCATTTGCCGAGCTATAACAAACGAAGCATCGTTTTATTTATCACTCACCATCGAATCTTAGAATAGAATTAAAATAGAATATAAAAAGTTAATTTGCATAAACTGCAGGTAAACAGGTGAGTTAATACAAAATAACGTTTGGTGTCAGGTATATTCTATCAAGTCAAGAACACTCAAAACAAACATTTCTTGCTTTAAAAGGAAGCTTCAAAGCCAGTAGCACAAAAACAATTTAGTCTGACCCTGTCTCTCCGAAAAGCCTATGTAAACATAAAAGTCAAACAATAATAGACTATATTAGTATGACACCAAGTCGAATCTAAATTGTCTCACAATTTCAAACTAAATACTGATAAAAATAAACATTTCGAATTATAGACGTGATTTCATAATAATTTACCTGTACTGGAGCCAATACAACTCCATTAGGAGTCTTTCTATACTCGCAGTAGTGGTCGAAGGTCTTCAGCAGTAACTCAGGAGTGGTGGCAGACGAGAAGTTAAGGCCGACCACCTCCATGTCGGGCAGAGCTCGGAGTGCAGAGAAGAGGGTCATTGTCTTACCCGAACCAGGGGGACCGCAGAGTACTGTTGAATGTATTGTTATTAACTATTTATTTCCTTTGGAAGGCTTACAGCTCAAGAAAACAGAATTAAAATAATAAGTGTGACTGTCAGCCAATTACAAGCCTTTACATAAACTTTATTATACGAGAAATGCCGGGAATATATAATATGAGCTACGACACTTTTAATGTTCCCACTGCTGGGACACAGGCCTCCTCTGTGAGAGGGAGTGGGTCGTAATCCACCACGCGGGCTCATTGCGGGTTGGTGGATGTAACATGTCTTCGAATTTATAACTAGGAGATGCCGGCTTCCTCACGATTTTTTCCTTCATCGTTTTGAGAGCAGTGGTGATGAAAACAAATACACGAAGTTAAGTGCCTGTCTGGGTTCGAACTCACGACCTACAACTCGTAAGTCGGGGTCGATACCACTGGACCACCACTGCTCTCCCATAATATTACCAAACAATACAATTAGAATACTTATCTAGGCACATTTATTACAACTACAAAATATACGAACCCAAAGGCTTATGTTCGGCCAACCAGGTGTACAGCAGCGCTTCATGACGAACCGTATCAAGAGTTGGTACGACCACATCTGGTGCGGCTACCTTATGTGTTTCTACTTCAATCTGAGGCACCTTCGCTGACCACGGCACCCATTCTCCGGTTATACACACCTAGGGTACAAAGTTAAATTTAAAATACAAATTAATTTAAGGGCAAGCTAAATAATTTGTGGACACGTCGGTTGGTATGGGAGTAATAAACAAGCTTCCACAGGTGACGATGAATAAGTAATTTGATCAGTTGCACCGTAGGCGGTCAGCCTGTTAAACATATACCGCGACATAAGATATTGTACTACACCTCGTGCTGATACGAGAGAAAATGTTGCTGAAAAAAACAGGAGTAAAAACTCGTTTGTATGAAAATTCAAAATAACGTAATGTTTAAGTTCCAATCAAGCTCAAATGTCACTTACTTCAAAGTCAATGATGTGCTGATTCGCACCACAGTTAGGCAGCTGCATAGTGCTTGCTGATCTGATAAAGTCTCCCAGTTCATTGCGATCCTAAAAAAATATCATCACATTTTATTTTTATTCCATTTTGGAACAGGCGACAATCATCATGCTACGGCTACATTGTCGCGATATCGCGAACTACTCTTCGTGCGCTCTCTCGCACACCGCTCGACATCTCGCTATATAACGGAGAGCGCGCGAAGTGTAGTTCGCGTTATAGCGACAATGAAGCCGTAGCATCAGTGAAACGAAATATCAAAATTGACTACTCATGTATTTATTTTGTTTACCTTGAGTTTGGCATCACCAGCAAATGACCATAGAAGGGAGTATACGAGCCATTTAGGCACGTAAGCTTCTAGTTGTTCGTTTGTGATCGGGAAGTCAGGGTGTTGACGGTTGTAGCCAAGGATATTCCTAGAAGACAAGCAAGTTTATTGAAAGCGCGTTTTGTGCAACAATTTTGATACTGAGTATAAAAGAAGTTTGTTGTTTATGCATCCTTGATTCAGTAGAACCAGTTATTGGTCCTTTTAGGTTACGTTCTCTATTACAATTATTGCATTATAGCTGTAGAGTAAAATTATGTTCGTGACCCATGACGAAAAAATTTCAACTAAAATAGCTGTATTCATTCACAAGAGCATCACAACAGTCAATATAATTAACAAACGCTTGTCCATTATTGATCGGAGTCTGTCTTCACTTACCTCACACCGCGGTTAAGCATAGAATGCAGCGATGAAAGCGCTCTGTGGCGCGTAAAGTCCATGATATGGTCGAGACTGACGGCGTGTTCGAGGCACTTCACTACTAAGCCGTCACCAAAGAATAAGGGCTGCAGGATTGAGGCCACGTCTCGTTGAGTCTATGAAAGAAACACTTACATAAGTTTCCAGTAGTAACAGAACTGACAGACCGACATGCAAGATAACGATTTCTGGTTTTGTAAAGACTGTTAATAATAAAAGAATCAATTCTTGAAGTTGTAGAATTTATTGTTTCGTGATGCATCACCGGTATGCCTTTCTTTTAAATGATTATATCTTACTTGTAAAGCAGGAGATAAGATGTTTTCTGTAGCGTTCTGATCGCCTCCGGCAGAAGGAGCAGCCATAACGATGCTGAACGAATCCTCTTCTCCATCTTCGAGAGGGATGTTCCTCAATCTAAAGTAGAAGAATTAAATTATTGCAAACCACTGAACTTGGCAGCACTCTCGTGGATTTATTTCGGTCTAGAAAGGCTTTGAATATTTGTTTAAAGATGTTGGAAGTTTGTTGTTACCTCATAAGATAGTTTTCGAAGATCATTTCTGTTGTAAGGACATCCTGTGAGAACCAGACCATACCGCAACGAGAGACGGTAGCGAGGGTAGCGTACTTCAGATCTTGTACCTAAAATACAACACACACATTTTAACAAAGTAATCTTCTGCCTCTATTACATTTTCAAAGAACAGAAAACTTCTTTCAGGTCTAAAACTATGAAAGCGGAGTGCTTAAAGGTATAGTTGTCCGTTTTGCCTTCAGAGATATTTTTCTCAATCTGATACGTTTGAATTCGTTTTTGGTCTGTGTTTTTAATGTCAATGTTTTAGGCAGTGACAAAAGGGGAAACCTGCTAATATGGTGATGTTAAGGTAAAGGGAATCTATCCTAGAACTGGTAATCAGAAGTTTTAAAATAGGCCTGCCTTATCATAAAAGTTAACACACTTACCTCGAACATAACTCGAACATTAGGAGGCAGTGACAGACGCTCGCCGTTGGGCAAAGTGAGCAGCTTGTTATCATCAAGTACCGAGTTCAAGTTCTCAACCCATTCAGGGTCGACATCACCGTCGAATATGATCCATTGACGCTTGTTGATCTCACCGCGGACGTTGTCGATGATTTTCCTTAAGAGTAAAATATGTTACAGGTGTTAAAGGAGGTGATGAAATGATTTTAATGGCTTTCCTTTTATTTTATGCATAGAACTACGAAACATTTGTAGAGAAAGTACAGAGAAAGCTTAGCCAGAGATGGTAAGGTGAGAAAGACTTTCCTCACCCTTTCATATTTCTTGATAAATTAACATTAGAGAGCGACATAAAGACCACTCTACTTTTACTTTCATCATGTAAAAAACCTGTACAGCCCGATTCTAACTTAATGGCGGCTCGGAACATGAGTTGAGTCGCTGCGAAGTAACAAATTCACCTGTCAGCGTGGGTGAGGGGTGAGGTACTGCGCAGCGAGTAGCGCAACTAAAAAGCGCCATAAACTTGGAATCAGGCTGTACCATTCAATACAACAAAGGAGCTGAAGTCTATCAAGGATTTATTTAAATTTTGAAACTAAGCTGCACTCAGATAATCTGTACTTTATTTCCAGCCAATTATTATATAAGCCGTACCTGAGTATATGAGTAAAGAGACCGTCGGTCCATTCACGGGTGTTGGGATCCAGTACACCGTAAAGTGTTTCCTTGGACATCGCCTTCGGGTCGATGACATGAGCCACACCTTCCACGCCTTCAAATCTGTACAAAACAAAAGAAGGTAGGTATAAAAAATCGAATAACCTAAAGAAACAACAACTGCTGTACATTTTCTGCCACTTTTGTCATTAAAATCAGAATTTTTCATCATTATACGTAGAAGGCATAATATTTTTGTGGCACATGACTGTAGGAATCTTACCTCTCCAAAGCCTTCAGCAGTACGCGCCACGCAGTAGACTTGCCACTTCCAGACGGTCCAACCATCATGAGACCATGGTTCAACTTGCAGATTTGGTACAATTGAAGGACCTGTACACATTTATCAAGAGTCAATTTAAAGCATTAGTACATAGATCCATAATCCATCGTTTCAGTGGAATTAAGAATCGTGTATTTAATAAGTATCCATTTTTAGCACAAAAGTAAGATAGAATTAAGTAATAAAGACATTTTAAAGTTACACGGCGTTATTACAAAACAAGGTTTATCTTTAGACCCAGGTTTAAACCATCGAACCATTTTTAAATTTCGACCTATAATCGGACAAAGTTAAAGTTATTATTACAATAACTGACGTTAAACCCGAGTCTAAGTCGTCAATTTTGCATTACGAACTTTACATTTGTCGGAATAAAGTTAAAAATACAGTAATTAGCTCGAAGGTTTAGGCTAGGTCTAAACTTAGAACTCGTTTTGTAATGAGACGGATAAGGTTCAATGAAACAATTGAGGAAATACTAAAGGAGAAAAACCTGCCTAAGTAGAAAGCTTAAAGAGAGGAACATATTGCGATACAAAACAAGGGGTTGGACGAAGTAAAGCCCAAAGTTATTGTTCTAGAACTTACTAAGAGCCTCCGAGTATTTGAGCAGCGAGTGACAATGAGTGTTCAATAAGTTATATCAAAGGCGAGTACGCATTTAAATATATTATTACTAGCTGTGCCTCGCGGTTTTACCCGCCTCGCTCGGCTCCTTAGGTTCGTAGCGTGTAATTGGGATATCAAATGAAAAAAGAATTTGTTTTTTTGTTTGAACGCACTAATCTCTGTCTTGAGCTTTACTATATTAGTAAATATTATTGAGTTACATGATTATGCGTACACGCCTTCATATAGTAATTTCAGCAATATTTAACCTTTATACGGCCGGATCGTCTACGTTATAATATTATATTACTTTTGCCATGAAAGCTTTACCAAGGTTCCATTTTGGATCCAGTGGTACATTAACATATGGCAGTGCCCAGGTTGAATATGACTGGTGTAAACAGAGAAATAACAACAAAATACTAGTCATAGCAGAACTGCAAAATAGAGACAACTAAGAAAACATCCAGACAGTGACGTGTTTGACCAGGTGTAGTGGTGTGTAAGCTTAGAATGAAGTACAAGTCGTATATGTGAGTGGTGGCTGGAAAACCACGGAGTTGGTAATCAGTGGAGTACTTATGTGCCCCAAAACGTTTGCGAACGTCAACTTTTAGCGGGCAAATGGTGGTCGTCGACAGAAGAAAGTATCCTTACGTATTTCTTGCGTATCGAAGTCAGTATGATCAAGGGTAGTTTAAGTAAACATAGGAGTTATCGACATATTAGAGTGATTATTTCATGTTTTAAGTGTCGAACAGATGTCAGGATCAAAGACACTAGTATTCCATTAACTACTAACTCCGTGTCGAAAAAACACACACATGAACAACAATGTAGACACAGAGAGCACACCCACACCGCTCGGTCACTGACCTTCTCGATCCACGTGCTGTGTTGCGCTCGCGACGATGCACTGCGCCTCTACGTGCCATTAGCGGGTTAGCATGGAAACGCATATGCATTCACACTCACGTACTACCGTATTATGGTAGAATAATAGGTAATATGGGTATGTGAAGGCTGCTTTTTACTTTCATAGATCATTGTTATAATATTAGAAAAGATTAAAATAAAAAACTCATAACCCTCTATCTGGCGCAGTCAGGTGAAAATTAAGGAAAAGAGAAATCATTATTATTAAATAATGTAAAAAGCAGCCTCAATTTAATTAAAATGGATAAAGCAAATTGTTATGACTGATTATTTTTAAATAATTAATTTATAAATTATTATAAATATTAATTTTCTATATTAAATCTTGACACACCATCACCTTCTTGGTTAAGATGATTGTTATATTATTATGGATGTTAAATGTTATATAATAAATCAAACGAAGTGCATATACAATGGACCTGGTGTTCAAACAAATTGACTGTGCAGTCAATGAAATGAATGTTAACAGTTAATTCCTTGACCAGTTAATTTTGGCTTATTCGCCGTTAATATTAGTGTTTTAAGTAGCAAAATAAATTACCTTGTCCATCCAGGTGGAGCCTTGTTCATCGCCTTCACCACAAACCAAGAATTCTTCAGCGCATACAGCTCGAATTTCGTTCTTCAATCCTGTTGGAAAAGTGTCAATTTGTACCTTCGAATATTTATTGTAAGACCCACTAACGATGTGACTTAAGCAAAAAATAAACATACTATAAAAATATGTTCCCACTGCTGGGACACAGGCCTCCTCTCGGTGCGAGGGAGTGGGTCGAAATACACCACGCGGGCCCAATGCGGGGTGGACAATATCACATTTCTTCGAATTTTTGGTTCTAGGACATGCCGGTTTCCTCACGATGTTTTCCTTCACCATTTTGAGAGCAGTGGTGATGAAATAATTTACACAAAGTAAAGCGCCTGTCAGGGTCCGAACCAAACGACCTACAACTCGTAAGTCACGGCCGTTATCACTGAGCCACCACTGCTCTAACGAGACCATTCATTCATTCATTTCGTTTGAGACCATTTGCTTTCATAATCAGTATCGGAAACTTGTGATGCTACTAAACTAAAAACTTTTTTCAACATTCATTTTAATATTCTAGTTCCGAGTTAAGCATCTCTAATGCCCTTATTCATATTTATTTGGGGTTGATGCAGCATGTCTTATTCATCCAAACATTTCTATCATAAATTCAACCCCTTTTTACCATATCTTTCACGCAAATGATTCATTCATAGTTTTCCTATGTTCTTATCGCCACATCCAGACTCGCATTATGTAGTTGTGAATGTAGCAGAGCTCACTTAGAATTGTCTATAAAGTTTATAATTGTGTAGCACAACTTACCAGTCATCTCAGCCCTAGTATACCCAACATTAGGGAACACATCGTTCAGCAATGAGAACAGCAGCGGTATATCTTCAGCCACCAGCTTGGGCACCATAGTCTCACACACTGATTGAATCAGGATGTCTTGTTCGGGTAGAGACTCGGCGATCGACGCCTCATCAGGCACTTCCGTACTGCGTTCGATTAGGTTCTCCTATAATACAAAGAGGAGGTTAACGTTTTTGAAACAGTTCAAAGTAGAGTTTCCCAACCTTTTTACATGAAATATAAAAGAAAATCGTAACAGACCCTCTTGAAAGTGAAAAATCTAAAGTATGAAAAGGGATCTTCTATATTTTGTCTACAGATACCTTGTTTCAAGCTCTCAAACTCCAGGTTGGGAAACCCTGAAGCAATAAGGCAGTTGACAGCTTTTTTAAGCTTATGGATATAATACTTATATGTTTCGAAAGAAGGTAGAGATAAAATATCGAGACACACAACAGTGAAAAAGGGCAGTTGACTACTTTTAAACATACGAAAGAATTTAATTTGAAATCACAAAAAGCTGTAGAAAGCACTCGGTAGTTAAAAAATAATAAAACATCCTAACTATTAGATACTTACATAATATATACTTCATGCGAAACGGACATTGTTTGTATACAGAGTACGTTTTTGAGATGGGTCTGCATAGCAATAATTTGGAAATAATTGGATTATTTGACTCAAATGGGCCTCTTAATTTTTCTTAGTGTTCATTTTTCGTTGAAACCCTTTTAAAAAACGTATCCTGTATAGCGCTCGACTGACTCGTACTAGTAGCCTTGGGTAAATGAATATTTTTAAAACATTTATGAAATTAACACTTTTGTTATTTTGTTTAAAAAAAAGTCAACTACCATATTGTTTATTTTCTTTAGCTTACCATATTCTGAAAAGAGTTTTCTAGTTTCTGTTTGTTCCGAGCATAAACAAACAAAACATGTTACAATTTTATTTCACAAAAGTCGGAACCGATCCAATCTCAGGACTTTTTTATTGGATTTCAAGCTTTCACTGTCGATGCAGTGACGAAGTGGCCAAGCGAGCATTGCTGCGATAAGACATTCTACGAGTTTTATAAGAAATTAATTTATTTGTGGTGCATTTAAAAGTAGCCAGTGTATTCCACAAGGCAGTTAGCTCAACTGCTACTTTGCAGACTGGCAAATATTTTCATCACAAAATTAGCTTTTGTCAATTATGTCGTGCTGATACGAGAGACGAAGATATTACAGTGTATATATATATAAGAGATTCGACTCTTCAATCAGATCTCAGTCTTGTCACGCCATTGCACGCCGGCTACCCTGATTGTCAAGCCATGAGGGATGATGCTATGATGCTAAATCATTAAAGTGTTACATACCTTAATCTTTTGGATACGATCACGTTTCACGTTACCAGCAGATACGAGCACAGACTTGAGGGCTCGCAGTCCGAAGTCGTAATGCGATTGGTTGGATAACTGTTCGTCGCACAGTCTATAAGATGAAATAATAGTGAATTAGTATCGTTTTACATGTAAGCGGAAAAGCGCCGTAATTTTGCTTCATCGTAGGATGTTTATAATGTCCTGAAAGTGCCATTCCTAGGCGGAAAAAAATGCGCAACGTTGCATCTAATCTGAAGCAGACACGATTATAGGAACTGGCTTAACAGCTCTATTATTGTATTTAGAACAGTTCTTTTTTTAGGGACCTCCATTGTAATTCATCTGTACAAAGCGAAACTTCTTTTTGACGAACGTATATCTCGTCCCAACAAAAGAAGGGGAATATTTATCGAAAGTCGAACAAAAGGAACATCTTGACTTACTTGAAGAACGGCACAATCTTGCAGGCCAGCTTCTCAGCAGTCCTGAACCCTTGACTGAACAGCATCACCTCAGCGATCAGCTGCCTATCCGGGGTGGTCATGGCCAAGCTTCGGAACAACTTCTTCAAGTTATCAGGCAAATTGGAACGACCCGCGTATCCAGGGTTCATTGTTATGAAGATTGCCATGTCTTGACTTACGCGGACTTGTTTGCCGACCAGCTCTACTGTTATGGACTTGGCTGAAAAGATTTGCATGGTGTTAAAATAAAAGGATTGTTTTTTTGGAATTGTTCCGAGACTATTCAAATTTGGAATTTGGATCGTATCACCTTCGCATTAGTGATCATAGTCAGTTAAAAGTTTTTTATATCCATAAAGGTATTTTATAATTAGGTATTTACCAGTGTTATCTCCTTCCTGGTGACTCTTGAGAGCCTCCTGAATAGTTTGCACTTGCTGTGACACGGCAGACAACATTCTCTCTTCCAATCGATTGAACTCGTCGAAGCAACCCCAGGCACCCACCTGAGTTATTATAAATTAAGATTAGTATTGTTCATTTTATATAAATTGGAATATAATCTCTATTACAACAGTTTTAAAGTATAATTTTTTTACCTGACAAAGACCGACGAAGATACGGCCCATAGCTTGGAAGTCGAAAGTCTCGTCACAATTGAACACCAAGACAAAACGACCGAGTTGGTTTCCGAGAGCTTTCACCGACTCAGTCTTACCGGTACCGGCGGGACCTAAAAAATATGGTAACTTAATTATCGACAGAAACTGTGTTATTATAATAAAGTGTGCGACAAGATGAGAAATAAGATACACACACAAGACGAATACGATAAAACTCTTTTCAAACTCAGGTTCTACAAGCTCGATCAAATCACTGGTCAGGAAATCTGTTGCCAAACCTAATGCTTTTGTGATTCGATGAGCAAAATATCTTTAACCAATCATATCACGTGATACGGGACTGGAAAACAGATTAAGTTAATTGGGTTTTCAGAAACCGGGGGAACTGGCAGTTATTCTCCAAGTATTTATTTGCTGACGCAGACGCATCTGATTTAGTTAGAAGCTGACCCAAAACAGAATGATCATTGACGTCACTTACCGAATGGTGATCCTCCAAGCCTGGCCTCCAAAGCTTGAGTCATGGTGAGGTAGCAACGATCCGTTAAAGGAGTCTGTACCAGCCGGTCTTGCACGCCAAGGTATTCGAAACCGTACAAGAACTTGGCGTTGGCCATGTGTATGGTCAGCTGTTGTAATACCTGTAGAAAATAAAGGAGAATTTTCTTAAGTTTTGTACCAGCAATGGTTATTTAAAACAGCACACTTATATTCTAGACGAACATTGATTGCTCTGGGCAGTTCAATAACTGCGCGCGTAGCATGCTCACTCGCTTACCGTTTGGTTGTAATTTATCGAAAGACCGAATTCATGCTCGGTAAATGAGTGAGTGAATGTTTGCTCGCTCAGAAATCTAGGTTGGTTCCCTCAGAATGTATAGTCGTTAAATACTACTTAGGCCATGAAGGTTCAGAAGTGGGCATGACGTTTTTTTCTGTGTTTTTAGTACTTACGTCATTATTCCTAGGGTCGAAATAGAATCGCATCTCACAGAGCCACTCGAACGAGCGCGGGCTGTTGACGTCAGAGGCGATCAACCGACGAGTCACCGTACGCTTGTGGACGAACTCGTTGATCTATTTTATACAGAAAAAAAGAAAAATATTAAGTTTGGGGCAAAAAAATTATAATACGACAAGTGTAGAACTGTCAGTAGACATAATCTGCATTCGTGAATTATTTGCCAAAAATGTAAACAAATATGAGTTGAGTGGAAAAATAACTTTAAATCCTACATAATAAAGTTCAGTTTACGCTACAACTTCAAAGATTCTTATAACTTTTTCAATAGTGCTAGTCACTGAAATCAACGTAATCACCATTAAAATAAAGTTGATATTTGTTTAACTTAAAATAAAATGAATTTGAAACATAAGTTTGAATAGACATTAGGTGTCTAGGTGGACGGGTGAAATGAAACAAAGGAGAAGTCAGAAGTGAGAAACAAAATAATAATAAAATAGGTCATAACGAACTTCAAAAGGCTATTCATATACATAAGTCAATTGTGCTTACCAAATGTTCAAGCTTCCTCCTCCTCAGCGGCGGCTGTTCTTGCAGCACGGAGTCAGCAAGTATATTCAACATGTTCTCCACATGAGCCAACACTCTTTTCAATCCTTCTCCACCACCGTTTACTAAGGCTGCTTCCACGTCTTCCGACCAGAGGATCTGAGCGGCTAGCACTACGATTTGTGCCTGTAAGGATAGTTAGGATTAATATGCCTTTCAGAACAACAACAACATATTAATTGTCAATCTTAGGTCGTTCTCAGTATTAGTAGAGCGCCTTTGCAATGCAGTGGGCAAATCTAGCGTTAGCCGCAACACCAAGTCAACCTAATCAAGAGCTGACAAATTGACATTTTTAAAAGATATGACTTAAAAAAATAAAACCGGATTGGTATTGAATCATCAGGGTCTTAAAGCCGCGTCGTAAAAGAAACGAATGGTAAATGGCGGCGCTAATCATGTCCTCTATGTCGCTCGCTATACTGTGCGAGTGAAAGGGCATCATAAGCTACTTTGTTTGGCCGCCATTTGTAATGGCGCGGGTTATAGAAATCACAACTTACCTGGTATTTATCACACCAATCGATAAACTTCTGAGGGTCGACATTTCCGTCCTTAAACTGCTTGACGTCACCAACAGCGTCTTTGAGCCGACACGCCAAGGTCACGCGCATCTCACGCTCCACCATTGATAGCCATGAGTTGATCTTAGGATTCTCGATCGTTGATACGGGTGATGTGAAGTAGACCTAGAAACAGGGCATGTTGAGTTAGAAACATACTAGGTCCCAATTCCCAATAGCAGATATTGTAGTTCCGTGTAAATTTGTAAAACATTTTCAGAGCTAAGGAAAATGAATTAAATTGAGTTTATTTGAGTAATATCAACTACTACTTTTGGACACTACATTGGCCCAATCAGCTGTTATTAACCTTTTAACCGCTTACGTCGGATTAATCCGACAAATATTTTCGTGTCCATTCCGCCAGGGTCGTATATATACGACCAAATAACACAGCTCGTTTAATCTGAATTATTATTACATCATCACAGCTCGTTTCATCGGCGTTTATTTTTCGTTTTTTTTTTTTTTTTTGTTCGGGCGCTGGGGGCACGCCAACTCATATAAAGTCGGGCGGTTAAAAGGTTAAGGATTAGTTAAGCTAGAAGGTAATACTGGTAACACAAAAAAAAGGAACTTAGAGGCACAGTCAATAGTTACACGTGAATGACGAAAACTGCCCCTTATTATAGCGAAATAAAGACGTTTCCAGGGTGAAACCGTAATCATTGATGTGCCGTTCACTATAATGTGCTATAGTATTCATTATTCATTTGTTTTGTTCATTACCTCTTCACCCTCTCGGGAAGCAATACCGTTGATAACAGTGTTGTCATCATTAAGAATAATAGCCGCGACTCCAGCGAACATCTTCTTGAAGTGCTTCTGTAGACGCGCAATGTTCTTGCTGTTACCAATAATTTCGAGGAGGTCCTCGTCTCCCACGAAGTAGAATCTAGGATTAAGTTAATTAATGATGAATTTCACTCTCAAAACCTATAAATAGTAATGAAAACTTAGAAATATGGCATCCTGGAAGCTGATGCTAAACTTTCTATGCAGTCATATTTCCAAGCTTTAAAGTGTTAAAGATGCCGTGAGTGTAACGATTTCCAACAAATTTTGTAGATCTTGGGCCTCGCAGTCATTCACACAGAGAGACACAGAGAGAGACATTTCTACTGAAAACTTCACAAGTAAACAGAAACATAGATAAAGAATTTATCCATATTTTTATTTATAAATCTAAACTGGGCGTATAACACGCCCTAAAGGCAACCGATCGAACTTTACACGCGTTCAGAACGGAGTTAGGAATCTAAACAAAGTTTTATTTCTTTTTCTGTGACACTCAGATTTTAAAGGGCTATACGTAGTTGAAGACATAAAATCATTATGAAGGGTTACATACCTCGGGAAGCTGCTTCTCTCCCTCTCCAGATATTCACCGAGCGCCTTCTGTATCTTGCCGAGCAAGTCGGCGAGACGCTCTAGAGAACGTTGTACTCCTGGGATGTTCAGTACGTCCATCACCATCGGGGACTTGCTCACTTTCTTCATCAGGCCCAAGAACTCGGAGCTATTTTAAGATAAATGGAAAAATTATTAGGAAATAAAGATATTCCATAATAATGGTTAAGCGTAGTGTCCCAAAACAAACATGCTGCACAAACTCGACGCTAACGCTAAATACACCCACAATGCGAAGTTACTCGAAGAGTTGCTTGTGAGCGTATTTAAAAAATCTGTTGATTTCTTTGATTTAAAAATTACTGTCATACCAATATACTAAAATGTAATTTAGTTTCTAAACATTACAAAAAATGAGTTATTGAAGAAATACTTTAATACCTACAAATAAAGTTGAAATTGCGCTACTACTTAAAAAAAATATGGCTTTTTCAATAGTACTCATTCTAAAATCAAATCAATTTACACTAGCATAAGGTTGATATTTGTTCAAGTGGAAATAACGTCAATTGGAAACAAGGTCTTGAATATAGTTAAGGTTCAAAATGTTAAGTCAATGTTTAATTTATTACCTGATGCTCTGGAACCGGCTAGTTTCAACAGGCAGCAAGGTCTTGATATCAGCAGACCCGCTGAAGATACCTTCCAAGTACACCCAGCGGCGTTGCACGTCGATCCACACGTCGAACAGAGCGTTGATTCGGTTCAATTTCTCTTCCCAAGTTAGAGCTTCCTCTTCGAATACCTTTGGTAATAGAAGACGGTAGTGAGATGCAATTAAAGAATAAACTGCAGGCAGCTCCCAGGCAATTTTCACACGTTTAAGTTGCTGGGTATCCGATGACATAAATATAAATAATCAAAACCACGAGCGCTTGTCATGCGAATTTTATATCATAGTAATCAGGTATAAATTGGAATGACTGACGCACGTTCGTGAAATCCAACATCAGTTGTAGATTGCGAAAGCTTTCATATTTTATCCTTTTGCAATTCGGAGTCGGCTCTCCGGCAGCTTGAACGTGTGAATGTCGCACCAGTTTGTTAGTTTATAATTATTCGTTTTAAAGATTTATGAGGTTGTTTAATCTGATAACATTGTAGAGTTAATTGAGTTGAGTGAATCAGTATATGATTATTAGACAGTTTAAAAATAATAAAAGGTAATAAAGGGTAGAAAGGATAATACGAGAGGGAGTTATGTAGAAAAAAGACCTACATTGGTAAATCAAGTATCAAAACCATACCTTGTAATACGGCGAGAGCTTCATAGCAGCAACACTGTTGATGTGTTCCTTCACTTTGTTGAACAGATCGTCCCAACCGCGGATGATCTTGCATTTGTTCTGGTAATTGATCAGGTCCAGTTCATAGCTCTGCCATGACTCGCGCACCTAAGAAGAACAAATGTCATCAGTTTTAGACCGACAAGTTTAGAGGATAAGGTATTATGTTGTGTCTCATCTCCATTTTATTTCATGTTGTTCAGTAATAAGACGGCCGCATTTTATTTGTTGTGAACTTTTTGTGTTTTTGTTGCGTTGTATTGAAGAAAGCCCAAAGTTTTTAAGTCTTTACCAGATCTCTTCATTTAGAATGCTAAATTACGAGATTCAGTAAAGACTCGAGAGCTCAAAGTTAGCATAAGTTTCGTATAACTTACCTGTTTCAAGAACTCTTCGAGCGCCATTTCTCCCTGAGCGACAGACACTACATCCTTGACGGTGTGTTCGTTATGTAACAGGTCGGCGTCCCATACTTGTCCTAGGGTTAGTTCAGAAAGGGACCAGTCCACTTTGAGCGCGCGGCACAGTTGGCGCCAATGGCGCTCTTTCAAAGCGTCTGATTTCAGCTCTACTATTAACATGTTGACCTGGTGAAAGAGTATTAAGAGTTTTATTTCGTATTTTTTTGAACGGTTCATTTCGAGATCATATTATAAATGTCTGGTGGAGAAAAGAAACATTGGTCGATGTCGTGATTGGTATGAGTAATTTAAGTTGATAAATTGTAAATAAAATAAAAAATTATAGAAGGCCAATCTAGTATTGCCAATACTGCCGTCATCGTCATAAAACACACGGTAAAACAGGGCTCGTCTAGGGGCCCGAATACACGTATCATATAGCTACACCACATTGCAGCGGTTACGTGTGAATAGTGTCGCTGCAGCTTCTTGCAGTTGCGTTGTGGTCACTACAAAATTTCGTTGTTGTTGCATTGTCGCCCACCCGGTTGATTTTGATGGCCATATGTTGCCCGTGTGAATAGACTATTCATTTTCACACAAACTAGCGCCTGTCCACGTGGTGTCAATGTGGTGTGGTTGTGGTACGCACGGCTACACATCAACCTATACATAACCAGTATAAGCTGACTTCTGATTGTACGATAAACCTATACAATGCGAGGTCAGCTAAAACTGGAAATGTACAGCTTGATGTGTAGCCGTGCGTACGTGTGATAGGGCCCTAATCTCCATCACAATTTTAGAGGTCTATTTATTTAGGTACGGCGGAAAGGCTGAAAAAAAAATGTCTTCCTAACAATAAAATAGGTCATGATTATTTACCTTAGTGTAAGACTGCAGCAGCTTGCGGACAAACTCGTAGCTGTCATACATACGCAGACGAGCCGGCAGTTCTTTGAGCTCATTCAACATCGCTTCCAGTTGTTGCCTAACACAAAAACACAGTATTAAATATAAAAATAAATTTTTGTTGCAGGAAAAAAATCGTAAGACTGAAATTGACACAGCAAAAGGTATACCAAAAGAATGTTTTACTTCAAATAAATTTGACTTTACCTGAGTTTTCTAGGCTGTACAGACAACCAAGGTTTCTCCCTGATATCATCAATCTGCGTCCAGATCTTGCTGAGTGAAGACCAAACTCCGCGCAAGTCTTGCAACTCTTCAAGAGCGACGGTCATACGCTCGTTGTTGACTGAGCTTCCTATAATACCGAATTAAGAAATGATGACTTACTTTTGAATATTAAAGCGCATTAAACGAGTCAATACCAGGACAAGAGCAATAATAAACAGTCAATTGAGACTTTTCAGGCCAGCAACAAAATTAAAAAATATGGTGACTTCGTAAATTACGACGTGTCTCTCGTGCGTATGAGCACTAACAATTTCAAATAAAGTTGCGTTAAAGTCTGTGGATGTTATTTTATTTTTTCAATCATAAACTAAATCATCACACTTACCAGTATCATGCAACTCAAGAGCTTCCTTAGCCTTGGCCACATTGTCTCTCTCGTCCTTCAACCTGGTGTATCTGGTCTCCATAGCCTGGAGTCTGGCCAACGCGTCTTCAGGTCTTGTAGAACCATCAGTAGGCTTGCTGCGTTCCCATTCAGTTAGGAACTCGAGAGTACGTGCCTCAACCGCTTTGTCTTCAGCTACTATCTTTTGTTGTAGTGATGCCACCTAGATAGAAAATTGCAGGATATTTTAATTTTGTGCATAGTTGTCAAAAAAAAAATTGTGTCATATCCATAGAATATTTTTTTTGCGCTCTGGATTTTCAATACTGCTTGCCGAGAGTTGAATGTTTTTTTGACGCGCTGGGATGCACTCTGTTGGATTCTCAATGCTCGGTTCAATACCGAGAGTTGAAAATCCAGTGCGCGATAAAATCCCGCCGCGATATTTTTGCGTCCGTGCGAACGTGGGCTTGAAGATAAGTTCAGAGGGAGTTTTTGTATGAAATCATCAGCCAGATAAGCTAGCCGGAACTTATTTGAAGGTGAAACCGGCTATTAATGAAATGAAGACTGAAAATTAATATTAAATATTATTTTACCTGGGTCTGAATAGAAGAATCCTTCCTGCGCATAATCTCATTGAACGCACTCCATTCGCCTTCAATATTGTCGACATGTAGCCATTGCGCTGGGAACTGGAATCTACAAGAAAAACAACAAACTGTAGAAAAACTGATAACCATATTGTTGAAGTATTTAAAGATTAACTGCATGCTTCATTTCCCCCCTTAGGCATTAAAATACTTTAGGAAATAGGGCGCATAATGCTGGCGTAAGTATATACAAGATTATGTTGTTTACCTCTGTCTTTCTAGAATGCGTTGCGCCTCCCTGTAGATGTCGACTTGTTTCTCCCACGCTAATACTTCCCTCTTCAGTTGTTGCACGTATGTGATTAGGGATACGGCATCGCTCGTCGATGCTGCCTCTGTTGGAACACAGTCACATTAGGATGGGAATACTCAAAATTAACAAAAGACAATAATGACACCATGCTTTCTTTGAATATTACAGCAATCAAGGTATTAGGTTTAACAAAAACCTTCAGTTTATGTAAGCACCACATAAACTGAAGGTTATTGTTAAGTCAAAATCAAAATCGATAGCTAAGATTTTGATTGTGCTGATTCTTAGCTAAGAATCAGCACTTTTGAACGTCAAAATTTCACCACTTCCTAGTGCTTTAGCTGGGAAGAAGTGGCGCAACAAACTCCCCGGCAGAGGTAAAAAGCAAGTGTAATAAAAAAACGCTTTAATTTTTCCCACTGCATAGAAAAAGGGTTCTTATCGTAAAGAAAATGTTAAGGTTATTATGCGGCCAAGACGATTGCTTCCGTATTTATTCTTCAGTGGTTTTTTATCCTGAACAACTCAGTTTAATCTAAACTAAATCTTACCGATGGTCTGCTGTTCGAGCTGGCTGCGTGACTTGGCTAGCTGCGAGTGGAAGGTGACCATCTCTCCGCCGAGCAGATTCCCGAACTTGCCGAGCACTTCCTTGTGCCACGCGTCGTACTTCAGAGCTACTTTACTTTGTACTCGAGCGAAGTCGATGACTACCGGCCCGTATTCGCGACGAGTGTCCGAGGTGTCAAAGGTTGTGCGGGATTTCCTGGTGGGATAAGTAATGGAATTGAATGAAGGATGTGGAGATGTAAATAAGGAAAATAATCATAAAAAATAACTAGACAGCGACTTTTTCTGTTTTTTTTTATGGCTGTCTGTTTTGAAAATGTCTTACAAATCCAGGGAGTCTAAGCTCTAAGTCCGTTCACCAAGGACGCGCGACTGTCCCGCGTCTGTTGCGTTGCTAAAGTCGCCTGAATGTGAAAGCGGTCTGACTTCAGATGAAACTACGAACTTCGTGCTTAGAAAGATAAGTATGAGATAATTTACTCAGACACATTATAAGCAGTGAAGTAATAACTTACTTGATATCATTCAAGCATTTAATCCAGAGAGTGATGTCTTCACCTAGGCGGCCATACAAACTTTCAGGCTGCAGATCCCACAGAGCTTGGTAACTGTAAATAAAAGCACAATTTAAATACACATTCATTCAATATCATACTAAGTATCCCAATAAGGGCGAATGCAACCAAACTTTTAAAGTTACGTACTATATTTTATTTTAAGTTTTTTCATACAAAAAGTACAGAAACTGACAATTTTATTCCACAGATAAAATTGTAAAATGAAATTGTTAAATTTTAGTAAAATCAGGTCTCTTACCGTAGCCATTCGTCGACGTATTCGCGAACTTGCGATATCTTTTGTTCGATAGCGTCGTATGCGTTCTCCAAAGGATTGGATCCGGCGGGCAGCTTGGTCAACAAGTTTCTGTAGGTAGCCGTCTGAGCGCGAGCTACGCCTACTTGGTACCTGTGAACATAGAACATTTTGTGAACTAACAATACTGTGAGGTTTATCATATCTCAAAACTAGGAAATAAATGATTATGTAGTTCTCATAATGCCCCAACGATAAGACACCAAAATAGGAAAATTATAAATATAGAGACAGACACTCAATATTAATCTGCCTAGCCTATTCCCACCTATTATGTTGGGGTCGGCTTCCAGTCTAACCGGATACAGCTGATGACGAGTATTTTACAAGGCGACTGCCTATCTGACCGCCACAACCCAGTTATTGGGTAATACGATACCTCTAAGACTGGTTTTCAAATTTTCGCCGGGACCAACGGCTTGAAGTGCTTTCCGAAGCACGGAGGGGTCTCGGTATGTAAAGATGGTCAACCATCCACGGACCAACCGTGGCAAGTGTAGCTTGATCTGATCGATAGATCCATGCGGCTGTTACTACTTAGCCATGAGCCTTCACAAATAATTAACAAAACATGCAATAATACCTGGTGCTCTGTAAACGGTGTTGGCTGGTGACGATGGCTTGCCAGGCGAACATCTGTCGCATCAGTTGGAAGCGAGCCTCCTCCAAAGACGGGAAGAGGTACATTTGCTGGTTTGTGATGCGCACCTCGTGGACTACGCGAGCGATCTGGATATAACGACGTAAGAAGTAGAATAAAACTTGGAAACAATTGAGTATTTAAACTTTTGAACACAACGGTAAACATAAAAGTGCAACCGACGATGCGCGATTACATAAATGAATAAGTGAAGTCAAATATTATGTCAGTTCTAACATGAATATGAACGAATATATTGAATTGTACTCATCTTGTTAGAAATAAATCTATAATTTGCTAGTTTAAAGCTGTTATAGTATTTTTGTCTCATGAAGCGACGCGCATCTTACTTGTGGTTTCCAATTGTACAAACACGCTCAAACACGCTGTGAATGTCTGTGTAAGCCCAGTAGCTCTAGGTACATGGCGAAGTCAGAAGTGTGTGTGTGTGTGTTATGTGCTGACTTTACTCGTATTCACGCACAAATTCGCAGCGTGTTTGTACACTTGGTTACCACAAGAACAATGCGCGTCGGTATGTGAGATAAAAATCCTGAATCTCGTAGTGGATACAATTTAACGATTATCCATATAAAAAAAAAAACATGTAAATTAGCAGTTAACTACTAATTAAAATCAGTATAATAATGCTGAAACGTTGCAATCTGTTTAATACTTGCCTGAGGTTCTCCTCCAGGTTTGTGGGTGGGCTCAGTGGGAGAGTAGGTGTCCATGGATAGATCCAATTCATGGCTCTTGCCGAGTAGGGCCGATGTCCACGCTTCAACACCGGCTTGTAGACGAGCGGCCAAGCTCTTTTCAACCTGGGAAAACATAAAGATGTATTAATTACACGGAAGTAAAGAGTTCAAGCATCTCTTTTATATATTTTAATTATCTAAGTAGTTTATTGAAAGTTTGATTGTTTTCGCACTGAGTGCAAAATCGCTGCGCAAATACAATGTGCAAGTGGCGACGATGCGGCATCAACGGCTATATTCTAGAAATGCCTACGCTACCAGCATTAGGCATCTATAAGGGTTATAAAGTATGTCCATTATTTGTCAACAAACCTCTTCATCAAGGCGCTGCACCCACAGATGCAAGTTGCTGTACTGCCTGAGTGACAGGTCATCAATGGCCCTCTGCAGCCTGCTTAGAATATCCGCCAGGCTGACAGCCGAGTATGGACACGTTTCTAAGGAGCGAGCATCCACTGATATCTGTTCTTCAACCGCTAGTAAGTCTTCAACCTGTTGGGAATGACAGCAAAGTTAGTTTATGGGCATGGCGTTTACCTGACATAGAAAGGTGATTAGAAAATCGGGATTGATAGAAGTCACTTCGAAATGACAATGTGAGTTATTTTGGGCTATGTATTGAACAAAAAACAAATAAATGAAAAAATATACTTAAAATGTATAACTATTTTTCTCTGATCGATTTTCATTATTTTTTAACAATATTATTAAATGTCGACAATTTATCTAGCAAGACCTACATCGTTGGCAGATAAAATTGATAATTATGTCTCTGAAAAAGAAAACCAGAAAGATTGGAATAATAATACTAACCTTCTCTTGGAACAGAAGCACAACTTCGCTAAGTTTCTGAACGTACGGGTCTAGTTTGTACGACTCCCACACAAGAGCCATTCCTTCCGACACTTGATTCAGCACATCACGACGAAGACCAGCCACGAGTGGAATGATGGACGCCTTGTCACGAATCTGAAGGTGTTCCAAACATATAGAATGGCAGAAAGAGAAAGTATAACTAGAGGGAGAGGCAAGGTTTTGGATAAAATAAACGGATAACTTAAATACTACATGAAAGAAAATAAAGCGACATCGACATCAGACACAAATATATTGAAAGCTAAGGGTTTTTGTTTCAGGAAACTATGCACTGTAGAACTGTTTACTGTGGAAGGTGCAATATTTCTGGGTAAATATTCTAATACAAATTGAGACGGCAGATGAAACATTGCATTTACATATATGAAACAAGAATTTCTTCCTCTCTTTTAAAGGACGTGTTGTGCTATCATTGTTTAATGGCAGTTGATTCTATCTTCTAAAATTTGTTTTTAATTGGTGTCATGTACATGTTTGAATCTCCATCAAGATTTCCATTATCTTTTTACACACGTAGTTTCTTGAAACAAATCTAGTCTAGGTCTAAAAAATAAATAACAAAAATCATAGTGAGTAGAAGTGTTTCTAAATATGATAAAACAATAAAACATCGACATTACATCATGCAGCCTATAAATTCGTAAACTACCTTTGTATGATTCCTATTATTTAGCTGCACAAATGAAAACGCACCCGTGTTAGTGTTGTCACATACACGCATATACAACATCTAAAATTTAAATTAATTTTGGGCCCATTTGCACCACTAATCACTAAACAATGCTTAACGTATAAAAACATATTTCTGTCTCTGTTTAATGATTGACAGAAATAGACCGATGTTTTAAATTCGCTGATTGAGTGATTTGTGGTGCACTCGGGCATTGTGTTGAATTGTAAGAAAAGTTGAGTGTTTGTGCGAATCGTGTTATGTTTATAGTGCTAGAAATCTGTGAATTCACACTGTTAGTTTCAAAGTGTTTTTGATACTTTACCTTTTCCAAAGTGCGTTCGTATGTGCGCACGCTTTCGATAAGGGAAATCGCGAAGGGGTACAGTTGGTTTGCTTGGTGAGCCTTGTTCACTATGGCTAACGGTACTCTGTGGAAGAAAGTGTCACAATCATTTGTTGATGTCCAGACGCCAGCACGTGAGGCTACTCGAAACTGTCAAATTTTCCCAATCACTTTGAACCTTATGCTTTAGCGATAACGTTGAAAATCTATTAAAGAAATTTGACAGATTGTAGTTGATGTGCTGGCGTCTGTACTATAGGTACACCTCTGCCTAACCCTTCGGGGAATACAGGTGTGATGTCACTATATTTGTTGATTACTTTATAGTCGGCGACCTATTATTAAAATAACTAGAGGGCAGTATAGTCAAGGAAGTATTACAAAATATATGGAACTCCAGCAAATCCAATATCTTTTGAAAGTCAAGTTGAGAGGATAACCTCTCAACTGTGGGAAAATCAATATGTCATTAGGTTTGAATTTGAATGATAGGGGTTTGGATTTTTATGAGTATTTTAAATTACCTGATATAACTGAAATGACAAACAATCTAATTAGAAGAAACCAACCAAAATAAGAAAGAGGGTATTTAATACATCTTTTTACAAATTCCTATATATACAGTAAATACAAAGGTACATACCTGAATCCAAGGTTCTTCAAGTTTCGCACTTCCTTATACAGGGTGATAATCTCAGGCAAGAAGTTTACTTTCAGCTTCAGTATGGTACCAGTTTTGCTGGAGCGAGCGCGGACCGACTCTATGGCGAAAATGCGACCAGACACGCCTAGGTTACGTTGTTGGACCTACAATAGAAAAAAATTAAGAAAATATTGTAGATAATTTTACATTATACTATATTATGTTGTTGTAAATCACGAGCGTGCATCAATCATTGCAATTTAAACCTTATGCCAATGACACACGACTCAAATGACGCGCGCTAGTTGCAAATTACTATAGTTTATTTTACCTTGCGAGCCCAGTCATCAAAGACTTCTTGGGTGTCCAATTTAAGGCGGAAACTGTCACCATCTGCTTTCAGTTTTTGACCTTCAATATGGTTCTCCCATCCTTTTCCTGGTGGGAAGAAACAAATGATTGAGCAAACAGATTCCATTTTCTAATTATAATAAAACCTTCGCCAATGGTATGAAGTTCTTACCGAGTACATCCTCGACTCTCTTCAAATAAGCAGTGAGTTGGTGGTCGATCTGCTTAGCCCAAATGATGGAACCGGCCACTGGGGGCAGATCTCGCACTAAGGATAGGCGACTGCATTTCGATTGAGGATATTGTACCTGAATAAATGAACATGTAAGTTTTAGTGAGTCTTAATTGATTATGTAATGATAGAAACATTATAGTAATATTTGATTTCCAATCACTGGGCATGAGTCCCCACAAAATTTGAGATGGCGGGAAAAAAAAATACCTGGAAGAACTTAAGGGAGGTTTCAGCAGCAGTAGGATAGTACAGACTATAAAAAGGTAGCCTCTCCGGCAAATATTGCTGGTTCTTTTATTTTCTCAATTTGTACTTAGCTAAACTAGATTAATTTTCATTTACTTTCAATTCAACAATCTTCTGAAAATTACCTTGAACTTCTCATGCAAAGCCTCGATATCGTCCTTCACTCTCTGTATCAGCTGTGTTTGGTATTCTCGAATAGCTCCTCGGATGTGCGGGCGCACGAACAGGGCGTTGAATCGGGAAAAGATGCGGAACATTTCGTTGGCGTTCTTGGCTGTTCCGAGCTGGTCACGGAGGTGAGCTGTGATGCGGGTCTCCACACGATCTAATCAAATAAATATGTGTAGGAAGTTAAGCAAATGATAAGGCTAAAGTCCGTTCGCGAAGCAGAAAACACTTCGTACAATGGCCCCTCATAACTTAAATCTATGGCTCGCGCACAAATGTATTGCACATTATAAGGACCGTCCTTACAGCGAGCGCGACGGCAATCATTGTACTTACAATAATTGTACATTGACGGGGTCATTGTACGAAATTCGATCTGTTTTGAGACCGGACTTTATTATATAATTTTTTTTATAGAGATTAGGACTTATCTGTGATCAGCAGACGTGTTAGCATGTTTATTTGCTTTTAATTTTAATATCTTTGTATGACGGTATACAACCAAATCTAGTCGTGCAAACACTCCTTATTTATTCTGGAAGCGCAGTAAATGTTGAAAAACTATAACGTAGTGTTATATAACTTACCGATTCTATCTTCATAGCGACGAACAGCCGCCTCCCAAGCGTCGCATCCCTCGCGAGAAATATCCAGACAGTCAACTTCCTTCACATTCTCATATGCGAGGTTCACCTAAACACAAATAAAAAGTAAAGTTAACAATTGAACATGGCTGAAACAAATTAATACAACCCCACTCTTTCATAGAAAGAGGGCTTAAGTCCCAGTAGCGGGAACATTATTAGTTGAATATGTATAAAGTACGAACTACTTCAATAGCATAGTCTTTTTCCAACTATCTTGAAGTCGGCTTTCAGTCTAACTGGCTGCAGCTGAATATCTGAATTTTACATGCATGGGGCAACACAATACCCTTGGAAAGACTGGTTGTCAGACTTGTGTTGCTTGAACTTGAAGATCGACCCGTGCAGCTGTTATTATTTAGCCACGAGCCTGTCGTACCAACTACTTACGTGGGCGTTAATATAGCTCAACAAGGATTATAAGGAGACTGTCACCCCATTATAAGTGACAGAGATCTTCTACAAAGATTAACTATAATAGATGTTTCATATTTACGCCCGGGTATAGCACAGGTGTAGATGGTTACATGTTACATTACCTCTGCAATAGCATTGGCATCAGCAGCATCCATGGGTAGTGAATGTGGCTGGGCGGGCTCACCGCCAGCGCCTGTGTCAGCTGCCACTGTAGCGCGAGGGCGAAGTACCTTTACACAGAAAATATTATATTGTAAATAATGAATTTGTTTCAATATAACAATAACAACAAGGTGTAGGAGTTAACACAATAAATTCTAATATTTTAAGGCACATCCATATACCGACGTGTAAACTTTTACACGTCGATTCCGATATCCTATTTACAGAATAAACAATTTCATTACATTTGGTCAACAATTTTATTTCAACACTTTTCTTTAGAAAGTCGTAATACTTAACCAAATAACCTGTGAATCTGGGAACAATTTATAAAATGGTTTACTATATCGAATATTGATAGTCCAATGTGATAGTGAGAATAATCTTATTTTTCAGCATCATCTTCTTTCTACTGTGGATTGATGGTCTAAAAAGTTGGCCAAGTGTGACTTACCCTAAGCATGACAGTGCGTAGTTGTTCATGGTGTCTGCGGAACCGGCGCATATGTTCCATGCGAGCCTGCAGTCGCTTGTGTGACGGCGACACACGCCACACCATCTTCAGGTGCTCGTCACGCTTCTTCTTTACGATGTCACTACAAATATTTGCGTTGATAAAGAAGAGTTATGGCTCGGAAATGTCATATCGGTTTTAGCGTACAACTAAAATCTGCGCTTCAAAAAGGTGCGTATTTGAAAATTATGCAAAACTAGACAGAAAACGTTAGATTAATGAACAATAACAACACATTAAATATATACTACGGTATATTTCAAAGTATCTTACCGCAACAAACCCTGCAGTTTTTCGTATTCATCATCCCAGCATGAGAAAACTTCGAAACACTGAGTCATCACACGTTCAAAGTCTTCGAAAGGAATGTGCATCAAACGGCGAGTTCCCAGCACCTACACAAAAGCATTAAAAATAGTCATCAGATTATGAAAAGCAGTCTTGGTTCTGAGCTGCCTTCAAGAAACAAATGATAGGAATTCAACATGTCTATAAAGTATTATTTTACCTTAAGGAGTTGTTGACCAAGGTCGCGCGAGATAGCCTCGACCAGCCTTAAACCACGCTGTATGGGGTATTTGGTTGAACGAATCTTTCGCAGATGGGAGAAAATCTGTTGCACCGCTAACCTGTTTAATAAAAAATAACACGTTAAAATAATATTAGACATATTTTATTGCTAACGGCATAAGCATAATCATAATCAGCATATAATGTTTCCATTGCTGGGACCCAGGCCTCCTCTCGGTGCTAGGGAGTGGGCCGTAATCTACCACAAGGGTCCAGTGCGGTTTGGTAGATGTGTGTCTTCGAATTTTTGGTTCTAGGACATGCCGGTTTCTTCACGGTGTTTTCCTTCACCGTTTTGAGAGCAGTGGTGATAAAATTATTTAACAAATTAACCCACATGTAGTATTTCTCTTACCTAATCCTTTCAAGCTCAGTAGCACTAAGTAGATCATTGATAGGAAAGTCTTTCATGAGAGGGTTGTAGTCGGAGACAGTTGCAAGTGCTTGCTTCAGTCCAGTGTCGGTGTCAAAAGATACAGTTGCATGGAACCGCTTGCCATACTTCAGAATCTCCAATGTTAGGGCAACCTAGAAGAAAAGCATAGTCATCGTCATCAACTGCCTAGCCTTTTCCCAACTATATTAGGGTTGCCTTCCAGTCTAACCGGATGCAGCTGAATACCAGTATTTTACATGGAGCAACTGCTTATCTGACCTCCACAACCCAGTAACTGGGTAATAAATAAAAGCATAGAATTATATACAATAAGGTTTGATGTGAGTCACTGTGCATACAATTTTAATATCATGGATTCATAGATATGCTAATGCATGAATATGACATTTACATAAACCTATTATGGAACAAATGATGTAAGAATCATATTCCATCAAATGGAATACAAAGTGAATATGCTAATGCAATACATAGTGGAACCAAAGCTAGGAAAAAAAAATTAAACAAACCTCAATGCTTTCCCTCTTCTCCTGGATGCGATGGAGGGCTCTCTCCAGGTTGAGCCAAAAAGAGATTTCTTGGAGGGCTGTGCCGTTTGACGGGTCGCGATCTAACTTGGTGACCTAGATAAAAAGAACTTGTTATATTACTGTCAGTACTTAAATATATAACATTAAAAATAAAAACTAAGTTGGTTTAACAAACCTTTTGTATTTCTTTGATCCAGCGGTTAACTCCATTCTGCAGTTGATTCAGGAATGTTGAGTCTTCTACTTTATCGCCGAAGTCGGCAACGCGAGGTTTGCGCCCTTCATCAGCAGCTCTGATAGAAAATAAACATAAATCATGTCGGATTCGGCCAAGACATCAGAAGTAAAACTAATACATAAATTTATTTCAATCGAACAATCAGTTATCTTAAATCTTTAAAATATAGAAATTAAATTAATTAATTGTTAAATAACTAATAATGACATTGAGGGCGGTCACATAGGGCAGTACTGACTGTCAGGGACAGTGGTCCATGCACCCACCGCAATAAGGACAGTACTAGTTGTCAGAGACAGCGTTCCACATCCAATAATCGGGCAGTACTGACTGTCGAGAGACAGTGGTCCGTGCACCAAGACGCATCCATTGACAGATGACTTGTGAATGATAAAATATTTGTACCAATGTCCAGATTTCCAGTTTAAAAAGATTTATTTGCTCAGTAATTTAATTCAAAGTACAGTAAGAAAAGCACACAAACCAGCCAAGTGCGAGCCGGACTCACACACAAAGGGTCCTGCACCACAGGGCAAATTATGGCGAAAAAACATGTTTCTTGTATGGACAGCTCCTTTAATTTTTAACTTTATTTTATTTTTAATATTTGTTGTTATTGTAGCAATAGAAATTTAAATGTGTACATATTATGGTTCATGAGATATAGCTGATTGACAGATAGACGGATGGTCAGCAGAGGCTTAGTAATAGGGTTCCGTTGGCACCCTTTGGGTACTGAGTCCAAAAAGAAAGCAAAACCAAGACCTATGAAAGTCATTTTTTATCAAGAAAGATATTAAAGCTCTTGCCTTTTAATCACAGCTGCTACCAGAGGATGGACAGGCAGAGTAATCTCAGGGATGTCAATGTTCTGCTGAAGGTGAAGCAGTCCCATCTCCAGCTCAGCAATCTTCTTCTCCACCGATGGTGCCATTTTGTCTCCATCCCTGCAAAACATAAGTGTTTTACTTGGAGCTTACTACATTGATACTAGTAATAGTATATAAGAAATCCTTTTACAGTAAAATCTTTATAGGTTTTATGGATACACATGAAGTGGGTTAAAAAATATGTTGTTATAAAATATTTTAATTTGGTTTTTAGGTTTAAAAATATACTAGAGCTATAAATGGCGGTATAGTATATAGTTTTAATCTCTGATTTCAGTTAATTATTGACTGACATCATCATTCATTCATGAAGCCATAAAATAAATACACTTGATACTAAAATATTATCCCCTTACCTGTCTGCTCTACCACTCTCTTTCACATAACTCTTGAAGAAAGGAGCCATAGTTTTGCTGATGAAAGCATGCAGGGTCTCATAGGGGGAGCCATCAGACAAGTTGATGAGTCGCAGCTGACTGTGGATGGACTTGTCAGCTTCAATGACAGCACCACGCTTGATGCAGACGAAGGCTGCCACTCGTGACGATGAGAAGACCACCTAGATATAATAAATATTTGCTATTATTAACCAGAAAAAATAGTTTGTAATTGTAGTAAAAGTAATATTTGTAGGGTATATTAATGTGTAGCCTATTTTGTCACTTACCTCATTGCTGATCTGGTAAGTAACAGCTTCTTTCTCCTCTTCGCCTTCAGTTGGTTGTTCACTGTCATCTTCTAAACATTTGGAAAACAAAATTTATTGATTAAAATTGTAGTTGTATTATGTTAACAAAATTATGAAACTAAGAAGAAATTATAAAAAAATTATTAAACTAGGAACAGACACACAATATTAAACTTTGCACATTTTAATCTATCAAAATGTGCAATGCTGTATGATCTCATAATGCAGCAATGCAGCTAGAAAGTTGATAATTGAAAAAAAAAACGGGTGGATGTAGCATACCTTTGGAAGAAAATCTTTGCACGTACAACGAAGACACCTGAGGGTCTGAGAAGAACTTCCTGATGCAATCTTGGTTCACTTTGTCGTCTAACGCAGCATTTAACGCCGGTGGAACGATATCATCTTCGGGCAAAAGTACCGTTGCGGCTCTGCGCAAGTAGTTTGCAAAGTCTTGGAAGTCGACCACGACGACATTTTGCGACTCAGGTGAATTCTCACTTCCATCCAGAGAATCTCCCATGATGTTTCAGGGAGATTCTAATATTTCTATGGGAATCAATAAACTTTTTTGGAAAACAGCCGCAAGTTGTTGCAGTAGAGCAGCCGTCAATTGACAAGTGATGACGCATCGACGAGGGTGGCAAGCATAAAAATAGTTGACAGCTGATTAAAATTCGTGTTTTATTTATTTTTTATTGAGATCGTATCTTTATCTACAGGTTTGGATATGTTTATAAAAAATGATGAAATTCGATAAAGCTCGTTTATATTCAGCACGAGTTTAGACTACATTATTTGTTTGTGATATTTTCTTTCTGGCAATGTTGGTTATTGAACGTTCGGATACGGTGTACACCATAGATATAGAATTCCGTAGATTGGTAATGTCAACAATCAAACGAGACCAAAAACCATTGATCTAAGTATATTTTGTTTGTTACAATAAGTACTTAAATATAATCTATTTTTCTAAGATTATGCATTTGTATGAAGCTACCTATCTTAGCTGTCGATATCAACAAAAATTAGGCTATCGCATCACTAAAAAATGAGGTTATAACTCCTTCGTATTTCTCTATTTGTTATTTCTTAAATACGGTGGTTTTAGGCATGCTAATTCATCTAAATCGTAAGTATAATAATGTTCTCATCATATTTTGCTTATAGCCGGCTTATTAGTGCATTGTTAATGCAGAAATAACGATTAAAACACATTGTAAACTTACTGGTGAAACGAGTAATCCTGGGGGTTTTTCTTTTTGGAAGATTCACATCCTGGTACTGCACAAGAAATCATCGTATTATGGTTATTTAATCACAGGTTATCACTCTAGTTCGCTTAAATAATTGCCGAAACGCTCACGTAAACAGTCACCGGGGCCGGTATGGGCCGGTAGCAAATACGTGTTTGGCCCTGTTAACAGCGTCACTTTCTCTCTCTTTCTAACACAGCAAAGTTCCGTTAAAGCGGGAGCTCTCATTCACTCTCATGCCCAATCTACGGAATTCTATATCTATGGTGTACACCATGTGTACACACGACTACACATCAAGCTATACCAAGCTATACATTTCCAGTTTGTGTTGACCTCGCATTGTATAGGTTTTTCATACAATCCGAAGTCAGCTTATATACTGATTATGTATAACTTGATGTGTAGCCGTGTGTACAAAAAAACTAGAGGTGCTAGGCTTAGTATTATAGTAGGACGTACTGCCTGGTAGTGCATAAAATAAACATAACACCTTATTCATTTCAATCAAGATCTAACAGCGAGTTGAGTCCATTATGATAATCCGGGGTTACTTTCTTACTTTAGTATTGCTTGAAGTTTACGTACTCCACAATTTCCTAGTCCACTGCCACCTACAACAATCTTTTGGTGCATGATTGACATTAACAAGGGGCACTGTTGGTAAACATTTGTGTAAAATTGTTTGGGAAATGTGAAAAAGCGGACAAGTGCAAAGTTCTGCCCGGCTGCCCGCGGCTTCATTCAAATGATACAGGCCGTACATTTCCAATGTCCTCCAGCCCGAACTTAAAATTGTAAATCAAAAACATGTTCTACATTCCAAATGCAAATATAAGTTTGATGCACAATATTAAGAGATTTACCATGTTATTTTAAGAACTCAGACTTCTTAAAGGTTTTCTAATCTATGACTACTTTCCCCCGAAAAGTGATCTCCAAATTCAAAATGCATTTGTTTTCTTTACCTACACGTCCGTGTTTGAGTCACCGAAATTCATACTTCAATCTCACTGAAAATAAGCTTGAATTTAGTTCTAAAGATCTTCCTACCTATTTTAATTCTGGCTTTTTGCTGATTGTTGTATTTCATAGTTACCTACATACAGACCATTTGTGACATTCAAATTTTATATAAAATATTATTTATGATGATGAGACAGAAACAGCTTTTCGAGAAGAACTTATCCTTTCGGTTATCTACGCAAAATTTTTAATATTATGACCGAGCTATAAGTCTCTTCAAACCAGGTATTAGTAGATATAATATAATCAAAATGTCGTCAGTTAGTCAAATAAAGTTTTTAATTGGTCCAGTAGATTCGGAGCCAATTGGCTCTGTGACAGATGGATAGATAGACAGATACGAGTGATCCTATAATGGACGGCGGGTTCCGGTTTATCATTAATAATAAAGACATTTTCCAGAGCGATAGAGCGTCCGATATCTTATTACGGTGAGCTTGTAAACTGACGAAATGCTCCTCGAATCACTACCTTTATGACTTGAGCTACCGATATTCACCTTCTTGTACCTAACATTCTGACTAAAAAATAGATAAAATAAAATGAGTTATAAATCTCAGTACGTAAAGTTGCGATTCCCTTCTCGGAATTTAAAAAGCTGTGTGGACTGATATAGGCAGATTTTTTGTCGACTGTGATGGATAAAGCGAAGGAGACGCGGACGACTTGATTGAAAATGCTGTTAAAGGGAACAGGTACTTTTAGGGGTTTTTGAAAGTCTTCAAGGAATACCTATAGGTAGATAGGTACTGCTTGATCCAGAGTCCAGATAATCTATCGAATCTTTGTTTATCATTCAAAGGGGTTTCAAACCTTCGTGGCATATCCCACCTGTCGCTATTTTTATTTCTTTTTAAGTTTCTGCGCAGGATGCAAACATAAAACAGAAATGCAAGATCAACATAAACTCTTGTTATATTTTGGACCACCCTGATTTTAGGACCCAAATTGTATGGTACCCTAAAGTGTCACGTTTCCGATAGATTTGAAGGTAAAGATCGCCATACGAGAACTAAGAAAATCATACCTAGGTACCTACTATTCATCGTGCGCGGATACTTAAGAAACCGGCCAAGTGCGAGTCCGACTCGCACACGAAGGTTTCCGTACCACCGTATATATATTTAACACTACATATATCTATAAAAAAATCACGTTTTTTGTATGGGAGCCCCCTTTAAATATTTATTTTATTCTGTTTTTAGTATTTGTTGTTATAGCGGCAACAGAAATACATCATCTGTGAAAATTTCAACTGTCTAGCTATCACGGTTCATGAGATACAGCCTGGTGACAGACAGACAGACGGACAGTGGAGTCTTAGTAATAGGGTCCCGTTTTTACCCTTTGGGTACGGAACCCTAAAAATACAACAAAATGGCGGCGGGTTGATATGCCAGCTTCCAAAGAAAAATGTTCGAACCCCTTTCTTTCTCCCAAAAAATAATGACCTAAAAGCTTACATTAATAATTAGGACCATTATGCATTTCTCCCATTTCCTGCAACTTGCATAGGCACTGAATATATTAGCTATTCATGTTTAAAAAGTGTTAAAACTAGCTCTGCACAACGATCGCTTGAAAAGCACCTAAGTTTAAAAACCTAATTTGTTAAAAATGTTCTCTATTGCTCTTCCAGAGTCCCATCTCGTTTCACAATTTTATAAATGTATGTAACTACATAAACTAGAAAAAATACCTACTCGTTTTATTCGGTTAATTCTATTACAAAATAAACACACAGCAACTTTTACGAGGGAATTTTTATTCCGTAGGTGCTTAATTACTTTAAAAGCAAAACGTACAAAATGATACTCAACGTAAGTGGGAAAAGAGAATCTATTTCGAATTGCCCATTCAGTGTTACTAGAGTTGAAATTGATTCGAAAGTTTCGTATGTACCTATACCAGCTACTGTTAAGTTTTCTTTCTGTAGCGATCCTATTTTCGCTTGTTCCCAAGTTTACGAAGAAAGGGTGAAACGTTTTCGTGTGGTAATTTGTCGCTAAAATCCTTATTTATTGCAACAGAGAAGTTGGATCGGCCCCGGGGGCAAATTCGCAAAGTTTGCTACTTTAACTTCGCTTCACCGAGTACCGACACCTTGAGCACATATTGAGGTTGAATCCTTGTTTCCATGTTTCAATAGAATTATTGAGGATTACTTTAATACTGTTTTATTTTCCATACCTCAGGCGTTAAAGTTTATTTCCATTCATGAAGCGTCTAAGTACCTACTTATATTATTAAAAACATCTTAGAATTTATTAAAAAAGTAGGTAATCAAAGTAGGAACAATAGGCAGCACGTCGGTAGTAACACTTTGTTATGGAGTTTCAATAGATTACGAGTAACTATTGACTGCGGCTATAAATAGGTAGGTCGGTAGAGTCCGTTGTGTGTTGTTCATTCAACGCTATGTGGACTCCGTTTACAAAAATATTATGACCCTTTAAGTATATATATAGATAGTGCCATGCACGAAGACGCTCCCGCTCTTCTTACTAATCGCTAGTGGTTATCGCTAGTTAATTCCGCTAGTGTTTTAGTTTTTTGATACACACTAATTAGCCACTAATAAGTAATTACTGTGTATCGACAAAACTAAAATACTAGCGGAATGTTGCACACTTGTAGGTACTGTAAGCGATTAGGAAGAAGATTGGGGCGCGTCTTCGTGGATGGCGGTAGGTATCTATACTTACTAAAACTGTGGCAATTTTATAGGTACAACTCTGCCTGACCTTTTGTAGGTTACAGGTGTGATGTTATGTTTATGTTATGCTTAAAATGTTATGCTTTATGCTATGCTTATTTTATATTATTGAACAGAGAGAAGTGGAAAGAGAGTAGGGAGGCCTTTGCCCTGCAGTGGGACTTCACAGGCTACCTAATAATAATAAACAAAATTATGACTGTTTTTCTTCACCGTTGAAGGAAAATACCATGAACAACACAGGAAACCGGCATGTCCTCGAACTTACAAAATTCGAAGACATGTGTGAACCACCAACCCGCACTGGGCCCGCGTGGTGGATTACGGCCCGATCCCTCTCTCAGAGAAAGGCTCTGTCCCAACAGTGGGAACGTTATAGGATGGTTATGTATTAGAACTGTCGGTGTACTACAACCAGTAGCTGTCCCTTTAACCTATTAAGGAACGCGAACGTGACGGCTATATTAATTGTAGCGAATATCGAGTAAGATCTGCTGTAGACGTAAACGTATGCTAAATATAGAATTAGAAGGAAAGCTAAATTCGGGTGATACCTAACACCCGCTGCTTAATTACGCAAGCCGAATTCCGGGAAGAGACTAAAATAAACAAAACAACTACCTACCTTAAAACTACCACCTTACTCGTAAACATCTTTTAACAATGGAATTTTATTTGGAAAGTGAGTAGTTTTTTGGTTAAACGAGAATCAAACCCAAACTCAAAGCATTTATTTCAATTAATCCATTTATGGGCAATTTTGAATTGTCAAGAAGTCGGTCAGTCAGAAAATATGAAGCTAGTTGCTAATGCTAATTAAAGTATGGAGTTGAGGCCCATTTTTGGCTTTATAGAAATTCATTGTAACTTAATAGGTTTTAAAGTTCGTGCTAACTAGTGTTAGATAAGGCCACAGACACGAAGTCAGCGGCGGCGGCGGCGCGGGGAGCTGCACGGCGACGCAGACCGCTCTCGAATCCAGCGGGCAGATCGCGCGGCGCTAGAGCGGCGTAGTGTTGCGTTATGAGAAAGAGAGAGAAAAACACTACGTCAATGCAGACGCGCGGGCACCGCTAGACTAGTGCGCACCGCTTGTACGCCGCTCGCCGCGCCGTGACGCCGCCGTACCGCCGCCGCCGCCGCTGACTTCGTGTCCGCGCCCTAATACAATTATTTTGGCGCAAATACTATCCTTCATGCTTTTCTTTATTCACCAGCTGACCTTAGCTCTGGCATGCGGTGAACAAACAAGTTGTTGCTGTTTATACGTACTTTTTGCTGTAACTTGTACTTCTTGTGCCCGGTTGATGGTAACAGGCTCGCGCCCTATTACATGGGAGTTGGGATTTACACATAACTGGCGAAATGTTGGTGTAGGTACTATAGATACTGCCTAATCCTTCGGGGATTACAGGCGTGATGGTACGAGTATGTATGTATGTAGGACTTCTATGTTCATTCGGGATTGCAATAGGCTCATATCGTACCAAACTTTTACATTGAAAAATACCCTCTATTGTATTGTTGTATGGCAACTCTTACACAATTCCATTGTTACAGTGGGTTATCGCACTATTCATAGTTGCGGTCAAACAATGCGGACATCAACTCTGTTCAATACAGAATCAATGGTACCTTATTTTAGTGTTTAGAACAAACTTCGCTGCGTTGCGGTGGAATCGATTTCAAAATGGAATCACTGCACATACTTTGACGGATTTGGAGCATTGTAATACTTTGAAATGGTAAGTTTTGTTTGTAGGTATTGGTTCTGAATAATGGTTTACTAATACTAAGGTAAATATATTATTGTAAGTATTCGATTTTGTTAGGTTAGTAATTAGCATCATTCTGTTGGCCGTCAGTGGATTTTATCTTCTTTTACAACTATAACTTCCAAGCACTGCCTATTGTCTAATGTTATGCCAGTTGTAAGTTACTGCTACGCCGCGCCTACGCAAAGCTGCTACGAGTTTGATCACAAGTTCCACGCACTGCCTAATGCTACGCGTAGCTATACCCACCATAACTCACTGCTACGCCGTGCCTACGCAATGCAGCTACGAGTATGATCACGAGTTCTACGAAATGCGTAATGCTACGCGTAGGTACGTCGGCGTGAGTCACTGTTACACTGCGCCTACGCAAAACTGCTACGAGTTTGATTACGAATACAAAGTAATTATCTTCAATTTAATTACTGTGGCCACTGCACGAGTGTCTAATCATTTTCTAATAGCTCTTCTAACACTTCCATGGATAGGTAGCTCTCACTTGCACCCCTTCTCAGTTATGAATAATTTCACAATAGTTATGCATTCAGTAATTAGACGAGTGATAAAGTGCAACGTGACTGAAATAGCTGATACACTGACATAGACGACGTCTATCAGCATTAGTAGTTTCAGACATCGTGTCACGTCTCTGGTTATTATTAGTTTAGTAATAAATTATCCATCTGCTAGAAGATACTGCTGTGGTATTTCTATGTGTTCGTAAGAATATGGTTCGTAAACTTAAATATTGTTATGGCGGTACTCGGTAAGTGATTAAGTTAAAGTTCGAGACCGTGGTTGTCCTATAAAGGCGGACACATGTGTACGCTTTCTGCTAATAATGTCTTACCCCGTTATTAATAAACGTTGCTTAAAGTTAAGTAGTGATTAGAGACTGTTTAACCATACATTTTTGACGTTTTAAGTCTGGCATAACTTTACAACAAGTTTATTAATAAGGGGGTATGTGTATAGGTAATAGGTATGTTATCCTGCGTTCTTTTTCTGCGTTGTTATATAGCGTTCTTTGTAGCGGTGTTAAGGGTACCCATAATTAGCACAGCAGATGATGTCTACGGCTTGAAATAAATAATGAGGAGATCTTGTAAAAGGATACCCTCCTTTAACAAGATCTCCTCATTATTCGTTTACGTAATAGGAAAGTCATAATTTTATTTATTACATTTTTTTATCTGATGATGTAGGTATTGTTCCCGATATTTTTTCACGCTACTCCTAAAAAGAAAACATTACAAATAAAACATTTCATGTCGCAGAGTATTCCTAGAGCAAGTGACTCTGCAAGCTTGAGCGCACTTGCGCTATTCAGTAATTACATTTAGCGCTCGCATATGTAATTCAGCTCATAAAATGAAGCGCGCTGCTTTGTGTAAAAATATGGTACTAACTATTTTTGATGCTACGGTCAAAAATGAATTCGCCAAACAAAGTGAAAACAGTACTTTGATGAGAATTTTTGGTTATAAAAGGCTTTTGTTGCTGTAGATAGTCCAATTTCGAAAAGTATGAACTGGATTTATTTTGTCTTGTTTGTGAGATAGCGGAGAGTTGTTTACTTATAAAGCAGTTTTTAAGTCCAGGTGCTACAGTTATATTGTAATTACTCGTATTTTAAGTTAATGAAGACGTTTTTTACTAACAATACTCGATAACTCAGTCACGCTCAAAGTAATAATGTGTACGATTTTCGATGACATTCGACGCAGTAGATCACGTCCTGGATTATCTCATAAAATACTTGGTAAGTAGGTATACTTACCAAGTATTTTATGAGATAGTCCAATGAATTAGTTCCTTGAATTAGTTCCCCTAGCATGCAAGTGAATCCATAAGTAACAGCAATAGCTATTCTTTAATACAGGGTGGGCCAAAAGGTTTTGCAAATAGCAAAACTGAATATCTCGAAAACCGTTTGACAGAAGGGCGCGCGGTTGGCGGGAAAATATGCGTCACTTAATGCAATTTACTCACGATGAAGCGGTTCACGGAACAATAGCGTGCTTTTCGTTTTTTTTTTTTTTACAAAGCAACGGTTCCTACGTTACTGTACGACGCCTGTTTAGAATTGAACACGGATTACGCCGTGTAAGTGAGTGTCCAAGTGTTAATTTAATCAAAGCTTGGATCGAGAAGTTCGGGCAAACTGGTTTCACAACGAATATTAAACAAACAGGGCGACCACGTTCAAGAAGAAGCAATGAAAACATTCAGCTGGTTGAAATTTCCGTAAGGAACGATCCAGAATCATCTACGCGTTAGAGTTCGGCGGTTCTGACAATACTTAGAACTAGTCTGTGGCAAATTTTGTATCTGGACCTTAAACTGCACCCATACAGGCTTCAAATTGTGCAGGAGATGAAACCAAAAGATTACAAACATGCCATACGTCAAACGTGACTATACTGGTAGTCAAAGAAATGTTTCCGAACAAACTGATTTCTCCCAGAGGTGATATCCCATGGTCTCCGAGGAACCCAGACCTTACACTTTGTGATTTTTTCTTGTGGGGATACCTGAAAAGTCGAGTCTACCATAATAAACCGACGACAATATCAAAATTAACACAAAACATCCATGAGGGGATAGTCGCGATTCCCCGTAGCATGTGTCAGCGAGTTTTCCAAAATTTGCGTAGCCGATTGCAGGAGTGCCAATGACGAGACGGAGCACATGTCGACGATGTTATTTTTAAGAAATAAATTGCATTAGATGTTTGTTACGTTGAATAAATTATCAACAAAGTAACACTTGTACTTTTATTTTTATTCATGTTTCAAAAGTGCAAAACTTTTTGGCCCACCCTGTACAATGCACTTCGTTGGTATTCGCCGGTTCCCAGAACCACAGAAATTGATTTAATTTGACTTTGACATTTACACATGAGCTCCGAAATTGCTGATAGAATGAGCTTCACCGCTTGCAGTAGAAAAACGACATTGTTTCATGTTTGTCGAAATTCAACTAAAATTAAAGCGGTTTATTTAACTTTTTTAACTTTCCCGACGACATCCCGCTCTGAGCGCTTAAAAGTGAACGTCTGTGTACGTGGGTAACAATGTCGTCAAAATACTTGATGTTATATTTAATATTGTTATGGCACTCTGCCACGATTCCCGCTTTTCTTATTCCGTATGCGTATTAATATGTTATAAGAACTTTTTAAATATTTTTGGCATTTTCAGGGAATTACGTACTTGGGCAGGTACGCAATATTGATAATAATACCTACAGTTTTTGAATACCTACCTTTACGTACATACATTTGAATATGCTAATTAATTTCCGATGCCCGCAAGTAATGAATCTATGTTGGGAGCTTAATCACAGTAGTGTAACGTTAGATAATTAAGTTTATGGTCAGCACGCCTCGTCTCGTTACATTATTATTAGAGGGCTAATTATTTTGACCTAAATTGTAACATCGCCAATAAACTATAATGTTATCATCTTCTACCAAGTCTACAAGCGTCTGTGGTTAGCGGTAGTACACAAGATCTTCTAATTACGGTGATGAGGCCACAACACAGGGTCCAATGTGCAGCCTGTGGCCTCTGTGGCCTCTATAACACTGATGTGCACTCTCCTTAATTATAGTAAATGCACAATGATGGTTGGATTTGTGCTTCGATGTCGTGACTCTTCACAAACAATATATAAGCACAGGTACGCAAGGCTTTTCAGCAGATTACAAAAGTTACCAAAGGAGCGATAATAGAGGCCGAACGAATGCCGGAATAGAAACTGTCTACGTTTTCGTCTCAAAGAGAAATCTCAATTCGTTCTACTGTTAAATGTGATGTGATAGATGATATTGGACTTTCTCTTGTAACGGAAAGTTACGCGGAGAAAAAGTTACGTCTACAAGCTTATGGAAATTCTTATACCTTGAAGATTGTCTTTTTATGTATCCGGATGCCGTGTAAAAAGATTTCAGTGGAGCGTTGATAGCTAGAACTGATTTGAGGATAATCAAATTCTTAGTGAGTATAGTTGTAGAAACATACGTTATCGGTGAAGGGGCCAATTTGTGGCAGTGTTATTAGCATCGTATTTAGTACTGCAATCGCGTCTAATTAGCAACAGTGATTATTTGGGCGTATAATACACCCGCGTTGCGGTCATGTTAATTATTGACAAACTTGTAGGTACGTTGCCGGGTTTCACATTCGTATCGGCCATTGTGTTAATGATTATGGCATCGTTGCGACCGATATAGGATAATTAAATTGTTCACGTACCTATTGTTATTTCGACTTTAGAATAGTAACAGCCGCCGAGTTTGTGAAATATACTGCTGGGATATTACTCGCGGGTCCTATACGGGAGTGCTTTAATAATTTCATTGTGTACCACTTCAAAATACCTTTAGGACAGGATGAAAATATAAACATACCTACCAAATTTTACATTGAATGAAGGTTTAATGTTGATTAGTTAGCAAACATTGTTATTTTAATAATTTAGTAACTGTAATTTAGTAACTATAATTAAAACGTAATGAAGACAGGTATCGAATGCTGTGTAACATTATGCGAGATCATTAAATTTAATGTTATAGTAACATTAATGAAAACAAACAAAACGACTTGAGTCACGCAACAATCTTCGCAAATGTTTTCATTTAATTGTGATATTTGACATGCCTTCAATTTTTGAATAAAGAACATTTCAGACATGAAAGTTGGCAGAATTCGGGATTAGTGTGGCAACCCTGAGAAATGGGAGGAATGGAGGATGGAATTGGAAAAGTTGAGGCGGGGCGTCGGCTCGCGAGGATTACTGCTAGCTGTTTGGCACATTGCGACGTGTACAAAGTTTCATTGGTACCTACGTCACTACAATGTCTGTTTCCTTGGAACTTGCATATTTTCCTTTCGAAAAGTACTTTCAAAATGTGTTTTCCTCAGACCAAGAATGCTGACTCGATGCTTACCTGACTGGGAAAGTTTCTTACATGGTTTTTTTGTCGAGATTGTGTTGCCGTTACAAAAAAGGGTGACCTAGTTAGTTGGTATAGTACTCAGGGTGCCATTTGTATGTTGACAGGATTAATTATGTAGGTCTCTAACTAAAGTGTCTGTGGAGTTAGAGTTTCTCTACTACGTTTTACATGGATAAACAAGGCAAATACCTATTAGTCTTTTGAATGTCCTTAATTGATCCGATAAACAATGGGTACCTAGTTCATCACCTGCCTAGCCTTTTCCCAAATATGTTGGGGTCGGCTTCCAGTCTAACCGGATATACCAGCTGAACACCACTATTTTACATGGAACGACTGCCTATCTGACCTCCACAGCCCACTTACTGGATAATACGATACCAATGGGTACCTAGCTATTTTTGGAATTTTTAAATTAAGTCCACTATTGCTACGAGCACAGCTTACAAAATTGAAAATACAAGTTTTTCATTCACTACATAATTTTATTTTAATTTGTTCCCAAATTAATTGAAGCCAGTGTTGTGCATTCTGCAACAGCGCAGTGTAATTACATACACGAAAATTTATTTAAACGTTTGTGCATGTTTATTTCTTCATGTTTCGCATTACAGCAAAGGCTTTGTACGACCAGTTGATGAGCTGAAATAGAATAAGGCTAGTGTAATTCTACAATTATTTCTGTCATAAATAAACTGTGTTTCTGTATTTACAACAGCACAGCAGTGGTTGCCCAGCAGTAACTTACGAGTTGTAGCTCGAAGGTTCGAATCCAGTCAGGCACTGCTCTCAAAACGGTGAAGAAAAACATCGTGGGAAAACCCGGCATGTCTTAGAACCAAAAAATTCAAAGACATGTGACATCTACCAACCCGCATTGGGCCCGCATGGTGGATTACGGCCCATTCCCACTCACTGATAGCCTGGGAGGCCTGTGTCCCAGCAGTGAGAAAGAATATTATATGCTGTATTTATATGAATTTGCTTTCATAAGCAGGTTAGCGTAATTATCTCATCTGACTAAATAAACTAAGCCGGTTAATGAGGTGAAATTGATTTCTAAGAACACATTACCTGTATAATATTAACTTGACTATGAGTCAATGAGCTTTGGATATGTAATCCTGTAATTTAGAGCGCAGTGCAGACTACGGTGAGCTGGAAGTGGTAGCGGGCTAGCTGGGTATTCATTTGTATTTATAATTTCGATTTTATTGTAGAGGTTGGCGATGAGGTAGTCTTACGCAGTCAAGCAAAGATTTCCCAAAGAAGAGCGGTGACCACCCATAGCGTCCGCAATTTACTACTAAAACGTTTTTTATGAAAATAATTTGGTGTATTTTCCTAGAGAGCGTTTTTGACACGGTACAGTCAAACCCCGCTGCCCAAAGATTTAAAGCACTAGATTAGTCCTCTCCGTATTTAGTCACGTGAAAAAGTGTCCATATATGTGAAACACTGAGCTCAAATATTAGTATATAGCGTTTCCATGACAACCAAGTCAAGTCACTGCGTCATTGTGTGTCAGAGTTGTCAAAACGAAACAGAAACTATCTTTAGACGCGGTAGCGTATCTAGCGATTTAAATCTTTGCCGCTGTCATCATTTCCACGACAGCCGTCAAGGACGTTAAGTGCGATCACCGCTTTTCTGGGAAACCGTAGTTTAAACGCCACACCATATTTGATTTCACAGTTCATAGACCGAAAGTGTTAATAAAGATAGAACCATAGACACACATCCGAATAGTGTCAAAGACGTGACAGTGCCGTCGCGCGCCGTGCAGAGACATTGCATCCGTGCCACGTCAAGCACTTTCTTTTCACGCTTTTCACACTTCTTGTCAGGAAGTTGCCGGCACCGTCTTGTGTTGTGGTAAAGAACACCTAAGTGATAATCTACGAGACACGTTATTTATGTCATTATTTATCTCTCTGTTAAATACTTCGTAAATTGTCAGTCACCATGTTTTGGAACAAGAAAATTTCTTCTGATAGTCAAAAATATCGGCTGTCAGTCAACAGGCAACATTGTAGGCCTCGACACTGAAGCTTGGGCGTCGGCACTGACATTGACGAGTGTGAACTAGGTTTTACAACTCAACCGATTTTTTTTGCTCTCCTGACAAAGCGTGGCCGTGCCAAGTCCAAGTGTGTGATGTATTGGTACGAAACAGTGAGGTTTTATTTTGACTACCAGCCTATTAAACTAGTCGATAACAAAACCATTTCTTTCTTTTGTTCTGTAGATTACTCTTGGACCTATCCGATTGAGATTGCGGAAAGTCATATCGAACTCTTAGTAAAATAGAGGCTGTCTAGTGTCAGACTCCTGTTTGTGTTTCCCCACTGCGATTGCAACTTCTCTTCGGACTTGTGGAGGTGCTATGTCAGCTGTGGGATATAGTGTACTGACCGGGTCGGTTAGAGGCAGCCTTTGATTGTTCGGTATGTTTCGTTTAGAGCAACATGCAGCTAAAGTGACCTCTAAGCTGCCACCGATAACGCCGTGGAAGTGACGAAGTGTTGGGCCAACAGAATTTGAATAACTGTAAGCCGCGGCCTTAACACAGTTATAATGGCAATGCCTTTTATTTTGACAGTTCAACAACATTTATTGTGTTACAGACGAATTCTTCAAACATATGAAGCAATGGATATTGTTTCATCAGAATCTTTCGTATTTTGATTAAAAGTGTTTCGCAATAGGGTACAGGACCAAGGAAAAGTCCTATAGCATAATCAGCCTATTACGTTCCCACTACTGGGCCACAGGCCTCTTCTCTGTGAGAACGACTGGGCTGCAATCCACCGCGCGAGCCCAGTGCGGATGGGTGGATGTCACATGTCTTCGAATTTTTCATTATAGGACTTGCCGGTTTCCTCACGACCTCGACTCGTAAGTCGGGGCCGATTCCACGGGGCCACCTCTGCTCACAAATAATAACATAGTTATAAAGCTTGAGTTAAAAGGCCAATTCCAAGGTATTTAAAAACAAGGAATCGTACGATATCGCATAGTCCGCTGCCTCTGTCTACTCTTGTAGTCTTGTCCCACCTTATGTCTTGAAGATGACGATTCAGTTTTCAATTTAATTTGCCTCATTAGAAACTCGCAGAAGAAAGTATACTGTTCATAGTAGTGCGTTGTAACTCCACTTTTCTGTTGAATATTTAATCTCAGGCTATCAGATTACATAAATAATTTACGACTTGAGAATCACTTTGTTACCCAGCAAAAGCATCTTAATGCAAACTGAAACGGCATTAATTTACTATGTCTATTGTTGTTAGCATGTCTGGCTTTGGATGATGGAAATCTAGGCAAGAATAAACCTAGAATAATAATAATATCTTAAACCTAGAATACTTTTCAACTCATTAGCGCTAACTGCAATTTGTTCGCTTTTATTAATCATTTGATGACTGTAAAGCAATTTCCATAGTTAAACAGAGCAATAGTTGAATGTGTTTCTTACGGTGTGTTCCCAACCAGTCACACTGTAACATGTCACAGTGTGACTCGTTGGGAACAATCGGTTAGGTTAGGTTAAAACTGAGACCCCTCTACGCACGAGCCGAGCGAGCGAAGCGAGCGGTGCCGCGGCAGCGGCCGGCGAGTGCCAGAAACGACTTGCGCAAATAGAAAAAAAAGAGCTAGAAAGAGAAAATTGCGAGTTCCCGTGACTGGTAGTGTGACCGGTTGGGAATTTTTTCAGAAAAAAATCCCATCGAGTAACAGTGTGACATTTGAGGGTGTTACTCGTTGGGAACAAATGTTTCTTACGACTGTGTAAGTGTCGAGTGATAAGGTGAATATCTTTCCAGCTGTGAGTCTCAGGGGAAGTTTGCATCTTTCCAGAAAGATTATGATGAATATGGTAGTCTTGCGGTCGCTGTTCATCCACGGCCCTTCGAAAGCTGCCTTTGCGAGGTCCATACTCTGTAAGCATCAGAACGTATGATGAGTAAAATATAAATAAGTACATAATTAGCAGTGGGGTTTTTGGATTAACTTATTCAAGCAATTCATTAAAACTTTAAAAGGAACATGTGTAATGTTAGCTAATACATGTTGAAATTAAAACAAAACTCAAGAGAGGGCAAACTGTGCATAAATTATGTTAATCTTTGGTAAAGTTACGCCTTATCTCTAGTTCCCGTACGATAAAGTTCGTTCGCAACACAGCTAAAGGGGAATTTATCGACTGCAACGGCGATTACCTTCCAGATCAATTCATCTCCGAACCAGCAAAGTATGAACACTTCAATCAGCATGCAAGTTAGATATATGCCCATCCACGCTATCTGCATCGGATGGGTGGTCGGGTTCTCGATCTGTACGGAAAAGCGAAACCGTGAAAACCGTAGCTTTTTGAGCGTGGAATGTTCTCGAATAGACTTTTTAGTAGGACTATGTCCGTATTCTCGAACGATGCTCAGCTTTTTGAATCTCGAATTCTCAATCTTGCTAATGTAATCTGACAGATTTTATACTAATCTGAATTCAATTTAATTAAATCGAGATTAATGACCGAGTATTGTTCTAGAATACAGGCCCGAGAATCCTTTTGACGGCTCGAGAAAAGGTATCTACGTTTCTGGGAAAGACGTCGATACTCAATGAGTAATTATACTTACTTATCGGCTGTTTTGTTTCCGAGAATTACAGGCGACAATGAATTCCTTTACTGGCACAAAATTATATGGTTTATTTTTCTTAAAAATGTTAAATACTCAAAAGGGTTCATGAAAATCCGGGGAAAACAAAACAACCTAGAGTAATCGTATTTGCGCCAAAGAGTTGTGATGTGTCCGTGTATTTATCATTGTTTATATAAATACATTGCTTGCAATTTGCCATCCCGCCTTAAAATCTTTCAACAAAATGTCCAAATGTTGATAGCTATGTCAGGTTTATTTGTTAAACCATATGTACACACATATAAACAGGCAAGAAGAAAATAACAGAAAAATACGTACAAAGGTGATGGTTATTTCGAGGGAAATCTCCTCGAGCATACCTGTAAGCTAATATTTGAAACTACGGTACAGAAAATTTCTCTTCTTAAAAATTTAGAACGTTATAGCACCTACCGACAGGAACTGAATGCCGACCAAACAAAGCACCATCACGCTCAGCATAAACTGCAAAGCTGACGCCAGACTGAAAGCGCTCTCAATCATCGACACGTATCTGAAAATCAATTTGTTTTACAACACTCGTTTACGAAGCAAAAATAGTGTCATCTATTTTATTTATCTGTGAAAATAAAAATGTGGCTTTTTTCGAGTTAATAGCTCTGTTGTGTTTACGGTATTATTTTTTCTATAATCTCCTGAATTGTCTATGTATTGTTGGTAAAAATAGTTCTCCTATTTATCGTGAGAAACTTTTATAATACTAACTTTGTAACGCCTACAAAATAACTACTAAAGTAAGTAGACGTCCCCCGTAGGCGGCGCTTTTTAATAGTTTAGATTTAATCTTGAGAATTCTAAAATCTCTTCAAAATATTCTCAAACTTTTACTATTGTTATCTATATTTCAGTCTAATTACCATGAGTTTTACCATTTATGTCAACGTCAACAAAGTTGCTGTTTAATTGTCCTTAAGCTAATTATTTAGTATCATAATTATGTTGCAAATGCTTGGTAGGTATACTCCAACACGATCGTCTTTCTCACTATCATTATTTATTATATACGTAAAGTAAAGACGTATCGTTTTATTTAATTAATTATCAACCCCGTCTGTCATCAGAAAGATATCGGAACAGAAATGTAGTATGCCTAACGCCTACTTTACTTTTTGTTTCTACGAGAGGAAACGACTGCCTTCGGGTATGGGATTATTTTTAGGTACTTTGTGAATTATTGTTGAATGCTACTTAAAAGTTTAAATTATGTTTAATTACCTCATTAATTCATTAAATTCGAATGTACCAACATGAGTTTCTAATAATGATAAATGAAATTGCGGCTTTATAAATTCATGTCTTCATTTACAAGAATGTGTCAATTTATTAACTTATCAATTCTCTATTAAATCGTAATTGAGTTCGAAATATTAACCCCTCACTCAACACCAGGTATTATTGACTGTTCAGATTGCCATGGGTAGAAGTAGTGGCGCGGGCCACAAGGCAAGTTGTCTTGCCGACGGCTACGTGCTACCCGTACCAGATACGATAGCCCCTTTTCCTCACTTAACATTTGCACGAGTAGATACACCACCGATACACTGTCTGTTGTTTTTAGAACCTAGATTAGCTAGATTACAACACCGATACGATTCCTTTCCACTAAATCTTAGAAATCTTTATCGAACAACGAATGGTGTCGACGTTTTTTTTCGAAAGTATAAACTTTTTAGCTAGTTTGTTAGTACTTGGCTTAGATTTTTAAATGCCAAATAAAGCAACATTATGAGGGGACGATTTTTAGTAAATTAGAAATTAACTCCTAATTCAATTGCATTTTCTACCGTCTAAAACAACCTGGAATCCACAAGAAACCTCTAAGAGAACAAAAATCGCTCCAAGTCAGTTGCAAGCTACACGCTAAAAACACGTCTCGTGCATTTATATCACTTTTCATTTACTTCAGCTTTTACTAAAGCTTTAATACAGAGTAGAATATATAATATTACCGTATAATGCAGTTGTGGTGTATGATGCAGTCTTTGAGCACTGAACGCACGTAGTTCTGTTCAGAGTACTCCTTGGTATATTTGTTCACTGCTAAGTCTCTTTTGCGTTGTCTATCGGCCACTACTTTGAAGTTTCGCAAGTTGAACGCCAGTATTTCTATTTGTCCAACTGTTAAATATAGAAAATTTACTGTACAAAGTATATCCATATTGGGAAATAAAATGGTACCTGTACGTTTCTATATAAAAGTCAGAATTTAGATAAAAGCAGTTAATGTACAGAAATTTTGTGGGTTTTTTTTCTAAACAGCGGCAATTCGCAGTAAGCAACCAATAAGTTTAAAAAATATCGGTTGTTTTTTGAACTAAGAGAGAAGCATCAGGGTAGCTCGTGAAATTAAAAATGAAATATGTGAAAATGAAATATTAATCAATAGGGTCGAATCATATTTTGTTCAATACACAATCTGACACTGACCTGCAAATTGCAAAAACATAAGAAAAATTTAATTTCGTGGGCTAACCTCTTAAGTCAAAGGCAAATATAAAAGAAAAATACTTGTAGTTAAAAAAAAAAAACAGATTCGCCAGTTAGGCAAAGTGAGCCGTACGCTGCGTTTTTCCTGGAATCTTTCAATCATAATCTTAATGAGTAGGTACTTTTTTAGCAAAGCCTCATTTGAGATGAGTTTTTATACAGAAATACTAGGAATACGGTGTTTAGAATGAAAATATTTTATTAATCTTTTGTTGTAAGAGGCTTTGATACAGAAACTCTGTTTAGAAAAATAATGAATACTCTTAATCGCCGTCGGATTATTTTGTTTGTTTTAGGGCTGATTTTTCAATCAACAGACAATTTTTATTCCTGGAATAAAATTGAAAATTATTCCTCCGATAAAATTATCTGGTGTTGGAAAAATCAGCCCTTAATATCATTATTTATTAATTTACTGTAGAAATAAATGAATAAAGACTGGGCAAAGTTTTCAATCAGTTTAGGAATGATACGGAATACAAAATGTTGACGTTAGCGATATAAATTAAATGTCATGTGCCAAATATCTAAGTAGCTGCTACGGTTTTCCGTAGCCCGTAGCAGTTGCGTAGCAATCTTTTCCCGTAATCTTTTCGCAATCTACGCTTGCAAATATTTCGGATTTCATAGAATTTGTGTACATGATATACTTTATTTATTATCGTTGTCTCTTATGAGGTTTCGGTATTCCCTTGCAAATCTTTAGATAAGGCAATAAAATTAACAACACAAAGAGGTTTTAACCACTTAAGATTTGAAAGGTTATTCGTCTCTAAAGGCTCATTTTCATTGGTTGATATTGTTGCTGGAGATTTCTGTAAAGCATTCCATAGGGCCCGTATTCGGGGAACCGTTTTCATTAGTCAATAGGGAACGATTGAGGTATACGGAGAATCTGCACCGCACGTTTGGCAGGCAGTTGCATTGAAGTCTTATTTTCATTGGGTGTGAGTCTCTGCACGCTTTTTAACGACCAATGAATTTCATTGGTCGGTAGACCCGCTACGGGGATTCCCCGCAGACTGTACCAACCGCGTAAAGACTTATTATTACTTTCATTAGTCGTGGCCCGGCGAGGAGTCCCTGCATGCTGTATGTCGGCAGAGTTATTGACAAATGAAAATGAGCCATAAATCTCTAGCGATTACAAAGTTCTAGGTATCTTACTGGCTGAAGCGACGAAAGCTGCTAATATTGTGTCCATAACCCCATCAATTATACACGTAGCTGGCTTGTAATAAATCTGAAAACACATGGTAAACACGGGCTTAATTTAATTCATTATTCTCATTCGAATAGGTATGTAGATTAATCCTTGTATATTGGTTGGATTTGGTTAGATTTTGTTTACTGAATGGAATTTTATGGATAAATACTGTAGGAACAATTTTGATTGTCTACTTTTTTTAGTTATATTATTTTGCAGAAATGGATAATTTTGATTTTGTTACTAATATTTTCCAATGCAATTTCAAAATATAAAAGTACGTATCTATTTCTAAACCAGTCTCTAAAAATATATTTTGTAACATCAATATTCAATTAAAATAATGCTTCCCAAATCCTTACGTCATACGATATTAATTGAATTAACATATTCAATTATAATTTGAGTGATTGACTTTCTTATATAAACAGTCTAACTTACGTGATGGATGTAAACGGCTTCGTATGCTGGAGTCTTGTAAACGTCGAAAAACGGATACTCCACGTTAGTCGGTAGGATGTCAAAGTTTTCAGTTAAGGGCATTATTATTCCAACTAGAAATAAAAGAAAATTAACAATTTATTCGTGATACGAGTTCATGAACAATTTTTCTTATTTCTATAGCCTAATAGCGCTATTCATACCGCCATATTGGTATTTTATAAAATCAAAAATGTTTTGTATAATATTTAATAACTTACTGCAGAAAGTTTTCAATCAAACCCACCTGACACAGCCCCGACGCACATAGTGGAATAGTATGTCATAACAAAACGCGCACTTTTAATACTCTTTATTATCATTTCTCTATGCTCCGGTTCTTTCGGCTTAAACTCTTTACAATGTAAGTATTCCAAAAGATTCACGATTTTATCTCTATTCAGCCAGAATACAGCGATCTTGAAATACGTGTACATCTCGCTCAAAAATAAATAGAGGCTGAAAAAACAAAACAAATTGTATCATCCTGATTTCTCATGTTTGTTAGGATGTAACCAATTCGTGATCTCAGACAAACAAAATGTTAGTGAACTGGGATATATCTAGCCTACCCTTCGGCGACATCTCCAATATTTTCCGTTTGCCTCAGTAAATAAACGACTTCTCCAATTCCGGGGAAAAAACAGACGAGCCATAATACGGTCAGCGTGTACATCAACTGTACCCAAAACTTGATAGTGTACGGCGAGAAATTGTTGAACCACATGCCGTAAAACTTGAGCCAGTAAATGTGAACGGCGTGGTACAGCCGGGGGTTGAGGTCCTCCCACGACTCGATCACGCCATAAGGTAGAACCGGCGATAGAAACGCCAATTTATTTTTCATATTTTCACTAAGAATCATAATTTTTCTTCTTAAGCCAAACGCGAGTGAAGCCTATGACGAGTAACTCAAGAATGCTTCTTATACCTCATCATATTATGGCCCTTTGTACAAAAACAGAATGAGAGAGCGACGTTAAGTGGGTGTTGTACATTATGTTGTGATATTGTTAAGTGGAAGTGCTATGCGGCTACAATTTCTACGTCTTGAAGACATTGATGCCAGAATCGACACGTACTTAGTATCGAAGCGTGAAATACTTACGGAGAAAGTGTAGATATAGACACTTGGAAAATAACAGTTTTCATATTTGACCACTTTTTCCTGTCATTACGCTTTGCGCCATTGCCAACTATGTCCCTACTTTATTAGATACTGAGCTCTTTCATTTTATCGGTTACGTTTTGTCTCGGCGAGCTTATAACGAACGCACCAAATGGTGCAAAAGATAAGAATATACGTATAATATTTGAAAGCTAAAACTGCTTACTTAGAAATTCAGAACGAGTCAGAGAAGGTACAATCCGTACAATTGGCAAGACAGTAAGCGTAACTTGGAATTAGTACAACTTCCTCAATAGTTTAATAACGTGCAAACTGTCGAGGAAACATTTGACACCGTTTAAACTACGAACCTTATTAGAGTTTAAACACTTTCGACTTGATGTTGAAATGCATCCCCTTAAAAGAGTTAACTTAATATGTCGACAAAGGCAATTATTATAATTACAACAGCAATGTAATTACGGCCACAAGAAAAGGCACCGCTCTCTTAACTACGTATAATTGTGTATTCAAAGAGGCTCTCAGATATTCATAATTTTCGAGTGGAACACAAAGAAGATTTCCAAGCAAATAAGTAGATTGATGAATATAATACATCGCATTTTCTATGAAAAGGGGAAAATGTAATAGCTGCCGCAATCATGTGAAGTTAGTACAGTTGTGGCGAGTATCGATAGAGTGGGATTTTATTAATATCAGTAAGTTACGTTCTGAACATGATATTAGGGGAGAAGAGAATTATTTTTGTTTATTAACCCTCAGGCAAGTCGAGGGGTGTTATGAGATTGATACGGCGTTTTTCTGTGTGTGTGTCATATTTTATTGGAAGAAGTTTCGATTAATGTTGGAATTGATTTTTGTTCTGGATTGTCAATACTTGAGACATCGGTAATGCGCCTGTGTAAGATAATTGTATTAAACGTATTAGTTGTTATTCAATTCAATTCAATTCAATTCAATTTAATTTATTGCAGATAATAAAAATCCATAATATTACATACACAACAATATAAAAACATAAAGATGAATAAATTAAAAAAATACAGTAATTTAAAAATATTATAAAAATTAATCTTGAATGTCAAAACATGTATAAAAGAATAATTAAGTCAAATAATAATAATAATCAAATATAATTTAAACTGTCAAATAATGCTAATAATCAAAAGATAATTTAAACAGAAATAAATAAATAAATAGATAGTCAAAACACATAAAATATTACCTATAGTACCTATTATAAGTATGAGGGGCCGCTAGCGTGCAGCCGCATCCACCTCCTCAACATTGGTGAGTCCCACCTCTGGGACAATGCGCTAAGAATACCATTCGGGCTGCCACGCACACGCCTTAACAGCGAGGCGCACCTTTTTCTAATTATAGCGTAAAAATCATCAGTCTGCGCCTCAGCAAACATAGCGGAAGCACTACAAAAGCGTGGCAGCCCCAACAATATCCTAAACGCATTGTTATACTGGACACGCAGAGCACTGTACCCCCTCAAAGTAAACTTAGTCCATAGGCTGCACGTGTAGAAGGTCTGACAGTATGCCTTGAATAATGTTATCTTTACTTGATCAGTGCAACGTGCAAACCTACGAGCCAACATATTACACCGGATGGACAGCGCCCTGCGCTCCCTCTCGATGTCCTCATTGTCACACAGGTCTTCGGTCACCCAGTGACCCAGATACTTAAAGGCACTTACCTTTTTTAAACGCATGCCGCATAGAGTTACATGAGGAACATGGGAGTAGCCTTTGGTTCCTGACTTGAACAACATGAACTCACTCTTATTCGCGTTGTATCTGAGCCCATGGGCTTCCGCGTACGATTGGCAGATGCACACCAACTTCCGTAACGCTGCAATCGATGGGCTCAGTAACACCATATCGTCCGCGTAACTAATGTTGTTAACACTTACTCCGTCTATGGAGCAACCAATATATGTTATGAAACCACTTTCAGTTTCAGCATGGTTATGCTAACAAAAGAAGAAAACATGTGGAGTCATGAAACAATTTTCCATTCAAATAGTACTAGAGAGTTTACAGCGTTATAGAACTGTGTGAATGTTTCAAAAACATGCATCTTTTGAATACAGAGATTTCTATACAATGTCTAAAGCATTTCTCCGGAGTGATCATTCGAGCTGTCACTTAACAAGTCCTTCTCATCGTTCTACGTTATTTCACGTGCCTTATGATGACGAGACATCAAACGATTTCAATATTCAATCATTTACTTTTTATCTCTTTATTATTTATTCTCTCTTACGAATATGACTGTCGCCGCATGTATTGATTTCCATTGAGATAATATCTCAATATATATTATATACTTATTTCTAATAACGTCAAGTCATATGAAAGTTTGTTTTTCATTAGATATGTTATGATGAGATGACTCAAAATAATGTAACTTTAGGAGACATTTTATAAAGGAAAACAGTTTTTTGTTGGATTAGAAAGCTCCGAGTATCCGTATTGGATACTTTGAAGTGGAAACATTCTAAAGTCTCGTGTCTCGTGTCTCGAGACGCTCTCAAGAATCTTTCGACCGTAGAGTGCAATGGCTCTGAGTAGTTTGCAATTGTTTGTGATTGGGTGGACAATAGAGGATCCAGGAAGGATGAATCCTAACTACCCTAGCTAATAGTATAAATGCGAAAGTAAGTTTGTTTGTTTGTTATCTTCTATCTATTTCGCATTTCACGCAGACGAAGTCGCGGGCAGCAGCTAGTGTTTTGATAATATGACAATAAATTAACGCGTTTACTTGTACTATTTCTCACCGAATTTATTGATTCACATTTACTGTAATGCTTTAAGGTAATTGTTTATTGATTGATTCGTTGAATAATACTGAATAATGCAGCAGAACCTTATTTGGTGATTGCGGTAGGTACGAGACGAAAAAATAATAAATCATCCGTCAAATGTAGGTACCTTTCAGCGATGAAGGGCGCTGACTGATCGTCGGCTTACACAAAATATATTATGCAAAAAAGTGATAAAATATGAAACGATTTATGTGATTCGCACAGGGGCGGTCGATTTGCATAATCACCGCTGGCGCAGGCCGCACACAAAATGAAATACGTGATCTCCCAAACAATACAAATACAAGTGAAAACTCGCTTTTTAACAGTTTCATCAAACTGCAGACACCTGTAATGGACGGCGACTAACGCATATGCTGAAATGTTTGCTCGCCGATAAAATTGAAAACATGTCGAAACACAGACTTAAAAGGTTGTAAAAAAACTTTATTACTAGAATGAAGAGTACCTATCTATGTTTATATGAACATAAATGTACTTTTATGAGGTTTGCGAAGCTTTATTATATTGTTACGTATGAGAAAAATTATTTTATATTGTTACAAAACACATAAAAGTGGGTAAGTGTATTTGAGAGATCGTTGAGTGATACCAATGTACTTTACATTACTCATATAATATATATGATTCCCAGTGTTTTTTACTTTTCATATAGTTTACAGATAGATAATGCATAAATTAGTTACGATAACATTTCAGTATTCACTTACAATCGATTGTAGTATGAAATACTAGCAGCACCCCGCGGTTTCACCCGCATAAGTGTCGATCCCGTGGGAATATCGGAATAAAAAGTACCCTATGTGTTATTCTGATTCATAAGCTATATTATTGTAAAGTTTCATCAAAATCCGTTCAGTAGTTTTTGCGTGAAAGAGTAACAAACATCCTTCCATCCATCCATCCTCACAAACTTTCGCGTTTATGATATTACTCGTAGTAGCATAGCACTAGTATTCTAGTAGGAGAAGTAGGATAGGATTGGCTTATGCTAGCTGACATATGGCAAATAATTGAATTTTATATTTTGTGTTTCGTAATGTTAATTACTTACTATTGTATAGAATCAAGTTCTTCTAACGGAACAGACAGTTGTGCTGCTGGGGAGTTAGTTGCGCCACTTCTTCTTCCCAGCTAAAGCACTAGGAAGTGGTGAAGAGGGGGGGGGGGGGGGGCGTTTTAAAGGACTGTCTTAAGTAATTTTGACATGCAAAAAGTGCTGATTCTCAGCCTAAAAAAAAAAGTAAAATTGTCTATTTCTTCTACAATATTTAACACAACTATTTACACTTGGTACTAAAATAAATGAGTAACTAACTAACTAACAATTCCTACAAATAAATAAAAAAATAACAAGAACACTTAGGCGTCGAAGTATTCGTCCGCATCGCTGTACAATTTAAATAGTAGGTAAAATGAGTCTGCAAAATGTGATTGCGACTGTACAGTATAACCTCCTTAAAAATATGGAACTCGATTGATACCATGATTAGAACGATCGATAGAAAACAAACAGTGATCGTTTGTTGACTGACACTATCGCAATTCCGTTGCAGTAAAATGAAAGGTTCCCAGCACAGCACTAGTAGGGTAACTAATATCGAGTGGTTATAACATAGCTGATATGATGTTCAGCAGGGTAATTGCGTAACACACTATCAGTAGCAATGGCTTTAATTTTGACAGTTCAACAACATTCATTGCGTTATTTACGTTGTTGAGCAGACAATTTTTTCGAACATTTATGAAGCAATGGATTAGCAATATACTTCAAAATCGTTCAGATTGAGATTGACAGTGTGTTACGCAATTGGGGTGCCGGTGTCACGCAGGTTGCAGAGGTTGTTGTTTGTTTTTTGGAATAGATACTCAATTGATATGATCTTTTTAATTTTTTCAAAGGACCCTTAAGTTCTCTGAAAAATGATACGCCACTTGAACATTGTATGGCCAAATAAATACATCAGACGTGTGTTGAGGTCTCGTGTTAATTTTTGAGCAGTCAACAATTACAGAATTGAGAGACTTACGTAAGCAGAATTAATTTGATTTACATATCAGGCCTTTGTTTTCATTGAGAAATTATTGCCATCGAACTTTAACGGCAATCAGCCTTGCTGTTTTAATAAAGCTTTGAGCAATTATTACGGATTTAAACAGTATATTTGCGATCTAGATATCGTTTATTATAATTGCAGATCGTGGTGGAAATTTCAGCAGGTACCGCGGGGTAAGTGTTTGAAGACATTTAAGGTATTTGTATCGCTTACAATTCTTCTGTGAACATCCGACGGTGGGTGAGACAAATGGGTCGTTTTCACGCGATACTTCGCCATTAATTAGAAACAACGCGTGCAGCGGCCCCCCGATTGCTATCCGTCAGCGAACACGCGAATGCTTGTTCGCCACACCGTATCAGCGGTCAAGAGTCAGTTTTGCTATCGCTACAACTGCTGTAGATCTCGAAGAACATATGTTTATTGTCACTTAGTTGACGAGGATACAATGTTGCCTCTGAACTGTTTATCACCAACTTTTGCTTGTAGTTTTGTGTCAATGGTTGATTGACTAAGGTATGATTATAGGTTTGTTTGCCTCTCGCATTCAAACCCTAGGGATCCACTAGTGAAGTGTGCGAGAAGCATCACTGCCGCTTTTTACTATTTCACTCTAACTCGTATATAAGAATTTGTTTCAGTTTAACGACCAGCCAGGGAGCTAAGTTAGGGCCATTACATATAAAGTATCACGTAACCAAAGGTAAGATTCTGCGGCATCTAGTACTAAACAAAATAAAAGTAGGCTTGCCTCAAGTCATGCATCTCTCGGTGAAGTACATGACCTGCAGCGAAAAGCAGGATAAAGTGAAGTAAGATTATTATAGTAATAAAATATGACTACGAATAGAGCTAGATGGTGCCAGTAACGCTTTAACGTGCCCAGAGTTCAGCATTTTTACAAGTGGCTTTATAAAAGCGCCCAACTCATCGGACTTCCAACTGTCACCAATCTGAAAATCACTCGATCATTATCCCAATTTTAATAATGTACTAACGAATCTATAAATTTTGCCAAATTAAAAAATCCCTGGAAGCATCTGTAAATATAGGGTGGCTGGGACCTCGACGCGCAGCCTGTTACCATGGATTCAGTACATGATTTAGAACCCACTGCGTTGAAACTTGTCGGTTATTAAAAAAACAATTAGCTGTTTCATACACTTTGACCGCGTATATAGGTACAGTCAACAAAAGAGAAATGTATGCAGGATCGTCGGATATAGTTGAAGTTTAATAAGAAACCGATGGATGTTGTCGACTGAAATTTAATTGGATAAATGAGCTGTTTGTATTCTATTAATAAAATAAAATTTTACTCGAGAACATCCATCGGTTTCTTACTAAACTTCAACTATATCCGACGATCCTGCATACTTATCTCTTTTGTTGACTGTACATTAATAATAGGGCACTTTTCTATGAAACAGCAGTTATATGTTTTAGGGCTAGAATCATGCGCTGAATTCATAGTTACAGTTTGCCATCCTGTATATTCAGTCAACGAAATAACGTTAAAGTGTAAATTATTGTGTAGTGACACGAAAAATGTGTTCTCGTTTATGCATCGTACAAAGGTACTTTGTAGTTGCATGAAGTAGATTACAAAGTCGGTCGAGTGCTCTCCTGGTACGTGTTGAGCCTTTACAGATCAACTTTGGAGCGAAGCTTGGTATGTATCTAGAATGAATTAAGACTAGAACACAACTAAGTTTATAACGGGATAATTCTACAACTTCGATGTGGATTTCTCGGGTAAATAACAACCATGCGGGTCGATCGATTGCAGATCTTGTCGCGGTCAGTCTGTGGATGGGTTATCTTATTACCGTAATTTTGTTCTAAAAATCTGGGAATCTGTGCTTTAACTGGTTATTGCCATAATTACAGAAACAATTAGAAAGTCATTGTGTCTCGCGTGGATGCACGTTCAGGCTTACGAAGGGTTAAGGCTCGGTTTCCATGGTCGTCGTTATGGGTAGTCAATTCTAAAAATCTGACAACTGGTTCAAACCTTATAATACCAACTGTTATTTCCGTAACTGGGAATTAAGAAGACTTATTGGAGGTCAGATGGCAGTCGCTTTATGTTAAATTATGCATTGATTTGCAGCTGCATTAGATTAGACCGAAACCCTATCCCAAGCCACTTGAGAAAACACAATTTGGATGATTTTTTTAATTTCAAAAGTATTTATTGATACTTTACATCAACTTTATTAAAGACTTAGACTTTATTTTTTATTTTAAAAGGCTTGCTTAAATATTTAAAAATTTATCGTATTTTTTATAACAGACCCGCTTTATTTGCGGCCCGGTGTATACTTATGAACTAACAGACTTAAAATAATATTAACAATAGGTATGTAGATGTATATAAAAAAGAGGGTAAAGAATCATAGAGCATGAAAAAATTCGTCTGCAACGCTGTCAACAGGAAAAGTGCCCAAAAGCTTTGGCCAAAAAATAGACCAGCCCTCTGGTCACGTCATTTCATAAGCAGACAAATACGATCTACAGATTGTAAAATAATGGTTATAATACATATTATTATTCTGAAGCCATTCTAGACTTCAGCTTCAAACTTTGAGACTAACTAGACCGATGGCCTGCAGTTCACCAAAAAGCTTACGCCCTTCGTCATAAATCCTCCATCATAAACTGATGCAGACTTACAGAGGCAAAGGGAGAAGGGATTATGAATGTGGCGGTATCTATCATGCCACATTCGAACTACGCACTTTCGTTTAGTCTCAATCTCATCTCAGCGACAATCCATGTTAAAAATGTAGGGAAATTGGAGGTATTTTTGACAGATTGAGACTGAAAATAGAATGCGAACTTTTTAAAACATACGGGAATTGCCCCTCTGATGTCACGCAAATCCTGCATGAACCATCAGGAAGTAGCCCACCAGACAAAACACCCGTCTGGTCAGAGGATCTTCTCTTTTGATCTTTTCTATGGAGGATTGCATGCTCAAACAAATAATTTCTGTGATTACAATCTGCTTACCGTGATTGGTGATCATGACAATATTAACAGAGTATTTATTGTTGCGTTATATTAGAATGTTCGGCAGTGGTTTATTATGGATAAGAAATATTGATGCTATTATGTAATCATTTGCGATAAAGTATTTATAAGTAGAATTACGGTGTAGTTTTAATTATAACGCGTAATTTTCTCTCACATTTTTTTTTCGTCAGAATTTGAACGGCTTTTTCCTGCAGTTACAAATATATCGTTGGTTTTGACAAATAGTGAGTGAGAAATGAATGGAACGTTTGTATTGTTAGTCTGTTGTAAGCGCAGAATGCGAGGATTCTTTGTGCCTGTCCTTTCCTCGGAGGAATGCGATCTGACTCGCGGAGGTACACAAACACATATTTCATGATACGTTTCTGTTTATAGAAATAAAAGTTATGTATTGTGTTTTTAAAGATAATCTTTTTTAACCGAATTCCAGGTAAAATTTCTTACGTTTTCTTCGATCGCATTAGATATTCATAAACTTCTAGCGTAGTAACTATTCAGTAATCTGTGCTTCTAGTATGATATTTAAAATACCTCAAAGGACGGAACTGGCAGGTATTATCGTCTTTTTTGATTATTCGTAGTTGTAAAACTTTGTGAAGCTTGTTTATTTTATTTTTATTTCTTGGCTACATAAAAAATATAATGTTGAAAGTAAAAAAAATAATCTGCCTTATGTTACTGCAGATATAAAAGTTTTATTAGAGGTGACCCGCTGCCGCCCGTCATGTTAGATTCACCACAAACTTTATAAAGAAATTGTTCAATGAAGTTGATGAAGTTCAATGAAGTTCTAGTAAATTAACCAACAAACTATTAAAATAAATATATAATATCCCAACCTATATAACTAAACTATTAACAAACTAAAATATGGAGTCGAAAAAATCCTCCGCATCGCTGTCGACTGGTAATGTACCTAAGAGACTAGTAGCATTGCCACGTTGTATGGCAATGCTTAGCTTCTGGCCAATGTAATCCTACATCCTACTATTCTTATCATCATCTGCCTAGCCTTTTCTCAATTATGTTGGGGTCGGCTTCCAGTCTAACCGGATGCAGCTGAATACTTACCAGTATTTTACATGGAGATGGAGCGACTGCCTGTCTGACCTCCACAACCCAGCCTACTGGGTAATACGATACCCCTTGGTAAGACTGGTTATCAGACTTTCGGGCTTCTGACTACCCGTAACTACGGTTAAAGATCCATGAATGATAGCCGGAACCAACGGCGCGAGCAAAGGGGCTTAATGGCTTCCTCCTATTCTACTAATATTATAAACGCGAAATTTTGTGAGTATGAATGGATGGATGGATGTTTGTTACTCTTTTACGCAAAAACTACTGAACGAATTTTGATGAAACTCTACAGTAATATAGCTTAAACATCAGAATAACACATAAGATACTTTTTATTCTAATGTTTCTATGGGATTGACACTTATGCGGGTGAAACCGCGGGGTTCTGCTGGTAATATTATAAACGCGAAAGTTTGTGAGGATGGATGGTGTTTGTTACTCTTTCACGTAAAAACTTCTTCACAGATTTGGATGAAATTTGGCACACAGATAGTTTATAACCAGGATTAACACATGATACTTTTTAACCCGATATCACCACTGGATCGAAACTTATGCGGAGCAAACCGCGGGGTGCTGCTAAAAGTTAATAAATTAGATACAAAGAATCAAACACGTTGTTTAGATATCTAACCGTCTAATTTTGGTGATTGCAGAAAAATATATTTAGGCTTAAAGATTCTCAATAAAAGACACAAAGTCACTTAAATGGGAACAGTGCTTAAAGAAAATAATATAAAGTTATATAAACTTCCCGTGATCCAAGGGCTGACTTTTACCTTGGCCAAAGGCTAAGCATTGCCATACAACGTGGCAATGCCGCCAGTCTCTTGGGAACATTACCAGTCGACAGCGATGCGGATGAATTTTTCGACGCTATATTTTAGTTTCTGTATAGTTTTAGTTAAGTTAGGATTTAATTTTGTTATTTTTAGTATAAAGACATATAACATAACATATACATTGATGATTATAAAGTTAATATATAAGTTAATTTGTTAACCTATGTATTTGCGTACTTAATTTATTATTCGAGATGTCATAATTGTTTAAATTAGATCTACTAACATTTGATATCGTTCAATCCAATCTACAGCGATCTCTAAGTAATGTCGTGTCGCTCTTTGATGAAGCTACAGTTGTGACACAATGAACAACAACATGGAGGCGACTTGCTTGCTTTGGAGCGACGGTTTTACGTATTCCGGAATGTTCAAAGAGGAGTTCAAAGGCGGACCCTACTTTAGGCGTCGGGTCATCATTGGAACGATACTTGCACGGCTTGATGATTGCTATCGTCGGGATAGGTTGTGCCCAATCGCCTTTATCGCCTTTGAATGCTAGATTTGAGTGCACTTTGCTGGGAAACTAGGAAGTTGCAATCAAATGGTGAAATGTCAATGGTTTTGATGTTTGGTGTTATCTTTAATTTGTTTCCGACTTATACTACACTAGCAGCGCCCCGCGGTTTCGGTCTAGTTAGCTCGGAGATTTAGACGAAAACAAACATTACTTAAAATAAATGTTCTTGTATATCGATTTTATTGAATTTCGAGCGGCCATTGTTGTTTACATCTTTGGCAAATTTAGCGTGGCCGGACCTTAGATATGGGATGAAGACTGGCCGGATTTGTATGGGATGTGATCTGCGGGCCAATGACGTGCGTACGATACTAGTACGTCAACGACCCGCGGCCGATGAAGATAGTTATAACGTTTTCATTCCGAATGTCTCAAATACCATAAAAAAATTAAGCGAAAATAAACTTATTTACAGCCTGCCAGATTAACGTGTTACCTATGCGCCAAATTGAAGGTACAAAAGATCTTTGACACTCATAGATCTTTGACAGTCGTTACGGGTAGTCAGAAGCCTAAAAGTCTGACAACTAATCTTACCAAGGTATCGTGTTACCCAGTAAATGGGTTATGGAGGTCAGTTAGGCAGCCGCTCCATGTAAAATACTGGTAGTCAGCTGCATCCGGATAGACTGGAAGCTGAACCCAACATAGTTGGGAAAAGGCTAAGCAGATTGATCTGATAAACGGTCTAATGAAACGGAAATCGACCGCGGAACGTTAAAATACAGCTCATCACGTTGAAGAACCGTCTGCCCCGAACGATAAATAGTTTCTAACTTAGGCCTAACTTACCCCTAGACTAATATAATATAATAAATTCAAAAGGTACAGAAACTTATCCAGTCTTTGCCTAATTACTAGTCATTAGAACTTAACGCCAATGTTTCTGATTAATGAATATTGATTGCTTCAATCTGATAATATCGTGACTTTCGTTTCGTTAAGTTAAAAGCATGTTTCGCTTATTTATTTACTTCAATAATATAAATGAGGACCGAAGAGTCGAAGATAGTGGTTTTTTTTCGAGGAATGAAGAATGTTTTTCCAAATGCTATTTATTTTATTTAACAATATTAAGGACTGGTTTTCTATTGACAGATATTTTTTATTCGTGGAATAAAATTTACGTCTGACAGATTTTGTATGGAAGAACTGTCAAAAATTCAAAATTATTCCTCGGATAAAATTATCTGGCGTTGGAAAAATCAGCCCTCAGTCTCTTTAAAGATTTACTTCATTTCTGATTCTTGTTTGTATGCTTTATCTGTACATATACAAAGTCTAATAATAATAGACTTTGCGTCTCCTTAGTCCATGTGAGAACTTATTGTCCTACAGACTGGCCGCTACGAAAAGGTAAGAAACAGTTTTCAGAAACAAGCAGCTCTTTAAAAGAACTGTAGACACGTTATGTTTTCTGTTTTATTTCTTTACGCTCAGGTGACACCGTGACCCACTGTCCCAAAAACAAAATGGCTGAAAGACTGAATTCAAGGTATGCAGTACGAAAATGTTATAGGTATATTAGGTACATTTCTTATCTTTTAAATAATAAAAAGAGTGATTTTAATATTCTAATAATAGGATATCTCTTTTAAGAGTTTAATCATTTTAAGTAAAAGTAATTCATTCAGAATGTCAGCGTTGTCAGAGCTGTCAAATTACTCTGCGCTGAAAAGATGAAAGGATTGTAATTTAAAAAGTAACCTTAGCTGTTAAAAATATTAGTTTAAGCGAAGACAGTCAATCTTCAGTTTCTAACATTAAAATATAGTGAAGTACTTAATCTTTTGCAGCTAACTGAACTTAATTCTAATTTATTTGTTTTTGTACGCAGAAAAATCTAGATTGTTCCAAGTAAAGAGTAAAGTCTGAAAATGCCTGATTTTTATAAAGCTTTGTTTTTGTTTATTTGGATCTTCAACAGAAGTTACAATTACGTAGAAGTAGCAAAACATCGTAAGGAGACCTGGACTTATCTATCTATATAAATAAAAATGAAATGCTGTTCGTTGAGAACGCCTGGATCGATTTGGCTATTTTTGGTTTTGAAATGTTCGTAATAGTTCGAAAAAGTTTTTTAGGGACAGAAAAATTGCAAGAGTTACCAGCAAAATTGGGAAATTAAAAGTGCTTTTTTATGGTAATACTATGGAACAGGATAACGCCTGTCGGGTCAGATAGTAGTTACTATATGTCTGAAATCACCAACCCGTCTTGAACAAGCGCGGCGACCAATGATCGTGCAAATTTTTTTTTTTATCGTGGAGAAATGCTCATGCATTCTGCACTACCACGGGGAGATAGTGCAGTTATGTGGGACTCTAACGCACTAAAACTCCACGGTGTCCTCCTCTGCCGCTTCCGGCGGGAACACGGGCACGTGTTAGCACTCATCCGTGAACCCGCCAGTGCATTCTCTGTATTAGAAGAGGGCTTTGCTCTGGGACATTAATAGGCGGTAATATAAACAGACACAGGGACAATGATAAGTAAGCTCTTCAAATTTCAAGACACCACAAATTCTTTTAAAGAGCAGTGGTGGCCCAGTGGTAACGGCCTCGACTTGCGAGTTGAAGGTCGTAGGTTCGAACCCAGTCGTGCGCTTTACTTTGTATAAATAATTTCATCACCACTGCTCTCAAAAGGTCACGTGCATCGTGAGGAAACCGGCATATGTCCTAGAATCAAAAACTGGAAGACATGTGACAACTGCCAAGCCGCACTGGGCCCGCTTGGTGGATAACGGCCCACTCCCTCTCACTGAGAGGAGGCCTGTGTCCCAGAAGTGGCTGATTATGCTACACATTCTTATATTCTAAGTAAAAAAAATTGAAAAGCATTCAAGTAAAATAAATAGCAAAATATAACAAACAATGCTCGTCTCTTCGCAAATTATTTGGTACCTATATAATTACGTCATCATAACATACAGTATTCCATCATCAAAACTAAATGCAATCTACTTAACAACGTCCTCATTAGTTGCGTTAGAATTCGGTATACTGCTGTAAATTAGGTTAATCATGTATTTTAGTTCAGAAGGGTACTGAATTATTAATTGCACGACTTGTTCATTAAGGAAATTTACGATCATTAAACGTATTGCAGGTATAATAATGTTGCATACGGGGTGAAGTTAAGGGAAATTAGAATTTCAGTAGAGTTATCAAAGAAACGATGGAGGTAGGTGCTCGATAGAGCTGTAGCAGTCACTTCTGTGAATTCTGTGATAAATTATGCGCTGTATGAGAAATTCTATCTTATTGTGTAGTGAGCACAAAGAGACGGGAGTTTTTAGTTGCGTTTGAGGTGTTGAATTTTGTAAGGTCCTTTAAAATAAATGATTAAATATGTAGAGAGAGAGGTTTCTGCGAGGTTCTCCTAATTAAGTGAGTAAGGATACATTTAAGCAAGACCGATAGACCGAACTAAAAACCGACCAAGTGCGTGTCGGACCACGCACAATGAAGGGTTCCGTAGTTGCCGTAGTTGGGATGAATTTATCGCAACAACAAACTAAACTTTGTAGTTGAAAATGGCACGGCACCATCAATTCCGTAACTGGTTTTTTTAAGTTTTTATTGTAACAAGGTAGAATGTAGATAATGCTTACTAAGCGGATTGTTGATATCATTCAACTACTTACTACCCTTATAATTAGTCATGTAACGTATACTTCCCCCTATCTTAATGACGATAAAGCCACTCATGCACCGTTTAAAAACCGCTTCCACGTCTCTTTTCACTAACAGCACATTTCACTAAACACTTGAGGTGTTTTGAGTGAGCTCTTGACGGTGGATGTAGTAATTTATGTGGCGAGGCGTGGCGGTCGCGAGTAAACGCCCTCCTCGTCATTAGTGTTAGGCGAGAACGTCACTAGCTAATTACAGAAGATTGATGAAGGCCCGCTTTTACCGCACTTCACTACTAGCGCTTAGTCCGCCAGTAAAGCTACGACTTGCATGCCAGCGAAAGCGGAATGTTACTTTTCTTTTGAGCCAATTAATGGATCATCGAGTTCGCGATGTTATTCCGAAAATATTCGAGAATATTTTTCCCAATTAATACGGTTCCAACGTTTTAATACAGACACCGTTAATGAAACAGTGTTGGAGTATATTATTTCTGCAGTAAATTCTTACATTGATTGTAGGTATGCATTCGTTTTAATTTTTTAAATTTGAAGCAATAGTCACTTATATTATTTTACTATGTCATACAGAGTACTTGCAACCGGCGTGTGTATATGACGTGTGTGTATGAACGTAAACGAGGCAAAAGGAGTAAGCAAGGATCGCAGCAGGAGGCATTTTGTAGTTTCTGCCCCCATGGGAATAGGGCGTGAGTTTATGTATTTGATACTTCCTCTTTCCGCGTTACTAGAGTTCGAGCCTTACTTTAACTGCGTCACATTTCTAAGAAAAATTGAGATCGATGCGAATAAAATTAATGGAGTCCCAACATAGTTTTTCTCGGTAGTTAGGTATAGTATTTCCTCATTCTGAGCGTTTGCGAAGCCAGCCAGCGCCATGGCCGTCTTGTCGGAAAATTAGCGCCCTTTTAGGAGATGAAAAACTCCGTTCCCTTAGGATAGAATGAAACGGGTTGCTATGGAATTGTAAGGGTTCGATGATATATTATGTATATACGTACATCAGCTGATGTTTTTGGTGGACTTGAGTATTCTTTGCTCTTTATGAAACGATGAGTTATTTGTAGGTTACAGTTATTGACGCATGGTCTATTTAACAAGCTCATTGTTACTAAAAATTAACATATTGCGAATTTGAGTAGCATAAAAATAGTTACTGGATGATTGTTCAAAAAAATCTACCTGTTCCCAACTATGTTGCGGTCGGCTTTTAGTCTAACCGGATGCAAATGAATACCAATATTTTACATGGACCGACTGCCTATCTGACTTCTACAACCCAGTTACTGGGTAACACGATACCCCTTGGTAAGACTGGTGGTCAGACTTTTGAAGTTCTGACTACCCGTAACGACTGTGAAAGATCTACTAATGACAGCCGGCGGACCAACGGCTTAACGTGCTTTCCGAGGTAGGGAGGAGTCTTGATATCACGAATCGACCGTGACAAGCATAGCTTAACCTTCGACCGCCCCCTGCAGTTGTTATTATTTAGCCACGAGCCACCTACCGAGCCCTACCTATTGATTAATATTATTCTGCGTATTTTAATTTAATTATCTACACATAATTAATAACTTCTAAGAAGATAAATTCAAAAACATACTGAAGATGGTACGCAAAGGGATTTCTAGAAGTCTGCGAAGTACATACTTAGTGCAAAATGGAGCTTGCCTCGTAAATATTTTAAGCGGAATTATTTTGTCTGGCAACACGAAACAACTGCTTGTAGTTTATTTGTATAAATTAGATACGATACTACATAATTTACAGCTTCAGACGTCTTGTACATAGTCTGTGGACCTAACTTTAGTTCTGAGGATAACAAGAACGCTTGTATGTTATTTCAAATGACACACTTGCTTTTCAACGAAGTTATCGACATATTTGTAAGTTACATAGTTTTCTAACAAGCATTTTAGAACTTCTGTATATTATATCTATCGTTATATTTCCATTGTTTTTACAGTTTATGCGAATGGTATTTGCGATTCGTATGGCAAATTACTTTTTAAGCTGAATGTCTCCTCTTTGTTTTTAGCAGCCAGTGAAGACTTTTCTGGTTCATGATGGAATGATATGCCTGTGACGCGTTTGAAACAATTACTTGTAATGGAAATGCCTTGAAATCAATTTACCGCATAAGTAGAAGCTAAGAAAAATATTGTTTTTTGTTTCTTAGCCTGCTCTGTCTCACTTATGGTCCCACTCCTGGGCAAAGGACTCACTCCTCTCCGTCCATCTTTCTTAGGACGAACTGGATAGGTTCCGTCAAACTGGAAGAAGGCCGCGCGGGCTCGCAAAAGCATAATTGCCAATTAAAACAAAACTTGTCCCAAAACTGCACTTTATTCATAAAAATAAATAACGACGTACAATGGCTAAGTTGCGTTTCATGTGGAGTAGTCGTCAGTCGAACAAGTTTGAAGCTGAAGTGCACCGTCTACGAGAGGTAAGTTATACAGTTAGAAGTCTTTGCGTACACCTTACGTAGATGGACAAACATTTGGTCTCATTTACTGTGTTTTATTAGCCTCCTAATGGAGCTGAGTCGATTAAATCTGATCAAGCTTCTGATTAGTAAACCAGCTGACTAGTTTCTGGTTCGTTTTGCGATTCATTGAGCGGATTAACAATAGCCAATCAAATTACTTTACTGGAGATTGGACGACATAAAAATTTAAGAGACTCACGAACCAGTGATGGATTGGTGATAGGCTGGTACCTTACAAGTCTACTTATCTACTACCATGTGAATAGGAATGCAGGGGTAAATCGGGACGAAACATTAAAATGGATTTAACGTTGAAATAAGTAAAAAAATACATTTATTTAGCACAGACATATAAATGATAAATGATTTTATTTCAGTAAGTAGGTTTGCACAAACATTTTTACACGTCAAACCTATTTTAAAAACTATGTAGATGAGGTCGGCGTTTCCTATCTGAATAGTGTGAGAAGAAAGGCCAAAACAAACTCAGAGGTCACAGCCTCTTTTAAAGTCCAGACATAATCTTGGTCAAATCATATGATATAATATAGGTACATCAGATAAAAACAAATAAAAAGAGTGAAAAGTCCGTTATAACAAATAGCTGGAAACTGTGCCTCACGACTGCACCCAAAAGGCCCGGTTCAGCAAAAATGCTAGAGAACTAGTGCCTGACGCTAGTTTTCAAATAGACCTGGTAATAATACAGTTTGTTGCCAACAAGGACACTTGATCGTTAATCATAAAAAAAACACATTAGAGTCCTTTTTGGCAACACACTATATTATTTCAATGTTTTAACATCCCTTTTCAAGTTCCATCCCCCCTGCAACCCTATTCACCTCGTTTTACGGTAGGTACCTGTTAAAAAGGGTTATCTAAATCAAAATCATTTATTAAAACTAAGCTGAGAATCCACACTTTTTGAACGTCAAAATTAGATGAGACAGTCCTCCAAAACGTCCACCCTTCACCACTTCCTAGTGCTTTAGCTGGGAAGATGTGGCGTAATAAACTCCCCAGTAGCACAGCTGTCTGTTTAGTTAGACGAACTTGGCTTTATACAACTATGAGTAATTAACATTACGAAATACAAATCATTAAATTATTTGCCACATGTCAGCTAGCACACGCCAATATACCAACAAAAAAATTAAAAACTATATTCAATAAGAAATAAATAATACAAATATAAACAGAACTTAATACATAAATAAAAGCCTCCAAACAAAACGCTTAGAGATACGTTTTGATGAAGGTATTATATGAGTGTTAATTAAAGCTGTCATTGCGGTGCTCATGTTTAATTATTATGATGACAGACTGATGGATGAAGATACATTTATAATATTATAACAGACCTACTGACATGTAGGTACTTCGTTACCTTAAAACTGCTGCTTATTTTTCTGCAGAATTATCTAAGCATTTTCCAAGAAAAGAGAAAAGAACTTAGCTCCCTCTTCAGATGATTTAAACTCACCAAACTTTTATATACACACAACATGTTCACGGTTATACCCGAAGATAAATATAAAAAGGAAATAATGAAACGCACGCTTGGGAGCTATTTCCGAAGACCGGATACAGGGAACCGACGAATGCGTTCTCTCTGGAACATTTATATGTAGCCTTCCTTCATATTTGCTTTTGTGTAGTCGTATTATAATACGGCTTATATACTCTTGTGTAGTACTTTTGCTATCATGAAAGTTATTTTATTTCTTAGTATTTGTGGAAATATTTTCAGTACTACATGGTCTGCTGGTATTTATATTGTTGCTGGACAATTTCTTTAACTGAATATAATTGAACATGTTTCGCAGTATGATATATGAAATAGTACCATAAAACATGGATGTAAAAGTATAATTTATTTTTAACTAACTGTGCCCGTGACTTCGTTCGCGTGCATGTCGGACAACAAATTGGAATTCATGGGTTTTAATTTTTTTTTGCGCGGAGCCTTCATTATTTTTCTAAAATAAAAGTAAATTAATTCATATAACATCAGCTATCTGTGCCAGTAAAAGTCCCGTCAAAATCGGTTCAACCGTTTCAGAGATAAGCCAGAACAAACAGACAGACAGACACACAAAAAAATTAAAATCGTTTTTTTTTTGTTATAAGAACCGTTTATACTTTCATATGCATCTAGTAAAAGCTGCTATTTTGACATTACAAACAGACAATTCAATTTTATTTATTCGTATGTATAGATATCGACTTAATTTTCGACTTTACAATCTAGAAGATTACAAAAAAAAGGCCGGTTAGGTACACTTATTATGACGTGTTATTTAAAACGAACCAGATTCAATTTACCTCCAATACCTGTAACTTTTAGTAACCCACGCTTCTATTCAATAATATATTCCAGTGGCTCTTTCATTATAAATCCTCGCAATAATACGGTTAGCTATTGGTTCTTTCATCCAACAAGCAAGCACAGTACCTACTCTAGCGTAAGAACGTGTTCAATTGTCGAGAGGGAGGGTAGTGGTGGCTATAGAACTGGGTAGGTACACACATCCGCGTGTGTGTACCTCTATAGACGAGCCAATAAAAGTCGAGAGCCCGTTCTTTGTAGCCCTGAATTTGAAATTGAACAAAACAAAGAGGGTGCGACATAACATCAATCTTCATTTATTTGTTAACGACGGACTTCATAATGGATGTTTTAATTAAAAATAAACACTTGTTGTTGAGTGTGTGGTTCTAATTATTTAACGGAATTGCTCATTTTGATTAATGTTACAATGATTAGGTTTGTTTTAACGTCAATATTGATGTCTGAAATTGGCTTGTTTGTTTTGAACTCATAAGGATTGCCTTTTATAAGAATTCAGAATCTTATTGCTACAGATAACTTAAAACAGTCTGAAGAATATTATTACTAAATATTGGAAAACGAAATCTGAAAAATATTATCAAGAAACTGGCTTCCATTTTCTTGATAATATTCTTCTGATTTCACTACAGCAAATAATAAGAAAATATTATGCTTATGCTGAAGCCACCTTTTGTTATAGTCCTGAATATTTTTCAGAAGAAACCCAACTGCTTATGTAAATATTGAGACCAAAACAACTGAACAAATCGAACGATCAACACACGTTGCCTTCAAACAAGATTTTCTAAAATATTGCTATGTACTCAAAACTCGGAGAATGAGTAATAAATAAAGGAAAACTTCTACAAACACTGAGATATATTACCCAACAATTTTCAACTATAACGTATAGGGGCTCTCTCACAATTTATAGTATCTATGTTTTTAATATCTTCGTATATACAACCAAATCTGTTCAAAAAGTGGGACAAGAAATGAAGAAAAACACAGTGACTATAAAAATACAGAACATAAATACAACTGTACACATAAGTATTATCAAATGCTTCGTGAAAATTAATTGCTTGGAAGAATGGCGGCTCCTGCCTTACTGCTGAATACACTTATCATTCAAAACTATACTCACACTCACACATATAAAAGCGTGTCTGTTTACTCCAATGGATATATGAAACGTTTATTGTTATCAGGTTTTTTTGTTAGTCCAGATATACAGGGTCGAATTAAATTAGTTGGTAAAACTTTTTATTTTATTTATTTAATGTTGTTGAATTAGTAGCGTTACTTAACAGGGGTCTACTCTCTAAGTGCGTCAATGAAGATACGGGCCCGTCCGAAAACAGTTGAAAATAAGTGTAAAATTCAATTTCTCGGTCGGGTAAAAACACATCGGGAGTAGGGACAACTGTCAATCGTGTTAACTGTTGTCATTCATTATTAGTTGGAGCCCCGAACTAATCTTATGTCGGTTTGTGCTAGGGTGTAGGAAATGCCCGTGACTTCGGCCGATGTAGACGACGACGAGAGCTACTGCGGAGATTTGCTAGCAAATTTAATCTGACCCTGTATTTAGAAGATATTAAGTGGTCTTCGAATCTGTGGTTTATGATCGATATAATATTTATTTGTTTTGGTATATGGATTACGTTACGTTGTCATGGTATGGACAAATTAATTTAGTTAACGCCGTTCTATGATTTATTATGACGGAGCAAAGCCCCTAGTTAAAGTAAACGTTATTAGCAACAATGGAATCACGGTCGGACAGTGTACTTGAATCCATCCAAAGGTTGTTTCATGGGGTCCGAGTGCCCACTTGGTTTTCCAAGACATCGCCAAGCGCTGGGTCGACTTATCACGTGATAAGAGGGCTGGCCTATTTTTTGGCCAAACAATCAGCATCGCCATGAAACGTGGCAATGATGCCAGCCTTTTCGCCACTCTTCCTGTTGCCAGCGATGCGGGCTAATTATTTGATGCCCTATGATTATTTGACCTCCTTTTTTATATACATGTACATATTATTATAATTAATTTGTTTGAAAATATAAAGTATTAAAAGATTGTATATAAAAAAATATATCTATTTAACCATTTATAAACACATATAAACAGACAAGAAGAAAGTAAGAGAAAAATACGAAAAAAGAAGAGATCGTTTTTAGCGACAAGACCGCACCCTATGTATTCTTTTACATTTATATCTGTAATTCGGTATAAATAACAAATAGTATTCTCTTCCATTGTTGGACAACTACAGTACTACAAACAACCTTCCATGAAAAATAACTTGCAGGTAAAAGAAAACCAGAGTGAAATAACGAATGACAGTATTTCTTTTTTTGATCCTGACAAGTCTCTGTAGAAGTCAGATAGCCATTCATAATAATAATAACAGTGAATACAGGGACAATCGTCGGTTGGTGCTTCATTTCCTTTACTTATAGAGTCGAACGAGCCTCTGCGAGTTGGCTTCAGCCCCTCATATGCCTACCAAAGGTCCGGGATCATTATGGTCCTGAGATATGCGAAAAGCTTAAAAATAAAAATAATATATTCCTTTACGTAGGCGATGCGAAGTAAAAAAAATTTGGTGTTAAATATAACAACAATTCAAACTTTCTTTTACCCGTTAAGAATAACCTTTCAATGTTTTTCGCGTGTAAACAGCTGAAATTTTAAATAACAGCTGTTGAAACCTCTCGCAAACATTGTTGGGTGCGAAAAAGTTATCCAATTCAAGTTTACGATGCACTGAACCAGCATAGCGCTTTATTCCACAAATAAACAATACCAACCATTGGTTTTATTAGGCAATAAAAGCCAATTTATAACTCTGATTAAATGGTGAATTTTGTAAATCCTTTTCTAAATATTTAAAATGTCACACGCAATACCTACTCGTTGATTTGTAAGTTTCGACAATGATTTTTCAATAACATTGTTTTATTTAACAATTTAATATATTCTCAGGTTTATACACATTGTATATTTAAGTTTATGTGTAAACATGTTATTTCACCTTTTCAATTTAAGCGCCATGTTTGTAAACAATTCAGTTACCACACCCGAATTCACCTGAAGTTTATTTTGTATTGTTTTTTTTTTAATTTATATGAAAATTCTACTAAGACTTGGAACTTCCTTCACCGGTACTATACGAAATCCTTATAAAATCAGAGAGAGCTTCAAGAACACTCACCGTCTTCAATATAAGTAAAGCAAGTTGAGAATTCTACATACATTTGTGAGAGAAGTTCTTATCCGCATGAAATTACTCGTTTTACTGTCTCTTTGTAGCCGAGCTGCAGCTAGCATCGACGTGGCGCTGTGAACGCAGCTCCGACTGTGTGGCGCACTTGACACAGATGGGAGACGAGGTAAGTGCAGCTTAGTGCTATGTTTAGTTACAACGCATTTTGCTTCGTAGCTAGCGAAGCTGCTCGCACAAAGCTGACCCCACACGGAAATCGACTGCATATAAAAGATTTTATGCATTCTCGATCAAAGTGGCCGTGTCAAAACCGTAACAGGCGCAGTAACAGTTGTTGTCGTCGTTTGCACGAAACTTTCCCGTTGTTGCTTTGCTTGTGATAAATCTCTCGTTGGGGTACTCTTTTGTTCAGGTTCGTGTTGGAAAATTGGCACCGCTTTTACTATTGTTAGCCTCTGTAGATGAATTGTGTTCGATTTGAGGGAATAAATTACAATAAAAACGTCCCTAGAGATTTATTTCAGGGGACATATTACTGCGATATATTTTTCTTTGTGTTATAAACATCCGAACATCCTATTCAATGGATAGATTTGATATGAGTTTTTCTTCGGACAACGCCATTTATTATAAAAACAATAGGTATATTAAAAACGTTAACAGAACTACGATATTTTAAAATAATACTTACAAAGTGGAATGCCGAGGAACAAGTAGGTATAGCTAATAAAAAAGCGACTAGATTGCAAATGTCTGTCACAATAAAAGTACAAAAAACATGAAACAGATTTTCCTTGTTTTTATGATCTTTATTTGTATAGAAATAATTAAAAGACAATCAATTAATAGTCTATCCATTACATTTGCAAATGAATGACTCACTGGAGTGAGTAGGTATTCTTGTATAATACCGCGTCTACGTCAAAAAATAAACAAAATTGCAATTTGAATATTCGAGGAAACAAAAAGCGTATTATTTAAGATACGCCCGGCTGTGATAGCGGGTCGCCATAATTTATCATAACCATCTTTTGACAAACTCTAAATATTTCAGTCCCTTTTGTTCCTGTAAAATAAACCACAATAACAGCAACGGTACAAATCAGCTAAACGCGGGAAATGTTACCAATTCCAAGGGGGAAATTCCGGTGGGAAAATATCTTTGGAATAAATGTGAATAAATAGGGCTTGCGAGATTAAAAGCGGACCGTTTGATATATGGCAGTCGGTGGCGGCACCCTGGCACCCTTGGGCGGCCACGAGTTACTGGCCAGCAGATAAAAAGAACTAAGATTCGTAAATAAATTTACAATCGGTGCGTACACATGTATTGTCTATGGTTTACTGTTGTTATTTTAGTCAAAGTCACATAATTTATTTCAAATGGGCACATAAAAGGCACTTTTGAAAAGGTAATTAGGTATGAAGAAGAATGGGCAAGAAACTCCACCGGTACTCTTATAAAATGTTTTAGAATATTTTGTATACATTAATTCTATGTGAAGATGATGCTCCTAGAATAAAATGAATATACCACAAAAGGTAAAGATAATTAAATATAAAGCAATGAGCCCGAAGTGGTTGGGTCGGTCATGTTACATACATACAAACAACACTTATTATAGATTCTGAAACAATCAAAACATTCACGTGACTGACTATTTTGTTGTATAAAATATTACTGAGAACAGCTTACCGTAGGTTGCAGGCGTAATGACCAAAATTCAAAATGAAAATTGTTCAGCTTGGAGTTACAATATTAAAATAGCTTTATAAAAACACGTGAAAGTTGGAACATCCTCAAAACACTGGCTAAGCGTGATAACAAAGTAGGGGTTCCTTGAGAAAGTACGGAAAATATTATGTAAAGTTGTTTTTCTGGTGTCTGTAACGTTTTTGATGATAATACCTCAAATCCATTTAGCTACAAATTAAAAGCGAAAAGAAAATAACAATACGACGGTTTTGATGGAAGTTAATCATTTCCGCATAATAAAATAATGCACGGTAGAACTGGAGTCCAAGGAGTAGAATATTTTGTTCACGATTAAGATAGAATTTTAAGTGGGAAGTTGTGCCCAAAGTACTAATGGAAAAGTTGTTCGGATCTGTCAGGGATCTGGATGAAGTGGGTGGGAGAAGGGAATAACGCTTCAACTTGAAGATGAAATTGTTTTTGAATGTAAAACACACTTAAATTAATCTTGTATCCAGATTTCGGCTAGACACATACTTATCTTTAAATAGGAGTAAGTAATTTGTGAGCCATAAAGTTTTTAGGGTTACACGTCCAAAGTTTAAAGGGTTAGAAGAACAAACCAGTTTTTGCTTGCGTCGCTAATATCCATCTACTAAATTTCAAGCGTAACATTCAAGTTAAACATTATACCAATTTATTTTGGAGTAAACATTAATATAATTTTGCTGAGTTAGGCCCTCAGAGTAAAGATTCTAACCGAATTACAACGAGTAAAGTGGGCTTGTACTCGTATATGTATCCACACATGTTTACTATGTACATTGCAGGTCCTCGGGGGTTAAGACGAGCGTCATTTAACGTGGACTACATAAAGTACTGCGTACGGTGAAAGACCACCCGGCTCCATTTAGTTCGTGGCACTAATTAGATTGTCATTAACGTAGAGTCTGTTTATCTACGATAGTCATTATCACTAGAAAAGTAAGAAGAAAAGAAAATGGACATGCTCTGAAAGTAGAAATATCAAGGATAGTAATTGCTACCGAGTCTATGTTCAATCTTTTTGTGTTACTTTAGAAAAACAACCATTACAATGAGTTTTTTTAGTTGATAACAACGAATTACCATAATTATAGTGGTTTAATTCCACGAATTATTAGTGATAGCTATTTTTGGTGGCTATTAAAGTTTGAAGTTATTAAATATGTATAGAACGATAACCGTTTTCAGGGAGCAGTGATGGTGGCCCAGTGGTAACAGCCCCAACTTACGAGTCGTAGGTCTTAGGTTCAAACCCAGGCAGGTGCTTTACTTTGTGTAAATAATTTCATCACCACTGCTCTCAAAACGGTGAAACATTGTGAGGTATGTTCTAGAACCAAAAATTTGAAGACATGTGACATCTACCAACCCTCGCTGGGCCCGCGTGGAAGAGAGGAGGCCTGTTTCCCAGCAGTGGGAACATTATAGGCTGATTATGATAACCATTTTATAAGTATTTGTAAATAGTTATCAAACTTGTACATTTTATTAGTTAAATCTAAAATCTAGAACATTAGTGATACATAAGTCTTGCAAACATGTTAAGTTTCAAAGTTTATAGTAAAACTACAGGATAACATAAGCACTCCATGACCGATATACTAAGCTGCTTACGTTAAGTTCCGGGTACAGATATAGATAGACCTAGATAACGCAAGTATCACGTTCTGTATGAAAACCAAGCGTGCCATTTTTTGACTACCTACTATGACGTCAAAACACTATGTGACTCAGGCTGGCTGGACAAATCTTCAAAATTGCTCGCAATTAACTAGGTCAATAGGGCACTTTATGTGACGGCTAAACACCCTTATTTCAGAATTTGTAACGCTACAGAATCTTAGATAATCGATCGAAAACGTGTCCAGCCAGCTTGAAAAAACACTTTTCGCTGGTCTCTCAATCTCGGTAACGGAAGTGATTTTGACGACTTTTTGCATATCAACGGGCGTTACATAAAATTGTAACAGGCATCGAGCTAAAAGTTTTGTGGTACGTACAGCGGTTTAGTAGAAAAATGCAAAAATCTGTGTCCAGCCAGCTTGAATTTACGTATAAAACTTTTGGCTGGCACTTCCGAATCTCAATAACGGGAGCGTTTTCGAATATGGTTACTTTACTAACATTTAGTAACGCAATGTGTAACAGTAATAACGTTTGATTTATGGCGTCACATGTAAGGGTTTACGAGAAATCAATAAAAACTTAATGTCCAGCCAGCCTGAAATCAAGCTGGCTGGACACATGTATCTCCGCTGCCTGATGATCTACGACCTTCGAAATGTGTTCAAAATTTTGTACCGGGGACGATAATGATAACCTGAATTTGTAACGGAGAAACTTTGCGTAGTTTCAAAGATATTGATCATTAAAATGTTTTCATATAAACACTGCAGTAGGGTTACCAATCTTGTAGGTTTTATGTAGGACTAAGTGTATTTTAAGGTGTTTTCTTTAATGGACGAAAATCCGTGTATTGGTGATACTAATACGAACAACTGTAGTTCACAGTCTGATCTCAGTGTCCATCCGTCAAAAATACCTCTAGTTTCCCTTCATTTTGACAAGTTTTTGACATTTGTTTGTCGCCGAGATGAGACTGTGACTAGATTTTGAACGTTTTAAATTACGAGAATTGGCCTTCAGGTATTGTGTCACCCCAAATAGACCACATGTCTTTACTCTTTAGGATAAGGTTTTGATCAACGTTCGTAATAACGTGTTCTGCCGGTGTACCTAATACTTAAATAAATAAAACAGGGCGCATACATCCAACTGACGACACAAATCGTAAAAACTAACAACTTTCGCAAAAAAACATTGTAATTCACGTTAGTTACCAAGGACACATTACTTTTTAAAACAACAGTTGTATAAAAAGACAGTACTTATCTGAAAGTTTATAACGGTCAGTTACACACAAGTCACACACACAGATTACACACAAAGCAAGTCTCATCATGGCCGCGTTCCGAATCGCACTCATGAGCGCTAAAATCGCTCTTGCTGGTAATTCATAGAAATGGGTTAGTAGTGATTGAATGTTATGAAGTTGCAGCTGGGTATTGTTTATTTAATTATCAGAATAATAATTAAATAAACAATATCGATTTCAAAATTTGAAATCAATAAATTGCGTAAAAAATGTAGTTAAACAAACGTCGGGGGACAAAATAACTGTGAACGGAATGTAATACTTACTTCCATGATAGCTGATGATGGTGTCTCTATCTATTGCTTAAAGTTGGTACTACTAGGACAACTGGTGGAATCTTAACTCTTATTTATGTTGTCTACCGCAGATTAATTAATAGTTGTCTTACTCTGATTAGTGATGACACTTCGAAAAGTACATACAATGCCGACTGTAGAGTTTAGTTCTCATTTTCAGTTACCTAAGATAATGAACTAAACGCGAAATACAAGTGGGCTCTCTTTTGCAGCGCTGGTAGTCAATTATTATTTTGAATTAACACATACTTACGCTTTTTACTGCAGGAAAACCTTTTATTCCCACGGGAAAATCAAATACAAAGCAGGCGTGGCTGCTACCGGCCGATTCGTCGATTAAAAAGAAATCCTTTATTTATGTAAAATTATGGTCACCTCACAATATTAATGGCAGTTTGTATGGGAAAATTTAAATGATCAATATCTTTGAAACTACGCAAAGTTTCTCCGTTACAAATTCAGGTTATCATTATCGTCCCCGGTACAAAATTTTGAACACATTTCGAAGGTCGTAGATCATCAGGCAGCGGAGATACATGTGTCCAGCCAGCTTGATTTCAGGCTGGCTGGACATTAAGTTTTTATTGATTTCTCGTAAACCCTTACATGTGACGCCATAAATCAAACGTTATTACTGTTACACATTGCGTTACTAAATGTTAGTAAAGTAACCATATTCGAAAACGCTCCCGTTATTGAGATTCGGAAGTGCCAGCCAAAAGTTTTATACGTAAATTCAAGCTGGCTGGACACAGATTTTTGCATTTTTCTACTAAACCGCTGTACGTACCACAAAACTTTTAGCTCGATGCCTGTTACAATTTTATGTAACGCCCGTTGATATGCAAAAAGTCGTCAAAATCACTTCCGTTACCGAGATTGAGAGACCAGCGAAAAGTGTTTTTTCAAGCTGGCTGGACACGTTTTCGATCGATTATCTAAGATTCTGTAGCGTTACAAATTCTGAAATAAGGGTGTTTAGCCGTCACATAAAGTGCCCTATTGACCTAGTTAAATGTGAGCAATTTTGAAGATTTGTCCAGCCAGCCTGAGTCACATAAAACACTTAGTGATGGGAAAATCAAATCGATTCAAAGACGCCGCCGCCGCCGCGTACGGCACCCCGTCTCGCCCCATCCGTCTCGCCCCACCCCCGGAGCCTAGCGCCAGCGCTCACGCTCTCACAGCCAGCAGTACACAGGACTGAGCGCGAAAGTGGCGGTTTACGATTTTTGTACGTAAGCTGGGCACGTGAAGTAGTTGCTCTTGCGTTATCTAGGTTTACCGTGTATCTATATCTGTGGTTCCGGGTGGTTCCCGTTAGTGGGGAAGTAAGAAAAACATTGAGTGCAATTTGCTTTAGATGTATGTGAGGAGGTATTGTAATCTTTAAAGGTGAACTTTAATTTATATGGTGTACATCAAGATTGATGTACACCATATAAATTACAGTTATACTCTATGCAGATGCCTAGCCTTTTCCCAACTATGTTGGGGTCGGCTTCCAGTCTAACCGGATGCAGCTGAGTACCAGTATATTACATTACTGTCTATCTGCCCTCCACAACCCAGTTACTGGATAACACGATACCCCTTGCTAAGATACCCGTAGCGACTGTCAAAGCTCAAGGAAGGACAGCCGGGATCAACGGATTAACGTGCTTTCCGAGGCACGGAGGAGTCTCGGTATGTAAAGATGGTCAACCATCTACGGACCGACTGCGGCAACCGTAGCTTAATTTGATAGAACCGTGTGGCTATTATTATTTAGCCACGAGCCCGTATATGGTGTACGTAAAAGAGTATTCAATTTTATAGAGCTAAAACTGTCTGATATGTGTCTGAATTTCACGAACCTTTCGAACTCACAATGCTGCCTAGCGCCAAAAATAGAACAGTCGTAGTATTTGTTAAGACAAGTTCGATACACGGAGACTTGGTACCTACTAAAGAAATTCTATGCTCTGGTCCACTTTCAGACTTGTAGAAAGTAACTCCAAGCTCGCTCAGAAGAATTTCTTGGTTACATACCTAACTTTTCATTTTTACTCTCAAGGTTCTGAGCACTGAACACTCAAATACCCAATTTAATCTATCACTCCTCTACTTTACTGCAATAAAGTTACTTAACACCTAATAAAAGCTACGACGGCTATGTACAATAGTGCTAAAAAAACTTGTTTCGTTAGAGTAGTTCATTAAGAGGGCGCAGCCGGCCTAGAGAGCAGTTTGTGAAGCTTGCGCTTGACCTAATTAGTGTTGCGCCGCTGTCACTATGACGAGGATTTGTTTTTGTAAGTTCTTTTGTTTTTAGTAATGTTTAACAGCCAGGCGACAGCACACACAATACGTTACGTCCCTACGTCCCGACTATGGTAATGAGCTATTCTCAGATTGTTGTGCTCGCTGAATTTTTATGGCACTACAAGTCATAAAGAAAAACTATCGTATGACGACGCGACGTTTTTTATATTACTTGTGCACGTGCTGTCGCTGAAATAAAAAAATAGGACATTAATAAGCTTTGAAGTATGTTTTTTATTATTACATGTTTTTCTGACGGGATCTTTTTATCTTAGTGAAGGAGGAATAAAATAATGATGAACATCACTAATTTCATCATCGTCATCAGCTTACAGCAGGCCACTGCTGGACATAGGCCTCTTCAATTGCATGCCATTTAGCTCGATTCTCAGCAACTCTCATCCAGCAGCTAACAGGCACCCTGTAAAGATCGTCGCTCCACCTAGCCTGAGGGCGTCCTACCTTACGTTTGCCGATTCGCGGCCTCCACTCAAGAACACGGCTACCCCAACAGTCACTAATCCCTAAATTATTTTTATTATTCCTTCCAACCTTCTGTCCTCATCTAAAGAATTACAGAAAGAACCAACAATTCTGTGACTTAATTGCAAAAACATGTACCCAAAGAGGTAGAAAAACGCTAAGTAAGTATCTCCATCGTGAACCGAGAGGTTATTTAGTAGCGCGTTTGGCAAAGGTGCAATATTTCAACCCCTACACATCCTCCTGCTTGGCACATGCTAGCGGATAAGTGTGTGAAAAAGAAAAAGAGTCACTTTTAAATTGAAGCCCTTTTCTTTTAGCAATCCACTTAATTTATTCATGACGATTTTTTATAGCGTGTCCTACTTTAACATGAAACTCGTCGTCTTAAAATGCCGGGATTTTTCAAATCTCTTTGTTATATAGCCAATTGATTTTGATTTCACTTTTAGGTACTTACATTCCATAATTTTGTAAATGCTTTTAATCTAATGAAAGTTTTCAAAACTTCTCTTTGGTCTATTAGTTAAGTAATTTGTTTTGATTTAATATTCTGAAAACGTTATTATAAACATTTCTGTTGAATTATTCATATTTTTCTTAATTTTAATATGAATAATCCCAAGTTAAGGAATAACAATTATTGAGCAACAAAGGTATGCGAATGTAGTTTCTTGCAGGACTCCCCAAGATGAATCATTTATTTTTCTATAAATATAGGTAGAGGCAACGCAGACATCATAACTTAGCTGCTCTCAAAAGGGTGAAGGAAAACATCGTGAGGAAATCGGTATATCGTAGAACCAAAAATTGGAAGACATCTGCCTTATACTAACCCGCACTGGGTCCACGTGGTGGATAACCTGCTCTCTCTAACAGAGCCCATTCCCCACAGGAAGCCCATCCTCCAGCCATGGTAACACTGTAGGTTGATTATGCTAAACAGCATAATCTAATTAAATTACCCAACTATAAAATCATTCACCATTAACGAATTGATATCGCCACATACTTCATACCACTCAAATACATCTAAATCGTGTGTAAATGATCATCGCATGGCTTTCGATTTGCCTCGTTGTGGCGGTAGTTTGTGTCCACACTGAGTTATGGCGCCATCTATCGCCGTGAACCGAGAATTACGCGCGTTTAAGAATTTACTACTAGAGGCGGTTTGCTAAGTATATTTTATTATACTGTTTACGTATTGGTAACATAGTTTTCAATATTGTTTGACTTGGAATCAAGCTGTTTTAGTTTTCAATATTGTTTGATTTGGAATCAAGCTGTTTTGATGCATCCGTATTCTTTTTGCTGTGCAGTATGAACTTAATTCTTCATTGACCAAGACGCAACATAATACTTATAGGTAAAATTTGTTGTACTAATTTCCACTTTTAACGTCCACAGCTACAACGCCACATACAGAAAACAAATCCAGCAGTGGCTGTATGATCCCCAGAGCACTAACGAGATCCCTGAAAGATGGCTCCTAGCGCAAAACACGTGGGTCTATCTTCAAGCCAGCGCAGCGTATTCATCGGCGGTTCTACTTCGTCGACGGTAACGAAACGAACGCATACGCAGTTCAATAGAACAGTCAACGCAGCCCAGCGCTAGGTACTAGTTTTGAAACGCTAAGTTGTGGGTAACATAATATTCTCGTAGATTTAAAAGTAGTTTATACACTTGCGCGTGTTTCAACGTGCATTCTTGTTTAATTTGAAAGAAACTTTGACTTAATAGCCTGAAATACTTTCGCTTAACTTTATAGATTATATTTTAGAAATTAAAGTAAGATAAGGTACGTTTCCATTACTGTTCATAACCTGTGAATGAATTTGAGTACTATCCCTCTTAGTCAATTATTGTAGGTCATCTAGGCCAAAGAACGCTTTCACAGACTTTCATGAAACTTCAGAAAATTAATAATTGTCCTTCCATATTCTGATTCAATAATAAATTCTTAGGTAATAATAGTTAGGTAAGTGTTTAAACGATAGGCCGTTTAAATACTTACCTACCTACCTTAAAAGTTTTGAAAATGATAGGACACACAATTACCTATAATTATGTGCTCTATTATTTTCAAAACTTCTCAAATAAAATGGAACTAATACAGAAAGCAAAGAATCATTTTGTATTTCTGTGTCCCTTTACAAAAATCTTAATGGAGTTCTTATCACTTAATCATATCAAAGTCACTGTCACATAATTGTGTGAATCTAATAATATATGTTATCGAAATTATAAAATCGTTTTGTGCAAACACGATCTGAAGGTAATGACCCAAAAAAACCGCCCTAATAACATTTTGTGTGAGGTTTTCTTATATAAATGTTTCATACTTAGACTAGTTTATTTAGATAAAGGTGTCCTCTAAACCACATATAACTACGTCTAACATTGCGAATTTTGATTCGAGACTTCAGTTTGTGTTCACTTTTTGAAGTGAAACTTTTTTATGACGCATGACGTAAGCGTTACGAAAAGTGTGATCGGGCGAGGCGAACGGGAGTTGAGTGGGGGATATAAGCAAGAGACAGCAGTGCACGCGCACATTTTCTTTCTCTTTTCCTCTCATAGCCAAATACATTCCGTATATCTAAGAAGAAGTTTCACTTCAGTCGTGTGGTCATAAGCACACTCGTTTTTTGAAGGGAAACTTCTTTACGCACGCTTGACTTGGGGAGTAAGCTGGCGAACGCGTGACGTAAGCGTTACGAAAAGTGTGATCGGGCGAGGCGAACGGGAGTTGAGTGGGGGATATAAGCAAGAGACAGCAGTGCGCGCGCACATTTTCTTTCTCTCTTCCTCTCATACCCATATATCGCCGGGTTAAAGGCAAAACCGACTATCTGCTATTTTTTGCAGTTTTTCACTTTAATATACCATTCGAATCGTCATTTGATTCTGTATCTAATGGTAAAACCAACTAAACCGCAGGACTTACCGTTCCCGAGATACCGAATGTAAAAATCGATTATAATCGAGAAAGTGTATCTTTAGAGAAATAAAAACCAAATAATTCGTAATAATTTGTCCGCAATATTTCAAAATATAGATGCAAAAAATACAAAACTTTTTTAGTGGGTTTTAGTCCTACAATAATGTCAAAGGAAGGTCTTAATCACTAATGGTAAAAAATAATATTTTTGATTAGCACCTTTTTGTTCTTAAACATTCAAACTAAATAAACATTATATAAATATAGTCGATTTTGGCATTCGGTCTTTCGATTTCTTTTTAGCGAATTGCCTAGAAAAAAACCAGATTAAATTATTATAGTCGGTACTTCCCCGCGCTGTCGCTGTCCCCCACGCGGTTTTTCGGGGATTTAGTCGAATCTTCTATGAAGTGCATTTTTCGATTTATGTGTATTTTTACTGTGTGTGGTTGCTGAGGAAAATTATTGTTGAAGAATCAGAACCGACAACAGCTGCATCTCCAGACAAGTACTTTTACAGTGTTAAAATAGTTTTGAATTTTTTATAGAAAAAAAGCAACACAATTTAATCTCAGATATGCCAAAACTTCTTCTGCATAACTCTGTGCATTTCTGCTTCAGTTATTATAGAATCAATAGAAAGTCGATACACAATGGGGCTTTATTCTCGAGATTGTGATCCGCGGGGACGACATGAGCCCAAAAACAAAACGCCGCCAGAAAAAGCTGAAGAAATCCGGCGTCATATCAAATCTTTCCCTACGATGGGAAGCCATTAAAGTGCGCAAAGATATTAAACGCCAATATCTATACTGTAGTCTGTCAATGACAAAAATGTATGCATTGTATGTGGAGGAGTATGAGAAGGAGAGCGTTACACCCGTTTCGGAGGCAACTATAGAAATATATTTTGCACCGAATTCAACTTGGGGTTTTTTGTTCCCAAAAAAGACCAGTTTCTTTTTTGCACCAAGTATCGTCGTTTGTATCGTGGGTTTTAGTCAGTAAGAGTCTGACACACCCTTCCGCTCCACCTAGAGCGGGAGGGGTCATTGATGATTTCCCATCCACAAAAAAAAAAAGGTTGTATAGTGTAAGTTTTTACTATAGAGAAAACTAAAATTGAAGAAGAGTATAAACAGTACATTCAAAGAAAAGATACATAAAATAGCGAGAACAAAGGGAGCAGGAAAATAAACGTACTTCACTTCGGCATCCTTTGATTTGCAGGCAATTTTACAAATCCCTAGTGGAGATGTAGGTTTTTTGTATTGTTGCAGGAAACTTACACTATACAATCTTTTTTTTTTTGTGGATGGGAAATCATCAAATGACCCCTCCCGCTCTAGGTGGAGCGGAAGGGAGTGTCAGACTCTTACTGACTAAAACCCACCCGTGTTCCTTCCTTAGCCCTTTATATTCCGGGGCCACGGTAACCCTTTCAGACAATCCCGCTACCCCGGCAGGTTTGGGCCCTAACGGGCCCCTTCCTTTATGCTGACATCTGTTTGAGGCGCGCGTGGAACACATACGCGCCGTCCGGCACGAGCCCGGTCCTGTTCGGACGGTGAGCTACCCATTACTCTCCGTCCGCCCGCGTCTACGGTGGCCGGGAATCGTCACGCGGCTCCCGACGCGACGCCCGGAGCGTCTCCCGCGGAGGCTGGGACGTGATGCTCTCTCCCTCAGCCATCCCGCCACCTCCTTCGCTAGCATGACTACTTCGCAGAAGGAGGTGACTGCTTCCCACTCCCTCTCACTCCGGACCATGGCTTGAACCAGGGCCGGACACGAGAGGTCGCCGCCGCTGCCGATCGCCTCTACGAGGACACGGCGGTTTTCCGCCCAAGCAGGGCAGACCTCCACCGTATGCTCCACCCTGTCTTCTGGGCGATCCTCGCAATGGTGACACCCGGGCGTCTCCTCCCGCCTGATGATGTGCAGGAACCTTCCGAAAAATCCATGTCCGGTGAGGACCTGCGTCAGGCGGTAGGTGAGAAAGCCGTGACGCCTCTCTAGCCACTCCTCAAAGAGGGGTCTTATCGCCACTAACGTGGCGTGCCCTACACTATACAAGCATTTTGTTATGCGTGGATGGAAATTAATGGCAAGAAAGGAAGCTCTGAGATTAGATCGATAATTTTACTTTACTTAAGCGAAATCCTCGATCATATCGACAAGGTTTCGTTATTTTCAGACACATGTGGTGGACAAAACAGGAACTAATATGTGGCCGCAGTTTTGTTTTGGGCTGTCCATGAAATCTAAGCACGTCGAGCCAGTCCAAAAAGTTGTCACTGAACTACCACCACAAGCCACAAATGACCGATGTTTGCCACAGATACTGTACGTGTATATAAAGAACCATTATGCATTTCAAAAACCAAAAAAGCCGAACTATTGAAACTTTGTGAATAATGAATCATTCCCGACAAACCTGACGAATATCATGAATGGTTCCAAAGCTTGAGAGCTGATGGCCAAAATGTGGATTGTATACCTAATGTTACGGTTCCTGGAGAATCGGAGGACTCTGAGAACCCAGATGACTCTGAGTGGTTAATTTTTTAGAATTAATTTTTAAAGACCAATTATTGTTTGTTTAGATTATGAAACTTTTATGTTCATACCTTTGTATGAACATAAAAGTTAAAATAAATGCTTCTTCTTGTTACCTGTCAGTTTTATTTTCGGAGTGTTTTCTTGTACTGGCTGAGATGCTATAGTAAGGGCCTACTTACCGAATAAATTCAAAAATGGAACTGAATTGATTTTTTTATGGAATTTGTATGAAATTATCTGCCAAGCAAGTTAATAGTAACTTAATCGTAGGTGGTGAAACAGGCCCTGATAGCAGATACACAATTTGAATGATTTAAGCAATGCAAATCAGCAACTTGTAGTGTTAGTACAATTTTGCATTCTAGATTCGAAGACATCTATTAAGAAGTAGAAAGGCAAAAACAACTATTTTTTCGTATTTTTTTAAATTGTTTCAAAACGAATGTTTCGGCAATCAGCCTTACAAGCAAATTATCAAAACAATACTTTAACTCACGTAATTGCGAAGTCTGTTACAAACAGGACAATTACTTTTCCAGATATGCTTGTATTTGTACTATAAAGGCAAAACCAACTAAAAGGGGGGGTTATAATTTATATTAATTTTTTTTCGTACAAATGAAGTTAATTTTTGGGTTTAGTATGTAACTGTTTGAAACTTAGATAATTATAGAACACGCTCTTATATTTGCAACTGACATAATTTTATTACTAAGGACTTAAATTTAATAGCAAACTTTCCAAATGCGCTTACGGAAAATTTTATATTGACTTTTTTGGACTAAATAATTGGTTTTGCCTTTAACCCGGCGATATCAGTTCCGAATATTTTGATCAATAAATAATTAATTACCTAAGATTAAAATACATGAAGTTTTAATCGACTTTTTTGCTGACCGTACGCCGACCGATTATTTTGCATAGGATATTCTGGTAATTGTATTTTATGCTGCTTGTACGCTTATACAGTGCGCAGACACAGGTCTACGCACTGTATAATTTTATGCTGCTTGTTTTTTGTGCTGGCGCTTGTGCTTGTGTAAGCGTAACGGGCGTAGCGGGGGACTGCGTAACACACTAACAGTAGCAATGGCTTTCTTTTTGACAGTTCAACAACATTCATTGCGTTATTTACGTTGTTTAGAAGACAATTTTTTTTAACGAACGGCAATGGATTAGCAATATCCTTCAAAATGATTCAGGTTGTGATTGATAGTGTATTACGCAATAAGTAAGGGTGCTCGGTCACACTGTCTATCACACTATGAAATTAACGATGGCGCGCAGTCGCAATTATTTTTATTGTTGCTTGCTTGTGCAGTGGGCGCAAGCGCTACTGCTGAGCACGTGGTCCTGAAGGCCAGTACCCGTAATTAAAAACGTTCCGTTCAAAATCTAGTCGCAATCTCATCTCAGCGGCAATCAATATCAAAAACTTATGAAAAATTTAGGGAAATTAGAGATGTTTTTGACAGATTCAGACTGAGATCAGACTGTGAACGTTCTTAAAATTACGAGAATTGCCCCTCAGGTTTCGGTTCCCGGGTCGGGAAAAGTGTTATTGGGTTTTTCCATCTGGAATTTCTTAGTATCAGCACGGAGTCTGTGCCTGGTTGATGGACATAGGCTCGTCCCCTTGTGGGTGTACTACAGGTACACATCTGCCCCTCTTTTTTATGTGTCATGTTTACGAGTATAACTGCGATGTTTGACAAACATTTTTGAGTCAAAAGCTTCCTAGATAATTTTATTAAAAGTTTCAGTAGAATACAAGTCTGCATGATTGTCGAGTGCGATGATTATTACGACGCAGTAGGGTGCGAACTGCACATGTGTGGAATACTCTCGATACAATTGTGTTCATCAGTTATTTGAATGGAATTTAATCACTGTATTTCGATAACAATAACAACATGTTCTGCGTACGGGGTGTGGTGTGGATGAATAGATATATAGATTTGTTATCTAAGTATCTTTACATAAAAATACATAAAATTGAAGTGTCTGTTTGTAATTTCAAAATAACAGCTTTTTACCAAATGCATATGAAAGTTTATCCGGTACCTATATTAAAAAAACAATTTTTAACATTTTTGCCTGTTTGTTCCGGCTAAACTCCGAAACGGCTGCCCCGATTTTAACGCACTTTCACTAACAGATAGCTGATGTTATAAGGAGTAGCTTAGGTTTTTATTTTAGAAAAAGACCTTTTATTTGAAGTTCCGCACAAAAAATAAAGAAACCCATGAAATCCATTACGCAAGCGAACAAAGCCGCGGGCACAGGAATTTGACGATCGGCGCGGTAGACGGCGGGATGATGTAATTATCAATATGCTCAAAATATATAGGTATGTGGTTGCCTAAAGCCGAATTTACATTACGAAATTAGTTGCGCAAACTTAGTTATTCATTGATAGTTTCACGTGTAAATAGATAATTATTTACATCAATGAATAACTAAGTTTGCGCAGCTACACTGACGAGCAACATAACTTAAGTATTAGAAATATACTCTTGTAAATTACAGTGCAGACTGACAGTAGTCTGGAAAATGTGTAAAAGTATATTTAAAGTATATGTAAGTGTATAGCGCTGATGTCTGTAAAAGTTAAGTTTATGCTTTAAACAAAAAAGCCACTAATCTTAAGACTTATTAAGTTATTAGTTAGTTTTGTAAGGAACGAGATAAAATTCATTTGTTAAGTCCCAACTTTGTAATGGTCCTGAATTCTTATATTGGGTAAACTACGTACCTACCTAATTGAATTTCGTTTCGCATTCTTTTGTTTTCATTACGTAGATACAGGCTGTATACATGAATTACAAATGTATGGATCCAATACATATGAAAGTGTAATTAATTAAGACGTACTGTCTTTGTGGATCTTGATGGCACGATTTAGTCAACTCGATTTTGTACGTATTCCAAATCACATTTCACTCTAGCAAACCGAGACGATAAAAGTTCAGTTAAAACTGCAAAATAATACTTACTATCACCCCTGCATCTACTGTAACGGTATATAAATATTCATTCAATTAAAGACTTCTCGCAGTTCATTCGCAAGGATTCTTTAACTTTTTTGTCCAGGGAAAATTGCGATCATTGCATCGGCGTGGGCGTTAAGCAATTTTATGTTAATGTCACTCGCTTAGGGTAACGACCAACTTATAGAAGCACAAGTAGGTAGGTGTCTGATCAATATTCCAAGAATGTCAGTCGACAACGAGCCGTAGCATCTGCAGAAAGTTGCCTAATGATCGTTACGGCGTACGTAAACGCCAGTTCCAAGGTAAGCGAGTCAAACTCTATCAAACAATATAGAAGTGATAGACAGCCGACATCGACGGCGCCCGTGTACGGAAATATTCACTCCGCTCCCAAATTGAATTCCAATATATACGTCGAAATTACTTGTACACCTTCGTGTTCAGTGAGAAATTGAATGACATTATAATATAGTTTGTAATTTGGACGGTATATATCTTTATACTATTACAATTATTATATTAGAAGTTTCTATATTATACTTACGCTATATTATACGTTTCATATGAAACATTTTTATTGAAACGGACCGTTTATATCGTATGAATGTTATCTATTTTTATGGTACGCAGAGGGAATATTTTATCATATTAAAAGCGTTGGCGCGCTACTAGTGAGAGTCAGTTTGGGATAATAAAAGCGGTATTTATTCAATTTATTAGTTGTGAAATCTTAAGCTGAACAATCATAAATTGCAATGTGCGCGAACATAGAACAACTAGTGGCGGCGCTAGAGGACGTTCACTCAAATTTATGAGTCGCAGTGCGGAATATAAATTCTTGCGTGGCTCTCCGACGATGAGACCGCGAAAAATTTATAAACTAGGCTCGATAGTAAACGCGACGCTTTTGTATTCTATTATAGTATAATTTAATTAGTGGTAACACGAAAAAGCTTTTCTCTGTTTGGAATCATAATTTGTTTTGGCTATTTTGTTTGGATTATTCTAGCCAAAATGTGTAGGTACGTGGTACCCATGTAAAGTGAAAATTTAATAAAAATCAGGTCAAGCGGCAGTAAAATGACGATCTCAACAATAACAAGTAAATATTTTGGGAAACCTGATCCACAAACTGACCTTGTTTGTTAAAACTTAAGTTAAAAGAAAAAGTTATCTATAAAGGCTGATTTTTTCCAATAAATTATAATAAATTTACTAAGTTTGCCTTCGTTATGTGGGTTAGAGGCCCGAGCCTTCCGAACTTACTACGCATAGGCAATATCTTTCATAAGATTTAATTCAAGAAATACCTGACTGAAAATACGTTTGAAGGGTCGAAATTTCCGAAGTTCTCCACGAGTTTCGAGGACTCTCCATTTATAAGCACGTTTATTAAATGTTTATAGATTTTTATAAAGTTTGATTTTGTTATCCATTTAAAGATTTTTATGCACGCTCTTAGATTCTCTGTTTATTGCTTAAACTGCTAATTAAATACTTACCTATTAAGTAGTATGTTTTATATTTTTATTTTTACATCAGCTAAACATCTTCCGAGTTTTCATTAGCACATTTTTCCTGGATATTTATGTACCTGCGTTTATGTAAATCACCAACACATAACAAACTTGGCTCAATAGGCGCGCCTGTCTTTCTTTCGTCAGACCTCCGTATAATGCGGAATAACCCTTTTATCCGTTTATCTATTCAAAGAAAATTTCTCTATGAATACAAATAGACAACTTGAGTGAAAATATTTGGGTTGAAATTGACTTTGAAATATCCTCGTCTTTAGGATTCTTAATAATACTTTTGTCGTTATTAAAAGTAGCGCAGTTCGCGCAGCTGAATTTTGGGCCAAATATGTTTGAACTTTTTGCCATCGATACGCTAAGAACAAGAAGATTAAGAGTAGCGAGCTCAATTAGGTACCTAAATGAATAGATTTGTAGAACATATTAATTTTAGTTCTATTTGATTGTGAGGTTAGGTCAGCTACTAATTAAACTTTCAGAGCGGTTGCCATTTTGTAGTCAAAACGACACTTTAGTGGACTCCATTATCAGCTGTAGAAACCAAAATAATAATAAGATAGTTTAAATACCATGGAAACAGACTTCAGAATGATTCGCAAAGCTATTTTCATTTCATCGTATTGTCATTCCTATTTTTAGAATGTTACTTTATTTATATATACTTTATTGATGGATTTTGTCGACTGAAATTTAATTTGATAAATGAGCTGTTTGTTTTCTATTAACAAAATTAAATTTTATTCGAGAACGTCCATCGGTTTCATACTAAACTTCAACTATATCCGACGATTCTGCATACTTATCTTTTTTGTTGACTGTACACCAGAACATACATGAGTAGTAACAAAACATACATTTAACACTAAAAAACATACAATAGGCGGCCTTCGCACTTTTTTGTGTTTATACGTACAGAAACACCCACAAAAATCCTCCCCATGAATAACGTAACCTGATAAACTTACACTCACTTACCACGGGTTCCTTTCTTCTTCGCCATGACTATTAACCAGTATTTTACGTCGTAATAAACGGTGAAGTCTGGCAATTTAGAATGCTTAGGTACGGTGGGAAGCCGCCGCCGCCGCGACGAACACCCGTACGACGGAACGGGACGGAGCGTTAAGGTGCGCTTACACAGACTCCTTGAATTGCTCAATTCTGGACAATATTGAGCAAAAGTGATGATTTATTCCGGTCTGATTGCGATGTCAAAATGTAGAAATTGTTGCTGCATACAGCGGTATATATAGCAACAATTTCTACATTTACATTTCTATAGCGATTTCTAAATTTACATTTCTATAGCGACAGAGACAACAACTAGGCGGTTCATTAATAAATAATATACATAGACAATATAAGAAGCAATGACGTCAAATTGCCGCATTTTATTAGGATTAAAAATACAGCTCAACCAGAAAAGATATGTGCTTCGGTTATCTTTGTGTTTCCGCATTTGCTCGAACGCGAACGTCGCGCTACAGAGTAACTGCCTACAGAGGTAAATCTTCTTCGTTTTGTACTGCTGCACTTTGAAGTAGTGTATCATACTTGTATTCCCGTTGTCCCCGTGATCCGTGTCCCCGTTAACGGGGACAACGGGAATTTAATAAAATAATTAAAATTACTTCCCGTTGTCCCCGTTAACGGGGACAGCGTACGGGGACAACGGGATACGTGTTTATATGAAGTTCTATCTGTGTCAGGTTATTTACTCCGGTTCAGATACTTAAAAGTTTTTGGAATTATATAGGTAGAGTTGTTTATCTTTAACTTTGTTATCATGACGTTAAGCCGCTGGTCCTGCGTCTGATCTCTCTCCGGCCGTGTCGGATTGCCGTCCCATCGGACTATGAGTGTGAGGGAAGAGGGAGTGCACCTGTGTGTGCGCGCATAATTCTGCACTATAATATCTCCCGCATCGAAGGCTAGTCTCCGTTAAGATTGGCCGCCGCCACGCCGTGGCCGAAATACGGTCTGGAACACTTTCATGATAATACAAAATAGGCAAATGCATGGTTGTAACAGCTCTATAATATAATATGAGATCTCATCACCGCACGTCCGTATTTCCGAAAATAGACGATGATTCCCGAAGCACATACCTACTTTTCTTAAAATATTTGTAGATAACTCCACTTATTGTTCCACTACGGTACCTGCGACAACAATAGCAGAGTAATAATTGATGAAAAAATGCTCATGTAAGCGCAGCGTTATGTAATAAAGTCATCCTGGAGTGATAGATTTAGGAGATTGTTCCTCGTTCTCGCTAGAATGAGATCCCCTTTGTGTTTGACAGACTGGCTGTCTCGTTAACGAATACGTCGGCTGGTTGCATTATAAAGTTACTGTAATTTAAGCTGTAAGCTCAGGAGATTTAATGAGAAAGTGCATTAATTATTATATGCGAATTTGAGTTTCTGTTGCATGTGGAATGGAAGTTGAAAAATTATAGGTACAAACTGGTTCGAGACTCAGTTTTTGTGGGTTAGAGAATGTAGTTTGCCCGTGATGGCGAAATTTGTACCTTCGGGAAGTTATTGATAAGCGGGGTAATTGCATAACACACTATCAGTAGCAATGGTTTTCATTTTGACAGTTCATTAACATACATTGCGTTATTTACGTTGTTGTGCAGACACATTTTTTCAAACATATAAAGCAATGGATACGCAATATGATTCAGATTGAGATTGATAGTGTGTTACACGATTAGGGTGCGGGTTTATTCTTTCTACATCTGACCCTTAAAAGTTCTGCAGTAAGAAGACCTTCTCATGCAGCTCCAGTATGCCAAAACCTTTTTTAGAAGTGGAATCACGTATTTTTAGAATTTACACAAGGGCCAAAATAAACAGAGCACGTATGAACTCTCGTTTAAAAATAAAATCCTTTTAAAAATAAGAGAACAAAAAGGACAATGTGTTTTTTCTCTTTATTCTGTGTGCTATTGCCACTGCCTTGCATTTGCAGTGACGTAAATGCTAAATACATTTTACCCAGTGGTAGTTGTGGTAACAAAGTCCAAATTCTAAGTTTAACTTCGAAACCGTTTTAAGTTCTATACCCACTCTCCGTCAAAGTTTTTAAACCGAGAGCACTGAAAAAGAAAATCGAAAGATGTTTGACATTCATCAATTTAAGTGTTTTCATTTAAGAATATAAATTCTTTTTGCGTAATACACTTTTTAAGTTATGATGAATGTTAAACTCAAATCTTTTTTTTCTAAATATCTTACTTTAGGATCTAATAAAAAGAGTATATATGAAGATGTAGTCAGCGGAACACGAGAAACGTAATCTATACATCATCTACATTTTATAAATTAAAGCCACTTTTCGTATCTGTCTGTGGGATCGCGTTGTTCTTCTAAACTGCGCAACGAATTTTGATGCGGTTTTCACCATCATTTAGACAATTCATTCTGAAAGGTTCATGTGAATAATACATTATAATAAACTTACATATAATATATGTATACGTCTCGATATTATGTCAAGTCGTAAAAACCGTGCGAGGCAGGGGCGCGGGTCGCGTAATGCCAGACTGTATATTACCACAGACATCCATAGTCTGTGCTGGACCGCTTTGTGCTCGTTACATTATAGAGCAAAATGTATTTCAACACAGACATTCTCTGTATTAGTATACATTATGCTCGTCATTTCCAAAACAAAGTACGTACGAGTGCAGAGCAAAGGCCATAAACAAAACTAACACATCTCGACAAACGAGATGAGAACTTAGGATGCAAGAGCGAGCGAAGCGAGCTCGGGTCTTGGGGCACCCCGACTTGGACAGGTTAGGTTCGAAGGGGATGACGGGGCTCAAGTGAGCGAGCAAAGCGAGCGAACGAGCTCCCGTCATCTCCTTCGTGTTCTGTAGACAGAAAAGCCCGGTTTCCACCGCGAAAGAGTAATAAGCCGGAAATGGCTAAGCGGAGCGGACTTCGTTTTCATGAAATAGGTTTGCGTTTCCACCAAGAAAGAGTTTAGTCGTCTGATTCTCTCTGGACATGAGCGAGCTCATTTTTACTCTTTTTGCCCGCTGAGTCATTTCCGCTCGACTCTTTGTTGGTGGAAACACATGTAAGCAGTTTTCTCTTGCGAAGTAAAATAAGTCATTAATGGGTCCGCTCCGCTCGCGGTGGAAACCGGGCTAAATAGTGGCCCCGCGATGCAGGGCTCCGTCGACTATGCCTTATTATTATTGCTTGTAAACCAACCTAGACCCGCCACGTGATCTTCCCCACCCTAAATACTCGTACTATGCACCAATCCCGCCATTTTTTCTGGCTTTGGGGTTTCAAACTCAAATACTCTCTAAAAATGAGTCTAATCTACCCAAAAACAAAATAGATACTCATAAAGACTAAAAAGTCATTGTGGCTAGACAGCCACACGAGTACCTACAGACGTACTCGTATGTATTTTGCTTCAATATTCTAAAGCAAAATGTATTTCAACACAGATATTGTCTGTGCTGATAAGTACTATGCTCTTCATACATTAAAGCAAACTACCTGCCAGCACAGAGCGATCCGTGTCTGTGGTAACATTACGTCTGGCATTAGGCGGGTCACTAGTCATCAATAAACACAATCGGCAAACTTTACTAGATTATAGGGAACATTCGAGAAGGTAATAGACACATGAAGACGCTTTGATATTATTCACAGAATATGTGACCATTACATACGCATGAGTGTGTTACTCATGATACAGTGAACTACGACCACTTCACCACAACGAGCCATCTTAGGGCATATGCCGCCGATACGACCACGCTCGGCAGTGTGTAGAATTCACGTTCCGATCCACTTGATTGAATGGTATAAGGCTGTCGATGATCTGGAATAGCTTTGAATTACCTACTAGGTTTTATTTGAAGTGGAATAACAGGGGTTTGTACTTATACATCGTGCCGCTTTAATGGCGACAGTAATGTAACACGGTTTCGCATTTTCGTATTATGAACATATTTAAATTTCATTAAACGTTATTATTTATTTTCAATTTTCTAAAATAGCATCATGGGTCATTTGCCGGGTTCACGGATCATAACATCGCATCAATGAAATTAAAACGAATAACGTGCAAAGAATAGGGGAATTGAAAGAAAGAGAGAGACCTATGTCGGCGAGCGGCGCAGGCGATAGTTTTCAAATTACGAATTATTTTATATTTTTATAAATTTTATAATTACTGGCCACTAGCCCTGTGTGTGCTAAATTAATGTCGCCATTTGTAGCGGCATTAACGAAAAGGTACTGTAGAGGATTTAATTGTCTTTTATGTATACGTGTATATTGTTTATCATGAAACAATATATACATAAAATACAATCAACCTCCACGAAAGTTATAGGTTACTGGTATAAAGATTAAACACTATTTCATATTTAAACGAATGGAAAAAAGGCAAGAGCCAGCTCGGAGAGCTGACAGCCAATGTCTAGACATAAAATAAGTAGTATCAATTTATCCTTGACATAATTGTCCTTCATTAGTAATAAATACACATTTTATTTAGCCCGGTACAAACATAAGTAACAATATATAAAAATTACAAAACAAGTCCCATTAGCTCCTAATTAGGGCAAGGGTAATTCATAAACAAGTTTAATGTAGGTTCATAAATCCGATTAATTTTAGCGAAACCTTTTTGTTAAACAACAAAAGTTTATTTCTAAATACGTGAAGGATTTTATCTGACAGAATAATAACGGGTTGTTCCTATTTCGCGGATGGTTTCCAATATCTTTTTCGCGTGTTTGAGCCCAATCCCTCAGATTACTTTTCTTTCCCCTCCAAATGTATTGAATGAATAACGAAAGTGAGTTCATTGATTGACGGAAATAAATAAACGATTCTAAGAGTGTTCTTTGATGCGGTCGCATAATGTTATTGACAAGTATCCGATATTTTGTACCACAATTTAGTAGGGTCGTGGCGCAAGGGAAGACCAGTTATAGAAAAAACCGGCCACAAGCAAAAAACGCCGAAAAACACGTTTCTTTATGTAAAATAAAATAAAGTTAAAAATTATTTTTATTATTTGTTGTTATAGCGGCAATAGAAACAAACACTCTGAACATTTCAACTGTCTGCGAGATACAGCCCGCTGACAGACGGACAGACGAACGTATGGATGAATGGACGGACCGACGGACGGACGGATAGCGGAGGCTTAGTAATAGGATCCCGTTGGCACGGAACCCTAATATAATTTGTTTTCTTGTTAAGAACTATATCAGACCGATGCTGTTTATACAGATTTTAAAAAGGCTTATGATAGGGTCGACCATTCAATTTTATTAAATAGTTAGTTAGCTTAATTATTATTTAAGTAGGTATAAAGAAAAAATTATATTGTTGTTATATATTGATTTAATTTAATTTTACCAAAACTGTATCTAATATAAGCTAGTAACATGTGGAAACGTAGTGGATTGTATATTTACTTATAGCATACGGTGTATCTAGATGTAATATGCAATGTACGATTGTTTGTTTTCCCAAATAAAATAATAAAGCTAAAAAATATTTCTGTCACGTTTATCATTCCCGCCGGAGAAAACCTGAAAGGAAATTTTGGTACAGATTTGCGAGACTTCCCATATGTGGGCGTGAGTCTATCATCATTTATCGGGCGCATTTCCAATCTTGGGCCATAACTGAGAGTTTTACCACCGAAAACCTCGAACTAAGTTCCACATTTTGCCCGATGTGGTAATCGAACTTGAGATATCGAAGTCTGAAGTAGTCCAGACCAATGAATAGCGATGGATAGTTAACACACACAGACACGGCTGTTATCGTAGATGAACTGCTCGTTATTGAGATAAGCCGATATGTTCCTGTGAATATCAGTCGAATGCTTTACGCATAACGTAATGTACCTACTTGAATTCCCTTGCTAGATCAAGGCAAGTAATTATGAAAGGTCATTCAAACGTGCTGTAATAAAGATAGACATTTTGTGATCAGCTGTGATATGATTTCACCTCTTATTAAGATAAGTGTTCGCCGAGTTGTAATGGCCCCGACTTACCAGCTGTAGGTCGTGGGTACGAACTCAGGCAGGCGCTTTACTCTCAATTAATAATTTCATGACCAATGCTCTCAAAACGATGAAGGAAAACATCGTGAGAAAACCGGCATGTCCTAGAACCCAAAAATCGAAGACATGTGACATCTACCAACCCGCACTGGGCCGGCGTGGTAGGTATATCCCAATCCCACTCGAAGAAAGAAGGCCTGTGTCCCAGCAGTGGAAACATATTATAGGCTGATTATGCTAGTTCTTATTTGAAGAACCTCTTTACGGGTAAATATTCTAAGATTTCTGTTTGGAAAAATAAAACAAGAAAAATATAACGCGTCTAGCACTAGAGAAATGATAATAAAGTTTTATAGCACTATGACTATCCTCCGTCCCTTAAGCTAAAATAAACTCTTGGCGGAGGCATTAACTCTTAGTTAAAAATGTTGCAAAACGCAGCACTATTTGTCACGACGACTTTGCGTCACAGACAATAACTCCACGTAGAGAAATCCCGCACCACCTCTTTGTCACATTTTGCGAAGAAAAACTGTTCTCTTTTTATTCATTTTGTCGCTTGCTCTTTGCTTGGGTAAAATAGCGAACGCGAGATGCAGTTTGTCGTAATTTTTTTAGGTGATGCAGAGTTATTCATAATTTTCCGTTTTCGTGCGTGCGCCAACTTTGTTCGCGAGAACAAACTGATTTTAATACGTATTATTCTATGAGCTTATGAAATTTTGAAATGGTACTAGAAATGAAAAACGCAATTCGTTTTCATTTGAAAGTAGATAGTGCTGTAAAATTCGGCGTAATAGTGATTTACTTTTAAAACGTGATTTTTATTCTGCAATATAAAATGTTCGTATAACTTCAATCTTTAGCCCTTGTAGAGTTAATAATTTCTTAACATTGTTACACGTAGAACCAGATTGCTTACTTAGCATCAATGTAAGAGTAAAACATATTATTATGTTCTTTGAATATTAAAACACTTTGTTTCCAACACGCCTGGCTTGCCTGCGTTCGCTCATATGTATGTAGATCAGAATTACATTCTGTCGTCTAATACATTTACATAAATAATATGTGGAACGTCCAGATTTGCTCATATTAGTGGGGCTATGCGACTTTGCGGTTAGTCATGCATAGCCCATTACGGTCGGCGGGGAGGATCGGTGGAATCGTTCATGTGCGCGTGGCCCTAGGCATTCAATGCTTCCACTACTGCCAATTTGATAACCTTTGCGGTTATTTCCGAGGGCCACTGTTAGGGATGCCCCATTCTCCTCGTGACCGCTCCGCTTGCTTTTGTGAGTAGAATGAATTATATTGGTAGTTCGTGATTTTTTTACTTAATACGAACCTAATTTTGGTAACCGGGTCACTGAATTTATACGGAATGGCTGTTCCTTTATAAAATTTCTTATACATATATAATAGGTAGATACCTTACCTACCCCTCGTTTCAACAATAGCCTGGGACTAAAATGAATGGCGTAGTTGCTTCTCGTCTCATACAAACAGTGAGGAGCAACTGGCAATACTATTATACTGTACCCATTTCTCGTGGGCGATATGATAGCAAACTTTGCACTTTACTGAACTCCCGTACGTATATCTCGTTTACTAACTTGCTGCAGTAACGACGCATTTACGTTCAATTTATACTTTGGTAGGTACTGAGACTATGAAAGCTTTATTATTTATTAAAAGTGTTATTGGGTTTATCCGTCAGGGATTTCTCAGTAGTAGCCCGGACTCTGAAATTGTGGCTGGTTGATGGCTATAGTCTCGCCCCCTTTTACATGAGACTTAAACTTAACGGGCAAAATGTGGGTGTACCTACTATAGGGACACATCTGCCTAACCCTTCGGAGATTGGAGACGTGATGTCATGTGTAAAAATAGAAGCGATTATGGGGCGAAATGTAGGTGTATGACAGGACGCCTCTAGCAACCACATCGTATATTCACCCGAGGTTCCAATTGGATTCCAAAGCGATTCGGAAGTGGAAAAACAAATGCAGAGCGCTATAAATGGGGAATGGAGCAGCGTTGGTATAACTTGAATTGTCTTTTCGAAAAGACGAGGTCAAAATACATGTGGTTTTTATTCAGTGTAGCTCTTCGCTTACCTATTTTATTTGAAGTTATTATTTTCTACTTCAACTTTATTATCTAATTCAACTATTATTTCGGGTTTGTCCGATTAATTTCGAACTCGTACAGAGCTCATCAGAATATGTAATGAAATAAATACGAAAGGTAAACCCATGAAATCGCGGATCTCATAGAATAGAATATATTTATTTGTTTTAAAACATGGTACTGGTCTTATAAATAGAATTATGATCTTACATGTTTCGCCAAGGACTGCCATACAAATATTTAAACACATTAAATGTAAAAAAATAAAAGGTCAACATGTAAAAACCTAACCCCCTTACTAATATACGTTGTATAGCGTCTGTATAGTTACACAACGCTTTCTCTTCTTCTTTCGAAAGTCAAATTACTGACGACTGAAAGAGAGAAATCGGTGTGTAACTATTCATGTGTGTAAAAGGATAACAATGAAAGTGTCTCAAAATAAACAATTGATAATCCTGAAACAAAAAAGTGGTCTTCAAATAAGACGCTAATAAAATGTATATTGTAAGTAATACTACTTGATAACCCATGCCGGACTGAAGAATTATTTCATCATAAAGCCGCGACTAAATCGTCCGTGAAACCGGGCCGGATAACTTTTGCACAACGTTCCGCGGTTCCTGGCTAGTTTAGAATTACCTGAATTTCACGAACCACGTATTCGGTTACGTACGGTGGAATGTTAATTTTTTTCTTTTTTTCGTTTAAATATTAGATATCTATATCGGTACCTAATTCACCTGTTTTTATTTTGTTTTGAAGATGGTAGCGGTGATTTTAACGTATTTAACCGTTTCACAGCATATAAATCTGTCCACTGCTAATAACCAAATTGATTAAAAATCTGTGATTTGGTAAAGCATGAAATGAAATGAACCAAATTGAATAAAAATGCACTGTCTTGGAAACTGAACCAGCATGTAAGATTTCCCCTCCGTAGGATAAGAGGAATTGGTTTTAATTCAGCTTACAAGATTTGACCCTTTACACCCACAAGCCAAGTTACATACAAGCTTGTAAAAACAACTGTTGGTACAGTTGTTTTGTGCAGCCTTCCTTTGTAAACAAGGTGGAATTATCTGGTACTTCTGCTGATTTGTATCGATATGTTTTGTCTGATGACGCCTTGAACAGAAAAATACATCCCATCACTAAAAAAAAGATTTGACGTAGGTGTGCCGTTCTGGGACAGAAAATAATATTGATAAACTGTTCCATCGAACCGCACGTTACAAATTTTTGTTTCAGTGCGGTTAGTGGAAGTGCTCTGGTGCGGTTCGTCCATGTGAGGCTGAAATGAGTGCTATGACTGGAATACATCGTTTTTACGATTGCTGGACTTATTTAAAATGATATCAAACTCGTATGAAAATAAACAGTTTTATGTTTTCAGCTGTAGTTGAGTTCAATTTCAACTTCCATTTTTGGCATTCGTTTTTTCCAGGAATGTTGCAATACTCTCTTTATTTATAAAAACTTTTTATGATACACACAGGGCATGTTGTTGAAATGAGTAAATTCACGCTGTTTTATTTATTTATTATAGTTAATCCGATGAGCACACAAAGTACGACACGAACATAAATGATCAACTCCAAAGTGATCACAAGTCATTACGGGGATATCATTAAATTAATAAAGTAATTTATTAAAGTTTAATTGAAATTGAATTTTATGTATCGAGATCGTATTAACAGGTTTATTTCGTGAAGGTATTTGTGTTGGTTTTTACCAATGCAGAATGAGAATGAATCGAATCATTTATTATGCGTCGATAGCCAAACGGTTCGGCATTGGCTGGCGAGTGAAAACTCGTGAAAACGAATTTAGCGAAACAACGAGTAAGTTCGCACTCTTGGGGAATGAGGAATAACACTAGTAATGAACCATGGCTAAGGCTGCGTAAGAGTGAAATCCGGTCCTTTGCTAAAGCTAAGCTCATGTGGTTACTGTTACTGTTAGCCTGCATCATTCTACTGCTGGGCAAAGGCCTCTCCCCAAGACTTCTAAAGCTTTCGATCGAGGGCTAAAGTGGACCACTGGTCGTTTGTTTTGTCCCACCATCTTCCACGGGGCTAAGGCGTCGCGGCAGACCTCGTAGAAAATGGCGGGACATATGGTTACATGGGTCTAATAATGTGAAATACCTTTTAAGGAATTCAATCTCAAATGTGATGAGACATTAACTACAGATTTTCTGCCACACTGCACTGGAAATACAATTACATATTCACTAATATTATTATCCAGGCTAGTTCGAATGTATGTTTGTGACTCAATTGGACCGTATCTGTTGAACGGATTTGAATGAAATCTGCATGAAATTTAGTACTGAATGTGTTCTGGCTATTCTGTACCAAATTTCATTCAAATCCATACATAGGCTACTTTTTATTCAGTTAACAACACTTCCATTGGGAGTGTAGCCATGGACGCTGTTCGTAACAGATACCAGGTATTTAAATGTTTAGTTTGATTTATTATTTATATATTTTAAGCAAGTGGAGTAAGGTTGTGATAGAATAGAATACTCAAATCAAATCATCAAGTAATTTATCCAAACTAAAACGTCAAAATTACATAAGACACTCCCCCAAAACGCGCGCTCTTCATCGCTTCGTAGTGTTTTAGCTGGAAAGAAGAAGTGGCGCAACAAACTCCCCTGCAACACTCTTTGTTATGTACGTCATACGAATTACAGATATAAATGTATGAAATTTTACATAGGACAGAATGGTATCCCAAAGATGGTAATTCGAACAGAGAAAGACAATGTAAAATATGGATGAGGAATAAAAGCTTACAGAGAAAAGAGTTCCTAGAGATAGGAAACAATGGAAGATGTAAGAAGAGGCCTTTGCTAAGAGACACACCGAACTAAAATACATTCTGTAACTACCGAATTATATCATATTATGTGACGAATAAAGAGCATTTTGATATATTATTGAACAGGTTCATGACTGCAGTGCAGGTTCCCAAGTAGCAGAAACAATCGCACTTAAAACGTACTTTAAATAGGTGTAATCACAATTTATGATAGCTATTTGTTAACGACAAACTGCGTCACTTAAGCCTTGGATTTGATTATACAGCGAACAAAGGAAATTGCTATCGTTCTGTTCTTAACAGATCGTGAGCTTTGGAAGTGTTTAGTGAATTATTGAGGGGTTTGTTATGTCACTTCTTTTAGAAGGTAATTTCAGGGTTGTCTATGGTAATGTTGATTCGATCTGACTTCGTTACTTCTTCCGACCCATTGATATATAGGTACATATGTCCGCCCAATGCTTAGAAGTATCATTGTTGTAGAAATGCATGGAATATAATGGTGGGAGGTACGCTGATGTTAGTTTGATAAATTACTTTACTAATACTTCAAGCAATTTTGAAATCCGTTGAGCAAAGTCAGATGTAAGGACAACAGACGCTGAATTAATGTTTTTGGAGATGTAAGATTGTACACAATTTAATTATAAGTGCTAGCGTAGATACCAATTTCTTATTCTTAATAGTTGTTTATGTAGCCTGGTGGTGGTTTGAAATGTTTAGCAAGACTCCACCGAGGCTAATTTAGAGTTCTCAGAACTCTATCTAAATACTAAAATTGGCAATACGCGTGTAGTAAATATAAAGGTCATAATGTATTTTGTCCGTCTGGATGTCGAACACTCACTGCTGATATATCGTCCAATAAAGTCGTGATGTGAAGAATAGCTCCCATCCCATTAACGTCACACGCAAAACGATTTCGCCTCTGCCGAACACGATTTGTAGTGGCAGTGATTTGTGTGTCCATATTGTGAAGTTGAAGTTTCCAAATAACGGACTATTACGGAAAAAAGGAAAATTGCCGATCGCTAGGGAACGACATTACCGAGCTATGTATGCGGCGAGAACAATGCGAATTATTCCGGTTATTCGCTGCCTTACAGCTCTATTACTGACCGGCGAGGTCGCTCACCTGCCTTCGTAGTAGATTGATGTTAAGTACCTATACCTATACTATATTTCCAGTGTTAATTCTCCCTGCAAAGAAATATTTTGGTAACTGTCCGTATTACGTAATAGCTGAAACGTTTGAATTCGTACTTAAGAACTTTGTTATTTTCCTGTCGCCAAATTTGAAGCATTTCAGTATTTAGTTAATAAGGAAAACCCCCTACATACCGAGCGGAATGGTTTCCTTTCTGTAATTGGTTTTATGGGTTTTAGTAAATATATATTTTAATATCTGAGCAACATAATATTAAAGTGTAGGCGATATATTAATTTCCAAGAAACCAGACCAAAAAATAAATCATGTAATAATTTCCATAGGAACAGGTAACTACTTACACTACAGCAAAGGAATGATAGTGAAAAAGTAATAAAAATAAATCCTTACCTGATATTTTTATTGCGATATATAAGAATAGCATATTTAATACAATTTTATTTCCATAATTTAACGTGTGTTATGGCAGAGCAAGAGCTAGGAGCAGTCATAACGTGTGGAACACTTACTACGGCTTTATGATAGTAATATTAGTGCTCTTTTATGTTCTTTAGTTCCAGCCATTTAGTAATTGGCAACACAGGATGACTTTTTGAAACAAGACCGTGGAGTAGAACTGAAACTATGAATATTTGAGATAAATTCTCCTAGTTTGAAAATCTCTAGTTCTCCGTTCTTTTTAGAGTTCCGTACCCAAAGGGTAAAAATAGGGTCCCTATTACTAAGACTCCACTGTCCGTCTGTCTGTCTGTGTGTCTGTCACCAGGCTGTATCTCATGAACCGTGATAGCTAGACTGTTGAAATTTTCACAGATGATGTATTTCTGTTGCCGCTATAACAACACATACTAAAAACAGAATAAAATAAATATTTAAGGAGGGCTCCCATACAACAAATGTGCTTTTTTGCCGTTATTTGCTCGATATTAATAACGGCAACAGGTACACGCTTGAAATATTCACAGAATATTAAGTTATATATTCACTTTAAAAAAATAATTAAATTAAAATAAAATAAATATTTAAGGGGGGCTCCCATACAACAGACGTGATTTTTTTGCCGTTTTTTGCTAGATATTAATAACGGCAACAGGTAGACGCTTGAAATATTTACAGAATAGGTACATAGTTGTATATTCACTTTAAAAATAAATAATAAAATTAAAATTAAATAAATTAATGGGGGCTCCCATACAACAAACGTGATTTTTTTATATATGTGGTGTTAAATATTATACGGTGATACGGAACCCTTCGTGTGCGTACTAAAGCTGAAGAGTTTGTACACGCTAATCTATGGAACTACCGGTCGGACTTGAAAAAATCTTTTTGCATTTGATAGCCAAATTCTTGAGGAAGGCTATAGGCCAAAGCCAACATCACGCTAGGACCCTAAAGAGCCAGCAAAAAGAAAAAAAAAGTCAGAAAGAACGCTAAGCGGAAACGAAGTAATAGCGCGGGCTGGCTCGGGGAACACGAAATTTTGGGCGGGATAAGCTAGTTGAATAATATTTATGCCTGGAAATTAAAATCGAGGGTAACCTAATTGCAAAAATAATAGTCTGTATTATTACAGTTTCCGATAAAATTTCGGATCAAGACCAAAATGCTAAAACCTAAAACAAAACCTATCCTAAATTTCCCATCTCAAAAATTCAGGCTGTATATTTTGAATGCGCTACATTTACTCCAGTGACTGACGGTTAATTCTGAAGATCACTAAGTAGCAGGATTATATATGGTTATACTCGCTTTAAATAATGTAGATTCTGGCCCAAAGGGAAATATTTTAAAGGCAGACGGTATGCGCGCTGCGTGAATCCAAAAATATTTATAGCGAATTATCATGGCCGACTTTGGCAATAAACAAGAAATACTGAAATTTTAATAAAGCTTTAAAAGAACATGTTCGTCATCACCATCTGCCTAGCCTTTTCCCAACAATGTTGGGGTCGACTTCCAGTCTATCCATATGGATCTGAATACCAGTATTTTACATGGAGCGACTGCCTAACTGATCTCCACACCCAAGTTACTGGGTATTACGATACCTCTTGGTAAGACTGGTTGTCATACTTTCGGGCTTCTAACGACCCGTAACGACGGTAAAAGATCCTAGAATGACAGCTGGGACCAACGGCTTAACATGCTTTCCGAGGCACGGGAGGTCTCGGAACGTAAAGATGGTTACCCAAATACCTATCCACGGACCGACCGCGGCAAGCGTAGCTTAATCTAATCGACCGACCCGTGCGGCTGTTATTACCACCTAGCCACCTGTCCCCTCAAATCTATAAGAACATGTCGCTCAATTGGAGAAACATCGACGTACCTAAATGTATTTTTTCCCAAAAATGAGTTAAATATGCCAAAGCACTTAGAAATCCTATTTACGTTAGGAAAGCAAAGACTTAAAAAAAAATAGCAGTTACGTCGATGTTTCTCCAAATGAGCGATGTTATGTAATGGTATTTTAGTTGTACGAATGATTGATATCTGAAGTCGCCCTCGCCATTTCACTAAGGAACACTAAAAAAGACATCAAGAGTGAGAGCAGGTGCGAAAAACTTATTCACGTTACTTTTCTCACCGAGAGCCTATTATACAGCTGCCCGTGTCGCGTGCGCTTACTTTTATAAATGTTTTCAATTGAACGAATTGCTGTAATTTAAACTTGTACAAGCAATTTCATTTGTAATCTAATTTTTCTCAAGATTATATTCCCTTTGAACAAAGAAAGGCAAAACGTAGAACACTTCTGTGGGCGTCGAATTTTACATACCTATTGAAAAAACATCATTTGTCTTCGGCGTCATTGTTAGGCGAAGGATCGCTCCTTGAGAGACCATTGAATATGCATTTATTGGACTTAGTGCTCATCGAGGCATGATCGCAGTATAAAAACGTGAGTACTGAAACGTGATCAATGCGAGTCGAACAAACCGACGCAAAAAACCTATGTGAAACATTTGAACGACGTCGCAAAATTACATGGAGCGTAAATAACGTTTCATTTAAAATATCTTCATTAACATCATTCGTTTTAATGCAGTGTAGGTAGACCTACAATGGAAAATATAATGTCTCCGTGTTGGGAGGTCTCGGAAATCCCGTCCTCCTGCGAAATGAAATATGATTCACATTAACTAAAGCTCTTGTTGTGTTCCGTTTTTGTCGCAAACCGTTTGCTACACTTGTATTAGCCACTGGATTCACTTCGAAGTGTTAAATAAATGCGGCTCGGTTGTTCCTCTTTTGTTTTAATTCAATTATTCTTGCCTCGCACGACTGGATTGGATACTTTTTTCGGAACGGTCTCCGCGTTATCGGCTTTTGAGACGTTAGTTGGCTGAAATGCAAGTCACGTTTTTGATACTCGAGGCAGGAACGGGCGTTTGCATTTCATTAGTAGACTTTTGATCACAGAATATTGTTACGTGATTAAAGTTCAAAGTTCAATTTCAGTTAGACTTGCAAAGATTGATGGAGGGCGTTTTGATTCATTGGACAAGTTTGAACAAAACCTTGGGTTCTTGTTGACGGTTTTGCGAGTTAACAGAAGCTGGATTCATTTATTGTGAGTGCTTGATTGCGATCAGTGAATGGCATTATAAAAACAGACAATAGCTTCTGAATTTCAATATTGAAGTAGAGGAACGATGGCAATGTTAAAAGAAAGGCATTACACAAAGCTACAGCCAGCCTTCGTCAATAAAGCACTCAACATCGAAACACAGTCCAATACACGAGGTCGGTATGTCATTAGAGGCATAGATTCAAACAGATCATAAAGCGGGTACTGTAAGCGACGTCTACTAATTTTCACCTTTGTGGAGGATCTGGTGTTTGACGCAACAGCAGGCAGGTCTATTGTTGTCACATCCATGACGCTTATTCAACGCTTTGATAAGCCTACGTGATAAATTACCGACTTGGGAGACAAATATTTTTTTATCCGCTGTGGAGAAACAAAAAATAAATTCTGCTCAGCGTTAGGTTTATTATGTCTTTGTTTGTTTATTGCGTCGTGTTTCGACTTAGGTTGTGGTGGTAAGTATCCATCTCGTCTTTGAAGCTAGTACAGGCAGTTATTGCAATTAGCTGACCCACCTTTGCATAAATGGTTGAGATTTTTTAGAATACGACTCGATAAAGTTTTATAATTCTTTATAATTTGAGCAAAGTAAATAAAATATTAAAGAATTATAAAGTTGTATCGATTCGTATTCAAAAAAATCTCAATCAATGCAAAGGTGGGTCAGGTAATGGCAGTAACTGACCGTATTATGCCTACATAGTACTAACTTCAATGACGAGATGGATACTTACGCAAAAAGACTAGTCTTTTTTCTCATCATTGTTAATGGCATCAGCTGCTTCCTTACTTGCGGTATGATTGCGTAACACAAATAAAGTGGATAAGCCAGATATTAAAACAGAAGAAGAACTAGCAGGGGATCGCGGAGGGGGGGGGGGAGGGGCGTCTCAGGGGATCAGACTGGAATAAATCCTAGAAGGAATAGCTTTCATTTTGACAGTTTAACAACATTCATTGCGTTATTTACGTTGTTGAGTAGAAAAATAGACAGACAGAGGAGTAGGTACCAAGACACATTTTTCAAACTTATGAAGCAATGGATTGGCAATATCCTTTAAAATGATTCAAATTGTGATTGATACAGGGTTACGCAATTTGGATGCTGGTTTCACTTATACGATTTATGTTAAGGTACAGCTGTAACTTGTAAAAATACCAATGATTAAAAATAGATAATTGTTCGCAATTTAGTCATGGGCAGATGTATTTATTAAAACCATACTTGCATAATAAGAAGACGTACACGCCGAGGGTGCAGGTACTGAAGTCTCGCAGCGTTAACTTTAAGGCGTTAGTAGTGCGAGTCGAAGACTTTTGGCCGCAGGACGTAGTGTTATATCGCTTTCGCGGACAAGTATCACGGGTCAGCACAGATTCAAACTAGTGCAAAGTGAAGTGCCAAGTCTTAAGCCTTTTTTTATTATTACCAGTTTTGTTTATTATGAAAATGTTTGGGGATCTATGGGCCTGTGTTGCCTGAAATAAATGGGTTAGGTACTTTTCTCTATAATACTAGCTGTGCCCCGCGGAGTCACCCGCATAATTCTCGATCTCGTGGGAATGTAGGGATAAAAGAATCCTATGTCCTATATGTATCTAAGTCATGATCTATCTAGGTATGTGCCGAATTGCATCAAAATCCGTTCAGCCGTTTTAGCGTGAAAGCGTAACAAAAAATCAAATCTTTTCTTTTTATTATAATATTAGTTTAGAAAAAAATACCTTAATTTACTTTGTTGATAAAAAAGTCTCAAAAAACAAAATGGCGAATGATATAAAAAGGCAATAAAGTGACAAAGACTCGACACTGCATCGCCTTTGTGTTTCAGTATCTTTTTCATCAATTAAATGTATGCAGACCGTCTGTCAAACGCACTTGGTACTCATACACATTGGATTTCTTTTGTCCTCAAATAGTATGGAAAAACATCTGAAAGGTAAACACACCAGACAATTGACTTTTATCTTTATTTTGAACCTGTTGTATCCTTTGAATGTTTTGTGCCCATGGGCGATACACAGTCACACACAAGTCATCTGCGAAAACACAGAACCCTTTAAATTCAAAATTCATATCATACTTTTAGTCATATTATGAAAGACTAGTTGTTACCTGCGACTTTGTCTACGATCCAGGATGAAAAGTAGTCTATGTACTTCTCCAGGTCATGGTCTACCCATGTGGGTTTCATTGAAATCCATTGAGCCGTTTTAGCGTGGAAGCGTAACAAACAAACATATAAAAATCAAATCTTTTCTCTTTATACGGGTTGAAATTGAAAACATGCGACAAATAAAAATGAGAGATTGTACTCATCATTACGAACAAAAAAAATCAGCTGTTCCCTACATTCATGTTCGCATAACTCGTCAAAATGTAGGGAACAGCTTATTTTTTTTCGCGATTTCAGGTTTGGTCCCATAGTAAAATCTATATATATAAAAGAAAGTCGTGTTAGTTACACCACTTATAACTCAAGAACGGCAGAACAAATTTGGGTGAAAATTGGTAGGGAGGTAGCTTAGAGCCAGGAGACGGACATAAGATACTAAAAAAAATCAGAAAAAAAAAAAAAAAAAAAGAATCAGACTTGGAATAACAAAACGCAAATGACAGGGCTAGGAGTAGGCTCGGGGTAGGGCAGGAGTAGGGTAGGAGTAGGGGTAGAGTAGGAGTAGGGGTAGGGTAGGAGTAGGGTAGGGGTACGGTAGGAGTAGGGTAGGGGTAGGGGTACAGTAGGAGTAGGGAAGGGTTAGGGTAGGAGTAGGGTAGGGGTACGGTAGGAGTAGGGTAGGGGTAGGGGTACAGTAGGAGTAGGGGTTAGGGTAGGAGTAGGGTAGGGGTACGGTAGGAGTAGGGAAGGGGTAGGGTAGGAGTAGGGTAGGGGTACGGTAGGAGTAGGTTAGGAGTAGGGTAGGAGTAGGGTAGGAGTAAGGGGTAGGGAAGGGGTAGGAGTAAGGTAGGAGAAGGGCAGGGGTAGGATTGGTAGGAGTAGGGTAGGGGGTATTAGTAGGACACCACGCGAACGAAGTCGCGCCGGGCAGCTAGTTGTTCATAATGATGAGTACAATCTCCAATTTTGATTTCTCGTATGTTTTCAATTTCACCCTGTAATGTGAGTTTAGATTTAGTCTAATTACTCTAAGCTTAGGTACATAATTATATGAATTGTTCAACCGTTTTGCTATCGACTATCAAGAAAATTATAATTTTGATATACTTAATATTTTGTAGGGTATTACGGTAACGTCACATCACTCCATCATCTGCCTACATCCAGGTAAACACATTACCATGATTTCAATTAGCGGAGTATGTACACAGTGCGGCCCGCACCACGCCCTACCTGCGGCGTGCTATTAATGAAGATGCCACGTATATCCCCCGCACGTCGTCGCCGGGACGTCCCTTAGATATTTCTGGAATGATAAATGAGTGTCGCACGTGATGTAATGGTTTGGAACTCCCGTGTGTCCGAAGTGAGGGATGGAACATATGTACGCCGATATTGCAGCCCAGTGAAGGTACGAAATGGGCCTCCTTTTTATATTTGCACACATAATACCTTGAGAATATTGTTGTGTGCAGAAACGGTACGCTCTTTTAGTATTTTGTACATTTTACTCTACAGGTTTTATTGCGTGCTCAAATGCGACGGTTCTCCGCAGAAATGCACGCTAAGATTTCATATTTTTTCTTTGAACAATTCTGCTGTTGCTAGTATAAATAGTCAGATTTTTTATTCCAACGATTTACCTAAGTCGTATTGTCAGCATGCCAGAGGATGTTTAGCCAATAACCGATAACCGCATACGAGTGTTCATATTATGCCAAACCGGCTGTTTCGGACCCGTCCAACTAGTCAAATGGTTTGATGCAATTTATACACTCGAACTCGTGGTTGCATTTAGATACAGTAATTTTTCCGTTTCAGCTTTATTCATGAGTGAACTAGAAGCGACCAAAACAACGACCCGGTATAATGGAAATGTAGTCTTGCCTTTGAATAATTAATCAATGATTGTGAACCATTATAACTTACTAGCTTCTGCCCGCGACTTCATCCGCGTGAAATTTCACCCTTCCCCATTCACACTCTTAGGGGTAGAATTTCGAAAAACCCTTTCTTAGTGGATACCTACTCTTCACAAAGAACACACCCTCAAAATTGCATGTCTCAAGGACCAGCGGTTTAGACAGTGCGTTGATATATCAATCAGTCAGGACTTTGAATTTTATGTATAATAGATTCTATGTGTGTCACTTAGCCAAATTGTGTGTGTCAGAAGCGAATAACCCGAGACAAGTCAAGTCAAACCAATAATAACAGTCAGGCAAGCAGTTAACGATCAATTATCGTCAGTACACGCGGAGCTGGGTGTTCCGAGACATTTGATTACAGTACTAATAAATAATAGAGTGCATTACTTGCAGTACTGATGCTTTAACACGCACGTGCTGTGCTTAGGTATGGCTCACTATTATGCGATATCGCGTGCTGGTCTTCAAGTGGATAGCCTACCCTACTGTTTTGTATGACGCTGCAAAGTAAGCTGTTTTATTTACATCGATATAACGTACTTAGCTTACATGCCTTCATAAGACTTCGTCCGTTTGTTGCTAGTAGTGGGGAGAGTTCTTATGGGAGATAGAGTGATTGAGTGGCGAACCTAAAGAGACAGGCAATTGGCTAGTTTGGGGGTCACTGTCCAACCCGTTCTTGAACAATCTGATTGTTGAAGATTTCTTATGAGTATTAATTATGTAGGTTGGTGGTTAAGATGATGTGTTGAAAAAATGTGGTTTTTCTATTTTGTGTAACTTGTTAAGTATGTGGAATAGGGATTTAACATTTTGGTATATGTTTTTTAAATTCTTTGGCCTAGTATCGTGAAAAAGGAATACACGATTCAATGATTCCTCGATACAAGAAATTGCAAAGTTATATCTATTTTTTTACTTTTTTTGACATCACGGCGTAACGCTTAAGAGTTATTCAATGGAATTTACTTTAAAACATAGAGAATTATCATATCAAAGTTTACTCAAAATAGTTTTAAACTTAATTCATTTATTTCGTAAAAAAAGGAGTAAATTCGTTTTGGCACATACGTCGTTTTATTCCGAGCGCACGCACACTATATAGCCATCACTCTTCTTTTGCATTTAAAAAGTACACTTGCGTGCAAAAAAATTGGCCCACCCCATGCTCTCCATTTGAGACACGATATCACAAAAATCGTACCTAATGAATATAATTTATTATTTTATACTATGTGAAGGTAGGTAAGGTACAGTTTATTTGAACATACACTATATTTTGTTCAAAGCAATATTCTTGATAAGATCGACTCGATTCTTCAGATGTCCCCATTACTCACTTTTGCTCGGAAAAAGTGTGTGACTTTTTTTGTCAATGAACTTAACAAACTTAAAAATTTGTGTATTTCTGTTTGTTTAATCAAAATTGAACTTGATTTTTTTAACGGGCTTCAAAAAAAATGGAGCTTCTTTATTCAACCCCATATTTATAAGTTCGAGATTTTCTCAAAAACTAATGAATCTGTTTTGATAATTCTTTCACTAATGTAATCTACATACTTTCAGAAAGGTTTTAACATACAATATATTAGGTTATTGTTAGTAAAACTTCTTGAATTATATTGTTTCAAATCGAAGAGCATGGGGTGGGTCAGTTTTATTGCACGCAAGTGTAATTGCGTCACTTTCGCTCGCTTAGTAGGTTTTCGAGGATTTTAGTTTTTCGATGTTTTTCGATGTAGACATTGCCGGTATTTTAGTCCTTGGTAAACTGTTTCCGAACCTCATTTTTACCATTTACAATTTGCTATACGCAGGAGCGTATAGCAAATGAACGGATGGCGAGCTGTATCTGGTAAGGGCTACCATAGTACCATCTAGGGTCGGTTCCCAAATTCGATCTATGAAGGAGTCCCAATCTGGTCATCCTTTAGAAAAAAACAAAAGAAAAAGTGATATTGGTCGTGCACTTATGAAGCTTCCGTCGGGCACATATCCAACTTCAGTCTACGCCATAAAATAACTTATAACGTGAAAGCATAATAACGTTTTGCACAGCATAATAAACGTATCCGTAATCATACTCTGCACGCTTCCTGGTTATTAGAACAATAAGGCTTGAGTTCACGTTATGTACTTCCTTTCCTGGTAATTTTTGCTATAATATCATCGTAAGGAACTGAATGTGATATATTAGCCCCATGTGTAAATGGAGTATATGTGGCATTTGTAAGGTATTGGGAGTTGGGTTATAATTACTCTTAAATATTTTTTTAAAATTAATCTTAGCCTGGACTGTCCCCTTTTTAGACCAAATCCTTCCAAGGATCCTTTTCTAAAGCCAACTCGATCCAATCCTTCCAATACGTGTCTAGGTCATCTCGCCACCTCTTCCTGGGACCTCAGACGCCCACCGTGGGTAGACTGTTGCCCAGCGGTCACTATGCATGTGTCCGACGTGTCCTGCCCAATCCCTTTTCAGCTTGGCAGCCTTTTTACCTACGTCTAGGATTCTTAAAGAATCAAAGACTTTTTAGCTATCTAACAAATGTTATGAAATTCAATACAATTCCTTGTCTTTTTTTTGTGACAGAACAAAAAGTATTTTGACACCTCTTTTTTCATCAGACTTTTTCAAATGGCCTCTGTTCAACGTGTTTCTTGTACCTACTAAAGCTTCAAAGAGTTGCGGGTAAAACTGACCAGTATTTTTGGAAGTTCTATAAATCGAATATTTTATATTTTGGTATCTATTTAGTAAGTTTCGCTTTTGGCAGTTGACGGGAGCAGTGTTTCGCACTGCGCGGTAAATTCAGTCACTGACTTATGAAACTGCTCTGGAATGATGGTTACTTTTTTTGATTTCGATGACTGCAAAATGTCCAACAAAAATTCGCTGGTAGCATATTATTATGGTAGCACTTTTTAGTAAAGGACCGCGCACCAAAGGATTTATCAAAAGGAAAGTAATTAACTCTCATAACATTTTATCTGTTTTCTCAAAGCCAATACGACAGTCATACACATTTTTTTGAAAAAAAGCGTATCTGCATAACGCACAGGCAGATAATTACTTCGCTTCGGTTATTTACGGGAACCCTCGTCACAGTGAGCGCTTGTTTTACACGTCATTCTTGTTTACTAATGAAAAAAGTGCTGGTGGAAAAAATAAATTGCTTTTTATTGTCCAACCGCAGTCAGCCTGCCGGGTGCGTAAATCAGAGATTATAAAGGATTTTTTGAAATACCGTACACTTTAAACCAACGTAAACATTTGTCACCGACGTGATAACACACGTGGCCGCGGAATATATTCGCGAACTATTCACGCGACGCCAATGTAAGGTTTTGCGGTGTTTATATGAAATTGGCTTCTGTTTTATTTGTGAAGTAAATAATCAACGATATGTTTATGTGAAGTGTAGTGCGTTGATCGTTGTTTAGATTTATTGAGACGTGAAATGAATTCTCTCTTCTCTCGTACAACAAATCGTGCGAAATCATCGGTCTTATTAAATCTGATTTATTCAGACCAATGATTTTGCTGCACGATTAGACCTGAACTAGATTAAGAATTATACAGATGCAAAATAAAATCGCGTGATGAAAAGAAAAATTTAATGAAAAATACACAATCCCGTTTTTCATTCATCAATAAATATAACACTTTCGTTTTATCGTGAAAATGCTCCGCCTGTGAAAAGGTTAACGCCTTATCATATTATCTTTAGCTTACAAAGGCTTTTTTGTTTTGGCATTCCTGTATAAACCCTTCACCAAGATATCAAACGGCAGAAACAAGTTTACGCGAAAATTGAATTCCATTTATTTCGCAGACGTGAATGTGAAAATCTTTATGAGAATGCAATCTCTATGCAGATACTTAAAACTATTTGTCGAGATACAGTATTATAAAGCGGAATGCAATTATCCTTCGCATTATTGTAAAAGCTTTCACGTCGTATTATGAAGTGGAAAGTAGTAAAAACAAGGATAGAGATACTAGACAGATTTCAAACTAAGTACCTACCTGCTCCAGTTGTGAGCCGTCTCACAAACAAATTAAATAAGAATAATCCACCGACTTGAGATTGTTTTATGTTTGTTCTTTGATCGGGAATTTTTTTTAATGCATTTTTATCTGACTTGTTGAACCTTTATGTTGAAAATACTCTTTTATTGCTTACAACTTTTTCTTGGATAGCAATCTTATTTATGTAGATAAAATCGACAGACATGAACGACGTTTATACAATAGAAATATGAAATTGAGCACGAATATTCGTATTGCATTTAATAACATTAAAACTGTAAAGAACTTTCTTTTTTAATTTCTACACAAATTGCAATATTGTAAAAAGTTACAAATCAAATCTAGTGAAAAGAAAGAAACGAAACATTTAATATTCAACTTACGAACTTTAAAAATATGAAAGTTGTGGTGGAGTTTCTTCCCGAAATTAAAAAAAAAATATGCCGTCCGAAAAGTTTTGTAGCAGAGAGTAGCGGGCCGCCGCCAAAGTTTTGAATCAAATTGGAATTCAACAAATTACTCAAATACCGAAAATAGTACCTGTGTTCTAGGTACGTGCTGAAATAATGATTGTTATTTAGTTATCCAAACTTTATGCACAATAAAAAAATGCCTGAGGCATTTTGTACCAGTCAACCTCCTATTAACTTTTGTATAGAACACATTTTATTGGCAAAATTATAATTATATAGGTAGACAAAAAAATATATATGAATTTATTGACTTCAGCTTTCAATACGGCTGAGGTGATTTGCAAAATCATTGTTTTATCGAAATCATTCATTTTTACGAGCACGATAACCTCCGAAATTATAATTACTTATGCTGTAACAATGTTGTGAGTGCACGAGTTATGTGGGGGTAATAAAAATAATAACGGACGGAACGGACGTCGGAAACGGCCGTCGGAAACGTCCGAGTTGACGCCCGCCACGGTGAAATTGAAGAGTGTGCGGGAAGCGTATCGTGACTTGTGACGTCAGTTGCTACGCGCGTAACCGCATTCGCCGCGCCGCGTAATATTCGATATATTTTTATTAAACAGATCGGTGACGTGGCTTACCGGTGTCTGTACTTGATGTTTGTAAAAATTGTATTATTAATGATTTTTCTACTGATTAACAAATATTTGATGACTCCGAAATGATGGTCACAGTTGCAGGAAACGAATCTCTCAATAACCGTCATCGTGCTTCTGAGGCGATTGATAATTTCCCAGTACGGTTAGGCTCGGTTTAGTTAAGCAGTTTAGGGATTACTAGCAAAGTTGATCTACTACCTCCAGTTTTCACGACACCGGCTATAGGTGAAGCCGTGTATGGTATGCGCAGATTGTAATGTCAATGTCATTGATTCGATTCGCAGATATGGTCTACGATCATATCAACCTTTATTTTTTTTTTTAATGATGCGTCCCATTACTGTAAAGGCTAGAAAATATAAACATGGATATTCTATTTTTTTTAAGTCTAGCTTAACTGTAACAAAAGACAAGGACTTTTGAAGGAATATTTATACTCGTACTTAGTTTTAAAATATATTGCTACACCTGTCTCGAAAAAAAAATTGTTAAACTTTAGTGAGCCCGCAAAAAATATAGAAAGTAGTAAATATCAATCTCGATAGTTACGAATCAACTCGACTGAAAGGGGTACGTACAACGCTTTTTTACTTTCAAATATTATATGATAGAACCTAAAAAATAAAATTGTAGGATTGCCAGTGTCGTTTGAACCTGTTACGATATAGAACCCGCTTATTTAGATGTAAAGTCAAGAGAAATATTAAGGTTGAGTAAATTGCCTACCAAGAAAGACTAGAAGAAGAGCAGTGGCGGCTCAGTGGTAACGGCCGCCAGTTGATGTTCAGAAGCTAACAAATACCAGAAGGCCAATTCTCGCAATTTAAAACGTTCAAAATCTAGTCGCAGTCTCATCTCAGCGACAAACAAATGTCAAAAACTTGTCAAAATGTAGGGAAATTAGAGGTATTTTTGACAGATTGAGACTGAGATCAGACTGTGAACGTTCTTAAAATTACGAAAATTGCCCCTCTGATGTCTAGTGACATAGGAAATTCTCTAAAAACTAGAACATATTGAATATCTACTTCAAATTGTAAGGAGACGACTCGTATGTTCATATTCATAAATCATTATCTGTTAAGAGCTCTCTTTCTTAACTTTTATTATTTGATTTTCTTTCTCTTCAGTTTTATTATTTGATTTTATGTTAACTTAACTTAGCTTTTTATGTTAACACGGGCTTAATGACAAATTAATTTGTATGCAGATACTTGAAACTATTCTTCGAGATACACTTAATATGTAAGTAACTAAATCTTTACCACAACAACCGAACAGGACTTAAGTAAACGACCGTTCATCCCACGACTCATACATAAATACAACCAACGAAAATAGAGTTAGGCCGGAGCACTGCAGGACAATATCCTACACGTACTAACGCATCTAATGTTGTTGGGCCGATTGTTTGAGCAGTCATGTCCGGAGAGAAACACACTGCCATTTGTCATGCGACTACACCGGCTAGGTACGTCTGAATGGCGACCAACCCTCTTGTTCTACTATTGTCTCGGACATAATGACCACCTCCGACCCGCTACGATTAGTGTTGCTGAAACACCCCAAATTAGGCAAAAGTTATGCTGAATGAACGAACGGATCTAAATCTACGTGGAAATATTATTTTTGTTAATATGTTTTTGTATTTTAGAGCGCAGAAACAGTTGTTAATTTTGCGGTTCGCAAAACCGTGTGGTTCGTATCGGTTCGAACGTAAAAGTACCGGTTTTCTTCTAAATAAACAACCACGGACTAAAATACACATACGGTGCAAAACAAATTTCTTAAAAATGACGCGTAGTAGTTTATGCGCTAAGGCTACGGCAGAGTAGTGGCGAAGTTGTGACGTCATCACATCAGCTACGTCATTGCAGTAGTGTTTGAAAAAACTTTACAGTAAATCTGCAACACGCATAAATATTATCACCCATAATTATTCTGAAAACACAACGTGATGCCAAACGAAGCTGACCTCGTAAAACGTCGTCCAGTTAATGTATAGAGTGAACAATGTACGAGTATTCCCCAGAACACATACATTAATTCTCTCTCCCAATACCGAAGCACTTAACTTGTATGTAGCCAGGAGAGTAGAGAAAGTGTAACCTACGTTACCGAGCGGACTCAGCGATATTTATGACTCTAGAAGGAGTGCCGCAATAAATAATATATTTTAAATGAAACAGAATTTTCTTTAACAAAATCTTACGCAGCGAACATTATTCTAGAAAAAACATTTTTGTCAAAAGTCACAAAAGTGTACCTACATTGAATTAAAATTTCCTCAGTGTTCCCTTTGAGAGCATTAGAAAAGGCAGCAAAATGCTTCCGACTACTCGAAAACACTTCACCGTTTGCTAACGTGCAAAATAAAAAGACGAGAACAAAAAAAATCACTTTTAAGAAAAGTCAGTAAACCGAGCTGATTGCCACTTTTACGGTATTCCGAACGAGACCCTCGTCACTCCTTTTTCGGCGCTTTATGTTGTATATTTACAAATGCAAATGAGAATCGCTACCGAACTAAATAGTTTTATTTAATGCATTGTAATATTAACGCTATAGGATCGGTATGCCTAATTAGGCTTCTAGTTGTAATATATACCTACACTCGAAGAGAGAGAGACTAATAATAATGCTTTTACGATTCAACAGTTTAATATATTACACAGTACCTACTATATTGGCTTATGAAAGTACAACATCTATCTATATGTATAAAACAAAGTCGGGTAAGTTACACCATTTATAACTCAAGAACGGCTGGACCGATTTTTATTATCATTGATTTGTTGGATTTGTCTCCGCCCCGAATAGCAGAATAACTATTAAAACATGGGAAAAATTCATAAAAAAAACATTTTCTCATATATTTTGTCTGGAACGGATTTTTTGATAATATTTCGAGAACGGATTGACTGATTTCGATGGCGGTACGTGGTTCGCCGGGTCAGCTAGTGATTTATATTTTAGACTACATACAACTGTTGGAGTAAAGTTAAACTTCAATTCAGAACGTTATAACAAAGCACTTTAAATACGCCGTTGTTGATTCATGTCAGTTTTTATTACCTCAACATTTATGTGATGTTTCACTACTACGAACTTTGACGAGGGTTTTTTGTTGGTATGATAATACGGTATACTTATTGTACAGGCTGGCCCCTGGCCCCTACATTGACGCGCAAACTGTAACCATGAATTCAACATATGATCCTAGATGTAGAGTAACATTTTTTTGCAGGTTATAAAAAAAAAATTGCTGTTTCATACAAAAGTGCAATACCACGTCATTGTCATTTAAGCCGAAAAATGTCCACTGCTGGACATAGGCCTCCTCCAAGCACCGCCACTTTGATCGGTTGTTGTGCTGTCTTCACCAGGCGCCAGGTGCAATACCTATGCGGTCAAAATGTATGGAACAGCATTTCTTTTTTAATAACCTTTGTAATACTTTCAATGCAGGGGGTCCAGAATCATGTACTTAATCCATGTTAACAGGTTGCGCGTCGATGTACCTGCCACCCTGTATAGGTATTCTTCCAAATAAATAAATAAAGGCCAATCTCAAGGGAGACTAGCCTTCGGCGCGGAGATATTATATAGCACAAGTGTGCGCGCAGACACAGGTGCACTCCCTCTTCCCTCACTCTCATAGTCCGATGGGACGGCAATCCGACACGACCGGAGAGAGATCAGGCTTCCGACTAGGAAGTAGCCGAAATATCCAATACTTCGCGTTATATGAATTTTCCCAGTAACGGAACCTAATTTAAACGCCAGTCATGTTTTGTTGTATTTCATCCGAATCCCACAACAAAATAACAATTCAAGAATTCGCAGAAAAGTTGTAGGTAGATACAGATATGGTTTGTAGACTGCGGTAATATAATTAGATTGTAGCTTTTCTAAAAATAGAATTCTGTTATCATCCATAATAGATAGATACCAACTTATACTACTAGCCAGGTCGTCGAGAGAATGCTCTCCTGATACCTGTGAGTGCGACAATTGTAGTAGCAAATAAAGATCAAATTCGCAAAACATGTATTCTCTCGTCGGCCGCACTGTACAAGTATCTTTTCGCGCTTGAATGACATTGACAGAGGGTGCTGTTTTGTGAAATTGTATTGAAAAAACTATATGGCGGCATTATTCCTCATTTTGGCCACGAAACAATCCTTGTACAGCTCTAAACAGGTACTACTAGGCAGAGTGATATAAACAATTTAACGTTATTGAATGTTCAAAAATTGCGTAGCAATGCAAAAAAAGGTGGCTCTCCGGGAGTGCCGACAGAAGTGAAAACTTGAACAATTAAGTACGTGTGTATTTTTTGAATCGTCATATAAACAAAACACAAACAGAATATTTTGCCATCACTCACTGACATATCGGATATACATTAAAACCGAGTAGGTACATCCCGAGGACAGCCGAACACATCCGAATGTAGCGCGGTGTCGGTAACAGTGTCGCGAGTTCAATGGTTTTTTCCCATCTCAAAAAATGCCCAACGCGCCTAAAGAAGTTTTCACTTCAAAAATATTTCTACCTTTCCCACTAAGTACATTTTCTGCTAACTATCCCTACGTAGACACTAAAAATTATCGCAATGAAAATGCTTATACCGTCACTGAACGTTCCCTAAGGAGTTTCCCCTTGAGCGTGACTATACATACTTCCAACAAAACTATTTGTATACGTGTATTTTCCGTAACTATTGCTAATAAAAACACACAAATCCCCAGATAAGGGGTTGACTATGCTCATGCGTCTGTATGACGCGTAAATGATTGTTGATTTAGTTGCTGATACAATAAATCATCATCTGCCTAGCCTTTTCCCAACTATGTTGAGGTCGGCTTCCAGTATAACCGGATGCAGCTGAATACCAGTATTTTACATGGAGCGACTGCCTATCTGACCTCCACAACCCAGTTACTGGGTAATGCGATACTGCTGATACAATAAATAAAACGGAAAAATGGTCGGCAAGCCCGCGCGTAAAAAAGAGACTACAAAAGGGGAGGAAAAGAGAGAGATTGAATGTGTTGTGATGTAACAGCCTGCGGGATCTGTTGCACATCGGACGTATCTCATTCATTCAGTATTTCTTATAGAAACATTGCATTTCAGTGCAATGTACTTCTTTGGGTAATTTTAAGCTAAATAAAAAGGTGATAATTATGCGATGTGGTTGTACAGACGCCAGCATATCATGCTACCCGAAACTGTAAAATTTTCCCAATCAACTTTGAACATTATGCTTTAGCGATAAAGCTGAAAATCTATTAAAGATTGACATATTGTAGTAGCTTGATGTGCAGGCTGGCATCTGTACTAAGTTACATCGCTGCCTAACCCTTCGTACGTGAAGGTATATTTGTGTATGTTATGATTCTGCACTCTCACTCACTGCCTCGTTGGTCTAGTGCTCGCAATCGCTACTGCTGAACATGAGGTCTTGGGTTCGATCCTCGGGTCGAGCAGTGTTATTGCGTTTTCAAATCTGGAATATCTCAATAGCAGCCCGGAGTCTGGATTTGTGGCCGGTTGATGGCAATAGGTTCGCCCCCTACGACTTGAAACATAACAGGCGAAGTCTAAATGTTTTATTTTATATTTTGCTTACACAATACTGGGCCGGTTGCTGTTGCATGAAAAAGTACTACATTAAAAGAAAAACCCATCTAAAAGATACTTAAAAATAGAAGAAAGTAATGACCATTTATAAAATTAACAGTTTCTTAAGTCTTACAAGTCCTCTTTGTTTGAAGTCAGTGAAAAGTTGGGCGCACGAAGTTTCTAACACCGCAGTACTTCATTCTACTAACTCATTGCATTAACTGCCACGGATGGGCAAGCAGCTTACAGCACCTTGCATAAGCTGCATGTGAACGTGAGTGTAAGCGTTCTGTACTTTACGCGGAACTTTGATTATGGAACTTTTTGTGTAGAACACAAGATGCATTTTACCGGAAAAGGTTATCGGTGATTTGGGTACCGGTTGAGGCGCAGCGCGAAGAATCGTGACGTGTCTTGCTTGATGCTCTTTCATGCATTTGCTCGGCTTGTCCCATTCCCATCGCGCTACCAGTGTGTACCAGTGTAAGTACTTACTTAATAGGTCAATATGCATATAAAGTACTTATTAATTAACGTCAGCACATCGTCCCAGTCCTGTGAAAGCGCTGCCGCTTCCCAAACTATCATAAAACCTTTTTGTCATACTTTGCGAGCGCGTAGAGGACACTTTTTCAAAAATAAAAGTGCAATTTTGCACGTATTTCGTATTTCAAAGTTAGTAAGTTATGTTAGAGTGTAAAGGCACATTTTAGCTGTGCCATGAATTTCGTGCAGAGTTTATGTTTGCGTTGTCATCTGATAAAAGAATTTTCGTTACTTACGTCCTGTTGCAGGTACAAAGCTTCACAAGTCAACAAAATCTATACAAATTAATGCCCTAGAAGTTAGGCAGACCTTTGGTGTGGGATGCAATATGTGTCGACACCCTTGCGCCGTCAAATCTTCCTAGCACGGTGGGCTGTGCTGGGGCGGCTGCTGCAGGTGCAGAAAACATCAAACGGCGAAAATATTCCAACCTGCTTGGGAGTTATATGTTCGAACCGTTTGGGGTTGAAACACTAGGGCCATGGGGTCCGAGTGCCCATTTGGTTTTTCGAGATATCGCCAAGTGGTTAGTCGACTCTTCACGTGACCAGAGGGCTGGCCTATTTCTTGGCAGAAGAATTAGCATCGCCATACAACGTGGCAATGCTGCCAGCCTTTTGGGCTCTGTTCCTGTTGACAGCGATGCGGACGAATTTTTTGATGCCCTATGATTCTTTTGCTATTTTTTTCATATAAATGTACATATTATTATTTTAAATGTTAGCTTATATTATGTAAATATTTACAGAAATCAAAAATACAAATTGTTAATGTTTGAACAAAAATGTTGTCTCACAAGGCAGTTAAATATTGCACCGAATGCCACATATTTGAGGGAGTTCTCTATGCAATTTTATGGATTATATTCATGGAAAAACATTGTGAAATCCTTTTGCGTAAATAAAATATTGATGGAAATGGGGACCCACAATTGTTACCTACGGTGGTACACCTGTATACATCTACAATCTTTATACAGGTATATATACCTATAATATATACCTACGAAGTCTAAAACAAAGTCCCATTTCCTGACTGTCTGTGTGACCACTTAGATCTTCTAAACTGCAGAATGTATCAAGATGCGGTTTTCACCGTAATTTAGGGCATTTTCTCCGTAAGGTTTATTGTCTAATATAGTATACTACATATAACTTAGATATAGCCCATAAATCTCGATGTTTCGATATGTCACCATTGCACCTATGCGAAGCAAGGACGGGTCGTTCGTTAGTCTTTAATTAAATAAATAAATACCCATTTTGAATTTTAAATATTTAAAAGTGTAAAAATATACTTAATAATGTTGTTCTTTTGTTTTATATGTTAATTAATAAAATAACGACCTAATAGCTTTTGAAATATAAATATGTACTTTATATAGGTACATGTGCATTGGCTATCGGCCTGTTTCACAAATTCCGTTGCCCCGTACAAAGAAACCGAGGAGATATTCTTATCGCAACATTTTGAGAGACGCTGGAACTCTTGGCGGATGATAAATGGAAGGCCTACGTGATTCACCGTCTTTGCTTCTAAAGCTGCTTTAAATCCCTTCTACCTAGATTATTTTTGTGTATTTTATGCAAATAAGAAGTGTTTGGAGTTCGGAGTTGGAGGTACTTTTAAGTGATGTAGGTTTAATGGGGTGTCGTGCAGTATTTTAGACATTTAGATGTTTTTAGTTGCGTCGTTTTTAACGAGCTACTTTGCTTTTCTAAACTACTATTATAAAGAATTTTATTGTATATTTGTTTGTTATGCTTTCACGCTAAAACGTCTAAATGGATTTGGCACATGGGTAGACCATGACCTGGATAAGGACATAGAATACTTTTTGTCACGAGATCGAGACATAAGCGGGTGAAACCGAGGGAGAGACCCGGGGGAGAGTTTTTAATAAACAAACTCTTCCAACTAGCCGGTGATTAGTTTAGTATTCTTTCATTCCTTTTTTTTCAAATAATTAATAAATAACGATTTTATTTCAGTCAAATTCAAAATTAACCCTCAAAAGTAATAGCCACAAAAACCCTGAATTTATAGGATTTTACAAAAGTATGTAACATACCTAGTTTGAAACATTCGTTATTTGCTCGTGACTTCTATAGGTACATACATATGTATGTTTGAAAACACATTGTCCCAGGGTGGAGTTCAAACTAGCTGCGTCCGCATTTCTGTCCGATATTATTATTCGCTGAACAAACGAATAAAACCGATTCTATATAAAACTCACTGGGTTTTTGTAGAAGAGTTTTAGCCTAAAACTGTCAGAATATATTGCGACTGGTCTAAAGGTGACATATAGATAAACGCGATAGTAAATCACGTCTATTTTACGTTCGCCATCCAATCGTATTGTGATGTTTGAACTACGTTTATTTTTTAGTTCATTGACCACTATAAGATCAGGTTCGCACAGGCGCGTTACTCCCGCGGCGATTATTTTCGCGGACTGGATTTTCAACGCTCTGCATAACGCCGAAGGTTGAAAATCCAACAGTGTTTTTTTGACGCGCTTTGACGCGTTGGGATGCGCTCTGTAGGATTCTCAATGCTTGGCTCAACACCAAGAGTTGGAAATCCGGTGCGCGATTAAATCCCGCCGCGATATTTTTACGTCCGTGCGCGTGTGGGCTTGTTGTAGCTCATCCAACCGTCACCGTTAGTCGTGAACCGTCATTTACGTCATCTCATTTTGATGGATAATAATAAACATAGTAGAAAAAGATTTGGAAAAGGTACTTATTTGCTTGTTTATTTATGAATTTATCCGTTTATATACTTATATTACCTTTCACATTTCCTATCATATTTCCTTACGCACACGCGCACAAAATACGCACTCACACCCTCACACACACAAACACACATACTGACCTCTAGGTTAGTACGTTACTACTTACCAGTGGCGAAGGGTGAATTTATGACAGGGGTAGGCCGGAGCAAAAAAAAATGCTAAAAAAAATTTCAATGATGAATTGACTATAGTGGTTATGTTCTGAATTTTCGAAGGGAAGCCGGTGGGAATCGAGTTGTATGGTTCCTTCGCCACTGCTACTTACTCTAGTAAGTAATAATCAATAGCATCAATCAATCAATCTGTCTTTTTTCTAGTTTTATATAGCTTACCGTATTTGTGTACGACTGTATAATCCGATATAAATGTATCTAACTGCCTCTAAAGGGATGGAGACCAGAAGGCCAATACCCGTAATTAAAAACGTTTAAAATCTAGTCGCAATCTTATCTCAGCGACAATTATTAATGTCTAAAACTTTGTAAAAATGTAGGGAAATTAGAGGTATTTTTGACAGATTGAAACTGAGATCAGACTGATTACGAGAATAGCCCCTTTGTTGTCCTGAAATACAGGCCTTATACGCATCATAGCATAAGGCATCAGTCTCCCACAGTATAATTAAAACTATTATGTATTGTTCTTTTATTTGAAAATGTACTTATAATTATATTGTGGTGAGAAATAAATCTTTATCTTGTTATCTTAGTACACACATATAGGGTAAAGGCGGGATAGATGCCACACTTTTTGAAATATCCTCCTAATTAAAAAAAAAACAATTTTACAGAAATAATGTCTATGAATTTAGCTAGTTTAATCCTTTATGTTTAACTGTGATTTGTATTTTTGGCCCTACAAATTACAGATTTTGCAAATTTTCGGTTTTTGTGGAACTCCTTTTTTGGGGATAGATGCCTACCTGTATGGATAGTTGCCCCACCATGAAAATACTAAGAAGGATAGATGCCTGCGGAGCGGGATAGATACCCTTCATACTGTATAAACGAAAAACTCAACCAAACTTTTATGAGGTTTTGAGGACAATTTGTGTTTTAGCAGTAAAAAGCTACTCCTAAAACAGACATTGTTTCCAAGAAACATGGGCCTAATAATGAAAAGCATTTTGCAGTTTTTAATTTTTTTTTCAATTGTCATCGTTAGCATATAATTCTACATAATTTGAGATCAAATAAAATAACCATAACTTTCGGGATATTTCGTTTATCCCCATGGTATTTCTATCCATTTCGTCGAAAGCTGACTGCAATTGTTCTGTAGTCCAAGAACATACTCGAGCTCGAACTCCTTCCTTTCTTTTGTATTTTCGTGGCTTGGTTCTGCTCTGCTACAATCAGTAAAAAGTCCAAATACAAATATATGTAAACACATAAAAAATATAACAGAACACAAAAATATGTTCAAAATATACCCTAAAACCACATATTGGGTATACATGGTGTATGGAGGGATAGATGCCCCTAGGGGCACCTATACCTCGAAAAATCAGGGCAACTATCCTTTTTGATAGGGATAGATGCCCAAGTATTTTTTAAATAAATAAAAAACAAAAGAGCAACTATTTACATCGAGATGCATACTTGATGAATCAGTTTATTGACGTAATAAATAATATAACGGAATTAATGACTACATATAAAGTTATACAACAGCAAATACTAACCTTTAAAACTTTGACGTGTTTATAAAGTTCGCCGCGGAGATAAATGCACACACGAGCGAAACACGTCCTCACCGCACGACGGCCCGTGGCTAAAAGAGGTGCGGGGTGCCTGCGGCTCTTAGTTGTACTATTATTTCTTAGTCGCGAGTTTGGGAAGTTAGGTTTTTTGAAAATGAGGCAACTATCCCACTGGGGCATCTATCCCGCCTTTACCCTATAAACAGATAAGATGAAAGGAACAAAATATAAGCACAAAGGGAAAACTCTTCTAGCCCTGCGATAGGAAAATAGACACCGTGTTTATGAGTAGAAGAGAAAACATAATACATAAAATTAAAAACAATTGATACATATTGATATTGTTTGTTGTTTTACGATATTGATCGGTAAAAAGACTTACATCCATTACAAACAAGGCTTACATCGGTCAGTAGGTCGTTTTAGGGACATTAAAGACGCGGCGCTTAAATGTAGTAACTCTTTTAAAACGATAATATCCGTTTTCCCTATGGCAAAAAGGTAAAATTATATTAACGTAAGTACCTACTTAAAAGAAAAGCAAACAATTCACAAATGACACGAGCCGGAAGTACCCGTTTCAGATGTAGCAAACAAGGGTATATTTTAAACATATTAAATGTTTTTAAACTTCATTTAAAAATCGTAGGCGACCCTTGTCAACCTTTGCTTGCTTACTTTAGCTTATAAAGAGATAAAGTGATATTCATGAGTAATTTATATGAGCAAATTGCGGTAAAAAACGTGTGTATTGCGTTTATATTTATGTTCTTACTTTGCATATTGCGATTATATCTATTTAATTAGCAACCTTTTTTTGTAATGCTAATGTTAGCATATGAGAAGCAGTGGTGGCCCAGTGGTAACCGACTTTTACGAGTTGAAGGTCGTGGGTTCGTACCCAGGCAGTCATTTTACTTTGCGTAAATACTTTCATCACCACTGCTCTCAAAACGGTGAAGGAAAACATCGTGAGGAAACCGGCATGTCCTAGAACCAAAAATTCGAAGACATGTGACATCTGCCAACTCGCACTGGGCCCGCGTGGTGGATTACGGCCCACTCCCTCTCACTGAGAGGAGGCCTGTGTGCAGTGGGAACGTTGTAGGCTGATTATGTAAATGTTAGTACTCGTAGATATTCCTTATTCTACACAACCTTACTTAAGTGGTTAATATTATTATAATTTTGAGTATAAAGCTAAAGGAAACAACTTCGAAGTTAAGATTAAGCAAATTAGGTCAATGTTGTAAACCTACAGGGTACTTATTAAAGAGGATAAAAATATACACTGGATAAACTTCTTATATTAAATTAACTAACGAACTATTGAAAGAAAAATATAATAACATAACCTAACTAAAACTATTAACAAACTAAAATATGGCATCGCAAAATTCCTCCGTAGTCGACTAGTAATTTAATATACCCGAGAGACTGGCGGCATTGCTACGTTGTATGGCAATGTTTAGCCTCTGGCCAAAGTAAAAGCCAGCTCTTGGGTCTCGGAAAGTGTCAACCAGCCGTTTGAAGATTTCGTTGAACAAACCATAAGCGCTCGGACCATACAGCCCGAGGATTTAAACCCCAAACGGCTCGAAAATATAATTACCGATAAGGTTATTATACTTTCGCCGCTTGATGCCTACATACATAAACTAGCGAGGTAGCATATTTGTATGCTACCTTGCAACGCATAATTAAACGCAAACGCATAAACGCATATTTGCACAGCAACGGTTGCGCATTGTATTTTAGTTGTTTTGCGCGGCTAAACGTATAATTTGTCAGTGCAAAAGGACTCCGCGATCGATTCCGAAATAAGCCGGACATGCCCGAAATAAGGGCATGAATAATTTCGTCAATTAGAAATATAATACTAAGCTAAGCTTTGTAAATATGATTCACTAATTAATCAGAACTATGTTAAATAGATGAAATTAAGAAATTCAGTTTAATGTTTATTATACTGACAAAAGGTTCAATTGTGGATTATGCCGTGTCACCACAAAATACAGAGAGTACAGAAGTCAATCTACATACAAAGTGTGCTCGAGCAACGCACACATAGACACCGCTCACGGACACGATATCTCGGACCGGTTGGGAGCAGTGCGAGCGCGAGTGCCATTCGCTTGAGACAAGCGTCTGTGAAGTGAAAAAATGGAGCATTTAAAAAAAGTTATTATAACTGATCAGTGGACGGTTGTTTAAATTCAACATTAATCGGTGAATTGTCGTTTTTAAGCTACCAGTTGTTTCAGAGAGGTAAGTAGGTATTTGCATGTATTTCGATGGTTCATGTTAACTTAACACAGAATAGTTAGGTAGGTAGGTAAGCGCCCCGGGCACCGGCACCGCGCCGTAAAAGCGAACATGACTTTGTGGCCTTGTAATATTTTTCAATTTATATTAGGTATTTATTGTAGTAAAACTATAAACTAAAAAATACGCTTATCTTCCTCATTATAAACAGTTAAGATAGAACTGCTCGGCGAGCCGGCCGCCCGCGTAGCCGCCGCCGCCGATCATAACTATTAAAGAGTTGATATTTTTTGTGATCATGGCAAGAATATGTTGAAAGGTAGCTAACTAAGATAGTTTTCTATTTTGAATCAGTATAAACGAAGTAACTTTTTTATAAGGTAAATTCTCGCCACCAAATATTACGTAAGTTGAAAACAAGATTTTTTGTTTGTGTAGATATTGTGTTGTTTTTAGTGTAATTTGATAGGTGTAGGTCTAAAACGGATAGGGCAAAATAAATTGTGTAAATAGGGTAATCCGTTTAGAAGTTATTAGGGATTTTCGATACTGAAAATTGACAAATGTAAAGTTTTATATGTTTTTGTTCACAACAATAAATCAAACAACTAGATACGAGTGCCATTACCACGATAGTTTTTTGTGCATAAGCCAAAGTTGACAACCCTAGCGCGACCGCCGAGCGTAGGTGTGAAAACTGAAGTACATACATGTGATTGACTTCTGTACCTTTCTGTTTTGTGCTGTCACTGCCTGTGTATCTAGTTGAAATATTAATTCATTACAGTAAGCTCATTACTCCATTCGCCATGTTTTACACTCATTCATCCGTTTACATAAATATGGCGCAATTTAAATGCTCCGAGTACGCCGGATTTATAATTACTGTTTGTTCTATTAATTTAGCGAATCTGGCAAATACATCCACCATTACTGTTCAACAACATGTTCGGGGACTATTTCTAATGTAAACAAAATGCTTTTGTATAGAAAGCCTGAACTTAATTTGTATCTTTTTTAAATGGGTTGAAAAGTTAAAATGTATAAAACAAAACCAAGTAAAAGTCTTTGTGGAATTGAATAACGCAATGGAAAATATAGATGTGTGTCTGTAGAAACAAAAACACATCCAAGCCAAGAGATTGCGGCTGGCTTATTGACTGACACGATGAGAAGAAATTACAAAGACAAAGTCATGCTAAATAAAAATAGACACTTAGAAATTACAAAACGAACATGTAACCAACTTACACTTTTGTTTAGTTTACCCACAAAACTGTCAGCAGCTTACATTTTATCTTACACATAAGCCAACGAATTAAAAGTTAAACACCACTAGATGAGGTTCAACTCGTGTTGGTCTGGTAAACTCCAGAAGGTAACAATTAAAAGTGTTTGAAGAGTAAACACTGTCCGACGCGCTGTTGTGTGCGGATGGCGAAGTTTCTGATGTACTATGTAATGACAAATCACGTGTGTGCTTTGAGATTTGTAGCTCTAACACGGGATTTGTCTTAAAGTTTTGGACTGAAATAAGAAGACGTATCCAATATAAACATAACATGTATGTGAAAACATGCACTTTTTGAGTATTCTACACACATTTAACTTTCGTAGCATACTTCTCGTAGCGCTACGCTTGGTGCTACGTAGCGGCGTAGCTCCCATTTGATTCTGCTCCAGAACGTTTTAGGGAAGATCTTCAATGTGATAAACTAATATTCAGCGAAAAATTTTATGTTTCTGGCATGTATACTCAATTTACAAAAGTTGCCAATACATTGATAACGGCTATCATATCGCTCATTTGGAGAAACATCGACGTAAATGTATTTTTTCCCAAAAATGAGATATAATTATGTCAAAGCACTTAGAAAGCGTATTTACGATAGGAAAGCATAGACGTAAAAAAAAGTACCAGTTACGTCGATGTTTCTCCAAATGAGCGATATTATGCTACAAAAAAATAAAAACTCGAAAGCAGAATCTATCGAAGTCAAATGAAAAGAGTTTAGGCAAATGTGTCGTGTCTATGAAATGATTATGGACAATTTGTACATTCGTTATTACTTTGCATATTCATCGCATTTATTTCAACTAACCTGGTGTCAGGATTCATTTAATGTGTCAATTGGAGGCAAAGCATTGCAAAATGGTGGCAAAGTCACAGGCAGCGATAAAAATTAATTAAAATCGGCAGATGTAGGTACTGACAGGTGGATTTCTTGCATAAGTGGCCAATATTTTCCGGACTTCTGTATAGTTTAGTAGATTGTACAGTTTTATCTGCAATAAATTCGGTTATAAAGATTGGATTTTTATGATCTTCGAGTTTCTACTGCCACAATAAACATGAATGAAAAATGGTGTATATTTATTCGTGTCGACGCTCAATTGACAATCGATCATCAAAACTGAGCGGATGTGCGCGGTACTGACAATTTATAGCAATGTCGATCGTCGAAATGGAGTAAATCTCTTTTCAAACAAAATTCTAAATGTTAACAAAGCGCTTACACACTTTAACACCGAAGCAAACAACTGAAGAGAAAAGATGTTGCTGTACATTCTCGCACTCACACTTGTCGAGCAGTGAAGGTACGAATCGAGACGAGACTGCATCTCACAACCTCTAAGCGTTAGGTCTTTATGCGTCATGCCGCATAATATTCTCGAATTTAATACATCCGTATGAGACTGTAAGCCAAGACTCAAGTTTACGTTAATTAGACGCCGGTTGTCTTTAATGTTATGCTTGTGTTATTAAGTTAATAATGTGAAACAGTTTCTGCAATATTCTTTTCCGCTGAAAAAAAAACTTGATTTTTCAAGCTTGAACGCTTGTTAGTTTTAGCTTTTATTTGGATTCCGCGAAGGCTTTGTGGATCCGGATTTTTTTATGGTTAAAAATCGGATTACATCACGTTGATAGTGACAGTTCCCTCTTGAGAAATCAACGAAAAAGGTCTTCTATTATTTGAGACTTCCTCGTGATGGTGCGTTTTTTTGTAATGTAATTCTTTGATAATGCAGCATACTTATATGGAGCCAAGAAAAACGGTAATAATAATTAATTAGTCCGCCCTTTTCCACTGTAATTTTCTTCAGGAGCAAATAGAGAAAAGCGCTTTATTTAATTTTGCTACCGGTTCACTCGCAATTTTTATTTACAGGAAGAGTTTGAAGTTATATTCAACCGATGAAAACAAAAACAAACGAATAAATCAAACAGCTAGCCCACCCACGTCATTAAGTCAATTTAATATTCCTATTGACCTACTGTTAGAGAAACACGTGTATTCTCCACAAAATACACGAGTCGCAGTTTTGCAGAGAATGAATAAGTTTATTTTAACCATTTTCTATGCAATGAAACTGACAGACTTACAAATGAAATAATTACTTCCCAGCTTCATGGCCGCATGGCTAACTCTTTTTGTATAATGCCTCAATCAACTCTCCTATCGCGGTCCACTGCTGGACATAAGCCTCTACCAGTCTGCGCCACAACACCCTGTCCTCCGTCTTCCGCATCCAGTCTGTCCCAGCCACCATCTTAAGGACGTCGGTCCATCTAGCTGGGGGGCGTCCCACGCTACACTTGGCGATACCCGGACTCCACTCCAAGACTCGTCTGCTCTATAATACCTAGGTTACCTAAATATTCACGAATAATTCAAATAATATATCAGTGTAACGGCAGGAGCAAGGCCCCTCTTTGAACAAAACCACTAAATAAACTCCTAAAAACTTCGATCGACTATAAGGTTGTAATAAACTCTTGAATAAAATATAATTTCCTGTAGTATCAGTTTTTGTTAGAAAACACAATGAGAAAGTTTTGAGGTGAGCTTGATGAAATTGCTTATAATAATCGTTACAAAGAAAGTAATTATGTCTCGAAAGGAGCTTAAACTGAACATGGGCATTGTTCGTCATGATTAATAGTGTGTGTTGAGGTCCCTTTCATTAGTGTTGTGTACCCGCCACTAGTTAATGGATAATACATATAATACAAATAATCCGTTTCAAATAATTGTCATGACATGTGTGAAAACGGTCACCGTTTTCATTCCATAATTGCATATTTCGGACGCAGGATATTTTATTCAACGCCGAGTGGAACACACTCGTGTGGAATAATTGCTGTTTTAGTTGTGATAGAAAATAAGCGTATTTTATGATCAAAGTTGTACATTTAACTTTGTGACATCGTTTATTCGTATGTTGAACAGACATTAACTGTTTTCGAATGCGTGCACGTACGTGGGCACGACATTCTCATATTTACGCAGTACAAGTTCAAATATAATTTTGTAATTACAGTGGAATATTGTTGTGATTTTTTGGTATTTGATTCTCAAGTTTAGCGTGGGTTGTTGGAGTAAAACTATGATAATTTGCGTTAAGGCAGCTCAACCCTGAAGTTTTTGAACAGTTGAATAGTATGGGTGGTCACGTATTTGATCCAGATACTTACTGATAGATTATGTATTGATCCGATATCAGTTTTATTGAAAGGCTTGTTTCTATGCCAATAAATTAGATTACTTAAATTAATTGTCTACTTGGTCATATTTAGGTAAAAAAGCGGCTAATTTCGAGTCGGACTAGCATTGGAAGGGTTTCGTACCACAAGGCAAAACGCGTTTCTTGTATGGGGTCTCCCTTTAATTTTTTACTTTACTTTATTTTTATTATTTGTTGTTAGAGCGGAAATAGAAATACATACCCTGTGAAAATTTCAATTGTCTACCTATTACAGTTCATGAGATACAGCCCGCTGACAGACAGAAGGATGGCCGGACGGACGGACGAACTTAGTAATAGGGTCCTTCTGGCACCCTTTGGGTACGGAACCGTCAAAAGCATTAGGTAAGTACTTACACTCTAAAATTGAAATATATCTCTAAACAATGTTATTATAAGTACCTACATACAGTATTGATTTGGATGTGTGTTATTGAAAAAACACCCCGTCTGTACAAATTGGAATGTATCGACTATATTGAAAAAGAATATAGGTAATCGTTTTTCTAAGAAAAACAGTGCCACTTAGAAAGTTGAATGAAAAAGTAAATTATAAAGGTACTAGCTGCGCCCCGCGGTTTCACCTGCGTAAGTTTCGAGTTTCTAATATAATTCAATCATGATTCGAAAGACACGTGGCGCCATCTATTATCATTATAAAGTTATTGTTGTTTTCCTTGGGAACAGCACTTTTTTTCGGGATGAAAGGTACCCTATGTTCGTTTCTGTACACCTGACAACGTATATGCAAAATTTCAGGATTTCAGGATGATCGGTTCAGTGGTTTAGGCGTGAAAAGGTAACAAACAAACTTACTTTCGTATTTATAATATTAGTTAGGATAGGATTGGTCATAACAGAATAGTAAAGGAAGCCGTCGAAATTTAATTTTGTTTCTCCTGTGTTCTCGGAGAACTTAGAAGGGTGAAAAGGTATTCAAAACATTTCAATGTCTTAGTCGCCAATTTATTTGTACGTAATAATCCGAATCTAAATACCCCAAAGGACTGAATTTTTGCATGTTGTAACACACAATAATACGTTACCAACAAACTTTTTTAAAGAAAAAACTTTACATTCTCATAAAAGTTTTAACAAATGCCTGCAAAACGTTCCTGTCTTATTGCCTCCCAGAGAGTTATTTCGCAACTTTTCAATCCTCAGCCTACTTATAACTTTTCCCATCACAATGACTCCGCTTAAGACGATACAAATAACAAAATTCCCGAACAAATCCATGTGGGGAGTAACGAGATCTCCAACAGAATGCGTTCGCTTCCAACTTTTAAGTGAACTTACATTTGGTTTAAGTTATATGGATAGAAAAATTGAAAAGACATTTTGATTTAGACAACGCGAAATTATCAGATGATTTTCTTCTCTTCTTTACAGTTATGTGAAATTGGATTAGGAGTTAAGGGGGATGCCGCTACGTTTTTTGAAATTTGCAGGTGAGAGTCAGGTTGTATGAGCGTAACAAGTATGTATTTACAGAATTATATATAATCAATAAAATCATTAATACAACTCTCCAAGTTCATATAATCCTATTGATTCATATTTGATTAAATAACCATTCAATAGGAGTAATCCTATTGAATGGTTATATCATCTTCAACTTCAACTTAGAAGGTTGTATTGATGATTTTAATGATTATAATTCTGTAAAGTCATATTTGTAAAAGTTTCGGCTTCGCCTCGTGTGATAAATCCACATTCGTGTTTTAATACCCCTTATTATTCAACAGTTGCTCAAATAACTATTCATCAATATTCAATGACACAGATCTGCAAATTGCAAAAAATGTAAGAAAATTTGAATTTCGCGGGCTTCCTAGCGCATCCTTCTTAAGGATAAAATGCTTTGTATTGTTTTTGTTCAAATAAAACATAGTTACTTCTAGGAATATTTGTACCTATCTAAGCCCCTAAGTATTGTGTGTTTAATACTGTGTACAAAGTGGATCGTTGGTACAAATTAGAGGCAAAGGTAATCGAGTGTTAGTTACTGTAGTGAATATCCCAACTTCGAGGTATGTAGTCATCCATTTGTAAGTACACATGGATATCGACATTAAACGTTATTGATATGTTTATGTACAGACGCCAGCACATCAAGCTACCCGAAACTGTCAAATTTTCCCAATCAAATTTGAACCTTAAGCTTTAGCGACAAAGTTGAAAATCTATTAAAGAGATTTGACAGATTGTAGTAGGTTGATGTGCTGGCGTCTGTACGATATATTCGATACTCAACGTAACATAATGCCGTCATCGATGCATCGGGCCCAAATTCTGGGATATGTAGGTATTTATTATAGGTGCTTGTATCTTGAAGCGATTTAACCACGGGCTTTACATTATTATATATAGTATATTTTTTTACTCTAAAGTAAAACTAGCGAAAGTGTACATACGCGGTATTTAACAACGTTAGTTACGCGGAATTGGACTATCAACGACGATATATCATATAACCAAAGGTTGTCTTTAAAATATCGCTTTTAGCGATAAGAACGCCCATTGTGTCACCCCTTGTAAAATTTCTACATTTATATCTGTAATATTTATGGTGTCCATAATAAATGGTATTCCATTCTACTCTATCATATTAAGGCTCATTGTTTTTATGCCAAAGAAATAGTTTTGTTTTGTTACTAAAAACATTATGTTGTACATTGCAACGAACACTCTAGATTTTTTGTAAAAAAAAAATTCAAAACTGATAAATTAGTCTTCACTATGGTAGACATAAAGCCAGAAGAGTTAGTTTATAAAGAAGCTTCACCTTCTACTCAATCACTAGGAAGGTGTAAAAGAAGTAGTTCAAAGTTAAAACTTTTCAAATTAAAATAAAGTCAGTTGGTATTTCTCGCCTTTTCTTACTTGTTACACTATGTAAGTTGTTGAAAAGTTGTCTATCAAGTACCTATCTAAATGAGTTATTAGAAAGTCTCTAAGCTAATTTTCTCGAGCAAGTCTCTCTGCATAGTTAATTATTAAGCGTGATAGTCGTCAGAAGTCCGATTATTTTTACCGTGTCTTTCCTACTTAATCCCTTTAATTTTTCTTTCTCACAAGTTCTCGTCGATCATTACTTCTACAAAGTTTTACGGTCAACCGATATTAACAGCGAATTTTATTCCACTGTTGCCACTACTAAAACCTATGTTTTTGAGATCCGACGTCGCCTCCAACCATCACAATAAATTAAATAGGTCGAAAAACTTATTCCACCCCAATTGTAATTTAGTACGATCGTTAAAAGTTTTACGAGCAATCTTCGGCTTTCTCGGCAATAATCTGTTTTAGTCGTCGCCATCAAACCGTTTCGTATCCGATTGTTCGTTCATCTCCGATCAGCAAATTGACTGACGACGCCCGAATCAATTTTTCTTCCCCTTTTATTACAAAAGAAAGCGATAAGCGCTAATCGATGGGATTTTTCTTGTCTGAAAAGACATTTTTCGAACTTATACCGAGAAATATGAAGGTCTTTGTTTTATGCTTTTCGTTGTAAAGAAAATACTTTTAGCGTTCTTTTGAATAAAATGCTCAAGAAAGGAGATTTTTTTTCGAGGAGAGCAAATCTCATCAAATAGACTTTAGTATTCGTCGAGAGTCTTTGGTACAGGAAACCATATTAGGAAAATGAGGTTATTGTATTTGGTGGAGCCACTTTGATGTACGCAACATAATTAAGTTGGAATTAGGTGCTTAGTTTATTAAGTGCTTATTTATTGTATTAGACTCCGCAACTTTGCCTAATTACATATTAATTACATAATCAGCTTATAATGTTCCTACTGCTGGGACACATGCCTCCTCTCGGTGATAAGGAGTGGGCCGTAATCCACCACGCGGGTCCAGTGGTTGGTAGATTTACATGTCTTCGATTTTTTGTTCTATTATAGGTTTCCTCACGATGTTTTCCTTCACCGTTTTAAGAGCAGTGGTGATGAAATATTCTACGCAAAGTAAAGCGCCTAGCGCGGATTTGAACTTACGGCCTACAACTCGTAAGTCGCAACCGTTACCATTGGGCCACCATGCTACTCACATAGTAACTAATAATTAGAAAAATCGTCTTAGACTCACATTGTCTTTTTCCTAGAGTGTAGTTATTTGCCAGACTATCGTATCGATTACTGCGAAATACTTTCCGTCTGAGAATAGAATATCGCATTACGTGCGCGTCAAACGAAAGACATCGAAGCATTCTATTCAGTGTTTGATAGTGTTGCAAGTGCAATATATTCCAGAAAACTTTCTGCAGTCACTAATCCTTCAGGAATTAACACATACTCATGTTTTTGACGACTTCTTCTCTGGTACAGCCAACCGCACGACCATGGTAGCGATATTACTCCGTTAGTTTTCTTATGTCGAGCATTATGGGTTGTTTTGATAGTTTGTATTAAAAAGCCGCCCAAGTGCGAGTCGGACTCGCACACGAAGGGCAAAAAACGTCGAAAAAACACGTTTATTATTTTCATTACTTTTTAACTTTATATAATTTTTATTATTTCTTGTTACATTGGCAATAGAATTACACAGTCTGTGAACATTTTAACTGTCTACCTGTTACGGTTCATGAGATATAGCCCGCTGACAAACAGACAGACAGACGGATGGACGGATGGATTGACGGACGGATTGCGGAGGCTTAGTAATAGGGTCCCGTTGGCACTATTTGGGTTGGAACCCTAAAAACAGAAATGTGGTTGACCGTATTACTGATCTCCAGTTTTATTAAACCACGTATAATTATTTAAATCAGGCCAGAGTAAGCCACCACGTATTTCATATGAAAAATATTATATCCAGTCAATAAACATCAAAGTGTAAAGAAACTTCCAAGTTCCTCTCCTCGTTGCATTCTCTTCAGAAGTTCATCGTAGTTTTAAAACTACGAATACCTATCTATTATACAATCAGTTGGCAAGTGGCCCATAGTGGTGAATACGAAGAATGGGTCTCTTTTGAGATAATATTCATAGTTAACTGCATTATAAAGGATTTTAGACAATTTCCAGTCTACCCGGATGTACCTGAGCATCAGTATTTTACTTGGAGCGACCGCCTATCTGACCAATACAACCCAGTTACTGAGTAATACGAAACCCCTTGGTAAGACTGGTTGTCAGACTTTCGGGCTTCTGACAACCCGTAACGACTGTCAAAGATTCACGAATGACAGCCGGGACCAACGGCTTAACGTGCTTTCCGAGGCACGGAGGGGTCTTGGTATGTAAAAATAGTCACCCATCCATGGGACAACCGCGGCAAGCGTAGCTTAACCTGATCGACCGACCCGTGCGGCTGTTATTACTTAGCCACAAGCCCCTTCGTATAATATACCCGTATGTTGTACTCCGTGTATAATATACATTAACATTAAACTTACATAATTACAACAATGAAATTTCGATGGTTTTTCAACTAAGTACTTAGTTAAAACCGTGCGAAGCCAGGGGCTGGTCGGTAGGTATAATTAATAAGAGCAAAAAGTGGCATTTTATTATAGCCACTTATCATTGCTGGCGGTTGATCACTGCAATATGCTAAAATTACTTAATTTCTTCACAGTTTTTATCTTTTCATGTCGTAAAATAAAATTCTTGAAACAGACGACGGAGATTGGCGATTAACCCGAGGCTAGTTAACAATAAAACGAAAAATAACGTCTGCCATTCTCGGGATTTTCTTTGATAATAACAAAATCCCTAACAAAGAACGAGTTCATACCCAAGTTAGTTTAAAAAGCTTGACAGTTATTAAATGCTAAGACAACAGTTGTACAACTACGGAAAAAAAATAGACCGGTACTCTCATCTCGTTTATTTAAATTTACTTTTCAAACAGAGTCTTAACGGCAATGTAAAATGTTATAGTAGAGGCATAGAATAGTAGGTGCAGAAGGTCGGCTCGCAAAGAGCAAAAACGCACACACATACTAAGTACGCTGTACGTTTCACATACAAGTATAATTATCTAACGAAGCGACGCGCGCTTTCTTGTGGTAACCAAGTATACAAACAAGCTGTGAAGGTATGCGTGAAGACGAGAGTAACGTCAGCACACAGTAACGTAACACGCATAGACACTTCCGACTTCGCCATTGTCTCGGACGGTACCGATAGCTCCTACGCTAACAAACACATTCAGAGCGTGTATGTACAGACGCCAGCACATCAAGTTACTACAATCTGTCAAATTTCTTTAATAGATTTTCAACTTTATCGCTGAAGTATAAGGGTCAAAGTTGATTGGGAAAATTTGACAGATTGGGGTAGGTTGATGTGTTGGCGTCTGTACATTTGGTAAGCACAAGTAAAGCGCGCGTCACTTCGTGAGATAAAAATTGAGAAGACGGAGTGGGCTCCACAGACATCTCTCACAGCTATGTCTGTGGTGGGCTCTAATCTATCACGCGAGCCCAGTGCGGGTTGGTAGATGTCAAATGTCTTCGAATTGCCGGTTTCCTCACGATATTTTCCTTCACCGTTTTGAGAGCAGTGGTGATGAAATTATTTACATAAAGTAAAGCGTTTGCCTCGGTTCGAATCCAAGACCTACAACTCGTAAGTCGAGGCCGATACTACTGGGCCACCACTGCTCCTGGAACCCATACCATTACGAATTATCTCAAAATTGCTATCGTTATTATTCGAGACAATTGCTTTTGAATTTGTGTACATAAAAGTGTATACATAGGTATTTGTGCTCGTCGTGTACGTACGCGTCTGTGTGTGTGTGCGCTTGATTTTGCTCGTTGTTGTTGTATGAAGCCGAACTTCTGTACTATTCTGTGGTAAAGGTTAATTACATCAGGTTGCAGACGTTTTCTGAATATAAATATAAAGTGAACGGTGTACCAATATCCGTCTCTGAGACTGCGGAGGTGAAGTATTGCTTCAGCACGATGCTCGGATTTCAGTGTATCTTTTAGAAGAGAAACGTGGTTGGAAGTGAGTCATTGGAAGTGCAGTTACGATTGTCTTTGATTAATTAATTGAAGTACTTCTTAGAAACATGTCTTCTTGGAAACACAAGGAGTTGAATTCAGGAATTGATTTTTCAAGTTTTCAAAGATGACATTGCATTTCCCTATTATAATTATATCATATTTTATGTGTTAGAATTCCGTACGTCTGAGTAAAAAAACGGAACCCTTACAGGATCACTTTTATGTATGTCTTTTCGTCTGTCTCAGCCAATTTGCTATAAATCGAATGGACCGATTAAGTTGATATTTGGTACATATACATTTTTTCTGTGAGTCAAACACGGATGTGTAACGTAAATAAAATAATTTAAAAGGGTTTCGGAAATACTTTCGGCTTACTGTGAGGGTCTCATATATATTTTTTAAATAATTTTATTATTTTTAAAGTTATTTACAAAAATAGATGAAGATTTACGATTCCCTCCTCTTATCTTCGAAATATTCAGAAAGTAGTTCTAGCTTATAAGAAATTATACCTAGGTTCTTAGAGAAATCTATAAGAACCTATAATTTTCTATTTATAAGAAGTCAATTGTCTTAAAATAACATGTTAAATCTCTCAATATTAGGCTTGAAAACTTAGATTTGCAGTTGAAATGTATGAGATGGGAGTACATGTTCTTCAACGAACCCTTCATTGTGCGTGGCCCGACACGCACTTGGCTGGTTTTTTTATCAATAACAAAGTTCAGCACTTGAGTTAAAAAAAAAAATAGTACCTACGTTTCAACAAAATTACTAAAACTTATAAGCTGGCTATTACTATGTAAGTGCACAATTATACTTCCATTATGCCATTTTATAGTGCAATATAAAAAAGTTTATTCTTCCTTATTATAGTAGCATCTACTTATGTTAGTGGTACTTAGTTTGTTTGCTGCACAATAAACGTTATAGCTTGTAAACAGTGCTGTCGTAAAACCATTCGCAGGACACGCTTCGAAAGAATTACGAGTTTAATCTAATACTGTATACAGGGTCAAATTAAATCAGCTAGCGAATCTCCGCAGACGTGATGGGTATCGATATCTATATCATGATAAAACAAAAACTAAGTTAATTTGATTTTTTTTGTGGGTCGTTGACTGCAGTTAGTGTAGTCACTAACGGGCTATGCTTGGAGTCTTTCTGAGGGATCGAATCCGCAACGAGGTGATCCGGCAGAGAACCAACATTGTTCTTGAGTGGAGACCGCGAATCGGCAAAAGTAAGGTAGGACGCCCTCAGGATGGCTGGTAGCAACTGGATGAGAGTTGCCGAAAATCGAATTAAATGGCGTGCTATAGAACAGGCCTATGTCTAGCAGTGACTGTGAATTGCTACAAATATCAGTTTAAAAAATCTGTTTTTTTTTGTGTTTAAACTTCACAGATGTGATGGGTATTGATATATCTTGATACCAAAAACCAAAGAAAACAAGTAACAAAACTGCAAGGGATCGTAGAACCTGAAAAAAAGGTCACTATATCTATATATCTAATTTAATTTAACCCCATTGATAACCCGCGATAATTACCTACTAATAATTACCGAGAAATTCTTAGGTCTTTTCACGTATTTTGTTAAAGAAAAACCTAGACTGCCAAAGGAACTGTTCCAGGAATACGCCACAGAGAAAATCCCTCAGGAAACATTAACTACATATCAGCGTTTTTATATGGCCTGAATAGGATTATAGCACGAAGTAATTACAACATTTTAGACGAAAAGAAAACAGGCAATAGGCTTTCTGAACTCATTGTAATACGCTCACAAAGAGACGAGATAACCCAAGGCAATTTTCTCGAACCCTAGCTAGGTACTTGACACACAATCATCTCTATACATAACCCTAATAATTGTCACTAAGAAACGTAAACATCGTAACAAGTGTGTAGGTGAAAAGTAAACGGAATTACTCGCGGGCCGGACGCCTAGTACAATTTACGAGGGGTAGCCTTACTAAAAAGTAGAATACGTTTGTGTGGCGCTCATTCCTCGCTGCAAACGACCGTTTAATGCTAATAGGAAGAGTGCTTACAATGGGCTTACGTACGTACTGATTGTAGATCTGCCACCGCTCCTTTTTAATTCGACTCCTGCAAACTGCTGTAGTTCTCGCCCTTTATTAGGTACATCACTTTATCGATTCTGATAACCTTTTTCGTATACCTCTAATGTTACTATTTGGTTTGTTAAAAGCCTGCACCCTAATTGCGTAACACACTTTCAATCGCAATCTGAATGATTTTGAAGGATATTGCTAAACCAAAGTAATGGTTCGAAAAAATTGTCTGCTCAACAATGTAAATAACGCTATGAATGTTCTTGAACTGCCAAAATGAAAGCCATTGCTACTGTTAGTGTGTTATGGAATTACCCCGCTGATCGATTTAAAGAAGTAAAATCGAATCAGTTCAAGAATTCAATAACAAGCAAATGCTCTGACGAATCAAATGCTAATGGAAACTCACGTCACAAAGCCCCTCTGTTTTCACAAAACGCAACATGACAGGCAATGGAAATACGCTTTCAGCAAAGACATAGCTCTTTACTTAGAATGCTATGAAATTTAATCACACCTTAAACTAAGTAACACCTGAAGTTTATGGTGTTGTAAAAGCGTAGGAACATGGTTTCTTACGAATATTCTATTTCAAGTTCCCATTAGCATAAAATGCCAATAAAATACACAGTCACGTGACTGAAACACGTGAGTGACAGCTTGTTTACTTTTAACTAGTTTTTGCCCGTGAATAAAATATCCTACGGACCTACGTGATTAAAAGTACCCCATGTGTCAATCCAGGAGCAGGCTATAAACTATATATGTGCAAAATTTTATCCAAATCCGTTCTGCCGTTTTTGGGCCAATCCGGAACATACATCCAGACAAACAGACAAATATTCTATAAACTATATTTTCGGCATCAGACTCGTTCCTAAACCTCGTAACAAAAATTACTTTTGTTGAAAAACTACTGTACTTAAAGTTTTGATTTCGTTACTATTTTACTATACATTTTGTATAGAAAAAGCATATTCCGACTTTTTACTTTATTTTTGCGTCACTGAATTTCGTATTCGCAAATCACTCTATACTATGTTCGTTAACTTTTAATTATAATTGTCTCGGGCAAGCTTCACACCTCTAAAGCAAATCTTAGCCCATTAACATTAAAGCAAAAACCCGAGTAAACAGTAGTTTTGTATGCATTACGTTGTTAGTCCGTCTGATGTCCCCTTAGTCAAGACTACGGAACCAAATAGAGTTCCCCAGCTAAAACACGCCCGGGTATGACGCTCGTAACATACAAAATACAAGTAATTATCTTTGGGGTTACAACGTTGTTAATTAAGCTGGTTGGTTACTGTAGTTACGGTGGAAAATACAAAATCGTAAATTATATTCCATTGTTACACAAATTTTATTTTATAGTTTAAAAGTAAAACCATTTCCGTAACAATTTCTAGTAAATGACACGTGTTTAGAACTTTTAAAGTCACATTAAAATACGCATACTCTCAGACAGCATGGCTGTTCTGCAAGCGCTGAACAGTTATACAGCTGACTCTGGGCTAATATACGAGTGTCACCAGCGCCTCAACCAGGTGGGTAAACTCAATAAAATAACCATTCAATGGATCAAAGGACACAGCGGTTCGCTGGGCAACGATGCAGCCGACGAGCTAGCCAGAAGGGGGTCGAGCATGGCACCAGTGGGACCTGAGCCCATCGCGCCACTCCCCTTCGGGTATATACGTACTCTGGTAAGGAAACGTACCAGAGAACAACATGAAAAACTTTGGACGGACCTAAGTGAATGCAGGCAAGCTAGGGAAGCGCTTCCCACATTGGATGGCCGCCTCACGAAACAGGTTCTCCGTCTAACCAAACAAAAGCTGCGCATAGTTACTGCAGCTTTAACTGGCCACGGGTCATTTAATAAACACCTCTTTGTCATAGGAGTAACAGACAGTCCGCTGTGCAGGGCCTGCATGGAGGACGACGAGACAGCGGCACATGTGCTTCTAAACTGCCCGGTGGTCGCCACATACAGGGCAAAGCACTTCGGTAACCCAGGTACCCTACGTGAGACGGTCAGTAACATCAAGGCGTTGCTGGCCTTCCTTGAGGAGCTGGGGTGGATCGAATAATCGATTTTCCCACCCGTACGCAAAATACGCGCATTGACGTGGAGTTGCGGATACCAGCCCGTATTACCTAAAGTCACATTAAAGCAAAATATAGATAAGGTCTTTAAATGACGCCTCATTACCATTGAGGTCAAACAAGACAAAAGTCTATTTCATTTCGCTTTATTGTTAGGGCCAACATTAAAAAAGTAGCCTTGTTTTTAACATAAACAATTGAAATATCAGCCCGAGGCAGCGTGTTGGTCTCTGATCGCACGGCTTTCTATGCCGCCATGTAGTTTAATTAAAAATAAAATTGATGAAAAAACGTAGCCGCAGACGGTAGGCTGTTTTTTTTGCGTTAGGTACAAGAATAAAAACAGCTAAATGAAACATGGTTCAGTTTTGCCTTACACCATGAAAAGGCGAAACGAGTGCTGGTCGGTCAGCTCAGCCTAATTTATGTGGACGACGCCGCTGAATAAAAATGTTGCGAACCCGAAACGGTTGCGAACCGAACTGAGCGCAATGTTAATAGGACTATAGCTTACACCAGTCGAATTGTGTTTGACTTGGTCTCGGTAACATTTCGCTCGTCTTAAGATTACACTGACTATTTTTATTCTCGCGAACAAAATTATACATTCTAATTTTTTTACGTCGTTATCTCGGAATATTTTATATCGCGTTCTTTGCTAAATATAAGAGCTATAACTTACTCAGTTTATATACGTTGTAACCTTTGTAGAAGGAATTCATAAAGACAAAATATGGTTCCTTTGGCACTGAAAATTTGTTAAGAAAAGACGTTTTTAAAAGTAAAATAGTCTATTATTCGAAGTTGGTTCTGATCTACAGTAATTATAGGTTTAGATATGTCATTAGTAAGCGTGTAGCACGTATAAACACCTATGAATAAATCTGATCAAATAATATCATTGAAACACACGAATGAAAAGTAATAAGTACCTTTGTATTTTCTGAAAGACAATTATTGTCAGGCATGTTGCCATCACTAACTTCTTTATTCAATTTCATTCGCAAATCCAAGCAGCAAATGAGGACATAGGACGAACACACGTCTTCATTGGCTAAGTATATACGCGAAGTGCGGCAAGATTTATAAAATAAAATGGGACGTCTAAGGCGGCGGCGTCCCACGAGACCTCTGCGAACATCTATTTCGTTAGTTTCCGCACAGTCACCGGGACGGTCGTTTGTCATTCCGCCCTTATTGAGGAGCAAATTTCAGTGACCGCCTCCTGTCTACTGTTATCCCCGTGATATTTTCATAATCCTGTTTGAAGGACACGTCCTAAGGCTTGTTGTTGGATGTCGTTTGTTGTCCTAAACTTGTATATCAGGGTAATCATCGTTTGGTACAAGTACCCACTAAAAGACCCGACTGATATTAAATACATTATCGTGAATTATGTATTTGTCAGTTGCGAAACACAAAGTCAACACAATTTAAAAATTGTTTTGTTACTCTGTTTGCTGTAAAAAACTACGTTAAAACAATAAAGAAAAAAGCGGCACAGGAAGGTCGTTAAATGGCCGCTATATTAAAAACCCGAGCACGTTGTTAAATTGCTTGCGGTTTTCCGAACGATTTGTCAAAGGAATGCAACGAATCTCTCGATGAAAGCGTTAAGTGAAATAAATCGAGATTAAAACATACTGTGGGTGTACGACAAGACTCCATTTTATGAAGAAGAAAAATCTCATCATATATTCACGGCACGCGTTCCCTAGCAGTCTATAGAGACGGGACGATAAACAAACTACTCTATTGCACGCCCCTCCATCGATTTATCACACGTCTATGATTAAGATTTATGGCTATAATAATAACTTTTATAGATAAATTCTTTCTGAGGACTATGTGATGTCATCCACACTGAAAGGTGAAGACTTACGTAAGTACCTACCCATGAAAGTTTCTCTTTAGTTCTGAATGTCTTTGTTTATTTCTCTGGTTTATTTCCAATTTCGCTTGGAGTGCAATTATAGAAGTTGGCTATCTGGCTATTCAGAATGCATACAATTATGAAGGAGACTCTAGCGGAAAGCAAATAAACGGGCCGGAACGGAAAAAAGTTGGTACTCAGTCGTTTCATATTTCTGAGTTTTCTAGTCCGATTTGACGACTGCACCGGTCTTTCTACGATAGCGACAAAGCAAAATTGTAATTACTTACCTATTCTCACATAGACTTCAGTGGTAAATAGCATTATGTATCAAAACTCTGGTTCCCAAGATACAGGCGCCACGCCACCTAGTTTGGGTCCGTCGTAAAGATCAAAATAAAGATCGCTAATAGTTAGAGACCGAGATTAAGTTAAGTTAATTACAAGGTAATAATTGTAACATTGGTTCAATAAATTTAATATTATTACTGTCTACACTAGTAAAAAAGATATCTCGGTTAAACGCCAGTCTAAGAGGATGATATACATATTGGTATGGATTTCTTATACTGCAACTGGCGTGAGGCGAATGATCTGTTCTAAAGATATTCCTTCCCGCACTGCCGTCATCGCTCACTTCCCGACCTCTTTCTGTTTTTCCACTTACCTACTTATTCCACTCACGATATTTTCAAACACTGAGTTGGTAATACGTGATACAGTCAGCTGTTATTATACCCCCGACATATTTGTATCTCGAGAGTACATTCCTCAGAATACTTTATTATAAACGTCTGTGAAAAATCATCTTGAAATCTCATGTGAAAAGATGAAATATTTCTGGAATTAAAAGTAATAAAATACTCTCTGTACCTATGCAGCTATGTGGAAAATATAAATTCCAGCTCTCAAAAGATATTTTATTTTATGTGATAAATGTCTTAGTTACTCTCTGTAAGATTCTGTTAGAAGAAACGAGAGTGTTATTAATATTAGGACTTAAGTCGGATTTACTGCTTCTAATACGCTTTTCTGCTCATAATTGTTGTGACGAAATAGAGATAGTGTACCTGTCAGTATGATAATTATTAAAAAAAAATAGAATCATTTTTATATCTTGTAGGTAGGTAATTACGTCTAATTGCTAGTACATATCTTCGCTCTACGTAATTATTTTAAGTGACTAAAGGGAAAATGGTAGACAGTTAGGTGCTACGTAAACCAATTAGACCAGTTTTGTTATGCATAGGGTATAACAGTGTTTAAGGGCTATGACGTTTTTGTGCCTTGTATGTTTTTATGAAACAATTAGACACAGAATAATCAGCGTATAATGTCACTGCTGGGACACAGGCCTCCTCTCTTAGATAGGGAGTGGGCTGTAATCTACCACGCAGGCCCATTGCGGATTGGTAGATGTATGTGTCTTCGGATTTTTGGTTCTAGGACATGCCGGCGTGCTCACGGTGTTTTATTTCACCGTTTTTTATTTACACAAAGTAAAGCGCCTAACCTGGGTTTGACCTTACGACCTAAAACTCGTGGGTCGGGCCGTTACCATTGTAGTATTGATTCGTGATTGATTCAATATTTTTTTGTAAATGTCCTCGCGAAATGTGAGTGTACTATATATCCAGAGGTGTACCTACACCTCTGGATAACCCTTCGGGTATAACAGGCGTGATGTTATGGCTATGGTATCCTATAATATTTCTCTAAAACTTGGAAGAAAGGCAACATAATTATCTTACAAAAAAAGACAGTCAAAAGATATTTATAAGTCTACTCTTAGGTAATTTGGTAGTCAAAATATTTCCATTATTAAAAATAGCGCAAAAATAACATTTTGTATTGTATATTATATATACGAAATTAATATAACCATTTTACGGCTTCGGAATTGAAAGAATGAATAGTGAATAAGTACCTAAAAAGGTTTCATTTATACGAGCGCGGCAGCCGCGGCACGCATAAGTGTTTACAGAAAACTTTTCTGTGAACACAAACCCAGATTTTTCCAATTTAGCGAGAAAGGCTCGAATGCTGGAGAGGTCACAAAGCGAATAGTAAAAATACATTCCCTATACGTGACCGTGAGTTTTGTTACCCGCGGGAGAACGCTGAGGACGCCAGAGGACGCCGAACATGACATATAAACGAAAATGCCATTCGAAGCTAGAAAAATGTACAAGGCACGAATTTTACGCCGATAGCCATATAAATTTTCCATTTTAGTCACTGAAATATATACCAATTTCAAGTTTTAGTTATGTTATGTTTATTTAGGTACGGTTTAAACGCTTGTAGGTTCTTGTATAAGTAGATATTTATTACGTTTCTTTTGCTCCTAGCTTTTGTGTAACTTATTTGCGTACCTAATTTGAAAGTTTGTAGCTAACCTTTTACGTTTAAAAGACGACGAAAACGTTTTATATAAAAGACTCATCTTGCCTAAACATTTAATTAGATTTAGGTAGATTTATTTCAGATTTCATTCTATTTGATTTATTTGCAGTAAGTGAGATAGGTGGGTGGGTATTTAATTGTTTATTTCACACACCTATTACCTTTTTACTGAAGACTGTCGTTCTTTCAGATGTCAGGTTATTAGATTGTAATGAACTTTACGACCCATTAAGTACGTAATAATATAATCTCAAGAAACCATCTCAAATATACTAAGTTATTTTTGGACTTTGCTAAAAATAACAGAGATCTTGTTACCTAATTTCGAACTAAATGTATGTTACTGGGAAGTGGGCGAGTTAGCAAATTGTGCTATGTTTATTTTACTAAGAAACTTGTTCGTGCTGGCCGAATTTACGTGATTTATACGAAGTTGCGCGCGCCCGAGTATCTTATTATCCCCAGGGAAGGTTGCAACTTTACCCGGATAAAAAATTACCTGCGCCTATCTGGGCAAAAGAAAAATATATGCGGGCAAGCTTATAAAATAAACATCATACGTGTTAAACAAATAAACTTTTTAACCTTTTATTCTCTTCCTTTTTATTTGGATCTTCTGATTTCGATTTTATTGGGGCACATAAATACTAAAATTTAATTAAATTTGCGTAACCAGCCTATAACGTTCCTACTGCTGGGACACAGGCCTCCTCTATGTGAGAGGGAATGGGCCGTAATCCACTACGCGGGCCCAGTGCGGGTTGATAGATGTCTCATGTCATGGAATTTCTGGTCCTAGGACATACTGGTTTCCTCACGATGTTTTCCTTCATCGTTTTTGAGAGGAGTGGTGATGAAATAAATTACACAAAGTAAAGCCTGCTTGGGTTTGAACTCACGACCTACAACTCGTAAGTCGGGGCCGTTACCACCGTACTGGGCCACCACTAAATAAAATTATTACGCAATTAAAATGGCGTAGGTGAATATTCGACTTATTCCGGTCTAATCTTGTAGTTCAGTGACTTTTCCCTAAATATTAATTATAAACCCTTTAGAGGAGGTTAATGTCCGTTTTACCTCCTCTAAAGACTTTGGTAAATATAATTTTACATTCATTTATCTTTATACTTTTTGTAGTCTCTTAACCACAACCACTACTTCAAATATTAAACACGTGTACGTTTTGTACAGTACCTAACTACGCTCGTAAATATTGCACTTCGTGGTTTATAAGAAAGAGCACACGCATAGTTTTGAAAAATACGTGTGCTCACAACGTAAATAGCGCAATGAACGTGGCTTTAACTGTCAAAATAAAAGGCATTGCGATTGATTGCCATTTCATGTATCTTACTCGACTATCTCGCTGGTTTCCTAACACATACTACCTTCGCCATAATTCAGTACTCATCCAGTATAAAACTGTACTCGCAGTACTGTTTACCCGTTGACCGTAGCCGGGAAGTCATCGGTCACGGAGCAGCCCTGCCACGTCGCTCACTGTCTGCCGGTGATGAAACACTCCGCCCCTATCTAAATCACTGCGTTTAACCTAAATAACGGTCATCCTGTATAAAGCTGTTGTTACACTCACGTGTCTTAGTGGGTTTTAAGGAGTTTGTTTTCAGTATGTTAGTAGAGGAGTTTTACTCGGTCGGTAATATTAACTTGCCTACATATAAAACTTTCAAAAAGGTAGATTTCTCAAGTCAGCGAGTAATATTGTGTGTTTAATTAGAAATGGTAAATAATAATAATTCATTTATTTCAGACATAATTCTAGTCCATAGTTTTACACTCATACCTACAATTAAAATTACTTACAAACTACCTATATTAAATTCAAAACAGATAAAACCCCAAAATAAAATTGTGATTAACAATAACAAATCATTAAAAAAGAATAAATAAAATGTCAAATATAAAATTGCCAAATTATTGTAAAAATGTTATAAAAATGTCAAAATATTAAAAATAAAAATTATATAAATTGCAAACAAAATTATACAAGACACAATTAATCATTACAAAAAATTTATGGTATGGTATTTTACAAAAAGTAAAGTAAAGTCGTGGAAGTTATTATTTATTTATTTTTAGCCTATGTTGTCCCACTGCAGGTCAAAGGTCTCCCTTTCTTCTATTCACTCCTCTCTGTCTTGAGCTTATGTGGACCAATCCGGTCTGTAGGCGACAAGCTCATCCCGCCATCTTCTCCTGGATCTGCTACTATGTCGCTGGACATTTTCTGGGGACATGGTGGTAGTTTTGGCCCATGACTCATCCGACATGCGGCAAACATGTTCGGCCCAGTCCCACTTAAGCTTGGCTGCTTTTTTGGTGACGTGTTGGTGATTTGTGTTTTGGAGGCAGCACTGTGTTCAAGGAACTTGATTGTTTTTCAAATTGAGTACCAACTTAAATTGTCCATAGACATTATATTCAAATCACAACTGCAATCTTTTACAGTTTTCTGAAACGGCCTTTACACAACACATTGGCGTAGTTTGTCAATTGTGTTCATGTCATTTCGCACAAAAATTGTTTATTTGTGTGTATTCTTAATTTAATTATGTATTCAGAGCATGCGTACTGGATAATGTGTAAGCTGTGGTTACCCTGTCCACAGCAACTGAGTGTGCATTACAGGATAATGTATATTATACAAGTTGTAATATTGTTGAAGCCACTCACTTCTAATATATCTCTCATTAGTAATACGGAAATAAATATGTTATTATAATTAATTTCCCTGACCCTATTATCAGAACAGTCTAATAAATATTGGGGCGAGAGTGGATGAAAATAATCAATAGCTTTCGAGTAACCTAATACCAATAATCAATTTTGCCTTTTGTGTTTCTATTTACTACGTAGTACATATCTCGCTGTGATAAAAATAAACGTGAATATTATTTTCCGGTGAAGTTATAAGTACATAGGCACCCCAAAACCTTAGGAAAAACACCTACGCACACGATTATAGCAAAACGTTCCATCACCATAACTCACTCGATGTGGGAAGTTCCTACACTTGGTGAAGACAATACTGCAGGAGAAGATTAGCAGAATATGTTTTTGAAAACATGACGCTTCTATTCTCCAAAAAGGTCGAGTCGATTGATCAGGTCTACGCTTGCCGCGGTCTGTCCCTGGATAGGTGACCATCTTTACATACCGAGGACCTCAGTACCTCGGAAAGCACGTTAACCCGTTGGTCCCGGCTGTCATTTGGGGATCTTTGACAGTTGGTCCGGGTTGTCATAAGCTCGAGAGTCTGACAACCGGTCGTACCGAGGGTATAGTGTTACCCAGTAACTGGGTTGTGGAGGTCAGATAGGCAGTCGCTGCACGTAAAATACTGGTATTCAGCTGCATCCGGTTAGACTGGAAGCCGACCCCACAAATAATTGGGAAAAAGCTAGGCAGTTGAATTAATTTAATACATTATTTTATCATCGCCGATTCTTTCATTTACAAAACTTGAGCCGCAAAGCCCTCTCGGGTTTAGTTTAAAATATGGTGATTAGTTATTATCTTTCAAGGCTACTTTGTACACTGTTTTATTACTAGGTACAGTAAAATGAAGAAAGAAGATATCTAAATTATTTTGCTTGCTGGCTTAGCTATTTACCTAATAAAGTTTTGGATTCCTGAGCAAAAGATGAACGGTCTAACGGCTGACTAAATACGGAACGTTAATGTCAAATACTGATGAAAATACATATTTTTATGACAGCCTTTATAATGAAAACTACTATTAGGAACCACTTTCCTAAAAAGCCAAAGCTTAAGGCCCTTTTACACCACAGACCACTAAATACGTTTAACGCTAAACGAATTTCAAACCTCGTTCTGTCTCCGTCATCTTCACACGTTTGACAGAAACAGAACGATATTTTAAATACGTTAAGCGCTAAATGCTTTTAGTGATCTGTGGTGTAAGCCATATTAGAGCCAGGAATTTGAGATAATTTTCAAGTTATGGAACAACAAACTTAATGTCACACTTAACAAAGTTCAAATTCCATTGCAACCGAAACCTTATTAGGACCTTTTTGTTACAAATAGTCACTCAAAAATCAACTTAGAATACATTTTACTAAAGTAGATAACTGATTAAGTGGCGATGGAATGTAAATACAACACTGCTATATTTTGTACCCATGAGTAGGTATACCTATTTTAAAATTTAGGTAGTTCTAGTTAGTAACCTTAATTGTGAGAACAAGATTATAGAAGAGACAAACTCGTTACAACTAAAGACTTTGTGATAGGATTAAAAGACAAGTAATAATTCCCTTCAGGCTTCGTGGGCCTTTACAGTTTCTATATCAAAGCCTAATAATATGCCTCTTCATCCTGTAATACCTATCCGTCAACTGTGAAACTATTTGACTTAGTACTTAGTATGATAGGCAAAAACCGCGCCGCACGGTAAAATATGATGTTAAGGCATAGTTGACGCTAAATTCTCGAAGTTCTACCACGTCGAGACATTAAGGCTTCAGCAAAGATCTCACGAAGCGACGCGCACGACTTGTAGTTATCAAGTGTAAAAACTCGCCCTGAATGTGTGTGTAAGTACAGGAGCTCCCGGTATCCTCCGAGACAATAGCGAAGTCGAAAGTGTGTGTTATGTGTTGACACTACTCGTCTTCACGCATACACTCCCAGCGTGTTTTTACACTTGTTTACCACTAGTAAAGCGCGTGTAGCTTCGTAAGACAAACACACTGTAATATAATAGCAGCTTAGCTGCAGGACTTCTTATACACATAATGATCAAAAGTGGCTATGTCACTATTGCTCAATACTCTTTGTTAATGATTTTGAGATTTTCTCACTTTGTAAAGTCACGAGTTTTGTTTCGTTCCACTTCTGCTTCCTTTTGTAATTGGGCCAACACATAAATATTACACGAAAATCGTAAGTATTTCTAAAAATAGGCACGTTTGTAATTCTTATAGCTTTGTAGGAATATATATCAGAAACACTTTCCGTGGCCCAAGGGTTGGCTTTTGCCTTGGCCAGAGGCACATAATACATAATAGTACGCCAGAGGCTAAGTATTGCCATATAATGTCGCCAGCCTCTTGGGTACATTACTAGGCGACAGCGATGTGGAGGATATTTTCGACGCCATATTTTAGTTTGTTAATAGTTTTAGTTAGGTTAGGATATTATATTTTTATTTTAATAGTGTGTTAGTTTATTTAGTATTAAATTAAAAGTTTATCCAGTGTATATGTTTTTATCGTCCTAAACAAATCTCACTTCCTTTCGTTAAAAAAATATATATATCAGAAATATGTATGTAAGAAGTAGGTACAGTAAATGATAATATGAAATATTTCAAGCTGACTTTTTTACCGTCAGAACAAAAACAGGGTATAAAAGGTGAACGGAGTTAGTAGAAGCCTATGGCACAGAAATTTCTTTATTTCCCAAAAAAAAAAAAAACACTTTTTTTAACATACAAATTATTTTTTTGGAATTTCGCTTGGAATTCATTGATAATTTCTATGTCGTAATTTTCATTTCGCAGAGAGTGTCGATTTATATTTTTTTTAGGCTTCTACTCCGTTCACCTTTTGTACCCTGTTTTTGTCCAGACGGTAAAAAAGTCAGCCGGTCTACAAAAATCATAACCCAGTTGAGCAATCACTTGGGAATCCAAGTGATTGCTCAACTGCGAAAGCTTTTATCAATGGGATCGTTGATAAAAGCTTTCGCGGAAAAAAATAAGTAATTTAGTCTCACTCTTTCGCTTTAATATAATTTGTTCTGGGGACCTGTCGGCAGGTGGGTTGAGCTCAGGAGGAAGGAGGCTTAATATCAAATAATATGAGACATATCCATTATTAATTAAATACCTTATGTCTGCGCGAGCTCATTTCTGAGGAGAATGAAGCCCAAGAGAACGTTACCGACAAAATTCAATAATGCCCTTTATTACTTCTTCCTACGGGAATGCTTTGTTGATGATAATAATAAAGTAGTAAATTAATAAAGTTTTATTCGAGTTTAGGTGGCTGCCCTATTCTAAGAAAGTGCCTTCCTTGAATGAGAAGTGCTTCCTCCACAAACTTGAATAGGATTATTGGAAGGAAATGTATACTTTGTAATAAACGCGTTGCCGAGGTGATGCTATATATTTTTATATTCATGTAACATAATCAGCCTATAATGTTCCCACTGCTGGGATACAAGCCTCCTCTCTGTGAGAGGGAGTGGGCCGTAATCCACTACGCGGGCCCAGTGCCGGTTGGTAGTTGTCACATGTCTTCGAATTTTTGGTTCTAGGACATGCCGGTTTCCTCACGGTGTTTTCCTTCACCGTTTTGAGAGCAGTGGTGATGACATAATTTACACAAAGTAAAGCGCCTGTCTGGGTTCGAACCTATGACCTACAACTCGTAAGTCGCGTATTCATGTAAAATCTAAAAAAAAAAAATATACATTTCTTCTTTTCCTGGTATGGTTATGGTGAGAAAAAATGATGTTTGGCCCAAACGTTAGAATGTATGGGATGTATGCGGTCCCTTTGCACCAAATCACATAACTCACGGCCCATAAAAATAGACTGATATACAGTATACGTCGCTAGGGGCTTGTTATCTAAAAACAAATGAATAGGCAAGTTCATTTGTTTGTAGATATTAGAGTACCGTCTCAGAACAATTGAATTAAACGGTTCGAGTTAATATTTCAATAGAACAACTGAAATAACAAGCATCCGAACTCGTATTGTTGATTTTGCGAACTTTACGTTTTGACTTGTATTGTTGGCTACGTCCTAAAGTAATTTAACGTGTGAAAGATTACAATTTATTTATGTTGATATAAAAGTGGAGTTTAAAATGATGCATGGAATTTGTTTTCATTATGTAGTCGCAATAAATTGTATGATAAAGCGGTGTTGCATTAATACAATCAGTTGGCTTGTTGTTCGTGCTCAATCATTTTGTTTGTATTCACAAAAGACAGTGGTTGGGTATTTTTAATGGATATATTTTGTATTTTATTTTTGGTAAACGCGACTGGTGTACAGAGAGAATGATTAATTGTACGCAGTAATTATAGTGTTTGTAGTTATTGATTAATTCTGACTGTTCCCTTTAAAGCCCTCAAGATGAGCGGTAATAGAGTGTTTGTTACACGGGGCACTTAATAATTCAGCGTCAAGTCGTCTGAACTCGTCTGGCGATGCTGCCGGTGGCCTTGACCGAATCTTCTTGCATTAAGGCCGATGAGATTATGTATATTAAATAGAATTTCGAATGATACCTCTGAGAATACTGGGAATGTGATTTGTCCGGGAATCTCGTGAAAGTGGATTTTATTTTGGAGTGGGAAAAAGTTTTTGGTTTTTGTCTGCTTTTCATTGAATTTTTCTAAAATCTTTCAGTTTTCTTTTAAAAAACTTAGATACCCATTTTATCTGGGCACCATTGCATGGGTAATAGAATACAATAATAAACAGTTCCATAATACTTATTTACACACACACACACACACACAAACATTCTTACTTACTTCTTCTTTCTCGATTAATAAAGTACGACCTTTGCATACATTAGGTATACAAAAAAAAAAACTCTTAACGTAGTCTAGTAAACATTTCGTACGTATTTAGTAAGTAGTCTTCCTATTCAACCCCATCTAAAGGCCCATACTTATATATTTATTCCTTTAAGGCAAAAAGGTTTTGAAAGATAAATTCGGAAGTCTCTTTGGAAAAGAAAATAAAACAACCCTTTCAATAAAGCGGGTCCACGCATGATTGAATGAACACGTAATACCGCGGCGTACTGTCGTATCAACCGAAATATATTCAATATAATGTCTATTTTGTACTCCTGGTCTATATTATTTTAATGATCGAGAAGAGATTAAATTTTCATTTTTTTTTAATTTTTTCTTTTTTGTCAATTTTCTAAACTTTTCCCGATCTACTGTGAGATCGGGAAAAGTGGAAGGAGGGAAGGGAGGCCTTTGTCCTGCAGTGGGACAACATAGGCTCATAATAAAGGTCTTTTTAGGGAAGGTTTAGGCGGTTCCATTGCTGTGATTGGATGTCTTATCTATGATAAAAAGGTTACATATTTGACGTTTAAACTTCTGTTAACTTTAGCAACCTTTATAAATAAAAGGGTAAAACTTCAGTTGTTCCCCTTTTTGTATATGATTAAAGTGTTCCAACATCGGATACAACTATCTACGAGTAGTTGTAATCCGATAACGTTGGGCTCGGCTATTGTCTGGTACCTAATAGTTGTGCTAAATATCGATGTTTTACACGAAACGATCACCATCTAGCCTCCATTATTATGTCAATAAACACGCATGTATATGTACATCTTCTTGTTTCAGTGTAAATTCAGAAGAGCTATGGAGTAATAAACGGGTAGGTACATTAATAAAGGCCCTAGTCCGCCCGTAACAGGTAATGTAACCTGGTGAATTATTATGATTATATATTGTATACTGTAATAAAAGCCAAATAAAGCTAATGTGTTTCACGCATAAGTAATGTAGAATTGATACGTACAGGCTCATTTCTCCAGGCTTTACTTGGCATTAGTTCATGATATGTATAGTTTATTAAGCCTAGGTCGGCCTAAAGGTGACATTTAGATAAATGCGATAGTAAATCACGTCTATTTTACGTTCGCCATCCAATCGTATTGTGATGTCTGAACTGCGTTTATTTTCTTTTACTGCATTGACTACTGTAAGGTCAGGTACGCACGAGTGTGTTTCTCCCACGGCGATTTTTTTTCGCGCACTGGATTTTCATCGCTCTGCTTAGGCCCGAGAGTTGAACATCCTGATTTTGACGCGCTGGGATGCTCTCTATTGGATTCTCAATGCTCGGCTCAACACCTAGAGTTGAAAATCCAGGGCACGATAAAATCCCGCAGCGATATTTTTACGTCCGTGCGAACGTGGGCTAAGTGTTAATGTCAACCGGAATCCTGTTGTATCTTTCAGTTCACAGTCAGATGAATATTTTCTCGAAGAAGAATGAGGAAAAATGATGATGCTGAGGTGGATATACAGATACCTACATTGGTTCGTAATAGGCTTTCGTATGGTCCGACCGCATAGATGTAAACGTTTGATCGACGCTTTGACATCCGTAACGTCGCGGATGAGCACGAGCTCTTAAAGCGTCTCCTGGGTTTATTTGGCCAATCAAGTCAGCCTTGGTCAGGTTGCTTCCAGAAGTAACAGAACATGATAGAGCGGTTATCCAGAAAGTCGCTGACGAATCGTGATTTTTTAAAATGCAAGAGATTGAGCTGGAATCTGGCAAATTCGAGATGAATATACGGGCAGGCAGTAGATGACAAATCAGAGATATTGATTTGCGTTACCGCAGTCATTACCATACTGTTCTCGACTTGTTTGACGTGCAAATTGGATTGCCATTCCATCCAAGTCCTTCTAACTTAAAAGACAGATGTCCTGCTGGGAAGCTTGTAGCGCCACTTTTTTGTCACAGCGAAAGCACTAGAAGGTGGTAAAGGGCGAGCGTTTTGGGGGACTGTCTCATGTAATAATGACGTTCAAAAAGTGCTGATTCTTAACAATTAAAAAGCCATTGTGTACGTGGATCCACGTTCCGGCCATACGAAGCGTTAATTCCAAATCGGAATACCAACCTCTTAAGTAAGGTCCAGGCTAATCCAAATGTAAAATGATATTTGGAGTTTGAGAAACTGGATATTGTGCGCAGTTCTCCCATTTTCCATGAATCTAGGAGAGCTTTACTCAATGTAATACAGTAACTTTATTCTGGGAAGATAATTTAGAGAATGTAAACAGTCGGCTACCTACATTTTGATGTGTTCAGTGATTCAGTTCAAAAGGAAGGATTTATTTCAGAAGTGGGTAGTTGTTAGTTTATGTTTAACAATTTGCTTCCCAGAACTAGGCTTAGTTGATTTTGTTCGATAATTTTTTATTTAAATACCAACCTACTATACAATCTATTTTTAGTTATTTTAATTATATTTCTTGATTCTTTCTCAGAACTTTACACAGATTTCATCAAACAACCATTTTTCTGAAATTATATGTATTTTTTTGTCAATATAATACATTTGTTGTAATCCAATTGATGATATTATGGATGCGCTGTGCAAAAGATGATATGAACGACTAATAGAGAAGTATGGAAGAAAAAGACATGTTGCGCCGACCCCAAATAAATTAGGATAAGGGCAAGCGAATCATGATGATGTGGAAAAAAATATAAATATAGTAAAAGTGCGCGGCGCTGCACACCCCTGCCCTATTTCAAGTTAAACAAATATCAACTTTATTTCAATGACAATTAAGTTGATTTCAGAGCTACTAGCACTATTGAAAAAGTTATAAAAATGTTTGAAGTTGTAGTGTAAGCTGAACTTTATTGTGTAGGAATTATGGTTATTTTTCCATTAATTCATATTTGTTTACATTTTTGGCAAATAAACCGCGAACGTAGATTAGGTATGTAGCTACTATATACACTGTGGTGTGGTACCTTCGTCTTCCTTTCAATACCTTTTAGTTACTTATGTTTACCTTTGTCGTTGAGTTTGTTAAACAAATAAGATCCCTATTTGGTTCGCTTCATTGACCGTTATTTACAAATGTCGGTTCGACACAACTTAGATGTAGCATCGGCAAAATTCGTAAAACCGATCACATCCGAACTGAGTGCACCTTCAAAATCACCCGTCATTATTACTACTTTAGGAGAAATTGATCTTTATGCGAACTCAATAACTTGTAAAGTCATATAACAAAACACATTCGTGAAATTGACGCATAGATTTACAAGAACTACCTTGCAAAATAAATGATCACGTAATTAAAGTCTTTGTTTTTTAGATTCGATTTGAAGGATAGACCTAGGACCTAGGTTATGAGGCTAGAACGATGAATATCACAAAACAAACTTTTAGAGATGTTTATTGTTAAAACTTCACTTCATAATACCTACATATTGTTTAAATAATTTGTATAATTTTATCTTACATATAATTATGTAGCATGATAAATAAACATATGAAAAAGGTTCTAGTCTTATAACCTTCAATGTAGTTCATAGAATTATTAATAAATAGTAGATTATTATACGAGGGGCTAAATTGACCCATTATAAACGAGGTAGATTTACTCCCGTGCTTTAGCGAGGAAGTAAATAGAAACCGAGTTATAATGGGTTTTTAGTGCCGTGTGTTAGACTCTACTTTTCACTACGATTGCGAGAAAATTAAATAATCCAATACAATAATAAATAGTTTATTTTATTAAAAATTAAATGTACAATTTGTACAATTCTGGATATTTAGCGAGATGTTTTTTCCCGGCAACTTAATTTTAGTCCTCTGTGAAGATGAATGTTGAGTTGTCTGTGGGGTAAGCGTGGGAGATATACGTAGTTCCAGATTTGAGGGTCCCTCGTTCGAATGTTCTGAATAGAGAATCAGCTTAGTTGACTCATCCCTTGATGTCGATGGTCGCGGGCTAGTTGGGAGAATAATGAAGAGTTCCGTGATACGCTGGGTGATATCAAATTTGTTTCTTTTCCTTTCTCTTCCAAAATCGTCTAAATTTTCTCGATGTTCTTTCTTTTTCTGGACTTCTTAGGCGAACTAAAAGTTGCACGAGTGGAACAATTATATGAACTAGTCCAAGCCAAGGCATTGTCATGCTCTTTTGAAACAGCATATATTGTTTCTACGTGACACACCAGTTGCCTTCGCAGTTCGCTCGTGAAGGTTTTGAAAGTGATCATTCCCAAAAACTATATTTTTAGACTCCGTGGCCTATCGACTCGACTCATAAATTGATAAACATTAAAAATGACTTCACGTCTTTGGCTATTATACGGTTTACCACGTTTCAACGAAGTCATAATGAAAAAAAAAACACCAACAAAAAATATATTATTCACTTTCCTATTAAATTGTCACGAAGTGTACGAAATGATTCACCCACGTGCATTTACACGTGGGTTGAACTGAGGCGGGAATATATAGCACGAATAGCATTGAATGGCGCGATAGTGAGCGATTCCTATTGGTTGTGTAAATCGGAAGTGATCGGTTTTACGATGCTACATATAAGATGTGTCGTACGTATACTTATTGCTTTGAAAAGACAAAAGTTATTTCCCTTATTTTTCTCGTAAGTTATGAAACGCTGCTGTGAGATTTTGACAAATTTTAGTACTTATAAAAAAAAATTAGTGTAAATTAAAATATATATTTTTGCAACACATTAACTCACATAACTGTAAACAAACTACATATATAACTCCTAAGGTAGCTACCGAAGGCACAAAATAAATTCTGCTATAAAATTGAAAAGACCATTCATTCACATTTACTTTCCGCAAGGTTCTAAGTAAATATTTCTGTCGAGAGAAATCGTAAAATATTGTGTTCCTTTTCCGAAATATTCTCGATAATATGACTGTGGGTATTATAACGTGAGGTGGAGCTACATCGTGCTCGTACATCAAGTGGACTAAGACCCCGAGTCGAACATACACTCATATCTACGCCCGATAGGACCAAAATATCCCGCTCCCACTGTTTCCTTTCATTTAGATACGCTCAGTTTCGGGCCTTTATCCCCTTTCCTCAATTTTGTCTTCATCTTTCTGCCCTACTTCCATGGCCGCATTACTTAATACAATGAAATTTTTGTCCTTAACTCGGTTGAATGAATTCTTTTTAGAGATTTTTTTTTTGTTGGTGATTTCAGCTGGATTTGCTTCATGTAGCTGCTTCAGCAGATTTAATTTTATGAATACACATATCTTGTTAAACGGTATTTTGCAATTGTTTTTTTTGGTCGGATAAAATTACTGGCACTTACATAATTAAGATTAATAAAATTAAGGTTAAATAAATAAATACTCATAATTCATAATGTTCCTCATTGGTTTTATTACTATGTTCTGTATTCTTATAAATCGTTAGGTAACATATTTAAATACATCTACAATTTGATAGTTTATTACACAACCCTTTTTTTAACTACTTGTTAAAGATGGCGACGTTTGAAACCGTTGCCAAAGTAATCTGAATACATAAAATGTATTTTTGGCTGTCAAGACATTACAAACATAACATTTAATTCATTTTATTTACATTCAAATATTTACAACTGATCAGCTAGTATGTACAACATACGATCTAAACCTTAGAGTGTAACATGATTTCATTGATTAAATCTTTAAATGCAAAGGTACAATAGCCAATGTCTATAAATCATCTAGAGAAAATCAACGTTTTATACAATTTAAACTTGCCTTTGACAAGCATTTTACTTAAGTTTTAAACAGATGTAAATATCTACAAAGTAACAGAGATTTAATATTGACGTAGTAGCAAAACGACCTCGAGTTTACCCTTCCTTCTTACTTGAAAAGTCATAAAATTGTTTTTGTCCGTACTGCTAACATAAGTAAGGAAAAGGACGCACAGAGAATAAAAACAGAACTGACTGAGAGCAATGTTTAGTACCAATCTGCCAGATTCGCTACATGAAATGAACTCGAAACGAATGATGTCTAAGGTACGTAATGTGTTTCTTGCTGTCACTGGAGACAAATTTTTGGGATGATGCCTTTTATTTTGGGCAGTAAAGCAACCCTAATTCTAAACTTTGATTGTGTAATTTTATTCCGGAGTAAGACTGTGAAATGCGAAAAAGTCAGACGGATTCACAAAAAGGTATGCACTGTTTTTTTGTTTAAAAGTCGGGGGGAATTTCGGTCGGGATTTTGCTAAGTACCTGTGTCTCAATTGTGGGATAGTGAGTACACAAAAATCGTGGTAACAACCTTAGGATATTTCAGAGGTTTCAATAGCTGTCAGAGCTACTTGATGTCAAGAGACGTTGAAAGACTCATTTCAAAGCTACTCTAAGATTGACGACTCCCATTAATTCTTAGAACTTTGGTAGAAACCGGAGTAAAATGGTTTTGTGGTAGCTGAGAAATCAACTCGATTTAGTCCCATTTTATGTTTGAGCGCGCTGGAGATGATATCGTTTGAGGATTGGATCGTTCTGTTGGAAAATATCTAGTCTGAAGGGACTAAGATTTCCTTTACAAATTGCAACAAGAGAATCCTAATTTCTCGTCAACAGCCAATTGTTTCATAAGAAGATTGCGTTATAACTTAATTATTTACTAAAGTTTAATCTAAGATAAATTCAAAATAACCATGGCTGCGACAAAATAAAAATAATGAGAGAGTTAATATCTAATTGGTTTTTTGAAGAAACTTTGTACAAAATTAATTTAAACTTTGTCATTTAAGTTCTTAATTTCATATTTGAGTTAAGATTTTTAGATACAGAAATTATGATACAGAAGTTACATTTTATTCATTAAACTTGTAAACACGAAAGTTGTCGTAAGAATTAGTTTCTGGCAATACATTTGTATGTACCCAGGTATGCTGTTTGTTCAAGTTGATCGAACTCAAATAACGTGGCAAAGAGAGCAACCGGCGGCTTAGATATACGTTACGCATAGATAAGCTTCCCGCTTCGATTGAATCGCTGTATATTCCTGTGTTGGACTAACGAAATCGATTTGCTTGTAATCTCGGTGCCGGATTAAGACGACGAACGTAGGTAGCTGTGAGAACAAAGGAGATTCAACTTCGGATAAATCATCAGATGGATTATCTCATGCGTGTCACATTCATCTCTCCGGTCGTTATTAATTTATCGAAATTACTAAAACCCTCTGGTCTGTTACTGTTGACAAAATAGAAATTTAGAGATTTTCAAATAATCATATCATTTTTTAAATTGACCATACATGCTATTGATTTATCGCCTTAAAATTACCTCACAGGAAACATTACTGTCTATATTTTATCGTTGTATTTTAAATACGTTCAATTCAGATAACATAACCCGAAGGTCCGCCACAAATTCGCTTGTTCACTCAATCATATAAAATACTTCCTTAGTTTAAAACGTTTGGGAAGTCGCGTTTGCACTGATAGGTCATCTTGAGGATGTCGGTTCGTTGTGGGCTGTCGTATATTTTGTTAGGAGTTTGAGGAGCGCGTTGGCGAAGAGGAGAGTGATGAGTAGTGTTGGGATGGTGAAGTAATGTGCGGCGACGGGGAGGGCGATGATCAGAGCTGGCCGGGGCTGGCGCAGCGTGGTGAACGTGGTCAACGTGGCCAAGATGGCCCGATTCAGGCGCGGTGGCGTGGACCCCGAGCTCTGCATGGCCGCCGGCCGCTCGCCGCTCAGCACGTGGACTATCACTGACGCCGATTCTGTACAACAAAGTTTCGTCATAAATCAGCTTATCTAGTATCACGTAGCATTATCGATTAACTGCGGGCACCCCTGATTGCTTACAAATGATGTAAAGGGTTCCCCTATCTTGCTCTTTAAAATATGTATAAGCTCAATTATATTGGAACAATGGTGACAATGGGAATATTTGAGAAGTATACCCCTTTCAAACATAAAAATAATTTTCTAAAGCGATCCAGCCGTAATATAATCGGTGAAAATAAATATAAAAAAAAAAAGATTCCGACGATTTGAAGTTTGTTAAAAACGAAAAAAATACTGAAACTCAGTACTGTTGAGGCGGCAAGTGACTTTGTCTAGCAGAGAAACACATTAATTAAGTATTATAAAGTCAGAAATACCCGTTAAAGCGTTTTTTTTAATAAAAATGTAGTATAAAAATATGTATTCTAAAATATATATACTTCTCAAAACTGCCGGGGTCAGATTTTGATGCCACTTTGTACAAGGGTATAGTTGAGGTATCCCCACAGAAATACCACAACAGTATCGCTATTGCTTCATATACCACTTTTGACCAGTCTCCTTGGATTAATTTCAAAAAGTTTAATGACTGTGTTCGAATGTCTAAAAACAAAGTAAGAAAATTGAAGATAGTTTACAACGACCGATTAAGGAACAAAAGGGGTTTACGACCCAATAACTTTGCATGAAATATTGTCACAAAACTTTTGAATAACGATGCCTTTTTATCATGACATACGATGCTATCAAACAGAAAATATGCAAGCCACCTTGAATGTTGAACTTAGATAAATGAAACGTCCTAGCACACTACTAGCCTACATTTTAAAGTCACAATGCCGCTAGTAATGCATTAACCTAGAAATATTAACACTTTATTATGTTAATAGTGTACTGCATTGTAATCACAAATAAATACTGCAATTTTCCACACACAAACATTTAGAAATGCTCAAATATTTTTAGACTTTCCAAGAACATCAAGAACATTGAGTTTTCTTTCAAAGCCATTAAACGACGTCAATTAAAAAGTTGGCAGCGTTTAAACAGGCGTGTAGGTAATTGTGGAACATAGCAATAATGTTCAGGTTCTTTGTAAGAATCCAGACTGGAATAATTACACAGCAGTTTGCAGCAAATCCTCGTAATGAATAATTTTAATTTGAGTCTGTATAGTAGGTACGTACGTGGTTTAATTTGAAAGGGAACGAGATATTTAAAATATAATTACTTTTGTGTACTGGTTCTATTTCCTTATTGAAATGTTGTTTATATTGTTTTATGTTTATGATGCTCTCTTTTTCCTGTACAACATACTGGCCTGAATCTTATAAATATCTTCAGTTCTACAAAAAACCGAAAACAGTTTTTTTTATTAAAAAATAAGAACACTTTATAACAGAGCACAGAGCGCGAGAAGCACAGAACTTGTCGAAGTGGCGGTGCTTGGGGGAGGCCTATGTCCAGCAGTGGACGTCTTTCGGCTGAAATGATGATTTTGAAGAGCACTTTATAATAGCGCTATAGAAACCACCCCAAAGCTTAATTCAATTCAATAATAGTTTTGAAATAATTTTTATCTGAGCAAGTTGAAATCTATCTAATACAACGAATAGAATAATTTTAGAATTCTGACCAGTAATCCATTCTCATACAAATATTTCATTCCTTTGATTAACATAGAAAGTTTACTAGCCATCTTCTTCATAGTTTTATGATACATATACAATAACAAATAAACTAAATACTAAACACACCATACCGAATAGTTGATCCTTCCGATAATTAGGGTAAAATCGATAGTCGTAACAATGAGATATTGACCCGTACCCCGAATTTAATCGGCTATAAAATTTATGCGTCCGTCCTATTGCTCCGTACAAACAGTGCGATGCTTGTGTTCCTAATTGGAAAAATAATTATATTTTCATGTAATAGTCATAGTGATATATTATGTGGAAGCATTTGGGTTTTAATAAAGTGAAAGGATGATGTCATCTCTGTATGAAGTAAAGTTAGGGATAATAACGAACTTCAAGTCGTTCGTGGTGCGTGTTCCGACTCATCATGTCGAGAAGTTCCTCAAGGAAGAGTTCCGGCCGAAGGGTGTTGTGTACCGCCGGTTTTGTGGCCGGCTACATGACACCAGTCAGCGAAACACGACGCAGGCACTTCGTGTTTAGTTAGTTTTTAGTGTAATTATAATGTTGTATGTATTTATAGTATTTTTAAGTTATATTAATATTGTATTGTATGGGTTTATATGGGTCTTGATGCCTGAAATAAATGGATAAATAAATAAATAATGTCACTGTCTCGTGGGGTGAAGTGAAACGTCTTGGTTTTTGTCTCAAGAGACTTAATGAGGTCATTAGCCCGCGCTTAGTTTTATTAAAATATGATATTTTGCAACATTGAAAATTAAATTATAGTCCCATTTCGGGTAATATAAGTTATTTTTCTCAAATACTAGGTAGGTACAGTAGGCTCCAAAAGTCCATAGGCAAAGTCACAATGCAATAGCTTGACGTTTAGTTTAACTTACGACCTTCTTTTAATGAGTAATTAGACACACACACTCGCATATTACTCGAATATAGTTCCGTGTCATGTTCGTCTTGTTCACATAGTTCATAAAACTTTATGATTATACCCACAGAAATCTAAATAAATAAAACATAAGGTAGACAGATGCTTAACTCATTCACCGCTAGTCCCCGACTAAATAGAATGTTGTTGCTTCTTGGTTGGTGGATAATTTGATATGTGAAGTGTGTTTAATCTATTAGCGTTGTTGTAGTTCATTTTGAAATGCAAGCAAATTTAAATATCGAGATGATAGCTGCTGATATTATCGCGCTGCGTAAATATGGACTTATTATTATATCACAAATATTTGATGAAACCGGACTGACTGTGAGTATTATGATTTCATTATTTTATGGAACATTTATCTAATTAAAGTATAAATGATGATCCTTGTAGTTATTTTTTTAAACGTTTTATATTTACCTACCATAAGCCCTAAATAGAAAAAAAATATATATTTCCTAAAGTTTATTTATTTACTTTTGGAATGATGAATATAATATTAAGCATAATATTATAATATATAATCATTTTGTAACATTTCTATTTTCAAAATAATTTTGTTTCAAAATAGTAATAATATTTTATAATTTTGCTAGTAGCTTAACAGTATTCCTTTTTTGTTTTAGAGAAATTACCTACTGTGAGTCGGAGGGTCAAAAGATATAAGGAAGAGGGTAGCCTTGCCAGTCGAAAGCGAAGTGGAAGGCCCAGCTGGTCAGTGAATATGAAACAATTGGTTTCCGAGATATTTTGCCGAATTATTCAACAAGTGTTTACGAAGCGTTCGCCGTGCAAACGAAAACCAGCTCAAAAACATAATATTTGATTGGAAATAATAAACAAGAACATTTATACAAAGTATTAAGTTATAAATTGATTTTAGTAATATTAAAATAAAATTGTGTCATATCCGTATTAATAAGGATTATTTTGAGGTTTAGTTTCAATCTTCTTTTCATAATGAAAATGAATACTTAAGCTATAACCGCAAAAAGTCCTAATAAATATGACTGTTTATAACGAATAAACATTTTGAAATCACTTAAGCATAAAACATTTTTATTTTTAACCCCATATAACATAAGCATAACAATATAATAATAAAAACATAAAAATTATTACATTGTTATTCTCTTTTATTATCTCTATTGAATAACAAAAAAAAAAAAACGAAAAAGATAATTGTTGAAAAGAAAAATAATAGTCTCATCTCGAGATTGGAACCCAGACTTTCACGTTTGCTAAACCATTAGGTTACGTTACCAGCTATCTATACTTGCTATGATGAAGTGAATTTGAGCAGTAGTATGAACCCACCAAGGTTATGTGTAATTACGTAGTACCGTGTGCGTAAAAGCGACGATATGTTTTGTTTCGTTCGACGCTAGGACAGTAGAAAGATATTTATACTGTGACGCTCACGCTAGCCAATGCGTGTTCGACTTACACACACAGATGTGGCCTGCGGCGCGAGGCGGCCGGTATTATCACAGCAATTTGAACTTTAATATGCTTATGCAAAATTGATGCCTTACTGTATATACATATATTGATGAAAATGTATGCTTTTTACAAGGTCTTTGGTGTGGGATTCAACCTCTGTTGATACCCTCGAGGCGTCCCATCCTCCTAGCACGGCGGGCTGAGCTGGGGCGGCTGCCGCAGGAGCAGAACATCTCAAACAGCGCAAATATAAAATATCCTTATTTGATCGTTCATGTTTCAGCCCTTTGAGGTTGAAACACTTTGCTTTACGGCCTTGGAGTCAGAGTGCCCATCGAGTGTTTCGGGACAACGCCAAGCGGTAGGTCGACTCTTCATGTGACCCCTGGCCTATTATTAGCCCAAAGAATCAGCATTGCCATTCAACGTGGCAATGATGCCAGTCTATTGGGCGCTTTTTCTATTGACAGCGATTAGGACTATTTTTTGATGCCCTTTGTTTATTTGTCTGCTATCAATATCAACAAATCCAATTTCAGTCAAAAGAACAAATGCCATGATTATTTCTATGTCCGTAGCACATTGCTACACTTTTCGTAGCTTATAGCTACCGCGCCGTAGCATGCTGCTACGACATCGTAAAATTACTGCTGTTTGAATGAATATTTGCTTTCCCACCGAACGAAAAGCTATAGAACATTGCATAAAGTTTAGGTTTCTTACCAGAACTGCTCGGTGCACACGTATAGTTCCCCGAGTCATGTGGCGCAGCCCGTGCGATGAGTAGTCGGCTTGTGCGCGTGCGCTGCTCTGTCTCCACACTGATACCGCCGCGCTGAGCATAGTTCACTACTTGTTCTCCTCGATACCAGTAGATGAAGCTAGAGACATAAAGATTGTGGTCAGTGCCAAGTACATTAGTAATTGTAGTGATAAAAGAAATACGTGTGTGACCTTAACATAAAACAGAGCATGAAAGGTACTCGTAAATGTTGGTATGATGATGTAACTTTATAACTTTACGTGGACAATGTGAAGGGCGATTTGAATTGTATACTGACTACTTTTAATAAAAGAATACTTTCCAAAAAGTATATGCAATCGCAAAAATTTATAGAAAATCTGTGCGTTTCTTACAAATTAAATCGCCTTTAATAATGAGAAGACTTTATCACAACGTATCTATTTAAATTGTGGTATATTAGATAATAGACGCTGCAATTCAAATATTAAAAGAAAAAGAAAAGCTAAGATCACAAAACCTCAAGTTAAAAGCTAGTTGAAAATATTGAGAAATATAAATCAAACTTTAAGAATAAATAAAATCTCGTTAAACAAACATAAAGAAAGACTTACAATCACATCAAAATAAGATCCTTTAAAATATATTTATATTTTGTTGGCGAATTTAATTTAGTATCACAATCTCATCTAATATTGAGTAAGTGGTCACCGCGTTTTAAGATTTGTTCGTGCGTTGCCGACGCCACACAAAGAGATTAGCTTTTCTATTCAAAACACGAACAAAGGCGTGCCAAGGCAGCGTTTGAGGACCCCACATAATTTGAAAATAGTACCTACTATTACTTCACACCTTTTTAAATTAAGGCATCCTAGTACCTATGTAGCTGTAAGTGCCTTCCAAATTCGAGTAATATCTAATAGTAATATCTACAATGTATTACAGAACTAGCTGCGCCCGCGGTTTCACCCACGTAAATGTCGATCCCGTGGGAATTTTAGGATAAAAAGTAGCCTATATGTTAATCCAAGGTGTCAGCTACCTCCATACAAAATTTTATCAAAATTGGTCCAGCTGTTTGAGCGTGAAGAAGTAAGAAACATATAAACCCACACACTCACAAACTTTCGCCTTTATAATGTTAGTGTGATAGTGTTATTAATGCATATTATGAAAGTAGTTTGTCCAGAATCGTTCACTAAATCGATTTCGAAAACTACGTAAATTATAGTCACATTTCCACTTATACACTTCCGCCTTCCGCTGTATGCTTGCAACTGTGTGCGTGCGTAGATTTGTAATGTGAACACAATTTTCTCCCACAATCAGTATAAATAAATAAACACGGTTTTATACATAATTGTAAAATTCAGTGTATTTGACTATAACATAATATTCTAATTGGGGTGTTTGGTGGTGTGCGTTAATTCTGGGACATGTTGTATACTTCTATGGTAATATTTATCATAAAAAGTTCAAGTTGTATGTTTGTAAACGGTCACCAAAATTATTTTACTGATAGAAAGCTAAATTATTCTCAAGTAGCATATATATACTTTTTATGTTTGGAAAATGCATGATTACTGTAGGAATCTCAAAAACTGCGGGACGTAGCTAGTTAGGTAAAAATATTGCAATAACAGCGAATGGCGACTTTTGGAACTTAACCTACAGCCGCGAAAAGAAAATTACTTTCTAGATTTAATGTTATCGCTTTAGAAGATAGAGATCCACTGAGGAACATTTACTTTATCTACAAAACATCAATAAAATAAACGAAAATTAAACAAAACTTCAAACTTAAATACATAGGTCAAAGTTTCGGGTTTATTGTGTATATGAATCCAACACCTAAGGCGGGTTCATTCTACTCTAATTACATGTTATTTCACGTCACACGGCTATTCATTACACTCAAGGATGTGTTTTGTATGGCAGCATGTAATTTTAGTTTAATAAGGGGTCTATTTGGGTCAAATGTTTGAACAACTAAGTAATTTAATGTATTTGACACATATTGAACATGTTAAACTTTGGTTCACATGCAGAAATATGTATGTATTCGCCCCAAACATTTTCGGGTCTGACCTAAGCTATTTATTCTGTTTATTTATAAAGTGACATTAAAAAAAGTTTCGTTTTCTTTCGGAAATTGCAATTTATATTTATGCATTTCATTTCATGCGATGAACTGCTATTTACTGGGAAAAAATCTACTGCATGAAAGCTGTACTCATAATAATCACGAGTCATGTGAAACTCGACAAACAAAAGACCGCGCTACAATTATATAAGAGTCGTGCACATCTGACCGCAGTCACTCCGAAACATGCACGAATAAACAACACATTGTTTGGCTTCGTAATTAACGCAACGAAAATGTTCGAAAACCTTCTGCATTGAGTTACGATAAATAATAATTCACGAAACGTCGGAATAAAAAGCGATATCTGTCCACATGGAGCGTATCATCTTTTCAATATTCAAATTGAAGGTCCCTCGATAGATCTCAGACATAGGCCACCATTAAATGTTGATAGCCAAAGAATACCTCACTTAGGGACCTCAGCCGACCGACCCTTTTATCTGAAAATAAGCTTATCATGTTTATGGATGCGAACACTAAATGTATAGGCTCGGTGCGGTGTGAAAAGGTGCCTACACGATAACACACTTCCATTATAAGATCGTAAGGTGGAAGGCGGGGTCGCCTATTCACACCGCTACGATTTGTGCCGGATATTTACTCGGAGTTACAAACCGCAAACATCAATAACGAACATCGAATTTTTCGTCACGTGGATTATTTTAGGCTTATTTGTTTTACACGTAATTCAGTTACGTGAACGTTTTTAGACACGAATCGAATTTTGTGCTCTCGTTTATGTGGAGTATCTGGCTACTCGATTAAAAAAGCTGCATATTTTGTTTGGTTCCTCTCAAATGTCATTCAGTCATTTGGTCAGGTAACAAAAATAGACCGCTTCAAAAAATGTAGTAAACTAGTAGTAGACCTATATTACGCTGCAACCTCTTTTTTTTTTTTTTTTTTTTTTTTTGTGGATGGGAAATCATCTAATGACTCCTCCCGCTCTGGGTGGAGCGGAAGGGAGTGTCAGACTCTTACTGACTAAAACCCACCCGTGTTCCTTCCTTAGCCCTTTATGTTCCGGGGCAGCGGTAACCCTTTCGGACGATCCCGCTACCCGAAAGAGTCTTGCCTGAGTTCGTGGGAGACTGGGAGTCGACGAGAGCGCGCGACGCGCGACGCTGCAACCTCTTGAATGTAGTGTCGGCACATTGCCCAAAATATGATACTTTTGTAGGTCGCAGAGTGCGGGCAAATATGATCTAACTGAACAAGATGGTCTCATTACACATTTGTCACGTACGCTGACACAAAAGTCCGGCTCGGAAGTTATTTCTTACTTCCTCGTTTTTTATGTTGGCAACCCACGCTTTCATGTGCTGTTACTGCCCGTTTCGAGCAAGAATACGGCACCTTTTCCATTTCCTTCATAAGCCATATAAAAAGTTTCGCCTTTTTCAGTCAAAACGGTTTGGCTTTCGTACTTCTATAATGAATTCATTCATCTAAAAATATATTTCATCACTAAAAGCCAACTTGTGTGACAGCTCAAATGAACTTTAAACTGTATTCAAAGAATTGTTTTTGTTTAATTAAACACAAAAAGTAAAAAAGCCTTGAAAAACATGTATAAAACATAGCTTTGAACAAATAAAATAATAGTAGTAAATAAAATAAACAAGAAAGCTAATCTGTTAAGAAAGTCTTCTATTAAATAAAGAAAGAATTTTGTAGCAATTTATCTAAATTTTTTTAATGTCTAGTGTTGGTAGGAGGTCTAGATTTGCGCATTAGTTACCTTGGCGGGTCCGGGGCATACTTCGCCACGCAAGTAAGATTGATGTCTGAACCGGCCCTGACGAACAGCTCTGGTCCTGACAGTATCTCCGCCTTTGACACTGTTGAAAACCAGGGATTATTACTACAAAATACCTAGAACTTAGATAATAATAACTTAGATACCATATTTGATGAAAATATTTTAGTCAAAATTCGAAGAACATAGTAAGAACTGTAAATCCCACGACTAATACTAACAAAGACGGTATTAAAAACGACGTACCTATTCACAGGAATAAGGATGATCTTAAAAGATGACGCCATGTGAGTGAAATTAATTTATGTTAAGGAAAACAGTTTCTTTAATAATAAAGTAAGTAAGTAATGCATAGACACAACCTTGTAGCCAGGATAATTCATCAGCAACTTACTCCAAAATACAGCTTTGTGGAATCTGAAGTGCCGTACTACAGGTATGTACCCGACCCAGTTCTCGAAAATGAAAATATTACATTTTACTGGGATCGATCCACCATCACTGACAGGACTATTGTTGCCAATAAGCCTGATATAGTGGTGATGGATCGATCAGAGCGGCGCGCAATGATTGTTGACATAACCGTTCCGCATGATGAGAACCTCGTGAAAGCCGAAAAAGATAAACAAATCAAATCAAACAAAAGACTTGGCTCGCGAGGTTGTCGACATGTGGGATATGGACTCAGCGATCATTGTGTCGATAGTCGTGACAGCCAATGGGTTAATAGCCAAGAGCCTCGACCAACACCTGAGGAGGCTCTCGTTGGGCAGCTGCTCAGAAAGCGGTATTTCTGGATACGGCCCGCATTTTTAGGAGGTTCCTCTCTTTGGAGCCCTGACCGCCGCTAGCTTGGACCCTATTCCCGATACCGAGAGCTACTATTTTTTAATATATTTTTTTTATTCTAATATTTAAAAATATAATTTATGTGTTAACAATGAAATAAAGGAAGTAAGTAATAAGGAAAGTTTTCTTTTTAGTTGAACCATTTTTATAGGTAATATTATTTTAAAGTGAAGGGGTATCTACAATTAAAATAAAAATACATTAAAAAATACAAAAAGTATTATTTGCAAAAAGAAAAAGTGATGACAGACAGTGATCTTACAATAAACACAATTACGTTTGTACATCACAATGTTTTTGGTTTGACGGTTGACCCCCAAACTCAGCAGGGCTTATATCTTGTATCTCGAAATATGTCAGTTTACAAAGCTAGTTCAGTAAAGCGTGTATGATGTTGTCTGGTTGTGTGAGTGTCTGTGAGGATGAATCTATGAGAGAGGGATGTTGTTTACTGGCACTTTGGCTTGTCGACAAACATTAGAGAAATGATTCTGTTTCGATGTTTGTTAGTTCCAGAAGCCATTTCTTTAGTACGCTTTAAGGCGAGCGGTTAACAAGTCTTTGATATCCAGTGATTTGCAGACCTTGTTAAACGTGTGTAGGTGAGAGTAAGTGTGGCTCCGTAGGGCCAAAAGGGACTTGGCGGGCGGATGGGGTTATGAACACCAGTTTTGACAGAAGTTCACTATGGTCAGCTCTTTTGGGTAGGGTCTTGTGAGTGTGGACGATTGCAGTAACAATGAAAAGTGCCCTCACGTGGAGGACTTGGATTTCATTAGAGAGCGTGTAAGTTGAGAATCGGAATGGTTTCCTAAACGTGACTTTCAGAAGTGCCCTCTGAGCTCTCTCAACGTAAATCATGTGGCTTTTCCGGGCACTTCCCTAGATAGAAATGCAGTATTGTATTATGGGCTGACCGATAGCAAGGTAGAGCTTCCTTAAGAGATCTGGAGCCAGGCAGTCACGAAGATTCTTCAGTATGAAAATGAATTTCCTTGTTCTGCCAGTAAAAGCGGCAATATGTGGCCAGAAGGAAAGCCTCGAGTCACCCATATATCTGACTAACGAGGTGTGTTCAATCGGGTGGCATGTGCCGTTTACAGGTTGTGGACCTGACAAAGGATGGCAGGAGTGTATTGTTAGTTGTAGACTGTTTGGAGGACTAGAAGTTGAGGTTTTCGGGAAGGGATGTATTTCGTTTTTTCAGTGTTAAGTAACAGTAATTTATTATCAAGAGTCTCTGTAATAAAAGTCATACCCTCCTCTGCACGACTGCACATAAGGTACCACGACTTGTCATGAAATAGGATCACTGTGTCATCCGTGTTAGGAATGAAATGTAATGTTATGAAATTAAGTGTAATTGCGGGTATATAAAATAAAAAAATCCCTTTGTTTCTACTACCAAAATACTATTTATCAATTTGATTCAATTTTTTTTATCACTGTAGAGGTCACTGCTTTGTTGTTCGCATCTCCCGAGTCTCTCCAAAGTTGTCTGTTTCGTGCTACTTGCCTGGGATAGCAACGCGAAAACTGTAACTATTAATTCAGCACATGATTCTAGATCCCCTAGCGTAGAAATTACTGGTCGGTTATAAAAAAAAAAAAAATCTGCTGTTCCATAGAAAAGTGCAATACCTACGCGGTCAAAATGTATGGAACAGCTAATTAAAAAAAAATTACCGACGAAAATTTCAACGCATGTTGCGCGTCGTTGTCCCTGCTATCCTGAATGTACTCGTAGGTAGATATAACACATTCATCAATTTGCCAGATCACAATAGCCATAAAAAAATATGAAATAGGTATGTCATAACAAAATTGTTGTGGATTAGCTACATTGTCATTTCATTTTTTTTTTACACGTCTTGGGACCATGGGGTCCCGGTCCTTTGGAAGGCGTACGAGGGGCCGAAGCCAACTCGCAGAGGCCCCTTAGCAAATGTTAATGAAATGTGGCACCAACCGACGATTATCCCTGTGTGCACTATATTCATTTCATTCATTATTAAAATTGTTATTTCATAATAAATAATAATGCTGGTTAATTTTAATGAATAAATGATGTGTGTAATTATGAATTACCTACATTGTTATTTAAAATATGCTCTGAACTCAACGTAGTGTTTACAGTTTTCAATGAAACTGTTCATTTGTGGCTTTTGCCAATTAGTCCAGTTGCATAATAAAATTGTGATGTGCTTTTTGATGACAGTTCAGTATTATTTTGGTAGATACAATTTGAATTAAAATTATTATCAACAAGTCCAATGAAAAAACTTTTCAACTAATCTTTTAAGAGCATAATTCTCTGCTAAGCACAATAAATTAATATATTTTGTCTTACGTAATAGTACTCCATAAATAGCTTTGGTTGCGTAAAGGGTTCCTTGTTTGCGAGTTTAGAGCATTCTCTTTAACATTGGCCGGACATCAGTGTCTTGGCACCGCAGCTGAATCGATTTCCTGTGCCCACGCTTGACGGGCTTAATCAGTATATGTAGTTGCTTTGCCAAATAGAACGCGCGATAGTACGTTGAACAAAGTTAAAGGTCACCACATTGCTAAGTACAGGCACGAGCATAAATATACTATGGACACCTTGGCAGTAATATCTGATTCCATTATTTGTTCATTAATATATGATGGCAAATGATAATATGTAATGTTGATGATTATGTTATCATTTTTGTAAGGCAAGTGGCAGCACAAAATGTATGTGACATCGAAGTAACACCAAAACTATTTGGCGCGACAAGCGACGGCAAAATATAGGATGCTGCATCGGCTTAAAAAATATGTGTCAATGCAATATTAACGGACGTGTCTTGCATCATAATCAGTTAAATTCAGAAGAATGTGATACCTCGTTGGTATCGAAATATCTGACATTACTTTGGCAGCATAAAAAAAAACTGTCAGAGTAATGTTTCGAGTTTTCTTCTACATATCTCGCATTTTTATTTTTACCTGATATTGACAGCATGTTATATATTTTACTGTTATTTTACTTACTTTTTATAGTTATTTTAATTCTGAGATCTTTATTCACGTTACAATAAGGTCGCTTTTGAGTGGTCAGAGGTAAAGACTAAGTAACTGTGTAAGGACTGTAGAGTGTAATCTTACTCACCAACAACAGTAAGTCGAAACGACAGACTGATTTTCGGTTCAGTGGACACTTGGCACTCGTAGGCGCCGGAGTCGCGCGGCTGTGCAGGCGCCACACGGAGCGTCCATTCATCGGAACCGTCGGCGTGAAGCGCGGCGAATCGCGCGTCGCTACTGTATGTGTGCACACCCACTGTGAGGATGTGCAGGTCACGCTTGCGGATCCAGGATACCTGGGGACAATGTATCAATGCTAAGCTTAGAGATTCTTTAGTTATTGCAAAAAATCATAAGTACAGTTGTCACTTAGCTAATAAATCTATAACTTATAGGGAAAGTGCAGTTTGTGTGTGTGTTTATGTTGTGAGTGTTGCACTTCATATTCGTTGAGGTATTGACTAAGACCTGGCTTTGTAGAGATCTTGAAAGAGACTAGAGATGGAGCTGATGGATGCAAGTATCATCCACCAGACACAGCCAAGACAGGTTGCACTTGTGAGTCTTGTGACTATAGAGGTATGAGCAACCGGGTGTAAAGTTCACTCATCCTCCATAGGATAGGGCGGATTCTCCAACCAGACTGGTGTTGTGTCTGGTGGGCAACTGCCCGACGATTGATGTCGGAACGTTGTATTTATGCTAGTTGCACGGTTAACTCTGCTTGCGGGATATTGCGTGATGTATGTGTGATGCGTAGTTCGCATTTGGTGATGTAGATGGCGCCACATGACTATTGTTTAGTGCCTAGTAGGCAAATATTCCGAATTAAAGTCATACCTACCTTATCTAATTGTATCAGTACGTTCTGAATAGAAATCAGTATAAATACTACAGTAAAGTAAATGATATCTGGTTAATCAAAAGCAATTTTCCTATCCCTACAAAATACTTGAAGTTTAACAAAAGCAACTTGTTTCATTACCTACAGATTTTATTGGTGTAATAAGTACCTATCACAACAAGACAACCAATTAAATATGACATCCTAACAAAAAAAACAAAACCATTACAATCATAAACTATTCTAGCGTATACTTACTCGTAGAACCTATCCAAGAATTTCTCATTCTCTTATTGGTGAAATTACTCATTTGTAATTTAGAGCCTTATTGAAATGCCTGTGACGGTCTCCAACCTACCCTACATACCTAAGTTACATACCTTTAACGTCTCAAGTTTGAATGAATACTTAATTACGACCCGGTGTGCCTTTTCATTTCGGCCTATTTATGACTTTTAAGTTGTAAGGCTCCTATAATTAATTTTGAACCTTCAGGCTGATTGGCTCATAAATTAAAATTAAATTGTTTTAAGTTTAATTAGAATCATATTCGCCGTTTATTTAAGGCAATTTGTACTTAGTGTCTCGATAAGTTGTACTTAGTATCTCTTGTTAGTATTCTCACTGTACGATGCTGTGGTCCTATGAGGCGGACGAAGCATGGCGTCACTTTGTATGAAACGTTTGTGCTCTCTGCTCATTTTATAAAGATTAGCAAAATGCCATTTTTAAGTGCATCAAAGCACTGAAGTGGCAACCTGTCAACATTGAGGTTTCTGTGGTACCTATATCTAAGTAAAATATTAAGGTATTATCCACAAAAAAATCACAACCACTACTAACAAACATACTGACAAGAAAACCGAGTTAGTTTTCTACTATGTACTTATATTGATGTCGACAACACGGAGCTTAGCTTCGTAATACACGTAAAGTTAGTTTTTGTATGTGTCAGATATTCATAAATCTTCACGCAATGAAAACAGTAAGTACTCGTATAACTTTGATCTTCATTCAAGCTGTTATTTCATGCCTAAAGGCATCTGCAGCTTATTAATCTCCAATAAACTTGGGACAGCAGTCTGACATAACGTTCTACTTGATACGCATTGCGCCGCCTGACGTCGTGTTCGCTGTAAAATATGTATTAATCGATGTGTGATCTTGTTTATCTTTCTCCCTGAGGGGATGCCTCGTGTGGTGCTAAGTACTTGATCGAGTGCTAATGAACGTAACGACTGGTTCACGATATTTATGAGTTATTTAAGCCTTTACAGGTTTTACGTAAGTATTTTTCTTTATAAATACTAAGAAGGTTCTCTTGTAGTAAGTTATTAGTAAAGATTCTATTTTTCTTTATATTTCGTTCTCTTGTAGTTGTGAGTAATTCACGGAGAGTGTAATCTTTGCGGTTGTTTAAAGAATAAGTAAGTAATGCTTCTTTTACTTACTTTTGTACTTAGTCAATACTAAAAATTGGTTTAGTCCGATTTAGCTCGAATCTATATAATCTATTCGCAATGCTACAACCAGAACCGTAATCGTTGCGATTGATTTGACAAAATTTTCCCATTATTATTATTATTATAAGCCTGCGTTGTCCCCCTGCAGGACAAAGGCCTCCCTTCCCTCTTTTCCTTTTTTCCCGGTCTACTGCGTTTATGGGCCAAGTGAGCATTATTATCCGATTTAACTCAAATCTAAATTAATAATTCCCAAAGCAGTATAAGCTACATTAATTCAAGTAGGAATACAACTTACAAGACGTACCTGAATAAAATTTAACCATTTCCATTTTATTAGCTACAAATGTGAAATTGCGGCAAGTAAACATTTACTCGTAAAGCAATAATTTTTGGTAAACCGAGAGGACTTAATTCTCAATAAGCTCTTCCAAATTCAGGCTCTATAAAATTCGTACCCTAAGACCTGGATCACCATAAATCTCCCCCACGTAAGCGTAAATTTGAAAAATTCGTTAAGACCAATTAAGAAGAAAAATAAAAAGCCGTTGTAATTTATGAGGCTCTCGTACTACAAATTAATTGTTAGCTGTTTCGAGTCGTTCCAATTTTTATGTGGCCGCATCGAGAGAGTTTCATTCCGAATTTGTATTCGAGACTATTCGCTGTGAGGTTTTAAAACTTTCTTCGTGGCACGGTTTAAACCGTGGCGGAGACAGAACTAACTGGATATAACTGGAAACCCCTAACCATTCTTTCTCGCGGCGCCGAAGTTTTTATGGGTCAAGCCTAGATCAAGTAGGATTGAACTCGTTGTCGAATAAAATGGAATGTTATTGTCACTCCTCTTGCTGTGTTATGCAAATTGTAATTGATTCAATCATGGATTTAATTTCAATTAAATTAAATCATAAAACGGATGAGCGTTTTATAAAATTAAGCGCTTAAGTTTTGGTTTCCTAAGAATGCGGTGAACGGTCACACTATAACGGCTTCCCAAATAAAGAGCGATTTTTAAGGGGGGAGCGCCAGGCTAGCCCGCGAAATTCAAATAGCAAAAAACGTAAGTAAAGAACATCATTCAAGTGTCGAACATTCTATGCCCAAAAATTAAAGTGCCGACCAGAAAAAAAAGTAGGTACTGTTTTCTTATGGGAAATAACATCTTGAGCATTTTTTAATATTACAGCGAAAGTCTACAATTAACTGGCTATTTGAGATTGAAAATACCAAAAATCATATTTTTATAACAAGTTTAGGTATAGTTAAAACATGTTCAAGATGTTAAATTCAATTGAAAGTTGGTATTTGTTATGCTTAAAACACGCCGATTTCTTTTATTTAATATTGTGCAGTAAAGCTAAATGCAGTTGTCACAAGAACAGGATAAATGCGTGTTATGCATGATTGCGTTCGCCCATACTAACGACTTTTAAAGCCCGTTTTATAAAGTTCTAGCAGCTTCATTCTATTGTTTTGTTTTACAGTCTTTTGCGTTAGTGAGCTGTGCTAATTACAAAATAGTGTTAACTGTCCAGTAGGTAAGTGGATCGCATGCGAGGGTTTAGACAAATTGATTGGGACTCTATTTGTGATTGTACTAACTGCAATGTATCTATCAAACAATTTACGTATTTTTTAACGAGAGTGCCATGACACGTTGCAGTGACGTGTTTCAATTTAATAAAACATACCTATATTTGATTAACAGCATACGTTTTTAGTTCAATTCCAGCATGAAATGGCATCAAATCAATTTTCCTGGCAATATTTCATATGTGAAGGTAACATAATAAAAAAAAAAAAACTTTTACATTGAATACTTTATCTTCTAAATGGGATCACTAGATAAAATGTAAGTGGAGTAAAGTGAAGTGAATCAGCGCAATCTGTGGCTCGAATGAGTCAGCCCTTCACTGGCAATTTGGCCACCATTCACGCGCCGCTCACATCGGAAACCACACAGAAGATTGCCCACTCCTCTGAATAGTTCCCCCACGTTCCCACTAGAAAGCCAACCTTTAATGTCTTTCACTAATCTTTTGCCCGGACTCTGAAAAGAGGATTAAATATTGAATCCATTCGAGGTAAGTTTTGGACGTGAATTGCGACGGCTGTAACCGCGTTTGACCCAAATGCCGTTTTTGTTGAGCTGGGACACTGTTTAATGGCTCTGCGATGATAGTTATTGTTAAAGTCATCAAATTAATTAATTACATTAAAATGTCAGGAGCATGCTATTAATAATTTGAACCTCTAAAATGATTAATATTTTAGATTACCGGTTAATATTCATGGAATTAACAAATTAACAGAGAAGGTTAAGCCTGATTAAGTAATTAGAGCCAGACGAATTATTATAAAACTATTCAATCACTAGTTGGATGTTTTAGAAGATTGTGGAGAGAAATTAGCTCGGCCCCGCCTGGCCCAAGTTTATTCCGCCTAGAAAACTTAAACTCACTTTGCCCACAATTGAGAATTTCGTATAAAAGCTGTCAATCTCAATTCGTCTTTTTATAATTGTTACTAAGACTAATATTTAGTAATGCTTAATTAAGCTAGATTTTCTGGGTATCCTATTCCAGTGCGAAACTTTTTATTGGAATTTAATTTCTTTTGCCCGGTATTTTAATATCTTTCTGCGATGTTTATTTCATCGATGACGCTTTATTTCGATGTAAATTTACTTCGATAAACTCCTTTGCGAACAACATTACACCGATGTATTGATAATTCGATACTTATTGCATCGATAGTCTATTTGGATTCAGTAAAAATATTCATGTGGGTGCCTTGGAGCGCTGCTAGAATAGTTTATGTCTAATAACACGTATTCGGTAGCAAAGATTCGAGGTGTAATTCGCATGGGAGTTTAGTTTCTATGTAACTTTACGAATTTAAGTGTCCGTAATGTGACTATAATCGCAGCTTTGGTTTTTTAGGAAAGCAGTTCCGTCATGTTATAATGGCCGTCATGAAAATCTGTCATTTTCACCAGTATTTCACATTAAGAGGAAATGCGGTCGGAGAGACTTTGATAAAGTCTAAGTAAAAAAATAATGTTTCGAGGTTTAGTTCTCGCCTATTTCCTCCTCCAATATTGGACCAATTTAAAAGATATTTCATAAACTGAATAAGAAGGATATATACTGTGACCCTATGTTTTACTTTTTCATTAATAGTTGTCTTTGTACCCTAGGCCTCTGTTGATAGCGGTTTAAATCGGCATTTTTTGAGGGTCTAGAACCCTGTTTTTAAAAATAATGTATCATCAAAAAGGAAAACATAGTGACATACAAGTAGTTAATGTTTATTATTCTGTAAAAAATCATTGCTTTATGGTCATTAACCAGAAAGAAAACAGGCGAGAGTGTTTCTACCACCCGCATTTCTCTTAAGGTGTCAAAAAACGCTCTGTATTTGGACAGCAGCCCTTATAGTGTGACCGATCACCGCTTTCTTAGAAAACCAAAGCTTTAGATGGTACTATCGAGGCAACTTGTTCAAAGCAATGATATTCGAAAAATAATACGCAATTCAAAAGCGTGTCTATTTTTCACTAATCTCGGGCTTTCAGTCGGCTTTTAGTTTGGAACCCATTTATTGGCTAAGTGTTTACCAATAAATGTGCAAATATTCTATCAGTCAGTTTTTCTCAACCTTAACCTAGAAAGTAGCGAAAAATTCGAGAATGTATTTAGCAGGCGAGCTCTAGATTGTGCGATCGTAACAATAGCTAGGCCTTCACAATGTGGATCTATACATACCTACGTAAGTACTTAAGAGGGGATCTATTCATCGACTGAAGCGAATGCAGAAGTATCTTACTATATCACGTATCCATATAATCAGTCAGCGTCAAGTTTTTTCAAAGAATTAGATCGTGGAAAATTTGATGAGTCTTCCTTCATTTTGGTAATGGCTTTCGTTTGGTTTTTAACCGACTTCTAAAAAAGGAGGAGGTTCTCAATTCGAATGTTTGTATTTTTTTTTTTTTTTAGGTTTGTTCGCGCATAACTCCGTCGCTTGCCAACCGATTTGAAAAATTATTTTTTTGTTGGAAAGGGTATACTTCCCAAATGGTCCCATAGTCAACAAGTCGGGATCTGATGATGGAATCTTGACGAAATCGAGGGAACTCTTCAAATTTTATAGGAAAACGTACAGCTGTTTTGGTATTTTCTACAACAAGTGAAGCATTTGCGTTTAATAAGAACCATTCTACCATCAGATCTGATGATGAAGCCAAGAGACAGGCACCGGATCTCCATAATAAGACAATGTATCCTAGCCGTGTTTGGGCTTATTGGAATTGTAACGGTATGCACTTTCCAGGTATACCTACCACGGACAATTAAAAAAACAACTAAAAAGCGAAAAATAAAAACTTTTTTACAAAAAAAAACAACCGACTTCCAAAAAAAACACTACAAAGTGAAAAATAACTTTAATTTCGGAAGTCGGTGTCGTTGGTTCCACATTTTCGTTTTTTTGACACCGACTTCCGAAATTAAAGTTATTTTTCACTTTGTAGTGTTTTTTTTGGAAGTCGGTTGTTTTTTTTTGTAAAAAAGTTTTTATAATACCGGAAAATCTAACGTTTTTTAATTTAAGAGTGGTGGCAAGTGTACAATTAGTTGTTTTAGTTCATCATCATTATTCCAGCAAAAGACGTCCACTGCTGGACATAGGCCTCCCCCATGCACCGTCACTTCGACCGGTTCTATGCTCCCCGCATCCAGCGAATTGCTGCGGCCTGCACAAGATCTTTTAGTTGATTGAAATTAATAATGTTTTAACACTTTATCAAGACTGTAGGCCTTTTATGAACCTACCAAATATTCCTGTCAGTGAAAGGCAAGTGATTTATCCTTCACGTTGACATGTATTAGGATTTACATAATATGTGGAGCTTTATATTTACTGGCCTAAAGAGATAATATTTCAAAAGGTTTGCGGAGCGACATATCATTTGTGTTCATGATTGATTAATCCTCTGTTTGGTCTACATTTGTCAACGTAATTGGAAATATACAGTGGATAAAGTAACTGCTGAATTTTGTAGTTTCGTTTCTGTGTCGAATTTTTTCCGTGAAGAGTGAAATTGAACAAAATGTGAGCCAATATTGATAGGTATATAGGATAGGGCACGCCACGATCGTGGCGATAAGACCCCTCTTTGAGGAGTGGCTTGAGAGGCGTCACGGCGTTCTCACCTACCGCCTGACGCAGGTCCTCACCGGACACGGATGTTTCGGGAGGTTCCTGCACATCATCAGGCGGGAGGAGACGCCCGGGTGTCACCATTGCGAGGATCGCCCAGAGGACACGGTGGAGCATACGGTGGAGGTCTGCCCCGCTTGGGCGGAGCACCGCCGTGTCCTCGTAGAGGCGATCGGCAACGGCGGCGACCTCTCGCGTCCGGCCCTGGTTCAAGCCATGGTCCGGGGCGAGAGGGAGTGGGAGGCGGTCACCTCCTTCTGCGAAGCAGTCATGCTAGCGAAGGAGGTGGCGGGACGGCTCAGGGAGAGAGCCGCACGCCTCAGCCGCCGCGGGAGACGCTACGGGCGTCGGGAGCCGCGTGACGACTCCCGGCCACCGTAGGCGCGGGCCTGCGGACGGAGAGTAATGGGTAGCTCTCCGTCCGATCAGGACCAGGCCCGTGCCGGACGGCGCGTATGTGTTCCACGCGCGCCTCAAAGAGATGTCAGCATAAAGGAAGGGGCCCGCCAGGGCCGAAGCCTGCCGGGGTAGCGGGATCGTCCGAAAGGGTTACCGCTGCCCCGGAACATAAAGGGCTAAGGAAGGAACACGGGTGGGTTTTAGTCAGTAAGAGTCTGACACTCCCTTCCGCTCCACCCAGAGCGGGAGGAGTCATTAGATGATTTCCCATCCAAAAAAAAAAAAAAGCCAATATTGATTTGGGCTTGGTTGAATATTGAAATTATTTCTTTTCGTTATTTATTTTTAAAGTTGATGCTAGTCCAGCCTTTTGAGAGGCCGTAGTTATGTGGTGAAAATACTGACTACTTTTTCAATACATGCGAAAGCTGACTCAACAGTCATTTCGTGAAAAATCAGAACCCGAATAGTAACAGAATAAAAAAAAAATGGGTTTACGATTGCTAATGAAAAGACGGGCAGGTCGGAACAGCGCTAAGACCAAGAAGAAGAACATTGAATTCAAACAAGTTTCTCGATTTATTTTGCGTTTTGTTTAACTTTTTATATTCAGAAGTTTCAAGCAATTTGCAACGCTCGCAATCACGGAGGGGTTGCAAACAATACGTACTTAGATTGAATATATATAATCAGTACAAGAACTAAGTGTAATTAGCAGAAATTGCAAACTATGCGATATTCTGAGTCTTCAATCTCAGAATGTAAAGTCAAGGTTTGTTTTTAAGCAAATGGACTACCTCTGTGGGTGCCTCTCATATCGTATAAAGTTATTTGGTATATTTTCTTTTCAATAACGCTCACAAGATGTAATAAACGTGAGATATACCAACTGTTGATATAATTTCTTTAAATATAACATTTTTACAGGGTGGCCAAAAAGTCACAACTGTCATTCTTTGTCAGTTTCATGAAATGAAGAAAAACATACAAATGAAGGCAAACTGACGCAGGGTGTTAATTTGCTTGGCAATTAATTTCCCTAACTGTACCAACTGTTCCTTTATAAAATTGTTATTCTACGTTATATGTAGCTCTTACTTAATTTGCCTTTGCGTCTTTCGTTGACAAATTATACCTACTATTATGTACATATGTTTAACGCCGGGACGACGCCCTAGACGGACATATAGTGACCTTATTGGTGATGTTCTTCAGAAAGGTCACGTGCGTAGTACTCGCAACTGGCGTACGTGTATGACCAGAAACGGGGCAAATGTATATGTAAGGATCGTAGCAGGTGGCGTTCTGTAGTTTCTGCCTACCCCCATGGGAAGAAGGCGTGACCGTATGTATGTTTAGTCTATTCAAATTTATGTTTCCAATTAATATTATTTCAAGTTAAACAAATATCAACTTTATTGTAATGGTAATTAAGTTGATTTCAGAGTGACTAGCACTATTGAAAAAGTTATAAAAATGTTTGAAGTTGTAGCGTCAACTGAACTTTCTTGTGTAGGATTTAAAGTTATTATTCCATAAACTCATATTTGTTTACATTTTTGGCAAATAAATCGCGAATGCAGATTAATTATGTATGCTTGTTTAATTAATATTTGTTTCTACTTACAGTGGGTTGAGGATATCTAACTTCGTTGTTTTCCTATGTTCCATTATAACTAAGTGTGAATATTAACTCTACCAGATGATACCACAAAAACAGTGATATTGGGCGAGCTACTCAATAAGTGCAAGAACTTTCTTACAAATTGTTAGGGGCAAAAAAGTTAAGTGTTGCCAGATGTTTCCCTTCTTGATTAACACATCGTCCCGATTTCTGAACCCGCATTTTTTGCTGTCCGAATTTCTTTATGTTGAATGTGGCAATACTAGGCTATGACCCATCTGGGAGTTTAGAGTTGTCCCAGATCTATAAAACGTTTTATATGTAATGTTTTATGATATATTAAATTGAGTTAGCTTGTGTCTAAAAAAGACTTTAGGTAATATTACATTTACAACGGCTCAACATACAGCCTTTTAAAATAACCTGGAAACTATTATTTGAATACATTGGGTGCGTTTTTTTATAAGTGTCCCCTACCCATATAGGTAGGTATACTAATTCCATCGCGCGCGGAAACTTAAAAAAAAAAACAAAATGGCGGCGGGTGGATATACCAGCTTCCATAGAAAAATTTTTGAACCCCTTTATAGCATCACTGTCAGATAGACGTTAACACATAACATAAACAGGTTTTGAAAATGGCACTTATTATGTAAGAGCCGACCGACAACTTTTAATTTTGCAGTGTACCTACGATGTGTTGTGCATATTGTGTACCTACGCTTCGGAAAATTACAAGAGATATCTGTGAGGCTCATCATCTGCCTGCCCTCATCCCAATTTATTTGGGGAAGACCATGCTGCTCCGACCCCAAATAAATTGAGATAAAGGAACGCGGATGAAGACTGTTAGAGTGTTAGTCAGTTTAGTAGTGTATAATTATAAGCCTAGGACACTGATGTCTTTTGTAATTTACCACAGCGGTTATTCCCGGTTACTAGGTCCTCATGATGATTAGAGAAAGTCCTTGATATGAGAAACGTAATTTGTTTAGATATCAATCCAATAATAACAAGATTTTTTTAGACACTGGACTTTTAAACATAGAATTAGTTAACCACTAGCTTGGCAGGGCAGATTCGTCCAGCTTTCTTTTACTTCTATATAATCCATATTTAATATTATAAATATGCGAAAGTGTGTCTGTCTGTCTGTTACCTCTTCACGCTTAAATCGCTGAACAGATTTAGATGAAATTTGGTATACAGATAGTTTGAGTCCCGGGAAAGGACATAGTATAGTTTTTAGCCCGATATTCCCACGGGATCGACACTTATGCGGGTGAAACCGCGAGGCGCTGCTAGTACGAGTATAATACTATTATTTAATGCAACATTTATATCTGGTTTCGGTAGCGAATATTCAATTATCAGTTTTACAGATACCCTTTTGCCCGTGGCCTTTGCATTCGTATCTAAAAGCGATGTCGTGTTCTATTTGTAGGTCTGACCACAGAGTACCTACTTTGCCCAAACAGTGGGTAGAACGTGGAAGCGGTCAGCATTGTGCTGATTGATTATTATGATTAAGTGTCTTCGCTCACGCAAGTTCTGTCAATATAATCAATTATTATTGATGTTCATGCCTGTCATTATGGTAACGAAATTAGTGCTGATGGAATTATGGAATTATGAGTAAATAGCATCGATAGTAATCAGTGTTTCCGTAGCTTTATAAAATATAGTTGTTAGACATTAATCAAACAGCCTACGAAGTTTGGACATCAATTGTTTAACCTTCCAGTGATCTCAAGGTCGAAAACGCCCTCAATATTATGATTTAAAAAATATATTGTCCAGGAATATAGTTATTACAGTTTGAAATAAACTTTATATTTTATGCGCATATTTCGCCATATACGTTTATATTGTAGTTGTAGAATATTTAAAATTTCCGTGTTTTTGTTACAGTGCCCTTCTGTTGCATAATATGCACGTTGTTAAATAAACTCAGGGTAGCTGGCATGCTGTACTGCAGTGCAAAAAATATGACGTACTTTATTATAATATTTATGTGCCCGCAGCAAAAATACGTGCAAGAGAGAGGTCAGCAAGCTCAGCCACTTAACGCTTACAGGCGGTCTATTCTGTAAAAATCACACTTGAAAACTTAGGTGAACTGAGCTGTCAATAGTGTCAATCCCTAGCATCACGAGGCCGGTCTATTCCGTAAAAATATTACCGTGAAAACATAGATGTAGTGAGCTGTTAATAGTGTTAATCCCTAGCATTAGATAGATTGACAGCTCACTTCACCTAAGTTATCACGGTGAGACTGTTACAGAATAGGCTGGCTGTCATTCCTCGTGATACTAGGGATTGACAGTTCACTCCACGCTAACTTCACCTAAGTTTAAACGGTGAGATTTTTACAGAATAGCACTGCAGTACGTTGTTTGTCAAAGATCACTAGATCACTTCCTTGGCATGTTAATACACATGTCACGGGTCATTAGACTTACTGATTTAATATTCGTACCGTTTAATTTAAGTAACATAACATTACATCACGCCTGTAATTCTCGAAGGGTTAGGCAGAGGTGTACCTATAGTATACCCACATTTCGTCAGTTATGTTTCAGTCCCATGTAATCCCCTTCTGCTATTGCTATCCCCTATTGCTATCAACCGCGCACAAATCCGGACTCCGGGCTGCTTCTAAGAAATTCCACCAGTAACACTTTACCCGACCCGGGAATCAAACCAGGACCTCATGCTCAGCACTAGCGCTTGCGGTCACTTGACCAACGAAGCGGTCGTTGTTAATTTAAATAAAAGACCATTTAATTGGCAACAAGAGTACAGTTTCTGTAACGAGCAAACCTCTACCGTACGCCATCTTAAATTCAAATGCGATAACGAAATGCGAGACTTCAAGCAAAACCTACTTGGCCCATATTGGGACGCGGGACTTCTGTAAGTTCTGTAATTGAAAGGAAACATACGCAATTACGTAACTATCAAGTTTGCACTACCAATTAGGGCTTGACCAAAAGTACAGGTTCTATACCGTACATAGCGATCCTTGCTATTTCGGTACCTGGGTACCGGTTCCAGACGGGGACCGGTACCAAATTCAGGTACCCGGCGTGTACCACAAATCTCATATTTGTACGAGGAAGCTCGTACAATTGGCAACGTTGAAGTTATTTGTCTAATAACTGTCATTGTTACGTAGGTAGGTACAATATCTGTTTTCTCACTCTAACTTACGGAAATATTTGTTTAGTACCGGTAAAGTACAGATACTGATTAGAAGTACCAATAGTAAAGGTTCTAAATCTGGTACCGGTATCACAACCAGGTCAATGGTACCGGTGCCCAAAATACCAATATTTCAAGCCCTGCTACCAGCTTGTAAAGAAATTGACTAATCTCTTTGGTTGTTACCAGCTAGTCTAATCTGATGGGTTTTTGACACCATGTACCTACCTACGGATCCAATCTAATTTTAAATTTACCCATGAAGATTGTTCTACTAAGAGACTAAATGGAGCACCATTTGAAGGGGTGGGTTGTAAATCCACTATCATTACACATAAATACTTCAGAAGGCTTCATCATCATACTCCTGCACTTATCCCAATTTATTTGGGGCCGGTGCAACTTGTCTTTTTCTTCCATACTTCTCTATTACTCGTCATCTCGGTAGTCACTCCCTTTCTAACCATATCATCATTCACACAGTCCATCCATTGTTTCTCTGGTCTTCTCCTACTATTATAGCTATCGACATTTGTACTCAAACCTTTCCTAACGTCATTTTCTTCATTCCTCCGTTTCACATCATACCATGACAACCGATAACCGACCGAAGCCTTCTGATGCCTATCGAAGCCTTCAGAAGGTTTCCCTATACAAAAATAAATGTAGGATATCCATTATTATCAATACAAGCACGAGAGTTTGCCATAATTTAAAAAGCCAATTTCAAAGTCAAACACATACGTCGGTACATCATAGTAACGTAAGCGGATACTAGCGGAGATGCCTCTGTATCGATAAAATGAATACGAGTGAAAATCTAAATAAATGCATACTGGAATATGTGAACGTCTTGTGAAGTAGGTAAAGCAAGATGGATACTATCTATTTCATCTCCGGGGAGTACCGTTCGCGGTAACTACTTGTGGGTAAAATCCTTCCCTCTTAGTTTTAATGTCTATCGAGCTGTTTATACAGCCTTTTGGTTTGAATATACAATTTTATGCTAAAGTTTGCCGTTCTACAGCCTTCAGGGAAAAGGAACGGAGGAGTTATGGATGGCTGTAGATAAATCGATGTAACGTTCCCGTAGTCAAGATGGTGATCACTTTTTTATATTCCACTACATTTTGACTAAGTCTGACAACCAGTCGTACCAAGAGGTATCGTATTACCCAGTTACTGGGTTGTGGAGGTCAGATAGGCAGTCGAGACATGTGAAATACTGATATACAGCTGCATTCGATTAGACTGGAAGCCGACCGAGTTGGAAAAAGGCTCGGCAGATGATGTCTACATTTTGACAAACTAAGTATGTGACCTCACGTTAAGATAGGACCACATAACAAAAAGTTTGAAAAGATATCATTCGGCATCTTTCACTAATTGGGTTGCAAGGGTCCGACGGCATTGTATCGTACCCCATCTTATAACACTAGAAGATAACCCAAAATATTTGTGAAAAGGAATGTTGATGATCCAAACAAAGTCTAGTAGATAGTCAGTGAATTCCAGCGTAAAACCATAGTGTAATTTTATTTTCACCCACGGTGCTATATTTGCCTTATCTGATTTCAACTGTGATACCATGGCAGTTTATAAAGAGCCATAAACGTGTCACATTTGCTTATCGTTAGCACGCATCAGTTTCAACGCCTTTATGGATTTGTATTCACAAAGCACTCCGTTTAATGAAATAAAAAAAACCGACCAACATTTCGTTACTCGTAGAAAAACATTTTCTAATTCACTTATAATATAGAACGCGGTGCTGATAACTTTTTCAATCCGAATATGTTGTACATTGTAGGGTTTTGTCCTTTAAGATATCCCGGTCTCAACGACTTCGGAGCCGAACTTTAACACAGAGGTGATTTCGTAAATGTTTCGTTTTCAGGCTAAGTGATTCTTTGGGTATATATGTTTTGTTGAGTATGTGGGAGCTTTGGTACAGTGATATTTTTACGTAGACAAGATTTTTGTCTATTTTTTTACATCTCATTTCATAACAGTACTATTTTAATCTAAAAGTTCATCAGTCAGAAGACCTATAATCTACCTTCAAGCAGTAACAGTATTTCATCTTAGAGGTATTTATGGACCAATAAACCTTGAAAATGATTGGCAATGGCTTTTTTAAGATTACTAATGTTTTAAATGATAGTGTTAGGTATACAGTGTTTGGTTTATTATTTGCAAAACCTAGATAACTGTGGCGAGACTTGGAAGATGCTAAGTTTATACAGGGATTGCTGCTTATATAAAACATTCCGCTGAATCCAAGGAGGCGAATAAAAAGGTCTTTCTTAAGACATTTGGCAATATTTCGTGTAAGTATATCTAGAAGCGAAACTAAGCGTATATATATAAGCGTACTAGCAGCGCCCAGCGGTTTCACCCGCATAAGTTTCCCGTGGGAATATCGGGATGAAAACTATCCTATGTCCTTTCCGGTTACTCAAGCTATCTCTATACCAAATTTCATCTAAATCGGTTCAGCGGTTTAAGCGTGAAGATGTAACAGACATACACTCTTTCGTATTTAAATATTAGTATATGGATACGTCCTAAAACTAGATTAGAAGCGCGACTTAGGACACATTGAAAACGGAAGTTTTGCCTCCACATATAGAAGTATTATTTCTAATTCAATTTCTATGGATATTGAAGGCTGTGGATGATCATAACGATGAAAAATGATATCGAGAAGATATGTATTAAAAGATTAAAACTTAGTATCTTACCGCTCTATCAGCCAGGTTCCGTACTCTGCAGTGTAGGTAGGCAGGCTGGCCCACGGCGGCGGTGGCTTCTCTCTTCGTGCTGTTGTCGAAGTACGGAGTCCCGAGGGGCTCCCAGCCGCCGCCGCCGGCTGTTACACCTGCAAAACATATCAGTTACTACATTTATCTTGACTTAGTTTTATGTAATGGTTATGTCTGTCTAGATGACAATTTGTGTTTGAAATATGGATTAGGTTTAAAGATATTTGTTCTCAGAAAGACACAAAGTCACATGAGAAGAGTGTTTCTAAGCTAATTTATAAATATGAAGATCGTCACAATCATCGTAAAGTACTAAGGCGTTATAGATGGTGCGATGCACGGAACAGATAAGCTAGGTTATCATCATCATCTGCCTAGCCTTTTCCCAATTATGTTGGGGTCAGCTGCCAGTCTAACCGGATGCAGCTAAATACTAGTATTTTACATGTCGCGACTGCCTATCTGACCTCCAAAACCCAGTTAATGGGTAATATGACGCGATAGGCAAGGTATGCGATGTAATCTATGAGGGATATATCGAACTATCTTGCAGAGGGATCCAAGAAATGACGTAAGCTTTGTTTTCTATAATCCAAGTGAACATTCTATGATAGAAAACTGTCCAATATTCAGCCAAGGAGTTTTTCAGAATATTTTAGAGATAAGATTCTATTAATTAGAAGTATCCTCTATATCACACAGCACGGGAGACGCCTCGGCCGTCGCTGCTGGAGGCGGCATTGTCAACAATGTCTGTACAATCCAATGTTATTGACTGCTAGTAACACTAAGTAGGTATCGTGCAGTGATTCTTATGAATCACATTATAATTCATATGAAGAAATTCTTTATAATTGATTAGATTATTTTACATTTACGTTTAAATAGTTAATTCAATATTATATTACAATTTCCAATAATTATTTGATTGTATTTTGACAAACATTTTATAAATAGGGTAGAACAAAATTGTGGCAGTTAGTCTTGGAAAAGCTAAGAACGTGACTCTGTTCAAAAATATACCATTGGGTTAAAAGTATTCAAGTATTTTATTCGGCCAAACACCAAACATGATACCTGAGGGGCAATTCTCGTAATTTTAAGAACGATCACAGTCTGATCTCAGTCTCAATCTGTCAAAATACCTCTAATTTCCCAAAATTTTTGACAAGTCTGTGACATTGATTGTCGCTGAGATGAGATTGCGACTAGATTTTGAATGTTTTTAAATACGGGAATTGGCCTTCTGTTACTCGCACTGCGACACTAATGACGTATAAAACTGACAGCTTTGAAGGCGGTCCGTGACAGAAGTAGTGCGCTCAACGCATTTTGGGCACCACAATTTTTGTTTATACTGCCATCTCTATAAGCTGCCGGCGTGGGGATTCCGTACTCTGTGGTCTTTATCTTATCAAAGTCTTATCCTTAGATAAGAAAAAAGGAAGTCTGAAAGTGGCACCGGTAACTAAAAAGTTGTGTGGAAATTGGTTGTCATGGTAGGAGCAGGTGATACGGAGGAATGAGGAAAATGTCATGAGAAAAGTTTTGAGTATGAATTTCGATGGCTATATGAGTAGGGGAAGACCAAAGAAACGATGGATGGATTGTGTGAATGATGATATGGTTAGAAAAGTATGGAAGAAAAACACATGTTGCGCCGATCCCAAATGAATTGGTATAAGGGATGATGATGATGAATCTTATCCTTAGATACCCATCACATCTGTGAGTATCACCAAATAAGTAAAAAAGTCTTGTACAAGGAATTGAAACCATTTATATAAATTATTATTCATTGATGCAAAGTAGTAGTTTTCTATGTTGCATTTGAATCATACAAGCCCCAGTAGAGCACTAAAATGCATATGAAATCTGCTAGAACAAAAAAAGCTCCATGCAAGATAGTACTTAAACAGATAAGTTAAGTCATGTGCATTAAAAAGCATATGCAAAATGCGGTCGGGACTTGAGAACGAAAATGTCAACGCAGTGCTCCGACTTTAGGATCTGCAGCGGGTGCAATATTCCAAACTGCGCTCCTCAACGAACATTATTTGAGATAAAATATACCTTATTTTGGAAGACAGTATTGAAATTTAAATAATGAGCTGTTTACAAAGCTGGAGGAAAACATAAAAACTACTTTCTTTTGGATAAATGGCGTAAAAGTTTATTAGATAAAAATTTTCAATCTCTATCAGAATTACTCTTCTTGCCCTTGTCCCAATTTATTTGGGGTTAGCCCAGCACCATCTTCTTCTTCCAGATAAATATCTCGATCAGCTGTCATATTAGTAGGTACCTATTCATTCCTTTTCTAGCCAAGTCATTCTTCACGCAATCCATCGTTATATTGATCTTCTTTTAACTCTTATAGACAGCCACATTCATACACAAAATATTCCGTAAGTCTGTAGATATCATAAATAAGCCTACAAAATCAGTCAGTATGGGTACATGTCTATGATTCTGCGCCAGTCGCTCAAATGAACTGGATGAAATAGGTAACCTATTTCTCTAGAATCTAGAATGACGCAAATAACTTGTAGGTGGTGCGACTACAATTTACGCACCGCGGGCGCTCGAAGACGGGAAACAGAGGTAGGTATTTGTAGTGCTTGGACAAGTCTGTCTTATAATTAACTAGCAACACCTTGCGGTTTCACCTGCATAAATCTCGATTTCGTCGTAATATCAGGATAAAAAGTATCATAAGCTATATGTGTGCCAAATTTCATTCAAATCCGTTCAGTAGTTTTAGTGTGAAAGAGTAACAAACATTCAAACACACTCACAAACTTTCGTTTTTATAATAGTAGTGTGAAGTGTGATTAGAACAAATAGCTTCATAGCTTATAAAAACAGACCTTTAGAAAACAACATTGTTCAGAGCATGTTGTACATCTTTCTACACGACCAGTGGTGTGGGTCTCATATTAATATACGCGCAGACAAAACAACGCCCTGCCTGTGCATGATTCGTTCAGGGTGCTGGTGAGGCAGCCCCGATTCTGTAGCGCAAGTCGACTCGTTTCTAGGCACATCCCTGGTGCACAGGGTGCAGGCTAGCTTCAGCAACATCCTGAGGGCATTCGCGCAGAAGTTCGAATGTTGAACTATTGCTGTATGGTTCACGTACTGAGTAATCGCAGTTAGTAATATATTTACGTGTATGTTTAATTGTATGTGTTAATTTTTTGTACCAAGGCCCCTTGTTGGTCGAAATAAATGTTATTTTTTTATTTAGAAGGTGCTTTTGAAAGTACAGCATTTACAAAATAAATAAAAGAACTAGTAAAAAGAGGCCCATATTTTATCTTTTTCAAATAAGTAACAAAATAAAACGTATCCAGTATACACCACTGAACTTATTTTGTACGTAATAGTATGAATTATTCTACAGACGAATTTTCATAAGCTAAACTGTATAATTTTCTGAATTCAAATAGCATTCAACATAAAATTATGAATCATTTTATAAATTCGGACTGCTCGTAGAATCTAAAATATGCAATTTCATTTCCGATGAGCGTAAAAATGGAAACACAAAACAGACCCAGTTAGTTTCTTAAGAATGTTTAATTGGTCATTTGATACAATGGAAGCTGAGTAGCTTCCACTGTATCGAATGACCAATTAAAATTTCTTTTAATTAAAAAAAATAAAAGCTTACCAACTCGAGTGAGTTGGTAAGCTTTTAATTAGGACAGAGGGTCCTAAACATCTGATAAACTAACTGGAAGTTTGTCGCAAAGTTACCCCACTTGGGGTACATTCGACAGCAAAGTTCAATCCGTGTTCCACTTTTGGTCTTAGCTACAGTTCAAGGAGTTTACAAGTTTATAAAATTATTAATAGTTTGTCTTTTGCAGGAAAGAGTTTGAAAATATGCAAAAGTATAAGACGGTCGCTACTTTGCAGCTTAATTTTGTTGGCACGTAAATTGGTACTTTTTAATTAAATTAAAACTAAACTATCTAAAACAAAACTAAGTTAACGGGTTACTCTTTCATAGGCCTGACTCACAAAACTAAATTAAATATACCTACTCGTACCTATATGTACGCTATACACCGAAAGCATGCTTCGTTACATCGTTTTAGTATTTTTGCGGGGTGATCATCAAATAGTTTAAATACATATATGTCGTGTCGGAAACACGTCATTCGTTTAACTGATCGGGACGCGAGCGCTATCTGGTGGCACTGAAAGAGTCTTGCCTTTTTTTTTGGATGGGAAATCATCTAATCTAATGACTCCTCCCGCTCTGGGTGGAGCGGAAGGGAGTGTCAGACTCTTACTGACTAAAACCCACCCGTGTTCCTTCCTTAGCCCTTTATGTTCCGGGGCAGCGGTAACCCTTTCGGACGATCCCGCTACCCGAAAGAGTCTTGCCTGAGTTCGTGGGAGACTGGGAGTCGACGAGAGCGCGACAGCACGATGTGGAGCTTGGACATTGATTGGACATCGTACGGACAACATGTGCTCAGAAACTGTCCCGCGTTCCGTAGGTAGTTGTGTCGTGTACCTACAGTCACTAGTATGATTAATTTGTTCGTGAAATTATAATTTTATTTGAACTGCAAACGGTTTTTCTATTGCGCAATAACCAATACTACCCACAGTGCGCCCACAGTAATTAAAATATGGCTGATAATAACGAGACACACGTACCTTCTCCGTCACATACAGTAACTCATACCTTCTTCCCATGAGGGTAGGCAGAATCTTCAGAACGCCACCTGTGTTCTTACTAACTGAAATCTTGGAGTTGTATAAGTTACAATAACTTTTTGAAAGGGTTTGATCAATACGCAGCAAGTGCCTACTAAGATACAAAGAAAATATATCTGTTTCAGAATATCGACATATTATTATTATGGTTCCATGTTTTTACACAAATGCCAAAGTCAAATATTTACATTGTAAATCAAACAAGTTTGGGAGAGTATTTTATGATTTGTTTGAGTGAAAGCTTTTTACTTCGGAGCAAATGAAAGAAAGTATTCTGAGTCTATTTGGCCAAAAATCGAAGTCAAAAGGTTTTCAAATTGGAAAAGGTATTTTGTATATTGGAGGATGAATTACTTGTAGCAACGGCATCAATAACAAAAATAAGGATGTTCAACCATAATATTGCTTGGTAAAACTGGTTGTCAGACTTGCGAGCTTCTGACGACCCATAACGATTGTCAAAGATCTACGAATGTCTATGTTAAGATCCATCCACGGTACGATCGACCCTTGCGGCTTTTACTTAGTCTTAAGCCCCCCCTTGACGGACGTAGGTTACTAAATCACCAACCCTGTATAGCCACCATTTTGTGGTAAAAGATGGAGGTGACTTCAATGAAAAACCAAATACAATTTTCATTTGTTTCTTATCAGCCTGTAAAACCTTATCTACAAATTCGTGTCACAGCTTCAAGCAGCTAAAAATTGTTGGTCATTGCCTAATTGAACAAAAACATTTCGAGTTCAGCGGGGGAATTGCGTAACACACTATCAGTAGCAATGGGTTTAATTTTGACAGTTCAACAACATTCATTGCGTTATTTATGTGGTTTAGCAAACATATTTTTCGAACACATGAAGAAATATATTAGCAATATCCTTCAAAATTATTTAGATTGAGATTGATCGTGTGTTACGCAATTAGGGTGCAGATTTGGCAAGATCGATATTGTACCACTCCGTAAGGAATTAATGTATTTGGTTCAGGTTGCCCAACTAAAAACCGTGTAGGTACTGCTACATATAGGTTAGGTAAGTAGGTACTTACATAAACTTATATTAGGCGGGTTAACACCTAGGTTTGACTTGACGTGAGTGAATAACATCTTTCAATACCGAAGTCAAGGTTATTGAAACATAATATAAATGAAGCCTAATATTAGGTATATTCATTTTAAGCGATACTTTCGTCAATAAATTACGCAGGCGAAGCGTTTTATGCGTCACGAAACTCTTATTATTATCGGCACACCTGTTTAAATTCCTTCGTTATTATTTTGTACAAAAAAATGTTATTTACAAAGGCTTTTCATATTATTATATTACGATCATGGATAAGAATAGAGAAGAGATTATTCTGAACTGCATTAGAATACGGGCTGTTTTGAAGTATTCCACCTATTGTAAATGAAATACAAAAATTCCATTTTAATATAATAGAATAATAACCGTTGTCTGGATGCTTACCAAGTTTTCCATTTAAATTGTTTTAGCTACGGTTTTAGCTAACATTACCGTGGTAATATATCGCTACTTAGGTATATTTTAATACCTTCAAAACACAAAAATTGTGCCTATTCGGAATAGGATTAGGTACCATTCCAACATATATTTTCTATACTAATATTATAAAGAGGTAACATTTGTTTGTTTATATGTAGGGGTAATCTCTGGAACTGAAAGTCAGATTCATCTGATAGCCCAATTCTTGAGGAAGAATATTCAATCAAAATCTAAATCAAAAGTCACTTATATAAGTAGTAGAAGTAGTGATAGCGCAGGCAGGTGATGCGATGCGATGAAGTGGATCGGGGAACAAGAAATTTCACACAGACGAAGTCGCGGGCAAAAGCTAGTTTTTAATAAATTAATGTTTCTATTAGGTTAGGAGCTGCCTTGCGAATTTAATGAGGCTTATAAGAAAACGGCTCCTGTTATTAATGGTAGCTCATACATGCAGATACGTGTGTGGATTTTATACCTACAACAGCCTTATTATTTTTACGACATCATGAGCATAGAAAGTAACGTTCTCCCAATTTAGAGTTGCGTCTTATCGTTACGCCTCATCAATGTGTTTCTTCTCAGCTTTGAGGAAACACATGTATATTGTACCGAATTTTCCAAAAACATAACGATTTGATCCGGACCCGTTTGCGTCCAGCCTCCATTAGTACGATCCCTTCCAGAGATAAAAACGTGCTTTGTTTTCCGTCACGTCTCGTTATTTTTTATTCCTCCACTTTTTGAACATTAACCGGGGCATTCCGCAAATATTTCATTATGTAGTCGGCCTATTGAAAAAGAAATTTCTGTTGTAACTGAGATAAAAGGGTTTCGTTTGTTTGAATTTCAAACAAAATTGCGATTAGGTCATGACTGTTCTCTTTATTGTTCATCTGAAGGCAAACAATGTGTTTTTATAACTAAATTATATAAGCCCATTGTTGTATTAATGGTATAACATACCATTCGCAGCTGCGTAGCGCCTAAAAATAAACTGAAACAAAATGTTTGTTAACCTTTTTTACAGTTATTATTAGCGTTGTTTTTCAGCCTGCAAATAGAACCATTGCCTCCCGTTCCTTTGAATGACGCAAGTCAGTCTGCGTGCAACATAATTATTGCTTAGTAAATGTTATGGTTGTAATTATTGATACCTTTAATAAACGAATTATTGACAGGATAGGTAAATGAAAACGATGTACATAGAATATAATTACTTAATTACATAGCTATGTTGAAACGGATTCTTTAAAACAAAATTAAAGGTACTTGCCCTAGAAGAAAAAAACGAAAGGAAATTTAAATTAAGGGAAACGGTAATTAAAGGGAACACAAGGAACAGGCCACTGCTTATTTTCCAAATGATTTAATTACAAGGAGGGATTGTAACCGATGATAACAATCATAATTTGAAAACTTAGATTTCTATAGAGCTACTGAAAGCATACAGCAGTCGACCTCGTATAATAAGGTGAGACACAAACTCGTGTGGAATGCGGAAGGGCTCATTTTTATTTTGCTGCCCAATTATCATGTAGCTAACAATGTTTCATCACGCAAGTCAAAGGTTACGCGTTTTCAAAGCGTGTTTGCCGATATGTTAACAGACTAACAAGTGATTTAAATGTTAAACTAAGTCAGTGCGCGGTCGTAGTTAAGTTAACTAAGTTTACGATAGACTAGACTCACGAGTCAAACTATCACTAGGTTGGTACTCGTATATGAAACTAAGCTACGACAATCTAATCAATCAATCGACAATCTAATCTGCATTCGCGATTTATTTGCCAAAAATGTAAACAAATATGAGTTTATGGAAAAATAACTTTAAATCCTACACTATAAAGTTCAGTTTACGCTTCAACTTCAAATATTTTTATAACTTTTTCAATAGTGCCCGTCACTGAAATGAACTTAATTAGGGTAAAGGCGGGATAGATGCCCCAGTGGGATAGTTGCCTCATTTTCAAAAAACCTAACTTCCCAAACTCGCGACTAAGAAATAATAGTTTAACTAAGAGCCGCAGGCACCCCGCACCTCAGTTAGCCATGGGCCGTCGTGCGGTGAGGACGTGTTTCGCTCGTGTGTGCATTCATCTCCGCGGCGAACTTTACAAAAACGTCAAAGTTTTAAGGGTTAATATTTGCTGTTGTATAACTTTATAATTAGTCATTAATTCCGTTATATTATTTATTACGTCAATAAACTGATTCATCAAGTATGCATCTAGATGTAAATAGTTGCTCTTTTGTTTTTTATTTATTTAAAAAAATACTTGGGCATCTATCCCTATCAAAAAGGATAGTTGCCCTGATTTTTCGAGGTATAGGTGCCCCTAGGGGCATCTATCCCTCCGTACACCATGTATACCCATATGTGGTTTTAGGGTATATTTTGAACATAATTTTGTGTTCTGTTATATTTTTTATGTGTTTACATATATTTGTATTTGGAGTTTTTAGTGATTGTAGCAGAACCATCTAACGAAAATACAAAAGAAAGGAAGGAGTTCGAGCTCGAGTATGTTCTTGGACTACAGAACAATTGCAGTCAGCTTTCGACGAAATGGATAGAAATACCATGGGGATAAACGAAATATCCCGACAGTTACCTATGGTTATTTTATTTGATCTCAAATTATGTAGAATCATATGATTACAATTGAAAAAAAAAATTAAAACTGAAAAATGCTTTTCATTATTAGGCCCATGTTTCTTGGAAACAATTTCTGTTTTAGGAGTAGCTTTTTACTGCTAAAACACCAATTGTCCTCAAAACCTCATAAAAGTTTGGTTGAGTTTTTCGTTTATACAGTATGAAGGGCATCTATCCTTCTTAGTATTGTCATGGTGGGGCAACTACTCATACGGGTAGGCATCTATCCCCAAAAAAGGAGTTCCACGAAAACCAAAAATTTGCAAAATCTGTAATTTGTAGGGCCAAAAATACGAATCACAGTTAAACATAAAGGACTAAACTAGCTAAATTCATAGACATTATTTATATAAAATTGTTATTTTTGTAATTAGGAGGATATTTCAAAAAGTGGGGCATCTATCCCGCCTTTACCCTACTATTAAAAGAACGTTGATATTTGTTTAACTAGAAATAATATTCTGCTGTTTTGATGAATGATTGGATAGTGGAACTAAAACAGACAAATATAAAGTGTGTTACTCACCGAACAATATGAAAATACAGCTGAGCCTGGCCGCCCACATTGTGCCAACTGTCTGTTCACATCATGTGTCCACCGCTAAACACTATCACTGACACAATCACTGCACTCGTTCAAACTTGACATTGTCTGTACATGGTCCGTTCAAAACTGTTTCTTGAGTAAGAGATGCCTCGGCTTTTCTAGTTTGTGATGATTCACGAGTTTTAGTACCTGTTCGAAAAAGAAAATAACTTTTAGATACAAAAGAGGATTACATTTTCTGTCTTCTTATTTGGGTTTCCGAGCGTGACGTAGCATGTAAATAAAAGCATTGTGTTCAATTTAAAAGTACCCAATAAGAAAATCACTGTCTTTTCATATACCTACACGATGCTCTGTCATCCGAATAAGATTTACATTACACAGAGGTACGCTTTCCAACACAGTTTCAGTGTAAATAAATAAACACTTGCCCTGATTCTGTAAAGAGTAGGTGCCAATAAAAAGGTGAAGCGTTCACAAATACTAGGCTTTGATTAAATATTTGTAAGACGTAGATTCCTACAGATGTTTCAGCATGATATTGACCAACCAAGTGACTTTTATATTCTTATTTATTATCTTAGAAGAGGTAAAAATAAGGGGCTCGTGAGGGATGATTTATTTATTTATTTGATTTACACGGCTTAAGAAACCAATTACATAAATCAAAGTATAGGTATACCTATATAATAAGTCCTAAACATAAACTAATAAGAACAATTCAATACTATTATTCTTACAAAAATGTAGGCACATAACCATTAAATTGGCGAAGAGATCGCAGTCCGGGTTGGCCTCCACTATCTTATTTAGTGCTGTCAACACGCGCGGTATAGGAGACGCAGCACGGGCCACAGTCCGACATGAAGGCACGGCTAGTAGTCGATGTTTTCTGCCACAGAGATAATTATGCGGTGTGTAAAGTCGAATTAGCTCATTATGGATGTCAGGAGCATTCGTCATACCCTTCCATACTTTGAGCATAACGCCTACCTGGTCACGTGCCCTTCTGGTCTCCTGCATATGATATCCCACACATCCTAAGAGAAACTTGATAGGGATAGCAACCAAGAGTTCTTCTGTAAAGAAACCGAAGGAATGCTTTTTCAAGAAGAAGTGCATAATTTGCTTCGTGCGGATTCTATACAGAAGAACTTGCTTCTACCTTGGTTCGGACTAGCTTCTAGCTTAGTTTGCTCGTGGCTAAATAATAACAGCCTGACGAGTCGGTCCGTGGTTGGTGACATCCATTACATTTCGAGACTCCTGGAAAGCACGTTAAGGTCTGTACACGGGTGACTATAGCCACACTGTCCTAATGGCAATTCGGCAAGGCCCCAGTTGACTAAAATCGCAAGTTCCATAGTAGATTAGGTTTCTAATTTTGTCGTGCGGCGACAGGTCGCATGCGACGGGTGACTAGAATCGACCGTGAAAATGCTCAGTCGCAAGCGATCACCCGCCGCATGAAGATCGGCAAAAAGTCGTTGAAGCAAAATTAACTAATCACCTGCGATTTTTATCGACCTGTGCTGGGGTGGCGATTCGGCTTGTGAGTCGAGCCAGAAGCCCGAAAGTCTGAAAACCAGTCTTACTAAGGGCCATCGTATTACCCAGTAACTGGGTTTTGGAGGTCGGATAGGCGGTCGCTCCATGTGAAATACTGGTATTCAGCTGCATCCGATGAGTCTGGAAGCCGGCCCCAATATGGTTGGGAAAAGGCTAGGCAAAAAAAAAGGAAAAAATAGTTCATCGGCTCAGTTTCTCAAAGAATTTATTTCAAAATTTTGACTTTCAGACAGCTTATAGAAAACACTTTTATTTGCCGCGTTAAACAGGACACTGTGATAAACAATATCGTATTTAATATTGTGCTAAAGAAAAGTGCATTTAAACGTGAATTAATTGATATGAAAAACGGATGATCAATTTATTCTCTGGACTTCGATATGGTGACACATACACGTAAATAATTTTTGAATTAATGAGATTTTATTAATTTTCAATATGAGTGTCTTTAATTAGCTTAATTTGAGTAAATTCGGGGATATTTTGGGTATACCGGAATAACTCACCAAATAAATGTCCAATATTCCAAATTTTGTTTTCAAAAGGGTGAACACCTACTTACATAAAAAAATAAGGTGGTAAAAGTTAGCCAATTGTTTTAAAAATACATTTAAAATGATCAAATTGTAGTAGGAGTTTAAAAACATAAAATAAAAATCGAGATATTCCACTCAGAGCACTGATTTGAACCGCACATGGACGAACCGCACCTGAGCACTTCCACTAACCGCACTGAAACAAAATTTTGTAACGTGCGGTTCGGTGGATCATTTTAATAATCAGTATTGAAAGAGTTATGAGGATATTTCCTTTGTTTAATAATTTTTGTTATAATTTTTTTCATACTAGAGGCCAATTCGATTAAGTGTCGTGTTGCCCTTTCTTGATTTTTATATTGTTGTTACATTTTTTAAATTAATTCTTGCAACTTGGGCTCATTATTATTTGGTATTTTTTAAGTAACAGTGATCTTATTGTTTTGTTAACTTAGTTTGTAGTGTAATACTAACATAGTTTTAAGACCTTTTAACTAACAATTATTATGGATGTACTAATACTAGTGTTAACAAATTGGATTTTAGGATCTGAAAAATAAATAAATGAATGAATTCCCGTATTTTTAAGAACGGTCGCATTCTAATCTTATACCCGGAACAGATTGGTCAAACGTAACATAAATCCGCCGTCCATACTTAAGCAATGCAAGATGAAATGTAACACGCTAATTTGTTTCAATATGTTTTACGTTCCACCAATTTGTACAGATAGCGCCATCCACGAAGATGCGCTCCACTCTTCTTCCTAATTGCTTACAGGGTAATTAGTGTGTATCAAAAAACTAAAACAGTAGCGGAATTAACTAGCGATAACCACTGGCGATTAGTAAGAAGAGTGGGGCGCGTCTTCGTGGATGGCACTATCTATACCGAGTAATAGTCTCAATCTGTCAAAATACCTCTAGTTAACCTACATTTTTAAAAGTTATTGACATTGATCGTCGCTGAGATGAGATTGCGATTAGATTTTGAACGTTTATACCAACAGAATTGGCCTTTTTACTCGAAGCTTTACAACTACAAAATATTATGTTAGTCAAAGTCTAATAATTTATTTCAAATAGGCACATAAAAGGCACTTTTGAACATAAACATTATATATTATAGTATTTATCTGTATTTATAACCTATTTATGTATTTGTGTACCTAGTTTTAATAGTTCCTTTTATCCTTGTTACTCTCGACTACAGCACTTGCCATCTTCACCACCCTTAGTTGACTGGTAGAAAATGCCTAAGGCATTAAGTCCGCCTTTGTACCTTTTTTGTATGCGAAAAGTTTCAATAGGTAAATAATATTTACAAAAAACATAATTGATTCTAGTTGCCCTTTCCAAAAGGTAGTTTTATGGAGAAGAATGGGCAAGAAACTCCACCGTTACTCTTTTATGATATTTGTATAATTATATGTGAAAAAGGTGCAATTAGAATAAAATTACTATTCCACAATCAATAAAAAGAATTAAAAATAAAGCAATCACAAGTAAATTATGTGATAGATACACGGTGCTCATATATTTACAAATATTGTAAAAGTATGTAGTATAAATTCTAAAATTTTAATAAGTAATCATTTTTTATTTAGTTACCATGTGTAAATTGGTACAGAATAAAAGCTTTCGAATAAAGATGAGTTATTCTGATCTGATCCCCTGAACCCATCCCATCCACCCCCCCCCCTCCTCCATCCCCTGCTAGTTCGTCTTCTGTTTTATACCGTATTTACACATTCACGCGAATCGCGAGGCGAATGGCGAGGCGAATAACGAACACGCATATGTAAACAGTACGTTCGCTATTCGCCTCGTGCTTCGGCTCGCGATATGTTCGTGTGCGAATGTCAAAATATTCCGGCCCGCGAATGTGTGAACAGTAGTTCGCGACGGCACTCGTACACGAATGTTTCGTCGAATATTTCGTAGAGTGACGAGGCGAATGGCGAACACGAATGTGTAAATGCGGTATTAAACTTTGTCTTATCCACTATAAGCTTTCTCATTCCGGTCTGATCCGGTTTTTCTTGGCACTAACAAAGATACTTTCAAGAATTTACCCAGAACAAAACTGGGCCGACAGGTTGAGTCGCTAGGTGGCTCCCCACGTTCCACACTAGATAGAGATACGACAAGGCGGGATTGCGGTTTGCAGTTGCCTGCAGGCGGCCCAAATGCATTCGTTACAGCGGTTGTACTAGTCCCCGGAAGAGGCTAACTTCCAACTAACTAAATCTTCTACCTAACTGAAATTGTAAACTAAACTTTAGCACGCACTTGTTTGTAGTAGGTACGTCAGCGTTACCTATAAGAACGTAAAGTACTGTTACGAGCTTGGGGTTCGTGACAATAAAAACTGCCGATTTAATAACCAAAAATAAACACTTTAATTAACAACACCAATAAAAACACAAACACACTAATTATAAAACACAATCGCACTACTGATCACTCTTAAGTCGCACTTGAAGATCGCTTCGAATGTTATCGCTTGTATCGCAGAACCAATACTGACCCAGTCGCGGGCCATGCCGGCCTTATATAGGGCCTCAGATAGTTCCAGAACTTTCTACTGTAGAAACATCTAGAATGTTCGAGTACATACCGGTCCCGACTGACCCGATGTCGATAGTTCTAGAATGTTCTAGTATCGAACGTTCTGGAAGCATCTCGACCTACTAGTTCTGCTACTCGATACTAGATGGCGCTAGTGGTAGCTTATGTCAGGCATTAATTGTGGCGCGTAACACTGCCCCCTCCTAAGACATGCTCGTCCCGAGCATTATCGGCCCCGTAATAACGCGCCAGTCGATCCACATGGACGATCTTAGGAGTACCTCTTGCACCTTTCTGTATCCGGTAGGTTACGTCATTGATCTTTGTCACAATCCGGTACGGTCCGTCCCATTTAGCTTGAAGCTTAGGAGATTTCCCTTTGCTGCGGACTGGATTGTGCAACCACACTAGTGAACCTTCGTCAAACCCTTTATTGTTCATTTTGCGGTCATAACGGGTTTTCATCTTTTCAGACATTTGCTGGCCTGATTGTCTGACGTGCTCATAAATGTCATTCATTTTGTTCCGCAAGTCATTCGCATAATCGGTTATACTGCGTGGGGCATCAGGTGGTATTCCGGTGATCAGGTCTGCAGGCAGCCGTAATTCCCTTCCAAAGTTTGCGAAAGCTGGTGTCACCAATGTACTTTCGTGAACAGCACTTCTATATGACAACAAAAACGGTTGTATGTGCTTGTCCCAATCTCGTTGCCGATTTTCCACAACTTTTGCCAGGTATCTCTCCAATGTCTGATTAAATCGTTCCACCATTCCATCCGATTGTGGGTGGTAAGAAGTTGTTCTCGTTTTATGAGTACCCATGACTCGGCAAGTTTCCTGGAATATTTGGGACTCAAAATTCCTTCCCTGATCGCTGTGAATCTCCAAGGGCACTCCAAAACGGCAGAAGACTTCATGAACCAGTTTATCTGCAACTGTTGAAGCTTCTTGGTTTGGAATGGCGAAGACTTCCGGCCACTTAGTGAAGTAATCCATTACAACCATGAAGTACTTGTTACCACTTTCACTTACCGGAAACGGCCCCGCAACGTCAAGGGCTATCCTCTCCCATGGTGCACCAACATTGTACAATTTCAATGCACCTCTACTACGAGTCTGAGGTCCCTTTACAGCTGCACAACTTGTACATTTGCGACACCAGTCCTCGACATCATCCCGACAGTGGACCCAGTAAAACCGTTCTCGTATCTTCAGTAGAGTCCGTTTTACTCCCAGATGACCTCCTGAACAACCATTATGGTACAGCTGTAGAACATCCGGTACTTGAGCTTTAGGGACAACCATTTGTAAATGACAGCTGTCCCCCCGAGCATTTTCCCATTTACGGCACAGGACTCCATCCTGAATCACCAAGCTGTCCCATTGGGCCCAATAGCTTTTTGTGATCGAACTCATCGCTGAGACGTCGCTCCACCTGGGTTTAGGAGCTCTGGCCTTCATCCACTCCAGAATCGGCTTGATGTCCGAATCTTCCTGTTGTGCACGTTGTAGGCGATCCTTCCACTCGTTGCTGAGGTCTGTCTTGAGCATCCTCACAGGTACCACTTCCTTACCCTGGTGCCTAGAATAATGCTTGCAGTCTTCAGGACAAGGTCTTCTTGACGATGCATCTGCGTTGCCACGAGATTTCCCGTCATGGGTTTGTGTGATCGAAATCCTCGGGGCTCTTTGAACATCAGCCAGCACTCGCCCCACAGTCCTGGCTATTACTCGTTTTCCCTGCTGCTGCTGGGCGGTGCTGTTAGCCGCACTGCCCTCTGGAGATCGGCCGTCTTCTCTTTCTGCAGTTCGCTTAGGGCAACTGGATCGAAGGTGGCCCCTTTCCCCACAGCCGTAGCACCTAGGGCTGTAGCCTTTATTGCGGTCGCGAACTGTAGCCGCTGCAACTTCTCTGACGCGATGGGAACGATGATCCTGCCGCACAGCTTCCACCTCGAGTGCATGGGCCAAGGCGTCCTTAAGCGTCCCGTGGTGACCGAGCCTCACAGCAGCTCTAACTTCAAGGTCGCGGATGCCATCGATGAATACCTGCACCAGGTTCCCATGAATAAGCGCAGGTACAGACTGGTATGCTTTCCGAACCAGCTTCTCCACTTCAAGGGCCCACTGCTGCAGGTTTTCATTACTGCGTTGCACGCGATCCTTTAGCTGCGCACGAAACACGTGTTCCAGGTGAGCGTCGCCATACCGAGCATCCAATGCCTCAAGGAGCTGCTCGTAAGTCACTTCCTTACCGAGAGCTTCCAGGACAGTTAAGGCCTGGTCACGCAGGCCTAGGGTGAGGGCAGTCATGGCCTGACTTTCATTCCACCCGTTCGCCTTCATGACAGCCTCAAACTGGATTTTATAGGCGGACCAGGAAGAAGTTCCGTCGAACGGTGGCACTTTGAACCCACGTAGCGTAGGTGTTGTAGCTACGGGAGCTGCGATTCCATCCTCAAGTTTAAGGCAATTCAGGGTTTTCTTCACGTCAGCCATCACGTTGTCAACCCGATTATTCACTTGGTCGATTCGGGTTTCAGCTTCCAACAGGCGGTTGTCATGTTGGGCAACCTTATCCTTCACCTCCTTCATGTCTTTCCCGAAGGTAGCGTGAAGGTCCTTCATAAGGAGCATCTGTTCTTCCTGGCGGCGGGCCTGTTCCTCCTTATCACGCTGGAGCTGTTCTTCCAGCCGACGAGCCTGTTCCTCCTGACGGCGGGCCTGTTCCTCCTTGTCCCGCTGAAGCTGTTCTTCCAGCCGACGAGCCTGTTCCTCCTGACGGCGGGCCTGTTCCTCCTGACGGCGGGCCTGTTCCTCCTGACGGCGGGCCTGTTCCTCCTTATCGCGCTGGAGCTGCTCTTCCAGCCGACGAGCCTGTTCCTCCTGTCGGCGAGCCTGCTCCTGCAGCATCATCATCAGAGCAGCCAAATCTGGTGCTGATGATGCTGGAGCAGCTGCGGACGGGCCGGCCTCCGTGGTCGGCAGCTGGCCCTCCGACATCTGTGGCGTAGCTCCACCAAAACGTCTCTGGTCCGTTTCCTGTTGGCGTTGACTCCGGGTACGTATACCCTCCGTGTCGTCTTTGGTTAAAATCGGCATGATTTTAATCCTTGCTTCTGACACCAATTGTTACGAGCTTGGGGTTCGTGACAATAAAAACTGCCGATTTAATAACCAAAAATAAACACTTTAATTAACAACACCAATAAAAACACAAACACACTAATTATAAAACACAATCGCACTACTGATCACTCTTAAGTCGCACTTGAAGATCGCTTCGAATGTTATCGCTTGTATCGCAGAACCAATACTGACCCAGTCGCGGGCCATGCCGGCCTTATATAGGGCCTCAGATAGTTCCAGAACTTTCTACTGTAGAAACATCTAGAATGTTCGAGTACATACCGGTCCCGACTGACCCGATGTCGATAGTTCTAGAATGTTCTAGTATCGAACGTTCTGGAAGCATCTCGACCTACTAGTTCTGCTACTCGATACTAGATGGCGCTAGTGGTAGCTTATGTCAGGCATTAATTGTGGCGCGTAACAGTACGTTCTTATAGGTAACGCTGTTCATTTTTTACTGTTCCGTTTCTTCTTGTCTGTACATGTGTATACCTACATAAATCCAATTTTTTACTATATATATACATAACATACATAATCAGCCTATAATGTTCCCACTGCTGGGACACAGGCTTCCTCTCTGTGGCAGGGAGTATTATAATATAAGGTGTTAAAAAATTAACCTTACAAACTTTAAGAGGTGCTTTAGACCATCGAACTGAACAACTTTCACTATGGGACCAACTCTGAAATCACGAAAAAAAAATCTGCTGTTTCATACATTTTGGTCAAGTAGGTATTGAACTTTTGTATGAAAGATTTTTGTTTCATGATTTCAGAGCTGGTTCCATAGTGAAAGTTGACTTTATGACATACAGTCGTGATCTGTTTTCGCCAGTCAAGACAAGTGTCGACATACAAACCAATATTCTTAACATCAGAGCTAAACGGGATGACTGAGTTGTCTAAGATTACAGGTGGCACAGTTAAGCCATTCAGCTTCCTCATGCTGTAGGGGCTGCCTACCCAGGAATCGAATCAAGGACTTCAAGCTCAGCAGTAGCGCTTGCGACCACTAGCCCAAGGAGGCAGTATTATTAATAATAAAGTTATTTAAAAAGGTATCTATTAATATCAGTTGATGAGTAAATACAGAAGAAAGAAAGAAAACTTGGTTGTCTGTCTTATTGAATTATATATAATTATTATATTCCTTCTTTGAAAAGCCGGGTTTTTAAAATGGCGACAGACTTGTGGGTGTATAACATAATATAATATTACCATTACTTTCCACATAATATATTGATATTATGTGGAAAGTAATGGAAATATTATATTATTTTTAATTGTTTTGCTAAGACACTTTTAACTTTTCCTACTTTCATTTTCCATTCCCCTCGAAATAACTGTCAAAATTTCCATCGAGTTCGTCAAGAAAATATAATAAAATGGAACTAACTCAGCGGATTATTGTGCTTTGATCCCCGCGGTGACCACGCGCCGTAAACTTGAACGTCGTAACATAAAATTTAAACAATAAAACTGGAATAATCCATAAAGTGAGCTTTATTTCTACGACAAGAGTACTTATTTTATATTGAGACAAGGTAGAATTATATTTGTACTGTTTGTAGGCAACTTTTAAATTCTAAAGGTATTTGGTTTTTTATTTCGAGGGGATGTACACTATGTTAAAATCAACGACAAAAGTGATAAAGATGGCATTTAAAAGATTACTTTGATTTATTTTAAAATAAGGAAATTATACTTAGCGGTGGTGGCCCAGTGGTAACGGTCCCGACTTACGAGTTGTAGGTCGTGTGTTTACTTTGTGTAAATATTTTCATCATCACTCGCTGCTTTCAAATGGTGATGGAAAACATCGTGAGGAAACTGGCATGTCCTAGAACCAAAAATTTGAAATCATGTGACATCTACCAACCCGCACTGGGCTCGCGTGCTGGATTACGGCCCACTCCCTAGCACCAAGAGGAGGTCTGTGTCCCAGTAGTGGAAACATTATAGGCTGATTATGCAGTAAATTGTTAGTGTTATGAAGATACTTTTCAACCAAAAGTAATCGATCCTCTAGCTAGAATTTTGGAGGTTAAAGTTCAGCAGAGCACGCTTAGGTACAGATTGATAATAAATACTAAATCAAGTGATCTGATGTAAGCTAATTATTATAGAGAAGTAAAATTGTTTGTTTGTATGTTTGTAAAAGGTGGGATTACCTTTTACATTTCATCTAAAGTAGGTTGCCAAGGCTCACATAAGGCTTGCACTGTTCAAAAGTTTTCACATCTAATGAAGAGACAAGCCCCCAACTCTACACAGTCTAAGTCTACAGACCTTGCATCTACCCTAGAGGTTTTATTTTATATTCAGACCTGCACCTGCATTACGGGGGTTGGAGGGTGAAAGTTACAGATTTTTTTTGTACATGTATTCAAATCCTAGCTTGCATACCAAATTTCAGATTTCAAGAACTTCGAGAAGTGCCCTAGAGGCTTTGATGATTGAGTGAGTGAGTCAATTATGAAATTGACGTATTTTAGGTATCAATAAAATCCAAAGTATAAAAGCTACACAAATTAAACTTGGTGTGTTTTATAAATCTGCTAATTACATTTTATTCTGAGAGTTTGAGCTCTAAAAAATTATCCATGCTGAAGTTATGAGAGTTTTAAAATACGACGAAACACGTTGAGAAAAGGTAGGTAGGTAGTGCTTTTTGTTTTTGACTTGTCTTGGCGTGGGTACTACCACGACGTCAGATCTTTGGAAGTACTGTGGGGTAATTGCGTAACACACTAAAAGTAGCAGTGGCTTTTATTTTGACAGTTCAACAACATTCATTGCGTTAGTTATGTTGTTGAGCAGACAAATTTTTCGAACATACGAAGCAATAGATTAGCAATATCCTTCAAAATCATTCAGACTGTGGATAATCTTGTGTTTCACAATTTGGGTGTAGATACGATTAGATCGCTGATAGACTGCTACATTATTTTCGATTAACACGCGAGTGAAGTCGTGGGCAGAAGCTAGTATTTTATACACTGTGTAAATAAGTATATTCAGTTTACAAACTATTTATTTTTCATCCACACTTCTCGCGAACTGCTCTTTGTTAGAAAGTAGCTCACGGTAACTGACATTGTATATTTTCCCACTAGATACTCTTTGTGGCAGGATTTGTAAAATAAATGGATTTAGGCGTTAGGCAGATATCACAAAAGGCGGCGCGGATGCAGCGCCAATGTAGTACAGGTAGACCTTTGGCTTTAATTTTAATTAAAATCGAGTAAAGTCTATTCGATGTAAATTAAAATCGCTTTTATACATTTTTCCTGGAATTTAATACCTAGGTACGGTACATGGTTTGCTATGATTTGAAAAAAGTAATACAATTTTATTAATGTTCCACAAACGATAGGACACTTAATATCGTGTCCTGCGTGTCCTGTCAGGCGCACGTTACAGGAACTGGTGGACGCTGGTGATGGCGCCAAACAAGCAGCCGAATTCTGGACCGAGTCCATTTAGATTGCTATCGACACGCTAAGAAGAAGAATTTACCGACAACCTTTTAGCGACGTAAGTACCGACTGACATTTAAATACTTACTATATTCATACAGTATATGTCCCGAATCTTGATATTTTGGTAATAAATTCGTTTACATTAGATTAGGATTAGACCGACGAGATCTTCCAAGAATATCTTTATCCATATTATCTTTAGTCATTGAGCTAAGAAATCAAATAACAATATTGGTTCATCAAAAATAGTGACGTTTTCTTGCCTCTGGTAACACTGAAAGCCTACCAACCACGATATCTATGCTACCAACATATCAGAGAAATTCATAACCCTTCTTTTCTGCCGCAGCGGATCAATAAATATAAATTATAACCGCAAATAACGCTATCCTTTTACTCTTTAAATAAAATAATCGATTATCCAATAACCGTGGCCGTTTAAGTCCAAACAATTAGTTCTCTCGGTTAGTGACGTAGTTAGTTAAGTGCGGAGTAAGACCTGCACAAGACATGGACACAGAGTAAAGAGGTACAGAAGGTTGGCTCCAAAGAATGGGCAAAAATGCACGCACACAGACGCGCGTCTGGCGTTCGATACGGTTTGGCGTTTCATACATCGTACGCTTGTGTCTATGTGTATATTTTACTGCTTTATTTTTTAATCCTGTAGTGGGATTTATAGATGTCAGTAGGTGTGTCCGTGGCATTTCAGCGGGCAATTTCAGAATACCAGTGCTGCAGTATTTATATTTTAAATATCGCAGCTCTATGTTGAGATAGGTGTTTTTCGGTCTCACACGGGTCTCTTTTTTCTGTTGTTTCATTTGTTTTTGTAATGTAATTTTGTTAGTTCTAAATGCTCCTTTTTTACAGTTTGTAGGTATTTCCTGTACGTGTCCCAAATAAAATATTTTTCTTTATATAATGTGCGTACGCCTATTTTAGCCCGGTGAATGGAGTCGACCTTCCGAGTCTTTCTATCTTGTGCCCAAGTCTTGTGAGATGGGTCAGCGGCGAGATGTGGTAGGTTTAACTCGAGATGTTCCTCGAAAAGGTTTACGACTAGTTGAAAATCCACTTTAAAGCCTAAACTTCTTGCAAAACAATTGTGCACGAGGGCTTGTTTTGAAGATACGAAGTTAGTAAGATGTTTTGTAGTAGTAGTCATTGTAGTGGATGATTCTGATTGTTTATCATTTAAAGTACACACTATGTAGGCAAGGTTGCAATGGGGTAAGTAGACACACTTATGATTCACGCTGAAGTCAACGCTATCAAAAGCATAATGTTGAAAAAAGCGTTGATTTGCCGCAGAATGTACAAATCATGCTGCCTGCTCGCATGCCGAAAATCCATCGTCTAAACGAGGCTCAAAAAGTAAATTATGCCTTACCTAAAAAATAAAAAGGCAATATAACAAGCTACACATGTTTTTCATAAATTGACCGTATTTGTGTCGTGTTTGCCATGTTTCTTCCATAAATAACATACGGTAAGAGCTAGATATCTGATATTTGCCTAGAATCAATACGGTTACACACGCAACATACATATATACATATATTTAGTAATAAATAATACGAGTACAGGTAACAAAAAAGTAAAGTAACCAGACAGCTAACTAAAACTCTTTTTTATTTAAGTCATGTTGCGTGTGCACGTAGTTGAATCATTAACAATGTTCGTGATAATATTTATTACCCCACGCAATAATAATGAATTTTATTGTCAATGTAGTGCAAAGATGTAAACTTGGCTAAAATGTCTTTTGCTGACTATACAAGACTATAACAGTAGCATAATCAGCCTATAATGTTCCCACTGCTGGGACACAGGCCTCCTCTCGGTGAGAGGGAATAGGCTGTAATCTACCATGCGGGCCCAGTGTGGGTTCGTAGATGTCACATGTCCTCGATTTTATTGGTTCTAGGACATGCCGGTTTCATCACGATGTTTTACTTCACAGTTTTTGAGAGCAGTGGTGATGAAATAATTTACACTAAGTAAAGCGCCTGTCTGGGTTCGAAACTACGACCTCTCGTAAGTCGCGGCCGTTACCACTGGGCCACCACTGCTCTCCTGTACTCATTGTAACAGTGAACGTGAAGAATTTGGGGAGTATATTATATTTTAAGTAGGTACATATTTGCCGATCGTCAAGTATTTTTATCATGCTTGTTCGATATCCGTGGTTTTTATGCAGCCAAAGTGATGTCAGATATTTTCACTCACAGCATAAGTACTTCGTTTTGAGTGAAAATATCTGAAATTCACACATGTCCGTTATACATATTTTGAAGCCGATGCAGCATCCTATATTTTGGCATCGCTTGTCTCTCCAGATAGTTTTGAGTTCTCTCGCTGTCACATATTTGTGCTGCCACTTGTATATGCCATCCACGAATTATCACATATATTTGCCGTCATATATTAATAGATGAATCATGAAATGAGATGATATTGCCGAGCTGTCCTATAGTAATATACTAAAAACTCCTGACTGTACTGTAATGACGATTACAGGCCGTTTACGAAGGACTTCACTATTAGGTTTAAGTAAGACAGTACACACAACATACAGACACACACTCGCAGTAGTGAGAATAAGTTAATATCTACCTTAAAGAGGGGTTGTTGGAAAAGTTATAACAACCGCACGTGTCGATAGATTAGGTTAAGCTACGCTTGACGCGGTTGGTCCGTGGGTGGGTGACCATCTTTACATACCTAGACCCCTCCGGGCCTCGGAAAGCACGTTAAGACTTTGGTCCCGGATGTCATTTGTGGATCTTTGACATGCGTTACGGGTAGTCAGAAGCCCGAAAGTCTGACAACTAGTCTTACCAAGGGGTATCGTGTTACCCAGTAACTGGGTTGTGAAGGTCAGATAGGCAGTCGCTCCATATAAAATACTGATGTTCACCTGCGATCGGTCAGACTGGAAGCCGACCCCAACTACATATGTTGGGAAAAGGCTAGGCAGTTTAAAGTAATATCTACATTGAGCAAAGTGAACATAAAGATTAGGAAGTTAGTATATTATATCCCAAGTCCATATATTTTGACGATTGTCAACTGTTTATCCAAGCGTTTACCGACTAGATCTAAATCGGTTGCCAGGTATTTCTACATAGCAACAATATGGACGTATCTGGTTCAAATGTGCGCTTCAATAATTCTCTTGTCACGCAGATGTCCGGAGCATTCGATTTATCAAGCCAAAGGAGGTTGCAAAACAAGCCGGGTGTCTGAGGAGTAATTGTATTCCTTTTGTTTCTGAAGCTTTCGTGTGCAACGGAATAGATAAGTACTGTAGTGGCAATTACTGGCTGTTTATAAAGTACTTCAATACTATGTTTGATAAGTAATACCTACATTGTTGAATGAACCTTTTTGCTCATAAAATGCCTGGCAAACATGTTTTCAAGCCTCAATTTATGCCACACAAGCCGTGTACCCGATGGGATTTCGCAAAAATAAAGAACTTCCATACAAACTTTAACCCCTTTGTGAAACTTTCTTGCAAAAATCCCTCCTTACCTTCGTTATAACCCTTGTACAGAATTTCATGATTTTACCCCGCGGTTTAGACTGTGCGTTGTCTGTCAAGATAATGAAATGGCTATAACACTCCAAATTGGCGGGTTATAGCCGTATCATACAACTGTCAAAGAATGATAATGACAGTTGTGATTTGATTATACCTACGGACAAATTAAGTTGGGACTCAATTTGCTAAAATTTATTTGAGTTTACATACTTTTAAGCAGTCCATTATGAAAGTACCATTGCCTCTACATCTGAGACGGCAGTCCTACCACACGTCGATTTCCTAATTCGCTGGCCCAAAGCATGTAATTGTTAATATTTTATTGTACCTACTGCTTATATTTATTAAGTTATTTATGTGTTATTATTACTTTTATATTTTTTGTTAGCCTATATTGTGTCCCACTGCTGAGCAATGGCTCCCCTGTTTTTGTGCGATTCCTGGCCATGTTGATGTGTGTTACTATGTGTTATAAATGTATCTTTTGTAAGTTGGATGTTACCCGGACAATAAACGATTTCATTTCATTCCATTTAGAGCTGGTTTTTCTAAGTTGATCATTAACCAAAACCCGAGCCTTTACGCTCTAATCTAGCGTTACCGTATATCTATTAAACCATCAGAAGATACAAGAGGATTCAATCTGAAGATAATTATAAAACGCAGCTAGTGCAGCGTCGGCGAAAACAAGTGAGTTATCAGAATAATCTCTAAAGCCTAATTGCGGTGGGTTCTTCCTTCGTTAAGAATTGGATTACAACCCAGCACTAGAAAATTAAATTCACGTATAAACTTACGATCGTATTAGTCTATCTCGTTGTAGGAACTGAAATGTTTTATCTCTGCAAATAAGAGTGTAATAGGATTTCCGAGAAATGCACAGAAGACTGGTTAAAAGGAAAATCCTACAATCAAATTACCGTTTTTTAACATGAAAATATGTAATATTTATTCCGGAATTTCTATTAAAGAGTATATATTACTACATCAAAGATTGTAGACACATTAAAAGCTTTGAGACGGCGTAATGAAGGGTAGTGTTTACTTCACTGTGTATTTTATACGTGGGTAAAAACCACCTGCTAAATAATTTCGTCGCTTTCTACAAATTTTCAATTGGACAGTTGGCTTCTTAATGCGCGGTCGGGGGACACTGGCTACGTTGAACATACATAATACGTACGTACATTAGGTACTTAGCTCCACCCTCGCTCCATTCATTTACAAATCTCACTTGGAGTGAACACTATTTTTAAATAGGTAACTTGGTTTAGCTCAGAGTTTAAACAATTTCGCTCGTGTTCCGTTCTATTTTCATTTCAGTTTTTATTCACAGTCTCTCCGGACGACGTTATTTAGAAACTACTTACTTTAAAAGCTTGTACGTTTGTATGTTATACCTAGTTGAAGAGGCAAGTCCTAGTATGAAAAGGATCTCTTTTAGACCAGAAGTGTCCACACTCCACAGTATAAAATATACCAGTATTTTCCTAATTGATCGTTAAACTCCACTAGAGATACTATATCTCGCTTTAAGACAACTGTCTTGACGATAATATATACACAGTTTAAGGAAATTGATTTATTTTGATTGAAAGACGCAGAAATTAAAGGTATAACCGACATTGAATGTTTACACTATTTCATGGTTCACTTATGTCTTTCATACATACATAGGTACTGTATACAGACATAAACTCGCGCCTTCTTTCCATGTAGATAAGTATGTAGAAACTACAGAAAGCCACTACCGGCTTTCCGCCCATTATGTCTTTCAGTTTGGTTAATTAACCACCAAGTTGAAATAATCAAACTGAAATGCGTCAGTGAACCGTAATCACCGTAACCGAGCCCTAATCAATGGTCCTGAGATATTCACCACATTAACAAAGGAGGCGAATATACAGCAATATAATGTTATTATTTTCCTGTAACAATTGTTTTTGGTACCGTCAAAGTGAAGTGACGATAAAAGGACACTCCGTAGTCGCGCTACAAAGCGGCGAAGTAAAATAAAGTAATAGCCAGGCAATGTCGTCATCATAATTCTGACTGTCAATCTCATTTCTTTTGTGATATATTTTTTAATATTAAAAACCGGTGAGGTGTTAGTTGAACCTACTTGTTTTAGGACTTAATTTCCATCGCCAGATAACTTTTATTCAAGGAATTGACGTTTGGCAGTTTTTGTATGAAATAACTGTCAACATTTCAAAATTATAGCTCGAATAAAATTATTATCAGATGATTGAAAAATTTTCCCAGTGTTATAATTCGTTTTTCGCACTTTCTATTACAAATCGCGTAAGAAAGTAAGTTTAGCAAGCTGTAGACTTTTATTTTTAAGGAATCTTTAGGATAATAATTTAGTCTAATCTTCACCTATCCTTATCCGTTCAATGGGTTGCGCTAAGGTAGCTCGCGAAATTTAAATTTTCTTACGTTTTTTGCAATTTGCAGGTCAGTGTCAGGTCGTATGTTGATTAAAATATGATTCGCGATCGTAACAAATATAGCATTACAGAATTAGAATCAGCAATACAACTCTTTAAGTTAGAATTAGCCTCGAATGTCATGATTTCATGAAATAGTCAAATTAGTCATTTACTTGGGTAATAATTATGAGCTTAGAGAGATGTATTGATGATTTTTATGATTATAAGGCGGGCCTAAGAAATGCTGGCGTGACGATTTAGACTCATTCCTAACCGACTGGACGGAGAAGGCACAGCACAAGGAAATGTGGAAGAAAATGGGGGGAGGCCTTTGCCCAGCAGTGGCACAGTAACGGAAAAAATAATACTATAAATAAATATTTTTTTACGGCCGCAATTCATATTTAGATCAATAAACAACCTGGTAGGTACTGACCTGCAAATTGTAAAAAACGTAAGAAAAAGTTGATTTCGTATTATTTACCCTGACGCTTCGCCACTACACTCAAACTGATAAGGTACAGTCAGTTATAGCGATTAGCTGACCCACCTTTGCATAAATGGTTGAGATTTTTTAGAATACGAATCGATAAAATGTTATAATTATTTTATATTTTATTTACTTTGCTCATATAAATAAAATACAGAAGAATTATAAAATTTTATCTGTTCGTTTTCTAAAAAATCTCAACCATTTATGCAAAGGTGGGTCAGCTAATTGCTATAACTGACTGTACTCTTTTCTGAATCCCCACTCCGCGGAAACATTGATGACGCGTGGTGATCAATGCTCGTGTCTTCTCTGTATGAGAAGAGACCTTTGCTCTGCAGTGGGACCATGATAGACTGATATTATTTTACTCCAATAAATATCAACAGTAATAAAAACTTATAATAAATATACATAGGTACCTTACATTTAATCTACCTGTTAATAATAGGTAGGTAGGTATGTAATTTAATTAATAGAACTCAATTTATGTTCGCAGAATATCAGCTCCCTTTCATGATGGCAAATTAATGAGAGTGACTGAGTATTGGAGATGGAAAATACGACTAGTTAATGTTAGGAAATAAGATAGTTCTCATGTTGGTAATAATTATGTTGCTTTGACGAACTAATGTAACGAGGGGCTAGTGGTTAAGTGGCTTCCTTGATGAACTTATTTGTACCTATAGGTCAGCAACCATTAGGTTCGTAAGCATGTATAACAGTTATTAGTTGTGAGTTAGGTAGACGGATCCTTACTTCTGGTAAGGACAAAAAGGCTATCATATCACTTGGTTTTAATAGGTTTTTAAATTTTATTTATCCTTTTGATAGATTCTTATTTTGCAAATGTGGGGACTTTGTAGGCCTTGTAGACTTTAGATCTGTAGACCATTTTTTATTTTATCATGTACCTGGTAATTGTTGACAGGCTTACGCTGTCCTTCCATGCCTACTGTAATTTGAAAACATTGTAAAAGCCAATTACTTTTAAAAGTAACCGTGGAGTTTCTTGCCGGTTCTTCTCCATAGGAAACGACCAATTGGAACCGTGCACCTAGCTTCTGACGTTTCATCAGTGCCCATTAGGTTTATGTGACATAAAATATTTTGATTAAAAAAAAAAAATGTATATTGATTTTGATGCGTTGTTTAGTCCTGTCAAATTAATAGCGCCTGATGTAAATTGACATAATATTAGTAGGCAAGTTTTTAATCACGTCTACACTTGTATGGAGTGGTGTCAGGCGCTGATTAATTTGACAGGACTAAACTAGAATTTATCTTCTGTCCTTTTATTAATGAAATAGAAAGAAAAAGTTGCACTGAACTTAAATTTAGTTTAGTTTGTAAACAAGGGAATCGGTACCATTGTCTTATAATTACTAGAAAAGGTTGCATGCCACAAACTATTTTTTAATTTTTTTATTAGTGTTCAAAATGTATATCGCAGAGTTTAAATTATTGTACCTATACTAAAAACCACAGAAGCCTTTGATGGCAGGCCTGATGGTCTAGTGGTTAGTGACCCTGACTGCTATGCCGGAGGTCGTGGGTTCGATTCCCACCCAGGACAAATGTTTGTGTGATGAGCTCGATCATTTGTTCTGTGTCTGGTTGTAATTTATCTATAATATGTATGTATTTAGAAATATATAAGTATGTTTATCAGTTGTCTAGTACCCATAACACAAGCTCTGCTTAGCTTGGGACTAGATGGCGTTGTGTGATAGTTGTGGAATATTATTATTATTATTATTATATGGCTAGTGAGTTCGGAAAAATTTATCTAATATAAGTAGGTACTACAAAGAAACAAATTCAGACGGTAAGTTTGTAAGTTTTACATGCAAAGAATATTTTAACTAGGTATGCATGTCATAATCTCTACAGTACCTACCTAGTTTCAGATTTGAAATTGGGCAGACTACTTTGCCATCACTCACTAACATATCGGATATACATTAAAACCGAGTACATCCCGAGGACAGCCGAACACATCCGAAGCGGTGTCGGTTACGACAACAGTGGCGCGAATTCAATGGTTTTTTCCCATCTCAAAAAATGCCCAACCCGCATAAAGAAGTTTTCACTTAAAAAATAGTTTGTTTGCAACAATCAAACGTATTTTTCAATATACTGATGCAATCAGGTAATTTGACATATTCATGGTAAAACAAATGTTTGCCTAACAAGACGTATTGTATGTAGTATTATATGACCCAAAGGATTTGTTCATTTGTTACGGATTCCTAGAAAATTGGCTAACGCAATTTATTTTTGAGCTGGCTTAATATATGCTATAATTTGAAATAAAAGAGTTTATAAAACAACATTACAAAATCAGGATTCTCGAAGGGTTAGGCAGAAGTGCACCTATAGGACACGCACATTTCGCCAGTTATGTTTAAGTCCCATGTCATACTAGCTACAAATCCAGACTCCGGACTGCTACTGAGAAATTTCTAATGGAAAAACCTAATGACATTTATCCCGACCTAGGAATCGAGCCCATGACCTCAGGCAACGAGGCAGTCAATAAAACTCATTGGTAGATAAGTACCTACGTATTTTCTTAGTATCTATACGAAGGTGTTTCCAGTATGTTCAATTAAGAAGGTAATAATTATGAAGTTTGGGCTGACTCTCGTCTATATCGGAATCACTTTTACACGCCATAGTATAAAAAATATAAGCTAGATGGAGTCGACATTTTCTGACTGCCCATGAAAAGAAATAGCGAAACAAACTCAAGGGTCAAAGTCTTTTATAAAATCCAGACATAATCTTGGTCAGATCACGTGACGACAATGTAGATTAGTGCCTGAATTGGAATTTTGAGGAAAGAACCACACAGATTTGACTGGACCAGTCCAGGCAGTATGGGAGCATTTGTCAGTAATCGTGTAGCTCAACTCAGAACTTGAGGGGCTCAACGACTCGACGAATGAGCTTGACATGAAAATGGCAAAGAGTTTGCCATCTCGACAGACAATCGATTTATGGATTCTAGTGAAACACACTTATACATAATTAAGTATCATCGTCAAGAAGATGTGTAATGTTGTATGTCTCTACTGCGTAAAGTAATGTGAAATAGATACCGTTTTATCTGAAGAAGCACTACTGAAATCTCATTAGTGATGTCTCTGTCTTGTAATTAATTTTGCGAAAGACTTACAGATTTGAGCTTTTGTATTAGAGTACGCCTATTGTTCTTGTCTTTGGACTTATATATACTTCAAAATTATATATTTTTTTATATAGCCTGTGACTTAGGTAAAATGTTCGCGGAGGCGATGCTGAACGCCTTTATGTTGGTTGGTACGTGTAGAAACTGTTTGTTAAGGACCCTGTTAGGATGTATGCTACCAACACCTACAAGAGGTAGTTGGAAATAGCCGCTTAAATATTTATATTTGAATGCGCAAGAGAAGAAAGGTGTGAGTTTATATAAATGTATGCCACTTTTACTGTATTTTTTTTTGTATTATCTATTTTTATTTATTTTTATTGCCATAAAGATAGTTATTTATTTATTTACGAAACGTATTGCTAAACAAATTGACTATTTCAAATCACAATTGGTTATGACACGGAAAATTGTCGTAGGGTGTCAATTTGCCTTCGATTTCCCTGATTGTAATATCAATACGCATACTACCAACATTAAGGAATTTGTCTTTATCTGTGCGAATAGCACTTGCATCACGAATCAATAGTCGTAGCCCCGTTCCTCTCGGGACCATCTCTGTTATTTCAACGTCCCATCTGGCTAGTAGGTAAAAAGGACAGTTAAGTTAACTCAGTGGATTGAACAGTACCTATTATGGAAGACTATAAAACATCGGTGTAACTGTTACGGCCAAACAAGATTCGTACTCTTGTTGTTTGTGATGATGAGTTTACTTCGATGTGAGCAGAGAATATAATTTTGACTATTAAACTTCATTGTCATTTTTTATTTGTAACTAGCTCACCCGACAAACATTGTCCAATAATTTATACAAAAATTTTATAGAAACAAGACGTTCAGTTTTTCCAGAATTTGAAAATTTTCCGGAAAATCCAATTTGGTTTATACATTACGAAAAAAAATGCTAATAATAGCAAACGACATCGCGGCAGGCCCAGACGGACATGGTGGGATGAGCTGGTCTCCTTTAATAAATATTGGTCCTTGGCAGCTTTGGACAAAGAGAGGTGGAAAGAGAGTAGCGAGGCCTTTGCCCAGCATTCGGACATTACACATACATAATCAGCCTCTAATGTTCCCACTGCTGGGACAGAGGCCTCCTCTTAGTGAGAGGGAGTGGGCCGTAATACACCACGCGGGCCCAGTGCAGGTTGGCAGATGTCACATGTCTTCGAATTTTTGGTTCTAGGACATGCCGGTTTCCTCACGATGTTTTCCTTCACCGTTGTAATCGGTCCAGCAGCCGTTCATAAGTGATGCACTTCCCGACGAACAGCGTTTCATTTTTATTTAAATAGATATAGATTTTTCTTGTCTTTGAATTATATAAGGTAGGTACTAAAGGGTTTTGTATTCATTATATTTAGGGTACTTACCTACCTATATAAATGTTCTCTACAGTTTGTAAGTCAGAAGCACATAAATAGACGTCATTTTCTTCTGCGCAAAACACTTCGTTTTGTTTTGAGTTGCTTTATGTTCTATTTGTTCCGTGGAGTACCTAAATGTTCCACAGGAGTATAATTAAAATTCAGGAGGAGATGTTGAGCTTACCCGTACCAAAGTGGTAGCCAGGCTAAAAATATTTTCTTAAATTAAGAAGTCATTTCTTAAAATGAAGGGGTCTTTAAAAATAACTGTTTACAAAAAAATACTTTGGTGGCAAAAAACGAAAATGCGAAACCAACGACACCGATTTCCAAAATTAAACTATTTTTTATCACATCTATTCAAAAAGAGCTAGTGTATTCTTCATAAATAGAGACTAAAATAGCTCTTTAATCCCTAGGGACTAAAAGTGATTTGAATTTGGAATGTGGATATTGTTAGTAAAAGTTCCAATCAATCACGAACATTGTATGAACAAGTAACAGGCTGTATGATAAAGATAAAGGCGCGCGTACCAAATAAAAAAAAAAAAATGTAAAAAAATAAAAAATGCGCGAAAAGCAAAAAAGCCTTGGTTAGTAATTGTTTGCTCAAATTACGATTGTACTTAGTTTTATGCAAAAATTGTATGTCTTCCTCAAGTAATTGTATGTACCTACAAGTAAATAAATAAACGTACTATTCTTTTTAATAAGTTGCACTTACTTATTTTTTCATAGAAGGGGATAAAAAGTAGAGTGTCCACCTGGGGAGCAACACTATTTTAAGCTCGAGTGACGTACTTTGAATCCCCCGCTGCGCTCTGGATTCAAAGAAACACTCTCGCCTTCAAAACAGTTATTTGCTCCCTTGGCCCGTAGTGTTTCTTTTCGAAGTAGGTTGTTTTTTTTTTGGAATATAGATTGTATTTATCACTTTTTAGATGTGGTAACCCACAGAACTCGTATACCTTAATTTGTTAAGTGAATAACAGTGACAGGAAGTTATTATAACATCATGTCAACATACAGTAAATGGAAAAAAAAACATATTATTGCAGCTAACTTAAAAACCACTCATCAGAACTGGGCCAAATTTATATGGTACCCTAAATAATATCCACCGTTTCAAACAAAAGAAGAATTTTTAAAATCGGTTTGTAAATGACGGAGATCAACAAATATAAAAACACACCCGAATTGAGAACCTCCTCCTTTTTTTACAACGGTTATATTTTACCTACTACCTTTTGCCCGTAGCTTCGCTCCCGCAATAAAAAATTGCATATATCAGTGACTAAGCCACAAACTATGTCCGTGCCTGTAATTAGATGAGTGTATGAAGGTTAGACTGAAAACTACTATTATACATAAAATAATCATTTATTCTAGTATTATGAAGCAATCAAAACTCAAAACATTTGTTCCATAAAAACCAATTACAGGCAATTTTGAATTGTTAAGGGGTCGGTCAGTCAGAAAGATGAAGCTGGTTGCCCATTCGAAAGCGTAGTAGGTTCCTGTGGAGAAAAACGGGCAAGAAACTCCACGGACACTATTTTAATAACGTATACCCACAAACTTACGACTACCCAAACGCAAAAGTAACTAAGCCGGTGCCGTTCCGTTCCATCATCTAGGTTCATTTATCTACCTATTTAGAAAAATAATATGTAGGTGCTATACCACCAAACGATTAAAAAAAGATATTTAATTAGCGCCTAAATTACTCATCCTCTATATTTAGTGCTTTCAATATTCAACAAACGTAAATTTAGTTCTAACTACGTCTCAGAAGCAATTCAAATTGAGCTCAAATTAATCAAACGCAAAATACGCGCATTGACGTGGAGTTGCGGACATCAGCCCGTATTACCTATTACCTAAATAATCAATCTCAAATACATAATCTTTTTTACACTTTCTATTTTATTACTTGTATAGTTTACTTGTGTCCTCATGAATAATAGATTTAGTTAGCCTTCAATGTTATTTACGAAAACACTCAGAATCCTTACAAAAGAGCGACCATTACTTAAAATCTTTTTATTATTTTTTCTAAAGTGCCTAGACCCACTACTTTAACTTGATTTCAAATATTTCTTAGTTTCTATTTTTTACGAATGATAAGTTTATTTTATAAACTTTTCAACCCCCGACAAAAACAGAGGGATGTTATAAGTTTAACGGGTGTATCTGTGTGTCTGCTGCGCCATCGTAGCTTCGGAACTGCTGAACCGATTTATTTTTTATTTTCCGTAAAGTCTACCTGACTTTACATAAAATATTTGACTACCAACTTAAATTGTCCGTAGAGGAAGTCTTAAGACGAACCGAAAATGCCTGGAAGAGCTACTGGTCCATGAAAGAGCTTATGAAAGGAAATCTGCCTTTGACACTAAAGCGAAAAATTATGGACATGTGCATCCTTCCCATTGTGACCTATGGATCCCAGACTTGGTCTTTGACAAATATTCAAAAGTCCAAACTTAAGGTTTGCCAACGTGCAATGGAGCGCAGTATTCTAGGCGTCAAATTGACAGACCACATTCGCAACACCACACTGCGTTCCAAAACACATTACTGACGTTGCTCAAAAAGCCGCTAAGCTGAAGTGGGACTGGGCTGGCCACGTCTGCCGTATGCCCAATAAGCTGTGGGCCAAAATAACCACCACGTGGAGCCCTGACACAGGGAGAAGGCGTCGCGGCAGACCCCGTAGAAGATGGCGGGACGAGCTGGACAAAACAAACGACCAGTGGTCCACTTTAGCCCTGGATCGAAAGAGCTGGAAGTCATGGGGAGAGGCCTTTGCCCAGCAGTGGGATGATGCAGGCTAACAGTAACAGTAACAGGTATAGTGAAATCACAGCTGTCATTTTTTGACGGCTGTATGATAAGGCTAGTACAATTAATTTTCCTGATTGTATTTATTTACTAAAATATTTGACAGGGTTTAAAGTTCATAACGGAAGCTACGGTTAATAACATATGATTGGGTGCTATTATGGTCAAGCTCCGTGTGCGCTGTGCGGCTAGCCACATTAAGTTCTCCCGGACACTATATTCTGCGCAGCGCTGTACAGGGGGAGCACAAAGGACTATTCTCACAAAGCCTGTTTTATGTGGTTATTTCCGTTGCATATATTGACCGTTGCATTATGCGGATTGCGTCTAAACGGTTAAGATGCATCGTAATCGAATTATTATCATACATTAAATATGAGAATAATAATCTCGACTAGGCACTTGGAAATCTTTGCAAAAATAAGATAAATAAATAAGATCATTGCAGCAAATTTAACAAACGAGTACCTACTTATACAAGTATTTTTATTGCTAACTAGCTTCTGCCTGCGACTTCGTCCGCGTGAAATTTCTTGTTCCCCGACCCACCCCGTCGCATCGCATCACCTGCCCGCGCTATCACTTTTTCGTTCGGCTCTTAAGAGACATAGCGTGATGTTAAATAGCCTATCTAGCATTCCTCAAGAATTGGGCTATCAAATGTAAAAATAATTTTTCATATCCGACTGGTAGTTCCAGAGATTACCCCCTACAACCTCACAAACTTTCCCTCTTTATAATATTAAGTATAGAATAGAATAGATATAGAATTTCTTACATCTGACTTTACACTTTTTATTTGATTTTTTATTTTGATTATTTTTTCATATAAATGTACATATTATTATATTTTAAATGTTAGCTTATATTATGTAAATATTTACAGAAATAAAAGTATACACACTTTGTTAAAAAAAAAAAAACTGATTTATGCATCTGGCGTATTGTGTGTCTTTTAGTCTGTGCTAAATAAATGTACTTTCTTTCTTTCTTTTCTTTAATCATCTACTACGGTCTAAGTCTTTTATAAAGGCACCTACAGTTCATCTAAGTTCTTAAGCTACCGTTTTCTATAAGAGCGGTGACTGCCACATGCAGCCGAAATGTCCAAATACAGAGCGTTTTTAGACACCTTTCATGACGTCCGTTATAAATATGACGGAAAAGTCCTTCTAGGAAACCGTAACTTTAAACATGGTAAAATACACGCGGTCAAAATACCAAGCGTTGGCAAATTGCTTAAAAAATATCGTTGAGCTTTCTGGGCACGATGGGAAGCATGGCACTTTTTATGCAAAGGCCTTCGGCTTGTCCCAACGTTCAAGTGGAGGCTTAAAATCGCTACAGTAGGTACTTAAGTAGACAGGTTGTAAACCCATCACAGGCATAATAAGCCCTTCCCCATTTTTTTTTTAATGTCTCATCGTTCAGGCGCTTTTCCGGCCCAAGCGCCATTCTGAAATTCGGCATAAACGACAACATTATGCAATCATGTTTCTGACTATTTTTAACAGTAAAATGTTCCACGTATTCTTTGGAAAACTGTTCGGGAAATGGTCGTTCTACAAACGAACAGAGTAGCTATCTTTTGTAATGAAATTTTATGAATGCGTTACTGAAAAGAAATGAGAGTTCGTAGAAAGTGTAGAAGTGGGGCATATCGGAGTGGACAATGTTAGTCGCTGGAAGTTTTAAAGTTATTCAGAATTTCAGACTGTATTTTTAGTGCCAACTATACTTCTCTTGCAACTAAGCATTGATCGAAGCGATAATATCGACTTCATCTCTGTTGTACTAGAACCAAAAATTCGAAGACATGTGAAATCTACCAAACCACGCTGGGCCCGCGTGGTAGATTACAGCCCACTCCCTCTAGAAGAGAGGAGGCTTGTGTCCCAGCAATGGGAACATTTGAGGCTGATTATGCTCTGTTGTAAAATTCACTTAGGATACTCTAATATGCCTAAGCGTGATAAGTGGCGTATCAATTAAAAAGCTTACAATACCTTAACTATAATAACAAAAGCAATCCTCCCGATGGTGATTTCGAAACACCACTCTAAGTCCCGTATTAGAGGACCTTACTCAAGATTTAAGCATTACTTAGAACTAGTTTCCACCAATCAAATGGCTATAAACTAGTTTTAAGCAATGCCTGAGTATTGAGGTTCTGTAATCCGGACCTTTGATCGAAGATCGCGAACGCGGTGTATCCACAAACACATGGTTTATCTCTAAGATATCAAAGAATATTTGCCCTTTAACCGACATAACAAGTTGACCTAAATGTCGTCAGAACCGTAGATAGTGTTCGATTGATAACAATGTTTTAAATGGTGTAGAATAAAGTTAATGTCTATTTTACTTTACTCTAGGATTTATCACGAATCTTGGAGATAAGATAAACAGCTTCTCGGTGGTAAGTAAGTTGGTAGGTAACCAACAATGACTTTTTCTTATACAAGAATAGACCAGTCAACCGATCAGTATAATGTTCCTCAAACTACAAATCAAAATGAGGGTGTAGTCACTCATGTGGTTAGGTATCAGACGATAAAGCAAAATGTGGGTGTAGGCACTCACACCTCAGCCTAAGTCTTCGGGGAATACAGGTGCGAACATCACGTCATGTTATGTTAATTCAATGTTATTAATTCAACAAACAAATCCAAAACATGAAGCGTTTTTCAAACACAACATGCTTACAATATTTCACGTAATATTTTAAAGTCACAGCATCCGAAGCTGACTCCGACATATAAAGGAGAGATGCAGCCTCCACGTCGAAATTCGGATGCTCCCAAATTGTTTTGTGTGACGTTGAAGGGTCACGTATTTAGTTGCCAGAGTCTTGCCAGACATGTAGCGGGAATTGAAACGAAGATTTTTGTGCCCGTTTTGTGCCCAATTACTTTCTAATGTCGGAGGATTTGAGGCTTGAGACATGGACGTCAACGTGACAAGACGAAATTGAATAAAGATATTGTTCTTTATCAGATTAAGCTAGCTCGGATGGATTGCCGGATTAGAAAGAAATTGGAAAAGATAATTAATAATAATAATAATATAATATAGAGGTTCCTCTCTCTGGAGCCCTGACCGCCGGTAGCTTGGACCCTGTTCCCGATACCGGTGGGCTACTATTTTTTATATTTTTAAATGTTTTTATATATTCTTTTTTATATTCTAATATTTAAAAATATAATTTATATGTAAATAATGAAATAAAGGAAATAATATAATAATATTCCACAACTATCACACAACGCCATCTAGTCCCAAGCTAAGCAGAGCTTGTGTTATGGGTACTAGACAACTGATAAACATACTTATATATTTCTAAATACATACATATTATAGATAAATTACAACCAGACACAGAACAAATGATCGTGCTCATCACACAAACATTTGTCCTGGGTGGGAATCGAACCCACGACCTCCGGCATAGCAGTCAGGGTCACTAACCACTAGACCATCAGGCCTGTCAAATAATGCAAGTAGTATGTGACTGAGTTCAACAGTAGTCCCTTTATTTATAAACGTTGCTTAAAGTTAAGAGACGATTAAACGTTAAAAATGTATGGTTAATCAGTCGCTAATCATTACTTAACAATCGTTTAGGCATAAGGCTATAATCTCAGCGCTTGGCAAACGTACTGCTGATTGCAGTATTAATTCTCACAATACAAGTGGGTGCTACTGCCAATTCCTCTGATTATTTTGATTCTTGAGACAACTAAGAAAGGGAGTAATCTGATTCAAAGCCGATTATACGGGCGAACATAAGTACTTGTTTAAATTTGTATTTCAATCAAGTCCGTCCATCATTTGATTGAACGTAGTGATCCGGACAATCAATTTATTGAAACGACATATTTTAGAAACAAGACGTTTACGAAATTGATTGAAATTATACAGTAATTAGCGATACTAACGAACGTTTCTTTTAAGCAACCCGCACTGGGCCTGCGTGGTAGATTACAGCCCACCCCTTGTCGAAGAGAAGAGGCCTGTGTCCCAGCAGTGGGAACATTATAGGCCTATTACATATGATGCTAATTTTATAAAATACTGAATATAATAAAGAATATAGAGGGAAACATCATTGTAATATTTGTTTTATGTCTCTCTATACGATATTGCGACCTTGCGGCCGACGGCAACTTAACAAGCATTGACAAGCGGAGGAAACTCGGAAAAAGAAACATGGATACGATGTAAATTAAGATAACGAGCAGTAATAAGGAAATGTTTTCGAATGATTTACTTTAGCCTGGTTTATTGTTTCAGATTTTTTTTATGTTTGTGCAGAAGGGTTTCTTTTTTGTTATAAACAGCGCTAAAGTGGATGTTAAGCCATATACATTTAATATTAGTTTGATTTCAATCACTGAGAGATATGTCGTAGGCCTTAGATATAGCTAACACTCCCAATAATACCTTAAAACTCTAAAGAAATAATTGTCTAATTGTTGTAATTGTGCTTCATTTGAAACAAATTATACTTAAATGGAAGAAATCAAAATCAATCTTTATTCTGTCCCTAAACGTTTTATAAAAGGTATGTATAATTATATACCTAGCATTACTAATCAATAACTCCAAGACTTAAATAAAGTTGTCAAAATCTTAAATCTAACATCGTAGAAAAGGGTTAAAAATACGTCACATGCTATGAAACCGACGGCGGCGTTGCGTGCCAAGAGTTGGGGGTTAATGGTCGCAATACGCATTAAAACTAATTTTTATACTTATTTCGTGTGACTTTGTAAACTTTTCAAGCATAATGATGACGACAGCAAATTATTTTTCTGGATTTAATTCAGAATAATTAAAAATAAACAGTAATTTTATCAAAACTTTTAAAATAGAATATAATATATATTTATTTATAAGTACTAAAAATAATTACCCAAATAAATGCACGAGAAAATACCGTTAATTGATAAGTAACTTTTTAAAACTTTTCACACAAGTCACAAGTACGTTGCACCATTTAAAAAAAAGAACTAGTTTGTAGTGTTTACATTGCGGGCGAGAGCGCGAGGCCGCGGGGTTCGACGCGGCATCCCCGGGTTCCGTCGGCGAACTGGAGAGGCTCAAAGGCCGGCTTGCGATGTGCCGCGGGGAACATGCGCACTCACTGCTCTTTCAAACCATTTGTGGAAGACCCCTGCAAACGCTCCTCTCCGCATTACTAGAAGGTAAACCTTTTTGGGATAGTGTGCAGATGGTTTTATTGTTTCGCGCTGTATCGCGAGATCTTCTTCAGTGTTGCGTTCACGCGGTCCTACTCTACTTGATACGAGTTGCGTTTTAAGTGTTATTAAAAACTTGAAATGAAAAGAGTTTTGAATACACTTTTAAGTTTAAAATATTGGAACTTTAATAATAGCCGAGTGTTCTTTTTTAATCTTGAATGTATTCAGAAAATACATTTGCTTTTTGACGTAAAGAAAATATTTCAAATAGCGAAACCAAATAATAAATTACTTTTTTTTCATTAGATAAGAGATATTGAACGATATTGGTATTAAATGACTACGAAATAAATGGATATGAATGCTAAGTTTTTTAAAGAGAAATTGGTTTATTTTGAAGAGAATTACGATATATTTTCCGAGATCTCCAGTAGTGTATACAGTGAAATGTCTAGGTTATGCTAAGGTTTCCTAGAAGCGGTGAATGACGTCACTGAAACGTTATTTATGAAAGTAAGTTGGTGGACCGGGCACCGGTCACCTGTGTTACATTACCTGTGTGTCGACTGAAATTTTATTTGATAAATGAGCTGTTTGTTTTCTATTAATAAAATTTAATTTTATTCGAGAACATCCATCGGTTTCTTACTAAACTTCAACTATATCCGACGATCCTGGATACTTATCTCTTTTGTTGACTGTACCATTCGCAGCGAGCATATAACGTTACGCCGTGTTCTATAATCGTGTAACATGCTCGTTTCGAACTCTTTGCTCGCCCGTGCTCCAGATTCGTTGCCACTCGTAGTCAAGATGTCGGACGACGAAGTTGTGTTGGGATCTTTGATTTTACTCAATTAATGTATAATCCAAATTAAGAAGAAAAAAAAGAAACGAAAAAAAAAAGATTCGCCAGAAAACCGACAGCGGGGTGGAGCACTCGCAGCGAGCGACGAGTCGCTCGTTGCTCGTTGCGAGCGCCTTGTTTCCCTGTACTGACTGTAAAACGTTACATTACACCCCGTAACGCCGGTCTGTACCCGCCTTTTGAGAGCGTTTTTTGACACCTTAAATTCAAACCCCCCAATTTAATAAAAATGTAATTTTCATGACAGCCGTCACTGCGGTCGTTATATGGCACCCGTTATGTGGCGGTCACCGCTCTTCTAGGAGACCGTAGCTTTAGCAAGAGTCTTCCCGCAAGTTTACACACTAACTACAACTGGAACAATGCCTGCCCAATGTTCGTGCGTCCTGCCAGTTATTGCCAAGAAATAAACTTGCTCACGTTTCAAGTAAACTTGGCTTCAAATATTTACAACATCTCCAGTAAATGATATCTGTGAAACATTTTCAAGATGCGTAAATTCAAGATAAGTTGTTTGTTTACGCGACAGACGACTTTGATTGCACAAACATCAACAACCGCGACTCTATGTTTGACATTTGTGATAGCGTTTTGTTTATACAAATATATGGTATGATGCTTTTGAAAAAAGAAGCAAGCGATTTCGTCGTATATGTATAAACTAGCTGACAGTACTTCGTACTGCCTCAGAATCAAAAAAGCCGATCCATACAAAATGTATGAGAAATCTTTTTTTTTTTCCATGTTTTAATAGTTATTCTGCTATTCGGGGCGGAGACAAATCCAACAAACCAAAGATTATAAAACGGTCCTGTGGTTCTTGAGTTATAAATGGTGTAACTAAACTGACTTTGTTTTATATACAGGATGGTCTAAAAATCGTGGATCAAACGAAATAGGGAGATAAAGGAAGTCATTTCCAACGCTTTTAACGTGAGAAATAATTTTTGGAAACGCTTCAAAATTTTTGGAAAAAAAATATTTGCTCTTGAAATTTGGTACCCAGAGCCGCAATAGAACTTTTGTAGTGCTGATACATTATCTAGTAATAATACAACACCGTTTGTTTTATTGTTTTATATCACATTTTTTTAAATTAGTCTAATTGTAAAAGAACTCGGTATACAAAAATATTCATAACTTTTAGGACAATTGAATTATGGCCATGCTGTAGAAAGATTTTTGTTGGAAATGACCTCCTATTAATGACCTCATATTTTGTTTGATCCACGATTTTTTGACCATCCTGTATATATAGATTAAAATGTGTCAGCTTATCTCAATCACTGAGAACCTGCTTTTTTATTTTTGTGAAGTTGTCAAAGCCAGGCCAGGCAAAGTGTAATTGGGTTTGTCCATCAGGAATTTTTCAATTACAGCTCGGAGTCTGGATTTGTGCACGGTTGTTGGCAATAGTAGTTACGTTTAAGTCCTTTTACGTTTAAGTTAACTGGCGAAATGTCGGTGTACTGAGTACAGGTCTGCCTAACCCCCACCTCACCACTGGGGATTACAGGCGTGATGTTATGTATATTATGTGTTGTTAGTTGTGTGTGTTCATAAAACACAGTTTCGGGGCAATGTTTTTCTGTTTGGTATGAATTGTCATCGTAAAAAGTATCACGTAGTTCTTTCTGTGCTTCAATGTGAACAGTTTAGCAGGTAAGTTTATAAGTGTTTGATCCGACCACCTTTTCGGCCTCTAGAGGATGTCGGTTAAAAAGGTGGTCGGATCAAATATCCGAGTAATTGGAGATACCCCATCAGCACCGCACTCCACCAGGCCACTAATCGTAGCACATGGAGAACGACTTTTGACAATTTGAAACGGAGTCACCATTCGCAGCAGTGAGAGAGCGATTGAGAAGAGAGAGAGAAGCATAATTACATAATTATTATTTTTATACGATAGAAGATGTGCTCATTTACATCAGGGGTGCTACAATCTGGTCAGTCACATTAGATTAGGCGGTATTTATGGACAACAAGTTCGACTTGTAGCAATTAGGTACTACACATAAGCTATAATTTGGCTCATGCCGGTCGGCGAACTCCGTTCGGCACCCACCTAAATCATTTGGTTCGGCTCGGCACAATTTGAGCTAAGCCGAGCGGCTTTTTCCCAAACATAATATACATCTACATATTCGATTTTGCCATCCGGATGTGCTGAATCAGGCTAATCCCACTGTTATAGCACCCTTCAGCCTGCAAACGTTCTCTGATCTATTGCTCAGCATGAGCCTTGGTAGACCGTTTTAGAGAGAGCCCCTGTGTCTGTGCACACTACTAACTTGCGAAGTCGAAACGTGAACACTCACAGAACGGCTGGTCCATAAATTCAAGGTCGCTCAGCGAGCTATGGAACGGGCTATGCTTGGAGTCTCTCTGGGGTATCGAATCTGCAACGAGGTGATCCGATAGAGAACCAAAGTTGTCGACATAGCTCACAGAATAAACAAGCTGAAGTGGCAATGGATGGCCGGCCCATTGCCACTACACTATTAGCCGTAGAAACGATGACCGTTGGGGTAGACGTGTTCTTGAGTGGAGACCGCGAATCGGCAAACGTAAGGTGGGACGCCCTCAGGCTAAGTGGAGCGACAATCTTCGCTGGATGGCTGGTAGCAGCTGGATGAGATTTGCCGAAAATCGAGTTGAATGGCATGCAATAGGAGAGGCCCATATCCAGCAGTGGACTGCTATAGGCTGATGATGATGATGATGACTATTAGTTTAAGAAACGAAGCATTTAAGAATTAAGTATGTCAAATACTGAAAACAGCCGTCGGAGCATCCCACCACCGAGCAGCCCTGCCAGTAATAATATATAATTTTATAATAATATATAATTTATTTTACAGTAAATCACATTCAGTCTTAATATTTTGTTGCCACGGTAAATTTTTCAAGTATGACAAGGTAAACGCGACATTATTAAAATGTAACATTGCAAAAACATTAGAACATGGTTGCAAAAATGTCTTACGATGATGCATAAAAGTAGCGTTATTTCTGCCAATTAGAATATAACCATAATTTGTGGAAGATAAATTATTTACTATTTGTTTAAGGAATTTTTGATAATACCTATGTATAAGCACTTGAGTGAGATACCTAAGATACAGGTTTATTCCTAGATCTATAAGGCCCTATTTTTGTAAATATTTATGAAAATCAATTATTTCAATAAACAATTCCAATTTCAATTATTATGAGCTTTGTTCCAATAATATTTACTAGGCACAAAAATTAGGTGTTCTCAAGCGGTAAATCTTGTTTTTAGAGTATTTTCCATCAATCATAATCAAACTAGTATCTGTCTACAGTAACTTTTCTTCTAACTCATAATTCAAGAAGAACCTACATTTCTTCAGTAGGAAAGTGTAATGTTTTCTTCACTACATTCTACAGGTGAATGAATATCCAGGTGATTTATTGTCGAAAGAGTTTACACGTTACATTATTTGGTTTAACGTATACTTACGTAGTTACGACTCACGTTAAATGTCGTTAACTATTGTAATTACCACATAGAAAATAGCTTAAGCAATTATTCGTTTGACAGTGATTTATGTTGAGTAAACAGGCCCCACAAGTTGGACCGACGACCTTGTGAAGGCCGCAGGAACTCGTTGGATGCGAGAGGCACAGAACCGGTCGAAGTGGAGGTGCTTGGGGGAGGCCTATGTCCAGCAGTGGACGTCTTTCGACTAAAATGATGATGATGATGAACAGGCCTCTAACTAATTCATTCTCTGCCTAGCCTTTTCCCAACTATATTGGGGTCGGTTTCCAGTCTAAACGGATGTAGCTGAATAGGTACCAGTATTTAACATGTAGCGATTGCCTATCTGACCGACACAACCCAGTTACTGAGTAAAACGATACCCCTTGGTAAGACTGGTTTTCAGACGTTCGGGCTTCTGACGACCCGTAACGACTGTCTGACAACCTCAGTGGAGACCAGCCCTCGGTGTGGGAGATATTATAGTGCAAATCTGTGTTCCCTCACTCTCATTGTCCGATGGGATGGCAATCCAACACGACCGGAGAGAGATCAGGCGCAGGTTCAACGGCTTAACGTGGTTTCTGAGGCACGAGGGTATCACACCGCCAACTTCCAAACTCCGGGCTGTTACGAAGAAAAATTCCCAATCGAAAAACCCAATAACCTGGTCTTGTGTTGTGCTCGCAAGCACGACTGCTGACAGTGGGACCTCTTATATTCATCTTGTAAAGCCCTATATCCGGACCCAATAATAACTACAACATAAGATAGGAGGATTACATAACTCGATATCTCGTAAACAGATTAATGCCTCCGCCCAAGTTGACTTAATGCTCTAATGAAAATACCAACCCACGCTGCCTCCTAAGCGCTATAACTATTTTATTGGCTACCTACCAGACAATATTATACTATCGCCGATATTTTCTGTCATAAATAGTAGGGTAGTTTATGTGACAGTTAAAAAGTATAATTGATACTATGTATGTACTGTGTAGTTCTGTGTGGAATTGCGAAGCGGGCGGTCGTGTGGCACGTTATTGTTGCTACGTGATTATTTTGCGATAAACTACCGATATTGTTTTAGAACAATAAATACATTGCGTCAGAAACAGAATCGGCGGCTTCGAACAATTGTCTGGGGGAACTGAATGAGAGATATTTTTAGTATTACCTACGATTTTTTATGAGTAGACTGTCACAACAGTGGGCTAGCCACCGACGTTTACGAACGCACCTTATAAAGAGCTCTTTGTTGGGGTGATTTATTGTTCTAATTATCAGATACTTACCCAAATTTAGATTAAACTCCGGGAGTACCGACAGAAGTGAAACCTTGAACAATTACGAGTACGTGTGTATTTTTTGAATCGTCATATAAACAAAACACAAACAGAATACTTTGCCATCACTCACTGACATATCGGAAATACATTAAAATCGAGTACATCCCGAGGACAGCTGAACACATCTAAAGTGGTGTCGGTTACAGTAACAGTGGCGCGAATTCAATGGTTTTTTCCCATCTCAAAAAAAGTCCAACGCGCCTAAAGAGGTTTTCACTTCAAAAAAAATATTCTTTCACTGCGTAATTCAAGGATCGGAATATTTTAGTTCAAACCTAGTATCCAGATATTATAAGTGTCCAAGCGGTCCTTAGGTATTATGACAATGTAAGACCTAGCTCGGCTTGGCCACGAGGTGATTTATTTTTGTAAATATCAGACACCTTTTAGATACATTTTTATTATTCATTCACTGCGCAATTCTAAGACCTGGATATGATAAACCTAGTATCCAGATATGTATAGTATGTACAAGCGGTATTTAGGTATTACGTCAGTGTAAGACCTAGCTCACTTTGAGGTGACACGAGCAGTAGCTCAGTGTCAGTAAAATTAAGACGTTGTGGTGGTTTTGCGGTGTCACTGGGCCCGACTGGATGCGAAACGAACATGTTTGTACGTACAAGCTACGGATATACGAGAATGTCCATGAAAGTAATAATGCAATGCCGACAACGATTATTTTGAGCTCGAAAATATCAGGGGCAATATAGTCTAAGTTTATTTCCGTGATGTTCCCAATTCTGGGAAGCCTATACCCATTTATAACCTCTTTAGTCGATATAGAAGGCAACTTAGAAGTTTTTCTGTATATAGGAAGTCCATAAAACTGCAACACCCATTAGTTTATCCATCGGTATGATGAAGGTAATGTCTACTTCCGCAATAGTCTAGAAAGGATCTTTAGTGGTGATACAAAGTTATAATTAGTTTCAATGATTAAGTGTCTTTAGAAATAGCCAGTTTCCTCTTCAAACATGGGTCGACAATGTCAACAAAGCTTTGTGTATGTTAGAAATTGGAATAACTTATTAAGTACTAGCTTCTACCCGCGACTTCGTCTGCGTGAAATTTCTTGTTCCTTCGATCCACCCCGTTGCATCGCATCGCCTGCCCGCGCTGTCGCTTCGTTTTCGCTTTGCTCTGCTCCTAAAAGTCTTAGCGTGATGTTAAATAGCTTCCTCAAGAATTGGGCTATAAAATGCAAAAAAAAATTCAAATCCAACTGGTAGTTTCAGAGATTAGTGAGTTCAAACAAACAAACCCTTCAGCTTTATTATTAGTCATCATAATCAGCCTATAATGTTCCCACTGCTGGGACACATGCCTACTCTCTGTGCCGTAATCCACCACGCGGGCCCAGTGCGGGCTGGTAGATGTCACATGTCTTCGAACTTTTGGTTCTAGGACATGTCGGTTTCCTCACGATGTTTTCCTTCACTGTTTTGAGAGCAGTGGTGATGAAATAATTTACACAAAGTAAAGCGCCTGTATGGGTTCGAACCTACAACTCGTAAGTCGCGACCGATACCACTAGGCCACCACTGGCTCTCCATATTATTATTATTAGTATGGATTATCAACATTTCACATCATAATTTATACGTTTATGAATGCATCGAAGCTTGGTACATTGCACATTGTAACTAGTTTTCAGATTAACATTTATCTACATTATGTCTGACTAAAGCTGATTTGTATTAGGATGAAATATGCGATGTTAAAATATTATCGAAAGCGGAATATCGATAGCACTTACGTAATAGGAACGATGTTTATTCACTCTCAATATTAAAATGAAATCAAGCGATAGATATCTTATCACTTAATACGTTATTAATAAAAGTACCTTTATAATAGAATATAATAGAATACTTGTTATGATGTACAGACGCCAGCACATCAAGCTACTACAATTTCCTTAATAGATTTTCAACTTTATTGCTAAAGCATAAGGTTCAAAGTTGTTTGGGAAAATTTGACAGCTTGATGTGCTGGTGTCTGTACATTGTACACGATATAAATTACAGATATGAATGTAAAATCAAAAAGTCTGCAGTTATAATTATACTATAATTTTGAAGTATTTTATATAGTAATTTTATTTTCTACTAGCTTCTGCCCGCGACTTCAGCCGCGTGGATGTCGAAAATTACTATCCTACGCGAACATAGTACCAGATCAAAAAGTAGACCTATGTTCCTATCTATCTCCTTGCCAAATTTTATCGAAATCCGATCAGTGGTTTAGGCGTGAAATGGTAACATACAGACAGAGTCACTTTCGAATTTATATTTTTAGTATGAATTATTGTTGCTCCTATGTAGGTAAAACACTAGGTAGGTATACCATCAATGTTTATGGTATGTGTTGGAAAAAATAAATACCAAAATGGGATTAAATCTACGAGTGACGAATTCTATTTATTTTTAGCATAGAGGCAGCAAAAGCATTAAGAAAACTAAGAATTTCGAGGATTACGGAGTAAACGCGGAGAATTTGGTGAATTTAGTTCTTTGGTATAAATTCTGACTAGGGTTTGTCCCAAAGAACTAGATTCATCAATTTTGACGAAAGCTATAGAGGGGCCGTTTATGGGTACATGTTTCTAGAAAGGGAACCACATTTATCGCGAAGTTTGTGAGAGAGCTCAGTTTGATTGATTCACTACTTGAACTAACTGACTGAATGTGTTTACTGGAATTCAATAGAAGTTTGATAAGGCTTTTATTTAGGTGTAAAATTTTGTTTTCATTAATATTTTTAGTTTTTGTTTTTTGCGTGATTATACATAGCTTACATTCTATTTTGTGGTATATTGGCGTGGCTAGCTGACATATGGCAAATAGTTTAATTTCATGTTCTGTGTCTTGTAATATTAACTACTTTGCATACTTACTACTGTATAGAAGATTTGGTGAAAGGTGGGCGTTTTGGGGGACTGTCTTAATTTTGTCGTAAATTTGACGTTCGAAATGTGTTGATTCTCTGCCTAAATGGAACAAATGACTTTTGATTTGATTTGATAGATTTGTAGAAGTGGACGAATAATACATAATTATGTTCAAGTTATATATGTAAATATGGACAGTCAACAAAAGAGATAAGTACGCAGGACTGTCGGATATAGTTGAAATTTAGTAAGGAACAGATGGATGTTGTCGACTGAAATTTAATTTCATAAATGAGCTGTTTGTTTTCTATTAATACAATTAAATTTATTTGAGAACATCCATCGGTTTCTTACTAAACTTAAACTATATCCGACGATCCTGCATACTTATCTCGTTGACTTCAGTAGAATTTGTAAAGGCTATTTAAGGGCCTAAATAAATTAATGTGCTCCAGAGAGGCACTTTACAAATGACATCTAACTTATTTTATTGTGTTCTCAAGGGGTGTAGTACCTAGAATTGCTAGCTGTTGACAAACTGTAGAAATTTTGTGCCTTCTCATCTCTGACAAAAGTTTATATAGTTGGCAACTTTACCCTTGTTAGGCGTAGGTAATAATACTGTTCTAGGGAAGGGTATATGTATTCCAATTTATTTTCTGATCTTCTTTAGGTACATTTTAGGCCAGAAACACAAAGTCTTAGCTTAAACGGTTTTTGGTAAAGATTTAGAAAAAGCTATCGCGTTTTCTTTTAGTTTATTTATTTTATTGTTGTTTTGCAATGATTTACTTATCTTTATAAATATGTTTAGTAATAACTTCTTTAGTAGTTTCTCTCTTTATCGGATTAATATATTTGGCTAAAAGAGGCGAAGGGTAGGTAATCATCATCTTTTATTTATTTTCAGATCATAAAATCCAATTTGTTAGTACCTAATTACATTCACAGGTTAAACATTAGTGTTAGTACTCCCATAATAATGTTTAGTTATAAAGACTTTAAAAACTATTTTAGTATTACGAGCAGACTAAAGTTTACAAAACAATGAGAAAATGATAACCATAAACCGTACCGTAACCGTAATTATCGTAGGATGTTGTTATGTGTGTGATGAATAACCGTAGATGGTTATGGATTCGACGAAAGCAGCCTGTAATCGAAAAACTGAGTGAAGATATTTCTTATCCACACCTTAAAGCTCACGAAGTGAGCATGCAGATACTGACCGTGTCACGCTGCGTTACTGCGGCTATTAGACTGCAAGTGGTATTTACAACGTGGACATTATGTCCCCTCCCTCTGACGATCCACAGCCATCAGACATCTTGAGAAAACACTTCTGGTCGCATTATTTTTTATCAACTATAGTATTTTTATCTCACGAGACGACGCGCGCTTTACTTGTGGAAACACGCTGTAAATGTGTGCATGAAGACGAGCAGAGTTAGTGGTAAGCACATAACAGACACACGCACACACACCCTCACTTACACACTTGTGACTTCACCATTGTCTCTGACGGTACCGAGAGCTCCTGCGCTTACACACACATTCACAGTGTGTTTTTTTGTGAGATAAAAATACTGTACATGTGAATGTGAGAACGTAGCATCACGCCTTATTTCCCCGAAAGGTTAGTCAGAGGTATACCTATAGTACACCCACGTAGCGCCACTTATGATTAAGTCCCATATAATAGGGGACGGGACGAGCCTGGTGACCTGTAACACAGGTTTTTCCCAAAAACCTATATCAGGCACCAGTCTCTCACAAAGGTGGAATATAGCCGTGACATTTTTTCTACCATTAACTTTAAATCAGCTTTGTGAAGAGAGGATAAATGATAAATTATTATTATTATTATAGCCTTTTGCCATCAGCCGGGCACAAATCCAAATTCCGGGCTGCTATTAAAAAATCCTTATAGGAAAACGTGATAACACTTTGTCCGACCTGGGAATCGAACCCATAGACTTCATGTCTAACAGTAGCACTTGCGAAGAATAGAATACCTATAACGCGGTCAAAATATATGGAACAGCAATTTATTTTTTTATAACTAACGAAAAGTTTCAAAGCACGTTAAGGATCAATTCCCACTGAAAGAGTAGCGGCGCGCAGCGGCTGTTCAGTGTCATATAATGTTAAACTTTATCTTCCTTACTATAAGACATAGTATCGCTTGAGGAACTTGAAAGGTCGCGCGGCCGCCCGCGGCACCGCGATTACTTCGACAACTCAAGTTTTTCAAGCGATAATATTTTTATTTTATTTTTATTAGCCTGTGATGTCTCACTGCAGGGCAACCACTGCAGGGCAAAGGTCTCCCTACTCTCTTTCCACGTCGTATTCCTAACCAGGTCTGTTAGTTTGATACCCAGAATACTCCGTTCCATAGCTCTCTGGCAAACCTCGAGCGTGGACCTCCGCTGATTTGTCTAAGACCATGTTTGACCACCATATGTGAGGATGGGAAGTATGCACATGTCAATGAGTCTTCTCTTAAGGGACAAAGGAAGATCACCCTTCATTAGGTCTTTCATGGCCCAATAGCTCCTCCAGGCATTTTTGGTGCGTCTAGCGAAAGCGATACTATGTATTATAATAATGAAGATACAGTTTAAAATTATATGACACTGAACAGCGCTGCTCTGTCAGTGGGGATTGAGCCTTAGAATCATGTACTGAATCCAGGGTAGCAGGTAGAGCATCGATGTCCCTGTCAACCTGTATGTTATTTCATGTGATAATGTAATGTATAACATTTAACATCATTACAAAATAACACTTGTACTTAAACCCATCTTGTTGCACACAGTCCATACAAATAAAATGAGCAATTGCTACTAAGAGTACTGTGAACTAAAGTACCTAACTCCTTTGTGTAAAGTGCCAAAGTGCATTAAAGTTTAACAATACCACAACTTGTCGTTGTAAAGACTCTGCCGTACGTAACTTGGGAGTCCTAAAAATAATTTACAGTGCTATAAATGGCGGTAAGAGTGGTAGTGATGGTTTATTTTGTTTTTAATTAGGAGCTTGTTTTTTTTTGTTTAAGCTTAGTGTTGTTGCTGTGATGTGCGGGAACCGCGTTTATGTACAGACGCCAGCACATCAAGCTACTACAATCTGTCAAATTTCTTTAATAGATTTTCAACTTTATCGCTAAAGCATTAGGTTCATTGATTGAGAAAATTTTACAGTTTCGGGTAGCTTGATGTGCTGACGTCTGTACAATAAAGTAAATTAAAGTTTTTCTGAACAGTAGGGTTTTTCATTTGTAGAGTTGAAAATCATTTCGTTCTCCCCAGACGGAGTTCATCGATAAGGATTACCAATGAAGAAAAAAGTGTGTGCTTAGTCTGAATAGACAAGATTCGCGACCACAATATTGCAGGGCTGTACGCACACGCGTGTAGTGCAGTTTGTCACACAGTTTGTCAAATAAATGTTTTCTTCCAAATAAGAAACATTGAAATGCACAACTACACACATCAAAAGTGTCTAGGGATCAACATATATTTTTGCAATAACTTTTCTCCTGATTGATATTAATTAAAATTTTCTTTAAGGATTCATCAAATAAAGTGTTTTCGTTTGTCACAGTAACGATAAACCAAGTCACCTTTGCATTAAGAAAGAAATTTGCCATTTTCCTAATAAAGGGATTTTTGACATTTGAACCACTAACACAAAAGTTCGAAAAAAAGACTGAAATAACAGTTTTCTTTAAAATTTTATTGGGTAACTTAAACAATTAATAATCCGTGTTTCTACCGCGAACACTAACAACACAAGAACATCGGTTTGGCATACTCAAAATGAGTTCATCCAAATCACGCTGTGGAATGGCAGCCCATGTTCGTTGCAACAACAAAAAAAGGTCTTCTTGCGACTGGATACCCTCCATATTCGGCAGAGCTCTTCTCTGTAGCATATCCCATGCATGCTCAATCGGGTTCAAGTCTGGCGACTGAGCAGGCCAGGGCAGGACATTGATGTTAGCTGCGGCGAGAGTCTGTCTTACAACTCTTGCGGTGTGCGGTCGTGCATTATCATGCATTAACTGAAATAAGGGACCGATTTGCACTTGTAGAGGAACGATGACGTCTGATACAATCGTCTCAGCATAAATTTGAGCGTTGAGGTTGCCTCTGATCCAAATCAACTCAGTTCTTCCGCCGATCCAAATACCCGCCCATACCATGATGGTTCCACCACTATAAGGATGGACTTCCTGGCAGGATTTTAATCGCTGTTGGCGTCCAGGGGTTCTCCAGTGTCGTATACGTCTTGTATCCGGTCTCATACCAAAACGAGACTCATCAGAAAAGCACACGAAACGCCATTGTTCTTCTGCCCAATTTCTGTGTTCAAGAGCCCATTGATATCGACTCCTACGATTGTGCATTGCTATAGGTGGTACCCGTAGCGGTCTTCGGGAATGAAGGTTCACTTCATGCAAGCGGTTTCTGACTGTTTGGTCGCTAATTAAGTTCCCTGAAGAGTGATGAAGCCTCACGGCTAACATCATGGCGGTTATTGTTGGAGCTCTTCGAGTTAAGATTTGAATGTATCGGTCTTGTCTCCGTGTGGTGCAGCGATACCGTCCTCCATGGCGCTCAGCCACGGTACCAGTGCTTCGGTAACGTGTCCAAAGTCGACTGATAACACTCTGACTTGTATTCAGAGCTAAAGCCACAGTACGTTGCCGGGAACCAGCTTCTATCATTCCCACGGCTCTGAGCATTTCTTCCCTGCTTAAATGACGTCGCCGCTCCATAATAACGTTGGTTTTAATCAGTAGTAGGGAAACAGTAGCACTAATAATGTCTTCAATGCGTTGTATGTTTTTATAGGGAAAATATTGACAGCTGATTTTCATCTTTTACTCGAATTTGATTCACAGTTCCTGATTCAAATTATGAAATGCACCAAAAAGGATCCATATAAATTTATAAAATCATAAATTTATTACAAAGCCACATCTCAATCTCAAGAAATCCGCATAAAAATGCTTGATCCCTAGACACTTTTGATGTGTGTATATATGTAATTTTTAACATACACATATGTACTGTAAGTGTTTTATTTCCAGTAACATAAATATAAATCAAAACAATAGGGTTCGTGGTGAAGATAAAGTTTGGTAAATTGTCTAACAGAGGATCCCTTTTCGATGCGCAGCTCAGTTGACGGACGTCACACGGCCAATCTATTACTATTGATACTTTATCAATCAAGTCAGCCTATCCTAAAGTTATCAGATCTCATGTAGAGCCAAGCTTCTAACTCTATACGACCTAAATCTACAAGCCTAACTTCACAAACTCTACATCTTAGTCAAAATATGTGGCTTGCCCGTTTCGCTACCATCACATGGGCGTAAGGTGAAAAAAAGTATTCACTGTTCATTACTTTTCTGTTATACAATCGTTCTTGTAGTAACGAAACGGCCAAGCCTCATAGGTCTTTTGACTAACTTTTTGACAGTGCGAGCCATATGGTCTCGTCTAGGCAACATTTAAATGAAAATGTTTTTGGTGGGATACATAATGCTATTTACCACTGGAGTTTATGTAAGAATAGGTAAGTAATTGCAAATGATCATATAAAACTAAATTAAATATCGATATCAAAGTGAAAGTAGAACTTAAATCGTAAATTATTAAAAATAAAGCTTAAATTGCACTCAACGAAGGAATAAATATATTAAAGAATTAGAGATAAAATGTTAAACAATGTAAAATAAAATGCTAACAAATCAAAAATAAAATGTTAGACAATCAAAAATAGGGTGTGGGTGTGTTAGAGTGTGCGCGTGTGGTGTGTAGGAGTATTAATGTGTGAGCAAGTGGTGTGTAGGTGTCAGTATTTGTGATGGGAGTAGGTTTCCAAGTGTGAGTTCAGTGATGTGCGAATGTTTTCCGATTCATCGTATGAAAGAATAGTAGCCATTGTTTGACAACTTCATAGATACTCTATGCACACGGCTAATGTCAAAAGAAGGGTGCGCGTCATAAGTATTTAAAGGAAGCTTCTAGAAGCTTCGACTCGTGCTCATAGACCGAGCGGGAATGAGAGGCGCTTCCACCAGAAGCGTGCGGATTGTGGCGGGAGCGGTTGAAAATAGTTCCGGGTTATACATGTAATTATCTGCTCAACCCACCTCAATTAAAGAGGTCAACTGAAAAATATGAATCCACAACACGAGATGACCCTCAATATACACACCTTGTTGACTTACACTCAACTAATAAACGGCTAGAGTAGATAAGTCGAATAAAACAGCTGAACACTTAGAAACGTGTAAACATCAACGTACTGAAAATTACAACGTATACACGGCAGGTTGAAAATTTATGGCATGATCGTGTGGTTTAATATTGGGGTCCCGTGTATCACATCCTGTGGGCTGTCTAACCCCACCTCGCATATATGGAGCCTGTAATTTGCATTTTGAGTAAACGCTGTGCAGTTAAAACTTTCGCTGCTAAAAGCCTCAACGTCTGCCTATATAAACTTCGTCTCAACGATCATTGTGGACTCCGTCTGCTTTAAGACATAATTTAATAACTCTGTACACTCTCTGTTTTTAAAGTTGGGTTACATTGTATGTTAAATGTTTTAAGTGCATTAACTTGTTCGTTTGCAAGTCTTTTGTGGTTGTTTCAAATGAGAATCGGAATAAAACTATTCTTATCGTATTATTTGAGGTGATTTCAGAGGTTTAAGGAAGTTTTTTTAAGCACGTGGCTGCGGATTCAAAACTACTACTGTGGCAACATTTTTAAACTAAAAAATGGGTTCTTTCTCTGCCAATATCGGACACCGGTGCAGGCATAAGCATAATCAGCCTTAAATAATGTACCCACTGCTGGGACACATGCCTCCTTTCTGTGAGAGGGAAGTAGGCCGTAATCTACCACGAGGGCCCAGTGCGGGTTGGTGAATGTCACATGTCTTTTGGTTCTAGAACATGCCGGTTTCCTTATGATGTTTTCCTTTACCGTTTTGAAAACAGTTGTGATAAAAAAATTACACGAAGCATAGTGCCTGCATGGAGTTCGAGAAATTTATCATTAGTGTGCAGGAGTAATAATACATTCTCGTTACTTCTCAAAATGAGAAAGATTAGTTGAAGTGAAATAGGCTGCGTTTGACGTTATTACAGTTATCAAATTGTATTTCTTGTTTTCCGAGTTAAATATTTTATTAATAAAGCTACAAATTTAAAAATATCTACCATAGAAACTGCATACACAAGTGTGTTGCTAACTGGAGGAGGTCTTTCGCCAGACGTACTCGTACGTACTCACATTGTAGGGCACTCCCGTCTTAAGGTGCAATGAACCGCGTGGGGCGTCAGGGCCTAATTAGAGACGTAGCCTCGAATATAACGAAGAATCAAAATTTTATAACGTTTTCACCAAAATAATATTTTGATATATAAAAAGTGTGTTGTGTTTAACTTTGCCTTGACCTATATCTAGGTAAGCATTTGTTTAAAAATTATAGTGTTATTAAAGTTATATTTATTTATTCTTCAACTAGCGACCCTTCCTCGCTTCGAGTGGTTTGACGAATTGACGAAACATCGAGCTTTCATCATTATAATATGTAAGTTTGATATTATCGTTTTACACACATAAACCTTTCGGGATAAAGTCTTTAAATGATAGTGAAAATTGCATAAAAAAACAAGTTCGAAAAGCGACTTTTAATTTATAAAATGTATAGATAGATATATGTATAGATGTTGGACTAGTAGCGACGTATAATACTTGCGTTTCTAGGAGGAGGTACTCTACTCCACTGTAGAGTAGAGTACCGTCTCCTAGAAACGCAGTAACAGGACAAGCTTATTATCAGCATTAACATCTTCCCAGAAACTTTCCAATAAACCGATTGAATCATAAAACATTGAGACAGTGGAAATCCAAGACTTGTAGCTAGTTATTGCACCCAAGAGATATGAATGAATGAATGAATTGCACCGATCCCAGCATGGTTAAACCAGACTCGATTAATCGAATGAACCCCAAGATTCGCACTAGCTCCTGTAGCCTCATGTTCATGGTGCTACAGCTACCATTGCATATCAAGGAATAGACCGGGGGGCGCGGTAATGGTAGGGTAGACGTGCCCGAAGGATAGGTAAGGATTTAAGAGCCTACCGGATATGCATCCTAGAGCAAGCATTGGACTAGTGGAGAGATGGGTAATTATATCTATGGATGGGCATCTTTTAGTGACCTTGCCGCCAGGTTGGTTAAGGTCGAGCTTCATTGTTGAGCTTTTGGCGGGGTTCTAGTGCTTTCTCGGTTCTCTTGTATGTCGTCGCTCTGCCGTGTTGTGTTAGATCTTTCTGTTTTCAATGTCATCGTCGGAAGTTTCGCTACTATCCGTTTCCGGTTTTTTGTAAATCTCGCTAGCGGCGATCTTGATCTTACTTCTGTCTTCCGCTGTATCCATCCAAAAATTGATTTCCTTGTCAAAGTACTTCATGTCCTGTTTTAAATTGTCGTTCCATGTGTAAATAGGTCGGCCGACCTTCTTGAATTTGGCCTTGTACTGCATTGCTGCATGCAGCAGCCAGTAGGTGTGGTTTGCGCCGCCTGTAGACATGTGCGAGGTAGCACATCCTGTGATTCTTGATGCGTTTGGTTACTGTTTTTCCGTCTAAGATTTCATGCATTTTCTTTTGTCTTGGTTTATTCCTAGAGTGGTTAATCAAGTCTCTCATGATAACTCGCTCATATCTTCTGAGTCTTGAACTGTTGATGTGAAAATTGATTATATACAGATGAGCAGGCTTGTTATTTCCCCTGTCAACCTTATGAATAGCTGACATCGCGTCTGTATCCTTTTATTTCCGTTAACTAATTCAATTTGAGCATCTTTTCTAATTAGAATTGCAAGTCCCCGGTCTGCTTTACCTGCGGTTCCGTAGAGGTGCCATTCGTAGTGTGTAGAGTTGTATGCTCCTGAATTCATACCTGTTTCTTGTATGCAGGCTACGTGGATGCCCCTAATTGAAAGTTCAGCGTCTATTTTATCCTTTTTGGCCGGTTTTGAGGCCCCCGGACGTTCCAAGTTGCCATACGCAAGTCTGGGCAAGCATATTTTATTGCGGTAGACGGCTGATTTCTAATTATTGTAAACCCAGTGACATCTGCGACTTCGTCCGATAACTGTGTATACATTGATGTTTGTTGTTCATACTGTGTTAATGAGCTAGCTAATTGGGGGCTGCTCGTTTGTAACTGGGGTTTCGTGGGTTGACCTTGCTCTTCACGTGTGTTGTACTGGTTAACTAAAGGCTTGTTATGTTGGGTGGCTTTGAGATTGTTTGTTTCTTGCATTAGATCTATCGGGTTGTTGTTGTAATCTTCGTCGTCGGTCATGATCCAGCTATCATAGTGCTGTTCCTTGTAGAGGATGTGTATGTTGCCGGGTACTGGTTCGCCGGTAGGTGAATACACAAGTGTGTGTCTTGTATTCGTGTGCACGTGCAAATTTACAACATAGAACTCGGACGCGGCGATTAGAATGTCCTCTCCTCCCCAGAACGTCTTGTTAAACTGCGTGGTTATGTATTTTGTTATCCTTTGTTCCTGGGATATATTACTGTTATGGAAAAATTCTTGTATATTATTTAGAAGTGCTAGGTGAATTCTGTCGTCATTTCGGTGCTCCAAAACATATGAAGCGAGGTCTTGACGGACAGACACGTGATCAAAAGTTAAACCCATTACCTATATTATTTATTTGATGGGCTATAGCCCTAAACAAGCAGTTCCCGTCTTTTGTCATACGTACAATAACCATTTTAAAAACCTTTTGTTTTTATGCTATTTCAAGACCTTCTCAGCACATGTGTTGGGTTTGGGAACCAATATAGCTGTCAGGCGAGCGTACCGTCTGAAATTTATGAACTTCGCACTTATGAAATCTTTACAATTTTTTGTTTTTTGTTACTTAACCTTTTTTTTTTTGTACTTCGAATCCAATTTGGCGCGCTTGGGTATACAAACTTGACTTACAAGCTGGGCAATAATTTAGTACAATGTTAAATTAAGAAAATCGTGAAATACGAGTTCTAAAGCGATACCGTATTTTAGGCTAGAATAATAGAGTGTATTAGTTTATCCCACCCTCCTATTTATAATATGCAAACGTTTCCCTATAACCTAGCTATTTATAGCTTACAATGGTGTTGAATTCGCGCGTGGCTTCAAAAGTCCAAATTATCAAGCCAAAACGCAGCCGGATACAGCTTCCAATGGAGATCCCTGAAATATACGGAAAGATCTCACCAGATTTTCGACGTCACCAAGATCCTCAGCCGGCAGGCCTAGGCCTCGGGCTTGCAGATCAGGAACACACGTATGCCACTTCACCACCGTTTTAAGGTGTTTTAATTCACACCCACTACATACAACAAGCGTAACACCGTTCGTATATCAAATTCGAGTTTCAAACTCCGAATTCGCCACGTGTTGAGCAGATTGCATTAAGTAAAAACAAAGGCGGGACACGACACGTCTGTCTCCTTCGGCGGTCACTATCCGAAATCCCTAGTTATTGCACCCAAGAGATAGACCTTTAAATCTTTTATAAGTCGAAACTACAAAGCTCTATAAAAGTTTTGTAATGTGGCCGTGAAATATGTGGAGTCTGCCTTCAACTTTGCCCGGGAAGTTCCGACCGCGTCTGTCCCGGACACCGTTGTCACGATTCACAAGACGCAATCCTTATTGATTCAATAACTTGAATTCTGTTTCGAATACATGCACAGTGTGCACACCCTACTTTCCTGACTCCTCTAACGTGCTTGGAGTGCTACGTCTGTTTATTATTATTGGATTTTCTTTACTTTATTGGAGCGTTAGTTTTTTTACGATGTCACCAGTCGTTAGCACAATAAAAATGTTTGTGCCTTATCAGTGGACCGTTACCTGACGCTTTGTCTTAACAACCTATGTACGTTGTACATTTTGATGTGGGTATGACAGTTTTTGATTTATGGTCTGTGTCAAAAGTGTTTGATGAAAGTGTAAACAAACGCTGTTCAGGTTAAATTATTACGCAATTAGTCACTAATGGGAAATAGTAACGCATTCATATGTATTCAGAAAGTTTCATTTTTTATTTCAGACAGAAATCAAGACATACGAGTAGGTACAGACGCCAGCACATCAACCTATCCCAAACTGTCAAATTTTCCCAATCAATTTTGAACCTTATGCTTTAGCAATAAAGTTGAAAATTTATTAAAGAAATTTGACAGATTGTAGTAGGTTGATATGCCCGGCGTCTGTACAAAAATGGTCAAGGTAAAGCCATTATAACTTAGTAGGTGATCCTGGCACCCACATGGTATACACAGGCATGCGACTAAGGCTGACCATTTTTGTACCTGTCTTAATTTCTGTCCGAAATATTATCTTGTTTCACGTTTCTTGATTACTTTTATTTTTACTTAGTCGGGTAAGAGTTTTTTAAACAAAATTTTTATATTTCACTACTTTTCCAACATTTATCGCCCGATTAACATTTAAATTGTAAAAGAAAAATCAACGAAAAAAATTTGAGGTTATTAACCTCAATTTCAAATGTAAACCCGTTAATTAGAATTCTGGTTTAAGTATTCTAATTATCAAATTAAAGGACTTTTGTAAGTGGCTCCACAAATTGCTATCTAGTGGTAGGTACGTTTTCTGATCTATTTGTTAACATTTTCATCAGATACTTTTGGATAAACTATACATACATAAATAGATATATACATCATCATCATCATCATCAGCCTATAGCAGTCCACTGCTGGACATAGGCCTCTCCTATTGCACGCCATTCAAGTCGATTTTCAACAACTCTCATCCAGCTGCTACCAACCATCTTGCGAAGATTGTCGCTCCACCTAGCCTGAGGGCGTCCCACGGTACGTTTACCGATTAGCAGTCTCCACTCAAGAACACGTCTACCCCAGCGGTCATCGATTCTACGGCTAATATGGCCGACCCATTGCCACTTCAGCTTGCTTATTCTGTGAGCTATGTCGACAACTTTGGTTCTCTGCCGAATCACCTCGTTGCGGATTCGATCCCTCAAAGAAACTACAAGCATAGCCCGTTCCATACCTCGCTGAGCGACCTTGAGATATATTGTACATACTTATATATATACATGCTAAACTCACCGGTATACAACTTGCGTCAACCAAGACCGGCGATCAATGGAACTTGTGTTGATAAGTGAAATCGTTGTCAAATTTTTGAGTATCTTCCTAATCTTTTTTCGTTTTAGCTTGACGAACAGTTGTTAAAGTTAGAAACCCGAAAGTCTGACAACCAGTCTTACCAAGGGCTAGCGTGTTACCTAGTAACTGGGTTGTGGAGTTTAGATAGGTAGTCGCTCCATGTAAAATACTGGTATTCAACCTGACCCCAACACGGTTGGGAAAAGACTAGGCAGATTATGATGCACATGGACGTGGCGAATTACTCTTCGTTGGCAATCTCGCTCGCAGAGAGGACACGGGGAATCCTGCACTGGTAACATTATAGGCTGTTTATACTCAAGTTGTTGTTTTTACCAAAAGACTGACATGGTAAATATGCGCAGCAATATGTACAGTCAACAAAAGATACAAGTATGCAGGGTCGTCGGATATAGTTGAAGTTTAGTAAGAAACCGATGGATGTTTTCGAATAAAATTTTATTTTATTAATAGAAAACATACAGCTCATTTATCAAATTAAATTTCAGTCGAAAACATCCATCGGTTTCTTACTAAACTTCAACTATATCCGGCTACCCTGGTTACTTACCTCTTTTGGTGACTGTACGTAAGTAAAAGAACATTTAAAAAAGTTAGCCTTCCAGTTATATTAATTAGGTAGGTACTGTAAAAAATAAATATTTCAGCATTTTATAAGGTAAATTCTGACATTTAAAAATGGACAGCTATGTGGCCAGATAGCCGCAACAATACTAATTAAAACACCACAGATTGGCAACATTTAAATTATAGGTCATGTCACTTAATGCATTGTCGTTGAACGTCAGCAAGTCCTTGATATAAAATACAGTTTTCCTTCTCCCGAATGTCAAATGAGTTGAAACATGGGTCAACACTGTTACCCACGTAATGCCGCGTTCACACTTTCTATATGGGCCGCAGAACCATCAAATAATTCAAACATGGAAGAAATCAACAATGTCAAGTTTCAGGAAAAAACGCATTCTATGGACTCTACAGTTAAGCCTGTTTAATTAAACTAAGCATAGTTTATGTTAGAACGGCGTTAACACATAGGGTGTGGACAGTTCCATGTATTTTCACCGCGTAGGTATTTTTTAGGGTTCCGTACCCAAAGGGTGAAAACGGGACCCTATTACTAAGACTCCACTTTCCGTCTGTCTGTCACCAGGCTGTACTCATGAACCGTGATAGCTAGACAGTTGAGATTTTCACAGATGATGTATTTCTGTTGCCGCTATAACAACAAACACTAACTAAAAACAGAATAAAATAAATATTTACGGGGGCTCACACGAAGTCCGACTCACACTTGTCCGGTTTTTTCACTTTTCTATGATACAGCAGATTTTTTTTTGGTAACCGACAAAGAATTTCAACGTAGGGGGTTTTAGAATCATTTACTGAATCCATGGTAACAAGTTGTGCGTGGATGTCCCTGCTAACCTGTATACTTTCAGCAATTACGCAAAACGATTCACATCAAAGTAATAATAACTGAGATAATTACAGCTCCTATCACAACTCCTAATGTCTATTCAAACACACATTCTAATGTCTATTCAAACTTATGTTTCAAATGAATATTATTTCAAGTTAAACAAATATCAACTTTATCATAATAGTAATTAAGTTGATTTCAGAATGCACTATTAAAAAAGTTACAAAAATGTTTTATAATAGCGTAAACTGAACTTTATTTTGTAGGATTTAAAGTTATTTTTCCATAAACTCATATTTGTTTACATTTTTGGCAAATAAATCGCGAATGCAGATTATGTTGTTCTTTCATTTGCTCAACAATTAACACTGTAATTAATTTCTCTCATATAATATTTTCATATCTCTTAAAAATACCTCCAACATTCCAGAAAATCCCTTTCATATAGGTACTTATTAACAATTCAACGAACTTGTAACCTAATTAGCATGCTGAAGTTGATCAATTACTCGGTGGCTTTGTATGTTTCTAAGTAATCTATAATAGTTGTATCAAAGCCTAAACCAATCAAGTCAGCTCAAAGGCCTTCTTCGAAAGACGTAAGTGTGTTATAATGTCCAATCTGTCCCTAGGATTGAGGGTAAATTTTACGTCAAGTCCATTCCAAGTGTCCCCGACGATTTTTTATTATTGGCTGAACGAATTTAGTATCTGGGGAGATATAAAAGGAAATGAAGCTAAGCCCTTCGGAAATCTCAGAAATTGGTCTTTTTCTTAGAGTGCGTATGAGGACAATGGTACGACTCGGATCCAATGAAACAGAGTTACTTTCGTTACTCTGGGGAACAGTTTTTACGATCGACTGCGAGATTTACGCTTCAATAGCATTTCGAATACTTGAATATTTTAATAAGTTAATAATACCTTTTTTTGGGCGAAGAATAATGGTTTCCTTTTCATTAATAAGGAAACGATTGGCATTTTTAGCAAACGTTTATCGCAAGACCCTACTTAATGAGTAACCTTTCATCTTGAAAGGTATCGTGACCTTTGAAGATGAAAGGTAAAGGCGTTTTGTTTATAAAAATATGCTACCAGTCGTTTCGATTCCGTTGAGAATCGGTAATGAGTGTTAGAAAGCTCTTCAACCAGTTAATTTTAGTGAAATTCGTCTCCAGCGAAGCTTGACACAGGTCTGAGCGCAGGTATTAACACAAGTATAAGTATAGTTGATCGCACCCGCGGGTCCCATTGCAAGTTTGCCAGGGGAAGTGGGGCTTCTAATAAAGCGACAGCTGAGATGGAACTCAAACAACAACCATCGCCAGGATGGAAGCCTGTAAAAGAAAAACACGTAACTGCTTACATTGGCAAAAAACGCTGCAGGTTTTTCTCGGTACAACAACAAAATAACATAAAGCCAGTTCACCTCAATAAATTAGCTCACGCATGATAGAATCGTACTACCGACCCATTTAACCCATCCATTGTTAAAATTAAATGTTATTAATAAGCTGACAATACGGGTAAACAATCTGCTACATAATAGCGAACTTCGCTGACTTCGGAGCCTTCACTAAAGTCTCTGTTGGAAACAGTGGCTCTATATATTTTGCGGCATATTAGAAACTGGCGCTCACCTATGCTAAAATATGGAAGTTTACGCCGCGAACATGCTCCGTTAATTGTAAAATTTGGAGTTTGATAACTTCACCTGAAACTTTTACATTGCGGGGTTGAATTTAGTGCGGCAGGTAAAGTTTTGACAATAACTGGTCACTTCTGTGTATACTGTGAAATCTGCGACTTTTCTCTTCATTAAATATTAACTACCTACGAGAGGGAACTAGGACACTGCTTCTGAGTTCTGACGCATGAACACTAATTTACAAAAAAACTAAACTCATATTTTAAAACTGTTGCGTAAAGAGCCATTTTTTATTTATTTATTTTATTATTTATGTACACACAGTAAAATGCATAGAGATATAAACATAATTGAGATTTGAGTACAAAGGTACTGCTTATTTCTACTCTTTATAACCAAATTGAAATATTTCACTTAATAAAATGTCACAGGATTTTGAAGGTTTCATTAGGTAGCGCTGAAAACTCTCTAAGAATCTTAAATAATGAAACCTGATAGCTAAAATTCCACTCAACCCGTGATTTGAGTCCAAAGAACCTTCCCAATTAGTTATTAATTTAACCTTTATAAATTATAGCATAAATAATTATAACTTATATAAAATTGATATTTAGGTACCCTACTAAAAATAATTTCTTTTAGTTTGTAGAAACACATTTTGATCACCAAAGATTCAATTTACTGATAGATCTCTTAGCGGTCGGCCATTGACATTGACATTTAGGAACAGGATATGGAATCGCAAATCTACCTACATCTATACATACGTATAATACGAAACGGGTCCATCTATTTCACCCTTTCAGAGCAGATAGATACAGCGACCGGTTAAACCGAAAGGTAGCCCCAATCGAAGAGTTAATACGCTCATTTGTGCGATCAATATAGGTCGGCTCATACATCAGCGTGGCAGATTGTGGTGACATCGATCAGAATAGTTTGCTTGCAAATTTGGCAGCTGTTAACCAAACGGGATTATGTGATACCAGTGCGCGCGAGGATTCGGCTGTAATCTGATTTATGTACCATGTGTTATGCACTGTACCAGGACTATATACTTTCATACTTCATCTATGTATAACCATAAGTTAGTTTAAATGTGTTCAAAAGATCCAAAAAATATTTATGTGGCATTTAAGTTAATATAATTTTCAATGTCCAATGTCCACACAAAGAGAATGCCTATGGCTATTGTGGTCGACACAGATTTTTTTTTAATATTGTCACAAATTATTTTATCTTTGATATTTATTTAATTTGGAACCTACGCGTGTTTGCTTTGATATAAAAACTTTTTGTTTGCATAAATTAAAATATGTTTTATGAGGATAAAACTCGTGTAGTTCCGGGTCACAAATGGCACCCGTAGGACTTGACCCCTTCACGTGGTCGTTGAGAGATGACTAATAGGCGGTAGGGGATGGACAGCGTCCAGCGACAGTATCATCGTACACTCACAAAAACAACACTATGATATAAATTTTCATTCTCTCTGTAGACAGTCCATGATATATCAAGAAATATGGATCTGTACTTACTAATATTATAATTGGAAAGTAACTCTAGTCTGTTTGTTACCTTTTCACGCCTAGACCTACCTACAGGTTTGTAACAGACAGAAAGGCAGACAAACAGAGTTACTTTCTGTCTGTTCTAGTAGGTACGCAGATGAAGCCGCGGGAAACAGCTTGTCTACCTATAACGTTGTCCATTTTAAAAGTAAAAGTTTTAAATTTTTCACAAGGACTCTTTTAATTTTTTTTTAATTAAAATCTTTTCCCTATACCAGAAATAAACGTTGTATAGGTAATCCCGCAATACGCGGAATCTTTCATTCACGGTTCACTTGTTCGATTTTAAAATAGTATGCCGTGTATTCAGAATTCAGAACTATTACAACCAGTCTTACCAAGGGGTTTCGTATTGCCCAGTAACTGGGTTGTAGAGGTTAGATTAGGCAGTCGCTCCATGTAAAACACTGGTCTTACTCAGCTGCATCCGGTTAAATTGGAAGCCGACCCCAACATAGTTGGAAAAAGGCTAGGCAGGCAGATGATGATGATGATTCAGAAATATTCGCATTCAACCCATTTGAATAGTTTGATAACGTGCGACCCGATATTTAAAAAGATAAAAAAAAACGCCAATACCTACAATAGAGTGGCATTTTAATAACAATATTGTTGGGGTATTTTATTAAATTTGTGTTCCTCCGAAAACTATGCAAGGTAGAATAAATTAAATCTTTGTTCAATATACTACTACTCGTATATTGAATAAAATTTAATTTAGCCTGATAATATAATATTAGTTGTCTATGTTATTTAGTTACTTGATTGGAATTTTGTTTCTTATGAAAGTTATTTGACGAAGCTTAGTCTGAAATTAGCAACTCGTACTGACCATCGGGATTATCAATAGTCACCCCTATCGAGAGAAAGGCCATTGCTCTGCAGTCTAATATCATTAGAACCAACTCCAAGAACCTATAATTAGAAAAACTATACGAAACACATTAAACACAGAAATTGTATCTCAACAAATAAAATATGACGTCTCTCGAAATTGCAAAGTTTGCAGTGGCGAAACATTTCTGCACTTAGTAAGCAGCTCTTCTCAACGTCGGCAACAAAGCAAGATTAATTACTTACTTCATCACAAATTCTTCAGAAGTGTTCGTTTTCACACTTGCGAAAACCAAGAGTTTTAAAGAGTTTTCTAAGATATTATGAGCTATGTGTGGATTCTATAGTAAACCGCAACGCTCCCTTAGTATTGATGGTATTGATAAATTGTTGCTTACTTTGTAATTAAAATTGTTTTGTACTACTGGGGATGAATCGAGTTTTAATTTGTTTGTTTAGAATTTAAAGGAACGACTACCCACACAGTGTAAAGCCGGCCGTATTGAGGAACATTTGTATCGACACATAGTGTTAGTACAACATTTTAAATCGGATTTGCGGCTACTCGCAGAGAAGAAGAAAAGTATTTCAGATGCATAAAAGCTTACAGTGTTGTTATGTCAGATGATACGCAGCATCTTTGAGAAAAGTCTGGAACGATATATTATTTTCTACTTTCTATTCTTTTGATAGACTCTTGTCTCCTCTTCTGAGAATGTACTTTCTTATGAAACGTTCCTTTATTTTTTTCAATGTCGCATTGTTTCTGAGTTATCGTGTTTTCTGTGAGTTTAAATTGTAGTAGATTTATTCTTTTATTTATCTGGCTGAAAAAGAAAGTTGTCTTTGTATGATTTTCTTGGAATATAAATACCATAGGTTAATGATAGGCTTGTGGCTAAATAGCCACAAGCCAATCAATCAACAGCAGCGTATCAATTCTACTACTTGACTTGGTAAAGATATTGAATTTATTTTTAAACCACCTAAAGATTTAACTCTAGTGCCTGTTCGGATACATTTAGAAGTGCACCCTAACGTACAATATAATACAGGAAATACGATCAAGTAGAAGCGTTCATATATCAAACGGCCCAAACATGTAATTGAATATTACAAATGTATTTTGCAAACCAAATATAAGGCCGATTGGATAGAAACCGCCGCCACAGAGGGTGTCCATTTCCCAAATCCGCAGTGAGGCAATAAAGTGGTAGGCAATAAATAACTGATACAACACCGAAGCCTGGAAGTGGTCTGTGCAGTTTGCCGTGCATTGCGTTCGGTACATTGTTACTGGTTCGAACTGGTATATTGTCCCCTTTTTTACAACACTTCCTTTATTGTTATTTATAGATTTTTTCGTTGGTAAAACATATGTTTTACTGGAAATGCGAGACATGCTGATAATAAATTACTTACAGAGAACAATTAAGGATAAGACAAGGTGAACCAAAAGAGCATTGTACATTGTATAGAAAAAGATGACTACAACGACAAGTATCTGGTATAAGTATTACATATTTGCTAGAGCACCGAGGAGATGGCTAAATATAGTGAAGGGGATTTTAATGGTGCCTGTACCAAGAGCCTGTCTTGACCGTGACCTGCATTTTTTGCAGATTGTCAACAAGTATAAACAACCTATATCACTACATTCATTTGCACGAACGCCCAACTTCATGAAGTCTTTATTGTTTTTGAGAATTAAACTCATTTCATTTGGTGGATGGGTTGAACATGAAGTCATGAGAGGCAGTTTAAGATGAAGTATAGTGTAAGAGGGAACATAGTTATCTTCGTAAGTCCCGGCGAGTCTGGCTCCCAGCCAGCGGACGACGGAATCTGCGAAATAAGACAAATTTTGGCAAATGCTATTTCAACTTGAGACTTTGTGATTGTCTTTATTATGTACTCTTTGATTTTCACTGACTGTGTACAACAAAGCGATCCAGAAATAGAGGTATTTGCCCAACACTGGGATGGGAGAGGCTGAATTTGATGTTGAAGCTGCATTGTCTGTTGGTCCTAAGCATTGTATGTATCTGACACTTGAAACATAATACTGAGTACTGTTGCATTTTGTATTGAAATATATATCAAGGCTATTGTCGACATTGCGAGGATCGCCCAGAGGACACGGTGGAACATACGGTGGAGGTCTGCCCCGCTTGGGCGGAGCACCGCCGTGTCCTCGTAGAGGCGATCGGCAACGGCGGCGACCTCTCGCGTCCGGCCCTGGTTCAAGCCATGGTCCGGGGCGAGAGGGAGTGGGAGGCGGTCACCTCCTTCTGCGAAGCAGTCATGCTAGCGAAGGAGGTGGCGGGACGGCTCAGGGAGAGAGTCGCACGCCTCAGCCGCCGCGGGAGACGCTACGGGCGTCGGGAGCCGCGTGACGACTCCCGGCCACCGTAGGCGCGGGCCTGCGGACGGAGAGTAATGGGTAGCTCTCCGTCCGATCAGGACCAGGCCCGTACCGGACGGCGCGTATGTGTTCCATGCGCGCCTCAAAGAGATGTCAGCATAAAGGAAGGGGCCCGCCAGGGCCGAAGCCTGCCGGGGTAGCGGGATCGTCCGAAAGGGTTACCGCTGCCCCGGAACATAAAGGGCTAAGGAAGGAACACGGGTGGGTTTTAGTCAGTAAGAGTCTGACACTCCCTTCCGCTCCACCCAGAGCGGGAGGAGTCATTAGATGATTTCCCATTCACAAAAAAAAAAAAAAAAGGCTATTGTCGATCGTTATTCTCAGATTTCGTATTATGCTATCGAGCATCGTTATCATCTGCCTAGCCTTTTCCCAACTATGTTGGGGTCGGCTTCCAGTCTAACCAGATCCAGCTGAATACCAGTATTTTACACGGACCGACTGCCTATCTGACCTCCACCACCCAGTTTATTATGCTATCGAGCACATCAAAGCAAGTCTTAGAATAACGTTTTGCCGGAACTGGCGAAGGTATTCAGGGGTTTGTTGCTTTTATGTAACTAAGAAAACGTCAGTAAGGTGATTAGAAAGTGATTGCATGTAAGTATCTACCGTGTTACAGCTTGCTAGCTTGCTTTTGATAACTAGTGTTGATAAATCCTGGCTTTTACCTACTAAACAAAGGAATTGGGATAAGCTATTGTTTATTATCAACTATCCAGTTTAAGAATCACTATAAATTACAGCCTGTTTTTGTACAATTTAACCTTCAGAATGTATAATAATGAATCTCGCCTTTCGTTGTATTATAACATTAGTAATATTAAACTTTTTCCATTGTTAAGGTGAAACTAATTTAACTTTACAATAGCGCTATTTGTTAAACTACTCGTAGTGTGTTTTTCCGCGCGCAATCTAATAAAGCATTTATTATAGCCCCTTGAAGTTTCAAACTTGGTGTTATTATGAACTATTAGAAAAAGTTCTTAAGTAATCACTTACACTTAGTTAATAGCACTAAGGATTAACGAAGCATTCTCACGTGGAAGCGGTAATAATTTCAAGTTGGTCATTTAACTAACTTATAAGTTCGTAAATGACCACGAGTTATTTAAGCACTTGCTTTTTATTAACACAGTAATGTATGCTACGCTTTAATTGTAAGCCGTGCCATTTTTTTAAGGTACAGACGCCAGCACATCAAGCTACTACAATCTGTCAAATTTCATTAATAGATTTTCAACTTTATTTTCGCTTAAGCATAAGGTTCAAAGTTGATTGGGAGAATTTAACAGTTTCGGATAGCTTGATGTGCTGGCGTCTGTACAATAGTGTGAAGTTTTAATCGTGTACAAAATAATGAATACAGTGGGAGAGAGAGTCGCTCGCAGGAAGATTTCAGCAGTAGACGACTGCGGTCTATAGAGGAATATGGGCAGTTTGTTAAAGGCTGCCACCCGAGCAGAAATATGTTCAAATACCTACTACGGCGGGTGATGAGTTCCGGACGAACGAGACAGAACATACGAAAATGGGCAAGCAAATTCCGTCTTCCCGGTTCGGTGGAATTACCAATGGGATTTTCCTCGAAAACTCGGAAAAGAAAGGTATTGTGCTCTATATTTTTTGTCCCAAAATATACTTAAGCTAGAAGGAGACTACATTCCTTTTAGGTATATTCATAATTCATAACCTGTATAAAGTCAATTCACGAAACCATATTTGCCAAATCACTTTCGCTTCATGTTTTGGGAATTCGTTTTTTTCTGGGAGTTTAGTAAAAGGCACAGAATCAATGCATAATATGATACTGTGTATCCAGTGTCAAATCCAATACCCACAAACTACATTACAGAACAGATATTGCTTTTATAAAAACTCGATATAGCCGCAGGCGATCTTTTTTTTCTTTTGTCGTTGTGGTCCTATTAAAGAGGGGTAAATTAGCTCATTAGAAACTTTTTCTTTCCGCGCTAACTGCTATCGGCGATTATTTAATACTTTCCAGTCATTGTTTGATTAAACTCGTTTGCGACAACGTATGGTGGCTTTTACGTAATATTTTAATGGACGAAACCAATATATTTATCGTCGCTTTTGGTAATACATGCTTATTTATTTAAAATTAATTGAGACTGGTGTTGAATTAACGGTACGTGATTTAAATGATCTACTAACTCTTTTATGCAATTTGAAATGGACAATTATAAATTATATAAATATTAAACAAAATATTCGCTTTATAATTTTTCAATACGATTTATTTTATTTTTGATGTTGATGACACGTAGAATGATACACTTGCCTACTGTATTGGTGAAAAAGTTCATTTTAATGAATTTCATTTTATAGAATTAGTTTTTACATTTAAGTTGTTGCATATTTAGTTACACTAGCCAGTTAAATAAATATTTAACTTAAACACAAACCTTACTCATCATCATTTATCATTAAAGTTGTACGTTTTGCAGACTTCCCTCCCATTAGAGCCAACCACTCAAAACCGTGAACGAAAAATAACAAAATGAAAAACCATTACATCTTGAAAACATATTGCGAAAGAATTTTCTTAATCGGCTCCGGAAATTTCTGGTACAAGGAAAGCGAAATAGGCGACGATCAAACCCTGCTTTATAGAGCATACACCGGCCTGCTGCTTTTCGTATACGGTTTCATGACGATATTCGAAATAATGGCTGCCACGATGGGCGACTATCCCGAGGACGAAAAACATGACTCCGTAAGCTTCGCCGTCAGTCATACAATAGTTATGATCAAAATATTATCTGTAATAACCAAAAAATCGATGATAAAAAGCCTGAATCATAAAATGGTGTCAGTTTGTGAGAGTTACGAAGAGAACGCGTTAATGGCGAAGAAATATAAGATCATGAAAATAAATGTCGTCGCTTACATTGTGATCGTTTATGGCTCATGCTTTTTCTTTGTTTTTGAAGGATTAAGGAAGATGTTTTCAGGTAAGTTAATTTCCTTTTATCAAAGTATAAAACGCGTTACGTAAAACTAAATTTGAAAAGCCAGTTGTATTGATCGTTATTTTATTATTGTTTAATTGGATTTTTTCGCAAATTCTCTTTTTTATAACCGACGAAAAAACGGAGGAGGTTATCAAGCCGACGCGTATTATATATATTTTTTTTATGTATGATCATGCATAACTTTTTACAGAGCAGTCCGATTTTGATAATTCTTTTTTTATTGGAAAGGGTATACCCCGAAGGTGGTCCCATATAAATTTAAAAAAAATATTCCAACCCTAAGGGTAAGAAAACAGGGGTTGATTGATTGTTCACTCACTGATTGTAATGTATGACCACGCATAACTTTTTACAGAGTAGTCCGATTTTGATAATTCTTTTTTTATTGGATATTGAGTCGGCGCCAAACAACCAATGAACAAAGATCGCTAAATTATCTTAATTAAAGAAATAAACAAATCAAATCACAATGCAACGTGAAGTCTCCAGCGATAAACATTAACATTCCAAACAAAAAATGCGCTCTCCGCACGACCACTCACTCGCAACGATATTAATTTGCTTGTTTGGCGCCGACTCAAAATGACTTAGGTATACTTACATTAGTTTAAGAACTATTTATTAAGGTTAAATAAAAAAGGTTTCTTATTTTTTGCTTTTCAGTTTTTTGGAGTTTTAATTTTTTTGTTAAAAAGTTTTTTAAATGAAACAAGGAAATAAAAGTGAAGTTTAAGGATCAATTAAAAAGCATTATAAAATTGTGTGTTTCGGTTGATTGTAAGATTGTGTTACGTTCATTTATTTTTTATATTTACCTACCTTAATTTAACTTCTGCTGTACTTTCCTTTGTTGCTTTTTTATTTATAACTAAAGCTTTTTACTATTATAATAAATATATATTGTCACAAGTCTGCTATTATAAGTACATTAACAGATATGAGGAAAACTGTTCCACCCTAATACAGATTCTAGTACTGGGAACAATGAATCACTTCTGTGTTAACATACAAAAATACATAATATTATAGACTAGCTGCTGCCCGCGACGTCGTCTGCGTGAAGGCTCTACAGCACCAAAAATACATAAGATGCCAGTGTCGCTATAGCATTATAAGTAAACAACTTTTAAAATAGCATTAAAATATATTTTTTGCAAGCGAAGCAAGTGAAGAGAGTTATATGGGAATCCTGCTGAGTTCAGTCATAAGATGTGACTGAAGGAAATAGAGAAAATAATGCAGGAATACATTCCAGGACACAAAAGAGTCAAAATACGTACAAAGGTATCATACCTTACAACACTTCCCTATAAACTACGTTGGTAGTTATGCTACCAGGAGCCAAAATGTAAAGAGAGTCAGGACTGGTGACGCGGGAGCAAGCGACGTACAGTTGCCCGTGTGAGAAGCAACTCGTCCTGAGGTCGACACCCGCTGCCCTCTGTGTCTGCCCCTGCGACTTATTGATGGTCATCGCGAAGCAAACACTCACGGGGAACTGTACGCGCTTGAACTGGAACGGGAAGTTATGAGGTATGAGGGGAATGCGTGGTATAAATACTGCCTCGCCGACGCCACAACCCGTAAGAATTTCCGCCTCAATGATGTGTCTGTGGAGCGAGATGACTTTAAGGCGGGTCCCGATACACAACTTCGGAGGAGATAGGTTCCGAAGAAGCATAATCGGGACACCGACCTTCAGCTTGATGGTATGCGCTGGAAGTCCACTTGCTGACAGGGAGTTCAGAAATTCCACGGGATAATGTGTGATGTCATCTTGCTCGACAACAGTGTTTATCGAGGTATAGACCACTTCATTCCCCTCAATTTCCGAGAGAATGCATTCGTTAATTGCTGCAGCCTGATCATTTTTGGGCTTCAAAATGGCCCGCTCACACACCCAAGAATTCTGCTGGTACGGTATACGACTGATGTCCCCGTACACACAGCGAATGAGTTTTTCTAAGCTGGATACCACTCTACCGAGAGACTCTGGAAGCACCACCTGTCCACCTCTCTCTTCTGGTAGAGTGCCTTTGCCAAGACTTAGAAGGACATCGGAGAATTCTTGAGCACGTGAATTTCCACCGAGCCGAGTTCTCATATTAATGGTCAAGCGCAGCGTACGAACTCGTGACCACAACGAAGATCGTTTCAACGAAGCATTCACCTCGTCAGCCCTCGATCCCCGCGTCACCACGGGAAGCGTTTGCCGGAAATCGCCACTGAACAGAACTGCAACACCACCCATCAAATGTTCGTTCCTGCGGATGTCCTGCAGGGTTCTGTCCACGGCCTCAACTGCCTTCCTATTGGCCATCGTACACTCATTCCATACGATCAGAGAGCATTCCTTGAGCACGTGTCCCTTATCGCTGTTACGTGACACACCACAAACAGTCGATGGGAATTTTAAACATGGCATGTGCTGTCATGCCATTGGGAAGTAGTGTGGAAGCGTTTCCCGACAACGCTACAGCAATAGCAAGTTTGCCTTGCCTCCTGACCTCTGCAAGTATGCCAGTGGTAGCCAATGTTTTTCCTGTTCCACCAGGAGCATCCAAGAAAAACATTTTACCCTGGTTTTGCCCAACGCTTTCAAAGACGGTGTCATAAATTTGTTTTTGCTCTGAAGATGGTAACCCATATTCGATCAGTGGATTGCCGCCGATAGAAATAAATCTTGAAGTGAACTGAGACAAGTGTTCAGCACGCGTTCATCAGTTACTTCGACTTCGTCTCCAGTAGCACGCCTCAAAGCACGTAGAAAACCTTCAGACAGATGATGGCGATACTTCTCTCACAAAGCTAACGGGTTCTCGACTCCACAAAACACCAAGATGACTGCAAACAGATGACGCATGCGGCTGGGACTGTCACTGACGCTCGCCTCCGCGAGGGTGACATCCCAATTTTGCTCACCGTCGAGAAGGTGACATTTTACATCACATTTAAGTTTATAATTAGGTATACGACATGGAAATATATGAATTACCAATCAATAATCACACGGATAAATACCGAACAAAAGTATTAACAGTCAATGTTTATTTAGTACTTATAACATGAAATTGATGGAGAAATGATCATCATCAATGAACATGACTTTTTTGTAATACTTAACACCGCATTTTTTTTAAATTGTCTTCCTCAACTCTGCTCAAGATTTTGAGGGTTTTGTTGGACCTTGAATTTGTCAAAACGAACTAAGTATACGATACAACTTTTATGAAGAAAATGCATATTACCATCTATGAATTTTAAGAATAACTAACTACTAACCTCGCCAACATGATCAAATTTAAATGATTAATTTCCAAAAATTGTTAACATGTAACTTCATTTGATTTTTATGAAATCTCATAGATGGCGCTGCATCAAAATTTTCTTTATACCACTAACATTCATTAAACTATGTTTCTCTGCCCAAGTTACTTAAATGGCGTAGTTTTTATAGCCATATTGGCAAATTCGAAGACATGTGACATCTGACAACCCGCACTGGGCCCGCATGGTGGATTACGGCCCACTCCCTCTCACTGAGAGGAGGCCTGTGTCCCAGCAGTGGGAACATTATAGGCTGATTATGTATACAAAAATTGTATCTACCTTTACTGCTTATTTGTAACTTACCTACTTGAATTGTGTACAAGGTTGTAATGTTGATTTGGCAGCTGATACTAATACTGTTAGCCTGCATCATCCCACTGCTGGGCAAAGGCCTCCCCTCTTAAGTTCCAGCTCTTTCGATCCAGGGCTGAAGTGGACCACTGGTCATTTGTTTTTTGCAGCTCATCTCGCCATCTTCTACGGGGTAGCAAATAAAATATTATCTTTTTTTGAGTAGAGGTAGGTAAGAAAGAAAAAGAAGAAGAAGAGAAGTTTAAGGCCCTATTTTGTAAATATTTATGTAAATCAATTATTTCAATAAACAATTTCAATTTCAATTGAAACCGTGCACCATGTAAACCCATGTAAGTTTATGTGAAATAAAATATTTTTATATATTGTTTTTTTTTTCAGGATCTCATTTCGTAACAGTGGTGACGTATTACCCTACGTTTGAAGACGATTCAATGCTAGCAACCTTCGTTCGAGTATTCACCACAGTAGTCCTGTTCGTTATGATGATCAGTATGATATTATCAGTCGACACCTTCACCATGATCTACCTTATCATGTACAAGTATAAATTCATGACCCTTAAACAATACTTCGAGAAATTGAGAGAAGAATTCTTTGCGTTGAATGACAAAGGGGAATATGATATGGCGACGGAAAAACTTGCTAGCGGACTTGTGGAAGGAATAAAAATGCACAATACTCTTATTGGGTAGGATTTTTAAGAACTTAATTCTGTTAGAAAACAACACTCGTATCCAACTGAACCTAAGACAAAAAGCAAAAAAGCAAGCCAAGATTGTAGTGAAACGGGTAGCCTTAGGTATAATTATATGTAACATAATTAACGCAAGACCTCATACACCCCAATTAGAGTATATAGTTAATAGAATAATACAATGACTTAAACATAATTTTTTTAATGCTAATTAATATTAGTTAGCATTAAAAATTTATGTTTAAGTTATTAAGAAAATTGAGTTTAAAATTTAGCATTTAGGGCTTAGTCTAAATTGGCGGTCAATATGACAAAACACAAAATTTTTGAAAAAAAAAACAATATTAAAAGTACTGAAATCGATTCAGTAGTAAATTATGAACAAACTACTTTCAGGACTTGCATTGCGTCTGTTACATCTTGTATAGTTGGCTTCAGAAATTCTGAGAAACATCGCTCTTACATTTGGCACTTATTTGATGAATTGTGATAGCAAAATGACAAGGGTGCTTACTAAAATGTCAACAGTATCTAGTAAATAAGACAAAGAAAGAGCAAATTAATTTAAATCTAAGCTCCTTTGTGAGGTAGACAGACACTCATCAAGATCAATCCAATGTCAAACGGAGCATAATTTTTTTTATCTCATCAGGATATCGGGCGACATCGACAAAGCGTTTGGGACGGTGATGGCGCTACAAGTTTGTCAAAGCTCGGGGTCAGCCGTCTCTCTCCTGCTACAAATTGTCGTAAGTAATCGCATTGTTGTACCCCAGTTATATCTTTGACTGCTCAGGAATCTTGCAAAACTGCGTATTGTTTTTCCTGATTACGCAGTCATCGTGTTACTGTTTCTGAAACCCTGTGTGATGAGATTTGTGAAGAATAGTGGAGGTTTTATTAAGTTTTTGGATTTTTGGAATTATTTTGTTTATGTTGTGTCTTATTCATTTTAACCGACTTATAAAAGGAGGAGGTTCTCAATTTTGATGTATATATATATTTTAATTTATGGTGTTTATTGTTGCTGCAGTTGTTTACCAAAATATGACATCACCCATTGTAGGATATTTTTTTGCGACCATTAATAATAATTACATAATATTATTTACTGAGGCGTCAAACTTGAGAGTAATTTGGGTTCGGAGCTATATTTGGAGGCGGATTGAAAGATAGGATCATTTTATATCTTTGTCCTCAAATTAATTACAGCGTTGTCGCCATACATATAAATATTTCTAGTACTGCTACCATTTAAATAAAATTTAATCTATTCCTGGCCGCCGACTTTCTATTTTTAAGTCGCCGAACAATATGGGATCTCCTTTGGTCGAAATAAAAAAAAAATCTCTACAACATCCTTCTAGAGTATAAAATAATAATGCTTGTATCAATATTTTTGAGAAAGATGTGAGAAAAATTATATTTTTTTCTTCCTGGCGTAATTGATTCCTTAATTGCCACGTTTCAAAGATTGAGACAGATTGCGTCAGTTACTTTTAATTTTCTGCTGATAGTAGTTACGTAACATTTTTATTCATTTTCCAGGTTTCAGATCAACTGACGTTCGTCGCAAGTATGAAGTTGATATTCTTTGTAGTGGCTCTATTCTTTCTTCTGGGCCTCTTTTTATGCAACGCTGGGGAAATAACGTATCAGGTATAACTTTATCATATTTTCGAGATGTGTTTGACACGGATACGTCGATACTATTTCCCTATGGGGAAAACAGAGCTGTTTAATGTGTTATGTGACCTTGTTCCCGTGGGGATCAGTTCGTGTATCGACTTGCTGTTGTGTACTGCGTCACTGTGTCTCAGTCATCCGTTCATGGTTTCTGTATTCCTAGTTAGTCACACAATATTGAATGTTGTTCTTCAGGCAAAACTAATACCTATGGCATTAAGTCCGCCTCTGTACATTTATGTGCTTGAAATATTAAATAAATAATAATGAAATATGTTTCCTATAACTCAAACGCAGCGCCGCCTACCACATTGGAAATCTGACCCATCCAGTGACTCATTCAAACGCACAAAAATAAAATCATCAAAATCGGTCCAGCAGTTTAGGAGGAATTGAGTGTCATACACACAGAAGAACTATAAAGATAGTGAAAGCATCCTGAATAATACATACCGCAAAGGCCCATTTAAATTGAGAGAAATAAACAATGACTCGCAGTAAATGCGTCAGTAATCATTCGTTTCAGTCTCCGGAGTGCTATGTCAAGATTTTCCATATTCAACTGTATCCGGTTGACACAATACAATTTTGGAAACAAAAATATGTCATGGGCATTACGGCCAAATGTGACATCCGCTAACATCCACAGAAATTGTGGAGTCAGATATAAAAATAAGTTACGACATAAGGTCAGATACGGGCCATCAACATAAATCACAGCTTGTGTACCTAAGTCCTTGTTATGTATATTTACCAAGTAAAGAATGATGTTAAAATGTTTTCTAGACCTATTTTTGTGAACATCTAGCTGGGTAAAAAATGTCCAACGGGGTAATTGCGTAACACACTTTCATTTTGACAGTTTAACTGACACACTAACAGTAGGAATGGCTTTCATTTTGACAGTTTAACAGACACACTAACAGTAGGAATCGCTTTCATTTTAACAGTTTAACCACATTCATTGCGTTATTTACATTGTTGAGCAGATTTTTCGAACATAAATTTATGAAACAATAGATTAGCAATATCCTTCAAAATGTTTCAGATTGTGATTGATAGTGTGTTTCGTTTTTTTTTTTTTTTTCTATTGCTGTATGGGCCTGCTCTTGACCTCGATCACGCATTAATTAAGGTGCCGGTATGACTTTAGCTAGCGAAGAGCTTATATTACTTATTTAAATACTTTGCTGTTATTTAGGTATGGCTTGAGTTTTAATTGAGAACCGATAAATCGATTTGAATTAAAAGTTTTGCTATTCGTTCGTTCGGGAGCTCTTCAACCCTGTCCTGTTCTCTGGGAGAACTCCAGAAGCGTGGTGAAGGAGCGTGGTCGTTCTTTTCTTTAAGAAAGGTGATAAGACCCTTCTAAAGAACTACAGACCCATTTCGCTCCTTAGCTACGTATATAGGGTGACTGGTAATTAGTGACCGATACTGAAACACGTGATTGTACTCATGATAACAAACAACTTTTACTATGGGACCAAACCTGAAATCGCGAAAAAAAAATCAGTTGTTCCCTACATTTATGTTCGTATAACTCGTCAAAAAGCTCTAAAGCGATGCCAAGTCGACTGGCGATACATCCAAGTACTGAGATGTCTTTATGATAACGCGACAATGACCGTCCAAACTCAGGACCGGCGAACTGAACATATCCCCCTGCGTCGAGGGGTGAGACAAAGGGACGTAATTTCCCTGAAATTGTTCTCTAACGCATTGGAGGATGTGTTTAAGACGCTGATCTGGGAAGGACGCAGCATTAACATCAACGCCAAGTACATCTCGTACTTAAGATTTGCAAATGACATCGTCATACTGGCTGCATCGGTGCAGGACTTGCAGCAGATGCTGGACGACCTAGTTGATTCTTCTGTTTTGCATTAGTCTCCCGATGAACTTGGGCAAAACCCAGGTTATGTTCAACGAACACGTTACCCGGGGACCAATTGCTGTCAATGGCGGTGATCTCGAGGTTGTTCAAGAATACGTTTACCTCGGGCAAACTCTGCAGTTTGGTAAGAACAACTTTGAGAGGGCTAACAGAAGAATTCAGCTGGGCTGGGCAACGTTTGGGACGCTTCGTCGAGTCTTCTCGTCGCGTATTCCACATAGCCAAAAGACTAAGGTTTTCAATCAGTGCGTCCTACCAGTTATGACTTACGGAGCCGAAACGTGGACTCTCACTGTACAGCTGGTCCATAAATTCAAGGTCGCTCAGTGAGCTATAGAACGGGCTAGGCTTGGAGTCTCTCTAAGGGACTGAATCCGCAACGAGGTGATCCGGCAGAGAACCAAAGTCGTCGACATAGCTCACAGAATAAGCATGCTGAAGTGGTAATGGGCTGGCCATATTAGCCGTAGAACCGATGACCGTTGGGGTAAATGTGTTCTTGAGTGGAGACCGCGAATCGGTAAACGTAAGGGGGACGCCCCCAGGCTAGGTGCAGCGACGATCTACGCAGGATGGCTGTTACAGCTGGATGAGAGTTGCCGAAAATCGAGTTGAATGGCGTGCAATAGGAGAGGCCTATGTCCAGCAGTGGACTGCTATAGGCTGATGATGATGATGATAATTCGTTCTTTGCGACAGGTGAAACATTGATATAAAATCTACCCTGAGTTTGGATTTGATAAATTCTCTTCAGTGTTACTGACACACCATCAAAAAAGAAGAAAGACTCAGTTCTGACGACTGAAATTGCTGTCTTATAAATATTAGTATATATTTAATTACCTACATGCCTCTGGTAAACAGTAACTTTTCCCAATTAGCTTACCTAAGGCCCAAATATAAGGATATAAACCACTTTCTTCAACTTCATACTTTAATGCGAATTTTTAATGGTTACCTTCTATCATTTTTATTATTTATGTACACACAATAAAATACATAGCGATACGACATAATTATAATTGGAGTACAAAGGTACTGCCTATTTATTAAGAAATTTCTTGCAGCAGACCTGCGAAAGAATAACTGAAAAAGAAATGTAGACAATAGTGTGTGAGAACAAGAAGAGAAAAATATGACTATGTGAAGTCGTAAACGAAAATATTAAATATACCAACACTTATATAATGTAAAAAATTATCATTATCATATTAATAATTACTTGTGTGCATTTCACAGGCATCTGAAATATCGGACGCCATTTTCTACTGCGGCTGGCAGTGCTGTCCCCCGCGCCCTAGGTCCAACCCCCGCCATAACATAAGGCAGCTGGTTCTTCAGGCAATCATGCAGGCGCAGCGCCCTCTGGTGATGAAGGCCTTCAAGATGCTGGAGCTTACCTACGAGACCTTCATACTGGTTATACTTTCATAGTTATAAAACTCGCGATTTCCGTCTGCGCGGAAGTCTTCAAGTATAAGTACACTAAAACATAGGCTACGGGGCTCGGCAGTAATGTACCTTTTAATCAGTAAAATATTTTTTGGAAGGGGCTGTTCATTTATTACGTAACAAGATTTTGACCACTATCTGAAACCTACGTAAGAAAAAGTAAGAATTTGATGAGCCTCCCTTTCTAATTTTACGTAAGATCAATCTCTACCTAAATTACAAAGAAAAAGTACCAAAAAAGTAATTACTTTTGTGATCTTACGTAAGAACAGTCTAGACCCCTGCCATCCCCACGTCGAAAAAATAAGACTTGATTGGATCCCCTCCCCCCTTAAATCATTGCAGCATTGCGTAGCATTGTATGACTCGAAGGTCAGGTAGGGGTGTACCTACAGGGGTGTAGTACAACCACATTTAACCATGTTTAAGTCCCATGTAATAGAGGGCGAGCGTATTGACTCCGAGCTGCTACTGAGAAATTCCAGATGGAAAACTCAATAACACTTTGCCCGACCCGGGAATCAAACCCCAATCGCAGTAGCGCTTGCAACCAGTTGACCAGCGAGGCACCTAGTATGGCTAGTATGGCAGTAGGGAACTTTGCAATCTGATAATTATTTTTAAACTGAATATTTATTTAATCCGCATTCGACTATAGGATTACTGTTTTCATTTTGACACACCGAGTGGATACAAAAGACTCATTAATCGATAATCGCATTAAGCCTTTAAGTTCCAACAGTATTGTGTATGTGTTGAGCGAAATGCGCAAAACCTATGTAAATTTAATTGATTGTTTCTGGTCATTGGACAATTATTTTATTTTAATTGATTGCTTATCGTTTCAGGTGGTGCGTTCGACGTACTCCGTGTTTGCCTTGTTTCATGCACAAAATACGTAGATTTATTAATTAATAGTTTTCTTTTAAGTTCTTGCACGTGTAAAATGTAGAAGAAAAATTGTAAAAAAAAATTAAGTCATATTTCTTAGTTATGAATAATTATACTAACTAATATAACTTCTAAATTACAACGCATAAATAGGCAAACGACGATTGCTAATTAAGACTCAACAAGCTGAAGTATATTTATAAAACGTACATGAAGTATGTTTTTGCTTGAATAGACATCTCTTTTGCTCACAGTAGTCCGTACGTAGTTCGCTTATATTTTATTGTATTTCTTGAAGAGTTAGCTCAAAGAAATAAAACGCTCTGTTACTTTAACGAGTCTCTTAAGACGTATTATGGGCTAGCAACGTACAAAGAACATGATATTATGTGTTTTACTGCAGTTGGTTTTGTGGCCAAGTTAAACGGAAATTGAATAATAAATATATTTTTGGGTCTGTATTTTTTTACAATTCTCTCAAATCATCATCTGTCTAGCCTTTTCCCAACTATGTTGGGGTCAGCTTCCAGTCTAACCGGATGCAGCTGAATACCAGTATTTTACGTGGAGCGACAATTACAATTCTCTCAAATAAAATCTACTTTTTGTTAGTCACTTATCTGTGTCTGTAGTGTAATTTTTAAGTGATGTACAGTCAACAAAAGAGTTGAAGTTTAGTAAGAAACCGATGGATGTTTTCGAATAAAATTTTATTTTATTAATAGAAAACAAACAGCTCATTTATCAAATTCAATTTCAGTCGACAACATCTTTCGGTTTCTTACTAAACTTCGACTATATCCGACGATCCTGCACACTTATCTCTTTTGCTGACTGTACATAAGCAGAGGATTAAGGTATAACAACTGAAACACCAAACTTTCAAAGAAGCCATACATTGATGACTTCAAGAAACAAGAATGATACTACATTTGTGTAGAATCACCAAAGGAAATAAGTAACCAGTGTTCTCGGATATAGTTGAAGTTTAGTAAGAAACTGATGGATGTTTATAGTAGATGTTTATGTTTATAATAGAAAACAAACAGTTCATATAACTAATTAAATTTCATTTGAAAACATCTATCGGTTTCTTACTAAATTTCGACTATAACCGACGACTCTGGTTACTTATCTCTTTAAGTGATTGTGCATACAGATGTGAATCTTGGATGATGACAATAGCGGAAATAATTTAGCATCTGAAAGTATGTTTAATGTGAAAAATCATTTAAAGAAAACGTTTCATAAGATGATAAATGTAGAAAAAAAGAAATATCTAACTTAGCAACAACATTAATAATAGCATTAATGAATAGAGGCAGGGTGGTCGCACACAATGGGAATTATTAGAAGGCTAAAAGTCACCCAAAGGGCAATAGAGAGGGCTATGCTTAGAGTTTCCCTGCGTGATCGAATCAGAAATGAGGAGATCCGCAGGAGAACCAAGGTAACCGACATAGCCCGAAGAATTGCCAAACTTAATGGCAGTGGGCGGGGCACATTGCTCGCAGAACAGATGGCCGATGGGGCTGAAAGGTTCTGGAGTGGCGACCGCGTACCGAAAGATGTAGCGCTGAAAGACCTCCTACAAGGTGGACCGATGATCTTTTAAAGGCCGCAGGAACCCGTTAGATGCGAGAAGCACAAAACCGGTTAAAGTGGAGGTGCTTTGGGGAGGCCTATGTCCAGCAGTGGACGTCTTTCGGCTGAAATGATGATGATGATGAATAAATCAAAAGGGAGAAATAAATCAATTCTATACAGCACATCTTTATGTACCGATGTTGCGTCGTAACGTGCACAACTTACAAAGTCACGCACTCATAAAAACAAGATGGCAAACCCCGATAAATCTGTTATCGTTAAGATTTCTGTATCACATACATATGCAAATACGGAACATTTCAATGTTACGCATTGCGTGTTAGGAATAAGTTCATGAATAAATAAAATGCTGGGAGACTTACCTATGCTTAGACATACGCGTAATACTCGCATTGACGTAACAACGAAACAAGTATTAATACTTGCAAATTGACGAATATTCTAGAAGTATGTGCACAATAAAACAGTACATTATATTTGGCTTTTATTCCTCACATATAACTTGTAACTTGTGTTAATATTTCGAGGTTATAATAACAAACGAGTCCGAACCATACGTAGGTATGTTTCGTTTAGGTAGAGAAACTTGGAAGGGGTTAGATTAAAGTTTTGCCTCCGTGATATATTACGTGCCGCGTGTCGCATATTCGTTATTCGGGGTCCGGTTTACTATTGCTCTCACTTTCTAAGCCCATATAAATTTTCCTCAGAAGCGGAAATATAAGAAAACGCATGGAGAAACCCCGAGAGCAAGAAATAACGTTTTACTGAACAATATTTTGCCTTATTCTTTAATCCTCTGTACTTACAGTACAATATTTAAGGGCTCGTGGCTAACAACAGCCGCACCGATCAATCGATCAGGTTAAGCTACGTTTGCCGCAGTTGGTCCGTGGATGGGTGATAATGTTTTCATACCGAGACCCCTCCGTATCTCTAAAAGCACGTTAAGCGGTTGGTCATTGTTGTCATTCGTGGATCTTTGACAATCGTTACAGGTCGTCAGAAGCCCGAAAATCTGATAACCAGTCTTACCAAGAGTCAAATACTGGCATTGAGCTGCATCTGGTTAGACTGGAAGCCGACCTCAACATACACACATCAAAAGTGTCTAGGGATCAACATATATTTTTGCAATAACTTTTCTCCTGATTGATATTAATTAAAATTTTCTTTAAGGATTCATCAAATAAAGTGTTTTCGTTTGTCACAGTAACGATAAACCAAGTCACCTTTGCATTAAGAAAGAAATTTGCCATTTTCCTAATAAAGGGATTTTTGACATTTGAACCACTAACACAAAAGTTCGAAAAAAAGACTGAAATAACAGTTTTCTTTAAAATTTTATTGGGTAACTTAAACAATTAATAATCCGTGTTTCTACCGCGAACACTAACAACACAAGAACATCGGTTTGGCATACTCAAAATGAGTTCATCCAAATCACGCTGTGGAATGGCAGCCCATGTTCGTTGCAACAACAAAAAAAGGTCTTCTTGCGACTGGATACCCTCCATATTCGGCAGAGCTCTTCTCTGTAGCATATCCCATGCATGCTCAGTCGGGTTCAAGTCTGGCGACTGAGCAGGCCAGGGCAGGACATTGATGTTAGCTGCGGCGAGAGTCTGTCTTACAACTCTTGCGGTGTGCGGTCGTGCATTATCATGCATTAACTGAAATAAGGGACCGATTTGCACTTGTAGAGGAACGATGACGTCTGATACAATCGTCTCAGCATAAATTTGAGCGTTGAGGTTGCCTCTGATCCAAATCAACTCAGTTCTTCCGCCGATCCAAATACCCGCCCATACCATGATGGTTCCACCACTATAAGGATGGACTTCCTGGCAGGATTTTAATCGCTGTTGGCGTCCAGGGGTTCTCCAGTGTCGTATACGTCTTGTATCCGGTCTCATACCAAAACGAGACTCATCAGAAAAGCACACGAAACGCCATTGTTCTTCTGCCCAATTTCTGTGTTCAAGAGCCCATTGATATCGAATCCTACGATTGTGCATTGCTATAGGTGGTACCCGTAGCGGTCTTCGGGAATGAAGGTTCACTTCATGCAAGCGGTTTCTGACTGTTTGGTCGCTAATTAAGTTCCCTGAAGAGTGATGAAGCCTCACGGCTAACATCATGGCGGTTATTGTTGGAGCTCTTCGAGTTAAGATTTGAATGTATCGGTCTTGTCTCCGTGTGGTGCAGCGATACCGTCCTCCATGGCGCTCAGCCACGGTACCAGTGCTTCGGTAACGTGTCCAAAGTCGACTGATAACACTCTGACTTGTATTCAGAGCTAAAGCCACAGTACGTTGCCGGGAACCAGCTTCTATCATTCCCACGGCTCTGAGCATTTCTTCCCTGCTTAAATGACGTCGCCGCTCCATAATAACGTTGGTTTTAATCAGTAGTAGGGAAACAGTAGCACTAATAATGTCTTCAATGCGTTGTATGTTTTTATAGGGAAAATATTGACAGCTGATTTTCATATTTTACTCGAATTTGATTCACAGTTCCTGATTCAAATTATGAAATGCACCAAAAAGGATCCATATAAATTTATAAAATCATAAATTTATTACAAAGCCACATCTCAATCTCAAGAAATCCGCATAAAAATGCTTGATCCCTAGACACTTTTGATGTGTGTAGTTGGAAAAAGGCTAGGCAGATGATGACTGACAGTAAAATATTTCTTTTCGGCATTCAAATTCGGTAATGAGCGGTAAAGGTCAAGGAGAATGTACTCGTATGAAGACGAGTTTAGCTTCGTTAAATGATATTCTGTTGAACGGTATGCTAGCTGAGATAACGATATTGATATCACTCATTCCATCAGAATATTTGCTGAGTACATCTATTTGATCAAACATTTATATTTTGATCTATTTGCGCAGGTTGATTGATATCAAACTTTTTTCAGGAAATTGAATAGATATATTGACATAGACATGGTACTGTTACTACATATTTTCTTTTGATATCTGATACTCTTAGTACTTTTATTGCTTTTGTGCTGTGATGCCAGATCAAACGGTATACGGATATCAAAGTAGAAATCGATCCTGAAGAACATTATAACATACTTCAGATATTGATTTCATTTCGGTGAAGTATTGACATGACATGTAGGTACCTTTTTGTGTTGTATTTGTTGATTCTCAGGGCAGAGCGAAGTATTTAACCGCTCCGTCACGGCGCGGGCCGATATTGGCCCATTACAATAGAAAATCAATTGTGTCTCATTAGCGGTGATTAAGAGGTTAATGAAAATCGGTAATAATATTACCTTATAATATTACCTTATGATATAGACTTGACGATATAATGTATCATCGTTCTCCTGACCTAATCCCAATTTAGTTGGGGTCGGTGCAACTTATACTTCTAAAATAGTTGTCATCTCAGTATTCAACCCCTTTCTAACCATATCACCATTCACGCAGTCCATCCATCGTTTTTTTAACGTAATGTATAAAGGCATGTATAATAACAAGTTGCTAGTATTGCTTTCAAAGTGTGAAGGTCATCTGAATTCCGTACGTTATTAATGTTACAACATATTCAAATGAGTAGGCACCTACGACAATCCCGGAATATGATTGTGAACCGTTTATTTATTACTAGTTTCTGCCCACAACTTCGTCCGCGTGAAACTTGTTCGCCCGACCCACCTCTTCACATCGCAAAGCCTGTCCGCGCTATTACTTCGTTTTAGCTTAGCGTTCTTTCTGACTTTTTTTCTTTTTGCTCAGCTACTAAGAGTCCTAGCGTGTTGTGCGTATATTAAATAGCCTCTAGCCTTCCTCAAGAATTGGGCTATCACATGCAAAAATATTTTTTCAAGCCTGACTGGTAGTTCCAGAGATTAGCGCGTTCAAATACACATACAAATAAACACTTCAGCTTATTATCCTCTCAAACGTTTACTCGCCTACCTGTCGAAACAACCCACGCGTCGGAGTAGTTGAATGGGCGCAGAAAAGTCATTGTTTTAACAATGACACGGTTGTGTACACTTGGTGTACCGTTGACGTTTCGAGCACTTTCTCTTATGTACACTTGGTGTACACTTGACGCTTGAGGGGTTATTAGTATATTATGTATATAGATTTACATATTCGCATATAGGGCACTGGGCGTACGAAATAAAATGTATATCACTTTGCCATACTACCTTAAAGAGTATCACAATATTTTCGCAATAAAACCTTATATACTCCTGATAGGATGGATCCGTGATCAAATCGAACGGACTACTAATGTTTTCATTCCTCATCTCGGTATTCATAGTTATTCAAGTATGCGGCTCACATGTTGGAGGGTGCGCGGAACGCGAATCTTTTTTCTTCTGCCGCGAATAAAAAAACTTTCGCCCCCATAAAAGTATATGAGTTCGTCCCAATACTGCGCCGATGACTTCCAATCTCTCTGTAGCGTCCCTACCCAACCCTGAAGATTACTTTTTCTCCTTCATCCAGTAAATTGAATTAAAATGAGAAGCAAACGGGTAAAGAAAAGGGTGTACATCGATTTTCACAAGAGTTTCGCGTTTAACGTCCAGTACCTACGTGCTCTGTGTTTCTGTGTTTTCTCATTGTCTTTTCTTTGTAAATACACTGCAGTGTGAGTTTCGACCTTAGAGGATATACCTAAATCACAAAAAATAACACTACAATGACCCACGGCACTGCACGAAAGAAACTCCATTGATTTTATGTTTGCACCAACTTAAATGTATTAATGTAATAAATAAATAACAGTAAAAACATGTTTAAAGCAAACTTATTTTTTTACGTCATCATGGAAATATTGTTTTATAACAGTATGCCCTCGGCATCGGTTAATTTATTAATTGACAGCGATAGATTGCAACTTTAATAGAATAAAACTAAAATAATGGATTAATAGACAATGTATAGACCAGCACATCCAGCTACTACAATCTGTCAAATTTCTTTAATAGATTTTCAACTTTATCGCTAAACCATTCGGTTTAATGTTGAATGGAAAAGTTTGACAGATTCGGGTAGCTTGATGTGCTGCAGCTGGCGTCTGTACTTCTGATTGTAGCCAACAAATTATTTTCTGACTACAACAACTCGCAATAATAGAATGTAATTTGCTGGAAAATAGTCGAAATTCGTATCTATCGGTGGGTTCCACGGGTTTGTTCTATATTAATCCATGTAAGTCAAAACCACGTATTTTGTATCATGTTTATTGCCCAGTGGTGAATTAAGACATTCGTATTATCTTTGTGTGGAGCTTGTTGATTTTTTGAGACCTTGTAACTATTTCTGCCCTAAGTGGGCATCATCTCTAATTAAGACAGCTACTAATCGCTGCTGCTTCCATCCATCACAATACCGACTAAAGTAAACAAAAATACATAAATCAAGAGATAATTTAGTAAAGCCAGCACTTTGAGCACAGCTGTGTAGTTAGAAATATTCGCAATGAGCACAAACATTTCGGACTAAGCGAAAACAATAAGTTGACCCGGAAACGCGTCACATTGTTTTACGACATTGTAAAGCAGGAAGGTATCTGGAACTGGGATTGCGAGAGCTTCTACTTGTAGTGTACAGTGGAACAATGAGATACGTGTACAGGTAGTTGACTTGGTACCAATTTTGACTTATTGATCTTCTTCGGGACCCCCTGGGGTCTTCCAACAATCCATGTCCATCATCATCTTCCTGCCCTTGTCCTATGTTACTTGGGGTCGGCGTAACACGTTTTCTTCTTCCATTCTCCCCCGTCAATCGTCACGCTATCATTCACTCCCTTTTCTTTCATATCATTCCGCACACAATCCATTCATCTTTTTTGCCTTCCTCTCCAACTTTCAACATTTATATACATCACTCTTTTAGTAACATGCGTTTCATCCCTCCGCAACACATGCCCACACCAAGCCAAATGATTTCTTTTCCATACTGGTATTATAATTGCGAAAGTATCTCTGTCTGTCAATCTCTCTTACCTTTCCACGCCTTACCAGCTGAAGGAATTTGGATTAAATTGGCACACGGATAGACCATTACCTGAGTAAGAACATAGGATACTTTTTATCCCGGTAGTACGTTCCCATGGGAGAACTTCCACCGACATCAACGCGGACGAAAACTAAAGCTAATAGTTTATAAATTGTGTCGCTTACGTCAAGGCTTGAGAAAGTAATTACACAATGTTTTGTATTTCACTTTTAGGTGTATCTTAAATGATTATTAGAAATATATATGTATGTAGAGGAAACATGAATATTTTTCGTGTAATAATAACTCTTTTGTTGACTGTACTTGTGTTTCGTATAAATGAAACAAAAGTAGGTAGGGATGGTACTGATTTTCTGAAGGGAAATAGAGCCGTGGGTTGAGTTGTTGTGTGTGGTTGGAAAAGAGAAGTTACCCCCATAAAATATATTTGTTTTTTTTTTACACAAAAGAGAACGTGTTGACTTGGCCCTGTCTAAACTAATAATCTAAGCTAATTTTATAAAGAGAAAAGAATTGAAGAATTTTTTATGTTTGTTTGTTAGGCTTTCACACTAAAACTCACATTGATTTGGCACATGGGTAGACCATGACCTGGATTAGAACATAGGACACTTTTTATCCCAATATTCCCACGGGATCGAGACTTATGCGGGTGAAACTGCGGGGCGCAGCTAATCTGTACTAATATTATAAATGCAAATTTGTCTGTCTGTCCGTTATCTACTAACGCTTAAACCGCTGAACTGATTTAGATGAAATTTGGAGTAGATATAGTTTGAGTCCCAGGAAAGGACATAAGATATTTTTTTTCCTGATATTCCCACGGGATCGAGACTTATGCAGGTGAAACCGTGGGGCACAGCTTACATAAAACTCCTGGCAAACTACAAAGCCAGTTTTTTTTTGTTTGCCTTCACTGAGTCTCACAATCAGAACCATAAATAGAATACCTTTCGCCGCATTTGGTTATAAAACTAAGTCGGATTTAAAAGTTCCTTCATTTCACAGCCGAAAAGCCATGTTACATCCCTAGCACATAATAGCTTCACGTTTTAGTTGTACAAATATTTTAAAACATTAATAAACACTGCATGGCAACAACGCGTGTTTGTTTTGCGAGCGCAAAAGTTGAGCGAGCGAGCGAGTTCATGCACGCTTTTACGCTGATCTGCCAGTAAACGACAAAACATAGACGCATCAGCTGCTCGTCAGCATCACGACTGGAGTTAACTGAGGTAATATAGGAGATAGTTGATGGGTAAGAAAATATAGCTAAGTATTAAGTTTGAGATGATATAACTTAACTATCCTGCAAACTAAACGGAATTTCATATAACACTGATAACATACTTCCGAGAGAGTGAAGATTGTTTGCTTGTTAAAATTACTGTTTCAATAAGTAACGGTATGTTTACATCAACCTCCTGCAAGCGAAATAAATCGACACGAGCGGATTATTTTTATCTGCTACAGCGTAGCTGGCGTAGCACCGATGTCAGCTACGCCGTAGCGCCGTAGCACTTTTCATTCTTAACACGATCACCGTGTAAATAAAAAATAATTCAGTGAGCCATTCACGTCATTTATATTTTGAAAGGACAAAAAAGAAAATGAAGGTCGATTTGTGACGCGAAGTAAGTTCCCCGTGTGATGCTTCACGCACCATATACGTCGAACGTAGGAAATTACCTACCCTAAGTCGAATAACTCTTTCTAACTCATTTACGTGATATCCCCGTTACTCAGCGGTGGAATCTCACCAAGTAAACGTTGTCGTATTTCAAGTTGCGCGATTATTTGGTTTAGGCAAACAAATAGACACAATGTTATTTTTGTGGGCTTCATTTTGTGTTAGAATTTCTAAATCGAATGTAAACTTTTTGACGTGTTATCCAGATTTAAGGCTTGTTTTGTTTTCGATATTTTTAATCGTACTCAGTTCAGATTTTAGCTTTCGATCAAACTATTTTAATAGAAATTCAGTTGAGCGTTATCTTTGTTTACAACTCTTTTGCGGGACTTTGCAGATTGAACAGGTGGAAGGCCTTTGCTCAACAGTGGGACTTTACGGGCTAAATAGATATATAGATACATAGATCAAATAATTTACTTCACTTTTCGGTTAGTGATATACGTAGTATCTTTCGCCCCGCCCCGTAACAACTGCCCCGTTCGTCTCGTGGTCGCAAGCGCGTCTGCTGAGCGTGGGGTCCTGGGTTCGATTCCCGGGTCGGGCAGTGTTATTGAGTTTTTTCATTAGAAATTTCTTAGTAACAGCCCGGAGCTTGGACGTTGGCGGTGTGATAACCCCGTGCCTTGGAAAGCACGTTAAGCCGTTGTTCCTGCGCCTGATCTCTCTCCGGTCGTATCGGATTGCCCTCCCAATCGGACTATGAGAGTGAGTGAAGAGGGGGTGCACCTGTGTCTGTGCGCACACTTGTGCACTATAATATCTCCCGCGCCGAAGGCTGGTCTCCGTTGAGATTGGCTGCAGTGGCCGAAATACGGTCTGGAGGACTTTATCTATCTTTCGCAGAAATGTCGAAGGGTACACGATACTCTTTGACCAGAAATTCTTCGAAGAATATTTCGGGTCTAGTATCACAAGCGACTTGAAATTTGTGCCTCTCAGAAGCTGTTTTTTTTGCATCATTCGTAGAATGACATAAACGGGAGAGTGTTGCGGATGATACCAGCAACTCAGCTGCCCGTTTTTTTTCTATAAACTTTTTATCCACCATGAGTTTTAGAGTACGTGGGACACTCAGAAAGTTTTGCGAAAATAAAAAAAAATGTTCTATAGGTAAATATTTTTTTATTAAATCATTTCAAAATACTCTCCACTAGCCTCTATACAAAGTTTCATGCGTCTGAACCTGTTTTCGAAACACTTTTTCCAGTCCGCCGCAGACACCTCATTTACAGCCTGCTCGAACGCTGACAGCGCATCTTCCGGCGACGAAAATTGTATCCATTTGAGCTGATTTTTTATTTTCGGGAATAAAAAAAAGTCACACGGTACTAGGTCAGGGCTGTAAGGAGTGTGACCCAGGAGTTTTACCCGGCGTACTGTCCAGGAAGTCCCTCGTTTTGAGCGCGGTGTGCGAAGGCACGTTGTCGTGGTGGAGCAGTACCCCGCGGACCCCTGTGTTTGGTCGCTTGTTGCTCACAACAGAGAAAAATTCTGCCAAGCATTTGGTGATACCGTTCAGCGATGACGTTTATTTGGTTCGGTAAAGGAATTGACACCAAGTTGCCAGTCAGATTGAAAAACCTCGCGATCAAAATCTTCCCCCCGCTTTTAGATGGCTTCACTTTGGTAGGCGTTGTTTCGTTTTGAAACACCCAAACCGTCGACTGGCGCTTCGTTTCTGGATCATATTGATAAATCCAAGACTCATCACCTATAATGATGTCGGAAACACGCCGACACGAGCCTGCTTCAAATTTGTTTATCATATCACGGCACCTTTCCACCTGGGCCTGGTTCTGAGCATCAGTGAGGTTGTGCGGCACCCAGCGTTAAACCATCCTCCTCACGCAAAGATGCACGTGTATAATTTCGTGAAGGCTTCCCGATCCAACCTGCAATATGTGCTGAATCTCTTGATACGTAACTTGCCTATTGTCTTGGATTAATTTTTTCACTGCTAGCACGTTTTCTTCCGTAACAGCCATCAAAGGGCGACCGCTTCTTTCTTCATCCCCCAAAATTAGTTGACCGCGCTTGAATTCGTTATACAAACGATACACGGTTGTCTTAGAAAGGCCTTCATCCATGAATACCATTTGAAGTCTGTCGTACAATTCGTCCGATTTCAGGCGACACTTGAAATCGTAAAAAATCATAGCGCGAAAATGTTCCCGGCGCAGATTCATTTTTTAATGAGACACGATAATTTTATTTAAATTAGCTCGCAAACAATGTGGAGGGAAATTTTGAAATTAGAACGTACCTATTCTTACTTACAAATATAATCATATTTTCAAAATAGATTATAACTGGCCAGTCTCTCATACATAAAAACTTTTTTTCGCAATACTTTCTGGGTGGCCTGGTATCTTCTACAGTAAAACGTATGTGAACGATGAATACCGCGAACTCGCACAGCATGAATTAACCTTAGCTATTAAACTGAGCTAAATGAGCTTAATATCAGAAACAGCTTAACTAATTTAAGTTAAAATCAAAATTCAAAATACCGATAAACCCGCACCTTTTCCACGGCTGCACACGAAACAAACTCAATACGAGAAATAGTCAAGAAATCGGAAATTACAGTAGGTTACAATTCCGTTGGAGCTCATTATAACCGAAACTGATCGAGCTAACCCGTCAGCAACACTCGAATGGCGGCAATTAATTAATAGTTGAGACCAGTTTTATTAACAAACTTTTCCGGACTGTTCGACAACACTAATTAGTGTTGGACTCGATACCAACTTATCAGGATGTTGTCCTACTGTGTTTTGTTTTATCAACATACTGTGTTTTCCTTTGAATCATTTTACTACAGATAAAAAGTAGTCGTTTGTTTCTGTTATGAGTTTGTTTCGTTGGATACTAATTAATAATAATTATTTTTTAATTATAATTTTTGTTGTGTACCTTTGAGCGATATTTTGGAAGCGATAAATGTATTTTCTTTCTTATTTTATTGAATAGTTTGAGGAGTTTATTTTTATGTCTTTGTTTAGTATTTGATACGCGCAAGTGTGGGTAAAACTAACTAAAATTCCTATTACTAAAATTCAGAATTAACTAAGGCTTCTGTAGATGACAAAATTTTGTTGTCTATGAACGTAAAAACTCAATCAGCCCAGCCTTTTTCCAACTCTCTTGGGGTCGCCTTCCAGCCTAACCGGATACAGCTAAGTACCAGTATTTTACATGAAGCGACTGCCTGTTCTACCTCCACAACCCAGTTATTGGGCAACACAATACACCTTGGTAAGACTGGTTGTCAGACGTTTGACCTTCGGACTACCCGTAACGACTGTCAAAGATCTACGATTGATAACCGGAACGAATACGTAATGGATGGTCACCCATCCGCCGACCGCGGCAAGCGTAGCTTAAGAGGAAATGCGGTCGGAGAAACTTTAGAAAAAGCCTAAGTAAAAAGTCATTATTCAAGGTTTGGCTCTCGCCTATTTCCTCCTCCAATATTGGACCAATTTAAGAGATATTTCATACACTGAATAAGAAGGATATATACTGAGTCCATATGTTTTTCTTTTTTCATTAATAGTTGTCAAATTTGTACACTAGGCCTCTGTTGAAAGCGGTTTAAATTGGCAATTCTGAGCATTTTTTGAGGGTTCTAGTGTTTATAAAAATAATGTATCATAAAAAAGGAAAACATAGGGACATACAAATTAATATTTATTATTCTGTAAAAATCATTGCTTTATGGTCATTATCCAGAAAGAAAACAGGTGAGAGCTTTTCTACGGGCCACCCGACCCATGCGGTTTTTATTATTGAAGCACGAGTCCCTTCGGTACGCATAACTTAACATAATATTGTAAGTAGTAACAAGGTTTAATAAGTTTGTTTATAATTTCATCGTTGTTTCAAAGAAGGAAATAAAATAAAAATGTCAGCTTTATGTTATCCTTCAATAAGCTGACAGTAGATTGAATGAGAACTTGAGTTTCAAACACGTGGCGATCTCGTGAGAGAACACTTCTTTGTTATTTGGTCTTTTGGAATATTCCCTTTTCGTCGTGGAATATTTTTTTTTAATTTTACTGCGATGGTAGACTAGATTATTGTGTATAGTTACCACGTGTTATTTTTCTATCTACAACTCGGTAAGTCGGGACCGATAACGCTGACCCACCACTGCTGGGTCCGCGTAGTAGGTTATAGCCTACTCCCTCTCGAAGAGCGGAGGCCTGTATCCCAGAAGTGGGAACATTATAGGCTGATTATGATTTTTTCTATAAAAATTAACGTGCACTGGTGCATGATCAGTCAATGACATAGCTATGTGCCTAGCCTAATAGGATCTAATATTCGATAATAAATAATAATATTAGGTTTGTATACTGTAAAAAAATCTGTAATTTGTTGAGCAGATACAGATACATTCTAATGTGAATATAAAGGATATATATATTTTTATGTACGTACTGTACGTCAAGTACTATTAAGATTTCGCACTAGTCGAAAATACGACCTTCGTTTAACATTGATAAAAGCTGAATCCAAAAGCTTACATGGCCTCACAGATTAATTTCTACGAAATTCGTTCCCAATTTTCTTAAATCAGTACGAAAAACATTACAACGAAAACGTCGCCGCCAATATACAATTCAAATTGCTTCATTAATTCTCATAGTTTCATTTAACCCATCTTGGAAAACAAACATTGGCCGGTTTGTGAGCAAATGAGATGTAAAACAAGGAATCTGGGGATGTTTTAAGACAATTTCTTAGTTTCCCGACGCAAACAAACAAATTGCCTGAATGTTCTCTTTAGCCTGCCTAGGAGAACAACACATTGCGCCGCTTTGGTGCAAAATAAGCTTTAAACTATTCCATAAAAGTGGCCGTCTTTTGTTTTAGAAACAACGTAGTTGATATTATATGCATTGTGGGTATAGATACTCGTAAATGATGCAATTGTTTCGATTCTAATGCAGAGCTTCGTCTGGTTTTGGAGCAAAGTTGTTTAACGAAGCTTACAGAGTAAACTGGTAGAAAATGTCACGTAACGGAAAAGCGTTATGGCCCATGCGTCTTTTTATTATTTATAATAGAAGGAGACAGAGAGAGAGAGCGATAGTTTTCATTGCTTTCAAAGGTGCTGAAGCCGATAGTAAAGTCAAATTGGAAATCCAAGATGGCGGCTGCAATTATTTTAAATTTTCGTCATCACGAAAAATTGGAAAATTTTCGTAGCTGCCATCTTGTATTGAAATTTGCTCCTGCCGGGGGTCCCCGGACCCTACACTTTTTTTTTATATTCTCTCTTCCAAAAGTGCATTTTATTGCAATTACTTCACTAAGTTTTTTATTTTTAGTTCGTGATGGTTGAATCAAGTTTATGGCTTTCAAAATTACCAATATTTTTAAGAACGGATAAAACTAATTTTAAGGATAAAACTAGTTTCAGTAAGAATAATGCTGCATCATAACTTCAGTATTAAGCGCGAAGAGAACATAAATCTCAAAATCACTGAATCACGTTTTACGTGATTTTAAAAGAAGAAGCTAAATAGTTTAATTTTAAAGAAAGTATAACGTCACTTTTGAAGAGGTTTGGAGGTATAACACTTCACGCTTTACCGGCAGAGAGCAGGGAAACGTAAAAGTGCCAAAAGTCGAATCATTCGGAAATTGGTTTCGAGCCAATTCGTGGAAAATTACTTACTTTAGAGATATAAAGAAATAGTATACCAACTTTTATTCGTCAGTTTAAGTAAATTGAAAGTTCGTAATTTTATTAGTACGGTATCTCTTGTTGGGATCGGAGCACTGTTGACGATATTTTTTTTATAAAATGAAAGAATTAATTTTAAAAATATATTATATTGCCTAAATTCGTTAAGAGTATTTCATTTTCGTTCTAATTTTGCTTGTGCTACGATCTTATTATCGATCGTATTTTTATTATTGTGTACAAAGTATATGAAGACCACAGCGCTTTCAAAATTAAAATGATGCAAATTAAACCAGGAAAACAGTGGTGGCCCAGTGGTTCGAACCCAAATCGGTGCTTTACTTTGTGTAAATTATTTCATTGCCACTGCTCTCAAAACGGTGAAGGAAAACATCATGAAGAAACCGGAATGTCCTAAAACAAAAAAAAAAAAAATGGGGTGTGGCTTAGTATAACTTTTGACTCAGAAAAACTACGAAGTTCGTTTAAGTTTCAATCGTCAGCTCTCGTCAAAATCTATCGATTGTATACAAAACATTAGTGTAAAATAGTGACAGGGAATATAATGTGTTAAAATAAAAAATGGGGTGTGGCTGTGTCATGGATATGGCCGTGTGTTGTACGTGAATACGTTTACGTAACGGGGTTGATCCGCTCGGCCGAATTCATTCTATTACGTTCCCGGCATTGCTTGACTCGGTCATATGGTGTTTTATTGGTACTATTCGATTGCTCTTGAGAAGCCCTTTCTAACCGTATACGATTTCTGCATTTGGATTTGGCTTTTTGACGCGTATAAAAGTTGAAGTAATAAATAGATAAATAAATACCGCGCACCGTCGCAGCTAATCTTCCAGTCATATCGAATAGTTTATTGAATAGCTTGAGAATGAAACACGATGTAATAGGTAGCAATTTGGTGCATCGTTAAAAGTTTTACGAGCGATCACTGCCCCGCCCTACTCGATTTATCAGCTCACAAACCATTACTGAGGAGGTTTCCGATTTCTTTCCATGACCATCATTAAGCGAATTGTTAAATGGAAAAATGTACAATTTAAATAAATAGCACATTGATTTCGTATCAGCAGTCGGCAATTGCAATTCGATACTGTTCACGTTATTTTAAAAATTGTTGTAAAAGTATTTCCGGTCGCTTGGGAGTTATTAAATGTAATAGTAGTTGTTATATTACTTGTTGCAGAAGTCGTTTGTAGGCAATAGGGTGTTTAAAGTAATATTGTTGTACTTTATGTTTAAGGTGAAAGCGTCGGGGTAGCAGCAAATTTAAAATTTCTTATTTTCTTCATTTGCAGTTCAGTATCAGGATGGTATCAGGTGTGTCTATCTAAATATGATTCGCGGTCGTAACAAATTATTATAGAATTACTAACCGACCCCGCAAACGTTGTTTTGCAAAAAAAAAAAAATGCCTACGACCTATTCTCAGACCTACCATACACAAAAAAAAATAAACATGAAAATCGGTCAAGCCGTTTCGGAGAAGAAGCCCAAAAGTCTGACGACCAGTCTTACCAAGGGGTATCGTGTTACCAGTAACTGGGTTGTGGAGGTCATATTATAAGCAGTCGCTCCATGTATTCACCTGCATCCGGATATACTGGAAGACTACCCCAACATAGTTGGGAAAAGCCTAAGCAGATTGATTGACTTTTTGTAGGAAAACAGACGGCTTATGCCATTTACGGCGAAGTTTTACAAAGGGCTAATAGAAAACGCACAGTTCGATTAATAGATCTAGCTCGGGTATAATAGTCGGGGATATTTTTTTATACATTTCATAGCAGGCCTGGGATCCAACAATTATTATTTTTCTAGGTTGTGACTGAAAGCCTCAAATTCGTAGACGTTAGCATCACGTATGTGTGAGACGTAACTACGTAATTAATTTCAGAATGGATGGGTAGTTAACCGAAGCTCAGACGGTGTTAGATTTGCCACTTAAGTTATATTTAACGTAGAGGCATCCGGAAATGACGTGCATGTCTGAGAGCTTTCATGAGTGAGCTACATAAGCTGCTCAACAAATTAAACATAATTACATAATACTTTAATGGTACTCATATAACTTAAAATAGGTAGGTAATTTAAGGTGTTGACCATAGTAATGCACAAGATAATATTGTTACCAGAAGGCCAAACCCGTACCTATATTTAAAAACATTCATCATCTCAGCGAAAATCAAACTAATAAACTTGTCAAGTAGGTATGTATGCACTATACATACCTACTTGACAAGAATAATTTTATTGTCCTAAATAAACAATAGTGATTTCGCAAATCGTTTTAAAATCAAAGTAACATGGCATAAATTGTTTTGAACAAAACCATCGTTCACAATTATCAAAATAATCTGCCATAAATTAATTAGTGCGTACACCGAGTACTCAATAAATTATGTTCCGACTTAAATTAATAATAAAAAACAAATCATAGACTTACCAACTGATTCTGTTGATTACCCACAATCAAAATTGTAATTGACTACCGTCTCCGACATAATTATACTCGTATATAGTTATAGGCATGTGGCCATAATCGGAACTATCTCCACCATCTTGTTTTTTGAATACTTACATTTCACAAAATAATGTTTACCAACAAAGTCCCCCCTCACCCTATCATCTGCCTAGCCTTTTCCCAACTATGTTGGGGTCGGTTTCCAGTCTAATCGGATGCAGCTGAATACCAGTATTTTATATGGAGCGACTACTTATCTGACCTTTACAACCCGGTTTCTGGGTAAAACGATACCCCTGGTAAGACTGGTTGTCAGACTTTGGGGCCACTGACGACCCGTACCGACTTTTAAAGGCGAATAACAGCCGGAACCAACGGTTTATCGTGATTTCTGAGGCACGGAGGGTCTTGGTATGTGAAGATGGTTACCCATCCACGGACCAACCACAGCAAGCGTAGCTTAACCTGATCGATCGACCCGTGCAGCTGTTATTACTTAGCCACAAGCCCCTCCAACAACGTCTTCCTGTCAACGTCATTTGAGCATTAAAAAATCCTTGTAGCAGTTGTAGCTAAATTAGAAGTATATTCGACCGTTTGACACTGAGATTAGAATGCGAATGTTCTTATAAATACGGGAGTTGCCCCTCAGACAGACCCAGTACCTACCTAACTTTATGCAGTATTCAAATACTTCGATTTACTGTCTCATTTAGATTGAAATGAAAAATATATCTATTCTTAAAAAGGTGTGAGAAACCTTCATTTTCCAAAGCTGCAGTGCAATAATAGATGATTGTACAGTGAGCCACTTAGCAATTCTAACGTTTAATTTCTGAAGGAGTGAGTGGAGTCCGATTTAGTTTAAGTGCTAGCTGTTATAGGTGAAGCTTGTCTCTTTGAAACTGTGCAGTGAGAATAGGTTTTTTAATATGCGTTTGGCGTTATATCTTGTGAATAAAACACAAATTCAAAATCATTTATTTGCAAATATGGGTAAACAATATGCTGATGTTTTACATTCATGTGATACCAACATATTTTACCTTTCGCCATGCAAAGTAAGTGCATATAAAGAACCCCCAAAATTTAAAAATTAATCAAAATAAAATTAAGAATGAGATCAGTAAGACTGGTTTAAAAATTAAGTATATAAATAAATCCTATAGTTTATCCTGCAAATATTAAAATACACTGTAATATGCTTTATTTATCAAAAAACTTCTTAGTATTTTTTTTTAATTTCATATTTTGAACAAATCTAGGTAATTTGTAGTTAAACATTACAATCGCTTAATTTGTTGAACATCGCAACATAATTGGGTTCATTAACGGCTATAAATACGAATTGACGATCTACTGAAATCAAGAATAATGTTTTAATCACTGTCTGACAAACAAAACTATTTCGTCTATATAGCATTATTAATTCGGACGTAATATTTCGTAAAACAAACACAAATTGAGCTATGTAGTTTAAAGCTGAACTAACTTTCCTAACTTATTATTTTATTTATTATCACTGTAATATTTTCAACACAATGTATTTTGTTATGAAATAAATAACTTATGACTTATGCCATCTTTGGAAAGGGAAACATTTAAGTGATCCTCAGAAAACTTATTGACCTATAATCAGCCTATAATGTTCCCACTGCTGGGACACAGGCCTCCTCTCAGTGAGAGGGAGTGGGCCGTAATCCACCACGCGGGCCCAGTGCGGGTTGGCAGATGTCACATGTCTTCGAATTTTTGGCTCTAGGACATTTCGGTTTCCTCGCGATGTTTTCCTTCACCGTTTTGAGAGTTGTGGTGATGAAATTATTTACACAAAGTAAAGCACCTGTCTGGGTTCGAAACTGACCAACCACACGCGAGCGAGCCGAGCGGGCGAAGCGAGCGTTGCCGCGGCAGTGGCCGACGAGTGCTGCACCCAAGTTGGTTGCAGTTACTTGGCTATTAAGTATTTTTGGGATCCCAAAATGGGAATTATTTGAAGTTCGATTAAATACAAATCCCCTTTGGAAACTGCCCACCTTAGACACCTTTCCGAACGTGACTTTTTTTAAACTACCTTTTGGACGAGTGTCATTTCTTAGTGGTTTCCCAAAGCGGGTCGTGTCGATTAAAAATAAAATGTAATATAACAATTACAATCTCAATATTTAATTAACCGTTGCCTTGATGCCATATAAAAACGTATTACGTCTGCTTCAACACTAGAAACAGGAAGCCTACTTATACCGTTACGACACAGTAGAAAAACCCACCTAGTTCAAATAGATATTTTGCTAGACCAAAATGGAATGCTGAAGGTAGCCAGCTAATTGTAAGGTGCGAGAACTGAATTTTTATTAAACGGCCTTGATGCCAAATAGTTCTCTAAAAGCTTTGAAAAGTGTTCATTTACATAATGTCTTATTCTAATAGTGGGAAGTTAGGTACTTCCTAAACGGTTTTGTAATGCCATTCAGTCAAATTGTTTTAGATAAATAGTCAGGAACCTTGTTTTCGAACATTAGAGTGCCAAATTTTTATCCTTCACTTTTCTTGATGTTGAGTCAAAAAAAAAAGAAGTTTTTGAGCTTCATTGGTTTCTCTTACGTTTAATAAGTTAATTTCAAGTATGTTTCTACTTGAGGTCCACGTCCAGAAGTGGAAGTCTTTCGGCTGAAAAAAAATTTAATGTTTCTACTCCTGAATATTTATATGCATTCCGCCATGATGTAAGAAAAATATAAAGCTATTTTAAACAAATGCATCAAAAACACCTAGACGATCAATTATATTGCACAATATCACGAATTGCGCATTGTTTTAACCGTTTAGGGTCAATATTGAAGATTGCACAATGATTGAACAAAAGTTTGAGCGAGTTAATTTTTTATTGTACAATGCAATAAAAAAATTGCATCAAGGTCTGTAAGGTCAGTTTCCGCAATATTTTTTTATCTATTTACTGGCTTTGACAAGGGCTACACGCGCGTAAATATGGTATGGCGTGTTTCCATAATTATTAAGGAAAAGCATGGTGGGGAAATAGAATATTGAAATATTAAATCTTCGAGAGTATTTCCAGTCGCTAGATAGCGCAATGTTATATTAATAACCGTTGAAAAGGCGGTATTGCTTCCCTCATATTTGAATATTTTTTTTCAATCAATAGTATAAACAAGTGTAATAAACTTGTTGATTTATTCCGGTCTGATCCACTGAACCCCCCTCCCTCCACCCCCCTCGATCCCCTGCTAGTTCGTCTTCTGTTTTAAACTTTGTCTTATCCGCTATAAGCTTTCTCGATCATTCCGGTTTGATCCAGTTTTTCTTTTGTTTTTATTCCTGAAGGATCTTCAGCAACAAAAATAAGTACAGGGTTTATTGAAATACATACGTTCGTAATTCTTGTTGTAACGGACACGTGAATCAATCTTACATTTTTTTAAGTCCTTTTCTTTAGTTAACGCCAAGTCTTTTAAAATATGTTCGTGAGTATTTTCAGTCTTTTCTGATTTAGAACACTTTTGACCAACGACGTTTTCTTTTTTTAGTGTGTAGTCTCAAGTAGCAACACTATAGCTGCCGCAAAATCTTGGTCTGACATGCTCACGGAAGACTAGGCAAGTCTTGCTCACGCGAAAATATTTCCGCTTATGAGCCGTTAATGTTATTCATCATCATCGTCATTGGCAGCCATGTTCCTCCCACTGCTGAGTACCCTCCCTTTTGCTTTTGTGCCATGCTTCCTTGGTCCGGGCGAGTCTCATCCAGGTCTTCCCCGCGATCTTCTGCAAGTCCTCCACTCACCTCGCCATTGGTCTGTCAATGTTATTGCGACAGCATAATTGATTGATTGAGTGCAAGGATGATTTAATATTATTGCACAATAAAAGTATTGCTCAATGTTATTGTAGGTTGTAAACGTAATAATGTTGTTGACTACTGTTTATGTACCATATTTTATACAAAATAATAGTATTACTGGCGAAATAATATTTGGGTAGCTATAATAAGTTTGTACAATTTTCCCTCCACGCGTTCCAAGAACTTAATACAAAACCTATTTAAATTCAGTATTTCAGTCTTATTCACACCAATCCAAACGATTTCATTTCATTTTAAATTCATTTCTATTTCTTAAAAGTGTACTTTACGTTTTGCGAAAATTCAAGCAGCCACACTTTTGAACTAGGCAGTATTAAACCGTCGGGGAACTTTTATTCCTGGCGAGAAAATTAAAACTGGGATTTGGTGGCATTAGATGTAAGTACTGATACGAGGTCCCTTTTATTCAGTGTTTTTGGTGTAAATGTGAGCACGTTCCGTCCAAATGAACATTATGAAGAGAACGATGAATTTTCGCCTGTTTAGCCCCATATCCCTAATTAAATCTGGTTCGCACATGACATGCGGCTCAAATGGAATGCCCGTTACATTGCGGATGAAAACTGGACTGCTGGTAACTGCTATTTTCACTTGGATTGTTAAAATAGGACGTTTATTCCACAATGTTCGTACAGTTTAATGTTAAATCGCATTTAACACGGCTTTTTTGACACAAATGTAACCAAACAAGCGGGATCATTCAATAATGTTTAAATAATACACTTTTTAATCACATAATCGATATGACCACGTATTTATCGGGGCATCAAATAGTATTTAAATTTGAATCCACCAATTGTTACGCAGTTGCATGTGATATATAAATAGAATTATTATGTGTCAAATATTTAAAAATAAATACTTAAATGTAATGTTCTATACTCAATTGTTAAAATAATTAATGAATTTACTACCTAAATGATTTTATAACAAACTATTTCTTCTATAAGTCAAACACTGATTTGACTCAACTGTCACTTGTGAATCATACTTGTTTGTTAACGGGTATAAAAGAGCGGAGCCACAGTGGAGCGGGGCAGTTGCTTGTCGACTTTCGAGGCGATAACATCTACGGTATGATATTATTTTGATTATTATTGTTGATTTATTTTTGGTGATGATGTTATTGTATATTATGTAATTTATATAATATATAAATTTATGAATGATGAATTATTATGTAATGTTATTATGAAGAGTGGTGTATTTTAATACGAGACATGATAACTTGTAACATAACGTTGTGTTATGTACACTACTACGACAATCAGTTGTTATATACTACAAGATAAAAGATAAATATAATGCTATTATGAATTGAATCCTATTGTTTATATTTTCCCTTTAATACCTAATAAATAACGAGACTAAATATCAACATACACCTAGTTACATACCTACATACACAGAACAGATAAAAGAGGTTTATCTGTTCTGTGCCTACATATATACATCAATTCCTAACACATGCAACTTAATTGAAACGTACCTACTGGATTTTGATTCGTGGACAAGTTAAGTTTCCATTGAAATGATTATAACAAAATGGGTTTTGATTGATGAGTGCTGTGGCAGAAAATTAATGTACCGTCCGTCCGCGGTAAATAATTTAAGAAATTATTTTGAAATTTTTCAAACATGCAGAAGTGGATTGAACCCATTACTTGCTCCCATTATGCTTATTCCTAGAATGAAGAATATACCTACAAGGAGGCGGTATCGCCAAAAGACCGTAGCGTCCAGGGACCTCCAAAGGCTCGGAGGTTGTGTTGAACGGTGACTGCGAATCGTAAAAAACTGAGAGAACTATTTACTACCTTAGTTGCAAGAACTGCGGTTGGTACACACGGCTACACACACGGAATGGCTACACATCAAGCTATACATTTCCAGTTTAGGCTGACCTCGCATTGTATAGGTTTTTCGTACAATCAGAAGTCAGCTTATACTGGTTATGTATAGTTTGATGTGTAGCCGTGTGTACAGTAAAGTATGAAATAATTTCAGATTTCCAGAAACGCGACAGAAAAGTCGAAATATCTTTGTTATATGGAATAAATCATATTTTCGGTATCCGGAAAACAAGTAGGTAACCATTAAAAAAACATCACAGATATCGAATTTGTCACTTGGAATGGCGGACGTGATCGTCATAATCAAGACATGTATTATGAGACCAAAATTAGATCAAAAAACATTCTGAGTTAAATAATTCTGCTGTTGAAAAATTCCACTGAAAAATAAAAAGAATCATTTGTTTAAAGACTACCCAGAGTATCTCACGCGATGTTTTGTCTATTTCTCACATGTTTTTTTAAACAGCCGCCATTGTTCAAAGTGCGCCTTTCCGCTGCCTTGTACTGTAGTGATGGTATCCGGAACACTGGACGCCGGCAGAGGTAATAAATATACAGCCCAGGCCGCGAATTTTGTGTCTTGCAAAGATAAAAAATAATATCTTTATCGTAGGTAAAATGTTATTTTAAGTTGTTTTTGCATATTTTAGTCAATGTGGAAGTAGTATTTTTGTGAAAGTTAACTACAACGTAGTTGGTACAAAACCCTGGCTAAAAATTACATATCTAGCATCTTTAGAAAGAGATTTTCGCATAGGTATAAGAGAGGCTTGTGGCTATGTAATAATAGCCGCACGGGTCGATCGATCAGGTTAAGCCACGCTTGCCGCGGTTAGCCCGTGGATAGGTGAACATCTTAACATACTTTAACCCCTCCGTGCCTCGGAAATCCCGTTAAGCCATTGGTCCAGGCTGTCACTCGTGAACCTTTCATAGTTGTTACGGGTCGTCAGAAGCCCAAAAATCTGACAACCAGTCTCACCAAGGCGTAAGACTGGAAGCCGACCCCAACATAGTTGGGAAAAGGCTAGGCAGATGATGATGACTCTTGCATGAGTATGAGTGACAGAGAGGACGCTCTGCAAAGTAAAACTTTTTTAAACTCGAGTTTTACTGTAACCAGATGTTCAGATGAATAGTAGGCAGAATCGTCAAGATGGTTCTTTTATTTCCAATCGAACTAGGTGACATACTTTTTCATTCCAAGTAATAATACATTTATTTTTTCTACATGTTCTACCCTTAGGCGGGCCCTAAACGATGAACATATTGCACAATATCACAAATTGCGCAATGTTTTTGATCGTTTAGGGTTCTTATTAAGATTGCGCAATGATTGAACATAATTTTGAGCGAATTTAATTTTTATTGCACAATATTTTAATTGCACCGTGTGGGATAAGTATTGAGCAGATCATGCAAAAACATTGAAGCCTAAGGGCCGCGTCACTGTTATTGCATGAAAATAATGGAACCTTTGAGTGCAAAGTCTGATTCAATCGCAAACTTATTGTAGGTGTAGGGGCCGCCTTAGGTTCATTTTGCAGGAAAATTAGGTCACCTGCTAGCGAAAATGTAGGTGACCTAATATTAGTAATATTTTTTTCCGTTAAAAGGCACGAAGTTTTACTCCCCCCTGATTACTTTATGATCTACTTATTACTATATTTTACACTAATTATTGAATTACTTTTTTAAACGATATATTTTCTGAACCCAAAGAAACTAATGAAATATTTACAACTATCGTCTCAGCACAAGTTATACAATCAGCTATGGTAGAAGCGGCACTAACAGCCCAATTGCGCCGGTAGTAGGCACTTAAGAAATATCGTCCCAAGTGATCGCTCATTAAACGCCCCTAAAAAATATAGCGGAAACACGAAACCGTCATCTGCGGCAACTTAAAATTAACTCATGAAAATAGGTGCTTGTTTATAAAAGAGGTCAGTGTTCTGTGGCGTGCTTAGGAAGTGTTAACAGCGGGGCGTGCCTGTGCTATCTAGTATCTCGCGTAGGGCAATTGCACTTGTCAGCCGGGGTTCGGCGCTTCCTTTCTCGCGTACCGCACTGCACCCTAGTTCCCTACCCTAGCCGCGCCGCGCCTGTACACAATACTGCTGCGTTGCGCTTCCCGACGAGTGGTGTATTTCCTCCACTTAAACGTTTAAGGCCCAGTTGAGTGATATATTAGGTACATACTTATTACGTGAAAATTTTTGCTTAGGCAGTCGGTTTTTGTTGCGCTGAAAGGTACTTGTAAGTTATAAAAACGGAGTAGATATCAGTTATAATCTACTTATTTACTCTTTTTTTTTATTGCTTGGTAAATATACTTTTAATGTAATTACATAATCAGCCTGTTATGCGCCCACTGCTCGGACACAAGCCACCTCTCTGTGAGAGCGAGTTGGCCGTAGGTATAATCCCCCACGCGGGCCCAGTGCGGGTTGGTAGATGTCACATAACGGACATACCGGTTTCCTCACGATGTTTTCCTTCACCGTTTTGAGAGCAATAATGATGAAATAATTTACACAAAGTAAAGCGCCTGTCAGAGTTCGAACCCACGATCAACAACTCGTAATTCGCGGCCGTTTCCACTGAGTCACCATTGTTCTAATCCCAGTACTCATTTTAATTTGATCCTTGTAGCGAATTGGTTTATGGCAAGCAGAAGTGATTCTATAATCCAAAGATCTGACGCACGCCGTCATGTGTGAATCAAACTGAAGCGGTCCGTCTCAACACTATCAGATACGTAACCATAAACTTACTGCATAAATTCTTCTAAGAAGGGCTGGCTGAAAATGTAAATTCTAAAACAGTTACTTGCGATATTTCAGTAAATTCTCATAATGGTTTCATAGAATCTTAGCTAATTTGCTTTTGTTGGAGAAATTTATTCCTTCAAAAGTATTAAATTGTTTATCTACTAAAACCTGAACAAACAATTTTGGATAAATGCCTAGTTCATATCGAGCTTATTTTGCCTTTTATATAAAAGCTCAATTATGTAATAGGTACTAACATTTCTTTGAATAAGCCAAAGCGGTGTGAGGATGATCGAATTGAGCGTATATATTGACTTAAATCGAAAGACGCGTAAGTCAAAATACGCCCAGTCAAAGAAAACGCTCATTTACAATAACTTAACTCATCCCTTCGTGAAGCAAAAAGAAAATTATCAAAGAATTAATAGACGTACTATAGTGCCAAGAATTTTCCAAGACAGTTATTCTAATTTGTTTTGATTTCAAAACTGAAATAAAAATAAGTATTAAATGGTCTAAGTAGACCTATTTTATCTAAGTTCTTATAATTATATAAATAACCCAAATAAACATTTTAGTAATAATAATAATTATTAGCAGCAGATTATTGAGAGCAGTGGTGGCCAAGTGGTAACGGCCGCGACTTACGAGTTGTAGGTCGTGGGTTCGAACCCGGACAGGCACTTTACTTACTCTCAAAAGGGTAAAGGAAAACACCGTGAGGAAACCGGCATGTCCTAGAACCAAAAAATCTAAAACATGTGACAACTACCAACCCGCACTGGGCCCGCGAGCTAGTTTATGGCCCACTCTCTCCCACTGAGAGGAGGCTTATGTCCCAGGAGCGCGAAAATTATAGGCTGATTATGTTACGTATGCTTTTGCAATTAAGAGTTCCTGATAATATCAAGAGCTTTAAAATAGATTTCAATTTTTCCTCTTAAATACATGACATACAATAGTGAATCAATGTGATTGTTCAACACAATATCATTATAGGTAGCCAATTGTATCTGCATCGAACCCGACTATCAACCGGCTTAAATAAAACATTATTCCGATTTTACAAGAGGTTCATTGTTCAATAATAAAGTAACAAAGTGGTAATTCATGTTGAATGATGTAGTTTGAATATCAGATAGGGCCTGATCGATGGTGGCTCGGATCGTAGATATCTGGCGGACGGCGTGTCCGACCGGGCCTAAGTGTGAGTTAGTCTGTCTTATTGGGATTCCGTGGCAAAATTGATGTACCTAACGCAGCACTTTACGCATCACTCACGGTGTTTATAAATTGCATCCTTGAGTGGCGCTTCCTGTAGTTATATGTTCAGACGCCAGCACATCAAGCTACTACAATCTGTCAAATGACTTTAATAGATTTGCAACTTTATCGCTAAAGCATACGGTTCAAAGTTTATTGGGAAAATTTGACAGTTTCGGGTAGCTTGATGTGCTGGCGTCTGTACTAACATATGAGTGCATACATTGCGACGTATTGACGATTGTACGACTGGCACATTTTAGCAACCTGGCCTCATATTATTATTAGCACGTTCTTACAATTCGTTCTGCAGTTCGTGTGTCACGGACTTTCTAAAAATAGTCGCGGTTATTATTTGAATTTTAGCACTGATTTAGTGTGGGAATGTGGAATAGATCAATAAACGTCAAGTACCTTACTACACATAAAGTTGAAATACGATTAATTAAGATTAATAAGAAACAGTAAAACTAAATACGGTAGGGAACCCTAAATACACGAGTAAGTAGGTACGGTTGCGCTTGGCTAGTATTTTTTATCTGTGAAGTGTTGGAACTATCGTGTTCATTATGAATAGTAGCGTGTTACTGCTGATATTATTAAGGTGCTCAGTTTACTTTGTTGACAGGACCAGATTAGGTTTTGACTTAGGGCTGTTGCACTTAGCTACAGTTAGGGCGTTTTTCCACCGCCACCGTCAACGGGATGTTAACGAGAACGAGATGACGGCGCCGAAGTAGCGATACCTAAATTTATTACGGCCGCGTATCCACGGTATGTCCGTCACCCGAGCACCGGGATCCCGGCCCCCGAATTATCGAGTAATTCGATGCAATTACTAGGACTCGGCCAGAAATGATGTCGGGCCAATGTGCCGACAATAAAAGACACGTTTGATCTTGTCCACACACTGCTGTCGCACCGGCATCATTCGCCGGGTATTTGTTTTGTCTATCATCATACTGAACCGCCGAGTTCGGTCGCGGTAGACAAACGATCGCCGTCAATGGTTCGAATAATCTCGTTTCTCGATGACGGCTACGGTGGATAACCGCACTAAGTATATTTGTTAGTCTAAATCCAAAGCTGACAAGAACAAAGGAAGAGTTCCACCGTAATCAATCCCGAGGGCCTAGAAAAGTGGCCATCGCTTTCAAAGCGTTTCGTACTTCTACTACGAGCCCGCCACTTTATGCTCATGCCCGACCACTACAAGTCCGACGCACACAAACTATAGTGACGACCAACCTAAAAATCACCAAGGCAATGAAAATTAGTAAAATCCAAAGAATATTCAACTGCTTTGATTTCCGAATACAGTTTTTTTTTTTAATGTAGTTAGTAGACATAAATACAAATAAATAAAATTGAAGTGGCTGTTTGTAATGCATAAGAAAGTATATTTAAGATACTTATAACAAAAAACCATTTATAAAATTTTTGCCTGTCTGTCCGTTTGTTCTGGCTAATCTCCGAAACGAAGTCGCGGGCACAGCTAGTAGTCAATATAATGAATCCTTAGCTCTTGTTAAACTCAACACAACCTTTATTAAACATTGTCATGTTAACCCAAATACTATTGTATACGTAACGGTCCTGCATCTCGGAAGTTGTCCTGAACTTACCATGTATTGTATCAACAAAGCGCCTAGACACAGCCTCGATCACTACTGGGTAAACTTTCGGAGACTAGAGAGATCTAGATATTTGTCCTGTGAACTCCTGCACAGGCTAATCTCTAATCTCTTTTACGGAAACAGCGGGGTAATTGCGTAACACACTAACAGTAGCAATGTCTTTCATTTTGACAGTTCAACAACATTCATTGCGTTATTTACGTTGTTGAGCAGATTTTTTTTGGAACATATGAAGCAATGGATTAGCAATATACTTCAAAATGATTCAGATTGAGATTGATAGTGTGTTACGCAGTTAGTGTGCAGGGCTTTGTTTCCGTAGAAGAGATTAGATATCAAAAAGTGAAGTCATCCAACATACATACCTACATAGGGCGTTTACAAATACATTTGTCAACGATAGTAAAGATGGAAACATTGCCTTACGGCTTTATGAATAATGGTCTATAACGGGTCAAATAAAATTAGCTAGCGAAACTCCGCACAAGTGATGCTATCGAAATCTAAACATGATAAAACAAACAATATAATATTTGATGATATCTTATTTCTGGTCAAAGACCGTAGTTAGTGTAGTCACATAAAATCTGTTACAAAAATCTGTTTTTTTTTTTTTTTTGTAAACTTCAGAGACCTAAATTAATGTCTATCGTTATCTTCTCGATATAACAAAAACTACTGATTTTTTCAACTCATTCTTCAAGTAACTACACTAACAGCGGTCACTGACTCCAAAAAAAATCATTTTTGTTGTTTTAAGTTTAGATGTCCATCGGATATGCGGATTTTCACTAAGTAATTCAATTTGACCCTGTACAAGAAGGTAAATAGACTGCAGAAATATTGCGAATTATGACATCTGAAATAAATCGTTTCCCAGCAAATATACTTACTTAATATTTCTGCACAAAATTCTTTGATCAGAATGCATAGATGCTTCGTGAAGGATCTTTTTATACTCTAAATAAATAAAAAAAACCCCTTCTGTTAATTTTTTTAGAATGGCAAAGGGGCCATTTAAAAAAAAGTGATTGGGTATACAGGTTTTGTACTTATCCTTGTAAATAACTGGTGAACGGTTACGACGTCGTTAAATCTATAATTTGTTCCATTACGATTCTATAAATAACTGCCCTCCATACAACAGATTTTTACTTCGTAAAAGACCAGATATCCAAATCCAAGGGCAGAACTCGATGAGGTTGGACCGATCCCTGCTTGAATAATGCCTGGCAGACACGGGACAGTATTAATTAAACGCGGCTGAGTCATTTGACCCCGGCGGGTTTGTCTATGGTCACCATTAGACATTGACAACACCTGTATGTCGTAGCAGTAAGGTTGGTTTTCGTGGCCCAAATATTACGAGGTACTCCGCTAATGACTCAATGTAAAGCTATCAACTACAAGCTTGAATGCTCATTAATGCATATTTATGTCGGAATTATTCACGAAAATTGTTGGATTTATTTGATTGTATCTGACAATATCCTTGGTGGGTAATAACTTTTTATACAAATGTCATCACAAATTCCAGAATCAAGTTTTAATTTTAACGATTTTATTCGGTTATATATAGTTATAGATTATCGATTCTTTTCCTGAACTACATAAATGAAATAGTAAGAAAACAATTGTCAGACTCTGTTAATTGAGGAACTAAGCTATAGTATTGTTGGGCCACCGTTCCCAGTTGTTACGATAGGGACACTGTTGGTATTGACCGGCTTCAGGCTCTCTCTTGCGTCATTAGCGATTCCTCATTAAATAGGCAACTCAGTAAATATTTAAAAATATTCTCGCTACCTAATTTGGTTGCAGCGCGCCTCGATTACAAGACAAAAGGTTAATGAACTACAATCCGCAAGAAGTGGAAGGTAAATATTAATCAGAATATTCCAGAAACATGCTCTAATGAAGCCAAGCCCGCGCCGCCGCCGGAGGGCACGGCAAACATTTTTAATCCGCGGCGCATCTCATAAATTTCAACCCGGGGATAAAGTCGCCTTTGTTTTTCTTCACGAAAGAAATATTTTCGCTAAATTTACAATGCTTACTTGTGGCGTGTCACTGGCCGAGCCGAGACCTCGTCGTGCTTTTCTTTTATTGACCACTCGCATTACAATTGAGAAGATATTCGGACTTTTGAAAAGATTGTGTTGATAGCTGGAAAGACAACAAAGTTTTTTAATGCAAAAGATTTTTTATATTAAAGCATCTTCTGCAATGCATAGTATGCAAGCTACTACTAGAAAACTCTGTTCCTACATCGATTTCTAAAGTAGAAAGCTCACACATGTCTAACTATACGAAATTTAATTAAATTAAACTGTAAACTTGCATATTTCACGACAGCAATGTTTTGTGCGAGGCGGAAGCCTACTAAAACTATCCGTAATTGACGAGAAATGTTTCAAGTGTAATGAAATATGGGGGGAATTAATATTTCAGGTGCCTAGCTAGCCCAAAACTTTGCCAATAATTTTGATTTATTGGAGCCTCACCGCCTCTCATATCTACTACTCAAACTTTTGCTATTTAAACAATCACTTTGGCGCTGGCCTACCATCCTATACTAAAGGCACTAGACGACGTTTGCTTCAATAGGCTTTCAAGGAATTCTCTCAGAGACCTAGATTTCTGATTACAAAGCTATAATCACCGTATAAATTCCAAAGACGGCTTGAGTGGAATAAATATTAATGTATGTAGTCCTTTGTACCTATTTATAGTAAAACAATACATACGAATGACAATCGTACATATTTGCTTATAAGCCTCTCAATAAGGCAGTCTTTGAGAATAAGTAAACAATACTAAAAGTATGTTAACATTTGCATCATGGACAATTTCAGTCGGTAAGTACGCAATGAAATCGGTCGGAAAAGCACTTGTGTATCTCTCCGAGCAACGAACGATACCTCGCCGACTGTTCGATCTATTTCAATAGTCTTTAAGCAACTTACCAACAGTTTCTACGGCTTCTACTCGATAGCGATATAAAGTTTGAAAATCGCAGTTTTTATTGCAGTTTGGATACCGATATATCCTTAACAACAGTAGATTTAAGACTCCTAGGAAATTGGTTTATATTGCTTAGATGAGTTTATTTACGTATTCCATGGAATTTTGACCTAATACAAATATTTTTGCTTCTAAGGCAAGTAAATTTTTTATAATAATTGATGACAAGTCAAGGTCGGAATGCGTTCTTTACGTTGGGAATAAAAACAAACTGTCGAAGTTGAAATCTTTCTGCTTTTGATAATAATCCCAACGACTACTCAATAAGACAGGTCGTACATCTGACGGAATATGCGTCCCGTATCTTAGGTTGCGTAACGTCAGAACGCACTACTCGATAATAAAACATACAACCTTATACACTCAAGTGATTACTGCGTCAAACAACGAAGTTACGCCCGAAGCATCTTCCGTCAGATGAGCGACCACCCTAAATCCAATTCATGCTGGTGATAAAACAAAAGAAACTAATCACATCCGAATCATAAATACAACAATATTATCTCCGGAATTGTCTGCTATAGCGCTTTGTTTGACATGTCTAGTCGGTCATAATACAATGATATTGCCAAGGAAATAACAAAATATTCCAATCAGACACACCTCATAACAACACCATAAAAATCTTGTAATGTCAACACAATAAATCACTCTTATTCGTTTTATCAGGGAAACTAGTCGGCGAGTTTGGTAACATTAGTTGCGAGCAAACGAGCGACAAAATTTCTTTGTATCGACAAAGTAGCTGGCGACCAGAATTCCCATTTTCACGATAACGATCATGTCCCACCTTGTGGCCATTAAGGGTCAGGCGATGGTCAGATAGGGGGCAATTTATGCACTGTACACTCAACTCAAGAGCTTCGTTGTATTTACTTAGTTTTTACAAGGCGAGATCTTTATCCGTTCCGTGCGAAATGTTTCGTTTTTAAGCTTAACTCGCGTCCCTTTTGTGGTTCTGATGCGGTTATTGTGTAAGTCCCGTCTAATAAATAGTTGTGCTAGCCTGAATTTGCTGCGGCGCATTCGATTTTCGTTTGTTTTGATATTTTTTCTTTGCTTTCATGCGGGGCATGCCTGACTGGTCAAAGCATTTATTTCAAATAGGGACATAAAAGGCACTTTTGAACGTCAAAATTTACAATAAAATATAATTGATTCTAGTCGCCCCTTCCAAAAGGTAGTTTTCGTATGGAGAAGATTAGGCATGAAACTTCACCATTACACATTTAAAATGTTTTATAATATTTTGTGTACATTAACGCACTCACCGCACAGACTTCATTCACTCTTCCTTCTTCGTTCAGTCTATCTCTCTGTGGAATGCGCTCCCCCAGGAAATCAGGATGGCAACCAACCGATTATCCTTTAAAGTTAAGGTTCGTGAGCACATTCGCAAGAAGCTGGCAGTATCATCACAACGGTAATATTTTCTCATTGTTTGTCTTATTTCTTTTTTATTTTAGTAAGTATATTTGTGTATTTATGTTTATTTATTTATGCTTATATTTATATGTAGTATGTAGGTATATATTATATTCATAGTTTTAATAAGTTTATGCGTATCTTTATATTTAAAATATTTATTCCTCAATGTTCAGGATTGCACCTACCACTGTTTGTCTCTGCATCACCCAAAGGTTGACTGGTAGAAAATGCCTATGGCATTAAGTCCGCCTCTGTACATTTGTGCTTAAAGTATTAAATAAATAAATAAATAAATGGACTATAGATTTACTGGAACCATAAAGTGCCTCAGTAACCGCCTTTGATTGATTACCTATTGTCATTTTGATGCCATCAGAGTATAGTAGTCTCTTCATGGCACTGAACTACTTTCTATATAAAGTTTTGTATAATTTGCCCCAAAGGAAACCTCTACATTTTTACAACGTATAGCAGATAATTATTCATTAATAACATTTTCATCAAATTTGTGTAAACTTTCCTTAGTTTCCTTCTGCCTGGGGTAATTAATCCTGACTGCTAGCAGGATCCTACTTCCGACTTAATCTTTACTTTGTCTTGTCTTCGCCACCCTCAATCGAAAGTTTGCTTTAATGTCTCTGTAATGAGTTCGGTTCCTCAATCACTATCAGCTTAATTTGTAGTGGGGCATAAAGTGGCCCACATGCAGTAGTAGACTATTACGGGCAACCTAATTTATTACTCTTAAGTCCGATTTGACTTGGATTAATTTTCTTTTAACTAGCCGTTGTCTGCGGTTTAACCTCAGATAAAAAGTAGTTTACCCTTAAATCAAGAATATGGTGTATCTGTGTCCCAAATTGCATTCAAATCAGTTGATCCGTTTACGCGTTTTTTGTTATTTATTTTCTGGTGTACAATAAAGTTTATATAAATAAATAAACATACAAAATGTAAGTCCGTCGTCTTCACTAACGAAAAACTTATAAACAAAGGTGTTATTCACGTTAGTGTGATCATTTATAAGTGGAGTTGCTTTCTAGAAATAGTTTCCAGACTCTAGTATTAAAACATAAAGAACTATCTTCCTATATTTAGAAGCCATGTCGAGGAGCACTAGTCTATACCAGATCATAGCCCAGCCGTCTAACGAGAGCATCTCTACGTGTTTATCGAAGCTCTCAGCTATTAGGCCATTGCCCTTAAGGCGACTACATGACCTTAAGCGCGGTCACTGTCGGACTGCATAGAAAAGAAAGAGAAGCGCGATGACACAACGGTGGTAATTTATTGCAAATATGAAGCAATTATCTATTTAAAAAAACTATTTAATAATAAAAAATCCATCACTGAATGCAGTTTGGCATTAGACATTTAATGGTATATTTTTAATTGTAATTAAAATTGTTAATGAAGGGATAAACTGCTTTTAAAGAAAATTAAGAGGTGTATTTGAACATTATTTTGATGCATTAATGTATATTTATTTATGATTTCAGTTCCATCGCTGTATTAAAGTAAGACTTGAAAATATCATCATTTTTTCTTTGGTCAAAAGTATTTACGGTTTAAGAGATAGGTACACTGCTTTAAAAAACCAACTTTTTGACCGTTTTCGGAAACCTCCGCCTTAACGATTATCGACGCAATGATTGCCAAGTCTACATTCCACATGTCGACACTTCAGCCGGACTGTCCATATCGATACTATAACCGATCTATCCCTTTAATCGGTTTTTCAATTACAGTGTTGTCTCTGTGATGATTTGTTGGTCACAATAAAACGTGAATTTTGGATTCATTTTATGTAAAAATAATCCAATGTTTTGCAAATGAAATAGTGAGAAACAATTTTCACGCTGTGATTAAAAAAAAATACTAAAAACTACCCATAGCCTCTATAAGTAAACGTATAATTATAGTTCTACTACTCTTACAACTCCAATTTGTTGATGAACTATTCAGTTTTATATTTTAAAGAAACATGGCAGGCAATCTCTACCTACATTTAAAATACTTGTCTAGAATCTCAGTGACATAAAAGGAGTTTTATTGCGTTAAACTTCGACGGAGAAAGGCTAGAGATACGATGCTATTGACGTATCACCTTCCACATAATGGGTTGCTGATGCTGATAAATATAGGACGCCAGGCGCCTGCCAATTACGTTTTGCGCTGATACGATACACTTAACCGACTTTACAGGAGGAGGGGATTCTTAATTTGGCAGTATACAGGGCGAATTTTAGCAGGAAACAACGCAGCATATATGAACTGAAAAAAGAAATTCAGCTGGAGATTTTAAAGCGGATTTTAAATACGACTTTTGCGCCGTCCTTAAATAAATTAGGATATGGACAAGAAAATGATGATTTAAAATACAACGAAAAATTTAGCTGTGGTGTCAGTCAACATATATCTTACCACAAAACATAGACTTAAATGCACTTTTCAGTCGCCTGAACATTTTAAATCGTATTCTAACAAATCATTTCATCTCTTCCGCTTATGTGCGCTTTTATAGCTTTGATACAGTTACGAATGTACGATGTTCAAACGATTACCGAGACGAGGTTCGAAGCAAAGCTATGCAGTCTCGATACGAATGTTGCTGATGTAGAATTATCGTATGTGCGCTTCACGATTTAATCGAGTCATAAAAATCGATGTACTACCTAATCGAGAAGCTTTATGTTCATCCCATAAATAAGCCAATAGGGATACGATTTTTAAATTATGCTTGCGGAGATAAGAATTTGAAATTATGTAGCTAATATGTTTGCGGAAGATAAGATTTTCCAATACTTGGGCTAATAACGTAGAGTTTGTAAAATCAGTCAAGGGAGAATTGCTAACTTAGTGCTCGTTTACAACTTATCAACTTTCCTTGGCGAGTTGTTTGCTTTTGTATTCTTGAATTGCACGTTACTGTGCAAGTAGCTTACAAATAATAATTCAGAGATTAATGAGCTAGTAACTAATAATTTTACACTGAACACTTAGGTGTAGGCACCGGACATATTCGAATTTAAACTAATATCATGCTTTTTCCGGTACCCGGTCGCCACGCCAGAACCTTCCCACAAGGTGGACCGATGACCTTGCGAAGGCTGCAGGAATTAGCTGGATACAAGAAGCATAGGACAGCAGTGGACGGCTTTCGTCTGTAATTATGGTGATCATGATTTAGAAAGCATCTAAATAACATGGAAGTAATAATTTTTTTATGTTATTTTCCCACATTTTCAGTGGTTAATAAAATATATACAGTTTGTCCCGTAATTAATGGGTAACCTTAAGGGGTCATTGTACTTATCATTATGAAAAACTTTTACAACATGAAAAACAACCATGAAACCATTTTTTCAAACATGAAATCGCGAAAGAAAGTCAAATGTAGGGACCATTTATGTTCGCATAACTCGTCAAAATGTAGGAAACAGCTGATTCTTTTTTCGCGATTTCAGGATTAGTCCCATAGGAATAGTTGTTCATAATGAAAAGTACAATGACCCCTTAAGAGGAAAACGGTGATTAAAATTTCATCCTGTATATAAAGGCACATTTTCTTAAAAACTGTGTTCACCAAAACTTCCATGAGTTGGTAGTAGTGCCTAATCACAACTTAACATTTAATCAACGCCTTTAAAACCAAAAAAAGAACAGGCTATTTCTCTCGTAACTCTCACTTCTTACTCTAAATGTATATCACACATTCACAACCACTCAATGCCAAGATATAAGTGGGTATGTAGGTACGTATAGATATAGAGTAACTTAAAGCACTAGCTAGTTATACACATGGGTGTTGGGTTCAATTTCCGGCTGAGAAGTGTTTGTATTTACGCACCATTACCAACGACCTACAGAGTGAAGACTTATTTAAGGTGGAGTCACGGTTTTCCTATGTTTGGCATTTTGACCCGGATAATCCGTAAGTATAATATATGAGTGTAAGTGCTGTGATTTCAGTTCAAGCTTCTTTTCATTAACTTGTTAACAAAGAAACGGGTTGGTTATATTATGAATTGAGATTTTTTTACCCGTTGTTTTACCTATCTATGCTCCCAGACTCTTGGGTACATTACCAGTCGACAGCGATGCGGAGGGATATTTCGACCCCATATTTTATTTTGTTAATTATTTTAGTTAATTTAATTTCCCGTCTTTTTCTTTATCTTTCCTTTCTTTTTATTATACACTTGTATATAATATATATATTTATATATCGGCGCAAATACAACAGTTTACCTATTATAACAACGAGAATAATTAAGTTTCCTAATCTGATTATTCTAAAATTAGTTCATAAATCATCAATTGATTACATTGAGTTTATTATTATGTGAAATTAACGTTAAGCAGCATGTCATTATTTCTTTTATTGTAATTTCAATACTTAACCTAAAAACTTGTGAACACGTGCACGTGCGACGAGTACTATAAATACCTGGAGGCTTTGAGTTTACTTAAGGCAACCACAGGATAGTCCGGTTAAGTAGTCACGACCTCTCAAGGTCCACTACGAGATGCCATATAGGAAAAAAAAAAAGGCGCTCGGTCATTCGTGCTCGAGCCGTCGTACAGTACGGACCTCTCAGGGACGTCGTTACGCTGCCCGTTGAATATACATAGCTTACCTAGTACTCGTGAAGTTTTCTTTCGAAGACCCAAACATGAGTCATCATCAGAAAGTCAACAATTAAACTTCGGAGCTCCTCCTCCGTCATATATTTTAGTGTTAAATTGTAAAATAGGTTATGTGTGTTAGAAATAAATTAAAAACTCCGACATTTTAGTTAAGTTAGGATTTTAAATTTTAATTTTAATAGTTTGTTACTTTATTTAGTATTATAATTTTATACAGTCAGTGTATATGTCACGGCTAATAGCCAAAGTGCGGCTACACCTAGTTTTAGCAGGGTACAACTAGGTGCAGCCGGCCACATGCGGTTCGTGTGTATTTCGGGTGACATCGGTTGCATGGTTGCGGCCGTCGATAGGCGACGTAGGATGCAAGAGCGAGTGAAGGGCACCCCAAGGTTAGGTTTGGTTAGGTTACTTTAAACCCTTTATACAGACCGTCGACGTAGGATGGAAGAGCGAGCGAGCACCTAGTTGTACCCGACTAAAACTAGGTGTAGCCGCTCGACTATTAGCCGTACCATACATATATTTTGCTATCTAAAATGAGGTAATTTTAAGATATTCTGTAACATAGTCTGCTGTCGAGAGTTTCAAACTAATCTATTTTTTTTAATTGCTGAAAATATTGCTGTAGATGGTGGAAATTACATAGCAGAGTCCAATAAAAACACACCACCCGCCGCCGTATTCTGAAACATGTTGCATTATAAACGGAGAACAGTATACGCTTGCTAATGAGCGTGAACTCAAAAGCAATCCCTGACAAATAGCTAGCGAAACTTTTTGCCAAAAAATACCTTGTATGAGAACAATCAACCTAATGATGCATGCTATTCCATTCTTGTTGCAGGAACATAAAAATATGAAGCTGTGAGCAAAATATATCGAAAACAACTTGAAAAACAGTATCGAGATCGCGAATGCATACTATATAATATGTATATCTAGCTACATCCATTACCATAAAATTGTTGACCTCATTCACATACAAGAGATATGAAGTTTATAACGGCGATGCTTTTCGTCACTGCATTCGCGTTTCGCATTCGCGTTCGCGTACCGATCAGAGGAGTAATAGCGTCATTCTGCGTCATTACCGAACATTCGGTGTCGCCGGCGGCCGCTAATAAAACCTGAATATTTCACGTATCGTAGCACCGTACATTACCATAAACAATTTGCGATTCAGCAGTTGCATCGGTGATTCAATATTTTTGCTGGACTTTATTCTGTTAAGGCAATTCAATTTGTCGATTAATATCGGTCGCGTGGAGAAATGAGCGTAGCGGGTCATTATGGAATTGATAAGTGGTTGGACATGAAGTTGCAGGCAATTTCTATGAAACGTGGATGACAAAAAGTAGTTTTTTTTATTTCCAGCTTTTTAGTTTACAAATGTGAAAGATTTCGCAGGCGATTTAGTTCTTGTACGTGTTTTTTTACGATTTGTCACTTCGAATTACTTTTAAACATATAAGTTGTATATATTTTTGTAATCACCTTTTAAAACGCTTTACAACGATACCCCACTTGACATAGTTTGATGACTTTCATTTTTTTCATTTTCACAATATGGCGTCCAGTAGTCGCCATATTACATTTTCACTAACGTCATGTCTTCAGTGACACTCGCCGGACTAAGAGGAATCGATTGACGTTTGAATCATAAAAATCGGCCCAGGCGTTTGGTCTGTATAGTGCTTCAAAGGAACATACAAACATACATACATAGGCTAATAAACACATTACCACTCCTTTGTGTCGCGCAGTCGGGTAAAAAGGCCTATGTTCAGCTATTACTGGTAGGTAGGGATAACATAAACGTAAGCAAAACTATGACCAATAACAACTAAGATAATTTAAAGAATGGAAATAGGTTCTTCAAGAGAGCAATGACCTCACGCACAAGCCCTAATAATGGTCCGCACACACTCCACTGCTTGCCTAATGCAGAAGCGATCCACATAATAGTCGAAAGCACTCCGTTGCGTCATCATCTGCTCGAATATCACGCTATGTCTTTGTCGACATTAATAAAATATTGGCATGGAATCGTATTGACGCGTCTGGTGTTATTTTTAGTTCGATACAAATGACGCCCATTTCCTTATGAGCGACGGCTATGGAATAATATTTCCTGATTTGGACATCTGAAAAGGAAAACGGTCCGTGACACCGTTTTCCACGTTTCGTTATTGGAGGAATGAGGTTAATCGAGATTATTATAAATGTTATACCATTACTAATAGGTAGCCGCATTTGGTACGACTGCGCAACACGGTGTTTCAGGAATGCGGTCGGAGAGACTTTAAAAAAAGTCTAAGTAAAAAGTCCTAATTCGAGGTTTGGCTCTCGCCTATTTCCTCCTCCAATATTGGACCAATTTAATAGATGATATTTCATCAACTGAATAAGAAGAATATATACTGTGTCCCTATGTTTTTCTTTTTTCATTAATATTTGTCAAATACGAGTATGTACACTAGGCCTCTGTTGACGACGGTTTAAATCGGCATTTTTGAGGGTTCTAGTGCTTATAAAAATAATGAACCATCAAAAACGAAAACATAGGGACATACAAGTAGTTAATATTTAAAAAATAATTGCTTTATGGTAATTAACCAGAAAGAAAATAGGCGAGAGCGTTTCTATGGAGAAAAGACCAATCGCATTTCCTCTTAAAACGATCATAATGAAAGTAGCTTGGGTTGGAAAAACAGTTTTTATTTCACTGTGGTTTATTAATTCAGACTTTTATAGCCATCAAATGAAAGTCTACGTACAGCGCAGTGTGTGTATTCTTTGTTAGTTTGGGCAGTAATACATTTCAGCGTCCTTTCCCCATCGACTTAATCACAGGGGACAAAGTTTCTAAAACACAATTTAGTTTAATAATTATAAAGGTTGTTGTACATTCTAATATATTCTACAACAGTACTGATTCTGGCGGCCAGTTCGAGGTGCTCCGGCTAACGCGTGCAATTTCTAGAGACATTTATTATGTTACCTAATTTTGTGGGGCGATTAGCAGTTTAACGAACTAACAGCGTTTTAGCGATTAACTTGGAATAACTGTTGTAATCTATGTTTTACGTTTGCGTGTACCACCGTAGAACCGTTTCGTTTTCGTAGTTTCTTTTCACGGTATGTTTTGGTAAAGATACTGTATGGCACGCTATGCATTTCATTAAGATATGCTACTTTAGGGTTGTTATATTTTCAGCTGTCAAAATTGTTCTAATCCGCCTTATACTTGTTCTTAAACTGGGCAGTTTTATTTTATTTTTCGTCCGATTCTTATACAATTTTCTTTCCCAATCGCTTGTGTCGGAATGAGTTTCATCTGACCTTCAAACGGCCTGAGCAACCCTTAGGCAAACTAGATTTTTTTTATAGTTTTTTGTTATTAGGGTACGGGTGGAAGATGTTAATATAACGCAAAAGGAAGGACTGAATCGAGACCAAGAAAAAGATAAAAAACAATTGATATTTATTTTCATTTCAGCTTTACACCGCATTTCATTGACAAGCAACGATCCCAATTCTACATTTTATACTCGATTTTCCCCAGCCCCATGAAAGTTCAAATTCAAATAATTTAATACGATGGTGTGTTAGTTACAGTTAAGTCTGCAGGCATACAAAATTCACATTATAAGTTTGGTACATAGTTAAAATACAAAAATGTCAAATTACAAAATAGTATTGATTCAATGTATTGTCATTTAGAAATTCTCTTATAGAGTAATAACATTTACTTATCAATAATTCGTGTAGTTTTTTTTAAGGTATTTATATCGCTCATAGTTCTGAGAAAAGGTGGAAGATTATTAAAGATACGTGGGCCCAAGGAAAAAAATGTTTTGGTGCAAAAGCTTTGTTTTACTGGCTACGGTGCGCATCTTGTCTTTGTGTCTGGCCCTAGTGCAAAATTCAAATAAGTTTGGATTTGATTTTATGAACATTACAGTTTCGTATATGTATACACTAGAGAGTTAATATATTTAAATTTCTAAAATATGGTCTGCATGAATCCACTTGGTGATTGCACATCGATCTAACACAACGTTTTTGAGCTCTAAAAGCACGCTCTTTTTCCACAGAGTTGCCCCAGAATATGATGTCGTAGCGTATGATTGAAACAACATATCCATGATAGGCAGTTAGTAGTGCAAAGTTAGATACTACTAACATCAAATGCAACAGAAAATAAGAATCGGAAAATCCCCTTTTTCGTGCCGTGTGTCGCATTTGACCATTCATTCAAAGTAGTGTGGATACACGGTACGGCACTTACACCTAATGACATGCCATTAACTGTGGCAATGCTTTAAATATATTCTGTACATGTAACACGCCTTTCCTCACCTCTAGAGATGTTAATGGTGACATAGTTGGGAATATTTCCGTAGGTTATGTCATATTTGTCGCGTGGCAGTGTTACAAATAGTTGTGACTGACTTGTGGATGGTATATGAGAAATTTCGGCATCTTATGTAAATTATGCCAATAAAAATATACCTTTTTATATACCTTTCATACGACAAATGAGAAATAACCGTATATCACATAGCGTAATCCTTTTCAAACTTAACTTTTTAACTGACATTTTATAAAACAATTTAGGATCGTATTAAATCGCGGAGGTCTATAATTAAAAGGGTGCGAGAATTACTTAAATCAAGTGAGATGAACGGACGTAGGTATCTGACATTTTCAGGCCAAAATGAGATACAAATATAGGGAAAAGTGTCTTTCGAGATCTTTGACCGGGACGCGAGTTGTTGCTATTCCAATGTATCTTGGTATAGTATTACTTACATTTTTATATTCACACCATGTTATTGACCTTTTCTCAATTAGTTCCAGTAAACAGGATGTTCGGTATGACGACCGGGCGATGTCAATAAAAATATTTTCAAAGGGCAAGAAAATTAATTTTCTTTTCAAGGTATTTCGTTCTTTCAGCATCTACTTTTTGGATTGGCATATATTGTAAATAGCTACCTATTTACAACAACAACAGTCTGATACCTAATATTAAACATATTGGTATCACAACCTTTTCTGTAAAACTGACTTGGCTTTGGAGAGAGTGCAACGTTTTCAAAATGTCCACAGTTATATTTCCTATACATGTAAATTCCTATGTGTGCTGTTCCCATTTGGTCTAAATGTGGTTACCTATTTTAAATTCTGTCAATCGGTCAGGCGTCTGTAGTCTGACTCTTAAAATAGCTTAAAATATCCTGTATGTAGTTGTGTAGAGGTGCGTTAGATAAATTTGGAAAACTCAGTGGTATGAATACCTTCCCTATATCTGTTGAGGAGCCGCTTATCGTCTCCGTATACTGACGATGTGCTTTTGTTTTGTCTTATTCCGCATTTATGGAAACCAAAATATTAAAACTAAAACTAAGTAGTCGCGAGCGCTGCATGGAATATTTACATACATATGAGTACCTACTATTATAAATATAAATAATTTATTTATTTTCAGACAGAGTCCATTCAATTAAATTAAATCATAAGATTTATATAAAAATCACACATACACAATACAATAAATACACACATATGTCATTCAAATTAAATCAAATATAAAATACATACAAAATAATGTCATTCAAAACAAATAAAATTAAAATACATACTGTCACCCAAAATAGAACACACAACACAAAAATATTACATAATTATGAGTGGAGGCACTGCTATGAAGCCACATCCACCTCTGCAACGGGGGGAGCTCCCACCACTCGGACAATACCTTCAGGTCGCCGTTCGAGCTGTTTTATAGGCGACGTAATAGCGAAGCGCTCCGTTTCCTTATGATCGCGAAAAAATCATCAATCCGCGCCTTAGCAAACAAAGTCGTCGTACTACAACACCGCGGAAACCCTAATAGCATCCTGAAAGCATTGTTGTACTGCACGTGCAGTGCGCTGTACCCACTGCGTAGTGTAAAACACAACGTCTATTTGCCTGGTGGTGTCATTTTGGTACACAATAAACTAGATGAATTTCTGTCAGTTAACGCGTAAAATTAGAAAACCATTAATATATTCCGTTCAGCAAATAATCCGACAAATATCTACACATTAAAGAAAATTCACATTAAACATCGGAAATTACAATCTGAATTGCAGAATTAAATCGCTCTTCGGTTCGCATTCATATAGTTCGTTTATAATTCGGCCTTTTGTAATTTACACAAACGTCAGTAACACGGTTCGGAGCCAACAGTTTGCAGTGCAAATCAATTTGTTTCTACGTAATGAAATAGCTTGCTATAGACCACGTTGCTAGTATTTTTAGTAGGATGAATATTTTGATTTGGTTTAACCTAGTTTTTTTTAATAAAAATGTAAATCTGAGACTGGCAGTAGATACTGACATCAATCAGAACTTGAAAATGATAAACTAAAGAACGGTGTACAGAAGAAATTATATAAAAACATTTTCACAAAGAACAACCGACTTCCAAAAAAAATAACAACCGACTTCAAAAGAAAACAGAACAAAGTGAAAAATTACTTTAATTTTGAATATACAAGTCTTTGGTTTTGCATTTTCGTTGTTTGCCACCACTTCCGACAAAACATATCAGATTTTTTTTAAAAGTTAAGTTAATTAAATTCAATCTTTATTGCATCCATAATGTACACATGCAGGTGGTAAGTATATAACAATAGGATCAATTATGGCCCCCTCCTCCCTCCTCCTCTGAAGTCCTGCATATAACGTTCCTGACTTTAAATTATTTAATACCTCGTAATAATCTACAGTTTGATTTAATTTATCCATTTTTATTTCATTTAGTAATATTTATTAGGTATACTTAGTAGGTAGTGTTTATTATTTTATATTATTATTCATATAGCGGTACATTTTCCGATGTTAAATAATAATTGATTTCATTCAATAATATAATAAAATCAATTATATCATTCGAAAGTCATCAATACGAATCTTAATTTATTGTCTCCACTTTGTATAGTCACGTTTACAATGTAGATGATAATGTGGCCACAATACTCTGGTGCTATTCAAATTTGTCCATGCAACGTTCCTTCCACGTCGGCTGCCTAATGAAGCGGCCGCGTTGTATCGAGACGTGTTTACAGGTCCGGTTTACGTTAGCTCCGGTTTGTGGTTGCGGTAATGTTGAATACCTACCGGAGTTTCCTATGAGAGCTACGGGGTAGTTGCGTAATACACTCAGTAGCAATGACTTTCAGTTCAACAACGTAAATAACGCAATGAATGTTTCATTGCGTTATTTACATTGTTTAGCGGACAAATTGTTCGAACATATTAAGTAACGGATTAGCAATATCGTTCAAAATGATTCAGATTGATAGTATAGTATTATATTATATAGTATGGTACGCAATGGGGGCGAAATTATTGTGATGGAATCAGCTTTCATGGCATAACATTGCTTGGACATTCTTCTTCTTTCTGTGTCGATTGATTACAACAATTTTGTCTGACCAGTCGTAGCTAGCTGTATCATTGATCACTGATGTGTACAAAATTTTGACCGTACAGACGCCAGCACATCAAGCTACTACAATCTGTCAAATTTCTTTAAATAGATTTTCAACTTTATCGCTAAAGCATAAGGTTCAAAGTTGATTGGGAAAATTTGACAGTTTCGGGTAGCTTGATGTGATGGCGTCTGTACACACGTTATTCTTGCCGTGAACAACTACGGTTTATTGGCCGTGACAGGCACATTCGTCAGTGTTATATGGATCACTAGGGAAGCTTGTTGAGAGACACGTTTTTTCTTCTGAGCATTTTATACGCCGTATTGTAAAGAAACCGTGACGTGTAAAAAGGGCCTTAATACCTACTTCTTTTTACTTGGAAGCTGTTAGTACGATACAGTCGGATGGAATAAATCTAGCTTTCACTGTGATAGCCTTTGGACTTATATAATAAAACATACTAAATTGTTAAACAGAACTAGATTAAAGGAGTTAGTTAATGTATGTACCTATGTATAAGCCAATGTATAAGTAAACTCTGTTAGTATTCTGTGCAACTCTTGTATCTTCTATTTCAGAAAACGCATGAATTGTAGAAAGTACCTACATTTATACCCCTTCACCACAGGACGGTGCGGTCGGATTCCTGCCACTCGTTCTTGATTTTACACCACTTGGTACAAAGCATTTTAATAGAGAAAGGATCTTGCTTTGTTGGCCACGGGATGAGTGGTAAAGCTCTCGCACTTGGCTGGGTTTATATCTGGTTATTTGAGGCTAAAATAAAAGTAGTCTTTGTAACATACCTACCTACTGCAACGTAACACCTAATCCCTATCACTGTAGAGTTTAGATGGTGTTATTTTTGTCTGAACTTGGTATTCATTTCGTAAGGCCCTTTGTACACACACGTTTTTCTTGCCGTGTGTAGGCATGGTCGTCAATATTGTATGGATCACGATGGAAGCCTTGTACAGACGCCAGCACATCAAGCTACCCCAATCTGTCAAATTTTCCCAATTGAATATGAACCTTAGTCCTTTGTGGTAAAGTTGAAAATCTATCAAAGAAATTTGACAGATTGGGGTAGCTTGATGTGCTGGCCTCTGTACACTGACACATTTTTTTCTACAGTGCGGCTTATACGCTGTACCGTAGAAACCGTGCCGTGTACAAAGGCCCTAACACTCGCAACACGTTTATTACGTACGTTCCTATGTAAACAGATGCATAACCATAAAAAAGAATTACAGCTGTTCACTAGAATTTGGTGTTATTGAAAACGATCACCAAACTGCCTGAAACTTGGGCGATATTATGAATATCTTTTGTTCGTTATAAAAACGTACATAATACGTACGAGTTACAAAGGCCTGAATCCGTAAGGTACGTAAACGAAGGATAAAAGTTTTACGGAGCATAAAAGGAGACATGTCGAAAATCTGTGCTCATAAAACAGGGGTTCCACCCTCGGATTACCGTCGCGATATTTCTCAGGAACCGCACCTTCGATCCGGAACCACTGATCGGTTTTGGTTAATCCCATCGGACGCTATTGACAACGCTATTTCCATTAACTGGATTAAGAAATAATTTATTCATTCGTATCGGGAAATTGATATCCTAGTTTTATAGATAATTTTGGTTTTACCTGTATAAACAAAGTTAAACAACTTGAAACTTTAAATTCTAAACTTATTTTGAAAATGGGTTGCGCAATAGTGAGTAATGGGCGATTAGAATCAGCAATACAACTCCTTGAGATAGAATTGGCCTCAATTTTCATGATTTCATGAAATAGTCATTCAATACGGTAATAGTCAGTTGTATTGATGATTTTCATTTTTTTTTTTTTTGTTAGCCTATTTTGTGTCCCACTACTGGGCAAAGGTCTCCCCTTTTTTCTTCCAAACCTCCCTGTCTTGTGCGATCTCTGGCCATGTTGGCCCTGCGAATTTTCATATTATAATTCTATAAATAAATATTTGTTACGGCCGCGAATCATATTTAGATCAACATAAGTAGGACCTGATACTGGCCTGCAAATTGAAAAAAACGTTAAAAAAAACGAGTGTGCTTATGGCCACAGGACACGAAGTGAAACTTCAGTATTGCGTATTTGGCTATGAGAGGAAGAGATAAAGAAAATGTGCGCGCGCACTGCTGTCTCTTGCTTATATCCCCCACTCAACTCCCGTTCGCCTCGCCCGATCACACTTTTCGTAACGCTTACGTCACGCGGTCGCCAGCTTACTCCCCAAGTCAAGCGTGCGTAAAGAAGTTTCAGTTCAAAAATAATTTTCGCGGGCTACCCTGACGCTTTCGTTTTAAGTCGATTCAAATTTTAAGGTTTTGGTTTAGAAATAATTTTAAAGTAAGTAACTCACTGGTTTAAGACATAAAAAAACAATGTTCAATAGTTGGAAAGGTACATAGTTTATATAAGAAAACTACGAGAAACATTATTTTAGACGGTTAAGAGAGACTAGGGAAAGCCCGAAACACACACTACACACACTACACACTACAAGCCCGAAAGTCTGACAACCAGTCTTACCAAGGGGTATCGTATTACCCAGTAACTGGGTTGTGGAGGTCAGATAGGCAGTCGCTCCATGTAAAATACTGGTATTCAGCTGCATCCGGTTAGACTGGAAGCCGACCCCAACATAGTTGGGAAAAGGCTAGGTAGATGATGATGATGAAGAGAGACTAGGGACCATTATATATTCTAGTACAAAAAACTTGAAGAGGATCAAGGCTGATCAGGCATCTATTATTTTAAACGTTGGTCTAACAATAGTGCACTCGATGTATTAAATTCCTGTTAGGATAGGTGGGTGCTTAGACATTCAAGCGCTATTGAATTCCACGATTGAAAATCTAAATGCCCATTCTCTAAATGCCACTTGATGGCATAAATTTAATATCGTAACCAAGAGCTATCCAATGGAACTTTTGTAACAAATTTCATTTATCTCCTCCTCCCCAAAGAATTTCATAAAATCGATTGTTATCAAGATGATTTAAAGTTTAAATTTAATGGAATTCGTTTTCGTGTTTGTCAATATTCATCAGTGAGTTACACAACGCGATGTCTATGAATGATTATGATCGCCAGACTGATGATTTGAAAAAAATATATATACCTCGTCCTAAGAGAATTGAATATTTTCAATTTCTAATCGTGTAACAGTAATTTACAACTGATAGCTCGATACTCTTTGATATATTAGACACGTTTCTCCTATAATTTTCTATAGCTTTTACGTTTAATTTTCTTGTGATATAAAAATGATTTGTAGGTCTGAGATACTTTGAATGGCGTCTATGAAGATCTATGACAATGTTATCTGGTTTGAGAGAAACTATTCTTCTGCCTATAGCTATGTATTCGAAGGGTTCTGTGCATTGTTATCGACACGAATAATCGGTTTCCCGTGTCATAAATCTCTTGGGTAATTAATCATGGGCCTGACCGTGGCGGCCGGCGGACAGTGGACGCTGTCCCGGAGCGCGTCGACACTAACACTATGTTTTTCTCCTCGTTCTTTGTTTTTTGTTTAGGTACGTAACCCACTTTTATTCCACCGCTTTGTAGGCACTTACATTGTAAGTACCCATTTATTTATTACTATCTACTTTCAACCGAAAACTTCTCCTCTTTTGCAAGTAAATACCTATGTGTTGAAAAATGTTCATTACTTGCTCTCTCGCAGTTTTGTTTCAAAAAGATTTTTCATAAAATACCAGCATTTGCTGTGACTGCAAAATTTCGCTGAACAATTTTCGCATAAGTCATAATAGTGTCATTTTTTGCTGAGTTTGGTAGGCGAGCTTGAAACGCCGGTGAATATATCTCTGCTGCTAGGATAAATCACACGCCATGATCACTGATCAAAAGTTGGCAAAGTTTAGCTTTTCGGGACATTCGAATAAATCAGTGCTCTCAACCGTGAAATTAAAACGAGCCCGAAGTTAATGCAAAATCTATCGAAAGTTTAACAAAAACTACGATTCGGTACACACGGCGACATGTCGTGTTACCATCAGTCGATTAGGTAAGTCCTCTGTGAACTATGTTGGACGTTTTTTGGCCACCGTGCGTGATATTGACATCCAATTGAGCTCAATCATTTAGGTTGGCGGCTGGTCAGTATATTTATTATTGTTATCAGTTATGCATAGTAAACCTGGATAGCTTTTTCAATAACATTTTTAAACAGTACATCCAGCAACAGTATTTTCAACTTAAAAAAGATTTACCCTTCACTAGTAATTTCATCTGTATCGTTGTTGCGTACCTATAGACTAATTATACATGCACAAACACTCAAACCCAACATTTCGTAGACAGTCCCAAAAAATAAACAAATGATCTCTGAAGAACTTTACTATCTCTTTTATGTTAATCAAATAGATCCGCACCCTAATTGCGTAACACAGTTTTAATCACAATCCGAGAGTTTTGAAGGATATTTCTAATCCATTGTTTCATAGGTTTAATAAATTCGTCGGCTCAACAACGTAAATAACGCAATGAACGTGACTGAACTGTCAAAATGAAAGAAAATGTAATCAATTGACATTTCATGTGTGTTACGTAATTACCCCGCAGAATGATAAAATGGAATGCACGCTGATTCGAAATCGCCCTTGCTTTGTATACACGATGATATTAAGCAAAGTAATAATTGAATGTAATTGCTAGTACATCCAAAAAGATTTAATCAATTTATTTTAATCAATACCAATTACCATTTAATAGGTTTAGTTTGAGAACTTGTCTATATCTTTATATTTGAAGTCTTCGAAGATTGTTTCGAGATTGAAAGTCGTTGGATTCTTGGCGAAGATTTTTGTTAATCTAATTAAGTTAATCTGAATTTTTAGTGAAACAGATTAATTCAAGTTTCCGTCAAAATTAAAATATAAGAGTACAAGTTGAAACTTTTCTTGATTCTTACTAAGTTACATTTAATTTAGTCACAAGATTTTACATTTAATTTAGAGCAAGAATAAAGTAAAAGTATTTATTTTATACTTTCTGGTGAAATGTGAACTCCTATGCCATGTAGCCCTAAATGACTTAAGGCTGTTTAATCAGCATAATTTGTAGTTTACGCCCACATTCAGAAACGCCAAACCATTATTTTAAGATTACATATGGGTGGCAATCATTATAAATAGGTTCTAAGTATGGTAGAGGGCCTGGTTTCCGCACTTAGTCATTCAGGTAGATCATTGTGCGTGTATAATATATGCAAAGGTACTTAAAGGTACCGTATCTTTGTAGTTCATAGTAATTTGCTGCTTACAAATAGTTCAAAAATGTTTCAAATTCAGTGTAAAATTCGAAATTTTGCCGACTTTCTATCTACATATACGTACTTACGTAGATAGGAACGTCGTCGACAACGACAATGACAACGACAACGACATTGACGTCGTCGTCGTCGTCGTGGTAACTTTAGTACCAACACAATATGCTCACTCAACGTAATTATCTTCCTTATTTCTAACATTTTCTTTTTTTTACTTGCCTACGCTGTGCCAGTCCTGGGCAAAGGCCTCCCTACTCCTACTCCCTTTCGCGAGCCCACGTGTCCTCTTTCCAGTTTTGACGGAACCTATCCAGCTTGTCCCATCATCTCCCACGTGACCCCGCCGCACTGTCCCCTGGGGCCCTGGGCACCAGTTCTGTACTATTTGGGCCCACGTTTGTAACATATGCCCATTTAATAGATTTGGTAGGTATGTCCTAATTGCTATTAAAATATGCTCAGTAGCTACAGAAATAAGTCGATAATAGCTCATTACGTCTCGCAGCAATGACGTAAGCTGTTTGGTTTACCTTTAGATTTGAGACAAAAGGCAAATTTTCCGAGTGTATTAGTTCAGAAGCCCCATATAATATTTGTGTAGGTACTTTGGGAACAATTGGTTTACAAATCCGGTGAAAAGCAAAGGGTGTGAAGACTGCGAGAGGTGAGGGACGAGGGGCGAGTTGGGAGGCGTGGGGGTGACTTACGGGGCTTTATTGCCATTCTGGTGACAAACGATTATTATGAAGACGGCTCACTTTTCACACGTTCCGCTTTTGATTAACTTCGGTGAATTTGCATTATATTTTTTCACTGTATAATTTTGTATAAATATTCGACTTAATTTGGGGGGTGTGGCCTTGGTAAAAGATGGATTTCCCAATAGTTTAATTTGGGTTTTCCTGTAAATAATGTTCTTGTACAAAATTACTCGACTGTTAATATTCTGCCGCGGAAAGTAATATTGTCGGACCAAAAAAATGCCTCCGGACTTTCTTGACGACCTATACCTGTTTCTATCTAAATAGTTTAAAAATATTTAAAAGGTCAGGGTTCCTACTGTGACCTCTCTTTAAAATATTTTTAAATGTCGAGTATTCTTACCTTTAAAGTTATTATTCTCTCTGTCTTTTGGTAACTTCGAAACGCTGTTGTTCTTTTCCAAATCCCTTATAAAAGTTTTAATTATTGTTTTCTTTAGGGTTCCGTACCTCAAAAGGAAAAACGGAACCCTTACAAGATCACTTCGTTGTCCGTATGTCTGTCCGTCTGTCAAAAGACCCTTTTTCTCACGAACGCGAGTTATCAAGTTGAAATTAATATCAAATACTCAGGGCTGCAATCCCTTGAAGTAGTAAAAAAAATAAACTTCTAAATCAACGCAATCAAAAGATACGAACGTTTATGTTCCGTTTATGCCGCATATTTTGACACTCGCAAGGGAATCAATTTGGCGCGAAGCAATGTCATGTAGCACAAGTAAAGGAAATAATCCGAAAACCGTGTAGTTACATACCTACAAATTTGTACGTAACCTTCGGTGCGCGAGTCCGATTCGCCTTTGACCGGTATTTTTTTCTTTTTGTTATTTTACTTCCACGTGTACTTAGAAGCCGTTATATGCCAAAACAAAAAAAAAATCTCAACGACGATAAAAATATAACTTAATTGTGACTAAGTTTAAGCTTTACTCGACGTTTATGCTTTAAAAACCTAGCCTGTATGTCGTCTACAGAGCAAGAGCAGTATTTTTGCATTAAACTTTAATATTAATACAAACTTTAACTAACTTTTCATAAGCGAATAAAGCTCGTAGCTTGTTTGTAGGTTGACATTTTTAACAATAAAATACCGCAAGTATGTACAGAATGTGACCTGAAAATATCACCTTTAAGCCTTACTCAGGTATATTTGTGAGCTCAGTTATTTTATTAGTCATTTTAGAGGTGCTACGCAGGAGTAAATCTCCTCTAAAAGATTTGTCAAAAGGAACAGAGCGCTAAGAATGCTGAAATAATTAGAAGCTGGAGTCAGCAGTAAAGTAGAGGCCTACTGAATAATGAGAACCGGGGGGGCGACGTTCACTCGTAGGTAGGCAGGTATGTACATAGGTACCCGACACACTCCTACGTATAGAACTTTACATAAATTACTTTGAAGGTGGCTTTGAATCTGTCGGTATTTTGTTCTAGTTCACCCTCTCTTGATAAGTATCAAAAGTGGGTGAACTAGAACAAAATAAAAGATATAAGTAAAAGTCAAGTAAATAAATATTAAAGTCGGGTAAGTACCCGACTCTAATATAAATGATAATATGAATGTTAAATACACTTGCTTTTTAAACACTACTAGCTGCGCCCCGCGGTTTCACTCGAATAAATCTCGGTCCTCTAGAAATATCGGAATAAAAAGCATCTTAATCCCAATTCAGTTTATGGTCTACCAATTTGCCAAATTTCATCCAAATCCGTTTAGCCGTTTTAGCGTGACAGCGTAACAAACAAGCATACAAACATAAAAAAATAAATCTTTTCTATTTAGATATCAGTTTAGGTAGTTGAGATTGTCAGCATAAACTTACCTCGATAAAAGCATTCTATAAACCTTGATGAAAAATGTTAACTTAAGAAAGTGAATGTATTTCTGTATTCCACCCACGGCTCTAGGCTACTTATCTCGCACTAACAGTTCAAGCGACGAGAACCTTCCATTAAAAGGCTAGGTCAGCAAAAATTTGTTAGGACATACGACTTTCGCAAATTTACAACGTACACAGACTAAAGTTAGTCGAGAAGCGGTGCCCACGTCCCATTTATATTGTTTTATGGTTTCTTTCCTTCCCACAGCGGTTCCCACAGCTAGAAAATGTGGATCCGTTTCCTAGCTGCGGTTTTTTATTATCCCGTTGGATACACCGACGTATCTATCACGGACGTCGAACGGCCCTAATGTGGGTGACCGATGACACGCATTTTGTAATACGGTGGAGCTCTCTACGTGAAATGGGTTTTAATAATGTTCCTCCCCATCGTATGGAAACGAATTTTCCCTTTATTTTATATTGGAACTACGAGTCCAATCTCGGTGTTTCCGATTTTATGAGCACCCAAACTGATAATATTCGGGATTAGTTTCGTACTATCTGCAAATTTTCAATCGACTGACTAGTTTACTGTTGAACGTCTGTTTTTATTAAAATTATATCAACTATCAAAATAATTATCAGCCATTGTGGTAAGTGAAAAACAAATAAAATGTATAAAATTAGCAAGCGGAAACAGACATGGCATACTTATTTCAGTAGTTTTTGCCTGTCTACAGTCTTGTAATAACGCTAATGATAATGTCTACACAAACGTTATTGTGCAGTTGCAAGCGAGAAAGTCGCCTCAAAATTACCTTTTTAAGTGCAGACTCAGTGACGAGAAGAAAATAATATTATTATAAGGTAGCAGAGTTATATCAATTAATTTTCCAACTGGAAAAACTTGTTCGGAGGTAAAAATAGGTAAAGTTGAGAGCCCAGCAGCTTGTCTATTTTTCCCATCTCGAATTGATTTGATCGGATTCGCGTCGGGACTCGCCGAACTTAACGGAACTTCGAGTAAACTTGCGGTTCGGAAATAGGTTTAACTAAAGATGAAAGAAGTAGTTTTGAACTGAAATCATTCTTTACGAAGGCCGGATCCAGTTATGGAAAATGACATTGATTCATAAGGTTACACTTGCTTCTTTGATAAAAGTGATATTTTGATTTATAGCTTTGTAAAATTGCTTTCTGAAGTTTGATCAAATAAAAGAGTAACAGACTAGGCGGAGTTTAGAGGAATTGCTTGCAGTGATACACACCTTGTGTCGTCATTTGGCTAGCTTTAGTTAGTTTAATGATCCTATAATTTAATTTATTGCTGTTTATCTCCGGATTACAAAATGAGCCCTTAATTCAATGACTTTCGTAAATTAACTATGCGCATAAGAATGAGGTTAACAAAACAACAAAGCAAAATGTCGAGAGTGGATGGAAAAACCTCCGTTGGATCTCAATGATGGGTATCTCTTTGTTTTTTGGGCGAGAATAAACTTTACTTTTTTGTCTTTGAACCTTTTGGGCCCATGTGTGGATTGAACCATAAATCAAAGCCTTCTCAATAAATCTTGACTTCGTGAGAATTTGCCAAAGACGTTTTGTAGTTTTTTAAGCTCAATAACATTTCCCCTCAGTGATAGCTTTCTTACGCAGAAATATAGACTGAAGTTCCAAATGTTCACTGCTGTTTTTTTGTCGTACATTTCTGCACAAATAGAAGGTAAAAAAATTATAAATAATGTGTAGCAGGAATTTTCAGCGTATTGTAGACACGAATACTATCCTCCAATAGCTTTGAAAACTGTAATTTGAAAACATTGTAAAAGCTAATCGTTTTTAAAAGAGTAACCGTGGAGTTTCTTGCCGGTTCTTCTCCATAGGAAACGACCAATTGGAACCGTGCATCTAACTTTTGACGTTTAATAAGTTTATGTGAAATATTTTTTTACGGCAGCCAAGCTCTGTTTGTTATTTATAAACCTTGCTTAGCCAATGGTGGTAATGACCGCGACTTACGAGATATAGGTCGCAGGTTCGAACCCTGACAGGCGCTTTAATTTGTGTAAATTATTTCATCACCACTGCTCTCAAAACGGTGAAGGAAAACATCGTGAGGAAACCGGCATGTCCTAGAACCAAAACATTCGAAGACATGTGACATCTACCAACCCGCACTGGGCCCACGTGGTGGATTACGACCCACTCCCTCTCACAGAGAGGAGGCCTGTGTCCCAGAAGTGGGAACATTATAGACTGATTATGTAAATCGTGCTAGGACTAAGATTAACTTATTATAACAAGTCAACGAGACTGTAAGCCGAGGCGATAAATAATGAGAAATATTTTTCGTGATTTACAACCCTATCCGATATCATCTTAACAATATCCGTGCTGTAATAGTATAAGAAATTCTTTAATCTAAAGCGAAATTAAAGGCATTTGTAAACGTAACGGGGCACAGTGGGGGAGTGAGTAAGTAAATCAATCTATACATTGAATTAGTTGATGTTGAACGGGCGATTTCGGCAATATTTTAAAGGCGACGGTATTAGAATGAGGCATTTTGCACTCGGCGCACGTTCAAGCCTATTCATCAAGTCGCTGAAGCCATTACCAAGCCCGCCACCTGCACGAACCACGATCCCTAGTTTGTATTACGCCAGATTATTCCAACTTTCATTCACCTATAACTTGTTGAATTATAATCAATGTTTTTGTTGCTAACGTACCTACCTACCGTACTACTGCTTACATAATGACCTTGCCAGTTCTGTTCCAGCTAATTCAGGTCGATTAAAGTCTGTATTCTAGTATAAATTATTATAGTGGGGCGTTAGTTTGACTTTGATTATTCAATAGGTGCCTACATTGTTTGTTTTGTACCGTCGCTATGACGTTTTATGTAGGTCACGTAACTGTACCAAGTTATTAACAGAAGGTGTTATTTTTATAAATATAAACTTATAAATAGTGAAAGATTAATGTGTTTCCCATTGATAATTGGATTCGCAACACAACGCCAGTTTACTACGAACATTACCTAGTTAGGATATTGACATATCGGGTTCGTGGGTTCGATCTCAGGCAGACGCTTTACTTTGTGTAAATAATTTCATCAATACTGCTCTCAAAACGGTGAAGGAAAACATCGTGAGGAAACCGGCATATCCTAGAACCAAAAATTTGAAGACGTGATATCTACCAACCCGCATTGGGCCCGCGTGGTATATTATAGCCCAGTCGCTCTCAAACAGAGGAGGTTTGTGTCCCAGCAGTGGGGACATTGTAGGCTGATTATGCAATCTCGGATCATTCCAACTATACATTAAAATAGAGATACAAAATATCGCGGCATGCACCTGCCCATAGATCATCTAGTGGGCAATAGAATGCCCGCTTGCATCCTGCCGAGCGCGATATATCACTTGCGGCAAGGCCATTACAGTGTTCCCTGAACGCCAGATTAAAATGTTAACTAACCACCCTTTGTCTTCGCCGCATTTACAATGGGAAGCGGTTGTTTTACCCTCTAATGTTTGTTGCGATCTCAGCCACTGATTGCCGTTCGCGTGTTGTTTTATTTAAAGCGGTTTGAGGCATGTTCATGTTGCCGCCTTCTTTAAGTTCTGTTATAGCTTGTTTCCGCGGTTGATTGTGGTTTTGTTTTTCGCGAACTCTTATCTTGGGAGGATGCTTGTAGATAACTGTAGATAACTATAATAGATAATGTCTGTGCCAAAAGTATCTGACGAAAGTGTAAACAAACCCTGTTTAAGTTAAATTCTTACGCAATTACTCACTAAAGGGAATGAACACATCATTTATCTGTACCTACTTAGGTTTCAACTTTATATCTCACCACTTTTTCCAAAAATGATTGTCTGAATAACACATTTATTAAATTGTAATTGTCGACAAATACGAGGGTATAAAATTAACCTCAATTATTGTCGAATGAAAAACTACTTCAAGGGCTGATTTTTCAATCGACAGATAATTTTTATTCGTGGATTAAAATTGACGTCTGACAGTTTTTGTATTGAAGAACTGTCAATTCAAAATTATTCCTCGGATAAAATTATCTTATCTGGCGTTGGAAAAATCAGCCCTAAGGTGATTTAAAATTAGAATTTCGGGCCAAAATGTTGAAATAATCAAATTAAAGCTCTTTTATACCACATATAAGTTTTATAAGCGATTTTTTTTACATTTTCATTAGATTTTTTTGGAATGCAATGCAATTGGGTTACATTGAAATCTCATTACAATTATTTGCAGAGATTGTAGAAAGTCTCTCGAAAAGTAACTTAACTTTTGAAGTACTTAATGTTAAAGTTACTTCTCTCACTTTAACCATCTCATCAAGAATAACTATGTGATAAAATAGTTTTCAATAAAAAAATGTTATAATGAAATCGCTGTGCTTGCGATCTTCTACGAATATTTGCATGGGAGCAAAAACGTCGTAAACTTCAAGTGACGCAATACTTCGCTTCAGGCATTTCCCTAGTCGGTATTTTCCTTAATACGTCATGTATCTTTCATGGACACTGCCCTGTTTATATACTTTAGCTAAAAGTTACTTAAGAGTACTTACATTTTGAAGAAAAGTAAGTAGTGTAATACTAAGTTTTTTAAGTAAAGACCATATGCTTGAATTTTGTTAGCTTATGTAAATCTTTTAACTTAAGGTGACGAGGACTCTGCCTACATGTATTCACAATTCTCAGTAGTTCAGCAACAAAGGATTTATGCTGAATATATGTACCTAGTACTTGTTAGGTACCTGCGGCGTAACACACTATCAATAACAATGTCTTTTATTTTGACAGTTCAACAACATTCATTGCGCTATTTACGTTGTTGAGCAGAAAAAAATTTCGAACATAATATGAAGCGATGGATTAGCAATATCCTTCAAAATGATTAAGATTGTGATCGATAGGTGGTGGTCTATAGTCAGAATTTAAAAAGAAAATGTAAATACTGAAGTCCAAGTTTAAAAAAAGAATTTATCATCAAAATTCAAAGAACTGTAACTGATTCTATACTTTTTTCAGCAAAGACGCAAAGCCCTAATTACAATTTTCTAGTCTGCTGCAAGTATTTCTTTTCCGAGTCTTCAAATACTAGGAATACGACTTTATTTGCTGCATCATTGATCTGTTAGCAGTAAGCATTGTAGCTTTAATCGCAAATCGTAAATAATTATTGAAGTTTGGTGAAAAAAAAACTAATCTGCCCGAAATGGATATGATGAATGGGGGGTAATATCACTCATAATTGAGTGAATAGCTTTTAATAAGAAGTCAACTCTGAAATAGCGAAAAGACGCACAAAATGCATGACTACTCTAAAACCTGTTGAAATAAATGTCATTCAATTCTACGTCATCCTGTATAAAGAAATAAACCCCAATTTAACAAATAAAAACGCTCACAAAAAAAAAAACAATTATTTAAACAATATTTAATTAAACATAACTAAACAGCACCTTCTTACATAAAAGTCATAAACACAAACAACATTGCAAAAAAAGAAGAAAAAATACAACGTTCATATTATGAAGTGCGGCCTTTTTATGGCGAAATAGCTGTTTACCTTATTAGCTAGGTAGCGGCCAGTCTTCACTTTATATTCTAGGTTAGTTGGCACCCACCCCACGTCCTAGCCTATTCATCATAGGGCAAGGCCACCGAAAGTATTCCGTGGTTACCTGCCCCCACAATTCCTCCGGCCGACTTAATCTTGTTTGCGGCGTGCAAATATTCTTTTAATACTATATTTCTAGGTCCAATATAAAAGATTTATTGTATTGATTCGGCATGGAAGTTATTGTGCAAATTAGGTTGGGTATTATGAGCTACACTAGCTTCTGCCCGCGACTTCGCCCGCGTGAAATTTCTTATTACTCCGACCCACCCCTTCTCATCGCATTGCCTGCCCGCGCATTACTTCTTTTTCGCTTAGCGTTCATTCTGTTTTTTTTCTTTTTGCTCGGCTCCTAGCATCCTAGCATAATGTTAAAAATCTACTTAGCCTATAGCCTGTTTTTTTTTTTTTGGATGAGAAATCATCTAATGACTCCTCCCGCTCTGGGTGGAGCGGAAGGGAGTGTCAGACTCTTACTGAGTAAATCCCACCCGTGTTCCTTCCTTAGCCCTTTATATTCCGGGGCAGCGGTAACCCTTTCGGACGATCCCGCTACCCCGGCAGGCTTCGGCCCTAGCGGGCCCCTTCTTTTATTCTGACATCTCTTTGAGGCGCGCGTGGAACACATACGCGCCGTCCGGCACGGGCCTGGTCCTGATCGGACGGTGAGCTACCCATTACTCTCCGTCCGCAGGCCCGCGCCTACGGTGCCTATAGCCTATAGCCTTGCTCAAGATTTGGGCTATCGAATACAAAAATAATTTTTCAAATCCGACCGGTAGTTCTAGAGTTTAGCGCGTTCAAACAAACAAAAAAACAAACAGACTCTTCAGCTTTATTATTAGTTTATATACACCGTTACATTTTGATCGTGTTCCTTAAAAGGAGTCATTGTACTCATCATTAAACTTTTACTATGGGACCAACCCAGAAATCGTGAAAAAAAATCAGCTGATCCATACATTTATGTTCGCATAACTCGACATAATGTATGGATCAACAGATTTTTTTTAAAGGTTGTATAATAGAGATTAGTATGAGTTTACACGATATAGAAATAAAGTTACTCAATAAAATCTACTGTGTAATTTCGCCCATGACATACATGAGCGTATGGAGTCATGTAACTTCCAAGTTATTATGTTACAAGTATGTACCTGTATGTTATACTTACTTTAACTTAGTAATTAATTCATTATCGCCCACAAAAGTTACCTAGGTTAAGTTCGGGCACGCACATTGGACGTATAAATTAGCAAATTCATTTTGACGGAAATGAAGTAATGTAATGAAAAAAGGTGCCTTCGAATTACTTCATATTACGAAGTCTAAGGTCCAGACCAGGATATTGATGACGAGCTAGGCAAAGGACACTAGGCACCCAAAATATTGATCGTCTTTGAACGTCAATACAGATTAAACGATGATTTCAAACCAGAAATTCAGTATTCGTAAATCGTGGAAATATAAGTCCATTCCTACGAATACCGAGTTTATTTCTTACATAAAGGCATTTGACAACAATATATTTCAATGCTATCACGGAAGCGGTATACTATGACGAATGCAGCTATTTTTCCGACGTTATCATGTATGCACGTCCAATTTTTATTGCTTTTTGTGCGGCAGTTACAAATCGATTTGGCTTTAAGCCAATGGCGTCATTTTAATAGTTCCTCTGTGTGGCCGACAGTACTCACATATTTTAACATTATGTATATAGACATTTTAAGCTATGAATTTGTGAGGCACGAGTGCGCCGAAACCTCCTGCCAAATTGAGAAAAAACATCATGGTTTAGACGAGGAAAACAGAAATCACGTACCTACAAGGAAGTATACTCAGAATCCCTTTAATATTGTTATTGGTACGAATTTACTTAACGTTTGGAAGCAATGCTATTATCTTTTCTTTATTTTTTTCAATCCTTGTGTAGCATTAAAAATAAATAAAAAGAATTGAAAAATTTGTAAACATAAGATGTCGTTTTTCAATTCAATAAACATAAAATCGAGAGACATTGATACCTCTGTCTACCTTTAGCACCAAAGACACTCTAGCGAGAAAATATTCTCTATCATTTATTCATATTTAGTAGGTGTCCCTTCTCTCAGCTGAGTTCAATTCTCTGTAGTATTGTTTGATATTCCCTCTTTCAATGCACAGTGTTCGATAAAATGAGGAATTTGTAAGAAAAGATACAATAACTGGTATAAAAGGGAGCTCCTTAACAATCGTATCTATTCATTGGCGAAATCATGAAATACAATTTCCTGTAAAAGGTATTCCTTACAAAAGTTTACCATATTGGAAAGGTTACCTCGAGAGGAAATAACTTACGATATTATGAGATCTTATCTACGAGTTCGAGAGTTTTCAGGCAGATTCAAGGATCATTTTATTTAGATTATTACGCTTTACTTCTGCTATTTTTCACCGCAAAAATAGAATGTGATTAATTACTAAAATATATTCCTCATTATAATACTTAGCTGGATCACACCCTACAACACGCCATGCGAAGGGCTCATAGTTAACGCGCCCATACGCGTGATTTTTTACATACAAATTCAATAAAAACGCGCTTCCACTCGGTTAAATTCGTTTTGTTCCTCCGTTTCCCGCGCCCCGTTGCGTAGCGCGTTGTCGTGTGATCCGTCTTAGGAAAATTTCGGATTCGTAAATTGTAAAACCAATTCTTATCGAAGCTTGAAACCCTTCTAACTGTCGGTGAGACTTAAAATAAGGTTACACAAACATAAATCTAAATACACAAACAAAACCAAGTCTGCAGATACATGGATGTCTATTACGTTAAGAAATTAGCATCCCAATAGATTTAACTGTCCTAACATCTCCGTAGTTTGTACTAAGAACGGTGGGGCTGAGCCTAGCCGAACAAAGGCTTAGGAACGTCTGACGACGGACGTCCGAGTATCCTCCGCAGATCCTAAGTACAAAGACTGATAAACGGATAAGACTCTCACACAACTACTTATGTGTTCAAAAATAGACAACCTCCATGTATCAGAAGTGTAAACAGTAGTTTGGTTTGTAGTGTGGGTAACTAAGCCTTTTTTACCCAGTGAAGAAACCCTCGATCTAGGAAGAACGGAGGGTTATGTCTGAAAACTCCTGAAGACTATAATCCCACGGTTCCCTCTACTACCATGAGTCCAGGGCCCCGGAGACACTCGTACATTCGCGCGTGCACTTGGTTGGAGATACCTACTAATCCTGCTTATACCATTCACCAAAACTTCCACTTCCACTCTAATTACTTTTTCTTTTATTAGCTTTTTAATGCAAAGCTTCTTGTGAAAATATAAGTTGTGCGATGACTGTAAAGACACCAAGAAATTAAAATTGATGACGTAATAAAATATTATGTTAAACCTGTGAAAGTTCAAATCGTACTCAATAAAAAAATTTAAAACATAAGCCGCAAAATATCGCAGATTTTCGAGAAAAGAAATTTTAATTTAAAAGTTCAAGATCCTGTTTTTATTTTGATACGTATTGATGTTGAGTTAACTTGAGGAATCCGTTACTGAATAATTCAAAATAATGTCATTAAAATCAAGGGTGACTTTTCTTCAAATTTTCTTGAAAAGTAGGTATGAAAAATATTTTTTTAGTTAAGTTGTCATGGAATATTGATATTTGTGGTAGATATATTTTTTTATAACTAATTTTTTTCAAATAGCTGTTCTCAATTGCAAGATTGAAAGAACCTGCTACAAGAACTTACTTAGATAAACAAATACTAGGTTTGATTGCAAGATTTGTAATAATACGAGTATGCTTTATGCACTGTCAGACGTTGTCATCTATCCGTACGTTTAATGTATGCATCATCGTCAACCGTAGGTTATTGTATCGTGTTTACCGATTCCGAGACATCAATAGAAAGCATCGGAAAAAGACACGAGAGGGGTTTCTACTTTGGAAGTTCAAACAGGAACAATCACAATAAAACAATTTAAATGTATGTAGATTACCCTAATGGTATTTGAAGAATTATGCGTTTTTGATCACGCACCGGCAATTGCTCAAATGTTCAGTATGTGACGCGCCCCAAGTGCGTGTATCATGCACCAAAATAATACCATGCATGAAATATGTGAAATGCAGCAACCACCGCATGACTTTAAAACCAGGGAAGTTACTAGGTACCTAAATGTACAGACGCCAGCAACTCAAGCTACTACAATCTGTCAATTTTTTTTTCCATATTTTCAACTTTATCACTAAAATAAGTATAAGGTTCAAAGTTGATTGGGAAATTTTACAGTTTCGGGTAGCTTGATGTGCTGCTGGCGTCTTTACTTAACAAAATAATACCAGCCTATTATTGCCCCACTGGAGAGTAGTGGTGGTCCAGTGGTAACAGCCCCGACTTACGCGTTGTAGGTCGTGGGTTCGAACCCAGACAGACGCTTTACTTTGTGAAAATAATTTCATCACCACTGCTCTCAAAACGGTGAAGGAAAGCATCGTCAAGAAGGCATGTCCTAGAACTAAAAAATTCGAAGACATGTGACATCTACCAACCCGCATTGAGCCCACGTAGTAGATACTCACTCACCCACTCCCTCTCGAAGGGAGGAGGCCTCTGTCCCAGCAGTGGGAGTATTATAGGCTAATAATACTTTGCTATTGGCCCACTGCAAGCCAAAGGCCTTTTCTCATACCTACAGAGGAGAAAGCATGAGCATTTATCATTACCCTGGCTCAAAGCGATTTGAGATTTGTATTAGACTAGCTGCGCCCCGCGGTTTCATCCGCATAAGTTTCGATCCCGTGGGAATATCGGGATAAAAAGTGGCCTATATGTTAATCCAGGGTGTTAGCTACCTCCATAACTACAAAATTTTATCAAAATTTGACCAGCCGTTTGAGCGTGACGAAGTAACAAATGTAAACACATACACACTCACTAACTTTCGCTTTTATAATATTAGTGTGATGTGATAATAATATAATATTTTCCTTCACCAATATCAGTGATGTTCAAGATAAACTTAGAAAGTACATATGAAAAGACACATTGGAACTAGCCCGGATTTGAGCGCAAAACCTCGTGCCCGAGACGCGAGATCCTAACCACTGGAGCATCACAACATTTAATTTTAACAAAGCTGTCATAAATCTAATGATCATGAAGACAGATAGATTAAATAAAAAGCTACTCAAAGCCGTCAGAGTATACTTACCTTTCTTTGTGCTTGATATAAGAACCACGCTTATGTTTGTGGAATAACAGGCGTTTCACTGCCCATAAAGAGGGATTTATTGCTCTGGCAACATATGAAATATCCGGTGTTTCGTTTTGAAGACTTACCTATTTATTGTAGTTTCCTATTAAAACGATATTTATTTATGGCCGAGCGAACTTTGTTAGTATTCTTTGTGACCAATCAATATTGTGGAGCGAAGCGTGAATATTTTGAAAGATTTCTTACGGATTTTTTTAATTGTTGTAGGACTGCTTCGTTCTTCTAGTGGTTACAATGGCTACTGCTGAGCATGAAGTCTGAGTTCGTTACCCGGGCAAAGTGATATTGAGTTTTTCTATCTGGAATTACTCAGTATCAGACTGGAGTCTGGATTTTTGCCCGTTGATGGCAATAGATTCGCCCCTATTACAGTGGACTTAAAAATAGCTGGCGAAATGTGGGTGGACTAGCACATGACATGCCAGTTGCGAATGTCCATGATTTTCCGGCTTTCCATATTAAAACGTTCTCCCTTCGTCAAGTCATTGATAGGATAATTAGTTGAATAATATTTCTTTTTTATTAACTAACAAACTAATACATAAAATATATAACACTGGTTGACCCTTCCCGTGACCCAAGGGCTGGCTTTTACCTTGACCAGGGGCATTGCCATACACCGTGGCAATGCTGCCAGACTCTTGGGTACATTACCAGTCGACAGCGATGAGGAGGAATTTTTCAACGCCATTTATTTTATTTTGTTCATAATTTAATTAGGTTAGATTATTACATTTTTGATACAATTTAAATACAAAGTACTGGTATGTCCAAAAATGATTACGTCCTATTTATTTTATTTTCTGTATCTAGGTTACGTGCAGCAAATTATTTTATACTTGGTATAATTTTATAAATGACCTGCGTCTAAGAAACTAACCACGTTTTATAACTTCAAGAAACTCCTCGACTTTACAGGTTTACATAAAACTACTTTTTTATACTCGTATCTTCCTGTTAGTTAAATTATTCTTAAAGTTTATGTATCGTTCTAAAAACCAGAACTTCGAAAGCTGTGCCAGCAGCTCTATTCACGTAAGAAAGGTTCTTTATTTTTCAGGATGAAAACTACTTAATATGCTAATCCAGTATGTTTTATTTCTTTGTTTTTAATTTCACCGTAATCCGTTAAGCCGACGTCGATTCAACACACATACACATAAACGTTTGCCATAATAATATGAGCTTCATATTCCGCGCTCGTTCATTTTAACTTATTAAAGCCAGTATTAACAGACGCCTCAAGGTTTTCTTGCAAGCGAGTCGTCACCATGCAAGAAATGCGCAAACATAGTCGGAATATTCATGTGTGTTAATATTCATGGCCACGAAGGCACCTGCTGCACTTCAGTTAAGGATCGCGGTGTCTACCGAGCTTGTGTACATTTGTGAGACATTCGTATAACAGGGGTGGGTAGAGGTAAAACTTTCAGCGGCACAGTAGGCGAATGCACGTATGAATTCCAGATTGCGTTTAGGTGTTTAGGGACACGGCGAGACGGCACCGCATTACGTATTTAGGCTAACTCACGACTTGCTTAATTTAAAGTTGAGATAGAGATTAGACGCTTTGTTGAACAGTTGTTTGGAACTGGGGAAAGTTTCTGTTTATAATTAAACTTCTGTGTAACTGACACCGCTTTCCCTAAGGAGAAATGTGTTATCGTCCAAAAATTGTTTTGTTAACAATTCCGGATTTAGACATATCCGTGACATGCACTCTAATTGCATAACACTATCAATCTCAATCTGAATCATTTTGAAGGATATTGCTAATCCATTGGTTCATATGTTCGTAAAATCTATCTGCTCAACAACGTAAATGACGCAATGAATGTTGTTGAACTATATCAAAATGAAACTCATTGCTACTGATAGTGTGTTACGCAATTACCCCGCTGGTCTGGGTTTTCGTTTTTAATTAGGAAAGTAACTGGGTTATGTAAAAAAGAATTCCCATTTATTCCCTTACTAGGTTAAACTAATATTATGTTGAAGTTCTGAGAAAAGTTAGCGATTTGAAGTTCCTACCTACTAGTACTTATCATGAACTGGTCATCTACCTAGCCTTTTCCCTACTACGTTGGGGTCGGCTTCCAGTCTCACCGGATGTAGCTGAATACCAATATTTTACATGAAGCGACTGCCTACCTGACCTCCAAGACCCCGTTAATGGGTATACTTTTCACGTTCAAAAGTGCCTTTTATGTGCCTAGTTGTATGATTTTGAATTTGAATACGATAGGTACCCCTTTAGGTAACACTGGTTATCAGACTTTCGGGCTTCTAACTACCGTAACGACTGCCAAAGATCCACGAATGACAGCCGGGACCAACGTGATATGTAAAGATGGTCACTCATCCACGGACCAACCGCGGTAAGTGTCGGTTAACTTGATCAATCGACTTGTGCGGCTGTTATTACTTAGCCACAATCCCCCACCCATCACGAATTAGTAAGAAGTAACATTACCGAGTACTAATAAATCCTGTACTGTAATCCTACGTTCATTCAAATTAGCAGAATCTTGTAAGTAATTGTTTTTTTTATTAAAAATCAAAGGCCACTTCTGGCTGACTCTCATATTCCAGCTAACATGTTTATTTTTATTTCAATTCATATGAATACCTTCAGGCGTAGATTTCATTATAACTGTAGGTAACACAGGGTACAGCTAGTAAAACATATAAAAGGTGAGTCCAGCCTTTTTTGAAGTCCTCCACCCTGGGGGTGCGTAGGGGTCTGTCAGTCTCTTACTGACAAAAACCACCCCGGTGTTTCATCGCACACCTATGCCGGTGGTCTCGGGAACATACCCGCAACCCCCGACTGGTCTTGGCCTGCCACTGCGGGTCTCCTCAGGTCAGGGGGAGGAGTAAGGTATTTTTCATCCCCCTCCGCGACGTCTAAGAGGGGCGCGCGGGGAATACTACGCGCCGCCTCCTCGGGTCCTAATGTGTGGGGGGCGACGGACGTCGACTCTTGCTGCCTGCCCGGACCTCGGCTAAGCGGAGGTCAGTACCTACCCCACAGGAAGTCCCTTAGCGTATAGTCGCTTAGTTTATAAGTTTTATGCAGCGGAGGCCTTAATTTATTAAGGCATCTACGGGTTAGCCCGGATGAGCAGCCGACAACCTCCTAGGTTGACTTGTGAGATGCCATACCTATACAAAAAAAAAATTGTCTGTAAAGTCGGTTTACGGACGATAGTTTTACGTGATAACGTCATAAGAAAACATGCCTCTCTATCGCTTGTTCCACGCTCTCGCTTGCACGCTCGGCTCAGGTGGAACGTGACAATGAGTCATGCTTTTTCGTGCGTTTATCGATTTATAAGACGTTATCACGTCCAAAAGGAAAAATACCAAAAACAAAACAGGAAATCCTTGCAACTAAGTACAACACTACTTCCCAGTTAAAGGATTTCCATCGAGACGATCACCTTGTTCCCGATCGTTTGCATACTGTGCTGTGCCTCTGAGTTCACAGATTCACAACTAGTTCAGTTTCTATGGCTTTGATTTGACATTGATTGTGGATACAGCCATTGTGTTTGTTTGTGTGTTCCGTAACGTGTTTGTGGGGCGTTTGTCGATGTTCTATTGAGGAATTCGTAAGCATTCATTGTGAAGTTCCAGTTCGGAATAAATCTCATGAATTGGAAGTGGTCACAAGCGCTAATGCTGAGCTTGAGGTCCTGGGTTCCATTCCCAGGTCGAGAAAGTGTTATTGGGTTTTTCTATCTAGGTTTTGTCGGTCGCAGCCCGAAGTCTGGAATTGTGCCAGGGTGATGGCAATAGGCTCGCCCCCTATTACGTGGGACTTAAACATAACTAGCGAAATGTGGGTGTAGTATAGGCATACCTCTGCCCAACCCTTCGGGGAAACAAAGCGTAATATTTTATTATGTTTAAGTGCTAAGTATTATATTTTATAATTTGCGTTCGCGATTTACTTGCGAAACATGTAAACAAATATGAGTTATTGGAAAAATAACTTTAATTCCTACACAATAAAGTTCAGTTTACGATTCAACTTCAAACACTTTTCAGACTTTTTAAATAATGCTAGTCACTCTGAAATCAAATTAATTACCACTAAAATAAAGTTGACATTTGTTTAACATGAAATAACATAAATAGGAATAGACTTTAGACGATTATCGTGGGATAAATTTAGAAGTCAATCGTGAAACGAAGCCCAGAAGCCATTTTAGATTGACGTGTTGAAATGTCTATGATAAAATGCTGTACTCAAAAATAAATGTTTGTTTGTCCTTTATCATATGCCAATTTATTATGAAGCCTTCTATATTACTAATAGCATCTCAAAAATCAAATCGTTTTATTCAATTCCAATTCACGACTGAACAAAGTATTACCTATTTCTTCTGCAATGTGACGGTACAAAATAAACGTTAAAACCTTACTAACTGGATACAGAATACCTTAAAATCTAGAACAGAAACGCAAAACAGAATTCCGTGTAATAAATAAATGAGTGTCAGTAGCGCTATGTACAGTCTACAAAAGAAATAAGTATGCAGGATCGTCGGATATAGTTGAATTTTAGTAAGAAACCGATGGATGTTTTCGATTAAAACTTAATTTTATTGATAGAAAACAAGCAGCTCATTTATCAAATTAAATTTCAGTCAACAACATCCATCGGTTTCTTACTAAACTTCAACTATATCCGACGATCCTGCATACTTATCTCTTTTGTTGACTGCACTTCGCATCGTCGACTTACTAATAATTATAATTAAAGCGAACTACCCTAATTTAGCGGTGACGTCCCGAGCTCTTGTTTGTTCTGCGGAACCCAACAATTTCCTTCAAGCGTTTCTTGATTGCTAAAGAACTTAAAACTTAAATGCGCCTGTCTGGTCGTTAGTGCACACATATATTATGCAGCTTCAGGGAAGTGTGTCTAGCTTTAATGCCTTTTCGGTTAGTGTACTGGTAAATATAGTTTTCATGTTGCTGGGGAAATTAAAGAAAATATTATGCTGTGAAACGAACTTGTTTGCAGTTAATGCTAATAGCACATGCAGCCGTCACTAAGTGCCAACATTAGTTTTACTGCAATGCATGAATGACTTTTAATCTATATACAGGGTGTCCGGTAATTAACGAATAACCTCTTAAGGGGTCATTGTACTTATTATTATGAACAACTTTAACTACGGGGCCAAACATGAAATCGCGAAAAAAAATCAGCTGTTTCTTTTGCTGCTGATTCTTTTTTCGCGATTTCAGGTTTGAGCCATAAGTAATAGTTCTTCATAATGATAGGTACAATGACCTCTGAAGAGGTTATCCATTAATTACCGGACAACCTGTTTATAAAATTCAAAGTCCTGACTGACTAATATATCAACGCACAGCCTAAACCGCTGGTCCTAGAGACATGAAATTTGGACGAAGTCGCGGGCAGAAGCTGGTTGTGTTATTAGTCTGTAAGCTTTATGTATAAATAAATAATAATCTCACGAATTCATGCAGTAACTAGGAATTAGGTAGTTATTAAAAATACCATGCTTAATATCATCCCAATGCAGCACAAAGGCCTCTTCTCAAACAGAGAAAGCATACGCATTATCCTTACGCTCGCTCTAAGCGAATTGGCGAATGTTATCGAATTGTCAAAATGAATGACATTGCAATTATTATTGTAGAATGGAATAGAATAAATTAATTCTCTTCATTATCTACACCATATAAAGGACAGATATAAATATAGAAACTTTACAATGGGTGACACAATGAGCGGTCTTATCGCTAAGAGCGATTTTTTTAAGACAACCTTTGGATGGATTAAAAAGGGAAAGGACAGACAAATACTGTAGGTAGTCTGTGGTGTACCATTACGCAATTACCCCGTAGGATTTTTACTAACTGGTTGAACGCCGTAATAACAGAAACAATTAAAACATCATTATGCCTCGCGTGGATCCAAGTTTTACGAAGGGTTATTATAAAAATATCCTATAACACAACTTGGTGCGTAACAACAAAAATAATTTCAATATTGTAGGTATAGTAGGAAAATAATATTTTCCCCAGAAGGTATTTTCAGTCCAAGGTTTAATATTGACTTTAATAACTAATTACGAAGGTTATTACAGCACTAAATGTTTATCACGATTATTAGGCTAACGCAGAAGGGGCGGACTAAACTTCGTTATGAGAAAATGTAAAACTTAGTTAAAATATACCTAAATTGCCCTAGGTTTTTGGTAATGGAATTAATTAGCACTAGCAGTGTCTGTGCTTTACATGTAATGGGAATAAACAGTGGTCTTCAAACTGAATAAGACTTTATAACTTCAGGTATTTATTGTGTTACAATTTGTGATGTAATTGCATAACAACTTAGATAATAGTAAAGCTACAATATCCTATAAGAGTGACGGTTTACATGGAAATGATGGCACCGGGATTTGACTTTACGCTGTCAAAAACGCTCTTTAGGGAATCACAACAACTTACTTTTATCAACAACAGTATAGTGACGTCATTCGATAGTAAATTACGGACGCTATGTGGCGGCCACAGCAGTCGTACAAAACCGTAGCTTGAGTTCATATTATCTCATAATCTGCCTAGCCTTTTCCCAACTATGTTACGGTCGGCTTCCAGTCTATCCAGATGCAGCTGAATACCAGTATCTTACATGGAGCGACTGCCTATCTGACCTCCACAACCATGTTACTGGGTAATACGATACCCCTTGGTAAGACTGTTGTCAACGATCCACGAATGACAGCCGGGACCAACGGCTTAACGTGCTAGGCTTAGCGTGCCGAGGCACGTGGTGGCACGTGGTGGTTTTGGTATCTGAAGATGGTCACCCATCTACGGACCAACCGCAGCAAGCGTAGCTTAACCTTATCGATCGACCCGTGCGGCTGTTATTACTTAGCCACAAGCCCCTTCGAGTTCATATTATCTATGTATATTAATATTCATTTTCAACAAAACATCATCGTTTACAAATTAATAACATTCTTAAATACAACTGCCAGACAAGTAATAAGCCTGATAGGTACTCTCCCAAAACCTAAAAGCTGTCTGTAATTACACCGCTAAAACAAAGAACAAAACTCTTCTTCCTAGGAGCAAAGACTTCCTACGTCTTCGCCATTTCTTTTTACTGTGTTGTCATGAACAAATGGCTTACCGTAAAATGAGACTATTTAAAACTAAGTACGGACTATTGATATTTTGTAAAGGAATTTATAACTTTTTATTCTAATTTTGTCGTGGCCTAGTGGAAACGATCGCGACTTACAAGTTCTAGGTCATCGGTACCCAGGTAAGCACTACAATTTGTGTAAATTATTTTATCACAACTGTTCTCAAAACGGTGAAAGAAAACATCGTGAGGAAACCACCAAACCAAAAATTCTAAGACATCTACCAACATATTTTTACAGAGAGGCGGCCTGTGCCCCAGCAGTGGGAGCATTATAGGCTGATTATGTCTTGTCTTCGATATTTTTACGCTTTTACTTGGTTGAAAAACTACGCGGAACCTTTGGCTCCGCGATGAACTAAGGCAACTTACGTCACGACTTGTAATATTAGGTATCACCAATAAAAAAAGAGTTTATCTGCCACATCAAAGCCTATTTGGTTCATTCGCGTCATTTCACCTCTGATTTTGCTGTGATCTTTATTCTGGTTGCAATAAGGTTGCTGTCAGCGCTAAAATGACTGTGAAAATACCGCATCTACTCTTGTTGTGTGTCATACACATGATAGATAGCACTAACAGGTCTACATGAAAGTTGTTCCCCGTGGAACATGAATAAATCTCACTCTACATGTAGATATGCTCCTATTATCAGGCGCGGATACAGTGGGGAGGGCAATGGGTACAGTTGCCCGGGTTACCCTCCACCTGACGCACGCCTGAAGCACTTTTTTTAAACAATTTCAAAATTTTTAAATCGTCCGTACGTCACTATATTTACTAGTCGTTATTAATCCATCACTTCTATAATAAAAAGTTTATGTGCCTAGTCCGTGCGTTTTTGTTTCATATTTCTAAAGACAAAGCGCTATATTCAAATTCAAATGTCTTTCTCGACAGCAACTGCATTATTGGATTATATTTTTTTTAACAAATTTTTCTGAAACAAGATATCACTCATAAAGTGCCCTCCCTGAACGAATTCTGAATCCGCGCTTGCGTGTTACAGCAGATTCACCTCGCTAATGCCATGCCACCTTTCAGACTAACCACTCAAATGAGATCAATATCATCTCATCCAATTATAATGACATCGACAATCGTCGATAAACTGACGGAACGATAAAAAAATTCTTATTATAATAATTGGGTAATACTTTGGACTTCAAAGGATCTCATACAAAGAAGGAACGGTGATAATTGACGCATAATTCCAACAAAACGTCGGCGTCGGAATAAGGTCAAAGATCATTACAAGGAAAAGTAAGTCGTAACTGTGACAATTTATATTTGGATCAATAATCCTAACGTATTTTGTGTTATTCAGATTAATTCTGAATAATTTATTGCTTTGTTCTTCTTTCATGGATCACAAAACAATGTTGTATTGTTTCGCTTCTGTTGCTTTATGAAACAACTTTCAGGGTTGGTTAAATCATTGTAGACAATTTATTAAGTCATTTTGACGCTCTTCTGTTTTTTTTTTTTTGACTGGTACAAATCGTCACGTAAGGAAACGGCGGCTTGCCCTCTCCTTGCGATTTTCTCTCTCTCTCTCTCTGTCTCTTTCTATTATATACGAGTGTGTGTGTGCGTACGAGTATCGTGTAAGGAACTTTGTTCCGGAAGTTTTTTTTTTATTTACGGCTAAGCCAAAACAACGGGAAGACGGCCTAGGGGCTGCCTGAAATTCTTTCCTAAACTTGACGAATTCAGTGTTGTGAAAAATTTTATAAACCAACGGTCTAATAGACTATATACTGCGTTACCCCCGCCCCCAAATTTTTCACAACACTAAATCCCTTAAGTCTAGGGAAAAATTTCAGGCTTTCAGACAGAAGTATATTCTTGCTTTTCAATTCGATTTTTCTGTCGTACTCAAGTTTTAGTTTTACTTTTTTATATTATACGTACCTACCTACACAGCCTACACTGTAAGGTTTAGATAAGTTACTACCTAAATGATTGAGCTGGTAATATTTATGTAGAACTGTATTTTTGCGCTGTTACAATTACTGGTCTGGTCTGGTGGTGGTGGTGGTAAAGAAAATCAAAAAAATCATCTCATAATTTATTTATTCAGTTCGTAACATTTTGTTTGAAAAAGTAAAAATATCGATGCATAATGATGAATGTTTTATTACATTACATTAGTATTCTTTAAGAAGGTAAATCGCGATTGTCAAGCAGGACCAAGCAGGACCAAGCGTGGGAGCTTCCAGCTAACTGAGGCTAAACTAGACGTTTGTGGGACACTAAACGCCCCTCGACTTATAACAATAAAACTTCTATTGCGTCTCGTTCAGTGTCCTTCTATGGACTAAGATAAGCCAGGTACGCACGGGCGTGTTTTTGCCGCGGTGATTTTTTCTGCGTACTGGATTTTCATCGCACTGCTTAGCGCTGAGAGTTGAAAATTCAACCGTGTGTTTTTTTGACGCACTAGGATGCGCTCTATTGGATTCTCAACGCTTGGCTCAATACCGAGAGTTAAAAATCCAGTGCGCGATAGAATCCCACCGCGATTGTTTTACATCTGGCGAATGTGGGCTAAGAGTTTCTTGCTACGGTGACGGAGGTCTTGAGCGTTGCGGCCCATTCAGTTATTCTTCAACCAAGCTACTCCCAAACATGGAGGTACTTATCGTAATTCTCGCACATGGACTTTGACGTCTTTCGGCTGAAATGAAGATTATAATGATAGCGCTTGTGCCTTTGTGGACTAATTTTAACCAGTGATCTAAACATCATCAATTGTGTTACGTCAGGAAATATTGATGACTACTTTACCTAGCCTGTCCGAAACACCTCGTTTGTGAGTACCACGCACTATATAGAGTGAAGATGTAAAAAAATTGGCTATACTTCCCCCTACCTACTAACCTAATTTCATTATTAGCGAAATTTCATATTAAATTCACGTCGGGATTGAGAAAGTAGGTTTAACCGTATTTTCCATTGAGGGCAAATGATAATAGTTGGAAAATTACTTCAAATTACCTATTTGTTCATAACGAGGGCAAATCAAAGTAACTAGGAAGGTAAATAATCTAATTTAATACCGCGCCCTCAATTTTATAAGCAACCACTCAAGCACCATTCGATTCTCAATAGGCAACTCGCTAGCTTAGAATCTGTGGTTTCTTAAGGTACTCTGTACACGGCATGGTCTTTACGGTACGGCGTATAAACCGCACCGTAGAAAAAATGTGTCTGTCAACAAGCTTCCATAAACCTATAGTGATACATACAACACTGACGACGACCTACACACGACGAATAAACCGTAGTTTTTCACGGCAAGAAAAACGTGTGTGTACAAAGGGCCTAAGGAAAGTTCGTTGTCTGTCAATATTCAGAAATCTATTGCTAGGCAACCTGTAAGGGTTGTCTAAGCATTACGCATCGGCGAATCGGTGTCGCCTTGTGGTTGGGGTACCTATATGTTTCTTCGCGCTAAATAACTAATGTTTAGATACGCTATACATTTACCCCGTTACTAATAAACGTTGTATAGTGTCTGTATAGTTACAAAACGCTTTGTCTTCGTCTTTCGAAAGTCAAATTACTGACGACTGAAAGAGAGAAATCGGTGTGTAACTATTCATCTGTACTTCTTCTTAGCGTGTCGATAGCAATCTAAATATACTCGGCCCAGAATTCGGCTACTTATAATACGTTTATTAGTAAGGGGGTAAGTCGTGCTTGCTGATAGTGAAAACGGGCACATTTTTCCCAATACAGAGTGGCGGAGATATCGACCTGCAAACTGTAGGTAACTATTGAATCCAGTAGGTACAGACGCCAGCACATCAAGCTACTACAATCTGTCAAATTTCTTTAATAGATTTTCAACTTTATCGCTAAAGCATAAAGTTCAAAGTTGATTGGGAAAATTTTACAGTTTCGGGTAGCTTGACGTGCTGGCGTCTGCACATGATTCTAGGCGCGTAGAATAGCGATAACGTAGATTTTTCGTCGGTGATCAAACAATAAATCAGCTGTTTTATAGAAAAGTGCATTACTTATGCGGTCAAAATGTTTGTATGGAACAGTTTATTTTTAAACCGGCGAAAAATTTCTACGCTAGAATCACGTACTGAATTCATGGTTACAGTTTGGGCGTCGATGTTCCTGCTACCCTTTATAAATATTTAGGTCTCAGACAGACACGCTAGAATGCCATGATAGTTATTTTAATAGTAGCATTTGAATAAAAAAGTGTTGCATGTTTCAATACGATAAACATATTGCCTGACTGTATTAAGTTGTCCAGTGATACACTTCTGTATATTTTTATGAATAAAAAATATCATTTTGTACCCTCGGCGACATAGAAATGTAAAAAACATATCTATGCTCGGCGACATATCAAGCTATTATTATACATTTCCAGTTTTAGCTAACCTCGCATTAACTTCTCATTCTTCTCATTGGCTTTTCGTACAATGAGAAGTCAGCTTATACTGGAAATGTATAGCTTGATATGTCGTCGTGCGTACGGCGGGGTAATTGGGGGTAACACACTATCAGTAGCAATGGGTTTCATTTTGACAGTTCAACAACATTCATTACGTTATTGTGCAGACACATTTTTCGAACATACGAAGCAATGGATTAGCAATATCCTTCAAAATTATTCAAATCGAGGTTGATAGGGTGTTACGCAATTAGGGTGCTGGTCATAAATATCCGAAACTTACATGTAGTACCTAAGCATTCATTTTTGATTCGATAATTAGAAGATTAAAAATAAGTATAATTCTCCAAGAATTATTTTAAGATTTATTAAATAATGTCAATTTTTCATCAAAAGATTTCAGGTGAAAAAATTATTCAGGTTAAAAAAAATCTTAGCACCAGCTTTCATTTTTATTGTATTTCAAAATGAAAACAATGCAGTCACAATACAGATTGATCAAAATGTTTAAATTCAGTAACTGCCTCATGCAAATTCAGTTCGGTTTAATAATGAAGTAAACAAATACTGCTGTATTTCATACAAAATATTCCATGCCAAATAAAGTTGGTTTCATTATTTAACGAAATCAATTAGGTTATATTTCTTAATTATAATCAACCAGCTTTTTCCTGCAGCTTCGCCCGCGGGGAAGTCGGAAATTATCCTACGGAAACGACTAATTCATTGTTTATCACAATACATTGTTTTCATATAAATAACGCTATTGGTTTACGTGGCGCACACCAGTTCCCCAGTCGGCATGATTTTTTCCGACATTTTCAACAATCATCGTCATATTTCAGCCAATTTACGCAAAACCCTGATGGATTATATACCTAACCCTTCCTCATGAATGACTCTGTCCATTTGTGAAAACCGTATGAAATCGTTCGGTAGTTTTAATGTATCACGTTCAGACTGACAGACCGACAGTGGGTGCACTTTTTTTTTGGATGGGAAATCATCTAATGACTCCTCCCGCTCTGTAATTCTTCTTCAATTATATTTTATATTCAAGTATTATTTTTATGACGTTTCTTCCTTGCTATCTCACGATTTGACGGCAAGACACGGATAGGTTATAAACTATCGAATTTTGACGCGATTCGTTGTAAACGATGTGATCTGCACCCTAATTGCGTAACACTTTATCAATCACAGTGTTAATCATTTTGAAAGATATTGCTAATCCATTGCTATATAAGTTCGAAAAATGCATCTTCTGCTCAACAACATAAATAACGCAATGAATGTTGTTAAACTGTCAAAATGAGAGCCATTGCTAAACTGATAGTGTGTTACGCAATTTCTCCGCTATTCAGTTTTTCGACAGATTATTTTTCTCGCGAGATTCATTATAAACTGACGTTGTTTGCAATTATACGGTGACATAAATATCCCTCTAGGTTTTTAAGACAAAGCTAGCCTTACAAGAGCACATGCGCACCAATTACTCGTAACTGTAGAAGAGTTTCAAATAATAAAGTAAAAACAATTGACACAACAAACGAAGTAGCCTATAAATGTTTTGTTTTTCTTTTATATTTTTGTAGAAAGCAAGCCGGAAGCGACAACTGTGCAACGAAATAAAATAAAAAATATTGAATTCCGCTTTCGGTTATGTGTTTGCAACGTTAGAGGTAAAACTGAAAAATGGAAAGATTCACGCGTCCCATTCATAAAGGTTTATTTTTAGATATTTTTACAGGACAAGAAATTAATGAGTCACTTCTGTTATCTGTATGCCTGATTTACTCTCGGATCAGTCTGACAAGTATCTTCTCAGCTGTTATGATCGGTTAGCCACCACGATAACAAAATCATTTGAGATGACATACTAATACACATTGATTAGCTAATCAGTCTGTATTTCAGTAGCCATTTCAAAAAGGTACTTATATTATGCAAAGACTACAGAAAACCAAAACGATTGTGCCTTTATTTTGATGCGCCCTTTTAATTACTGTTGTTAATTTATTATGCATGCTAAAGGCAAAGAGAATGTAAACACTAGCGTTAGCTAAAGGGCAAAGCGAAGCGTATTTTGAAATTTAATACAGTGGTCTTTTTTGACGACCATGCATGTCAAAATCTGTCAATGTCTACCATGGATTCAGTACATGATTTTGTACCCCCATGCGTTGAAATTTTTCGTGGGTTATTAAAAAACAATTAGCTCTGCCTTACATTTTGACCACGTAGGTTCTATGAAACAGGATTTTTTTTATAACCGACGAAAAATGTATACCTATTCTTGGGGGTCTAGAATCACGTGATAAATCCATGGTTTCAGTTTGCGCGTCGATGTTTCCCTGCCGCCATGTATTAAACAGTATACAGAGTGCTCCAAGGATCTTTTGACGTCTGAATGACATTGACATTAAACATTTCTGAAATTGTCACAGAAATTTGATAAAACAAGATGGCGGCATTCGTTCCGACTTTGCCCACGCGCCAAAAGAAGGGACAAAAGGGAAAGAGAAGGAAGGGTCGAGGGAAGGGAGGAAGGGGAAGTAAGATGGGCCTGTTCTTATTTTGATGATGTAAAGACATCATCAAAATAAGGACAGGCCCATCTTACTTCAAGTTTACAACATCATAAAAGGTTCTTACATACTTATACCTACAAGCAAAGGTGTGAAGGAGCATCCGAACTATGACAATAAAAGCAGACGGTAAAGATAAAAACGTTATGTTAGTACCAATGTAATTCAGGATAGGAAGATTTATGCGTCAGTCATTTGTTTTCGCCGGGTAATCTCCGACCGGGCGAGGCGTCGCGCTAAACTGATTACGACTTCAAATTAAGCCGTAAACTCGTAACGCTCAAATTACTGAGTATTAACGCAGACATTGCTTTTAAGACGAAAGTTTCACTGTGAGATATTTGTTTTAGAGCCTATGCGTTCTTTTTTGGGAAAGTGATGGTGTTTTCATTGTTGTTATTGCAAGTTTACTGAATTTGCTGTTTGAAAAGCTTGATGTTTTATTTATGACAGGTGCATACCCATCTGTTCTATTAAATTATCTGATAAAAATTTAAACAAACCCTGTACAGGTTCAATTCGTACGCCATCACAAAAAAGTCAAAGTCAAAAGTGAGATATCTAGAGATAGTTTTAGTATGGGGAAAATGTCAAAAATTCAATATTTATCCTCAAGATAAAAAAGTTTGGTAAAATTCGCCCCTAAGGAAATTCGAAACACTTTCGTCTATACCTATATAGAAAGTATCAAATATTTTATTTATATCTCGCCATTTCTTCAAAATTAATTATAATTGTAATTGAAAAATCATCGACGAAAATTGAGGTTAAATTAGGTACCTACCTCAAATGTCTAAAGTGATTTCAAATTAGTTTCGATTTTAAGTATTCAAATAATATAATGAAAATACTAAATTAAAATTTGTAAGTTGATTGATTGTGATCCATTTGATTACAGTTTCATTAGAATACTTTTCGAACAGACCATACTGTTTCTAGCTTTCTACGTCTAACAGTAGGTAATTGCAATGAGATTTGAATTTTGGTTGTAGGTAATGATTGACAATTCAAAATACTACGCAGTATATACGCTTGGGTGTAATCCAAGCAGATATCCTGTGCACAATGAAGTGACAACAACTGTGAAAATAAAATATTCCTCCAGTGACATCCACAATCGGAAATCCCTACACCCCGAGGCCATCCAAATCAACAAGGTCATTAACATACTAAGTACATAAATAAAAAATACATGCCTTCTGTAAAGAAATCCCAAACAAAATTTACGAAGTAGCTATAACGAGTAATATATTGCCGTATATTCTTTGTGCTTGTCTAAAGGAAAGATTTTGATCAGCCATATGTTACGGGAAAGGAAGTAAGCAAAGAAAAACGAGGAATGGGGCGTCGACGCGTTACTGATAATCAAGTGCGTGTTTATCTAGTATACTGTGTAATAGATATAACCGCCAAGCCAGTAGCTAATCTCTAAAGGGTATAGGCAATTGGCATAATGGTAGACCTTTTGTCATTGTTGGTTTTAAGTACCTACATATTATTGTAAAGTTTGTCTGCCAAAAACCATACATCGTGACGGTTAGCATAAAAGTGATTCTGGCAGGATTTGATCACTCAAGCGAATTTAGAATTATTTTAAAACATCTAAAAGAAGCGTTTGTTTTATTGTAAGGCAGAATAGTTATAGTGTCGAAAAAGCATGTGTTCTTGAAAATAAATATAAAAATTCAGCATACCTTTTCATTACCGTCTACGCCACACTTATTGCGGTACCAGCACCCTTATTGCGTAACACACTAGCAGTTACTATCTGAATCATTTTGAAGGATAATGCTAATCCATTGCTTCATATGTTCGAAAAATTTGTCTGCTCAACAACGTAAATAACGCAATGATTGTTGTAGAACTGTCAAAATGAAAGCTATTCCTACTGTGTGTGTTACGCAATTACCCCGCAGGGCAGCAAAGCCCTAACAATCCCTACTTTGTCTTCTCTCATTTCGACATGAGCTATGTAAACACATGACGTGGTGAACAAAACACACACACACTTGACACAAAACACACACACACACAGACCACAAAATATACAACACACACCCTCACACAAACATACATACACACAGAACTTGTGCTAGACGTACCAACATTTAAGTAGGTATCTACCCTTGTAGCCTTTAAACTTGTACTCTTGAGGCTATTTTAAATGACTTACCATAGAACGGGGAGATTATAACAAAAACACACTGGCCCTGTATGTCCCCTGGTCACAGAACTCATTTATTCATAATAGTCTAATTAATGTCCGTCTACAGAGGTCTTTTGGGATCTCACTATGGTAAGGATAAGTTGAACTAGTATTTATATAATCATTTCTAAGTGCCAAAGTTTTATATAAAGGGTACGAAAATTAGAAATGGTTAATACCAGTGGGCCGATTTTAAAGTTAAAAATACTCGTTTCGCACTAAATATTTTATTTAAAACTTCATTCATTTAATATAGATAGTCATTGTGCTTACCGCTAAAGGATAATAGTAATTTTGAATAAACAATCATCCGAAATTACCTTACGAATATTTAGAGTGTTCGTGCTAAGGCTTTTTTTTCTGTACTGCGCCTGCCATCACTTTGTAAGAAAACCTATGGTTAGGTTTCACCGATAATTTTTTTATTTCTGCGTTTGACATCATAAGAGATACCTTTTGATAACCTTAGTGTGGCCATACCTAACTGTTAAGATAAGCTTACCTTCGCACATATTCCATTCAGCAATGCGAGCAATTCCAAGCACGTAGCTACTTATATAGTTGTAAGTGAGTCATCTCGCATGTTACCTTAGTTGCAATGCTGCAAGAGGTCCTTGGCGGAACTAGATCAGGTGACATTGAATAATGGAGCTTCAGAAGGATTTACGATTATTTTCTTCTAATAGACGAAAAAAAATTGACCATCCTTTGTATAAAATACAAACAATTATTAGATATTCAGGACTTCTTTCTTATTCACTACTTTTGACTGGATTTCAGACATTGTCAATTTCATTTATACTAAGTATATTTTTATGCTTGTGTTGCCGCTTTTCTATAAAATTAATATTAATTATGAATGAGTTTCATATTAGGATCATTGCCTTAAGTTGATGGGTATCATGTAAAGAATGTAGGTATTGGTTGCAGAATATATCAAGAAAAGTGCAAAGTACTTTTCCCAGTTTTCTCTCTAGAAAACTTCATGAAACTGTAGCCGCAAAGTTTTATAGTTTTTTATTTGCAATCATTCCAACATTGAGAAAACCTATTATTCCGCAAACACACGCGAGAAATAAATCAAACTTTAGAAACTGAAACCAAATTACAGTTTATCATCACCATCATAATAACACGGATTTCGATTAATTAAATATGTAATTAAGGGTCGAGACTTATTGCATTAATTAAGCGTCCACAATTTCACGTAATTACTGGGCGACGGAGCTAAATAAAACAATAGAGTATCTACACTCGTAATGAGCTCAAATGTGCCAGTAATGTTGGCGCAATTTGTTCAACTAGTTGGAGGGTAGTTGAAAAGGAGACTGTTGGAGGGTAGGTGTTAATAACTCATACATACCTACATATAACAAAATAGTAACGAAGTCAAAACTGTACATTGAATATTTTTGAAAAAAAAGGAACTACTACGAGGTGGACTGAGTCTGATGCCGAAAATATAGTTTTTAGATTTTTAGTCCGTTTGTCTGGATGTATGTTCCGGATTGGTGCAAAAACGGATGTGGATGAAATTTGGCACACAAATAGTTTACACATACTTTTAATCCCGATTGTACATTCCCATAGGATATTTTCCGACACCAACGCAGGCGGAACTGCGGGCAAAAGTAATACTGATTGACGTCCAATCAGCGAGAGAATGAATGAGGTAATATAGTAAGAAATAATAGGTGTAAAAAGACGCGCAACGAATCCGAGGGTCACTTTTTCATACTGGACCATACTTAAGAACCTTCTGTGTTACGGAGATAATGAAGGTTAAAGATTTTTTTCACGAAAACAAGTTTAAACTTATACAACTTAATTTTAAATAGGTACCCCCAAAACTCCCGTACCATTGCATGCACCCATAAGCACGATGTTTTGCGTGCGTTACATTGCGGGCTGCCGTAAACAGTGATTTTTCACACCAACAATAGAAGTAGTTTCCCACTAATATTTTTTTCTCCTTTAGAGTAGTTTAGAGGTATGAGGAACAGGGTGTAAAATTCACTCATCCTCCATAAAGTAGGGAGGATCCTCCAACCGACGCGGGTGTTGAGTCTGGTCAACTGCTCGACGATTCATGTCGAGACATCAAATCCACATTAATTAGTTTGATGTACAGAATGCGTAGATATCGGCTATGTGATGGCTCTTTTTACCTCCTGTAGTATATAATAAAATATCTCATTTTATATTGATTGAATTATTCATCAAATATACTTTTTTAAGAAGGAGTATTTTACTCTCTACTTTATTAATTAGCAAGAAAGTAGAGACTGGAAATATCCCCGGTACTTGTTCAAACTCTAATTATAGAGGCTAGTTTCTATAGAGTTAAACTCCGTTGAATTATTGAGACGTTTATGGGAATTCTAAGTAATTTTATGACTATAGGCCCTTCAGTGTATGTTAATCTACTTTACAGGGGTCGAAGACTTTTCATAGTTATAAAATTATTGAATATTTTAGTTGTGGGTACGTCTGTGAATGATGATGGTATACGCCGTGTGGTAGTTTGTTTTAATAGGTATTCGATTTTGAAGTCATCATTATTTTTAGTTGCCGTATGTACAGACGCCAGCACATCAAGCTACTACAATCTGTCAAACTTCTTTAATAGATTTTCAACTTTATCGCTAAAACATAAGGTTCAAAGTTCATTGGGAAAAATTGTCATTTTCGGGTAGCTTGATGTGCTGGCGTCTGTACAGCCAAGTAGCTTAATAAGCCTTTCAGTTCCAAGTTGGATTTCTTACAGAGTAATTCTGTCATCGTCATCGTCGTCACATATTTCGTCTCTTCGCCACATGGTCACCCTATTTTATAAATGGCCTAAGCATCAGCCAGCCTGTTCATTAAATGTTGTTTTATACACATCGGCTGAATATCATTTAAGCCGCTAGTTGAACAGCGTCATTTAGTAAGAAGGCTAGGCTTGTAACTGAAAGGCTAATTAAACTAGTGGGCTGTGACATACATACGGGAACTAAAAACGATTGTCTTCGAAGGCAAATACCTATTAAAAACGAACATTCAACATCCATTGATAAAATTATTCCAATTGCACTTCGACTGCCCGCTCGAACCGCGATCGCCAGCAAAATGAAAAAATGATATACGAGGTTTAGGGGTCTCTAATAAAATGTTGTTTATGTGGAACAATAGAGGGCGCTAGTATTGTTCCCGCGGGCACCGGGGGCTGACGTCGCCCGCAAATGGTTCCGGAGTCCGGACTGACTGCGCTGCACTTCTGTTAAATTAAAAATGTCACTAGACTTAAATTTTATATCATATCGTATTCCGTTTCTTCGTTAGTTGTTTTAATAAAAAGTAAGATTATGAAATGAATAATTATGAGGTTATATTTAGCAACACTTTTTTTTTAAATAGAACTGTACACCTTCTTACTTGTAAGACTTTCGTGATTCATAATCAGCCTACAATGTTCCCACTGCTGGAACACAGGTTTCCTCTCTGTAAGAGGAAGTGGGCCATAATCCACCACGCGGACCCAGTTCGGGTTGATGGATGTCACATATTTACCTTTTTTATTTTTATTTAACTTTTTTCTTTCTTTTTTTATATTTTCAAGTTTCTGGTTCTAGCACATGCCAGTTTCCTCATAATGTTTTCCTTCACCGTTTTTGAGAGAAGTGGTGATGAAATAAATGACACGAAGTAAAGCAGGTGCCTGGGTACGAATCCACCCGTAAGTCGGAGCCGTTGCCACTGGGCCACCACCGCTCTCGAAGAATTTTGTGATTACATCGATTAAATTGGGCTACATAGTTTTTATCTACCCAGTAAGTACCTATTCAGTAAAGTAAGGACGTAAAAACATCGCGGTGATTACGAATCTATTATCTCCAGAATGATATCGGAAAAACAAAAGAAACATACCAATAAACCCCCGATAGACAATATCGTTATGGAGTTAACATGGAATGACATCATTCCGACACCCGTTACCCCATTCTATGACTGTCCCCTAATTACAACAAACAAACAAACAAAACCTTAGCAATAACATCGTTGTGTGTTGCTGAAAACCGTTTTCAGATAAGCGTCGGGAAGCACGTAAAATGGCCATTTTACTGAAGGTCACTGAAGACCTCCACCCTTTGGAATTTTACTAACTGCTCACTTAGCTACACTTGCTTCACTTGTATTACTTAAGTTCCAAATTAAACCATTTTACGTGTTAAATTGTTTGAATTTCCAAGAATTAAAACAATTTTAGATTAGACTGCCTCATTGGTCTAGTGGGTGCATGCGCTACTGTTGAGCATGAGGTGCTGGGTTCGATTCCCAGGTTGTAGTAGCTTGATGTGCTGGCGTCTGTACACACACTTTTTTCTTGTCGTGAAAAACTACGGTTTATTCGTCATGTGTAGGAATGGTCGTCCGTATTGTATGGATCACTATGGAAGCTTGTTGACGACATGGCGGCACTACGGCGCGGTTAACACGCCGTACCATAGAGAAAACGTGTCCGTCACCAAGCTTCATAGTGATCTATACAACACTGACAACCGTGCCTACACACAGTGTATAAACTGCGCCGTAGAAAAATCGTGTCTATCAACAAGCTTCCATAGTGATTTCACTGACACTGGCGACTATGCCTACACCGTAAACCTAAACCGTAGTTTTTCACAGCAAGAAAAACGTTTGTACAAAGGGCCTTAGACGGAAAATGGATAACGTAAGAAAAGCCCTCACTCCTGAATGGTCACGGCCGAAATAATGAAATGGAATTTTTCAATTTTGTTAATTAATTTTGCTTGTTTGCCTTCCCCCTATCGAATATTTTTCGTCCGTAATCTTGATTCTTTTTATTTTGTTTTTTTAGGATGTAAGTCGGATTAAGTACTTTTTTTTTTGTTTTTGTTATGTAATCTTATTAAGGCTGATTCGTCGAAAGAATTTCTTTATTATTTTGATAGTCAGTTTCATCGAGTGAGGTCATAAGGTCAAAGCAAGCATCTTTGAACAGTGTGGTGAACCCATTTTATCCACAAGCGTATCTACTTAGTACATGTTGCCTCATTCTAATAATTTAAGTTACAGTTTGTTGAACTAACTACACTTCTGAGGTTTGCTAGCGATCAATATCATTTTCTTTTATTACTGGAGTTTCCATAATACAGGAATCTCTACATCTTTACAGATAAATACAATTAAAGTGTCTGTTTGTAATGTCAAAATAACAGCTTTTTACTAAATGCATATGAAAGTACATAAGATTTCTACTTATATTTTTTTTTCTTTTAAATTTTTGTCTGTCTCTTTGTTACAGCTAATCTCCAAAACGGCTGGGCCGATTTTGACGGGAATTTCACTGGTAGTAGTAGTAGCTAGTTGATGTTATAAGGAGTAACTTAGGCTACTTTTATTTAAGAAAAAGAAGAATAAGGATCCGCGCAAAAAAGTTAAATCCATGCCGACCTCCACGTGGACGAAGGCACAGGTAAAAGCTAGATACCAATAGCATAATTTACCGATTCACTACCAAGATTTTTATCTTACTGATAAAAGCCGATTAATTGACTAATTAGATACCCACCTAATTAATTATCTCAAAGACCCTTGATATCAATTTATCGCCATCAGTTACGCAATAAAACTGCTAAGTACGGTTCAAATTTCTTTTAAACGAAAATGTTGTGGCATTGACAAAAGGTTCTTTATAAGGTATAGATGCGACCGCTGCCGGCAAAAGGAACAAAGCGTCGAAGCCTTTGTAGTTGGAGGAACAGGCCTTTATTAAAAGCCCTCTCTACACCTTATATAACGTTTCAAAATTGACTGAACTTATTCAGGGTGTGTGTATCTTTCAGGTGAAAACACACAGAAAATTTCGTCTCAAGCTTCAAGTATTTAAGCTTTTATCGTTAACGTTGTGAACACAGCTGTGTTTAGTCGTTTTTATGAGGTATAAGTGGCATAGGTATTAAAATTGAGAGGCTTTCTGGTAATTAAGTAAAATTAATGAATCCTATAACCACAGGAACACTTATTAAGTTTTTTTTATGAATATGTATAAAACTAATAATAGGAATACTAGGTCATCATTCTCCTGCCTTTATTCAAATTTATTTGGGGTCGGCGCAACATTTCTTTTTCTTCCATACTTCTCTATTAGTCTTCATTTCGGTAGTCACCCCTTTCTAAACATATCATCGTTTACACAGTCCATCCATCTTCCCCTACTCTTATAGCCATCGACATTCATACTCAAAACTTTCCTCACGACATTTTCAAAGACAATAAGAATACTAGATAGCAACCATATATTTTTATATGATAATAATTAACGTCTCATACAGAGAAATTAAATTAAATTAAATTGTTTATTCTGTAAATAGGACATCGAAATCACTTTTACACGTCATATTTAAAAAAAAATAACATGAGTTTGGCACTTCCTATCTGACTACTCTGAGAAGAAAGACCGAAACAAACTCAGAGGTCCCAGTCTCTTTTAGAAGGCATGGGTATTGATTTTGATTCAGCATTTCAAGTTTTTTCTTAAATTAACTATAAGTCTAGGTTCCGTCACGATGTTTTTCCTTCACGTCATTAATATCCAAGATAAACTCAGAAAGTACATGTGAAGTGAAAAGTCAATGTGACTTTTCCGAGTAAGTACCCGGAAAAAAAAAAAAAAAAGTACCCGGATTGCAGCCCACATCCTTAAACTCCGTGCATTTTTAAATGTGTGTTTAAAACATTCTTAAATAAATCTTTAGAAAACAATATTATGTATTTAAATGCATAAAAGCTTAAATTCCTCACAATTTTCTCCCAACCCCGAATGAAATTCCTATGGCACCAATTATTTATCAAACTTGAGACTTTAATATAACATGGGTACCTGGCGTTTAATAATTCAAGCCGCCAAATAACTTTGTTAAATAAATAATAGGTTTATTTAATCCTCGGAGCGCAACCGTCAATGCCAACCTCTGGTTAATATGCAGCAAAGGGTTTCTGTGAGGGATTCGCCTTTCAAGCAATTTTGAGTTGCTTACCCATGCAATTTGTGCTTCGAAGTCCGTTACACCAGAACAAAATTATGTATACACCTACGTATAGCGATCTTTCGCGAGTCTTACAAAGGAATCATGACGTATTTTTAAAAGAGATATAATTCTGCGTCTGTGTTATCAAAACCGCCTCGGATTCTATGTAACAATTTTTGATTTCTTCTTTCCAATAAATTATAATATACTAGCTGTTGCGCGAGATTTCACGCTTGGAGGTCGAAAACATCCTATAAAACCATCTAAATGGAAAAATATATAATTATATGTGCCGAGTTTCATGGTGATCGGTGGTTGATCGATCACCACTGTGCTGGATTTTATCAATCTAATATATACTAACTTCTTTGACAGTCGTTACGGGTCGTTAGAAGCCCGAAAGTCTGACAACCAGTCTTACCAAGGGGTATTGTATTGCCTAGTAACTGGGTTATGGAGGTCAGATAGGCAGTCGCTTCGTGTACAATACTGGTATTCTGCAGCAGCATACGGTTAGACTGGATTCCGATCACAAAATAGTTGGGAAAAGGCTAGGCAGATTGATATACCAACATCCTTTTTACATAAATAGATTACAAAATGCCAAACAAATTCTAGTTGTAGAGACAACGAGTAAAAATATATGGGACCTATTCGGCTGTCTATAATAACATCATTTATTCCATTCAGCAATCATTTATCTTTTCTTGAAATCTTTGACATATTTTGAAATTAATCAAGATCGCGTTTCTTTTACAAAAATCAAAGCTAGTGTTTTGCACGACTCATAATGCGAAGCACTAGAGAGTGCTTTATGATCGAAAAAAAAAATGCCTCCTTTCTGCAACTGTTTCTATTGTTATAAGTACTCCTGCTAGTACACAGAACCTACTTTATTTATATACCATTGTATAGATAATTCTGTACTTTTCAAAAATCGATTTAATGCAGTAGAAACGAAAAATACGGATCCGTAACTTAACTTCGAGTCATATCTTCAAAATATTTCTAAAAAAATTCCCCTCAGTCAAGTGTGAAACCTGATAACATTGTAGCTTGCGAAAAAATCTATTAATTACATTCGTTTCACCCATAGGAGGAACACTATTGAAAATGACTCTTTTATTTAAAGTAGTTTTATTATATTTAATAAAAAAAACTAACTAATATAATATCTATATCTATGGTTTTTTTATACGATCAAATGAGCATTATGAGTCGTACACTTTTGGATTTTTCCGTATTTTATTCATAATGAGTTTATATTTAGGTACCCTCCGTAAGTATCAAAGCCCGAATTGAAAGCAGTGGTGGCCCAGTGTTAACGGCCGCGACTTACGAGCTGTAGGTCGTAGGTCCGAACCCCGACAGGTGCTTCACTTTGTATAAATTCTCAAAACGCTGAAGGAAAACATCGTGAGGAAACCGGCATGTCCTAGCAATAAATTCAAAGATATGTGACATCTATCAACCCTTACTGGGCCCGCGTGGTGGATTACGGCCCACTTTCTCTCACAAGAGAGTAGACCTGTGTCCTAGCAGTGGGAACATTATAGGCTAATTATACTAAGCATCAAAGCTCGAATTAAGTAATTTAGGGAAATACACAAAAAGAAGGGAAAATTATTTGTTACGAATCCGCTTTAGTAATTTTTCCCGAATTAATCGTTTTTATAAAGAAGCAGCAAAAAAAAAGAGATTTGTAAAATAATCGCGTTCTTGCGCCTTCATTAAATCCTACGTCTGCAATTAAGAAAGGGGCACTCTCGAACTGTAAACTGATTATACTTAGAATGAAGCTGTAATACCCGTCATTACTCCCCCCCCCCCCCCTTCATTTGCATAAATAAATGTTATTTTGGACGAAGCAAAATGTTTGTTTCTATTATTTTCGCCAGACGAGAGCGACGTGATTCTTGAAATGTTTATGATAAATAAACGAAAACAATAATAAGTCTTCTGCAATGGCGATGATATCAATTTACAATCTGTAATATGATGTCTCGTTAATATTCAAAGATTTCTATGAAGAACTCATACATTATCGTAAAGATTTTCCTAAAAACCATACACATTAAGGAAATACTTTTCATATTTGGGCAAAGGAGCGTTTAAAGCCAGATTAGCAAAAGCTGCGTTTATAATATCGTTAGTGGCATAGCAAACGGGTGTAATGTGAAAACCGCGGATTTGTTCACATAAGCGGATTGCACGGTGTAGGAAAATGGTCTCGCCTTTGTACTGAGGTCGCTAATTGCGCGTACCAGGTGCTATTTTTTTATGACTCAACAAGTCCGTATTTTTGGTAACACCAAAAAGGATTATTCCTTTTTAAATACGTATTACGTGCATTTTCGTCCCGTCTGCTTGTCCGACGATTTTTCTACGACGCTACAGTGTTTGTGCAAAATGCTAGAATTAAATTTTATAACTAAGAATCAATTCATTAATTGGCACTACTTTAATTAAGGTTTGGTAATATTGATCGGATCAATAAAAATACACAACAAAAATTAAAAAAAAACTATGAAAGTGGAAATGGTTTCTCATAAACCTAAGAATAAAGTGAAGTCTCCTTTGAGCTTTTACCTACTTTTCCTTTACGTTCGGTCAGATTTTTTGGCAAGGAATCTATGGAAAAAACTACAGGATTTTACCCAGCTGATTCAAATTCGATATCCACCTGTAAATTATATTAAAGCAAGTTAATTACATATAATTAACGCAGTCCTCATTATCGGGTCCAGTCAGTTGGTAAAGGCAGGGAAATTATTTGTTAAGCAAAGTGCGACTACCTTCTTAAATTGTCCGTATATTCAAATCACTATAGTCATTGTTTGACAGTAGTATGGAATGGGTTCTATATAACGGAAAATTGATGTTGGATGTCAATTTATTTAAGACGAAAGCGTCAAGGTAACTTACTAAACTCTAATTTTCTTACGTTTTTTGCATTGCAGGTCAGTGTCAGTTTTTATGTGAATTCAAGGTCGTCATAAATATTTATTTATAGAATGATATTCACAAAAATCATCAATACTTACAACTCTATAAGTTCATAATTATTACCCTATTGAATGATTTTTTTATAAAATCATGGCATTTGATGCCAATTTTAACTCAGGAGTTGTATTGCTGATTCTAATGATTATAATTTTATTCTGTAAAGTCATATTTGTTACGGTCACGGCTACCTTAAGCACAGGCCCCTTAACAATAAATTTACCTGACTTTAAATGAAGCGCCCTTGAGCAAAATGATCGTCGTTAGTCGGGTGACAGCCACCGCGCAATGAACGTATTCATTATACGGCAGCATAGTGGAATTCTATTGACCACCAATCTTTACTGTGAACATCACGCATGGCTAGTTATGGTATTGATTGAAGTTTAACCGCTTAATCACCGCTGATGAGACACAATTAATTTTCTATTGTAATGGGTCGATATCGGGCCACGCCGGACTCGAGTGGTTAATATGTGGACAGCTTTCATAAAAGCTGTGAGTCCCGTTAATTGTGGCAGAAATTGTAAATAACCAATCGCCCCCTATTACATGGGACCTAAACATACCTGGCGAAATGTAGGTGTACTATAGCTGAATCTCTGCCTTAGCCTTCGTGAAATACAGGCTAAATGGCTAAATGGCTTTTGAGCTGTCCAATTGCGGTGGTTACTTTACGATCCATAAATGACTCGCACTTGGCCAAGATTTTTTCTTATACTGTAAATATTTAACAGATCTATTAGTCCATGAACCAGACACAATAGTTAAAAAATGACCATGAATTAAATATGTGACTCACGTGACACGAAAAATGTTGATAAAATCAAGTTTAATAGGTTTAAGTTAGGATATAAGTAAGTGATATTTCTACGTAATTATTTTGTTACTTAATTTAGTAATTTACCTTTTTATTTATTTATTTTATTATTTATGTACACACAGTAAAATACATAAAGATATGACATAATTAAGATTTGAGTACAAAGGTACTGCTTATTTCTTAAGAAATTTCTTCCAGCAGACCTGCGAAAGGAGAAGTAAAAAAGAAATGTAGACAATAGTGTAATGTTGTTGTGTAGTGCTTTTTATGTACTTGTACATGTTATTATTTTAAGACTGTGAGCTTTTAAAATTATAGTAGTTTAAATAAAACAAAAATGGAAATTTTTATTTTGTACTAGAAGTTTATCCAATGTAGGTACCTATTTATTTTTATTGCATTACCAAATTACACCCTGTACTTATAAAATATTTAAAAATCAAGTTTTATTGTTTAATTATTATTAATTACACAACAAAAGTCGGTAGCACAAATATTTTTATTTATCATGCAACAAAGCAAGCAGTCAGTCGTATGAATTCTAATCCTTAAGATTTCATAGAAAATGCAGCAACAAATTGTGTACACAACATGTCTCATAGATTGTTCCGCCTGCCACATTCCTCCAGACTACTCTCGGCTTACAAAGCAACGCTTTCTATAATACAATTTAAAATAAAACACTCTATTTTGTAATGCTCAATGTTTTTCCTCGACAAAATATTATACTAGAGGCCCAACAACTTCCTGATTTATCTATAATTCAGCTACTCTGAGCCACCCCTTGAGTTGAGTTACAAAATCTTGTGATTTGATAAATTGGACTCATTTCTTAAGCTTGTTTCCAGAATGGTGAACTGTTAAAGCCGGCACGTGCTTTTCACGTTTCAACCAAACAATATAAGTACGTAATACGTCAAGCTTCAACACAAAATACAGTGTCGTAACACACTGTTATATTTCAGAGGTACTCAACATTTTGTTTACAATATCTCAATTAACCTTTCGCGCTTGTTAGAAAATGTTATTATCGTGACGTAACGAAAACCTTGAATAATATTTAATACTTTTATGTATTTCATGTAATAGAGCTCAATCGAAAGTTATTAATTTGTTGAGGTTTCTTTCATTTGATTGTTTCATTTTTATTATACGTAGAACTTTCTGGCACATTAAGTTGTTATAAAGTTCTATTAAGTTCGATTACACGATAAATCCTTATAATAAACTTGAAACCTTATATACTAGTCTACGATACATGAACACAAAAAAAACTTTAAAACTTTAGTCACTATTAAAATTGTACTGTTACATATTTCATAAAACTTCCCGTGCTTACGACGAATACCTGGTAGAACTCTATGAAATGACACTCTGTGCTGAGAAACAGCCCTGGCAGCCACTTACCATTGTAATACCTCGTTAGCCTTGGCAATGAGGTCACGTCGAAAGTTTTAAGGCCTCAGCGTTGAGAAAAACCTGACGCAGTTTATTAGAGAGGTACCTACTCGTTGTAACTGGCATCGTTAGATTGACATAGATACATCAATTTTGCAAATAACTGAACAAGGTTTATCAAAATAGCAAACTGGGTAGTTATTTATAAAGATATCCCCAAAAAAGCACGTACAAACCCAGGTATAAAGTCCATATTTCACAGCCAAAAGGTAAACTTCATTACCCGCATTTACATAGAATCACGTTTGATAATCCTGGCTCGCAGATGGCTCTGACTCTTCATCCGAGCTAATGTGTCAGCGAGCTAAATTCGAATTAGCGATATTTAATCGACTTTAGAGATGCGAACTACCAACACGGGTAAGCTTTCGGCTAAAACTGTTATTAATAGCGATCGATCTCTGCATCACACATGTCGCATCACTAGTGACGAGCCGGCTTTTTATTGAGGCTACGGTAGGAAATGTAAATTGAGAACGGTTTTTGCTGTTGCTTTGCGGTTGAATTTGATTGGGATATATTGGTTCTGGCTAAAGTTAGATGAAAATGCAGATTGTTAACGAATATAGCCTAATCGTAAGGAGACTAAATATATCTCAGAAAGCGTTGAAGATTTTTTTACGATATTTTCAAAGTTTTCTTCAAGAATGGGAAAGGAAAAAATAGAATCAAGTGGGTCTATAGACAGGTAAGTGCGGAAAGCAATTTTATAAAAAAAATACCAACAAAGAAAAATAAATACACGAAAATATTGTCACATCATCTTCGAGACTAATTCAGCGAGATTCTTTGGTCACAGTTATTAAAAAGAAGGGCCATACTTCGAGTTGAGTCGGCAACTTGAGAACCTTTGATATTAAACCGTGGAGTGTTTAAGTGAGTGCTCAAGAGAGGGCGCGATAGCAGATCACTCACCGTTGTGGTGTTTCTCAAAGGCGTTACAGTACAAGAGGTCGGCCTCAGTGAAAATCCAGTTTGAACTTCAACCTGTAAGCTTTCAAATCTTGCTTGCCTGTTTCAATCAACGACACGCTCCAGTGTGCTCAAATAGTAATGATTCGCTTTTCATTTCGTTGGTGCTGTTATACTTGCTATTGTGTTACTGAAATTAAGTTTTTCTTTTTCTTTACGATTGCACAAGTTGGTTTGAGGGAATGTTTTGTTTTCATTGTACAACATTTAGCGCTGATTTTTCAATCATCTGATAACTTTATTCGAGGTTTTGTTTTGAAATGTTGACAGTTATTTCATACAAAAACTGTCAAACGTCAATTTTATTCCTCGAATAAAAGTTATCTGGCGATTGAAAAATTAGCCCTTAATAATTTAAATTGATAGTTTTATACATCAAAAATCGCTTAACATTGCCTGTATTTCCCGGAAGGCCTAAAAACAGACATTAACATGATACTAATACTATACTATGAGTATATACTTTTATTGTGCTATACATACCTACATAAAATACAACCTCTACATGTAGGCATTACATAATGGACTAAAGGGATTATTAAGTTTGTTTCAACGAAAATTTTTGAAGAAAATGAATGCTATCTTATTCTAAATAGTCCATACCTACATACATAATATATATGTGAGGGATTTACTTAGGTTTAATTCTCGAACAACTTCATAAATCATAGTTCGGAGTTATTTCGAACAACAACCCTTGGAGTATAAGAATAGCTAGCGAGTTTATATTTTGTTTTATACCTGCAGGCACTCTACTTCTAGTTCAGAAAGATTGCTTATAACAACACAGATCTACTTCATAACAGAATATAAAAATATTTTTCGCAAGCTACAGCTTTGTTGGCAACAAAGTGATTTTTTTAGATATCTTTTGGATTTTATTGATTCCAAAAAGTTCATATTATGATTAATTTACTACTAATTTACTACTAATACTAACAATAGTATGGGCAAAATATGTCTGAATTAAAAATATTTTATTTATTTATTTATTATTTAATTTGAGAGGACTAAACTAAAATTTATCTTATATCCTTTTCTTAATGAAATAGAATGAAAAAGATGCACTGAATTTAAGTTTAGTTTAGATTGTGAACAAGGGAATCGACACCAATGCCTTTTATTTAAGCCTAAATCGGAGGGCCGATTCCTATATTTTTAAGAACATTTGCATTCAAATCAAAGTCTTAATCTGTCAAAAAAACCAGTAATTTTGGTACATTTTTAAAAAGCTTAGACATTGATTGTCGCTTTAATGAGATTGGTACTTGAATTTAAACTTTCTTTAACTAAGAAAATTGGCCTTAAAAATTCCCTACTAACTTATTCACACAAATTAAAAGTAAAGAGAATTATAAAGAACAATATCTCGACTTAATTTGTAAGCATGGAGCCAGCTAGGGCAAGGTGGAAAAATTCCTGATTGTGTACTTAGAAGTTTGTTAACTTACCAATTCCAAAATCAAACTTCAGTTAATATTTTTAGTTTTAGCCGGGACTAAATTAATTCCTGTACATAACAAACTAAGTTTTACAAAAGCCACCCTTGGAAAACTTGGAGGAAATTTCAGAGTGTTTTCGATGTCATTGAACGCTGTTCATCGGGTTGCAGACAATCCCTTGGCCCGGATTATGGCGGGTTGTAAACCAATCTTGCGAGTACTGCAAAGCACGTAAACTGCCTACAAAGGCGATGTCTACGCTTCTACTCCTGTCAGCCGACCCGACGGAGAAAAGCTCTATTGTGTTTGGCACTTCTTTTGTGTACCTACTCGTTGTTTATCTCGATGCCTGGATTACCAACCGAGTGTGAATAATTTATATATTACATTTTATTTTTCGCGTAACATTTTCATCATTCTGTCGAATTTTGAAGCGATTTTGTTATTTTCTAAAATGAATCCTTACATTTTTAGTTGATATTTTTTCAAATGACAATGAAACAAGTATGTATAGAAAATTGAGAAGCAATCGAAAAAGGAAAGCTAAAATATAATATCAAAAGAAAATAAGTCCACACGAAAATTAAAGAAAAATATCATTCCGCACGAGTACCTTTCTATCCTTGTTAGTTTCTTTAATATTGACACATGCTCATTAGTAGCATGCGAATGATATTGAGAATGAGAAATGAACTATGATTTTATTTTACCTAGGGCGAAAATCTAGACTTGTTAGAAGTTGTCTGTGGCGAGATGCCGCATACGCACTTCAGATCTGAGCTGTCCGTGAACATGTGGAGATTGTCTTTGTTTGGGCAGACTTAGGTTCGAAGTCTATTTAGATATTTCCAAGGCCACGGTAACGGGTGCCCAGGCGAAGGGTCTCAGATGGTTCGATAATATTTATACAGCTCCCGCCATAGACTACATCTTGCTGTGGAGGCTTTAATTGTCTGGACTAGCTGGACCCACGCCCTTCCTATGTACAACACAAAATTTTCCACTTAAATCTTCAAGAGCAATTTAATCCAATGATCAAATTATTTTCCTGGTGGGGCTCGTGGCGAAATGATAACAGCCGCATGGACCGATCGAAGGTTAAGTTACGCTAGCCGCGGTCGGTTCGTGGATGGGTGACCATCCATTACATATCGAGACCCCTCCGTGCCTCTGAAAGCTCATTAAGCTGTTGGTCCCGTTACGGGTAGTCAGATGCCCGAAAAATCTGACAACCAGTCTTACCAAGAGGTATCATGTTACCCATTAACTAGGTTGTGAATGTCAGATAGACAGTCGCTCCGTGTAAAATAATGGAAACCGACCCCATCATAGTAATTGTGAAAATACTATGCTGATTATATTGATTTTCGTTATAATTATTTTCCTGCAAGTGTTTGACCGTATCAATACTGCATAACCAAAACAGGCTCAGAAAAAAACCCCAAAGGATAAATGAGTAATTGGATCAGTAAGGTATTAACGTAATTAATTGCCAGAAGAAATTAGTAAGGTGTGAGAGTGGAGATAAGACCTTTTGGTTTTATTTATGTACGTTAGTAATTAAGATACAGCGCTGGATACTGGCTCCCCTATAGATTCATTATAGCACTCTAACGGCCTATAATTGCCGTAGGAGCATTATGTGAGCTTTACGGGAAGAATATATCGTTTATTTCAAAATATTGCTATTCTTTTGTAAGTGCTTTAGTGAGATAAAGGGAATAGCCATATACAGTGGTAGATAATGGAGATTCTTTTTTATTTATTGCCTCGTGTTGATTCTGAATAGTCTGTGCTAAGTCTTAACTAATACTATAACGAGTTTATATGTTCGTTTGTTACGCTTTCACGCTAAAATGGCTGAACGGATGGCTTATTAGTCGATTCGCACTAATTTACTTGCCCGAAACGGGCGAACCGTTTTTTTTTTCTATTTACGACTCGCACGAATTGGCACATTTTGAATTTTATGCAATGAAGTTAAGAAAAAGGTACGTCTACGCGCTTTATAATATTTAACTATTATCACTTCTGTGCGCTAGTGACCTTTTAAAATGTGCCAATTCGTGCGAGTCGCCTATAGAAAAAATAATATTATTTCTATTTAAAAGTGACGATTCGCCCGATTCAGGCGAGTAAATTCGAGCGAATCGACTAATAAAACGAACGGATTTGAATGAAATTTGACATTTATGGGTAACCATGACCTGGATTACGATATAGGATATCTTTTAATCCCGGTATTCCCACGGGATCGAGACTTATACGGGTGAAACCGCAGGCCGCAGCTAGTACCTAATACGTAAAACGGTTCTTTGTTGCGCTGTCCAAAGATATTGGATTCTGTTATGAATAAGTACGCTTGGATTGCATTATAATTATATCCATTTATAATTTATATGATTCCCGAAATATCAAAAAATATTAAATATTTAACTGACTAGATTATATCTATAGTCATTTCTAGGCTATTCGTAGGAACGTACAAATTACAGCCATTCAATCAAATCACAAGCATAGATGCGTAAATGTTTTTAGGGTTCCGTACCCAAAGGGTAAAAACGGGACCCTATTATTAAGACTTCGCTGTCTGTCCGTCCGTCTGTCTGTCACCAGGCTGTACCTCAAGAACCGCGATAGCTAGACAGTTAAATTTTTTACAAATTATGTATTTCTGTTGCCGCTATAACAACAAATACTAAAAACAAAATCAAATAAATATTTAAGGGGGCTCCCATACAACAGACGTGATTTTTTTTCCGTTATTTGCTCGATATTAATAACGGCAACAGGTAGACTCTTGAAATATTTACAAAATAGGTACTTGGTTATATATTCACTTTAAAAATAAATAATTAAAATAAAATAAATTAAGGGGGGCCATACAACAAACGTGTTTTTTTTATATAATATGACTGTAGTGTTAAATATTGTACGGTGGTACGGAGCCCTTCGTGTGCGGGTCCGACTCGCACTTGGCCAGTTTTTTTTCAGATATAATATTACGATTTATTCCGGTCTGATCCCCTGAGCCCCCTCCATCCCCCCCCCCCCCCTCCTCGATCCCCTGCTAGTTCGTCCACTTTCCTTCAATTAGGTACTAGATTATAGAAAAAAACAAAACAATTTCTGTTAGACACATACCTAAATATTGTCAAGGATTGCCTTTAGATTAGCTGTCCTTCGCTTGGGTATGATAGCTAGATACTTTTATTTTATTAAAGCTTATCTTAGTGTTTCCGAGAAATGCGGTTCCATCATTTTATAAAGGCCATCATGAATATCTGTTAAGCTTTTGTTTTCTTGGAAAGCGGTTCCATCATGTTATAATGGTGGTTTGTAATTTTCATCAGTATTTGACATTAAGGTGTAGAAAACTCACTGTGCATTGGGACAGCCGTTATAGTGTCACCGTTCACCTTTTTCTTAGGAAACCAAATCTTAAGTTTTACCAGTATTTGACATTAAGGGCCAGTAGTTTCAAACGGTTGATTATCGTAACATACGTATCTACGTCAAATAATAACGATTACGTAATAGTTATTACTTGACGTAAGTCAAGACCATAATTTTGTCAAACAACGCTTTTTTTGGTTTGACGATAGTTAATGCCATTTTTGACGTATACGCGTGCGTCAAGTGAACTTGAAACCACATGCCCTATAATGTGTCAAAAACACTCGATATTTGGACTGCTGTTATTGTGTGAACATGGTCCGCTTTCTTCGGAAACCGAAGCTTTAGCGTTATTCTTGTCACTGTCGCACAACTGTCAAAGTACAAGTGCGAGATAGAGACGAGAACATGTTTAAGAGCGGAACTTCTAAACTGCGTTCAAGAACTGTCAGTGTCCAAATTGTTGTGGAATATTGACATCATCAGCTCTTGAACGCGGTTTAGAAGTGAAATTCGCCTTAAGTAGCTCAATAACGTTATAACGTTAATAGATGGGAACCTTAATATAGCCTTAACATACGCGATATCCTTGCAAAGGATTGTGGGGGGATGTTTGTTGAGGTCACTGCGTAGAACGGAACAGACAAGTTAAATAGATGTCCATGTTCCGCAAGAAAAATAAAGGCTTATGAAGCAATTTGAATCAGCAATTGAGGTTTCCTTTTATTTTTTAAAACAGTAAGGATGCTTACAAATGCGACGGGCGGGAAATGGGAGGAGACAAAAAGAAAAAGAGGCTTATATCCTCCATGGTAGGTGGATTTAGGTTTAGGAAGACAATATTATGCTTTAGATAAATCTGTAGGTGCTTTGTTTTATACTAAAACCAGCGTTTTATTTATTCTATCCAACCACCAAAGAAAATAAAGCTTTTTTAGGGTTGCGTACCAAAATGGTAAAAAGGAACCCTTATGGTGCGACTCAGTCTGTCTGTCTGTCTGTCTGTCACAACTGGATAGCTCAAGAACTACTAATGCTATCAACTTGAAATTTGGAATAGTTTTAGATGACGTTTGCCCAACTATATTGCACTAAGTTTTTTTTTTTTTTGCAACATGTAGGTATTGAAAAGGGTTTAGAAAAATTCAAAGTGGGGCTACTAAGGCATGTGCAGTATCATATGAAAGAGCGCAGTTTGCACATTCGTAAAAAAAAATTTCTTTTTTTTTAGGCCGCATAGTTCTCGACTTTTGATGAAAAATTAAAAAAAGATACTGTTCGTTCGTTCGTTTGCATAGAGAAAAATCAAAAATTATTCTATGTGATAGAAGTGTATGTAAAGATTACAGGAAAAATAAAACGATGTCTCTAAATAGCACACTATCAGAAATCATCAACAAAAGTTACATTGTCCCACTATCGGGCAAGAGATGGCGCTGACCTAAAACTGCAATATTCTACGCCGCAGAGCGCGGTGTTAAAATTCTCTGACGAATATAGTCCTCGCCGATGAAAATTTAAAAACATATATGTATTATTATGAGTGTACGGAATCCTCAGTGCGCGAGTCCGACTCGCTCTTGACTGGTATTTTTTAATTTAAGTAATTAAAATGCCATATTGTGTTCAATCAACTTATTCATTTAGTTTAGTCCCAATTCATAATCAGCCTATGATCATTGTTTCCACTGCTCGGCCTCCCCTCTTCGAGAGGGAGTGGGCTATAATCTACCAGGCGGACCTAGTATGGGTTGGTAGATGTCACATGTCATCGAATTTTTGGTTCTAGGACATTCCGGTTTCCTCACGATGTTATCCTTCACCGTTTTGAGAGCAGTGGTGATGAAGTTAAATACACAAAGTAAAGTGCCTGCCTGGGTTCGAACTCACGACCTACAACTCGTAAGTCGGGGCCGATACCACTGGGCTACCACTGCTCGCCTAATGCTCACCACCTGACTTTTGTTTTAATTGCTTTTGGATAAGTACCCTCACTGCAGACGACGTATTTTTGACAACAAATTGCAAATCCAGATACATTTTGAGACAGATTAACCGCCAGGCAGCGTCTATTTGCACTAGCAATATTCAAGGCGCAATAACACTCGGGGGTTAGCCCGCGTTGGGGTATCCGAATGACTTTTGTGACCTATCCAAGGCATTTGATTGCGTCGATCATGAAACCTTGCTTTTGAAACTCGAGCATTACGGACTTGGAAAACTTGCGCTCAGTTTAGTTAGTTCTTATTTAAATGATAGACAACAGCAAGTTCAAATAAATGGTGTCAATTCAAATGGTTTAACAGTAAAAATGGGTGTGCCACAAGGCTCGATATTGGGTCCTTTCCTCTTTTTAGTGTATATTAATGATCTACTGCATTTATTGAAAAATCAACCACAAATGGTGTTATTTGCTGATGACACTTCCTTAATTTTTAAGGTAAATAGACGTGCTACAAATTTTGACGACGTAAATAACGCCCTACTGCAGGTCCAAAATTGGTTCACTGCTAATAATTTAGTATTAAATGGAAAAAAAACTAAGTGCATAAGATTTTCTTTACCGAATGTCAAGGGTAGTAATTGTGAGATAATATTGAATCAAGAGAAACTAGAATTCGTCGATAAAACTGTTTTCCTGGGGATCACGCTCGATTCAAGGCTACAATGGGGTCCTCATTTAACATCTCTTGCAGGACGTCTAAGTTCAGCAGCTTATGCTGTCAGCAAAATCCGTCAATTAACTGATGTAGATACTGCGAGACTAGTCTATTTTAGTTATTTTCATAGTATCATGTCATACGGTATTTTACTTTGGGGACGGGCTGCAGAGATCGATTCTATTTTTATTCTGCAGAAAAGAGCCATCAGAGCCATATATAATCTCCGCGGGCGCGATTCTCTAAGGGAACTGTTTAAGGAAATTAACATCATGACGGTACCTTGTCAATATATTATCTACGAAAACATCATGTATGTAAGGAAAAATTTACATCTTTTTAGTAAAAGAGGAGAAAGACATAATTATAGTACTAGAAATAGGGACCTATTGGTTCAACCAGGTTTCAGACTGGCTAAAGTAGACTCATATTTTATGGGGTACTGTTTAAAATGTTATAATAAGATACCTCCCCACATTCTTCAACTGAATGAAACAAAATTCAAGTCTTGTATAAAACGCACACTATGCAGGCAGGCATATTATAAGTTAGGGGATTACATCGCTGATAAAAATGCCTGGCTCAATGCTGGTCCTGCTCCACAACCACAACTAATCGATTAACACTTGAAAATACTGTTGGAGCTGCTGAAGATTGTAAGACTATCTTAGCATTGTATAAACTCAATTTCCTTTGTATTGTATAATTGCATAGCTCAGATGTGAGTTCTATGTACTGTAGAGCTACCATTTACCGGGTAATATGTCTTTCATTGACTTGAATGTGCCCTGGCAGCTGATAGTATGTCATGCTCACACAATTGTCTCGCTGACGGTGGCGTGTGTGTTGGATCATTTAGCTCCCTTCAAAATGGTTGAGCTGAATGGTGCTGATCTATGCGTCATGTTCGTGAACGGGCGCCGTCAGTTGGGGTTGGTCATCACTCGGCTGCCTCGGCTTATTTTTATTTTTAATTATTTTATTTTTGGATTGTTGTTTTTTTTTATTATTTAATATTTGCTGTACTCTGGACGCTTTTAACGCATACGTCTTTTTTTACATCGTTCTCACATATTATTATAAATTCAACATTAATGATGTAACTAATATTTTTGTAAAAATATAATTCAAAAGAGTGTCCATGGAGTTTCTTGCCCGTTCTTCTCCATAGGTACCTACGCTTTGGAATGGGCAACTAGCTTCATTTTATTTTTGACTGACCGACTTCTTGACAATTCAAAAGTGCCTGTAAATGGTTTAATTGAAATAAATGCTTTGAGTTTGAGTCTGTCAGATTAAAAAAAAAATTGTTTCTTTTTTTGTGTAAACTTCACAGACGCGATATCTTAACACGATAAAACATAAGAAAATAGTATTTCTCAACTCATACTTCAAGTAACAACACTAACAGCGGTGATAGACCTCAAAGAACAAAAACTTCAAATTAATTACATTCATGTTTAGTTACCCAAACGGCAATGGAGAGGGCTATGCTTGGAGTTTCCCTGCGTGATCGAATCAGAAATGAAGTGATCCGCAGGAGTACCAAGGTAACCGACATAGCCCGAAGAATTGCCAAACTTAAGTGGCAGTGGTCAGGGCACATTGCTCGCAGAACAGATGGCCGATGGAGCCGAAATGTTCTGGAGTGACGACCGCGTACCGGAAGAAGTAGCGTTGGAAGGCCTCCCACAAGGTGGACCGACGACCTTGTGAAGGCCGTAGGAACCCGTTGGATGCGAGAAGCACAGAACCGGTCAAAGTGGAGGTGCTTGGGGGAGGCCTATGTCCAGTAGTGGACGTTTTTCGACTGAAATGATGATGATGATGTTTAGATAACGATACCCATCACGTCAGCGGAGTTCAGCTAGCCAATTTAAAATAACCCTGTATAGGTACCTACCTAATCAGAATCTTTTCGTATTAACTTTCATTTGAATGGAACAAAAACCACATAATATAACACTTGCTAGGTAAGTAATACATAATTATAATGATGATCAATGCTCATTCTCCAAGCTATGCCAAGCCTTTCTGAAGCATTGGAACAGCTGCCTAAACCTGGGACGAAAGAGAAATAGATATTACCCTTCCAAGTCGAATATCTAAATCCTGACAAATCTCATAATAAAAAGGATTGATCCCTACTTGTAAAATAACCATGAGCAGACAAAAAAACTGGGCAAGTGCGAGTTGGTCTCGTTGACCGAGGTCCTGTCTGCATTTACAAGTTTTAATATGGTGCCGTAAAAAAATAACTGAATGTTATGCTTTGTTTTTTTTCTCGTGGCAAAACAATACTAAATGTTATGTTTTGTATTCTTTTCTATGGCTTTTTGTAGCAAATAACAAAGTGGACGTCCCAAAGTAAAAAAGAAAGGTCAACGGCAGTACCTAGAGGCATTATACAAAAAATACTATGACTAACTTAGATTGGCGGGAGTTTTTGATGTTGTGTCTTATGTAAAATTTTGACAATCAACATCTGCCTAGCCTTTTCCCAACTATGTTGGGGTTGGCTTCCAGTCTAACCGAATGCAGCTGAATACCAGTATTTTACATGGAGCGACTGCTTATCTGACCTCCACAACCCAGTTACTGGGTAATACGACAGCCCATTTTCAGCCCAGAGTGCGCGCAAGATAACTCTGCGCGCGACGTTTCACCTTCAAAATGATATCTCTTGTAGCACTTGTAATCACTTTCGGCATAATAATGATGGCGATTATTTACTTTGGAAGACACGGAACATAGCACACTCTCTTAAAACATAGCATAAACGTCAAGATGGCGGCAAACGATTATTTCCGATTTCGGCCGCGCGCGAAACGGGTCTACCTTGTCTTGCACGCATTTTAGTTTGAGTAAATGACTTTGGATTTTGATTTTGATACCCACTTGAAATTAATTTTGACTGTTCTTGAGAAAAGTGTTCATAGCTATAAGGGTTCTGTTATTTTCAGTTTAAGGTACGGGACGCTAAAAATGAACCTCGTTAAATAAACTTACCCTTCCAGATATTTTGTCAGTCTCATAGAATAAAAGAAAACGGTCCATTCCGCTAGTGTTTACTTTTTGTTATAGAATTCTAGTGGTTTTTAATATGGACGTCCCATTACATTTTATATTGAAATGAAATAACATATCTACCCTATTGTGTCGTACTTAGATTAATCCTTTCTATGAAATTAGTTTGTAGACATAATTTGATATTTACAACGTGAATGGTAAAGCTTGGTATTATTGCATTTGTTTTTTGTTGATTATTGTTGTATATTTTTATAGATAAGTATAATAAGTTTTAAGTCCCATGTATGTATTTATTGTATACCTATATGTAAATGGTACACCACAGACTACCTTCAGTATTGTCTCTCCTTCTCCCTTAATCCATCCAAAGGATGTCTTGAAAAGATCGCTTTTAGCGATAAGACCGCCCATTGTGTCACCCCTTGTAAAATGTCTACATTTACCTATATCTGTAATTTTTATGGTGTACGCGACACCTCAAATGAATGGCTTTACAGAATACATCATCATCATCTGCTTAGCCTTTTCCCAACTATGTTGGGGTCGGCTTCCAGTCTAACCGGATGCAGCTGAATACCAGTATTTTAGATGGAGCGACTGCCTATCTGACCTCCACAACCCAGTTACTGGGTAATACGATACCCCTTGGTAAGAGTCGATGTCAGACTTTCAGGCTTATGACTATTCGCACCGACTGGCAAAGATCCACGAATGACAGCCGGGACCAACGGCTTAACGTGCTTTCCGAGGCATGGAGGGGTCTCGGTTTGTAAAGAAGATCACCCATCCACAGACCAACCGCGGCGAGCGTTGCTTAACCTGATCGATCGACCTGTGCGGCTGTTATTATTTAGCTACGAGTCCTGGGCCAGAAATAGACAATCTAAGGAAAATTAATATTATTATCAGATCTGGCAGATATCGGTTATCAACTTATGACAGTTGTATTATCAATGATGCTGTAATATAGTCCTGTCTTAGCCCATGTTCGCACGGACGTAAAAATATCGCGGCGGGATTTTATCGCGCACTGGATTTTCAACTTTCGGTGTTGAGCCGAGCATTGAGAATCTAACAGAGCGCATCCCAGCGCATCAAAAAAACACAGTTGGATTTTCAAGTCTTGGTGCTAAGCATAGCGTTGAAAGTCCAGTGCGCGAAAAAAAATCACCGCGTTAAGAACATTCCCGTTCGAACCTATTTTATGATTTTATCCATTCGACGATTCCTCGAAACCCATGCATTGTTTTTTACAACAACCACGTTTTGGTAATGGGGTGTCCTTTTTCCAGGAACCACAAGATAAAGCAATATTGATTTTCCACAAGGTTATATGGAAAGGAAACTCGATTGAATAGGTCCCAGGATATTGGAGTCAACATTCAAGTAAACTAAACAGCTTCGTGTTATTGAGAAGCTGTTTGTACCACAGAACGTAACCTACCCTCGGCTTTACAAGCTCATGAATATTCGCTTACATGTATTGTGTTCATTTGCATGATAGCAGTGGATGCACGCGCTGCTTGCATGTCGCAGCTCACACGTTTAGGGCGCGTACATATGACATGAGTTCGCGCTCAGCAGTCTTTGTATCGCGTTCGCATCCTTCAGTCACCTCTATGCTTCATATCATAACGCACATACTACGTACGTAACGTATGTTTTCGCTGATCCTATTCGGATACTGACCGTGCACGGCGTGCTTGAGCGTTAAGAATAGGAACCTTATGGGAAGAGTCATAAAGTATTAATTCCAAAGTCTCCGAGGTGTCGTACTGAAAACAAACGCACTCGTATGGACGCGCCCTTACACTGAGCTAAATGTTGACTTTTGGAAATATTACCGTTTGTTTTGGGTTAACACGGCACATAATGTTTGGGAGGGATTCTTGGCTTTGCTTCTGTGTTTTGTTAGCATTAGTCTTCTGAGTTTGATTAGGCTTAAGTTCGAATGTTCGTAGTTTAGTAAAAGCACCGTATATTGTTTTTACAAAACCACAAGAAGGGTTTTACAAGCTGCTGTACGTAGCCCGTTAGACCCTTCTTTTGATTTACTTGGTGAAGAACTTTTAGCAAAGAAGAGTTCCTCGGATTCTCCTAATCCAGAGAGATCGACCCTTTTCTTTGCCATATATGGCAACACAGCATGTCACGTAATTATGTTGAATGCTAGTCAATGACTTAGATCCACAATATTATCACTATGACTAACCTGTTTGATTTCGTTCCCCAGTCCAACATGGGTTATACTTATAACATCATTACTAAATGATAAATGATATGATTTCTGTAAGTAGGTTTGTACAAACACTTTTACACGTCAATTATATTTTAAAACTATAGATGAGGTCAGCATTTTCTACATGACTACTAAGAGAAAAAAGGCCGAAACAAACTCAGAAGTCACAGTCTCTTTTAAAATCCAGACATAATCTTGGTCAGATCATGTGAAGACCATGTAAATTGTTGTCTGAAATGGTATTTTGAGGAAATAACAACACAGATTGAGCTACTGCTAGTGATCATGTAAATCGCGACACTAAAGAAGCTTTTTTGACAATTTTGTAACGTTGTAACTAAACTATTTTATAGGGTATGCCCATTTATTATCCTTCTTCATCTAATATCAGTGTTTTCATCAAAAAACAACTTAATGTGTACAATATCCAAAAGAAATCAGCAGGCACAGAAAAGAATAGAAACTTACAACACAGATGTTATCAGAATTCGCTTTTAATGTTGTTTTTTCCCAGGCGACAAGAATCATTAAATTCATTAGTCACGCACACAGTTTTACGGTTTTACTACCCATAACCTTCGTTAGAGAATTTTACTTTGGAGTTTATTTTATTTGGAGATTGACCTTTTTTATTTTTACGACTGCTCAATCAGTCAATCAATCTGTCTGCCTAGCCTATTTACAACTATGTTGGATTCGGCTTCCAATCCAACCGGATGCAGCTGAACACCAGTATTTTACATGGAGTGACTGCCAATCTAACCTCCACAACCCAGTTACTGGGTAACGTGATACCCCTTGGTGAGATTGGCTGGCAGACTTTTGGGCTTCTGACTACTCGAAAAGACTGTCAAAGATCTACGAATGAAAACCGGGACAAACGGCTTAACGTGTTTTCTGAGGCACGAAGAGGTTTCGAAATGGATGGTCTCCAATCCGCGAACCGACCGCGGCATGCGTAGCTTATCCTTCGATCTACTCGTGCGGTGGTTATTGTTTAGCCACGAGCCCCCCTTTTACGACTTGCGAATAGGATGCCTAATTATGCGGTGCATGCAAAATCGATGAGAAAAGGAAAACTGTATAGGTAATTATTACAGCAGAGATTTGCGTAAATATAATTCACCCTTGCCCCATGCATAACATGCATGCATATTCAGCCTACAATGTTCCCACTGCTGGTACACAGGACTCCTGTCTGTGAGAGAGAACGGGCCGTGAACCAGCACGCAGGCCCAGTGCGGGTTGGTAGATGTCACATGTCTTCGAATTTTTGGTTCTAGAACCTAGTTCCCTCACGATGTTTTCTTTCACCGTTTTGAGACCAGTAAAGTGATTAAATAATTTACACTCGCGGCGGTTACCACTGTGGGCCACCACTGCACCCCCACGCTGACGTAAAAACCAACTGAAAGAATCCGTAAAGAGGATAAGCACAGACGTTCTTTCTACTAACAAGAAACTGCGATCATCTATGAGATGAGAAGTTTTAAACTGCACTTCAGGTTACGTTGTAAAGTAAGCGTAACGATCATGGAAATATCATATAAAAACTCATGGCTTTAAAGGCGGTCCTTGACACAAGTTTTTGCTTAACGCGCTTTCGGTGCCACGACTTTAATAAGTAAGTACTGCCACGAATTTAATACTATAATATTTATTTTTAGTGGAGACCGCGAATCGGCAAACGCAAGGTAGAACGCCCTCAGGCTAGTTAGAGCGACGTTCTTTGCAGGGTGGCTGGTAGCAGCTGGATGAGAGTTGCCGAGAATCGAGCTGAATAGCGTGCAATCGAAGAGGCCTATGTCCAGCAGTGCCAAAGCTTTGAGGTCTGCCAACACTACACGCTGCCATGCATTCTGTCCTCTGTAATATTCCCCTTTTATCTGCATAGTGTTTTTATCACGAAGCGACGCGGTTTACATGGTGGTAACCAAGTGTACAAACACGCTGTGAATGTGTGCGGGAAGACGAGTAGCATCAGCACGTAACACACACACACAATTCCGACTTCGCCATTGTCTCGGACGGTACCGAGAGCTCCTGCGCTTACACACACATTCACAGCGTGTTTGCATACATGATGACCACAAGATAAACGTGCGTCACTTCGTGAGAGAAAAAATACTGTAGAAGTTACTAAGGAGACTCTCATGATAAACCTACGACATAATAATTAACACCAGAAAGACCGTCACTAAAAATCTAGCGTTAGCCTCAGTGGCCTAAAACTACTCCTGAAATTCAAAACCAACTCTTAACCAAACTCTGTCCACAGGCTTTCATATGCTGAACATACATAAATATCTAGGTATATATACATACATATAGAGAGACGAAGTGCGTACAGGGTAAAGCCCTTAGCGAATAATTATTGGTTCATTAATCGTACCCCTGCGAGTTTAAGAGGCTTTACGATCTGTTATTCACTATAATATATGTACATATACGAAGGTATCTATAGTATACGTAGCCATCACGGTCTATCTCTGATAGATTTTATTGGGAGATAAATAAACTTTTATTGGAAAACTGAATTTTGTTTCGTCTAGTATCATGTTGATTTGATTCGGGAGCATAACAAAAGACAAGCTTTATAATGTTTGGCAGTGGTTCTAATAAACGTGAATTTCATCTGTAAATAGTATAATCCTATTGATTGATATTTCATGAAAAGTCATTCAATAAAGTTATATGAACTTAGAGAGTTGTATTGATGATTTTGATGATTATAATTCTGTAAATAAATACTCGTTACGATCGCGAATCATATTTTGTTCAACATACAACCTGAATGAGAGCTGCAAATTTCAAAAATCGTAAGAAAATTTGAATTTCACGGGTGACTATGGCGCTTCCCCGTTAAGAGTCATCGTCATTAAAACCACCCATCGCAGTCCACAACTGAACATAAACCAGAAAAAACCTAAGAGAAAATTCACAACCAGCTAACTTGAAAAAAAGGAAATGCTATTTATAATTCCAAATATACCTACGAATACTTTAAGTAAGCCGCTTACCGTTGGCTGATAGACTCATCCAATATATCTCATTAATCATTTACTTTATCTCGTATTCTATATATACCCACCTACCCTCCTAAGTACTGTATGTCAGTACCTACTTACGTAAATATATCTCGAGTGAATAAGGTTATCCTTCCTGTAGTTTCTCTGTTGTTTTAGGTTCAAGATAAGAAATACAACCACTTTATTCAAGCTTATTTTGGGTTCATACGTTGTTAAACAAACAAACGTTCAAATGTACAAAGGATGTCCTCTGACTAAAACAATAGACATTTGCTTTCGTGTATATTTTGGTACTGTGATTTGAAAGGAAATTGGAAAGTTTGTTATCCCTATACATTGTTTTTAAATACACACATCAAAAGTGTCTAGGGATCAACATATATTTTTGCAATAACTTTTCTCCTGATTGATATTAATTAAAATTTTCTTTAAGGATTCATCAAATAAAGTGTTTTCGTTTGTCACAGTAACGATAAACCAAGTCACCTTTGCATTAATAAAGAAATTTGCCATTTTCCTAATAAAGGGATTTTTGACATTTGAACCATTAACACAAAAGTTCGAAAAAAAGACTGAAATAACAGTTTTCTTTAAATTTTTATTGGGTAACTTAAACAATTAATAATCCGTGTTTCTACCGCGAACACTAACAACACAAGAACATCGGTTTGGCATACTCAAAATGAGTTCATCCAAATCACGCTGTGGAATGGCAGCCCATGTTCGTTGCAACAACAAAAAAAGGTCTTCTTGCGACTGGATACCCTCCATATTCGGCAGAGCTCTTCTCTGTAGCATATCCCATGCATGCTCAATCGGGTTCAAGTCTGGCGACTGAGCAGGCCAGGGCAGGACATTGATGTTAGCTGCGGCGAGAGTCTGTCTTACAACTCTTGCGGTGTGCGGTCGTGCATTATCATGCATTAACTGAAATAAGGGACCGATTTGCACTTGTAGAGGAACGATGACGTCTGATACAATCGTCTCAGCATAAATTTGAGCGTTGAGGTTGCCTCTGATCCAAATCAACTCAGTTCTTCCGCCGATCCAAATACCCGCCCATACCATGATGGTTCCACCACTATAAGGATGGACTTCCTGGCAGGATTTTAATCGCTGTTGGCGTCCAGGGGTTCTCCAGTGTCGTATACGTCTTGTATCCGGTCTCATACCAAAACGAGACTCATCAGAAAAGCACACGAAACGCCATTGTTCTTCTGCCCAATTTCTGTGTTCAAGAGCCCATTGATATCGAATCCTACGATTGTGCATTGCTATAGGTGGTACCCGTAGCGGTCTTCGGGAATGAAGGTTCACTTCATGCAAGCGGTTTCTGACTGTTTGGTCGCTAATTAAGTTCCCTGAAGAGTGATGAAGCCTCACGGCTAACATCATGGCGGTTATTGTTGGAGCTCTTCGAGTTAAGATTTGAATGTATCGGTCTTGTCTCCGTGTGGTGCAGCGATACCGTCCTCCATGGCGCTCAGCCACGGTACCAGTGCTTCGGTAACGTGTCCAAAGTCGACTGATAACACTCTGACTTGTATTCAGAGCTAAAGCCACAGTACGTTGCCGGGAACCAGCTTCTATCATTCCCACGGCTCTGAGCATTTCTTCCCTGCTTAAATGACGTCGCCGCTCCATAATAACGTTGGTTTTAATCAGTAGTAGGGAAACAGTAGCACTAATAATGTCTTCAATGCGTTGTATGTTTTTATAGGGAAAATATTGACAGCTGATTTTCATCTTTTACTCGAATTTGATTCACAGTTCCTGATTCAAATTATGAAATGCACCAAAAAGGATCCATATAAATTTATAAAATCATAAATTTATTACAAAGCCACATCTCAATCTCAAGAAATCCGCATAAAAATGCTTGATCCCTAGACACTTTTGATGTGTGTATTTTAATGATTTTCACGTATCTACGTATACAAAAAAATAAAATTGAAGTGTCTGTTCGTAATGTCAAAATAACAGCTTTTAACTAAATGCATATGAAAGTATATACGGTACACATAACAAAAACACTAATTTTTACATTTTTGTCTGTCTGTCTGTTTGTACCGGTTATTCTAAGAAACGGGTGAACCGATTTTGACAGGACTTTCACATGCTATAACTTAGTTTAACATCAACTATCTGCTCTGTTTTAAGTTAGATTTTACTTTTATTGTAGAAAAATTATTATTAAAGAGACATATCATTGTTTTTCGACATCCACGCGAACGAAGTCGCAGTCATAGCTAGTTTGTAATAAACGCTTTAATGCTAAATGATTATCGAATTTACAATTCGACTAAAGCTACCTTGGGCTCCACTGAACTGACTGTCCGGCGCGTTACTGATTCCCTCTAATCACAGCCCGACCAATAAGCGATTTATGACAGTTAAATCCATTGTACTTGCTTTCTGGAAAATCATGATAAACTATCCCTGCGAATAACGTCGCTTTCACAACTCTGACAGACTAAAGGTAAAACGCGAACTGACGTATTTGCTAAATCCTTTGTGAAAATGAATCTTGGCATAGAGCCGAGACTATTTTTGGTGGAAAAATAACATTTTGTTACATCACATCCACTTAGATTTCATTTAATAAAGGAAAATAAAGTTCCACAAGACGATGTAGAATATATTTAAAATGTGTGGTTAAAAAAAGCAAAGTAGAGTGTGCAATTTCACAAAGAGCTGCAAAGTTCAACGGTCCTCTGCAGCTCGGTGGATCTGCCACCCTCGGGCGTCTTATAATATTCTCAAAGAAATTTGTAAAGTGAAACTGCAACACTGACGGAACCCTTCGAGCAATTTCAGTACATATTCCCCAACACATGAAGTCTCGGAAGTAGATACTGTTGGCCGTGAAAACATTGTTTCTTGGTTTTGCTTATTTGTTTACTTAGATTTATACTCGGCAAAGAGGTACGTAGCTCTAAAGGCTCACTTAACAATCTCCAAAACATCGACGCGTGTTTTAATAGGTGTCTGAAACCATAATAATTTCCCCACAAGCTCATCAACCTGCTTAAAAATGATGTGGGCGCGTAACAAAGGATGTAAACCGTGTCAACTTTGTTCCCTCTAGAGATAAGGCACTTAAAACGGTGTAGACGAACAAAGTTTATAAAAGCCGAGTTCATAAGGCGGCTTTATTAGACAATTTCCAGGTGTGGAGCAGCTGACGTCTCAAATATTAATTTCTGATGGATCTCGCCCAAATCCCGTCTGATCCCGAATTTTAATGATCGTTTGTCACACCCCAACGGTTTTCATCGGTTGTTACATTCGTATTCAGTTCATAATTGATGCTGGAGATTAGTACGAGTGTGATTCCAACTATACGAATAACTCGTTTAAACTAACCATTCTCATTATTCATTCAGATACCTCGACGATTACTTTGTTCAACTGAAGCAATTTTGTCCCTCGATGATAAGCTGCGAAGTAGGTACTTTGCCAACTTTGGGGATGAATCGTCCTCGTAATTTTGTTATGAGTTATGAGTAGTGTTTGTCATTGTCAGTCGATACTTTATAGATCACTTACTGGAACTATGTCACAGTTTGATAAACGGTTCTTGAACTATAGACTGGGAAAGTATGCGTTATTATGAGATGTTTGACCTGAATTCAATTCGTTTATGGAACTGTTCAATATAGGTAAATAAACTTTAAAAGGAAGTTTGTATATCTTGCTAACGACTCGGTAGTGTTTATCTCTGAATCAGTTTCTGTGTATCTAAGGGCTTTGCGACCCAGATAAAAGGGTCGACACAAAGGTGTCCCGCTAAGCAGATTGGAGGTTACGTGACGGGACAGCCAAGTGGTGTAGGGAGCGCTAATCATCACCACCGGGTGGCCTTACAAGCTGTTCGGTTTTCGACTTTACGATCATTGCTTACACTATATTGTCGGGTTGATTATACCCGCGATGATGGAGAATACTAATCTGAGATAATCCATAATTGAGCCTGTCGCTGTCTTCTTCTGAACATTAAACATAAGCATTTGAGGTGAACTTGATTTTTTTTATGTAAAGATATTCTTTACATTATACTCTCTTACTTAAGTACTTGAATGAAATGAAAATTTAATGCAGAAAATGAGAGTATTAAAAACAAAGCAATTACAAAGACATGGACGCAAACCACATGTTCCGAAATTACATACCTACAGAACTAAAATAAATGAAAAATATTTAACACTGATGTTTTTAATTTTAAGCCCGTATATAATTCACTAAACGTCCAAAACTTTGCAACGTTATTCAATAACTTGTAAAGCAAATTTAGAATAGGTAAGCCTATGTAGACAGCGAAGATATTAAAATTTTGTTTTCCAACGCAAACAATCTGACACGGGACCCTCGTCATCTGCGGTCTCATGTGCACACCCCGACACCCAGTTAAATGTAGCTCCAACATAAATGTTATTCTCTTACTAATTTTACCAACAACGAACCCTATACTTTAGACCATAACTACACGAAACCGTATTCGAAACTCCAACACACTGATAGCTGACAAGTCTGCAAACAAAATAATTTAAAGCATCTGAATACATTAAAATAGAAAACGAATTTGATTCAACGCCAGATTAGAAAGCTGTAGAAGACTATGTAGTCAGTACAACAAAAGTAAGCGTCTTAAATGAATAAAAAGCGCTTTCTACAAATTCACAGAGATTTACATTTCAATTAGGAGAGAAACCTCTCAAAACAGCACTTAAGTCACGCCTTTTAAAGTGAATTTTGTGACCAAAGAGCACACTTGTGGAAAATCGTAATACCTAACGTTAATATATTATGCTAAAACGGTTTAATAAGTTGCGCGTGATACGGCGGTAAGCGAGAGTACGCCGTACGTACAGAAGGGATACTGGAGAGTCACTCAAGTTCCGTTTACGTTGCTAAAGAGAGCAAGGGTCTCCTTATAAAACAGTTTCATGAATATTTATACAGATTTAAGGATAGTGTAGTGCCGTTGTGTAAATAATTGCGGTCGCGTAGGGTCTTGAATTTAAATTGCTTTCGATTGCTCTTTGTTCAAAGATTGTGGAGTGTTGTGAAATAACAATCACTTTCAAGAGATGCGAAGCCGTCATGGGTACACTTAACTTCTCTTATTACAGTACAAAGGTAAGAGGTTGGCTTTGGGATTGATATTAACTTATTATTAATCTTGGTTAGCTCGAGGCGACCCTTATAATCCACGGATTGTGCAAATATTTTTATTATTCATTCCCTTCCGAACATACTAAGCCTTAATATAACACCTTACTCTGTTCCTGGGGTGTTAAAGATAGACGTTTCGCTGAAATTTGTTTCATCATTTTGATGAAAGAAAAGTAAAGTTGCACGATACTTTTTTTGTAATGGAAAGAGCTACTAGGAAACCATGTAAAGCAGCTGAACCATCCTAAAAACTAGAGTCATCTGCAAACAACAAATATTTTCCTTTGATTTTCTGCTGGCAAATATAATTACTTACAAACCTTGTAGAAACAGGAAAACAAAGTTTGAGGCATTTAAGTATAAACGAGGGTACCGAGGCTTTTACGTGAACTCGCGACAAATATAATTAAGTAACTGAGAAATTAATAATTCCTTATTTTGAAGAGACCGATTAATTAATCTACAAGAAGTTATGGTTACAACATAGGCTGAAGTTCGAGTATTTCTGTTTTCATGTCAATTTGAAATAAACTTGGAATTAATTAGATACTTGGTGGTCTGATTTTCTTGAACTTCCAAATAAACCTCTATTTGTTTTTGTTGTAACAATTCATAATCTGTGTATTCTTTTGTTTGTTTTGAAGCTTTTATTACAACGTATTGCTTGGTGAGGAGTAACGGCTTTACGTGCTTTCCGAGGCACGGAGGGGTGTCTGTATGTAAAGATGGTCACCTATCCACGGACCGACCGAGGCAAGCGTAGCTTAACCTGATCGATCGACCTGTGCGGCTGTTCTTACTTAGCTACGAGCCCCTCAAGTGCATGTATATTAACTAATTGTAAGATCAACCTCTTGCAAGAGATGGCCTCTCATAATGACGTCAACACCTAATTAACAAAGTAACATACGACTACACAGAATATTTTCCAATGTAACAACCGAAATACCATTGAATTGCCTATTTGTTAGAATATCATCAGACACTCCATCCTATTAACTTAGAACACTAATGAAAACACAATTCACTACCAAAACATTAAATTTACTGTCTTAAGATGACTGTTTTGACAAGTGGAGGCATCGCAAAGCCGATCTGAAGTTCTGAACAGTATCGTGGCGCTGCGTCGTAGGATTAGGGTGGACGGCTCGCGTGCAGGACATCCTACTTATCTTGTTACCCGCCTGTCCTTGTCACGACATGTCCCAGCGAAGGCTAGCTAAATGCCAAGCTTTGTTTGCCATTGTTCTGTTGACAAAATAGACGTTAGTTGGCTGCTTCGGCTATATTTCGGTGGAGGGAAAAAATTGCGTACGGCGGGAACGAGGTTTGACGTATGGGCTTTTTTAAAAGGGTTTTTTTAGATATTCATTGAGATTTATGGTGTGACTCGGTTAGAATGATTTTAGCACGGATATCGAGATTTTAGTTATTCGCTATGCAGATTGACAGAATAATTTATACTTTGTGGTTGCTTGGATTTGATTAGTAGCGTAATAAATAATGAAACGTTTTAGCATATCTGTGTAAAACACAACAGACTTTAACTTTCGCCTCGAATTCTTTGTATTTGGATTACAAATCCAAGTATGCAAAGAAGTTGCAAACTTTCACAAAGTTAAAATTTGATTACGAACTTTTCCTTCGTTATTTTTATCGTATTTCCCAATTTTCTAAAGTCTTACATTATTCTTGAAAATTGAAGTCTATCTATTTATATTCATTAAAGAAGTTTAAAGTAAAGGTCCATTAAGGGATTGTTAGCCTTTCATCACCAGACTTTCATAATAAATTAGCAATCAGTTTAAACTATAAAAGAAGAAAAGAAAAATCTATGGAGTGCAGTTCTATGAATAGTTAGAGTTTAATGTGCGAAGGAGAACTTGTACAACAAAGTCCGCGTAGTTTTAAAGTGTAACAGAAAGCTTGAACTCAGAAAAACTATAAAAAAAGTAATAAAACTAAGGAGTGCGAGATTTTTCGCACAAATTGTAGCGAGTGTCAAGTTTGTTCGCGCATCAGATGGGTTTAGGGCTGTACCTACTTACTTTTGCGTTGAGCATGTCTACCTTATTGACATGTATTTGTTATTATGCAAATTGCTATTTATTTCGCGAATAAATTCAATATTTTTTTAGCGGCCTAACTCATTTTCTTATAACTGGTTCGTTCAAAACGCGCGCACCTTTACAAAGTAAATAGAGTCAGTTATTGCTATAGGAGGGATGTCGTAACTAAGATTGACTAATCCTTAGACGGTACCACGGACGGGATCGTCGTCGTCGTCGATCGTTCCGGGATCTCCACGAGAGCGCACCAATGCATCTTATGTGCAACGCCTTTGACATGTTCCGGGGCTAATAAAGTCTCTTCCTGAAATACCGTTGTGGTGCACCCTACGCTGAACACTTAACTACGCTACACTACACTACTACTAATGGCTAATTAACATACCATCACGCCTGTATTCAGGTAACCGAAGGGGTAGGCAAGAAGTGTTGTTCAGCAAACGCACATTTTACCAGACAAGTTTAAGTATTATGCAATAATAGGCAAGCCTTATAAGTTTAATTGGACACTACTCCAGAATCCGGGCTACTAATTCTTAGTTGAAAAATCCAATGAAACTTTACCCAAGCCTGGGATTGAACCTAGGACCCTACGCGCAGCAATCGCCGTTGCGAGCCCTAGACTTACAAGGCAGTGCATTAATTATTTATATATCAATTAACTATTATTGAATTAACAGTAAACAGAATGGATAATGAGCACCCTGTCACACGCTATATCTCTGGCAGCTGTCAAATCCACGAATTTGCGCAAGAGACACATCTAATATCAGATATTAATCTTGACTGAGAACTTTGACTGACTATATAAACATATGTATATACATGTAGGTATATACGTGCTGATTATTTTGCAGTAATGAGCAATCCAATCAGACATGGTGTTGCCACTCAAAGCCGTGTTCAACCATAGTATTGTAAGCTCAAATACATACGGGAATCGTTATAGGTAATATTATGATCTTTAGTATCACTATGCATTATGAATTTATATTATAATACAGCTGACCCGACAGACCGTTGTCCTGTCCAAATTTCTATCAATAGAAAAAACACTTTCCAGTTTTTCTCGAATTTTCTAATATTCAGGGAAACTTTTCCATTTTTTCTTGCTCTAAAAACCTTATTCGTACAAAGTAGTACAAAGATTTAAAAATATTAATCAAATCGGTCCAGCCGTTCTCAAGTAGTCCTAAACAGTCTAACTTGTTGACTGGTAATACCGAATTTGTTTATTGTTTCAGCTACCATTGTTTTAGGACCCCTACTAACTCGTACTGTAATGGAAGCGACTTGAAGAAATAATAATAATTCTTCTTAATTTGGATTAATACAATAATTGAGTAATATCAAAGATCCCAACACAACTTGGTCGTCCGACACCTTGACTACGAGTGGCAACAAATCTGGAGCACGGGCGAGCAGAGTTCGAAACGAGCATGTTATACGATTTTAGAACACGGTGTAACGTAACATGCTCGCTGCGAATGGTACATTAGGGCCCGTAACACCGGTCAGTACCCACCTTCATGCTCGCACTGTTGGGACTCAGGACTTTCTTTTTGAGTGACCGAAATCAACCACGCGGATGGTACGAGTTGGTGGATGTTGTATCTTAAATATGGATAAAAAATAATGAATGTTAGATTCATCCAAAAAAAAATCATAATGAAACCAAACAAAAAAGAAAGAAGAAAGAAAACACGTTTATTTTCGGTTAACATGACGCAAAGGAAGAACACAAATACAAAAAAGAACAAGTTGGGGGAAAATATGCGCACATCCACGTAGAACGGGAAAAAATGGTTGCAATGGCTGGCAAATATGGTTTAATTATACTAATGGCTATGGCTTCGTTAAACCAGGATAAACTTATCAGTAGCAAAAGCAGGGCTTCCTAGCTGGAACTTATTAACTGGTTTCCGTCTTAACTCGAGACCGCTCGTGGATTAATCTAGGATGCAATCAAATCACTTCCATGTTTTGCTTCTACCGTATTGAGATTTAAGATTAAACTATTATATAGCCTAGGCAAAACTTTCTAAAGATGAAGTCGGTGTTTGATAGAATATATACTTTGGGAGAGACAGTTTTTGTTCAAACAAAGGGAAGTTGACAAGAAATCCGGACAATTCTAGTAAGTAATAAAGATAAAATTCGCAAAACACGTATTCGTTTGTATAAAACTGATAGGTCTCTAGAACGCATTCTCTCGACGGCCGGACTGTAATTATCAGACTACGTCTTGAACGAAATGAGCAAAGCAGGCAATTCTCGTAATTTTAAGAACGGTCACAGTCTGATCTCGGTCTCAATTTGTCAAAAATACCCCTAATTTCCCTACATATTTGACAAGTTGTTGACATTGGTTGTCGCTGAGATGAGATTACGACAAGATTTTGAACGTTTTAAATTACAGGAATTGGCCTTCTGAACTCTGAAAAACCATAACACATTTTGATTTCGCTTTCGAAAACCACGCAAATTGTACATAGGTACCAAATGGTATATCTATGTATTTTTGTTCCATTTCCTGTATTAATGAAACACGTTTCAATAAATAATTCCGAATTAACAATCTATTGATAATAATTATGACATAATTAATACATAACATGCTCAATACAATGTACGCCACAAAATATTTGTTATGTTAAACTGGAAGTGCAAAATCAGGATAAAATAATACAGGGTTATTTTAATTGGCCAGCTTAACTCTGCAGACGCGATGGGTATCGATGTCTAAACATGATAAAACATAAAAAGTAATTTTAATAAAAAATTAAATCGACTTCAAAAGGAAATTCACTCAAAATTATGAAATAACTTTAATTAGGGAAGTCGGTCTCTTGGGATCTGTATTTTAGTTTTAGTTTTTTGCCACCGACTTCCGAAGTTAGTTATTTCATAATTTTGAATTAATTTCTTTTTGAAGTCGATTTAATTTTTTTTATTACTTTTTTTATTCCGTAATTTTTAGTTTTAAGTAAAAACTGGAACATTTGTTTGTAATAAGTAAATAATAGTTTTGTTGTTAATATTGCACTAGAATTTGAACAAAGTTTTCCAGAGACATAATTGTAAACAAATGCCTACATTTACATTTGCATAAACACAATATGGGAATAGTAATTCAACTATCTTGTAGATCGTACCGCAGCGGATGCTATCGAGCACGGGAAATGGCATGCCATGTAACCGAATACGACGGTGACATATCTAACATGTATCGGCTGCATACGACATTCTCTAAGTGCTTGGCCAGACTAGCAGCGCGGGGCGGGAAGCGGCGCGGGTGCGGGAACGCGCGCGGTCTGCCTGTCTGCAGTGGAGCGCGGCTGCGTTCTGCGTGTTGTCGTATCCAGTCTTTGTGTGGATGAAGAAGACTTATTTTTACTAGAAAAAAGCTCGAACTAGTTTGAGAACCCCGGTCCTCACGCGGGCCGCCCGCGCACCCACTGCGGCCACTTGTATGATCGAGCTATGGCGTGAATTGCCCGCACGCATCTCGCGCGCTCCCCGCGTCGAGCAGCCCGCGCCGCTCACCGCGCCCGCGTACCCACAGCTATGGACACTCAAATGAAATTCTTATGTTTGAGCACGCCGTGCCGCGCCCGCTCTCGCCCGCGCTGCCAGTCTGGCCAAGCACTTCGTTTCGAGAACATATTTCTGTATAAAGGTCAGTTTAACATTGAAACAATTTAAATTACTTTCATGTCTGGAAAATAATAATGGGATGACATTTGGCCTTACCCAGTGCCTACGTATCCTGAGGCTAATTAAGCAGTTTCGATGGATTAGAAAGTTGTTACCGGAACTGTAAAAGTTTACTGACAGTTTTGGGACGATGCATAGAAATGTAAAAAACGATGGAATTAGATTGAATCGAAGAATAGGGATTGAGCGCTAAGAAAATAGAACAACAAACAGTTTACTCAGTAACGTTTTAAGCCAATAATATTTTTTTTTGTAAGAGCAACTCTTTTGTAAGAATATCTGCCTAGCCTTATCCCAACTATGTTGTGGTCGGTTTCCAGTCTAGCCGGTTGCATTTGAATACCAGTACTTGAGCGACTGCCTATCTGACCTCCACAACCCAGTTACTGGGTAACACGATACCCCTTGGTGAGACTGGGCGTCTGACTCCCCGTAACGACTGTATCAAAGATATACGACCAACGGTTTAACGTGCTTTCCGAGACACGGAGGAGTCTCGATATGTAATGGATTGTCACCCATCCATGATCCAACCGCGGCAAGAAGAGCTTAATCTTTGATCGACCCGTGCAACTGTTATTATTCAGCCACGAGCCCCTCTGTAACAATATGATGCAATACCAAAATGATGACTGAAAATAAATTGTTAGCCTTCGACTTCTGCATTTCTTACATTGAAAACATAAGAATGGGCATGGAACTCAAATAAAAATCAAGATGAAAAGAATGAGGAAACTTTAAGCTCGTCAAATAAAACGATTACCTATTTGAAACTGCAATCACAATCTTCAATACCGACGTGCTTTTTTTTTGTGGATGGGAAATCATCAAATGACTTCTCCCGCTCTGGGTGGAGCGGAAGGGAGTGTCAGACTCTTACTGACTAAAACCCACCCGTGTTCCTTCCTTAGCCCTTTATGTTCCGGGGTAGCGGTAACCCTTTCGGACAATCCCGCTACAATACCGACGTACTCAGGTTGAGAAACGTTTGAAAATGGGTGACGATAAAGTAGTACATACCTATGTACCTATAGTTTTAGCATAATAAGCCTATAATGTTCCCACTGCTGGGACACAGGCCTCCTCTCCGCTAGAGGGAGTGGGCCATGCGAGCCCCGTGCGGGTTGGTGGATGTCACGTCTTTGAATTTTTGGTTCTAGGACAAGCCGGTTTCCTCACGATGTTTTCCTTCACCGTTTTGAGAGCAGTGGTGATGAAATAATTTACACAAAGTAAAGCGCCTGTCTGGGTTCAAACTCTATGACCTACAACTCTGTAAGTCGCGACCGTTACCACTGTGCCACCACTGCTCTCTAACTACCTACTTATTGATTAGCATTTTACTAAAGAGAAGCTATGAATGCGTTCATTACAGGCAGCTTCAAGAACATAAAGGAGGATCCTTCATATTTCAACAGTCTGTTGCAAAATAGGAAACTTTGAATGGGAAAGTTACAAAATGCGGAACTTTTGACTGAACTCTGACATTTTAGTTACTTTTTCGTTTACAAAGTAGCACAGCCATGAAGTATCTAGTACTAACTGATTACACTGAAGTTCGAGTATATGTCATTTGAGTATTTGAAATAGACTACGTAAAATGTTTTTTTTTTATCTTTTCTAAGGCTTTCATTACGATAGCACGCAAGCATCGGTTAAATATTATGTATGACATTAATTTAAAAGTAAAACAAATGAATCTCAAAGTCAAGATTAAGGCTAGGCGCAAAAGAGACACCGGTAGCCCAGCGACAAGCAGATCACATGCGTTTTCATTAGTTTTGTATGGATTTGTCAAACACGTGTGGCCGGTGGCGCCCACCCGCTACAGCAGTGCTACCCTAAATCTACGTAGTTCGCAGGCAATTAATAATAGTCAACGGGAAAATAGAATACCTACACTTTTTAGTTTTAGCGGTAAAACGTATGTTTGGGAGAAAGGAACAAAGCTAGTCAGGGAAAATAATCAAATTGATTTGAAATGGAAAAAAAACTTTTTTACAAAAAAAACAACCGACTTCAAAAAAAACTACAAAGTGATAAATAACTTTAATTTCGGAAGTCGGTGTCGTTGGTTCCGCATTTTCGTTTTTTGACACCATTTTGGTTAGGACAAGAAATAGTTATGAAAAGGTCAAAGAAAATTGAAATATCAACAGGAAGTATGTACAGTCAACAAAAGAGTTAAGTATGCAGGATCGTTGGGTATAGTTGAAGTTTAGTAAGAAACCGATGGATGTTCTCGAATAAAATTTAATTTTATTAATAGAAAACAAACAGCTCTTTTATCAAATTAAATTTCAGTTGACAACATCCATCGGTTTCTTACTAAACTTCAACTATATCCGACGATCCTGCATACTTATCTCTTTTGTTGACTGTACCTATTTGATAATAACACACACATAACATAATCAGCCTATAATGTTCCCACTGCTGGGACACAGGCCTCCTCTCGGTGAGAGGGGGTGGACCGTAATCCACCACGCGGGCCCAGTGCGGGTTGGTAGATACCACATGTCTTCGAATTTTTAGTTCTAGAACATGCGGGTTTTCTCACGATGTTTTTCTTCACCGTTTTGAGAGCAGTGGTGATGAAATAATTTACACAAAGTAAAGCGCCTGTCAGGGTTTGAACCTATGACCTATATCTTGTATGTCGCGGCCGTTACCACTGAGCCACCACAGCCCTATGAATTACATTAATTTTTAATCTGTATGATCTTTTGTTAGATAAGGCATCTAGGACTAAATTGTTAGTATCATCCGATAATTACTACATAACTATGTCAAACTAATCTCCAACTGGAGATCGTTTATTTAAAATAGCACGCCCCACCACTGCTTGTTGCATAGGTACATAATCAGCCTAGGCCAGGAAATGAGACTCCAACTTACTTTTTATGATGGATTCAATATAACTATAACCTTTAAGGTACAGTCAACAAAAGAGATAAGTATGCAGGACCGTCGGATATAGTTGAAATTTATTAAGAAACCGAAGGTTGTCGTCGGCTGAAATTGAATTTCATAAATGAGCTGTTTGTTTTCTATTAATAAAATTAAATTTTATTCGAGAACATCCATCGGTTTCTTAATAAACTTCAACTATATCCGATGATCCTGTATACTTATCTCTTTTGTTGACTGTACATACCCCTACTGCCCCATTTCAAAGATCCATCCTGTATCACATGAACTAGAAAAGCTGAAATGTTATAGTTCTTTACCCAGTAGGTAGGTACTCTAACAGCCTAAAACAATTAAAAATTAAACGTCGTAAAAGTAACCTTGTTCATTACGTAATTTGGTCAATAGAGGCTAACAAGGGCTTTATGGTGCTCCTATGGTACTCCACACACCATGCGTACTTCACTTTACTTCATAATACCTTTATTATTATAGGAGCTATTATCGAATAATATCAGCAGTCTAAAAACTACAGGCTACATAAATGACCAAAATATTGCCATAATCGGTACATACCTTCGTTTGCCTGTTTTTCACCCACAGAATGACGCAGACAATGATATAAGTAAAAATAGGTAGATAGGTTACACACGTTACGCAAGTGGTACATACCAGCACATCAAGCTACCCGGAACTGTAAATTTTTCCCAATCAACATTGAACCTTATGCTTTAGAGATAAAGTTGAAAATCTATTAAAGAAATTTGACAGATTGTAGTAGCTTAATGTGCTGGCGTCTGTACATCAAAACTTGGCTAAATAGCCTAGTTACGTACCGTCTTTCTCTTTTTCGCTCCCGATAATTACAACATACTACTTCCACGTCTAATATTTTGATATTGTGCTGTTTTTTACTTATAATATCATTCATCATTTCAGCCGAAAGACGTCCACTGCTGGACATAATAGGCCTCCCCTTAGCACCGCCACTTCAACTAGTTTGCGCTTCTCGCATCCAGTGGATTCCAGCTGCCTCTACCAGGTCATCGGTCCACCTTGCGGGAGGCCTTCCAACGCTACGTCCTACTTCCTATCCTACTAATATTATAAACGCGAAAGTTTGTGAGGATGGATGGATGTTTGTTACTCTTTCACGCAAAAACTACTGAACGGATTTGGATGAAATTTGGCACACAGATAGTTCATAACCAGGATTAACGCATCGGATACTCTTCATCTCGATATTCACACGGGATTGAAACTTATCCGTTTGAAACCGCGGGGCGCTGCTAGTCTTACACAATAACATAGGATGTACTCCATTATTTTCCGGTACTAACCGAACATTATAAACTTCAAAGAATCTTAAAGCAATACCGACTATCAATATACACACCGCTAAACAATTTTAATTCGCATCTTACCACAATAACTTTAGTTTTAATTACACAGTTTCACATTACAGAGTGTATCACAATGTGCTTGCATATTTCATTCATGTAAAGGCTCACTGACACCGCTCCGCGTTTTGCTGTCAGCGGAACATTATTCATACTTAATGAAAAAATGTCACCGACAGGGATACAGTAGTGAGGAAACATGCATGGATTTGCTACAGCGTGCAAACATTATTCCTATGATCTAGGAATAGAGGAACTAGAAGCACTATCATGTGAAATTGCTGCGAGGAAAACTTTGGAGCTGTCGTTGGGAAGGTCTTGAATTCTTGATTCAACTTTTCTTGAGCGCTTTGATTATTAAATGTATAAATGCTTTCTTTCTTCTGGCGCTAATTGCAGGTCTATTTGTGTCGAATGTGAAGCTTGCTTTAAGATATTTTTAGGGTTCCGGACCTCAAAAGGAAAAACGGAAACCTTATAAGATCACTTCGTTGTCCGTCTGTCTGTCCATCTGTCAATACCCTTTCTCTCAGGAACGCGTGGAGTTATCAAGTTGAAATAAATATCAAATACTCAGGGCTATAATCCCTTGAAGCAGAGACAAATCAAACTTCTAAGTCAACGCAATCAAAAGATACGGGTTTTTATGTTCCGGAATCAAAACCTATAGGGTAGGTACTTATTATTCATAAGAAAAAATACATTAATCCATGTTTTTTTTTTAATAATAGGAAGAGTGGCACTTCAACAAACTTGGCTTAAAAATATAAATTATGTAAATGCAATTTATTTCTGCAAAAACAAACTTTTACTGTAAACTTTAGAGAGCATTATTAACTATTAGAGAGCATTCGTCCGTTCGTAATTTGTTTGAGCTGATTAACTTAAATAAATCTTTTATTTTAGCTAGCTAGTGGATTTGATTATTTAGTTTTTAGTCTCCATGATACACGATATAGTAAGAATGAAATGGATAGGTAGAAAGTAGGTAGGTACTGTGAGCTTTATGCGAGCTCACGGTACCAGGCTGACTAAATTAAACGAAGGTATGTCGAATAATTATTCATATAAACGTTTAATACATTTTTCCCTAATATAACTTCGCTTGTTAGCTAAGCTGACTCCTTCTGTTATTTCTTGTATTCTAAATGCAAATCAATATTTGTCTCGTATTTGTGCCATCTATTATGTATCACCATATCAAACGGCCATTTTCCTTAATTTAAAACGTTCAAAATGACGTTCCAAATGCTGTCGCAGCCCCATCTCGACGACAAACAAATTTCTAGAAGTTGTCAAAAATGCAGGGAAATTAGAGATATTTTTGGCTGATTGAGACTGAGATAAATCTGTGAAAGTTCTTAAAATTACGAGAATTGCCGCTCAGGTTATTATAGCCTCTACAGTGATACTTCTCTCACAATGTTTTTGGGAACACTACCAATAAGAATACGTACCTACGTACCTACGTACGTAATGTTCACACAAAAATCATCATCATCTGCCTAGCCTTTTCCCAACTGTGTTGGGGTCGGCTTCCAGTCTAACCGGATGCAGCTGAATACCAGTATTTTACATGGAGCGACTGCCTATCGGACCTCCACAACCCAGTTACTGGGTAATACGATACCCCTTGGTAAGACTGGTTGTCAGACTTTCGGGCTTCTGACGACCCGTAACGACTGTCAAAGATCCACGAATGACAGCCGGGACCAACGGCTTAACGAGGCACGGAGGGGTCTCGGTATGTAAAGATGGTCACCCATCCACAGACCAACCGCGGCAAGCGTAGCTTAACCTGATCGATCGACCTGTGCGGCTGTTATTATTTAGCCACGGGCCCCTCAATGTTCACAAAAAAATAAGTATAAAATAACAAAACTGTTCAGACACAATCTAATAACAAACAACTTGAACCTCCCAAGCCAAGAATTTAGTATTCAAAACTAGTTAGAAGTGACCAAACAAAAATAATCATAAAAACTGCTATAAAAATAAAAATTCTTTCACACCAGCCGCATCGAATAAACAAGGCAATAAAATAAAACTTAATAGGAAAGAGAAGCTGAAAATTTGTTCCGCTCAAAAAGCAGGTCGGTGTAAAGTGTTCGACGATGACTACTCGGTAAGCTAAGCTTCTTTAAAACGGCTAAGGCGATGCAACCGAACGTGCTTGTTGCTCTGCGCCGCGCCTTAGGGCACTTCCACACAATATCCTCTATTTTTATCTTGTTTGCTCTTTAGCGAGGCAATAAAGAGGGTAAGAATGTGTGATAGAACGCGTTATAATGAGGAAAGCGATTCTTGTATGCTGTGCACGTTTGGCTATAGAAATTGTGGTGGGTTTTGAAATTTAATATGAGGAGAGTGCTTGGTTCAGTTAGTCTTTGAAAAAAGGGCTTGTCGGAAAAAGTAAGGTACCTACAGTGTTTTATGGCGCTGAAAAAGTTCGTTTGAAATTACACTTTACTGATTTTTAGGGTTCCTTACGTCCGAATGAAAAACGGAACCCATATAAGATCACTTGTGTGTCTTTCTGTATGTATGTCCGTCTGTCTCAGTCAATTTACTCCGAATCCAATGGACCGATTGAATTGAAATTTTTCCTACATGAAGTGTATTGACACCGATATCCGTGATTGACACCAATAGTGGAAAATATGTATCATTTTTGTAACTTTTTCGTCGTTTTGCTAACAATTAAGCAATATGGAAAGAAGTACATTAAGCATTAAGCAGTTTTCTATCAAATCCGCTTCCTAAAGAAACACCTAATCTTCTAGATTTTCTCGGAATCTCAACGAAGTTTCTTCGTCGTGGCCATAAAACGTATTCAACGATTAGCCCACCCGTACTTATTTCGGTTCATGTAATCGGAACATGAAATAAACTCTGTATTCCCCGCGCATTTAGTACAGATGTAGCATTTCACGAACGCTTCAACAGTAATGATTAATGATTGAATTACAATCAGGACCCCACTTTCAGCGACACGCATGACGTGCCTGCCCTAATTCAGAATTCAATCTTCGGCAGAGGGCACCACCAGCCGGCAAACAGCTGGTGCGGCTAACAATCGAATGCGAGATATCGCGAGCTCGTTACGAGAATCGATTATATTCGTGTTTTGATAGATCGATTTCGCATGTGGTAAAGCGCAGTACAAATAGAGCGTGAAACACTAATCGGTAACGTCCTATTGATAGTAGTTTCTAGGCAAGTGTAATTTACAGTTTATGATTAGAGCGCGTGAATGCTAGTAAAGTTTATTCAGAAATTAAGGCATTTCTAAGTGTTTCTCCAGTTTGATTCAAAATAACAATCCACAAATTATTGTTGTTAGTAATATTATGGGCAGCTGTTAAATCACCGCAAAGCAAAATTCAGTCTTCTGAGGTGCCAAAATCATCAAAACAACTTATCGTTAATTGACGAGATAACTCAGAAGTCGGTCAATGCGGATGTCATGATATTATCAGTTCCGATAGCTGAGAATTTAAATAAAATTATATATCTGGATAGCATGTGTCAGCTTCCTTATAAAGTTGACCGCGAAGATGTTAAATAAAGAAGATTAAAAACTGTGGAATAGTGTTCAATTAATTATAATTTTTAACGAACTTAATTATTGGATTCGTACCTAGATGATATTTTCATTTCTGGGTGATACCTACTTTTTTTTTGGATATCCATGTTTATCACCAATATTATAACATTCAAGAACTTACCGCTTATGAACCATCTTTATTTGATTACTGCAGAAATATACCCATTAAATTTTACGACTCCAACACTACATGTATGGAACTCGTAGTTACTGTTGTTGTATCTATTCTACTGCAATCGAATAAGACGGTTCGAGCTCGGAATGAATGCCCGGGGACGTCACTAGCGGCAGTGAAACATATGTACCCAGTGTGGATCTTTGCATTTCGCTTTTATTTATCCTTTGTCAACGTTTCTGCTAACTTCGGCTCTTGACACGAATGTTTTGGTAAAGAGTGTGAACCGTGTTCTGTTGGCTCGAAATATTTGCACGGCGACATGTTTTTGAAGTTTGAATAAAAGTTTTGGTACTTTGGTTGAAGGATTTATTTGTAGTTGGGTTCTTTGAAGTCTTTGCTCTGCATTCTGTGTTTGATAGGTTGTGGTATGAAAGTACCTGTTCCTACTTGAAAAAAAAAATGAAAAAGATATGCATAAAATGGCACAACAGTGCCCTAGGTACTTAATTGGTAGGCACAAGAAAAGAGAGGTCTATGTCCAGCAGTGGCTGAAGTCGGGCTATGGATGATGAATGATCGAATAGGTAATTGCGTATAAATAATAAATGAGAGGATTACGCGAATGTCCAACTTTCCAAGTCTACATCAGATATTGATTCATTGTCTAGACTGTTGACTGTCTCCTAAACTTTAACGAACGTATTAGTTTATTTACATAAAATTATACATTTACGTTTAAAGCGATAACTTGTTATTATGGACTTCGTAAACCTATAACATACAATTAATATTAAACTAATAACTATCGGAAGGTCAATGACATGTCGGATTATCACATCGTATGTGGGGTGTAGGATATTTGATTCAGTATCAACAATGTTCTAGTCTGGAGTAAGCTATTGTAGGCCGACGTCAAAACCCATCTCCTGCGATAGACACTGTATTGTGTTGCTCAGTCACTGTTTCCTATTACAACTTTGTAAATGCGTATCGAGGTAATTTAAGGGGCTTACAGGACCTAAATGCAAAATAACGCAAGTTTTAGAAACAATAAAATTATATGATCGACTACAGTAAACAAAATCAGAAAAATATACGATATTCTTCAGGATATATGCTTATGATACGTGTGTTGAAAACGTAATACAACTAATTCGATATGATAGAATAAAATCATGAAGATACCTCTAAAAACTTTATTTTTACAATAAAAACCGTACATACATACAATCATTATGTTTTTTATGGTGGTGGTGGTTTGGTGGTTTTGGTGGTTTTTATGGTGATTGGTATGGTTTTTTTATGGTTTTAACACTACACTAAAGCACTAGTGTTTTAATTTTTTAGTCCAAACTATAGATTTCTTGTAAATAGATAATTGCTTCATATTTTGCAATAAATTACCAGCGTTGTGTCATCACGCTATCACGCTTCTCTTTCTTTTCTATGCAGTCCGACAGTGACCGCGCTTTAGGTCATGTAGTCCCCTTAATCCCATAACCAAATAAAAACATAATAAAACTCTTGTCACGGAGTCGCGTGATAGTAAGTAGTGGGCGTGACCAATAAAATGGCAGAACATAAGCAATTCAAGAAAGTCAACACGAGACGCCGAATCTCTGCGTAGTTAATGGACGAGTTAACCTAATAGCCAAAAGCACTCAATGCTTACAAAGTCGCGTCGGCCGCTTTATGGTCCCACTAACTGTTAATTTCCTACATTTCGTTAAAGAAAATTCCTCTCCAAGGAAAATATTAGCCTCACTCTGTATAAGCATTGTTTCGTTTACGCTATATTCCATTTTCATTGTTCGATAGTTGCTTTGTAAGGGTGCCGCGTATTTAATAAGAGGTTTCTAAGCTTTTATTGTTGCTTGTCGGAGGCGTTGCTAACGTTTATTGGAGTAGCTGCGCTACCTTTTACGCGAGAAATATTAAGCGCAAAAGATACAGTTAAGTGGTCTCACCTCCGAGAAATAAATCCAGTACATATTTAATAAAAAAGGATAAAAAGCGTGCGGCTTACAAGCGTGCTCCTTTGCTCCAAAAAATCTATTTTTTGCAATTTCTTAACACGACTAACCTCGTCCTAAATCCAGAGTTAGGTGAATTGCTTAAATGTTTTTATTGACAACGAATTGGAAATTGTATTTTTTAGGTTAACAACACGCCATCTGTTCGATATATTGGCTAACCTTGGTCCCTATTCGAGAGGCGGAAAATCGAGGCTGGAGCAACAGCCACCGTGGCGTTGTGTCGGAAAATCGGAAAATCCCCCCAATCCGCTTCGGGCGTGACACTCACTACCGAGAGCACCTCTGTCGATGTTAAGCCTTTCTGGATTTAGAGCATATTCGGCTCCAGAAATTGCTTTTGATGCGTTTTTATTTAACAAAATAGAAAAACAAACCACTGGAATGTTTTGTACCACAAGCCACTCCATTTTATGATCAAAATTCCATGCATGTTTGTAGCACAGGTCTTTTTACTAGAGTATTATATTATCTGTGGCCATAGCAACACACACACACAACCTTTTGAAAAATTTTACTACATAAAATAACTTACCTAAACATATGTGTCATTATAATCTAAGTATCTAGTCTCATAGTTTTGTTAACTTAGTTTGTAGTGTAATAAGACCCTTAAGTTAGGCTAGGTTAGGTTTTAAGACCTTTGTAACGAACAATTATTATGGATGTACTAACACTACGCTTAAGTTGTATATGTATATACTAACATAATTATATTATTGAATTTTATGATCTGAAAAATAAATTACTTGAATTAACTTTAGGTACAGTCAACAAAAGAGATAAGTATGTAGTTGAAGTTTAGTGAGAAACCAATGGATGTTCTCGAATAAAAATTAATTTTATTAATAGAAAACAAACATCACGTTTATTAAATTAACATCCATCGCTTTAGCATCACGTACTTATCTTTACGCACATTTGGTGGTTTATTACACAGTATGTGCTTTCTTAGATTTAGTTTAGATGTATCTATGTCACGGTCTTGCCGTGACATAGATACGTCAGGAATTAAATTATCCGGAAAAGAACCGGAGTTACCGACATAGCTTGCAGAGTAAGCAAGCTGAAGTGCCAGTGGGCTAGCCATGTTTGTCGAAGGACCGGAGGAAGGGTAGGTAGAACCAAAAACACCCATGCTTCATCGTAGAAAAAGCAATAAAGTACACAATAAAGTTGCCAAACAACGTGAAAATGTCGCCAGTCTCTTGGGTACATTACCAGAAGACAGCGATGCGGAGGAATTTTTCGACGCCATCTTTTAGTTTGTTAACAGTTTTAGTTAGGTTAGGATATCATATTTTTATTTTAATAGTTTGTTACTTTATTTAGTGTTAGAAGTTTATCTAGTGTGTACTTTTGTTGATTCTATGCTTAAACATAAAATAGGTTGTTTTTATTTATGTTAATTATTTTTAATTAAAACTTATAACATTGGTTGTTTTGGTTGTGACGATTGAGTAATAAAAAAAAGTTATTTGATTGGTCCCTTTTATGCAAAATGAGTAACCAGTTGTGAATAATCAAAGAAAATATATACTTACCTACTTATAATTATTTCACTAGATTAGTCTAGTAGTAAGATAGCTATGTTACTACATCGTGCTCGTATTATACTTATATTCCTAGTAAGACAATTATGAACCGCTTTCATATAACTATATTACGGTATACAGCTATATCCCTAGGGATATAACCATATCACGGCTATAACCATCTTACTGCAACACATATTTTTATTCTCGTAAATAAATACGTTGTTTTCAAGTTTTTATTCATAAGTTACAGCTCGCATGGCCATCTTAAGTCCAATAAACAAGGCTTGATTTCAATGTAATGAATATGCAATAAGTTGTAAATGAATAGCAAAGACCGATATTAGATTACAAAGGACATTAGCAGTACGCTCCCGCAATATTCGTGCCATCAACTTGTAATTGATATCGTTGTTATTTAATTAAATAGTAACAAGACTATTACTATGGACGGGGTGCGGTGTCTCGTACCAAATTGTGATGCTCCCAGAATTTACGAAGGAATCTTATTAATTATTAGGTATATTTTATCAAGTACTAAATTATTAATTGAAAATTTATTCGTAAAATCATAGTCTTTCTTAATAATTTCGTTGTTACTGTAATGCTTGTTTAAGCACAAAAATATCCTATCGTTGTGTGTAAATAATTCTTGTGTTTTCAGTGGGTAATTATGTATTCTTAATTAAATTATGTATTCAGAGCATGTGTACTCGATAATGTGTAAGCCGTGGTTACCTGTAATTGAGTGTGTGTTACAGGATAATGTATATTATACAAGTTGAATTATTGTAAAAGATAATTGTAATGTATCTCGTTGGTAACCTTTAAATAAATAAATAAATCTTAATAATAAAACGCACTTCTAGCAATAAGTTACTTAATAATGATGTACTATTAATCCTTTATTAATATTTAATTCATTAAAATATATTATAGCACTGTGTGACCTAAACCCGCACTTAAATCACGCTTATCGTGACTTAAGTACTCCATTTTTACACAGAAAATAATGCAATAATGGACTACTTAAGTCACACGTATCGTAATGTACCATTTGTCAACCTATATACCATTTCTGAAGCATAAGCATAATCAACCTATAACGTTCCCACTGCTGGGACACAGGCCTCATCTCGGTGTGAGGGAGTGGGCCGTAATCCACCACGCGGGCCCAGTGCGGGCTAGTAGATGTCACATGCCTTCGTATTTTTGGTTCTAGGACATGTCGGTTTCGTCACAATGTTTCCCTTCACTGTTTTGAGAGCAGAGTAAGATTGAAATAATTTACACAAAGTAAACCTATATAGCATTACTTAAACGTGCGTAAATTCAAACTACATAATTTCCACTCTATATATTCTCTTTACTCCATAGGTAGGGCGTAGGTACGGTTCAAACTACTTGAAACTAAACATATTTGTTCGACAGTTGCTTACAAGCTCCATGTTACAATATTCACAATATGCGAGAGCCATACGTCTAAAACTTGAGAGCCTATACACACGTTTGCCTGTTTTACGATCTAATATAACATGTAATAATAGTGCTTAATAAATTTTATAGTAGAGTTGTGCGTGGGTTGCGATAAAAGTAGAATTTTGTTAGTCCACTTTGTAATGTGAGCTTGCACGCCAAAGCTCATGGTCATCTCTTTATCTACTTTCCTATCGCAGGTATGCTAGAAGAGATTTCTTTAGAAATAAGCATCACCTTTGTACCTATTATTCTGTTCTTTTTTTCTTGTTTGTTTATATATTTTTGTACATACACGGTTAGATCAATAAACTCATTATATTATTATATATATGTCACCCTAAGATTGTGAACACCGTTAGTTAGACGGTTTGACATGGATAGATTTATAAACTATCGAAAATGAATACGTTATATTGTAATTAGTATGGTACAGTTCACAATTTATCGACAGTTTACAATCTTGCGAGAAAGATTATAAACTGTATGCCGACCGCTTAACTGAGACGTTGCTTGAGGTAGCAGCGCGGTACGAGAGGGGTGTGGTGACGTGATGCGACAGCTCGGTGATTCGTCAACTTGTGACAATTCCCTCCCTCCCGCACCGCGCAGCTACCTCAGGCAAGGTCTCAGTTAAGTGGTCGGCCTATAGCGGTGTTCACAATCTTACGGTGAAATATACATCGTCGAAACATCTATATCTATACTAATAATAATGTTCAAGAGTTTGTTTTTTGTTCGAACGCGCTAATCTCTTGAACTACCAATCGGATTAAAAAATATATTTTTGCAGTTGATAGCCCAATTCTTGAGGAAAGTTTTAATCTATCTTAACGTCATGCTATAACCCTTAGGAATCGAACTAAAAGAAAGAAAAACAGAAAGAACGCTAAGCGAAAACAAAGTAAAAGCGCGGTGGGTCGGAGGCCATTTCACGCAGACGAAGTTGGGGAGTAGAAATTAAGCCTTTAAATACTTATGTAAATTATTATTGTAAGAGACGAAAAATAATTACTTATCTGTCTAGCAAGTTAGAAATGACAAAACAGCCCAAGTTGAAGCGAAGATGCTGGCCGAATTGAAATAATTGATAGTTTATTTTCTTTTAAACATGTTGCACTTACCCATTACAAGTCAGTAAAGTTTTGAGTATGAATGTGGCTAAACGAGTAGGAGAAGACCAAAGAAACGATGTATGGACTACCTGAACGATTATATGGCTAGAAAGGGAGTGACTACCGACATGACGAAGAATAGAGAAGTATGGAAGAAAAATACATGTTGCGCCGACCCCATAGATATCCGATAAATTGGGATAAGGGCAGGAGAATGATGTTGTTTCACTTACCTATTACAATTATCAACACTAAGCATAATGTTATTATCGCAACAAACACGGTACGGTACATCTACCAACCCGCACTGGGCCCGCGTGATAAATTACAGGCCATTCCCTTTCAAAGAGAGGAGGATTGAGTCCCAGCAGTGGGAACATTATAGGCTGATTATTATGTATAAGTATGCCTTGCAGTTCATAAAACAATCTAAGAATCAAGTTTTCATGAACACGTTTCTCTCTGAATGCAAAACAAAAATGAGTGATATTAATATTTATGATTATTCCCCTGAAGCTGTTCTTAAAATACGAAGAATAAAATTTTCTAGTAAACAGTGATACATATTTCGCTATGCCTACTTAATTGTCAATAGAACCATCCATGAATATAGACAAAGGCCGTGGTTCTACGCTTTAATGACGTCATTTCCGCGAATTGTGAACACTGATATCAATACTGATTACATCGATATCGCTGGAACACATTAACCTACGGATGTCAAACACGACGAGGGGGTGTGTGTGCTGTTAGGTATAAATACTGTTACGGTAATTTGTAGTAAGTGTCTTATTAAATGTCTTTGGAACTATGAATATGTTTTCACAAAACTTGCAGTACTGTGAAGAGCTGATGAGCTCTTCAGGGTACCGAGAGGAATCGATTAAACCACGGTTTATCACGTATGTTCAATAAATAATTATCCTAGAAATCATTCTACAACTACTACGAAATTATTTATCAAACGTTACTTAAAGAAACTAAGATAGGTAGGTGATACAGTATGGCCCAGGTGAATGAAATATGAATAACTGTATAACCTTCTTAGATAATTCGTAAGAAAATTATGCGATTTACGGAGAAACAAAACCCAAGTTAAAGATCATCTTCGACTTGTTACTCAAGTTTATTAATATTTAATTAGAAAAAGTTGTCGAAGTTGTCCTTTCATTAAATTAAATCTCTTATCCAATATCCACATAAATTGGACAAAATATTTAATTCATAGGCAGGGAAATCGACGCGCAAACGAAACCATGAATTCAGCATAAGTATGATTGAGTGATTTGATTTAGCGTAGTAGTTTTTTGGTCGGTTATCAAAAAAAATCTGCTGTTTCATAGAAAAGTGCAATACCTACGCGGTCAAAATGTATGGCAGAGCAATTTTTTTTTAATACGAGTAACCTTCGAATATTTTCAACGTAAGTCTTTCAAAATCATGTACTTACATGTACCCTTTATATTTCACAGCGACAGAACCTTTTCACAATATTTTTATCCTTATCCTCCAGCTTTTTGTATAATCCGTACCACACTCATTTAAAACCAGTCACGTCTTGATTCTATCATCACTATTATTTTTTATCGAATTACTAAGGATTAGGAGCTCGCTGTTAGACTTGTGGAAATACGTACTAATCAAGGTAATACAAGATTGTACCAAATAGATACCTATCTGTAAAAATTATGTAAGTTATCTTCTTCTGACAACCTTTAATAACCTTGGTTTATAAAATGTAATTTGGAAAAAGAACGTAAGGTCTATTCAAATGTATGTTTCCACTTGATGTTATTTCAAGTTAAACAAATATCAACTTTATTTTAATGGTAATTAAATTCATCATTCATCATTTCAGCCAAAATACTTCCACTGCTAGACATAGGCCTCCCCCAAGCACCTCCACTTTGACCGGTTCTGTGCTTCTCGCATCCAACGGGTTCCTGCGGCCTTCACAAGGTCGTCGGTCCACCTTGTGGGAGGTCTTCCAACGCTACGTCTTCCGGTACGCGGTCGCCACTTCAGAACCTTTAGGCCCTATCGGCCATCTGTTCTGCGCGCAATGTGCCCTGCCCACTGCCACTTAAGTTTGCCAATTCATCGGGCTATGTCGGTGACCTTGGTTCTCCTGCAGATCACGCAGGGAAACTCCAAGCATAGCCCTCTCCATTGCCCTTTGAGTGACTTTTAGCCTTCTAATGAGGCTCATTGTGAGCGACCACGTTTCAGTGCCATATGTCATCACTGGCAACACGCACTGGTCAAAGACTTTCGTCTTGAGACACTGCGGTATGTGGGCCGAGAAGATATTGCGTAGCTTCCCGAATGCTGCCCAGCCGAATCGGATTCGACGATTGACCTCTTTCTAGATGTTAGACCTACCTAACTGGACAGTTTGTCTTAGATAAACATACTCGTCCACGACTTCCGAGTGTAGCGTCTCCGATCTTTATGAAAGTGGGTGTTACATGGGCATTTGACATGACCTTCGTTTTGTCCATGTTCATTTTAAGACCCACTCTTTCGGAGGCTCTACTGAGGTCATCGAGCATTGTACTGAGGTCTTCCATAGTCTCAGCCATGACTACGATATTGTCGGCAAACCAAAGGTGAGTTATGTACTTGCCATTGATGTTAATGAAAGCCCCTTTCCAGTCTAGAACCTTGAAGACATCCTCCAGCGCAGCGGTGAACAATTTTGGAGAGATAACGTCTCCCTGTCTTACACCATTCTGCAGAAGGATAGGTTTCGAGGTCGGATCCTGGAGTTGGACTGACATAGTGGCGTTTTCGTACAGACGCTTCAGCACCTCGATGTACCGATAGTATATCTGACACCGTTGAAGAGACTGTAGTACAGCCCATGTCTCGATCGAATCAGAGGGTTTCTCGTAGTCTACAAACGCTAAGCAGAGAGGCAGGTTATACTCTTCGATCTTCTGTATAACCTGTCGCAGCGTATGTATGTGGTCTACTGTGCTAAAGCCTTTACGGAATCCGGGTTGTTCGGGAGGCTGGAAGTCGTCAAACCTGAGCACGAGATGGTTCGTGATGACTCTCGAAAACAGCTTGTAGACATGGCTCAGAAGTGAGATGGGCCTATAATTCTTAAGAACGGCATGGCCGCCCTTCTTAAAGAAAAGTATCACCACACCTCTGTTCCATGCCTGTGGTGTTTTACCCTCGAGTATGACGGAACCAAACAGCTTCTGAAAGGCCTTAAGAACATTCCGCCAGCCTTCAGGAGCTCGGCCGTAATTCCGTCATCACCCGGCGCCTTGTTGTTTTTGAGCTGCTTCAGAGCCATCCTAATCTCGTACAGGCTGACGTCCTTGATGTCTTCGGTATAGTGTCGGGTCCATCTAGCTCTTGGGTCGTTTGCCAGATTCATAACGGGGTTGCTTGTTAACGTGTATAACTGTCCATAGAACCTCTCCATCTCTCTCAACAGCTCAGGTTTGGCGGATACGATCCTGCCATCATCGGTCTTCAGTTTCGTGAGCTGGCTCTGCCCAATAGACAGATCTCTAGCAAAGACCTTGGAGCCTTTATTTCGCTCTATCGCGTCCTCAATACGGTCCGTATTAAAGCGGCGAAGATCGTTTTTCAAGGACTTAGAGATCCGTCTATTGAGCTGCCGGTAATTGAGTTGATTTCATTGATTTCAGAGTGACTAAGACTATTTAAAAACTTATAAAATTGTTTGAATTTGTAGCGTAAACTGAACTTTATTGTGTAGCCATTGAAGTTATTTTTCCAAATACTCATATTTGTTTACATGTTTGGCAAATAAATCGTGAACGGTGGGTACATAAACTCACACCTTCTTCTGATGGGGGTAAGCAAAAACTACAGAACACCACCAGCTACGATCCTTACATTAATTTGCTTATTTTATAAGATAACTTATAACTGATCACTTTCTCGTAAGATACAAGTCACCCTAGTTTAAGAGGTAGGGCTCACCCAAATCATGTACAGACTTGTAGTTACAGCATAAATATGTAGTACCTGTCTTCTCTTACTCTTATGCCAACAAGTTGTAATCCATCTTTTACCTAATTTTAACTATAACCACTACATAATATGTATTCTCATCTGTAACTTATCCATACTTATAATATATAACACAATATTAATATATACAATATTAATTAATGCGAAAGTGTGTCTGTCTGTTTGTCTGTTACCTCTTCACGCTTAAACCGCTGAACCGATTTAGATGAAATTGGTATAGAGATAGTTTGAGTCCCGGGAAAGGACATAGAATCGTTTTTGTCCCGATAATCACCGGGATCAAAACTTATCCAGGTGAAACCGCGGGGCGCTGCTACTTTGAAATAAATACATTTATTATTATTATTATAATCTTTCTGCTTCATTTATGTTCATATAGGTACACTCACGTCGGTTGCTAGTAAACATCACCAATAAGGTTAGTACATATATGGAAAAAAAATAATACATGTTCCAAAACAAAAGTGAGTTATTAAACCATCGTTAAATAAAGACTTGACGATGCTTACTAACAATTTTGAGTGACAATATATTCTCACAGTAAACAAGTCATAACGATTTTATATCGTACCGGGGAGGGAGTGGTGTATACATGCTCTAAAAGCCATCCGAGCTGCGAGCTCAGGCGCGAGTAAGTGGCGAACTTTAATAGTCCTTCGTGTACAATCACCCTCAGACTTGAAAGTGTTAAAGAATTCTCAGTTCCGACACTTCACGGACATATAAAGTCGATTAATGAGTTATTCGTGACGTTTAAAACACTATAGAGCATTCAAAAAATACATCACTACATCTCTATCCTGTATTATATTTCCCATAATTTTAATTTACCGGAAAAAAAATAGTGTTAATTATGGCATTAATATTTCATTAGCTATCAACATCATGAAAATACCCTTCACGGATTATGGCTTCAAATTTATTAAGTCAAGAAACAAAATACCGGGAGTTGAGCGCGGTTCAGGGCGTTCAGCAAATTGGTTAATAAATTAAAAGCGGCAGTCTCAGCGCCGTCGTCGACAGATGGCGCCTGAAATACGACAGGTATTTAGCGTGTTGCAACACCGTCCGCCGCGATCCACGTTTTAATTTTATGCTTTACGAGCAATTTTTATATCAATTTTCCCTCGTCGTACTCTACATAATTCAGGCGGCTCTTTTGGCTCTTTTGACTGCGAAATTCTCGAGGTCGATACGGCAATTTGCGCTGAATGCCGGGACAAAGTCGCTTGTATAAAGAATACAAAATTGCTTATAACGATAAGCTAGGTGGATAATAAAAATAGAAAACCATTGCTGAGAGAACCTGTAGAAATACAGTACGTGCCTTGCATTAGTTCCCCGGAGATTATATTCGCCGTTTCCTATATGTGGCCGCTTACAACAAATACCCCAAGTAAGCTCTTTTGGCTTCTTACCTGACATAAACATGGACACAAAAGGAAGGATTCAAATAAATGTTATGTGTAATGAATATAAAATTCCACCAAAATAATACAAGCATTTAATTACATTTCTTTCAAAAATAATTAATTGGTATACAATATATAGTTGTGGAGGGTTCAAACAAAGCGGTACTCGCAAACAACGAAAATCTTTTGGAATGTTTAACCCTTTAAAAATTAACTGGCACAAAAGCTGTCCAAAGTATCTTAAGTCAATGTCTAAACTTCAACCGTGGGATGTAAAGGACGCTGCAATAAGCCATTATGTTTTTAACTGAAGACATTTTACTTGAACGTAATGCCACCATATTTCTGACTCCGACTTTTAAGTTTATCTACAGATTTTTCAGCATTCACAAACATTGTAGTAATTGCAGAAAGTAACAAACTAGGTACTAAAAAAGGTAAGCTTTATTAAAATTTTTGTTCTTTAAGCTTTACGAGCTGCGCCCGCGGTTTCACCCGCATGAGTTTCGATGCCCTGGGAAAATCGGGATAAAAAGTATCCTATGTCCTAATCCAGGTTATGGTCTACCCATGTGCCCAATTTCATTCAAATCCGTTCAGCCGTTTTAACGTGAAAGCGTAATGAAACATACAAAACATTTTTTTTTTCCTTTTGTGATGTTAGTTTAGATTAGATTACTTTTGCGGATAATGTGCGTTTTCTAGAACAAAATAAAAAAAAATATTTCTATGTAAGGAACCTATTTGCTCTTTTTATATTTATACTTACTTGGTGATTGTTTTGGTACAGTCCGTTCATAGTCATTTTACTTCTGTCAGCAGCAACCTGACAAGCAACCTTATTGTAACGAGAATAAAGATCACAATGATTTTGACAGACTTATCGGAGGCAGCAACCCAACAGCAACCTTATTCGAATGAGAATAAAGATCACTGTGCTTTGGACAGTGACACAAAATCAGGGGTAAAATAACTGTGAATGGACTGTACCTGTAGATAGTTTTACGCCATAACTTATTTATCACAACATTGCAAGTAATGAAGATAAAATTCCTCCAACCTTTTTGAGCGCTTCCCGTATTTTAATAAAAAGTTAGTATCAAATTAGGTTCCGTGTGAAAGGAAAATATGTCATCACGAAGGTTTTCTCATTTCATGACCTTTACGGATTTATGAGAAAAATACCACCGTGATAAACTTTGAAAGTACGTGCGTGGTAGTGCGTACTGGGAATACTGGAACAAGTGACATTTTGATGTATATCCGGTCCATAGGTTCCATAAAAAACTTGGAAAAATTATGAGAATAGTGAACGTCGGGTTTTTTACCCCTTGACATTGTTTTTTTTTAGGAACAACGTTTAGCCATACGCGAGTCGGACGTGCACATGAAGGGTTCCGTACAACAAGGCAAAAAACGCCAACAAAAAAAACACGTTTCTTGTATGGTTGTATGATTTTAGTTTATTACTAGCTGCGCCCCGCGGTTTCACCCGCATAAGTGTCAATCCCGTGGGCATATCGGGATAAAAAGTAGTATATGTATATGTTTATCCAGGGTGTCAGCTACCTCCATACAAAATTTTATCAAAATTGGTCCAGCCGTTTGAGCGTGAAGAAGTAACAAACATATAATCACACACACACACCCACAAACTTTCGCCTTTATAATATCAGTGTGATTTGGTAGCAATAAGATAAGATTTATTTTTTCTCACCACAATAATTACAAAATACATATTACATGGTATCAGAGCCAGACAACATTTTAATATTGTGGGAGACTGGAGCCTAAACTAAGCTCTAGACCTGTATCCTTTTTACAAAACATACATTTTATTTTGTTATGTACTTGTACTGTACACTGACAACCTAAAAGATAAAATATCAACATTATAAAAAGATTGGTGGCTCGAGTGGAAATTTTAAAACCTTACATAATTATAAACTAAACTTTTGTTAATTAGGTTATTTGAGTGTGGAAGGGTGTGTGTGTGTGTGTGTGTGTGGAGTGCTGTTGGTCCATGCGAGCGACGTGTGGGTGGGTGTGTATAGAATAGAATAGAATACTCTTTATTATGTACACCATATAGTGTGTGTGTATGTGTGTTAGGCGCTTTTTTTGGGCGTGCGTGACTGAATGATAATGTTATATTATCTATTAAATAGAAATAACACTCTGTAAACATTTCTACCAATTATTGTTTATGAGATACAGCCAGCTGACAGATACACGGACGTACGGACAGCGGAGGCTTGGTAATAGGCTTCCGTTGGCACCTTTTGGGTACGGAAGACTAAAAAGTAAAGTCTTACAACCAGTCTTACCAAGGGGTTTCGTTAATACGAACCTCCAAAACCCAGTTACTGGGTAATCCCAGTAACTGGGTTGTGGAGGTCAGATAGGCAGTCGCACCATGTAAAATACTGGTACTCAGCTGCATCCGGTTAGACTGGAAGCCGACCCAAACATAGTTGGGAAAAGGCTGGGCAGATGATGGAACTTAAATAGAAATATAAACATATAAGTACCTATTTCATTTCTGTTAATGACCACGACACAGCCTACATTACATCACCACGAGAGTTAAAACCCTAACCAGTAAATCCAGCGAAACGTACCGACTTACAGTAGGCTACACCAAAATTACCCGTTCTCGGGAAGCCGTGAATAAGGCTGAGCGGAAGCCGACTGACGCAGATAGTGTCATTACGCAAAAAATGACGTCGGCCTGGTGAGTTGTCGCGCCAGCTCAACGATACGACTAGACACGTCGTACGCGTCCGGGCGACGGCTCTAACCATTTGTATATCTTGATATTGTCTGTTTTACTGCGAATAGAACGATGACACGTACTAAATGTGTTATGAACTGTGATTTTATAAAATGCCTCTTTAGTCTAGTGGTCGCAAGCGCTACTGCTGAACATGAGGTCCTGAGTTCGATCCCCAGGTCGGGCATAGTGTTATTGGGATTTTTTATTCGAAAATTTCTCTGTAGCAGCCTGAACTCTGGATCTGTGCCCGGTTGATGGCAGTAGGATGCTCGCCCCCTAATACAAGGGACTTAAACATAACTGGCGAAAAGTGGGTGTAGTATTATTACAGGTATATCTCTGCCTAACCCTTGCGGGAAAAGAGGCGTGATGTTATGTATGTATGTACCTATGTAATCGAAAGTTGGTTAATCGGAGATCCTTGAGCGTTGCACGCATAAAAGAAAGCTTGAAAGGTTGCTTTTAATTCAAATCATAACAAAATAAAAAAATGTTGACAAACCCTGAATTAGTTACTTAACACTTTGCAGAAGAACAAACGCCCCTCAACGTAATAACAATAAAACTTATATTGTGTCTCGTTCTCTTCAATGCGTTAATAGACAAGAACTTAATAACACGCTGATGAGTGCATTCATCCCTAATTACAGCCAGAAAACTATTCACGCATACCTGTCAACAACGTCGCACCAATTCAGCAAACTCCAATCGCCCGCCGCGCGTGTTCAAGTACCCGGTCTCCATAGCTCAAAGTTCCGTTCACCCAATAAAGAAAAACAGGACTCTTATCCTATATCCGCTGGGGGAAATCTCGTGTTTCTAAAGTATATGCACCGAGTTACTGGCGGGATTTAACAAGAGTACGCAAAGTGTTTTGTCACGTCCATGACCGACACGACAGAAGCGTGACATCACGTGCCTCTGTGATTTATGAAAGGAAAATCGTCGGCCGGACGTACGACGGCCCTACGCGAAAATGTTGCACCCGATAGCCTTTGCAGAGACGTGCGGCCGCCGAATGAACGGAACTCATTTTATTCTGTTACTGGGGATGGGATCATGGTATGTTTATTGTATCCGTGGGTTTTCGGTGGACTGAACCCGAAAATTTAGATTGTCTATCGAATTTGTGTGTGGTCAATCATATATGTGGGTCTGTGAGTCTATCTAGCTGTATTTATAGTGTATATTTTCAATCTGTCTACCCTTTTCCTAACCATGCTAGGTCGGCTTCCGGTCTAGTCTAGAATACAAGTATTTTACATGGAGCGACTGCCTATCTGACCTGCACAACCAGGTTACTCGGTAACATGATTGATAAGACTGGTTGTCATACTTTTGGGCTTCTAACAACCCGAAACGACTGTCAAAGATCTACGAAAACCCGCCGTGACCAACGGCTTAAGAGCTTGTAATAGTTCAGCTGAAATCCTTATTTTGCCCCCACTTCCCCGCGCCATGTATGAGTCTTTGGCGCTCACACTGTGAAATTGATTCAGTTAGGGTGAACTACATTGTTCATGGATGTAGACGGATTAAATTATGATTATATTATTAAACGAAATCGACGTCTTCTGTATGGAATAAAATGGAAATATTTTGAAAGTTAAAATATTCATTAGTACAGTATAAATTAACTAGCTAAAAGTTAATTTATAATGTACTAATGAATAATTTAGTTTACCAAGGTAACGTACGTACAGATGTCCAAAACAAAATAGGCAATACCGAGGCACGGAGGGGTCTCGATATGTATCCCACCCACCCATCCACTAACCGACCGCGGCAAGCGTAGCTTAATTTTATTATTAACTTCTAAGACCCGTGCGGCTGTTATCATTTCGCCACGGGCTTTATAGTACCTAAATATTTTAAACCTCAAAAAAACATCATGTCGTCACTGTGCGATTTCAGCTAATTTAGACAATCCATATACATTTCCAAATCAACCGAGAGCCGTTATTTGATTGTTCGCCATGTTATTACTTAGACGGAATACGTAATAGAGCCTACCGCTACCCGTGTGGCTCAATCATTGGGCGACGTTGTTTATGCATATCACAAATAATGTCTGCCGCCGCGCCGGAAGATGGAATAATTCGCGTAAGTACCTTCATTATATTATGTATTAATTATGCAAATCTGTATTGTGTTATAGTGGTATATCTATAAGTACCTACTAAGTATGGACCTACTGTGTATCTAATTTAATTGTACCTAAAGTAGGTTCCTGCATAATTTATAGACAAACCGCTTAATTGAGTCCTCGCCTGCGGGGTAAAGGGGCGCGGGGGTAGGACGAGAACGGGGACCGGGAGAAGTGCGGGCGGTAGGCGCATTCTTTCTTGTCAAAACTCAGTTCGCTCGCTACCACAGAGTACTTTTTGATAGACTGAAACTCGCTATGCGGTTAGCGATCGTACGTGTTGACAGTTGCAGACGCTTTGTGAGAATTATACATGAGATTACAATATCAAGATGAGTCGAAATATCTTCGGGCATAAAATTAATAGTCGGTGCAAGCAAATGGCTTTTAACGTACTTATACATATATTTTAGAAAAAAAAAACTAGATCCAAATTATGCTGATATCAACAAGATATACCTTTAAACAAAACCGTAGCAAAAGTTACTGGGCTATCGAAAAAATCTGTATCTAGAATTGTACAACAATGAAAATTACTATTAAAAAACAATGAAAGATTTAAATCACCGAGAAAAACAAAACAGATTCGCAGAAAAAGAGTTTTGAATTAGTTTACACAATTTAAAAAAAAATACCTACTCTGAAAACTTTGAATTCTGTACTTAGAGAAGAGAATATACTGTGGCAGGGAATATTTAAGACTATCATTACATGATCTAGGTTTTAAATTTAAGAAATGCGGATCTAAAATGAAACTCCTTAGCAAACTGCCAAATATTGTGGAGGTGGAAATACCTAAATTCTATTAAAAAATATCGTAGAGAAGGAATACATATTTTATATCTTAACGAAACTTATTTTAATGCGTCTCGTAACGTTTCAAAATATTGGCAAACAAAGGATGAACACGGCGTGCTGTCTCATGTCGGTAAAGGTTTTGTTTGATCATCTTACATTGTGGAGGCCAAACTGGATTTGTAGACGGAGCACTTGTGATATTGAAATCCAAATGTAAAACAGGTGATTATCACGATTCTATGAATTTCAGTAAATGAATAATTCAAAATCAAAATCAAATCAAAAATCAAAATCGTTTATATTTTCATACCTTTTCATTTTTTCATCACGATTCTATGAATTTCAGTAAATGAATAATTCAAAATCAAAATCAAATCAAAAATCAAAATCGTTTATATTTTCATACCTTTCCATTTTCATACCTAATATACCACCATATTCTGTCATAGTCTATACATATAATAAAATCGTAGGAAAGTCAAAACTGTACATTGAATATTTTTTAAAAAGAATACTTGGGGCGTGATCTGCAATCGATTTCGAAGCCAAAAATATAGTTTTGAGAATTTTTGTCTGTTTGTCTGTTTGTCTGTATGTATGTCCGGGATAATCTCAAAAAGTACTGCATGGATTTACTTCAAATTTTGCATGAATATTACTAAGAGGTCGGGTCAACATATAGGCTACATATTATCACGCTATCACCTACGGGGGAGGAGCTGTGAATCTTTATTTTTCTTACGCATTCTGTGACAGCGTGTAATCTAACGACGCATATTTAAATGTTTTTTTTGAGTAAGCCATGCTATAATCTAGCTTAACACTATAAAAACTATGCCATTTAAGTAACTTGGGTAGAGAAACATAGTTTAATGAATGTTAGTAGTATAAAGAAAATTTTGAAGCAGCGCCATCTATGAGATTTCATAAAAATCAAATGAAGTTACATGTTAACAATTTTTGGAAATTAATAATTTAAATTTGATCATGTTGGCGAGGTTAGTAGTTAGTTATTCTTAAAATTCATAGATGGTAATGTGCATTTTCTTCATAAAAGTTGTATCGTATAGTTCGTTTTGACAAATTCAAGGTCCAACAAAACCCTCAAAATCTTGAGCAGAGTTGAGGAAGACAATTTAAAAAAAATGCGGTTCTAAGTATTACAAAAAAGTTATGTTCATTGATGATGATCATTTCTCCATCAATTTCATGTTATTAGTACAGACGCCAGCACATCAACCTACACCTAACTGTCAAATTTTCCCAATCAACATTGAACCTTATGCTTTAGCGATAAAGTTGAAAATCTATTACAGAAATCTGACAGCTTGTAGTAGGTTGATGTGCTGGCGTCTGTACAAAATAAACATTGACTGTTAATACTTTTGTTCGGTATTTATCTGTGTGATTATTGCTTGGCAATTAATATATTTCCATGTCGTATACCTAATTATAAACTTAAATGTGATGTAAAATGTCACCTTCTCGACGTTGAGCAAAATTGGGATGACACCCTCGCGGAGGCGAGCGTCAGTGACAGTCCCAGCCGCATGCGTCATCTGTTTGCCGTCACCTTGGTGTTTTGTGGGAGAAGTATCGCCATCATCTGTCTGAAGATTTTCTACGAGCTTTGAGGCGTGCTACTGGAGACGAAGTCAAAGTAACTGATGAACGGGTGCTGAACATCTGTCTCAGTTCACTTCAAGATGTGGTCATTTCTATCGGCGGCAATCCACTGATCGAATATAGCTCCCCAATCATCACCGCATCAAGACCGTGGAAATCGGGAGTATAACGCTGAGACAAATTATGATCCGGGCGAAATTACCACCATACGAAATGACCATGTCGCTTTGTTCTCTTCAGAGCAAAAAAAAATTTATGACACCGTCCTTGAAAGTGTTGGGCAAAACCAGGGTAAAATGTTTTTCTTGGATGCTCCTGGTGGAACAGGAAAAACATTTGTTACCACTGGCATACTTGCAGAGGTCAGGAGGCAAGGCAAATTTGCTATTGCTGTAGCGTTGTCGGGAATCGCTTCCACACTGCTTCCGAATGGCATGACAGCACATGCCATGTTTAAAATTCCCATCGATTTAGAGAGCGCGAGTTTGTGGTGTGTCACGTAACAGCGATAAGGGACACGTGCTCAAGGAATGCTCTCTGATCGTATGGGATGAGTGTACGATGGCCAATAGAAAGGCAGTTGAGGCCGTGGACAGAACCCTGCAGGACATCCGCAGGAACTAACATTTGATGGTTGGTGTCACAGTTCTGTTCAGTGGCGATTTACGGCAAACGCTTTCCGTGGTGACGCGGGGATCGAGGTTGACGAGGTGAATGCTTCGTTGAAACGATCTTCGTTGTGGTCACGAGTTCGTACGCTGCGCTTGACCATTAATATGAGAGCTCGGCTCGGCGGAAATGCACGTGCTCAAGAATTCTCCGATATCCTTCTAAGTCTGGGCGAAGGCACTCTACCAGAAGAGGGAGGTGGACAGGTGGTGCTTCCAGTCTCTCGGTAGAGTGGTATCCAGCATAGAAGAACTCATTCGCTGTGTGTACGGGGACATCAGTCGTATACCGCACCAGCAAAATTCTTGGGTGTGTGAGCGGGCCATTGAAAAATGATCAGGCTGCAGCAATTAACGAATGCATTCTCTCGGAAATTGAGGGGAATGAAGTGGTCTACACCTCGGTAAACACTGTTCTCGAGCAAGACGACGTCACACATTACCCCGTGGAATTTCTGAACTCCCTGTCAGCAAGTGGACTTCCAGCGCATACCATCAAGCTGAAGGTCGGTGTCCCGATTATGCTTCTTCGGAACCTATCTCCTCTGAAGTTGTGTAACGGGACCCGCCTTAGTCATCTCGCTCCACAGACACATCATTGAGGCGGAAATTCTTACGGGTTGTGGCGTCGGCGAGGCAGTATTTATATCACGCATTCCCCTCATACCTCATAACTTCCCGTTCCAGTTCAAGCGCGTACAGTTCCCCGTGAGTGTTTGCTTCGCGATGACCATCAATAAGTCGCAGGGGCAGACACTGAGTTACAGACAGGAGGTCGCAGGGGCAGACACTGAGAGACAGTCACATCTTATGACTGAACTCAGCAGGATTCCCATATAACTCTCTACACTTGCTTCGCTTGCAAAAAAAAACTTATATTTTAATGCTATTTTAAAAGTCGTTTACTTATAATGCTATAGCGACACTGGCATCTTATGTATTTTTGGTGCTGTAGAGCCTTCACGCAGACGACGTCGCGGGCAGCAGCTAGTAATGGATAACACAGGTTATCATTCGGTTCGAGAAGAGAAAAAGCCGACTATGGCATCTACCAAACCAACTATGCAAGATTGGCTACAACGGCATGACGTGCCTTTTGATGATAAACTTAGAAAGGATGACTAATTTAAATTAATTAAAAGCCATTAAAAATATTGTTTAACATTATGGAAAATATTATTTCGAAATTCCACTGTATGTAAGGAGGTTAAAATGTCGTACCTACCAGAGTTGTTACAGGGGTGGTTGACCGCTAACAAGACCGACACGACTAACGTAACGTTAACATAACTACGCTATCTCACCATTTACAACTTCAACGGCGAAATACAACCTCGAGTTTATTTTCTTCTCTATAACGTGGTTTTTCCATAAAAGAAAAAATTAAAATCACTTGATAAAATTACTCTCTGACAATTTGTAGCGTCGTCCATAAAAGGCTGGTACTGCAAAGAGTGAACCGAATTAGCCAGGCTTACCGCTTAATCTAGATCTCAACAAGACACTCCTGCACAGGAAAAACAATTTACCCGTTAATGACAAAGGAACTCGGGGAAAATAAGGTTTTCCTTGTGACCGACGGCATTTCTAGCGACTACCTACGTCAGGCGCTTCCCGCCGCGCGCCGCGAGAAGAAACGATTTCCCACAAGGATGTTAGTTATGAGTTAATTAAGACTTAGTAAGTGTGTGCCGTACGTGTGCTCTTTTCATTTTAAAAGACAACGTCCGCGAAAAAATATTCTACAACAAAATTAATTCTGTTTTATAACAAGAAAAACGCATTGCTTTTTGGTTGCTAAACAACTTCACGTTGAAATATGTTGAATTATTTTAATCCTATTCCATTCTTACGAAGATTCTTTGTTTCAAATGAAAATTGGATAAAAATGAGGTCTTTCCCACAATGTGATTGTTCCATTCACACAAGCCCGTGATTAACATTCAGCGCGGCGCAGTGGCGACGCTCTTTAATGGTTTCAATTGTGCAGAAAATTTTATTGCATTCAATGAATCTACGGAGGTATTTCGCCACGGGCGCGGCCCTTTCAAACCTCACCTTTATCGATTTGAGCTCCGAATATTATTCTTGCATTCAAAGAAGGCCGTGACATTTCGATGGCCATTATTTTCTCCTTGGTGCTTTTTTAACTTTCAGCCATTGTTTGGTCGTCTGGACGTTTCTGTAACCTCTAACAATTGGAATCGGTTTGTTCTTGTGATTATATTACTAATGTTAAACTTATCTACTATCTAGCTACACTACATTGTAATAATACCTATTAGATTACCCCAAATTGTTAGCCGGCGACATTGACACACAAAATGGTTACGGAAGTAAGTCGAATTTGAATCATTTTTGTAAATTATGGTCACATTATGGTTATATCCTTTTAACCTAATTTTGTAATACACTATTGGAAGTTTATCTTATTGAGTTAATTTTATATAGCTATATCTAACCTATGAATTTACATTATCGCCATCCCAGTGCACTGCAGAAAGCGGCGTCTACGAAGTTTTCTGCTTTCGACATCCAAGTTCAATGACATAGTAAGTCATTCTAAAGCAATTCATTTCAAGATAAGCCAACGAATAAACTCACAAGTCTTGCCGGAACGGCCCTTTTTTATAGTTTCACTGTTCAAAAAAAGTGTTTCAGGTATAAAATTGCATATTCTAGCCTCATTTTTAGTTCAACCTAGGAGCAGTTCGCTCTGAGAAGGAGAGATTAGAGGTATTATTTTAAGCAAGCTGGCGCTCGTGGCTTTGTCGTCGACTCCGTGGTTTTGAGTTCAATTCTTAAAATATTTAGTTTACTTATAATGTTTAGGAATCTCTGTTATGTAGCGGTGGCTGGATTCGCTTCAAAAAGTATTTTTGAATCGTAAAATACTTTAGTAATAACTATTTTCGTTATGCTGCCATCAAGTTATTATCATAAGAAAACTGTGAGCAATGGAGCAGTGGTGGCCCAGTGGTAACGGCCGCGACTTACGAGTAGTTCGTGGTTCGTGAAGGTCGTGGTTTCGAAACCCAAGCAGGCACTTTACTTTGTATAAAGTATTTCATCACCATTGCTCTCAAAACGGTGAAGGAAAACATCGTGAAAAAACCGGCATGTCCTAGAACCAAAACATCGAAGACATGTGACATCCGCCAACCCGCACTGGGTCCGCGTGGTGGATTATAGCCCACTTCTTTTCAACATTAAAAAAAAAACATTATAGGCAGGTTACACTACATTAAAAAAGATTGAATTCTCTTCGATAAACAGTGTTAACGCTACTGGTTGATCGACTAAATAGTATCCGTAAAAAAACTTAGGCAAACTTGGATCATCAAAATGTTCAATAGGAAAAAATAATGTAAAAGTGGAGGTGTTGTGGAGGTTCCCGTCGTGTCGACAGTGGCGCCGCGGGGCCAACACTGACCATCTCTCTATTGTTCTATAAAGTTTGATTTCGTCGCCCCCAAACAACGAGGACACTTCTCAACAACACAGACGGTCTGTTAAAAGCCTTGCTTGTGATGTGCACCGCACTTTATTCTATTTTTCCGTCAGACGGTTTTCCGAAGGGAAACGCTTTTTTAGAGTTGAATATAAACGAGCGCATTCAGAGTTACCTACTTATATATATTTTTTTTCAAAAGAGTTGCGTAAATCAGAAGACTTTGTAATTTGCTTGAGTGTCTCCTTCGTTGTCGAAAAGTTCGTAAGTTCATCATCTTTTCAGCCGAAAGACGTCCACTGCTGGACATAGACCTTACGTGAAGCACCGCAACTTCGACGGGTTCTGTGCTGAAAGTTCGTAAATCCTACTTATATCGCTTATTAACTAGGAAAAGTTTAATTATAATTTCATTATCGTTGTTAACAAATAATCTGACAAATAATAATATAATCATTTTATTGGATCCAACAAAACAGTAGCCTATTGAAACGACGTAAGAGAGAATATGAGATCTTCTTTAGAATGAAACCATTGCCGGTATTATTCATTGCAATACAAAAGGAAAATCCTTCTCGATTTCAAGTTTAGCAGTTAAAGCACAGACGAGTCTGTTATTCAGCTGACTGAATACTTCAAATTAATAGTCGACTTGACTGACTATTTAGAACGATTCCCTTTCTTAGATTAAGATAGAAAATTAAATCGTAAAACTTGAAACATAGAGTTCAGAATGCGATAACAAAACCGATATTACTCACTGAAAATATTTTCATCTTTATCTCGTCCTTATTCCTGTCTCCGCCACAATATTGTAAAAGTGTATTCAGCACTGCCGCAAAAATTCCAAACCTTGGCGAAGGTTTTATAAGAATGTAACTTAATAACATTCTTCGGTGGGCCACGTACGGAGGCCGAAAGACTGTTCACTGTTCCATGTCAGCGCGTGCCTTAGATCCCTATCCTTCAGTATTATAAAGACGTGAATACAAGTCCGGTCCAGTTATTTCTATCTCGGATCTAGGGTTAAACTTGTTAGAATTCAGTTAGTCCATTTACTGAAGAGAAATCTAATTCCTTAAGGCTAACAGACCCACAATTCCAAGATCGAAAACAATTTTACCTTCGTCGCTATAGAAAAGTAACGTAATATATGTTTCTTTGGAAATCTAGTTATAAGGTTGGTTAGGTATAAAGGTCGAGTAACCTTTTTACAGTAAAAATGTTACAGTTATACTTTTCAGAGAGGGTTTTCAGAGAAACAATAACAGGGTGCTTTTAAATGTCACATAAATACTTCAGGAACCGCGGGCTACGTCTGCCAAAACAATTCTTCATGCGTACTGGCCGGCAAAAAGAGTCCCACAACGGATTATAAAATGCTACCGGCTCAAAATTCTTGCGGAGCCATTGCCCGGAAGCATCTCACTAGTATTAAATGCCTGTTAATGAGGCTGGGGGCGGCTCTTGAATTTTTTTTCCCACTTCCTTAACATCAAAAGTTCCCCTTTGCGAAGCGCTAACGAGAATTTCCATGTTAATTGCCCCGCGTTTCCGGAATATATAATTGCATATATTGTTTCTCTTGTTTCAACGACGGGAAGTGGTAAGAGATTTTGCGATTATTTGTGTACTCTAATTAGAGTCGAGATAAGAAAACTCTTGCGGAAAACAATTGGAAGAACTTAATTGAGCGTTACAACACAACGTGCGTGCAGCGTGACAACGACTTTGTGTGTTTGTCCCTTTAGTGAGTTATCGCTTTCACACCTAATTGACATAGCATCTGATTTACCTTATTTATTTATTGTTGTTTACCAGGAAAATGTTGGAATTAATTAACAAGTTTACAATTGTTTTGCTTTAATTTACATAGCTTACGCACGTTTGATTCAATACAATTACTTAAAATACAGGAATAGAGGACGAAAAAGAAGACAAACTAATATTATTCCCAAATAATTAGCAAAATATCATTTTATTTACTAACTTTGAACATAAAAACTCCAACTATGTATTTATAATCCCAGTCTAGATTGAAAATAAAGTTTCATGTAATATTCTGTTGTTTGTTACAACAACAATGTATAATATTTACCGTAACACTAGAATATGAATATTAAATTATTTTAAACAAAATATAACAAGTGATTAAAACAAAAACAACAAGGTAATACAAACATATTTGTAATAATTTCACGATACCTCCGGCAAGTTAGTACAAGCTAGCTTTGCCCGCGACTCCACTCACTTTAAATTTTTCATTAAAGTCGGTTAAGTAACAGTAAAAGTTTTCAACTTACTGTTAAATATTGAAACGCCTTTTAGTGGCTGATGTAGGGCATGCAGCATGAGGTCCTGGGCTCGATTCTTAGGTCACTCCGGAGTCCGGCGTCAAGCAGCCTGCTGTGTTTCGTCGATGCGTGGGAGTTCCAGTGCCTTAGGCATCTTCTGGGCACGCTTGTTCCATCATAGACCTCATCCATCGCTTTCCATCAGGCGTGATCGAGATCTAGAGCGGGCCCATCATCATTTGCCTAGCCTTTTCCCAACTATGTTGGGGTCGGCTTTCAGTCTAACCGGATGCAGCTGAATACCAGTATTTTACATGGAGCGACTGCCTATCTGATCTCCACAACCCAGTTACTGGGTAATACGATACCCCTTGGTAAGACTGGTTGTCAGACTTTCGGGCTTCTGACTACCCGTAACGACTGTCAAAGATCCACGAATGACAGGCGGGACCAACGGCTTAACGTGCCCATTCTACAATAAAAAAATAAAAAAAAACTGTGTCTCAGTGTTATTGAGATTTTCTATCAGGATTTTTTCAGTAGCAGCCCGGAATCTGGATTCGTGCCCGGTTGATGACAATAGGCTCGACTTTAACATAACTGGCGAGACGTGGATGTACTCTATAGTACATCCACGGTAGTGGTGTACCTATGTACACCTCTGCTTAGCCCTTCGGGTAAAATGGGCTTGATGTTATGTTATGTATCAAACGTCAGAAAAGATGCGAGCTGACAATATTCTAAAGTGTATTGGTAAAACTGGTTAGACGAATAACGGTAGTAATACGTATCTAGAAGGAATCCTTTGCTTTTTTGGAGGACCATCTGTTGCTCTGAATTATTATAAGCTGTTAAATAAATAAATAAATGTATTTATTTGTTAGACTATTGTTGTTACAAAGGTGTTTACACGTAATATGATGTCCATAATATGCTGCTGTTTCCAGCGAACAAATATTTCAAAGAATTAAAGTTAAGAGTATTAGAACAATATGTCAAAATTAAACCATACAATGTCAAGGACATTATATTATCTGTGTCAAGGATAAGGAAAACTTTAACTACTATCAAATACAATGTCAAGGGTTATTAATTATAATGTCAAGAATTATTAAACACAATGTAAAAAAATATTCAATACAATGTCATAGAAATGAAATTACTATGTCAATTTTCATTTAAACCTATTAGTTTTGAAAAGAGCAGTGGTGGCCCAGTGGTAACGGCCCCTTACGAGTTGTAGGTCGTGGGTTCGAACCCAGGCAGGCGCTTTACTTTGTGTAATTTATATCATCACCACTGCACTCAAAAACCGTGAAGTAAAACATCACACACAAACATCGTGAGGTTCGTGAGGTGTGGTGGTCCTAGATCCAAAAAAAAATCAAATAAATGTGACTACCAACCCGCACTGGGCCCAAGTGGTGGATTACGGCCCATTCCCTCTCTCAGAGAGGAGGCCTGTATGTCCCAGTAGTGGGAACGTTATAGGCTGTATATTTATGATTATTAGTAGTTTTGAGGAGATGCGTGTACAAACAAACAGTCAAACCAACATGTTCCAAAATTGCTCATAATTGTAGAATGAATTATGAGCAATTTAGTTAATCCTAGCAAATATTTTCATATTACTAGCACGAAAAGTGTACAGCGTTATAATATTAATAACAATTTTTTTTTATGGGTTTTTAATAAGTCTAGATTTTAGCTCTATAATATTAATTCTATGTTCTGACTTAATAATCTTTCTAATAACCATCTATAGGTAATACGGGGTAACTAAAAGGTTGTATGGAAATCGGTTGTCATGGTATGGACCATGACAACCGATTTCCATACAAATAGGAATGAGGAAAATTGGATGTGGAGGAATGAAGGAAAATTCGTGAGGAAAGTTTTGAGTACGAATGTTGAATAGCTATAAGAGTAAGGGATGATCAAAGAAACGATAGATGGACTGTGCTAAAGATGATATGACTGGATGGGAGGTGATTACCAAGATTACAACTAATAGAGAAGTATGGAAGAAAAAGACGTTGCGCCGACACCAAATAAATTGGGATAAGGGCAGGAGAATGATGATGAGGTAACAAGCTTTAAGAGGAAATACAAGCTATACACCGTTGCCAAACGGGAGCGTTACCAAACGGGCGCGACCCGTCGTTTCTCCATAGAAACGCTCTCGTCTGTTTTGTTTCTGGTTCACCATAAAGCAATGATTTTTTTACAGAATAATAAATATTAACTACTTTTATGTCCCCGTATTTTCCTTTTTGATGATACATTATTTTTATAAGCACTTGAACCCTCAAAAAATGCCGATTTAAACCGCTGTCAACAGAGGCCTAGTGTACAAATTTGACAACAATTAATGAAAAAAGAAAAACATAGGGACACAGTATATATCCTTTTTATTCAGTTTATGAAATATCGTTTAAATTGGTCCAATATTGGAGGAGGAAATAGGCGAGAGCCAAACCTCGAATTACGACTTTTTACTTAGGCTTTTTCAAAAGTCTCTCCGACCGCATTTCCTCTTAATAAAATCAGAATCAAAACGTTGAGTAGTCGAGTTTCGATCACTAGACCAACAAAGCATTCGTTGTTCTTTCGTTGTCGCTTGTTCCGGTTTCGATACATGAACGTCCCACATTCATTCCAATTTCATTTCCGTGACACTGAGCTACACGAATTTCACCACAGGAAGCCTGGCCTTAATACTGTACGTACCTACATGTGTAACTAATAACAGAAAGCATGTTTACAATATTTTATGACTATATATATAAGGCATTAGCAGACTCATCTCAAATCATGAAATGGCGGCGTATAGGCCATTTCTACGATCGGACGATGACATAGACAAGGTGTAATTTAAATACCTAACTGATAAGGGGTCATTGTCCTTATACATGGTAGGCAAACAACTTTTACTATGGGGTAAAACCTGAAGACGCGTAAAAAATAATCACCCGTTCCCTACATTTTATCGAGTTACGCGAACATAAATGTATGAAGCAGCTGATTTACACAATGATAAGTACAATGACCCCTTTTCAGTTACAGCAATTACACCTTACCTACACATATATATCGCCATCTTCGATTTTTTAGATTTTGTCTTCAGCGTAGCTCACTTACAATTACAATCTGAATGATTTTGAAGGATATTGGTAATCCATTGCTTCATAAATGTTCGAAAACTTTGTCTGCTAAACAACGTAAATAACGAAATGAATGTTGTTGAACTGTCAAAATGAAAGCCATTGCTGTGTTACGCAATTATCCTGCTAACTGTCCTTTTCTAGATTTGTAAACAAAAATTCATTAGACCTTCAAGCTTATCCTGTAGAAAATAAAAGGTAAAAAATTCTAGAAATATCCTATTTAAAAATCTTGTTTACCAGTCACTATAAAAACATCACTTCAAAAAGAGAATAACTAAGAACACACCGCCATCCGGCCATATTTAATTTTACAAAAACAGCAACCTTTTCAAACGATTTATACCTAACTAGCTTCTTCCCGCGACTTCGTCCGCGTGAAATTTCACCCCCCCCCATTCACCCCCTTAGGGGATGAATTTTGAAAAATCCTTTCTTAGTGCACCCCTAGACCTCATAAGGAACGTACGTGCCAAATTTGGAATCTCTAGACCCAGCGGTTTGGGTTGTGCGTTGATATGTCAGTCAGTCAGTTCTCCTTTTATATATATAGATGTACAACAGCATTTTAGTATTTTTTAAACTCCATTGAAGTTTTGTGTCGTTTGACTTGGCCAATATCTTGTGAATAACATATTTTATCATAATTGGATAACAGCAGCAAAGATCGATCGAACAGCATCGATCCAGTTTATTCAATTAACTTCTTCGGTAGTCATTAACAGAATACAGAGGCCAAAACCTGATCACGTTGCATTGGTCGAACCTATACTTAAATAAACGTAAATAAATATTATGATTGTATTTGTACATATATCGGAAACGGTATAATGTATCTCGTTATTATAAGGCATATTTTAATTACTGTGGGCATACTGCGGGTATTGTTGGTTATTGCATAATAGAAAAACGGTTTTCAGTTCAAATCAGATTATAATTTCACGAACAATTTAATCACACACTATAGGTACACGATACAACCGGATAAGGAACGCGAACCAGTTTCTGAGCACGTTGTCTGTATGATGTCCAATGGTCAAGTCCCTCGCCGCTTTTAGTTTTAGGGAATGGCATCTCGCAGATCAACCTATGAGGTTGTCGTCTGCTTAACCGGGTAGTCCCTCGCCGCTTCGCTGCTCGCTCTTTTATAGTGATAGCAAAACAAGTCGAGTAGTGGGGCGGTGGGAGAAGTCGAGTGACGTACTTGTCGATGGCGTAATCGGTGCACGTGTTGTTTACAGCTTAGAAAAATGACGCATGGCGACGCCGCCGACATGTATGTAAATGTGTTGTACTGTGTAAGTTTACAATATAAACGAATAAATGATATGGTAGGTGTATATATACCCCACAAACCTTTGAACGTTTATAATGCCCAGCAGCTGGGTTGTGTCGATCGTATGTCAATCAATCCATGTTAAATAATTTTACCTACGAGCAGTTGAAAAAAGGTTAAGGTAAACATAGCGCGTATTTTGTTAAAACAGTCTACCCTTTATTCATAAACGTTGCTTAAAGTTAAGAAACGTGTGAAATACTGTATGTTTAAACAGACACTAATCATTACTTAACTTTACTTACTTACTTTTATAAATAAAGGGGTTTACGTGTGTGTACGTTGCCGTACCTCAAATTCTTGGTAGACACCAATTTCGGAGCTTACAAAGGGCGAAAGGTAATTATAAAAATACTTCAGTAAAAGCCAGACTCGACGGCGGATAAAGTCCTACCGATAAGACGAAAACTTTAAATCGTTTGTCAAGAAGACATTTCAAATTGTGGCGAAAGTACGTTTAATTCTCCTCTCGAGTATTCCGAGACGAAATGTTGGGCTAGCGACCTTCGCTGCATCTATTGTTTTAATAATTGAAAAGAAAGAATCATATTGTTGTCTTTAAACAAAGTCTATTCCATTTTCATTATGTTTTTCATGATAGATAACTAATGATGAATGATATAAAGTGAGCAATTTTATCATTGGTTGTGATCAAGTTTGACAATTTTCCTATTGACAGCGATGCGGACGAATTGTTTCATGCCCTTTGATTATTTCGCCTTCTTTTTATATACTTGTACATATTATTATTATTATTTTAAGAAAATTGAAAATAAATAAATAAAGAACTAGCATATTGAAAACGATTTGAAAAACAAAACATTGTGTGACTAATGCGGCCACTTAAACAGTTTCTCGAATATCAATCAACTCAGTCTATCGCAGTCCACCACTGGACATAGCCTCTCCCACCCTGTCCTTCACCTTCCGCATCCAATCTTTTCCAGCCACCGTTTTAAGGTCGTCGGTCCATCTAGCTGGGGGGCGTCCCACACTACGCTTACCGATACGCGGTCTCCACTCCAGGACTCGTCTGCTCCACCGGCCATCGGACCTTCGACAAACATGGCCAGCAAACAGTTTTGTCGAATATAGCGTTCTTTATTTCTTCTTTTTTGCGGTTCTCCTAAAATCAGCCAGACGTTATCAAGGTTAACTCGACGCTCAATTGAGAACGTCTTTCAGCCATCCCTTCCTCTTACATCAAACGTAACAGCTATATAGGTACCCAGTTTCGCGGAATATAAAATGAGGTAACAAAAGCGACACAATGCTTGCGTGTGAAATTATATCAATACGTGTCTGTTATTGTTGTTCGCAATCGGTTGTCTCATGGCCGACGAAAATAGGAACTATTGTTGACTGAAAGTAGGAGTTCAGGTGCTGTTAGCCTACCGTTGACTTGTGAAATGTTAAAGTGAGCGACAACCTTTACACCAACAATGGTTCAACAACGACGACAGGTTGCGGAAATAAGATTAGATGGACGAATGATTCGGCCTTTGTTTTGTAACACTTCCTTGTTTATTTTCTGTACGATATTAGTTTCACGAAAAGTTTGTCTGTGTTTCTTTTATTCACCAAATTGAGGATAATACTTGACAAAGAGATTTATAAATGGGTGCGTAGTTTTGTTGATACATATACCTAAAAACAATTGTGCTTTGCAAAACATTGGCTAAGTATAGAGAACTGAAATTGCTAACACTATATTGAAATTATTTATCACAGTAATATGATAAGTTGTAAAGGGAGTAAAGTGACTGAGAATACCCCTGAAGAAATTCTTATAAATAAAAACCAATAAGAAGAGGACAGGGATCAACAAGAACTAAATAGATTTATCGAAGAGGGGCGATTAATAAAAGGGGTTACTGGTCAAAATTATATAGTTGTATTTGATATTATATGTAGGTTTATTTTATACTAGCTGACTCGGCGAACTTCGTACTACCTCAGAATCCGTACCATACAAAATGTATGAGAAAATCTTCATTTTTTTCGTTCATTTTTCCCATGTTTTAGTAATTATTCGGCTATTCGGGGCGGAGACAAAAACAACGGATCAAAGATCATAAAAATCGGACCAGCCGTTCTTGAACTAATCAGACTTTGTTTTTTAAATACAAATGTATAATAGAGTATAAATGTATATTTATGTCTATAGTATAAATGTTTTGTAATGTTTATTAGAGTAGGTTTCATACCCACGTGTAATATTGTAAATATACGTATGCCGCTTTTAGTGGCGAATGTGTCATGAACATAACTTTACTAACCAACCTTTCTCGTCAATAGTAATAAAAAGCTTACAGTAAAAAGCTAGCTACCTAGAAGTAGTAAAGTATTCAATCAAACTGAGGCAAGGACGGGAAGAAACTAAAGTAAAAATCAAAACTTCTGAAAACTTTTGAAAGGATAGTAATGATGAATGAATAATGTCTTTCCAGAGTAAGTTTCATGAAAAGGGAATTGAAAAATAACCCTTTTTATCTACACCCATGCTATAAATCCTCTATAAGTTTCTGAAACAGTTAGCTTATTAAAACAACCAGTGTCATAGTAACCATAATATCATCCAAACGAGTGTTATAATGTTGTACTAAACATTATGCAACTCCTTTTCAAAAAAAAGAACATTGTCATGCATGTTTCACTACCATAGCGCCATAATTTAAAAAAAGAACTTATAGGTTATTTGAATTCATGTCGTATCCTGCCAGCCGCCTTGTATGTTCGATATTAGTATTACAAAAAACTGTTTCAGAACCTTGTTTTAGTTTTAGAGGATTCATGTCACGTGTTTAGATAAAGTCTTGTATGCAACTAAACATAATTAGGTATTAAAACAGTTGCATAAATAACTATTATTCTATTTGTGTAGCTGCTTTTAATGTATTATAATACCACCTTTTTGTGTTCTAGTTTAAAAGACAACTCTTATTAAAATTATTCACAGTCAGTCTCAAAAAGATCTATACACGAACAAGGAACCATTTTATTGTCTATAACCTTTGTTCCGTAACATTATATCCACCATATTATTGTTTACTTCGTTATTGAATGATTCCTGTATACATATTTGTGACTTGTGAGACTGCCTTGTTTTGATATCTTTTGGAACAATATTTTTACTTACTTTGTTTTGGTAAAATAAATTACATGCTATGTTTTGTACCCACGGATATCGATATCTATGTTTGTACCTATGTGGTGGATATGTTATGGGCCAAGTGATTAATCGTGCAGTATTCATAATGCCCGGGCAATATGAATAATGCCCAATAAGAGCGGGCAATGTGATTATAACCAATCAATTTATCACATTGCCCGGGCATTATGAATAATGCCCAGTGCCTATTGGGCAGAGTGATGTAAAGCATGTTTAATACTTTCAAATGAATACTTAGTTAGATAGACCGAGCATTACAAGTAATGAAATCAATTATCGGGTAGAGTAATAATAAAACATGTTTTATATTTTAGTATTTAGTAGGCTACATTTAGAAACTATAGTCTATAGTAGTAGTAACCTAACCTCAAAAAACATAAAAGTTGCTTAAAAGGCGTAGTAGGAGCCCCGCTTCGCTTCGCTTCGCTTCGCTTCGCGGGGCTCTAGGGTCTAAAAAAAAAATAACCACGAAGGGGATGGCGGGGTCTGTTCGCTCGCTTCGCTCGCTCACTAGACCCCGCCATCCCCTTCTAACCTAAACTGTCCGAGTCGGGGTGCCCCAAGTCCCGAGCTCGCTTCGCTCGCTCTTGCATCCTAAGTTGTCATTACTAATGTGTTATTTTGTATATTATGTTGGTTTAGTGTGTAGTGGGTGTGGAGCCCAGTAGTTTTCACTAAGTGCTTGAAACTTAATAAAATCAAATAAGCATAAAAAATTAATTAAATCACATTAGTACTGAACTGTGATTATGAAGTTTAAAATAAAGTATTCATTTTAAATGCGAATCTAAATCAAAACAATGAGCCGAAGTGGCATCGTGCGGCTATTGCAAGGTCACGCGCTGCCCCGTTTCGGTCTCTGATTGGTTAGCGCGCGTCACGTGTTTGTTTCCGGCCCCGCACCGCAGCGCACCACGTAAAAATTTACCTATTAATCACATTGCCCGATCATCATGTAGCCATATTCATAATGCCCGGGCAATGTGATAAATAGGTGAGTTTAGATTGTAATTAATCACTTGGCCCGATATGGCTGGGCATTATTCATACTGCCCGGGCATTATGAATACTGCCCGCATTAATCACTTGGCCCATAACAGATACATTGTTATAAAACAAAGTTTGTTGACAGTGAAATGGTTTCTTGTCCATGTATATATCGTTTTGGGGCTAACTGTTCTATACCACTTTTTTCGTACTCTAGTTTAAAAGAAAATTCTTATTAATATAAGGTTAAAGAAAAGGAGAAGGTGAGGTTAAGGTTTAAGGTTGACTGGTAGAAAATGCCTATGGCATTAAGTCCGCCTCTGTACATTTGTTGTGCTTAAAGTATTAAATAAATAAATAATGTTATTCACTATCTACACCATCAAGCCTACATTATACATACATCAATCTCATAATAATAATATATTTCCCGAACTATTGATAACACTCCTAGCTACTTCAATTTCACACCTGTCTGGCATTAATCAAAATGTATCACATACCCGTCTATAACATTAGATAGATTACCCATTTACATATATATGGTATTTAGATACGGAATTAACTGAGCAGATTACACTTAATATTCCTATGTATAATTCCTTCGAATTCCCATCTACCTATAAACCGTCAAACGTCGTCTGATATATGGTATTAGATTCTGCCCGCGACTAGGTCCGCGTAAAATTTCTTGTTCCTTCAACCCACCTCATCACATCGTATCGCCTATCCGCGCTGTTACTTCGGTTTCGCTTAGCGTTCTTTCTTACTTTTTTTTCTTTTTGCTCAGCTCCTAAAGCTCACAGCTTGATGTTAATAGCATGTAGCTTTCCTCAAGAATTGGGCTAAAAAATGCAAAAAAAAATCTAATCCGACTGGTAGTTGCAGATATGGGTTTTTCACCAACTCGTCACGAGAGACGTGTTGGTGAAACTCAAAATTAGTATCACTTATTATTTCGTCATCTGACACTAAAATTTTTACGCGTGGCCACATAGTGAAACTTCAATTAAATAACTTTTATTAGCGCGTTCAAACAAAAAAACAAACTGTTCAGCTTTATTATTAGTAGGTATAAATAGATTGATGGGTGTTGTAACAAACATCCATACATACATAAACTCTCGCTTTTCTCGATTTATTCCGGTCTGATCCCCTGAGCTCCACCCCCCCTTCCTCGGTCCCCTGCTCGTTCGTCTTCTGTTTTAAACTCTGGCTTCATGGGGTTGAGCAGAAACTACAGAACGTCGCCGGCTACGATCCTTACATACTCCGTTTGCTTCGTTTACATTCATACGCGAGCTGTGGTGACCCAGTGGTAACGGCCGCGACTTACCAGTAAGTAGGTCGTGGGATCGAACCCAGACAGGGGCTTTACTTTATGTAGGTAAATTATTTCATCATCACTGCTCTCAAAACGGTGAAGGAAAACGTCGTAGGGAAACCGGGATGTCCTAGAACCAAAAACTCGAAGACATGTGACATCTACCAACCCGCACTGGGCCCGAGGAGGCCTGTGTCCCAGCAGTAGGAACATTATAAGCTGATATGTAACATTCTTATCATGGATGGTCATACATGAAAACCGGTTTTATATAGGGTGACTGGTAATTAGTGACCGATACTTAAACACGTGATTGTACTCATGATAACAAACAACTTTTACTATGGGACCAAACCTAAAATGGCGAAAAAAAATCTGCTGTTTAGTCGTTTATGTTCGCCTAACTAGTCAAAATATACTGAACAGCAGATTTTTTTTTCGCGATTTCAGGTTTGGTCCCATAGTAAAAGTTGTTTGTTATCATGAGTACAATCACGTGTTTAGGTATCGGTCACTAATTACCAGTCACCCTATATAAATTCAAACAAAAATGAGAAGCTAAGGATCACTTCATTATAAAATCTTTAAGGACTATCAACGTAAATGTAACCTGTTGAGAAAACGTATTTAAAGTTGGCATAATTGAGTGATCCAGTAGAAATCTGCTGTAGCTCACCAACAGGAAGACAAATTGATAAGAAACCTCTCGATGTGAAGTCTCACTAAAAGTTTGTTAATTAATTACTTTCCCCTTGCCCACCTTTAACTAATAAACGTTGTTTTGGATTCGCGATGTGATGAATGACTTAAGTATAAATTACCTAAACCAATTAGAGAATTTCCGAAACCTCTTGAAGATGTCAAAGTCTTCGAATTAATTAATAGTTCTTGAAATCTGATTAGGGAACGTTTGCCAGCGGTGCTTAAGGCACGACGTTGTCAAACAAACCTTTTATTAATTCGTAACGTTCAAGGCGACGCTACTTATCTTGTTGACGCAATTTCGCATTCTAATTAACAATAAATAATGATTTCAGCAGCATTTTCAATTTTGTACGAAGCATACACATTTATTAAAAATGTAATCACCGTTTTTAGAGCCCATTATTTAGTTTTAGACAATAAAAAACCGGCCAAGTGCGAGTAGGACTCGCTCACGAAGGGTTCCGTACCACTGTACAATATTTAACACTACATATATAAAAAAATCACGTTTGTTGGGAGCCCCCCTTAACTATTTATTTTATTCTGTTTTTAATATTTGTTGTTATAGCGGCAACAGAAATACATCATCTGTGAAAATTTCAACTGTCTAGCTATCACGGTTCATGAGATACAGCCTGGTGACAGACAGACGGACGGACAGACAGCGAAGTCTTAGTAATAGGGTCCCGTTTTTACCCTTTGGGTACGGAACCCTAAAAATGAGCAAAACTAACGAGATTTGACTGAGTTCATTATGTTAAGAAAAAGACTTTATTTCTTACATTTATTTCCACGGTTCAAGGGTCACTGCTCCTAAGGTATAAGTACTGTTTAAAGCTCTGTGTTCTGAGTAAAGGAAAAGTTGCCAAAATCTGCTGTAGTGTTGGCGAAGCGGCTTTTGTGCTTACAGTCGCAAGTGCCTACGTTTCCCGCATTATGAGAAAAGGGAATTTGGAAGCTATAAATCTGCTTTTAGTTTCAGTCAAGGGATCTTAATCTTGTGTGGCGAGTCATGGCAAATAATAAAATTTTATTAAATATGTAGGTTAAGGTTTTTATGGGTCTATGCCACCCGAAATAAAGTTATTATTGTGTCTTTTACATATCTAGGGACCCTGTGGTCCCGGACCTTTGGAAGGCATACGAGGGGCCGAAGCCAACTCGCAGAGGCCCGTTAGACGTTTTCAATGAAATGAGGCACCATTATTATCGGCAGTGTTCCTTTTTCTCAGCTCTAAGGCTGATTTTAGCTACATTTACGGGCCAAAGCCAAGTAAATGCAGCGTGTGGTGAATTTTATTATAAGAGTGTACTTTCGGATAGCTGCTTGGATCTATTAGTTTCAGGCTACGGAGGAGATGATTGGGGATAACACCAGTCGTGGAGGAACAACATAAACTTTATCTTGACTCCAAATTCTAATAACTTCTTCTTTAAGCTCAGGGTATTGGTTTATTTTTTCAGCGATTGTTTTTTGTAAGTTATGGGTGTTGGGAACTGCAATGTCTATATGACAAGTGATTTTTCATATCTTATTCTGTAGAGTTATGTCTGGTCTATTGTAATGGATGGTCCTATCTGTAAGTATGGCGCGATCGTAATACAGTTTATGATTATTAATCACGACATAAGCTTGCTGAATGCTCGTAGCAAAGTTATCTAGTGCAAAAGTTGATTTAATGTTAAGATCTCTAAATAGACGCACATTAGTCACACCTGAAAACATATGAAACAACCTAGCCCTTTAGTTTGTAACGGCTAGAAAAACGTGTGCATGCACACGTTTTTCTTGCTGTGACAAACTACGGTTGATTCACCGTGTGCAAGCACGGTCGTCAATGTTGTATGGATCACTATGGAAGTTTTTTGATGACACGGTGGCACTACGGCACAGCGCCGTCGCCGTATACCATAGAACAGTATCGTAAACGAGGTCACACGATTTTCTTACGGCGCGGTTAACACTCCGAACTGTAAATAAACCGTGACGTGTACAAAGGGCCTAATCATCCAACAAATAATCCTAAAACAATCTACACAGCACATTATATAAAACGGCAGCAACACAAATGGGAACACACAAGTAAATCCGTCGCCGGGGCCCACCTCATCATCACGCGAACAAAACGCAAATCTTAGTAACGACGCACACTGTATGAATAATCGTCGGGACGCGTATTTAAATAAGCATGCGTTACGCGCTCAGAGTAAACACATTTTTCCTAATAAACGTTATTCTGGCTGCGGCTTACGGGGCAATGTTTTGTAAAGCCAGCGCTGGCTAAATAGCCCATTGCGGCCCGAATGCGGATTTCTGCTGTATTAGCCTAATAGCGTTCTACTTCTTCAATTCTCATTTATAGCCGGTTCTTAGCAATTAATTCGGTTTTCATTACGTTGTCAGCATATATTAAAATAACGGGGACGTTAAGAGATCTTGTTCTGTCTAGGACTCTCAAAATATCTTAATATTGTATACTTAATTAAATTTTGATTTGTGAACTTTATGAAACCTACGCTCTTGAAATTCTAGAATACTTAATGTATATTATAGTTAGCGTGAAGCTTATCTCTTAATACTACTAGATATTTAAGATTAAAAATCCATCTTGCCTTTTCCCAACTATGTTGGGGTCGGCTTCCAGTCTAACCTGATGCAGCTGAATACCAGTATTTTACATGGAGCGACTGCCTATCTGACCTCCACAACCCAGTTACTGGGTAATACTGGCTGTCAGACTTTCGGGTTTCTGACTGACCCGTAACAACTGTCAAAGATCCACGAATAACAGCCGGCACCGAACCGCTTAACGTGATTTCCGAGGCACGGAGGGGTCTCAGTATCTAAAGATGGTCTCCCATCCACAAACCAATAGCGGCAAGCGTAGCTTAACCCGATCGATCGACCTGTGCGGCTGTTATTATTTAGCCACGGGCCCCTCCTCTATTTAAAATTAATAATAAAACCCACATAATCAGCCTATAATGTTCCCACCGCTGGGACACAGGCCTCCTCTCTGTGAGAAGGAGTGGGCCGTAATCCACCACGCGAGCCCAGTGCGGGTTGGTAGATGTCACATGTCTTCGAATTTTTGGTTCTAGGACATGCCGGTTTCCTCACGACGTTTTCCTTCACCGTTTTGAGAGCAGTGGTGATGAAATAATTTACACAAAGTAAAGCGCTGTCTGGGTTCGAACCTACGACCTACAACTCGTAAGTCGCGGCCTTTACCACTGGGCTACCACTGCTCTCTGCTCATAATAAAACCCACAAATGTTTAATGAAATACTTAATTAAAACATTAATTAAGCATTCTAACATTATAAGATTCGTAAGAGTAAGACCCATTCATATTTTTTACGTGTTTCCCAGGTTTTTGTTTCAAGCTTACTGAACAGATACAGAAAAAACGAAGCATTGGAACTGCTTCGAAAGAAAAAATCTCAAAACAGGTGAATACAGCCGTAAACAATAATAAACGGTACGCTCGATCAACGTAATAAGTGGTAAGTACCCATATGAAACCTATGTTTTACATTGTGTACAGAATTCAAATGTAGAAGCCATCAAAGGGCGGTAGTCCCGTTACAGGAGTAAACATTATACGCTTACGTAAACCGTATCTTTATAGGTGTTATTTTGTTTAACACAGTAAGTGTGAACGTCGACTGGTCCGCACTGGCCGCAACTCACGCACGGCACGCAACGTATTGAACGGAATTCGATGGCTGACGACAACGAATTTGCCGATGGCATGCGTCCACTATGTCCGGATATTAAGTATCTCTTCTTTGCAAATTTGAGCATTTTCGATGTTTCAGATCATACAATTCTTCATATCTTTCTACTATAATAGAATTAAAAGTGAGTCATCCATTTTACAATGTTTTTAGCGGTTCTCACCTCAATTACAAATAGAACAACGTGCGGCAGTGAGCGATCCACGCGATGAACGAATCCATGTGACGTCACCGGTGCGCAACGCATTTTTTGTTCATATATGCGGCGCTCTGTGCAGGCGGTACCGATAATGGACGCAGTGCTATATGAATTCATACAATGCAAACCAAAATCCGTAGCGTGCCGTGCAAGCATTGCGGGCGGACCAGTCGACGTTCACCTTAATCCGTTTATCTACTCATGTGCCTTAATGCTACAAAATAAATAGGTACAAAAGGCTTCATACAGCGAGTGGAAACAGGCGCACGTACACACAGACGCGTACGTACGGTGCTCTCAATCGAATACCAATCCTAAGAGCTCTTGTACTCGCTGTACGTAAACGCGTGTCGATATGTGCGTTCGTTTTCACTCATTGTATGGAGCTGACCTTCTGAACCTATCTATTCTGTTATAAAATAACGCGTTTAAGGGGGATGCACTAAGCTTCAAATTCAAATTTACTTACGTTTTTTGCAATTTTCCGGTCAGTGTCAGGTTGTATATTGATTAAAATATGATTCGCGATCGAAACAAATATGGCTTTACGACATAATTTGTTATTAAAATCAGCAATACAACCAACTCCTTAAGTTAGAGTTCGCCTCAAATGTCATGATTTGAGCAGTGGTGGCCAAGTGCTCTCAAAACGATGAAGGAAAACATCGTGAGGTAACCGGCGTATCCTAGAACCAAAAATTCGAAGACATGTGACATCTGGCAACCCGCACTGGGCCCGCGTGGTAGATTACGGCCCACTCCCTCTCACTGAGAGGAGGCCTGTGTCCCAGCAGTGGGAACATTATAGGCTGATTATGTTATGTATGTGTCATGATTTCATGAAATAGTCATTCAATGGGTAATATTGACTTGAGTATATGAACTTAGATGTATTGATGATTTTTATGATTATAATTAAGATCACCAGACTGCATAAGCGTTAAAAAAAAATCCCAGGCTACCCTGACGCTTTCGCCTTAAATATATTTTGTGAGCTAACGTTACGGAAATGAGGGGAAAAGGAAGCGTGGGAATAAATGATTTATCGTAATGACGGTACAATTGCGTACGTGTTGGTGTATTGTAATATGAACGAAACGTTAAGCAACTGTTGTTTTTTAATACGTGTGCAGACTCATAGAAAATGTGTTGGATTTGCTTGCTTTTATTAGAATTTTACTGGAGCTAAAGTTTGCCGCTATATTGGACTGGTTGCGAAAACGAGAATATAGAACATTTTCTCCTCTTATTCCTCATTGAACAATATTCCAGCGGCATCTATAATCACGAAGCAAATTGTTTATTTTTATCGTTACGTGGTCTGTATAATTTAATGGAAATAATTATTTCGCTATTAGTTCTAAAATTTATTCATATAAAGGCAGATTATTTACCTACTTTTATTAACAGATAATGATGTCTTCGTATAATTCAGAAACAGTAATATTTTTCAGTTACTTTTTTCCTTCTATATTTACAAAATGTGTACGAAAATATCATGCTATAAAAACACAAAAAGGGTCAAACAAAAACACACCGCGCGTGTTTGTGATTAATTAGAGAAAAATCCTTGTACGACAAATCTCACCTACTCGTAAGTACTTCACTCCAACTCAACAACCTAAAAAAACTTACCACGTAGCATAAGCATTTCCTGCATTTTCCCTTCATCTTTCGCAGCTCCTATCTGATATAAAGGAGGGATACAAGTCACTAATTACACGATGACCGGCTCGTACTTGACCGTTTTTTTGTGCGAGGCGAGGCGACAAGACGGCTAACAAGCGACTGCATCGTTAGGCTCCCGTTCGTAATGAGCGCAGCCTGACCTGAGCACGACGGCTTATAACGTAGCCATGTGTGACGCTCTTGCAAGGACTAATTTGTCATTACGTTGGACACTTGAGGCCCAAAAAGAGGATAATACTTAAGTTTCTTTACAACAATACTGTAACTGTACTGTGTGTGTGTGTACTGTGTTGTGTTCTAAAATGCACAATGGTCGTCGTCAAACAAAGGTGTACGGCGTAGACCTTCGCTGCGCGTAGACCCTACGCTCTTGCTACGACGACGTGTGTATCTGAAGGCGAATTCTCGTAATTTGAAACATTCAAAATCTAGTCGCAGTCTCATCTCGGCGACAAACAAATGTCAAAAACTTGTCAAAAATGTAGGAAAATTAGAGGTATTTTCGACAGATTGAGACTGCGATAATAAGACTGTGAACGTCCTTAAAATTACGAGAATTGCCACTCTGTTGCTACGCAAGCTACTACGTATTCGTTTAAAACCAATTGCTTTGTCATTGCGGAGCTTCTAAAGTTTATGAAACAGTATTTCTTGAGCACGTTTTAAAAACCTGCCAACGTAACAATTATTAGGTATATGGTGTCCCAGCAGTCTGATTATGTATGTATGAGTTATATATTTCTCCGAAATAGAACATGGGAAGGAAATAAGTAATACGAGTTGGCCTCGAAGGCTCAAGATCCCTTACAAACGATTTTCTGTGACGAACGCCTCTCAAATAGTTTTTATGTCAGCTAGAGAAGGCTGTTCAGTAATTAACACTTTATCACTTAATGTCGGAGCTTTTAGACTTAAATATTGAGTGTAATGGATTATCCTAATTATAGGTATTGTTACCATTTTACTATTAAAACTTGATAAAATAGTAATGTTTTGCATAACCTAAATATTAAGGAATAATGTAGCAAAACATAGAAAATATTCCAAACTGATATTCACCTTTTATATTGTTGATATTTTGGATGACGGTAGATAGAAACAAAAATGAATAAATGAATGAAAAATGAATGAATGAATAATACAAAAATGTCAAATGTCATCAAGGTTACAGAAATAAAATCTTAAAATATGATATCTGTAACTAAACTAAAATCGTTGTTCATAACTAAATAGACCATCATAAATCCATCAGTCGGGAAGCTTACCACCTTATTAAGACCTTCCTTAATCTGGTCCCAAATATATAATCTCCATCCTTCTGATATCTCCCAAATAGACTATAATCACAGCCGCCATTTTGTATCCCTCTGTAATTGTTGTCTGAATACCTTACCTACTTAGGTAACCATCACGCCTGTATTTCCCAAAGGGGTAGGCTGTAAGCAGCGATGTATGGTACCCCTACATTTAACCAGTTATGTTTAAGCTCATTATTTATGGGCACGAATGCAGGCTCCGGACTAGCATAATATGCATAATCAGCCTATAATGTTTCCACTGCTGGGACACAGGCCTCCTCTCCATGAGAAGTATTGGGCCGTAATCCACTACGCGGACCCAGTGCGGGTTGGTAAAAGTCACATGTCATTGAATTTCTGGTTCTGGTAGGGCTCTGGACTGCTACTGAGAGATTTCTAATGCCAAAACTTAATTACACAACATCCTGGAATTGAGCCCAGGACCTCATATTACTCAAAAGTCGCGCTTGCGGCGACTAAACCAAGAACGCAGTCTAATTAGGTTACGTAATTACATTTACAAATTACCCCAAAAACACTAACGTCTTAACAAAAAACATTCCGAAATATTCGCAGCTGTGAGGGATTACAGCTTCATGCAAAGGCAGTTATTAATTAACATCATTTGGGGCACATTATGAAAGTTTGACACGAGGCAGGAACGGATGCTCGTATTAAAAAACTTTTTCTCTGCTTAAAACATGCAACACCATTGAATAATTCATGATTTGGCTCGTGTGTGGAAGGCCAAATTGAAAGGATAAAAATATACCTACTTGACAGCATTCAGCCATTGCGGCGATTTTAATTCAGTATTTATAAAACCACTTTTCTAGCTCAGCTTTTGATAGGATTTTTAATTAACCAGATTTTTGCAGCGTGATTAATCTTTCTGGATTGCCAAACCGTTATTCTCTTTGATCAAATACTTAGTACGACAAAGTTGTTGCTTTCACAAAATAGTAAAATGCAGCTTTAATAACAAAATCAAGAACAAAATTCCTTGTTACAACAGCCCTTCCTTGTTAACCTATCGAACATCGTGTAAAAGAGATAAACGTATAAACTGCGTTCAATGGCACCTCAATTCTCACAAAGCATATTTCTCCGCCTACAGCATTTATCAGAGACATGACCCGCTTGTAATAATAGTTGTAATGGCCACCTCTCTACAAGAACATTAAAGCCCTCGGCACACTAAGCGAGGATCATAAAAGAAGCATTCTTTAAATCTTCCAAACACGACATTCAAACATGCACGTTTATTTTTTGTCAAAGAGCCTGTTGTATCAAAAAACCTAATTAGCTGTGAGCATAAGGATGGAACGCGTCAGTCTGTTCCCCTCCTAAACAGGAAAAAATAAAACACAGACTAAATTAGCTTCTTTATATTTATAGAATACGTAACCTGTAAACAGAACCTAATAACGCAGTGAAACCTAAACGGTTACAAACACGGATCTATGGTTACAAAGTTTTTACCTAGCTAAAATTAATCTCAACATTTTCATTTAAATGTTTTATGTTGTTTTAGTTCACTAGAATAGAACGGTGTTTGTTTTATATATTTGAATGGTTCATCCGACTGTAGGGTCACAAGTAAAGTGCGTATTTACCTGGTTAATTGGGACATCACTATGTTTCATGTTATTAAGTGCCCAAGGCGTTTGCTAACCTTTGTGGGCTCCATGTGTACTAGGTAAAATGGCTTTGTGTAGGAAATTAGCTTTGGCGTGAACGAACGCAGTGTTAGCTTCTCTATCCGTGTTTTTCAGGACTTGAAACACGATTTCAACGATGTTATCAAAGAAACATAAACACAACTCTAAAGAAACGTAAATACTTACAATTGTTTAATGGATTCAAGTTATTTTAAACACGGAAACTTAAAACACTTACGACTCACAAGTTGGAGCTTATAACCTAAGTTTCTTTGTATAATATTGAGACATAACTTGGAAGACACTGCCTTAAAATGCTTCATAAAAACTCTGAAGAATTCTTCATTATAAAGACAACTTAGTAGTTACGAAAAATCCAATTTTGAACACACGCCAGTGCCGAGTTAGGAGCACGTTTTATATTTCACTAGACTCGACCCCCCGCCGAAACTACCACTTGGTGGGGGGTAGAGTCGAAAAATTTATGAAGTAGACCATTTTTTCCCCAAAATCATGTTATAATGAAAGACAAATGTCCATAATCTTGATAAACTATGTGCTCGGGCAACAGCTAAATTGAATTACAAATTTCGGCTGGAGGTAGGTGAGATATTATGCAAATTGCCGAGTCTTGCCTACAAACATGACATTACGGAACGTTGACGCAACGTTTACTGTGCCAAGGAACTTACGGCTATAAGAATCAGCATTTAGGCCTCATTTTGCGTTATCTACACGAATACTGAAGTAAAAGGTAATTGCTTTATTAAATAATTGTAGAGGACTATGACACGCACTACGTTACTGACGGCTTTGATGCACTGTGGCTTACGAAATTTGCTTCACTACTCCGCGGGCTGCTTGTCAGTCCCAACACTATCTTGCAATCGATAGCTACCCGGGCAGATAGCCTCCTAGTGTAGGCGCTCACAAAAAGGACTAGCGCCCTAATTGCATCATCATCATCATCATCATTTCAGCAGAAAGACGTCCACTGCTGGCCCCCAAGCTCCTCCACTTCGTTCGGTTTTGTGCTTCTCGCATCCAACGAGTTCCTGCCTAATTGCGTAACACACTATAATTCTCAATCTGAATCATTTTAAAGGATATTGTTGATCCATTTTTTTTTTTCATGGGCAATTTATTCTAATATTTCGCTGCTTTCTGATTTACATTTAGTCTAGTCTAGCATTTTTAACTATTTTATTAGCCTTGAAAGGTTGATTATAGAATGATATCAAAAAAGAAATGCAACTACAAATATCCGATGCAGCATAAGTTAACATTCGGAATTAAATACGTACGAAACGTGTCATCAAACACACTGCGTAGCCCTTCGTATTCTGCTACGCGACGCGCGTAGCGTGCTGCGTAGCCGCACGCGTCGTGTTGCGCGTAGCATCCTACGTAGCCGTACGCATCTTGCTACGCGTAGTGCTCAAGAGGAAAACGGTTATTAAAATTTCACCCTGTATATTTAAAACACGGGATTGAGCTCGTTCGGCATCAAGAAATTCGTCCGAAACGCTGTCAATGGGATAAGTGTCCAAAAGGCTGGCAGCCACGTTAGATGGCAGTGGACAAATTCTTTGGACTAAAAAGGCCAGCTCTCAGGTCACGTGAAGAATCGATCCACCGCTTGGCGATATTCCGAAATACTCGATGAGCACTCGGACCCCGCGGCCCTAGTGCTTAAACCCCAAACGGCTCTTTGATTACATCAAAGAAAAACTAAATGGAACCGTCCGTCGCCGTCCACCATACACGTAGCGTGTTCTTCATAATTTAATAAAACCTGAAATATAAATTAATTGTACACAATTATTAACCACAGCTACATACACACTGTAGCTCACAATAAATCATTTTAATGAACGAGTAAAATTTTGTTCTTTCTCGTAATATTTTGCGAAAATTCTTCTAATAAATATTAGGATCAGCGACGAAATATTACGTCCATAATCACTCGGCGCTAGTATAATATCTTTAGGTTGAATAACTAATGATAGGTGCATTTATCTTAGAGAGACGTGGCCGGGTCACGAGAGAGCGATGGGCGTTCTTCAAATCGCCACAGATTAAGTAGACCCCAGAGAAGACGGGAAATTCCTTAAATAATTCTGAAGGTTTCTTTTGTGAAATCAGATTGATTATGCCACCGTACGGAATAGGTAATAATTAATAAGGAGAATGTTACTTTCTTTAACATGCGATTTCCTCTTCGGTAATCGTTTATTTAGGCCGAGGCACATAACATAAACTCACGTATTCTTCCAATGGGGATAGCCAGAACTACAGATCCTTGCATACTTCTTTTGCTTTGTTTACATCAGAGGGGCAATTCTCGTAAATTTTAAGTACGTTCACAGTCCAGTCTGGTCTCACTCTCAATCTGTCAAAAATTCCCTACATTTTTGACAAGTTTTTGACATTGATTGTCACTGAGATAAGATTGCGAGAAGATTTTGAACGTTTTTAATTCCGGGAATTAGCCTTCTGGTACATCTATCATACAGTCATAAATGTAGGTATATTTACTTTTTCCTAATTTAGTAACTATAACTCATAAATAAATTCAAATACCTACTATTATTGTATAAAACCACCAATTAATGTGGGTTTAGGTGTGATGAAAATATTTGCAAACTAACGCACCGCAATTGGAATACACGGTTGAATTAAAACGAGAAATTCTGGGAGTTTCTCACCGCACAGTTTCGTGTATCGATCACCGAGCGTGACCACAATGTTAATACTTTAACACGTAATTACAGACATACGATCCATTCATTTACAGTCATTATTCGGTGAAGTATACTTGATAAAATGCATACTTTAAAATGCAAATTCGATAAGTGAAATCCCATGGTCCGCTTATTTATACACTTACATAAATCAGACTTTGACCTCGTAAAGTGGGGCTACCTCGATAAATTGATAGATTGTAGTAGCTTAATGTGCTGGTATCTATACATAAGCCTCTTCAAGAAACAATATTGAAATCGTCAGTTAGAGGTTTGTTCAAATGACATGTGTAATTTATCAGCATTAGTGACGAAGGTTTTAACATGCCAAATCAATCCAATATTTTTTGTTAGATTGACGCTTATTTTTTACATATAAAAGCCATTTTCATTTAAACAAGGCCAGCTTACTTTCTTGACCCTATAAAAGTTTTTTTTTATGAGTAAGAAAGTACTAAAATTATAATTTATGTGAAAAATCCGTGTACGAATGCATGTTAAAACGTGATTGACGTTGGTAATGGAAAGTCGTTAAAATATGGAAGTATTCCGTTTAAAGGGTACGTAGGTATATACCCACCCACTTACCTACCCTTCAGGTATTCCTGAAGAAAGTACCTTAAAAATAATTAACTTTACAATAAAAAAATGCTTAAAAGTAAACGACACAATTCAAGTGAAATAAAAACATTTCGAGTACCCGCAAAACCGATTAAGCCCCCTAAATTCAGTATATGAAGTCCAACTATAATAATGCTCAGAATTATGGGCAATATTGAAGCCGATTAATTTGACACCAGTCTGCCTCTGGACCGTTTTGACCAATAAATTGAGGTTAAGCCCCATTGATCTAGTGAATCCCCGGCCATTCACTACGCCCTAGATCCACCCTGTCCGTATGTCTTAAGGGCGGTCAGACCTTGGATGCGAATTTGGAAAGCATGAATATATGCGTTACGGTTACATGTACGGTATTGGCCTATAGTCTTAGCTATGGTTACATACAATTCATGTTGTACTTAGCTATAGTGATAGCAGCTTTAGATAGATACATAGCTAGATAAATACCATATACTTACATAGGGATAGCATAAGAAGTCCGCACTAATTCCGAACAGGTTAAGGCAATTTGACGTTTGATAAGTAATTGCAGACTAATTGAATCTTTTGTTTGCAAAATTACGTACGGAATTCACAGTTACGAGTATTTTACCTCTAATTTTGCGTCACTGTCAATATCACAGTGGTCTTTATACTCCTTGTAATAAGGTTGCTGTTGGATTGCTGCTACTGACAAGTCTGCCAAAATAACAATGATCTTTATTCTCGTTATAATAAGGATGCTGTTGGTTTGCTGGAGTCAGAGGTAAAATAATTGTGGATGGACTGGTAGATGTCATTCAACTGTGGCATCGCATTCAGTCTTAAACGTTTCACAACTATGAATGCAACCGCAATGCGTACCCCGTCACTTACATAATATTAGGACTTGGCATAAAGACAATTGCACGATAAACTTCCCACAAATTAGGTGCAGAGTCCGTGACTGTTAGCACGTTTGTAAAAATCAAAACATATCCATTAAAACTTGTTTAGAAAATATTTAGCTATTTGGCCACAGTAATTGTTAGAACAAAAAAAACCTTTCAAATATATCATAAATGTTCATTTTAACCAACAATGTTTCCATCGTTACAATTTTAAAATAATATTTTACTCAAGTCTTAGGTTAGTGTAACAATTTCTTATAGGTTAGCACCGCACGCCCCATAAACTTAATAATTGTACTACAAGCACTATACTATATAATTAATAACAAAGTAGAAAAAATAATTTAAAAGAAACAATTTTTTAAATTACGTTACATGGGTCTGCATTCTGATCGAAAAACTAAAAGCCGTAGGTATTAAGGGGAACTTCCTAAGATGAATAAATTAATAAATTTCCATCTTTGGACCCCTTTAATACCACACGAACAGACTTAAAAAGGAGATTATCCAAATGCTCCATCAAAGCCGAATACTTAGCATACTAAGTAGAGCCAGTTTAGTCATTGCAGAACCTACACCACACATACACACGCACGCACACACTATAAATATTAATAATTATGTCACTCTCTGTATTTCTTATTTTTCTGTATACGTCGTAAGTAATTGGTGTAATGTTGAATTAATAATTATGTTATACTTACTGTCAGCTGTGACGCTACCATAAACAGATAAATGTTTTAAAAGGAGCCATTCCGGCCAACTTGCTATGAATAAAAAGCACGATTGGTTTTACAAAGTCCAAGGTCAAATTCATATTGCGAATAAGAATATCTGCTTATTTGCAGTGTAGACTGGTCGGGACTACGCAATGCTTTAGCAGAGAGGCTTCACAGAGACGATGATTTAAAAAAAAAGTGTTGTAAAAGCAATTGATTTTTTTAGATACCTACCAGTTTTAGATCCTCCCCTGATTATTCAATGACTTATTATCAATATTTCAATTAATATACAGGGTGTAATTGAATTCATGAGCATCCTTTTAAGGGGTCATTGTAATCATCATTATGAACAACTTTTACTATGAGACCAAACCTGAAATCGCGAAAAAAAAATCAGCTTTTCCCTACATTTATGTTCGCGTAACTCGTCAAAATGTAGGGAACAGCTGATTTTTTTTTTCGCGATTTCAGGTTTGGTCCCATAGTAAAAGTTGTTCATAATGATGATTACAATGACCCCTTAAAAGGATGCTCATGAATTCAATTACGCCCTGTATATCTAAAGTAAGAAAAATACTAACAAATAACTCAATAGTAGAAAAAGTATCAAAGTCGTTTAGTCGTAGCTACAGTACAGTGTCGCGAACTCGTGGCGCCGAGCGCGTTGTCGCCGTACTACAAGATACCTAATCTGACAGAACGCAATTTTCTGATAGGCCTCATAAAATATCGCTTTTAGCGATAAGACACCTTGTTAAATTTCTACATTTATATTTGTAATATTTATGGTGTAAATTTTTATACAATAAATACTCTTTATTATGATAAAGAGTATTTATTGTATAAAAATTTAACCACTTCTTTATTACTTCAAGCACTTCTGCCTAAGTGCTAGACTAGGCAAGTAGTAAGCAGTAATGGTACATATAGGCATAAACGCCAAAACGTGTCTTTCCAGCGGTCTAATAAATTCAGTACGTTCTGCCCTCCTCTATCCTATAAATGTGGAGTTCATACATCTCCCACACTATCAGATATGAATGTCGAAACGTCGCTCTTATCGACCAGGGAGTAATGCACGATATTTGTCTTACTGCTCGTCCCTGTGGCATTCTTCCCTCTATATCAACTTCATTAGAAAATATATTAAGTTATATATTACTTAGTACCATTATATTACTCGAAATAAAAGGGAATTTCGTCATGTGGCTTCTTTTTTGGTGGGACAAAAATCAACATTTTTTGTTTTTGTTTTGCTTATTTAATGTTCACATAATGTCACCGTAGGCAGATGAATAATTTCATTTTTGTAATTTCATACTTATAAAAGAATTCACTAAGAAAAGATGTCCATGAGGACGGGTATTACATTTTAAGATATTATACTCTTATGGGTTTACAACACCATACTGCACATATCGTAATAATTAGCGAAGCTTGGCGGTTATTACCGTTTAAGACCCACCATTTCAGTTGTCTGTGTGAGTGCGCATTTTCAGATATTAACTAAAAAGGCAAAAAGTTAGGTATATATAGCACTAACTTTTGCCCGTGGCTTCCCCCGTGGTTAGAAGTTATCTTATAGGAACGTAGTACCGGGATAATAAGTATCCCATGACCTAACCCAGACCATAGTTCTACATGTGTGCCAAATTACATCACAGACAGACAGACAAAGTTACTTTCGCATTTAAAATACTCGTATTACTTTTCGCTTTTGCCCGCGGGGCAAGAACAGGGTATAAAAGATGACTTATATTTTGTGAAAAAAAAGATATTTCTGTGCACTTAGGCTTCTACTCCGTTCACCTTTTATACCCTGTTTTTGTTCAGACGGTAAAAAAGTGAGCCGGTATATGTATATTATTAGTATTTATATGGATGAGTGTAATAGGCAACGTGTTCGTAAAATTGCTTTTCGTCTTTTTAAATTATCAACATAGATTATTTTGTATCGTTACAGTAAAAACACTCAAGTATAATGTGGCTGCTTTATTGGCACTGAAATCCAGATGTTTCACAAATACTTTTCCATGTAGTCGGTAGGTGATGCATAATCAGCCTATAATGCTTCCACAGCTGGGACACAAGCCTCCTCTCTTCAAGAGCAAGTGGGCTATAATCTACCACACGGGCCCAGTCTGGTTGGTAGATGACATGTTCGATTTTTTTGGTTTTAGGACATGCCGGTTTCCTCACGATGATTTCCTTCACCGTTTTGAGAGCAGTGGTGATGAACTAAATCACACAAAGTAATGTGCCTGCCTGGGTTCGAACCCACGACCTACGACACGTAAGTCAGGGGCGTTACCACTGGGCCACCACTGCCCTCAAGTAGGTGATAGAAGCTATTGAAATTACTATAATCTTACTAGGTCTTCATTACCAGAAACTGTCATAAACCCACATTGAAACCGAAGTTAACCTAATCTCAACAGTAAAATTAATTTATGTTTCGTTAACTACCTAAATTAGGTCATAAAACGACTGTAATAATAACATTCCATTTTATAGATACTATAACACTTAATCAAACTTTAAAGCAGGTACTATGACACCGCTAATTGCTACGAAAGACCACATAGCCATAAAGCATTAAATATCGTGCATAATTACGCACATTTACAACATTAACCCGACCATTACGAGTCTCCTTGCGTTCGTTTACCTTCAAATATGTCCTCAAGTTCGATATAATAATTATAAATTAATGTGTACAACAATTAGGGGGTGGCCACACAGATAAGATGCCGCAGCGGCTACATGACCGCAACAAGGCCCCTTTATCTTAAGCAAATGGCCGCGACACGAATTCGCCTCGGCGTGAAATAATTTCATTCTTGTCGTCTATTGCGGTCATAGCTTTAGGAACTTTAGAAACGAGATTGGGCCATCCGAATATCTAGAAACATTTAGAAACCATCAAATACATGAGACTTGGTAAATTGTGTATGAGTTTCATATTATTTAATTTTATCGTGAAAAAAAAGACGGTCAAGAGCGAGTCGGACTCGCGCACCGAGGGTTCCGTACTAATATCACACTTGAACTTCTATCACATAGAATTATTTCAGATTTTTCTCTTTGCAAACTTCGGAGATAAGAGTAACGGGAACGGGAACTGTATTTTTTTTACATTTTTCATCAAAAGTCGAAAACTATGCGGCCTAAAAAAAAGAAAAAATGTTTGAGAATGTGCAAACTGCGCTCTTTCATATGATACCCCACATGCCCTAATAGTCCCACTTCGATTTTTTCAGAAACCTTTCAGTCCCTGTTGCAAAAAAAAAAGTATTTTTATTTCTTTCTTATTTGCAAAATAGTTGAGCAAACGTCATCTAAAACTATTTCAAATTTCAAGTTGATTTGAGATATCCAGCTGTGACAGACAGACAGACAGACTGAGTCGCACCTTAAGGGTTCCTATTTACCAATTTGGTACGGAACCCTAAAAACAAGCCTAAAAACAAGCCAGTACCCAAAATTATACTTCCAGACTTGGCGGAAAAAACGATTGTAACATGCATGTCATACGGATCTCTTATCTCCTTCAAGCATACCATTCCATCATATCTGAAAACACAGCCTGTTCAATACATATCGACTTCATTTCGTTCAAATTCGTATTCAATGTGCACTCAGCCCTATACTGTTTAGAAGGTGGACGTCCATGTAGACATGTTCTCATTGTACTTTCAAAGTCAAAGTTATATTTGTGGTTGTCACGATACTGCACGCGATATCGTGCTGACAAACGCTATGTATCGCTGATCGATCGCTATGTATGTACCTAATGGTATTGACATTGTACTGAGATTGGAATATTAATGTCAAGATAAACTAATATTCGATACCATTCTTATCTTATTATGTGATTTAACCTAATTTTATGATTGTATGACATGTGTAATTACTAAAATTAACTAATAACTTGTATGTGTGGTGCAAACTGTCAATATAAGTTGGTAATTAATAAATAAATAAATAAATTCTGTTCAAGTAATTTCACGAAATAGTGGTTTAAGTAAAATTCATGCACATTGCAGCGTAACCTCTGCGGTTAAACCTTTTCTAAATAATATGTCTGGTCATTAATCTTTTTTTTAAACAGAATTCTTCGAATGTTGACATGAAAAGCAAACACATTAAATTGATTAAAGAAAAATCTGTTGCGGATTTTTTTTTTCAATTTGTTGATACGTTAATAATATGGTGGTACGGTCCATAATATATCAAATTGCCGGAAACCTTTAACAGACATTCAAGTCATCACACAATTTGTCCACGTTATTCTGCGAATCCGTGGGGTAATTGCGTAACACACTAAGTATCAGTAGCAATGGGTTTCTTTTTTTGACAGTTCAACAACATTCATTGCGTTATTTACGATGTTGAGCAGACACATTTTTCGAACATATGAAGCAATGGATTAGCAATATCCTTCAAAATGATTCATATATGATTGATAGTGCGTTGCGCAATTAGGGTGCTGGTGGAGAACCAGTTAAAAAAGGCTACATGCGGCCCTTTTTCCGGGTACCAGACTATCTACCAGGCTTGCGGTTCTGTTGTGTGGCTATTGCCAGCTGCATAGAGTCTTTGAACTTCAAGACCGGCCATGCCCTTTATGTTCCACGACACAAGATCGTCGTTGACGTCGTATCAGCTGCGGTTTCGTCATGATCTGCTGTACTTCGAGGCCACGATTCGCCAGAGTCCAGGAAACTACCACCTTTACCTATTATTACTATTAACACTTAAAAGTTTATTACTTTAATGTTAATTTTGTTATAACCATGACTGTTTGTTTTTAATCGGGACAACTTAGGTAATCTTTATGAGATATAATTATTTTTTTAAACCGGAGTAATTCAGTGGTACGAACTAAAAACCGATTGTAATCGATTCGCTGGTTCGTAAACCAGCGTAACAAAGATTTTACCATCCAAGATAGGTACTTTAAGATTTCTTGCATTCCCATTTCCCATTAAATTTTGGCCATTTTACCTGCTCCGCAAATGTTGTTTTTTAAAATATTAGATTTTTAACCTTTTATATTTATTTTTTGGATGCCCTCTTTATTATAAGCAAATTACTTTTTTATTTCGCTTCAACATGTTTAAGTTGTTTGGGGACATGGTAGGTATAATATATGTTAAATTATTATTTACGTCGTCATCATACTAATTTAAAAAAGAGAACTAGTTTGCTGTCTCATAGAGTGTGTGTTTTTATATGAAAACAACCTACAAACTACTATTAACAGATTAATATCACAAAGTCCATGAGGTCAGAAACTGGGGGTCTACTCCGAAGTGACACATTCGAATGATCGGAACGATCCGACACACGGCCGAACCGAATATTGTTGCCCTACTACGAAAAAGGTTCGGATTGGCTCAGCTTGGTCGGGACCATAGTCAATGTTCGAAAAGAGTGTCGGAACGAACGAAATGTAGTGCCAGAGGTGAACGTTTTATCGATATGTGTTTAATAGTCATTAATACTCATTTCGATATACTTGAACTGTTGAATTACAGAGTAAAATTATTTTTTATAGTAAGAAAATAGAACTTTGCTTTTAATTCAATATTTATTCCTAAGAACATTGTAATATTTCTCGAAAAAACAATATATTTGTAGCTGGCAGACAGATTGATTTGCCGATTGTCAAAATTAAAAGAAAATGGATAAAAGTCAAAGGCTGACATGTAAACAAACAAAGGGAGAGATTGTGATTTTTATTATTGAAAAATTGAGAAAAAGTACTTTTAAACTCAAACCAACTCATCTGTCGCTATCCCTATAGCGATAATCGTATTTCGTTCGTTTATCGTCAAGTGCTGACTGAAGTGTAAAGTGTTAAAGTCAAGTTATGAGATGTATACAAAAAAACAAGCTAAATATACTATAAACTACATAAATTATTCACTTTACGCGTGATAAAGTGACCCTTGGGCTTATCGTTTATCATGTTCGTGTTTTGGAAGTTTGGAAATGAAAGTTATGAACAAACATTCTGCAAGAACATGTCACCATGTCCAGACCGACAGCGGCACAAATGGATGCTCTCCTCATCGAGATTTAGGCCCAAGGCAACTTGAGGAGCATCGACAGTCGTACCTACGCTGAATCATCGACTGTGGGAAGAAATTTGCACCACGCTGACTGCTATATTATTTTTAGTCTTACTTGTAACAAATTGAAGATTAGTTCTAGTTGTTTAGTATTGTAAAAATATATATTATTCATTATTATCTAATGATTGTATCAGTCTTTCCCTCTCTCTTTGTACCCTCCTCAAAGCATCTGCGACAAATCATCAGCAAATATAGCAGGCTGATATATCACCTGCCGGGAGTTCTCAGATTCAAAATCATCTTGGGTTAACTCCGGAGCACTCATCCGGCCCTTACCTATGCACATATTATGCAAAACACAGCAGGGTAACATTATTCTGCCTGCTCTATGTGCATCCTAGTGCACCTCTCTTGCTGCCAAGAGACACCTCCATCAACCCTTGACTATCCCAAATATGTGTTCAATGGTGAAGCAGGCACGCTGTTTACAATAAAAAAATCTAGAGCATAAACCTTAAAAAAATAGGTTGGTACAATTTCCTTACACAAATCTTTTAATATCTTCCGAATGCGTGGTCCGATTTACATAAATCCAATTGTAATATTGGTTTTATACACAACTCTATCATTTGAGACCGAATTTATTTCAATATCTACATAAACAAAAAATCACATTTTCAAGTTACGTAATTATACCTATATGACAATCCTTACACATATTCCAGAAAATGCCTTACAAACTTACTTTAATCAGTGTTACTGGATTAGGATATGAAAACTAATAATAAAACTAAGCTAGATAAACTAATTACAAACAGTAACAAACATAAAATTGTAATAATTCATTAAATTCGATATGTTACGATACTCAAAAGGTAGCTACTTTGCTGTCGTGTATTTTGACATTAATTTCACGATGTAACTCTTGCCAAACTCAAATTATCGGTCAGTCTTTTCTCGTTCAGAGTAGGGTTTACGATACAACAAGTGTCAGAATGAAGTTCAGTCGGATCCGAACCTACCGAACCAAATAGAATGAACTTCGTAGTAGGAAATGACCGAACATTCGGCCGATCCGATAAATTTACCACTTCGGAGTAGACCCCCTGAGACCGATTCAGGGGGTCTACTCCGAAGTGACACATTCGAATGATCGGAACGATCCGACACACGGCCGAACCGAATATTGTTGCCCTACTACGAAAAAGGTTCGGATTGGCTCAGCTTGGTCGGGACCATAGTCAATGTTCGAAAAGAGTGTCGGAACGAACGAAATGTAGTGCCAGAGGTGAACGTTTTATCGATATGTGTTTATAGTAATATATACTCATTTCGATATAATTGCACTGTTGAATTACAGAGTAAAATTATTTTTTATAGTAAGAAAATCGAACTTTGCTTTTAATTCAATATTTATTCCTAACAAAATTGTAATATTTCTCGAAAAAACAATATATTTGTAGCTGGCATACAGATTGATTTGCCGATTGTCAAAATAAAAAGAAAATGGATAAAAGTCAAAGGATGACATGTAAACAAACAAAGGGAGAGATTGTGATTTTTATTATTGCAAAATTGAGAAAAATTACTTTTAAACTCAAACCAACTCATCTGTCGCTATCGCTATAGCGATAATCGTATTTCGGTCGCTTATCGTCAAGTGCTGACTGAAGTGTAAAGTGTTAAAGTCAAGTTATGAGATGTACACAAAAAAAACAAGCTAAATATACTATAAACTACATAAATTATTCACTTTACGCGTGATAAAGTGACCCTTGGGCTTATCGTTTATCATGTTCGTGTTTTGGAAGTTTGGAAATGAAAGTTATGAACAAACATTCTGCAAGAACATGTCACCATGTCCAGACCGACAGCGGCACAAATGGATGCTCTCCTCATCGAGATTAGGCCCAAGGCAACTTGAGGAGCATCGACAGTCGTACCTACGCTGAATCATCGACTGTGGGAAGAAATTTGCACCACGCTGAATGCTATATTATTTTTAGTCTTACTTGTAACAAATTGAAGATTAGTTCTAGTTGTTTAGTATTGTAAAAATATATATTATTCATTATTATCTAATGATTGTATCAGTCTTTCCCTCTCTCTTTGTACCCTCCTCAAAGCATCTGCGACAAATCATCAGCAAATATAGCAGGCTGATATATCACCTGCTGGGAGTTCTCAGGTTCAAAATCATCTTAGGTTAACTCCGGAGCACTCACTCCGGCCCTTACCTATGCACATATTATGCAAAACACAGCAGGGTAACATTATTCTGCCTGCTTTATTTGCAATTGTGCATCCTAGTGCACGTCTCTTGCTGCCAAGAGAAACCACCATCAACCCTTGACTATCCCAAATGTGTGTTCAATGGTGGAGCAGGCACGCTGTTTACAATAAAAAAAATCTAGAGCATAAACCTTAAAAAAATAGGTTGGTACAATTTCCTTACACAAATCTTGTAATATCTTCCGAATGCGTGGTCCGATTTACATAAATCCAATTGAAATATTAGTTTTATACACAACTCTATCATTTGAGACCAAATTTATTTCAATATCTACATAAACAAAAAATCACATTTTCAAGTTACGTAATTATACCTATATGACAATCCTTACACATATTCCAGAAAATGCCTTACAAACTTACTTTAATCAGTGTTACTGGATTAGGATATGAAAACTAATAATAAAACTAAGCTAGATAAACTAATTACAAACAGTAACAAACATAAAATTGTAATAATTCATTAAATTCGATATGTTACGATACTCAAAAGGTAGCTACTTTGCTGTCGTGTATTTTGACATTAATTTCACGATGTAACTCTTGCCAAACTCAAATTATCGGTCAGTCTTTTCTCGTTCAGAGTAGGGTTTACGATACAACAAGTGTCAGAATGAAGTTCAGTCGGATCCGAACCTACCGAACCAAATAGAATGAACTTCGTAGTAGGAAATGACCGAACATTCGGCCGATCCGATAAATTTACCACTTCGGAGTAGACCCCCAGGAAACAAAGAAACAAAAGAAAAATTATTGAACAACACAAACGGAGATAACCTGTGTTTGCGTGGTTTGACGTCAATAGATAGATAGAAACATAAGACAGTTTAGTTCAAAGACAGTTAGTGGTAGCTTTGGCGCGAAACGAAACCTAGATCCGGCCACAATGAACCAATGAACAAACTAATTCCGAGGTCACAGAAACCGCTAGGATTACACTGACGTGCAAGGAAAATGGGCAAACAAAGTTAGTTAACGTGCAAGCTACTGGGCAAATTAACTTCGTTAACATGTAAAGCTTCATCTATTCAAGTTTTATTTACTTGTTATATCGATAATGGTAAGTACATTTGAATCTATTTAGAAATAGTTTTTAGGTCGATCCTGGTTGAGTTTTATAAGATGAAGGAAATGCAAAACAAAATGATAAGGAAGAGCTAAAACTGTTAAAAGCCAGTCGGAGACACGAGCTCGATTTCAGAGAAAAACCAAACCTGTATATTTATAAAGTTCAAAATCAAACTTGTGTCTCTTGTGACTGGTTTTGAGCACTTTTAGACAAAATGGTTGGTTTAATCGAAAGTTAGGTAGGACAAATGGTATAATAAATGAGCCCGAATTATTTACTCCAACTGATAATGTTGCTTCATACATAATCAGCCTATAATGTCCCCTGCTGGGACACAGGCCTCCTCTCAGTGAGAGGGAGTGGGCCATAATCCACCACGCGGGCCCAGTGCGGGATGGCAGATGTCACATGTCTTCGAATTTTTGGTTCTAGAACATGCCGAATTCCTCACGATGTTTTTCTTCACCTTTTTGAGAGCAGTGGTGATGAAATAATTTACACAAAGTAAAGCGCCTGTCTGGATTCAAACCTACGACCTACAACTCGTAAGTCGCGGCCGTTACCACTTGGCCACTACTGCTCTAATAACCATCAAATCCTGCAAAAAGAAAATCGATGAGAAATTAAAACAAATATTTTCATAGAAACTTGGGTTGAAAGATGATTAAAGATAAGTGACGTTTAAACGTCAACAATTAGGATTAAACAGTCGCTAATCACTACTCTTTGAAGGATCATCATCTGCCTAGCCTTTTTCCAACTATGTTGGGGTCGGCTTCCAGTCTAACCGGATGCAGCTGAATATTTTACATGGAGCGACTGTCTATCTGACCTCCACAACCTGATTTTACTCTTTAAAATCACGAATGAAATTATCTGAAAAAGAACCGGAGTTACCGACATAGCTTGCAGAGTAAGCAAACTGAAGTGGAAGTGGGCTGGCCATGTTTGTCAAAGGACCGATGGCCGGTGGAGCAGACGAGTCTTGAAGTGGAGACCGCGTATCGGCAAGCATAGTGTGAGACGCCCCCCCAGCTAGATGGACGGACGACCTAAAGAAGGTGGCTGGGACGGACTGGATGCAGAAAGCGGAGGACAGGGTGTTGTGGCGCAGCCTGAGAAAGGCCTATGTCCAGCAGTGAACTGAATAGGCTGAGTTGATTGATTGAATCACTACTAAGTTTAAGCAACGTTTATAAATAAGGGGGTTAATTGACAAGAATAAACCGACGCCCACATAACAACATAATTAAGTGAAGAGCAGCCACATAATAATATTACTAGTCGTCTCAAGACATCGGAGACTTAAGCGCATTTAATTATAAATCTAAGTCGTAATTTCGCCGCAATCATATTATGCACAAGTGGCTCATTTATTCAGCATCAAATACCATTTAGCGGTAACTGAATTATTGATAAACTGTATACTAAGGGTGGGTCTGACAGTTGCGCACCTAAATTAGTGTTGATGAACCACCGTTCATCAATCCGTTCACTTAAATAGTGTTGAGCTATACGAAGGGACTGATACATGCGTGGTTAGGACAGGTTAACGCAAAATCTGCATTTCCTCTTTCCAGTCTGTTACAGGTAAGGATGTTTTTATTTTGAACTGTGCCCGCGACTTCGTTCGCGTGCATATTTGGATTTCATGGTGTTTTTTTGCGCGATACCATTTTCTTTTTCTAATATAAAAATAAGTTACTCCCTATAACATCAGCTATCAGCCCGTGAAAGTCCCGTCAAAATCGGTCCAGCCGTTTCGGATATCAGCTGGAACAAATAGACAGACAGAAAAAAAAAAAATAGTATAATCTTTCTTATGATTTGGCATACACAACGCTTTATCTTCTTCTTTCGAAAATCAGTTTACTGACGACTGAGAGAGAGAAATCGGTGTGTAACTATTCATTTAATATAAGACGTTTATTAGTAGATATGCGGGTGAGTAATAAGCTGTTGTTTTGAAATTACAAACAGACACTTCAATTTTATTTATTTGTATTGTATGTTTTTTTTTATATATTTGTTGTAATAGTTAGGTACTTGCATGTTGTTGTTGTATCAATAAATGTTATGAAGGATAATATTGAGACTTTTCTCTTTGTGCTACAATAAGGAGTGAACACCATCATTAGCAACTTGTATTGAACGGAAAAGGATTGCAGAAAATACTTACAAAGTTATTATATTTTCTGAGCGTATCTTGTTATTTTCACAATTCCAAGAACTGAGCAGAACAAATGAAATTTTAAAACCGTCTGTGGTTCACAATGGCCTGTAAAACATAGAGGTAAGTATATAAATATGTAAAGGTGATCTGGAAAAAGGTTATGTAAATATAATGAAAAATACGTACATTCACCTCCCTTCGGTACGGTGTTAACATTGAAAGTAAGCATATAAAGAGTCAATATCGGCAGCCCACGAATAAATGGTACATAATGAAAATATATTACATGGCCTGCCCTCGTAAACGGCGACGGACTTCAATGTTATTCAAATAAACATTACCCTGATCGAACGTCGTCACGGAGTTCGAGAAATTGTAAAATTTATAACTGTGCTCATGCGAACATTTGCATCTATGAAGGTAGGTAAGCATAACCCCGCTTGAAACACGAAATCAATGAGTTATATAAAAATCAATGGCGCGTTCTATAACGGCGCTTAGAGTGATTTAAATGCTCTTTTTTATTTTTCGCCTTTTTTGTTTTTGGAAGTTGTTTTCGGGAATTTTGTTGTTTTGATTTTGAAAATTAAGTCTCAGGAATTTGTTTTAATCTTTATCCACAATATTAGATTCCATTCAGGTACTGCTTACACTACTAATAAAATTAAAATGAGACAAACTACAGACTGCCTCAGAGCTTTCCCATATTGGCGACTGTCTATAAGATTCGTATTTTGCAACCTTGTCTTGAAGGGCCAGTCACCGATATGAATGAATATGCAAACACTTAGTTTACTTAAGACCATCTACATTCTACGGTATAAATTATTAAATCCAATCTCGGCTGGTTACAGATCTTCAGTATTGTGCTTGGTTTATATTCTAAAGTACTTCGTCTAATTGTGAAGCTGTTCGCTCTATCGGTTGAAAAACTTTCTCCCTTCACACATAAAGGCAATTCTTGTACAGTCCCTGATATTTCCCATAGGTAATTGACTATGGTTATGTGTTACTATGACCTTAATGCAGATCTCCTCAATAAACTTGACCGTCTTCTCAATAACTGCATTGAATTCGTTTTCAATCTTCGTAAGTATGACCATGTTACTTGATGACTTTATATTTTATCTTTTATGTGTCATACTTATAAATTGTGTCTTTAATTTCTGTAATTGGTTTTAAACCGTTTTAATTAAAGAAAGAAACAAGGGACTTTCTCAGTAACAGGCGTAACAGGCCGGGGTTTGAAAGTTGGCGATGTGATACCCCCGTGCCTCGGAACGTCCTGCGTTAGATCTCTCCGCTCGTGTCTGATTGCCGTCCCATCGGACTATGAGAGTGAGGGAAGACTCAGTGCACCTGCCATCTGCCATGTGTCTGCGCAAACACTTGTGAACTATAATATCTCCTGACTAATCTCCGCTGAGATAGGTTAGTCTATGAGAAAATTGAAGGGGCCCGTGGCTAAATAATAACAGCCGCACAAGTCGATCGATCAGGTTAAGCTACACTTGCCGCGGTTGGTCTGTAGATGGGTAACCATCTTTACATACCGAGACCCCTCCGTGCCTCGGAAAGCACGTTAAGCGGTTGGTCCCGGGCTGTCATTCGTGGATCTTTGGCAGTCGTTACGGGTAGTCAGAAGCCCGAAAGTCTGACAACCAGTCTTACCAAGGGGTATCGTATTACCGAGTAACTGGGTTGTGGAGGTCAGATAGGTAGTCGCTCCATGTAAAATACTGGTATTCAGCTGCATCCGGTTAGACTGGAAGCCGACCCCAACATAGTTGGGAAAAGGCTAGGCAGATGATGATCTGAGAAAACTGAAGCATTTTTAAACAAATCATTCTTTGATCTAAACATAAAAAAATCAAAATGATATTAACACAAACTTGACACAATGAAGAAGCACGCTGCGGTACAGAGTCGTAGCAATCCGGGGTTACACATTCCGTCCAATTTTTCGTCAGAACACTCACGGCCCAGATTCCTTCAAGTTTTCCTTGTATTTATCTTATTTAACTATCAGGTTTTCGCTTGTCATAATTTTTTAGAGGGTTCCGAAATGGAATATCTTATTTAGTCGCTTGCACATTCAGATAGTAATACGACTGTGTTACTCGACCGATATAAAACAGCAAATTCAGGTCGTCTTAAACCACTGTTATGTCCTAATTTCAAGAAAAATATAAAAACAAAATGTTTGTTGTTGTTTTTTTGTTAGGAAATTGACAAAATTGCGATTCTTAGCAAACTTTTACTCAGATTATGCATCATGATTGGGTTATTACTTGATAGGTTGCCTACAGACGAGCACTAAAGCAAATTCGGTCGGGGGGGCCCGGGAACGAGCGAATGATTGATCGTGAGTACAGAGCCTGCGGTGATCCATCAGTTGGTCGGCTCAGTCCGCCCGATTAACGCTGTAACCGCATCACATTTTAGCATTTTACTAATTTATCGATGAAGCAAGAAAATTAAAAATTAAAAAGAAAAGTATTATTGGGGCTTGTGGCTAAGTAATAACAGCCGCACAGGTCGATCGATCAGGTTAAGCTACGCTTGCCGCGATTGGTCCGTGGATGGGGTGACTATCATTACATACCACGACCCTCCTTGCTTCGGAAAGTACGTTAAGCAGTTGATGCCGGCTGTCATTCGTGGATTTTTGACAGTCATTACGGGTCGTCAGAAGCCCGAAAGTCTGACAACCAGTCTTACCAAGGGGTATCGTATTACTTATCTAGTAACTGGGTTGCTAGATAGACAATCGCTCCATGTAAAATACTGGTTTTCAGCTGCAGCCGATTAGTCTGGAAACCGACCCCAACATAGTTGACAAAGGGCTAGGCAGAAGATGATGAAACGTATTATTGGTGAAAGTAGAAAATACGCTGATCATCTATAAATATAACTAAATATAAACCAATTTTTGTCCGTTTGTCTGGATGTATATTCCGGATTGGCGCTAAAACGGCTAAACGGATTGGGATGAAAATTAGCACACAGATAATTTATAACCTGGATTTACACATACGGTACCTACTTTAAATTCCGGTAGTACGTTCCCGTGGGATATTTCCCGACATTAACGCGGGTGAAGCCGCGGGCAAAAGCTAATCTGAAATAGGTCTACTCTTTTGGGAAAGTACTACCATGCATTTTTCTTGCAATACCACGTTGGGTATGATGGATTTTGAAGAAATTACAGGCACATGGGAGATGACTTTGCTTCTAAAGTTGGCAACGCATCAACTTCTTGCAAATTCTGCAGGAACTACTGACGGACTGCACCGGTATAGACTAGGCAACGTCGTGTTTGCCTATTGCTTTAAAAAAAAATGGGAAATGTTCAAACCATAGTTTGATGGATTACGCTACAGCGATACTCCCGATTTTGTGGTTATAGTGGTTCGCGGCAAGTAGTTACCTAATAATACCCATATTATTGAGATAATTTTAACCTAGATAGGTCTAGTACCTATCTAGATTCTGTTCTAGTTATCGATTCTTAACAGCTCTCTCAATTAAGTAAATAAGGAGACCGATTTTAAAACTACGTACTGTGAAGCTCTCTGCGAGCTTCAGGGTACCGGGAGGAATCAATTAAACCACGGTTTATCACGTATGTTCAACAGATATTCCTAGAAATCATTCTACGTATTTTACATCTTTTTCATTTGGCTTGGACGCCTAATCTCTTCTCATCTCAAACTAACTTCATGTTTGTCTCATATTTTATGCCAATAACTTTTAACTGACTCGCGGAGGTTGCATGTAAGCAACAAATAGGCTATAGTCAGTACTTACCTAAATAATATAATAGTCTTAAGCATAAAATATTAAAATAGTTGAAGTGACTTTATTGATTACATCAAGATAGTTCAGATATAAAATAGACGTAACGTGAAGTGGTACGTCTCTGTACTTTTAAGAAATTGCTCCATTATTTTAAAATGATCCAATTTATTCGTAGACGTTTACAGTTACGAGCACTTGATTTTGATATTCAGAATGATAAAGGTCGAGAGTTATGTACTTACATAATCATTACGTAAACTTATTCGCTTATTTTTTATAGCAGCCATTATTATGACTCCCTCAGAAGTCACAAACGCAAATAGGTCATACTCAATAGCTTATTGAGTTTTTATTCGAGCTTTTAATACATGTTCAAGTACGGTCTAATGTTCTTAAAACATGCTGTTTCTATGGATACACAAGGACGAACGATAATGAAGTGATCAGTCAGTGGGTGCTTGGATAGCTGACGTTCTGATGACGGCTATTATGGGAATTCGGCGAATTCGTGGCCTCACCCCTTTACGAAACGTGATCCGACGCCCAAGCAGCGCGTGAGCTGCATAACTCGACCCGAGACATTTACACTTACGCAGAAAAATGAGAGGTTCATCCCGTTTTTAAAAACTACGCCTATATCTAACACACGGAACACGTATAGTTAGGCTCGGTTAGGCAGAGTTTGCACTAGTTCAGCAGCGAGCCAACGCTATGCTAAAATAGTTAGTGTGAGGCCGACATCACAAAGTGGTGTTGAGGCAAGGTGCCCGATTAGTTAGTCAACATCCGAGGCCGAGGCAAAAGGAAAACTTGGACCGCGTTGGCGGGGAATTCAAGGGTTAATAAATAGCGTTTCCGTGACACCAAATATTTATTCACGTGTACATTTAAATAGACGTAAAACGTGATTGATCGGCAGTTAGAGAGGGTTCGTTTTGGCTTACGAGTAAATGGCTGGATTGGGTGGTACGGTTGGGCTGTAGTTGATACATCCCGGTCGATGGATGACCGATCACACGGCAAATCGGAATGCCTGCGTTCTCGCTCGGTGCGTAAAGCTTTCTATCCGGACTGATGTTAGTAGTCATCGTTCATACCAGGAACATATCAAAGGCATTCGGAAATCAACAAAGATACTTAGATAGCTAGGGTCCAAGCCCAGTGTTTGGGGTGGGGTCCTGGGGTAAGACGGGCTAGGGGGGGACCATGAAAATTGATGTTTCTGAGAATAATTGGGTAGTACATAATCTTGAAAACGCTATTCGTTTCAACATGTTTCATTTGATCTTTAAAATATTTCTCCGATGCTCTTTTATATTAAGTACCTACTCTGTGTAGCCACACTTTTTTAATTTAAAAGGTATTCTGTAGAACTATTGTCCTTTCTCCGTAATAAAAGGTGTTTTTACCCTGCTCTAGACAATGATTGCCCTGTCACAGATCCCTAACAGGCTGGTAATTGCTAATAGGTACCTACCTAATAGGCCGCTTTTTTTTCGTTAGCCTATATCGTGTCCCACTGGTGGGCAAAGGCCAGTACATCCTCAAAAGTCACTCATGGATTGGTCACATTGACAATTAAAAGGCATATCTATACTAATAATAAACCAGAAGAGTTTGTTTGTTCGAACGCGCTAATCTCTGGAACTACCACTCGGATTTGAAATACTTTTTGCATTTGATAGCCCAATTCAAAGGATAAACCTTTTAACATCACGGTACTGCCCTTAGGAGCCGAGCAAAAATAAAATAAGTCAGAATGAACGCTAAGCGAAAACGAAAATAAAACTGCGCGCGGGCGAAGTCGCGGGCAGAAGCTAGTATTTGTAAATACTAGTTATTATCATCAACTATAGATACACATAACGAGAACTAGGTTGAAACTCACCACATTGTACAATGTGGAGACAACAATACGACAGTAAATAAAAACGCTGGCAAAAATAATGCGTAAGAGTATTCTCTCGAACTATGTAATAAAATTCTAGCAACGAAATTAAAAAAGTGATTTTTTCAAACAAACTAAATTGGGGAATTGGCCGACTAATGGTTTTGCCAATCTTTGACTAAATATAGTGACAAAAATATTGGATGGATATTATTTGATTGAATTTTCGAATGCAGACTGGGAGTGGCTTTAGTTATACGCAGATAAATTTATTGTCATATTGTCGTCTCCACATTGCATATCCAAGCTTGTTAGTCAGGAAACATCAGTGTTCGCTACATAATTAGAAATTCGTTGACCTGTAAATTTCCGTTTTCCGTTGTGGATTATTCTGTTTACGATATGAACAGCTGCGCCTACATTTGTAATAATTTCGTCATTAATTTCTATCGCTTGGGTGACCAGAGTTGAAATTGATTACAATGTGGTACCTACTTGCAGGGTTTGTTAAACATGTTTTAAATACTCAGATTACTGGGAAATTAGCGATTTATTATTTAATTGTTAGCTTCACGTGACCAGAGGGCTGGGTCGTTCTTTGGTCAAAGAATTAGCATTGCCATTCAACGTGGCAATGCTGCCAGTCTTCTGGGCACGTTTCCGGATGACAGCGATGCGTATGAGTAATTCGACGCCTAAGTGTCCTTTGGTTTTTTTTATTTATTTGTATAGTAGGTTAGTTAGTCTTTTATTTTAGTATCTAGTGTATATAGTTATATTGTAATAGTTAGCATAATCAGCCTCTAATGTTCCCACTGCTGGGACACAGTCTCATTGAGAGGGAGTGGGCCGTAATCCACCACGCAGGCTCAGTGCAGGTTGGTAGATATCACATGGGTCGAATTATTGGTTCAAAGACATTTCGGTTTTCTCACGAAGTTTTTCTTCACCGTTTTGAGAGCAGCAGTGGTGATGAGATATACACAAAGTAAAGCACCTGTCTGGAGTGTCTAGATTCGAACCTACGACCATAAGTAACGGCCGTTACCACTTGGCTACCACTGCTCACTGCTTTTTATCAAAAGTAATTAATTACACGCAGCGACCCAGCTGCACCCTTTTAGGACTATTCCAAAGGATTACAAATAATGTTACTTACCCTTATTTTGTGTTAGGTCTTGAGTTGTAAACAAATTCAGTACCTACGCTACAGTATCAAAAATTTTATGCCTTGAAAACAGAACGTAAATACTTAGGCAATCTTGAAGTTAGCCCATTTAACAATGAAAACTACAAACCTACGTTTACACTGAGTGCTTGGCCAGACTGGCAGCGCGGGGCGGGAATGCGCGCGATCTGCCTGTCCGCACTCGAGCGCGGCTTCGGTCTAAGTGTTGTCGTGTCCAGTGTTTCTCAAAATATAATATGGATGAAGTAGACTTATTTTTACTAGAAAAAAGCTCGAACTAGTTTGAGAACCCCGGTCCCCGCGCGGGCTGCCCGCACAGACACTGTGGCTACTGTATGAACGAGCTATGGCGCGAGTTGCCCGCACGCTCTCCGCGCCAAGCAGTTCGCGCTGCTCACCGCGCCCGCGTCCCCACTATGGACGCTCAAATGAAGTTCTTATGTTTGAGTACGCCGCGCCGCGCCCGCCCCGCGCCCGCTGTTACAGTCTGGCCAAGCACTAAAAATGATGTTCGACCCTGTTTTTTAGCACATTTCTGGCATTGTTCTGAATAACATTGCTCGAAATATAGCTCATAATTACCATAATGTTACTCTTTAATGAAACCTCCTAAAAGATTTATTTTTAGAACCAACCTTTAACATTTTAAACGTAACATAACATCACCCCTGTACACCACGAAGGTTTCGGCAGAGGTGTACCGATAGTACACCCACATTTTGCCAATAGCTTGATGTGCTGGTGTCTGTACCTAATAGGAGACGAGCCTATTGCCAACGACCAGGCACAAATTTGGACTCCGGGCTGCTACTAAGCAATTACAGATGGAAAAAAACTCAACAACACTTTGCCCAACCCGGGAATTAAACCCAGGATCTGATGCTCAGCAGTAGCGGTTACGACCAACGAGGCAAAACAAGCTTTTTGTTTTACAATAATTTCTTCATAGACAGACAAATCGTAAATCGAACCGTATACCAACCTACTAAATTAATGAGCTTTCAAAACCGAGAAACGTTTTTCCTATAATAATATGTATATGTACTTACCTAATGTAGCTTAGGATATGTCAACATGTTATCGGATTAACAGTTGCCAATCTGAGCTTATCTCGTTGAGATAATACAGAAGTGGTAGTAATGCCGCTTAAAACCACATTGAGCGATAATTCTATGAGTTACCAGCTACAGTAACAGTGTTACGTGTGTTGTAGTACTTCACTTTCAATTGCCTTCGTTCAAACCGAAAGCATTCATTTCTATTAAACCATTTACAGGCACTTTTGAATTGTCAAAGAGTTCGTCAGTTAGTCGTAAAGTTGAAGCTAGTTGTCCATTCCGAAACGTAGATCGCAATGGAGAAGAACGTGCAAGAAACTTCAAGGACACTCTTATAAATCAAGATATTACTAAATCCTGGGAACATTAGTCTTGGGAAAAATGCAAAAAATAAAATGAAGAAACGATTCAAAATATAAGACTAATCATAAGCCCTGGCAGTTAATAGATAAGTCTCGATCGACAGTGCCCGTTCAGGAACATGACGCGTGAATCAGCACCATCCAGCCATCTTGTAGGGAACCGAACGATCCATTCTATTATCAATTTCCCTCTGATTCATTTTAGAGGACACAAAACCTCACACGTCCGCTCTGTTAATTTAGTTTTTGGAATAGCTGGCCAACACAATATACACAGATTATAAACAGGGCAAAAACTTATTTGCGACCTTGATTCTCGCAACATTTCTCATCTCGGGACATTTAATTTCAAAAAGATTTTTTGTATATTTTCAAAGGCTGTTTGGATTGAAGGCGTTTTAAGGAAAAACAAAGTTATTGACAAAAACCCTTATTTCCCCAAGGTTCATTTTCACACAATCATATTGTGGTGCAAAATAATTTCCACGAACTGTTAATAACGAGTATTCATACAATTACGAAACTATCAATTAAACAATCACACATAATATGTCACCAATACCTACCTATAGTAGTAAATTGTTACTACTGATTACTGAAACGACTGATTTACGGGAAATTAACCGTTGGGTACATTGGCCCAACAGTTAATTTCCCGTAAATCAGTCGTTTTCTAACGCTTTCATTGTATTTTTACACTCAATTTCCACTCAGGTTCCGATGCAAATGGACGACATCAGAGAGCGTGGGTTTCCCGCCGTACCGAGGTATATATTGAACTCAGAATAAATTAAAAGGTCTTTCATGGAAATTGCCCTGTTTTATTGAAACCTTCGTAAAATTCCGTCAATTTGCGTAGTATTTTGAGTATGTTTTAAATAATTTGCTACCGCTTTAGGCTTAACCTTATCAATATGTTAATTGAATTATCAATTCAAAGAAAATTTTGAATACCAGGTACGTTGGCTCCGGCCAACGTACGTGGTATTCAAAATTTTCTTAGCGCTGGAATGTTCCGACATTCCAGCGCTGATTTGATGGATTCGTTTTCTCCTATATTGATCGTTATTGCTCCTGACAGTTCATTTTGTTTATATGTAATGTATTTATGTATTACTCGTAGTATTTATTCTTGTATTTTATCTTGTTTTTTTTTAATAATTTCCCAGCTATTTATCCCGTATATTGCACCTGCCGTGTTTTGTCTCAACATCACCTTAAGGTTGCCTGGTACAAAAATGCCTCAGGCATTAAGTCCGCCTTTGTACAGTACTTTTTACTTGTGCAAAAAGGTTTAATAAATAAATAAATAGTACTGGTGCAAAACTTACGCTCGTCACGAATGTAACTATTAGTTAAAGCCTTCATCGAGAAATGATTTGAAAGATCGTGACCGCATCCAAATTCCAAACCCATCAGTTAGGTTCTAAGCCTTACAAGAACACACAGTCAGATTCAGTCATACGAATAACAACCTTAAGCTGTAGGTCCGCCCGTTCGTAGAATTTTTGACAGTCGTTACGGGTAGTCAGAAACCCAAAAGTCTGACAATTAATCTTACGAAGGGGTGTTACCCAGCCACTGGGTTGATGAGGTCAGATAGATGTTAAATACTGGTTGCTGCATCTGGTTAGACTAGAAGCCGACCCCAACATGGTGGGGAAAAGGTTAGGCAGATGATGAATAACAATGTCAATAAAAGTTTCAAAACGCGCCTACTTTGTTTGTAAGCACAAGGTTTATGCCTTACAGATGTAGACAATACCGTGAATGATGGAATTATATCTTGACTAGCTTCTGCCCACGACTTCGTCCGCGTGAAGTTTTTTGTTCCTCCGACCCACCCCGTCGCATCGCATCGCTTGCCCGCGCTATTACTTCGTTTTCGTTTAGCGTTCTTTTTGACTTTTTTGTTTTTGCTCGGCTCCAAGGGTTCTAGCGTGATGTTAAATAGCCTTCACCTTTTTTTTTTGTTTGGGAAATTATCAAATAACTTCTCCCGCTCTGGGCGGAGAGGGATGTCAGACTTTTACTGAGTAAAACCCACCCGTGTTCCTTCAGCTGCCTGTGCCAGGGGCCACGGTATCTCTTTCGAATAACCCGCGACCCTGGCAGGCACCGGCCCTAGCGAACCCCATCAGTTAGTGCTGACATCTGTGCCGTTGCTTCGACCTGGGCTTGGTTCTTACCGGACGGCGAGCATCGGGAATCGGAATAGCCTTCACCTTAGAATTGGGCTATCAAATGTGAAAATACTTTTTCAAATCGTGCTAGGAGTTCCAGAGATTAACGCGTTCAACAAACAAATAAATTCTTCAGATTTATTATTAGTAAGTATAATTAATATAGATATTACCGTTAGAATACGAAATACGTATGCGCATTAACTAGGTAATCTGCAAATTACCGGGTTCAATCCGTTAAAGTGTGAAATATGTTACCGGCTAACCCGATTTTAGGATGAACTAGTTTCGCCTAGGCCAAACCAGTTCTCATTTGCTCGCTCTTGCATCCTATGTTGACGGAGCCCCGCTTAGTGGGGCTCCTATTTTTGTGTTAAGGGTTTAAAGTAACCTAACCAAACCTAACCTCTGGGTGCCCTTCGCTCGCACTTGCGTCCTACGTCGCCTATCGACTGACCGCAACCATGCAACCTGTGTAGGGAGAACTGGTTTGGCCTAGGCGAAACTAGCTCATCCTAAAACCGGGTTTGGCTGGTAACAAGTATTTTTTTCCACTTTAACGGACTCAACCAGATAATCTGCAGATTAACAAGTTAATCTGCACTCTAACTGATTTAACGCACATTAGCGGCAACATAGATAAGTTGAATAAACTCCATTATCATTCTTCCTTACCTTTCCCGAAAATTATTCATTATACTAATATATATATATATATATATATATATTAATATATTCATATTAGAGGGGTAATCAGGAAGATGAGATATATATACATACGCCCACACGGGACAATTCTGAGTAACAGTAATGACTCTTTCTAGTTCGTTAAACAATCTTATTAGTAAAGTAATAGGCTCAAAATCATATTTATCTCAAGAAATAACGAGGAGGTTTCTCGAAAAGTCGTGACTGAATTCGCATAAACACCAATTGTACGGAACGCTTAATAAATTCATAAAACTTCGGTCACGTACACCCATTATTCCTTATTATAACATTATGGAAAATCTGATGGTCTAAATGGTCTAAGTGAAGTCGTTTAACTAACAAACGTGTCGGGTAAGATGAAGCGTAATAACGTAACTACAAACAATTACAGAGCGCCACGTCACAGCTTTCACTCTCTGACGTCTAAAACCCGTAATACATTACAATTTGTACAACTCGCCTCATACAGAACACTCCCGTCAAAGTTAAACCACACAACTTCGTACTAATGAATGAAGACTTTGCAAACTAATTTGCCACCACGCCGCAATGACAGCGCTCCTTAAAACTATTAATATTGTCGTACGTACCTCAGTAGCGTACGTGTGAGTTGTGTTCAGACCATAGTGACGTGCTTGCGTGCATTTTAATAATACTTACATCATTTTGTAAAAGGCACTTGTCTGTAGAAACCTCAGTAGGTAGGTATCACGAAAATGAAGTATCTGACCGTTTTATTGAAGTGAAAACTTCTTTAGGCGCACTTTGAGCTCTTTCTGAACACTCGGGTCGGCGACGCTGAACCGGGTGTACTCGGCTCCAATCGGTCAGTGACGCTGAATCGTTTATATTCGGCGCTGTATCGCGTACACTCGGCTCCAGGTTTTCACTTCTATAGTGTGCTCGTAAGCACACATCCTCGTTTTTATTCAAAGCACATTTTTCCTTCCTGAATTATACGAAAATTCGCCCAGAATCCATCGTGTCGATTATGGCAACACACCAAGAAAGTTTCATCTACGATCGATCTTTTGTTTCTACTAATGATGATAAATGTACTCAGAGTTTATTCAACAAACTGCAAGATATTATTAACTAATAAATAATTAGTATAATCGTAAGTTGAACATGCACAAGTATAAATTAATAACGGCCGGAGGGTACGTCCCCTACGATTATATCGGGCTGATCTCAAAGGGTAACTCGATTCGATGTAGATAGAGTCTGTCACGGAACCTGGGTCACATAACTTCACACTAATGAATGACAACTTCACGGTTGTCGCCCCGCGATGGAGCTCTTTGCGACTAATGAAATTGCGCTTCCACGAATACTAGGGAAGCGAAGTGTATTACGCCATGACAGTTTTAGAGGAACGAAGAAACCTCGTGCGAGTTTATCGTAATGTTTGCACGGTCAAAGCTTGCTAATTATGGAGTTTCTTTTGACTGTAAAGTAAACCCATTTCGTTTAATGTAAGCACTAATTTAGTGATGAAAAGGGATACGTAGTCTTATGAAGCAGTCTTATTGCCACCCAGGTCCAATCTATTTATGTATATCTGTCTATGCGAATAATAAAGCTGAAGAGTTTAATTGTTTGAATGCGCTAATCTCTGGAACTACCAGTCAGATTTGAAAAAATATTTTTTCAGTTGATAGCCCAATTCTTGGAGAAGGCAGTTGTTGAAGAGGGAAGTTACTTAACTGACGCTAGAACCCTTAGGAGCCGAGCAAAAAGAAAAATAGTAAGAAAGAACGCTAAGCGAAAACAAAGTAATATGCGATGCGATGCGACTGGGGGGGGGTCGGGGGAACAAATAATTTCATACGGTCGAAGCCGCGGATAGAAGCAAGACACAGATACGTATACACTTCCGATTCATGATATTATACGCTCAAATGCTTATCAAGGATACTTCGAAACTTTTACTTTAAAAAAGGCGAAACCAACCAGAAATATACTCATAAGCCCCGATAAAAAGCCACTTCAATCATATTAGCAATTAAAAACAAGCCACATATACCAAACTCAATCAGAAAAATCTCGCACACATTTTTTCATTCTCGGCAAAGAGTAAATGGGTCCGATTTTAAATGAAAAATAAGGATTAGACTGAAATTTGCATGCAGCACATCGATGGTAAATTATCGGGGTGTTTGGCAAACAGCCAGCCGACATTTACCAACGGTATTAAGGACACCGAATGTTCTGTTACCGAAGAGGAGGCGCGTGATCCTAATCTGAATTTTGTGAAACGATAATATAATCGAAAGGTCAGCACTGATAGCGGTTACAGTTCGTTCATTGGAAATTGGGAGATAAGGTGTTAGGAAAGGTGACAAAAGTCGAGTTGATAGCTTTATTATCGCCTCGGCTGATCCCCGATTTGTTCTTACTTTCTCAAATTGTATTTTTTGCGGTTTTCATGAAGATGCAAAAGAGTTCTTTGTTTAGCAAAGTAACTTAATCACATTGAACTTTTCAATCGAAAGACATGTCGTAGGTGTACATAACATACATAATCAGCCTATAATGTTCCCACTTCTGGGACACAGGCCTGTGAGAGTGGGCCGTAATCCACCACGCGCGCCCAGTGCGGGTTGGTAGACGTCACATGTCTTCGAGTTTTTAGAATAAGGTAGGTATAGAATAGATTTAATTCCATCACACAAACACACCATGCTTTCACCCAAGCAATTTCACCACGTTGTTAATTACCTACTCCGGTAATTCATACCGCTTAGTACTTACGTAGCAAACATCTCAAGACAATCCCAACAAGCCGTCCACTTTGCACGTCCTTACGTTTAAGGAGCGTAAAATTTATCTAGTTGAAATAATCGCGGCCAAACAGCCACGTCGGGCCACGTCGACCCATTATGTCTGGCGCCTGGCCAGAAATGGAGCAAGCGAACCACTACCGACTATTAGTTATTGCGTTTATTTATTTAAAAATACTATTGCGCGGTATGGTATCAACAAAAAAGGAAAAAAGGGATAGTAAAATGCTTTTTTTTTATTCGGAAATATATTGATACCAGTGTAAAAAAAGGCTACAGGGGCCGCATAATAGACCCATGTTATCCATGGTCATGAGTTTATGACAGATTTTGATAAGGATGGCGATAATCTGTCATAACCAGCTTGGCTTTACTGACCTAAGTAAGTTTAATAATTCGCTTTATAAAGTCCCCTTGACGTCCCACAACACTTACAGCAATGAGAAGTCAAAGAGCATAATACAAAAATGTGCTTAGATTTCTCAGACCATGTAAACATCTGCCCACTTCTTGCCAGGCAGTTCTCAAAATATCTTGTTCCGTATATTTTAAATGCAACGACCAGACAATGCGTCTGCTAAGTTTTCCTCAAACAAAAGCTGTTCAAGGAATATTGGTTGAACTGTGCAGAAAAACGGTTCAATTGTGTCTCGCCGACAGAAAGAATAAAGATTTGCAAATCTTGAAATTAATCAAATTGGTTCTTCTTTATTACTATAATAATGAAGATACATTGGAATATAATACCAGTGTTTGTTTATTCGTATCTTTTAATAAAGCTCTTTAAGGATAATTTCCAAATGAGGATAATTTTAAGAAAAATATTTAACTTATCAAAAAAATACGAATCGCGGAAAAAAACCGAACAAAAATGGTAGCCTAGATTTTTCAACATCATAATCCCTAAGCTACTAGGCCTGATACTCAAATCCCAAGATAATATACTTAATTGAACTCGGAATCTAATCCAATTAGGTCGATCGCACTTATCAGCATTAATTGCATTTAATTGAATGTTTTTGATTACGTTTATACGCATCGCGTGCTCAGCAGCCATCACAGAGGAGTGTTTGTGAAATGAATCGTTCGATTAACGGTCATTATTATAATTATTTAGAGTGTTTTGAATCAAATCTAAATATAATGAGCTCCATTATTGTATGAAGAATATGTAATAATGTTAATGCTTACAATTATTTCTCACAAGTGTTACAAATAACGTCTACAAGACCTATTGAAAAACATAAACATGCATTTTGTAACATGTTTTTCATGCGAAAATACTAAGATTAACCCATGACTTATGACCTTTCCTTCGCACTTTCCACTACCGGTTTTCTTATATAAACGAAAAAAAAACTAATCCGCCGATGTTCTTCGTAAAATCAACAGCACAGAGTTATAACTTATTTCAGTTATACGTTCAAGTACGTAGGTATACAAGTCGTAGTGATGAAGCGGTCCCAATATTCCGAGCAGTTACCCAATATTCCCCGCGTTGGATCGGCGCCAGTTAGCGTTACTTATTCCTACAAATTCCGGATTAACTACGACTCGCCCGCCACCTGCCGTTAATTTACTCTCTTACTAATACAATATTACACCTACTTCGTCGGTGGAAAGTAAACAAGGATTGAACGTGTTTTTATTAAACCTCAAAGAATTGGTCCCAAAAGCCTAAAATTACTAGTATGACTTTTTGCTGGACTGCTGATCCTGAGTGGCAAGTTTTACTGGGTTCTTCCATTAAGAATTATTCAATAGCAGCCCGTCTGAGGTTGTGCCTGATATAAGGCTCGCTCCCATTTACATGGGACTTAAACATAACTGGTGAAACGTGGGTAGGTACTATACTCCTACCCCTTCGGGAGATACAGGCGTGAAATTATGGTATGTTGTTTTTGTATAAATCATTTATAGGCACTCGTGAAAATTATATTTGTTTTCGTGTTGTGTGATAACCCTTTATATGCCAATAGTCCACAATGTAACCCTTTTCAGTGTACCTCAGCTATGTATTTAGGAAGACAATCCTGAGATATTTTATTTTACAGAGTTTAATGTAGACATTAAAACAATTCTGAGCAATGTCTTCGGTATGACCTTCATTTTTAAAGACTCGTCTCGTAACAATAGACAAATTATCTATAAGAGCTGAAGACGAAATGCTGGAAATATAAAAGGGCAAACTGTACAAATACAAGTTTTTATTAAAAGAAGTTTTTATTTATTTATTTATAAGCCTCTTTATTCGGAATTGTTTTACTCTGCTGCATTTTGCGACAATATACAACATGTTGTCTCAAAAGGGTGCAAAAATTCGAAGACATTTGTGACATCCACCAACCCGCCCTGGGGCCGCGTGATGGATTACGGCCCACACTCTCTCACCGAGAGGAGACCTGTGTCCCAGCAGTGGGAATATTACAGGCTGATTATGCTATGTATGTTGTTAAATTATGTCTCTTAATCCTGCATACCTCTTGGCAAAGGCCTGCTCTAGCTGTTTCCATTGAATTCTATCACGAGTCACTCTCCTCCAGTTACAAATAAAAGTTATATTACGTAAATGTTTGGTGCTTATTGATACCAAATTCCTGTTATGTAAGATTCTTTGTTTGTTACGCAAGTAAAAAGTATTGGGTGAAGCTGATTGGTCTACTTTTCCTCAAACAATTTGTGTTTACACAGTAACACAGTCATATCAATTCGTACCACGCCTAAAACTCTATCATACCCTAAAGTTATTGCCCAATTTCATGAACTGGGGATATTTCGGGTACTTTAATCTTGAGTAAAAATGGGGTCGAAGAAAAACCGGTTTGGGGAATAACGGTCCATTCTCTAGGCTGGAGAATTACATAGCTAGACGCAATAAATTCAGTCGGTGACTCGGTGTAGATTTTCACCACCATCATTTCGTACATTAGATTGTCTAAATCGTTTTTCTCTTAAGCCTCCTAAATGATAATTTATTAGTACCAAAAATGTTTTTGTAAAGGTTGAGAAAATAATATAATATTGTGTTACGGAGATAATTACTTCAGTCTCTACCAAGTCTAATTAAGCCGTGGCGATCATTTATTTAGGGCTGATTTTTCGTATTCTTAACTTTTATTAGAGGAACAAAATTGACGTTTGACATTCTTGTATGAAATAACTGTCAAAATTTCAAAATTATTCCTCGAATAAAATTATCAGATGATTGAAAAATCAGCCCTTAGACAAAATAAAAGTTCTTATAACACGGCCCGTGACGCAATACAAAATACATTTCAAGTTTTTGTTACAGCAGACACTTCGTTCGTTCGTTTCCTGATTCTGAATACCTACTTTAATTACATAGTATCTGTTAAGTTTTTATTATTCTAATCGAATGACGTCATAGAATTTATTTGCAAATCTCCAATGTAAAAAGTCAATCAAAGTCAGCTTTCATTATTTTCTCTGCCAACTCAGATTTTGAACACTATTCAAACTTATTCAAGATACAAATTAATTCATTAATTGTATTTCGCACAACTTTCAATGATTTCAATTCAATTCTCGACGGTATTAAAATATAAATTAAAAGATTTCAACTTGTTTGCTTTATAAAACTTACAAAATCAGAAACGATTTAAAAAAATCTTAACTCTAAAATTCTTGTTAAATAATTTGACAAATCTTTCAAATTATCTAACAAGAATATTACACTCAAGAAATTTTGTAAGATTGGTACCTGCTAACTAGGTAAATAGTAGATTCATACGACTTTATTACAAAAGTGCAACTAGGCTTTTTGCAGCAAACCTAATAATTATTTTATTTACCTATACTCAACTTAGAGCTGATTTTTCAATCGACAGGTAACTTTTAACTGTGGAATAAAATTGACATCCGACAGTTTTTGTATAGAAGAAATGTCAAAAATTCAAATGTATTCCTCGGATAAAATTATCTGGTGTAGGAAAAACAAGTCCTTATTCATATTTTGGCAACACTTAAAATATACAGCATAATAAGTATCACATGTTCAAATAGGTACTTAGTATATACTTACGCACATAGTCATTCATTTCTAATGTCAGTCGACTCTGGCACATAACTATGGTGTGTCCAGATGCTACTGTGCCTTGCAGGGAAACAGCTTGGCTTACTGCCAGATACCAGCCTGGTTGCGAACTGGACAATGGACATACGCTACAAAATTACTGCCCAATATTTTTATTCGTTTATTGCGTTGAACATTTTGGCTCATTGGTGTTGTACTGCTTATGTTCTTGTGCAGTTCTGCAGTGCTATTCTGTATAAATCTCACCGTGAAAACGTAGGTGAAGTGAGCTTCAAGTGAGCTGTCATTCCACGTGATGGGGAGTGACACTATTGAAAGATCACTTCACAATTTACAGAATAGGTCTGATGGTCTTGGCTAGCTGTCGCAAAGGGTCGATACGAGTATAACACGATTCCAGACAGCTTCCCATTCTAAACATGGTAGTAAATGATTTTGAGAACACAATTTCGAAACGATCTCTTATGACAACTATCACACTTTGCCATAATTAGATAAAACTTGAAATGGAGGTTAACAGTTAAAGAAACTTGACAAAACGTTTTGAATTTCATCATAAGTAGCACTACAATCCATACTAATGTTATAAATGCGAAAGTGTGTCTGTCTGTCTGTTAGCTCTTCATGCTTAAACCGTTGAACCGATTTAGATGAAATTTGGTATAGACATAGTTTGAGTCCCCAGAAAGGACATAGGGTAGTTTTTATCCCAATATTCCCAGGGAATCGAAACTTATGCGGGTGACACCGCGGGGAGCAGCTAATTTTATATAAGAAACAATAATATTAAGTATTATTCGGATTCTTGTTACAATAAGATTGCTATTAGGTGACTGCTGTCAGTGGTATAATAACTATTCTTTTTTTGTCGTGTGAAAATCCTCATGGATGTCTACCACGCCGGGTGGGTGGAAGGGTCTGTCAGACTCTTTATTTATTTATTTATAACAATCTTACCTACACTATCATTACAGATCTATCTATGACTACAAGACTACTACTACTAGATCTATGATTACAGATCTCTTACTGACTAAAACCACTCGGTGTCCTGCTGCTACCTTTAGCCGGGTGCTGGAGTTCTTGCGCATTTCTTTACTCTCCCCCGGCCAGGTGTTGGCCCGCATGAACTGGCTGATATACATACCTATCATATCCTATACTATATGACGGGTTTTCATGAAAATTTATATTGTAGGGAAATATAAAAGCTAAGAGATTGGACAGAGAGTAGACCTTTACTTTCACTTTAATTTGATCGTATGATTGTGCGAAAACGTTGCGATTTAATATCATCAAAATAGTTACCTACACGCAGACATCTTCTTCTTTTCGTTTCAACGGTACGTTTTTCTATGTTTTTTATATTGTTTGGGTCCATTAGGTGGCCACATTTATTGCGGCTTCAGAGGCGTTGTCCAAATTATCAAGGGTGCAGGTGAATGTACATTTGGGACACTACCAGATGTGGGTCCGTTCAAGAGCACCGCTTGCACCGCACTCGCACTGGATGTTCGATGAATCTATAATGCCTCATTTCAAATGGGAAATAATAATGGTTCCGAAAAACAAATTAATCTTCAGCGATCTGTGGCCGACTATAAAAAATGGATCTTCGAATAACAAAACTAAACTTCCGAATAAAATACTGAACCTCCGACAAAACTACTAAGTTACCGACAACAGAGGTATTGTCAAAATAATCATATCAAATATATACGCGGGGCTCCGTCGACATAGGATGCAAGAGTGATCGCAATACAAATACATTTACCTAGGTATATATTAAAACGTAATTTAAGCTGGTAGAAAAGTATATAGCAATAAACAGTCATGTTTATTTTTCGAAGATTTCAGTATCTCATTCGGACGTTTCGTCATTTTTATTCGGACAAAAGTAGTCGGAAAGTTAGTATTTTAGGCAGTAGATTTAATATTTTGAGTAAGGACAATTCTTATTTTTTTGTCGGAGCTTTTATTACTATCCATTTCAAATAATGCTGGCAGCGACCTACTTGGGTGAGTAGACATCTTGTAACTGCCATTGAGCAGCTAACTCACCATTTCTGTTACGAAAGCAATATTCTATAACGAACAGTTAATTCCATTCTCTTGAGAATAAACTAGTTTTAGATTCAGCGCTAATCATTGAACTGGCTATTCGAACGTTCGAGTACGCAAACTAAAACACTAGACGAGCAGAATTCAGGGCAAAAGCAATAGGTAGGTACACAAACTAATCTGCTGCAATAGTGCAACATTCGAGTCTACCCGACTTTTCCTACTGGGTACAGTCGACAAAAGAGTACCGACTCGACACACATACTCTTTACTAGCACGAAAGCATTCCATTAATTATTATTAAGTGATCGCTACTCACAGTGCGGCCGACGAGAGAATGCGTTCTTGACACCTGTCAGTTTCATAACAAACGAATACGTGTTTTGCGAATTTGATCTGTAATAGTTAATAGAATTGTCACACTGACAGGTCAGGAACGCATTTTGTCGATGGCCGGACTGTAAGACTTTCTGAGTTTATCTTGGACATTGCTAGTAATAAGCAAAACTTATATGTATCTTTTAAAACTTACGACACTTGGACACACCTTTAGGCACAATCATTTTAAATATTGTTTAAAAGAGACAGAAGCTGCTTGTACACCTATCTCTTCGTTTGACTGTACCTAGGTACCTCCATTCAATTAGACTTCCACCAATTTGTTGGGACACGTTCGAACCGACTACGGACAGAACACACTTTGTCCAGCGCAGCGCAACAAAACTTTTGTAGTGCAATGAAAGCCAAAAAAACGGTTCTACCAAATAGGCCGCTTACGATCAGATCTTAGGGAGTTTGGAGGCCTTTTGTTTTGTTTGTTGTGAAGAGGAAATACATGTACTTTTGAATAGCTAAACTTGACTGAAATGAAAAATATTTCCTGCTTTAACTGCAGGCTAGTTAAAAAGCAAAGCATAGACATAACTTATCACCCTAAGGATGAGTGGTAGAAAATGCCTCAGGCATTAACTCCGCCTTTGTACAGTATTTTTTGTGCATAAAGTTTTAATAAATAAGTAAAATAGAAGCATAAATAGCTATACTTTACCACTTTTTCATTATTTTTATTGAGGTTAAAGCGTTTCTATCGTTAGTAAGTTGAAAAAAATAAACTAGAATAAAAAATAAGCACGTGTCTCGCAATAGAACTGAAGACAACAATTTGGAACCAATTAATACAATATACGTGAAGTCTAATTGCTACGACTTTCGAATTCGAGAGGTTGGAGGAGAGACACTGAACTTTTTTGTAGATAAAAAAAACTTAAGAAACAATAAAAATACTAAAAGCGATAAAAACTCTCCGAAAATTAATAATTTGCGTGTAGCTTAACATAACCGTATCCAGTGGAGGTTGGATGGCCGCCAACTCGTTATGAAGCGAATTATCCACACGATCGGCTGCGACCAGCGACACGAGCACACCATCCCGCACACATGCCGCTTTCATTCCAATCCCACTAAATATCACGGACATCTCAGAAGCGCGGGTTAATTATCGCAATTAATGGGAGCCTGAATATCCAATATCATCATTACTACGATGGCTTTGATATTTGATATTATGTCTCAATTAGCCGAATTCTCTGTTGGGTTTAAGTGGACTAATCTACCTTTGCTGCTTTGAAATAACATGGTACATGTTTCAAATGTGCGAAAGGGACTAGCGGATAATATTAGAACACAAAAGGACGACATCTAAGTGATAGATAGCGTACCTTTATATCCCTTAGCACAACCCAAGAAATCCTTAAACATTTCAAAATATTATAACCACTGCTACATCTATCAGAGTAACGTCCGTCAAAGCTCCCTGATCCATTTGGGGACCTATAGTTTGTTTTAAATTAATGACATCCATATCTCACGATCCCTGGGAATAGTCCTTACTATTTATCACAAAGATTATCTACTTTTTCTGTTTCCGACCCGTGATATATGTTATATTCATCTCCCTTGTCTTCATTACAAATATGACGTCCTACATAAAGTAAGGGCTATAAAAGTGTCGGTACATCACCGCAGGTATGAAAAGATGAAAACAAAATTGATAAATTGGTGAAATACTTCAAAGTGTTTGCACACAGTCATTTATTTCCACAGCGGGAAGTTCCGATATTTTAAAACGTATCGACGCTGCTGCCACCGTAAAATGAGCTATATGTCAGAGAGATTAAGGTGATTTGAGAATAATTTCACTTAATCGGAGCATGGCGGGAGCTCGCGTGACGTCATGAAAAAATGTATTCCCGAATTATAGAGAGGTTAACGAGCTCTAGGTGTTCGTCGTTAAAGCTGCCATAAACTGTGCTAATGTGACGTGAGGTCACACCTCCAGGGGCTTATATACTTACGCGTAAAGAAGAGAAAACATATTTTTCGTATTGGAAAATCAGTTCATCGCTAATCACTTACATTTCGAAGGTAACCAAACGAAATTGTGCTTTATGAAGCTCGGCATTCTGCGCGTCGTTTAATTTGATTTAAGAGCAGTAATCAATTACTGGCGCTGAATGTGACTGCAAGTAAATAAATTAATTTGTGCTAATGGATCGCAACCATTATTTTCCACAGAAAATATGACAATCATTGATTGAGCAGTAAAGTAATTGAAAAATCAAAGAAAATTCATTGCTAAGGGTGCGTATTGAATTTTTACTTTAGTCAACACGTCATGTATGTACATATTTGTTCAGTAATTGAAAAATGTTATACAACTTCTAGGATCGAATAAACTGTTTTGAAAATCTTAATCCAACGGCTTAGTGAATCTCCCCAAGTATTTCGCTAAGCGGCGACATGCATTCTTGAGCGCGCAAGAAACATAAAGTCCCGGCGTCAAGGCCTCAACGTAATTAATTTTAAGCACAGCACTTCCCAAGTTTAAAATTACCTCCAAAATAAAATTTTAAAGTAACTATATAAACACAAAACGCTCATAAATTGACTTGGATGGAACTAAAATTGTGGGTGGCGCTTACAAACTGCTCTGTTGCCGTCAGTATTAATCCCGTGGGGAACGCAACTTTTTAATAGGTTTAAGACCAAAAATCCCCGGATAAAATGTACGAAACAAGCTTAGATTCACCTGAGTAATTAGTTAGGCGGGTAATGAGTTTATGTTTAATGGTTACGCAAGTTGTAAATTTTATTTGTCGCCTCGCAGCGTAATGGGATTTTGTTAATGAGAGCTTGTTCGTGCGTCAAGGATTATTATTATGATACAGTTTTGTATATACTGATCGATTTTTGCCTAGACTCTAATGTTATCGCAATTAACGCCGTATAATCTTCTTCTGAAACTAAGTTTTCATTATGGCTGGCCCACGTTGTAACGTTAATTTCTAATCGTAAAATAAATCGAGAGCAGTGGTAGCCCAGTGGCAACGACCCCGACTTACGAGTTATAGGTCGTGGGTTCGAACCGCGGAGGCAGGCGCTTTACTTTGTATAAATAATTTCATAACCACTACTCCCAAACCGTGAAGGAAAACATCGTGAGGACACCGGCATGTCCTAGAAATAAAAAATCGAAGTCATGTGACATCTACCAATCTGCACTGGGTCCACGTAGTAGATTCTAGCCCACTCCCTCTCGAAGAGAGAAGGCTTGTGTCCTAGCAGTGGGAACAATATAAGCTGATTATGCTATACACAAAATAAATCACTTTAATAATAAGTAGGTTAGAGACTGGTTATCTCACAGCTAAAATTGTAACCCTTATCACATATGGTCAAAACAATACGTCACCCAACACGTCTGTAATTTAGAAAGCACTCCGTAGTACCGCAAACAGCTGCCACACTAGTCTAACACTTGTGCTATTTACGAAACTGTACGGATGGATAGCTTCGAGGGTATTTACGAATAGGTATGCTGCCGACCGGACTGGCTCGCAATAGTCGCGATATTGGAAGGCGGACGCAGGATGTGTAGAACCATCCTATCGTTATGAACGGGACATTCTGCAAACAAAAATGCATACTCGACACGTATCGTGTTCATGCATTTTTGTGTCTCGAATATCGTTTTCTGTGATGTTGTTGGAACGAAATCCCTTATCGCTCGTTATACTCTGCACACTCGGCGAATGAGAGGTAGACTGAAAAAAGTGTAACATGTTGATCGTCGCATTCGCCAAGTGTGCAGAAGCGAAAGGAACTTTGTTCCAACCCCACCGGGTGTGTCCCACGGCACCTCTCGTTTTTTTGTTTCTTAACAACATAAGTGATTGAAGGATTGTGATCTTATGGGGCGTCGCCGTCGTCGTGAAATACGCGTTTGCTTCTATTCAAATTAAAAGTCTCTTTATTTATACCTACCTAAGAAGGTGATAGTGTCCACAAAACTTTGAATCTTAATTACTTTCCTTCAATAGGTGTATTTATTAACATTTAATTTTATATTTACAGAAATAGCTGCATTTCTCATTTATTAATGAGCAAACCTCATTTATTAATGAGGTTTTCGCTCACAGGCAAATAAATTAGGCAAATTTAAAGCGATGCTTCGCTTTACTTTACTTAAAATATATCCATATATATTTTGATGATAAGTACACACATTATAATGAAGTCAATATGTAAGGTCTAAAATATTACATAGGCAGACGCCTATATAACATTTTGGTTCATTAAAATATTTCCAAGAATATAAAATAGTTAACGTTGACAGAGGTAGAGGAAAAATAATTTTATCTTCATTTTAATGATGATGTCTACGTTCTTTAATTGTAATATTATCTTAGTAAGATATTTTCTTGTTACAGCTACAACATTCTATGTAAAAGTATTCTATTCCATTTGTTATTATGGCTAGCAAAGCTTATGTCGATCATTCTGCCAATGTCTAAAGTGAACTGAAAAAGCGAATGTGCATAATTATAAAAAAAAAATAGAACAATGAACTTCGATGATGTAGTTGAACTCAATGTAGATCTTGTAGGGTATTATGTAAAAGTAATATGTCAGTCAAGCAGATTAACATCCTACGTCAGTTTGCCGTGTCATAGCCATTTCATACAGCTGTCAAAGAACGACAGTTATGATTTGAATATTTGTACAGACGCCAGCACATCAAGCTACTACAATCTGTCAATTTTATTTAATAGATTTTCAACTTTATCGCTAAAGAATAAGGTCCAAAGTTGATTGGGAAAATTTGACAGTTTCGGGTAGCTTGATGTGCTGGCGTCTGTACAATTTAAGTTGGTAAATTGCTTACCAATTAAAATCCCTGACTTTAAGTTAATGTAACATTGATGCATAGTTATTATAACTATCAGAACACTTCTATTACATTTTCTTTTACCAGTTTGATATGTGTAAAACCGAAAACAAAGAATGATTTCTACACCTTTGCAAAAATAGTAACATCCAAAACTTAGTTTTTTTTTTTTTGTAAGTAAACATTAACAAAAACAACATGTCCCTAGTTCTCAAGTTGCAAGCCACCATTCATCATTCTAAAGATTTGGTGAAGACGATCGATCAATTACGCGTGTTCAAAACGCAATCCTGAAAAAAAAAACAACCATCTATCATTCTTTGTCCCTGGTTACTTTTACCTATACTTGTTGCTAAATACATATAACTGACAAGCTTCGGTGCCAAATTTGACAACAGTCGGCCCAAAACCCTTGGGGTCTGACGGTCTGACCAAAGTAGGTACATATTCAATACGGCGCAATAACAGTCGGTAATGCTATTTATTGGATAGTTCCGATCTGTCAAATTGTTGACAAGTACTTTTGAACAATTTCTGGCGACCATTCAATTATTGGCAGAATTCTGTTTGGTCGGAAGTCGCAATCTAGGCAGTATTTGGAACGGTTTAATGGTAAACTTTCTATAATTCGAAATGTTGTTTTTACATTATCTCCTCCACTAGAGTTGTCTGGGCATGTCAGTGTCTAAAATACTGTATCAAAAATAAGCAATAAAAAAAAAAATAAGCAGTTTGATTAATATTGACAAAAAATCAGTACACAAGCGAAGTAAAAAACCCAGCCAAAAATGAAACTACACATGTTTTAATCAAAATATATTTTGCCATATTTACGATATAAAAAGCGCAATAAAAATACACTCACAAAAAATGGGTATACATTTTTCAAGTTATTTCCGTTCAGATTTTCGCCCGCGTGCGTCGGCCGTCCCAATTTTCACCGCTATAACCATACGGAGTAAAAGCGCGTAAAGGTAAGCAATAAACAGAACGTTTCGACTTGGTCGTTAATCACAGTAACAAACGAGATGTCTGTCAACGTAATCACATCTTTTTCAGAGTACGCTTTTAAATAGGAATCGGTCTCAATGATTTATAACGCTGCTTAACCACTTAAGAGTTTTGATTGTATTAAAATAAGAACGAATTATGAATAACTTTATCAACTTTTTTGAGAGATCTTATTTCGGATTCGGACTTAATGAAATGTTAATTTGTTTTTAATGGTTTGAAAAAAACTTTGCATTTTATGGTCGAGTTTGATTTTAAATGGCTGAAATATATCATCATCTGCGTAGCCTTTTCCGGATTATTTTTTGGTCGGCTTCCAGTATAACCGGATGCAGCTGAATACCAGTGTTTTACATAGAGCGACTACCTCCACAACTCAGTTACTGGGTAACACGATACAACTTGGTAAGACTGGTTGTCAGACTTTCGGGCTTCTGAGTCTTCTGACTACCCGTAACGACTCTCAAACGTCTCGTATGTCATTCGTAGGTCGCGAATGACTTACGAGACCAACGGCTTATCGTGCTGTTGATGTTATGAATAGTCACTCATCCGCGGACTGAACTCCTTGCATCGACCCGTGCGGCTGTTATTAATTAGTGCTTGGCTAGACTAGCAGCGCGGGCGCAGCGTGGCGTACTCAAACATAAGAACTTCATTTGAGTGTCCATAGTGGGCACGCGAGCGCGGTGAGCGGCGCGGGTTGCTTCGGCGCCCGCGGGGTTCTCAAACTAGTTCGAGCTTTTTTCTAGCAAAAATAAGTCTTTTTCATCCATATTATATTTTGACAAACATTGGACACGACAACACGAAGAACGCAGCCACACTCGACTGTGGACAGGAAGATCGCGCGCGTTCCCGCACCCGCGCCGCTCCCCGCCCCGCGCTGCCAGTCTGGCCAAGCACTTTGCCATGAGCCGATGGCTGAAAGCTAAATCAACACAAAATTTTAGATAGATATAACTACAAACGTTTAATATCAGAAGAGTCTCCTCCACGGATATAACCAAAACACAAGTTGTGCTCTATTGGACCGGTAGCCAACTCAATGGTACAGTTCGCTCAAAGCCTATTGATTTAGGTGGAAAGTGATACTCAATAACCGCTCTATCTAACACTGAGGTCCCAATGAGGCGAAGTTAGCTATCTATTGCAAAAGTTTAGCGTAAAATTACATCTTTATCGGGGATATTAAATTTCTGTTGTCTCATGTGATTTACGATGCCTTCGTTCACTTATTTATTAACGGGTCTATAAGATATTGATCTTCGAAAATTTTGCATTCTATAAGAATTTCAGAGAATAGTGATAGAATTAACTTTGATTACAGCATAATGTTTCCACTACTGGGACACAGGCCTCCTCTCTTCGAGAGGGAGTGGGCTGTACGCTACCACACGGGCCCAGTGCGGTTTGCTAGATGGCACATGACTTTCAATTTTTGGTTCTAGGACATGCTGATTTCCTCAAGATGTTTTCTTTCACCGTTTTGAGAGCAATGGTGATGAAACTATTTACACAAAGTAAAGCGTCTACCAAGGTTCGAACCCACGTCCTACAGCTCGTAAGTCGGGGCGATACCATGCCACTACTGCTCCCTCTTTTCAAAAGCCAAAAAAGACTGTGACGCTTTTCTTTTATGAATCGGTGTCTGACCTTTTTTTTTTGTTTTCTGGGGGAAACCTTCAAAAGGCACCCGACCTCCGGGAGGGAGGTCGGGTTGTGTGGGATTTTTACCTCACTAAAACCACCCCGGTGATCACCATCAGCACATAGGGGTGGTCACGGTTCCTCTTAAAAGACCAATTCCGGAACTCCCCCGTGCAACGCCTGTAAGGTACATCCCTAGGGGAATCGCTGTCTGACCTATAGAGTATTTTAAATTATTGAATAAAAAAATCTGTAAATACCTAGAAATAGAACCTTTTCGAGGTAAAGCCGCTCATTCATTCCTTAAACTACCTTTCATCAATAAAAACTTCATAAACCGATGAATGTTAAGTAGGAATTACCTATTAATATTAAAATGTAATTTATAATCTGTTTAAAACTGAATGCGACGTCTTCGACAGGTGCCTGAAAACTTTGTTAATAAACTCATAACGCGCGTCACTCAAGCCCTGCATTTGATTTATTTGCATTTGATGAAATCTTATTTAATTTGATTACTTTGAAAAACAAGTTTTCTAATTTCAAGTTTTTCTAACAATTTTTGGCATATTCATACAGATATATCAGATATTCTCCAAACGGCTGGTTAACATTTCCCATGACCCACGGGTTGGCTTTTACCTTGACCAGAGGCATTAATGCATAAGCATTGCCATTCAACGTGGCAATACCGCCAGTCTCTTGGGTACATTACCAGTCGACAGCGATGCGGAGGAAGTTTTTGACGCCATATTTTAGTTTTTTAATAGTTTTAGTTAGGTAAGATTATTATATTTTTATTTTAATAGTTTGTTAGGTAAATTCATACAGATTGAAAGAGCTTCCACGAGTGACGTTGACCAGCGCTCATTGGTCAGCTAGTTCCCATAAGAATCTTGCAGACTACCAGGCGGAGTTATTGCGTAACACACTAACTCAGTAGCAATGGCTCTCATTTTGACAGTTCATCGCGTTATTTAAGTTGTTGAGTAGACTCATTTTTCAAACATATGAAGCGATGGATTAGCTTCCTTCAAAATGATTCAGATTGTGGTTGATAGTATGTTACTTAATTAGGGTGCTGGTTATTCTTTTTGCAATGGCATACTGAATCCCATCTTAAGGGGGAAGCGCCAGGATAGCCCAAATTTTCAAATTTTCTTACGTTTTTTGCAATTTGCAGGTCAGTGTCGTGTTGAATGTTGATTATATGATTCGCGAGAGTAATAGTAGTAAGTTCATATAATCCTATTGAATAACTATTTCATGAAATGTGAATCAATAGGATTATATGAACTTAGAGGGGGTTGTATTGATGAGCAGTGGTGGCCAAGTGGTAACGGCCGTGACTTACGAGTTGTAGGTCGTAGGTTCGAACCCAGACAGGCCCTTTACTTTGTGTAATTTATTACATCACCACTGCTCTCAAAACGGTGAAGGAAAACATCGTGAGGAAACCAGCACGTCCTAGAACCAAAAATTCGAAGACATGTGACATGACATGTGACCCGCACTGGGCCCGCGTGGTGGATTGCGGCCCACTCCCTCTCACCGAAAGGAGGCCTGTGTCCCAGCAGTGGGGAGAATATAGGCTGATTACGATGATGATGAGTGCCATGATGATTCCAGTATGAAAGAGAGACGGAGCTATACGTGACCGATAGCACCATCCCTTTTTCAGACTGGAATCATGATGGCACTAATACTACTTAAGACCGGCTGATCACAATTACTCGGATTTCACCAATAAATTAACATTTCATTGAAGCCCTAATAAGCAAGTACAGAGAGTAGACTTCACTGTTCACCGAAACTAATAGTAATTAAACTAATTTAAATACATTAAGCATCCGACCTTTTCGTATAGCTACGCAAGGTATACGTCGTCTATCGTTAGAAATGCCTAGAGGTTCGTGTGAGGATTTATCGAAACTTTCTACGGCGCATAATGTGGACCCTTTGAGAAGGGAATATTAAGTAATTTTCAGGCTCAGTAACGCCCTGTAACGTGTTAAATAATCAGTTTAAGTGCTGTGACTATTTGTTTCAATTGCTTGAAGAACTAATTGGTGTTAACAACCAGGTACAGACGCCAGCCCATCAAGCTTCCCGAAACTGTCAAATTTTCCCAATCAAAGAACCTTATGTTTTAGCGATAAAGTTGAAAATCTATTAAAGAAATTTGACAGATTGTAGCTTGATGTGCTGGCGTCTTTACATGTTGTTGGCTTTCAACACAACTTGATTAATTGTCAACTTTTTATTGCTGGAATACGAGGCTTTTGGCTACTTTGAATGTGTATATTTTATGTTTTTTTTTTTTTTTGTAATTTGCGTTATGTTTGTGCAGAATAAACAATTTTTCTTTCTTTTCTTATAAAACACAGTAAATTGAGGGAAAAAAACAAACTTTATGTTAACAGGTATCATCAAGGATCAACTTTTTAATAAAAAAAAAAGGCTTCAAAATAAAAATCTACGTAATTTGACGGTTCCGCACATAATTAGCTGCCTGCTTAAAATAACATTACTCGCCTCTCTGGTAAAACACCGCGAATACTGAGTACGTCATTCTTGCTACCTGCAATGAGAAACGTGAAAATTTAATGGGTATTTCGGAACACCTCGTAATCTCTCGTCATTTCAACTCTCTATCTCGGAATAGCTCGTAAAAAAATAATTTACGTTACACGTTTATTATTTATTTGGGGAATATCTTTCTGGAAGAAAGAAAAATCTACCTACCAAGCTTGCGCAATCATTCAATTATCAGTAGGTACGTATAATATAAAATTAGTTTTTAGATTGAACCTATACCTATTTATCATATTTTTTATTACTTACGGATACGAAAGTTTCATACGACAAATCCTGGATTCCAAACGCCTTAAGGATGAGAGGTTTCTGCGCCTGCATACAGCCAATGAGGGTCAGACTTAGGATATCTCGTTGAGAGTCCTTTTCCAACTCGCAGAGATGCCAGCCAGAGTTGTAGAACATAGCACTCGACAGCAAGGATGCCTGGAGAATAGAAACCAGTAGATGTAAAAGAAATCAATATAGATACGAGTCGGTATAGGGTAACCATTTTGAAATTTGAAAAGTCTTGACAAAAAGCCGGACTTTATATTATATTATTAATTTTTTTTATATTTACTTTGCTCAAATAAATAAAATATCTATAAAAGAACTATAAAATTCTATCGATTCGTATTCTAAAAAATGTCAACCATTTATGCAAAGGTGGGAGCTAATTGCTATAATGACTGTACTCATTTAGTTTTACTTTTCAAAATAAATCGCCTTATTTCGATAATTCTGACCAAATGGTACAGACCAGACGAACTCACCGGACGGATGGTAACCCTGAGTAGGAAGGCGGACACGGAACATTGTTGAAATCAAGTTTTTAAAAAAATCGTCTCTATCACTAGCTCATAAGAATAATAATCATTCATTTGGAGAAATGTAGGTGTTACCAGTTGTAAAAGTTGGTGGTTGAATGTACAGTCCATATGTTGCTTGTTTAGGGCATGCAAATTAGTTTTACATTAATTCTTAATAGGTTATAGGTACTTATTTTAGTACCCAGTAACTGGGTTGTGGAGGTCAGATAGGCAGTCGCACCATGTAAAATACTGGTATTCAGCTGCATCCGGTTAGACTGGTAGCCGACCCCAACATAGTTGGGAAGAGGCTAGGTAGATGATGACCTATTTTAGTAAAATATACAGAACTAGCAGCGCCCCGCGGTTTCACCCGCATAAGTTTCGATTCCGTGAGAATATCGTGATAAAAACTATCCTATGTCCTTTCCCAGGACTCAAACTATCTCTATGCCTTTCATCTAAATCGGTTCAGCAATTTAAGCGTGAAGAGGTAACAGACAGACACGCTTTCTTATTTATAATATAAGTATGGATATACAATACGTACCTGTACTCTAATAGAAATATTAAATTAAATTTTTTATGTTGGAATCAATTTTATGCATAAAAATATCGCGGGCCCAGTGTGGGTTGGTAGATGTCACATGTCTTCGAATTTTTGGTTCTAGGACATGTCGATTTTCCTTCACCGTTTTGAGAGCAATAGTGATGAAATAATTTACAAAAAGTAACGGCCTGTCTGGGTTCGAATTTACGACCTTCAACTCTTCAAGCCACGGCCGTTTCCGTTCCGTTTACTCTTCTTATTTTTCTTTATATTACATAGAATATGCGAGACAGTTTTTTTCTAAAACTCTTCGCGCCCCCGTTACTGTTGTCCACATAAACATAAAGCAAACCAGCGCAAGGTTCGACGAGGCGAGATGAACAGATGCATGTGGCTCACGTGCTGCCCCGGGAGACGTCACAAGGAATTGTGCACACAAAAATCCTTACGTACCTACTTATGTAACTTTACGTGACTGTCAGATCAGTTTGTGTGTTCTAGACCGCTTAGCGTCTCGAGAATGCCAGTATGCATCGTAATGTTTGTAAAACAAGTTTCACTCGATTTCGATTTTTCTACATAATAATATAATCGTCTCGTCTTCTCGCCGGTGAGCACTACGCTTAGAGTTATTGCCATATTTCTTTCAGGGAATGTCCTAATCTGTCAGACTTTTTTTTAATTAAACTGATTCATGGCCAAAAAATATTGTATTCATAGTAAGAGTAACACTTAAAATCTACAGCATTAAAAGCACTTAGGCAACATTAACTTAGCCAGTATACAAGTAATGTCCTAAATGGAAACGTACATTTAAAAGCGAGAGATTAATTTACAAAAGGTTCCTGCAGACTAAGATTATTATTAGTTACTCCAATCCAAACGTTTCTACACTGAAAGCTATTTCTAATTCACATAATATTCAGGGCATGTATTCGTACCCATTTCTTATCGAGTCAATAGTCCGGCTAAAACCGACAGAATAAAGCTCTCGTGTTGGAATAAACCCTTGTATACTTTGTATACTTACAATAAACCTTTCTGATGTAGTAGGTAAAGTGGTGCCAAATATAAGACCCTGCGGGACGCCTACGTACAGAAGATTTATATTGCTATAGTCCATAGAGCTATTTTGAAAATAAATCAGTTTAGGAACGAAAACATTAGTATTTACCTGATATGTAACTTCTCCCGCGTTCCACAAATTGAGTGCCAGCAATAAGAAGAGGGATCCGACAAATGAATACGTCATGAAGGCATTAGTCAGAGCCAGATGTGGAGACAACTGGAATTTAAAAAATATATAAATTATCAATGTGATGTTTGAACTCAGTGATGCCTGATAGGTGCCTCGAATTTATTTATTCCTATTTGTATTAACAGATAGAATTCTATAAAGAGTTCGATGGTTTAACAATAAGTTACACAAAAATAGTAGATTCAATCTTGAAGTTATGATTATTGTAAATCCGAGTAACGGGATAAACACATGAATTTTCTCTTAGTGAGTTGATGAACCATGAAAACTAGGAAAAAGAAGTACTTTTTTATAATTCTTACCAAATTAAAACGTAAAATAGTTGTGACAGTTATGAAAGATACACCAAAAAGTTTTTACGTACCGCTAAACGCAGCAAAAGTAACACGGCGATGGCAGAACTTTCGCACACTTGGAGTGACATTATTATTCCGAAAACACGATGTATCTCGTCTGCTAAACTAAACAAAAGAACATTACATGAAGTCATGAAACTCTTAGCTAACGTCTAATTGACAATTTTTCACAAAAAAAATGCAATTCTCTAGGAAATTGCTGATGGTTTCAGCAATAGCCAATGGGCTTTTTTATTTTCGTTATAACAGTTTTATTGCTCTCGTTTACAGTGCAGGTGTGCTGTTTATTTAGAATTAAATGAACGTGATTTTCCGAAAGCGATTTATCCAATTTAGCTTTGCCAGTTTTCCATAACACTATCCCGCTCCGTTGGAATATTAATACATGAACACAATATTGCAAAGCACTTTGCGTTTTCGATTCATTTCTTTTTATATCAGCTTCTACGAATATTTATTGTATCGATAAAATATACTACATGAAAACAAAGACATAATTCCATCCTAGAATCATTCATTACGTCGTCCGTAAATCCTGTTTATTTCTTGTCGACGAACAATAGGTGCGCTGAATAATACAATAACAAAAGTTAAACAAAAGAACTTAAGAACTTACTACAGAAGTTTCTGATGCATCCGAATACCTTCCAAACATCCAGCTTTTAGTTTGTCTATAGCTTGCCTTTTGTTCATTACTTTTATATCCCCTTCAAACTCGGTACGTATCCGTTCAAAATGATGGCAGAGAGTAATAAACTTGTAAGTCATGGTAATCAAATGCGTGATTGGCATGCAGTCAGCCGACATCATTGGCAACATCATATACAGCCATGTTATGAAGAAGAATATTCGGAAAATCAATGCCACTACTGAATTGTCATCGTAAACCGGTAAATATGTGACCACGCTATAAAAAGGGGCCCCTGAAAAGGAAAAGATAAAATAAAGAATTTATGATTATCGTTGATCTGGCTACCCGGATGATACCATGAACGTGACTTTAAGCTGGCTGCATAGTAATAATAAGGGTGATGAAGTGGAGGGACCAGTGAATTCGCATAATTTAACAATACGTAGCATGTAGGGTACAATATTAGTAATAGAAAAAAATGCATATGAGAGTTTGTTTACAAGCCAATAAAGGATCCAGGAAGGTATATCAGTACATAATGTAGGGAAAAAATGGAGTAGTAGTTGTAGGAACCTACCTTCCACGATCGACCTCCTCGCGCTCTCGATCCCGTACGCAGCAAAAGCCACGTACACCGAAATAACGTACAACCATATACCAACTGTCACTTTAAGGTATTGTTTCTTCATAATGTCATCCTCTTCGAACTTTGCCCCAACAGTAGCCATTTCATAGTTTAATTTCTTTATAGACGCTTTATGATAATAGAAAAGAAACATCTTAGTGAGGACAATGTTGTGGACGGCGGATAACATCACTGATGAATTCCTTTCCACTTCAGGGAAACTCCCGAATAATGCGGCCAGGTTTTCCAGAAATATCATTGTGGTGTAGATAGAGAATGTTAGTTTACTGTACATCTGGTATAGAATAGTTTCATGGTAGATGTCTTCGTACCAACAGTTCCCATAGCCGGCAAAGTACACGTACCTACAAACTTTTCGAAGTAAGGATTTAGTATTTACAGGCATGCTTCTTCAGAGAACTTTGTGGATGGCTTTTATTTAGGAGATAATTCTAGAAACCTGTTCACTGTATGAAATTAAAACGTTTTATGATAAGCTCATAGTAATATCTAACACGTTAATTAAGTGTTTATTAGAAATAATTAAAGTAATGGAACTTTTTTTATGAAAACAAAGAAGAACTTTTTACTATTCTAATATTTTATACGAAAACAATAGGAAAAACCTGTAAAAGTTACTTTTAATTAGTACTGTCGGGTGGTATCGAATAAGAAATATTAAAATATTCATTGTTATTAATGAAACTTCTCAGTACCTAAGTCGAAAATTGAGAAAGTTCACGTTATAACATATTGTTTGTGATTAATTAATTACTAAAATAATTAACGCGAAGATTGTTTTATTGGTATATTTTATTGCTCGGCATTGCAGTAATATACGAGATTACTACATTATACTTAATAAGCTAACAGCATATAATCAAATTAATGATTTAGGCTCTACTTGTATGTTTCGAATTATATGTCTAATACATTTGTTATCTGTGTCAAAAAAAGACAAGAGCTCATAGGGCATCAAAAAATTCGTCCGCATCGCTGTCAATGGGATAAGTGCCCAAAAGGCTGGCAGCATTACCACGTTGGATGGCAATGCTTATTCTTTGGGCTAAAAATAGGCCAGCCCTCTGGTCACGTGTAGAGTCAACCAACCGCTTGGCGATGTCTCGAAACATTCGATGAGCACCCGGGCCCCAAGGCCCTAGAGTTTCAACCCCAAACGGCTCAAACATATAACTCCCAAAAAGGTTGTTATATTTGCGCCGTTTGAGGTTTTCTGCTCCTGCAGCAGCCGCCCCAGCACAGCCCGCCGTGCTAGGAAGATGGGATGGCGCGAGGGTGTCGACACAAGTTGCATCCCACACCAAAGGCCTACCCAACTTCCAAGGCATTATCGTCATTCCATCAGGCCTCTTCCCATCGTCACGTGCCAAGCCATTGGGTTCTAAAACAGACAAGAGCCCGACGGATGATGTCGTTAATGCTGGCGTGCCGTGCCATCCGACCAGCGCTCTTGCTGCAGGATAGGCCATGGTGTCCGAGGCAGTCGACTGCTTCACCGCATTGACAGCGATGTGGAGCTCCGCAAGGAGCGCCCAGACGCAAACATGTAGCGAGCCGGAATGTGGTGTCACCCAGCATAGTGCCTATGTTAGGTGACGGTAGCGCCTGAAGCCAAAGGCCCGACTCCCATTCACCCACAGCCAGCAGGCGGGCACGCTCAGCAGTATTGGTGGACGTATTAATAAGTTTATTCCGTACCAACCTGCAAAGCGGCTCATCCCACTGTCTCTGGGAAGACGGGTTTTCGGGCTGTACCGTGTCCGGGCAAGCCACCTTCCAGGCGTTCACCGCATCAGTCAAACACGGCACTTCAGAGTCAACCTGAGCAGTCTAATTGAATTATCTTCCAAATTTCTGAATATACGCGTGATTTTACTAAAGTTGGTAAAAATGTAAACCGTTTCAAAATAAACAAGATATTTACGAATACTTGTATCAATAACGGAATGATCTGTGTATACGAGTACAGAGTGGCAGGGAGATCGATGAACATCGTTCTGAACTTCTTCAGCACGTGATTCTAGAAACCAGCGTTAAAATTTTTCCTCCGTTATTAAAACAAAATTAGTTGTTCCATACATTTTGACCGCAAAGGTATTGCACTTTTCTATGAACCTGCAGATTTTTTTTTTGATAACTGACGAAAAATTTCTACGCTAGGGGTCTAAAACCATGTTCTGAATTCATGGTAACATTTTGCGCGTCGATTTCCCAGCCAAGCTGTATTCACTTCGATCAAAATACTGAATGGCAGCTGTCTTGTTAACACAGGAGACGAGCAAAGGAAAAATATATCATTTATGTACGATAACACTTTTATAAAATGTAGGTTACATAAATAAAGGTATATTTTTCTTCAGAGGGTCTGTATTATATTCATTGTTTTCTTACACTCAATTGGATCCAATTTTGGTTGACTTCATTTCACAACTTCTTTTTCTCTAAAGCCTCTCTCGACTCGATATTATCCTGTAGGAAAGTACCTAATGTTTCTATGGAATCCATTTCATTTTAATTTATTCCAAGTTAAGTAGGTACCTAGAGGTAAATGCCCTTTATAAATAGTTTTTTATGCATTTCATTTCTAAACTAGCGACCCGACCCTGCTTCGCACGGTTTTTACGACTTGACAAAACATAGAGATGTATTTATTGTATGCAATTTTAATATCAATTAATTATACATCTAAACATTTCGGAATAAATTATCTTAATGAAAGCGAAAACAAAATCAAAATCCATTTCGTTGTCTAGAAGAACAACGCGGTCACAGAGACAGACATGAAGAGCTACTTTAATTTTTACAGTATTTTTATAGTTATCACGAAGCAACGCGCGCTTTAATTTTGTTAACCAAGTATACAAACGCTAAAAATGTTCGAATACGAATAGCGTGAGCACATAACACACACATACTTCCGATTTCGCCATTGTCTCGGACGTTACCGAGAGCTCCTGCACTTCACACACTCACAGTCGTGTTTGTACACTTGTTAACCACTAGTAAAGCACGTGTCGCTTCGTGAGATAAAAATACTACAGTATGTAGTAGATGTAGATGACATTAAACGATAGCTCAAACTCAATCATGTCCGTTCTGAGTCATCCATCTCTTCAAGGTGAACAGATATTTCCGTTCAGAACGAGGGGTTTCATTACATTGCAAACAAAACGAGTGTTAGCACTGTTTACACGTGCCTTGGCTAGGAATTGATTGATTGGTATCACAGTTCTGAACAGACATACATACTCGTATATCGTGATTTTTGGGGAAAGTCTTCGTGAAATATGTGTCCTGAAAACCCCATAAACAAAACATTACAAACAACGCATTTACAACACCTGCTTGCTTGCACTTGCTTGCGCGTGCAGCTGCCGACTATTTGCGTTCTATGCTCATGATTATATAATATCTAGTTTATTTCTATTTTTATTTTTGAAGTGAAAACTTCTTTATGCGCTTGGGCATTTTTTGAATTGGGAAAAAACCATTGAACTCACGACACTATTATCGATACCGGGCTACGGATGTGTTCGGTTGTCCTCGGGATGTACTCGGTTTTAATGTACCTACTATTTCCGATATGTCAGTGAGTGATGGCAAAGTATTCTGTTTGTGTTTTGTTTATGACGATTCAAAAAATGCACACGTAATTGTTCAAGTTTTCACTTCTGTCGGCACTCCCGGAGTGCCACTGTTTTTTTTAATTTATATTTCGAGTTAACTGATATTTTTGTATGCCAGTGTTTCTGTACAAATACACATATTTTTGAAGTGAAATTTGACGAAAATTGAGATTGAAATTTCAAGGACGCGTCACGTCTACGCACATTTCGTTACATGAGTGAGAAGAAAGATATATTTCTCTCCGTCTCTCACACTAAATCTCTCTTATTCTTTATATTTTAAGTTTACTTTTTTTCTTTCTTTTAACTTCCAGTAAGAACTGCTTGCAAAATAAGTCGACCACAAATTCTTCAAACCAGATTTCAAGGAAGTTATTACTAGTGTACAGGAAAAGTTAGCTGACCTATTTATTCACCTGGAATTCGAAAGAACTGTACTTATTTGTAACGATTTTTATATTGTATTATTATTTTCTAACATAAAATCATTAAAATGCTGTTGAGAGAGCCGGTTTCTACTGTAAGAAACCGTAGTGACCTAGTTTTTCAAATTGCATTTCCATTCCCTAGCATTAAACACTTTAATTCCCATATTGCTCCGAAATTGCAATTAACTGTAGCTACTTATTAACTATTAGCATATAAGGGTTCTTTAACTAAACGTTTAATATTCTGACCGTGTGAATTTCCCCTTTACTTCTGTAAAATGAATTCACCTACTTAAATAAAGCCCGTAACGACCTTCAAGCGACCCACATTACCACCTGCAATAAAGCGTAGGGTCTTTTAATTGACCCGTTACGAAACCTCTAAGTATCCTTACTATATTAAGCTCACACGGAAAAACACTTAGTATTCGCCAGTATATTAAGATACCTGATCACGTAGAAGGAAATCTGCCTGACCAATAATACACCTTTACCCTTTCCGTAATTTGTATTCAGGGCAACGACGTGAACCCGGCAAGGATTACAAAACTGTGTTCGGGAAGAGACTGTAAACAGCTTTGGCTCCTTTATTGGTGTTAGGCCCAGTTTTCAAGTGGCGCTATATTGAAAACTATGTTTCCAACGAGACTAGCTTTCATGATGCTAATCTTTAGGTAGACGCACAGTTGTGAATACAAGATTAATAAGTTGAAATTATGACGTGTTTTAGAGACTGTCACACAGTATAAAGGCGACGGAGATGACGCCCTTCAGTCCTTTCACAGTTATTTTAACTCTAACATCAGCAACCCAACAGCAACCTTATTGTAATGAACATAAAGATCACTATGATTTTGATAGACTTCTTAGTGGTAGCAACGCACAGTTGCAACTCAATAACGAGAATAAAGATCAATGTGATTTAGACAGTGATGCAAAATCAGAGGTAAAATAACTGTGAAAGGATTGACGCAGCCGAACTTTTCCTAATATTCGATGTGCCATGATGGCCGAGTACCGTAATTGAATTGAAAAGTCAAATTGGTAGATACTTGACCGGATTTGAACCCACAACCTCGCGCACTAGAGACGAGGTGAGCACTGAGCCATCACGACATCCAACCTTACTTACTATTAAATTGTTTTTAGTAGAACTTTAACGACACCCATGAAATGAGAACAACGTTCTGCTTTAGACTTGTTTTTCATATTTTTCTCAGAAAGAACCGTAATAATCGAGGTTTGTACAATTTTTCATTTTTGTCTGCGCTTCCCGGCTCAAGTCAAATATTGTTTCCACTTTACGTAGAGTTTTCCAAGAAAGATCTCGTTATTTCTTGATGCTTAGTATCATGTTCAACATTCTCACTATAAGAATCAAAAGAAAATACACGTTTGAGAAAAATGTTTTTAACTATTAATAATATTCTACTACATGATCCAGAATTAACGCACATCACCAAACCAAGAGTTATTCCGGTCTGATCCCCTGAACCCCCCCCCCCCCCCCTCCTCGATACCTAGTGACCACCAACCACCAAAAAACCAAAATTAGAATATTATGTCATAATCATAATACATACACTGAATTTTTACTATTGTGTATAAAACATTGTTTATATATTAAATTAGTTAAACTGATTGTGGGGAGAAAATTGTGGCCATATCAAAAATCTACGAAAGCACACAGTCGCACACGTATAAGGATCTAGCGTAGTAGGTACAGTCAACAAAAGAGATAAGTATGCAGGATCGTCGGATATAGTGAAGTTTAGTAAGAAACCGGTGGATGTTCTCGAATATCCGATGATCCTGCATACTTATCTCTTTTGTTGACTGTACTTCGTCTATTTTGGTTTGTTTTAACTGTACAGTTATTAATAAATATTGAATGAATGATATTGATTTAGTGAACGATTCTAAACAAACAATTTTTTAATGTGCACACATTGCAGTACATGTATGTAGTAAGATAAACAACAAAAAGCTTTTAAAAATCGTGACGTAGGTATTTTTAAATCGCTTCCTAAACTATGCAACGAATTCTATTGCGGCTATTGGAATTCCTCTATATTTTATCTATTACAGCGGCTATCGAACGAGGCTAAGCCGATACGCACGCCATGTGGACCGGCACTATTCGGTTCTGTGCGGATCAAACAGGGCGTGTGGAAAATAAACCTATTTGGATATTTATACGTACACGCGTTTTAAATGGATTTAACTGAACGTGCAGCCTAATTGATTAAAACAAACAATTACCTAATCGAATTGAACTTTGATTACAAAACATGTTGTTTGGGCATGTAACTAACCATGAACTCGTATTTAATTACTTTCACTAATTAATAATAGGAGTGATTGTGGTCATACACAATGCTGAGAATGATCTTATGCAGGATGATGCCTACCAGCATATACAAGGTGGCAGGGAAATCGTCGCGCAACCTGCTACAATGGATACAAGACATGATACTGGAATCCACAGCGTTGAAACTTTTAGTCGGTTTAAAAAAAAAATCGGTTCGATACATTTGACCACGTAGGTAAGAAACGGCAACACAGCACTAGCACACTTACACTTACTTACTCGTAGCAGCACTTTTGTAAGAAACAGCAGAAACATTTTTATGATAACCGACGAAAAATTTCTACGCTACGTCTAGGATCATGTGCTGAATTCATGGTCACAGTTTGCGCGTCGATGTCCCTGTCACCCTGTATATTGTAGCATAAGTTGACATCCCCAATCTTACTTCCACTATGGAAACATTGGCAGCAAATCAACTTTCTGCAGTTACCAACTAAAACTGTCTAAAAGTCACCTTATAGTGTTCTTACTGAAAAGAACGATATACGATAGACGGTTTTATTTCGTGTGAACCTGTGGTGACCTACGTCAGGTTCACACGAAATAAATTCATTTGAAAATCAACCATGTAGGTATCAATGCACCAAACGCACAATTTCTATGAAGAATATAATGTTTATACTGAACTTCATAGAGAATAGACTGCGTAAACAAATATAACAAAGATAAAAGCCTCAAAAAAATTTGCTTTGCCAACATCTTGTATCAATAAGATTATCTGCGTTTTTATACGGCTATGCTTTTGTATACAATTTACTGAGCTGTTTATATAAAGAGCCTTAGTTTACATATTACAAAGGGGTATGAAGCATTAGGCCCTTCGTACACATACGTTTTATTTTGCCGTAAAAAAACTACGGTTTATTCTCCGTGTGTAGGCATGGTCGTCAGTGTTGTATGGATCACTGTGGAAGCTTATTGACGGACACGTTTTTTCTACGGCGTAGTTTATACGCTGTACCCTAAAGAAACCGTGCCGTGTACAAAGAGCCTTAGGCTCTTTTCACATGGAGCTACTCAAACGCGACTAATATAATTATATATTCTTATTCGTTGCATAAAAACCCCTTACCGTTCCGTGCCGCCAGTGGGCACAGGCCCTTAGAGTTCGATCTATGTCGACTGGGGATTTCAATAGCAAGATATTTAGCGGGCTTCCTCCGACACATCCCAATCGGCCGCCTATTCATTGTAAAGTTATAAATCACCGTGCACACCTACGGGATACAGGTTTAATTCGACCGGTGTCGGCAGTGCGCACTGCCTATTGGTCAGGCGATTGATTGCGGAATGTACCATAAAAGATAATAAATTTATCACTTCTGAAAGGACTATACAATGTATTGGTGTATGCCTATACAGTGTATATATATGTCGGAAATACTTTAGTTCGTTTGACTATTCCGGACGCCAGCGCCACCAGGTGGCGGTCGACAGAGTCTAGCCTGACGTTCGTGGGAGTCGACGAGAGAGCTACAGTGTGCAATCTCTCTTTAGTTCTTGACCATTAGACATCGGATGGACAATATGAGCTCAGAAACTGCCTCGCGTTCGTATCTAGTTACGAATATGAATATGAACAACTTTTACTATGGGACCAACTCCGATATCACGAAAAAAAATCGGCTGTTTAATACAAAAGTTCAATACCTACTTCAATACAAAATTTATGAAACTGCTGTTTTTTTTTCGTGTTTTCGGAGTTGGTCCCATAGTGAAAGTTATTCATATTCATGGGTAGAACAACCTGTAAACATTTGGAACCGGTAAAAAAATCATCCGTATTGTAGTCGCTGGAAATACTTATTAGTTTAGGCAATCCGTTTTTTTGTGTAAACTTCACAGATGTGATGGGTATCGATGTCTAAACACGACAAAACATCAGAGTTTTTCTCAACTCATACTTCAAGTAACAACACTAACAGCGGTCCTTGACCTCCCAAAGAAAAACATCACATAATTTTACTATTTATTTTATCGTGTTTAGATATCCCCTTCGCGTCTGCGGAGTTAACTAGCCAATTTAAAATAACTCAGTATAAGTGTATTGGGTACTATACAATATCCCCCTTACTAATAAACTTATTATATCAGATGAATAGTTACACACCGATTTCTCTCTTTCAGTCGTCTGTCATTTGACTTTCGAAAGAAGAAGACAAAGTGTTGTATAACGATACAGACGCTATACAGCGTTTATTAGTAAGGGGGTAAGTTTCCCGGCGGGATCTCATGGCGACATGGAGAGTGCGACTGTCGCAACCCAGTGCTGGGCACGCCACAATTGCGGCGATAAGTAGCGAAATCTTTGAGGAGTGGCTGGAGAGGCGCCACGGCGTCCTCACCTTCCGCCTAACGCAGGTCCTCACCGGCTATGGCTGCTTCGGGAGGTTCCTGTTCCGGATAAGGCGGGAGGAAACGCCAGGGTGTCACCATTGTGTGGATCGCCCGGAGGACACGGTGGAGCATACGGTGGAGGTCTGCCCAACTTGGGCAGAGCACCGCCGCGTCCTCACGGCGGCGATCTCTCGCGTCCGGCTCTGGTCCAGGCCATGGTACGGAGCGAGAGTGCATGGGAAGCCGTTGCCTCCTTCTGCGAAGCAGTAATGCTCGCAAAGGAGGAGGCGGAGCGCATGAGGGAGAGGCGATCTTTGCGCCTTCGCGCCCCTAGTCGCCGCAGGAGACGCCCTGGGCGTCGGGAATGGATAGCTGATTCCCGGCCACCGTAGGCGCGGGCTTGCGGACGGCGAGCAATGGGCAGCTCGCTGTCCGGTAAGGACCAGGCCCGGGTTGACGGCGCGTTGTGCTCCACGCGCGCCTCAAAGAGATGTCAGCACTAACTGATGGGGTCCGCTAGGGCCGATGCCTGCCGGGGTCGCGGGTTGTTCGAAAGAGATACCGTGGCTCCTGGCACAGGCAACTGAAGGAACACGTGTGGGTTTTAGTCAGTAAGAGTCGAGCAGGAGAAGTTATGTGATAATTACCCACCCAAAAACAAAAAAGGGGGTAAGTTTCTCTGTTTAAAAAACATTAACACTTCCTATGTAATTGAATACAAGCAATAAAATTGTAAATAAACAAGTTAACCGCAGATGTTTGAAATGAGATTACAAGATTTAGCAGCCACTTAAATTAAAAGGCTTTAAAAACAATTTATTTAAATAACACTTGAAACACATAAATTAGCATTATTGCCAGCACTAATACTTAAGGACTACAGTCGTTTGTTTAGCATATTAGACTTTCAATGTAATCCCTAAGTTAAGTGGGTATTTATTATGTGAAATATTTCAAAATAAATTGTAGGTTATGTAATTGTGTATGTAGGTAACTTTTACGAATTAAAATTTAATAAATGCACTCTAACTTTATTGACGTCTACTTTCACGCTACTTGAAACCCAAAACGTTTTATGAAATATAAATAAGTTGAGTAACCAGAATTACATAAAACAAATTTTAAGTCAAAAAGTCACTTACAAAAAAATTATATAAATAAGGAAGGTATAAGGTTGTCTTTAAAAAATCGCTCTTAGCAATGAGACCGCCCATTGTGTCACACTTTGTAAAATGTATACATTTATATACTGTAATTTATATGGTATACACTGGACCCGCGGGTCCAGTTCGTGTGGGTCCAGTTGACCAAAGACTCTTCTATTCTATAAAATGGCGTAACAAAACAAAACAAGGGTTTACTCAACAATATGGCTACCAAAAGCTTCTGAAAAGATTAAACAACCTATCCTAATACACAACCTTTAAACCTTCGAAATACGTTTAATGAACGATAATTCTCCGTACCGCGAAGATTTACACACTCCACAAGAATAGTTAGGTGAGATAGGCTCCTGAGAGCTCCATCCGATACTACAATATATCAATGAGAGGTTCCCGAAGGATACAGTGTTGGGTCACGTATCAGAAGTGTTTTTCGACGAACCCTCGAGGTGAGAGAAAAGTTCAGCATCAGAAACTTATAGGGGTATTCGACGTTAATAACATTAGTTATTTTTATGTGTCTATTTACGAATCTTTTCTCTTTACCCTTGGCCGGGTACCTGTTGTTACTTTCAAGTCTGAATAGTCGTCTGATAGTTTTTATTTGTCACCGCAGTCTACCTTTTTCTGATAGTAAAAAGTTTCAGAGAGGTTTTATATTTTCAGCATATTTCTAGCGTTGTTATGAAAAATGTCAAAAAGAAAACTACCACATCTCTGAATATTCTTTAAAAATGTTATGTTATTTACATGTTTATGTTGTATTTTTGTAGATTACCTACACAGAGGTAGACACTACACCGCGCGATTTTAAATTCTAACCAGATTCTCACGGCCGATTGGGTGTCGTATTTGACCCTGTCTGAGTACCCTCATAAATTAATTATACAACCAACGAGTGAAACTCTAGTAAACTACATTTATCATTCTAAAAGATACTTTACTCGCAACGCTACACATTCCTAGCAGTCTAGACAAATTTCTTCAATCCAAGTATCTGATTTTTTCCCTGAAAAAGATTTCTAGAAAGTTTTATAAAAAAAAACCTTAGAGAAGTCTCAGGAATATCAAATAAATTACATTACTACCGCTGTACTTACATAGAGAAGAAAAAGTCAATAAAAGCGGAGATTTTCAATCTTACTTAAATAAATAGTGATATTAGAAGATTGAAGCCAGTCATTACTGTGATGGAAATGGATATCGATTGGTTTGAGCAAACGGCATCGAAAATTAACAGTTATTAGTACTAATTGCATTACTATTGAATGAACGAGACAGCGCAAACAAACCGATGTGGCCAGCCAGTCGGGATTCCGGGAAGGACTTCGCTTTAATAAAACTACTCAAACTGTTCATACTTCTGACAATACTGAGTACGCCAATTAGTAATTGCTTTAATTAGAAATGAGACTTCTAGGTATATATTTAGTAGGTACGTTAGTTATGATATCTATATTTCCAGAGGTAGGTATCTATTACCTAAATATGTTAGCTACGCTATTACGAATTCATAGAAGTTTAGTTTAGTAACTAGCTTATATCTATACTAATAATAAATCTAAAGTGCTTTTTAAAATTAAAAAAAATATTTTTGCATTTGATAGCCCAATTCTTGAGGAAGGCTACTTAACATCACGCTAGGAACCTAAGGAGCCGAGCTAAGTCAATAAAAGTCAGAAAGAACGCTAAGCGAAAACGATGTAATAGCGCAGGCCAGTAATAACCCAACTCATCGCATCGGCTGATGCGATGCGACGTGGTGGGTCGGGGTGCAAGATATTTCACACGGACGAAGTAGCGGACAGAAGCTAGTAATTACATAAATGTAGATTAGAACATATCAGTAGGATATATTATTCTCTGCTCATCACGGACTTCCTTCGACAAAGATGTATCTTCTACTTCATGAAAATCTTAAATTCTTTCATTGGCAGGAGTAATCTGTGAAACAACACATTACCGCTGACTGCATAAACCGCTGGTTCTAGAAGTTTGAAATTTTATACAAGAGTTCCTTATATAACGAAGGTAAGCACTAAAGAAGGGTTTTTGAAAATTCATCCTCTAAAAAGCTTTTAAAGCTTATGAAAGTTTGTATGGAAGTTCGTCATTTTTGCTGATGGGAAATCTCCTCACACGGCTTCTTATAACTTAAATGCCTTTCTTATAACTTTCTGAATAATCAAACTTCTTGAAAGCATGAAAATCCATTTAGTAAGTAGGCATAAGAGAAACAACACAGACAGACGTAGAAACTGCGTTATAATATTATCTAGAGCAGCCACTTTTTCTCACTTAATTCAAACTTAAACTATTACGCTTGTTATTGTACAAGTTTCTCTGAATGAACAACACCTAATTTAGATTTTACAAACTTTAATAGTTCTGTTGTCGGTGTTTCGAGAGTAATTACGACGAATACAGCAATATTACGCCACATGCATTCATTGCCTACATTTGCGGCACATCCAAGTTGGTCGCAGTTACTTGACTGTTTAGTATTTTTAGGACCCCAAAATATGAATTATTTTAGGTTCACATAAAGAAGCGCAATCGTTATATTAGAGTATTCAATCATATTTTTCGCCAAATAGGAATTATTTGTGGTTCGATTAAACACATCCATACTAATATTATAAATGCTAAAGTGTGTCAGTGTGTCTGTCTGTCTGTTACCTCTTCACGCTTAAACCGCTGAATCGATTTAGATGAAATTTGGTATAGAGATAGTTTGAGTCCCGGGATAGGACATAGGATAGTTTGTATCCCGATATTCCCACGTGATCGAAACTTATGCGGGTGAAACCGCGGGGCGCTGCTAGTATAGTAAAGATAGTGATGGAATTGAAGTTTTTATTGCTTTATGATGCAATCACGGTTCGAAAGAAGCACAATATCGGGACTTTATTAGTGGAAAAACAGATAGATAGGTATAACATAGTTTACTGTACCTAACAATTAACCATGGTAGTTCGGGCTTTCCTCAGACTTCCCTCAGTCGTAGGCGTAATACGTGGGTTACGTTTTCTATAAACGCGTAGTTTTTCAATTACTTCAGGGACTTATTGCTTTCAGAAGAATAAAAATTAACGTAATTTCACTACGCTATTGTTATGCGGTGCACAAAATACACCTTCATTCCCATTTTCATCGATATAGTGCACAGACTATGATATAATGCCAATAGGTTCCCAATAAAAAAAAATTGGCTACGGAACCCTAACAACGGACCAAGCTCCCGTATGGGAAGAAAAAGATCGACATGCTATGCTAACCAACGATGAATATAATATTACTTACTACTTTTTTTCTATTAGCTTTTCTAAAGTATTTAAATTCCTACAGTTTCCCCGTTTTATAGATCCACGAAGACGCGCCCCACTCTTCTTACTAATCGCTAGTTAATTCCGCTAGTGTTTTAGTTTTTTGATACACACTAATTACCCACTAATAAGTAATTACTGTGTATCGTATTAATAAATCAGCGGGGTAATTGCGTAACACATTAAATGACATTTGTTCGCAATTTCTTTAATTTTGCGTTATTTACGTTGTTGAGCAGACAAGTTCATGAAACCTATGAATCAATGGATTAGAAATATCTTTCAAAACTCTCGGATTGTGATTGATAGTGTGTTGTCGTGAGTATATCGAATGTGAAGCTTAGAGGCACCCACGAGACCGACCGAATTTATTCTAGAAGACGTCAACATTCTTCGCGTTTTACGGATCGAGGGGACATAGTAAATTTTATTTATGGCGTTAGGTAATTGTTCTTATAGGCATAGGCAGGTACAGCCTGAGTGTTCGAATGCTATGTATAAAATTCTGCACTACATAAGGTCGATTTTTGCAGACAACCTTTACAGTACCTATGTGTGCTGTAAGATGTCTGTGTATCACTATACATTATTAACAATTAGCAGCGCCCCGCGGTTTCACCCGCATACGTTTCGATCCCGTAGGTATATCGAGGTAAAAAGTATCCTATGTCCTTTCCCGGGACTCAAATTATCTCTATACGAAATTTCATCTAAATCGGTTTAGCGGTTTAAGCGTGACCTAACCGACAGACAGACACACTTTCGCATTTATAATATTAAAATGGGTTGTGATTTGTACAGACGACCGCAAGTCATTGGTAACAAAGCCAGTATAAGGTGGCCTCGTATTCTATTGAAACTTCGTAGTACTTGGTAAAACTTTTGAAGTTAAGTTTAACTTTTGAGGGTAAGGCCATGTTTGGTTAGCACAGATCGGTAGGTAAAGTCAACAAAAGTGATAAGTGTGCACTGCGATTCTGTAACCATCTCGCCGTGAAAACTTAGGCGAAGTGAGCGTGGAGTGAGCTGTCAGTGTCATTCCACCTGATACTAGGGATTGACCAAGCAAACATTTATAATCATAATCGAGATTTTAATAATATTTTTTATGTTAATTCTATTGAAAATTTTATATAATTTCAAAGCTAGTATTTTAGTTGTCAAAACACTATTATTTCATGGGGGTTTTAAATAAAATAGCAGCACAGAAACTTAATGTTTTTTTTTTTTATTTTTTTCCTAGACTGACTAGTCAATATAGCCTGAGGCGTGAGCGCGTCACGCACTAACAGTAAATAAAATCTGTGGTGTCTGGGAGAAACCTGTTAAGTCCAAAAACGTATTTTTTCAGTATAAGACTTTTAAGGTTCAAGTTTCATTTATAAATCAGTTAGGTAAAGTAGAAAAAGCCAACCACCGCTACGATTCTCCCACTCCTATGATAGTTACACTTATCAGCAATAGACCAAAATAAAATATGATTTTTTTTTTAATAACAACATAGTACCAAACTAAAAAATTACGAAAATGGATTCACGTTTAAGACAGCTAGACTAATGAAAATACGCATCGACATTGTTTGTTAGTATGAGCGATTTTAGATCGAGTCTAGTAAAGACTAACAACGCTAATCTATTCAATTAGAAGAGATAGCCTAGTGTGTCAAGTCACCGAGTGCTAACGGTGTGCCTTGCTGATGCAACGGCGGATCCAGGGGGGGGGTCATGGGGGTCATGACCCCCCCCTGAGCTGGTTCCAGGACTTAGGTGGACCACTAATTGAACATAATGATTTTATTTATATATTTTGTCACCATACAGATTTTATGTAACTACATAGGTACCTTCTATATTTAAACATATCATAACATAGTTCTAAGTTAAAAAACTAAAATTTCTTTCTACCTATAATGTGTTTATAAGTGTACCTCTATAAGAATTCTTAAAAATTGTTGCTGCAAATTCATTAATTACAAGAAATGCGGAGTTTTGCGTCATACCCCTCGACATTATGACAAATCATTCACAACGGTTATGGAAAATAAATAGGCTGCCTCATTACGTGCGTGATACCCCAGCCCGATCTCTATGTATGGCAAGCCTATCCCTTGGGGTAAACAAGCCAAATACCTAGGTGTCATCCTCGACCACAACCTCAACTTCAAAGAGCACATAAAGACGACGCGCTCGCGCGCCGCTTTTGCTCTCGGTAGGCTCCACTCCCTAATGACTGCCCGCAGCAAATTATCACTTAAGTTCAAATTGCGCCTCTACACCGCAGTCATCCGTCCCATCATAACCTACGCTTGCGTAGTCTTCGCACACGCCAAGCCTCGCCATCCGCATAAAATGCAAACCCTTCAAAACTGGACCCTCAGAAAGGTCACGGGATCCCCCTTCTATGTCCGTAACATAAATCTCCACCTGGATCTTAGAATACCCTCCGTCCAGCAGTTCATGAAACTCGTCGCCAAGTGTTTCTTCGACTCCGCTATTAAGCACCCCAATCCCCTGATTGCGGTGGCCTCCCGATATACTCCCTCCCGTATAATTAGGATTCGCCGACCAAGACATACCCTCATCATCCCCGACGACGCCACTACCCTCTTACAGGAGAGCAGAAAAGTCACCAGCACCATTAAGAGATACATAAACAAGACCCGTCAGCCGTCCTTCCGTCCCCGCCGTCGAGGACGCCCGTCGCGACGCCCCGTAAATTCTCCTCCCTGACCCTTGCTCGAGCCAGCCCGCGCCGCTGAGCCTATAGTATTAAATTCGCCCCAAAATAATTCCGATCCAGCCTGTCCCTTGCTGCCCTCCCCCAGCGACGCCCTAAGCCGAGGTCCGTACCCCACAGGGGGTGCCCTTAGCGTGTAGTCGCTTAGCTTTTAAGTTTTTAAGCCCTGGCTGGAGGCCTTAATTTTGAGGCATCCAAAGGCAAGTCCGGTTAAGCAGACGACAACCTCATAGGTTGCGAGATGCCATTACCAAAAAAAAAAAAACCGTGCGTGATAGTGCTTCTCTGGATGTCTTCAAGAGAAGATGGCAATATGTACGTGTATATGTACAAGTTATTATGTGTTAAGTTTTTCAAGTGTACAATAAAGAATAAATATTTTTAAGTACAGTACTTACGTACAGACGCCAGCACATCAACCTACCCCAAACTGTCAAATTTTCCTAATTAATTTCGAACCTTATGCTTTAGCAATAAAGTTGAAAATCTATTAAAGAAATTTGGCTGATTGTAGTAGTAGGTTGATAAAATAGGTGCCTACTTTTTACTTGTAGGTATCTATTGTTATCAAAATTAAATTATAAGTTCTTGACTTGACCACGACTATGATGTGACCCCCTCCTGGTGCCAAAGCTGGATCCGCCCTTGTGCTGATGCGTGACGGATCATGGTTAGACTTTAACCCCACTTTGTGTGGCGTGATCACTTCACTAGAACTAGTTACTAGTTAGACTGGAAGCCGACCCCAACATTGTTGGGACGCCTTACAAGTTAAATAAGTAAGAACAAATCTCCAATGTGATAATGACAGTGACTAACGCGCAAGCGCGGCGTGATCACTTCACGCGACCCATGACATTAAATGTCATGGGTCGCGTGAAGTGATCACTTCACGCGACCCATGACATTTAATGGCGTGAATCAGGTGAAGTGATCACTTCACGCGACCCATGACATTTAATGGCGTGAATCGGGGGTGAAGTGATAAGATCACGCTGCGCTTGCGCGTTAGTCACTGTCATTACCACATTGGAGATTTGTTCTTACTTATTTAACTTGTAAGGCGTCCCAACAATGTTGGGGTCGGCTTCCAGTCTAACCGGATGCAGCTGAATACCAGTATTTTACATGGAGCGACTGCCTATCTGACCTCCACAACCCAGTTACTGGGTAATACGATACCCCTTGGTAAGACTGGTTGTCAGACTTTCGGGCTTCTGACTACCCGTAACGACTGTCAAAGATCCACGAATGACAGCCGGGACCAACGGCTTAACGTGCTTTCCGAGGCACGGAGGGGTCTCAGTATGTAAAGATGGTCACCCATCCTCAGACCAACCGCGGCAAGCGTAGCTTAACCTGATTGTTCGATCTGTGCGGCTGTTATTATTTAGCCACAGACCCCTCTACGCGTGCAAATATATTATTGTAAATAGATACCTACTTAGGTAACTCGCCGATGCCACTATTAAAAGAACATTAATCAAATAATATTACAAAATTCAACGGTTCAATCGACACTCGCTCAGCTCGCAATCAGTGTCTCCCGTAAAAATAACTAAGACCCGTATTTTTTATGCTAGTAACTCTTAAATGAAGAAGTGGTTGGTGGCAACCCTACGCCGAAGTGATGTTGCTATGGGTTACGAGATTCTTGGAAGTGAACTCGTAATTCACTTCCAAGAATTACTACATTCCGAATTGCACTGTAATCGTTTACAGCTTGCTTACACTTTGACCTCAATTATTCTGTATGGTATAAATTACCTATTATTCCCCGCATAATCTTACCACGCCGTACGGTTGTCAAACGTGGTATTTTGACAGTTCAAACCGGTTTCGTTCATTAAATTGTGTCATAGAGAATACGTAAATAGCAGATATGTCGTGATTACATAGGTAAGGAATTGATGTGGTTTCGAAGTAAAGAATCATTAAGTGGGTCATATTGAATTAGGGCCCTTTTTCCGAATTAGCGTGAGCGCGATAACGATGTCCCGTAAGTCGACATAGATGACGTCATGGCATGCGCCATCTTCCGATAACGGCGACCATGCCCTAAATTAATAATTATCACCGCGGGCGCTGTCACAAATGAATGACAGCCTGTTGTGCTGTTTTGTTTTGTGTCGCATCATAATATATTGCCTTTAAACTAACGTGGCATTTTTTAAATCGTGCTTCCGCCAGTACAGTCGCCACCTTAACAAAGATGAAGAAATTCGTGGTGCATACACAAATAAATACTATAATCCAACCATCCAACCATTAGTACCTATTCAAGTGAATATAGTTTAGCTGCCATAATAGTGATTTATCTAAATCGGAACGCTAATTACTTATGTGAGCGCTCTGTGCCGAGCCATAACTCCCGCCGCGTTAGGTATCAAACTATGCGCGTTAGGTATCAAACTAATTTTTTTTTAATATCCAAGTGAGCGCTGTCGGTGATGATGGCTTAATTCGGAACGAGCCAGAATTCACGCGCATGCGCGGCGTGAGACTCACGCCGTGAGTCACGCCGCGCATGCGCGTTAGACGCAAATCATCTAACAGGTCGAGGCTAAAAAACATAAAATTTGGGGACTTCGAACATTCAAACTCCACCACATGGGGAGTGAATAATACATCATTTAATTTTATTTGACGAATTCATCCATTGTCCAAGTTAAATAAGTAGTGGTAATGAATTTTTTTGATATCTAATGTCGAAGTTTCGCGCCAATCGTGCGTGTTTACATTTTTACTTTTCACAAATTTCACACACACACATGTAGATAAGATTTAAAATGAGACAAATATTATTGAAAATATTATGAACGACACGAAAATGCCCAAATCTTAACGTAATATTAAAACACAGGTCCAATAACACTTATTATTCATTACCACTACTCAATTTGTGTTCAAAATCGCCGTCCATTATTGTTTTTTTTTATCGTAATGATGTGCGAAAGCGATAATGCTAAACGATTTTTTTTTTATTTCGATTGACTCGGGTAAATTAATATGTCGAATATCGGAAATCGATACTCGGAAATTGAAATAAAATTATTTTAAACATTAAAAACAATAAGCATTGTTAATAATAATGACTTATGCTTTTTAATGTAATTTTAATAGTTTTTTGGACATTATATTGAAACTGAGTCAATACCTGAGGAGGACCTTTGACCATAGTCATTTATTGAACTTCGCGCCGAATTGTTTCTATATTTGAATATTTATCTTCGGAATGCGCTCGCCGCTTAATTTTTTTTTATTTATTGTACAATTATTTATTTTTGATACTTTCTAATAGTTTGCTACAGAATGCCCAGTATACATTTTTTTAGGTAGGCTTAGCAAAAGATAGGGAATGATGATTATTAATTGTATAAATTGGGTATTCCGCAATCACTTTACATTTCAATATGTTTTGTTAGTTGTATGAGCTTGTTAGTTTTTGTTTCTATTAGTTTACTTGAGTAATAAATTGTTTTTTTTTGTGGTAGGTTACCAAAGAAATTTAAAAAACTGACCATGTTTATATCGGACCTCGCACAGTCGGCACATTGAAAGGTTCCGTAGTTGGGTTGAATATTTACGCATGCAAAATGCACATAATTAATTTGATCAACTGCAAATATGTTTGTATTTCATAAACTCATCATTCATAAGTTCATAACGTACCCATAAATTAAAGTGCCGACCAGAAAAGAAAAGTACTGTTTTCTTATGGGGAATAACATCTTGAGCATTTCTTACTATTACAGCGAAAGTCTGCAATTAACCCCTTGGCTGCTACTTGAGATTGAAAATGCCAAAAATCTTATTTTTATAACAACTGTTTTAAGCATAACTTTTAAAAAATACCAACTTTAAATTGAATACAACATCCCGAACATGTTTTGACTACCTATGACCAAATGTAAGTAGGTATGTACCTACGCAGTATCAATATACTCGTACTGCGTAGGTACACACTTACATTTGGTCATAAAAAAGTTAAGCAAATCTCTCAATAGAGATTTGCTTAACTTTTTTTTGTTATTATAAAAATATATTTATGACCCTCACGACAAGCCTTTTCATTTGATATATCACACGATACCTACAGTAAGCAAAGCTTTTTTAAATTTTCTATGTGACCCCAAAAAGTAAACCCATAACCCGACATTTAATGTCGTGAATCGGGTAAAGTGATCGCGCCACTCAAACTATGTGGGATTAAATTCTATGGTCCGTCAGCCAGCCACGCCGTTAGCACTCGATAACTTAACACAACTATCTCTTCTAATAGAATAGATTGGGTTACCAACGCTGAACATCGTCGCAGTCTTTTCTAGACTTGATCTACAATCGCTCATAATAACAAACAAATAATGTCGATGCGTATTTTCAGTAGTCTAGCTGTCTTAAACGTGAATGTTTTATTTTATTTACTGTTCGTGCGTGACGCGCTCGCGCCTCAGGCCATAATTATAAGGACTAGTCTAGGGAAAAAAATATATAAAAAAACAACATTGAGTTTCTGACTAAGATTCTGTTTTGCTATTTAATTTTAAAACCCCGCAAAATATTAATGTTTTGATCACTAAAATACTAGCTTTGAAATTATATAAAATTTTCAATAGAATTAACATAAAAAATATGATTAAAATCTCGATTATGATTATAAATGTTTGCTTGGTCAATCCCTAGCATCAGTGGGATGACACTGACAGCTCACTCCACGCAAGTTTTCACGGTGAGATTTTTACAGAATCGACATGCAGGATCGTCGGTTATAGTTGAAGTTTAGTAAGAAACCGATGGATGTTCTCGATTATTTAATTTAATTAATAGAAAACAAACAGCTCATTTATCAAATTAAATTTCAGTCGACAACATCCATCGGTTTCTTACTAAACTTCAACTATATCCGACGATCCTGCATACTTATCTCTTTTGCAGCCTGTACTACATGTACTGATTTATGCTATCTAAACCCGGCCTTGCCCTCAAGGTAGTCCAACTTAGCCTGCGCAACGTGTAACGGGTTCGTAATGAAATAAACACTGACTGATCACCTATGAATATGTATGTGCCGCGTAGTAGAAATATACTACACTCCTTAGTTCTTGTGTAGCCCTGTCAAAGATTGTTTAACTTATCCCATTCACCTAAAAGCGCACTATTTAATTTTTAACTTTCGGCGCTGAGCCGAGGGTTGAAAATCCAACCAACAGTGCTTTTATATTAGGGCGCATTGTTAGTGAAAACGTGCGTTACTCACATACCTAATGCCTATGAGATTTATGTATGAAAAGCTTGAAAGATGTTGTAGGTTCTCAAAAAAATAATTAATCATACTGGGTCGATATTGCTGCAGGGTAACAATAGCTTTGCTGATGTTTCTATTAAGCCATGTCCAGACGTGGGATATAAGTAATGTAATGTATCGTGTAATGTAATGCGGATAGTGTGGCATAATCAGCCTATATTATAATATTCCCACTGCTGGGACACAGGCTTCCTTTCTGTGAGAGGGAGTAGGCCGTAATCCATCACGTGGTCCCAGTGCGGATTGGTCTATGGCACATGTCATCGAATTATTTGGTTCTATGACATACCTGTTTCCTCACGATTTACATTTTATATTTATTTATATATACTTTATTGTACACCAGAGAAAACATAACAATAAAAACGATTATTAACATAAAACATACAATGGGCGGCCTTATCGCTTTCTGCTTTCTGTTATATTGTTTTTTTTTTTTTTCTAATTTTATTTTATTTTTAATTGACATTTCGTTTTTGTGATTTTTTAAATTTTATTTCTAGTCGACATTTTTATATGTGTAATCTTTTATTTGAATTAACATTTTATTTGTAATTTTAATTCATTTTTTTTTTATTCAAATTTGTATGTCTGTAACAACAAAACATAGCAAGAGCTTTTATTATTGAGGTATTCCACTCAGAGCACTGATTATCATTAATATTTATACCTATGTTTAACAAATAAATTATTCTGGTTCTGATTCTGATATTTTCCTTCACCGTTTTGAGAGCAATGGTGATCAAATAATTTACACAAAGTAAAGCGCTTGTCTGGGTTCGAACCTACGACCTACAGCTTGTAAGTCGCGGCCGTTACCACTTGACCACCACTGCCCACGGCTTACAAACTCAGCGCGAATCCTGTACGTGTTCGTCTGCGAGAGCCTTCGCGCAAAAAACCGACAGTCTATGGATCAGCGCGAGCGTTACACGTAATGCTCGTAATTCTGTCCACATGCAGAATGAACATTACACGCGTCTCCGTTAAAGATTTCCTGTATCATCAAATATAATTAAACGGCAAAGAATAAATAAGGGTAGTTTAATGGTAAAAATGTTGCAGCAAAAATTTAGGCACAAACCCACGTAAAATATTCAATCCATTTGACATTTTGCGGCGCGATGTGTCGGCGCAGCAGAAAGGCAGCTTGCAATCGAAATGCAAACGTTAAACTAATTTAACTTTAAAATAGCTTTTTCCCAACTCCAGTGAAAATAAATGTTGACATACAATACACTATTTGCGTTTCTAATCTTACATCGAGTTGCTTTTGTTTCTAAAAATATTACATTGTAACGTAGAATTTATTTTCCTTTTCTCTGTCTTTATGCACCGCGGCAATCAGCACGCGTAGCATGACCGCCATAGAAACGGGTTTTGTCGATGGAAGAATAGACAAAACGACAGATTGTAGAAAGATTTCTAACGTCTTAACCATAGCAATGAAGAGTATAAATGTTTCTATTGTCAATGCGACCTATTTTTCTCTACTTTTGACACTTGGGAGCAGAAACATTTTTTCACAATATGTGTCAAATAGTCTAACATCACATTGGACTTAGACAAGAGTCTATTGATTTCAAAATTTGGTCCCCGTTGCTATAGAAAGAATAGAATGGAATGGTAGTTTTTGTCTTCATAGAAACGTGAGTCTACGGGTCGCCCCCTGCTCGGGCAGAAGAGATGTCGAGTTGGATAGAAAGAACTTTGTCTATTTTTGGTAGAATAGAGATAGAATATTGGCCATGGTACGCGAGCTGTTGGACACAACAATAAGCCACTTCTCTGTCTGATATTTGTATCTATTAAGGCTTCTTAACTTGGTGACACACTTCTCAGGAAGGTGTCTCATTCGATACTGACCAATCTACTTTCTAGGGTTGAAACACAATTTCTCTTCAATCGTCTGAGGGCAAGCTCATTGTTGTGTTTTGAGTCTTTTCTGGTAGTTGGTGTTATGTTTTGCTATATCCTATTTGACAGTTGATAAATGATTTTATTTCTGTAAGTAGGTTTGCACAAACACTTTTACACGTTAATCACAGTTTAAACTCTAGATGAGGTCGACGTTTCCTATCTGACTACTCTGAGAAGCGAAACATACTCAAAGGGCACAGTCTCTTTTAAAGTCTACATAATCATGTGAAGACCATGTAGATTGATGTCTGAAATGGTATTTGAGGAAAGAACCACACAGATTGAGGGGACCTGTCCAGACAGTGCCGCAGTTGTCAGTTATCGTGCAACTCAAAACTTATGGAGCTCATCGATTCGACGAACAATATCAAAGAAAGGGCATTTGGGTAGGCTGCATAAGTAACTCAAACTGCCAGACCTTGACAAAACCTAACAAAGAGAGAAAAAATCGACCTAAGTTTTGGTTGGATATATATTATATGTGTTCTCATTACTGATGTATTGAGGGAGGCTAGAATTTCAAAATACAAATTATGTGTATTTTGATGACAAAATAACTAAAACTAGTTTTATTATTTTTCGTTAAAATCTCCACCACTAGGCAGTCAGACTATAACTCAATAGTAGTGTACGAGCGGTTCGGCTTATGTTTCGGCCACACATTCGGCTTCGGGTGATATACGGCTGAAGCTTTGGCCAAATCCCCTGTCATACAAAACACGATCGCGTAAGAACGCGGACTGAAAACAATGAAAGTCGGATTTGTGTGATCAAGAAAAATACTTTTGCCAAATAATAGTTTTGTAGAAAAATATATCTGTGGCGAACACTTTCATAGCATTCGTAGACGTTTTGCTACGAAAAAGCGTAGCAGCAGATTTGGAGGTGCAATTTATTGAATAATGCATTAGGTTTCCGTTTCTCTTCCATTGGGTACCATATCTGAGCCAAACCTATAATTATTTATACTAATAATAAAGTTGAAGAGTCTGTTTGTTTGAACGCGCTAATCTCTGGAGCTACGAGTACCAATCGGATTTCAAAAATTCTTTTTGCATTTGATAGCCCAATTCTCGGTGAAGATTATATTATATTAATAATAAAGTTGAAATGTCTGTTTGATTGTTTGAACGCGCTAATCTATGGAACTACCAGTCGGATTAGTAGAAATTCTTTTTTTTTGCATATGATAGACCAATCATCGGTGAATGTTATAGGTTAACATCACGCTACGGCTCTTAGGAGCCGACTAAAAAGAAAAAAAAACATTCGTTGTCTGTAAAGTCGGTTTACAGACGATAATTTTACGTAATAACGTCATAAGAAAACATCCGATCGTGCCTCTCTATCGCTTGTTCCGCGCTCTCGCTTGCACACTCGGCTCAGGCGGAACGTGACAATGAGTCATGCTTTTTGTCGATTTATAACACGTTATCACGTCAAAAATCATGTGTACGAAGTCGCTGGTAGAAGCTAGTTATTTATAAAACTCGGCATAATAGGCGTATAAAGTTTCCTTAAAAAAATGACTACAAAACAGCCTATTGCCAAAGAAAATACAGACAAATATTCGGGATTAATCGAAGAAGGTAGGTATGAATATGTGTTGGATCATAACTTTTGGAATTCCGTAGCTCTTGTACCCTTACTTAATAGGGTAATACGAGTACCAGAAGATAGGTAAATTTATTCCTTATGATACCGTAAAGATCGCCACTTATGATTACGATATTTATTTGGGTGCCCATTTCATCCGTCATCCTTTCATCCCTATCTGAACTCCTAATATGGGCTCTGATATAAATATAGTAACAGCTAACAGCCTATTGTAGACACATAAAACCACAAGAGCGGGTAGTGAATTTAATTTTTATGGTTGTGAACCGGCAGAAGACATGAAATCAGCGTAACCTTCACGTTTATAGCTCTCGATATAAATCGTACTTTTATTATTCACTAGCTGTGCCCGCGACTTCGTTAGCGTGCAAAATGGATTTCATGCGTTATAATTTTTTGCGCGAAACCCTAATTCTTTTCCTAAAATAAAAGCCTAAGTTACTCCTACTAACATCAGCTATCTGCCAGTGAAAGTCCCGTCAAAATCAATCCAGCCACTTCGGAGATCAGCCGGAACAAACTGACAGACAGACCAATAGACCGACAAAAAAAATTAAATTGAATTTTTGATATACCGTAGTTACGTACCGTATATACTTTCATATGCATATAGTAAAAACTTATTAGTTTAGCATTAGGTACAAACAGACACTTCCATTTTATTTATTTGTATGTATATGTAGGTTACGTACCTATGTATATATGGAAGATTTGTACTTGCTCGTAAATTGGATCTCTATAAACAAATGTGGAAATAATTTCACAAAGTCGAAGCTGAAAATGCGGAATGGGCTTGGTATCGGATAGTCGACGCCAATCCAGTGCCGAAAGCAAGAACGGCGCAGATTTATTCCGCCAGTTATTGCACATTCCCAGCAAATGTGCACTGAATATGCACCCGGCCTGAATATTTCACAGCTTCAAGTGCGCGCTTAGCACCAAATAAAAAACCCCCGAGCTCGTTTGTGATCTCTAATTCCCGACTAAACTGCCTGAATTATATTATTCAGACCTCTTTGAATGTATCGCACGAATAAACTGTATACTATTTATTGTCTTTTGTTTGTGGTGTGTTTATCCATTTTTCAGCCTTTTATACACAGCCTGTAATAACATGAATCACGAACGCAAACATAGGTACATATATTCCACAAATAGCCAGATGAACTGGCAATCGCAGTACACATTTACAAGTATATACAGGGTGGGCAAAAAATCGTGGATCAAACAAAACAGAGCGATAGTTGAGGTTATTTAAAGTAAAAACAAAAAAATAGAAAAAAAAAAAAGTATCATCACTACAACAGTGCTTTTATGACAGTGGGTACCATGATTTATCAGTATTGGCACTTTTTTCAATATCTTTTAAGGTTCAAAAAAAAAATATTTCTAACATTAGAACCTTACTGTAAACAGTCACATTGTCATAACTTTTAAGGAGATCAAGTTAGGGCTCTCGCACAAACATATTTTTTACTACAAATAACCCCAACTATCGCCCTGTTTCATTTGATCCACGATTTTTTGCCCATCGTGTATATACAAGTAGGTATACAGTTGCTACAACATGCCATATGCCAATATTGCTTTAACTATAAAATAAGCAAATAAGTATATGATATTTGCTATTTACACAACAATAAAACAAACTTATAGAACCAGTTATATTCACTAGTCATGAAAATAAGGATAAATATACGCTGTAATATTCGTTGCGAACAAATTCTACATGCATTGAATTAGCTAAACAAATATGACCGATCCTCCGATAAACCAACATTTATTTAGTAGTAACATTTTAAGCGACCGCATGCAGTCTAATATACTTCGTTATTATTCATTTATTGTGAGGTGTTGTTCAGCAAAGTCATGCAGTGGCCTCCAAAAGTCAATCAACTTGACATTTTTCCACATCAGCTGTGATGCCAATTACTTATGATTTAAAATAAAAAGATATCAGGTTACCCTAAGGGATTACTTGATTATTTTTTTAGTCATAAGTAGTTGAATTAATCAGTAAGTTATAGTTTAATAGTCCCAAATGTTTGAACGTATACACGTAGGTACGTTTTTTTTTATATTATAACGTTTTTATTGACTAATTCAACTGAAGTGGAAAAATGTCAAATAACTTTTGGAGGCCACTGTATGTCAATTATAGCTAAAGTTAATTAAACGCTACTGTACTGCATGCAACATTTATTTAGGTTTTAGAAAACATTATCAACTTACCTACTTATTATTCATGCGAGGACCTACCTACTATATACAGTTTTCGATATTTTATGTTGTTTTCTAATATGTAATTCATTTGTTAATCCTTCTCTACAAACTTACCCATCTATACTTACTAATAATAAAGCTGAAGCAATGATTTCAAAGTCAATGAGCTGAAGACTTTGTCTGCTTTTTTGGACGCGCAAATCTCTGGAACTACCAGTCAGATTTCAAAAATATTTTCTGCATTTGATAGCCCACTTCTTGAGGAAGGCTTTAGGCTTATAACATTACGGTAGGACCCTTAGGAGCCGAGCAAAAAGAAAACGAAGTAATAGCGCGGACTGGCGATGCGATGCGACGGGGTGGGTCGGGGGAACAATAAATTTCACGCGGACGAAGTCGCGGGTAGAAGCTAGTTATGAATAAAATCATCATCATCTGCCTAGCCTTTTCCCAACTATGTTGGGGTCGGCTTCCAGTCTAACCGGATGCAGCTGAATACCAGTATTTTACATGGAGCGACTGCCTATCTGACCTCCACAACCCAGTTACTGGGTAATACGATACCCCTTGGTAAGACTGGTTGTCAGACTTTCGGGCTTCTGACTACCCGTAACGACTGTCAAAGATCCACGAATGACAGCCGGGACCAACGGCTTAACGTGCTTTCCGAGGCACGGAGGGGTCTCAGTATTTAAAGATGGTCACCCATCCACAGCCCAACCGCGGCAAGCGTAGCTTAACCTGATCGATCGACCTGTGCGGCTGTTATGAATAAAATATTGATAAAAAAATACTTCAAACTAAACCCGTCTAAAATAAAAGCCACACACAAGCACCTAATCGTATTGTTTTAGTTCCAACCTCACAAATCCCTAACGCAAATAAAACACGAACAAACATTTTAGTGACATTACAGTGCCTTTGAATAGAGCCTTCGATCGACACTCTCGTAAAAATACACACGTCAAAAGCCGCAGTTTTTAGATCCGAATGATTCCGAACAAAATACATACTATGCAATATTTACCTTTTGGTGCTCACCTAAATATTGAAACGAGTTGTCAGAAATACTCGATCCGGAAATTGGACGTAAGTGCCTCAAATATTTACCCATCACATATATGTTTGTATTTAGAATAATATGTAAATTTACTCTTCCAATAAAATAATAGCGTTTAGCGTTTAATGTAGTATTAATTATATATTCTTAAATTGCAAATGGATCATATTGGTTTATATATATATTTGCAAATAACAAAAAATATCACGAACGCGAAAAATATCTTGAGAAAATTAGCATGAAGTAGTAGGGTAGAGAAAGAAACATGCTACCTACGGCACTATAAGGCGGCGTCCTAACCAAAAGCGATCGTCGCGCAAATACGCGATTGTCGCGCTAATATCTATGTCACTTTTTGTCGGGTGAACCGGAACGCGTGGTCGCGCCGACACAGGAAGCCTTCCAGTTTTCCAAGCAAAAAGTGACATACGATCGCGGCGATCGCATATTCGCGTGACGATCGCATTTGGTTAGAACGCGGGGTATGAATGAGCTCACTGAGACGGTGTGATTGTGATCACAATATAGAACGTGCTCAAAACATCAATGACCTCAAAGCTATTGTCCTATAAATATTCGTGAAGTAATATCATGCAACGGTAGATAGGTCAAACTCCGCAGTGAATGATAATATCCAAAAGTTTAATAAAAGTGAATAAACGTAAGCTTTCAACTACCGTTTGGCGGTAAATCAACATTAATTAAAACAACGAGGGTGTTATTCGAGTACCTATCGTAAGTGCTTTAATTACAGGCAGCAAACAAAGGCCACGTTTATTGATTGTAGAAACTGGGGAGTAGGCACGGGAAATTTACGCTTTAGGACGTCTGTCCACCGCAGCCGTCAAAGGGCCGTCACCGAGAAACAAGATTATTCGAACCGAACGGAACGTCCTAGTGACGGCGATCGTTTTTCCACCGCGACCAAATTCGGTGGTTATGGTGTGTTATGATAGACATAACAAAAGCCGGGTGTACGGCGCCGGTTCGACGCCAATGTGTGGACAAGATCAAACGTGTTTTGTATTTCCAACACATCGGCCTGTCACAATCTCGAGCGAAGTTCTAGCGGTGGTCGCGCCGAACTACGCGAAACTTCGGCGACAGGGATGACGGCGCTCGGGTGACGGACGTGCGGTGGACACGCGGCTATAGCAAATGTATGTATCGCTATTTCGTCGCTGTCATCTCGTTTTCAGTGATGTCCCAGTGACGGCGGCAGTGGACAAACGCACTAACAACTTACAATATCAGTAAAGGTAAGTTCAGATAATTGATTATAGCTAAATAACTATTTTAGGCCTTAGACAGTAAAGCCTAATCAGCGTATAAAGATCGCACTGCTGGGACCCAGGCTTCCTCTCGGCGAGAGAGAATGGGCCATCCACCACGCGGGCTCAATGCGGGTAGTGACATCTACCAAAAAAATCGAAGATATGTGACAACATATCTTCGATTTTTTTGGTTCTAGGACATGCTGTTCCATCACGACGTTTTCCTTCATTGTTTTGAGAGCAGTAGTGATAATTTAAGCGCCTGTCTGTGTTCGAACCTACAACTCGTAAGTCGCGACCGTTACCACTGGGGCACCACTGCTCTCTTATACCTACATTAAAGAACTAAGACTATCTAAGACAGTATACGTAATTTAAACAAGTGAGTTTAACTTGATACCATGCTGTTTTCAGAAATATTGTATGGTTTACCGGATACAATATTTGCAACTACAATACGGAAAAAATCTAGCAGTTTGATGTCAAGGGATACCACAAGGGATACAAGGGATAAGGGATATGGTTTATAGCTTAAACAAACTAAAACGTGATATTTTGTTACTAACATTTTCGTTTTTGAAACTTTATCATCTTAGTCTAGTATGATCGGATCGCCTGTAGTCAGTCTGTCAGTCATGTGGATTGGTGTGACAATACGCCAGTGGTTACCGAGTGGGTAGAGCAAAGATAGCTATTTTATTTTTATTTATTTTATTTATTCAGTAATTACACCAACAGCATATACATATAATATTAGCTTAAAACTGTATTTAGGTTTTTTTTTGAGGGTGGGAAATCATCAAATGACTCCTCCCGCTCTGGGTGGAGCGGAAGGGAGTGTCAGACTCTTACTGACTAAAACCCACCCATGTTCCTTCCTTAGCCCTTTATGTTCCGGGGTAGCGGTAACCCTTTCGGACAATCCCGCTAACCCGGCAGGCTTCGGCCCTAACGTGCCCCTTCCCTTGTGCTGACATCTCTTTGAGGTGCGCGTGGAACACATACGCGCCCTCCGGCACGGGCCTGGTCCTGATCGGACGGTGAGGTACCCATTACTCTCCGTCCGCAGACACGCGCCTATGGTGGCCGGGAGTCGTCACGCGGCTCCCGACGCCCGGAGCGTCTCCCGCGGCGGCTGGGACGTGAGGCTCTTTCCCTCAACCATCCCGCCTGTATTTAGGTATAACTTCTAATGTATACACAACATAAAGGTGTACATCTATACTAATAATAATGCTGAAGAGATTTTTTGATTGTTTGAACGCGCTAACCTCTGGAAGTACCAGTCCGATTTGAAAAATTTGATTGATAACCTAATTCTTGAGGAAGGCTATAGGTAGGCTAATTTACCATCACGCTAGGACCTGTAGAAGTCGAGCAAGAAGAAAAACAGTCAGGAAGAACTCTAAGCGAAAACGAAGTACCTACGCGCGGGCAGGCGATGCAATGAGATGTGGTGGATCGGGTGAACAAGAAATTTCACACGGACGGACGTAGTCGCAGGCAGAACTAGTAACATTATATAAGTAAGCATAACATAGCAATGACTTGACATAACGAAATAATATCGTCGTCATGGATACCAATAACATATTGGTGGGCATTCATTTAATCATACATCAGTAGTCATAAGGCCCTCTCTCTACCAATTAAGAAACCATTAATTGATTTGATAAACGCAAAGCAAGTAAACTGAAAACATGACCCAAACAGATAAGTTTTCACTTAATAAACTATACATGAAACAAGCAATTCGCTGTTAAAACGATGGCTTTCACACGCAATAATGATGACGCAAATCCCTAGTAATCTGTGATCCAATTACATAAAACGAATCCCTTTAGATGTTTTAACACTCAATGTAGTGCCAGAATGCAAATCAGTTAGTTAACATCTGTTTCGAATTAATTTATTCAATTTATAACGTACCATTGTATGGTACTGATAAGGGTCAGGAGTGGACGTAATTTTAAATAGGTATTAATCAATAAATTGTAAATTTCTTTGTGATAGGAAGAGTATCGTGGGTAGAAAATTCCTTATAAAACAATGTTGGAATTTTTAATTAAATAGGATCAGGTAATTCAGAATCTTGTTATTCGATGGATAATATACATAGACAGGTTTCTATATGTATAACCACAAGAAGTATCTCTTTTCATTAGGTCACACTTAGGTAATTAATATTAGGTATAAATGCGTAAGTACATAACTCTGTAAGTATGTATGTTATACCTTTTCACGCCAAAAACAATGAACCAATTTATTAAATTTGACAGATTGGTAACCTAAGACCTGGCGAAGGACTACTTTTCACTCTGAAACACAGCCCAAGTCGCGGGCAACAGCTAGTATTCAATTATTTCTTTTACTTTAAATCCAGTTTGTCGAATGTATTTATTTATTTATATTTAGATACTTTATTGTACACCAGAAAATACATAACAAAAAAAAATACGATTATTAATACAAAACATGCAATGATTAAATGAAATTATACATATTTTTAACACCACCAAAAAAAGGTTCATGTCTGTTTCAATATTTTGTTTTATCTAAACTGTAATAACAGGCTCAGAGAGCTTACATGATAAAAGGTACCTATAACTACTCTTGAATTTAAATAAACCCCAATCTCTTTTATCAAGTTTAAAAATCTCTCCATAAATTCCAAAGTACAGGTATTGAAGTTATCTGTAGTAGTGACGGGCATGGCTATACAATTTTGATAAAATTACCTCTGCTCGGCGAAGCTTCGTTCGACCGCAAAACTCTGTAAAAACTTTGTCTACTTTTGTACAACAGTTCTTTATAAATAAATTCGAAACAAGTTATGCTCCCTTCTCAGATCTTTATGATACGTTTCCCGTATATCCCGCGAGGATATAACGTGTTCTAGAATCTTACAAACCGGCTCTTTTAGAAACTTACATGGATTGAACACTATTGCAATATGCAGGTCCTTACTTAACCTATTTAACTTAATTTGATATTATATCTATTTGTGTGTGTGTGTTTGTGGGTATACAGATTTTTTAACCAGCTATTCTGCGATGGCCCAGACGGAGATGGCGGAATGAGCTAGACTCCTTTCACAGAGATTGATCCTTGGCAGCTCTGGACAGAGAGGTGGATAGGTGTTTGCCCAGCAGTGCGATATTAATGGCTAATACTCGTAGTAAACAATTTTGCGATAACCAGCACAAGAAAATGCAGATTTCGATATAGATATCGGTAAAAAAATAAAATTTGATCGCTTCTCTGTGAAATTATTACCTACGTATATATGTAGTAGTATATAGTGTTACCTCTAACCAACCAAAAGATTTTCAATGCTACCCTAAGAAATTATTGCACGCCATACAATTAAATAACAGTCATAAATCAAACACACAACTTTCTCATTAGAACAAGGTTCTTTATCGAACTCCTAAAGTTGAATTTATTCCACGCCTATTATATATAATTGAAACATTTATCCAAACGTAATTGACGATGTCTAAAAACGTCTGCAGAACAAGATGGAGCCTACTAACAGTGGTTGGCAATTCTTATTTAAGTTTAAATAGCTTTCCCGATGCAGCAATCTACGTGAGCGCGGCGAAGGCCGGAGATTGAGCGCGGGATCGCGGTGAGCGACTGGCCAACTTTGACAAAGAGTAATGATGCGACGCGATCGGACCGACACCTCCCGTCGTAACCACACAGACTCGCGACTTTACCACAAAAGAAATAATCTTTCTTGACAATATTTAACTTGTCGCTTGTTGTTATGCCTACCCTATTTACGTCGTCAAAGATTCAGGTTTATAGAACCTGCTTTTGAAAATGTTTTTTGCGAAATTGATGTTGTAGCTCTACTTACATAACAATGTACACCGCTTCGGAGAATTTCTAATGTAACCACGTAGCAATTCTAAGGGAAAAACCATACATCTAGTGGTATAAGTTATTGTGTACGCAGAACGAAAGAACGGCGCCATTTTATCGCTCGATAGCGTACCATTGTATCGACAGTCTTCGAAACGAAGTTGTTATCTTTGCGGCTCTCACGTTTTGTTGAATTAGTAAGAGGGTACAGACAAATGGCCATGTAAGAAACACGGAACGATCTCCGACTCGGGCCGAAAGCGATAGTGCTCCACTAGTTACGATAATAAATAGGGGCTTAACGCTAGCAAATGGCCGATTAGGGCATTCTTGACTACAACACGGGCATTCTGATAAAGTTAGCGTTTGCTTTGCAACGAGTCTCGTGGGTTTTATGGCTAACAAATAGATTGTTCCGACATTAAATCACTCACTTGTTTTAAGGTTTGAATGGTTTATGTGTACCTACAGCAAACTTAAGACTGCATCCGAAAATATTATCCCTGATTTTTCCTGAAATAATTAACATTCACTTTTATCATAAACAATAGATAACGCCTTCTGATAAATTCACACCTAACTAATTTATACCTCCCGTATTGCATCATAGACTCCACTTCCAATTTAAATAACCAATTTGAAACAGAATAAACAGTTAATAAATACTAATGCAAATCGTTCAATTGTTTAAATAAGACTAGGTACTACGACGCTACGTGAAATACGTTTTCGCCCAAAATTAATTCAACCTCATTTTAACGAGATTCAACCATTAGACCTTTTATTAAGGCCAATTCGACAAATTGAAAGCTTAAGGTTTAATTAAGATAATTTCTAAGTCCATTATGGTCTCATCGCTTATGTCGATCGTTTTATTTGATATTTTGTTTTATTTATCTTATTTAAATACTCTTGTAAAATAAAGTGACCAACATTCATTAATATTTTATGCGTTCATTTTCCCGTACATTTTCCTTACCTAGTTAATTCATTTTCGTTAGTTTTCCTTAATGTCAATAGAAAAAAATAATGGGAGACCTATTATTTTGATTAGTATCTCAATTGCCTATTATATGATAAAATATGAAGGCATGGACTATTGTTAGGATTATTTTATTGGATTACTACAATAGCCCTATTCTTTGCTTTACTAAAACTACTATTAGTACCTACTTACACAACAAGTCTAGCCGCAGAATAATAAAAATATGTTAAGACAGAACCACTAAGGTAGCCCGCGAAGTTCTTTCATATATTGATGATTTTAATTATTCATCATCTCATCATCATAATCAGCCTACAATATTCCCACTGCTACCTCCTCATTTTGAGAGGGATTGGGCTATAATCTACCACGCGGGTCCAGTCCCGTTTATGTTTAATGATTACAATTCTGTAAATACAAACGTGTTACGGTTGTGAAAAGATTTTGATCAACATACAACCTACTACCACAACACCTTTGCTTAAAACGTAAGAAAATTCGTATTTCGTGAGCTACCCAGTAGCCTGGCGCTTTTCCCTTAAGGTAAGATAAGGTAATGTAATAGATACCTATATTTTCTACGAATCTGTTTTAGCACTAAGATTAAGTAACAAATGTTCGCAACCGAAAATATCCCAATGTCTAGTTCGTAGAAGACGACCCGCTTCAAATTCAAAGAATCCTTGGTCGTAGGTGTAGGTAATCCCCGGATCGAGCGAAGAGTAATCACATTTTACTCTGTTAAAAACATCTTTGAATTTATGCGAGGTTACAAACATGATCTACACGGTGCAGGTGGTAGTGACATGATTCTGAACCCCACAGCGTTGACATTTTTATGAAAATATTTAAAAAAAATTGCTGTTCCGTACATTTTGACTGCGTAAGTATTGCACTTTTCTATGAAACTGTTGTTTTTTTTTTCCATAACCGAGAAAAAATATCTACGCTATGTCTAGAATCATGTGCTTGATTACAGTTTGCGCTTCGATATTCCTGCCACTCTGTATACCATATGAGAACTCACTCTCTATATTATTGGGATTGGTTTCCGCACTTATACCTTCTAGTGGACCATTGTACGTGGATGGTGAGTTATCCACGTACAGACGCCAGCACATCAAGCTACCCGAAACTGTCAAATTTTCTCAATCAACTTTGAACCTTATGCTTTCGCTATAAACTTGAAAATCTATTAAAGAAATTTGACAGATTGTAGTAGCTTGATGTGCTGGCGTCTGTACAATAGTCCACTAGAAGGTATATGTCTGCTAAAATTACTTGGGAAAAGTGGTTTTAATATCCTAGTTACAAAATTAATTATTTCATTTAATTCATAACATAGCCAACTACCGGGTAATTGCCTAACACATTATCATTAGGAATGGTTTTCACTTTGATAGTTCAACAATATTCATCATTTTCATCAGACAAATTTTTCAAACATAATGAAGCAATGGATTCTGGAGAATCTGAATCATTTTGGAGAAGATTGCAAAATATCCTGCAAAATGATTTAGATTGTGATTGATAGTGTTTTACGCAATTAGAGTGCTGGTCTATCTAGCCCACCATAGTAGCATGATATGTTATCACGGCAAATTATAAAAATATTCAAAGCTTTATTGAATATTTTTTCTTTGTATAGGAATGTCATACTATGTTTATTGTTGTTAGTGTAAAAGATTGATTGAAGATGATACTAGAATATAAATAGCGTTGAGTTGCAATACAACGAATTAAAATATTCAATTAAATGATACGTCATTGCCATCAATTCTGTTAATCGTCATCAATTCTTTGTTGTCTCTTCGGACAACCAAAGAAAGACGTAATTTTATACCATCTTCAAAACTACGAAGTTAGCAACGTAGCAACATCAGCAGCTACGCTGTAGAAACAGGAGCTACGCCGTAGCAACAGGAGCTAAGCCGTAGCAACAGGAGCTAAGCCGTAGCAACAGGAGCTACGCCGTAGCAGCTACGCAGCTGTCGTAGAGCGTAACGAAACCACTGACCACCGACATAATATCTCGATTAATTTGTATGAAAATTGCAATTCAAGAGATGGACTTTAACCTTAGAATAAAATTAAGGAAAAAATATTTGACATATAAGCTACTCCACAGATCTCTAAAACCTATTGAAAATAACAAAGCCGTCGCCGCGTCGTTATAATCACATTATAATTGTCTGTCCCCAAAATCGTAATACCTGCTCGAAATTATATATACAGATAACTAGGAAAACGTTACGTCAGTAGGTAGTTTTTGGTGGCATTCGGTTCTCAGTACCATAAAAATATTAAGTACGTTAAAGTCTCAAAGTCAATAAATATAAAAAAGGAGCTGTTAACAGACATCTTGCATATAAAAACTAATAATGTTAAGGATAACAGTGAAAGAAAAGCCCACATTTAAGAAGAAACATGATAATTACGCGCGCCGGCTGAAGACTCAGAAATTGATCAAGTATTTACAAAGCGAGTTAAGAACTTCCACCACTCATGGTCTGCCTTACATCGTTAATACTGAAATACATTGGTTTGAGAGGTACCTACTCAAATCTTATTCAATTAATTATTTAAACAGTGTCGTTGCAATCTAGACTATTGTCGCGTTAAATTCTTGTTTTTTAGAAGAGAATCTCCATTTTCATAGTTACATATTTTAATAAGTAAAAATTACCCATTGGAGTTACACTGTAGGTATATACGGCGATATCATCTGAACTCGAACCAATCCTACCGTCAAGGCCATAGATATCCGAGTCAAGGCCAACTATTCTTAGTGCATTTATCAACCAAGTTTTCATCCTAAGTAGATACTTATTTCTAAACAGCGTAATCCGCTTATCTGTGTTGTTTAATACTCTCTTCACAGCGCGGCGTCTTAAAATATATTTATACTAGCTGTTGCCCGCGACTTTGTCTGCAATCCAGGTAAAATTAGCCTGTCTTTACCCAGGTCATGATCTATCCGTGTGCCAAATTTCATCGAAATCCGATCAGCCATTTTAGCGTGAAAGCTTAACAAAAAAAATCACTTTTGCATTTACTCGTATAATATTAGTTAGGATTATCACTCCAGCTTATTAGACTTTAATCTCGTTAGAACAGGCTGGCTTTACAAGCATTTTAACCGGATTTTTTCTTTGGATTTTAGAATATTTTGGGCGGCATGCTTTGGCATATCCTGCGCTATAATTTTCGTCCTTTTATCTGCTCAGTACACAAGGCTTGTGGTAAGTATTTGAATAAACTTGGGTATCTACATAGATACCTTAGGTCTACCGACAGCTCGCCGTCCGGTAAGGACCAGGCCCGGGTCGACGGCGCGTTGTGTTCCACGCGCGCCTCAAAGAGATGTCAGCACTAACTGAAGGGGTCCGCTAGGGCCGATGCCTGCCGGGGTCGCGGGTTGTTCGAAAGAGATACCGTGGCCCCTGGCACAGGCAACTGAAGGAACACGGGTGGGTTTTAGTCAGTAAAAGTCTGACACGCCCTCTCGCTCCGCCCAGAGCGGGAGAAGTTATTTGATAAACTCCCACCCAAAAAAAAAAGGCCTACCGACATCGAGTGTTAGGCCCTAGCTAGACCTATACAATATTATGTTCTTGTACAATCTCAAATCTGATTAGCATGATGATCAGCCGATAATGTTCCCACTACCGGGACTCAGGCCTCCTCTCTTCGAGAGGGAGTGGGCTGTAATCTACCACGCGGGCCCAGTACGGGTTGTTAGATGTCACATGTCTTCGAATTTTTGGTTCTAGGAAATTTTCTGGGAGGTTTTCTCACGAGGTTTTCCTTGACCGTTTTGAGAGCAGTGGTGATAAAATTATTTACACAAAGTAAGCGCCTGCCTGCTGGGCCACCACTGCTCCACAAAGACCGGAATAACTGTTACTGTTACTGTTAGCCTGCATCATCCCACTGCTGGGCAAAGGCCTCTCCCCATGACTTCCAGTTCTTTCGATCCAGGGCTAAAGTGGACCACTGGTCGTTTGTTTTGTCCAGCTCGTCCCGCCATCTTCTACGGGGTCTGCCGCGACGCCTTCTACCTGTGTCAGGGCTCCACGTATAACTCCGGACTAACTCTTATTAACAAATAAATTTGAAACGATCTTCAATATTTACCCTCAACGATCAATAACATTGAGCAATACGTGATAATGCACAATGTAATTGACCGTTTAGAATCCGCCTTAGAAAGACTGCCCACCGCAAGTTCATCGCTCTGCAGGGCCGAACTTTACCTAAAACTCGATGCGGCCTGATACTGTAGGTAGGCACTTTTATTCCCATTGTTATAAAGATCACTTTACCGTTACACATTTTATTTCCAGGAGCAACCAATAGTGAACAGTGTAGAAAAAGACTACTTGAATTGGAACGTGTCCTACCCAGCAATTGTACTGTGTCCCGTGACCAAAATTGACGATGAAATGTTTACTTATTATGTCAAGTAGGTTTACCTATGTTTTACTACTTTTCAATGAGTACCTAAATATTATCTTGTTACTGCCAAACATACTTTCTATATTGTTTTATTCAGTGAAACTCTGAACAGGACTGGTTATAACTTAGAGTCATACTACTCTGCGATAATATCAGTGTCTTTGGAAGCACTGAATGTTCTGGATCTACCTCCACCTGAAATATTAAAGGTATATCTACTTAAACTCCACCCTAGACTATTTGACTAAAATTATTAATTAACACTTAGTTTGATTTTAAAGCTTATAAATCCTGAAGACTACGCGACAATCGCAGCAGATTTGTTCATGAGATTTAACAACCAAACATTGACGACTCCGATAAAATGGCCCATAACCATGGACACTGCTATGACTGAGATGGGAATCTGCCACATTATAAACTCTAACGTTGCGATACTCGACGATCCCACGTAAGCATTTATTATTTATTTAGGTACCTACGTAAGAACCTCATTGCACAGTAGATAAACCCTGCTGGATAAATTAATGGGACGTTTAATTCTAATTCTTGGCATAACTTAATTCAGCAGCGTTTACCTACCATAACTACTTCCAGTTATTTTATTTATTTGGGAAAATAAACAAGTATACAGTTACACAAAATTTGAGCTACAGAATAAGTATGAGGATCCATGACATTTTCCATATGTTACTAAGACAAGTTACAAAACTGTTACAAGTTATGTTGATCGATCCGTTTCACCCCTTGCTCCGTCCGTGCCGAATCAATGTAGTCTCCTAAAATCCATGTCTGACCCAGACCCATGTCTCTAAATAGACGTCCGTCTCAACCAATAAATATTGTCCCTTAACATACCTATGGGTAGATGATGAAGCGGTCCAAAACCAGCAAATAAAATCGGAGAAATTCTGGAGGTTGTGAAAAGAGCTCAACGTCAAAAAAATATGATTGACATTATTTAACTTAATTAATTTACTCCCTAATACCATAATGACGCCAATCAACATTAATCATCATTTCAGCCGACATAGGCATCCCAAGCACCCCCACTTCTATCGGTTCTGTGCTTCTCGCATCCAGCGGATTCCTGCGGCCAATCAATATTAATATACGAAATCCAACCAACCCTAAGCCGAATCCAATTTTAACATTCGCGTCCCATCAGCTTTTTCATTTGTAGGCAATGCACTTACATTTGCATGACGAAGCACCACACGAACCGTGTTCCATTAGGTACCTACTACCTACTCGTAACATTCTCGTTTTGTACCTATTGCAGCAAATGGAGTGACAGCAGTGTGGCATACGCCAAAAACAACATTGAGCTCTCCGTGCACGACATTGACTTTTATGTACAGTTAGTTAACTACGCCAATGTCTATAAGGTGAGTTATGGACTTAGGACCTAAACACATACACACGATCGCGATTGCGATGTCGTGTCACGATGCGATGTCGTATCGGGAAAACTCGCGATCTGTGCTCGCGATTCTATTGCGCCGGTGCCGCATTTGATGCATCGGTCCCATATCCGCCGCCAGTCCCATAGCACAGGACGCTCTTCCACTAGGGATATTAATTGATCTGCATCAATGTTGTACGTCATATTTGACTATTGAACATCAAATGCGGATTCCGCGCAGAATTCGATCGACAGTTTTCACGACACGATGACGTGCCGTGCATCGTACCACGACGCGACTTCGTGTCGTGAAATTTTACGCACGTCATAGGTTTCCACAACACGACATCGCATCGTTACACGACGCCGACGTCGTATCGTGTATATGTGATTTGGTCTATAGGCCGTTTCTAGAACGAAAATTATCGCGACATTAATGAGACAAATTGTCAAGTGCGTTAAACTGCTGTGATTGGTTGAATGATTTATCAACAGCCAATCGCAGCAGTTTACGCGTGCATGACAATTTGTCTCATTAATTTTGCTATTACGTTTTGTTCGCGAAACTGGCCCATAGACATTTGCCTTTAATTGGCAGTGGTCTGCAGAATGTTGAGCTCATAATAAAATTAAAGATATTGTTTGTCGTCGGGGGGACTAAGTAGGTACTTATCACACTGAAACTTTTGAGTTTTATTTCATTACAGATATAACAACTTGGTCCTCTACCTACTCGCACACGGTTCATAGATGTACAGTATTTTTATCTCACGAAGCGACGCGCGCTTTAGTTATGGTAACCAAGTGTACAAACACACTCTGAATGTGTGCGAGAAGACAAGTTAGCGTCAACACACACACACACACACACACACACACACACACACACACACACACACACACACCCTCACACACTTCCGGCTTCTCCTTTGTCTCGGATGGTACCGAGAGCTCCTGCGCTTACACACACATTCACGTATTTTTACATTTGGTAATCTATTCTAAATCTGTTAGACTAGGTACATAGCTATAGGTACCAGCCATAAAGGGGTAATAGAATCGTCCAACTATTGGTTTAGGTACCCTTTAATTGACTATTGATTTCCGAAACCCTTTAATTGATGTCTATCTAATAATAGTAACACAATAGGTACTGTTCCAGTAACCCCTTCGAATTCAAAAGCATTATATTAAGCTCGCGTTTATTCCACAGATAGACAAAATAATAAAAAAGTCCTCTAAAATGCTGGGATTTGTTATATGGAATTTCAAATAGCTTAGGTGTTGTAAAACTAAAATTATCTATACATATAATAAAATCGTAGGAAAGTCAAAACTGTACATTGAATATTTTTTAAAAAGAATACTTGGGGCGTGATCTACAATCGATATCGAAGCCAAAAATATAGTTTTTAGAATTTTTGTCTGTTTGTCTGTATGTATGTCCGGGCTAATCTCAAAAAGTACTGCATGGATTTACTTCAAATGTTGCATGAATATTACTAAGAGGTCGGGTCAACATATAGGCTACATATTATCACGCTATCACCTACGGGGGAGGAGCTGTGAATCTTTATTTTTCTTACGCATTCTGTGACAGCGTGTAATCTAACGATGCATATTTAAATGTTGTTTTTGAGTAAGCCATGCTAATATCTAGCTTTACTCTATAAAAACTACGCCATTTAAGTAACTTGGGCAGAGAAACATAGTTTAATGTATGTTAGTAGTATAAAGAAAAATTTGAAGCAGCGCCATCTATTAGATTTCATAAAAATCAAATCAAGTTACATGTTAACACTTTTTGGAAATTAATAATTTAAATTTGATCATGTTGGCGAGGTTAGTAGTTAGTTTTTCTTAAAATTCATAGATGGTAATGTGCATTTTCTTCATAAAAGTTGTATCGTGTTGTTGTGTTGTTCGTTTTGAAAAATTAAAGTTCCAACAAAACCCTCAAAATCTTGAGCAGAGTTGAGGAAGACAATTAAAAAAAAAAAAAGTTATGTTCATTGATGATGATCATTTCTTCATCAATTTCATGTTGTTAGTACAAAATAAACATTGACTGTTAATACTTTTGTTCGGTATTTATCTGTGTGATTATTGCTTGGTAATTAATATATTTTCATGTCGTATACCTAATTATAAACTAAAATGTGATGTAAAACAAATCCCTTACGTATGACGAGGTGCCTTCATATTACACCTACCTACGACAAGCAAAGGGGTTTATTTAACCAACGTCGACGAGGAGGTGCTGTGGAAGGTTTTCCGGGAATTTTCAAGGACACCGCATTGGGTAGGGTTTATACCGTGCATCCGAATAATGGCGAGTGCTATTTTCTGCGGTTGTTACTTCACACTGTCCGAGGCCCAACGTCTTTCGCCTTTCGGACATTTGATGGCGTGGAGTATCCCACTTACCGCGCAGCCTGCGTAGCACGTCACCTTCTTGACGGTGACCAAAATTGGGATGAAACCCTCGCAGAGGCGAGCGTCAGTGACAGTCCCAGCCGCATGCCGTCATTTTGGTGTTTTGTGGAGTCGCGAACCCGGTAGCTTTGTGGGAGAAGTATCGCCATCATCTGTCTGAAGATTTTCTACGAGCTTTGAGGCGTGCTACTGGAGACGAAGTCGAAGTAACTGATGAACGCGTTCTGAACACCTGTCTCAGTTCACTTCAAGATGTGGTCATTTCTATCGGCGGCAATCCACTGATCGAATATGGGTTACCAGCTCCCCAATCATCACCGCATCAAGACCGTGGAAATCGGGAGTATAACGCAGAGACAAATTACGATCCGGGCGAAATGACCACCATACGAAATGACCATGTCGCTTTGTTCTCTTCAGAGCAAAAACAAATTTATGACACCGTCCTTGAAAGCGTTGGGCAAAACCAGGGTAAAATGTTTTTCTTGGATTCTCCTGGTGGAACAGGAAAAACATTTGTTACCACTAGCATACTTGCAGAGGTCAGGAGGCAAGGCAAAATTGCTATTGCTGTAGCGTCGTCGGGAATCGCTGCCACACTGCTTCCGGGTGGCAAGACAACACATGCCATGTTTAAAATTCCCATCGATTTAGAGAGTGCCGAAACGCCTGTTTGTGATGTGTCACGTAACAGCGATAAGAGACACGTGCTCAAGGATTGCTCTCTGATCGTATGGGATGAGTGTATGATGGCCAATAGGAAGGCAGTTGAGGCCGTGGACAGAACCCTGCAGGACATCCGCAGGAACGAACATTTGATGGGTGGTGTCACAGTTCTGTTCAGTGGCGATTTCCGGCAAACGCTTCCCGTGGTGACGCGAGGATCGAGGGCTGACGAGGTGAATGCTTCGTTGAAATTATCTTCGTTGTGGTCACGAGTTCGTACGCTGCGCTTGATCATTAATATGAGAGCTCGGCTCGGCGGCAATGCACGTGCTCAAGAATTCTCCGATGTCCTTCTAAGTCTTGGCGAAGGCACTCGAGTGGTATCCAGCATAGAAGAACTCATTCGCTGTGTGTACGGGGACATCAGTCGTATACCGCACCAGCAAAATTCTTGGGTGTGTGAGCGGGCCATTTTGACGCCCAAAAATGATCAGGCTGCAGCAATTAACGAATGCATTCTCTCGGAAATTGAGGGGAATGAAGTAGACTACACCTCGATAAACACTGTTGTCGAGCAAGATGACGCCACATATTATCCAGTGGGATTTCTAAACTCCCTGTCAGCAAGTGGACTTCCAGCGCATACCATCAAGCTGAAGGTCGGTGACCCGATTATGCTTCTTCGGAACCTATCTCCTCCGAAGTTGTGTAACGGGACCCGCCTTAAAGTCATCTCGCTCCACAGACACACCATTGAGGCGGAAATTCTTACGGGTTGTGGCGTCGGCGAGGCAGTATTTTTACCACGCATTCCCCTCATACCTCATAACTTCCCGTTCCAGTTCAAGCGCGTACAGTTCCCCGTGAGTGTTTGCTTCGCGATGACCATCAATAAGTCACAGGGGCAGACACTGAGGGCAGCGGGTGTCGACCTCAGGACGAGTTGCTTCTCACACGGGCAACTGTACGTCGCTTGCTCCCGCGTCACCAGCCCTGACTCTCTTTACATTTTGGCTCCTGGCAGCATAACTACCAACGTAGTTTATAGGGAAGTGTTGTAAGTTATGATACCTTTGTACGTATTTTTACTGTTTTGTGTCCTGGGATGTATTCCTGCATTTTTTTCTCTATTTCCTTCAGTCACATCTTATGACTGAACTCAGCAGGATTCCAATATAACTCTCTTCACTTGCTTCGCTTGCAAAAAAAACTTATATTTTAATGCTATTTTAAAAGTTGTTTACTTATAATGCTATAGCGACACTGGCATCTTAGGTATTTTTGGTGCTGTAGAGCCTTCACGCAGACGACGTCGCGGGCAGCAGCTAGTGATTTTATAATTCGAAGCATATTGGAATATTGTAGCGTAATCTGGCGTCCACTCTATGCCACACACTCGTTGCGTCTAGAACGCGTTCAAAAGCGTTTTCTATGGCACCTGGCGTTTTCTAGCGGAAAGAAGTACGTTCGTACAGTAACAGACTTCAGACTGAAACACTTTAAAATGGTTTCGCTAGACAATCACCGACGCATTAATGACGCAATGTTTGTGTGCAAAGTAATGAACCATAAAATTGACTGCCCACAAATATTTTACACCTCTAATTTCCGTGTTCCCCAAGAATTCCTCGCAGTCCCATAACACCACTCTGCCCACCGCAGAGAAGAACGGTTCTTGGCGCCAATTCCCCCTATGCAAGGTTATGCAAGGTTGTAAATAGCTGCAGCGATCAAATCGATGTGCACTTTGAAGGTTTGGGCAAATTGAAAGCCAAATTTCCCCTCAAGCGTCCACTGTACACCAAGTGTACACAACTATTGTCATTGTGAAAACAATGACATCACTGCGTCCATTCAACTACTCCGACACGTAGGGTGTATCGACAGGTAGGCGCAGCAAACGTGTGAGCGATTAAATACCTTCCTAAATAGATGTGTATGTTTACATCGTCCATTCCCGTTGTCCCCATTGAATGGGGACAACGGAACTCAATAAACATAAATTATAGTAAGTAGGTACCTACCTTATATTGTTGCATGTCCTCACATCATTATTTATATCGTTATATTCATTGTTTACACTTTTAGATAAGTAGGTACCTAATCTAAAACCTCAGACCAAATAAAAAAGCCAAGACATAGCGCTGCGAATAATACAGTGAAGCATGCCAAAACTACACCTCCGCTATTTTTTTACATAATTATTACATACATTTCTATGCCTCCGCCACACTCCGCTCTGTGCATACACGCTCACACGCACACATTTACAATCAAACTACACCCGGGTTAACTTTACTGTTGACAGCCCTCTGTCTTGGTTTTTTATTTGGTCCGAGTCTAAAACTAGAGTAAGTAATTCAAAACTAGATTAATAATTATTTTTTGTAGAACTTCTTTAAGCATGCGGAGTTTGCCTGTAAGTGATTGTTGCACTGTTGCATAAACACTTTCGCATGTTACTCTTAACATAGAACCTGTGTAAACAATTGTCCGTTGTACCGTATGCACCATTGACCTGCAGAGGAGACTAATTATTAGTTTCGTTTGCACCATTAATAGATATTAATACAACTACTTCACCATACTTTTACCGTATGCACATAATAAAATGTTGTGGTAAAATTGTGCATATAATAAAATGTTAGTGAACCAATAAAAATAAATGAATTGATTATCAAAATATCATTGAAGAGAGGAACCTACCTACTCTGCACATTTTAAAATTGCAGGTTTATACTCTGAGCCCAGACGAAGTAATTCTGATCGGGACGCCAGCGTTAACTTTCGAAACTGAAGGGTTCTTGTCTTTTGGAGTGCAAATTACGAGCTCTCGAGCTTCAGAGGATCTCAAGTACATTCCTTTGCATCTTCGGAAGTGCAGGTAAGGGTGATGTCGTGATTTTACGAATAGACGAGTCGGTCGAGTAGAGTTCGTGTCAATCGAGTTGCTTATTTAAGTACCTACTGTTTCTACAATTTAAAAGTACCTAGGTACCTAGTTTTTATAACTTATCGAAACCTATACCGGTACCTACCCAGTTGAAAATTCCACTTGATCATTGCAGATTTATCAACGAAACAACTAGTAAGAGATACCCGATTTACTCGTACAACCGTTGCTTGTTAGACTGCAGAATTAGAATGATGTTCAAACTGTGCGGTTGTATACCGCATATTTATAAACCACTGGGTAAGTCAATAAAATACCTATTACTATTAAGACTATTCAAAACACGGAAAATCATCTCAACATCTGTAGGCCATAAAAATACTAATATTTTCATTCGGGAGTCGAACCCGCGAGAAGTAGCGCAGCAGCCAATGACTCAGCGCCAACCGCGACAGACATTATAAATACTTGAATGAGTACCTACCCTAGTAAAATAAGTTTGGATTGCTTAATTTATATTTCAGTTGTGCTGTTTTTCTTGATATTAGAATCGAGACAATCTTAAGTCGTTTCAGTGCCCTTACTAATAAAGGATTTTACTGTTACTGTTAGCCTGCATCAACCCACTGCTGAGCAAAAGGATTTTATTTATTAATTCAATACATACTTTAAGCACATAAATGATAATGAGGCGGACTTAATGCCATCTTATGCGATTTCAGATCACGAAAAAATATGTAATTTAGCGGAACTGGAGTGTGTTCTAGAATACAAGAGAGAAATATTGAAACTGTCCATTGGCAATGAAACTATGGGGAAATTTGATAACACCAACGACTTGCCAAGATCTTTCCGAGATTGTGGTTGCTTGGGTAACTGTGAGGAAGACGTGTTTAAGAACGGCCGCGAGACGTTCTTGCCTCAGGTGAACATGAACAGACTGAGAGTCAGTGTATCTGCATTTCCCAAAGTGCGAGTTATGAGGGAAATTATATTTAGCTTCTATGACCTTTTCTGTAAGTATATAATAGAACCCGTGCCGTAGATTAGAATTGAATACTGTGTAAAAAATATAGGCGAAGTCCCATTTGGTCCCATTAGTGGGAAAATAAACGTAGGCTATACATGGTGGCAAGGACATTGACGCACCACCTATTATACCATGGATTCAGTAGGTCTGTACATGATTCTGGACCCTCCTGCGTTGAAATTTATCGTCAGTATTTTTTTTGCATACCTACATTTTGACCGCGTAGGTATTGGACTTTTCTAAAAAACAGCGATAATTTTTTTTCATAATCGATTAAACGTTTCAACGCAGGAGGGCCCACAATCATGTCTGGAATTTTATTCATGGTTACAGTTTGCGCGTCGATCTCTCTGCCATCCTGTATTTTTTGTTTGCCTGTTATGGCAAACAAAAAATACAGGATGGCATGACCCGGGACATTACCCGGGTTTCGGGCTAAGGCCACTTCTCATACAGAGAAGGATTGAGCTTGATCACCACGCTGGCTCAGTGCGGGTTGGTGATTTCAGACCGAAGTCCAGGGTTTCCTCACGATGTTTCCCTTCACCGTCAGTCAGTGATGTCTAAGAATAATTAAGCAGCTTAGAAAGTACGTATAACTTTGAAAAAGTCACATTGGTACTTGCTGGGCTTGAACTCGTAACTTGGGGCGTAAGATGCGGATCAGCATAGCTATTCACAACGATCCGACAGGCTATCGTATCGAAAATGACACATTTCGATAACCTGATTTACCTTACCCCCGACAGCAAATAGCTGTCGGATGAATAGCGGTAATCTATTTCATTTCAACTGACAACATTTTTGTGTTTTGGACTTGTGAACAACGTTTAGAGGACTCCTACGATAACATTGATTGACGTTCGATACGGTACGGAAGCGTATCGAGTGTTTGTGAATAGCTATGCAGATAAGGAACGGGCCACCACGACATCCTGTATTATCTACTGTTAAATTCTCTACTTCTCTAAGCAGAATGATGACCAAGGTTTTCATTACAGTGCGAAGTGGAGGCGTGGTTAACCTATGTATCGGCACATCAGTCATTTCAATAATGGAGTTAATGTTAACGGCACTAAGGATCCCTATCTACGAGATAATGCAAATTGCAAAGGGTGTCTGGCGGAGGTACAAAAGGTCAAAATTACCACGGTTGACTAACAATAAAAAACAAATGTAAATTAAAAAAATACCGATTTATTTAATTTCTCTTTACAATAAGACTTTCACTTCTACTAAAAATCGTACCGCAAGAGACGATTTACCTGTAACAAAAATAATCAGAATTAACAACTAAATCGAAAATGGAGGCTAAAAAGAACACCGGTGCTAGACAGTAAAATGTCTAATATTTACCTCTTCGTTTGAAGCGCCACCATGTGATGTCATCGCCTGTTTTACTTCTCTTTCCGGCTTGAAGAACCAGACAGTACATGCGCCATCTGTAAGTTTTTTAAAATGTCTTTTAACATAATGAGACGCGATATGCGATTACTGGTGCTGTGGCGGTGTTTGAACGAATATTATGTCATATAATGCAATTTATAAGGCGTTTATACAGACGTCATCGCCGCCGCGCTCGTTGGTTCAACGGCGTATGGACGTTTGTCCACCACTGTCGTCACCGGGACGTCACCGAGAACAATAATTATGATGGCGCCCAAGTAGCGATACTTAGGTACATTTACTATTGTCGTGTATCCACCGCACGTCCGTCAGCCAAGCGCCGTCATCTCAGCTGCCGAAATTTCGAGTAGTTCGGCGCAATCGCTTGGACACGGCCAAAGATTGTGACGGGACGATGTACCGGCAATACAAAACCCGTTTGAGCTTGTCCACACTAATTATATACTAAACCGCCGAGTTAATTTGCGGTGGACACACAATCGCCGTCACCGGGACGTCACGTTCGATTTGAATAATCTCGTTTCTCGTGACGTCTCTGGGCCGTGCCTGCCGTGGACAAACGCCGTAACTACTTAGTACTAAGGTTCTCTGAGAAATAAAATATTCAGGGGTCAGATAAACACCAGAAATAAATTCGTACAGAAAGTAATCTACCTGCATTGCAGTCAGCTCAATGGATGGCGAAGTCGCTTTCTGTGCGTTTCTCATCTTTCCACTTTAAGAACATTGACTGAGTCGTCATAACTTAGCTCATTGCTTGTACCCTGCAATAGATGTTTATTAAAACAAACACGTTTAAATGTTACACGGTGAGTTACAATAGGTATTTACGAATAAATCCAAACTTCAATTAGTTATCCAACATGGCATGAATCACGAAACCTTCGAATAAAAATGACGCAGTACCTACATCCAAATACAAGTTACAAATCATGAGTCGTATTACATTACGTCCGCTAATAGAGGATACGAATGCACCGGGCAGCGGACAGTACAAGGACCGACCAAACGAATCTTCTTGCCAAGTTGACTGATAACCAACAGTACTGAGTGTTCAAAAGTCGCTCCTTGAAACGCTGGATACGCCATGACATGTAAAAAGGCTTTCGTGATAAAAATTTGGAAACCGGCTCCGATCTAAACCTCTCTTACAGAGTGATTCAAGTAAGTATGGACATTTTTCTAAGTATGAAAGTTCTAAAAAACCCCATGCACACCCGAAACAAATAGCAAAATTCCAATTTCGATGACAGAAAACTTACCATTCGAGTCGAAGAAGTCTGAAGACGTATTTCATCGTAACTGCGACGCATCACAGACCCAACTTTTGCAATCTTCGAAAACTTTTCATGTTGAATGAGACAGCTCAATGTGCAATGTTTAGCTACTTATTGCGAAGTAAACACAAGGATAGCTCATATCTACGATTCCAATTTTAACAATCACTGGTCGAGATAAAATAGTGAGTAAATTACAATTATTGAGACCAAATAGAAGTAGCTCATTCAGCTATTTTTGGCATAATGATGAAATATTACGTCTCGTTACACATAACCAACTAAGGAGCGTGGCACAAGCAAGTGGCGACCGAATTCTCAAATTCTTAAATAGTGCACAGTAAAACTGTGTTTCGATAAGTTTTATTCCCAGAACTTGGTAAATGTAATCACGTACCTAGTTAACCTGTCAAAAATATTTACCAGATAAAAAAAATACTTTATTAATTCTCAACAACAACATAGTATGTAATTTTCAACTGGCAATGGAATTGGAAAATCAAAAGCAATTCAAAAATACAGGCTCCGCCGTTTGCCGATGCTGCAAGATTTTTCAACACTTTTAAATAACTAATACCTTGTAGTTTTAGAAATTAAGTCGATTATGCACCATCTTACTCCGCAAGGTCTTCCGCCATTTCATAACTGTGACGCCGTGCTTGGCAGAACCCTATTGGCAAGTTGTGACTTACAAAATTTACCAAATTGCTTCACTATTCCAGAAACAGACAGTCGCCTCAACAACTTTTACGTTTGTTTAGATACACACTTATCGATATCACCAGTTGCACAATGACACTATTTGCCTGACACCTCGAAATAGCGTGAGACGTAAATTGTGTAAATATTAACAAGGAACTGATTTATTATCAATGTTTCAAGTCCAAAGAATGATTAATGGATCAGTCGAAAAAAGCGGAGCATATCATAACAATAGATTTTTCCTCAAATGAAATTTATTCAGCTTTAATAATTAGGGCTACATAAAACATTCAGACGCTTACATTAACTTAACCTAAAATACAAGTGTTTTATCGATAATTAAACGTCAATCGAGACAAAGTTTTGAGAACACATCACCAAACACAATTCAAGACGAAGATGGGAAATCATTCCTTTATCCAGGCAGCAGAGTGTATACAAACCCCAAATCAGACCGACTTCAAAACTTCCCTGAAATCACAAAAATTACAATATTTAGATGTCTTTCCGAGACATTCATCTCCATTCAATTGCAACTTATAGACGCCAATTTATTACGATGAGTAGATTTTTCAGCAGTTTCCTCGATAATATATTTTTGGAATTTCAAAACAAGTAAAGACGGGGAGCAGGTATCCACATATCCATCTCCTGGGTAGGACAAAATGTGCAGGCCGGACGAACGACATTAGCAGGAAAAAACATGCTTATTGCTATTGATGGAACCCGAGAGCAGATAAGTGACAAATCATCAAATGCACACAAAACTAAGAAGTATATTATTTTCATCTGACAACAGTCAATACGGTACATAAAGTTGTAAAAGGCTAAGGATAAAATATACTAAGATCTTGTGCACCCAGAAATGGGAAAAGAAGTAGAAACAGACGATGTAGGCGCGGAAAATCTGGGCCGTGTTAGAAAAATCTACTCATTGACTATTATCCCGAAGGCACGAGTCTAACATTTACGAGAGTTAAGAAGGGAAATTGCAAAGAGTATTCCTATAAGCAAAGGGTTTCTTTCTCTGGAATAAAAAAAAACAACGCAAGGAAAATACAATGCAACAAAAACAATATCATTAGTCGAACTCACTCTCCCTTTGTCGAATGCTAGAAGAAACGAACATCTATTGTCCTGCCATCGATGCGGGTCCGGTCAAACATTTCTGATTATTGTGCTAAGGAAATGTATTACATAACAGTAGGATTATCCATTAAAATAAACAGATTTGTGAAACTGGAAGGCTCTTTGTACACGGCACGGTTTCTTTATGTTACGGCGTATAAACCGCGCCGGCGGCGTAGAAAAAAAGTGTCCGTCAACAAGCTCCCATAGTGATCCATACAACACTGACGACCGTGGACCGACACGGCGAATAAACCGTAGTATATCACGGCAAAAAACAGTGTGTGTACAAAGGGCCTAAGTTAGGTAATGACAAATTGATAAGTTAACTCTGTAGATCAACATTTAGCTCTTTTCAAGCACTTTTTCTATTTAGATTTTTTGCATGCATACCTTTTAAATTAAATGCAACAATGAAAAAAATAATAGTGTGATTGATTTTGATTGTTTGGTGTTTGATGTTTCTAAATCTCATTGTAAAAAGGATACTTATTGCCCTTTCGGCATCCCATTCCTTATGGAAGCGGACCACGGCAGTGTCTGGCGCTGTCATCTCGGCGAACTTAACGTCGCCGCATTCGCTAAACTTCTCGCGAATCAACTGCCAAGTCACGGTCGGCGGCAACTATAAAAACGATCATTTGGTCTTTAAAATGACTTGTTACTACATAACGAAAAAAAGGTAATAACTTCTAATATAAGGTACAAATTGCAGCTTAACCTAACCGCCCAAACCCATAGACCAATTTCTGAGATTTCCGTCGGGAATCTCAGAAATTGGTCTTGCACCATACCATCTATAATATTGGAAGCCACAAGGACAAAGAATTGCAAAAACAATGTTAAAAGAAACATTTGTGTATTGTGATAGGTATTGAAATCAATCAATACTACTGTCAAGATATCAGAAAATATGACCATCAAAAAAGTTGAGAGATTATTGTCATGATTATACTTACATTAGTGATGATAACCATGTCGGATGACTTCTCCCGGTTCGACTGTTGCACACCAGGGTCTCGTCCGTACTGGGCAGACACTGTCACACCTCCCATTTGTCGGCCAGTGCCTAAAAGCAAAAAAAAATACGTGACCATAATGACGAAATCGATTGTCTTTTGTTCTGTCGCCATATTGTTTCTGACCAAGCCTTAAAGATTTTTGCGACAAGAGAATATGTGGTTAATAGTCCACATTATTTTACATTATGCAATTTCTCCTGTAATACTAACCTGAGAGTGGTCCAGAGCTGAGTGAATTATTTCCCATCACACTGTTGGATAAGCCAGAGTTGCTTAGGTTTAAGCCAGAGCTCAAATCTTGATTACCAAGACCCAAATTATTTGAGTTCACATTAGCTTGAGCACTAAGCACTGTTGCCAAGTCATTAGCAGTCAACCCTTGTTGGAGCAACTGATTCTGAAGGGCTCCCAATCCTGTCAGACTCAGGGCCTGAAAACAGAATTATGATTTAAATCCTTGCTATAAAGATCACACACCTTTGGTATCTGAAAACCTAATCAAAACTTTTATAAATTAATAGTTACCCTTACCTGAAGTCCCAGATTTCCACCTAAAGCAGAGCTTGTATTCAGTTGGTTTGCTGACAGACTTGCACCAAGACCATTCAGAGTCACACCAGAAGATGGTACTGCTCCCAGAACTCCAGCACCTAAAGCTGTTCCAGTATTTGCAAGACTCAAGTTAGTTGTAGCAGGGGTCTGTGGTGGCAGATTCCTTGCAACATCCCTTAGGGGCTCCCCATTGGGTCCTAGACCAAGGCCAATGCTCTTAAGACCTTCCGGAAGCCTTACTTCACCCTTATCTGTTACACCCCTGTCCATGCGCACTGTCATTCTTCTGTCATACAGCATTTGTTTATCAAACATTGAAATAGCCTGTGAATAAAGAAACAGCATTTAATTTATTAACTTTAAACTTATTCATACCTTCTTCAATAATCAATGATATTGAACAGCTTACTTGGACGGCTTCAACTGGATGATCATATTCAATAACAGCAAATCCTCTGCTGTTGCCATCTTTATCTACTGCCAGATCAATGTTACGCACTTTGCCAGCCATTTTGAAAACCTCCTTTATTTTAGTCCTGTCTGCTTTGTAATCAAGCTGAAAATTAACCATAACTTTAAAAAATTTTGACAGTCCTCTGTTTTTATTGTTTGAAGGAAAAGTGATGTTTGTTGAAAAATTCTCAAAGTACGTCTTTGAAGTTCTGATTAATAATTAATATAGTAAACTATTTTTTTTTAATAGAATTTATGAAAATGCTAGCATGATAATAATGTTTATCACTTACATTAGCAACAAACACTTTTTTGACTAGTGGTGGTTGTACATTGATGGACTCAAGGAACTGGAGGCTAAGACCGTAAGTATTGTAGTTCTCAGGTTCTCTTGGTTTGTTGATACCCCAACTGAAATTACTTACAAATAGAACAATACCTATTGTTAGAAAATGATAAGAAAGGCAAATAAAGGTAAAATAAAAATGAGAACAAAGCAAAAAAAAAGTTTGAATAAAGGCAACAATCTGTGCAACAAATAAAATCTGTGATTTTATGAGCTTTTGGGCTATAAAATTAATTTGTGTAATACTAAAACAGTATCTGGTAATGCCTTAGATTATGAATGTGTCTTATAAAACATTTAATCAATAAAATTCATTCCATTGAAATGTGTTTACCCAAGATTCATTATAATCTGGTCACCATTCTGGGCTAGAATTATTTAGCAACATTTTAAGTACCACAAAATGCGATAAGATCTGGCTGTAAGTTTATATTGCTACGTAATATTGGCGATAAAACAAGTGCTTAAATGAAAATGTACATAAATAAAGTACTTACTCCTTATCATCTCGATTGTTTCGGCCACCACCGCCGCCGCCGCCGCCGCCGCCACCACCACCCCCTGACCTTGACGAGTTTATCCTGTTTCTGTCATTCCCTGAAACTGGGGTTAAATACGATTGTAATTATGTTCATGAACACGAACAGAGTAATACAAGTAAGGTAAGGCAAGGATACCTGTTTCTTCCTTCAACACAAGTTTTCGTCCATTCAACTCATAACGGTGCATGACAAAAAGGGCTTTCTTCATTGCCTCTGAGTTTGTAAACTCAACAACACCACATCCCCTGGGTTTGCCGTTCTCATCATTAAACAGTTCAACATAAGCCACATCTCCAACCTACAAGTGAACAACAAAATTAGACGATGATTGTTGTGTACAAACTACCATGTCAAGATGATAACGATAACATACCTTTTCTTTAAATAAATCCTTCAACTCCGTCCAACGGAACTCATAGGGAATGTTGGATACAAATAATCTTTTCCCTTCAGGACGCTCGCGGTCGTTAGAGCGGTCCCTGGTTGCGTCAGAAAATCGGGATGGCCGGTCGCCGCGCCTCGACCGGTCACGCTCTTTTTCTCGCTGATTATCCATCGCAGGTCCACACCTGATAAGGATAGTTAAGTTAATTATATAATGCAATTAAAGTGAACGTGCCTACTAAACGCCGGTAATTCGTTGCAGATCGACATTACAAAATCGATTTCATATTCACGTAACTTGTCAGTTATTGTAACTTACCAGAACTACCAATAATATGTGACAAAATCACAAGCGAAACAATTTTATTGATCAAATACAAAAAAACACCAAATTATTGATGACGGAAAATCACATTCACTAACTTGCTTACAAAATGGCGGCAAAGCCAGCAAAAAAATCACTACGAGTCTATGACTCAACTCAAAAGTGCTGCCAATACACCAAATAATCGACTATTTGTCTACAATAAAAAAAATTGTCGTGAGGTTTACAGTTGGCTGGAGGAGTGGAGGCTGCAGCTGTGGCAAATCTTGCGTGGGACGACGACTAGTTGCGTCTTTACCGCCCGGCCACGACTTTTGGCTTAGCGGCAAGCGGCGCGGTTTCTTTTGTCCGCTGCGAGCGGTGCGTCGTGGGTCGTGGTATGGTTCATACATTTTGGTATATTTGTTTTTACCGCTCGCCGCCCCGCGCTAAGCTGCCGCTGATAGCGGCAAGGTCGTGGCCAGGCCGTTAGAAGGTGTTCAAAGGGGCGAGTCGCAAACAACGCGTGTAGTCATGCCTCACAGGATTCGCCTAAGTGTAGTCAGAGCTTTATTCCACTGATGGCTGAAAGCGTGACTGTTTATAAACAAGAAGTTTTTGTGCAATGTCTTTTATTCATACGACGGCACAGGCTTAGCATTTACGCAAATCTCAAACCGATGTATTACTTGAAAAAAATGTTAAAATTATTATTATTATGTTGCCGTGCCGGGTTTCATGTTGGAACTTACTTATATTGTAACAACTAAAACACATGAATGCAATAAAGAATTTGAATACTTTCCTTGACTTTCCTCTATGCATGTGGATGCATCGCAAGTGCTTTCCGTAAATATTCTTTGATTTGTGCACAAAACCAGAAACTCGATCAGGCGGACCGATAACGAGTATACATACTTGCCGTTGCCACAACCCAAGCCAAACGTACAGAGGCCAGCACATCAACCTACCCCAATCTGTCAAATTTCTTTGATAGATTTTCAACTTTACTACAAATTAATAAGGTTCATATTCAATTGGAAAAATATGACAGATTGGGGTAGCTTGATGTGCTGGCCTCTGTACATGTTTGAATTTATGATGTTTTCGAACTTGTCGAGGCAAGCATGTGGTTACGGCATAACTAGTCAGCAAATTGATCACGGCTTGGATAACAAGTTAGTATGTTATCTGCTTTATAATATAGTAGAACTTACGTCGCAGGTAGTGGCAACTTTAAAGATATGAGGTTGTGGCCAATCAGAGAAAAGGGCAACGTCAAAAATATAATAAGCCAACCAATCAGGTTTGAGATTTTTCACCATTTACGACGAATGTTGCCAGATCTTTTGAAGTAATGAGTAGAACGTTTTACATTTATACCATAAAATTCAGTTTTTTTTATGCGACATCTCAAATAACTACTAAAGCGCTATCTGTCGGCATTTTCTAACTTTTGTTTGCTCCTCACGGTCGGTGACATATACACGCACACATTCATGTTTGTGATTGTATTGCTTCATAAATATTTTTCGCTTACGATAGCCATGCAGGAGGCAACCTGCGCTAAATTTTTATTAAAATAAGTAGTTTTAATAATCTACAAATTATGGAGCAGAGTAAATCTATTTCACCAAGACTATTTGTGTGCACCGCCATAGAAAACAAGGACGAAGTTGAGGAGGTACTGTGTAAAATTTCGCAGTTTCTCAACAAAGAATATCTATATAGTCGGCCATGTACAATCGTATTTCTAACACTAGTAGTGGTGGCGCTGCAGTGTGCGTGGCGCGAAATTCAATTTTAGTGAATGCTTTCAGTGATCTTATTAGATTTTATCGTTTTCAGAGGTACGAGAGGGCTTACAACTACTTCCAATCACTTGTGGCTGACTGCAGCGAGAAGGAAGCTCACGACGCTCTCAACAATGCCGTATGTAAGAACCATGAAGACGTGTCTCTCGGAATGCTGATGTCCATCCTCACAGAACCTCACAATGCAACCAAGTGCTACAGAGATCTGACGCTGATCACTAGAGACGGTCTGACGTGCGTGCTCAATAACCTATCCAACTTGATCTTAGAGAGGTACTTGAAGTTCCATGATACTACTCGCAACCAGCTACTATGGCTGTTAAAGGAAATGATAAGGAATGCAGTAACGGGTGTAGACAATGTCTGTTGGAATTTAATGCGTTATGCATCTGGAGGAGATATTACCCCCAAGAACATAATACTGGTTGAATCTCTTTTAGATATTTATATTGAACATCGGGCATGGCTAGACAAGTTTCCTGTACTTATTTGCATGGTGGTGTATACATATATGAGATTGATAGAAGATCACAATATACCACAGCTGATGAGCTTGAGACAGAAAGAAGTCAATTTTGTTATCACACTCATAAGAGAACGTTTCACAGATGTGTTAACTCTGGGTCGAGATTTGATAAGACTGCTGCAGAATGTTGCTCGTATTCCTGAGTTTCATCAGCTGTGGCAAGATATATTGTTAAATCCCAAAACTTTATGCCCCACTTTTACTAATGTGCTACAACTCTTACAAACAAGGACATCTCGCAGATACTTGCAGTCTAGACTTACTCCAGACATGGAGAGGAAACTTGTATTTCTGACGTCACAAGTTAGGTTTGGTCATCATAAGAAGTATCAAGAATGGTTTCAAAGGCAATACCTGGCCACTCCTGAGTCTCAGTCACTTAGAAGTGATATGATTCGCTTTATTGTTGGTGTCATACACCCTACTAACGAACTCCTGTGTTCCGATATCATTCCAAGGTGGGCAGTCATAGGATGGCTACTTACTACTTGTACTTCAAACGTAGCTGCATCAAATGCAAAACTAGCACTGTTCTACGACTGGTTGTTTTATGACTCTGAAAAAGATAACATAATGAACATCGAACCAGCCATTCTTGTAATGCACCATTCAATGAGATCACATCCTGCTGTTACTGCCACATTACTTGATTTTCTATGTCGAATCATTCCAAACTTTTATCCTTCGTTTGCTGAGAAAGTGAGGCAAGGCATTTTTAATTCACTTCAACAGATCATAGAGAAGAGAGTACTTCCAAATTTACATCCCTTATTTGACTCTCCAAAGTTGGACCGTGAACTAAGAACAACTGTGAGGGAAACATTTAAAGAGTTTTGCACCAATGGCAATGGTGAAGGTGTATCAGGAATTCGTGAAGAAGGGAATGATGACTTACCAAGAGGAGGTCCTGACGAACCTGCATTTTCTGATGATGATGAGGAAAATACACCTAATATTGCAGAGGACACAGATGATGACGATTTGCCCCTGTCGGAAGTGCGTGCGCGGGAACGACCTGAATTAGCAGCCGCTATGCCTCTGCTGTTACGACCTCTTGCCGAAACATTACTGGATGATCGCACAGCCGCGGCAGCCACTGCTCTAATCAACGCCTGCAGCGCGCCGATGCCTACGGCTATTGCTCTTGCAGATCTAGTTACAGCAGCTGTGCAAGATGTTCCTCCCTTGAAAATAAGCCGTACGCCAACCCCAGCTGAAATCGAAGTGGCTCTTAATTCGCCAATCTTTTCCATGTTTACTTTTCTTACCAGCAATGATGAACCCAAACGCAAACTTGTACTAGAAACATTTAAAGAAATTCAAGCCCAAAACACTCTTCGCACTGTGGGTTTCTGTTTGCTGTTTTATTTAAAAGTTTGTTATGAGCGTGAAAAGCGCGGGGAACGTGATGCAGCGAAAAGGAGAAACGTTAAATTCAAAGCAGATGTATATAAAGAGTATTGTAGCTATTTAGAGATAAAGCTGGCTGAAAGTTTAGCCGACGACTTCGAAAAATGTCAAGAAATTGATGCAAATGTTCTGGTGTGGTTGATCCCTGATGTGTACAGAGAATTTAAAGATCAGGCCCAGAACCACATAAGATTGTTACATGCTATTGTTTCAACATTGGACGCGAGTCAGCTACAGCGACTCGTTTGCTTGACCTTACAGGGCACATTGATGATGTTCAAGTCAGATGACATCACATTAATGCTGTCGACGAGCTTAGGCTGGGAGACGTTCGAACAATATTGCCTTTGGCAACTTCTGACAGCACATGATATATCAGTAGAGGATGTTTTGCCTATCATACCCAAGCTGATGTATAAAGAACATGCTGAAGCTCTGACGTCAGTCCTTTTGATGTTAAAACAGGAAAAACCCACTGCCGATGTAGTACGGCAGTTATTCTGCCGAGCTGTAGATGATGAAGATACTTTTGTTGTATCAACTTTAATGTATTGGTGCCAAGATTATGAGGACAAAGTTGGCGACTTACTTTCAGTTCTTTTAAGCACAAGATATCCAGGTACCAGTCCCAACAAGAGAAAACGTCCGGGAAAACACAGCATTCCGCCTAACGCGCCGCCTTCTGCTGAACTGGTAAATATTATAAATTTTTAACTTCTTTTTTACTTTAAATAAATGTTTCTTCATCCTACGTTACGTCATAATTCATATTTATGTTAATACTCTACTTACTTCACTAACGGGATGACTAGAACTGCAAAGCAGAAAACCACATGTCGCAGGCTCATGTGAGTTTTAAAGATAATATTTGGTTGTTAGCCCATGAGCCTCAATAGAAACCAATGTCCTTAATTGCTTTTTGAAAATGCACAAAAGCAAGCTGAAAACCTCTTGATCACCAGAGACCCATTCACTTTAGTTGTCTTTGTAACTTGTCGCACTTCTTCGCCTGCATCGAAAAAGAAGTTCCGATTATCTACAACTTATAATATCGTAATAACGGAACATATCGCATTTTCGCCGCTTCAATTTCACGGCGGAGATTTGCTACAGGCCTATAATTATACACTTGACGAAGCATGGGATGACGAGCAGCTAAAACACAGTGCTTTCCATATTTTTTAAGATTCACTTGAATATTAGTACTAAGAAAATGTCTTATGCAAAATGCGTATTCTTGACCTATAGTTTCCACTCAATTCGACCATGGGCCGTATTACGAATTGTTAGAGGCTATCATTGCTCCAGCACAAGAGGGAGATGCAGCTATACAAGACGTATAGCTCCATCCCTTTTTCGTAACGAAGTATTGATGGCTATAAGATGAATAATACGGCCCCGGTTGCTAGCTTCGACCCCTATCTAGATAAACAGGGTTTCGATACGATTCCTATACAATTAAGCAGATTTAGAATTTGCAACTTTACTGATGGACTTGCCGCCTAAAATAGTGGGTACAATATTTTTTCTTTTCGTCTATTGTAGGTACCTACGACTGAGCAAGACCCAAAATATATAATTTATTTTGAAAAAAATATACTTAAATTATTATTAATGGTTGTATGTTATACAGGTGCTCGGCCACTTGGAGCAAATGAGAGTGTGCTGCGTGGAACAAAACGATATGTCAATTTTTAATATGGAGTGTATGCAGAAAGCTCTTCAGCAAGCGCAGTCGAATAGTAGTGATAGTTTAAGGGTAAGTTCTAGCTAATTTCTTATAACACGTTCATTTATATCCCAATAGCTTTCGCGGCTTTGTCAGCGTGGATTTCGGGAAACATCCCACAGAAACATTTCTACTAATATACCAAACATCCAAATCCGTTAGGGCGTGATTAATTAACAAACAAAAGGTTCGCCCCCTATTACATGGGACTTAATCATAACGTGCGAACTGGTGTAGGTAGTATAGGTACACCTCTGCTCAACCCTTTGGGAATTAGACATGATGTTGTTATGTTATAAATAATTTCTCTTAATTAAATGTAACACTTGCAGCCCTAGTTAAATAAATCTATTAGTAGGTTGAAGTGTATATCAAAATTTGAATCGTTCCACATTGCCTTACAATGGGGCAGTGGGGTAGTGGAATAATCCAAAAATTGCCCACGCCTTGTGATTACCACTTCAAATCGGCCGTCAGTTAGACAAAGGGCCTATCTACGAGTTTTATCTCTTATTAGACACAAACTACAGATGCTTTGGTAAAATTACAAGTATTATTACTAACTTGTCCTAAAACCGAAAATTCGAATACATGTGGCATACACCTTTCTTCTGGATTCTGGCCGACACCTTCTCACAGACAGGAGGCCTGTGTCCCGGCAGTGGAAAAAATAAAACCTTGTTGGCTTCTAATTTTACCACAGCATCTGCGCAGTCGGAGCTGCGGGGTAATTTTGCGTAACACACTTTTCAGATATACAAACGAATTTTTTAAACATATAAAAGCAATTTCCTTCAAACTCCGTGTGGTTGTGATTGATAGGTAGTGCTTTACGATGGGGTGCTGACCGCCCAGGGCACTCGCACCGGACCAACATTTGTATTTCCACTTGTGGAGCGGTATCTAAACGCACGGTCTACTACTCCGATAAGGAATATTTTTTTAGTAGACGTGTTTCTCCACTTCTCTTTTAGTACGCCATAATCTTCACATTTACAAAAAAATAAGGCTTTGCGAAAGTGAATATATTTAGGTACTAGTTTTCTGGATATATCGTTCGGAGAGTTAAAAATGCCTGCTCTGTATTAATTAAGCAAAAAAACTCGTTTGATCGTTAGGTATGGCTACGATACGTAGTAAAATTCACATGAATGAATTATATGAAAATACCGGATTATGACTCTGCGTGTGGATAAAGTTACATGAGTAAGTAACAGTTTATAAGGAAAATCGGAATCAATATTTTATTAGAACAGGACAAATCGGACTGTAGGACTTCTAAATATTTGCACCATCAATTTGATAAACTCGTTTTAACATCTAGGTTATCTCAGTCAGCATTATGTCCAAATAAATTATTCCAATTAAGTAGGTACAGTCGAGTTCATTAATATATTGGCAGTGACAATGTTTCAAAATATTGTAAGCGTTAAAATGATCATATAGTTCTATACAAATTTAGACATCAATAAAATGTTTTCATATAAGTATGTTACGGTAGTGCAGTCAAAAATATCTGACTACCTACTCTTCGGAACATAAATATCGAAATAAGTACTCTAGATTTCAATATATTTGGTGCAACCTAGGATTCGTAAATATCTATAATATACAGCTTTGAACATTCAACTAAATGGCCTTTACCATTAAATTTATTTTTGCTTGCCGGAGCAGAAGTTCGAGTAGGTAATAATGCAATGTTGCCGTTGAAGGATGTCATAACTGACAACTTCAAATTGATTTTGTTTCAAAGAAAAAGATTACAATAGGATATACTTCTGTAAAGAGATTGTTCAAAGAATCGAGACGTGTCAAATTGTCAAGATATTTTTCATAGAAAAATAATTGCATAGATATTTGTGCACCTAACTTTGCGCTAAATAATATGAACAAGGGATTGCGCACAATTTTTTGAGTCTGTCTGTAGCAATATTATTGATATAATGTAGTCACGTAGTTATGATGTCACAGATTGTTTACAATTTATTGTAAGGCAAAGCTGTTTAGAGTTTTATGAAACTTACGATTGCCTATGAATTTTTGATTCATGAACATGCTCAGATATTAAAGAACTCGACTGTACCTACGTAATGTTGTTCAACTTAATTTGAGTTCCCATTCCGAAGCCACAACAGCTGAATTGTTAATGGCTTGTTTATCTCAAACTCGTGGGTCCTTTGGGGATTTTAAACAATGAAACCCAGAATTAAGTCTCTTTGAATACCTTTACAATTTGAAGTACCTAGATGCCTACCTATCAACGCGCGTTAGTGCAGTGGTAATAAGTTTAGCTCTAAAGAACTGTGGATCGATTCACATTATATTATTGACTACAAGCCGTGTATGAGAAATGCGATGTTTTAGTTGTGTGACGTAATAGATCGTTTGGTACAGAAACTTTTCCCTTTGCCATTGATGAATGTACACACGGCTACACATCAAGCTATACATTTCCAGTTTTAGCTGACCTCGGATTGTATAGGTTTTTCGTACAATCAGAACTCAGCTTATACTGGTTATGTATAGCTTGATGTGTAGCCGTGTGTACATACATAAAAATATATTTTTTAAATACTTAGTTTAAAAAAACACGTTTCTTATATGGGGACCCCCTTTAATTTTATAACTTTATTTCATTTTTATTATTTGTTGATATAGCGGCCATAGTACACACTCTGTGAAAATTTCAAGTGTCTACCCATCACGGTTCAAAGATACAGCCCTGTGACAGACAGACGGATGACAGCGAGCCCTAGTAATAGTCCCGTTGGCACCCTTGGGCAACAAACCCTCAAAACGGTTGTTATTTATACCTACTGACATTATGTTATTTCTTTATCATTACAGAGACAATATAGTGATTTACTTGCTTTGGCGTGGGAGGACGAGTTGCCGATATCAAGACGAGCCAGGAAATTAGTTTCAAATTCATTACCAATTAACCAGAATCTGCATTCATCTAATGAAGATAGTGAGGTAAATAAAACATATTGATATTTATTGTTAACTATATCCTGCCCGCGACTTTGTTCGCGTGACATGAATACCTTTTGATTTACTTTCTTTTTCTAAAATAAAAATAGTAGGTAGAGTCTAAGTTACTCTTTATAACATCAGCTATCTGCCAGTGAAAGTCCTGTCAAAATCTGTCCAGGCGTTATGGAGATTAGCCAGAACAAACATACACACAGACAAAAAAAATTTTTTTTTTTTTTTTTAAATATAAATCATAATTATGTACTTAGTAAAAAGCTGTTATTTTAACATTTCAAACAGACACTTCAATTTTATTTATTTGTAGGTATAGATTAATTAAAAACGAATCACTGGCAGGCACATTTGCAAAGTAGGTTATGTCCATCAATTATTCGTCTTCGAAACGCTCGAGGTACAACTAATTTATGAACAGTAGCCTGCACGTCAGTGGTATTCTATTGAAAGTGAAACTCCGTACTACGCTAGGCCAGCTCAAGGTCAAAGTGATACCACTGACGTGCGACCTAATGTACAATCCAAATTGATGCCTTTTTTTAACTAGAGCTAGAATAATCTCTTGCCCTTATCCTTATTCCAATATGTTTGGGGGTGGCCGCAGCACGTCCATGGAAGTTACAACCCGCAAGAGTAACTTGAAGCCTTGTACAGACTACGCGTACATTGGAACGCTTAGTCCGTACAAGGTTTGAGACTTCACTCGGATGACGTAAGCGTGCGGCACTGAGGCGTCGATGGCGAGAGTAACAGCGTGGGGGTCGGGTCTCAACTCTTGCGGGTTGTATGAATATTGAACCTGTATGGATATTACAGAGAAATGTTTCTTTTCTTTTCCAGGAGGAAGAGATAGTTAAACCTAAGCAGGCTAAACGAAGAAAGAAGGCAATCTCGGATAGTGATTGACATATCTTTTGTAGAAAGGACGGTAATTTTAAACACCAAAGTGCAACTCTACAATACAATAAATATTAGTAGTATGTGTAATACATTGTTTGTTACCTTATGTTATTACACAGGTGCAATTCCAAGAATGGTACCTAATTACTGTCGCATAATTTGTAAATGGTACTGTGTAAATGTAATTTATGAAGAGTTATATCCATGGTTTTATCAGATATTTTTGGTGGAGTTAAATTTTTATTTTGAATTACATATTTTAAAATCTTAACGGCCATGGTACTGGCATGTTGTGACGCAACAGAACAAGCTCACTTGCAATATCGTAACTGATCAAACCACCACGTAAAATCTCTGCCAATAGTTATACTTCAGAGCAAACTTTAGGGAGTATGTTCTAATGTCAGACATGCACTGTAAATTTTGCCACGGTAGTCATTTATTGTAAATGTAGGTACCCTATTGTTGTACAGATTGTTTTTTATCCCCGTACATGTTGAACTTATTTTAAGTATAAGGTATGAGACCAAGAATTTTATTCAAAGGATATATTGTATTCTGGAATTTTCGAAATACATTTTACACTAGGATCAATAAAGTATTTCCCCTTTATTTTATGTTTTAATTGACCTGTTTGATTAAAACAAAATATTATGTATTTTCGTCTTATATTTTCTTTTAAAACATCCAGAATATAGGGTTACCGATTGTAAACAGATTGTTTAAATATTTCAGTATTTAACATAAATTCAAAATATTTTTTAAATACAAAACTAACATAACTATATAAAAATACTAAACATGGATTAAATTTTCAGGAATTGGTAAATATTTTATTATAAACCTTAATTGTTATTTCAACAATTTATTGATGAATAATTTTTAGTTTAAAAATGTCTTTTTGTCAAGTCTTTGAAACAAGGACTATATATTATATTATTGGACTAGCAGAACCTTTAACAACACAACACCTCCACCCACCAAGCCACTGATACACGCTTACAATCTAATAAATCTTATAAAATTGGATCATCAAATATAAGAAAGATTCTTATAACTAAAGTTTCCCTTGCTTATATCTCTGTCTTGCTTGAGCCTTACTGTACTTTGCTTTCTTCTCAGGTACTGTTGTATCTTTTTCGTTTGAATTGTCGTTTACACCTGCAATCAACACATTTTACAAGTAATAATTATGAGAAGGTTTGGCTCTGCTATTATAGGCGAATATCACACTTCACCGCGCTCCGTCGCGTAGCGCGGTGCGGTAGATTTAACATTGCATCAGGGGGGGCCTACTCTCTACGTCCGTCAATGAAGATACGGGCCCATCCGAAATTCGTTCGATTCTTCGCAGGGTGCACTCCGTAGTTTCGAACTACTTACGGACGGGTAAAACACATCGGAATTCAATGTCATTCATTCTTAGTTCGGGCCTCAAACTAATCTTATGTCCGCAGGTGATACGGAGTAGGAATCGCTCGTAACTTCTTAGGAAGTAGGCCTCCAGCTTGTACAGAAAACACAAACTGCGCGCGGGACGCGCTACCGCGCATAGATTATTTGCTCAGAAAACACAAACTGCGCGCGGGACGCGCTACCGCGCACAGATTATTTGCTATGGCCCGCCCCCCCGGGCTACGCGACGAACGCGGTGCAGTGTGATAATCGCCTTAGCTAGGCCAGCTGGTATCTACTAGGGGAACATAAAATTAAATTCCACTTCATCTCTTCCCTCGTTAATTTGTCTTGTGTACCATGAACCCACCCACTCTAGAAAAACGGAACAAGACAGATAAGTAACCATTGTGTGCTCAGTAGTGAAATCTTTGTTACCTACAAACTGGTTGAAAATAGATGCAGGGGTGAATTGGGACGAACCTTTAAAATGGATTACTTCAAACTATATTATTTCAATGTTAAAATCCCTTTTAAAGATTCACCCTGTTTGACAGTACTGTTTGAGTGTGATTTATTTTAAAAAGATAGTTATCACACACAATAATGAGGTTAACTTACATAGTGCAAAGATGTTAATGTCTTAAAATTTGGAAAGTTTGCAATTACTTATCTCTCCTCTTGGTGTGGTAAAAATGATTAAAGCAGTTGATGAGTAGTATATTTTCAGTTTTTACAAGGTTGAACACAGTAGATTTTTAAATTGGAAACCAACTAATGGGTACATTCTGAATGTACAACATAGGTGTCTTATCAGTTTTGAGAGGTGCATGGTGTCTAGCAGATAATTATATGCTATGTTGTAAAAGCAAACATTTTTTATCTAGATCTGTACCGAAATAGCTAAATGGCATACCTAAGTCATCAGGGGGCTGTAGAGATTTGCCGGCACTCCAAGAACTCATCAGAGATACACTCTTTCCTATTGCCCAGCCCATTCCTGCCAAGGCTAAGGAAAAGGCCAACATGCTGAAGGGATGCTGAAAAAATTCAAAATAGTTTTAAGTTCAAAACAACCTTTTTGAATGACCGTCTTTGTATAACAGAAATAACTGGTGAACCAGCATAGCTATTCACAACCATTTGATACGCTTCCGTGCCGAATTGAACATAAATCAATGTTATCAAGTCTCAAATGAAAAATCCGAAAATTTTGTCAGTTTAAATCAATTAGACAACCGCTATTCTTTCGACAGCTGTATGCGTCGGGGGCAAGGCAATTCATTTTATCAAAATGTGTAATTTTCAGTATGATAACCTGCCAAATGGTAGTGAATAGCTATGCTGGTCTCAAAAGAATTGTATCTGCTTTAACTTTGAAAGGAAATTAATTAAATGAAGGTTTGGTATATGATTATGTCTGACCCTCACAGAGAGGAGGCCTGTGTCTCAGCAGTGGGAACATTATAGGCTGATTATGCTTATACTACATGTCTGACCCACTGCCGCAGGTCTCCATTTAGGTGAGATACTAACCGATAATGTAGGGTTTGTGGTTAAACTGTAGTCCAATACCACAATTCCAATTCCAAAGATTAACCCCACACAAGTGCATATCCATATTATATTCTGACTATCTGAAAACAACCAATTATTATTACTTATAAGTTTTACCCTTGAATAAATTACAGCATGACTTGTTGAGGACCACTGGAAAGATATGGACTAGACAAGCAAGGAACAGGGAGAATTGGAAGGGGTTGAGGAGGCCTTTGCCAAAGGGCAAACAGACACTAACTGATATTAAATGTTTTGTACTAGTGACTATCACTATGTAAAAAAGTTATAAATTAAGAAAATAAGTTTTACAGCACATTAGGCAAGTTTCTGTATTGAAGGATATTGAGTTCGGAAAATTCAATAGCTGTTCTAGTAAATCTTTGAAATTATAACTTGAATCTGATGCCAGAATATTATAGCATTTATGAACAGTTTAGGAAAGCAACATTGAATATAACCAACAAAGTAAAAAATTTGTGTGATAATTACCTTTAATTTTCTTTTTCTGCATATCTGTAATGCTTTTAATTGATTCCATTAATTTAACATTGTGAGGGTCTAACTGTAGTGCCCTTGTGTATGATATTATAGCCTCATCGTAAAGTTCACTGGCTGCTTCGACCTCAGCACGACGGAAGTATCCCTAGAAAGTAAAGAAAATAATTCAATTTTTGATAGCATGTGAAACAGGCAAATTTATAAACATAAGACCGTGGCAACTTACCTTGGCCCATTGCGGTTGCAGTCTAACTGTTTCATTAGCATCCTGTAGTGAAAGATAATGCTGATCCAACTTAAGAAATGCAAAGGATCTGTTACTGTATAAGAGGTAATTATTAGGGTCCAACTTAATTGCTTGAGTATAATGTAAAACAGCTTCAATAAACTTCCCTTCTTTAACGCATTCATTACCCTTAATTTTAAGATCTTCAACGCTCGCAGTCTGGGTACCTTTCTTATTTTCCTCCATGGTTCTTTATCAAAACCTAGTTGTATTAATGTTAGTTGTGCAAATAAATTAGAATAATAAAAACTATATCTAATACTCGATAACTGTTCTGAAATGTTATTACTTATTATCATGGATATAATTTAATAAACTAATGAAATAGTTTCCCGGGATGTTACAATTAAAATTGGCAGTAGAACATCCCAATCACAGAGTACATTTTTATATAGCAATCCCAATTCCCAACAATGACATTACATGCTGTGAATGACATTAGAATTTAGCAAATTGACAGTCGGCTTGTGACAGTTGTGCCAATGCGATGCAAGATTCTTGTCTCTGGCATAAAAAACATTGAAGCACCAAATGAGTTTTTTTGTCTCCCCACGTTTTCTCACATCACAATATGGTTTGCCATTACCACAGGCAATTAAATCGAACAGTTTAAATGTACCGACAAGGTATTATTTGCGGGAACCGATCACATTCACCGAAATTTCGTTCGAATTTCATTTTACTGCGTCTTTGCTATACTTAGCATGATTTAACATATTTTTAGATCATCCAAGTATCATGTGTCATAGGTATTATTTTACCGAACTATATTTCGCCGATTTACAAAATAACTTTATGCTATTGGCCGAAGCCTCTTTTGAACTTTTTCATTTGCCATATTTTCACCACACAGAAACAACATTTTACGGAATATTATTTGGTTAGGTTACTTGGTAGCATTTCCAATATGAAATTAAAATAGTGTCATAAAAAGTCAATACTTATGTTGTGCATTGACTTATATATTACTGAAATCATTGATGTTATGCTACAAAATTTAGTGACAGAAACGAATCGCTGCAAAACCGACTTCACGCAGTCTTGTCTGCCCTAACCCTAGAATGTAATTTAAGCCCGCGTAGGCGCGGAGGGGTGGGGCGGCCCGCGAGCTGAGGAGCAGGTGGTTTGAAGGCCCGCCGTCGCACCAAAGCTGTGCCCAGCTGTGGTGGTGAGCGTTAAAATCATCTGCGACGATAAGCTTGCGTGGGGCCGCCCAAACCCAGCAGCGCCGGAGCCGTGACAGAAGCAATGCTTGCTGCATGTTTGTTTGCACGCTGCATGCTTGCTTGCATGCTGCATGCATGTTTGCATGCTGCCGTACGCCTGCTTGCATGCTGTATGCCTGCTTGCACGCTGCATGCCTGCTTGCATGCTGCATGCCTGCTTGCATGCTGCATGCTTGAAGCAAGCATCCTTGTTTGCATGCTTCTTACCTGGACCACTTAAAATCACTTTTGTTCATAATCAACTGTTTTATTAAGTGCCACAAGTAACAACAAAAATTATAGATGATGAGTGTGCACAAACTTTCTAGGTGTTTGGTGAAATGAAAATATGGTAATTTATAACAGTGGTAGGTACTTATAATGAATTTTCGGAAACTTCGAACAAATGTTATTTCGGCTAAGAGTAACTTCGGTAAAAAGTTTTTCGACCAAATGAAACGTCGGAGTAACGAAAAAAATCGAATTGATAACAGGTCAACTGATACAGAGGCAGACGCGACTTCGATGAAGTAAAAAAAAACGAAACGATAAAGTTGAAAAGTTTTAGGTGAAATGAAATTCTGTCAAATATTTTTCGAACTTATGATAGGTAACCATTATTTGCTTGTCAGTGTGTAAATCAGGCTTTAACGGCCTGGCCACGAACTCTTCTATCAGCAGCATGCTGCTGATAGCGACGAGTAGCCTCAAGCTAAGCTGCAGCTTAGCTTGAGGCGGCGAGCGGTAAATACAAATATACCAAAATGTATGAACCATGCCACGACGCGACGCACTGCTCCAAAGAGTAAAGTAACTACAGTCCGTCAAATCTAAGAAGTACCGTTTGACGTTTCATATTTTTCAACTTTGTTCATACGAATTCATCATAAAACCATGAATTTAGAAAGATTTCATTATTGTATCTAAAAATGTACAATTCTTAATATCTAAATGTAATTGAAAACTTTCAAACAAAGCAAAATAACACATATTTATAACTGTCAAACGGTACTTCTTAGATTTGACGGACTGTATAGAGGGACACTGCTCGCAGCGTCAACGCTAGACAAAAGAAACCACGCCGCTTGCCGTTAAGCCAAAACTCGTGGCCGGGCGGTAACCCTTCATGTACAGACGCCAGCACATCAAGCATCTATGTATACTAAATCTAAAGAAATTTCTTTAGATTTTCAACTTTACCTCTAAAGTATTAGGTTCAAAGTTGATTGGGAAAATTTCACAATTTCGGGTAGCTTGATGTGCTGGCGTCTGTAGGTACTATAATAAATTCAAGCTATTATACCGCAGTGCGCGGTCTCTAGAATATTGGTATTGTTCACAGATTGGCGATTATTATCCGCAAAGTGCGAAACCGAGTCCAACGTTTTAAAGACCAGCCAGTTAACAATTTCTAAAATCTAGTAGGTTTAATTTTTATTGGGACACGATTTCTTAAAGGTAATGAAACGTTAGACACAATGAAATTTACATGGCTCTTATTTGTTTGGATGATAGTGAATTGTTATAGTGTTAGTGTGGACTACTACTTCGGCAAACAGGAACCCGAACTTGCAAATAAAAAAGATAATACGAAAGTACCAAAAACGCTTAAAAATGTACTAAAAACAGCTAGACGAACAAATTCGAACAATTCTTCAGAAACCGCTACTGAGAATAATAACGAATTAAATTATGAAAGCGTTGATGAACTTTCCGAAATTGAAGACCAAATGATGAAAAGAACTTCTAAAAGTAAGGCAAATAATTTTGACACTGATTCTAGACAAGCAGAAATCGGTTACGACACAAATGCTAATTTACGGCAAGGCGTTGATTACATATCAAAACTAAAGTCTTTTGAAGAAATTATCAAAGATTATGCATACCATGATGGTGCCGCAGGGACAGCATACCCAATGCTACGTGATCATAGTAATACTACCGCAGCACAAACAGAATTCGATTTTAACAAAATTGTGATCTTAAAAAATGTTATCCGCGATGAAAATGAGTCTGAGAAGTTATCAGTCGACTTTTATAATGTTATGCCGGCTTCAAGTGCTAATGATAATAATGAATATATTCGCCCTTTTAATGTATTAAACAGCGACATTTGGTATGTCCCAGAAAATACTCCATGTTGGGACTTACCTGTACTATACGGTGAATCAGGGCAAACATTCCACACTTCGCGGGTTTTTCTTATGTATCCAGGTATTTTAGAGAACGTTATAGAAACAAAAGAAGAGCAAAGTAAGCCATCCAGGCCTCTTTATATCCCTTCGTCTCAAACTATGAACAAGTGGTGTGCTGCAGGTCCTTGTTATGGCGATCACACTATGTGTCTCTTCTGGGATAAGACTAATTCTAAGTTATGCAAAAATGGTTACACAGTTTCGATTCCAACCATGGTTGAGCAGATAGGATTAGTGAATACTGTTAATTCGATGCGAAACCGCATTGCCATTGGAGAAACAGATAAATATAAACATTTACCTAAAGCTGCAGATATGAATCAATTAATATATGACTTTGACTTGGAAAGTATGGCCGAGGCATGGCTTCACCAGTGCCTGCCAGGTCCCGCTGCTTGTTCTGCCCTTGATGGAAATTATGTGACGCAACTTGAGTGTACCAAATACGCAAAACATTGTTGCATAAATTCTTTCAAAACTGAGATGGGTTCAAAATGGTAATAATTATGCTTTTATTTTAAAATAGGTACTTTTCGATATCGATTTTCGATGAAATTGATTGAACCTTTAATTTTTCAGCATACCACAATATGAATGCTATGTAGATCCTATTATTGGCTGTATTCACGTGTGGTTTTGGAAAGCTGGAAAAGCACTTACTCCGACAGATGTCGAGTGTGGTCATATAACGCCAGAGACGTTTTACACCGCCCAGTTAATATGGGCGGGAACTACTAAAATAGGTTGTGCATATGGGAAACAATCAAACGGAGATGTACGAGTTGTATGTAATTTTGCCCCAGGTGCGCCTTTCTACATTGACACTAAATTCTACTGTGGTTTCACTCCTCATTTGGGAGTTATGAATAAATTCAAGCATAACATCAGCATCACTACTACAGAATTCTTGAAAACGCTTGGTATTTTTTTAACTCCAATGAATAAGTTTAACACTACTGAAACTGAATCTACAAATCACCGCGCCAATCTGTCTATAAGATTTTCAGATATAGACATTCTTGCTAAGATTTTTAAGAGTAAATGGATACGAGAGAATATAAAAGAAAGCATTAACGGAACTGTAGGAATGGTCGCTCGTTTGGTGACTAAGTACACGTTTGGTCAAGACAGTGGTTCTCAGTGTGATATGAATGAAGCGATTTATGAGAGCGGTGAACCTGGCTCGAAGTGCGTGGAGCGTGGGCGGCGCTTCCATGCTCTATGCTATGACTTCCGTGACCCCACGCCCGGGTACAGGCTGGTAGCTGTGGTAGCACCTGTCGCCTTATTTTCCCTTATACTTTACGATTTATTTAGTGGTGTAGTGCGACAGACCAATTATTAGCATATCAAATAACTGATTGGAAATCTTCACGTGAGCGTGTGGTGCTTGTCAATATGAATTCTAGAAAATTAACATCCACTATATATCTACTTGAATAACAAACACATTGCACAAAAAGTTACAAATGTGTCGGCCGTTTCCTTTCATTGTATGTTCCAGTACCTACTTCCAGTGGTTAGGTACTTTGGTTAATAAAATTGTCTTGTTCACAATCAATAGATTCGGAGTCATCACATTTACTCATAAAAAATATATAAAGAGGTAAAATTTGTTTGTATGTGTTAGGGGGTAATCTCCGGAACTACCAGTCGGATAACAATTTCTTTTTGCAAAAACAATTTTTCAAATCCGACTCAGTGATGCCAGACGTACGATAATTATCGTACATGTACGATAATTTCGACACCGGTACGATGTACGATACAATATGTACTATCGTACGCCAAAGTACGATAATCTCCAACCAACCCTCTTCCGAAGTGGTGTTTGGCATTCAAATGCAGACACTGAACGACTATTTAGCAAAAATAATTTGACGAAAACCAGAATAAGAAACAAACTTACAACAAAAACTCTTAAAGGGTCTACTTTCTGCGCAATGCGTAAAAAAACAATCAAAAGAATGCTGTTATGGTTTTAAACCAACTGAAAAAATGATATCTCGAATGACTTCAGCAGTCCTTTAATCAAAAACGGCTGGCGCTGCTGCAGAGATAGATGTAAATAGCGATTCCGATGACCCCACTCTTTTATAAAAAAAAGTATTTTTTTAATTTCTGTCTAATTTCACAACTTCCTAAAATTCCTATCCTATATCTAGTTTTGCGAAATAGCGCGTTTCGCTCGGTCCTGGCAGTTGTACGATAATTTTTCATCGGGTACGATAATTTTCGAATATTGATACGATAATTCACTCGCACTCGTCTGGCAACCCTGATCCGACTTAGGGTCAGCGCCATCAGCGCAGACAGAGAGGAATAATCCCCGCGCGGTCTCGGGCATTTTCTTTACGGATCGCGTATGTTCGAGCTTGCGACGACGCGTCTTCGAGGACGCGTGAGAATTTTTTGTCAGGTTCAAGCATTTATGCACTTTATTGTAATAATTTTAAATTTTATTTTCAAGTGCGTTAATAAAATCCTCTCCGCTGCGCTCCGTTCTGTAATTATGAGACATGAATTTATTATAACTTATAATATTATCCATATCTGATATAGATAATAAGTATTAAATTCATCTCTAGTAGTTTAAAAAAAAAGACCGCGATACAATCGCAATGCTGTCGGTGGTCGTGTCCCTGTAATAACGATTTTGCATTGCGACTATCGAGATGCAGCATCCATACAGTCGTGCCATGCACTGTAGTGAATACTTGTGAATGCCTGTGAGCAAAGAGTATAATAATAATACGGGAGCCTGTGAGTGTGGACGCTACAGTTCTCCCGTATTATTATTATACTCTTTGCTACAGTTGTAAGCTGGCTTCGGTCAAGACAAAGTTGGTCGCGTTAAAAAAAAAAGTTTCATTCAAGTAACAAGACTCATAAATAAACAGATACTTCCATAAAAGGATAAGAAACACAGACAAACACTAACACTCACAATTTAAAAATATGTCTGCTGCAGCATTGCCCGGTATAAGGGCAAACCAGTCTATTGGCGATCATCGCCAGGACGGTGTTGGCGCTGCACCGCACTCTGCGCATCAGAGACGCATTGTCTTTGTTAGGTACTTTTACGGAATCAGCCACAGCGTAGGCGTGGGTAACGTAAATATTGGATGCACCCATATAATAAAGACAGGTGACGTGGTGACCATTATGTAACAACGCTTCAAAACTAATAAAGTAAGAGGAAAAATTAAGATTTTATGGAATGTCATTTTCAACATTTCGCTCTTTTACTCAATGCTGCCCGAAAAGGTCGCGCGTTGGTGGTGATGCTGAATCAATACAGTCGCACGTTTGCATCGATGCTGAAGCTGTATCACTACTTAATCGTTGCTGTCGCGCGTTGCCATAGTTGCGTTCTTTCATATATTTATGCGCGTTGCAAATGCAACCAACGGCCAAACGTGCGTTGACGAAATGCGCTACTGAATCGCTACAAAAAGTCACCGTCCGTGGGCGACCTCCCTAAGAACTGTAAGTCTCAAAAAACTGCTCAGTCATAATATAGTCCTCCTTATCGATTTCAATAACGACGACCCTTTAAAATTATTATTATTTCCTAGCGTGTGCCCTAGTATGACTCGCCAGACCGAATTCGATCACAAGTTCACAACTAATGCAATAGAGTTGGCCGCAGAGTTAAAGGTATAAGTTAGGAGGGCTAGGTCTCTCTTTACGTATTTGGCGTTTTTCAGTTAATATGTCGAGGCGCTTTTTTTTACCAAAGTTTTTACTCTTTTGTAGACAGTATGCCAGGGCGGAGGACAGTAACAATTTTAATACATTGCCTACGATTTTTTAGATAGGTAAACCTTATAATTTTCTAGAGGTATTCCATGCACACCGATATTTTTCAGCTTCATGATGAGTTTGGGAACAAAGACCGTGTCTAAAGCCTTCGAACGGTCCAGGAATATACCTAGGCATTTCGATTTTTTATCTAGGTTTGAGGCAACTTGTTACGTGTTCTTCATAAGTGTAGCGTATCTACAACGCCACATGCGAACAACGCGTCATACTGACGTCACGAAATCCTGCATCTCGCAAGCAGAGTTTACCGCTCAACTAGCATAGATACAACGACCCGACATGAATCATCGGGCAGTTGTCCGCCAGACACAACACCCGTCTGGTCGGAGGATCCTCCCTTTTCTATAGAGTATGAGTGAACTTTACACCCTTTTCCTCATACCTCTATAATAAGTATGGTTATCCAAAGAAGTTCGTCAACCTCATACGCCAATTTGCATGAAAGCGCAGGTTCAACACGAAAACGAACTATCTAAGGAGATCCAAATTACAAGTAGAGTAAAGCAAGGTTGTGGTCATGGCCATTTACTTCGCAGTTGTTATTACGGACTCCCCTGCAGTGCTGCAGTACTGCGGTGCTATTCTGTAAAAAGATCACCGTGATAACTTAGGTGAAGTGAGTTTAAAGTGAGCTGTAATTCCACCTGATGACACTATTGACAGCTCACTTTAAGGTCACTCCACCCAAGTTTTCACGGTGATATTTTTACAGAATAGCACTACTGCATAGCTATTCACAAACATACGATTCACTATCGTATCGACAATGACACTTGTTCGATAATCTGATTTCTGAACCGAAGGACTGGCAAAACGCTATTCACAGATCCGTGTGGTAAGGTTTTCTTTCAAACCGACTATAGGTACACACGGCTACACATCAAGCTATACATATCTAACCAGTATAAGCTGACTTCCGATTGTACGAAAAACCTATACAATGCGAGGTCAGCGAAAACTGGAAATGTATAGCTTGATGTGTAGCCGTGTGTACACACCTATAGTCGGTTTGAAAGAAAACCTTACCACACGGATCCACCACCACCACGTACCATTTTGTAGCGTTCCCCGTATACACATACGGGGAACGCTACAAAATGGTAGTAAATAGATATTCGTGGTAGAAAATTTTAAGTGGTACATAAATGATTTTTATTGAGTGTTTCATTAAGGGCAACTATAGATTATGCATCGAGTAACTATTAACAAATAAAAAACAGTAAGCAATGATTTTATTAATAAATAAAATGGTGCCCTGTCAGTTTACCAAAAATTAATTTACAAATTTTTACTTGACAAGCAACGATTGGCAAAAACATGATTTGTTATTTCATCATTACACAACAACAAGTTTGCCAAATAATTCACTTTACAAAATAATTACCCGATAAACTTTTCATTAATAGCGTGTTATTTGATAAACAATTAATTTTATCTTATAAAAAAACGTTTGGGATAAAAACGTTTTACATAATTATTGACTTATTATTACGCAATTTCCTAAAAATGAAACTCATTCTTTCATCGACTTGCACTAATAGAAAAATGAGGCGTTTTTTAGTGGGTTACCCGGAACCGAACTAGTTAGATTAGGTTAATTATTTAAAACAAAATTATTAGGTTAGGTTAGGTTAAAACTGTGACCCCTACGCACGAGCCGAGCGAGCGAAGCGAGCGGTGCCGCGGCAGCGGCCGGCGAGTGCCAGAAACGACTAGATTATATAGAAAAAAATACTTGCCTGTAAATTATTTGACCCAAATGGAATGTGACTCAGGCTGGCTGGACAAATCTTCAAAATTGCTCGCTTTTAACTAGGTCAATAGGGCACATTATGTGACGGCTAAACACCCTTATTTCAGAATTTGTAACGCTACAGAATCTTAGATAATCGATCGAAAACGTGTCCAGCCATCTTGAAAAACCACTTTTCGCTGGTCTCTCAATCTCGGTAACGGAAGTGATTTTGACGACTTTTTGCATATCAACGGGCGTTACATAAAATTGTAACAGGCATCGAGCTAAAAGCTTTGTGGTACGTACAGCGGTTTAGTAGAAAAATGCAAAAATCTGTGTCCAGCCAGCTTGATTTTACGTATAAAACTTTTGGCTGGCACTTCCGAATCTCAATAACGGGAGCGTTTTCGAATATGGTTACTTTACTAACATTTAGTAACGCAATGTGTAACAGTAATAACGTTTGATTTATGGCGTCACATGTAAGTGTTTACGAGAAATCAATAAAAACTTAATGTCCAGCCAGCCTGAAATCAAGCTGGCTGGACACATGTATCTCCGCTGCCTGATGATCTACGACCTTCGAAATGTGTTCAAAATTTTGTACCGGGGACGATAATGATAACCTGAATTTGTAACGGAGAAACTTTGCGTAGTTTCAAAGATATTGATCATTTAAATTTTCCCATACAAACTGCCATTAATATTGTGAGGTGACCATAATTTTTACATAAATAAAGGATTTCTTTTTAATCGACGAATCGGCCGGTAGCAGCCACGCCTGTTTTGTATTTGATTTTCCCGTGGGAATAAAAGGTTTTCCTGCAGTAAAAAGCGTAAGTATGTGTTAATTCAAAATAATTATTGACTACTTACCAGCGCTGCAAAAGAGAGCCCACTTGTATTTCGCGTTTAGTTCATTATCTTAGGTAACTGAAAATGAGAACTAAACTCTACAGTCGGCATTGTATGTACTTTTCGAAGTGTCATCACTAAACAGAGTAAGACAACTATTAATTAATCTGCGGTAGACAACATAAATACGAGTTAAGATTCCACCAGTTGTCCTAGTAGTACCAACTTTAAGCAATAGATAGAGACACCAACATCAGCTATCATGGAAGTAAGTATTACATTCCGTTCACAGTTATTTTGTCCCCCGACGTACTACATTTTTTACGCAATTTATTGATTTCAAATTTTGAAATCGATATTGTTTATTTAATTATTATTCTGATAATTAAATAAACAATACCCAGCTGCAACTTCATAACATTCAATCACTACTAACCCATTTCTATGAATTACCAGCAAGAGCGATTTTAGCGCTCATGAGTGCGATTCGGAACGCGGCCATGATGAGACTTGCTTTGTGTGTAATCTGTGTGTGTGACTTGTGTGTAACTGACCGTTATAAACTTTCAGATAAGTACTGTCTTTTTATACAACTGTTGTTTTGTTAATAGGTAATGTGCCCTTGGTAACTAACGTGAATTACAATGTTTTTTTGCAAAAGTTGTTAGTTTTTACGATTTGTGTCGTCAGTTGGATGTATGCGCCCTGTTTTATTTATTTAAGTATTAGGTACACCGGCAGAACACGTTATTACGAACGTTGATCAAAACCTTATCCTAAAGAGTAAAGACATGTGGTCTATTTGGGGTGACACAATACCTGAAGGCCAATTCTCGTAATTTAAAACGTTCAAAATCTAGTCACAGTCTCATCTCGGCGACAAAAAAATGTCAAAAACTTGTCAAAATGAAGGGAAACTAGAGATATTTTTGACGGATTGACACTGAGATCAGACTGTGAACTACAGTTGTTCGTATTAGTATCACCAATACACGGATTTTCGTCCATTAAAGAAAACACCTTAAAATATACTTAGTCCTACATAAAACCTACAAGATTGGTAACCCTACTGCAGTGTTTATATGAAAACATTTTAATGATCAATATCTTTGAAACTACGCAAAGTTTCTCCGTTACAAATTCAGGTTATCATTATCGTCCCCGGTACAAAATTTTGAACACATTTCGAAGGTCGTAGATCATCAGGCAGCGGAGATACATGTGTCCAGCCAGCTTGATTTCAGGCTGGCTGGACATTAAGTTTTTATTGATTTCTCGTAAACACTTACATGTGACGCCATAAATCAAACGTTATTACTGTTACACATTGCGTTACTAAATGTTAGTAAAGTAACCATATTCGAAAACGCTCCCGTTATTGAGATTCGGAAGTGCCAGCCAAAAGTTTTATACGTAAAATCAAGCTGGCTGGACACAGATTTTTGCATTTTTCTACTAAACCGCTGTACGTACCACAAAGCTTTTAGCTCGATGCCTGTTACAATTTTATGTAACGCCCGTTGATATGCAAAAAGTCGTCAAAATCACTTCCGTTACCGAGATTGAGAGACCAGCGAAAAGTGGTTTTTCAAGATGGCTGGACACGTTTTCGATCGATTATCTAAGATTCTGTAGCGTTACAAATTCTGAAATAAGGGTGTTTAGCCGTCACATAAAGTGCCCTATTGACCTAGTTAAAAGCGAGCAATTTTGAGGATTTGTCCAGCCAGCCTGAGTCACATCAAATGGAAAATACCGTCATGAACTCATGATCACTTTGTGTCTGGTTTAGAAAATCTTTACATAGTATAAAACAAAGTAGCTCCCGCTGTCTGTAAGCTTAGATCTTTTAAACTACGCAACGGATTTGAATGCAGTCGCTAGTAGGTATATTATAAAATGATAGTTTGTATAAACGTGATTTTTTCAAAAGAAATGTATAAATGATTAAATATCATCCGAAACATTTGTAAAGAGAAGCATTTGCCAAATAAATGTTTGTAAAGCGACTGTTTATAAAATAAAATATTTGCGGAATGAGTTGTTTGTGAAATAAATATAATACGAAACGTTGGTTGTAAACTAAAAATTTGACAATGGAGTTTTGGTAAAACATTAGTGAACCAAATAAAATTTACCAGATTTCTATTAAACTTGCTTTGTAAACTTCAACTCTGTCAAACCTGCGGGGCAATTGCGTAACACATTATCAATCGGAATCAGTTTATTTTGACAGTTCAACAACATTCATTGCGTTATTTAAATACGTGTTGAGCAGTCACATTTGTTCGGACTTATGAAGCAATGGATTAGCAATTTGCTTCAAAATTATTCAGATTCCGATTGATAATGTGTTACGCAATTAGGGTGCCGGACATTGGAATAATAATTTCTATCTATTTTTCCGAACTTTGTTTTGAGTTAAAAATAACAATTAAATTAATTAGAAAAACCACCTCTTCGTAACTCTTCTCGAGAGTGATGTTATGAATTATGATGATGACAAGTATTTTTCCTACTTAAGAAGTCATTTTACAGTACTTACTTTTAGTTCTATTGGGATTGCGGCTTATGAGTGCGTGTTACCAAAGTACCTAGGGATTTATTTCGCTGATAAGGCTATGTGCCATGTCAGGTGTTAGCCTGTAGGTACACAGACTGGAAGCGCGGATCAGCAAACGGATCCGCCGCGTCCCTTAGGGTCCGATGAAGAGACAATGTCTCCTGCCCCTGTTGATCGGCGGCACGACGATGGTCTCTAAATCGCAAAATCACGTACTCCATCTACTCAAATAATTTAAAAAGACAGTCTAGAACGAGTGTAAGTGTTACGTAGACACGTATGTAACCACCTAAAATTATATAAATATACTTAAGTACGATATGCATGGATATGCAGCGGTCAAAACAATATTATAACTTTACATACATAAATTATATAGATAAACTACATTTAATGCTTAGATTACTTTTTTATAAACATTATTTGTTGTTCGATAACACTTCCGACAGCAAATACCTGTCGGAAGAATTGATGTCTTCATACCGTATATGAACTGTCAAAATTGTACGGTTTCGGATTTGTGAATAGCGATTATAGGACTTCGTCGATATCATTGACGTTCGATACGGTTCCAAACCGTATCGTAGCTTTGTGAATAGCTATGCTGGTCCTGGTTAGTGTGTGTAAGCTCGTATGAACAATACTCTACACCTGTAGTAAGTAGGTAAATATATTACGAGAATATTGGCCTTCTGATATTGAATGAAGCTTGAGCAAGGTGACAAGTTACAACGTCTTATAAAACCAAGAAACATAAAACACCCACAACTTCTAAAATTCTTGTCAGCTGCATTACATTACAAGGCTAATTCGAAAAATTTAAATAAATAATAGAAAACAAATTCATGTAGGTTAAATAATGTTGATATCCGCTGCGCATGTTGCACGCAGTTACAACCCTACGAAAGGCGGCCATCTTAAGTTCCCGATTTTTGTAGGTATACACGCTAATTTTGTAGGTATGACACGTCCATAAGTTTTATTAGTCATTGTCTATCCTATCACAAACACAAATAATCACAATTTGACATTGACGTTTGCTTGCCGACTGTTTGGTTCCCCGCCCCAAATCCTCACTCAGCAGAATAAAATTTCAGATAGAAATTCGCGTTTGCTAAGAACTATACTCGCTCTGACTCATACGACAGATTCTCATTTATTGCAAGAGAATTTAATTGAAAGAAAACAAAGACATGGCATGATTGAATAAACAGAGCTGTTCAGCAGCTATAGCAGTGCTTATAAATAAAACTGGCTTGAAGTAAGGCAAGGCACCAGGTATGGTATGCAGTATTGATTTTTGTTCAATTGTACGTACTGTTACACCTTTGGCAGAATTCGCGATGCTTGCAGCACACGCCTGCGTCCCTTGTTTCACACACACACACACACAAAAGGCACACTATTCAAAATAATGTTAATTTAAAAGTACTTTTATTATGAATTAGTTTAATTTTTGTTAAGTAACTTAATTTAATCCCCTAAGACGACCCACTGATCAATATTTTTGTTGTAGTGTTGACGACTTAATAAATAAACGACATTTTTTAAAATGACTTCTGCCATGAATAGAATGGATATGCAGCAGATAGAGTTTCGCGCTGTCATCAAGTTCCTTACAAAGCAAGGGAAGGGGCCCCAAGCCATTTTAAATGAGATGAAAGCCGTTTATGGTGCACAATGTCCTGGTAAGACCATGATCTACAAATGGTGTGGGGCCTTTCAACTGGGCAGAGAGATGATTGAAGATAAACCTCGAACTTTAAGCTTAAAACGGCGTTGTAACACGGAACGCAGAGCACTTTCTCCGATCTTTGATGATAGTTTCATTGATAAAATACAGAATGAACTTCTCGATGCTGAGCTTTAATAAGTATCTTCACATAAGTTCCAAGTTTGTAGTGATGCTAACATTGTATGGGATTTGGAGAGTCTCTTGTAATAGGCACCTCAATAAGCTGGAACAATGGAATGATGTATATGCACTAAGATTGTACTCAGATCAGAGAAAGATGTATGTCCTGAAAAGTTCATTGGTGAGCCACAAAGATATATACTAAGTTGCAGTTATTGCACCAATGTAAGGAGCACAGCACAACAACAACAAATATTTTGGACACAACTTTTGTACATTTGTGACTGGAATGGTGGCTCATCAAGAAAACAGTATGGGCCTAGCTGGCGGGACATTGATTTTCTCGAAAGAGAAGAGATCCTTTTAGTATTGTTTTGGGGACATCAACATCCCTAAATATGAATGTACTGCCAAAGTATATAAGTAGTATTTGCATCTTATCCACATCACACCACACTATCTGCAAATACAAACATCTATAACTGGAGACTCCATCTAAAACATAATTATTAGTTTTTATGCGTGTATTTATAGTAGTATGTAGTAAATATTTTTATTATTAGACACCTCATAAAAAAAACTGTAATGAATTAAGCACTAAAATAACTTTTAGGTGTGTTTATGTGTAGTTTTAAAACTCATATATTATATAGAATTCAATGAAATACTTAAATCAACAGTAACACAGTTTTAATATTGCTATAACATTTTGTCAAAGCATCTTACAATATTAACTGAATAAAACATAATCAATTCCTTCAATGAGATTCAATGATTTGAGATTTTCTTCAAATTCACCATTGGTTAGATCTAATTTAATGCATATCAACAAAGGTGGCTTGGCATATGTAAAATGGATTACAGGTAATTTGATAATAACTCTCCTTTCAACAGGGCAATATAGCTCAACAAGTTGCCCTATTTTATTTTTGTCAACATCACAGAATGCCACAACTTTCTTTAAGTTATCTGGACTTAATGAGCGAACTAATCTCCGACCTGCTTTTCCTGCATTCCAAACTGTGAAAGAATCCCAATGTGGTAATACACACTTTTGTAATCTGTCAAGCTGTATTTTCCAAATCTGTTCTCGCTTTACAGAAAAAGTAGCTGCACCTTCATGGTAAGCATATACAACCAGTTCTTTATCCACCCTATGTAAATCTCCACCAGCATCTAAATGTTCATAAAAAAAAAACAAATCTTCAGGTGTTCCGTGTCCAGTTTCAATAAAGCCTCCAACTCTATCATATACAGATCTATGACAGAACCATGTTGGCATAAGCAAAGTAGGCCCATTGGAAGTATAAATTTGTTCCTTCAACTGCTTATCAGTAAGGCTGTTAGCCCAATTAGCATAACGAGGAGTTGAATTTACGGGTACTCTAGATATTTTAGTACCAATAAGAGCATTATGGTTCAACGTTGCTGCTTTCCATTGTAAATATATTCTGTGAGGGTGCATCACATCGTCAATATCTTGAAAGCATAGAAATTGTCCAGTACTTATTTTAACAGCACCATTTTTTGCAGCACCCACACCTTTTGTTGTTTCGCTGCCTGATAACACATAACTTACTCCTTGAGACTTAAAATATAGTCCCCATTTCTCTAATAGTTCTTGAGTCTTATCGGAACTGCCATCATTGTAAATAGAGATTTCTAACTTTTTACTAGTGTTTAAAATAGATTGGACAGCTATAGAATTCATGCAATTATCTATCCATTTTTCTCCATTATGTACCGGTATTATTACAGAAATTTCAGCCATTTTTAGAGATATTTGGGCGTCACGGAGTCCATAGCTAGACTACGAGCCACTAAAATAAATCTATAATTATTTCTGTAAACAGCTGGGTGCACACTCGAGTGGGGTCAACTTGAGAGAGGGCTAGGGTATGTTCACAGCAGAAGAACCAGTGACGACGAATCTTGATACATTCAGATGATTCAATTTTATTAATATTAATTCATGCCTCCTTGAAGTAGCATTTCTCAAATTCACCTCTATTAATGGCATAGGTGGAACAGAGCAGATCGTACTTTGATAAACCATCAAACGCATCTGCGTCAGTAATAAATAAGCGGTAATCTTACGCAGGACGCTGGAGTGGTCATGAAAATGGAATCCACGTGAAATCACACCAACACTGGTACTGTTTACATGCCCTGCATAGACTAATATATTATAATAGAATGAGAATGCCCTGTGTGGGTAGTGGGTACCACAGAACATATATACTCTCAAGGGGTGGGTACTGTAATAGAGTACATTTTAATATAGGAGAGGTATTGTCATCATTTATTATTAGTGTCATATATTTACGTGGTCCATCACAAATGGCCATCAGTTATTGTCAGTCATGACCATAGAGTAAGTTTTTTTTTTCCCTTGTTATGACGACCCGTGAGGCCGTGACTGTCATTAGTGTCATTTTACGTCCATGCATGTAACCCACTGAGTTGGGAAACATTGATGTAACCTTTTTGCCTTTTAGTCATTACCATTACGTGACATTTGACATGCACACTAGTGGTGCGTTCCGAGTTGGAATGTAATTGATTTGAACCCGTACTGAATTACTCTCTTAGGCTTATGTCTCACTGGGACACCATGGTGGCGCAACCATGGTTGCCCTGCCAGCAAAATATATGCAGCTTTATGGTGGGTATCTCACCATGCCTCCAATCGGATGCGAAACCAACCATATATTTTTTGACAGTGCGACCATGGTTGCGACGCCAATGGTGTACTAGCGAGATAGGGCCCTTAGTGAATCGTCATAGATGACGTCATGACATGCGCCATGCCATCTTGCGATAATTCCGACCATGCCTTCTAACCGCCCGGCCACGACTTTTGACTTAGCGGCAAGCGGCGCGGTAGGCGGCGCGGTAGGCGCGGCAACAGCGCACCTGAGAAAATTTCAGGAAGTTTTTGCAACAAAGTTACTTGTTGTTGTTGCTTTACATATTGCATTAAAACTGTATTCAAAACCAAGCATCAAACACATAAATTCTAGTCAACGGCCAAAATTAATTACAGTACATTTGTGTATCGGCTCCCTAGTGCGACGTAGTGGCATCATTAGCGGCGCGGACGATGAAAGGGGAATTTGTTTCAGCACAGATTTGTTACTGTAGTACCTGGCAATCAATTTCCGCAATAGAGACTCCGATGTGGCTGATAATGAGGAGGATTTAATTTGTTTAATATGGACGAGCGGCTAGTGGATTAAGAATATGAATAATATGACAGGCCTGATGGTCTAGTGGTTAGTGACCCTGACTGCTATGCCGGAGGTCGTGGGTTCGAATCCCACCCAGGACAAATGTTTGTGTGATGAGCACGATCATTTGTTCTGTGTCTGGTTGTAATTTATCTATAATATGTGAGTGGTTGACCAAAAAGGGACCTGGAGGGATTGGAAACCGTTATTTATTTTTTTTGAATTTTTTAATCTGTGGTCTTTTAGCTTTGTTTTGGTCTAACCAGAATATTTTTAGGTGCCGTAGTGTTTTTTTTATGATTTTTTTTGTGAGCCGAGGCAGTTTTGGAAAAATTAGTTTTTGTGATGTCAGACGCACATAAAGACAAGAAACTGACACTAAATAAGTCGCCAATAACGTAGTAACCGTAAACACGTGTTGACACTCACTAACGAAGTCGCATACTGACATAAAACATGCCGCAACTTGTTTCTACACGAAATTTCAAACGCGATTTACTCGAAATCAATTATTTTCCCTTGAGGTCCCTTTTTGGTCAACCACTCACATATGTATGTATTTAGAAATATATAAGTATGTTTATCAGTTGTCTAGTACCCATAACACAAGCTCTGCTTAGCTTGGGACTAGATGGCGTTGTGTGATAGTTGTGGAATATTATTATTATTATTATAAAACAGTGTGCGGTGGACAATATTCATAAAAAAAATCCGTGATAAAAGAATGAGAATATTGTCTGAAGTCTCCTTTTTTTAAATTAAGGGCTGATTTTTCCATCGCCAAATAATTGTAGGAATAATTTTGAATTGTTTACAGTTCTTCCATACAAAAACTCAGACGTCAATTTTATTCGAGCAATAAAAATATCTGTCGATTGAAAAATCAGCCCTTTGTCAAGGTCCGTAAATAAAGTTATTGATCTAACTAACTTACTGTTGACGTCCTGTCATTTACGTCGTTCACGTCCAGACAGCTTAGCGATGTCACTTATTTGAAATCGCCAACGAGTGGCCGGAGACTTAGTCGCTGCGTGTGTATCTAGCATTAGACCTTTACAAACACAGACAAAATGTTAACATCGGGAAAATAAGAAGAATAGAGCCACAATCATAGGCTGCACACGGTTGTTTACCGGACGATGTCAGACAAAGAGTAAAGTAATATTGATGTCAGAGGTCTCAGTTTGTATATTCAATGTAAGGTCCGACCGCGCCGCCAGAGATGTAAACAACAATGACCGCTTGAAATTGAATAAAATCGAAAAACTACGCTATTACGTAGAAGCAAAGAGGGAGCATTTTGAATTAAAATTAAAAAAATATATGATACAAAAAAGGTTACACATGTTACTGAGAATCGTGAGAGTGACACCGACAGTTATTATCAATTTTTTTTTTAATACAATTTTTATTGCTTTTCTTCTGTCTTGGAGATTTTCCCGCTTGTTTTTTTTTAGTTATTAATTTATTTACCGGCAAGGAATTAAATTTAAGGTCAGTCCATTTCTAAATAGGCAGGTTTATCTAGGTTTTCTACGGATTTTTCTAGAGGCAATCTACGGACCTCTACGGATTTTTGAGCGTAGCCCTACGGACTTTTGAAAATTGGATCTGGCAACACTGCATGTAACCTTTTAGTGTTTTCTACTGCTATATGTCACAGCTGTCCTGTCATTCCACTGAGTTGGGAGAACTATGGAGATGGCATATTCTACTATAGAAATAATAGTTATACAAATATCTGTCATATCGACACACACATGTCATAAAGCGTTTTGTTTCTTTTTAACTAATCAAGAGCTGCATATGAAAAGAGAGACGTCAAATGTTTGTCAAGTACTAAATTTGGCAACACTTTTGTGTGACGTCAAAATCATTTCTATGCGTGGTCGTTCGCCATGTTGAGTGCCGGGGTTTTTCCTCTATGTTGCCGAGTTTTGTGGTAGATGTGCTGTCAAACGGTTGATTGCTAGTGTTGGTTAAATAGTCGGATGCTTTGAGTTATTGTCGATTATAATCCATAAGTGTCCATTTAATAGCCTTGCAATGGATGATAACCCTGCTATTATATGATCATATAATATTGACAAAAATTGTATGATCTTCTTGTGTAATAAGGAGGAGTTGTGTGTGTGTTTCGAATTTTTCATTACCTAGTTTTGGTTGTGGTGATTGTTTATACTTTGTCTCAAGCCAAGTTAAACAAAGTATACATTTGCCGATTCGCGATCTCAATGGTTTTTGTATATATTTCGTTAAATATAGTCGAATAGATGACCGCAACTATGTATTTTTTTAGCAATCTATTATTATTTAAATGCCATTAATGTAATAACAAAAGTAATAAATAATAATGGAAGTTCGACCCGAGTATTGAACCTGGGACCCCACACTTAGCAATCGGTCTTGCGACCACTAGACCAACGGGGTAGGAAATAAATAATAATATTTTGTTGCCAGTCACGACATCATAAGTCTCCTGGTCCTGGTTAGTGTGTAAGCTCGTATGAACAATACTCTACACCTGTAGTAAGTAGGTAAATATATTACGAGAATATTGGCCTTCTGCACGCGTAGCATGACGACGTTTTGTCGACGGAAGAATAGACAAAATGACACGTTGCCATGCTTAGACGCGTAGAATGCATACAAATATGTCTACAATCTGTAATTTTGTCTATTCTTCCGTCGACAAAACCCGTTTCTACGGCGGTCATGCTACGCGTGCTGATAATAAATGAAGCTTGAGAAAGGTGACAAGTTACAACGTCTTATAAAACCAAGAAAGATAAAACACCCACAACTTCTAAAATTCTTGTCACTTCAGCTGCATTACATTACGAGGCTAATTCGAAAAATTTAAATAAATAATAGAAAACAAATTCATGTAGCTTAAATAATGTCGATATCAGCTGCGCATGTTGCTCGCAGTTACAACCCTACGAAAGGCGGCCATCTTAACTGCCCGATTTTTGTAGGTATCACGCTAATTTTGTAGGTATGACAAGTCCATAGGTTTTATTAGTCATTGTGTCATTCTGTGAGACACACAGAGTACTTTTTTAGTGAGACAGGAGAGATATCCATAGAGTATAGTAACAAGAGATATCTGTCTCATCTAGGAGTATATCTGTTCTGTGCTCATCTGTCTGTCTGTCTGACAAGCAAGTTTTAGTCACAGACACTTTTTGATAGACTGGTTTTACTTTTAGTATTGTTCTTTCCGTTTGTTGGATTTTGTGTATTTTTGTCTTAAAATGGGTTTAAAGGAAGCTAACATTTATTTAGATAACCAATGGAATACATATTACGCCGGGCAAACCATCAACGGAAGAATAGAATATGTTTTCGATAGTCCTAAAAAAGTTCGAGGTATAGTAACACATACGATTAGCTGTTTTTATTATGGTGTCTGACTCATCCATTAGAATGAGCTCGAAAATAAAACTATATTGATAAAGACATTTAAGTGATCTGAATCGTCCCTTGGACGTATGTAAAAAAGGCTGCCCTGAAATTTGAATGACTTACGAATATTTTATTTCCTAGGTATCCATGTCAAGATTAAAGGAGAAGCGCATACCGAGTGGCATGAAAGTAAAAATGAAGAAAACTCCGAAGGAAAGACAGAATCTACCGACACCATGCACACGGGACATGAGGAATACTTCCAAGTCTCATATTATTTGCTGGGTAGCAGTACAGGTGAATATCAATCAAAACAGTCTAAAACAGTCAAATATTCATAACTTAACAGAACCTAATAATACTATTTAATTGCCAGAAACCCTGACTTAACATTACATTATTAAAATAAGCAAGACGCTGTGTAACTATTATTAACTTTAGACCATTCATTATAGATACACCTATCATTTCTAATTGATGTATCAATTAAGAAAACTATCCAGTTCTATGATTCTACTAAACAGATTACTGAAGTAACATTAAGTCCTCTTTAAACTTCATTTAAATGAGTGGAAATGTCAATAATCACCTTCACAAAGATGACTAATTTTATTTTTATAACTTCTGATATCAAGCAGTTTGTTTACATATGTAAATAAGATAACAAGATTCTGTAAATGGGATTGCCTTGTATTCATAATGCAACAGAATCAGAACCTTGTCAAAATATGATACAGTCATTGTATTATTATAAACTCATATTATATTACACTAAACAAATGACTGTCATTTTGAACAGGTATTTATTGATATTTTTCCTGCATTTCTTATTAAACAATGCCTTAATCATCAGCATGAATAATGCAATACACTACCTACACAAAACAACTTAGTAGTTTTTAAGAATTATTTTATGATTGTGTAGACTACTCCAATCTTGATGAACACATTTAGGTAGATAGAATATTTACATAACATAACATCAAGCCTGTATACCCCGAAGGGTTAGGCAGAAGTGACAGACAGAAGAGAAGACACTCACGTTTCTCCAGTTAGTTATATTTAAGTTCCATGTAAGAGAGGGCCAGCATTTAGATAGAATATGCCCATATTTGCCATGGGAATATTCGGGTTAGTAATAGTATCCTATGTCTTAATCCAGGTCATGGTCTACCCATGTGCCAAATTACATCCAAATCTGTTCAGTTGTATTAGCATGAAAGTGTAATAAACATACAAAAATAAAATCTTTTCTCCTTACAATATTAGTTTCGATTAACACATAGTTAATATGATGTAGTTGTCCTAGGTAGGATGTTAGTGAAACAGGAAACTGCTGGCAAAAGCTAGTAAAGATAACATTTTCTTGCTATTAGTCACAAACAGCATTTGTTACAGACAGGCATTATCTGTCTTGTTTATCAATTAGTGGGTCAATTATTAATATTGGCTACTTTATATCTTGGTGGTCTTGACCTTTCAAAGACACTACTGGGTAAACACATAAAATGGCAATCAACCACAATGCCTTTCATTTTGACAGTTAAACCATGTTCATTGCGTTATTTACGTTGTTAAGCAGACACATTTTTCAAACCTATGAAGCAATGGATTAGTAATTTCCTTCAAAACTGTCAGAATGTGATTGAAAGTGTGTTAAGAAATTAGGATGCTGGTCTTTTATATTAATTTAAAATTCTTTTTTTAGGAAACGAAATAGAAATCCCATCTGGTAAACAAGTGTACAACTTCACTTGTGCCTTGCCTCCCGTGCTACCCTCGTCCTTTGAGGGTCAATATGGATATGTCAGGTATACCGTGAAGGTTACTCTGGACAGGCCATGGAAATTCGACCAAGAAACAAAGATGGCTTTCACTGTGATCAATGCATTTGATTTGAATCTCAATACTTCATATAAGGTGAGAATTTAGGTTCTATTGGAATATCTACTTTGTATTTCAATCAATAATAATATCTATTTAGTATTTTTGCTGTATGTTATGTTTTGTTGCAATGGTGGCGCAGTAGTAACGGCCGCGACTTACTTACGAGTTGTAGGTAGTAAGTTCGAACCCAGAAAGGCGCTTTACATTGAGAAAGGAGGCTTGTGTCCCAGCAGTGGGAATGTTGTATGCTGATTGATTATTATTTTCAACTATGAAACTTTCAAACTGCCTGATTATTATCCAGGAACCAATTCACATTCAACTGGAGAAGACATTCTGTTGCTTCTGTTGCGCGTCGCCTCCGCTATGCGTTGACGTCCAAGCCCCCGTGTCGGGCTATGTTCCTGGTCAAAAGATACCGATACGAGTGGAAGTTGATAACAAAAGCAATGTGCAGTTGCATCTTGTCAAGATCTTCTTGAGGAAGGTAAGAAAGCATTCAATCAAAATATGTCTTGTTTAAAGTTGGTAGAAGAGACTAATGTCGTGATAATTGTCAGGGGCGGGGTATTCGAGCAGTCAGGCTCAAAGAGGTGGCACGCAGTATGAGCGCCTTAATCCACGACCGTACGTCCCCACGTGCGGTCGTGGCATCGGCCGTATTTGGTGATGGGGCCGCTATGCATGTATGCAAGCTGATAACAGGCGGGGGTGCGGCGAATGAAAAAAAGGTGCGGGGTATTATGTCGCATTGTAGGCGTCATTGTTCCAGTGCGAGATAAAAGAGCAATGCAGGACGAAAAGCACCATCTCTTTTCCACCAACACTTTCATAATATATTGCACCGGACAGACACCTATTCAATCAGTCAATTGAAATACACCTCTATAAAAATCAAATAATTGGAAAAGTAATGCATTTATAAATTAACTAGCTGTTGCCCGGGACTTCGTCTGCAATCCAGGATGAAAAGAGCCTACTCGTATGTCGTTCTCCAGGCCATCGCCTACCCATGTGCCAAATTTCATCCAAATCCGTTCAGCCGTTTTAGCTTGAAAGCGCAACAATCAAACAAACTCACTTTCGAATTTATAATATTAGGAATAGGATTTTCAAGTTTAATTTAATGAATTGTGTTGAGCAAATGATGAATGGAACTCAGTGTTTTTATTAATCTAACAATAATAAAAAAACAAGGCTGATGTTAACACCAATTTACAATAGTTAACTTAATTGAGTTCTCATGCTCATGCTCTTGTGGTCATGAAACTTGATTATATCGTAATGCAGACTGTCCTTGATACCTTGTTAGACGAAAATTTAGTTCATTGTTTTATTGTTTAAAATGACGATATTTTTTTATGCTGAATCTTGAATGAGTTAAAAGAAGTCACAAGAACAGATAATTAGAACCTTTTTAACAAGGACATGTGCAGGATAAACAATGAGTTTCCTTGCATCTGGGATGTCACTTGTTTGCGGGTTACTTCAATCAAAATGACCCGAAACTACCACTTTTATCTAAACTATATCTAGCTAGTACTTTGCATTTGATATCCCAATTCTTGAGAAAGGTTATAGGCTATTTAACACCACGCAACGACCCTTAGGTAGGAGCTGAGTAAAAAAAACAGTGGCACTCCGGGAGTGCCGACAGAAGTGAAAACAAAACACAAACAGAATACTTTGCCATCATTCACTGACATATCGGATATACATTAAAACCGAGTACATCTCGAGGACAGCCGAACACATCCGAAGCGGTGTCGGTTATACATTTTCGCCGCGCCGTAGAAAGAGAGGGGGATACTCCTACGCCGCGCCGGCTGTCTACTCTCCATCCGTCTTACGAATTTTCGATCAGGGTCACGTGTCCTGACGCGAGTTTAACATTTTTTACCCATTGCAAAAAAAGTGTACAACTCCGCTAAAGAAGTTTTCACTTCAATAATAAAAGTCAGAAGAACGCTAAGCGAGAAAGAGACCGTGGGCCCTGGCACAGGCAACTGAAGGAACGCGGCGCGGGTGGGTTTTTGTCCGTAAAATTCTGACACGCTCTCTCGCTCCGCCCAGAGCGGGAGAAGTTATTTGACAATTTCCCAAAAAAAAAAAAGTAATAGAGCGGGCGGACAATACGACGGGACGCGGTGGGTCGGCGGAACAAGCAATGTCACGCCGACGAAGTCGCCGACAGAAGCTAGTGTTATAATAATTGACGTGTAATAATTTAATTAAAATTATTTTAGGTGGTGACGTATAGGGCCACAACGCCATCAAACCAAACAAAGAAAGTAAAAGACATAGTTTTAACCATTCAAGAAGGGCCGGCCCCCGCGGGCACCACAAAAAGCTGGGAGTTGACGATGGAAGTACCGCCGATACCGCCATCCGATCTCGTCAATTGTAACCTTATCGATTTGGATTACGACTTCAAGGTAAGTAAGACCGATTGTATTACTATAGGTAATAACGTCTGGTTGGTGCAATTATGCATTAGCTTTCAGGGTCGATATAACTACAGGCTATAGAGAAACTTCCTTTATAGCTCTGTATGACCTAAACCCGCACTTAAGTCACGCTTTTCTGTGACTTAATTAGTCCATTATTACACAGAAATGCGTGACTTAAGTGCGGGTTTATGTCTCACGAGCTGTATAATAGTATACAATACGTGTGACTTAAAAAGTCTATTAATGCATGGCGTTTAGCATCCTTGCTACGCGGTGGACTACTTAAGTCACACGTATCGTAATGTACTATTATTATAGAGGTGCTTGTTCAGCGTAAATTACCAAACTCTTGTCAGTTTACGCGAGTTCAATGGTTGTTTAAATTCCTGATTCATTCACATAATATGCATTGTGATTGTTTGCGGCGAAAGTAGCAAGCGGAGTATCCGTATGCCAATATGAATTGAAAACAAAAGTACAGACGCCAGCACATCAACCTACACCTAACTGTCAAATTTTCCCAATCAACATGGAACCTTATGCTTTAGCGATAAAGTTGAAAATCTATTACAGAAATCTGACAGATTGTAGTAGGTTGATGTGCTGGCGTCTGTACATCAATCACGCAATCAAAAGTGAACTTTAAAAACATGTTCACGAGGTTCAATTTACAATGACAATCAAAGGTCGTAAACCGTCAAACAATATTATAATTCAAATGCAATGGAAAGTGAATAAGTGTAAAGTAATTAACATCTAGCACTGGTGGCCCAATGTTAACGGCTGCGGCTTACGATTTGTGGGTTGTTTACTTTGGTGTGAATCTTCATCACCATTGCTCTCAAAACGGTGAAAGAAACCTATCCTAGAACCAAATACAGAACCTCCTTTTTTGAAGTCGGTTAAACATTCGAAGACATGCGACATGTACCAACCCGAACTGGGCCCGCGTGGTGGATTACGGCCCACTCCCTCTCACCTAGAGGAGGCCTGTGTCCTAGCAGTGGGAATATTATAGACTGATTATTATGCAATTAACATCTCCAGTCAATATGAACTTTGCATTCTAACAGATGCATGTCTGTCATTAGGTACATGGAAAATAGGATAATAAATTCAATGCAGACCAGTTAATTATATGGTTCAAGGATGTAATTTGTGTTGTAGTTTCCAAGGTAACTTCGTTATGTAATACAGGTCGGCTTATCTTGCGGTGTTTTTTGTGAATGATCTCATGATGATGTCATACTTGAACCCAAACAAAAATTCACACGGAACATATGTATACCTACATACATAGAACAGACAGATAGTTATTGGTAGAATTAGATATGGTTATGAAAACCTGCAACAGAAATAATGAATCCATTTTATTCTATTTTTCTTCATTGAAACCTGGAATATCTGGCTCTAATATGTAATGCTACTATTTCTTTTAATAATGCAGTGTACATGTATAGACGGACTACTTTACCAATTTGGAATAACTATCAATTAGTATGGGCTGGCACACTTTCACTAACCAGCTAGTCTTTTATTATTCGGCACAGTATCGTATCAAGCGCGTTTCAGGGGGCCTAATCTCTTAAGTCCGTCAAGACGGGCCCGCCCGAAAGCATCTACAATACCTCGAAATTAACATTACTCTCGATTAATTAACTTTTTAGGAAGGGTAAAAACACATCGGGAGTAAGGACAACTGTCAAATCGTGTTGTCATATTATTCGTTCTTAGGTTGGGCCCCGAACTAGTCTTATGTCCTTACTTCCGTAGGTTATACGGAGTAGAAAACACCCGTAATAACAACAACCGAAACTACGGATTTTGTGCTTTGAGAGCAGACCCTCTGATCTGGAGTGTTACTTTCTAGGTAGTGTGTATAGAACAATACAGGGTTACTTGTAATTCGACATAAGTATATCCGTCAGGAGCTGATAGGGGGACAAAATGCAAAAAATTGAACCCACCATGTGTATGGCCGAAATTCGATAGTTTTCGAGGTATTTGATGAATTTTAAGGGATTTTCGATTTTATAATTCAAAATACAAAAAAACTACATATTGAATGGATACCGTTAAAGTAACCCTGTATACCTGAACACATTTAAAACTAATAATATACTATAACTGTCATGCATGAACAGTTTACCTCCTAGCGACTTTAAAGTGTTATTAATTCATGGTAATCAGTGATTAGTGAACACTGCTGTGCTACATTACTTAAGTTTTAAGTTATTAGTGTTTTTTCGTTTGTAATATTGCATAATGAAGCAAACTCAAACCCAAAGCATTAATTTTAAATAAACCAATTACAGGCACTTTTGAATTATTGTCAGTCAGAAAAATGAAGCCCATTCCAAAGCGTAGTAACTAGTAAGTTCCTATAGAGAGGAACGGGTAAGAAACTCTAGCCTACCCTATGTAATGTGAGTCACTATAAATTATTTTTTTCTTTATCCCACAGGTAGAGTGTGTAGTCTCCGGCATGCATATGAACATGAGCGGCAAGAAGTATATTGCCATTGGCACGGTACCATTGGTGGGAATGGTCGGACAAGTGGCGCCATCTGCACCGGTGCCGGAAAATATAGGAAACGGGGAATCGGGACCCTACTCCCCTAGCCAGCCGGCTGTACTTCCCGTTAGTCCGGGACAACCCATGGTAAGTAGATAATGCGTTTCTTGAACCTTGAATTAGTGGATTGGTAATTATCATTGATCCAAATGACTGTTATCATCATGGATGTGGTGAACTAAATCGCCAGTTCATAGGATTCGATTTTTCTGACCACACTGCATATTTGTAATAGTATAGTAGTCAACATACCCTATTGTAAGCTAAGACGAACTTTTTATGTATTTCAGGCGCCTTCAGCCCCGGGCGGTGAAGCATCCCCTGGAGGTTGGGTGATGCCGGGAGCGGCACCCGTGCAGCCGTACCAGACATTATACCCGACTTTGAGTGAGTTGAACAATAACAGTTTTTGTACTAGATTCAGTAAAAAATATCAAATGCCTGAACATGCTAGTGACCAAAGCAATGATTAGGATAATTTCATTAGCCATAGTGTTGATATTATTATTCTTGTCTCAGTGGTGTGTGATAGCTTTCAGTGCCGATTACTTTATAATCTTCCAACTTTCGCTAACATGTTCAGTCGATTCTTGCTATAGACCGACCGCTTAACTGAGACGTTGTCTGAGGTAGCTGCAAGGTGCGGGAGGGGTGATAGTTGTCACAAGTGACGAATCACTGAGCTATCATCTTCATCACACCCCTCCCGCACCGCGCTGCTACCTCAGGCAACGTCTCAGTTAAGCGGTCGGCCTATAGACCTTAGTCTAGCAAGAATCGACTAAATATGTTAGCGATTGGCAGGCTAAACAAAAAAAAAATGGTATTCGTCTTAACAAATACAACTTTTTTTGTTTGGCGCCTACATAACCGATTCCTAACCTATCAGAATTTGACCTTGTCCTTTCAATTTTTAGCTACGCCAGTTTACAAAGAATCTCCATACTCAGCGCGCACGATTCAAGACAGAGGCGAGTCCAACCACATGATGATCCGAGGCCCGAACTTTGCTCCATTTTATCCTACTTACGCTGCCGTCCAGCCTCCTCCATTACCTCAGTAGATCTGTATACGTTATAACGAACAGAGCTTAGCATTTTGTAAACGTATTTAAAATTTAAGCCACATTTACAAATATTTATAATATATTCTCTAGATTAGGCCTACCGCCTTTTGGCAATGTCGCACTAGTTAGGTTGTGATACTAACATTGATACTATTTGAATCTGTACTACTAATGTATGTGCTGTATTTGTTAAGCTATAAATGTGCACAGCTCGACAATTGTATCTCACGAAATACGTCGTCTTGAAATCTCAATAGATATCTCGAAGAAACTCAATTTTAAGTTGGGCATAATAGTAGGATCACTAGTTTCACGGTGTAAAATCAGTCAATTTGCTGTGGCAGACTCCATAGATCTAGAGTCCCTATCATAGATATTTTACCTCTGACCAGCCTTTTTAGACCTTATAGTTACGAGAATAAAGATCACTCACTGATTTTGACAGGCTGAGTGGTAGCAACCCAATCGCAACCTTATCTCAACAGAAATAAAGATCACTTTGCTTTAGACAGTGATTCCAAATCTAGAGGTAAAATACCTGTGAAAGGACAATAGGGTGGTTACACTTTGCATTTAACATGACATGTTGCTAAGCTAGGTACGTTTATTGCGAGGGCTATTGCTTTATAACAAGTCTTTAATGCTCGATATTATGAATTGGTAGTTAGAAAAAGTATGTAGAATTTCCAATTATTTATTTGTGTCCTAAGAGATTTATAAATTGGAATGTTTTTTGAACTGAGATAACAAAGAAAATAAAATGTTGATGTTGTATTTAGTGTCTTCGCACAATTTAAACATTTTTGTTTTGATTCTGTATAAGTATTACAAGGAATTACCTTGTTGGGTAAAATTTCTTAAATAGAAGTAAGTAACTAGAATGATTGATTTTTAATACAATATTGAATGGTTTTAAATGGCAGCTTCATTGTGACCAATATCTAGCTATTATAGAGCTTCTCTGTAGTGTGTAATGTTGTGTAGATGGTAATTTTGTTTATAAAAGCTTTAAAAGACCGTGCCAACGTTACTGGACAATATTTTGCGTACCTAACCACTGTGCCACTACCATTGTAATGCAATATTGTCGATGGGCACATTTTAAAGTATTGTTTTTTAATCTCGTTTTATTTTCAAAGTTTATTTATGTAAATATTAAGCTACATAAATAATAATTATAAAATGCTATTTATCTGTAACTTGAAAGTCATCTTTTCTATTGGAATAATGAAACAGATTCAAGGCGTTTGTAATAATTTTAGATACTGAATGATTTTATGTTTTTTACAAATAAAACTGCATTATACTTATGACATTCTTTATTGATTTTCCTTCACAAACAAAAAAAAAGTGTAAAAACCATCTAAGACAGTTCATTATTAACATAATAAATAGAAATACATATAACAGACTAATTTAGTCAAAGAAACCTTTCCGCAATATTTACTTCAGCTTAAAATTCTTTAAAACCGTCTTGAATTTCAATGTTGAAATTTGATTGGCATCCCATTGATAACAATTACTATACTAGGACTTAATTCGCGGCAGTAAAATGACAGCTTATGTGTTTACCACTTTTTAACGAAATTTAAATAGTGATGTGACAAAAGTATCGATTCATTCAATTCAATATCGATCAATGTTCAATTGATTTTATAAAAGAGGATTGTAATTTTTGGTCAGGGCTGTACCTTGTGTTTTTCAAGGTGTGACGAGCCTCTGAAAGCAATTTGATAAAACCATATTTACAAAATTAACAAACTACGAGTATTATTACATATAAACTCAATTAAGTAGGCTTTTCTCAAAGACTAGTTATCTGAACGTTAGGTCTTAGTCTAGGGTACCTGGATGCACTAAATATACTAATAAATTATGGCTATATAGCCCACTTAATTGAGATTGCATAGTTTGAACGATTTCTGTGCAAAGTCACTATTCAAGCACAGTTTTGATGTGAACTAGTACTATAAATAACTGACGATGCTAGAACCAGAGTGATCTAAGTGACATTTTTGGCAAAAATGGTTTTTTTACACAATTGCATGGAAAAATCATAATTCTTTCATGCCATTGTGTAAAAAAACCATTTTTGCCAAAAATGTCACTTAGATCACTCTGGTTCTAGCATCGTCAACTATCCTATATATGAATGAAACTACAATGTATATTTTATCCAATCAATACAAAGAATATTATAATGTTTACGGTTAAACCAAAATTGGTCAATTGCGTTCCAATCACATCACTAATAGAGATAGTGTGGCAACATAATTTAACTAAATGAAAGTAAGAAGTGTCATTTTACTGCAGCTAATTAAAAGCCAGACTGAAGAAATACGTATAAATAAGAAGATTCAAAAGGTACCTACCTCAAGGAATGTTTGGAGCATGTATACACAGAAAACAAAAGAATTTCGTTGACAGTGTTTCACTGCATTTTGAAAGGAAGAAAGCATAATATTATACAGCTAATTTTACAATTTGTACATACATGTAACAGTAATCAAATTAAGGTTATGTATTGATAGATATCAATCATTAGTAGTCCATAAAAATATTTGATTTCTTATATTGCTATGTCAATATGCCATGAAAAGATTGAGAGCATTGGATGAGAAGGAAAAACAATATAGCCCGGTTAACATTGATATTGTTTGTCTAACATTTAGATCTGACACTGTTTGATATCGTCAATGATAATGAAGTTAAATATGACCATCGTGAATTTCCCTATAACGAAAACAAACCATTACTAGAATTACTGCATGTGTCGCCTAATAATTATATTCTGAGTTTCTGACTTAGGCCCTTTGTACACACACGTTTTTCTTTCCGTGAAAAACTAAGGTTTATTCGCCGTGTGTAGGCATGGTCGTCAGTGTTGTATGGATCACTATGGAAGCTTGTTGACAGACGTTTTTTCTACGGCGCGGTATATACGTCGTACCGTAAAGAAACCGTGACATGTACAAAGGGCCTAACTGGCTTAACATTTCGTTTTTTTATTACAATGTTAAATGAAAATGAGTTTAAATTTCTACGAAGCGAACTGAGTTGGTATTCGTTCGCGTACCCAAATTTTTGGTAAGTCGCGATTTGCTAATACACCTAGAAACGAGAAAACAAGTCTTGTCATTACATACTCAAATAAAACTGGATTTTTATGAATGATTTTAAAAATATCTCTACAATATTTTAATGATTTTAGGTCGTAATAAAATAGTCCCTTACAATTCTGCCACTGTAGGAATTATAATTAACTTACGATTTCATGAGGTGTTTTTTCAACATAGCTTTTCTACAAAATTTTATACATAATTATCCATCCTTCTTCCCTCTTAAATTTGCGTCCTCCAAGCCTTCAAAATTCGATCAGAGCCACCTTGATTCTCCCTTTAGACGTTATTGTCTACTCGTTTCTAATTGTTACATAGTAACGCGTGTAGTAATAGGGGATAGCAACAAGTTTATAGCAATGTCGATTTGGTGCATACGTGTCTAATGGAGTTACATTTAACATTTATGACCAATTTGCTCATAGAGCTTGCATTATTTTAATTAACCCTTGTAGTAATATCGGTTTTATTTCAACATCCTATAAAAATACTATCCCTGTAATGGAACGGTTACATTTTACCTTAGGCAACGAAACTTGTCGCTCAAGTATGCTCCGCGCGTGACACAATTTCTAAGTTTGAGTTTTCACTCTTCAATACGGTCGATGGGCGAAGACTAACAAAGTCGCGGTCGGATTCCGCCGCCGGCGCAACCGATTCAACCCCGCGATCGTAACGCACCGCGGGGAACCCTCCCTCTCTACACCCGAGCCGAGGTCGTCGTGGTCAGGCGTGCGGTGCGCGTCCGGCGTCTGTCGTCAGTACCGTGGATGTCACCCCGGCGGGTGTGTCGGCAGTGCGCGGCCCCGCGGCGGTCCGCCCGGCACTCTCAGTACTGGCTGCAGCGCGCTCGGAACCCGCCCTGGTACGTGGAGTCCTGCGACAGGAGCCCGTCGGGCTGCGACGGGCAGTCGGGCGCCGCCGACTCCTGGCTGAAGTCGGGCTGCGACGCGCCCTGCGACAGCGATAGCGGCGGCTGCTGTGACAGCGGCTCCTGCGACAGACGCGGCGGCCGTCTGCGACCGCTGCGCGCGGCTGGCGGGGCACGCGCCATGCCGCGCTGCGCCGCAAAGGCGGCCGCTGGCACGGGCGCGTGCAGCAGGGCGGCGCGCTCGGGGCCCACGTAGGCTAGCGGGTCGCGCAGGGGCCGCGCGCGGTCGTACACGGAGCCCGGCACCATCGCCTCGCGCGCGTCGAACATCGACGTCGACATGAAGTGGGATCCCGGATTTTGTGCATTCACAAGCTTCTTTGGTTTCGCAAATTGGATAGCAGATTCCTTCAGATTAGAAAGTGGACCCTCGGTAAGCACACGGCGCTCCTTGTAGAACGCTAGCAAGTGGTTCCACAGTGGCTGTTTGCTCAATACCTTGGGGTTGCCGACCACTATAAGACCGTACTTGGCGCGTGTCAGAGCCACATTTAGACGACGAGGATCGCTCAAGAATCCGATTCCTTGGTGTTCATTAGAACGAACGCAGGACATGATGATAATGTCCTTTTCTCTTCCTTGGAACGCGTCCACACTGGCCACTTCTATCTCTTGGTAAAGTTTAGCGTGCAAGCTACCTTGATACTGCATGTGCTGCACGAGGTAGGATCGCTGGCCCTCGTAAGGTGTGATGATGCCAATCTGTTCGGGACGTACGCCCGCTTTCAAAAACCTTGTTGTAAGTTTTTCAACATTAGCAGCTTCGGTTCTGTTCAAGTAAGATGTTCCAGATCCAGCAATTTCCTCTTGTCCTTGCGTTACATAGAAGAACATTGGGCGGTCTGGTCTAGGCCACGGGAAGTCGATTTTATGCAAACGACGTTCCTCAGCACTTACTCCGTTTTGAAGAGAGCCTTCATAGAAGAAATCAGAGGGGAAACGCGACAGTTCTGGATGCATCCTGTATTGGACTTCAAGACGGAATGGACGGATACCGAGGACGACTAGACGTTCGAAAAGACTCTGGCTGAGGCCCGCCTTAGCCGCCTTCTTGCACATGACGACGGGGCCGAGCTGGCAGTGGTCGCCCACGAGGATGAGCTGGCGCGCGCCCAGCACCACGGGCACCATGCACTCGGGCTCCGTGGACTGCATGCCCTCGTCGATGAGGATGGACTGGAAGCGCATGCGCGCCACGCGCGGGTCGCCGGCGCCCACGCACGTGGTGCACACGACGTCGGCCGCGTCCAGCAGGCGGCGCTCGGCGGCGCGGCGCAGCGCGCGGTAGCGGCGCTCGTCCGCCGCCGACAGCTCGCCCGCCTCCTCCTTCAGCCTCGTCAACTTCCTGAGCTCGCTGTCTGCGGAACCCAGCGCCCTAGCTTGCTCGTGGAGTGCCAGAAACGACACTGAGGACTCCATAGCTTCTCGCGACTTGGCGCAAAGTCGGACGACCTTAAGACCGGTTCTATGGATCTTTTCCGTTAGCTGGTCGACGGCGGTGTTGGACGGAGCGCATACGAGTACAGGGCCGCTGTTCTGTCTCACCAGTTGGTACACGATCGTAGCCGATGTCACAGTTTTGCCTGTTCCTGGCGGCCCTTGGATTAGAGAAAGGGGACGCTGTAAGGCATGTTTAACTGCATACACCTGTAAAAAAGTAACGAAATACTGTTAAAGAACTAAACACATAATTAATAACCTGTTCCATTTAGAAGTCGGTTAAATATTAGAGTACACTGAAATATAATGTGATATTTACCTGAGAACGATTGAGGTCAGGCAAGTTGGGAGCACTGAAGTGCTTCGGCAGATGAACGCGGAACAAAACCTCTTCAACTTCATGCCCCAAGAGGCGGCGGTAAATGTAGCCGGACACCGACGAGTCGTCTACCGCAAACTTGCGCAGGGCTAGTTGCATCCTAGAACGGATAAGAAAAGAATATAAAAGTAAAACATAAGCACTACGAAAACTTTCACTTATTTTAAGAGTTTGAGAAATAGCAAAATGAGTTCTCGCTTGCAATCTTAAAAAAAAACAAATACGTTATTATGAATTTTAAAAATACTTTACCACCGACTACAATGCAATGTGTGAAATGAATTACGGCGAGTGACCTATTATTTCAATATTTAAACTATATTCACCCACCTGTCAAAAGAAGTACTCTTCCAGATGAAATCAACCACAAAGTTCGAGGTGCAGTCCAGAGGTGCGCCGGCGCCGCTCTTGAGCTCGAGCCCGACGTCATCGCCGTAGTTGTCGGGCACTTTGATCACGTGGCCCACGCCCGACCAGGCTTTATGCAGCTCTCCTACATATCTGTAATAGTAACAGTCATAATACTGAATTATCTGGTGTAATATAGAGAGAAGGAAGCTCAGTGTGACATAAACGTAGAACGAAAATGCAATAAATTTAAATGCAAGTCATTTGTTGCGATTGGCTGTTGATAATTCAGCCAATCACAGCAGGCGCGCAATGTTCTATGCAGTTTGCTTTCCGCACTTAATCCTTCAGGTGGAATATTGTGCGTGGGCCATGGCGGCCGTCGGTGGTTATTTCAACCAGCCCTGCAGATTAACACTGCAGTTAAAGATAATTCTACTATAGGATAATTTATTCAGGAGTCCATAAATATAAAAAAAAAATCACCTCAATCTCAGCTCATCTCCATGCATCAGTTTCATATCGCTATCAGTTTTTGCGAGCGTGAAATACGCGATGGTCTTCTTATTGAGCCCAACATCCCAACGGACCTCAATGCCTTCTTGAGTTTGAGACTCCTTTAGCCTCTTGTCGTAGTCCGCTTCTAGTTTCACGAGAGGACCAAAGATGTTCTGGTATTGGTAGCCATCTTCGTATCTGAAAAAGGAACAATACTTTAAATAATGCTGAGTTGACTTCCGCAAGCGATTCTTACTTGGAAAACTTGCGGATTGAAATCCGCTGGCTGCGATTGTTTACATGGTAAGAATTGCTTGCGGAAGTAAACTTCTGCAACTTTTGTTGCTAATCTTAACTTCGCTTAACACCCTTAGGCCCTTTGTACACACACGTTTTTCTTGCCGTGAAAAACTATGGCACGGTCGTCAGTGTTGTATGGATCGAGGTTGTTGACAGACACATTTTTTTCTAGTGCGGCTTATACACCGTACCGTGTACAAAGGTCCTTAAGTTTCTTATGGAGACAGAGCCCGTGTCAAATATGCCACGCGACACCCCTTTTGGTCACTGCCGATATAAATTTTAAAGAGTTTCCCAGGACTCTGACCACCTGATTTGGCCACACCATCATCATTCTCTTGCCCTTATTGCAATTTATTTATGATAAGGTAACCAGCCACAAATGATTGTAATTTGGTAACACACTAGCAGCTCACCTCCATTATCTGATGCATGGGTATCAAATAGCTGGGAGATAGTTTTGTTCTGGGTTAGGTAATGTAAACAACATTTAAACACATTATTTATAGCACTACTAACATGAGATTGTCAGTAACACCGAGGCGTTGCTGACCTTCCTTGAGGAGCTGGGATGAATCGAATAACCGATTTTCCCAACCGCACCGAAAATACGCACGTTGACGTGGAGCTGCGGACACCAGCACGTATTACTTATTACCTAGCTTTACTAACCTCAAGAGCACTTGATGAGGTTCTTCATCCACGCCTGGTTTCTCCAGATCCTGGAAAGTAGCATCCACATTGTCGCGCCACAGTTCTTCAAGGCGTCCAATTTGCTGTGGAGTCACCTAGAAGAAACAACTATATGTTTATATCTATTTATAGCAACAAAGAAAAGAGTAATATCTTGTATTAGCTTTTGCCCGCGGTTTCGCCCGCGTGGTTGTCGAAAAAATTACCCTATGTGTTAATCCAGGTTATAACCTATCTGTGTGCCAACTTTCATCCAATTTAGTTTTGTGCCAATCCGGAATATACGTCCAGACAAAGGAACCAAAAAAAAATTTCGGCATCAGACTCGCCACACCTCGTAGCAATTACTTTTTTCAAAAATATTCAATGTGCAGTATTGATTTTGTTACTATTTTATTATACATATGTATAGGAGATGAGTATATTTCCAGTATTCAATAAAAGTATTTTGGGCATTGTGGTTACCAGTGCAGGAGTTGACCTAACATAAAATTTTTTTTGGTTCTGCATAATGTTCAAATTTTCATTGTTTTATGATGAAAGCTGTGCCAAATCATTTATTGCATGTTAATGTACTGATAAATGCTAGACTGCCATTGTATCTTGTGGCCACATGCACAACTGCTGTGCAGGGGTCTAGGGTTTGGGCACCAAATTGACCAGTGTTAATGGTTCTTCTACATATTAGGAAATTCTCTGTACCAGCCACACACATTTGTGCCTATTTATTAAAGGCAATAAGCTCACACAGATTTACAACAGACAACTATAGAAAAATGTTTACCCCTTCAAGGGTATAATTATAAACTAGCTGACCTGGCGAACTTCGTACCGCCATCGAAATCAATGAGTCCGTTCTCGAGATATCATCAAAAAAGCCGTTGCATACGTGTTTGAGAAAATGAATTATGTTCATTTTTTTTTCGTGAATTTTTACCGTGTTTTAATAGTTATTCTGCTATTCTAATGGATTTCAATGAAATTTGGCATTCAGGTGGACCAGGACCTGGGTTAGGATATAAGATACTTTTCATCTCGGTAGTATGTTCCCAAGGGATAAATTTCAAGCTCTATGCAGGCAAAAACTGTTTATTTATATTTTATTTCGATATCAAAATATTTTATTTAACATAAACCTACATGGACACTTATAAAACGTCAGAAGCTAGGTGCACAGTTCCAATTGGTTGTTTCCTATGGAGAATTGGATGGAGGTTGTTTCCTATGTTTTCTATGGCCAGGGAAGTAAAGGACCACTCAATACGCATACTCTCAGACAGCATGGCTGTTCTGCAAGCGCTGAACAGTTATACAGCTGACTCTGGGCTAATATACGAGTGTCACCAACGCCTCAACCAGGTGGGTAAACTCAATAAAATAACCATTCAATGGAGCAAAGGACACAGCGGTTCGCTGGGCAACGATGCAGCCGACGAGCTTGCCAGAAGGGGGTCGAGCATGGCACCAGTGGGACTTGAGCCCATCACGCCACTCCCCTTCGGGTATACACGTACTCTGGTAAGGAAACGTACCAGAGAACAACATGAAAAACTTTGGACGGACCTAAGTGAATCCAGGCAAGCTAGGGAAGCGCTTCCCACATTGGATGGCCGCCTCACGAAACAGGTTCTCCGTCTAACCAAACAAAAGCTGCGCATAGTTACTGCAGCTTTAACTGGCCACGGGTCATTTGAAAAAGGCGTTGCTGGCCTTCCTTGAGGAGCTGGGGTGGATCGAATAATCGATTTTCCCACCCGTACGCAAAATACGCGCATTGACGTGGAGTTGCGGATACCAGCCCGTATTACCTATTCCTATGGAGAAGAACCGGCAAGAAACTCCACAGTTACTCTTTTAAAAATAATTAGCTTTTACAACGTTATGAAAGAAGATGGGCTTACCTGGCGAGCTCTCATCTGCTCAGCTTCAGAAGGTACTTTCACCAGCCAAGATAGAAAGGCACGGTCAGCTGCAAAATATAAAACATTTTTGTTACAAAAACTCAATGAATATTCATTACCTACTTGATTACAAGCATAGTGTTACATCATGCATGGCTCATGAGTTCTAATATAATTGGTTATGATTGAAGTGACCATAAGGAAACATGTACATTAAAATGTTATTTTGAGATTATCAGAAATCAAGCTATTTAACTCAGTCTTTGCACTAGTTAGAGACAATTTTATGTATGGTAAAATAAGCCAAAACCTACATATCAAAGGTTTCCACTGTTCTTGATCCCAGTTCATGTCCTTCAAGGAGCTTTGAGCTGCACAAGGTTGGCTGAAAAAACACCATAGATAACAATCTTAGAGTAATATTTTAACATCATTATTTTTATAGGAAAAACCAATTTTTTTCTTTAGAATTAATAATTTTGTCAATTTGCCAGCATTAGGTAAATCTCAAATTTTGCACAAACATAAATAACATCACAAAATATTATGCAAGATGTTATATCATAACACCACATAATTGAATACTTAAAGCTGTTATCTATTACAGATGTTTATATAAATACAAATTAGTAGTTCTCTTACCGGCAAAGCAGCACAACAACAGAGTCCGCCTTAGCTGGTATAAAGCCAAGAACAAACACATTCCTCGCACCGCATGAGTAGCATTCCAGCAACGTCTCCCCGAGTGGCCCGTCTCTATGCAATGCGGCTTCCTTGTGCTTGGCACGTACCAAGTGGTTGATGATATGTGAGCCTGAGGTATTTCCACGCCCATTGCAGAACCTATAATAGATATTTTGCTCTATTATAACTTTTCTATGACTTCTCCATAAGCACCTGAAAATTAGCTTTTAGCCTAAAGGTAAGTATTTTGAGTGGCAGCATTTGAATGATATCCTTACCATTGATGTTAGTCATCACTAGTAGCAGTTTATCGAGTTAAGTTTTGTAACCATTTTATATCTTGTGGCACATTCAATGCGAAACAAGGTTATCTGACAGAATCAGAATTATATAATTGTAGTGCAAGTGCAAACAGATGATCGTTTGATTTGAATCAAACAAATGAATGTTTAGTTATGTGAATGTTTAGTTCTTAGTCTTATGTTGGAATGTGTACTTTTCGAAGTTACTGGTGTAATGCAAATCATACATATTGTGATGCAAATTAAACTTGAAAACTTAATTTGCATTCTAGAAAGTTCAAGTAATTCCAAAGGACGGGAAGGTTAAACAACACTTGACAGTTTTTACTATGAATAAATTAGTAATGACCTTCGTATGTGGGTAAAACCAACATTTCTAGAACAATGAAGTTTATACAGAATCTTACATATTATTTGACCAGGTTGTAGCATGTGGATATATTATTGTTTGAAGCTTTAAATCTTACAGGTTAGTGATAAGGCGTGTAGGATGGAATGTTATGTTTGACGTGACACTAATCATAGATTGTGTTCAAGTGTAACAAGATACTAAGGTGAGGAAGTGACTCACCACTTGTTGCAAATATTGCACATGACAACAGTGGCCGGATCATGTATGCCACAGTATTTGCACGCGTGGTCAGGCAGCTCCTTGCTGTACAAGGCCTCATCTTCCTCCTCAAATTGCAATTCCGCTATGGCATTAGTCACATTGGAAACTTTCGATGATAAATCAGAGCGACCCAAACCGTTCACCTGAAATGCAAACAATATCGAATAAAATACAAGCCGAGACAACTTACGTAGTTACGTATTCATCAAAATAAGGTTAGAGGGAAAACAAAAATATTGAACTATGTTTTCACTAACCTGATTTGAAGATGACAAGCCATGATCATGTTGGGAAGCCTGTGTTTGGCTTTGAGACGGAAGTGTGAAGTCAGTGAATTCGAATTCGGAGCCCTGAGTATCAGCCCCAATAAGATCCGCTTCCTCAGTGTCCAAAAACGTGAGTGTTTGTGAGCTCGGTCCGTAGGCGTCCACACTCATTTTTCCCCGATATAATTATATTGAACAAAACAAAGAAAATGTGTCAAAAAGATAAAATATTGCACGATTAAACCAAATTCCCATAACAGCCACGCAATAATTATCAAACGACATGCGAAGAATGATGAAAAATCGCCATGTTAGCACATGGTTTGTTTCCGTTTACAAACTAAATGATTATTGGTTCAATCTAGGATGTTGTACGATAACACCAATCAGCACCACGCATTATTTCAGGTGGTAATTTGTAACCAATCATAATGAAAGAAAACAAGAACGATAGACAATTAAATATTTTTTTAAACATTATTCGGAAAATTTGAGCCTAGCTACGTGGATTTTAATCTAGTTGTAGAATTAATTTTATTATTTTTCTAGATCACGCGTTATGCACAAACTCAAGTCAAAGCAAGCATATTTCAGCAGACATAGCCATTCAGAAGTCAGAGATGGAAAATTATAAATATAATCTCTGGTTGGACTGTACACAATGGCTTACGATGGCCCTTTTTTATCCTAAGACAGCCCATTTTTGTTGTCTCTGAGATCTAAAGCGGGAAGTTGACAAACTAATGTATGGCAAACGAATTGGATAAAATACTCCTCCAAAACTTAAATACTCTTTGAATTGGATGACGAGGGCGCTGCAATATCTGGTTCCTTTTCACCAATGGGGGAGACATGTGGCCTAATATGTGATTAATGTGGGTATCTTTGATTATATATATAATCAAAGGTGGGTATGACGATTGTTAAAGGCTTCTAGTAGGTGATCGTTTGACGAACGCTGAAACATCAAGTTTAAAAAAATATAACTTTTTCAGAAAATGGGTTGAGTAGTTAACCCTCGACAAAAACAGAGGTGTGGTGTAATCTGTGTGTCTGTCTGCGCCATCGTAGCTCCCAAACGGCTGAAAAGATTTTGATAAAAAAAAATTGTTTGAAAGAAGACTTGATTGAGTGTTCTTTAGCTATGATTCAAGAAAATCGGTTCAGCAGTTGAAGATTATCAGCTGTTTTTTAGTTGATGAATAATTGATGTGAGCACGTTCCACAGGTCTGATTGAGTCGAAATTTGGCATTTCGTTACTACAATGATATTAGAAGAACCTTGAACTGCTGCTGCAGCATCACCTGGAATTTGCAGGATACCCAACTCCCTTAACTTACAGCAGAGGCATCGTGTTTGGGCTCCTTGGAATGGTCTCAATGAATACGTTATAGGTAGATGGTGACCAGGGGCATCATCAGATGGAGTAGGAAAGAGAAATCATGGGAGGACCGGACAAAATGGCCCCACGGCCAATAACAACCAAACATAATGTCATTCACTCATAAGATATGCATTTAAAGAGCAATAACTACTATGGCGGTTCTTTTCACATTGCTGTGTGAAAAAAGTCATGGCGATGTTCCGTAGGACGTACCTGGACGGTAGATAACGGAATACTTAACTTTGAATAGTTAATTATTTCTAGTAGTCTTAGTTTGAATATTCGCAAATAATATAGGACCAAGTACAGACGCCAGCAGATCAAGCTACTACAATCCTGATAAATGATAATGATAAATGATTTATTTCTGTAAGTAGGTTTGTACAAACACTTTTACACGTCAATCATAGTTTTTTTAAGCTACATGAGGTCGGCGTTTCCTATCTGACTACTAGAATAGAATATATTTTCAACTTTATCGCTAAAGGATAAGGTTCAAAGTTGATTGGGAAAATTTGACAGCAAGCTACCCGAAACTGTCAAATTTTCCCAATCAACTTTGAACCTTATGCTTAAGCGATAAAGTTGAAAATCTATTAAAGCAATTAGACAGATTGTAGTAGCTTGATGTGCTGGCGTCTGTACAATTTCACTTGGCATACTATGAAGATGGCAGAATTTTTTTTGGAATAATTTTATTACGCATTTTGCTATAACATTTTGAACCTTAATTAAAATTAAAATATTGTCTTAAAAACTTAATATGTTGTGGTACAAAAGTTAGTGACAAACGAATCGCTGCAAAACCGACTCCACGTAGTCTTGTCTGCCCTACCCCTAGAGTGTAATTTAAGCCCACGTAGGAGCGGAGGGGCGAGGCGGCCCGCGAGTTGAGGAGCAGGTGGTATTAACGCTCGCCGGCGCGGCTGAGGCTGCCGGCCAGCAAGCCGATGCTGCGGCAGTGAGCGTGAATACCATCTGCGACGATAAGCTCGCGTGGTTCCGCCGGAGCCTCGCAGCTCCGGCGCCGTGACAGAAATCATGCCTGCTGCATGTTGCATGCTCACTTGCTTTCTGCAGCTTGCTTGCATGCTGCATGCATGGCGTATGCTTGTTTGCATGTTTGCATGCTGCATGCATGGCGTATGCTTGTTTGCATGCTGCATGCATGGTGTATGCTTGTTTGCATGCTGCATGCTTGCTGCATGCATGTTGCATGCCCACTTGCTTTCTGCATGCTTGTTTGCATGTTTGCATGCTGCATGCTTGCTGCATGCATGTTGTATGGTTGTTTACATGTTTGCATGCTTCTTACAGGGAAATAAAAACCACATATGTTCGCAATCAACTGTTTTATTGAGTGATAATGATGATACGAGTAGATGAGTCTTTCAATTATTATGAATATGAAATGTATGCCAAAAGATGATTCTTAACTGTAAACTTTCTGAGATATGATAAGTTCTGCCTTTTAATGACTACCTATATGAAATGTATGCCAAAAAACGATTCTGACTGTGAACTTTCTGCGATATGATGGTTCTACTTTTTAATTATTATGGATATGAAATTTATGCCTAAAGATGATTCTGACTTACAAAATTATGAGTTTTGAATGTATGATAAATGAGTGTTTGCCAATCGATTTTCTGCGAAATGAAGTTTATGCTATCCGCTGTTATGCAAAATAATATTATGACATAAAAAGTTTTGCTATAATGGGTCCACCATTAGATATGTCTCAACGAGTCCTATTCATTTACCAGATGACGAGGAACTGATGACTGACCTGGACGCTGTACATAAAGTACCTAACTCTTGAATAGCTGCTAGTAAACCCCTCGAGTGTGGGCTTATTAGATGTTTCTCAACACTCTCAACTAGTACTGCTCATTTTACCTGATAATTATCAGGTAAAATGAACACAGGTAACATGAGTACCTACTGATCATCTGATCCTCATTAACGAAGATCTAATGATCAGAACTGATGATGATTCAAGCGTCCTCGCATCGGGGGACCGCTAATGAACACGCCAAAGAGACGAGGCTTATATACCCTGATAATTATATCTAAAGGTAAGCTATTGCAAAAAAGATAGCTTTTAATTAGCCGTAAGTATTTTGATCCAATAAGCGTCCTCGGGAAAAGAGTCCCTGGAAGGATTTGGGGGAGGCCTTTGCCCAGCAGAGGGATAGTATAGGCTGACAAAAAAAAAAAATCCTACAAAATCATATATTTTTTTTTAGTTTTTAAAGGTTTTTGTTCGAGTCGGGGGTTTTATCAAATATAATAGGTAATAATATATTTGATGAACTATTTTAAAGAAAAAAAGTAATAGGTATGTACCTACCAATCTATAAGTAACAAAACCCATTCTATCTAAAAGGTACCTAATTAAAGAGTTAGTATTGCAATTTATTAGCTTTTTTTTGATTGGCTAGTTCATTAGGATTCTTTTTTTTTCATTTTGCACCTTTATGTTATTGATACTTTTATAATTGGATTACTGATAGTGGTTTTATGATTACCATGAAATTAACCTTTAATTTGCTGACGTTTTTGACTTTCTCTTTTCGGCTTCTTTGTGTCTGTAAAAAATATTAGACACGTAATTAAGTCTAGTATTAAACTAAACTAGACGTAGTGGCTAGTTTAGATTTTACCACGTAAGTAGTGCGAATATTATTGGACTGTGAGTGACCTACGTAGAGGTAGTAGGTATCTGTACCTATATTTATCGATACCTTTATCTATTTATTTATATCTATTCCAAATGTTTTATTTACTTCTGAGTATAAACATTACTGTTTGTGAGTATTAACGATGTAATAAAATCGCGATATCTTCCGGCTCAGCGATCTCGGCTACTGGAGCATAGGTCCGCTAACTCTCGACATCTTGGCTATTTTCGAATGATCTCAAAACGCCGGTCGACACTGAAGTTAGAAAAATTAGACCGCGTATTGACACCAGGTTGATGTGGGGAGCACTTTGACGAAACGCCAAACTTTTTAATTGCATTTCCAGCGAACCTTGCGGCGACAAAGTTGTAGAGTGCCTGCGCATCGTAAATGAGCACAAACTCAGCGTTGGTAATTTTTGCTAAGATAAAAAATTGCCAGTTTTGAGGAAGATTACATTATAAAACCTATGGTTTACCTACACGGCACAAAAATATTGTCAAATGGAATATCCTGTTTAATTACTGGTCTGTGACTGAATAATCACCATATTAATGTATGATATATTCCTCTTATTTTCCCATGATGAAGAATTGCTAATTAGATTGATAGGTAATTGTTAAATGATTTAATTAGGGTCGGTTAAGGATGAGTAGGTGTCGAGTATTTAATTTAAATTGTAGCCACAAATAAACCCCATTATTCTATATTTGTATTTTCCTCAATCTTTTGGAATTCAAAATTCCTACAAATACATCGATAGGAATTTTGTGGTATAAAGGTAAACAGGTTTTCCGGTACTGAGAACTGTCGGTGACTTATCTGTGATAATATCTAAGTTTATCCTTATGACCTATATACACGGTGTTTGGTGCAAGGACCGACACAATTTTTTGGGGTAACCCCCCAAAAAAATTGTGTCGGTCCATGCGAGGAGAGTCATTTGCGAGGTTTTACCCAAAGGCACTCATTCAAAAAACACTCATATATTTAAAAAATACTTTGGAAGCACATAAGTATTTTTTTACAGACCCATTGCATCAAATAATGATTTATTTAGAATAAAAATAAATTGCAGAATACAATAAAAGTTATTTCGTGCAATTACAACCATAAAGAAGTCGGTTAAAAAAAGTAATGATGATTTAAAGGCGAGATTTCGGGTAATTTATGGAAAAAACTAAAAAAATCATATCTCAATAACCGTGACACTTAGGACATGGGGTTTTTGGGTTAAACCTCGCAAATGACCCAAGCCCCCAAAAAATTGCGTTGGTCTATGCGCCAAACACCCTGTATACAGAATAAAGTAATAGCTAGGTATACGACATAAAACATAAAATAAAACCTCATTTCTTTGGGCATCAAAAGTTTTATACCCGCAAGCACTTGACGAGACCTAGTAACAACCACAGGAACGTATAAATAGCAATAATTTTATTAAAGCAAATAGATACAGTGCATTTTCGTCTAATTTAGAAGCCCGTTTCTTTGGCGACCGTCCAAGTCTAGATTATCATCAAAGAGTTTTAGTTTTACTTAGGTACACAAATGTAGGTACATTTCAGGAGACATGATGGCTGCGTCTGGTAATGTACTACTTTTTTATTTTTAATGTTAAATTTATATTGGAGCGAGTTGCTAGACTTTGTTAGTGACTACCTTCCGGTTGTTTCTAGGCATTTTATGCTGTTTTACTCAGGGCTTTTCTCATCTGTATGGGAATTTTCTTCAGTGAATAGATATGCACGTTTTTAAAACTTCAGATTACTCTTTCCTTTCACACTAATAGATTATCAAGTTCCAGAAGCAGCTAGCAAGAGACGTACAAAAGGTTCAGGATTTTCCAAACATTCAAGTTCTTTCAAAGGGCGGAGTCCCTGACGTATTTATTAACTTTCCGCTATAAACACTGGCCAGTGACTGGAGCCGCAATCTACCATTGCGGAATTACTGACTACTTCTATCAGCATTTTTATCTCCATTCCTGAAAGAGTTTTCTTCAGAAGCTCATGAATGTCACTCAGAGTTCCACAGCTACATGTCGTCATTCCTGTACCCGCAGTGCCACTAACTCTTTGATTAGACACTGGCGAATCTCTACAGCATTGAAGCTGAGTCACAAAAGAGGCGCCTGCGCTCACATAAAACTTATATTAAACGTTAGGCATTCACACAAACGTCTGAAAAGGACTGTAATGATATTTTTATTGGACGTTGATGCATTCTAAATCTCAAAATAATGTTTATGATGTGTGTCTGAGTGTTTCTGTATCAGTGTCTTAGTGCTAATGGAAATAAGATGCTCCTAAAACTGCTTGCACCACAACCCATTACGGAGTGTGCTTCCTTTATGCAAATCGCATTAAGTGGCGAACGTAATTATTGTTTTGGAGACAAAAGGATTTTGAGAAGCTGTAACGAAATGTAGGTATATAGGGTGATTCAGAAAGTTTTAATTAATATAAATTAACATAGTAGGTAGCTACTAACATAAATAAAGATTGTAATTTTCCTTATTTCTCATCATCATCTAAGCGTTTAGGAATAGTGGTGGCCAAGTGGTAACGGCCGCGACTTACGAGTTGTAGGTCGTAGTTTCGAACCCACACAGGCGCTTTACTTAAAATACTTACTTTAGTAAATTATTTCATTACGCTCAAAACGGTGAAGGAAAACATTGCGAGGAAACCGGCATGTCCTAAAACAAAAAATTCGAAGACATTTGACATCTACCACCCGCACTCGTGGTGGATTACGGCCCACTTCCTATCATCTAGAGGAGGCCTGTGTCCCAGCAGTGGGAACATTATAGGCTGATTATACTATTATCTAAAGCTTTACAGCCGCGCAAGTATACCAACCAACGTACTTCTACAACTCGACCTATTTCCCGCTTTTTCTCTACAATTTCTCACTCCAACAGTTCTTAAACCTTACACCTGTGTTCTTAAACCTGCGTAGCCACCTTGTGTGCTTAGGACATATAATTTAAAGAGCGTCAAGCTTTAATCAGCATTTATTTAAATAGAAGGACATTGTATCAAGACAAAACTAGCACTCTTCAAATATAAGAAAAAACACTAGTTAACAATATTTGACACACGCTTGAATGTTCTAATGGAACACGCCCTCAAATTATAACCAGCCTGCGTCATGAAAGACGTCCGAGCCTCTACAGTACTTATTTCTATCTTACTATTTTCTGTTCAAATACTAACCTATTGTCTTGTGCTCAAATGTTAATTTACAACACCATAAATGTCATGTGTTAATTTACTCTCTTGAACAAATTATGCGCATGCACAATTTATTCTTCATATTACATTCGACCCATTTCGACTGAAGGTCGTCTGGATCCCTTCCGCCATACAATCTCTTATTTTATGCTTTATTACACCTTTCGGCAGTTCGCGTGACGACAATTATCCATCCGAGAAATTCGCGTCGTTGACCACCCGTAATAATCAAATCGAGACCCATAAAGTTCTTTATCTCAGTTAGAATAAAAACAAAACTTCAATAGCCGCTCAAAATGTCATGTACATACATCCAATTAAGGGCCTGCAAGTGGGTAATATTCAGCAGTATGGGAGCATATCAGATTACGCTGCAGTCTCGCAGTTAACTCTCAAAAGCTAATTGATGCAAACGTCTTGATTGATGAGAGCGACGACCTTCAGTCGTATTTATTTATAAAAACTCAAGGAGACCGGTTATGTCAATTAAGATCTTACAATGCCCTTATACAATGGGAGTAAATATAATTATTACTGTGCAATGATTTCATTAGGTCGTTTAGCAAATTGTACGCGCGACATACAGTAGTAGGACTAGCACGAGACAATTGTCGACAATTGGTGCGCAGCGGCGCCACTCGTGATGTCACCGAGACTTCACAACCACTCTAAATCTTAATGTAATAATAACATTTAAAACGGTTACTCACATGTATTGACCCTACAGTTCTAACGTTAAAAGATTTCTGTGATACTCAGCCAGCAATACGGTGCGTTCAATTTATAAGGTCCGCTGGTATTGTGGACCTTTGAATCCAGTCCCTAATTGGTAGATATTATGGATATGGCTGTGCTTTCGTGAATTTAAGCGACGCTAAGGGTCTACTACATATCATGTTGAAGCATAAACGTCTATTACCATCGTCGTAAAATTGTGTAACATGAGCAATAAACGATGTCGTATAAGTCGGCACATTTTTATTGAATGATTGTAATGAATAGCTCCTGATTAATGGCTACATTTGACTTCCTGCATCTGTCCAATGACATTCATATGCAAATCTGTAGTGACATAGCTCCAGTACCGTAACTTGAAAGGTATAAAACATAATGACGTGGTGACGACACAGCCTGTATTCTGACTTCACAGTTGTAAATCTCGGCGGCAGGACGATGAAATTGTCTCGTGAGATATAGCAGTAGTCAGTTTGAGAATAGACTATGATGGATGGCGTAAAGTTTCACTTTCTCATGTTGACAGATATGTTCACTTAAGAACACTGAAACATTGTTTAGTGCTCATGTTAGCTAACTACTTGCCTAGGTACGTACGAGTAAAAAGTTAACCACTTTAGGTACTCGTAAACATGCAGACTGATGCTTTCCAGAGGAGTGGAGTAGGCTTTTAGTAGAATTTATTTTTGAAAGCGAAATAAAAAGAGTGCATGAAAAATGTCCATACGTTTTCCTGTTGATTGTTCTACGTAGGTATCAAAATAGTCTGCGTTCTGTCTGCCTTTTGGGCACTTTTCCTGTTGATAGCGATGCGGACGAATTTTTTTATGCCCTATGGATCTTTCTCCCTTTTCTTTTTTATATACATATACATATTATTATTTTAAATCTGTTAGCTTATATTATGTAAATATTATCTTGTTTGAAAATAAAAAGTGCATTTTTCTGCGTACGGAGGTGCTTGATTTTTGATTTAGCATTCGTCCCATAGCAGCAGAATGATTAGAATGTTGAGATTGTGACCGTGTCAAAATTCTTCGTAACTAAAATTCCTAATAAGTAACTGTTTAATAAATTGATTTGGTTATATCTTCTAAGAACATATTGACACTAAAGATAGCGCGGAATAAGCAAGTGCGTTGAACACAGAACTACACGGCACGTTTTAAATAATTAGCTATGCCTGCTTCATACTAATATGCAAAGGTGGCGCCGCGCCTCATCGGGATTCACGGCGCGGCTCGCTGACTCTAGTTCGTCTCTCAAACTTTATGGTCACATGAAGTGGGCCCTACCTATTTGTATAATCAGTTACGCATTGAGAATGTGTGCAAACGCCCTGATTGTCTAATTAATTAATGCATTTTCCGCACGAATCAGTCATACCGTACTGGTTGTTCGTATATCGTAGCACTTTTCTCTTTTCCAGCATTTTCTTTACTAATTTAGGTACTTAAATCCATTTTGGGCCTTCGCTAATCTATCCAATCTTGTATTAGGAAAGTGATGTTAAGTCTTCATTAACATCAAAGCATACCTGCTTGGTAAATAATATCTTGACAGAATTAAAGCATAAATTTATATTTCCTTATTTGCCTACTTAAACATAATATTATGTTTAAGTAGGCATAAATTATGTATCTAATGAATGATGCATATTTATGCATCATTCATTAGATACATAATTTGGGCATTTCTGCGTTAGACGACTTTGAAACAGATTAGTTTTACCTATTTAATTTATGACTTTTTTTCTTGGTTTTCTTTTAGCTTCGCACGGTTTGTGCATTTAGCCAATGTCACGTTTAGTTAATTTATGGCTTTTCAATTTTTTTTTTTGCAAAAAAGACCAGCTCTTGACCTCGATCTCGCCTGGTGGAAAGCGATGGAATAGGTCTATGATGGAACGAGCAACCCTTGAAGATGCCTCAAGTTTTCTCATTACACTTATAAGTCTACAAGTTCACAAGTTACACTTTACAAGGAAGCTGTTACAAGTTCTTTATGTTTATCAAAAAAAATCTACAGGGATTGTAAAACTGAGCGCTTGTAGATTCTACTTGTAAGTTCTAAAATCAAAACGGTATGCCGCTATATTATCTTCCCGTCGTTTTTTGCATGTTTGAATATTCTCTGCTTATAATAAGCCTCCCGACCGATTTCGGTCACGGTGGCCAATCTCAACAGCAAGATACGCAGAAGATATTATAGTGCACAAGTGTGTCAGCAAATACAGGTGCACTCTCTGTTCCTTTACTCTCAGTCTTTAGTCCGATGGGACGGCAATTTGACACGACCGGAGAGAGATCAGGCGCAAGACCAACGGCTTTACTTACGTGTTTTCCGAGGCACGGGAGTATTAACCCGCCAACTTCTAAACTCCGGCCTGAGAAATTCCTACTGGAAAACCAAATAACACTTTGTCAGACTCGGGAATTGAGCCCAGGACCCCATGCTCAGCAGATGCGCTTGCAATCACGAGACCAACGGGGCAGTCATGCTCTACTTAAACGCATGGCTGGATGTTACCTATATTGTCTGTGCCTAATACGGACGAGACGATAAAAAAAAGAAGTAGCGACAAACTAAGTATTTTGAAATGGATAATTTGAAGATTATTCAATAAGAAGTAGTAGAGTAGGAGTAGTAATGAAAAGAAAGAAAAAAAAGTTAAATTCATAGGTCATCTGCATATGACCGTAGTGAATTCTTTTTTTATGTTCTCGGTTCCGTAATTCTAATATTTTCTTCGTCGCTTGCATCACTTGACCACATTTTATAAAAGAAAATCGAATTTATAAATTCATTGCGGTACTATAAGCACGACACTCGTAAACTTGTGAGACAGAATGGAGAGTCGCCGGACACTCTCAGGATTTGCCATGATTTTCTACAAGTTGTAACTTACAAAGGATTTTTTGATGAACAAATCACAAATACAAGTATAAAAATATACTTGTTAAATAAATAACGACACTTGTAACCCGTAATTTACATATGTAGTTTTGACAAACACATATTTGTAATAAGTACTGAATATTTTTACAAAAAAAAATGCTTGTAATGCTTGTAAACAGGACACCTGGTTTGATTTTCCATTAAGTATTTACAACTTGAGAAAACTTTAGCGCCACTCGGCAGTATATTAGATATTATAGTATTAAGCAAACTATTAGACGTTAACGAGTAGAGTAGAACTCGGTCTAGACTGTAGACAGTGCAGTCGTATTTACCTAGACTAAATTAAGAACAATTTACGATATGGTTGTTTTATGTTTCCAGACAATTTGGTTCACGGCTCATTCGCAACTATGAATTGCAACAACTAACTCTACATTCTTAAATGCAACCTAAATACCTCAGTGTGGTTAATTTTACTTAGTATTAACAACTAGCTGAGCTCGCGGCTTTGTTCACGTGCTTAGCTACTTGTAGGTAAAGCGTGATGATATTCATTTCAGAGGTTAAATCTGTATCTATCTGCAGTTTATAAAAAAAAATTCTCTCTAATTAAATATCGCTGTAAACTGTTGAGGAATACGGACATAATACAATATTTCTTATCCTCTATAGCCAATAACGTTATATTATACAGCCTATTTGATGATCAGACCTTTAAGGAATATTTGTGCAAAATTTGAACAGAATCTATTGAGTAGTTTTTGCGCTAATCCGGAACATACAATCAGACAAACAGACAAACGGAAAAAAATTCTAAAACCTATATTTTCGGCATCAGACTCGTAAACACCTCGTAGCAATTACATGTATTTCAAAAATATTCAACACCTCGTAGCCATTACATGTATTTCAAAAATATTCATTGTGTTGTTGACTTCGTTACTATTTTATTATATGTAGGTAGGTACTAGCTTTTGCCCGCGACTTCGTCCGCGTGAAATTTCTTGTTCCCCCGACCCACCCTGTCGCATCTCATCGCCTGCCCGCGCTATTACTTCATTTTCGCTTATCGTTCTTTCTAACATTATTTTTATTTTTCCTCGAGGGTCATAGCGTGATGTTTAATAGCCTATAGGTTTCCTCAAGAATTAAATCCAAATTCAAATAGGTACTTATTGTGGATCATAGGTTCATGAGATGTTGTGTTAGTTACAGGTAAGTCTACTATGTCCCGCTATTGAGGCATACAAAATTCACATTATAAGTTCGGTATATATTTAAAATACAATACATCAAACTGTCAAGCAATACATTAATCTAATCTAAATTAGTATAATATTTATGTCAAATTAAACATTACTTAGTTATGTTGTTGGCAATAGTATTCGCTTGTGAAAAGTTTCATCAGTATATTTATGGAAAAAATAGTGTGGTCGTCGAATCGGATCATAAACCACTGGAGAGCATTTTTAGAAAATCTTTAGACTCGGTCCCAGCTCGCTTGCAGCGAATGATGTTAAAGGTTCAAGCTTATGAGTTGGTGGTCACTTATAAGCCTGGGAAATATATGTACATACCTGATACATTGTCGCGGGCAGCTCTTCCGGATTTGTATGACGATAAAATTAGCAGAGCTATACTATGCCAAATTAAAATGGTAGTCAATAATATACCCATGTCGCAGAATAAGTTTAGCCTCGTCAAGCGGGAAACTAGTAAGGATGAGTGCTTAAAAATTTTGCTAAAATATATTAATCAAGGATGGCCAGATAAGTTTAACATACACAATAATTTAAGATACTATTGGTCGATAAGAGATGAACTGTACTGTGTAGATGGTGTCGTATTCAAAGACAAACAGGTTTTGATACCACATTCTATGCAAAAGGACATGTTAAAGCTTATTCACGAAGGGCATTTAGGGATTGATCGTTGTAAGAGACGTGCTCGTGAAGTGATATTTTGGCCTGGTATAACAAGAGATATTGAGGATTATGTGAGAAGATGTAAAATATGTCAGGAAACAGCAAACAAACCGTATAGGGAACCTATGATTCCGGTAGATATACCAGAATTGCCATGGAATAAAATTGGAACAGATATATTTGAGTATGGAAAGCAAAGTTATTTAATATTAATTGATTATTATTCTGGTTTTATTGAGGTCGCATATTTGAGAGACACTACGTCAAAATCAGTAATATGTATTATGAAAGAAAATTTTGCACGGTATGGTATACCGGATACGGTTATCAGTGACAATGGTCCACAATATTCATGTCGTAATTTTAGGAATTTTTCTTTAGAATGGGGTTTTGAACACGTCACTTCATCTCCGTATTATGCTCAATCTAATGGCAAGAGTGAAAGAGCAGTTCAAACCATTAAAAATATATTGAAAAAATCAGTAGATAGTAAATCTGATTTTTATTTAAATTTGCTAAGTTACAGGAATACACCGCGGGAAAATTTGAATTCTCCTGCACAGTTAATGATGGGCCGGCGTTTAAATTGTAGACTACCAGTCCATCAAGATTTATTAAAACAAAGTAATTGTGACAACTTACAACATAAAAAAATGTTGGAAAAACAAATAAAAACTAAAAGTTTCTATGATCAGCATTGTAAACTGCTACCTGAATTGAATGTGGGCGACGAAGTTATAATGTTAGGAAATACAAATAAAAGAAGTCGTGGCAAAATATTGGGGAAAGCATCGACTCCACGTTCTTATATTGTTAAAAACAAAAAAGGTATATATCGCCGTAATCGTCGACATTTGATAAGGTCTGTAAAGGATCCTGCAGACATTACTTTGTCTGATAGAGAAGATGAGTATTTTTCGGGGGATGATAGGAATGATGACTATGTGCCTAGCACCAAAATAAATGTGTCGTCATCTTACTCGCCACCTCATACTCGTAGTAAGACATAATAACTATTTGTATACCTATGAGTTTTTATAATGTACCTATAACTAAGTTTGATTGATTGATTTATTTTAAGTTTGTTTATTATTTTTAGTTTATCTTATAAGTGGATTAATGGATTTTAAGTTTGTTCTTTATTATTGTTTTATCTTATTTAAGGGGAAGGTGTTGTGGATTGTCTATGTTTATAATGACATTAAAACAGTTGTCATCCAGACTTATGTTTCATTACACTACATGGTGGCAGCGGTGGGATATAGAAAAAAAAAGCTTAGCTTGGGCACAAGCTACTCTTCCTATTCGTATGGGGGGCCTCGGCGTCCGCAAAATTTCTAGTATTAGTTTACCGGCTTTCATATCCTCGGTCCACGGCACTGATAAATTAATCAGGAAAATCCTAGCCCCCACACTGATTAATTCTGATGTGCCGTGTTTCACCGAGGCTATGGATGCTTGGAGACTCGCTTGCCCGAATACAGATCTACCCGACAATCCATCTTCCCAGAGACGGTGGGATGAGCCGCTCTGCAGAGTAGTACAGAATAATTTACTTGACTCGTCTGCTACTACTGCGGAACGTGCGCGCCTGCTGGCTGTGGGTAGGTGGGAGTCGGGTCTTTGGCTTCATGCACTACCTTCGTCGAACATAGGCACTTTGTTCGACGACACTACTTTTCGCCTCGCTGCTTCCCTAAGACTAGGAACTCCTTGCTGTTCTCCTCATCGCTGTCACTGTGGCGAAGATGTCAACAGCCTCGGACATCATGGCCTGTCTTGCAGCCGCAGTGCGGGTCGCTTAGCGCGCCACGCGAACATCAATGACATCATCCGACGAGCTCTTGTTACCGTCGGCGTTCCAGCTGTATTAGAACCCAATGGCTTGGCACGCGACGATGGCAAGAGACCGGACGGTATGTCTTTATTTCCATGGAAGGTGGGTAGGCCTTTAGTGTGGGACGCAACGTGTGTCGATACTCTTGCGCCATCCCATCTTCCTGGCTCGGCATGCTGTGCTGGCGCTGCTGCTGCGGCTGCTGAAAACCTCAAGCGGCGAAAATATAATAACCTTATCGGAAATTATATTTTCGAGCCGTTTGGGGTTGAAACCCTCGGGCCGTGGGGTCCGAGTGCTCATGGTCTTTTTAAAGAAATTTCAAAACGGCTGGTTGACACTTCCCGTGACCCAAGAGCTGGCTTTTACCTTGGCCAAAGGCTAAGCATTGCCATACAACGTGGCAATGCCGCCAGTCTCTTGGGAACATTACCAGTCGACAGCGATGCGGATGAATTTTTCGACGCTATATTTTAGTTTCTGTATAGTTTTAGTTAAGTTAGGATTTAATTTTGTTTTTTTTAGTATTAGATATACATAGATATTATATATTTACCAAAATAGATAATTCTGGCTTAGTTATGTTACAAAATAGTCTGATTCACTGTATTGTCATTTAGATATTCTCTTATAGAGTAATAACTAATAACATTTACTTATCAATAATTCGTGTAGTTTTTTTTAAGGTATTTATATCGCTCATAGTTCTGAGAAAAGGTGGAAGATTATTAAAGATACGTGGGCCTATGCAAAAGATGCTTTGGTGCAAAAGCTTTATTTTACTGGCTACGGTGCGCATCTTGTCTTTGTGTGTGCCTAGTGCAAAATTCAAATAAGTTTGGATTTGATTTTATGAACATCACAGTTTAGGGAGAGTTAATATTTTTAAATTTGTAAAATGTGGTCTGCATGAATCCACTTGGTGATTGCACATCGATCTAACACAACGTTTTTGAGTTCTAAAAGCACGCTCTTTTTCCACAGAGTTGCCCCAGAATATGATGCCGTAGGGTATGATTGAAGCAACATATCCATGATAGACAGTTAGTAGTGCAGACTGACTGACAGTGTTTCTTAATCTGTAAAGAGCATAAGAGCTCTGACTAAGTCTTTTGCAAACTTGTTCTATATGTGACTTCCAATTTACTTTGCTATCAATATAGAAACCCAGGATCTCTTCTATGCTGGTTTGAGAGTAACATATATTTAAATTGGTATAAGGTTGTATTCGCTGTTTAAAATTCATGATTTTTATTTTTTCTAGATTTATTTTTAGGTCATTTTCATCAAGCCATTTCATAATTGTTGTTAGGGTGTTATTTAAGTCAAGTTGTAAATTAGTTCTGTCATTACCGGTAAACAATATAGTACTATCGTCAGCAAAAAAGGTCATGTGGTGCATTGTAACTTATATAAATTAGAAATTAGGCTATCAAATGCAAAAAGAATTTTTCAAATCCAACTGGTAGTTTCTGATTTTTTCTGAGATTAGCGCGTTGAAACAAAAAAACTGTTCAGATTTATTACTGGTATCGATATATTATATATAGTAAAGAAGATAGAATATAACATAATCTGAAATCTAAAATGTTATGACAACAATAAAATGGCATCTTTGATGCACTTCTTTGTGTGGTTTCGCAGTAACTAGGCACTTTGATTAACCGGATACAGAAAACTATTTTTATAGCGTCGTTTTCGAGGTGGAGTTTTTATTATCATCGATTTGATCTTGTGTCCAAATCGAGAATTATTGGGCTGTTTGATGATTTAAGTACATATGCCTACAGGAAGTTTTTTAGTCACGTTTCGTTTTATAGTCAAGCACCAAGTTGTAGGCATGTACCTATTGAGGTCCATGAACACAGAAGCTTTTAGTTTTGTTTTCAGGCAAGGAAAATTACTGCTAATGCCCATTCTTATTGTAAGCGCTGTGAATTCTAGCAGTCAAATAGGAGGTCTCAATCAACTCAGCCTATCGCAATCCACTGCTGGACAAAGGCTTCTCCCAGGCTGCGCCACAACACTCTTCAGCCTTCCACATCCAGCCCGTCCCAGCTACTTTTTTATGGTCGTCGGTCCATCTAGCTGGGGGTCGTTCCACACTACGCTTACCGATACGCGGTCGCCACTTCAGGACTCGTCGTCTGCTCCACGGGCTATCGGTCCTTAGACAAAGATAGCCAGCCCACGGCCACTTCAGCTGGAAAAGGAGCACTGCAGCAGTAAAATCCTTAATCATGATTTAGGATTAAGGCAATATTCTCTCACGATCAATCATCGTCGGGGTCTATTAGAAGACCAAGAGTCTACGAACTCAACTGCAGTGATGAATATTGTTCGGCACGTGTTTCTTATTTAACAAATCTCTTTCAGCATTCAATCGTTTGGTAATTTAATTACTTTATTGGATGAATTGGCGTATGCTAGTAGGCATCGTTAGAAAAGTCAAGTCATTGTCGTTTCATCAAATAAAAACGGCAAGTAAAGCAGTAGAATAATTATCACTTGTGAAAGCGGGTGGACTTTTAGGGCAGAATGTTGTTAATAATTCTTAGAAGTATTAAAGATAAACATATCCATAGAAATTTGATTTACTATTTACCGGCATGAGCCGGTAAATAGTAAATCAAATATATTATATTAATATATTTTTTTGGATGTGTTTCTGTGTGCATATGAATGCAGGATTACCGTATAAAGTTTTTATTGGAAGCATAAGCATAATCAGCCTATAAAGTTCCTACTCCTGGGACACAGGCCTCCTATGAGTGAGAGGGAGTGGGCCGTTATCCACCACGCGGGCCCAGAGTGGGTTGGTGATGTCACATGTCTTCGAATTTTTGGTTCTAAGACATGCCGGTTTCCTCATGATGTTTTCCTTCACCGTTTTGAGAGCAGTGGTGGTGAAATAATTTACACAAAGTAAAGCGCCTTCCTGGGTTCGAAGCAACGACCTACAACTCGTAAGTTGCAGCCGTTACCACTGAGCCACCACTGCTCAGGATGCAACGCAATGCAGGATTCAAATATCTTAAATACCGCCCGATACAAAACAAAGGTGCCAAGCATTTTGTAACCACACGCCGTCTATATTTCATCAGATAACTAACATTTTTTCAACCCACGGGCTTTGAGAACTATGACCATTGTTTCAACTTTAATCTCGATCGCTTTCGACGAGCAAGCGAGAAAAATATCCTACAGGAATGCGTTTAGTTGTATTCCGTTATATTTCTGTTTAAAATATACTTCAATTCTAGGTATTCACATACACTTTGAAGATTACCGCAGTATAATTTTAATGTCAAATTAGTCGAGGTTCTTAGTCGTATAATGGCAAATTAATTGCGACCATTTGGTCGACATTTTTCTCAAGCTACACTAATTTTTTTCTTGGTTTACCATATATGAACTCGCACAATTCTATACCATTTTAGTTTAACGAGACCTTGACAGTCCTTAGTGGATAATAATATAATTATGTGTTGTAATCCATTACAAGAAGATGTGTGGACCCAAATTTATACTTATGACGTCTCTGGAGGCAGTTTGGGTACCATAAAGTCCATTTTAGATCCTAAAGTACAGAAACAAAAATAGATAATTGCGTGACGCCAATCTAGGGAACTAATTTGAAGTATACCGGACGTGCATTGCCTTTCGAAGCGTATCATATTGAAACAATGTAACTTCAAGCTAGTTAAGTAGACAAGCACCATCTTAAATATTAGTTGGTACATAGTAATTGCTAATCAGTCGCTTTAAAGCGTGGTGCATACGATTGATATTCTGCGCACGTTTGTAGGAAGTACGTCACGACACGAGTATACGGACGTGTACTTCAAAAAGTTTAAAAAGCAGGGTTTTCGTTGTTGTCATTGAGTAGATTGGATTGTTTTGTTCGTATTCATTTATGGTAGATTCCGTGATTCGTGACGTATCGGCGAACATGTCCATGGGCAGGAACTGACGCCGGTTCATCGGTTATGGTAGCCTTAAAATTGATTCGTCACTGGATGTCCGCTGGATGGCCTTCACCGTCTGTGACTGCGCCGGTCGTTCACGCAACTCTCTAGCTAATTATAGAAACATTGAATGGGACGCGACACATTCTCTTTCGGCATTTTTTTAGCTACCTGGGTGACTTCCTAAATCTCAATAAAAAGTCATACAAAATTGAACGTATATTCGACTATAATAGGTTAGGCTTCTTAGTAGATTTAGCATCGGATGAGGAAAATGTTTTTTAAAAATTAATTTTAACTATAAATTACGAACTATATAATTATTATAAGCACGACGTACGCACGGTAGACTCATAGAGACTATCTGCCTAAAAAAGGCATTGACTTGACCCGGAAGCTGGACAATTTTCGCGCAGACATCGTCGCAGGCATAGCCAATTATCTAACTATTATATTGTAATGGAATAATTGTTTCAGGCCAATTAAATGCCGTTGAACTATAGTGATATTAGTGCCCGATAACCGATATTAGGTAGGTATAGGTAAATTTATATAAATACATTGTTTGACACTTGATTCGTTTAGGCCTAGTTATTTTTATTATAGTGTATTGCCTAGGCCTAGACTATAACCTAATAGATATATACGACGATGCCCTGGTAGTGGCGAAGTTTTAGGCCAACAAAATTTGATTCAAGTCGCGCCATCGACGCGACGAAGAAGATAGGAAGGTATATGGACTTGAAGAAAGAAGGAGCTATTACCATAGTCACCGCTCTAGTTTAAGGATGAATTATTAGTTGTTAATAGGATATAATGAAAGCCTCTTCACTTAGTACTTTATCAACTGCTAGCGCCGTTGTATCAATGAGCCCTTCAGTTGTCTTATCGCGATAGTGTCACCTACCGACCCCATTGTCGATCAAAGCTAAATTGTTATGTAACATGATTATAAGGATATAATTATCTAAAACAGGATGGGCAGGGATATAGATTATAGATACCTCTCATATGGATCATTGACCTAAGGTCCCATTAGGATGAGCGCAAAGTTTTTGTAACTTTTGTTGAAATAAATAAATAATAATAATAACCCCATCGCCGTATCTCTACGTTGACGTCGTGGTGGGGCTTGCGCGCTCCGAACTCTGGGCCTGTGCCGGGAGAGTTTACTCTCCGGAATGGGTCTAAGGTGAGGAGCCAGACCAAGAGAGATACAGAAACCCGCAGGGCAGCATGTGGCGAGCTGTTGGGCAGTAGCGACCCCACGGACCCTATCTCCCGGGAGAAGTCTTGTTCCTCATCTCTGGCTTGCCTTTATTGGCCGGCTGGAGTGAAAAATGACGAGGAACAGAGCTCCCACCTCATTCTTGCCTTTATTGGCCGGCTTGAGTGGAGATTCGCAATAGCAAATGTGCTCGGAGGAAGGAAGTATTCCAGTAAGATGCTGGCAGGGATCTTGACCGTACTTCCGGGATTGTCCTGATAGCCGTGGAATACCTCTCCACTCCTCATAAGCACCTCAGGACATGTTGCCCCCTTGTCGCTACGTCACTATGTGCTAGCGACCGTTTCCGGGGGCCCATTATTGAGTGTGCAAGTCACCCCCTGCCATTTTTTCCGTGTATAAATAAAACATTGATCAGGCAGGGGTCATAGTTCTTCCATAGTTCTTAGTAACCAGTCCACTTCAGCCACCCAAACCCATAGTCCAACTTTTTATTTTTTCCTATCCTACAATAGTCCTACACCAACCGGGGGTTATCCTTGGGTGCACTTGCATAGTGCATACAGGGATAATCGTCGGACGGTGCCGCATTTCATTAAAATTTCCTAAGGGGCCTCTGCGAGTTGGCTTCGGCCCCTCGTACGCCTTCCAAAGGACCGGGACCCCATGGTCCCGAGATATATAAATTCAAAAATAACAATAATAATAGTTATTATGAGTAAAGAACACAAATCAAACACAAACCAACCCAATGTTTTCCTTCAGGAATTTTGTTGTAGCAGTTGGATTTATTAAGAATGATACAGATAATGAATGAAATTAACTAGCTATTTTGTATGAATGCTAAGGTGTATTGTTTCCCACGAGATTGATTGATACGTAAACCAGCAATAATAAACCGTTTTCCATACATCGTGTCCTCGTTTTTATGAAAACAAAGAGTCATTAATTTCCCTAGGTTTGCTCAATGGAGTATGTCTTGCTTTGTCGAGTCGTTGATCGAGCTTCTCAGCCCACTCCCAATGATGCTACCATTACACGCGCCATTACTTCCAAATTATGTTCCAGAGGTTCTATGTCTCGAGCTCAGATGAGCATCATTCAAGATCAGCTGATGGATATCAATTTAGATTTCAATGTCTATGTTCTAGAACTTTTATCTAATTCGTAATTCAGCTTGGATTTTTTTTTAATTTTGTGCCTGCGTCGTTATATTCTTAATACCTTCTGCCCGCGACTTCGTCCGCGTGAAATTTCTGTTCTTCCCGACCCACCCCGTAGCATCGTATCGCCTGCACACACTATACCTTCGTTTTCGGTTAGCGACCTTTTTGATCTTTTATTTTCTTTTTGCGCGGCTCCTAAGGGCCCTAGCGTGATGTTAAATAGCCTATAGCCTTCCTAAAGAAATCAAATGCAAAAAGTTTTTTTTGTATGCAACTGGGAGTCAGAGATTAGCGCGTTCAAACAAACAAACTCTTCAGCTTATTATTAGTATAGATTAATGGACCCCGTGAACCATGTCGTAGATTTCAACTCTTCCTATTACATCGAAGGCTGTCGTGTATTGAATTTAAACGATTTCCAAACAGACACGTGCCTTAGACCACACAAGAACGTGGCCCTAAATCCGAATACCTGCTGACTTAAATTCCACCGGGAATGTTATCGTAGCTTATCTGCCATCCGTGAAAGAACTTGTGAAATGTTCACATGAATGTTTGCCTTATGCAATTCTTAATGAATGACATGGTTGCATCAGAGTGCATTGAATTGTATTACATTAGCATGGACACAATGCGCCGCTCCACACAATGCCGCGCAGACTGAAGAACCTCTGAAATCAATGCACATGCATTAATACGCATATGAGCTTACACAATAAGCTTTCTCGATCAGAAACAAACGCATTAACGGACAACTTAATTGTTAATGATACGCTGTGTTGCATCGGTAAACGTTCACAAACACAAAAGGAGAAGAGAGATCTTTTGTACATCCTTATCCGCATAATCTGGAAAAATAAAGAGAAAGTACGTGTTTACGAAAAGGTTAATATATCAGTTCAATTGTTTCAAATGTCAATCGGATGAATTAATTTGGAGCACAATAGATGATTGACATATCAATATCGTTTATCGAAAATTGTATCTGAAAACATCGAATCTTTAGTTTGCTGTGGGTGTCGGTGCGTCTCCTACGCTCTTTACCAGTGAAGGAAGTTGAGTCACGCATTAGTTCCTAAGCGATAAATTTCAATTTGCTTAATATTCCGGAGAGGACCCTGCGCAAATCATTCTGCGGAAAGGCGGCCAACAGTACCTACCTACCGGGGAAACTCGATGCGACTGTCATACTAAATATTAAGGGAACTGAAAATTTGACAGTCAATAATATTCGGAATTTACTACCGGAATGGACGCAAGTATAAATTGTTAAAACAACGGCCAGATCATGTGGCTTTGTATGTAATCGAAATCGATCTCATCTGATGTTCTCTGACTCGAATGACAAATTATTAATAATGCCGATACTATCTGCAATTCAAGCGTTACAGGCCTGCATAATAAATTAACGTAGATACTTATAAGATAACTATTTTTTCTGAAGAAAAGTTTGCGTAAAATCTAAGGCATAGCTAGGATTGGATGTGGAGAGAATTTTTGTGCGAATCACTTTTTGATTTTTAATTTGTGACTTTTTAGTCTGACAGGTGCGATCGAATTTTTTTATCAACATGATATTATTTAGTATATTTAAGTAGCTGTCATTTTGATCAAGCAAATTAAAAATTAGAGTTTAAAATTACTACACTATTTGACTTGACAGAAAATCAAGTTTAATGAAAACAAGGTCAACATTTTGTAGGTAGGTTCAGGATATTTGGCAAAGGTGTTCAAGGCAGCATTCCTGTAGTAATCGAGAGAAGGACAGGAAATGATCGTAGGAGATAGTGAATGCGTGAGACCGGAAAAAGCGACGTGGAAAGAAAGAGGAGGCTTGTTTATTCCAAACTTGTAGTGACTATTGGGTAAATGTGGATAGAATACGTAAGTAAGATGTCCACAGATACTACCATAGACAAGTATAGTTCATACAAAACACATAACTGCGCGCCGTTGTCACACCATTCAGTTGCATTTACAAATACAAATCCGTATTTAGCGTTAAAATCAAACAAACAGTCAACAGAAAGGACTGTGTAAATTGTATGCAAGCCTGTCTTACGTAACAGGTGGTAATTGGTAATTTGTGGACGGCATTATGCATGCAACGACCAACGTCGGGCGCAGGTTTGTTGCACAACGAACACTTCGTCTCTCACACCTAACTCACCAACATAATGATTTGCAAATGGTCTTGCTAACATAAACTGTCAAAACGTAGTGATTACTTGATATTAAGACGGTTTTAACAGCAAATTGCTTGTAACTGAACCGATCGAGAAAAGTTGCAGGTATCCTGTGTAATTACTCAAGCATTAACAGTTGGTAATTTGTCGGTTTAAATTAAGAACTAAATGGTCAACAACCTATACTTGATTATTTAAATACTTTTGAGTATTCATTCGTTGTAATCTGTAAGTCAATTATGAGCTGGGGATATTGGTTCTTGATTGGCGCCCATTGAAAGTCACCTAGGCAAATGGGGTGGACTAGATAAGGTAGGCGTAGGACCTGGTATTGAGACGCAACTACCTAGTAACCTTAGCCCACTGCCTGTCTACGATGGGCTGGGACTTTTCTTATCTTTTGGCGTGAGAGGAAGAAAACTGCATGAAAAAGCGGCCACGAAGGGGTCGAAGGGTTTCGAAATGGTTCCGAACCACAAGGCAAAAAACGCCAAAACAAAAACACGTGTCTTGTACGGTGACGTGTTTTTTTAATATTTGTTGTTATAGCGGCAATTTAAATACACACATGAAAATTTCAACTGTCTACCTATTACGGTTCACAAGATGTATCTTATGAACCGTAATAGGTAGACAGTTGAAATTATCTGTCAACTATTATTAAATTACACACACGCGACAGCCGGACGTACGGACGGACGGACAGCGGAGGTTTATTAATTTAAAATCAAATTCATACAAATAGAAAACAACGTCTTCAGTGGAAATCCTGTGAAGACGTTGTCTATTTGTTTCAAATACCTACTCATCTTCCATTAAAAAAACAAGGTAAGTAGGTACTTCAACACAAACAAAGTTCACTGGACATCAAAAGTACTAAAGCACATGAAGCATCGAGATTATCGCTGTAAGTATATCATGAACGAACGTTCAATTGATTTCCGAGAAAAGCGAAACAGTGCATCTTGTTTTAGTTTCAGTTTTAGCAAAATATTTTCCATGTGTTCTGCGAACTTGACCTTCCATACAATATGTTTGTAAGTAGTTATAGTCGTCTTCCACCTACAGCTGATCTTGGGTTTTCCAAATTCCGAACGGTTAGATGGTTAATGCCATTTTATTGAGCTTAACATAGGTAAAATAATAATGGTGTCTAAAGATAATAAAGAACCGTAATTAATACATACGAGGAAGCTTTAAAGTCGCACCGATCATGACTGACAAAATTACCGAAAACCACCTGAGTATGGACACATTAAAAGACGCAATGAAGATCATGTGGTACAAATTGCACTAAACCTGCCAGAGCAAAAGAGAGGCAGAGGCTGCCCGCCGTTGACCTGGTGGTCAAATATAAAAAAGAGACCTCAAAAAACCCCAGCTGCATGAACCGACAACCCAAGACAGAATAACTTGGCGCAGAAAAGTGAGGCCTGTTTTTCAGCAGTGGGAAAATTATTGGCTGGTTATGCTAGCTTGTACCTAGTCATTTTTCCTTGTTCTCAAGGAATTTCTTCTTTGTTTAGTTTCCTCCGAAGTGTTAGGAAAACGTTATAAATCTTGTGTACATCATATAAAGCTCTGTGAATATCTGTGTCGTCCATTTCCTAGCATTAGTGAGTCATGTTGCGTTTCTGGATGCTGTTTATGAACACATCAAGTTTCCTGCACATGTTATGGAGAAAAAAAGATGAAATGGAAATTGTTTCAAAAACAACGGAGTTGTTAGTAGATGAACGGAAGTTAATGAACTTATTGCGTTCTCGAGCAATAGACAATGTTGTAAGACTTTTAACTTATTTACTATTTGCCGAATAGGCTACTAGGCTTTTGGCAATGTTTATTTTATATTGTGCGTCTTATTTGCAACAAAATAATTTTTTCTTCTTCTTACAATAAATAAAGAAAGAAAAAGTATTAATTGTGACTCGCACAGGTAGATCACAAACTAAATTAAACACAATCATAAAAATATAAAACAAAATAAACATCATCACTTGTTATCACCATGCCCTTTATTTTCCTCTGCCGAGAAAAAATAACTTCATGAGGCTAGTTGCTGCCATTTTGTGGCTAGAGGAACATATGTACCAATATTCTCCCGAGGTAGTTTGACTCACCATCAACCCTCGCCCCAACTTTGTTTGGAGACCTCAACATAGATTTTCCTTTCATTCATCTCTATTAGTTATCGTATATGCACTTACTTCTTTCTAGGCTATGCCATCTTCTATCACACAATAGGTATAATTATTCTATTGCAAAAACACATTTATTTGATTTCAAACGCCCACTGCATCATTTATGTACTGGTTTCTCAGTTTACTTAAACCCAAAAAAAAGTACTTTTGACATTATATTTTCTCGATTATTAATTCCAATTCCAAATGTGAAAATGATTGCACTGTGTGATTTTCATGAGGTTTCGAGAACAATTACGCTTTCACAAAAGCCACAGAGCTTTCTCTGTGCCACCGATTATGACTACCTTCGCTTACTTTGCCTTATACAATTAGATACTGCTCTTGAAAACAAATTGCTTGGGATTTCTGTTAAACACTGTCATTTGGTTTTACTAAACGCCAAAACACAAAGGAAGCTTATGAACAACGTGTAATTTACAACACATTGTTTGCGTTGACAACAAACGTAAACGCAGAAGTTTATCTAAAAAGACACAAGTGACTAACTCGCGCCTGTGCGTGTGGTGCGTGCCTCAAACGTAAACATGAAAATTCACAACAAAGTTTCCATAAACACGTTTATTGGGAGTTTGTATGGAGCTTACATAGTTTCAAGGCGAAGGTTAATTTTCATTGCTAATATTCTCCTGTAAGTAAATACAGCGTGGTACAACAATGTAATTATGTATTTACTTTAGCAACTCCGGGTATTGGGTCAATGACGGCCTACAGACAGATTAATCGTCTTGGGTTAACAGGCTCCCATACAGCGTGAACTTAATGACATCACGTTATGATTTGTATAAAAAAGTACATATTACTTTTGTTCAGCTTCATAAAATCAGTTGGCTAGAGTCCTCCAACGCCGCCATGGGAGTTTTTAGGCGGAAGTGTTGTAGTGAGTCATGAATTTATTAATACTCGTATGTAGTCGATTTTTGATGACCTAAATGGGATATCGATAGAGCGTTTCTCTTTGCTGAAAGAAGCGTTTGATTTCCGCATAGAAACAATAAATTCACATTGCAAGATCCAATTGTACAACTAGCATCTCCCTATGCAGAAAATTCGACAAGAAATTCCGTGAAAATGGAGTCGTCGGGTCGATGTCTGACTAAGTTGGCTATTCCAATATAGATCTTTGATGAACAGTAGGTAATTGTAATTATGACGTACCAGCAATAAACTCGAAAGTTCGCCTTTAAAATGAAGTGTGAACCTCATGATATCACTACCAGCGACTAATTAGAACATATTATCCTAATTAATACCTCTAATTAGCATGTTGAAATAACTGACTGTGCGTGTATGTTAAGACCGTCTAAAGGTACATGCCAACATCTACTCACGTGTATAATTTTACAATCTGCTAAAAACCTTAGGTGTTTCTGTTTTGACAGGCTACTCTGTGTACATTAGGCGTTTGCGCGAGTCTACGAACTTAGGTAATAATTGGTAACCTCATCTAGCAGACTGCGGGGCGCTTAATGTTGCATTGTGGTAATTATTTCGTGGTTTAATTAACTTTTAGGATCCACATTGTCGTGGCATGAACCTGATAAGACTCACATCATCATCCGCCAGACTTCCACTGCTGGACATCCTCCTTAAGAAATAATCGAAAGTACTTCGAATGCAGAAATTGTGTAGGATCGCCAAAAGCAAAATAAGTTTACTGAAAGTTTTCCGTCAAAATCATGTCAATTTATACAAATCAGCGCTAATCGTATATGATGTCAGTGCCTGAACCCAGATTGTGTCGCAAAAAAATTCCAAAAACATTTATTTATCACTGTCATCGATTATAAAAATGAATATTTCATCCAAGAAAATCAATCTATCAAAATTCATTCGTTCATTGTTATCACTGGGAGACAATGGGGCGTTGAAAAGTTTTGGCAGTGCGTTGAATTCTGGCCCACGCTGCATGCCATATTAAGCGGCTGTAGTTTGATGAAAGGTGCCGATAGACAGGCCGCGTGTTAGACCGTAGACTACAAGACTTAGAAGGAATACCTAACCATCATTGATTATATTTGACATGTTAGCGCACCTTTATTCCAGGTTTCTTTATGCATATGCATTTCCTAAAACTTTATTCTCCGGTGGAGTTTGGAATTAATATTTCAGGAAGTCTGACGGTAGCTGGTATGCGTCAGAATGAAATGTTTTCACTTAAAATGTGTAGTGCGATTTTCTCAATTAAAAAATAAAAGTTATTTCCTGCAGTTTTATTTCATCATCGGGTGTTCATAGGTATCTACTGCAAAAACACCTCTATCACCCTCTCCAATATGGTCCTTAGTGTGGACCTCCTGAATAAGATTAACCGACCAAAGCAATGAATGCAAGAAAGGACAGTACCTTATTTAAAATTATGATATTTGGGTGGCATTTATTCAGCGCACGCGCTTGCCTCAGCTGCACCTCAGCGCGCTATGGTTACAGCCGCGCAAAGTAAAACATACACGGAAGGATTTCAGACGTGAACGTTACCTAAACAAAACTAGAGCATGTTTCGCCTGAGAAAGCGTTCCATAAACAAAGTCAATTGGTCTAAACGAGTGAATTTTTATTCTGGGGCGATGAGATCATTGGGTGAATGGCCGGTGGCTGAGCGGTTTTTGTGGAAATGGGTCGCGGGGACTCCACCATGACATTGATGGGTCGGGCTCGAGAGGCCAGCTAAGAAAGCAGTCACTTGTTTTATAATTGTACCTATCTAATACAAATAGGAGGAGGCAGCGTCTGTGTTTTTTTATGCACGTTGTGTACTCGCCTCTCAATGTTTACTGCTCATATAACTGGGTTGCATTATATGCCAAATCACTGGTATTTAAATTCGATAAATTAAATAATCAAAACTATAACGATCACCATAAATCTTATAATTAAACAATTTAGTTAATATGAACAGCCTGAAAATATATATGTCAAAGCCAAAGCATCTGTTTTGTGTATAAATTCTTCGACGACATGTTGTTAGATGAACTTTTAGAAGAACAGAAATTAAATGTAATAATTCTGACGGTGACAAGCAATTCTCTCTGAAAATACGAGAGTGAGTTATATAAGTATTCTGTAGTAAAATTATTTTTATTATTCTTGTGGCGCCTAGACAGGGCTTGAGAATTTAAATACGTCCTAGATTTGCGATAAATATATTTTATGTATCGACACTTTATCTTTGGCAGACAAAGAGATTAGTTTTAAACAGTTAAACCACACCGTAAAAAGTATTATTCATAAATCACTAAACCAATACCTATGCATTTTTATTTTAGAGGATTTTCAGGGGATTTTACTGGAAACTGGCTACACAGACGCCTTTGTTTCAATTTGGTTAATTAAATTAGACTCTCGAGTATAATTAGAGCAATTTGTGCTTTTCCAAGTCTTGACAGGTTGATTCATCATAACAAAGGCCTGGAAACGTGCTGGAAGATTAAGTACAAGATAAGTAATGTTTGTTTATTCAGAGGAAAATGAAAAGCACTCAGCTTTTCATAACATTAATCTCTGTAGTACACTTTGATCTTCAAGGCGAGCATTTTCTGTAGCCAGTACGTAAATCGGAACCCTTTCGTGCCTTGAGAGTACTTTCATTCGGTGGTTATTTGGATGCCGGAAAAGTAGTTAAGACGTCACACATCACATAACATCACGCATGCAATCCCTGAAAGGTTAGGCAGCGGTGTACCTATAGTACATCCAAATTTCGCCAGTTATTTTTAAGTCACGTGTAATAGGAGGCGAGCTCATTGTCATCAACCGCGCACAAATCCAGGCTCCAGGCTGCTGAGAAACTCTAGGTAGATGAATTCTCAGCAGTAGCACTTGCTGCTGATCCAAAGAGAAGGCTAGTGTGCCCAAAAGTCTGACAATCGGCCGTTTCCTCAGGATATTACGTTTTTGCCTAACTAGATTTTAAAAGGCAGATGGCCAATCACATCAAAATTGGGAAATATTTGGATGAAACAGAAAAAGAACGAGTAGGTAGCTACATATTTATTACGACTTGGCTATTGTTGCAGTGATTTCAGACCTTTCGGTTCAGTTTTCCTCATGATATTTTTATTTGCGAAGCGTGTAATCAAAAACTGCACTAACACAATGATGTTTTTAACGCTTACCTAAATGTATGACGTCAACTTGAATATTGCATATCTTTCCCTTATGCCTGAAATTACTACCTAGGTATGGGTTTTTAATTTCCATTAGTAAATTATTACTAGGCACTTTTTTAAGAGTATAATATACCTATATTATACAACAAGCTTCTGCCCGCGACTTCGTCCGCGTGAAATTTCACCCTCCCCATTCACCCTTTTAGGGGTGGAATTTCGAAAAACCCTTTCTTAGTGGATACCTAATCTTCACAAAGAACATACCCTCCAAATTTCATGTCTCTAGGACCAGCGGTTTAGGCTGTGCGTTGATATATCAGTCAGTCAGGACTTTGAATTTTATATATTATGGATTTTTAGGTATGTATGCACCTGGATAAGGATAGTACCCATAAATTGGCGGTAATAATTATGATCATGTTGTATCCTGGGAATACCAGCATATGCGTTGTTGTACGTGATATTAATAAATATTCGCGATTAGTAGGTGTTGAACAAGCATATGACGGAAGAGCAGACGAATGACAAAATAAACAGGTATACATTTACGTATAAATGTTGAATTTAAATTACCACCAGGTGTATGTATATGTTCAACAGATTATAAATGTTTTTAAGAAATAAAGAAGTTGTTTGTTACAGAAAGGGGAGGAGAGGGGAAGTACTCAAGAAATAGTGTAACTATATAGAATAGCTAGCTGTATAGAGCTGCTAGACAAAGGGTTCAGTTCCGCTAGATGCGTTTTTTCTCCGACTTTCGGTATCTCGGTTGAAGGCCTTTCAAACCTAAGCGGTATTCGCTACCGTCTGCGGTAGAGAAAACCGAGTGGGTAGCGGTAATATTACTGTTCACATCAAAGCGGATTTCACCATCCTTGTGGGTAGAATACCGAGTTCGAGTTTCGCTCAGGAACGTAAAGAAGTTTTTCTTTAGTTATTTTTTCGCCCAACATGCGAAACAATACCTATGCGGTGCTATGGCACCAACTATTTCGCTCTAGCCGCGGAACATATTACTAAATACCTGAGCGATACCTGAGCGATACCCGCGCGGTATGTATACCTCTACCCACAGCGATTACTGCTTCGGTTTGAATAAGCCTTAATTCGTGCAAAAGCACCGAATTTGGATAACTTGGCAGCAGGTCATGGGAATTATCTGCGACTCCAGCATTCCCCTTAAACGTAAGGTGAGATTTATAAAATAACGGTGAGACCTGCTGAATTGTATAGATCAGAATGTTGGGCCACAAAAGGGATGAATGAAATACAATTGCATGCAGATGATCTAATTGCATTCTTATCTGAGAATGCTAAGAGGGATGTGTGGTGTTACACGATTGGATAGAATAAGAAATGAGTATATAAGAGGAAATCTGAAAGTGGCACCGGTGACCGAAAAGTTGTGTGGAAATCGGTTGTCACTTGTAATGCGGACGAGTGAGGAAAATGACGTATTGAAAGTTTTGATTATGAATGAGTACCGAGATGATGACTGTGTCGACCCCTAAATAAATTGGCTTAAGGGCAAGAGAATGAAGACAAAGGCTATTTTGTATGCATCGCCAGTGCAGTCGCGGTACCCGTCTTACAAAAATCATGAAAAACTATGCGTTTCTTTTCGAATTACAGATGTTCTATTTTATTAGATTGGTATAGCAAATACTAGATTACCTATAAATTCTTAAAAAATCTGTATCCTCGTCTTTTATGATATATGTACGTCATACAACATCTCAAAATTGATTGGACTGGTTCATTTTCTTGACATTTTCCGGTCTAATTAAAATCTAGAAATAAAATACACTGGGCCGCAAAGAAAGCGGGTCGGTTATAAAAAATGCGATAACTTTTAAAATATTTGAGCAATCCTTTTAAAATAAAAGCTAAATTAAAGTTTATTTCATTACAAATATAGGAAGAATTAAAACCTTTTTATTTCTTTTTTAAGTTTAAAAACCATAAATAAAATAAGACGATTTTTACCATTTTAACAACTTTGAAACCATTCGTTTTAATTTTGTTCCTAGCTGTTTATAAATATGGTATCCTGGTGCAGAAATTCATTATTCTGATCAAATTCAATTAAAAACATGTCACTAACCACTAACCCCTGAAGAGTGTCCCAAAATTCTGACAATGCTTGAAGACGGGCGCAATTAGCGTTATACTGCGAGAACTGTTGGTGTGTCGTTATCAACCATTCAAAGAATGCTCCAGCGATTTAAAAAGACTGGATCCAATATTCGCAGACCAGGAACAGGCCGAACAAGGTGCACGACGACGCAGGAGGATCGATATAATGGTGTCAACAATGTTGAGAAACTATTTCATGCTTGAAATAGATAGATAGAGAAGAATAGATTTTTGACTTCAACAGCTGCTGCTGTTGAAGTCAAAAATCACCTTCTACGTGCTGGAAGGAGCAATCTGAGCACGCGTACAGTGAGGCGGCCTCTTCCTGAAGCAAACTTGAAGCCATTAAGACCTGCAAATGGTCCAAAACTCGAAAGGCAGCATCGAAATTCAAGGCTGAGTTATGCTAGAGAACACATGAATTGGACTCTAGATCTGATCAAGAGTAATGTTTTTAGACGTGTTGAGGTTCATGCTAAACACGCACGATGGGAGGCAAAACGTCTACAGAAGACCAGGAGAGCGCTATAACCAAGCTTGCATTGAAGAGAAAGTGAAGAGATATGGCGCGCGGCGGAGGCTTCATACACGTGTGGGCTGGAATTTCTTCCGAAAGTCACACCGTGCTAGTGGTAATAGAAAATGGCACTTTAACTGCAGAAAGATACGTGAATGAAATCTTAAATGAGTATGTTGGCCCATTTTTAGTAAATATGGGCGAGAACGTCATCTTTATGCAAGATAACGCTCGTCCCCATATAGCTCGGATAGTGTTTGCCTACCTTGAAGATGTCGCTATCACCCGCATGGTGTGGCCAGTACGCAGCCCAGATTTGAACTCCATCGAGCATGCCTGGGATGAACTGGGACGACGTGTACGCCAGCGAAATTCCTCTCCAATCACTCTTCGTAAACTGAAAGAAGCACTGATAGAGGAATGGGAGAATATTCCTCAGCATCGGCTCAGAAATCTGGTGGAAAGCATGCCAAACCGTATACCTAACAGCTGTATTAAAGCTCGTGGTGGCAATACAAAATAATAAAATGTGTAAAAATTGCATATTTGATATCGTAGCACATTTTTCGAAATCTAGTGAAAATCTTAATCTTATTCAAAATATACTTCATAATCTTAAAATTTTATGACATTGATTTAGGCGCTATAAAATTGTCTATAATAGGTACAGGCTTTATTTCATAAAGCTAGCTCCAGTATTTTGGATGATATTGAGGTTTTTGTTACCGACCCGCTTTCTTTACGGCCCAGTGTATTTGCATTTTTTTTTTTTGCAAAATTGATTGGTAAGTACATGGACAGTGCATATATTCATTTCATTAAAAATATTTTAGCGTTACTGTTACTAGTCTGTATATAACCTAGATAGATTTGTCGACCTAAAATACAAAGCCTAACACTTTATAGTACAGCTACTTGAATATTAGAATCATCGACACGACGAAGAGGAACAGTACCGCTGTCCTGCATAATTATAAATATATTATAGCTGATGACTCAAGGGGCAGTAGCGGTGGCCCAGTGGTAATAATGGCCCCGACTTACGACTTTTAGATCCTTGGCTTTGAAAGCAGGCAGGCGCTTCAGTTTGTGTAAATAATATCATCACTACTGAAGGTGAAGGAAATATCTAGAACCAAAAATTCGAAGACATGTGATATCTACCAACCAACACTGGGTCCGCGTGGTAGATTGCAACCCACTTCCTCTCAAAGAGAGGAGGCCTATGTGCCAACAGTGTTAACATTATAGGCTGATTATGCTATATTATGATGAGTTGATGACACAAGCTGATTGCTGACCAAAGCCAGCCACCTTAATCCTGGAGATGTTCATTTATTTACCCAACAAAACCAACCGATGAGAAGAAAAAATAATTGCAGGAAACAACTAGACCCAGGCAGCAGGATTAGCGTTAGCAAGAAGATAATTGTTACCTCATCTGAAAGCAAAAACTGAATGGAATCTAAAATATAAACACCTCTACTTAAAACATCCTTATTCTAAAAACCCGCGCCGATTAAGTCTGATTGGTTTATTTTTTATTCTGATTAGTGCTCCATTTCTCGTCTGTCGACATGAGATCCCGTTGATAAATCGCGCGCCATCAATCTGACTGATTGGTGAAATTGATAGGCGCCGTCTGCTTCGCTAACAAGTAGATGCACTGTGGATGTAAACTGAAGAGAAACAGAAGCGCAACTGCGTAAGACCACGTTAGAAACGAAAAAGTTTACTTCAAACATTTTTCTCAATTGGTAAGCTACTCTATAAATCTGTCACAGTCAAGCAATCAATAAAATCAAACCAATCTTGGTTTGATTTTATTGATTGCTTGAGTGTGAAATGCGTAGGAAGACATTATTATGATAATTTTATGGCAAACGCAGTTTGTAATTAACCTACTGTAACTCTGAGAGAGAATGTTTAGCAAGCTAGATAGAGTGCAGCTTTAAAGAATATGGGGAAAGGACAAACATATATCAATTAACGAAGACATGGAGTTTAAAAGTAGTAAGTTTCCCACGGTGGTGAGGGCCTGAGGATGGACGGCGCTGCCGAGGCCGGCCCGGGAAGAGGTGGCGAGACGACCTAGACGCGTACCACAAGGGTTGGATCAAGTTGGCTCTAGAACAATCGGGGGTTGCGGAAGGATCGTATGTTCCCGCGACCCCCGGTGTAGGTGTGAGATGGAACACCATAAGAGTCTGACAGACCCCTTCGCCCGCCCAAGGGCGGAGGACATCCATGAGGATTTTCCACCCCGGAAACAAAAAAAGAGGTGGCTCTAGAAGCACAGTAATGTAGGCTAAGTAAAAAAAAGACTTCATGTTGTAGTTATCTTGAATTGTGAATAGTAAGTTTGGTCCTTCTGTAGTTCTCTGTACTGTGCTACGTCGTCGTTGAGAGGTCTGACTCATTGTGACCACGTGAGTGCCCCATTTGCCATGGAAATCATCTAGGATATTGCCTTTAGTCGCACTAACGCACAAAAAGAAGTCTTTTCTAGACTTTTTACGTGATCTGTGTGTGGATGGTCTGATTTACAGGCTAATTTATCATTCCTTCGAATAGTTTCACTGCAAGAGTTGCAAAAATAAACGAAATGCTTCAACTACACAGTAAAGAAGTAAAGCATGAGCTTGAAAATAAATGCAAATGAGTTCGTATTTTTTAATTTTTTTTTCTTGCTTAATGTTTTAACGCTATTTTAACCGAATAGTCTCTAGGTATTCTGGCGCCAACGGTTGCAGATATTCCAGCATTCTGCTTGGCCTATATTTCAAGCGTACGAATTAGACAAGTTGGCTAAATATTTGAAGTAAGAAAACTAATTTCTCGGTTTCACCTGAATGCACTGTTTACTCAGCTCTGAGTATTGGCTGCAACTTGCGTCAAAGTACTAGAGACTGGTACGTTTTTATATTAAAAGAATCACAAACACAAATAACCAATTGTCCACTACTCGCAGCCGTCATAATAATAGCATCTGACACAGTTTGAAAAACGTTGGCGTTCTCGGTTTATGAAAGTGGCGCCTGTTGCGTTCCGAATCTGTAAATCATACAATTTGGCATTGCGCCGGGCAAAGATTAGCGAGTAGAGCAATAGGACGAGCAATAGACTGCGACAAAAATGACTGTATGACACATTATGAAATATAAAAAAAAGTTGAATCACGGTGTTAGCGGTGTTTTCAGGAAACATATTGCATAAGTAAAATTATCGGTAAACCTTAAAGCTAAAATATGAACATTAAATAGAACATCATAACGTGTCCTAGATTTGGCGCAACATATTGCGAACTACCGGATGTAAGTAAACCGCATCCCGGGATTAATGTGTGGTAGATGTACTAACGTGAATGAACTGCCCATTGATCTTATTTACAGTACCTACTTATAAAACATTTACGCGCGGCTAGACATGTCTATCTCGAGAGCCTGATTTTTATAGCCATTTCCACATGCTTTGTATTTTATTTCAGGGGGGTCCGTTTTCGGACTAATATGAACCATGTAGGCGGTTGCAAAAGTTGCGCCTACTCGCTTGTTTACAAAACAACTTGCAAAACAAAGAGGTGAATGAATTTGCAGTGTGTATCGTAAACATGTTCAGAATTATAACTATTTTGGAACATGTTCGCAGTGTACGATCTGCTTTTATTGCGAGTAGAAAACTAATAACAGCCAGACGGCTTAGATACTAGGATGAAACGTTAGAGCGAAATTAGCGGTGCAATAACCGACGGGCATATTTCAAGCACTTTACGTTGACATGAGACATATCGTGCCAGAACGTATAATTTTTCATAGTAACGGATATCTTGTTCATTGTTTTAATAGACTTGTATCGCGGAAGTAACGCTGTAGAAATTAGGTGATGATGTTATATGGAGCAATTCTTTTTTGAGATTTTTACAATGGTTCTAATTGAAATGTGTATTTTTTTTATATCTGGAACTGAATATTTATGGGATATATTTACCTACATAATATAGCAATGAAATCAAAACTAAGTCATAAGGAAAAATCTAAATTTTTACTTGCCAGATCGCAACTCGATACCAAAATTAAATCTGTTACAAACGCGACGATATTAGAAGTAACTATAAATTAATGCAGTGTGCCAACTGTCCGATGAAATATCTGAAGGTTTTCTTTCATTTCTCTTTGATTTTAATCATTTGTTTATCAACGTGACAACTTAATCTGTTCAAATGGCCATTACGCGTAATAGTCTGAAAAGGCCAATGAAAACATTAATTTTGGTTATTCAACTTTACAAATGTTGGGTATATTTTAGACTAGCTGTGCCCGCGACTTCGTCCGCGTGGAATAGTGACTTTTCGGGCAGCATAATTATTTTGAATTACATATGCCGTCGTTTGGGTAGCTAAAAATTACTTTACAGTAATGCTTCTCTGTATACGATATTTGACGTATGGCCATCGGGGATGAAAGCATACAGGCTCCTAGAATTGCTAACCCGTGACAGAGCCACATACAACTGACCGTGCGAGAAACAGCTGATACTTAGACCTTAACAAATGTTCGCCGTGATTCTTTAAATTGACATAACTTTTTTATTTATGAACCGATTGACATGAAATAAACAATAAATGTTAAGTGAAGCTTACTACAACATATTATTGAAAACCGCATCTAAATCGAATAAGCCGTTTCTGATATTAGCGTGCACAAACACACAGACAAACAGACAAACTGACAAAAAAAAAATTAATTACAATTTCGGGTTCGGCATCGATATAATAACAACCCCTGCTACTTTTTTTATATATATTTCCATTGTACAGACACCACTTTTCTACAATTTTATTATATGTATATATAGAATATAGATATAGATAATAATATGAACAATAATGTTAGCGAGTTGGGATTATTTCTGGAGTTAGTAACGGGCACTGGGTTTGTTTAAGATATCTTGTTTGAAGTGCCGCGTGGTTGCTAAATGGGTGCGATGTTATGACAGACAATCGGCTCCGCAAACGACCGAGCCGCTTCCAGACACCGCGTAACATCATAGAACTTCGCAAATTAGCTAATTAAATATACTTGTTACGACGACTGTTACTTCAAATTATTTGACTGTTCGATTCAAGTTCTCTAATATAATCAAAGTCTGGATTTAACTACATAGATCGTAAGTATATCAAATTATGCAATGTTGAGTCTATTAATTATGTTCTAGCATACATTATTAACACATAAGGAGGGATTAGAAGGTATTAGGAGTACGTGGTGTGGCACGAGCGACATGTTGATATGATCACTGACAAGGAGTGAATGCTATTGTACCGCAGAGGTGACAATTGATATTATCTGACAACTGGTTGATGGCTGAACGGGACCACACACCTTCGAGTTTTGCTTTAAATATACAGTTAATTGTAGGTACTGAAGTTTTTTTCCTATCCTTCTTAGATTCGTTTGAATTCTTTATTGATAGATAGCATTTCATTTTGCTTGACGTTTTTCTAAGTATATTTACAGTGGTCTCCAAAAGTTAGTTGACATTTTTCTACTTTAGCTGTGACAAACCACATGTTATGATTTAAAATTCTAGTGATCCAAATGTTTGAACTGTTACAACGTTTTTATTGAATAATTCAACTACCTATGACTTACCATAAAAAATAATCAAGCAATACCTTAGGAGTACCTGATTATTTTTTTATTTTAAATCGTAATGTGCCTTCACAGCAGAAGTGGAAAAATGTCAACTAACTTTTGGAGGGCACTGTACATAATTATGAAGCCAACTTTTAGCAAATATAAAGATCTTAGTGTCTCGATAGACTTGATTGATCAGCTAGGTGGTAAGTACTAAAATTAGTATTCAATCTAAATTCTAGTCAACGGCTTTACCGTACAAATCGTATTAATTGTAAATACTAAAACATTGTTAGTTTTGGACAAGTTCCTGATTCATTTCTGAAACTTGATTGAAGGAATTGGGTTAAACTGCATTGTTCTTAGATGAATTACACTATGAGTAGTCAGATAATAATGTTGTCCTTTGTCCCAAGCCACAGTGCTAAAATTTTATTAGGTATTGCTTTCTATTTAATGCTAGAATTGCATTCCTACGGGTATAAAACTATTCTAATAAATATTTCATGTCTACTTAGGTCTCATGCAATTCCAAAGGATTAGAACTATGCTAATGACTGCCACGGGTAAATGACTAACACCTACTTTTATATGTACTCATTACAAGACCCAAGGTGCGTATTAATTATGGCTAAGTAGCTTCCTAACTCACGAGCAAAATATAAAGTAGATGTTAGTCCATTGACAAGAAATAAATACCCGTTTCTTAACGTATATTTAGACACAGACCTTTTCTATAGTGGCAAAAAGCAAACCACGAGTTTCGATACAGTAACATTTCATCGCTTTAATCTCTATGTCTGCAAAGCGTTCGCCAAATCCTTGGTTATGTACAGGAAAATTTACTCCAAACATTTGTTTATATGGAGCCAACAGTTTTTATTTATTGCAACACCACATTAAATTTTATCTTTGCGTAGTAAATGTGAAATATGTTACATTAGTTTCGCCATGTTTACGTTTGATGAAGGGCCGGGCAGGAGACCGGGTATCGGTGGCAGCTCGTACGCAGGGGCCCTCTAATCCTGACAAGTGTTACCGATAAATCAGTCGCAATGGTGATTGGTGACATCATCGTCTGCTCGACCTTCCAACTAATAGTCTCATACATTTTCATGGTAAACAGACACATGTAGGTCGAGATGCCTTCAGTAATTGCTAATGGGTTTATGAAAATTTACGTACAGTATTTTGGTAACGAGTTCTATGTCGTAAAGTACAGATATTAGATTGCCTTAATCAATTGATTTAGGACGCAATTGTGTTTTGTACTACTGACAGAACAAAATGTACAAATCAGTACAAATCACTTTTACGTTGACATTATTTGCATACATTACTCTCAATCTCAATTATCTCGTGGAGAGTGATAAGTGGTAATACTAATGATTTTATTTCGGACGTAAAGACATTGTCTTTCTGAAAAACTATTTAGGTAAGATTATTGTCGAGCCAAAACAGACGGGAGCGTAATTACGATTGAGGTGACTTTTTGCAAAATACGTTTCAAATCAAAGTCATGACCTCTAGAGTGACGCTAGTCATATCAACATTTCTTGTTAATAACGATTGTCAAACCTCGTGAATTCTTAATATTATTGTTATATAGTAATAATAATATATGAATACGGTAATTCATTAACATAAGAGGGGAAGTAGAGTCTGCAAAACTCTGATAGTGTGAACGTTGCGCTGATTTTAACCAGGATAGTTATACGTTTACCCTTATCGTATTCGTATGCATCCACTAGTACTAAGAAGTACTACTGTATGCATTTGTATGGTAAGTTAACTTCAGGGGTAAGGCTCGCGTCACATTGCATGAGAATGAAGACGCCGGCGGCTGGGGGGCGTAGACGCACTTCGTTGTAGTGAGCCGAAAGTAGTTGAAAAATCGCGCAGACGCAGCCATTCGATATTTAAAATTGGAAGAGTTTGAGATCGACAGCAATCGGCCGCGCGCGCGCAGTCAGTGGCCCGCAAGTCGCCGCGACGCGCGCTCCGCTCTCCGAGCCGCTCGATCCCTCCACGCACCCGACTCATTTTCCGAACGCACTTAACTCACAACTCTATCACAGATGCGAACGAAAATACCGATTTATTGAATTAAAATAAAGAGGATTATTTTATAAAAATCGTCTCTAATAGAGGACTCGAATTTCAAATAATAAAACACGTGTTTATATATAGTTGGCGCGAATAGAATACGTTGTTGCTGATCCACGTTTTTCACATCGAGTGAATAAATAATTAGCGGGCGACGACGTCGCGAGAAATTTCACTTTTTACCGGCAAGGATCCTCGCGTCTACGGACTGTCTATACTCAATGGAACGGAGATTGCACCTTTAATCCAAGTGAGTATTCACCTTTATTTTATTCTCGCATATCATTATAATTTATTCTTATGTTCATATTTTTAATGATAAATAATTTTTATCATATATAGACATAGAAGTTTATGTTAAGAATCAAGATAATCTGATAGCCGATAATCATGATTATAATAATAAATATGATTATGTCCCGTTAGTGATTTTCGTTTTTATGACTCTATATGGGACTTTTGCCATTTAGATTGCAAATGTTTAAAAAAAAAATGTGCCTGATAAGATGTTTCGGTAGGTATATATTCATGAAATATTCTGATTTTCAAAATGCATGGATTCGAACTGTAATCCCTGACGTAGCAACACAGTCGCTGAGCCAGTGGGTCTGCAAATATTGTGTAACGCGTTTAATATTTGTACGACGGCATTATCTATTGAGCAGAGGCGTTAGATAATCGGAACAGGACGGCCATTTAATTGACCATAAGTGCTTTCTATTTGCCCAAGTACTCGATATGTACAATCAAAATACACGACTCGACATTATTTCATATCACCTGAACAAACTTTCGTTATCACATAGTACCATGTTCCTATTGTACACGTATTCTTATTCATTATTTCACGTAGCATCCACTGTTTTTTCTTAATTTTCAACATATTTATGCATACATCAGTGACGACTTGAAAAATTTACATTAAAGTAAAATAAAAGTTTAAATTGCGTTAATATAATTAATTGGATATTCGAAAACTATTCAGAGAAGGTGTTGGCGAATACCCACGTTTGTTACTATAGGTGTAGAATTAATTGAGTGTAATCCAACTAATTGTTTTGTATATGTATACGTGTACGAACTATCAATAACCGCGACACGACCAATGAACTAATTTAAATTGAAACAACATATTTTAAGATCCATTAGATATTAAGTCAGTGGTGGGACGACCTAAGTTGATAAAAATAAACTATGAGTATTTGAAGTGATCAATTTTGTTTTATCGTACAGGTGCATGACCCCTGACATTTAACACCGACAGAGTGACTTCACGTAATAATGTCAAAGTATGAATGAAATCGTGGTCTTGCAGTAGTTTTATAATTTTACTGATTTGTTGTTCTGTCTGGTCGTACGCATTGTCGGTTGTCTAGTTTTTATGCATTCAAGTGGTATTTTATCACTATGTATTTCATTAACTTAATAATGCTTTCCTTTGCTCTTTATTTTTATATTAAACAAAGCGTGCTTTATTTTCGTATCGTGCGCTTGCAGACAAGCTTTAGTCACAGAATTTATCAAATTGTTAAGATTGAGTGATTTTTACGAGTGTCCATATTGAAGTAGACAGATAACTACATAGCAACTCTGGCAGGTGAATGAACAGTATTTCACATGTGCTAATTTTCGCCTCTGTCATTGGTTAGCGGCATTGTTTTCCACCATTACTGAAAGAGACCTTGTGGAGCCGACTTGTTAATTGCTTGGCATTTGCAAATATGACGTTAATGCACTGCGATACTGAAAAGAAAAAAAAAACACTTTTTTATTTGTGCACGCAGTTCAAAGACGTCATCTTTTATAAAATGTATTTACATTTCTTTCGATATCGATTACGTTAATACGAGTATTCAGAACTTCAATCGTAAATTCAAATTTGATGTCTTTATCAATTGGCTAAAGTTTTTGGTGCCCAGCATGTGTGGCGACTGGTCGCTAAATATTTTGTACTAGCTACGCCCCGCGGTTTCTCCCGCATAAGTTTCGATCCCGAGGGAATATCGGGACAAAAAGTATCCTATGTCCTTTCCCGGGCATTAAACTATCTCTATACCAAATTTCATCTAAATCGGTTCAGCGGATTAAGCGTGAAGAGGTAACATACAGACACTTTCGCATTTATAATATTAGTATGGATTATTAGTCTGTGAATCTGTCTTGGTCCTATTGGTCCGACACTCAGCGAGCCATTTAATGCTGTCAGGTCGTGGCCACCTCGCAGCAGTTTGTATCAATTAAATCTTCGTTGTTAATTTTCGCGTTAGGCTCGTGAGTCGTGAGAACGACATCGATCCGAGGGTCGCGCGGTCAATGTTGTGGTGACGAAGCCTAAGTAATTGTGCTAAGATAGATAAAACTCATTATTTCATTAAGATGTATTGATTGTGTATTTTTTGTCTGGTGTTTGTGACTTGTTCGAGAAACGTGACGGAGCCCAGTGAGCCTGCATCGATTTTGTTGTTTTTTTATCTTAGGTTCGGCTCGAGTAATATTTTTGCTTACAAAAATGTTTTCAAGAAGCATAAAAAGAAATCATTTTGCTTAATGCATTGTTTATAATATTTTTAGATTTGTACAAACATGTCTTGAAACAGATGTTGCTTTCTTCAAATCAAAAGAAAATTTAAAGTGCTTGTGATTGATGTTAAAAGTGAGCCTCAACAAATCAAACTTGCTTTTATTTACACGTCCTCTGCTGTGGACCTGTGGTCATAGACTTTTAAACGAATCTAAGTGATGAATGAAGCATAAATCTTTCATATATATCAATCAGCTACAAATGCAATCATCAATATGCACAATCTATTTACTTTAGTAAAAATGGCGGCTAGAGTTTACATTAAGAACGCAAGAGCATGTTTTGTTGCATGAAAATCCATGTGGCGTTGACTGAGATCTATCGTGCTGCGATATGGGTAATAATATATTCGGATTTAGAAATGGTTTTACTAACTGGTATAGTTTTGTGCGTGGTTTCATATCGCTGAGCGCACCTCAGCAACCGACGCGGACGCATCGATAAAAGCGCCGGCTGGATTACGTCAATGAAATGGGTTAAATGGACTGAGGCAATAAAAGTAGCCCTCGCCGTGAACTCGCGGATCCGCGGCCTCTGCGGCCCGATGAAGGCCACTAAATATCAGAATAGTCTTTGTAAATATTGACCATCGTGTATCTCACTTTTCTTCGTTTTTTTTTGTTCACTTCGAGGCTTTCAATTTGAATAATGCTTCTGGTTAAAACCATCTTCTCTCGTCATAATAAGATTATAGTAAAATAAATTGCCTTCATCCATTTTTATAAACTTATTTGAATAATGTGCTAGTATAAGACAGCATAATCAGCCTATAATGTTCCCACTGCTGGGACACAGGGAATGCGCCGTAATCCACCACGCGGGCCCAGTGCTGGTTGGTAGATGTCACATCACCATCATCAATTCAACCCGGAATCACCCACTGCTGGGTACAGGCCTCCCCGTTTTCCTGGCATACTTCCCGGTTCCGTGCTTGGCCTAACCTTGGTCACCATTCGGTCACAGCTTTAACTTGGAACTCCAATAATCTTTCGTCCGCTCTTAGCGTCCTGGCAATTTAACACGCCCGGGTCAGGGTTGTTGGGTTGTGACAGCTGGGCGACATCCAGAGATTCTTAGCACCCTCTGCCCCCCCGTAACAAGAGCCGCTGTCCGAACTTGGAATAGCAGAGCTGCTGGGTACTGAGGGGCCGGGGCGTTTGGCTCTAGGTTATGCCGATTTCCTCACAACGTTTTCCTTCACATTTTTGGGCAGTGGTGATGAAATACAAAAAGCACAATGTAAGTTTGTCTGGGTTCGATAACTCTTCAGTCGCGGTTGTTACCACTGGGCCACCACTGCTCTATATTAGCCATTATCTAACATATTTTACGCTATATCGTCCTCAAATGTAGGTAAGGTTAAAAATCAAACAGAGCTTCATCTGACCGTTTATGAATGCAATTTCGTAATAGACCGTGTGAGTTAAAATATGCAGATAAGACCGTAAAGTGGGTTTCGGAGCTCGTGTAAATTAAAAGTTAAAAGTTTAGCTGGCCGCGGAATTTACACACTAAAGATGCGTGCCTGCCTGTGTGCGATGTGCGGAATACCGATACAGAACTTCAATTATGGCCGGAACATTATGTATTTATTTTATGGTTTCGCACATTTGTATACCGTGAACTGTGAAAAGTGAAATGTCTTGCAACAAGGCGTAATAATTATTAGATAGTCAGAGTACACAGAACGTCTAACTTTTATAGTTCGATTTTGAGGAAAAAAATATTTTACTATTTCTACTATTCATATTTTATTAGAAAGTAGGTGAAGCACATTGTATACACACTTCTTAATAGTTTGCAGTTTTGTGCAATTAGAGAATAAAAACATGCATGTCAGCAAATCGTCCGACTCGTTCAGCAAACAAGATTTTTTGGCACATCAACTTTTATTTTACCTTGTAGTATCACACGATGTGATGAATAGCGAAACAAATGAATAAATATTTTATCAAAGTGCTAAAAAATGTAAATCGCTTCACTTAGAAATCGAACGTGGCCGCCAGTAATGAACCGGGGCTTCGCATTGAATTGTAATGATAACAGCGGTCGTTGAACGAAACCGTGAACTTGGCTTTGGCCTTCGTGCCTCGAACCATCTTATTGTTAAGGTACAAGTCTACAAGGCATTGTTACGTCACCGTTTTTGGTCCTAAAATTTAAGTGCGCCATGTAGAAGATTTGTTGCGGGTACGCACCGAGGCGGCTCGGGACTCGGGGCAGCTCGGGTCGGCTCGGGTCGTGCTCGCGGGTTGTCTCACGGCGGGAGTGTAATTAGTTAATAGTTCAACGGCATACCGTCGAGTACCTAATAAGCTATGCAATCGGCTTTGAGCATTTCGTTCGTACGTAGAGTAGTTTGAACTAAAATCGTGGGGAAGTCGAATAAAACTGAGCAAAAATTGGTATAGGCATAGGGTAACATCCACAGAAATTCAGTTTAATACCTGGTTTCCGAAATCTCTCTTAATAGCTAGATACTATAGGATATTTCCTATCAATGAGCATAACCTAAGAAATACCTAGGTAGGCTAGGTATTAATTTATTTAAATTTCGCAGCAAAGATCATATTTTTGATTTTGTTTTTCTTAGACAAACCTGAATTATCCAATTTTAGACGAAAATATGTAGACTTTATGAGGATAGTAGACTAATTTATAAAGAGTTAATAATATTAGGATTTTGGGTTTCAAATTACTATTTTGCAATGAAGGTATACTAAACGCGTTTCCTGTTCCGATCGTAAATGAAAAAATCTCAACACCTCTAAAAAAAAGTCTAATTCAACTGTCCGTAGCCTCGTCACAATGGAAGAGAACCATCAATCGTCACCCTCATTTATTATCGTCACTGTTCAGAATGGTGACGACATCTAGGTCTAGCCTCCCGGGTTCTAAACTAATTACCTAGTACACGTGACACGATCATAATGACTAACACTGTTTTTATAAATACTACGCTTGTTTTTTTAAGCTCAGTATGTAAAGGCTCCCGCAGACAGGTGCAACACGACTCTAGTAAAACAATTTCCATGAAGTTTTCATAGAAATTGTTGTACTAGAGTCGCGTCGCGCCTGTCTGCTGGGGCCTTAAATGAACAACTAGGTAAGTAGTCGCAATCGTCAGGAAGTGGACATATAAATACGTTCACGTGCCGCACGTGTTGATCTATTAGATCGTAGATATGCTCCGGCGCAGGTCGATTGACAGAAAATACTCATTGATAAGCTTGGAAAGGAGGAGGAAGAGTCTAATGAATCACTAGTACAGTCATACAGATAGTAGTTATATGGTGTTTGTTTTGTTTAATATTTGACGTTACCCGTTAATCATCACGTAGCATCACGTAGGTGAAAAACTGAACATCAGGAATGTCATGGTAGGTGAAAATTTATACATATAATAAAATAGTAAAGAAGAATTTTTGTCCGTTTGTCTGGCTGTATGTTTCGAATGGGCGTGGAACACACTTTCCAATATACATACTCGTATAAATAAAAGGATAATAAACGCATTATTGAAATCCTTAGAACGGCCTTTCTTTTGGTGTCTTCCATTAACCCTTAGGGTTCTTTTAATCCTGGGTATGTTCCCGTGGGATATTTTCTAACACTCACCCTGGCGAAACCACAGCTTAACATAGCAAATGAAATAGCCAAAGAAGCCTGAAGAATTATCATTTCCCAACTATAAAAAGAAATAACGTTTACTTGCTACATTAGTTACGGCTCTATTTTCAACTTTTAACTCGTCCCAAATTACTTAACTTAATCTTCTAAAATTCATAAAACATGCGATTCATGCCATATATGATTCGTACCCACGACGCAACTATGTATGTTGGTCTAGATTTGGGTCGTACGTGATTATATCCGAAACTCTGAACCAGTTCTAGACTAAATCTGTTGGGACCCGTATAACTGACCTCAATAGCTTTAATAATTTTGAACCATTAAACCTCTAATGTATTTTGGTCGTCCTATATTGGTTGAAGACATAAATAGCGCATATGTATCGTGTGACTGGAACATAAATTTCCTCAAACATAGTCTTGTAAAGTTGTGTATGGGTAGGTTGGCACATTGGCCTAATTTTCATAGTTCAATAAAACATTTCTCCGACTCATTTCCCTGAACTTGCACGCGGTCGAACTGATGCGGACCGCCGCCCGAAAATAGATTGCGGATTCATGCGTCAAACAACTATATTATATGTTACAGAGGAGGTGTATAGTATATCAGATGAACTATATTTTATTGCCTGATTTTTTTTGCACGTATAAAACTAAAACAGAACTAGTATAAAATTAATACAGGACTCGTCCTAGTTTGGCTACAGATGCTCCCATGTATACTCCCAAGTACTAGCCTATAACCCCCTTACTAATAAACGTTGTATAGCGTCTGTATAGTTACACAGCGCTTTATCTTCTTCTTTCGAAAGTCAAATTACTGACGATTGTAAGAGAGAAATCGGTGTGTAACTATTCATCTGATATAATACGATTATTAGTAAGGGGGTTAGTATGTTTGACACGTTGTATTATTTTTGGTGAAAAAAAAAAAAAACGGTCTTTTGCCGATCTTTATGTCATTGTCATCATCACGTAGAGTCAATAGTATTCAATGTATCGACAGCAGGAATACCAATCAAATGTTCTATCTTAGGATTGTCCCCATTTAACTTCCAGAAAGAAAATCGAAATATAACATCACATAACATCACGCCTGTTTTTCTGCGAAGGGTTAGGCAGAGGTAATTTTGCCAGTTATGTTTACGGCCCATGTAATAGGGGGCGAGCCTATTGCCATCTACCGGGCACAAATCCAGGCTCTAGGATAGGATAGGCTGCTACTGAGAATTTCCAGATGGAAAAACCCAATAACACTTTTCCCGACTCGGGAATCGAATCCAGTACCTCATGCTCAGTAGTAGCGCGACAGCTAGATTATGACAACGAGACAGTCGAACAACTATATTTATGACTAGCTGTGCCCGCGACATCGTTCGCGTGCATGACAGAAAACGATTTAATTATTTTTTTGCGCAGAACCCTATTTTTTTTTTTCTAAAATTAAAGTAGCCTTAGTTACTCCTTGATACATCAGCTATCTATCTGCCAGTGAAAGTCCCGTCAAAATCGGTCCAGCCGTTTCAGAGATTAGCCGAAACAAACAGACAGACAAAAATGAAAAAAAAATGCTATTTTGGTATATGTACCGTGTATACATCCATATGCATTTTGTAAAAAGCGGTTATTTTAATATTACAAACAGACAATGTATAGAAGATGTTTAGATAAAATGCCTCATCCATTGCGCGAGCTATCTTCGCAACTACATAGTAAGTAGGTGTACCGAGTCGTTCGATTTTTATTTTGGCCGGGAGCCTCGGCACGCGGGCTATGTCGTTAAAACTTTACTACTGGACGTATGCAATACCACAAATGTTGATCTTTGCTTATGTAGGGAGAAAACGGCATAGACAAATATTTTGGTCAGCTGTTGCCATGGCAAAGGACTTATGACGAAAAAGGTAACTCGTCATAAAAACTATCTAACAGCTAAGAGTTTCTGGAAACTGTTGATAAGGACTTCAATAAACGTTAGTTTGCATGATGCTAAGGCTAAGGTAAATAAAGCTATGAATAATGGTGATGACAGATAACAGTCTTATTTAATTGTCTGCTAACGGAAATCACAGATTTAACCTATTTTGCCGATCCTTAGGTCGATCATCGCGATAAAGTCAAATTTTCAAGTGCGCTCCACACAGTAGGTATTAAATCAATCATACACGTTTTCAGGTCGGGAGTCGACATGTCTGACATCACTTGCGTCAATGGCTTATCGATACTATCTAAGATTAATAAAATTGCACTTTACTACCAGCATGTGCGATTGCACTAAATTTGGGAATGCTCTCACTTTTCAGACAGTTGTCAAAAGACAATTGTCCAAAAAACGTGATAAAACTGAATGATATAATTTGATAATTTCGGTGTTATCGTAATCTCACGTTTGACGTTAAACTTGATAACGAAGGCTAACTTTCAGTTGCATGCAAACCTTGTACTGACTAACATACGAGTTAAAATAAACTAGATAAGCGTTAGTTCTCGATGCCTATACCTAATAACAATCGTTTTGGTTTTCAAAAGTAATATTGTACAAATCTATTTCGTAACTCTATTAGGATGTTATAGTGCACGGTAACGCTACGAAATCGCGTTAAAAATACTTGAATCGTGCTACGGAATCTGCGGAATCGCTACGAGACCACTACAGAAACGCTACGAAATCGCTACGAATACACTTGAATCGTTCTACGGAATCGCTGCGAAAACGCTACGGAATCGCTACGCTTAGCAAAAAGACACTATCACTACATTGAGGAATCAAGTGGAACTTCGCATTTAATTTCAAAGCAATACATAAAGACAGTCGAGCCTGCTTTCAAACTACATACATGTCATTTCAAGTTATGTGATTGATTTACAAACTTAGAGAGAATTCTAATTTAATTTTCTTAGCAAAATGAAGCTACTTCATTAAGAGGAAATGCGGGTGGTCTATTCTCCATATAAATCGCTCTCACCGTTTTCTTTCTGGTTAATGACCATAAAGCAATGTTTTTTACAGAATAATAAATATTTACTACTTCTATGCCTATGTTTTTCTTTTTGATGATACATAATTTTTATAAGCACTAGAACCCTCAAAAAATGCCGATTTAAACCGCTGTCAACAGAGGCCTAGTGTAAAAATTTGATAACTGTTAAGAGCGTTTACAACGTACGGCATTTCATACAAACTTTCAAGCCCTTGTTTTTCGAAATGAATGAACCGATTTTAATGAAACTTCGTACGCATAAGCAGGATACAAAGGTCTAAAAAGTTAGCAAAAAACATTTTCGAAATGTCTTCTTTAAAAAAAGATAACTGGAAATATCTGTTTCTATGGAAAATTTAAAATCGGTCTAATTTGGCTGTAACACAATTTTTCGAAAATGTTTTCTTTAGACCTTTGTATCCTGCTTATGCGTATGAAGTTTCATTATAATTGGTTCAATCACTTCGACAAACAAGGGCTTGAAAGTTTGTATGAAATGCCGTACGTTGTAAACGCTCTTAAGGAAAAAAGAAAAACATAAGGACACAGTATATATCCTTCTTATTTAGTTTATGAAATATCTTTTAAATTAGTCCAATATTCGAGGAGGAAATAGGCGAGAGCCAAACCTCGAATTATGACTTTTTACTTAGACTTATGGGAGGCATGAAGAAGCCTCCTCGTGTAGCGCAGTTTGTTCCGCCAGTTACTCAACTGAACCGAGCGTTCAGCGCATCCTGAACAGTCACACCCAACACCTTATTTGACTGGCCAATTCTTCCCTTGCGGTGGTAGGGCTAACGCCCGCCTGGTTTGCGACCAGCCTCCCACCGGAGTCCGGCGTCAAGCAGCCTGCTGTGTTTCGTCGATGCGTGGGAATTCCAGTGCCTTAGACATCTTCTCGGCACGCTCGTTCCATCATTGACCTCATCCATCACTATCCATCAGGCGTGATCGAGGTCAAGAGCGCGCTCATTCAGCAATAAAGAAAAAAATAAATAAAGAAAAGACTTTTTCAAAAGTCTCTCCGGCCGCATTTCCTCTTAAGATATAGTACAAACTTCATAAACTTTCATATAAGTTTAAGGACCTTTGTATTAATTAAGGTCAATAGAAAAGCGACGGCTGTAGGCGTTCGTAGGCGATAGTTCCGCGCCTACATCGCAACGGTTACCCAATTAATCCGTAGGCTTAAAATAGATCCGTCAGTGTCCGGTTCTGCTACCGTTTATCATTATTCTAATAAAACTTCTAATTATTACACGATATGACATGAGACGCGAGATAAAAGTGGCGCCATCACGTATTTTCCTTCTGATTTTAATATAACGTTTATTCAAACAGAGTAAAGTTTATCCATAGGTCTTAGATATGAACTAATTAATACGAGTACTTACCTAATTATTAAAACTTTGTAATAATTAGTTACATTATTATCGACATAAAAGTATTTTTTTATGACTATTGCAGAGCAACTGTTTTGAATTTGCGATATTAATAAGTTGTGATACGAGAAAAATGTGACCTCAAAGATCATTGTTTATATTATTTACGATGTTAAATGGTTTGTTTTAAGTATTTAAAAGTATTCGGAGAAACAAAGTAAATGATCGTGAAAGATTGATGATTTTTTAAAATGAACAGACACCCTAAGGAAGACAATGGCTAATTTTGTTTTGAGGGGATTCTCCTTACACCTTTAAAAAGGAGTTATTCCGGTCTGATTCCCTAAACCCCCCCTTCACCCCCCCGATAAGTTTTTAGGGTTCCGTACCGAAAGGGTGCCAACGGGACCCTATTACTAAGCCTCCTCGGTAAGTCCGGCCGGGCGTCCTTGTGTCCGCCCATCTGTCTGTCAGCGGGATGTATCTTATGAACCGTAATAGGTAGACAGTTGAAAGTTTCACAGTGTGTATTTCTATTCTATTGCCATTATAACAACAAATAATAAATCTAAAATAAAGTTAAAAATTTAAGGACCCTCTAAGATACAAGAAACGTTTTTTTTTCGGCGTTTTTTCCCTTGTGGTACAGAACCGTTCGTTTGCGAGTCCGACTCACACTTAGCCGGTTTTTTCTTCCTTTTCCCACTGCATTACCTAATTCTTGTTATTTTGTATGAATTGTCGGTTTTTCTAGTTGCTAACAAATATGATGGTTTCCTTACATAAATCAGATCTTACAGAAAAGTTCATAAGACAACTACAACGAATTAATTTACTTGACACTTCACAAACCCACGTCTTTCCATATCACCATGGAAACGTTTTATGCTTTATTTTATCTCTTCTTAAGTATCCACTCATTAAAAATTACAACCACTTCATGTAGAACACTGCGGGTTTTGATAATCGCGCTAGTAAAATAAATAATAGATAATAATCAGCCGGCGGATGGCCTTGCGAGGTCATTATCGCATGAAAGTGGAGATAACGTATTATCGCGACATCACAGGTTTTGGGACTGATCTGTATGTTATAAATGATATATTTCTGTAAGTAAGTTTGTACGAACACTTTTACATGTCAATCATAGTTTAAAAACTAGATGAGGTTGGCGTTTCCTATCTGGGCCCTAATTCACTATGACCACTTAGCGATTCCTTACTCGAAACCATGACAATTCCTTAGCTAATCCCGCCAATCTCGCGTTCATTTCGCGCGGTTTCGTTCATTGTGTCTTAGAGAACTAGCTTCTGCCCGCGACTTCGTCCGCGTGATATTTCACTCTCCCCCCATTCACCCTCTTAGGGGTGGAATTTCGAAAAACCCTTTCTTAGTGGATACCACGGATATCGGTGGATACTCTTCACAAAGAACACATCCTCCAAATTTCATGTCTCTAGGACCAGTGGTTTAGGCTATGCGTTGATATATCAGTCAATCAGGACTTTAAATTTTATATATATAGATAAGGCCCCTGACTACTCTGAGAAGAAAGACCCAAAACAAAACAAACTCAGAGGTCACAGACTCCTTTAATGTCCACACATAATCTTATTCAGATCATGTAGATTGGTGTCTGAAATGTTTTTTTGAGGAAAGAACCACTCAGATTGAGTCGACCCGTCCCGTCAGTGCACGCATTTGTCAGTAAGCAGCTCAGTACATCTATTCTGTAAAAATCTCACCGTGAAAACATAGGTGAAGTGAGCTTGAAGTGAGTTGTCAATCCACCTGATGCTACGGATTGACAGTATTGGCAGCTCACTTTAAGCTCACTTCACCTAAGTTTTCACGGTGAATTTTTTACAGAATAGCACTGCAGCTCATTAATTAAGGAGCTCAACGATTAGCTGAACATTTCACGTATCACTACTAGAAGACTGATATAGAGATGGTGTTGATGTTTATGAGATGACGGACAGGCTTGTTCAATTAGTAAGCTGATCATCTTTTATTTACCAATGCCTTCTATACTAATATAATAAAGCTGAAGAGTTTGGTTTTTGTTTGAACGCGCTAATTTCGAAAACGTCAGTTGGATTTGAAAAAATCTTTTTGCATTGAATAGCCCGAATAATTCTTGAGGAAGGTTGTAGGCTATTATGATATCACGTTACAAGCCGTAAGAGCTGAGCAAAAAGGAAAAATGTGGCTGTATAATGTGTATCTTACAACTTCCATGCGAATGAAGTCGCGGGCAGAAGCTAGTGATAAATATTGCCGTGTCGTAGAATATCACCTAAAGTATGTAATGTTTTCTTTATCTCTATAATCTTTCAGCGAGTAAAAAGTTCTGGTACTTTCTCAAAGACATTGATAATGAAACTGCAAAAACGTTTATTTGTTTAGCCATGCACTACTGCTCTACTTTTATAGGTAGATCTACGTCCAGTTATCATATTATCCTTTTTTCACTCTTCTCTTTATATATTCATTTATTCAACCTGCTCTTCTTATCATAGATATGATTATCTTATCGCTTACCTAACAGAAAGTTGTATGAAAAGTACGTGTTCATTATACTTTGTAAATAGTAAACAGACAATTTGGCACAGTTCGTAGAAATATAGTGTAAAAGAAAAAACGAATAATGTTTTATTGAGACTAAAAGCGGAACAATGATAAAACGTTTTATACTAAAATATCGAACTGGGCTATCCTATCAGTTTTCCAGATTTATGATTTAGGTTTCGAGTTCAATTCCTGGTTCAAGCGGAAACGTGAACTTCCCGCGTCCGGGCTTTTTGATCTAAGAAGGCTGCCAAAATTTAAATTACTCTTGTTAAACACGCGAAAATGAGAAGGAAAATTCAACAAATCATGCAACGGTTGAGGAAACTGCAATTATTTTACTAACATAATATAACTTACAGTTCGCGGAAGGAAACTTTAGAAACAAGACAAATGAAACTTTTGTTTAGTCTGCACTAATGATTCAAGTAAAAGTAGATACGCCTAATCAGCAAAGCAAACAGAGATGTGCCGCTGCAGTGCGAACACCGAACAGCTAGAACAACTACTGATTTACCGGAGTCAGCCCCGTGTGTACAAATGTTCCACTTAGCCAGTTGACTTGCAACCTTACACCGCACTTGATGACTGAATCAACAAGAGATTTCTAAAAATAAATTCTTCTGTACTGTGTTTATGCTGTTTATTTTTACTTCTGTTTAAATAATGCAAGTTGTCATGTCACCTGTCCATGAACAAAGCGACTTCTTCGTCTTCTTCTTTCTTCTTTTCTCGTACCATTCTAGAAACATTTTCAAGTATGAATCTCGGCTCAAAATATTATAAAATGACTGTGACGAACATACTAAACTAATCTTAAGGCGTCAGGGTAGCCCGCGAAATTCAAAATTTCTTACGTTTTTTGCGATTTTCAGTTCAGTGTCAGATTGTATGTTGATATGTTCGATACGCGACCGTGACAAGTATGTATTGGCAGAATTATAATCATTAAAATCATCATGCAACCCACTAAGTTAATATAGCCCTATTGATTTATATTTTATGAAATAGTCATTCAATAGAATTTTTTATTATTATGGGGACGCTTCCTCTTTAACTCTAGATGATTCTTAAACCGAGGTTCATGCTTGAGCATCGTTTGAGAATACGGACTGTAGCTCGTTAGGGATTTTTTTTATGATGAATGGATTAGTAAAGCAGCTATGTCAGATTTCAATATTTTCATACTTAATCCGTAGTTTCTTTGTAAAAAGTCGTTGTTATCTTCCAGCTGTGTCTTCTACTTAAACGTACTTAAAAGGTTAAGTTATTTCTAGACACTACATGTCAGTTACATTTCAAATCAGCAACGTAGAGGTTATCGTGAAACCTAGCGAGGTTATATTTCATTCACAACTTATGATAACATTTTCTTGAATCATTTCTCGAGGCGTTACAAAGGTACGTTTTACATGTAACTATACACTCTAATGAGTCTAGCTGCACTTGCTAGGTACAAATCAAAGACCAAAAGGTGATATTATGATAACTTGTTCGTGATTAAATCAACCTGTAGACTTCCATTGCTTGCTTAAACCCATTTCCTGAGTTCCTGACTATTTTAGACTCTAGCCACGTCTTTTGGAAGCGAATTTCAGAGAAACAGATCTTTATTACAAATTCCGCAGTGGCTAATGCGTTCGCGAATCGTAAACGTTATCATCAAGTTTATTGGCCAGCATGTTTACACTGATGTGCAGGGGTCGTAAACAATTTACTGGTTTCGTCGGTAGGTGGGAACGTTTAACGTGACCACCGGAACAGTTCCAAGAAGGATGACATGATAGATTCTAATCAAATCTGCAGAGAATAAAATAACAAAGGCAGAAAAAAATAAACGGCCGGTCATCATGTTTTATGCAAAATGTATTAAGGCATTGTAGATTTGGCACGTTATAATCGTAAACTCCACCAATTAAAAAGAAAATTGCAAGTACACCATACTTGGTAGACGGATTAGTGGTTGCAATTTGTTTTTTTATTTTAAATAGAAGACAGGCATGAAACGTTTATTCTCTCGTGACTGTACTTACCTGTCAAAAAGAGAAGTAGATAAGGCAAAGTTTAAAACAGAAGACGAACTAGCAGGGGATCGAGGAGACGAGGGGAGGGGGTGGAGGGGGGCTCAGGGGATGAGACCGGAATAAATCAGGATACCTAACACCCTTCGTTCGGATTCACTTTTTCTTTGTGTAAAAGAGGAAACCATAGCACCGGGGATTATACCTACTAAATATCAGTAGAATGCCAAATTCTAATAACGTTGTTAATAAAATGCTCTCGATAGAAAGAAGCAACACAATTCTGGAATGTGTGCATGCAATCCGACGCAATAAATTGGCACTACATTTAACCCGCAAACAAAACGTGTGAACTATGCATGTGTAGCCGTTGCTAAGCCAACATTATTTCATGAAATTCTCTACAAAGTTTTATAAAGCGACTAGTTTCATACAACATAAGGAAAAGTAGTGAGAATTAGTTTCTTCGAATAACGTTATATGTGGTCTGTTTGACACAATCATACAAAATTGATCGGATAACCCCGCTATCTGGTCAGTTTTGGTATATAAAATCCCAATTACAATATGTTTTTATTTTTAATTAGCAGTGTTCATTATTATTTGCTGATTAGTTTTATTGAAGTATGAATAATTTGTGCTGTACTTAGGTATTGTAAAACTAACAAGTCATATGATTGTTATCATTAATTGGTAGTGTCACATGAATCACACTATTGTGAAGATAAAGTTAATATTCATGGATTAACTCCCCAAACTTTGCTAAAATCTAAGCATTTTTATTAAATAAGGGGGCGTCCATTAATTACATGAGGTGATTTCGGCGATTTTGGACCCCCCCTACCCCCTTAGTGAGATATCGTGAGATTTAGCTCGACCCCCTCTCCGCCCTCTAATCTCACGTGAGATTGTTCAAAATGAATATTTTCAGTGTAAATACGTTAAATCTATGCTTCATTGCGTTGGATTTATTACAAAAAAAAACAATTTGTTTAATTATTTTTATTTAAGACTCAATTCAAACCAGTTTTCTCGCAATTTTACACTGTTTTTTGCGGAAAAAAATTACGTGATACCCCCTCTCCCCCACGTGAGATTGGGTGAGAACACAGAACAGATAAAAGAGGTTAGAAAGGAAATAGTCCCCGATTTGTATTAGAACGCGTGTCGCCGCATGTCTCCCACTCTTTCACTCCACTACAAGCAAGAGATCAATACGTACGCGCATTACGCACACAAATAAACCACATGCACTTAGATCGCGTGTTTGCTATTGGTTGTCACACTAACGCAAACACTGCGTTTGACGTACACGCACACAGCAATTTATTTCTCATGTATGTTACGGCGACCAAAAGGTCGATCAATGATATCGATAAAATTACTGTAATTTTGTTAATTAAAGTTTTGCGATCTTTTAAGTTGCGGGTACGGTACGAATAATGTAGACTTCCTAAATAAATATAAATATTAATGTCAAATTAATGGGGAGCATCCGATACTGCCGCGAAATTTAAATATTTTAATATTGAACAAATATTTGGGCTAAAGTAAGTAAGTAAGCAAATAAATGACACAAGTAAAATATAAAGGAATATTTTAATATTGAACATTAATTAAACTCAATTTCAACGCTTATTTTATCATTGTCCCTGAAATAATACGTATTTATTAAGTAACATGCGCTTGCTACGAGTATCTCTTAAATTCGAATTTTTCAAAATAAAATGCAACCTTACATTAATATATTTTCCGATTATAGCTTTAGTTAGGTCTGTAACATGGCTCGCAGTAGGATATAATTAATGTTAATAAACAAAGTTATTTTAATTATAATATTACTGAAAAGAATCATTCGTACACACATACTTAATATCGACATTGTTTACAATTTGGTACAACACTATCGATACGCATAGATTTCGAAGAATTCAAGCTTTGGCTCGACGCACGCGACGATCGCAGGGAACGCAATACATTGCGCGACCGCTCACGTCGTGCAAGATCGTACCCATGTATTGCAAGCAATGTATAATTTTGCACCTAAATGCGATTTTACCGTTTTTGTCTACAAACTACATAATACTTTTTTAATAATTACAAATATCACTCGTATTTTAATGTTTTTGGACTTACCGGTGAAAAGAAATCCATCCTCGGGCTACATTACACTCCTGGCTTCTTTTTCGACACGTTATAATAGCGCAAGACGGCATAATTGTTTTTTTTCCGCGGAACTTCGGACGCTGTCACAAAAAGAAAGCGATTGTGAGCGGGTGAATCAAATTTCGGTCGACATTCGAGCGTCTGCTCAAAAGTGCGGCGCGCCTGCCCCGCCCACAAGGCCCTTCTAACCTCTTTATCTGTTCTGTGGGTGAGAATCGGCTTGACCACCTCCCCCCTCCCCAAAAGCCTCACGTAATTAGTGGATGCCCCCTAACTAGCTTCTGCCTGCGACTTTGTCCGCATGAAATTTATTCGTTCGACCCACCCCGTCGCGCGTCGCATAGCATCACCTGCCCTCGCTGTCACTTCGTTTTCGCTTAGCGTTCATTCTGGCTTTTTTTCTCTTTCCTCGGTTTCTAAAAGTCCTCGCGTGATGTAATAAATAGCCTATAGCCTTTTTCATGAATTGGGCTATCATATACAAAAAACATTTTTCAAATCCGACTGATAGTTCCAGAGATTAGCGCGTTAAAACAAACAAACTATTCAGCGTTATTATTGGTACTTTTAATATAGTTTAGGCTTGCGTTCGACTGCTATATATCCCCCTGATGGCAGCTGCTGAAATACAAAATTCTCTATCCGCTATTTGTATGTTGTTTTCTAACAAGACATTAGCAAGTTAGAGGTAATATCCATACAAATAAATAAAATTGGCGTGTCTGTTTGTAATTTTAAAATAACCGCTTTTTACTAAATGTATACGGATGTATAGACGGTACATATACCAAAATAACATTTTTTTAAATTTTTGTCCGTCTGTCTGTCTGTTTGTTCCGGCTAATCTCTGAAACGGCTGGACCGATTTTGACGGGACTTTCACTGGCAGATAGCTGATATAATAAGGAGTAACTTAGGCTACTTTTATTTTAGAAAAAAGTATCCCACGAACAAATTTTTTGTTAAATTCCACGCGGACGAAGTCGCGGGTAAAAGATAGTATATAAATAATTTCGCCCGCCCACGGTCTTTCAAACGGTGCCACAATCCCAAGTTCAGCTCGTTGGTTTCACGATTTTCTCCCGACAATCAAGGACAGATTTATGGTATCCTTTTCACGGCCTACGCGTTACTAGATCTCGTTCTATGTTAATGAATGCACCTTATTCTTGAAATAAAAACAAACAATGTGAAATAAACACGTCTTTTGTTTTTGTTTAGGTTTTCAATCATTTTTGCTGAGTTTAATCGGCATTTGTTTTTGTTTACTTTTTATTCAAAGATGTTGCGTAAGGCAGGTTTTTGAGGGGCATGAGAATTTTTGTTTCACCGTATCTAGATCTGTCCCTGCGTTGATTGTTGTTTATTGAGCAAAGCTTTGATTTTACGATAAGAAAAGTATGTTAATTTATTACGCTTTCACGCTAAAACTGCTGAACGGATTTGGATGAAATTTGGCACATGGGTAGACCATGAATTGGATTAGGACATAGGATACTTTTTATTTCGATATTCCCACGGGTCTAAGTCGCGATGATATATGTCGCGCTGACAGGCCTGATGGTCTAGTGGTTAGTGACCCTGACTGCTATGCCGGAGGTCGTGGGTTCGATTCCCACCCAGGACAAATGTTTGTGTGATGAGCACGATCATTTGTTCTGTGTCTGGTTGTAATTTATCTATAATATGTATGTATTTAGAAATATATAAGTATGTTTATCAGTTGTCTAGTACCCATAACACAAGCTCTGCTTAGCTTGGGACTAGATGGCGTTGTGTGATAGTTGTGGAATATTATTATTATTATTATTATATATACGGGAGCATCCGCGGGGCGCAGCTAGTATCAAATAAACCCCTGAATATTATAATATTGCAATCACAACTACGCTTCCGTATAAAGATAATTATTTCTGATAAAAAGAGCCTTTTGTAGCAATGTGTGTAAACAGATGCGAAGTTACCATAAAGAGATAAAGTATCAATTTGATTCCTAATGCCATTTAATGACTCTATTATACGAGCATTTTGGAGATTTAACGTAAAAGTGTGGGTGTCCAATTTAACATTGACGGCTATTAAAACGTTTAAGACGTGCAATTAACCTAATACCATATTAAAAGGTGGCCAGAATCGGACATGGCCTATGTCAAAAGAGATAACTCTGTCAAGAATTTAAAAATAATCTAATTAAAATCAGTTTTAATATTCTTTTAATTATATTTCCTATACCTAACCGTATAGGTCAGGTAGGCAGTCGCTCCATGTACAATTCTGGTATTCAGCTGCATCCGGTTGGACTCGAAGCCGACCCCAACATAGTTGGGAAAAGGCTAGGCAGATGATAATGATAATGACCTAACCATGTGTAGGTATGAGATGTATTTATAAACCACTATTTCCTATTATAGAGGTATGAGGAACAGGGTGTAAAGTTCACTCATACTCTATAGAAAAGGGAGGATCCTCCTACCAGACGGGTGTTGTGTCTGGCGGGCAACTGCCCGATGATTCATGTCGGGCCGTTGTATCTATGCTAGTTGCGCGGTAAACTCTGCTTGCGAGATGCAGGATTTGCGTGACGTCAGTATATGACGCGTTGTTCGCATGTGGCGTTGTAGATACCGCTACATCACTCCCCCCCGGAGACCGGAGGTCGATAGTGGGCTGAGTCTTGTATCTTGCGATGCTTGCCAGGCCAGCTGAGGTTCCAGTGAGTCGGAACCGGTTGCCGCATAGTTCACGGTGAGTCGGAACTGTCTGCGAAGATGTCCCCAGTGAGTCGGGGTGGCGCTGCGTTATGTTCCAGTGCGTCGGATTTGATACAGCGTCGGGTTGAGGCTGACTGCTGGCGTCGACCAGGAGAGGCTTATTAAGGGCTCTGCTTGTAGACCGGCCGAAGGTGCAGTGTGCTGTGCCAAGGTTGCTGATGAGGCTGAGGGTGATGACCAGGTATGCGCGGTCGCTGCATGCTGGTGGTCAGGGTACCCGTTGAAGCCGTGGGTGCTGGGCTGGCTGGGTGACTCGCCGCTCTAAAGCTTGCGGGAGTGATGATGATGACGTCACGCTGAAGTATTTGCACGAAGGCTGCGCTGACGTTCATGTTCGGGGTCACCAGTATAGAGGTATGAGGAACAGGGTGTAAAGTTCACTCATACTCTATAGAAAAGGGAGGATCCTCCGACCAGACGGGTGTTGTGTCTGGCGGGCAACTGCCCGATGATTCATGTCGGGCCGTTGTATCTATGCTAGTTGCGCGGTAAACTCTGCTTGCGAGATGCAGGATTTGCGTGACGTCAGTATATGACGCGTTGTTCGCATGTGGCGTTGTAGATACCGCTACACTATATTCTTATGAAAAAATCGGTACTCCTCGGTCATAAATGTAACATTTAGTAGGTAGGTAGGATTTTTTAATATTCGGAATTACGTACCTAATTAATAGGGTAAATACTTACACGAAAACAAATGAATGACATAGTTTAATGAAAAGGTATTAGGTACCTGAGAGGCAATTCCCGTAATTATAATTTTAACGTTTTTTAAGTACGAGGCCTTCAGATCCCTCTCATTTCCATACCTCCCACTCTACCTTCATTCGCTTGCATTTAATAGTATATCGTAAAACTAAAAAGGCCTTACTTTGTTGCTTTCTAGTTTATTATAAAAGGCAAAATAAATATGTGCATAGTTGTCTATGAGTGGGCGAAAACACCACGCGATGCCACTAAAGTACAGCGGAGTTTACACCGACATTGTACCGTCTACGTGGGCACTTATTTGCCATACATTTGCATTTAAATTGAATGAAACTTGCTGTACTTAAAAAGCGGCCAAGTGCGAGTCGGCTTCGCACACGAAGAGTTCCATACCACAAGGCAAAAAGTGCTGAAAAAACACTTAATTTTATTTTTATTATTTTTTGTTATAGCGGCAATATAAATACACACTCTGTGAAAATTTCAACCATCTACCTATTACAGTTCATGAGATACCGCCCGCTGACAGACGGGTGGACGGACAGCGGAGGCTTAGTGATAGTCCCGTTGGCAACCTTTGGGTACGGGACCCTATAAATGATTGGGATTGTCATAATAATATCAATTTATTTTTATTGGCAAAGTTCTCTCGTATTTTCAAGTATGCCTGTGAAGACGGCAGTGGATAGGCCAGCGGCCGTGTTGCATCTCTTTGTAGGGTGGGTCGTCGTTATCAACCTGTTTGTCAGACTAGATTCAGCACAAAAGAACAATAGGTAATGTTGTAAATATCGCGAGCTCAGCCCACAGTTATTGCCCATAGACATCATGCCCTAGTATTCTTAAAATAAACAAATCATGTAAAACAATATGAAATACAATAGACCTAACAAAGCCTACACGAAACAACGTTATAAATACTACAATTTTGTTGCTAATGTCGTAATCAATTTTACACATAATCCATTTATTTTCCGCCTTCAGGGCCCCAAGTCTGCTAATTTACGAATGGCTCAATTGAATATCAATTGAATCTCAGTAGCAGTTTTAACTACATTTGGTATTCTGCTACTAATTTAAGACCAATGGTTTTCCAGTGACATACCATTGAACTGCTATCAGAATATTTGCTAGTCTGCTCTTCAATTGTGTTACAATTGTAAATCGATTGTGGTCTAAATCGGTATTCTACTCTTAGTTGACGTTTGTTTGACATTTATGTCAATGGACACTCAGTGTCAATTTTGCAATTGAAGTACGATCGTAGTACGATTAGGCAACAATTCACTCATTCAGCTTCTTGATAGATTTTGAATGGCAACACCTTTATCTGTTCAACTGAGAGTCAATTACAATTACACTACGATTCCATTACGACTCTATTGAGTTTACATTCAAGTTTTTGCAGAATACCAAATTTCTTCTAATCGTAATGGAGTCGTGATTGAATCTCAATTGAATTTCAATAGCATGTGAGTTAAATAAAATTAGCAGACTTGAGGCCCTGATCGGACAGCGGTATAAATCATGAATGTTCACCTGTTGTACTATGTATTACATTTACGACGCTTGTGAATGGGACATACAAAGTAGTGTTGTCCGGTGTGGCAACGATACTTCAGGTTCCTTACATTCACTAGCGCCACCGTGGGACTTTGTCGATGTCGATGAATAGATAATTCGAAGCTATTGGCTGTAAATTATGCAAGATAGGTATTTATTGTTGCGCGTTTCGAATAGAACAGTTTTATTGTTTGCTTGCAAAATATATAAACGTTAACTTTCCCTATAATTTATATAAAATAAGGCGTAAACAGTGTTTTTTTTTCTGTGATTCAGATAAATTCGGTAATGGCATAGGAAAACCGAAACAAACATCTTCGGACACAACTGTTGATAATTAGTTTAACAATAATAATTATAATAACAACATCGTAATTAACTAGATGTCAAAACAAAATAGGTTAATTTGTTATAAGGAATGTTTTTAAATCGGAATAATCTTAGTAAGTCCATTCAACTGAAATTTTTACTGAATGTAGCTATTGACCAACTGGCAAAGATTTGAAAACGGTTTCACAACGAGGACAACAGCGATCATGAACCTTTACTATAAAAATAATTTCTTTCTTTGAAGTACAATTCAAAAACGTTTTAGAAAATACCAAAAATAAGAAATGGTTGGTGTGTAGCCTTAGGGGCGCTATGGCGCGAGGACTTAGAAAAATTTCGTAAAATTTCCGTTTTTTTTTTTTTTCGGAAATTTCCCAATTTTATTGCAGTATCAGGTTGACCTTGACCTTAAAAACCATTTACGATCTGAGAAGCATGACCCTACGACGCACCGTTTCCGAGATAGGAGCTTTTATTTTTTTTATTGTTTTTACAAAACGCTCAATATTTCCAAAATGGTTGCTCTGATCGAAATCTTTTCTGGAAAGTAATTGTTGCTCTAGTCGACAACCATCAGATGATGTAAGAAAACCCGACAAATATTGACAGAAAAAAAAAAATTGAAAAATTTTCTAAGTGTCGGTCGTTCTTTCAGCTTGGGTATTCTTAGGGGCAAAGGACTTAGTCAAATTTTCGAAGATTTTTTTTTTTTACAGATTTCGACCGTTTTTCGTGCAGTACCTTATTAACCTTGTCTATAGAAACCATTTAGGTTCTGAGAAGCATGGCCCTACGACGCACCGTTTCCGAAATATGGGCCTCCGAATTTTATTTTATTTTATATAAAACGCTTTATATTTCGGAATCGGTGTGTCGTAGGTCCATGCTTCTCAGAACCTAAATGGTTTCTATGGACAAGGTTAATAAGGTACTGCACGAAAAACGGTCGAAATCTGTAAAAAAAAAAAATCTTCGAAAATTTGACTAAGTCCTTTGCCCCTAAGAATACCCAAGCTGAAAGATCGACCGACACTTAGAAAATTTTTTCAATTTTTTTTTTCTGTCAATATTTGTCGGGTTTTCTTACACCATCTGATGGTTGTCGACTAGAGCAACAATTACTTTCCAGAAAACATTTTGATCAGAGCAACCATTTTGGAAATATAGAGCGTTTTGTAAAAACAAGAAAAAAAATAAAAGCTCCTATCTCGGAAACGGTGCGTCGTAGGGCCATACTTCTCAGTACCTAAATGGTTTTTATGGTCAAGGTCAACCCGAAACTGCAAAAAAAAAATCAGATTTCCGAAAAAAATTTTTTTTTTGAAAATTTACCAAGTCCCAAAAATTTTTTTTTACCAAAAAATTTTTTTTTTCGTTTTCTTTGCTGCTCATAGTGCCCCTAAGCGTATACTCCAACTCTAACAAATCCGCCCCTAAGACGACCCACTGACCTAAGAAATAGTTTCACAAAGAACCGTTCAAATTGGAAACCGAAAAAAAAACAAGGAAATTCGTGAGCTTTTCCTGCTTCGTTATTATATTATCGACAAAAGGAAATAAAGTGTAACGGTAGGACATCACTAGTGGTCGACCTTTCCGTCGGCAGGCAGGCGTGTGACAGGACGAGTTGCAAGGCAACGATCTCTGCCACATGCAAATCTTATGCGGCTGACAATCTAATTAGCACCTTTATCGCGTGCCCGCCGTCCGCCAGTAATGTTATAATCATTTACGACTTTACAAAAGGAAAAAATTAACAATTATAACGATATGTGACAACCCTTCATTTTTAATACCTAGGTAAATTGAAGTGTTTGTTTGTAATGTCAAAATAACATTGTACTAAAAAAAAAAAAAACATTTGTCTGTCTGTTTGTTCCGGCTAATCTCCGTAACGGCTGGAGCGGCTGGACCGATTTTGACGGGACTTTCACTGGCTGATAGCTGATGTTATAAGGAGTAACTTAGGCAGTTTTATTTTAGAAAAATAATTAATAACGAAACAAGAAATAGACTAGAAGCCGACCCTAACATAGTTGGGAAAAGACTAGGCAGATGATGATGATGAATTGGTAACGAAACACATGATTGTTTTTAAACATCCACGCGAACGAAGTCACGGGAACAGCTGGTATTACATAAAACCTTTCAAGACGACGACGTCTATTGTCAATAAATTACCTAAACGTACGTTAGTTAACCAACACCTGGACAATCTTCTACGTAACAGAAATATTAACACCTTGTAAATACCGTGTAATCGACGTCTAAGTTGAAAGCGATTTATTCACAATGTTGTACATATATTAAACACTGGTTTATGTAAAACGCGTCGTTGTAGTACGAATTCTCACACAGTCCTCGTACGACAACGGTGCGACCGACATAATTTTGCTGGCCTATTAACATTCTTTCTATTTAAATCAGTATATAGGAATATGTAATTACCTGTATGAAAAGCAATTGCATGCAGCTGAGATGAGAATGTTAAGAGGGATGTGTGGTATTACACGAATGGATAGAATAAGAAATCTATGTAGGTATATAAAACAAAAGTTAGTTACACCATTTATAACTCAAGAACGGCTGGACCGATTTTTATGATCTTTGATTTGTTGGATTTGTCTCCACCCCGAATAGCAGAATAACTTTTAAAACACGGAAAAATTCACGAAAAAAATGAAGAAATTTTGTTTCTCATACATTTAGTATGGAACGGGTTTTTTGATGAATTTACATAACAGTTATTGTTTCTGAGGCGGTATGAAGTTCGCTGGGTCAGCTAGTTAGTACATAAGAGGAAGTCTGAAAGTGGCACCGGTATGAGCAAGAGTTGTGTGGAAACTCGGTTGTCATGGTATGGGCATGTGATACGGAGGAACGAGAAAATTGTCCTGAGGAAAGTTTTGAGTATGAATGTCGATGGTTATAAGAGTAGGGGAAGACTAAAGTAACGATAGATGGACTGTGTGAATGATGATATGGGTAGAAAGGGGGTGACTACCGAGATGACGACTAATAGAGAAGTATGGAAGAAAAAGACATGTTGCGCCGACTTCAAATATATTGAGATAAGTGCAGGAGAATGATGATGATGATGATAGGAATAGGTACTTACCTAAATACCGAGTTTCCAAGTATGTATGTAGATAGAATCACAACTCAGTCTGAAACTAGACCTTCTAAGCACGTGCTACACGGCACACCTCACGTTAGGATTGTCAGCATAGGTATAAGAAAGAAGTTCGTATGTGTTATTGTTTTTTATTCTTCTACGGTTGCCAGACAATAGCCCGAACATGATTTGATTGTTAAAAGGTGTCTGTCTGCGTCAAATAAATAAGTACATCGTAACTATACATTTTGAGTATTTGTAGAATATTATTTATCTATATAGGTACATACAGAGTGGCCTTTAGGCCACAGAACAGTTTAACTGTTCTGTGGTTTAGGCTATCACATTCAATAGTACATCGGTTATTACAAGTTGTTATCAGTCTGTTATTGTTAGCCTGCCTCATCCCACTGCTGGGCAAAGGCCTCTCCTCATGACTTTCAGCTCTTTTGATCCAGGACTAAAGTGGACCACTGCTCGTTGGTTTTGTCCAGCTCGTCCCGCCATCATCTTCATCAGTGTGTTAAAACAATAAAATAAACAATTTTACTAAAAATAGAAAACTGAATTGTTCAAACAAAATAAATAGCGTAAAACTTGGCACGAAATAAACTACCCAATCATGTACCTACTTAATGTTGTTACATACTAAAACTAAAAAACGGTCCCACGGCTAGAATGTTAATTGTAATTAATTATTTTAATTGTGTAGGTATGTTTAAAAAACGTAATGTAGAATACGTCTGTATAATAAAATAGCAATGAAGATTTTTTTCCGTTTGGCTGGGTCTATGTTCCGGAATGGTGCAAAAACGGCTGAACGGATTTGGATGAAATTTGGCACGCAGATAGTTTATAACCTGTATTAACACACAGGATGGTTTAAATCCTGGTAGTACGTTCTCGTGCGATATTTTCTGACATCCACGCGGGTGATTATACTAACGGAAAATGGTTTGATAAAAATAAAGCAATATAAAATAAGCCATAACTGCTTTGCTTTGCCCGGATTTTCTGATTCAGATCTCTTAACACCAAGCGCAAATTCAAACACACAATGTTTGTGCTAGCCATAATTTATTTCACTGTTATTTTACATTAACTTAGAAAGGAATTCGAACATAAATAACGAAAATATTAATTTTCAGCGATCAACTGTCACATAAATTAGGGTTTGTGTGTGTACTAGACTATTGATCTCTACAATACTTTGATATATTGCTTATTGCTCAATATTCCAAATAGTCGCTTTATAAAATTAATTAAAGCATTCGACTCTGAAATTCTATTATCTACTCCATTATTATTCATCAGGTACGATATGTAGGTACTGCACCCTCGCCATTAAATTCCTGCCACAAATTGCCGTGCGAATGCACATTTGGATACAAACCGGTGATTTGTCTTCGAGAAAATTATCTTCAGAGAATAAAAAATCTTATCGTATGCAATTTGTAACCCGAATAAAGTAGATTTCTATCGGTAAAGGTGAATACAATAGGACATTACACGATAGGTATTCCGATAAATCTCAGCCTACGCATTCGAAATGTGTTACATGCACGAACATGCGCTTGCGATCCTAAATCGTTGTTCTACGAAACTGACGGTTGTTAATGTAAACGATGAGGGGCAATGTCATCAAACGCCGGTACTACTCAGGTTTCATTCATACGTCTAGATCATGTAAATATGAGTAAACATTATATTATGTATTTAGGCATTTACGTGTCGTTCAACTTTGCCAGTGAAAATTACTACGGTTACCGTCTGCAAATGTGAGAAGCGCGACAACTTAAACCGAGTTACCTCATTTCCTAAGTGAACTAACTACTTTAGATTCCATATATCCAAGAAAGGAAAAATTAATGAGATTTTTTAGGTACTTTATAAGTTTAAACTTAACTGGTTTGTCGTAACCACTGTCAATCCAATATGGCTTTTGATTTATAAGTTACAACTCAATAATTGAGTACATAACGTCACATTATTCGATTCGACAAAATTCCATGGCGCCTGCAATGCGCCTGCACCACGATGACAGTCTAGAGAAACACATCGTATTGATCTAATAATAAACAGACAATCTATGATCTATTTTTATTCCAATTCCCGTACTTAAGGCTTACTTTTACAAACAATGGTTTTTATGAATAATTCATAGTGTCTCGCAGACAATGATAGTGTCAGTATTCACCTAGTGACGAACCTCCCCTTTTGATCTATGTTGACTCACAACTCAAGCATCACTATTCACACGTCGAATGTAGTCCAACCACAAATCAAAGCTGGATTTTCCATTCAGAAAAACTGTTAAGCAGTTTACAATAAAGAACCTACTTGCTTGTTGCTGACTTCTTTAGTTCATTTTCTCCTTGCTTGTATTTATTATCGATTACCAATACAGATGGCCATTCAGAAAATGCATTCGCCAAGTTAATGTGGACAGCATCCAGTTTGAATGGACCTTTACTTTGATGAATGGCCTCTTCGACTGATTTCTTGACCTGGATTATTGATAACAAAGTGACAAGAATGACATGTGAATGGCCGACGAATACTTTTTGTAGTCTTGACTTGGTCAATATTTTCATGGGAAGACGTCGGTCTCCGGCGATTATTTGTTTATTTAATTCACACATTGAAATGTTTCATAAAAAGAGGATTGCGGTTGTGGTTGCCATTGATGGTGTAATATGTGGGCTAACGCCGCCACGTGGCTGTGTTTGATAAATTGGCAGAAATCGTGATAATATAATCAGACGTCTGAGCTGTCACATTTCTTAAACAAATTCTAGTTATTTGTTTAGTTACATGTGTAGCACTCGTTAACGATACAATTAATTAGAATTTAAAATCTGCAACTGTTAACGCAATTATGATGGGTAAAGATTACAATTAAGCCCAAATTAATGAACTTTGGATATTAAATGAAGTTAATATGCAGGAGCTTAATAAATTTCAGCAAGAAAGCCAACATTACTTACGTATGATACAACATACAAGATTAATCTGTTAAACAGCATTTGTCTGGGTAGGCCAGTTTACAGAGCTGAGCCGAAGTTCAATAGTCGTCTGTGACGTAGCGTGTACGTAGCAGATTTACTTTAAAGATAAGATAATAAATATACCTAAGTATACGTAGGAAGGTACATTATATCACCAATACCTAGCCAACGCGTAACTGTTGAGCGATTAAAATAATTATGTATTTTTTGTTTGGCAGACTATCAGATAACTTCGTGAGTATATCGTAGATTCCCTCAATGATTCAGGTCTATTTTGAAAGCAGATCGTAAATATGAGCATTCTATTAAAATCACAGACTGTAATAGGGCCGATAAACTAAATGGGGAATACGGAAAAAATAGGTCGATTATAACTTTCGGTACAATCCATCAAAATCGTCATCAAAACCCATAGGCCTCCATCATATACCTACCTACATCTACTAGCAGTTTTTAACCACTTGCTCTCAAGTAGTTACGGATCGTTAAAAAGAACGAGTGGTCATGAAATCTGGATCCGACAGTCGCCATTTGTCGGCCGTCTTTACTAATGGCACCTGTCAGAATGACGCCGCGCGCCGTGCCTCGGAGACAATAGGCGACAGAAAAAATTTGTGGCATCGCATCGCCCGTCTATACGGCATTCTACAGATTCCCTTGAAGAATTTCCGGGTATTTTTGTTCTACAATTATATTTGTACGATTGTCCCGCCCCTTCTCTGCTTGGGTTTTATGGGATGAATTAAGTATTCTGGAAAAACCACTGAGTGTGTTCTATTAGGTATTATTGATACATACGTCAAAACAAATCAATCTAGGTACTAATAACGGACTTCTTTATTTGTAGGCTAAACTTTGCTAGTTTCCCACACTGAGATCTTACCTACTAAAGAACGTATCCATCAAACTCTAGGTTGACAGACAACGTGTAGGCTGCTGCTGTGTCTAATGGATTGATTGAACTATCAATTCTGTTTACATCTGACCTCTGAATCAATTAGGCTTGTTATGTATATCTTTAACCGTCTTCAAAAAAAGAAGCTTTTCATCATTCAATGTCAAATTCATTAACTGCTGTTGGTATTACAATTTAAATGTTATTATAATTAATTAGGGAAATATCAGCTCATATTTTAGATTATTAATTCGTTCTATCAATTGGCTGGTATATCATACTTTATCTTGATCTTGAAAGAAATTTCTTTTACACATATTATCCAAGTTATTCCTATTCCACATACCTGTACATATTTTCGAACGATCTCGGCAGGGCAGTTGGTTCATAAAGGGCAATAATTCGAGCCGAGCATAACCGGCGCTACCGGTCCTCACAATGGCTCCAGACAAAGCGCGAGTGCGCGCGAGACGATGACGGATGCCCCCAGCGCCAGCGCTCGCGCATTGTTAAGCTTCCTTCACATCACGGAACTAAACACTCCATGGAGCTTATTTTTTGTTCCGATATTGACGATAAATTTATACCTCAGATAACTCTAGCAATAAATTACGCATAACGTTATCGAGCTCCACGTGTCTTTTAATCAACAAATTATAAATACAGTTTATCTAGTCTTTAAATGCAAACGTTTTACAACATCCGATGTGTAATCGTTAATAGGTACATATTAAATGATATTTATAAGCTAATTAATACTTAATAATTTAAAACATTACATTTGAATCTAAATCGTGTAGAATTTGCTAAATGAAGACGTAGCTCATATCACGTAGACAAATGAGAAAAAACGTATAATTATTAACCATATGTGTAGTTTTAAAAATAGCACATTTATGATAAGGGACTTAAAACGTCAACTCACGTTACGTTTTTCATTACTCATTTCTGCGAAGAATAATCTTATTTTAACAGGGAAAACTCTGCAGTACCTAAAATATTATGTTTAATGATCTACAAAGAGTTTGGGTAAATATATCGATATTGTTAGCATCAGGACATGGCCATTGCAAATTATGTTTCACAACATAGGCGCATAATAGTGCCATAAGTTACGTGCTCCTACAAGTAATCAATATTTTAATTTAATGATCTTGATTCATATCTTTAATCTTGACGCAGACACAGTAGTTGTTCAGGAAGTGATGCTGCTCTACGCAAAGGTTGATTTTTAATGAAAGTATTTAACAAGCGACTTGTTTTTATTGTGAGAAGAAAAAGAATAAGAGTACGCGTTCCTCCGAATCCTATCTCTGTCCTTCGATGGCGGGTGTTGGCGCCACCGACCCGTCCATCAGTCCGTCCGTACCACTTTTTGTTACCCGAGACCATCACATTATCTATATTAAGCATACGATTACAAGCTGTAATTTAAATTCACTTATTCGTTGCATAGTCAGAATTACGAGCAGTAATTCTACGTGATCGAATCCTAACCGGCGGCTGCTTTGTGCATGATTGGAGCTTTAAGTCTTTACATTTTCAGTTTTATTACTGGGGCCTCTCGAGTCTCGACACTAGTTTCATCTTGAAGAGATAATGTTAATCATACGTACACACAGATATGAATTATATAACTGTCAAAATGACTTCATGGCCTCAATAGAGACGTCTGCTAAGTCTCATTATCAGGTGTTTGATTAAGACAGTGGAAGAGATTGAGTCCAGGTCATACGTCATTATTAGCCTAGGCACGAATCGGGTCAGCACTAAGATTAGGTGTTGTCACACAGAGATATTATTATCTTTGCTGATAACAATGATACTACGTGATACCGCGAAATCAGAGAGTTGTAAAGATTAAGATGTTTATACTGCGTGTGGTTTCATTATTCTACATGTTATATTATGTTAAAATTGATGTAAATTATAGATAGGACGTAAGCTGTATATGCATGTAAAGTGGACTTCAAAGAATGTTCTATTTTTGCGATAAAATCTACACGTTATGCAAAACACGTAAGCATTCGATTTTATTAAGATTCGTGACGTGCTATGTACGGTCACCAAAGGAGATAAGTAACCAGGGTCGTCGGATATACTTGAAGTTTAGTAAGAAACCGATGGATGTTTTCGGATAAAATTTTATTTAATATAAATAGAAAACAAACAGTTCTTTTCTCAAATTAAATTTCATTCAAAAACTTCCATCGGTTTCTTACTAAACTGCAACTATATCCGACGACATTGGTTACTTATCTCTTTTGGTGACTGTACATAGAATGTGTAAAATTACATTAAACACGATAATATCCAGTGAACGTTACATATTTCCTAGTAAAAACAACGGCAGTCTTACTTTACAGTTTCATATATCATGAATTTCATTAACCTATGAAAGTCAACCTTTACAGAACTAGCGGTTGCTAAGCCGATTTCATTAACAACAGAGTAGATCTAAAAATTTACACAGCCGTTAATGAAGCATATTGCTGTTGTAATATGTACCTAATGTTTGATACAGGTGGCCCATATTGGCACGCGGCATATGAATGTACTCAGAGGGGCTAATACAATGTGACGCAAACGTGGTGTCACGCTATTTTACGTATGAATATCGATGATAATAATTGGAACGATTTTATAAGATTTCTCACTTTATTTGCAAAATATTGTGCCATGGTCTTTTGTAATGTCATTACCGTAAACTGTTGTCACGTCCGCAATTGCGATTTGCGACCATTATGTCGGGCCGTTTATTCTTTTGTCTTTATATGTAGCACTTTCATTCATTGTTTGGCTGTATCATTGTTTAAATGCCATAATCGTCAGGTGAAACAGCGTTTACTCCTAAGATAAAGTAGGGTAACTGTTTGTTTCCATCTTATAACGTTAATTAAGGAGGCATAAAGCGTCTCAGTAAACATTTTTAACAATCCGTCATGGCGCCGGCCCTGCCTCCTGTACGAAGGAGCCAAACAAAAACAAAGAGCGCACCTCGTGCTGGCGCCTGCGTTATCGCGCCACGTGGGCCCTACGCCCTTTGATTCTTATTCCTAAAATACATTCCTTCATAGAAAGGCACGTCTTGTCCCGGCTATTGTTTCTCTTTGTCTTTTACTCTTTTACCATAACAACTAAACATTTTAAGGCACTGTGGGAATTACTTTAGAACTTTACAACTTTCATGTTAAAATAATAACGACAATAATGTATGTGCATATTTGTGGGGAAGACCGTTTATTTATGGTTTAAAATTGTAAATAACGCTACAGCCTGTCAATCATTCGTGTTTTGTCGCAATGCCGATGAAGAAAGCTCTGCCTTATAAAGAGAAGCAGTCAGCTATTTGCTGTCCAACGTTTAAAGGGGCCAGTTTTTTGACATCAATAAAAAATTATATCATGTCTCAATCTCACGCATCTGTTTCTTGTAATATATTATTATGTTAATATGTCCACATTGTCACATCATTAATAATTTCACGTGATCAGATTCACATAATAATAATTTTGTTATAACTGGTATGTTTTTGAGAGTCGTATAGCATAAACTATATTGTTTAGTGAATGGATTTCATAAAAAGATTACTATATCTCTGGACGTCCCAGAGTTAAAGTAATCTTTTTCTGAAATCCCAAATTGTGTGTAGGTACACACAAAGTGAGGAGATAATAAGTAATTATGAATAATTATATAACCTACAAGCCGGCTCTCAGATAGAGATAGCGATCTATAGACAGCGGTCGCGTACATCGTACGACGACGCTCACGTAGACCTGTCGCGTAGCGTCTCGCGCTTCTAATTATTTTAACATCGCTATCTATTAAGTTTTAATATTTTCATAATTATTTTTAATAACTTTAAAGTAATTTATTTTATCACAGTTATGGTAAGTGGCAGTTGTAGCCTTACCGGCGTAGAACTTTAATGTTGTGTAAATATTTAAATAACAATGCCTCTTGATTTTAACTGTTTTTGTAACCTATAGCTTTTCCAATATTTTGACATTTCAGTTGGGCGTTTAATATTATGTCTCATTCATTAACCAAAAACCAATAAATATAAAATATAAAAGAACCATTGACGAATTTATAGTAGGTAGTTACAAAAACTATAAAATTCGAGTCGTGATCTAATTATGTATATTTTTTGTTTCAGGTAGTGTATGATGACAAAACAGCTCAGGAGACGGATGATGAGCACATTATCAATATCCAACTACAAGCATAAAGCTTCGTAAATGTTACGACGAAAATTAGGACAATCCTTTTGTCGGTAATAGTGTGGTGACATAAAAAAGTGAAATTTTAAGACTATTATTTTTAAACGTGGACTCAAAATGCGTGTAACTGAGTGTTGGGTGCTGAGAAAGATGGATGTGCGGTGTTCGTTGTTCAAACTGTTATTGTTTCAAATGCTGGTGGCGTGGTGCGCCGCCAAGCACGTCACGATAAACCTAGGGAAGGACACCGCCTCCGGAGACGTGGATAAGGATGTCCAGGATAGCATAAGAAACCTATTACATACCGGTGAGTATTTAATAATTCTATATTTAGGTGTTTTGTATCTTGTGCACTATAATATTTTCCACGCTGAAAGCTTCTCTCCTTTGAGATTGGTCGCCATGGACGCAATACGGTCTGGAGGGCTATGGATGTGTAAAAAAAAAATAAGTACCGAATTTTTGGCGCGTACTGTTCTCATCTAAAATCTAAGATTTACAATCAGAACCAAAAGCCTGTACATATTACAGAAGAGTGAAGACCTAACGTACTTGTTGAGCCCTAAGAAATTTTATTTGTTGTGTCAATTATGTCGGAATAAATCGACTTAGGTACTTGACTGTACTAGGTACTAGTTAAGATCAGAAAATATAACATAACAGGTACTAATATTATAAATGCGAAAGTTAGTGAGGATGTTTGTTACTCTTTCACGGCAAAACTAATGAACGGATTTTGATGAAACTTTACAGCTTAGACATCAGAATAACACATAGGATACTTTTTATCCCGATATTCTCACGGGATCGACATTTACGCGGGTGAAACCGCGGGGCGCAGCTAGTAATTAATAATAACAAGTTACATTACAGGCGAACGCTTCAGGTGAGAGCACCTCAAAATATGATGTAGGTACAGTTTTAAGGGCTTAAAAAGCAGGGTTTAAAGCAGTTTTTTAGCGTTTTAAAGCAGATTTTTTTTTCTATTGAGAACTTTAATATAATATATTTCTTTATAATTTTTCTTCTTTCAATAATAGGTACAAAAATACGCCAAACAATGACACACATTTAAATCTCTCTCCTGTATCAGCATAGAAAATGTATCTATGAAACAAGTTGTTTATTAATAAAAATAGCTAATTCATCTATTAAAAATAAACTAGGCATTTGGGTCATATCAAGTGATTATCTAGTAGCTATTGTTTGCTAAGGTGATTTATTTTATTTAAATTATAGAAGAATTTATTCACGATTTGAATCATACGCATATTAATTAATAGGAACAGGTTTATTTACATCTGTTTATTGTTCGGGTAAAATTAAGATCTTTGGCTGTGGGTTTTACCCATGCGCAAGGAGGGTTATTTATTTATTTATTTATTTGGGATAAACAAACAGTAACACATTATATCTGCACAAATAATACAAACAAAGGGTTAGTTACCTACCTTAAATATTTACCTACCTTGTTGAATATCTGACCTCCACAACCTAGTTACTGGATAATACGATACCCCTTGGTAAGACTGGTTGCCAAACTTTCGGGCTTCTGTCTGACTACCCGTAACGACTGTCAAAGATCCACGAATGACCAACGGATCAACGGCTTAACGTGCTTTCCGAGGCACGGAGGGGTGTCAGTATGTAAAGATGGTCACCCATTTACAGACCAACCGCGGCAAGCGTAGCTTAACCTGATCGATCGACCTGTGCGGCTGTTATTATTTAGCCACGGGCCCCTCAAACAACCCGGCACAAAATAAATAAATAATGACCCTATGCTAGGAAAAACCTGTATTACAGGGGTCATCCCTCCGTCCATATGATGGATACTGTAACAGAAACAATTTAGTAATGTGCAATTTTGTAAAAACAATGACCGATGGTCAGAGGAGCAGACGTGGATGTTCTAGAGTGGAGACCGCGTATCAGCAAGCATAGTGTGGGACGCCCCCCAGCTAGATGGACCGGAAGGTAGCTGGGAAACACTGGATGCGGAAGGTGGAGGACAAGGTGTTGTGGTGCAGCCTGGGAGAGGAGTATGTCCAGCAGTGGACTGCAATAGATAGTTGATTGAAACTAGAGTAGTGCAATTAATTTTGAGAATAAGATTTTTAATCACTTTTTCATCAGCTCATTGTAACAAGTAACCTTCTATGGTACTTAGGTACGCTTAGTTTCGTGAAATTACCCGGTTAAGCGTCTTTCACGCTTTATTTATTACCTCCACCAAACTGAACGCGATCAGCACCTCTAAACCGCGTTCAAGAGCTATCAGTGTCATCGTTGTTGTGGGATATTGACAATGACAGCTCTTGAACGCAGGTTAGCTGTGCTGCTCGCGTTCAGTTTTATTGGTAAGAAAAGAAACATCTATTCATATGATTTTTCACAGCTTTTAACAATTTTCTAGACAGAGATAATAAAGAATTAATGCATCAGCTGTGCCCTCTAGTAAACTTTGTAAGATTCAACAGAAAATAGGTTAATAGTATCGTAGGCGACGCTTCAGCCATTTGTCTTATTTATACAGTAATTGCGATTTTTAAATGAGACTATAATAACGACTCTTAAATATTCTGTTTGGCACCATTTCTTGTTTTGCTTAGGTGCTCTGCAATCTTAATAAAAGTGATTAAATGCGAGCGGTCAATCAACGTCAAAGAAGGTCTGTCTTTAAAATATAAAACCCAATGAAAATTCCTTACACTTTAGTTTTCCGAGATTTGTAAAGCGTGCTCATCGAAAAGATTAATTGAACATTTTGTTTAACAAATTCATAATGTAATAAAACATAACTTTACGACAATAAGCCTATTTATTTAACCACTATAATGCCCATTCAGAATATGTAAATCAAAAGCGATATAAACATGCCAAGGTGTTAGAGGTCAAAACTCAAATCTTCGTATAATCCGATACTATCGGATTTACAATTAAAAGTGACGTGAGACATACGTCGTGACAAGGGTCTACCGTAACCATAAGACGAAGTATCATATCCTCAGAGATCGTCACGCTAATCTTACGCCTTGTTTTGTAAATGTCACTAAGTTTGAAATACTGATAATTGGATTTGGAACGCGTGTGACAGCCGCGAACTGAGAGCATTTTAGGGTTAAGCCTTATTGCCCTTTGGTAGTTCTTTGATTAATATATCTCGTGCAAAATCGAAATTTTACGAGCTATTGGCTTTATGATGATGTAAATCTATTAAGATGAAATATCATATTATACTTACCTGCACGAAACTATACGGATACTTAGATATATGATTAAGACAACTGCAGGTACCTATATATTTTACATAACATTGTTCTATAATATTTGTTTGCAAGCAATAATAAACAGGTTCGCAATAAATTACTATTGTACAATTATATTCGATGTGATACTATACATCACACTACGCAACACAAGACCAGTAACCAAGAACATATAATTATTTTAATTACAAATTTCATCTACCGACTTACGACCACACAGTAGTTATATGGTAATTTCGAACTTATTATAAAATACTTGAATCTCAAATTTTCAGGTCGTTACCTACCGCATAAAATCGGCTTATGAAAGACTGTAAAATAAAACCCTAAACTATAATATACCACAGTATTGTGTTACTGTACCCAACTGACATTTTGCCGCACACTCACCTACGTGGTAGATATTTTTATTATTATTTTTATTTATAACCTACAGCTTGTTAAGGTCAAGATTAAAACCGCCCATTTTAAACTTTTCGTTAACATAAAAAATAAACGAATGTCTACATAATTTTGTTAGAATCAGCTTTTATAAATTCTAAAAAGCATCATCAAGCAAAATGCTTACGATGCTATTGGAAAAATCATACGATGTCTGGCCGATTTTTCTGTCCAGCTGTACAAAATAGTGATGTAATTTCTGCGTATGCATTTGTCCGTTTAGACATGCTGGCTACATGAATGTTCGCTGATCGTACGTAATACAAATGAAAAACACACCTGCAGAGAATTAATAAACGGTGTACTTCGTTGATAAATTTAAGCGCATCTCAGACCAATAATAAAGTGGCCGATGGAACATGAATTAACCAAAGCACTAATGCAGTAAGGAGTTCTATTTGCAGACTTAAGAACACTTCAAAAATAGATCGCGGATAACGTAGAGTGAGTTGAACTGAAAGCTTCAAAATGAAGCATAAACGTAATCAAACCAATAACCGTAAAGCGGCAATCGGTGGCGGGATTTATAAAACAAAGCTGTTAGTGAGCGACACGGTCGTCGAACTTTCATTCTAAATTCGTACCTGTGCCTTATGCCCACCTAAAATTGACATTTAATTGCGAGCGGCAATTTCTAATTCATCACATAAATTACCTGGTTCATGTTTGAGATCATATCGTAAAAGTACTTAATTATTGCCTAAATTTATCGCTGGAAAGTGCAAAGTATAACGATCCTGATTCGCTTATCTAATAAGCTCAATATTTGCTCAAGCAATCTTATCAGTTAGTGCAGAAAAGGCGCGAATCTGTTGATCTTGGTGACGCGGACCATGACGTAAATGTGACACTTGTCGGCCGAGGATACGATCGTAAAGTGATCGTATGCCTGTTTAACCATTAATCACAGAACAGCAGAAGCTGAAAACATTTAGATGAAACTTAAAAAAAATAAGAAATTGTATAGCCTCACAATTTCTTAATATTTTCACTGAACTGTAGATATATTGGGACACAATTTTACAAGTAGCATAAATAGTTACGCATCTTAGTTTTTAACAGAAAATTATTATTAAGACGTTTGTTCTTGTCACATCACACATGATACCTTTGTTTGAACACTCTGATTATGAACAATTAAGGGTGATGTAACACACTTTTATCGCCTCACACAAATTAGTTTTGTTGCTCGGCGACTTTGAAACGGGCACAGTTTTAAGCATTCGATTCGCCATTATAAAAATTTAATGATAAAAACTAATGTCAATTATGGTTTGCCTTGACCGAAGACCCGAAATATAATGACGACCAAACCAATATGGAACCAATTCTGAGACTCGAAGATTAGGTGCCACTAGACTGGTTCCTATCCGGTATTCGAACTTGATGAATAATAATTAATTTTATTAGATTATATACTTCTTATAACCACAGGGGGTAATCGCGTCTAGGTAAGGACTGTTATATACAAATTATTTACATGGCGAACAAATTAGTTTCTGGGGCCTCATGTGGCGCCCTACAGAGATAATAACTTTACCTATCTAGGTTGCTTGCCTACGTTAATTGAATGAAGAGAACCTATATAGGCATAAAATTAATTTACGTAATCGATCTATCGCAACTCATTCTCAACATATGCGTGTGTGTACATAGAAAAGTAGGTAATCAGTTTTAAATGTATTCCACACTTGTATGATTTGATTACACATTATTTCGCTAAACGAATTGTCATGTCAGGTCATTAATTTTCTGTAAATTCATCACGATTCATGAAGTTTTATCAAACGCTTGTAAAGAAAATAGATGAGATGTAAAAGTTAAGGGGCTATTAAGTCCACCCATTTAAGGGGCTATTAAGTCCACCCATTCATGACGTAGTGATGTGCTCAGTTGTCGCTCGTCAGGGCGCGGTACCTACGCACTGTAATTACCAGGAATTGCAGTCATGCATAACAACAGCAACGGTGAAATACTCGGCCCACGCCTCTCATTACAACTCTAACATTATTGGTTTTAGATTCATATCATAGGTGTAGCGTACCTACTCGAAGATGTAGCATACGGCTACTTTATGGAAACTCGGCCTATTATAAATTCAATACACTCGATACGATGATGTCTATAATAAAAAGATTTGGATGATTACGATTCATTAATAATATATCGTTTCAATGAAAGAACGGCTACTTTTAATTTCTAAAGTTTTATTAATAATAGTAAATTTTTACATGCTGTATTCTTAAAATTCGGATGTATTAATAAAATTCTGGTTTTTGCAAAAAACTCGCGCAATTAAACATCGTTTGAGCAACCAAGGCAAGTTCTAAGAAAATGATCGCTCTATTAATCCATTTATCGTCTGGGAGCACTTAAACCTACTAAGGCTTGAACAATTGTAGTTTTTACCTTAATTAAATTCATTTATGTATGAGCCTCGGAAGACTAATAAGGAGTCAGAAAAACACGAGTAGCGAGTAGAACCTGTGTGGCCTTACCAGTCAGCGAGTGTCGAGTGACTAGCGCCGCTCCGTCGCTGACCAAGCACACAGATTTCATATGAAATCGTTCATATGATGAGTGATAAGCTAGTAATTATGATTATCTATGAAAAATTTAACATATTACCGAGAATTTCTTTGTCTAGGAACGTGGAACGTGTCAGGCTAGCGCGCCACGGGGTTATGTTACGGCCTGGTAACGCCATGGATCATTGTGGGACACATTCTTACTTCACGACTGTGAATCGTAATGTATTGGCTATGGAATGTAGTGTTCATTTACAAGTTTGTTTCATATACATTTTTTTCTGACAAGGGATAACATTACTTACGTACCCAGAAATTTAGGACGATTAAAATGACAGTTAAGATCTTCCACAATCATTTCCATTACTCTCTTATCTTAATTCGAGGTTAGGCCTAAGGTACGCCCTTAAATAAAAACAGAAATGTCATCATAATGTATTAGAGGAATGTTGTTGGTGTATAATTAAGGCGTTAATCGCTATGAGATATAAAAATACGAGTGCAGTGGCGCCCGGAGATGGCGCCACGTTTAGGACGAAGGCGCAGGGAGCCACATTACTTCATAAATACAATGCCATTAAAACCCTTGGCTCATTCTACGTGAGGAGTTATTAACGTTCCATTGTCTTTTATTGTAATTATGAAATACTGGGTTCATTTTTTGTATTAATATTGAAATAATTAATTTAACAAAATAGGAATTTAATTTGTCAATAATGATTCAATACAAAAAACTTTAAATGTCAGGAATAATTTTTTAGCTGTTTTTGTTTGTTTGTTGAGCAAAATGCTGAGCGAAAAATGGTGTCCTATTGCATGTATGGTACGATTTTTTACTTGCATCAGAGCATGTACGACATTTATTTATTTACTGGCGTCAGCAAAGCCGTCAGGTTATTGTCTTCTGATTTTGTTTGTTGAATTTCCGTTGTTGTTGGAAAGCGCCGTCATTATATCCTCGCGCGTCGAAACAGCAATACCGTCAATGTTATGACTAAAATCTAGGTTATCGCCGTTAGTTTTCAGAATTTATGATGCATTTCGTTGTAATTGACTCATATGCAGGGTTGTTTTAAATTTGCTAGCTAAACTCTGCAGACGCGATGGTATCGATATCTAAACACGATAAAATATACGAAAACAGTTCCTCTCAACTCATACTTCAAGTAACAACACTAACAGCGGTCGTACACCTCCCAATAAAACATCATATTAATTTCATATTTTTTCGTTGTTTCGATATCGATACCCATCGCGTCTGCGGCGTTTAGCTAGCCAATTTAAAATAACCCTGTATAATCTTTCATCACTACACAAAACTTTACAGAAAATTGACTTCTCTTTACAGTAGCCCGTGTTTAAAGGCATCTTTATTTGACTGTTACTGATATACTATTTTGTAAAACCACTGGTGAAACCCGTACGTACTTACTACGATCATTATCACAATAAACACTTTTTTATTTATGTGCGTAATAGTGCGTATAACCCTTTCATCGTTAACGCCAACCATTACTCCAACAGCTATTTCCATCCCGGTGCGTAAGATTTACAAACACAAACAATGCTGTAATAGCTTCAGTAGGAAATAGGGAGTACATATGGGAGTACATTATCATAATTTTTAAGCCAGGTTGCACTTTTAAAAGTCTATAGGCATCAACTGTTTCTAACAACATTTTCGACTAGACTAGTTGCCATCCGGCTCGAAGGACCAATTTTTTTGTAAAGAAATTCAAACCACTTCGCCACTTGGTTTGCTACGTTGCTATTTCTTAATGTCTGGTTTCTATATGATTATTTTTTCCTACAGGTATCTACTCCCATCGACACCTGGACGCGTCAAAAGTTCAAGTAGTGCACCCAGTGAAGGTGACAAGGCACGGCGAGCTGGTCTCGCACGCTGTCGAGCACGCCCATGCACATGGACACGCGCGTGCTCGAAGGGATCTTCATCACACGGAGCACTATCAGCCGCACGTCGTGCATTACAACCTTACTGTAGATGGCAGGGAGCTCAGGCTGGACCTGAGGTAAGCATCTTTGATTTATCATCATTATTATTGGCTATTTATTTAGGAGCATAAAAATGTATATAACCTAAGTAAAACTATGAAGAAACTTACATATGGCGTCGAACAATTCCTCCGCATCGCTGTCGATCGGTAATATACCCAAGGGACTGGAGACATTGCCACGTTGTATGGCAATACTTAGCCTCTGGCCAAGGTAAAACCCAGCTCTTTGGTCACAAGAAGTGCCAACCAGCCGTTTGGAGATTTCATTGAACAAGCCATGAGCACTCGGCTAGACTTTACGAAGTTTTATCACTTCATCATCGTCAATATCAGCCTTAAGCAGTTAGCAGCCTATTGCTGAATATGTTCAGCTTCTTCGATTGCACGTCACGCGGCTGATCCTCGGCCCGTATCATCCATCTGTTACTACTAGCAAAGGTGCGGAATTGGATTTAAAGACCAAAATTGTTATCCAGATTTATCTACCCTGAAACCTTATAAATACCTAAGTAGGTACCTAATGGAACACGACAAGATATTCAGTTAGATAATACATCAAAATAGTTACCAGTATTGCGGCACGATTTATTTATAAGTTAGAAGTTAATATTACAAGTAAAGTTCGTAATAACCTTTGTGTTCTATCCTTAAGAACAAAGAAAAACAGTGATAAATCCTCGAAAGATTAACAAGCTGTCAGTAATAAAAAACACGAAACTAACGTACAATGTTAAACATAACCATATTATTCCCAAAAATAAAAACTGTTCAGCATACAGAAAACACACTGTGTGTATATGTCGTTAAACTCAAAGCTGACCAAACAGATGGCAAAATTGCTTCATATATTCGAAAAATCTATCTGCTGAACAACGTAAATAACGCAATGAATCTTGTTGAACTGTCAAAATGAAAGCCATTGCTACTGATAGTGTGTCACGCAAAAACCCACTCTTTTTATTAACTTGTGTAGTTACTTCTATTACTTAAATAGATAAGATTATGTCTGTGACAGTATCTGGAGGACACACAGATACAGCTGAAGTTCACGGGCATTGGGCAAGTGATATCAAAGAGTACATTAATCGTAAAATGTTGACTGCCCCGTGGATTTACTCGTCTGAACGCAAATTGGTTTGTTAGTTGCCTTAGGCGACATACAATAAAATTGTGCAATATTTTTATTGTGCAATAATATTGATTAAATCACCCCTTGGACTCAAACGATCAATTATATTGACGGGTCATAAGCGTAAATTTTTTCTCGTGAGCAAGACTTGCCTAGTGTTCCGTGACCATGTCAAGCTTCCAGCCAGGCTTAAATATATTGCGCTATACTACTATCACACACGGTGTAATGAAAAATAGTGCAATAAAAATTAAACTCGCTCATACTTTGGTTCAATCATTGCGCAATCTTCAATATTAACCCTAGACGGTCACAAACATTGTGCAATTAGTGATATTGTGCAATATAATTGATCGTCTTGGGCACGCCTTAGAGTGAAAAGACCATAAAACGGTCCTTTATTTGATTTTGAATTTGGCATGATCTATAATTAATTATTAATGTAAACCTTTGTGTATGCTTGAAAATCAAAAATCAAATAGAAGCAGAATTTTGACAGGGATCTTACTGTTAAGTAGAAGAATTTAACAAAAAATACTCAAGGTAATTTTAGTTTATTCAAATTACAAAACAAGTGCAACGGTGCATACAAATATACAAAAGGGTGATTGATTAGCCGCTTCTTATGTCAGTGGGTCTTCTTATAAGAATAATAAAGATTTTTCAACAAGAGGAAAATCAATTTAATTATCTTAGATGTTTTTGTCTGTAAATTCCTATATTACAAAAACCTAACCTAACATTTTTATTTTATGTAGTAAGGTTACACGAAAACATGATTCGGATTGTAGTATCTCGCAGCGATAACCCGGGCCATGTGAAATTCGGGCATCAGACGTATTACAATAGATAAGAGAGTAAGCGTGCGCCCGCGCCGCTCTCTGTTGCCGACTGGACTGACATAGTTTGTTTTTTGCCTATCGCGGGTCGACCTTCTCAAATATTTGAACTTGGCTTCGCTATCGTTCTGGGCCACATCGACGTTTATCTGCGAGCAAAACTACCACTAATGACACATTATCTCCCTTATCACTAGAGTATTTCATTATGCTTTCATGTACAGGTACGTTTATTTCTATCACCTGATTGTATTCTTGTTTTGTACGCCCACTTATCTCAATGACTTTAAAAAAGAGGTTGAAATAATCAATCAAGTTGAATTATGACCATCTGTAAACTGGTAGTGAGCGTGAAAACTAGTCTGCATACTACAAATATTAACTTAAGTTAATTTTGTAGCCATGTTAGCTTCTGTAAACATTATCTCTATAAGGAAGTCAAAGGAAGGGGTTCATTTAATGCAATATATTTTAAGGAATGTCTCGTGCCCGAATGTATGGTATCTACAGGCGCCCACAATCTATAGGACCGATCGCGAAGCGTTTTTGCGAAAGTCACTGTTAATTAGGTCTTATTTAGTTTAGGGAGGTCGACAGGACAGACATAGGACCAGATTGGTTATAGTCTTTCAGATAAAATAAGATTAAATGTTTGGAAGCTTTTAAATCATAGTAAAGATTAAGAGCTGTGCAAAATTGCTAAATGTTTTGCAGTTCTATAAAAATATATAACAATATGATCTTCGTCTGGAATTATGTGATTTTAATAAGTATTAACCTTGAGACGGTCTGAGCCCGTTTCCGAGGAGTATGCACATAAATCTTAGTAAATCTGCCCGTTGTTCGTCTGACGCAGCATTAATACTGTTGTCGCTACCGGCAACAGAATCACTAGTAGTTAAACAAATGGTTCTTTGTTTATTTTAGTCTTTATTTATTTAATCGCATTAACAATCTACAGTTATAATGGGACGTTTTTTGTATTAATTTGGCTCGTGTTTTATTTTACTGTCGTAACAGATTTTTCGGTCTTCTGCTCAGTCTTGAGATCTAAAGTTTTAGATTAGGTACTATAAATAATTGTATCAGTTCCTAAACGTCTACCATCGAACATCTGGATCAGTGATTCACAGTATCTTTTTTGGCACACATTTCTTTTTCATTTTGCTGCTTGGAAACATGTTACCTACTGTTTTTACTTTTTTGACCTTTAATACTCTTTGGGAAAACAACAACAGAGGGCACTCTTTTTGAAGGGAATGCTGTTGATATAATGATACTTATCAAAAACTAAAGAGCCCAAAACTAACTCTACCCTTCCAATCTTTGGTCCATTATCCGTAAAAAAGGACCAGTAAGTGTAAGAGTATGAAATTAGGTCCGACCGGCCGAAGTCGATCACGGGTGTTGGATACAAGATATTAATTTCGGACATGTAGTTGGCCCCGCGCCTAACTCACCGCACGCACTACTTACTGGAGCTCATAAATTTCGAAGGCTATTTCCGTACATTTTTACAGCAAAACTTGTATCCCAATCCAGTGATTAGGATAGAAGTTTTGCTGTAAAAATGTAGCATTAGTCAGTACTAATGCTTAACTTTACCGAGAAAATATATTTATAAAAGTAGAATGCAACGTCAAATAGACGGAAATATAGAAATGTTGTAATTGTAGCAGATTGTGCTAAGAATCTAGCCAAAGTAGGTCTTTCTGTCACAAAATAAATCACAAGACAATTTCTTATCTTAATTTAATTAGTTGTAATAGTTCAATTTATTGGCTTTGTCGGACAGACTATAAATCACACAACGTGTAATGAAATACGCACCTATTATATTCCGGCCTTTCGCTCGCAGATATCAACATACGACATTCTATGTTCCTTGTTCAACAGTCGTTTTTTCTATACTGTTTTTGCTAACTGGTAGTAAATAATAGAGTCATTAGAGGCAATGATAAATTGAGAGACAACCAAGCGGGTGGCGTGACCACTAAATTCGTACACTTATATTTTAACTAAATAGACATAAAAGGTAGTAAAGATGTAAACCCACGATTTGATCTCAGTTGATTACTCCTTAAGATAATGTTGCCGTAATAAATCAATAACTACTGTTAGTGTTACCAGCCGCAAAATAATGCTTAGTTTTCCTAATCGAGCTTAAAGCTTGTTTTATCTTAACTTAGATATAATGAATTCCAAATCTGGAAGGCATAACAGCATTCCTGTGCCGAATAGTGTTAATAATTTATGAAACACTAGATAGTTAATAAAATTAAATTTTTTCGTGAACATGTACTTAGGTTATGTACTTACTTCCCGGGGAATAAGTTTACGATAATTGTTAGGTACTTACTGCGTAATGTTTTCAAAGACGTAGAAATGGTGTAAATTTCAGTTCGCTTATACATATGTCTATCTTATCAAATCGATCTAATCTTTTTAAAAAACGCAAGTAGGAAGTGAATTAACCCTTATCCAGACCAGACATCATTAATACATTGAAAAATCATTTAGTTTTTTGCATTCATTATATTCATACGGAATCAGCATCAGTATATGCCTACAATATAATATATTAGTTTGGTTAATTGAGGTGGTTGCGCTTACGCAATACACTCATACCAGTAATGTCGCCATCGACTAACGCAATCCCAAACGTAGGCTATACACACGGGATCAGATACATGAACCACTCATTATTTCTTTCGAAATAGATAAACCCTTGCTCACTTGCAGCGAGACCAAGATTATTATCATTTATTGCTAAACTATTACATCACACCTCTCCGACATCTTCAGGTTTGCAACATCAACCAAAAAGATGCATATTGTTAAAATTGCTATAACCCGAAAAAGAAGACTGACAGCCCCTTTTCCTTTTGGCCACGTCAAGAAAATTGCACATAATTCGAGTTCTGTGTCCAATTAATTTATAGTTACCGATAAGGAGTAGATAATTATGCTCTTATAGCTATTAAAGATTCGATTTCATAAGTAGTCTGACGTATTGATTTATGGCCGTACCGAGGTAATGAGACAAATCTAATTACAATGAGAGGCTTGTGCTTTAAATAGAAGCAGTTGGCAACTGATTGCCATAAAATAAGAATAAGTTATCTTGTTGTAGGTATATGTAGCGGATCATAGCGGATGATCAAAGCTGCGCGGACGCATCGTGTCGCGTTTTCGCCGCGCAATAGTTTCGCGGAAGCGTCGCTATCACTCGCACTCGTGTGAACGCAACACTAGCTAGAAGCTGTCCGTGCACTTTTTATACCTACGCACACCGACTTGGTTGCAGCCTACCTTTTTAAATAAGCTCACACTTTCTAAATAAATAACGAAAAAATGCCAATAAATACCTAAGGCGGTTTCTTTTCATTACCGTTCCATTGACAATAAAAAAATACACATGATCACCTTAATGCAGGCAGTTGTCACCAAACTTGACAGACTGGGGTGCGGGCCGCGTGACCTCGTCGAATTTCTTCTTATTCAGCAACTGGGACGCTGGGCTCATGCATTTTTAATGTGCTGGGGACAAAAACTCGACAGTTTGAAAGTTGCTGTATGGTCTTCGAAGTTCAATTCATACATATTTATGTGGCAATTATTGTAATACAATGAACGATGAATATTGCAAGGATTGCACAACGTGACCCTACGTAGCCGACCGTGCACCGAATATAGTAATACCCAAATAAATGAAAAACGACTGTTTAATGCAATCTGTCAATTATGTTATGTGAACATACTCGTACGGTGGCTCATGCCCGGTCCAGCTATGGCATACTTTACCCTTTTCTACAACTGAAATAATTAATCCACTATCAGAATTTCAATAGCAGTAGTGACCTAGGGGTAACGGCCCCGACTTACGAGTTGTAGGTCGTGGCACAGAATAACTAATAGTAGGTATGGTCGTGGGTTCGAACCCAAGCAGGCAGTACTTTGTGTAAATTATTTCATCACCACTGCTCTCAAAACAGTGAAGGAAAACATCGTGAGGAAACCGGCATGTCCTAGCACTAAAAATTCGAAGACATGTGACTACTACCAACTCGCACTGGGCCCGCATGGTGGATTACGGCCCACTACCTCACAGAGAGGAGACCTGTGTCCCAGTGGGACCATGATTATGCAGAATTTCAAAAGTTTTATCCGTTACATATTTTCCGGAAACAGCTAAAGAGATGCCTTACTGAGAACTGTAAACATTACCGTTAACGTATGAAATGACTCTGATACTCTTGAACTGGATAATTATATGAGTAAGGCCAAGGTCAAACATTGTTTATGTATACAGCGATCAAACGCCTGAACTATTTTTGTATACATAATGTAATGCTTACAGTTAACACATAATATAGTCTTACGTCGAACAGCAGGGTAATTGCGTAACACACGATCAGTAGCAATGGGTTTCATTTTGACAGTTCAACAACATTCATTGCGTGATTTACGTTGTTGAGCAGACATATTTTTCGAACATATGGAGCAATGGATTAGCAATATGCTTCAAAATCATTCAAATTGAGAGTAATAGTGTGTTACGCAATTAGGGTGCTGATCTTCAGTATGATTTAGCAGTATTTAGATTAATTTTTGTCCCGGTGGTGTCACAAGATGACAGGGACATGGACACGCAACCTGTTACCATGGATTCAGTACATAATTCTGAACACGCGTTGAAAATTTTCGTCGGTAATCAAAAAAAAATGCTGTTTCATAGAAAAGTAGAAAAGTGCAATAACTATGCGGTCAAAAAGTACCTATGGAATAGCAATTTTTTTTTGTAGTCTAGTATTATGTGCTGTATTCTTGGTTTCAGTTTGCCCCTGCCACCCTGTACAGGTATTTGTAAGGTTGAGTCTTCTCTATTGACGTCGTCTAGAATTATTTTGAAAAAAAAATGGATATGGCTAAAATAAATAGAACGATTGCCACAGTGTGACTCGAAGCCTGAACAAGTTATAATGCAAAAACAAAAGTGCTCAGCGCCTTAACAATTTATTAAAAAAGACAGCATTTTTAAACTATACCGTAGTATTCAAATTCTTTTTTAATTGAGTGTTTAATTTTCTATTTCTTGTACGATGTACTAGTACGCTAATTGATAGTGCCGTGCTTTCCAATAATTTAAATACATGCGAGATCAATATTATGTCAACGACTCAGGATTAATGCTGTGTATGTGTTTAGTTGGTCAGCCTTATTATTAAATAAATAAATAAATAACTACAGCATCAAATCTAATAGACCTCCCGTGGAGAGCTCAATAATATAATATTCTTCATTATTTAATAATATCTTTTGTCAGGTTTACATTGCCTATAAAGTTCCAGGATTTTGTAATAACTATAAACGAGCAATATAAACGATATAGGCTTTGGTCCTTTCACCCTACTAAAATAGTAATAGTTGTCGTAATTTCTAATTTATTTGTGGTCCATTAGGTTTATCGAATATTTTATAGCTGCGAATTAAGATTGTGAACAGCAAATGCTATTTGCCAAACACTTAACGAGTGATAATTAGTTGCGCCGTTGTTGTCGAGTTGGAGAACAGTTAAGGGTACAAGTGGAAAAATGGCCGAGTAATTCGACCACGTACAAATAAACGCCTTATTGGAACATTTTATGGCTTAGTAGAAACTTGTACCAGTTGCGAAGGTTATTTCGAAAATTGCACCCGTTATCGCCAGCCGATCTGCAGTTCATATTTTTATCGTGTAAAATTGGACAAGTGATCGCTCCAAAGCGGTCTAATGATTGTTGTAAATTTCACCGGTGTTGGTAAATTGGGGGCATCGATAATAAATTTTCGCATTGGTAACATCGACATGGCGCGAGATCAGACAGGTTCTCCGTGCCAAGTCGTTAGGTTCAAATGATTTACATAACAATTTGTAGGTATTTGTGTACGAGTAATTGCTACGAGATTAAAGCTTTTATAGTGTTCCTTATTAGGAATATCTTTATGATTTATTTGATGTTGAATGTGTTTATTAAGATTGGATAGATTTGCTATAATTAATTTATATGATATTGATATGATTTTAATCCTTCCTTCATTCGTCTAAATGGTAATTTTATATTATTGAATACACATTAGACCCACATAGAGCAGGTGCCGCCTATGTCTGCGTAGGAGGTTTCTATTTCGAGAGCTAAAATGAAGTAACAAAATGAGTCGCAGACCGCCGATATTATTATAGTTTCGCATATAAGTAAACGCATTGCAAGTTCAAGTGCAAAGAACTCGTAAGAGGCTGTAATAAAATAAAGGTTTCGCACGGCAGGGCGCCGAAACCACAGGACTCTGAGAGATTTATATCTGCACACGCTGTATATATCACCGTGCGATACCCGATACGATGCGAAAGGAACAGCAGAGTCAAAACAATACGCTTTTAGCTTTACTCTCTTATTTTCTGTCGCTAAGGGAGCGTCTGAGCGTTTCTCACTTAATCCCAGGAAATACTAAAGGTATTACAAAAGCTAACGCCTACTGCCTTTGCCTTTAATTTTGTTTTGTAATGCTTTCGCGTTGACATTTTACGAATGACCTATGACACCTGTGAATGTTAAACATCTTGAAATGACACCTATTGCGGCATTTAAAAGGACGATGTTTATCGTGTTACTCTCTCTATCTGTATACCTACCAATAATAAAACTGAAGGGTATGTTTGAATGCGTTAATCATTGGAACTGCTAATCGGATGTGAAAATAAAAATTTTTAGCATTTGATAGACCAATTCTTGGCTACTTAACATCACGCTAGACCTCTTAGGAGACGAGCAAAAACAAAAAAGTCAGAAAGAAAAATAAGCGAAGATGAAGTAGTAGCGCGGGCAGGCGATGCATTATGCAATGCCACGGGGTGGGTCGGGAGAACAAGAAATTTCACGCGGACGAAATCGCGGGAAGAAGTTAGTTTATTAATAGACTACGAAAATGTTCGTCAGTATATAATATACAGTTTTCTGAGAAAGTCTCCTGTCTACACTTTCTTTTGAAAACGCTCGTAAAAGTTCTCTTTGATCGTGTATGGCGTAGATAGTTAGGTAAAAAGTAACGATGGATACTTAAGGCGCTGCCCAAACGTAGAACAACGTAAAACGCTCAGTTTTTTGTCCCACAGTTAGGCGTATTGGTACATGACATAAAAGCCAGAAAAAAAAATTGTGTATCGTCAAATATTCAAAGAAAAACTTATCCAAAAATATTTCATAAAAATAAAATAGTATCATGATAAAACAATGGTAAAATAGAGCTTAAAAAATATTTTTCGTCGCATAATTCTCAAAATTTTATGTAATGATAATAAAGGGAATTTAATCAACTAAAGAAATACCTAAAAATTATTCCACTGAGCCGTGCACTTATTTTTTAATTTAATTAAAACTGCGATATTACTTTTGTTTTGGTGGTCATTCAATTCATTTTTGAACCGTATTAGTTGCCGCGATGCGTTTTTGTTAATTAGGTACCTAAAAATTTGCTTCTTACCGCGCCTTAATTCCTTCGTTGTGTAGGTGCGTACCTAGGTGAAAGTTGATACATAGATACCTATATACATGTATGTACAACATCCATGTACATGGATGTTGTCAGGGAAAAATGTTTCACCAAATATCCCGGTTTAAGGGGTGGTCCTTTTCAATATTTCTCACGATTTACGCTTAGCAAAAGGATTCATCATCATCACCAGCCTACAACAGTCCACTGCTGGACAGACGCCTCTCCAATTGCACGCCATTCAGCTCGATTCTCGGCAACTCTCATCCAGCTGCTACCATTCACCCTGCGAAGATCGTCGCTCCACCTAGCCTGAGGGCGTCCTACCTTACGTTTGCAGAAAAAAAACTTACTGTTTACTTTCAAAAGGATTAACCCTTCGTGTGCCGTTGATGAACGTGGATCCACGCTAGCTGTAATTAGGGCATTCAACAGGTTAATAAACGCTATTTCTTGTTACCTATAGCAAAAGAACTCATCCCTCAGTAGTCTTCACAATAGGTACCTACGGTGTAGTGTAGGTAGCCTTTTCTTCAGTCGGCAACCACACAGCACTATCAACATTAGGTGGTATAATGATAGTATTTTCGAGATATTTGCATGTTAATCGCAGCTATTAGGCGTCTATAGCGCGTTTATCTCGTAAGGTCTCGCTTCGGCGCCTGTGTTGCCACATATAAGGATACACGTATACTTCTAAAACTGGTCTAATCAGTTTAAACCAGCTTTTAAATTTTAAGATAATTACCCATTTAGCGCCATTTTTCTAGACATTTGATATGAAATAGACAATAAATTAATTTAATTATGTTATTATTTTTAGTGAATGAAACACACTTTGTGAATCGAAATGGCGACTTAACTATTATAGATTCTGAAGAAAAATAAGGCTTGATTAGGACAAAAGTGATCGTGTAAACAACTTGTAAACAAGTATATATGGCTTACTCATGTGTATGCAAACAAGTAGCATCGCACGATAAGACTTGTGAAGGTACATACATTATCTTTAATTGAGGATGTGAATTAATTAGCAGATTGGCAGCTCTTTAATACAAAATAATTTGAGTACCTATTTAAAGATATAGACCCTAAATATTGGGATGCTATCAGACTGTATCGGACTAAACGATGTTGGCATGCAAATCGAGCATTGTAGTCAATCCGTTAAATTTTCAACAATGTTACGCTATAATGCACGCAGTTCTTTACCGTTTGAAACAATCAATCGTCAATTATGACAGGGTAGTATACTCGTATATAGTTACGGAGTATGCACAGACAGACACACACAGACATTTGTGTCAACACGTATCTGGGGCGAGTGTGTTTACCTCTACTAATTGCCGTAATGAGCCTTATCTGTGTGCTTAGTGCCGTACTAGCCACTCGAACTGTTTGCTTCTGATCGACAGCCCACGGCCCAAGGCTGATAATGTCCACAATAAATCAAAACAACAGCACATGTCCTGTGTTAGCTTTGTGGCGCCGAGCGGACGATACGCGCCTGTTAGAGTGTTTCATTGAATCTTACGTTAATTCAGCAATTATTATCAATCGTTACGTAATTTGCAGGTTGTTGACCGAATACCACCATCAATAAAATTATTCAACGCCAATTACTGACTCATAAATCATTGTCACTTACAGTCAATAAAATAGGACATAAAGGTCGGTTAGTTACAAATACAGTGAGCAGCCGTATATCCTTTCCTTTTTCTGCGCTTAATATATCGTTACATTCCACAATTGCAGCATTCTGCCCGGTATCTAAGGCCGGTCCATACTGTCCGATAAATCTTGACCGTGTGCCAGTGCGAAATCTACTTTTTATGGTCGTTGTGGCCGTCGCTATAGTGGACAGATTCCTTGGACGATATGCGATTAAGCCGCAGTTTGAATTTATAGCTATCGGCTGGAGTTCTTCAATGTTCGATTGTTAGTTGAACTCGAAAATAAAAAAAACGGACGTTCTACACGAAAATAACGATAGAAACTAGGTCTGCCGGAATGTTAATCACACTACTTAGTTTCATAAACAATCGAGAATCATCTGTTGTCTAAGTATAGTTTGCATGTGTCTAATTTATTCTTGTTTTATTTACGCAGTAGTCACATAGTACTCGTATGTGGCGCGCGCAAGAATCCGAGGCTCGCGGCGTTATGCAAAGAGCTGGTGGTAATCTGCCCGGACCTCGTCGAATAAGGCGCGCCTTCCGGCCGAGAATCCCAATTATGTCGTTATAATCCTACAAGGGTCATCAGTAAAGGAAAAACGAGGAAACGTGCAAATATTTTACTGTATTTGAACTATGCGAATTACTGGAATTGTTGAGGTCTAATGAGAAGGTCTAATTAATGTTCCATTAAACACAACATTACGCCTGTATTTTCAAAGGGGCTCAGCAGAGGCGTATACCCATATTTGGCTAGTTCTGTATAAGTTCCATGCGGTAGAGGGCAAACCTATGTTCCCACCTTCTCCATCTAACGTGTAGTGAAATCACACACTACATACTTTTTCCGTCCAGTTTTCCACCTTAATAACATAACATGACGCCTCGTTTCCCCGAAAGGTTGGGCAGAGGTGTACCTTTAGTACACCCACATTTCTCCAAGTAATCCCATGTAATAGGGATCGAGCCTATTTCCATCAACCGGGCACAAATCTAGACCCCAGGCTGCTACTGAGAAATACCAGATAGAAAAACCCAATAACACTGACCGACCTAGGAATCGAACCCAGGACCTCATGGTTATCAGTAGTGTTTGCGACCATTAAACCAACGAGGCAGTTCACTCGTGTAAAAGTGACAACAGCTAATAAAACCTCTTTGTTCCAGGCCATCAGTAACGTTCATAACGCCGGCAATGGTGGTGGAGCGCCACAGTGTGGGCAGTCGGACTCGGGACCGACCACACCCTGACTCGACTTCGTGCCACTACACTGGTTCTGTCAGAGGGCAACCAGCGTCCAGCGTAGCCCTGTCAGCTTGTGATGGACTTGTAAGTAGCCTGGCTTTATTTTCTTGTAGTATGCCTCAGGTTTATTGCTATCGTTTGCTGATATTTTTGAGCAGCGCTCTGGCTGGGGCAACAATCCCATTTTACTAAAGAAAATGAAACTTTCAGCCACCACGGTTAACGCTTCGTGGTCCATCTGTGCGAATAGGCGTCGAAATGTATTTAGGCATAATGATTTACTTCTTTGGATCAGAATTGGCTTCATTCTGACATAACAGATCTATCCAAAACCTTACAAAGGAGAATCTGACTCATATCCCTTAACTCTGTAGTGAAGGACTGCCCTTTAAAGCAAAAATCACAACTGATCAGCATTTCACGTTTTGTTTTTTCAAGATTACTTTTTAAATACCACATTCGATTTTATCTGAAATTACCTGCCGATATCTTGATCCTTTAAGAGGGACTTAGGGCTTTAAACTGATGCCTAAGTAAACAAAAGGTATTGGCCCTTATCAGTGTCACATAATAAAACACGACCGCGTTTAGCTGGAATCGAAGAGGAAAACACCCGGCAAGTTAGCCGTAACTTCGAGTTTGGAAAAAAAAAGTGCTGTCTAAATGTTTAGCATTCATTAAGATGCAGTAAAACTAAACCAAAGTTAGCCAAATGGTGCGTCAACTAGTCAAATGTCGAAACTTTTTATGTTTACGGCTAAATCGTTAATTTTATCGACAGATATAAATAAACGGAATGTAAGATAAATCACAAAGTCTGTGGCTCAGCAGCGTGAGGCTGTGCAATAAAATATATTCGACACAAAACCGATCAGTACCGGGAATTCGCCAAATCAATCAGGCAAACAAATTAAATTATGTAGGTACCTACGACCTATACGTAGTTACGTCCTACCTCGGCCTGTGAGGACCGTCATCATGGTCTTTTTCCTTTGTGCAAGATTGGAACCTTTGATCCCGGCTTACATTGTAACACTTCTTTTTTTCCATTGGTTCTAAACTGGGTTTCAACAGAGGTTTCACTAAACTTTATTGTAAGGTGTGGGGAGGGAACTTTAGTGTGGAGGGTTACGGATTATTGGAATAGAATACTCTTTGTTATCTACAACATACAAATATATTACAGATATAAATGAACGTAGAAATTTTTCATTGTGTCACACAATGGGCTGTCTTAGCGCTAAAATCTTATTTCTGGAGACCTCTCTTCGTCTTACCTACTCCTGTTAAGAAAGTGTTTGGTTTGAGCCTTATTTGGAAAATTTAAAATACAGGGTGGCAGGAACATCGGCGCGCAAACAGTAACCATGAATTAAGCACTTGATTCTGAACCAAAGGTAAAAAAAAATTAATTTAAAAAAATAAAAATATCAGTTGTTTCATAGAAAAATGCGAAATATATTTTTATAGCTTTATAGGAAATTCTTTTTAAATAACTGACGAAAAATTTCAACGCAGGGGATTCAGATTCATGTACTTAATCCATAGTAACAGATGCTACCCTAAATACCACTTGTTCTTTTATTTTTACTTCAAATTATCCATACATTTATATACGTAAAGCTTTTGTCGTTAGTCACCCAAAAGCCGGCCTATTAGATACGGCGCCAATTTGATTGATACTGGGTAGTAGGTATTGGGTCACTAGGTAGGTAACATAAGTAGAAGCTATTTAATGATAGCAAATTAATGTGAACAAATGAGTCGCCAGATGTCAGAGTTCATTCACCGATAAGTGTTTTTTGGTTTTTATTTTTTTCAGAATATTATTTTTACAAGTTTTCTGTATTTTTTTAATAGTATGAAACTCCAAACAGAATGTAATGTTAGACATATTTGTTGTTTTCTAAGACTAATGAGTTAGTAGACAGATGAATGGAATATTAGGTATCAACTACTAAATTAATTTAATGTACCTAAATAGATCTCTGATAAAACACACTCATTTTATCGTAAAATAAAATTCTTTCTGCTATAGATTCTGAGAATGATTCTTCTTCTCCGATTTTAATCGAAGCTACAGATACATATTTTAATTTTTTTATCTAAAATTAATAAAAATGCTAACAATGCCATTTTGGCTTTTATAAAACGTCTAGATTTTTGTGGAAGTTATTTATAGATATTATAGACTTTATATAACCGCGGAGGTAAATTACCTTTCGTGCACGGTGCAGGTCAAGATTTTCATGAGGCCTTGAATAAATAATCTTATCTATTTTATTTAACAATTTATTACACTTATTATTAGTGTGTTTGCTGCCTCACCTGAACTTCATGCACCATCGTGGCTTTAATAAAACCTTACCAGCGTTACCTCTGCGGTTACATACTATTTTATTTAGTTCACATGACTGACCATCAATTTTGATTTAAAACTTTGACGTAACCAAAATTTTATAATTAGCTTGCTTTTTTAATTTTGATGCATGTTTTTAAAAATATTAATTAAAAATTATACGTGTTAAACTGGTGAAGTTCCTTTTTTATTTCGCTACACCATGTTAGAGTCAAGGTTTTAAAAGTAAGCTTTCTTCAAGTTCACAATAAAGCCATGTCGTACATTTACTTTCATATCTGGCGATGAGCTTGATGGAAAGTGAAACTATGATTTAGTGGCGGGTGGCGGTCGGTCAGCGTCAAGTTTCGAAAACTAGTGTTTGGTTAATTACTTTTCGACGATTACCCGTTTATTGACAAGTATAAAGCATAAATTAGCAATAAAACATACTTTATTGATTGGTCCGTTTAAGTCTTCATATGTTATATAAACACACTTATGTTAATCTGAGTAATTTCATCTAGCCTTGCATTGAACGCAAACCTTTGAATTTATAATGTACTTTAAGTGAAACAAATCATGCTCTGAGAGCTGTTAGGGTGAAACTTTACTATCGATCGGCAACTCAAATCAAAATTTAGGGAACATACTCGTAAATATCGTGCTTCTGAGCTGAAAATTACGATTTCAAATCCCCAAAGATCCTAAATCTCTATTCTTCTTCTTGGTCGCGCACTTCATTACTGAATGAAGGTCGTGTCCCCGAAAGGCCTTCGTGGCTTTGTGTACAATGTTCTTCCACTTCGTTCGGTTCTCAGCTTCTCTCAGAGCAGTCTGTAACAGAGAGTCCAGTGAGGGCGGTTACTTGGTCTGACCAGCGGTTAGGTGACCGGCCGCGAGGTCTTTTCCCATCTACCTTGCCTACCAACACCAGCTTTTCAAGATTATCTGGTTCCCGACGGGCAATGTGACAAAAGTAACCGAGAATCCTTTAGTAACAGATCGTGGATAGTCTATCTCTTAACCGTAGTTGTTCGAGGATAGATTTTTTCGTTCTCTTGGTGGTCCATAGTACGTGGAGCATTTTTCACCAACACCACATCTCAAAAGCTTCTATATTTATCCGTTCCGAATAGTGCACGACTCTGAGCCATAAAATCTCTATTAATCCAACACATTTCAGCTCCTTGTTTACATATTCAGCACTCTTCAGCATAAAATGAGCCCGATGACAAAGAAAAATCCAGGTGCGGAGCTGTATCGTGTGAGATAATTTAAAATATACTTCGTGCATTAAAAATAGTAGGTTGATGACACCTAGTCAAGTATTATTAGCTAGTGGGTCATCGACAGATGACTTGTAAGCTTTTGATGTCGCAGGGGACAGATCGCTAGCATGGCGGACAGGTGCGCACACGCGTCACACGTCATCTCGAACTAAACGGTTGACAAATAGCCAGCGATGTGAATAAATATTAAACCCCTAATGATACCTCCTTGGATATATTTAAACGATTTATTGCTAATTGTCTACATACAACGAATTATCGCGGCAAAATATAAAAATAGTTTGTAACTGGCTTAAAATATTAAAATCTGTTTATTTTATTCATAGTTAAAATGCTTTACCCACTACCCAGCCGTGATTCGAGCCATGTTGCAAAAAATTAGCATAAATTATAGACGAGTTAGTGAAAATTTAAATACCGAATGAAAGTGGGCGTCGTTTTTGGCGCGATTACATTATTTATATATTTTGACATTGTAATTAGTACTAATTAGTATGATTGTAGACACGTGTAGGTAGATATGTAAATGATTGATCGATCGCAATGTACCTAAGTGATAAGAGTACTCTGTCATGTAATGTAAATCGACATTGTCGTATGGCCCCGCTCGCAAATGATGTCAATTTTCCGATTACTATTTTTTCGTAGCGCGTAGGTCGTGTCGTAGCACAGCGTAGCACGATTATTTTAAAAATGAATTAATAGGAATGTATGTAGGTTATGATTTTTTTAATCTGCAATTAGGACACGTATATGTGTCTGATGTCACATTTTTTTTAAAAGGAGCATATTTGATTTCGTCTATTAATCAATATTAAAATTAATCCAAATTAAATCGACATGTCGGCTTAATGTATAATTTTAGCCATTCTTTATATTTCACGTGCTACGTAATAAAAAACTAATTGCTTGCTACGCACGTGGGCGGGTAATATAAATTTATTATTCTTCGAAACAAACCTTTTTGTAAATGATCGAGTCGATAAGAAACATGAAATTATAGCTCTAAGTGTACGCGATCGAATTAAGATAACATCACGTAAACTTGACTCTGGAGCGATATGTATGTCGTTTATAGATAGATGTGTAATAAATCTTAAAAATATGGTAAATATTAGACAAAAAATATTTCTGTCCACAAAAACATTAATTTTGCACCTGACTGTGATTGAAATCCTGTATGTTTAATTCCAGTATAAATAAACAACTGTCTAAATCGTCTAGCTAAGCTCATGTAGTTACAGCATCATAGTGATTATCTGCCAGTTACCTTGCTTTATCTGATATAAGGACATACATAATTATAATATTAATAATCTGTGCTTTTTTTACAACAACCAACATTATCTGAACATCTTCATAATAAGTATCTAATAGAGTAGACTTTTCTTGTTTTACAACTTAATAGCCTCGCAACGGATGTGCTTCATTATATCCAAATAGTTACCAAACAGTTTTTATTTTTGTTCAACCTACACGGTGTTGTAAAAAATTCGCAGTCTTCCTGTAGTTGCTAGCTTAGTTCAACTGCTAACAGCTCTACGTGGAGGCATTTTAAGTATTTTATAATTCGAACAATCTTCTTGGTTATTATCCCGATTGCGATCGGAGTCTGAATTCAGACGAGGGTGTGGCAGTGAGTCGGGTTATGACATCATGACGATCAGTTATGACATCATAACGATCAGTCACCTGAAATTATTTTAAGCCCCTAATTTAGACGCACGACAATCATTTAGTCTGTCTAGCTTCTTATTCAAATCAACTAAAGTTACAAATCAGATTGGAGTACCCGCGCCGGCGCAGTTTTTCTGAAAAGCTCTAATATTGAGATTATGCTGTATTAGCTTTTGCCCGCGACTTCGTTCCAGTTGATGTCGGGAAATATCGCATTTCATATAATACTATTGGTTAACGCAGCACACGCAAGTAAAGTTCTCCCAGTCAGCATGATTTTTTCCGACATCTTCAATAATCAACGTCGTATTTCAGCCAATTTACACAAAACGTTAATGAATTACGCATCTAAACCTTCCTAATGAATCACTCCGTCCATTGATGAAAACCGTATGAAAATCCGTTCGATAGTTTTTGAGTTTATCGCGTTCAGACAGACAAACAGACGCGGCAGCAGGATCAGGTAATGATATATTGCCAATATTTATTCAAGGATATTATTATGCTTAAGTTTATTTTTAAACTTAAAAATAATGGTATTAAACAGCCAGACAATAAAATAATATCTATAAATTATACCTACTTGTAATATTATTTTAATCGACGACTTTTTGCTATATTAAAAAGATGCTTATCTTATATTAATGAATGTAATTTTATGCAGAGCACCTACACAATGACTTTCCGAAAGCTTATTAATTAGCCAGAACACGTCCAAAATGTTCCATCGTCTTTAAATATCAAGCGTTTGACGTTCGATTTTTATGCAAACTATTAACGCAAATGTTTTGATTTGTTTTATCTCCTTTATTACTGTATAACGATTTATAGTTAACTAAATCCCCGGTCAAGGTGTATAACCGATCTAGTACGCAAGATAAGCACTCAAAACACAAATCAAAGAGCTATCGAGATATTTATAGTTTCCTATCCAACGAACACTATCGATGATAGATGCCTGTTACTAGGGATTAGTGTGTTACGATAATACAAACTTATCTATTTACACAGCATGTAGGTTTACAAAACCACATTAATCTTTAAAATCGTTAGGATGAATGAACTTTGACAGGTGAATGAATGCTCAACTTAAAGGGGTGTCAAACACATGATTTAAACTCGTTCATTTGCAAGCTATCCTTTGTGTTTGTTAAAATACCGGTTAGAAATGTCTGGAACATAAATTAATGTTCGTTTCTTGAAAAATACGAAATTGTTCGCAGCATACCCATTTATTTGTGAGAGCAAAAGTTAAATTAATAAACCGTGAATGCTATCATAATTACGATTCTGAAATATGTTTTGCGGTTAAAATTAAGTGTGCAAAAAGAAGCAGACGCAACCCTATGACCCTACACCATGTGAGGAATTCAACATCTCATTAATCACATCACAGACCATCATTTTGATAATGCCAACTGTGCTTAATTCTGTGATTTTTTATAATACACTATCAACAAAATTAAGGTTCATTTAATTGAAAAAGGCGGACACTAAAAATAAACTTAGATGTTTTTTGAACGGAGATCACGGGATTCAAATTCCGTAGAGACCATTTTTTATTTAATTAATAAGTTTGTTGCCCGATTAAACCGGGTTGGATATCAAATGACCAACCTTCCTAGAACTTTTTAAACGAATACCTTTTTGATAGATGCATGACATAAGTATTTAATGGTGCCTGAAGTGTTTGATGGAGTGTCAGATGACGTCACATGACATTCGCTAATTTCAACACTCCAGTGTACTCGCTTTACATTGAATACAAAAACTGTCCCGATTGCGGTGAATAAATTAAAACCTCGTATTAGCAACCCACATCGAGAACTTTGCATATACACATGTTTGTTTAATAGCTAATGAATTTATTCAACGGAAAGTTTAACCAATGTTTCGGTCTACTTAGGCAAACAAACACAGGAAATGTGTGTCTAAAAAAACTGTGCTCGAACATCAGTGAGCGCCGGCACATCTGAAGGAGCTCGCGGCCACTTGATCGCGCAGCTGGACACCTCTAGTGCTCACATCCGCATGACCATGTTCACTTTCTACCTACAACCGTATCGCTAACATAATAAAATTGAAAGTGATACCGCTAGAGGCCAAATGAGTCCCTCGTAGCAGTTATTCCAATGAAAAAGTACGATTTCGATTATTGAGATCGGTAAAATGAGATTTTAATGTAAACCATGTTTGGTTTTATACGCTACAAAAAGCCCGAGTCACTTAACGATGTACAGGAATTATTTAAAAGCTATTTAAACGCAGCTAAGCAACGTTTGCATACGTTTTACAAGATAGCATCTATAAAGCGATTTGTGTTTAATATCTTTTGATTTCCCGATTATTTGTTCGGCTCTACTTTATTAAAAGCTGGAAAACAGCTTTCCACTAAGAGAGGCGCATAACGGTTTCAGTGACTCATAGTGCTCTAAAACATCCAACGTTCCCAAGAATCTTAAACTCAAACCGCAATATAATGTTGCGGCAACAAAATTAAAACTGCTCACTATCAAAGTCACACCAGCTAAGTGCTATTAAATAAAATTTTACATCAATCAATTTAATGAGTTAAATTGCGCAGTACGACTTTCGCGGACGGCCTTCTGGCGGCAAGGCCGGCGACACACAGGCTAGGCAGACCAGTTCACATAGTGATACATAACTATAAGATCTCCTACATATAGGTGTCTTAGATGTGCGATTTCGCAAGAAGTCTATGACGTGACTGACTATACGATCATGTGCTTATGCTAACGGTGTAAAATAGATAATTAATTTTATGTTGGAAACTATTAAATTTAGAAATACATTTATTGCGGCAACGACACAGAATAATTCTACTTTATGTGAAAGTTACTTAGTCATACTGATGCAGCGGATAAATCAGAAATATTGCGTTCAAACTTGAGACACATTTCCCAGTTATACAAATTATTCAAAAATATTATTGCAAACGTTAGCGATGGCAATAAAATTCTTGTTTTAGACAAGTTTTCATGTAAATTCAAGGGCTCGTCAAAACTATTTGATGTTAGCAAATCAACGTGGAAGTGATTTACTAAAGTGCCGAACAACACCTGTGCAATATTAATTAAGAACATGTACTTATAATTGCGCACATAAAAAACTCGTTGTAGGTATTTGACTATCAAATAATTTTGAACGTTTACATCCTAATAAGTTCTTAAGCATATATGTTTTGAACTCAAAATCAAAGCAAACAATTAATCTGACTTTATAATCGATTATTACTACGACAGGTAAAGTCAAGACGCGTGTATATTTTGCTTAGTATACAAAAGCTCATATATTAAAATGAAATTCGTTTAGCTGATTATCTATTAAGAATAAATCATTCCACAATCACGCAGACCACTAAGTTGATCAAGATATCCGTTCAGATGGAACAGTTTCCATTAAATTTCACGCAAAGCCGCCTCTGGTTCGTTATCAATCAATTTATCTAGCTTTACTAGCAAACATGCCAGATTTGTTGACCCACTGGTCGCGCGACCGGTTTGGAGCTCTCAATGGACCGTAGGCCATTCAATGTTTTTTAGATGTAGGTATATTATGCTGATCGGTAACCTCTATAGTTTTTTTAAACTATTTAAATAAATTATCTTTTAATAAATCGACTGTACAATATCCGACAACATTAAGTATTCAACGTTAATCTCCGTACCATACCTTTCAAAGTAACCTTCGCAGATAAGTTCCCAGTTCTTTGATATTTTGAGAGTATCATCATAATGCTTTATTATATCATCACGCCATCGCCATGACGCAAGTTAGATAAGCTGTCATAAGAATACCGAGGTTACCGTGAAGAGACTACAGACGTGTGTTACCTTAATCAAGGTGACTTATTTAATAGGTATCCATTTTTGCACGTACATACACTGCAGTCGTGTTGTAATTTATCTTGTGTTATTTATTACACTTTTTATCTACAGGCGGGTCTCTTGAGAACGGAGCAGGGAGAATATTGGATTGAACCGTCCAAAGAATTCCCAAAAGATAGTTCAGAACCAAGACCGCACGTTATATTCAGAAGATCTGCTGTCGACAAAGTTGAAGCATGGCATAGAGCTAAAAGAGAAGTAGACAGTAGGATGAGAAGCAACACTCAAATCAAGAGAAATAATCATGAAAAGAATACACAACAACAATATTATAACAAACGAACACGACCAAACGCAAGACGATTTCGCGAAAGTAAAGAAGCAATGGATAAACGTAGAAGAGATTACTTGGAACAGAGGCGGAGAAGAATGGAAATGATGAGGAAGAACCCTGCGGAATATAGAAGACATCAAACCATGCTTCGCATGGAAGAAAGAAGGTTACAACAGTCAAGCTCTAAAAGTAACTCTATAGAGAGTAGTAAATCTGCAGATCAGGCTTCATTGGAAGCGAGACGGAAGAATCGAAATAGGTTAACCGATGAGCAGAGGTTGCGAAGAATTAGGAACAGAAGACGAAGACGAAGATCGAAGAACTGCGCAACGAAGCAGCCGACGTACTTGTGGCGAAAACAGAACATGCTTACAGAGAAAGAAGCGACACGACACAATAACGATCGTAGTAACAAGGTAGGCATGAACTATACATGTATCGAATATTTGATATGTTTTAAAATATTGGCGCAAACGGAGCGTCACTAATCAAAGTTTTGGTTTTGATCCACAGATCATCGAATCAAGACACGCACAATTTGTTTCACCCATTTCTCTTACTGCAGAACTTTACTACACACAAACATCCTAATGTTATTGCAACCCCATTACTAACTATATATATTACCTAACTTAACTGTGTATATTTGTTTACCCTAATAGCTAATCTGTATAATATTATAGATGCAGAGCCACCCTCGTTACGGGCATCATCACAATCCGGCGCAGGCGCAATACGCACAAGATGGCGCAAGACGTAGAACGCGGTCTGTGAGCAAGCCGCGCCACGTAGAAGTTTTATTGGTCGCCGACAAATCTATGACCGATTTTCACGACGGTAGTTTGGAAACTTACCTGCTTACTATTATGAATATGGTACGTGTAAATAAGACTTTATTGGTTAAACTTCCGTGTTCCCGTTCCAGAGCCAGTTTGATTTTTATGTAGGTATGGGCACAGAATAGTGTAGATACAGCCATGTCGTAAAAGGATACAGGGTGATAGGGACATCGACGCACAAACTTAGCCATGAATTCAGCACCTGATTCTAGGCCCCCCCTAGCGTAGAAATTTTTCGTTGGTTATCAAAAAAAAAATCTGCTGTTTCATACATGCGGTCAAAATGTATGGAACAGAATCATGTACTGAATCCATGGTAACAGGTTGCGCGTCTATGTCCCTGCCACCCTGTATATCACGACGATAATCAAAGTTCAAATAAATGCCTATAATGATGATATAATCATGAGGATCTTCTCTGAAGTTAGTTTAAAAATATATTTTTGCCAATTAAGTATCCATAATATCTTACTTGTTTTCTCCAAACAGGTATCCTCACTCTACATGGACCCTTCAATCGGTAACTATATAAAAGTGGTGATCGTGAAGATCATCCTGGTGGAACAGATCGAGGCGGCCCCTGACCTACAGGTATCGACAAACGCAGACATAACCCTGGCGTCTTTCTGTCGCTGGCAACACTTGCTGAACCCGGAGGACGATGAGAACCCTCACCACCACGACGTTGCCATCCTCGTGACCAGGCAAGACATCTGTAGTCAACACGATGCCCCTTGTAGGTACGAAGTTTCCTCCAACATTTTTTATTATTATTATTGTCTTTTAATTAGTAATAACTAAAGATATAGCGGGAAGGAAAAAAAACTAACACGAACGTATCGCGGAATGTCATCTGGTCTACCGGTCACAGTACACAAGTGACGCTACGTATAGCACTCAGAACACAAGGGGCAACAGCATATTAGCATTTCTTTTTTACTGAACGCCGAGACAAGGTCAATGGCAGGAGCAGCCGTCTGTTAGCAAAGTAAACAAAATCACGATGAGTAAACGACGCACAAATAGAACACTTTCAGATCTCAGCGCCAACACCTGGAGATAGGAGTCTAACAGTTTCTTAGGCATTTCCAAACATTTACGTAACAAATAGTGATACCTATTTAATTAAAATAGTGTTACGCGGTAAACTCCTACATCTAAAAAAACTTTATTTAAATCAAACGGAAATGTTCGCGTTTATATAAACGGTTTTTTATTTAAAGCTAGTGTTTTGGCTTACAGTGATAGATAGCCGGCACATTCTAGACCAACTTATTTCTAGATCATGCGTTTTTTGTCGATTGAAAAACACACGATGCATCAACCTCATTGAAAGTGCGAATCTCACAGTTTGAATTATAAACATGTTATATTAAATGATGTGTGCAAACAGAGGAGATCCAAACACGACTGGCTTACATTTGAAGGCTTTGTTTATATATTTTGACATACGCGCAAATAACTTCACCTAGTTCCCGGGTGGATAAATATAAAATTAGTTTGTAATTAAAATAAATCATATTGTGTTGCATTTGGTTCTTGTCGGTAAGAGGCCGCTGGCCTGTATACGCCGCACATGTTGCATAACCGGCCGTGTTTAGTCTGTACGCTATTTAGTTTGAACGTTTACTTTGTCGATATAATCCGCAGAACACTCCACGCTCAACACTCAATCAGATCGGCACCGCCATGTCTGACCAAACTCACTTGTCATAATATTCAAACATTCGGTCCTTATCAACACCTACTTTCATCATGCAATGTTTCTATTTTTAACCAAGATAAAAAGTTTAAGATACGTTTACGCACACCACTCGGTGCAATGATTATTTTACGCAAACCGGGTTTTCTAGAAAGATTTGATAGTCAGGTACCATTTGACATTAAACGATTGCAGTTCAAACAGAGATGGTGAGGAGTGACGTGGGCGTCTTAATTGAAGTGTACTTAAGTGATTTAGTTAACTGCACTTAAGTTTGATGCACAAACAGACTAATGACATGAATAGAGCTAAGAAATGCAGTACTATAAAAAAAAAAGCTTTAACACGGTTTAAATAAATACAGCCGCGAATAAACGCGTTTAAAGAATGCAAAAACAATCCATCAAGTTCACAGTTACATACAATGATTGATAAAAAACGTTGCCAAAATGCTGGACCTCTCGAAAAATAGCTGTTTACATCATTATCGGTTTTTTGCGAATATTTGCGAATCGCTAACGGCGATGTGCCGGCCCGAGCGGTCACATCAAAAACGCCGACATTAAGGCCAAGGATGTTGGGTGGCTACAAATTGGGCATTCATTATTTTAACAAAAGCCTATAACCATATAGCGTTATATAATTACACGTACAATTTTTTGGTCATGCGAAGTTTTGTATGTTGCACAAGAAAACTTGTTACAGACAGACGCTTCTATATGGCGCTGATTTCAACCGCAGAGATGAATTGAAAACTAATAACGATCGTATCAATTAGTTTTAAATGTTTTATGTGTTTGAATCATACACATTCGGATTGTTCAGGAAAATAAACGAAATAATTTAGCGTTGAAATATGTGTGTGAAAAAACAGCATTTTAATTTTCAACAGATAAATTACGTTTCTTATAAGCATAACCGACACTGAAAAATATATATTCAAGGAGGCACTTCAATTGGAAAGTGAGACGTTAACAACCCATATTTTAGTAACAACGAGATATAATGCGCGTATCCCAGGCCTGGATACCATGAACGAAATAAAGCAGACCTGTCTTACGTAACTTCCCCCAACAAGCATATAATATAGTGTTTATATCGGATGTTTTTCTACATTATTAATCTTACAAACTTCATATAGAGTTCTTAGTTGAGCAGCTAGTCAATCAAGTCTTTTTATAAATGAGTTTTTCACGTCTCGTAAGTCTTAGCAAAAAGTTTTTATACCTGAAAATCACTTCATGCTTCGTAGAAACTAAGTGCACGATTTATTATTGTTCAATGTAACAAAAACGTTTCCATCAAAGAGTGAAAACAGTGATTTGCGTAATACCTACAAGGAAAGCGGATGTTGAAAGGAAATTTTATTTATTGTTATCGCGGAAGATTAACCAAATAGATAACACTTTAGTACAGACAGCACAACAAGCTACTACAATCTGTCAAATTTCTTTAATAGATTTTCAACTTTATCGCTAGAGCATAAGGTTCAAAATTGAGCAAATTTGACAGTTCATACACTCTGTTGTTTGCGATTTTACGGAAATTAATTTACCATGGGCTTACACTTAATCATTTTCTGTGGGGTTTTCCAGAAAAAGAGTCGTAAAACCCATTCCGTAATGTATTGGAACCTTAAGTTTTCATTGAATTTTCTTTCGGGATCTTCAAAAATTTTCCTCACACTTTTAACCCCTCAGTCACCTTAGTGTGTACAGGTGCTTAATAAACGATATTGTCCATTACACGGCGTTGAAGCGAGGCGACAGGTCGACAGCGGCACCAACTTGTTAACTACATTAATTCGTATCCAGAGCACGCATGCCCAAAAACCAGTGTGTAATGAATGCAATGAGGAAGCTCGCTGCGTTCGGTAAACGGTACAAACGAGTAGTCGAATGTTCTGGGAAGGCGGCAATCAAAACACAATCGTCGTAACGGTGTCGATGCAAGCCCAGGGCGGGCTGAACGCGCCTGCCGCCATGCATTATGCACGCCGCATAAAAATTGCAATCATCAATATGTTAACATCTATGAATATTATTAACTTTTTACTTAGCCGACGACGTGCTGTTAATTTAAACGCTTTATTATGGGTTATTTATATTTTATACAACTATAAATTTAATGTAGTATTCCATTTGTCTTGAAAAAACAACTAAATTTAATTCAAGAATCAGCCGTGGTTGTAATTATTACCGAGTAAATTCTCATAAAAGTACTTAACATTTTAATTATTGCTTAACACTGCAAATAATTAAGAAACATTTTTACCCTCAACAGCCTAGTAATTGGTAGTTAAATATGCACATATTATTTAATCTTCATTTCGCATTCAAACACACGAATCGCCCATAAATTATTTCATTGTAACTAAACTATGATCTTAATTGAGTGGTCTAAAAAATACGCCTGTAACGTTCGCTTGCTGCCTATTGCTGCTATTTATTACTATATATGTTTTTCAAATGATCTAAACACTAGCCATTGCCCGTGACTTAGTCCGCGTAAAATTTCTTGTCCCCCCGACCCACCCTTCGCATCACATTGTCTGCCCGCGCTATTACTTCATTTTCGCGTACCTTCTTACTTTTTTTTTCCTCGGCTCCTTAAAGTCCTAGCGTGATGTTAAATAACCCATAGCCTTCCTTAAGAATTAAGCTATCAAATACAAAAATAATTTTTCAAAACCGACCGGCAGTTCCAGAGATTAGCGCGTTCAAACAAACAAACTCTTCAGCTTTATTATTAGTAGAGATATTTATAGTTCAGTTGACTGCAGTTAAACCCCCGGGTGCTCTCGTTACGCATAAAAGCTTCCTTAACCTTATCATCTAATCTCTTCAGGTATTAATCTCCTGCATAATCGAAGTCGCATTTCTGAGTAGCGGCTATTGGACAAAGGGCGCTCGTTAAAAATAATGATGTCGGTTAATTTTAATTCGTAGTTGTGTCGTGTCGACGCCACGCCGTCTCGGGTGTCCGCACTGACCGTCGGACCTGCCTGCGCGTATCTCTTCCGCTACACGACCACCAATCTTATAATGTGCATACTTTAGATTAGACCACCTATTGATCGGCATATATTATTGAAATTGCCTTTTTTATGACACATTTAGATCGATAAAGAAATAAATGATTAAAGATGGATGGACTAAACATCCTTGAAGTGAGATAAAAAATACCTACATAAATTATTTTTTGTGCACGTGTTGGACTAAACATAAATCCGTCCGATAAACACGAAATAACTATATCTTGACCCTATTCGATGCAATTATTGACCAAAAATGGTATTGTGGCCGAAAAATGTATGAATTCACAATGCGACTTTCTCCGCTTGTTTGATCGTACCGCCTGAAGCGAACTCTCCGACGATGTCATGTTCGCGTTCAATTAGCATTTTTTACTTGCGATGCCTCATTCCTCGTAGTATTTGTGGAAATGAGGCCCTGGGTTCGATTCCTTGGTTAGTTAATATGCAGTTGGAAATTTTTGCCTCGTAGCTTTATCGTATAGATATTTCCGAATTAGGTTCAGATTTTGCTCGGAAAATGGGAATAGCAATTTGCTATCATAAAAACCTATAACTAACTCTGCCCATTATACACCTGCAGAAAAATCCTTTGTATGTTACCTACTATCCTCCTTAGTAGTGCTTGTAAGTAGCTCCCTCTGGCGGGCGAATGTCGAATCTTTACCAAACTAAATAAATAATAAATAAATAATAATAATAATAATGTTTTATTCATATTAAAATTGGTAAAATTATTACATAAAAGTCTTGGAAACTATTTACAAAGGTATAATAATGTTAGATGCCTGTACTAGGATAAACCTGTATCACAGGCGGCATGAGCATACTTTATGGTGATTGTAGGACAATAACATTTATAACAATATTTAGCATTAGAAGTCTAGAAATAATGACAAAATTTTATTAATTAATTATTTTATACCTAGTTTACTTAAATACTAATTACCTATCTTAAAGATCAAAATAACAACAAAAAGTCTTTTACTAATACGTAATTATTTACTTAGTCAGCGTAGAATACTTTATTGCACTTTAAAATTTTTGTGTCAGCAGAAATTGGTAACTGCTAGACAGTAAGGCGCGTTGCCAATGTTATGCATACATTAAAACAGATATTTAGCACCTACGTGTTACACGCCAGAGTTGTGTGACATAAGTAAGAAAATGGTCACGTTATCGAAAAATTGCACAGACCCATATACGGACTTTGGCCCCGTAAGCAATTGTGAGATATCATAATTTGACTACCGTTAGTATTTAAAAATATCCTATTAATTTAATATCGTACCAATCCAAGAACCAGGTAAATAAGCAAAACTTAAAGTCTCCGGAAGGTCCGGCCTGGGTAACTACTAACCCCTCAAGCGTCAAGTGTACACCAAGCGTACATAAGAGAAAATGTCAACGGTACACCAAGTGTACACAACAGTGTCATTGTTCTATTGTCATTTTCATTGATAAAACAATGACTTTACTGCGCCCATTCAACTACTCCGACGCGTGGGGTGTTTCGACAGGTAGGCGGGCAAGCGTGTGAGAGGCTAACTATATCAATGTTAGGTCCCCTCCGAATGTAATTACTTATTCGTAGTAGGTCCCATCTTGTACTTCGACGTCGAGAGGATGCGTTCCTGACACCTGCCAGTGCGACAATTCTAGTAGCTAATAAAGATCAAATTCGCAAAACACATATTCGTTTGTATGAAACCGATAGGTGTCAAGAACGCATTCTCTCGTCAAAAAAAGAGATAAGTATGCAGGATCGTCGGATATAGTTGAAGTTTAGTAAGAAACTGATGGATGTTGTCAACTGAAATTTAATTTGATAAATGAGCTGATTGTTTTCTATTAATAAAATAAAATTTTATTCGAGAACATCCATCGATTTCTTACTAAACTTCAACTATATCCGACGATCCTGCATACTTATCTCTTTTGTTAACTGTACATATTTAAATATAAGACCTTTCATTCCCACAGTCAATTTCTGTAAAAAGTGCAAAACGGTTTCATTAACATTTCATACAATGAACACGACCTGACTTCCATGTATATACAACTATACCATACATACGTCGACGAGGCGCCTTTTGACTGAAATCAACAGTCATTTAATTTCTCATTAATTTCACACCCGCTTTAAAACAAGTGAACAATTAACGAAGCGGCTTGATTTATGAGCGTTTACGTAAAAGGATAATATTCATGGAAGCTTTAAAGTCATTAAAAGGTGATTACATGTTATTGCGAATTGTATTACAGCCGCGATAAAACGTTCGGTGATTTTATCGTTGTAAAGCTGTTAGTTAACTATACGGTTCCAATATAAATTAATTACTAGCCTTGCCCTTGGCTGAAACTGTTACTGCGGAAACAAGCTTTGCTTTTTAGAAATAATATAACTTTTGGAATAGATTATCTAGTTCTAGTATCGAAATCCTTTCAACTGCCAGCATTATTATAAATTAGACAAACATTTAAAACATAGTAATATCTACAACTGATAATAAGAACATTAAAAAACGAGTAAATTAAGTAAACACACCATGATAAGAAAAACATATACCCAAAGATTCATATTGCATAAAGAACAAAACTACAAACGGGAAGTTTTATAAAAATGTGGCTGTTGTTTTCGTATATTGTGGTGTCATACGACTTCCACGCGAACGAAATCGCGGGCAGAAGCTAGTAATTCACAATTATTTTCAAAACTCTTTATTTAAGGGAGAGATTTTTTTCAAAATTTCAGTGTGTGTCAATTGTCGCCCACACTAAACCCACGTTAGCACGAGCGCTGGTTAATGGTCCAAATTGTGCGTAAATATGGGTAGTTGTTGCCCATAGACCACAAACACTGCGCTGACCTAAATCTCAAATTGAACCTTTATAGCACGCACTGAAACGTTCATTAAGGACAGCTCAACGTTTTACAATCTACGCTGTAATTGGACAACTCATTTCTGTTTATGATTTTCTTACTATTTTACTATAGAATTTTAATTGGAAATGTTAATTAACATTGGTAGTTTTGTTTTTGTTTTCTAGGCTGGTGGTCTCAAGTCTCTGCGATACAAAAGACATCAACGCGTTACATTTAAATGTAATAAATATTAATTAAATAATTTGGTGAAAAAATCAAATTGGGAACACGTGTCAAATCAATTTTATCGACTTATAAATTCAAACAGCATAAATCTTCGCTAAAATCACAATTATTTTAGCGTCGTGACATCTCGATAATAAATATCGATGTGTAAAATATTTTGATTAATCGAGTCTCGTAAAGTGGATATGCCGTTATAAATAAATATTATTAATGTTAAAAAGTTGTATGAATATATTGAATTTATTACAAGGAATTTATAGAGCTTTTCATCAGCTTCCGCGTGAGTCAGCGACGCACTCGTATTATTAGCAGACTATTCCCGTACGCACCGACATCAAAGAATAAACAGACTCTCGTAGATATGACAACGTTCCCTTTCTAACTATTGTAACGTGTTAAATTGAATTTCACTTTCATCACTATTCATACATTTTATTGTGACGCAACGATCACTTTTCTTTGAAGACTTTCCGAATTTCGAATGCAGTCTGAAATCGATTTATATTATTCACGTAACCGGAAGGAAACTACAATGAATGACGACTTTTACTTTTTTTGTGATATGTTGAATCAATACTAAATCTTGTCACGATGACGAGTTCGATAGATTTGCGCTCGCGCCGTCTAGCGCTAGCTTTAATGAAGCCCCGCCCCCTGTGTACCTCTATAATTAGCAAGCGATTAATAGTAGCGACTTGCATTCTTTATTAGTCGCTAATTCATATGTAAAACAATAATTATTTCCTTTCCCGTGTGATAACTTTACGTGACAATTATTTAAGTACATACCGTTAAATACCTTCATAATTAACTGCAACACTCTAAGGAATGAGACAAACAATGTCGTTTTAAATATGGTTATGAATATTTAACTGTAAATAGACAGTTATAATATTAAATATTATAAGGTACGGACAAAGAGATACACGAATATGTCAAAGAAAATAATACATATTGATTACATTTACATTATGCAAATTATAATTTACGAATTCACATTTTTTACGGAATTAAAAGTTGAATGAAATCCGATAGATATTCCGTTTAATATTTTCAATAGGAGACGATAGTTTCCTATTCCATTCCTATACGAACTGGGACAAGGTCATTAAATTCATTGGTGATAAATTGATAATACAAACAAAAACTTATTAGAGTCTCCGTGATAATTGTCTTTACGTAAAAACAATGTGATGTATTGGTAATCGCGTCAAACAAAATTCTATGGCTTGCAAACAACATGTACATATGGGGAACCTATTATTTTTGTATATCTTGATATGTATACTATGTAAATCTGTATATCTACATATCTGTAGCATTTGAACAGATTTCGATTTATTTTTATGTAAGATCCTAGTTCTCTATCGAATAGGTATGTATTTATCGATTGCCCCATAGGACACAAACAATATATACACATACATTCGTTTAGTCTTGTTGCATCAATTCAAGTTAATGGTTCAACAGAACTTTCAACGCCTTAGCATAGCTGTGCCCCGTGGTTACACCGGCCTCGCTCGGCTGGTAAGAGTCATAGCGTGATGTTAAAGCCTTCCTCAAGAATTGAGCTGTCAAATGCAAACATAATTTTTCAATACCGACTAGTAGCTCCAAAGCCTAGCGCGTTCAAACAAAAAAAAAACAAACAAACTTCAGATTTATTATATTAGTATAGATAAATGTAGGATAGACTCGTAATATGATATCTAAATTGCTAACACAATATTGACTAATGAGGTACGCCTAATTAACGCAGGTTTCTTTTTAAATGTGTAAACCTAATTTACCTATAATTTTTATTTAATTAAGAGAAAACATCAGCCGTTAAGAAAAGCTATGCTAACAAACATTACAGAAAGCAGAGAAATTATTAGCAATTAATTAACATCTATTTGCTAGTATTGAAATATTCATAGCTGCGTAGAATCACTTCTGCAAGCTAAAATAATGTGTCTATATTTGAATTAAGAATTTGAGATAACTTTGAAGTTATGGAACAACAAACTGAATTTCATACTTAAGAAAGTTCAAACTCGATTGCAACCAAAAACTTTTTGTTACAAATGGTCACTCAAAAATCAACTTAGAATACATTTCACTAAAGTAGATAACTGATTGTGTGGCGATGGAATGTAAATTATCTGAGATTATTAACACTGCTGTAGTACCTACTTTTTTTGTGTATACTTTGCATTTGTATAAGTTCATCTTTGGCTATATATATATTAATTACTAAGTGTGCCATGACATATTAAAACCTGCAGTACTGTAAATATAAAAATAGCTCTGAATAAAAATAAAAATCACGTAAATCGTATATGCAGCTCTCAAGTTATAGCGCACTTACGGACAAACAGATACGTTAAACAAATACGATGTATTTTATTACCTATAAAGTAGATATGTACACCTAGGTATAGGTATATGCGGTTTGTCTTACTTTGTGTGAACGAAGATCTACGCGAGACACAAAATAACCATCGTGCCTTCGGTCTATGATTGCGGCATTCAAGCGGCTAATTAATAAAAGCTACATCTATACATTTCATAAATTAAAGTCGCTTTTCGTATTCGTCTGTGTGTCCGCGTTGTTCTTCGAAACTGGGCTACGGATTTTGATGCGGTATTTGCCATCACGTTTACGTGTCTAATATACATGTACCGGCTGACTATTTTTACTGTCTGGACAAAAATAGAGTAGAAAAGGTGCACGGAGTAGAAGCCCATGGCACGGTTTTTTTTTTGTAGTTTAAAAAAATAACAGCTGTTTCATAGAAAAGCGCAATACCTACGCGGTTAAAATGTATGGAACAGCTATGATTTTTATTTTATTTTAGAAAAGGAATTAGGATTCCGCGCAAAAAAAATCAAACCCATAAAATACTATTTGTTTTCCGACATTCACGCAAACGTAGTCGCGGGCACAGTTAGTTAAGTATAAATGAGTACTAGCAGTACAGTAAACCGGATGATTGTTGCAGCACGCTGGGAGTCGCGCACGTGGCCGGGATGTGCAAGCCGGACCGCAGCTGTTCCGTCAACGAGGACAACGGCATCATGCTGGCGCACACCATCACACACGAACTGGGACACAAGTGAGTTACTTAATTTTTTTTTTATCCGACTATAGTTTAGGAAGTTTGAATGTGGTTATATGAGTAAAGAGGAAGATCATAGTATAATTATTATAAGCTAACTGACTTAAAATAATAATATGAGTACATGAGTACAATATATAAAACAAAAAAAGGGTAAAGAATCATATCATAAGGTATCAAAAAGTTCGTCCGCAACGCTGTCAGCCGAAGTGCCCAAAAGGCTGGCAGCATTGCCACGTAGTGTAGCGATGCTGATTAAATAAATAGAGACCATAGCTAAAATAAATGGATTATGTAAAAAAAGTAAAGTTTTTTCTTTTGGATCAAAAATAAATTGGCATATTACAATGGAAACGATGATAGCTACAAAAGTTAAAAACTGTGTCGCAGCTTTATATTCATGGTGCAAACGAAACTAATTAGTCTCCTCTGCACCATTGATGGTGCAGTTCAATGGTGCATACGGGAAAAGTATGGTGAAGTAGTTGTATTAATATTAATGGTGCAAACGAAACTAATTAGTCTCCTCTGCACCATTGATGGTGCAGGTCGATGGTGCATACGGTACAACGGGGATACGACAATAATTTTATTGCTTTGAGATCTTGTTTCTAGTTTCAAAAAGGCCGTAATTCTAGGACCTCAATTGGTTGACATAAGCCGTAGAGTTGCAATATTCCTTTTCTAGTACAAGAAATAACGTTTATTTTCTATCTAAATGGATAAAATGTGCGAGAATTCTTATTTAATTACGATTAACAGACAGACCTAATTATATAAAATGCTAACAACTGTGTAATTAGACCTAGATATAGGATAAACGCAATTGCGTGTTAATTACTTATCGATTATTTGTGAACTTGTTTTACACTGAGGAAAATAACGTCAAGATCCCAATTAAGAACACAGACAGACTCTATTCAGGAGATTTAATTTCATTGACACGTCAAAATTTCAGCCATAATAATAATATAAAACATCCTATATAAAATACGTCCATTATAAAAAACCGTAACGTCACTTTTATCTTAGTGTATTGCTTGGAAATAACATGGTACGTTATTAACTAAGTACATAAATCTTTTAAAACTAATTATAACGAAGAAAGATAAAATGACAGTTCACAGCTACTAGAACGCACTCATATTTTGAATTGAACGACTATAAATCTACGTTAATTTGCGAATGTATACTTACATTTTTTTTTTGCATTTTTCCGAGAGTTGCAATCCTTAGACAAGTGGCCAGTAGGTATTATAAACTAACCGGTTACTATTTGACTGGAAAATTTGGTTTCACGTATTTTTCTAAATTCATTATGTTCTTCACAAACAACACAACTGAGCTTCTTTTGTTTTTTCATTTGGCAAAAACCTTCTAAATAGACAATAATACTGAGAACAACTAACTTATGTCGATTTGGTGGTACTCATGATATTCGATTAAAAGATAATGCGGAATGTATCTAAAGATTATTTGATGGATAGGCAGCATCCAGAAGAAAATTTCATGAATATTGTAAGGCGTGTTCCTGCAACGGAGTTACCGACATAGCTTGCAGAGTAAGCTAGCTGACGTGGCAGTGGGCTGGCCATGTTTATCGAAGGACCGATGGCCGGTAGAGCAGACGAGTCCTAGACTGGAGACCGCGTATCGGCAAGTCTAATGTGGGACGCCCACAGCTAGATGGACCGACGACCTCAAAGAGGTGGCTGGGGCAGAGTGGAAGCGGAAGGCGGGGGACAGGGTGTTGTGGTGAAGCATGAGAGAGGCCTATGTCCAGCAGTAGACTGCGATAGGCTGAGTTGATGGTGTTCCTACAACAAGAAGTCGTCTGAAGTAAATTTTCCAGCGCTAATGCCCTTGAAATACAGACTCAACTTATTTATAGATTACAATGTGATTAATTTCCTGAAAATCTTTTCGATTAGATGACTCACCCACCATCGTACTGTTGAACTAGAAATATTAATCGCAATGTAAACATACGGCTTACATAACACGTAATGAACCACTGTGTTTGGATAGCTACACCAGTACACACCCGAAATAGATGTCTTCAGTCCTCCATAAATTCGCCATCGATCTACTGAACGTTTTATATGCCATAAAGAATTTAATGTCGGATTTGATATGAAAAATGATTTAAACCATAAGTAAGATTTATGTTAACAGCATAGCATTATCATATCAGAAGTAGTCCCTACTGAATCGATGCACAGTACCCAGGAATCATAAAATGCTAATAGGCATAAATAAATCCTTATATCTTTCGTAGGTTTACGTCGCAAAGAATTTTTATTGTGATTTATCGCTCAAGCTTTGTGCTCAAAACACTTTTATCACCCATTACTGTTTTTGCATAAACAGTGTGGAAACTGTGAATATTTGCCGCAATGTACACCACAAACGAGGTGATTAGTTTGCACTGCTGTGCATATCGGTCCTAGATAAATAGGTTACACAAACATCGCCTCAATGATTACTGGCTCGTGATCACTTCAGTCGGTTAAAGTTTATGTGAGGTACAGTCAGCTTGTTCCTTCAACTTGTACTTATTTTTCGTCCATGTCTACGCTAGTTTTGATTCTTATTATCTTGGTCTGTCCTTGGCTACAGTCGTCTAATCCGCAGATGGTATAGCAAGTTCGTATATCTACGCAACTCTATGTAAATACGCTTAAGTTAATAATTAATAGCGCTATTTAGGTACACCGCAAATCGTCTTTTCATAATACATAAGTACCACATGAAAGGTTCGACTTTTTTCTAAAATAAACAATCTTTCGATACGACCATATCATCTGATTCCCGGGCGACCACATATTCTTATGTATATTGCAAATTTATTTTAAAACAAGTATGCGTAATATTGTTTGTATTATTTTGGAAAAAATAAGTTCTAGTTTTATTTGGCAACGGTTGCCGAGTGCTTCGGTTATCGGTACTGAGTCATGTTTCTGTGCCGAGATTACCGCAAGGACGTTGCTTTCAAGATAGAAAATTATGAAACACTTGTATTGCATCCGTGGATTCCGAATCCGTTGGTTTGTTTGTATTATTCAGTACAAACAAGGCGTTGTCACTGGCATTAGACAACGCCCACAATCATAATACAAACACAGGTTATGTAATGTGCAAACAGCGCGACTCAGCCATTGACCTTCTTGTAGACATGAATGCATCATTCGCCGCGTACAATGCACCCGGTGCATTGACGCCGCACTATCGGCCCACACAAGTTCATTATTTTTTCATGGCGTTATCTTGAATAAAGAATAAGGGTTTTAACGATAAATTAAACAATTCGCAGGCGACAGACGGGTATACGGGTCGCGATCGCGAAGCGTGACTCCTGACATTTGCGTTCATGTCGTATGCAACAAACACGATGGGTACTCCGATTTTATTGCAGAATGCCATTTCGTTTTACTTTAACAAATATAAATTTAGATAAACATTAGCTGTAACATTTCTTTAAATTAAACTCGTCGCGGCGCATCTTGATAAAATTAATTGCGTCGATATTTTTCCTCCTACCAAAATACCGAATTAACAAGTTTGTAACCTCGCGTGCCGACACTTCCGGAGTTTCAATTCGTCTGGCTGTGAGAAGCAATTAAATTGATATTTTTACACACGATAGATCCGTTTCGATTTATTTAATCTGCACAGATTTATTTGTAATAGAAATATTGATATGGAGCGGGAGCCCAAGGCAATCAGAGGGGCAAGTCCCGTAATTTTAAGAACGTCCACAGTTCTCAGTCGCAATCTGTCAAAAATACATCTAATTTCCCAATATTTTTGTTTTTGACAAGTTTTTGACAATGATTGCCGCTGAGATGAAATTGCGACTATATTTTGAACATTTACGGGAATTGGCTTCTTGATTTTTTTGCAATTGCAATTAGAATCTATGAAGTGAAAAACCAGTGCTTGACACTTTCCACACTCCAAACTTCCATTGATTCGATATTGGACGTGTGCCAATAATTTTTCATACTCATTCGCTATAAACTAGCATATAACGCCCTGTGTATCGTCACTGGCTCACAGATGGCGCCATGACAACACAACGTACATAATAGTGATGGGATCCAGTGCCAAATATCACGGAGACTGACTGACTGACCTGTGTTTTATACGTCTGGGCGTTTTATACGTCTGGGCGTACCGCGTCTGCGCTACAAATAGACGGATCCCATCTCTTCCTGAAAATGTCAACTATGAAATGTTACCTCATAACAGTTTTAACATTATTTAAGGGAAAATCATTCCATGATTTGGAGATCTGCTTACAGAGTGCTTAAAAGTGGTAACCATGGCAACAGACGCTAACGATCATTAATATTATTTTCTTGACGATATTCAGTAAGAAACTATTACGGGCTCTGTATCTACTTTGTTTCAGTATTTAATCATCTGAATAGATATTAAAGTTATTCATTAATAACATTGGAAACGTACTCAACTTTGTTTACAATCATGTTTCCAAGAATAAATTAGATATACCTAACAGATTAATAATTAAGATAATTTATTTATTATTGCACGTCTACTCGTCATTAAAGAGCTAACGTCATAATAATTATACAACATCATTTATAACGAGAGAGATAACTTTTGACTTTAAACTGTAACCTGAACTTTCATGAACTGGCTGACAACAATTACAATTACATGTTTCCGCTTTTCCGAGAATGAACACTGAACACGCATGCTTCAAGTAATACTAGCGTTTGACCGCGGCGTCGCCCGCATTGATGCCAGGAAATATCCCAAGGGAACTGTGTGTTAATCCCAGTTATAAACTATGTGTGCCAAATTTCATCCAAATCCGTTCAGCCGTTTTTGGGCTACTAATTGGCCCAAAACATAAATCCAGAAAAAAATTCTTTGTTACTATTTTATTATATTATTTATAATATCGATACTTGTAGAAAAAATACTTGTGTCAAACTTTTGAACCAAAAGAAGAAAGACACTATGTTTAGATATTTGCGTTAAACATGGCGCAGAGATCTTTCTCTGCGGTGTTCTTACACCAACACAAAAAAAAAACAAGTTAGTTGGTTAGAGTTGGTTGGAACTAAAAACCAAAGAACAACAAACTCATATTAAACTTTGTACGGACAAAATATTTTTAGTATAGATAGCTAAACCTAAGTGATGTGCTTATAGCAGGATATGCTTATTACCTATCAAAGAGAAAGTCTTCTAAAAGGCGTGTTGTTAACATTTTCCGTGTGATGTGCTTTTGTTAACACATAAGGCAGCCTATCGCGTATTTGTCACCATGACAAACATTGGTCCCAAAGTTTTGTTAAACCTCTCATACGTGAAGCATGGCATTGTGCTCGTTTTAGGCCAGGCCTACAGCAGCGTGGCATAATGATTTTCGATCAGCTGTTGTGGCCGTGCCTTTACAGGAGCGCCACCGTTCATGCAATAAGATAACGATTACCAACGATGCTAATAGAGCTATTAAGATTAACATGTTGCTACACTGCCGATAAACGTCACTATCGTTGCATTAATAACGCCTCATGAATGATATATCAAGCATAGACGATCCATCTGGGCCGTATCGATATAATAACTATTAAATTATTATAAATATCAAAGGCTCTAAACAATTTAATAGCGCGCTATTTCGTAAATTGATTGTGATGCAATATATCGATTTATTAATTTTATAACGTTCTGTATTATTTACATAATTTTACAATTATTGACAGCTTCGGTCACAACATTTTAAAAACATCATATTTTATTAAAATTAAACTAAAAACATGTGATCTTCGGATGTCAAAATACCAATAAACCACCATTCTTAGTGCTCAGAACCGCGGGCAGAACCTAGTACGTATATAAGTAAATCTTTATTGAACATAAAAGTCTAGATACGGTTATTGTTGTTAGTATCCATTTATAATACACTTCCTAGTAGAATGCAAATGGACTGCAGATACCGCTCACACTTTTAAAACTAACGGAGTATGCAAAACTGCAAAAGATACAAACCTCCAACAATCTAAATGGGCACTTCTTGAAGGCTTGTAATGAGCACATTCTAGGACAACTTTATCTTTGTACCGTACGATACAACTCTACCTCCTACCATGAAACGGAACTGCAGACTGTCAGTTTGGAAACCTGTGAGTTTTACAGGATTTCTTGTACGTATACAGGGTAGCAGGGACTTCAACGCGCAACCTGTTACCAGGGATTCAGTACATGATTCTGGACCCCCTGCGTTGAAATTTTTCGTCGGTTATTTAAAAAAAATCTGCTGTTCCATACATTTTGACCGCGTAGTAGGTACCTATTGCACTTTAGCAGGAAACAGCAAGACTAAATTTTCACTACTTATATTAAAAAAAAACAATAGACTGCCTTAGAAAAGACAGCCTTAACCCCTGAGAAGACACGGCTAGTCTTATAACGACAATAGGTTGAAGTTTATAGATATGAGAACGAATTCGATGAAGTGGTGCCAGCTAACATACCTACTTATCTAACAGCCTTTTCCAAAACGACCAGCTCAGAGTTCAATTAATAAATTTGTTTCTTTTGTCCTCAGCTTTGGGCTCTACCACGATACAGAGAAGATAGGCTGCCATCGCCGTGAAGGATCGACGCTGCACATCATGACGCCGATCTTCGAATCAGACACGGTGCAGGTCGCTTGGTCGAGATGCAGCAAACGTGACGTCACCAACTTTTTGGAGTAAGAGAACCTTTGATTCATTCATTCGAAATCTTAGATGCATTCTCCCTATCCCCATTATCCCTTAATCGGTTTCCTGCAGTTACCGCCTTTTTCCGCTAATAAAATCCATGTAATATCTAGGTATTTATTTACCTACCTAGGTGCTTATTGATTAATTCATATTAATTACTTTTGTTGATTAAAGAACCGGAGCAACAAGTCAGTTAATTACCATCGAATCGGTTACAATGATCGAACAGTTTTGTTTTTGTAGATACCTTCGCTACATTACAAAGTTTATTAACGTTTAACTTTTATTCTCTGTTTATCAATAAAAAAAATAAATAAATAAGTAAATTTTTAATTTTATAAAATCTTTGACTCATTCAATAACGTATTCTGCTTAAATTGCGAAAAGCTTTTAAGTTTTTCGTTTATTTTGCTTTACTCGGCAAAACTTTAATAGCGACTGATCACAATACATGCGCATACGGCATTTGCTGCATATTGAATGCTATGCTCATGTAGGTACCTAATTTAATGAATGGTCAAGCCCCTTCCGTAGCGGTTTCATTAATGATTTTACAGTTATTGTGACCACTCCGTTAATGCAACAACTTAATTAAATTCCGACATCATTTGCACATGAAAGTGGACTCGTCTTTACATAATACTGTCATTACTAGCAAACCACATAAAATGGTTTATAGTGCCAATAAAATTGAAAGCAGAAATCCTACGCACACATAAATAAAGATTTTGAATCGAAACCTAACACCGGATGTCGTTATATTCGATCTCGAAAAATTAATTATTAAATGTCGCAACAGAATCTGTATTTTACAGCCATTCACACACACGCCCAACTTACATATCTGTCATCATCAAGCACCTAATCATCATAAAACATCGAATTATGGCACTTCTATAATTAATTAAATTTAAAGCACTCCGTGATGAATAGAAATATAAACGGAGGCTGTAAAAAATCGATGGATCTAAATGTGACAAGTTTATTGCACGTCTATGCTGGCCAAGGACTGAGTGGTTGTGAAACCATGCGTTTATAGAGGCGTATGCGCTATTCGCAGTTTCGTACGCACAAATCATTGTAAAGTGTGTAAACGCGCTCGTAATTGTGCGAAATGTGCTGAAATGGATCCAGTAGGCGCGCCCACTGTTCTGCTTCAGCTGTTATTTGCTCGGCTACGTAGAAAACGTATTGTGCTACAATTTTATGGTCGACTATTTCCTAATCCAGATGGAATGAATTTAAGGGGCTTACAGGACCTAAACGCAAAAAACGCATGTTTTAGAAACAATAAAAGTAGGTATGTGATCGGCTACAGTAAAAAATATCAAAAAAATATATGATATTCTTCAGGATAAATGCTAGGAAGATAGTGTGTTGAAAACATAATACAACTTATTTGGTACGATAGAAAAAAATCATGAAGATACCTCTAAAAACTTTTTTTTTACAACAAAATTCATACTAATATACATACAATCATTATGATTTTTTGTCAGATTATTCTACAAGCAACATACTAAAACTATAGTGTTTTAGATTTTTCGTCCAAACACTAGATTTTTCGTAAATCGATAATTGCTTCATATTTTGCAATAAATTACCAGCGTTGTGGCATCGCGCTTCTCTTTCTTTTCTATGCAGTCCGACAAAGACCGCGCTTTAGGTCATGTAGTCCTAACTTTGAACGACTTCATACATTTAATAAACGGAACGTTTTTTTGTTTGCATTTATGACTGAGACTTACCAAAATTAATTTTGATATCTTCTCTTTTAGTGCGGGATTGGGCGAGTGCCTCAGCGATCGACCATCTCAAGAGCCGCTGTATGTGTATCCTAAAGTTCCTGCTGGTAAGTTTCATAATTCATAGCCTTCCAAACATGTTCCTGAAACTTAAAAAGACGTAGATATTAAACTAGATTCTTTTTTCAGGTGTAACGTTCGATGCTGAGTATCAATGCCACTTGCAATTCGGCGCGGAAGCGGTCGTATGTTCTAAGCCAACAGAGCTTTGTGAACATCTGTGGTGCCAAGTCAACAACGTGTGCAAGACGATGCTGCGCCCTGCCGCGCCCGGAACTACTTGTGGACTCGATATGGTGAGACTTGCAGGAAACTCATTGAGCTTTTTGTATTGACGGCCATTCTAACATGTCTCTTTGCTATTGCTTCATGGAATTGTACACTGGAATTGATATGTTGTGGATCGAATGATTATTTACTAGGAATGCCGTTATTGGAAGTAGGTTTATCAATAAACTGTTCTAATCTCAAAACAACTACCTGCTGGAGTCACTTTTGTAATGCTCATGGTGGTTTCAGACGGGTTTATTTGCTGAGGTCATAGGGCATCGGGGTTGAAACAAGGCAGTTTCCTTCATCAGCTAATCAACCTATTTTCGTCCACAGTGGTGTCAGAACCAGACCTGCGTCCCTCGCACGCCTTCTCCAAAGCCTCGAAATGGTGAATGGGGCCCGTGGTCAGAGTGGAGCGAATGTTCTCGAACGTGCGGCGCCGGCGTTTCTACGCAGTCGCGCGAGTGCAACAACCCAGAACCCAACAACAATGGCAACTACTGTATTGGTGATAGAAGCCGGTAAGCACTACTTACTTATTCACTCGGATTTCGGTTTTACCGTTTTTAAACGACTTCATTTCTAAGCCTTTGTGTTGCTAAGAGAAGTCTGGATGTTGCAGAATTTAGGTTGTTTCTTGCAAGTTTGTCAGAACAATTAGCTAACACAGGGACAGTTATTGAACATTTAGTTTGATTGCGACTCTTTAAACTCTTCATAGCTTGAAGATTTGTGAAATCTTTGTAACATTTTCTAGATACAAGGTCTGCAACACCGACCCGTGCCCTATCAACGAGCCAACATTCCGGGAAGTGCAGTGCTCCAAACATAACAACATGACGTATAGGAACGAAACTATATCTGAGTGGATACCGTACTTCGATCAAGGTAAGTTTAGGAAGAAGTTCTTCTAAAAGTTTATTTTAAAACCTATCTAACCTAACAAACAAGTTCCAACAAAAATTTGTAGAATTTAGTACAGTCAGCAACGAAATTCAATAAGCAATTCAGTTCTTTTAATAAAAAAATACTTACATACCTAAGTAGGTACCCATTACAAACCAAATAAATAAAAAACAGAACAGAATTGTACTTAAAATTAAAATAACAAAAACTTTTATGACATAAATGCTAAGGCAGTGTATTGAGTAAGTAGGTACTCTGTACTTGTGTCTATTTAGATTATTAGACAACTCATCCATCTGTCTAGCCTTTTCCTAACTGTAATGGGGTCGGCTTCCAGTCTAACCGGATGCAGCTGAGTACCAGTATTTTACATGGAGGGACTGCCTATCTGACTTCCACAACCCAGTTACTAACTAGGTAATACAAAGCCCCTTGGTAACACTGATTGTCAGACTTTCGGGCTTCTGACGACCCGTGACTACTCGTACTGTCAAAGATCCACGAATGACAGCCGGGATTAACGGCTTAACACGTTTAACGACTAGCGTTCCTTATCGTTCCTGTTTAGGTACCTACGCGTAACCGACTACGCGTACATTGGAACGCTTAGTCCGTACAAGGCTTAATAATTTTAAACAAAATTTTACGTATCGTAAACCAACCTCAGAATACAGATTTTGTTCTGTATTCTGATGTGGGTACATAATCAAAATGTTGATGCGGTCATAAAAAGACGTGCGTTGTGTTGTTACAGACAAACCTTGCGAGTTACAATGTGTGGCGCGCGACGGCAGCGATGTGGAAATGTTGGGCGGGTTCGTCGCGGACGGCACTCCCTGCAGGCAGAGCGTGGGGGCTCGGGACATGTGCATAGCTGGTAAGAATGTCACCACTATTATCACTGTATACCTAGAAAAAAGGCTATTGGTCATCCTATAATGCATGAAGATTAAGACCAAGAAGGAAGGTCAATAAGTTGGTCCTTTCGGTCTTCTGAGCTGATGATGTACAAAATAGGACATAGATACTAAAGGTAGGCACTATATTATTGTAAGCGATTTGCGCGTTGACAAGGAGTAGATCTTGATAATTACAACATATACAGGGTGGCAGGGACATCGAAGCGCAAACTGTAACCATTAATTATTCAGTACATGATTCCAGACACCGTAGCGCAAAAAGTTTTCGTCTGTTTTCAAAAAAAAAATTGCTGTTTCATAGAAAAGTGCAATACCTACGCGGTCAAAATGTATGGAACTATTTTTTTATTTTTTTAATAAACCGTAGTTAAAAAAAATCTTCGCCTGTCAATGTCCCACCCTGTAGACCTATCGTGGTGAGAGCTACCTTTGCATTTCTTGATTTCTATTGTAACATCCTTTCCACCATAAATTTTATTAATAGCCAATCTGGCACAAGTACTTACCTTGAGTATCGTATAAAAGCGTCACAAAAGAGCAATTAGGGCGCTGAACCGATTCAGTTTGTTAATCGTTCAAACGTGCCCAACGTTGACTCCATAAACCCATACTAATTCAACCGTTTCCAAAATAAAATAATGATGTCTGCAACGGTTTTCGGTAATACCCTAAGTACTTACAGAAAATTAGCCTTTATAAACCACAGGGTATAAAAGTCGTCGATATCCTTAACTGTTAACCGAAGTAGTAAGTACCTAATCCTTTCAGTAGCAGCAGTTTTTAAAGATAAGTTGATTTTTCGCAGGCGTATGCTACAAAGTCGGATGTGACTGGATAGTGGGGTCAGAAACAGAGGAAGACAAGTGTGGTGTATGTGGCGGCAACGGGTCGGCTTGCAAGACGGTGCAGGGCATCTACAGCAAAGGAACCACCAAGCAATCCGGCTTCAGTGAGGTAAGTTTACTCTGCAAAGTTTACCACCACAGTTGTAGACCTTTGGACCCTTTTTGCTTATTCAAAATATGAGCAGAAAGTGGTAGAAGGGCTGACCTGCGGGGTAATTGCGTAATAACAGTAGCAATGGCTTTCATTTTGATAGTTCAACAACACAACACAACACAGACAAATTTTTCGAACATATGAAGCAATGCATTCAGATAGTGATTGATATATTACGCAGTTAGGGTGCTGTCTGTCCATTTAAGTAGGTATCGCCACTCACTCAAGAACCCCTTTCCACCTCACAATTAGTAGATCTTCGGACTAACTGTAGCGTGTCCTACTTTTAAACAAGTTATTCAATTAGATAGTCCATAACCATGAAGTTGTCATTCGAATCCTAATCAAATCTCCATCAACAGGTTGCAGTCATACCTGCTGGGTCAAGGAATGTGAAAATACAAGAGAAAGTTAATCCCGGCAATTACATCACTATTAAAAGCGCCAAGTCGAATAAAATATACCTGAATGGAACACGGTAAGCCAAACAAGAAAACTATTTTGTCGATAAAATGTTTCTTTGTAATCCACCATTTTTTTACCCACCTATTACAATTTCTATTACAGAAATGCTACTTTGACTGAATACTTTGTAGCGGGAACTCCAGCTATTTACGAACGAGACCGTGATTGGGAGAAAGTACGAATTGTGGGACCGCTCGCAGAAGACATCAAAGTTTATGTAAGTGAGATACTACAATACCTAGTATTTTACGAGTTAGAGGGAGTTACCTAAATACTTGATGTTATTATAGTAGGTAGTACCCAAGTAGGTAATGGAGGTGTCATCGCATTTTGATATTAACAAGCAAGCACGGCTTAAGAATTTCAATCCTTCTCAATCGTTTGGGTCCCTAGTTTTAACTATGTTGGAGAAGTCATTTCCAGCACTAAAACTTTCAGAGAATGTTTTACAGTGGCATTGATTTCTTATACCGTAAAAACTTAAATGATCCTCTAATAAACTGACTCGAGCCTCTTCGTGCACGATATCCGCCAGCTATTGTATACAGGGCCTAATAAAATTTCTTTCTTTTTCATCGTGTTTTTTCTTCCAGCAAATGATATACCGTGGGCGACACCGGAACCCTGGTGTGACATACCAGTACACTGTGGACAGGCAGCGCATGCAGCATCGGTTCAAGTACCGCGTTTCCGAGTGGTCGGCTTGCTCCGTGTCCTGCGGCCTCGGGTACATGCGAAGAAATTACGAATGCGTCGATGAACATAATCGTAAGTTGATACTTCCTTCCTGCCAAGTGTACCTTTGTGGTAGGAATTGGTCTTGACTTTCCGTTGATTTAAGTGAAGATTTCGTGCCTGTCGTTGGACAATTCCAAACGGTAAACTTAAGTAATTGAAACGCCTACGTTTAAAGCGATCATGTGCTGGCAAGATATTTATCTATCTGATCTGATGGCACAAATACAAATCTTGGCGTGAAAATGGTGCGGTTCTCTTTCCATCTGACGAAATCAAGCTACCTTCTTCATTATACTTTACGATAATGTTCGTATGTTGGTGCACAGGTGCAGTAGAACAGTCGCAGTGCTATCACATCGAGTCGCCGCGACACGAGGCTTTGATGCAGCAGTGCAAACAGCCGGCCTGTCCGCCGCACACGCTGCGCACACACTGGTGGGTCGGCGCATGGAACCCCTGCTCCAAACCTTGTCACATGCCGGTACGTACCACGTGATAGTAGCTACAGTCAGCGACAACATTTTAAAGAATATTAGATTGTATTTATGTAAGTAGGTTTGTACTAGCACTACCTACTGCACGTCAATAATACTTTAAAAACTATATGAAGTCAAAGCGTCCTATCCTACTACTCTGTTTGTTTTTAATCTGCATTCGCGATTTATTTGCCAAAAATGTAAACAAATATGAGTTTAGGAAAAATAACTTTAAATCCTACACAATAAAGTTCAGTTTACGCTACAACTTCAAGCATTTTTATAACTTTTTCAATAATGCTAGTCACTCTGAAATCAACTTATTTACCATTAAAACAAAGTTGATTTTTGTTTAACTTGAAATAATATAAATTTGATACATAAGTTTGAATAGACTATAATATGATTTGTAAAGGTGGCAGTGTTAGTCGACTTTGTCGCTGTCCGTACTATATCTGCTCTCATGTAGCAGTGACAATAGCAAGTATCTCCCTTTGATACCGTAACCACTCAAAATCATGCTGTAGTTACATGCTTGTAAAAAATGTACAAACCTAATCGTTGTTACAGGGCGAGGAAGCCACGAAGCATCGCGGCGTATACTGCGTAGACAAGATATCGAACAAAGTGATAGATGACTCCCAATGCGACGTACTTATTAAACCAGTGAGCACCATCAAATGTGCAGACGTACCAGCATGTTAACGGGACTAAATCACACGCCATGGAAATGAATCCATACGGTCATCGATCAACGCGGTTTTACGGTACTGAATCGTATCACACAGCGACTTTCAAACATAAGTGTTCGCAAATACACTTGTATAACAGTCTCGTCGACACCCCGGGCGACGGCTCACACCTGCAACCAGGTACAGCAGATAATACGCATCTGCACATCATTGAGCAAAAAATAGGCTTCAGAAAGGAACGCAGAAATATGGAATCGAGACAATGCATTTGAATAGGTAAGGTTGAAGTGAAAGTGAAGTGATAAAAGTTAGTGTAGGACTCTATAGAGCGACACTTGAATCGCGGAGTTATGAGTGACTGTGAGCGCCAGTGTATTGTGCTTGTTACATATTCTTTGCAATATGAAATAACCCATCGAATAGACATAAATCAGTTACGTGTAAGTACTCGAATAGTATCCTTACGTGGTGACGTGCGAATCTCGCGAGTACGTTCAACAATGCTCTGCAATTACCACTTACTGCCATATTATAAGTAACTAGTTATAACATAGTCTTCGCTTAGTTATTAACTACTAATAAATAATATTTTATATTCTGTAACATCAGTATTAAAGTGGTGTATGTATTTCTATAAAATAATGCAAATTAAAGTAATGTGAACGAGTTTAAGTATAATATAAATTTTTGGACCAAAAATATTTTAGAAATCAAATTCACGTTGCCATAATCACTGTTACTGCCAATATGACACTTGTATGATATAAGTAGGTATTTACTTAAGTTCTTATTATTATGTATTCATGAATGATTCATATTTTTGTACAAATGAATTATGAGTATTGTGTAATATTTAAGTGGTTTAAAGGAACACATATTGTCACACTGGGTATCCATTATGTTAGAGCTGAAATCTGTTTAATCGCTTGTATTGCATACCTATAGACAATAAATAAATCAGCTAGTCAACAACTTAGGCATTTGTACACCAGGCTTTTCACAGTTGTATTGTATTGAACTCCATATGTAACTCGAATAACAGGGTTATTCCGTTTATCCACCCTAAGCCTATAAATTCAGTTTATTCAACTAGGCCTAGGGAGGATTCTCGGACATGCGTTTCCGCGTATCCACCTTAGGGTGCATTTTTTGGGGTGGATGAACGGAATAACATAGAGTAGTATTAGAATGTAGACCCTCTTACACTATACAGTAAGTCCCTTAAATAATATTAGAAATGTGCGTAAGGTTAACTTGTATACATGTCTCCTTTCGATTAATAATTTGTGTGTATGAAAATATGGACTATATACAATTGTGCCTAATTCTGGAACAAATGAGCCGATAATATTTATGAATATTATTTTAAGAAGCCTTGTTTGTGTCCTCCTCTATGTGACTATGCATAATTTTAAAAATTAGTAATACTTTTATTTATCACCCATCTATTGTAAGGATAATAATATCAATGTAAATGAGTTCCCAGTTTTCTGATGTTTCGGTTCTAAGATACATCAGAGACGCGTCGATCAATTGATACACAATTTTAATTTTAAAATAGAACTGCTTTAGAAACTAACCCTTAATGTGCACGGATTACGTAATACATCAACTGGTTACATTTCTATTAATTGTAGTGATGTTTATTATACTGTTGTACCAATTATAATTGTGTATGTAATAGATATGGCAATAAAATCGTGCATTGTTTTAAATGTTTTTATTTTTGTCCATACAAAACTTATAAAGTCCTAAACCCATTTACTAAGAATATAAATCACAGTGAAAAATATTGGTGAAATTACAGTTTATGCACCAAATAAAAATAAAAATCTTATAATCTGGACAGTAATCACAAATTAAAGTAATCATATGTAATCAATCACATAATTAAACACAGTACAAAAAATATCAAGCGAATACCATTCTGAATAAGACTACTCAAATAAATGGTTGTTGTTCAACCTGACAATAAAAAAGTAAAGAAGATTAAATGAAAATGCAAACTAGGGTGCAACTGAAATATTTGTTGTTTGAAAAACTGACCATGTGGCTTAATTAATATGAAAATAATGGGTTATTCCGTTTATGAACCCTAAGGTGGATACGCGGAAACACAAGTCGCGAGAATCCACCCTGTCTAATAGGATAAACGGAATTTATAAGCTTAAGGTGGATTCTCGGACATGCGTTTCCGCGTATCCTCCTTACGTTGAAGTTTTTGGGGTGGATAAACGGAATGACCGAAAATTATCATTTTAAATTATTTTGTGCTTGGTTCTGCAGACAAAAGGCTAAGCAATGTATGGGTAGCATCTAATTTACATAACATCTACAGCTTAGTCTCTGGCTCTATGTAACATACAACATCAAATTATTCTGACAACAATCTGAGTATGATACATGAACAAAATAATGTTATAGGTAAGTGCATAAATAATATGTATATCAGAGTTAAAACTAAAATAAACTTTAAATAATGCAGATAGGCAGTATAAATAACATGCGTTTCTTGGCCCTCCCATAAGAAATTTTGAAATGTTCAATTGAGGTATTTTTTTTTTTTTTAATTTGATCAACGGGGCTTACATAAATCTTCTTTAAAAATACTGCAACATACAATTTTATTAACCCCATAAAAATATTTTTGTTCACTTAAATTGACGACTCTTAAAATAATTGAGATTCAGAATTTGAGTATCATCTAACCTACAGGTACATCTAAAAGTGCAAATAACATTCATTTAATACTATGGTGTCCCTACCTGTTTTTAAAATAAATCTATCTCGTAATTTTGTTTTTTGTATAATTATGATATTTTGACGGCCAAAACTTAAAAATAGTCTTACATTACAAAGAATAAAAATCTCACAGATCGTTTTCCGTTTATTTCGGTTTTTATTACATTAATTAGTTGTCTTAAAAATACGTATAAATCTTTTAATTAACCAGTTCCGGTACTTGATTCTTTTAGCAGTAAAGCTTCTGATGAAACGTCGAAACGTATGTTTTTCTTTTTAGTGGTATGTTTCTGTAAGAACACAAAAATATTCAGACTACAACAATAATAACAAAATATACAGGATGGCAGACGCGCAACCTGTTACCATGGATTCAGTACATGCTAGGGTTGAAATTTGCCGAAGATTATTAAAAAAAAATTTGCTGTTCCATACATTTTGAGCGTACATACTTTTCTATGAAACAGCAGATTTTAATTTTGATAACCAATGTCTACGCTGGAATCATGTGCTAAATTCATGGTTACAGTTTGCGCCTCTATTTCCCTGCCATTCTATATTGATAAATTAAATCGTATTTATTTAAAGTGTCCGTCCGGTAAATTCCGACCGTATTCACATGCTTTCAAATAGTTTCAAATGGAGAATACGTAAAAAAACTGTCTACTCCGTCAGAACGAATCGTCTTGTCATCATGGCATTCGTTGTTTAACGCAGCGTTTTTTGCGAGTCTTTATAGTCCATTCATAGTTATTTTACTTCTAACAGCAGCAACCTAACAACAACCTTATTGTGACGAGAATAGAGATCACAATCATTTTTACAGACTTATCAATGGCAGCATCTCAACAGCAAACTTAGTAGAGTGAGAATAAAGATCACCGTGATTTGGACAGTGATGCAAAATCAGGTAAAATAATTGTGAACGAACCCGAATCGTTAATGACGTATGGAATTGTGAACAGACCGTTATGTAAAAAAAATACCAAAAGCATTTTTATAAGAAGAGTAACCATTCCTACCTTGTCTTTGTTGGCTCTAGGGTCTGTGTTCTTGGAGCGTTCCTTCTCTAGGTCCGTGTGTAGTGATGCTATCTCCGACGTCAGTTCTGCCTGCACCGACCGCAACCGCTCCACCTCTATCAGCACTTCGGCTTTGTCTTTCACTGTAATGTATCACAAGTAAATAATGAAGAACCAGATGAAAGGAAAAACACAATTTTACATCATCAACGTATAGATAGTGCCATTCACGAAGACGCACCCCACTCTTCTTACTAATCGCTAGTTAATTCCGCTAGTGTTTTAGTTTTTTGATACACACTAATTACTCAGTAATAATTAATTACTGTGTATCGACAAAACTAAAACACTAGCGGAATGTTGCACACTTGTACTGTAAGCGATTAGGAAGGAGAGCGGGGCGCGTCTTCGTGGATGGCGCTATCTGTACGCCATATTAAGAGGCGTATTACAAAAAAACGCGAAATTTGAAGTTTTCGACGTTGAAATTGTATGTTTTACGTTCGTTGTATGAAATAACAATTACTTGGTAAAAATAGTTCGTTTTCTCTACTACAATAACCTCAGAACCGATTTTAGATAAGTTATTTAATTATTTAGTAATAAGCTTTCTCCCGATGAATGTTTAGGCAAAAACTCACGGAGACATGATTTCGGAGCTCTAATTTGGAGATTCTACTGAATATCTACCATCAAAAAAAATATAATTAGCTTTCAAATATCCTATACTTCAATAATAATAGAATATATTTTCGTTATATGCCTTTTATGTAAAGAAAAAATAATCTACGTAATTCAATTATCGACCGAAAAGGCTTCGAAACAAGCCCCGATATCTCTAAAGTCCTACATTATTTAGGCGTAAAATTTATACCAAAATAATCATCAACATTTGCTTAGAATATAGTATTATTTTTATTTTTTAAATCGCTACCATTATTTTTTAATTAAATAAATAAAAATACTATATATTTCACTGCGCCGGCCAGCTGCGATTAGTATCGCGCGAGCGCTTGTCGAGGTTGGACCTATGTCAGTTTATTTCCCGCGCGCCTTCTTTCCGATACTACCGTCGTGTGCGCCGATTGTCGCATCTAGACGCTGCCGCATTGCTTTTGTGTGCGTGTGAACTACGGCCGCAGTTTTTGATCTTTGTAAGTATTTATTTTCGAACGGTATATTTAAATTAGTATAAAGTTCACACTTTATTAGTATACCAGATAGTCAACTTATTAAAGTTATTTTGATTGCAGCTGATTTGAGTTTTCTTACCAATCGAAATGGGGAAAAATAAATACAAATATAATTGCGTTGCAAAACACAATAAAAAAAAGGAAATAAAAATAAATAAAAGAGGGTAAACGGAGCCGGTCGAAACCCAGCAAGGTTTTGAAAAGGCAGGATCCAGAGAAGGACACGTGTGACAAGGATGGTTTCATCAAAGTGGAGAAGAAGAAGAAGAAGCATCCTTGTCGGAACCAGTGCGGCACCGCGCTGGCAGGACCCAACATGCTGCTGCGTCCAGCAATCCCGACGACGCAGCTGTACGTGTCCAGACTGCACCACTTCACGAAGGTTGAGGAGATCGTGGAGTACATGCGTGTGGAGACCAACTGGACTTGGTTGCAACCATACTACTATATACAATTTATACAACTATGCTATCAACCGTAGATATTATAATCAATTACTGCATAACAATTAAAATATTTGTGAACATATTTCAACAGTAAAATTCATAAATAATGAAAAATATAACAAAATAATTCATAATAAAATTGAAATAACACGTAAAAAAATTTCCGCCCACTAAACTCCATCCTAAAAAACCTTCAGTTACGGAAGATCAAGATCGTTTAGTCGCCATATTCACAGTATCATAGTCATAGTGCGAGCGAGAAGCATGAAAGAAAGTATCGCTCGCGTAGTTTGCCGCGCTCGGTGCGTAAAATACCTAAATTTGCGAAACGCCGAAATGTGAGAGGGCTCTTAAAGGCGGGGCAGAAATATGTGGTACAGATATTCTATTTCACGAAGTCCGTTCGGCTTTGACTGTAGTAGTGACATATCCCGACAAGCGCGCTTGTGTGTGTAAAAGTGGGTAACGTTAGCAAAGAAATCTGATATATATTCAAGTCGAGATTTAATAATCGAAATAAAATTTTGGTTTTAAAAGACTTTTTGTAAATAAATTAGATCTAAGTTGCAATAAATACAAAAATATTAAGAAGATGTAGGCATTTAATTAAGCATTGGTATTACAGAATGGAAACGAAACAAGTAGGACTATTCAGTATTTTCAATCACTATCAGATAAATTTTCGATTTCCGATTCTGTTTTGCAATTCCTTCTCTTCTTTTAATATTCTTTGAACTGTTTTTTGCTAACACCCGTAGCTTCAGCTGTACGCCGTGTAATGTCTCGTAAATTAGACAAATCACAGCTGGGTTCCATGAATGATTTTGTAAATTCATATTCTTCTCGCAGAAAATGATAAACACTAGCTATCATGTTTCGACCCTAAAACAAAACGTAATCAAATAATTAAGAAATATAAACATTTTATAACACAAAAAACATTCATTTTATAAACACTTCTATTGCTATATTAAGTATCTTTGTATAAAATTTTAATTGAAAACGTGTAAATAAATATTACCTCACTATGGACAACTCTTCTTCGTTTTGTTGCCATGCTGACCTTACTCCGTGAAACAATTTGGCGCGAACTAAAAACACTACTGATCCGGACCGTGTCCCGATCGACACTGAGCGCTCTCGAGGTTACGCACACAAAAACAATGTGCATGTGCACGCTAGACAACATTCATAGCCAAACAGACTTCGTGACATAGAACATCTGTACCTGACCTCTTCTAACAAAAACGGCCCGACATTGATGTTCGATTAAGCTATAACTTTCTTCTCAAAATGATTTGGGACTGACTGCCATATTGGGCAAGATTTAGTCATGTTTCACGCGCCGCGATGTGCGATAAAAATGATAACATACTGCATCTGCATAATCAGCCTATAATGTTGCTACTACTGAGGCACAAGCCTCCTACCGGTGCGGCCGTGATCCACCACGTGGGCCCTGTGCGGGTTGGTAATGTCACATGTCTTTGAATTTTTGGGTCTAGGACATGCTGGTTTCCTCACGATATTTTCCTTCACCACTTATGAGAGCAGTGGTGATAAAATAATTTACAGAAAGTTAAGCGCCTGTCTATATATGTGTAGACTAATAGTAAATGAATCCTTCAACTTACTCTCTCCCTGTCCAAGTATATTACACAACTTCTTATTTCGGGACTTGACGGTATAAAGCTCATGTTTGAGGGTAACAACCTCTTCTTTCAAAGTCGCTATTTCTCTATCCTTTCTCTCCAAGGCGTCAGCAAATTGTACTCTGGTTATAATTTCATCAGAAGCTGGTTGACGATTCTTTATTCTATCATAGATTTTGTCCTTCAAAAGTTCGGTTTTAGTTTCCGTTTTCACTCTTTCGAAGAATTCTGTATCTTTGTCAGGTGACTTGGGATCTTCCAGCTGACATTTTTCATCAACATGGTTAACTGAAAAAAGAACTTTTAAATAAGCCACAAAATAAAGCAACCACAATATTCTGAACTTGAGTGAGTTGAGTGTGGCAGTTACTGATGACTTGTTTTCTAAGGAGCATGTGCTAGGTAGCCCGCGAAATTCAAAGGAGAGGATAAGAGCATACCCACACCCCGTTGTACCGTTTGCACCATTGACCTGCACCATCAATGGTGCAGAAGAGACAATTAGTTTCGTTTGCACCATTAATGGTGCAAATGAAACTGCATTGATAGTATGGTCTCATCTGCACCATTCCTGAAAGTATTTCCTCTTTGCACGTTCTAATATTATTTGAGTGTTGACAAGGTAACTATTTTGTTATAATTCTGTCATTTTATTTCAATAAGTAATTGTATAATTGGAGCTTAGACTATAAATAACAAATTACAATGAGTGGAACTAATTTAACATTTGTTGCACAAAGTCGAGGAAGACTTTTGTTGTTCAAGGGTATCAACACCATTTTCACACACACTACAAAAATCTGGCATAAAACAAAAAAAAAAAACTGAAAAAAACAAAAAAAAAACTGGCATCTCTTTGAGGCGCGCGTGGAACACAACGCGCCGTCGACCCGGGCCTGGTCCTTACCGGACGGCGAGCTGCCCATTGCTCGCCGTTCGCAAGCCCGCGCCTACGGTGGCCGGGAATCGGCTATTGATTCCCGACGCCCCGGGCGTCTCCTGCGGCGACTAGGGGCGCGAGAGCGCAAATATTGCCTCTCCCTCACGCGCTCCGCCTCCTCCTTCGCGAGCATTACTGCTTCGCAAAAGGAGGCAACGGCTTCCCATGCACTCTCGCTCCGTACCATGGCATGGACCAGAGCCGGACGCGAGAGATCGCCGCCGTGAGGACTCGGCGGTGCTCCGCCCAAGCTGGGCAGACCTCCACCGTATGCTCCACCGTGTCCTCCGGGCGATCCACACAATGGTGACACCCGGGCGTTTCCTCCCGCCTTATCCGGAAAAGGAACCTCCCAAGGTGAGGACCTGCGTTAGGCGGAAGATGAGGACGCCGTGTCGCCTCTTCAGCCACTCCTCAAGGAGGGGACTTATCGCCGCAATTGTGGCGTGCCCAGGTTTTTGAAGTGAAACTTCTTTACGCACGCTTGACTTGGGGAGTAAGCTGGCGAACGCGTGACGTAAAGCGTTACGAAAAGTGTGATCGGGCGAGGCGAACGGAAGTTGAGTGGGGGATATAAGCAAGAGACAGCAGTGCGCGCGCACATTTTCTTTCTCTCTTCCTCTCGTAGCCAAATACGCAATACTGAAGTTTCACTTCAGTCGTGTGGTCATAAGCACACTCGTTTTTTTTTATTTTTCACAAGCTTATTTTTACCAGAATTAAGGAAGTATACATTGACATTTTATTTTTTAGGATGAATCAAAGGTTGTGAAAAAACGTGAGCATTCCAATCACTGTATGCCTGATGAAAACAAAAATGTCTTATGCCATTTAATTAGTTCGAGTATAGATACCGCGACAACTTCAGAAGAAACAGTAGGTACCTGCCATTTATAAAAAGACCGTGGCCACTTTCAAAGATATGGGTCTAAACTTAACAAACATAACAAAACTACCACGGAACGAAAGTTATAAATCATATGTGTTTGTGTAGCGTCATTATTTTTATATTATTACATAAAGTAGTTGTGGAATTTATTTATAAAAAATATTATTGTTGTTGCTTTTTGGTTGTTTATTTATATTAAAAAGAGGTTCCGCACACAAACAAAATACTACGTATTATTGGTTTTTATTTTATTTACCTATGACTAGTAAAGTATGGTGAAGTAGGTAGTTATATTAATATTAATGGTGCAAACAATTTGTCTCTTCTGCACCATTGATGGTGCAGGTCAATGGTGCAAACGGGAAAAGTATGGTGAAGTAGTTGTATTATTATTAATGGTGCAAACGAAACTAATTTGTCTCTCCTGCACCATTGATGGTGCAGGTCAATGGTGCAAACGGTACAACGGGACCCACACAACGTTAAGTGTATTATTATGAACTATGTCAACCTTTGTTGCCATGATGGAGTAGTATATTAATTAATCCTAAGAAAGCATGTCTAAATTCACTTGGAGAAAAAAGTTAAGTGAGGAAGTTAGATTGATTTAATAAAGGGATACATTTAACATATCCTCTAAAAACTTATTGACCTGCTAATGATGGACACTTTTTGAAATTAACAAACATCTAAAACGTTTTTGCGCTTCTAATGATGCACTTTTTCATAATTGAGCCTCTTTTTTACAAAGAACAAAGACACAACAAACACAACAAATCAACACAAACAAACAAACACAACACAACATATAACAAATCTTCATTAGAACAAAAATTAAAATGGTAGTTGCATAGACTTACATTTCATATTACTATCTTCACCCACATTCATCATGTCATTGAACTGGTCGAGACTCATGACATTTTTCTTCTTCTGTTTCTTAGAGCCGGCTTTGGCATTCTGTTCAATTACCTTCTTCTCTATATCGGCGTCCTTCTTAGTTTGCTTGTAGACATCTTTTTTCTCTTCAAAATCAAGCTTTGATAGTAGGATAGCCTGAAAACATGATTTTTTTTATTATTTTTCACAGCAGATGTAGATAGGTGGAGTGCGAAAGTGCCGCATACATAATCTGCATTCGCGATTTATTTTCCAAAAATGTAAACAAATATGAGTTTATGGAAAAATTACTTTAAATCCTACACCATAATGTTCGTTTACACTACAACTTCAAACATTTTTATAACTTTTTCAATAGTGCTAGTTACTCTGAAATCAACTTAATTACCATTAAAATAAAACTGTTATTTGTTTATATTGAAATAATATTAATTTAAAAAATAAGTTTGAATAGACTTTAGGTCTAGTGGTTGCAAGAACCAGTCCACAGATCAGGCAGTGTTGTTGAGATTTTCCAGTAGGTAATAATTAGTGGCAGTATATAGTCTGGATTTGAGCCTGCTTAACAACCACTAAGTATTAGTTGGCGTATTTGGGTAAAGTGTGTGTACATGTAAATTGTGCTAATGTATTTTTAAGTTTCTGAACTCATTTCTTTCTTCAATTGACATATAATAGTCAATATCCTGATTCCTGTGACATCATTATTATGGGATAATTCACATAATAATTACCTATGTCACAAGATTCTAATGATTTCGTCATTGTTTTTACTGTATTATGTTATGTTTATGTACAGACGCCAGCACATCAACCTACACCTAACTGTCATATTTTCCCAATCAACATTGAACCTTATGCTTTAGCGATAAAGTTGAAAATCTATTACAGAAATCTGACAGATTGTAGTAGGTTGATGTGCTGGCGTCTGTACATCATAACAATCAGCCATGGGGTGCTTACTGGTAGCTTAGACTCTGAAACTGGACCGGGACCCGGATACCGGTGGGCTACTATTTTTGTGTTTTCAAATGTTTTTATAATAATATTTAAAATAATATGAATATAAATGAAATAAAGCAATGGGGCGCTTAGACTTGTAAAGTAATAGTGTTCTCATTGTTGAAGAGCTTAAATCCTACTAATCCTACTTCTTACATAATATTATAAACGCGAAAATCTGTGAGGATGAATGTTTGTAACTCTTTTGCGCAAAAACTACTGAACGGATTTGGATGAAATTTTGCACACAGTTTATAACCAGGATTAACACATAGGATACTTTTTATCCCGATATTCCCTCGGGATCGAAAATTATGCGGGTGAAACCGCGGAGCGCTGCTAATAAATCAATAAATAATAGTTATAACAACAAAAAGATTTAATACTGACTTGTTGTAGTTCAGTCTCAAAGTTGCCATCAACCATTTCTTCATCCTTCTGTTTCCACAGTTCCCACTGGTCGGCCGAGACGGGTTGTTGTTTGGACTTCTTCTTCTTGGGTATAGGCTACAAAATATACATAATATTACTGTACAGTTGTTGTTACAAAATTCTAGTCATACAATCTATGCTATAATCAATTCTCAATTCAATTCTCAATTCTTTATTGCGTACCATAATGTATATATAGTTGGTAAGAAAATAATAATATTAGTCACAATTATGGACCCTGTCGGGCACAGCATAGATAGTAGGAGAGAGGAGGAAGAACACTGGGTGTTTACTTATTGTGATAAATTTTAATATTAGTTAAGTACCTATTTAGTAAGTTATATTGTTTTATGAATACAGAATTGAATTTACGAATTATAATTATTGTTTTATAAATTATACACATTTATTTATTTAATTAAGTAGAACTTTGTAAAAAACATATTCATTATTATTTTATTTACTTCCTTTATTCCATTATTTACATATAAATTATATTTTTAAATATTAGCATATAAAATATAGAAAAACATTTAAAAATATAAAAAATAGTAGCCCACCGGTATCGGGAACAGGGTCCAAGCTACCGGCGGTCAGGGCTCCAGAGAGAGGAACCTCCGGACAATGCGGGCCGTGTCCAGAAGTACCGCTTTCTGAATCAAGCCCTTGATCCAGCTGCCCAACGAGAGCCTCCTTAGGTGTTGGTCGAGACTCTTGGCTATTAACCCATTGGCAGTCACGACTATCGGCACAATGATCGCTGAGTCCACATCCCATTATTTACTTATTATTAATTTTATTTATTATGTAAATAATATTTATTATCCCTAAGGCAAGTTATTTATTGAACGCTTCATATTTATTAAAAAAATTATTCTTCGTATTATGATTAAGTAGGCATATCTTTATAGTGAGTATTTATAAGTCTATTCAAGCAATCAGCAAGCAGTCTAGTCTAGCAATCAGGGCCGTCTTTACCCGGGGATGCAAGGGGTGCGTGGCACCCGGGCGCAGGGTCTTAGGGGGCGCAAGCCAATCCTTATACCTACACGTACCATGCGTAAACCTTCTCGAAATTGAAAGTAATAAAAAACTACACGATTAACTATGACTCAAGTCAAGATAAATTGACGTGCTTTAGACCATCGAACTGAACAACTTTCACTATGGGACCAACTCTGAAATCACGAAAAAAAAAATCTGCCGTTTCATACAAAAGTTCAATACCGACTTCTCTTCACCACCCTTGGTTGACTGGTAGAGAATGCCTAAGGCATTAAGTCCGCCTTTGTACCTTTTTTGTGCGAAAAGTTTAAATAAATAAATAAACAAATACCGACTATAACAAATACTGGCTATAGTATACCTACCTATCGAATTGAAAGTTGATTACAAAACAGACGATGTCATAAATAAAAAAGATTGCCAATTTTAAAGCCGGAAAATTAATTTTTATGTTGGAAAATGTACCTAATTTTATTGTGGAGTAAATAAAACAAAAAATTGGGGCGCAAGCTAATTTTCGCACCCTGGCGCCTAATATGGTTAAGACGGCCCTGGCTATAACTATAATCAATCTATACTAGGTACTGGAAATAATATTGTATTTTCACAATATTATTTCCAGTACATAATCAGCCTAAGCGCGCTAGGTAAGCAATAATTTTTAAATAATTTAATTTTAATTTGTTTGAGGAAGACAATTAAAAAAAATGCGGTGCTAAGTATTACAAAAAAGTTAAGTTCATTGATGATGATCATTTCTTCATCAATTTCATGTTGTTAGTACAAAATAAACATTGACTGTTAATACGTTTGTTCGGTATTTATCTGTGTGATTATTGCTTGGTAATTAATATATTGTCATGTCGTATACCTAATTATAAACTTAAATGTGATGTAAAACGTCACCTTCTCGACGGTGACCAAAATTGGGATGACACCTCGCGGAGGCGAGCGTCAGTGACAGTCCCAGCCGCATGCGTCATCTGTTTGCCGTCATCTTGGTGTTTTGCGGAGTCGCGAACCCGGTAGCTTTGTGGGAGAACTCTTCCTCCTCTCTCCTACCATGCCATAATTGCCATAATTGTTTCAATAGGTTTAAGGCTACCAACTGTTTTACCAACATTATAGAATGCTATAATGAATTGAGAATTGACCCTATAATGTTCCAACTGCTGGGACCCAGACCTACTCTCGGCGAGAGGGAGTGGGTCGTAATCTACCACGCGGGTCCAGTGCCGGTTGTTAAGATGTCACATGTCTTCGAATTTTTTGTTCTAGGACATGCCGGTTTCCTCACGATGTTTATCTTTATCATTTTGAGAACAGTGGTGATGAAATAATTTACACAAAGTAAGCGCCTGTCTGGGTTCGAACCTATACGACCTACAACTCGTAAGTCGCGGCAGTTATCACTTTTTTTTTTTTTTTTGGTGGGAAATCATCTAATGACTCCTCCCGCTCTGGGTGGAGCGGAAGGGAGTGTCAGACTCTTACTGACTAAAACCCACCCGTGTCCCTTCCTTACCCTTTATGTTCCGGGGCAGCGGTAACCCTTTCCGACGATCCCGCTACCCCGGCATCAGGCTTCGGCCCTGGCGGGCCCCTTCCTTAATGCTGACATCTCTTTGAGGCGCGCGTGGAACACATAGGTACGCGCCGTCCGGCACGGGCCTGGTCCTGATCGGACGGAGAGCTACCCATTACTCTCCGACCGCAGGCCCGCGACTACGGTGGCTAAAAATATGGCTGACGTGGCTAAAAAGGCTGCCTAACTTAAATGCGATTGGGCAAGACATGTCTGCCGCATGCCGGACAAACTGTGGACCCAAATAGCGTAGAACTGGTGCCCTGAGACAGTGAGGCGGAGTCGCAGTAGACCACGTAGGAGATGGCAGGACGAGCTGGATAGTTTCTGTCAAAACTAGTAGGAAGACGCCCGGGCTCGCGAAAGATGGAAGGAGTGGAGGGAGGCCTTTGTCCAGGAGTGGGACAGCGTGGGGCAGTAAAAAAAAACTTCGACAAAACATGAGGTTACAAAATTAACCTCAATATTAGTTAGTTCAGTTACCACTGGGCCACCACTACATCTATATCTACCTTTATTTCCAGTAGTGTAGTTAAATTAAGAAACTTACTAAGAATACTTATTTGTAAACAGGATGTGGCCAAACATAGGCATGTCTCAGGTTTTAAGTACAGTAGATTATTGTTCAATGAGTACTGTAACCTACTGTACACTAAAAAGCTATTATATTGCACATATGGCAATCATCAAATATCATTTTCTTAGCATAGAATCTAGAGGCAAGCTAAACTGCTGCACAGTTTTTGAATGCACAGTGAAATATATAGTTGAATGAGGAAAGCATACATAGAATAAGAAGCACTGCATCTGTTTACATCTTGCTCATAGATATTGTATAATTATCCCACTGCTGGGACAACTGAAACAAATCTCAGGCCAGAAAACCTCAAGTAATGCAAGTTAGCTAAAAAAGCTGTAAAACAGTAAATTATTATTACAAAAGAGAAAAATTCAAACTTTGCCGCCTACTAAGCCCACTGTAATGGCAGAGTCCGTCTCACGAAAGATGTCTGGCAGACGCGGCACTACAGGCATGCAATGGAGCCATAAATCTTTATTTATGTATTTATCTCAACATCATATTACAGGTACTGGTTAATGAAATACACATAGCAGTCTTAAATAAATAGAGAAAGGTATGTGAGGCAAGTGTTTTTATAAGCATGTTGCTAACTATACAGGGTGGATTTCTGATATGGGGCAGTAAGGACAGGTACATTAACCTTTGTAGCTACAGGAAAACAGCCTTAAGAGGCTAACTCCAAAATTTTTAAAAATTTTACAGTCAGCAAGATAATGGACGATTTCCACAAAAACTTTTTTTGATGCCAATCAATCCTGTTTCTTATAAGGATAAAAAACTCAATTAGACCAACTGAGGTTTCAGAACTAGAAAACACAGAAATCGCAAAAAACCTTTCCCATACATTTCATAGAAAATGAGAATCCCAACATGTGGGATACACCAAACAGATTAATGTAAACCTCATTTCATAAACCTTAAAATATTAGCCCTTCCTGCTCTGTATATCTACGCGGCCTCAATTTTAGTTAAAACAAACATCAATATCTATGACACATTAACAAGCAGTACACTTAAAATACATTACGCAATATAACATCCCACACTGCATTATATAGCAATAGTATTTTTTGTATGGGTATAAAAATGTATGTATAAAATAAGTTACCCACAGATACTAAGAACCTACATTCAATTGATATTTTTAAAAGGAAGCCAAGACTTCCTGATTAAAAAGGCATATTACTCTGTAAAAGAATTCCTTGAAGAAAAATTATTATTTAGTACCTACTAAAATTATTGTGATACTTATTATAATGTGATATAATTATAAGAACAGTATGATATAATATAAAATGTATGATTAATGATAATCTATACATATAATAAAATCGTAGGAAAGTCAAAACTGTACATTGAATATTTTTTTAAAAGAATACTTGGGGCGTGATCTACAATCGATTTCGAAGCCGAAAATATAATTTTTAGAATTTTTGTCTGTTTGTCTGATTGTCTGTATGTATGTCCGGGCTAATCTCAAAAAGTGCTGCATGGATTTACATCAAATTTTGCATGAGTATTACTAAGAGGTCGGGTCAACATATAGGCTACATATTATCACGCTATCACCTACGGGGGAGGAGCTGTGAATCTTTATTTTTCTTACGCATTCTGTGACAGCGTGTAATCTAACGATGCATATTTAAATGTTGTTTTTGAGTAAGCCATGCTATTATCTAGCTTTACACTATAAAAACTACGCCATTTAAGTAACTTGGGCAGAGAAACATAGTTTAATGAATGTTAGTAGTATAAAGAAAAATTTGAAGCAGCGCCATCTATGAGATTTCATAAAAATCAAATCAAGTTACATGTTAACACTTTTTGGAAATTAATAATTTAAATTTTATCATGTTGGCGAGGTTAGTAGTTAGTTATTCTTAAAATTCATAGATGGTAATGTGCATTTTCTTCATAAAAGTTGTATCGTATAGTTCGTTTGAAAAATTCAAGTTCCAACAAAACCCACAAAATCTTGAGCAGAGTTGAGGAAGACAATTTAAAAAAATGCGGTGTTAAGTATTACAAAAAAGTTATGTTCATTGATGATGATCATTTCTTCATCAATTTCATGTTGTTAGTACAAAATAAACATTGACTGTTAATACTTTTGTTCGGTATTTATCTGTGTGATTATTGCTTGGTAATTAATATATTTTCATGTCGTATACCTAATTATAAACTTAAATGTGATGTAAAACAAATCCCTTACGTATGACGAGGGGCCTTCATATTACACGTACGACAAGCAAAGGGGTTTATTTAACCGACGTCGACGAGGAGGTGCTGTGGAAAGTTTTCCAGGAATTTTCAAGGACACCGCATTGGGTAGGGTTTAAATACCGTGCATCCGAATAATGGCGAATGCTATTTTCTGCGGTTGTTACTTCACACTGTCCGAGGCCCAACGTCTTTCGCCTTTCTGAGGACATTTGATGGCGTGGAGTATCCCACTTACCGCGCAGCCTGGGTAACACGTGACCTTCTCGACAGTGACCAAAATTGGGATGAAACCCTCGCGGAGGCGAGCGTCAGTGACAGTCCCAGCCGCATGCCGTCATCTTGGTGTTTTGTGGAGTCGCGAAACCGGTAGCTTTGTGGGAGAAGTATCGCCATCATCTGTCTGAAGATTTTCTACGAGCTTTGAGGCGTGCTACTGGAGACGAAGTCGAAGTAACTGATGAACGCGCGCTGAACACCTGTCTCAGTTCACTTCAAGATGTGATCATTTCTATCGGCGGCAATCCACTGATCGAATATGGGTTACCAGCTCCCCAATCATCACCGCATCAAGACCGTGGAAATCGGGACTTTAAAATTCCCATCGATTCTGTTCCACAGTTCTGTTCAGTGGCGATTTCCGGCAAACGCTTTCCGTGGTGACGCGGGGATCGAGGGCTGACGAGGTGAATGCTTCGTTGAAATGATCTTCGTTGTGGTCACGAGTTCGTACGCTGCGCTTGACCATTAACCCATCGTATGCCGGAACGTAGATCTACGCGAGACACAATGGCTTTTTAATTGTGTCTGTAATTACGACATTCAACCGTTTAATATGAGAGCTCGGCTCGGCGGCAATGCACGTGCTCAAGAATTCTCCGATGTCCTTCTAAGTCTTGGCGAAGGCACTCTACCAGAAGAGAGAGGTGGACAGGTGGTGCTTCCAGAGTCTCTCGGTAGAGTGGTATCCAGCATAGAAGAACTCATTCGCTGTGTGTACGGGGACATCAGTCGTATACCGCACCAGCAAAATTCTTGGGTGTGTGAGCGGGCCATTTTGACGCTTAAAAACGATCAGGCTGCAGCAATTAACGAATGCATTCTCTCGGAAATTGAGGGGAATGAAGTAGACTACACCTCGATAAACACTGTTGTCGAGCAAGATGACGTCACACATTATCCCGTGGAATTTCTGAACTCCCTGTCAGCAAGTGGACTTCCAGCGCATACCATCAAGCTGAAGGTCGGTGTCCCGATTATGCTTCTTCGGAACCTATCTCCTCCGAAGTTGTGTAACGGGACCCGCCTTAAAGTCATCTCGCTCCACAGACACACAAATTGAGGCGGAAATTCTTACGAGTTGTGGCGTTGGCGAGGCAGTATTTATACCACGCATTCCCCTCATACCTCATAACTTCCCGTTCCAGTTCAAGCGCGTACAGTTCCCCGTGAGTGTTTGCTTCGCGATGACCATCAGTAAGTCGCAGGGGCAGACACTGAGGGCAGCGGGTGTCGACCTCAGGACGAGTTGCTTCTCACACGGGCAACTGTACGTCGCTTGCTCCCGCGTCACCAGTCCTGACTCTCTTTACATTTTGGCTCCTGGCAGCATAACTACCAACGTACGTTATAGGGAAATGTTGTAAGGTATGATACCTTTGTACGTATTTTTACTCTTTTGTGTCCTGGAATGTATTCCTGCATTATTTTCTCTATTTCCTTCAGTCACATCTTATGACTGAACTCAGCAGGATTCCAATATAACTCTCTTCACTTGCTTCGCTTGCAAAAAAAACTTATATTTAATGCTATTTTAAAAGTTGTTTACTTATAATGCTATAGCGATACTGGTATCTTAGGTATTTTTGGTGCTGTAGAGCCTTCACGCAGACGACGTCGCGGGCAGCAGCTAGTAATATAATATACTGTAAACCTATGTAAATTGTATAACTGTATAAGTATGTACAGATGCCAGCACATCAACCTACTACAATCTGTCAGATTTCTGTAATAGATTTTCAACTTTATCGCTAAAGCATAAGGTTCAATGTTGATTGGGAAAATTTGACAGTTAGGTGTAGGTTGATGTGCTGGCGTCTGTACTTATACTTTTTTAAATATTTATAACTATTTAAATTGCAATGCCTTAACAGGCAACTAAGTTCTAAGAACCTACCTATTGTTAACATCTCCATAATTCTGTACACTTAGTTCGCAATAAAGAATTTGAATTCGAATTTTTTTTTTTTGTGACGGGTAGTCTGGTACAACAAAAACTGGCTGAAAATAAACAAATAAAAATTCTCAAAAAGTTAAGGTTAGTCTCCTAAGACTGTTTTCCTGTAACTACAGCATTAGGGTACCTGCCCTTACTACCCCATCTCAAAGCTCCACCCTGTATAATAATAATTAGTTCAACTTATTGCTGCAGGACTTCTTTCGTGAGACGGACTCTAGTAAACGGGCAGTAGTATGTTCGTGGACATGACTTTCTTTCCTTTTAAAAGAACTATGTAACTACAAAATACGCTTTGAATAAAACTGATCAACAACCAAAAACAAACTGAGTAAGCTATAATTTTTTACGGATACATTTTATTAAGATTAATCACCTATACAAAAATCCTTAGCAGTTATTGTTTTTCTACCAAAAAGCATTACGTAAGTATTAATTTTATGTTGCTTTGACTAAAATAACATCAAGCATGTAAAAATCATCAATACAACTCTCTAAGTTAATAGTACCCTATTGAATGTCAATTTCATGAAATAATGACCTTTGAGGCCAATAGTTTTATGCTGATTCTAATGATTATAATTCTGTAAAGCCATATTTTTTATGGTTGTGAATCATATTTTAATCAACAAACAATCTAACAGTGACCTGCAAATTGCAAAAAACATAAGGAAATTTGAATTTTGCGGGCTACCTTAGCACATCCCCTTTAAGGGGTAGCCAGAGGTTTATAGTATTCCTTAGTATTCCTTGATTGGTCAGTGGGTCGATTTGACTAATAGATAGATGATAATATTACACATATGACAGTACACAAGTTATGCTAATCCGGAATATGTGTTGGTAAAAAATTAATTCAAGAACATCAAATTCTGGAACAACATTTAATAAGTAATGCATGCATCAATGTTTACTTCATTTAATTTTTGTACCTTAGTACCTATTGTATTTTTTTTTTTTGTTATTGATTATGAGCTGCAGTTATAATGTATAATTATTTTTATCAAATAGTTCTCGGTCAGTGGGTCGTCTTAGTCTCAATAAGAGATTACCTGTGGTTTAGTAATGACGGTTTTTGTTTTCTTAGGAGGCTCGATCTTCTTGGGAGTGTTTATTTTTGGTTTTTTCGTCTTCTGGTTATCGTTAGGGGGGTAGTCGTCATCCTCGATCTTCAGACCGGCAAATCGGGATTGTACGACCAATGCAGCCATTTTTTTGCTATTGGATCTGTTTGTAAATATATTAAAATTAATATTAAGCTAATGATTTGCGTATATTTTTTAAATAATACATAATTAATTTTGCATTATAATACCGTTCAATTAGAAATAACTTTTACACCCAATAAAATTGTAGTAAAAATCTATATATTTATTTCACTTAAATATACCCTTTAGATACAATATTTTAATTTTAGCACTCACCTATTAGAAATGAATGGGAAATCGATTAATCTATTTGTTCTTCTCTGTTTCTGTAATAAATAAACTCCAAGAAAGCGACGTTATGGTATTCAATGGAATAGACAGCTGAATGTTATTATTGCCAGATTACAAAAAATCAATAAACTACAGCAATAGTGGGTCCAACCCATTGACATACTGGTCCAACCAAGCGCGTAACGGCGTAAGCGTTCATACTTGCATTCCATACAGTACGGAAATAGATCTGAGAATATCAGTACTAATTGATTTTTTTATTAAATATAAACCAATTTTAGATGCCCAATGAGCTCTTGCCCTTTTTCGCTAAACTTGTACAGACGCCATCACATCAACCTACTACAATCTGTCAGATTTCTGTAATAGATTTTCAACTTTATCGCTAAAATATAAGGTTCAATGTTGATTGGGAAAATTTGACAGTTAGGTGTAGGTTGATGTGCTGGCGTCTGTACATAATTTTATATATTTTAGGGACCTCGCGCACTAGGCGGCCACGACCACGACCAGTGGCTGCAACGACCAAATTAACTAGAAACCATGTTGCGGCCAAGTGCGCGACGTGTATATGGTTTCTATAGTTAGCTTGGTCGCTGCGGCCACTGGCCGGAGTCGTGATCGTCTAGTGCGCGAGGTCCCTAGTGATAAGCTTTTCTAAAGGTGGCCGCATACGTCCGGTTTCCTGATTCCTGATCAGGAATTCAGATTCGGAAATCCCCAGAGGCTAGCGCAGACGCAGACGTTCGTTTTTTTTGTATTCGGAATTTATACTGCCAGTACGGTACGTAGAGTTACGCGTTCGTGAAAACACGTAATGAAAAGGCAAGTTTAAGAGCTACAAAACGTCAAATCTAAGAAGTACCGTTTGACGTTTCATATTTTTCAACTTTGTTCATACGAATTCATCATAAAACCATGAATTTAGAAAGATTTCATTATTGTATCTAAAAATGTACAATTCTTAATATCTAAATGTAATTGAAAACTTTCAAACAAAGCAAAATAACACATATTTATAACTGTCAAACGGTACTTCTTAGATTTGACGGACTGTAATACCTAATAAAAAAATTACATTTGTTTGCTTTGTCTGTGCACGTTTCCCAATCATTCAAAACTTCATTACAGAACTGCTTCCACGCCAAGTCCTTAAGGTCTCTGTTGTGGTACTCCGTATTATTAATATCCCATATGTATGGATATTTTTCCACTGACATTAGGTATCCAATTTTCGGGCTCACACATTTTTATAATAAAACAAAGATCGCCAAAAAATACCTCACATCTACGCGGCATAGCGCTCGTGCGAGGAGTGCGAGGACTGACTGCAAATTTCCGTGCGTGTGCGGCGGATAGTACAGACAGACGCCAGCACATCAAGCTACTACAATCTGTCAAATTTCTTTAAAGTATAAGTATAAGTTTCAAAGTTGATTGGGAAAATTTGACAGTTTCGGGTAGCTTGATATGCTGGCATCTGTACAGACGCCAGCACATCAACTTACTACAATCTGTCAGATTTCTGTAATAGATTTTCAACTTTATCGCTAAAGCATAAGGTTCAATGTTGATTGGGAAAATTTGACAGTTAGGTGTAGGTTGATGTCATTGAGGTACATAAAACATGGAGATGCCGCGTTATTCTATACATACATTTGCTTATACAAATATGAGTGAAATATGATTCAGAATGTGAAATATCATTATGTCTCATTCTTTCTAATGAGATAATTTTATTTGATAAAAGAGACAACAATATTTAAGTTGTTGCTCATTATGGCAATATTTTATCGTGACGTAGTGACAGTTGTAGGTAAGTGCCATAGCAGCCATCTTATGCGCGGAGTTTCATGGTAGTTTTGCTGTCAAATGGTTGTTTATTTTTTGTATTATTGAGGATTGCAAGAAAATTACGAGGATTTTACCTGTTAAAACTGCATGTAAATGTTGGGAAACAGAAACTCAACATGCCTGTGTGTTGTATTGTGAAGTGTGGTGCAAGAAAGAATGAAAATCAACCTCAATTGTCTTTGCACAGGTTAGTAGCCGGTTTTCATGCATTAATACATACAATAATACACATTCGATGATACAATTGTAACGTGATCATGAATTTATGGCTAAAGTATTGATATTTGGGTTCATTTCCGTATAACAGGCCTTTCTATTATATTTGTTAATTCGTTCGTTTGTTTACAATAATATGTCATAATGGAATAGTGTTGTACCGTTGCCGACTTGGCGTAATAGTTTCCGAAACTAGTTCCTCCGCTGAAACGATACCGGTATATTCTGCGATGTTAACATAAATAATCCTGCGTCTTATTCAGTCCGAGTGACCTTGCTAGGTCCGGCCTGTGGTTCACACTTCACAGCACCAAAATCAAAATATTTCACATAAACCTACATGGACACTTTTATGAAACGTCAGAAGCTAGGTGCACGGTTCCAATTGGTAGTTTCCTATGGAGAAGAAACGGTAAGAAACTCAATGGTTACACTTTTAAAATAATTGGCTTTTACAATGTTTTCTATTTTGTTAAGTACTTGTTGACAGGCCTACACTGTCCTCCCCTATCTATTAACATTGAAATTTCAAAAGGTTTTCTCGGCTCCTAAGGGTCGTAACGTGATGTTAAATAGCCTATAACCATCCTGGCTACCAAACGCAAAAATAATTTATGCATGGCATTTTTTTTGCGCGGAACCCTAATTATTTTTCTAAAATAAAGGTAGCCTAAGTTACTCCTTGTAGGGTAGCGGGATCGTCCGAAAGGGTTACCGCTGCCCCGGAACATAAAGGGCTAAGGAAGGAACACGGGTGGGTTTTAGTCAGTAAGAGTCTGACACTCCCTTCCGCTCCACCCAGAGCGGGAGGAGTCATTAGATGATTTCCCATCCACAAAAAAAAAAAAAAAAAGTTACTCCTTGTAACATATCTGTCAGTGAAAGTCCCGTCAAAATTGGTCCAGCCGTTTCAGATTAGCCGGAACAAACAGACAGACAGACAAAAATAAAAAAAAATGCCATTTTGTTAAAATAGTACTGTTTAGATTTTTATAAGCATTTAGTAAAAAGCTGTTATTTTGACAGTACCAACAGACACTTCAATTTTATTTATTTTTATAGATAACGGAAAGTAAGATAACCTACTCATCTTTTTCTGTTACAATTACAACGGACTTTGTATACATAATTTATTAGGTATGATCTAAACGTGATAACTAGTAAGACTCGTATTTAGTATCGATACTAGTTATAGTAACACCTATGTTCCTTGATAGACACAACACTAGCAATGGCAGCCATTTTATGAGACAATACCAGTTGTAGGTATGCACCCTTTTTTCGTAGGTATTTCGGTATTTCCAGTCCATACTGTTGTATGTCAATGGTTGATGTGCTGGCGTCTGTACAAAATGTATGCGAGCGCTGCGTTCGGGATGACGTCATTCGGTTTTTTTCGTTCTTCATTTAGAAAGCTCCGGGTACATTCCGAAACGAACGTCAGGAATTATTTCCTTCGGAAAATATAAGAACGTGTGCGCATTGAGACGATTTTGCATTCGGGTCTCCGAATCTGAATTCCGAATCAGGAAACCGGACGTATGCGGCCGGCCTAAAAATCATCTAGGAAGTTCCATTTTGTTTGGTTGGTATTGATTTTATTTTTGACATAATGACACTGACAAGTTGACAACTTTAAGATTTTGATTTTTGAGATTTGTTTGTTGACAGTTGATGGTTGATACTTCAGAAGACATAGACAGTTTTGGATTCTTATCAGCATAGAGTACATTGAACATACGGACACTTAACAGGCCTTCAGACGTTTGGCGCAAAGAGTATAGTAATATAGATGGAAGTTTGGCGGGTCCGGGTCTGTTGTATTTGGGAAATAGGTAGTTCAGAATAATTAATCATGAAATTGCAATGCCAGGTAGATGTAATCAACAGACATCACAGTAACCTAAACATAGTAGGAAGTGGAAAATATTTAAAATCAACTTTAGCACTGGGAAAAGAACCGAAGGGTGAAACAGAATATTTCATTCTTCATTTCTCATCTGTTAACAAAAGCGGTAAAAAATACCGCGTAAAGTGTATAAAGCAAGTGTTTGTAAAGTGTATAAACGAAGGAAAAGCAACCATACGTTTTGAAGAACCATCTCACGACCTATGTATAAAAAGTGAAACTATACAGCTGAAATGTTTTATGAGACTGTTAAAATCGTGTGTCACCGGTGACACAAAGAACATACAGCTTGCGCCTTTGGCAAGCATAAGTGTAACACACAAGGATATTGCTCCCACAAAACTTATAATACGTAATCGAAGTGAATTTCCTATCAAGGGTCTGCCAAGAACATTAGAATCTCTTTACATAAATGGACTCAGCCTTTGTAACTTTAGAAGAGACATATTGTTATTAAAACAGCTTGTTGTACTTGATCTCAGCAATAATGCCATGGAAAAGATACCTCCAGAATTTGGTAAGAAATTCATTTTTTTTTTTGTCAATCTATTTTAATAGTCTGTTGTTATAAACATAGTTTCTTCCAGGAAGAATGCCGAATTTATGTGAATTGTATCTATCCAACAATCAACTTGGTGTGAAAGGAGAAGTGGACTGGAGATGGTTGATGGGGCCCCAGGTATGCTATTCAAATATGGACTTACAATTTGACTTATTTAACACTGAATAATCTTTTGTATGTATGCAAAACTTAATTTATTCATGATCATTATTTTTATTTGCAGATCACTAACATGCTCAAGTTGTTGGATATAAGTGGAAATAAGTTGGGATACTTACCAAAATCAATATGGAAATTACAAAAGTTAGTTACTCTGAAGCTGGATAATAATATGCTAGACAAACTACCAACAACGCTGGGTCGTATGAGCAGCCTAAGGTAAATTGTTTATCACTATTATAACATTATGTTAAAAAAGCTTCTTTTTTTTTCCTTGATCCAAATTAGGAAAGTATTCCGAATACCAACCTGAATAAAATTTATCAACAGCAGAAATATTGGAATGTGGTCTAGTGACTACAAAACACACAATATTTTCTTTCCTAGTAAAGTTCATAAAAACTTCACAAATGTGACTACCTCCAAATCCAAGTTTATGCAACTTTTGTTGTAACTTTTATGGCATCTCACAAAGCAAATTGTCAAAAAGTTTTATACCTTTTGTTGTTAAAATTGAATAATCCTGGCCATAGTTCATGGAAACTTTGTAAAGAAACCATTACCTCAGAGAAAAATGAAATGAGTTTTGTTCTTTTATATTATACTAGCTTATGCCCGCGGCTTCGCTCGCGTTAAGTATTATTATTAATTAGGTATATTTTTTGCGGCTTTACTCTTAATTTATTCGTTCCATTAGGTACTGATAGTTCAAATTAATACATTTACATCCTCCATCAGCCCTTATTTTATCCCCATGGGGGTTGAATTTATCAAAATCCTATTTAAGCGGACGTCTTCATCATAGTAGCTCCAATCTTTAATTTCAGTTCAATCAGTCGAAAATCTAAGAAGATTTATACAAACTTTCATCCCCTTGGGGATAGAATTTATCAAAAGCCTTTCTTAGGGGATGCCAACGTCATAGTAGCTATATGCATGCAAAGTCTCAGCCCGATCGGTTTAAAATTGACAAAGTTTCATACAAAGTTTCATCCCCTATTTTATCCCCTTGGGGGTAGAATTTATCAAAATCCTTTCTTAGGGGATGCCTACGTCATAGTAGCTATATGCATGCAAAGTCTCAGCCCGATCGGTTTAAAATTGACAAAGTTTCATACAAACTTTCATCCCCTATTTTATCCCCTTGGAGGGTAGAATTTATCCAAATCCTTTCTTAGGGGATGCCTACGTCATAGTAGCTATATGCATGCAAAGTCTCAGCCCGATCGGTTTAAAATTGACAAAGTTTCATACAAACTTTCATCCCCTATTTTATCCCCTTGGGGGTAGAATTTATCAAAATCCTTTCTTAGCGGATGCCTACGTCATAACATCTACCTGCATGCCAAATTTCAGCCCGATCCCTCCAGTAGTTTGGGCTGTGCGTTGATAGATCACTATGTCAGTCAGTCACCTTTGAGTTTTATATATTTAGATAGCATGATTAATTTTAATAAACCAGTAATTTGTGTGAAATACCAAATAAGGTTTTAACCAACCAACAATTTTCTTTTTTACATTACATGTCATGCTTTTTTACATACATGTTTTTATTTTTCTTACAGGTATCTAACAATGACCCAGAATGAACTTACATCACTGCCATGCAGTTTACTGCAATGTCGCCTGGAATACGTAGACCTTTCCGAAAATAAACTTGATGTCACAGAAACATCACCAGAGCCCAGTAAACATAGTCCATGGGAATTTTATATTGGCAGTCTTGTAGATTTGGCATCTAAAATAGTTCTAAAACATAAGTTATATTATGCTCCTAATATTATACCTTGGACATTAGTGGAGTTCCTAGATAATGCGAACATGTGTGTCTGTGGTGCACCAGTAGTAAACAATACATTTTACATGAATAAGGAGTTTCAATTAAAAGACTATTTTAGAGTTGTTGTGTTCAATAGTAATAGGAAAAGCACTGTTACATTCCAATGCTATTTCTGTTCACCTAAATGTTTTAACAGATGATTTTGAACTGTAATCTTAGGGCTGATTTTTCCAATGCCAGATAATTTTATCAGACGATAATTTTGACAGTTCTTCCATTCAAAATCTATCAGACGCCAATTTTATTCTATGAATCAAAATTATCTGTGGATTGAAAAATCAGCCCTTAATGAAACAATAAATTTAATAATAAGAATAAAATATTTATTTTTTAAACATTTATTTTATTGTATTACATACATATTATTATTAATTAAGACCTTCAAGCCTCCAACTGATATCTGGAACCACTGGTGCCACCCTTATGTGTGGTTCTGAAAGATGAAAACAATATGAGCATTTCATAGACATGGCTTATGTGGAAGTACCCACATAACATTACTAATGGGCTTAATACTAAATAGATTTCATCTAAAAATATTTAAGTAATTCGAACTCACCAAGAGTGGCAATGCCCTGTGGTATTATGCTTTGTCCTTCTGGTACATTCAGGGCAGCGATGGTCGCATTAGTTGCTTCTAGGACAAGCTCATTTGTCCAAATATCTTTGAAACTGTCCTTCATTACTTTCAAAGCTTTCTCCAAAGAACCCTGTAACAAAAGATCTTTACAGTATTTTATATTCATAACAACGACGATAATAATTAATGCAATGCAGTACTGCTGCTGCTGGTAGCAGCTGGATGAGAGTGCTCAGGGATAGCTAAATAACGTACAATTGATGAACTCTAGTGGACAGCCATAGGCTAATGCCATGAGGAATGAAGATGATGAGTTGTGATATCCAAATGGTTAAAAAATTGCACAGGAGTGGATAATGCACCTAAACGTCGGGTGGCTGTAGCACAGAGCACGTAAAATAATGTATTTACCTGTAAGATGTACGCTTCTTTGTCCTTACTGAAGTAACTCAAAGCAATGACAATTTCTTTTACTTGCAACCTCAAATCGTATGTAGCAGTAACCAAAGTGTGTAGAGCCATTACTAGGGCAACATCTTCATACTGAGAACCTTCTTTGAGTGATGCCACTTTGCGCTCATGTTTTCGTCTGTTCTTACTCGAACGGAAAGATCGACTGAAAAAAAAAGTAAGAACGTGTTAAATTTTGAAACGTGAATTAGTTGATTTCCTTACTTCCATAGCCATATACTCCATACAACTCTGTCTGTTACCTTTTCACGCCTAAACTACCGTACCAGTCGTACATCTTCGTAATCGTAGTATCGTTATGAAAGACAGATAGGTAGCTTGGGACCTGGAGAAGGACATAAGCTACTTTTCATCATGGATATTTGTATTAAAAAATGATGAAGTACAAAATACAGGTAGAAGAAGTCGCGGGCAATTGCTAGTTCGTTTATAAAACGAACTCGAACGTATTACCCTGTATGGTAACGCTCATGACTTGAAGATAAATTTCGCGCAAGCTATAATAACTAAGAGGTTTCCTCTTTCTAACTAAGCCATTGACTGTTTTCACCATGGCATTTTTTAGAAAAATAGCTATTATGAATATGGATCTGAGAGCATGGTTCGCTTCCTAATTTATATGTATTGAATAAATTCCCGAGACAACCAAAATAATTAAGTACGGGTATCTTGTCCAAATACTCGCCATTGGCGTTCTACAGGGATTAATTCTAGGTCCTATTTTTGTTAGTATATATATTTTATCATTCTTACCTTGAACCCCTAGATGAGGAAGCAACTGTACTTCCTGCATCAGAATATAAATCACTGTCCTTATTGGTATAGAAGTCGAACGTATCTACTGGGTGCTTTGTTTTATTTTCTCTTACAACTTGTAGACGTTCACGGTGCCTTAGGAATGTCGCCCAGTTCATCTCAATTACTCCTTTCATATTGTTGTACTCTTCTAGTATAGCGGGTAGAAGCTTTTCATCTATAAAGAAAAATAAATTGATAACTATATACCAAGCCAAGCTAGACATATTCAAGAAGAAAAAAAAGTATCAGTACAAACCTTTCAGATTATTTTTATTGTATTGTGAACAAAGTCTCAACGCTGTTTTATATTGCCCACATTCAATGGCATAAGAGATTGTTAGTTCACAGTTACCATAAAACTGATCTAAAATTGTTAATGCTTCCTTGTGGCGCTTGTCTTGTTTTAGACCTTCCACCAGATCCCTGAAGATATAAAACGGAGGTTAAAAAAATTGTCATGTAAAATATAACCTTCATAATTATGTAACAAACAAACATACCAACACAAATCCTTAAATTGTTCTTTAGGCCATGAATTTGCCAAACTTATTGCTAATTCCCATTCCAGTGCGTCTCTATAGCATTCAATAGCTTTATCAATACTATTTGCTCTTTCATATACTATTCCAGCTTGTGTGTATTGCTTCTTTAACTTTAAGTAGAGTCCAAAGTCATCTGATATCTCGTCGAAAATAGCATCGTTTGGCGAAAACAGAGACAATGCTTCGCGGTACAGGCTATGGTATTTTACAAAAGTTTTTAACTCATTGTGTTTGCTTGTGCCACACATCACAAGACTTTCTACTGCCCTCTCAAACCTTTTCAGGTGTTTATTAATTGTAAATCTCTTGTAATTTTCTTCCATTTCATTCAGCTCATCAAGCATTGGAACATATTCCTTTGGATCCTTCTGTGACTTATAAGCTACTAGCAAAACTAAATCAAAATCATACATGCCAAGAGCGACATCAAACAGTTGATTTACATCAACCATGTAGAGTAAGTACTTCAATGCTTCATCTGACCCGACTGGCAACTTTTTTCCAATAGATTCTTGTACCTTCAGTTCTTTGATGATCAATAAAGCACTTTCGAAGTCTTTTATTGTATTCTTCTTTACAAAAGTTGTGAGTAATGGTAGTATTTTAGTGTCACTATCTGGTCTTTTTTTCAAGTGTTCTCTCACAATATCACATACTTTTTTAACTTTGGCATCTATTTCGCTTTTGGGCTTATCTGGCTTTCCAGCATAACTACTTGAGTACATAGTCTTTGTTACATCCGAATTTTCTAAATCAGATAGAAACAGATTCAACCATGAAATGTTTTGAACAGATTCCAAAAAAGTTTCAATGTGCTTTATAAAATTTTCAGGATCATGGTCATAAATTAGATTCAAATTGATTCTCTGTTTCCTCATGAGGTCAAATGCCTCGTGATACTGAAGACGATCAAGATATTCTCCAATAATCTTCAATGATAAAGGCCTTGGCTGGATGGTTTCTAGATTTCCTCTTGGCATTTGAAACACAGCTCTAGTGTCATTTGGTACTACAATTACTAATTTAGCTCCCCTTTCGACTTTCCTTTTATACACATTAATTGATTCGTTTTTCTGATACTCCATAATAGCATCCAGCCCTGGCTTAGTTAATTCTGTGCACAAAAGCACATGTTGCAATGTTGTCAACAATAGAAAATGAGTGTGAACAAAAAATGAATTTACATTGTTCATTATCATTTTTTGATTGATGTACAGATGGCCTTTATGTGACAGTCCAATAAAATATATTTCATTATCAACTTGGAACACATCAAATTTTGGACATGATATCCCAAACGACTCATCTGGAATTTCAAGATCTTCTCCAAGTTTGGCTTGTATAATATCACCATCCTGGAGTTGCAAAAATAGAGAAGAAGGCTCAGTGGGGTGGGATTGAATCCTTTTTACAGGTGCAGGTAGAGCAGTTTCATTTGTGTTTTCTACTTTCTCTGATGTAATTGAATACTCAACTAAATTGCTAGTGTCATTGTTATGGACAACATTAGCTATGACTGTATCAGCACTAACCCAGAACCAATTGAAACATTGAAATGGAAAATCATATTTATCACCTTGAACAGTTTTAAAAACTTCATACTGTAGAGGAAACTTGCTAGTTTGTTTATAGAATACTAACTTATTGTCTGCAGTATAGACAAAGAAACAATTAGGATTGCAGTCTTCTTCTTTCTGTTTTTGTGGTGCAAAATGAACTGAATTAATATTGGCATCAACTTTGATTTCAAAAGCTGACATTGGTGGGGGCAGAACAGTTTGTCTAAAGCCTGTCAAAAGAAGTTTGCTCCCATCGATAACTGCCACCACTGCATCATCATCAGGCCCATACCCTCTACTGTGATCTGCATTCCAGATCCAGGTGTAAGAAAAATGTTGCCCATTGTGTAAAAATACATGCAGTTTTTTGTTGTTAGCTATATCAAAGTCATTATCCCACATTATCCTGCTTATATCCTGATGACTATTGAATTTTATAGATTGTTTCAGATACCAGTGATAATTGCCAATTGTGTAAAGCAGTAAAGTTTGTATATTCTTTTCTGTATCTCTGCATTGTAATGTCAATATTTCAGAGTCAGAGCTCCAAGTGATGTCCTCTACTACTGTATTGGTATTAACAGGAATATCAAATTCTCCATGTTTTAAGCCATTCTTTTCAAAGAAAGACACAAGATATTTGTCATTTAGTTTTTGTGTGGTAGCAATAAGATTTCCACTGGGTCTCCAAGACAAGTTGGATTCTAAACCTTGTTGTTTTTCACCTGTGTATTGCAAGTTTCCCTCTTTGTCAAAAACTTTAAATCTTCTGATTCCATCCATTATGAACCCGACAGCATACAGATTGCCATCTCCTCTCCATGATATTTTTACTGCATTGTCACCTATTGTAGGATCTGAAAAATAATGTTCCATTTTTTTTATATGATCACTTACACATACACTGCTTATTATAGAAGACAGCTCTGTACTGTATGACAGAATAACTAATTAATACAATCAACACCATTAAACATTGTCTATTTAATTAAATATTGTAATTACCTGCAGTGACTTCATTTTTCACCTTGGCAGCTTGTTTACCAGCAGACCCATGGAACTGAGTTTCCTTTTTCCCCCAACCTACAGTTATGAACTGTTTCTCTCCAAACTCTTCATTAAATAAACTAATCTCATGGACAGGATCGAACATGTTCATCAGAATCATCTTCATGTCTTTGGTAACTAGTACCAATAGTTCTTGATCTGGACTCCATTCCATTGCCTGGAAAGTTATTGTTAACCTTTTAAGCGCTTGACTAAATATTCATTGCCGTGCCCCTAGCACCCAGCTACAAATCGATAAAATAATACCTACAATAAATAAGGAGGAGAAATCGTTGTATTGATTAAAAAATAGTCAAAAGTTTTTGTCTATTTAGTAATGGTTTTAGTTGTACCACGCAGTTAACAGGACAAAATTAAACGAAAAAATCATGCATGTCTCTGTCGCATAAATATGACACGACCGGTAGGGGCACGGAAATGTGTCGCATAAATGCGACACAAGCGGTTAAAAGGTTAATTGTGCATATTACATATTATTAAGCTTACTGTATGAAAATACAAACAAAGTATTTACTATTTGATTCCATCCATATGGCTAACAGCTGTGATTTGATCTAAGCAATCAATAACTTTACATTTTTATAGTAAGTCCTTTTTTACAATAAGTAGTGTAAAGTGTTCGAACTTACCAGTAATCCATTGTCACAAACTCCAGCTAAGACTAAAGTATTGCCATTGTTGCTGATGGTTATGAGTTCTCCATTGGCAAGTCCCACGCACAGAGTGTTGGTAAGTGTGAGAAATGTAATGTTTATAGGTCTATTATCAGGAGAGGCAATATCTGAAAGATCCTTGGTCCAGTTTGCTTCATTATTTTCATCATAATTGATCACACTAAGGTTATGTGTACAAACATATAGTTCGTTGGAAGAACTAACTTCATCATGACCATTACAAACTATGAGTTTGTTTTGTGACGGTAGATTAAGATCTCCTACGGAGACTTCCCAAAGATTTAAGTTTTTCATTGTTTCAGAATATAACTACGAACATAAACACGTTTTGTATTCCTGACCCGAATTGGAATTGATTTACGATTATCTGTCAATTGTCAACAAGACAGTGACATATTATTTTTTCTTTGGAATATTGTCTTTTGTCCATGGACTTAGTTTGTAACATATCTATGGTTTGTAATGAGTTTGTATTATAAGTCCATGCTTTTGTCTCATTGTCGTTTAGTTATTAGAAAAAAAAAATAACGGAAACAAATAAAAACTATTTTCAAATCATCCCTTTTACAATATTTAACATAACTATAATAACTATTTATACTCATCATCATCTGCCTAGCCTTTTCCCAACTATGTTGGGGTCGGCTTCGGCTTTTACAATATTTAACATAACTAACTATTTATACTATAAGAAACTAATTAAATGACCAACTTAATACAAATAATATACAAAAACAAAAGGACACGTCGGTGTCGAAGTAGGTACTCGCCGCGCCCGCCGGTTCACTCGGAAACGTGCCCAGAAGACTGGCAGCATTGCCACGTAGATTGGCAATGCTAATTCATTAGCCAAGGAACGACTCAGCTCTCTGGTCACGTGAAGAGTCGACTAGTCGACGAGAAATTTCCTTCAAAAGGAGACGCGCCGTCAGGCCCCATGGCCTGAGTGTTTCGACCCCAAACGACTTAAAACTATAGATACCCTACGGAAGATTACAGTATTTTCATTTAGATTCTCATAATACTTAGCAGACAAAAACAATTAAAGTATAGGGGCGCCACTATCTCCCACCCTGGTCCCCCGATATAACGACACAAGTATAAACATAAAATTAAATCTCTAATCATCGATAAATTTTAAAATTCCGGGAAAGTTTCCAAAATTTTATGTCAATTTATTGTAGTTTTGGGCAGTGGTGGCCCAGTGTTTTCGGTCCCGACTAACGACTTGTAGATCGTGAGTTCGAACCCCGGCAGGCACTTTTACTTTGTGTATCTAATTTAAACACCACTGCTCTCAAAACGGTAAAGGATCATCATCGTGAGGAAACCGGCATGTCATTGCCAAAAATTCGAACACATGTGACATCCACCAACCCGCACTGGGCCCGCGTGGTGGCCACTTCCACTCACAGAGAGGAGGCCTGTGTCCGAGCAGTGGGAACATTATAAGCTGATTATGCTAATACTTAAGTTTCACTAAATCCAGTATTCCTGCACCATGCTATTATGAGAAAAGACGTGAATGGATGAATGTTTGTATTTTTTCAATCTTTTATACAATACAATAGGTATATATATAAATCAAAACACGCCAGCCACTAGTATTATTATTTATTTTATGGCTATAAATTACAGAAATTCTACAGCTATTAATTATTTAATCATTAAACCTTAGGGTAATAAGTTGTTTCGAAAGTCTTTTTGCTCCTAGGATATGGCCGCAAAACTTTAGGAATATACGGAGGCAGATGTTCATCTAATCTTCTATTGAAGGGGTTGACACCAAGTTCAAATGGCCTTCTCTTTGGTTCAAAGAATCTAGTATTGAATTTAAGCTTGTAAATTTTCTCCCACAAGTATGTTTCAGGAAGAAGATCGTGCCTTGGTCTATTGGACACTAAGTGTTTGTATCTGGATTCCAGCCAGCAGCGTTTGTTATCATCTTCAATATCTGCTACAACTTGTTCTTCCTGACCTAAATATGGTTTCATTTCATGGTCTCTTTCTTCAGGGGCATTTAAGTAGAACTGAACAAGCATCTTCAATACATTTTCATTAAGTCCTTGGACTTTTCCATTCTCTATGCTATCATACAATTTCAGAGGCTTTGTCCCAAAGCAAATGTTGCTTTTGGGGCTGTCTATCTTGTCATTATGCATCTCGATTGTATTTAATTGGTATGCATACAGTGACCACAACTGGCCATTTGTGATAACAGTTTGTGTGACCAAAGGATAAGTTATGTCATTGAAGGTAGTAAATCCTTGGTAATTTGCCTGAGCTAGTAGCCACCCGAAACTAGCCTTCATAGCTTGACAATGTAATGCTTCAAGATTATCTTCAGGACCAAATGATTCTTTTCTTGCAAGGATATGACCACGGCCATGATACGACAACAAGCCAAATTCATCAAATTCACCAGGCCAGAAACCTGAAAAATGAAGTATTATGTATGAGAATGCGAGATGGGCAGACAACATTTTTACCATCACATGTAGAACCTGGATGTGGCTGGTACAGGAGAGTGGGGATTGGCACATGAAAATAGAGGCCTATGCCTGAGCTCAGCAGTGGGTGAAGTTGGGCTGTGGATGATGTATGAGAAAAAATATAAAATGAAAATGTAAAGTTTGTAGTGGTACACACACTCAGTGGCGTGCATTGGTTTTCAGAATAGGTAGGCACTAGGCCGGGTCTAGTCTAGGCAAAAGCGGTCACTAATCAGAAAAAAAGTGAGGTCAAAAGTGTGGCTATTTGAGTAGGCATGCCTACTTAGGGTGATAAATTGCGAAGGTCAAACGTCATGGTATTACGCGTGAGACGTACGTATTTTTAATTGTGTGATATTAACTTGAACGAGTAAAGACCAATGTGCGAATAGTACGGGAGCCGAGTAGGCCGTCCGGCGACTGCCTACTGCCGCGCGTGTTTGTATGAAGATTTTGTTTTTTGTTAGGTTTGATAATTTAGTGAGTTTCTTAATTGTGGGGCACATATACTAAAATGTAATTGACAGTCTTATGTTGATATATCGAGGTAGGCACTGCTTATATGCCTATTATGCAATGCACGCCACTACACACACTAGTAGTATATTCCTGCTGGGACATTCAGAAATAAAATATAATATACTAGTAGCGCCCCGCGGTTTCACCCGCATAAGTTCCGATCCCATGGGAATATCGGAATAAAAACTATCTTATGTCCTTTCCCGGGACTCAAACTACACACATCAAAAGTGTCTAGGGATCAAGCATTTTTATGCGGATTTCTTGAGATTGAGATGTGGCTTTGTAATAAATTTATGATTTTATAAATTTATATGGATCCTTTTTGGTGCATTTCATAATTTGAATCAGGAACTGTGAATCAAATTCGAGTAAAAGATGAAAATCAGCTGTCAATATTTTCCCTATAAAAACATACAACGCATTGAAGACATTATTAGTGCTACTGTTTCCCTACTACTGATTAAAACCAACGTTATTATGGAGCGGCGACGTCATTTAAGCAGGGAAGAAATGCTCAGAGCCGTGGGAATGATAGAAGCTGGTTCCCGGCAACGTACTGTGGCTTTAGCTCTGAATACAAGTCAGAGTGTTATCAGTCGACTTTGGACACGTTACCGAAGCACTGGTACCGTGGCTGAGCGCCATGGAGGACGGTATCGCTGCACCACACGGAGACAAGACCGATACATTCAAATCTTAACTCGAAGAGCTCCAACAATAACCGCCATGATGTTAGCCGTGAGGCTTCATCACTCTTCAGGGAACTTAATTAGCGACCAAACAGTCAGAAACCGCTTGCATGAAGTGAACCTTCATTCCCGAAGACCGCTACGGGTACCACCTATAGCAATGCACAATCGTAGGATTCGATATCAATGGGCTCTTGAACACAGAAATTGGGCAGAAGAACAATGGCGTTTCGTGTGCTTTTCTCATGAGTCTCGTTTTGGTATGAGACCGGATACAAGACGTATACGACACTGGAGAACCCCTGGACGCCAACAGCGATTAAAATCCTGCCAGGAAGTCCATCCTTATAGTGGTGGAACCATCATGGTATGGGCGGGTATTTGGATCGGCGGAAGAACTGAGTTGATTTGGATCAGAGGCAACCTCAACGCTCAAATTTATGCTGAGACGATTGTATCAGACGTCATCGTTCCTCTACAAGTGCAAATCGGTCCCTTATTTCAGTTAATGCATGATAATGCACGACCGCACACCGCAAGAGTTGTAAGACAGACTCTCGCCGCAGCTAACATCAATGTCCTGCCCTGGCCTGCTCAGTCGCCAGACTTGAACCCGATTGAGCATGCATGGGATATGCTACAGAGAAGAGCTCTGCCGAATATGGAGGGTATCCAGTCGCAAGAAGACCTTTTTTTGTTGTTGCAACGAACATGGGCTGCCATTCCACAGCGTGATTTGGATGAACTCATTTTGAGTATGCCAAACCGATGTTCTTGTGTTGTTAGTGTTCGCGGGAGAAACACGGATTATTAATTGTTTAAGTTACCCAATAAAATTTTAAAGAAAACTGTTATTTCAGTCTTTTTTTCGAACTTTTGTGTTAGTGGTTCAAATGTCAAAAATCCCTTTATTAGGAAAATGGCAAATTTCTTTATTAATGCAAAGGTGACTTGGTTTATCGTTACTGTGACAAACGAAAACACTTTATTTGATGAATCCTTAAAGAAAATTTTAATTATTATCAATCAGGAGAAAAGTTATTGCAAAAATATATGTTGATCCCTAGACACTTTTGATGTGTGTATCTCTACCAAATTTCATCTAAATCGGTTCAGCGGTTTAAGCGTGAAGAGGTAACAGACAGACACACTTTCGCATTTATAATATTAGTATGGATTCTGTTTACGCAAGTACTTTACCTGGTACATTAGTACCATGCCTATAGTCTTCGAAATATCCAACTGTTTTTGGTACAGCTGTAAAAATTGGTACTTTGAAGGCAGGATTCTCAGCTTCACTGAATGGCACAATAGGCTTCAGAGGTTGGCGGTTTCTTAAAGTTAACATTGGAGTTCCTGAAGGATAAAAAATAAATATTATAAAAGTAAACTAACACAATTATGTTACACAATGTTCAATAACAGAAATTATAAAAATGTTAATGGTAATAAGCTTGCGCCTAGCCCATGAATATAACCAAAAATAAAAGTTTGTACTTGATAGGAAGAATTTGTTTTCATAACATCATACAATATTATTTATTTTATCTGGTATCCAAATGTACAAACATGCTGTGAATGTGTGTGTGAAAACAAGTAGTGTCACCTCATAGCACACACACATACTTCTGAATTTGTCATTGTCTCGGACGATACCGAGAGCTTCTTCGTACATACAGCTTGTTTGAACACTTCTTAAGGTAACAACAAGTAAAGCGCACGGTGCTTCATGAAATAAAAATACTATACCTACTAAATTTATGTTATATTTACCTAAATACTGGACTGGTCTGTCAATGGGCTCATACCAGCGATCCTTAAGGCCCCCGTACTGCTTCCTCCAGTTCACTAGTTTATGTGGGGGCTCAACACCACCAATAAACCAGAATGCTTCATGTCGGGGATCATAATCAACCTGCAATCATTTACATTGATAAATAATTAATTTTTAATAAGGGCAGGAGTCCCTGAACCGTGTCCAGACACAAGTGGGAAGATGTTAGTCCAACCTGATAAAGTGGGGCTACCTTGACGGAACGGTAGTAGGGTGTGATTGTGGAGCTATGTCACAAACAATGCTCCATGTCCTATCCTGCTCTCTGTTTCCCAAAACATGCAGTCAAAGTGACCACTGCGCTGCTACTGACAACGCCGTGGAAGTAGCAAAGTGTTGGGCCAGAAAGATATAAAATTCAGTAGTGCCAGCAACACGAAGAAGAAGGGCAGGAGAATGATGAACTGTATAAGTACTTACTTGGGAAGTCAACACATGTTCCACTTTGTCAGTCAAGTTGTTTGTAATAATTCTGTTTATCTGTTTTACTATACATTTAGCAAAAGCATCTTCTTTTTGTGAAATTTCTGGCTTGTCATTATTAGTAGGGAAAGTTCGGCTGGAATAAAAATACATGATGAGTTTTTTTCTATTAGTAGATTAGTTATGATCATTTTAAATGTAACTAAGAGCATTCTTCAGAAATACATAATACAGTGATTTAATGGGTGACCAAATGTGACAAATTTATTTCAATAAACAAATGAGTATTACATTTATATAAGAGAGTACTCTCGTTACCCTAGTATAATAATACACCCCTGTGTATAATACAAGCATAAAGTTTATATCATAACACTAAAGCTTTTACTTTATGATAGTTCTTGCTGTTTATTTAGCATTATTGGTACTTACTCCACTCCATCATTTTCTATAAGAATAGCTTCTTCAATAAAGGCCTTAATTTCCTGAACAACAGCGTCTGCTGCCTCGCCTGTTTCATTATAGTATTCAGGGAGCTTATCAACAGGAATGAAATGACTTCTTGTGTAATACTGCACTAGGGGCATAGCATTGTACGGAATTTTATCTTCGTTTAACATAACACACTTCCAGCCGTAATAGCGAGGTATATTTAAAGCTATTTGTTTCTCTTCTACGGTGTTTATTTCCTTAATTTTTTGATGAAGAGCTTGTCTTTCTCGTAACTTTCTGCCCTGTAGAGACATATCCAGAATTGGTGGATATTCTGGTGTTTCTGTGTATTCATTTTGTTCTGACAATGCTACTTGAGACTGCGGTCTTGTTATTAACTTTTTTAATTTAGGAAACGTTCTATGAACTCTGTTTAGATACATTTTGAATTCAGCTGGAGGATCACTTCAGAAATTACTATTTATTTTGAGGTTATGTTTCGTTCTGTAATCGAAATGTCAAAATATTTAGCTCGCGCGTGTGAATTTGTGATTTATAATTTACATTAGCCAATAACGTGATAATGACAACTCATGAGAGTAGTAATTATTGATGTTTCTTGTTTTATGATTTAATAACAAGCCACTTTTTCTAATATTGAAAATAGTTCTAAAGATTTTTACTTCAGTATTACGGAATGTTAAGTTTCTAGACGAAATATACCTTTTAGCTGATGCAACGTTTTGACATTAGCCACAGCCTGATAGCCACCTGCCAAATTGTCTTGAATTCTAACCATTTACTTAAATATTTAACGTTATTTAGCGATTAATTTGATACGTAATCATGGACGACGATATGGTATTTGATCCGTCTTTAAAGAAGAAGAAGAAAAAGAAGACCGGTTTCGACATAGACGCGGCTCTCGCAGGCGAGCAAGGTGAGAGCACGAGCGTGGAGGCGCCCGCTGGGACGGGTGACGTCGACTTGCCTGAGGATGATAACCTCGATTTGGACAATTTCGGAAAGAAAAAAAAGAAGAAGAAGAAGGGAGTGTTTAACATGGAAGAACTCGAAAGCACATTACCGGAAACACCCCCGGCCGAGGAGCCGGAACAACAGGAGGACGAAGTTATTGACGACTTGGATCTAGACATTGACTTCTCAAAAACTAAAAAGAAGAAGAAGAAGAAAAACATTGAAGAGCTTGTCCTTGAAGATGATACTAAGGGAGAAGATCAAGAAAATGTGGAAGATGTGAGTGGTGACTTGTGGAGTGGCACAGACCGAGATTACACGTACGATGAGCTACTCGAGCGAGTGTTCGACATCATGCGTGAGAAGAACCCTAGCATGGTGTCTGGTAAAAAACAGAAATTCATTATGAGACCACCCCAAGTTGTCAGAATTGGTACTAAGAAAACATCCTTTGCCAATTTCACAGAGATCTGTAAAACTCTCCATCGGCAGCCTAAACATTTACTAGACTTTTTATTGGCCGAGTTGGGTACAAGCGGGTCTGTGGATGGTAACAGTCAACTCATTATTAAAGGCCGTTTCCAACAGAAACAGATAGAGAATGTCCTTCGTCGGTATATCAAGGAATATGTTACATGTCATACATGCCGTTCCCCTGACACCATCCTACAGAAAGATACTCGATTATTCTTCCTCCAATGTGAAACATGTGGGTCCCGTTGCTCTGTGGCCAGCATCAAGTCTGGTTTCCAGGCTGTGACCGGGAAGCGTGCTGCCATCCGTGCAAAGACTGCATAGAGTATTAGTGCTTAGTGATAAACTAATTATACAGTCATGGATCTGGGGTACATACAGCAATAGTCCTTATTTATATTGTAATATTTTTTTGAACATTGTCAGCTGTAATCTGGTGCTGATGCTAATCCTTGTTATTGTTGTGCAATTATAAGTAGATATAACAAAAATTACAGAGGTACTTATACCTTGAACATTTCTTACAAATAGTACTTAAGGGTATTATTAAAAAAAAAAATACTGAACTAGAATGAACTAAGTTTTTAAAATTTCTTGTCAGTGAATTTCAGTTGCATTCTTCAGGATTATGGAAAAAATATTAGTGATGTGCTCAAATATTTGTAATTGGTTGCATGAGGTATTGCCTGAATGTACCCCATTCTAACCCCTATATTTATGTATAGCTCACTTCTGTATTATTCTCATTGATACACAATGGTTTTATAAATTGTTGTTTTATTTCAGATCTTAATAAAACACATTTTATCATAATATAAGTTGTATAATTAACAAAATAAGTATATGTATTGTATAAAAAATTCCTGTTTCACAATGATTTTTAAAGTTTACCTTAGACTATTTCCTATTTATAACAAAATAATTTGAGAACAGCACCCTAATTGCGTAACACACTATTACTCTCAATTTGAATAATTTTGAAGCATATTGCGAATCTATTGCTCTATATGTGCGAAAAATGTGTTTGCTCAATAAAGTAAATAATGCAATGAATGTTGTTCAACTGTCAAAATGAAACCCATTGCTACTGATAGTGTGTTACGCAATTACCCTGCAGGTTTATATCACAAAAATGCACACAAAGTAGATAACAATAACATTAATAACATACAAAAATAGTGAGTACTTAACAATATCATAGTAAATATCATTTCAAAATTTTTTTAGAAAGTAGAATATAATACATTATAAAATTCGAAAATTGCACAGTTTTTTAAATGCAAGACTAGCAACAGGCTCACTATACACAAAAAACATAATTATTGAATAATTTGAGGTTTAAAATCATGCTTGACAGCCTTGTTGAGACTTTCAGCATATAAATCAAGGCGCTGAGTCATTGTGAAGCCCCATTTATCCTTAATTTGCCGACATAAATTCAGATTGATCTGTGCTATCAGTAAGCCGTCTTTCACCCTAGACAAGGATGGAGTTCTAGCACCATCTGGAGCAGTCACATAGCTTGAGCCATAGAAGTGGCCAAACTCCTTGTGGGCTGGCTTTCCATCTCCAGAGGTGAATTCATTAGGGAAGGATTCAGTTCCCACTCTATTTATAGCACAAGTGAAATAGCTATTAGCTATAGCAGCATTTCTGGCTTCAACACCCCACAAATGCTCACTAAGCCCTGCTACAGTAGCTGAAGGGTTAAATACAATTTCAGCTCCATTGACTCCAAACATAAGCCAGTTTAATGGGTGATGACGGCCATAACAAATGTTGATAGCTATCTTGCCATACTTCGTATCAAAGACAGGGTGGCCAGTGTTGCCTTCAAAGTAATATGTTGACTCATTGAAATCTCCAACCCGGGGAATGTGGTTCTTGCGATGTTTGCCAATGACCTTGCCTGCCTCATTGATGACTACAGCAGTGTTCCAAATGGTGTCCCCATGAACTGCATCTCTTTCTAAAATGGATGATACTATAACCATTCCATATTTGATGGCAAAATCCTTTAAGAACTTAGTGCTGGGCCCATTTTCTACAGATTCTGCAAATTCACACCAAGGTTGTTTCTCTCTAGTGCAAAAAGCAAAAGGCATGCTCCAAGCTTCTTGGAAACAGAGAACATTGACACCTTCCCCTCCAGCTATTTCTATGATTTTGCGCGTTTTATCGAAAATAGCTTGTCTCTGTTCAGCTAATGGTCTATCAGTGGATGTGGCAATTGAATTTTGAATAAGTCCGATTCTCACTATTCGTGGACTTCTCGTTTCTTCCTTCTTGGTAGGGAAGTCGTAGGATGCAACGTCAAAGCTGTTTTCCTTTGCACATTCCTGGCTGCTTTTCTTTACATTTAGTTCATGGTGATCAGTTCTTCCGTAGTGAATTCTGTTGTATTCTTGTAATTCGCTGCCTGATAAGGTCTCCGATATAAGTAAATCTAAGCTTGGGAGTTCCGACGAAGCTGCCATTATAGGTAAGTACTCAAATATTAAACTTTTTACTACTTTCAATGGCGCTATCGCTATATTCTGTTTGTTACTGATATCTCTTATCAGAAGTTGCCACTTTAGTACTTGTAGGTAATGTGAATTTGTTGACAATGACAATTGAGAAAAAAAAGGAAGATAACACCTATCAGTCAAGTGACAGTAGGAGTGGCTTACATTTATCTACATTTTACACTTCAACAAGACAACAACATTCATTGCGTTATTTAGAGTGTACTAAGTGAGCGCTTATGCGACAAAACTGTACTGCGACTCACCATAGTTCGAATGCACGCTTGTGCGACACACTGAAGATCGACATCTCGCTAGTGTGACAAACGATTGCGCGACAGTAGTAATTCGACATTACGGTAGTGCGACAGTACTGTAATTCGACAGTACCTACGTTACTGGTCATTACTGGTGCAGTATTACAATAGTTTGACGCTACCCAAGTGCGACAAACGATTATACGATACAGCCGTCAAGTATTTTTTCTATATAATCTAGTCGTTTCTGGCACTCGCCGGCCGCTGCCGCGGCACCGCTCGCTTCGCTCGCTCGGCTCGTGCGTAAGGAAGGGGTCACAGTTTTAACCTAACCTAGTTTTAACCTAACCTAACCGAACCATTTTTTAAAAATAAGTAACAATAAAATATTTTTTGTTCTATTAGCGCAAGTCGTTTCTGGAATTATATCGTTAAAAGTGCTAGCAAGTTTAATAACCCGTAATCGAATCCGGGAACATTACCTACCAAGAGTTTGTAACCAATGTACTCTGTGTTTGTAACTAACTAAGCCATCAAGGTCATCATCTATATATATAAAAGGAGAACTGACTGACTGACATATCAACGCACAGCCCCAACCGCTGGGTCTAGAGATTCCAAATTTGGCACGTACGTTCCTTATGAGGTCTAGGGGTGCACTAAGAAAGGATTTTTCAAAATTCATCCCCTAAGGGGGTGAAATTTCACGCGGACGAAGTCGCGGGGAGAAGCTAGTCTATATATATAAAAGGAGAACTGACTGACTGACATATCAACGCACAGCCCAAACCGCTGGGTCTAGAGATTCCAAACTTGGCATGTAGGTTCCTTATGAGGTCTAGGGGTGCACTAAGAAAGGGTTTTTCGAAATTCCACCCCTAAGAGGGTGAATGGGGGGGAGGGTGAAATTTCACGCGGACGAAGTCGCGGGCAGAAGCTAGTCATATATACTTACATACCTAAATGATTATGAATACAAATGTGTTTTCATGTCGTACTAGCGAGATGTCGATCTTCAGTGTGTCGCACAAGCGTGCATTCGAACTATGGTGAGTCGCAGTACAGTTTTGTCGCATAAGCGTTAATCGCACATCGATTTGTCGAGCTCACGTAGTACACTTCGTTATTTAGATACTGTATGTAGTGTTAAATATTGTACGGTGGTACGGAACCCTTCGTGTGCGACACCGACTCGCACTTGGCCGGTTTTTTGTAATATTATGTAGACAAAAGTGATAGAGATAAATGAATGAAATTATGAATGAAATGAATGAATCAATTTATAAATCATAACTAGCAGCGCCCCGTGGTTTCACCCGCGTAAGTTTCGATCCCGTGGGAATATCGGGGTAAAAACTGTCCTATGTCCATTCCCGGGACTCAAGCTATCTCTAAGACCTAATTTCATCTAAATCGGCTCAGCGGTTTAAGCGTGAAGAGGTAACAGACAGACACACTTTCGCATTTATAATATTAGTATGGATTTCGAGGAAAGTGGGACACGGTTCCTCTCTCCGTTGGTGAGCAGTAGCAATGATTTCCTAAATTGACCATCGATTAGCCAGCTAAGCCAGCCATTCGTATGGCTATATTAAAGGTATTTGAGTCTCCCATTTCTATGAGAATTTGAGAGATAATCCTCTCAAGACTTTCTCTCAAGTTCAGTCTCTCAGTCATGTGGGATAGTATATAGCAATGTCGCTAGGGTTAGTAAGTAGTAGTAGACAGTTTTCTGTGTCACATACAAACCGAGTGACCGTTATTGTAGGAACGAGGATAGCATGGCAGCAAAGGGCCAAACAGTGGCATGCATGCCAGGAGTCATCAGCAGATTGCGGTCAGCAGCAGCACCCTTTTTGCGCGATTACTAAAGACTAGAGAGGACTAAAACTGGCAGAAATGTTTATTTAAAAGAACGACATAATTTCCATAGTTTAGAAAACGAGTTCTTTCGTAACCCATCCTATGATGGATTCCCGGAAACGACCGTCCGTCCCTAGAGATTATTGAGAGACAGGTTTTTTTTTCCCTATATGGCATCTCGTAGTTGACCTTGGGAGGTCGTGACTACTTAACCGGACTATCCTGTGGTTGCCTGTAAACTCAAAGCCAGGGGCAAATATTTATTTATTTATTTAAATATCTTATATAAGCGATTACACGCTAAGGGCACCCCCTGTGGGGTACAAACCTCGGCTTAGGGCGTCGCTGGGGGAGGGCACCAAGATGGGACAGGCTGGATCAGGTTCTTATTATTTAAGCTTGATGAGGCCGGCGTTTCCTAACTGACTACTCTGAGAAGTAACGCAGAAACAAACTCAGATGTCACGGTCGGGAATTTAAATCAACAGGCTCAGCTACGGCGCGGGCTGGCAATTTATCCAGGGGGGGTTTAGTTGGGGACGTCGCGAGGGACTTCAGCGGCGAGGTCGGAATGACGGTGTTCTGTTTTTGTGCACTGTACTGGTTGACTTGTTGCTCTCCTGGAGGAGAGTTATGGGGTCGTCAGGGTCGGAGAGGACATGCCTTGGACGGCGGCATTTGCTGATTTTGGAGGGAGTATACCTGGCGGCCTCGACAACCAGAGGGTTGCGGTGCTTGGCGGCGGTATCGAAGAAGCGCTTGGAAAGGCGTGGGGATTTTGAGGTCAACATGGAGGATCTCATTTCGAACGAACCAGGGGGATCCCGTAGCCTTTCAGTCTATCAAAAAGTACTCTGTGCCGTAGCCTTTCGGAGGAATCGGTTTTGGAGGAGAGACAGAAGTCAGTGTGACACCGACTATATAGTATCTCTGTCACAGACTAAAGGCTCGTGTACACGGCACCGCCGCCGCACCCCTGCGCTATGTATACGATCCCCTGCTGCAGTATTTTTATTCCATTACCGCCGCGTGCAAACGTGGACACTTTTTAGTAAACTATCTCGATCTTTCTGTTAGACATAAACTTGCTCGCATATACACTTCTGGACACATCTATTGGCCCACCTTGTATTTTCAGTTTCGTTTGGTCCTAGCTAAAATTTTATATTAGGTCGAGCAAAAAGTTTTTATGCAGTTTTGAACCTGGCACATTCACAATTTCATTCAATAGTCTTTTTTTGAATTTCGAACACAGAATTTAAAGAAACAAAAGACAATTTGGAGCCTGTTTGTTGATATCAAACAATCGAATACTAAGAAAACTTGGTTTTATTGGTTTACTTGGATTTAATTCTTGAAAAAGTGATTGATATCTGTGGTTTTGCAACAAACATTACTTATTCTTAACATTAAGGTGAGGTTCTATCAATAATCTATGGATACTTCACCTGTAAGTCGCCGCCCAAGCTGTGGCACTTATTCAGGCCGGACACAGCCAAAGAAACGTGAGTGCTCAACTTAATTTAAGTCGATCTGCGGTCCGAAATGTTTATCGGAGGTACCTAGAGGCTGGCGGCTTTGTTCGTCGCCAAGGAAGGCCACGATCTCGGGTCACAACTGAAAGGCAGGATCGATTCATCGTGACGACAAGCTTGAGAAATCGTCACCTTACCTCCATTGAGATACAAAACCAACTTCGCGACTTCCACGGAGTATCTGTGAGCGCTCGAACTGTTCGGAGAAGGTTAAAAGAACGCGATATGGTACCACACAAGCCAGCTAATGGGCCCAAACTAACGCGAGCCCACCGAACAGCGCGCCTTCATTTCGCACGCAGTCATTTAAATTGGACACAGCAAGATTGGAGCCGTGTACTCTTTTCTGATGAGTCTAAAATTGTGTTACATGGCAATGATGGAAGGAAGAAGGTCTACCGACGTAAGGGAGAGCGTTTCGCATAATGCTGCTTTGAAGAGAGGGTTGCTTATGGCGGTGGCTCATGGACTGTCTGGGGCGGTATATCCGCGAGCGGCAAAACTCAACTTGAGGTTGTTACAGGACCACGGCTGCCAACATTAAATGCTGAAAGGTACATTCGTGAGTGCTTAGAACCTCACGTGATACCATACGCGGACTATGTGGGCCCAAATTTCCTTTTTATGCATGATAATGCAAGAGCCCATGCGGCCGGCATCGTCAGGGAATATCTTCGGGATGTGAACATCACAGTTATGGACTGGCCAGCCAGAAGCCCAGACATGAACCCCATTGAGCACATGTGGGACGAGCTAAAAAGACGTGTTAGGGCTCGTCAGCCAGTTGCCCAGACGATGCAGGAGTTGAAAACTGCCATAGAAGAGGAATGGGAGATGATCCCTCAAAATGTCATAGAGCGGTTGATAAACTCTATGCCTAATCGTATGAGAGCTGTGGTAGATGCCCATGGAGGCAACACGCGTTATTAAATTAAACCTTTATTTGATAAAACATGTTTTTTATTCAAAAATCAATTGCCTTTAACAAGGCGCATATCCGACTTGTTAGGCGTAGCTCCATGTCGTATGGTATTCTGAATTCAAATTTAATACGATCGAAAAAGATGGTAAAATGTATCAGGTTTAAAACTGCATCAACAGTTTTTGTTCAATCTAGCAATCATATTTCGGTAGGGGCCATCGAAACCTAAACTCTAAGGTGGGCCAATAGATGTGTACAGAAGTGTATTTGTATCTTTGTGTTGCAGTTTACATTTTAATAAATCTAATAATTTGTCGAACGTCTTGTATTTCATCCGAAGATAATCATGTTTGACCTCGTCTTTTCGTAAATCTTCGTAAAGTTTATGAAATTCTATACATAATAGTAAGCTAACACTAACTTTTTGTTCGTTAAACTGGACATGGCAATGCGACACGTGTGATATTTGTGCCTAGCAACTGCTATCGCGCAATGTACAACTTATTACAACCGTGAACCGTACTAACAACAATTGTACTAACAACCGTATAGTGATATAGTGAAATCAAGCGGCGGCGGCGGCGGGAGCGGTGTTGGCGCGGCGGCGGCGGCGCGGCGCGGTGGCGCGGCGCGGCGGTGCCGTGTAGGGTATTTTCTGTGCGTGTACTCGAGCGATTAGAAGAGAAGTTACCTTATCTCTGTCTATGGGCGTTTAAATGGTTGTGTGGCTGTCTGTATCACCCATGTATCACCAGTGGTATCACCAAGAAGCTTATAGATAAAAGTGGAGGCAACACTCTGAATAACTATCTGAAGCCGACTGTGGGCTAACGCTCTCTTTCTAAATACATACATATGACAAAGAAAGCACATATCACTGTCTCGTTCTTATGTATGTATTTAGAAAGAGAGCGTTAGCCCACAGTCGGCTTCAGATAGGTATTCAGAGTGTTGCCTCCACTTTTATCTATAAGCTTCTTGGGTATCACAGAACATTATATACCACAGACTAAGAAGAGAAGTTACCTTAAATTATACCCTGTGTCTTGTCAAGTTGTCACTGTCAGTTATCTGTGCTGTCAGTCTGTGTCATGTAAACTCAAAATTGTCATGTCGATCTATTCATAATCGTGGTTTAGTTTAAAAAAAATATAACCCAAATATTTTGTTTACTTGTGTTAGACGTGTTTTTGCGGCCTTACTGCTTGACTGATTTTGTTACAGCTTCATATTATCACCCAGATAATATTGTTTTGTGCACTAAAAAGTTCGTCAATCAAAATGAATGTGCTTCCAGCCCAACCCGTTGGGATACAGAGCACAGCGGGTGCTGTTCCCATTCGAAATGAAAAAGGTAAGTTCTGTGCTAATTCATAGTGCCCCTAAGCGTATACTCCAACTCTAACAAATCCGCCCCTAAGACGACCACTGACTTTGTTCAGGGTTAGACCAAATTAAAAACCGTGTAGTCAATTCTCTTTGTATGCATATTGAAATGTTTTTCATTTTCTGTGGAGTTTCTTGCCAGTTCTTCTCCATAGGAAACAACCAATTGGAACCGTGCACCTAGCTTCTGCGGTTTCATAAGTGCCCATGTAGGTTTATGTGAAATAAAATATTTTGATTTGATTTACAGGGGAGATTTCTATGCAAAAAGTAAAGGTTCAGAGATACATATCGGGTAAAAAGCCAGACTACGCTCAAGGTGCGTCATCTACAGAAGAATCGGATACAGAGGACTTTATAGAGCAACAGAAACCAGACCGCAGGCAGCAGACCTTACCACAAGTCATCAGCAAGAAAGAAGAACACCACAGTGACTCTGAGAAAGAAGTAAGTGTAACCAGTTTTGTTTGATTAAAAAAAAAAACATGTAATTGACTCAAATTTTGTATCAAGAATCAATATTCTACCAAATGTCTTTATTTGATTTTACAAGGTTGATGATCCGCGTCTACGCCGTTTACGACAAGCTGCGCAGTCCCCACCCAGGCGTGCAGAACACAAGCCAGAGATTATTGATGCTGAACCAGAAGAAGAAGTAGAGAGTAGTGTTGAGGAAGTGAGAGACAGTTCCGAGAGTGAAGATGAGCTTGATGAGGAAGAGATTGAGAGGCGCCGACAGGCTCTCAAAGCTAAACTTTCTGCCAGGTATAATGTTCAATCCATACTAATATTGTCAATTGTAAATTCGAGGGGCTTGTGGCTAAGTAATAACAGTTGCACAGGTTGATCGATCAGGTTAAGCTACACTAGCCCTGGATGGGTGACCATCTTCACATATTTAGATCCCTCCGTGCCATGGAAAGCATGATAAGCCGTTGTTCCCAGCTGTCATTTGTGGTTCTTTGACAGTTGTTACAGGTCATCTCAAGTCTGACAACCAGTCTTACCATGGGGTTTCGTATTACCCAGTAACTGGGTTGTGGAGGTCAAATAGGCAGTTGCTTCATGTAAAATACTGGTATTCAGCTGCATCCGGTTAGACTAGAAACCGACCCCAACAGGAGGCCTATGTCCATCAGTGGACGTCTTTAGGCTGAAATGATGATGATGATGATGACCCTTAAGGGTGCCCCTTCCTAGTGTTTCTTTGTCTTGTCTGGTTATTGAAATAGGAAATTTTAATGATTGATAAAGTGATACACACTTGCAATTTTATTCTGTTGCTATGGGATTATTATTAATCTAGTTCTTCTACTTTGCGTTATAATAATAGTGTTAATTTGTCCTCAGGGAAGCAGAGAAAGAAGTTCTTGGTAGAGATGATGATGAAGAAATGGTGGATGGTGATAAAGAAGAGAGTGGCTCATCAGACACTGAGTACACAGACAGTGAAGAAGACACAGGTAAAGTTATAACAGGAAATTAATATTAACCTATTTGATTTGAATTTGCTTCAAAGATACCACACATATTTTGCAGCAGTGTGTGTATGCAACAGGTTGCCCTTAAAATATCCAAAGGCTTTGTTCCTTTGCAAATTCTTTAGACTACTCTAGACCAATAAGTTTCTTTTGTCAATAAGCAGTTTTTCATGATTTTCGAGGGTGTTAAAGCCTATAGTGACGTTAAAATGTAAATCCAAGATGGCGGCTACGAAAATGTTCAAATTAATCATCATGGGTATCGTTTTGCGAGTATCGCGTTAGGAATTATCGTTCCTGACAGGGGTCCCCTGACCACACACGTTTTTTTTAACAAGTCACTTTATTTTACAAACAGTTTGACAATTTTTTTATCTTCCTAGGACCACGCGTGAAGCCAGTGTTTGTAAGAGCATCAGACAGAATGACTGTGCAAGAGAGAGAAAGGAAAGTAAAGCAGCAAAAGAAGGAAGAAGTAGAAGCTAGAAAAGAAAAAGAAGAGAGGAGAAGGGATGCTTTGAAACTTGTTGAAGAGACTATTAGGTCTGAACAGAGGAATACACAGGTTTGTCTGTTAATTTTATAATCTAAGGACTTTTTCTACAGAGTTTATATTATAATCAGTCTTGTATTCCTAACACCCCTTGACAATGCTCAGAAAAAAATATGTTCTGTAATTGCTTTGGGAAAATTATTATATCAATAATGTATCAATTAAAATACAGTGGCCTTCAAGTAAGGAACTCAAATATTATGAAACTGTTAGGACAAAATTGGTTAGTCTGTATTGTAACAAAAATTTATTCAAGATACAAACAACAATGTAATTTCTGTTGTTCTTGATCTGAGGCGTAGTTAAAACTGTTTGATTAATTACAGGGTGAACTCAAGGAAGGTAATATCAACGACGTGTGTACTGACGATGAAAATGATGAACTGGAATACGAAGCATGGAAGCTGCGTGAAATGAAGCGCATCAAACGCGACAAGGAGGAAAGAGAAGCGTAAGTATAGATAAAGAAAATACGTTTATTTGCGGTCAACATGACACAAACACAAAAAAGAATAAGCTCTTCAAGTCAAGTAAAAAAGTAGTTCAAATTCTTTAAATACTACAAGCAGTAAAATTATGGTGTTCATAATATAAGAAATCACAACAGATTCAATGGGGATAGCCAAATTATTTGACAATTTCTTAACAAAAAATATATCAGCAATTTATTATTAATAAAACCATGTCTTCTTTTATTTGCAGTGTGGAGAAGGAGTTATTAGCTATAGAGCGTATGCGCAACATGACTGAAGAGGAACGTCGTGTGGAACAACGTCTCAATCCCAAGCTCGTCACCAACAAGTCCGTTAAGGGCAAGTACAAGTTCCTGCAGAAATACTATCACAGGTCAGTTCTTAATATTGCATCTATTATTGTGTGTATTCATGATCAAAGATTAATGTTTCATAAATCAAAGTCGCTGTTCGTTTTGTGTTGAGACTAAGAGTTCCATTAGGCCCTTTGCACACGGCACGGTTTCTTTACGGTACGGTGGCGTATAAACCAGGCCGTAGAAAAAACGTGTCCGTCAACAAGCTTCTATAGTGATCAATACAACACTGACGACCGTGCTTTCACACGGCGAATAAACCGTAGTTTTTCACGGCAAGAAAAACGTCTGTGTCCAAAGGGCCTTAGAATTCGAAAATAGACGGGTAAACTCGAAAAAAATATATGGGTTATGAATTAATAAGAATGAAAACATTATTCTCACACAATAAAAACTTGAATGATGTTCGAAGTTTGATGAATAATAAAGAAACTCTATTTTTATAACTTACTGTAGACTATTATGACAAATTTTATGCTCATAGTTTATGGGGATCATTGACGTTATTTAAATTTTCAGAGGTGCCTTCTACTTGGACAAAGAAGAAGAGGTGTTCAAACAAGACTTCTCTGGTCCTACTCTTGACGATCACTTTGATAAGACTGTTTTGCCTAAGGTAATTATATTAATCTGTTTTTTTATGTGTTAACAAGCAGTAAGCTAGAAATGAGTAAGCCCTAGAAAATTACAACCTAGCTATGGACTGAACCTAAAAAAGAGTAAATAATAATTTTAATGACTGCGACAGTAAACGAAGTTCGTGTTGCTGAATTAAGGGCCTAAAAAAATAGTTTTAGTATTTTTGCCACCGACACGCTTACAAGAAAATCAATTTATCGATACCTTCGCCCCGTAAACGAGTAAAACTGTCCTACATTCCCTATTCTTTGAAAAACCTATACTATCCTGTAAGAAAATCATTTAACACAATCTTTTATCTATAGGTAATGCAAGTAAAGAAATTCGGTCGGTCTGGTCGCACGAAGTACACGCATCTCGTCGACCAAGATACGACGGAGTTTGACTCGGCGTGGAGTAACGAAGGCGCAGCTGCCAGGCTGGCTAACTTCAGGGGCGGTATGAAACAAGTCTTCGATAAACCTTCCGCGAAGAGGAAGCATAATGTATGATAATCGTACTTCAGTATTGTACTTAATAACTCTTATGGGCGTGGCCAGGATTTCATTGATTTACATTGACATTTTTAACCCTAGTTTGAGTGGCTAAACTTGAACTATGGCGCTACAAGATTCTTAAGGCGCGTGGCCAAAATCGGAACTAACGCCGCCATCTTGTTTTGTCAAAAGAATTTCACAAATGTCTACCAACAGCGCCCCCTCCCTGTCAACGTAGCTCGAGCACCAAAAGATACTCGTGGCAGTTTTTTGAGCGGCTAAACTTGAACTATACTATAGCGCTACAAGATTCTGAGGCATCGTCCACACCAAACGTATTGTCCGCCGCCGACTGTGAGTATAGTGAAGTGACAACGCACTACGCAATAGCGTATAGTCGGTTCGGTGTGAACGAGAAGTTAAATATATATGGAAAAGCGATAAACGCGCTCACAGTCAGCGGCCGACAATGCGTTTGGTCTGAACAATGCCTTAAGGCGCGTGGCCAAAATCGGAATTAACGCCGCCATCTTGTTTTACCAAAAGAATTTCACAAATGTTTACCAACAGGCAGCGCCCCCTCCCTGTCAACGTCACTCGAGCACCAAAAGATACTAGTAACAGTATATTTATAAACTAAGTTACACGGTTGTTCTCTTATTGCATACTTCCTCAGAGCGCGGCCTTCACAAAAATTTCTTTAGACTAATCTATAAGCTAAAATGTGAAATGAAATTAATGAACTAGGAGAAATTTAGTTCTTCAAATGCCTCGCTACGCCTGTGTCGAGTTATTCGTTCATTTGACTGTACTGTGTCGTGTTTGAATATGTGTACCTACTACGTTTCTTGTGAAGATGACTGTAAATAGTTAAGGATAAGACCTTAGTGTTAAGTTTTGAGAAAAATAAATTGTGTAAAATTATTTTTATGTTTTGACTAGCGACCCGCCGACTTTAAAATGTCTTAGATGTATAAACTTATACTAAAATTCGCATGGTTTTTAACGAGGTAAAAATGAGGTCACACAGGCTTAAACGAAAAGCTACTTTGCATTTATTATAATATGTTTAGATAAAATGTTTCATACTTCATAAGAATTAGAATGAAACCAATATCCTGCTACATTGGCATTATGCTGGCAATCGCGACAGCCGCACGGGACGTCTTTAGCCCACGTTCCCACGGATGTAATAATATAATCGCGGCGGAATAAGTGTTCAAACGAGCGTTAAAAATCTCCATGAACTGATTCTTCATGCAGTACGGACGTACGATGTATTCCGCAAAACTATTAGCGGCTTAGTTAAATTGCAACGTATGATTCTTGAAGGTTTACCCTTACATAGTATAAAACTAGTAATGTCTGTACGAGCATAACGTCCGAATGACTGCAACAAATTGGATAATTCTTTTTTTGTTGTGTTCGATATTGCCAGAACAAGGTTTGTATGTAAGAAAATTTCGGAAATTAAAAAAAAAAATTGCACCCATGCGGGCCGCTAGTTTGTTATAAATAATTGTAACCCACTTATGCAAATACAATAATTTTATTGCAAATAACCAATAGACTCCTCATTTTTACATCACGACTCTGATAAAAAAAAATGGTTGTTTATGACACCCCAAAATAAACAAAGTCCAAATAAAAAAACTGTTATTTTTCCCTATTTTATATTAAATAGGTTACTAGGTTTAAATAATAAATCACGCCACAACTATTAGTCGCAGCAGATTCTTAGCATGAACCCTGTATTCATCAGCCAAGTCGACTTCGAACGGATTTAACAAGGAACTTCTATCGTTACAAACTTTTATATAACGCGCAAACGGGTGACGACATAGGAGATTTTACTTGATTTATGTCTTCAAGTTCATACGGCTAAAGTATCTTGTGGCGAGTTATCCAACTTAGGTATACGCTATTTGTTCTAGTTTCTTAATTGACCATATAAAGTTCGAAGGGATTACCCCAGTTTTTTACACTGCTTGGATAATTAGATTGGGTGTAAAATAAAAAATATAGGGTAGGTAACAGATGTCAGTGTTCTTTTCATAGTTTCATATACCTCTATCTCCCACATTAGTAGTGATCGCGGGTAATTTTCAGTGCAATTACATAATTCTATAATTTGTGTAAATTACGATTGCGAGAGTAAATTTAAAAAAATCGTCTGCTCAACAACATAAATAACGCAATGAACTTGTGTGAAGTGTCAAAATGAAACCCATTGTGATCAATTGTCATTTTATGTGTTACGTTACGTAAGTACCCCGTCGGTCTACATATTTGTATAATTTAGTTAAATGCTATGTCGCTCTCAAGATCATATATGATGACTTCCTATATTCGCGCGCGCGCGTACGGTGCAAGGGTGATCTACTTAGCTGTTGATTACAATATAGCTTCTTTATTCGTCTAAATACATATAAATTATATTTTTAAATAAGTATTAGAATATAAAAAAAAATATAAAAACATTTAAAAATATAAAAAATAGTAGCCACCGGTATCGGGAACAGGGTCCAAGCTACCGGTGGTCAGGGCTCCAGAGAGAGGAACCTCCTGACAATGCGAGCCGTGTCCAGAAGTACTGCTTTCTGAATCAAGCCCTTGATCCAGCTGGCCAACGAGAGCCTCCTCAGGTGTTGGTCGAGGCTCTTGGCTATCAATCCATTGGCTGTAACGACTATTGGCACAATGATTGCTGAGTCAACATCCCACATGTCGACAACCTCGCGAGCCAAGTCAAGATACTTGATTTGTTTATCTTTCTCGGCTTTCACGAGGTTCTCATAATGCGGGACGGTTATGTCAACAATCATTGCGCGCCGCTCTAATCGATCCATCACCACTATATCAGGCTTATTGGCAACAATAGTCCTGTCAGTGATGATGGATCGATCCCAGTACAATGTGATATTTCCATTTTCGAGAACTGGGTCGGGCACATACCTATAGTACGGCACCTATATTACAATTATTATTACGATACGTGTTTTGTGATCGATCGCCGGCTCGTGAACTGTTTCCGTTGTATGCTACCTACTCGTATATTCTGTTAAGTGTTGGTACCGTAAGATTTTGAACGTGTTTGCTTCCTATTTTACCTACTGGTTATTGGTGTATTTCGTCAGCTATCGGTAGGTAAGCATGCATGACCGCCATTTTGAAAAAATAACAAAATGGCGGACAGTATATATGCCAGGCTCCGTATAGACATCTTCAATCCCCTGTGGCGCCCCGGGCTCATAAAGTCACCCGCCCCGAAAAAAAAAAGCCTATGTAAATCGATAGCTGACATCAATGCAAACGGAAACCATAATAGGACCAAAACCCGTAAAGCGTCACGTTTCAGGAAGTTGATCATGTGAGTTGTATCTCTGAAACGTGACGCTTTATGGGCATTGTCTTGGTCATACCTAGGTCTCATGCGTGGTTGGCGGGAGAGGAGTGCCGGTATTGCGGTGCGCCGCTCTCCCTACCTTCCGCGGCCTTGACGGGGTCCTTACCAATTACTTATTTATCTAAATAAATGATAAAGATCATAAACATACATTTTCGAAATTTTTAGAGGAAAGTACGAATTTCACGCGGACAAAGTCGCGGGCAGAAGCTAGTAACTTATAAACGGATAGTAATAAAAGCTCCGACAAAAAAATAAGAATTGTCCTTACTCAAAATATTAAATCTACTGCCTAAAATACTAACTTTCCGACTACTTTTGTCCGAATAAAAATGACGAAACGACCGAATGAGATAGGTACTGAAATCATCGAAAAATAAACATGACTGTGTATTTCTATAATACTTTTCTACCAGGTTAAATTACGTTTTAATATATACCTAGGTAAAGGTATTTGTATTCTCATTCGCTCGCTCTTGCATCCTATGTCGAAGGAGCCCCGCTACGCGAGGCTCCTATTTCTACGTAAAGGGTTTGCAGTAACATGACCAAACCGAACCTCGGGGTACCCTTCGCTCACTCTTTCATCCTAAGTCGACGTAGCCCCGCGAAAATCTACACTATCTACACTAATATTATAAAGAGGAAAGATTTGTTTGTTTGTTTGAATTGAATAGGCTCCGAAACTACTGGACCGACTTTTTAATTTTGAACAAAATTGCCCTTGACATCATTTGATTTCAATGAATATGTTAGGAGATATCATAGTTTTAAAATAATACTAATAATAATGAAGAGTTTGTTTGTTTGATAGCTCCTAGTCTTTCTATCTAAATCTTTTTGCATTTGATAGCCCAGTTCTTGAAGAAGGCTAATAAGGATGTTAACCATCACGCTAGGACCCTTAGGAGTTGAGCAAAAAGAAAAACAAGTCAGAAGTTTTCGCTAAGCGAAAACGAAGTAATAGCGCAGGCAGGCGATGCGATGCGACGGGGTGGGTTGGGGGAAAAAAAATTCTCGCGTACGAAGTCGCGGGCAGAAGCTATAAATTATAAAGATCGTAAACATTAATTTTCGAAAATTACCTTTCAAGGGGAGGTGGAGAGGGTGTTACATTTTTTTGAGGAAATTATGAAACCCACGCGGACGAAGACGAAAACCTCTGTTGTCGGTAACTTAGTAATTTTGTCGGAGGTTTAGTATTTTATTCGGAAGTTTAGTTTTGTTAGTCTTAGATCCATTTTTTTTAGTCGGCCACAGAACGCTGGAGATTAATTTGTTTTTCGGAACCATTATTATTTCCCCTTATAAACTACCTACTCGTCATACTATGAGACCTATCGTTGGAAGCGTCTTGATCGTCCGCTGGTTATAGATTGTGACGTCACATTAAATTGAATATGAATAGATAGACCTGCATATAAAATATTAATACTTAGAATAAGTGAATGAATGGAAATATAAATACTTACATAAGTAAGTAATAGGATAGAAAATAATTCTAACTTAATAACAAGGAAAATTAATAAAGCGCTCTTCCTCACTCTACTTATTTCAAAATTTGCTGTGACCGATAGGGTCCATAATTGTTTCTATTATTTTTTTTATTTACCACATTTTTTTTTTTTTTTGGATGGGAAATCAGCTAATGACTCCTCCCGCTCTGGGTGGAGCGGAAGGGAGTGTCAGACTCTTACTGAATAAAACCCACCCGTGTTCCTTCCTTAGCCCTTTATGTTCCGGGGCAGCGGTAACCCTTTCGGACGATCCCGCTACCCCGGCAGGCTTCGGCCCTGGCGGGCCCCTTCCTTATGCTGACATCTCTTTGAGGCGCGCGTGGAATACATACGCGCCATCCGGCACGGGCCTGGTCCTAATCGGACGGAGAGCTACCCATTACTCTCCGTCCGCAGGCCCGCGCCTGCGGTGGCCGGGAGTTGTCACGCGGCTCTCGACGCCCGTAGCGTCTCCCGCGGCGGCTGAGGCGTGAGGCTCTGTCCCTGAGCCGTCCCGCCACCTCCTTCGCTAGCATGACTGCTTCGCAGAAGGAGGTGACTGCCTCCCACTCCCTCTCGCCCCGGACCATGGCTTGAATCAGGGCCGGACGCGAGAGGTCGCCGCCGCTGCCGATCGCCTCTACGAGGACACGGCGGTGCTCCGCCCAAGCGGGGCAAACCTCCACCGTATGCTCCACCGTGTCCTCTGGGCGATCCTCGCAATGGTGACACCCGGGCGTCTCCTCCCGCCTGATGATGTGCAGGAACCTCCGGAAACATCCGTGTCCGGTGAGGACCTGCGTCAAACGGTAGGTAAGAACGCCGTGACCCCTCTCTAGCCACTCCTCAAAGAGGGGTCTTATCGCCACTATCGTGGCGTGCGTGGGTTGCGAAAGTCGCTCTTTCCATGCCACCATGAGATCGCGCCGGAGGTCCGTCCGCTCCGCCGCGATTTGCCGCGGAAGCGGAGTTTCCCCCCGGCGTAGTGCCTCCGCGCGCCACTCATACAGGCGCGCGAGGACTATCGCCTCCAGATCCCATGGCGGCATTCCGGCAAGGAGGCTTGCCGCCTCGCCCGAGATCGTGCGGTAGCCCCAGATCAGCCTTACGGCTACCACCTTTTGGGGTGCGTTCTGATAGTGAACGCGCCCACACCGGGGCCCCATATAAGGCCATGGACCGCACGACCCCCGCATAAAGCCTCCGGCAGGAGGCGTTTGGCCCCCTCAGGTTGGGCAAGAGCCGCTTGAAACCGGCCCCGGTCCGTTCCAATTTGGGGGCCAAACTATTGGAGGTCACATATGCAAATAAGCACTGGCCTAAGAGTAATCATATTTAACACATGTCAGTAATTTGAAATAACTTGGTTACGGTTGTGTTGATGTTCTGAAATAGTCTGTATAACTTGTGTGTACGAATAAATAAAAGTGTACTTTACCAATCTCACTGCTCCTCTTATTATTTCTATAGGTTATGGGCCCAGGACCCATCCCAGGACTTTACTATGTCAGCTGAAGTAGGTATAAGTGCTATTAAAAAACTAAAAAATTCGTCTGACTATCCGAATTGGAAATTTTTAGTACGAAATTACCTAGAGAACAAAAACTGGTGGACAGTAATTTCAACTGATGAAGTAAATGCTAATGTAGACCGGCAAGCACGAACGACAATATGTCTGTTATTAGAACCAGAGTGCTTTACCCACGTTTACAATGCGAAGACTGCGAAAGAAGCCTGGAATAGCTTGCAGAAAGCGTATGAAGATAAAGGTTGGGGAAGACGTATACATATTCAGCGAGAGCTTTTCAACTGTAAGTTAGAGAATTTCGATTCTATGGAAAGCTACATAACCAAAATTACGTTCCTGACACAACAATTGTTCGATATTGATGCTAAAATCCCTGATGATTGGATCATATCGATTTTGCTGGGTGGATTGACCATTGAGTACAGCCCTCTCATCATGGCTGTAGATAATAGTGGACAAGAAATCACGTTAGAGCAAATTAAAATGAAATTGTTACAAGAAGGAAGTAGACAGAGTAAGTTGCACACAGACTACGAAAAAGTCTTAGTTACACGTAGAGTACAGAATGATACAAGATCTAACACTAAAACTAATGATCGTAAATATAAATTCGTCTACAAGTGTTTTAAGTGCCACAAGCAAGGGCACAAGGCGTCCGAATGCAAGGAGCGGATCAAAACCGCGAATATCTGCCTGAATACGAAGGGGGCGATAAACAAAGATAAGTGGTATTTAGATAGTGGGTGCTCAAATCATATGACTAACGATAAAAACAAATTGTTGTCTTATACACATGAAAAGGGCAACATGAAGATCGCAGTAGCAAATGGCGAGAAGTTATTGGTGAAAGGACGAGGAAATGCTGAGCCACGAGTCAGCGAAAACGAAAAATTAATTTTAGAAAACGTTTTACATGTTCCTGATTTATCCATGAACCTAATTTCGGTGAGCGATTTGACCAAGAAGAATTATTGCATGAATTTTGACAATGAAGGTTGCATGATTCAGAATAAAAATCGAATTGTTGCAAGATGTAAAGAGGTCGATGGAATTTACGAGTTGACAGAAAATCAAAATAACGTCGTAAATGTGACATTGTCAAAACAAAATGAAAATATTTCGAACATTTGGCATAAAAGATTAGCTCATTTATCGCGTAATTATATGAGTAAAATGAAAGTTTTAGTAAGCGGTATGGAATTTAAGAGTACCGATTTATGCGAGCCGTGTATTCCATGTATCGAAGGAAAGACATGCAAAAGTCCCTTTAAAAAGCAAGGTACGAGAGCGAAAGAGGTCTTAGAGTTGGTTTTTAGCGACGTTTGTGGACCAATGGAGGAGCCGTCGTTCGGTGGTTCGAGGTATGTTCTTCTATTTATTGACGATTATACTCGAAAGACTCATGTTTATTTTTTGAAGAACAAAAGTGAAACTTTCGATAAGTTCCGTGAATACAAAGCGGAAGTTGAGAATGAGACAAGTAAATCTATTAAATGTCTAAGATCTGACAATGGCGCAGAGTACTGTAATGGTAAATTTAAATCTTTTTTGAAGTCAGCAGGCATGAAACACCAGACGACTGTACCGTACACGCCGGAACAGAATTCTGTCGCAGAAAGAGCGAATCGCACTATAATAGAAAAGGCAAGAACATTACTGTCAGAAGCGAACCTGAGCAAGAAGTATTGGGCTGAGGCTGTAAATACTGTTGTTTATCTAAAGAACAGAAGCCCCACCAAGGCATTGAATAATGCAGTACCAGAGAAGCTTTGGACTGGAAAAGATGTGGATGTAAGTCATCTGAAAATCTTTGGTTGTTTAGCGTATCGATTGATACCAAAACAAAAGAGACGCAAACTAGACATGAAGACGGAACCAATGATTTTTATTGGATATCCAGATAATCAGAAGGGTTATCGTTTGATGAATCCTAAGACAGGTGAAGTGACGACTGCGAGAGATGTCAAATTTCTGGAAAACGTCTTTCTTCAAAAGGAAAACGTTAATAAATCGGAAATAATCATAAACCTGAATGAAGATTCTGCTACTACCAGTTTATCCAATGAATCTAGATGCAGATCTGAACCCTTGCAGGCTCACGATGCAGATGATGAGAACGTAGAGGTATCGGAGGAGATAGAACCTGAACCTGTAGTACCGGAGCGAGTACCTGATAACGTATTGACTGAAGAAGTGACAATATCTGAATCAGAAAGAAGATATCCAGTAAGAAAGCGTAAACAAGTCGATCGGTACGGATGCAATGTTATGTATGCCAAGGAGAGCAATCTTGATGGTGATCCATTGACTATTAATGAAGCATTGGCGAGACCAGATGGCGACTTATGGCAAAAAGCTATAGATGATGAACTTATGTCACTAAAGGAGAACCAGACTTGGACGTTGGTGGATCTTCCAGCTGATAAGAAGCCTATCCAATGCAAATTAACTTGGTTACGGTTGTGTTGATGTTCTGAAATAGTCTGTATAACTTGTGTGTACGAATAAATAAAAGTGTACTTTACCAATCTCACTGCTCCTCTTATTATTTCAATACAAACGTCGAAAATGGTTGACGAAGTTCCACCGGCTGTCGAGGACGAGACCCAGGTATTTCATCGTTGTCTCGACGCCGATGTGAACCCCTCCTACCATCAGTTGGAATCCCGATGGTGGCCCGTTCCGGAGCCCATGAAAAGACATGGCCCCGGACTTGTGCAATGCCACCTCGAGACCCAACCGCCGGATCCTTTCCACGACTATCGCAACCCCTCGTGTCATTGCGTCGGCCGCCGCCTGATGCGACCTCCCCTACGCCAGGACCAGCGTGTCGTCAGCGTAGCAAACCACGCTGACGCCATCAGGGAGGTCGGCCCGCAGCACCCAGTCGTAACCGATGTCCCACAGGAGCGGCCCCAGAACCGATCCCTGTGGGACACCGCACGACATCTCTCGCCGGTTCCAGTTCCCGTCGCGACCGGGGTAGATGACGGCTCTGTCCGTCAAATACGCCCCGACTACTCGACGGAGGTAGGTCGGCATCCGGTGATACCGGAGTGCCTCCCCAATACAGCTCCAAGGCAGGGTATTAAACGCGTTGGCGATGTCGAGTGACACCGCCACGACGACCCCACCCCGGGACACCGCGTCCCGCACCGTCCGCCGTCCCGTCACCGCATGATGGCGTCCACCGTCGAGCGCCCCTTGCGAAAACTGACTGTCCGCAAGATCCGGCCCCGTCCTCCCCAAGTGCCCGACGAGGCGGCCTGCAATTACTCTCTCAAAGAGCTTGCTCACCTCGTCGAGCAACACAATGGGCCGGTATGCGGACGGAGAGTCCGCAGGGCGCCCTGGCTTCTGAATGAGGACCAGCTTCCCCGTCTTCCAACGGAGTGGAAACTGGCCTCTCTCCATACATGCGCTTAAGAGCGCCTTCAGTCGAGGTCGAGGCCCGAGAGCCCTCGAGGCCAGGACCCAGGCTTTACCCAGCAAGCCGTCGGGTCCTGGGGCGGTATTTACCACCTTGAATTGTACATTATGTATTGCAATAAACGATTTGAGATTTACTGAAACAACAAAGTACGGTACGGCAGTAAGGTATTCTTGTTTCATTCTTTTCAGTAGGTATAGTCTGGTTTTAGGTTTTAAACTAATTTTTTCTTCACACGCGTGAAAAATGTTTTTTTCCACTTAAAAAATTAGCAACTGTACCTTAGTGTAAATAAAGGTAACTTTTGAAGCTCATAAACCCTATTGGCGTTCGTTTCGTGGCCCTCGGGTTAGTGTTTGGAATCGTCTCATGGTCATAGAACAATTTTTTTTCAATACGTTTTCTACTTTTATTTTGACTTACTTAATACCTGGCCATAACCATCGCGCGAACAAGACGAGTCGATAGACACCTCCCGTATTGAAATCCATCCAACAGGTGCAGTTAGCGTCCTAATGTCATGATAAACAGAACCCTCTCTCTGCGGGTAAAAAGAAAACTACAAAATAATAATTAAACTTTATATATTAAGTTATTAATTATTAATACCTATCGTATGAATAATGAAATATGACTATCAAATTAAATTAAGTAAGTAATTAACGATATCCTGCAGTTTCAGTTGCAGTTTAAGTTTGCATAACTGCATTTAAACAAAAATTTAACCTAAAAGCAACAAACTAACATGCAAAACGCTGCCACAAATTAGCGACATTTGTTTGCTCCTGGGATTTCCACTTCTCCATAATAGTCTGGATCTGGTTGAGGCCCACTGCGACTTAAACAACCACGCGTCAGGAGCCGCATGCGCCCGTATTCTGGCTGATTCTTACTAAAGAAGCTGTCTTTGAGCCTCCATCCGTACGTCAATCCGACAGATTGACGAAAATAATACTTGTACTCAGGAGCTATTTTACTTCGAGTCTTTAAGTAAACCTTACGGCCAAATTCTGGAATAGGTTCATAGATAATTTTCTTATGGTTTGGATCTACAGGGCGCATTATAGGATCCATAGTGAGATCAGTATCGGGTCGACCGAGTCTTGGATCTTCTTTCGTATCACCGAGACCGACATCAACGAGAGAATGTCCTTTTTTTAGATCTTCCAGTGCCACCATGTGGATTGCGTCGCGAATAGGTGTTTTTCTCTTGTTTCGCGCTCCGCTCTGATGGCTTGTTGTCATACTTGGCATACCTGCGGCCATGGTCTCTTTTAAGACATCAGTTTCGTAATATCCTTTCTCCTCTCGGTGTAAAATCGCCGTCTCTTGCAACTTGTCCTTATTAAGGATATTCCATCTCATGCGAAGATAAGCCGTCTTTTCATAGCTTTCATTTAAAAATTTGATGATAGCGGGGTTAGTAATATCAATTGCAGGCATTTTAAGTATTAAAAAGTAAATTACTTATTAAATTATAATCACAGAGTACTTTAAGATAGACTGAAAAATAATTACAAAATCACAACGCTCTGAAAACATGCTCAAGACTCAGAAAAAATTGTTATAAAACAATAAGTCATTCAATGTCACTGTAAATGTGAAGTTTCGTGACATTCTTCTTCATCGTGTTGCTGGCACAACTTTCTCAGTAGCCACAGAGTACTTTTTGATAATTATGTCAGTAGCTCTGTGAGCTCTACCATGAGTTTGCATAGCCAAAGCTCGCTAGCGTCTCCGTAAATAATATGTATGAAATATTGTACAGCGCCCCTAGCGGTCACAGAAAGAATTAAAATTCGTACCATGAGCACTATAGATTTCGATAGGTAAGAAACCTAACGTAATCTATTCGATAGTCACTAACGTTTTTCAGTTGTCGCCATACAAAACGGCACCATGAGTCACAAATTTGTACAATGGTATGAATAAAAAGGCGATCTCACAATCAGAATCAGAATCAAGTTTATCATCTCACTAATGAATCGCTAGATATCAATGCCTGAAAAATTAAATCTAAGCAATCTACCTATACTAACTTAGTAGAATTAAATCAAATGTTTTTCATTTTTGCAAAGGTTATGTATCCTCTTGGTTCAGAGCCGGATTAAGAGTACTTGATGCCCTAAGCAATGCACGCCTGTGGGCCCCACTAACGACTAGTCGCCTCGTTTAAAAAAAGAAAAAAAAAAAACGACGAGCGATTTGTTAAGATTAGCGCACGTCTCAAGAATTACTTTTGGCTCTTGTAATATCTTGCTGACGAACAGCCTTGCCTTTTATTTACTAGCAAATATTTTTTCGGCGCTGTTTATGGCAGACGCGGTCGCAGCTCAAGATTTTGGGGGTGTCATCATGGGTGCCGAGGAAAATTTTTAGGGAAGTACATCTCCTCGTGGGTCTAGTAGTCGCAAGCGCTACTGCGGTCCTAATGAGGTCCTGTTTCGATTGCCAGGTCGGGTAAAGTGTTATTAGGTTTTTCCATCAGAAATTTCTCAGAAGCAGCCTGGAGTTTGGATTTTATTCCCGGTTGGTGGCAGTAGGCTCGTTCCCTATGACATGGGACTTAAAGATAACTAGCGCAATATGGGTGTAACTAATATATTATGTAGTACATTTCTGCCTAATTCTTCGGGGATTAAAAGAGTCATGTTATGTTAATGTTAATTCACATCTCCAGTTAAACACATTATTTAATTATGCTATTCAGGGACGCTGCTTTTAAATGGGGGGAGGGGGGGTATTACTTAATAATGCTGCCAAATTGGTCGCAGCATTTTTTGATAAGTACCTAGTTGGTATTATAACAGTACATTATATAAAGGGTGAGCAGAGCGAGCGAAGCGAGCTCGAAAATTTAAAAAACTCGCCTCGGTTACCCTTTTTTTTTTTTTGGATGGGAAATCATCTGATGACTCCTCCCGCTCTGGGTGGAGCGGAAGAGAGTGTCAGACTCTTACTGACTAAAACCCACCCGTGTTCCTTCCTTAGCCCTGCCACCCGTGTTCCTTAGCTCGGTTTCCCTTACCTTAAGTTTTGTTTTACATTTTCAAACAGAAATGGGAGTTACATTGTCGACTTATGCAGAAAAGCACAAGCAACTATGAGAATTTAGTGTACCAATGCAAAAGCGAGCTCGAAAATTTTGCACACTTTCGGATAGGTTACATTTTCTTTTCATGATTCCAAAAGAAATAGGAATTAGTCCCTTTGTTTGGACCTTATGAACAAAAGCTCAAGAATCAAGATAATGTGGAATGCTAGAGCGAGCAAAGTGAGAGAACTTACTTTGTCGAGTTATGACGAAAAGGTTCAACTCGTTTTACAGCAGTTATGTTTTGGAATGTGGCCTTTGCGTTTCGAACCTTACGTACGAGCGGGGTGCCCGATATCCCGAGTTTGCTTCGCTCGATCTTGCATCCAGGATTCTATATTTTATAGCAGGCTTTTTGAAGTAAAAACTTGCGTTGGCTGATTTTTGCTATGTTAACAGTACTTATATTCTGTAGCTATGAGTATCTCGTGTTGCACTTGTTGTTGCTCGGAGTGCCGATAAATGTAAAAACTAACTAATGTTAATAATTTTAATTTACAAATTGTGAATTACTACAATTAATTTTAAAATAAAAAAATAACACTGTTATTTAGTTTTAAGTTTTCAAGTCTGTCGATAGTCCCCACGACTGCCTCAATTTTTTTTTATGTGCCCATCGGGGCCTCCGTAGCTTGAGTACCACAGTTTTAAGTTAGTAAGACAAGTAAGTAAATCATTCAGGCTTTCGACAGCTTGAATGATTTTGGGGGTCATGATCCCTATGACCCCCCTGGGACCGCGCCTGGTTTATGGTGCCCTCCGAGTCGTGATGCCCTAAGCAATTGCTTAATTTGCTTAGGGGTTAATCCGGCACTGTCCTGGTTACATGGTCATACTTAGGGGAAAGTGCACCGTCTACGCAGTCGTATAAGGGCTAAGTAAAAGTTTGACTGGACTTCCGTGGGCGGTGGTAACTGCGGGTAGATGATAAAAGTTTTTGTCCCATTGTGGCCGTTAGACAATGTTTGTTAAAACGTACCGTGCTCTAAGGTTTTAACATTGCTTCTACATTTTGTTCAACGAATGCCACCAGCTTTGAAACTAGTGTTTGTTTAGTGTAGTGTTAAGTTGTTACGGTTTTTGACCTTTTTTCAGGTGTATCTACAAGGACTTTTGTTTTAGATGTAATAATGGCGTAAAGCCTAATGGGGTAAGTATGAACAGTTTTTTGTTCTTAGAGCTACTGGACGCTTCTAACAAGCCTGAGGCGTTTACACAATATCATGGCAATTTTCACTAAAACCGGCAAGTGGTGGCACAGTGATAATGGTCGTTGTGAGTTGCAGGTCGTGGGTTCGAACCTAGGCAGGCACTTTACTTCATATAAATAATTTAATCATCACTGCAGCTCTCTCCTCAATTACGGTGAAGGAAAACATCGTGAGGAAATCAGCATGTCCTAGAACCAAGAAATCGACGACATGTGGCATCCACCAACCCGCACTGGGTCCGTGTGGTGGATTGTGTCCCTCTCACAGAGAAGAGACCTCCGTCTCAGCAGTGGGAACATTCCAGTCCACTACTGGATAGCTAACAGGAGCAGCAGACGCTGCTCCTGTTAGCGCACACCTTCTTCGATACCGGGCACTTACTTTGTGTTGGTCACTCAGAGCTAAAATGCATACCCCCTGAATCGAGTCTCTTCTATCTGTTCACTAGTATAATGTTTGTGCTTTTCCGTACATTGAGATTTCTGGATAAGTTCTTCTTTGTGTCTAAGAAACTAATGCGTAGGTACGCTGTTTATTAGCTTTATTACTACATTCGGTCAAAAACTTTTGTGTGATTGGATCTGAGTAGTCTAGCGGAATTTTGTGTAATGTAATAAACCAGTCAAATAATCTCTCCTTAGTCTGTGAAAATAATATAAACCTATAATAAAAAATAAAAATAAAATTTAAACAAAAATAAACTGGACAAAGAGCATACCGTAATAACCACAGACTACTTAGAGATACATAATAACTATGGAATGATTCAAACAAAAAAAAGCTCTATACTTTTTGACCTAAAAAGTATTTACTAATCGATTCTCACAAAGCTCGGGTTAGATACCTACACAGTAGGGTAAAGATCACAAGGTTTGTGTGATTTTACAATTTTTTTTAATGACTTAAAAAAACGAGGTTATCAATTCGACACATATTATTGGAACTGCAATATATTCACATATATGACAATCTATTAGGGCTTCCAAGCAAATATACAACATTTTATAGATGTATGTATGCACGTACGTATGTATGTTTGTCCACGCATTTCTCCGCAACTATTAATCGGGTCGTGACCATTTTTTTTATTGGCTTACATTTACTTCAACTTAGGGAACAGTGCAAAATTCATCAAAATCGATTCAGTAATTTTCAAGATATGGACTAATACGTGTAAGTGTGACGGCCTGGCTTATTGATACGAGCATAGATATATTAAATTTTATTTTAATTAATTTTAATTGTAATGTTAATTTACATTTCTATGGATACGAGCTACGCGTGTAGTGTCAAAGGAAAAAAAAAACATCTCAACACCTTGGTCAAAGTCTAGTGCAATATTTACAACAAAACTATTACCTACCTACTTATTACAAAGAAATATTCCAGTTTTTACTAAAAACTAAAAATTACGAAAAATAAAGTACCTAATTAAAAAAAAAACAATCGACTTCAAAAATAAATTAACTCAAAGTTATAAAATAACTTTAATTTCGGAAGTCGGTGGCAAAAAACTAAAACTAAAATACATATCCCAAGACACCGACTTCCGAAATTAAAGTTATTTATCACTTTGTAATGTTTTTTTTTTGAAGTCGGTTGTTTTTTTATTTTTATTTTTGTACGATGCGTACACTTGCAGAGTTGTTGTTGAGGTTGTTGTTCAGGTTGGAGCGCGTAGAGAAAGATTCACTTAGTTCCCGTTGGGTTTATAACGTTTAATTGTGTTTACAATAAAAACTGTTGACGATTCCTTTCTCTAATGTTAGTCACCGCGTAGCAGTAATTACACTCACCGATTTATTATGTTGTATCGGTATTTATAGCTAAACAAAACAACGTACGTCAGTCATTTTAAGACTGTACAATTTTTTTATCAAGCAAGGCACACCAACGATATATTTACAAGGGTAGTAACAATAGGTACCTAATCACGAGTCTTCAATTCTGTGTAGGTAAATACATCGCTTAATAGGCATGCACAATATTCACATTAAAAGGTTAACAATTAATTAAATTATTAGAATATTAACAAAACATAAAATTTAAGATTAGATTACAAAATAAAGTAAAAAATAATACATTTAGTCACATTGCACTAAAACAATACAACCATACAAAATCATAATAAAATAATTGCACATAAGGTAATAAAAGTGGTAAATAATGAAAAGACGAAAAAAAAAATAAATGACGTGATCAAAATTAAAGGAAAAAAATAATAAAAAATATCGTAAGTCTTAATAAAATTAAACTAAATAATTCAAATGAAATAAAATTAAATGATTATTAACCCACCTCGGCAATCTCGTTTGAGAAATCTTCTTCACGCTCCTTACGCTCGCACAATTTACCGTAGTAAGTACTTAATTCTTTTATGATTCGCTCAGTCAAAGCTTTTAACGAAATTGTTAAGAATAAACACCCTTCAATTGATTTGTTTGCAAGCAGCTTAGCGACTATCACTACTGTTTTATCCAAACAGTATAATATTGTTTCTGATACACTCTAATGGCGGCTGCGCATGCATCTGCCTACAGGTACTTATTTTATTAGTTAATGTGTACAACAATACCTACTCTATTGCTAACTGTGGAGGCTTGTAAATAGCTTGTCGTCAATCACCTCACTACTACTTCTGTATATAATAGCTGTAAGCCACCCAAACACAATAAAAATAAAATAAAATAAAATTAAAGATGACATTATTAAATTAAAATATGTATATATAAGTATAGAAATAAAATTACATTATTAAATTTGTGTAAGTAAAAGTAGGCAGCTGATTACAGGAGAATTTTATTGATTTTAGCTTGTATCTAAATATTGGCAGACTGTCAAAGAAAATATCGATATTGCTGTCGACTGAACTGGCTCTGTTGTAAGAAGTCAACATTCTGTTTAAGGGAGCATGCTGGCCCAGAGTACGCTTGGACCGGAGACGTGAATGACGAGGCACGTCTAGGTTGATTTTGTGAAGGAGGTCTGGAGTTGATGTTAGCCCGTTTAAAACTTTATACAGTATTGTCAAATCATTTAGATCTTTGCGTTATTTCAATGAGTCTAATTTGAAGTAGTTTAGCCGTTCTGGGTAATCGGCTCTAAATGGATTTTTTTTTGTCTTTAAATCGCAAGCACCTCGTAATTTTTTTTTAACGCGCTCAATACGTTCTATATAAGAAGTATTAGGGGCCGTCCATTAATCACGTGATGTTTTTTTTTTGGCATTTTTTAACCCCCCCCCCCTCCCCTAATACACGTGTATTTTTTAGTACCTACAAAGAATCTTATTTTTTTTCTTAAATATTTATAAAATACAGGTATAAGTATAATCTAATTTTATTATATAGAAAATTATTATTATAGAAAATTATTAAAGGATGCAGGTTGTTTTTGACTAACATAAAAATAATGAAAGAAATGCGAAAAACTACACTACAAGCCGCTGTCGATTTTGTACGCGTTTGACGAAAAAATAAATACACGTAACGCCGCTTTTCGGTTGAGTATCGCGCGTTTGTCGAAAAAATAAATACACGTGATACACCCCTCCTCCCCCTTGTGATATTTCGTAATTTTTTATGGACCCCTCCCCCCCTTTCGAGCCTCACGTGATTAATGGACAGCCCCTTATAAGTTTGACTTCAAGCGGGAGACGCATGTTCTACGAGGCCGCGCACAAAGGTGTTATAAAGCACTTTTAACGCCGAGGAGGAGGATATTAGTGTAAATAAACCATAGTCAAAAGCAAAATCACTCATTAGTCTGTTATACATACACCTGCTTGAAAACCTGCGTCTTTGTAATGTATGGGATCTGGGACGGGTCCGCTGCGGCTTCGTTCGCGAGCTAAACGATACACACGACCGTATTGCGGCCTCTGCTTGCCAAAGAAACTGTCTTTTAGTCTCCAGCCACAGTACCATCCAGCAGTCTCGGCAAAATAATATCTATCCTCCGGAGCTGCCGCAACCCGTTTCTTCAAATACACTTCACGACCAAAGGCTGGTTTGCCTTTATAAAGTATTTTCTTTTGTTGGGGGGCAATTGGCCGCATTACGGGATCTATGGACAAGTCTGTGTCGGGCCGTTCCAGTTTAGGATCAATTTTAGGATCACCAAGACCAACATCGACGATAGAATGCCCCTTTTTCAAATGAGCCACACCTTTTACTATGGACACATCGCTGATAGGTATTAGTCGTCTGTTTCTCGCATTAGATGTATTATCTCTAGTTGTGGTAGGCATGCCTGACTCCATGTTTGTTTTAATAACATCTAATTGACTATACCCTTTCTCTTCGCGTTGTAGGCTGGCAGCTTGATTTAACTTTTCCCTATGAAGATTGTTCCACTTCATACGCAGTCTCGCAGTTTTTTCATAATTTTCGACAAGGAACTTTATTATGTCCGGATTAGTTATGTCCATAACAGGCATTGTGTATATTTATTATAAAAAATAAAAATAAAGTAGAAAAAAAGCAAAAATGCAGCGTCCTATTGAAATTTCTAAAACTTCAAAATATTTGTTTTTTTTTTTTTGTTTCTGAACTGTCATGTTTATCAAAGACAAATACACATTCTGTTGCAATAAGTATTTATTCTTTTCGCGCCGGTTTTTCAATGGGCATGTAGGATATACGAGTACAAGTTCTTTCATAGTCTACAAGGAATTTTCCATACTGCGGTTAGAACTCAAGAGACACATTGAGTCAGCATACAATGCCTACATAGCAGCTGTTGAAAATGGCATTAAGAAAAATCCAAAAAAAATTTGGAATCATATTAGTAGCCTTCGAAGTAAGGGTGGCTTTGAGCCCACTGTGACCTATAAAGGCTGTAGTTTCTCCAGCAGTGAAGCTGCAGATGCCTTTGCAAATTATTTTGCTAGTGTGTTTCTACACAATAGTCCCATATTAGATTTCAACAATATATCTAGTACTCCCTTGTCATGCGATGGACATATCAACATAAGCTTTTTTACCCTATCACAAGTAGAATCAGGAATAAATAAATTAAAACCACTTAGTTCTGTGGGTCCAGATAAAGTCCCATCTTACATCTTAAAAGGATGCAAGGAGATTGTTGCTCCTGTGCTTTCCTATATTTTTAACTTGGCATTAGAAACCGGAATATACCCTGAACAGTGGAAGATATCGAAAGTCACTCCGATACCTAAAACAAGCAATAAGACCTTGGTTGAAGAGTATCGTCCTATCGCAGTACTATCATGCGCTGCAAAACTTTTTGAGAATATCGCTCACAAAGAAATATACGCGCAGGTAAATACGCGGCTTTGTGAGGAGCAGCATGGCTTCCGACCGGGTCGATCAGTAGAGACTAACTTGTTATCCCTCGTTGACTATATATCTCATAACATGGATAAAGGTCAACAAGTAGATGTGCTATATTTAGATTTTAAAAAGGCGTTCGATACAGTGGATAACGATATTCTATTAAATAAATTATACAGCATGGGTTTTACCCCTAAACTTCAAAAATTTTTTGCGGATTACCTTTCAAATAGGAAACAGTATGTTAGCCATGGAACCTTTATTTCGAAGTCATATCATACGCGTTCAGGTGTAAGCCAGGGTTCAGTTTTAGGCCCCCTTCTTTTTCTCATTATGGTTAAAGATCTCGTCAAAGTAGTAAAGTATGCCAAATGCCTCCTATATGCTGACGATTTAAAATTAGTTCAAGTAATTGTATCTCCTAAATGAAGTGAAATGTCAAAACGGGTATTTTTGGGAATGATTTATTAAGGTGTATTCTACAAAGATAAAAAATAAAATAGGCATGTCCGCAACTAAGCCAAAATAACACACTGTGCAAGAGCATAAGGGTGAAAAGTGGTCGACCGCCATTGTCCGCGGCTGTACATTCTAACTTAGTCAGACTTCGTCTTAATTATACATTAGGTTATCCTAAACTGTACAATTGCTCACTGCTATAATGTTCTTTCACTATAGGATAGTTTTATATGATTCGACATAACGATTATATTACCGATCAGAATATCTCAACCGGTTGCTCTTTCATTAAATGTACTTTCGGGTAACGGGAAATGAACAGGAGTGCCGTCACCTAATCTATTGGCCATTGAATTAATGACATCTGCACTGGCCTCCCGCAAGTCATACGCCCAGCCTATCCTTTCGAAGAACCTTATGAAAGTAGTGGCGAAGTTCAGAACATCGAAATGTTCAGCTGCTTTGTAGTCGAAGGGAAACGCATGGTGGTAGTTGTGCCAGCCTTCACCGAGTGTGCACGTAGCCACGAAGCGATTCTCCGCTGGTATTATATTTCTGTGAAAAAAATAAATTACATATCTCATGAAAATAAACAATAAGTACTACGAAAGCAAACAAGCGCGACACTTTAGCAGATAGGAACTTAACTAAGCCTGAAAGATACTCAATACCCAATTCTTTATTGCATTCCATATGTGTTACATAGATGGTATAACAAAGTAAAATATCAATAGAGAGAGTAGATATTGGAAGTTTGTTATTAATTATAAAGGAAAATGAGTAACAATATCATGGTTAGAAATAGACGTTGTTTCTGAAGACACGAGTTTAATTAATTATACAAAATCAACGCTGTTAGTATAATGAGCAAACATGTACATAATTATAAATGCTTACTTGTTGTAAGGTCTGTAACCATAAGCGTGCGCGAGGCTATTGACAGTAAGTTCACTGTGGAACATGCCAAGGAACCTGATGAAGCATTGCCACGCAACCGCGCACTTCCAGTCTTCATTCCAAAGCAGAATACCGATCATTGTTGGTAGAATGTAGCAAAAGATCAGTTTGAGCGACGTGAAGTTTCTGTAAAAGACATATAATTAGTCGCATCAGCAAAGCAAGTGGCCATTTATGACTCACAGAAAGACTTAAGAAGATAAACAAACAGGTAATAATTGTTAACAAAATATTATTATTTTGATGGCTCCAAAAATTTTCAGAAGAGTGGATCATAAATTCATAATAGAGGACCTAATTTTGTTTGTGAAACAAATGTCGGATATTCCAGTTGATTATAAACTTTTCATCGGTTTGTTAACTCTGCGGTTATATTTCAATTTAAAGTGAAAATGAAATCGACTGCCACTGAAATGGGGTTTAATAAAATAATTGAATTTCATGTCTAAGGCCGCAAATTCGGAGGGGAGTTTCTAGCAGCGTGCAGCGGGACGTTACATGGGCAGTTTCATCAAACACCCCGCTACACATTGTATGAAACGCTGATCCGAATTTGCGGCCTAATTGTTGTGTTGACAATAAACCTAAACTTAATAGAAATGAACGATCCAACGGTCGGTGATCGTTTAGCAGAGGATTTCTTAACTGAATTGATTGATTGGTGATAGCTGTAATTTTTTTACAAAAGCAGACAACAATATGGTACCTACTGTTCTTCCTTTGTTAACTGTATTTTATTTCATGAAGCGATGTGTGCTTTACTGTTTGTGCGTTACTAAGTGTACAAACACGTTGTGATTGTACCTATACATAAGCGCAGGAGCTCTAGGCGAGATAATGGCGAAGTCGGAAGTGTGTGTGTGTGTGCGCGCGTGTGTGTGTTATGTGCTGACGCTACTCGTCTTCACGCACACATTCACAGCGTATTTGTACACTAGGTTACCACATGTAAAGCGCGCGTCGCTTCGTGAGATATGAATACTGACCTAGTCGTCTTTTGCAATCTACGGGTTGGGAATGGGTGGGAGTCCATGGGTGGGTGTCGTAGCCATGCCAAAAACGAAAGCTGCTAGGGACAACTAACCTTTCATAAAACTGAATAACTTTATCGTTCTCAATATCGCTCATGTCCATCTGTTTCCCGCGGAGGATGACTTCGCTGTTCTTCTTCATCATCAGCCAGCCGATGTGGGAGAAGAACAGGCCTCGGTTCGCGTTATGAGGGTCTGCATCGGTGTCGCTGTATTTGTGGTGGACGCGGTGATCGCGGACCCAGTGGAGGAGAGAATTCTGCCAAAAAATAACACGTCATAATAAGAAGCTCAGTAGGACCTACATCATAACAAGCATATTATGTTATTAAAAAAAGGAGAGAGCGAAGATTACATGGCAGTGGCCAGAAAAAAAAAACCCGTTGTAAGACTTTTTACCTTGCAAAAATCTTAAAATAAGTAGTTTGACCATTTAAAATTCTAAAACAGGCAAATTCGCCTGGCATTTGGAATTTACCTGTTTTAGAATCAATTTTAACTGGTCAATTTAGTGTATTTAGGTACAGAAAAAATATATTTCATATACACATACTTTTTAGGGAAATTAAAGGTTCTATTTGCAATAAATTGTAATGTGCTTGATGAAAAAAAATACGAAATAGGGTCGATTTCAAAACCATATTTTTCGTTTCATTTCCTAATTACAGCACAAAATAATAATACGAAAATTGCTTGTACCATATGATAATCGTATTTTAGAGGGAATTTAACGAAATGAAACTGAAACTAGAAGCCAACTTCAAAACATCCCTTATAGAGTTTCTTATAAAATGCAAAATGTGCAAAGTTAAACCAGTTCTAATAAAATTGTAAAAATCTTCAGACAACCTACTTCAAACCATGGGACATCAGTTCTTATAAACAGACTAGCACGCCGTGCTTCTACTCTCGATTATTTCCATAGGTTTGTATTAAAATATTTTCTCGCAACGTATTAAGCATTTCTCAGTGTTCCATCGGGTGGATCTGAGGTAGCTTAGCTTACGTTGTGTGCTTCTTTACAACTCGTAAGACTGCGAAAATATAAATTCTTAAGCCAACGAAAATGTTTTAATTAAGGTTTGTTTACCTGCCCCGCACTAGAGAAACATAAAAGTAGGAATAGTTTGAGAGGTAGCGTTGCTTTGTAAGATTTGTGAGTCCACAGACGGTGTGCGCCCCCAGTTATTCCGAATCCAGATGCCACGTACATAATCAACGCTGCAAACATAATTAGTTGTTTAATTAAATTGCTAGAAAGTTAATTGAAATGCATATTGAAAGTGATATAAAGTTTTAGGGTACGACTTCATTATGAAACTTGTTTTTTTCCATATTAGAAGTACCTATAATAAGCTTTGAAGATGTATTGAGATAAAAATGATTTCTTTTTTCTTATGTTTCTTGCGTGTGGGCGCTTGTAATAGGGTTTTATTATCTACAAAGTACTTATAAAGTACTTAAATTTAATTGGTATTCCTAGAATGAATATCACTATTAAATGTAGTAATATAATAGAAAAAAAAAAGAATAAAAATGAAAATTTAGTGCTCCAATAACTATGATTTAAGAAAGGCTTTTGTGTGATAAAATGGGAAATCTTTCTTAGATCTTTCTAAATAGCTTTTTTGTAAGGCAGGGTTGTAAAATACGAGTAGCTTAAGGTCAAGAAGTGGGCATTAGGTTCAGTGACACATCATTAGGTACTTACCAAATACAAGGGATTGCCATTTCACAGGAAAAGCGTAGTGATAGCACCAATACACAGCAAGCACATGATACAGAGAAATAAATATAAAACTAGTCCACTTTATCTCATTTTTAAATCCTAGTTTTTTCTCGAAATCCTCAACTATTTCACTTAAAGTTATGCCGCGTTTAATTTTGTTGGTTTCCATACTTTTTTTTTACTGGTATCTGTGACCGTCGGATACCCGCCGACGTTTGACTATAAATGTTATGTATGAAGCAGCTTAAATAAACTTTAATGATAGACTGTTTTGCAATATAAAATGTATATTAAGTATTCGGAACATTAGGTAAATAGTCTGCGCCTACCACCTATTTATTTACATGCGGCCGATGTATACAATTTAATTTAGGATTCAGTGTAGGTACCCACAGTTACCTAATTTGATTAGGTATTGCAATTAGGTTTGCTAAAATTAAATAATGACTGTTTATGAGACCTTTGTTAATAGTGTTCGTTTGGTTCTTGTGTGCGTGCCTTTTTGTGAACTAAAACCACAGATTAGAAAACTCAAGAAGGTATATTTATTTATTTGTTCCTTACATAAATTTTACCTAGTCCAGAGTTCCAGACTGCACTCTAATTGCGTAACAATCAATCTCTTTCAATCACAATCTGAATGATTTTGAAGGACATTGCTGATCCATTACTTCATATGTTCGAAAAATTTGTCTGCTCAATAACGTAAATAAAGCAATGAATGTTGATGAACTGTCAAAATAAAAGCCATTGTTACTGTTAGTGTGTTACGCAATTACTCCGCGGGTTTATACTGCTAGGAGGTACGTTGTAGCACGAAAATACGCGTAGGTAAAAAACGTATTTGAACTAATAACGGTTTTTCATTGTAAAAATTGAAAATTGCGAACAGAACCCATGAAGTTCCGCCGAACTAAACTTAACAAGCATGTGGAACTAATTAACATTCAATCGTTCATTGTGTTCCGACTGTTCCTATTAACAAATGTAGCTCTTCTAAATGTAAATATATCTGGTGTTAGTAAGTATTCAGGTTAATCATTATACGTTTGTTTGATTTCGTAATCGTATATAATTATGTTATTTGATGTCAAAGACTTGTAGATATAAATAGCCATATAATATTCAGATGGACCGACGGCCTTAAGAAGGTGGCTGGGACAGATTGGATTCGGAAGGCGGAAGACAGGGTATTGTGGCGCAGTCTGGGAGAGGCCTATGCCCAGCAATGGACTGCGATAGGCTGAGTTGATTGATTGATTGAATATTCAGATCGCCATATTGCATCTTCTGAATTTGCTTTATGATGATTTTTTTAATTATGTAGAAGAAGAACAGTAACATATATATATATTTTTTTGGGAGATTTAGGGTGGTATGTAGGTAAAAGTAGGTAATCATTCCTAGTTTCCGTCTCCAATAATACATAAAAAATAATAATCTTGCACTTTATAATAGAGTTCGGTACGCCGCGCGCTGTGCCCGACGCTAGGCACCGATATATTTCTCTTAACACTTTTTTCACTTGAAAGAACTTTCCCGCGATTCCCCAAAGAGTAAGTTACAATAATCTTAGAAAATCTGTATTAATGTTGCGGGTATCGAGTATAAACGCGGTTTCTTAGCGGAATTTATAGCCTCCCGTGGTGTTACTTATTACACTCCCACGTTCAGAAAAGTTTCAAGGTATATTTTCTTTTTTGGCTTTTCTAAATCTTTGTTCTTTGCCAGAGTTTGGATTTTAACACTTTTGTTTTGTCTTATTATTTTCGTTTCGTTTTTTTCAAGAATTTTTCTTTTGTGCACAGAGTTTCTTTGTGCTAAAATGCCTTAATTTCCTGTTCTTATCTGGAATGGAAAAATGGGGTTAGCGGCTGTTCTTTTTCATTCATCAACATCATCTAAGTAAACAAAAACCAACCCATGTTTTTTGTACTCTTAAAGTTGAAAGTTGATGTGACTGTTGTGAGTTGCGATCTTAGAATAGAAAGGAATAGAATAAAATACTTTTTATTACGTACACCATAATTAATATTACAGATATAAAAGAAATTTTACAAGGGATGACACAATGGGCGGTCTTTTCGCTAAAAGCGATCTTTTGGATGGATTAAGGGAGAAAGGATAGACAATTCTGCAGGTAATCTGTGGTGTACCATTTACATATATACATACATGCATAAAACATATACTTATCTATATAAATATAATAATCATAAAATAAGTGCAAAGAACATAAAAATTACGTTTAAGGAGAGAGATAGTGTTTTAATATCATCATTTTAAAAATGGACAAATATTAGACACACCTTATCGATACGGGCAAGACATTCCATAACCGTACTGCTTGCTTGAGTTGTGGTGTATAAATAATTTATACTTACCTACTCATTAACCGTTTCACAACAATTCATAGTAAACTTGCCTTATTTCAATGCCTACTTTGATAAAGTTTTTTTAGGGCCCTGGACAGCATAAACACTGCAAATAAAACTGATGGTGCATTAAAATATTAAATAAAAAATCTCAGCTCCAGTAGTGGGGCCTTTTAATGGGTCCATTATCGGAAAACGTTTCGTCACTTGGGGCTCTTATTTACGCCCTAAATGCCCGAAGATTGTGTATTTGCAGATATTATTTTGTAGACGCCATCGTTATGGCGCGAACAATTTATTTTGAACTCTTCAGTTTTATTGAGAACATTTTCATAATATTTTGGTAAAAATTTTAATATATACTATTCTGGCTTGCTTTTCGCGTCGACCATGTGCTGAGCACATTGGGCAGCCAGCCTCAGTACGAACTAATCCCACGGTCTGACCTAACGCTAGAAGTAAGAGTTATTATTACCCGACTGCGCCAGAAGGAGGGTTATGTTTTTCGAGAGTATGTATGTTTGTATGTATAATTGTTTGCACGCTCTGTAGCCTAAACGGCTTGATCGATTTCAGCTTGAGAGGTGTCGTTAGATTCGTATTTACTGTGAGAGTGACACTGGGTATATCAAAATATAAAAAACAAAATGGCGGATTTGAATTTGAAAATATAATAAAAATGGTATGGATCCCGCCTGCTTCCAACTTTTGTTTAATTTAAAATGGGCTTGTTTTTAGCTTTTCAGATGTTTTTTACTTAAGTATTTTACCGCAGTCGGGTTTTTAAATTTTTTTAATTACTTTTTTTATTAACATTTTTGTTAACTAAACATTTTAGTTAGCAAAGTTTTGTTGAGAAACCTAAGTAAATTACGTAGTACCTACGTAAGTACCTACTAATATTATGTATATGGCCATCAGGATGTTAATTCTATTCACGGTTATATTAAAGGATTTTTTAAATAGAAGGCCATTAGGCACACTTACTTCATTTTTAGGGTTCCGTACCTCAAAAGGAAAACGGAACCCTTATAAGATCACTTAGTTGTCCATCTGTCAAGTCCCTTTTTCTCAGGAACGCGTGGAGTTATCAACTTGAAATTAATATCAAATACTCAGGGCTGCAATCCATTGAAGCAGTGAAAAAATCAACGCAATCAAAAGATACGGGCGTTTATGTTCCGGAATCAAAACCTATAGGGTACTTCCCGTTGTACTAGAATCATGAAATTTGGCAAGAAGCAATGTCATGTAGCACAAGTAAAGGAAAAAATCCGAAAACCGTAAAGTATAGTTACATTACAAAAAACGGGAAAAATATTCGAGACACAATTCCGGTCATAAAAAGGTGTAGGGATGTAAATACATACCTACAAATTTGTACGGAACCCTCGTCGGTGCGCGAGTCCGACTCGCACTTGACGGGTTTTTTTTTACTAGCGTACGCTGTCCCACTCCTGGACGAAGGCCTCCCTCCACTCCTACCATCTTTTGCGAGCCCGCGCGTCCTCCTTCCAGTTCTGACGGAACCTATCCAGCTCGTCCCGCCATCTCCTACGTGGTCTGCCACGACTTCATTTAGCATTTCTTTTTTTTTCTATTTTTAATGGCCGAGTCCAATTTACCGCTATCTCTAATTCAGCATCACTTCATTCTCACCGGCCAGTGTTCATGCATAAACGATCGATCAGTACAATTATCTATCGGTTGCGGTGAGAGAGCCTTTCTGTACACCACTACCTGTAGTTTGCGGTTTTGGGGGACGGCCAAAATGTTTATTAATATAGGCTTGTCCTTTACAAGTATCGGCTGCAAAAGTTGTTGTTGTTTCAAGTCTAATTTAGGTGCTGGAAAAGTTGATGCCTACCTATTTATCATTAAGAAGAACAAGTCTAATCTCATAATCATCATCACCCTACAGCAGTTCACTGCTCGATTCTCGGCAACTCTCATCCAGCTGCTACCAGCCACCTGCGAAGATCGTCGCTCACCTAGCCTTAGGGCGTCCTACTTTACGTTTTCCGATTCGCGGTTTCCACTTAAGAACATGTCTGACCCCAACGGTCATCGGTTTTACGGCTAATATGGCCGGCCCATTCCCATTTCAGCTTGCTTGTTTGTAAGCTATATCGGCAACTTTGGTTCTCTGCCGGAGAACCAAAGTTGCTGAGTCTAGTGTAAAGGCATAATGTTCATGTAAGTTTTTTTGCTGGAAATTAAAAATCTGTAACTTTAAAATGTTTCTTTCGTATGCGACTAGCTATCGAGTTTTTCTAAATGAGTTAATATATATTTTTAGTTTAAATCCGAGTTAAGAAATACATACGTGATAATTATTATAAAATATTTAGTAGGTACCCAACTACCTAAATCATAAAGCTGTATTAAAATCTCAGTACCAAACAACGCAGGTACCCATAAGCTTATTACAGTCCACAGATGAGCGGAGAACAGCAAGTGACGATTTATGTGGCAACCCTGCCCGTCGATAAAGACATAAACATGGTTATGAAGCACCCTTGCTGATAATATTTGCTTGTTATTGTTTCCTATCGCTTTTATGTCCCTAAGGAGCTTTTAGACGTACCTATTCACACCACACACTATTATGTTCTGTTAGTAGTTTTTGTTGACGCAACGTGAATAGCACAGAGTAAAGTATTATTTTTAAACCATGTTTTGACCATAGTTCATGTTAGTTTTTGCAGAATGTAGATAAAGGTAGCTGATAGCGACCATACTGCAACCACATTAAAACCACCGACACTTTGCTTTTCGTACAATTAGAAGTCAACTTATACTGGAAATTAATAAATAGCTTGATATGTCGTGCGTACGTCACTACAAATCACTTCAGACAAAACTAATAATAGTTATTCACGTTCTAATGATTTATGCGAATCAGTAATTTATAACAAAACAATAAAAAATAATCAGGTAAGTAATTAATACAGCGGCAAAACAATTTATTGTGATGCTTCAGTCATTTCTTTTGATTACCCATACTATCCGGATGTTGGATGGTTGTTTTCATCAATAGTCATTTCAATGTTAAAAATAAAAAAGGGAGCTTATTAGCAAGCTTATTAAATCTATATAATAACGAAGTCAAAACTGTATCTACATTAAATATTTCTGAAAACAAGTAATTGCTACGCGGTGTGGGAACGAGTCTGAAGCCGAAAGTATAGTTTTTAGAATTTTTGTCCGTTTGTCTGGATGTATGTTCCGGATTGGCGTAAACACAGCTGAACGGATTTGGATTAAATTTGGCACACATAAATAGTTTGTAACCTGGATTTGCACATAGGGTACCGTTGCCGTGGGATATTTTCCAATATCCACGTAAGCGAAGCCGCGGTGAAAAGCTAGTATAAATTGAATTTGAATATGGACGAGTATTATGAAAAATAATTTATAAGACCTCACTATAATACCGATTTCAACTCAAACCCTAAATAAAACACTCCGTTCAATACCAATAAACAGGTACTCCGTAATTCAATACCATTCATTTTCATTTGTGCTCCACAAATCAAATTAATTTTCGCCATGTTGTTATTATAATTGAGCATTATGTGTTGGTGAAACGAAATTACCTAGCGCCAAATTTGCCTAATAAATGCATAATTATGTAACGTGTTCCATTCACAATTTTCCCGGTCTCGCAGCAAGTAATTATGAAACAGTGCATTAAACTTAATAATCGTCAGATCTACGCTTCAAATAATTAGTTCTGTTGCTGTATTTACATCTCTATTTAAGTGTTTAGAGGGGTCTAGTGTAACTTTAAATGGTATTTGTGATTCATACATCCTCTTTTTGAGACTCAAACTAGTTTTTTTTGGCAAAAATATATTTTATGTACTTAATTTGAAATGAGTCTGAGACTTTCTGACACAGGCCTCCTCTCTGTGAGAGGGAATGGGCCGTAATCCACCGCGGGCCCAGTGCGGATTGGTAGATGTCACATGTCTTCGAATACTGACAACGGCGATGCGGCGATGGAAAAACATTAATAAGTCTGAAATCGTCAACCCGTCTTAAGCAGGCGTGGTGGTGAAACAATAATCAGCCTATTATGTTCCCACTGCTGGGACAGAGGCCTCCTCTCTTCGAGAGGAAGGGGCTGTATTCTATCACGCGGGCCTAGTGCGGGTCGAGAACATGCTGGTTTCCCCACGATGTTTTCCTTCACCGGTTTGAGAGCAGTGGTAATGAAATTATTTACACAAATATGTAACGCGTCTGTCTGGGTTCGAACCTACAACTCGATAAGTCGGGGCCGTTACCACTGGGCCACTGCTAACTAACAAATGTGGGACAATAATAGGCTGGATATCCATATTTATGTAACGATGTTAAAACAATAATACTTCATTTCATTGAACTTTTAAAATAAACTCGAAAATACTACTACTACAATAGGTTTTTCAATAAAGGGAAATATCTTCAAAGACGTAATAGAAAAGGGTGAGTAACCGTGGGATCTTATGTCGACCATTAAAAGTGAACAGTGCAAGTTCGCCCCGAGCATCAAGTTCCAAGTTAACGAAATCGCTGTGCATGTTTGAAACAACACTGAAAGTGGAAAACACAAGTTTCCTTCAGCACTACGAAGAATAACTCCATTTTATTGATTCAAATAAAGACTTGCTTACTCAGAGTTTCATATAAAGTTTGTCCAATACAAATGCGAGCTCAGATCGTAAATGTATCGCTCAGTTAAAGTGGGAAGGTGTTTTTATATTTAGTCATAAAACACACGTGCCTCCCAACCCTAGCATCGTTACTTTTAAAGCACTATGGCTGTAACAAAGACTTTTCAAAGGTCATTGAACCAAACGACCACATTCCATCTAAACGGACCCCATCTCTTTTTTTTAAATACGAACTTTTCGACTGTAAAATTATTTGTACTGTAGTTTGTACTGAACCATGAAGGTCGAAGCCTTTTGTAGAAATTAAAAAGTTTATTTTTATTTTTTGAATGCCTCTGAATTCGGGAGTTTTTGAAACAAACTCCAATTAAAAGTAGAGATTTGAGGTTACACACCAAAATAATTAATCAATGACTGGGTTCAATGTCCCGTGAGTAATTCTCAGTGAGTTTGAAATATCGGAAATTCGGAACTTAGTATTTTTTATCGACGCCGCGACTTATTCGCTCCGATGTCGCGAAATCTCCTAAAGATCGGTAACAATAGAAAAAGTAATTTTGTCTCATTAGTGACAGTCGAGCTCCTACAGAAATTATGAAAAGAAAAAAGTATCGTGTGGTGGTAGAAACTACTTTCGAATTCAGATACCACAACCTACTTATAATATATTGGAAGGGCTTGTGGCCAAGTAATAACAGCCGCACGGGCCGATCGATCAGGTTAAGCTATGCTTGCCGCGGTTGGTCCGTGGATGGGTGGGGAATACTATTCAAGACCCCTCCGAGCCTCGGAAGCACGTTACGTTAAGCCGTTGGTCGTTGGTGAATGTTATTCATGGAACTTTGTCAGCCGTTACGGGTCGTCAGGAGCCCGAAAATCTTTCAGCCAGTCTTACCGAGGGGTATCGTATTACCCACTGAGTTGTGGAGGTCAGATAGGCTGTCGCTCCATGTAAAATACTGGTATTCAGCTGCATCCGGTGAGACTGGAAGCTGACCCCAACATAGTTGGGAAAGGGCTAGGCAGATTGATATATTGAGTATATTGTATGCCCCTGTCTAAACTATTGCGTGCCTTTCTTAAATAGAGATCAATTAAAAGACCAAAACATGTTTACACCACATACTTCTGTGGCTAGGTAAGTCTAGCTTTACTTTGAGGTCACCTTACTTTGTAACAAAACAATTTTAATATGCAGAGTTTAAAAAATAGAAAATGATGTTAATGAAAAAGCCTTTTACGGTCCTCGTTAGCATAATAGGTATATGAAAAATGCCATTTAAAGTTACGGCTGACGCTCTTGAATAATATGAGTTTCATCTTTTTGTTTTTATATACTCGTATCTGAGAATGAAAGAACAATGTACAATGTAAGATAAGGGAAACCTTATGTTACGTAGCGACTCTTAAGCGGCCTAAGGGATTCTAGTTTTAGTGTTTTTCTTTTGTGTCGAGTATTATATACTTTCACGTACATATATATGTAGTTACTTTTTCGTATCTAAGCATAGTTTAGGAATATCCCTGTGGCGGCCATTTTAGCGGATAAATAAAAAAAGTTTTTATGAAATACTGTCCAGAAGGTTCTGTTTATTATTAATAAGTATTATAGATATAAATATATAACGCAGTGTTGTCTCATATATGGCACAACGGTAGGGCCAGCAAGTTTTGCCATCGTTAAAGCTTTATGGCTCCGACAGATGTTTATGAATTATGTCTACCCGAAGTGATTCATAAATTTAATCTTATATTTTTTGTGCAAATGTTAAATTATTGTTCTTAATAAAACCCGAAATTTTGTTTTGTGCCTGGACATTACAAAAGGGAGAATAGGGTTAAACTTGGAACCAACGAGTGCCTGCTTTATCGTTAAATATGAGCAATTGTCGACAGCGGTGCGGATGAATTTTTCGACGCTATATTTTAGTTTCTGTATAGTTTTGTTAAGTTAGGATTTAATTTTGTTATTTTTAGTATTAATTCAATATATAATTAACGTTGAGTTGAAAAAAAATAATTAGAGAATGTTAGATTGCATTTCTAATACCCTACTAGTAAAGTAGTTTGATTTCCTGGATTTGTATACCATCGTTGTATCGGTATTTAACGTTAATTTCTGTTGTAAATCTTGTAACTATCGGTTACTCTAGCTTATTTGAGAGCAGACCGACTATTGATAAAGTTGTGATCGATAAAGTTTAAAGGCAAAAGTTTGGATGGTGTTTAAGGACATGTCCGGATAGTTGTTTGATGCTAGAGTACACGATCCAATAAATGTGGTTGTCCAAGTACGTCTGTAGTTTGAAGTTTACAAGTTTGTGCGTCGTATTTAAATATAAGTTCCTGAACAGAGTTACGTGTATAAAGTAGTTAGAGTTAAAAGCTACCCTCTAAGATGTGTTTTCATCTTTAATTTTAATAGATGTAATTATTTAAAGAAGTGCAGCGTAATTTACTCTGAGCTTTTAAAAGAATTTCCACTCTTAAAAGATAATGAGATTCTTGTAGAACGGCATGTGGCGTGAGATAATGCGACCGCTTAAATATAGTGACGTTATAAAACTAAACTGAACAATGTACAGTCAACATAAGAGATAAATATGCAGGATCGTCGGATATAGTTGAAGTTTAGTAAGAAACTGATGGATGTTCTCGAATAAAATTTAATTTTATTAATAGAAAACAAACAGCTCATTTAACAAATTAAATCTCTTATGTTGACTGTACGTAAAACCGAAGAGAAAAACAAATATAAATTATGCTATCAACATCCTTACATTATGGTTTCATTTACTCTCGCTACACGAATCCAAAATGTACAAAAAACAAGACATTTTCACTTGCAATTGCTCGGAGCACTTCCTGGGCATTCGAGAGCTGTATTAATGTTTTTCACGTAGGGTTTTAGTGGGTTATATTTAGAACGTTTCACTACCGTCTGGCGGACGTGAAAACAGAACAATAAATGACGCTGTCACTTGCAGTCAGCGAGAGCTAACGAATATGAATGGTGCAGCTCTGTGCCCCGGTCAACGGTATGCTAACAACTTTAAAAAATTGACATTATGAAAAGAAATTAAGTAATATATTTCCCTGAAGAGTTTATTAGGGCAAAGCTGACTGGGTAGTGAAACTGGCCGTAAAAATATGGTATCTGGTGTTGGGTTGGATTTTATTGTTATTGGACGCGAAACATGGACGGACATTTGCATGATTTTAGGGCTGAAACGTGATGTTTGGTGATTGGGATTGACAATAATTGTTCTAAATAACAATGATTCTGAATACTCTTGTTATTTATAAAGGACGAATTTGTAAACGAGGGATCCCTTGTAGGTTTCCAGAAATGAGCATTCTTTCAGCCTTTCATGCAAATAAATTATATTATCTATGCGGTTTGAACGCATATATCAGCTTCCTTTATCAAAAGGGGATACGTATTTGGCTTACCTAAACAATTGTTCCAAATAGGGAACAATGTGTTTTTTTTCAACCTGTCATTAAACTTATTTTCCACGACGATTGACATTTAATTTCTAGGGCTGAGATCTTTTATCTATCTTGCACTTTTAGTTTGACAGTTATATAGAGGCTTAAGGAACGGGGTGCAAACTTCACTTATTCTCCATAGAAAAGGGAGGATTCTCCAACCAGACGGATGTCGTGTCTGGTGGGCAACTGTCCGACGATTAATATCGGGACGTTGTGTACATATGCAGGCTAGTTGCACGGTAAACTCTGCTTGCGCGATGCAGGGTTTTTGCGTGACATCAGTATGATGCGTAGTTCGCATGTGGTGGTGTAGATGCCGCCACAGTTGTGTGACAGTGACAAGAATAACACTTAGCCAAAGTACGTTCTAACTAACGTATAAAAATCCTAGGCCTTAGTACCGGGCAATTTAATATTTGATACTGATATATCAAGCCAATATCGAAAGTCTCGTTGAGGTCAGTGGGTCATCTACCTGCGTAGAATAATCAGCTCACAACTAAAGCAGATTAATTTTAATAACTAACTTCTGAGGTCCCAAAACTTTGGAACTAACGGAATTTAATAATTTTACAATCGGCAACATGGTTTTAGTTGTGAATTTAATAAGTATTAAGTTATCTTTGTATTGGGACTTTGGAACTTCAAAGTTATGTCAAAGTCTCTAACTGTTTGAGGGTTCTTCGCCTAAGATCTATCAGAGAAACTAACTAGTAGTTCTAACTAGTAGCTATACCATAGAGATATCCGTGAGCTATACTAATAAAGTATCTAGTAAAGTGATCAAGATTTGAATGTTATAGATTAAAGTCTTTAAGATTATCATCTTAGATTTTGGATAGTTGACTTTAATAGTTTACCGCAGATCAAACACTAACATTTGTATACTTACACTTTAAAAAAATTGCTAACGTTTGAATTTTAACTTTACTTTGACGTTTAACTGTGGCTGTAGGATATTGGTTGTTCTCATTTTAAAATTAGGTGACACGGAATAGAGTGCAGTCCGTTCGCAGTTATTTTACCTCTAACAACACCAACCTAATTGTAACCTTATTGTAACGAGAATAAAGGTCACAGTGATTTTGACAGACTTGTCAGTGGCAGCAACCTTATTAGGCGCGTCGCTCACTGGTAAGTCGAGGCGAGGTCGCGGCAGCGTCTCACAACGGTCATGGCGTGGTCTCTATGTAGAGTCGAGGCGCAGGCGGCTGTGCTTCCATCACACATTCCAATTCATTTAACAGAAGATGAAGACGTACTTGCACTTAATAGATTATCCTAATTATAGGTATTGTTATCATTTTACTGTTAAAACTTGATAAAATAGTAATGTTTTGCATAACCTAAATATTAAGGAATAATGTAGCAAAACATAGAAAATATTTCAAACGGATATCCACCTTTTATGTTGTTGATATTTTGGATGACGGTAAATAGAAACGTCAAAGTTGTTCTGTTCACGACTATAAAAGGGGGAGCTCCCAGTGGCGGGGATCATTCTTGTTCGAGACATCAACCAGAACGGAGCTCCGGCCTACAGTCAGTTGATTAGTACTAGCGACGTTATTATGTGGAATAGATCGACCAGATGTCATGTAAGTTAATTGATATTATTATCTTGATTATTACTGATAACTATGGTTTCTGTAAATGTAATAATATGGCCAATAATGACAATGTTTTAAAGTGTATAATGGAATATACCTAGCTATTGTTATTATGTTGCTATTATTCTGAGTTCTCTTGGACCATCGTCCAAGAGGTATAATTAATTGTTTTTAAAATAATGATAATTTATGGTAATATAAGACATTTATTGATAGATACTTTAATACTGTTTCCATGGAGTTTCTTGTCCTTCTTCTCCATGATGACCTAGATTTGGAACGGACAACTAGTTTTCTGATGAATTACTGACAAGCCTAAATTGAAATAAATGTCTAGCTTGTCTTTCTGTGCTTTATTTCATAAAATGCTTTCCCTACATACCATATCACTGTGATTTGGACAGTGTTGCAGAATCAGAGGTAAAATAACAGTGAAAGGACTGTACCAGGATCAGGCGCCTGAATGACATCGACAGGGGGACGTTGCTGGTTAACATTTGTACAATTGTCACAGAAATTGTATTGAAATTAAAATAGAAGTTGGCGACGTTAGCTTCGTTTTTTGGTACGCATTAAAACAACCTAGTAGGTACCGTTGTAATTTAGGACTGCAACAAGCTGGCCGTTGTTTAGTTATCACTACCTGTATTCCTATCACTTTAATTTAGCATAATCAGCCTATAATGTTCCCACAGCTGGGACACAGGCCTCCTCTCGGTGAGAGGGAATGGGCCGTAATCCACCACGCGGGCCCAGTGCGGGTTAGTAGATGTCACATGTCGTCGAGTTTTTGCTTCTAAAACATGCGGTTTCCTCATGATGTTTTCCTTCACCGTTTTGAGAGCATTGGTAATTAAAGAATTTAAATAAAGTAAAGCGCCAGTCTGGGTTCGAATTTACGACCTACAACTCGTAACTTAAACACACAATTTAATTTAAATATCCATAATATTGCCGTTTTTTAACATCACAGGCAAAATAATGACACCCTGTAAACAATTTGAGTGTAAGTTCATAAATCTGTATTATCATGAACCGTTCCAGCCGTACTGATGTAATGCACGGAATTAGGATTTATTCTGACCATTACTCATTGCCGGGCGGCCGGCTCTCGTTTATTATGTATGACCTAGCTGTAGCTAACGAAAGCCTGGATTTTTGTACGTGAATCTACACTTGTGTACGCTAGGTCGTTTTCAGGTCCTATTTTTTACTGTCTGAGATACATCCAGAGGTAGCAATATTAGCTAAAATGAGAGCAGTTGGGCGTTTTATTGTAGGCTCATATTATCGTTTAGAAAATGTAGACTATAACTAGGAGTTAAGGCTCCCGCAGTCAGGCGCGACGCGACAGCGCGATGATGCGATCATACTTGTAGTAGAACAATTTCTATGAAAACTTAATGGAAATTGCTCTACAGTAATCGGGTCGCAATATCGTGTCTCGCCTGTCTGTGGAGCCTTTATTCAATCTATTTAATCTGTCTTATCGGTCTACCAATGAAGTGCTGGTAGTAAAAGCTTTTTTCGGTATAATAGCAAAATGGTGGATACAACTCATAATAGAAAAAGACACCGTCAATATTTTTAGTGACCATATTTGTCTCTGCAACTAAACATTCAAAACTAAGTCTTTATAACATTTCGACTTAGCTTCACTGCTTCCTGCACTGCACGGAGCTTCCTCCCGGGCTCCCGTATTCGTACATTTCCGTAATACCGTCAGCCCATCTCAACAAGCTGACGTCTCCACGTAGTGGCACTACATCAAATCCAAAATACATACGTTACCTAAACTGAATTCAAAAATTCGAATACAGAAGTATAGGGGAACGATTTTGTTGGTTTCTTGAGCTGACCCAAGTACCTATCTACCAATAATTCCTGAATTCATGAATCTCAGTCAGCAGTTAGTCTGACAACTGGTCTAACCTCAGAATATTAGTTTTGCCTTGTATTTGGGTTGTAGAGGTCAGACGGTAGCCGCTCCATGAAAAATAATAACAATGTGTTCTCATAATATTTGTTTAGTTTTATTAGGTGAATTATTTATGATTTTATGTACTTTTATTGTCTCCTTTACTCTTTTACACGCTGTCTACATCTCTCTATCTATCGTCCTATCGCAGGTATGTATGCTGGAAGAGATTGCTTATGAAATAAGCATCACCTTTGTACCTATTTTTCTGTTCTGTTTTTTTCTTGTCTGTTTATATATGTGTGTACATAAATATTAAAATAAATAAATACAATATTGAAATTCAGTCATATCTTGTAGGACTAGAATCTGACTTAAACATAGTTGGATAAAGGATAGGTGGGTGATAATGCTTATATGCTTAATCTAAAAAAACTGAACATTTTAAGTAAAAAGAAAACTTTAACCCGACTACCGAAAAAAATTAAACAAGAAAATATTTTTGTTTGAAATGATTGCCGTGATCTATACTTACGTATTTAAGCTAGTACCTACAGGTCCAGCGGGACGCAACCCACGGTAATAGGCGGAAATGTTTTCTAGTTTCTTCATATCGCATCGTATGCTTTCCATTCTATAATAGGCTTTCTATTCTATTCTACTCTGTAATAAGCTTTCTCTCTTGTGCTATAAATAGGCATATTCAATTCTATGGTAAGATCGGCACTAATTGGCGCTTACGCTAAGAGGTTTAATGTAATTGTTACATTTCAACAATTCATCGAAAGCTATTGAAGCTTAGACAGGTATTTGTCTCCTTTGATTGAAATAGACGCTGGGTGATAGGTCTTTGGCACTGTTACAAGTTGGTCCTTAATGGATGATTAGCGATTGAATATGAATATGTCGTCAATCAATCAGCTTCCGTAATCTCAAATGTTGTAGGATGCTGTGAATTAGATGTATTATCTTTATAGGTATGTACATATTCTTCCGTACGTGTGTCGCTGAAGTCCTCCTAAACGGCTGGACCGATTTGGTGATATTTATTGTTTCTGTTTAAGTAGGTCCCTGGATGGTTTAGATTCATAATTGGACCCGGTAGGTGGCACTGTTCGGGCGTCTGGCAGATCCGCTAGTGGTATATGTTTACATATAATTATGTAAGGCCTACCTCTCTTCTCTTATATCTTGAGTTTTATTTCTACACTAAACAGTTTCACTAAAGTAACTACACCCACAATTCTGTCTTTTTAGAGTAGGTACCACCCTTTACACATAAATTAAACAAACTAGACAAGAAACGTATCTTCCCCATATCACATAATACTTATACACAGCCATTCCTAAGCACCCTTCAGTGATAGTAGGCGAAATCTCTTTGCAATGCAAAGATGAATTGCCATTCAAGCCTCTTCGAATTAATATTCATTCCCATGACGAAGCTATTAAAACCTTTGACATTTTCTGTCGTAATCTGAGTATGTTCGTGATAATATTTGGCTCGTAATTTAATATCTGAGCTGTTTTAATAAATGGGACGTAATTAATTTTGTTTTAATTTTGGGAGGACGAGAAAAGGAACAGCCGATCCATTCTGTAAAAATCTCGTAGTGAAAACTATACAGGGTCCATATTGATCTTTTACTTTGTCATGCCTTCTATGTAATATATATGGAATGCAATAAATAATTGAGTATTGTGTATAACTTACGTGAAATGAGCTTGAAAAGAGCTGTCATTCCATTGAAATGAAATTGTTTATTCTGTAAATAGAATATCGGAATCACTTTTACACGTCATATATTATTATAAAAAAAAAGCTAGATGAGGTCGGCGTTTCCTATTTGACTACTCTGATTATAAAGGTCGAAACAAACTCAGAGGTCACAGTCTCTTTTAAAGTCCAGACATAATCTTGGTCAGATCAGACACGTGAAGAGCATGTAGATTGATGTCTGAAATGGTCTTTTGAGGAAAGTAAAGATTAGAGTGGACCCAACTGATCCTAGTGATTGACACTATATTGGCAGCTTACTTCACCTAAGTTTTCATGTTGATATTTTTACAGAATAGCACTGGTGCGGAGCGAGTGAGGAGAAAAAGAAACTAGGAAAAGTATTAAGTTTCTAGAGAAAGCAAAATCCTTGCTGCACCGTCTACGAAGCAGCAGCAGTGGCATTCTAAATTCTATGGCTACCCGTTTTGACGGTCCTTTCAAAAATTAATGGGTAAGGACAGCCTTAGACCTCGGTTAGATATTAGCGTACAGTACTAACATAAATTAGGTATAATTTGTTACATTAATATTTCATGATTTTTTGATTAATGATGTAACCTATATGGAATTTCTCTGAAATATAATTATTAAAAGGAGATCATTCAATTCGTACCCAAAAAAAGTGCCGGCCAGAAAAAAGAAGTGCTGTTTTTTTATAACAGCGAAAGTCTGCAATTAAACCCCTGGCTGCTATTTGAGATTGAAAATGCCAAAAATAATATTTTTATAATAAGTATTTCAAGCATAACATTAAAAAATACCAACTTTTAATTGAATATAACATCCCGAATATATTTTAAATATTACAAAATAGATCTATAATAATTAACCCCCTGGCTGCTATTTGAGTTTGAAACTACCAAAAATCATATTTTTGTCAACAATTTTTAATTCATCATCTGCCTAGCCTTTTCCCAACTATGTTGAGGTCGGCTTCCAGTCTAACCGGATGCAGCTGAATACTAGTATTTTACATGGAGCGACTGTCTATCTGACCTCCACAACCCAGTTACTGGTTACCCCTTGGTAAGACTGTTTGTCAGATTTTCGGGCTTTTGACGACCCGTAACGACTGTCAAAGATCCACGAATGACAGCCGGGATCAACGGCTTAACGTGCTTTCCGAGACACGGAGAGGTCTTGGTTTGTAAAGATGGTCACCCATCCACGGACCAACCGCGGCAAGCGTAGCTTAACCTGATCGATCAACCCGTGCGGCTGACATTACTTAGCCACAAGCCCCTATTGGGTATAAAAAGTTCGACACTTGAATGATGTCCTTTTATTTCACAGTGGGTTTAAAAAATATACACGTGTCCGTTTGTGGATTATGAAATTAGTCGGCTATTATAATGTCAATAGTATGAAGATTCACTCACTTGTTCTTTTTGTGTTTGTGTTCTTTGTCTGCGTCACGTTTACCGCAAGTGAATGCATTTTCTTTCATTCTTTTCTTACATAAAGATTAAACGATTATCGCTAGTTTATGATGCCTTGAACTATATCACTTCATTATATATTCTCTACACGTTATGAACAAAGAAAATTACAGATATCAAGAGTAAATACAATCAAAGAAACTCCCAAGAAAATAGTTTCATTTGATATTGATAGGAACCTTGACTTAGAGCAAGTTGGCGCAGTTCAACGTCCCGGTTATATGCTTCCATCAGTTTTGTTTAATGTATGTTTTGTCATTCATCCTTTAGCGAAAACATCTGAACAATAAATAAACATGAAAGTACCTACCTATGTTTCCCGGATGTTCATCTAGAGCTCGAGATCAATGTTAAGGTTAAGGGTCATCTTTATATTACTTGATCTCTGCCTGTATAAGTGAGTTACAAATACAGGGATTTTCGTCACTAATCAGAAAGTTAAAGATACGGAAGCTAAAAGAAAAAGTAAAGAAAAGTTGAAGACGACAGTGTGGATATCCAGAAGGTTTTCTAAAAAAATGTGTCGCCCTCGACGCAAAGAACTAATCCATTTAATAGGAAGTTTTATGTCCCGGGGGTTCAAGAACAAAAGTTTGAGTCACTTCGATTACACTTGGTTGGTGTCCGCAGGGAGTAGTCGCAGAGTTCATATGCTACCTCCCACAGTGATTTTTCATGCAAACAATTTTACGCTATTCTCGACACCGTTCGAAATTCACGTCATGTAAGATAACGTTCATATTACTTCGATCATCCATTCATCATTTTCTTATCGCTCAAGAGAGCATATATCGTGATCTTTATGATTTCGAGAATTTTCGCGAACATTCTACTTCGCTTATGTTCACGTACGTACGTACGTAGATTCGATATGTTTTACGTGTTTCCTCTTCCTAGTCGATTTCCATGTACCTACTGTTTATCGTTCCTATGGGAGCCATAAACTTGCGGATCGAAGAGTGTATGTCACTCAATACACTTTGATTGAAAAGTAGGCCTCTATAAATAAAAGATGTACGAAGGTGGATTCTCATATATTGAGGGAATGACGTCATCAAAAACGCTAAAGTTTCCTGCAAAACCCGTGCCGTGAGTAAGTGAGAATTTGTGTTGAGTTCATTTATTAGTAGAACGTTCCGATTTGATGGGCACTCTAAGTGTGCCTACACGCAAGCGGCAGTCGTCGACGCCCGCACTCGTCGGCAGCTGCAGTTAGCTCTGCCGTTGGTAATAGGAACTAGGTAATAGGAACAAAATGCCCTAAAAAAGAACCCCGTACAAATAGATGAATCCTTTTTCTAATTCCTTCAAAACAAGGGTGTAAGTTTCCAACCTAAAAATTAAAAGAGTTAACGCGTTCCCTGCTATCAATTCCAAGTATACGTGTAGCAGCTTTCCAAGTCCAAATTGCGGTCAGCGTTACAGACACAAAGGCGGTACACCGAACAGTTTTGTGAAACTTTATAGTACCTTTGTAAGGCTCGGGCTGAACTTCTTACAAACATTGGCTTCGGGCCAGCCCGAAACTTACCTTACTTAGTCCGCTATGCACGTCTAAGCACTTTTCAGCGAAACCATTTCGGTTCTTATTCTCACGAAGTTTTACTTCACCGTTTTGATAGCAGTGGTGATGAAATAATTTACACAAAGGCAATAATTTACATAAAAGCATTGAGTGTCATAAAAAGCAGAAGATATCATCATGAGTACATAACAAAGAAAGAAAGAAAGAATACATTTATTTAACAGTACAAAGGTTATATGATCCGACAAGCAGCTTTTCTTTTGTAGGGACGACTAATGACACGTGAAATTTGAGAAAGAGGAACAGCACCCTAATTGCGTAACACATTTTCAATTGAATCATTACAATCCGAATGATTTTGAAAGATATTACTAATCCATTGCTTCATATGCTTGAAAAATTTGTCGGCTGACCAACGTAAATAACGCAATGAATGTTGTTGAACTGTCGAAATGAAAGCTATTGCTACTGTTAGTGTGTCACGCAATTTCCCCGCAGTTTTATACTTGGCGAAAACGTTCCGTATCTCTCTATATTATAACGGAACCGAGCATTCCGCACATTGCAGCATTGCCGATGGTTTTATAATTATTTTTGGGTATTTTATATTCGAGGAAGCATTACATAATGCATTAAAACTTTAATCAGGGATTTAAAGTTGAATATTAATGTTCATTTCAGTCATAGCCGTGGCTTCCTTTGTGTTCTTTCTGCAATAAATTGCGTTCTTTTTTCATCATAATGTTTTTATGTAGTTTAAACGGGTACGTATCAAAATCCCGAATTTTAAAAGACCGAATTTTAAAATACCGATGGACGAAATCCCGAAAATTGAAACGCCGAATGGTTGTTTGGTCGAAAGTTTAAAATCCCGAAAGTTCATTTGCCTGAAAGTTTAAAATCCCGAAGTTTAAAAACCCGAAGTTCAAAATCCCGAAATTGTCACCGTTTCCGAGAAAAACTATTTTTGTAAACCTAACCTCAAAACACTTAAAAGTTGCCTAATTTTATTTTAATAATTAATCTTCTCTAACTAGTTCGGTTCCAGGTAGCCTACTAAAAATAATATCTTTTTTTCTATTAGCGCAAGTCGTTTCTGGTGCCCATATTTTGTGTAAAAGTAATTTTTTTTCTATATAATCCTGTCGTTTCTGGCGTAGGGGTCACAGTTTTAACCTAACCTAACCTAACAATTTTTTTTAAAAATAATTAACCTAATCTTTCGTCTATTCGGGATTTCGTCCATTCGGGATTTCGTCCTTTCGAGCATTTGAACATCGGTATTTTGTGTTTCGATATAACGACTATCGGCATTTAAAACTTTCGGTATTTTGAATTTCGGTGTTTTGGACGTCGGTATTTCAATCATAGGTATTATGAACTTTCGGGATTTTGATACGTACCCAGTTTAAACATTTATAAGAGCAGTGGTGGGTCAGTGGTAACGGCCGCGACTTACAATTTGTAGGTCGTAGGTTCGAACCTTGACAGGCGCTTGACTTTGTGTAAATTATTTCATGGCTCTCAAAACGATGAAGGAACCAACATCGTGAGGGAACCGACATGTCCTCAATCCAAAAATTTGAAGACGTGACTAACCCGCGCTGACTTCTACCACTCCCACTTACCGAGAGGAGGCCCGTGTCCCAGCAGTGGGAACATTATATGCTGATTATGATGATGATGACATTTATAGAAAGTATGCAAGATACTTAATTTATTTTGATAAACCATACCAATAGTCACATACATGGAGGTTAAAGTATTCATTCTTTTTATTTCATACACCACCTACTCATACAGACTGATGTAACACAATCTTCATACCTAAATATGTATTTTTAATCAATGAAAAATTAATCTTCTCCTTAGAAAAATGAAGTCAATTGATTGCAACCCAGCCAAGTCAATTGGGGATTATTTATGATAATCGAGTTTTGTATTCAATTTCCGTTCCATTACGAACAATAATCCATGAATTATGGCTAATAGAAACTCATCCCTTTCTTGTTGACTCGAGTTATAACAAACTTAGTTCGATTGTGTATCATTTTGTTGTTGTCATTTTAAAAGAGTAAACATTTTACATAAACTGGATTGTATTTATAAATTCATATTTATATGATTTCCTTTTAAAAATAATTTCCTCATCCATTACTTTAACATCAAAGAGCAAAATTCTATTTATTTCCACAGCAACTGTGTCATATTTCTGCAATTTAACTTGAATCTTGAAATTATTATCGAAAACAGAACTCAGAGACTTGTTTCCTGTCTCATATTTCAACAAATAACGACCATCAGATTATTAAAATACTGTTGCAAACACAGCCAAGTCTTGATATCCCAATGTGCATTGTCGGTCTCCTGTAGCCACTCACTACATGCACATCTATATTAAAGACATTACCTTTGTATCTGAATTGGCAAGCTGGTATTATGGGACGTCGGTGATTGCGCCCGAGGCTTTCGATGCCGCCATGCTGAGTAAGGGGCGTGTCGTCTATTCGAATGGTCCATTTCAGTCGGTCCTATCTTGCATTGTCCATACATGTTCCAATGCATTCAAATAAGGAATAAGTTCTGTCTTTGTTTTGCTTTCAACAAAGATTTTATTTTACTCCGTTGTATGTAGATTTTGGTCTTGTAAAAATACCTGAAGAAGTGGTTTAAAAATATTTCATTACCTGTCTTTATTACCCTTTCGTTATTATGTAGTTTCAGTGTCCATGTCTACATGAAACATCAATTTGTTCCTTTCTGTACTGTGTGCCAGCCAAGCTTACCCGAAACTGTCAAATTTTCCCAATCAGTTTTGAACCTTATATTTTAGTAGTAAAGTTGAAAATATATTCAAGAAATTTGACAGATTGTAGTAGCTTGATGTGTCTTGATCTGTACCTTAACACATTGAAGGACACTGAACGAGATTCAATAGAAGTGTTATTGTTATTATGTCGAGGGGCGTTAGGTGTCCCGCAAAGTGTTAAACGACTTTTCAAAACAATTCCATATCAATAATTTCCCTTCCAAAACACAAAATGAAAGCGCGGTTTCGTTTAAAACGTTGATAGATTACAGGCTGGCTGTTGACGTCACGCGGCGTCCAAATGAATAAATCTCTCAACATGTAGCATCAGCAGTGGGTGACAACTGGCCGAGTGCGTTTGGCACGAATGTTAGATGACCCTGTACGTCGATATGTCGCTCAGTAATATAATAGCATGGCTGAATGGGTCGCTGGCTGTGTTTTAGTGGTCGCTAATCGTATTATGTTTGGCTGTTGGCTTTGATTTAGATTAATATGTGACAAAAAAAGCACAATTTTAATGGAATAAAGGTCGCTTGTTGTGGTAAAATTGTAGTATATAGCAGGACATCAAGCCAGTGACTAGGTACTAAACTTTGATTTGTTTGATATATACACTGCATTCTACTGTATTATCAACATACAAGCTATGCTTTGTAAATGTTTGGACATCTATTACATTTTCATTTAGGTACAGTCAGTTATAGCAATTAGCTGACCCACCTTTGCATAAATGGTTGAGATTTTTTAGAATACGAATCGATAGAATTTTATAATTCTTTTATATTTTATTTATTTCAGCAAAGTAAATAAAATATACGTGTCTAATATGACCCATAGAAGAAGATAAATTAATTACGAGTCGTAATTCATGTCCATAACGAAGAACTTGACCACAGAAGGGTATGAAATTGCCATGATATTTTGCTAAATAATGTTATTTTCTAAAAGTAAAAAAGAAAGAATTTCTTAAAATTACACCTTTGACTGCTGAAGACTCAGCAGTCAAAGTCAGTCGCGTGGATGTCGGAAAACAATAATGTGTCTCTTTACTAAGTCTTTGTCTAAAATAAAAATAGCCTATGTTACTCCTTGTAACATCAGCTCCTTATAGCATCTAATTGCAAAAAGTAATAAATAATTTTTTTTTTCTTTTGTTTGTGCAGAATAAACAATTTTTCTATCTTTCTTTCTTCCTTTGATCTGTCAGTGAAAGTCCCGTCAAAATCGTTCCAGCCCTTTCGGAGATTAGCCGGAACAATCAGACAATTAAAAAAATAGTATAGTTGTTTTATGTTCCGTATATACTTTCATATAAAAAAGCTGTTATATTGACATTACAAACAGATGAAACAGACACTTCAATTTTATTTATTTGCAGATTGGATTGTGTATTGACACATCTTATAATATTTTCTTATAATCATATACCTATTACTATCATGGCTCACGGAACTGAAACGAGAAAATAATCGGATTCTCAGAAACCAAGCGCGTTGACTAACGAAAATATTTACTTTTCTTGGACATGTGTCTAAGAAAAGTAAAGAGAAGAGGCCTCTGTCCCAGCAGTGGGAACAATATTGGCTGATTATGATGGACATGTGTCAGTGATGATTTTCTGCCTTCCTGCTCAAAGATTTGGCAACTCAAATAGGGATCTAGTACCATCAGTCAGAACCTACCTTTACATGTTGTGCATAGAAACCTCAATTGTTGAATGCACACACTTCCAGTTTCGTATAGAAATATAGGGACTCGCCTTCACGTTAACTATTCAAATATATACCTAGTATTCATACGTACGTTACGTTAAAATTGCACGGGCAGTGTCCATTGCGGGCTGAGCCAAGGGACCTGTGTACAAGCGACCTGTGCACAAGTTAGGGACATAGGGGACTTGCATTGACTGCCTTTGAAGTATGTCTCTAATTGCTCGTCTGTTATCGAGTGACTGCTTCTGACGGTTGGTTTCTAATCCCTTGCATATTTACTTCGTTGAAGTTTAATGACGTTTCATCCGCAATTTGTTAGCAATGGAAATTTTACTGTGTCTATTGTATTGTGGTGGTCGGGAAATGATATCTTCACCTACATACCTATTTGTTTTCAGTAACATTATAGAGATAAAGGAACAGGGTGTATAGTTCACTTATCCTCCATAGAAAAGGGAGGATCCTCCGACCAGACGGGTGTTGTGTCTGTTGGGCCATGCCCTACGATTGATGTCGGGACGTTGTACAGGATGGGCAACTTTGAGGTATACAACTTTTTTTGCCGCCATTTTGTTTTGGCGGCAAATATGACAGTTCATCATCGTCTGCCTAGTCTTTTCCCAACTATGTTGGGGTCGGTTTCCAGTCTAACCAGATGCAGCTGAATACCAGTATTTTACATGGAGCGACAGCCTATCTGACCTCCACAACCCAGTGAATATGACAGTTGTTTCATGAAAATTATTTTGTGTAGATACGGCTTTGTTATGAAGCGTTTTACTCAAGCCAATCCTGTATTGCGGAAACTAAGAAAATTGCTTCCAATTTTTTGTAGAAATCACTTACCATCGCTGCTAACAATAGCTCGTTTATTGAATAAATTTGAGCAGCATGGCATTGTAAGGGTGCGTCCACATCTGGCGAATGTGCAGCTCGCGAGCCGTTTGCGAGCTGCCCGCGAGCTGTGCGCGTGCATTTTTGTTCGTGCGCCGCTCCTGCGCCGCCCGCGCGCATTTCGCGCGGGACCTAAGCGCCGTACGCGATCAGCGCGCGAACTGCGCCAGTAAACGGAACTGTAAGTGCTAGAATTGAGTGCGCTGCGCGCAGTGCGCACGCCTTTATACGAGCCTTGCACGAGTTGCGCTAAAGAGGCGCACCAAACCATTGCCGCGACTGCACGCGCGCAGCTCGCAAATGGCTCGCGAGCTGCACATTCGCGGCACATTCGCCAGATGTGGACGCACCCTAACAGATAAAGCAGTTCCTCGTCGTGTCAGAGGGGCTCGTACGGAGCCGAATATTGAAATTGTTCGTCAAAGTGTAGCTGAAGAACCCACATTGTCTACCAGGTGAAGTTCTCAACAACTCGAAATTAAGAGGACTTCTCTACGGACAATTCTGAAGAGTCCTTGGTTTGTTTCCATATAAGGTTCAGATCAGTCAAGAACTGAGAGAGAGAGAGAGATACTGGATGGCGCCGTGGTTTCTGTAGTGTTATGCTAACCAAGCTGGAAAGAGACCCAGATTTTCATCATAAAATCATTATGAGTGACGAAGCTCATTTCGACCTCAGTGGATTTGTTAATAAACAAAATCCTCGTTATTGGGGCGAAGAACACCCTTCGTTGATCCACGAACGACCACTGCATCCAAGTCCAGTAACAGTTTGGTGTGGAATTTGGTCAGGAGGAGTAATTGGGCCTTATTTCTTTGAAGATGCTATGGGTGATGCTGTTACAGTGAATGGAGATCGGTACCGTGAGATGATAAACAATTTTTTCTTACATCAAGTGAATCAGTTGGGCTTAGTAAACAAGTGGTTCCAACAACACGGGGCTACATGTCATGCGGCACGAGCCACAATCGACATATTGAAAATAACGTTTTCAGGTTGATTAATTTCGAAAAACGGTGACACTGATTGGCCCCCAAGATCCCCGGATTTAACAGCTCCTGAATTTTTCTGTGGGGCTATCTAAATAATAATTTTTATATATTCATAACATAAAATTTAAAAAATAAAGTGTATATACCTGTTATTTGCCCACCATGTATATATACCAATAGTGCGGTAAACTTTGCTTGCGCGATGCAGGATTTTTGCGTAACGTCAGAATGACGCAAAGTTCGTATGTGGCGATGTAGATGCCACAGAATCATTGTTTCACTAATTTAAGAACATGGAGTGACGATGCAAACATAAAAGTGAATGAATGAGACGACGCAGAAATTTATAATGATTCATCATCATCATCATCATTTCAGCCGAAAGATGTCCACTGCTGGACATAGGCCTTCCCCAAGCACCGCCACTTCGACCGGTTCTGTGCTTCTCGCATCCAGCGGATTCTCGCGGCCTACACAAGGTAAATATTGGTTATAATGATTATAAAAATCAAATCAGTCTTAGAAGTTGTTATAACATAACACTTCGAAACAATGCCCTAATAATTATAAAACAGAACCTATTAAAATCCTGGAGTTATTACAGGAAACACTCGTAAATAATTAATTAATTCACGCTTCTATGAAATACGGTGTTTTAATTAATTAAATGGTGTTTTCAAACGGTGCGACGATAAATCGCGCGATTTGTCGCATTCCTTGCGTTCCGTTTCAGATTGCGAAGTATGAATTTTAATGTTTTGGTAAATATTTAATTATATTGTTGAGTTTAGGTACTTTCGTATACTTGGCTCAATTTAAGATTAATTGCTTTTATACAGGTGTTGGGAAAACTCATACCTTTGAAAAGTTTTAGATTGTTAAATATACTATAAGTACATGTGCGTGTGTTTAACTGCCCCGTTGGTCTCGAGGTTGCAAGCCCGACTGCTGTGCGGGGGGTCCTGGGTTCGATTCCCGGGTCGGACAAAGTGTTATTGGGTTTTCCATTAGGACATTCTTAGTAACAGTCCGGAGTTTGGAAGTTGGCGGTTTCATACCCCTGTGCCTCGGAAAGCACGTAAATGATAAATTATTTATTTCTGTAAGTAGGTTTGTACAAACACTTTTACACGTCCATCATATTTTTTTAAAGCTAGATGAGGGCGGCGTTTCCTTTCTGACTACTCTGAGAAGAAAGGCCGAAACAAACTCTGAGGTCACAGTCTCTTTTAAAGTCCAGACAAAATCTTGGTCAGATCAGATCATGTGAAGACCATGTAGATTGGTGTCTGAAATGTTCTTTATATTGGTGTCGTAAAAGCTGTTCCTGCGCTTGATCTCTCTCTGGTCGTGTCCGATTACCGTCCCATCGGACTATGAGAGTAAAGGAACAGAGAGTGCACCTGTATTTGCGCACACACTTGTGCATTATAACATCTCCTGGGTACCTGGCTAATCTTCGTTGAGATTGGCCACCATGACTGAAATCGGTCGGGAGGCTGTTTATATGTGGGAATGGTGGGACAAACAGCATTCAAATAAACATATATTTTTAAAGCAGTAAAGTTGACACCGAACGACTTACCTCATCATCGTACTGGCAAAAAATAAAAACTAGTTCAAACTAGTGCTCCAATCATTCTAAAATCAAAAAAATATAAAGCTTCCTATTCGCTCCAGTTTGGATACCATAATGAAACAAATAATATAAAGCTTCCTATTCAATTATTCACTACATACTTATTGACATCAGTGAGGTCATATTGTAGTTAAGTTAGAACTTTACATCGTGCAGGTAAACGGTCTATGAAGTAACGAAATTATTGTTCTTTTTGAGACCTTAAAATTTCCTTTGAACAGTTCAAATAGGTCAGTTTCGTTTCTTTGCCTAAAATACGTGTAAGATATAAATACTGTTCAGTAGATACTCGTTCGTTTCACATGAAAAGCTACAACGACTTCTCTGTAGATTTTACACTAACTTAGTTTGTTTCTTTTACTTTTTAGTTTGCTTCAAGTTCTCTTTGAACTATAGGAATCGCTTCCTCCTTCCAAGTTTCCTTTAGATTTAGATGGTAATGGATATTTTATTTAGGTGCTGCTGGACGAAAATTGCTGTAGGATTTATTTAAGGAGCCTTGTTTTTTCTTTCCTTTATTTGTGAGGTTAGCTGTAGGTAGATAACTAAGTAGATATCAATGAATGACGAAAAAAAATCTAAAGAAACATTTTCCAGAAATTCATGAATTTAACATGAGTAGTTAGTAAGGTCATTCATCCAAAGTTCTAAAAGAGAAAATATTTGATTTATTGTATGTTTGTTTGGTACGCTTTCACACTAACGGATGACCGGATTGGATGAGCATTGGCACATGGGTAGACCATGACCTGTATTAAGTCATAGGTTACTACTTTTTATTCCGATGTCCCCACGGGATCGAGACTTATGCGGGTGAAACCGAGGGGCGCAGCTAAATGAATCATTCTCAATTAAATCAGCGTTGTGTGACACATGCATAAATTAATCTAGCTGACAGAGGCACATTAGTGCAAACCAAGTGGATTAAATAGAGGCTAATTAACTATTTTGTAAATTACTAGCTTCTGCCCGCGACTTCGTCCGCGTGAAATTTCACCCTCTTCTCATTCACCCTCTTAGGGTGGAATTTCGAAAAACCCTGTCTTAGCCTTACATAATCTTCACAAAGAACACACCCTTCAAATTTCATGTCTCTAGGACCAGCGGTTTAGGCTGTGCGTTGATATATCAGTCAGTTAGGACTTTTAATTTTATATATATGTGAGTGGTTGACCAAAAAGGGACCTGGAGGGATTGGAAACCGTTATTTATTTTTTTTGAATTTTTTAATCTGTGGTCTTTTAGCTTTGTTTTGGTCTAACCAGAATATTTTTAGGTGCCGTAGTGTTTTTTTTATGTTTTTTTTTGGGAGCCGAGGCAGTTTTGGAAAAATTAGTTTTTGTGATGTCAGACGCACATAAAGACAAGAAACTGACACTAAATAAGTCGCCAATAACGTAGTAACCGCAAACACGTGTTGACACTCACTGACGAAGTCGCATACTGACATAAAACACGCCGCAATTTGTTTCTACACGATATTTCAAACGCGATTTACTCGAAATCAATTATTTTCCCTTGAGGTCCCTTTTTGGTCAACCACTCACATATAGATCTGCAAACAGTTTAATGAGGTAGCCGTAGGTAATGGAAATGCTCAATTATTACGAAAACAGTAAATAAACGCTTAAATTAATTAATCAGTATTAATTTAATACAGAGTAACACATGAAGGAGGACATCGCCGTCGAGGTAGACCACGGCGAAGATGGTATGACCATCTAACGAGGTTTGCAGGGCCAACATGGCCAGAGATCATTCAAGACAGGAAGGTTTGGAAGGAAATAGGGGAAGCCTTTGCCCAGCAGTGGGACACAATATAGGCTAACGAAAAAAAAGAACGAGAGAGAAAGAAGTGCGAGTGAGTAAAGTAATCTTAAGGATGCGTTCCAGATCTCACACTCTCGCACTTATTTTTAACAACATTTGTTAGAAAATAACATAAACTGTACTTCTACTACAACTAAATTAATTTAGGTAATTAAGTATCTACGGATCAAGTATCTACGGACTCTGAGCAAGTTACAATTTGGTTAACATGACGTTTCAATCTTTGATCTTCTACATCAACTATATAGGTAACCCCTGGTGTAGACTCTTCTATAATTATTCCTAAAACCTAATGAATAGGTACCTATTCATATTATAAAGTACTAGTTGATTTTTATGTCCACGCAATCACTATCCATTCCAACGTTGCCTGGAAGAGATCGCAGAAAGCGATAAGCCCGCCCGTTGGATATTTTGTAGTGTTAAAGTGTATTTTTTGTTATGTATTTTATGGTGTACAATAAAGTATATATATGTAAATAAACACACCTCCTTAGTGAATAAGTAACGTAAGACAACCAAAACAAAATTACCGAAAGTGCAAAATACGTTTATCCAATCATTGTAGGTTGGTTGTCCAATATCCGACTACGCTTGTCATCACTTAGCTACCCACGCGACCGACTACCTAACTTCGTCATGCTCCATCAATTACTTAAAGGTCTACACTTTTCTGAGTAGGTACTTGTATTAGGCTAAAGATACTCCATTAGTTTGTTCGGCAGACGTGCAAATAGACAGTGGTATGAACTTTAGGTAGCCAGAAGGTACTGTAGGTACCTTAATTTGTGTGTTTCGCCTACCTTTGTGTCGAATATTAGTCTCACGGAGTCCTTTGGGCATACACGACGTTACAGAGACTGGATGTGGCACCCGTCTCGAACAGAATTAATGGATTCGTGTCTAATTTGGCGTTTTTTACGCCGGGTTATTTATTTGTTTAGTAGGTTTTATGTGCAGTGTTCGAAGATACTATAGTGCTTACCGGTCTATATATGTCTATTTTTGCATCGTTTTTTTCGTACAAGTAAGCAGCATAATGTTCCCACTGCTGGGACAAAGGCCTCCTCTCGGTGACAGGGAGTGAACCGTAATCCACCACGCGGGCCCAGTGCCGATTGGTAAATGTCACACGACTACGAATTCTTGATTCTAGGACATGACGGTTTTCTTAGATGTTATCCTTCACCGTTTTGAGAGCAGTGGTAATGAAATAATTTACACACACACAAGGAAAGCGCCTGTCTGGGTTTGAACCTACGACCTACAATTCGTAAGTCGCGGCCGTTACCACTGGCCCAACACTGCTCTCTTTTTGGTATACACCCTAAAAGATACCCTAGCAACTTGTTAGGTGGCAGTTTTGAAAAATATCTAGCTTACTTTTGACAAGAATAATTATACTCATTTGGTAGCCTGCTCTATACTCCATTTGTTTAGGTAATTAAATAAGGGTAAACAAAAAAAAACACGTGACTTAGTTAACCGACTAAACACAATACCAATCACTTCAGTTTTCATGCTATGTCACAGTTGTACTTTTCAATTTAGCAACAAAGAGTACAACTGCGACATAGCATGACAATTGAAGTGAGTGGTATTACGTCTAGTCGTTTAACTAAGTCACGAGGTTTTTTTGTTTACCTTTATTTAATTACCTAAACAAATGGAGTATAGGTTCCAATCGTATAAACAAAAGTAAAATTCCTAAAAGCTAAGATAATGATTTTCTCCTGATCCCCAGACAAACATTCAGTTTAGTTGTCCGGATTAATAGAGATTAGCTAATTGTCTATATATCCATGAAAACATTGGAGCAATAGTCCAAAGCGCCGAAAGCATCCTATTAGGTCAAGTCACGTTTCTCCAGTAAATTAGTTAGTCGTTAATTGTTCGCCGTTTATATTGTTAGCCAACTAAACAATGATGGTGTAAGTAATAATAAACATGTTAGAATGGGCTTTTAGCTTAGAAGTTTATAGCGGCGCGTCTTAATTATAAAACTGTTAATTCAACTTAGTTTACATAGACCAGCCCGCACTTGGCCCGCGTGGTGGATTACAGGCCACTCTCTCTCACCGAGAGGAGGCCTGTGTCTCAACAGTGGGAACATTATAGGCTGATTAGGGGCTATTCATTTATTACGTAAGACAATTTTGACCACTTTCTGACCCCCCCTCTCCCTAGGTAAGAAAATAATTAAGACTTGGGTTCCCCATTCATCTTACGTAAGATCTATTTACCAAAATTGCAAAGAAAAAAGTACCTATCAAAAAAATTAAAAACTAACTTGAATTTTTGCTTACTTTTGTGATCTTACGTGAGAACAATCTAGATCACTCCACATACTCGTAAGAAAAAATAAGTCTTGTTCAGACCTCCTACCCCCTCAAATCTTACGTAATAAATGAACAGCCCCTTATGTTACATAGATTATACCCGAGTATAATCTCTTAGATTATACGAGTACAATCTAAGAGGTCGCCGACTAAAAATGATAGGTAAGTAATGACAGTAACAAAATATAATAATAATACAGTTAAAAAACTACTTTTATATGCAAAATATAATAATACCAGCCTATTATTGTCCCACTGCAGGGCAAAGGCCTCTTCTTGTACAGAAAAAAAAAATAACCAGATTGCAAACTGTGACCATGAATGAATTCAGTATTATGATTCTAGACCTTAACCGACAAAAAATTTCTAAGCTAGAAGGTCAAAAAAAAGACCTTCTAGCTTAGAAATTTTTCGTCGGTTATAAAAAAGAATTGCTTTTCCATACATTTTGACCGCGTAGGTATTGCAGTTTTCTATGAAACATCAGGTTTACTTTTTTTTAAACCGAAGAAAAATTTCGAAGCTTGGGTGTCTAGAATGATGTGTTGAATTAACCTCTTAATCACCGCTAATGAGACACAATTGATTCTCTATTGTAATGGGCTGATATCGGCCCGCGCCGGGACGGAGTGGTATAGTTACAGTTGGCGCGTCGAAGTCCCTGCCACCCTTTAGGGTCAGCGCAGACAAAGAGGAGCGCAGCGGAGAGGATTTTATTAACGCACTTGAAAATAAAATTTAAAATTATTACAATAAAGTGCATAAATACTGCGAGGACGCGTCTTCGAGGACGCGCGAGCATTTTTTGTCAGGTTCAAGCTTTTATGCACTTTATTGTAATAATTTTAAAGTTTATTTTCAAGTGCGTTAGTAAAATCCTCTCCGCTGCGCTCCGTTCTGTCTGCGTTGACCCTAGGACGCGCTGCAAAAATACCTTGAAGTGACTGTAATCATCTTTCAGACGCGTCACAATCGCACTCCTAACAATTGCACAAATTGAAAGCACCCTAAGCGGCTAAACAAACTTGACCCGCCCTGCCGCCTGCGATTACAAGCTAATTAGAATAAGACTGTCTATTTAATGGAGGAATGCTGCGACAAAATATTATTTTGTTTGCGTTGTTAATAGCAAAGCTTGTGTATGAACTTGAGAGCTTTGCTCAGTTGATATTAAGTGTATGTTGAAATAACATAGCCTGTCAACATGTTTCGGTGGGTAACTTTGAATTTACACTTAAGTGTACCTAATGTTATTTATACATATCTTCTTTATATATATAATTCTGCTGTACGTATGTAATTGTGTATGTCACTGAACTCCTCCTAAATGGCTGGACCGATTTTGATATTTGTTTTTGTGTGTTTGTGTAGGTCCATGGATGGCTTAGATTCAAAATTAAACCCAGTAGGTAGAGCCGAGATCGAGACCTAGGAAACGTTCCCACGACATTCACGCGGGCGAAACTGCGGTCAATAGCTAGATTTTAATTAAAACAAAAACTAGTGTACGGTTTAATTAAGAATCTACTGCCACATATTACTAGGTACAGATAGCGCCTTCCACGAAGACGCGCCACACCCTTCTTCCTAATCGCTTACAGTACAAGTGTGCAACATTCCGCTAGTGTTTTAGTTTTATCGATACACAGTAATTACTTATTAGTGGGTAATTAGTGTGTATCAAAAAACTAAAACACTAGCGGAATTAACTAGCGATAACCACTAGCGATTAGTAAGAAGAGTGGGGCGCGTCTTCGTGTATGGCACTATCTATAACTAGTATACAATTCCTTACGATAATAATATAGAAAGAAGGAAAGAAAACACGTTTATTTGCGGTAAACATGACGCATAAACAAACACAAAAAAAAAATAACAAGTTGGGGGGAAAACATGCGTCACATCCACGCAAAACGGCCATCACCATCACTCAGCACAATGCTAAGACCCTATACGAGACAGAGCCCCAGCGCTGGTTTTCAGCGGCAGCCGGCGTTGACGTGATGACGTCAACCAGTGCAGCATACCATACCACCACCACCACCATCATTTAAGATTAAATTATGAACATCGATTGCCTTTGTGTGCCTAATTGGAACCTCAAACAAATTGTAGATAGATAGATAAACCATTTATTTGGCGCACACAAAAGACAGCACAACACACAAAAGTACAATATTAGATGATAACCAAGTACCTACATGAATATAATAAAAAAAAAAGGTGCGATATAAAAACAAAGAAAAACATACGTATTGAAATAAAAGTGATACTATGACGAATCTATACATATAATAAAATCGTAGGAAAGTCAAAACTGTACATTGAATATTTTTTTAAAAGAATACTTGGGGCGTGATCTACAATCGATTTCGAAGCCGAAAATATAATTTTTAGAATTTTTGTCTGATTGTCTGTATGTATGTCCGGGCTAATCTCAAAAAGTGCTGCATGGATTTACATCAAATTTTGCATGCGTATTACTAAGAGGTCGGGTCAACATATAGGCTACATATTATCACGCTATCACCTACGGGGGAGGAGCTGTGAATCTTTATTTTTCTTACGCATTCTGTGACAGCGTGTAATCTAACGATGCATATTTAAATGTTGTTTTTGAGTAAGCCATGCTATTATCTAGCTTTACACTATAAAAACTACGCCATTTAAGTAACTTGGGCAGAGAAACATAGTTTAATGAATGTTAGTAGTATAAAGAAAAATTTGAAGCAGCGCCATCTATGAGATTTCATAAAAATCAAATCAAGTTAACACTTTTTGGAAATTAATAATTTAAATTTTATCATGTTGGCGAGGTTAGTAGTTAGTTATTCTTAAAATTCATAGATGGTAATGTGCATTTTCTTCATAAAAGTTGTATCGTATAGTTCGTTTTGAAAAATTCAAGTTCCAACAAAACCCTCAAAATCTTGAGCAGAGTTGAGGAAGACAATTTAAAAAAATGCGGTGTTAAGTATTACAAAAAAGTTATGTTCATTGATGATGATCATTTCTTCATCAATTTCATGTTGTTAGTACAAAATAAACATTGACTGTTAATACTTTTGTTCGGTATTTATCTGTGTGATTATTGCTTGGTAATTAATATATTTTCATGTCGTATACCTAATTATAAACTTAAATGTGATGTAAAACAAATCCCTTACGTATGACGAGGGGCCTTCATATTACACGTACGACAAGCAAAGGGGTTTATTTAACCGACGTCGACGAGGAGGTGCTGTGGAAAGTTTTCCAGGAATTTTCAAGGACACCGCATTGGGTAGGGTTTAAATACCGTGCATCCGAATAATGGCGAATGCTATTTTCTGCGGTTGTTACTTCACACTGTCCGAGGCCCAACGTCTTTCGCCTTTCTGAGGACATTTGATGGCGTGGAGTATCCCACTTACCGCGCAGCCTGGGTAACACGTGACCTTCTCGACAGTGACCAAAATTGGGATGAAACCCTCGCGGAGGCGAGCGTCAGTGACAGTCCCAGCCGCATGCCGTCATCTTGGTGTTTTGTGGAGTCGCGAAACCGGTAGCTTTGTGGGAGAAGTATCGCCATCATCTGTCTGAAGATTTTCTACGAGCTTTGAGGCGTGCTACTGGAGACGAAGTCGAAGTAACTGATGAACGCGCGCTGAACACCTGTCTCAGTTCACTTCAAGGTTGTGGTCATTTCTATCGGCGGCAATCCACTGATCGAATATGGGTTACCAGCTCCCCAATCATCACCGCATCAAGACCGTGGAAATCGGGACTGACGAGGTGAATGCTTCGTTGAAATGATCTTCGTTGTGGTCACGAGTTCGTACGCTGCGCTTGACCATTAACCCATCGTATGCCGGAACGTAGATCTACGCGAGACACAATGGCTTTTTAATTGTCTGTAATTACGACATTCAACCGTTTAATATGAGAGCTCGGCTCGGCGGCAATGCACGTGCTCAAGAATTCTCCGATGTCCTTCTAAGTCTTGGCGAAGGCACTCTACCAGAAGAGAGAGGTGGACAGGTGGTGCTTCCAGAGTCTCTCGGTAGAGTGGTATCCAGCATAGAAGAACTCATTCGCTGTGTGTACGGGGACATCAGTCGTATACCGCACCAGCAAAATTCTTGGGTGTGTGAGCGGGCCATTTTGACGCTTAAAAACGATCAGGCTGCAGCAATTAACGAATGCATTCTCTCGGAAATTGAGGGGAATGAAGTAGACTACACCTCGATAAACACTGTTGTCGAGCAAGATGACGTCACACATTATCCCGTGGAATTTCTGAACTCCCTGTCAGCAAGTGGACTTCCAGCGCATACCATCAAGCTGAAGGTCGGTGTCCCGATTATGCTTCTTCGGAACCTATCTCCTCCGAAGTTGTGTAACGGGACCCGCCTTAAAGTCATCTCGCTCCACAGACACACAAATTGAGGCGGAAATTCTTACGAGTTGTGGCGTTGGCGAGGCAGTATTTATACCACGCATTCCCCTCATACCTCATAACTTCCCGTTCCAGTTCAAGCGCGTACAGTTCCCCGTGAGTGTTTGCTTCGCGATGACCATCAGTAAGTCGCAGGGGCAGACACTGAGGGCAGCGGGTGTCGACCTCAGGACGAGTTGCTTCTCACACGGGCAACTGTACGTCGCTTGCTCCCGCGTCACCAGTCCTGACTCTCTTTACATTTTGGCTCCTGGCAGCATAACTACCAACGTACGTTATAGGGAAATGTTGTAAGGTATGATACCTTTGTACGTATTTTTACTCTTTTGTGTCCTGGAATGTATTCCTGCATTATTTTCTCTATTTCCTTCAGTCACATCTTATGACTGAACTCAGCAGGATTCCAATATAACTCTCTTCACTTGCTTCGCTTGCAAAAAAAACTTATATTTAATGCTATTTTAAAAGTTGTTTACTTATAATGCTATAGCGACACTGGTATCTTAGGTATTTTTGGTGCTGTAGAGCCTTCACGCAGACGACGTCGCGGGCAGCAGCTAGTAATTAAAATAAAAATATTAACGAACAATCCACAGTGCGGTGTGCGTCTCAAGGTTACACCAAATGGGAGTCCAGCTCAGCATGTGTCAGGCGAATGTACCTGACGCTGAAATTCTGCTGGATCCCTGCAGTGACACATGGACGTTGAGCAGACGAGATAAATTGGTGTTGTGACAGGTGTTAAGTGCAGAGTGAAGTTTTGTAAGTATACTCGACACATTAACTATGTATTCTACAGTAAGTTGTGCATTGCGAAACGTTCTTGTTCGTAGGTGTGTTAGTATTGTGTTTTGATTACTTGATTCTTATATTATTTACAAAGTTATATGCAGTATAATGTGTAAATGAATAATATTATAATAATAGTGGCGTAGGTGCGAATAAAGTAAAACGATTTGACTAGAATAAAATTAAAAACGTTTAAAATAAATAAATATAGGTAAATAACATGTGTAAAGCCCGGTTTCCACCGCGAGCGGAGCGAACTCATTAATTACTTCTTTTACCTCGCAAGAGAAAACTGCTTACATGTGTTTCCACCAACAAAGAGTCGAGCGGAAATGACTCAGCGGGCAAAAAGAGTAAAAATGAGCTCGCTCATGTCCAGAGAGAATCAGACGACTAAACTCTTTCTTGGTGGAAACGCAAACCTATTTCATGAAAACGAAGTCCGCTCCGCTTAGCCATTGCCGGCTCATTACTCTTTCGCGGTGGAAACCGGGCTTAAGTATTACCACTATTATCCAACAAAAGATCCACAAGCTACTCAGTTATTGTGCGACATCTAACGCGCTAATTGACATACATTGTTAAAAAAATATATCTGTATTGAAAATAACAAAAAATTGAATCCTAACTTAACTAAAACTACTTATATAGAAACTGAAATATAGCGTCGAAAAATTCATCCGCATCGCTGTAGACTGGTAATGTACCCAAGAGACTGGCGGCATTACCACGTTGTATGGCAAAAAATATATAATATAAAATTGTCATTTAAGTAAAAAAATAAATGATGTAAAGTTTTCTATATTGTATATTCTAATTATGATCGTGTATCTAAACACTGGAGGCAATTTCAGCACTTTTATTACAAAATGTATGTTTCATTGTCCACACAAATTGATTATTCGTTTTGTAACTTCATTAAGTATGGCTAATTATACCTAATTAATAATATCATTTTCGATGCTACGAGATAAATAGCTTGCCGTAGCCACTGATGTAATTAAGCATAATGAATTTTTAATCGTCTGATAAGGTTTCAGATGAAATATTGTAATTATTAAACGAGATGGAGGTATTCATGTAATTTGCAATACAATGCTGGAATACTTATCCGTCACTTTAGGAAATATTTAAAACGTTTAATTACATCTATTAACCTCAATTTAAAAACAGCAAGAAGTAATGTTTTTAAAACATTCTTTTCATCGGCCATTCACGGAGTTAAAGAGTCAAAATTGTATTAAAGTATTATAAAAGCAAACTCATCCGACGATATCTCAAGAACTTAGTGTAAAGATAACGGAATCTTTACATCATTTCAAACGTCCCAAGTCTATTGTTTGCCGGTTTTAGGAAACCTCAATTGTGAATTCATTGGTCCTCATAACGAGCTCTGACACTAAGTCAGCGGTTCCTAGGTTTACCGCAGCATTTAATTCGTGATCGTGACTCGAATGGCCCAAGGTTGCCGCCCTGCGTAATCCTGTGGATTCACACTGTACCACTAATGTTACCAACAATATGAAATTTTTTAATTTTGACAGGCCTGATGGTCTAGTGGTTAGTGACCCTGACTGCTATGCCGGAGGTCGTGGGTTCGATTCCCACCCAGGACAAATGTTTGTGTGATGAGCACGATCATTTGTTCTGTGTCTGGTTGTAATTTATCTATAATATGTATGTATTTAGAAATATATAAGTATGTTTATCAGTTGTCTAGTACCCATAACACAAGCTCTGCTTAGCTTGGGACTAGATGGCGTTGTGTGATAGTTGTGGAATATTATTATTATTGAATTTATATATCTCGGGACCGTGGGGTCCCGGTCCTTTGGAAGGCGTACGAGGGGCCGAAGCCAACTCGCAGAGGCCCCTTAGGAAATTTTAATGTAATGCGGCACCAACCAACGATTATCCCTGTATGCACTATGCAAGTGCACCCAAGGATAACCCCCGGTTGGTGTAGGACTATTGTAGGATATGGAAAAATAAAAAGTTTGACTATGGGTTTGGGTGGCTGAAGTGGACTGGTTACCAAGAACTATGGAAGAACTATGACCCCTGCCTGATCAATGTTTTATATATACACGGATAAAATGGCAGGGGGCGACTTGCACACTCAATAATGGGCCCCCGGAAACGGTCGCTAGCACATAGTGACGTAGCGACAAGGGGGCAACATGTCCTGAGGTGCTTATGAGGAGTGGAGAGGTATTCCACGGCTATCAGAACAATCCCGGAGGTACGGTCAAGATCCCTACCAGCATCTTACTGGAATAATTCCTTCCTCCGAGCACGTTTGCTCTTGCGAATCTCCACTCAAGCCGGCCAATAAAGGCAAGAATGAGGTGGGAGCTCTGTTCCTCGTCATTTTACACACCAGCCGGCCAATAAAGGCAAGCCAGAGGTGAGGAACAAGACTTCTCCCGGGAGATAGGGTCCGTGGGGTCGCTACTGCCCAACAGCTCGCCACATGCTGCCCTGCGGGTTTCTGTATCTCTCTTGGTCTGGCTCCTCACCTTAGACCCATTCCGGAAAGTAAACTCTTCCGGCACAGGCCCAGAGTTCGGAGCGCGCAAGCCCCACCACGACGTCAACGTAGAGATACGGCGATAGGGTTATTATTATTATTAATTATGTTTGTGTAGGATATTATTTTTAGTCTGAGATTTAGGTTAAATATTTCTTCGATATTTATTTCTCCCATGGCGGCAAGGTCGTTAAAAGATTCCCATCCATAGATAATAATTACCCATCTCTCTACTAGTTCAATGCTTACTCTTGGATGCATATCTGGTAGGCTCTTAAACCCTTCCCTATCCTACGGTCACGTCTTCCTTATCATTACCGCGCCCCCGGTCTATTCCATGATATGCAATGGTCGCTGTAGCACCATGAACATGAGGCTACAGGAGCTAGTGCGAATCTTGGGGTTCCTTCGATTAATCGAGTCTGGTTTAACCACGCTGCAATTCATTCATAGATTCTAGTCTTTATTCATATAGATTAAAAAGTCCAAACGCCGTGGTGAGAGTGTTGCTGAAATATGGTGTTTATGTTCATTCATTACAGTAAATGCCTGGTTTTATATTCAGAAAGAATACAAAAATAAACCCTGTCTCACTTACTGCTTGTAAGTGTGAATAAAATATTGGCTGTATCAAAACATTCTTCATTAAAATATTCATGCGTATATGTAAGCCGAAAAGGGGCTGATCTGATAAAAAATGCGACGTTATTTCATAAAGTGTTTCAAATGAATGCGGGTGTGGACCCATGTTACGTATCAGCCCTTTGTCCGTTATAGAACACAACATAATTACTCGCGTCAAAATTTTACAAGGGTGGATTTTCACACCATGTTTTTTTTTGTTTTGAAGCAGCAGACACCTGAAGGCGTAATGTTGGAGATTGAAACAAATGAAGTACCTACCTAATTGAGAACAGGAATATTTTATTTCTCCAATCTTATGTTTTCTAGAGCAGTGGTGGCCAAGTGGTAATGGCCGCGACTTAAGAGTTGTAGGTCGTAGGTTCGAACCCAGACAGGCGCTTTACTTTGTGTACATTATTTCGTCACCACTGCTCTCAAAACGGTGAAGGAAAACGTCGTGAGGAAACCGGCATGTCCTAGAACCAAAAATTCGAAGACATGTGACATCTGACAACCCTCACTGAGCCCGCGTGGTGGATTACGGCCCATTCCCTCTCACCGAGAGGAGGCCTGTCTCCCAGCAGTGGGAACATTATAGGCTGATTATGTTATGTTATCGCAAATCTAGTTAAGTCTTGTGTATTTTGGGACGACACTCAAACATCTTGTCAGTTGTAATTGAGAGTGCATGTCAAGACTTGTCAAATGGCTTTATAGTCAACTTGCCGAGTCAGTCAGCGTGATGGGATCATGGAATTGTTGAGTAAGCTGCCAGAACTAGTTGAACTGGATCAAACTTGAATTTGTGATGCCGCAATCAAATGGATGCTTGATTTGACAGAAGACAGAAGCCAGGAAAGCAAGCGAGAGTCTTCAAATGTATGTCCAGTTTCATTACGGATCCAATTAGTTCTGTCTGAAACAAGAAACATTTACGTTTGTTTTTTCTACGAAACCTAATTGCTAAGTATTATTGTTGTTGTCGGCTTGTAATTGAGACTTCTCATGTTCCTGTATTACAAGAAATACCCCTGTAGAGGACTTTTCTGCCTATCTTGAGGCAATTTAACGCATGTGTCCCAATTTTCAGTCGAATAGGTCCAGTGTTTACTGAATTAAGCTGCAGACAACAGACGGACGGACATGGACAATGCGAACCGTTTCGTTATTAATGTGGACCGACCCCTATTATTATTATTATCACTGTCTTCTCGGCCTCTAGACTGTACCTTTTTAATTTTTTGTAGAATATAAATTATTCTTAGTCACGTTTTTGTACATTCATTGTTTGTTGGTTTATACGGCCAATTTTTAGAGCCTTACGATATTATTTTTAGTAACTGTTTTGATTTCTTAGCCGTGTATAGACACTGCGCAACAATATTGAATTAAAGTATAGACAATATATTCAAAGCTGTTGGAATCTTAATTGAAACTCTTAGTACTTGCTTTATTTACGCATTTTCACTTAAACGTCTTTTAAAGGATTTTGGAATGTCCAAAATTATTAGCTTTCTAGTTTGTAGTGTTTTTAATTTACATAATTTTGCTAGTATGAGCTGAGATGCAAAGGCATTAGGTAAGCCCTAGTGCTTCGAGTGGAGAGTCGTTAAAAGTCGGTTCATGAAATCGACCAATTACGACCGATAGCCGAGAGATTTATGGTCTTACCAGCGAATATTGCCAGTGCCCGGGCAACAGACGTCGGACAAAATCCTTTTGCAGGTTTATCGCGTGTAAAATCGACCCTCGCCGCTGGTTTGCCTGCGGATTAAGTGAGGTTAAGTAGCCCAGTTCTGTGTTTAAGATCGTGCCCACGCGTAAAGAAAGCAGAAAGTATTTTTTCTTGTCGTTCATGGCACAAGCCATTCGAGATTTCATGTTCAGTTTTATTATTCAGTTCGATTTGTGTGCGTAAACACACTAAAAACGTTCCCTTTCGTCGACGAGAGTTATTATTCTTCAAGATTTACTGCAAACAAGAACGCATTTTGCGCTTGAATTTCGGTAAATGCAAAAAATATGAACCGAAGAACATGGTTTTCTCCCAATAGGTACGTAGGTACAGACGCCAGCACATCAAGCTACCCGAAATGTAAAATTTTCCCAATCAGTCTTGAACCTAATGCTTTAGCGATAAAGTTGAAAATCTATTAAAGAAATTTGACAGATTGTAGCAGTTTGATGTGATGGCGTCCCTACAGTATCTTAAATTTCCAACGAATCATATCAACACATTTTACGATACTCATCATTGTATCGTTCCTTACATTATTTCGTTAAAGGATAACGCACTGTATGTACTCGTAACACGAAATTCCTCAGCTGTTTTTCATTGACGCTTTTATCCCCCCATGTCGACTCGAGCATAGTCATAAAGAGGGAATGTATACATCAGTAAGTTGTTTCGTGTCGAGGAACGGATGGGAATGGGCATCGTGGTTGCTGTGTTGTCTTGATAAGAAAACGTTATGGGTAGGTATAGCTGACGGCTCTCCCCGGGGCCTTCGTGCGTAAGAACATGGCGGCTACGTTTTTCCCTCGAGTCACTTTTAATCTGCTTTCTAGTTTATTGCGACACGAAATCTCCTCGTTTTTGAGTTGTGTTGTATACGAGAAGTATTGAATACCGGAATGCATCGTCTTGATTACTTTTGTGAATTAAGTTGGGCTCACTCAAACACAAGTTTCCGATGGTTCCTTTGAACTTTGTAAAGACTGCATCATCATCTTCCGGGGCATTACTGAGAATTGTTACTTTAATGGAGTCGGTGCATAAATGTTACACAATTTAGCTCAATTTATTTTATCAGATTTAGAGGCTAACTTACAGCTTAAGGTAGGATTATTTCTCAAGATAAATTCTATAAGATACTAGAAATATTGAAGTTAACTTCTAGCTCCCGCTCTAGAGATTTCCCGCTGAGGTAGAAGACGTAAATCAGTCTGAATAATGCGACTGCGTTTTGGTTTGGTCCAGTAAAGTGCACTTCTTGAAATTACTTGGAAAAAAAACAACACTTACTCGTTCGTTCATTTTTTTCTTGTAATGGTGTTAGTATATTTAGTATCGTATTGCACCAGGAAAAGGTTTTAACAATGGACTTTGGAGCTAAGTAAGTGGATATCTGCGTCCGGCTCCGAAGTCAACACCTTTTTACGAGATTGGCCAAAGGTATCACCGGGGAAGCGTAAACAAGAATAGATAGTTTAGATTGAGAAAATATGTGCTGCTGAACTAAGATCTCGGTGCCTACATTGCTAACTTAAAGTTGTTTGGCAGCTTTTTCGAGTTGTTAGTATGTATTACTTTTCAAATAAATTCTGCAGGTTATTTTTATGGCTTTCACATTAAAATACTATATAAAATGTAGACCAAAAATAAAACCACGTGGTTATTAAAAGTCGAAATCGACATTCAGTAACGTGTTTTATTTTTGGGCTATTTTTAGCCAATATTAGATAAAATGAGAGCAGTAGTGGCTCAGTGGTAACGACCGCGACTTACGACATATAGGTCGTAGGTTCGAACCCTGACAGGCGCTTTACTTTGTGTAAATTATTTAATCACCACTGCTCTTATAGGCTGATTATGTGTTATGATATTAGATAAAACGTTTTATCGAATATCGGGTAGCCTCATCGTAGATATACGAGCTGTCCAACAAGACGTGGTAAAACCAAATTAAAATATAAATAATCCTTTAAAACCCTCAAGACGTTTCAAGAATGATAAGATCAGACCTTAAAGAAACCAAAGATCTTAAACACACGATCACTCAATTCAGCTTAACTGTCGCCATTCAACCGGGACGCTCGCTATTCCCACCGACATCCATTCCTAGCACTTTTACAGTATTTTTACATCAATTACAGACTAAAGTTAGTCTCATCTAACTTTAGGACCGTCTAGCTGATAGTATGAAACTAATTTGAAGTTGTCACCAGCGTGTAATACTCGTAGTTGCAGTGCTGTGCAAATGTCTGTGTTTAGAACATGCGCATTGTCAACTTTACCACGTTTCGAATTATAATCGTGATGGTGTTGACTGTTTGTGTATGTTTCTTGTACCTGGGTTATTTGTATGCGTGAAGTGTGCTCTGGAAAGTTATCTATACATATAATAAAATCGTAGGAAAGTCAAAACTGTACATTGAATATTTTTTTAAAAGAATATTTGGGGCGTGATCTACAATCGATTTCGAAGCCGAAAATATAATTTTTAGAATTTTTGTCTGTTTGTCTGTTTGTCTGATTGTCTGTCTGTATGTCCGGGCTAATCTCAAAAAGTGCTGCATGGATTTACATCAAATTTTGCATGAGTATTACTAAGAGGTCGGGTCAACATATAGGCTACATATTATCACGCTATCACCTACGGGGGAGGAGCTGTGAATCTTTAATTTTTTTACGCATTCTGTGACAGCGTGTAATCTAACGATGCATATTTAAATGTTGTTTTTGAGTAAGCCATGCTATTATCTAGCTTTACACTATAAAAACTACGCCATTTAAGTAACTTGGGCAGAGAAACATAGTTTAATGAATGTTAGTAGTATAAAGAAAAATTTGAAGCAGCGCCATCTATGAGATTTCATAAAAATCAAATCAAGTTACATGTTAACACTTTTTGGAATTTAATAATTTAAATTTGATCATGTTGGCGAGGTTAGTAGTTAGTTATTCTTAAAATTCATAGATGGTAATGTGCATTTTCTTCATAAAAGTTGTATCGTATACTTAGTTCGTTTTGAAAAATTCAAGTTCCAACAAAACCCTCAAAATCTTGAGCAGAGTTGAGGAAGACAATTTAAAAAAATGCGGTGTTAAGTATTACAAAAAAGTTATGTTCATTGATGATGATCATTTCTTCATCAATTTCATGTTGTTAGTACAAAATAAACATTGACTGTTAATACTTTTGTTCGGTATTTATCTGTGTGATTATTGCTTGGTAATTAATATATTTTCATGTCGTATACCTAATTTATAAACTTAAATGTGATGTAAAACAAATCCCTTACGTATGACGAGGTGCCTTCATATTACACGTACGACAAGCAAAGGGGTTTATTTAACCGACGTCGACGAGGAGGTGCTGTGGAAAGTTTTCCAGGAATTTTCAAGGATACCGCATTGGGTAGGGTTTATACCGTGCATCCGAATAATGGCGAATGCTATTTTCTGCGGTTGTTACTTCACACTGTCCGAGGCCCAACGTCTTTCGCCTTTCTGAGGACATTTGATGGCGTGGAGTATCCCACTTACCGCGCAGCCTGGGTAACACGTGACCTTCTCGACAGTGACCAAAATTGGGATGAAACCCTCGCGGAGGCGAGCGTCAGTGACAGTCCCAGCCGCATTCCGTCATCTTGGTGTTTTGTGGAGTCGCGAAACCGGTAGCTTTGTGGGAGAAGTATCGCCATCATCTGTCTGAAGATTTTCTACGAGCTTTGAGGCGTGCTACTGGAGACGAAGTCGAAGTAACAGTCTCAGTTCACTTCAAGATGTGGTCATTTCTATCGGCGGCAATCCACTGATCGAATATGGGTTACCAGCTCCCCAATCATCACCGCATCAAGACCGTGGAAATCGGGACTTTAAAATTCCCATCGATTCTGTTCCACAGTTCTGTTCAGTGGCGATTTCCGGCAAACGCTTTCCGTGGTGACGCGGGGATCGAGGGCTGACGAGGTGAATGCTTCGTTGAAATGATCTTCGTTGTGGTCACGAGTTCGTACGCTGCGCTTGACCATTAACCCATCGTATGCCGGAACGTAGATCTACGCGAGACACAATGGCTTTTTAATTGTCTGTAATTACGACATTCAACCGTTTAATATGAGAGCTCGGCTCGGCGGCAATGCACGTGCTCAAGAATTCTCCGATGTCCTTCTAAGTCTTGGCGAAGGCACTCTACCAGAAGAGAGAGGTAGACAGGTGGTGCTTCCAGAGTCTCTCGGTAGAGTGGTATCCAGCATAGAAGAACTCATTCGCTGTGTGTACGGGGACATCAGTCGTATACCGCACCAGCAAAATTCTTGGGTGTGTGAGCGGGCCATTTTGACGCTTAAAAACGATCAGGCTGCAGCAATTAACGAATGCATTCTCTAGGAAATTGAGGGGAATGAAGTAGACTACACCTCGATAAACACTGTTGTCGAGCAAGATGACGCCACACATTATCCCGTGGAATTTCTGAACTCCCTGTCAGCAAGTGGACTTCCAGCGCATACCATCAAGCTGAAGGTCGGTGTCCCGATTATGCTTCTTCGGAACCTATCTCCTCCAAAGTTGTGTAACGGGACCCGCCTTAAAGTCATCTCGCTCCACAGACACACAAATTGAGGCGGAAATTCTTACGAGTTGTGGCGTTGGCGAGGCAGTATTTATACCACGCATTCCCCTCATACCCCATAACTTCCCGTTCCAGTTCAAGCGCGTACAGTTCCCCGTGAGTGTTTGCTTCGCGATGACCATCAGTAAGACACTGAGGGCAGCGGGTGTCGACCTCAGGACGAGTTGCTTCTCACACGGGCAACTGTACGTCGCTTGCTCCCGCGTCACCAGTCCTGACTCTCTTTACATTTTGGCTCCTGGCAGCATAACTACCAACGTACGTTATAGGGAAATGTTGTAAGGTATGATACCTTTGTACGTATTTTTACTCTTTTGTGTCCTGGAATGTATTCCTGCATTATTTTCTCTATTTCCTTCAGTCACATCTTATGACTGAACTCAGCAGGATTCCAATATAACTCTCTTCACTTGCTTCACTTGCAAAAAAAACTTATATTTAATGCTATTTTAAAAGTTGTTTACTTATAATGCTATAGCGACACTGGTATCTTAGGTATTTTTGGTGCTGTAGAGCCTTCACGCAGACGACGTCGCGGGCAGCAGCTAGTAATTTATAATTATTGTGGACCCTTGTAGAATTCCTTTGATGTTGTGTCTGTTTTTGAAAATAACTCTGTGGGCTTTTGCAATTTAAAGGATTACAGGAAGGTTGTTTTTATTTATGTCAGTCATTTTTTTCTGGACCACCAAGAATAGATGATCATGGCTACTCAAAAAATGTTATAGTGAATTTATGTCCAATATGTGCTAGCGTTCCTTGCACCAAGAGCCGTCGCACCGTCTAAGCTGGCGCCCGTCATCAGCCAAAGCCTGAAGTAATCAAGATCTCGGCGTGTGCAGGTGAGGATAACGTTTTAAGAATTTCTTTGTTTTCCCCCAAGGGCTCATAAAAGAGCTCTTCTGTATCAGCTTACCTCCTCTCTCACACGCCACAATACACCAATATTAATGCAAAAGAATTTAATATAAAAAAAATATAACAGGCCAATTACTGCTGAGAACATTACTTAATGGTATTACTATGCTTAATTATTCAAAATGTAATAAAGTCCATACCTACCTGGAGAACGTTGCATGTTTGCTAAGATGACCGCTCTCTTTAATTATATATATGAGAGGGAACGTGGTGTTTACCCATTTACGTTATGTGGTCCGCTTCATTGAATTGATAAATTAATCATAACTTACAGAACTCGCTGCATCCCACATTTGAAACTTAGAGATTTCCATTTACTGCATTTTCAACTCAGTACTTGGCAACATAAGGTTGGGTTTGAATTACATTTGAAACTGCTTAATTATCGTTGTGAAATGCTTTGGCCGTAACCGTCGGTAACTGCCTAAGTACCTCCATATACGCGTACACTAGTAACAAATGATATATGGTTGTACCATTGGACGAACGGAATTGTATAATTTGTTGTCTATAGAAACATGTTGACATGTGTTTTGTATAGGTATCAGTACATACCTAGTTGTATGTAGAACCAATAAACTATGTCAAATGTATCTGTAGAATTATGGCTTTCCTTTTGGATTGCTAACTAACGAATGGACTACGATTTGATTTCTTAACGCCCGATCTAATAGTTCTTCATTATACTGAGGCTCGTGTAAAGTTTTCCAGCAAAGAACTGCTGTTTTTCTAAGTGCTTACACGTGGTACTTTACTTCTACACTTTTATTGCAAAAGACCACGGCGACATGATTTATTCATCCATCAAAAAATATATGTAACAACATTCGCAAAGCGAAGACAATATATCAACTTGAAGATTTGTCAAACTACGTCAAATCGTCTCAGGGATCGGCGCTCATACATAAAAAACAAATTCTTCCTACGTATGAATGTATTGGTATAAATATATAAGTTTTATATGGCACCGAGTCCGCGCACTGAATACGTTATCAAGGATCAGCAGAAGCTCACGTAGGTACACCAAGAGAATGGAAATGACATCTTATTTCACAAAGCTTCAGGCATAAGGAGGATACTTTTACATAGGAAATACTTTGATTGGTTTTCTATATGACATCGAGTTGAAATATTTTTTGATGATAAATAAATGAGAAGAGTTCAATTTAATATATTGTGCTAAACACGTTACTATGGCACGTTAAGCCGTTGTTCCTGGCTGACATTCGATGATCTTTGACAGCCATTACGGGTCGTCAGAACCCCGAAAGTCTGACCACCATTCTTATCAGAGGTATCGTATTAAACAGTAACTACGTTGTGGAGGTCAGATAGGCAGTCGCTCTATGTAAAATACTGGAATAAAACTGATGTTGAATTGCTACTATAAAATAGGATGTAAACATCATTGAAATTGCATGTCCTTCATTTACATTTGGACTTTTTCTCCGAAAACATGGGTTTAGTTTGCTATGAACTTGGGGAACGCTTTCATAAAGATGTAGCTGCAATTGAAAAATGTTTCCAAGGATGATGGGAGCCTGCTATGCTCATAGATTACTGTTGGAGACTTGTCAGAGACTTCTGGATTTCATTACAAAAGCGAAGCCAGCTGCACCAAGAAAACTTCGCCTTTTTAATCAAAAAATCAATAAAAGTTAAGGTGAGTGCTTGATTTTGGTGAAAATCGTAATTTTTGACTTCTGTTCTGAAAAACTGAGCTGTGATGGCAAAAACTTCATTTACGAATTTCTATTAGGTCAATAGCAAGGAATGACATAGTAGGACCCCAGATAAAATAAAAAGTTTGAAATTTGTTGAGTAGGGAATTACCGAGAAACGACATTTATTTTTGATGTGAAAAATCCCTTTTACGACGCAACGCTACGGTAGCGCTCAATGTGACGCACGCATAACATTGTGCTTATACCATTTATGCAACGGTACAGGGGTCGTGGGGTATTTAAAATAAGTTAAATAACATTTAAAAGTTATTTTCGTAAGAAAAGGTCAGAAAAAGTTGGAACCTTCAATAACAATAACTCGTAGGTTCCCAGATATGGTACATAAAAAAAGTAACACCATGACGGTAACACTAGTGACTTCTCGACTTCGTTAAGCGTCTTTTTACACCCGTTAGAACTTCCTTACTTTCATCTTTTATTTTTTCACACAGGTATCATTCCTTCCTTTAAAACCTTAATATTTATGAGTTTCATCGTAACGTATCATCAAAGAATACCACACAATGTATGAAATAAACGCTCCAGTGGCTGTAGACTATGTAGCTCGAGTACCTAACATGCTTAGGCTTACTCATTTCTTTGATTTTTCGGAACTGAAAAACATTTGTGGTCGGGTTCATTTCCGCAAATTCTTTTATGTTAATTTTATATTGATCAGTGAGTTTTTGGGTATTACATCTTTTAAAATGTTACAAAAACTCATGTAAAGATATTCACTTTGAGCCGCAGACACGTGTGAAATTATTAAAATTCTCAAGGGATTTTCTTTAAAAGTTAGTCGTGATGATACAGCGTCTGTGAACATGATTATAGTTCGAAGGTATACTTAATATTGTAATCGAACCCGTGCCTCAAGGGAAATCGATTTACAATTTCTACGAAGATTTGCCTGTTTATAGATATTTATTCAGAACTTGAATAATGGGTTACCCTCTAAAATGCCCAAATTACGGGAAGTCGAACATTAGGGTCGTCTTTAGCCCCAGTGTTTGTTGGTATGTAAGCAAAGAGGAAGTCGAAGCCTTTTTATTTCTTCCCAAAACCCTGTATTACGGTTCCGGGTTTCCATGCAGCCTCTTCGCTATAGAGTTGTGCGGGAAAATGCAAATTGGACGTTTTCCTCTCTGGCAATACTGGTACTTGCTTTAGTATGACTCCGTTGTATTGTTGGCCGACGTTCTCGTTGTAAGTAAGATACTCGGCGGTGGAGAGAAATATAATCGATATCGAATAATGATGAGCGATGAAACTGAACGATTTGAAATCTTCTCGGGTGGTTTGTAGGTAGATATTGTTTGCTATGTTATTCAGTGGAGGATGGTTACTTAACTCTGAAGTCTTTGACATGTATCGCATCTCAAAATACACAAAAATATGATGACACAATGATTTATGTACATCAAACAATAATTTCGCTATAGGAAAGACGATATCCTCCAATATAGATTCAGTATCTTGGATATTATACTTGTAAGAATTATCAAGATACATCTCATAATTTCGAGATGAAATAAATAAGTGTTAAAATCTGCTAATGGTACTCCGCAAATAAGAGGCCGCGTGACTTGGACCGAATCCAATACGTGTTGGATGGGGGCCAATTGAAACCTCTCACTTTGGTCCTGTGGTAATGGCGAGGATGTCATTCGATCCGGCCGGTCAGCTGACCTACAGTTTTCGAGGGATCAAGGAAATGTTACGACGGTTCTAGAGTAATTTAGGTACGTAGGTAGTATGTGACTACAAAGTATGTTTGGTTAAGTGAACTGAACTTTAATTTTGTTACAGAAATTTGGACTTAATTAAGAAAGATTTTTTTTGCGAAGTGAATATTTTTGCGTTTTGTGTGGTCTACAAGTTTTATTACGCATTATTGTAAGATAATCTGCGGGCTCTGTACCGTATGAAAAATTTATTACCGTCAAGTACGAAGACAATGCTTGTGCAGTCCCTTATTTTCCCTATCATCGATTATGGTGATGTGTGCTACTATGACCTGAATGCAGATCTCCTCAACAAACTTGACCGTCTTCTCAATAATTGCATTCGATTCGTTTTCAATCTGCGTAAATATGATCATGTCTCTGCGCATCGGTCGCTTCTAAAGTGGTTGCCCATACGCCAGCGTAGAGAGCTAAGGGCGCTGACCACCTTGTTCTCATTTCTTGATTCTCCGACTTCCCCTGGTTATCTAGCACCCCACTTTCAGTACATTTGCGCCAGCCACAATAGAAATCTACGATCATCACACAATCGTCTTCTCCAATGTCCCACTCACCGCACAGACTTCATTCACTCTTCCTTCTTCGTTCAGTCTATCTCTCTGTGGAATGCGCTCCCCCAGGAAATCAGGATGGCAACCAACCGATTATCATTTAAAGTTAAGGTTCGTGAACACATTCGCAAGAAGCTGGCAGGATCATCACAACTGTAATATTTACTCATTGTTTTTCTTATTTCTTTTTAGTTAGTTAGGAAGTATATTCATGTATTTATGTATATTTATTTGTGCTTATATTTATATGTAATTAGGTTTATATTATATTCATAGTTTTAATAGGTTTATGTGTATCTTTATATTTAAAATATTTATTCCTCAATTTTCATGTTTGCACCTACCACTGTTTGTCTCTGCATCACCCAAAGGTTGACTGGTAGAAAATGCCTATGGCATTAAGTCCGCCTCTGTACATTTTTGTGCTTGAAGTATTAAATAAATAAATAAATAATATCAAAATACACTCGTCATAAATTCGTCCTATCAAAGTTCTTTTGTTAGAAAATTACTTGTGCATTTTCACATCGTTATAAAAGAATTCAAGATAAATTGTATTGCAAGATAGGATAAAGCATTCTTTGTTCTGTGTTATGTTTGTACGTATTATCTGTATTTTATTACAAAGTGTAATTGTGAGACAAAGATAGTTCTTTATTTGCTTTTATGTTAGGCGACGAGGATAATAATAATTCTGAAAAAAGTTTGTGTATCTTTAGGGAGACATGTCAATCCGTGCTTTGGATTTTTTTACTGTCTTAAGAACTAGAATTGTTAAACAAATGTTCCAAGTACGCTGCTTAAAACGTAACTAAGCTAACTTATTTCTGAGATTGCTGGTTAACGTATAATTGGCGACTGTGTAAGACCGAGTTAATTAACATACTACTAAAGATATATTAAACATAGAAGCTGTTGGTGTACCTTAATAAATAAATAAATAAACTCGAGCTCGAGCCTCGACCAACACCTGAGGAGGCTCTCGTTGGGCAGCTGGATCAAGGGCTTGATCCAGAAAGCGGTACTTCTGGACAGGGCCCGCATTGTTAGGAGGTTCCTCTCTATGGAGCCCTGACCGCCGCCCGGTAGCTTGGACCCTGTTCCTGATACCGGTGGCCTACTATTTTTTATATTTTTATATTCTAATATTTAAAAATATAATTTATATGTATTTAGTTAAATAAAGGAAATAAATAAAACCTAAATGAAACATTTCGTTTTACCAATTTACCTACTTGGTTTTTATTAAACACAACTCCAATTTATCAAAAAGGCTTTTTCTTTCAATATCCACTTTTAGTTCTAAAAGCATTTAGCCTCACTAAACGAAATAGAATACTGTATTCGCCATTCAAAATAAAGGTCTAAATGGGTTTTTAATTAGTCAGGTAAAAGGCAATTTAATAGCAGGCACGCATTAAGCCATTTTATGTACAGTCAACAAAAGAGATAACTTTGCAGGATTGTCGGATATAGTTGAAGTTTAGTAAGAAACTAATGGAAGTTTTTGAATGAAATTACACAAAAAACCGTTTGTTTTCTATTCGTTAAGTAAATAAAATTTTACCCGATAACATCCATCGGTTTCTAACAAAACTTCAACTATATCCGACGATCCTGCATACTTATCTCTTTTGTTGACTGTGCTTAGTATATATTAAAAGCTTGTCTCTTTATATATTTAGGACTTGTGGTGAAAGTACTTTTCTCCCTAAAATTTGTGCTTTTAACGTAGAAAGTTTTTCAGCATTCGTATTTCTCAATGTCAATGTTGTTTTGAAAGGGAAGGGAGTACAGAATATATTATCATAGACTTATTTTGTGTGTCAGCAGTAAATTTGGCAAAGGGAAAAAGTTATGGTGGTCGTAAACGACGGGTTAACAACTTTACACTGTAAACTCAAAGCCAACACAATATTTTTTTATATGTCACCCTTGGGAAGTCGGGACTGATAAGTTTGGGCCCTTCTTCGACTTACAACAGCCGTTGTGTAAGGGATCAATCTTTTATTATTGTATCAAATATGAGATGAAATATGAAGCTTATGAGTATATATAGGATATATACATATATTAATCTATTTTCATAAGCCTAGGAAAAGAGAGAAAAAAGGGTTAACAATTAATGACTTAAGTAACTTAGATCCTTGACAAACCTCTATTATTTTTTGCGAATCCAATAAGTTATACCTACCTATTGAGCATTATAACTGATCGCGACGATAGGTCGTGGTGGAGCAAAATGAAAATGTAGTGGACTGTATAACATGAATTTATAATGCAAAGAAATTACAACGGTCGGTTAAAAAATGTAAATAAGAAATAATATAAAAAAAAAGATGAATTTAAAACGCGCAAGCGCAGCCGTGCTTGAAGGCGTGCAACAGCTGACTCCTTTCGCGGTGTGTCGCGGGGGCCCGCGCTCGGCCGGCGGCCGGCTGACCACCCGCTGTCCCCGCACCCCTCGTTCACTGCCGCCAGTGCGCGGCGATGTTGAGTGCAGCGGTCTCAACAATAACAAATAGGACTTTTTTGTCCATTCTGTTATATTGTATAACTACTAGTATAACTAGATGGACTGACCCATAGTAATTAGACTAAATGCTCGATTTTAATTTAAGGTGATTTTTTTTTATTTTTGAAAAACATGTAAATCTAAAATAATATATAAATCTAATCCTAATTACCTATGCAATTGGTGCAAAATACCGTTAATATAGTATGCATGTTTGATGGTGTCTACGCAAATTGCATGGCTTTCGTGTAGGGATAATGTGTCAGTCGGAATAATTGCAAGCTAAAAGGCATCGTGTATGTCTAAGTGGCCTAAATGACGATGATTGAGCTCCCGTACTGTGTTTAATGTTCATTTGTTTGTCATACAGTTTGCAGTTCAATGCAGGTTTTTCTTTGGTGTCTTCTAAACAAATAGTTTTGTTACTTTATGAATTAAACTCGGCTATGGATATATCCATCTGCAAAAAAAATCATTTTCCGGTTTTTAGCACCCAAGATAATCCTTATTTAAGTTTATTTTTTTAAATAATCAATTCGAATTTGCAAAATCAAAGCGTAGTTCAATGCCTAAATCTATTAAAACGGCAATAATCTGGCCTTTTATTGCCAAAACATAAATATTTCCAAGAAGACAGAGAACTCAGCTCATGAATTTTAAGCACCTACTTAGGGGATGTTCGCTAGGTGTCGCGAGGGTCGTTCCTCACCTTACACGATGCCGGGCGAGTTTACTGCGCCGTTAGGTACGGCGCGGCGGTCCGGCGGCCGGACAATGTGTTCGCAAATATATATGTACATCTCATTAGGCATTCCTAGTGGACACCTCTTTAGTTTACTTGCCAGCGAGCAGAAAGGTCTTTGTTGAATGTCTGGAATATTGAATCGTTAAAGCAGGTATTTTTTTTTATAAACAGGAGTTTGTTTCAGGCGCGATTATTATCTTTAGGTATATTTAATTTGCATATTAGATCAGGTCATGCTGGGTTAGACTTTTCAGCTTTTTAATATGAATTTTACCTTCAGTAACTGAGACTGAAACGATTTGCAAAAAATCGGATCGCACGAACCGATATTAATTTGGCAAGTTAAAATTCACGCTGTCGCCTCTTTTTTCGCGTAAAAGTAGGGATACGAAATCCTGTGTAGGTAATTGGTTTTCGACACAAATACGCAATAAGTTACCCATGAAAGTTTATGTGAGAGCCGTGATCCGAATACGTGGCGAAGTGGGCTCATAGGCTGATGCGCCCAAGTAAGTGTTATCACCTACCCTGAATAACAAAGGCTCGGTACTATAGATACGCTCCTGCGCTCCTGCCAATAGATGTACGAAGGACATGGATAGATTTGAGTACGTGGTTGTTTGACGATTTTGTTGCTTGCATTGTTACTATTTTTGGAGAAGGTACTGGATTTTCGCCGTAGGTATACGGGGTGGCAGGCACATCGACGCGCACCCTGTTACCATGGTTTCAGTACATGATTCTGAAACCCCTTGCTTTGAAAGTTTTCCAACGAGGAATTTCTACGCTAGGCTGTCTAGAATCACGTGCGCATTGATGTACAGTGGGTTATATGTGTTAGCTGACCCACCTAAAAGTTAGACGAATTTGAACCTTCTGCAATTAGCAGTAGATAAATGTGTTATTCGATTTCGAGCTTCACGAACTACATAGAACGACTTGTTCAAGGTAGGTAAATATTATAGAATACAGTTATGCCAATTTGATCTTTAACACGTAACCTTAGGATAGGTAAGCTTTTGAATACTGTTTTGTCACATGATGGAGTTGTTAATTTCAACGATACTTGTTAAGTCGATTTGGTCTAGTGGTTGCAACAGTGAACCTATAGCAACATGGTTGCGAGTTCAAAACAAACTTTCCACTTCTTGTAGCTTTATGTTTACAATATTCAATTATGTTTTTTGAATCCAAAACATTATTTATATTAAATTAAAATAGTTAATTTAAATGAACTATTTAAAAACAAATACCTAACATGAGAAATAAAAAACAATAATGATTATGATAACGATTTTATTCAAAATAAATACAAAATAATCACTTACAAAATTAATTACTTGTTTTAAATATAAGGTATTCTATGATAAGCTTGAATTTTTGTTTCTTCGTTTCAACAATGCCTATAAAATACCCATTTTTATTTTTAAGTAGGTAAGTAATCAGATACATGTAGTGAATCAACATGTTATATATGTTTAGAAATATATATAGGTATTTCTATTTTATAACAATAACATCACCACATTAACTATCATACTTACCTACTTCTAAACTATAAGTGAAAATATTTTTTTAGAAAATAGTAATTACTAAAATATAAGTGAAAAAATAGCACTAAATACTTTGATGTTTTACCTACTTTATATTTTTTTTATACTTAAGTATTTTTAGTTTTAAATATGGTTATGATCGTAAAAAGGACCTGCTTATTCATTGTATGAAACACTTCCATAGAAATTATGATGAACACACACACTGACACGTAAGTAAGTATTGTTGACTGCGGGCGGTGGTGATATCATAATAGCGAAATGGAGCACCATCTCTTTCCACAATTTGTTGCAAGCGGCTTCGCATGCCGCACACCATGTTCAAGCAAGCATCACTTACTCTTCATGAGAACGTTGAAATCACAAGTTGCGCCAAATTCTCCTGACTTCTGATGAATCCCAATTTAAAATCATTTGACCCCACAAGTTTTCTATTGGGTTTACGTTTTAACCACAATCTGACTGTATTTCTGTGAAACAAAGAAATGAAACAGGTGTCACTATACGTTATAAAAAATATGTTTGCTTACGTCACGGCATAAGGAATAGTTAGGTATAAAAACAAAGTATAAAATTAGAAAAATACACTTACTGCTATAATATTATGTCTCCTAGCAATCTCTCTGATGCCAACATTCTCCTCGTGCAAATAGATTATTTTGTATTTTAAATAATCACTCAATTGAGACATGATAATAAAACTATAAAAAATAAATTAAAAACTTGGAAAAAGACGTTGTTTTCGCAATTTAGTAAGGCAAGGTAAAACATTTATTCACGCGTAGTCACTGCAATTGTGCGTAGACTGGCTTTTAGCTTTATTATTGTGACGGTTCATTTTTATTTTCCTACCCGTATTTTTAGTAACATTTGAATACTAGTTTTATAATGAATACGCATATTTGTCTTTCAACTACCCACTTATTACAAGTTAGGCGAAAATATTACCGAGTAGCGCTAGTCTGATAAACTCATACAAATGAAATAACTTTTAATGTTACAGGCAGAGGGTTCAAATTCCTTCGTTTATAGGGTGGGTCAGGTAACTCATATAACCCACTGTACCTGCCACCCTGTATAGTTAGTTTTGAAAAAGGATTGGAAATCAGAATTACACATGGTTGCATCAGCAAAAAATGTCTGCAAGCACATCATTCATCCGCAATACTAGTGAGTGAAATCAGTTAATATTTAAAAATAAACCCCACAAGAAATATAAAACGCTTTTGCTTTCATTCGGATAGATGGCTTTGGGGGTTTATATAGTAACATATCACACGTACACTTGTATGCAGTGACAGATTGTTCGCCAGAAATCCATCTCTTCCAATAAACTTTTACGATTTCGTCGGCACGGCAAACAGTTGACGTTGTGTTTGTGTCGACTACTTATATACAAAAACTTTCTACCAGAGAGATAAAGTAAAATACACGAACCACAAATCCGTGTAATAAATAAACAAAAATGATTATGCTTTTACTTTGTTACCAGTGGTTATAATTTACAGTAGGTATTCTGCCGTCTAATCTCATAATTCTCTCTCTTAATCTCAGTGGCTCTTACTCATAATGAGGAGATTAAAAATTCCCCCTGTAGTAATTGCATTAGTATTTAAAGCAGCTTTTCTTTAAAGGGCATTTTGGCTTCGGTTTAGCTTTTACATAATCAGCCTATAATGATACCACTGCTAGGACACAGGCCTCCTCTCGATGAGTGGGCCGTCATCCACCACGCGGGCCCAGTGCGAGTTGGTAGATGTCACATGTCTTCTAATTTTTGGTTTTAGGACCGGTTTCCTTACGATGTTATCCTTCAATTTCTTCACAGTTCTGAGAGTGGTGGTGATAAAAAAATTTACACAAAGACCTTGACCTTGTGACGACCTTGTGAAGGCCTCAGGAACCCGCTGGATGCGGAAAGCACAGAACTGGTCGAAGTGGAATAGCTTGGGGGAGGCCTATGTCCAGCAGAGGACGTCTTTCGGCTGAAATGATGATGATGAAAACGCCTGTCTGGGTTTGACCTACGACCTAGAACTCATAAGTCGTGGCCGTTACCACTGGGCCACCGCTGCTCTCACTGCTGTTTAGCTTTTGGTTATTTATAAATTGACAGACGGTTGAAATAGTCGACGTCTTAACTGTTTTGATTGAATGTCACTTGCACATTATAAAACAATAAGGTCTTTTTGTCTATGTGACGATTCGTAGAAAGTAGAGTAGGTTTCGGCTTTTGTCGTGCGGCAGGTCGCATGCAGCGGGTGACTAAAATTGACCATGAAAATGCTCAGTCACCGCCCGCCGCTTGAAGGTCGACATTTTGATGCAAAATGAATTAATCACCTGCGATTTTTATCGACCTGTGTAAATGGGGTGGCGATTCGTCTTGGGAGGCGATTTGGTAAGCGACCAGCCAGACGGCGAAAATCGACCTAGAGTAAATCCCGCATAAGATATAGTTTCAACCTTAGTTTAATATCAATTTAGTGGGAATTGTTGGCAAACGTGATAAAGCAATAACGTGGTCGACTATACTTCAATTTATTATGTTAACAAATGGGTTAACATAATTGTAATTTAATTGAGTAGAGAGTTACGTGCAAGTAAGTGTAAACAATTTCATCATGTTTTGCTAAGTAATGTAAATTGCTTAATTGTTTAAATTAACTTTCATCACGTAATAAATGAGTCAACGCCTAATTTGATCACATTAAAATTTAATTCTGCTCATGTATTTTTTCAACTAATTTTATTTATTTTATAAAGCTTCTGTACAAATCCTTCCGCTGTAATAACATAGATATTTCATTTTCGAATTGAATTTTCAATGTAATAACAAAGTAGGTACGTGTTACTCAAAGGATTTGAAATACTTCAACTTTCAAATTACGACACTCTTAGAGTCATCTTTGTGCACAATTTCGTTACATTTTTCAGTGTCGTTATATCTCACACTAGCAGCTGTGCTCGCGACTTCGTTCGCATGCATATTGGATGTCATGGGTTTTTTTACGCAGAATTATTTATCTAAAATAAAAGCCTATAGCCTATGTTACTCCTTATAACATCAGCTATCTGTCAGTGAAAGTTCCGTCAAAATCGGTGTAGCCGTTTCGGAGATTAGCACAAACGGACAAACAGACAGACAGACAAAAATGTTAAAAAATATTTTTTTTGTTATAAATACTGAAAAGAAGTTATTTTGACATTACAAACAGACACTTCAATATAGAGTAGTTCAATAGTAGAGTATAAAATTGAATATTATGTTACAAAGAATTTATCTTAACATTGAAGTAGTATTTTAAACTGCTAGTTAGTCAGCATTTTGATAATAGCCACTGGTGTGAAGTTCGTTATGCCGATACACAAAAAATATATAATCATTCTCCAGGTTTCGTACAGTTAGAAATTCACGACGAAATTAAAGCCTATGAGTCATCGCGACAATTGGCTCAAGTGGATAGGGCCTATGCTAAAAGACTGTCACACGTTTTGATGAATTTATAGAACTCGATAGATGTTAAGTCTAGATAAAAGGCTAATGCTAGAAGCTAATGCCTTTCAGGTGATACGTGATGTGAGTACATGCTTTGAATAGGTATTACTACTACATTCTACCTTCAGGCATTTAGTACTTTAAGTATTTGCAAGTATAGATGCTACAGTGGTTTAACGTCAGGTTAGTTAATCCAATGAACCCGGCTTTTCAAATGTTTGGTTAAAAATATTACCTTGCAACATGTAATCATTATAATATACTGTACTAGCTGCACTCCGCAGTTTTTTCCGCATAAGTCTCAAGCTCGTAGGAATATAGCGTTGTTTGATAATGAAGCTCCAATGACGAGCGTATTACGAAACGGTGGTATATGGACCACTAAAAGAATACATAAGTAGCTTGCTGGCAATGAGTATAAATATTGTTTATTAACTGTTACCCGTGACTTCGTCGCAATCCAAGATGAAAAACATCTTATGTCCTAATCCAGATTATGGTCTACCCATGTGTCAAATTTCATCCAAATCCGTTCAGCCGTTTCAACATGAAAGCGTAAACAAACAAACAAATAAATGATCTAATCATTTCTCTTTAGAAAACTACGATAGAAATAATAACAAAAGCATCCAAATTGAGATTTGATATAGGATACCATAGTAGCAAGGCTTTTGTGTAACAAAAGCTGTTAGCCTGCAAGCCACCTACGTCAGTTCCAGCTATATCACGTCATGCATAGCGGGCAGGCGCCTGCAAAATATTCCAAACGAGCTTGCGGGACTCGACCGGTCACGGTCCATTGTGGGACGCACACACTGTGTACTGTGTTCCTAGTTTAAAAGTACCGAAGGGATGTTTTTCGCACAGTTTTAGTAAAGTGACGTGGTGTGGTGAACGGTTACGGTTTTAACTGAAAAACTTCTACGGTTTTTTAAACTTTTCAGCCTTGATTATAATCACCCTTGCACGGTAGCTTCTAAGTTTTCGCTGCAAACGTTAGAGGCAGTAGTGTAGCTGCTGTTTCGTTTTGTACTACGTTACGGAATTTGGTATTAGTGATGTTATCATTACATTTTGCAGTAAACATTACAATTTGGCTGTTACGTGTTAGAACAACACATTGATTTAATATTGCCAAATCAGGTACATATTTATGTCGACGTACAAAGCTAATTTACATGCGAATACATGTTGCAGTTGGATCGACAGAATTTCACTAACAATTATTCCATTTCAGTTTGAACATGAAAGTAATTTTCATAAAGTCAAGTTAATTTATAAAAGTGCATCGATCGCCACGTTTTAAACGGACGTCCATTGTTCAGCTGGAATCAAAAAGTTTGCAAACAAATCGCTGCGCTTTCGAGCCCGGCTATGTCTGATAATGGAACCAATTTATTAAATGACCAGAGCTCTATGGAGTCAGCATTAAGCTTCGTAAATAACCATTGTTAGCTAAGAAGCCGGAAGCTCTTTCTTTTTTCGGAAGCGTTTGTGTGATATCAGAAAAAAGGTACTGGGTAAAGGTTCTAACATTTAACACAACCAAAATTAATTGACTAATCAATAAAATAAAGTAAACAACCTTTTTTTTTGTTGTAGATAATGACATTTCATTAGAAAAAACGTTGGTGTAAGTAAATTCCAAGAAAAAGGTTGGAACACGGCCATGATATGAATTTAATAATTACAAACAGAAATAAACAAAGGATACCACAAACCTACTAATGTTACTAATTATGTCTGTTAAATGTTTCCCAGCAAACATTCCCAGTTCCCAGCAAGTCGTTACTATAATTTGTAAACAGTAGTACACATTAAAACAAAAAGTGTGAGTGCAAAGTTAATAGGGTGGATACTTACAGCCGCAATTTGGTGGTACCCAAAATTTTAAGTGGTGTTGAAATTTACTTATTTTCTGCCACCGAGAGATGTCCAACTAAAATTTGTTGAATGCCTAGTTGGGTGGACGGGGTTTTCAAAAGTTTTAAACTAATTTGCGCGTTCATTTTCGTTACAAATTCGTTTGTGTATGTTCCTCGATCAATCTAATGGTGCGACCAGTGCTCGTAAAGCGTGAAATACGTACAACTGAGTTGTTCAATATTTTATGTATTTTATTACTATTCATGAATATTTGAATCGGGTTTTTTTCTAAAAACAGTTCCGTATATGTCATCTTTTTGTCATTGATCAACGATTTTTATATCGATGATTGATGTAGAAATTATTTGACTGATGTCGCCTAAACTAACTCTTACGTAAATAATTGTTCAATAATCATCATCATCTGCCTAGCCTTTTCCCAACTATGTTGGGGTCGGCTTCCAGTCTAACCGGATGCAGCTGAATACCAGTAATTGTTCAATAATCAAATAAGATTATTTAGTTAAAGTCATTTGTTCGTTATTTTAGAATATTTTAATTTAATTTAACAAACGAAGCACATTAAGCCCGCCTTGTTGAATTACACTAGTTAGCAGCTGCTAAATACGAGCAGTGTGTCGCGTGGAGGTAGAATGCACACTATATGAAAATGTAATCAAAGTAAATTTTGGTGAACAACGTTTGGTTGGCACCGGTATATTAAAACAGGCCGCAACTGACTCATTTAACTGGAAGCATACCTGCCTATTGGTTAAAGAATATAATAATATCAGTCCGCCTAGCCTTTTCCCGACAGTGTTGGGGTCGGCGTCCAGTCTAACCGGATGCAGCTGAATACCAGTATTTTACATGAAGCGACTGCCTGTCTGACCTCCACAACCCAGCTACTGGGTAACACGATACCCGTTAGTAAGACTGGTTGTAAGACTACTCGCTCGTCTACTCCGAGGCACTGAGGGGTCTCCCCGAACCAACTGCGGCAAGCGTGGGTTAATCTTTAATCGACCCGTGTGGCTATTATTATTTAGCCACGAGCCCTTCTATTGTTTAAAGAAATAGACACATACCTAATTTAGCATTGCAAGTATTTTGGACATATTTAAAAATATATTTTGGTAACACATGGCTTAGTCTGTCGCAGTGGTCTCGTTTCTTTCTCGAGGCATTTCACTGCTACAAATATACATAGCATTAATTCTGTTAATGAACTGCAGTGGTGCGATGCTGTGGCCAGGAAGCAAGGACATTACCGCCATCTTCATCCGCCTTATTATCATTAATGACATAGTTCAGTCTTTTGTTATCGTACAATGCAGCGGCTGCAGCGACAAACGATATGTTAATGATCAAACAATACACATGTTTGTGCGATGATTATTTCGATTGTTTCATAATGAAGCTCCAATGATGAGTGTATAATGGAAAGGTGGTGCATACACCACCTTTCCATTAAAAGTTCCAGTTATGTACTCTTTCTGTGGTCCATAGACCACAGAAAGAGTACATAACTGGCTTGTTGGCGATGAGTATAAATATTGTTTATTAGCTGTTGCCCGCAACTTCATCTGCGATCCAAGATGAAAAGTATCCTATATCCTAACCCAGGTCATGGTCTACCCATGTGCCAAATTTCATGCAAATCCATTCAGTTTTAACGTGAAAGCGTAACAAACAAACCAACTTTTCCGTTCATAATATTAGTTAGGATACGTAGCGAGAGTCAACTTAACAGATGATATACTACATCTACATGCATTTGATGAATTGTTATGTACCTGTAATGTTCGAGTTTTTCATCAATAACATGAACTGTACGCTAAAAAATCATAATATTGTTAATTTTTTTCTTTGAAGCAATATACAGCATCTTATTTTTGTACCTTAACTTTTTATAAAAAAATGCAGTCAAATATCTTGCCACACCTTTTAAAACCCAAAAGAAAGTCATTTTTCATAAGCTGCTATAAATTATTATTTCGACTTACGTTTGCAATTCCTAGAATTCTCATTTCCCTTACAGTCGAAGCGGAATTCATTTACTTGTGAAGTTCTGAACCATTTCTCCGTTGCAAATCTTTCGAGAAATGTACATAGGTATGATGTGTTGTGGATTTTGTAAATGTAGTATTAAAAGTGGAGCGGGTCACTCCCTCGGCGGGTAAAGTTGTGTGTCGTTTGTAAGTTTATGCGGACCACAGTCCCGAGGGCGCCGCCATTGAAACTTGTTATGAGATAAAATTGTTCTGTTTTATGCTCTTAGCGGTTCGAAATAACGAAATAGTGGCGCATGTTAATTGTATAAATTAATTTTTTGTGCGGAAGGGATGCATTTTTGTTAATAAAAGGTATTTATGTTCCAGATTTATGTAATAAAGAAAAATGATATACCTAATGAATGATACGAAAAAAAAAACGACATTTAGGTGACCAAAAAGATTGGTCTACAAAATCAAATAAATAAAATTAGTTTATTGGGTATAAAAAAGCGCCCACACATAATTCCTTTCCAAAAGTATGTAAGTCCGCCCCCACACATCACAGGGGTCAATCAGCAAACGGAACACAATATCTTCAGTTGAAAATGAATTTTCTCCATTTACTTCAATAGCCTCCGCAGGCCATTCCATCAATGCTAATATTGATGGAAGTAAAAAGCTGAAGACACACACACATGAAGTGAACATAGAATAATACTTATATTCTTTGTCCATGTCTATAACCCTATTGATTGATATTTCATGAAATAGTCATTCAATAGAGTTATACGAACTTGATGATTTTAATAAAGATTATTCTGTAAATACATACTTATTACGGTGGCGAATCATATTCTGCAAATTGCAAAAAACGTAAAACAAAATGAAGTTCGTGGGCTACCTTTGTGCTTCCTCCTTAAGCGAAAAAGAATATCAAAGGGATCTCTTTGTTGTTTGATCCCCAAATGACTTTAAGTTAAGCTTCTTTGACTCGGAAGGCCGTGATAAGAAGACCCATGTTACAATTAGGAGTAGTTTTCCTTGTAACCACTTTCCACCCATCTAGTTACCTATCGAAGAACAAATACTTATGTAAGTACGTACTGAAATTCTGACCGTATTATATTAATGCAGAGAGAGTTTCAGTAGCGAGATTTTTTTGTGAGTGTTATTCGGCTTTGCTCACGTGGATATTTCCTGAATTTCCTCGGGTTTTAGACTCGAAAGGGGCCTTTAATTATGAGCATTCACGCCAAATTATTCAGAAAGTTACAGTATAAAATGTATAGTGTTGAAAATGACAAACTATTCGGTTAGGCGATTTGTCCCGAAAAATATTCCTATTTATTCGTGGAGATGCCGACTCGACTTACGTATATTACGTACGACTATTTCTTTTCTATGCCCGTGATTGTTTGTGATTTTGTTTATTTATTAATTCTTTGTTATTTGAGTAGGTAGATAAGGCCTGATTTTTCAATAGTCAGATATTTTTTATCTGATTTGATATACAAATAAACCTATAGATACTTAGATATTTATTCATGTAAAAGAAAAAAGTTGCCAATAATATATTTTCTCAATAAAAATAATAACCTACAATATTTTCCTTAATAGAAAAACTTAATGGACTGTCAATGTACATTACGTTGCTAACAGGGATGTTAGCAACGTAACGTTACGTTCAAGTCGTGTTATTTTTCCTCGAGGCACGAGTACCGTTCCGAGTGACAGTAATGGCATACCATTTACGAACACGATCACCCGCTCTTCTCCAGTTTATCTACCTGAAAGTGCAAACACCCCATATATATAACTTATCCTTTGCCAAAACAACTTCGCCCGTAAATATCGATAACAAAACTGCGTGAATCACGAAGTCGCTGCATCCAGCCTCAGTGTTGTTGCTTTAAAGCAATTTACTGCTTTTGTGGTGCAAAACTGGGGAAACCCGTTCTCGACGGGAAATTGTGACTGTTTACGTCATAAATTAGCTGCGTTGATTACTTTGGGAGCAGATGGGGGTTCTGTTTTAAGGCAATACGTGAGGATCAGCTTTATAGCATGCGTAAGAAATATACGCGAATTCCAGAACCCGTGATTAGTGGATTGAAGAGGAATGGTGATTATTACTGCACGAAATCTTACCCCAATCTTCTATACGAAACGTGGTTTATGCCTGTAGTAGGTTGAAAAGTATAGTAAAATTTTAAAATAAATCAGAGTGAGCTTAATTGAAAACAAATTGTCAGAAGCACTTCAATTTCAAACTACTCAACGAACTCCAAAAAAAAAAATATCGTCTAGGTCGTATAAATTCGTTCTGAGTTTTATGAACCTATTTTTCATACATTATCTGCTCGGCAGGAAGTCGCAAAGACATTTTTATACTTAAAATATCTTCCCCGAGGCGAAGAAATTCCACTGAGCATCCGGGCATAGTTTGTGCATTCCGCGTAGCTTGCGGCCGGCATATCATTGCAGTGAGCCGGCAAGCAATATAACTCTGGGCCAGTGCGCGCCCCACTTCGTCTTAGCCGCAGTTTCCTTTATGGATATAATTTGTTTGTTCTGATTTTAGTTCAGAGAAAATGTTTGTTGAACATTTTGTCTTACTCAGATTTCTTCACGCCTTTTGTAGAGCCTTTAAAAATTCAAGACCAGAGTTTTGGTCACCAAAGGTACCTACATCATGAAGACTCAATAATACGTTTTCGCATTTGGGTCATGAATATATTCCCAAAAAATTTCCTCACAGGAAGAGGCTGTCAAAACAAATGGATATTCGGAAGAAATAATTGATATTTATAGGCGTTATCAGTGATTAAAACCGTTATTTTCCTCTTCAGCAGTGTGTTACAACAACAGATTAATTTCAATTAATATTCTTTAGTTTGTTAGTCTGTGTTCCGTCTCCCACTCTGTTACATACTATTAAAATGATTAAAAGAAAAACTACTCAAAAAGATATCACTTATTCCATTGAAAATAATTATTATCTCGTTTTAATTCATTTCTTAAAAAGTGTTGCAAAGATCATTAATGAAACACGATATTAAAGATTAAGAAATTATCAATGAAATGAGTATTTTCCAGGAGCAAACTTTGCTATTTACATAGAAAGGCAATCACAGACTTCAAATCTCTAGTATTACGAAGCAATATTAAAAGCAAATAATCGGTAGTTCACGACAAGATTTTGGTTTCTCAATTAGTGTAGTATTTCACTTTGTTGATGAGTTATATTAACTTTAAATCTTCAAGTATTTCAGAGCAAATTCGATCTATTCCAATTTAATAATATTTGTTTAATTTGGTAATATTCCGATGAATCGGGTTTCCTAGGGGTATGATACTGGATACTGATTGGCTGATAACTACAAGATGGAGATCAAGATGGTAATTTGAAATTAATTACGTAGAAAATAATGTTGTTACTAATACTCGTAAGTTGTGGTACAAAACGTGCTAATGTCTTTATTAGAAGAATTATGTTAGAATATTAAATGAACTTGTAAATTAATCTTGCTAGTTTTCATCGCTTTTTATAACTTTTCAAAAGAGACACTGCGACATGCGAGAATTTATGCCGCTACGAGAAGTAGCTTTAACTATTCAAGTATTTCAGCGTAAATTCCATCTACTTATTCCAAATTAACATTATTTGTTTCATTTGGCAATATTCCGAGGAATTAGGTTTCCTAGGGTATAAATTGGTATTGGATACTGATTGGCTGATAACTACAAGATGGAGATCAAGATAGTAATTTGAAATTAATCACGTTCGTAAGTACAGTCAACAAAAGAGATAAGTATGCAGGATCGTCGGATATAGTTGAAGTTAATAAGAAACCGATGGATTTTCTCGAATAGAATTTAATTTAATTAATAGAAAACCAACAACTCATTTATCAAATTAAATTTCAGTCGACAACATCCATCGGTTTCTTACTAAACTTCAACTATATCCGACGATCCTGCATACTTATCTCTTTTCTTGACTGTACATAGTTGGATGTACATACTCGTATATGGCATTAACTTCGAATTCTGTATATTATGCCATAGACATGATTCTGGTTACAATTATATGGCAATTAGACTCGGTCATTCACTTGAGTGGGTGTGGTTATCTTGACCCGTTTATCAATAGTAGATCATATGAAGCGACGGTAATAAATTAACGTTATAGCAGCTATGTATGATCAATAATATAAGCCCATTGTATCTAGTTCGGTTGAATCATTGCTTAATTATGCACGTCTTTGTACGTGCTGGTAATTCAAGATCATGTTACTAATTCTGTCCCAATGTAATATGAGATAGGTCAAGAGAGAACTTGATGTGCGAGGTCCTTTGTTCGAACCCCAGACGGGGTAAATTGGGAGCTTGGAGTATTTTTTTATTGCAAAATTGTCCAGCTCTAGGCCTTGATCTCGCCTAGTGGACAGCGATGGATGAGGTCTATGATGAAACGAGCAAGCCCAGAAGATGTCTATTTACTCTTGCTTTGAAGGATGACGTAGAAGGGTACACATACGTTGGCAGAGAGTTCCATACTTTGGCCGTGTGCATAATAAACGTGGAGAAGAAGCACTGAATACGACTAGTCGATACGACTAGTCTGGATTTGTGTTGGGTTAATGGCAATTGGTTCGCCCCGTACTAGGTGCATGAAGCCTAAACTAAGCCTTTGGGGAAAAAAATAATCAAATTTAATAAAAAACACATTAAGAAATTATCGTAGATATTAGTTCTGCAACTGCTCGTTTGATTCAAAACCTTATCCTATACAGAAACTTGCTTGAATAAATGTTTAACGAGTACATCTACGTACCTATCGCAGTTCGGCAAAGTCGTTCGTGAACGGTGGTTACAAGTTACAATGTTCGCACGTCTATCTGTTTTCCTGATCTCGATAGCTCAGGCGACAAGCTGACCGGGGAAGTTTGGAACGCTGTTGAAAAATGAAGCCATCTAAAATGCGAGAATTTTCGCTGCTGCCATCATTGAATAAGTTTGAAAGTTGGAATTTTTAGTTACACGGTGACTTTTTATTGCATTGTGACTTTTTAACGTATTGTTTTAAAGTCGTTTTTAATGATCTGGTATTATAACATTTTTATTATTGGGTGGATACTTATACTTACAGAAATTTTTTACATGTTTTGTCACGAGTATGAGCAACGTTGGACTACATTTTCGAGTTGCTTACCAAGATTGATTAAGCAAATTACGTCAACTTCTAGGCGATTGGTTTTAAGCTCGCGTACGCTATCGTCGCGCTCTTTTATTTACTTATATGAATATGCGGGGTATTCCTCGAAACGCACCAACTTTGAAACGCACCAAAAATATTACTCGGAAAAAATAATTAAATATTAATAAAAATAAAAATATTATAATTTTATTCCTCGAAATGCATCAACGATGAAATATAGAGAAGAGCATGAAGGATTCGTAATAAATGATATCGGTAGACGTTTCATTTGGTGCGTTTCAAAGTTGGTGCATTTCGAGGAACACCCCGAATATGCCATACTCGCGCGATCAATCAAGTGCTTTTGGTTAGGACGCGGGGTAATGGACATCAGTCAGGACATGCCTAACATACACACGCGACCCGTGACTGTGCTCGTAACAATGTTGTAAATGGTTTTTGTTTTTTCAGTGTTGAAGGTTTTACTTTGTTCCCATTACCACTGACAAACATAACGATATTGGTTTATGTAAAATGCTATTTCCCTTTCCATATTATATTTAACCTGTCTGCGACAATTTCGGGTTTAGAATATAATAATTATTATCCTTGCAGAAAATTACGTCATGACAGCTTTAATAAACGTCTACGTCTCTTATAACAACGGTTTTGCTTTAATATGAAAACATTTGGACAGCATATTATTATCAAATGACTTTATTTAAAATGTTGTAGACGGTTTTATTTTATCTGTTACTATCTTCTGCCCGCGAAATCGTCCGCGTGACATGTCTTGTTCCCCGAACCCATTGTCATATCACATCGCCTGCCCGCGCTATTACTTTGTTTTCATATCACATCGCCTGCCCGCGCTATTACTTTGTTTTCATATCACATCGCCTGCCCGCGCTATTACTTTGTTTTCATATCACATCGCCTGCCCGCGCTATTACTTTGTTTTCATATCACATCGCCTGCCCGCGCTATTACTTTGTTTTCATATCACATCGCCTGCCCGCGCTATTACTTTGTTTTCATATCACATCGCCTGCCCGCGCTATTACTTTGTTTTCATATCACATCGCCTGCCCGCGCTATTACTTTGTTTTCATATCACATCGCCTGCCCGCGCTATTACTTTGTTTTCATATCACATCGCCTGCCCGCGCTATTACTTTGTTTTCATATCACATCGCCTGCCCGCGCTATTACTTTGTTTTCGGTTAGCGTTCTTTCTTATATTTTTTCCTCTTGCTCGGCTCCTAAGGGTCCTAGCGCGATGGTCTTCCAAGAATTAGGCTATCAAATGCAAAAAGTTTTTTTTTTTTAATCCGAAAGTTATTTCCAGAGATTAGCGAGTTCTAATAAAGAAAAAAAGCAAACAAACCTTTCAGCTTTATTATTACCCCCTTACTAATAAACGTATTACTCGTACATCTGATGAATTACACACCGATTTCTCTCTTTTAGACGTCAGTAATTTGACTTTCGAAAGAAGAAGACAAAGCGTTTTGTAACTATACAGACGCTATACAACATTTATTAGTATGGAAATGGAAGAAAATAAAATGTATTTCCCAATGGACGTTATGAAAAATTTGCCATAGGCCTACAATTTGGTAATGATGCGGAAACCCATCAATAATGAATAATACAATAAAGGACATTGACTAATTTGGTGTAGAATGTGGTTGAGCATATTACGAAAGCATACCGCTCTGTCATTTAGATATTGCGTTCAAAATTAATAAAAAAAGGCTATAGGTAATTCCATTATATATTAAAAAAACGTTACCCTGTCTTTACTGTCACCCAGTCGGTTAAAAAAAGATTTGGAATGGAATACATAACATAATCCACCTATAATGTTCCCACTGATGGGGCACACCGTCCTCTTCAGTGAGAGGGAGTGGGCCGTAAACCACCAACCGAGCCCAGTGCGGGTTGGTAGATGTTACATGAATTTTTGTTTCTAGGACATGCCGAAGTTTTCCTTCGCCGTTTTGAGAGCAGTGGTGATGAAAATTATTTCATCACCACTGCTCTCAAAACGGCGAACCAAACCAGGCAATTTACTTTGTATATAGATTACTATACAAAGTAAATTGCCTGGTTTGGTTCGAACCCATGACCGTTACCACTGGGCCATTACTGCTCAAATTGGGCTTTAAACCTAATAGAAATTTGCACGTAAAGCAATTTTTATATATTAGTATATTTTAAGTCATAGAAATAAAACTAAAAGATTCGGCTTTACTCCGTGACTGTACTAATGATGAAATTGGGCCGTGGCTCCAGTCGACCTATTCAAAATGTGATTGGGTTGAGTGATCCCGTGGGTCCGTTTCGAGTGGGTCCAGTTGACCAAAGACTCATAGGCCTGTCTCGACGTATTCTCTTCCCTCTTTTCAGTGTCCAGTTGTCTCTCGGTTTTATTTCTTCTTCCACTGTTCCTCCACTACCGTCACACACATTTGTCCATCGTTCCAGGTCATCCTCTGGCTCTGTTACAGCTTTAATCTGACAGTGTTGTGACTTACTGTGGCTATCTTCCATTTATCATACTTGTTACGTGCCTGGTCGCGTCCATTGCAGGCGCTTAGTATTCTGAATCGCATCTAAAACAGAACCTGAACATTACGCACCGTTATACCAGAGAATTCATAATTATGTAGGAGATTTGCTACTGGTTGTTTAGACCGTCAAATTTAATATAAATAAAACTCCGCTCTCTTCTACAACATTCACTGTATCTGCTAATACTTAAAATCTGTTTTTTGTTTTATAGTGAAGTCGCGCAATGTTAACTTAGACGATCTATACCTCTTATGGCAGTGTGAAAAAATGGAAAAAATCTCCACACAAATGGGTGCCTGAAGCCAAGCCTGAAGCGCCGAGGCTGGCTCAGAAAGAGATGATGAGATGACCTGGACGCGTACCATGAAGGCTGGTTCGAGGTGGCGCGGGAAAAGAGTTCCTGGATGGATTTGGGGGAGGCCTTTGCCCAGTATAGGCTAATAAAAAAACAACAGTATAGGCTAATAAAAAAATACCTCGTATTGGATATTACATAAATTATCAGCCTATAATGTTTCCTCTGCTGGGTCACAGGTCTCCTCTCGGTTAGAGGGAGTGGGCCGTAATCCACCACGCGGGCCCAGTGCGGATTGGTAGATATCACATGTCTTCGAATTTTTTGTTCGGTTTCCTTACGATGTTTTCCTTTCTCGTTTTTGAGAGCAGTGGTGATGAAATAACCTACAGAAAGTAAAGCGCCTGTCTGAGTTCGAATCTACGACGAACAACTCGTAAGTCGCAGCGGTTACCACTGAGCTACCACTGCTCTCTATTGGATATTATTGACGCATAAACAAATAACAAATGTTACTGATAAAAGTAACTTAATTACTTAACATTTTGATGAACTAACTAGTGTACAAACTATCGCGACTTAGTGTGAGTCGGGGCGCGACATGCAAATAAGCTACTTAAACATTACTACGAGATGTGTGCCTCAGCGTAATAGGACTAAAGTACTTACGTAAGTAAAATATAGGTACTAGCTGAGAGCATGAATAAGACAAGCTACAGCCAGTCTATTCCTCATAACCCTCATAATAGCACTCTAGTGGAGACATTACTATCCGCTTCTTCATAGCGTGATGATGGCAATATAAATTGTGGAAACCCAGAACGTGACTACTTTATCCGCTGAAAATGTGTTGCTTGTTTCGGGTTCTGTAGCCTTTTTTATTGTAACAATATAAATCCAGTTCTAAGATTTTTGACGCATTGATGGACTATTATGTCCAATTCGCAAAATGTCCAGAGGGCTCAAAATGTCCAATTCTCACCACGTTCAATTCGTAATTTGTCCAATTCGCAAATTGTCCAAATCGCAAATTGTCCAATTAGGAAATGGTTGTCTCTCGTTCAATAGATTAATTTTATTTCACTGTTCACTTTTCAATTTGTAAGTTTATTTGTGGGAGCGGCCTTGTCCGTTTCATTCAAAAGTGGATTTTACTTGTATTCCTGTTCACACCCAATCCTCCCTCTTTTTTTAAAGTTTTTTTATTGCTGAATGGGTCCGCTCTTAGCCTCGATCACGCCTGATGGAAAGCGATGGATGAGGTCTATGATGGAACGAGCGTGCCCAGAAGATGCGAAAGGCACAGGAACTCCCACGCATCGATGAAACACAGCAGGCTGCTTGACGCCGGACACCGGTGGGAGGGTGGTCGCAAATTAGGTTCGCGTTAGCCCTACCACCGCAAGGGAAGAATTGGCCAGTCAAATAAGGAGTTGGGTGTGACTGTCCAGGATGCGCCGAGCGCTCGGTTCAGTTGAGTAACTGGCGGAACAAACTGCGTTTCACGAGGAGGCTTCTTCATGCATCCCATCCTCTCTACTTCTTTAAGTTTTCTACAGCTTGCCTTTTACATACCCAAACGTTAGCTCAGCCTGTGAATGCCTTAATTTAGGGTGCTAAGCTAAATAACCTCGCCTTCTTCAATGACGAGCTTTCAACAAACTCCCGCTACGTAAAGAGCAGTCTTTAGTTAATTAGTCTTCATTTATAAATAAAATAGGCTTCGCGGGATAAAACAGTAATACTTGCTTGAAAAACATAATGTTTGGGCATGTTCTGTCATACTTAGTTATGTCTGAGTATTTCTTGTAGAAAATATTATTTTAGTGTGGTAAAAAAACGTGCTAATGAGTTTTTTCTTAGAATAATTATGTTAGAAGATATTCTTACCTTGTAAATTAATAGTTCTCATCGCCTTTTACAACGTTTAAAGAAAAGAGACTTGCTTTTATGGGCCCTCATCTATACCCAAAAATAAATAAAGAAGTGACATGTTTGTAAGAAAATTTTAACTAATTGGCTGCTAGATTTGGATTATTTGAACACTGAAAGTATAATCACTATTGGCTGAATCAAAACACACACAAACACACCCTAACACTCACTCTCTCACAACACTCTCACTACACTTACCCCCTTACTAATAAATGTATTATATCAGATGAATAGTTACACGACGATTTCTCTCTTTCAGTCGTCAGTAATTTGACTTTCGAAAGAAGAAGACAAAACGTTGTGTAACTATACAGACGCTATACAACGTTTATTAGTAAAGCGGTTACGCTACACACCATACTTAACACATACACCCCTTCTTTTTTTCTATAACATGCACACAACTATTTCCGTAATCGTAAGTTTAATTTACCTATGTATTTTAATCTGAATAGTGTTAATCTGAATAAACTACAGCTAATACAAACCTTGTGATGAAAGAGACTGGACCTCACGACACAGGATATCATAATGTGGGGTCCAGTGTTACTCGAAACCAGAATGTAGTTTTTTTGAGATTAAATAAATTATTATTATTAATTATTCCCTTTATTTAAGTAAATACATATAAATTATATTTTTAAATATTAGAATATAAAAACATTTAAAAATTTAAAAAATAGTAGTCCACCGGTATCGGGAACAGGGTCCAAGCTACCGGTGGTATTAATTATTATTTATTTTTGAATTTATATATCTCGGGACCATGGGGTCCCGGTCCTTTGGAAGGCGTACGAGGGGCCGAAGCCAACTCGCAGAGGCCCCTTAGGAAATTTTAAGGAAATGCGGCACCGTCCGACGATTATCCCTGTATGCACTATGCAAATGCACCCAAGGATAACCCCCGGTTGGTGTAGGACTATTGTAGGATAGGAAAAATAAAAAGTTGGACTATGGGTTTGGGTGGCTGAAGTGGACTGGTTACCAAGAACTATGGAAGAACTATGACCCCTGCCTGATCAATGTTTTATATATACACGGATAAAATGGCAGGGGGTGACTTGCACACTCAATAATGGGCCCCCGGAAACGGTCGCTAGCACATAGTGACGTAGCGACAAGGGGGCAACATGTCCTGAGGTGCTTATGAGGAGTGGAGAGGTATTCCACGGCTATCAGGACAATCCCGGAAGTACGGTCAAGATCCCTACCAGCATCTTACTGGAATACTTCCTTCCTCCGAGCACGTTTGCTCTTGCGAATCTCCACTCAAGCCGGCCAATAAAGGCAAGAATGAGGTGGGAGCTCTGTTCCTCGTCATTTTTCACTCCAGCCGGCCAATAAAGGCAAGCCAGAGGTGAGGAACAAGACTTCTCCCGGGAGATAGGGTCCGTGGGGTCGCTACTGCCCAACAGCTCGCCACATGCTGCCCTGCGGGTTTCTGTATCTCTCTTGGTCTGGCTCCTCACCTTAGACCCATTCCGGAGAGTAAACTCTTTCGGCGCAGGCCCAGAGTTCGGAGCGCGCAAGCCCCACCACGGCGTCAACGTAGAGATACGGCGATGGGGTAATTATTATTATTATTATAGTCACTGCGAGATGCGTGAATACGCATCAGGCATGAGAATTCATGTCACCACGAGATACTACAAAATAATCTTCACACCGACATGAACTTTATAACGTACTGTGTTACGCATAACATCCAACCCCAAGCCAGACAAAATATAATTAGCTGTTTTCCAGCTACATAAGTTTCTAGTTACAGTACAGCTCGGCATGGGAACCGTGAGTGTTAAATTCTCATTTCGGCCTTATGGGGTCGTTGCCCAACTTTCTGCGAGCGAAAGTACACATTCACGTATCCTTCGAGGATTACCAACAAGACCCGGAAATTAAGCCATACAAGAAATTGATACAATTAGAGTTAAAACTCCCAAATACGAACAAATCGAAATTTGTTTAGCAATTTAACATCGATTCCTTAACAAAATGCAACATAGCGCTGGCTGAAGATGTTTCTTATACAAACCAGTTTAATTAATTGCTTTTCCGCTTCGCAAAGAGATTTAACTTGAGTCGAAACTGCTTTTATTGTACACTCGATATCAGACAAACGTACTAGAACGTAAATTGGAGATTGTGACTTAACCGTGATTTGAACGCGCTAACTTCCAGATCTAGTCGGAATTAATTTGTAAGGTATTTATTAAAACTGTTCCGTCTTGCTGGAAAATGTTGATTCATCAATTTTCGCCTAGACTGTTATAATTATCAATTTATAATTTTTTTTTAATATTTTGGGAACATCGATTTTATAATTAAAGTAAAATAATTAGAGCGAAGCCAGGGTGGAAATTGTGGTGATTATTATTTTATGTTTGAATTTTGATTGAAAGTTCTTGATTAGTTCGTGAAATTTTCTGGAATATCGAGGGGTAGCTACGATTCAACTGGCAGGTGATTGAAACCCGTCAAAGTTAAGATCGAAGGCATTTCGTATTTTTACTAAAAATATGAAAAGGAATTTTTGTGACTACTCAACCTGAAGTTATATCAGTCGGTAAACAGAATTGGAAGCTCAAGGAAAAACTTACGACTAAAACTTTAATAACGAATGGATCGAAAAGACTTATAGTACCATCCAATTATTTTGATAGAATTATATGTAGGTAACAAGGCAAAATTCTGTATCAATAGAGACCAAAATGACGTTTACATTTTTTCACAAACAAGATAATATAAGCTAACAGACTGAAAATAATATTTATAATATGTACATGTAAAATCGAATCAGAGGGCATTAATGTCCGCATCACTGTCAACGTTAACGTTTACATTTTAACATCATTCGTAGTTGTCCGTTTAATAGTTGCAATAAATGGTGCGCCAGGTTAATGGCCCGTCCGTCAACACGCTCGCACTTGACACGAGTTCCACATTCAACCGATGGTTTATTCATGGGATCGTGAGCCTCTCAGCGGAGTAAGTGCAGACGCCGCGACGCCCACAACTATTCCTATACATTGCTACATACACACAAGTATATACACTTTGTTTCGATTTTCACGAAGATCATTAAAATTCAATAAGCTTGTTTAACATGGAGCTCAAAATATATGGGTAAAAATATTTTTTTTTTTCATTTCTTTTCACCTGTTTTCATCCTATTACAGCGGATTCGGGGATTTCATTATTACTAACAGACTGGATTATATAAATTGCTTTTTTTTCGCCAAACACCCCCATATTTAGCCAATTAAGAAAATTACGGTCAGATTGTCCACATAACATAGAGCGAAATTAATAAATAGGTACCCACATTATTGGTGGACAAAATTTAATAATGTTTGTGTAACCAGCTAACCTCTGGCTCGGGAATGGGTAATGTTAAACATTGCTGATAATTTGTTGACCGTTCAACGCAGAGGTACGAAATAACCTGTAATAATCAAGTGCCATGGATTAATTGGCTTTATGTGGGCAAACTTGTGCACTAGGTATTGGTGCGAATGATCAACTCGCACCTTAGAGTGGTAAGCCTGTTTGAATTTCCTGAACATAATGTTGGTGTGTGGTCATAAATCGAGGCGGTGGTAATTACTTTGTCTCCATAAAGCTTGGCCATTGCCGGAGCCAGATTCAATTGTCCAGTTGAGTGAGTAGGGGCTTTTTAGGGTTTCCTAACTGCTAGGAATCCCAATCAATATGGTGAGTGAGTGGACACTTTCTGTCACACACCAACTTTCGGGCAACTATGGAGATTATACTTTGTAATTTACGTTGTCTTATTAGTTTCGTATGTAAATGTGCAATTCTTAGACTTATATATTCTAGTTCACAGAGAAGTTTTAGGATTGCGAAATTAAAACAGCTTACAGTTGGAATAAAACCTCTTTGGTGACATAATTAGGGAATGTAGGTTTAATATTCAAGCCGGCCAGGTAGGCGGTTAGCAATGAATATTCTAACAACTTCTAGTTTGTCTGGTGCATCTCGACTCGTCAAAGTCTCCTACGTTGTTCTCCTACGTCTACGTTGTGTTAAAATTATGCTGTAGTTACTACATCACTTTTGACTTGTTGTTTATGGGTTTCACTGATTAATTATTTTGAAGTTTGCAGCCGCACTGGGTGTTAACATCTCCATTCCGAAATTCATCAATTCAGTTTAATATGTTTCAGCGTACGTTGAAGCGCGGGATGTAGATAGGTATGGTTCAATATACAAAGGCGAAACAAACAGATTAATATTGTGTGTATCGTTGTTGGACTCCAACTAGTTGATCGATTAATAAGATTAATAAAATTATTGTTACAAATGGGCGAAGACACTGATTCCTGAAACACAGGTTGCTACCTAGCTCAGGAGCCAGGGCTTCAAATAAAGTTTGTAGGTAACAGCTGTATTTTTGTCAATAAAATTATTACTATTATAATTTATTTCATTTGCTTTCAACATTTACGTACAGAAAAAATCTGATGATATATTAAATGAACTTACGTTCAAATGAATTGATTGTTGTTATACTATTTACCTATTATGATGAGAGGTAACCAAGTTGTTTCGTAAATGCGTGTTGTGTGTCCGATAGACTGAGGCTCGTCCAACCCTCTCGTGGCCGTCGAACACTGAAATCAAATTAGCCGAATCCCTTTGACGTACTTGAAGTTTGTTCAGCAACTGTGAAATTATTAACTACCTAAGTGAGACTAAAACAAGATGGAGACATATTTGCTTAGGTACAAACCGTCATGTTTCTAGGATTATAAATGGATTAAATTATAGGATGGGTATTTGGATTGTGAGAGGTGTTAGGGGGAACAATATTTGTTGAGCCGGGGTTATCAGCTCGGTAAACAATCATGTTGTTATTTTTCCGTTAAGCCTTCATTTGCTTTTTGTTTTGTTAGGTGTTATTGCTTGGTACACGTGGGGATGTTGGCGTAACTGTGTTTTTTCTAACTCGTAATCGTTTCAAACAAAAAGGTTTATATTTATTAGTTACTGTATTACTAAATATAGCTCTCTCACCATTAAATTGTGTTCTTTGAATTTACAGTTTGCGTTAATTGCTACAAAAGTTTTAACAATTCTCTTTTTTCGTTGTTTAACCTACAAATCCCGAAGTTAGGAGCGAATGCAGCGTCTTACAAACAAAGAGTGTCTGAAAAATTAATGGCGGCGACCTCGTCACACTCCACGGGTTTGGTAGCCGTCCAGTAAACTTTTAAATTATACGTTTTGTAAATTAATTAAACTGTCTGCTGCAACTTGTACACTAATGAAATAATTTCTGTTGCTTAGTCCCCCTCGTTTTATTTATTGCAACGTTTAATTACTGTGTTATTTATTGGTTATAAAATTTGCATTATTTAGGTATAAAAACAACAGCGTTATAAGGTTTGATTAATTAGGTAATTCTATGGACTGCCTGTTTGTCTTGTGGTCGCAAGCGCTACTGTTGAGCACGAGGTCCTGGGTTCGATTCCCAGGTCGGGTAAAGTGTTATTTGGTTTTTCCATCTGGAATTTCTCAGGAGCAGCCAGGCTTCTGGATTTGATGAAGGCAATAAGCTCGCCCTCTAACATGAGACGGGTGCGTCTCATAACGTATAAACTCATTTGGTCTAATTTCATTTTATTATCGTTCATAAGATATAATCAACGTGAGATATACCAACTGTAGATATAATTTCTTTACATATAACATTTATTTATTCTAAAACTTAAGTAGTATAACGTTGTTTGATATAACGTTTATGTAATCGAAAATCATTTGGTCTAACGTTTAATATGTATATTATTTATTTAATAGAAAATCATTAGGTCTAACGTTTAATATAAGTATATAAAAAACGTCATTATGGTACCCCGACTCAGAGTACCCCGACTCGGATAGGTTAGGTTAGAAGGCTAAGGCGGGAGCGCAGCGGAGCGGAGCTCCCGCCTTAGCCTTCGTGGTTATTTTTTTTTAAACCACCCAGAAATAGGAGCCCCGCGAAGCGGGGCTCCGTCGACCTATCTTAGCGCAGGTGGTAATCAGTTACTAGTTATGTTTAATATCTACTTAGGTTACTATTACCTATAACTACGATAGAACTTACAAAGAATAAAACAAAGAAAAAATACTTTTAAATATTTATTAAATAAATAATAATTCATCATATTAGTCTAAATAAGTTTTATATCTTTTGAGTGGTATGTCAAACGATTTTATATTGAATGTATGTTATGCTTATAAAAATTAGTTATTATAAAATTATATCAATCGTTCATTATATTAACTAATCGCTATCTATACATATAATAAAATCGTAGGAAAGTCAAAACTGTACATTGAATATTTTTTTAAAAGAATATTTGGGGCGTGATCTACAATCGATTTCGAAGCCGAAAATATAATTTTTAGAATTTTTGTCTGTTTGTCTGTTTGTCTGATTGTCTGTCTGTATGTCCGGGCTAATCTCAAAAAGTGCTGCATGGATTTACATCAAATTTTGCATGAGTATTACTAAGAGGTCGGGTCAACATATAGGCTACATATTATCACGCTATCACCTACGGGGGAGGAGCTGTGAATCTTTAATTTTTTTACGCATTCTGTGACAGCGTGTAATCTAACGATGCATATTTAAATGTTGTTTTTGAGTAAGCCATGCTATTATCTAGCTTTACACTATAAAAACTACGCCATTTAAGTAACTTGGGCAGAGAAACATAGTTTAATGAATGTTAGTAGTATAAAGAAAAATTTGAAGCAGCGCCATCTATGAGATTTCATAAAAATCAAATCAAGTTACATGTTAACACTTTTTGGAATTTAATAATTTAAATTTGATCATGTTGGCGAGGTTAGTAGTTAGTTATTCTTAAAATTCATAGATGGTAATGTGCATTTTCTTCATAAAAGTTGTATCGTATACTTAGTTCGTTTTGAAAAATTCAAGTTCCAACAAAACCCTCAAAATCTTGAGCAGAGTTGAGGAAGACAATTTAAAAAAATGCGGTGTTAAGTATTACAAAAAAGTTATGTTCATTGATGATGATCATTTCTTCATCAATTTCATGTTGTTAGTACAAAATAAACATTGACTGTTAATACTTTTGTTCGGTATTTATCTGTGTGATTATTGCTTGGTAATTAATATATTTTCATGTCGTATACCTAATTTATAAACTTAAATGTGATGTAAAACAAATCCCTTACGTATGACGAGGTGCCTTCATATTACACGTACGACAAGCAAAGGGGTTTATTTAACCGACGTCGACGAGGAGGTGCTGTGGAAAGTTTTCCAGGAATTTTCAAGGATACCGCATTGGGTAGGGTTTATACCGTGCATCCGAATAATGGCGAATGCTATTTTCTGCGGTTGTTACTTCACACTGTCCGAGGCCCAACGTCTTTCGCCTTTCTGAGGACATTTGATGGCGTGGAGTATCCCACTTACCGCGCAGCCTGGGTAACACGTGACCTTCTCGACAGTGACCAAAATTGGGATGAAACCCTCGCGGAGGCGAGCGTCAGTGACAGTCCCAGCCGCATTCCGTCATCTTGGTGTTTTGTGGAGTCGCGAAACCGGTAGCTTTGTGGGAGAAGTATCGCCATCATCTGTCTGAAGATTTTCTACGAGCTTTGAGGCGTGCTACTGGAGACGAAGTCGAAGTAACAGTCTCAGTTCACTTCAAGATGTGGTCATTTCTATCGGCGGCAATCCACTGATCGAATATGGGTTACCAGCTCCCCAATCATCACCGCATCAAGACCGTGGAAATCGGGACTTTAAAATTCCCATCGATTCTGTTCCACAGTTCTGTTCAGTGGCGATTTCCGGCAAACGCTTTCCGTGGTGACGCGGGGATCGAGGGCTGACGAGGTGAATGCTTCGTTGAAATGATCTTCGTTGTGGTCACGAGTTCGTACGCTGCGCTTGACCATTAACCCATCGTATGCCGGAACGTAGATCTACGCGAGACACAATGGCTTTTTAATTGTCTGTAATTACGACATTCAACCGTTTAATATGAGAGCTCGGCTCGGCGGCAATGCACGTGCTCAAGAATTCTCCGATGTCCTTCTAAGTCTTGGCGAAGGCACTCTACCAGAAGAGAGAGGTAGACAGGTGGTGCTTCCAGAGTCTCTCGGTAGAGTGGTATCCAGCATAGAAGAACTCATTCGCTGTGTGTACGGGGACATCAGTCGTATACCGCACCAGCAAAATTCTTGGGTGTGTGAGCGGGCCATTTTGACGCTTAAAAACGATCAGGCTGCAGCAATTAACGAATGCATTCTCTAGGAAATTGAGGGGAATGAAGTAGACTACACCTCGATAAACACTGTTGTCGAGCAAGATGACGCCACACATTATCCCGTGGAATTTCTGAACTCCCTGTCAGCAAGTGGACTTCCAGCGCATACCATCAAGCTGAAGGTCGGTGTCCCGATTATGCTTCTTCGGAACCTATCTCCTCCAAAGTTGTGTAACGGGACCCGCCTTAAAGTCATCTCGCTCCACAGACACACAAATTGAGGCGGAAATTCTTACGAGTTGTGGCGTTGGCGAGGCAGTATTTATACCACGCATTCCCCTCATACCCCATAACTTCCCGTTCCAGTTCAAGCGCGTACAGTTCCCCGTGAGTGTTTGCTTCGCGATGACCATCAGTAAGACACTGAGGGCAGCGGGTGTCGACCTCAGGACGAGTTGCTTCTCACACGGGCAACTGTACGTCGCTTGCTCCCGCGTCACCAGTCCTGACTCTCTTTACATTTTGGCTCCTGGCAGCATAACTACCAACGTACGTTATAGGGAAATGTTGTAAGGTATGATACCTTTGTACGTATTTTTACTCTTTTGTGTCCTGGAATGTATTCCTGCATTATTTTCTCTATTTCCTTCAGTCACATCTTATGACTGAACTCAGCAGGATTCCAATATAACTCTCTTCACTTGCTTCACTTGCAAAAAAAACTTATATTTAATGCTATTTTAAAAGTTGTTTACTTATAATGCTATAGCGACACTGGTATCTTAGGTATTTTTGGTGCTGTAGAGCCTTCACGCAGACGACGTCGCGGGCAGCAGCTAGTATTAAATAAAATTATAGGTTCCGTTGTTATATGTTGTTAATATTAGAGATTTTGTTGTTATATCATCTATTACTTACCCCATGAGACTAACTAAAAATAACTGGCGAAATATGGGTGTACTATAGGAACACCTCAGCTCAACCCTTGAATACAGATGTGATGTTATGTTATGTTCTATGGATTAATTTATCACAATAATCCGTAACTATTTTTCCTACCACTATTCAGACTCGACTCTGCAAAATTGAAGTTAAGTGAAGCCACAGCCTCCCGTCGGAACGCTACTGTCTATTACCTGGCATTGGATAATCATTTAGTAGTTATTGTTTGTTATAAATTAAACTCGATTGTATGGTGATAAATCCTCCGTTTATTTTCTTATTTACTACTTATATGCTAAAAATACAATGTACAATTAGAGGTTGTCCTAACCCTTTATACAAATTGTGAAAACACCAATCACAGACAAGCTACACAAAACTCAAAATGTTTTGGAATCGAGACCATCGCGCGCAGAGTATAAAAGCGCCCCGCCATACATTTTGCCTCAGTCGAGGAATGAACGCGGCGCAGTTAGCAGGCTCATGACGTCACTCTTCACGCTCCGAACATCGTCGCGCCGTGTGCCGGCGCGCGCGCAGTCCAGTAAGCCGCGGCGCTCCGTGGCGGCCGGACGTCTGCTAAAGTATGCTTGTAGGCCACTACATTACTCCCCCGCCAGCGAAGCGTACAGGTGGTTTTGATGTTCTTCCAGATTTCGTGATGTGTGCGTACGTCGCTTGGTGCTCTGGCTCTGTATTCAGGTAGTAAGCGGGCTTCAGTCTGTCAATAGAGACGTTCGATGTTGAATTTGCTAGTTGCACGGTGAAGTATTTATTGTTGCGAGCGATGACTGGATACGGCCCGTTATAAGTAGGTGTCAATGGCTTGCGCACTGCGTCGTTGCGTACATATACATGTGTACTCTTGTATAGATCACCGTGAATAAATACTGAACCGGTCTTGTTTACTTCTCGCTGAGCTTGTGCTTTGTTCAGTGCTTCGGTTAAATGTTCCATGAAGTATGATGGGCTGTTGCATTGCGTTGTTGCTTCTCCATAGAACTCTCCCGGTAGGCGTATAGTTTGCCCATACAGTAGCTCGGCCGTACTTGCTCCGATATCTTCTTTGTACGCGGCACGCAGACCCAGCAGTACTGTAGGTAATTCGTGCGTCCAACCCGTAGAATTTAATCTTGCGGCAAGCGATGTTTTGAGGGTCCGATGCCAGCGTTCAACCAAACCATTAGATTGAGGGTGGTACGCAGTAGTTCGCGTGCGTTGAATGCCCATACGATGCATTAACTTGTTGAAAAGCTCTGATTCAAATTGTCGTCCGCGGTCCGTTGTTATTGTAACCGGGCACCCAAATCTTGCGATCCACTCTTCGTACACTACGCTAGCTACCCTCTCTGCGGTTATATCTTCAATTGGTTTAGCTTCAGGCCACTTCGTTGCTCTGTCGATCATCGTTAGTAAATAACGATAGTTATTGGATATTGGCAGTGGACCAACAATGTCGATGTGAAGGTGAGCCAATCGTTCGACGGGCTTGAAACTTGCTACCGGTGCTTTTGTGTGTCGGTGCACTTTCACTCGTTGACATTGGCTGCAAGCTCTCGCCCATTCTATTACGTCGGTCTTCATCGATGGCCAGAAATATCGCGTAGTAACTAACCGCCTCGTTGATCTTACTCCGGGGTGATTAAGGTCGTGAATCATTTCAAATGCTTCTTTTCGGAATGCGGTGGGCAGGTATGGACGAGCGGTACCCGAAGACATCTCGCAGTAAATTCTTTTCTTCGTTTCCGGTAGTTCGATTCTCTTGAACGTATAGCGGAGGTTGTTCGATATTTGTTTGAGCTCTTCATCTTGCGTTTGGGCCTGAGCTAACTCTTCGTAGTTGATTGGTGAGGGACAAGTTATTGTTTCCACCCTGGATAGCGTGTCGGCGACTATATTATCTCTTCCTGCAACGTGCTTGATGTCGGTGACGAACTGACCGATGTACTCCAAGTATCTTGTGCGACGAGGTGTTTCATTTTTGCTATTCGCTTTCAGTGCGTTAATCAGTGGTTTGTGGTCCGTGAAAATGGTGACGTCACTGCCTTCGATCATCCCGCGAAAGTGACGAACAGCCATGTACATAGCTAACAGTTCTCGGTCGTAAGTGGAGTATTTTTTCTGTGCATCGTTGAGCTTCTTGGAGAAGAAACCGAGTGGTTTCCATCTTCCTTTGATCTTCTGTTGTAAAACGGCTCCTGCACAGGTATCAGAGGCGTCGGTCATCAAAGCGAAAGGTAGGCTCGACGATGGGTAAGACAATAGTGCGGCGTTGGAAATATCTTCTTTGCACATGTTGAATGCTTGGATTGCTGCTTCGCTCCATTGAATTATTGTTTTGTCGTTTTTCTTTGAGTCGTGTATGTAGGCGTTTAATTCTTTTTGATGTTTGGCGGCGTTAGGAATGTTTTCTCTATAGAAGTTTATCATTCCCAGGAAACGACGAAGTTCTTGTATGTTCTGAGGCAGTCGGTATTCCGTTATAGCTTTGATCTTCTCGTTTGTTGGCTTGATTCCTTCCGTGGATATAGTATAGCCCAGGAAATCAAGTGTTGGTTGACCGAAAATGCATTTTGAGACGTTCAACTGCAGTCCGTTGTCGTTCAACCTCTTGAAAACGTCTTCTAAGTCCCTTCTGTGCTCTTCTTGGGTTTCTGATGCTACCAAAATATCGTCGACAAATGAGAAAACTGGCAGCCCTCGTAAAACATTGTCGATGTGTCGCTGGAATGTCTGTCCAGCGTTGCGCAAACCGAAGCACATTCTTGTAAATTCATACAGGCCGAATGGTGTAATGACAGCTGTTTTCATGATGTCTTCTTCACGATTTCGAACTTGGTAGTAGGCCTTCTTCAAATCAATGATAGAGAAGAATTTCTTCCCCAACAAGGAATAGGTGAAGTCATGCAGTCTCGGTATAGGGTACCGATCGGGAACGGTGACTGCATTCAGTCTCCTGTAGTCGCCACATGCTCTGTATTTGCCATCTTTTTTTAGTACCAGGTGTAGTGGACTGGCCCATGGACTGTTTGATGGTCTGCAGATCCCTTGCTCGATCATTGACTGGAACTCTTCCTTTGCTGCCTTGTACTTATGAGGTGGAAGCGGTCTTGCTTTTGCGTATAACGGTGGACCTTTTGTTTCGATGTGATGTTCCACTTGGCTGTGACATAGCGTCAAATTTGGTCGAGTTATATCTGGATACGCAGCGAGCAAGTCATGGTACGGCTGCTGATCGTCCACGGTGTTGATGCTATTGTCAAGTGTAGGTGTGACATAACCGACTACGGATAAACTTGTTTGCTTATCGATGAGTCTGCGGCCGTGGATGTCCACTGTGAGTTGATGTTTGTGAAGGAAATCAGCTCCTAATATTGGTCGACTGACTTCAGCAATCACGAAGTTCCATCTATAGGGTCGACGGAGTCCAATATTGAGTACCATCGATCTTTCGCCATATGAGGGTATCGATGAACCGTTAGCCGCGTAAAGCTGACTTGTAGGTGCCTGTTTCCTTTTTTCTTGTTTTTGAACTGGAAGTACAGACACGTTCGCGCCAGTGTCGATAAGAAAACGTAGTCCGGTTGACAATTCCTTGATGAACAGACGGTACTTCGTTATTTCGTTGACTTCGGCTCCCGTCGTAGCTGAAGTCGTCTTTAGTTTTCCTGTGTATGCTTATTCTTGTTGATTTCGAAGTTGCACGGGCTTCGACACCGGTAAGCTTCTTTTCCAAACCTCTTGTGAAAATAGCATATGTCCACTGTATCCTTCCGGGATCTGGAACGCGATCTGGATCCGAACCTGCTTCGGTATGGTCGACGGTAGTGGCTTCGTGATCTGTCAAACTTCAATTCCGCAACTTCACGAGAGAGTGACTCGATCATATTGATAAGTTTGTCTTCTATTCTTGATGTCGAGGCTTGTTGCGAACTGTCGCTGCCGTGGCTACAGGAACAAACAGAGTTGATTTCCTTCGCCTGTTCGTCCATTTTGTCTGCCATTGCCGCTAGCGAATCCAAGTTCGCTTCCATGCTAACGGAAAGTACCGCGCGCGTCGATGAGGGGAGATGACTCATCCATAACATTCGCAGCGTTTCGTCGGGTAATTTGTTTCGTGCTAAATCTCGCATACGCCGCAGTAGCTGTGATGGGCGTTGATCTCCAAGTTCCACCTCATTGAGTAGCTTCTGTAGCTGCTTATTTTCTGACTCCTCGTAGACTGAAAGTAATCGCTTCTTAAGTTGTTCGTATCTTTCAGTGTTGGGCGATGACATAATAATGTCACTTATTTGTTCCACGTCGATCTTCTCTAACTGCGCGACTGCGAGACCAAACTTGCTTTCGTCGCCGAGCTTCTGATTAGCGATTACTGTTTCAAACTGCGCGAACCATAGTCTTGGTTTATCACGCCAGAACTGAGGTATCCGGGACTTCACGGAGACAACTTCGACGTCTTCTCTGCTAAGTACTAGCTTCGGTGATTCTTCCTGCATGGTTCCGTTCGGGGTCACCACTTTAGTAGTTATTGTTTGTTATAAATTAAACTCGATTGTATGGTGATAAATCCTCCGTTTATTTTCTTATTTACTACTTATATGCTAAAAATACAATGTACAATTAGAGGTTGTCCTAACCCTTTATACAAATTGTGAAAACACCAATCACAGACAAGCTACACAAAACTCAAAATGTTTTGGAATCGAGACCATCGCGCGCAGAGTATAAAAGCGCCCCGCCATACATTTTGCCTCAGTCGAGGAATGAACGCGGCGCAGTTAGCAGGCTCATGACGTCACTCTTCACGCTCCGAACATCGTCGCGCCGTGTGCCGGCGCGCGCGCAGTCCAGTAAGCCGCGGCGCTCCGTGGCGGCCGGACGTCTGCTAAAGTATGCTTGTAGGCCACTACAATCACATTACACGCTCACCAATTTTCGGTCATCGAAGCCACGTTGATCAGTGTATGCACCACATGCAGGTCACAATCCACGTTTAGTGAAGATGCTTCAATTGTTGCTTCAAAATGTTAATAAATTGTTATTTTCTATCAGACACATACGGAAGCTTTCGGAAGACTCCCTCTAGCTCAGCTGTGAATAGTTTCGGAGACAGCATGTCGCCTTTCTTAACTCCTTTCTCTATCTGGAAGGACGGTCCTGTCATGGAACTGATCTTAATCGCTGCAGTGCTGTTCATATAAATACTTTTTCGAAGCTTAATGTAAGTGGTGTCTATGTCTCGATTCTACAGGGCGGTAAAAATTGAGCAATGGATGATACTATCAAAAGCTTTTGAATAGTCCACAAAGGCAATATAAAGTGAGAGCTGGAATTCTAAGTGTTTCTCGATAATTTGGTTGATGGAGTGAAGGTGGTTAGTCTGTAGTAGAGAGGCCGCGGCGAAATCCAGCCTGTTCGGGAGGCTGTTGTTTGTGTAGTGATCTAAATAAAGGCTTTGTACAGGTGCGAAATCAGACTGATAGGACGGTAATTATTAGTGTCTGTTTTGTCACTCTTTTTATGGAGGCGAATAATCAATGAGTGACAAAATTTGTGTGGTAGAATTCCGGTTTTTAAAATGCTGTTGAAGAAATTCGTTATACAGAATTATTTTTTTAACCAGTTCCAAATTTTTCTACCCATGAATATGAAAAATGTTCACTATGGGACCAACTCTGAAATCACGAAAAAAATCAGCTGTTTAATACAAAAGTTCAATACCTACTTGACCAAATGTATGAAAAAGTAGATTTTTTTTTCGTGGTATCAGAGGTGGTCCCACAGTAAATGTTGTTCATATTCATGGGTAGAACACCCTGTAAAAATTTGGATCCGGTAAAAAAAAAATCACTTGTATGTGGAAGATGTAATTACCCATTTAAATATTTGTTATGACTGATTTTTATTTAGTTTACTGCTTAGTTTTTACTCTCGAAGTTATTAATAAACAAACATTTTGTAATTTACCAAAACTACAAGTAACAACCGCGCTTTAAATCAGTGCCGATATAAATGTCTCTCTGTCAAGTAGCTAAACGTTACTGTTCCAAGTAATTTGTCTAGCTGTTTGATTGAATATTGGTGAATATCATTCAGGCCGCCTAGCCTATTTGAATGGCACCATTTAGTAATAACTCTAGGCTGTTTACTGAAAGGCTAATGAAACTAGTTGGCTGTGACATATACACAACCTTCGTGGAAAACGGTGATGTGTGTATTTCTCAGTAGCAGCCCGAATTATGAATTTGTGGGCGAAACGGTAACCTAATTCTATTATTAGAGCAATTTAATAGGACTTAAAACGTAACTGACAGAATGTGTGGGCGCTATACTTTCTAGCCTTTTAGCGAAAACAAGCGTAGGATTTTGTAGAAATTAATGGACCATTCAATTAATTTCCGAGAAGGTAAAACAGTTTGTAGCGGTATCACAGTAGGTGCGTCGAAAGCGTTCGAAGGCACCGACTAACCGCAGAAGTGAGCTGGGCTTACCGACGGGCAGTGACGACGGCGACAGACGGGGTAAATTACTGCCTCAGATTGTTAGCTGCAGTTCCGATCGAACAAAAGGGGTTGATTGTTTACTAGAAATAGAAGCGGTAAGTATAACTGCTAAACCAACTGATCGCTTGGTTTTATATCAATAGCCATGCCCCCAGCGCCCAGCTCATAAATCGACAAATAAATACCTAAGACGAATAGGGTCGTGCAATGAAATAAAAAACAAAAAACGAACATAGTTCATAGTCGTATAAATAGACTGAGGCGGCACGGCCAGCAAAATATTTGTCGTAGGTTATTTTTCGTATTAATCCGACTGAGACGGTCAATGTGTTAATTTTGATAACCCAATTTTTATGTCCACGCAATCACTGTCTATTCAAGGTTGCCTGGATAAGGCTGCCCATGGTATGTTTTGTAATGTTAAATGTATTTTTTGTTATGTATTTTATGGTATATCATCATCATCATTTCAGCCGAAAGACGTCCACTGCTGGACATAGGCCTCCACCTACAAGCACCTCCACTTCGACCAGTTTTGTGCTTCTCGCATCCAACGGGTTCCTGCGACCTTCACAAGGTCGTCGTCGAAGAATTTCCAAACTTAAGTGGCAGTGGGCAGGGCACATTGCTCGCAGAACAGATGGCCGATGGGGTCAAACGGTTCTGGATTGGCGACTACGTACCGGAAGACGTAGCGTTGGAAGGCCTCCCACAAGGTAAAGTATATATCAATAAATAAATAATTATTCCAAGAGCTGTACTATTTAGTTTACTCTATAAGGCATAAAAGGGTTTGATCACTTAATTATTTTCACGGATCTGTTAACTCCCCTAAACCAGTGATTACAAACGTTTTTGTGGATCCCTTTATAACTATTTATTGTGTTTCGCTGGTGGTAGATTTGCAACGATATTTTAGGAACGCATGCTCAAAGACTATTACCAAATATAAACGTTACAACATACGTTACGTTACGTGTAAACGTTGCAACATTTATGTAGCTCTTTGAATTTTCGAATTACCAATCTGAAGTCAGGCCACAACAATTTACATGCTCCTTTTGATGGGAACCTTACTCCTCTTGGTATGCTACACATTCCTATTCCGTTATTAATGTGAGCAACTTATTGCTAACTTTATACATACATGGGTATGATCTATATACCTATGTATAAAGTTACAATTACATAGATCCTTAAGCGAAGACAAAGCAAAAGTCTTATACATAAGTCTAATTCACTGATTGACTAATAATAGATAATTGATTTTTGTTGTCACAACGAAGTACCATCTGAAGTATTAACTAATTAAATCAAATTGAGTTAATTTAGGGCACACGTTAGACAGTCGTGAGGTAGCTTCGTAAGGTAGCTTAGTTAATATTTTACTCAGACACTGTCTCGCACTAAAATTCTAACCGAGTTAGTGTTGGACCTGACAGTGTCAATAAAAGTGGAATTAATAGAGAACATGAATAGTTCACAGTTAGTTACATGATTTCGGTGTTCTGCTACTGATTACTTCATTTGGAAAATTGTGACTGTAAGAAATTTATCTTATTTTTTTTTTTTGTTTTCGGGGGGAATGCTTCAAAAGGCACTCGACCTCCGGGGAGGGAGGTCGGGGATTGTGGGATTTTTACCTCGCTAAAACCACCCCGGTGATCACCATCAGCACATAGGGGCGGTCCCGGTTCCTCTTAAAAGACCAATTCCGGAACCCCCCCGTGCAACGCCTGTAAGGCACAACCCTTGGGATATATACTGTATCTACCGACTACGAGTAAATAGACGTGAATTGTGAATGTGTTTTTGTGATTTTCATCTTTATTTTTTAAAATAGATTCTTCGTCCTCGTGAAATTTCTTGCTCCCCCGACCCATCCCGCCACATCGCATCGCCCTTCTACCCTATTACTTCGTTTTCGCTTAGTATTCTTTCTGACTTTTCTTTCTTCTTGCTCGGCTCCTAAGGGTCCTAGCGTGCTAAATAGCTTACAGCCTTCCTCGAGAATTGGGCTATCGAATGCAAAAATTATTTTTAAAATCCAGAGATTAACGCGTAAAACAAACAAAAAAAAACAAACTCTTCAGCTTCATTATTAGTATGTAGAATAGAAATTTAAAAAGTCTACCCCGCACTCCCGTCGACCAACATTGTGATAATGAAACGTAGAACTACTGAAGCGACTTAACCTTGCTTGTAGAACTTGACCATTTGTGTGCATTACGATGTAGGTAACTGAAAAATTATATAAGGTCCCATTAAAATAGATGGACAAACTTTTAGAAATCATTCAGACCACCAAAATAAGGACGATGGTCAGAATGAAATCACTTTAATCAATGTTTTTTTTTTTTTGCTTGGATATCTTTGGTTAGACGTACTGAGTGTTAAAATTTATCGATCTATTTTAATGGGACCCTGTACAATGTTCAGATCACGAAGTATTTTTGGTCCAGTGTTTATTAAAATGTGTCTATTGTTTGCGCCCCATGGCATTGCAATTTGCTTCCTACTCTTATTACTCAAACAGCATCGATGCACATAATATAAAGTAGTTACATGCACATTGTCCAGTCTCACTCAACATCCGATAAAGCGATAACTCCGTAAAACCAGATCTATAATAGTACGGGTTAATTACTAACGCAGTGACCCGGACAAGAGTGCCGGCCGGCCTTTACGTAAACCGTTATAAAACGACCTCTATATTAATAAACTTGTTTGTAAACTAAGCTTGAACTAATAATGGGTAATAAAGGAAACTGTTTTAATGAAAATTTAGATTAATAACGTGTGTATCAATGAAGATTGCGAGCCAATATAATTTGTTTAGAATATGTAGATAAATGGTTGTAGGAAATATTTATATTAAAATTTATATTACTTGGATATATTTGCGAATCCTGATATATCCTGAATGATTGTTTACCAACAGAAAATACACACTCATACAAAAACCGGCCAAGTGGGAGTCGGACTCGCACACGAAGGGTTCCTTACCACAACGAAAAAAAGTCGAAAAAACACGTTTCCTGTAGGTATGGAACAACAAATAATAAAAATTAAGTTAAAAATTAAAGAGGGTAACGGCAATAACAGGAATACACACTGTAAAAATTTCAACTGTCTACCTATTACGGTTCATGAGATACAGTCCGCTGACAGATTTGGATAGATGGATGGACGGATGGACGGACGGACGGATGGACGGATGGACGGATGGACGGATGGACGGCTGGACGGATCGACGGACGGACGAACAGCGAAGTCTTAGTAAAAGGGTCCTGTTGGTACCATTTGGGTAATTAACCCTAAATAACAACAAACCGGTCGAAGTGGAGGTGCTTGGGGGAGGCCTATGTCCAGCAGTGGACGTCTTTCGGCTGAAATGATGATGAATGACGAACAACAAACATAACATTTTGTGCTTTCATCTCCCTCCCACAAAAATATACATAGGTAGGTACAATGCGCCATTCTCTATTCCTTTTCGAACGAACACGTTAACACAATGAAACAAATGCTTTAATACAAAGCTAATAAACCGGGAGTGTATGGCATCAAGTTGTTGTTGAGTTACCTGTAAACGGAGCGATTCGAGCCGTCGCGCCGCCCGACCAACTTACTACTAGTTACTACGAGCGAACTACTCGAGGCGAACTGTAAATTAAGATTAGAACTAACCGGCTGCACTGCAAACTTGTACGAAAATATTTGTCGTCTCCAAAGCTCGTGTGCTTCAACAAATGTACATAGTACGCTGCGAATTTTCAGTGTGGCAACTTGTAACATTTGTTGAAAACTTCCCTGTCATGTTCCAAGTTTCTGGTTATTAATTGTTAGGATTGTGTGTACTGGAGTTATGGTCAAAAGTTGTACTAGCGATTTAATAAATCTCTTTCTGGATAAATTGTTTTTTTACATGCTGCAGTTAACTGGTAAAAAGTGCATTTGTGACTTTAAATAAGTTTTTGTTCAAACATTTTTGTACTGTTCGAACAAAAAGTTATTTAATGTACACATTAAAATAGTACACATTATTATTGTAGGGGTATAATAATAATGTGTGAGTGCCTACTCTGTTATTTTTATACATAAATCATTGTTATTGGTTTGCTCCGGAGCAAACCGCATTCATTCAAGTGGAGTATCAATGTTAATAAAAAACTTCATCACAGAGAATCGGTACGCTCTTGTAACGTCGTCATCATTCCAAATATTTTTATTCAATGAAAGGCAAAGTTGCAGTTTGCATAAGGCCATACATATGCATGAAGTGACAGGCATGGCGCGGCAGGCGAATGTAAATTCAATAGGCGATGTGCCTCACGAAAATAACACAGCGAAAAACAGAGCTGTGAAAAATCCGTTTTATATTAAACAAGCGAATGATTGCACAGTACCATCGCCACGGGAACTACGTAACTCGTAATAAATCGTTTTAAAATTTCCATTATGAAACAGCGAAGAGTCGAAGGTAGAATTGGAAACGTTTAATTTACGAGTAAACCAATATGAATTGTGAACAATATCGGCGTACTTGGAAAAAATGGATAACAGATCAATTTGCGATCAGTTTTGCATATTAGCTTGTTTGTGTGAACGACCCATACATATATACATTATAATTTACTTGTTTTAGATAGTGGTTGCCTGTTTTGAGCTGGTGATAAATTGTGTACTGAAGAATATGCAGGGCGAGCTACTCTTTGAAAGCCTGATGGATGTGTTCACAATTTTAGCATATAAACTATTTCAAACTTTATACTTAGTTGGTAAAGTTGTCATCCTGTTATTCAAAATAATATTGTCCATCAATCAGGATAAAGCAGTAACCGCGGACAAAGTGGTAATTAAAGTAAATGGAATGTTTACTCAAATATATGCCGAATTGCTGACACATGATTTACGCACTCACGAACCGTTAAACCTTCACTTTGTCGTTTCCAGTAAAAACCTCGCTTTTGCGGCCGACGACGTCGCAAAATACATATTAAATTCGTCATTATAGCTTCACGCGACTTTGATGCTTCGTGGCCTGCAAAGAGACCTTTTTCGAACAAATCCCGCCACATCAAACCGTCTATCCAAAAAGATTATAGGGGCTCGCTTCAAACGCCTATCTTTAAACGCCAACCGTTCGGAATTGACTTTGATACACCAATATTCGGTTCCGTATATGCGCATATTTTAAAAAGTCTATAATCCCGCAGCTTTCAGCTTTTCATTTGAATTCATCCGAAAGATCAGATTAAAATACATGCCAGTTACTGAAATAGATTCGCGTGTCGCATTCGAATTGGGACGAATGAGGTAAAACAAACCCATCAATCACGGTATTTTACATTTTGTTGATTTTTAATCCGTCCCGAATTCGTATTGCGTTTTGGGGTAATTGCGAACGATTGAATACGTAAAAGAACATTCTTGATTGACCGTTTGAGAATTGAGCCGCCGTGCTTTCCGGTCAGTGAGTTTTGTTTTGTTCCGTGTCCGACTTGTGTGTTCTTTGAGATACGGATAATGTGTGATAATAACGACATTTTTAAGTTGAATGGGATTTTTGTACAAAGATTTTAAATAATTAAATCTGTGATCCATCATAATCAGCTTATAATGTTCCCACTGCTGGGACACAGGCCTCTTCTCTGTGAGAGGGAGTGCGTCATAATCCACCACGCGAACCTAGTGTGAGTTAGTGGATGTCATTCTGTGATTGATCTTTTAAAATTATTATCGGCTTTTAGTTCACGCTATCGTGTTTCTTAATACAAAATTCTCTTCCCGCACTGCTTTATAAACCGTAAAGTTGTTCCATTTAAAAACTCCCTAAGTCATAAGACGCTCATGCACTGCATTTACCACAACTTCGCGAACTAACCAGACAATGAAATTAATAGCAGTATTATACGAACAGCGCCACAGTGTCACCCATTACCAAGTTAGTTACAAAATGTGATACCAACGTTACGAAGCTAACTTCGTAGATAGGGGCATGCAAATGGCCGACTGTCTGCTAACCTGTTATATCACGTCGTTGACAAATGAGTGTGGCGCTGCCAGTGACAGCCCTGTGGACGGCGCACTGCCATTAAATTATTTATCGAAGTTGCATAGGAACGACTGTAGGGTTGGCACGAAAATAGATTTCGATGATTTTTCTTTTATTTTTTTGGAGTCCGGTTGTGTTTGGTATCTTCGTGAGGTAGCATAAAATAAGAGTGGTGCTGATGTAAGAAGATTGGATGTGTACAGTTAGGGAAACTGATTGTTTAGCAAATTGAATTTGAACTTAAACTATCGTATATTCCCATTACAATTGTCATTCTTTCGCAGTTGATTGACGAGTGATCCTATAAGGGTTTCGTTTTCACATTAGGACGCACGGAACCCTAATAAAACACTTTGAAAGTAAAAAAAATATTTATGCTGAAAGTACCTCAGCTCAGCACAATGTCAGACGGCAGTAGGTACTACCACCTGACGCTGATTTTTAACTGCAGCCCAGCGGTGCCATACGTTCGAATACATTTAATAATATAAACAACTAGCGGCCCGCCCCAGCTTCGCACAGATGCATTTTTTTTCGAATTTCCCAAATTTTCTTTCATACAAACCTTGTCCTGGCAGTAACGAACACAACAAAAAAGAATTATCCAATTTGGTGCAGTCGTTCGGAAGTTATGCGCGTACATACATTTCGGCGATTCATTTTTATTTATAGAATGTATAGATAATGTATACAGCATCGCTCACATATTACGTGTTAAGTTACGTGTGTATTTGCGAAACAAAATATTTTCCTAACTTTAGGTAGGCTGAAACCTCAATTGCCAATATATTGATTTTATGTTGAAGGTTACAAGCAAACAGTACAAAAAGTGCTTCGTCATTGCAGCAACTCAATTACTCACTGACCCGGCGCTGACTTTTACGAACAATTCATTTTGAAATTGAAATACATACTTGTAACGCTGCCGTGTTTTTCTTGGCTTAGCTTTTTTGTTGTTTATTCTTTAATGTAAAATAAAACATAATTAAATATTTATAAATAATCAGTTTTAATGATTAAAACTCCACAAAAATATATCGGTATTTTTCCACAAAAATACGGAAAAAAATTGCGTATTCATTTTGTTTTTTTTCTTGTTTCATTGTTGCTAAAAGTCTAGTCCCATAATCAAAGTCAAAACATTTATTTCAAATAGGCGCACTAAAGGCACTTTTGAACGTCAAACATTATAATAAAACGAAATTGATTCTAGTCGCCCCTTCCAAAAGGTAGTTTTCGTATGGAGAAGAATGGGCAAGAAACTCCACCGTTACTCTTTTAAAATGTTTTACAAGGCTTTGTATACATTCATTATATAATTATATGTGAAGACGATGCATCTAGAATAAAATAAAATCGCATGAAATAGTTCTTCAAGTAAAAGTTCTATATACTGCATAAATCAAATCACTTCCTTTTAGCTTCGCAGTGGGCCGTAGTTCGAAGAAGAATGTCAATTTTTCACGGAACTGAGCGCATGCCGTACGCCGATTGCATTCTGATGGGATGGACTGACCGGGAAGAGTCGGTGATGTGTGCGATTTGCAAACCTATTACCGCGACAGTTGGATTTAAAATGGAATAGGTATCTGGAAACGAAGAAATTGTAAAAGTATTTGATCTAATGTAACTGAGGGGCAATTCCCGTATTTTTAAGAACGTTCGCATTCTAAACTCAAACTCAATCTGTCAAAAATACCTATAATTTTCATACATTTTTTGACAAATTCTTGATTCGTTGTTGCTGAGATGAAATTGCGACTAGATTTTGAACGTTTTTAATTATGAGAATTGGCCTTCTGTTTATAAAAGAAAATGTTTCTCGGTTACACTATGTCGATGCGAAATAAAAATAAATAAGAACAGGATCATAATTATTAAATTACTAGCTGCTGCCCGCGACGTCGTCTGCGTGAAGGCTCTACAGCACCAAAAATACCTAAGATACCAGTGTCGCTATAGCATTATAAGTAAACAACTTTTAAAATAGCATTAAATATAAGTTTTTTTTGCAAGCGAAGCAAGTGAAGAGAGTTATATTGGAATCCTGCTGAGTTCAGTCATAAGATGTGACTGAAGGAAATAGAGAAAATAATGCAGGAATACATTCCAGGACACAAAAGAGTAAAAATACGTACAAAGGTATCATACCTTACAACATTTCCCTATAACGTACGTTGGTAGTTATGCTGCCAGGAGCCAAAATGTAAAAAGAGTCAGGACTGGTGACGCGGGAGCAAGCGACGTACAGTTGCCCGTGTGAGAAGCAACTCGTCCTGAGGTCGACACCCGCTGCCCTCAGTGTCTGCCCCTGCGACTTACTGATGGTCATCGCGAAGCAAACACTCACGGGGAACTGTACGCGCTTGAACTGGAACGGGAAGTTATGAGGTATGAGGGGAATGCGTGGTATAAATACTGCCTCGCCAACGCCACAACTCGTAAGAATTTCCGCCTCAATTTGTGTGTCTGTGGAGCGAGATGACTTTAAGGCGGGTCCCGTTACACAACTTCGGAGGAGATAGGTTCCGAAGAAGCATAATTGGGACACCGACCTTCAGCTTGATGGTATGCGCTGGAAGTCCACTTGCTGACAGGGAGTTCAGAAATTCCACGGGATAATGTGTGACGTCATCTTGCTCGACAACAGTGTTTATCGAGGTGTAGTCTACTTCATTCCCCTCAATTTCCGAGAGAATGCATTCGTTAATTGCTGCAGCCTGATCGTTTTTAAGCGTCAAAATGGCCCGCTCACACACCCAAGAATTTTGCTGGTGCGGTATACGACTGATGTCCCCGTACACACAGCGAATGAGTTCTTCTATGCTGGATACCACTCTACCGAGAGACTCTGGAAGCACCACCTGTCCACCTCTCTCTTCTGGTAGAGTGCCTTCGCCAAGACTTAGAAGGACATCGGAGAATTCTTGAGCACGTGCATTGCCGCCGAGCCAAGCTCTCATATTAAACGGTTGAATGTCGTAATTACAGACACAATTAAAAAGCCATTGTGTCTCGCGTAGATCTACGTTCCGGCATACGATGGGTTAATGGTCAAGCGCAGCGTACGAACTCGTGACCACAACGAAGATCATTTCAACGAAGCATTCACCTCGTCAGCCCTCGATCCCCGCGTCACCACGGAAAGCGTTTGCCGGAAATCGCCACTGAACAGAACTGTGGAACAGAATCGATGGGAATTTTAAAGTCCCGATTTCCACGGTCTTGATGCGGTGATGATTGGGGAGCTGGTAACCCATATTCGATCAGTGGATTGCCGCCGATAGAAATGACCACATCTTGAAGTGAACTGAGACAGGTGTTCAGCGCGCGTTCATCAGTTACTTCGACTTCGTCTCCAGTAGCACGCCTCAAAGCTCGTAGAAAATCTTCAGACAGATGATGGCGATACTTCTCCCACAAAGCTACCGGTTTCGCGACTCCACAAAACACCAAGATGACGGCATGCGGCTGGGACTGTCACTGACGCTCGCCTCCGCGAGGGTTTCATCCCAATTTTGGTCACTGTCGAGAAGGTCACGTGTTACCCAGGCTGCGCGGTAAGTGGGATACTCCACGCCATCAAATGTCCTCAGAAAGGCGAAAGACGTTGGGCCTCGGACAGTGTGAAGTAACAACCGCAGAAAATAGCATTCGCCATTATTCGGATGCACGGTATTTAAACCCTACCCAATGCGGTGTCCTTGAAAATTCCTGGAAAACTTTCCACAGCACCTCCTCGTCGACGTCGGTTAAATAAACCCCTTTGCTTGTCCTACGTGTAATATGAAGGCCCCTCGTCATACGTAAGGGATTTGTTTTACATCACATTTAAGTTTATAATTAGGTATACGACATGAAAATATATTAATTACCAAGCAATAATCACACAGATAAATACCGAACAAAAGTATTAACAGTCAATGTTTATTTTGTACTAACAACATGAAATTGATGAAGAAATGATCATCATCAATGAACATAACTTTTTTGTAATACTTAACACCGCATTTTTTTAAATTGTCTTCCTCAACTCTGCTCAAGATTTTGAGGGTTTTGTTGGAACTTGAATTTTTCAAAACGAACTATACGATACAACTTTTATGAAGAAAATGCACATTACCATCTATGAATTTTAAGAATAACTAACTACTAACCTCGCCAACATGATAAAATTTAAATTATTAATTTCCAAAAAGTGTTAACATGTAACTTGATTTGATTTTTATGAAATCTCATAGATGGCGCTGCTTTAAATTTTTCTTTATACTACTAACATTCATTAAACTATGTTTCTCTGCCCAAGTTACTTAAATGGCGTAGTTTTTATAGTGTAAAGCTAGATAATAGCATGGCTTACTCAAAAACAACATTTAAATATGCATCGTTAGATTACACGCTGTCACAGAATGCGTAAGAAAAATAAAGATTCACAGCTCCTCCCCCGTAGGTGATAGCGTGATAATATGTAGCCTATATGTTGACCCGACCTCTTAGTAATACTCATGCAAAATTTGATGTAAATCCATGCAGCACTTTTTGAGATTAGCCCGGACATACATACAGACAATCAGACAAACAGACAAAAATTCTAAAAATTATATTTTCGGCTTCGAAATCGATTTTAGATCACGCCCCAAGTATTCTTTAAAAAAAATATTCAATGTACAGTTTTGACTTTCCTACGATTTTATTATATGTATAGATATAAAAAATAAATAAACGACAACGTGAACAAAAGCGCGACAAGCTGAGCCTGCAACGAGAGTATGATTACTGACGCGTTACGACTTATGCTACGAGTGCTACGGCGTAGCCACTGGAGGCGTAGCGCTTCTTTTATTTATCGTAGCAGTAGGAAATAATTGCTACGTGTTGTGCTGAATATACAATGACATAATAATATACTTTTTTTCGTTCCTTCTAGTAATTTTAAAAATTGTATAGTCGGTAATTTTTTAATTATTTTTGTTCGGTTATTTATTTAAACATACAGAGGGAATGTTCTAAATGGTTTTTATTACCAACATTCCTATTTAGAATGTACTTCATACTCACTGTAAAGGTTTTACCAACCTGTTTTACTTTTCGTACTAATCCTGGATACTCGCAAAGGTTCAGGAACCCATTAGTGATCCCCGAGGGTTACAAATGTTTGCGACTCTCGTTCACAGTAACAGCCCACAATTTCAGACAGACAGTTTATTATAACGTAAACAAATACAAATGACCGTTTTGATCTGGGTATGACATTAGTCGGTTCATTTGAACCTACTCGTAGCGTTGTGGGCTGAGGATATTCGCGCCTGTTTGGACTAACCGGGATAATTTGTTCGTTCATAGATGACTTAATTTGATGCAGCGGTCCCAATTCGGAGTATTAGTTTTGTTGATTGTTGAGCTAGAACTCATTAGTATAAAGCTTGACATGAACTCTTATTGAGCTAGCAGAATGAAAAGAATACCTAGATCCTAGATACTTTAGGAATGGCAAAGCATAAAAATCATGTTTTGGGATGCATGAAGAAGCCTCCTCGTGTAGCGCAGTTTGTTCCGCCAGTTACTCAACTGAACCGAGCGCTCGGCGCATCCTGGACAGTCACACCCAACACCTTATTTAATTGACCAATTCTTCCCTTGCGGTGGTAGGGCTAACGCCCGCCTGGTTTGCAACCACCCTCCCACCGGAATCCGGCGTCAACCAGCCTGCTGTGTTTCGTCGATGCGTGGGAGTCCCAGTGCTTTAGGCATCTTCTGGGTACGCTCGTTCCATCATATACCTCATCCATCGCTTTTCATCAGGCGTGATCGAGGTCAAGAGCGGGCCCATTCAGCAATAAAAAAAAAGTAAAGTAACACCAACTAATCAAAAAGTTTTGGCACTTACCCAAGTATAAATTAAATTATTTGACAGCGAAGGTACGATAATCATCCGGGACGTTTCAACGCGACGATAACAATACAATCTTTTCTTTTTCATAATTTCCACAATGGAGAAGCGATTTACGTATATTGGTAGTCGCGTCGCGTCGTTAGCCTCGTATTAAAATAAAATTGTTCTCTCTCAGCGAGATATATCACAATTGAATTGAGCTAAATTGTATTCCTTAGCTTCTTATCGTAAACGTTTAACATTAAGATCTCAAATAAAACGTGTATATTGTACGTTATCCGTTCACTTTAGTCTCTCGACTACTTTCTTCCTCTCAGTACATAACATAATTGAAATGGAGTATCTTTGTGCAGCAGTATTTCTGTGTAAAAACCTCTAGTGGCGCGTTCCAGCACGATTCATGCAGCTAAGTCTATCGTAAATAAGGCGGATACACAATAGTTTTAAAGTAAAGGATTATACTTAGACTTATTACACACATATGAGACTTCGAAGGATATGCGAAAGATTTATCTTTGTAGACAAGATGTCTATTTTATTTTATACAAGCGAAGTAATGGCCTTATTGTCTGTGTTCAGGCGAGCGTTAAACCACTTAGCTGGTGACCTTTATAAGAGAAGCACTAAGATTATCATGCTAATAATAATTATATGCGGTTTTTGTTTGAGTAAATAGCGTTATATACAAAATCCTGCTCTAACTGCGAGCTAATCATAACACATATTCAAACTGTGATTATAGGTGCGAATCATTGGAATATCTATACTAACTGCTATCATCATTTCATCCGCAAGACGTCAACTGCTGGACTTAGGCCTCCCCCAAGCTTCCGCCACCTATTTCACCCACTTCCAGTTCTGCGCTTCTTGCATCCACCGGATTCCTGCGGCCTTCACTAAGTCATCGGTCCACCTTTTAGGAGGCCTTCCAACGCTAAGTCTTCTGGTACGCGATCGCCACTCTAGATCCTTTCGGCCCCCTCGGCCATCTGTTTTTATACTTCTATTTTTTATTACTATTCTGTGATACTATTATGCCGATCCAACAAAAATGTATATATTAGAACACTCGTGTAGGTACTTAGACCTCTTAATTACGATTTATAAGTCTTACTTAGTACTTCTTACATAACTATCATTAGACTTACACGTGTTTTCTTGATTAAAGGACCTCCCAATTTGTGGCAATAATGTTTACTGTTAATTATTCTAAGAATACGGCCTACATACGGCATATTTGTTAATATTTACGGCATAGTTGATACCATCGCCCAGCGCGTGTGCCTTATTATCAAGAGTGGGTTGTAAATTTTTACGCTATTTATTTTGTTTGAAAAATTCAGTTTTCTATTCTAATAAAATTGTTTATTTTATTATTTTAACACCTTGTAATAACCGCTGATTGAGTATCATACATAGAAACTTACAAACATCTTCAGTTTGTGGAATATAAAGTAGGATCTCGAGTCAGCAACCAGACCAGACAGCAATCGTCTTGATGGCCCGAAGGTCGTCAGCCAAACCGTTACGTTTAGTGGCAGTCGGGTTTTTTGTTATAATACACATGAAACTGAAGCACCCATGCATTTGGAGTTTTTGTAGGAAATGATTACTAAGAGAGAGTTTATATAACTGTAAGAAATGTTTAATTTGGACTGATTATGATCAAATGTGGGCAGGTTTTCTTTGGGAACCCTTTTAGTATTTGTATACTTAGTTGAGCATAGAAACAAAATGAGTCTCTGAGGACTGTAGTACAGGTGGCGTTCTGTTGTTTCTGGTTGGCGTGAATCTAGTACTTATGTACTAGTTGCAATAAATTAATGTTGTTTCTTTATTTCTAATCGTTCGTTTTGGTAGCTTCTAGCTTCCTACATAAAATTGGGTACATGGAAACGTTCTATTTCAAACGGGTTTCCTCTTAATGTTTCATTTGTTTACGCATTCATAGAGAATTGGTAATACCTTGACGGCACTAGTTTTGGCTTAGAGATATAAAAAACCACTGCAGAGCATAACTAACAAATTTACGTGTTAGTACTAGATTTTGCTGTTTATTTTCCTAGAACTTCTGTTTAGGGAACTTGCATTTGAATTCTCCAAAAAACGAACGGACGTAAATTCTCGAAGCAAAACAACTAAGTCTTGATAAATAATAATGACTTCCCCACTCAACATAATTTATTATAGGTAATTATGAAAAATTAATTACTTAAGAGACGTCCTGTGTCGGACGTTTCTAGAAGGGTTGGAGCTCTTCATAATTAATATTATATAATTTAAACTTCTTCCGTTTATGGGTCACGAGGACGACGATTGCAAACGAAAGATCAAATAAATCATATTTTTATAGCGAACGTTTTCAGAAGTTAATAGTGGTCATATTTTCTATAGAAAATGTTGCAGTAACTTGGATTTATCGTCGTTCTATAGGTTTATTTTTCTCTGTATTCTACATTTGGTAAATCTTGTGAACTATCTGCGTAAAATAAACTAAAAAGAAAAAGAACTACAGTAAAACACTGAGTGTAAAATATTTCTGTGCGACAAAAAGGAGAGATAGGGTTTCAGAACAAAAGATGTTGTTTTACTTAAAAAATTATGCTTTAATTTTTTGCGTTAACAATACAAGTTTGTTGTCGTCCAAAGGCTTGTTAAGTTTTCGCTCTGTTTTAAAGGTCCGACCACACTGCTTGTCGTAGTCGCCGGTTGCGGCGCTTATAGTGCTGTAATTACCTACATGGAAGCAGCTGCAAACTGCAAACACGCGTTTAATCGCCTATTCACTGTCTTACAATAATGTGTGATATTTTTTTGCACTTTCATTTGTCTGTCTTTGGTAATCAGTATAGGCACGTCGTGCATCACCTGTTCCAGAATCTCGTATAAAGAATATTTAGTCACACAGGTAGCCCCCGTCGCCGCGTCGCGTCGTGTCACGCAACGCAGCGCTAATATGATTGGGCCTTTACTCCAGAACGCCAGACACATAATTAAAATGTTAATTCATACACAATTCAGTCGTTGTTTTCATAATGAGCCCCACGAGGTTACACAGAGTGGCCACGTCTCGTATAAACACGCAAAACATGTAAAAACAATATTTCAGCTAATTCATTTGCTTCTAATATGCTTAATTACGTTAATTAAACTTAATGATATTATCTCGCCAATATGGAGGGGTCCCGCTGTACGTTAAATTACTCAAGACAGAAATGGAATAACGGGACATTACCCTGACAGCTTTTAAATTAATATAAATAGATGGTTTTAAGGAGAAAATATACTCGTGATTATTCATTCCCGGAAAGTGCTTGTCTCTTAAAGATTTCTACAAATATTTATATTCTACTTTGAAGATATTCTTTAGATAAATATGTTATTTACACTAAATCAATTACAGATACTAAATGTGGAACTTTAGAAGACGTATCACACTAATATTATAAAGGCGAAAGTTTGTGAGTGTGTGCGTGTGTGTGTTTATATGTTTTTTACTTCTTCACGCTCAAACGGCTGGACCAATTTTGATAAAATTTTATATGGAGGTAGCTGACACCCTGGATTAACATATATAGGATACTTTTTATCCCGAAATTCCCACGGGATCGACATTTACGCGGGTGAAACCGTGGGGCACAGTTAGTTAATTAATAAGTGTGTTGATTTATGTGATTCCGAATTAACAATGTCTCATATACATTACTGTAAACTGAAAAAAAAAATGTAATTTAAAGTAATGGTTTTATTAACGTTAAGTGCTTCATTCTTACCGGCGTCGTCGCTAAGTGAGGCTTATACGATCCGTTAAAATGTCGATCGCTTTTCTGGGAAGATAACACTTCGTTGTCGCCAAGTGACATTACTTTGAGAAAATAGGACCGAAAACGTATTTCCTATCAGAAAAATTACTAAATGACAATCATCATTCTCTTGCCCTTATCCCAATTTATTTGGGGTCGGGGCAACATGTCTTTTTCTTCCATACATATTAGTCGTCATCTCGGTAGTCACTCCCTTTCTAACCATATCATCATTCACACAGTCCATCCATCGTTTTTTTGGTCTTCCCCTATTCTTATAGCCATCGAAATTCATATTCAAAACTTTCCTCACGACAATTTCCTCATTCCTCCGTATCACATGTCGATACCATGACAACCGATTTCCACACAACTTTTCAGTTACCGGTGCCACTTTCAGACTTCTTCTTATTTACTCATTTCTTGTTCTTTTCATTCGTGTATTTCAAAATGAAAATAAGATTCAGAAACATGAATACACAACGTTTATAACTTAACTACAAAATAAAGATGTCTTCGCGAGTATTATAAGTGAAGATTATTGCTTCAGTGGTACCAACTTGTTACTAGGCAAGGGCATTTTCAGCGAATAAATAATTCATGGCACGACCCCCTTTGGCCCTCCTTGTACTGTTTAATAACGAGTTGAGCATAATTAGTTTTAGTTCTGCGCCTAGCTGCTACAATGACTGGAATTATGTTAGCAATAATAATAAAGCAATTGTTATAAAGCTGACACGGTATGAAACTAGCTTAAATTGAATTGGGAGGCTTATGTACAAAGTGCATGAAACAAATTAAGAAGGCTTGTGGCGGTTTCTTCTACATAACATACAACTAAAGATCATAATGTTCTGTGGTTGATCCTTTACAAAGGTGCGTAGAACTTGTAACCGACATACGTGTGTAACCAGGTGTTTGAACGTAGGAAGCAAAAGTTCATACGTACGTCTGCATGCTCTCATGGGAAAAGGTGTGAGTCTACATATATAGGCTCCTATGTACTGCGGTTCTATTCTGTTAAAAGATAACCGTGATAACTTAGGTGAAGTGAGCTTAAAGTGAGCTGTCATTCCACCTGATGCTAGGGATTGACACTATTGACAGCTCACTTTAAGCTCACTTCACCTAAATTTTCACGGTGAGGTTTTTAGAGAATAGCATTACTGTTGATAATTATATTCAGCAGCCTAATTGCGTAACACACTCCTAATAACAATTGCTTTTATTTTAACAATTCAACAACATCAATTGCGCTTTTGTTTCAAAAATACTCTCTGCAATGACTGATGTCGTACTACCAAAACGGTGATTTTCATAAGTGTGCGTAACCTCCTGCGTTATCAGGCTGAAGATAACTGGTTGCCCATGACATGTAGCTAAGCTATTCACGGCAGTAACATCCAATGCGCTTATCACTGGCTGTCAACCTGTCGTCACCTTGACATATAGTTTCTAAGGGAGTACTCCCCTATGACCGTTCAATGTAGCAATCTATGATGAATCGTGTTAAACAATTGACAGTCACGGGGTGATATGCTGATGACGTCTACATTGTTACCATAGAAAGTAAGCCTTTTGTCTATTTTGTTTGTATCTATAGTCTCAGTATAATCAAGCCTTCATTATAACAAGCCTTTTGAAACGTGTGAAGCCATGTAATAATATTATATTGAAGTCGTAAACGCTTTGTCTAAGAAAATATCATTTATTTTATGATTAAAATTTTGTTCGAAAGAAGTTTCTAGTTCAAGCTTAGTTAACATAAAATAACATAATCAGCCTATAATGTTCCCACTGCTGGGACACAGGCCTCCTTTTAATGAGAGGGAGTGGGCCGTAATCCACCACGCGGGCCAACCAGCTTAGTTATTATGATAATAAGATGGACAACGAAAAATAAATAGAGTTTTATTCATATTCAATCCTTTTAGACAATTGGCTGAATAAATATTAGCTAGTGTGTTTTTTTCTGGCCAATTAACTTACATATTACACACTTATTATGACAGCAGTAACCAAATAGCAACCTTATAGCAACGAAAATTAAGATCATTGTGATTTTGACAGACTTGGTAATGGCAGCAACCCAATAGCAACCTTATTGCCATGCCTATAAAGACCACTGTGATTTTGACAGTGATGCAAAATCAGAGGTAATAACTATGAACGGACTTGTAAATACTTACATTCGCTTCTATACCAGAGATTATTCAGTAAGAAACTTTATTTATTTTTTATTTTCTATCCGTTGAATTTGTTGGCGGTGCGGCTATGACAGTACAGCTGTTATGCATTCTCCTTGATCTGTCGTGTTTAGGAGCTCATTAGTCTTTGAACAAAAAAGGTTTTCCACAACTTCCTTCCTAAAAAAAGGATTTCAAAGACATTCTCCCGTTTTGTTCGCGAAAGACACGACAATAAGGGGACATTTTCTTCCCAATAACGAAATGATATTGATAACAAGGTTCTAGTCTACCCATTGTGTGAGTTTGTATCAAAATTGCATTTTTGTTGTATTGTATCGTTCCCGATGTATTGCTACCCCTTGTAATATTGTAGTTTCTGAGGATGCATGTATTGTTACGCTTTGGAAACACATTGAAGTATCTCCTTCTGTTCGGCAGATAATAAAGCGATGAAGTTGTGCAGGTACCTAGATAACCGTAACGATCTCATTCCAATCTGGATTGTTGTACAATGTAGTTTATTTGTATTTTGTAGTACCTAAGTACCTAATAGTAAATTAAAGCTTCAGGAGATTTTTAATTACGTTAATAATATTGAGAAGTAATGTGTATTTCCTGCTCGCGTAGCATGACCATCATAGACACGGGTTTTGTCGACGGATGAAAAGACAAAATTACAGATTTTTTTAGAAATTTGTCTACAATTTGCGTTTTGTCTATTCTTGCGTTTGATTTAAGCGCCATAAAGACGACTCGTGAGCAGGTACGAACCCAGTTAGCTACGATATAGACAGAAACAAAGTCCATTTACGAAAAGCAATATAACTTAAAAACAAACCTGAACGCCTCCGACTAAAATACATCAAAGTTTGAACCAGAAACCGAATCTGAACCCAGAAACATCACTTGCAGGATTTTGAGGAATTATTAAATTTCGCGGAGCGTGTAAGTCTCAACCGGTGCGGAACAAAAAGCGACAGAACCGGACCGGTAAATTATTGTGATCAAAGTCTGACCATGGCGTAAGAACAAATATAAAGGTTTCCACCCGCCGCCATACTATAGGTACGGTCACCAAAGGAGATAAGTAGCTAGGGTCATCGGATACGGAGAAACCGATGGATGTTTCCGAATGAAATTTAATTTGATAAATTAACTGTTTGATCATGGGAAAGGGTTTTAGACGATATATTATGTCGCCGCACTTGTCTAATCGCTTCTCGCTTCTGTTGAATTGTGTAGAAAAGGGAGAGGGAGACCTTTGACCTGCAGTGAGACAATACAGGCTAGTTATTTAGAATTGTTGGTTTTCTATCAATTAAATTTTATTCGAAAACTTCTGTCGGTTTCTTGATAAACTTCAATTATATCCGATGACCCTGCTTACTTATGTCTTTTGGTGACTGTATACTGGACCGATAGAGTGAAAATTTTAATCTCTTGAACAAACACCAAGAGAGAAACGAGGGAGTTTACGATATGAGCCGAAAATTAACTGAAGTTACAAATAAAGAACCGAACAAGAAAACTGACGGTAGAATGTTAAATCTGGATTTTTGGTGTTTATCATTCATCACAATTTTATCATTCATCACAATTTTGTAATTTTCGGTTCATCTTTTAATCAAATTAGACTAGGGCTGAGCTTAATAAACTTTAATTAGCACGTGCTTTAGCTTAGCAGTATTCTCGTCACTGTACCGCAACTGTCAAACTAAAAGTGCAGGTAGAGCCGGATACATAAGCCAAAGCACATTTACTAATTTCGGACTAAAAGTATGTGCTTGCACGTGGATTGGCGGACACCAACACATGGAGTTTAATCAAGTAAGTCAGGCATACATTGAGAAATAATGCCATAATAACTACAAAAATATTTTAGTTTCTGTATAGTTTTAGTTAAGTTAGGATTTAATTTTGTTATTTTTAGTAATAGATATACATAGATACTACAAAAATAAAAAAACATCCAACCGTTATTTACCTATTAGCTCTAGAAAATATCCTTCAGGTCAAAAGTATGATTGTTATTTTTTTACCTTAATTCCTCAAAATAACTTATTGTATAGCAATTTCCAATATAGGTAATAATGTTCGAGACAATTTTCTCCGGTCAATAGATATCGGTGTATCAAGGAAATTAACCATTACGAAACATAATAGTTTTATGGCTCCGAAGGATATTGGTTCGTAGAGGGTGGAGAGAATAAATAAGTAAGAAAATGTTTTCTTTTTCTTAAAATCGTTATAAAAATGACGCTTTTTGCTCCATATGTGAACAATGTAGGCAAATGTTTTATAAAGCCAGCCTTAAAATAGAGCTCCAATCTAGTTAAAACCCCAAACTGTGACCGTGCGGGTGCAGCGCTAAAAAATTCAGGACGTTAAATCCCTCCTAATTTAGCCCAAAAAAACCGCGAGAACGGATTAATTAATACGAGCATAAACTAATTGAATGTTAATGCGATGTTTAAATACAAGCTATTAGTAAACAGGGCCGTGCTTGGAGCTCCGGCAGCGCGAAAATGTATCTTAATGCCGTAGTGCACTCAGTGGAAAGCATAAAGTGGTCTTAAGTCTGCCATCTTCTGTTTCAAGCGCTTCGCTGGCTTACTGTATCGTGCTCTAGCTTAAAGGCAAGAGAAATACACTGTGTAAATATAAAAATACTACGTAAAATATGATTTGGAAGTTTGTCGTCGCTTGGGATATAATGTTTTATGGTAGAACCGTGGCGCGCGGCGTGGGAGGTAAGTGCCTGATTTGCGATCAAGACGCGGAGCAGATTATCGACTGGGGCTTGTTTGAATTTCATCTGTATTGTTCAAGTGCCATCGACGATAATCCTCGATGGTGCCGATTATCCCACTTCGGATTACTCAGCGGCTACAAATTCTTTCGGAAATTTTCCAATCTTGTTAAGCCCTTATCAACTTAATAGGTACTTAAAGATTCCTGAGTTTCGGAATTCCGAATTCCGGAGTGACTACTTAGGATTCGATGTAGCTTAATATTTTAGGTAAGATGTCCAGTAATCAATCATGATACATTCTGTTATATTTGCCTACGTAATTCCGGCCTTTCTAGTCAGCTGTAATAATAGTTGAGGAAAAAAGTAAGGAAGAACCTACGTTAAGTGGAGGAAAAATAATAAGTTTCTTGTAAATATAATAGAAATGCTCAAGACGGTGTTTAATTGTGTTAATTTCCAACGTCGTTATCGCGAGACTCATAATTCTTAGCTTCCCTTGAGTAATTAGTGGCCAACGATAGGTACGAACAATTGAAACAAAATTCAATTTATAATAAAACGCTGGGTTCTGCACTGAGCCTTAATTAAAATAATGTTGCCCATAAAATATTTAAGTGAGGATTTTTGGGATTTGAAACAAGTAGACTTCATTACAGTGAATGTTTCTGAATTGCATTTGGAGCTAAGATTCTGTAGGCATACTCTCGCTAAATCACAAAAATAGTTGCGTAAGAAACCCACTCAAGGGTTTTATTGCCGTCGAATCTTCTTTTGTGATATGTTTTGTCTGGGCGCGAATGTAACAAACGTTTACGTCTCTGGGGACAAATAGGGCAAAAACGCAAGTTTCGTAGATAAACAAAAGGCTAATCGAGCTCCTTGACAGCCGTTTAAATATTATGAAATATTTCTTCGTCAATATTATTAGATAAGGCTAAGTATTTCTTGTCGACTCGTTTCCCTTTACGGGCCTGGCGTTATCAGTCTGCCCGATAAGCGGCAAACGAGGCTTCTCCGGGAGAAAACCGCTATCATTTTTTATAACGCAATATGCCGGTCGTAAATAGTCTGAGCCCTTTACTCTAGCTAGGTTATTTGCTTTTGTCTTGGGGGCGACGGAAGCAAGACGCAGCGAATGTATTTGATTGTTTATTTAGGAACAGGGATGGCTATGGGATATGTTGTGTTGTTGTGTGTAAGTAATGATGTTAAATAATGATGGGTTAATAAAGATTTGTGAAAGAAGGGAAAAGCACGTTTTAGTGCCTACTCTTCCTACTTAATATAATCTTTATGTTTCACACGGAAGTTGTTATTATGTTACTGAACACACCATATTTGTGTAGTGTTTGGGATCCCCAGACAACATCAGTTTATTCACCATACCTTTTACATCTCAACATGTCTTTCTTATTTTTTTCTAATCGCCATCTTTTCGTTCTTACTTCCTTTCATTCGTTCAATCACCCATCCAATCACTCGTTCAAAAACATGTTTTACAGTAGGTACACAGTTTAGAGACGCTTAGGTGCATACCTAAGCGAACTTGTGTACTGCGGCTATACATACATACTCAGCCTATAATGTTCCCACTGCTGGGACACAGGCCTCCTTGCTGTGAGAGAGAGTGAGAGGGGGTGGGCCGTAATCTACCACGTGGCCCCAGCCAGCGGCTACACAGCCTATTAAAGTACATATTTTCAGTATCATCACATTACACAGTTTCAGTTTTCAGTATCATAAATTGATCCTACATTTATTTATAATTTACAACATAAGAATATTTAAGTAGCAAAATACTGTACCTACTTACCTACCCATTTCCCGATTGGTGGAAGCGAAGTAACCCAGAAAACGGAGAATCATCGGGTATCAATCATGCCTGTCACACGATCCCGCCACTGCGTTGCACGCCCGACGTGACAACAGCGCCACCTATCGGCGCTATTGTTCTCAAGGCACACGTTGCACCTTAGCTTTTATTACGCACGTGGGTTTCCTCACTACTTCCACCTACGTCGTTTGCTATGTGAGAATCGCGTACGTGTTTTGACAATTGTTTTATCAACATTCAATAATTATTGTTTTGAATACTAAAAGCTTATCTGTTTTTCAACTCGATTTAAATGAAATATCGTTAAAATATTGTGATCTTAGTATCTATAATTATGATAATATGCAGCATCGGAAAATGTCGCGGCAATCTGTTATATGAGTAATGAAAATATTAATGGCATCAGCTAATTACTTTAAATTAAACGGTCTAAAATGAAATTTTAAACTAATAAAATAAACGAAAGTGACAAACAGGGAAAACGTTTGATAAACATAAAAAAGTGTAAGTAACAAAAAAAAAAGATTTTAAAGAAGCTTTGTTGTAGGTAATTCTCGTAGAGAAAGAAAGGTTTACAAAGAGTAGGTATAATTACTTTGTTAATTGCTAGACTTGAGCAGAATGAAAGGAGTAAAACGTGCAAATAAATCGTTATAATGAAACACGTAAAGGAGGACCAAAAAAAAATCAATTTGCAACAATTTGTTGGCGCAAGTATTAAGTTTAACGTGTTTACAATTAATTTTCTCATTACAGCGATTTTTATGTATATTGCTAGGAATCAGTTCGTGGAAAAATTAAATTAAAGGGCATAATTATAATTAATAAAAAACTTTCAAATGTTTACATAATTTGAAAAGCTAACAGTCTTAAAATAATAATATGTACAAGTATATAAAAAGGGAGGAGAAATAATCAAAGGGCATAAAAAAATTCGTCCGAATCGCTGTCAACAGGTAATTAAAGGAATTTTTCTTTGCATTTCACGTGTTTTTTTTTGTGCCTTACACCAAGGCTTTCAGGTTTTGTTCGCAAACATTTGAAGCGTAAATTCTTTAATTTTATAGCCTCATTTTGTATCGTGAAACACTCGTAAAAATCTTATTTTATATATTTTCAAACTTTCACGAAGGTGTTGTTGTGAAATTTTCTCACCACATTCATTTTTGTTTGCTAAATTTAAAATATCTTTGCGCTTCTGCCCCAAGTTTTGTCTTAAAAGCATGAAAAACCGCACTCGGAAACTTTGTTGACCAAGTTTCTTTGCATTCGAGCCCCAAACTTGGCCTGCAAAAGGATTTTTCCCGTATCCGGCTATATTTTAAAGCTTATATGGCGTCCTCGGCTTCATCTCGAATATCCTTCCGTTTCATCTTCATTTTACTTTGGGCTTATCTGAGGCTCTAAGATTTTTTTCCTAGACAAATGAGATACGCTGCGGTCCGTAGGAAGTTAATTTTTCTTTCTTGTTTATCATCTTTGTATCGTTTTTGTCCCTCAAACCTTTTTTCTAGGATTCAGGTCATGTATTGTGTACAGAGGATATGAATATGGCCCGTTACTCCGAGCTATAAGGCTACACTTTTTGTGGAATGAGAAATGGGATTGGATTTCATGAACCACGTAACTTTGTATCGTAACAAAAGCCGGGTGTATGTAACGTAACACATGTTATTGCTTGTTCTGTGGAGCTGTCACAGGGTGACGGATCACGTGACTGTATCCGGCCTAGTTCGCGCACTCTCACGATCATTTCGGATATACATACGTACATGAGCAGTTTCTGTGTGGGCGTTTGTAATAAAAATGTCTTATTCTTTATGAACTTTGTTATTGTTCGTGTAGATGCGAGAGTATGTCTTAACGTTTATTACAAATCTTGTCAAGTTGCAGATGGGATTTTTTCAAAGGTTTATTTTTGAGGCGTGATTGTGAGCTTTACGTTATTCGAAACGTAATAACGCTACGGTTTCAGGGATAATGAACACGTGGATATTATGTGTGATACCAGCAACCTTGCCTCTCACAGGAAAATCCTGCTATTCATCTGTCACTCACATCATATCCTAATAATAGTCAATAACGGGCTATTATTTATTTATTTAATACTTTAAGCACAAATGTACAGAGGCGGACTTAATGCCATAGGCATTTTCTACCAGTCAACCTTAGGGTGATGCAGAGACAAACAGAAACAAACATGTACAGTGGGTTATATGAGTTATCTGACCCACCCTATAAACGAAGGAATTTGAACCCTCTGCCTGTAACATTAAGAGTTATTTCATTTGTATGAGTTTATCAGACTAGCGCTACTCGGTAATATTTTCGCCTAACTTGTAATAAGTGGGTAGTTGAAAGACAAATATGCGTATTCATTATAAAACTAGTATTCAAATGTTACTAAAAATACGGGTAGGAAAATAAAAATGAACCGTCACAATAATAAAGCTAAAAGCCAGTCTACGCACAATTGCAGTGACTACGCGTGAATATGTTTTACCTTGCCTTACTAAATTGTGAAAACAACGTCTTTTTCCAAGTTTTTAATTTATTTTTTATAGTTTTATTATCATGTCTCAATTGAGTGATTATTTAAAATACAAAATAATCTATTTGCACGAGGAGAATGTTGGCATCAGAAAGATTGCTAGAAGACATAATATTATAGCAGTAAGTGTATTTTTCTAATTTTATACTTTGTTTTTATACCTAACTATTCCTTATGCCGTGACGTAAGCAAACATATTTTTTATAACGTATAGTGACACCTGTTTCATTTCTTTGTTTCACAGAAATACAGTCAGATTGTGGTTAAAACGTAAACCCAATAGAAAACTTGTGGGGTCAAATGATTTTAAATTGGGATTCATCAGAAGTCAGGAGAATTTGGCGCAACTTGTGATTTCAACGTTCTCATGAAGAGTAAGTGATGCTTGCTGGAACATGGTGTGCGGCATGCGAAGCCGCTTGCAACAAATTGTGGAAAGACATGGTGCTCCATTTCGCTATTATGATATCACCACCGCCCGCAGTCAACAATACTTACTTACGTGTCAGTGTGTGTGTTAAATAAACTGTTGTCATCATAATTTCTATGGAAGTGTTTCATACAATGAATAAGCAGGTCCTTTTTACGATCATAACCATATTTAAAACTAAAAATACTTAAGTAGAAAAAAATTATAAAGTAGGTAAAACATCAAAGTATTTAGTGCTATTTTTTCACTTATATTTTAGTAATTACTATTTTCTAAAAAAATATTTTCACTTATAGTTTAGAAGTAGGTAAGTATGATAGTTAATGTGGTGATGTTATTGTTATAAAATAGAAATACCTATATATATTTCTAAACATATAACATGTTGATTCACTACATGTAACTGATTACTTACCTACTTAAAAATAAAAATGGGTATTTTATAGACATTGTTGAAACGAAGAAACAAAAATTCAAGCTTATCATAGAATACCTTATATTTAAAACAAGTAATTAATTTTGTAAGTGATTATTTTGTATTTATTTTGAATAAAATCGTTATCATAATCATTATTGTTTTTTATTTCTCATGTTAGGTATTTGTTTTTAAATAGTTCATTTAAATTAACTATTTTAATTTAATATAAATAATGTTTTGGATTCAAAAAACATAATTGAATATTGTAAACATAAAGCTACAAGAAGTGGAAAGTTTGTTTTGAACTCGCAACCATGTTGCTATAGGTTCACTGTTGCAACCACTAGACCAAATCGACTTAACAAGTATCGTTGAAATTAACAACTCCATCATGTGACAAAACAGTATTCAAAAGCTTACCTACCCTAAGGTTACGTGTTAAAGATCAAATTGGCATAACTGTATTCTATAATATTTACCTACCTTGAACAAGTCGTTCTATATAGTTCGTGAAGCTCGAAATCGAATAACACATTTATCTAGGTACTGCTAATTGCAGAAGGTTCAAATTCGTCTAACTTTTAGGTGGGTCAGCTAACACATATAACCCACTGTACAAATAAAATGGAGGAGTGGTGGCCCAGTGGTAACAGCCGCGACTTACGGGTTGTACTCGCAGGTTTGAACCCAGACGGGCGCTTTACTTGTGTTAAATTGTTTCATCACCACTGCTCTTAAAATTGTGAAGGAAAATATTGTGAGGAAACCGGCATGTTGCAGGATCAAAAAGTCAAAGACATGTGACATCTAGCAACCCGCACTGGGCCCACGTGGTAGATTACGGCTCATTGCCTCTTGAAGAGAGGAGGCCTGCGTCCCAGGAGTGAGAACCATAAAGGCTGATTATGTAAAAATAAATTAATTGTAATTTTTACGGCTCTCCCGTTTATTAGAGCTTCAAATTCAACGCACGATCTTTCCATTGAGTGAAGCTGCTTTTGTAGATAGTTGTCGAAGCCGTCAGGGAATTAATAAAGTTTCTAATATTGTGCTCGAGGCGTCGCCAGCAACACAAGCATCACACTGAACGTTGGTCCTTCGAGACGGAACTTGTTCGAAGCTAATATTATAACTAGGCAAGTTGCTCTAGGATTTGTGTTAGGTATGCTGATAGATTGGTCACCAAAGAAAATAATATACAAAGGATTTATGTGCAGTCTGACAACGATATAATAAAGCTGAAGAGTGTGTTTGTTTTTTTTGTTTGTTTGCTAATCTGGAACTATCTTTTTTGAATTTGATAGCCCGTTTTTCGAGTAAGGTTATAGATTTAACATCACGCTACGACCTTTGGGAGCCGATCAAAAAGAAAAAAAGTCCGAATGAACGCTAAGCGAAAACGAAGTAAAAGCGCGGGCGGCCGATGGGATGCGACGCGATGGGTTGGGGCCAAAATTTCACGTGGACGAAGTCACGGCCAAAAGCTAGTCTGTAATCATCAACTAAACTGCATAACAGAGTTACACAACAAATAATCATTATTACAAAAGGAGTTTCTCAGCCCACTAACCTGCACGGGGCCGCGACAAGGTCAAATATTCTCAGGGCAAACATTACGGGAGCTAAAGAACTAAATTTTCAACAATAGTCTTTACCTACTGACGATAATATGGCTTTATTATCGTCTGTGGGTAAAGACTATCGTAATCTATTTGGGAAGAACTTGCGTCCATTGGGAGGCAAGTTTTTACTTCTGAAGGTACTTTTATCAGTATTAAAAGCTCCTGGGAAATCTACACTTCTACCTCTGACGACCTTTTGATGTAACATATGCTGTCGTTATGTCTACACATAGCGACAGCGTTTGTTACCGTTTGTTACATAAAAAGGTTTCTTTCACTATAAGTCTACACTTATAGTGGGCTGTATTTCATAGGGATATTGTCTTGTCTGAAAGTGGCACCGGTAACTGAAGAGATGTGTGGATATCGGTTGTCATGGTATGGGCATGTGATACAGAGGAGGAAAATGTCGTGAGGAAAGCTTTGAGTATGAATGTCGATGACTATAAGTGTAGGGGAAAACCAAAGAAACGATAGATGGACTGTGTGAAAGATGATATGGTTAGAAAGGGGGTGACTACCTGACTACCGAGATGACGAATAATAGAGAAGTATGGAAGATAAAGATTCCAAATAAATTGGGATTAGGGCAGGAGGATGATTGTGTTGCTTGTTTTGTATTTCTTTTTTATTGTCATTAATTGGAAGATGAAGAATTTTTTATAGTTTTTTTCTCAGTTATCTCTAAGTTCTTTAAATTGCTATCGTACCTATAGCTAGAAACTAAAAGATAGGTTATACTTAAGAGGTTGCCATAATTTTTGAGAATAAGAAATCCTCCATAAAGTAGACTAATGATAAAATTTTATAAATGTTAGTTACAGTTAATTTTGGCAAAAACTAATAGCTCTATCACAAAACTACATTTACTTTTATCATGTATGTTTTAACGTGTTAACTCCATGGGATTGTGTTTGTCCAAAAATACACGAAGATTGAACGGTAGCCGAAATCAGCGACTTTACTAATTGATTGATGGGAGACAGGGTCTGGGACACGTTCTTTATCAACCAAACGTTAGTTTAAGTCTTCTTGCTTTTGCTTTGCAGATCTAGCTTCAAACTAAATTCAGGAAAATAGCGAGAGTGTTTAGGTACGAAAAACGGGACAAATATAGCATATTCCGAGCATAAATAAACAGTTTCTATATCATGTAGTGTTTCGTATTATTGCGCAAGTATGCTCGTTTAATAAAGCCAATTTACGTGCAATTTACGATTATAGCACATTCCACTACAATTTGCGTGTGTCACACCGAACACTCAGTAGCTGTTAAATAAGTCTACGAACATTATGAGGACCTTCGATAATCTACTTTATTGTTCAAGAGATAGAGTCGGTTTTGTAAGGTCAAGGTGAAGTCGACGGGAGGTGAAATAACTTTAGGCGCAATGGGTGGCCTTATATTGCACAGCACGCGTTGTGTTTATGGAGATTCTGACAAACGTGACGACAGCAATATTTTTGTTGTATCTTCTCGAAAACTAATGAATATTCTCGAAAAAGTCTCGAATATAAAGTTGGGACACGTAATGCAGTACTTTAGAGATAACTAACGCTAACTACTTTGAAAATTAAGTGCTGCGACAAACGCGGTACCGCGGTGCACGGTAAAGTGCCGTTCAGCAAGTACGTAAATAAGTTTAAAACGAATTACCATAACCTTACTGCGTTTATACCGGGGAAATAATTACGGGACGGTAGTTACTGCAGATATACTTAGTTTGTACCCAAATAGTTGGCTGCTATGGACACATACATTTCAGGGACTTAGTAAGTCTTATGGTCACATCTTGTAGACCATTGAAACTCTGTCGACTTTCTACTTTCTGTGATCAGTTGATCACACACTGATTCATTATTTGTCGAAAAATCGTCTGAGTATGGCTACAATATTTGTAAAATGTGATTCTAGTAACTAGAATCAATTCTATGTTCTTTTGAAGACATTGTGTTGAAAGAAATGATTTGGCCTGCTGTGATATAAATAATTATCCCCAAGACTGTTGATCTCTTACAATGCTAATTAACATATTTTTCATTTGAAGATTCGAAAGTTCATTACCCTAATATTAATTATTATTCACGCGTGACATTCTCCATCGTTCTTGTTCGTAAGTACCAAAAGTGTTAATTTCCTTCCAGTCTGATATAATTTATATGAACAATAAGTTCCTAATAAAGTTACGTAAATATGTACCACCTACGATAGGTACGAAAATTTTGTTTACAAGTACCATCATAGCTCCTGCCACCCTCAAAAAGCCACCCCCTCAAAATATTATATCGACAGGAATTCATATAGTTGTCCACAATCTCTGTTCTATAATAATATATCAAAGGCTAGCCACAAAACATATTACACATTGGTTACTTAATTGTAGCTACAGTCCGGCCGTCGAGAGAATGCGTTCCTGTCACCTGCCAGTGCGACAATTCTAGCAGAAAATAAAGATCAAATTCACAAAACACGTATTCGTTTGTATGACAGTTTTATGATGTACTGACAGGTGTCAAGAACGTGTTCTCTTGTCGGTCGCGCTTTAGTAACTATATCACTTATTTCACTCGTTTAAATCACAATAATATGCGTGGGTGATATACGAAATAAAACGTATTTGTACATTTCAAATAAAGTGATGTCATTCCAAAGTTATTTGGCTTTTGTATGATTTCTATTCTGTTATTGACGAAGCAAAAGTCAAACCTTGTGAACGTAGGTAGGTATGTATAGATTGTTTCTTTAGATGTATTTTTCTAATGCAAAGCCAATTGATTGATATTAGATTAATAAATTTAGGCTAAGTACGAGTATTATTGGACATCATAACATTTCTGTTAATTGTTTGGTTCTAAAAAGTTTTGAGTATGAATGTCGATGGCTATAAGAGTAAGGGAAGACCAAAGAAACGATGGATAGCCTGTGTGAATGATGATATGGTTAGAAAGGGAGTGAAGATGACGACTAATAGAGTAGTATGAAATAAAAAGCCATGTCGCGCCGACGCCAAATATATTGTGATAAGTTCAGTCAGCTGGAAAAATATCTAGCTATGATAGCTAGAGTATGAAAGCTTCTGATCTTGTGAATACCGCAAATAGAAGATCATATTAATAAAATGTGATGGCCCAGTGGTTATGGCAACGGCTGTCATGCACGAGGTTGAGGGTTCAAATCAGGGCAAGTACAAATGTGACGTTTTCTATTCATATTTTTTTCTTAAGTTAAGAAATACCCCACAGGAACGTACTACAGGGATCAAAAGTACCCTATGTGTTAATACAGGTTATAAACTATGTGTGCCAAATTTCATCCAAATTTTGTGCGTTTGATAGCCGAATTCTTGAGGAAGGCTGTAGGCAACATTGCGCTAGGATTAATAGGAACCGAGCAAAAAGAAAAAAGCAAGAACGCTTAGCGAAAACGAAGTAATAGCGACGAGTTTTGAGGTTAAAGATAACTTTATTCTCATAAGAATACAAAAATTCACTTACATGAGAATATTAAAACTATAACTTATGTCGATATTGTTGAGTTTTACAAAAAACTAGACATTTAAACAAAGATTATTTTGTGGGTAGATAAAAAAAAAACTACAAACAATTCAATGTTCGCTTGAAACACGGGAACAAAACATCAAATACCCATTCATCACAGATAAGCATAGCTGGATGTGGCTTGAGATTATTGTAGTGAATATGATTTTTTTATGATGTGCTGTTTGAGTAGTTTTTTAAAAGTGGTTATTTATTTGGATTCTGTGTTTTTATAAAAATGTGGCTGTTATTTTAGTATAGCATTGTGTATCTTACGACTTCCACGCGAACGAAGTTACTGGCAGAAGCTAATGTATAGATAAGAGAACTTCTTCGTATTCACCATGCGTGAATCGCTTATCTCTATGACAGGCTCCTAAACCGGTAGCGGTATTAACATCGCCAGTGAGTCGGAAGAGGTCAAGTGGTAAACGTTGGTCTGTCACATCACTGCGCCGTCCACCGCGGCATTAACGAAACCATTTAGCGGTTCATTGAACGTTTTTAATGTCATTATAAACTTTTTGACGTCATTTATACGGTAATGAATTGTGGACGGTACTTAACGTCGTGTTTTCATTGGGTTGGATATTTTTAGTTGATTTTCGGTGTACTGTAGTTATTTCTGTAACAAAAGAGAATAGCGTTATAGGTATTGAAATAGTACCTAGTGGATTGCAAAGATCGATAGCTGTTATTGAACAGCTATCGATCTTTGGCAGTATTCTAAAGGTTAGAAATATTGTTTGTTGAAAAACAACCTGAATGAAACAGTAGCGAGAATAGTATCAATTTTAGCCGTCTTCCTATACGAATACCTAGATATATTATTATGCGTCATCATGCTTCATAATCTGCCTATAATATTCCCACTGCTGGGATACAGGCCTACTCTCGGTGAGATGGAGTGGCCCGTTATTTAGTGCTAGTTGGTGGACTCTCGGACATGCCGGTTTCCTCACGATGTTTTCCTTCACCGTTTTGAGAGCAAAGGTGATGAAATTATTTGCACCACTGCTCATCGTCATCATGCTACACAATCGAAATTCCGAGTCTATTTACATACTGCGCAAAACTTTCAGCAAAAAAACTAAAAGGAAACCAGCGCTCTTCTCTCAATTTTGTTCTGTATACCGTGCAATAAAATAAAAGCGAACCAACACTCGCACATACGTTCAAAACTTATTGGAGCGTAAGAGAAGAGTATAAACAAATTAAAAAATAGGCACCGTTTGCTTCTTCGCGGAATGGGACACGTGCAACTTGGCCGACTTGAAGGCTCCACACAAGTTACTCTCTCGTCTGGTGGCTCAGGCGAACGCGCGCTGCATAACTAAGCGTTCCACTAAACTTATGCTACTGAAACTTGGCTTCTTGTTTCCTATGTCGCGTGCTTTCATTTGTACCATTAAGAGCTGACTGCGCTGTGCCGCAGTTGCCACGAAATCCCGTAAATTTTAGCTGCGAATGGTCCATTGTGCCTTTGTGATTCTGTGTTTTATCCCTAGTTTTGTGGTTTTTTAGTTCTCTGTTCAGATAGTGCGCTATTTAAAAACAGTCTTAGAAAACATGGTACTATTACGGCAGTTAAGTATCAATTAATAAAAAAGACTATACATCGAAATTATGGTTATGTGTATTATGATTTAAGATATTTAATTATCAATAAGAAATTGTAAGATTTACAAGTACTTGAGAAAACTTTTAGAACTTTTAAAATAAAATTATTATAAAAACTGACATATAAACAAAGTTGGTATGTTTTTTTAGCTAATCATCTACTTAAATAACATATCATTTCGAACGCAAATAAAATTAATTAACACATAAGTAAAACTTTTAAATCAGGAAAAGAAATAATTTGCGTGGACGCTCATAATAGATAATTGAAATTGGTATTAGGTACATACCACCAATACCTAGAATTTGCTTTAAAATAACCTAGTGTGAACTTATGCCTACATATTTATAAACGTACTGTCCTTTCATAATTACTTTGTCTCTGGCAGCTGCAACCCAAAAGCAACCATAATACAACAACGATAAAGATCACTGTGATTTTGACCGACATGACAGTTGCAGCAACCTAACGAAATTAAAGATCACTCTGATATTGACAGTGAAGCAAAATTAGAGGTAAAAATAACGGTGTAGCTAGATATTACCTATGTACAGACGCCAGCACATCAACCTACTACAATCTGTCAGATTTCTGTAATAGATTTTCAACTTTATCGCTAAAGCATAAGGTTCAATGTTGATTGGGAAAATTTGACAGTTAGGTGTAGGTTGATGTGCTGGCGTCTGTACATATTCCAAATTTGACTGGTCCGTTGGTATCGTGGTCGCAAGAGTGACTGCTGAGCCTGGGTTCCTGGGTTCGATTCCCGGATCGGGCAAAGTGTTATTGGATTTTTCCATTGGGAATTTCTTAGTAACAGACCGGAGTTTGGAAGTTGGTGGTGTGATCCTGACCCCCATGCCGCGGAAAGCACATTAAGCCGTTGGTCCTGTGCCTGATCTCTCTCCGGTCGTGTCGGATTGCCGTTCCATAGGACAATGAGAGTGAGGGAAGAGAGAGTGCAGCTGTGTCTGCGCACACACTTGTGCACTATAATATCTCGCGCGCCGAAGGCTAGTCTCCGCTGAGATTGGTCGCCAAGGCCGAAATTCGGTCTGGAGGCCTTTTATTTATCTACATATTCCAAAATTCACAGCCAGTAATTAAGAAGTCCCATTAAAACTTTTACTTATTTCACGCTTAATTCAAAAATGTAAATTAGCGACCACTCATTAAGTGTCATTGAAAGTTAAAAACTTTATAATACAAATAGAAGTAACTAAGTCTTCGTAAAAAAATAAGTAAATAATTGGGAGGCACCTGAGTTTCAACCGAGAGGCATTTTGTCGCTTCAAGTGTTGACATCCGAGTCGAAATTGCTCTCAAGAAAGCCTGTGTATACATCCTGTGGTATTGAGATAGAAAATGAAATACGGTGCTTGGGACGGGCGACTGGCAATGAGATGTTTGACTTTGTCATTACGGGGATATTATTTGTAAATTGTGTTCAGATAGGACATACACCACAGATTTTATGTAAATTCTCATCAAATAAAAATGCAGATCTTTTTTTGTATCTAGCTGAAAGGCAATTCTCGGGCATCTCGCATCGTTATGGGATACATATAAAATGGTGCTCAAAACATTGTTTTGTCTTAGAAATATTTTTTAAAGATACTCAATTTAACGATTGCGTCAAAAATATAGAGCATCATCATCTGCCTAGCCTTTTCCCAACTATGTTGCGGTCGGCTTCCAATCTAACCGGTTACAGCTGAATACCAGTATTTTACATGGAGCGACTACCTATCTGACCTCCACAATCCAGTTACTGGGTAATACGATACCCCTTGGTAAGACTGGTTGTCAGATTGTCGGGCTTCTAACGACCTGTAACGACTGTCAAAGATCCACGAATGACGGCCGGGACCAACGGCTTAACGTGCTTTCCGAGGCACTGAGGGGTCTTGATATGTAAAGATGGTCACCCATCTACGGACCAACCGCGGCAAGCGTAGCTTAACCTGATCGATCGACCCGTGCGGCTGATATTACTTAGCCACAAGCTCCTCCAAAATATAGCATCGTTATGTGTAATAGATTACTTCGTGCGTCGCATAATGGCAATATTTTACGATCGACTTGTACTGAGAATACATAATTCTGGATAATGTCACCATTTTATAAGCGACAAAGGAGACGAGCGGCAATGACGAATGCCTCATGTTACGAATGTAAACGCGAGAATTGCCTTCCTGATATTCTTTTAGTTATCTTTCATGTAATTTGTACTATTTCAAAGTATTGTTCTTCTTAATGAGTCAATTTCAACACATAAAATAATTTCCCTACGTTTTAAAAGTCTGCACTACTGTGACGCTTAAACACTTCAGCATCTGTCTTAATATTATTTATTTGCTTCTCAGAAATGGAACGAAATACGTGCTCCTGGTGAAACTTTCTGGCTTTTTACTGATTTAATTTATTGGCTCAACTTTTGTGTTTTCTTTTTCCTTATATATTTATACTCCCTTTGAAGAAATATTGAGTGCCGACCATTAAGTGGTCAACAGTTCTATCGTTGAAATTTACAAATGGTAGGTATTCGCGAAGGATAAACTTTTATTTAACTGCCCCTTCCAATTACGACCTACAAAGTTTATGTTTTACCTGGGGTATAATAAAAACCCTTATCATCACAGATTCCCGAATTTTCAATTAAACTTTAGGTAATCACCATTTGTTTAGTACAACGGCCGAACAACTTCGCTGAGTAAAATTGCCAAGTTTCGTCAATCTAATCAAAGCCTTTTTGATAGCCGTTATAATTTCATGCTTCAACTTCGTTTCAGTATGAAATATCATTCATTAGTTTGAGAAGATGAATAAATGAAACCCACCTACAAATTATTAGGTTGAACAGTTTTGTTTACCCTTCAGGTTGGGGTCAGAACTGCCCTCTGGGCACGATCTTTGGAAGTTTATTTCCTTCAAAGTTATTGTGCGCTTTTATGATTTCTAACGTCACGATATTTTCGTGTAAATCCCCGTCCACGTCCATAAAATCTATAGAAATCGTGCGCGTTATAATGTTATCGTGGACGAAAATTTAAAAGTGTCTTCGAATATTTCCATATATTTTACTTCCCTGTGTTATCATGATGCCGACGTGGTCATGGACGTCTACGATGATATCGTCACGTTAGGATTTATAAAAGCGCAGAATAGGTACCACGTGTACTAACTGAAATACATTCACAGTTCAACAATACACTCAATATCTACTTTCAAAGGCCACCCTTGTCTCAATTTGTAGAATTCAAGTAAAAATAAAAACGCTAGACACAAAAGCTAGTTCATATCCGTTGTTCGGTTCAAGGATATAGCTAATATCGGACGTTGAGCGTCAAGGCCTTTTACCGATCGTTTTGACCTAACGTCGTGAAATAAACCTTCGGCCAAGCTCAATTTATTGCTTCAGTGTAATAAATTGAGTGATGTTATAAATATCGCTTTATTGGAGACCTATCAATTTGGAACTAATCACGTTACCAGCGATTTTCGGTTCACTTCACATCGTACTACTAGCTCACTGACATTAGTTCGTTCGTGTGTTACTCGTATTAATCTTTAACTGTAATCGCCAGTTGCCCGTTAATTCTTTATTGTTTTTTTGATATGGGAAGTAATTAGTGCTACTTTTAGTTAGTCTAACTTCAAGCTGGGTAACCAGTTTTGCGTCATCCGTGCTACACAAATACATAGATATCGGTACACTACAGCAAAATGAGGTTATCCTACACGACGCATTTTCTCTCTAACATCCTTAAAACTCTGTTCTTTACTTATGTTTCGGTACTCAACTTCTTAAAATTTGTTTCTAACTTTTTGAGGATCAACAGATCTTTTTGTGGAAACTTCGGAAATTCGCACTCTCTTTTGTATACGCATATATTTATTGAAACTTTTATATCAACACGGGTTAAGAGAGTTCAAGGAAGATCAGACTAGAGATACATGCTCCATAAAATATATGAAGCAACGATAAGCAGTTTTTTTTTTGTCAATAGAAAAATGTGATATAAAAAAGTTTTACTCTTAAGTCGAGCGAAATTTCCCGCCACCGATATATTTTCTACTGCAACGATAGCACAATATTATACAATAACGTAGACATAAGTTTTCATGTGGTAACGCGCAAGTGACCATAAACGGGTTATTGATGTTTTGCGACTGGATTTAAGTACGTCATATGAGAGATATGGGTTCACTACCCTCGTCGGGCGTCGAAATGAAAATCTGGATCCTATACACAAAATATGAGTGAGTACAATGTAAGAATCTTGACCATAAGGAAAAATAACACGAAGTTTTGGCGCGATTGCATGATGTAGCGTTCTATAAAACCAAATGTATGGAAGGCGCGTCTATGTGGTGGAAAACCCAGGGATATTTTCGTTAGGGTCGTCCCGGATATCTCATTTGTCAGGAAAACCTCAAGAGCAAGATAAAATGGACGGATTTCGAGCTGGTGAATAAACGAGTTGGGTGTATTATAATTCATGCTCAGTTTTACAATAATGCCGGCTTCGGTGAGCGTTATGGAACAATTTGTCTTTGGACAGAAGAGAACATCGGATGTATTGATCAATCAAAACGTGCCGGCAGTGACTGAGTTATTGATGGGTTTTTGGAATATATTCTAATTTTAACAATTTACCTTTTCTATTGAGCTTTGCTTTGTATTGAGTCCTTAAATCATAACGTAGTGAATAGAATACTTATTGATTAACTGTTACTGTTAGCCTGCATCATCCCACTGCTGGGCAAAGGGCGAATCATCATCATCATCTTCCTTGACCTCTCATCATAACCCGTGTTGATGCAAATGACTTCCAGCTCTTTCGATTCAGGGTATTGGTATACACACCTCAAAAAATACTGTGTAAATAATCTCTTATAGCCCGTGAGCCTACAATAAAGATCGCGATCATCAGACCTGGCGTGTGTTGGCTGCAGCCCAACTCATCTCATAAAATTTCTAATGACACCCACGGGAAGAATCGCACACGCAACCCGATCAGCTTCAACGAAAATACCGATACAATCGAAAGTTCACATCGCCGCCGCCGCGCCATTGTAATTACAATGCAAAAAAGTTTTAAAACACGCTGTATGCATTTAAAAAAAGAACCCCCTTTATTACTACACTGAAACGGGAGTGCCCATGCTTTTACTTTTTAATTGTAATCGCATCGTGCACCCGTTTTATATGAGACTGTAAAGTTGTAAAATAAAAGTTGTTCCTCCCCAAATATAATAACTTTGTTTTTTTAATGTTTTGCGCAATCAAAATTTAACGCCACTGTGGGTACGTGCGGCTATACGGCTTTGGACTCTCGTGAAAACAGTCCACCTAATTTCAACTTTATTTTTGTACGAGCAGAGTGAGTTTTCCATGTTGAAAAAAGTTGCCAAGGTTATGTTATGGCCTGAACTTTGATCATTTATATCTTATGGCTTTGGGTCTAAATGATCATACAAAGCCGTTGAGTTCTTTTAAGTATTTTTAATATAAAAAGTTGCGCTGTTTTAGCATACGATAAACACAATTTACATATAGTTGTACTATACATTCCCATAGAGTAAATAATTGAGTGTTATATAAACCCCCATAAAGTGGGGCTCGCTGTTTTTATTAAAGATGAAGTAAAAGCTAAGTTTCGAACATTTAAGTTTTAAAACAACTTCTGGTTTAACAGCTTTAAAGACTTTCCCCCTTACTAATAAACGTATTATAACAGATGAATAACTTTACACGCCGATTTCACTCTTTCAGTCGATTTCAGTCAAAATAGTAATAAATAGTCAAATTTCAGTCGAAATTTGACTATTGAAAAAAGGAGACAAAGCGTTGTGTAACTATACAGACGCTATACAACGTTTACTAGTAAGGGGATATATGTACAGTTTGCTGTGTTAACAGAATGAATACTATCTATATGACCAAGGAAAAGATTCGGTATTCCTTGGTCATTTAAGTTTGCATGTAAAACGATTCCTCCTTCCTCACTTCGATTTGGTCTCTGCATTTCGTTAAATTAAATCTGCTTTTAGAATATTCAGAGGAGACAGGGAACAAGAAATTCAATTTATATTTGCGTTTTCCTTGAAGATCTTACAAGGAAATTAAATCATTCTGAAGGTTTAAAGTGTCAGTTTGCTTCTGTCAAAACTATTTAGTAACAATAATTGATTTCGACTGAATGATTGGAATTGTATTCCTTGCCTTTTCAAGGATTACTAGGGTAAGTAGATACTTAATAAATATTTTAAATTAATTTGGAAGAATTAGTGAATTCTTGCAAGAAGACCTTTCTTTGACACAAACAAAACCGGAATATAGTTGTAATAACCAGGGTCAAAATAAATTAGATAGCGAAACTATGCAATTGTGATGGGTATCAATAGATATTGATATTTTATCTTAGGTAGATACATACGATTAAAAAAAAAAAGGTTTTTTATGTTGTCAACGACCTCATGTTGTTACTTGAAGTATGAACTGTGATAATCCGTTTTATACTGTGTTATAGTGTTTATTAAACGGATACTCATCACGGTCTGTAAAAATTTACACAGCCAAAATTGATTTTATAAACTGATGTTTTAAGTGAATACAATACTTGCGGTCAATGACCCCAAAGAACGCATCAAATTAATTCTTTTTTTGTTTCATCAGGATACCAATCACGTCTGCGGAGTTCCGCTAGGTAATTTAATTTAACCCTGTTTTTTTAAATAAAATATCTTTAACTATGAAAATTATGGTGGATGCATTACTGCATAAACAGTTCCTAGATACTGAAGAGGAATTATTCTAGTACCAGACTTATAATAAAAATAACAAAATTATATATTCAAAAAATTATACTTCATTATAGGTAACACATTTAAGACTACGAACAGCTGATAAAAGAAAATGTCACATTTTCCCTTTGCGTGAAACGGTGTGATATTGCGAACCTTGGGTAATGAAGTGTTCTCAGCTGGACAATTCAAAAGAAATAAATTATCAATTTCACTGAATATGGGCCTTTTCTTCGTCATAAATTATATCTTTATCCTAGATATTAATTCAACAAACCGTTATATAAAGCCAATTACGTACATTCAGCATTTGCACCACGATGCCCACATAAAAAGAAGGCTTTTGTTAATGAGGGTACAAAAAGTTCCCTTTCTGAATTATTTGTCTGAATTTGCATTTTAATTGGAACATAGAAAGCGTTACTGTTTTCGTGAAAAATAATAATTTTGTTCATTGTGCGTCGTTATGTTTACAGACTATTATAATCATCTACGTTTCTGTATTGATTTATTTTATTAAATACATTAGACGTTTATGTAGAGCGGTGGTGATCCAGTGGCAACGACCCCGACTTACAAGTCGTAGGTCATGTAAATTTTCTTTACTTTGTGTAAATAGTTTCATCACCACTGTTCTCAAAACGGCGAAAGAAAACGTGACGAAACCGGCATGTCCTAGAACCAAAAATTCGAATACATGTGATATCTACCAACCCGCACTGGGCCCGCGTGGTAGATTACAGCACACTCCTCGAAGAGAAAAGGCCTACACAGGCCTCCTCTCTCCCAGCAGTGGGAACGTTATCGGCTGATTATGCTAGACTATTATACATGGTGGTAAGTACATCAATGCGTAAACTGTAACCATAAATTCAGCACATGTTTCTAGGCCTCCATTCTGGACCCCCCGCGTTGATAACCGACGAAAAATTTCAACGCAGGGCGGTCTAGAATCATCTACTGAATCCATGGTAACACGTTGCGCGTCGATGTCCCTGCTGCCACCCTGTATATTTTTGGATATAGAAGGGATAGGGGGCGTGTCTTTATTTTGCAGTAGAAACCACTAGTTCTACGATACCTTTATTTACAGCCGTACTTAGTTCTACACTCGGCAAATGAAACAACTAAGCGTAGAAATGGGCGCAACTAATCATATCAAACCTAGAGTAATTAAAATAGGCAATAATAAAGATAGCAAACAACAAGGAAATATATCTCGCAGTTTATATTTCCAGCTCGCGTCGAATCGCTTAGGGAATAGGTAATCGTCGCAAACATTCTTGGTGCCATCAAAGCGTTTTATCGCACGTCAGGGGAGGCATTCCGCCGTCCGTTTTGATAATGATTAAAATTTTGTTTGCGCCAAATCCCTATAGGGCTTTGAAATAAGCGGGTGTGACCATATGCGATAATTATGGGCAGAACAGGTTGTTGTTAAGGCAGGAAATATAGGCTTTAATGAAGTGTCGAGCACAATTAATTGGGAATTTGTGCATGATTCTAGACCCCCATTCTGGACCCCCTGCGTTGATAATCGAATCCATGTTCAGATTTTTACTATTTTTCAAACTTATGTATTACGTAGGACTTTCTACCTTATCATATCAACGTCGAAAGTCAAATACGAAATGTTCCAGTAAAAGCACGAACAGCTTGGAAAACTTGAATTCGTACTAATTCGAACGTTCCGCTCCGCTATTGCTCCAGCTCTGTGTAACGTCCGCTTTATACATAGTGATTTACTAGCGCGAACAGATCTATTACAGTTTCATTGAACGACTGGATGAGACACGACGATAAATCGACGACAATCTCTAATCCAGCGTCAACAAAGACAGATCTATATACACAATATTATTGTATATCTTTGTTTTATTGTATTCGTGTGATGTCTGTTTCATTGGTGAAATATTATGGCGCTCTAAGTACTTTTACACAATGTAAACTTATGGAGCGATGTGCAGGTGTCAACAATATAGAGATGAATTTAGTTTGGACTATTAAACTTACACTTGATAGCATCCAATTATAGGTAAGAAGCCATTACAATTTTATATGGCACTAGCTTCTGCCCGTGATATCGTCCGCGAAATTTCTTGGTCCCCCGACCCAAACCGTTGCATCGCCCGCCCTTGCTATTAGCGCCTTGCTTAGCGTTCTTTCTGACTTATTTTTTGTTTTTATCGGCTCCTAAGGGTTCTAGTGTGATGTTAGCTTAAAGCCTTCCTCTACCGCGGGAGACGCTCCGGGCGCCGGGAGCCGCGTGATGACTCCCGGCCACTGTAGGGGCGGGCCTGTGGACCTCCGTCCGAGTAATGGGTAGCTCACCGTCCGATCAGGACTAGGCCCGTGTCGGACGGCGCGTATGTGTTCCACGCGCGCCTCAAAGATATGTTAGCATAAAGGAAGGGGCCCGTTAGGGCCGACGCCTGCCGGGTGGCGGGATTGTCCGAAAGCGTTACCGCTGCCCCGAAACATAAAGGGCTAAGGAAGGAATACGGGTGGGTTTTAGTCAGTAAGAGTCTGACACTCCCTTCCGCTCCACCCGGAGCGGGAGGGGTCATTTGATGTTTTCCCATCCACAAAAAAAAAAAGCCTTCTTCTTGAATTGGGCTATCAAAATAATGCAAAAATATTTTTTTTTAATCCGAATGGTAGTTCCAGAGATTAGAGCGTTCAAACAAACTGTTCAGCTTTATTATTAATATAGATAATGTTTGTTTTCATGGCAGAATATTTTGTAACAATTACTTTGCACGTCGTATTCAGGTTCTGAAAATGATTGCTGACAGAGTGGACTGTCCGTATATAATTCACTGCTGTCAGTTACATGTGCCATCGTATCGTGTTGTTTACTAATAACTTAGTTATAAGAACAATGTTACTAACCCTATATGAGTCTTCGCTCGAATTAAAGTTTTTGAATTTGTATCTCTGTACGACATGTTTCTAAACAACATAGGGTATATTACTAAATATTTTGTGAATTAAATATTCACAACTCATTTTAAAAACGAAGAAACTTAGTTGTTACTTAGTTGTTTCGAAAAGTTTCTTCTAAATCCGAATTTACATTAAGAAACTCCATAGTTGCGCAAACTCAGTTATTTGATACTTTCACGTGTAAATAATTATCTATTTACACGTGGTACTGCCAATGAATAACTAAGTTTGCGTAACTAGTTTCGTAATATAAATTGTAGTCCAGACCATACGCCGCATAAACGCACGTGAACATTGTCCATTTTTAACAAATTGCCCAATTTAACGACATTCAGTCCACTGTGATCGAGGTCTGTATTTTACATAACCTAACAAATAGAGCTACGTGTTTCGTAAGTTCGAACTAGACATAAGACTATGCCTCTGACTACCTGTGACTAAGACAGCCGTATATATTTGCATGATAGAAGGTATCAGCGGCTTTAAAGTGCTATCTCAGAGTTCGGTCTCTGTACCTTGCTTTTGTCGTGGGGAAATTGGGCACAGCGTCTTTGGTTAACCCCAGTGGTCGATTGATATACGTGGTATGTATGTATCTGCAGTCATCAAGGAGATACTAGTTATGTATATCGTTAACTAGCGGCTGTGGCTTGCGGTGTGTAGGACACAACGATGTCCTTAATTACAGTGCAATGACTTGCACGTATCTCCAAATATATAAGGTGCTATAAAAATATCTGCCACGGCTTCAATGGGAGACAGTATTTTGCATATAGATTACATTAGTGAAGAAATTTTGTACCCCGGAATAGTTAAATCAATTTGAGAAAATAAAGTAATTAAATAAACATTTACTCTATTCTGCATAACGTGGTTCACAAACTACGCGGGATGTGTCGCTTCGTCACATTTTGCGAAATGAAATGACGGTGCGGTAACAGCTAAATGCTATGGGACGGTTTCATGCAACTAAATTAATTCAAATTAATACGCACATTTTTTTGTATGAAAAAATTTATGACATTAGATCAATAATGTATGTATATACTAGCTGCTGCCCGCGACGTCGTCTGCGTGAAGGCTCTACAGCACCAAAAATACCTAAGATACCAGTGTCGCTATAGCATTATAAGTAAACAACTTTTAAAATAGCATTAAATATAAGTTTTTTTTGCAAGTGAAGCAAGTGAAGAGAGTTATATTGGAATCCTGCTGAGTTCAGTCATAAGATGTGACTGAAGGAAATAGAGAAAATAATGCAGGAATACATTCCAGGACACAAAAGAGTAAAAATACGTACAAAGGTATCATACCTTACAACATTTCCCTATAACGTACGTTGGTAGTTATGCTGCCAGGAGCCAAAATGTAAAGAGAGTCAGGACTGGTGACGCGGGAGCAAGCGACGTACAGTTGCCCGTGTGAGAAGCAACTCGTCCTGAGGTCGACACCCGCTGCCCTCAGTGTCTGCCCCTGCGACTTACTGATGGTCATCGCGAAGCAAACACTCACGGGGAACTGTACGCGCTTGAACTGGAACGGGAAGTTATGAGGTATGAGGGGAATGCGTGGTATAAATACTGCCTCGCCAACGCCACAACTCGTAAGAATTTCCGCCTCAATTTGTGTGTCTGTGGAGCGAGATGACTTTAAGGCGGGTCCCGTTACACAACTTCGGAGGAGATAGGTTCCGAAGAAGCATAATCGGGACACCGACCTTCAGCTTGATGGTATGCGCTGGAAGTCCACTTGCTGACAGGGAGTTAAGAAATTCCACGGGATAATGTGTGACGTCATCTTGCTCGACAACAGTGTTTATCGAGGTGTAGTCTACTTCATTCCCCTCAATTTCCGAGAGAATGCATTCGTTAATTGCTGCAGCCTGATCGTTTTTAAGCGTCAAAATGGCCCGCTCACACACCCAAGAATTTTGCTGGTGCGGTATACGACTGATGTCCCCGTACACACAGCGAATGAGTTCTTCTATGCTGGATACCACTCTACCGAGAGACTCTGGAAGCACCACCTGTCCACCTCTCTCTTCTGGTAGAGTGCCTTCGCCAAGACTTAGAAGGACATCGGAGAATTCTTGAGCATGTGCATTGCCGCCGAGCCGAGCTCTCATATTAAACGGTTGAATGTCGTAATTACAGACACAATTAAAAAGCCATTGTGTCTCGCGTAGATCTACGTTCCGGCATACGATGGGTTAATGGTCAAGCGCAGCGTACGAACTCGTGACCACAACGAAGATCATTTCAACGAAGCATTCACCTCGTCAGCCCTCGATCCCCGCGTCACCACGGAAAGCGTTTGCCGGAAATCGCCACTGAACAGAACTGTGGAACAGAATCGATGGGAATTTTAAAGTCCCGATTTCCACGGTCTTGATGCGGTGATGATTGGGGAGCTGGTAACCCATATTCGATCAGTGGATTGCCGCCGATAGAAATGACCACAATCTTGAAGTGAACTGAGACAGGTGTTCAGCGCGCGTTCATCAGTTACTTCGACTTCGTCTCCAGTAGCACGCCTCAAAGCTCGTAGAAAATCTTCAGACAGATGATGGCGATACTTCTCCCACAAAGCTACCGGTTTCGCGACTCCACAAAACACCAAGATGACGGCATGCGGCTGGGACTGTCACTGACGCTCGCCTCCGCGAGGGTTTCATCCCAATTTTGGTCACTGTCGAGAAGGTCACGTGTTACCCAGGCTGCGCGGTAAGTGGGATACTCCACGCCATCAAATGTCCTCAGAAAGGCGAAAGACGTTGGGCCTCGGACAGTGTGAAGTAACAACCGCAGAAAATAGCATTCGCCATTATTCGGATGCACGGTATTTAAACCCTACCCAATGCGGTGTCCTTGAAAATTCCTGGAAAACTTTCCACAGCACCTCCTCGTCGACGTCGGTTAAATAAACCCCTTTGCTTGTCGTACGTGTAATATGAAGGCCCCTCGTCATACGTAAGGGATTTGTTTTACATCACATTTAAGTTTATAATTAGGTATACGACATGAAAATATATTAATTACCAAGCAATAATCACACAGATAAATACCGAACAAAAGTATTAACAGTCAATGTTTATTTTGTACTAACAACATGAAATTGATGAAGAAATGATCATCATCAATGAACATAACTTTTTTGTAATACTTAACACCGCATTTTTTTAAATTGTCTTCCTCAACTCTGCTCAAGATTTTGAGGGTTTTGTTGGAACTTGAATTTTTCAAAACGAACTATACGATACAACTTTTATGAAGAAAATGCACATTACCATCTATGAATTTTAAGAATAACTAACTACTAACCTCGCCAACATGATAAAATTTAAATTATTAATTTCCAAAAAGTGTTAACATGTAACTTGATTTGATTTTTATGAAATCTCATAGATGGCGCTGCTTCAAATTTTTCTTTATACTACTAACATTCATTAAACTATGTTTCTCTGCCCAAGTTACTTAAATGGCGTAGTTTTTATAGTGTAAAGCTAGAGAATAGCATGGCTTACTCAAAAACAACATTTAAATATGCATCGTTAGATTACACGCTGTCACAGAATGCGTAAGAAAAATAAAGATTCACAGCTCCTCCCCCGTAGGTGATAGCGTGATAATATGTAGCCTATATGTTGACCCGACCTCTTAGTAATACTCATGCAAAATTTGATGTAAATCCATGCAGCACTTTTTGAGATTAGCCCGGACATACATACAGACAATCAGACAAACAGACAAAAATTCTAAAAATTATATTTTCGGCTTCGAAATCGATTGTAGATCACGCCCCAAGTATTCTTTTAAAAAAATATTCAATGTACAGTTTTGACTTTCCTACGATTTTATTATTATACTAGCTGCTGCCCGCGACGTCGTCTGCGTGAAGGCTCTACAGCACCAAAAATACCTAAGATGCCAGTGTCGCTATAGCATTATAAGTAAACAACTTTTAAAATAGCATTAAAATATAAGTTTCTTTTGCAAGCGAAGCAAGTGAAGAGAGTTATATTGGAATCCTGCTGAGTTCAGTCATAAGATGTGACTGAAGGAAATAGAGAAAATAATGCAGGAATACATTCCAGGACACAAAAGAGTAAAAATACGTACAAAGGTATCATACCTTACAACATTTCCCTATAACGTACGTTGGTAGTTATGCTGCCAGGAGCCAAAATGTAAAGAGAGTCAGGACTGGTGACGCGGGAGCAAGCGACGTACAGTTGCCCGTGTGAGAAGCAACTCGTCCTGAGGTCGACACCCGCTGCCCTCAGTGTCTTACTGATGGTCATCGCGAAGCAAACACTCACGGGGAACTGTACGCGCTTGAACTGGAACGGGAAGTTATGGGGTATGAGGGGAATGCGTGGTATAAATACTGCCTCGCCAACGCCACAACTCGTAAGAATTTCCGCCTCAATTTGTGTGTCTGTGGAGCGAGATGACTTTAAGGCGGGTCCCGTTACACAACTTTGGAGGAGATAGGTTCCGAAGAAGCATAATCGGGACACCGACCTTCAGCTTGATGGTATGCGCTGGAAGTCCACTTGCTGACAGGGAGTTCAGAAATTCCACGGGATAATGTGTGGCGTCATCTTGCTCGACAACAGTGTTTATCGAGGTGTAGTCTACTTCATTCCCCTCAATTTCCTAGAGAATGCATTCGTTAATTGCTGCAGCCTGATCGTTTTTAAGCGTCAAAATGGCCCGCTCACACACCCAAGAATTTTGCTGGTGCGGTATACGACTGATGTCCCCGTACACACAGCGAATGAGTTCTTCTATGCTGGATACCACTCTACCGAGAGACTCTGGAAGCACCACCTGTCTACCTCTCTCTTCTGGTAGAGTGCCTTCGCCAAGACTTAGAAGGACATCGGAGAATTCTTGAGCACGTGCATTGCCGCCGAGCCGAGCTCTCATATTAAACGGTTGAATGTCGTAATTACAGACAATTAAAAAGCCATTGTGTCTCGCGTAGATCTACGTTCCGGCATACGATGGGTTAATGGTCAAGCGCAGCGTACGAACTCGTGACCACAACGAAGATCATTTCAACGAAGCATTCACCTCGTCAGCCCTCGATCCCCGCGTCACCACGGAAAGCGTTTGCCGGAAATCGCCACTGAACAGAACTGTGGAACAGAATCGATGGGAATTTTAAAGTCCCGATTTCCACGGTCTTGATGCGGTGATGATTGGGGAGCTGGTAACCCATATTCGATCAGTGGATTGCCGCCGATAGAAATGACCACATCTTGAAGTGAACTGAGACTGTTACTTCGACTTCGTCTCCAGTAGCACGCCTCAAAGCTCGTAGAAAATCTTCAGACAGATGATGGCGATACTTCTCCCACAAAGCTACCGGTTTCGCGACTCCACAAAACACCAAGATGACGGAATGCGGCTGGGACTGTCACTTACGCTCGCCTCCGCGAGGGTTTCATCCCAATTTTGGTCACTGTCGAGAAGGTCACGTGTTACCCAGGCTGCGCGGTAAGTGGGATACTCCACGCCATCAAATGTCCTCAGAAAGGCGAAAGACGTTGGGCCTCGGACAGTGTGAAGTAACAACCGCAGAAAATAGCATTCGCCATTATTCGGATGCACGGTATAAACCCTACCCAATGCGGTATCCTTGAAAATTCCTGGAAAACTTTCCACAGCACCTCCTCGTCGACGTCGGTTAAATAAACCCCTTTGCTTGTCGTACGTGTAATATGAAGGCACCTCGTCATACGTAAGGGATTTGTTTTACATCACATTTAAGTTTATAAATTAGGTATACGACATGAAAATATATTAATTACCAAGCAATAATCACACAGATAAATACCGAACAAAAGTATTAACAGTCAATGTTTATTTTGTACTAACAACATGAAATTGATGAAGAAATGATCATCATCAATGAACATAACTTTTTTGTAATACTTAACACCGCATTTTTTTAAATTGTCTTCCTCAACTCTGCTCAAGATTTTGAGGGTTTTGTTGGAACTTGAATTTTTCAAAACGAACTAAGTATACGATACAACTTTTATGAAGAAAATGCACATTACCATCTATGAATTTTAAGAATAACTAACTACTAACCTCGCCAACATGATCAAATTTAAATTATTAAATTCCAAAAAGTGTTAACATGTAACTTGATTTGATTTTTATGAAATCTCATAGATGGCGCTGCTTCAAATTTTTCTTTATACTACTAACATTCATTAAACTATGTTTCTCTGCCCAAGTTACTTAAATGGCGTAGTTTTTATAGTGTAAAGCTAGATAATAGCATGGCTTACTCAAAAACAACATTTAAATATGCATCGTTAGATTACACGCTGTCACAGAATGCGTAAAAAAATTAAAGATTCACAGCTCCTCCCCCGTAGGTGATAGCGTGATAATATGTAGCCTATATGTTGACCCGACCTCTTAGTAATACTCATGCAAAATTTGATGTAAATCCATGCAGCACTTTTTGAGATTAGCCCGGACATACAGACAGACAATCAGACAAACAGACAAACAGACAAAAATTCTAAAAATTATATTTTCGGCTTCGAAATCGATTGTAGATCACGCCCCAAATATTCTTTTAAAAAAATATTCAATGTACAGTTTTGACTTTCCTACGATTTTATTATATGTATAGATGTATAGATAAATATGTATCCATCTGTATCATCCGCACTCGCTGTGTTTGTGGCCACACATATTTAATTACACAGTCATTGTAAAGGTACAGATTATCACTCCTATTAATTTGTTTAGAAAACTGAAACCCCTTTCCTACCATTACATAAAATATGATAGTTTACGATCAAAATTTTGAGAATTTATTATGCGACGAAAAAAATTTTTTGAGCTCTGTTTTACGATTGTTTTATCATGATACTTACTATTGTATTCTTATGAAATATTTTAAAACTAGCAGCGCCCCGCGGTTTCACTCGCATAAGTTTCCCGTTGGAATATCGGGATAAAAACTATTCTATGTCTTTTCCCGGGACTCAAACTATCTCTATAGCAAATTTCATTTAAATCGGTTCAGCGGTTTAAGCATGAAGAGGTAACAGACAGATAGACACACTTTCGAATTTATAATACCTATTAGTAATGGATATGTATTTTCTTTGAATATTTGAAAATATAACCGATCTTTTTCATTTTTCTGACAAAAAACTTAGTGTTTTAGGGTGTCCTACGTTTGGGGAGCGCCTTAACTGTTTGCGCACCATCACTTGAAATGTATCAGCTTTTTGTGGTCCCATACATTGTCGACAATGTTTACTTACACATTGTTTGGTAAAGTTTATAGCAACATTAATTGTGTTCTCTTTGTTCTCTAAAATATTTATCACGCTACCCTGTTTTAATCTGCACATTTATAATATTCTTCATGTTTCCCAACATAAGTGATTGGTTATTTTACGTTGTGCAAATGTTTAATTTCGTCGTTGTTGGCTGGTAAATGCATAATCAGCGGCCTTTATGTTTTGCGCGGTTTCCCGAACATTCATTCCATTATCATCTGTGGGCACCCCATTGTGGTTGTTATGTTTGGTCCATTCAAACATAACAGGATTGTAGACAGCATTTTGTTTCCCGTCATTAATCGTAAGCCACGCGTCTCGTTTTGGTTGGCTTATCTTAATGGGATGGGAGCACGCAACAACACAAGCGCTTTCACCAACCAATCTGTATTGAGTGAGAGGATCTCGTAGCTATTGTTGCCATTGTTGAAAAAATACGATGTTTTTTTTTTATTTTTCGTTTGCGTTTGTAAATGTTGCATAAAGTAATTTAGAAAAAGCATTTTCTAGGTCGTGTATCGTAATCGTAGATGTAGTGTTGAGCTTAGACTTTATTAAATACGAGAATGATAACGACTACATTACCAAATGGAATTTCTACAATCTTGAATAGATGCTATAAATGGCCGTGACATAAATTGGTTAGTTATTTTAAAAGCTATGTGAATACTGTTGAAAAGAACCACAACATAAAGTAAAGTATGTAACTAAAAATAAACGGAAAACCCTCTTTAAAATTGTGTCCAACAGATCCGCATGGGGCTAACTGATTGAAGACAAATTCCTATATGTAAAATTTCTACATTTATATTTGAAAATAGCTTCTGCCTGTGAATCCGTAAACTTTCTTTATCCCCGACCCACCTCGTTGCATCGCACCGCCTGCCCGCGCTATTAGTTCGTTTTCACTTTCTTTCTTACTTTTTGTCTTTTGGCTCGGCTCCTAAGATTCCTAGCGTGATGTTAAATAGCCTATAGCCTTCCTCAATAATTGGACTATCAAATTCAAATCCGACTGGTAGTTCCAGAGACTCAAACAAACAAACTCTGCAGCTTTATTATTAGTATAGATTTATACGGTGTACATAATAAAGAGTATTCTATCTATCTAGTGTTTTTGTGTAATTCTCTTATTAAAATAAAGAGGTTACCTAAATACTCGGTTGCCAAAGACAAAGTATCTAATATCAAAAGAAATAAGGATTAGACTTTGTACGTGTCTGGTAGGTAAGTATCAATAGGTATTCCTTAAAGAATTTCGGTCAACATTAAGGGAGTGAAAAAGTGAGGAGATTTTTCCCAGCGTTAAAAACGAAAGGAACTTTGCAAATACTTCAAGGAATTTAATGAAAAAAGTTGGGGAAATCTTCATAAAAAATTGCACCCTTTGGGCTAGCGGGCTTGATAAATTTTATTCCGGAATAATTAATCAGGAAACATTAATTCGGGAGTAGGAGTATTTAGGAGACTGGTGTTGATTGATTATGTGCATTTATTGGGAGCTTCTCCTCGTTAATTAGAGTTCCGTGGTTACAATCATTTACAGTAGATTTATAATTCGAAGTCCGTATGACTGGATGTCGAAGCACAGTCGCTTCACAATCTTACCTTATCATCTGCGTCACCTTTTTGACCACTATGTTGGGCTCGGCTTCCAGTCTTAACCGGATGCAACAGAATACCAGTGTTTTACATGGAGCGACTGCCTATCTGACCTCCACAACCCAGTTACTGGGTAATACTATAACCCTTGGTAAGACTGGTTATCAAACTTTTGGGCTTCTGACTACCCCGTAACGGCTGTCAAAGATCCACGAATAACAGCCAGAACCAACAGCTTAATGTACTTTCCAAGGCTCGGAGAGGTCTCGGTATGTCGGTGTCCCATCCGCGGACCGGTTGGTCCGCGGATGGGACGCGGAGGGTTCAGCTATGCTTGCTGCGGTTGCAGCAAGCATAGCTGAACCTGATTGATAGACCCATGCGGCTGCTGTTACTCAGCCACGGGCCCCGCCTTCACAATCGTATCTATTAAGTTAATAAAAGCTCGTTAAAACACAATATGGCACAACGATTCTATTACTCTAATAGAAAGCTATAAATCAACAAAGCCCTCAAATTCCACATTGTACACCAAACCCACACAATTGTCTTGAAGTACAGTCGAACTATTTCGTACTATATTGAACCTAAGGGATTTCGAATACCTATGAATGGTGTGAACAAGTTTCTCTGAGAGAATGGTTCTCGGCTTACGCATATACGCAATTTGTCCTGGCGCTACCAATTTCCCGACCCCAGTTGATTGTTAATTCATAGACATTGTTGGCTACTAGTTACAGTTGACAAGTATAAACGGTGTTTGTCTTGTCCACAAATTAAATGAAATTATTGCCAATGAAGGTCTCGGTACGTCGTTAAATTTTAATTGAGTCGTAAATATTGTAATTGTTAATTTGTGCCTACTGCTTTGGGAATTAGTGTCAATTTATACTACATAATATTGTTTAGAATGTTTTGATAGGTAGGTATGTGTACGTACTTCTGTAGGTTCCTTAACCGGTTGAATGTCGTAATTACAGACACAATTAAAAAGCCATTGTGTCTCGCATAGATCTACGTTCCGATACGAGGGGTTAATCATAATCAGCCTATTATATTCCCACTGCCAGAACACAGGCTTCCTCTCGGTGAGAGGGAGTGGGCTGTAATTCATCACGCAAGCCCAGTGCAGGTTGGTAGTGTCATATATCTTCGAATTTTTGGTTCTGGGACATGCTGTTTCTTCACGACGTTATCCTTCACTTTGTTGGTAACCTATGTACTACATATACGACTAAATAATTATATTCGAAAGAATATAATTGCTGGAATGGACTAGATTATTATTTTGTGTTATTAATTATTTTGTGAAACGGTCTGTTCATAACGAGTTACTATTTGTTGAAAATTACTGGAAAATCAATGTTCAAATCAGTAGTTGAATGCATTTTGTCCGTCAAAGCTAATAAATTTGCAAGCTCGATATTAATTAGTAGCTCTAATAACTGGTGACTGCTAATGTTCAAAATGAGCTCTGATATATATACGTGTTTATAAATATTAAACTAAAACTTTTTTAGGATGCATAAAGAAGCCTCCTCGTGTAGCGCAGTTTGTTCCGTCAGTTACTCAACTGAACCGAGCGCTCGGCGTATCCTGGACAGTCATACCCAACACCTTATTTGACTGGCCAATTCTTCCCTTGCGGTGGTAGGGCTAACGCCCGCCTGGTTTGCGACCACCCTCCCACCGGAGTCCGGCGTCAAGCAGCCTGCTGTGTTTCGTCGATGCGTGGAAGTTAGTGGCATCTTCTGGGTACGCTCGTTCCATCATAGACCGCATCCATCGCTTTCCATCAGGCGTGATCGAGGACAAGAGCGGGCCCATTCAGCAAAAAAAAAAGCTAGGGCATTTACAATTTCTAGGAAGTAAAAATACATTTATAAAGACTAATTACGGTTCGAAATAAATAAAACATTTTTCAATAGGTACAGGATGAAACGACCAGCATTTTCCCTTTTGCAGCCACAAGTACACTTGGTATAGTGACTCAATTTTTAGTTTTATCCCTTTTCTAACATACGAATAGCGTCGATAACATGTGAATTCACTGAATTCAGTATCCATGAATGTAGACATACAACGCACGTCGAAATCGAATAAAGTGTCGATTCGATTCCAACGAACGACGATTTCGAATTGTAACAAAATGCGAATCGGTTAATATGTTACAAAAATACGTCACGGAAACACAGGGACGTGGCAAATGGTACGTGGAGGCCATATCAAAATGTTCCTGCTCGCGCTAGTGTGACGATGAACTGTTTTTTTCCCGCGAGAACGAATATAGGGCTTGGGCGCACCGTAATTCATCTTTTATTTCGTGAAAATTAAAATTATTTTTGTTTTAGCACACAACTTAAAATTCTTGGTAATGAAACTGGCACTCACCGCATAAAAACTATCATTTTAATAAATAGAACAATAAAAGAGTTTTTTTTTGTTAGCCTGTAATATATTTCGTCCCATTGCTGGGCAAAGGCCTGCCCTTTTCCTTCCAAACCTGCCTGTCTTGTGCGATCTCTGGCCCTGACAAATAAAAGTGTTAGGTACAGTCAACAAAAGAGATAAGTATGCAGGATCGTTGGATATAGTTGAAGTTTAGTAAGAAACCGATGGATGTTGTCGACTGAAATTTAATTTGATAAATGAGCTGTTTGTTTCCTATTAATAAAATAAAATTTTATTCGAGAACATCCATCGGTTTCTTACTAAACTTCAACTATATCCGACGATCCTGCATACATCTCTTTTGTTGACTGTACATATACTTGGGAAGTATCTACATCGCGTAGTGTAATCTTATCCCCATTTCCACTTGACATCTCAAGGCTCCTTAATAATAATGACACAAGGAAATACGAAATGCGTGAGATCCGGTATTCGTTTGTGTTGTGGTAATCCGTCGGTAAACAGAACATGCTGTGTATCAAGTTGTCTCCCCAACTCGTAAGAGAACAAGTGTCAGGGAAGGAAATTGATGACTGTGGTGGGTTCAGTGACGTCTGGCGTTTCAATCTTGGTGTTTTATTGACGTAGTAGGTACCTACCAACAAAGACATCTTTGCACTGATACGTTCTGAGGTTCTCGACTCTCGTATATCAAGTCAGGTTGTCATTCATAGAACAGTGCCCATTTAGTCATGCGGTTTTCGCTGTTGAAGTGCGCACCTTGTCTTCGGATTGTTTTCCAGGGGTTGCAAGTCAATTTACCCGTTTGCAAATTCTCGGTAGTACTCTACGGATTGAATTCGTGCCTTGCAAAATGGCTCAAGAATCTTTGATTTAACTAGGTACAGACGCCAGCACATCAAGCTATCCGAAACTGTAAAATTTTCAATCCAATCAACCTTGAACCTTATGCTGTAGCAATAAAGTTGAAAATCTATTCAATAAATTTGACAAATTGTAGTAGCTTGACGTGCTGGCGTTTGTACCTAGTTTAACCAAAGATTCTCGAGCCATTTAGCTCACCTACCGCACCACCTAGCGTACCTATATAGATGAACAGACTGGTGACCCTAGGGACAAAATTGTTTGTCTCTACGGTCAATAGGAATACGCTCAATTACGCATCATCTGTCTAGCCCTTTCTCAACTATGTTGGAATTAGCTTTCAGTCTAACCGGATGCAGTTGAATACCAGAATTTATTTATACGCGCAATTTGTACAGAATGGCGATTAGGGTAACTTTATGGTATTGTTACCAAACAATCACAAATTAAGTTTAATGTTATTCAATACTAAAACGAAAAAAGAAAGGTTCACCGGCTGGCATGTTAATTGTTATTAATTATTTTAATTGCGTATGTTTAAAATACCTAATGTAAAATACGTCGTTACAAATAATGTTATTACCTAATCGCCACACTGTACAATAGCTAATATTACCTATTACAAAAGGCCTTCATAATGATAAATAGGTAGGGTATTTCATTTATCTCTTTTAAGACAATAATAATTATCATGTCTAGACTAAAACTTTGACCTGTAAATACCTGACCTGACTTGTATTTATAAGTCTAACTCATAAAAGTCTGACTTTCTATCACTAGCGACCAAATATAGTGAGTGATAAGCTTTGAACGTACGATCCACTCCTTTGGGAAACCCTTCAGGGATTACAGGCCTGAACATTAGATTTTTGTACCATTTTTTTTCAATTGCGGTGGCGTATGTTCTTATGGCAACGTAACTATGAAAACTACATTCAACTAAATCTGCATACTGACTTTGTTAAACTTTTGACTCGTATTTGAGTTTCATCTTCGACATACATATTGCGAGATTTATTCATTATAAATACGCGTAACAGTCGACATGTGTCTATATAGCTAAATTTCTTTCTCAACTCCAAACAAAGATGGTATGCGTAGGTATGAAACTTTCAGTCCTCCCACGCTTCTTGCTTATACGAGTAGTTAATTAACAAACGAAACTGTAAATAAACTCTTACTAATAACAAAAGTTAAAAATAACTTTATTTAGAAGTTTCATGAAAAAATAACATTATCGGTATGTGCTATGCTGATGAACATAAAATTAAATTTAGTTTTGGGACGCAAAGTTTTTATATTTCAGATTTGAATTTTAGTTGGCAAGAGATAATTATAAATTTTGTTTGTGAGTTGTATTAAATTTGGGTTTCAAATAAATATAGTTATTCTTTACAGTTTTTTCAAAATAATTAATATGAAAACAATTTTACTTAGTCTGAGAGAACCTTGTCTCACCTTTCGCTGAACTTTTACATCACGATATATTTAATTTTATAAAAAGTTTACTTGTAGAAAGTTTACTTTATTCATTACGGTTAATGTAGTTACTTAGATTGGTACGATATTTATGTATATCATTTTTATTATATATTTTTTAAATTTTGTTTTATATTATTTTTTTAATATTTTTATTTGGGGTCCCGGTCCTTTGGAAGGCGTACCAGGGCCGAAGCCAACTCGCAGAGGCCCGTTAGACGTTTTCAATTAAATGAGGCACCAACCGACGATTATCCCTGTTCGCACTATGCAAGTGCACCCAAGGACAATCCCCGGTTGGTGTAGGACTATGCAAGACATGGAAAAAAAGTATTGGACTACGAGTTTTGGTGGCTAAAGTGAACTGGTTATCTAGGATTATGGAAAAACTATAGTCCCTGCCTGACCGATGTTCTATATAAATTACACTTTATTCTTATAAGTCTGCGTTGTCCCACTGCAGGGCAAAGGCCTCCCTTCCTTCTTTTTACTTTTTACGGTCTACTGCGATTGAGTTTGCCAATCCTTTAAGAAGGAGTCCAGCACCCTAATTGCGTAACACACTATCCATCACAATCTGAATCATTTTGAAGGATATTGCTAATCCATTGCTTCAAATGTTCGAAAAATTTGTCTGCTCAACAACGTAAATAACGCAATGAATGTTGTTGAACTGTCAAAATGAAAGCGATTGCTACTGATAGTGTGTAACGCAATTACCCCGCAGCTCATCTCTTTCTGGGCCGGCTGCGTAGTCGTCTGCTATTTGGGATCTACTGAGTGGTGGTTTTTGTTTATTGCTGCACCGACATGTGACAGATGTGGCTAGCCCAGTTCCACTTTAGTCCAGCAGCTGTTTTATTAGCGCAACATTTTCTTATTATATATTTTTTTAACAAGTAAGTATGGATTTTCTGCAGTAAATATGAAAACCGTAACATACCTACCTAAATCATACACAACTGATAAAGAAAACTAAGTACTTACGTATAATATTAATAACGTGGAAAATAAAACGACTGGTTCATTTTTATGTATTATCGTTTAATTAAAAGAAGCTCACTCTCTTCCAGTTCCCAGGAGGAATTCCTGAAAATATTAATACCTCAAAAACGAATATGGTAAGAGCTAAATTAATTAATAACTGTGGTTTATTAACCCCTGACTTGCTTCTTTTACTTTTTTTTGTGGGTTTATGCTTTTGAAATGTTAAATATAAATATTAATTTGTAGTATTATTCCATATACCCAGTACTTGTACTTGCGTGGGTACTTGCAGATACCCAGTGCAGATCTAGGAATACCTTCTGATAATAAAGGACCCATTTTCCAGGTAAGGTCTATAGTAACCTCGGTTACTGTGAAGCCAAACCTTTCGCCTTTTTTCTGTGCTGGTAAGTTAGATAATTACATACTGATAGAAAAATGTAAGTACCTACAATTTTTCAATTCATATGTACTGTCTGAGTTTATCTTTGAAATTTGGTTTTTTAACCCCTGACCTGATGTTGGTATGGGTTGATTTCAAGTGCTTTTTTTTCATAAATTTTCATACCTTATCGTTTATTGTAATCGCTCAAGTCCCCTGCAATTTAAACTTCAACATAATTATGTATAATTCAGTTTCTCACAAGAATTTACCGGATACCCCTTCAATAGAGTCCCAGAATGTTGATTTATGAAGACACCCGCTGGCAACACCGTCTGCAAGAATAGCTGTAATAAAATGACTGATATATTATTTGAACGAACAAGTGTTTATACCTCGCAATAACGGATTATGAACAGAGAATAGTGATAAATCTTAATTATAATACCTACGCCGTAGGTAGGTACCCAGCGTGTCTTTCGACAAAGGAGGGAATTGTTTCGGTCCAAACACAAGATAAGGCGTGTTCTACACTCTACACGCAATAAATCTTCAGGGGCACCTCGCGACCTGATTTATTCAGTCGATAATCTCGACTTGTCCGGAACTTATCTTCTCAAAAGTTCGTTTCGAGACGAAAAGTACCTATGTGAATGAATTACTATGACAATATATTCTAGACTGACAAAATATCGTGTCGCCTCCTTATGATGGACGGTATTATGGAAATCAAACGAGCTCGTGTTTGAAACCTGGGTTGGATCAATGTTTCAGTGCGCAGACTTATGGATTGATAGCAACTATGAAAGTGTTTGTATAAGTCAAGGTAACATGTTTGCATTCATGCAAAATTGAAATTTTTGCACACCCCTATCGCGGTGCGGACGAAAAATGAACAAGTAAATTGTCCTTTTAAAACTGTTTACAGAGCTTCATGTTAATCTTTATAAAATAAACAGCTCTATAACCGCTGCCGCAAAAAGCACCCACGTTCGCGGCCGCTAATAATTTCACAGTTTAACCGAGTTGCCGGCAAACACGAACTTCGTCAAAGGGATTTGGTTAATTCAATTTCTGTGTTCAGCCACCGCCTTTCCGTGCTTAGGTGGAAGAAAATTTGCGTAATATTTAATTTCAATACCACCTTAGGCTCGGAAAGCTTAGCGAAATCTTTCCAAACTTTGAGATTTGCTCTTCAAAGTTGATTAGAATCTGAAAACTCTGCGGTCGGTTATGCAAGTCTTTCGTCGGAAACTATTTGTGGAAACTGCGGCAGCGTAATAAATTGCTTTTAAATCAGGGCAAATTGATAGCGTCACTAAAACAAAATGAATGAGAAAGAATTCTTTGTAAAGCTGAGCTTGAATTAAGACCCAGGAGACATTAAGCGCGCTTGTCCCGACGTAATATATTGTTGTCATATTATACGGGTCCGGCTCTCAGATCTCGCTAATGTAACTAATGAAATGTGGACTTATAACCACACCCTCACAATAATCCACTCTCGTTTTATGGATACCTCGTCTTATCTTTATACACAAAACGCCTACAAATTGCGTCGCTTCCACAAGCTTGTTACGTTCTGTCAATTTACCGTTTTTGTTGTATCATCGTAAATTGCTCATTAAAATTGTATTCGATAGCTATGTGTGTGCAATATATCGTACATTTAAAATGTATTACCTGATTAGCAAGTATAAACAGGGTTCTCGTTAGTGGAATTATGCGGGGATGGAATCAATAAATAATTTGGGATGTTGATTCGCGAGCCTACTAAATTAAGTATTAATAGCACTTAACTGATAATTTGCCCTGAATAAAAATTAAGCTTTTTTGCAACTAGAACGCAACTTGGTATTAGGTCGTTAATTTTAATTTTAAATGCAAGTTAGTGTGCACTTCAGTGCTAACATTTTGGTCCGTTCTCAATTACATATGTTAACACTCGATACGGAATTCACAATGTAAATACGCTAAAAATGTTGAGAGCGTATGCATGAAAGATTTTGTCTATATGGTAGGTAGGTATATTTTTTTACTACAGACTCCTTGCCCTTTATGATCACTTAACAGAATTATTGCCAAATACGTGACTGCTTGCTGCGTTATGTGCCAAGGCGCCATATTTTAATTAATTAATCAATATTTTAATTCCTTATGATTTTTATATAAATGATATGACTTTGAATTTCTTATTGAAGCGCCCTTTAATAGAGTCCCTTGAACATTTTCATTAAACACCCTAGTAAAATAGTTTGTTTTGGGACCAATTGCACCAGTTCAGGCTCATAAATGTTGAACATTAAATCCCTAGAGTACGATATTATCTTAGTAGTGTACAACCTTGAACTAGTTTCTCAACACGAGGCTCAGGAGACGAGTTTGAGCTACGAAATTTAATTAGCTGAAAAATGAATACCTGCTTTTGCTACCGCCCCGAAATTGAGGTAGCGGAAGGGCATTTATTTTATAAAGCCGTTTCTTAAATATCTTGGCGTAGTCTTGTGGGTGTCATTAATTTTTCTGGTGTCTTGTTTACTGGGTGTTTTATGAAATCTAGGTTATTGTGTACAGTAAAATAAATGAATGTCTTTTTTTTTAGGTCGGTACTTAAATGTTAAATATTACTTCACAGAAATGCAAAATTCTTTAATCAAAATATTTTATTTCACATAAATCTACATGGGCACTTATGAAATGTCAGAAGCTAGGTGCACGGTTCCAATTGGTCGTTTCCTATGGAGAAGAGCTGGCAAGAAAATCCACGGTACTTTTAACAAACATGAAAACTCAAACTCAAACTCAAAGCATTTATTTCAATTAAACCATTTACAGGCACTTTTGAATTGTCAAGAAGTGGGTCAGTCAGAAAATATGAAGCTAGTTGCCCATTCCAAAGCGTAGGTACCTATGGAGAAGAACGGGCAAGAAACTCCATGGACACTTTTAAAGTATACTTTTACAAAAATATTAGTTACATCATTTATTTTGAAAATTATATGTGAGAACGATGTAAATAGTAACAAATGCAAATAGTAACAAAACAACAATCCAAAATAAAATAATTAAAAATAAGACGAGGTAGCTAAGTGATGACCAGCCCCAACTGACGGCGCCCGTTCACGAACATGACGCATAGATCAGCACCATTCAGCTCAACCATTTTGAAGGGAGATAAATGATCCAACACACACGCCACCGACAGCGAGAAATACACACTACAGTCACTAATCCTATAACTAAGCAGTTTGATTGTTGTTGTATATAATGAGAACTAACTACATACAATATAACATATTTATACGTCAGCTTTTCATTTGTCGAGAATCTAGGTATGGTAAAATCATACAAATCAAAGTAATTATTTCTGTCATAATGACTTCATATTCAAGTCAAAGCCTTGCTCCACACAGTGGCAACTTTATGAGCAGTTGTCTGTAACAACCACAGCAATTATATTTACATAAACTACTTGTTGTTAAATCTCTCCTAAGGGATTTAATCGTGGAGTAAATAAGTTGGATTTTGGTATCACATAGGAGCCGAGAATGTATGGAAATTACTTATGTCTGTTTATATCTACAGATTTCCTAAGCAAAGGATGCGCTTCGGGGATCATCGTCTATTTCCGAAAATACGAACGCGCGATGGTGAGATCTATTATAGAGCTGTTACAACCATAAAAATTACTTGCCTATTTTGTATTACCTTGATTTCAAAATTAAAGATTAATAACTCTATGCCAATCCAAAATAATATACGAAACGTTTAAGTGACAAAATATGACGATCTACGACCTGAGACTGGAGAAGGTAATCCGACAGATAGAAAACTTCATACAAACGTGCAAAATTATAAGTACACTACGGGAAAGCGACAGTACAAAACTTAGAAGCTTTGCCTCTGTTGGGGGTTACTCTGTGGCGCGTGATTCGTACTTATTCGGAAACACGAAGATAACCGAACCTAAGTAGTCTCCAGTAATCTATGCTAGTAGATAGATAGACTAGGTACTCTTTATTGTAGGTACCCCGTATAAATTAAGTAATTAATGGTATTGGGCTCAGAAAATTGGTATCCTCTAGTAATTGAATTATAGAGGTCAGATGATGATTTGGTTTTTGGGTAAAATACTATCTGATTGGGGACCGATCCCGACATATCTAGTTGAAAAACATACAATAGAAAGAGAATCAAGGCTCATTATTCCGCAACATGCAATCAAGACGGGATAATCGTGGTCTGTCTCTTCTACATTAGTGACGTTATTCTGTTGTCAAGCGGCTTGGACTACTCAGAAATGAATTACATTGTTACCAATGTAACCAATATGACCGACCGAATCAGTCCAATGGCTGCTTCAAGGATTTTTTGGCGCTCGAATGATGTTGACAGGGAGGCAGCATAATCAGCCTATAATGTCCCCACAGTTGGAACACAGGCCTCTTCTCGGTGAGAGGGAGTGGGCCGTAATCCACCACGCGGGCCCAGTGTGGTTTGGTAGATGTCACAATGTCTTCGAATTTTTGGTTCTAGGACTTGCCGGTTTCTTCACGATGTTTTCCTTCACCATTTTGAGAGCAGTGGTGATGAAATAATTTACTGAAAGTAAAGCGTCTGTTTGGGTTCGAACCTGCCATTCGTAAGTCGCGGCCGTTACCACTGGGCCACCGCTGCTCAGACAGGGAGGCGCTGTCGAAAAGCATACTATGTGAAATAGTTCTGTGTTTACTGAACAAACAAGATGGCGGCTTAGTTCCTTTGGCCAGGTTCCAATAGATCTTTGCACAGCAACGAACTCACGATCTGCATGTCGTAAGTCGGTGCGGATACCACTGGGCTACCACTGCTCCATGGGTAGGTCATTTAAAAATAAATGGGTTTTACAATGTTACAAAATAACTACATAAATGTATATAATTATAAAACTATAATTATAATTCTTAAATTCAATTCTTTAATAATTAATCTGTATAAGTTACTAACTACTTAACTAATAATATAATTTATTACATTAAACACCCAGTGATCTTCCTTCTCCTAATTAATCTATGCTGTGCCCGACGGTCCATAATTGTGACTAATATAATTATTTCCCTACCAACTATATACATTATGGTACGCAACAAAGAATTGAGAATTGAATTGAGGTAAACTGGAAATAAATTTAATAGACAAAGTAAAGTTTCTAGCAACCATAAATTTCTTTCTAGGAATACGGCAACGTTTTCATCCACATAGTTGCCTGTCTTTAAAAGTCACCACACGAAATAACACTAAAATGCCACTGCCCATTCTGGTCCCAGTAACTCTACTCGTTACATAAAATGTGAAAATATTTCTCACAAAATGTTCATTTAAACGTGCACTTTATTCATTTTAATAATCAAAATTGCATACTTTGTAAAATTAATGTATTCGAGAGTTTGCAAGGTTGCTTAAATTTTATGAAAATAACTGTGATAAAATGTGTTCTTTTAATCTAAAAAATGTGATGTTATTTTACGTTAACATAAAAACTTTCATTCGTATTATTATCTTTTGTATCTAAGTTGCAGAAAACAGAAGTTAGAAAAACTTTTATTATAATACTAATTCTTATTATATAATAATACTAATTTTAAAAAACAAACTTTTATTATAATACTGTCCGCGACTTCGTCTGCGTACAATATCTTGTTCCCCCGACCCACCCCGTCGCATCGCATCGCCAGCCCGCGCTATTACTTCGTTTTCGCTTAGCGTTCTTTCAGACTTTTCTTTTGCTCGGCTCGTAAGGGTTGTGAGCCTATAACTTTCCTCAAAAAGTGGGCTATCAAATACAAAAAGAATTTTTCAAATCTGACTGGCAGTTCTAGAAATTAGCGCGTTCAAACAAACTCTGCAACTTAATTATTAGTATATTTGTATATATCAATTTGTACCTCCATTATCAATCAATTAAAATACAAACACATTTCCAAAACTTGAGTCATTCTCTGTCACTATATCAGGAAGGTCTTGCGTCCATATAAAACAGATCGGGTCAACATTCTCTTTTTTCTTGAAATACAGATTTAGCAAAGACTTAATAACGTTAGGTCGAGGATTTAGGAAATTGGAGCTTGTTTTTTGAAGCCGTTTAGGATAAACAGAATACGGTGAAACCTATCAGCTTACTCGGGGTGCATTATGAGATCCGGTCGTTCAATCTACCCTGGGGATCGCTACACAAAGACTTCGTTCAATATGGGTATCCCGAATACTAGTCACTAATTGATACTTATGTTTGGGAACATAGATAGACAAAAGGTAGTAGGTATCTGCCTTTTTTGGATTAGCATGTATTCGATTTTATTAGGCTCTGTATGTACATTTTCATAGAAGAGGAACTGAGTAATAAAATAATATTGGTACCGCAGTTTACCGCGAGTCCAATAGGATATTGGACACATTCTGCTTCCAAAGACACTAGAATACAATATAATTGTTTATTTTTTACCATTATAACATGGTACAATAATGGTCTTAATAATTGGGTTATGATCTACAACATACAAATATTTTAAAGAAAGCCAGTCATATTAGCGTGAACAGTACGAAAAATGACGCGAAAACAAATTAATCATTAAATTCTCAACACACAAGCATAAGAAACAAATTTTGAATTTGGAATTCTTAACTAAACACCAGAGGGGCAATTCTAATAATTTTAAGAACGTTCACAGTCTGATGTCAGCCTCATGTTGTCAAGAATCCCTACATTTTTGACAAGTTTTTGACAATGATTGTAGCTGAGATTTATTTTTTTTTTTTTTTTTTTTTTTTTTTTTTTTTTTTTTTTTTTATTTATTTATTTTATTTATTTATTTATTTAATTAAAACGGTTTAAAACCAATTACAGTAATTAAATAGAGAGATGAGATGAGATTGAGATTTTGAATGTTTTTAATTACGGGAATTGGCCTTCACATATTTGAGATCACAGTGGCCAGTTCGACAAAACGCTAATTTCATATGTAAGGACCTAATGGGTAACGTAAACCTTAAGAAATACAACCTTCGTTGTTGTTCCGTATAGTACTCGATTTGGTTGTAAATAAAAATGTGCCATCGATAATAACAGTGTAGTAAAAGCCGTTCTAACTACTACATGTTTACTAATAAATTATCCTTGGTGATCATGCAAGGGACGAGTGTTAGTGACTGTAGAGTTAGTACTCTTGCTCCACAAAACATTACTTTTTTAAAATATGAGTGATATTCCACCATGGCAAAATTTCGATTAAATCTGCTCTGTTCAATCATATCATCATTTTGAGTAATGACTCTCTTTTAACGCCATTTCCAAGTGGCAGCCCTTGGGATTGGCGTTAAAAGAGAGGACATCATTTATTTAACCGTTGTCATATATACAAATCTAGTGCAAATAAGACAAGTGCATCGTTATCTCTTTCGCCCACTGTTACTAAGCACGATTTGCATTTTGATCATTACAAAGAGATTTGTAAAGGGACATGGGACATTAAAGCGGTTTTAGACATCCGTTGTGCTCTAATTGCGACAGTCCATGACGTGACGGACAAATTATGCATTGTTGCAATTTAAATCCAACATCAACGTACTCGTTTGAGGACAGAAATGGCTATGTATTTTCTGACACATTTGCATTTGTGGAGCAGTCAGTAGATAAGTGTTATGTTCTGCACCAGATTGTCTATAATATTGTAACTTTGTGCAACTGTTTTAGTTATAGTCTTTTTGTAGATTTTCCAGGGTGAGTATGTGTGCTGCCCCGTTGGTCTCGTGGTCGAAGCGCGACTGCTGAGCGTGGGTCCTGGATTCGATTCCCAGCTCGGGCAAAGTGTTTTTAGGTTTTTCCATTTGGGATTTCTTAGTATCAGCCCGAAGTTCGCAAGTTGTCGGTGTGATAACCCCCTGCCTCGGAAAGCACGTTAAGCCGTTAGTCCTGCGCCTGATCTCTCTCCGGTAGTGTTGGATTGCCATCTCATCGGACAATGAGAGTAAAGGGAGGGAAAGTGCACCTGTGTCTGTGCACATACGTGTGCACTAGAATATCTCCCGCGCCGATGACTAGTCTCCACTGAGATTGGTCGCCATCGCTGAATTTCTCCGAAACGAATTAATTGCAACATAAAATTAATGTAAAATAACATAAAATATCGTCACTCCTGTTATCCCCATGTGTTAGGCAGGGGGACTTATAGGTTCACCCAAATTACGCCAGTTATGTTTAAGTCACACGTAATAGGAGGCGAGTCTATTGCCATCAGCCGGGCACAAATCCTGACTCCAGAAATTCCTGATGGAAAAACCCTACACTTTACTCAACCAGGGAATCGACCCCAGGATCTCATGCTCATGCGCTAAACTAATGAGGCCGAATTTTAATTAAAAAAGGATAGTATTGGTAGGTACGAGTACAATAATAATTTGGACATTAAGTAAACTAAGGACAATATATTATTAGTGTTACAGTTACTTGAAAAATAAGTAAATCTCTTAAGTTTGTTGAATATGATTAACAATGCCTCATATGATATTAATGGTTCGAGACGTAGTAGGCTATTAATCACATACACCTTACTTATGACGTCAGAATCAAGTAAAGCATACCTACAAAATTCACAGGTATTGCTTGAAAACATTGCCAAGTTTTGTATGTAACATCAACTTCGAGTTTGCTACCAAGTTTTGATTTTTACCTCGCTGTTACATTTTGGCACAGAAACCTATATGTACTTAAGACAAATGGACCTTTAGTTAAATGGCTCGAATGTTAGATTACTATTTTAGGCATCCCTGCATTCTCACGAAACATTTGTTCTAACTATTGGTTAGTTATGGACAAATGTGGTAACTGTAGGCACCTACTATAGCTATAGTATGTGCCACAAAAGGTCTACCAATTTGCCCTAGGGAGTGATCAACGAAGCTTCAGCAGAAAATTCTAGGCTCAATTATTAGCACATACCTATTATAAAACCGCTGTAATATTAATAATAATCAGGATAATAATCTCATCATTTTCATAAATTATTATATTTAGAAAATAACTCTTTTTACACGAGTCAGAAGTTAATTTATTTTTTTTCGGAGTGTCAAACTTTGTGTCGCAGTGAATTTATGAAGGGCGCTATTCTTGAGTGGAATTGAAAATTCTAGATTCATTTAAATTTTTGAATTTTAGATTTCTAGATTGTGAGACTTAAAGTTACTTCGAATCTAGGATGGGCGTTTTGATGAAAAGTTATAGAATTTAAATGTTATGTGTTGTGTTTATGTTTGTGTGTGTTGTTTTTGTATGGGTGTGTATGTGTGGTATTTATTTAAATATATTATTACAATTTTATTTTATCGCGAGCACCATGTATCTATCACATAATTGATTTATATGTCATGGTTCATTGTTAATTCTTTTACCTATTGTGGTATAATTTTATTCTAAGTGCATCGTATTCACATATAATTAATGTACACAAAATATTGTAAAACATTCTAAAAGTGTTATCGGTGAAGTTCCTTGCCCATTCTTCTCCATACGAAAACTACCTTTTGGAAGGGACGACTAGAATCAATTCTATTTTATTTATTGTAATTTTTAACGTTCAAATGTGCCTTTTATGTGCCTATTTGAAATAAATGCTTTGACTTTGACTTTGAGTGGTGGAAGGAAAAGCAGTTAGCTGTTAAAATATTCAGTGATTTTCTTCTGTAATTCCATGTAACCAAAATATATGCAAATGTTACAAGTTGTTACAACTTATATGCCGAAATACATCTACGACGTTTTAAAAATCGTTGGGCTAGTCAACCTTTTTGCTCTACACCCAGTAGTCAAAACAAGTACGAGTAACTACGGAACCAATGGTTAAGCCATCGTAAAGTGGTTTGTAGAGATGTCGTTTTTTTAAAAAAGGAACGAAGCTTTATGGTCTTAAAAAGAAAATGTTTATTTTCTTCAACAACGTCAGGTGTGTTGTCATGTTCAGCACTTACATCAAATTCGGAGTGCAGGTTCTACATTATAATGTATTTTCTTCTGCAACATGAAATGCACTTACATATTACTGTTTCTGGCTTAGGTAGGTACTCACGATGAAAATTCAAGGATAGGGAATTTATTAAGAGGATGGTTCTCATAATAATTGGGCATCCCTGAATTATTATCATTTATTGTTAAATTATTATTGTAAAAAATCCGATTTTTTATTACTTTTGTATTTTTATTATATTTTATTTATTTTTGGCATCACAGCGCGGGCCCTATCAGAATACCAGCGGCAGCGCTTCAAATATCATCCCAAATTAAATATTATATTTCTTTCTTTTTTTTTTTTTTTGACATGAAAAATAATATATTACTTCCTATATGTTTTTTAATAGCCTAACTAACCTACTATACAAATAAATAAAAAAATAATAAAAAAAAACCCCAAAGGACACTTAGGCGTCGAAGGAGAAGGCATCCGCATCGCATTTCTTTCTTTTTTTTCTTTCTATATGATTTCAGAGGATTCTACACATCAGTAAATAATTTGTAGTAACCTGAAAAATGGCAGTACCTAAGATTAATTAACTATTCAAAAGTTAATTTATTTATCTTTACTCTATTAACTAAAACTAAAAGTTTTGAAGAAAATGGAGCAAAATGTACGTAAACCGTGTGTAATAGCGATAGAATGCTTTTCTAAAGTCCTTGAGTGCTGAGCTTGTGAAGTAGCTAGTACTCGAGCGTAGTACACCGCAAGGCAAAAGGCAAGTGTCTTTGCCATCTCCTACGACTCAAAGGTGGCAAGGCTCTCAGAGGTGGGAACCAAAGATCAGAGAAAAAAGAGGGACAAGTAATTATCAAGATTTTTTTTTGTTTTTAGAATGTGCACTTTTACCTACGCACAGTTATTTTACAGGTAGGTAATTTTACGTCATCGCGTATCGGCAAGCATAGCGTGGGACGCTGGGGGGCGTTCTAGATGGACCGATGACCTTACGAAAGTGACTTGGACAGACAGGGTACGGAAGGCGGAGGACAGGGTGTTGTGGAGAGGCCTATGTCCAGCAGTGAACTGCGATAGGATGTGTTGATTAAATCACACAGTAAAGATCATAAATATTTAAATTTGTATTGAACATTATTTTAATCTATACATATAATAAAATCGTAGGAAAGTCAAAACTGTACATTGAATATTTTTTTAAAAGAATACTTGGGGCGTGATCTACAATCGATTTCGAAGCCGAAAATATAGTTTTTAGAATTTTTGTCTGTTTGTCTGATTGTCTGTATGTATGTCCGGGCTAATCTCTAAAAGTGCTGCATGGATTTACATCAAATTTTGCATGAATATTACTAAGAGGTCGGGTCAACATATAGGCTACATATTATCACGCTATCACCTACGGGGGAGGAGCTGTGAATCTTTATTTTTCTTACGCATTCTGTGACAGCGTGTAATCTAACGACGCATATTTAAATGTTGTTTTTGAGTAAGTCGTGCTATTATCTAGCTTTACACTATAAAAACTACGCCATTTAAGTAACTTGGGCAGAGAAACATAGTTTAATGAATGTTAGTAGTACAAAGAAAATTTAGAAGCAGCGCCATCTATGAGATTTCATAAAAATCAAATCAAGTTACATGTTAACAATTTTTGGAAATTAATAATTTAAATTTGATCATGTTGGCGAGGTTAGTAGTTAGTTATTCTTAAAATTCATAGATGGTAATGTGCATTTTCTTCATAAAAGTTGTATCGTATAGTTCGTTTTGACAAATTCAAGGTCCAACAAAACCCTCAAAATCTTGAGCAGAGTTGAGAAAGACAATTAAAAAAAAATGCGGTGTTAAGTATTAGAAAAAAAGTTATGTTCATTGATGATGATCATTTCTTCATCAATTTCATGTTGTTAGTACAAAATAAACATTGACTGTTAATACTTTTGTTCGGTATTTATCTGTGTGATTAATGCTTGGTAATTAATATATTTTCATGTCGTATACCTAATTATAAACTTAAATGTGATGTAAAACGTCGCCTTCTCGACGGTGACCAAAATTGGGATGACACCCTCGCGGAGGCGAGCGTCAGTGACAGTCCCAGCCGCATGCGTCATCTGTTTGCCGTCATCTTGGTGTTTTGCGGAGTCGCGAACCCGGTAGCTTTGTGGGAGAAGTATCGCCATCATCTGTCTGAAGATTTTCTACGAGCTTTGAGGCGTGCTACTGGAGACAAAGTCGAAGTAACTGATGAACGCATGCTGAACACCTGTCTCAGTTCACTTCAAGATGTGGTCATTTCTATCGGCGGCAATCCACTGATCGAATATGAGTTACCAGCTCCCCAATCATCACCGCATCAAGACCGTGGAAATCGGGAGTATAACGCTGAGACAAATTATGATCCGGGCGAAATTACCACCATACGAAATGACCATGTCGCTTTGTTCTCTTCAGAGCAAAAACAAATTTATGACACCGTCCTTGAAAGCGTTGGGCAAAACCAGGGTAAAATGTTTTTCTTGGATGCTCCTGGTGGAACTGGAAAAACATTTGTTACCACTGGCATACTTGCAGAGGTCAGGAGGCAAGGCAAAATTGCTATTGCTGTAGCGTCGTCGGGAATCGCTGCCACACTGCTTCCGAATGGCAAGACAGCACATGCGATGTTTAAAATTCCTATCGATTTAGAGAGCGCCGAAACGCCTGTTTGTGGTGTGTCACGTAACAGCGATAAGGGACAAGTGCTCAAGGATTGCTCTCTGATCGTATGGGATGAGTGTACGATGGCCAATAGGAAGGCAGTTGAGGCCGTGGACAGAACCCTGCAGGACATCCGCAGGAACGAACATTTGATGGGTGGTGTCACAGTTCTGTTCAGTGGCGATTTCCGGCAAAAGCTTCCCGTGGTGACGTGGGAATCGAGGGCTAACGAGGTGAATGCTTCGTTGAAACGATCTACGTTGTGGTCACGAGTTCGTACGCTGCGCTTGACCATTAATATGAGAGCTCGACTCGGCGGCAATGCACGTGCTCAATAATTCTCCGATGTTCTTCTAAGACTTGGCGAAGGCACTCTACCAGAAGAGAGAGGTGGACAGGTGGTGCTTCCAGAGTCTTTCGGTAGAGTGGTATCCAGCTTAGAAGAACTCATTCGCTGTGTGTACATCAGTCGTATACCGCACCAGCAGAATTCTTGGGTGTGTGAGCGGGCCATTTTGACGCCCAAAAATGATCAGGCTGCAGCAATTAACGAATGCATTCTCTCGGAAATTGAGGGGAATGGTCTACACCACGATAAACACTTTTGTCGAGCAAGATGACGCCACACATTATCCCGTGGGATTTCTGAACTCCCTGTCAGCAAGTTGACTTCCAGCGCATACCATCAAGCTAAAGGTCGGCCCGATTATGCTTCTTCGGAACCTATCTCCTCCGAAGTTTTGTAACGGGACCCGCCTTAAAGTCATCTCGCTCCACAGACACACCATTGAGGCGGAAATTCTTACGGGTTGTGGCGTCGGCGAGGCAGTATTTATACCACGCATTCCCCTCATACCTCATAACTTCCCGTTCCAGTTCAAGCGCGTACAGTTCCCCGTGAGTGTTTGCTTCGCGATGACCATCAATACGTCGCAGGGGCAGACACTGAGGGCAGCGGGTGTCGACCTCAGGACGAGTTGCTTCTCACACGGGCAACTGTACGTCAATTGCTCCCGCGTCACCAGTCCTCACTCTCTCTACATTTTCGCTCCTGGCAGCATAACTACCAACGTAGTTTATAGGGAAGTGTTGTAAGGTATGATACCTTTGTACGTATTTTTACTCTTTTGTGTCCTGGAATGTATTCCTGCATTATTTTCTCTATTTCCTTCAGTCACATCTTATGACTGAACTCAGCAGGATTCCAATATAACTCCCTTCACTTGCTTCGCTTGAAAAAAAAAAACTTATATTTTAATGCTGTTTTAAAAGTTGTTTCCTTATAATGCTATAGCGACACTGGCATCTTAGGTATTTTTAGTGCTGTAGAGCCTTCACGCAGACGACGTCGCGGGCAGCAGCTAGTAAAAAATAAACTACCTACACTCGGTTCCCAAATGGACTAATGTTTGTTTGGGTGTCGTCTTGTCTCTCTCTGTTTGTGTTGTTTTGATACATTGTTATATTGATACATGTATCGATACTCAAATATTAATTCCACTTAAAAACCCACACGTGGCACTTCTAATATATTTCCATGATCCAAGGTAAGAACCTACTTACGGTAACTTCATCAAAGTATTCGAAACACTTCGTTTGCTTCTCGCTGGACTTTGCATTGTGGCAAACATGGACGTTATTGACCAAGTTTTACGGCAAATATTCTACACCTCGACGCCGAAGTACTAGTTTATATGAAAATATTCAGTATCGGGTATGCGGGTGGCGAATAGATGAGCGTTGCGGCGTGACTTCGGAGGAATAAGCTTAGCTGCATGTGGAGATTGTAGATTTACTATTTGAGATAATATCTAGTAAATCTACAGTCTAAATATTTGCTACTATGAATTTATGCATGCCTGGTACAGTAGGCGGTACGTTACTTGGCAAGAGATGTTAGATGCGTTTTTCCTTTCTTGAACTTTCTTATAAACAGAAAATGTTAAAATGTTTAAAAATATATTATGTCAATAACCATAGAATAATGACATTGACAAGCAATAAAAGTGACCATTTTTTTGTTGCACCAAGTGTACATGTGAAAACTTACTCTCACTACGCCAAAACCGTGCCGGCGACTGTAAGAGCCACTCTTACGAGTGGCACGGTTTTGGCGTCATTAATGTGTTAATCCTAAACAATGTTCGCTTTTTGACTTTAACGTCAGAAGTTGTAATGTCGATTTTTTTGAAATAACGATAACTATAATAGTTTACCCATGACTTTGAGTGCATTATTAAATCATTTTCTAGTCAAGCCAAGTGTCACGAAATTTAAATTTTCTTACGTTTTTTGCAATTTGCAGGTCAATTTCAGGTTTTACGTTGATTAAAATATGATTCGCGACCGTAATAAATATGACTTTAATGAATTATAATAATTAAATTGATTGATATTCCAGGAAATAGTCATTCAATAGGATTATATGAACTTAGAGGGTTGTATTGATGATTTTAATGATTATAATTCTGAAATTCATATTTGTTATAGTCGCGAATCATGCATTCAATCATTTTGTTCAACATACAACCTGGTACTGGCCTGTAAATTGCAAAAAACGTAAGAAAATTCTAATTTCGTGGGCTACCCTGGCGCTCATTAAAAATTATATTAATAAGTGCTGACTTCAGAATAAATCTTTATATTATTAATGCAGAAATTTATTATTTACTTTTTTTTAACAAAGTATTAGCGCTTCCCCCTTATGTCATATCATAAAATAAATGCTAGGTAAACAAAATATTTAAGAGAAATAATGCCAGATTTTTTGCTCAGCATATTCTTTACCTTCAAAATATTTACCTTCGCTTCATGTTTCGTAAGACTTTCCTTAAGTTAATAAAAACGTTATGTTTATTCATAGCTGCCTGGTATATTTATTTTTACAAATAATTTAACACCAACTGAAAATATTCTAAAGTGCTAAAGAATAAAATAAATTTGAACCGCGGTTCAAATACGTGATTTGCTCTACAACATTTATTTTTTAAGTTTTACTATGGAACAGCTAACGCCCGGGTAGATAAACAGTAACAATGCATAGATCTCCGTTTAGTTGGATTTAAAACATCGACAAACATAGGTACACGCTAACTGACCGACCAAAAAGGAAAGTCGAATCCAAATCCCATGCGGGTTCCACCGAAGCAAAACAGCCTATCCGTATAAAGGGAAAAATAAAAAGCAGAGGAAATACCAAAATCTTTCCTTCCTCCGCAAAGTGGGGAGACGAAAAAACAGGTGTGTTTTCTTTGTAGAAAAATAAAAAAGTATTAGTACCCAATTCTCGCGTGGAGGGACGATTTCACGCGTGTAGACTTGTTTTCGCGTTGTGGCCGCTTCGCAAACCAATGAGAACAATAAATTGTGGAGTGCTCAACTCACCGAGAGAGATTTAAGGCAGTCGATAAGCGAGTGTTGTTGAAGGTGCTCCCACAATGTTGAAGGCGACGCCGGATTTATGCGTCACGGGAATTGGTAACAGTTCAATATTTTGCGGGCAAAATAGTGCTTGTTGAAACTGAAAATGACTTAAAGTTAATGCAGTCGATTACGTTGGAAAGTTCTTTCGGTTGCAGCTGGAAATCTGGTCAATTTAAAGAAAAATCTTAGTAGTCCTGTAAGATAAGTTGACGATTTCAGAGTATCTATATAATTATCAACCCATTTAACTAAGCAGAGGGTAGGTATACAGAGTGGTGATTACGTTATTACATTAAATAGTAAAGCGATTATTACAAGTTGTTATCAGTTTGTTAAAATAATAATATAAACAATTTTACTGAAAATAAAAACGAAATTTTTCAAACAAAATAAATAGCGTAAAAATGGACACAAAATAATAACATTTAATAACAAGACACTACACACGCGCGGGGCGATGTTATGAAAATTAAACACAATCTTTATGATATTGTTACCAAAGAATCACAAATTAAGTTTAATGTTGTTATATATTGAAACGAAAAAAATGGTCCCTTGGCTAGAATGCTAATTGTTATTTAATTATTTTAATTGTGTTTGTTTAAAAAAGGTAATTTAGAATACGTGGTTTCTACCTAATCGCCAAACGGTATAACCAGTCATGATTATCAGCGGAGGGTATCTAGCCGATAATGATTAGCAGTTTTGTAAAACCACATTGATTGTAGCTATAATCGGGAAGTTTTCGCCGTCAGTCGTTTTATCGCTTTGGTGATGGATCAACGTTACCGATTTATTTGTCCTTATGAACACTTCAGAAAACGTCAATCCATTCACGTCAATCCATTTAATAACTCAATCAATACTCAAGTTCGTTTTACCTTTAGACAAAACTTCTTTACCTCGATATGTGAAGAAGACACCAGACTAGATAGCCACCAAACACACTTCTGCTTTTATTACTTTATTCTTCTGTAATAAAAACTTGTTCTATAAATTAATTTATTTTTAATTATTCTCGTTTTGTAGGTAACTGTACTTTCGCACATGTAGTAAACCGGTTAACGGTAGCACTTACTTCGCAAATGCACTCGCCGTAACCTGAATTTAATTAATCAAGTTTACAGAGGTTAACAATATATTAAAACCTGCTGGACTGAAATTAAAGAGTTTTTCAAAGAATGTAGAGTTTATTATGATACGAGTAGTAATAATTGGTTAAATATACAATTATAATACTTCATATTAGGTATTAACAAAGGGCTGACCGTAAACGCTTAGATAGATTTTTGTCAGTTCTGTAGATAAATTGGTTTAGAATTTTGATCGGTACGTTTTGCTTATCCTAACTAATATTATAAATGCGAAAGTAACTCTGTCTGTCTGTCTTTCTGTCTGTCTGTCTGTCTTTGCTTCACGCCTAAACTACTGAACCGATTTGTGTGAAATTTGGTACAGACATAGTTTGGAACTTGAGAAAGGACATAGGATAGTTTTTATTACAAAAAATAAAATAAAAAATAAAATAAAATTTATTCCGGACATACAGCGCCATCTATTGGTCAAGAGTCTGCATCAATTCAGTACTGAAAATTCATCGGAAAAATGTAAATAAATAGTAAAAAGGTATGAAAATATAATATAATACAACTTTTAGTACAAAGAAAATGCTCTAACGGAGTATAGATAATTCTATTAGTACTATATGTCGAGTTGGTGATCGCGCAATGGTGTCGATCGTTACACGAGTTCGGTTCATGTTATTGTTTTAATTCATCGGAAAAAAGTAAACAAATAGTAAAAAGGTATGAAAAAAATAATATCAATATAATAAAACTTTTAGTACAAAGAAAATGCCCGAACGGAGTATAGATAAATAATCCGAGTTGTCACTATGCTCGATAGATGGCGTTGGGATCGAAATAGATCGCGCTATGGTTTCGTTACACGCATTTGGTTGGGTTCCACATTTCATTTTTGAAGAGATCCCGCGAGATCGGGAACTATGTGGGTAAAACCAAAAATCTGCCGGAAGTCACTATTCCACGCGAACGAAGTCGCGGGCAAAAGCTAGTTATTAATATTTTAAATATCCTAGGAAGTCACTAGAGTGTCCTTTGTAACAAAATAGCAATGTAAAAAATATTCGTTTTCGCGAATCCAAGTTATTATTTTATAGAACTTCTTGAAATCTACTACACACTAAAGTAAAAACAAACAGATTTTTGCAGCTAAGACTTAAAATGAGCAAAAGGAAAACTGTCACCAAAGGATATTTTAGATCATAATAGTGCTGATAACTTCGTTCCAAAGAATAACGAACGGGATAAAGCACTTTCATGTATGTAGGCGTATTGAAGTACAAAGGGTGCATCTATGCGTTAAATGCATACTAAATCGCTCGGAAGCTAGCGCAGGTAAGGAGAGCTATTTTTAGTTTATGGCACTTTTAGATCCATGTTGTATAAATTATGACGTTACTGTGGCATTTTCTGGATTCTGGGACAAAGTTCACCTATAGTCTGTTCCAAAAGAAAGTGTAAACAGAACAGGATCTGTTTAGTCAATGGATAAAATTAAATTCGTACGCAATCACTAACGAAAGTGCACACTTTTTCCAATAATTATTGATTGAATAATATTAAATTAACGTATCGTGTTTGAAACACAATACTGCGCTCCTGAACAAAAATGGCTGACGTGACTAAAAAGGCTGCCTAACTTAAATGCGACTGGGCAGGTCACGTCTGCCGCATGCGGGACAAACTGTGGACCCAAATAGCATAGAACTGGTACCCTGAGACAGTGAGGCGAAGTCGCAGTAGAGCACGTAGGAGATGGCAGGACGAGCTGGATAGTTTTTGTCAAAACTAGTAGGAAGACGCCCGGGCTCGCGAAATATGGAAGGAGTGGAGGGAGGCCTTTGTCCAGGAGTGGGACAGCGTGGGGCAGTAAAATAAAAACTTCGACAAAACTTGAAGTATTAAAATTAACCTCAATATTATTAAATGAAAAACATCTGTAAGGTGATTAAAAATTTCGTGTTATTAGTGATGAAATAATCAAATTAAAGCATTAAAATTATACGTTGGAACAACGCAAATTGGCATCCGTAGGTACGTTTTCTGATCCATTTGTTTATATTTTCATCCGATAGTTTTGGAACAGACCACAGTTTAAAAGTTGGATGCCCTAGATATGAAACAGAGCAACTGTTCGCATATGCGAGTAATTCAACTTTATGCAATGTAATAGTAGTGACGTAAAAAAAAGAAAGATGAAATAGTGAATTTAATTCACTATTTTGCGAGTAAATTGTGTAATGAAAATGTAAAACTGTTTCATGATTTTCCTTAAAGGGCTTAAAGGATCTAAACGCAAAAAACGCACGTTTTAAAAACAATAAAAGTGTATGATAGACTACAGTAAACAAAAACAGAAAAATATATGATATTCTTAAGGATATATGCTAGGTAGATAGTGTATTGAAAATATAATACAACTAATTTGATACGATAGAAAAAATCATGAAGATACCTCTAAAAAGTTTCTTTTTACAATTAAAACCATACATACAATCATTCTGATTTTTGTCAGATTATTCTACAAGCAACATGGTAAGCTGTACATGAGTTGTATCCAGTCTGTGTGTGTGTAGTCTGTCCTCGCATTCTAATGAAACTCCGTACTAAGCTAGGCCTCGACGTGTGGTCTTCTGTACCTACCTGTACAACAAAATCTAGAATCAAGTTCAGCGATTACATTAAATCATTAAAACCTAAACTAAAAAAACGAGAACTGGGTATCAAAACCACAATATGTGTAGGTACCTACATTTTTACGTTCTTTTACGAGTTGACTAAAACTTTATCCGGACATACGCTGGATGCCTTGGTAGTGCTCCAAGTTGAAAACAGTACAATGGAGTAGCATTTAACGATTGAAATACTGCTACTATATAACCATTTGGTAGACATACAATCACTATGTAGGTAATAATAAAGAATTAAAATAAACATTTAGTTCTGGTACAGACGCCAGCACATCAAGTTACTACAATCTGTCAAATTTCTTTAATCGATTTTCAACTTTATCGCTAAAGCATAAAGTTCAAAGTTGATTGGGAAAATTTGACAGTTTCGGGTAGCTTGATGTGCTGGCGTCTGTACCTACCCCACACAAAGTATAGAACTGCTTGGTACGTAAACAACATTGACAGGAAGTTTTATAACATCATCAAAATACACAAAGTGGAATTAATTAGGTAGGTACGTCTTATTAAAGCCCTACCAAAGCAAAGTTAATTAAATAAATATGGGACCACCGCGTGAGCTTCCTCTACCAAATGAAAAAAGAATCACGCAAATCGGCCCAGTAATCACGAAGAAATCGATAAACATACACATGAAACAAACAGATGAATATAGAATCTCTTCCTTTCTTGAAGGAAATAAAGAAAGAAAGAAAGAAAGAAAGAAAACAAGTTTATTTGGTCACATTTCGTGAAACACAAAAAAAAAAAAAGGTTTCAGACAACAATAGCATGTGCCTCACGGCTCACGGCAAGGCTGTTAAAAGTGCATAAAAAAGTATTAATGCTCTTCCATATTCACAAATGTCTATCTTGAATAGTGTAGCAGCCTTCAACGTAATTAAAAACATCAGAATTTATTTATTTAGTTTCATACGAGTGAAACCGCAGTGAGAATAAAAAAAATACGAATCGATTAATTCATTTACTAATTAGTTTACTGTAATTAACTTAACGAGAAACACAAACGAGAATCTATACTTATACTTATTTACTAGCTGTTTAAATAACGTAGAAATTTGTATATCAGACGAACCTCCAAAAGTGAACTTTCTCAATACTCAATTCTTTATTGCATTCCATATGTATCACAGAGATGGTATAACAAAGTAAAAGATCAATATGGACCCTTTCGGGCACAGCAACTTTCTAGTGTATATTAGTTAAAATAACACAACTATAAGTTTAATTAAGTAGTGCTTGCTAAATACAATTTATTATATATTTAATTTATTTATAGTATTTGTCAGTTCATATTACACAGCGAAACATTTTGGGAATGCAACCAGATTTTCCGTTCCTACTTGTAATTTAAATAGCTACATAAAATGACTAAAATGTGGCTCAATTAAGATTTCTTTTTATTTAATTTTGTTCTGTTATATTAAACTAAATAAAATTATTCATTTACACTCGAAAGCATTTGTTCGGAGAATGTTCCTACGTTTAATTCGTTTACCACGTTTTTGTAAGGGAAATACTTATTTCCCGTTGTAAAGCTTATTCACATAAGTTTATTAGCGTCGGAACCTCTCGTGAATGTAACCGCAGATTTTAATTTCGCCGCTTGTGCTCTTAATTTAGTGTGCGCTACTTCGGAGCTCCCTTCGTGCCAGTTTCGCACTCTCTCACGTAATATAAAAATGTTCTGTAACATGCTCGAATACCTTTTTATATATAGAGTAATGTTCTCACGGGCATTTTGTATGAAGTGTACGGATGAAGCAAGCGAGTATCCCCGCCCGCCGGTCTGATGGCTATTTATTTACGAGGTTTACCGCGTACCTAAAAGGAAATAAATGGTGTAACTAAACGATCGGTTGTTTTAAAGTGACTTCTGCCCTCTATTTTCTGGTGGTGGACAGACCTGTATTGCATTTCGGAATTTAATTACAAAACGTTAATTAAGTGGAATCTCGGTTGTTGAAATAATTTCACGGTACTACCTATTATTACAAATGTACCTAGTTTAAATGCAATTTAATTATTAGAACAAAGCCAAATGAAAAATCGATCAAACACACTACCTAACCGTTCGATCACAAAGTGTTCAAATGGTTCAATTAATTATATCAGTTAGTTTTCCAATAATTGCTTCGCTACTTGCCAACGCTCGGCTGAAGTAGGTACGTTCTTCTCTCGCTTTGACTTTTTTCATTGACTTCGTTTGTAAAGCTTTGTTGATTTCCCTTAATGGAAAATTTTCAATTTCTTTGGGAAGCCGGTCTCAACCAAATACGGGATTCTAATTCGGTTTTATGCCTTACGAGTTTGCAGATATACGTTTGTCGTAATTGTAAAGTCACTGTAGGTAGATATGTATGTTGGACTCACCTTTGTATTCAATTCCATTCCGATTTTCGCTATTGTTTTGTCGACGTGGTAACAACGATAGAATTGGACGAGGAGACGCTTCGTCCTAATTTAGTCCTATTTAAGACCTCTGAAATTACTTCTTAATTCCATCTTGATTGGTAAGATTTGATGAGAATATTAAGTTAGATAAACGGAAATTTTGTAAACCTTTTAACAAGGTCCTATTTCACGACAACTATTATAAGTAACATCTGCCTCGCCTTTTCCCAACTTTGTTGGGGTCGGCTTCCAGTCTAACCAGATGCAGCTGAATTACAGTATTTTACATGGAGCGACTACCTATCTGACCTCCACAACCCATGTACTGGGTAATACGATATCTCCTGGTAAGACTGGTTATTAGACTTTCGGGCTTCTAACGACCCATAACGACTGTCAAAGGCCCACGAATGACAGCCGGGACCAACGGTCAACCGCGAGAAGTGTAGCTTTACCTGATTGATCGACCCCTGCGGCTGTTATTACTTAGCCACAAGCTCCTCCTTAGCCGCAAGCCCCTCTGCGACAACTGGTAATTGCTGTACTGAATGAAGAAATATTCAATATGTCTCTCTCTCTCTCTCAACTCGCATAATTGGGAAAAGGCTAGGTAGATGATGAGGTATAAAGGTTTGGTGCAACAATTTATGTAGAAAAGTACGAACCAATTCATTTTACGTGCTAAAAAAGTTAAAAATCTTCACGCTTATTGTATTCAAGAACAAAGTTTTAAAATATACAAGGAAAGATAGCTTCAATACTTTCTGTATTGCAATAAAAAACTTATACAATAAGGAACTGAAAACCTTTTCAAAATGTTCAAAATATACAATCGTCGAAAGAGAGGAAGCTATTGTAAACTATTTATTATTTACGACACTCTTCCGAAGAAGCAATTGTAAGTTTTGCAGCTGGAAACGGTCTACAGTTCGATTGGTTAGGATGAACTCGCATCGGTGTGGGTCAGGCTAATTTCAGCATGTTATTGCATATTATACTCTTCTTTTTCTCATATAAATGTAAAGTTGGCTAACTTAACAATCAACTACACCAACAACACCAATTAACTACAACTTAACAAGCCGGGACCAACAGCCGTCTTTCGTAGATCTTTTACAGTCGTTACGGGTAGTCAGAAGCCCAAAAGTCTGACAGCCAGTCTTACCAAGGGCTATCAGTAACTGGGTTATGAAGGTCAGTTAGACAGTCGTTCTATGTAAAATGCTGATATGCAGCTGAAAGCCGACCCCAACATAGTTGGGAAGAGGCTAGACAGATTGTTTTTCTAGAACCAAAAAAATCGAAGACATAATATGATATCTACCAACCCGCACTGGGCCCGCGTGGCGGATTAAGCCCATTCACTCTCGCAGAAAGGAGATCTGTGTCCCAGCAGTGGGAACGTTATCTAGGCTGGTTATGATACTGGAAAAATTACCGCCCTTTTAATTCGTGACGTTGTTACTTCATACCCAGCAAAATTGTATTTGCTCACATTAAGGTATGGTGCGGATTACTCCCGGTTTATAAAATGTAAATTTTCTCAATTTAGCCTACATTTTGTGAAAGTCGAAGTTCTTTTCCAGCAATGTGTACAGATCCTTTTGAATTTGTTTACGTAGGCGTGGCTTGAGAGGCGCTCCGGAGCAGCTCCTATTTCAATATGCAAGTGGGCGGCTAGATCGTGTCGTGTTACGTAGTAAATTTGAAACCACTTCAATATACATCTGTGGTCTTAAAAAGTAAGATCTGAATGTCGTGATTTTTCCATAGAGTTTTCTGTCTCTAATTTTTAATAATCGAAATTAGAAATTATAGATGTACGACCATTCTTAATTGATACTGATTCAGAAAAAAAAATTTTTTACAGTTTAAAAGCTTTAACAATTTTTCACAAAATACTTGTTTGCTTACAAAAGGCAGCAACTGTAAACAATAGAACACATGCTGCCGATTAGTAATGCCAATAGAAAATGATGACTAGTAGTTTGCAGCAGTGCACAAGTCGTTAGTCTAACTCCTGGGTGCGCTATTAGGCAACCCGCTTTTCCATAATTGACTCCTGCAACTTGTGCATGGCAATATGTAGTTCATATTAACTGTTTGTGTTTACGTCAAAGACAATTTTCGTTGGGTTTACTTATGGTTAAATGGTTTTCGTCAAGCTTCTGCTTAAGTTAAATTAGAAATTATGTTTTACTGGAAGACTAGCGATTAATTTTTACATAACTGGCGATGTGTGGTAAGGTGGTGTGGTGTCCCTCTGCCGGACCCTTCGGGGAATACATGGCGTGTTGTTATGTTCTGTGTAGAAGACTAGAAGACGTTGTTGCTTATCCATAGTCATCATCAGTACACAAGATGCAAAATCCTCACTAAGAAACAAAATTCAGTCCTTAAACATTTTTTCGTGAAATAACGAATGCAACGTTGAAAATACGACACTACATAAACCTATGGGTTCGAAAATACTACGTTCGTAATAACTTAAAATTTCATTCAATAATAAAAGAGAAAATCGCCATTGAATAAAGCCAAGTGTATACATACTTATGCTCGTGACTGTACAAAAAATTTCGGTAACTTAACTTTCACTATCCAATCTACAGAACTGAATTCCGGTCACGCTTCCGAAGCCATTCGTTTTTTCATACGTGACAAACACACTATTTCTAATTTCCACGTAACTCCGGCAAAAAATACGGTGACAGGTAAAATTTTAAAGCAATATTCGATGCGAGAAACCGACTTGGATGCGGTGAAATGCCTTTTTCAATTCTCCAACGGTATCGGATGCGTGGAATAAAATTCACGTCTGGGGTACGTGATCTCTGTGGCACAGATGCCAGGGAACGGCGTGACTCGCGTCTTGCGTCTCCTTTGCAGGATGCAAAAATTCGCAACTAAATATTGGTATTTTAATACGTCACAGGCTTTGTTGTGTATTGAATTTTCTTATGTAACGTTATAGAGGACTATTCGTTCAGTATCCGACCGTTAGTCCCAGGGATCGCTGTACTGGATAAAAGCTGATTGGGTTTTCTTGGTGGGAATCAGAACTGCTCAATATTGGACACAAAATTTTCTAGTACAAGTTTCCGTAATGGAAAATATGGTTCGGTGAATTTTGGTCTGTGTTTGATTTGGTAAATGTTTTCGTTATATCAATTTACTTAGTTATAAATTATATTATCCCACAAGGAAAATACATTAACATTTAAATTAGTTTGACCAGCTGTCGCTACTCCGTGGTAATTTTCGCCCTTAAGCAATTTAGTAAGGGAGATAATTTAGTACATATTCCCGAGAATAATATCAGTTCGCTAAAATAGCAAAACTAAATTATTAATTAAATAGTAAGAATAAATAGTCCGAAAAATATATTCATTTCAGTTTTCTGAAAGCTTTAAGCACGTTTGATAAATGTTTGTTTGCGCAACTAACAAGTTGTGACTAATCTCTTAATCTTGCCAGCGCTAAGACGGCTGCACCCCGACACTTGCATCTCTTATTGTCACAAGTTGAATAAAGCCGTCCAAACTTCGCTGTTATTGTTCTAAGATCAAAGGTTTCAAATTTGGATATTAAGTTGTCCGTAAATGTTGAGAAACTATTGTCTGCTCCAGTTGCAACCCAAGTTAACAAAAGAGCGGTTTCATATAAATTAAAATATGACATAATGTTTGAATTTAGGTATATGAAATCTCTCTTTTGTTAATTTGGAAAATAGTTCATTTGTAAAGCCATTAACGAAGTTTTGTGGAACAGTGACCTCGTCTATCTGCAAAGATTTAGACTGCAACTGTTTTTGGGCGATAAAATAAATCCGATAAAACCACTTATTTTTCCACCTGCAGGTAATAAACTAAAGAACTTTCTGATAACTTTCTCGGAACTAGGGCTGGAAAAGAAAAATTAAAGTCAGCACCGTGTTAACTAGAACTAACCTTTGTGTTGCAAGACTTTGTAAGTTACACAAATAAAACAAACGAAGCTTAAACCTGCAATCCCCGATCAAATCCGCTAAGACAGCGATTTTTTCCTCTAACTCATAAATAATTTACTCAAAAATATGGCGGTCTCGTACGAAGCAGATGACATCTCTTGAGGGACGACGTTAAGTAAATGCAGTAGTAATGCGAGCTCAAACCGCCGAGGGCGTAAAATTGGGGACACACTGGGGACGTCCCGCAACATAGTTCCCCGACACGGATTGTGCATAACGAGAGCGTCTTCGTAAAAGTTGTACCGCGATTATGTGGAGCAGTATCTGTTTGAACGTATTTTTCGAAATAGGTTTCCTGTGTTGTTTATTTTGAGTTTAGATATCTTTGAGGCTGCGAAATAATAGTGGATTTTGAGCTTTAACTTAATAGATGTATTTTTAGTTAAGGGTAAATTAACTATGAATTACTACAAGGAATAAAACTCATGTGGTCGATTTAGGTTCATGTTATTATTCAAATAAAAACATGTTTTACGTAAAATAAAAAACAAAACCAACGCTAAAAACTCAAGTTTTACTTTGAAACCGTAAAGTTTGAAAAATTTGTTAATTATGATGACGTTTCGGTATAAATTTACAAAGCACAAGCTAAATGGATTATTCCCAGGACGACGATGGACTGGTAAAAAGCTTGGCAAACTTTCTTAAAAGAAAGCTCGTAATCTTACTAAAAATATTATTAAAGAAACCAACTTTTCAAACATCATTAGTATCAATTGAATTTAAGATATCTAAGTTGTTGTTATGGCTTTTAGGTAACTTAGTAAAAGAAACAAAGTTTGTTGTACATAAACTAAGCTTTTTATAACAGAGGATTTTTTATAATAACGCTGTTAGTGTTGTAAATTTTTACAAAATAATTTTGTATTTTCACAAAATGTCAATATACATAAATAAAAAAAGAAAACAACATTGCACGGTATCATAATAGTGATTTGAAAATGGTAATAAAACTACAAAGTTGCGGGAAATAATAATAAACGTGTCATTTTCATTCAATACAACGCCTAACGCAGAAATAAACAAAATTAAATCATTTTCTTACTCGGTGTGCACATTGCGTCGACAAGCGCATATTATGATAAATATGATGTCAGTACCTACTTGCGACGCGTCGGCGTCGGCAGTGACGTATGGAAATCTGAGATAGACTTGACCTTATTCAACAATTTATTCAACTTTATGACTTTTTTCCTCCTCCACAAAACTAGTTGAAAAGTTTGTGACAGACATCACTAATTCTACGTCGACATACGAATGAGGCCAAATCCCTCATAGTGTATGCAACGTAATTTTATCAACTCATTTAGTCCCACTTACCATGCATTTAAAGCTAAATGTATTCAGAACATCATTCCATCTCTGTCACTTTCAAGCGATTGACAGAAATGGAACGATGTTTTAAATTCGTTTAGCACTAAATGCATTTCGTGATTTTTGGTGCAAGTTGAACTATAACGCGTTCCTTATAATAATTTGACCCCTGTAACACAGGTTTTTTTCTAGTATTTGTAATAATAAAATAATCAGGCAGATAGTAAATGATCAATGACCCCTATGTTGATCGTTTACTTTGTGCCAGGTTATATGTGCGCTTAAATTAAGTGTCACCTTGTATCTGTGTACTTTTTTATGTCAAACTAGCTGTGCATGCGACTTTTTTCGCGTGCATGTCGGAAAATAAATTAGATTTCATGGGTTATAATTTTTTTTTGCGCGGAAACCATATTCGCTTATACAATAAAAGTAGCTGTTGTATGTATTCCTTATCATACCAGCAATCTGCCAGTGAAAGAAAGTCTCATCAAAATCGGTCCAGCCGTTTCGGAGATTAGCCGCAACAAACAAACAGGCTGACAAACAATTAAAAATTGATTTTTGTTGTAAGTACTGTATATATTCTCATGTTCATTAAGTAAAAAGCTGTTATTTTGAAATTACAAACAGACACTTCAATTTTATTTATTTGTACAGCTAGATAATTCTAATTAAGTATAAGAAAAAAAAAACAGCGTCGAACTTTGCTATACTTAGGTACAGACTTTGATTCAAAACGAAATGGTTAAAGTGCACAGCATAGTAAATTAAATAAATCACGCCACAATTGAATAGCAGGGACTCAGTGTGCACATCGGGTTGGCAAGCGCATTTGATAAAATTGATGTCAGAGCTCGCGACGACGACGCGACGTCGACCCACAAAGCTTCGGTGACACGCGGCAACCTGCGACAGCCGTGACTTTATTCGTGATTGCTTCTTTCTCATTTCAAATATTATTTATTAAAGGAACCTTCTTTATGACACATAAAAAATATCACGCCTGTAATCCCTGAAGGGTTAGGCAGAGGAGTACCTATAGTACACCCCCATTTCGCCAATTATGTTTAAGTACCTTCTTCACTATTACGAAAAAAAAAGATAGATGAAATCAGTTATTCAAAACATGTTTACAAAAGGATTCAATTATAGTTTCCAGGACAGTTTTTTTCTACCTGCGCATTTGTGACCAGAACCCTAATTGCGCAACACACAATCAAATCAAAAATCAAAATCAAAAGTCATTTATTCAAACTAGGCTGAGAATCAGCACTTTTCGAACGTCAAAATTACATAAGACAGTCCCCCAAAACGCCCGCCCTTCGCCACTTCCTAGTGCTTTCGCTGGGAAGAAGAAATGGCGGAACAAACTCCCCAGCAGCACAGCTGTCTGTTCAGTTAGAAAATAATTTGATTTTATACAACACTATGTATGAAAAGTAATTAACGTTAACACAGGACATTAAATTACATTATTTGCCATAGGTTAGCTAGCCACGCCAATATACCAACAAATACAATAAACACTATATGTACTCAAGCAAAAAAAAATAAAAATAAAAATACCTAATAATAATTAAAAATGTAAACAAGAAAAAAAAAAAAAAAACTTAGGTACTACCTAAATAATAGCCTCCAGGTATAAAGGGCGTGACAGCTTACATATTTATGCAATGCTGGGTTGTGTTTACATAGCTGTCACTTGAAGTCACAAATGATAAACTAGGACCATCTAAGCAAAATAAATAAAATAAATAAACAAGTTATTACTAATAACAACAATAAAACCATGGTCAGCAAGACGACCAGTCACCACAAGCAGCACCCGTTCACGAGCATAACGCAAAGATCAGCCATTACCCCCCTCGCCATATTTGAGGGAAGGAGGCAACCCGACCCCCGACGCTACCGCAAGCAGTGACATCTAAGGGAGCATGACGAACTTGCTGCCGGTTGCTCAAGCAAGAATAATATTATCAATCGTAGAGGTCGCTAGCTAACCACATATTGCAATCAACTCATTAAAAAACATTGAAATGAGTAGATTATGTCAATAATAAATTAAAATAAAATTAAACTGAATTGACTAAAACTGTCTAATAAAAAAAAAAAAAAAAAAAACAATTATATGAACTCATATAACCTGTCAGTAAGCTAATTCTGGAGAAAGAACATAAAAATTGTCTTGATTTGATCAGGGCGACCAACTATTCTTATCGTTTAAGTAGTCGTTGATGGAATAGTATGCTTTTGAACAAAGGTTGGATTTTACTTGAGATTTAAACGTATTAAAAGGCAAATCTAGCAAAGAAGAAGGTAGCTTGTTATAAAAGGTTATACCAAGCCCAACAAATGAGTTATGAACCTTATGAAGCCGGTGAAAGGGAGCACGTAGTTTGTCCTTATTTCTAGTGTTAACATTGTGAATATCACTGTTTTTAGTGTACAAGTGTATCTAATCTCAATCTGAATCATTTTGAAAGATATTGCTAATCCATTGCTTTATAATTATGTTCGAAAAATTTGTCTGTTCAACAACGTAAATAACGCAATCAATCTTGTTGAACTGTCATAATGAAAGCCATTGCTACTGATAGAGTGATACGCAATTACCCCGCAGCTTGTTATTTCTGAGTCAAATTAGTTGAGTGAGCGTCCATCTGCTTGTTGATAAAACTATTTGTCTCCCTAAAGACTGTAAAAACCACACTAAAATTCCGGGTAAAAACAATTAGCATTTATATGTAACGAAAAGCCGACCCCAACATAGTTGGGAAAAGGCTAGACAGATGATGATGATGTAACGAAAAGTACTTAAGCGCTCTTTGCATCAAAAGGCAAGCACATGGAAATAAACTGTATTGCCAGGGGTCCTAACAGTTTTGGAACAAAGTGATTCGTTTCCAAAACATGAGTTATAAAATACTCAAAAATACCTGCTCAAAAATTAAATTTTCAGTGGAATATTTATTTATGTACACAAACAAAAAGTGTGTGTATATATACAGACAAAAAAAAAATACGTACAGATGTGATACTTATTTCTATAGAAATCTCTTCCAGCATACCTACGATAGTAAAAATAATAATAATGGAATAATATTATTTTTTTGATGTAAATATCCGTTACAGTTTATACTAATAAAAATAAAACACAAAAATATTTATTTATAATTATACTTTATTGTACACCACAAAAATACATAACATAAAAAATACATCAAATTTAATGCTACAAAATACGACATTTCTTTCCACAAATCATACATACCTACACACATTAATATGATTATTTTTAGTTAATTTAATATTCTTGTTGATTTGACCTTTGCCATTACCAGTGGGGTCCTGTGGGATGAAGATGTACGAACATATTAGGTTTATTCGGCTCCTCGCTCGCCTTACTTGTTTACCTTTGAAATTGGATATAACGGCGGCATTATCATAGGGATAGTAGGGGTGAAGATTTAATTACGCTTCGTTGTTCTGCCTACAAACGTTTCATGAAACTAAAGAATTTCTGTAAAGCTTTGAAACTTGACTGAACGATTTTGGTGGAAATTTGAAGTTTTTTTTTCATCATAAAATTGTCTTACTGCAAAACCCCCTTGGAGTTGAAAGAATGAAAGAAAAATAAGATTATTTGTCACAGAAACACGTGCATACAAAAAGATAATTAACTCTAATAATAAAGAAAAATAAAAACAAAATAGATGTATAATTACGAGCACAAAACAGAAATAGTTGACAGCGGCACGTGATGACTGTGACAAGAAGGTATCACTCAGCATGATGCTGTGCTATAGGGAAGTTGATTATTTCCTTAGTGTTTTTTCAAGGTCTGTACTTTAATTTCAGTATCAGCATCAGTTCCCTGCTGCCACTGGTACATTAAACATTTTCATCATAGTGATGTCGTTTCACGTATTACACCGCGTTGTAAGCATCCGAATCAGTTTAAGTTAAAAGATTTATTCCGGTCTGATCCCCTGAACCCCCCCCCCCCCTCCACCCCTCTCGATCCCCCGGCATGGAGCGTGTACAAAGTGGAATTGGAACCTATTTTTAGGTTCTACCCACCAGCTGAGCTTAATACCTACTCTACATAGGAATATTACAGGTATTTATGAAAATAAATCTTTTATTGTTAGAAATATTCCATAGAACTTGACTGTCCTTTTCATGTAAATTTTGGAAATGGTACTTTTTTAGTTTGTACCCACCAACTGAGTATAATTTTCAATGGCATCAGAATATTTCCGATAGTCACCTGCGTAATTACGAATATAAATCTTTGACTTTTAGAAATATTCAATAGAATTTAAAACTTGTCCTTTTCGGTATTTTAATACCGTACTGTTGTAGATAATATTTTGGGAATTATAACTGATGGATTGTGTGAAGGAAGACATACATACATACTTTTGACAGGCCTGATGGTCTAGTGGTTAGTGACCCTGACTGCTATGCCGGAGGTCGTGGGTTCGATTCCCACCCAGGACAAATGTTTGTGTGATGAGCACGATCATTTGTTCTGTGTCTGGTTGTAATTTATCTATAATATGTATGTATTTAGAAATATATAAGTATGTTTATCAGTTGTCTAGTACCCATAACACAAGCTCTGCTTAGCTTGGGACTAGATGGCGTTGTGTGATAGTTGTGGAATATTAAAAAAAAAAAAAAAAAAAAAAAAAAAAAAAAAAAAAAATACTCAGCCTATAATATTCCCACTGCTGGGATACAGGCCTCCTCTCTGTGAGAGGGAGTGGGCCGTAATCCACCACGCGGGCCCAGTGCGGGTTGGTAGATGTCATATCTTCGAATTTTTGGTTCTAGGACATGCCGGTTTCCTCACGATGTTTTCCTTCACCGTTTTGAGAGCAGGGGTGATGATATAATTTACACAAAGTAAAGCGCCTGACTGGGTTCGAACCTACGACCTACAACTCGTAAGTCGTGGCTGTGACCACTGGCCCACCACTGCTCCCTGAAGGAAGACATAGTCAGATATATTGAAGAAGATCAGAATGTTGCCACTAACTCAAACATTCTAATTATCTATACGTTCCAACAAAAATTGCCCAAATTTTCCTATAGTCTTTAACATCCAAAAACTATTCAAAATTGTGACAATGCCAGCTAAAGTATCCCAAAGCGTTTTCGTGTACTAAAAGTGTGAAGAGAAACTGAAAAATCAACTCATGTATAATATATCATTCTGATACATAAAGCCTTTACTGAAGATGGTAGTAGAAAGCGAGCTTGCGGCATAAAGTATTTTTAGATAAGTGATTTTATCACTAGGTATTTCAGACGATATTCTAGGGCTGCATTGGTTTTTGATGAGGATGAAAATTGGTTTATGAAAACGCTGGAAAATATAGCGTGGCATATTTATTTATTTAATACTTTAAGCACAAATGTACAGAGGCGGACTTAATGCCATAGGCATATTGAGTGGCTCAATAATTTGGTAAAATGTATCTTATTCTTTGTTGTACATAAATAATACGCAACAAAAAAATATATTTAACTCTACAAAGCACAAAAGAGAGCGGCCTTATCGCTTTCTGCAACCTTAATACTTTATTAAACAGTATCTTATTTTATGTAAAAAAAGTAAACAACAAATTACTACATTTTTTATGTTGTTGAACTGTCAAAATTTTGTTTAATATTTCAAGTAATAATTCCTGTACACACATAATTACAATATAACTATATACTATACCTACACTAGATACTAAAATAAAAGACTAACTAACCTACTATACAAATAAATAAAAAATAAACTAAAGGACACTTAGGCGTCGAAGTACTCATCCGCATCGCTGTCATCCGGAAACGTGCCCAGAAGACTGGCAGCATTGCCACGTTGAATGGCAATGCTAATTCTTTGACCAAAGAACGACCCAGCCCTCTGGTCACGTGAAGTATCGACCAGCCGGCGAGAAATTTCCATAAAAAGGAGACGCGCGCTCGGGCCCCATGACCCGAGCGTTTCGACCCCAAACGGCTCAAAGCTGTAGTTGCCCACAAGGTTACAGTATTTGCGCCACTTGAGGGTCTCAGCAGCCGCAGCAGCGGCGCCAGCACAGCCCGCCGTGCTCGGAACATGAGAATACAATACAATTACTACATTAATATAATTATTTATTCTGAAGTTCTTAGCATTTATTACTATAATTTTTAATGTTAAATTAAAAATGATGGTATTACCACATAATTAAACAGCGAATCTTCAGTGAAAGATAGTGTGTAACTGGACCATAAACGCTATTAAAAAGAAAGTTATACCAAAAATAAAGAAGCACGAAATCACAAACTAACCGTGACGTCATAAACAATTTCAGATAACAGAGTTTATCGCTATAAATTTCCAAACGACATTATGGAATAGTACAATCATGCACATCGGTTTCCTGAGGATGCATAGTGGTTTATGACGTCACTACAAAGTTATGGCGGGTGTAGGCGACGTAGAGTGTCGGTCATAAACACACGCTATAAAGCGGGCGTGGTCTGGTAACGACACTACATTACAATGGGTATTTGAGCTTTTATGAAGTTGGAAATTTTAAATAAGTATTATAAAGTTGTTTTCGCTTGTGTGCTTTTATGGGTTTTGAATAAGCTATAGTTGCGTAATTCTTATTGCGGTATGGTAAACATATTTCTTTTAAAGTTTAAGAAACTGTGACTGGTGCTTATTTAGAGGTAACAGGAATTATATTACAAATAGCATAAAGTTTTTTTGTAAGGTTGAAGCCGATTGCCTGGCAGTGTTGGGGAAATAAATTCATTTCCATCAAGAAGTGACACTGGTGCGCGATCCGCTGGGAATCCCGGAGTCCGGAGATTGACATAACCCTTCGCATTTCCTAGAGACAGGTTATCCCTGAGGGTTTTCAGATATTAAAAAAGAAGCAATTCTACTTCAAAATTGCATGAGGTCTTATGGAACGGGCAATAATCCCCAGATAGGAATGAACGTGAATAAGACAGTATAATTATATTGTACAAAAACCCTGATCCGTTCTTTTTCTCGGATCCGTCTAAATGTGAACATTGTCATATGTGAGAACGGGCCCTAAATCTATCTATATAAATAAAACAAAGTCGGGTTAGTTACACCATTTATAACTCAAGAACGGCTAGACCGATTTTTATGATCTTTGATTTGTCTCCGCCCCAAATAGCAGAATAACTATAAAAACAGGGGGACAATTCACGAAATAAAAAAATATGAACATTATTCATTTTCTCATAAATATTCGTTCTTATTGATTCTGAAGCAGTACGAAGTTTGCCGGGTCAGCTAGTATTTACATAATATACAAGTTAAAATAATATTAGTAATATGTACAGTCATCAAAGGAGGAGGAGATAAGTAAACAGGATCATCGGATTTATTTGAAGTTTAGTTAGAAACCGATTGATGTTTTCGAATGAAAATTAATTTGATAAATGAACTGCTCGTATTCTATTAATTAAATTAAATTTTATTCGAAAACATTTATCGGATTCTTATTAAACTTCAACTATATCCGACGACCCTGGTTACTTATCTCCATTGGTGACTGTACATGTATATAAAAAAGGGGAAAGCATCATGCCCATCAAAGAATCAGCATTGCTGTTAACAGGAATGTGGCCAAAGGCTGGCGACATTGCCACGTTGTATGGCGATGCCGATTGCCGACGGAGGGGCCAGTGGCTAAATAATAACAGCCGCACAGGTCGATCGATCAGGTTAAGCTACGCTTGCCGCGGTTGGTCTGTGGATGGGTGATCATCTTTACATACTGAGACCCCTCCGTGCCTCGGAAAGCACGTTAAGCCGTTGGTCCCGGCTGTCATTCGTGGATCTTTGACAGTCGTTACGGGTTGTCAGAAGCCCGAAAGTCTGACAACCAGACTTACCAAGGGGTATCGTATTACCCAGTAACTGGGTTGTGGAGGTCAGATAGGCAGTCGCTCCATGTAAAATACTGGTATTCAGCAGCATCCGGTTAGACTGGAAGCCGACCCCAACCTAGTTGGGAAAAGGCTAGGCAGATGATGATGGCGATGCCGATTCTTTGGTAAAAATAGGCCAGCCCTCTGGTAGTCTGGTCACGTGATGAGTTTAAATTGCTGGAAAATAAATACTTAACCTGAACTCTGAATGAATGATGAACTCTTAGCGTATTATTAAATGGATTGAAATACATGATTTTTGAATTTGAATTATTTTATTGTTTTTCTTCAATACAAAATACAGCAATAAAGAGTCAGATTTACAGTTTTCAATAATGCGCAAGCTGTAAAACTTTGCCTGGCTATAAAAGCATTTTTGTAGAATGTATTGAACCAGGGAACTTACCGTATCGTTGCTCCCATCTACTTAAGATGCAAAACTTTACGCTTAATGGAACAAGTTTTTTATTTTATTTTCTTTATTTGGAATGGACTTGCTCTTGACTCTAGTCTAGGTCAAAGGTGACAGAGACAAAGTCGACGATGGGGCGAGCTTATCCAGAAGAAGCCTGTTCACTATCACTTTGAAGAGATTTGGGTTGTATGCGCTCGGAAAAACAGACGCAGGTAGAGAGTTCCACTCTTTTGCTGTGCGCATTAAAAAGGACATTTGCAAAGTTTTTCATAGTCTGAAAACTAGCCGCTAAACATGGAAAACAATTATCGGTACAAGGTACGGTCAAAAGGGTAATTACTTCCCATTCTTAACCTTGTGTTCACCAACATTTAAATCAACTGATTAAATATTTAATCAGTTCTATATTTAAAATTTCCTTAGGAAATTTGACATAAACCAACTACCTAACCGGTGGTTTGAATATTCGTGAACTCAGGCCTTAGTGTTTGGAGTTTGTAGTTTTAGCTGTTAGAAACCAGTCAAGTGCGGGTCGGACTCGCACACGAAGTTTACAGTACCACCGTACAATATACACTACATATTAAAAAAAAACTGGTTTCTTGTATAGGTCGCCCCTTTCATTTTTAAATTAATTGTATTTTTATTATTTGTTGTTATAGCAGTCAGTAAAATTTCAAGTGTCTACCTATTACAGTTCAACATAGCCCTGTGATAGACAGACGGACGGACAGCTTAGCCTTCGTAATAGGGTCCCGTTGGCACACTTCGGTTACGAAACCCTAAAAACAAAGTTTAACATTTTAAAGACATATGATATGCTTTATGATATAAGCTTTAGTCACTTCAGCGATAATCGGATATTCTTCGCCATGATCCAAAGTGAATTAACACTTAAGTATACCAAGTACAGACATAGTGACGAAATTAGTCTTGCGTGTTGACTTTGTAGTGTTGCTATACTTAGCTTATCGTAGTTCACTTCTAAAATAGGGCTCTCTAAAGGAAAATACTGGCCACAATCATTATGCAAGTACTCGTATATACCGCTGTTCGTCACTGGCCGGGTATACTTGTTCTGGCAAGTTCAATATTTATCTCGCTATCGGTCGTCGGAGCCCCGTTCGGTTGGGCCAGTCGGTTGCAACGCATGCAGATGAGTTTGTGTGACATGGACGTGTAATTACGTTCTCAAAACTGGTCTAATTTCACTAGCAATTCTGCTACGTAATTTTTTTTTTTAAAGACGAGAAAATGTAATAGGGTAGGGTCAGTAGGTAATAAACCAAATGTAATTAACGAGAGCCAAAATGAAACGAATTTTCGTTCTACTAGCAAACTAGATTTTCTTATTTTAGGAGAACTTAGTTTGTGTGAGAGTATAGCGCAATCCACAATATTACATGAAACGAGTGCAATGTACTTACTGAAACGCTGCAACGAGTCACTGTAAGCGGTATAAATTACACCGAGTTACGCTCATCGGGTAGCAACCTAAATTCTTCAAGGATTGTATAGCTCAATAAATCTGCCCAGTCTTTTCCCAACTATGTTGGGGTCGGCGGTCGGATGCTGCTGAATACCAGTACATGGAGCGATTGCCTATCTGACATCCACAACCCAGTTACAGGGTAACTCGATAGCCGTTGGTAACCCTGGTTGTCAGACTTTTGGGTTTCTGACTACCCGTAACGACTGTCAAAGATCTACGAACGTCAGCCGGGACCAACTACTTAACGTGCTTTCCGAGGCACTGAGGGGTGTAGATATGAAATGGATGGTCACCAATCCACGAACCGACCGCGGCAAGCGTAGCTTACCATCGATCGACCCATGCGGCTGTTATTATTTAGCCACAAGCCCCTCCCAAAGATTGTATAGCTATGACTTGTATTTATTCTATCCATACAAAGCCGAATCAAACCAATACTTTCCTCATTTCGAACTTATTATCGATATCTATACGATAGGTCTAATCGCAGGTGTGATCCGGAAAATTAGGAAGATAACGAGTATCCGATATTGGGCACAAACCCCGGACACAAATAGTATGTTAGAACCAAACAATAGCAAAGAGAAATAGGTAAACAGTGGCGTATCGACGAGTCTTTGTTCAACGTAATTTTTGCGAAGAACCACTGGACAAAAGACCTTTTGTACTCTGTGTAATGGATACCTGAAAAAAGCTAATTGGCGACCGCCTACTTTTGTCATGAAAGACTCATAAATAATGTCGAAGAGACAACCTCAAAACTATGAATAGCGATCGGGAAGTTGCGCTGGCTTCTGATGACAAGCAATCTTGATCCTAGCCTTTTGTTAAAAAGTTTTCTTTATTGGTTGGCGAATAAAATGTCTATATTTCGTTGTATTTTCCTGTTATTGCAGAAGTTTGAAGGCGTATTAATGGTAAACTCGTAGTTGGGTACAGAGAGAAGGTCTGTGTTCCAGCAGTGGGAACATTATATACTAATTATATACTAATTATATACTAATTATATACTAATTATGTGGTTAGGTACAGATTAAGTGGACCCATTCAATGGAAGATTTTGTGATTATGTTTTCTCGGTCAAACAAAATTTGTCATAGGCAATATTCTAATATAGATTAACTCTTGCACTCACACTTGATTCAAGAATCAAGTGTTTATCCTAAGCTCAAAAGACAATCATTATCAATGTCGTCAAACGGCCAAAATTGAAATTTAAACTTGCTAATCGCGTCAATAGGCCTAACTAATACAGTCTGTGCGGTTGTACTAAGGGCCAGAGGGATGAACCTTTTTCCTTTGTGAACTTTAACTAAGTTAATCGGGCAAGTTACGTCGTTAGCGGTAAAGGAAAAATTCATCACGTTTCGCAGGCGACTTGAGCGTGTTACAAAATTTTACACCTTATAAAATTTAATCCGGTTGCCTTTCCGGACGTTTTTCATTTTTATGCATTCGATTTTGAACACGGCTGTCGATATAAATGTTAGCGTAACAGCGTTGACGATTTATAATTGGAATGTGATTCCATATTTTTGGATAAAGCTTTCATACTGACGAAAATGGTTTGAAATTCAAATGTTTGCAAAAAAGTAACATTTTTGCGTTTTTGAAAGCTATTAAGCTAAATTTGAGCTTTTTGTGCTAGGGATCTTCTTGGTGAATATGAATGTGAATAAATGTTTGATCAGTAAAATTTAGGTTCATTCAACTTATAATTTATAGATCCCATAAACAGCAAATTTACAATACGTTTCGCGTTTTCCTCTTATGAATTTATTTTAATTTCATGAAACGTTATTATTTATTTACTTAGTTACAATTTTCTAAAATAGCTTCTTGAAGCAACCTGTACTTAAAAAATTGTAGCACAGGGTTCATTTGCCGGGTCTCGGATCACAACATCGCATCAATGAATTTAAAACGAATAACGTGCAAAGAGTAATCCAATTGAAGGAAAGAGAGGAGAGAGCCCTGTGGCGCGACAGATGCGGTAGTTTTCAAATTATGAATTATTTTACGTTGTTATAATTTTTATGATTACTGTTATGTAGTGCTATTCTGTAAAAAATCTCACCGTGAAAACTAACGTGAAGTGAGCTGTCATTCCACCTGATGCTAGGGATTGACACTATTGACAGCTCACTTTAAGCTCGTTTCACCTGTTTTCACAGTGAGTTTTTTTACAGAATAGCACTACTGGTCATCACCAGTGTGTTAAATTAATGTCGCCATTGTAGCGGCACGTTGTATATGTGCGATAAAGTCATTTCATGACTATCAATGTAGGTATTGACCGATAATGCAATGACCCCAACATAATCTAAAACAGGTTTCTAGATAACTTTTCTAGTTATCCGTGGCATAAACTGACTTGAAAACATCACCTTAAACCAACAACATGCATACATCACAGTCATAATCGTTCTCCTGCCCAATTTATTTAGGGGCGGCGCAATATGTCTTATCCTTTCATACATCTCTACTAGCTTCTGCCCGCAACTTCGTCCGCGTGAAATTTTACCCTCCCCCCATTCACCCTCTTAGGGGTGGAATTTCGAAAAACCTTTTCTTAGTGGATACCTACTCTTCACAAAGAACACATCTTCCAAATTTCATGTCTCTAGGAACAGCGGCTTAGGCTGTGCGTTGATATATCAGTCAGTAAGGACTTTGAATTTTATGTAATATATGTGAGTGGTTGACCAAAAAGGGACCTGGAGGGATTGGAAACCGTTATTTATTTATTTTTTAATTTTTTAATCGGTGGTCTTTTAGCTTTGTTTTGGTCTAACTAGAATATTTTTAGGTGCCGTAGTGTTTTTTTTATTATTTTTTTGTGAGCCGAGGCAGTTTTGGAAAAATTACACCTTACACTAGTTTTTGTGATGTCAGACGCACATAAAGACAAGAAACTGACACTAAATAAGTCGCCAATAACGTAGTAACCGCAAACACGTGTTGACACTCACTAACGAAGTCGCATACTGACATAAAACATGCCGCAACTTGTTTCTACACGAAATTTCAAACGCGATTTACTCGAAATCAATTATTTTCCCTTGAGGTCCCTTTTTGGTCAACCACTCACATATAGATAGATTTAGCCGTCATCTCGGTAGTCACCCCTTGTCTAACCATATCATCATTCACACAGTCCATCCATCGTTTGTTTGGTCTTCCCCTACTGTGATACCCATCGATATTCATACGCAAAATTTTCCTCACGACTTTTTTCTCATTCCTCCGTATCACATGCCCATATTCACACAACTTTTCAGTAACCGGTGCCACTTTCAGTCTTCCTCTTTTGTACTCATTTCTTATTTTCCATTTGTCTAACACCACACATCACAGTATAATTAAAATAAACAAACAACACGGGATAGTGTTCGCACGAACCACAGTACACCAATGTCTCACCGGTGCATAGATCATTTCTTCAGTTATCTGTGGAACGACGTTGATTGATGACGCCCTAAACAAGCGCCAAACTCTACGAAATACACCGTCTCCGTACATACTTGCTGAATGAACATCTTTTTGAAAGTCTTTGGGCAAGTAAAATTAATCATGCTAGTGTTTTTGATCGAATTAAGTACTTTGCTGTCATCTAAAACGGGTAATGATTATATTTAATTATAAATGAACTTAAAACTTAATTTTCATTTTAATAAAGTTTACTAAAGCTTCATCGTATACATAGCCCAAATTGGCCATACTATTAACCAGAGGGGCAATTCTCGTAATTTTAAGAACGTTCACAGTCTGATCTCAGTCTCAATCTATCAAGAATATTCCCAACATTTTTGACAAGTTTTTAACATTTGTTTGTCGTCGAGATGAGACCGACTACTTATTAGATTTCGAGAATTGGCCTTCTGATCTGTACTGATTGTTTTTTATTCTCTTGTACAAGATTGCGTACAACAAAGGATGTTGTCGTGGTATGTTATTACAGATAAGGTACACGAATATATTTATATATAAGTTTATAATATATTAATATTAATGTTTTTCATTCTTCAAACATAACCTAGTTCTTACTTACATACCCTAATTAATTATGAGAAAGTGTTTGTTCCGACTACGTAGTTATATGTATATTTTGTATACAATGTACAAGCTCCGTGGTAGTCTATGTAGGTATACTAATATTTTGTTCCTTTTACAATGATTAAACAAAGTAGAACTCACGTTTGATCAATTTAAAAACCTTTTACTGAAAAATAGAATCAAATAATTAGGGCCAAATACTAATATAGTTAGGTACATAAGAAAACCATGTTTAATATGATATAATGGCTGAAAATGTTACGTAAACATTGCCTCCTTGAAATTAACGTATAGACTATGTAATTACTTATAAACTAAGCCTGCGCACATCTAATTAAAAATCTTAATTACTTGTACCCTAAAAAACATTACATTTTTCGTACACAATTATCTTTAGTTTTACAAAATTCTGTTAAAACAATAGCAATAAAAAATGGCTGTGAAAAGAGTACCTTTAGGTAATTACTAAGCTACCCCTTAAGAGGAAATGCGGTCGCAAAGACTTTTGAAAAATCCTAAGTAAAAAGTCGTAATTCGAGGTTTGGCTCTCGCCTATTTCCTCCTCCAATATTGGATCAATTTAAAAGATATTTCATCAACTGAATAAGGGGGATACATAATTATCTACTATGTCCCTATGTTTTTATTTTAGCCAACCCTAACTTAGTTGGGAAAAGACTAGGCAGATGATGACGCAGTAAAATTAATATTAGGTGCTAGAATAACAGGTGCTCAAGATATAAATATCACTCAGATGTACTAGTTAGATAATTCTAGCGAATTATATAAAACGGGAATAAATAGCCATGTACTTTAAAATATGTTTATTGGGTTGTGAATAAGTTGTTCATGAGAAATATCAATAATTTTCAGGTGTTTATGAAATATTAACATTTTTTTTTAGATAAATCATAAAATAATTATGTTTAAATATGAAACAGTAATAAGAAAAATGGGGAGGAAAATGTCAATATTCCCTATAAAAATTAAGCAAATTAAATAGGATAATCAATTTCTATTGTACCACAAAAATAATCAAATATTAATTTGAGCTAAACAATGCTATCAAAATTCATGAACTAAAGCAATGGAAAAACTATCTTGCTTGCATAAATAAAACTTGCAACTGTACATTGAACATTAGAACTGAATAGTTTTTTTTTTCCATAAAGGTTTTCTCGCCGGAGAAACTCAATTGTCTGGGTAATGTTCCAGCTGAGTGTTGATTAGGAATGGCAACACTGCTATAGTTTTCATTTATTTTTCTCTCGCTAGTGCCTAATGCACGACCGCGTTGCAGCAGGCACGAGGTAAACGGCCATTTAAATTCATTTATTCGTATAGAGTCGGTGCACGGTGGAGGTCTTACGCATGTTCATGGACTTCAGTTAAATACGAATATGTTGACATGCAAATATTGAAAAAGTACCTTAGTACCTAGGTGTTATGATTTTTTTTTTAGTTTGGTTGTAAAGAACACAGTTTGAATAAACAGTATACAGCGTGTATCAGAAAGGTGTAGTCAAATTTAAGGGTCTGGTACAGATAATCAAACTGAAGAACTTTCGCCATGGGACCAACATTGTAATTGAGAAAAAATAACCATCCGTCCCATACGTTTGGGTCAAGTAGGTATTGAAGTTTTGTATGGTTGTAAGTTTTTACAATGTTGGTCCCATGGCGGAAGTTGTTCAGTTTGATGGTCTGTACCACGCTATTAAATTTGACAACTTCTTTCTGATATATGCTGTATAATGTATCAAAAGATTGAACTCCGCACGTCTGATATCATTACGAACATGTATTTCATATTTGTCTTTTATTTTAAAAACATGTTGGAAAACATGCACTTATTAGTTTTCTACACTTTAATGTACTGTACAAAGTGCTTACGTATTAATGTCGAATTTAAAGCCAGTAAGCACTTTCTATTGAACTGGTGTGAATACAAATAGAATAGAAAATTATCTTGTGTCACTCCTACCATTAATTATCTTTTTGTAAAATGACGTTCATTAAATGTTAAAATTTAGTTTCATACTAAAATATAATTGCTTGGATCAAATTAATGAGACGTTTAGTTAATTAACCAATGCAATTAGAAATAAGCTGGACATATCAATCATACTGTTAAGACAAGAACAATATGAATAATTATGATAATATTATATTTTTTGTATTTATTTAATATATCAAGTAATAATTCCTGTACACACATAATTACAATATAACTATATACTATAGGTACACTAGATACTAAAATAAAAGACTAACTAACCTACTATACAAATAAATAAAAAATTAAAAAAAAACCAAAGGACACTTAGGCGTCGAAGTACTCATCCGCATCGCTGTCATCCGGAAACGTGCCCAGAAGACTGGCTATTATAATTGTGTTTATCCCGCGACATATTTCAACTTGAATTATTCTAGTACCTACTTATGCGATTCTGTAACCATCTCGCCGTGAAAACTTAGGCGAAGTGAGCGTGGAGTGAGCTGTCAGTGTCATTCCACCTGATACTAGGGATTGACCAGCATACATTTACAATCATAATCGAGATTTTAATAATATTTTTTATGTTAATTCTATTTTTTTCCTAGACTGACTAGTCAATATAGCCTGAGGCGTGAGCGCGTCACGCACTAACAGTAAATAAAATCTGTGGTGTCTGGGAGAAACCTGTTAAGTCCAAAAACGTATTTTTTCAGTATAAGACTTTTAAGGTTCAAGTTTAATTTATAAATCAGTTAGGTAAAGTAGAAAAAGCCAACCACCGCTACGATTCTCCCACTCTTATGATAGTTACACTTATCAGCAATAGACCAAAATAAAATATGATTTTTTTTAATAACAACATAGTAGCAAACTAAAAAATTACGAAAATGGATTCACGTTAGACTAATGAAAATACGCATCGACATTGTTTGTTAGTTTGAGCGATGGTAGATCGAGTCTAGTAAAGACTAACAACGCTAATCTATTCAATTAGAAGAGATAGCCTAGTGTGTCAAGTCACCGAGTGCTAACGGTGTGCCTTGCTGACGCGTGACGGACCATGGTTAGACTTTAACCCCACGTAGTTTGTGTGGCGTGATCACTTCACTAGAACTAGTTACTAGTTAGACTGGAAGCCGACCCCAACATTGTTGGGACGCCTTACAAGTTAAATAAGTAAGAACAAATCTCCAATGTGATAATGACACAGTGACTAACGCGCAAGCGCGGCGTGATCTTATCACTTCACCCGATTCACGCCATTAAATGTCATGGGTCGCGTGAAGTGATCACTTCACGCGACCCATGACATTTCATGGCGTGAATCGGGTGAAGTGATCACTTCACGCGACCCATGACATTTAATGGCGTGAATCGGGCGAAGTGATAAGATCACGCCGCGCTTGCGCGTTAGTCACTGTCATTATCACATTGGAGATTTGTTCTTACTTATTTAACTTGTAAGGCGTCCCAACAATGTTGGGGTCGGCTTCCAGTCTAACCGGATGCAGCTGAATACCAGTATTTTACATTGAGCGACTGCCTATCTGACCTCCACAACCCAGTTACAGGGTAATACGATACCCCTTGGTAAGACTGGTTGTCAGACTTTCGGGCTTCTGACTACCCGTAACGACTGTCAAAGATCCACGAATGACAGCCGGGACCAACGGCTTAAGGTGCTTTCCGAGGCACGGAGGGGTCTCAGTATGTAAAGATGGTCACCCATCCTCAGACTAACCGCGGCAAGCGTAGCTTAACCTGATTGATCGATCTGTGCGGCTGTTATTATTTAGCCACAGACCCCTCTACGCGTGCAAATATATTATTGTAAATAGATACCTACTTAGGTAACTCGCCGATGCCACTATTAAAAGAACATTAATCAAATAATATTACAAAATTCAACGGTTCAATCGACAGTCGCTCAGCTCGCAATCAGTGTCTCCCGTAAAAATAACTAAGACCCGTATTTTTTATGCTAGTAACCCTTAAATGAAGAAGTGGTTGGTGGCAACCCTACGCCGAAGTGATGTTGCTATGGGTTACGAGATTCTTGGAAGTGAACTCGTAATTCACTTCCAAGAACTACTACATTCCGAATTGCACTGTAATCGTTTACAGCTTGCTTACACTTTGACCCCAATTATTCCGTTCTGTATGGTATAAATTACCTATTATTCCCCGCATAATCTTACCACGCCGTACGGTTGTCAAACGTGGTATTTTGACAGTTCAAACCGGTTTCGTTCATTAAATTGTGTCATAGAGAATACGTAATAGCAGATATGTCGTGATTACATAGGTAAGGAATTGATGTGGTTTCGAAGTGAAGAATCATTAAGTGGGTCATATTGAATTAGGGCCCTTTTTCCGAATTAGCGTGAGCGCGATAACGATGTCCCGTAAGTCGACATAGATGACGTCATGATGGCATGCGCTATCTTCCGATAACGGCGACCATGCCCTAAATTAATAATTATCACCGCGGGCGCTGTCACAAATGAATGACAGCCTGTTGTGCTGTTTTGTTTTGATTCGCATCATAATATATTGCCTTTAAACTAACGTGGCATTTTTGAAATTGTGCTTCCGCCAGTAGGTACAGTCGCCACCTTAACAAAGAAGAAGAAATTCGTGGTGTATATGTTATGGGCCAAGTGATTAATGCGGGCAGTATTCATAATGCCCGGGCAGTATGAATAATGCCCAGCCATATCGGGCCAAGTGATTAATTACAATCTAAACTCACCTATTTATCACATTGCCCGGGCATTATGAATATGGCTACATGATGATCGGGCAATGTGATTAATAGGTAAATTTTTACGTGGTGCGCTGCGGTGCGGGGCCGGAAATGATTACTAAGACTCTTTTAACTTTAGAGTAAATTTTAAGTTGAATAATCGGAGATGTGATTTCCATTTACTTCCATTTAGATTGTTAGTTTTATAATTTAACTTACTCACGCCGAGAAGTATTATATTCTCATTCTTCGCTGCAGCTTGGCAGCGCGCTTACTCGTAATATCTACCTACATGTGAGTGAAAGCGAGTGCGAAATACTTCCAAACTGCATTGAAACTACTATAGACTATAGTTTCTAAATGTAGCTCTTCGTATATTGATCAAAGTAAAACCGAAGTCTGATTATTTAAATTTTAAAAACAAATACGGAAAAGTTGTGTGGAAATCGGTTGTCATGGTATGGGCATGTGATGCGGAGGAATGAGGAAAATGTCGTGAGGAGAGTTTTGAGTATGAATGTCGATGGCTATAAGCGTAGGGGAAGACCAAAAAAACGATGGATCGAATGTGTGAATGATGATATGATTAGAAAGGGGGTGACTACCGAGATGACGTCTAAGAGAGAAGTATGGAAGAAAAAGATATGTTGCGCCGACCCCAAATAAATTGGGATAAGGGCAGGAGAATGATGAAATACTAAACTATAAAACATGTTTTTATTATTACTCTACCCGATAATTGATTTCATTACTTGTAATGCTCGGTCTATCTAACTAAGTATTCATTTGAAAGTATTAAACATGCTTCACATCACTCTGCCCAATAGGCACTGGGCATTATTCATAATGCCCGGGCAATGTGATAAATTGATTGGTTATAATCATATTGCCCGCTCTTATTGGGCATTATTTATATTGCCCGGGCATTATGAATACTGCCCGATTAATCACTTGGCCCATAACATATACACAAATAAATACTATAATCCAACCATCCAACCATTAGTACCTATTCAAGTGAATATAGTTTAGCTGCCATAATAGTGATTTATCTAAATCGGAACGCTAATTACTTATGTGAGCGCTGTGCCGAGCCATAACTCCCGCCGCGCATGCGCGTTAGGTATCAAACAAATTTTTTTTAATATCCAAGTGAGCGCTGTGGGTGATGATGGCTTAATTCGGAACAAGCCATAATTCACGCGCATGCGCGGCGTGAGACTCACGCCGTGAGTCACGCCGCGCATGCGCGTTAGACGCAAATCATCTAACAGGTCGAGGCTAAAAAACATAAAATTTGGGGAGTTGGGGACTTTGAACATTCAAACTCCACCACATGGGGAGTGAATAATACATCATTTAATTATTTGACGAATTCATCCATTGTCCAAGTTAAATAAGTAGTGGTAATGAATTTTTTTGATATCTAATGTCGAAGTTTCGCGCCAATCGTGCGTGTTTACATTTTTACTTTTCACAAATTTCACACACACACATGTAGATAAGATTTAAAACGAGACAAATATTATTGAAAATATTATGAACGACACGAAAATGCCCAAATCTTAACGTAATATTAAAACACAGGTCCAATAACACTTATTATTCATTACCACTACTCAATTTGTGTTCAAAATCGCCGTCCATTATTGTTTTTTTTTATCGTAATGATGTGCGAAAGCGACAATGCTAAACGATTTTTTTTTTATTTCGATTGACTCGGGTAATTAATATGTCGAATATCGGAAATCGATACTCGGAAATTGAAATAAAATTATTTTAAACATTAAAAACAATAAGCATTATTAATAATAATGACTTATGCTTTTTAATGTAATTTTAATAGTTTTTTGGACATTATATTGAAACTGAGTCAATACCTGAGGACCTTTGACCATAGTCATTTATTGAACTTCGCGCCGAATTGTTTCTATATTTGAATATTTATCTTCGGAATGCGCTCGCCGCTTAATTTTTTTTTATTTATTGTACAATTATTTATTTTTGATACTTTCTAATAGTTTGCTACAGAATGCCCAGTATACATTTTTTTAGGTAGGCTTAGCAAAAGATACGGAATGATGATTATTAATTGTATAAATTGGGTATTCCGCAATCACTTTACATTTCAATATGTTTTGTTAGTTGTATGAGCTTGTTAGTTTTTGTTTCTATTAGTTTACTTGAGTAATAAATTGTTTTTTTTTTTTTTTTTGTGGTAGGTTACCAAAGAAATTTAAAAAACTGACCATGTTTATATCGGACCACACACAGTCGGCACATTGAAAGGTTCCGTAGTTGGGTTGAATATTTACGCATGCAAAATGCACATAATTAATTTGATCAACTGCAAATATGTTTGTATTTCATAAACTCGTCATTCATAAGTTCATAACGTACCCATAAATTAAAGTGCCGACCAGAAAAGAAAAGTACTGTTTTTTTAAGGGGGAATAACATCTTGAGCATTTTTTACTATTACAGCGAAAGTCTGCAATTAACCCCTTGGCTGCTATTTGAGATTGAAAATGCCAAAAATCTTATTTTTATAACAACTGTTTTAAGCATAACTTTTAAAAAATACCAACTTTAAATTGAATATAACATCCCGAACATGTTTTGACTACCTATACCTAGCTTTGAAATTATATAAAATTTTCAATAGAATTAACATAAAAAATATGATTAAAATCTCGATTATGATTATAAATGTTTGCTTGGTCAATCCCTAGCATCAGTGGGATGACACTGACAGCTCACTCCACGCAAGTTTTCACGGTGAGATTTTTACAGAATCGACATGCAGGCAAAGCAGTGTGTACCTATAGCAGCTAACATTCACTTCTGGTTTCCTGTCGTTATTTATTGTTTTTGTTACATGTATGCAACAAAATTAGATCATACATAAAGGGATCTTAGGTGTGATCTAGACACCATGTAGATCAGACCTAAGATCCCTCCTTAAATCTCATCCTCATAAAACAAGCTACTATTCTTATTTCTTCTCTGTCCATGCTGTATGATTGTGGACCTCACTTCCGCCTAGCATTCGTGATTTAAAAACTATTTCTCTATTTAAATGTCGATCAAAAGAGCATTACCTTTATAGAGGAAAGGTGCTCTTTTATATAATACTAGCTGCCCGGCGCGACTTCGTTCGCGTGGTGTCCTACTAATACCCCCTACCCTACTCCTACCAATCCTACCCCTGCCCTTCTCCTACCTTACTCCTACCCCTTCCCTACCCCTTACTCCTACCCTACTCCTACCCTACTCCTACCCTACTCCTAACCTACTCCTACCGTACCCCTACCCTACTCCTACCCTACCCCTTCCCTACTCCTACCGTACCCCTACCCTACTCCTACTCTAACCCTTCCCTACTCCTACTGTACCCCTACCCCTACCCTACTCCTACCGTACCCCTACCCTACTCCTACCCTACCCCTTCCCTACTCCTACCGTACCCCTACCCTACTCCTACCCTAACCCTTCCCTACTCCTACTGTACCCCTACCCCTACCCTACTCCTACCGTACCCCTACCCTACTCCTACCCTACCCCTACTCCTACTCTACCCCTACTCCTACCCTACTCCTGCCCTACCCCGAGCCTACTCCTAGCCCTGTCATTTGCGTTTTGTTATTCCAAGTCTGATTCTTTTTTTTTTTTTTTTTTTTTCTGATTTTTTTTAGTATCTTATGTCCGTCTCCTGGCTCTAAGCTACCTCCCTACCAATTTTCACCCATATCTGTTCTGCCGTTCTTGAGTTATAAGTGGTGTAACTAACACGACTTTCTTTTATATATATAGATACTCGTAGATGTTTATATATTTTAACATTATATTTATTTAAGTATACTTATGTTATTTTTTTGCATAATATGTGTAGATATATTTAATACTAGCTGCTGCCCGCGACGTCGTCTGCGTGAAGGCTCTACAGCACCAAAAATACCTAAGATACCAGTGTCGCTATAGCATTATAAGTAAACAACTTTTAAAATAGCATTAAATATAAGTTTTTTTTGCAAGCGAAGCAAGTGAAGAGAGTTATATTGGAATCCTGCTGAGTTCAGTCATAAGATGTGACTGAAGGAAATAGAGAAAATAATGCAGGAATACATTCCAGGACACAAAAGAGTAAAAATACGTACAAAGGTATCATACCTTACAACATTTCCCTATAACGTACGTTGGTAGTTATGCTGCCAGGAGCCAAAATGTAAAGAGAGTCAGGACTGGTGACGTGGGAGCAAGCGACGTACAGTTGCCCGTGTGAGAAGCAACTCGTCCTGAGGTCGACACCCGCTGCCCTCAGTGTCTGCCCCTGCGACTTACTGATGGTCATCGCGAAGCAAACACTCACGGGGAACTGTACGCGCTTGAACTGGAACGGGAAGTTATGAGGTATGAGGGGAATGCGTGGTATAAATACTGCCTCGCCAACGCCACAACTCGTAAGAATTTCCGCCTCAATTTGTGTGTCTGTGGAGCGAGATGACTTTAAGGCGGGTCCCGTTACACAACTTCGGAGGAGATAGGTTCCGAAGAAGCATAATCGGGACACCGACCTTCAGCTTGATGGTATGCGCTGGAAGTCCACTTGCTGACAGGGAGTTCAGAAATTCCACGGGATAATGTGTGACGTCATCTTGCTCGACAACAGTGTTTATCGAGGTGTAGTCTACTTCATTCCCCTCAATTTCCGAGAGAATGCATTCGTTAATTGCTGCAGCCTGATCGTTTTTAAGCGTCAAAATGGCCCGCTCACACACCCAAGAATTTTGCTGGTGCGGTATACGACTGATGTCCCCGTACACACAGCGAATGAGTTCTTCTATGCTGGATACCACTCTACCGAGAGACTCTGGAAGCACCACCTGTCCACCTCTCTCTTCTGGTAGAGTGCCTTCGCCAAGACTTAGAAGGACATCGGAGAATTCTTGAGCACGTGCATTGCCGCCGAGCCGAGCTCTCATATTAAACGGTTGAATGTCGTAATTACAGACACAATTAAAAAGCCATTGTGTCTCGCGTAGATCTACGTTCCGGCATACGATGGGTTAATGGTCAAGCGCAGCGTACGAACTCGTGACCACAACGAAGATCATTTCAACGAAGCATTCACCTCGTCAGCCCTCGATCCCCGCGTCACCACGGAAAGCGTTTGCCGGAAATCGCCACTGAACAGAACTGTGGAACAGAATCGATGGGAATTTTAAAGTCCCGATTTCCACGGTCTTGATGCGGTGATGATTGGGGAGCTGGTAACCCATATTCGATCAGTGGATTGCCGCCGATAGAAATGACCACATCTTGAAGTGAACTGAGACAGGTGTTCAGCGCGCGTTCATCAGTTACTTCGACTTCGTCTCCAGTAGCACGCCTCAAAGCTCGTAGAAAATCTTCAGACAGATGATGGCGATACTTCTCCCACAAAGCTACCGGTTTCGCGACTCCACAAAACACCAAGATGACGGCATGCGGCTGGGACTGTCACTGACGCTCGCCTCCGCGAGGGTTTCATCCCAATTTTGGTCACTGTCGAGAAGGTCACGTGTTACCCAGGCTGCGCGGTAAGTGGGATACTCCACGCCATCAAATGTCCTCAGAAAGGCGAAAGACGTTGGGCCTCGGACAGTGTGAAGTAACAACCACAGAAAATAGCATTCGCCATTATTCGGATGCACGGTATTTAAACCCTACCCAATGCGGTGTCCTTGAAAATTCCTGGAAAACTTTCCACAGCACCTCCTCGTCGACGTCGGTTAAATAAACCCCTTTGCTTGTCGTACGTGTAATATGAAGGCCCCTCGTCATACGTAAGGGATTTGTTTTACATCACATTTAAGTTTATAATTAGGTATACGACATGAAAATATATTAATTACCAAGCAATAATCACACAGATAAATACCGAACAAAAGTATTAACAGTCAATGTTTATTTTGTACTAACAACATGAAATTGATGAAGAAATGATCATCATCAATGAACATAACTTTTTTGTAATACTTAACACCGCATTATTTTAAATTGTCTTCCTCAACTCTGCTCAAGATTTTGAGGGTTTTGTTGGAACTTGAATTTTTCAAAACGAACTATACGATACAACTTTTATGAAGAAAATGCACATTACCATCTATGAATTTTAAGAATAACTAACTACTAACCTCGCCAACATGATAAAATTTAAATTATTAATTTCCAAAAAGTGTTAACATGTAACTTGATTTGATTTTTATGAAATCTCATAGATGGCGCTGCTTCAAATTTTTCTTTATACTACTAACATTCATTAAACTATGTTTCTCTGCCCAAGTTACTTAAATGGCGTAGTTTTCATAGTGTAAAGCTAGATAATAGCATGGCTTACTCAAAAACAACATTTAAATATGCATCGTTAGATTACACGCTGCGCTGTCACAGAATGCGTAAGAAAAATAAAGATTCACAGCTCCTCCCCCGTAGGTGATAGCGTGATAATATGTAGCCTATATGTTGACCCGACCTCTTAGTAATACTCATGCAAAATTTGATGTAAATCCATGCAGCACTTTTTGAGATTAGCCCGGACATACATACAGACAATCAGACAAACAGACAAAAATTCTAAAAATTATATTTTCGGCTTCGAAATCGATTGTAGATCACGCCCCAAGTATTCTTTTAAAAAAATATTCAATGTACAGTTTTGACTTTCCTACGATTTTATTATATGTATAGATGTTAGTTTTGGACTTCACACATTCATATTTTTCTCTTCTTGTTCTCACACACTATTGTCTACATTTCTTTTTTACTTATCCTTTCGAAGGTCTGCTGGAAGAAATTTCTTAAGAAATAAGCAATATCCTTTGTGCTCAAATATATAATTATGTCATATCCCTATGTATTTTATTGTGTGTACATATATAATAAAATGAATAAATAATAATAAATTAAATTTTATTTGATTTTGTATGAGCTTTTCTATATTATCACATTTAATTAATTCTCTTAATTTATTATAACGGACACACACTTCCCTATGTGTTTGTTATTCCAGCGTATGGCAATCGTGGGTTGCAGCTGAAAATCAGCGTCAGGTGGTACGTACACCTTTTGTTGTCATATGACATTATTCTGAGCTGAGGCCCTTTTGGCATTATAATATTTGTTTTCTGTTTTTATAGTTGTTTATGGTGTATTTATTTTGCTGTAATGCCAATAAATGCATTTTTTTTCTTTATTTCCTCCTTTTCTTTTTTATGTCTCGACTCACGGTTAAAAGAACCATAGGCACGCCCGTTAAGTGTAAAGACGGTTCGGTTAATCGTAAACATAAACCAAAGCGCAGATTAACTCGGTAAATTACGTTAAAATATTCATACCTATTTGTCATTTTTCATGAAGAACAACGAGTAGGATGTTATTAATAACGTTAAAAGCCCAGCACGACCGCATATTTTACTTTTAAGTATGCATTAAAATGTAAACAAGAAAATCGCCGCTATCTTGTTTGCAGTTATTTTAATAAACGACGCGTCGAACGCTTCCAGATTTTTATGTGGATTTTTTCACGAGTTAAAGTAGTTGCCTTTTAGCCCGAAGCGGTTATCTGTCGTCGCCAGGACATCGAATTGACATTGTGTTCGTTAATATCGGTATTAGTAATACGATGGCCACAAAAGGTTCCCTTGGGCGACGTTGAGAATGTCGGAAATTAAATAGCTTTCCACCATCAGGGTTCTCGTTCAAATACTTGTGTAACGATAATTCTTATCGTTAGTTTTCTGGAACCCAAAAAATTACTCCCAAAACATATCATAACATCACGCCTGTATTTCCTGAAGGGTTAGGCAGAGATGTACCTAAAGTCCCACAAGCCTGGGCCCGCGTGGAATACGGCTCACTCCCTCTCACAAAGAGGAAGCCTGTGTCCCAGAAGTGGAACGTTATAGGGTGATTATGCTTATGTTGTATTATGTACTTAAAGTACACTCATATTTCGCCAGTTATGGTTAAGAGGACTACATGACCTAAAGCGCGGTCTTTGTCGGTCTGGATAGAAAAGAAAGAGAAGCGCGATGCCACAACGCTGGTAATTTATTGCAAAATATGAAGCAATTATCGATTTACGAAAAATCTAGTCTTTGGACAAAAAAACTAAAACACTATAGTTTTAGTATGTTGCTTGTAGAATAATCTGACAAAAAATCATAATGATTGTATGTATATTAGTATGAATTTTGTTGTAAATAAAAAGTTTTTAGAGGTATCTTCATGATTTTTTTCTATCGTACCAAATAAGTTGTATTATGTTTTCAACACACTATCATCCTAGCATTTATCCTGAAGAATATCATATATTTTTTTGGTTTTTTTTGCTGTAGGCGACCATTTACTTTTATTGTTTCTAAAACTTGCGTTTTTTGCGTTTAGGTCCTGTAAGCCCCTTAAGTCCCATGTAATAGGGGGCGAGCCTATTGCCAACAACCGGGCTCATATTCAGACTCCTGGCTCCCAGAAAATGAGTCAGTGATTAAAAGTATGTCCCCCAAAATCTGTCCTGTTTCATTAGACTAAAAACGACCCACCGATACTTTTTATCATCCTTTGATGTACAGAGGCCAGCACATACAGCTACCCGAAACTGTTAAATTTTCCCAATCAACTTTGAACCTTATGCTTTAGCGATAAAGTTGAAAATCTATTAAAGAAATTTGACAGATTGTAGTAGCTTGATGTGCTGGCGTCTGTAGTCAAATAGATTTATCATTGTTAAGAGCACTTTCGGCTCGGTCTGCCCAATTCTCTTTCTGAATGAAAGAGCATTTTTATGTCATTCATTTCCTCTTCCAAAATAAATAAAAAAAACTTGCTACGTCAATGGAGATTTAGACGTTGAATTCATTTGCGGGCCTCAAAGAAACAAAGCCGACGCTGGTGACGTCATCACATGGCTTTGAGTCTACCGAGCCACCGGCACTGTTTATGTCCGTTTCTGAATTGCATAGCGCGACGTTACCCAAGTTTTTTTTCCCACAAAGCAATCGTGAAATGTTTATTTCGAAAGGTTTTTTTTCTGTTCTGCTGTAACCAAACATTTCAGTGTAAACATACTGGAATGGCATGAGAACGACGCTTTCTTTGTTCCCGTATTTTGCATCAATCTGGGTGATTTGTTGACTGTGTTGATGTGACTTGAAACGTGAAAACGTGGGAAAAAGTCATAGTACAGTCAGGGAAATTAATTGTTAATCAAATTGACACCCTACGTCAATTTGCCATGTTATATGCATTTCATAAAACTGTCAAAGTATGACAATTGTGTTTTGAATATTATGGTCAATTTAAGTTACTTGTCCAAATTATTTCCCTGACTTTATATTTCAAGCGTATAATTTTCTATAACACTTTAATATAAACTGCTTATACTCGTATATACTCTCAGCTCTATCTTTTTAAAACTCGCTGCACATTTTTGCACCGACTCCATTTCCTTAAAGCAGCTCGTTCGCACTGTTCTTATCTCCAACTCGTAGGGTTTACTTATAAGTATATACGTTTATATGGATAGCAACAAAAAGAGGCTTTGCCCCGTTACTTGGGGCATTAACTTGGTAATCTTTATTAACGAAGGGGACCGCGCAGTCGTTCTATGGGCTTTTAATACATGCTCGTTTACCGCAAAACTTTATATCTACCTACAGTTGTGTCGAAAAGGGTCTTGCGCAATAAGCTTTTTTGCTGAAGATACCGGTGGTTTTTTTTAGAAGGTAGAAGGGATTGTAAAGTGGAATAAGTATAGCGTGTAAACAGATAGGTAATTTAATTTAAAGGGACTTAATTTTTAAGAGGAAAAGCGGTCAGAGAGACTTTTGAAAAAGCCAAACCCGCTTACTAATAAACGTTGTATAGTTTTTGTTTAGTTACACAACGCTTTGTCTTCTTCTTTCGAAAGTCAAATTACTGACGACTGAAAGAGAGAAATCGGTGTGTAACTATTTATCTGATATAATACGTTTATTAGTAAGGGGGTTAGTAAAAAGTCACAATTCTAGGTTTGGCTCTCGCCTATTTCCTCCTCCAATATCGGACCAATTTAAGAGATATTTCATAAAGTGAATAAGAAGGATATACTGTGTCCCTATGTTTTTATTTTTTCATTAATAGTTGTTGTTTGTACACTAGGCCTGTGTTGACAGCGGTTTAAATCGGCAATTTTGAGAATTTTTTTAGGGTTTTAGTGCTTCTAAAAATAATGTATCATCAAAAAGGAAAACAGGGATATACATGTTGTTAATACTTATTATTCTGTATAAAGTCATTGCTTTATGGTCATTAACCAGAAAGAAAACAGGCGAGAGCGTTTCTATGGAGATAAGACTACCCGCATTTCCTCTTAACACACTTGATGCCACAAAACCTAAACGAACCTCAAAAAAAAAACAGCCAACTGCAGGGCAAAGGTCTCCTCTCATACAGAGAAGGCATAAACATTGATCTCTACACTTTCTCAGGACTTACTCATCATCATCTGCCTAGCTTTTTCCCAACTATGTTGGGGTCGGCTTCCAGTCTAACCGGATGCAGCTGAATACCAGTGTTTTATATGGAGCAACTGCCTATCTGACCTCAACAACCCAGTTACTGGGTAATGCGATTAATACGACACCCCTTGGCTTGACTGGTAGACTTTCGGGCTTCTGACTACTCGTAACGACTGTCAAAGATCCTCGAATGACACCCGAGACCAACGGCTTCACGTGCTTTCCGAGGCACGGAGAGGTCTCGGTATGTAAAGATGGTCACCCATCCACAGACCAACCGCGGCAAGCGTAGCTTAACCTGATCGATCGACCTGTGTAGCTGTTATTATTTAGCCACGGGCCCCTCTTTATTTTTTATTGCGACGCTTACTATCAGGGTAAAATTATGGCAAAAACAAATAACTAGTTTAGAAAAAACAAAACAAGAAATAATAATATTTTTATCACCCCACGCTTACAAAGTTAACCGACAAGAGAAAACATGACTGAAACGTTATCGGGGTTAAAAGCAGGTGTCTTCAACCCCGACCCCAGATATTACCGCCTTTCGTTCACTCCAGCATATTATATCCAAGCTCCACATTACGTGCCTAACACAATGTAAGATATGGAATATCCTAGAAAGGGATACGATATAGCAAACGTTACATAGAACTAACGTTAGAAGCACGTAAAAGGTTGACAACATCCGAGTTTAAATATCATTAGCCCCGTGAACTTGAAACTTTATATTTTCAAAGTTCAAAGTTCAAAAGGCTTTATGGGTCTTCATATTAATGCTTATAAGTCTACAGTTTTGTATTACATCTATTTCAAAAGGAAAAGGTGAATTTTCTCAGTTGAAAATAACTGGTAGATATTTCAACGTAAATTCCGAAATAAATTACTTAACCTGCATAACATAGAAGAATACCTTAGCTCAGAAGAATATTTCAACTCAATATTTCCGTTTCCTAGTCTACGAATCTTCCCCGCGATGTTGCTGGAACGATAATATAATTCATTGGAACTTTCTTGATTCTTTCTAATTACGTCCATCTTCCTTCAAACAAGATACAAGGGAAAAAAGATTTTATTACAACAGCTTCATAAACACTGATTAAATAAGAACATGATCTTGATCCGATGAAAGAGATTGGTCTATAAAAAATGGAGTCAGTAGTGTAATTTATTAGGAAAATGCTACTATCCGCTCATTTTGGCTTCGATACCAGACAATGTTTTGGATGTAATCCAACTAATGTTTGTTCCGTTGTTTCCACTCCGATACGCCGAGTTATTGTGGACAACATCATTATAAAACTGTTATTATTTAGTAGCAGTCGTAATATTTTATTTATATGTGATTAGGGGAATGATAATAAAAACATATCTGAATAAATCAAATTAATTTTCGTCGTTACTAGGCTTCCGAACTCCCTTATCAAATAGCAGATACTTTTAGTTCCATTACGAACTCATTTGATTGGCCTTTTCATGCTCCAATTCAAGCAATGAGGTTCCACTTCTTCAACTAATGATCTAATTATAAACTCTAGTGTGTCTTAGTCCTAACGTTACAGCTAAACTTGGCTTAAAGCGGATCCGATGCACTTTGTCTTAATACACCGCAAGGGGAAGCCCTGGCTACATCCGAGGTCACAGGTGGCAGAGACGGGGAAGTCTTGAGCATAGGATAACTGTGAATTAAGGGAGCCTAAATAAACAGGTCAGTTGTAGGTCGTAGATACAAGGTAAAGTGTGTTTAAAAATCGCAGGGGAATACTATTAATGAGATGATTCATTCACGAGCACTGCAAAGGACGAAAAATAAAAAAGGATGATTATAAAAGTATTGCTTGCTGAGTTTTAGTTAGTGAATAAAACTACACATAATGTTATTCTATTAACTTATACCTAAACAAAAATTGTATTACCCTGCCAAAATCTTGCATGAAATCACATCACACGCTCATCGTACAATAGAAGCGAATATTATCAGATTTAAAACACGTTTACATCGCACTCTCTCAGGCGTAACACGTTTAGAATACAGGAAATTGTCGACCTCGGAAGTCAATGTACGTAAGTGGAAGACATAAAATCTTCGCCATGAGCCGTAAAGAGGCAATTTCTTGTCTACGAGAGAGCATCGACGCTATATGGTTCTATAGTCGGACGTGTTCGGAATCACTTGCACAAGTAGGTCCTGATATCGGAAAAAATGTCTTTAATGATCGAATATTTGGTAGGTACTTACCTCAGAAAATCGACGATGATATTATTGTTGAACGAGGTTTTAAGGATCAATAGACTGCCACGCCTCTAGAATTAAGGGAACTTTATTAGACAACGAAGTTTATTGATATACGTATCGTAATTGTATTGAATTATGTGGTGAGTTTGGTTACTGTTAATAACAAGATAAAAGGTAAAGTTTTTGGAGAACATTGTCGACGAACTTTACCGTTAACTTCATGTAGAAAAGAAGACAAGTTAGGTACCTCCCGTTCGTAATCCTGCACGATACGAACTTCATCAGAAAACATAATTTTAATCTATATATTTAATAGCTTAACACATATTCATTTTCAGGTAAAGCTAACATTGACAGTTAATCTCCATTTAAACAAATCAAAGTGTCACATATTCTACCCTCATCACTACATTTATGATTGCCGCAATTGGATCAATTTCAGGGTGTTAACATAAAAAAATAACAGAATTTGTCAAACAAACTGAATAGGTTTTTAAAATTGGCATGACATGAACTAACCTTGATAATAAGGCACTAACCACGCGCGGGGTGATGGTGCCAAAAATTCAACACAAACTTTTTGGTATTGTTACCAAATATTCAACAAATTAGGTATAATGTTCTTAAATACTCAAACGAAAAAGAAAAGGTCCCACGGCTAGAATGTATATTATTAGGTATTAATTATTTTAATTGTGTATGTTTAAAATACGTTATGTAGCGTGGTTTCTTAAGTGTGATAACATAACCGCCACACTGTATAGTTAGGAATCAATCTAAGGCATTATAAAACCCAGCACGTTCAATATTTATACAAGCAAACATAAACCGTTATAAAATAACCCGCTTCATACTTCGTTCAAAGCAGACCAAGAAAATTCGAGGAAAATGGATATCTTACAAGAATCTATTTTGTGAATAAATGTTATGTGAACGAATGCATCTCTCCTCCAAACATACGTGAGCTGAATGTCTGACTAAACTTGACTGGTCCTCATTGGTCAACGTTCATATGACAAAGCTAGCAAAGAAAATATTTTCTATAAAAATATCAAGGAACGGTTTAAATTATATAGATCTTCAGATAGAGGGAATAATGTTCCAGAATTTATGAGAGCTTGGAATTTAAAATGTATTTGGAGGTAACACACTAAAACTTTAGTACCATTTCAGTGGTTTCATTCAAAGTGTAAACTAAATAACTAACACTCTTCACGTGGCCAGAAGGCTGGCCTATTTTTAGCCCAAAGAATTAACATTGCCATACAACGTGGTAATGCTGCCAGCCTTTTGAGCACTTAGCCCAATGGCAACGATACGGACGAATTTTTTGATGCCCAATGAGCTCTTGGCTTTTCCTTTTATTTTTTATTATATACCTGTTCATAATTAAAAGAGTTGAAATAATAATTGTAGGTAAATTATTACAAGATTATTTTATGTTAGATATTTTTTATTTTGCAACCTGGAGCAACCCGTAGTCTGGATTTGTGACCGGTTGATGGCAATAGGCTCGTCCCCTATTACATGGGACTTGAAACATAAGTTGCGAAATGTGGGTGTACTATAGATACCTTTCGGGCAACCCTTCTGGAAATACTGGCTTTATGATTGTTGTGTTGTGTTTTTATTTTGCCTTGATTATTTTTTCAAAATACTTCTTATAAGTAATGCGTATTCACAAGCAATTAGATTAAGACAATCCCATCTAGTTACAGCTATTAACTTTTTCAACCAAACCGTAAATGAAAACCTCACTCTACGAATTGCCTTGTCCCACAAACGCAACTGAACTTCCCACAAAATATATTAGCTAAACAACTGGCATGTCAAGTCGTAAATCATCTGAAAGGCCTTTCACGTGGATCCAAATTTTTTATACGCGTATAATAAAACGCATGCGTCACCGTACGAATTGCTAGTCTCACCAAACCGAAACCAGAGCTATGGGAACCGATCCGTGGTACGTGTCGTGATACTAGATCACGTATCTCACATTACTGCTCTCAATGACTCTGGAGTTACGAGTCTTTTCAGCCGACGTTAAAAACGGTGGCACCCTCAGCTATTCTTTCGCCATTATTCACAGGCCCACAATCCGTTGAGTGTTGAGGACCCTTTTAATGCGACCGTTAAGTGCGTAACTACTCGTGTCGTTGTACTGCGGAATATCGTGGCTTCAATTGTAAGCTCGGTGTAGAGATGAGGTATGACATTATGTAGGGTACCTGTTCTTATAACTTTAATATGAATGCTTTAGTTTTAAGCTGAAATTAATTATGAATACTCTATTAATTCATCTTTAATTTCAATTTAAATATAAAGCATTCAATATAATAAATATAAATATCCACCATCCTGCACTGGGCCCGCGTGGTGGACTATGACCCACTGTCTGTCATACACACACAGACATGAAGCCTTTGTCCCAGCAGTGTAAACTGTATAGGCTGATTATACCGCTGTACTCAATTCAAGTCATATTTTTGGCCTTATTACTCTTTAAAAAAAAAATGGTTTTCAATTGAAAACCATTATTTTTTACCATTATTAGTATGAATATTAGATAAGTGCTCAATAAGTTCAAAAATAATAGAAATATCGAGCATAATAATAATTCTAAGTAATACTTGTCCACGTTCAATATAAATGCCAAACATATATAATAAGCAATGTTAGCAGAACTTCAGTTGACAATTGAATACGTCTATTTTCTCAACAAGCAATCTAGCTTAATTCGAACGTCAAGATTCAGAGAATTAAAAATGTATTTTGATTTTACTAACGACGCCCTCAAAAGATAGACCTATAATTATTATTATTTTCGTCGGGCATAATAGCTGGCCTGTAAAATATTCGTGGAAATTATTCGGTTTTCAGTTGGCGAGTCATTAGCAAACATTTGTCATTTGCAAACTCAGCTTGACGTTTATCTCTCTACAATTGATGAACGGATGTTAGGGCATGTAATCAATTGTCCCCGGAGGATGATTGTGACAAAATTTCCACGAAATTTATATCAGTGAGTATTAATTTGTTTGATGTGGATAAAACACTTAAAACAGGAGATGACAAGTGGTGTGATGATACCTATGTTTTGGTTTGCATTGTTTGGACATTAATCAAACATTACCAGTCGACAGAGATGTTAAGGAATTTTTCGACGCCATATGTAAGCTTTTCAACAGTTCTATTTAGGTTAGGATATTATGTTTTTATTTGTTTTTATCTGAGGAATGAATATGGCGGTTTGAGATATTTTCTATACAAAAGCTCCACCAAAAACCACAATTTCCAACCAAAAAATTGGCCCTTAATTAATATAATAAGTTATATCAAATACTGATATTAGCTATTTAATTACCTAGTTGGAGCAATTAAGCACTTTAAAACTTAAACCTTCTTTAATATTTTAACGGTCAGAGAAATGATCAAAGCCGAGCCATTAAGAAAAACACCATTGTTCTTAATTTAATCTTAGTAAAACATCAAAATTAACGTTGTAGCCGCCTCCAGTCATAAATAAATAAACAAATCAGCCTATTAAAAAGTTTAGCCCACAAAAATTTACGATCACAATATTGTTAAGATATTTGGGCTCTTAAGCTCAAGGTTCTTTACCATTTGAGATTAATTATTCTAACTAGTTTTTATTTTTGCCCAAGTTAAAGTGCTTGCAAACAACGCTGGTCCTGTTTTTAAGCCTATTTGACTTTCAGGGGCTCGTGGCTAAATAATAAAAGCCGCACGCACGGGTCGATCGAAGGTTAAGCTACGCTTGGCGCGGTCGGTTCGTGGATGGGTGACTATCTTTACATACCGAGACCCCTCCGTGCCTTGGAAAGCACATTAAGCCGTTGGTCCCGGCTGTCATTTGTGGACCTTAAACAGTCGTTACGGGTAGTCAGAAGCCCGAAAGTCTAACATCCAGTCTTACCCAGGGGTATCGAATACGATACCCCTTAACCCAGTAACTGGGTTGTGGAGGTCAGATGATCAGTTGCTCAATGTAAAATACTGTTATTCAGCTGCATAAGGTAATACTGGAAGCCGACCCCAACATAGTTGGTAAAAGGCTAGACAGATGATGATATACAAAGTGTCGCATCTATTAAGCCATAGGGCATTTGTTTGGTTGGGTTTTTTACTTCATATCGTGTAAATATTTATTATATTGCCTAGGTCCTAGGTACTACGTATATAGGTCTTTACGGGTGAATAAGTCGTAGGTATACGTGCCTGAAGGTGGGAATAACTTGTACGTTATAAATACTGTCCAAAGATTACTTTATTTATTGGTACTTAAGTTATTTATTTTACTCGTTTTTAGGGTTCCGGTCCTCAAAAGGAAAAACGGAATCTTTATAGGATCACTTCGTTGTCTATCTGTCAGTACCCTTTTTCTCAGGAACAAATGGAAGTATCAAGTTAAATTAAAATTAAATACGTAGGTATACTGCCTAATAACTGGGTTGTGGAGGTCAGATAGGCAGTCACTCCATGTAAAATACTGGTATTCAGTTGCATGCGGTTAGACGGGAAGCTGACCCCAACATAGTTGGGAAAAGGCTAGGCAGATGATGACGTAGGTCTACTGTCCCTTGGAGCTCTAAAAAATCAAGCTCTAAGTCAACGCAATAAGAAAAAACTTTGCAAATAAATCAAAACCTCCCGGGGTACTTCCCGTTGCCCTAGATTCATGAAATTTGGCAAGAAGCAGGGTCTCTCAGTGCAAGTAAAGGAAAACCAAGAATCGTTAATGTCTAGTTCAATTAATTTTTTTTTTCTGGCGATTACAAACTTAACGTTATAGGAGTCCGCGTATCACTGGTCAGTTTCCCTCAGTCGTCAGTTTATTTAATTCGACAGTTTCGTTGATTAGCCAGTTTCACTGATTCGTCAGTTTTCCGGATTAGACAATTGTGTTTGTATGGGAGAATATTTTTCAACTACAAAGTTAATTTTGTTCTTGGAATACATTCATCCCGACTACGGAACCTTTCATTGAACGTGGACCGACACGCACTTGGCCGGTTTGTTAATATTATAGGTAATAGGATTATGGGAACGAAGTTCTTTAACGCAGCTTGCCGTAGGAATAAACTTGTAATAATCGTCACGTAACGAAAAAACGTTATGCTCCATGCGACTTTCTATCTACTATATATAATAGAAAGAGATATTTTATGGTTTTCGAGGGTGCTAGAGCCGGTAGAGGGGTCAAAATGAAAATCCGAAATGGCAACTACGAAACCTTTCAAATATTTCGTCATGGGTGTTGTTTTTATGGTTTCTGAGGGTGCTAACTAAGCCGAAAGTGAGGTCAAAATGAAAATCCAAAATAGCAGCTGCGAAACCTTTCAAATTTTTCGTCATGGGTGTAATTTTTATGGTTTTTGAGGGTGCTAAAGCCGATAGCGAAGTCAAAAATAAAATCCAAAAGGGCGAAAACTTTATGACAGCTCATAAAAACTTATGGCTCTGTATTAAAAACGCGTATTAAATTCACACTTGTTTATCTCTGTCTCTTTCTATTATATACGAGTGTGTGCGCGTGCGAGGAACTTCGTTTCTGTCGGGGGTTCCCCGACCACACACAAGTTTTTTTCTTTTGGATACGATATTATAATAAGGACACGTGTATGTATCCTTCTCAATATCGTTTGATGGTATAATAGAGTAGAGTTTCAGCCGAAACCGTTCGCTTTGTATCGGTACACGCGTAGGTACTATTACTTAGATACATGTACACTGTTTCAATTATGACGAAGTCCTCTATTGTTTGGCTAGCCACATTCTATCATTGTATTCAGTTGTACTGAATGGACCTGGTAGCATTAATCAGCTTGGTGAGCTGAGCTTCACTTTAATTAATAAGTACCTATATTTCGTGTTTTTTTTGCATAATATCGATATCATAGCGGGCACGAAATGTCATTCGATCAACGTTAAAAGTCTATCTACATCCGACCATCGAATATGAGTTCATAAAAATCTAAATCGATCCAATTGTGCGTATCGACAATGGAATGAATAAATTATTCTCTTTGTATGCTGACCGCACTATAACGGTTGATTGGTTCCGAATAAAATTAAAAACTTTGTATTGTTATTCAACCGTTGATTGCGTAAATGGAATAAATAATGAAAGGTTTAATCCTGTTTGAATTATCCCCGCTAATACGAAAGTGAGTTAGCTCATAATGTGCGAAATTGGATTGTTAAAGCGTGTTTTCGTCAGGCAATTTCTTGGTACCTATTTCCAATTTAGCGTTGAGGTATATTTTTGTAGGCTGTTATAAGGTTGAGGAGATCGTGGAGTACATGCGTGTCAAGACCAACTGGACTTTGAGGGTCGAGAAGTTGGAGTCGCGTCACAACACCAACTTCAAGTCGTTTGTGGTGCGTGTTCCGACACATCATCTCGAGAAGTTCCTCAAGGAAGAGTTCTGGCCGAAGGGGGTTGTGTACCGCCGGTTTCGTGGCCGGCTACATGACACCAGTCAGCGAAACACGACGCAGACACTTCGTGTTTAGTTAGTTTTTTTTTAGTGTAATTATAATGTTGTATGTATTTATAGTATTGTTAAGTTATATTAATATTGTATTGTATGTGTTTTATATGGGCCTTGATGCCTGAAATAAATGGATAAATAAATACATTATTACAAGCAAAATTTTTTTGAATATCTCGTAGAATTTAAGAAGCATTTAATTATGTTAATTTTTATTTACGTGAAATTGTTTATGAATTAATTAAAGTCAATTTGAACTACAGTTGAACATTTTGCTGTCGGCTAAACACGACTTCAGGATAATTTAGGTTCTTGGTAGAGTAAATAATAAATGTGGCGATTTTTATCCGACTTCAAAAAAGGAGAAGTTTTGATTTTAATAGCTTCCTGTCACTGAAATTTAGATAGCAAGTAGTGTTATATGAATTTGTGTGGGATAGTACAACTAAAAAATAAAAACTATTTTACAAAAAAAAAAACAACCGACTTCCAAAAAAAAAACTACAAAGTGAAAAATAACTTTAATTTCGGAAGTCGATGTCAAAAAAACGAAAATGCGAAACCAACCACACCGACTTCCAAAATTAAAGATATTTTTCACTTTGTAGTATTTTTTTTCGGAAGTCGGTTGTTTTTTTATTTGCTTATTCGACGTATATATACAATACGATACGTCTGTATTTGAAATTCCTGATTAAAGGTAATGTAAGTTTTACTTTAACATTAGGTGCATTCTGTACAATAACATGAGGTGAATTCTGTACAATATTTGTACCTAGAATAAATCATCACAGCCAAGCTAAATTGAACCTTCGGTGAAATAACAAGTTACCTATTCTTCACAACCTATCCCTCGTAGTCATGAGCATAACACAAGATTTATTCCACACATTTCTTTCATACGCTCAACATTTTTCTCATTTTCCATTACTGCCCAGGACAACAACAATACAATACCATATTGTACCGCCTCATGAAGCTTGTTACCATACCGTAGATGTAGGATCCGTATTGGGTCGAACTAGGAAATTGAATCGGGCAAGCAAGGCAAATAATGCCCGATAAGCCGCGTCGACAAATGACCAATGCAAACAGCTTACAACCGACCCGGGTCGTACACAACTTGAATCTATAAGCAATATGTGTACGCTATGTTGTCTGTGTGATTTATAAATAAACAAGATATGGCTCTAGTTAAAGAGGGATTGGGTCAGGCAATAGATTGTTGTTTAAGATTTAGTGAATGAGAAATTGCAGTAGCATTTTTTTATTATATAGTATTTGCACGAACATAAGTAGGTAAGTACTTATAGCTCATAAGGGAAGGGGCCCGCTAGGGCCGAAGCCTGTCGGTGTAGCACGATTGTCCGAAATTTCGCTACCCCGGAACAAAAAGGGCTAAAGAGGGAACCCGGGTGGGTTTTAGTCAGTAAGAGTCTGACACTCCCGTCCGCTCCACCCAGAGCGGGAGGGGTCATTTTGATGATTTCCCATCCATTAAAAAGAAAAAGTAGGTGAGTATATGGGAATAGCTCAGCTTGCCATGGAAAATACCCATTCAGTAATGTGGCTGTGAGTACCTACATACATGTTGTTTAGCAATATAAAGTAACGTCTTCTATAAAGAATTACCTCATAGATATTTTCACTCTTTTCAACCATTTCGAAAGAGACTACACAATCGAAACTTAATGAAACGGAGTTTTAAATTTAATCAACCTTTTTAAAACTAAAACATTCACAAATCTAACATAACATCTTCATCCGCATACTTTGTCTTAAGTAACTTCAATGAACATTATACCTTGTACCACTCCCTCCACTGTACCAAGCCGGTGACCTGTATCAATATTATTTGAGAAGGAAATATCTTCAAGTAGGGGATCGGAAAAGCAAAAGATTACGCATTATTCTTTTATATTGAGTCAAACGTGAATTGGAGCCAGCAAATATGAAGGAAACTAAGTACTGTAAGTAGGTAATGTATTTTTAAACAGGTTGATATTGTGTTTCTTTTGTTTTCTTTACAAGACGGGTTTCGACATTAATTTGTTCTAAATTAATTTAGTTGTAAGTACAGCACTTTTATCTCACGAAGCGACACGCACTTTACGTGTGGTAACATAGTGTACAAAAACGCTGTGAATACGTGTGTGAAGACGAGTAGCGTCCGCATATAACACACACACACACTTGCAACTTCGCTCTTGTCGCGGACGGTACTAAGAGTTACTTACACACACAGCGTGTTTGTACACTTGATTACCACAAGTAAACCGCGCGTCGTTTCGTGAGATAAAAATATTGTATACTTACTGAGTTAAGAATCATATTTTACAAATAATAGAGCTTAACGAAGAAGAACGCTGCCGCGCTGTTTGAGCTGCATTATAGCTCCTTTCAATGGCATAAATGTCTTTCACAATAATTATTATATTCACGCTACGGAGAAACGTAAAATAGTTTGGGTTCGTAGAAACCGAGAGGCGATATGGAGGCAGGCAAGAGTAAATTATGATTATTTTAGCGATATTACAGTAGGCCCCAATCATAAAATAAATACGACGTTCCTGTTTTATCTATCTACCTTATTTATTTACGCATGCTCAATACCAATCATCTTTCATGTATAAAATTCAGCTTTCTAGTTCATAAAGCAGTGACTCAAATATAGCAATTAGCAACGCCAAAATAAATATAACGTTGTGATTAATTAACACGAGTTCATCAAAACAAACATTCAAATATCATACGATGTTCCTAAAATATAAACTAACTGAATTATATAGCCGAGATAAATATGTATTTTACGCACTTGTGAACAAAAGTTAGAAATCGCAAACTGACTACTATTAACTTCACATACCGCCTACACGTCATTATCTGCCTAGCCTTTTCCCAACTATGTTGGGGTCGGCTTCCAGTCTAACCGGATGCAGCTGAATACCAGTATTTTACATGGAGCGACTGCCTATCTGACCTCCACAACCCAGTTACTGGGTAATACAATACCCCTTGGTATGACTGGTTGTCAGACTTTCGGGCTTCTGACTACCCGTAACGACTGTCAAAGATCCACGAATGACAGCCGGGACCAACGGCTTAACGTGCTTTCCGAGGCACGGAGGGGTCTTGGTATGTAAAGATGGTCACCCATCCACGGACCAACCGCGGCAAGCGTACCTTAACCTGATCGATCGACCCGTGCGGCTGATATTAATTAGCCACAAGCCCCTCCACGCCTACACGTAATTTTCCAAATAGATATACTTTAGTTCTATACATAACCTTTAAGGTCATGGTACATTATAGTTATACCGGCACCGCAACTGCACAGCAGCACGGCGTCGACTCGAATTTAGGCTACAGCGCGCTAACTGCGTGTCGTCCGCGAGGTGCAAGCTCGCAGTCCGCATCCGCGCGCTGCCCGCGAGGTGCAAGCTTGCTGTCACCGCGAACACAATTGTTATATATGGCATTTGTGTGTCTGACGTTGTTTTGCTGGCGAATTGGAGTCGGCGCGCAGTAAGCACGCGATCGGCGCGCCGTAAGCACGCGGTCTGCAAGTTGATTTTTGCCATTGGCTTTTTCATATTGACATTATGAAATATATTAAACAACACACGATTTAATGCTTCAATTTGAATGACAAGTTAACTGCTGGGTTGGAGCGGTGCCGTTGCGGTGCCGGTATAGTGTGCCATGACCATTAATCGAGTATAATTGTTAATTTGAAGTAGACCATTTATAGAAAGTAATTAAAGTACGAAGAAAAGAGAATTACTTATCCAAAATCAGTTTTTTTTTTCACAATAACATAACACAACATCACCTTTGTTTCCCCAAAGGGTTGATCAGGGGTGTTCCTATAGTACATCCACATTTCCCCATATTCAAGTCCCATAATATGTAATACCCCGGAGACGAGCCTGTTGTCCGTACACCAGGCACAAATCCATACTCCGGGCTGCATGTACCCAATAACACTTTGCCCGACCTGGGAATCGAATCCAGGACTTCATGCATAGCAGTAGCGCTTGCAACCCCTAGACCAAAGAGCCAGTCCGAAACGAGGTTTCAAATAGCGTTAAATAAGTAAGAAACTGCATGGTTAGGTACCTACTCTTTAAAAAAAACCATTCTTGTCTAAGCAATTCCACTCTCGTAACTGCTAATAAGTAAACAAAGGTAAGTATTTTCATTCATGAATAATAAGTTAAAGAACAACTCTCTGAATATTATTTGACTAAAACATTCATTATTGTGTTCAACAAGATTTTCCTTGAGAACTTTTGAAGCGTTCGGTAAATATTTGCTCAGCGTAGCTCAGGAAAGAAAGTGTACGAATCCCATTTTTTAAACGCTGATTGCTTGAACGTGCTCGGAGAATTAAGATATTTCTCATCAAAAAGAATAACAAACCATAGCTGCTGCTACATTTAAACATAAATGCGCTTATATATTTTTGTACGACTAGCTATTATTTGGTTTGGTACATACACACCCTCAGTTTTCTAACGATTTGCTGTCAGAACAACTTGAGTTTAGGTTGTGTACCTACTTGTTTGATTAACGCATCTTCCAAACTAGAAATTAAATATTGAACCTCGCGCTTTACGTAGGTAAAGCGCGAGGTTCAATATTTAATTTCTAGTTTGGAACACCACGCCACCACCACCACGCCACGGCCACGGCCACGGCCACCGTCGCCAGCAAAGAGGTTGTAAATAAACACTAATCTTAACTAAAGTGTCAACGCTTGCGGGTCGTGCTAGGAAGTAAAATTCATATTACCGTCTCGACCACAATGTTCGTAGATAATGTGTGCTCCCTCTCGTTCTTAGCTTAGTGTTAGTAATCATTCTAACAGCGACGTAAAGCTTTGTGGGTTTGTTTTAGAACCATTACTGCAAAAAAAGTTATGTTTTATTAGTTCACAGCCCGTGTATGGTATTTACCATCGACAAAAATACCGAACTTCCGTGCAAAATGACATCCCCCATTTAGACTTCATTATAAAAGGTACTCTTGTGCAAAATTTCATGTCTCTAGGCTCGCCAATAAAGGCTATGTGTTGTCTATCAGTGAATTTAAGATTTTTATTAAGACCAGTAGATTATTTTATCAGCTAACGCTGAATAAATTAAACAAATATAAAACAGAATAAATTGAAACAGTCAAAACCTTTAGCAAAACGAAAGCTACAGAAGAATTGAAAACTGAATCAACACTTGCAGAACAGATATCATGAATACTTCATATTGGTTTAAACCAATCACTGAATTAACTTTAAAATATGTGTGTGAATAAAGAATGTAAATACTCAAGTCGATGCGCAGAGGCGAGAGGCAATACTTGCCAGTGCTGACGCGATTGTGTTTGCTTCTCAATTCCAATGCTAATATTTATTCTGAAGCTCTGGATTATCAGTCTCTTTTACCCCACCGTTTTCTACCTATGTGCATCTCTCTACATTCAATGTTAATACAAAAAAGGAACATAAACGAACAACGCAATTTAACTTATAATTTCATTTTCGAACGAAACGGGTATTCTTAAACATATACACATGAAGAAAAATGTTTGCATAAATGTGAGTAGCTTTTTATGAAAGCAACGAAAACTTTTGATATCGAATGAATTCATAAACATAATCACAGAAGCACGGACCTCCATATTTTCATTCTGTTTATTGAACTGCGCTAGTACGTTAAATTGATTCCTTCGAGCTTCACTGAAATAAATTTAATAAGACGAGTTTTATTATTAAAATTTTGTTTGAGTGATTGTAAAACCTTCGAGTTGTAAATTTTTTTTATATTGGGTTGATGCATATCGGTCGGACATTGCAGGTAATATAGTTAAAGTTCGAAATAATACTCTTATTTTAGGGTTCTCAAATTTTCGTCACTCATCTTTACTGTCAGTCAGCGATACTCAACAACACGTACTAATTAGGAACTTCACAAATATTTGCGAGGACCAAGCCTATTAATGGTCAATAGTTTGTTAATATCAGTTTGTTAATATCGACACTTGAATATTTAAGTGTCAATGGCATTGCATTGGCGCTCGTTAGTGTCCTTACGACCCCAGCCCTACGGGCGGTGTGTCACTTTGTAACTGACGCGAAACGTCAACATTTATACAAAAATCATTATGCCCGATATATATTGCCCGACGGAAAACATAATTGGAAGCTGTCTTTAAAACCAACCGCACATTAAAGCCGCGTCGGGCCCCAGCGCATCGCATTTCAATACAAAAAAGGGTCTGCTAGCGCATTTATGTTAGAATAACCGATCATTGACATCGTAATTGTTGATTTTGACAGTTTAGATAATCTCCAAATATATATATTTTTCCTTTTTGGCAACTGAGCCGATGTCGACAATTTTGCCAGCGTCATATACTGACAGCAGCGCAGCAAGATGTGGCGTCGAACTTTGCACTTTGTGGTAGTTGCTATTTGTTAATGTTAGTAGAAAGTTATAATTATTATTTATTACACACCAGACTACATTTTTATGTCATTGGAATTTCAAAATTTAGATAGGACTTGGATTGGTTTAAGTGAAAAGTTAGTAAAATTATTGAAAGACGTTATTATGATTTTAAATTGATTGATCATATTAATCGTATATTTGGTAATGTCGTGCAAGTCGTATCTTCTATTATTTTGTCATATCTTTTGACCGCTGATATGCCATTATGAATTTAGGAGACCATAAACTTTTGGCAGTTAGTACATACTAAATCCATAAAATAAAAAAAAACATAAATTCAAACTAGGCTGAGAATCAACACTTTTCGAACGTCAAAATTACAAAAGACAATCCCACAAAACGCCCGCCCTTCACCATTTCCTAGTGCTTTTGCTGGGGAGAAGAAGTGGCGCTATTGGCTCAATAATAATGGCGATGGTTTGGTTGACATAATGACCAGTCATTGACAATAATAGACTTGGGCCTCGCCCTCAGGTATTTAGGCATTTTGACAAAATAGTGGAAGGCAGGCAGGAATTACCATTTCACACTGCGCAAGCAATATTGAGTGTTATAGCGTGCGTAATGAGAATCATTCTTACGAGCGATGTCAAAGACTCGAGTAGTACTCCTAGAACACGCACACGAGTTAAAAACACTGTGGCATCCGCCTGTATATTATCTCCTTGGTTGAGTGTCACACACACTCATACAGTTTGACCTACAGCGTCAAACGCATAAAACTTAGAATGAAAGAAAGAAATGACGTAATAAAACGTATATACGTAAATTCGTATGAATTCTTTTAACATTTCTGGAGTGTTATAAAATAATAGCGTGGGCTATACGATATTACGTCGATTGAAGTAATCAAGTTCACGTTTGTGATAATATGAATTTCATTTTGAATGATGAATGATTTTTTTGAATGTGGTTTTAGAAACGTACATCGACGGCACGCTTGTATCCTACAGAAGGTCTGCAGGCTGCGTCCAACACGCGTGCGTATCGCGTCTGTATCGCTACAAACGCGCGTCAACGGCGCGTTTAAGAAACGTGGTGTGCACAGGCCCTAAAATCGACGGTGAGGTACAATGACACGTCAATAACGTAAAGTGCCTGCATGTACACTTCAAGAATATTTTTTTTTTCCGTAACAATACTAGGATGTCAGACTAGCTATGATGTTGATAAATTTCTATCGAAAACGTTCTAGCCTAGTGTAGTCTTTATTATAATGTGGATAGATGTAGTTTTGTTGTTGTCTCACTTTTTATTTAAAAGTCATAAAACCCTTCCACTTTGCCACATAAACTTCTTTTATTAATCCTGCACCCGACTTTGTCAAGCTGCAAACACGCTCTCATCCAAGCATAAAAACCGCATAAAATACAATATACCGCTAAACAGCTTAATGAAGATACTTCACGGAGTTGAAATGAAATAGTTAATAAAGCCATGTATGCAACAACATTGCATTGTGGGGCACACATCGGGATTGTGTGCATTGTTTGTCATGCACACACTTTGTTCACTGTAATGGTGACGTAAAAGTTGGGTTGAAGAACTAAGTAGGCCACGTTGTATCTTGACACGGATAAGTTTCGTACGTTTGTTAGATTTAAGTGTTAAGATTCAGTTTCTGGAGTAAGCTGGGAAGAAAAGTATTAAGTTTGTGACCTGCTGCTTTGCATGTAAGATAATGGAAAATGGCCGCGGCGTTTGGGTGGCGTGTTGTTTCCCAGCAATGGGTTAGAGAAGATGCCTATTTTTGCGCCAGTTGTTCAAATGAAATAATTATCCTTTCAGGATCTCAGACAAAATAATGATATTATGCCTGCTATTTGCACAATAATTGTTACTCGAGGAAACCCAAGACGCTTAAATGTTTTGAATTGGTGGAAATAGACGTAGGTAAACATGAGGAACCAGATGGCTTACAGTGAAATCTACACAAATTATAAAAGGATCACAATTTTTACAACAGTTATATAAACATTAGGGAGATTATTATCCGCGTCTGGAGCCGCGTGACGACTCCCGGCCACCGTAGGCGCGGGCCTGCGGACGGAGAGTATTGGGTAGCTCACCGTCCGATCAGGACTAGGCCCGTGCCGGACGGCGCGTATGTGTTCCACGCGCGCCTTAAAGAGATGTCAGCATAAAGGAAGGGGCCCGTTAGGGCCGAAGCCTGCCGGGTCAGCGGGATTGTCCGAAAGGGTTACCGCTGCCCCGGAACATAAAGGGGTAAGGAAGGAACACGGGTGGGTTTTAGTCAGTAAGAGTCTGACACTCCCTTCCGCTCCACCCAGAGCGGGAGGAGTCATTTGATGATTTCCCATCCACAAAAAAAAAAGGAGATTATTATGGTCAGTTGAAAAGAATTACTCAAAAATGAATGGCCAGTAAACATGTTGGAATGGGCAGTTAGGTAAATAGTTCGGTAGTTTGTAGTTTAGGTTGGATATGTGACTAACCTCGCGCGAGCCGAATTGGTTACAGTAACTAAGCTAAGGCACCCCGACCTAATGGGTTAGGTAAGGTTAGACCTGCAGGAGAATTGCGTAACACACTATAGGTAGCAATAGGTGTCATTTTGACAGTTCAACAACATTCATTGCGTTATTTGCGTTGTTGAGCAGAAACATTTTTCGAACATATGGAGCAATAAATGAGAATTATGCTTCAAAATGATTCAAATTGAGAGTAATAGGGTTCTACGCAATTAGGGTGCTATGCTGTGACCAACCGCGCGCGAATCGAGCCAGTGTAGTTAGCGGTGCCGCATTAGCGGCTGGCGAGTTAGAGTGAGAGCAAGTTAGATTTCATAGCGACTAATTTAGATTTGTTAACTGCCCACACGTTACTGCCCGTCAAGCCATTTTGATACTAAATAGTTATTTATTTACCTATTTAAATCATTTTTTTTTATTTTTTTTATTTAGTTAACTGCTCAGTTTTTACTGCCAAACTTGTTAATAAACACGTATTTTGTAATTTACAAAAACTACAATAAATAACTGCCGCTTTAATTCAGTGACATTAGAAAATAACTGGCTACGTGATTATCTAAGCCTTTACAACTGCCATTTTTAAAACTGATGCTACATCAAAACAACTTTGCGTGACAATTATCTTCATTTTTCCCTTACGAAACCACCAAAAATATTCTCGTAATCAAATATAACCCGTGCACTTAGGTACCACGAATATTATGTTCGGTCATGTTGCAAAATAGGCCCCTGAGAGCAACGGCAATAGAAGTCAGTCACGCGTGTCGATAATAAATCTAACAGGGACATTGCCGATTTGGTCCCAAGATATTCAGTGTTCTGTACAATGCTACTTGTGTAGAGTTTTGTCATAGAGAAACTAGCTATTTCTCACTTCGTACAAACGCTAGACATTAACATGACTATGTCATGAAAATGTAATCAGGAAATGTTGTTCGGATTTTAAATACAGTAAATTTTGAGATTTCAGTGCCCTGTTTCACAACATCCCGATAAGGTCCCAGCGGGATTATAATACTATAGTGAATTAAAGAGGGCGAAGCTTATTTGTTATAAATAAAACTCCTATTTGGTTTCCATTAGATAATATTTAGTCTTTTCTCAATATTAATTAAATTATCACTTCCTATATTCTTTCATGTCAAACCTAATCTCCCTCATTTGACACACGCTTGAATGCCCGACTGGAACACGTCATCAAATTATTACCAGCCAGTCATATGAAGGAGGTCTCAGCCTCTACATCAGCTACGCCCACCTTCGAATAAAAGGAATGGCATAGCTCAACTACCAAACAGGACTTTTATTCGCCATGTTCGGACATCCAAGCTCTCCCTACCTATCCTAACCATAATCTTACCTGACGACGGAAATTAAATTTACATGGTAAGGTCCGTCTCTTGCAAGAGAAGGCTTAAGTCAGGACGAACGAATCCAACACTATGTTAAGTGTCAGGTAAGTTAACTCTTACAAGTGCCAATGTACACTCATACAAACTAACTTCGTCATGCTTAAACCTCGTCACGCCAAAACCGCCGTAAAGGACGCGACGCGGCCTCCTAATAAAAACAATTGACGTGAGAGTTCACATCAGCCTGAAAGAGGCTTAAAAAATTAAATGATCTTAACATCGAACTCTTTTAACTCCATCGGACGGTATTGAGCCAGAGGGAGGGAAAAGTTTAAGAGGCCAGGGTTCATCGAAGAAATCTTATCATATGCCCGTACTCCAGAGTAAAACTTCAAACTCCTACTCCGTTCTCAAAAAATTCTAACTCTATAAAAATATCAGTCTTTACTGATAAAACTGTGTGTCCTCAAACATAAGCTGAACCAAATGTGTCAACCAAACACACTTTGCGAAGGCTATGCCCCGTTAGCAAAATTGGTTTCAACTTAAGCTGAGTGTCTGTCACCCCCCCTCTAGGAGTGACCACAGTTTTCAAAAATTATTTCCTCCCATAACTCGCGACAAACTATACTGGAGTACGTCCATGCTATCCCAGCCTATTCGAAACAAAACATTGAAGACGACGATATGTTCCTCCTCCCTTGGGCCCCTTAGAGCTGCGAGGTCACACCTCACATGCCTCTGAGATGAGAGGTGAGGCACCTCACACACTCCCGGCCACGTCCGAAGTTTTTTTCTCAGCAATTATGCAAAAAATACAAATGAACACATATTAATAAGTTGTAACATATTATTCAAACTAAAATAATGCACTAAATGATGTTTACATCTAACTGACATGTTTACATTGATATGACAAGATAAATGACAATAAAAAAGAAAACAACAAACGTTTACATCTTAATATGAAAAGGTTTTAATCATCTTAAAAAGGCTTTTTATCGTTAAACTTTCTTTTTCTAAATTTATAATTTGAAAATAAAAACTTCTTTATAAAATGTTGTTTGTTTATAGAAAATGTTTTTATAAAATAAATAATTGGAATACTTTTTGGAAATAATCTTTTAGTTCTAGCTTTTTTGACAAGTGGGATTCTTTTCTTCCTGCGTGCTTTTCTTTTATTGATTGCAGCACATTTTAAATAAACATTTTCTAACATAGGGACATCTACGTGATGTGTTATAAAATCTCTACAATTATAGACTATAATCTCATCCGTAGGAAAATTAAATGAGTCTATAAACTGCACAGAATTGTTCAACATTTCTGCATCTTCATCTCTCACTGCACATAACTTTACATTATCCTCAACTAACTCAACATCACAATTGACCTTACTATTGTCATTTGTGTCGATGACGAAGTGAACATTCTCCTTTATTTCAGTCGAGAACTCCACATGACCATTCTCCTTCGTTTCGGAAACATCGATCGAAAAATTATTTTCAAAAAATTGATCACCAGCGATGTTATTTTTATTGGTTTCCACATCGTGATCATCATGCCCATCCTGTGGCTCTGAAACATTGCTAGATAAATTAGTAAATGGAATGGACTGACCCGATTCATCATTTTCACTCTTGTGTTCATTCTCGAACACTTCTATCGGCTCCTTCTTCTCCTCTGCGGGGCTGTACACCTGGCTGCTGTACTCATCATCATCTTTTCCATCACCATCTTCCATACTGCTTTCTAGGCAGCTTTGCTCGTCCTGTAGTGGGTCTTCTTGTTTTCCACTAAATAATACAGAAGCATCATCTACATTTACAAAATTCTCCTGTCCGCTTTCGTCAGACAGATCCTGTGCAATCTCCACTTCTTGCACCTTATAAATCATTTTATCTTTGTGACATCTGCACGGAAGCTCTGCTCGTAACACATTACAAATAGTATCAAATGAAATACCATCGTGGTATGTATAATTATACAATGCTAGGGCAGCACCCTGAAGATATGCGCCAAATATCAGCGCCCAATCGCTTTCACGCCATCCATTGAAGGCGGCAACCGTTTTAAACTGGTTTATAAATTCTTCTAGGCATATGCCATTCGTGCCCGTAAAAAATTGAGCCATCTTACTCTCTTTGCAAAAAAAATCATTAAATCACTTAGCTTTATTCTCCTGGGGAAGTTTTTGCGCCTCTTTTATACTCACTGCTTGGCCTGCGAGAGGACTCGCTTTTTTATATCATAATATCATATATATATTTCGCAAATTTCGCGAATTTTCGGCGCCTACACCATATATAATAACTTAAAGAGGGCGAAGCTTATTTGTTATAAATAAAACTCCTATTTGGTTTCCATTAGATAATATTTAGTCTTTTCTCAATATTAATTAAATTATCACTTCCTATATTCTTTCATGTCAAACCTAATCTCCCTCATTTGACACACGCTTGAATGCCCGACTGGAACACGTCATCAAATTATTACCAGCCAGTCATATGAAGGAGGTCTCAGCCTCTACAATACAACACGCAACAACATAACATAACGCCTATTTACCCCGAAGGATTAGGCAGAGCTACGTATATTAATGGGTACATCCACATTTCGCCAGGTATACTAGTCATCATCAACATCATCATTTCAGCTGAAAGACGACCACTACTGAACATATGCCTCCGCTCCTCCACTTCGACCAGATCCTTGCTTCTCGCATCCAACGGGTTCCTGCGGCCTTCACAAGGTCGTTGGTCCACATTGTGGGAGGCCTTCCGACGCTACGTCTTCCGGTACGCGGTCGCCACTCCAGAACCTTTTGGCCCCATCGGCCATCTGTTCTGCGAGCAATGTGCCCTGCCCACTGCCACTTAAGTTTGGCAATTCTTCGGGCTATGACGGTTACTTTGGTTCTCCTGCGGATCACTTCATTTCTGTTTCGATCACGCAGGGAATCTCCAAGCATAGCCCTCTCCATTGCCCTTTGGGTTATTTTCAGTCTTCTAATAAGGCCTATTTAAGCGACCACGTTTCAGTGCCATAAGTCATCACTGGCAATACGCACTGGTCAAAGACTCGTCTTGAGACACTGCGGTATGTGATACGAGAAGATATTGCGTAGCTTCCCGAACGCTGCCCAGCAGAGTCGGATTCGACGATTGACCTCTTTCTCGAAGTTGGACCTACCCAACAGGACAGTTTCTCCTAGTTATAATAGTAAGTAACTTATAATATGGCAGATATTTAGATTTAAAAATTTTCTGGAATATAGTTCCTATTCGGACAGTTTGGAATAAGTCTGTAATCATTTTAATACATCAATTATATTATACACTAGCTGCGCCCCGCGGTTTCACCCTTTAATAGTCTGTTAATATTAATAAACCGCTGTATCGCGCAGACTATTATACTGTGGTTTGACCACTAACTGTTATCCTAATATCAGTAATGTATTACAAACATCTGTTCTCTCTTAAAATGTTTATGTTTCGCTCATAAACAAGAGTGATTGTTTAGATCTGTGTTTATGTTTTTTCCGGCTGATATGATGAAAATATCGACGTGTTTTTTCCGTGAGATAATGACAAATGAACCGAACGTTGTTGAAAGGAATATTTTTCTTTTAGAGGAGAAATACGATGTCACACCAAGTCTGGAAGACGATTTATTTATACTAAGCTTTACTGGAGACTAAGAAGATCGATAAACAATTTTTTTTAATTGTATAAGTTTATTATAAAATAAACAAACTGGGGATAGAAGCAACTGGGACTGTTTGTAGTGTGATTAATGATCACTGGTTTCTGAAAGTACAATCAATTCCAATTTCCAATCCTTTGTCAAATCCAATGTTAGCCGTGAAAACTGGTTAACTAAATACAATTATCCACTCATTTAAGTTGACATATCCAATATTTGACCGTCGAAGTGATTGATTAGGGTGATAATTTAAAAACAAAGAGTGAAAAGCTTCTTTATAACATAACATTTTACGGTTTGAATTCATTTCATCATCATCATCATTTCAGCCGAAAGACGTCCACTGCTGGACATAGGCCTCCCCCAAGCATCTCCACTTCAACCGGTTCTGTGCTTCTCGCGTCCAACGGGTTCCTGCGGCCTTCACAAGGTCGTCGGTCCACCTTGTGGGAGGCCTTCCAACGTTACGTCTTCCGGTACGCGGTCGCCACTCCAGAACCTTTCGGCCCCATCGGCCATCTGTTCTGCGAGCAATGTGCCCTGCCTACTGCCACTTAAGTTTGCCAATTCTTCGGGCTATGTTAGTTACCTTGGTCCTCCTGCGGATTGAATTCATTTATTTCTAAAGATTAAAAATCATTTGTACAGAAATAAATACTAAAAATTACTTGATTTATACATTTTTGTTGTCCAGGAGTAGTAAGATAGTAGTAAGATAATTGCTAAAAGTTTTTGTGACGTGCGGTGACTCGTTATGTTTGTTTTTATGTTTTTAATCTAAAGACTCGTTTACATTAGAGGCAAATGAATTATATTAGTTTAATTCGTTATTTTATTTTATGACCTTTTAAGAATTTTATTTTAGTAATAACGATTGTGTATTTTTTATATCTTAGTGTTTTTTATATGGTAGTGAGTTATAACGTTTTTCTCCCTCATGTACGAGTATTATTGTTTTTTTTTCACGCTTGTATCCCCCGAATGGTTAGGCAGAGGTGTACCTTGTTAGTACACCCATATTTCGCCAGTTATTGTCAAGTCCCATGTGACAGGGGGTGAGCCAAATGCCATCAACCGGGCACAAATCCAGACTCCGAGCTGCTACTAACAAATTCCAAATAGAAAAACTCAATAACACTTTTCCCGACTGGGAATGGAACCCAGGACACTCTTAGCGAGTAGCGTTTACTATCACAAGACCAATGAGGCAGTCATAACCATTCATAATCAGCCTATAATGTTCCCACTGCTGGGACACAGGCCTACTTTCGGTGAGAGGGAGTGGGCCGTAATCCACCACGCGGGCCCAGTGCTGGTTGGCAGCTGTCACATGTCTTCGAATTTTTGGTTCTAGGACATGCCCGTTTCCTCGCGATGTTTTCCTTCACCGTTTTTTCACCTTATCAATTGGTCATATCGTATTTTTTTCGTGTTTATTGTACGAAATGATGATACGGGAATGTAAGAAAAGATGTTTGGCGATATGGAATGGGAATCCAACATATTTCTCCTACGTTGTCCATTAAGATAATAATATGAAGCTAGCGGTTACTTTCCGGATATTCTGCACCATCCATTTCATTGAATTATATATATCAAATACCAGCTCAAAAAGTTGATATCAATATATAACATTGCGGCGGACGAGAGAATGCGTTCTTGACACCTGCCAGTTTCATATAAACGAAAACGTGCTTTACGAATTTGATCTTTATTACTTACTAAAATTTTCGCACTGACAGGGTGTCAAGAACGCATTCTCTGGACGGCCACACTATAAATTGATACAAATAAAGTATGAGTCCTTGATATGAGAATGAAAGACGAATTTATAAAGAAAACATTTGACAGTCAATTTAGTCTTATTTATTATGTACACTTATTTATTATGTATTTATTTCTATATATTTCATAGGTATTTAAATTATAATTCTAGTCAAAAGTTTAATTGAAAGTAGGTATACTATTAAAGTGCTTATACTATTATGAAATTCCAACTTATGACATCTCTGCCTAGCCTTTTCTTAACTATGTATGTTGGGATCGGCTTCCAGTCTAATACCCGTATTTTACATGAAGTGATTGCCTATCTGACCTCTAAAACCTAGTTACTGGGTAATACCCCTTGGTAAGACTGCTCGGCAGACTTTCGGGCTTCTGGCGATCTGTAACGACTGCCAAAGATCCACGAATGACAGCCAGGACCAGCGGCTTAACGTGCTTTCCGAAGCTCGGAGGGATCTTGATATGTAAAGATGGTCACCCATCCACGGACCAACGGCACCTAATCAATCGACTCGTGCGGCTGTTATTACTTAGCCACAAGCCCCACGAACTTATGTATATAATACATCTACAAAACGAACAAGTGAGCCCTCACAAAGTTTTTCATTCTCCAATAAGGGTTTTTTTACTTTAGCGCTGATGAAAAACATCGATGCCTGCGAAAAGCGCTAATAATTTTTATAATAAATTATCACCAGTGAGACACGATAAACTACAAACCCTGTTGCGCTATAAAAATCTTCTCCCTTTTAAGTGCAAAATCAATTTTACGACAAAAACAACGTTTATCATCCAATATTTACCGGGAAAATTGCATCTAGCACTTTATTTTTATCGAACATTTTACCTGACCTAAAGGTTGTTAAGTTCAAAGCTTTTATTACGCCATGTTCCTATCGGTCGCCGACGGTACCGCCGCTATAATCTGTAACAGAGCGAACGCGGGAGAATTCATTGCTTCTGCTGACTACACGCTCAGGGAATTATAAAGTATCTTTTGTGTGCTTTAGGATTTTGTAAGTTAAATCGAGGCATATGATAGGATGTGCGTCCAGGAAAAATTGAGTACGGATTTTGAATTTTGCGTTTAAAGGTGGGGATGAGTTATGTGTTGGGTTTTTTTGAAAGGCCAGTAATATTGGTGCTGTTTTTTGAGGGCACAAAGTCTGGAATGTCAAAAAAAAGACCTCAGTAAAACGGTAAAATAATGAATTAGAGTGTTACAAGTGATATTTGCTACAGCGCTATGCATACGTAGCAACGTTACGATGCTCGTAGCAATGCTACAAAGCTCGTAGCGTCGTAGCAATTCCCGTCTCAAGTTCGCTGTTCATAACCATTCATTTTGCTCGGATAATTTTCAAGACTTGTTATGCGATATTAAAATTGCAGTGAATACTATAAATGTTATTCATAAACACACATAAATAAATAACAACTCTAATGCAAGTCACGTTTCTTCACTTTAATATAAAATAGAGCAGTTTATTTTAAAATACTGAAACGGAACATTAGTTATAAATCTTGTTTATTTCACTGTTTTATTGCTGTATGAAAATGAATATAAAAATTGTATTCAGAAATTGTTTTCTTGATTAATTGCCGGAAAAAACATTGACAATTAGTGACGTAATATTCTGTACATTTTGCATTGTACTGTGAGTCCTTTGTTGTGATTTATATCGATTTATAAATCTTCTAGTAATACATTTTTATAATAAAGACTAGCTGTGACTGCAACTCTCTTCACGTGGACTTATTGTATACTAAAACTTGCTGTGTCCCGCGGTTTCAACCGCATAAGTCTCGATCCCGTGGGAATATCAGGATAAAAAGTATTCTATGTCTTAATGCAGCTCATGGGCTACCCATGTGCGAAATTTCATCCAAATACGTTCAGCCGTTTCAGCGTGAAAGCGTAACAAACAAGAATACAAAAAATTAAATATTTTCTCTTTCAACAATTACTTATGTACTTATCGATAAAAAAAGAACATTTAGGTAATTCGAATAAGTAATTCTCGAGTTATAAGCACAGACTGACAGAAAGACATTGAGTTTTATAATAAGTATAACGGTTTAAGTCCTTTTGAAATTGATCTTCCAAATTCATGGCACAGTTAACCGACTTCTAAGATACCTTTAACTTAGAATTAGTTCGTGAGTCCTTCATATTTACAACAGGCAATAAAGTTATAATACACCTCTATTGGCCGGAGTTACTTATAGTTCTGTCTTCCGAACAATTTATTAAGGTAAGGTATCTATTTACTTTCCGTGCTCAAGCGAACATGAATGAACAGCTCAATTATGTGGAGTAAGGCTAAGAGTTACTCTTTTATTGAAGTTATTGAGCTAAAAAAGTTTTGAGTTGAGCTGCACGATTTCTGACAAATGCGTGCACTGACTGGATAGGTCCACTTAATCTTTGTGGTTCTTTCCTCAAAAGACCATCTCAGTCATCGATCTACATGGTCTTCATATAACCTGACCAAGATTATGTCTGGACTTTAAAAGCGACTGTGACCTCTGAGTTTGTTTCGGCCTCTCTTCTCAGAGTAGTCAGAGAGGAAACGCCGACCTCATCTAGTTTTAAAAAATATGATTGACGTGTAAAAGTGTTTGTGCAAACCTACTTACAGAAATAAAATTATTTATCATTTATAAAAATACTTGAAGGCGTGAGACTGATGTTAAACTTACGATCACTCTTTCCCGGCTTTGCACACCAGTGGGGTAATTGTGTATCACACTATCAGTAGCATTAGCTTTCATTTTGACAGTTCAACAACATTCATTATTTACATTGTTGAGCAGTTTTTTTTTATAACAAAGCAATGGATTAGTAATATCCTTCAAAATGATTCAGGTTGTGTTTGAAAGTGTGTTACGAAATTAGGGTGCTGCGCATATGTTTTGTTCTCTCTATCAATGTTTAAGTATTGTCCTAATCGAAAGCGATTCGCGATTACGTGATCGACGTGATCGTTTGTATAAATTATTATGACATAACAACACGACTTGATTGATCGCGCGAGTAAGAAATGTGAATATGTATTAGAAAACGCGTAAGTTTAGTTTTCTAATACAAAGCCGTCTAGTATAAGTTTTTAGACGCTCTCATAAAGTTTCTTTCATCTTGGATTTTTATTTTGACCTCACTATTGGCTTTAACACCCTCAAAAAGCATGAAAACGACACACATGATGGAATATTTGATAAATTTTGCAGACGCCGCTTGATTTTTTATTTTGACCTCACTTTCGGCCTTAGCATCCTCGAAAACCATGAAAACTGTCTCTCTCTATCTCTTTCTATTTTATGTAATTGAAAGAGACAGATAAAGAGCGAAGTCGCATGGAATGGGGGCATAATGCTTTTTCGTTACGTGACGATTTCCACAACCACTAGACGGTTGCCACAACGGTTTATTTGTCATAGAAACACGTGCATAGAAAAACGCGCGTGCGTACGTCATATTCATATAAAAGAGCGCGTGTTCACGCGACGATCGCCTTTGTCTAGAACACGGCCTACGTAACTTTTTAAATCGACTGTCCCAGAGGAATGGGAATGATTACCCATAAAAATTTCGTGATTCAGATTATAGGTGTTCGTTTCAGTATTATTCGGGCAATCACTGTACCAATTACCTATTATGAGTAAACCTGCTTATTTTCAAGGATATTCAAGGGTAAGTTACCTAACTTTCAGACCGCTAGACTAGCAATATCTTCACTATTTATGTTTATTGAACCAACCCAGCTGTCTTTTAGTACTATCAAGAAAACTAACAGAAATTGTAAGAGGATTCCAAAAAAAAAAACACTGAAAGAATTTACAGTTCATAAACTTGAGGCTTTCTTGAAAATAACTTGTATAAATTCTCATCTACATTGTTATTGGTAATAAAGTATGGATGCGGTCACCCAACCGATGTAAATGTACTTATTATACAACCTCCTTTGTCTCGAAGAAGTACTAGATAATAATAATCCTTGTTTATGCCCGTGTCGTTCGCGTTTATACAAGCAATAATTGTTTTTATTGGACAAATTCACTGAAACCGGGTACTAATATCCCATGAATACGATTCGCTGAATCGTTTTACTGAATTTATATTGGTTTTCCAATGTATCATTGAAATAAAATTTGTTTTATCAAAGTTTTTGTTGGTATAATCAATTTCATCATTGCTTTATCACTTTCGACAATAATTCTCAGAAAATTTAAACTTCAATAAGGTTAAAACTATTTATAACTGTCATATTGACAAACAGACCTTTTTGTTTTATGAGGTGCAAGTGATATTCAACCTTAGGGCGGTAAGCATTCTATTCTATTCAACGTTCTAGGTTCGAATCATTTAATTAATTTGTCGGTGTTTACTTCAGGCGTCTAGTATTGCATCGTACCATTTGATTAAAAAATTACGAGAACCGGAGTGACGTCACAACAGTGACCTCTAGTCTATCGTATTTCGGATATTACGTGCACGTGTTGACAGCGAGGCGGAATTGGGGGGACACTTGCGGACTGGTGTCACACACAATCTAACCTGAATACGACCGTGACTGTAGCAGGAACATAAACTACATTCGTAGACATATAGAAAATAAGAAACTTATTTCACTGTGTATTAATAGCTTTTGTTATTTGAAACCTTGCCAAAACTAAATAGAGAAAACGCAGGCGAGTCATTGACCTAATGGGGAAAATAGTTCTCATAAGAATTAACTGTACATTTTTTTATCTTAAAAGTCCATTTGGGTTTTTGGTTTAAAGTTTTGTATTCACTAGGTGTTGGAAGTTGCAACATTTTAGTTAATATTTACACATTGTAACATTGTACTATTGTCATCTTGACAGATCATCTGTCAGTTGTATTGTGACACTCCTTTTACAAGTGCGAATAAAGATGTCTTAGGATTAGCATTCAAGGTAACAAGTGCGTTTTATTTATCGTTCTTCCTATCCCTCATCTCCTGGATATAAAACCAACCTACAGTCCACTATAATAAAAAGGGAGAGTAGCGGGAATGCTGAGTAGTGCCACACACCAGCACGTAACACCGCCGACCACCCGAACACTGGGATATAAATGTCCCACAACATGATGTGTCGGTAGAGATGTCGGGCTAAGTCGAGTGACGTCGGGCGACGTCATCAGACACGACCAAGCATTGTTTTCGATGTCGCCCGACACCTCTAGCGACAATCGTTGCGGGATATTTTTCTCCAAGACATTATTAGTGTGCAGTTGAATCTCGACCATAAAACCTTGTATTCACTATGACATAGGGAATATACGAGGCTTTATGGCCGAGATTCAACTGCACATTTTCAAACCTCTTTTATGCGCTCAAGGACGACAAAAATAAATTAAGATTAACAAGCTTCTACACTCCTTAATCTCCTCCGTACCAATATAATAGGCCATCATTTTCTTATCACTTTCACAGCAATATTTTATCCGCACCTTAAAATTACTCCCTAGAAATATATACAGGCCGTGATGTTTTCCTTTGCCGAAAAGCGTACGATAAATGTTTGTGCATAAATTTCAAAAGCTCATCGAGGCTCGCTTTCCTGTTTACGAGATATCCCACGTGTACCCTCTGCTTTAAACTTGTATATTTAATTCGTCATAGAGCATTCAGTTAAAGCGTTTTATTTTGACATTTTTATGACGAAAAATGGTTGCAGTGGTTTAAGTTTTAATGTTGGTGGTAGGAAGAATATCGATCTTTGTTTATGTGACTAAATACATTGTCAATTGACTAAAGTAACTACCTTAATTACCATTCCAAGAGATTTCACTAACTAACTTGGACCGTCTTTATAAGGTTGATACTTAAAAACAAATTAATGGTCTAGTAAAAGGTGAGATGTGTTCGTAATCGCAGCTATTAACACCGTCTTAATAACTTTAAACGCTACATAGGCGGATATTCCTGCTCATCATTTCGATATAATCTCTTAATCGCCTCTAACGAGATACTCGGAAAGTGATGGGGTCATATAAGCCCAAACAGTTTTTTAAATCGTTGTCTTTATTTTTAAACCCACTAAAAGTCCTTTTCTAAGTACTATAAATAGAAGATGAAATTACGGTGGGTTGAAAGCCAGAGACAACCGTAAAACTCTTTTTAAATGTCCAAGCAGCAAAAAGGCGAGGCAGCCACAATAAACGTTTTCCAGTGTAACAGTCAAGTACTAGCACTTTCTCTAAAACACTGCCCTTGAGTAAAAGTTAATCAAACGTGAATTTCACTTACTGGCCAGAGGTCGTTCGTTTTGAAGGACCATTACATTGGCGATGGAGAGACCCATCAATTTAGCTTCACGCCGACCGCACGCGGTCACCGCGACTGCGACCGACATGTGAAACGTTTTATTACGGTCCAGGAAAAACCGTTACAATAACGCAACTCGAGAATACTTTAGTGGAAGTAAGGAACAGCTGGAACAACGTAATATGCGTCACTTTTTTGATGGATGCTGAAATTATTCAATTTAAGTGGTTGGCCTAGGCGAATATTAAATTTGTAATTTGGATAGATTAATACATTGTAGTACCCCGCTTCCTCTAGTTGGTCTCCACTAAAAATGTTTGTGTAAAAGTTTTTGTATAAGCGATATTGCTTTCAGGTGGAAGTTTCTGCTTATTGGTTAGTTTCGCCAGGTGGCGCGGCGTGGGCGTATTAATTAAGAAATCAATAGAACAACTTACAGTTCAACGCCGTTTATCATCAATTTTTTCAATATTTTTTTCTTTTGTACGTCTTTTTCTGTTTCTTTCTTTTTGTCCGCTCCTATGTGTATATGTTGACGGAAAAGTGTGTAATCCGTCATTGTATACAATTCCTAGGAAACGTGTAAAATTCCTAAAATATATAGGAAATCTATGATATATTTTGTAATATGCATTTTTCCTAGGAAATCTATACATTTCCTAAATATCAATCGGCAATGTATTACTTTTTTGATGTTTGTAAGTACAGCGGGGATAGCGGAGCGAGGGAAGGGGATTAACTGGAACCGGCCAAGGATTCAAAAAGTGCCTTTGCAAGAAGAATTGTAGTACAGCAAGATACCTGTGCTATAAAAATAAACTATTGTGTACTTCAAAGTGCCACTCCAGCTTACTCTGCAAAAATAAATAAGTTCATCAGCTGAAATACTAGTGGGCGTCACATGCAGCTGGACACTGTGACACCAGAAGCTACTTTGCTGTCATATGATAGAGTCTAATTGTATGTATCTAGCCACATGTGGGCCTTCGTAACATATAGTTAAAAAAATAGAAAGACGTATATTGTGATGAAATAGAATTACTTAAATGACAGACTGATTACTTACCAAATGAAAGTTTTTATACGTATTTACGTATGAATATTTTATATTTTACGAAGTCATTGTAACAGCTGATTATGTCAACGAAAGCCTTAATAAAAATTCTGATTTCAGTTTACAAACGTGTTTTATTTCTTTTAGTCACAGAAAGCAATCATTTTTATATATTTCCTAGTATCATCTAGGAATTGCATAAAATTCCTAGGAAATACGTACATTTCACAGGAAATGTGTGTATTAAAGAATCTTTGAAACATTATTTTACACATTTTCTAAGTAGGCTCGGAATTGCATATATTTACTAGGAATTGTGTACAATTCCTAGGTTTCATACATTTCCGGTAACATATAAATAAATAAGTAACTTTAATTTTTACTTTATTAAATGTTGTGACAACATTCTATATTTATTTCGTCAATATTATTTAACGAAAAAGAACCTTTTCGAAATCTTGTTAAGCAATTTGATGGATTATATCACCTAACAAAATATATCGAGCGGAACACTTTAATTTCCGTCGCAAACCGGTTCAAACAACTTTGTAAGTGGGTGCCAATTTAACGCGCGTACGTCTAAATTGACGCAAGTCTTTTGACGCAAATCAAAGGAACAATGGGTAAGCTATTTAATAAATGCCCCCGATTCAAATTTCTAACGGCAACAGATGGCGGACGCGATCGCCGACGCTTCGAGCGTGAATAATTTCCGTCACAACATTACCCCACCCCCCTCTTACCCCCCAAATAATTCCATTCTTTATGTTCCACAAGAGTGCTGTCACAAATAAATTGAAAAGTCGACGAGGGACTCTATTCGGCTACACGATTTGAATGTTTCAACACGCAAATTCACTTTATTATTTCAAAGAAAACATTAAAACTGTCAACTTCCAGATAAGTAAATGATATTTGAATGTTAATAGAAGTTTTAGAACTGGCGAATTTTTATGTCAGCGTTTTATTCTTACTTTATCGTTTGGCCAATATTGAAAAATATCGAATAAATTATGATGACAAAGACGTGCTTAGGTAAAACGTCCGACAGGAAATATTAATGCCATCTGTGAACAAAAGATATTTGATTTTTGACTCAGCAAGTACATGCTACTTATGATACGAGTAAGTGTTATGAAATGGATTGCTTTTTTGTTTTTTTTGTTCATTATTTTAGAAGCACTTTTGTAAAGCTTTGGGAGTTTGGTAAAACTCCAGGAATCAAGCAAAGGGAGGTTTATATGGACGCTTGGGTACATTGGGTAGTCATTGACCGCTTTTATAAATTGTTACTTGACAATAATTATTTTCGTGGACGTCCACGTCCATACAATGTCTGGAAATAATTGCAAGTCGCAACGTCATCGTGTACGGAAATTTAAAAGCGTCTTCATATTAAACGAGACTGATTTTGAACCTAAGCCAATTCTGTAGGTATGTCTTAAAACATTTGATGTACCAGGCGCTCATAAATTCAACGTAGGTAACGCTGAATCACTTTCCGTGATATCATAAAGAGGTGATGCTGCATAATCGTGAGCTAAATACAAAATGTTATTATAACCTGCCTATAGTAGGTACGTATACTCTACCTTGGGGTGCACCCTTGTTACGGTCACGGCAAATGCCCCGTGACAGGGGTCGAAGGTACTAGACGAGGCTAATAAACACATGCTATTATTAGAGTCCAACATTCGGGTTATTATAGGAAATGTGAACTAGGATTGAGCCTTTATTATTTCTGGAGATTTGTTTAGGCTAGTAATTAACAGAATGTATTATAAGCAAATGGAAATAAAACGTGCCCAATTTCTCGTAGTGTTGCTCTTTGGATGTCATTTCAGTTGATTTATTTCAATTAGTGTCCGATAAATCGCAATCAGTCGTGTATTTACGGGTAAAAAGAAGGTAGACCACTCTCTCTCTTCACTTGTATTTCGTAAATAACATAATTATACATACGGTACATGGGTACGGTAAATCCACGTAATCTCTAATAGATTATAATACGTAGGTAATTTTCAATGCGCTTCAGAATAATATTATTATACAACTAGCTGTGCCCGCGACTACGTTCGCGTGCATGTCGATAAACAAATTGGATTTCATGTGTTTTTTTTTGCGCTGCACCCTAATTATTTTTCTAAAATAAAAGTAACGTAAGTTATTCCTTGTAACATCAGCTATCTGCCAGTGAAACACTCGTCAAAATCTGTTAAGCCGTTAAGATTAGCCGGAACAAACACACAGACAACATAAAAAAAAGTGTTTTTTGTTATAAGCACCATGTAGACTTTCATATGCATTTAGTAAAATCTGTCATTTTGACATTACAAACAGTCGCTTCCATTTTATTTACTTGTATTTAGAAAATTACCCAAACATCGGTTATTTGGCCCAGTCTGTTGATTATGTTCATTTGTTCTCAAGATCTATTCATGTTCATAGGAATAAGCTAACTGACAAGTATCAAAATATACCAAACAATGAAAGATGTTATAACAAAACACAATAGCAAAGCCTGCCGTCCATTAACCTGTACCTAAATATTTTCGCCTCCACAGATAAATAAGACGAGATTGTTGACCCTATACTTTTGTTAAGACCGTTCGGCTATAGAATGTTCTATAGAACGTTCGGCTATAGAATACATATGCCAAAATGATGTAATCCATTATAACACAACTATAATCTATTTGGCTAAATTGGCAGGTAAAATGTCGGATTTGTTGATGTATAGTAGGGATGGGTAATAAATCAACAAATCCGCCATTTTACCTGGCTCATTGCACTATTAATGAGCCCTAATAGAAAGTCTATTTAGTGAAAATTCCAATTTATTAAGCTTGTTTTCCAGTAATTTAGAGATAACCTCAAAATTACTGGAAAATAAGCTGCAATATATTCAGTTCAGACGAGTTCATTGACCCATCTGTACTCAATGTTATTAATATGTTAGTGTTAATAGATTTTTAAGGATAGCTAATCAAAGGAGAAGGGAAAGGCTCCATAGTTTCTTGGGCCCAGGTGTTAACTCAATCAACCTAGACTTATTTGGAAGAGGATATAATAACAAGGCCTTACTGAAAATTTGGTGAAATTTGGCTATCCAGGAATCAAGTTATATGAATATAGTTATATGAAGTAGCAATGGTACAATTCACACGCGATCCATGTCGTCAATATCCGATCGATAGGCGTATCAGTGGTCCAAAATAGAGAGCCAGGTAATTCAAAGTAGCAAGATTCGCCGAATAGTCCTTTATAATATGCAAAGCCGAGGTCGTGGGGCTATTCAATATAACATGGAAGATACGCGCGTACTCACAACGAAAGAAAACGAACGAGTGCCGGATTTTTTCTGCCTGTCATCTGTCAGTTGGTGACCTGCACATAGACTATACTGGTGACCAGTGTTGCTAACTGAAGAAAAATTAAAGGAACTCGATCCGCTATGAATCGATTCCACGAAACAATTGGTAAGCATTTGTCACTCGGTTTTCATACATTATTCTGAGATTTTACCGATTTATTGATTATCGATTACTAAGAAGTCAGGCATGTATTTAATCGATTATTTAGTTTCATAACTTAATTTAAGTTTTCTCGCTTCCTAGATAGAAACATGGTACCGTATTTTGTGATTTCCTTTAGAAAAATATACCGGTTTTTTTAATACCCATTTCAACTAGTTAACTGCTGGGCCCAGGATTTCCCATCTCCTTTGAGGATGATCGAAAATGCGTAGTATTATTTTGCTAATTTATTTAAAAGAAATGGTTTGATAAACTTCCTTAAAAGTAAGATGCTTATTGGGATACCTACTGGCCTAAATGAAGGAAAAAAATACACAGAAGACAGCCACCTGCGAAATAAGTCCTGCACCAATAAATCAAATATAATAATACCAGCCTAATAATATGTCACTGTAGGACAAAGGCCAAAATCTAGTCGCAGGCTCATCTCGGCGATAAAAAAACGTCAAAAACCTGTCAAAATGTAGGGAAATTAGAGGTATTTTTGACAGATCAAGACTGAGATCAGACTGTGAACGTTCTTAAAATTACGAGAATTGCCCCTCTGTTTTCATACAGAGAAGGCACGCGCATGAATCACCACGCATACTCAAGACGGATTGGCGACGGTTGTACACACAGAACAGATTTAACTGTTCTGTTGTTATACAGTCAACAAAAGAGATAAGTATGCAGGATCGTCGGATATGGTTGAAGTTTAGTAAGAAACCGATGGATGTAGTCGACTGAAATTTAATTTGATAAATGAGCTGTTTGTTTCCTATTAATAAAATTAAATTTTATTCGAGAACATCCATCGGTTTCTTACTAAACATTAACTAAGTATATCCGATGATCCTGCATACTTATCTCTTTTGTTGAGTTATTCCAGTTGACTGTACATATTAATTGAAAAAGTCGCAGTTTTATAAAAATGAAGTAAGTATACGTAAAATATTTGGACCCGGGAGAAATGCCTGCAAGATGCAAATGACAGAGTGAATGTATTTAATCAAAACAGAGAACTAATAAACACTTACCCAAGTTACACCGTTTGTTAGTTTGGATCACGTACTACGGATGCAGTAATCTCGTAACAACGCCAAAGCCAGTCGATTAACCTCACTTTCACACAGGCCTAATCCACTTTCCCTACGGTTCCACCGGAATATCGCCGGCCCGTTTCAGATGCACGTGCGCCCAAACAGTTGGAAAATTTGAACAATTTAAATGTTATTTTTCAGTGCTCACGTCAATTCGGACCGGCCTTGTTTCACAGTGAATTCACTCCATACATCACTTTGGTAGTTATCTGTTTAGCCGGTTGACAGTGATGAATGTTCAAGTGAACAAGCGGGGTTCCGTTGTGCCCGCGGTGTCCTGGCTTAGGGTTCCGTCGTTTGCACTAATACGGAGCCGGGAGCCGCCGGGAGCCTCGCTTGTACGGAAACAATGAGCGAACAATATCTCGCAACGTGTGAGATTAATGAGGTATTTACCTTGAGGGATTTTTGTCTTATATTTTAAGCAATGTTTTCTTTTATAAATTGTTCTACTTACTCATACTATAATGCAAAAGCCTTAGGTTTTGGGTTAGTAGGTTGATCCCGCTAAAGTAGAATTTAATATTTCTTTTCAGTGTGGAGTCTACACGTAGTATCTGGTCCATAGCTTTAGAAATCTTAAAATTAAAAAAGTACCCAGAAAGAGCAACAGGAACAGTTTGCGGGACTTAATAATGTTTTCAGTAAACATGCTGCATACAAATCTGCACATTGAAGCTCTGATTCAAAATATAAAGCTGAAGAACAAACGGGTGTCTAACTAGGCCACGTTTGCTTCATAACGTAGTTAGATACACGTTTGCTCTGAAGGAAATTTCATTACAATCAACTCGGGAGATTAACTCAAACAGAAGTCCAAATCAAATGTTCGTAATATTTCGTTTGCTGGGGTGGGATTCCGCGTGCTCAGTACTCAGATAACTATACTATTTTGTTATTGTTTTCAATGCGGGTTTTGTATTGTCAAATAACAATATACAAAAGCCGTATTCATAAAAAATCACGTATAAAACTTTATATAGGGATAAAGGATGTCTTAGGAATCCATGCACGAAATGTTGGTAAACGTCGATGCTACACATTATTATATCAAATATACCTTTTTATATAGAAATCACGCTTCTAAGCAAAAAACATTATGTAAATCACAATTCGTGAAAAGGGAGCACGTTTTATTTGCTTTTCGAATGCCCTCGTTTTGTGACGAGAGCCCTGGAAGAGGCCATTTGAATCAAGGGTATTTTGATAATAAAAGAATCATCCACTCGACGCTAAAGAGTATGCGTACAATGCCGCTGGCTCGAGGAAGTCAAATTGTAAGGAATACTCGAGATATGCCAGGCAGATATTGAGTAAATTGGGCCTTCATCTTACTGCGATTGAATTAGATTTGATGCGATAAACGCGGAAATGTTCATTATTATGTTTGATCTAATTTTGATAAACATATTTCAATTTGGCAATAGACTCGGCCTTTACGTGGGCCTTAAATAAACTGGCAAAATGTGGATGTTACTACAGGATACATCTCTGTTCAAACCTTCGTGGAAAACAGGCGTGATGTTACGTTATGTTTTATTTTTTTTGAAAAGGCTGTACTCGAAGGTTTTTCATTTCACTCAGTGCATCTCTTAACAAGGGAGTCACGTTACGTCCGCTACGCGTATCGTCCGTTTATGGCCCTATTGTATTCTTAAAGGTGATTTTTCTCGAATCAGTCGCGTTACAGCCGTTCTACCTAAAAGTACACTCAACGCTAGAAGAGCTTGTTATTAGAAAAATAACACACAGACTGCCAAATTAACATTTTGTGAAGCATGGTACTAGGCGAGAAGACTTATCAGGATATACTTTTTGTCACCCCCACACACGCACATTTTTATAGGTGTATATAATGTATGTTTGTCCACGCATTTCTCCGAAACTATTAATCGACAAAAATTATCTCCTGATGAGTCTGCTCGTCTAGTACCATGCTTCACAAAATGTTAATTTGATCTGTGTGATTTTTTTCTAATCACAAGCACTTTTGGTTTTGAGTGCACTTTTAGGTAAAACGGCTGTATCGCGACTGATCCGAGAAAAAATCACCTTCAAGAATACAATAGGGCCATAAACGGACGTTACGCGTAGAGACGTAACGCGACCCCATCCTCTTAACGTCGTTTTGTGTATTCTTGCATTTGCGAAAACTTTGTTAGGAGTTCAAGCTCAAAAGTTTCAGCACAGAAGGAGGATCCAACGAGATTGATTTATGTTACATCAGCGTGTAGAATTTGAAGTACAAAATTGAATTATTCCTAAAACTCTGACAACTGTAACTCGTTGTTAGCCTTTTCGATAGCTTTCGTAAGGCTTATATTAATCTCTGTCCAAACTTATTAAACCAGACTCAGACTTTGGACGAAGTGGTCGCTCACTGTTCTTCTATTAGGAGTAAGTATTAAGTACTTACTTTGGTATTAGTATATTATGCTTTGAAAGACTGAACTAAGTTCTGATTATTTCAGTGGTTCGGCTATCAATGAAGAGAAGGGGGTTAATTAATTATACCCTCTTAGAAGTGTTCAATGATTGAATGGGAGAATTACTTCAATGCTACGTCGAACTTTGTTGGTAGTTATCGTTACACTGGATATAAATTATTCTGGAAAGTTGTAATTAATGATTAAGAACTTGCAAAATGTCTGAGGAAATAAGATGTTTTATTCATTTGCTAAAGTATTAATAATGATTACAGTATTAGTTGCTTTTTCTCCCCCGCTAAACCGTAAGCAAGCCACCCATTGTACCAACAAATAGGTACCATTTTCGCAAAGTAAACGGGATCAGTTAACATTGTGATAACTTAAAGAAAGTACAAATAGAGGTCGTCGAATGCAGCATTAGTATGCAAATCCGATATTTTAACTATCTACATCAAAGATCTCCATGCAAATGTCTGCGACACTATAAAACGTCCCATTAATTCGGAACAGACAGTCCTTTGCATAGAAATACCTTTCTTTTGTCTCTCCCTCAGTTGTAATAGCAATAATCAATAAATATTTATCTCCTCCGTCCGGTTCAGTTTGTTTCCTGACGTCTCATTCACATTCGCATCAATAAGATTTCTATTACCTACCACCCGAATTTCATTACCGTACTTCGTGAAGGAGGAAATGATGAAATTTTCTTAAGAAAACTCCTTAGAATACGATTGGAAAAATCTTGGCTATAAATCGGCCTGTAAAATAGGAAAGGACTTTAATCAAAATAATTTATGAAGATGCTATATAAATCAATATTTAATGTTCGGAATAATTTATTAGTCTCATGTCGTAGTACATTTTGTTCTTTCCGGGGTTTTCCATTACAAAATTCGTCTTCTTTACATAGTATAAAACAAAGTCGCTCCCGCTGTCTGTAAGCTTAGATCTTTTAAACTCCGCAACGAATTTTAATGCAGTTTTCAGCAATAGATAGAGTGATTCAAGAGGAAGGTTTATATGTATAATACAAGTATATAGATAATAGAGAAAAGCCGAGAAATTTAAAGACTTGTATACGTAATGTGATGTCGTATTTTTGTGCGCTTACATTGCAAACGCTGGCTAAACCTTACGAGATAGATCATATTAATGTACTACAGAATTGTATATCTTAAAAAGATACATGTCCGTAATGGTACATGTTTACCTCCTAAGGATAACCCACAGTAACCATTTTTATCTTTTACATATATTACAAAAAAATATGGGTTATTTACCAAGCTATGTATTTAAAACAATACAGTATTATTCCTTATCCAAATAAATACATTTGAAACGTTGTGCATTTCATATAGATCAAAATTTCCCATTACAGCATATCATTAAAGTGAATATCTTAGTTAGAAGATATCAGAGATTTAAAAAGCGGGGGCAGAGCGGCTGGCGGGGCGATACGAAGTTCGCCGAGTCAGCTAGTTAAAAATAAAACTGAACCCCAGGTATCCTGTAAGTGGCCAGTAACACCTCGTCTTTTGGCCAAACATTTCATTAACCATAGGTACCTTAAATAAAAGCAAAAGAAGGCATTTCAAAAATTAAGATAAAACTTTGATGCTGGCCGGCGAAAAATGTTGGTATACCACACAAACTTTTTAATAAGATAAGAATTTATAAAAATTTGCAGAGGTATTTAGAAGCAGGATTTTTTTTTTGATCTTGAGTATTTAATGGATTCTATAAACTGCTTACGTTGCTTGTGAAAACTTTTTTATGATTACACGAAATGCGTAAAGTTTGCTAAGTGAAGAGCTCTAAGATTATCCATATTGATATTCTTTTATAAGATAATCTGATTGCCTTTCATTATTCTTCGCTTGTTTTAACCGATTATAGTCTCAGGTGTCAAATTTTATTAATACTTTTTAACCAATATTTTTTCTTTACTTTTCCAATTTAATTTTCCGTCGGCTCGTTAATAGGTATGTCAAATACTAACTTAATCGATTGAAGGACACTGCTGAACGCAACACAGTAGAAGTTTCATTTTTATTACATCTGGGGGAGCAGTGGTGGCCCAGTGGTAACCGCCGCTACTTACGAGGGTAGGTCGTAGGTTCGAACCTAGACAGGCGCTTAACTTTGTGTAAATTATTTTACCACTGCTCTCAGAACGGTGAAGGAAAACATGGTGAGGAATCTGGCATATACTATAATCAAAAATTTGAAGACGGGACATCTATCAACCCGCACTGGGCGCGCGTGGTGGTTTACGGGTCACTTCCTCTCACCGAGACTGTGTCCCAGCAGTGGGAACATTATAGACTGATTATGCTATGATTACGCTACGTCTGGGGGCGTTTAGTTATCCGCAACGTGTTAAGGTACACACGCTTTTCTTTAATAAATTTGACAAAAAGCTTTTCACAATTTGCCAATCACCTTTAATGTTAGAGAATCGATAGCATACTACTGTTATTCATGCTATGAAGGTAGCCTTTACTTTACTTAGGGACGAATGTGCCGGTTTTCTCACGACCCCTCTCGTTTTTGAAGTCAGTGATAAATGATGTTCATATGTTTGAAAAACATATTGTTGCATGCCTGAGAGTCGGACACGCGATAGCTCAATAGCGGTAGGTACAGTCGGTGGTACCACTTTGAATCTTCAGCTGGTCTAGCGTAGTACGAAGCTTTAGTAGAATGCGAGACCAGCTAATACTGGTTTAGTTACCTCTGACGTACGGCCTACATTACGTACTTACAAAAAACAAAGAGCTGTTATCACAGTCACATCACATAAATATTTCCTTACGCAGTGATTCAGGAATAAGACTAAAACCATTGATTTTAAATGTTTCATACCCTGCTTATACGTCATACTTTAACAAAGATTTATTTGTAAGTTTACAAATCATGTAAATCTCTTTAATAAATAAATCTTACTTCCTAAGGAGTTTATCCTTTGAGCTCGTTGTGATCAATTTCCGATACTTTTAACGAGTATTTAACAGCTTTAATGGATGTTACGGTTCATCGGAAAATATGAAGAACATATTTTTCAGTTAATATTTCTAAATCTGTTCAAGTTCTCATTTAACATTTCAAACCTACCTACTACAAAAACAACTGACTGATAGCTTTTTTTGAATTTAGAAAACGAGCGTTGACGTCACAACATTTAATTACGACTGGCAACAAAAAGAAATGTCTGCGCTACATTTCCTGAAATAGCTTCAACGTGCGTTTATTTTTGTTGTCTTTTTCTGCTTTTAAAGGATGTGTTTTTTCCATTAAAAATATTTTATACTTATTATTGTTACCTTTTAGAATGTTTCGGCTGTGGAGGGTAGAGGTAAGGAGAACCGTCTAATATGGGGGAAAGTTGAAAAAGCGTCGAGGCATAATCAGTAAATAACAGTTCAAAAACCCTCCAAAATGGCGCTAGCGTAGGCAAAGGGTATGGTATGAATGTAGCAGTTGTTGACGGATTGAAGTATGCCGAGTTAGAAAATTTAATATTTTTAGTGACTAGACTAGTTAGTGACAACAGAAGTATACCAAACCTCAACTATTTACGTAGTCCAAAATCATTTTGTAAACATAACCTAAAATTACTGCTGTGAGAAATTTACCCTTTTGTTGACGGACACTTTTTCACAACAGACAGTTCTCCTTACCTCTGTCCTCCATAGTTTCGGCTTAAAACTGTGATATGTATTATTAACGGGTATAATTAAATAACATAACTACAGGCTTTTTTCGTTTGCTTGTATTTTCGAGCAACACAGTATTAATTTATTTAATTATGTATTTTACCTCTTAACTATTTCTAAACTGTGTATTTATTTTAAACTGGTTTACTTATATTATTTCCATATGAATATGGCAAATGGCATGTTAGAGTTATCCTCCAGTGCAATATGAACAAATTCCGCTATACTTTTGCTAACACCAAATTTAATGTAAATTATAGTGTGATTAGCTTCTGCCCGCGTCTTTGTTCGCGTGAAATTTCTTGTTTTCCCGACCTACCCCGTCGCCATCGCATTGCCCGTCCGCGATATTAGGTACCTACTTTGTTTTCGCATAGCGTTCTTTCTGACTTTTGTTCTTTCTGCTCGGCTCCTAAGGGTTTTAGCGTGATGTTAAATAGCCTATTCCAATTAGTATCTATATTCTATATAATATTAAATACCCTTCATCAAGAATTGGGATATCAAATGCAAAAAGATTTTTGAAGTGAAAACTTCTTTAGCGGCGTTGTACATTTTTTTTGTAATGGGTAAAAAATGTTAAACTCGCTTCAGGACACGTGACCTGATCGAAAATTCGTAAGACGGATGGAGAGTAGACAGCCGGCGCGGCGTAGGACTATCCCCCTCTCTTTCTACGGCGCGCACAACGTTAATATTCAAGTTTTCACTTCTGCCGGCACTCCCGGAGTGCAACCCGTCGGTTTTTTTTTTAATCCGGTAGTTCCAAAGATAAGCGTGTTCAAACAAATAAACTCTTCTGCTTTAAAATTAATATAGATATGGAATTTTATTTGCATTAAAACTGCTGCGTACAAAACGTTATGTAGATTTTCATCTCGAAATATGCCTAATATGTTATGGAGGGTTTCCATTTCGCGAAATACATTACCCAGCAAATGAAGCGTACAGTCCATCAAAATATTTGAGGGATAAACCCAAAGGTTACTTTGTTTGCCGTAATGACTTGGGACGGACACAATTTCCTTGATCCGAGGAATTTTGCCAATTTTACTATACGCATAGGTTTCTATTAGTTTAGTAGAATGTTTGGCGCGAATTTGTGGTGACAGCTGCATATTTCTTGACAATCCTGTAATTCCTTCGTAAAATGAAATTTCCGAAAAACCTTCTGAAAAAAATTAAGGATTGTTAACAACCCGAGTGCTGTATACAATATAACTCAAAGCTAAATGCAGCAGTAACAGGTTGCCAGTCCATCACAGGCTTTTAGGCAACCCTTCTCCTTCACTGACTCTTACAAGAGGGTGAAATGGCTGTAAAGGTTTATATTATTGTGTATCCGGAGTTGTGAAGCCAAAGAAAGAACTCATTCAATTTAGTTACAAAGATTTTTTTTATGAATAAAATTCAGAACTATGCCCTACTTGCCCGTTCGTCCTCTAATCTACATTTACATCACAGACTCATACGAGTAGCTCCTATAATTTATCACCAATTTTATTAAAAAAATTCTATTCATTGAAAAGTTGGAAAAACCAGTGAGTGTTTTCGGTAAAAGTTATAACGAGCAATCTTACATTGATTTAGGAATTAACAAACAGTTTTATTTTATTAATAAACATGGATCAATAACGGTTGACTTGCAAATATTTTATAGAATCATGTCTAAGGGAGGGCGCCCACGAGCAACTTTTGTCTCCGCAACTAATTTGTCTCTCACATCAAGTCTACGGGTTTGTATGAAAGTGCGCACATATAGCGACGCAACAGCTGGGAGATATTTTTGTCTGCGGGTTTGGACGCAACTGTTGCCCGTCGGTTGCAATGCAAGTGTGCGCACGGCGACAAAAAAGTTGCCGGCTAGCCAGTTGCCGCTCAACCGAAAATTTTACAAAAAAGTAGTGTTGCTGTTGCTCCCGTGTGCGCATCGTCCAAATCTCGGCGAGGAGACAGCGACAGAGTCAAAAAGTTGCTGGGTAACTAAGTTGCTCGTAGGCGCCCTTCCTAAAGGTACTTAAGTCGTGAAGGGTGAGGATGAATCCCCGGAGGGTCACTGTAGTCTTTGATAAACACTTGAAATACTTACACGTTTGAAATCAGGCCCGGGTCGTGTTGTCTGCGAATTTCTTGACCTACTAGGTATTACGTGATTGAAATTCTCGTTTGAAATTAAATCGTCTGATTTACTCAGTTTCTTAACAAGCATACACATACACCATACACTACATACACACACACACATACATACACATAGTATATACTTATACATTGTTCGTGGTAGAACTTCAAACTTATGACTGTTTCTTTTGTGTCAGGAAACAAAACACTATAACATGGCAAAAAATTCGATACCATAAACGTAAATAAAGAAAATTTCAATAGTTAAAAAAACCCTCTTTACCGCTACTTTTAGAGGCCCAGTTAAAACACATTAAACAAGCTCACACAAAACAAAAGATGGCGTAATGTTGGCAACATTTTAAACGTCAAAAATATTTATTGCGACGACTGAGTTACGCATACTTACGCTCAACAGCGCAATTCGCACGACATTCCCCGGTAACAAATGAAAGCGCGCTTGCTTTCATAATCATTTAACGTGTCTGTGAATACCTACGGCGGTTTGTAACAATTGTATATATTTCCCTATATTTTCTTTGGACAAAATCAAAAATAGTTGTTGTAACCTTTTGTGACGTCTTAATTAGATGACCACTCTTGGTAGGTGTCAGTTTACAACACTAGGATAGGGTAGGGTTAGAAGATTTCTCTCTATCAATTCGATAGCGAATTTTTAATCTTAGTTCCGTATATGCCGTATGTGACGCGTTTGTTACTAGAATAAACTATACAGGGTAGCATCGACGTGCAAACTGTTACATTGAATCCCCAGCGTAGAAATTTTTCGTTGGTTATCAAACAAAAAGTGCGATACCTACGCGGTCAAAATGTCTCGGACAAACGACGAAAAGTTTCCACACAGCGGGGTTCAGAGTCATGTACTGAATCCAGGGTAACAGGTTGCGAATCGATGTCCCTGCCACCCTGTATTGAAAATATAATAATGAACAGAAAACTGAGGAAAAATATATTGCATGTACCATAGTTTATATCTGTTCTGTTTAAGGCCCACGGACTGTTGTTGCAAGATGTAATAGCTACGAACCTCAACCCCATTCTCAAGAGACTTAAAAATTCAGGAAATAGGATTATCTATAGATACTTTTCAATGTTCAAGTAAAGTTAAGATAGACAGTATATCTGGAGTAAATGTTTTGATTTTGACTGGAACATTTGAAGGCGAGGTTTTCCGAGCCTGTAGCCTGCCTTTGAAATGCTACCTCCGCCTCCCCCAAACGCAGTGCGACGTATTTATTTACGATGCGCCGCCGACCATTTCTCGGAAAATCCATGCTACAGTATAAAATATTTGCAGTTGATCAACAGTAATTTTTCTTAGGTTCGATTTTTTCCCTTATGTTTACATTTCATGGTACCTACTATGTAGTGAACTAAAATTATTACTTAACTAATTTTTTTATCTAGAAAATTACAAATTATCGTGTTTTGAACGGATCATTTTCCTAAAACAAGGATGTATCTATGACACATATTTTTTCAAGACCTACATACACTAATTCGACTAATAATAAAAACAGGCAAATTCGAAAAACCCCCGTTTAAAGGCAAATTCTTGCTAGTCCAACATAGTCAGGGACTCTTCTCTCCTCCAAATCAGCATAAAGCAATTCATAAATACATTTCGTTGACTGCACGCGTCCTTTCTTACCGGAAGACCTTTCTATTCGCTATTACTTCTAAGGGTAGCTGGATATGAGCGGGGTAACATTGGACGTGATGCAATCAGAGGAGCGCATGGACACGAAACTACTCAGGAAAACGTAAGGTTGGGATTTCTATTCTCGAATATTGTATGTATTTTGTATTTTGAAATGGCATCTTATTTTTGTATTTTTATTAAAACTGGTGTCCAAGGAAATAAGTTTTCAAAAAATGCAGGTTAGCTTATTGTTTGAGGTACTCGTAGAATTGGGTACTAGGTTTCATTTGTTGTTAAACTCGATTCAGATTTTCTTCGTTTGACCGCGCCGAGCCGCGGTGACTAAACATTTTACATGGCTGTAAATACGGTCTACATAATTGTTTTATTAATTCCTAGCTTCTGCTCGTAACCTTGTCTGCGTGAAATGTTTTGTTCCCCAACCCACCCCGTCGCATCGCATCGCACGCCCGCGCTAGTACTTTGTTTTCACTTCGCGTTCTTCTTTTTTTTTCATTTTGCTCGGCTCCTTAGGGGTTTTTTTTTAAATGGACTTGCTCTTAAGTCTAGTCTAGGTCAAAGGTCACAGAGACAAAGTCGATGATAAAGCGAGTCCTAGCGTGATGTTGTATAACCTATAGCTTTCCTCAAGAATTGGGCTATCGAATGAAAAAATATTTTTTCATATCCGACTGGTCGTTCCGGAGATTATAACTTACAAACAAATTTTACCATTAGATAGTGTACTATTAGATTGAACGTTACAAAGGGACAAAAGTTAGATTAAATAGAGGCACATAAAATCGTGACAGTGAAAATCAAGCATTCGAAATACGTAAACGACATAAAATACGGGATTTAAAATACCAATTTCGAGAGCATAATGGGAATAACGGATCATTTTATAATCCTTATTCATTGAAAAAACCAGTTGGTTAATTAAAGCTAATGTGAATGTAAGGAGATTACGAAAGCACAAAAATGAACTTCTCTTTCGTCCATTTATTCACTTCGATGAAGGATGTCATGTATATTTGAATTAAGAATTTAAGATAATTTTTAAGTTATGGAACAACAAACTGAATGTCATACTTAACAAAGTCCAAATTCCATTGCAACTAAAAACTTATTATGACACTCAAAAATCAACTTAGAATACATTTCACTAAAGTAGATAACTGATTAAGTGGCGATGGAATGTAAATTATCTGAGATTATGAACACTGCTATAGATAGGTATATGTGCTGGTTTATTTTTAATCAGGACGCGTAATTATTTAATACTAGCTCATAAACATCTACAGATGAAAGTTTCCGCAAAGCTGAACTAGTATCACTCTCTGAGGTTTATTTATTTATTTGACCACTTAGAGCCTATGCACAGTGCGTTTTTCATTGCACATAGCAGTTTGTTTGCACTTGTAGCGATACAAACGCGCGTTTGTATCGATACGAATGCGCGGTTTGCATAGGCCCTTATGCACACGCATTTAAACAGAAAAGAAGAAATGAACGGAAAACGATGTACAAAGGTAATGCTTATTTCTATAAAAATCTTTTCCTGTATACTTGCTTTTTAAATGTATATGTATTTGCTTGATATTATTTTTTATTTACTTTCCTAAAAGACATGTGAAGACTTGTGTAAGAGTAGAAGAGAAAACGAATACATAAAATTAAAAACAACTCACTAATTTACCTATAAACATACAATATGAGCAAATATAATATAAATATTTTTTATGTAATTTAAAGTCTTTACTATATTTAACACAACTAACTATTTACACTACGAACCGCGTGCACAGTGAAGGAGTAGAAGTCGGTAGAGTGGGGAGGGGATTTAAGGAGATGTCTAACTTGCAAGGTGCATTAAAAGGGCAGGCATAGAGAAAACGTTCCCGCAGATAAAATGGCATTTTTGGGTCGTAAAGGATGTTGAATAGCAGACTCAATATCCGAGAGTTCCTGCGACGTTGAATAGGAAGCCACTTGAGTATCTTGCAAAAGTTAGAAACGTGATTATACTTTTTAAGGTTCTTGTAATGCATTCAATAAAAATGTTACATAAAGTTTTATAACTCAACACAATAAATCTAACTCCACAAAATGAACTATCCACTTCCATCATAAAGAAACTTTTATGTAACTTTTTTATAAACATTTTTTTCATCTAAAAAGTTCGAAGAGCCCTTCTATTGCCACTTACAAAGAAATTAAGGTTTTTAGGGGCCGAAAACTTTTCATTTAGATGATATCCACTCCAGTAATGAGTTATTTCGGAGTCCACTTTATTTTTTAAGGCCAAAAAGCTAAAAAAGATTTACATTTATAACCTTTTACTTCAAACTGTAAATACAGAAATAGAAAGGAGAATACAAGTGAAATAAGATTGTGTGTTTTAAACATTTTCTCCTCAAACAATGCTAGAACTAAATACAGTAATTTGTTAAAAGAAAGTCTCAATAAAAAGATAGATAAATAAAATGGCTGATACACAATATAATGATATTATATTACTTAATGGTATTTAAAAAAAAATACTGTTTTGAACGTTAGGCTCATATGGAACTGTTTAAAGCAGTTCAGATCAATGTTTTTTTCATTTTTATTTACTGCTTATTTGTTTCAGTGTGTCGATCACGCAGCTTAGTGGTTTCCTAAGACACATGATACTTGAAGTTATCATCTAAAATCTGATGGTGACAAATAGAAATTGTTACTTTCTACCATGAAGTAAGATTTTTCTAAATATAGGTCGAAACGTAGTATGCCTGTATTTTATAGGTTTAGCAGGCTCATATTTTACAAGCTTTCACCGGCCGATATTTCTTGTTTTATAGAGAGCCTATCATACTGCAGTAAAACGAAAGTAAAATATATGTAGAGGCAATAATACCGTACTTGGACCCATAACTATTGCTACTTATATATTAGGTATAAAAATAAACTATATCTATACTTAGATACATAAATTGAGTATGGGCTAAGGTATGTCGTAAATGTTTGGACGCAAGTCCTTCCATCGTGAGCAAAAACTAATAAACTATTTTGATGTTTTTCAATACGTGCCTTGGACAAATGAAGAATCGACGATCAGCGGTTACAGACCGGGGCCGTCGAAAGAATGCGTTCCTGAGCTGTCAGTGCGACAATTCTAGTAGCTAATAAAGATCAAAATCACAAATCACGTGTTCGTTTGTTTGAATCTGACAGGTGTCAAAAATACATTCTCTCGTTGGCCGCACTACAGTCGCTTTTCGTTCTCGATACCGTGACTGAAACCTTCAGTCCGCGCTCGATGCCACTGCTTGATAAAACGCGATGCAGCATCAAACCTATTGCTGAAATGTGCAGATTTGCAACCGTGACTAAACGCATTGATAAAGACACAAAGTCAATCATCGCCAGATGTCTTATATGGCCCTTTTAGTGTTGCATTTTCACGGAAGTAGGTAAGTACCCAAGATAGGACGTTGCCGTCCTGTTACATCCTGTTGTGGCTTGCCTAGTAAAGCGTTGTTTAACCAGGGTCGGTAATAGGCAGAGTTTGTTAAGTTTGATGCATCCTGTTACCTCCGCCAGGCTTGCGTAAGTAGACCTCATGTCATTATTCTCCTTGGATCATTCTTTTGAAAAAGATGGAACACCTGACTCTCTCAAATTTTTTAATGACGTATATAAATTTTGGTACTGTTTTTCTATACTAAAATTATTAATAGGTTTTTTTTTTGTAAGTTTGTATGTAGGGGGTTATCTCAGAAACTCTCGGATTTGATTTGATTTTTGCATTTGATAGCCCAATTCTTAAGGAAAGCTACAGACTATTAAACATCACGCTATGACCCTTAGGAGCCGAGCAAAAAGAAAAAAACGCTGAAACAAAACGAAGTGATAGCGCGGGAGGTGATGCGATGCGACGGGGTGGGTGGGGGGAACAAGAAAGAAGACTGGTCAAATTGACCCAAAATTTTCATATCGCCCGGCGCTACAGAAATGTAACTCAGTTTATGCATTATCATGAGTAAAAAATAACTGCATATTTTTAAAATTTAATTTTGATGGCTATCATGTAAATATTGCTATTTCTTTTTTTTAAGGGTGTCCACATATTTTTTCGTTTAAAGTTGTAAATAAATAGGTACTTATATGTTTAGATTTAGCTATTAGTGAATAAATGTGATATTGCTACGCATTTTAGATCAGGATTCAGATTCAGGAAAGCATATAATTTCACTTATACATATATATTTAATGAATCATTCATGCGTGCGTGAACTTAGTGCTTATAAAAACAACAACAAAATCAGAAAACTAGTAAATAAAATAGAAAACAACAACTATTATATTGATTTTCAATATCTAATAAAGTATTATCAGTTTTGCACTCAGGGTGACTAAATGTGTCCTCGTGTCTAGCCCATCCCAAATAATAAACGATGCTCACGACGTGTGCGCAGCTACCTAGAGTTCTTCGGCTTTGTATATAAGAACAGTAGTATTGTCTTATGGCGTTTCTTGCTTAGCAATATTCAATGACAGTTACGATAATAGAAGATAGATATAGAGGCTGTATTAATCAGTTTCACAAATAATATACACTTGTTTGCAAATTCTATACAATGTCTAATGAAATAAATACCTACATGTTTAATATTTTTCCTGACAAAATATGTATAGCAATATTACAATGATAGTCACGATATTGGGAAATGGTGACTACCAATTATTAATATACTAAAAATATACTAAAATGTGAGATAACTTTTTTTTCCGCCGGGCCTGGGTAAATTTTGTATGGGCCCGACCCTCACGCGGGCAAAGTCAGAAGCTATTTTTCTATATAACTGTCTAACAAGGGTTAATAGTATTAGGGCTTGTAGGCATTTAGACGAAATCAGGTCACACCTAGATCCCGACGTCATTTGTCTTAGTTAGTGTCTGTGAAATTTTCATTAAAACTTGGCACAAAGAGACGAAAGCAATTTGCTTACAAAAACGGGTTATTTAATTTAAATTATAAATTCCTAGAATAGTTTATAGGAATGCAAAAAATTATGTAAAAGGGATATTTTGTTCTGGACAGTAGAAAACGTTATTTTCACAGTACCAATAATTAATTAAAACTAATTAAAGAAAACGAATTTAAAACGAATTACACTAATTCATTTATTGTATCTTTGTTTTGGTAAAATAATATGTATACTATATTTTGTACCTGTACATTGGATACAATGTTAAGGAACAATGGTTGTAGACAATCAAATGGTTCCTTGTCCGTGTACATCTTTTCGGGACTGACTGTACCTACCTATACTTTTTTTATTTTTCATCCAACTCCTGGGCAAAGGCCTCCCTCCACTCCATCCATATTTTGCGATTCTGCGCTTCTTCTTTCCAGTTTTAAAGTTCACAGCTCAATCTTAAAAAAAAAACGATTTCACAAAAAAATGTTCTCTATACTAAGCGCTAGTCATTCTTAAAACGTGATGAAACCGTGACGCAACACTACATCCCTTTCAGGCCAATCAATGGCCAGGCCACGACGTGGCCCATTGTCTAATGTGTGGGTTGCTCTTGGAGCACGGTTAAGCTCTTTAGCCTTGTGAACATGGAGGTCGGGTATGTAGGTATATAACAATATACTGTATACAGTTAAACCATTTAAACATAATTTGAAATTCTGAAAGTGGGAATGGAAAATTGGGGAAAATAGAAAAATTGGAGCGCGGAGAAAAAATTCTAAAATGGATTCTTCATACATAATGTGTGGCGCCCTCCATATTGAATTTCCGGTGACGTCATAAGAACTCGAAATCACGAGTTATTCAACGAAAACTTACTAGTAGTTTAAGGCATATAGCACCCTATACCTTCACATACACGCTACGTACATATTAGATTTGTTAAACCATAACAAACAAACAAACACCACCACCATACACACCATCTCACCATTCCCCATCACCACCACCAGTACCACCATTCACAATTCACCATTTTATCACACCATTTGTGAAAAATCATATCAAATTCATAACCGTGTGACATACCTTCGCGGCTACTGTATTATGTAAATAAATACGTCGTTTTTATAGAATAAGGAAAATTAAAAAAAAAATACCTCATGTATTTGCAAAAAGAAAACGCCATTTCCACAACGTAGAGGTTCCCATAAAACGGTATGTCGTTCATAAATATTTTTTTACAAAAGAAGAGCAGTTTGAGTCTGAGAACTGAAGTAGATATTGTAAGATGATACTCTTACAATACCCTGAGTGAGAATATTTCTGTATTACAAGAGCTTTATTTACGAGTATCTTGGTGTAAATTCTGGAAACTGGTCACAAGCTTACACCAGAGCAAATAAACAGACTCGTGGTTTGAAGCAAATCGGCACTTTCTATGTTTAAATTCTCAGAAACATTCATAAGAGGTCTTGCCAAAGAAAGTAATTAGAAAATTAAAAAAAATTAGAACTGATTTTTACTCTTTTGAAATGGATTTGCTCTTGAGTCTAGTCTAGGTCAAAGGTGACAGAGATTTTAATTACTTGCCCTTTTTTTTTTTAAAAAGCACTCGATTTTACTAAGATACAACATAAAAATAACAAAACATGAATGAGCGAGATATCAGCGACGTTCATTCATGTAACTTACTCGTGTTTGCTGTAAATCTTTAAGGTAAAATACAAGAACAAAACAACACAAATATCCGGGCAATCTTACCTCATGTACTTACATCCATACTCTGTAGTCACATTTGTATTCGACTGAGATCCCTATTTACCCACCATAAAACCACCCGATTCGTATTGCCGACAGTTCCAGAAGCCATAAGGAAAAATTGTCACCTATCTCGATCGGATGAAACAAGCACAGTTAACAGCATGTTTAGGTTGATATTAATACATCACAGCTGTCGGACATCAATTTATCAAGCAGACAAGGGACTGAGGAGAACCGTAGAGATACTGTCTCCAGCTGAAATTACTTGTAACCTTACGAGGTTAGCCCTCATTCATCTTGTGCCATTCATCAATCGTTCGTTAGAAACAACTGACGATCTAACTGTTTTTTTAGTTTAGTTTTCGTGTTTTAAAATTATAACAATAGAAAACAATGAAAAGGGCAAATTGGTCCTTATAGATAGACGAACGAAATGAGCATTTAAAATGGACATAAAACAAACTTGTTTTAGAATTCAATCAAATAGGGTTTCAAAAACTAATTAGAACCGGGGGATTACGAGTATTCTCAAACAGTTTTCTTTTATTTACGAAATAATCCTGAAGAAACAGCGAAATTCACGGGAGTAAGTTTGAAGTTTAATTAGCGGGGTAAAAAGTTTCGCTTTCGATATCGAACAGGTACGCATTAAATCGATAACTGAAGTTCGAGAACTTTGCAGGCGTTTGGATTGTGTGAAAGAACCGCATCGGTAAACAATAATTTATTTTCAAATGGGTGGAGTGGGACTAATGATTTTAATTTTAGGGATGGGAGCGAGAATTGCTTTTTAAATGGTTATACATATATGGGGTGACGTTGTAGTTACCTGCATCCGTCAAGGAGGCGATTGTACCCGTCATTTTAAACAACTTTCGCTACGAAACTCTAATCCCATTCGTGAAAAAAAAACAAATTCCTATAGGTACAACAGTAGCCTATTTCGATGCATAGGTATGTTTTTTTTAAATTAAGATTTTATAGCGAAAGTTGTGTAGAATGACTGGTGCAATCACCCCCTTGACGGATGCTAGTGACTAAATGGCCATCTTGTATAAAACTAGCTTTTGCCCGCGAACATACTACCGGGATCAAAAATATGTGTTTATCCTGGGTATAAACCATCAGTGTGCCAGATTTCATCCAAATCCATTCAGCCAAATATTGTTGTAATAATGTTTTTGCGCCAATCCGGAATATACATCCAGACAAACGGACAAACATTCTTCGTTAATATTTTTCCTTTATTTCATTATTTACATATACATAATATTTTTAAATATTAGAATATAAAAAATAGTAGCGCACCGGTATCGGGAACAGGATCCAAGCTAGCGGCGGTCAGGGCTCCAGAGAGAGGAACCTCCTAACAATGCGGGCCATGTCCAGAATTACCGCTTTCTGAATCAAACCCTTTTTTTTTTTTTTTTTTTTTGTGGATGGGAAATCATCTAATGACTCCTCCCGCTCTGGGTGGAGCGGAAGAGAGTGTCAGACTCTTACTGACTAAAACCCACCCGTGTTCCTTCCTTAGCCCTTTATGTTCCGGGCCAACGGTAACCCTTTCGGACGATCCCGCTACCCCGGCAGGCTTCGGCCCTGGCAGGCCCCTTCCTTTATGCTGACATCTCTTTGAGGCGCGCGTGGAACACATACGCGCCGTCCGGCACGGGCCTGGTCCTGATCGGACGGAGAGCTACCCATTACTCTCCGTCCGCAGGCCCGCGCCTACGGTGGCCGGGAGTCGTCACGCGGCTCCCGACGCCCGTAGCGTCTCCCGCGGCGGCTGAGGCGTACGGCTCTCTCCCTGAGCCGTCCCGCCACCTCCTTCGCTAGCATGACTGCTTCGCAGAAGGAGGTGACCGCCTCCCACTCCCTCTCGCCCCGGACCATGGCTTGAACCAGGGCCGGACGCGAGAGGTCGCCGCCGTTGCCGATCGCCTCTACGAGGACACGGCGGTGCTCCGCCCAAGCGGGGCAGACCTCCACCGTATGCTCCACCGTGTCCTCTGGGCGATCCTCGCAATGGTGACACCCGGGCGTCTCCTCCCGCCTGATGATATGCAGGAACCTCCCGAAACATCCGTGTCCGGTGAGGACCTGCGTCAGGCGGTAGGTGAGAACGCCGTGACGCCTCTCTAGCCACTCCTCAAAGAGGGGCCTTATCGCCACTATCGTGGCGTGCCCTGCGCTGGGTTGCGAAAGTCGCTCCTTCCATACCACCATGAGATCGCGCCGGAAGTCCGTCCGCTCCGCCGCTATTTGCCGCGGAAGCGGAGTTTCCCCCCGGCGTAGTGCCTCCGCGCGCCACTCATACAGGCGCGCGAGGACTATCGCCTCCAGATCCCATGGCGGCATTCCGGCAAGGAGGCTTGCCGCCTCGCCCGAGATCGTGCGGTAGCCCCGGATCAGCCTTACGGCTACCACCTTTTGGGGCGCGTTCAGGTAGTGGGCGGCTCGCAGCCGCAGTGAACGCGCCCACACCGGGGCCCCGAATCAAACCCTTGATCCAGCTTTCCAACGAGAGCCTCCTCAGGTGTTGGTCGAGGCTCTTGGCTATTAACCCACTGGCTGGTACGACTATCGGTACAATGACCGCTGAGTCCACATCCCACATATCGACAACCTCGCGAGCCAAGTCAAGATACTTAATTTGTTTCTTTCTCAGCTTTCACGAGGTTCTCATCATGCGGGACGGTTATGTCGACAATCAGTGCGCGCCATTATTATTATGTAGATCAGCCTACATATTATAATTGTATGGACATTAAAGAAAGTATAATTTCTGTTTAATTGCACAAGCACGTAATTCAATGGCACCATATATAATAGTTTCAATCAAACTGAACGCGGATTTTCGTCATTTTATACCTGACCGGGACACCTGTCAAGGCGCACATTTATTGAATATGTCAAACGTGTTCTAAAACAACTTTACGTTCCAAATATCATTCCGAAGCATATTCCACCCCTTGAGTCTACGTCAAATACTGAAAAATGTTTCGCCTCAAAGGACTGAATGTTGGGACCGAATACCTCGGAAATAGTATGCCACGGAAAAGGTGGCTCACATCTGTGTCGACGAACGTCGAAACGTCAGCAGTTGACGGTGTAATGCGATGAAGCTGGGAAGCTGTTTTGTAGTCGAGTGCCTTTTGTTTGCTATCAGAGTTGATAGTGTGTCGGTATTTGTATAGCGTGTTATGCAAATATTAACTGAATATTGTGACGTTCATTACTATGTTGAGATAATGCATGATATTTTACATCATACTAGCTTCTGCCCGCGACTTCGTTCGCGTGAAATTTCACCCTCCCCCCATTCACCCTCTTAGGCATGGAATTTCGAAAAATCCTTTCTTAGTGCATACCTACTCTTCACAAAGAACACACCCTCCGAATTTCATATCTCTGGGACCAGCAGCTTAGGCTGTGCGTTGAGTCAGGATTTTGAATTTTGTATAAATAGATTTAATATTAGGTTTCAAGGATTCCCTACGTACGAATAAAAAAACGGAACGCTTATTGAATCACTCGTATATATGTATGTCTGTCTGTCCGTCCCTATAAGAAGTCTATGGTCTTAAAATAACATGGTAAATCTCTCAATATTGGGCGGACAAACTTACATTTTGTAGTTGGAATGTTTGGGAGAACATGTTTTTCAACTACAATGTTATCTTTGTGTTTGGAATGAATTCATTTCAACGGAACGCTTCATAGGGAAGTTGGAGATGTTGTTACAAAAAAAGATCGCGTCATTTTATTATAAAAATAACCTGCTAAGATTGGAGATGACTACGGGGAGGCTGCGTGAGATTTATGCCGTTACTGTGAACAGAAATATATATGTGCTTCTACGGAATAAAACTTATAATCTAACTGTCACCGTATAAGAACATCGTTAGTTTATAATCTATCGTTCACAATTTGACGGTTTCACATGGATAGTTTATAAGCTATCGAAAATGATTAATACGTTATGTTGTAAGCAGTATAGTATATATCAATTGTGAATTGTATTCACAATTTGCCGACAATTTACAATCTCACAATATAGATTATAAACTAACGCTGTTCACAATCATACATTGACATAACCAATCTAAACTCATGCCAACTTATAGTAGCTTCATAGTATTCAGCCACTAGTTCAATGGCTGCTAGTTAATACATACATTTGCCGCGAAGCAATATCTGTGTGCAATTCTGGTACTAAGTGCTCCCCGTGGGCGAAAACAGTGCAGAATATCCCTATTTCTGTTCTTCTGTAATTGTTATTACGGCACTGATTAGTCGAATAAAATGCTGCATTATCTCCACTATCGCGTTGTCTTTTGTTTTTGGTATGTTTTAGTAATATTGTTGTTGTTGTAAATGGTGAATGTAGTTTGGTGTACGAGTATGCAGACGGTGCAGCGGTGCAGTGGTAATCTGACTGGATGATAAAGTAGAAACTGCATCTAACTGAAGCAAACTTTTGGTGGAGTTTAAGGGTTGGTTGCTTTATTTCAAATATTCTTCGTATTTTAAATGAGACAACTCTTATTCGTATCATGCTTGCCGTAATTTATTTTATTTGATAGGAATAACAAACAGCAGTATATTACATAGTAGGCACACAATATAAAAACTTATAATAAAAGTAACAAATACACTACTCATGACATTATCCACAGATTACTATACAGAATAGCTAGCTGTTATAATAACATAAACGGTCAGAATCCGCACAGGACAAAGTTAAAGGCTGAACAGAACCACATATTGGGAGAAACTTTCATAAAGAAATCGAATTTCGACCATGACATAAAATTAAGAACATACAGGTTCTCCTCGGAATTTTTCCATTTTTAGCTTCTTTACAAATAGAGTACATGCAGGCTATTTTTGTACTCCCCATCAATATCCGGACCCCTGTCTCAGCCTCATTTGGTTTAATTCTGAACTTCAAACTAAACGAGCTTTATAAACAGTCAATTGGTTTTCATATCAGCTTTCACGTAAAAACTCTAGTGTGTCGGGTTAATGTGGTCCCAAACTTTTGTACTAACAGGAAACAAACTTTTAATTTGATTAGTTCTCTCCATCTTAACTTGTTAGAAGCGATAGTTACAAAGTTTTTTTCCAGCTGCAACTAGTTAACAAGTTGAGCATTATTAATTACTGTGGTATGTCAGTACAACACTAGCTTAAATAATATATGCGAAAGAGCAATGTGTTCGTTTACTCGGCCAGCATGAAGCAGTTTAAAAATGTTAACAATGAATTTCGAGTATGCTCGCGCCTCGTTGGATAAATTAAAAAAATAAACAAATTCCGATTTCAAACTTCTGAGAAAATATGCAATTAAGTGGATACATTGCTGGTATTTTTTTATTGTTTTATAATTTGATGAACCCTGGCTTATTGTCGGGAAATATTTTGAACGAACAGTCGTTGCGAGTAGTCAGTAACCGAAAAGTTTGACCAATCTTACCAAGCTAGCTTGTGGAGGTCAGATAGGCAGTCGCTCCATGTAAAATACTGGTATTCAGCTGCATCCAGTTAGACTGGAATCCGACGCCAAAATAGTTCGGGAAAGGCTACGCAGATTGATTGATACTTAAAACAGACATGCCTCAGAGAATTGCCAACTAGTTTGTTAGTCTGTTCAAGTGATGAACTTGAATTACGTTTAATTTAGCCCGTTGTTTACATAAGCTATTGAACATCAAACTAATCTCTAAAGGCTTTACAGAATTGATTGATTGAGACAAGGGTTTTTGGGTTCCTGTGATTAAATTAAGTTAATTGGGTCATTATTAACCTTTAACTGTTTGGAGCAAGACAATTTATTTTATTCGAACTACTATAAATTGACCTCGTTTAAAAGGTAAGTTTTCTTTCCAAAGGAGAATTAGATTATAGATAGCGAACTTTATGCTTTTGTAGATTGTTACCTAGAACAATCGTGGAATGACTAAGATTCTGTTTTCGTAAGAAAACAATGTAGAATTAATGGCGGATAAAATGGGGGTTCTAAAAGTTAAATTAAGATAAATTATAGCTGTTTGGAATAAGACATTGCGAAGGAAAAGCTGTGCGTAGGAGTGGCCTCTATCTACAAATGAATTATTTGGAATTTAGAGTTGATTGTTATTTACAGCGTTTGTTAGTTTACTGAAAAGAGCAGTAAAGTAGTTTATTCTTACCTAAGAATAAACTACTTTAGTGCTCTTTCGCTTTTGCTTTTTTTAACCGACCTTTTAGACAAATATCTAATGCAGGTGCATTAGATATTTGTCTAAAAGGTCGGTTATGAGATAAAACATTGCGTGTAAATACAAATACTTTTAAGATAATGTAAACCTGATTCATCAATATCATTATTTAAATAATTTCCCCATCTTGCCTTCCAACGGGTATCACATGCATTATTTATGAGAACCGGGAAACAAAACAAATAAAACATTGAGGAAGTTTCAAAGCACAATATTTGAGGTTTATTGAGAACAAGTTGAAAGCATTTTTATTTACCTGTTCCTGTGTGCAGGAGAGTATTAGGTTTGAACTGTAATCTTTACAAAGTTTTGTGCATGTAGTCACAACGACAAAGTTTTCTTCTCCATATACGTAATGAAAACTGTGCGGGAAACCCGAAACTTTATCGGACGTCACAGCCTAATAAAATTCTCTTTGGCATCAAAACTAGCCAATGACAACTCGGCACTACCGTCGAACAACAAGACTAACGCCGGGCACACAGATTAAACTTTTAGCATAGTTGAATAGCGTTTTCTCTACTCTCAGCGTTTCGGTCGAAGTATCGCCGCGTTTTAGCGACTGCATCGATGCTGCGTTGAATGAAACATGTTTCCAAATCCCTCAGCGTTCGGGAAAAAACTTTTGGCTGTAGCCTTTTTCAAACGAATTCGGCTTGCGACTTCGCCACGTGATTAGCTTATGGATAAGGATTCTGTTTGAGCCTAAAACCAGTCGGACCATGTCTAAACATATTGAAGGTTTAAATCCGTTACAAAAAAGACCTAGAACTTTTTATAAAAATAGCTTTTGATATTGCCACACACATATGTACCTACATAAAGATGAATCCTTTCTCAACATCACCAACATGGTCATTATACATGGTGGCAGCCGGCAGGTATAGACGCCAGCACATCAAGCTACTACAATCTGTCAAATTTCTTTAATAGATTTTCAACTTTATCGCTAAGCCATAAGGTTCAAAGTTGATTGGGAAAATTTGACAGTTTGGGGTAGCTTGATGTGTTGGCGTCTGTACATCGATGCGGAAAATGTAACTGTGATTCAGCACATGATTCTAGACCGCTTAAAGTAGAAATTTTTCATCATTTATAAAAAAAAAAATCAGCTAGATACTTCATAGAAAAGTGCGATACCCTACGCGGTCAAAATGTATGGAAGGGCAATTTTTTTAAAAATAACAGACGAAAAATTATAACGCATAGAAATTTCAGAATCATGTGCTGAATCCATGGTAACAGGCTGCGCGTCGATGTCCCTGCCACTTTGTAATCTGCATTCGCGATTTATTTGCCAAAAATGTAAACAAATGAGTTTATGAAAAAAAAAACTTTAAATCATAGACAATAAAGTTCAGTTTACGCTACATCTTCGAATATTTTTATAACTTTTTCAATAGTGCTCTGAAATCAACTTAATTACCATTAAAATAAAGTTGGTAATATTAATTTGAAACATTAGTTATAACAATATTAGTTTGAATTGACATTATTATTATGTCCTTGTAGGGCGTTTCCCTCCCAGCGTTTCACTTACTGCCTTATAAATACCTTTTGTTAGTTGCCTCTCATTCACCCTCGCAATGACCAAATCATCTAAGCATACTCTTTTTTTTTGACACTGCATCAGCCATCAATTGGTCAATTCAGCTACAAAGAACGATAGCTTGAATTATGAAAGTAACTTATCTGAACCGACCTAGTATGATAACTTAGTACCTAGTCAATTGCGGTTGTAATGCCCAAACTGAACAGTAATGGCATCGAATAATGTCCTTGTTTGCTTACCAAACGCGCACTTTATAGTCCAAATATACGGAACAACCACGTAATTTATTGACGTCATCCTTCCTATTCCAATAAAGTAATTCGTTTTAGTCAATGCAACGGTAATTTTAGTTCGAATTTGTTTTCCGCTGATTAGTAGGTAAATAACGGGTGTTCGTCAACTGTTTAATGACTGCATATTTAAGGGAATAAATTTATGTGAGATAACCGTTTAGCGTAGGTATTTTAACTTTCTCGAACGTTCTGCTTCAGCTTTTGGTAATAGCACAGAATAACTAATGGTAATAGCTACAGACTGAGCACATCAAGCTACTACAATCTGTAAAATTTCTTTAATAGATTTTCAACTTTATCGCTAAAGCATAAGGTTCAAAGTTGATTCGGATAATTTGACAGTTTCGGGTAGCTTGATGTGCTGGCGTCTGTACATTGTATATGTAGTTGTTATAGTTATGTAAAACATTTATTATTTTTAACAAACTAAAACGAAAAATAATTTTGACAATGAAAAAACATTAATAAAAAAGGTCATACATAGATCTTTTATAGGAATCCTAAAAACATTTTTTATCTAAAACTATCCCTTTGATGATACATTGTTGACAACGCACTAACGCGGGTAACACGCAACTTATACAACTCATACTAAAGCTAAATTCTTCGAAACTAAAAACTCACATACATACGCCAGTAACAACTCCTTACAAAAATCCAAAGAGTTCATGTAACGTAATCGGCTCTATAGAAGTTTCGCCGGTAATTTCCAGTCCAGCTTGAAACGGAATGGAGGTAAAAGTTTTGATTCACTAATAGCACATTAAATGCTAGCAAAAGAACGGCTTCATAACGAGGCATAAAGCTCGCAGCACCGTTATTACTCACGGTTCATTTTGAAGCAATCTGGAATACTTCATTCTTTCATAGTGATGGGCAGCGGTGCAGTGAGAATCGATTTGAAAGCTCAATGTAAGGTTTAGTTGAACTAGTGTCAATGAATGATTTTGTGATTAATGTGCGATAACCTGAAAGATACGAATTGAAAATCGAAGCGATTAATGCGACATTTATCAATGGATGTTTTCTATCCTTGTAAGAAGAGACTTTTGACCTGCTACTTGCGTAACACTGTCAATTAGAATCTGAATCATTTTGAAGGATATAGCTAATCCATTGCTTCATATTATGTTCGAAAAATTTGTCTGCTCAACAACTTAAATAACGCAATGAATGTTGTTGAACTGTCGAAAATAAAGCCATTTCTGCTGTTAGTAAGGTTTCTGGCTGTTTTTTAATGTAACTTTAAAGAGATTGAAGAATAAAGGTATTCTGTTTCGGCAACGTATTGCATTTTTAGATTTATCGGCATTCATACAAATTACTTGCACAAATGGAACACAAGGCTCAACCCTAAAAATTCTTTGCCGGCTACGCTAGATGAAGATGTCTAACATTTTTGTTTTGTTGATAGGTACTACGTAGTTATATTTTATGCAGTTTAAATATAAATATATTTTTAAAATGTGGGCAAGTTTAGGAAGTGGCTCTTTTATTTAACTTCACTTTTTAAAGAAACCAAAACATGCATTATATGCAGTGCAAGCTGAGTTTACCACGACATTAAAATGTAACATCTGTGGGCGCACCGTGCCAACATCACCGACGTGAGCAATATAACTATTTATTGCATATTTCTTATGACACTAGCTTATAAAAATATTTGCAGCCGAGGTCAATAATAACATTATTAAGATGCTGTGAACATATTATGTGTTAACTAAATATTAATGATGTATTATTAACATCTCTAACTAGGGGCAGGTGTAATTTCACGCTATCTTTCTTTTTGTTTAAATCACACAGTTCAGCCGAGGACGTCCAACCCTGGAATAAGGGTGTTCACATAAAGAAGCGGGTTTTCGGGCCGACTCCCAATACAGATATCTGTAGGTTGATCTTCGGAAGGAAACGGTTACATGTTTTACCTGTTTCTTTATGTGTGAGCGCATAAGTTAATGTGGGACTATTTCACCCGCATGACCCGCACCGATCAGTACCGACCCACACAGACTCGCCTGCACCAAAAAATCTGTTTCTTTATGTAAGCACCCCCCAAGCATTCAAACTCAAAGCATTTATTTCAATTAAACCATTTATAGGCACTTTTGAACTGTCAGTTAGTCAGAAAGTTGAAGCTAGTTGCCCATTCCAAAACTGTGACTGTATTTTATCGGAGGGCTTCCAATACTACGTCTTCCGGTAGAAGGTTGCCACTCCAGATCCCATCGCATCGGCTATTTGTTCTGCGAGCGATGTGCCTGCCCACATAAGTTTGGCAATTCTTCGGGCTATACCTGGTTCTCCTCGGATCTAACAAAATTTTAAGTAATATGTATGGAATATCTTTAGCAGTTATTTTGTACGCAGCGCATGCTGGACTTAAGTAAGTACTTAGGTAAGTACATGAATCTTGGTCAGCAAGACGTGACATGGTTTTTCCATTAAGGACAACATGGACATTATATAAACTGCCGTCATCTTTAGCAATTTTGTAAAAGCTTTCACATTTACAAACTAGTCTTTATCATATAAATTATTTTAGTAAGAACAAAAAAAAAAAAAACTATCTGTGAATTCCAATACGAGGAACCCAGACTTAGCATAAATAATTTGTTGCTGTGCTTACCAGTTTATAATTACTTTTAGAATCAAATCATGACAATGACATGGCCCAGTTTGTGGTAACGGCCACGACTAACGAGTTGTAGTTCGTGAGTTCAAACCCAGGCAGGCGCTTTACTATGTGTACCTAAATTATTTCATCACCACTGCTCTCAAAACGGTGAAGGAAAACATCGTGAGGAAATCCGCATGTCCTAGATCCAAAAATTCCAAGACATGTGACATCTACCAAATCGCACTGGGCCCGCTGTGGCCTGTATCCCAGCAGTAGGAACGTTATAAGTTGATTATGCATGCATGATTATGGACATGTCGGCCTGTTTTAAACCATGAACCAATCGCAAGAATGAAAAATCCAGTTTCGCAAAGTCGTAAATGTTGCAGGATTAACAAACTAGGTAGTTTGGTGGTCATGTAAATTGGCATTCGGTGAACAAAAGATGCAGCCTGGTGGTCGCTACTGATTTGCCTAGCGTGCCACTACGACACCAATTTGCTTTCCACGAGAAAATTGGCTTCCGTTCCACCTCATATCGATATTTTTCATTGACTAAGTTTAGTGCTCTCTCTATTACAAACATTAATTTCTATGCTAATGGCCGCGCTACGGAGTTGCGTTCCAAAAAATGTCGAGTGGAATTAATTTTATGCGTTTTCTGCAGTGTTTGGTTGTTTCAAATGGAATCTGACTTGCCTTTGTTAACTTATTTTATTTAAAATAATATTATAAAGAGAAAAAAATTGTTGTAGTTTGTTTGTTACACATTCACGCTAAAACGGCTAAACGGATTTGGATGAATTTTGGCACATGGGTAGACCGTGATCAGTATTAGGACAAGGGATAATTTTTAACCTGATAATCCCACGGGATCGAGACATATGCGGTTGAGACCGCGGGGCGCAGCTAGTTAATTTTATGAAACTTGACAAATTCATTATGTCTAACAAACTGTTCAACAAAAAAAAAAACTATAAATATATTGGTTAATATAAAGTAAGATTTTTAAATTAAGCTATGAAAGATAGCTACCTTTACCTTTATATAGTTACCTTTGTAAGATAATCAAATCACAGTTGTTCTCTTCTTTTAATTATTTTATTAATACGTTACGTCACAATTTTCACAAAAAACAGTTACGTGCTAAAGAAAAGACGGACGTATTTTCTTTAACGTGTAACTGTTTATGTCTCAAATAAATAAAATAATTTAAGCGAAAGTTTTTCCTATTTTCAATATTTTGTTAAGCACGGGACGCGGAGTATCTACATCGCAAAATGTAAGGCGATCCTACAGCAAATAACATCGCACTTCGTTTTCGACCTTTGAGTTATTGTCCGGGGTCTTCCATCTGGCGTTTGCTTCATTGTCTTACGGATTTATAAGAAACTGGATGTCACCGTTGCCCCATAGGCTTTACGTGCAATAATAACGCCCGCTGTCGGGAAATGAAAAGGCTAAGCAATTTTCCAATATCTACCTACCTATCTGCATTCTTTTCCCGTATACCGGGCACATGTCACCATTTTGAACCGTCGTTTTTAGTCATACTGATGATAGCACGTTGACTCATGCATCGTGCAAGTGAATAACGTTTTTATTCTGAAAGTACAACAAACAAAGCTGTTGAAGTATCATTTCTTCGGAATATTCTAAATGACGTGTCTTTTATAATTTATTTAATTTCACGTCAATTTAAAATGATTGGGTACAAAGTAATTATAAAAAAAAAACATGAATTTTGTCAAGCTTGTCAAAAACGTTCCACTCTTCAAATATAATTAAGGCCAGCAAATTATACGGAGTACAAACACTAGTTAAGTAAACATAATTAATACTGCAAGGTCTTTAATTTCTGTTTAGGTGTCAAACAATACAAAGGCATACATTGAAACATATTAATCCAGGGATGTTACTAACATGTTAATTAAGCCATTTGATTTATTTGACGAGTGATTGTTTCAATTATGTACTAATTAGTGATAGTCAATTACATGAATGTCTGTGTATAATTGATAATGCTCTACAGTGATTGTTGCCTGAGGGACTAGTCTCATGGGACATGTGGCTCCCGGATGGTTTCTGCTATCGGGAGCTGCATGCTTGTAAAAACGCAGGCCAAACTACTACACATGTTTGAAAGATTGCAAAGAATTATTTGGACACCTTAAATTACTATTTAAAACTTTTTGATTTAATTACCCTATTGACCGCTTGGTTTTATATCAATCACCGTGCCTCCAGCGCCCATCTCATAAATCTACGAAAAAATACCTACGACGAATAGGGTTGTGCAATGAAATGAAATAAACCATTTGTCGTATTAATCAGGCTGATTCTAAATTAATATCTAATTTAGAGCTGATTTCCAACGCCTCTAGATACCTAGAGTATACACTTAGAGGCGTTTTCCCCCTTTTTCATCCAAAAACTTTTAGATATTAATTTTATTTCACGGAGAAAAGATATCGATCTGACATTGGAAAAATCAGCCCTTAAAAATGTTAATTATCTTTGTAATCATTTATTAAAAACATCATGGTACAAGACAAATGACTTGTTACTAAGTGGACACTATCGTGGTTCAAGTGACTTTGTACGTTCGTGATCGTCAATCATGGTTGTCACTTATCCTACAGGTAACCAGGATGTAATGCGAAAGTCAGATGTCAAACACTACCGAGTAAAGTTTTAGTTAAGGATCGATATGTTTTAAAGACAGCCTTAGACAATGTTAATACCTAATGTTTTACAAGCTTTATTTTTGGGTTAGGTAATAGTTTAGAATTGTAAATAATCATAGTCAACTTGTTTCAGATTAAAGAATTTGTAATCTCTAAAAGACGTTCAGTAAAACTAAAAACTTCTTAAAATAATATGATTTAAATTGCAACTTTAGAACACCTTCTGCTTCAAAACAGCGTTCCTTCCTAATAAATGTTGCACAAGCATAAATTAAGTTTTATAATATCAAAGTCACTTTACTGCATGCAAAATAAAATCGTGGAAGGGCGCCGGGTGCTTGAAAATTCCTTTAACATTTTACATGTCATGTCAGACGAGAGGTCTTATTTACCTTTAGAATAAATGACTGTAAATTATAGGCTTGCCTAAAAGACCAAAGAACATTACCGAGCGTGGCTTATTCGCTGGAAAAAAGGAAGAAAAACGTCGCTGATTTTTCTAAAGCTTTAACATTAGCACTAAACGGTATCCGTTCAATTTTATTTCCAAAGAACTTTAGGATTTTATCGGGAGCATAGATATTTGAGAATTATTCGCGGGCACTTTACGCAGGATTTAACGAATAGGTGCGCGAGTTTGAGTTCCGGCAGAGTGCGCACCCGCGTAACATTAAGTTACGTGGTTCCGCACCATTAGCGAAGATTTCGCAGTTTCACCCTGTCTCAATTCCGCGGACTATTAAAGGGTAAATTTCATTATAAGAATGGTTCTCTTGAATAAGCGATGAACGCGAGGTGCGTCTGAGACTTAACGGCTGCCTCTGATTAAAGATAACATAGGTAGTCTCGAATGGTGTTAAATTTAATTTGCTCCCGCGAAGATTATGCGACATAAGGCTTCTGGCGTTCGAGTTTATTACCGAACTTCGTCGCAACTTTTGACTGGAACACCTAATTCATAATCACCTTCGTGGATTTGCTATGTATTGCGAAAGGCACGTACATATTAAACAAGTGAATTATGTAGCTTGGAAGTTCTAAAATTTCAATTTTTATTTAGCTCTACAAATAAATAATATTTTTGATTTATTTATTATTCTATTTGACGGAATGGTTGCATACTTTAAAAACGCGAGGATCTAATGAATATGAAAAAGGAGGAAGATATTTTACCAAGAACAGGAAAGGCAGATTTAAAAATATTCCTAGAATTATTATAATGGCATAATACCACTATTGAGGTGGAAACTTAGTGGCTTTGGCATGTCTGTCTACAGCATAATTATTATAAATTATATTCTCGGGCTTTCTCCTCAATGTATTTCATTGTAAAATTCTTGTTAATCGGATTACTGGCTTTGTAAGCTAAGATTCATTGGAACTAGAAGATGGCAACAATGCTGTTTTGTGAATCTCCCAACCCGTCGACGCCGAGGTTATCATAATGAATTAGTAAATAAATTAAATGAAAACAAACGAAGGAAATTAAACTTTGTTTCGACTTTTGTTGCCTTTAATTAAAACTTCAAAATTACGTGATTGGTTATAGATTGTTTTCTTTTTGTGAGGTTAAAGATGGTGGCAGTCGCGCTAAAAATGGAATGAAAATAGGAAATCACATTAAACGATTATATTTTTGCCTTTTGAAGATTCTTTCATGTTCATCGTAATAAAGCTCAACTTCGGGATCTTATGATATTAACACTCTTAGAAAATATTTTCGTCTTCCAAATTATTTTGATGCTCTACCCACAAGAGGTATTATTGGCACGCGTATGAAATGCGTATCTAATACGGTTCTATTCTCAGATATTAGGGTAGCTATTTACATGACGACGCAAAATCTCTGAGGGGTATTCAATTCATAAAACGGATTTGCCTAAAAAGCTTGCATCAGTAAAAAAAACACGATCCTTTACGTGGTATTAAGATTAAATACGAAAACGTGACAGATTTTATAAAATGCCAACATGTAAATAAATTTTGTATTTGACGCACTGTTCGCTATCAATATTTTTCAAGCTCTTTGTACGTAAAATATTGGAGATTAAAAAAAATAAAGCACCCAGTGCCGCCCGCATTCGCTTTACGTCGTGCAAACAATAAACATTTTTATCAAAATGTGTTGCGCGATAAAAAATCATTGTTTTATTGTTCCTGACAGGCAGTTTTAGGGAAACGGAATTTCGTATGATACTCGTATTATAGAAATGGATCGCTACAGTTTCTATTTTATAACTGACTTCAAAAAAGGAGGTACAGAAAAATATACATACAGACGAACATATATAACGCAAGTGTTCGTCTGTATGTATTTTTTGTGTTTATATACATTATGTTCGTCAATTGTGGACCGATTTTGAAAATTCCTGTTTTCATTTGGTAGAGAAAACTTGCGCGGTGGTCCCATGTAAGTTCTATTAACTTTGCTTGGATAGTTTTTGAGTTAGCTTTGATAATACGTATTTAATCCACGTTGTGTATCTTAAGTATAATATAATGCTTCGTGTACTGTTGTTTACATAGTAAGCGGTGGTATATGTACGAATTTGTTTGGGGTAGGTACCATCATTAAAAAGTGAAAAATAAAAACAGTTTAAAAAAAAAACAAGAACTCGGTGGCAAAAAAGTAAAATACAGATCCAAAGTCATCGACTTCCGAAATTAAAGCTATTTTTCACTTTGTAGCGTTTTATTTTACACATTTATGTACACTCTGAATGTATAGCATAAAATATGACAATCAGAATTATAATGTCCCCACAGGTTTCAGTGAAGTAAGGAAGAGGGCCTGGTGTGAAGATGTCTTCGAATTTTGTTTCTAGACTTCCTTACTATGTTTTTCAATATACTGAAAGCAGGGATGAGAAAAATATATTACTTGATAAGAGGGTCGCAAAGTAAGTAAACAAAACGTTAATATTCCTAGTGTCAGGTGTTTATGATATCGATCAATTTTATTGATATCAGTTGAGGTGATTGTAATGAATTATTACGCCCTTCCAATTAAACTTTACCGATTTCGATTACAATTTTATTTATGATATGATAGTAGAATTTATTAGTGTAATTAATTTGAAATATGTTTCTAATGTTGTCGTATATGGAATGTAGGACTGAGTTGATTACCTTATTATTAGGTACAGTCGGTTAGTACTGAGAGGGGCTTGTGGCTAAGTAATGACAGCCGCACGGGTCGATCGATCAGGTTAAGCTACGCTGGCCGCGGTTGGTCCGTGGATAGGTGACTATCTTTACATACCAAGACCCCTCCGTACCTCGGAAGGCACGTTAAGCCGTTGGTTCCGGCTGTCATTAGTGGATCTTTGGCAGTCGTTACGTCAGAAGCCCGAAAATCTGACAGCCAGTCTTACCAAGAGGTATCGTATTACCCAGTAACTGGGTTGTGGAGGTCAGATAGGCAGTCGCTCCATGTAAAATTAGGTAGGTATTCAGCTGCATCCACTTAGACTGGAAGCCAATCCCAACATAGTTGGGAAAAGGCAGATGATGATGAGTTGGTTAGTACTAATGTGGTTATTTGATTATGTTTAAGTACCGATCAGCCCCTGCTTCGCATGGTTTTTACGACTTGAGAAATCGAGTTGTCTTTATTATATCATCATCATTCTCCTGCCTTTATCCCAATTTATTTGAAGTCGGCGCAACATGTCTTTTTCTTCCATACTTCTCTATCAGTCGTCATCTCGGTAGTCACCCCCTTTCTGACCATTATCATTATTCACACAGTCCATCCATCGTTTTTTTGGTCTTCCCCTACTCATATAACCATCGACATTCATACTTTCTAAAATGCCTTAGTTATATGTATAGTCAACAAAAGAGATAAGAATGCAGGATCGTCGGATATACACACATCAAAAGTGTCTAGGGATCAACATATATTTTTGCAATAACTTTTCTCCTGATTGATATTAATTAAAATTTTCTTTAAGGATTCATCAAATAAAGTGTTTTCGTTTGTCACAGTAACGATAAACCAAGTCACCTTTGCATTAATAAAGAAATTTGCCATTTTCCTAATAAAGGGATTTTTGACATTTGAACCACTAACACAAAAGTTCGAAAAAAAGACTGAAATAACAGTTTTCTTTAAAATTTTATTGGGTAACTTAAACAATTAATAATCCGTGTTTCTACCGCGAACACTAACAACACAAGAACATCGGTTTGGCATACTCAAAATGAGTTCATCCAAATCACGCTGTGGAATGGCAGCCCATGTTCGTTGCAACAACAAAAAAAGGTCTTCTTGCGACTGGATACCCTCCATATTCGGCAGAGCTCTTCTCTGTAGCATATCCCATGCATGCTCAATCGGGTTCAAGTCTGGCGACTGAGCAGGCCAGGGCAGGACATTGATGTTAGCTGCGGCGAGAGTCTGTCTTACAACTCTTGCGGTGTGCGGTCGTGCATTATCATGCATTAACTGAAATAAGGGACCGATTTGCACTTGTAGAGGAACGATGACGTCTGATACAATCGTCTCAGCATAAATTTGAGCGTTGAGGTTGCCTCTGATCCAAATCAACTCAGTTCTTCCGCCGATCCAAATACCCGCCCATACCATGATGGTTCCACCACTATAAGGATGGACTTCCTGGCAGGATTTTAATCGCTGTTGGCGTCCAGGGGTTCTCCAGTGTCGTATACGTCTTGTATCCGGTCTCATACCAAAACGAGACTCATCAGAAAAGCACACGAAACGCCATTGTTCTTCTGCCCAATTTCTGTGTTCAAGAGCCCATTGATATCGAATCCTACGATTGTGCATTGCTATAGGTGGTACCCGTAGCGGTCTTCGGGAATGAAGGTTCACTTCATGCAAGCGGTTTCTGACTGTTTGGTCGCTAATTAAGTTCCCTGAAGAGTGATGAAGCCTCACGGCTAACATCATGGCGGTTATTGTTGGAGCTCTTCGAGTTAAGATTTGAATGTATCGGTCTTGTCTCCGTGTGGTGCAGCGATACCGTCCTCCATGGCGCTCAGCCACGGTACCAGTGCTTCGGTAACGTGTCCAAAGTCGACTGATAACACTCTGACTTGTATTCAGAGCTAAAGCCACAGTACGTTGCCGGGAACCAGCTTCTATCATTCCCACGGCTCTGAGCATTTCTTCCCTGCTTAAATGACGTCGCCGCTCCATAATAACGTTGGTTTTAATCAGTAGTAGGGAAACAGTAGCACTAATAATGTCTTCAATGCGTTGTATGTTTTTATAGGGAAAATATTGACAGCTGATTTTCATCTTTTACTCGAATTTGATTCACAGTTCCTGATTCAAATTATGAAATGCACCAAAAAGGATCCATATAAATTTATAAAATCATAAATTTATTACAAAGCCACATCTCAATCTCAAGAAATCCGCATAAAAATGCTTGATCCCTAGACACTTTTGATGTGTGTAGTTGAAGTTTAGTAAGAAACCGATGGATGTTGTAGACTGAAATTTAATTTTATAAATGAGCTGTTTGTTTTCTATTAATAAAATTAAATTTTATTCGAGAACATCCATCGGTTTCTTAGTAAACTTCAACTATATCCGACGACCCTGCATACTTATCTCTTTTGTTGACTGTACATAAGTGTAAAATTAATGTAATGTATAAATAAACCTTCGGGAATAAATTCTCTAAATGATGATAAACCACATCGAAATTCGTTGCGGGGTTTAAAACACACGACAGACACGAAAAGCTAATTTAATTTATAATATGTATAGATTTAGAAACCAGTTTCATCTGGAAGTTATTAAGGTCATCGTTGAAAGTAAAAGTTTCACTTACAAGTAAATGAAATTAATAGAAACAATTAAATATTATAGGAACGTATGCTCCACTAAGCTCATTGTACTTTATAAATGTACTAGCTGCGCCCCACAGTTTCACCCGCATAAGTGTTGATCCCATGGGAATATCGGGATATTCCAGGATAAAAGTATCCTATGTGTTAATCCTGGTTATAAACTATCTGTGTGCCAAATTTCATCCAAATCCGTTCAGCCGTTTGTGCGTGAAGAAGTATCAAACATACAAACACACTCACAAACTTTCGCCTTTATAATATTAAGTGTGATTGTGGGATCCATCAGTCGACTTCAAGATCTACGAGGAGGATGTTCTGTTGCAATAAACTAAGACGCCTCGCTGGAAACGCGTTGAAGCTATACATCACTCCTTATCGACATCAGATACAATTCAAATCAGGGGAGTTATATGTGATATTGCAGTTACATATTGCTACCTAATGTGAGTACAGGTGTGGATACAGCGGGGAGGGGGGAACGGGTGCCCCTCCCCCCCCCTGTATCCGCTGGGATTAGACCAAACTGAATCTAAAACTCTAAATTAGACAAACATACTGTTATAACCTGTATGTTTACTTTCTATACAGTATATTACCCAGTAACTGGGTTGTGGAGGTAAACTAGGCAGTCGCTTTATGTAAAATACTGGTATTCAGCTATCCGGTTGGGCTGGAATCCGACCCTAACATAGTTGGGAAAAAGGCAAGGCAGATGATGATACAGAATATTATTAAGATATAGATAAATAAGTCATAGTCACCCTCGAAAAGGGGGCACATTCTCGAGTTTAGAGAAAACAGGTGGCGAAGTTTTTTTTTTTAAGGGTTTAAGGTTTGAGGAATCTCTCCCTTCCCCAGAGAGAAACATTTGACTCCCCCGCGTCTGTATGAGTAGGCCTATTTACTAACTTAAGCCGATGCCTTCTACGAACTTGAGATTTACTACTGGTAACTTATTGACTGAAGTTGTAGAGGGGGGGGGGGGTTGTAGGGGGGGGGGGGTGGGTGCTTGTAGTTAATTAAAATAAATATTTGCTGTTGAGATGTGATCATGATTACTTTCCAATAAAGATGCAATTTGCTTTAGGAGGACAGGTATTGTATATATTATAGCCTATATGGTACTTCCATACAACCTTTATGAATATTTAAGTTATATTATAAACCCATATTTTATTTATTACGGTACCGTTAGCTCGCCGAGAGCTAACAGCGGCCTTTTGTACACGGTTCTGTTTCTTTTCGGTAAGTACAGCGCGACGTATAAAATGCGTCGAAGAAAAACGTGTCTGTCAACAAGCTTCCATAGTGATCCATACAACACTGGCGAGCGTGCCTACACGAGTATGAACCGTAGTTTTTCACGACAAGAAAAACATTTGTGAATAAAGGGCCTCACGACATTCTTTTTTGCTCATACTACGATCACCAATATGTTTGCTATGCATAGTGATTTTTTCAATATTCCACGAAAAAATTGGAAGTTCACGTCTCGATAAATATGACGGTGATGAGGTTACTTATTCATACAAAAGAGTTTTCGTACACATTGTTGTGGCAGACAGATGTCGCGTTCCAAACTTAGGAAATTGGATTGTGACCGGTGCAGTGGTTCGTACGAAAATAATCCGCTTTCATTGTATTATTTTTGTACACTGGTGGACTTTTTTTGCAGTGTTCCGTACTTTTATTTCACTTTGTTGATGTCACGTCGAGCGTGGCTGCTGTCAAAGCCGAAAACTATTTCGATACAATAAATATTTGTAACATGTTTTAACGATAATGCTAAAAATAACGTTAAAAACGTTGTCGTTTTGTTGCTGTGTGTCAATAATGTCGAGTATGCTGTTTGAACAAAAGTAGCAGCTAAAATTATACCTAATTCAAATTAGTTTTTGCCTGATGTCGACATTTAAGCCACGCACTGTTTTAGAGATTATTTATCATCGTAATTATTATTCCAATATTAAGTTTTAAAAACCTACATAGTTCAACCTTTTTCTTCTGAGAAACTACACAAAATCTCATACGGTACTTAATACAAGAAAAAAAGTTAAAATACTTTTCACACCTCATAAAAAGTAAGTCAAGTTTTTAACTACATTAAGCTGCACACCCTAAGCTTTACCATTTATTTCATACGGAACCGTCGTCCCAAGTAAAGGCATTTATACTTGAGTGGCTTTTTCATTTTACTCGCTTTCACGGCCAAATGGAATGTGCGCAACATTTCAAAATAGATGTCGGAAGTAAAAAGAGTAAAAATCAGCGTCTACGATATAAATCACGTCATTTACACAGTTTAAAAGCTCGGTTTGACTAATGGCCTTTTACGAAAGGTTCAAATCGAAAGCCTTTGACATGGTGCTGTCTCTTTCTATCCTGTAGTTGGCATAGCAACAAGTTTATGGTGTAATTTGAGTACATTAAAGTTCGTTTGCAATGTTAAAGTTTTGCTTGCATACCTGAACGTTGCTTACCTAGAATGTCTACAGCTGTTACAGTTGTTACTTTAACTATATAAATGTTATTATTTTAGACATTTCTAGATTTCCCTGTAGTCTCGAATGTTGTTCCATTTGGCAACGCAGTAATTTGCACATCCCCCTTCTTGTGTTGTTTCCTCTGTACCTGTGTCGTGTTTTCTGTCCGAATGACGCAAATGGTGAAACTATAGTCCGTTCCAAGTTATTTTACCTCTGTCAGAAGTAACCAAATAGCAACCTTATTGCAACAAAAATAAAGATCATTGTGATTTTGACAGACTTGGAAATGGCAGCAACCCAATAGCAATGTTATTGCCACGATAATAAAGATCACTCTGATTTTGACAGGGATGCAAAATCGGAGGTAAAATAACTGTGATCGGACTGTAGTTATTACTTATCTAACTGTTAGCTAGTCCTCTATACAACATGAGGGGGAAGAATAGTAGATTTTTATACAAGGGGCTAAAATTACCCATTACATACGAGGTAGAAACCGAGTTATAATGGGTTTTTAGCGCCGTGTGTTTCACTCTACTTTTCACTACGATTGCGAGAAAATAAAATAATCCATTACAATATTAAAAATTAGAGAAAAATTCTAAAGATTTCGAGCTAATGGCTTTTTTTTTATTTCTTCTGCAGCCGCAACGCAATGCACGCATTCTACCGAAGAGATCGCCGCTTTTAGTTCCATTTTCAAAAATAAAACGTTCTTCTTTTTTATGAGAAGCAATAAGTCGAGTCTCCTATGAATAAAGACTTTTTCGTTTTTGTAGGCTCGTTGGTAACAGGCAAAAATAAAAATATAAAATATTTTCCCCTAGAGGTAAATAATTATGCTATTTTTTCCTCGCTCTGGCATACCAGAGCGATTTGTAGCATACTACAGTGACGGTCTTTTTGAGCAAGAAGAGTGAAAAAGACGTTTTGTGGTGACGACTAATCAGCACTGTGTGGTGTTTAGTCGCGGCAGCCAATCAGATGCTGACGAAATCTGGCGTATGCTCGAGCAGATGCAGTGGCACCCAATAACTTCTATCATCAGTTTTAGTACAGACGCCAGCACATCAAGCTACCCGATACTGTCAAATTTTCCCAATCAACTTTCAACCTTATGCTTTAGCGATAAAGTTGAAAATCTATTAAAGAAATTTGACAGATTGTAGTAGCTTGATGTGCTGGCGTCTGTACATGCATGAGGATACTATAATCATCACACATTTTTTTATTAACTGTGCTCATATGTGCGCTGAACTACGGTGATGTGTGTTACGTGCTCTGTTTTTATTATCTAGTTATGGGAATTTCAACCTACGTAAATACAGTTTCTGCTTACAAAATGTTGACTGTACACAACGCCTCCTATTTAATGGTTTTCCTAGAATCACTCAAATAAAGAAGAGGAGAGTGCCTACCTCGCTAATTGACCATTTTTTGTGTCTCAGAATAGAGTTCTCTATAAATTAGAATATATTTCTGTAAACATACGTCACTGTTCAGATAAAAGCTGTGCCAGCAACGTTTTGACAAGGCAATTCATTACGCACAACTTTTCACAGGTACATAGAGCCTATGTCTGCCTGTCAGGCCGGTTTTGTATTCAGTAAACCCGAACTTTGTTGAAAATGTTATCGCGAATTTAGCTTTAAGTGGTAGTTTGGGTTTCTATTTTATTTTAGGCGAAGGAATGAGAAAAACATTGGTTTTGCTGATGAGTGGTTCGGAGAAAAGTAATACTTGGAAATGTTTCGTATATTTCGTAATAGAAAATATTGACGACGTACAGACGCCAGCACATCAAGCTACCCGAAACTGTCAAATTCTCCCAATCAACTTTGAACCTTATGCTTTAGTGATAAAGTTGAAAATATATCAAATAAATTTGACAGATTGTAGTAGCTTGATGTGCTGGCGTCTGTACATACATAATAATCTTGGTCTTTACAGATAAGTCTTGGGTGGGTACTTGCTTAGTATTTCTTTTTTAAATATCGCAGTCCTTTTTGAGCTTACACATGTTTTTTTGTTGTTTATTTATTAATTTTTTTCGTTGTTTTTAATGTAGCTTTGTTAGTTTTAAACGCTCCTTTTTTACTATTTGTATTTCTTTTATGTGTCCCAAATAATATATTTTTCTTTCTTTATTATTTTAGCTAGAACACGACAAGTAGGTAGGCAAGGTTTAGTTTGTAAAAAATTGCACATTTATCAAATCAGTAATTATTGTAAGAAGGTTTTAATAATGTATTAAAAAAGCAGCCGGTATACTACCAGTTGATGTGGTATTATTGGCACTACTCTTCGTTTTAAAATATAGAAAACCTGTTGTTTTCCAAAACGTATCTAGCTGGATTTTGTCTAATATTTCAGTATAAACGAATATTTTGTTGTTCACCTAAACGCAGCCTATAAAAGCCCATTGTTTGACGCCACAGCGTTTTTCATGCTTTTTAATTTTATTTATTTTCAAAAGTTTTGTTGTATTCGATTGATGAATACTTTTCATGACATTCGTTTGTTTTTTTTTTTACTTTCAGTGGCTTTGCGACACTTTATTTTTCATTCACCTACGTTATTTCAGACATTTATATTGTTAATTATTTTGTTCATCTTTTTACAACTACAGTCTGGCCGTCCAGAGAATGCGTTCCACCTGCCAGTGCGACAATTCCAGTAGCTGATAAGGATCAAATTCGCAAAACACGTCGGTTGTATGAAACTGACAGGTGTCAACAGCACATTTCAACTTGTTTTTTGGTGAAAGCGATAAATGAAATCAGTAGAATATATGTTTTATACCTTGGTGTAAACGCGGGGTAAACATGTAAAGTCAAAAACATTGCCATTGCGACAACTTCAAATATTGTGATGCCGTACGCTACTACATACAAGCACGCGGTAACAATATAGTGACTTGAAGACAAATAGGTTCCATCTTTCTATAACAGTCAGATTCTGTAGGATAAATCGTTTATCTGTCAAACGTGAGATAACGCTTTACCAAGGACTTAGCGCTATATTCCTGAAAAAATAGGCAAGTCGCAGAAGCGTAGTGACAATAAACATTCGATTATAAATAAAGCCGCATAAAACACAAAAAAACCGGCAAAGTGCGAGTCGGACTCGCACACGAAGGGTTCCGTACCATTACCTCAAAAAACGGCAAAAAAAATCACGTCTGTTGTATGGGAGCCCCCCTTAAATATTTATTTTATTTTAATTTTATTATTAAAGTAAAAATACAACTGAGTATTTTGTGAATATTTCAAGTGCCTACCTGTTGCCATTATTTATATCAAGCAAAAAAGGGCAAAAAAATCGCGATTGTTGTATGGGAGCCTCCTTAAATATTTATTTTATTTTGTATATAGTATTTGTTGTTAACACGTTTGTTTGTTGGCAACAGAAATACATAATTTGTGTAAATTTCAACTGTCTAGCTATCGAGGTTCTTGAGATACAGCCTGATGACAGACAGACGGACGGACAGACAGCGAAGACACGGGACCCTATTACTAATAATAGGGTCCCGTGTTTACCCTTTGGGTACGGAACCCTAAAAAAGCAAATAAAGGTTATCCTGAAAATATTTAACCCGCACAAGCTATGTAGTGAATTTAATGGAATGAAAATAATGTTTTCATTCACGAATCTAGCGAACGCTTTGGTCAAGTTTGGTAAATGTAGGAAACTTTTAGGCCGTTTGTACATACACGTTTTTCTTGCCGTGAAAATCTGCGGTTTATTCGCCGTGTGTAAGCACGGTCGTCAGTGTTGTATGGATCACTATGGAAGCTTATTCACAGACACGTTTTTTCTACGGTGCGGTTTATACGCCGTACCGTAAAGAAACCGTGCCGTGTACCCCCGTGTGTCCGTGTGTGTGTGGCCTTACAAGCGCTCAAGAAAGATGCAGGCCACCACTTCACAGAATCTCTTCCCCTTTTCTCCCTCTTCACATCTAGTTGACTCTTACAAAACCAACGAAATCCGAACAAAATATATTAAAAGTGTTTTTATAATTTCAAAGGAATGCAAATCCACAAACAACATCGTTCCTCAACTCATCCAATTTATTCAAAACAAACTCCAACAAATTATAGTCAATACGAAAATAATAACAAGTAATTATTATATCAAATAACTTTGGAAACAGGTAGATAATCAATTTACAACTTGGAATAAACTTTGTCATTTAAAGCGTGGAAGTTATGGATATTTAGTTAGTTTTAAACATAATTTGTGAAATTGTAATATTTGGATGGGTAACCATTTCAGATGTTCAGCAAATAGTCTAAAGAGTGGAACTCTCTACCTGCGTCTATTTTTCCGAGCACATACAACCCAAATCTCTTCAAAGTGAGAGTGAACAGGCTTCTTCTGGATAAGCTCGCTCCATCGTCGACTTTGTCTCTGTCACCTTTGACCTAGACTAGAGTCAAGAGCAAGTCCATTTCAAATAAAAAAAAAAAATAGTCTGAAGAGATTTAGTTAAGAAAGTAGGCTTTAAATTAGTATTTCAGCGGGTCCTGGCTAAATCACAACTGCATCGAAAGTTAAGATAGACAGATAGGATACACTTTATTATATATACCATCAAAATTACAGATATAAATGTAGAATTTTTTCATAGAGTGACACAATGGGCGGTCTTATCGCTAGAAGCGTTTTTTACAGACAACCTTTGGATTGATTAAAGGGAGAAGGAGAGACAGTACACAGTACAGTGTAATGTCTACTACAATAAATACATACACACATACAACATAGACTTATCTATGTATTGTTAAGTTACCTTAACGTTACCAGTTTATAGATGGGAGAAAAATTTTCAGACGACGCGCGACGCGAGCTTAAGTGCTTTGGAAATAGGAATGTTTTTTTTTTTGTTTTATTACGTTTTCTCAATAAACAAATATTTGTCTGCTTTTCTGAACGTTAATGCCATATTTTCCTAAGCAAAGCTTTTTGCCCGTGGCTTTGCTCGGAGGTCAGAAATTATACAGTAGAACGTATGTCATAGTCTACTTGTGCGCCTTTCATCAAAATCGATTTCATTAAGGCGTGAAAAGGCAGAGAGACCGAGTTATTTTTAGGTTTATAATATTAAGTATGGATTCGCCTTGAAATAAGCCCCTACACGGATTATGTCTTCATTAAGATCTTTATCTTGAGCAGTGGATGCCCACTGGTTAACGGCCGCGACTTACGAGTTGTAGGCCAGACAGGCGCTTTAATTTGTCTAAATTATTTCATCACCAAAACGGTGAAGGAAAACATTGTGAGGAAACCGGCATGCCCTAGAACATAAAAAATTGGAAGACATGACATGTGACATCCACCAACCCGCACTGGGCCCGCGTGGTGGATTACGGCCCACTCCCTCTCACCGAGAGGAGGCCTGTGTCCCAGCAGTTAACAATATAAGCTGTTAATGAAGGTCTTTATTGAAAATCTCCCCTACCACGAGATAAGTCGGGAATTTTGTGACAAATGAAATGATACGATCGACATAGCGACGTGACCACCGACCGCTATCTTTGCATACAAATTGGGTTAGTTACATTATGTGATTAGAAATAACCACCAGTTCGCCAATGCGGTCGCTAAATACTAAATCCCAATCTAATTAGGAGTTTGACTTTCATTCACAACGGTATAGTTAACTGTGCTGTTTGAATTAACTTATTTGGGTACCATAGAGCGAATATTCAGCAAAATAGGAGCCTAGTTTAATTATACCTACCTACAGTCCGACCGTCGCGTCGAGAGAATTATCCCCCCCTCCCCTGATACTTGTCAGTGCGACAATTCTAGTAACTAATAAAGATCAAAATCGCCAAACACTCATTCGTTTGTATGAAACTGACAGATGTCGTGAGCGCATCTCTCTACGGCTGGATTGTAGTAATGAATTTTATGTTATTTATATGCGTTTGTTCGACTGTTTCAGTAGGTTTTATTTTTAGTTTTATCTAACATAATCCTATTGCTACTTCTGTACCTACTTGAAATTTAAGACTTATAGTCTTGATATTAAATAAATTATTAAATACTAGCTGCGCCCCGCGGTTTCACCCGCGTAAATGTCGATCCCGTAGAAATATCGGGATAAAAAGTAGCCTATATGTTAATCCAGGGTGTCAGCTATCTCCATACAAATTTTTATCAAAATTGGTCCAGCCGTTTGAGCGTGAAGAAGTAAGAAACATACACACACACACACTCACAAACTTTCGCCTTTATAATATTAGTGTGATATTGTGATTGTGATTATTTCTATATTGTATTTATGTATATTTTATTTTGTAAAATAACATGTCCTATCTAACTACCTAAGACACCGTTCTCTATTAACCAGTGAGTGCCTGTAATAATATGTCGAGATAAATAAAGATTTATGATTAAGATTATGATATATTGTCGCTATTCATAAGTTTTGTATATCGTAATTATGAATTTGTTATATTTCAAATTGAAAAAGTGCTGGAATGGGGTCTTTGATGTATTAAGGACTAGCTGCTGCCCGCGACGTCGTCTGCGTGAAGGCTCTACAGCACCAAAAATACCTAAGATGCCAGTGTCGCTATAGCATTATAAGTAAACAACTTTTAAAATAGCATTAAAATATAAGTTTTTTTTGCAAGTGAAGCAAGTGAAGAGAGTTATATGGGAATCCTGCTGAGTTCAGTCATAAGATGTGACTTAAGGAAATAGAGAAAATAATGCAGGAATACATTCCAGGACAAAAAAGAGTAAAAATACGTGCAAAGGTATCATACCTTACAACACTTTCCTATAAACTACGTTGGTAGTTATGCTGCCAGGAGCCAAAATGTAAAGAGAGTCAGGACTGGTGACGCGGGAGCAAGCGACGTACAATTGCCCGTGTGAGAAGCAAATCGTCCTGAGGTCGACACCCGCTGCCCTCAGTGTCTGCCCCTGCCACTTATTGATGGTCATCGCGAAGCAAACACTCACGGGGAACTGTACGCGCTTGAACTGGAACGGGAAGTTATGAGGTATGAGGGGAATGCGTGGTATAAATACTGCCTCGCCGACGCCACAACCCGTAAGAATTTCCGCCTCAATGGTGTGTCTGTGGAGCGAGATGACTTTAAGGCGGGTCCCGTTACAAAACTTCGGAGGAGATAGGTTCCGAAGAAGCATAATCGGGCCGACCTTTTGCTTGATGGTATGCGCTGGAAGTCAACTTGCTGACAGGGAGTTCAGAAATCCCACGGGATAATGTGTGGCGTCATCTTGCTCGATAACAGTGTTTATCGAGGTGTAGACCACTTCATTCCCCTCAATTTCCGAGAGAATGCATTCGTTAATTGCTGCAGCCTGATCATTTTTGGGCGTCAAAATGGCCCGCTCACACACCCAAGAATTCTGCTGGTGCGGTATACGACTGATGTACACACAGCGAATGAGTTCTTCTAAGCTGGATACCACTCTACCGAGAGACTCTGGAAGCACCACCTGTCCACCTCCCTCTTCTGGTAGAGCGCCTTCGCCAAGACTTAGAAGGACATCGAAGAATTCTTGAGCACGTGCATTGCCGCCGAGTCGAGCTCTCATATTAATGGTCAAACGCAGCGTACGAACTCGTGACCACAACGTAGATCGTTTCAACGACGCATTCACCTCGTCAGCCCTCGATTCCCGCGTCACCACGGGAAGCTTTTGCCGGAAATCGCCACTGAACAGAACTGTGACACCACCCATCAAATGTTCGTTCCTGCACATGTCCTGCAGGATTCTGTCCACGGCCTCAACTGCCTTCCTATTGGCCATCGTACACTCATCCCATACGATCAGAGAGCAATCCTTGAGCACGTGTCCCTTGTCGCTGTTACGTGACACACCACAAACAGGCGTTTCGGCGCTCTCTAAATCGATGGGAATTTTAAACATGGCATGTGCTGTCTTGCCACTCGGAAGCAGTGTGGCAGCGATTCCCGACGACGCTACAGCAATAGCAATTTTGCCTTACCTACTGACCTCTGCAAGTATGCCAGTGGTAACAAATGTTTTTCCTGTTCCACCAGGAGCATCCAAGAAAAACATTTTACCCTGGTTTTGCCCAATGCTTTCAAGGACGGTGTCATAAATTTGTTTTTGCTCTGAAAAGAACAAAGCGAAATGGTCATTTCGTATGGTGTTCATTTCGCCCGGATCGTAATTTGTCTCTGCGTTATACTCCCGATTTTCACGGTCTTGATGCGGTGATGATTGGGGAGCTGGTAAGTGGTAACCCATATTCGATCAGTGGATAGCCGCCGATAGAAATGACCACATCTTGAAGTGAACTGAGACAGGTGTTCAGCACGCGTTCATCAGTTACTTCGACTTCGTCTCCAGTAGCACGCCTCAAAGCTCGTAGAAAATCTTCAGACAGATGATGGCGATACTTCTCCCACAAAGCTACCGGGTTCGCGACTCCGCAAAACACCAAGATGACGGCGAACAGATGACGCATGCGGCTGGGACTGTCACTGACGCTCGCCTCCGCGAGGGTGTCATCCCAATTTTGGTCACCGTCGAGAAGGTGACGTTTTACATCACATTTAAGTTTATAATTAGGTATACGACATGAAAATATATTAATTACCAAGCAATAATCACACAGATAAATACCGAACAAAAGTATTAACAGTCAATGTTTATTTTGTACTAACAACATGAAATTGATGAAGAAATGATCATCATCAATGAACATAACTTTTTTGTAATACTTAACACCGCATTTTTTTTTATTGTCTTCCTCAACTCTGCTCAAGATTTTGAGGGTTTTGTTGGACCTTGAATTTGTCAAAACGAACTATACGATACAACTTTTATGAAGAAAATGCACATTACCATCTATGAATTTTAAGAATAACTAACTACTAACCTCGCCAAAATGATAAAATTTAAATTATTAATTTCCAAAAATTGTTATCATGTAACTTGATTTGATTTTTATGAAATCTCATAGATGGCGCTGCTTCTACATTTTCTTTGTACTACTAACATTAATTAAACTATGTTTCTCTGCCCAAGTTACTTAAATGGCGTAGTTTTTATAGTGTAAAGCTAGATAATAGCATGGCTTACTCAAAAACAACATTTAAATATGCGTCGTTAGATTACACGCTGTCACAGAATGCGTAAGAAAAATAAAGATTCACAGCTCCTCCCCCGTAGGTGATAGCGTGATAATATGTAGCCTATATGTTGACCCGACCTCTTAGTAATATTCATGCAAAATTTGATGTAAATCCATGCAGCACTTTTTGAGATTAGCCCGGACATACATACAGACAATCAGACAAACAGACAAACAGACAAAAATTCTAAAAACTATATTTTCGGCTTCGAAATCGATTGTAGATCACGCCCCAAGTATTCTTTTAAAAAAATATTCAATGTACAGTTTTGACTTTCCTACGATTTTATTATATGTATAGATAATTATTTTACAAAGGATAACTGTCGAAAATATAGTTACTGTAATCCTACCTATGTAGATCCCACGTAAATAATATTCGAGCTAAAGGTACGGATCATTACGTAACATCGGTTACGTGCAAACCGGCGGCGGCGTAGCAAACACTTTTGGGAATATTGCCATCATCATTTGGCAGTTGAATTGGTGATCACTGTCTTAGTTATTTGAACTTTATGCTGCTTTATTGAGACCGCACTGTTTGTTATGTTTCTGAGCGAATAGCAAATAGAGTATCGATTTCATGATATTGTAGCTACTGTTTTTGATGTGCATGTGAGTACCTAGAGAAGTCATCATCATCATCATCTGCCTAGCCTTTTCCCAACTATGTTGGGGTCGGCTTCCAGTCTAACCGGATGCAGCTGAGTACCAGTATTTTACATGGAGTGACAGCCTATCTGACCTCCACAACCCAGTTACTGGGTAATACGAAACCCCTTGGTAAGACTGGTTGTCTGAGTTTCGGGCTTCTGACGACCCGTAGCGACTGTCAAAGATCCACGAATGACAGCCGGGACCAACGGCTTAACGTGCTTTCCGAGACACGGTGGGGGTCTTGGTATGTAAAGATAGTCACCTATCCGCGGACCAACCGCGGCAGGCGTAGTTTAACCTGATCGATCGATCTGTGCTGCTGTTATTACTTAGTCACAAGCCCCAAGTACTTAGAGAAGTATGGAAGAAAAATACATGTTGCACCGACCCCAAATAAATTGAGACGAGGGCAAGGGAATGGTGATTAATTCTGATGCAGCCTGTCCCTTGCTGCCCTCTCCCAGCGATGCCCTAAGCCGAGGTCCGTACCCCACAGGGGCTTAGTTTTGCAGTTTTTAAGCCTTGCCTGGAGGCCTTAATTTATTGAGGCAATCACAGGCAAGGCCGGTCAAGCAGACGACAACCTCCTAGGTTGTAATACGATATGTCATTCCCAAAAAAAAAGGAATGGTGATGTACTCACATCATCATGTGAGTACCTACATATTTCATTGTTGTTTTTAACCAAAATTCAGAGTCTGGATTTGAAATTGTTATAAGTCTAGACTTTCAAATTGTTATGAGTGATACATTCCAATCTAAAAGTTGAAAGTAATGTTCTATGCGAAAGTATAATAAAAATAACTATTTCAAATTCGCATTTTTTACACTTTGAGAGAGTACAAACATAATACAATATAGTTACATATAATTTTTTTTATTAAAAATAATTCAAAAGATTTTAAGTTTATCAAAAAGTATTAAGTCACTCTAGTTTTTTCTACTATCTTACAAAAACAACTAGAGCAGTGAATCCCACTTTTCATTTAAAAGTCATCTCTAAGTTTAGAAATACAGGGGATTGGCACGTAGAAGCTTTGGGTTTCAGGCAAATATTTTTAGAGGAGTTTACTATGACTACTACTACTATTTACGGTCTATGGGTACCTACTGGACAAAATGCAGATACATTTCTGAGTTTCAAGTTTGTCCCTAAGGCCTTTGTTATCACCTTGGTGACACGACCTGTTTATAAACCTATAAAAACATTCGTGTAGAGTAAAAAGTTATAAAAAAATCACCAGCCCAAAACCAGTAGTTAATGTAAGAAACGAAACACAAGAAATATTTGTCATAAACGCTGCCTCCTGGAAGCAATTGACCCATAAAGATATGAACCGACCTTCCGCTCCCTACAGTTTCTAGAAAGTATTGGGAACGGAAGGTCGCTGCGTTTGAATAGGAACCAATTTTTTAAGTGCGTTGAATTTGTGTAGAATATACCATTTCTATCTCTTCTGAATACTCCTTACTATGTATGTACTTTTTTTAAACACCGTTGTATCTGGCATTCGTCGATTACGCAAAGGCATTCGACAGCATCAACCACGATTCACTTTTCAACGCTCTGACTAACCAAAATATAGAACCCACCTACATCAACTTACTTAAGACAATATACAGTAATAGCACAGCTTCAACCAAAAATTAACACTACTGGGCCGTCCTTTCCAATAAAAAGAAGAGTCAAGCAAGGAGACCCAATTATCCCCTAAGCTTTTTACAGCCAGTGTTGAGGAAGCCACGGAAGTTAAGAAACTTTGGCACAAAACTGGGCAGACAAGGGACTGGTCATCGGTGAAAACAGAATATCGAACCTCCGCTTCACCGATGACATCGTAATTTTTTCCTCACCAGCGGCTGTTGAGTAACATGCTCGCAGACTTGAACAAGGCAAGCCTCGAGATTGGGCTTAGGATGAACATGTCAAACACCAAACTCATGACTAACAGCATCAAAAGGAGATTATATATTGGGGATGAGCAGATTGCGTATATACAAGATTATATCTATCTGGGCTAAATAGTCTCCTTCCAGGCACTGCAAGACAAAGAAGTTGCTTAACGCACCGAGAGCGCCCGGAGGAGGTCTATAAAAGATCTACTAAAAAGAGATCTACCACTATGTATCAAACGGAGAATTATGGACATGTGTATTCTCTACATATGGTGCGCATACCTGGTCTTTGATACTTCAGCGAAGGTAAAAGCTCGAGGTTTGCCAGTGAGCCATGGAGCGCAGTATCTTGGGGGTTCGGATTTCTGACCGTATAAGGAACACAATACTGCTCGCCAAAACTAAGATAACGGACGTTAACCAGACGAATATTATCTCCTTTACAACTAATTTCTGTTGCTAAACTTTTGCCTGCGATCTCGGAACTATTAACTGCTAAACTAACGATTTAATAACTTACTGCCTTTCTTACTGTTGTATTTGATAATCGTCTTTTGCGTAACTCTAGTTTGCTGGTTGAAGGATTTAGGGGTGCCGAAACTTTCGGACAGTTAGTACTCGACTCATTAACCTTCGTTGTTCACTTTTTTATATATTTTTCTCTGGTTGGCAATAATCATAACTACCTACTCTTTTATAAGAGTAACCATTAAGTTTCTTACCAGTTCCTTGGATTGCAGTCGTGCAACTCGATAAATCTAGTGATTCTTCACTAGATTTATCGAGTTGCACAAAAACATTTCTATGTTTAGTAGTAATTCTACCATCTCTCAATTATCTGATCAGCATGACTAGTTAATTAAAAGAAGCTACTTAACCGGTTGAATGCCGTAATTACCGAAACAATTAAAAAGCCATTGTTTCTCACGTGGATCTACGTTCGCCCATACGAAGGGTTAATGAAAAAAAGGAATGTTGGTCGAAGAATCTGACCTACAGATAAAATCTAAATTCAAGTTAGAAGTCAGGGAAGCACAGCTGCATTAGGACTAATTTAGTTCCGATTACATCGCAATGCAGTCAGGGTGTGCTTGGCATTTTAATTTTGGAGTCACGTCGATAGCCCAATCTATGTAAAAGAAAATAGTCCGAAGATTATCGTACCAAGATTCGGTACTGAGTTTGTTATGAAAGAATAGCATAGCTACATACATTGTTGAATTTGACTGGAAGCGAGGGGAGAAATAGTGGTGGCCTAGTTGCAACGGCCCCGACTTTTAGGTTATGGGTTCAAATTCAGGCAGGCGCTTGAATTTGTGTAAATTATTTCATCACCACTGCTATCAAAACGGAGAAGGCAAACATCTTGAGGAAACCGGTATGTCCTAGAACAAAAACATCGAAAACATATGTGACATCTACGAATCCGCACTGGGCCCGCGTGGTGGATTACGGCCCACTCCCTCTTACAGAAAGAAGGTCTGTGTCCCAGGAGTGGGAACATTATAGGCTGATTATGAGGGGAGAAACTAGATCTGCGGTCAAACAACACGCTCATCGAAAGAACTGCGAATGATTTCTTCTTTCTTCTTTAATAAGTTTATGTCCAAGAGTTACGTGCGTAGCACCTCAAAATTGTGCTTACCTATTTTAATAGGCAGACAATTAATTAATTTGAAGTTAGACGCGATGGAACTTTCATAAAACATCTAACACAATCTCTGTGTCTTGAAAGAGCAACAAAATCGACATCACCATGCAGGAAAACATATCATTTGGCTCGTATTTAAACTTTTAGTGGTACAACATTGCATAGCATAATTAAATTAGTAGTTCTAGCTATTGTAAGCTCCAACTTAGAGAAGTACAATAAAAGCCAAGCCGCAGCTTTAAACTTTGCTTGCATGCCGTGTGACCCATTTTAACCTCACAAATGAACATTCTCCACACGAAATACAGTCAAAGTTCTGTGTCACATGTGGATGTCAGCGAGCCTGTCATTACCTACAAGAACTTTAGGACGGTCGCCCACGATGACGTTTTGCAACGATTCGATATAGTCGCAATGCTGTCGCTGGTCATATACGTCCATCGCCCACGTAACCCCGATTCTGGATCGCTAATATCGTGACACAGCCACGATACAGCATCGATACAGTCATGATGCAGAATGGACGATCTTGCCAGAAACAGTATTGATGCTGAATTAATACAGTAGTGCATTGGCATTGATGCAGAAGCGATACTGAACCGATACTATGCGATTGTATTACTACTGAAGCGATGAAGTGACAACCGGTAAAAATTAGCGATGCAGACGCGCTACTAAATCACTGCAAAAAGTCGCCGTGGGCGATCACCCTTAGAGGATTGACGGGGTCGATCGTGAAATTCATGTTAGAACCTAAAACTTGCTAAATCTGTGATGGTATAGAAATGCTTTGGAAATTTGCAGTGTGCGGTTGGTTTTCATCAGGTAAGTGTTTTTGGGGATAAAATAGATAAGTAAATAAATAAAAATAATACGTTTTTTTTTGCAATCAATGGAATCAATAAAAAAATTTGCAACGTTCATTATCACTTATAGGTTGGTAATTTGGTACCGAGTCACCATCAATACCACTTTGATGTATTTTCCTCAAGCCTGGAAAAGACGCCATAAGAACATGCAATTCATGACAAACATTCCATACTCAAAGGAAGGATCCTCATGATTGCGGGAAAACTTTTCTATAAGGGTTTCACAATCGTATGAAAATTTTATATTATTCAGATTCCTCCCCCTTTCGACAGAATCCTGACATAGATCGACAAGGGATCGGAACGGGCAATCTTTTCGAGTGCATACCCGCCTCGTTTAATATTTACAAATGCAAATTCGTTAACCGCCGAGGTGTGAAAATTGAACGAGAGTACCTTTTTATTCAACACATTATTATTTCCTTCGCAGTGCCAGTTATTCCTACAGTGTATTATTAATTAAGCTCGGAATAAACGGCCCCGCTGGAATATAAAATATGTGAATTTATTGTTTTGTAAAGCCGATATTTTTATATGTAAAACTTTGCGAAATGTATCTGGCAGCAATATATTCATGTTTTTTAAGCTATTGCATAGCTTTTATCTTGGGCTTTGAGCGCGGCGACCGAATGAAGAAATTCCGTAACGAAAATAAACCTAACACCCCCCACTTCGACCGGCACAGCGGTGCAGCGTTGAAAGCCGTGCACCGTCTAACGTCGTATCAGTTCGGCAGACTTCGGCACGGTGTTTGTGTGCGTGCGACTAGACGTATGCGTGTTTTGTTTTCTTATCGGTCACCACGCTAAAAAAGTGTAACTTGAATTAATATCAAAGAAAAAAAATATTGCATAAATATTATAATTGCATAAGTTGATAAAAATGCTATGCAATAGCTTTACCGCGGCAGTCCCCGAGTGCCACACGTATTTTTTTTTTTTAATATACGATACGATTCAAAATTAACAGAATCAGTGAGACCAAAAGGAAGCGCCGTACCTGGGCCTACCTGGGCCCTATAGCACAAAACTTTATAAGTCTACAAAATTGTGAAATTGTAGAAAACGCGTAACTCGGAAATTACAAATACAAACTTCTTTGTAATTGTAAGGTCTTTCCGTTAAAATTGTGTGTCGTAGAGTTTTGCTTATTATTTTATTTATTTAACCATTTATGTATACCTAATTTAGACAAGTAAAAAGGAACAGAAAAATGCGTACAAAGGTGGCGGGTGGTGATGGAGGTGGTAGAACTTGTAAGATTTACGTAAATTGTAAAGTTTTCGTGGTACGAGTAGGTATAGAGAGATCATCATATACTGTGAGAAAGTAGCGTCATTTGAGAATAACTCAGCATTGTACTGCAATGGCTGCAGTGCAGTGGCAACGCAAGATGCAAAGAGATATGGAAATCTATGGCTAATTAGTAACCATCGAAACTAAGAAAAGGCAACAATTATGATTAAAGTTTCTATGACCATAGACTTCTGGCAAACTTTAGTCAGTGGTTTTAAAAAGTCTATACAAAATCATTGGAGCAGCATTTCCCCTATCCTGGTGGTACTAGTTAGGTACTCGGGGAGCACAACGCTGCATACATATTCAAAAGTATCGAACTCGTGTTAATTTGCATAGGACCCACGAGTAAACGTAACTATTGCCAGTACATTCGCTCTCAAAACTTTGAAGATTTGTTATAAAGCCACTTGAGAAACCCTCTTCCGTTTACTATTCGTATTTTTAACCCTTCTTCTACTTACTTATGTATGTTTGTATATTAGTAAATAGCACCCAACAATGAATTTCGACACAAACACTACACTTTTTTGTACACTGATCATTTAAGCTCGCTTCGCGGGTCTTACTTGCACCTGTAATAAAATTTTAGTTTTAGTTTAGTTTTAGGGACTATAATGGGAAATCTTACTGTAACTGTTGGCTAAATGTACACTTATTGTAAACATTTTATTCAATAAATTATAAAAATAAAGCCATCGTGATGAAAACAACTTCAATAAAAATGAAGCCTGTTTCATTTTTATTTTAATAATTATTTCTGTAAATTTACTGAACTAAGCAAACAGTTAATGTTATTAATAAATTATCCTCATCCTTATTACAATGCACGCTTAATTTATGATCCTAAACGAGTTTGTTTAACTTTTACCCTCATTTGGAACAAACAGCTCGTCACGACTGTACCTTTGTCGCATACGTTTTAGGGTACCAAACTTTTTTTCCATACACCGAACGCCTATCACTCACTTCGTCGGCACCAATAGCGGTGTAGCAACGTTTTTGTTCCGTGATTGTTCAACATACAGTTTGCATTGCGCCGAAAAACGCGAATCTGTATTCGTCCCCTATTCTCTACCAGACTCACAATTATTTTCTCGGATTACATACGATTGGGGTCGAACAAAATTTGATATTTCTTTTATTGTATCGTGTGACGAACTTGTTTTCGTTTTTCGGGTATTGGAAAAGTATTTTTAAACTAGCTTTGTTCGTAGGTGTTGCGTATAGAATTTATGGTTGAACTATTTGTGTACCTATTTTTTTTTTCGTTTTTCTGTGTTGTTTTCTGAATAAAACTTTGTTTCAATTAAGTATCGTGGGAGCGTGGTCGTCGGAGTGAATAATGAAGCAATTGACACGTTCTAGATATTTGTTTTATTTTTAGAATACAGACATTTTGCGTTCATTTGTTTATTCTATACATAGTTATCAAGCACACATCTTTGTACTCGTAGTAGGTTTAAACTTATTTTCCATTATTACAAAATAAGGTTTTCCTTTAGATCAGGTTTAAACCAACGAACGACTTATCGAATTAAGAACCTAACTGTTATAAAAATGCAGTTCTTTATACAAAAATGACAGTTTAGTTCGGAGCTAAGTTGTCTAGTAATAAGTACTTGGGTATACTAGTAGTATGTAGTATTAAGTAGTACCTTGTATGTTATAAACCTTAAATTATTGCATCGTCAACAAAACTCAACGGGTATGCGAGATCGTTTACGTATAGGCTGAGATGACAAGAATCGACTGAGAGAGATATAGAACCAAAATTATTCACATACTGTTGACCAATTTACACAACAAAGTTCACTGACCCATCCCGTTGACTTCCGTCCCTGAAGACGATGATTTAACACATCCGATTCTATCAGGTGACAGATAGCTAAATGCGTAATCGTGTGTATTAAAGGCGCCACTGGGTCCTCCCGCTAATCAAACCATCGTCCCGTGAACGTTTTATTATGATTGATAGATATTTTATGGGGGTTTTTAGGGCGTTGAACTCTGTTTGCTGGTGTTAATTATAAGGGATGAAATTAATAGTATTGAGTTTCAGTTGATCAGCAGCATGAGAGATATTAAAGTGTTAATTCATACTCGAGTAGGGGTCAACATCCTTCAGCAATATTCCAGTCCGTAAACCAGTCTTTATGAGTCTAAAATGATTATGTAAATATTTTGCGAATTATTGATAAATGAAGAATTTTTTTTTAATCCTAAATTCCACTCTATTTCATTTCAAAACAACAATGAAGAATGTCTTTTACCAAGCAATAACCTACTAAAAATTAGGTATATTTGAGTTAGCGTAAACTCAGTTGCAAACGTCTGTAAACTTGTGCAAAATGTTTAAAAAATCGTCAACCAACAGACACGTCATACAATATACGACGCATTGTTCAAAATATATATTTTCAATGTTTCTGGGAACTGATTCCCGATTCAGAAGACAGTAGATACTGTTTAGTTTCTGTGTGCTGTGTTTACAGTTAGGTTGAAACCAATGTAACACCTTCAAAAATGATGGAATTCAAATAAAGATATGGATATGAATAAGTTGTTAGGGCCCCGTCGTCGTACCGCCAGATGGCGCACTACGGGCAGGACTTGCGCTGCGTAGACATGCCGCTGGAGCAGGACTGGCCGCGCCCACGCATCCACTTCTACACAACTAGCGACAACTAGCGCAGGCGCGCCAGTCGTCTTTCGTTCCACCATCAAAAGAATCTGCTGTTTCATAGAAAAGCGCAATCCCTACGTGATCAAAATGTATGGAACAGAAAATTTAAAAAAAAATCTACACATGGTGGTTCCATGTACTGAATCCATGGTTTCAGTTTTCATGTCGATGTCCCTGCCTCCCCGTATATACACAATACATAGGTAACAGTAATGTTAAGAGTAACACGGGTAAAATTGTCCCATATAAGCGATTCCTGCGATAAACTATCTACTCAAAATTAGGTAAAAGTACCTAATTGATTTGGTTCAATTCAAAGGAATTGAACCAAAAGAGTTTCCCACACTACGGAATTCCAAAATGAGATTCGGATTAAATTTCTGAACAGAATACGTTTTTATAACAGCTTTCAAAGTTATGATATTATAACGATTGAAGAAAAAGTGCAATGGATTGTAAAATTGAACTGTTATCGTCCTGCCTTTACTTTTATGGTAGTTTCATAGTAGACTCTTGGTAATTTCCTTAAGTGGAAGTTTTATCACATCGCTGCTTTCTGACGTTATAGAACCATGACTATTTAAAGATTTTCAGCATAGCTTTTACAACCATTCGATATGCTTGCGTGCCGAATCGAACATCTATTATCGAAGGAGTTCTCTAAACACTGTTAACAAATAAGAAACCCGAATATGTCAGTTTTATCCAAATAGACAACCTTAACCAAATAGACTTAGGTATTTTGAGATTTAGATATTTTGAGATTTGGACTAAGAGCGACGTGGTCAATTTGCGATCCAGTTATTCTGATACCAACCCGGTAAAAATGATCTAATTAAGCTCCGGTTCAGCTGACGTCACGCTTCAGTAGATCGCAATAATTAATTGTAATATGATCAATTAATCTTTCCCTCCTGTACGTTCAATGATACGTTAATTGATGTATCGTTCAATCGAGATATCAATGCCATTACGGTTTCTACGCTAACAATAATCTAATTTTACCTAATCAGGAAACTAGTACCACAGTATAATAAAGTGAGCAGTATTACGTCTCGGCAGTGTCCTTAAAATAATTACCTACGGCACTTCGGTAGATTAACATGTACTGGGATTGCCCAGTGTAATGTTGATTGTGTCTTTTGGGTTTTAACTGTACTTTGAGTCCGACTAAGGAGGCTCAATATGCCTGATCTCCCCTCCAAAATCCAAAATGAAAAAAATACTTAAGTCGGGGAAGTCCACCCAAGCATTTTTCACTACGGCACCAAATCTCTACGACCGTTCCTACAGCTGTTTTCTTTAAGTCTATTTTTATTTTATTTTATTCTCTACTCCGTTTTATTTCTAGAAATGAAGTGGTTATGGGTACCTACATAAATTTTTAATATTATGGTGACACTAAAGGAAGTCATACTATAAGTTGACCTTCACCAATACCCTGTTAGGTACAGGCAGGTAGGTAGTAGGTACTTGTTCAAGGTCACCTATCATTTATTTTCGCCAATCGATACTTTTATATTTTGGAGTATTCCCGTTTGAGGACCTATTTTTAGAGCACCTATGCATGGATCACCAAAGGTATTCCCATTGGAGCACCAATCAAGAATACTGAACTAGATTTTTCAACTATAAAAACAGCCGAAAAATCTACATGTACCTAATTAGTAATTAGGGAACTACCTAGCAAATGTTTACAATTTTTATTCTTATTTATGTAACCCGTATGGAGGAACGGCATATGCCTAATATGGGACGCAACTTGCGTCAGCACTGTTGCCGCCAGCCACCTTAGTCGCACCGTCCTCTCACCGTCAGCAGCAGTGGAAGGCGCCGCTAAGAGGAAGAGGGTGAAGTACGCACCGTTGATGGAACGTTACCATTTTGTGCTCATTGCTGTTGAGACCATGGGTGCTTGGGGCACTGAGGCCAGGAAGCTCATTAGTGAGATAGGGCACAAGCTTCGTGACAAAACGGGTGACTCCCGCTCCGGCTCGTTCTTGGTGCAAAGGTTGGCCATTGCCATTCAACGTGGCAATGCAGCAAGCGTTTTGGGCACCTTTGCGCCGGGAACAGTTAGGGGCGGGTTATTTGACTAAGTTAGACGTGTTGGTAGTAAAGCTATGTTTTAATTTCTTAGTAACTTATAAGTAATTAGATATTTACGTAGTTAGAATATTATTTATTATTATTATAGTATAGTTAGGTACTAAGGTTTAGCTTTGGTAGTATACATACTTATCAGGTAGGAAAGTACCTATTTAAATTTGATCTTAGTAAGTATTTTTGTTTTGGTGGGTAGGTACCTACCATGGACTAACTATAACTAAATATTTTGAATATGTAGACAACAGAGACTCACTTACTTTTTTATTTGCCCAATTATGTAGCTGCTTTAAAGTAGTAAATATACCAAGAGCTGAGGCAATATTTTTGTATGGTTTAGGTATTTACAATCGGTTTACTTTTGAGATATTATGCTATGAAGTTCAGGAGGAAGTCCATGAGGATTTCCACCGCGCAACAAAAAAAAAAAAAAAAAAAAAAAAAAAAAAAAAAAAAAAAAAAAAAAAAAAAAAAAAAAAAGGTATTGGTAATTCGAAGTGGTCAAATATGTACGCGTACCTATACTATTGATTCACTTTGTTGTTATAAATGTTTCCCGTTATTACCTAGAAGTTTTCGTTTCCTAATTTTAATAGGTACAATAAAAGTATAAAAAGGTTTGTACCGTACTTTATTTTTCTTTCCGGACAGCCCTAGTACACGGTCAAGCGGCGTAGGTATGTTGCGGACGAGAAAGGACACAAAAGTAATAACAACTCTCAAGCGCGGCGATTAAGTGCAATTTAGCTTGCGCGTTGGCATGGAAGTGATTTTCAAGGCTATTATAAAAGCGGCTTTCTTCAAGATCAAAGGAGTCGATTTTCTGTACTAAGTACTATTAGTTATTCTGTGGTATTGCTAACATTGTTACTATGATCAATAGATTCTCACTTGAATCTTTCTTTGTCATGTAAATAGACTGAGTGGGTAGTAATCATTAGAGTACTACCCACTCAGTTTACCAGTAAGTAGGCTAATAAGAAACGGCAGTAAATTGGTTAATAGAATTGCCAGACTTTATTATGGGTTAGGTAAATTAAAGTACAAAAGTCTCTTCAGAAAAGTACAGGTCTACGAAATTACGATACGAAGTTCGGTAAATACTGAAAGATAGCTTTCAATACTCAATGAAGAAATACAATTTTTTTGGAACCGAAACTAATATCCTAATTTTTATGAAAGTTCTGAATTGTCTAATGTGGTAAAATATGGTATCAATAATTTTTTTTATTTAAAGTTTGGAGGTAGCTTTTTTGGCAATAAGCCAATCCAGTGGGCCTAACGCAAACGCGCGGAGAATATTTGAATAATAAAAAAAAAACAGCTTTATCGTTATCTTTCAGCTTTATCCATATCTATGGATGATACTAATGTGCTTGACGCAAAAAAAAAACACCGAAATACTATGGGATAGTTGAATTCTCGATTCAAAAATTGTTTGAATCTACGTTATGTTTCTGTCACACGTTACGACCTCTGAATTTTACATTATAGAACATACGTAATCAAACTTCAGTTCTGACAACTCACACTCAGACTTCCTGCAAGAAGTCCAATGAAACCTTATAAAAACAATGTATCGTATAAAGATACCTGAAGAACTGGCAAGTGCAAGTAAACTAGTGGAAGTTAACGATCATTTGTCGCAACTTCTTCGTGCTCTGTCAACGGAGGTTTATTTCTATGTATCCTGTTGAAACTTGAGTAGTATTTGTTTTCTTGTAAAGTTGAAACAGTTGTACTTCTTTTACACACAGCGCAGCAGGTAGAAAAAAAATTAACAGTGAAGTACATTACCAGTCGACAGCGATGCGGATGAATTTTTCGACGCTATATTTTAGACAAAATGTGGTTAAAATAATATCACTGTGTGTTGAAACGACAATAACAACTTAATATGACGCCTGTAATCTCCGAAGGGTTAAGCAGTATTTCTAGAGATAAAAATCTATGAAGTATCGAGCAAAAATTGTGCTGGGATTAAATATAAATATTTTTCGGTTGGTACTCCTGTTGTTTAGGTTTACCTGCGAAATTTACATTTTAGCTCTTACAGCGTAATTGTATAACCAAAAAGAAAAGTGATTGTTATTCCTCGAACAGTAACAGAACTGAGCCTGATAAGTAAAAAGCTAAGCTAACCTAAAACTGACCTGCAAATTGCAAAAAACGTAAGTGAATTTGAATTACGCGAGCTATCGTAGCATCCTGTCATACATGGGATTTAAAAATAACTAGAGATATGTGGATAAGTGCAACTCTGCCTAACCTTTTAGGGACAAAGGCGAAAGGTTATTTTATGTCAATATTTACTAGTATAAAGATATATTTTGGGACGAAGCAAGCATATTGTTTGGGACGAACCAGGATTTTTTGGAATGTGGAACGATACTTCGGGACGAACGAAGACTCAATCAATAATTTTACTTACCACGCAAATGTTCTGTTTCATAGATGTATTTTTCAAAAGTGTAATAGTTAAAATAAAAATAATTTTATTCTTGCTAACAGTGTGGCGAGAGTTATGTTTAGATCGTCTTCTATCTGTCAGTGTCAAGAGTCATGAACTATATTCTTCACTGTGGCTTGGTTTACTGACGCTTAAGGTTCAGATATTTCTGCAAGTACATACGTAATTAGTAATTGTTCACACGAAACAGAAAACAACAGTGTCTTTTGAAGAAGGTATAATATTATCGATCTGTACGTTTTGGAAAAATGCTTCTTAAATATTGACTGGCCATGTTGGGCCTGCAAATTTTATCAGATCGTCACACTATCTTCGTAAGATCGTACAAGACTGGGAGGTTTGGAAGAAAAAGGCGAATAAGGCCCCAGCAGGCAGTGGGACATAAAACATACAAAAAAAACATGTGTACTACAATTTTGAGTGAGGCTATTGGGCTCAGTACTATTGCCGTTATTTATTTATTTATTTAATACTTTAAGCACAAACATGTACAGAGGCGGACTTAATGCTATAGGCCGTTAATGTTAAGCCTAGTCCACGAGTAGGCGCTATGGGACATATCTACTCAAATGATAGTCTAACGGATTTAGTTGAAAATAGCTGTCTAGGGGCTTAGGGTCAGTTGAAATTAGCTCTCGTCTGTCGTGCGTAACTAATGAAAGAGTTCGGTCGAGTCACGCTCGATCGCTGTAATCTAATTTCGTCAATGCATTTATGTATAATGGATTAAAAACCTTGCACAAGTCAACCATGGTTTATTATGAAAACAATGTTTTACGTGACAGGGTTATAATTTACTGACCTATTTTTTACGATGATTAATCTTTCAGAGCACAAAATGTCGATGAAATCATAAGTATTTTTATTACTTCCTGTTAAAATTTCTATATAGACATTTTCTTATTTTATCTTTGTAAGAAACAAAAAGACATCTTACACAGCGATATAATCAAAGACGTTCATTACGCCTTGCTTCGCGTTTTGCCGTGTAAAGGCTGGTTATACGGTCACGTTTGGGCCTGATCGGTACAGCTGGCTTGTTTATAGAATAAAATTGTGAGGCCGGCCAATTACTGCCTCAGTTGTAAATGAAATACGAACCCCTGGATACGACATACGGGAATTTGTATTGGCGGGCCGATCATGTTCCCTTGAGGTACTCCATCTTGTGCGTCGATCGATTTAATAAAAAAAAGAATTGTATTTAGTTGGGTGAGGGGCTTATGGCTAAGAAATATCAGCCGCACGGGTCGATCGATCAGGTTAAGCTATACTTGCCGCGGTTGGTCCGTGGATAGGTGACCATCTTTACATACCAAGACCCCTCCGTGCCTCGGAAAGCACGTTAAGCTGTTGGTCCCGGCTGTCATTCGTGAATCTTTGACAGTCGTTACGAGTCGTCAGAAGTCCGAAAGTCTGACAACCAGTCTTACTAAGGGGTATCGTATTACCTAGTAACTGGGTTGTGGAGGTCAGATAGGCAGTCCCTCCATTTAAATTACTGGTATTCAGCTGCATCCGGATAGACTGGAAGCCGACCCCAACATAGTTAGGAAAAGGCTAGGCAGTTGAGATAATGAGTTGGGTGAAGTGATTATAATAAGAACATGTATCCATAATAATATGCTGTATAATCCAAAAAACTCCCTTTCTTGTGTCCATTTCGTATCTGTTGGCTATTTTACGAGACATTATTCTACAACACCATGTTGAATGCTTCGTTAGAATTGTTTTTCATCCATCGCTATACAAATACAAAGTTAACCTTATCAATTGGTTGCTGAATCAAGTTCTAGGTAATGATGTCTTAATTAGGTCTTCTTAATGCGGTATTTGCGTCACAATGAATTATGCACAAAATAGTCAGGTCTCATAGATTCAGAAACAGCATTTTTTATTAGTATTGTAGACAATGTTTAACAACATCATCTAGTGTACTACGTTGCAAATGAATAATGAAGCGTTTAAATGTTTGAACATACGAGTATTGATATAAATGTAATTGATGTATATCTTTTGAAGCCCTAATCTTCCAACATGAGAGCTATAATGTGTCTGTCGAATATCATGAGTATAAAAGTATGAAAAACTAACTTGTAATGAAGAATTAGACAAATTGGAGTCAAGGCATTGGCATATAGGCAGGCGTGACGCTGCGATACGACGCGATTCTGATATAACAATTTCCATGAAGTTTTCATAGTTTTTTTTCCACTTGCGTCGCGCCTGTCTGCGGTTAGGTTAGTTTTTGCGTGAAATCAAATTTATTTATCAACAAAAAATCACAAAAATATTTTCCTGCAAACTAATGTTTATTCACCCCACTTATCATAAATTTTCATAATACCCTCTTAGTTTTTATAATAGTTAAACACAGAAGTTGTTTGTAAATCATGCTTTTAAACAAAATTGACGCATAAATCACCTCGGGAACAAATTAAATATAAAATTATAGACAAAGTTTTTTTCATAATGGGAGTTGCAAATTGTTTTGCGCATTATTTACTTTTCCCTTTAAGTATATATGTGCCTACTTATTTATCAAGCCGATGAAAATGGCGATGAACACTAGGCAAGTAAGTATTTTGTCAAATTATTGAACCCTGAAAGGGTAATAATTTCTCACTAAATTAGCATAATCAGTCTATAATGTTCCCACTGCTGGGACACAAACCGCCTCTTTTCGAGACGGAGTGGGCCCCGTGTGGGTTGCCGGATGTCACATTTCTTCGAATTTTTAGTTCTAGGATCGGGCCGGTTTCTTAACGATGTTTTCCTTCACCGTTTTGAGAACAGTGATGATGAAATAATTTATACAAAAATAAAGCGCCTGTATGGGTTCGAACCTACGACCTTCAACTCGTATCTTGCGGCCGTTATCACACTGGGACACCACTGGTCACTAAATTAGAACTCGGTAAAATATTTGTTCGGGTAAGTAAATCACTTTTATTTACTTGCCCGAACAAATATTTTACCGAGTAGTATTTCACTTTTGCTAATAAAGGTAAAGTAAAGACCATTACTTGATGGTAGTTGGAAAATATAACTCATTACGAGAAATTACTATAAACTTTAAAATATGGCTGCGATTTTTTTTTATATATTTGAATTGGACTTGCTCTTGACTCTAGTCTAGGTCAAAGGTGACAGAGACAAAGTCGACGATTTTGTCTGTGTGAAGATTTTAATGATAATTGTCATTTAAAAAACTTCAAATTCATTGTTCGAATCGCTATTTCTTTTGTTTCTTGTAAAATTCTACAGCGGGGGGTCATTGCGTAACACACTCATAATGGTAATGACTTTAATTTTGAGAGTTAGAAAAAATACATTAAGTACGTTATTTACGTTGTTGAGCACATGAATTTTTCAAACCTATAAAGCAAAGAATGGATTATGAATTCCTTCTAAATTCTAAATTAAAACATTATTTCATCTCTTCTTTTCATTCTTATTTATTAAACTATTAGTTATAATCAAATAACGAAATTTGCGTTATAGGTACTCGTATTGCACCTTTTGCAATAACAAGACGCAGTTCTACTAAACTGTTTCGCGTCAGAAATTAAACGACACACTATTAAAGAAAATAATATGTGAGTAGGTCACCTAGTTTATACTTAAAAGGTGAAACTCGTCATTATTTATACAGTTTCTGGGTAATAAACTTTATCCTCGATGTATTCACGAATATATTTTAACTCCGAACAAAATACGGAATGTCACTTTTATAGCTTTAAAAGAACCTTAAACTTTTTATTCGGTGGTCTGTAAAATTGAGATTGAACCTAAGTCGGTCGCACTTCGTCCAATAGGCAAGTAAATAAATGTTTAAATGTCTGCAAGCCGACGGGATGGATTTACATTTGAAATGCGAGGGTCAGGGGCTTTATTACCTTTTTGGTGAAGGTAAGCCGAGAATATGACCCGGCAGCGGATTTAACCGCGGTTATTTTTCAATGAATTTACTTAAATTTTACTTTTCTTAAGTTGTTGGGCGAGCTTCTTGGCCTTTGTTTAAATAGGCTATTGAAGATGTGACAAAATTAAGTACACTATATTTTTTTCATGTAAAATATGAATTTTTGTGACTATTTAGTATCTTTTTTATTGGCTATTTTACAAAACAATAAATGCTTTGTTAGAATTCTTCTTCGGCTGTCATTACAAAAATATACAATTGACCTTACCAATTAGTTACTGAATCAAGTTGCAGGTAGTGATGTTTTAACTCATCATTAGTCTACAGCAGTCCACAGCTGGTCATAGACCTCTCCAACTGCACGCCATTCAGCTCGATTCTCGGCAACTCTCATCCAGCTACTACCAGCCACCCTGCGAAGATCGTCGCTCCACCCAGTCTGAGGGCGTCCTATCTTACGTTTGCTGATTCGCGGTCTACACTCAAGAACACGTCTACCCCAACGGTCATCGGTTCTACGGCTAATATGGCAGGTCCATTGCCACTTTAGCAGATGTCTTAATTAAGCCTTCTTAATGCGCTCTTTGAAAAACGTTACTTTACTGAATTTTTGCGATTACAGAAATGTGCATATATTTTTCTTTCCTTTCTACAAAATAACAAGAAGATTAAGCACGTCAGAAGCTTTTGGTGATTGCCTCTAAAACTCCATGGAAACCGCATTACTATCATGAAATATGTGTTACATCCTCGCTCTCCATGGGCCAGAAACTTTCCGATAAAAACACTTTCTTTCCTCATTCCTATAGCGTTCCATTTATCTGATAAAAGTTGGCATAATTCCGTTGAAATGTGAAAAAAGTCTTATGCAAGCGGGATTAATCTGTCCGCGCCCGTGCAACGGATCGTCGATTTAACACGCGATAAAGTCGGAAACTAATCTTTCTTCTTTTTCCTACTGTTGATCTTTGTCGAGCGTAATTTGCTGTGAACCGTGAATGTGAAGAAAATTAAATACTATGTAACTGTTAGAAGTTTGGGGTTTTTATATTGGATCTACAAAGGAGACTCTATTTAATGGATGACTTCTACGATATAACTATTTTGGCCTCAGATAAGATTGATTCCATAGTTAGTGTTGGCGAAGTAAAAATATGCTGACATTATGTTGTAAAACCGATGTATAAGAAAATGGTTTTAACCTTTTCTAACAAAGCCCTAAAACAGCAACAATGATAATCCCAAAATTGCAAACTACAAAATATTTTATGATAAAAATGGAGTCAACTTAGTATTTCTACACACTCTGCTTTTTACATTTTAGCCGCGGAAAAAGCAAACTTAAGCAAGGTATGCACATATTTATTTTTCGCGCCTTCCTCTTTACGAGATAAATAAAGTTTTTAACGTATGTGCTGCTATTATTTGCTGTCATAAATATTCATAACTTAGTAAAATGTGAAAACTTTGTGCTGGTAAAGGTTTATATATTTTTTTACAGTGTTTTATGAGAAAAAGGCAGCCTAGGACCTTGGTTTAGGAATAGAATTTGTTAATCATTCCTGTTTTTCTGGACTACACTTGTAGCGTTTTAAAAAAGTGTGAATCCCAGAATGGGTTAGCATTCGTGGCGCCTCAGTTACTACAATAAGTAAGCGGGTTGAGATTTCATTTAAAACTAGAATCTAAATGCACTTTAGATTCAATTACTCTTTTGGAACGTAATAAACCAGATCTTCAATTTCAGATAAAACATCTCAGATCAAAGTAAGAATGGATAATCCTTTTATATCTTACGAAGATAGTTTTTGATTTAGTTGGTGGGTTCCGATAGTGATGAAATTATCCCCGCGAGTCAACTTTATCAACGTAAGCCCTTCCCTGTTCGGACCCGAATCACTTCCAACACACTGGATTGTATGTTGGACGTGTCTTCTTTCAGATTTATCACTGATTTTCTATTTTTACAGTTCAGTATTACTGAAACTACACAACACAATGTGATTTTATGTAGGTATTTCAGACTTTACAAGTTATATCAGCCTTTGTTTTACAAAAAAATCTCCAATATGCTTTAAAACTTTGATCTGCAGTCGTTGAATCCCTTTGAATTGTTTTTATGATTTCATAGGTCACATGTAAACAATTAAGAAAACACATAACAAGCAGTGTGTTTCTCACTCTTTAACCTTTTACTAAATCTATAAATATACAGTAAAAAAAAATAATCTTATAATAATTATAGTATCAGCCTATTATTATCCAACTGCAGGGCAAAGGTCTCTTCTCATATATAGAAAGCACGAGCATTGATCACCACGCTTGCTCAAGTCGGGTTGGTGATTTCAGACTTATCGTATATTAAATATAAGTCCAGGTTTCCTCACGATGTTTTCCTTCACCGATGCCAGTAATTTCCAAGATTAACTACGAAAGTACATGTTATGTAGGATGTTAATTCGGAACGCATCATAATTTTTAGAAAACATATAGAATATGAACGCAGCGATGAGTGAATGAGAAGAGTACTCGTCTGTGTGGGAAGGAGAAAGGTGAAGGAAAAAAAAATACGTGTGGCACTCGGGGACTGCCGCGGTAAAGCTATTGCATAGCATACGTCTAGTCGCACGCACACAAACACCGTGCCGAAGTCTGGCGAACTGATACGACGTTAGACGATGCACGGCTTTCAACGCTGCACCGCTGTGCCGGTCGGAGTGGGGGGTGTTAGGTTTATTTTCGTTACGGAATTTCCTCATTCGGTCGCCGCGCTCAAAGCCCTAGATAAAAGCTATGCAATAGCTTAAAAAGATGGCGAGCGAGCTATTAAGATCTTATGACGTTTTCAATCTTGTAAGAAGTTTTAAAAATAATTAAAGAACTTTTCAAGAAATGAAGTTTATTTCGGTTATACACGCAACCCATCCACAGACCAACCGCATGTATTATGAATTAAGAAAGTCACATAGGCACTTGCCCGGATTTGATTCTAATCTCATCATCTGCCTAGCCTTTTCCCAACTACATATTTTGGGGTCTACTTCCAGTCTAACCAGATGCAGCTGAATACCAGTATTTTACAAGGAGTGACTTAGGCTACCTTACCTCCACAACCCAGTTACTGGGTAATACGAGACCCCTTGGTAAGACTGGTTGTCAAACTTTCTGGCTTCTGACTACCCGGTAAGACTGTCAAAGATTTTTGAATAACAGCCAGGACCAATGGCTTGACGTGCTTTCCAAGGTACGGAGGTGTCTCTGTATGAAAAGATGGTCACCCATCCACGGACCGACCGCGGCAAGCGTAGCTTAACCTGATCGTTCGACTCCTGCAGCTGTTATTCAATTCTAATCTAATGTTAATTACTTGACCAATAAAATTATGAGTGTAATCCTCTCTAGTAGTTCAAACACCCATCAGCCACAATAATATGATACACAATATACAATCTAGTCCAATCACTGTACTACCATGTTTTGTTAACAAACAACTCTGGAACAACGGATTGTGATGTCTAGATTATGTTCACATCCACTACAATTAGCTCGACAATCTCTCAGTATAGCTGCATCAATTTACAGCTGCACGGAACAAGACTTACAAAACGAAAACGATGAAAGCGAGCAGATAGTTGCATTTTTATCTTCGGAGAGCAGGCACGCTATGCAAACGACTTCTCACTGAGAACGGGATGGTTTTATCTAAGGCAGATGTTCGGCCTCTATTTGGTTTACAATTTAGTATGCAAATTGTGGACTTCTAAAGCGAGTTAAAAGCAGCGCTTCATAAAATCTTTGCAGCCATATATTGTACTAGCTTCTGCCCGCGACTTCGTTCGCGTGGAAGTATTATATTCATATTGTTATACCAAAATAACTGCAACATTTTTATAAAACTCCCTCAGCTGCGTCGCATCGCATCGCGTGCTCGCGTTATTACTTCGTTTTCGCCCAGCGTTCTTTTTGCGAGGCTCCTAGGGGTCGTAGTGTGTTGTTAAATAGCCTTATGCTTCTTCTTGGACTCGAATTGGACTATCAAATGCAAAAGAGTTTTTCAAATCAGACTGGTGGAAAAAAAAAATTGCCTCTAGGTATATAATATTACTAAGTATAGATTACAAAGAATATTAAAAGTGTAGCCTCTCTAACAAGTCAAACCACGAATTAAATTGCTCTGAATATTCAAATGAAATTCTGATTAACGAGTACATATGTTTGGTTTTGTGAATGACGTCACATGTAGTTCTAATTGGAGGTTAACTTTGTGTAGTTCTGATGAATATAATTTAATTTCACTGAATATGAATTGTGGTGGCCGTGGAATGTTTTAATTTATGGTAATGACGGTGGTTTATCAAAGTTTATTAGATAAATTACTTTAGTTTACTTAGGTACTGCTTATTTTCGTTTGATCATATCAAATAGGTACTAGCTTCTGCCCGCGTGAAATTATCCCCCGCCCGCGCTATAAGTACGTTTTCACGTTTTTTCTGAGTTTTTTTCTTTTTGCTCGGCTCCGAAAGGGTTGTAGCATAATGTTAAATAGCCTATAACAACTGATAGCCTTTCTCAAAAATTAGGCTATCAAATGCAAAAATAATTTTTCAAATCAGACTGGTAGTTCCAGAGACTAGCGTGTTCAAATAAACTCTTCAGCTTTATTATTATTAGCATAATAATACCTGTAAAGCATTTTCTTTTGAATAAATAAGGCAATATAAAAAAGCGAATCTACTAGTTTTAAATTTTCAAACGTACGCAGCGCAATTTGATTTTAGGTACACAACTGAAATATTTTCTCATAGTGCTTGGCCAGACTGGCAGCGCGGGGCGGGGAGCAGTGCGGGTGCGGGAACGCGTGCGGTCTACCTGTCCGCAGTGGAGCGCGGCTGCATTCTGCGCGTTGTCATGTGGAAAAAAGGGTGCCCTGTCAGTTTACCAAAAATTTATTTACAAATTTTTACTTGACAAGCAACGATTGGCAAAAACATGATTTGTTATTTCATCATTACACAACAACAAGTTTGCCAAATAATTCACTTTACAAAATAATTACCCGACAAACTTTTCTTTAATAACGTGTTATTTGACAAACAATTCATTTTATCTTATAAAAAAACGTTTGGGATAAAAACGTTTTACATATTGACTTATTATTACGCAATTTCCTAAAAATGAAACTCATTCTTTCATCGACTTGCACTAATAGAAAAAAGAGGCTATTTTTAGTGGGCTACCCGGAACCGAACTAGGTAGTTAGATTAGGTTAATTATTTAAAACAAAATTGTTAGGTTAGGTTAGGTTAAAACTGTGACCCCTACGCACGAGCCGAGCGAGCGAAGCGAGCGGTGCCGCGGCAGCGGCCGGCGAGTGCCAGAAATGACTAGATTATATAGAAAAAAATTACTTTTACACAAAATATGGGCGCCAGAAACGACTTACGCTAATAGAAAAAAAAATAGGTTATTTTTAGTAGGCTACTCGGAACCGAACTAGTTAGAATAAGTTAATTATTATAAAAATTGGTTTGGTTAGGTTAGGTTAAAACTGTGACCCCCTACGCACGAGCCGAGCGAGCGAAGCGAGCGGTGCCGCGGCAGCGGCCGGCGAGTGCCAGAAACGACTAGATTATATAGAAAAAAATACTTGCCTGTAAATTATTTGACCCAAATGGAAATACCGTCATGATCACTTCGTGTCTGGTTTAGAAAATCTTTACATAGTATAAAACAAAGTAGCTCCCGCTGTCTGTAAGCTTAGATCTTTTAAACTACGCAACGGATTTTAATGCAGTCTGTTTAATGCAGTGTATATTATAAAATGATAGTTTGTATAAACGTGATTTTTTCAAAAGAAATGTATAAATGATTAAATATCATCCGAAACATTTGTAAAGAGAAGCATTTGCCAAATAAATGTTTGTAAAGCGAGTGTTTATAAAATAAAATATTTGCGGAATGAGTTGTTTGTGAAATAAATAGAATACGAAACGTTGGTTGTAAACTAAAAATTTGTCAATGGAGTTTTGGTAAAACATTAGTGAACCGGAAAAAAGCTTGAACTCGTTTGAGAATCTCTGTCCCCGCGCGGGCCGCCCGCGCACGCACTGCGGCCACTCGTATGAACGAGCTATGGCGTGAGTTGCCCGCGCGCTCCCCGCGCCGAGCAGACCGCGCCGCTCACCGCGCCCGCTTGCCCACTATGGACACTCAAATGAAGTTCATAATTATGTTTGAGTTCGCTGCGTCGCGCCCGCCCCGCGTCCGCGTTACCAATCTGGCCAAACACATAGCAATCAAACGGAGCTTTTATAGAACAAAAATTTGCTAAGGAAAACTCCAAATCGGAATACAAAACACTAAGTCTAAATGTTACGTTTTTCAATTTCCTTCACAGAACACAAAGAAGGGAACCACTTTATTTTCCACATTAGAAGGTTTTAAAACAATTCTCAGAAATGGCTGAATCTTTTCTGAGAGTTTCTTTTCAGCAAGTTGTGAACAATTGTAGGTACTCAACAGTTGTTCTTGAACAAACCAGTGATTAATTTACCTCTTCTGTATTAAAAGCATTGTCTTGTTAATTATATTGAGGGAACAGGGAACTTTCCTTGGGTAATTGTTTTAGGTACTGTATATAAATAGCTACATATTGTATACTAGCTTCTTCCCGCGACTTCGTCCGCGTGAAATTTCACCCCCCGCATTCACCCCCGTAGGGGATGAATTTTGAAAAATCCTTTCTTAGTGCACCCCTAGACCTCATAAGGAACGTACGTGCCAAATTTGGAATCTCTAGACCCAGCGGTTTGGGCTGTGCGTTGATATGTCAGTCAGTCAGTTCTCCTTTTATATATATAGACTAGCTTTTGCCCGCGACTTCGTTCGCGTGGAATAGTGACTTCCGGCAGATTTTTGTTTTTACCCACTTAGTTCCCGATCTCGCGGGATCTCTTCAAAAATGAAATGTGGAACCCAACCAAATGCGTGTAACGAAACCATAGCGCGATCTATTTCGATCCCAACGCCATCTATCGAGCATAGTGACAACTCGGATTATTTATCTATACTCCGTTCGGGCATTTTCTTTGTACTAAAAGTTTTATTATATTGATATTATTTTTTTCATACCTTTTTACTATTTATTTACTTTTTTCCGATGAATTAAAACAATAACATGAACCGAACTCGTGTAACGATCGACACCATTGCGCGATCACCAACTCGACATTATTATAGTAGGTACTAATAGAATTATCTATACTCCGTTAAAGCATTTTCTTTGTACTAAAAGTTGTATTATATTATATTTTCATACCTTTTTACTATTTATTTACATTTTTCCGATGAATTTTCAGTACTGAATTGATGCCGACTCTTGACCAATAGATGGCGCTGTATGTCCGGAATAAATTTTATTTTTTATTTTATTTTTTGTAATAAAAACTATCCTTTGTCCTTTCTCAAGTTCCAAACTATGTCTGTACCAAATTTCACACAAATCGGTTCAGTAGTTTAGGCGTGAAGCAAAGACAGACAGACAGACAGAAAGACAGACAGACAGAGTTACTTTCGCATTTATAATATTAGTTAGGATTACTAGGTGAAATAAAATGTCCATTTCTTCGGATATTTTTTATTTTATTTTTTTACTTGAATGTTTAAGTCATCATTTCGTGACGCATGGGCTGGCTTTAACCTTGGCCAGAGGCTAAGTATTGCCATACAACGTGGCAATATCACCAGTCTCTTGTGTATTACCAGTCGAGGAGTTTTCGACGCCATATTTTAGTTTGTTAATAATTTTAGTTAGGTTAGGACATAGTATTTTTATTTTAACAGTTTATTTAGTGTTAGAAGTTTATTCAGTCAGTGTATATATTTTGATCCTCCGTCATATATAATCTTGATACTTTAAATCAATCTTGGATTAAGTTACACCCAAAACAGATTTCTAAATAAGATTTTTTTCATTGATAGTCACATAACGCTAGGTCAGCAGATGCTGACCTAGCGTTATGTCGCATGTTTTCAATTTCACCCTGTAGATACAGGGTGAAATTGAAAACATGCGACAAATCGAAATGGGAGATTGTACTTTTATTATGGGACCAAACCTGAAATCACGAAAAAAAAATCAGCTGTTCCCTACATTTTGATGAGTTATGCGAACATAAATGTAGAGAACAGCTGATTTTTTTTTAGCAATTTCAAGTTTTGTCCCATAGTAATAGTACAATCTCCCATTTCGATTTGTCGCATGTTTTCAATTTCAACCTGTATATTCACTGTATATTGTGTAACACAAAATGAATGCAACAGACTGAATTTGTCAGCTACAGAACGAAACGAAAGCAACTAAAGTAATTGCCACAACTAAAGCTAACAACTCCATCGATTACCCTAGCCAATATACAGCAACCAGTCCGCTTAGCACTCCTCTAGGTCACTTTATTTATGCATTTACTAAACCAGATCCCATTTAAGTTATCCATTTCTCTTCGAAACACGTACAATATTGAGATCCACAATATACAACTGGCTTTGTTGCTTACACTGGGATCACGACCGTTTGGACGCGTCGAGATATCGCAAACTTCAGGAAATAGGTACCTATCCATTGTAACGGAGGAATATTCTTGGAATGCAATGGATTTTATGGACGATTGTTTTGATAGTTATAATTACAACAGCTTGGTTTCCTGGCATCTTATTTCACTTGGTCAGCTTGGACCGAACGCTTTCAATGTACTTTGGGTTTAATTGAATCCAAAATGTTTCCTTGCCTACATGACGTCAACAGGAGTTAGTACAACAGCGGTTTTCATCATTAAATTGGTTATACTTTTCAGTATCTTTTCCATTTTACTTTTCTGTCATTCTTAGATCTTTGACAGTCGTTATAGGTAGTCAGAAGCCCAAAAAGCCTGACAAACAGTCTTACCAAGGGGTATCGTGTTACCGTAAACTGGGTTGTGGAAGTCAGATAGGCAGTCGCTCCATGTAAAACACTGGTAATCAGCTGCATACGGTTAGACTGGAAGCCGACCCCAACACAGTTGGGTAAAGGCTAGGCAGATTCATTGACTTTTCAGTAGTATTTTTTCCAAAGTGCAGACAAAGTTTCAGTAAATTCACGTCTATCTTAGTAGGTATACAATCAAATACGCGTCTGTGGGCCCTAATTTTCCGCATTTAAATCCTCTCTTTATTTCCTGATACTAAACAATGGCACACAAAGTTCCCTTATCAAATTTTCAAACCGAGGGCCGTGTAAGTTTTAAATTAATGCTTTAGCTATTCATCCATCACTCGACTGTGCGGTATCAGTTTGCCGTGACGTGAGTCGGCTCCACTGCGAAGACTGATCGCTGGCAATAATAAATCTGTTACATCACCTTGTATGTTTGCTAATAACGTTAGAACTTGTGACTTACCTACGCATATTAAAAGGTTAGAAATTCATTAATCATTTAATATTAAATCTAATAAGTAATTCGACGTGGGGAATATAATGGGGAAATGATATCACGAAGGTCAACATGATGTGGCAAAAATCGGAAGAGTCAACAGACAGCGAGCGTTTGTGGTGATCATTGCTTATGGCGCGCCAGCTGTACATACATATTGTCAATAATCTGAAAGTTCCATAAAACTGCAATTACCACAGAGGTTACGGACCAGCGCTCGCGTAGAAAGCCTAAATGGAATAGAGCTTTCTGCAAACTAAAATTCGAAAAAGTCAATAGACAATTGAAAATCCTCCTCATAACCAAGTTTTATTGTAAAAAACAGATTATGATTGGCCGCTGGGTGTTAATTGCATAGAAACAGAAAATCTTTTGATTTTTCAATAATACACACACACAACCACACAACATATGCTCACACACACACTATCTCACAGTTAGTTACAGTTTGGTGTTTAATGTAAACCGTTGCATGTACCTATAACCTTATTTCTGAAACAATACCTACTAGTCAAAAGTGATCTTGCGATAGAGGTCGTAGTATGGGATCCAGTGTCAAAGGAGATTAGTCACTCAAAACCCAAAATCAGCGAAAAAAAAAATGTGTCCGGAGAAGTCCTCCTTATCATTTTTTACTGTTGCGCGAAATCTCTACGACCATTCCTTCAGCTGTTTTTTAAAGTTGTAAAATCTAGTGTCGAAGGAGGTGGTCGGCTGATCAGGCCTCCAACCAGGGCATACAACTTATAAACTATGCTACTACACGCTAAGGGCACCCCTGTGGGGTGCGACCCTTGGCTTACGTGGCGTAGATCCGTAAAATAGACTTAAAGGAAACAGCTGTAGGAACGGTAGCGGTAGAGATTTGGTGCCGTAGTGAAAAATGCTAGGATGGACTTCCCCGACGCGGGTGACACACTTTTTTTCGTTGGCCGGCCATTTTGGATTTTTGGCCCAATATGGCTGAATTGGCTGATCTCCTTTAATAATGTAAAAAGAAATATGCAAATAGACTTATTATTAATGCTCATTCCTTAACTGTTTGATAGTAGTGGGAAAAACGCAGTTGGGTATGTTTATAGTAATATCAGACTATGCGGTGTTCTCACATTTGCACTTACGATAAAGGAGGAAAGTGGTGCTATCACGAAATGAGCTGGTATCGGTAGAAGTCATGCATACCAATGTTCTTGCTTATAACATTCAATAGCGCAAATGGGAATAGCAGTGTTAGCATAAGACATTATGAAATAGGAAACAGGGCTGGCCTATTTTTTGGCCAAAGAATCAGTATTGCTATACAACGTGGCAATGCTGCCAGCCTTTTGGGCACGTTTCCTGTTGACAGCGATGCTGACGAATTTTTTGATGCCCTTTGATTATTTCCCCTCCCTTTTTATATACTTGTACATATTATTATTTTAAGACAGCTTTTTAAATTCTGTAAATATAGGAAACAATAATAAAATGTTTAACAAAATTCGTTGTGTAAAATATTTATCATTGGGGTTGCGGGGATGAGTGGGTAGGTTCAATGACGTGAATGATTTCATCGATAGATTCTAGTTATAACGCTATCCACAAACCAACTATCCAAACCTAAGCAAGTTATTATTTACATTGAGATACATAAGCGAAGCCATAGGTAATCAAATTTATATTGTTCGGTTTTTTCTTTATATCCTATCGAATTACATAGCATAATATAAAATATGTAGTTAAATAATATGTAAACTATTTTCGTAAGCGTAACCTTAATTTTCTTCTTCTTCCATTCCTTAATCCCACTTCTATCTGGGGTCGTATCTTCTTGTACAGCGGTGCCAGGACGACCTGTTCTGGGTTGTCATAGGAGGTTCTGCGATTTCGTCTCCCTCTCGATACTGGACCACCATGTAGCGGGGGCTCTTCCTCTTCCCAGGCATTTCGTAGGGATATTTAAGACTGTTTTTATGAAACTGTCATCATTTCTTATTACATGGTCGTACCATCTAAGCCTGCTTATTTTAGTTGGTTTCGTAAGACCTAATAGGGATGACGACGGGGTAAAGTAAACGAAATTCTATTTAGTCCGTCAGTTAGATTATCAAAAAACTAGCTGCTGCCCGCGACGTCGTCTGCGTGAAGGCTCTACAGCACCAAAAATACCTAAGATGCCAGTGTCGCTATAGCATTATAAGTAAACAACTTTTAAAATAGCATTAAAATATAAGTTTTTTTTGCAAGCGAAGCAAGTGAAGAGAGTTATATTGGAATCCTGCTGAGTTCAGTCATAAGATGTGACTGAAGGAAATAGAGAAAATAATGCAGGAATACATTCCAGGACACAAAAGAGTAAAAATACGTACAAAGGTATCATACCTTACAACATTTCCCTATAACGTACGTTGGTAGTTATGCTGCCAGGAGCCAAAATGTAAAGAGAGTCAGGACTGGTGACGCGGGAGCAAGCGACGTACAGTTGCCCGTGTGAGAAGCAACTCGTCCTGAGGTCGACACCCGCTGCCCTCAGTGTCTGCCCCTGCGACTTACTGATGGTCATCGCGAAGCAAACACTCACGGGGAACTGTACGCGCTTGAACTGGAACGGGAAGTTATGAGGTATGAGGGGAATGCGTGGTATAAATACTGCCTCGCCAACGCCACAACTCGTAAGAATTTCCGCCTCAATTTGTGTGTCTGTGGAGCGAGATGACTTTAAGGCGAGTCCCGTTACACAACTTCGGAGGAGATAGCTTCCGAAGAAGCATAATCGGGACACCGACCTTCAGCTTGATGGTATGCGCTGGAAGTCCACTTGCTGACAGGGAGTTCAGAAATTCCACGGGATAATGTGTGGCGTCATCTTGCTCGACAACAGTGTTTATCGAGGTGGTCTACTTCATTCCCCTCAATTTACGAGAGAATGCATTCGTTAATTGCTGCAGCCTGATCGTTTTTAAGCGTCAAAATGGCCCGCTCACACACCCAAGAATTTTGCTGGTGCGGTATACGACTGATGTCCCCGTACACACAGCGAATGAGTTCTTCTATGCTGGATACCACTCTACCGAGAGACTCTGGAAGCACCACCTGTCCACCTCTCTCTTCTGGTAGAGTGCCTTCGCCAAGACTTAGAAGGACATCGGAGAATTCTTGAGCACGTGCATTGCCGCCGAGCCGAGCTCTCATATTAAACGGTTGAATGTCGTAATTACAGACACAATTAAAAAGCCATTGTGTCTCGCGTAGATCTACGTTCCGGCATACGATGGGTTAATGGTCAAGCGCAGCGTACGAACTCGTGACCACAACGAAGATCATTTCAACGAAGCATTCACCTCGTCAGCCCTCGATCCCCGCGTCACCACGGAAAGCGTTTGCCGGAAATCGCCACTGAACAGAACTGTGGAACAGAATCGATGGGAATTTTAAAGTCCCGATTTCCACGGTCTTGATGCGGTGATGATTGGGGAGCTGGTAACCCATATTCGATCAGTGGATTGCCGCCGATAGAAATGACCACATCTTGAAGTGAACTGAGACAGGTGTTCAGCACGCGTTCATCAGTTACTTCGACTTCGTCTCCAGTAGCACGCCTCAAAGCTCGTAGAAAATCTTCAGACAGATGATGGCGATACTTCTCCCACAAAGCTACCGGTTTCGCGACTCCACAAAACACCAAGATGACGGCATGCGGCTGGGACTGTCACTGACGCTCGCCTCCGCGAGGGTTTCATCCCAATTTTGGTCACTGTCGAGAAGGTCACGTGTTACCCAGGTCGCGCGGTAAGTGGGATACTCCACGCCATCAAATGTCCTCAGAAAGGCGAAAGACGTTGGGCCTCGGACAGTGTGAAGTAACAACCGCAGAAAATAGCATTCGCCATTATTCGGATGCACGGTATAAACCCTACCCAATGCGGTGTCCTTGAAAATTCCTGGAAAACTTTCCACAGCACCTCCTCGTCGACGTCGGTTAAATAAACCCCTTTGCTTGTCGTACGTGTAATATGAAGGCACCTCGTCATACGTAAGAGATTTGTTTTACATCACATTTAAGTTTATAATTAGGTATACGACATGAAAATATATTAATTACCAAGCAATAATCACACAGATAAATACCGAACAAAAGTATTAACAGTCAATGTTTATTTTGTACTAACAACATGAAATTGATGAAGAAATGATCATCATCAATGAACATAACTTTTTTGTAATACTTAACACCGCATTTTTTTAAATTTTCTTCCTCAACTCTGCTCAAGATTTTGAGGGTTTTGTTGGAACTTGAATTTTTCAAAACGAACTATACGATACAACTTTTATGAAGAAAATGCATATTACCATCTATGAATTTTAAGAATAACTAACTACTAACCTCGCCAACATGATCAAATTTAAATTATTAATTTCCAAAAAGTGTTAACATGTAACTTGATTTGATTTTTATGAAATCTCATAGATGGCGCTGCTTCAAATTTTTCTTTATACTACTAACATTCATTAAACTATGTTTCTCTGCCCAAGTTACTTAAATGGCGTAGTTTTTATAGTGTAAAGCTAGATAATAGCATGGCTTACTCAAAAACAACATTTAAATATGCATCGTTAGATTACACGCTGTCACAGAATGCGTAAGAAAAATAAAGATTCACAGCTCCTCCCCCGTAGGTGATAGCGTGATAATATGTAGCCTATATGTTGACCCGACCTCTTAGTAATACTCATGCAAAATTTGATGTAAATCCATGCAGCACTTTTTGAGATTAGCCCGGACATACATACAGACAATCAGACAAACAGACAAAAATTCTAAAAATTATATTTTCGGCTTCGAAATCGATTGTAGATCACGCCCCAAGTATTCTTTTAAAAAAATATTCAATGTACAGTTTTGACTTTCCTACGATTTTATTATATGTATATAGATAATGGACACATATTTTTTCTTGTGTCAATCAACCAAAAAATTACAAAGATAAAGCGTGTCAATGTTTGGGAGTGGGGGCTCGTGACGTCACGTTTAGGTAAAAATTGTACCAAAACGTGACGTCATGCGACATTCCAAATAAATATATCTCTGTAATGTTTTGATTATATGAAAAAAGAAAAAATACGTGCCCAATACTTTTTAATAATCTACGTGATATGCGAAGAATAAAAAGTTAGTCGTCATCCTTAACACAGTAGGTATCTCCACGACTCCACCAAAAATAGCCCGGACAGTTTATAATAATCAGCCACTTGTGCAATATTGCCCCAGTAATGAGACTTTAGGTAATCTGGTAGATTTCCACATTGTTCGCGAGGCAGAAAAGACAATAACACTTACTATTATGGGCCGTTGACACACTGAGATGCGATTAAGTCTCTCTTTATACGTTTTAAAGTGTCTATAACGATATCAAGTAAGCGAGGAAGTATTTTCTCTTCTGTTACCAATGTATGATACATGCTCAGCTTATATTGTTCCCCACTGCTGGAACACAGGCCTCCTTTCGGTGAGAGGGAGTGGGCTATAATAATACACCACGCGGGCCCAGTGCGGGTTGCTAGATGTCACATGCCATCGATTTTTTGGTTCTAGGTCATGCTGGTTTCCTCACGATGTTTTCGTTCACCGTTTTGAGAGTAGTGGTGGTGAAATTATATACACAAAGTAAAGCGCCTGTCGGGTTTCGAACCTACCACCTACAACTCGTAAGTGACGGCCGTTACCAGTGGGCCACAACCTGATTTATGCTATTGTATTATATCAAGAACGATGATAAAATAAGTTTTTGTACTAATATTAGCCTCCCGACCGATTCCGGTCACAGTGGTCAATCTCAACGGAGATTAGCCAGGTACGCAGGAGATATTATAGTGCACAAGTGTGAGCGTAAACACAGGTGCACTCTCTGTTCCTTTACTCTCATAGTCCGATGGGACGGCAATCCAACACGACCGGGGAGAGATCAGGCGCAGGACCAACGGCTTTACGTGCCTTCCGAGGCACGGGGGTATTAAACCGCCAACATCCAAACTCCGGACTGTTATTTAAAAAATTCCTAATGGAAAACCCAATAACACTTTGTCCGACCCGGGAATCGAACCCAAGACCCCACATTCAGCAGTCGCGCTTGCAACCATGAGACCAACGGGGCAGTCAAAAAAAGTTTTTGTACTACTCAAATAACGTAACGTAACATCACGCCCGTTTTCCCCAAAGGGTATTAGGAAGAAGTACACCCACATTTCGCCAGTTATTGTACTTAATAGGGGTGAGCATAGGGTTGCCAGCACCTTTTTTTAATTTATTTTTTTATTGCTGAATGGGCCCGCTCTTGACCTGGATCATGCCTGATGGAAAGCCTTAACTCTAAGCCTTTTGTAAACATCTTTTGTACCTTGTGGAATGCAAAATAAATGAATATGAAATATATGATTGAACGAGTGTGCCCAGAAGATGCCTAATTTAAGACACTGGAACTCAACAGGCTGCTTGACGCCGGACCCAGGTGGGAGGTCGCAAACCAGGCGGGCGTTAGCCCTACCACCGCTTGGCCTATCAAATAAGGTGCTGGGCGTGACTGTCTAGGATGCGCTGAGCGCTCGGTTCAGTTGAGTACATAACTGGCGGAACAAACTGCGTTACACGAGGTGGCTTAATTATGCATCCCAAAATAATATCCCCCTTCTGAATAATTTAGTATCCTGCTATGTTAGTGGCCTAAAAACTATATTACAAAAAAATATATAATTTTTAGAGTGTAAAAATAGTTACGGAACATTAAAAAAAAAAACCAGTTAACAAAGGTTCAAAGTAGCAAAAAAAAATGTTTTTTTTTTTAAACAGCCCTTCTATATCTATTTCATTTATTTATTCGCCATCTATTATATTCTTACAGGGTTGGAAAATACTATAATTGATATTTAAAAAAATTGGCAACCCTAGGTAAGCCTGATGTTGTACTGTACTTATTATTTACTTATTCAACAAGATACACATTGTTAAAGTTTTCTTTTATACAATTCGAAATATGGAAGAGTATGGGGTAGAACTTTTTCTATTAATAAGACTTTAGGATGTATGAGAAAAATAATTTGACCGGCTAAGTGCGAGTCGGACTCGCACACGAAGGGTTCCGTATCACAAGGCAAAAACAAAAAAAAAAAAATTACAGGCTGGATACACAATCATGTCGATGAGTTTGCGCTTCAGGGAGTTCGCAGATCACCCTTCATTAGCATCTTCATGGACCAGTAGCTTTTCCAGGCGTTCTCAATTCGGCGATCGATTTCCCTTTCCTGCCTGTTTTCGAAAGAAACTAACTGTCCCAGGTAGATACAGGATGATTTTTTTTTACCGGTTCCAAATTTTTACAGGATATTCTACCCACGAATATGAACAACTTTCACTATGGGACCAACTCTGAAATCACGAAAAAAATCAAACAAATCTGTTTAATACAAAAGTTTAATACCTAGTTGACCAAAATGTATGAAACAGCTGATTTTTTTTAGTGATTTCAGAGTTGGTCCCATAATGAAAGTTGTTCATATCCAAGGGTAGAACAACCTGTAAAAATTTGGAACCGGTAAAAAAAATCATTCTGTCTACTCTTCGACATATAAATCATTTTCTCGACCTTAAAAATTACTTTATTTTATTTTTATTATTTTTTGTTTTCTCTCTGTAAAAATTTCAACTGTCTACCTATTACTGTTCATGATATACACACCGCTGACAGACAGACGAACGGACAGCGGAGGGTTAGTGACAGGGTTCCGTTGGCATCCTTGGACTACGGAACCCTAAAAATGTCGTTTCCGAAATTATTGTAGGCAGGTAAATATCTGTATCTGTATACCATACCTATAGTAGCTTTGGACATTTTATTTACTTGGAACTTGGAACTAACATTGTGTAAGAACAATCAAACTAATTTGAAGAAAACACAACATAATATTCTTAGACGGTATCTCCTCGTCTTTTATAGTTTAATCCACTTAATGTTAATGACTCTTCACTCGGCACTACAAAGTAATAATTTCATTCATTTAACAGTGTGTACAGCTGTGTTAACTTACAAACAACAGACATTCTAGGAGCTTTCTGCATTCGTAAACACGTATAGTATGATAATTTATTTCAGAACCTACTGATTGGGAGAAGACACTGGCTCCTGTAACACAGGTGTTGTTACCTAGCGCAGGAGTCAGGGCTTCACTTTGTTTGTACACATTTTTATGCCAATAAAAATTATTATTATTTATAATGTATGTTATTAGATAACGGGTGTAAAAAAACACTTAACGAAGCCGAGAGTCATTTCTAGTCCTCGTCATTGTAATACTTTTTTTGTACTGGACCTGGGAACCTTTTGGTTACGGAGATATTGAAGGTCAAAATTCTAACTTTTACTGACGTTTTATTTTTACGAAAACAAGTTTTTAATGTTATAAGTATAACACAACTCGACCCCTGTACCGTTGCATGCACCCATAAGCAAAATGTTTTGCCTGCGTTACATTGCGACCTTTGCAAAAAAAAAAAAAAAACACCAAAAATTAAAAGTCATTTCCCAGCAATTATTTTTGTGCAAAATTACTTAGTTTGATGTACAGAATGCGTAATTGACGGTTATATGATGGGTCTTTTTACAATTAGCACCCTAACTGCGTAATATTATATCAGTCTCAATCTGAATCATTTTGAAGAATATTGCAAATCCATTGCTACATATGTTCGAAAATTGTGTCTGCTTAACAACGTAAATAACGCAATGAATGTTGTTGAACTGTCAAAATGAAACCCATTGCTACTGATAGTGTGTTATGCAATTACCCCGCTATATACAAGGTTCGAGTCAATAAGTAACAGACAGGATGTTATCAACAAATAAAGAATTTAGGAAACTTCTGTTGTGGACATAAAATATAAGTGAAACCAAGGATACAAACATACAGGCTGGTAGGGGCAAACTGTTGCCATCGATTCAATAGATACATGTCTTTTTTTGTCATTTATTCATTAACAATAATTCGTATCTGAATTTACACAAAACAAATTCGATTAAAAATTAAATTGTTGTTACATAAATCATATAACTATAAATCTTCAATGGCATGTAGACATTTGCTAAGTAGGTATGTAATCTTTTAGTTTTGTTTAAAAAAAAAACTAGCACTGTGGACCGTGCTTTTCAGATCTAATGGCAACCTGTTAAATCATTTTAACTTCATTATTCTGAACACCCCTACGTTGAAATTATACGTCGGTAATAAAAAAAAACTGCTGCTCCATACATTTTGACCGCGTAGGTATTGCACTTTTCAGAATGAAACAGCAGATTTTTTTTTCTGATAACCGACGCAAATTTTCTACGCTAGTCTAGAATCATGTGCTGAATTCAAGGTTACAGTTTGCGCGTCGATGTTTTCACCCTGTATAGTACAGACGCCAGCACATCAAGCTACCCGAAATTGTAAAATTTTCCCAATCAAATTTGAACCTTATGTTTTAGCGATAAAGTTGAAAATCTAGTAAATAAATTTGACAGATTGTAGTAGCTTGATGTGCTGGCGCCTGTACTTCACCTCTGCTACTTTTGCTTAACCCTTGGGGGATTAAAGAAAAATTAAACCAAATAGAAAACTATAAGATTAAGGATCGTAGGTACATAATAAAATAACAATGTCAATATTGTCTAAAAATTAAAATTAGACATCTTCTGGGCACGCTGGTTTCACCATAAACCTAATCCATCGTTTTCCATCAAGCGTGATCGAGGTCAAGAGTGGACAGGCCTATTCAGCAATAAAAAAAACACATCCCGAACTATACAAGTCATTCTGTACACCCTAGACCAATTATCCTGTCTACACAAAAATACTAGGGCCACAAGTCATTCTGTACACATTCCGTATGCCTCAGTTAATTAACTTTCAGGGTCGATTGTACATCTCCCAAGGGAGTTATCAAGGATAGTCTTCACTTGATTTTCACCGAAATATAATTACAGTTACTATCTTTCCCTACATTATGGCAGTCGTTAGGGTAAATTAGTTTAAGGAACATCAACAACTTCGAAGGCAGGCGTGAATGTATGAATACATAGCTATATTAATTTCTAGTGAAATTATGGACTGGAAAGACTTTGATCTATATTTGTATTGAGTCTAAAATAAGATGAAGGAAATAAACGTCGAAACTATGAATTTACTTCCACTGCAAAAAAAGAAAACCTATTTGTGTCTGGTTAAATATTGGTTTTATTTTTAGTTTTTAATATTTTGTTCTAACATAGGTACACACGGCTACACATCAAGCTATACATTTCCAGTTTGAGTTGACCTCGCATTGCATAGGTTTTTCATACAATCAGAAGTCAGCTTATACTGGTTATGTATAGCTTGATGTGTAGCCGTGTGTACATATCAAACCTATAAGAATTTTACATAAACAATTAAAACAATTGTCTTGGGTTATCGTACTTTTTTACGATTATCGAAATTGGATTTGTCGATCGACAAATGCATCACTCATAATACGCGGCCGTCCACACCATGCGTCATTTTCAACCAAAATTATTTTAATGTAAACAATTAGCATTGATGTGGACAGGACTTTGATGTTTATGTGTCCTTTTGTATTTATTTGTATATTTACTTAATTAGTCATTTAATTTAGTAGGTATTGTAGAGGCTTTCTATGTAGCCTAACCTTATATAGTGCAGGCTGGCTATAATTTACCGTGGGTTCCATTCGAACATTTAAGCAAGCTTAGAACGGGGTGTCAAATATTTTATTAGGTTTTTTTTTTAGATAAGTCAGTGCTAGTTTACACGAGAATGTGTAACGTTGTTCTATCAATATAGGTTTTTTTTTAGCGATTTTTAATTACTTTAAGGGGCTCTTCTAGCTCTCTTAGAGTAGGTACCTAGTGTAAATAGTTAGTCAAGAAAAAATAATTCTAGTAATTTTAATTTACATACCTATAACATAAACAAGTAGGTACTCAAGAACGCGTACCCCAACAGCCACAATCAACATAAAGTGTTCTGTCAAGAGCCCAGAATTACAAAATGCTCACTAAGGTGGTCATTAGAATACGGCATCGTACAATCAAGGGAACTGCCTCGTTTTGTGCCTAAAAGTACCATTTTCTTATGTGGTAATGTTCTGTAAACATATAAAAGAGACATGTGACATATGACTATAGGGACTAATGTTGGCTGAGCTATGGAAGCGAGAACAGAGCATTCATTTACCGTAAAAATATTTTGTAAAGGTGTGCGTACACACTTAATGTGCTCAATTCTGGGTAATATTGATCAAATATAACGTCGCGACAGGCAGGAAAGGGAAATCGATCGCCGAATTGAAAACGCGTGGAAAAGCTACTGGTACATGAAAACGCTAATGAAGGGTGATCTGCCGATCTCCCTGAAGCGCCAACTCATCGACATTTGTATCCTGCCCGTCCTAACCTATGGTGTTCAGACCTGGTCGCTCACCGAGTTGCAAAAGTTCCGCCTTGGTGTTTGCCAAAGAGCGATGGAGCGCAGCATCCTGGGTGTAAAAAGACAAGGCAAAATTCGGAACACCATGCTGCGTTCCAAAACGGGTATAATAGACCTAGGCAAGAAGGCTGCCAGAATTGGGCAGGTCATATCAGCTGCATGTAGCATGACCGCTGGGCAAAAGTTTCCACGCAATGGGTGCCTGAAGACGGACGGCGCTGCCTAGGTCGGCCCAGAAAGCGGTTGCGAGATGACCTGGACGCGTATAGCGAGGGCTGGTTCGAGGTAGCATGGGAAAGGAGTTCCTGGAAGGACGTGGGGGAGGCCCAACAGTGGGACAGTAAAGGCTAAATAAAAAAAAAAAACAGCGCGACAAAACCTGTCAAGCAGTTATTGCTAGATATACCGCCAAATCATATTGTGTGACGGTAAACTAAGCAATACATTAATTTACAATAGAGAATATACAGCAATAAGATAACTCTTATTGCTGTATATTCTCTATTGTAAATAATTCCACTACCTTCGGCAACTGTTACTAGGCAATAATTGCCAAAATTGGTTCGTGGAAGGGCAACTTAATGTTGGCTGAATTATGGAAGCGAGAACAGAGCATTCATTAATTTTACTGTAAAAATATCATGTAAGGCTGTATGTATACGACCTGTTGTTTCCTTGCGTTCATTGCATGCACTTCCGTCGTCACATAAAACGTGTGTGGTACGCTGTTGTTAATGTTACATTGCTTTGTCCCCTATAAAAACTGTTTCTAGTGCTATCTAGTTTCTAGTTATCATCTATTTAAATAAAGATGAATCGCCAAAATGTATGTACGAGCATAACTTCCGAATGACTGCACTAAATTGGAGAACTCTTTTTTGTTGTGTTCGGTATTGTCAGGACAAGGTTTGTATGAAAGAAAACCTTAGGAAATTCGATAAAATTGCACCCGTGCGAAGCTGGGGCGGGCGGCTAGGTTTTAATAAAAACACTTTTGTACAGGAATTCTATTGAGAATTTGGAATGGTAGTAATAAAAAGGAGTTCTAAAATGAAGAACAAAAATTGAGTATTGACTCAGTTTGTGTTCTTCATTTTAGAACATATTTTTATTACAACCTACTCCATTTATTTTACTCGTAACAGAACCTATGGACTTTCTGATTAAGAATAATAAAAGGATTCACAAAATTGAGGAATTCTACGCCATTGTAAGTTAGTTTGAGATAGATTGGTTTCTTGAGAATCCCGGCGAACTGACAAAAGTTTCCACATACTTCTCTTAAAGATATTATTACATTCAATTTCTCGCTACAGAGAATTCCAACGGATTGTTCAAGCTTAAGCAATTCATTTTAAGAAAAGGCATTAATTTAATTGTTTTTTTTTAAAGATCAAGTTATGAAAACGTTTAAGAATAGAATAGAATACCTACTCTTTATTACTTTTAGATCTTTATATTACAAAACGAGTTCTAACTTTACAGTTACTGTATTTTAAACTTTATTCCGACGAATGTAGTGCTTATTGCAAAATTGATAACTTAGGGTCGCGTTTAACATCAGCTTTTGTAATAAGAACTTTAACTTTGTCGGATTATAGTTCGAAATGGCTGGATTGTTTAAAACTGGCTCTAAAGATAAACCTTGTTTTGTAATAACGCCGTATATGTTTATACCTACATAGACTTTCAACTACCTATACCTACTTACATACGGTGGACACTAGAAATCTTCGAACAACAATACCATTGTTGATCGGAGCTTGAAATGAATAAATATATTATCTTCAAAAGAGTTTATTAATAATAAAGAATACAAGATATCCTTCGAATAGCTTACTGTATGATACTGTGTCACAAATACATCTATCCTTAAGTACAGGGGCGTCTTGTGCTATCCCAGGACGCAGTCGTTTGTACTCGCTTCAACGTTCAATTTAAGAACGTGTAGAATAGCAGAAATTGCTCAAGTACTGGAACAATTTTGCTATTACGTTTCAATGGAGAAATGGATGGGAATATAAGACGGTCTGGGTCAACGAAATGCAATTTGATAGATCGTTCTTCCAGGGCGTTAAATAGAATAAATCGGATGTTAATAGGTAGTTGTGCTCTCTTTAAAGTTTTGGTTTAACTACTGGGTACATAACATAATGTCTCGCGCGATTATCCAAAAGGGGTGGGCAGAGATGTACACCTACATTTTGCGGGGATTGCCATTAACCGGGCAAATGCCCAGACTCCGGGCTGCGAATGAGAAATTCCTGATAGAAAATCATGCAACCGTTAGACCAACAAAGCAGTCTGGCAACTAATGGGCACTTGTTAAATTAAATACCTATTAACCCCTCAAGCGTCAAATGTACACTAAGTGTACATAAGAGAAAGTACTCGAAACGTCAACGGTACACCAAGTGTACACAACAGTGTCATTATTAAAACAATGACTGTACTGCGCCCATTCAACTACTCCGACGCGTCGGATGTTTCGACAGGTAGGCGGGCAAACGTGTGAAAGGTAAAAATGTTTAATTTTTATCTTCTTGCTGGGCCCTAACAGGATCTATATTTTCGTACCTAGCTTTAAGCCTTTTGAAACATCTTTTTAGAATATGGAATACAATAAATGAATATATTAAATACATTCAAAGGCAAACTTTGTGTATTTTTTACAATTCTTGTTCATTTCAGTAGTATCTCGAGTTTTTGGTAGATTACATTTTTCTTTAGATTTATGTAAGCAGTAAACATTTAAGTTGGTACGTTTTATTTCAGCCTCGAATTGTAATATTTTAGCTTTACTTTATCAAATGTTTGTGAATGAAACCTATTGTATGACATCAGCTTAAAAAATTGAAAAAACTTTAAGTGGATTGACTAAAAGAGTATTATGCTCTGGTATTTGATTTCTTCGAAGTCTTCTAGAATATTAATCCTTTGCAGTTCTGAGTAAGCTTTATAAATAATCCGAAATATAAATGAAACAGATAAATTCTTTGTAAATAATTACAAGAGCAACGAAATACAAAGAATGGTTCTTGAAATAGTTGATAACGTCAATTGAAGACATCAATTGTTGTTTCTATTGAGAAAATAAAGACATCTATGGGTTACAATAGCATAATATAAATTAATCTTGATGTAATCAAGTTTTCGTTGCTTTACCAATTATACCATCAACTTAGATAAAAAACGTAACGCAACGTAAAGTAAGAAACTTCATTTTGATGGCAACCGGCAACATGATGTCTTTACATTGAAGTGCATCCAAGAAACCCCAGCCATCAGTCTCTCTTACTTACCAAACTTAAGAGGAAATGCGGTAGGAGAGACTCTTGAGAGAGCCTAAGTAAAAAGTCATAATGCGAGGTTTGGCTCTCGCCTAGTTCCTCCTTCAAGATTGGACCAATTTAAAAGATATTTCATAAACTGAATAGGAATTTGTACACTAGGCCTCTGCCTAGTGTACAAATTTGACACAGATTTGATTTGATTTAACAGAGGTTAACAGAGATTTAAATCGGCATTTATGAGGGTTCTAGTGCTTATAAAAATAATGTATCATCAAAAAGGAAAACATAGGGACATACAAGTAGTTAATATTTAATATTCTGTAAAAAATCATTGCTTTATGGTCAATAACTAGAAAGAAAACAGGCGATAGCGTTTCTATGGAGAAACGACAACCCGCATTTCCTCTTAATAACACACTTCTGAAAATTTCACTGATCGATGGATTATCTCATCAACATTATCCACAGCCCGATTTCATCCACTGCTGGGCATACGCCTTTCTTTTCTTATGACAATCCTCATGCTCCTATCCCAGCCTCATCAGGTTTTGCCATCTAGCCGCAGGACGACCGACCAAAACCTCGATTACCTACTATATTTTTTATATTGTGTACCTAGCTTTAAGGCTTTTGTAACATATTTGTTGCAATGTGGAATGCGATAAATGTTTATGAATATAAACTGTTTATGAACTTTCAATAATACTAGAGAAGAAGTTAAAATGACTTACTTAACATCTTCTACAAAAACTTAAGTAACAATACAAATATTCCGAAGAAACTTAAGTTCTTTTATGAGCAGCATCAAAACCTTTTCTCACCACGTTTCGTTACCGTTTGTGGCATTTTTATAGAGTTTTCTTTCAATACTATAAACCTTTCAACTTAAGCTGGTGCTTGCGATTTGCTGCAATAAGTTTAACTGAGTGGGTTTGAAACCTGCTTTTAGAGTAAAAATAAAATCGAATCGTTACCTCTTTTTACTTAGCTCAACTTTACCTATACTAGGTCGAAGACGACAAATACAACAGTAAATTAAACTATCTTATGATGATGTTTCCAGTCTATTTATTGCCCCTTGGTCTCGTGGTCGCAAGTGCGACTGCGGAGCATGGGGTCCTGGGTTCAATTGCCGAATTGCCGTGTCGGGCAAAGTGTTATTGGGGTTTTCCATCAGGAATTTCTAAGTAACAGCCCGGAGTTTGGAAGTTGGCGATGTGATACCTCTTTGCCTCGGAAGGCACGTAAAGCCGGCACGACCGAAGGGTCCTGCGCCTGATCTCTCTTTTGTCGTGTCGGATTCCGTGCCGTTTCATCGGACTATGAGAGTGAAGGTAGAGGGAGTGCACCTGTGTCTACGCACACACTTGTGCACTATAATATCTTCCGTTGAGATTGGTTGCCATGGCCGAAAAACTTCTTATTACATTTACATTCGATTATTTTTTACAACAAAAACAGACAAATATAGTCAGCCCATAACTACTATTTAGTTTGTTAAAAAAAAAAAACTTTTTTATTTCGATGTTAGAATTTATTCGATAGTGTCCACTTTTACGAGTGTTTTTATTTATTGTCGTATTGTCCACATTGTATATATGTAAAAACCTTTATTATGACGCGTTCTTGAACTAACAAGGGGTAAAGTATATCTTTATATCTTGATAAAACTTTATAATGAACCCTCTAACGTGCCCAAAGCCCTGGAAAGGTGATAAGGTCTTTATGCTTACCTTGAATATAATGTGTGCTTACATCACATAAAATGTGTAAGCGTGCATGTGAATCTTATAACCCACTTTGTTGCTACGAGTACTTAATATCTCGTTAAACAAACAGCTATTCAGAGAGCTAGAGTATTTAGAGCGGAGGTCGCTCAGTGGTATCGGTCCCGATTTACGACTCATAAGTTCGAACCCAAGCAGGCACTTTACTTTGTATATTTGTTTTCATAACCACTGCTCTCAAAACGGTGAAGGAAAACAGTGTGAGGAAACCGGCATGTCCTAGAACTTCGAAGAAACCTAGAAAAGAACCTAGAAATTCGAAGACGTGTGACATCCGTCCGCAACCCGCACTGGGTCCGCGTGGTGGATTACGGCCCACTCCCTCTTACAGGGAGGAGGCCGGTGTCCTAGTACTAGGAACATTATAGGTTGATTATCCATACTAAGTATAAGTCTTATTACTTATAATATTATAAATACGAAAGTGTGTCTGTCTGTTACCTCTTCACGCTTAAACCGCTAAGCCGATTTAGATGAAATTTGGTACAGAGATAGTTTGAGTCCCGGGATAGCACATAGGATAGTTTTTATCCAGATATTCCTGTGGGGTTGAAACTTATGCGGGTGAAACCGCGGGTCGCTGCTAGTAGTCAATAAATTATGAACGTTCGTATATAAATACGTTCATAATTATCGTTTTTGTAGGAATATTGAAACATTCAAAAACCTTTACATTAGTATGCAGCATCTATACTTTAATCAATGTCCAAATTTTAAAATCTCCAAAAACCTAATGCTTATCAGTGCAATTCAATATTTTCCAATTTGTGTAAAATCGAATAGATATGGTAATACAAAAACGCGATCATCGTTTACAGACCCGAGCTAAATGGATTACTGCAATCTTTACTCGGCATTTTTTAAAGCTTAGGTCACATAATATGTTTACTTGGAAATGTATGATCCTATCTTAGGATTAGGCTTAGCAATCTAAAAAGTGTGTACTTTCAACGTCTATATTCATCGTAAACGAAGGGCTCGATATAATCGTAAAATGTATATCGCTTATGCTGATATATTTTACCTATCTATTCATCATTACTGTACTATCGTTATAGATCCTAGGTATCAATATTTTGGTACGACTATTATTGAAGTCTGCCAGTAAGATAATTTTACTACCTACTATCGAAGTCAAAGCATTTATTTTAAATCACACTAATATTATAAAAGCGAAAGTTTGTGTGAGGGTGTGTACATAATGTTTGTTACTTCTTCACGCTCAAATGGCTGGACCAATTTTGATAAAACTTTAATGGAGGTAGTTGACACCCTGGATTGACATATAGGCTACTTTTTATGAATTTTTCGACGCTTATTTTAGTTTCTGTATAGTTTTAGTTAAGTTAGGATTTCATTTTTTTATTTTTAGTATTAGATATACATAGATATAATAATGAATCAAACAATGATTCAAGTTATCCGTCACGCGTCACTGCAATATTTCAGATCGATTTCCCATCCCCACTTCCGCGTCACCATAACGTTTAATTCTTAACCTTATAATTTTGATTAATACTTCGTAATGAAAACTAAAAGCTCACAAAATTAACATTTAAGGGGAGGATAGGAGGCGATTTACCTGATTTCCTAATGACTTCATTTAAGGTAATGTAGGTCAATTGCCATCCACTTACCTTTATACTCATGCCTGCCGTTACCAGTTATTAAGAGCTGCTACATTCTATGTTACGTTACTTCGCCTTGATATAGAGTGATGTTGGTTTTCGGCGCTGGTAAAATATTTACAGAGTAGGTTAGAGTAGGAACAATATCAGTGAGCAAACTTCTGAGACTAGTTCATTAGTGCTTACTTGCTTAGATGGCAGGCAGACGTGAAAATGGCCCTTCAGCAGGTAATAACCTATTGTGTTTTGTCTCATTCAAACTAAAGTAGACAATGAAGATAGAAGTATTTTACGCTACAATAACATCTAGGTTGTTATGTCTGGTAACCCAATTTCTTAAGATAATATCTAATGCGAGGTAAACGTTAATCAAGTTATCCTTTACGTGACCTAAAGTCAAGTGAAGAAACGATTGCTTATTAAGGCGATATTAATTATAGGTTAGGCGCGGTTACGCCCTCGTGGATGGCGGAAAATATCCCACTGTAACGTACTATCGGGATTAAAAGTACCATTTGATTTAATCCAGCGGGGCAATTGCGTAACACATTATCAATCGGAATCGGTTTCATTTTGACAGTTCAACAACATTCATTGCGTTATTTACGTGTTGATCAGAGAAATTTTTCGAACTTATGAAGCAATGGATTAGCAATTTGCTTCAAAATGATTCAGATTCCGATTGATAGTGTGTTACGCAATTAGGGTGCAGGTTATAACTAACGGTGTGTCAAATTTCATCCAAAGTCCAGTCGCTTTTGTGCCAATCCGAAACATATACATAGAGACAAACGGACAAAAATTCTTCATGACGAATTTATTAGACAGGGTGAAATTTTAATGATCCTTTTCCTCTTAAGGGGTCATTTTACTCATCATTATGAACAACTTTTACTATGGGACCAATTATGAAATCGCGAAAAAAAAATCAGCTGTTCCCTACATTTTGACGAGCTATGCGAACATAAATGTAGGGAACAGCTGATTTTTTTTCACGATTTCAGGTTTGGTCCCATTGTAAAAGTTGATCATAATGATGAGTACAATGACTCCTTAACTGGAAAACGTTGATTAAAGTTTCACCCTGTATGTACCTATAGATTTTTTTATAAAACCTAAACACTGTTCGATAGATTTAGGTATTCTAGAGAGAAGTAAAAGACAATGTATCTAGGTAATCCTAGAGGCGTGTTCTGTTCAGTGTTCAGACTATTCTTACCTGTAAAAAAATAGGCAAAAAGAAACTTATGTTGCCAAGTATTTCCATCTCTTACACAAAACCCGGTTGTTAGTGTCCCCTTGAGCCCTTATCCCATAACTTTTGAGGCGACAAAATTATGTAAGACCGAAAACGCGAGGAAAAAGTCAGTGAAAAAATTTCGTAAACTCTAAATCGATTTCTCTTTGTTCTTCTAATATAAAAGTTTGGAAATTAAAGTTTATTGAATTAGGAATGGCTTTGGGGACGTCGGATTGACTTCGATTCTCATTTGTGCGGTTGACACGCGATCGAAAATGAATTTAATTTTTGTTTCCATAAGCGTCTCGTCGAAAATGGAGTCGTTGTGGATACAACCTTGATGGGAATACAGTTGATTCTTGCATAATTTTATTTTTTGACTAGTTTTATGGTCATGAGATTATAATGTATCTATTTGACACTAGGTTTTCGTGCCGAGTGAATTTCATGTCTCTATATCTCATACCATCCAAATTTACAACTTTTCTAGTGGATTTTCCAAAAAAAGTCTTCATACAAACCTTGTCCTAATAATTTTGAAAACATTGTTTTTTATATGTGGAAGCTTGTAATTAGCAAATTTTCCTGCCTACGAATGATTTCTTATTGTGTTATTAGTCTGTAAGCTTTCTGTAAAATATAATATAATAATTACAAACACAACAAAAAAAAAACAGCCAGAATTTAACACGTGCTTTTATATAATATATAAAAGCACGTGTTAAATTCTGGCTGTTTTTTTTATTATATGCGCATATTATGCGGCAATTGATTTTTATGCATACTACAGGATTATTTTAAATAGCGATTGTACAAAATATTTTATAGCACTGTTTGACTTAAACCTGCACTTATGCCACGCTTTTCTGTGAATTAAGTAGTCTATTTTTACACGGAAAAAAGTGACTTAAGCGCGGGTTTAGGTCACACGAGCTATAAAATAATATAGGATACGTATAGTCTATTAATGCACGGCATAAAAACGCCTACATAGTTTAAAACAAAGTCACTTCCGCTGTCTGTAAGCTTAAACCTTTTAAACTCCGCATCGGATTTTAATGCAGTTTCAGTAATAGATAGAGTGATTCAAGATGAAGGTTTATATGTATAATACATGCATATTATAGTAGAGAAAAGCCGAGAAATTCAATGATTTGTAATGTAATGTCAAACGCTGGCTAAACTTGACGAGATAGATCAAATTTATATTACGGAATTGTATATCTTAAAAAGATCGAAAAAAAAGTCCGCAATCTCCTAAGGAATTACACAGTAACTATTTCTACCTTTTACATATTACAAAAAAAATATGGGTTATTTACCAAAATATTTTAAACAATACAGTATTATTCCTTATCCAATTAAATATATTAGATACTTTGAGCATTTCATGTAGTTAAAAATTGCCCTTTACAGCATACAGAGATTTATAAAGCGGGGGTAGAGTGGCTGGCGGGGAGGTACGAAGTTCGCTGGGTCAGCTTGCGTATACTATAAATCGCGAATTGTTTTATCATATTTAGGTAACGATATCCATCACTTCTTATGCGGAGTTTTGCTAAATAACCCTGTTCAGAAGATTACACGAACTGCTATTACTACAGGCGTTAGGCACTAATGACACAACTGCAACATCTCGCGCACCATCTAATTCGTTTAGTATACACTATGCTTAAGTGTCCCCGTAGTTAGTTACCTGCCTTAGCAAGAACACAATTTGTTAATGTTCTAAGCTGTACACTGTCGTATTTATCTACCATTAGCTTGACTACATTAATATCGGACTTCTCGACACTCTTATACACAAACATGTGAGTGTTTATTTATACTAGCTTTTCAACGGAGAAATGTTGATTATTAAATTCCTAGCAGGAAATAGATTTACATAATCAGCTTAGCAGGGCTGTGTTCCAACAGTGGGGATACCACTGTTGGAACACAGCCCTCCTCTCTGTGAGAGGGAGTGGGCCATAATTCACCAGGCTGGCCCAGTGCGGATTGGTGGATGTCACATGTCTTCGAATTTTTGGTTCTAAGACATGCTAATTTCCTCACAATATTATTATTGGTAGATTTAATATTCCCAAATCGGTCAATTTACATTTTGCGGGGTACCAATTCTAAAATACGTTTACCCAACGAAGGATTACCAAGTAGGTACGCAACTTAAATAAACCTAAGTTTAGAGATAGGATTACGAGGTAACAGTTCTAGACTGATATCCATACCTAACAACTTCAATATAACTTCAGTACTTAGCACGTCTATTACATAGTAGGGACGCAATCCCACTAACAACGATAGCAATCTAATTGTAGCAACACATAGCGAAACCCTATTGTGCGACCGTCGCAAATACTTAACCCTAAAAAGAAAGCGACGACCATTCTTTTGTTCAAAGAAAACCTAGCAACTTCAGGATGCAATTTGGCGTAGTGCAATTGCACTTAACGAGTCGACACAGAATGAGATTATACTCGGCACCAGCAAATGGCGACAATTGGAAGATTCATTTACGCCTTCCAAATGGGTTCGCGAGCTCTATTTGGGTTATTCACAATAGGAATAAAGATCGTGAATTATATTCTCGGATTATGAAAACTTTGCCAACATTCTGTCTGGAATGCAAAATGAGAAGATTGGACTAGACTTGATTCTGTGTTATATACTGTTTAATATGTATTTTAGTTCTAGTTTATATAATTTCATATTGAAATCTTACATGCCGATAAAAACAATATGGGACATTATATAAGACTGTTATGGATAGCATTTATTTTAGTCACATTTTAGATCGTAATTCAGAAAGGTTTTTCTAAAACGTGATTGATAATGCCAAAGGTAACCAAGAGAGTATAATTTAAAAGTCAGCTCTTTTGACCCTTGAAAAATCGAGCTCCTTTTCGAGAGAGTAATAGTCACGCAAAATACCTAACTCCTTAGAAAATAACGCTACCGGTCTATTATCCGTTCGCTCGTTAAGGAAGCAAGCTACAAAAGCGTTTGAGATGGGCCTATGTGAATTATTCAAATATATTCATATGTCGGATGGAAAGCCATGAGACGTGTAAAGGTGTGCATATATTTACTAGAGCACAATTTAACGGCGATTTTATGAGGTATAAAATAAATGCATAATATGGTAATGTTGGGTTATGTGGGTAAAGATGTGGCTGTTGTTTAATGGGTCGGATTGTTTGGCCAATTATATTAATTGCTTGGACAATTACTTGACGTCGTGTTAATTCATTTTGAATTTGTTGTGGTGACCATATATGTTTATCGTTGTAAAAAACAAAAACAGACAGTATTTAACTTTAATATTATTACAGATGGACCGAGGACCTAAACAAGATGCCTGGGAAAAACTGGATGTGGAAGGCGGAGTACAGGGTGTTATGGCGCAGCCTAGGTGAGACCTATGTCCAGCAGTGGACTGCGATAGGCTGAGTTGATGATTATTACAGACTTAATTAAATTCAAAATTATAAAATATCAGAGCCTACTTTTATCAAACAAAGCAGAGTCACAAGAACAAAAGTCTATCCGTAATGAAAAGCATTAATCAAATTAAAAGTCAGTTGGAGAAATGACGTAATACTAAAAATTTAGCAATAAGAATAGACAAAACAGCTAGTCTGCATCTTAGAGGCAGTAGACCCGACCGTGCGTTGACAAAAGGACAATGGACAAAAAGAATCTCCGGAATATTTTTCTCCGCGTAATTTTCTTTCATAATAAGTATTCTTTTGAAGAGAATCGCTGGCACAATGAGCACTGGCGTAAAACGTCGCAACGAGACTTGATAATGTAAGTTGCCGCTTAGAGAGGCTTATTAAAATTGAATCACCCCCTCAAATGAGATCTTCACGTATCTCGAGAATTCGTTGACTTGCGCCGGTTTTGGTCGAGATTACCGACGGTTATCAAAAGATATGGTGAGCTTTGTTCGCTACCCAATGGATAGAGGATGCCATGTTTTCATAATATGAGATTAAAGTGAAAATAGGTTTCTTACGGATTTGCCGACGATAGGAATATGTCTAATACATTTTGGTGTGCGTATTTTTTGTTGTGAGTTATTCGATGTTTGGCATCATATACGCCATCTTGGATATAATATAAATTGTATTTCTGTACTAAGAGTAGGTCTTAGTTCTGCAGTATAATCCCGTGAGAATTATTTATATTGTAATTGACCAAGTAACAACGCGAAATAAAGATTCTTGCACATGAAAAATATTTCTTATTTAACTTGAAACCATATCAAATAAGTAAGAGTAATTAATAATCATACGAATAAAAATTCTGTTATTTTTATTGTGTATTTCAGAATGAAAACATTTTTAATTGATATTGTAAAAGTTTTTCCACATAATATTTTGATTAATAGTTATTATACCTACGCGTAATGAATTTCATGTAGAATAGTTTCGAAAACAAAAATCATGATGGCTTTAGTAAATATGAAAACAAACAAAAAGTTATCAATCACGGTAAAAATGGCTGGGGCTGACAAATTCATGTATTTTTGTGTAATATTTCACTGTTGTGGCAGCAGATAAAAGTTAAAACAAACTGTTAAAACTAATATATTTTCATTGAAAATATTTATTTTGTGGTTGTTGGGTGATCTTTTAATTGACAAAATAATGAATTATGGGGTTTAGGTTCAAGTGCCATGTAACAAGACAGGTACATTACAGTTGCAACTAAACTAGTTCACCGATTATACCTAAATACGGGCTATCAAATAACCCGATATGCCTAATTATCCATCCCCCGGATTTTTTAATGACACTTAACTTTAAAACGTTCTTAAAATTCTTTCTGTAACACCGTCACAGTAAACAGAGCGAAGAGACAGAAACAACATACAAATCAAAGGAGATTAAAAAAAATTAGTAACGTATGAGTAATTAGCCATAAAACTTTGGTAAGAAAGCAGTGAACGATCACACTATAACGGCTGTCTAAATACAGAATTATTTTTGACAGCTTTAGAGGAAATGCGGTCGGAGAGACTTGAAAAAGGCTAAGTAAATAGTCGTAATTCGAGGTTTGGCTCTCGCCTATTTTCTCCTCCAATATTGGACCAATTTAAAAGATATTTCATAAACTGAATAAGGAGGATATATACTGTGTCTCTATGTTTTTCTTTTTTCATTAATTGTTGTCTTTGTACACTAGGCCTCTGTTGACAGCGGTTTAAACAAGAAGCTTATAGATAAAAATGGAGGCAACACTCTAAATACCTAAGTGAAACCGGCATTTTTTGAGGGTTCTATTGCTTAAAAATAATGTATCATCACAAAGGAAAACATAGGGACATACAAGTAGTTAATATTTATTATTCTAGAAAAAATCATTGCTTTATGGTCATTAACCAGAAAGAAAACAGGCGAGACCGTTTCTATGGAGAAACGACCACCCGCATTTCCTCTTAATGTCAAATACTAGTGAAAATAACAGATTTTCATGTCGGCCTTTATGATATGATGTCCACCGCTCTTCTTCTCTCACACTATTACTATAACAAGATGTGCATACAAACGAGGCAACACCGTTACCAACTTGGAAATTCTCACTCAAACCGGCAGGGGAATATCCCAAGATAAGGCAAAAGCCTTTTAAAAATATCGCTTCCTGTTTTGGGTTATGAGCCTATCTGCAGAATATTCTATCTTATCTCGACATTCTTCGTTGCATGTAAGTACCCCATTTTATTAGTAAGAAATCAATACGCCACTACTGAGCAGTGGTGGCCCAGTGGCAACGGCCCCGAAATACAAGTTGTAAGTTCAGAACCCAGGCAGACGTTTTGCTTTGTGTAATTATCTTATCACCAACGGTAAAGGAAAACATCGTGAGGAAACCGGCATGTCCTAGAACCAAAAATTCAAAGACATGTGCCATCTACCAACATTGGGCCTGGTGAATTATAGCCCACTTCTTCTCACAGAGAAGAGGCCCGTGTCCCAGCAATGGGAACATTATAGGATGATTATACTACACTACTACTCTAAGGCCCCTCGCCACGACTTAAATAAGTTACATGTTACAAACTTAAATCACCATCACCAATAAATAGCCAGAACGTCACAGCAGTAATATTACAATGGTGGCTTGAACACGTCGCGAATTACTAACGCGTTATTATCTAGTTTATGATTGGTTGCGTCGTGGTCGTGGACGATATATCTTAGACCCGTGTTTCTGTAGACACCTGTGAATACTATGTTTAACGAAGCGTATAAAGGCCAAGATAATGATAATCTGCTGAACAATATCCAAGACCCTAAAATTAGATCGCCCTTATTTTGATTTAGGTATATGACCCTTACCTAATCCAAAATTAAAAAAAAAAGTTTAAAAACTAAAACCCGACTACTGAAAAGAATTAAACAAGAAAGTACCTTCCCGTGGTCGCATGCTACCATAACTTATATGTATCTTACTACAGCGGCATGCGACCACGGGAAGGTACTTTCTTGCTTCATCCCTTTCAGTTCAGTAGTCGGGTTTTAGAATAGAATAGAACACTGTTGCTGTTGTTGTATTCTGTTATTGTTGTTGTACTGTTTTGCTTTTTAAACGTATTTTTATTTAATTATTTTGGGACTTATTTCAGTAATATTTATATTTTTGAAATGTGCTAATTATGCCCTTTCATTTGATACCCAACAAGGCATGATTAAAAAAAATTATAAAATGAAAAAATGATGATATCATGACTTTATGTCCACTAGCGGGCGCCATATTTAATTCAATGTGACGTCACGTAGCCTATAACCAGCGGACCATCAAGACGCTTCCAACAATACCTTATTTGTCTAATTATGACAAGTAGTTTAGAAGTTATGAGGGAACAGATGAACATACATACAGACATATTTACATACATACCGGTCAAGATCATAACCCTCCTTTTTGCTTCGCCGTAGTCGAGTGAAAAGACTTTCCAATATTCTAAAACTTCGTCTCTAAATTTAATATCTATCGTTACCAATATAATCTGCGCGTTTGCCTAGAACGAACTATGACAAGCACCACTTTCACAAGCGTCTTGCCAACAAACCCGCTCGATGTGAAGTTTAATTAACCTAAAGAGAATAAGAAATTCAACGCTCCGTGGTTGGAAAATATCTTTCTGCGTAGACGTAATATTCAAGGGCACTTAGAAGTTTAGTCACGAAAAAGAAAGGTGGATGCGAATTGGAGTGTAAAAAATATTGGTCTGGGTGTACGCTGAATATTCAAGTCGGGATCAATAGACACTGAAGAGTTTGGATTAAAACGGATTTCTTTTAACGAAACTCTTTCTTTGTGCCGATGATATTGGAAACTTTGGGCAAATTCAACGGCCCATATTTTATACGTTTTCATCAACTTTTATTCATATGCATGCGGTGGGCAGACCAGTGGTCGCCTAGTGGTATCGGCCCCGATTTACGAGTTGCAGGTCCTGGGTTCCCAGGCAGGCGTTTTACTTTGTGTAAATAATTTCATCTCCACTGCTCTCAAAACGGTGAAGGAAAACAGCGGCATCGTGAGGAAACCGGCATGTCCTAGAACCAAAAATTTGAAGACATATGACATCTACCAACCCGCGCTAGGCCCGCGTGGCTGATCGAAGAGAGGAGGCCTATATCCCAGCAGTGAGAATATAATGTTCCCACTGCTGGGAATTGCAGGTTGCTATATGTGTGTGGCGTAAATGTTAAATTATAAAGCAAATAAATGATACTGTTGTTAATTAAATAACACTCGTATAATAAAGCAAACATACTGCTACACTGGTTTGTAAACATTCTCATTCAATCGGTATTCGATTTAATTCATGTAGGAAACAGCCATTATTATTATTAATTGGTCTGAAATAAAGTGGTTAATATTGAATGAAAACTCTGTATGGTTCTCTTCGTTCTTTAATTAATAAGTCCGGCAGAAACGAGAAACGTAAAATATAGTACATTACTGCAGCGGCCAGCAAAAGAGGCATTAATGGACGAACGTGTAAATGTGGGCCTAGACGAAGCCGAGGCACACATACGTAAGTCCATCAATGCCTAGTTATGGCCAAGGCTTGTATAGTACTTTTCTCAAATAATGCGCGGAAATTAAAACTAAGTAGTAGGTACTTAGGTAGATCTTTTTGTCAAAAACAGTTACTTTTCAAAATCAATGACGAACAACGAACAACAATATTTTTTCCCGCATTAAAGTGTTCATTTGTTTTTTTTTTTAATAATTTTTTTATTTGCAAGCCAGTTTGAAATTTAAATAAAACTTGATAAGTTACCTCCTTGGTTGCCATGTTTCGGAGTAAATGATCGTTCTATTTTTAAATTACGCGACAGATATGAGTTTACTATGTAATTTGTTTGGCCGCTAAACCACGACAGATATGGATTTTCATACAACTTTTGCCGGCCACTGCTCGCATGTATTTGGTCAGTACAGCAATTTCGATTTATCACGAAGAAGGTTGTCAAAATAATGCTCAAATTTCCAAGCATGTTTGAGAAAAACAAATTAACGCCTTTCCTTTACTTATGTCCGCATTTTGCAAGCGCAAGAAATTTAAGTCCAGAACACTGAATGTTGTTTTACATATTTCTTGGAATTTATTCACCGAGCGGTTTCAGGCTATGGCAGCGTAATTACAAATGGACAACTCTGTACAATTTGGTCTTAATTTAAGACAGGAAATCTGTTCATTAATTCGGAGTTTTCAAAGGGGTTGTCAGAAACAATAAAAAAATGCGTTGCGTGCTATGGAACTTTATAGACGCCTTTGTTCAAAGGTGCTGTTCTGCAGAACTTGAAAGTCATGCAAGCCCTTTTTTTATTATCGTATCGTATTGCTTTATGTAATAGGTACTTGGAGTGTCAGATGTTTGGTTCTTAGACTTATAAAATAAACTAGCTTCTGTCCGTAACTTTGTCCGTGTGAAATTTCTTGTTTCCCCGACTACTTCGTTTTCGCTTGACGTTCTTTCCAACTCTTTTTCTTTCGCTCGGCTAGTAAGGGTCTTAGCGTAATCATAACTTATATTAAAATGCGAAAGTAAGTTGTTTGTTTGTTACCTTTTCACGCCTAAACCACTGAACCGATCATCCTGAAATTTTGCATATACGTTGTCAGGTGTACAGGAACGGACATAGGGTACCTTTCATCTGAAAAAAAAGTGCTGTTCCCGAGGAAAACAACAATAACGTTATTATGATAATAGATGGCGCCACGTGTCTATTGAACTTTGCCACATTATTTAATTCTGAGGCGGTACCAAGTTCGCCGGGTCAGCTAGTGTTAAATAAGCCTATAAACTTTCTTAAGAACTGGGCTATCAAAAGCAAAAAGTTTTTTTAATCCGACTTGTAGTTCCAGAGATTAGCTCCTTAAAAAAAACTCTTTAACTTTATTATTAGTAGGTATTAGGTAGATATGTTACTAGAAGTTATATCGGCTTGTAAAACTGATATCATTATATACCTATCGTGAATCTTTTCAAATTTGGTGTTATTCTTAGCCCTAAGAGTACGACTTAGGGTCAGACTCATTAACCTTTCACAAAGGCATTAATAGATTCTCTATTAACCTCAATTTCTCATTCAAACCTCCATACATCTCCTTCACTACTTCCCGCCTTCTAAAAATAACTACGCCTAATTATTGGGGCGGATACCAGTCAAACCGGTTTATTTATGGGTTGTTCTAAGGAACCCTCTCACTGCATTCGACTGACTAGAGAATGACAGAGCCTACCTACCTTCGGTTTAATTGCTTCCAATTCAAGTAGTCCGTAAATACGGCGAGGTGAAAATTTTGCCGAAGTGAGATTTTCGAGGAAGCGTGATTTTGTGAAGAGCACTAATTGGATGGATAATGTCTTTTAGATTTCTTAGTTAGTGACTGATTTCGACTTCAGAAATGACTTACTGAAAGAATTCATCTTTTTACAGTGACGTTACAATCATAAATTGTACCATTTACAGGCTTGCGTAGCGGTTTACATAGGGGACTTGTGGCTAAGTAATAACAGCCGCGAGTCGAACGATCACGTTACGCTACGCTTGTCGCGGTCGGTCCGTGGATGGGTGACCATCTATACATATCGAGACCCCTTCGTGCCTCGGAAAGCACGTTACGCTGTTGGTCCCGGCTGTCAATTGTGGATCTCTGTAAAGCATTACGGGTCGCCAGAAGCCCGAAAGTCTGACCACCAGTCTTACCAAGGAGTATAGTGTTACCCAGTAACTGGGTTGTGGTGGTCAGATAGGCAGTCGCTTTACGTAAAATACTGGTATTCCGCTGCATCCGGTTAGACTTAGTTGGAATAGGCTAGGCAGATGATGAGGTTTTCATAGGTGGGTGTTTTGCATAAGTACAGCCCTTCGTCTTAAACTGCCATATCTGTATTTTATGGCATACCTACATAGATACAGTCAGAGAAATTAATTATTAAGCAGATTGACACCAATTCGGCGTGTTATAGCCATGTAACTGTCAAAAAAAGACAGTTGTGATCTGTTTACTCGTATACAGACAATTTAAGTTGGTTGGTTGTTGTCCTTTGGTTTTCGTATTTATTTTTATAGCCAGTTAGTCATTTAATTTAGTACCTAGTGTAAATAGTAAGTTTTGTTAGGTATATGCAAAAATAATAGTCGATTTGTTTCACAATTATTTTCCTTGATTTTATACAAAAGCGAAATCTATTCTGCGAGACTATTTCTCTAACTAAACAAGAATAATGTTTTTCCATCAATCGCATATCAGTACGGAAGTAAACATCGTCGTTGTACGTATTGTATTGAGAATATTATTCATTGTCACAATGAATAAACTTTCTTTCGGATTTTGATATATAATCTGAATGATGATGCATCATTAACTGTGAAAGGCAGTCGTACAGACATGCGATATCTACATAAAAAAAGATAATATTTTATTGCGAGAATAGAAGAAAATATTTTTTTTTTGCTGCAATCACTTTTCATGCAAAATTGCGTAGATAGAAAATATAATGTAGAAGCTCGAGATTTGTTTTTATTAATGGCTTACTTGAATATGAGATTGCTGGAATTAATTTCAGTATGAAAGCACGTATTAATATAGACTTTGGCAACAAATTAAAATGACAAGATTCTGTGAACAATATGTTCTTTTATGGCATAAGCATAGCATAATCAGCCTATAATAGTCCTACTGCTGGGACAGGCCTCCTCTCTGTACGAGGGAATGGGCCGTAACCCAGTGCGGGTTGGTAGATGTCACATGTCTTCGATTTTTCGGTTCAAGGACGTGCCAGTTTCCTCACGATGTTTTCCTTCACCGTTTTGAGAGCAGTGGTGATGACATAATTTACACAAAGTGCAGCGCCTGTCGGGGTTCGAACCTTACGAGTTGTAAGTCGCAGTAGTTAGACTATCTTGTAACAACTAAGGTGATGTTACTCGCACTGTATTCGACGACCAACTGCCCGATCACTCATTACAAAATTCATGGGGCAAGTGTCACCCAAACATTGCTCCGGAAGTTCACAACAGAACAATAATAGCACGATACCAGCGTTGCGAACCCAAATATTGACTGCTGCTTTTTAATACTTACAAAGTTACATTAAAAACAAAAAAGACCTGAATTGAATGTTTGTTACTCAATCGCGCAAAAACGGCTGAAGGGATTTGGATGAAACTTGGCACACAGATAGTTTATTTTATACTAAGGTACTAAGTTTCCGTGGGATAATTTCCGAACTCAGCGCGGGCGAAGCCGCGGGCAAAACCTAATAATAAAAAAAATCTTAAGAATAGCTTTCAAATGAAAGGGAGTTTATGAATACAAGCCTTAATAATGATAAAGTGTATAACAAATGGTCAATGTAGTGTAGGGTTATGTCGTCATGCGGCAGGTTAATAAAACCACACAATGTATTAATTAAAAATTTGTGTACAAACCCCGTCAGTGTGTTGAAGGGGCCATTATTTCGGCATTTTAATTAATTGACAACAATAACACACTGACGAAAGCATGCATTGTACATGGATCTTTAAAATGTACACGGTTACAATACCAACAACTAGGTTTTGTCCGCGGCTTCGCCCGCTTAGCATAATCAGCCTATAATGTTCTTACTACTGGTACACAGGCCTCCTTTCTTCGCCCGATCGGATGTCGGATAATATCCCACAGGCGTACTACTGGTAATAAAAGTACCCTATGCGTCAATCGAGGGCTGGTTTTAGGTGGCGCGGGAAAGGAGTTCCTGGAAGGACTTGGGGGAGACCTTTATCCAGAAGTGGGACAATATAGGCCAAAAAAAATGCGTCAATCTAAGTTATATACTATCTGTGTGCCAAATTTCATTCAAATCCATTCAGCAGTTTTTGCGTCAATCCGGAACACAAACAGAAAGAATTCTTCGTTACTATTTTATCATACTAAGCTTACGTGCAATATTTCGTATACCTACTGTTTATTATACGTCGATATTTTTTATTATATCAAGTACCTGGTACTTGTTGACAGGCCTACGCTGTCCTCCCATACCTACTGTAACTTGAAAACATTGTAAAAGCCGATTATTTTTAAAAGAGTAACCATGGAGTTTCTTGCCGGTTCTTCTCCATAGGAAACGACCAATTGGAACCGTGCACCTAGCTTCTGACGTTTCATAAGTGCCCATGTTGGTTTATGTGAAATAAAAATATTTTGATTTTGATTTTGATATAAGGTATCTGTCGTATTCGGTGTGTACAGAAAGGCATGACGTGTTTAGATATGTTTGAGTTTGGCTCGTGTGTATTAATCTTTATATTTACACAGGCGATATTAATTGCCAGGAAAGAGACAGGTTCTTTTCTAAAATCTGAAAGCAAAAATTGCTGCTGTTAATTGCTTGGAAATAGACTGGCTCTTTCCTAAAATCTGTAAGCAAAACTTGTTGCTCTCTTATTTATCCATTTTAGGTAATTTTGTCCTACAATGTTTTTTTTAACTATACGGCACCCCACAGGTTTACCAGGCTATCCTTAGTAAATTATGGCCTCCAGCCAGGGCATAAAGCTTATAAACTAAGGGACTACACGCTAAGGGCACCCCCTGTGGGGAGTTATTCTGGTGTGATCCCATGAACCCAACCCCTCCTTCTCGATCCCCTGCTAGTCCTTCTTCTGTTTTAACCTCTGTCTTATCCACTATAAACTTTACGGACCACGGCTGGGGAGGACAGCAAAGGACAGGCTGGCCTGAATCGTGTTCTACGATGTCTCTATACTCCATTGGAAATAAGATTAGACGTTCATACCTTTTTTGCCATCCGTTCAACCGATTTTGACTTCTATTGTGTTGCTGGCATGAAAAATGGCAGATGCAGTAAAATGCCTACGGAATAGAAGTCAAAATCGGTTGAACGGACGATAAAAAGATTTGTTTTTTCTAATGTTATTTCAAATGGTGAATAGTTTCTCCGTTAAATACAAAAATGAATAACAGTTATATTACCTACTACTATTTTGGTGTTAACGATCGAGTTTCATATTTTATTAACAATATCCACACAATTCCTATAAACATTAATATATTATTATTATAGTTTTCCTGGAATGAATACATGTTACTATGCTATGGCCAAATATGGCTACATAAATAGTATTGTGTTTCTTATTTTTAACATAAGAGGAAGGTAATATTCACTACGATGTCAATCCAAATTATGTAGAGGAAAATTGAACTGCGACCAGTACCTACCTTATGATATTAACAAAAATAACGGACGTAACTTCTGTTTGGTTTACCCAAAAGAATAGGATTTTTTGTGAAAAAATAACCCTTTTCTTTTCAATTCTTATATTTTGGGAGGAAATTATTATTAAATGCATTACATATTATTACATAGATGGCAGATACATACATTGACGGTTATCCTTGTTTGTGGTTTGCGAAATTGTGGACTGTTAGATTTGTGTGGAAACATCAAACCCAAAAAATCTGACTCAGCTATAAATTAGTTAAAGTATTTTCTTGGTAAAATGAAAACCTTATTTTATTTTATTTTACCTACTAAAGCTAATTTTGAATGGGTTCACACGACGACATACCAAGCTATAGGTACATTTCCAGTTTTAGCTGACTTCGCTATGTATAGGCCTTTCGTACTATGAGTGTTGCGAATCAAACTTATGCATATCACCTTTTTTCGAAACATTAATATTGTATTCTAAATTCTAGTGGTTTTTGCTGTCAGGTTAGACACATGTCACTTTTTGATTTAGATTGAATGTGAAAATAAAACTGGCTACCTACCAGCGCCTTTTAATCACGATCGGTAATAATGAGAATCCAGCATATACTGGAAATGTATAGCTTGATATATGTCGTCGTGTACTATTGTACAGAGTTATGTACAATTATAGGTACCTACTCAAGCTTATACAATTGTTTTAGAAGGGCGCAAAACAATCTGCGACCTCCATGAGAGGTGGCCTGCTGAGACAGGCCCGAGTTTGCGTTGCAGTGTTCCACACGCGCCACTCGAGAGTGGGTGCGGTCATTATAGGAATGGGCGCACGGGGAGGTGGGACCCGCTGAGGAACAGCGGGTCGAGGCCTGTCGGGGGAGCGGTGAATGCTTATGCGAATCCCGCACCCCCGGCCATAGGTAGAGGTGGAACACCGCGGTGGTTTTAGCCGGCAAGAGTTCGGCATGCTCTTCTGTCCCCCCACGATGGAGGAAGTCCATGAGGATTTCCAACGCGCACAAAAAAAAAAAGGGAAAGCCGTTGCTTTGCCCTTAAATACAGGTGTGTGAAAAAAAGATTGCTCCGAAAGGTGACGCATTAAATAAAATTATTACTCATACCGTTGTCGGTTAACATAACTTTGACACATACATACTCTTGGGTATAAGTCAAAGTTATGTTAATTTTGGTTAATATTAGAATATTTAGTAACCTTAATAGAAGTACAGGCTATCAATCTACCGTGATTACATTACGTGACAGAATTAACTTGAACAAACTGTTGTAACCGCTAGGTACTTGGGAGAGGCGCCTACATCGATTTCTATGTAATTACCTTAATTAATCAGTTTCTGATGTTTACTCTGCCTAACTAGCAGATTATTTGTAAAAACTTGTGTGTTGAGATTTGATATATTTAGTGTACCTATGTTTTAGTTCAATACAGCATGCGCTTTAATGGCGACATTAATTTAACAGACATACGGTTTCGTGTTATCATTTTACGCACATATTTTAATTTCGTGAAACGTTATTATTTATTTCTTAACAATTTTCTAAAATAGCATCTTGGAGCTATCTGTATTTAAAGAACTGTAGCGCAGGAGTTATTTGCGGATCACAACATGGCATCAATGAAATAAAAACGAATAACGTGCAAAGAGTACACGAATTGAAGGAAAGAGACAGAGCCCTATGTCGGCTAACGGCGCAGTCGGTGGTTTTCAAATTACGAATTATTTTATGTTGTTATAATTTTTTATGATTACTGGCCACTAGCCCTACTCGTGTGTATTAATGTAGCCATTTTCGCGGCATATCAGTGATTACAGAACCCAATTTTTATTTTAATTTTCAAAATTGTTGTTACTGTGTTTTGTATAGTTTTTCGGTCCTTGTTCATAGACCCACATCATAAATTACGTTTCACGAATCAAGTGCAATTTTATCACTTCACATTTAACCTGAATCATCGTGCTACGGGCAAATCGAATGCCAGCTAGAGCGATCATGTACACACAATGGTAATCCAAACTGTTCAATAGAGCGTACACCATTTACGGCCATCATTGGTCATGTGAATCGCAAATAAGATCCAGATTCAGTATACGATTGGGTGACCAAAAGGTAATATAGAATTCACCAGAGTTCGAAAGATAGCGATGGTCACAGAGATAAGTTCGTGTGAATGGGCAGAAGGAAATTTTTATCACTAACATGTATGCGGACGATCAAGTGAATGCTATCGGTGAATTGTATACGTAGGCTTGTCATCGAGGTTATTGGGGTTGTTTGGGGAACTGAGTTTTATGTATATGAGATTTTTTTTATTGAAAAAAAGTTTCGTTTTGTTTTAAGACATGCCGGTTTCCTCACGAGGTTTGCCTTCTCCGTATTAAAAGCAGAGGCGATGAAATAATTTACACAAAGTAAAGCGCCTGTCAGGTTTCGAACCTATTACCTACAACTCTTAAGTCATGGCCGTTTCCACTGGGCCACCACTGCTCTGCTTTGTTAGCGTATATAAATACCCCTTAACAATCTTCTCATACTTGGAAATACTTTCAAGTGAAACAATAAAACCTAAGTGATACCTACTCAGCAATAGGCCTGCCAAACTCATTGATGCAGCTTCGCTACACTCCACTTGTATGAGAATTTCCGATGACCCAATATTTGATATCACGATGTGCAGCTTTCAATAACTTTTATTGGCTGGAAAGTAGAACAAATAATTTACACTCAGAGTTATTGAAATAACATTTGTTTCGTAATACAAAATTAAGTAACTCATGTATTGAAAGTTCATATAGTTCGGATTGGTTCTGGTGTAGATGTATAAACGTAAATGAAGCAAAACGAGTAGGTAATTATGTAATGATGGTGGTGTTACAACTTCATAATTATATTTCTTGTTTATACCATCTTTTTGTTGTAATGTATGCGAGGGTAAAAATAAACGGAATAAAACGAATGCATAAATTATATCAATTTTGTAATTATTAATTAAGCAACACAGTACCTAATTATCTCCACAAAGAAATGATGTAGCAATATAACGTTATTACAACAAAATAATATAGCATTTCAATCGTAACATAACATATATAATATTATTTATTAAGAGCTATTAAAGTAAAACATACCTGACCGTTCAGAATTGTCCTGCCGAGTCCGTAGTCGAACAAAGTCTGCCCGATCGAGCCGCTTGCGCGTTCTTTTATACTGACTTGCTTGTCAGTGCGTGGGGGCGAGTAGCCAACCGAACAACTTATTAAACCGGAAGGTACCCGAAAAAAATTACGGTAATATTTTTAAAATAATCAAAAGTAATATTTCTCCCACATGTAAGTATATTTATTTTATTTCTTATTTTGATAGTTTTTTTTTATTTATATCTGATTGTATGCTGCACTGGTTGACGTCATCACGTCAACGCCGGCTGCCGCTGAAAACGAGCGCTGGGGCTCTGTCTCGTATAGGGTCTTAGCATTATGCTGAGCGATGGCCGTTTTGCGTAGATGTGACGCATGTTTTCTCCCAAATTATGTTATAGTATGTGTATCTGATTAACACACTAAGTACTTACCCTGGACCTATGAGTCGCATGGAATGGGGGGTACTCGATAAAATAAGAATACTACTTTTGTTAAATAAAAGTTTTGTGCAATGAAAGAGTGGACTGCATTTTAGGCAATGGTATATTGCCGTCTTGTTAACAAAGTTAACTTCCGGACAAACAATAAGTTAAACTTAAAAGAGGAGTATCGTCCATCGCGGTGGAGTCCGTGGAAGCGAGTGGTCGTCGGGCCGCATAGTTGCCGCCGCGCCGCGTCTCAACTCGCCGATGACGTGCTGATCACGCTGCCTACGCATGTTGCATGCACGCGTGCAACGTGCTGTGTTGGGTTCGATTCCCAACAACATTAGATTCCATCGTAATCATTTTATACCTCACGTTTTAGGTTTAGGTTTTGTCCGTTACGTGGAGCAGTGGTGGCCCAGTGGTATCGGCCACGGCTTACGAGTTGTAGGTCGTGAATTCGAAAAAAGGAAGGCACTTTACTTTGTGTATTTCATTTCGTCACCACTGCTCTCAAAACGGTGAAGGAAACATCGTGAGGAAACCGGTATGTCCTAGAAGTAAATAAATCGAAAACATGTGACATCGACCGTCCCACAATGGGCCTGCGTGGTGGATGGCCCACTCCCTCTCACGGAGAGGAGGCTGTGTCCCAGGTATGATTATGCATTTTTTACGTCACCAATGAAAATATTAGTACCTATAGGTAATTTCATTTGTAGTAAGCCAAAGAAAATAGTAATGATTTTTCCACAAATCCAAATTATGGTATTTAAATAAACACATGCTGGGGTCAAGTAATTCAATCACAGTCAAAATCCTTACAACGAGTACCATCAGGAAATATGGCGAGATTGAACGGAAAATATTATTAGATTGTTTAAGCTGTGTCCGTTCGCCTTACACCACGGTGCAATATCCTACGTTATATTATATAAGGTCTGTCAGTCAACAGCGTTTTGAGTTAGGTCTACAGTAGACAGATGGACTGACGGGTCGTGGGCCGACCACGTTTTTTCACTCTGTGACAAATGGCCCCTTTTTCCGCTCTCGTAATTGGTTGAATTTATGATACAGATGAAAACTTAGAAACACTTTTGCCAGGGCCTGTGGAAAACGTTTTTTTTTTTATATTTTTTCCCGTTGATTTTCGTCTCGAATAATTATTTTTGAGTTAGGCAGTTTCTGTCAGGGGTTAGATTGAACTAGCTGATTAATTGTTTCTTCTTTTTCGTTCTTTCTTGTTTAGATGTTCTATTCAGGAGATTTTGATAGCATCTATTATATACCACTAAGACCTTGGTAATGGATTACCATAAAAGCAGTGAAATATGAATGATGAAAAACAGCTAAATTAGTTTGTGGCTTGTGGACTTCTTGCTGTCTTACAAAACCCACAGAAAAAATGTAACATAATTCATGGTTACGCCATGAATTATGTTACATTTCACTTTGATATTATGAGATAAGTTTCAAGGTGACTGTAATAGAATTTGCAACCGCAACTTAGCCGTATTTCGAGATTAACAAAGTTAATGTCAACAAAAACGACGAGTTTGAACTTTGAAGATGATTTACGTCGGTACAAACAGTATGATTATTTATTGTAATGGTGGCTACAGACTTGTGGGTTACGATGTACGTGGACGTTATAAATTGTGAAATAGCATGGTTCATTTGTAATATGTATACGGACACAGATTTCTTCTGATTATAGTCCGACCTTCGAGAGAATGCCTTCCTGACAGCTGCCAGTGCGGCAATTCTAGTAGGTAATAAAGATCAAATTCCCCAAACATGTATTCGTTTGTATGAAACTGACAGCTGTCAGCAAGACATTCTTTCTACAGCCGGACAAAACACAGAAAGTTGATTTTTTCATTGGTACTACTAATTTATATACTAGAAAGATTTACGCCTGTCTATATTTAGAGCTCAACCTAACCGCGACAGTCAGTTTGTTGATCGTCAATCTAGGTCTAGACTTTGATTAACTAGATTACAGTTTGATTGCCCTTGAATCTAAGTTAGAATTTAGTTTACAGCAATCCAAACAGTACCTGATACATAATACTCTATAGTTATGTAGGCATAGTAAACTATCACGATTCATTTATCATCATTTCAGCCGAAAGACCCTCCTCTATTAATAAGCATCGCTACTTCTACTGGTTCCTCTCGCATGCAGCGGATTCTTGCTTCATCTTTCGTCTTAAATCCCTTTCAGAAAGAATCTTAAGGGTTCACTAAGAATCGTTATAGAAAAAACTAAATTAAACAAACGAAAAATAAATTATGCATTAGATTTTTTCGGCTATATGAACCGGGTATAACGAAAGAGATATTCACCGAATTAGAAAACGCAAAGAAAACCGAATCAAAATCCAGCACAAAAATTCATACGTGGAAATTAGGTTTCCTACATTCATTAAGGTTGTATCTGATGAAGCTAACTGCCGGTTTCTCCCGTCCGTTCGCAGCCACAATGGTGTATTTACCTTTATAGCTCTGTCGGTCTGTAACGCTTACATCTTGATATGCATCTGAGCCACTTCCCTCGTCAGCTGAGCACGAAATCGGGTTAATTCACGACGGAAACGTCCAAATCGTGAGCGTGAACTCTTATTCTGTTTTTGTCGAATATTTTTGTTGAGTAAAAAAAAATTGGGTTCACAGTTTTTTCGTTGTTTTCGGATTATGCCTATTTTATTTACAGGAAAATATTTCATAATATTTATTTGTGAATTTGATTAATATTTTACTATAGAACATTCCTGTATGCGTCAGCAAGACAGCAATCAATCGATTAACGATAGGTATATTGTAAAATCTTAATTGAAATCTTTGCATTTAAACTTTAAAATTATACCTTAGGTACCTAGCTCTCGGTCTGTCCAACTTCTTAACGATCCAAAAGTACCTACTTTTAAAAGGTTTAAATTAAATAAATGCTTTAACTTTCACTAACCCTTTCTAGTCTTTTTATAGGAGAATAAATTAAAAGCTATTTTAGTTGTAGGACGTTTGTATGACGATTATGTTATGGCGAAATCATAAAAACTCATTAGATAAATTCTTGTTTTTTGCCTGGCAACATTCTCCACACGGTGGGTGCAGAGTGCCTCAGGAAGAGGTGACGAGATGACCTAGATGCATACCGCAAGGGTTGGATCGAGGTGACCCTGGAAAAGGATGCTTCGTAGGATTTCCTCAGCAGTGGGACAGTATAGTCTAAATAATAATAATTGAGAAATAATTGTGTAATACAACATGAACTTATCAAATTGACAAATATATTTAGAACCTATGTAGGTACCCACACATAATATATTGCTGAAGAAAACCTCAAGGGAAGTTTCCCATATTCTTTCAAAGTTATTTGCTTTGGCTGGGTCAATCTTTGTACAGACTTTGTAAGTCGCCACGAAAACGTTTGTTAGGCCTCCCTTTGTGTTCTCGTATTTCCACAGCCATGTCGTTTGATGAGCTTTTTTGCATATTCTCTTAGCACGTTTAAATGCCTACAAAATCAGATAGACAATTCCCGTCTTTTTAAGAACATTCGCATTCTAATCTCAGTTTCAATCTGTCAAAAATACCTCTAATTTCCATTTAATATGTAGTTTTGACAAGTTATTATCACTGTCGCTGAGATGAGAATGCGACTAGATTTTGAACGTTTGTAATTACGGGAATTAGCCTTCAGAATTCAAATTGAGAAGGTTTGGTTTTAGTCCAAAATACCAATTACTTACAGTTAGTTCTTATTTTAAATAATTAGAAAAATGGTAGTGGTTGTCATGGAAATATATCATAATAAAATAAAACGTCTGTTCAGAATAAGCCCTTTGATGCAGAGCCCGGCGCACGACCGCAAATATAGATGGACCTAATTAACTTTGGATCGATTTTGTCCACATTCCGTACCAGTTCCTTTATTCTCTGTTAATGTAAATAATTGACCAGTGTTTTAACCGAGTCGAAGTTACAAAAAGTAGTCCGGGGTTTTAATTTCCATTGATATTAAGTGAGATCAGGTTTTTAAAACTTTGCTTTAGCTAGCAAAGATAATTGACCCGTCCATTAAGTCTCGAAAATGAGACTCAGTTACTTCGACTCGACTTAATACCTATGCTATTAAGAAATAGATTCAAATCTAAAATGGAACAATAAAAAATGAACGTTCCGTTTTAAAGTTCCAGATAACAGGTTCGGTATAGCGCTGCCTAATAAATATTTACGTTCCCTCACTATAACTACTACAAAATTGTATGAAATGGAAATTATTTATGAAACTAAAATAAACGTCTTGGGAAAGAAACGCCTCAATTTTGTTGCTAAAACGTTAAAAGCTGCAGCTATGAATTTTGTATGAAAATTGACGTAACAGAAGACGCAGTATGAAATTTAAAATCACGATAGGATTTATTGCAGCGGCGTCATGTTTTATAGTTCCGTGTTTTCCGTATTGTGTGAAGGTTTATTGGAATAACATAAAGCTTTTGTCTTCATGGTGTTATGAGCCGGAAACCTTGGCATGATTTTCATTGATTTCTACTACTTGATTTTCTTACTGTATTATGTGTCATGGAATACACATATTTCATTGCTGTGTTTATTGATATCTACACTTGAGTATAGAACTTTTATTCCACGAAACGACGCGCTTTACTTATGGTAACCAAGTGTACAAACACGCTGTGAATGTGTGTGTAAGCGCAGGAGCTCTCGGTACCGTCCGAGACTATAGTGAAGTAGGAAGTGTGTGTCTGTTTGTGTGTGTTATGTGCCGACGCAACTCGCCTTCACGCGCACATTTAAGTACAGCGTGTTTGTACACTCGGGTTACTACAAGTAAAGCGCGTGTCGCTTCGTGAGATAAAAATTCTTTATTAAACTAGCTTCTGCCCGCGACTTCGTCCGCGTGAAATTTCACCCTCCTCCCATTCACCCTCTTAGGGGTGGAATTTCGAAAAACCCCGTTCTTAGTGGATACCTACTCTTTACAAAGAACACACCCTCCAAATTTCATGTCTCTAGGACCAGCGGTTTAGGCTGTGCGTTGATATATCAGTCAGTCAGGACTTTGAATTTTATATACATAGATTATTGTGGTCCCTGGTAACATAAGGGCAGTAGATTTGAATTATGGCTGAGTTATTTTATTAACATTGTGTATAGTAAACAGTGTTCGCAAGTGGTGACGTTGTATGGTACTTACCTACACCCGCATCGTCATAATATTTGGCTGCTAAGGCTTGTTAAATGTCCCAAGTTATTTCCACGATCGTCATAAAAAATTACGACTCAGTTTATAGGAGTAACAGCATTTACTGGGTAAAGGTCTTGTCGCATTTATATTTAAATGAACTTTATTGTGAGTCTGGAATACAAATTTGTGATCTCGACACCCGCCCAACGCTTCGTTGTACTAGTAATTACAAAATGTAAAGTCTTAACTTTTTTACTTTCGTGTTACATTGCGTCTTCCAGAGCTTTTACAGTTAATATTTCAAAATGAATTTGTAATAAGGGCGCAATGTATTCTAAAATGTGACTTAAAGTTTTGAAATTTCGTATTTTCTTAATACAGTTCCCTGCAATTTCCAATTTTACATAACTTTGTTCCGTAGCAATTGGCGAGGTCATTTTGTTCCGAGTTTCGCTATCGCTACTTCTAAGTCTACTTAAAATTTCAAGTTTAATTTCACATTTATTACACTTAGCGCTTTTGTTTTCAATGTCGTGAATTGATTGTCGTGATTATATTGAGCCAAAAGTTTGTTTTAAAAATGTGCGGATTAGAGCATGATCACACGTATCATAACACCACAGCGACAATACGTGGACGGGCATTAATTTATATGAAAATGAAATGTTTATTCTCATGGACTACATTTCAGACCGTCAAATTCAACCGTGTGGGTGATACTGACCACATCAAGGCCACGTCGCAGTCACACCGCGACCACAAGCGAGACCGCGCACTAGCGGCCGGCAACATGGCAAACACAACGATCTAGCTGTCTGCAAACACCAGCCACAACGTAACCACATCGCAACTACAAGCGACAACGCAACCACAACGCAACTGCAAGAAGTTGCAGCGACACTATTCACTCGTAACCAATGCTTGCCCACATTTTATCGCTGCGATGTTGTGTGGTTGTGGCACGTGCAAACGGGCCCTTACGGCCAAATATAAAATTTCATATTTAAATCTATTCTATTTAAATTTAATATATTTTATGGAATTGTAATATTCTGATGACTTCGTATTAAATTAGTTAAGATTTTCTACCCATAAGGCTTTATGTTGTGAGGTTATTCTGGATTGGATTATAATAATTAATGGGTTCTAGGGTTATTAATAGATAACTATAATTTTGACTCACAGTTATAGACCCATGCAGCCTCCCGATTCACAGTCGCTAAACCTAATGATATTAATTAAAATTAACGAGTGAACGTTTATGTCGAATCAGGGAAGGGACAAGATCATAATATGCAAATGGTAACTGGGCGTGCTGAGCATAACTGAAATACATGGTGACGTCATGTCACACAGTTGAAGGGGTCTAATTTACAAGTTAATGAGGAAAAGGAAAGCAGTGCATTGTTGTTTTACGTTTGAATGAGGAACACACCGGGCGCAGTACATTGTGCCCTGTCGGTGTGCTTTTGTTTTGTTTGTGGTGCATTCGTAAATGGATACAAAAACAAAAGCAAGTCGTGAAAAAATAGAGATCCAGTTGTAGTGCCTACCTATCCTAACGTAGGTAATTATATTTTCAATCATTATCGTCAGTATGTAGAACTAACTAGGTAGGTGTTGTCTTGGAATACAATTTTACTTTTATAAATTCTAATACCTGTTAGATAATATCTAACAGGTAAAGGTCGTCAGAAGAAAATAAATATGCAATACAAAAGTGTGATATTATTACACATTTGTATTGCCTATTTATTTTCTTCTTTAATAAGAACTAAAGTTCTGTTCTAATCGATTACAATCTAGCCTCGTGTTGCCCATTGAAATAATTTATTTAAGTACTGAATATTTTTTATTTTCTGTACAAGATACCAAAACCTTTTACTTTTGTATTTCGATCAGACGCTTATTGACTTTTCTTATGGCGCAATATTTTATCGAATCAACGTAATATATATTCTACTTTGGATAATACAGTTTACAAGTTCATATGCACAGTGACCTATATGTTTATCCGGTGACACTGGCTAAGATCTACTAATATGTACTGAGCGGAGTTTGGCAATATTGACTAGCACACGGATTAGCGTCCCTTAGAACCAAGTAATATGAACTGATGTATATTAAGATGGCATTTGTAATGGCAGGATACAAGGACTGAGGGTTAATAAGAAAAAAGGTTCGGAACAAATTAATTGCGAATTTAGACTTAGACAAAATGGTTGACCAATTTTAAATTACGATGATGATAAAAAAGTAAGGGGTAGATAATCCTACTAATACTAATATTATAAACGTGAAACTTTGTGAGGATGGATGTATGTTTTTTATTCTTTCACGCAAAAACTACTGAACGGATTTTATTATTTATTTATTTAATATTTTAAGCACAAAAATGTACAGAGGCGGACTTAATGCCATAGGCATTTTCTACCAGTCAACCTTTGGGTGATGCAGAGACAAACAGTGGTAGGTGCAATCATTAACATTGAGGAATAAATATTTTAAATATAAAGGTACGCATAAACTTATAAAAACTATGAATATAATATATACCTAATTACATATCAATATAAGCATAAATAAATATACATAAATACAACACACATACACACACCCTAACCTCTCTCTCGCACACACACACACAACACACGCACACACACCCTCACACATACATACATTTTTGATGAAACTTTACAGTAATATAGCTTGTACATCAGAATAACACATAGGATACTTTTATATCGATATTCTCACGGGATCGACACTTATGCAGGTGAAACCGCGGGGGGCTGCTAGTATTTCTAATATGTTAGTAGGTAGATAATATTTCTAATACGTTTATGGTTATGAATGCAGCATGGAACACTGCAGCTTAAATCATCATCATCATTTCAGCCGAAAGACGTCCACTGCTGGACATAGGCCTCCCTTAAGCACCTCCACTTGGACCGCTTCGGTGCTTTCAGCATCCAGCGAATTCCTGCAAGCATGGCAGGGCACAGCTTAAATATTTTAATTAAAAGCATACATCCTAATATTACGTCATAACTTCATTAACACTAAACTGCAGAGGTTGTAGCATATCGCTTATGAATATGCAAAGCACGTGGTTAAGACACTTAAATTAGCTCGTTATTCAGCGATTTACATACATAATTGTATTATTTTAATGAGAAAACACAATGTTGCTCTATTATCTACTTAATAATGGATTGAAAATCGTATATTTTGGGGGAAGCTGTTTGTAAAATTATAGAATATGTTTTGATAATAGTTTTGGGCCTCCACATGATACAGACGATAAACGTGGCGTCTTTAGCCATTTGTTTCACAATAATTGAATAAGAAAAAATAACAACTATCGGAATTCGATATCTAAATCAAGTACTAGACTAATCCATCAGTCGGGATTGTTGTAATCCATTACGCTCCTCCAAAGACCGTTTCAAATAAAATACTTTAAGTTAGAAGGACTTATCTGTCAATAATGGATGTTCATCCAACAACCGTGAGAGTAAACCAGCTTAAAAAGCGTTTCTTCTTATTTCGGCTAACAAAGTAATTACGTGAGGAAAATAATGCCTCCGCTTAACTTTTTAATCCCCGTAGAGCCGAATTTATGAGCAAGAATTGTGACGCTAAATTCTCCTAAACACGTTTCCTTAGCGGTGGAAATATTTCCAAAAATATAAAATAACGTGGCTAGGGATCTATTCAGTTCACAAAGTATTTTACTACCGATGTTGACTGGAAACTGTATTACCCGTAAAAGATTTTTTTGTACTTAAAACTCGGGTCTAAGATTTATTATTACGTACGGAACTTATATTATTTTTAGCGCCGCCGTAAAAAGTATTGTGGCACTGAATTTTCAACTAATCTAAAGGGTTGAAGCGAATTGATGTTCGCTTGTTACGCTGCGGGGAGGTCAACTCAGCAAAAAGGCAAAAAGTGTTCCTCAAGATTTCATGACTCTACAAAAAAGATTTATATTTTGAGATAATTTCAAATTCGGCACGTTATTTGGCGGTAAACATACCGAACAAAAGGTCGCTCTCGAATAAAGTATTTGTGAAGAAAATTAATGTTTAATATAAGATCGAAATCTTAGCTCCTACCGGAGGCCGTCGGCGGATATTTTTGCATTAAGATGAAGATGCCGTAAATTTTCTGATAAATATTCTGCATAAACAATGCGTAACTTCTTTCATGGCTGAATCCTCAATATTCCTAAGCCGTGCCAAATTGGGCACATATTTTTGGAAAGGAGTTCTTTAACCCGGTTTGTGCTAGGAGGCAACTGGTAGAAATTGTTATGCCCATGCGTTATGCCCGAAGCCAATTAGTGAGGTTAAAATTAAAATCCAAGATGGCGACAACTTTATAAGAACTTCTAAAAACTTATACTAGATGGCTCTGTATTAAAAACGCGTAATAAATTCACACTAATTTCTCTCTCTCTGTCATTTTCTATTATAAACGAGTGTTCGTTCCTGACGTTTGTTTTTCTAACCTTAGGCCGGCTCCACACGTTGGCCCCAACGTCGGTCCCAACGCTACTCGTCCAACGTGTGGATCTAGAAAATAGCATTCGCACCAACATTGGGACGTTGGTAACACAAATTTTCAATCCCTAAAAGTTTAGATGACGCTTTGGAGAAACCATCATTTTACAGATCCTATAATCATCTATTCACCATTCAAGAAAACATGATTCTTGTATTTTCTTAAGTTCATCCTAGTTAGTACAAAAATAAATAAGAAAAGCAATCATGAAAATCTAGCACAGTCGTACCTACTAATGGAACCGATGACGATTCCCGTTCATTAGTTCCCACTTGGACAAGTCCCGGCCCAAGCTGCCATTACATTGTCTGATCATGTGTCTAGCTCAACTCACTTGAGTCCTATTATTCGATCGGCGACGTTTTGAACTTTGTCGGATGTCGGATTTCGATGTAGCCTTGTTCCTAATTTGCTTTCAAAAATCCTGTAAATAACAAGTTCTAGAACTGTAATGAAATCTTTTTTATGATAATAATAGGTAGACTTGGGTTCCTCGACTGATCATAAACACGTTGAGTCAGACATTAACAAATTGCTACGTTCATTTTACCATGATTTACGATCCAGAAACTAAGTGTTAATATTTTCGAAAAAAATCTAACTGATTTAAATCAATGTGATGACAACCCTTTCCACTCACTCATTGATATGGTTCACAAGAACTGCATTTACCACTGCATTGAACACTGTCTGCACTAAATTTCAAAAAATGGCTTTACCATGTTCATAAATTAAACTAAAAAAGGCAATCACTCTCAGTTCATTCAAGAATGAAGGCATTGCTTTTAAAAACTGGAACCTGACTATGGATATTCTCTGTGACACGAATTTCAATGGCTAAAAACACTTTAGCTTTGGGTTAAAAATGCAATGGTTTCAACATTGCACACATAGACGAGCAACTGAATTGTTGAGTTGCCTAAAATTGAAACGTTACACTTTTTATTACACTAAAAAACGGCAAAATAATTGTTTCATAAGTAGCTGTAGTCATCACTGCCTAGCCCTTTCTCAACTATGTTGGGGTCGGCTCCAGTTCTAACCGGATGCCTATCTGACCTTCTCAACCTAGTTACTAGGTAATACGATAAGCAGCTAATTCTAATTCTAACTAAATACAAATAAAAATAAATCTAATAATTATTTCGGTATATTCTTATTGAACATACGGGTCGCGACTAAGTTTATATAATCCTATTGATCAATCAATAGAATTATATGAAATTAGTGGGTTGTATTGATGATTCTAATGATTATAATTGTGTACATACATACTCTTGCTACGGTCGCGAAACTGTCAAGTTATATAGTAAACAAAATATGATTCGCGTCATATTTTGTTCACTATATAACTTGATACTGACTTGCAAATGGCAAAAAACGTAAATTTGAATTTCGCGGGCTACTCTGGCACTTCCCCCTTAAGCAGAAAAGTACTCCAACAATATTCTTCTAATACCACTAAGAAGGCTGCAATAATCAAGTTACGTAGATCCTTCCTATAAACTGCAGGCGCCGCATTTGGGGCGCACTTGCCCAAGGGCCCTTGACCTGAAACCTCTTTGTAAGACGAGTGTAGTTACAACACTCTTCACCCCCGTTTTTATGGGTATTGTTGTACGTACTGGTTCGTGGCGTCTTGGAGTTAATTGCTTTTGCAGAAAAAAAAACAATTTGCTTGAAAGTAAAGGATGTTTTTAAAGGAGTATTGCCATTTTGTTAAATGTTATAACGCGAGGGCCATAGTGAGCACTATATTTCGAATTGTTTGTGATAGTTACTACCTAAACGTATTTAGTAATTTGTGATGAAAGCGTGACTTCAGAAATTAAAGTTATTTTTCACTTTGTAGTTTTTTTTAACTCGGTTGTTTTTTTTTGCCTTAATGTTTATAATAATAAATTTTAGGGACCGAAACAAAATCTGGTAGGTAGGTAGATATACGTTAAAGTCTTGCATTAATATAACTTGTACTGTGTACCAATATGAAACACAACAAGACAACACAAACACAGCCAAGACTACAATACCAAGAAGACAAAACCCACTTACGCTCATAACCTTCGGATAACAATCGAAACACATTTCTGTGTTTAAGTAGGTACGTATCGGGGAGGCTGTAGAGAAACACGGTAATAGAAACGAGCCACTATAATGGTACCCCGGACACTATTTTGTCACTAATAATGCCGGTTTAAGACCACTAAACACGGCCGTTAAGGAGGTCCGTCGACTGGAACATTAAAATTGTGTTCTATCGGTTTAGATTCAGAATAAGTATGTGAAAATGTTGTATTCCAAAAACTTAAGTTTGCTTGTGATAGTTTTCCTAGAAAACTTGGTGCTCACTTTTATAGGTGCTGTAGTTATAAACTCATGAGAGAAATTAATGGTTTATCAAATTGACTACCAATTAAAATTGACCGTACATTCAAATCACAGATGTCCTTAGTTGTACTGTGGTTGTAAAATCTGGGAAATTAATGGTTTGTCAAATTGACTACCAACTAAAATTGAACGTATATTCAAATAACTGCTGTCATTCTTTCACTTTTGTACAGACGCCAGCATATCAAGCTACTACAATCTGTCAAATTTCTTTAATAGATTTTCAACTTTGTCGCTAAAACATAACGTTCAAGGTAGATTGGGAAAATTTAACAGTTTCGGGCAGCTTGATGTGCTGGCGTCTGTACATGAAATTACTTTATTACGTAAAATTGACGTAGTGTGTCAATTAATTTTATCAATTAGCTATTAGAGCTAGTATGGCTTGTTTCATGTTTGCACCGATTTTCCCATTCATTTGCAGTTAGAATAAGAATAATATATTGGTCCATTATTACAAAAAATGCACAAAAATTATTATAATGAATGTATGCTTATTGTAACTAGAATAAATTAACATAGTTATTTTACCCCAAACTAGACAGCGTCTGTATCTTGAGGGCCAGAGTAAATTTTAATTTGAGAACTTAAATTGTATTTAAGATGTTTGATAATGGACATACAACTTAATTATAAGGGTAGCGCACAATACATTTGGCAAAATAAAAATAGCTCTAAATAATATCATAGTGTGTGTGGTAGTGACGAGTTTTAAGTGTGGGTGTTTGTGTGAAAGAACTGAATGACTGTGCGAATAACTTGCTTGAAGATTTTGGTGTTAACTCACTATATTTCGTTAGTGAATTTTAGACTGTTCTGACTTTTTCAGTAGTAGGTAAGCATTTAAGGCCATGATAATGTTATTTATGACGGCGCGTGATAATTTAGTCAATTTATTGTAACACTTGTTAAAAGTTGAAATTGATTATTTTTACCTTTTGGTTTAGAATTTATTTCTTTAGTGGTATTTTTAATTTAGAGCGGGTAACACCGAATGGGGTTGTGAGTGTCATGGCGGTGGTGGCGATCACTCTTGAATGTGATCGTCACGCAGTACACACGCACAAATCCATTGGTTCGAAATGTAAGTTTAACAATTAGTCAATTGACCTAATCAGTGACAATCATTGTAATCATTAAATTTTATGGTTAAGTTTCAGAGTAAGTTAAGGAGTAAATCAAGTGCGTTATATTGAGAGTATTATTGTCCAAACACCTGCACGTTTCGTTGAGTTGTGTATAGACGCCAGCACATCAAGCTACCCCAATCTGTCAAATTTTCCCAATCAACTTTAAACCTTATACTTCAGTGACAAAGTTGAAAATATATTAAAGAAATTTGACAGATTGTAGTAACTTGATGTACTGGCGTCTGTACCTACAGTGTGTGATTCGCTAGTGTAACTAAACTGTTCGTAAAATTATAATCTGATTTGAACTGCAAACTGGTTTTTCTGTTGCGCAATAACCAACACAGCTATCCACAGCACGCCCACAGTAATTAAAATACCTATGGCTGATAATAACGAGACACTTGTGCTTTTCCTCCGTTATAAACATTTGAGATGCTTGGTATTTTCCCGATAAATTCTTGGATGTTTTTTATTTGAGCGCCTGCTTTACATAATTGACGTGTTTCTTAGATTTTTTAGCTTTCTACTTAAATAGTTATCTACTCTAATTTGTAAAAGTAGAATACCAACCTTGAATACCACTTATTTACGTAATAAAACATAACGATGAAGTTATAAGGGTGAAATTCTGGTTACACTCTGTATTTGATGTAAGTAGGTAGGCTACTATTTTGGAGGGGTCCGTGGCTAAATAATAACAGTCGCACAGGTCGATCGATCAGGTTAAGCTACGCTTGCCGCGGTTGGTCTGTGGATGGGTGACCATCTTTACATACCGAGACCCCTCCGTGTCTCGGAAAGCACGTTAAGCCGTTGGTCCCGGCTGTCATTAGTGGATTTTTGACAGTCGTTACGGGTAGACAGAAGCCCGAAAGTCTGACAACAAGTCTTACCAAGGGGTATCGTATTACCCAATAACTGGGTTGTGGAGGTCAGATAGGCAGTCGCTCCATGTAAAATACTGGTATTCAGCTGCATCCGGTTAGACTGGAAGCCAACCCCAACATAGTTGGGAAAAGGCTAGGCAGATGAGGTACGCTACTATTTTTGAACCAATTCTTTCGTTACGAAACCATTTCCCCAATACACCTTGAACTTCAGTCGCTGCTTGAATCAGTCAATCCTGACTGCTTCAAGCTGTCCGTGTATGGCCGGCCTTGTCATAATAATTACATTTGATGTCAATTAGGGATATTTTGTGCCTCCACATACGGTAATGCATTTATTTTTGTAATCGATGGCCCTATCCTTTAAGGTAACGTGTTTTCTGGGTATTATTTAGTAGGCAAATAAGTTATTTTACCGAAATTCCACAAAACCAATTAAGGATTAATTTTACGACTGACTGATTATTTGAGAAAATCAATAAACAATTTTCTTTTTCCTGCTTTTTGCAGCTGCCAAAAAGAAAAACAGGTAACTGTTTTATTTTGCTGCGTATTTTCTCAAAGCTGACGGGAAGAGATGTTAGGAACTTGAATAATTTATGGGTTCTTACGTGTAAATCAATCGTGTCGGATGGAGTTGGCTTTAAGCACACACTACGTTCGTTGATCCTTGATACTTCGCTGGTTTCCCACATTAATTACACAAACAAATTGAATTGACTTAACACCTACAAAAGTTGAGCGTATCAAAGAGAACAATAGTTTAATAGAGTCTATTCCACAATGGAACTAAATTCTGCGGCGAGCTTTGAAAAGTGAGATATGAGAACTGAGTCGACTGCATACGAGGATTATTATGTAAGCGGGTATTATTTTACAATTCTGGGAATTGTGCGGTTTCTAGCTAAGAAGGAATAAGTTTTCCTATTTATTTTCCTGATTTCAGTGAAGTCATTTATTTGCAGTAAATGACGTGGTATAAAAGATGGTCAGGCATCGCACAGAGGGGTCTCGGATTGGTCTTTTGAGAGGCAATGGTGCCACCTGCTGTGTGTAGATGGTGACCGCCGGGGTTTTTGCCTTAGTGAGGTAAAAATCCCACACGCCCCGGTCTTATCGCCAAAGCAAAGGTTTCGCCCGAAGAAAAAAATAAAATAAAAAAAAGTATGTAATTTGTTAGTGCGATGACACTTTTCGTAACAGAATTAAGTATCAAGATAGTTTCTTTAGCAAAACTATACACAAATAAACAAAATATCGAGTGTTATTATTGGTCATGACTTTTTTTTTTTTTTTTTTGTGGATGGGAAATCATCTAATGACTCCTCCCGCTCTGGGTGGAGCGGAAGGGAGTGTCAGACTCTTACTGACTAAAACCCACCCGTGTTCCTTCCTTAGCCCTTTATGTTCCGGGGCAGCGGTAACCCTTTCGGACGATCCCGCTACCCCGGCAGGCTTCGGCCCTGGCGGGCCCCTTCCTTTATGCTGACATCTCTTTGAGGCGCGCGTGGAACACATACGCGCCGTCCAGCACGGGCCTGGTCCTGATCGGACGGAGAGCTACTCATTACTCTCCGTCCGCAGGCCCGCGCCTACGGTGGCCGGGAGTCGTCACGCGGCTCCCGACGCCCGTAGCGTTTCCCGCGGCGGCTGAGGCGTGCGGCTCTTTCCCTGAGCCGTCCCGCCACCTCCTTCGCTAGCATGACTGCTTCGCAGAAGGAGGTGACCACCTCCCACTCCCTCTCGCCTCGGACCATGGCTTGAACCAGGGCCGGACGCGAGAGGTCGCCGCCGTTGCCGATCGCCTCTACGAGGACACGGCGGTGCTCCGCCCAAGCGGGGCAGACCTCCACCGTATGCTCCACCGTGTCCTCTGGGCGATCCTCGCAATCGTGTCGCGATGTTGTGTGAGAATGGGTTTTGCCGTGCTGAAAATGATTATTAGTCATCCAAAAAAGTTGGTAATAATTGTGTGCCTGTAATATCTATTTATAAAGGTACGACAACAGCTTCTGTGTATAATACTAGCAGCGTCCTGCGGTTTCACCTGCGTAAGTTTCGATCCCGTGGGAATATCGGGATAAAGACTATCCTATGTCCTTTCCCGGGACTCAAACAATCTCTGTTCCAAATTTTATCTATATCGGTTCAGCGGTTTACGCGTGATTGAGTAACAAACATCCAAACATCTTCAGAAACTTTCACATTTATAAAATTACTAGCTGCGCCCCGCGGTTTCACCCGCGTAAATGTCGATCCCGTGGGAATATCGGGATAAAAAGTAGCCTATATGTTATTCCAGGCGTGTCAGCTACCTCCATACAAAATTTTATCAAAATTGGTCCAACCGTTTGAGCGTGAAGAAGTAACAAACATATAAACATACCCTCACACAAACTTTCGCCTTTATAATATTAGTGTGGTAATATATAATATAATATATTAGTAGGAGGACATCTTGACTACTATATATAACAATATCTTGGACTTACACAGTCGCCAATTACAGGTTAACCAACAATCTCAGAAATAGGTGATAACACGTCTATGACTTACCAACTGAATTTCAACAAACTGTAATACGATAGGATTTTATTTCGACACAGACATGATTAGGATGAGTGATAGACTATTTTCATGACATACTAGCGGCCCGCCCCACCTTCGCACGGGTGCAATTTTTTTTTTCGATTTTCCAAAATTTTCTTTCGCACAAACCTTTTCCTGGCAATACCGAACACAGCAAAAAAAGAAATATCCAATTTGGTGCAGTCGTTCGGAAGTTATGCGCGTACATAGATTTCAGCGATTCATTTTTATTTTATGTAGATAGATTTCCCAGTGAATACAGAATACGAAATTAACCTAGCTTTTTCAATTCAGACACACTTGAAGGAATATCATCCCTCATAATATTATGATTTCGGCGCACAGAAGTACTCGCAAATTGTTTCTTTTTACGAATTGAGGTTAATCTCGACTTTCTCGAAACTAAACTTTCTTACACATTTGAAAGAAAGTTTCCTAACAAGTTTAGTGGTACTTGTTAAATTAAGCCAAAGTATAAACCAAAGTACGAACATAATTTCAAGGAATACACACTTAGGTTTCTGTTTTTCTTTTGATGTTATACCTAATTATTTTTTGTTCAGATTGTCTTGAAGTGTTTATACTTAACATTTGGAAGGAAGCTCTTAATCTCACGTTATACTATCACACATGGCGAATGAGAGCAAAACCGAAAAAAGCATTTTGACCGTCACGGCGCCTTCTTTTTCAAACGGTTTATTTATGGTTGTTAATTTATTGCATAGTGCCTGTTATTTAATACACTAGCTTCTGCCCACGACTTCGTCCGCGTGAAATTTATTACTCCCCCGACGCACCCCGTCGCATCGCATCGCCTGCTCTAGCTTTTACTTCGTTTTCGCTTAGCGTTAGTTTCTGACTTTTAGTTTTGATCTGCTCCTAAGTAATGTTAAGGTCCAAGTGTTCTGTTAAATAGCCTATAGTCTTCCTAAAGAATTGGGCTATCAAATGCATTTTTTTTAAATCCGACTTCTTGTTCCGCCTTCAAACAAACAAACTCTTCAGCTTAATTATTAGTATAGATACATAGATAACATCGATAACAGCGAAAGAAACCGAGTGTCCCACGACACCTCTCGATTTTTGTTTTTGATATTAGAATGGAATATTGTGACAAAAGTACCCTGAAGGCTTATTTGAGAAGAAGAGCTAAAAGGCATTCCTGGCAGAAAACTTACAGTTACCTACAAATGAACCTGAAATAATTTTATACTTACGTTTTTCAGGCTTTCTAAATTATGTAACACCCAATTAAAGACAAGACGTGTCCTTTTAAAAACTGATTAAAGGAAATAAAATATATGCATTTGTTTTTATTTGTAACCGAACTAACGATGCCACAACATACATAAACTAAACCATTGAAATATAAAACCGTAACTGAACTCCTAGAATACAACAATAGATTTGAATCCACATTTTGTCCGACCCAGTTGTAGGCAGTTGTCGACCTAAGTTAACCTAGCACTGTGTCGGACAAATAATAGGATAGTGCACACGAATGGTTGTTCAAATACTACAGTGGGCTATTGGTCTTCCCATACGTGACTTGACTACCTAACACAATACTTGTCGCCGGTCTTAGAGCAATTTCAGAAAAAAAAAAACAGATAATTCCAGAAATTGCTGATATTAATCCGCAGCTGGGTTTTATTGAAAACTGGATAGGAAATTGTGGTGATCAAAATTCTGTCTGGTTTTATCACAGGGGTTTATTGAGGAAATTCAGTTTGTGGATTACGTTTGGGTAAGTTTTAGCGAGTTACCATACGGTTTTTTAAATCTTTTTTGGTGCTAAAGTGACTGGTTTGCTATGTAGCAAATTTGTCACTTGATCACTTCAGCACCAAAAAAGATTTAAAATCGTATGAACCGCTTGATTGGTTTGCTATGTGACTAAGAATTATTAGGTAACTGTCTCTTATTCAAGCGTCCATATTGCTTTAGGTACACATGAATTTTATCGGCGCGGAAATTGTTTAGCATACTTACAATAGCAACACCGTTTCTTTTGACAGTACCACAACATTTTAATACGTTATTTACGTTGTTGAGCAGACATTTTTTTACGAACATAATGACGCAATGGATAAGGAATATTTCAAAATCTTTTGGATTGTTATTTGTTACACGATTAGAGTGCAGGTTTATTCGACCAGCTTCAGGATTAAATTGGTTAAGGAATTGGCATAATGAAGAGCCCTATTTTGTTGAAATTGGTACTTTCATTGACTCAAAAAACTTTTCTTACTCGCGAATATTCTAGACGATCATCAATATTAAAAACCTCATCACCAGATAATTGTTACTAGTACGTACACAGACAGAGATTAAACATCATAGATATCTATGTATTACATTATAATGACGTGCACATCAAAGTCACACAATCATGTAAGCTGTTCGTAGATCTATGTATGTCTTCGCCGCTTTGACATCCGAAAGTCATCTAGTTAATGCAGGCATTATGCGTTTGGATCTCGACTCAATATAATAGATGTGGAGTGGATTATTCAGCTAAGTCATAGTAGTGATATGTCATTTAACGTTGTATTGATTCATTTTGTCAGTCTTACGGTCTTACCCCCTTAATAATAAACGTTGTATAGCGTCTGTATAGTTACACAACGCTCTGTCTTCTTCTTTCAAAAGTCAAATTACTGACGACTGAAAGAAAGAAATCGGTGTGTAACTATTCATCTGATATAATACGTTTATTAGTAAGGGGGATACAGAATATAGGGTGGCACCGTGGCAGGGATATCGACACGCAAACTCTTACTATGAATTCAGTATATTATGATTCTATTCTTACGGTAGAAATTTTTAGTCGGTTATCAAAAAACAATCTGATGATTCATAGAAAAGTGCAATACGTACGCGGTTAAAATGTATGGAGCAGCTAATTTTTTTTAATATCCCACGAATGATTTCAACGCAGGGGGGTCCAAAATCATATACTGAATCCATGGTAGCAAGCGGCGCGTCGATGTCCCTGCTATCCTGTAGGCATCGATATTTCAATAAGTTACTTTTTAAATTTTTGTTTGTGGTTTTGAAGTACAATATTTTTCATGGACAAGAAGACGAAATTGTAATAATAAATATATCCCTATTTCGTTTCATCTTAGTCATTGTCTATTAAAAGAAAGAAATTGGTCGTTCAACGTGTCTTTTTTTAGCATAGTAGCGTTAATGATCCTATAATTAATTCAGCTCCATTAAAACCAATTTAGTTACTTAAGAACATTTAAAATAACGAGTGTGAGAGTTTTTAGAGCGTCGTTTAGTTTTACAAAACGCAAATATTGACTTCCATTACTTGTTTTGGCATCTTGCCAAATGTATAAAAGGGGTCTCGAGATCCCCTTTTGTTTTTAGAGTCTTTGTCAATATTGTTCGAATTCAAAACGTCTGCTGCTCTTGTTGGGACTTCGTTACAGTTTTCTAGAGTGCTTTGATGCCTGGGATGTTAGGTGTTGTTATTGTTTAGGTTTAAGGTAGTCAGGTTTTTCTGGGATTATGTTTCTTTTAGAAACGCGCTTGGTAGGAAAAGATGCTCATAATATTTATTTATTTAATACTTCAAGCACATAAATGTACAGAGGCGGAATTAATGCCATAGGCATTTTCTACTAGTTAACCTTTGGGTGATGCAAAAACAAACAGTGGTAAGTGCAATCATGAAAATTGAGGAATAAATATTTTAAGTAACCTATTAAATTATGATTAAAAAGCACTTCCTCTCTCCTTAAACATTATCATTATATTTTCCTTGCTCCTGTTTCATGTTTACTATTATATATATAGATTAGTATAATATACTTTATGTATGTATTTATTGTATTGTGTAAATGGTACACCACAGACTACCTACAGTATTTGTCTGTCCTTCCCCTTTTTAATCCATCCAAAAGTTGTCTTTAAAATATCGCTCTTAGCGATAAGACCGCCCATTGTGTCACCCATTGCAAAGTTTCACCCATTGTAAAGTTTGTTATTTATGTCTGTAATTTATATGGTGTACATAATAAAGAGTATTCTATTCTATAAATATAATATATGCCTAATTACATATAAATATACATAAATACACCGATATACTAAAAAGAAATAAGACAAACAATGAGAAAACATTATCGTTGTGTTAATACTGTCTTCAAAAAATGTTCAACCATACGAATGAGTTATTAACAACTTTGTTCCAATAGTCAATGATAAGTGGTTTTGCAAACTGAGTACCATATGACTGAACACCTTTAAAAAATTGCTTGACTTGTAAATGGGGATTCTTACCCGCATAGAGAAGGTATATTGATGGTAACCGATTTCTCAAGCGACGTCCTGGTGCCGAGACCCTTTTCCTTATCCACCCGTAGAACCTTTAATGTCCTAGATTCGATTCTTCAGTACAAGATGGCTTAGGAAGATTGATGTTAATATACGTCTGCTGAATGTTTAAATTTATTTTAGTTTGACTGTGAATTTAATTTGTGAAAATTTTATGTTGCTTATTTACGTTGGGTTGTGGCTAAATAATAACAGCCGCACGGGTCGATCAATCAGGTTAAGCAACGTTTGCCGCGGTTGGTCCGTAGATGGGTGACTATCTTTACATACCAAGATCTCTCCATGCCTCGGAAAGCACGTTAAGCCGTTGGTCTCGGCTGTCATTCGTAGATCTTTGACAGTCGTTACGGGTCGGTATCGTATTATCCAGTAACCGGGTTGTGGAGGTCAGATAGCTGTCGCTTCATGTAAAATACTGGTATTCAGCTGCATCCGGTTAGACTGGAAGCCAACCCCAGTGTAGTTGCGAAAAGGCTAGGTAGATGCAGATGATGCTTAATTACGTTGGACGCTGCAGTATTTTGCCGGGCATCGAGCTCAGAATCCCATGTATAGCAGACGTGCTTGGGACTAATTAGACCAGCAAGACCATTCAAACATCAACTATCAGTCGATCTGCCTAGCCTTTTCCCAACTCTGTCGCGAGGTCGGCTACTCCAGTCTAACCGGCTGCAGCTAAACACCAGTACTTTACATGGAGCGACTGCCTATCTGACCTCAACAACGCAGTTACTGGGTGGGTAACACGATACCCATTGGTAAAACTGGTCGTTAGACTTTTGGGCTTCTCACTACCTATAAAAACTATCAAACATCTACGAATGACAGCCGGGAGCAACGGCTTAACGTGCTTTATGAGGCACGGAACCTACATACATACTATATGATGATAAAATATGTCTCTTTAACTGTAGCTTTTACCATGATTTAGAACAAAATAAGTAATAAAGCCGAATTTTGAGATGCGTGAAGAAGCCTCCTCGTGTAGCGCAGTTTGGTCCGCCAGTTACTCTACTGAACCGAGCGCTCGGCGCATCCTGGACAGTCACACCCAATACCTTATTTGACTGGCCTAATTCTTCTCTTGCGGTGGTAGGGCTAACGTCCGCCTGGTTTGCGACCACCATCCCACCGGAGTCCGGCGATGCATGGGAGTTACTGGAACTCCTAAGTCTAACTAAGAACTGGCCTAAGGCACTGGCCATAGGCTTCTTGTGGGAACACTCGTTCCATCATAGACCTCATCCATCGCCTTCCATCAGTCGTGATCGAGATCAAGAGCTGACCCATTCAGCAATAAAAATAAAAAATAACATTATATTGTAACTGTTCGCTGATGTTTGTACATTTTGCCGACCGCGGGTTCGAATAAGTCTCCTTTTCCACTAGTGTTGATATTGGATACATTCATTCATAAATTGCAGGGACACCTTCCTCATCGAATGATTGAAAAATACTCTATATAATCCCGATACAACTTCAAATCCAAGTTCGAATAGTCTTAATGTGTATCACGCTTGGAACACGTAACCGCTGAACCAGATAGTGTTGATCTTATCAGCGATATCCGGGCGTATAAAGGTGTTGTTATATGTAAATGTTTGATAACAACCACCATAGAGGTAGCAAGTTGCTGAACCAGTAAACGGGCTGAGATATTAAAGGATTAATGATAGGTGGAATTTGTATGTATTTAGGTATATACACTCGGATACGTTGCCCGTCTTACCGGTATAAAGCCGAAATATTTGCGAAAGGGAAAATGTATGTAAATATCCTCTTCACGTTGCCTACTATATTTTGCAGATGTAAACATAATTACGGAACGAAGTCAGGTGAATTAAACATTTGACGTGAGACGTTTATAAATGGAAGATTTTTGAAGGCTGTAATCTCGCGGCCGCGTAAGTAATTATAATACACAAAGATTTAGGTTAATATCTTGATAACCTAGATTGCTTTTAATCCGAAATTTCAAATAACGTAATCATAAATTACTCAAATTTCACTCAAATTGTAAATAAATAATTCATAGTTTTCGATTTCCGGAGACTAGGCCATCGACGCGGGAGCTATTATAGTGCACATATGTGTGTGCATATTTAGGTGCACTCACTCCTTCCTCACTGTCATAGTCTGAAGGGATGGCAATCCGACACGACCGAAGATAGAGATCAGGCGCAGGATCAACGGCTTAACGTGCTATCCGAGGCACGGGGGTATCACACCGCGAACTTCCAAACAACTTAGTATGTTACTGAGAAATTCCTAAGGGAGAAACCCAATAATACTTTGCCCGACCTGGGAATCGAACCCAGGACGCCACGCTTAGCAGTTGCGTTTGCTTTATAAAACAAACTATAGGTACAAATGTTACCACAACTAAAGGACCAATTGAACCGTAAATGGAATTGAATCACGTTACTCCCCTTATCGTTCACCGTTCACCTACGAACTCCCACTACATCGAACTAATTGATATGCAAGGGGGAATGAAGTTTAAATTAATTCCAGATAGCATCCAACTCGCAGTACAAGTCAGTAGGTACTTGTGTTACTGGTACGTAGATTGGTTATCGAAAGTTCCGAGGTAATTTTTTTGGATGCATCTTATCGTGAAGCAATCGTGGAATCTAGATGAAGTTTGATGGTTATATTAGTTTATAATAGCTTAAAAGATCTTACTAAAGGCCTCCATGGCTACATCGTGGACCTTGTGAAGGCCGCAGGAAGCCGCTAGATGTGAGAAGCACAGAACCGGTCATAGTGGAGGTGCTTGGAGGAGGCCTATGTCCAGCAGTGAAATGGTGACGATGATAATGATGAAAGACTATGTGGTGCATAAGACAAGAATCCCGAAAGCTGTCAACATACTGAAGTCAAGACGGAAAACATATATATATATTTTTTTTCATTTATTATTTTTTAGCCTTTCGAAATTTAATCAAAACCATAAGAAATATAGACTCTCAAAATAGATTTCTTTGTTGATAATAAACTTAACTGTACCACCGCACATAGATATAATACAAAGACTTTTAAGATAGCCATTACGAACAATTGTATTGAATAATTACCATAATCACTATCGTTTAGCAAAACAGGTTTGTTTTTATTGGCGCATATGAAATGAAAATAATTCTGTTGCCCATATCCGTAACGTGAAACAAATTATCGTAGGTACCTACTACACATGGGAACCTTTATAGGCACATTCATTGTTATGGGGTTATTCAAGCCATGGGTTTATCTTTTGGGGGCTTCTGGTGCTTAGGGGTGTTATGGTGGAAAATACAAAAGATCCCTACAACATATAATTTTTTTCTTGTGTGATGTGCGGAGCCACGGAAAAGAATATGATAAAGATATTCTTTTCCCACAGAAACGGTATTCTACTTTCTGAGTCGAATATAATAGGAATCATGTATCTACAATTAACAACTTTTATTTAGTGACATTAAAAAAAAAACTTGCCGCAAAATTCTTGCTAGAAACTTGGGTCATATTTAGTGATTTATCTTTTCCGTCGTACACTGCGAAAGGCAGTAAACTAGCAGAAAGTGGCGAATCTCATCCCCATTCCAAACATGAACATTTGAAATTGCTTTTAGAAACACTTCAGTCGGAAGGCGTCCGTTTCGAGACGTTGCTCCATCGCGGACCGTCCTTAATAGCCTGTATTTACTTTTATGAAAGTTCAACGGAAACTTCGTAGCCCCCGAAATTAAAAGCAACGCCCTAAAAAGGAGAAACAAAATTAAGGCGACGGTGAACATAGATAATAACTCCCCTTTTGCCCTCGAGTGCCTTAAAAAGACAAGCCACTTTCATAAATCTCCGCGGTGGTTAACGCCTCGTCCGCAATACGAGAAACAAGGAGAGAATGGCTTCAAGCGACAACGGGAAGGGTCCAAAGTTTTAAGTACTCTTCAGTAAAATGTTTTTAGCAAGTGATCTCTTTCGGCATTACTGCGAATTTACTTGTTAATTGTCTAAAATGTGAATTGGAGTTATAATGTTATGGAGATCAAGTGTTATGAGCTCAGAAACTTTGTCGACTCTGAATATAATTGCAATATATTATGCGGGATGATAAAGAGGGCGAACAATACCACTGTTGTAAAATTAAACAATCTTAACGATCTTTTAACAACTTTACTGCTAGTACTTAACTATAAAACTGTAAAGTTGAGGGAGAACTATTTTTCAATCTGTTAAGCAAACTAATTAGTAAGCAAACAAGTTTCAGTAGCCAAGACAAAGTACTTAATAATGAAAATCCGAAAAGGATGGAGAAGTATTATCCTGCACAAATAATGCTATGAAGATAACGCTTCGGGCGTCAAGGAAACCGGGGTTTCGTAACTGGTTTCCATGAAGGCTTTTTTTATACGTCTACGATTACACATCATGATGTTTAATGAATCATTACAGACCGGGCATACTATTAGCTAGCACAACCCAGCCTGTAATTATTAGCCCAGGTCGTGCAATTAGCGGCACAAATTGCCTTACTAGGAAAACAATATTGCCGTGCGACAAGGAAATCACTACGTCAAGGGCAGACACATTAACCAATCTATACGAATGATTTGTTACTGGATATATGACGGCCATACGACTTGGACTATCAGACTGATAGACAAACAATAAAAAAACACATTCAGACAAATGGGCCATCATCTCACAAGAAATAAAAGCGGATACAGTGTCTGATGTTATACTTGGAGCATTTTATTGATTCAACGACGCTATCAGTCAAGACGGTACGAACGCAATCCTTAAATGAATAATTTATGAGGTTAGGCTCCCGTCGCTTTTCTAATAGTGGTGAGTGAGACAAGACTGGGATGGAGCTTCTATCTCGAGGCCTCATAGCAGAGATTAGAGAAGCCACCATTGGAGGCCTTTCTCCCATAGAACTTCGTACGTTTGCTGCGTTCGTTTTATTTTTACTGTTTACCTATGGGAGGGAGTCACGCGGCGAAAGTAAATAAAAATAATATTATGATGTTTATCGCTGTATACGCAAGCAATATTATCTATGTTTATAGCCGCTTTATTTGTTGAGCGTGATATTTTGTGAGCAATCGGTTTAACGGTAGCGTTTATTTTTAATGATCATGTTTTGTTTATGAACGATGAAATGAAGGTTGAAAGGTTTTGTTTCGTGGATATTGTTTGTGTGAAAAAGGTGTGATTAGTACTTATGGGATCGTTTGGAGTGTTGATGTTGTATCCAAAGTATTTTTTAATTGAAACAGTATTTTAATTTTAAATAACTTTAGAGACTTTCAACTATTTTGGATATAAACAGGCGACGACGATGTTTGTACGAAACTATAATTGTTCTCTTTAGTTATTATAGTAACTATTATAACTATTATAACATATAACAACACTTGACGTCATATTGAATGGCCAAAAACTAGAATTTATTCATCAGGCAGTTTTCCTAGGAATCACGCTAGACGAGAAATTACAATGGGGACCTCATATAACATCTATTGCGGGGCGGCTCAGCTCGGCCGCTTATGCTGTTAGAAAGATAAGACAGTTAACAGATGTAGAAACCGCACGTTTGGTCTATTTTAGTTACTTCCACAGTATTATGTCATATGGTATTTTACTATGGGGTCGGGCTGCTGACATTGAATCCATTTTTATTTTACAAAAGAGAGCTGTCAGAGCCATTTACAATCTACGTCGCCGCGAATCTCTTAGGGAACTATTTAAAAAGGTTAATATCATGACGGTACCTTGCCAATTCATTTATGAAAATATTATGTACGTTAGAAAAAATCAACATCTTTTTAATAAAATAAGTGATAGACATAATTTTAATACTAGAAATAAAGATAAATTAGATCAACCTTTTTTCAGATTATCTAAAGTACAGACATCTTTTATGGGGTACTGTGTTAAATGCTACAACAAAATACCTTGTGACATATTGCAATTAAATGAAAGAAAATTTAAAACTCATATTAAAAGTACACTTTGTAAACAAGGATATTACAAATTAGAAGATTACATCCAAGATAAGAATGCTTGGAAACATGCTGGTCCTGCTCCATAGGACAATCTAGAGTCTAGACAAAATCAAACTGGTCGCTAATTTAATTTATATATTTTTTTATGACATTAGTTTTACTTTTTGTGGCTACAGTAACTCACACACTTGTTAAAATTATATAAAAATAATCTACTTTAACAATAGTTGTAAATATGTGAGCACCATGTATCTATCACATAATTGATTTACCTGTCATTGCTTTATTTTTACCTTTTGTTGGCAGACTAAGTTTTATTCTAGATGCATCGTCTTCACATATAATTATATAATTAATGTACCTATACAGAACTTGTAAAACATTTTAAAAGAGTAACGGTGGAGTTTCTTGCCCATTCTTCTCCATACGAAAACTACCTTTTGGAATGGGCGACTAGAATCAATTGTTTTTACTATAATTTTTGACGTTCAAAAGTGCCTTTACTGTGCCTAATTGAAATAAATGATTTGACTTTGACTTTGACTTTGACTTTGAACAAATACTATGTTCGCTTGACCATAAAGATTACATCATTTTATGATCGACGATTCCAAACCGCATCGATCTTCTGCTACGACAGCGTAGCTCGCGTAGCACTGTCATTGGCTACGCCGTAGCAACAGTCTACAGAAACTGTTTTTTAACAAATAAAAATCTGTTTCTACACGCTTTTGTTAGCTTTTAGGTACGTACAGTCAACAAAAGAGATAAGTTTGCAGGATCGTTGGATATAGTTGAAGTTTAGTAAGAAACCGATGCATGTTCTCGAATGAAATTTAATTGTTTTAATAGAAAACAAACAGCTCATTTATCAAATTAAATTTCAGTCGACAATATCCATCGGTTTCTTACTAAACTTCAACTATATCCGACGATCCTGCATACTTATCTCTTTTGTTGACTATACATTTCTACATAAATCCCTTTACCTTTACTACTGTGTGTAAGCCAAATCTTTAAAATTTCTCTGTCAAATTCACAGGAGTACGAAGAAAATCCTTTCAGGGACAAACAATCTGTATTAGACAGGTATGTTTGGCACGACATTGATGCGGGTTACACAGATAAAGATTTCTCTTTCAGGCGGCTAATACCAATTACAAGAGCTAAATGAGTGTTAGGAAAAATATAATTCTGTAGAATACCACGTAATTCAATAAATCCCTACGAAAGGGATCACAGTTTTTTCAGTCGACGTAATATCGTATTCCGTTCGTCATAAAAACGGGCCCATCTATCCGGCGTAGATGTATGGTTGGTAATAATTCACGTCAATATTCATTCGTGTCAAACAAATCGTAAAACGCACGACATCCAGGTTTCGAGCCGCGTGTGCTTTACAATATAACATACAACTTTTGTAACGACCAGATTTGATTTGAATTCCATTTTTGACAATTCTAATAAATCTTGGTATGTTTATGGATTTGGCTCTGGTATATCACAAATCTAGATTTGGGCTATAAACTATATGTATTGCTAGATTTACTAATGCGATTATGGATTTGGTTAGGCTGAATCACAATTTTGTTAAATCAAGTTCATGTACGAGCCACATCAAAAAGTCAAGCTTTATATCAAAGCCATATTGAACTTGCACTGCTTCTTCGTGTCGCTGGCATGACTGTATTTTAGATCTTGTTGGCCCAAAACTTCGACAGTTCCACGGCATCTCGTCAGTGGCACCGCAGAGGTCAGAAATCTGTACCCAATCCCGCAAACGTCCGGCGCACCCTGGACACCTAGCACTCGGTAACGCAGAGTCTAGTAGGTGACTAATCCTTTCACCATGATGGCACGAAACGGTCTTTCTCAAGACCCATCCCAAATGGCTCTTTTAAGAGCCAATCCAGAACCTATACATAATCAGCCTATAATGTTCCCACTGCTGGGACAAGGTCTCCTCTCTGTGAGAGAGAGTGGGCCGTAAGCCACCACGCGGACTCAGTGCGGGTTGGTAGATGTCACATGTCTTCGAATTTTTGGCCAGAACCTATAGCCAGAACTTAATTATTCCAGCCCTTTAATTTGCACTGATGGTATTGTTCTGAAGGCCAATTCTCGTAATTAAAAACGTTCAAAATGTAGTCGCAATCTCATGTCAGCAACAATAAATGTCAAAAACTTGTCAAAAATGTAGGGAAAGTATTTTTGACAGATTGAGACTGAGATCAGACTGTGAACGTTCTTAAAATTACGAGAATTGCCCCTCAGATTTTAACTAAAATATTTTCCACTGCCTCATAATCAAAACCCATAAGACCTAGTTTTGTTCTGAGGCAGCAAAAACTGTTTGCGTTTTTCAAGATAAAAAAAGATTAAAGAATTTCTTGCTGAACTAGCAACATAAAAAGATGATTCTTTTCATCCTTATCTTTTACGATCTTCAAAAAAATCTGCTTGTCGACCTAAAAATACTGAAACTTTGTACAGTTAAAGGTGGATCCACACATTGCGAGGCATGCGCTCCGCACGGCGCACAACGCATGCCTCGCCAAGTGTGGACCTGTATATTCGTGGCGAGGCATGCGCTCCGCACGCGCGAGGGCGAGCCAACGTATGTCGGCAAATGCTTCAAGATCAAAGTGCCTCAGTGCGAGCATTACGTTAGGTGTGGACGTAGCCGCGCATGCACGTTCGAGGCGTGCGCCGCGTAGAATATCAACGCACGCCTCGACTGCGAAAATGAAACTGCGTTTGCTCGGGCCAAACAGCGCGCAGCGCATGCTCGGGCCGATCCAACCCACACAGCAGCAGTCAAGATGGCGCCTTTGCATCGCGTGCGCGTATCCGCTGCTGCTTTTATAATTATTAATTCAATTATTGAAAAGAAAAGGAAAGAAAACGCCATACGTCTTCTTTTTTATTTTTATTAAAATAATGATTATGTTTAGGATCCCATAATAATCTATTACTTTCGTATAATAAAACTGCTTTTCTTAACATTTCTTTGTCGTTCATAATGCGCGCGTACATCCGCAGCGAGGCGGACACAACCATCCAAACGCAACGCACTGCTCGCAATGAGCCGGCCGCCACACGGCGCACAGCGAATAGCGCGTGTGCGGCGCACACGCGCTGTGCGTTGTGCGCCGTGCGGAGCGCATGCCTTGCCAAGTCTGCGCGCCTACTTGCCTCGAGCATTTGCTTCGCACGCGATGGCTCGACCCGAGCATATGTTGGTATAATTTGTCAACACGCACGCCTCAAGCCGAGGCATGCGTTGTGCGCCGTGCGGAGCGCATGCTCGCAATGTGTGGATCCACCTTAAGATGAGTGACTTGAAAACTTAATGTGCGCACAAGAAAACCTACACTTTGTTACCAAAGTATTTGTTATAGTAGGTAACTAGGCACTTGAGGAATAATTGCGCAGGTTGGTTTAAAACTATTAATCAAACTTTCATGGGTATTTTAATACTGATACCAGCCTATAATAATCCCACTGCAAGACAAATGCGTTTTCTAAAATACAGAAGCAATGAGTGTTGATCTCGCTCGGTCAAGATTACTCCAGAAGTTATAAAATTCTTTCGTTAAACCATTCCAATTTACTTTCAAGGTTCTGAATCTAAAATTGGTGCATAAAATGAATTTAATTTTTAGCAGCTTATATTTTTTTTAGTTAAATACAACTTCATTGTGGAGTAATATTCCCCAATGTAGACATACTTGTTTTTGGTAGGGGTCTATTTTTTGTTATTTTGACTAAAAAGACAGCTTAGGCTTTAGTTTATCCTAAAACATTTTAATTAAATCTGAAGATTGAGAAAACCTAGTTTCAGAATAATAATACTCGTATATACAGATCTGATAAGTAAACTGAACCATGCTTTTATTCATTTGCTATCTTATTTCTTTACGTATCTACGCATAATATAAAATAACATTTTGTTAACTAGAATGGCACTAAGAAAAATAAAGCTAAAGACTGGATAGGCAAATAAAACGGATATTTTTTCAAATGTAAAAAAGGGCGAATACATTTATTTAAATCGAAGTCTTTGTTATACAACAATAGTTAAACCCGTGTCCACGAAAAAGGGAAATCCCTTTGCATCCTTTATTCCATGCATTTGTAGATAACGTATTTCACAGTCCCTTTTAACATTATCCATTATGTTAATCTAAGGTCAACGTTTTATCGTGTCTGAAATTCTGAATGGATTAAACCGAAATGTTGTTTTATCATTCCATTTTAGAAAAAAAAAACCTTGAGTTTTGACACGTGACAAAGGAAGCGATACTTTTGTGTTTCCTTTGTAGGTTTATCTGGTTGGATGTGGTGTGGCTTGTTTGGTAAAACACACCTTTCGTTTGATGTTTCAGCATATGCACATTTTTCTTTAAAGCTACGTTTCTTCGACATTCGCTTTTGTGTATATACCGCATCAGTCCATTAGAGAATTGGTTCGGATTCGATATTTGTTTGCAAATATTTTGAAGTTGGGATAACATTATAGTTATTACTTTGATTAAATTAAACTAGCCAAATGTTATATAACGGGGAAATGTTTTAATAAGAAAAATACTTTAAGGTTACGTACGCACTGACTGGTGGTTTGCTTACCGCTTTTTCTTGATACAAAAAAATTTCAAAGTTAATAACTTTGCAATTTTTTTGATTTTTTCGACATCACGGTGTAACGCTTAAGAGTTATTCAATGGAATTTACTTTAAAACATAGAGTTATCATATCAAAAGTTTTCTCAAAAATTCATTTATTATGTTAGAAAAGGAGTAAATTGGTTTTGGCACATAAGTCGTTTAATTCCGAGCGCACGCACATTATAGCCATCACTCTTCTTTTGCGTTTCAAAAGTAATTGCATCACTTTCGCTCGCTTAGTAGGTTTTCGAGGATTTTAGATTTTCGAGGTAGCGTCTTATTTTATTATAACATCTTTACATACCCGCTAGGCGACTAGCGACGGCACCAAGCGCGCAGTGCGGCCGGTTGCGAAGATTCTAGAGCGTTCGTTTCACTTTGCTACTCGCAAAATGACTCGCTAGGCTCGAGGCACTAAGCAAGTCACCTTTCAGTGCGTACGTAGCCTTACACTATGAACCCTTGATCTAAACCTTCTGTCTTTATAATATGCAAACGTCTATAAGGTGTTTCAAAATTAACCCAACAAACTTTAAGAGGTGCTTTAGACTATCGAACTGAACAACTTTTACTATGGACCAACGATAAGACCGCCCATTATGTCACCCATTGTAAAGTTTCTATATTTATGTGGTGTACATAATAAAGAGTATTCTATTCTAACTCTCAAATCACGAAAAAAAAAATCGAAAAAAAAAGTTCAATACCTACTTGACCAAAATGTATGAAACGGCTGATTTTTTTTTCGTGATTTCAGAGTTGGTCCCATAGTGAAAGTTTTTCAGTTTGATGGTTTAAAGCACCTCTTAAAATTTGTTAGGTTACTTTTGAAACACCTTACCTATATATTATCTACCTAGTTAAAAATAAGTAAAGTACAATTCTACCCACATTCTTAGCACTGGACTTGAACTAAGCGTTAACATTCCAAATAGCCGAAGTTACAAGTGAAAATGACTTGAGATAAGGTAAATGAGATGTACTTTTTAGAGCTCCTTATGGGAAGTCATTAAAATTAAGGATGTCGTTGCCTTCAAAGTGCAGTGGAATAAAGTGCCCTGTCTAGGGCTAGACAATAATTTGCAAGTAATGTCACGGAAATTAGATAATAAATAAACAAATTGACTAACAAACTAAATAGTCAGCATATTCAAATTACACCTGTCATTCTTTGACAGTTGTATGAAATCGCTATAACACGGCAAATTGATAGAGTGTCAATTTTCTTAACAATTAGGAGTTATTTATGTACGTTGCTTAAGGTTAAGAGACGTTTAAAGATAAAAAAATGAATGGTTGAATAGTCGCTAATTAACTTTAAGCAATGTTTATAAATAAACCCCTTTATGTATGTGACTGTGACTACTTCTGTTATTTTCTTCTTTATTTCGCCAATATCCTACATAATGATCCGCCAACTAAAGCTCTAAATGAGTGCCAAGTGCTGTCCCAAAAGAAAACCCTGCCTTGCTTTCGCTTGGCAACTATTCAGTTTTTCTAAGTAAACCGACACATACTTAGCGGTAGTCACGGTGCATGAAGTAAAAACTTTTGAGGTGGAACTAATACTTAAAACGGTTTGGTGCCTGATGCTTTTTTGTTTTGAAGTTTTCTGTTACTAAGCTTTGAACACATGAGTAGGTACATACGTCAGCACATCAAGCTACTACAATCTGTCAAATTTCTTTAATAGATTTTCAACTTTATCGCTAAATCATAAGGTTCAAAGCTGATGTGCAGTGGCGTCTGTACAATAAATTCAGTCTCGTATGATCATTATCGCCTGTTGATGGTCGAGAAATTCCTCTCTTGTAAACGAGGCTTTATAAGCGCGATAAAATATTTTTAAGAAATATAGTACAGGGAAATATGAAAATAAAATATTAGAAAACTAATTGAAAGAAAAAGTATTTATTGCGACTCGTACAGGAAGATCACACACTAAACTAAACACAGTAAAAAAATAAAAAATCAAGTTATATAAAAAAAGTAACAAAAGAAAAATGAAACAGAAAATCCTATACGACGCCAAAAGGCTCCTATCTCAGCATGATGCTGCGACATTTAAAAAATAAATGTCGCAGCGCTGGTAATTGTTGAGTTTCGACCTTTGTCTGGAGGTACAGTCAACAAAAGAGATAAGTATGCAGGATCGTCGGATATAGTTGAAGTTTTGTAAGAAACCGATGGATGTCGTCGACTGAAGTTTAATTTGATAAATGAGCTGTTTATTTTCTATTAATAAAAATTTTATTCGAGAACATCCATCGGTTTCTTACTAAACTTCAACTATATCCGACAATACTGCATACCTATCTCTTTTGTTGACTGTACCTATCCTAAAATAGGCCTACAACATCTGACTTTTTATCTCCAGAATATCAAAAAATGCTCATATATTTAGCTGGTGCCTTTTTTCTTAACACTAAATTGTGGAAGGTCCCTAAATAAAACCCTTTTTATCTTTTACCCCATTTCCTAATGGCTTAAAGATGTAAACTAAACCACAGATGTTATCTGGGAACCCATAACAAAAAATCCTATCATAAAGTTCAGCAAATCAGATTTTAATGGTGTTGTATAGGTTTGAGTTTATAACACAAACATATTATCTTGTTTTTTTTTATGGTGGCTCACTGACTTTAGGGACAAGAGCAGAAACCCGTGTCACATTTTATCTTTGACCAAATAATTTATTACAAAATAATGTTTTTGTATGTAGTTAGGTACTGTGACGGGGTCATTAATGAGAGGCGTATTTTATAATATACTTAGTATAATTTCTGTCATCTAAATATGAAAATATGATGTAATGTGTTTATCTCATAATATTATGCTTTGTGTATTTAATTTCATTACCAATGCTCTCAAAACGGTGAGGGAAAACATCGTGAGGAAACCGGCATGTCGTAGAACCAAAAATTAGAAGACATGTGACCAACTCGCACTGGGCCAGCGTGGTGGATTGTGGCCTTCTCCCTCTCATGGAGAGCCTGTGTCCCAGCAGTGGGAACATTATGGATCATGCTTTGGAGGTTGTATGGAAACGCAATGCAGGCTAAAGCCTCTACAGTACCTACTGATACAATCACATTAATTAGCTACTATTATTATTTTTACCTATAATTATTTTGCAAGAGATGCTGACCCAGTAAAAGATATATAATTATTTTTCTTTTCATCCTACTAATATTATAGATGTGAAAGGTTGTGAAGATGTTTGGATGTTTGTTAATCAATCACGCAAAAACTAAAAAACGGATTTGGATGAAATTTGGCACACATATAGATTACTAGCTTCTGCCCACGACTTCGTCCGCGTGAAATTTCACCCTCCCTCTTCACCCTCTTAGGGGTGGAATTTCGAAAAACCCTTTCTTAGTTGATACCTACTCTTCACAAAGAACACACCCTCCAAATTTCATGTCTCTAGGACCAGCTGTTTAGACTGTGCGTTGATATATCAGTCAGGACTTTGAATTTTATATATATAGATAACCGGGATTAACACATAGTATACTTTTTATCCCGATATTCCCACGGGATCGACACTTACTCGCGTGAAACCGCGGGGCGCTGCTAGTGTTCTAATAAATGTAAAGAAAATCTTCATCATCGCAGTTTGTTTCGATATTGACCCAGCTAAATAAATAAACATAAAATATCTCGTAAATAACTAGGGCATGAAAGAAAACGCTATGAATGTATCAGTTCCGGATTTTCCGTACAGAAATGGTATGATTATGGAGTCCATAATCAGTGATCTGGAAACCTGTCACTATATCCTAACATTCTTTATGTCAATGTGCTTTGGAGTTTTTGGCTTGAGTTTTTACACCGGGTTTAGGAAATGCGGTGTGATTCTTTATCGGATTTTTTTTTACTATTTTTCTTTGCCATGATTTCCCATTGATACTACAATATGTATCGTAATTGTGACAAAACATTGCATAATGCTTTTTCGTGGAGTAAGTCTTACTGGCCCTGAAAAGAAGACGAACTAGTAGGGGATCGAGGGGGGGATGGAGGGGGGGGGGTCAGGGAATCAGACTGGAATAAATAAAAAAAAGACATGAAAGTTAAATATCTAAAAAATATTTTACTCACAAACCCATTTTTCTTAAAACCATATTAATGTAAAAGTGAAACTAATAAATTTCAATAACGCAGCCATAATTCTATCAAAACATTACCACGAAAAAGAAATATTTTAGCTACCAACAGAATTATCTGAGTCTCGTTACAAATACTCGAACTGTCATATGTTTTTATTAGCGACGGAAAACTTTTTCCGATATTCGCATTACCAAAGTAAAGTAAATCTCGGCAATGAATTACCAATTTTCTTCGTAACGAAGTCGTGACTTTCGCAGTTTTAACCCTTTCAGTGGCTAAGTTCGTTCATTACGCAGCAAGGCTACCAACTTCTCGCCGAGTGTCAAATATTCCGAAGGAGCAAATGGGAATTTGTTTAGTATATTTTGATCAACGCGAAGTATTAAGCGATGGAGGTGGTAATTTTGCTGGTAAAGTCATTTAGTAATTCACTAATATTATGTCATTACTATCATCATCATCATCATCTTCCTGCCCTTATCCCAGTTTACTTGGGGCCGGCGCAACACGTTTTCTTCTTCCATTCTCCCCTGTCAACCGTCACGCTATCATTCACTCCCTTCTCTTTCATATCACTCCGCACACAATCCATCCATCTTTTCTTCGGCCTTCCTCTCCCTCTCCATCCATCACTCTTTTAGTCACATGCATTTCGTCCCTTCTCATCACATGCCCATACCAAGCCAAACGATTATAATATAATAATATTAATACATGGTTCGAAACCAGACAAGAATGTAAATTATTTCATCACCACTGTTTTCAAAACGGATAAGGAAAAAATCGTGGGGAAACCGGCATGTCCTAGAACCAAAAATTCAAAGACATATGACATCTACCAACCCGCACTGGGTCCGCGTGGTGGATTAAGGCCCACTCCCTCTCATTGAGAGGAGGCCTGTGTCCCAACAGTAGGAACATTATAGGTTGATTATGATGATGATGACTATCACTTTAAATTAATTTATAATAAATACTAATAGGTATGACTTTACGCCCAAATGAATTGGGATAAGAGTAGGAGGATGTGGTGTAGGATATAATTGTGTGTCAACTCACAACACAAAATAAAAATATATACCTAACGCACATAAAAGGTCGTCGTGATGGTATTAAAAAAAAAACATTTTATTTGACTCATTTTCAATTTATTTTCAAAGTCAAAGTCAAATCATTTATTTCAATTAGGCACACTAAAGGCACTTTTGAACGTCAAAAATTGTAAAAAAAAAAAAATGTTTTAAAATGATAAATTGCTGCAGTATACATTAATACAATATAGGTACAGTTTGTTTCTGAATAAATGTATATTCCAATCCACATGTACAGCTTTTTAGGCAGATATTTGCTCAGTAAAATTGAACTCGTGAAAAAATTAATGAAAGGGTTTTGCAAAATAAAATGTCAATGTTTTTACCGTCTGAAAATAGTCGTGACATAATATAAAGAAGTGATTTATTGAAAATTGGACTGAAAGAATAATAAAGAATATTGGTAATTTATAAATGCTTTTGCACAGTAGGTTTCATTTATTGAAGCTGCAAAGATGAAATATCTCTCTAGACTAGACCCGAAAACACCATGATAAAAATAACGTTAGAATAGAAGTTTCAAAGATAAAATACCTAGGTAGATGGTAGCCAGCTGCAAGTGAACGGTCCCTTACTACCTCTATGTATTATGATGTATGATTTTGCACATGTTTCAGGGCACCGAGCCTGTTCCTCTCAACTTGGTAATAAGAACAATTTATTCTAATTATTTTCCGCCGCCTCTCTCAACTCATGGAGCGCTTTTATGTGTATTATTTTTGATACACTCTGTATAACACTTTCGTGCCCACGTTCTGGTTTGGAATTTTATACAGCGGGTGAATTTTTGAGATCAAAAAAAAAGAAAAAGTTTTCAAGAAAACCCTCGGCTTGTCCCATGGGAAGAACCAAGGGTTGGCTGAGGGAAAAGACGAAGAAGATTATTTAAATAAATATTTCACTTTAAAACGTAAGCGGCAATATCTTCCTTATAATTAATTATTATTTAATTATTTATTTGATTTACATGGCTTAAGAAACCAATTACATAAATTAAAGTTTATTGTATAATAAGTACCAACATATAAAACATAGACTAATAACAACAATTGAATACTATTGCTAATGCGAGCTTTCTTTGTACTCAAAAATAAACTAAGTCTTTTTAATCAATCGGAAAGCCTATACCCTGACAAAAACTAGGTCCTGCCTTTGCCTGACTTCTGATATCTAAAAAAGGTTTGGTCCAAATTTTTTCAGTACAAAGGTAATTGTAAACACATGTGTCCTAAATGTTTCAGAGTTGATTCCAAGGTTCATTTGAAATGTCGAGAAATAATGTCATGTGAACGTGCAGTGTAAGTAACAAAATGTTTTGAAAGTATTCAGAGATTTTTCCTTCTATGATAAACAAAGCATACATACTCTACATCTATAGTGATCCCCTTACTAATAAACGTTGTATAGCATCTGTATAGTTACACAACGCTTTGTCTTCTTCTTTCGAAAGTCAAATTACTGACGACTGAAAGAGAGAAATCGGTGTGTAACTATTCATCAGATATAATGCGTTTATAACCAAATTTTCAAGTTGCTTTGTCTTCGGGCCTTCCCAAAACGGTGTCCGTATAATTCAGACCACAGTTTTATTAGGTATTAAACGTCCGTTTATAGAGTAACTAGCTTTGGCCTGTCCAAAGCTAGTAACTCTATAAACGGACGTTTCTATTTCCATTAGCTTTTAAAGATTTCATTACATAAAATGAGCACTTAGTTAAACAGCAAGTCTTTACTCTAGTTTCACAACTATCCAACTACTACATAACCATTAACGTTTAACGTTAGCTTGAAAGCTAACCATCAATTCACATCATTGAACAGGCGTTTAATTTTAACAGCCTGTCAAACTACGCGTAGTATTTGTCTCCACATTACACTGGTTCCACTAACGTACGTCTATAGCTCAACGTCACAATACTGCGGTTTGTCCGCATCATAAAATACGCACAGATCTGTATTATTTGCGGTCATCATATATTATAAGCAATTATAGAATTATTAAGCTATAATAATTGTTATTATTGCTTAAATATTATTATTAAAATCTAAATCTTTCTTCTATCTATCTAAATATATAAAACTCAAAGGTGACTGACTGACTGACTGACTGACATAGTGATCTATCAACGCACAGCCCAAACCACTGGAGGGATCAGGCTGAAATTTAGCATGCAGGTAGATGTTATGACGTAGGCATCCTCTAAGAAAGGATTTTGATACATTCCACCCCTAAGAGGATAAAATAGGGGATGAAAGTTTGTATAAATCTTCTTAGATTTTCGACTGATTGAAGTGAAATTAAAGATTGGAGCTACTATGATGAAGACGTCCGCTTAAATAAGATTTTGATAAATTCAACCCCCATGGGGATAAAATAAGGGATGATGGAGGATGTAAATGTATTAGTTTGAATTATCAGTACAGCCGCAAAAATATACCTAATTAATAATAATACTTAACGCGAGCGAAGCCGCGGGCATAAGCTAGTTCGTAAATAAACTGTTGACTGGATGTGAAAATCTTTCCAAACAACATCTGGAAAAATATGTGAATTATGTCTGGACTTTTTCAAATTAAAATCTTTTGTCATCATCTGCTCGCCTTTTTCCCAACTATGTTGGGGTCGGCTTCCAGTCTAACCGGATGCAGTTGAATACCAGTATTTTACATAGAGAAACTGCCTGTCTGACCTCCACAATCCCATACGATACCGCTTGGTGAGACTGGCTGTTAGACTTTCGGGCTAAAAAAGTCAAATAAAATTCAAATATTAATGTTATAGTAATTTCAAATTTAAATCTTTTGTATTAAAGCAAAATTACTTCGAAATATGGTCCACATTTACACATCATATTGTCTGCACGAGAATGTTTCGATAGTTGTTAAACTATTCCAATATTGAAAAACGAAGATTCATATCAGAATCCATATTATTTGATTCGCGTTTGCCGCAGGACCCAATAAGGACTCACACAATCGTTTAACAACAAAAAGCTATTACATGGAACATGCAATTAAATCGGTTTCGAACAAACTATTTACTACTACTATTTAAACTATTTTCTATATAAGAAAATATATTAGAATATGGTTTACTGGCTGCTGCCTGCGACTTTGTTCGCGGGACATTAATACTTTTGATTTTCTTTCTTTTTTCTTAAATAAAAGTAACCTTAGTTACGCCTCATAACATCAGAAGACCAATTCTCGTAATTTAAAACGTTCAAAATCTAGTCGCAAGCTCATCTCAGCGACAATCAATGTCAAAAACTTATCTAAAATGTAGAGAAATTGAGGTATTTTTGACAGATTAAGACAGATCAGACTGCGAACGTTCTTAAAATTACGAGAATTGCCCCTCAGCTATCTGTCAGTGAACGTCCCGTCACACGAAGTCTTATTCACTTCAATTATATTTATTGGTAGTAAGTATCTAGTATTTGTAGTATGTAGTATACCGCTTGAATGGGGCAGATAACCAGAAAAAAATAGTAAAACGAAAGCAATAAGCATAGATATTGATAATATGATTTATATCGCAGGTGTTCAAACTAGTACATAAAAGCTCTTATGCCACTAAGCATATCACACTAATATTGTAAAGGCAAGTTTGTGTGTGTGTGTGTTTATATGTTTGTTACTTCTTCACGCTTAAACGACTGGACCAATTTTGATAAAATTCTGTATGGAGGTAGCTGACACCCTGGATTAACATATAGGCTAATTTTTATCCCGATATTCGGTGTAAAACCGCGGGGCGCAGCTAGTATAATAATAATACAAACCTATTAATGTCCCATCATAAATGAAGATATCCGCAGGAGAACCAAGGTAACTGACATAACCCGAAGAATTGCCAAACTTAAGTGGTAATGATCAGGGCACACTGCTCGCAGAACCGGCAGCACAGATGGCCGATGGGGCCGAAAGGTTCTCGAGCGGCGACCGCGTACCGGCAGACGTAGCGTTGTAAGGCCTCCCACAAGGTGGACCGACGACCTAGTGAAAGCCGCAGGAACCCATTGGATGCGAGAAGCACAAAACCGGTCGAAGTGGAGGTGCTTGGAGGAGGCCTATGTCCAGCAGTGGACGTCTTTCGGTTGAAATGATGATGATAGTTGTTCCACTGCAATGCAAAGGCCTCTTATCATACAGAGAAGGCACAAGCATTAATCACCACGCTTGCTCCAGACGGTTTGGCGATTTCAGACTTATATTAACTACTAGCTTCTCTGCTCGAGAATTCGTCCGCGTGAAACTTCTTGTTCCCCACCCACCCTGTTGTGGCAACGCCCCGCGGTTTCACTCGCATAAGTTTGCCGTGGGAATATCGGGATGAAAACTATGTATATATCCTATGCTTTCCCGGGACTCAAACTATCTCTATAACAAATTCCATCTAAATCGGTTCAGCGGTTTAAGTGTGAAGAGGTAAGAGACAGACAGACACACAGACACACTATCGCATTTATAATATTATAGTATGGATTATAAATATATATTAGTATGGAAGCATGGATTTTCTATTTGTTGGGTCTTAAGATACCTGGTGAGAAATCAGCGTGAAGCCTGAAGCCTTCCTCAAGAATTGTGCTTTTTAAATGCAAAAAGATTTTTTCAAATCCGACTGCTGTTCCAGAGATTACCGGTTTCAAACAAACGAACAAAAAAACAAACTATTCCTTCAGCAAAATATTACTATAGATAAGTCCAGGTTTCCTCACGATGTTTTCCTTTACCGATAACCAAAACTATACATAGATACTTAAATATCTACAAAGATATGCATATTCCCATTGTGGGTTGCATATCAATGATTTCAGCTATGCATTGTTTACCAACAGAAGATTATTTCCTGTGGTTTCGTTCGGAATGGTCGACGCTTTGATTCCGATTCAGTTGAATGCTTTTGTGATTTTGTAAGTCTATTTTCATTCTGCATTCATTGATACATTCGGAGTTTGGAAATCACGATTTGTTTTGAAGTTTTTAGTATCTACTTTGATTGGTATTGGACAACTGTGGTTTATGAAAAATGGGTTTAGTTTTTTCATCTATATTTATACATACAAATAAATAAAATTGAAGTGTTTGTTTGTAATATCAAAATAACTGCTTTTTACTAAATACATATGAAAGTTTATACCTACGGTAATTATAACAAAAAAACAAATTTTAAAATGTTTGTCTCTGTCTGTCTGTTTGTTCCAGCTTATCGCCGAAACGGCTGTGCCAGCTTTGACGGGACTTTTAGTGGCAGATAGCTGATGCGATAAAGAGTACCTTATCACATCAGTAAAAGTTCCGTCATAATCGGGAAAAAGTAACCTAGGTTACTTTTGTCCCGGTAGCGTGTTCCCGTGGGATAATTTCTGACATCCACGCGGGCGAAGCCGCGGGCAGAGGCTAGGTACAGACGCCAGCACATCAAGATACATGTTTTCGAGAAACATGGGTAATGGTATCTCGAAAACCTATATGGAAAAAAAAAATGAGTTTTTCTAGCGGAATTCAATATTGATAGCAAATTGAATAAAATCAAACCGAAACCTAACAAATGATAGATACAATTCCAATTACAATATAAACTGTAACACGTGTACATTTAAATAAAAATGCTGTATTTCAATTCTGAAACTCAATTTAAACCCAACTCTGCATATAAAAGATCGTATTGATTGGGCTATTCTTTTATTAAAAAGGTTGTTTTACACTGTGAACTAACAAACCGACCAAACACCAACCAACCATCAACCTATAAATAATTAAATTAATTTAGGCCTTACCTCTTAAAAATCCGTACAGTTTGTGTCTGTGGCAACGAAACCGGCGGCGAGGAGCGGTCGCCGAGCGGTGTAGTGATCGCTCGATTCATGCGGCAGGAAGCCAAAGCAACCACTACTAACCTTTTTGTTTGTTAGCCGACTCAGTCCCACTGCTGGTCAAAGGTCTCCCCCAAATTCTTCCTGGTATCAGAATCGTGTAGTTTGTGTAGACTGTGTTTAAACAAAACATAATATTTTTCTTTTCATTAAAATACAATAATATTATCGTGCATGGAACGACTGCCTCCCTCTTTGTACAAAAACACTCTAAAGAATAACTAGATTACAATTTTCTAAACAATTCCGTTACATCATCTCTTCTTCTTTTTTGGCCTTGCCTTTTCCCGCTACACGGGGTCGGCTTTCCCAATCATGCGACGCCATTTATTTCGGCCTTGTGCGTCATTTTCCGTAAGTCCCACCTCCGTCATGTACTTTTGGACCTTCGTCATCCGTGTGGTTTGAGTTCTTCCTCTTCCCCTGTTCTTTGTAGCAATGGAAAGGCACTTTCTAACGACAAAGTCATCTGTTACATCATCTGGTTTCGTTAATTTAATTAAAGTAATTTCAACTATATCTATCACCCTTGTTTTGTTCAATGTACTTAAGAGCTAATTTCGTTCACCACAACTCCTAGAATTGTCGAGTAACAACATCCCATTGTTTCTTTCTGACGATAGTTTTGCTCTGTATGTGCCAGCCCATTAACGTTCCATTGGTAGCTATTGTAGTGAAATTCCTTGCTTCAAGATTTGGCCCAGATTCGCTTTTCGGGTCGTAGGCTATTGTACGACATAGATTGTGGACTATTGTTTATAAATTAATATCCGGGTTGCGATGCTAATAACAGTTTGTGGTCGCTATGAATCATTGTTTATCTTATTTGTAACTATCTTCATATTATATAGGACTATAATATATTATTAGTAGTATTCTGTTTTAGATTCACTATATTGAAGGATATTAAACGATTAAGTATTGAATAAATGATCTACTCACCCTAATGAGAAGAAAATTGCACGAAAAAACGAACAATGTCTTGTTTAGTTTTCTCTTTGTTTACGTTAAAAGTTGCTCGAGTCCAACTTTTAACTATGAACACTTAGCTTGCAAATTGCAAAACACTTACAGTACTTACAGCATTCAGGGAACGTTAAGTGATTCCAACGTCAGTACCAAAACATAAAAATATGCAGTTAACTTATTCTTCTATTCATCCATTCCTTCGTACTTTGAATTCATCTGGTGATTAATGAATAATCATCTAAACCAAAATACGGTAGGAAGAGAAACAGTATTTCGTAGCAAGAAATCTGAAACTACGCCGGTTTTTAGTAGCGATGAGCTCGACAATGCTCGACAGTGACAAATTATTTGTCGTAAAGCAGCTCAAGTACCTAAACTGTAAGTGAACAATATGAATCATGTCAAAATAAATAACTTATGAGTATAAATAGTATTAATTTGTATTAGTAGAGATAAACCATTTTAAAAATGAACGCCCCTCCACTGCTTGTTGCATTTACATTTCAAATGTTTGTATAGAAATTTAAGTGGAGGGGCGTGCAGTTTTATAATGGTTTATCTCTACTTACTTTAGTAGCAATTCATTAAGCACCGTGAGATCTAAAAGGGCAGACGTCAGTGGTTAGCACTTTGACCTTGAACTGACCTAGCGTAGTACGGAGTTTCAACATAATAAGAATCTAGCATATACTACCGTACCTAAGATAATATTATAGGGAATATATTTAGTACTAGCTGCGCCCCGCGGTTTCACCCGCATAAGTTTCAATCCCGTGAGAATATAGGGATAAAAATTAGCCTATATGTTAATCCAGGGTGTCAGCTACCTCCATACAAAATTTTATCAAAATTGGTCCAGCCGTTTGAGCGTGAAGAAGTAACAAACATATAAACACACCCTCACACACAAAATTTCGCCTTTATAATATTAGTGTGATTTTAACAACTGAATTATGGACGATGGACGTAAGGAGAACCGTCTCATATGGGGGGAAAGTTGAAAAACTGTCCAGCTATAAGCAGTAAATAATAGTTCAAAAACCCTCCAAAATGACGGATTGAAGTATGCCGAGTTAGAAAATTTTATATTTTTAGTGACTAGAGTAGTTAGTGACAGCCCAGTATACCAAACCTCAACTATTTACATAGTGCAAAATAATTTTGTAAACATAACCTAAAATTACTGTTGTGAGAAATTTACCCTGTTGCTACTGTGGCACCACCCTAACTTAACGTAGTTTGATGGACACTTTCTCACAACAGAGACAGTTCTCCTTACCTCTACTCGCAACCGGCATACGTGTATAACCAGACGAAGCAAAAGGAGTACATGATTGGTAGCAGATGGCGTTCTGTAGTTTCTGCCTACCCCTATGTGAAGAAGGCGTGAGTTTATGCCTGTGTGTAACAACTTCAATGTTAATTATGATGTAAAGTCTATTCAAATTAATATTATTTCAAGTCAAACAAATATCAACTTTATTTTAATAGGAATTAAGTTGATTTCAGAGTGACTAGCACTATTGAAACAGTTATAAAAATGTTTGAAGTTGTAAACTGAACTTTATTGTGTAGGATTTAAAGTTTATAAACCATAAACTCATATATGTTGAAATTTTTGGCAAATAAATCGCGATGTTTGTTTTAATTATTGGTTTCCGTACCGTGTAGCAGAAAATAACATTACGATAACATCATCGGACTAATTCCAACTTCTATTTCTAACCTACCCATGTATTTTATGAAAGGTGCCTATCAACAAAATTAATATCGTAAGCAGTCTATAACATTTTACTCAACTCCATAATGTTGAAGCAATGTGTTTTTGAAATGAAAATTAAATTTAAATCTTATTTCAATTTAAACACTGTTAGGTTCTTGAGCCTAATATTTGGCTTATATTATAAATTGAGTACTTCATTGATTGTTTGTTTCATCACAAGAGTCTATTGTATTTTACTCCTGATAACTTGCTTGAACTATTTACTCGTATTTGTTTAATCAGATAGTTACTACTATTCATTGATTCTTTATGATCTTTGATTTGTCTTCGCCCCGAATAGCAGAATAACTATTAAAACATGGGAAAAATTCACAAATAAATATTTATAAATACAGGAATATACTAAAAACCACTAAGACAAACAATGTAAAAAAGTATTTAACATAATATGTAAAAAACTTTTTACAAAAAAAACAACCGACTTCCAAAAGAAAAACACTACAAAGTGAAAAATAACTTTAATTTCGGAAGTCGGTGTCGTTGGTTCCACATTTTCGTTTTTTTGACACTGACTTCCGAAATTAAAGTTATTAGTCGGTTGTTTTTTTTTGTAAAAAAGTTTTTATTTTTCGCTTTTTAGTTGTACCTACCCCATACAAATTCATATAACACTACTTGCTAGTGACAGGAAGATAAACATCATCAATATAAACTAAGTGGAAAACAAACGTATTGTTGACGCTAATTCCAAAACTACCCAAGCAAAGTTCATAAAATTTATATGGGACCACCTCTGAAGCATACCTTATTCATTAATTAGACTAGATGCTGATAATCCTGGCTGCAGCATCAGGCCAAACTTATGTCAACATTGCATTGAACTTAAAATTTAGTCCTGTTTAAAATGAGCCCAAACACGACTACGGTGCTGTAATTTCAAGGTTTGTACTTTTTCTGATGCTCCTGGCTTCAGCATCAGGTCTCTATGTACTTCGGTGTTCCTCATTAACATTACGTTTATCCACACATCGAGCCCTTTCCAATGAGCCTAAACACGATATATCTGCTGTTAGTTGTCGAGGAGTTAGGTACTCTGCAGACTATCCTGACTGCAGCATCAGGTCATGACTTGATGATCATGAGACCAAATGTGGCAAATGCCCAATCAAATATCAAAACAATTTACTAAAACAGTCCTTGCCTGTTCGAGTAACTTCTTACTGTTAAGGAGTTGTACCTTCCATCATCAGCCCAGCTACCTGAGATGGTGACAACCATACGCAAATACACAAGATACTTCATAAAATATGCGAAAAACCATAAGTAAGCCTATAAAATTTGAGGGTTGCCCTCGATTTCTCTAAGATCCCATCATCAGATCCTAACTTGGTGACAATGGGACCACCTCAGAACTACCTACTTTCGAACAAAAAAAGAATTTTGAAAATCTGTCGACAATTGGCGGAGTATTCGATGAACAAACATACAAAAAAAAAAAAAAAAAAAAACATACAAACAGCCGAACATAGTACCTCCTCCTTTTTGTGAAGTCGGTAAAAATACTGCCGCATCTCATGATACAAAGGTAACAATTTTTACCTTACTAATAATATTCGTCGTTTATTTAGATGATATAAATAGATTTAATAATTGACTTTTTGAAAGTAGTGTCCATATTATATTTTATTATTTCTACTAAATATCTGGTGAAACAAGAATATGGTTAAAATTAAAAATCGACAATTATTACGCCTGTGAACTTTTATCAATAAATTGAATGTAACGTTATATACCTACTTAACGCAATTTTTACCAAAATCTTAAAGCTTTATCTAACTAAAAGTAGGTACTTAAAATACTTAAATTTATGCATCAGTTACATTCATATATATATATTTTTTTAGGATAGAATTTTGATATCTTGGTATTCAGAAATAGCAGCTCCCGCGCGGTTGGTCACAGTATCAGTCAAATATTTTCCAAAATAAAATGAGTCATGATTGTACTGTTTTGATATTAACCATACCACTTATTTCAGATTCTTTGGCTACAAACTCTGGACTATATGGATCTATGTATTTCTAAATATACTCTATGGAACGATGCCCCAATGGATATGAAATTGGTTTCAGGTGCCTTTGATGTGTGCGCTTCTTATGTTATTGCTATATTACAATTTGCCTATTAAAAATATAGTATAATAATATCAATGTAGTGGCCATTATCAATAAATTGACTAGTACCTAGTTCTATATTTTATGCTGTTATTTTAAATTCATTGTCAAAACAATAAATTACAACAGCAACATAAACTTCTAAAGTAGTTTTAAACATAAATCAAACTTCTACCTATAAATTTAGTGTTGATATTCCAAAACTGCCTACTTGTAAGCCTCTGTTTTGAAAATCAAACAATGTAGTCTTCCTTATTATCACGACAAAATAATAATGTAACCTACTAAAGATATTCTTTTTATAATACGATATTCCTCGTGGTTTTCCGTGCCAAAGGGCGAATCAGGAAATGAAGGAAGTCACGTATTCTTAATACCACGCATGCTTGCGTGGAATATTATCTCAGTAGGTACTCTTGAAAAGTGTGACTTTGATAAGCAGATCACGTCAAAAAAAAGAAAACACTCATTATTATTGGTTAATTTACTTTTTAGTTTCAGCGGCTTTGATGCTCAACACAATTTGTAAAAGCTTTTTATGCTAACCATCATGAATCCCCGTCTTTTTTATTAATTTTCCTTTCAGTAAAATTTCAGTGTCCTAAAACTTGTTCATAATTGAAATTATCATTATATAGAACAATAACGTAGACACTTTATAGTCTAATAAAATTTTGGCCAAACGGACAGTTTAACCGAAGCACCGAAGGTGTTTTTACGACGTCGTAATTATTATTGTACTAAGCAATTAATTGTGACGTCAAAATTTTAACACCGGTCCTATAACTAAATTAAACTGTGCCTGAAATAAACAAATACACAATTTAATCTCAGATGGTAACTCCTTAAGCGCGGTTTGAAATAAAGTGGGTGGGCAAAATTAAAAATAACAAACCTACTGGGAAATGAGGCACCTTGAAAGAGGGCTCGTTATCTTCGACGCGGAGGCTTGAAGAAAATAATCAGCGGAAAACAAAGGAAAGCGGTAGGTAAGTGGAATAAATTCCAATCTTTTTTGAATTCAAATAAGATATTGTACGGGGCAGAACTGTGATCTACCTTGGGGACATTTTTTTATTGTTCGCAATATTGGAATTCTATTTTCTTTTAATTTCTGTTTAAAAATGAAATAATAAATGGTCTCAAATTGAAAATAATTTAAGTTTGACCCAATATTCAGTGAGACCCATTCAATAAAGTTGCTGCTAAGAGAGAAATAGCTGATACGTGCACCCCTAAGATAGCTCATTAGTGGTGTCAGAGAGTTCTAATTAAACTTTCTAGCAACGTCCTATTACCCACTGCTCATGCAGTTTCATGATTCTGAATTAACTTTCCGAAGACTCATTTGCAGTCTAAATCTATGTATATCTATAAATTTCCTAGCTACCCAGAACTTAAATTAAAACGTCGACGTTCATTCGAGTTAATAACTTGGAATAACACGTCTCCAACGGCAGCACAAAGACGTGATCAGGATTTTAATCACAAGTCCCTGAGAAAAAGAACAGTTTATAAAAAAAAAACGATCAAGTGCGAGTCGGACTCGTGCTCCGAGGGCTCCGTACAAATTTGTATGTAATTTAGTTTTAATTTTTTTTTTTGTAATGTAACAAAAAAATTACAGATTTCGGATTTTTTTCTTTACTTGTGCTACAAGGCATTGCTTCTTGCCAAATTTCATGATTCTAGGTCAACGAGAAGTAACGGTTTTGATTTCAGAACATATACGCCCGTATCTTTTGATTGCGTTTACTTAGAATTGAGTATTTGATATTAATTTCAACTTGAGAACTCCACGCGTTCCTGAGAAAAAGGGTCTTGACTGACGGACAACGAAGTGATCTTATAAGGGTTCCGTTTTTCCTTTTGAGGTACGGAACCCTAAAAACATTGTTTTTCTACAGCTCGTGTTTGTCGTTAACATAATCTTTCGTGTGTTTTAAGGAATCCATTTCATGGATTTATCTTGTGGAATTGATTAAGGAGCGGTAAGAAGCAAATTTTTAGGTAATTGATAGTAGCGAATCGCAGCAACAAAGAGGGTTCGAAACGGCGATGCGTTTGATTTTAGTTGAATCCAATGACCACCAAAATAAAAGTAGTCTTGCGGTTTACATTAAATATAAAAATAATGCACGACTTGATTGAATTCCCTTTATTATCATTACATATAAAATAGGTTAGTTTACGCTCAAAATTTTGAGAATTATGCGACGAAAAATAGTTTTTTGAGAACTGTTTTACGATTATTAATTTATCAAGATACGTTTTTATTTTTATGAAATGTTTTTTAATAGGTATTTTCTTTGAACATTTGACAATACGCAAATAAAAATCGGCTTGTAATAGGTACCAATACGCCTGTATGACAAAAATCTGAAGGTTTTACTGTGACCTACGTTTGGGCAGCGCCCTAATTTATTTATTTATTTTATTAAAACTTTATGCACAAGTAAAAAACTGTACAAAGGCGGACTTAATGCCTTGGGCATTTTCTACCAGTCTACCTTAGGGTGATGCAGAGACAATACACAGTAGGTGCAATAACAGAGAAAAAAAATATATAAGAAAATATTTATAACTAAGATATAAGAATATATACATAAATACATACATACAACAAAATATAGAAAAAAAAAAGTTATGAGACATAAACAAGAAACCCTACAACAACTTAATTCTGAGACGAATCTGCCAACTTCTTGTGTATATGTTCTCGAGCTTTCACTTTAAACGTGAACTGATTAGTTACCGTCCTAATTAATTAGTAATTTCTCATTGTTTGGTCATTTATGCTATTGGATTTAAAGTAAAAAAATTACTTTCGCAAGGCTTTTAAGGAAATCTAGTAACCTCCTTGCTAATAAACTTTGTATAGCGTCTGTATAGTTATACAACGCTTTGTCTTCTTCTTTCGAAAGTCAAATGACTGACGACTGAAAAAGAGAAATCGGTGTCTAACTCTTCATCTGATATAATAGGTTTATTAGTAAGGGGGTAAGTCTTTGACTGTTCTTTGTATTCATTGTTAATAATTTGAATGCAACCACTTACCTAAGATTTTTATCCACGAGCCTATTCAACCCTTGTAGAAAATGAACTTTAATAAGGAAAAAGAGCAACATTTCTTTGTAACAGAAATTAAAAGAACCTTTACTTCTTTTAAAAGACAAAGAGACTGAAAGAAAACATAGTAGAATCCTCTTTCTCATTAATTTTCCAGAACTGCAACGAGATTCTTTGTTCTAGGTAAGGTTGCAGCTTAGGATTCTGTAAAGCCGCTTCCATACGATGCTAATTTCCCAGGAGGACAACAGTATTTGTCACACTCTATACGTTACTCACGCTTACTTACTTTGCCACGGAGAAAAAATGTTCGAGAGCACTAGGATTCTTTGACTGTACGTACCTAATAGTATAAGGCACCGTTCACGAACTCGGATGGTGCGACTTGCGGCGCGATTCACGTCAAGCGACCCACGCGCGCGTCTTCGTGCCATGATACGACTTGTCAAACCGCCCTCGCCTGTCGCCCCCGCTCTGAAGACGTGACCCTGTACGCTATATAGTACTTGTAGTCACCTGATTCCGTCGCTCGTGGTAATACGCGCCATACCGTCACTCCGTAAGTCATGTCGCGGTGATCACGCTCTAAAGAACTTCTTTAATTCAAATTGAAATAATTTATTTTGTCTTCTCCACAGTCGCTGTCGCAAGACGCGTGTCGCTTGAGCGTGTAGCTCGAGGCCAAGGGGTAACACAAGGCAGTCATAGTTAATGTACTTGCACAAATAATAAAAATGTTCTGTTCTTTTTCCTTTGACTGTTGCAGTAGATTACGGTAGCGCAATCACATGGCAATGACGTTAGAATTGTGAAAAATTACATCAAGCTGCTGCCTCGAAGGCTAACAGTCAATCGAAGAGACCTCCCCCAACTTTACAATCTTTGTAAATTACCCAGCGCACTGGCAGCTGCCGCAGCAAAAGTATTTTGCATTAATATGACTTGAGTTTTAAATTCGAATTTCTTGGCACTGGCGGACGAGAATCAGTCGGAAAATTCGATAACCCATACTTTTGTGGCGTAACTGTGGACTTTGATCTCTATCGTATTCTCTTTTTTGTTTTTATTTTGAGGCCACTGTTTCGTTTTTTCTTACAAACGACAACTTGCATAAACATCTAAACGGACGCCATATATTGTCATGATTCTTCGTGTTTGTCTGTGGATGTTCAGGAACTACGACAAGATATAGGTATGCTGATACCACTTAAATCATCACGCGGTAAACAACATAGTAAAATAATATTATTTGATAACCGCCGAAAATACTTTTGCTATTTCGAAATGACACATTATGTGCAATGAATTTGTTTTTTATTATAGCTGTTCAAGTAAAAGGCGAGAAGGATGAACTATAAATGGCTCTGCTAAGGAGCTAAGGATAAGGATAAACAAATATTAATACTCATAAATAACAGCTAAACAAGTGATAGTACTTGTAAAGCTGATAAAAAGATAGGTTTATTCTTGGAAAATATTTAGCCACTTACATTCCTGCTAATCTATCGGGTTTCGGGTCTGTTTGTTTCTTCTAAACTACTCATCGGATTTTGATGCGGATTTCATCATCATTTAAACATGGTTTTATGTAAATAATACATTAGTAATGGTACCTAAATGTAAGTAGATAAATAAATTAATTAATAGTAACCTAATATTAAAGAAATACCGATGTTTTGACAAGTTGTAAAAAACCGTGCAAAGCGGGGATGGCTCGTATCGTATTCAAATAAAATATTTTTTTTACCTATTGTGGGTGTTTGTGGTCAGGCTTGAAATTTTATACTTGCATAGTCGCGGGAAATAAAAAGTAAAACGTTGTAATTAAGTTTATCGAACCAATACTCACTTTATGTTAAACACAAAAGCGTATTGAAAACAAACGAATGCTTTATGCAGTACAATAAATAAGTGAACATTCATTTATTTCATGCCCACATTTGGTTCTATTAATATCCCCTATATTTGTACTATACGATATTATATCGCACCAAATACAGAATATGATTTTACGTGGTTTTAATTAGCAAGCACAGTGCGCTAACTTGCAGAACGCGGCAAACAGTGACGTTCTATATAACGTTGTAAGTTTCTTGTTTCAACTGCGCTAGTAAAGCTTTTTGTTCAGCGAATTTTTAGAATTATACTGTATATTTCGGTTATAAAAGTATTTTTCATATACTTTCTTGCTGCGCTGGTACGCCCAGACCTAATTCTGCGGATATTTATTTCATAGAAGTTCATTCTCATAAGTTTTTTTTATAGAACAAAAAGTTATGTAGTTTTTATATAGCAACTTAGATGGACACATGAGCAGGATAGCGTTCTTAGTCTTCAAAGGAAGATAAACTATCGGGAACCCCAATAAACACGTACAGATCTTCGCTCATCCGTCCTTCGATCTTCTAAATTTCTGAGATGAATTTGCCATAGCTGAGATTTATTGAAGAGTGAGCCAATTTATGTGAGGATCTGTTCCAAATTTTTCCGTTATAGGTAAGATGGTGAACTTGTGAAATAAATTAACAGCTGATGTTATGACGAAGAATTCATAATTATATAGAGTTTTGTTTACTTAAAGAAAATTATCTGTCTTGGTTTGTTTTATCTCCTGCTGTCTCTTTATTTGTATACTAGTTTCTGCCCGCGACTTCGTCCGCGTGAAATTTCTTCGTGAGCTCCCCCGACCCACCCCGTCGCGTCGCATCGCCTGCTCCCGCTGTTACTTCATTTTTGCTCGTCTCCTAAGGGTCCTAGCGTGATGTTAAGTGTATAGCCTATATAATAAGCCTTCCTCAGGAATTGGGCTATCAAATACAAAAAGATTTTCTCAAATCCAACCGGTGGTATCAGAGCTTTATTATAATTATTATTTTAAAAATGTCTTTGGATGTTTGGAAGGCGTACGAGGGGCCAAAGCCAACTCGCAGAGGCCCCTTAGACATTTTTTATTTTAAATGATGAGGAGTCACCAACCGACGATTATCCCTGTATGCACTATTTACGTGCACCCAAGGACAACCCTATTATTAGAGAAATCGTCTTGTTTTCATTAAGTTTCCATTCGTTTTTATAAGTATTAACTTTTCGCAACATTTTCCTGAGAAGATCAGTGCTATTGCCAAAAAAATCCAAAATCAGAATCCCAGCATCAAACTACAGCGAATTTCTCACATTTTCGAATTCGCTTTCCTGGTTGCAAAGTTTGCATGTTTGCTTTAAATCCATGTAGAATAATTAATAAACACGGCTTCGCTTGCACTGAGAGCGGAAGACTGGGAGGTAGGAGCGTCGAGTTGAAAATTTACGATTTTCACACGAACAAAAAAAAATGCCCTTTTACATTTGGGCCACTCCGGCGGTTTCGGTTTTTGGTGCGTTAGTTTCAATAAAGTCAGTTAGGTAATTTAGTGACGCTTTTTGGCTTTAAGGATTATTATTGGCTCGTTAGTTGACATTAAATACATTAATAATTTAATATATCTTGGTAGTTATACATTACTTAATCAGCCTATAATGTTCCCACTCCTGGGACACAGGCCTCCTCTCGGTGAGAGGGAGTGGGCCGTAATCCTCCACGTGCGGGTTGGTACATCTCACATATCTTCGAAATTTTGGTTCTAACATGCGTTTCCTCAAGATGTTTTTCTTCACCGTTTTGAGAGCAGTGGTGATGAAATTATTTACACAAAGTAAAGCACCTGTCTAAGTTCGAACCTACGATCTACAAGTCCTAAGTCGTGGCCGTTACCACTGGACCACAACTGCTCTATTATTTTTTTAATTGGAAAAAAAAATATTAAAATGTGTACTATAGATACACCTCTTCAAAGGGCTAGCTTTGGTGATTACAGGCGTGATGTATTGTTATGTATGTAATTGGCAAAACGTGGCAGAAATGGTGATGATTAACATAGAAATACTATTAACTTAAGTTGACATTTATTTTGAATGTTTCATTCACAAAGCATAAACCGCTAGAACTCTTTCTTTTCTATTCAAATATTTCGTGCCGAGTTACAGCGCGGTATCCACCATCTCAGTTCTTACATAAAACTGGGTTGCCTGAAACTGAAAAGACAAATTTCAAATAATTTGCATTTAACAAATAGACTAGCTAAAACGCCTATAAACTTACAAAAATATTCAAACACTGCTTACCGGAGCTTTTATAAAAGGAGAATGGCAGCCGAACTATCGGTTTCTACTCTGAAGTCAAATAGCCATAAGTGTGCATACACATGAGCGAAACGCTTCGACGACAGAAGGAACTGCAACCAACGATGCGTCGGCGACTGCCGCCGACAACATGCCGCTCATGTATTTGAGTACGGTGTCGGCGACAGGCCAAGCGTCGCCAGTTGCAGTAGCCTCTGCCGTCGAAACATGTTGCTCGTGTGTATGCACACGAGCAACATGTTCCTTTTTCCTTTTCTGTTTATATGCGTGTACATAAATGGTTAAATAAATAAATGGTAAGGTAAGGTAACATTTTATTTTATTTTTTAAAATTAATTATTAATGTGTCTGTTGTGTCACGAATGTGAGGTTTGTGGAACACTACTTACCGGGCTTTTATAAATTTGTTCTAGCTTTATAAACTAGAAATGAGGTCTGCGGTCCTTGGCATAGTGTATGTGGCGAAGCAATTAATTTGCATAGTTGAAACAGCCACCGCGTCAGGCACAGCCCTGTTGTCTCCACCATTCGTAAGTGCTGTATTGTATAATGTATGACTCCATACCGCTGTGTGTCAATACATTTGGTTAACTGGACATACATTGCCCTGACTTGATACAATGACGTCAGCGATCGGAATCTTGATAGTGATTAGAACAACAGTCCGTCGTGAATCGGAAATAGAAAATTAATTGAATAAATCGTTACACACATAATTTTAATTAATGTATACAAAATATTGTAAAACATTTTAAAAGAGTAATTGTGGAGTTTCTTGCCCATGCTTCTACGTACAAAACATTCAATTTTCTTGTAAAAAACGTTCAAAAGTGCTTTATAATGCCTCACTTGAAATCAATTATTTTTCTTTGACGTTACAAAACACCAAGAAACATAACCAGTCGTTTTCCTTTTAAAAACCTCTCATTGCAAACACTTGAATGAAGAAGTTATTAACAGACCTGAAGTTGCTCAGCGAACAAAGCCCAAGATATTGGATAAAAGCGTTCTGAACTAGTTAGGGTACAACATTACCCCAAGCTTCTCTTGTAGCTAATTGCACTTTTTTCTTACAGCATATAATGAATTTAATAAGCGCTGAAGCAGAGAGTTAACTTCTTAGTTGGCCGCAGCAAACTGCTGTATGGATTAAACAGCTTTTAAAAGTTATTTAACCCGGATTAACTTCAATATTCCAGAAGGATTTGTGGCCCGCCTCTTATATAAAAACGTAATTTTCTAGAAAACATGGACTAACGTAATAGGAGTTTATGAATTATTATTTGCTACTATATGCCCGGTTGCTGTACTACCCTTGTAGAAAACTGTTATTCTATTTCGAATTAGTTATACAATTTCATTGTTTGACTTTGTAAACCGTATTATTTTATTGAGTTGGAGAAAGTTGTAACGTAGTTCCCGAGTGATAAAGTTTTGAAACAATTGTTTTGAATTTTTGACCGTCTATTACTGCTACTGGTAGCCTGCATTATCCTACTCCTGGGCAAAGGCCTCTCCCCATGACTTCCAGCTCTTTCGATCCAGGGCTAAAGTTGACCACTGGTCGTCTGTTTTCTCCAGCTCGTCGCACCATCTTCTACGGGGTCTGCCGCGACGTCTTCTAGCTGTGTTAGGGCTGGTTATTTTGGCCCTCAGCTCATTACGGCATATATTTATATGGCACACGTGATCAGCTCAGTCCTACTTCAGCTTAGCGGCTTTTTGAGCAACATCAGAAATCTGTGTTTTGACGCCTAGAACACTGCGCTCTATTGCACGTTGTCAAACCTTGAGTTTGAACTTTTGAATGTTTGTCAAAGACCATGACTGGAATCCATTAGGTCAAAATGGGCAAGATGCACATGTCCATAACTCCTCGCTTGAGTGTCAAAGACAGGTTTCCTTTCATAAGCTCTTTCATGGACCAGTAAGTGATGCTCTACATCGAACATAATCCAAATATCTGTAATGTCATGAAAACCGGTGTGATTTCCACAATAGATGGCTGTTGTCAAATGTGACAAATATGATAAATGGGCTGGCTTTTACCTTGGCCAAAGGCTAAGCATTGCCATACAACGTGGCAATGCCGCCAGTCTCTTGGTAACATTACCAGTCGACAGCGATGCGGATGAATTTTTCGACGCTATATTTTAGTTTCTGTATAGTTTTAGTTAAGTTAGGATTTAATTTTGTTATTTTTAGTATTAGATATACATAGATATTATATTTGTATAGCCTATATTATGAAAATAAATATGATAAATTGAAAATACGTGAAAATTAGAGGTAATTTTGCGAATTTTTTTTTATAAAGTAAAGGACATTGCAAGAAATTGCCTATGAATCAACACGCATCAAACATTTACTATAATTACTAGTTCTTTTAATAATATACATTACAAATATTTCAATAGAACGGACACTTTTTAATTTCGAAAACATTTTAAAAAGTATTCACTTCCGTCCTTAGCTTCCGTCATAATCCTCGGTGATATTTCTGTTATTTTTTGGTTCAATTTGAGGTTTTTAATAGGCAAAGGTAATTAGCACATACAGCCAAGTATTTGTAACAGCACTCTTAATAAGAGTTTGACACAGACAAGCGTCAGTATTCTCAACACTTGATATACGATAATGATTTTTAGTTACAAACAGTCCGCTATGATGTCGCGGAACCATAATACGGCTTATCAAAAAACTCGATTGAAAGCGCTATTTGAATCGAGCAATAATATCGTCACTGACAGTTGATGAATTGACAGATGACAACATTTGACATTTGGTAGTAATGTCACTTGGCGCGCGCATTCTGTATCTTATAGCAGCAGAACTGTTTTCGCAAACAGTAGTTCAGAGTATTATGACTGACCTAGCAGTGTGGCAATAAAACGTTACCTACAATTTATAATCAAATGTAAGTACGTACTTACATTCAGTATTATATGCTAAGTTACTGCTACATATCGAATGTTTTTATTGACGTAATTATAACCTCAAAATCCGAAAGTGTTTTGATTTTTTCAGAATTCTCAAAAGTGTCCGTTGTTTTAATTTAGGTTCAATCGAATATATACATTATCTAAAACCCAAAAAGTAAATACACTTCCCTGTTGGATCTTAGGCGAGCTATGTAAGGACGAAGAGCATTCTCCTTTTAATATTTTGTGTTTCTGTTCCACAAAAAGTTTATAAATATCATTTAGCTAGTATCTACTCATATTATTTTTATTTTATACCTAAATCTTATCAATATCATGAAAAATAAATTGAAGATAGGCAATTTTGGTTACCTACTACCCGCTCTTAAAAGATTCAGGCGTAAAAAACGACCAAGCAGATGTGTGGCTCCAGTAACCGATAACTTGGGCATTTTATAAGAGCCCTCTTACTGAGCGCGCATCTTTTTTTTTATAAATGGCATCTCGCAGTAATGGAACGGAGTATTCTGGGTATCAAACTAACAGACCGGGTTAGGATTACGACCATCCGTTTCAAAACTGCCACGCTAAAACGGAACTCGGCTGGACACATCTGCCGCATGTCAGATGAACAATGGGCCAAACTTATGATCCAATGGGTCCCTCTTAATGGCAAGCGACATCGTGGCAGGCCCGGAGATGGCGGGATGAGCTGGACTCCTTCAACAAGAACGGGTCCTTAGCAGCTTTGAACAGAGATAAGTGGAAAGAGAGTAGGGAGGCCTTTGCCCTGCAGTGGGACATCACAGGCTAATAATAATAAATATCGCAGTTCAACCTATGAGGTTATCGTCTGCTTAACCGGGCTTGCCTGTGGATGCCTTAATAAATTAAGGCCTCCAGCAAGGGCGAGTGCGCATCGCCGGCGCAGTGAAATATATAGTACTTTTACTTTATTTATTAAAAAAAATTAAAATATCAATATTTTATTTTTATTGATATTGTTTAAGCAAAGGAAATCATTCATCTACGCGCATTTTTGTAATACTCCTCTTAAATCACAATATAAGGTACTTGCGGTAAATAAGGGCCAGCGGCTATTAAGGACCATCAGAGAAATAACACACATTCAATAGATTTATAGGTTGGATCTCTCGCATACATAAAAAGGACCAATAGGATTGCTATCTCACGCGCGCGTGTTGACGTGCGCGCCACCATTTTGTCAGTAGCCCCGAGTAACTCACTGGCGACGGTCGATGTCACAGTTTTATAAAAAAATGCCGATGCAAGAACATTCACTAGAAAGAAAATAGCGTATTTTATAATAAGTGAACACCTAATTACTGTAAAGTGGACATTAGAGCTGTCGAATCAAGGTAAGCTCTTTTATTTTATTGATATTTGCTAACTTTCAAATCAAGTTTTGTAAAAAGTGACGCCATTGCTAATAAGGGCCACCTGGAAGGAAGTGAATAAGGGCCGGCCCTTATTGGCCTGTCTAATTATTTTATTTTAGTGTTTTATTTTCTTTTCATGCAGATAATACGTGGTACTGCTACGCATGTCATACGGAAAGGATCCAAGATATGCGACAATGTCAAGTTTGTCAGAAATGGTACCACGAACAATGTGTTGGCCTAACGAAAGACGATATCAATTTTGTTTGCCCCGAATGCAATTAAATGATAGCTTTAGTTTGCAGGCCAAAACCGAGGTTAAAATTAAGGATCTCATTTGATCATAGTTAATTACCTATGTTAATAATTAATAATGATAATACTGCGAATCCACCGACCATTGATATATGTTGATCTCATCATTTTATTTAGATTTTTCGTACTTGTTACTATTTCAATATTTTAATAAGGGCCAGGGCATTGGCCGGGCAAAAAATAAGCATTTATTTTTTAATTTTTGTTAAACCTATATTTTTGGTTAAGAGGTTTTTATCTAAAAATAGTATAAATTTGTTGATTTTACTTAAATAACATCTTTTTGTTACAAAATAATTATTCTTTGAGTTTTATAAGGACCGCTTTATGTTTTTTTTATATGATTAATGGTAAACTGTTAAATATTTTGTGTGAAAATATTAATTATATTGAGTTATATAGGAAAACAATTTATTTTATGTTTAATCAGCTTAGTTTCTTTTAATTTTGTCTCGGACCTTAATAGACTACCTGAGTTTATTAAGGTCCTTAGTAAAGGATTTTCTTAAGTTTATTTTTGTTCACAAAATGTTTAAAACCTAGCCATATAGGCATTTTTTTTAGATCTCAAATAAATAATGTTCAATAATATTCTTGATTTTTATTTCAAACTCACCTATTTTATTCAATATTTAAGTTTTAATTATGCCGGCCCTTATTTACCGCAGGTACACTATGTAGGTAGGTACTTACATACTTGGTAGGGATTGCCTACAAAAACATACTATGTAATTGCTTTTAAACAGCTGCTGTGCACGAACTGTTGTCTGAGTGTATTTCATATTTGTTAATACAAACATCCAGAATTAAAAGTAGTTTAGGTCCTTTTCCAAGTCCCAGGCTACATATCTATGGTTTGGATGTGAAAAGATAACAGTTGGAAAGATACACTGACAGAGTTAGTTTTGCATTTATAATATTACCTATAACTTAGTATGGATAAGTCAAATTCAAGCGTGAAATTTTAACAGCGTCATCTATTAGAATTTATTGGTAACATTGCTAGTATACTGAACCAACCAATAGATTCACTCAATCATTTTGTAATTGCAAACAGATCAAGCTATAGACGTTGAATATTGCTTCAGCATCAATCAAGTGTGATGGGTCAATAGACTACGGTTACTGACATTACCTATTGGTTTAGGATATTGTGGCGAACCATTGTATTAGTGCAACTATCAGATCCCTGTTACTTAGGAGTTAGGTTACTCCCTAAAGACGTCATAATCTGTTCCAAAAGTGTAAACCAACCCTGCTCAGGTTAAATTCTTACGCAAACTAAAGGGAAAATTAATTACACATTCATCTGTATTTAGAAAATGTTAACTTTATTACCACTCTTTCCAAGATTTTTTTTTTCCGTTAGTCTATATTGCCCCACTGTTGGCCAAAGGCCTACCCCATATTCTTCCACCTTTCCTTGTGGTGTGCCTTCTCCGTCTAATCAACAATTATTGTTTGATTATTTAAAAATCGTCGACGACAATTGAGGTTATAAAATTAACCTAAATTGTTGTCAAACGAAAAACATACACTAAAAAAAGACAGGGGGGCGCTGTTAGTAAACATTTGTGCAATTGTTTTGTTAAATGTATTGAAAAAACAAGATGGCGTAGTTCGTTCCGATTTTCGTCACGCGCCAAAAGATGCTCTGCTGAGTGTAGGTCTCCTCCCTTTGGTGCCATGCTTCCCTGGCCTGTGCGAGTCTCATCCAGGTCTTCCCCGCGATCTTCTGTAAGTCGTCCACACACGACGACTAGAGACGTCTAGCAAAGGTATTGCTAGACGTCACTAGTCTAATGAAATATTATTATACTATTAAATTCTCTCTCATAATATGAGAGCGAATTTAATAGTAATAATAATAGTTTATTTATTTGTCAGAATATGAATTACGAGATAAACAAACCTTGTAATGGCTATAAATCTGTACGTCACAATCAGTTTTCAATTAAATTGCTGATGAAAAAAAAATCGCTCAGATATTTTACTGTCCGCCATATTCGGAAAAGTAAAACTGTATTTTGAAATGAGCAATACGAAAAGCAATAAATAAATCATTGATTGCTTGGTTTTTATTAAAAAGACTAAATTGCATTGATTTCGAAATTTTAATCAGCGAATTGTAAGTTAAAATTGATTTACTGGATGTGGTATTTACCTATCTACAAATATATATACTAGGTTCTTCGTTGCGTGAAATTTCATGTTCCCCCGACCCACCCCGTAACATCGCATCGTCTGCCCGCGCTATTACCTACTTCTCAAGAATTGGGCTATCAAATGTAAAAAGATTTTCCCAAACCGACTGGTAGCTCCAGAGATGAGCACCTTCAAACCAACAAACAAACTCTTTAGCTTATTATTTCCTTTATTGAAATAAATACATATAAATTATTTAAATAAAGGAAATAATAAGCTAATAGTTTGTTTGTTGGTTTGAAGGCGCTCAAACCAATAAACAAACTTTAGCTTTATTATTAGTATAATATAGATTTGTATATATTTGTTTCACTGTCTATCGATATCAAAATATTTTTGTGACGTAAAACTTTTTACCTGCTAAGGGTGTTCGTTCCGCCAACAAAACATTTTTGCCGCATGATTGTGGTGAATCGGTTAATATTATGAATACTACGTATCTAGTTCACGTACCCGAATAAATCAAGCTGGGTTTGTAAACCGAATTTGATCAAAGGTTTCAGACAATTGTATAGTTAGGGAGCAGATTAAATAGGTATTCTTAAAATGTAGCTGATAATTTAATACCTAATGTTACAGCAGCATAATCAGCATATACTGTGTTCCCACTGCCTTTTACTCTAAATATGTCTTTATAAACAGATTTTATACATATTTAGGCCCATTTCTATACAATAAATTAAACAGGAAATTAAGTATCAACAAATTAAATAATTACGACTGTAAAAAGATTATTCTGCAATTTTTACTTAGCATATCATACAGTGAGACAGAAGATTTACTCGTTGTCTATAAATAAAACAAGTTGATCTTATAAGTTAATATTAGTTTTTAATTAGTCTTTCCCGGTCTTAATTATATTTTGAAATTCTAAGCACCTTTCTAGCCTGAAATCGCAGGTTCTACCTAGTTCAGGCAAATGAGCAACTGTGTCCAGAATAATTTTTAAGTTATGTTATTGTAAATCTGCTCCATTTTTATAAATAAACGATATAATTATTATTATTTATTACTGCTGAGACACAGGCAGAGAGGAGCTCGTTGAGTATGCCATAATCCACCACGCGGGCCCAGTACGGGTTGGCGAAAGTAACATGTCTTCGAATTTTTGGTCCTAGGACATGCCGGTTTCCTCACGATGTTTTTCTTCACCGTTTTGAGAGCAGTAATATTTATAGTATTGAAAAGTTCAAATTATTTGACATTGTATTTATGTTATCATTTTACCAATAACTTTATTTGCACTTAGATTGCAATTAAAGGTTTCACGGACAAACGATATCTATAATATAAAAGGAGAACTGACTGACTGACATATCAACGTACAGCCGAAACTACTGGGGCTAGGAATGTGAAATTTTGCACACGGCTTCCTATTATAATGTAGGGGAGCACTAAGAAGGGGTTTTTGGAAATTTAACCTTTAAGGGGGTGAAAAGGGGGAGGGTGAAATTTCACGCGGACGAAGTCGCGGGTATAAGCTAGTCGTGAATAAAATCAGAACACGTAATACTCTTTTAGTCTGTGTGAAATGTAGCAAATGTCATGAAATGGCTACTGTGACCTACATAGGAGATTGACAGGGCAATCAAAATGACATTCGCGTTCGCGGAAATTGTCAAAACGGCAACAATAAATGAAAAGAAATAATAAATATCTGGTGTTGCGATGTCGTCAGGGTTCGCAAACAGATTGTTACTGGGCCTTTCTGTTTGGGACATACTTTATAGCCCGATATATTTTCTTTAATAATTAAACTTTGGAAGCAAATTTTGTTAACTTGTTCAGCCCACCGCCCCAAGGGCTCTGACGAAATTTTCGAAATTTGTTGTACTCAGGGGAGGTAACATACAAATTGCTCGACTTCAGTGAAGACGGCCACGTTTTAGTCTGTAAAGTTGTTGCATTGGTCGTTGTGGGAATAACATTGAATGGATTATTGTTTGGAAAATTTTTCTGACTATAAGTAAGTACTCCTTTTAATTTTGCCTTACAGGTACAACGAGAACTTATTAGATAGCCCGCGACATTATTTTGTTTAGTTTTTTTGCAATTATACAAATATGAAACGCGGCCATAACAAATATTTATTTATAGAAATATAATCGTAAAAATTATCAGTACAACTCTCTTAGTTGACTATTTGACTATTTCATAAAATCATCTCAAAGAGTTTCATTCTAACTCAAGGAGTTGTATTGCTGTTTCTAATTTGATTTAGTTTTATTTGTTACGGTCGTGAATCATATTTTAATCAACAAATAACCTGACAGTGACCTGCAAATTGCAAAAAACGTAAAAAATTTAATTTTGCGGGCTACCTTTAAGTAAAATTGAAACTTATTTATACCGTCAGATACTTATGATTTCAATAAATCCACCTGCATAAAGTTTACTAACATTAAGCGCATTAGACCAACCCCATACCTAATGAATAAAGCGAAACACAAATAATAAAAAATAACGAGTTTAGTTTCACAAATACAGAACACATTAATTCACGAAGCTTTAATTACGAAACTCATAATTATCACTGGGTCTTTCACATAAGCCTTCATTTGATTCTTTAAACACAATAAACCCTTTTACCTATAAAAATAAATGGCACTTAACGTAGGTCTCACGTCCTGATCTTGACCTTTCCAAATACTTACATTAAAATCTGTTCGGCTGTAAAATTTAAAAGCTATAGAATAATTTAACCGTAAATCAACAAATTGAACAGTGAAAGAAATGATTTCACATTTTCTTTGTTTTAAATTTTCTTCTGGTTTTAATAAAAAAAAAAAAACTTTGTCAACTCTTGAAATTCTAGTCTCTTAGTTTTTACGCAATCTATATCTATCTCTACTAATAATAAAGCCGAAGAGTCTGTTTGAACACGCTAATCTCCGGAACTACCAGTCGGATTTGTAAATATATGTTTGAATTTGATAGCCTAATTCTTGAAGAAGGCTATAGGTCGGATATTTAACTACTTACCATCACGCTATGATACTAAGGAGCCCAGCCACAAGAAAAAAAGTCAGAAAGAACGCTAAGCGAAAACGAGGAAACAACGCGAGCGAGCTACGCGATGCGACACAGTGGGTCGGGGTCTGAAATTTCACGCCGACAAAGTCGTGGGCCGAAGTTAGTTATTCTTATATAAGAAGACGTTAAGAGACTAACTCAATGTGTACGCAAGCAAAATATTTATAACACACAAGAGACATAACAACTATTTGTCCACTTTCTCTCAAATTGCCATCCAAGTTTGCCCTTCAAACAAACTTTAGATATTAATCCACGATATTGTTTAAAAAAAACTGGTTTCTAACAACATTAGCTAGCGAAACCCTCTGATACCGACGCACATATTTCACTGAAAATATTTAGATCTTCATGCTCCATGAATGTCAAATGAAGTAAAGTTTTGGGCGTGAGATGAAAGAAAGTTCTTTGAGACGTGATAAAGTAGAAAATTGTCCACTGAATATATTTAGAGATTCGAGTTTATTTACACATAGTAAATATTTGCTGTGTCATGTTTGATATGGGGTATTCCGCTTACATTTATGTATGATCATGTGGATATCGAAGAAATTTTAACAATCTTGCAATAAACCTGATACAAAAAAGTCTTGGCATTTTTATTTTAAGTCTTTGATAAATCTGTTGCTTTTGTAATAGTAGCTGTCGTTAAAATCGACAAAATATTGTTCAATATTGTTACGGACGTAATAATTGTCGAAGCAATAACAGCGCAACAATTAAGAATAAATAAAACGTCACCTACAAATAAATTATGCTCTCAACATTGCCATTACTTCCCGTTACAAAAGAAGACAAGGATCTTTAAAATATAATACCGTTGACATCTGATTTGAATATTCACGCCGCGTCGTCATCCCCAATTTATTCGGGTGGAATCGACAAAATTTAATTACTTTGTCGTCCCTTTTAACTTTGATTATTATCTTTCTGTCGGTGGTATTGTAAAGGATGATTTCCACTAAACGGGTCGCACCGCATCGGATCGGAAAGGATACGAACGGATGCGGTGACAACCGATTGCGTCCGACAGCATGTCGACACATACGATCGGCTCCGTACCGTCGCTTGCGAACGTATGCGTTTCTACGCCTAGTCAAATACTTTAATTCCTACCGTGTTGACGTGTTCTAATTTTTGAAAATGTTTAAGTAGTATTGTAGGCTATTGCATTAGAAGAAGAAGAAAATAATCATAAAACACAGAAGGAGAAAAGAAAAATTTGGACGACAGCCGAAAGGATTCGATCGGATACGACGACAGGTGAACGGAGCCGTACGCGCGTCGCAGCAAACTTTCGGCTACGATCGCGTGTCGCGGAAGACGCCCGCGGTCAAGCTACTCTGCATGGCTTGTTAATATAGACTTTAAAATATACTGTGTACCTACACAATTTAATATTGTTTAAAGATTTTAAAATCCGTTCCGATCCGATGCGATGCGAGCCATTTGGTGGAAATCAACCTTAAAACGTCTAAAGTCTAAATGGTTACTATGCCTCCATTTATAAAAATCGCTTTCGTGACATGACTGAAGAATACAATCATTTTCGTCAGGGTGGGTACCTAATTTATATTTCTCACGTATTAAGTACTTCTTAGTAATTTAATAGTCTAGTTTTGACAAAAGAGACTAAGAATATTACGTGACGGCGAGATTTTTTTCGACTCATTTTGTAAATCTTCCTATAGGTACATGTATTTCGTACAATTCTTAGTAGGTATACGACTTGATAATATTTGATTCAAATTATTCTGAGAACCAGCGTTTTTGAACATCAATATTAAAAATGTACTAAGTACCTACTGAACATTATTTAATACAAATAATCTTGTTAAATTCTCTTAAGAGCGTTTACGACGTACGGCATTTCATACAAATTTCAAGCCCTTGTTTTACGAAATGAATGAACCGATTTTAATGAAACTCCGTATGCATAAGCAGGATACAAAGGTCTAAAAAGTTAGTAAAGAACATTTTCGAAATGTCTCATTTAAAAAAAGATAACTGGAAATCAAAATTCATTAAAATCGGGTTATTCATTTCGAAAAACAAGTGCTTAAAAGTTTGTATGAAATGCCGTACGTCGTAAACGCTCTTAAGAGAATAATATATATCAGAGTAAAAAGTCATCATCACATTAGTCAAAATGTTGGATTCGTACGGAATTGACTCATGAAAGGTCTTTCAATGCTCTTACCCTTGTTATGAAGGTTCTAATAATACATAAGATGATTATTTCTCGATACCTTCCAAGTGCCTACTTTGTCAAAATTATACTCTGTTCTCCATAGCCTCTTACAAAGAGTTACTCATAAGAGTTCTTGCCATGCCAATTATTGGAAACCGAGACAACCCCTACAATTATTATCCTTATTCCTTCGACCGCCAAGTAAATAGGGAAAATACTTCCATTGTCTTATAATGGAAAGGGCGAGGAAAAAGTTGATTTATCACTCATGATTCATGATGATATTATTTATTAGGGTCAAATAAAGTAAACATTCGTTTCAAAGCAACATTAAAACTAGGCCTCTAAAATTTTCCATCATGTTGAGTGCAACATGATGGAAAATTTACGTAAACACCACATTTTGATAGACAAACCAGCTACGAGTAACAACATTATAAACCATGAGAAATATAATAATTCTAAATAATTTCTTTTATTTCTTAATTAATATAATATATATTGCTTTGATATTAAATAATTATGTAAAATTTGCACGCCGACATTAATGGCAGAATAAGAGATTCATATACCTTATCTTTAAGATCTCTCTGTACCTACCTTATTTATGCAAATAAATGATTTTGATTTGATTTTGAATGATTTAAAAGTTAAAGCTTCTGCCGCGACTTCTTGTTTTAATGTAAAATATATCCTATAACACACACGCCAAACTGTAATTTTCGAAATGGGATCATTAGTTCATAAAAACTCACAAGATTTACCTCTTTATAATATTTGATTTAGATTATGTACTCCGTTCCCAAAACCTTTAACAGAAAGTCTCATTTTAAGCACAAAATCAGGTCCAACAAAATATTTTATCCCAGTAAAACATTACCTACATTCCGTAAATCTCCATATAAAAAACTAGCTATCTGTTACAAGCCCGTATGTTCCGCGATGAGAGTTCCACCCATTACTTTTTACTGACCCTTTTAACTTCACTTCACATTTCAAGACATGAGATCCTGCTACAGAAAGAACTACCGACCGCCATAACTCACGTCAGCCACTGGGATCCAGCTTTTATTACACACCTTATCTAAGGTACGTTTGAAGACTGAATTTCGTTGTAAACGATCCAATATTTCCTACGTTCGTGTTAAAATTCTCACTCGGTACTGTAAACCGGAGATGGATTAAGTTGTCTGCATAAACAACGATGTAGGACGATGTTGGTAGAACTGAAACTTTGTAAGGTAGTTTAATAGATTCGGCAGGGTTTTTTAAAAGGATTGCTCGCTCTGCTGTGTTTACTATAATAACATTATTTGGAATGAAATTATTCTGCTTTGTGCCAGACTTTATTTAAGGGCCCATTCACATGTACGGCAACCACACCACGTCGTAGCGACAATATGTGGGCAAGCAGTGGTTAAATGTGAATAGTGTCGCTGCAACTTCTTGCTGTTGCGTTGTGGTTGCGTTGTCGCTAGGAAGTTGTGATGTGGTTACGTTGTGGCTAGTGTTTGTAGACCGACAGATTGCCGGCCGCTAGTGCTTGGTCTCGCTGGTGGGTGCGTTGTAGCTGCGACGTGGCCTTGATGTGGTCGGTACGCCCACATGGTTTATTTTGACGGTCAAATGTGGTCCGTGTGAACTATTCATTTTCCTACAAATTAGCCCCCTTCCACGTGTTATTATTACCGGTTTGGTGTGATTGTGATACGTGTGATCAGGCCTTTAGTCTAACAAAAATATTGATATAAGTAAATGTTATCCAAATATGATGCCAAAATCTATCACCACTACCAAAAATCTCTGGGAAAAAACTTTTTTACAAAAAAAACAACCGACTTCCTAAAAAAAACACTACAAAGTGAAAAATAACTTTAATTTCGGAAGTCGGTGTCGTTGGTTCCAAATTTTCGTTTTTTTGACACCGACTTCCGAAATTAAAGTTATTTTTCACTTTGTAGTGTTTTTTTTAGGAAGTCGGTTGTTTTTTTTGTAAAAAAGTTTTTATTTTTCGCTTTTTAGTTGTACCTACCCCATAATACAAATTCATATACCTAACACTACTTGCTATGTGAATATTAGTGACAGGAAGATAAACATCATTAATTTAAACTAAGTGGAAAACAAACGTATTGTTGAAGCTAATTCCAAAACTACCCAAGCAAAGTTCATACAATTTATATGGGACCACCTCTGAAGCATACCTTATTCATTAATTAGACTAGATGCTGATAATCCTGGCTGCAGCATCAGGCCAAACTTATGTCAACATTGCATTGAACTTAAAATTTAGTCCTGTTTAAAATGAGCCCAAACACGACTACGGTGCTGTAATTTCAAGGTTTGTACTTTTTCTGATGCTCCTGGCTTTAGCATCAGGTCTCGGTGTTCCTCATTAACAGTACGTTTATCCACACATCGAGCCCTTTTCAATGAGCCTAAACACGATATATCTGCTGTTAGTTGTCGAGGAGTTAGGTACTCTGCAGACTATCCTGACTGCAGCATCAGGTCATGACTTGATGATCATGAGACCAAATGTGGCAAATGCCCTATCAAACATCAAAACAATTTACTAAAACAGTCCTTGCCTGTTCGAGTAACTTCTTACTGTTAAGGAGTTGTACCTTCCATCATCAGCCCAGCTACCTGAGATGGTGACAACCATACGCAAATACACAAGATACTTCATAAAATATGCGAAAAACAATAAGTGAGCCTATAAAATTTGAGGGTTGCCCTCGATTTCTCTAAGATCCCATCATCAGATCCTAACTTGGTGACAATGGGACCACCTCAGAACTATTTACTTTCGAACAAAAAAAGAATTTTGAAAATCCGTCGACAACTGGCGGAGTATTCGAACATACAAACAGCCGAACATAGTACCTCCTCCTTTTTGTGAAGTCGGTAAAAATGAGGACTTACCTATTTGTTTAAAATTTTCATTTATCAACTGCAATACCATTCTTATCTAACCCACCCGTCGCGTCCGTCTCATTTATTTATCAGTATTTTATGTTTTATTTTGCAATGTTATTTATTTAATTTAAGAATGCATACACACGTCACGTTGCAGTATAAAACTAATTTACATCCGCCACCCCACACATCAGGTCCAGTTGAAAACCAACCTCAGGCACTAGTAGTCTAACATTTTTGCCAAACTGGGCCTTTTTGCGTAGCCGTGAGGCACACTTTCTTGCTAATTTCTTACATCAGACTTTCATTTTATTTGTTTTTATCTGAGGGGCAATTCTCGTAATTATGAGAACATTCACAGTCTGATCTCAGTCTCAATTTGTCAAAAATACCTCTTATTTCCCTACATTTTTGACGTCTTTGACATTGATTGTCGCTGGGATCACACAACAATTTCATAATTGCGACTAGATTATGAACGTTTTTTAATTACGAGAATGTCTGCATGCCTTCAGATGTATTGTATGTTTTTTAGTCTCATCATCTGCCTAGCCTTTTCCCAACTATGTTGAGGTCGGCTCCCACCCAATTCTACAACCCAGTTACTGGGTAGTCTGAACTTTCGGGATACCGACGACCCATAACGACCGTCAAAGATGCACGAATGACAGCGTGTTTTTCGAGGCACGGAGTGGCTTTGTTACGTGAAGATGGTCACCCATCCACGGACCAACGGTGCGGCTGTTATTACTTAGACGCAACCCCACACTTTCTTTTAGTCTGTGCTAAATAAATGTATTTTCTTTCTTTTCTTTCTTTCCATCAAAAGAATCAGGAAACATTCACTCCCACCATACAAATATTATTCATTTTATTAAGCCTTTATATTTACAAATCTCGAGGTTTGTGAATAAAAATAAATGAGAATAAGTGTAGATAGGTAGCCATAAAAAGTTACATATGAACATAAAAACGAGTAACAGTAGCCCATAAACAATTTTATGTAGATTGTTGGGCCCTTAGGGAGATATCGAGTATACCAACTAATACCATTCTAAGAAGAAAAAAAAGTATTACATTTGGGAAATCCGTCTCCAGTGTATTGTGTTAGCAGCATTTGTCTATTTTTCTTCGGGTATTTTTACGAATAATCATAATATTCCCACTGCTGGAACACAGGACTCCTCTCTGGGAGAGAGGTGGGCCGTAATCCACCACGCGGATCCAGTGCTGGTTATCACATGTCTTCGAATTTTCTGGTTCTAGGTTATGGTGGGTTTCTCACGATATTTTCCTTCGCCGTTTTGAAAGCAGTGGTGATGGAATAATAAACAAACCCACCACAGCCCGTAAGTCGCTGATGTTACCACCGGGTCAAGTCTTTTTTTTATGCAAAGATGGCAATTACAGAACTTATTTTAAGTATTTTTTTTTCAAAACCATCAGCACGTGTAGCATGACGACGTTTTGTCGACGGAAGAATAGACAAAATGACACATTGCCATGCTTAGAATGCGTACAAATATTTCTACAATCTGTCATTTTGTCTATTCTTCCGTAGACAAAACCCGTTCCTACGGCGGTCATGCTACGCGTGCTGTACGTATCTCTATTTTTCTTTCAAGCAAAACGTTGAATAAATCCCGTTTATTTAAATCTAATAAAAATTGTACTTTCTCACCGCATTATTGTATTACCGAAATTTAACTATTATCAAGATAGTGTATGTAAAACCGGTGCATGCATAGTTAAGTTAACGCTTACAATAGCTAATGACTATTCATGAGATGAATGACATCAGTTGATAAATATTCATTATTCAACTAAATCCTTGCAATAATACACCAGCTTAAATGTACCTAGAATCTTGTCAATGAAAACGGAATGAATAATTATTAGGGTTCCATGACCAATGACAACATACGGGTCCATGTAACGGAAACGGATCGTTTGCTCGACTGAATTAATCAAACAGGAAAAATCTGTGTATTTTTTTTCTTTTATTGTTCGATGTTTCATTGTATTTTTGGGTGTGTATTTATTTATCTTATCAGCACGGGATATAAAGTTCAAATCATGCGGAAATTACGCGACGACATTATATTTATCATCTTTTTCTTGTAACGTGGATTATGATTTAATGTTGATTTTATGTAACAAAAATAAAAAAAAATAAAAATTGTTTATTGGGTCTCAAACAGTTACAGTTGCAGATGTGGTTGAGACAGCCCCAGTAAGTAATAATTAATAATACTTGTGTTGGGGTTGTCACGCTCTTTTCCTTAATTGATAGCTTATACACTATTGAGACTCTGTAAAAATTAAAATTAAACTAATAAAACTAATTGAACTAATTTAGAAACAAAGAGAAAACAATTACATAAAAGTAGTTAGCAGCTCTGTGTGTTATGCAATTGTGAGTATGTGTTTGTGTGACTGTAGTAGTGTGTGATCGTGGGTTTGTTTGTTTGTGTATGTGTGTGTTTATATATGAGTTAACAACTAGCTTTTGCCCGCGGCTTCGCTCGCGTAAATTTTTTAATGTAATTCAATCATGATTTGAAAGACACTTGGCGCCATCTATTATCATAATAACGTTATTGTTGTTTTCCTCGGGAACAGCACATTTTCACCTGACAACGTATATGCAAAATTTCATGATTTTCATGAAACAAACAAACATACTTTCGCATTTATAATATTATTATATTATATTATAGTTAAGATGTAAGTAGCAAGTGAGTTTATTATTTAGGTTAAGCTAAACATAAGTAGGTATAGTAAAAGTGCGCAGTGCTGCACACCGCCACCCTATTTCAAGTTCAACAAAAATACCGAAAAAATAGATAATTTCTGAAGATCACGCGGGCGAAGCCGCGGTCAAAAGCTCGTTGTATATATTAATATTGTATTATTTCTTTTCTTTCTTCTTTCTTTCTTTATATAATAAACGCTGATTACACACCATACACATTTGTAAGATTTATTTACTGCTTCAATGCTTACTTACGGAACACTCAATTAACCATATTTAAATCTTCTTTAAGCATTATAAGGTCGAGATTGCAGTTTCTTTCTTCATTCACCAAGGATTTCCGTGTGAAAAAACACTACAAAGTGAAAAATAACTTTAATTTCGGAAGTGGTGTCTTTGGTTTTGTATTTTCGGTTTTTGCCACCGACTTCCAAAATTAAAGCTATTTTTTCACTTTGTGGTATTTTTTTGGAAGTCGGTTGTTTTATTTTGTAAAAAGTTTGTTTTTTTTCAGTTGTCACCATATCTTAAAGAAATAGAATCTTCGAAATTGATCCACAATTGCCGGAGATATCGCGTAACATATAAACAAAAAAAAATACAGTCAAATTGAGAACCTCCTCCATTTTGAAGTTGGTTAAAATAATATAATTCCCTTTACAACTTCATTTGCTATATTTACAGTGGATATATCAGAAAGGAGGTCTAAAAGAGCGCCTACAAAAGCTGTGCAAACTAAATTGAAGCGCTATCCACATTTTGTTTCTTATCACGTAGGTAGGTACATAGTAGGGCTCCACGATAACGACCTTCAGTTTTCGGTTTATTCAACAAAATATATTAGAGAAATGGATTACTTACATAAAGATTTTTGTACTGACTTTTTAGGACATGTTATTTCGTTTTGTACATTCGCGTTTTAAACGAAGATGTCCGACAAAATAATTATTAAAACAACAGAAGTTTGAATAATGTTAAATCAATCGGCCTAGCCTTTTCCCGACTATTTTGGGGTCGGCTTCTAATTTAACCGGACGTATCTAAATAGCAGTATTTAACATGAAGTGACTGCCTATCTGACCTCCACAACTCAGTTACTGGGTAAGACCGGTTGACTGATTGACAGACTTTTTGGGGGTAACGACTGTCAAAGATCTACGAATGACAGCCGGGACCAACGGCTTAACGTTCTTTCCGCGGCACGCAGGGGTCTCGATATTATATCATAAACTCATCCACAAATCGATCGCGGTAAGCTAGTTAACCTTGTGTCCTATTCGCCCCGTGTGCTGTTATCATTTAGCCACGAGCCCCTCGCATGTTTCAATTATGTTAAAGTGCGTAATTACTTTATTTCGCACTTAAATAGGACTCAGCGTAACTTAGTGGCGTCGCTTACCTACATAGCGTACCGTAGGTGTAGCTCCCCTGCGTTATAAATATTTGTGTAATAAAATAAGCAGATCATACTAGTTCCTGAAATTGCTTTGCTTTGTTTAAAACCAGCGTCAGGCACTAGTTGTCTGGCATTTTTGCTGAACTGGATCTTTTTGGCGCAGCCGTGAGGCACACTTTCCTGCTAATTTCTTACACCGGACTTTACATTTTTTATTTTTTTTATCTGCTGTGTGTATCTGGTGTATTGTGTGTCTTTTAGTCTGTGCTAAATACATTTATTTTCTTTCTTTGACCAGGCTTTTGGCTACTTCGTATTAATGTGCGTGGAATTACATCTATTCCCTGATAAACTCATTCAATATTCAGCCATATTTTCTAATTAAAGCAAAAAACAAACGGTTTTTTACCCCTATCTCTGTCCTATTTGGTCATTCATATAAATAACCCGCTTTAAGCTTTTCCGGCGACGCAAATAACAATTAAAATCGTACCATAAACGTTTTATTCTTTACATATTTTTAGATTACCGTAACAACCATATAAAGGTCAGTGTGATATGAGCATTACTTTAGTAGGTCCATTCGTAATGGGTGCTTTGACCCTTGGATTATGGATAAATGTACCTGACAATGCTACAGGGTATGAGTGTGGACATCCCTAAGGCACCTGCCCCACTGGCGGCGAATAACGAGAAGCGAGTAGAGCTGGCAACTAAAGCTCAGTTTGGCGAGCAACGATCAGCGAGTGCGCGACAAGCGATTACTCGCTGGTATGCGTATGTACTAAGCGTGAGTCTCCCAGCGTGAGTTCTGCCCGCCAAGCGAGCATCACTACGACAAACAAGTGGAGAGAGAGTTCTCGCCGGCAGTGTGAACAGTCAGCGATCACTATTAACATATTTATCTCTTTTACATTCATCATATTTTTCATTTACATTCATATTTCTTGAGCAAGAAAATCGTTGATAGCTAGTCGCTTCCTTATCAGTGGTGGGACAGGTGCTTTAATAGGTACCATTTTATCTCACATATACAAAATATCAAAGCCCATACGTTTAGGACTCGCTTTGTATGAAAAGTGGTTGGTTTCCTTTGTAGATGGTATGTGCGTTCCACTTGAATAGTTTATGTACAATCCAGATTTTGGGACAAAATCTTCGACGACAAATCCACTTATCCCTTACCTCGAGAGCGTTATAAAAATATATGTTAGACATTTAAATCTTCAAAGGTATATTTGTACTTGGCTTTTATATGGAGAGGACCAGAAAAGTTTTTATCTAGAAAAAAAGGCCCGTTAACTTTAACGCACCCACGAAGAAGTAATATTACATTATCGAGTTTTGTACATCAAAAAGACGTCGTTTGAAAGAGTTTCGCTAAAGCAGGTTGATTAGTTTGCGATCCGGCAGGTAAGGAAAAATGTTTTCGAAGTTAAAAGAAACTGTAGGGGACAGGAAAGTTTCTAAACGAGCTTTCTAATATCGAAAGAAGATAAGATGATAATGTTCGGTCACAGTTTTAAGTTATTTATTAATTATTTTCATTAAGGTGTCCTTTATGATGAACCGAAACGAAAAAACCTTTAAAAGTATTCGCATAATAAGAGGTTTTTAATAAAGCGGATGTTGTTTTTATGGCTATTTCCTTTCAGGAAAGCGGATATTGTCAATAGAAAGACAAAACAAGGATATAAAAAACGAACTTTAACTTTATTAAAGCTATGTCGATACTACGTATTTCGCAGAAAAAAAAATCATCTGTTCCCTACATTTATGTTCGTATAATTCGTCAAAATGTAGGGAACAGTTGATTTTTTTTGCGATTACAGGTTTGGTCCCATAGTAAAAGTTGTTCATAATGATGAGTGCAATGACCTCTTAAGAGATTTTTGATGTTTTTGTTGTTAATATTTTTCCAATAACCCTGTATATATAAAAACACATCCTCTCTTCTTAAACATCATCATTATGTTTTCTTTGCTCCTGTTTCATGATTATTATTAGATATGTATTTATATGGATTAGCATATGCTTTATGTATGTATTTATTGTATTATGTAAATGGTACACCACACCATCATCATCTGCCTAGCCTTTTCCCAACTATATTAGGGTCGGCTTCCAGTCTAACCGGATACCACATACTACTCTTATTACAGTACTAGCTGCGCCCCGCGGTTTCGCCCGCATAAGTTTCGATCCTGTGGGAATATCGGGATAAAAAGTAGCTTATATGTTAATCCAGGGTGTCAGCTACCTCCATAGAAAATTTTATCTAAATTGGTCTAGCCGTTTGAGCGTGAAGAAGTAACAAACACATAAACAGACACACACACTCACAAACTTTCGCCTTTATAATATTAGTGTGATTGTCTCTCCTTCCTCTTGTAATACATCCAAAGGTTGTCGTCGCCATTTGTGTCACCCTTTGTAAAATTTCTACATTTACGAGTATACCTGTAATTTACATGGTGTATTTAATAAAGAGTACTCTATTCTATTCTAATTTTAATTCGGTGATTGGTGATTTGCGACTGCATTAAAGCTGCATCGCGTTTTAGTAACTTTGCGTTTGGTTGCCAATCACTGATGCTTTAAATATAAAACAAACTAAGCATAAGCAGTAATTATAAGAAAGCACTGTCGATATGACCTATGGTACTGAAACGTAGTCGCTCTCAATGGGCCTCATTAGAAGGCTGAAACTCAGAGGGCAATGGAGAGGGCTATGCTTGGAGTTTTCCTATGCGATCGAATCAGAAATGAAGAGACCCGCAGGAGAACCAAGGTAAATGACATAGCCCGAAGAATTGCCAAACTAAAGGGCACATTTCTCATAAAACCGATGGCCGATGGGGCCGAAAGGATCTGGAGTTCGAAAGACGTAACGTTGGAAGGCATCCCACAAAGTGGGCCGATGACCTGGTGTAGGCCGCAGGAATCCGCTGGATGCGAGAAGCACACAACCGGTACAAGAGGCGGTGCTTGGAGGGGGCCTGTGACTAGCAGTGGACGTTTTTCGGCTAAAATGATGATGATGATGATGATGACTCGATTTGAGAAGAAGAAGAAAAACGGTCAGTAAGAGATTACGAATCAGTAACTAGAACCATTCATGCTATTTTAAACTGTATTACAGAACAGGAAGGCCATATAATTATATTTACGTAGTAGGTATAATGATGTTACCTATATATCACAAGGACATAAGCTGAAACATTGTTCATTTGAAATGTACGGTAACAAATAACATCCCACGCGAATGTTGTGACTCTGGTGTACAATTACATAGAATCAGAGTCACGTGGGATTTGCAAGGAAATATTGTGGTTCAAACATAAGTATAGGGTCTATGGTATGGTGAGTAAGTTTGAGGTACCAAAATTAGTAGGTTAGATATTAATTTATGTTTCGAAATAAGTAAAGATTTTAGCCATGATTGGGTTCTTCCTTTCTATTCCTAGTGAAAGAAAAACTTCATTACTTAAGTTTATGTCAATCAATCAACTCAGCACATCGCAGTCCACTGCTGGACATAGGCTTCTACCAGGCTGCACCACAGCACCCTGTCCTCCGGTTTCCGCATCCAGTCTGTCCCAGTCACCTTCTTAAGGTCGTCAATCCATCGAGCTGGTGACTTCCCACACTAAGCTTGCCGATACGCGGTCTCCAATCTAGGTAGGCAGATATTTACTTATACTCATCCCTTGACTTCTTAATTAAATACTCGCACGTATTAGCTTTACCTGTAGGTAACTTTTCTAACAGAATCCGACAATTTATCTTTGTATTACTTCTACTGTTAAAAAGTAAGATCTTATAACCTCGAATATTATCACACAAAGTTCTAATTGGTTGTATCGTGAATTTCTCGAAGAAAGTTATTTTGGGCAACCAATTATAACAGCTCACGAGATTTGACATCTATACCAACTAATTTCGGGACAGAGAAGTTGATCAAGCTTTCAACTGTAATGGAAAGATAATAATAATACCAGCCTACTATTTTCCCGCTGTAAAGGCTTTTTCTTATACAGAGAAGGTACGAGGATTGATCACCAACCTTGCTTAAGGCGAAGATAAAACCTACATACTTAGCATAATCAGCCTGTAATGTTTCGACAGCTGGGACATAGGTCTCCTCTCGGTGAGAGGGAGCGAGCCATAAACCACCACGCAGGCCCAGGGCGGGTTAGTAGATGTCACATGTCTTTGAATTTTTGGTTCTAGGACAAGCCTTCATCTGTGTATGGAAATGTTTCCTCACGATGTTTTCCTTACAGTTTTTGATACATACCTAAAACGATTAAATTCCCTACCTTTGTTAAAATCAAACACTTTTTATTTAAATTACTTAGCAACACTCCCCATCTAGGTACTATCCAAACGTAGCGAGTAAAAGCGAACCAAAAAGGTTTCCGATATCACACGGATGAAAGTGAAGGGGCCTTTCAAGGGAAAATTTTAGCGTGGAGTTGTATGCCTACCTACTTAGCAACGTGTGAAAGATTCTCCCCAGGGCTCAATGTCATCTCGTGACAATATTTACGATATTCGAAAACAATATAGAATATAGATTGCTGTAGTACTTATTAGTACTTTAGAAATCAATTTCTTTACTTTCTTTGCGACGTAAATTATTTCGTTCAAAGTTTGGAAATAAAGTTAGTTAGCAATTTAAGACCTGAAATATTTTATGATTGGGGCAAATTGGGGTTTTTCTATTTCATCCTACTGTAAAGAAGCTTTAGCTTGAATCATACATATGGTAGGTACAGCCCGATTCAAAATTTATGGCGGCTCTGATCTACGCTACCCGCTGTGTAGTGCCTCACCCCTCGACCCCGCTGACAGGTGAATTTGTTACTGCGCAGCGACTCACCTCATGTTCCGAGCCGCCATATAGTTTGAATCGGGTTGTACTTTTTTTTTTTGGCTAGGATGTCATCTAATGACACTTCCCACTCTGGGTGGAGCGGAAGGGAGTGTCAGACTCTTACTGAATAAAACCCACCCGTGTTCCTTCTTTAGCCCTTTATGTTCCGGGACAGCGGTAACCCTTTCGGACGATCTCGCTACCCCGGCAGGCTTCGGCCCTAGCGGGCCCCTTCCTTTATGCTGAAATCTCTTTGAGGCACGCGTGGAACACATACGCGCCGTCCGGCACGGGCCTGGTCCTGATCGGACGGAGAGCTACCCATTACTCTCCGTCCGCAGGCCATCGGGCTGTACTCACAACAAAATTCTGTGGATTTCTATAATGAAAATAATATACCAAAGTTATAATAACAAACGTTATACATAGTGTGCACTAAACCAGCAGGATGATATAACAACGTTCAGAAATACCGACCTACCACTTAACCACTTCTCTAAATCGATCCTAGCTTTAAGTCAACAGAATGTCGTCAAAATATCGTTGATATCCTCTTCCTTACTTCACGCTGTCACCGCAGCATTAGTGTTCTCAATCAACGCCTCGTTTCGTCGAAACTCTCGTCAAAAGAGGATTTATAGATCGTTGATTTTATATGATGTGGATGTGTTGATATTTATAGATACATGATAAATATAGCTCCTGTATCTAAGTGTCACAGAGGTTAGGTACAAGTTGATTTTCTATCCGACAACGATCCTTAGCAGAATAATTTACCTATAAAAAAGAGAGTCTACTAGTTTTTTACTAGTTTGATCGTCACCAAAGATATTTTATTTATTTTGTTCAACTTGCCCCTTCTTACTTTATTTTTCTTTTATAAATTCAGTAGTTTAACAGAACTCTCAAGAATCTCAACTTAAAACCCTTCCTCATGTAAATGTTTATGACAAAATAAGGTTTTATTAATAACTCACAGCGCCCCACGGTTTCACCCCCATAAGTTTCCCGTGCGAATATCGGGATAAAAACTATGCTATGTCCTTTTCTGGGACTCAAACTATCTCTATACCAAATTTCATCTAAATCGGTTCAGCGGTTTAAGCGTTAACAGGTAACAGACAGACATACTTTCGCATTTACAATATTAGTATGAATTGGTAATGTTGTTAGAGAATCTCCGTTAATCAGATTCTGTTCTCGGAATTACGTTTCGATTTAATAACTTATATGTAAATTAATTATTATAGCCCGAAGCCTGAAGAATTGGCAAGCTTAAGTAGCAGTGGGCAGGGCACATTGCTCACAGAACAGATGGCCGATGAGGCTGAAAGATTTTGGAGTGGCGACCGCATACTCAATACTCAATACCCAATACTTTATTGCATTCCATAATGTGTACATAGTTGGTATGTTTAAAACATTGAATCAATTATGGACCCTGTCGGGCACAGCAAAGCATACCGTGACCTTGTGAAGGCCGCAGGAACCCGTTGGATGCGAGAAGCACAGAACCGGTCGAAATGGAGGTGCTTGGGGGAGGCCTATGTCTAGCAGTGGACGTCTTTCGGCTGAAATGATGATGATTATGAAATTAATTATTATTGTTGTTAATATTTTAATTATAAGTTAAAGCAGGAACGCATAAATATAAGCTGTAGAGGCAACTTATCTCGTTAAGTAGGGCAAAGGAAAAAAATTATATGATCCTTATAAGCCTGTTGAAGTCCACTGGGCCCGTTAATACACTCACCGGTTCAGTTAAGAGTCTCTTTATATGAATTGTTAACTAGGTACCTACAGTACCAAGTCTTCTTTAAGTAGATAAAAAGAGATTTTGTCCTTTGTTGACGTTTGTTAATTAAGTAAGTATGCGGATTTTTACAAAAATATCTGAAGCAATTAAATTATAACTACGAAGCAGAAACTACGTAATAAGATGTTCTGTTTTTTCTTAGTGACGTTTGACGTTACAATGACAAAAATACTTTATGAAATTAAAACAAAAATAACTTCAAACCCACTTTCATTCAGCATTTCTTCATAGAGTTCGAAACAGCTGAAATACGGGTAGATTAAAAAAGGGCTCCTAAAAGTGTCTGTAACGACCTAATTACTGAATAAAAAATTACTTTGACTTTCAGCCAAAAGCTAGCGGCATTGTTTTGTGCTCCAAAGAGTCTAAAGTTCAATGTCTTTTTGCAATCTTTGTTTTGGTAAGAACAATGGAAAATTACATTTCGGAAAAATATAATTTCGTCATGTGCGCTGTAAAAGCCTTGTTTTAACACTGATGTATTAAATGTAGGTAGGTATGTGTTAAAGTACGGGCTTTCTATCTTTCCGAGTATCGTAAAACCCGATTGACGGAAGGGTTTCTCTTTGATGTGCTGGGAGACAATGCTGTCAAAATAAGGGCTTATTTTCAGGTATAAAAATAATCTTTTTGTTAATGTAATATTTACAGTCTTTGTATCTATTGCTTAGAGCTCTGCGTTTCACTTTATGGCGAATGGATACCTTTCTGTACCAGATTTATTTTGTTGGTTATGAATATAATAATTACCGTCTTTAATCATTTAGATTATCAAAACCGCATCAACATTAATTGCATTAAACCCAAACATCGTTAATCGAGTTCGTTGCCTTTTCTGCTGCTAAGGGGTCGAATTAGGGTAAGCGTAACCAACTTTGTACTCAACTCTTTACCATATGATGTCGATTGAAAAGGGACAACAGCACATCAAGCAATTTATCGTTAATAGAAACATCAAAGGTCGCCTTCTTTATTGCCTTTTGTAGTCAGCTATATAATTGATTTTCTACATCGTCGGTTCCCTTTCCCATTTTCTCCGTGGAAGGTGAATACCGTCCGCTTCACAGCTCTGTGTATAATACAAATACAAGTATATTGCATTTCATGAGGTGCGTCTTTTCAAAGGGTTCATTCAAAGTGAGTGTTTTTGCTGATAAAATGTCGACCCAAAGGCTTGGGTTGGACAATTTTTCTGTAAGAACAGGATTGCTTGAAATGAAAATACCGATGTTGTGTAAAAGGCGCAGAGGCTGCAAACTAAGCAATGAATTAGGTTCATATGGGATGGTTCAATTTGGTTGAAAGCTACGCAAACTTATGGGAAGGTTTTCAAAGTTGTTTATGAGAGTAAGAACAGCTAGGTCAGTATACCTACGTAGAGTAAATTGGTTACCAACGCCCTAATTGCGTAACACATTATGAATCAAACAATCTGAATCATTTTGAGCGATATTGCTAATCCATTGTTTCATTTATGTTCATAAAATTTGTCTACTCAACAACGGAAATAACGCAATGAATGTTATTGAACTGCCAAAATGAAAGGCATTGCTACTGATAGTGTGTTACGCAATTACCCCGCTGGTGGAATTGGAAGGTTTTAATAAGAATACCAATAGCAACTAATTGAAATTTATAATTATAAAAATTATTTTTATTATTATTTATTGTCTTACTGTTAAACTGTCTTCATTGTGTCCCAATTTTGTTAAAATTAGAGAGGCACAAAAGGAACTTGAAATAAAAATGCTCTACACGAACTTAACCTTTGATAAATGATTTGGTAGGTATCCTATTGACATTTTAGTAAGGACAGTCCAGGTTGAAAGTCCAATAAAAATGCTTCAAAGACTTTAGTATAATGTTAAGTTTATTTTATAGTTTACAGTCATTTAACATAGTCTTTCTTTTGTTTACAGATGAGAGATTTGTGTATTATTAACAAAAATGTGCAACAACATATAAAATATCTTATAGATTAAGTTACTATTTTGGCTTCGCCTCTCTTTATAGCTAAGTTTATATTACAAACAAGAAAGGTTTCTATTCCTTAGAATAAGAGTTCAGTAGCATTAACTGTACATTTTGTATTAAAATACACGTTAAGTATAATATTTTTATACTACAGATATTACATGGAAATTAATCTGTTACGGTTCAATTAAATAATTTACGTTCGTAGAATTTCATTTATGTACAATCGTATTAATCTTACTATAAGTAATAATTTTGTCTTAAACTAAATACACTTGGTGTAAACATTTCGAATTTTGATAAAATCAGAAAATAACGGCCAACAAATTATAAATTAGAACATTCAAATATTCCAACAATAAAAATTATATGTACACAATTTCAAAACATGTTGACGTATAGCACTTTACGTAATATCACTCATTGCATAGTAAAAAAGTACTAAAACCATTTTACGAGCATTTTATGCATTGTCGTGAATTACGTGATGACACTTGTAAATCAACGGAATTTTTACAAAACTGCGTCTTTACACTTGAGAAAATTATTATTGTGATCCATTGAGGATCTATGGCTTATTCGAGTTTATATTACAACAGATTTAGAAGAATTTTCATTTCCTAGGCTAGTTTTATATGCATGGTATTAAAGTTAAGTCTAAGTCATGGTCGAATGTGTCGTACAATAAACTTACATGACGAAACAAAAATTTTTTTACAGACTATTCTGGCTATTTCGAGAGTGACTGTTAATAAACAAGAGGGTAGTTCGCTTGTACTTACGTCGAATTTCATCTCCTGTCGAACAGGATCTACCCGTCTACTCTCCGATCGAGGACTTATTTATTAGATACCTATTTCATGTAAGCTCGAACCGATGCTTTACAAACTGAAATCTGCTCCAAGCAAAATCCGACGAGCAGTTACATTTTCAAGTTAAATTGCCTTTAGCTGAAACATCTATAAAAATATTTTTATTTAAAATGAAATAATCTGCTTGAATATCAGCAAACATGACATTTATAACGCCTTATATCATTCTGACGTTGATTCATTTTTAGCATGAACGAAAACTATGTTTCGTTTGTGTGAAATATTTTAACATAATAATTTAGAAATTTTCACATCAAGGGTAAAACAAAAGAAGTATAGCGAATGAAAATAAAGCTAAAACTTGTGGTTGCCAGAACAGTGATCCTTTGTTCCCGGTGTTATGTTGCACTGCAGCTTGATTTTCGCCTGATAAAGAGAACGAAATTATTAAAGTTTTCAGCTTCTACAAAGTTTTCAATGTGTCTCAGTTATTCTATTATATTGCACGAAACTACCAACGAGAATGTTTTACTGGGACTATAATTTATTAATTTATATCTCTTCATCTTTGTTCGCTGCGAAATAGTTTTAAGTCTGCGCCACCCTAAACTACAAAAGACTTAGAAGTGAATTTTGGTAATGGAACACTGCATAGCTGAATTTCAAGTGAACTGCCGAGCGATTCTGTAAATATCTCACAGTGAAAACTTGGGTGAAATGAGCTGTTAATAGTATCCATCCCTAAAGCATCAGATGGAATGACACCTCACTTCACTTTAGTTTTCACGATGAGATCTTTACAGAACCGATCGGCTGAACTTGAAAGTCTTTAAATTGTAATTATCATAGCTCATATTTCCTTTCTAAAAATAAATGTTACGCAAAAATGTGAAGGTGACTCTTAGATTGACAGAATAATACAAAAGAAGAGAGAAAATGAAACCACTTACCGATCAAAACGTGAACATTGATGGTTACTTGAGAATGGTTCTGCAAGTGACATGAATACGTCCCACTGTCATTTTGTGAAGCTGATGCTACACTGATAGTAGCGCTGAAAAGAAAATGGAACATTAGTATGCTGTCTATTATTTCATCATCACTAACAAGATATTTATTTAACTGAAAGGAAGACGCGTCGGCTAGTGAAAGATGGAACGCGTGGATTCAGAGGCTTTTGCCAAGGACACATAGCAGGCTAAAAAAAAAATGGGGTTCATACCTCATATTCCGCCAAGAGACATTTTCTGTAAACTCCTTCCCTTGTTTCTTCCAAACAATTCCATAAATATTATTTTCTACTGGAGGTGTCGTTGGTTTGATTGTAGTCAGTTCAGTCGTGGTCTTTTCTGGTGCTTTCTTAGTAGTAGTACTAAAACTAACAGTCGAAGTGATCGTTGTCGTCTCGACACTCCAACTTTTATTCATCATTATATCTATTCTATTGAATATTGTACTCATTTTTGTTGTTAATTCTGTAGTTGTTGTTGTGGGTAAGGGTGTAGTTGTAGGTACAGGCGTCGTCACGGGCGCCTTTGTGGATATAGATGACACATATTGTTCTGATATGATACAGGATAATTTTATCGCGCTACCCGCTTTGTAAAATCTGTCTTTCACATCATGTGTGTTGTCACCGTTTATGGATATAACAGGAGCTGAAAGAAAATTCAATTTTTAATTTGCGTCAAAATATGAACTCATTATTATACTGGGTGAAATTTTAATGGTTGTTTTCCTCTTAAGGGGTCATTGTACTCATCATTATGAACAACTTTTACTATGGGACCAAACCTGAAATCGCGAAAAAAAAATCAGTTGTTCCCTACATTTATGTTCGTATAACTCGTAAAAATGTAGGGAACAGCTGATATTTTTTTCGCGATTTCAGGTTTGGTCCCATAGTAAAAGTTGTTCATAATGATGAGTACAATGACCCCTTAAGAGGAAAACAACCATTAAAATTTCACCCAGTATAAGAGACTGAAATTTTGGTTTATGGCCCAAATAAATTAAATTATTTCATATTTTCTCCCTTTCAAAATTTCTAGGCTCATCACGGACTCGGAAAATTTGAATTATTTCCATCAAGGAGACGCAAAACATAATTATGGTTTCAGGTATTTTTCCAGGAAAAGCTCAAACAGGACTTCAAGGGCCTAATAAAAACTTTACTACTTTTTTAAGACCTTACCGTTCCGCTACCGTTGACAAAAAAAAAAACAAAAAAAAAAGAAATAGGCACAGAAAGCTATGCTAATAAATCGAAGTAAATACTTTAATTTGTCCAAATCACATAAATACTAAGAAACGACGTCATTAAGTGCTGTTACATGCAAATGGAGATTAAGGATACTTTCGGGGAAAATAGGTTACCTTAAACGGTAATATCAAAAGCGATTAAGACGGAATGAAATGGCGTGCCAAAATACAGACCGAAGAGAAAAGATGCGAGAAAAAATGAGCTTTTCAACCTCACAAATAATACACACAATAGCATGGCTTAATTAAACGTTTCAACAAAAGATTAAAAAGGAATTCTGTGCAAAGAATTTCTATTGATTTGTCTTTGTACTTACGTAAAACGGTGAGATTTGTGAATATCGTTCTTGGGGGATGTGTGGATATTTGGCACATATAGTGACCAGCGTCGGTTAACTTCACTGGATTCATACTAAGTCTCCAGTTGTTAGGGTATTGGAATTTTACTGCTATCCTATTGTCGCCGGCGTATAAAGCTGGACCCACGGTGAGGAGTTGTGCTGACTCCGTGGTGTTTCTTAACCACATCACCTGTATAAAGGAGTTCACATCAAAACAAATGAACACATAAATTACATTATCAAAAGTAAATAAATAATAATAAAATTGCTTAAAATGATGAGTATGATGACCGTTTGCTTACATTATTTGGCCTATCAGTGCGGTTTATTAGTCGATTTGCACGAATTTATCCGCATGAAACAGGCGCATCGTCACTATAAATTATTTTTTTTTTTCTATACCTAGGTGACTCGCGCGATTAATTTATTTATGGGCGAGTCGACTACTCAGCAAGTATTATGCAACTGCCACATTTTTAATTTTATTTATTTTATTATTTATGTACACACAGTAAAATACATAGAGATATAACATAATTAAGATATGAGTACAAAGGTAGTGCTTTTTTTTTTGTATGCAATGAAGTCATGAAATAGTATTTACACGTTTTATAATATTTAACTCTTATGCGCTAGTGTCCTTTTTCTATATTTTTATTGCAACTCAAATAAATTAAATTCGTGCGAGTCATCTATAGAAAAAAAAATAAAAAAAGTGACGATTCGCCTGTTTTGTGCGAGTAAATTCGTGCGATTCGACTAATAAGTCACCAGCGACCTCAAGAAAAAAAAAGCCTCTGAGTGTAAAAAAGACCTTCCTTTACAATTGCTTGTATTTTTTATCTTTACGCCATACTTAGCATTCATCTAACCATGATTGATTTCCTTAACTTATTCAATACGGGTACTCAGCCTTTTACTTACTTTTCTTTCAAAGAAGCTAATTTGGAAACCGAAATAATTACTACGACTAAATTACAAATTGTTTTCGGTTCATAACGAAATGAAAGGTAGTAAGATTTGGAATAAAAGAGCTCATAACATTTTTGAGCAATGCGGAAATTCACACAAAAGAAATTCTTGGAAGTCTGGAAAATAATGATGGACCAATGGACATTTATTTATTATTGCTCACTTCAGGGTCTATAGTAAGTACACTGTATACCTATAGGATCCTTTATGGTGACTTTGACATGGGGGGGGGTGTGCGGGTGTAAAAATAGATTCTAAAGAATTTCCTTTAAAACTGTTCGTTTAAAAAAAAAATGTATTCTGGTTCAGTAGAAAAATACACGTATCAGTTTCCTACAACGAAATGTTAGAACTGTAAGACGAGCCGTTGTATAAATGTAATAAAACAGTACCAATTGTGTATTTCAAAAATAAAAAAGGCTAATTTTATTTCTTAGAATTTGAAAAGAACTCGTGAGAATAAATAATTGTAGAAAAACAGTACCTACCTACCTATTGTTTTCAGTAACATTAACATTAACAAACTTAACCTTAAAATTACATACACTTTTGTAACATACAATTCAACTTTTTACTCATCTTGTATTCACACTATTTACCAAAAGTACTTAATACCGTAGTGAAGGAAAACATCGTGAAAAAATAGGCATGTTCTAGTAGATATGTGACATCCACCAACCAGCATTGGATCCGCGCAGTGTATTACGACCCACTCTCTCTCGCAGAGTTGAGGCCTATGTCCCAGCAACGAGTACATAATAAAGCCCGATTTTGCTAAATCTCTTGCCCCTATCCAAATGTATTTGGAATCGGTGCAACATTTCTTCTTCCATACTTCTCTATTAGTCGTCATCTCCTCTTTTCTAGCCATATCATCTTTCACATAGTCCATCCATCGATTTTTTTTTTGTGTTCCATTATTCTTATAGTCGAATGTATGTCATTACGACATTATCCTCATTCTTTCGCATCTCATATCCACACAATGACAACCGATTTCCACAAAACTTTTCAGTCACCAGTGCCACTTTCAGACTTCCTCTAATAATATACTCATTTCTTATTATATCCATTCACGTAACACATCCCTCTTAACATTCTCAGCTCAGCTGCATAGAATTGCCTTTCATTCATTCCTTTTGTGACCCAACATTCTGAACCATACTTATCACAATGCTTATGCTAAAAAATATTTCTAATTCAATTTGAAATTTACCGTTTTGTCCTTGAGCATGACGACTCTACAGTTCAGCAAGGCTTCCGCCCCGACATGGGCCGTCACTTGAGTATACTTCTCCTCCTCAAAGTATGGACCCCAATGGTGCTCATGGTGATGGTCATGAGCATAGCTTTGAAACGGCACATACGGACGAGGGTCTTCTACCTTGTCTGTTGAGTAATAAAGTTAATCTTCAATAATTAGCTTCTGCCTAAAATGAACTTGATTGATAAGGAAATACGTAGACTATTAACTTAAATTGCCTGTAAATTAAAATCACAACTGTACGATCATGTTTCGTCAGTTGTATGAGATGGTAGTAACACGGCATATTTGCGGAAAGTTTGCTCACCAATCAAGTTCCTTGGCTGTACGACGTGAGAAGATAAAACAAATGAATGCTGTTATTATTGCCTTAGGATATAATATAATACTAATGTGTTGAAAATGTGCCTGAATGAGCGAAAACGGTGCGATGATGTGTGTTTAAATATTTAATTAATGATGAAATTAAGTCAATAACTAAACATACAGGTACACAAGTGACAATTATAAATGTTATTTAAATAAAACTACACTATTTTAGTTTTTATTTAGTTTATCAATACAAGCCCGTGCACAACGTAGGTAGAATTTTGTTGCCTAAAAATATAATGCTAAACGAAACGACCTTTTTCAAAGAGTTGATAGTAAAGTGTTATCTGTTTCAACTTTAGGAATAAATTGTTTTATTGCAGCGCTCGATGTAATTTAGAGCTACAGAAATGTAAATAACTGAGACAAGGGTTGCGGTAGATTATAATTACGATTGTTTTTTTATTGGAAAATCTTTCTCATAGAAAATTCATAACCCATGATTCTCTTTCAATGGCACTACGGTCAATTATATTTGTCGTAATATTACGATTTTGAATAATTTTCTTAAGAGTATATTTTTCAAAAAACTATTTATAACAAAACAACCTTATTTCACAATTTAAACACGAAACAAAATAAAGTTTGCGAAAAGTAATTTTCTTAATCTCCATCAAATAAGGAAGTAGCGCTATTTGAATTTCAATTCTGATAAGATCGTTGTTAGCGTCGTAAAAGAAGAAATGTTTCAAATCTGATACTTTTACGCCTTGAATAAAGTAAGCAGATTCATATTTCTTATGGATATAAGACCACGAGCGCCCAAGACTTAAGGTCAGTTCACACTGAGACATGACGCGACGCGACGCAAGTTTATAAGATAGCGGTGTCTTTAGTACAATTAATTATAATTGTGTAATTACAAAACTTATTTATTCCACGAAAAGAGAAATTATACGTTTCAGTGGGAACGCGAAAGCTTGTCGAAGTACGCTGAGATGCACTGCGTAACGTCTCGCCGCTCAGCGCCAAGACGCAATGCAGTGCGCAGATACTTGAGAGAACATGCGTTGCTTTAAGCCGTGCAAAGCCACAAAAATGCGCTTTTCGGAATTTTTGCGTCGCCCGTCGCCTTACGCAGCTGCTTTCAGCTTCAACGGTTTCAACTAAGTAGTTTCTTCAAGTAAATGAGCATCTCGCCGCGTCGCGTCACGTCTTAGTGTGAAATGACCCTTACTGCGGACGCGAAAATCGATACTTACTCTGTAACAAATGATCGTTCCTGTCAGTTGCTCCTTCACGCTTGATATTTTCGCGTAGTTGCTTGGTGATGTTTTTGAAAATCTCTCTGGACAGGGCGAGACTGTCCTTCTCATCGCTTCGACGTCTTCGAACGACATTTGTTCGATAATCTTCAGGAAAGCGCAACGGTTCTGCACAGATCAATGTCTTGCTTTTAAAAAAGCTTTTCTTTTCTATTATAGTCACTAGTTTATCGTGTCTATGTCTTCAGTTGGGCTATGCTGCTATTTTTTTTGTTTTTTCCAAAAACATTTTTTGAAGATAAATGCGGAATTTGAATTTAATGGTCCGCACATTAACTTACCATGTTAGGAAGTAGATTGAATAATGTGAATAGTATTAAATGCTTAAAGCTTATATCATCCACCAATCCTTAAAAAAAGATATGTGTTTTTTAACTTAAAGGTAACGCTGGTTGGATGTAAATATTTTAATGTGGTGTTTAAAATTTCTGGTCACGACGTTCAACTTCCTTTATCAAAAAACTTCATGGAAAATTTCGTACAAACGATGAATATCCAAAATGGTTTTAAATAAAAACGGTAGATTTTCCAGCATCTCATAAGTTGAATCGTGGACATTTTAATAAATATTCTTCAGAGATAATGCTTTTGGTTCATATTTAAATAATTCTTCTTTGGAAGTTCTTAAAAATCTAGCCCAAAATAATACTGTTCTAATAGGAACCCTTACTCTCAAATGTAGGGACAGTTTAGTCTAGTATATGTATAACAATGAATCAATTTGCCTAGCCTTTTGGGGTTGGCAGATGCAGCTGGCGTCTGACAGCCCGTAACGACTGTCAAATATCCAAGAACAACAGCCGGGACCAATGGCTTAACATGCTTTCCTAGGCACGGAGAGGTCTCGGTATGTAAAGATGGTCACACATCCACGGACCAACTGCGGCAAGCGTAGCTTAACCTGATTGATCGACTCGTGCGGCTGTTATTACTTAGCCACGAGCCCCTCGATTCTATGTATAACAATCTTAATCAATAATAGGGGAATCATTATGTCGATGATGTCTTTATTGAACAGAAAGTCAAAAGTGCAGACACATTTTCAATAACTTTCTTCAATTAACCTTTCTCGTCTTCTTCGTTTTAAATTGGCTAACTAAACTCCACATACGCGCATATCTATATTTGAACATGGTAAATAAAAAAAGAAATTAATTTTATGATTTTTTTTGAGGGGTCATCAACCGCATTAAATTTATTGTAGTCACTTGAAATTTAATATCAGCTTGGAAAATCTGTTTTTTTTTGTGTAAACTTCACAGACGTGGTGGGTATCGATAAGTAAACACGACAAAACATACGAAAACAGTTTTTCTCAACTCATACTTCAAATAACAACACTAACAGCGGTCGTTGACCTCCCAAAAAAAACATTAAATCTTTATATTTTTTATTTTATCGTGTTTATAATTATATCGATCCGACCCGTCGCGTCTGAGGAGTTTAGATAGCCAATTTAAAATAACCATGTTTTTATTTTTGTTGCTTCTTTACCAATTAATTTCAGGTATGTCATGTTTAATAACTTGCCAAACAACTAGTTACTTAGGCATTATTATTTATACTTAAAATCATTTTAAATAGCACATTAAAAACTTTTACGGTCCAAACTTTGTTGAACTTAGTTTTGAATACCTGTGTGTTTAATTAGGAAGTTTGACTAAGTTTATTATAAAGTTCTGATTTCCAATGTGTACAAAGATTGATTACATTATCGAAACAGAAATATTTATGAGCAGAAATGTTATCTTAAAATTAATTACCTATTTATTATGCAGAGTAATTAATTCTGTCTTAGATGTAATGAGTCTTACGTTAAACGATTTGTATTTGTCGATTTAAATATCCCTTTTACAGTTTGTAATAGTAAGTATAAGTCAACGAGATGAATGTTTGTTTAATATAAGCTTTTGTGATTTTAGAATGAATACTACTTTATAAGAAACAGTTTTATTTTTGATAATTTACAATATGCTATTGTAAGTAGACATAATCATGCCTACTTACAATAGAATATTGTTATTATTAAGACTTCTAATTGAATTTGAAACTAGATTTTTATAATTATCTATTCGGCTACATAAAAAACAAAAAACGCTGCATTCAGCTTTTAAAAACACTTCATAAATTCACTTCCCTCTATTCACCACAAATCACCTATGAAAAACCCGTCATATATTTCAAATATTCAAAAGTCGATACTGAAACCAGATATTGGTTATGCTGACCGTTATATAAATAAAGTATGGATGCACTAGCGGTCCGAGGTCGGTTACGCAATTGCCATTCGCGAAACTCACTCTGTTCTGTGATTGTCTTTTGTTTCAATTTTAAATTTTAATTCGATATTAGGTAATTTGAAAAAGGGTTATTCTGTTTTTTTATTGTCAGTTGAAGTGTTAAATTTGTGCAATTGCATGCTAGCATGTGTTCCAGAGTTGTAATGCTTGTTTCGTTGTTTATTTGAGCTAAATGTTGCTTTTATGATACTAGGTGCTGAGATTGTTTCTTTGCATTATTAATTTAAGCATTACCTAGTCTATTTTTAATAATGATTGTGCTGTTTCGAAGGCTCGTTTGACGTCATGCTATCCATTAAAACTGTGAAGGCTAAGTGTATTCATTATTTATGTACATTTTTAGGTTATTTTATTAATTTTTAGAGTGATAAGCATAGTGCTATCTAGATAAATCTATAATTGTATGACTGGCTTACCAGATGCAGTATGAATGCAGCATAACGCTAGAAACACGAAGTAGAGGCCGTCCCACTGCATATTAGAGACATCACAGGCGCGGACGCATTACGCTCGCCGTTTACCTGAAAAAAAAAACATAATATTTGTAGGTATATTTTAAAGAAAATTTTAAGTTTAATACAGTTGGCCATGTATTCACATGATCTTACCAAGATTATGTCTGGACTTTAAAAGAGACTATGACCTCCGAGTGTAATTTCGCCCTTCTCCTCAGAGTAGTCAGATAGGCAACGCCGACCACATCTAGCTTATTTTTTTTATAATAATCCTATTTAAAGTTAGTTACGAGTATATGTATTATTTTTTGTTAAAACAGCAACATTTGTATCAAAAACTAAACTAGTTGATAATATCTCCTTAGGTTCTAGTTCCCGTATTACAACTTTGCCATTTAATCTAAATGGACTTTTTGAAGACACACACAGAATCCTAATACCTTACTTAACCAAATGTGTTAAGGTTATTAAGTTCGCCACAATTTATTGGATAGATTTCGCGGTATTGCTTATTGAGCCTGTAGGGATGGTTGGAAATAGCTTCGAGACGGTTTTCGTTGTATCAGGGACCGTTAGTGTCAAACTGTTTTCGAATTTGAACATTCCAATGTTCAAATTCGAAAACAGTTTGTCAGTATTGGAATACTGGAGAAACTTCAACATTATATTCGCATTGTACACTGTCGCTGAGAGCTGTTTGCCCTTTGGTAATGACCCCGACTTTACGAACTACGTGGTTGTGTTAGTGGTTATAGATCTATTTTTTTTTTAATTCTTGTTAATTAACTTGAACTCTTGAAGTGTTAAGGTGTCACAGATATTCTCGATTTTTGACGATCGTTATTGACGCTCGATATGCTATGCATTGACGATCAATATGATCTGTCAGCTTCTTACAGAGCTGCTGAGTTACAGAGGTTTAAACCGAATCAGACTCTGCGTCTGTCTCGATTTTTTCATTTATCGATTAGCAGAATTATTCCAAAGTGACGATCTACAAAAAAATACGACGTCGAAAGTGTGTTGCTTAAACATTGATAGCCACTCGATTTTCTTTGATCACACGTCACAAAATCGGGCAAACCTGTAGGCACCTTTACGAGCCAAGACTCAAGATTATCAAGGCGGTCCATAACTAAACACATCTCGTAAAATAGTTAGCAAACTTAGATTGCCTCAGATATGTTACTTAATAATTTAAATGAACGTAATTGGTTTGTGCGTGTTTGTGAATAAGAAATGCTTCCGTTGGCTCCGACCAAAGTTTCAGGGTTGCGGCTAACGTAGTAGTCTGCTTATAAAATTGTAGCGGGGCAATTTTCATTTTATATCACGAGGTGGTATATTCTGCGAGGTGTATGAGATATTAAGTAGGCACTCTGTTAGCCGGAGGAGACGAAACCACAACTAGCGGTTTGTGTTTAGATAGTTTTGGTATTGTGAGGTCTGGAGCGCTTGCGTCGATATAAGGGTTAATGGAGTTTGGTGGGTAGTTGTGACCAAACGTGTAGGTACTGAATAATGATTTAGACGATGGAATATTTAGAATACATTAGGTGCCTATAATGGAATCAAAGAGAAAAATAATTTATAAGTAAAGATGATCAAGTACCTTAATGAAAATCTGTCTATTTTTTCTAAATATATGAAACCTTGCCTATGACTATGAAGTTTATCTCGAACTCGTTATTAGGTAGTTTCAAATGCCTTGAGTCGGTATCAGTGAAACGATGGCGTTGAGTGCTACTGTTAAAATTTCTTTAGTACTATCTACTTTAGGTTTTAAATAACATTAAAGAAATATTTCTCAAGGCTACTTTCTAGACTTATACATATTATATTACAGTGGGTGTTCAAAGTATAGTATTACTATTTTTTTTACGAAATTTTTCAAATGTCACCTTTGTACTGTCACTTTTGTTTTAGGAGTCTGAAACTAAGATCGAAATAAGAGAATAATAATAGTACCTACTGTTGGTAAAAAATGGTAAAAATTTTGTTCATGACTTTGGTGCTGACACAGAGTGAAATAATAAAACAAATGAGTGAATCTTGACATAGGAAAGCATAATCAAAGGACGGCTGGGACAGACTGTAGGCGGAAAGTGGAGATCCAGATTTTGGTGCAATATTCGGCGAAACGTGCTGTCGCTGAATAATTGTATCGACTAATAGTTTTTTCGAATTACCGTTCAACGGCGAACCATGCTTTCTGTAGACAATTATATCGTTCAAGGGTAATTATATATACCGTACGGGATTCATATAGAAGAGGCCTATGTCCTAAAGTTGACTGCGGTAGGCGAGTTGATTTATGGTTTTTGAAAAAAAAAAATTGGGTTTATAAATAAGTTATTCTACTATTCATACAAAAAGTGCGGCAATTAATCACAAATTCGAAACGAAAATAAAACACTTGACCTGATAAATAACAAAGAATAAAGTATGCATGACATAACTCATACAACCCAGATATAAGGGTAAACTCATTTCATTCTTACAGAATTCAGCAAAGCAATCAGTTGGCGAAGTCTGCACAAAATTTCGAAGTCTAACTTGAAGATAGCCCCTAAAATCAAGACTTTCATTGAGTTATCAAAATTCTTCGAAAAGAACGAGGCAATTTTTTATAGCTTATTTCGTATTCTGTTTCTTGATGTCAGTTTAAAAAAGTAACTTGTTATTAGATCCTATTTGACTTGCTAAAAATATTTGAGGCGAATCAATCGTACCAGCCTATTTAAATGTTTGAATATCAATGTACGAGTATTCTTGTATGTAATTTTGACATTATTTTTACTAAAGTTTTTATACCGATCTGGCATATTTTTAAATTTGATTAATATTTCGAGATTAATTAATATTATTTTCACATTTTTTACTAAGTAAGTATTCACATATTTTGTAACTATCATGTTTTGTGTAATGTTCATATGTAATTAATTTTTTAACAGACATAATAAATATTTGCACGCCATAGTATGTGGCAAACATGCAGTTTCTGAACCGTTTCTTTGATTGTATGTTATCCTGCATGCAATTTTTATTTTTATTCTTGTATGTGTACACATGTTTCAGCAAATAAATATACCATAATTATCTTATCTTATCAATTTTTTTAAGTTTTTAACAAGTCTGAAATGTTTGTGTCTCAAAAGAAGTAAAGCAAATCACGGTTTGTATTTTTCAATTCTTATCTTGTGTGTTCAATTATAATTTTATTAAATAAAATAGGCATTTCCAACCCTTCGAGAGAGCTTTTTTCTCGACACGCGGTTGAAAGTTTTTTGTATCATAGAATAAAGAGGATCAATATAGACATAAAATAATATAAAAATAAATGTTATGATATGTTACCTCTGTCTCATCCTTCGTGGAAAACAGCCGTGATATTTGGAGACCAACTATCATTAATGAATCACAATTACTTTTTCTATTGGATTATTTTTCACTTCTCATGCTCTAAAAGTTCGTCTTTATGTCGTGCGTAAGCGACATAAAGTCGCTTTTTATGCTCTAGTGCACAAAGTATTATTTTTTTCTAAGACTAAGATAATCAGGCCCTACAGCCACACGCACAATAAAACGACGCAGATTAAAGTCGATATTTTATTTCATTTGTTTTAATTTATATCACTTCCTTGTTTTCTATCGCTAATTTAATAAAACCAGATAAAATAATTGTCATTTATTATTTAAAAACGCAAGGAAACGTTTTTATGACTTGGCAGTGTGAAGTACCCAAAGTCGAATGACCGAATGACACATGTTGAAAATAAAAAAAAAAACATTTAAAAAGTTTCGTGGCAGATATTACCTATTCTTTTTTAAATTTTCACTTTTCAAATGAAAATACTGTCATAATATACTTATGCCTGTTTCATTTTCTCGCAATCGAAGTGAAAAGCAGAGTGTAACACTTAATACACTAATTGTACAATCTACTATTTTATTTAGAAATTAAATAATGTTGTATGATTAACGAAAAATATGTAGTTTATCATTTACATAGAACAGGATTACGTGAACAATTGAAACTCGTCTTTTGGAAATTATATATCAAAGAATTTTTACATAACAACCAGACTTTTCTTCACAAATTCGAGTCCTATGTTAAAACGAATACAAGTATATTTGAGTATATTTGACTCACACTCTGAAACTCTCAGGTGCATAATCAGCCTATAATGTTCCCATTGCCATTGGTACACAGGCCTCCTATCTGTGAGAGGGAGTGGGCCGTAATCCACCACGCGGGCCCAGTGCGGGTTGGCAGATGTCACATGTCTTCGAATTTTTGGTTCTAGGACATGCCTGTTTCCTCCGGTAAAATATTACTGGAAAACCTTTTTGGGGCAATAGAAGTACTAGTTGAAGAATATCTAAAGAATAATGTAACGAACGTGATATACGCGAGTAGTTCATAAGATATGTACATTTTCATTTTTCTCCGCCAGAACGTGAGACGTAGACGAAACGCAGAGATTTTACGGAAATTATAAGATTTACTACAACAATAGGGCCGTTTGTTTCGCACGGAACTTTGCTGGATTTTTCCTTTATTCGGAGCTTAAATGCAAATAAAGATGTTTCGTTGACAGAGGTGTGAACAAATATAAACAGGGGATAGAAAAAACTGTTGATCAAACAATGCGTTCCCCTAATCTTTGATCATGAAGAGCACACTTCCAAAAATGGTTTTAGGGAGTGTCGTTACCATCCTTTCAAGTGGGCTTATAGAAATTACCGTCGAAGAAAGGTATATTAGAGTGTGCTCGTAAGTAACCCATAAGCAACTTCTACATTTTTGTAATAAAAAATGTATCATAAACGTTCAACCGCCATTACCTATGTTGTAAAATAACAATACTTTATGTCTATATATATCGTCAATTTACACCTGTTTTCAGTATTTTTACAAAAAAATGCAATTTGTAAATGGATATTCGTGTACTTAAACGGATCATTAAACGAGAGCTAATGTATAAGTAAATGCTGTAACACAAAATAACATTATTAAAAAAATATTAGGTATGCTCAAAAATAAACGTTTATTAAACAAGTAACTGACAATATGGATATATATGTTATGGGCCAAGTGATTAATGCGGGCAGTATTCATAATGCCCGGGCAGTATGAATAATGCCCAGCCATATCGGGCCAAGTGATTAATTACAATCTAAACTCACCTATTTATCACATTGCCCGGGCATTATGAATATGGCTACATGATGATCGGGCAATGTGATTAATAGGTAAATTTTTACGTGGTGCGCTGCGGTGTGGGGCCGGAAACAAACACGTGACGCGCGCTAACCAATCAGAGACCGAAACGGGTTTATTAAGTTTCAAGCACTTAGTGAAAACTACTGGGCTCCACACCCACTACACACTAAACCAACATAATATACAAAATAACACATTAGTAATGACAACTTAGGATGCAAGAGCGAGCGAAGCGAGCTCGGGACTTGGGGCACCCCGACTCGGACAGTTTAGGTTAGAAGGGGATGGCGGGTCTAGTGAGCGAGCGAAGCGAGCGAACAGACCCCGCCATCCCCTTCGTGGTTATTTTTTTTTTAGACCCTAGAGCCCCGCGAAGCGGGGCTCCTACTACGCCTTTTAAGCAACTTTTATGTTTTTTGAGGTTAGGTTACACAGAAATAGGGGCCCCGCAAACGAAAAAAAAAAAACTTTGGGAAATTTTTTCTCGGCCCCTATGGTTTTTCAGAATTTGCGGTTTTCAAATTACACTAAAAATGGTTTTCAAATTACACTAAGTATTCATTTGAAAGTATTAAACATGCTTTACATCACTCTGCCCAATAGGCACTGGGCATTATTCATAATGCCCGGGCAATGTGATAAATTGATTGGTTATAATCACATTGCCCGCTCTTATTGGGCATTATTCATATTGCCCGGGCATTATGAATACTGCACGATTAATCACTTGGCCCATAACATATACACTGGATAAACTTCTTTTTTTTTGTTATCCTATTTTGTGTCCCACTGGTGGGCAAAGGCCTCCCCGTTTTTCTTCCAAACTTCTTCTTGCGCGATCTCTGGCAATGTTGGCCCTACAAATTATATTAGATCATCACACCACGCCATGGTCTACCTCGATGGCGATGCCCTGCCTTTTGTCTAGTGAGTGACAATCTTTGCCCAAACTAACAAAGTATTTAAATAAAAATATAATAACTAAACGACGGTGTGTTTAGATAAATGAAAATTAAAAATATATATTCTTAGGTAGGTAATCTGTTACATTAAAGAGACGAAAGGTCCGTGGCCACTAAAACAGCGACTAATCCCGGTAACTACGCATTATGATGCAGTATACTCGTAGTATGATACATTAACCTGCCCTTTTCCGGTCTTTGAAGCCGACAAGGTAACTTTAATACCATTATTTATTCAGGCAAATCGTAAAAGAGTACGAAGAATTGTTGACGGAGAGACGGAGAAGAATGTTATTTTTCATTTCTCATACTTGGAATGTGGTGTTTGTTTGATCCGAATAGCGGGTGGAAGACGCTGCTTCCCACCTTAGGGCGGGAAAGACTTATAGTAATTGCTTCCCTCTCTAGGGCGGGAATGAGTTTTAAAAATAGAACTAAATTGGTTAGGTAGTCAGCTACGAAATTTTTTACATCATTAAGAAAAATGTTGTGAATCTTGTCAGTGTATAAACAGCCAGTGTGAATTAAAAAAAAATAGCTATTTAGCGGGACGGCCCGCGGCGGTGACGCGGTGTGTTCCATATTTAAAATAGTACACAAATTGCTCTAACATCTCAATTAATTTTAAATAGGTACGTACTATTCATGTTATTATTATCAATAAATATGTTAGACAAACCAATATTTTTTACTTTCCTTATATTCGAAATGAAAAGTAGAGTGTTTAACACGGGTGAAAGTCATCAATTCCTACTAGGACTATAGTCTAAATACCTCTTATGGGAATAGATTCCTATCGACCCTCGTGTAACAATCTACTATCATATTATTACCCACTAAGGTGAATAATGCGTTATTAATATTTGCATTGCACGAGCATGTTATATTATTGATGACTATTTGTTTAACCTACTCACGATTTTATGAGCGTATTGTTTGCTAGCAAAATAACAAGTTGTCCAGACACGCAGTCCAATATTTGACTAGCCATAATTTCCTTACTATGTTTGTTTTTCTAAATTCCTTATAAATCAATTGCAAATGAATAAATATACATCACATAAAATCAAGCCTGTATTCCCCAAGTGGTCCAAAGGTGTCCGTATGTATCACCCAAATTTACCAGTTATTTTTAAGTCTTATGTATTAGGGGGCGGGCCTATTGCTATCAACCGGGAACAAATCCAGACTACTACTGAGAAATCCCAGATAGAAAAACCCAAAAACGCTTTGCCCGACCCGGGAATCGAACCTCATGCCTCATTCGATATACATACTTATCTTAACAGGTACTAGCTTACGCATAACAGAATACATGTAGATAATCTGAATGTCTCAACATTAGCCGATGCTGCCGACATTCATACACCAACTTCACTATAGCTTTCTCTTAGCTTGTGCTAATCTTTATGCTCCTGAGCCAGTCTTGTCTAGGTTTTTCGGTTAATGGGGACTACCTATCGTCCTCCCACTTACCGCCGGAACACCGACACCTTGATCAGCTAGTAATAAAATAAAAAGACAGGTATACATAATAAAAAAAATCCTTTCATTTCATTTCAATATTTGTCGATGCTGCCATCATACATAGTCAGTCCGACGAGGTTTCTCTATGCTAGTGCTAATCTCTATAGTCCTCATCCAAGTTCGCCTCTTGGTGGCAACAATATCGTCCCCCACCTTGGCCACCTAAGCCTACATTTTAATTGCAAAACAAAAAAAAAACAATTCAAATTTTTAAATCATTATGATTATGAACTCACAGTAATATAGTCGCTTACAAATTGACGAGAATGTCAGACGACATACGGGAACAAGGGTATGATGGGGGTATGGGGTACAGTGTGGCCTTTCCCTGAATATGTAATTTGATTTTATTTGACGATGACGGTCTCTGTAGAATTTATTTTCTATGTAACGGCAAAAACATACTCTTTGTGTCTTGTATGTGAGAACTTAGGTCTTACAACTCAGGGCGAGTTGTAAGACCGAATTTTTAGTGAATCCAAGCTCTAAACTTCCTACTGAAAATTAATAAATCTTTGAGTCCGTTCCCAGTATCCTTAAATGTAAAGGCAACCTTTTAATGACGGTAGAAATAAAATGGATCTCATAGAAATATCAAAATCTAAAGTCTCAAATGAGCCAAGATACAAATGATTGCGTTTAGTTTCGGGTAAGCAGTTCAATTACTTCGCGCGATTCATATTTGCGAGTGTCGTGAAATATTTATGAAAGTTATGTCTAAGAAGCTACGCCTCAGTGGATAAGCCTTGAAGCTGTTATAATTTTGCGAGTTTGACAGATCCTTAGAATAGGTAAGAAATGCTCATAAATAATATATTGTTGCTTAGTTGAGTAGAAGCCTGCGAAGGTCTTTGAGCAACGAGGTCAGATTTTCTAAGAAAATAAAACCTTATTTGATGTTTCATTTCAAACAAAATACTTATATTAGGTGATAAAAGTAAATTGTTGACACCTACCTACATCTTCACACCTACGTGGGTAAAATGGCGGCGAATAAAAATAGAAAGAAGCTCTGCTAAATAAAATATTGATACCTAGGTAATGTTACTAAAATATCAACCTCTTATTACATTTATAAACGCTTTATAAATACTGCCAGACTCTGTTATTTGACTTGATTGATATTAGGGGGTAATTTGAGCAATATGCTTTATGAATTAAGGGTTAGTTTTCGTCTATGTGCAATATGGTAACCTTTTACGTGGTGATTTTAATACAAACTACAGAGGCCTATTTTCAGAATAGTAAATAGGGTTATTTTAACATTAAGAGGATGAAATCATACCATTTACAAATAATACCTAAGCGAAAGAAACTGATTACTAAGCTGTTGGTTAGTTTTTACCGTTGTTATTCTTGACATTTCATACACCAATCGGGAATGGACGCCCTAGAAGGACATATCTTTAGCCTAGCTAACCTGTATACCTTAATAGTGATGTTCTTCAGAAAGAAAAGACTAGATTTAAGAACGTAGAAGAGGCAAAAGGAGTATGTAAGGATCGAAGCTGGTGGAGTTCTGTAGTTACCGTCTGCCCCATGGGAAGAATGCGTGAGTTTAATTTACATTCGCGATTTATTTCCCCAAAATGTAAACAAATATGAGTTTATGGAAAAATTACTTTAAATCCTACACAATAAAGTTCAGTTTACAGATTTTTCAATAGTCCTAGTCACTCTGAAATCAACTTAATTACCATTAAAATAAAGTTGGTATTTGTTTAACTTGAATTAATATTAATTTGAAACAAATTTGAATAGACATTATGTATGTGTTTATTTATAACATACGTACCTGGTCTACCAAGGATAGATGGCTTTATATACGTGAACGGTGATTCTCACCTGTTAACTAAGTAAATCTTTTACTCGTGTACAAAGTTTCAAACAAATCCATTATGTTACAGCGTTGTTTGAATGTGCGAAACATTATGGAACATCGAAAAGTTTTCTGCCAAAACACGTTGACAGTGATACATCGTGTTTCAAATCTCGTTTTATTATGAATAGTCAGGGAAATTAATCACAGGACTTGGCCAGTTCCTGCCCTCTGGTTACGGGTAATGTTCAGGACTGCGGGTTTTACAGTACCATTGTAAATTAAGATTTAAATTACTATGGATTTCTAAATCCTTGTAAACTTCCGGAACAATATTAATAAAATAATATTAACAATAGCTTCCGATGTTTTTGATGTTCCATTTTAATTCCGTAATTGCCCTCAAAGCGTTTGAAGAATAAGCTGTTTATTTTAGATCAAAGGAATAAATCAACGTAATTACGTTGATTACATACGTAATTACGTGTACGCCAAGTTTAGGTACTAAAACATTTGCAGTCAACAAAAGAAATAAATATGCAGGATCGTCGGATGTAGTTGAAGTTTAGTAAGAAACCGATGGAAGTTCTCGAATAAAATTTTATTTTTTTAATAGAAAACAAACAGCTCATTTATCAAATTAAATTTCAGTCGACAACATAGGTACATCGATTTCTTACTAAACTTCAACTATATTTAACGATCCTGCATACTTATCTCTTTTGTTGACTGTATCTACCATATAAAACGTGTTTATTTTAAAATATGAAATGCAACACGTAATTATGTTTTATGTTTCATATTGCCATTCCCAACAACTTTCTGGTTTGCTTACACTAATTACTTACTTTAATCCTAATTCAGTAGGAACAAAAGTTAAAGCTAAATAGAAATGGGTAAGTATTGAGGAATCAAAACAAAATATGGAATTAAAAATGTCATTTCAAGTAAATTTAATTAAAAAAATGTTAACCAAAAATCTGCAGTCTGGTCAGGCCAACAAAATATAAAATGTTTCACTGATCTCACACAGGAGTACCACTAGTTAGTACCTGTGTTAAACAAACATCTGAACAAAATCCTAGGAGTACCACTAGTTAGTACCTGTGTTAAACAAACATCTGAACAAAATCCTAGGAGTACCACTAGTTAGTACCTGTGTTAACGAAAGACTATAAACCATATTTTGTTCAGTTTTCGTAAATTTCTGGCTCCTAAAGCTTATTAATAGACTTTAGAAAACATAGCGGTTATAAAAATATTACCTATATAACAATCTTCACTGAACATTTATTTTCAACAACCTAAGCAATCGTCCACTCAATAACCCACTCGGCATGTCGATTAAATTGCCTGTATATTCAAATCACAACAATAACTGTCATTCTTATACCCGTATTCACAAACATTACTATGAAGTCTCACAGTGCGTGAGGACGCACAGGGTTCCAAAAATCTATTCATAGACAATATTTGTGTGGTGATCGGCACTATGCGTCCCTTAATGTTTATGAATTTAAAGGCTTGTCATATGGATTTGAGAAATGACTTACATCGCACAGTATTGCTACTTTACTTAGACAAGTATTATTTGTGAATACAGCTGTTAGACAGTTGTTTGAAATCTCTATGACATGGTAAATTGAAGTAGGTAGTGTGTCAATAATTACATAAACAGTAAATTTCCCTGACTATACGAACATAAGGAGAGCAGTGGTGGACCAGTGGTATCAGTCGCGACTTACGAGTTGTAGGTCGTAGGTTCGAACCCGGATAGGCGCTTTACATTGTGTAAAATATTTCATCACGACTGCTCTCAAAACGGTGAAGGAAAACATCGTGAGGAAACGGTCCTAGAACCAAAAATTCGAAGACATGTGACATCTACCAACCCGCACTGGGCCCACGTGGTGGATTACGTCCCACTCCCTCTCACAGAGAGGAGACCTGTGTCCCAGCAGTGGGAACTTTATAGGCTGATTATGATGACGAACATAAGGTACTTTTTGTAAAGAACTTATTAATCCCCTTCATTCATACGATTTAAACTTTCGTGATTGATAATGGGTTTCTTGATGTCTGCCGTTGATCTTAAGCGTTTGTACGTGTTCTGTGGGCTGACATGCGTAAGCACTTACGATGCAATTTTCCGTGATCGCTTTTCAGGCTCGCAATTTTAAAATCACTTTGGAGCTTACTCTATTTTGTTTAAATTGTACTGTAGTGATATTTGAGAACGTTCTATGGAAAGGTCAAACGTCTATAAATTGTAATGCCTGTGTTTGTATCTGAATACCTGGAAGCAAACGGAACGCGAATTGTTGAAAAACAAAGCTTTAAGGAAATATCACTTTCAAAATAGAGTACCTAGAATCCATTGAAAACCGTCATTTATAAAGGTAAGACCATTGTACAGGATCACTTTTATTTACTTCGTGAAATATTAATTCTTAAAACAACATTATAAAAGCCTGCAAAAGGTGAGGGTTCAAATACTTGTGAACTTCGTAGAAATAGTAAAATAATTTGTCTTTTCTTATATTGTTTGTATATATTGTACATTTTCAGTTGTAGTTATATTTATTCCAGACTTTTGTGAGTATAAATATAAAGGTAGTTACTTTCTGTTGAATAAATAGATGAATAAATCGTTCATAATAAAATAAATCAATTGATCGTAGAACTCAATAGCGTGTTAGGTCTACTTGTGCTAATCATAAATCTCCTTCCAGTAAATGAGTTAAGCTCAATCAAATGTTAATACGTTTGGTTTCTTGGAAAACGATAACCATTATCGGATACTAGCTGCTGCCCGCGACTTCGTCCGCGTGAAATTTCACCATCCCCCATTCAACCTCTTAGGGGTGGAGTTTCGAAAAAGCCTTTCTTAGTGGATGCCTACTCTTCACAAAAATCACACCTTCCAAATTTCATGTCTCTAAGACCAGCGGTTTAGGCTGTGCGTTGATATATCAGTCAGTCAGGACTTTGGATCTTATATTATAGATCATAGTAACTTGATATTACATAGTAAACTAAATCTAGATTGAGCATTACAAGGTTTATTATTTTGATACCTATCTACTAACAAATAAGGTTAGTTCTATTTGCTCGTATATTATCAGAACCAAGAAAGATATTCATCACACATGAAATATGTATCGTATATATATTTATATGTAATATACGAGTAGATCGCGTAGTTATAAGTATGTTGACGTGTATTTCAGAGCGTGTCATTTTAGGCCAGCTTTCTGTCAATTAACTCAAAAAAATCGGTTTAGTAGTTTATGCGCTACGGGGGAACATAATTATGCAAATACAATTATATTTACATACATACATACATATACTGCTAAAATCACAACCCTTTCTTTTGGCTTTGCCGTAGTCGGGTAAAAAATATTTTCACCTTTGATTACAATAACAAAAACAGTTGACAACCTCACCACATCCAGCTTTGTACTACTCTAACTACAAAGAAATACTACAATGAAAATGTACTATTTAAAATACTGAGGTTTCTTGCAATACTTACAAGATCATTATTTCTTCAACGTCTTCGAGACGAGAGTTGTGGAACCCCGATGTTTGAAGGAGATTGATGAATGGACCAAATAATCTTTCTAATAACAAATGACAGGACAAAGTTGTGAAATCTGCGAAACTTGTAATGAAACTTTTTGGATGAATAATTTATCGCTGAATCGATGTAAACTTTTTGTACCTTAGGTAAAGTAAAGGGCACAACGGTCATGGTTTAAAATGGATTATTAAAATGGCTTGTGGTTTATAAATAATATAGGGTCATCAGAAACATTTTTATTAAATAATAACGACTCATTTGATTTTATTTAATACTAGCTTTTGCCTGCGGAGACTGGAATTTGTCCCACGGGAACGTACTTCGGGGATAAAAAGAAACCTTTGCGTTAATCCAGGTCTTTTAACTATCTTTGTGCCAAATTGTATCCAAATCCGTTCAGCCGTTTTTGCGAGATTGAGTAACAAACATTAAAACATACAAACTTCCACATTTATACAGCAGCAAGTAAGATTCAAGGGAAGAAAAATAGAATTAATTTTAAGTTCTGCCTAAAACGTTTCTATTGTACAGATTGCGTCACTTTGCATACCGCCCCTAAAAATCCATTAAACGTGACCAGGGCCAAAATAGTGTCAAGTTTAAATACTGCAACACTTTAAAGTGTCAAATTCTTAATCCATAGGCCACTAGTACTAGTTTACCCTATTTACCCCAGCCATTTTCTGGCAGAACCATGTAATTCGAACGACATGTAGTGTAGATCTTACTAAGTGACACCTTGGCACAAGTTTCTGGTTAACAAGCCAGAAACGATTTAACCCTAGATGTGGTTTTAGTAAACCTCATTATGACTGTTTGGTCTTTAATGAAATTGTAATGAACCAGTAACTGACAATTTTCAATCTATACTATTAATAAAGCTGATGAATTTGTTCAAACGCACTAATCTCTGAAACTGTCAGATTTGAAAAATTCTGCATCTTGCATTTGGTAGCCCAATTTCTGAGGAAGGTTATGGGCAAAATTGTTGTTAGACAATTAATGTTACTACTCGCTTAAAGATTTTTTTGATGATAAAAGTTTCTGCTAATCGGATTCTTGATGTAAAATTATAATTATTTTTATGACATTTCTATAGTAGATAAGTGCCTAATTCCGAATTATATGTATGGTAATATTTTTTTTTAAATTATTAGTTTTATCAATAATAGTGTAATTTTATATTTTATATACATTTTTTAATACCATTATGATTATTTTATGCTATAAGTAAGCGAAAAATGTTAGATGTAATTCTAAGTCATTATGTTGTCTCAATTGTATAGAAATGTTATTTAAATGTTAACGTAGCAATTAAGCAATGATTAAATTAATTAAATAATTTTGCATGCCGTAAGGCAAAATGTATCGGGACTCTTCATAAATTAACACCATATTTGTTACCTATATTATTGGCAAATAAATGATTTCTATTTCTATTTCACATCATGCTAGGAATCTAAGGGACCAAGCAAAAAGAAAAAGAAAGAACGCTAAGCGAAAACGAAGTAATAACGCGAGCAGGCGATGCGATGCGACGGGGTGGAACATGACATTTCAGACAGACTTAAGTCGCGGGCAGAAGCTAGTTATAATTTTATACCGAATAACAACAAACTCAATTATAATTAGGTATTTTTATAAGTACTTAAGTCTTTACACACACGATTAAAATATAAAATAACATACAACTTTAAAAGCCTTAAAATGGATCGTTCACTTTTTCATTTTTTTCCACCAAAATCCCTCATTTCAAAAAAAGAAAGGTTAAAAACAGACTTAAATAAAAAAAAAAATCAAACAAAAGACGGTAGGTTAATGCTATTCCAGTCATCTCTTTGAATGTGACTAATCTTATAAAGCCGGTTATTTTAATTAGCTTGAAAAAATGGTACTTTTTCTTTTTTCCCATTTAAAAATACTTTTTGCGCTGTTTGAACATGACATTCAGAAATAAAAAATGTATGTATTCAAATCGGATCGAGGCTTTTTTGCCTTTTAATTTAATAGATACACATTTAAGTGCGAAGAGTGGTCAAATGATGTAAATGATTCAAATACGAAAAGTTTTTTTAACAGGAAATTAAAATAAGTGGAATCGGAAAATAGACAATAACAATAATTGATGAATATAATTTAAATCATCTCATAAATATACAGGGTGGAAAAAATCAATGCGCCCTGAAGGGAAACCACTTTGTATCTTTAAGATAGATTATTTTACTTAAAGGAAAAATTCATTTATTTTTAAAAAGAAACAAAACGGCATTCACAGATTTCTCAACAAGCTTGCTTAAACCGGGAATCAAACCAGCTAAAAATTAAAAAAAAAATCGCTATTTTATTTCACTAGTCGATACAGTCAATGTTAAAGATACAATTTCTCCAAGAAACATTAAGTCTTACACTCGTCTGTCGTACAAGATATCCATGAAATCTAATATTTAGTACGCAAGGGATTTAATGAACATTGAGTACCATTAAGTCCTCTGAACATCACTATGTTGTATTAAATACATTAAAATATATTACGTGTAACTTGTTTATTTAATAGACTTATCGCCTATACTAGTATAGTATATTGAATAGTTTGTACAGTCAACAAAAGAAATAAGTATGCAGGATCGTCGGATATAGTTGAAGTTTAGTAAGAGATGGATATTGTCGACTGAAATTTAATTTGATAAATTAGCTGTTTGTTTTCTATTAATAAAATAAAATTTTAGTCGAAAACATCCATCGGTATCTTACTAAACTTCAACTATATCCGACGATCCTGCATACTCATCTCTTTTGTTGACTGTACATAACAATTTCAGATGAGAATATTATTTTCTTATTTCATACTTTTAAGAGCATAATTTTTCAGAAGTCGGGTTTTTAAGTGGAACATTTTTGTAATATTTTATTTGGAATCCTCCTCACTAAACATTCTTTAGGGCCACCGTAATTTAAAACTTGAAATCTCGTATCATAAAAGAAGTCTGGTGACCACAATAAGAAAGTATTTCGGGAATACTTCTTTGTCCCGTTTCCCTATTGTTATCTTCGAAAAACCGAGATATACCTACACCGATATTATTCAATCGAGATACTTGCAAATTCCTGTGGGTATTCAATATATTTTGAAACGAAATCTGTCTGTATTCAATAAAATCTATAGCTGAATAAGGGATGAAGAATTTGGGACGTAATACTTGAGTTTCAATGGATGAAACGTAGTGATTTGTAGTCTGTCCAGTGGTAGGTATTATAACGAAAGCTTAAGGATTACCAGGATTTAGTTATAGAAATTGATCGCAGAACTGTTTATTTTCATGTTAGGTATTAATGTCTTCAACATCATCTTTTTAGCAGAAAGACGTCCAGTGCTGGTCGTAGGTGGAGGCCTATCCAGTAAAGGAACGGTTGAAGTGCCGGTGCTTGGGGAAGTCGAAACACCGCCACTTAGACCGGTCCTTTGCTTCTCGCATCCAGCGGACTCCTATGGCCTTTACTAGGTCATCGGTCCACCTTGTAGAAGACCTTCCAACGCTCCAGAACCTTACTAATATCTTTTACTTACTTAATACGATAAAAATAAAAATACGTAAGACTCACGCGTAATATCATGACGTTCGACCTTCGCAATTTATCACCCTTAAGTAGGCATGCCTACTCAAATAACCACACTTTTGACCTCACTTTTTTTTTCCTGATTAGTGACCGCGTTTGCCTAGACTAGACCCGGCCTAGTGCCCACCTATTCTGAAAACCAATGCACGCCACTGCTGGCAGACAACGCAAAGCCTTAACAGCTGGATCTAGAAATATGAAATTTTAAAACCTGTCTCAGTACATTCCATGTTTACTATCTATTCGTTAGTATTGCAATTTATTATGTCATCGTTTTAAAGTGGTTGCCAAGTTTATTTGACAAGTGCTTAAGGTAAAACCAGAGTGGTGGGATTGGAACTCAATACGATTCAGTAGTGATTAATAGGCTTACGCCTTAATGATTACTTATTCATATTTTCTATTAGTTTTACCTTACATATTTGAAGTATTGTTTAAATTGTAAGAAATACTTTGAAGTTTTCTCAGAAGAAACGCAATTTAAAAAATAAAATTTTATTTTGACAAAAAAAAAAAAAACATTGAAACGGTAAAGAAAGTACTGAATAGATTATGATTTACCTACAATATTCCCGCATGGCTTTTCCGACTAATTGATATGGGTAAACAACGAGGCATAAAGCTCACGGTAAAAGGAAATAAAACAAAACATTTATTACTCTTCTACTGATTTTATTATATGTATCAGTATAATAAAAGCCCCTATGCAACAAAACTTTCGAGTTAGACCTTTTTTTGTCGTTAATATTTAATAGGTTAATAGGTAGGTACTCTAGAAACATTACATTTGTTCAAAAAGAAAATACGGTAATTGCTACCTACTCGTTTCTTTCTCTCAGGTCAGCAGGCACTACCGTTTCCTCAGATTAAGAATACTATATCATTTTTATGGGCCTTACATAATGTCTTCCTGCTCTTAGGGGCCATGTGTTTATTTAACAGAGTGTAGTCCGCAGCGAAAAAAAATTACCGCTCTTTTCCCTTTCAAGAGGTGTCGACGGACTAAAGAATCGTGTTAGAAGCGCAGGCAGAAATGAAAGAAAGATTTTTGACTTTGAAGTAAAAAGGATACAACTATTTATACTTTGAGGTACTAAGGCCCACTGGCGAGTTCATGGGTTATCTTATATAACTCGGAGTTAACAGCTAATTCAGTGTTAACCAAATAATTGATTATGCGCCAAAAAGAGTTAAGAGGTAAACCTAGATTTAAACTTTTAAATATTAAACCCACCGATGTGGGAGTTAAGTAGCTAAACTCTGGGTTAGTGTTAATAATGTCAAAATAAATTGACGTTATGAGATACCACTGATAACTTGTTTTGTATTTTACATATATTCTTAGACGTTGTAGTAAGTGAAAATTCGGTGCTATATCAGGAGGCGATATATCCATGAACTCATAAAAAATTAATACAAATTATAAAAAAAAAAAACTTAAAACATATTTTTCCTTATCTGATGTTTTCGTCAATCATTAAATTAAATCTCCATGGAAACCACATGTAATACGATTAAAATTAAATGTCGTGTTATAAAATTCAAAGATAAGAAAGTATTGCATATCGTAAATAGTGTAAAAGAGATGGCTGTACAATTTCATTTCATTCATTTTTGATTTTATGTTTCGTCGATTGAACTGCAATGTTCCCAACTCAAAAAACACAAATGTTTAGTTAACTAACCCGGTGTTACTTTTTAGTGGCGCAACGCGTCATAAGAGTTAAAAGTTAATTACTTAACTCCAAGTTTACAAACTCTAGACATATTAATTTAACCCGACTGTAAATGCAAGTGGGCTTTAAAAAACTAACCATATGGAGGTTAAACCAAGGTTGAGCTAGGTCATTCAAATCAATAAAGGTCGCAACGAAGAATGATCCCTTGGCCGTCTTCCGACAGTAACTGCGGAAAACAAATGAAATAAGGTGTTTAAGCCATGCCTCGTGTCACCCACACGCGACTTGCGGACTGACGGACGGAAACACGTGACGCCCGCGCGTGTTGCTCGACGTAAGTCGCGTCGCAAGCCACGTCGCTCGAGGTCGTGAACGGGGCCTGAATGTTGAAGAAAAATAGTTCCTCAACTTTATAGTACTATAACAGTTGAAAAAATGGCGACAACAGCTTAGCTCATTGCAGAAGATGAGCAGACACAACAAACAATTATTTATCTATTTTTGTGCACTCAGTAAAATCCATAGGGATATGACATAATTATAATTTGAGTAGAAAGGTACTGCTTATTTCTTAAGAAATTTCTTTTGGCAGACCTGCGAAAGAAGATGTGAAAAAGAAATGTAAACAATAGTGTGTGAGAACAAGAAGAGAAAAGTATGAACATGTGAAGTCGTAAACGAAAATATTAAATATACCTACACATATCGCTCATTTAGAGAAACATCGACGTAACTGCTACTTATTTTTTTTACGTCTTTTTTTCTCCTAACGTAAATACGCTTTCTAAGTGCTTTGTCATATTTAACTCATTCTTGGGAAAAAATACATTTACGTCGATGTTTCTCCAAATGAGCGATATAATAAAAAAAAATAACATAAACTTATAATCCATTTGGAATAAGATTAGAGATTTAAATAAACCTTTTTTACAGTCCGTTTAGCCGATTTTGACTTCTATTCCGTAGGTTTAGGATGGCATTAAAAGCAAAAAAGTGGTTACAATACCAACTGTTTACTGCAGCTGTCATGACAAATGACAGCTGCAGTAATGCCACCAACGCAATAGAAGTCAAAATACAGTTGAACGGACTGTAAAAAAGGGTTATGCAAATGTCTAATCTTATTTCAAACGGAGTCTAGATAAATGCATAATTCTAAAATATATATAAATACTCACAGTTAAGAGGAAAGTTAATATTCTTTTACTTGACATTTGAATAGAGAATTAATGATTATAAGTTTCCAACTGAGGTTCTTCAAATTTGTCCATTTCTCAAGCATTACATGTGAATAAAAGGTGCAATGCACATGGAGGTGACGGAAAGGCTTATAATTAGAACTCGCCGCCTCAGACGATCAAAGGACAAACATCCACGGGTCAACTATCCGCTGTCCGTGTCTCATAGTGTCTTTGTGCATCGCGCCTTAGACTTTATCTCCTAGTCCGCGTGACTTCAGCACTCCTTCAAATATTATATTAAGAATAATTTATAATTTTTATAGGTTTTATAGGCCATCTTCGAAGGCGTCGTCGGAAAATTTGATCTAGAGGATTCTGTATCAGCCTGTAATGTGAGACGTTAACAGTATGTAAGCAAGTATTATGTGCTTCACGTTTTACGACAGTGGAGTAATGAAGTTTCTTTTTATAGCTGTTGGTAAAGGTGCTTGGGATACATAACAAGTCTAATATTTGTCTGAATATTCTTATTGTTCTTTCTAGAAGGTTTTTGTTGTAGGGACTTGTTAAAATATTTCTTTCTGTATGTATAAATACGTGAGCAAATGATTGATCTTCAATGGTTTCGCTAAATGGTTGATGGCCGCTTGAAGCCAGAAAATCTCACCTCACAGTTAATCAAGAAAGCCTCCCGGGAACGTATTCTTATACCTCTATACATTCTAACTACCAACGCACTGAAACTATACTAACTCTAGCTAGATATACTAATGAATTCCCTGTTTTTATCTCTTGTACATAAAGTTGATACAATGAAATTGTGTGCTACGGTTTTTCGTAGCAAAGCGCTACAAAGTTCGTAGCGCTACGAAAAAGCGTAGCACACTTTTATACGTAATTTATCAGGAAAAACAAATTAGGATTAAAAACCGGTACCTTAATCCTAATTTGTTTTTCCTAATAAATTTACAGTAGGGTACGAATGTACCTACTGGCTTGGAACTAATGACCCCCAAGAGGGAAATTCGAGGTATTTTAGATTTGGTCATACGGACGTTGTTTTTGTTTGTGCAAAAAATACCTTAAAGTTTACCTTAGTGATACGCCCCTGCTTCGCATGGTTTGTACAACTTGACAAAACATCGAGATTTCTCTATTATATGCAAGTTTATTATTGATGTTTTATAAACATAAGCCTTCCGAAATAAATTCTTTAAATGATGGAACACCTTATCAAAATCCGTTGCGTACTTTTGAAGAAAAACGCGGTCACAAAGAAACACGAAAAGCTACTTAGTTTTTATAATATAAATAGAATTAACGAGAACTTACAGCTTATAAATTTAACTTTAAAATCAAAATTTAAATCAAACACTTCAAATATTTTTCATTTCATCAGACCTTACCCTGCTAGTTGAAATATTATTTTTTATACTTATATGAAACTGTGAGGAAAATACCAGAACAGATTTTTCACCGTACACATTCAAACTATTCAACTATGAAATTAAATTGTGGCTTCGTTTTGCTTTTACGAAGTTATTGTTTAACTCTTCCATTTCAATTAATAATTCACTACAGACAAAAGTAAATGCGTTATCGTAAATAGCTCGGAGAAAAATAGGTACATCCTTGTGTAATAAAACAAATATAACAAACACTGAGCAGTGGTGACCCAGTGGTAACGGCCGCGATTTTCGAGTTTTAGGTCGTGGGTTCGAACCCAGACAGGTGCTTTGATTTCTGTAAATTATTTCATCACCAATGCTCTCAAACGGTGAAGCAAAACATCGCGAGGAAATTGGCATGTTCTAAAACCAAAAATTCGAAGACATGTGACATCTACCAATCCGCACTGTGCCCGCGTGGTGGATTACGTATGTTAGGTAATAAACACTGTGGGAATGATGTCATGTTCGAAAAAGGAGGCAACTAATTAAACGAATGATAAAATGTCTATTTGAAACCGCACCCTAATTATTGCGTTAAACACTATCAATCGCAATCCGAGAGTTTTGAAGGAAATTTATGATCCATTGCTTCATAGGTTTGAAAAATTCGTCTGCTCAACAACGTAATTATCGTAAACGTGGCTGAACTGTCAAAATGAAAGGTATTGCGATGAATTTCCATTTTATGTGCGTAATAGGCTAGCTGTTGGTCTTGTATATTTCATGTATGTATGACTGCCCCGTTGGTCTCGTGGTTGCAAGCGCAACTGCTGAACGTGGGGTCTTAGGTTCGATTCCCGGGTCGGACAAAGAGTTATTGGGTTTTCCATTAGGAATTTCTTAGTAACAGTCCGGAGTTTGGAAGTTGGTGGTTTAATATCCCCGTGCCTCGGAAAGCACGTAAAGCCCTTGGTCCTGCGCCTGATTTCTCCCCGGTCGTGTCGGATTGCCGTCCCATCGGACTATGAGAGTAAAGAAACAGAGAGTGCACCTGTGTTTACGCTCACACTTGTGCATTATAATATTTCCTGTTTACCTGGCTAATCTCCGTTGAGATTGGCCAGTGTGACCGAAAACAGTCGGGAGGCTATTATTATTATATTTCATAAGATGCTGGTCCGAAAACTTTCAGGTCATCATGATTATTTACAGTAACAGTGTTTTAATAAAATATTGACTGTGCTATAAAAGCATTCTATTTTATTATAACTACTATTGCTATTGTCGTAACTCCCGCGCTACGCATGAATCGTATCAGTTTATTTGTTTGCTGAAAATAATGACTATCCTCTAAAATAGGTATGTAATTTTTGGAACACTGCCACTGGTTGTGGTCTACATATTTAATGTTTATTACTGTTGCGTATCAGATATATAGTTTCCTGGTAAAAAAAAACACTTTTTTGGTTGTGGACTCGTCATTCATCATATTATCAAGAATAGCCGCGAGAAACCATATTTAGATGGACTGCCGATCAATTATATTCAGAACTCAACATGGAAACTTAGGTGAAGTGAGATGTCAATAGTGTTAATCCTTTAGTTATGGAGGGTAGAGGGAAGGAGAACTGTCTCTGTTGTAAAAATGTGTCCGTCATACAGCGTTAAATTAGGGTGACGCCACAGTAGCAACAGGGTAAATTTCAAAGAAAGCGCAAAAGTTATTAGAATAGGATAGAAAAATAAACAAGGACAGAAGAACTTTAATTAGACTACATCACTAGTGTAAAAATAATAGAGTGGTTCATATAAATGATGTTTTTATTAATAAAATTACAAAAATTCAGGGTATTGCGAAGTAAATTACAAACATTTTTATATGACAACATATTCGATAATTATCAGAATCAGCATAAATTTATACAATAACAATCATCAAAAATAAAGTATTACAAGTTTTAACTTACTAATATCGGGTGATGGTAACTCCACGAACGTCGCACACAAACTGTGCCCGCAATGGTGGCGGCACGCTCTTTTATACAGTAAAAGTGGGGATGGCGCCATCATTGCGGGTTTGACAGTTTAAAATTATTATAATATTTCTTTGCAGCTAAATTACGATTTAAGGTCATTAATAATCTGTAATTATTTGACAACAAATAATGTGATATAAAATAACATAATATTACGAGGCATAAAATGACACGTGAGGCTAACCTGCAACGCGTATTTGAACACGTGTCTGAGCACTTGTGTGCAAACGTGCTTACAGTCGGCCATCCGAGCAAATTGTAAGTGCGTCCCCGTACTTAGCTGCAAATCAAGCAAATAGTAATAAAAATGAAAACAATATTCAGTACAACAACAATATGTATGTATATAAATGTAACAATATTTATACCAAAAATTAGATAGACCCATTGGTCCAAATTAATATGCATACTTCACTAGTTAATCAATCGATTTGACCCCATTGGCCCTTATCAATAAATTTGACCCCATTGGTCATTATCAATATATTGGACCCCATTGGTCCTTATCAATATATTTGACCCCATTGGTCTAAAATATTGACCCCATCGGTCTAAAAGTATCGACCCCATCGGTCTAAAAGTATTGACCCCATTGGTCTGTACAATTACATAGCTATAATAAAAAAAATAATAATTAAATCAATTAGAATTTCCGTAATCCGAGTTTTCGCTTAAGACGTCATCATGTGGTCTATTGAAACAAATCCATGGCTTTAACTTATCTACAGCAATAATATTAGAATATTTTTTGTTTCCCTTTCTTGTAAGAGGCGTGTCCTCTACTTGGTAACGGTCATGATCGAAAACATGAGTAATTTTGTATGGGCCCTGATACTTTGGGATTAACTTTTTACTACCACCCGTAGAGGGAATTTGCCGCTCAACCCTTACTAAATCCCCAATATTATATTTAATAGACTTGCAACGAGATTTATCAAAAGTTGCTTTTTGAGTCTCTTGTGTGGATTCGATATGAGAAGAAATCTCAGTACGAATTTCTTGGAGACTTTTATTTATTGAAGTGATATCGTCATCAATTGCAGAAATGACTCTACTATCACTTGAGCCCTGTAGCCTTATCCCAAAAAGAGCCTCTGCAGGTGTCTTATTGATACCTTTGTTAAAGGTATTATTGATGCCCCACTGGACATCGGGCAGGTGGTCTTCCCATTTGCTTTCAGATGAGCCAACACATTTAGCTGTTAATGAGTCAACAATGACTTTATTATATCTTTCCACCTGACCATTGGCCCGTGGAGTAGCAACTGCATTTAATACATGTTTGATGCCTTTATCGAATACAAATTTTTTGAATAGATCACTTGTAAATGACGTGCCTCGGTCAGATATAATTCGTTTAGGAACGCCAAAAATGCTAATAAACTCGCGCAAAATTCTAATAGTGGTGTTTGATTTTGTGTTTTTCACCGGTTTCAAATAGATATATTTTGTAAAAGCGTCAATTAAAACGAGAATATACACATTACCCCTACTACTGCGTACAAATGGACCCGTATGATCCATGTGTATAGTATCAAATGGTACGTCTACTTTATGGATTGGGTGTAAAAACCCAGGTCTTTTCCCACCAGGTGCTTTACTATACGCGCACTCTAGACATGAGGATACATATTTTGTAACGAAAGCACGCATATTTGGGAACCAATAATGAGTTTTTATTTTTTCCAACGTTTTATCTAGAGCGAAATGACCGATATCGTCATGATTCTGTTTGACAATTTGCCATCGAACGCCTTTAGGCACAACCCATCTATCTCCATCAGGTGTGATTCTAAAAAGCTTACCATTTTTAATTTTATATTTTTCTTTTATTTCTAAAATATCGTTAAATTCAGAGTTACTTAAAATACCAATAATCCGTTGAAGTTCTGAATCTGAATTCTGGACTGTTGAAAGCCAGTCTGTTTCTGTTATAGAATTAACAATTTTTTCCGAATGATCACTACTGATCGATGGGTTGCGACTCAAAGCGTCCACATGAGCCATAGAAGACCCCGCTTTGTACTCGATTTCAAAATCAAATTCTTGCATTTGGGTCCACCATCTGGCTACCCGGGGAATCATATCGCGTTTCATGAAAGTGGATCTTAACGAATTACAATCGGTCACGATCTTAAAATGTATCCCTACTAAATATACCCGAAATTTCTGTAATGATGCTACCACTGCTAAGGTTTCCAGGTCATAAGAGCAATAATTTTGTTCTTCAGGGCTAGTTTGCCTGCTAAAATAAGCTACGGGTTTTAAAATATTCTGTTCATTTCTTTGGAATAGTATACCACCGATACCAATTTTGCATGCGTCGGTGTGCAATTCTGTTATGGATTTTGAATTATACAGGGCTAATATTGGTTTTTGAATTAAAATTGTTTTTAATGTATCGAATGCGTTTTGTTGATCGGGTCCCCATACCCAAACAGCACTTTTTCTGAGTAACTGTGTTAATGGCTTTGCAATAATAGAGAACCCCTTTACGAACCTACGGAAAAAGCTCGCTAGCCCTAAAAATTGCCTTACGTTGTGTTGATCTTTTGGTACGGGAAATTTTTCTACTGCCTCTATTTTAGCAGACCCTGGTTGGATACCTTCACTTGAAATATTAAACCCCAAGTAAGTTATTGAACGGCCGAAGAAAACACATTTGGACAAATTTAGAGTAAGACCTGCTTCTGACAGCAAAATTAATACAGTTTCTAATTGTCTCATACCCTCTTGAATTGATTTTGATGGTATGATTATGTCATCTAAGTAAGCTAGTGCCTCTTTATGACGTAAGTTGCCCAGAACCTGATGCATCATTCTTTGAAACGTTGCTGGAGCATTTGCCAAGCCGAAAGGCATTCGGTTAAATTCGAAATGGCCTTCCGGCGTGACGAACCCTGTTTTGTGCCTATCCTGCTCTCTGATAGAAATCTGGTAGTACCCAGATGCTAAATCAAGAGCTGTGAAGTACATGTTACCAGCTAACGTATCGATCTGATCATCTATAAGTGGCATTGGGTAATTTTCGCGTATAGTATTTTTATTCAAGGCTCTATAATCAATGCAAAGGCGGTAACCGCCCGTTTTTTTCCGTACGAGTACAATAGGACTAGCGAAAGGAGAAACTGAAGGGCGTACTATATCATTTTGAATTAGTTCATCTACCATATCCCTGACTATTTCTTTCTCTTTAATTGCCAGCCTGTAGGGCCTATAGACTACAGGTGTGTCACAGTGCAGGTCAATGCTCATTTCACAAACCGAGGAATGCCCCAACTCAGAGAGTGTAAACGCAAAGCAACCCCGATACTTATTTAATAAGCAAAGCAAGTCATCAATCACTTTTTGGCTTAACTCATCAGAAACGTTTAGGTCCGAAGAACAAATTAAACTCGTTTGTTGTTCTTGTAAGTTAGAACCGGCTATACGCAGAACATTTTTCTCGTTTTCTTTATTAGTAATGATACCCCGTGCAATTAAGGTATTGTCTTCTAAGCATTGAGGCTCAAAATTTAGGCTATTTACAACTATTTGTCCGTAACCATCATTGTTGAATTGATAGATTCCAGTTAGAACAATATAGAAATAGTTATTTTTGTTACGCAAGCTTCCCTCAACAAAAAGGTCACCAGTAAATTTGGGTTCTGTATAGACTTCTAAAATTGTTAAACCTATTAATTGAATATTTTTACGGTTAAAAATTTTTATCTTTTGGCATTGAATATTATCGATCTGATTTTGTAAAATTTCAAGATGTTCACTTGTTTTTTGGATCAATATATGAGGTTGTTCAGTAAAGGTTTGACCTATCATAAGGGGAACCTGCATAGCACAATCTGGGACTATTAATATTTCGACTTTAGCCTTGACGCCGTCAATTTCAACTAGAGTATTGACCTTACCCAATGCATGCACAACAGAATTACCAAACCCTCTGAGTATAGGCAGATCTCTAGTTTTTATTTCTATATTCCCCAATTTAGATAATTCAGATTGTTTAAGCATCGAGCATTCACTACCAAGATCAACAAAGGACTTCATTGTTATGTCGTTAATACGCACGGTTTTAAAATATTTATTTGAAATTTTACTATCGATGTCTATCCTGTTAACAGATTTTTGGGCCGGAATTATTTTTGAATAACAGTTTTCCGCCTCATGACCAATTCTCATACATTTAGTACACTTTTTGATTGGTCGAGTACATTGACCTACAAAATGACCTTCCTGTTTACAGTTATTGCAACGAAGGACTCTGTCTTTGGCGCTTGGATTATTTGCTTTGTTATCCGAGGAGTTTGTACCAGGTTGATTTTTAATATTAGATTTACGGTCAGAATTTTGTTTCAGACTTTTTGAATTTCTTAAATAAGTGAGCAATTTATCCAAGTCCTCATACTGAGCCGCTTCGGCACCTAACCTTACAGCGCGATCATCTATGCCGTGTAGAACACATTCTACCGCTCGTTTTCCACTTATACTACATCGGTTAATAAGAGTAATTTTGTCATAAAAATAATCTTCAAGAGAGTCCCCGTAACGTGCACGCCTAGCCAACATATCTGCTAACATCTGACCATAGTTCTCTTCCGAGGGAAAAGCCGTTATTAATTTTGTCTGCCATTCCTCCCAAGAAAAGAGCACCGATGGTAATCCTTCATACCAACGTTTTGCTATGCCTTGAAGTTTAGGAAGTGCATAATGCACTATTTGTTTTTCGTTCCATGAATAAATGACGGCACACTCATTCACTTTGTGCAACCACATACCCATTGTTTGCTCTTTTCTTGTAGGGTCAAACTCGGGTATAGTATTGTTAAAAGAACCTATGTTTTCATGACCCCCGGAAAGAGACCTTAATGCTTGCACTAAAATATTTAAATCACCACTGCCTCCGTTAGAAGCAGCAGTGGTACCTGTAGTTCCTTGTAATGTTGCGGGAAGATATTGCTCGTTGCGATTCGTGCCATGCGGCGGGCTGCGGCGTCGCTGGCTGCTGTGCCGCTGGCTGCTGTGCCGCTGGCTGCTGTGCCGCGGGCTGCTGCGCCGCGGGCTGCTGCGCCGCGGGCTGCTGCGCAGTATGCTGCTACGCCGCGGGCTGCTGCGCCGCGGGCTCCTGCACCGCTGGCTGCTGCGCCGCTGGCTGCTGCGCCGCTGGCTGCTGCGCCGCTGGCTGCTGCGCCGCTGGCTGCTGCGCCGCTGGCTGCTGCGCCGCTGGCTGCTGCGCCGCTGGCTGCTGCGCCGCTGGCTGTTGCGCCGCTGGCTGTTGCGCCGCTGGCTGCTGCGCCGCTGGCTGTTGCGCCGCTGGCTGCTGCGCCGTTGGCTGCTACGCAAAGGGCTGCGCGATCGACTGTTGCTTGGCAGATAGCCAGTTGGGTCAATCACGCGGCCTCGTGTCTGCTGTAAACTCAGTCTTGAATCTTGTGCCTGCCGCTCCAACGACTGATGGTGTCTGTGGTCATCTGTTCTTTCGATTGGTTCCGTTTGAACACTTCCCAAAATCGGAGAGACAAGTACTCTTTGTTTATCCATGTTTCTCGACCGAAAAAAAAAATAAAACACATATTAGCATAAGCTACTTATCCCACTTCTGAATTGTAAAAATAATAGAGTGGTTCATATAAATGATGTTTTTATTAATAAAATTACAAAAATTCAGGGTATTGCGAAGTAAATTACAAACATTTTTATATGACAACATATTCGATAATTATCAGAATCAGCATAAATTTATACAATAACAATCATCAAAAATAAAGTATTACAAGTTTTAACTTACTAATATCGGGTGATGGTAACTCCACGAACGTCGCACACAAACTGTGCCCGCAATGGTGGCGGCACGCTCTTTTATACAGTAAAAGTGGGGATGGCGCCATCATTGCGGGTTTGACAGTTTAAAATTATTATAATATTTCTTTGCAGCTAAATTACGATTTAAGGTCATTAATAATCTGTAATTATTTGACAACAAATAATGTGATATAAAATAACATAATATTACGAGGCATAAAATGACACGTGAGGCTAACCTGCAACGCGTATTTGAACACGTGTCTGAGCACTTGTGTGCAAACGTGCTTACACTAGCTACTCTAGTCACTAAAAATATTAAATTTTCTAAAAAGGGTAAAGGGTAAAGGGTATGCCCTTTGCCTACGCGAGCACCATTTTGGAGGGTTTTTGAACTATTACTTACTGTTTATAGCTGGACACTTTTTCAACTTGCCCCCATATAAGACGGGTCTCCTTACCTCTACCCTCCAAACTCTTGGAATTACAGCCCACTTCACTGAAGTTTTCGCGGTGAGATTTGTACAGAATAGAACGACAGGTGAAATGACAGCTCACTTCACAGCTTCACCCTGGTCTGGAGTCGTCCTCTCAAATCTGTGTGGTTCTTTCCTAAAGAGACTATTTCACGCACTAGGTAATTTACATTGTCTTCACGTGATCTGACCAAGATTAAATCTGGTCTTTAAAAGAAACTTTGATCCTTGAGTTTGTTTCGCTATTTCTTCTCAGGGGTAGTCAGATAGGAAATATCAAATACTAACAAATTATGGATGAATAATTCTGAAATAAAATGATTATTATTATTATAAATCCACCTATAGGCCGACAGGTTAACTGAGATGTTGCCTGAGGTAGCTGCGCGGTGCGGGAGGGGTGATAGTTGTCACAAGTTGACGAATCACTGGGCTCTAGCATCAAGTCATCACACCCCTCCCGCACCGCGCTGCTACCTCAGGCAACGTTTCTGTTAAGACGTCGGCCTATAGCTTATTTTTTTATAACATGACGTGTAAAAAAGATTTCGATATCATATTAACAGAATAATCAATTTCACTTAATTTCATCTGAAATGAAATGATGTGAAATTACTTTTGTGAAGTGTAATTTTAATTTTAGTATGTACTAAAAATATAGAAGTAATCTTGATGACGTATGTAAAACCATAAGTTTTTTGTTCAGTGTTTGAGCGAAAAGGTTCTCAATAAATGTCAGCCTATCAAATAAGTGTTTGTAATATAATTTCATAACATCACAGCCTCGTGAATTTAATTTTAGATTTACGTCACAGAAGCTGAAGTGGGTCAGAAACTAGTTCACAAAAAGCCCATCTAAATAAAGCTACGTAATAAGCAAGGCTCGGTTATCTGCCACTAGACTTGGCAAAAAATGTATAGAAAATACTGGGTCGGGCTTTTTCGCTACATTTATGAGGTTGGTGCGTTTGAAAATTAAAAACATGCTGTATAATAGAATTAAAACACGTTAATACTCGAGAGGGCGAGCTCACGTTGAGTTAAATATGTTTGTGCTGCAAAATGCACTTTATTTTACACTTTTCCGTCTTTTTGTCTTCATTTCGTTAACGGGAAAATTACTTCACGAGGAATACAAATCAACTATATATGTATAACTTAGCTTCTATAATTATTATGTTAGTAGTTCAGCACTCTGGATAAATTCAGCCGTTTCTCTCTAAATCTATACTTATACTATTACTAATAATCTAAGCAAAAACGAAGTTACAGCGCGGGCAGGCCATGCGATGCAACGGAGTGGGTCGGGGGAACAAGAAATTTCACGCGGACCAGGTTGCAGGCAAAAGCTAGTTATTCATAACCAAATTTTTAAGTTGCTCTGTCTTCGGGCATCCCCAAAACGGTCTCCGTATAATTTTAACAGGTATTTTACCTCGTATCAAGAACGGTATCTGGAGCTCCCGCAGCCTCAAAAATAACGACGCACTGGTGGCCTGCCATGATCTAATTAAAAACGTTTCAAAAACAAGACATTTCAGTTTAGGTTCCTAAACTGCATCGCTTGAGCTGCTCTATGGACGTCATGGTACCAAGCAAGTATGAATGAAACCAAAACTTGCGACTCAGTTTTTGACAATCGCTGTCAGCAGATGGCACGGCCTAAACTGAATCGTTAAACTGACGTCAAGGTACGAATTAGAAGAACAGTTCAGTTTAGGTCCTAAAATGGATCGCGTTAAGAGCTTGTGGTAGGCCTGCTGGTCTCTTAAAAGGTGACTTCATAGAAATAACATCAATATGGTTATTTACACCACGTTTTTGAAAGCCACACTAAGTCTTTTGATAGCAAATCTGCTATCAAATCGTGTTATTCAGGCCTTTATAGTCAAACGCTACTTTTCAATTTAAGTCGCCGTTGAGTCTCAAGCTGTCGCACAACTGTCAAACTGCATACAAAAGGTAGAGACGAGAACATGTCTTAGATAAAGCACGAACTAAGTACTGTTTATAGATCTCGGCCTTAGACTTTTAAGAGCACCTCAAAGTTTGAGGGGTATTTGGGGGTAATTTTGAGAAATAATATAAGTTGATTATTTTAAAACATGAAATAGAAACCGGTGGTGGTATGACGATCTGATAAGGTGCAGGGCCAACATGAACAGATGTCTCACAAGACTTAGAAGGAAAAAGCAAAGGCCTTTGTCCAGCAGTGGGACAAAATATAGTCTAAAAAAATAGAACCTGGAGGCTAGTTGCTAATAACAACACTGTATACAACAATCGTTTAACGAAGCGAGGTAGGTAGGTAATTATGAAAATTACCTACACTACAACCGTTTGCTCGAAGTATTTAATAAGTACCCTAAGTTTCCTAGTGAACGTTTACAAACCGAAAATTAGCCTATATTATTGAAACTCAGTCACTCACCCCACTTTACAGCAGTAATGGTTTCGAACAGACTGAACAAGTGCTATAAAATGCTAGACAGCTGTACAATCTGTTGTAAAAAGTTAAATAAATCGTGGTATGGTCCGGCAAGTTCCCTTCTTAGGTACACACTTCACAAAAATGTCAAACAGTTATTTTTTTTATTAATTTAGCTGACGTCTTCTGCCTCACCACTGTTGGGATCGGCTTCCAGTCCCGCCGACTCAGCCGAATACCAGTATTTTACTGGGTAACTCGATACCCCTTGGTAGGACTGGTTGTCAGACTTTCGGGCTTCTGAGTACCCATAATTACTGTCAAAGATCTACAAATGACAACCGGGACCAACGGCTCAAAGTGCTTTCCAAGGCACCGAGGGGTCTCGATGTGTAATGGACGGTCACCCATCAACGGACTGAGTTCGGCAAGCGTAGTTTAACCCTTGATCGACCCGCGCGTCTGTTTTTATTTACCCATGAACCCCTCCTCGTAACCTGGACTGAAAATAAAAAAAAAAATGTGAAGAAAAAGCAGTACCTTTGTACTAAATTACTTATATGTGTCTTATCTGTCTATGTTTTACTCTGTGTACATAAATAATAAATAAATATGATAGTTATAAGTTCGTGGTTAGTAACCCACTTCAATATCCATCGGCACTTATTATGTCAATCATAGCCTGAAATTGTCTGTTATTATATTCGATATAATTTATCAATACTGCTGGAAAAATAAAGTGGAGTTTCATAACTTGGTTGATTCTTCGCCCACATCCAGAACTCAGTCTCAGCAAATAGGTCTAGACTCTGATTGATTAAAAATTTGGTTGTACTATCGAAATTTATCTTAATTACTGTAGTCTAGACTAAGTGGCGGTAATTGTATCAGTCAGTTGCTCCAACGTCGTTAGACTTTGTCAAGTAAAGATTTACTTGAGTTTTCCTTAAGGAAGTTGTCAAAGGCAGCCTAAGGCAAAAATTGGCAATTTATCGGAACAAATAGCTATAACCTCACGCTGTTTATAGCTATCTAAAATCAGCGAATTTTTGGTATTAGATAACATCTGTATACATAATCAGCCTATAATGTTCCCACTGCTGGGACACAGGCCTCCTCTCGGTAAGAGGGAGTGGGCCGTAATCCACCCCGCGGGCCCAGTGCGGGTTGGTAGATGTCACATGTCTTCGAATTTTTGGTTCTACGACATGCTGGTTTCCTCGCGATGTAGTCCTTCACCGTTTTGAGGGCAATGGTGACGAAATAATTTACACAAAGTAAAGCGCCTGTCTGGGTTCGAACCTACGACCTACACTTCGTAAGTCGTGGCCGTTACCACTTGGCTACCACTGCTCTCATCTATATATCTATATACTAATAATCAAGCAAAAGAGTTTATTTGGTTGTTTGAATGTGCTATTCTCTGGAATTACCGCTGAACGCTGAGCGAAAACAAAGTAATAGCACGGCAGGCGATGCGATGCGACGGGGTGGGTCGGGGGAACAAGAAATTTCACGCGGATAATGTCGCGTACAACAACTAGTTGGTTTATAAAGTCTATCAGAGACATTATATTCAGCTGATAGTGCTTATCTCAAAGATGCCTCTTCACCTTTCTTGAAAATAATTATTACTAGCTAGCAGCTAGAAGCCGCAACGAATTCCCCTAGTGAGCAGTCCTTAATGAATGAAATGATAAGGCAAACCGTTTTGTTCGAAGAAATGGAATATTGGCAATGTGAAGACAGAATCGGGCCTAATGGGTGAAAATCCTTTGGCGTAGTGGGGTTAAGTATTATTTAACACAATCTCTGCGCTACATTGTGCTTCGTAAAATACTATTACCAAGTTCTCTTTAAGGGTTAACATCCTCTCCGAGGAACGTAGATTTGTGGTAGAATTACGTGCGACTAAAACTATAATGAATAATCCATTAGTATTGAATCCTAAGGTAGGTACGTGCCTAAGAAATGATTAGTGATCAATGGATAGTTAATTAATTAGGTACTATTTTACCGGTCCACCATTAGTGGACACGAAATGATTTTTAACCCCCGACAAAAACAGAGGGGGGTTTGAGTTTGAATTGTGTATCTGTGTGTCTGTTTGCGTCATCGTAGCTCCCAAACGGCTAAACCGATTTTGATTTTTTTTTTGTTTGAATGGTAACTTGATCGAGAGTGTTCTTAGCTATGATTCAAGAAAACATGTTCAGCCGTTTGCAGACCATCAGCTCTTTTCTAGTTGATGAATTAATGTGAGCATCTTCCACAGATCTGATTGAGGCAAAATTTGGTATTTCGTTACTTCACTGATATTAGAAGAATATAGTAACCTTGAACAGCATCACCTGGAATTTGCAGGATATCCAAGTCTCTTAACTTACAGCAGAGGTATTGTGTTTGGGTTCATTGAAATGGTTTCAATGAATAGGTTACAGATAGATAGTGGTCAGGGGCTGATGATGAAGCAGGAAATAGAAATAGCATTAGCCATCCCCCGACGCGCGGACGCTGGGATCAAAATATTTTCTACAACTAATATTAAACTTAAAGAACCAATATATTTTATTTTTTTCTTTTAAGGATTTTGTTGTGTGGGGGTTTTTTTATTACTTTACCTGTTATCAAAGAGCGGAAGCACATCAATACAGAATGGTTAACACAGAAGAGCAAAAAAGCGACAAAGGAATTCAGAATTCACATCAGCAATGTAATTTTTCATTCAATACGATTGTAAAACTGCTACTAAAGTTACCAATTTTAAGCTCGAATATCAAACGATTGATAGCCGTATAAATCGATACACTACTAAGAATACCACGATCGAAATCTAGAACGAAGTTATTAGAGACCTCGTAAATCTGACATATTTCATAAATAAGTGGCCGTTATAATAATTTTAAGGCTGATGTACTGGCAGCTCGATTAGTACCAAGAAAATAATAGATTAACGAAAGTGTTGGATACCAAACTACCTATATTGGGTCTACCGCATAAGTTATAAGTTGTTGTGTGGAAGTAGGTATTGACCAAAAGGGAGCACTTACACAACTAGGTCGAGAATATAGAATTTCGGATCTATTTTGTGGAAGATGTAAAAGTCAAGTTTTAAAGCCAGTGTTTTTCGTGTTTGTAAGTTGAAGACTGTTTAGTTGTGTTATAAGTTCCTGTATACAATGTGGAGACAGAAATAAAACAAAAAATGAAAACACTGGCAATACTAACGCATAGGATTATTTTGGAACTATCAAATTAATCTAACACCGAAATAACAAACGTGATTTTTTCAAATAAAGTGAATACTAGTGATGGAACGACTATAGATCTTGCCCTTGATTAGCCATAGCGACTAAACTATTCGATATATTTGATTGAATTTTTGTATGCAGACTGGGAACATCATTAAATAAACACAGTTTAATTTAATGCCGTATTGTTGTCTCCAGCTTGTATTATATAATGTAGGTACTACTACTTAGATGGCAATAAAGATATATTTTAATTGATAGAATGTTACACACTTATGCCACAAAAGTATCATCTCTGGAAAAACGAAATAGAACAAACCAATTTATTAATGTTAGAAAAATACATGACCGAATAACGTCATCAGTCACACGGCGCCGACGTATGTGGGACAACATTTTAGAACATAAAAACAAAAATCCGTAAAGGTTTTGACCGAGTGTGTTAAAATACATAAAACTCAAAAAAAAATTCTTCTTTGTAACACTTGTTCTGTAAATGTCGCTTCATAAAATAAACATACATTTCAGGTGACAAAAAAGGCTGGAAGGGCGTTGACAATTTTTGTAACAAAGTTTAAATCCACAGAAGACAACTCTCCCTGCCATACTGAAAGCGGATCTTGACAGTAAAGTCTCGCTAACAACATTGTGTAAAAGAATTTTCGTATTTTTATGTAGAACGGAATGAAGGCGCAGAGGCTTGCTTACCGTGTGTATTTGGTTAAAATATTATTTAATTTATTTGCCTATGAACTTATTTTGTACCATCCGAAAAAAAGAATTATAAGTTATATTTTGAGAGATCATAGCAACTTAGGGTGAATTTGACTAATAAACCGCGTGGCTTAGATGTTGGAGCTCTTGAACGCACTAACACTGAGTGTCATAATTATAGTAAAATATTAACACTGACAACAGAAGGCCAATTCTAGTACTTATAAAAAGTTCAAATTAAAGTTGCAATTTCATCTCAGTGACAATCAATGTCGAAAACTTGTCAATAATGCAAGAAGATTGATTATATTTACACATATTGAGACAGATTAAAATGCGAACGTTCTTAAAATATTCTGTAATTGGCTTTATGTCTCATATAATATTGTTATACTTCTGTTATAGCTGTTGGTTCTCCTATAAATAAATAAATAAATAAAAATACGGGATTTGCCCCTCAGGCCTCATGATCGCAATTTAGATGTGTTGATCCCGTTCAGTTTCATTAGTGTAATTCTACCTTCTTCTTTAGCTTCTCAGCGCGTTTTTTGTTTCTAATCACCTTTTGTAAGAAACTAAGCAACGGTCCTAACATCTACCTGCCAATTCGAAATCTTGTCTTACTGTACTACCGCTTAATCCGCGGATTGCAGAGAAAACACTGACAATGAGTATCGTAATACGTTTCCACTTTGAGATTATAAGGGAAGCATCAGCGATTTTTATTGATAAAGCATCAGCGATTTTTATTGATACCGACTTACTGTTTTTTTTTTTGTGCACATGTTTTAATAAATAAATACTGATTTCTTTTTTTTCAGCGGCGAGAGAATCAAACCATATTCTACTATGGTTGAAAAAACAAGTAGGTACAGTGGCCTCCAAAAGTTGTTGACATTTTTCTACTTCAGCTAAGACAAACCAGATTCATCATCTGCCTAGCCTTTTCCCAACTATGTTGGGGTTGGCTTCCAGTCTAACTGGATGCAGCTGAATACCAGTATGGCACACCACATTATGATTTAAAATTCTAGTGTTCCAAATATTTGAACTGCTATAGCGTTTTTATTGACTTTTCACTTATCACAAAAATAATCAAGTAATCCCTTGGAGTACCTGATTTTTTTTTTTAAATCAGCTGAAGTAGAAAAATGTCAAGTAAGTTTTAGAAGCCACTATAAGTGCTTTATAGTTTTCAATCTTAATTATTAGTGCTTCACCAACCAAACATTTTCAAGAAGACTCAAAACCACGCAGTTCTCAAATAAATACCTAATCATACCTAAAGTAATTAATAGTTGTTGTCATGAAGACACAACGTCAGAAAGATTAATGATAGTTAATGCCCACTTGTGTAACGGTGGCATTATTACAGCTATGAATATATTACATTCTGAATTGCTCCGGTTATGGCAATGTCCTTTCAAGGTCAATTATCACATTAGAGGATGATCATATTATAATAATGCATTAAGATTGAAAAACATCTAGATGATAAATTGAAATAACACGCTTAAAAATAATTATTGCTTATTTTGTAAAATTCGAACACAATGTAAATTGTTTGATGAATAAATAAATAAAATAAAATTGCTTTAGTAGAAACCGTTGGAAACCCCGAAACACGTAGAATATTATTTTTAAGATACTCCTCCAAACAACTTCTAAGAAAATAATGTCATTTTCTCACGGTAAGGCTCATCTTTATGACGCATTGTTTGTAGAGCAGATATAATGAACAATAATAATACAGTAGCGAACAGAAGGTCAGAAGACATGATAACATCGACACATAATGACAACCGCGACACATAATGACAACATTGCGACGGGTTTTATTTGACAAAAATTGTAGGGAAAGATACCCACTACATAGAACACGTATCATCCTATTCTATGTCTATCGTAGTTTGTGAATTGGTGTTAAATTATTACAAAATGTGTTGCTTGTAGGCGGAACTTGTCATCTGTCTGTCTTCTAAAATCTAAGGTGTAGGTAAATGGCATTGGTTTATACTACTGGTTACATTTGTACATAATACTCAAAATATAACTTTAAAAAAATATGTTATCTTCTGCGATTTCTTATTGCCTAGCTGATATCTATTAGGATTTCTTCTTGCTTGAAGCTTTTCCGTGAAGAGGGAAAAATGATTTTCGCTGTGAGCGAAAGCTATTTTCAGTATGATATTTACAGTTCATATTTTTGGACTTTGAGAGTTTACTACCCATCAGTTGATATCAGAAGGCCAATTCTCGTAATTAAAACGTTCGAAATCTAGTCGCAGTCTCATCTCGGCGACAAGCAAATGTCAAAAACTTGTCAAAAATGTAGGGAAATTAGATGTATTTTGACAGATTGAGACCGAGATCAGACTGTGAACGTTCTTAAAAATTACAAGAATTGTCCCTCTGCTTTTTCTTACTACTTGTAGTTTTATTTCTTTCAAATTTTATTTTAGGGTATTTTCTGGGTGAATTAGATTGTAAACTCACCATATATGCCATGACTTTTAGACTAATAATTAAAAATCTGTCATCATGTGTTATAATTGCAATGGCTTTAAAATATTTTTATCACTGGCAGTTTAATTGAATTTTATTGAAGGGTTGTGAGAAATAAGCTACGAAGTAAGATCTTTTCTTGAATGGCTTTTCAACGCAGATGATTGGTTCTTCTTTCGAGAGGAAAATGAAGTAAAAGAATCTAGAGAATTTTTCGTAGTAAGATTTTTTATAAATTGCAAACAAGAGAATAAATTGGGATAAGAAAACAGTAGTGCATGGGAACATTAAAACTGTGATTTAAAATTGAATCTATAAATCTTTTAATAACGCAATACTTAATTAGCTTTGTAGATATTAAAATTGTTATTTACCTACGTTAAAAACTGTTTGTGTTTTTATAGTTTTTATGTAACCTTCATTAAAATATTTTCTTTTCTAACAATCATTAAGAAAGTAATTACCGTAATTAAATTGACCACTTCATTTAAATAAACTCCTAGAAATAAAAACAACAAAACAGTACTTACATTTTTTATTTAAAAACATAAGTCCGATCCGGTACCAGGCGACCATAACATTCGAAGGGCACTACCACGTTTATTCACTGCACTCCACACGACAATGTTCGGTCGAACGAGGCGGATTATAATGGGGTGTGTATCTACCGCGGAACGATGTTACCTCGGCAAGAGGCTGCGTGGTACTGAATAAGGAGCGGACGGGAGCGCACTGACGTATACGTCACTTTGGGCCGCGGGTGCCATACACTGCGTACAACTTGAACTTGCAATAACTGGTAACATTAGAAGTCTTCCGGTGAAATTCTTTCGGCTTATAATATAATGAGTGTTGGAACGTCTTAAGCTCTCTGTCTTCTTGTTTATGGCTTGCGATTATTTTTAGCACGCGATTATTAGGTCTAGTGGTTAGTGACCCTGACTGCTATGCCGGAGGTCGTGGGTTCGATTCCCACCCAGGACAAATGTTTGTGTGATGAGCACGATCATTTGTTCTGTGTCTGGTTGTAATTTATCTATAATATGTATGTATTTAGAAATATATAAGTATGTTTATCAGTTGTCTAGTACCCATAACACAAGCTCTGCTTAGCTTGGGACTAGATGGCGTTGTGTGATAGTTGTGGAATATTATATATTATTATATTATATTATTAATTATTTAATTTCTGTTGTTTTACGACGTACGTAAAATTATAGCTGTTATCGGAAAAAACTTCATTCATGTTGATAAAATTTGTTCGTTAAGAGTAATTTTTAACGATTCAATTAGGAGTCATTAAATTATTTAAGTTTATCCATATTTTAGACAGGGGCGCTTCGTGTTTCTCCATACCTATCTATAAAGATACAAGTAACAGTAGGCAACCATAACTCTATAATCTCCTTAGGTAAACTGGGAAAGTGCGATAGTAAACCTTGGCCTAATCCTTCGCAGTTCTCAAGCGTTGTGTTACGTTACCATACATTGCGGGTGTATTATGTAGGATAATGTATCCATCTCGTACGTATCAAGCAGTGTACATGGACCAAGATTAAATGTATGCGACGTTGTAGCGACGGCCGGGACGTCATTTGAATAAGTAAAGCAAACGGAAGTTCCTTATACAAGCATAATTTTTTGCAGAAATGAAAGTGTATTCATTTTTCACTTGATTCTTGTAGCTGTCCGTCAAGGGTTTGAGCGAAGATGTTTAAAAAACAAGAAACCTTTTAATTTGGAAGATTTTATCTTTATTTTTAACCATGATGGGAAAAGGGATGGGTGTTTACCTTTGGTCACTTACTTTTTTAAATCTCATTTTCAGTTGTTTTTTTTAATAGGTTATTTTTAAAGTATGTATACGCAGATACATACTTTAAAAATAATCTTATTTTTAAATAGGTACAGCGTTGTATTCAGTACAGAAGTTTATAATCCGCTGAAGGGTATTTAGTTAGCAATGGCCTTGCTACCCTTTTAGTTACAGCCAAAAATACTCTGGATAATTCTTAGTTCATTTTGAGCCGAAGTAGGAAAGATTACTACCTACGCCAAAATTTTACATATTTTCTTTCCATTATACTAACTCAAAACATGTAGCGTTGGAAGGCCTCCCACAAGGTGGACCGACGACCATGTGAAGGCTACAGGAACCCGTTGGATGCGAGAAGCACAGAACCGGTCGAAGTGGAAGTGCTTGGGGGAGGCCTATGTCCAGCAGTGGACGTCTTTCGGCTGAAATGATGATGATGAACTCAAAAGACTGAGTGTAAGGGAAGACTTGGCCGATTTAATTTCATATATTTTTAAACGACGCGACGAATTGATGTAATCGTAGATTGCATAAGTAGTGCATAAAAGAAGCCATTTTACCCTGAGAAGTTTATATCCACCCGAGCCGCAGGCGAGTGTGGATAGTTAAGTCGAGGGATAAAATGGCTCATTTATGCCCGAGTTATACACTCTGCTTTTCACTTCGATTGCGAGAAAATTAAACACGCATAAAGTATATAACGTATTTTCACTGTTCAAAAATGTTGCAAAATTGAAGAAGAGAATAGCTAATTCCGCTACAAAACTATTTTTTTTTTAATTTTCAGCCTTGTGTCATTCGACTTGGGTACTTCATACTGTCAACTCATAAAAACGTTTCTTTGCGTTTTTAAATAATAAATGACAACTATTTTATCTGGTTTTATTAAATAAACCATAGAACACACGGAAGTGATATAAATTAAAGCAAATGAAATGTAATAACGACTTTAATCTGCAACGTTTTATTGTGCGTGTGGCTGTTGGGCCTGATTATCTTAGTCTTATAAAAAAAAAAACTAACTTTATGCACTAGAGCATAAAACAGCGAGTTTATTTCGCCTACGCACAACATAAAGACGAACTTTTAGAGAATGGGAAGTGAAAATAAAGTTTATATATCTGTCAGTGAACTATAGCAATAGTACCAAGCCATACCGGGCACCTCAAGTGGGTGCGTAACAGTTTTATAATGGTTCATAAAACTATACCTACGGTCTAAGTAATAAACTGCTCTAAATCTTGTAGGTAGAGCTCGCCACCACTAACCTAAAAATAAGTGTACTTAGCATAATGTAAGGGCCGCGTAAAGTTCAGTACATTTTCTCAGGTCACGCTCCCTTCCTTCTACTCGCTCCTCACATCTACCTCTTATGTAATTAACTACAGATAATTTTCCTCAAAAAGGGGGAGGGGTCCGTGGCTAAATAATAACAGCCGCACAGGTCGATCAATCAGGTTAAGCTACGCTTGCCGTGGTTGGTCTGTGGATGGGTGACCATCATTACATACTGAGACCCCTCCGTGCCTCGGAAAGCACGTTAAGCCGTTGGTCCCGGCTGTCATTCGTGGATCTTTGACAGTCGTTACAGGTAGTCAGAAGCCCGAAAGTCTGACAACCAGTCTTACCAAGGGGTATCGTATTACCCAGTAACTGGGTTGTGGAAGTCAGATAGGCAGTCGCTCCATGTAAAATACTGGTATTCAGCTGCATCCGGTTAGACTGGAAGCCGACCCCAACATAGTTGGGAAAAGGCTAGGCAGATGATGATGAATTTTCCTCAAAAAAGAAAGAGCTTTTGTAAAGAAAGACATTTCTATGTATGTTCCCGCTTATCTTTGTAATAAGGTAAGCCGGGTTTCGAGTGAGAAAAGTACGTTTCTAGGTGTTTTTGCGGGATTAGTCACAATTTTGTTTTACTTGGATTTTGCTGCTAGTGTGCTGAATTTCAAGCTGGAAACATTATTTCAGCTGGATTTACGTTTCTCTTTCTTTATTTGTGTCTTAATCCATTTAGATTTTGTTTGCGTAGCAGCTTTTATCTTATGCAGTCAACAGGTAAAGTATTAGAACCCAATCTTTAATTTTGAAATGAAATTTCGTCGTCAGCAATTTTATACATATAGTCGGTTACAATCTTCGGGAGCATTTAAAGTTACCTCCAGGAGCGGTCGTAAAATCCGGGTATCAAACAACATACTCCGGAGATTTCTAATCTCAACTTTCGTCTCTATAGATCTTTCTATTTTCTATAAAGGGATCACTCGCACCCAAATAAATTGCATATCCTTCGTCAAATCATTATTGGACTTAAAAATGTCGTCAACCTGAATTTTTTGCATTGTTTTATCACAAGGCAGTTTTAATAGTTTTATCAAAGGGATTTGATAAAATTATTTAAACGCCCTGAAGCATAAGCATTCATGATTCAAGTGAATGAAGGCGAACAGGAAATTACACATTTTAATTTCTTTCTCCTCTTTCCTTCCTGACACTTTATCCGTCGGTACAGTTTTATTCGGTTTTGAAACAGTTTTGAGCTCAAACTGATATTAGCACGAAATGTACTAATAAAGAGATAGTAACAACACACATAGGCAATAATACTAACTCGCTGCACACATCTAAAGGAACAATAATGATCACAAAAGCTTTCATGTATTTCATTCGCGTCAATGACATCAAATTATGATGTAACAATACTTTATTATTTGATTTATAAAAAAGAAAATCTTGCAACACATACACCCCCACACATAACACACACACACCACAGTACACACACACTCACACCCTGTCAAAGCACCTATACCTCTGTCATTACACCGTCTTTCTACAACATAATAATTTTAGTAGTTTTTTATTTTTTATACTCTGTACTATTCAGGGTCATAATTGTATTTTTTTTCCTATTGTTTATTTTTTTTTCGAATTAATTACTTCACATAGATACCTACATAAATTAAAATGTTTGCGTTACTTGGGAAGAGAGTGGGCCCCACGACACAGGGAATCCGGGAAAAAAAATATATATAAAAAGATGGACTCACGTAGATTTAAGCTAGTATTGTAAGTTTAGATTAATATGGATGTGTCCGATGCGGGAGTATGAAACTGTTCCCTAGGAAAAGAACTAAATTATGATTGTATACTTACCTCTTTTTTTCTTTATTTCAAACAATTCAAAGCCTTCGCATATACCAACTATCTAAAAATAAATATAATTATTAGTAAGTTACCAAAATTATACCAGGCGTAGACGGCCTCTAATTAAAACAATTGTCTGGAGAGAACGCTTCGAGTAAGCAAACAAGGGATTAAGGCTGCGTTTCCACCAGAACTGAGCGAGGATGCGTAGCGAGGGATGTGCGTAAAACTAGTCAAAAACAACACTAGCTTAGCTTAAGCTATGAAAATGAAGCGATGTTATTCGTTTGTTTCACACACATCCCTTCTACGCATCCTCGCTCATTTCTTGTGGAAACGCGGCTGAAGGGTACTTTAGTAATGCTTGCAGCAGCGTCCGTTTTGATTAAGTTGAGCATGTTAAAGTCATTTTCCATGACCCATCAAAGATCTAAAGGATACAACATTAATTTTCCCGATGTTTGCCTTCGAAACCAGACCTTTTGGGTCTTTTTATCAGTTCGTGTTGAAAAAGGACGGACAAACTTTGTAAACTTTTGTATAGGTACTCATTTTATTTCGTTAAAATTTTACCTGTCTCCCTTTAGTCATAATTATAGACATAATAATATTATTTGAAAAATGTTTAATTTGTTTGCTACGTTCTAGTATAATTTTATTAAGCAAAAATGTTCACGTACTTGTATTTTGTTATTAACAATGAAATTGTTTCAATATTTTTTTTTTAAACCATGACCTACTTTGTCATGAGTTTACTAGTATTTTAATTAATAAAGCCTTAACATTCTTCATTGTGGTAACGAATAATACTTGTCTACAGTTTTCCACTTCTCCCATCCACAACCATTAATCGCCACGATTGCCGACTTTTAAAATATGTCATTCTCATTCTCACAAACAGAATATCACAACATTTAAATGCAACAATGTAGGCAGTATCACTTTAATCTTCCGCGACAATTGTTTCAATAGCAAACAGTTGCAGACGGAACTGATTACACTGGCTTCTTCATTATTTAATGTGTAGTTATGACGACACTGACTGCTCATACATAGATGTGTGTTCTGCAAATCACTTTCTACGCTACATTTTTATTAATAATAGTAACTGTTTTGGCTATTTTTAGATATAATATTCTTTTTAAGTTTACTTAAATTGGTACTTTGTGATGTCAGCTCCTAAAATGAAAAACTTCCTATACATATTAGATAAAATATCGATAGTTAATCGTAGAAACCAGTTACATAATCACCCAATAATATTCCCACTGCTGGGACACAGGTCTCATCTCGGTGTGACGGAGTGGTCCGTAATCCACCACATGGGCGCAGTGCGGGTTGGTAGATGTCATATGTCTTCGAATTTTTGGTTCTAGGATATGCCGGTTTCCTCACGATGTTTTCCTTCACCGTTTTGAGAGCAGTAGTGATGAAATAATTTACATAAAGTAAAGCGTCAGTCTGGGTTCGAACCTACAACCTATAACTCGTAAGCCGCGGCCGTTGCCACTGGGCCACTACAGCTCTCAAAAACTGGGAAACTGGTTACTAACATTAAAGTTACCAAATCAGGAACTTCAAGGAATTTTCCGCAATAAAATACCCATAGAATTAAATGCCACGTAAACTTGAAAAGAACCACTTTAGTCTTAACAAAACCACAACCAGCAATTGAAGAAAGAATCACAGCAGTTTTCTCGAGAATACCAGTTTAACAACAATAAAAAGGCAATAAACGTTTATCTGTGTTACGTAACAAGTGACCATAAGTAGCAATTCAGGCAAATAGCAACCATATACTGTAAAACAAGGGGATACCATACGTCTTGAGGGGAAAAAGGCCGCGAATTTATTTGTAGGTAGTGACAGAGGGCCAAATAAATTGGGATGGTAAGTGACGGATAAGACGAGGGCAGTTTTTTATGTATTGGGGCAATTATTTTTTAATATAATAAATATAGTTCTTAAGAACTCTAATCTCTTAAGAAATTATGAATAAAGCTTTTATAACGTTTGAGCAGTGGTGGCCAAGTGGTAACGGCCGTGCCTTACGAGTTGTAGGTCGTAGGTTCGAACCCAGACAGGCGCTTTACTTTGTGTAAATTATTTCATCACCACTGCTCTCAAAACGGTGAAGGAAAACATCGTAAGGAAACCGGTATGTCCTAGAACCAAATATTCGAAGACATGTGACATTCTGCCTACCCGCACTGGACCCGCGTGGTGGATTACGGCCCACTCCCTCTCACAGAGAGGAGGCCTGTGTCCCAGCAGTGGGAACATTATAGGCCGATTATGATTATGAACGTTTCAATGTATTAGCATCATATTTCGTGATAGCAGTATTTTATTGAATGAAAGAAAAGTAATCAACAACCGTAACCAAGCAACACGGATTTAGTCTATGACACGCCTCCGCCGTGATTCCCAGGAATTAGAGGCGCCGGGAGTAGCTGGTCGAGGTGGCGCATCAATGTGCGTCCACTGTCGGTCTCAATTTCATAGTGCAGGTTTCTCACTCGACGGGTCACTGTACCAAACTCCCACCTTGCATTCTGCTACCGCCTGCAAACTCTCTCTTTCTCTTCTGTCCCTGCGCGTTGCCTTTGGTGGAGATCTAATCTTAGCAACCAACCTCGTTCTTACCTCTCTTCCGAACATGAGCATATAGGGCGAGTCGCCTAAGATGACTGGCGTAGCCCGGAGGACACTCGTACGGACCTTGTGCAGTATCCCACCACTCTAAGTGCGCGACACGTATTAATTAGTCTATGACATAAAGTATTTGAGAAAACCGATAACCAATTAGTCGCATGGTTAAACAACCAAACCAATTATACAACTACATACCAACCAATGCTATACTCTGCTTTGTTTGACCAATTATATAGGTACCTAGGTGAATCAGAAGGTTGTGCTATCGTGTTTTTCACACTCAAAATAACCTACATATTATTTATCCAAAGTTACAACTTGATTATATACCTCATACACTTCGGTTCTTTGTTACTGTATCCAAATAAGTAGTTGCTGGGCACCGACCTTTTGAAACTGAACACCACGTAACACGGTGAGTTGTAAATTTCAGATTGAAATGTTGTTGTAAAACTTTCGTTCACACTCCGGACGCGACAGCTGGGTTCTTTCGAGGTACAGTTACGTACTGCTACTATATTAAATTCCTTTAGTCAATTTATTTAAGTCCATAAGTACTAATATTATCAGTGCAAAATAAGGAGGGGAGGAGGGGTCCGTGGCTAAATAATAACAGCCGCACAGGTCGATCGATCAGGTTAAGCTACGCTTGCCGCGGTTGGTCTGTGGATGGGTGACCATCTTTACATACTGAGACCCCTCCGTGCCTCGGAAAGCACGTTAAGCCGTTGGTCCCGGCTGTCATTCGTGGATCTTTGACAGTCGTTACGGGTAGTCAGAAGCCCGAAAGTCTGACAACAAGTCTTATCAAGGGGTATCGTATTACCCAGTAACTGGGTTGTGGAGGTCAGATAGGCAGTCGCTCCATGTAAAATACTGGTACTCAGCTGCATCCGGTTAGACTGGAAGCCGACCCCATTACAGTTGGGAAAAGGCTAGGCAGATGATGATGAAGTACTAATATTATAAATGCGAAAGTGTGTCTGTCTGTCTGTTACTTCTTCACGCTTAAACCGTCGAACCGCGTCCCGGGGAAGGACATAGGATAGTTTTATCACGATATTCTCACGGGATCGAAACTTATGCGGGTGAAACCGCGGGGTGCAGTACTCCATCATCAGCCCCTGATCACCATCTGTAACCTATTCATTCGGACCATTCCAAGGAGCCCAAACACGATACCTCTGCTATAAGTAAAGGGAGTTGGATATCCTGCAAATTCCAGGTGATGATGCAGCAGCAATTCAAGGTTGCTATGTTCTTCTAATATCATTGAAGTAACGAAGTACCAAATTTTGACTCAATCAGATCTGTGGAAGATGCTCACATTAATTCATCAACTAGAAAAGAGCTGATGATCTTCAAACGGTTGAACCGATTTTCTTAAATCGTAGCTAAGAATACTTTCGATCAAGTCACCTTGCAAACGAAAAAAAAAAAAAATCGGTTCAGCCGTTTGGGAGCTACGATGGCGCAGACAGATACCCACGTCAAACTTATAACATCCCTCTGTTTTTGTCGGGCGTTAAAAACTAAGAAAAAGAGTAGTTAAGGCTATCGTAATTTGAACTCAAAACCTATAAGTTGTAGTTCAAAGCAACATGGAAAACGTTCCCGATTCAGATCTATTTTGTACACACAAAAAACTTTTTTACAAAAAAAAAACAACAGACTAAAAAAAAACACTACTGAGTGATAAATAACTTTAATTTTGGAAGTCGGTGTCGTTGGTTCCGCATTTTCGTTTTTGGACACCTTCGTACATAAGAACCTTATGTATTATACTAAAAGAATTATCAAAGTTGGTTCATTCGTTTTTGAGAAAATCGCGAACATACAGACATACATATGTATACGGGTCGAATACAGAACCTCCTTTTTTGAAGTCGGTTAAAAAGATAATCCAAGAAGAATAGACACAAAAGTGAGCAAAAAAGATAATCTTCTAAGAATACACTTAAAAGAAAAAAGTGTAGTAAGCATCCACACTCTTTATGCCAACTCTACAGTTCTCATTCCTTTCGCGGATTCTTTGCCTAAGCTTCCCATTTTTCATTTTCACTTGCCGGCTTGAAGACAGCTTAACTTTTCTGGAGACACCTCTATTGTTATCGCTTGGCGGTTTGCGGTGGCGACCATTGCTGATCCTGAAAAGGAAACGAAGAATTCTCGGGAATCTCGAGGTAAAATATTCCCCATTTTTTTTTAATTAGAAACACTTAGGTATATCGTTTTATTTGAAACATACGATTGGAAATCTGCATTTTTGACCTAAAAAAACTCAAAATATATGGCATTTATTTCAATTAAACCATTTACAGTCGCTTTTGTACTGTCATGAGTCGGTCAGTTAGCCAGAAAGTTGAAGCTCTTTGCCATGGGATATCGTAACCATCTGAACTGAACAATATACACTATACGTGCCTTACCTATTTATTAGTGTTAATAAGATATGCGTGTGTGATTTTGATGTCTAACTAGTAATCATGGACGAAGGAGGTGCTTTAGTTAATTGGTTACTCGTTCAATCGTGATCGAACGCTTTGATTCGGTCACCGTTTATACAGACTAGCAATTAAATCGGGTAATTGGTGATCACTTAAATTAATTGATTGATAGCTTCACGCTTTAGAGCAGTTAGAGAAACTAGAGTAAGTGGATTCCAGACTGGAATCGCGGGCACGGGTCGGGCGCGGCGCGGTGAACTCAAACATATGAACTTCCTTTGAGTATCCATAGGCACGCGGGTGCGGTGAGCGACGCGGGGAGCACGCGGGCAACTCACGCCATAGCTCGTTCATACAAGTGGCTGCAGCGGGTGCGCGGCGCGGGCGCGTGCGGCCCGCGCGTGGACTGGGGTTCTCAAACTAGTTCGAGCTTTTTTGTAGTAAAAATAAGTCTTCTTCATCCATATTATATTTTGACAAACACTGGACATGAAAACACGCCGAACGCAGCCGCGTTCCAGTGCGGACAGGCAGCCCGCGCGCGTTCCCGCATCCGCGCCCGCGCCCCATTCTGTCCAAACACTAACTCTACGGCTCGATTGCAGCAGAGTGGCGATTAGGTTATCACATTAAACAGTACAGCGGTTATTACAAGTTGTTATCAGTCTGTTAAAATAATAAAATTTTTTTTTTTTTTACTATGTCAAACAAAATAAATAGCGTAAGCGTTACCAAATAATTACAAATAAATTTTAATGTTGTTCAATACTAATACGAAAAAAATGGTCCCACGACTAGAATGTTAATTGTCATTATTTATTTTAATTATGTATGTTTAAAATACCTAATGAATACGTGGTTTTAATTAATGTGATAACCTTATCGCCACACTGTATAATACTAGTTACTAACCATCCACAATGTATACGTTAGTTTCTTCACCGGGCAAAATAATCTGCTTAAGATTTCTAAAACACCAATTTTGTAACAAAAAGCCAAAAAATATAATTGATTTCGGTAATGAAAACCATAATTTTAAAGAAGCGAGCCTATTTCCACAGTATTGACATTACTTTTTTATGTCTACAAATTCTCACAGGGAGATAATGTATCGAGTAAATAAGATAGGGCAATAACTGTCCGTGATAAAAGTACTTTCTTATTTATGGACACTGGAAGGGCAAGGTCATTATAATACACTTTTCCCTACATAATCCAATCAGCAATAGTTTTTCTTTGGTCAATTTGTTTAGAAGATTTAATATCATAAAAATCTACATTTGACGCCTTTGTTAAGTTACAGTGTCTGTAACTTGCATCATGCACCGACTTCAAAATACGGGGGCCTTGACACATACGGCAGTCGAGGCCTTACAGAATCTTCGTACTGCGTATTTTACAAGTCATTTTACTTGCAAGTTCGGTGCTCAAATATACATAACAAGTGTATTTAAAATGTACAATTACTAGTTTATTGATTGAAACTATGACCAAGATAAGGTAGGACCAAGATAAATGGGGAGTTCTACGATTTCCGTTTTAAGGATATTATTGTTTTATTTTTTAGTGCCACTAGTCATTGCGAAATTCATGCAGGTAAAGTAGAAGATAATTACTATATATTAGAGTTTCTGAGTCTGATTTCTGTACCCAATAATATTTTATTTCAAACAGACAACAGAAAAAACCTTAGGTAATGATAATCTTTTTCCAACTAACACCAGCCCAAAACTTTAATCACAATCTTTTAACATAACCGTTATAAATCTTTACATTGTCGATTATTGAAGGACTACGAAAAAGGAAATAAGGAAAATATAAGTTGTCGTCCACGATTGACGGATTACGAAGAAAAATCTGTAAGCAACTGTACAGTTTTCGAAGTTTTATTCTGTAACCGAGCCCATATTTCAAGTTCGGACCACAATACCGTTCCTATCCTATTTTGTTTGTGGCCGTTTCTGTTGTATTTTAGAAATAAAAACGGTTTTTTGAAACGTACACCTATTTCATATTTTGGTCACAAGAGTTGAAGGCACGCTAAAGGCATATTGTACTTTGAAGATTTTTATGAAAGACTAGCTTCTGCTCGCGACTTCGTCCGCGTGAAATTTCGGCCCCGACCCATTGCTGTCGCTTCCCATCGCTCGCCCGTGCTACACCTTCGTTTTCACTTAGCGTTCTTTCAGACATGTTTTCCTTTTGCTTGGTTCCTAAGGGTCGTAGCGTAATGTTAAATAGCCTATAACCTTCCTCAAGAATTGGGCTATCAACTGCAAAAATATATTTTCAAATCTTACCTCTTTATAATATTAGTATAAATATAGATGTACTGTACATAAAATTTACTAATATTATAGAACGTTGTAACCGGTGGAAAAAATCCTATTATTCAGAGTATGGAAACTGATAAGCATTCTTCTCTTTCTTTTCTGTGCAGTCCGACAGTGACCACGCTTTAGGTCATGTAGTCCCCTTAATGTGAATCAAGATCACCGTGTTATTTTGACAGACTTTTCAGTGGCGACCAAGATCAACCTTATCGTGACGAGAATAGAGATTTTGACAGTGATGTAAAATAACTGAAAGGACTGTATCTGCGATAACGATGATGAAAATGTCAAAAATGGATTGGATTGATATCCGACAAGCATTTCGGCAGTTCATGTAAATTTCGACTTTGGAAGTCGATGTTGAAATACGAAACGCTTTGAAAGCAATTGCTACTTGTCTAGGCCCTCTTCTTGTTAGACATGACACGACCCACATCTTTAGCAGGAATACAGTCTATTTATATATATTAATAAAAACACGAAGCATAACATTTACTAGAAGCGTAATATTCCATCATAGTATACTCGTAGTATAGTAGTAGTATTGGTCTGGTTTTTGAATGAACAGAAATATTTTTGCTTCTGAAAACTGTGCTGGTTTTCTATATTTCTGTACAACGGAAGAATATAAAAACTTTTTATCAAAAAAATTAAACCTCCGAAAAAACTGAAAGGCAAAAAATAATACTTAAACCTTTATTTAACCTTAATAACTAAGTTCTTAAATTAAGTAATGTTGAGTCTTAATTTTGAGTTACTTAGGTATACTTACATTAGTTTAAGAACTTAGTTATTGTATGTGAGGGTAAAAATAGATGGAATAAAACGATTGCATAAATGATATCAATTTTGTAATTATTAATAAAGTAACACATTATCTAATTATTTCCACAACGAAATGATGTAACAATATAACATTATTACAACAAAACAATATAGCACTTCAATTTCAATCATAACATTTATATTTATTAAGAGCTATTAAAGTAAAACGTACCTGACCGTTCAGAACTGTCCTGCTGAGTCCGTAGTCGATCAAAGTCTGCCCGATCGAGCCACTTGCGCGCTCTTTTATACTGGCTTGCTTGTCAGTGGGTGGGGGCGAGTAGCCAACCGAATAACTTATTAAACCGGAAGGTACTCGAAAAAATTACGTTAATATTTTTAAATTAATCAAAAGCAAAATTTCTCCCACATGTACTAACTAATGTAAGTATACCTAAGTAGTTTTGAGTCTTAATTTTGAATTACTTAGGTATACTTAAAAACAGTATATAATGTCTCACGGCTGCGCCAAAAAAAAGTACCTAAATTTTTAAAATAGACACTCCATGTCTTATGAAACCGTGAACAATAAAGTTCACTGTCTAAAACTGCGGCAGTACTCAGCTTGGTATCTAACTCAGCGCACAAAATTAGCAGTATCTTGTAAAAGTTAGTGGCACTCATGATTTTAACTAACACTTTGCATGCGACATCTCGTTGCCGAGTCGCTATCTGTTTTGAGACAATGTTTCCTTGAAAATTTTCTTATAATTAATTTGTGGTTCAGGAAAATTCTGGGTAAGTTGGGTTATGTCGTATATTTATGTTAATGCAGGTACTGTGTGTAAGTAAACTGTGGCATTTCTCCAATAAAGTATTGGGACGAATGTGTAATATATGAATGAATCCCGTTTTAGTTTATTCTTCTTAGTTTAAAAGTACCTATTTAAAATCAGTGCCAACGTCTGAAACCACGTTTGGCATACGGTACAGTTGGTTAAAACTTGATGAACTATGTTCTTGCCAACTCACAGTCAATATATTGAACTGAATTAAAACCTGGCAATAATTTCAACACTAGTAAATAAACACTTTTTAATAAACAGACTGTCTCTAAAAAAAATGAACCGGGATACGAATACGTAAAGCATTATGAATGATAACAACCGGTGGTGCTTCAAGACACCTTTCAGTTATTCAAAACATGACAAAGCCAGCCCTTTACAATAGGAGGAAGAATAAAAAAAGAATACCCTGACTTAATTGAAGAATTTATATTTTATTTACAACAGTAATAAGAGCGGTAATTCCACGTACGGGACACCTGTCGGGGAAATCGAAGTCCATGGATATTGACAAACCCCGTTGTGCTTCCATCCTTGCCAACTTCCCCTAAAAATTGCCAGTATTTTTATTGCAACCATCCGATTTTTTTTATTACGTATATCCGAGCGTACGAACAATATTTTAGTAGCTTTAATTTTATTTTATACGTTTATTTGCGGCTGAAATAAAAACTGTTTATGTACTATCGTTATTAATAGCATTGATGTTATTTTGGTAACATACCTAGCTACAGAATGTAAACATTTTATATTTATCCATTCATAGAAATTTAACTGAAATCAAATTCGTTTTATAAAGTAGTATTTTTATGTAGGCATTTCAATAGAATCACAAAGGAACTACATACTTTTTTTGGTCACGAATAGGTATGGTTTCCATCCCTAAAGGTAGCCATGCATTTGGATTGAGGCCAGTATTTAACACGACCAGTGTTCAATGTTATTGGGATTGGTTTCCGCAATTAGTCCTCCTAGTGGACCATTGTACGTGAGCCATGGTGGCCGTCGTCGGTCTTTCCAACCAGCCAGGCTATCTCAAGAACCAAATTAGGTCTCCTAGTCTGTTAATAACATCTGCAAAATCATAGTAACCCGAGAGTTTCTGCTCTAACATGACCAGTGTTAAATGAGATGAAAACGAATAAACAAAGTAGGTAAGTGCATCAACATCATCTGTGTATTTTTCAGGTTGTCATAACAACAAACAAAACAAAATAAATGTGTCATACTTGGCTTCGATCGACATAAATGTTAAAAATAGACAATGGTTCATTAATGGGGAAAAGAAAAGATCGTTAGGATAGGTACTAAAGCTAAACGATAATGGTTCAGTCCATAATGCCAAGTTACAATCGATAGCTAGTCAATTGGACAGAATTCAGGGTGTAATAAACTTCGTTGACCCGACTGCAACCGAAATATTTCAAACGGTAATGTAAATATATTATAGAGAATTCTGTCACTGGTTTATACCTATAAATTAGATGATAATTATTTTGAACAATTCACAAAATATAGTTTTTTTATGATTATGATTGACTAGCTGACCCGGAGAACTTCGTACCGCCTCAGAATTAAATAATGTGACAAAGTTCAATAGACACGTGGCGCCATCTATTATTATAATAACGTTATTGTTGTTTTCCTCGGGAACAACACTTTTTTCGGGATTAAAGGTGTCCTATGTCAGTTTCTGTACACCTGACAACGTATATGTAAAATTTCAGGATGATCGGTTCAGTGGTTTAGGTCTGAAAAGGTAACAGACATACAAACAAACTTACTTTCGCATTTATAATATCTATATCTATCTATTCTTCTATACTTATAATAAATCTGTAGAGAGGTCAATTCTGTACATTAAATATATTTCCAAAATAACTATCAGCGGGTGATTAGTGATCGATACTGACGCCAAAAATGCAATCAGTAAAATTTTTGTCTGTCTGTCTGTCTGTCTGTCTGTATGTTCTTTATAGAAACAAAAACCACTCGACGGATTTCAACGAAACTTGGTACAATTGTTCTTCATACTCCTGGGCAGGTTATAGTATACTTTTCATCACGCTACGATCAATAGGAGCAGAGCAGTGAAGGGAAATGTTGGGAAAACAGGAGAACTTACTCCATTTTTGAAGCTTCCGTCGCGTGTGCAGCCTTAATGGTTAAAGCTACACAGAAATCATGTATGACGGAAATGTTCTCCTTAAAATTATATAAAAAATATTCCACGACAGCAAATGTCTATCTTTTATGGTTGACTCACAATAATACGTGTAACTCCCGATAGCTTAGCAGTTCGGAGCTTTCGGATTATATTTGTCTACTCTTACGTTTATAACACTCTCACTCATCCCTAATTAAAAAATGTTAACATTATTACCTATTTAATAAAAAAAAAATCATAGAAATCGGTACAGAAACACCAAAGTTATACATGAAATACGCTAATAAGCCATCGCGCGTGAATACTGAATCATGCTATAAGGATTATTTTTGTGTAACGGTCGCCGCGCTCGACGCGGCTCGTGGCGGGAGGTATAAAAGGGCGGGGTATCCAAACGCGAACTTCACACCGTCCAGCAGTTCATGAAGCGCCTCGCCAAGCGTTTCTTCGACTCTGCTATAAAGCACCCCAATAGCCCTGATTGCGGCGGCCTCCCGATATACTCCCTCCCGCATAAGTAGGATTCGCCGACCAAGGCATACCCTCACCATCCCCGACGACGCCACTACCCTCTTACAGGAGAGCAGGAAAGCCACCAGCACCATTAAGAGACACAAAAACACGACCCGACAACCGTCCTTCCGTCCTCGCCGTCGAGGACGCCCGACGCGACGCCCCGTAAATTCTCCTCCCCGACCCTTGCTCGAGCCAGCCCGCGCCGCTGAGCCTGTAGTATTAAATTCGCCCCTAAATAATTCCGATCCAGCCTGTCCCTTGCTTATCCCCCCCCCCCCCAGCGACGCCCTAAGCCGAGGTCCGTACCCCACAGGGGGTGCCCTTAGCGTGTAGTCGCTTAGTTTTTAAGGAAGAGTTTTATATATATAGATATAGATTCTATATCTATATACACATATATAAAACTCTTCCGTTACTGAGTGACTGACAGACAACGCACAGCCGAAACTACTGGCAGTAGAGAGCTGAAATTTGGCATGTGTGTTTGTTGGGAGGATTAGGCTACCACTTTTTTTTTTTTTTTTTGTGGATGGGAAATCATCTAATGACTCCTCCCGCTCTGGGTGGAGCGGAAGGGAGTGTCAGACTCTTACTGACTAAAACCCACCCGTGTTCCTTCCTTAGCCCTTTATGTTCCGGGGCAGCGGTAACCCTTTCGGACGATCCCGCTACCCCGGCAGGCTTCGGCCCTAGCGGGCCCCTTCCTTTATGCTGACATCTCTTTGAGGCGCGCGTGGAACACATACGCGCCGTCCGGCACGGGCCTGGTCCTGATCGGACGGAGAGCTACCCATTACTCTCCGTCCGCAGGCCCGCGCCTACGGTGGCCGGGAGTCGTCACGCGGCTCCCGACGCCCGTAGCGTCTCCCGCGGCGGCTGAGGCGTGCGACTCTCTCCCTGAGCCGTCCCGTCACCTCCTTCGCTAGCATGACTGCTTCGCAGAAGGAGGTGACCGCCTCCCACTCCCTCTCGCCCCGGACCACCACTAAGGCTACCACTAAGAGAGGATTTTTGGAAATTCCCTCCCAATGGGGAGAAAAGGGGGATAAATTGTTTTTTTCCGGAAGTCATTATTCCACGCGGACGAAGTCGCAGGCAAAAGCTAGTTATATAATATATATATATATATATAATTATATATATATATATATATATAGTTAGGATGAAACAAAAGCCGGAAACATGCTGACACATACATTAATTCAGTAAAAGTCGTAAAAGAGAGTGGTGTTGAATATAGTTTGTACTAAAAACTGGGACCACTACTTATCCAGTTGATAAAAGCACCCGAGTTACAGTCGTTTTCGGGTTGAGTGACGTGAAAATTGTACGTTTCGGTACCTCATATTGATGTGTGTAATGAGTTACACGCTTGTCCAGTTCAAAAGCGTATGCGGGATATTATGAAATTTCTACGTACATGTAAAAAAAAAAAATATTTACTTCTCATGTAGCTTAACCAAAATCAATTCGAATCCATTCACAATTAATCAACTGAGCTACCGTTAAACACTTTCATTGCAGAAATTGTAACTAATCTTAATTCCAACATGATCAATTTAAATTGACGAACAATGCCGAGTATCTCCGAACCTAAAATATTCCGAAATCCTTTATCGCATCACGATACTGTTTATCTTAGTTAATAATTTCGACAACGACCAACTAATTCCGTACGGCAGACGAGTAGTAACTTAATAAAACTTTGTCTTTTCTTTAATTAACATCGAAAAACTAATCCAATTTGCAATTCTCACTAGGGCAACAACTTTTGCCATGACAAAGATAATCCTCACTGAAATTAGGTCACTTTCTTTCGGTAGTTAGTCGGGGATATTTATTCAATTGAATAAACGTATGTGATAGGACAATAACAGGCATATTGCATTGTCCTCCACTCACCGATAGGCAGGGAAAACAAAGTCCAATGATAAAATAGCAGTCAATCTGTTTTATTCAAAGTTTTGATATACAACAACACGTAGAGTACAATGGGGCATTGTTTCCCTAATGTTCCCATATATCGTGGCTTGCTTTTAACCCACACACAAAAGGATAGCTAGATGAAAAAGCATTTATTTAGTATTTCCTTCTCTGTCTCGTTTTCAAATTCCAGCAGTGCTATTCTGTAAAAATCTCACCATGAAGCCTAAGGTGAAGTGAGCTGTGAACTGTCAATAGCGTCAATCCCTGGTGGAATGACAGCTCACTTTCAGCTCACTTCGCCTAATTTTTCACAGTGAGATTTTTACAGAATCGCACTACTGTTTGGGATTATTCATTTGCCTTCGTTTTGGTCCCAAAAACGTGGACTTAGGTAATGCAATAGAATTCGGATGACGCACCTGACCAACTAGAAAATTAAAAGATACTTGTTTTAAACTTTTTTCAGTCCGTTTGCAGTCTTCAGTGAGCATACAGACATTCAGATTTTTGGCAGCTTATCCACTACATCGCAATAAAAAACAATATCTGCGAAGCAATGTTACATTAAGTATGTATTTATTCTTCACGAGAGGATGTCTGCGGTAACATTCTATAAGTTCTTCTTAGGCCCATCGTCCACGACAGCGACGCTTATCAAAAGTGGCGTGTAACGAACTCAAATCACCCATGAGTAGCCATAAAGTCACAGTTATAGATATAAGTTTATAATTATTTCTATGGTCTAGTATTTCGATAGTGGTCCATACACGACCGGTATTAACTAGTTTGTGATTGTTTTCTTCTTGTACGGACCACCATTGAAATAGTAGTGCTGTGACATTCTGGCTACTCATTGGTGATTTGAGTTCGTAACACGTCACTTTCGAGAAGCTTCGTGGACGACATGCCTTAGGCTTATCCAGTCTACACAACTCGAAGCGATCGTTTATATCCTGAATAGAGATTATTGGCTTCTTATATTGACCTTCACACACATTGAGCCGCCGTACAAGGCATCTCGACTTTTTGCTTTTTTATTTACCGAAGTTTCGTTCTATTTGACTGGTTTTGCGTTTGCCTAAAATATTTTATTTTATATTTACTTTATATATGTCTACAGCTCGAGTTGGTAACACTAGTTTCATGTTGTTTTGAACCAATATTTTTTACGTAACATTCTTCTTTCCATTTTATTTTTGTACTGCTGATATAACTTTCTATATTGTATTATAACACTTGCACTACGAAACTACACACACAAACATATGATTTTCTACCCTATTTTTATTGTATTTCATACTACTGGCTATTAATTATTCTACTAATGGCTAATCTAGTTGCAAATATTATCACTGACTTAGACAATATAGAAGTCGCGAAGGATTTCACATGTACTCCGAATGAGTGCAATAAGTATCATAAAGGTTTAAGTGCTTCTACTACCATTCTCTATATCAATTAATTATCTATTCGTATAATTGACGGGTTTTAAATTCGCATCAGTATTACAAAATCGATATAAAGCATACTATAGAGATTACATTTCTGTAATATCTCATATTCAATCATTCTTAAGGTAAGAGTAATATTGCGAAATATATTTTATCCTTATTATTTGTTAAATTAACTTTTCTCATTAAATTAAAAGCTAGCGTCATAATCTTGTTTCTGTAATCATACAATAGAATTCTTTTCGTTATTCAACTTCAAGAAAGCATTACAAATGTTCTCAAGTCATGTTTTGATAAATATAAGGCATTCGTATTTCTAGAAAGATATCCAAGTTTTACTGTCACCGTGTGATATGTGACGTAACTTTGAAGGTACTAGAATACTTCAGAAAATCTTCATGACATTTCTCAGATATACCACTGTCATTTTATTTCAGAATAATAAAATCCAACGTAATAAATTTCGTCTGCTCATTTTACCAAGCTTTTTAGACACTGTGTCAAACGAATTTAAATATTAAAATCAATTGACATTTCAAATGACGTATAATTTCCTTAGCTAACAATTGTTATTATAAAAATTCAATAGAATAAATTATTTTATTATGTAATCCATTCTTTACATACAATTGAATGGGTTACTATGTCACAGTACCTACATAGTAATCCATTTCAATTGTCCAATAATAATCCAATGGAATTTTGCAAAAAAATGTTATTGAAATGTTTTATCAGAAATAGAGCTACCCATTTACACACATACATGAACTGTTACGCTTTATTAACAGGAACACATATAAGGTGCTATAAAAATATCTGCCACAGCTTGAATGGGAGACAGTATTCTGTATATAGATTACAATAGTAAAGATAAATTATTGATCTTATGTCATAATTTTATTCATAGAAAAAAAATTGCGTATACATTTGAATTGATTTAGTTGCATGAAACCGCCCCATAGTAATTAGCTGTTGCCGCACCGTCATTTCATCGCGCGTAGTTTGTGAACCACGTTATGCAGAATTAGAGTAAACGTTTATTTAATTAATTAATTTCCTCAAATTGATTTAACTATTCCGGGGTACAAAATTTCTTCACTACTGTAATCTATATACAAAATACTGTCTCCCACTGAAGCCGTGGCAGATATTTTTATAGTACCTTATACCTATATTTATATAAAAACATTAGGGTTCGGAGCAAAGATACAAGCGTCATAAATTGTATATCAACGAATCGCTTTCACGGTCAGAGGGCTGATGACAATGTAAGGGCGTGCGTCGTCTGTTGCTCAGGAACTTTATTGAATGTTCTAGAAGCTTCAATTCGCATTTGGCTGAGCGGACTATGACGGGATCAGTTAGACAAAGGATCGCGCTATCCCATTAATCTAAAAGTGAAATGTAATTCTCACACAAAAGAGTTGTGCCGAGAGTGAGAGTTGCAAAACTGAAAAGTTTCAATAAACATTCACAGTGCAGTTGAATTTTGCACGCCCACAGCAAAATATCTTAATTTAATCCTAAATTCGTTCAGTCACAAGTCTCATCAATCTTGTTGATTTGCTGTGAAAGACGATATATTGAAACTGAAGTTATTTGTGATATATTTGATATAAAACACGAACGTTTATTTACAAAGGAAAAACACGCAAACGATCGCAAAAAAGTAGACGAACCTACTCGTTTTACATGTGGGGAACTAAACGAAAGTTTAGTTCCCTATTTTTAGCCCAAAGAATAAGTAAGCATTGCCATTCAACGTGGTAATGCTGTCAGCCTTTTGGGCACTTATCCCATTGACAGCGATGCGGACGAATTTTTGATGCCCTATGAGCTCTTGTCTTTTTTTTTTATACACTTGTATATAATATATATATATATATATATATTTTAGATTGTAAAATACTTCTTGTAATTAATATTTCAAAAATAACGAAAGGAGAATGCTATGGAAATAGAATCCCCGCCTATCTATGGACTTAAGTCCAATTTTGGATTCTAAAAGAAAGATACGGTCACAAAAGGAGATAAGTAACCAGAGTCGTCGGATATGGTTGAAGTTTAGTAAGAAACCGATAGACGTTTTGGAATGAAATTTAATTCGATAAATTAACTGTTTTCTATTAATTAAATAACGTTTTATTCGAAAACATCCATGGGTTTCTTACTAAACTATATCCGACGATCCTGGTTACTTATCTCCTTTGGTGTCGTACTTAACGACAAATTAATAGTTTTGTCGTTGAAATATATTTTTGTAAAAAACATTTAACTATATCATCACAACAAAACATAACATCACGCCTGTAATCCCCGTAGGCTTAGGCAGAGGTGTACCTGTAGTACACCCACCTTTATCCAGTTATGTTTAAGTCCCGTGGAGCCTATCGCCATAAACCGGGCACAAATCCAGACTCCGGGCTGCTAATGAGAAATTCCTGATAGAAAAACCCAATAACACTCTGCCCTACCTGAGGATCGAATCCAGGACCTCATGCTCAGCAGTAGCCCTTGAGACCACTAGACCAAAGACGCAGTTAACTATATTAGTAACTTCACGACCCGGCGAACTTCATACCGTCGCTGATTTTTTTTTGTTATTTTTATCCCATGTATTAATAATTATTCTGCTATTCGGGGCGAATACAAATCCAACAAATAAAATATCATAAAATCGGTCGAGCCGTTCTTGAGTTATAAATGGTGTAACTAACCTGATTTTGTTTTATATACAGATTTAAAACATAATACTGTCGGTATTATGACTTGTTCGTAAACTCGCGTTATACAGAAATAGTAATAACTAGGGTTGTAAATACGTAGTTATGTATGGCATTCCTGGTGTGCATCCCAACTTAGCAACACATTATTGTGTCGTCTAAGGAGTTCCCGTTTATTAGTAAATGGAGTGGAATTCAAGTTCGTGACCCTTCTATGTTTACCAGTAAGACGTAATAACATTATTATTAATTACTAGCAGCGCCCCGCGGTTTTACCCACATAAGTTTCGATTCCGTGGGAATATCGGGATAAATAGTACCTAACCTATATGTTAATCCAGGGTGTCAGCTACCTCCATACAAAATTTTATCAAAATTGGTCCCGCCGTTAGAGCGTGAACAAGTAACAAACATACCTATAAACACACACACACTCATTCACCTTTATAATATTAGTGTGATTTTTAGCTTATGTTGGCCCACTGCAGGGCAAAGGCCTCCCTTTCTCCTTTCCACTCCTCTCTGTCTTGAGTTAGTGTAGATCAATCCTGTCTGTAGTCGTCAAGCTCGTCCTGCCAGCATCGCTTGGGTCTGTATAACTTTATTATATTGTTTTTTTTGGCAATTAAGCCTATGTCTGCTATTCTGCCAGCGTCACGTTGACACGGAAGCGCAGAGTGATTGATAAAGTTAGGGCCCGCGCGCACTAGCAGTTGCGCCAGCCAGGCAGTGGCAGCCAGTCGAACATATGACGCAGCCGGGAGTTCGTGGTTGCTTAGTGCGCGGGCTCCCATACACCGTCATAAATGTTCGACTGGCTGCAGCAGCCAGGCTGCCTAGTGCACGGGGGCCCTTAAACCACAAGAAAAAAAAATCACATATTCAGTCACTTACCAGTCATATACACCCACAATGTCAAACATATTATTCTCATTCAAGAACTGGCGAAAGGTTCCCGGAAAAGCAAAACTATATTCACTACGGTAATTCAAATCTTATAAGAGATAATCCCCAAACACCACCCAAACCAATAACATAAGTATGATAGGAAGGAAGGTCGTTCATAAATTGAGGAAGAAAAGGTTTTATTTCATAACCCCAATCAAACAATATGATCTCCATTAAATCATTCGATTTTCCGAGTAATTAGAATATATTTATATAGGTAGCACATTTAAATTTATTTATTTATTCTTCAGAAAGCTTACAGTAGTAGCTCAACTGTTACTCATGAGACACAATTACTTTTTCTGTTGTTACCGATCTCTAGGAGATTTCTTGACAGTTGAATGACTATGAGGGCAATAATAATTATTACAATAAGCGCTTACAATTCCCATTGACAAACGTTTACAAATTAAAAACTACTTCTGTACCTATATAAAGTTAAAAAAAAACTGACAAAAATAAAAATTACATCTCTTTAAACTAATATAACTAAAAAAAGTCTTCTTTAAACAAAACAAATTCTACTTTAAATCAAAACATAAAAAAGGATCTTAGGATTTATGAACGTAGTAAATAAAAAATACTAAGTAATAACGGCGACACGGATCGATCGCAGGTTAAGCTACGCTTGCCACGGTCGATTTGTGGATGCGGTTGACCAACCATCAGCTGTCATACGAAGATCTTTGACATTCTGAAAAAGTCTGACAACCAGTCTTACCGAGGGATATCGTGTTAACCAGTAACTGGGTTATGGAGGTCTAATAAGTTTGTAAAAACAGGTATTTCGCTGCATCTGGTTAGACTGGAAGCCGACCCAACATAGTTGGAAAAAGGCTAGGCAGATTGGGGCAGTAATAATCGTGACAGTTTATTAAATTGAAAGAAAATAAATAAAAGATTAGGCATTATAGAGCGTCATCTCTGTCTCTCATAACTGTATGATAGTCTCTTTCTAACGCTCGATGTGTCATATTAGCGCCCGGGCACCGAATTCGTTTATTTTTAACTTAACAATCGATTGTTTCTCCAACGCAATGCTCAGATTAAAAACGTGGTCTTATATTGTAACCAGCAGGATTTTAGAATAGCAGAAGTAAGTGTTATATAATACTGGTATTGGTTATGTCATATTTACTTAAGGTTTTCCCCACACTAATGTCTGAGATATACTGAGCTATTAGCGCTTTCAGAACAATGGAATAACTAAATAGTATTCCAGGTTTTTATAAGTTTTAAGCTTAGAATCTACTAAGTGAAACCTATAGTGACCTCCAAAAGTAAGTCGATATTTTTCCACTGCAGTTGTGATGCCACATTATGATTTAAAATAAAAAAAATAATCAGGTTATCCTGAGGGTTTACTAGATTATTTTGTATGATAAGTCATAGGTTGAATCATCATCATCATTTCAGCCGAAAGACGTCCACTGCTGGACATAAGCCTCACCCAAGCACCTCAACTTCGGCCGGTTTTGTGCTTCTCGCATCCAACGGGTTCCTGCGGCCTTCACAACGTCGGCGGTCCACCTTGTGGGAGGCCTTCCAATGTTACGACTTCCGGTACGCGGTCGCCACTCTAGAACCTTTTGGCCCCATCGGCCATCTGTTCTGCGAGCAATGTGCCCTGCCCACTGCCACTTAAGTTTGGCAATTCTTCGGGCTATGTTGGTTACCTTGGTTCTGCTGCGGATCTCTTCATTTCTGATTCGATCAGGCAGGGAAACTCTAAGCATAGCCCTCTCCATTGCTATTCTAGATAGGTTGAATAAGTCAATAACAAGATTATAGTGTAAGTACAGTTCAACGTTTGAATACCTACCTAAAATTTTAAATCATAAAGTAGTGTGTTACAGCTGAAGTGAAAAAATGTCAACTAGGTAACTTTTAGAGGCCACTGTATGTTCAAATAACGAAATATAATTACCATTTTTGACCTAGCCAATAAACCTTAGAAAACTCACTATCATTTATTATTATCGACCACTCAAACCAAAATGTAAGTGATTACGTATAATTACCGAGAATCATTCAACATAGATCGATCTTATGCCAATCAAAACGCAATTATATCCACAATTTGTACGTTAATAGAAGCGATAGCTGAGTATCAGTTATTTTCCTTTCATTTGATGATAAAATATGGGTCAAGGCTGTGGTATGTTTGATTTGTGTTGTTGTTTTCTGGGAACAACGTTACACTAATTATGCGGTTACTGAGCTCATTATTAATTAATTAATTAGGGGTGAACAAGCGTGATGTTACGTTATGTGGTTTGATTTTTTTTTTGTTAGCCTTTTCTGTGTCCCACTGCTGGGCAAAGTTTTCTTCCAAACCTCCCTGTCTTGTGCGATCTCTGGCCATGTTGGCCCTGCGAATGAAATATTTATTCTTAGATAATTATATTATTATAAGTAACTTCTGCCTGTGATCCACCCCGTCGCATCGCATCACCTGTTCGCACTGTCACTTCAGAAAACGAAGTGACAGCGCACGCAGGTGATGCGATCTTAGCGATCTTTCGACTTTTTTCCTTTTTACTCGGCTCCTAAGGGTCATAGCATGCCAAATAGCCTTCCTCACGAATTGAGCTACAATATAAGGTGTTTCAAAATCAACCCAACAAACTTTAAGAGGTGCTTTAGACCGTCGAACTGAACAACTTTCACTATGGGACCAACTATGAAATCACGAAAAAAAAACAGCTGCTTCATAAATTTTGGTCAAGTAGGTATTGAACTTTTGTATTAAACAGCAAATTTTTTTTCGTGTCCTAGAATCAAAAATTCGAAGACATGTGACATCTACTAACCCGCACTGTACCCGCGTGGTAGATTACGGCCCACTCCCCCCAGAGGAGGCCCGTGTCCCAGCAGTGGAAACATTATAGGCTGATTATGATGATGATGCTTCTTAACAAAACGCATGAGATGTATTGAGGCGAACAAGAAATTGCGTTCTGTTAGACTGGAAGCCGACTTCAACATAATTGGAAAAGGCTAGGCAGATGTTGATCTCTGCTTCAAAAATCGCAATTACTGTGACCGTATCTTTAAGCCGCCTTCGTCCGGAAATCGTACAATGCTTGCAGCGCGCGTGCTGTATTATTTTTCATTCGATATCGCACGCGCTAACGACCCCGCTTCGGTTTCAATATTAAAAATAGTTGACAAGTTTTGTTTTTAGCGGGTCTTGTCGACTTTTATGTTAAAGTCGGAAAGAATTACACTGATAGTGGTTACTGATAAGATGGGTTTTATAGTTTAATCGATAATAATTTTAGTTTAATATTTTCATTCGTTAGTTTATGTATTCATCATTTCAGCCGAAAGACGTCCTCTGCTGGATATAGGCCTACCCCAAGAACCTCCTATTCGAACAGTTATGTGCTTCCCACATCCAGCAGATTCCTGCAGCCTTCACAAGGTCATCAATCCATCTTGTGGGAGGCCTTCCAACGCTACGTCTTTCGGTACGCGGTCGCCACTCCAGAACCTTTGGGCCCCAATAGCCATCTGTTCTGCGAGCAATGTGCCCTGCACACTGCCACTTGAGTTTGGCAATTATTCGGGCTATGTCGGGCTGTGTACTACCTTGGTTCTCCTGCGGATCTCTTCATTTCTGATTCAATCCCGTAGGTAAATTTCAAGCATAGCCCTCTCCATTGCCCTTTGGGTGACTTTTTAATCGACTTCCAAAAAGGAGGTTCTGTTAGCCTTCTAATAAGGCCTTTTGTGAGCGACCACGAGCTATTTTGACAGAAAAGAGAGACTGAGAATGAATAATGGGGTTTAAATTTGTTATCAGTAGTTATGGTATTACATACTCGTACAAAAGCTCCTAAATACAAAATAATAAAAACCTTTCACTTTTCAATAACGTCATAAATTACTAAGGGAATATTCAATTGGTTTAAATTTGCATGCTATTATGCTCATTTGCTTTTACGGGCTGTAGGTATTATGTTTAATACCTCCATTATCATCAAAATAAAGTTGAATATTAACATCATAATTAATGATCTGATTATTATATTATATTTATATTATAAGCCTGCATGGCAAAACCATTCCTTCCCTCTTTCCACTTTTCCCGGTCTACTGCGATTGTGAGCTAATCCTTTAAAAAGGAGTCCAGCTCAACCCGCCATCTCTTTTTAGGTCTGCCACGCAGTCGTTTCCTGCCATTGGGGATCCACTGAGTGGTGGTTTTTGCATATTGCTGCTCCGACATGCGACAGATATGGCCAGCTCAGCTCCAATTTAGTCTAGCAGCTGTGCGGCCAGCGTCCGATATTTGTCTTTTGGAACGAAGTATAGAGTTTTTAATGCGGTCTGTGAGTTTGACACCTAGTATACTTCGTTCCATAGCCCGTTGGCAGACTGCAAGTGCGGACTTTTGACGGATTTGTTATTCATATTATACCGGCATGTCCTAGAACCAAAAATTCGAAAACAAGTGTCATCTACTAACCCACACTGGGCCCGCATGGGGGGATTACGGCCAACTCCCACTCACTGAGAGGAGGCCTGTGTCCCAGCAGTGGAAACATTACAGGCTGATTATGCTTATGCTATTTGCCACAGAAACACGTGCATCTAAAAAGATAAAGTAATAAAAAAAAAAACAAAAAATAGATCGATCATTGCTGTTAAGTTATTTAATATATTACTTTATTATGTTCGGGGAATATTTTATAAATATAAACGTAAATATAAGCCATTTTGAGCATGATAGCCAACGCAGATGCAGGCATCACCAAAATATATATATTCTTAGGGATCAGAAGCCTAATTAATTTTTTTAAAAAGAAAACACGAAACGGCCTACAACTATTTATTTTAAATCAGAAAAACCGTTACAACAATATATTTCGATATGATCACTAGTACGCGTCCGTCCCATCCGAGCTCCGCAGCAAAAGTGATAGAGGCGAGTGAGTACACGGCGCATGGTGTGTCACCCCCTCTACTGACAGCGTCATTGCAGCGACGTGATGTCCCCGCCCTCTCAGCTGTCAAATCCTCTAAGAATCTTCCAAGACGGCCTCTCCTGATAGCTGAACGTCCTCGTCAGCTTGGCTTCCTGGATTCAGCTCCTCGTCTGTCTGGCCACCACTGGATGGATTCTCCATTGGTAGGCCTTCTTGCACCTGGTCATCATCGTTTGGGTCGTCATCTAAAACATATCAACATAAAAAAAATCAACACAGCATTCTGAAAGCTTAACTTGGAGCTACCCATTGCAATGGAACTGCAAGCGTTTTACTACAACTTCCAGCAATAACATCAAAATGGGTTGCAGATAGGTTATCGTTACACCAATGAAAGAGTTCCGGACCTCAATCATTACTGAAACAATAACAAAATCACCTGGCAACCACTATCGGGGTTCCAGTAATGAATCACCTGGCAACCACTATCGGGGTTCCAGTAATCAATCACCTGGCAACCACTATCGGGGTTCCAGTAATGAATCACCTGGCAACCACTATCGGGGTTCCAGTAATCAATCACCTGGCAACCACTATCGGGGTTCCAGTAACCAACATAACTTGGCCATGAGTAAGAAGCTGCCACAATGCTGCTTCTACTCACCACCTCCAAGATGATCGAATAATACTTCGCAAGCATCCGGGGTATACTTACCACCAGCAAGATGATCGAAGAATACTTCGCAAGCATCTGGGGTCCACTCACCACGCCACTGAACCATATGTTCTGCGGCGGTCTGGGTTTTCTTGCCGTATGAGCCAGCAAGCAGTTCAAGTTCGTACCGGTGATGTGGGAGTGCTCGTACAACCTTGTACGGGCCACGCATCCCGGAGTCCAGCTTCCCCGTGCTCTGCGAGCCCTTGCTCACGAACACGAAGCTGCCGACGACAAATGTACGCGGCTGACGGCGACGCTCGTTGACGTACGCGTCCTGTCGCTGCTGATTTTCGGCAAGCAACTCGGACGCCCTCTGTCTTCTCAGCGTCAGAAGGGCTTCTCGGTTAGGATGCGAGTCGTTCAGCGCGACGTCTCGCACAAGAGACCTCAGCACTGGAGTAGTCCCTTCAACGCCAGTCAACAGCTGTAGAGGCGAGGTTCGGGTAGTGGCTTGCCTCGTTATGTTCAAGGTGAGCTGCACCTTCCACAACGCATTGGACCACTGCGCACCCTTGTTGTTCGCCTCTATCCGCAACATGTTGAGGACCGTCCTGCAATAACGCTCGACTTGCCCGTTTTCACGGTGCATTTCAGGCGTGATAAAATGTAAGTTACAGCCTAACTCAGTGACCCAGTCTTGAAAGGATGCGCTTTCGAACATTCTGGCACGGTCACACACAATCGTTGACGGAGTACCGAATAGTGAAATGGTATTGGAAAATACACGTTTTAACTCGGTGGTATCTTGTCTATACAGGGCGTACAACAGACAGTATTTAGTAAAAGCATCTACCACGACGAGTATGTATCGGAAACCGTTTGACTCCGTTAGGGGACCAAGGACGTCAGTGTGAACCACTGAAAAGGGTACCTCAGGCTTCGTCCAAGATTCTATGGGTTGCCTAGGAGCGCGAGGGACCTTCTTATGTGACAGACAAACAATACAGTGACCAACATATTTCTTAATAAAAGCTCTTAACCCAGGAAACCAAAAATGACGCAATATAAGCTCAGTTGTTTTAGCTATTCCTATATGATCGTGATCATCGTGAAATACCCTCAACAAACTAAGCCTATGCCCTTTAGGGATAAAACAAAGGAGACGAGAGTCTTCACCAGTTGGTGAATACTTGTAAAATAACAAATCGTTCCTTATGAAAAACCGTGTAGGATCCAATTGACCCTCTCTCAGCTTTTGCATCAAGCTTTGAGTTTCAGAATCGGCCGTCTGAGCAATCTTCGCCCAATTCCGCGGATTTTGAATTTGAAGAACAGTAGCGGGCTGTCGGCTTAAAAAGTCTGCGTGTTGCATGAGGCAGCCTTTTCGATACTCAAGCGTGAACCGAAAGTCTTGCATGTAAACCCACCAACGGGCCACACGAGGTAACAAGTCCTTTTTACGCTCAGTCAATTTCAATGAATTACAATCGGTTACTATTTTAAACTTTATGCCTATTAAATAGTGCCGAAAGTGTTGTAATGCGCGAACGATTGCCAACGTCTCGAGTTCGTAACTATGGTAGCGGGACTCGGCACCCTGTGTAGATTTACTAAAATAGCCGACAACTCGCTTCCGTTTACCCTCATGTTCCTGCAACAAGATTGCACCGTAACCTATTGCACTGGCGTCCGTATGAAGCTCAGTAGGCAGATTGGGATTGAAGATTGCTAAAACGGGTTCCTCAGTAAGACTTTTAATAACAAAATCACGTGCTAAGTCTTGCTCCGCGCCCCATACAAAAGGCTGACCTTTTCTAAGTAATTTGGCAATACAAGCAGTTTTCGAAGCGTACCCAGCAATGTACCTCCGAAAATAGCCCGCCAAACCCAAAAATTGACGAACACCTCTTACATTAGATGGTTTAGGAGACTTCACTAAAGCTTCAGTCTTACTAGGGCTCGGCCGTACCTGACCGTGACCAATAAGCCTACCTAGGTATTCTAACTCGGTGTCTAAGAACGTGCATTTTTTTAGATTAACTGAAAATCCCGCGTCAGTGAGTGTTCTTAATACCTCTCGCAAAGTTTTGAGACCGTCACTGACAGAATTCGACATTATTAATACATCATCGATATAAATCAACACCTTACCGGTATCCAGCAGGTGCTTCAGGGTTTTGGAGATGATTTTTTGATAGATGATAGGTGCATTAGCGAGCCCATAAGGCATTTTCAAATATTCGTAATGCCCCTCAGGCGTTACGAATGCTGTCTTACTGATAGAGTCATCGTCTTTCATCGGCACCTGATGGAAGCCTGTCGCCATATCGAGACTTGTAAAGAATTTAAAATTGCCCAGCCTGTCAATGTGATCGTCAATTAACGGTAGCGGAAATCGCTCTTTAATAGTGATAGCATTTAGAGCTCTGTAGTCAACGCACATCCTATCAGACCCATCCTTTTTCTTAACGAGGATGATGGGACTCGCGTAATTAGACTGTGACTCGCGAATAATTCCTTTACTAATCAAATCATTAATTATCTCGCGAACGCGACGCTTTTCGTCTACGGAGAGTTTATAAGGTCGATAGTAAATTGGGATGTCACTGTTAACTTTTATTTCCATACAACCCGTGTTTACTGTAGAAGTCGCTGTACCGGTAGTAAACGTATCAGAAAACTCGTTTAACAGAGTTAACAAACACTCTTTTTCGTCACCTACTAAGGGCGTCCTTATCTTAGGGGACTCTACAGTTGACACGTTGTTTACATGCGAAACCCTGATTAAGCGTTGAGAGTTATTTGTTCGAGTATACGTAACTCCGCTACGATTTAAAACATCAGTGCCAATCAAAACCGGAGCCTGAATACAATCCGGGGGAATAACAAACAAATCTACTTCTAAAGATAACTCGGGAAATTCGATAAGAGTGCTCACATACGAAGTGGACTCTATATCTTGACTTCCAATGCCACGCATACGGCGATAGGTGGGAATTTTATTTAAACTAAAATGCTTTAAGACGGAATCAGAAATCAGCGAAATATCAGAACCAGAATCAATTAAAACGTCAACAGGTACGTTCTGTATGACCGCGGACATCACATTGTTTTGTCTGGAGGAGACTCTGAGCAAAAATTTACGTTACTCGAATTATTTTTATTATTTGATTTCGATTCTACACGTTCCTTAACAAAACAAGTTTCAACTGAATGCCCAATCTTTTTGCAGAATGTGCAAGTCTTAGCGGGTTTAGAATTGGACTTTGTTGATTGAGAATTTGAGGTAGTCGGTTCGGTTTTTGATGAAGATTTATCAGAATCCGCATCGATTTTCGCTGACTTTTTAGGGCAAACGGCCTGTTTGTGACCTACGTTTCCGCATGAAAAGCACGTTAATCGATCATACTGCGGGACCTTGCGTTTACGCGGATCAGGGGAATTTGCGTTTGACGTGCGAACAGGATTGTTATTAACAGATGGCGCGCCCTTAGGCTTTAAGTAAACTGACAAAAATTCTACTAATTCCTTTGACTGTAGCTTAGCATTGGCGGTCGCAGCCTTCACTTGAGGATCGGAGATGCCACGGATCACAATAGCGGTTTTTAGTTCCTCTGAAAGCCCCTTAACAATGTTTAGTCGCAACAGGGACTTCCGCGCATACTCAGCATAAGTAGCGAATTTATTAGAATTCATACTCATGACATCATATAGCACAGTAGCCATATCAACTTCGCGTGGGCACAATGATCGGAATTCAATTTTAAAATTGGACCACGACCGATCACTGGTCACCCAATCGTTGAGCCACGTCTTAGCATCGCCACGTAAGCACCCACCAATGCGTCCCAGGCATTCCCGATCGTCCCACTGACATATCTCGCGCCCACGATCGACTTCCGCACACCACATGTCAAAGTCATGCACATTGGGGTCAAAATTTGAAATATAGTAATGCTTAGATCTTACTTGAATTAGGGAAGAAAGTGCCCCCACAATCCTGTCCGCAGCGTCAGCCTCCCGCGATGCCTCAGTGGTCACGGTTCTATCCGTAGCACGTGTTTCCGTATTAGCGGTAACATGTGCCTCGGTAACCACCGAAGTTGTCAACGGCGGAGTGCCGCTCGGATGTGACGACATGGGAGTAGACGTACGTATAGTGTTTAAAGGAAAACGTTCCTCTAAAGCGTTCAATCGATCTAGTATTTCATTTAAAGGGTCGCGTCGAGGGCTATCCCGACGCCCATACGAATTATCCCGGCGCCTACGCGAACTTTGAGAGTACTCTGATCTATCACGACGACGCCTTTTATGAGCATTACGACTATTATGTGAATCCTTTTCCCGAGAATTACGCCTAGGTGTATTCTCACGCGGTGTGCATTCACGACTCGACATGATTATGACTACAGGTAACGTAAATTACAAGTACGTGAACAAAAAACTAAGCACGAAATAAAACAATTAACACGTGGTTGTTTACTTCAAAAACACGCACAAAATATGATTGAATCGAGCAGAAACACGTAGCGAATCACCTTAAAATGCACAGAAACTAATCACGGACAAAATCAACAACACGTGGTAAAAAAAAAAAATAAAATTAAATAGTCTCAAAAGCACTATTTCCGGTTAAAAAGATGGCGAACGATCTAAATCGCGTGTAATTAAAACCTATCCCACTTCTGATCTTAGGGATCAGAAGCCTAATTAATTTTTTTAAAAAGAAAACACGAAACGGCCTACAACTATTTATTTTAAATCAGAAAAACCGTTACAACAATATATTTCGATATGATCACTAGTACGCGTCCGTCCCATCCGAGCTCCGCAGCAAAAGTGATAGAGGCGAGTGAGTACACGGCGCATGGTGTGTCACCCCCTCTACTGACAGCGTCATTGCAGCGACGTGATGTCCCCGCCCTCTCAGCTGTCAAATCCTCTAAGAATCTTCCAAGAATATAATATATTTCATTGTGATGCTGCGGCTACATTGTCGCAATAACGCGAACCTTCGCGCTCTTTCTGTTGTACAGCGTGATGTCCAACGGTATGCGAGAGAGAGCGCGCGTTATCGCAAAAATGTAGTCGTAGCATTAAAATTATTAAGTACTTACACGAAACCTTGTTACTAATATAGAGCAAACTACTACAGAGATACTAAAATAAACCTAGCGCCATATGATAACGATGACTTTTATACAAAAAATCATGCTAACACAAAATATATATAAATATATTTATACATATTGATGGGGCTTGTGGCTAAGTAATAGCAGCCGCACGGGTCGATCGATCAGGTTAAGCTACGTTTGCTGCGGTTGGTCCGTGGATGGGTGACCATCTTTACATACCAATACCCCTTCATGCCTCGGAAAGCACGTTAAGTCGTTGGTCCCGGCTGTTATCCGTGAATCTTTGACAGTCATTACGGGTCTTCAGAAGTCCGAAAGTCTGACAACTAGTCTTATCGACGGGTATCGTATTACCCAGTAAATGGGTTCAGTCGCTCCATGTAAAATACTCGTATTCAGGTGCATCCAGTTGGACTGGAAGCCGACCCCAACATAGTTGGGAAAAGGCTAGGCAGATGATGATATATATACATATTTGTGCAGAACAGTGCAGAAGGCTATATTTTAGACGTATTGATATTTTATATAGGTATGTTGCAGTGGCGAAGGGTGAATTTATGACAGAGGTAGGCCGGAGCAAAAAACAATTCCAAAAGAAAATTTCAATGATGAATTGACTAGAGTGGTTTCATGTTCTGAATTTTCGAAGGGAAGCCGGTGGGAATCGAGTTGTATGGTACCTTCGCCACTGGTATGTTGATTTCCTGGCGTCACATACATAAAAACATCCACCAATTTTTTTAATAAAAATCATTCCTGTTTTTATTTTCCACATTCCCGTCAAATCCCTATCACATCCATTACTTTCAGTTTTGCTAACTTGTACCTCGGAGTTTTTATCCGGGCGACATGAAAAACGTCTATCGCCTGAATGAATCTCAGTCGTAAAACAAATCCGTACCATTTTTCGGAGTACATTACACGCAAACCCACTTCCTTTGGTATAAACATAGGTACAAAGGTTTAAAAGCGTTTATCTCTTTATATAAAGGGCTTTATACACAAACATGTACGAAAACCTTTACGAATCCAACAGACTATGAACTGAAAATTCATCCGATTTATGATAATTGAAAAGCTTACTTTTAATTATATCGCTTTTACGTTTAAATTCAGACTCGGAACAGCTACCGGAATTAAAATTACCTGCCAATCTTTTTCTTATAAACCGTTTCGTTTGAGGTTTTTTTAAGTCACCCCATGACAATCTACCTACTCGATCCCATTATGATAATGTCAAGAGCAGAATGACTCGTCAAGAATAAAACTGTGTCTCGAGATTCAAAGTACAGTCGTTTAGAAAAAGGTTTTCTTCGATTGCGATTGTAAAGATACATTAATGTGTAGTTGTTGGTAGTAACGAAGTATATAGATAGACATGAAATTGTTTTATGATTCCTAATTTCTTCGAAGGATTGGGCATGGGCATGTAATAAAAACTAACATTTACTGTACTCTTTTATTACAGCACTGCTATCTTATTGTAACTAAATTGCCCCTAAATTGAGTAGTGACAGTAGGCAATATTTCCATCAGTCAGTAATAAAAATTTATGGTTTCTAATAACAGTTTATTCATCATTCGAGTTTGACATAACAATCCCCTATATTACGACAATATGTCTAGAGCAACCACTTACCCAAATTGCTAAAAAATACACTGTATTTACCTAAACGTCTTGTTTCATTTTTTATTCGCACACTTCTGGCATCGTTAGTACAAGGTGCGTGCGTGTGTGGGTTTGTCTCGATAAATCGTACTGTACATTTTTATATGTGTGGTGCGAGGTATGCCCCTTGGGACACGGCTGTCCGTGATTTGATGTTGTCGCTTAGATTCGGCGGGTTCTGGGTCATTAAACGGACACCGACTTCTCTCTTTACCCGAAGTTTTATGACTCTGTAGTTTTCACTTGGATTAATGAAATTAAAGCTAATGAATTGCAGTCTTGTTTACGCGGGTACGGACCATCAGGAGCTTCATTGTCTTTTAGATTAGTGTGGTTTGCATAAACAGTTTAGACAACTTGTTGTTAGCATACTTACGCGTGTTTATACATATAGGGTGACTGGTGGTTTCCGATACTTAAACACATGATTGAACTCATCATAACAAGCAACTTTCCCAGAGAAACTATTTTGTTTTAATTTACCAAACGCATAACCCCAATCATCCCAATAGAATAATGAGTAGTCAATATCCCTTATTATGTAGATACCAAGAAAAAAAAATGCTGTTGCATAAATTTTGGCCGCGTAGGTAGTTCCCTGAAACAGCCGATTTTTTTTGATAAATGGCAAAATATTCCTACCCTAGGGAGTCTAGAATCATGAGCTGAATTCATGGTTACGGATTGCGCGTCGATATCCTTTATATGTTTTGAGGATTTGCGATAAGATTTTTTTATCGTACAAAAATTCAATTACCCAATAGTAGGACCGAGAATGTGATTACACCACAATCCTTCATACCCGACAAGATTGATCAGTAACTCACTTCACCACATTTTCCTTTCATAAATTTTCTCCATAATCCGTTTATTTACTAATAAAAGAGGTCTCAGCAAAATAATTGGCCAATAACAAAATAATATTACACGACAAGCGAGAAAATCAGTTGCTGGCAATAGTAGTCGGGCCTGCCAGTACTGCCAGTAGTTGTTAACTGGAACATTTCTTGTCGCTGGTTTCCTCTGTCTGACAAGTATCAGAGTAGTTTGTTAAACAAGAGGGGATAGAGACTAGAGAGGTGTTCTGTGTTCATTAGTTGTTCGGACATTGTATGCGGATCGAACTAATGGAGAGACTTGCTTGATTTCGACCGTGTGTTTGTTTGTGTTGCTTTTATTGTTTACACGTTGTCTGGGCGTTTTTGTTTGTACTGTTTCGTCTTGGTAAGCGTTTTTGGGTTGACACTTTAGGCTATACTGGTTTTGTAAACATTATTGTATCTACTACTTGTTTCAATGAATCATCGATGTACAATGTGAATATTTTTTTATTAGCCACACCGAACTAGTCTTTGGGATTGAATCTTCATTGTTTTTTTAACCACGCACATCCTTAAACATTTATAACAGTGTAAAATTGGTGATATACCTACCTTATTTAGTTCTAGTATATTATAACTATCAATGACGTAAATTGATTGATAGGTAAAAAAAACGTGTGTGGTCGGGGGATTCCCGTCAAGGACGAAGTTCCTTACACAATACTCGCACGCGCGAACACACACTCGTGTATAATAGAAAGAAACAGCGAGAAAGTAAGTCACATGGAGAGGGCATAACGCTTTTAGGTGAATGCGCAGTGGTAGACCGCGAAATTCAAATTTTCTTACGGGTTTTGCAATTTGCAGGTCAGTTGACACTGACCTGCAAATTGCAAAACCCGTAAGAAAATTTTCAAGTTAGATTTGTACCATTAAGCACTTTTCCATAAGAGATTTGTTGTTATGGTACAAATCTAGCTTAGAAAGATGTATTAATGATTCTAATGATTATAATTCTGTAAATACGTACCTGCTATAGTCGCGAATCAAGTTTTGATCAAGATAAAACCTGACACTGACCTGAAAATTGCAAAAAAAGCGTAAGAAAAATTGAATTTCGCGAGTTACCACTGCGCATTCACCTTAAATGACGATTTCTAACTGTCAACTCCTACCGAAAGCTGCGTTAAGGAACTTCGTTCCAAAAAATCCATTCATTTTGTAAAAAATAAAGATTTATCATATTAAAGCGGCTTTCATAACATGCTACTTACTTTGAACCCCACACTAAATGCATTAGCCAACACTGATTTATGTAGGTACCAACATAAATGGCATTCCTTTTGACTTATCTAATAGCCCCCCATGAAATAAATAATCAGATAATGCCATGAAAAACAATCTGCTATACAGAAGATCATTATTTATCAGGGTCGTTCCAGCCGAATAATACTAAAAGGTCGCCATGATTTATTTCATTCCCATTTCTTGACAGTCAATAACAGATTTCAGTTAGTAAATAATAAGCTCCTGAGCAGGGATACTCGGAAAATGGTAACCATTTTAGCAATGAAAAATAAAATATACTTAGGTATCTGCCTAAACGCGGGTATACTTTCAAAGAAGTATCCAGAGTATTTATGAATATAATATTATGAAAGTATTAACAATACAATCATCATCATCTCATGACAATACCTCGTCAGATCTACATGTAAAAAAAAGGTTTTTAAACTAGATGCGGTCGGTGTTTTCTTTCTTAATACTCTGCCAAGAAAAACCGAAACAAACTCAGAGGTCACAGCCACTTTTCAAGTTCAGACATTATCTTGGGCAGATCTTATGAGTACTAACAGATTAGTGTCTTTGATGATCTTTTGAAGAAAGAACCACACACTGCTTTGAGTGAACCTTTCCAGTCAGTGCACGCATTTGTCAAATAATCATGCAGTTCTTGACTGACTTTAAGCAGTTCAACGACTAACATTCCATACTATCATCACAAGAAACCATGAGTCCTTGAAGAGATAGGCAAATGTATTTAATAGGCATTCATTCAAACATATCCCTGTCACGCGATTAGCAACCTTACTGCACACAACACAAGAAACAGGAGTAGTAAGGTACATCCATATTACACCAGATGCGGGTCCCATGTAATCGGCGGCAAACCTATTGCCAGTAATCGGAAAATTCCCAAATCCAAGCTCTGGGCTGCTACTGAGAATTTCAATTCGGAACTGTCGCTATTTTATAGTATTTATTGTAATATTTTTATGAAAATAAGACCTGCACCCTAATTGTGTAACACACTATCAATCGGAATCTGAATCAGTTTGAAGCAAATGCTAACCCATTGCTTCATAAGTTTGAAAAATTTGTCTGCTCAACTCGTAAATAACGCAATGAATGTTATTGAACTGTCAAAATGAAACCGATTCTGACTGATAATGTGTTACGCAATTACCCTGCAGATGTATGAACGTAAACGAGGCAAAAGGAGTATGTAAGGATCGTAGCAGGTGGCGTTCTGTGCTTTCTGCCTACCAGTATGTGAACAAGGCGTGAGTTTATATTTATATAAGTATGTAATATTTTTATAGTTAGACTGGGATATTATGGATTAATTATTTGCACAAAAGCGGTACGGATACCTATTAGTTAAGCTTAATCCCATTAGAAAGTCGAACAACTACGAACATATAAAAATAGTAACGAAGATATATTGTCCGTTTGCCTGCATTTATGTTCCAGATTACCAAAAAAACGGCAGAACGGATTTGGATGAAATTTGGCACACGGATAGTTCATAATCTGGAATAACATAATAATATAATGTACTTTTAATTCTGTTAGGACGTTCCCGTGGGTATTTTCCGAGATCCACACGGGCGAAGCAGCGGGCAAAAGCTTCAAGCTAATACATAAAAAATATCTACGTAGAAAGAAAGAAAAATTATAATTTATGTACCGTATAAAAGAGAAACCACGAAGAATTTACTTAGTACTGAAATAGTATATCCGGGGAGAAAATCTTACAATCCCAATTTTGTGAGCATTGAAAATGGGACAAAAAATAAACGGCAATCGCAGTCCTGAACGGCGACCTTTATAAATATTCTAGTAAAACAACATCGCACCTTGTTTTCTCAACTAAAATATTTTAACCGGCATCAAAACTCTGTTCTCGATTGTACATTGCCATGTTAGGAACTGTAACAGTGTACACAGCAATGCACTTTACGTTCTATAGGTACTTTTATATAAATAGCTGAATGCACGGCTTTTCTGTTTTCAATAGAATCGCAAGTATCAAGAACATTTTATTTTTATTGAATGTAAAACAACAATGAATACGGTACCTAATTTAATCAATTGTAATGAATATAAAGGCTGAGTTTTTTTACACGAATCGGAAAATTCTAACTGCCTCGGTGGTCTAGTAGTCGCAAGCGCTACTGCTGAGCATGAGGTCCTGTATTCGAATCCGGGTTCGGGGAAAGTGTTATTAGCTTTTTCCATGTGGAATTTGTGCCCGCTTGGTGGCAATTATAGGCTTGTCCTCTTTTACATGGGACTTAAACATATCCAGCGAAATGTAGGTGTATAATAAGGTACACATCTGCTTAACATTTCGGTGAATATAGGCGTGATGTTATGTGGTTATTAATAAATGGTTCATCATCTGCCTAGTCTTTTCCCAACTATGTTGGGGTCGGCTTCCAGTCTAACCAGATGCAGCTAAATACCAGTATTTTACATGGATCCGACTGCCTATCTGACATCTATCTTGGTAAGACTGGTTGTCTGACTTTCGGGCTTCTGCCTACCCGTGACGACTGTCAAAGATCCATGAATGACAGTCAGGACCAATGGCTTAACGCGCTTTCCGAAGCACGGAGGGGTCTTGGTATCTAAAGATGGTCACCCATTCACGGACCAAGCGCGGCAAGCGTAGCTTAACCTGATCGATCGACCCGTGCGGCTGTTATTACTAAGCCACAAGCCCCTTTAAAATAACCCTGTATAATAACAAGCTATTAAGCCATTCAATTCTAAATTAACAATCTTGTACAGGTAAGAACCTAAATATCACGAAACAAAACATTATCGCTGTCAGAATTAGCGTGTGGTACATTTCCTTGAGCGTTGCGGTTTGCTCGGAATCCCGCTTGGAAACCACAAGTTAGACGTGTGATAAGTACCTATGTATGTACAGGTATACAGTGCTAGGTGCTAAGATGTTACATGTACTGTGTATGACAATGTTGGGTAATTGCAAATATGGATTGACAAGCTACATGATTAGTACGATTGTGCAAACATTTGTGAGGAATTAACCTAATTAATGTTATAAACTAGGTAGATCGTTAGCAATAACTAAAGAGAAAACAGTAATGAAACATGTCGTATTGCTAACTTGCTGTAAAAAGGTTGTGTTTTTAATGTAGAATTTTTTAAACAAAGCAAAGGGCAATATGATCTTTGTGCTTAAACCTTGGCTGAATAAAATTATCCATACTAATATTATAAATGCGAAAGTGTGTGTCTGTCTGTTAAACTCACTCACAACATCACGCTTAAACGGCTGAACGGATTTGAATGAAATTTTGCACATAAGAAAACCATGACCTGGATTAGGACATAAGATACTTTTTATCCCGATATTCCTACGGGATTGAGGTGCGGATGCGGATGCGGATGCGGATGCGGATGCGGGTGAAACCGCGGGGCGCAGCTAGTAGTCTATTAAACGGCCGAAAAACAGAACTGGTGAAATGTGGGTGTACTTAAGGTACACCTCTGCCTAAACCTTTGAGGAATGCAGACGTGATGTTATGTTATGTAAACAGCTGCTGTGAGTTACTTTTGAAGCTGTCGAATATCAAAAGACAAGTATTAAATATTAGTGTTTGGCCAGACTGGCAGCGCGGGGCGGGGAGCGGCGCGAGCAGCGGCGCGGGTGCGGGAACGCGCGTAATAGATTATCCTAATTATACGAGTAGGTATCATTTTACTAAAACTTGATAAAGTAGTAATGTTTTTCATAACCTAAATATTAAGGAATAATGCAGCAAAACATAGAAAATATTCCAAACGGATATCCACCTTTTATGTTGTTGATATTTTGGATGACGGTAGTTAGAAACGTCAAAGTTGTTCTGTTCACGACTATAAAAGGGGGAGCTCTCAGTGGCGGGGATCATTCTTGTTCGAGACATCGACCAGAACGGAGCACCGGCTTACAGTCAGTTGATTAGTACTAGCGACGTTATTATGTGGAATAGATCAACCAGATGTCATGTAAGTTAATTGATATTATTATCTTGATTATTATAACTGATAACTATGGTTTCTGTAAATAAAATAATATGGCCAATACTGCCAATGTTTTAAAGTGTATAATGGAATATTCCTAGCTATTGTCATTATGATGCTATTATTCTGAGATCTCTTGGACCATTGTCCAAGAGGTTTAATGAATTGTTTTTAAAATAATTATAATTTATGGTGTTAACGCGCACACTGTGCGTGTCACTGCGGCGAGCCCACTGTGCAGCCCGCGGGACGCGGGGGACGGGGGCCCGAGCGGCCGCGTCGCTTCGCCGCGAGCCAACCGCCGACAGTCTGCTCAGGGTCACTATATCAGGAGCGCGTGCGTACACGCAGTCGCCCGCGTCTATCCTTAATCCTTATTGTATTTTATGTTGAATTATAACATTACAAGAGTAGACTCGCAAGTATTATTGAAGTGACCCTACTATTCTCTTCAAGTGGCGACCGTCTAAGATAATATTCGTCGAACCTACAAATCAATACAATTAACGACCGAAGCTGCGTGGCGAGAACATTCGAGAAAACACGTGGAGACAGGATCACCGGAAACGACGGGTATCAAGGAGAAGATTGGCGCGTATGCTGTTCTTCAGTCACCCACGGGGCCTTCGGACTACGCAAGCTGGCAACAATATCATCGCCTGCACGTGCACCAGAGGTCTAGCCCGAGGGAAGTAAGCCCGTTTCCTGTATTCCTACCTATTCCACGATGCCTATCCACTTGTTTCTATTTGTGTGAATAGGCTAGTTGGTTTCGCTCGAACGTTTCGATCAGCTTGCCTAAAATAATCGAAATACGATACCTAATTTTCTTGCCGCACGTGGTGGGCGAGTCCATGATGATGATGATGATGATGGGGCTCCCTTTTCCGCACTTAGACTCCCATTTGGTCCGTTGTGCGTAGGGATTCTGGCTAAGAAAGCCAGCCTAGCTCCGCCCAAAAGCACAGAAGCTTCCTGGGAGCTTCGCAGGCTTCACGGAGCGACCTCACTGTTCCGAGGATTTCTTTACGTTGAGAAGCCACGGCCTCGCATTCCAGGATGACGTGGGCGGCTGATTCCTCGGCGTCAAGGCAGCCCCTGCAGAGGGAGCTGTCCGTGGCGCCTATGTTAAAAAGATGTTTGTTGAGGTGGTTATGGCCCGTAATTGTACCTATTATTATTCTGAGGTTATTTCTACTTAAGCTAAGAAGTTTTTTGGTTAGTCGCGGGTGTACCATTGGTAAAGCCAATTTCGACTGTCTACAGTCTGTTACCCGTGACCATCTGTTGTTATGGAGTTCAGTCGATCTTTGGCGAATCCACGCACGAATTTGTGAGAAAGGCAGAGGGAGAAGTGGGTACGGGCCTAGCACCTCCGAATCAGAGCCTCTCTTCGCAAGTTCATCTGCAGCATCATTGCCCAAGGATCCACTGTGCCCTTTGATCCACTGGAGTGTGATTCGATTGCACGTCGATAAACTCTCCAGAGCTAAATGGCACTCAAAGATTAGTTTGTTGTTAGTTTGTTTGTTCTCTAAAGCTTTGAGCACAGATAGACTGTCGGATAAGAATTTAATGCCGTAATACCGGATGCCTAAGCGCTTTACTGCTATTGCGGCTTGTGTTAAGGCAACACATTCACATTGAAAGATCGAACTGTGTATGCCTAGTGGTATGTAGAAGTTAATATTAAGGTCAAGGGAGTGTACGCCGGCACCTGAACCGTTTTGTGTCTTTGAGCCGTCTGTGTAGATGCGCACTTCATTGGCTCCTGACTGATCCCTATCTTCCTGAGTTGTTTGTATGACGTAGTTTTTGTTAAACATCGGTTGGTTAGGTGTTCTATCACACGGTGCAGCGATGAGAGGCTGGTACACAATCGCCCGGTGGGCGAGTCCATTTTTTGTGCTTGTGTGTGCGATTGGCGCCTGTTACAGTTGCGCGCCTGCCTATTTGTTTGGTGGATGTCTAAATAGCTTATATAAGGGCCTAAAAGTTTGCCTAAAGCTTCAATCTAAGCACTAAACCCTAACTATTGCACTTAGTACCTAAACTATAGTACGCCCTAATAAAGCACGTGTACGTTTTAAGCCTATGTTGCAGACGATTGAGTTCTGTATTAATATCTAACTTGGAGTTTACGCCTATTACCATACCTAGGTAACCTAAGTAAATTCTAGATTTATAAATAGTGCAACCTAAAAGTAACGGTTATTTCACCAAAGCTTGCTGACTATTCCAGGTGCGGTGAGTGTGCATGGCATGAACCCGAGCTTCGCTAATTGATCTGCTAGCTACCTGCCTGTCTACGCGTTGCAGTGCAGGCGCCTGGTGTGGTGAGTGCTGCATACTTCGTGCTGTCACAGCTTCAGTACCGTAAGTTAGCGATCTTGAGTTAATTATACAAGTGACTATTGTACCCAATTCATTGTTGCCTATATAACTAGAGGTTAGAATATAGATTAAACTACTTACAAATAAATATAATATGATGGATAGTGAGATAAATAAAGTAGAAATGAGTGAAATTGAACAACAAGAATTTAAAGGTCTGCTAAGAAAACGTAGCGCTATGAAAGGCCAACTAACTAAATTTAAAGACTATTTACAACAAATGTCAAAGTGTAGTCCACTCAGTAGCTTGCAAGCCAAAGAAATTGCAATGAAAATAGATAAATTTCAAGCTTTACTGAGTACGTTTGATATGTTACAAAATAATATTGAATTGAATTGTCTAGATTTGGATGAGCAATTAAGAGAAAGAGAGTTAATTGAGGATCAGTTCTTTTCATGTATATCATTGGCTCAAGAGTTAAATGAATCGGCCAATGTGTCTAAAACTGATCAACAAAGGTCTGATGGCTCGGACTGTGGTTCAAATAATAATAGTCATTGTACTCATAATAAGTTTAATTCAGTGAAGTTGCCTACTATTAAATTGCCTTCATTTGATGGCAACTACACAAAATGGTTAGAGTATCGGGATACTTTTGATTCCTTAATAAATTCTAACGATGCAATCCCAAATATGAACAAGTTTCACTATCTAAGGTCATCTTTAGAAGGAGGAGCCTTAGTAGTAATAAAGTCTATAGAGTTTACATCAAACAATTACAAAGTAGCGTGGGATTTAATATGCCAGCGATATAATAATAAAAACCTACTTATGAATAATCATTTGAAAGCGCTTTTCAGTATTGAATCACTCGCAAGAGAATCTCATAAGGCTTTAAGATATGTTATTGATTTAGTTTCAAAAAATCTAAGAGCGTTGAATACTTTAGGGCAGCCTACAGATAAATGGGATGCTTTAATTATATATATGGTGTCAATAAAGCTTGATGTCACTACTAGTAGAAAATGGGAAGAATATAAGAATGTATTACCAGAATTGCCTACATTAGATCAATTTACTGATTTCTTGCGTAACAGAGCAGATGTTCTAGAAACCACACAAAGTCAAAATGACCATAGTAAGTCACATGGTGGTTCCAAGGAGCCAAAGCATTCTGCTAAGGCTTTTGTGAGTGCTACGAGTAGCAACTCTTCCAAAAATTCATGTGTTGTTTGTAAGGAAAATCATCCCTTGTATATGTGTACCAAGTTTAATGATATGTCACCTGAAGTTAGGTTAGAGACAGTTTTAAAGCTAAAGTTATGTCTTAACTGTCTGCGTAGTGGACATACTGCCAAAAAATGCTTTCTTAAAGGTTCTTGTAAGCTTTGCAATGGGAAACATAATAGCTTAGTGCATAAAGATACAACAGCAGGATGTAGTAATGTTTCTTCCAATTTAAATACAAATAATAACGACTTACCTCCAAGTACATCACCTGTAACATTGTCTGCTATCTCTGCGGAACAGGTCCTATTGTGTACAGCAGTTGTTCAAATTGTTAATCCTGTAAATAATTCTACATACCATGCACGAGCTCTCTTGGATACTGGAAGTCAATCTTCCTTTGTTACTGAAAAACTTAAAGCAAAGATAGGAATACCAACTCATTGTACAGAACCAATAAGAATTTCTGGCATCAATAATGTACAATGTGACATTAAGGAGCGTTGTAGTTTAAAATTGTACTCACGTTTTGACAATTCATTTAATTTACAAGTTATGTGTTTAGTAGTGCCTAAAATTACTAGTACATTACCAACACTAAATGTTAATGTCCTAGGATTGCCTGCTGATTTGGATCTAGCAGACCCTGGATTCCATTGTCCCTCTGACATAGATATCCTGTTGGGGGCAGACGTTTTTTGGGACATTGTAGGTACCCAACAAATAAGATTAGGTAAACACCAACCTGTATTACAAGATTCAAAATTAGGTTGGCTAGTGTCAGGCCCTATAAGGAATGGACACTCTAAGTTAAATCATGCTAAAAATGCTTACTCTAGTATTAATGTATTACATTGTAAGATTGTACAGGATGATATTCAAGAATCATTACAAAGATTTTGGGAGGTTGAAGAATTGCCTTCAAACAAAATATCTTACACCCTTGAAGAACAAGCTTGTGAGAACAGTTTTATAGAAAATACGAGTCGTTTGCAAAGTGGTAGATTTAATGTTAAAATGCCACTCAAGGATTCACCAGAAAAGACACTAGGTGACTCTTATAATATAGCCAAAAGGCGTTTTTTTTTGTTTAGAAAGTAAGTTTGATAAGAATCCAAATATTAAAAAACAGTATTGTGATTTTATTAAAGAATATTCTGGGTCATTTGGAAGAAATAGAGCGTCCAAGGTTTGGTAATTACTTGCCTCACCATGCAGTACTAAGAGAAAAAAGTGAAACAACAAAACTTAGAGTTGTTTTTGATGCTTCAGTGAAAACATCCTCTGGAAAATCACTAAATGATATCCAGATGATAGGCCCAGTTGTACAAAATGATTTATTTAATATTATGTTACGTTTTCGCACTCATAAATTCGTACTAACGGGTGACATTGAGAAAATGTTTAGACAGATTTCTATTGTGGAATCACAACGTCATTTACAGTTAATTTTGTGGAGGGAAGATGCATCTCTGCCCCTCAAGGTCCTGCAATTAAACACTGTGACCTATGGTACAGCGTCAGCGCCGTTTCTAAGCACTAGATGTCTTCTTCAGCTAGCAGAGGAATGTACAGATCAACATATATCTAATATAATTAAAAATGATTTTTATTATGATGATTTAAGCACTGGAGCATCTACTAAAGAAGAGCTGATGCATATTCATAAGACTGTGACACAAATATTAGGCTCAGCACATTTTCCGTTACGCAAAATACGCACAAATTGTCCTCAAATATTTGCAGACGAACCTACGTTAAATGATACATTAGAGCTTACAAAGCAGTCATGTGTTCTAGGTCTCAATTGGTCCCCTAAAATGGACACATTTCAATTTCCGATAGATATAGAATCTAGTTCAAAAATAACTAAGAGAACAATAATCTCAATGACTTGCAAAATTTTTGATCCTTTAGGTATTCTATGTGCTTGCATTATTACTGCAAAAATAATTTTACAACGTTTATGGAGTGCTAAGATAGACTGGGATGATCCAGTACCTAATGATATAAAAAATTCTTGGATGACTTTTATAAAAAACCTATCATGCCTATCTAGTATACAATTAGAAAGGAATGTTATTTGTGATATGCCTATATCAATAGAGCTACACTGTTATGTTGATGCTTCACAAAATGCATATAGTGCCTGTGTATATTTGCGCACAACTGATGTTAATAATAAAGTTACAGTTAAGCTACTATGTGCCAAGGCCCGTGTAGCTCCCTTAAAACCAACTACTATACCACGTTTGGAATTGTGTGGTGCTTTGCTCGGAGCCAGACTGTGTGCAAAGGTCCTACAGTCACTCCGTTGTAACATTACTAGTAAAACTATTTGGACCGATTCAACAGTAGTACTCGGTTGGCTTAATATTCAATATAAACAACTAAAACCGTTTGTTCGGAATAGGGTAAACGAAATAAATGAAATTACATCTGACTATTCATGGCGACATGTGCCTACAGAATGTAATCCGGCTGACTTGGCTTCAAGAGGTGTAACCCCGCACCAGTTACAGTCCTCATCCTTGTGGTGGGAGGGACCTTCTTTCCTTAGAAAGGAACCAAGCGAATGGCCACAACTAAGTGTTCCAAATATAGAACTACCAGAACTAAAGGTTCTACAAATTAGACTAGAAGCTAATTTCTTAGACTTTTCTAGATATTCAAGTTTTAATAAACTCAAAAGAATTATAGCTTATGTACATAGATTTACTAACAATTTTATTTGCAAGTATAGTAAAGATAAAACTAATAAAGTGTTAACAGGTTGTCTTAGCACTGATGAGATTAGTAATTCATTAAAAACATTAATTAAATTTTGCCAAGCGCAATCATTTTATATTGAAATAGATACAATCAAAGGGAACAAAGAGCTCCATCATAAATCTAAAATACTGCCACTGAACCCATTCATAGATTCAGATGGTATACTCAGGGTGGGTGGTCGTATACAAAATACAAATTATAATTATGGAAAAAGACACCCAATATTACTTGATTCTAAACATAATTTTACTAAATTACTAATGAGATATGAGCATATACGTTTATTCCATGCTGGACCACAATTGCTTTTATCCTCCATTAGGGAGGAATATTGGCCAATAGGTGGCAGGAACTTGGCTCGTAGCATATTAAGAAACTGTATTGTGTGTATACGTTTTAGAGGTAAAACAGTACAGCCTATAATGGGTAACCTTCCAAATGTTAGAACAAATCCCAGTTTTCCCTTTCATACATGTGGAACAGATTTTGCTGGTCCATTCATGATATCGAGTAAGAAAGGCAGAGGTAATCGTGTAACAAAATGTTACCTTTGTTTATTTGTTTGCCTTACTACTAAAGCCGTCCACTTAGAGCTTGTAAGTGATCTCACTACTGAAGCGTTCCTAATGTGCCTACGACGATTTGTAGCAAGAAGAGGTAAACCTTTTGAAATTTATTCAGACAATGGCAAAACATTTGTAGGGGCAAACAATGAACTGGGTCGAGTCCTCAAATCTAGTCGCGAAGCTGTGACAGAGTATGGCAGCACTGAAGGCATTAGATTCAAATTCAGCCCTGCATATTCACCTCATTTTGGGGGTATTTGGGAAGCTGGGGTAAAGTCATCGAAACACCACCTAAAAAGAATAGCAGGCAATGCTGCGTTAACGTTTGAGGAACTTTCGACGTTGTTTACACAAATAGAGGCTATCCTAAATTCACGACCCTTATCTCCTCTCTCATCAGACCCATCAGATATCCTACCCCTTACTCCAGGGCACTTCCTCATTGGGCGGCCACTCATGTCAGTGCCGTCTCTAAGCATTAATAAAACGAGACCCAACAGATACGAGAGGATAGAGCAACTGCGGCAGCAATTTTGGGAGAGGTGGCGTCGAGAGTACCTGGCTGAACTGCAACAAAGAACTAAGTGGAGGAGACCACAACATGAACCAAAAGTAGGCGATTTGATTATACTGAAGGAAGATCACCTACCTCCATTATGCTGGCGTCTAGGCCGCATAACAACACTATACCCGGGACGAGATGGTGTCAGCAGAGTCGCTGATGTCTACACGTCGAGAGGTACTATCAAAAGAGCAGTCCATAAGTTCTGTATTATACCTAATGAAGATGACAAGGACTGCATGAAAACAAATTAAGATTGATAGCTGAGCTATCAAGGTGTGGGAGGCTGTTAACGCGCACACTGTGCGTGTCACTGCGGCGAGCCCACTGTGCAGCCCGCGGGACGCGGGGGACGGGGGCCCGAGCGGCCGCGTCGCTTCGCCGCGAGCCAACCGCCGACAGTCTGCTCAGGGTCACTATATCAGGAGCGCGTGCGTACACGCAGTCGCCCGCGTCTATCCTTAATCCTTATTGTATTTTATGTTGAATTATAACATTACAAGAGTAGACTCGCAAGTATTATTGAAGTGACCCTACTATTCTCTTCATATGGCAATACAAGAAATTTGTTGATAGAATACTTTAATACCTACCTTACCTTTTTTTTATCTTTTGTACCTATTTTTCTGTTCTGTTTTTTCTTGTCTGTTTATATATGTGTGTACATAAATGGTAAAATAAATAAATACTGTTTCCATGGAGTTTCTTGTCCTCCTTCTCCATGATGACCTAGATTTGGAACGGACAACTAGTTTTCTGATGAATTATTGACAAGCCTAAATTGAAATAAATTTCTAGCATGTCTTTCTGTGCTTTATTTCATAAAATCCTTTCCCTACATGCCATATTCATAGTTACTTTTACACATATTAAATAACTAGTAACCATTCTGATAATCAAAGCTTTATATTTGGGTAATATATGTATTCATATAGACTTTTATAGATAGATTATACTTCATTTTCTAACACGCGCGGTCTGCCTGTCCGTAAAGGAGCGCGGCTTCGCTCTGAGTGTTGTCGTGTCTAGTGTTTGTCAAAACATAATATGGATGAAGACGACTCATTTTTACGAGAAAAAGCTCGAACTAGTTTGATAACCCCGGTCCCCGCGCCGCTCACCGCGCCCACGTGCCCACTATGGACACTCAAATGAAGTTCTTATGTTTGAGTACGCCACGCTGCACCCGCCCTGCGCCCGCGCTTCCAGTCTGGCCAAGCACTTACACTCAATAATATAGGATGGACGTACAACTCATCATCTACCTAGCCTCTTCCCAACTATGTTGGGGTCGGCTTCCAATACCAATATTTTACAAGGAGTGACTGCCTATACCTCCACAACCCAGTGTAGGTAATACGATACCCCTTTGGTAAGACTGGTTGTCAGACTTTCGGGCTTCTGACTACCCGTAACGACTGTCAAAGATCCACGAATGACAGCCGGGACAAACGGCTTAACGTGGAAAGGGGTCTCGGTATCGGTAACCAATCCACAGACCAACCGCTGCAAGCGTAGCTTAACCTGATCGATGGACCTGTGTGGCTGATATAATTTAACCACGGGCCCCTCTGGTGGATGGACGTAAACTACCTACTCAAAATACATTAATGAGGATTTGCGTACTTACCTATAATTATTCCAAATTGCAAACGAACCTAACACCACATAATTTGGTATCGTATTTTGAAAATCAGGAAGCTGTTTGAAATATATCTCTTCATTAGTTCAAATAAAATAGAGAGGGCAGCTCTTTATAATCATACAATTTAAGCCGAATGTGGTATTATTTCGGCCACAAAATAGATTGTTACAGAAGGCTAGCTCGATAGAAAGAGCGAAAATACATACCTATATCTTGTTTCTCATTTGACAATGTAGAGTGGAGAACTTGTCAAACTTAACTTTAGCAATTAAGCCCGCGAAATTCATAACTTCTGTGCAAAAAACGAAGGATTTTTTGAATTTCGTGGGCTACTTTCTAGTAGACATTACTAAAGTATCGTAAAAATTAAAACGATTCCTATAGAAATGAATTTCGCGTCTGTCCCGCGTCCCCCCGCTTCACTGCCAAATTAGTTCTATCGGTGTAAAACGCGCTGTCCTTATGGTCGGTTGTCATCTGTGTATTGATTTATAGTAAGCCATGTGTCGTGTGCCCCTGTAAGTAAAGAAAAATGACAAAAAAAACCAAGAATTGCAAAAGAGCCATAATTATGTAGGGCGCACAATAGGAATATGTACGAATTGTGTAGAGTAAAAAAATAACTTTATTTTCATTATTATAATGATCTCTTAAACCCAAAGAATGTAACTAACTTCTAAAATAAAAATAATTAAAATGTGTGATTCTTCAATTTGTTCTGTTTTATTTCCATGTCGTATTTTTTTAAGAGTTTAGTATCAAGCTCACCTGCAGGATAGTTTAGTAAGTAATGCTAAAGTTGCCTCTACCGCGGTTGATGCATGTCGCTCATGTGTATGCACACTAAGTAAAGACGCCAGCACATTAAATTACCCGAAACTGTAAAATTTTCCCAATCAACTTTGAACCTTATGCTTTAGCGACAAAGTTGAAAATTTATTAAAGAAATTTTTGACAGATTTGGCGTCTGTACCTTCGGCGATCTCAAACCATGTCAAACAAATGCCAGTCGCGAGTGCGCTTGCAATCGCTTTACGTAGATGCGTGTATTTTCACTCGTTATATGGAACATGCATTCTGTACTTAGCTATTTTGTGGTGCGGTGTTATGTTAATTAATTAACGATCACATTTCAATAATTTTCATGTTACTCTAATGATTATTGAGAATTTTGATAGTATTGTGAAGTATAGTGCTTTCAATGTGTACCTAAATGAGGAATTTAACTTTATCTATTCACATACATTTTATGAAATGGGGCAAAAGGAGTATGTAAGGAACATAGTAGGTGGCGCTTTGTAGTTTCTGCCTACCCTCATGGGCTCAAGGTAAGAAGGTGTTTTGTATGTTTACATTTTATCTACTTGTAATTTTTTGGCGACTTACCTGAAAACTATGTATTTTTGACAATCTGACTGGCCTAAAACCTAAAACCTACCCTAAACCTAACCTAACCTGGCCTAAAACCTACCCTAAACCAAAATTATTATTTTTAATCATGCCGTGTTGGGTATCAAATGAAAAGGCCTAATTAGCACATTTAAAAAATATAAATATTACTGAAATAAGCCCCAAAATAATTAAATAAAAAATAAGTTTCAAAACTAAAACACGACTACTGAAAAGGATGAAACAAGAATACCTTCCCGTGGTCGCTTGCCGCTGTACTAACATACATATAAGTAGCATGCGACCACGGGAAGGTACTTTCTTGTTTCATCCTTTTCAGTACTTTCTTGTTTCATCCTTTTCAGTAGTCGATTTATTCCAGTCCGATCCCCTGAACCCACCCCCCTCCACCCCCCCCCTCGGCCCCTGCTAATTCGTCTTCTGTTTTAAACTTTGTCGGGTTTTAGTTTTTAAACATGTAGTTACTTCAGAACGCCATCCACCACTCCATTTGCTTCATTTACGTGTTATAATCGCGTATGTTTACATGAAGTTTTTTAGTTAAATGTTATGGCAATTGTTATATAAATAAATAAATACATCTGAAGGCCAATTTCTCGTAATTTAAAACATTCAAAATCTAGTCGCAGTGTCACCTCGGCGACAAAAAAATGTCAAAAACTTGTCAAAATGTATATTAGAGGTATTTTTGACGGATTGAGATCAGACTGCGAACGTTCTTAAAATTACGAGAATTGCCCTTCAGCATAGCTATTCACAAACACTCGATACGCTTCCGTATCGTATCGAACATCAATCAATGTTATCGTAGGAGTCTTCTAAACGCTGTTCACAAGTCCAAAACCCGAAAGTTTTGTCAGTTTAAATCAAATAGACGCCCGCTATTCTTCCAACAGCTATTTGCTGTCGGGGGCAAGTCAAATCAGGTTATCGAAATGTGTAATTTTCAATACGATAGCCTGTCGTATGGTTGTGAATAGCTATGCTGGTCATACATGCACTCCTATCCATAGAGTCACTTGTTCTTCTAGAGCGTCCACTCCCGGCGTTTCCACGCACATCTGCCTTGTAAATACCTCAAAATCAATATCTGTCTACTCACTATCTGTTTTAAGTACAAAAACGTCGACCAATAGCAAAATGGCTAGCACTGCCGGTTATTATTTCATTCCATGCCGGGAAAGATCCATCTGAAAAGTTAATTGCTCAGCTCGCAATACCTGTCTGCGGCTTTTCAGGGTTACCGCTTGAATAATCTGTGAATTGTTTATCAGTTTTCTGTTTCTGATTGTGTTTATCTAATAGAAAATGATTTCTTGTGAACATAACATCACGCTTGTAATCCCTAAAAGGTTAGGCAGAGGTGTGGTCAACTTTTCATTATGGACGCTTTTAACATTCTACATCGTTCTCACATGCATAATTTTTAACATGAATGATGTAACCAAGACTTTGTAAACATATTATTTTGATTTGAAAGAATGTCCATGGAGTTGCTTGCCCGTTCTTCTTCATAGGTACTTACGCTTTGGAATAGGCAACTAGCTTCATCTTTCTGACTGACCGACCCCTTGACAATTCAAAAGTGCCTGTAATTGGTTTAATTGAAATAAATGCTTTGACTTTTGACTTTTGTACCTGTAGTACACTCACATTCCGCCCGTTATGTTTAAGTCTCATGTTATAGGGGGCGAGGTTATTGCCGTCAACCGGGTACAAATTCTGACCCCGGGCTGCTACTGAGAAATGCCAGATGGAAAAACCCAAACACTTTGTCCGATCCGGGAATCGAAACCTGGACCTGCATAGCTATTCACAACCATTCGATACGCTTCCATACCGTATCGAACATCAATCAATGTTATCGTAGGAGTCCTCTAAACACTGTTCACAAATCAATCAAAGACAAAAATTTTGTCAGTTTCAATGAAATAGACGACCGCTATTCTCCCGACAGCTGTTTGCTGTCGTAGGCAAGGTAAATCAGGTTATCGAAATGTGTCATTTTCGATACAATAGCCTGTCGGATCGTTGTGAATAGCTATGCTGATGCTCAACAGTAGCGCTAGCCACCACTAGACCTATGAAGCAGTCAATAAGTTAGTAACTTGAGGGTAAAATCAATATTGAAATACATAATATTGGCGATGTAGGAAAAAATATTTGTATTATTATTGAAGCTAGGTAAATTCGACCTATATGACCTTAAGGTTGAATGTCACCCGTACGCAAAATACGCACATTTACGTGAAGTTGCGGACACCAAAGGGGCAGTTCTCATAATTTTAAGAACGTTCACAGTATGATCTCAGTTTCAATCTGTCAAAATACATCTCATTTCCCTACATTTTTGACATTGATTGTCGCTGAGATGAGATTGAGACTAGATTTTGAACGTTTTTAATCACTGGAATTGGCCTTCAGCCCGTTTTACGTATTACCTAAGGTCGAATGTCACTTACACGTCATAAAACGACAAGGCGTGTTGTCTATGTGACAGTTAGATAGTTTAAACTTTAGTTAAGTTTCAATATTGGAATTGTTGTCAAAAGTGGTGACGCAATGACTATACGTTCCTACTCACCAAGGCGACCAAGGTGCTTAAAAGTTGGGCTGTGATACTATACACCACGTCTCTGGTTCTATTGCATTTGATGTTATATGGTTCTCGAGGCACAAATGAACTCCACACTCAAAGTGAGGAAGACATTGACTAAAGTTAAAATGGGCATAACTCAATAACTTATTGAGTGGCAAGGCTAAAGGCCAAAAAAATATGGATGGATTATGTGAGGAATGATATGAAAGAAAAGGGAGTGAATGATAACGGGGCGGTGAACAGCACGCGTAGCATGATCGCCGTAGAAACGGGTTTTGTCGACGGAAGAATAAACAAAATGACAGATTGTAGAAATATTTGTACGCATTCTACGCGTCTAAGCATGGCAATATGTCATTTTGTCTATTCTTCCGTCGACAAAACGTCGTCATGCTACGCGTGCAGGGGAACATGAAAGAAAGAAACTTGTTGCACCGACCCCAAGTAACATGGAACAAGGGCAGAAAGATGATGAAGAACTTTAACCTATCTCAAAATAGTACAGACGCCAGCACATTAACCTACGACAATCTGTCAAATTTCTTTAATATATTTTCAACTTTATCGCTAAAGTATAAGGTTCAAAGTTGATTGGGAAAATTTGACAGTTTCGGGTAGCTTGATGTGCTGGCGTCTGTATATATTAATGTTGATAGAAAAGTACGACGCACCTTAGTTGTCGCACGCTGTGGAGGTGCTGGTCAGACGACCCCACAGCTAACGTTATAATTTTCTTTTTCTGTGTTTGTTTTCTAACAATAGTTTTTAAGAACAATGTTACTAACAATTGGGCCTAGTTGCCATATATAAACAAATATTTAATTACATTTTAATTAATTTAACAAATATTTACGTCTGTGACTGACGGTATACGGAGGTACCTGTAAAAAGAGAAACAAAGGGGTTCCTACCATGTGTTGATCGGCACTGACATGAACACGGATATTGCTGTTAACATGCTTGATGTTGTCTTCATTAATTACGGACTACATTATCTATTAATAGCTTTTAAACAGATATCACTATCTTGATTATATGGAAAGATGCAGTATAGAACACTGTAAGGACATTACTGATACATACATTAAACACACGCTTTATTCCCTTGGAGTCATTAAATAATTTAATGTTTAGTGTTTCGGAATATTAATTATGTTACATACTATTCTATAGAATCGAGATCATGTAATCAGGGTCTGTGTCATGTAATTTTGACGTTCAAAAAGTGCTGATTCTCAGCCTCGTTTGAATAAGTGCCTTTTGAAGTGAAAACTTCTTTAGGCCCGATGGGCATTTTTTTGAAAAAAACCGTTGAATTTGCGCCACTGTTACCGTAACCGACACCGCTTCGGGTGTGTTCAGCTCGGTTCTTGGTGAACTCGGTTTTAATGTATATCCGATATGTCAGTGAGTGATGGCAAAGTATTCTGTTTGTGTTTTGTTTTCACTTCTGTCGGCACTCCCGGAGTGCCACTGTTTTTTTTTTATTTTAATTTTGGTACGCAGAAACTATATAACGTCACCTGCTACGATTCTTACATACCCCTTTTGCTTCGTTTACGTTCATGTAGTGCTATGGACCTGACTTTTCTTAAGAAAATCACCAATAAGGTCACTATGTCCTTCTAAAGTGTCCACTCCTGGCTTTTTCCACTCCGATCTGCCTTATATATTTTGTTAGTCACCTTGTATTCATTCTCTCAACATGACCAAACCATTTAAGCATACTCTTTTCAATTATTGAAAAGAGCTTAAACAAAGGAAATATGATAATAATAATTTTTTAGCCTTTAGTGACAACAATCATTGTTGTCACTACATCTTTTTTCATACCGCAACGTTGCATCATTCCTTAGCCTATCACTTACATTATCCCTACTAAATTAACAGACCATAATCAATGTATATTTTTTAGAGACGAGATTTTTTTTGTAACTAGTGAATGATGCTTTTTTAGAAAGAATCTAAGTACTGTAGACTGCATAAACATGTAAAATATTCATCGTCATGGAATGACTGGCAAACCACTAAAAACACAATTTTCGTGGCCCCTTGTCATCCGTCTTTCTAGCTTTAATATAACTAACTCTCTTTATGACAAATAAACGAGTGAATTGATGTTGATAATATTCCTTATTTTTCGTAGACATGAAAATATTATTCTGTATTGATTCTCCTCAAGAATCTGTTTGATGTCAATACTTGGGTTGCTATCTTTATTTGGTGCGATGGAAAGTTCAAATCTAACGTAACTGGGTGGAAACGGCCAATTTGAACCGTGCACCTAGCTTCTGACGTTTCATAAGTGCCATAGGAAATTAACAATTGGAACCGTGCACCTAGCTTCTGACGTTTCATAAGTGATTTTCATTTTGGTTCTGTTCGGTAAATACTCGTTGATTTCCAACAAAACGTCATGGTACCATTTATCATTTATTTTCTATGTTAAAACATGTACTTACCTTATTGTTGCAAGCTCTTGGTAAAACATACATACCATAATATACTATTCAATTATACCTTTCCATTATATTAATACCCATTATTTTACAACAAAAATTCCTTCGTTCGTAAATATTATCGATAAAAAAACATTGAGATGACAGCCCTACCAGTCTAAGCGCGGAACAATCCAACGCATGAAAATGTCGATATTGAGAATTGTTTGCTTTTAATACTTCGTTTTGATAGAGAACTGAATTGTTAAGATTGGTATACAAAGGAAAACGGTCGACAACACACATAAAACTCATGTGAATGAAGTAGCCTTTAAAGCCTTGTTTATAAAGTTAGCCTACTACCCTTCTGTTACTACTGATAAGGTAAATAAGAAAGTTAACACACAACACTGAAAGTTCCGTTAAATCTTTTGATCACACATTCGTAAATATATGTTTATTTATTTATATATAGGTACTCTTTATATAAATACTTTATTGTACGACAAAAAATACATAGCAGAAAAAAAACATTTAATACTACAAAACATACAATGCTCATCAATCATCATATGTTAGAATTTCATATAAAATTAACATAGTTCGAGATCATTCATTAATTTCTAGTTTGTATGGTCTCAAAATAAACATGAATAATAATACTTTATTGACAGTTTTTAATACAGCGTAATCCGTCTAAATTGATAACGTAGATTAGGTTAGGTTAGATAATTATGCTTTTTGTTTTCATTTTAATAATGGGTGGCTGGGCGTGGGCAGTAATTTAAAAAAAATAACTGTTGGTTTTTTGTGGCACACACGTGTTTTGTTACCTCACCTTTTGCTAAAATCTTGTGGTCTCTACACCTTGTGGCATTTAAAATGCTACAGATTTTTTAAAAATATAGATTACCTAAAAAATGTGAGCGATAACTTAATACTTAACAGGCAGGTTTACAATCTCTTGAAGAGTATCTCCAATGTTATTAAACACCAACCTTCAGCACTATTAATTAATAACCACCATTTCTAAGGCATTTTAACGCGTGAGCGGCATCCAATGAATGCATCTGTCTGTACATAGATCGTATACAAGCACGCCAGCGGCACTAAACAGGGCGAAGTGACATAAACTGCATTGCGGCTTGCGAGTGCATATTTGTGGGGAGAAAGCACCGACACTGCCATTAGTGCACGCGTCATTCGCTGCCAGTGTTTGTTCTCTCATTGAATTACCGTTTACATTCCGTTTAGCGAAATGTAGGTAAAGAGTTGGTTTCGTAATGTCGTGTTTGGTGTTTGCTAAGTCTTGAAACTGCATGAAGAATAGGTAGCTGTATTCTAGTTAAAAGTTGGGCAACATTGTATTTGTTAACCAAACAATAGACATCATTTCATGAAATGGAGGTAGAAAATTAAGGTGCCACTGGTCGATATTTTTTCCATACAAATTTCGGGAGAGTATTACTCTACTGTTCGACATTGTGCATCCAAAATTAAACATGATATCGTTTTGACTTATTATTAATTTTGTCTGTACGGAAACAGAATAGTAAAATCAAAAGCCATTAAAAAGTTATGAGCCAACAAAGATTCGTTTTTCTCGCAACTTTGGGTGTAAATGAGTAATAAAAGAACCGTAAAATCTTTAAAACCAAGTCGGTACCGATAAAGCTCAATTATCGAAGAGTTCAATAAACTTTATTTGTAATTGATTTACCTATGCAGTGTTTTTTTTCATAAAACACGTTTTTCCAAAGCACTTTTCGATTTTTCTCGCCTTTCAGTCCGGAATGGTGTTTCTGTGCGTGAGAATTAGACGTTGTGCATGTAGACTAGCGTCTAACTGTTAATCACCGATACTAGCTCTGTCGGAAACGAAGCCAGGTGAGACAGCGTGCTTTTTGGCCACGACCACTAGTGAGTTCGAGCTCGCGACTAGTTTACTCTTAAAGTGGAGTGCATCTGATAGAGGAAAATGCAAAGGAAAAGCATGTATGTTTTAATTTTCGTGTAGCAACTATTCTCATTGCGACATCGACTACAAAGTGCAAAATCCTTGTGAGAAATGCTATTTTATTTCTGTAAATTGGTTGCAAAAAATACTTTTACACGTCAAAAGAAATAATGATCACGACGATCCGTGTGTCCTAACCGACTACACTGAGACGAAACACCGACACAAACTCAGAGACTCTATCTGTCACTTATGGGTATAAGTAAAGCGCGCGTCGCTTCATGATATAAAAATACTGTATAATAAACAGCACGTAATCAATGGTGTATTTCGGAAAAAGAAAATGGATAAAAACTAATTAAGAAGAAACGAGTCTACCTACCCTAAACTATTTATCCCGATAATGTGTAGCAAATCCCTAATAACTATCAAACAGCAACCCAGAAAAGATGTTCAGCGTCGTATAAAATAATTAGTAGAAGGATATAAATCATGTTATCTCCGTGTGGGCTACGACAGCCAATAAGAGTTTTACGTGAATTACGCCAAGATAAATTGCTTGGCCTGACATTAATGCGAAGTTTGTTAAGGTTCGCTTATACAGGATTTTTTCTGCAAATAATATATTGCCCAGCAACAATTGCCGGAGGTATTGAAGTGATCCAGTTTCATTCCTAAAATTTACTTCAGTAAATTGTTGCTGGCTGAAGTGGCAATCATCTGGCCATATTTGCCTTTCAACCGCTGGCCATTGAGTACAACATGTTTTTGAGTAGAGGCCGCGAATCGGTAAACGTAAGGTAAGACGCCTTGGGGCTAGATGGAGTGACAACCTTCACATGCGTGAGCATGTTGATTGCTGTGAAGCCGACAGGAGGATCCAGTTGGGTTGGGAAGCGTTTGGAAAATTTTGTCAAGTCTTCTCATCACCTATCCCGCAATGTTTGAAGACTAAAACTGTTTATCCAGTGCGTCCTGTCCGTTATGGCATACGGTGCCGATACGTGGACACTGACTGTTGGACTAGTTCACAAATTCAAGTTCGCATATCACATATGGAGCGGAGTATGCTCGGAGTTTCTTTGAAGGATAAAATCAGGAATGATGTTATCCGGAAAAGAACCGAAGTAGCCGACATGTTGCTTGCAGAGTAAGCAAACTGTAGTGGCAGTGGGCTGGCCATGTTTGTCGAAGGACCGATTGCCGGTGGAGCAGACGAGTCCTAGAGTGGAGACCGCGTATCGGCAAGCCTAGTAGGTATAGATGTCAAATCTCGTGAGCTGTTATAATTGGTTGCCCAAAATAACTTTCTTCGAGAAATTCACGATAAAACCAATTAGAACTTTGTGTGATAATATTCGAAGTTATAAGATCTTACTTTTTAAAAGTAGAAGTAATTCAAAGGTAAATTGTCGGATTCTATTAGAAAAGTTACCTACATAACAAGTAAAGCTAATACGTGCGAGTATTTTAATTAAGAAGTCAAGGGATGAGTATAAGTAAATATCTGCCTACCTAGATTGGAGACCGCGTATCGGCAAGCTTAGTGTGGGACGCCCCCCAGCTAGAGCGACCGACGACCTTAAGAAGGTGGCTGGGACAGATGGGATGCGGAACGTGGAGGACAGGGTGTTGTGGTGCAGCCTGGGAGAGGCCTATGTCCAGCAGTGGACATTGATAAGCTGAGTTGATTGAAATAAATTGCCTAATTTATTAAGTTGATCCATATCTCTAAATATAGTATGGCGATATCTCTAGCAACAATTACTACTTTTTGGCATTACAGTAAATTTTTTTCGTGACATCATTATTTGATCAACATTATCCACAATATCTTGGGTGAGCGATTGAAGTTGGCCATGTAGCCGCATCTTTACGAAAATAAATTACGTACCTAGCTATACCTGTATTAGTCCGTCGATGAGACGACGAGACGTTGTCCGCAATAGGTTTTTTAGGTGCTTCAAGACAACTTTATCACTGTCCGCCTCACGTGACACTTGGAAACAAGGTAAAATATTGGTTCCACAAACGCAAAATAAATTGCTAAACTGGAGTTGGACTCTTTGACGGCTTTTAAGAGAATTGGAAAAGGGAATTCTAAAATTTAGGATGGTTTAACTTTAGTTTGGTTAAGTTTCTAATCTTTTAAATGAGTTTTAACACAAAGAATCCCTATAGGTTTTAGGATAAGTTTTTCTTTAACTAAGTAAATATTGTAAGTTTGAAATTCATAACAATTCAATCCCCGAAGATAAAATTACCGAGTTTCAAGTAATAACTACGCGTTTATTCCCTTTTCATTGCTCTTTTTTCGACAAAACCTCTTATAATATTTTTTTTTTATCATGGTTCTATAACGTTTCCATATCTTGTCAGCTTAAAGAACGTTTCAGTGACTGGAGTTCTTCTACTGGAAGCGACAGGGTAGGCTTAAGGACATATTGTCCAGAAGTTTCCTTAATGTAAAGCCCTTTGTATTGGAAAAAAACCCAAACACGGATCTATCATAGATCTGATACGTTGCCAAAATAATTTTGAGATAGTATTTTATATTTTTAAGTATGTAACTCAATACTTAGTAGAAAAATAAAAACCAATAAATAGTACTTATTCTATTCTTTTCTGTCCTATACTTTTCTAGTTATATTTATTTCAACTTAAACATTGTGTCATATATAAACTGTAGCATCCTCAGGAAGTTACAATAGTGCTTGTGTCGAAGCTGTCTCCCTATAAATATAGAACAAGCTGATGACCAGATGATGAGTGCCTGTTCCGTCAATTGATAAATAAGACATGTATGTAATCAAAAGTAACTTTATGTATTTACAGCATAATATTTAAGAGACCAACAGCAGCTCTCCAATTGAACACTATTCATTTCGTTTTTTTCTCGATTCTCGGAAACTCTTATCCAGCTGCTACCAGCCACCTTGCGAAGATCGTCGCACCAATCAGCCTTTTTTTTGTGGATGGGAAATCATCAAATGTCTCCTTCCGCTCTGGGTGGAGCGGAAGGGAGTGTCAGACTCTTACTGACTAAAACCCACCCGTGTTCCTTCCTTAGCCCTTTATGTTCCGTTGTAGCGGTAACCCTTTCGGACAATCCCGCTATCCCGGCAGGCTTCAGCCCTGACGGGCCCCTTCCCTTATGCTGACATCTATTTGAGGCGCGCGTGGAACACATACGCGCCGTCCGGCACGGGCCTGTTCTTGATCGGACGGTGAGCTACCCGTTACTCTCCGTCCGCAGGCCCGCGCCTACGGTGGCCGGGAGTCATCACGCGGCTCCCGAAGCCCGGAGCGTCTCCCGCGGCGCCTGGAACGTGAGGCTCTCTACGCACCAATCAGCCTGAGGGGTCTTACCTTACGTTTGCTGACTCACGGCCCCCGCTCGAAAACACGGTTATCGGTTCTATAGCTAAAATGGCCGGGCCCATTGTCACTTCAGCTTGCTATGTCGACAACTTTGGTAACAGTTCAATAAGTGTAGCTATATCACTCGGGATATACCGTCAGACTAAATAAATAAGTGAGATTTTATGTAGCTCTAGCTCTAGCTGAAATTCTTGTACCAATATGCTCTTCAAAATCGGTAGTGGTAAAAAGTCCTTGCCAGTGTCAATCGATGATCATAATGGGGTAGTTAGGCGTCTGTCGAAGTACAAGAATTTTTTCTGTGGTACTAAGTTGGCATTCTCGATGCATTCTCGCCAGTTGTTGAGAATCGTTTTTTTTTTCTTTCTTGACATTTTTGATACATAAAGGACTACAGGCTTTACAATTTACTAAGTTACTCTGCTAAATTCATCTACCTTCATAAATCAGTACTGTGCTCCTGTGTGCCAATTATTATATTAATTATGGCCTTATTACTTAGCACATCATGACTGGGCCTGACTTGTTGTATGTACCTACCTATAACCATAATAATATAATTAAAGATTTTCTTCAACGAACAAAAATTTAAAAATATATAGGAATTTCAGATCAAAAGAAAAAAGTCTGGTAATTTATTTCCTGGCAACGAGTATTTGAACTAAAAAGAAACGTTTATAATAATTGAGGTCCTCAATTCTAAAGGCACGACCACACCTAAGTGTTTTCAAGACTTCTTATCGCTCGTCAACTCGTTAAGAAAATATGAGTTCTCCTGGTATCAACGTAGATGTCGTTTAAATGCGAGAATGGTGTATATCAGCCCGATATAGCTGTTCCCTTTCTTCTATTGGATATAAACAGGAATTATCATCAATACCCTTTGTGACAATACTGAACGACTCTTTATGGGAGGCTCAAATGCTGTGTTCAGAATCCAATTTCTTAGAAAAGGGCGATGTCTTATTTTGTTTATATGGACTTGATAATACGGTGTAATATACAGCATGTGTCGTAAATAGTGGTCCACCGTTAAGGATTCGATATACCAGCTAATTTACTATAACATATTACAATTTTAACCATTTTAGTAGTACATTTTTTTTTACAAAAATCGCTCTTGAATTTGCATGATTATGTTAAAAATTAGGGTTAAAATAGAGAAGAATTAAGTTTTTCTTCAAAAGCTCAAGTTTACATAAAAAAACATAATTTTATACGATACCTCTAGTATTCAGAAGTACTTAACAGAAACCAAAATGAAAAAATAATGGTATTTGTTGAAACTACAACCAAATTTGTAACAAAAGGTAGAAATTTCGTAAATAAAACACAAAAAAAAAATTTTTTCGGAACCCTTGGGTAAAAATGGTTAAAATTGTAATATGTTATAGTAAATTATCTGGAATATCGAATCCTTAACGGTGGACCACTATTTACGACACACCCTGTATATCGCGCTATCAATTTTTTTATTGTTTTGTACATTGACTTTGCAGACATTTTTTTTTGGAAATAAATAATGATGAACGTTTTTATATTTTTCTGTTATTAACTTCAAAATTGCGGGTCAAGAATCCAATAAGTAGAATTTTGTAAAATATTTTGAATGTCACCTACAGTTTTATTCAAATATTTACTTAGATAACACATCGTGATTTATTGTGTGCACACACATAGAAACCTCAAAACGAGCCAAACTCAGTGAATACGAGCTTTCCGTTAGAACCACCAGTCATGTTTGGCTCGATCCGCGCACACTGGATATATCGAGAAGCCTAGTTCCATCGCAGTTACTGATAATATTTATTTTAGCTACAACAACCGACGTCAGTAAACATTCTTTGCTGACTACTCAACCTAACGCTAACACTATTTCTAGACTAAAGCTTTTTTAGATAGAAAGTTAGTAGTGACCCTACAAATTACTGGATAAATTGGTAAATAAGCTATTGTAATGAAGGCTAGGGTGCATTAAAAATAGCGTCCATTGAGAGTCAATACCTCAATGTAAGTGCAACGCACTCTGTATCACCTTGCTGGCAGTCTTATATATTATGTACTTACGACAGCATGGCCTATTCCTATAGTGTTCGTTCCAATGCAAGCGGAGAAGATTACGAAGACAACAACTATTAAATAAAATACTTAACACTTCGAAGCACATTTTTCTGCTGTCTTATTAAATTATGCTCTGAGGTATCTAATAGGTACTTCTACTGGCAATATTGATTTGTCTGTTTGAGAAAGATGTGGGTCATCGGAAAATGCGGAGTTGCGTTTGTCAGAGCCGATATATTGAGAATCGTGGTACGGCTCTCAAAACCGCCAGGCGCATTCGTGCGTTAGAAAATGTATTTTGAAAATATGTCACGGCATACTTCCATTTCTTTTATTGAATTTGTGAAAGAAGCTCTGACTAGGCATCAGTTAATTTTCTTTTTTACATAGATTTTGAAGAGAAAGGCCTAGTAGCTATAACCATCTACTACTGTCTAACTATGGATGTGTTGAGTTTTAGGCACACCAAAGAATGGTATGAATATTACTGAAAAAAATAATTTCTTGCTACACTACATTAAAGCGATTTCATTAAGACTTACTGACTTTATACAGCAAGAAGAAATGTTTGTAAAACAGTAAAAGACAAACAGTAATTAAAAAAAAAGAAAAAACACCATTACTGTAATGTAAGTAAATTTCAATGGTTTGAACGATATCACCAAATTAATATAGGACATTACTGCAGCGGCCAGCGAAAAATGGACTTACACGTTCGTCCATCAATGCCTAGTTGTAGCCATGGCTTGTATAGTACTTTTCTCAAATAATGCGTGGAAATTAAAACTAAGTAGTACCTAGGCAGAACTTTTTTGTCAAATACAATTACTTTTCAAAATCAATAACGAACAACAATAATTTTTCCCGCGTTAAAGTGTTCATTTGTTTGATTTGACACATTGTGAGATCAATGTATTTTCATTTTTATTTACTGCTTATTTCTTTCAGTGTAGGTACAGCCAAAATATCAAAAATAATTTTCTAAGATACATAAATTCATTCTTCTTATGGGGTTAGGGAGAAACTAGAGAACACCACCTGCTACGATCCATACAATACTCCTTTTTCTTCGTTTACGCTCATACATCAGGTCAGACACGCACGCCCGTTGCGAGCACTACGCATCTGATTATTTTAAAAGACAACAAAAATTGGTCTGGAAATTACAGTAGTTTTATATCCTAAATTCTCTGATGTTGCTCTGTTGCCTTTAGAAAATATTGCATCATTTCTTAACAAATGAGGAAACTTACTTTACCTCTTCAAAAAACTTTTCTTATACAATAATATTGAAGGTTGACATAAGCTAACACAATTTCAATCCCCTATCGTGCAAACTACGTGGTTCTGTATGCATGACTGCTGCACGTGTAACATTTTGTTTCCCTTATGACCATGGCACGTGTAAGGAAGTAAATGGCTAAATGTGTACGTGCCATGCTTAAAACCTGATTTACACTGTCCTATTTAATTGTCAATGGCATGAAGGAATAATAAAAGTTGAACCGTCTAAACAGTGTTTAAACGATGTAAGTCAGCTTGTTGTTTCATTTTTATTGTATGCCACAACAAAAGAAACTTGCACCGGGTAAATATGGCTTAACTTTGTATACTAAATTGTACACTTACCTACTTTTTTGTTTTGTTGAACAAAATATCACGCTTAAACTTTCTGAAAATAATTTGAAATTATAAACGAGAATGAGACATCATAATTTATTGACATTTGTTTTTTACGAGTACTAAGTATATTTTAGTTTGTTTATAATTTAAATGGTTTATAAAATTAAATCAAATTTTAATGTTTAAAAACATTAAAATTTAATTTTTTTGATACTGTTATGATAATTGAATTTAATAACGAATGTTTTTTTAATGTTTTTTTTTATCGTACCCAGTAACTGAATTCTGGAGGTCCGATAGGCAGTCGCTCCATGAAAAATACTGGTATTCAGCTGCATCCGGTTAGACTAGAAGCCGACTCCAACGTAGTTGGGAAAAAGCTAGATAGAATAGATGATGACTTGACAAAGAGATTTCACAATAAATCACGCTTTTAGTCCTGATTGCAAGGAATGCCTAATGGTGTGAGAATTCCTCTCAACAATGCCAAAGTGGGGAGAATAACTATTAGTATTGCTAGTCTGTGGTAAAGCTGTAATATTTTACAGGGACAAGGGGTAATACAGGGATATTACAACGCCTAATTTCACCATCTACTTTTAAGTATTCTTTGAAAATGAATAATGGTTATTACGCTTTAGGATTTAAAGTGTACGTATTATCTATTTTAATAAGTACTATTTTATAGGAGCTCATCTTAATGACTTAGTAAGTTTATCAGTAAATTGGAATAACGCACAGGTACCTCATGGGTGAATAAACGCATTATTCAGTCTGGCTCAGTTGTTTGTGTTAGTCAATGCGATGGCCGACTACGTTAGCCAATTAGATGGTCCTCCGGTATGCCAGATTGGCTGTTGCAGCCAGTTAGTCTCATATATTTCCCCTCTTGAGAATTAATTGAGGATAACGGTTCAATGTAGCGCTTCCAAGCAAAGAGGTGGTATCTACGAGCTTTTAGACGTTCAGGAATTGTATACCAGCAACTCGTAAGTCAGTTAAACAGGATGAAATTGAATAGGTGCGACAAACTAAAATATCTAAATCAAAGTGTTATGAAGTAAATTTAAAATGAATATACGTGCGCGTAGGCGATTTGGCAACGTCCTCGCGCGTCCTTTTTTAGGGTTCCGTACCCAAAGGGAACGGGACCCTATTACTAAGACTCCACTGTCCGTCTGTCTGTTAGTCTGTCACCAGGCTGTATCTCATGAACCGTGATAGCTAGTCGGTTGAAATTTTCACAAATGATGTATTTCTGTTGTCGCTATAAGAACAAATACTAAAAACAGAATACAATAAATATTTAAGGGGGGCTTCCATACAACAAACGTGATTTTTTTGCCGTTATTTGCTCGATATTAATAACGGCAACAGGTAGACGCTTGAAATATTCTCAGAATATTTAGTTGTATATTCACTTTAAAAATAAATAATTAAATTAAAATAAAATAAATATTTAAGGGGGCTCCCATACAACAGACGTGATTTTTTTTTAATATTTATTTATTTTTTTTTTTTTTTTGTTAGCCTATAGTGTCCCACTGCTGGGCAAAGGCTATTAATTAATATTTAGTGTTAAATAATCCAGTGGTACGGAACCCTTCGCGTGTGAGTCCGACTCGCACGTGGTCGGTTTTTTACTCGTTGACAACTTGCTTCTTGTTGTGAACTCTGGAATGAATGGATTACTTATCGGTCGCGCGCTATAATTGATATTACTTTAATTTTCGTTTTTTTTTTAATTTTGTATAAATAATAATTTTGCACTATCTAAGACAATAATTACATGATTTTTGTCATGATTTGGGAAATTACCATTTATAATGATTATATAACAGTTACTGCAGCTCCTATTTCGATTTAGCGCAAGTTTTCAATTTTATCCTGTATAAAATCGATTCATACGAGTAGTATCAGATTAAGATAGAACAGATCACTTAGATTTTCTAAAAGACAATTAAAACATTGTCAGAAGACTCTTTTGATTGATCAATCAGTGTTCTAATGACAGTGTAATTTATGCATAAATTGATCATTTATATAAATAAAGATAACAATTATTTAGTTAATGTGATACCTGAATTTCAATTGATTTGAAACCAATCGAAGACAAATAAACATAAATACAAAAGCATCCCTAAAAATAGTGAAAGTAGGTACCTACTACAAAACGTCATTGTTGAACACAACAGTGTTAGTGAAAAACTGACGTCATAGTTATAATTAGAATTCTATGCCTGTACAGAACCTTTTATCCTTAACTAAGGAAGTAGAAGCCTAGCTTACTAAGCTGTTACTTTCAAGCTATTGCGGTCGAGTGGATGTATAAAAGTTCTAAGAACGGAAGTTATGAAAAGTTACTTAAGGATAGTGGGATGGCGTTGTACTTGTGGCATGTATTATATTTTCTTTTATTTAGTTTTTAGAAGTAGTAGTAGTAATGTGACATCTACGCACGCGCACGCGTGGTAGATTACAGGCCACTCCCCCTCGAATAGAGTAGCCCTGTGTCCCAGTAGTGGGAACATTATAGGCCGATTATACTAGTACTGTGTAGTTATGAGAGGTACTTGAAACGGGAAAGAGTAAGCTAACTATTTGTGAAGAGCTCTAAATTGTATGGATACTTCTCCTTTAAGAACAATTCTTTGCACTCGTTAAGAAAGATGCAAGAACATAAATATTTCTCTAAAACATTTCTTCCTCAAAAATAGAAATTAAAAGAAAGCTGTGAACATTTGCAAGGCACTTAACTCCTAACTTATTCTGTAGCAATCCTTGTTAGCCTTATGGTTCTTACAATTTTATGAGTTTTCAAGTGCCATAACTCAACAAGTTAACTTTACAAACTATTGGTAATCGGAAAGCGATTAATATTCCGCGGATGAGTCTTCTGTCGTTCGAAACTAATTTTGGAACAGATTTATTGCAGTTTTCAACTGTTTTCCCGACCATTCAGCATGTTGTTGTTCAATTGTAACTTTTTAGTGTTACACTTTTCTGATTTATGCACTTTCCACTCAGTAAAGTTATAACATTGTTGTTTTAATTTTTTGTGAGTTTTCATTGCAGGTTTTCTTGCTGACCATGATTTTTTTAATGTTATTAGTAATTAACTGTTTATTTATTTAACTTCGTTGGTCCTAGTTTGTCATTTGTGACTTCGAGTGATAGCTATGAATATAACCCAGCATTGCATAAATATGTAAGCTGTCACGCCCTTTATGCCTGGAGGCTTTTATTTAGGTGTAAAATTTTGTTTTCTTTTTTGTTTCTTTTTGCTTGAGTTGGTTACATTCTATTTATGGGTATATTGGAGTGGCTAGCAGCTGCTGACATATGGCAAATAGTTTAATTTAATGTTCTGTGTCTCGTAATATTAATTACTTTGCATATCTACTATTCTATGGAAGCAAGTTTTTTTTTAACCCTTTACACCCGAAAAAAAAGTTACTATTATTTAAAAAAAGTTAATTGAGGGGGTTTCTAGGAATCTAAGGAAGCTTGAAAAAATGCAAAAAAAAATCCAGAATTTTCAGTTTTCCTGAAAAATGTAGTAAGAATGTCAAATACTAACATAGTTTGAAAAAACGTAATTAGATATTATGGTATGAGGTGATAAAATTGGAAACAGTTTTGATTTCGAGAAAGACTTTGATCGGCTATGACATCCCTCCATCATGCAAGACCAAGGAGCCTTTATGTCATCAAACACAGTCAGGTGATGATAACCATCATTATATTTTGCCCTGTAATGGGGTATTGGTCTGTATTGCCTATTGATACTCGTAGGAGGTGAAAATTGAAAATTGGTAAAAATTGGTTAAAGCGTCAGCAACACCGAAACGAAAATCCAGTGGTGTCAGTGTCCTTTCTTGAGTAACCATTAGCCATACAATAAAAATTTTCAAACCTTCTGGTTTTGATTCTAGTTTAAGGTTGAAAGAATTTAAAAATCTGATCACACTGAGGCAAATTCCACGCGAGATACGGGACTGAAGTGCGCGCAACATTTATTTTAATGATTCGGATGCCATGCGACTATTTGAACACCACAGTACAAGTTGAATTAACGCAATGGGACCGAGCGATTCGCTTCAGTTAGACCAAAGCCCAAGACTATAGAAATACACTTTTCATATATTACGTAGACCCATAATCTGAACACAAACTGTCAAACCGGTTAAGCAGACCAGTTAATGTAAAGTTCTGAATAAATGAGCCAGCATAAAAGCCATGGCGAACAAAATTGTAAATTCACAGAATGAAGTTTTATAATACAAAGTTACGTCAGACGTCCCTTTCATTTGGTTGACAGTTTTAATTAAACCGATCCCAATGGAAAATAGATGAACGACAAACATTGCTTAATAGCAACACAGTGAGATTCGATTTATTCACAATTTGCTGGTCAATGTGTGCTGTAGTTATTTCATTACTAGTCATTAAACTGTATGCAAATTGCGATAATGCGGTTAAGGTAAGGTCTCATTGTTTCAGAACGTTCGAGTAATTCAATCTTGTGACAAAAGCGTTCTTAATGTAGGACATTGTTGTATTGTCTGTGGTGGAGCTAACTTTAAGGAAGTTCTTCAGTGTTTTGTTTCTAAACATTCGAGAAATTGTTTAGACGATTCTCTTTTGTTTTTTGGTTCGTATAATTGATACGGATTTCAAAATTAGAAAGTATAAGCTTTATTGTGTTTCTATTTAGCGCTAGACAACATGTCGCTTGTGTATTTGAGCACCGTACTCAAATACACGAGTGGCACGTTGTCGACTGCGGCTGCCCACTTATGCTTTTGACGCGAGTCGCTCGTGCCCAATAAACAGCCTACATCCTCGTTAAACCGACAAAATCCCTAATCCCTTCACGTTTTCTTAGTTCTCAGAATTATATTGAGACTATGATAGTTTCTCGACTTAGATACCTACTCATGTGGGAAATAACACAGACTAGTATCTACAATATTCAATTAAATAAGCACATATTTTATTCCTAATATTCCTTTCATTTACAAACAAAGCTTCCACAATAAAACTTTATTAGGAATTACAAAATAGTTAGGACTTAAGCACACTTTGATACTTGTTACCCTTTTTCATAGGCTGTAGGTAAATACTTGTAGACAGTTGTGGATTCGTTGAGAACAGCATGCAGACTGGGGCTCGATCGACTCGTTCTCTGTTCTCGTTTGCTGAGTGGCCCGCCGTCAGAATGCGCACGTGACGTCATGAAGCCTTTTCCAAGTAAATAAAACGCTTCGATAACACTCATTAATTCTGCTGTTACCTTTTGTCATCATTATTTGCAATGAAAGTTCTAGACTTTTGCAAAATTGATGTGGGTAGGTTTCTTATTAGGTTAGGAATGGTCCTCTTCCAAATTAATGTCTTTCACCGTAACTAAGGCTGTAGTCCTATTCACACCCATAGTTTAATTTGGAGATCCTTGCTTAAACCTTTTCGACTTGATTAGAGCCTTAGTGGGAACTAAATTAACATCTTCAAATAAACTGATGATTTCATTTCAGATAATTTTCGGTGAAACGAAGGGCAGGATTGGTTAGAATGATGTTCTTAACAATGGCTTAAAACCGTTATCGACTCGCTTACGCCCACGTGGTTATTGGAAAATATTCCACGGGAACATACTACCGGGATTAAAAGTACCCAGTGTGTCAATCCAGGTTATAAACTATCCGTTTGCCAAAAGTTTATCCAAATCCGTTCAGCCATTTTAGCAATAATCCGGATCATACTTCCAGTCAAACAGAAAAAGGGACAAAAATTCTAAAAACGATATTTTCGGCTCGTCCACACCTCATAGCATTTTTTTCTCACAAATATTCAATGTACGGTTTTGCGGTAGGAGTAAACTGGTAGTCTAAATTGTCCCGTAACGAACAAGTGTAATACGCCCTGCATGAGACTTTCTCTCTCTCTCTCTGTCTGTTTCTATTTAAATAAAAGGAAGGGACAGAGAGGGGGAGAGATAGTTTTTTATGGTTTTCGATGGTGCTGAAGCCAACAGTGTCGTCATAATGAAAATCAATGATGGTGGCTGCAATTTTTTTTAAAGTTTTTGTCGTGGTTTTTGTTTTTATCAATTTCGAGGGTACTATAGAGAACAGGAACTAGTTGATGTCTATTCGGAGTTCAAAAAGACACCATGTTTTTTAAATTTAGTAAACTTGTTAACTAATAAATAAATCGGAATTTAATGAACGAATTGTAGAATTAATATGTCAAGTAGGTACCTACCTAATCTAATTAAGTTGATTAGGTATATTTTATTTCATATTTTTGTTTTTTTACCCTTTTATGTTTGTGATCTATGAATATAATTATAAAATTATGTTAAAATAAAATTTTAATCTGAGTAGAGCTATTAACCCTTTTGAACCGACGAAAAAAAAGGAGAAGTTTCTCAAGTAGACGCGTATATTTTAATTGTATAAGAACTGGTCCTGTTAAAATAACAAAAATACGAATTTACCGACTTGAGTCCCTAAACATAAAGGTCCGAACTAGTTAGAAATGGCTAGAAGTTTTTACGTGCTACTAAAGTCTGTAAATGAGTAAAAACAAAAGACAGATAGCACAAACAAACTAGTTTTACTGTAGGTAAGTAATACTGACACGTGTTTCTCATTATTACTGTTTTTACTTTATTTACAGCTAGAACTTTTTTGTTGCTTTTTGTAGGGGGCGCGCTATGAGAATTTTGCCGCCCTCGGCAAAAAATGACAATGAGCGGCAAAATGCTCCCCACACGCCTACTAACGTTATACGGGATAGTGTGCCCACACTAGGGTTAATAATAAGTCCTTAATACAAATAATTACATCACATGGGACTTAAAAATATCTGGCGAAGTGTGGGTGTATAGTACACCTAAACCCTTCGGGGATTACAGGAGTGTATATATCTATAAAATGACAAGATGATGTTTTGTTCAGGCACCCGAAGTTCCTTAACAGCTGTATGTATGTATGCTTTACGCATCCATGGCGGATTGATGTATAGAGGTACGAGGAACAGGGTGTAAAGTTCACTCATACTCTATAGAAAAGAGAGGATCCTTCGACAAGACTGTTGTGTCTAGCGGGCAATTGTTCATGATTCATGTCGGGCCGTTGCATCTATGTGAGCTGCGCGGTAAACTCTGCTTGCGAGATGCAGGATTTTGCGTGACGTCTGTATGACGCGTTGTTCGCATATGGCGTTGTAGTTACGCTACAGATGCATCCGCAACGGATGCATAAAGCATATTATGCAGAAATAGAATTAGAAAGAAACAGAATGTATGTATATAGATGATGATCTATGTACTTAAATATGCATATACATAAAAATTAAGTGTCTGTTTGTATTGTCAAAAAACAGCATTTTACTAAATGCATGTGAAAGCATATACGGTACTTATAACAAAAAATATTTTTTTGTCTGTCTGATTGTTTGTTCCGGCTTATCTCCGAAACCGCTGCTGGACCGATTTTGATGAAATTTTATATGGACATACTTTGAAACAACACATCACGCGGACGACGGGTGGAAGTTGGTTACAACTATAAATGAAATAATATTATTACTTGAATTCGCATGAAACTTCTAATAGCAGCAAATAATAAATAGCTCTTCAAGAAACTTATCAAAGACCTATTGAATTTATATTTCAATCTCTTCTAGGTAATATATTACGCCCATATACTTAGCTTTAATGTAATTATCAAGAACCGTGGGGTTATTATTAAGTTTCGTTTATTACTTCACCTTAATGGATGAGATGAGAATACCTTAGCACCTTAAATGTGAAGGCGTGGGATGTGGTACGTCTCATTACGATGTAATAGGCGTTTGTCTGAGGTAACTGATTAATTTTAGTGCTAATCTTAACTGCAAAAAGGTGGAGCAGTGGTGGCCAAGTGGTAACAGCCGCGACTTACGAGTTGTAGGTCGTAGGTTCGAACCCAGACAGGCGCTTTACTTTGTGTAAATTATTTCATCACCACTGCTCTCAAAACGGTGAAGGAAAACATCGTGAGGAAACCGGCATGTCCTAGAACCAAAAATTCGATGACATGTGACATCTACTAACCCGCACTGGGCCCGCGTGGTGGATTACGGCCCACTCCCTCTCACCGAGAGGAGGCCTGTGTCCCAGCAGTGGGAACATTATAGGCTGATTATGATGATCTTAACTGCATAGTAAGTCTATGACAAATGCTAGCATGAAAGTTTACTGAATGTAAGCTTTTTATTTTGCATTTTAATGAGAAAAGGCAGTCAAATTAATTATTAATTTCAAAGGCTTCACATGTTTTTTGGTTCAGTTATTAGATGTCATTTAAACTGTGTTTTTAGTTAAATGTATTTCTCGGGTTATCTATTCATATTTTGTACCCTTTGTGTGGCAGTAAAGACAGAGTTATGTTTTTTTTTTAATTTCGCCATCCCTAAAACCCCTCTCCCTACGTGGTGCCCTGTCGCAGCTAGAAAGCGTCGCGGCAGACACCGTAGAAGTTGGCGTTACGAGCTGGAGAAAACAAATGACCAGTGGTCCACTTTAGCCATGTATCGAAAGAGCTGGAAGTTATGGCGTGAGGCCTTTGCCCAGCAGTGGGATGATACAGGCTAACAGTATAACAGTAGTTAAGTACCTTTTATATTCTGATGACAACATAACAGTTGTCTACTCAATAATAAATTGGTAATGTGAACGTTTCCATCATCACGTCGTTGTTTGGTAATTGACGAAGTTTAATAATATATTGTTTAATTTGTGAAAACACTACCAATGTCACATGTTGTCGGGTTTAAGCCTTTTCAATTTGGATTAATTACGGATTGGCATGATTACGGATTAATAACCGTTTTAATATCCTATTTTAATATTGACTCATATACACACATCAAAAGTGTCTAGGGATCAACATATATTTTTGCAATAACTTTTCTCCTGATTGATATTAATTAAAATTTTCTTTAAGGATTCATCAAATAAAGTGTTTTCGTTTGTCACAGTAACGATAAACCAAGTCACCTTTGCATTAATAAAGAAATTTGCCATTTTCCTAATAAAGGGATTTTTGACATTTGAACCACTAACACAAAAGTTCGAAAAAAAGACTGAAATAACAGTTTTCTTTAAAATTTTATTGGGTAACTTAAACAATTAATAATCCGTGTTTCTACCGCGAACACTAACAACACAAGAACATCGGTTTGGCATACTCAAAATGAGTTCATCCAAATCACGCTGTGGAATGGCAGCCCATGTTCGTTGCAACAACAAAAAAAGGTCTTCTTGCGACTGGATACCCTCCATATTCGGCAGAGCTCTTCTCTGTAGCATATCCCATGCATGCTCAATCGGGTTCAAGTCTGGCGACTGAGCAGGCCAGGGCAGGACATTGATGTTAGCTGCGGCGAGAGTCTGTCTTACAACTCTTGCGGTGTGCGGTCGTGCATTATCATGCATTAACTGAAATAAGGGACCGATTTGCACTTGTAGAGGAACGATGACGTCTGATACAATCGTCTCAGCATAAATTTGAGCGTTGAGGTTGCCTCTGATCCAAATCAACTCAGTTCTTCCGCCGATCCAAATACCCGCCCATACCATGATGGTTCCACCACTATAAGGATGGACTTCCTGGCAGGATTTTAATCGCTGTTGGCGTCTAGGGGTTCTCCAGTGTCGTATACGTCTTGTATCCGGTCTCATACCAAAACGAGACTCATCAGAAAAGCACACGAAACGCCATTGTTCTTCTGCCCAATTTCTGTGTTCAAGAGCCCATTGATATCGAATCCTACGATTGTGCATTGCTATAGGTGGTACCCGTAGCGGTCTTCGGGAATGAAGGTTCACTTCATGCAAGCGGTTTCTGACTGTTTGGTCGCTAATTAAGTTCCCTGAAGAGTGATGAAGCCTCACGGCTAACATCATGGCGGTTATTGTTGGAGCTCTTCGAGTTAAGATTTGAATGTATCGGTCTTGTCTCCGTGTGGTGCAGCGATACCGTCCTCCATGGCGCTCAGCCACGGTACCAGTGCTTCGGTAACGTGTCCAAAGTCGACTGATAACACTCTGACTTGTATTCAGAGCTAAAGCCACAGTACGTTGCCGGGAACCAGCTTCTATCATTCCCACGGCTCTGAGCATTTCTTCCCTGCTTAAATGACGTCGCCGCTCCATAATAACGTTGGTTTTAATCAGTAGTAGGGAAACAGTAGCACTAATAATGTCTTCAATGCGTTGTATGTTTTTATAGGGAAAATATTGACAGCTGATTTTCATCTTTTACTCGAATTTGATTCACAGTTCCTGATTCAAATTATGAAATGCACCAAAAAGGATCCATATAAATTTATAAAATCATAAATTTATTACAAAGCCACATCTCAATCTCAAGAAATCCGCATAAAAATGCTTGATCCCTAGACACTTTTGATGTGTGTATTATAAAACTGGCCTGTAATTGTTCCAATTCAGAACACAGGGCTCTTCTCAAGCAGAGAAGTATCGAGCTTTGTTCATCATACTATAATAGGTCATTGCGTTTCGACGACATAAAAGTATCAAACCTTTTTGTTGACAAATAATCCGATCTTTTGACTTATTCGTTTTTTTAATTTTATTACCTAGTAGTTAGCCAGATGATTGCCCATTTTAAATGCAGAACGTTTTGCTTTTAATTCACGTTTTCAAATTTATTTCTGTTGCATCGGCAATTGTTTTATTTTTATTTTGTTAGTTAATTGGCGGATGGATATCCAGCCCGTCATTTTAAGTTTAGCGTCATGGGATGCTCGATTGGCTATGATAAAACAGTATTTGTATAAAAAAGGTATTCTAAAACCCCTCTTGTCTGTCTTACTTAGTTTTGTTGATTTTTATGCATTACGGATTTATACCTAGTTTTTTGAACTCTACTTAATTAAATTAGACTAGTGAGCTAGATTTCTTTATTATATGTAAACTTAATATTAATGTATTACTATATTCTTTAAATTATTATTATTTTTTTTTTTTTTTTATTTGAAAGGTACACCAACGACTTATTCACTAGAAACATTGACATAATAAAGAATAACATACGCATTAGGTTATGGTAAATTAGTCACTTATAGGCGTACACAGCACTTACATAAAGAATTGCTTCTTAATTATTCGTTTTAACAGGATTTTTTACTCGTAGTGAGAATAGAAAAATTAATTTGAAACAAGAACAAAACATTAACAAATAAAATAGTAACAATGGATTAAGTAATAAAATCTTAACATAAAAAAATATCATTAGAATCAATATTAAAATTAAAACATTAAGATTAAAATTAAAGAAAAAATAAAAATAAACAGTAAAATTGATAGGTATTCAAAACGGTAGGACGCGACAACGAATGCAACAGATCATTCCAGATTTGACAAGCATCTGTGTAAAGAACCAAAAAAATAATAATAAACAACAGAAAGTAATGTAGGTTATGAAATTATGATTCGTCGCTAATAGCCGTTATAAGTTTTCTGCGAAATTGGGGAAATGAGACTGTAAATATATCAATATTGTTGCGGATATCTATTTTATTATAATTGGCCATTAATCGATTCAAGGGGGCATTGAGACCAAGGTTGGTTCTTGATGGGGACGGTGCAAAGGTATTTATTTTGCGTAGAGATCTCGTCACGGTACGCCTAGGTACAGCTATATTAATTTCTGATAGTAGCTCAGGTACATCTGCCAGGTTATGGATGATTTTATAGAACAAGAACTGATCAGAAGTGCTTCTACGTTGTTCAAGTGATAACATATTGAAGTGATTAAGCCTTTGGGAGTAATTAGCGTCATGAGGGCAACTAGGGCTTCTAAAGCGTAAGTACCTGGTGAAGGCCTTCTGTATGCGTTCAATCCTGTTAATATGGACACGATATATGGGATTCCAAACTGGAGATGCGTAGTCCAGTATGCTTCTGACAAGGGTGTAGTAAAGCACTTTTAGTGTTGATGTGGACCGAAACTCCGAACAAGTTCTCTTCACGAATCCCGACATTTTTGACGCTTTGGCTACAATCGCATCAATATGATTGATGAAAGTTAACTTGCTGTCGAGATGGACACCCAAATCACGAATGGTATCAACCTTTTGCAGAGGAACTCCATTTAACGCATAAGATGACGATCGTACTTGTTTATTTCGCGTAAAAGTCATGTGATAGCATTTACTTGCATTGAGAGTCATCATATTAAGTTGACACCATTCTTGCACCGCATCCAAGTCTTCCTGAAGAAGAAGAATGTCGCTGTCTGTTTTAATTTCCCTGTACAATTTCAAGTCGTCTGCAAACATGGAACATTTGCAGTGCCGTATAGAATGAACAATGTCATTGACGAAAATCAAAAAGAGAATCGGTCCCAGGTGAGATCCCTGTGGTACCCCGGAGGTGGAAAGATAAAACGGTGACTCATAACCCCTCACAACCACTCTCTGTTTCCGCTCAAATAGGTATGAGACAAACCACTTGAGTAGTGGGCCGGATATGCCAAACTGTTCGAGCTTTGTGATAAGTACCTTGTGGTTAACCTTGTCAAAGGCACTGCTGAAATCTGTATAGATAGAGTCAACCTGTATGCGGGAGTCCAGAGATCTGCTAATGTCATTAATGTACTGAACCAAATTAGTGGTAGTGGATTTGCGAGCACAGAAACCGTGCTGCTGGGGAGCCAACTGCGCTCTTATGTGCGATGTCAATATGGGACAAACGAGCGCTTCAAACAGCTTCGCAAATACAGAAAGAAGCGATATGGGACGATAGTTCGAAGAATCATCGACTTCTCCCTTCTTAAAAATGGGCACAACGTTAGCAACTTTCCATTGCGAGGGGAACGTAGATGATTTAATTGACTTGTTAAAAATCAACATAAGCGGGAGAGACAGGTTAGCTGCACATTTCTTGATAAATAACGGGGGCAGGCCATCGGGTCCCGGACCTTTGCAAGCGTCGAGTTTTTTCAACTCCTTAAGCACGTCTCTCTCAGCAAAAGTCATTCCACATAGGGCTGATTGAAAATAATTATGCGAGCTAGACCTAGGAGCATTCGGGCTAACGGATGGTATGAAGGTTGAAGAGAAGTGTGTGGCAAATTGTTTGCTTATTTCTTCACCAGATGTTGCAATATTCTGTCCCAAATGCATGGTGGAAGGAATGTCGCTAGACCTAGATTTTTTGGCTTTCACAAAGGACCAGAAGAGCTTTGGGTTTTGAGCGATATTCCTTTCAGTGTTCATTACGTATGTCTTATAGCAGTCCTTGACCATTATTCTTGCGCGGTCGCCTAGGATTTTATGTTCATAATTATCTCTAGGATTTTTGTATTTTTTATATCGAGATCTAACTTTTTCCTTTTCGTTCAGTAATCTAATAAGAGACCTTGAAAACCAAAATGGAAATTTGCCATTAGGTACCTTGAAGAGAGGAACACACTCATCTATAATACAACGAATATGTTCGTACAACACATGCACCATAGCATCGACATCAGGCAGTTCAGAAAATATTTTTATCCAATCTATATCGCTTAGTTTTAAATTAATCAACGCATAGTTAGCACGTTTGAAATTCGGTTTTGAGATTCTTTTGTTAATTAACGGGGCTGGTGAAATATTGTTGACAGTGATCATAATGGGTGGGTGATATACATCTACTTTGGACATTGGATCATTGCATTCGCTAACACTTCCTCCGTAAAAGTTAGAAAAAATTAGGTCTAAGGTTTTATTGTAACAATTTTTAACAGTATTTAGTTGCATCATATTGTTTTCTGACATAAAATCTATTAAAGAGTAGCCTAACCTGTTGGCGTAGTTAGTTGGGGTTGTACATGCAGAGTGACCAAGAGTATTGTCTATATCCCAACTGATAAAACTGAGATTGAAGTCTCCAGATATAATCGTATCTTCTCCTGTAGTTTCCATCAATGAAGATACTCCGTCTAAAAATGTATCCAGTAAGATTTGTTGAGCTGGTGGTGGGAAGTAAACGGCGCAGATATTTAAATTACGGTGCCTTTTTCCCTTGGAGATTTTAAGTCTTACCCATAGATCTTCGATGTCCGATTCCCATTTTGGCATACGTACGGAATCAATGAGCTTAGACACAGCGATCAGAACACCTCCACCCCTCTTTGTTCCAAGAGCAGTGGAAGCCCTATCCCTGCGATAGACGTGATACCTGGAATCGAAAATTTCGCCGTCATTTATGCCGTCGTCCAGCCACGTTTCCGTTCCAATTATAACGTCATAGTTGCCCAGTTGCGCAGCCTGCTTAATGGAATTAAGTTTAGTTTTCAGTCCTCTGAAATTCTGGTAGTAAATTGTGAATTTTTAAGTACTGGTGCACGGTATCATTGCATAAGTATCGGTAGAGCAATCTCAAAGTAAGGCAATGGCTTCCAAGCTTTTCATGTGTTTTGCTTGCTCACCGTCGGCTTTTCTGACGAGAACTTTGCCATCGCGTACCCACACGTATACATATCCCTTTTCACGTGCTGCTTTCCTAGTTGCCGCGTGGATTCTCTTATTCAACGGGGACAGGTGTTCGGATACAAAGATTGGCTTTTTAGCACCTCCATAACCCAGATGTTGAGTACTCAGTTTTTCTTTCGGATGGGCCTTGTTAAATTGTAAGACAGATGTAAGGACTGTATCTCTTAACAATGTGCTCCGTAACTTGACGACAACCGCTCTCGGGTTCTTGCTTTCTGGATCCAATTTTCTCACGCGTACCACAGATAGGATGTCATCCTCCTTAATCGTGCTAGACACTACGTTCCCCAATTGCACCATTGTCTTTACCAGGTTTTCGGCCTTATTTTCCGGTATGCCGTTGATCTCTAAATTTTGTTGGCGTAAATTTTGTTCTATTAAGTTAACTTGCAGCGATAATTCAGAAACAGTAGTCTTGAGGAGCTCATTGTCTTTGTGAAGACTTTTGTTGTCGCTTTTGCATGCGTCGAGCTCAACTATCATACGATCATATTCAGCGCTCATGAAATTGACGGAGTTCTCCAAACCACGAAACATTTCTTTAATCTCCCGTAGTTCATTAGTAATGCAGGTTTTAATGTTTGCTGAGACCTCGGAAGATAAAACTGAACGTATTTCTTGACGAATAGTATCAAGTAGTTCATTCGTCGTGGTCTCCTGAGAGTTAGAGTGGGGGTCTGCATTAGGGGAGCATTCAGTGCGCGGGCGCTTATATCTCACGCTTATATAAGATGTGCTCGGTGGTGAACTTGCAAGGACCGCTGGTATGTCTGGCTCTGGTTGCACATGTGATAAGTTACCGGCTTCGGCATCATTTGGAGGAGTGCGAAGCATTGTAACTTTAAATTAAGTTCCAGAACGATTGTAGTTAGAATAATAAGATTAGTACCGGTTATGGTCGGGGTGGCGCCACTAGTACCATTCACTGATGCAACAAATTATGGTGAAAGCCGCATCAAACTCCCTTGTAAAGATCAGAAAAACAACGCGGCGACATAGTTAGACACGAAAAGCGACTATGTACAGATGATGTTTAGTCAAACGTATTACATTAATAGGCAGCGTTTTCTACGTGCTTGTAATGAAAAATCCATTTCACTAGCTGTGATTGTACTAGATCCATTTTAGTAACTACAATTTAAAATCCATAAATAAAATTAAAATATTCATTTATTCTCGGATTGAAAAGCGTAGCAACTGATCTGTGTACAGATAAAACAAATTCTGTCGATGAAACCAGCAATTTCATTAAAACAATATGTAAAAATAAACAGTATTAACGTTTCACAATGAGTGTAAACGCGCACAATTCTCTACGGGCAACTAATAAAAGCAGAACACGTTTTCGTACTAATTTAACTTGGTCTGACGTTGCTCGACGAAGATATATTATACAATGAGCCGATGACTAGATGTGGTTACGTCTTACTAACGAAGTTGTTGGCTTAATACAAATATATTTATATAGATAGTTACGTTGTTACGACGTTCGCTTCGTGTAAAATACTGGTATTCAGAACCACACGATAACTCGTTTGTTGCTTACTGCGCTATGTGATACTATAATTTTAAAACTGAACTCTTATAAGATGTTGACATTATGTATGAAGATTTTGGATAGAACTAAACCTATCATTAACTTAAATGGGGGTAATTGCATTCCTATTTAAATTAATGTAATAATTTTATTGTACAGACGCCAGCACATCACCTACCGAAACTGTAAAATTTTCCCAATCAACTTTGAACCTTCTGCTTTAGCGATAAAGTTGAAAATCTATTAAAAAAATTGTACATATTGTAGTAGCTTGATGTGTTGGCGTCTGTACTAGTAAGATGAAAAACACAATCATAGTCACACATACACTAAACATGATTTTACAAACAATGTTCAAGCACAAATTGTACAGATGGCTCTTATTCTAAGTAAAGATATAAGTACTTCTATCTCAAGAGCCACAGTATCTCATAAACATTAATTACTAGCTGCTGCCCGCGACGTCGTCTGCGTGAAGGCTCTACAGCACCAAAAATACCTAAGATGCCAGTGTCGCTATAGCATTATAAGTAAACAACTTTTAAAATAGCATTAAAATATAAGTTTCTTTTGCAAGCGAAGCAAGTGAAGAGAGTTATATTGGAATCCTGCTGAGTTCAGTCATAAGATGTGACTGAAGGAAATAGAGAAAATAATGCAGGAATACATTCCAGGACACAAAAGAGTAAAAATACGTACAAAGGTATCATACCTTACAACATTTCCCTATAACGTACGTTGGTACAGTCCGTCAAATCTAAGAAGTACCGTTTGACGTTTCATATTTTTCAACTTTGTTCATACGAATTCATCATAAAACCATGAATTTAGAAAGATTTCATTATTGTATCTAAAAATGTACAATTCTTAATATCTAAATGTAATTGAAAACTTTCAAACAAAGCAAAATAACACATATTTATAACTGTCAAACGGTACTTCTTAGATTTGACGGACTGTAGTTATGCTGCCAGGAGCCAAAATGTAAAGAGAGTCAGGACTGGTGACGCGGGAGCAAGCGACGTACAGTTGCCCGTGTGAGAAGCAACTCGTCCTGAGGTCGACACCCGCTGCCCTCAGTGTCTTACTGATGGTCATCGCGAAGCAAACACTCACGGGGAACTGTACGCGCTTGAACTGGAACGGGAAGTTATGAGGTATGAGGGGAATGCGTGGTATAAATACTGCCTCGCCAACGCCACAACTCGTAAGAATTTCTGCCTCAATTTGTGTGTCTGTGGAGCGAGATGACTTTAAGGCGGGTCCCGTTACACAACTTTGGAGGAGATAGGTTCCGAAGAAGCATAATCGGGACACCGACCTTCAGCTTGATGGTATGCGCTGGAAGTCCACTTGCTGACAGGGAGTTCAGAAATTCCACGGGATAATGTGTGGCGTTATCTTGCTCGACAACAGTGTTTATCGAGGTGTAGTCTACTTCATTCCCCTCAATTTCCGAGAGAATGCATTCGTTAATTGCTGCAGCCTGATCGTTTTTAAGCGTCAAAATGGCCCGCTCACACACCCAAGAATTTTGCTGGTGCGGTATACGACTGATGTCCCAGTACACACAGCGAATGAGTTCTTCTATGCTGGATACCACTCTACCGAGAGACTCTGGAAGCACCACCTGTCCACCTCTCTCTTCTGGTAGAGTGCCTTCGCCAAGACTTAGAAGGACATCGGAGAATTCTTGAGCACGTGCATTGCCGCCGAGCCGAGCTCTCATATTAAACGGTTGAATGTCGTAATTACAGACACAATTAAAAATCCATTGTGTCTCGCGTAGATCTACGTTCCGGCATACGATGGGTTAATGGTCAAGCGCAGCGTACGAACTCGTGACCACAACGAAGATCATTTCAACGAAGTATTCACCTCGTCAGCCCTCGATCCCCGCGTCACCACGGAAAGCATTTGCCGGAAATCGCCACTGAACAGAACTGTGGAACAGAATCGATGGGAATTTTAAAGTCCCGATTTTCACGGTCTTGATGCGGTGATGATTGGGGAGCTGGTAACCCATATTCGATCAGTGGATTGCCGCCGATAGAAATGACCACATCTTGAAGTGAACTGAGACAGGTCTTCAGCACGCGTTCATCAGTTACTTCGACTTCGTCTCCAGTAGCACGCCTCAAAGCTCGTAGAAAATCTTCAGACAGATGATGGCGATACTTCTCCCACAAAGCTACCGGTTTCGCGACTCCACAAAACACCAAGATGACGGCATGCGGCTGGGACTGTCACTTACGCTCGCCTCCGCGAGGGTTTCATCCCAATTTTGGTCACTGTCGAGAAGGTCACGTGTTACCCAGGCTGCGCGGTAAGTGGGATACTCCACGCCATCAAATGTCCTCAGAAAGGCGAAAGACGTTGGGCCTCGGACAGTGTGAAGTAACAACCGCAGAAAATAGCATTCGCCATTATTCGGATGCACGGTATAAACCCTACCCAATGCGGTATCCTTGAAAATTCCTGGAAAACTTTCCACAGCACCTCCTCGTCGACGTCGGTTAAATAAACCCCTTTGCTTGTCGTACGTGTAATATGAAGGCACCTCGTCATACGTAAGGGATTTGTTTTACATCACATTTAAGTTTATAAATTAGGTATACGACATGAAAATATATTAATTACCAAGCAATAATCACACAGATAAATACCGAACAAAAGTATTAACAGTCAATGTTTATTTTGTACTAACAACATGAAATTGATGAAGAAATGATCATCATCAATGAACATAACTTTTTTGTAATACTTAACACCGCATTTTTTTAAATTGTCTTCCTCAACTCTGCTCAAGATTTTGAGGGATCTTTCAAAACGAACTAAGTATACGATACAACTTTTATGAAGAAAATGCACATTGCCATCTATGAATTTTAAGAATAACTAACTACTAACCTCGCCAACATGATCAAATTTAAATTATTAATTTCCAAAACGTGTTAACATGTAACTTGATTTGATTTTTATGAAATCTCATAGATGGCGCTGCTTCAAATTTTTCTTTATACTACTAACATTCATTAAACTATGTTTCTCTGCCCAAGTTACTTAAATGGCGTAGTTTTTATAGTGTAAAGCTAGATAATAGCATGGCTTACTCAAAAACAACATTTAAATATGCATCGTTAGATTACACGCTGTCACAGAATGCGTAAAAAAAATAAAGATTCACAGCCCCTCCCCCGTAGGTGATAGCGTGATAATATGTAGCCTATATGTTGACCCGACCTCTTAGTAATACTCATGCAAAATTTGATGTAAATCCATGCAGCACTTTTTGAGATTAGCCCGGACATACAGACAGACAATCAGACAAACAGACAAACAGACAAAAATTCTAAAAATTATATTTTCGGCTTCGAAATCGATTGTAGATCACGCCCCAAATATTCTTTTAAAAAAATATTCAATGTACAGTTTTGACTTTCCTACGATTTTATTATATGTATAGATAAATCAGCACCCTTATTGCGTAACACAATTTAACATACTTCAATCTCAATCTGAATAATTTTGAAGGATATTGCTAATCCATTGCTTCAGGATTAACAACTTTTACATGGTTTTGGCATTAACTATCTCTTAACTAACTATTTACATTAGGTACAAAATTAAAAGTCTTACTAATTATATAAATAAATACAAAAAAAAAGATATTTATGCGTCGAAGCACTCGTCCGCATATCTGTCATCCAGAAACGTGCCCAGAAGACTGGCAGCATTGCCACGTTGAATGACAATGCTAATTTTTTGGTCAAAGAACGACCCAGCCCTCTGATCACGTGAAGTGTCGATCAGCAGGCAAGAAATTTCCTTAAAAAGGAGACACTCACGCGGGCCCCATGACCTGAGCGTTTCGACCCCAAGCGGTTCAAGAAAGCCCCTGTATAAGCTGTAGTTACTCGTAAGGTTACAGTATTTGCGCCGCAGGACAGGCCATGGTGCCTGAGACTGTCGACAGCTTACCGCAGTGACACCGATGCGGCGCAACAAAATATTCGACTAATTTTGTCTGCTCTACAATGTAAATAACGCAATGAATGTTGTTGAATTGTCAAAATGAAAGCTATTGCTACTGATAGTATGTTACGCAATTACCCCGCAGTTTAAAGTGGCTCAGTAAAAACATGTTTTAGTATTGAGAAAGATATTTACGGATATTTATGGAAAGATTAATGATAGGTTTAGGTTTATATAAGAGAGATGAAAATAGGTTTTTATATAAAAAATAGACTAATAGACAAGTATTAACTGAAAAAGTCCTTATCGAAGTCAACCTTCCCACTTTGCGAAAAAAAAGATTTCAAAATCTCGTTGTATACCCACACCAAGCATCTATAAAACTTACTCATGAGGGTTTACTATGCAAGTAATAAGACATATAGTTATATTTTACAGACTCTTCTTCACTACATTCAGCGCTCCAACCGCATACTTACATGAAATATGACCTCATAAAACACCTCGTAAATAAATAGTGTTGAGCTCATCAATTCTGTGAAACGTCAAATACCTAATACGCGCCAGAGGCGTAAAATCGCGGCTTTTGGGCCGTAGTTCAGAACTATGTACAATAAAGCGAACTTCAAAGTGTGTACCAATTTGTCTAGAGCACGTCAAACCCAATGGTTATACCTACTGCAGATTTTCAAGTCCATACATCTTCTATGATTTATTGTTGTTTTCAATTGTTTGTTTGTTTGGCTGGTTTATACATGAAGTACCTCATGTTGACATACTGCATGAACATAATTTTATTGAAATACTCATAATGCAAATTGTAAAATCAATGATTATTTTATAATATAGAAACACGGACACACAGTCACTTTTTTTTGCTTAAAGCTTGGTAACTTATCATTATCATTATTTTTTACCTTGTTTATCACCCAAAGGGCAATGGTGAGGGCTATGCTTAGAGTTTCCCTGCGTGATCGAATTAGAAATGAAGAGATCCGCAGGAGAAGCAAGGTAACCGATATAGCCCGAAGAATTGCCAAAGTTTAGGGGCATATTGCTCGCAAAATACATGGCCGATGGGGCCTAAAGGTTCTGGAGTGACGACCGCGTACCGGAAGATGTAGCGTTGGAAGTCCTCCCACAAGGTGTAATTTCCCAGCATCAGAATTATGTAGGTAGTTAAATATCTCATGTGAATTATTGAATGTATTTCCATTTGCGTAGATTATAATTATTTCGATCCATTTCAGGAGGAAATCGCTATTGAACTTCGTAATGAGTACACGTGTCTTTTTACACGTGTTTTGTTACACGTGTCTTTTTACACGCCTTTTTGTTACATGTGCCTGTGGTACCTTCGTGGCTTTGGCAAGAAAGGTGTTACTGTTTCTACCTTTTGGAGATCAATACAATAGTCATAACATTTGGAGAATATAGGCGTTATGTGCAATACAAATATAGTTGTTAATAAAAATAAATACTTGCTATATCTGCATATTAAAATAAAATTCTGTTGGGGTGTCTGATGTTCTGAGTAATTCCAATAACACGTTGTATCTGAAGTATAAGTGCACAACACAATTTGTTACGCAATATGGCTCCACAAGAGTCTAAATATCTACTTGATATTGGAAATTTTATAGAGCAAATAGGCATTAAGAAATGTCAGGCTTAGACCCGGAGCAGACTTAAAGGAGACTTCTTCTGACATTTTGAAAAATAATGAAGGACATTGCCAAAGACGTCCACAACTTTGTACATTAGTGACCTTTGGTGTCGTGATTTCAAGTGAATCCCAGTATTGATAGAATAATAAAAATATTTTGACAGACAGACACGATACTTACTGCAAGCAATAATTAAGGTGATATGTTGAAAAACATTTGGTTTTTCTATTTCGTGTAACTTGTTAAGTATGTGGAATAGGGGTTTAACATTTTGTTATATGTTTTTGAATCTTTGGTCTAGTATCGTATAAAAGGAATACAAGATTCAATGAATTTTTCTTAATACAAAAAAAATGCAAAGGTATATCTATTTTTTTTTAATTTTCGACATCACGGCGTAACGCTTAAAGAGTTATTCAGTAGAATCTACTTTAAAGCATAGAGGATTATCATATCTAAGTTTACTCAAAGTAGTTTTAAATTTAATTCATTTAGGTATTTCTTTAAAAAAGGAGTAAATTTGTTTTGGCACATACGTTGTTTTATTCCGAGCGCACGCACACTATAGCCATCACTCTTCTTTTGCGTTTCAAAAGTAATTGCATCACTTTCACTCGCTCAGTAGGTTTTCGAGGATTTTAGATTTTCGATGTAGCCCCTTAAGTACTATACCTATTTTAGTTTTTGCAATAAGTTGAATTTTCTAGAAATGTGGTCAAAAGAAGATGTCAGATGATAGCACCAAAATTCACCAACATAATTATATGAAAGTCCTCCAACGTGCCTAGAAACAAAACACTCTCGATTCCGATACTATTTGAGTTTAAACAAAAGTAAACTTGCAAACGAGAACCTATGACTGTCGTCGTCTTTTGTTTAACAAAGGAATTACTATTTCGAAAACTATTTGTAATTGATCCTCAATACTTAAAACCACAAGATAGTTACTGTATACACTCGAACAATAACTATTGCTATTCCTAATGTGATCGCAGCCACCTTAGAGTATATAATTACAGTAGTATACGCTAAGGCAGCCATGATAAGATCGTGATGTAAATGTAATTTAACGCACCATAGCTTTTGAGCTATGCCATTTATGTAGGTACTTCGAATGTTCCGCAGGATTTAATAATTATACGTAAGAGCACTTTGCATGATTATACGCGTAACTGTAAGATATAATATGCTAATGCCACAGCGTGGGCTCGTATATATGATTAATATGTGTGTTAATACGATTATTCCCAGTAATTATTGTTTACATAATAACAATTTAGGTAATGTTATCTGCGACGCCTTTCATAAATATTTATTCTCGTTTATTTGTAGCAACTGTGATTAGAATTAGTTTTCTTTTTTTTTATGTAGTTATTTTGATAAATGAATCAGTTTTGTGTATAATTAGATCATGAACGTATCTTTACTAACAGATCAGATGGAAATAAAAATCAAAAATTTTGTAAACAATTTCTGCCAATGCTATACCTTATTGTTTTCCACAGTAAGTACGCACGGTTACATAGGTTTACCAAATTTTTTGTAATAGGCACCTGGGTTAATTCTCTACTGAACTACATTATTCTTGTAAAATACAAAAAAAAACGTAGGTACTAACAAAATCAATTAAATCAACAAACACAATCACAATTAGCAAACACCAAAAAAAAACCAAACATCAGCACTGTCCAGCAAAAAAGGTCTTCCTGAAAATTTATAACAAGTGAATGTCGGTAAATCACAGATATGATAGATTTTTTGCCAGCACCGACCATCGACGTTTATCCTAGGAAAAGTTGGAATCGTTCCAGAGTTGAGTGTGGTCTGGGAGTCACTGTTGATTTCATGTTTGAATTGTCGCCACAATTTATATAACGGGTCTCGGGCTTTACGTGCGGTATAATGGTGAGTGGAGATATATTATTAATTTTGATGGTTTGATGTATGTGCTAACTGTATAATCATGGATAAGTACGATCTATCGATCTGTATGAACAGTATCGTTAGATCATTATTGGACGTTGCTGGTATGTAGGTATTCTTTAAACCGTTTCTAACTTCACAGATTTACTTTTTGTAATTTATTTAATCACTATCACTCTCAAAACGGTGAAGGAAAACACAGGCATGTCCTAGAAACAAAAATTCGAAAACTTGTGACATCTACCAACCCGCACTGAGCCCGCCTGGTAGATTACGGCTCACTCCCTCTTGAAAGAGTAGAGGCCTGTATCCTAGCAGTGGGAACATTATAGGCTGATTATGTTATGCAGAGCGAAAACAAATTAAAATATCCATTCTTAGTTCAATATTTTTACAATACTTTTATTTATAAGCTTTATTCAAGCTACAAAATACAATAAACAAGCCGTATTTTAACGTTAAATTTTATTTTAAAACAGCAGAGAATAGTTTGATCGAGCGTCCGTCGTGTTGGTCGATGTTTGGCGATGTGCACAATACTTCCTCAAGATGGATGGGTTGCCGCTTTCCAAGAATTAAACACGAAATTTATTACTAAAATCAACATATTTCAACAGTTTCAACGGTACTTTATAAAATGCTATGAATATTAGCTACGTAGTTTATTAAGGAATTCATAAAAATGATGGATGAAAATGATTACTCTTAAACGCTTTTACATTGAATAGTGTGTATGAAAAAAGCTAATGTATTAACAGTTTTGCATAGCGATTTTCTAACTATGACTCAACAAATGAAATTGTTACAAATTCTAAAATGTAGGTAATCAAAGGTCAAATGCTTTACCTACACATCAGATCATCTCTAAAAGTAAGGGCTTTGAAGGCATACCTACCGGTCCGCTAATTTGTTTTTTTTTTCAAAATGGCGGCCACGCATGAAGCCTATATAAATCGATAACTGCCATCAATGCAAACAATATCTCGGAAATGTGACGATTTACGAAGTTTGGTCCTATTATATTTTCCGTTTGCATTAATATCAGCTATCAATTTATTTATTTATTTATTTATTTATTTATTGGCCTATCTACAATTGTTACACTGTTAAACCCAATAGTACAAGCAATATACAAGCATAGTGTACAATATGATGCGATAGACACAGCATGCAAAAAAAAACTAAATTATAACATCAAAAGAAAAAAATATTTTTTCCAATAACAGTGCAGAAATAACACTCTCAACAACAGTGGGTGGATATACAAATACAGCAAATACAAAGGTGACAGAAAATAAATGAAAAAAGTCAATATGTTGGTTAGTTTTGATGGACTTGGCGCTTGAATTTTTGAATTGTTGTGGAAAAAATGTCTATTGAATCACCGCAATTATTAAGAAGCCTGCAAATTCTGGGGATGGGGGAGTTGGATCCTGAAACAGTTTTGCGGAATGGGGGACGTAATAGTTTTATAGGGTGACGTGGATAGTTGTGGGGTAGGTTAAAATTAAGCTTGCGTAACAACAGGGGGCAGTCTATTTTACTCTGGAGTAATTTAAAAAGAAAAACTAAATCTATATTATTTCTTCGTTTTTCGAGTGAAGTCATGCTAAATTTTTGAAGACGTTTCGCGTAGCTCCGAATTTTTTTGCCTAATCCCGCAGAATAGGCAAGATGGTATAAAAATCTTTTCTGGATCCTCTCTAACCTGAGACTATGTGTGGCATAGTGGGGACGCCATGCAACTGCGCAGTATTCCAATATAGTACGAACGAGACAGTTAAAAAGATAAATCTTAGTTTGAGGCTTGCGAAAACATTTAGCATTACGTAACACAAAACCTAGTGTCTTTGAAGCTTTTTTAATAATGTTGTCCATGTGGGGAATAAATGTTAATTTACGATCTAGAAGGACTCCCAAATCTCTGATCACATCAACTTTACTGAGGTACGTTCCATTCATGCTGTAATTAAAATCAATTGAGTTAGCTTTGCGTGTAAACGTTATTTGGGAACATTTCTCAACATTAAGTTGCATATTATTATCTTTACACCAGTTTAAAAGTCTGTTCAAGTCATCCTGAAGTAATTTTGAATCGGCTAGAGACTCTATAACGCGGACTATTTTCAAATCATCGGCGAATAGGAATGGCGTGGAGTCAGAGAAGCAATAAGGAAGATCGTTTACAAAGATAATAAATATAACGGGGCCAAGGTGGGAACCCTGTGGAACACCAGAGGTTATGATCATGGTTTCAGATTTATAGCCACTGACCACGACATAGAAGGATCTATCCGTTAGGTAGGAGTGCAGCCAATTAAGAAGAGAACCAGCAAAGCCGTATGCAGCAAGTTTTTGAATCAGCACTTCATGGGAAACCTTGTCAAAAGCCTTGCTGAAATCAGTGTATATGGCGTCGACTTGCTGGTTCGAGTCAAGTGAAGCTGCAATACCCTCAACGAAGGCTACTAGATTGCTGCAGGTGGATCTTGCAGCAGTAAAGCCATGCTGGTGGTCTGATAGATATTTCCTGAAATAGTTTTGTATGTCAGGGCATACTATTGCTTCAAAAACCTTGGCAAATGTCGGAAGGATGGATATAGGACGATAGTTTCCTACCAAATCATCAGCGCCTGATTTGTGAATCGGTACCACTTTGGCCAGCTTCCATTTTTTAGGGAAAATACCAGCGCTGAGAGATTTATTAAAAATCAAGCATAGGGGGGTTGCAAGTTGGTCAGCGCAAGTTGCGACAAAGTTAGGGGGAATTTCATCGCTGCCGGAACCTTTGGATATGTCTAAGCTTTTGGGATGTTTGGCTATTTTATCCTTAGGAATCTGAATCAGGGAAAAACTGTCGAAGTTGCAGTGAAGGCTTTCAAAGAAAGCCGATGTTAGAACTTCGTTGGAGGCACGGGTAGCTGGACTGTATACTGAAGAAAAGTAGGTTCCGAACATGTTGCACATCTCATTGCCATCACAAGTTTTGCTGACGCCATTAGACATTGAGACTGGATAGGCATTAGCTACACCCCGCTTAGACTTAATGAAGGACCAGAAAAACTTGGGATTCGTTGTAATTTTCTGTTCTATGCTATTTATATAGGAGTTGTAACATTCTCTTGCCATACTGTCACACCGCTTGCTGCACCAACGAAGGGATATCTTATCCATAGGGTTTTTGTACGTACCATATCTTCTCCTCAAGTTATTTTTTTCACGCAGTAGTCTCTGCAGCTTTTTTGTGTACCATGGTGGTCGCGAATTGCTTTTAACTAAGGTCGATGGGACAAATCGCTCAATGATCCGATAGAGTACCGTATAGAACCGTTCCAGCATTATATTGGGGTCGTCTGTATCCGAGAGTAATGAATACCAGTCGTTATTTTCTAGTTCCGATTTAATAGCAGAGTAGTTGGCTTTTTTGAAGTTTAATCTGATAGTAGGTGTTGATTTTAAATTATAATTTACTTTGAGGCGCAGGGAGATTTCGAGAGGAGGGTGATATGGATCGATCTTTGTCAGACTATTAAGGGCTTCAGTCACCGTACATTCGAGACGGTCCACAAGAACCAAGTCCAGGATTTTATCCTTAACATTACATATATTGTTATATTGTTTGAGGTTATTTATATGGATAAAGTCTAGAAGGGCCTGATTAAGCTTAGAATTAGTCCTTGAGAAAGTTGGGTAGGTGTTAGTAGTGCCACGGCTAATGTTTTGATTCCAGTCTATATTGCTCATATTGAAGTCACCAATAAGAATAGTACAGTAATCATTTCTATCTACTACAGCATTATAGCTATCCAAGAAGTGTTCCAAAACAGAATAATGCACCGGTGGGGGCAAATAAAGAGCGCAAATAGCTATTTTGAAGCCTGTTGCAACACTCACAGTGACCCATAAGTCTTCGCACCCACTTTCCCAAGAACATTGTCTGTTAGCAGCGTACTTTCTCGACACAGCGACCAAGACACCACCTCCCTCTTTATTAGCGTGAAAACCCGATGTTTCTCTGTCACGTCTGAAAACTATATACCTTTTATCAAAGAGTTCGCTGCTATGAATACAATTGTTGAGCCAGGTCTCTGTTAATACTAATGCGTCAAAATTAGAGCATACTAAATTACAATAAAAATCTTGAGTTTTGGATCGTAATCCACGAGTATTTTGGTAATATATGTTAAAGGTAGCGAATTTAACCGAGAATAGCCTTAATAACAGCTTTTGACTGAAAATTTTACATTATACAATTGTTTGTAGCGAATCCATGTCTTTCATAATCTTGGTATCGGAATCGTCTGACTTTTTAACATAGATACGTCCTCCCCTGATCCAAACATAGCGATACCCTTTTTCTTTGGCTTTGAGACGTGTAGCCGTGTGTAGTGCCTTATTACCCGGGCTCAGATGTTCCGTGACGAAGATCGCAGACTTCGCACCATCAAGCTCGAGATGGGAGGTGTTTAGCTTTTCAATGGCTGGCTTTGCTTTGTTGAAATTTATAGAAGCTGCTAGGAAAGAGTCCCGTAGTCTGGGAGTGGCAAATTGTACAACAATTGATTTAGGACGATTAGTGCTGTTGTTGAGCTTCATCACCCGAGTACAATTACTGATGTTTTCCTCTTTAATGTCGCAACCTATGGTTTTGCCCAGCTGAGTTATAATATTGAAAAGATTTTCAGTTTTCTTCTGGGGGACACATTGAATCTCAACATTACTAGCACGAGCGTGTTGTTCCAAGATGTTTAAACGAACCGACATGTCTTTAATTGTGGATGATAACTTCTCGTTTTTATCAAGTAGATCTTTTATTTTTTCTTCACCCTGCTTTCTTTCCTTCAACATGTCGTCATATTGATTGCTAAGGAATTCTACGGAGCCTCTAAGGCCAGCAACTTCTTCACGTATTTCGGTTAACTCCTTGTTCAGCAAGTTGCTCATGGTTAATGTGATTTTTTCTAAAAGAGAATTCATCTTCGATTCCATCACATTCTCAACGATAGCACGAACGCTCTCTTCCGTGACGGGGACAGTTGCAGGGTTTGGTGGAGATTGCAATGCTTGCCTCTTGTTTGTGCGCATAGTTATGTTGGGATTAAAGCGTACAGGTGTGATATCAATGTTTATCGCTTCAGATGGTTTTGTAGTGCATTGAGAACAGGACCACGATGTCCGGTCAAATGTTGATTCTAAGCCAAGGCACTCAAGATGAAACGCAAATTCGCATACTTTACATCGAATAAAGCTTTTATCAATGTGTTCAAGAGCACAGCAGCCCCATTTCGGAGGTACTGTAGTCATCCTTAAGTCCGAAAAAGTGGACACGAACAAAGGCCCACGACCAAAAATAAATATTTCACTAGTTGAACGCGCACACTAACAAATGCCCACACCGAGTGAGCAACTCGAGTAGCTCGGAGTTCGCGACCAAAAGGTCTTAAGTGCACGGAAGACGGCGTCGCTTACGCGTTCGCGTCAAGGGCTCTGTATTCGGTGTGCGGTTGGGTATATTGACAAAAAATTTGCTTAGTATTCTTGAATAAGTCTTGTTTGTAATATTTATGTGTATTTTCTTCAACTCACAGATAATACATTGATGTCCAAAAACAGATTTATCACCAACACTGAATCGAAACTTTGTTAAAACTGTATAAAAACTATTTTTTGTTGCGGAGCGCTATAACAGCACTGTGCACATTCACACACGCAATTCATAAAGCTGTGCAATTCATATAGGTATATGATTATATTTATAGGTTTCATGCGTGGCCGCCATTTTGTAAAACAATCAAAATGGCAGGCAGGTAGATATGCCACAGGCTTCATATAAAAATCTTCAATCCCCTTTCAATTTGGTTTGATACTTATTTGTAGCTCAGGAGGGGCTTGTGACTTAGTAATAACAGCCGCACGGGTCGATCGATCAAATTAAGCAACGCTTGCCGCGATTGGTCCTTGGATGAGTGACCATCTTCACATACCAAGACCCCTATGTGCCTCGGAAAGCACGTTAAGCCGTTGGACACGGCTATCATTCGTGGATCTTTGACAGTCGTCACGGGTCGTCAGAAACCCGAATGTCTGACAACCAGTCTTACCAAGGGGTATCTTATTACCCAGTAATTGGGTTGTAGAGGTCAGATAGGCAGTTGCTCCATGTAAAATACTGGTATTCAGCTGCATCCGGTTAGACTGGAAGCCGACCCCAACATAGTGGGAAAAGGCTAGGCAGATGATGATGATGACTTATTTGTAGCTCAATTTCGTATCGTCTCTTCCATATTTTTATTTCCGCATGTGCTGAAATAAAACTCAGCTGTTTATTTAAAATTTCAAATCGGAAGCGTCAAGTGTTGGTTATTTATTATTAAGTTATTCGAGGCGGATGGTTGGCAACTTATCACCGCATGAAGCTTTCAATATAGAACTTCTATTTGGAGCACAGCTTTAAAATATGCTTCGATATACACACATCAAAAGTGTCTAGGGATCAAGCATTTTTATGCGGATTTCTTGAGATTGAGATGTGGCTTTGTAATAAATTTATGATTTTATAAATTTATATGGATCCTTTTTGGTGCATTTCATAATTTGAATCAGGAACTGTGAATCAAATTCGAGTAAAAGATGAAAATCAGCTGTCAATATTTTCCCTATAAAAACATACAACGCATTGAAGACATTATTAGTGCTACTGTTTCCCTACTGCTGATTAAAACCAACGTTATTATGGAGCGGCGCGGCGACGTCATTTAAGCAGGGAAGAAATGCTCAGAGCCGTGGGAATGATAGAAGCTGGTTCCCGGCAACGTACTGTGGCTTTAGCTCTGAATACAAGTCAGAGTGTTATCAGTCGACTTTGGACACGTTACCGAAGCACTGGTACCGTGGCTGAGCGCCATGGAGGACGGTATCGCTGCACCACACGGAGACAAGACCGATACATTCAAATCTTAACTCGAAGAGCTCCAACAATAACCGCCAAGATGTTAGCCGTGAGGCTTCATCACTCTTCAGGGAACTTAATTAGCGACCAAACAGTCAGAAACCGCTTGCATGAAGTGAACCTTCATTCCCGAAGACCGCTACGGGTACCACCTATAGCAATGCACAATCGTAGGATTCGATATCAATGGGCTCTTGAACACAGAAATTGGGCAGAAGAACAATGGCGTTTCGTGTGCTTTTCTGATGAGTCTCGTTTTGGTATGAGACCGGATACAAGACGTATACGACACTGGAGAACCCCTGGACGCCAACAGCGATTAAAATCCTGCCAGGAAGTCCATCCTTATAGTGGTGGAACCATCATGGTATGGGCGGGTATTTGGATCGGCGGAAGAACTGAGTTGATTTGGATCAGAGGCAACCTCAACGCTCAAATTTATGCTGAGACGATTGTATCAGACGTCATCGTTCCTCTACAAGTGCAAATCGGTCCCTTATTTCAGTTAATGCATGATAATGCACGACCGCACACCGCAAGAGTTGTAAGACAGACTCTCGCCGCAGCTAACATCAATGTCCTGCCCTGGCCTGCTCAGTCGCCAGACTTGAACCCGATTGAGCATGCATGGGATATGCTACAGAGAAGAGCTCTGCCGAATATGGAGGGTATCCAGTCGCAAGAAGACCTTTTTAACCGACTTCTAAAAAAGGAGGAGGTTCTCAATTCGAATGTTTGTATTTTTTTTTTTTTTTAGGTTTGTTCGCGCATAACTCCGTCGCTTGCCAACCGATTTGAAAAATTCTTTTTTTGTTGGAAAGGGTATACTTCCCAAATGGTCCCATAGTCAACAAGTCGGGATCTGATGATGGGATCTTAGAGAAATCGAGGGCAACCCTCAAATTTTATAGGCTCACTTATTGTTTTTCGCATATTTTATGAAGGATCTTGTGTATTTGCGTATGGTTGTCACCATCTCAGGTAGCTGGGCTGATGATGGAAGGTACAACTCCTTAACAGTAAGAAGTTACTCGAACAGGCAAGGACTGTTTTAGTAAATTGTTTTGATGTTTGATAGGGCATTTGCCACATTTGTTCTCATGATCATCAAGTCATGACCTGATGCTGCAGTCAGGATAGTCTGCAGAGTGCCTAACTCCTCGACAACTAACAGCAGATATATCGTGTTTAGGCTCATTGAAAAGGGCTCGATGTGTGGATAAACGTACTGTTAATGAAGAACACGAGAGAGACCTGATGCTGAAGCCAGGAGCATCAGAAAAAGTACAAACCTTGAAATTACAGCACCGTAGTCGTTTTTGGGATCATTTTAAACGGGACTAAATTTTAAGTTCAATGCAATGTTGACATAAGTCTGGCCTGATGCTGCAGCCAGGATTATCAGCATCTAGTCTAATTAATGAATAAGGTATGCTTCAGAGGTGGTCCCATATAAATTTTATGAACTTTGCTTGGGTAGTTTTGGAATTAGCTTCAACAATACGTTTGTTTTCCACTTAGTTTATATTGATGATGTTTATCTTCCTTCCACTAATATTCACATAGCAAGTAGTGTTATATGAATTTGTATTATGGGGTAGGTACAACTAAAAAGCGAAAAATAAAAACTTTTTTACAAAAAAAAACAACCGACTTCCAAAAAAAAACACTACAAAGTGAAAAATAACTTTAATTTCGGAAGTCGGTGTCAAAATCGAAAATGTGGAACCAACGACACCGACTTCCGAAATTAAAGTTATTTTTCACTTTGTAGTGTTTTTTTTTGGAAGTCGGTTGTTTTTTTTTGTAAAAAAGTTTTTATTTTGTTGTTGCAACGAACATGGGCTGCCATTCCACAGCGTGATTTGGATGAGCTCATTTTGAGTATGCCAAACCGATGTTCTTGTGTTGTTAGTGTTCGCGGTAGAAACACGGATTATTAATTGTTTAAGTTACCCAATAAAATTTTAAAGAAAACTGTTATTTCAGTCTTTTTTTCGAACTTTTGTGTTAGTGGTTCAAATGTCAAAAATCCCTTTATTAGGAAAATGGCAAATTTCTTTATTAATGCAAAGGTGACTTGGTTTATCGTTACTGTGACAAACGAAAACACTTTGTTTGATGAATCCTTAAAGAAAATTTTAATTAATATCAATCAGGAGAAAAGTTATTGCAAAAATATATGTTGATCCCTAGACACTTTTGATGTGTGTAGCTTGATATTTATATCTGCATGGGGAAATGTGAACGAAAATATATTTTTAACATAATATTAGATACACTTTCATTCTCTGCAGAGGTAGGCAGAGCTATAGCTAGTGGTCTATTAAATTATCTTTGTAACATCAATGACAGTTATATGCAGAACTAGCTGCCCCTACGATTTCACGCGCAAAACTGTCCATCCCGTGAGAATATCGGGATAAAAAGTATCCTATGTGTTATTCTGATATATAGACTATATTACTGTAAAGTTTCATCAAAATTTGTTCAGCCGTTTGTGCGTGAAGAAGTAACAAACATACAAACACACTCACAAACTTTCGCCTTTATAATATTATTACTAGCTGCGCCCCGCGGTTTCACCCGCATAAGTGTCGATCCCTGTCCAGGATTTTGTTTTTTTTATAGGTACCTACTGTTGTTTTTATATCTTTTTGTGTGTTTAATATTTAGTTTGTGTTCTTCCTGTACGAGTCTCAATAAATACCTTTTCTTTCTTTTTTCGTGCCCAGGATTTTATTAAAACTTGGCAATACCTTGAATTCAAACCCTCATTAACATTCTACACACTTGCAATTGTTTTACCTTAACTTGACCAATAAGTTTTCATGCTACTGTGATATACATTACTGCTTGACTACAATTTAGACAGGAAGATGCTGACTACATTCTGAATTATAGCCCGACAATTTATATTCCTCACCATGACTTATCTCCGGACCAAACTCGCGAAATTTCATTTCAAAGCCATAGTTTCTTTAGGATCTCTGAATAGGTGTAAAAAGGTTTATCTTGTCTGTTGACCCAAAAAATACTTCACTTGAAGAAATGTCGCCTGATTAATGGTTCACGTTTATAACAAAAGGACGACCGACTGACCGGCGAAAGGCTGACTTGAGGAGCTCCTAAGCCTATGAAACGGTGGAGAAATTCTAATTTATCTCACGTATTATTACTATAATTTACTACTGTCCATGCTTCAAATAATGCTTTTGTGTTTTTTGGTAGACCAATAATTGAGTTGGGACCTTTCTACTATTTACCTTTCTGTTTTTTTTTACTGACGATTTCTTTTTATTGAAGCATTTGGCCTTTTTTTTCTTGGCCATATACAGGATGGCAGGACATCGCCGCGCAACCTACCATGGATTCAGTACATGATTCTGGAACCCCCTGTGTTGACATTTTTATATTGTTCCATGCATTTTGACTGCGTAGGTTGCACTTTTCTTTGAAACGGCAGTTTTTTTTTTATAGCTGACGAAAAATGTCTATGCTAGGGGGTTTAGAATCATATGCTGAATTCATGGACACGGTTTGCGCGTCGATGCCCCCTGTCATCCTGTATACAATGGCATATAATTAATTAAGTCTATATTAAATCTATCTTCCGAATCCGTCACCAAAAGTTCTGTTTACTTTTAGATTCAGTGAATGTAAGTATTAGAAATGACATTATTGATGGGATATGAAAACAATTTTCTGCGGATAAAAAACGTAACCTGGAGCCAACATGACACAATATTTAACATCTCACACTTGTTTGTCGCTAACTAAACAAGATACAAAGGCAAAAACCTCTGCTTATATAAAATATTATATCGAAACAAATATTGTTTACAAATTTCTTCGTAGCGATTTGTAAACAAACGCTATATTTTCATATACAGGGTGTGTCGTAAATAGTGGTCCACCGTTAAGGATTCGATATACCAGATAATTTACTAAAACATATTATAATTTTAACCATTTTAGTACGACATTTTTTTTTTACAAAATCGCTCCTGAATTTGCATGATTATGCTAAAAATTAGGGTTAAAATAGAGAAGAGCTAACTTTTTCTTCAAAAGCTCTATATTTACATAAAAAACTATAATTTTACACGATAGCTCTAGTATTCAACAGTAATTAACAGAAATCAAAATGAAAAAATAATGGTTTTTGTTGAAACTACAACCAAATTTGTAAGAAAAGGTTGAAATTCGTAAATAAAAAACACAAAAAAAAAGATTTTCGGAACCATTGGGTAAAAATGATTAAAATTGTAATATGTTATATAAATTATCTGGTATATCGAATCCTTAACGGTGGACCACTATTTACGACACACCCTGTATAGCAGTTTCTGATTCAATCGCCCGTTGAAAATCAGTAAACGAACATATATTTTCAAGATAGGTACGTCTGGAATATTCTCAACCACTGAATAGAATCTTGAGTTAAGGAGTTGGTACCTCATTTTTATCCTTAATCGCACCGGTCACTTCTGTGAAATAATTGTATGAAGAAAATACAAAATAATGATGGCTCAAGCAGGTTGGCTATTTTTGGCATTTAATCTTAGTAAGTGGCTGTCCTAGATATTCAAGTTATTTTTGATACAATAGACAAGTAATTGAGGCTATTTTAAGGGTAGATAAATAGAATGAATCCTTTTAGGAACCGAAAATATCCACAACGGTATTTCTAGCTCAACTAAAACTCGTTAAAATTATACTCCTACATAAGAAGTATCAAATGTACCAAATAATTTTCCAACCGATATCAACGTTAGGCATGCGAGTCCCACTCAGACAAAAATATCATTAACCAAAGGCCTGGAGATAGTAATACTCAGTAAACATAGAGAGGCCCCTAGCTGGAAACTACAAGGACCATTAGGTTATCCGAGCCTTCCAATTAACTCCTACAGCTTGCGTGTGTCGTTGTTGATATGGGTCCCTTTCACTACTAGACCCTATATTGCTCTTGAAATATCTAAAAATATCAATAGTTCTGGTTTCTATTGGAATTCAGGTAGGGCAATGTTTGCACAATTCATTTATTGGTAAGTTGGGTTTTTAGAGCTTGTGGTTAATGATGAAAATTTGATTGAAGGTTGGATTAAAACTCAAATATGCCTAAACAGTGACGATATTCCAATTTACATCAACATCAGAAAACCTGGGATAAAGTTACAGCAAAGAAAATGCTCTTTGAAAATAAGTGTATAACAAAGTATCCACAAAGTGAACAACAATTTCATTGTAAACAACTTGATCCATCTAAAGATCCCTTAGTAAAATGTATCAGAGATTTAACATCCAATTTTTACAAAAGCCGCAGGATTATGCAGGAAATAGATTATAAGGGTACCAACCCACTTTGCCCGAACTGTTGATCAAGTATCAAATGCTGGCCGCACTCACCCTAACAATAGACTTAGTTCAAAAGCTTTATTGGTCTAGCCGCCAACAAATTCGCTGACCCTCCCATTTATTGGGGTTTTTTTTGGACTGAGATGGATAGGCTAAGCTGCTAAAAGTCGCTATGCGTGTAAACTCGCTGAGTAAAAGTCAGCGCGATATAGAATCAATTTCTGTATACGAGTGAGTAAAGTAGATAATATTTATTCGTAAGTTGCTTCTCAAGTATAATCTTATGGTGTATCAATAAGCGGACCATTCCTACGTTGTTTTCATTGTTACTACAATAAAAAATAAACCTAATAATATTCTAAAAGATCATAATCGATATGCGTCGAAGCAACATCATCACCCATCCTTAACAATATGACCTTTATCACGCACGAAATACTCACGAGCTCCAATAATTACTTCAAAATCCCAAGTTCCCCCAATTATACCCTTCACGCATCATGATACTTACACCATTAAATTTGTTTGATCACATAAAGACAACGGTATTATCAGTGATAATAAGACGCTCGCAGTTACGCGGATTATTTCACGGGTGCTTCCGGTGTCTATAACAATTGAACCCGTTTCTGTGGGCGTTGGAGGGGTGAAGAAGGGGGGCGGTGTTACCGGCTGAGGGGAAAGAGCATTCAAGCCAGTGCCTTGGAATTTGAAACGGGCTGAACACCTCGTCAGTTTCTGTGCCGGTATCCATTCAGTACGTTCCACTTGGGATCTGATTTGTTTGAGGTCGTTCGCATGGCACATATTATGAGCTTATTTAGGTTAAGTTTGACTAATGTACCATCATTTACTTACCTATAGAAACATGATAGTCGAAACATGTGTAATGAAATATATGATTAAAATGTTAAACAAGTATGAGTTTCAGTATTGAGACGATTATCGTTAGCTTTAATACAATTGTTTGTTTTGTAAATGTTTGTTATTTATAAACGAAATTAAATCATACCTCAAACAAGTTTAAAAAAAGTTACAAACATATTTTTTTCTACAAAAATACATACTTTAATGTGTGAAAGTCCAACATTCCATTAGTATAAGCTAAAATAATTTCCAACCGCAATTAATTTCAACGCTCTAAACTCTAAAGTCAACATCGAAATTGAATTCACAAATGTCATTGAATATTGAATTCAATTCTCATAACCAAGTATTAATGACGTTAGTAAGTGGAACACAGGATTCAGCTGAGCGTCTTATTAAACTTAGGTACTTATTGTATTGATAATGAAGAAGCTAGACTAGCCGGGCACAGATTATGAAAGGTATTCCTATAGACTGTTTGTTTTTCTTCAAACCATTGACAAAAGGTTTAAAGGTCATTACGAAAATGGTTCGAGTTTTTTAGTAGACTTTTGGAATTGTAGAAAGACTATTTAACTTAAAATATTGTGCTCAGGAGACATATTTGGGGTTTTTAAGAAGGCAAATAAAATTAATAAATGGAATTCTGAGGTACTTTTATGTGAACTCTTTTCTGACAGGCACCTGCGGTTGCCGAGCGTGGAATCCTCATGGGTTCAATTCTTAGGCCAAGAGCGTTTCTTAAATTTTTTGTCGTACTCCCACAGACATGGTTTTGCATTGGGAACAGTAAATTGCTGCTCAATACTACACCATAACGACCTCATTTACAAACTATAGCAAGCTTCTCTTCACCTTCTGACACTGTTGATCCTGTATTCATAAGGAATGCCGATAGTGTATTACAAGAAGATAATAAATGGTTTCCACCGCAAAATTACGCAAAAAAAAAAATATTCTTGCAAAATAAACTTCATAGTGACTGATTGCTCTGACTCCGAAACAAGAACTGTATGACTTTATTCTACCAAAATTCCAGAGGCAAGTATTTGAAAGGTAATTTATATTGCTTTTGGCCAGTTTTTCCCGTGAGGGTAATAGATTATACTTATGGTGCTATAGTCTTATTATAACGTTACGTGAGTATAAAGTATCTGTTGTAAGGAAAAATAAATATTGTTAGCGCAAAATGTAATAATAACTCCACCTAACTACTATCCTACTTACGGGTACTGTTTCTTCGTTAGAAAGGCCAAGCGCAACGTATTATAATGTATTTTCCTAGAGTAGGCAGATGCAGTGTCCGTCTCTTCAAACAAGCCGGAAAGCACACCTATTCTGTTACTCTCATAAAATACAATCACTCTTACACTCTGCACAGATTAGATGAGTTGAACAACTCTATCTAGAAGGTGTTAAAAAATTAACCTTACAAACTTTAACAGGTGCTTTAAACCATCGAGCTGAACAACTTTCACTACAGGACCAACACTGAAATCACGAAAAAAAAAATCAGCTGCTTAATACAAAAGTTCAATACCTACCTGACCAAAATGTATGAAACAGCAGATTTTTTTTTTCGTAATATCAGAGTTGGCCCCATAATGAAAGTTGTTCAGTTCGATGGTCTAAAGCACCTCTTAAAGCTTGTAAGGTTAATTTTTTAACACTTTGTATAAAATAAGAAAACCATCAAACTTTCGTATTGTCACTAAAATGAACTACGACGTCACAAGAGTCTCGGAATTTAGTAACGACAACACTACAATAACAGTTCCAAATTATCCTAAACAGATAAATTCTGCAAGTTCAGTACTTCTACTATGTTGTCAACTTCCAACATTTAGGTTACAACATAACAGTACCGAGGTATCCAAGTTTCTATTCAAAGTCATAAGGTAAGTCGTCCAATAGCTACAGAACTGGGAACTTTATGCGTCGTTTTATGTTAACGGTCTGTTTTATAACATAACAGGTCGTAATGCAGGTATAAAAGTATCCACACAACACCATAATCAATTTTGAGGTAAGTTTTGGGAGCTGTCACCGTCACTACTGGTTAGTTTATTAGTTTCTGTGTGGCGTAAAGGAAAACTGTTATATAATATTTATATTTAATAACAAAGTTACAAAGGACTCATTATTATTAGTAACAATATTTCTTGACAACTACGTTAGTAAATTTACTACCTACACAATTAACCTAACACTGCAATATAGTTCATGCGAATCCCTGCTACAAGCTCAACACCGATGTGGAAAGTTTGCAGTAGCGATTCACATACAAGCAGTCCAGTCTGCTCGCGATACACTGCAATATAATGTTGGGGCTGGCCCGCACCCAGCGCACCAGGGAGGCGCATCTTTTTCGCATTGTCGCGTAGAAGCAATAGACATGAGCTTCAGCAAACATCCCTGAAGCGCTACAGAAGCGGAACAGCCCCATCAACACCCGGAACGCATTATTATATTGAATGCGAAGGGCGCTATACGAGTTTTGACTGTAATCTAGCCACAGGCTGCACGTGTAAAACGAGGTACAGTCAACAAAAGAGATAAGTATGCAGGATCGGCGGATATACTTGAACTTTAGTAAGAAACCGATGGACGTTCTCGAATAAAATTTAATTTTATTAATAGAAAACTTACAACTCATTTATCAAATTCAATTTCAGTCGACAACATCTATCAGTTTCTTACTAAACTTCAACTATATCCGACGGTCCCGGCATACTTACCTCTTTTGTTGACTGTACAATATGCACTAAATAGTGTTTTTTTGCCAGTCTAGAACAACGTGCTAACCTGCGAGCGATCATATTAGCTCGCACCAACAGCGTCCTTCTTTTTCTGTCAATACAAATGAATGTTATTGTGACACGACATGAATCTCTGCTATTTCATCAATTTTATAACCCAATCTCTTGTTTCACCACAAGCCATACGCGAATAAGTAACTCGTGGTCAAAATGTTTTAGCATGAGAATAATGGACAGTTTGGTCAATACTGTGATTGGTTGACTAGATAGATATATATACCTACAGTTATGAAGCACTAAAGCCACTTACGATAACCATCTGTAGAAACGGTTTTCTAATTAACATTATTATAAAGACAATTTATCTTATTTTTTTGCCAAAAATCTTCATTATCATTAGGTATAAAAAAAAAAAACAAAATGAAACGAAACACAAGTGCAGATCCTTTCCTTTACGATTACCCAGGCTTATTTTCGTTAACATTGAGCAAAATGTTGGCTCCACATCCCTTGTAATTGCGTTAAAGGCTGCCTCCTCACGTGCACAGATGTACATAAGTTGGTACTTTGTGACGGCCGTGCCGGTCACCAGATGCGTAAACGGATGTATGTATACCCTTATTATTATTGGCGTGGCGTATCGTTACTGCTTTGTTTGTATAATTGGTTTATTCTAATTAGAGTTTCGGTTGATTGATTAAGAGCGTACGTCGAAACTGTGATGTCATGAGTTTAGTATAGTCTGTTGTTGGGGTCGAGTTAATGTTAGGGAATATCCATGCTAATACACACATCAAAAGTGTCTAGGGATCAAGCATTTTTATGCGGATTTCTTGAGATTGAGATGTGGCTTTGTAATAAATTTATGATTTTATAAATTTATATGGATCCTTTTTGGTGCATTTCATAATTTGAATCAGGAACTGTGAATCAAATTCGAGTAAAAGATGAAAATCAGCTGTCAATATTTTCCCTATAAAAACATACAACGCATTGAAGACATTATTAGTGCTACTGTTTCCCTACTACTGATTAAAACCAACGTTATTATGGAGCGGCGACGTCATTTAAGCAGGGAAGAAATGCTCAGAGCCGTGGGAATGATAGAAGCTGGTTCCCGGCAACGTACTGTGGCTTTAGCTCTGAATACAAGTCAGAGTGTTATCAGTCGACTTTGGACACGTTACCGAAGCACTGGTACCGTGGCTGAGCGCCATGGAGGACGGTATCGCTGCACCACACGGAGACAAGACCGATACATTCAAATCTTAACTCGAAGAGCTCCAACAATAACCGCCATGATGTTAGCCGTGAGGCTTCATCACTCTTCAGGGAACTTAATTAGCGACCAAACAGTCAGAAACCGCTTGCATGAAGTGAACCTTCATTCCCGAAGACCGCTACGGGTACCACCTATAGCAATGCACAATCGTAGGATTCGATATCAATGGGCTCTTGAACACAGAAATTGGGCAGAAGAACAATGGCGTTTCGTGTGCTTTTCTGATGAGTCTCGTTTTGGTATGAGACCGGATACAAGACGTATACGACACTGGAGAACCCCTGGACGCCAACAGCGATTAAAATCCTGCCAGGAAGTCCATCCTTATAGTGGTGGAACCATCATGGTATGGGCGGGTATTTGGATCGGCGGAAGAACTGAGTTGATTTGGATCAGAGGCAACCTCAACGCTCAAATTTATGCTGAGACGATTGTATCAGACGTCATCGTTCCTCTACAAGTGCAAATCGGTCCCTTATTTCAGTTAATGCATGATAATGCACGACCGCACACCGCAAGAGTTGTAAGACAGACTCTCGCCGCAGCTAACATCAATGTCCTGCCCTGGCCTGCTCAGTCGCCAGACTTGAACCCGATTGAGCATGCATGGGATATGCTACAGAGAAGAGCTCTGCCGAATATGGAGGGTATCCAGTCGCAAGAAGACCTTTTTTTGTTGTTGCAACGAACATGGGCTGCCATTCCACAGCGTGATTTGGATGAACTCATTTTGAGTATGCCAAACCGATGTTCTTGTGTTGTTAGTGTTCGCGGTAGAAACACGGATTATTAATTGTTTAAGTTACCCAATAAAATTTTAAAGAAAACTGTTATTTCAGTCTTTTTTTCGAACTTTTGTGTTAGTGGTTCAAATGTCAAAAATCCCTTTATTAGGAAAATGGCAAATTTCTTTATTAATGCAAAGGTGACTTGGTTTATCGTTACTGTGACAAACGAAAACACTTTATTTGATGAATCCTTAAAGAAAATTTTAATTAATATCAATCAGGAGAAAAGTTATTGCAAAAATATATGTTGATCCCTAGACACTTTTGATGTGTGTAGGGTAAAGGCGGGATAGATGCCCCACTTTTTGAAATATCCTCCTAATTAAAAAAAAAACAATTTTATATAAATAATGTCTATGAATTTAGCTAGTTTAATCCTTTATGTTTAACTGTGATTTGTATTTTTGGCCCTACAAATTACAGATTTTGCAAATTTTTGGTTTTTGTGGAACTCCTTTTTTGGGGATAGATGCCTACCCGTATGGATAGTTGCCCCACCATGAAAATACTAAGAAGGATAGATGCCTGCGGCGCGGGATAGATACCCTTCATACTGTATAAACGAAAAACTCAACCAAACTTTTATGAGGTTTTGAGGACAATTGGTGTTTTAGCAGTAAAAAGCTACTCCTAAAACAGAAATTGTTTCCAAGAAACATGGGCCTAATAATGAAAAGCATTTCGCAGTTTTTAATTTTTTTTTCAATTGTCATCGTTAGCATATAATTCTACATAATTTGAGGTCAAATAAAATAACCATAACTGTCGGGATATTTCGTTTATCCCCATGGTATTTCTATCCATTTCGTCGAAAGCTGACTGCAATTGTTCTGTAGTCCAAGAACTTACTCGAGCTCGAACTCCTTCCTTTCTTTTGGATTTTCGTGGCATGGTTATGCTACAATCACTAAAAAGTCCAAATACAAATATATGTAAACACATAAAAAATATAACAGAACACAAAAATATGTTCAAAATATACCCTAAAACTACATACCTATGGGTATACATGGTGTATGGAGGGATAGATGCCCCTAGGGGCACCTATACCTCGAAAAATCAGGGCAACTATCCTTTTTGATAGGGATAGATGCCCAAGCATTTTTTTAAATAAATAAAAAACAAAAGAGCAACTATTTACATCTAGATGCATACTTGATGAATCAGTTTATTGACGTAATAAATAATATAACGGAATTAATGACTACTTATAAAGTTATACAACAGCAAATACTAACCTTTAAAACTTTGACGTGTTTTTAAAGTTCGCCGCGGAGATGAATGCACACACGAGCGAAACACGTCCTCACCGCACGACGGCCCGTGGCTAACTGAGGTGCGGGGTGCCTGCGGCTCTTAGTTCAACTATTATTTCTTAGTTGCGAGTTTGGGAAGTTAGGTTTTTTGAAAATGAGGCAACTATCCCACTGGGGCATCTATCCCGCCTTTACCCTATTATAAATGCGAAAGTGTCTGTCTGTCTTCACGCTTAAACCGCTGAACCGATTTAGATGGAGTACCGGGAAAGGACATAGGATAGTTTTTATCCCGATATTCCCACGGGATCGACACTTATGCGGGTGAAACCGCGGGGCGCTGCTAGTTTGTTATAAAATACAAGATCAAATTAAATTAGGTAGTGAAACTTCGTAGATGTGATAGGTAACGTATCTATGTATATCCTAAAAATAATAAAACATAAAAACAATGATTTGATGATTTTTATTTGGAGTCAACGCCCGCAGTTATCTGAACACGATAAAATAAAAAAAATAGAAAACTGATACTTCAAGTAACTGCAACGTGTGGTAATGACACAAAAAAAAACAACAAAACATTTTTATTTTTGATTTATCATGTTTAGATATCACGTCGGCGGAGTTTCACTAGCTAATTTTATTTGACCCAGTGGACACAATTAATAGTATTGCTGCTATAAGCATAACTTAATGAAAATTCTGGGTGCCTTGCCTCTAGTCTGCAATGCATGGCCGAATGAAAAGACAAGATGCACATCAAAAATCCTTATAAAAGAAATGGTTACTCCATTTTTAGGTACCTAATGTGGGCGTATCTAAATAAGTAGGTAAGAAATGGATAAAGGCACGTGTACACAAGGAATGTTTTTCAACCATCGAGAGGCGATAATGTCCATGCCAGCCAGACTCGGTAAGCGAGACAATTTTTTGTTTTTATTTGTTTAAGTAATTTCTCCCTTTGTAAACCCACCTTGAAGTCTAAAACTAGGTTTGTAGATATAACTTTGATTTGATTATCCTCTAAATCATTCTAAAGGTCATACCGACACCGCAACTGCACAGCAACAGCACGGGCGTCGCGTCGCCTCGTATTTAGGCTACGGCTAGTCGCCAGAGCGCTAACTACGTCGTCGTCCGCGAGGTGCAAGCTTGCTGTCACCGCGAACACAATTATTATATGGCATTTGTGATTTTGAACACGCCTAGGACTTGCACGTTTTCATAATGACGCTGGCGACTTGGAGTCGTCGCGCAGTAAGCACGCGGTCGGCGCGCTGTAAGCACGCGGTCCACTGGCGCTCGCTTGCATCGCGCGGGCTGCGAGTCGAGTTGTATGGTAGCGGCAAGCGCGCTGACTGCCCGCCGTTGGCTTTTTCATATTGACATTATGAAATATATTATACGACACACGATTTAATGCTCTAATTTTAATGACAAGTTAATGGCTTGGTTGGAGCGGTGCCGGTACAATATGCCATGACCTTAAATCGGTTCACAAAAAAAAACTTATTTGAATGTATCGTGGGAAAGGTTCAGTCATTATACGTTTCTCACTTATTTCACGCCTCACCGAAACCACGTCGAGAATTGATTGTCGTCTGCCAAGACATATTTTACTTCAATGAATAGAACTCTGTAATAGGGACACATTTCTTTTTTTTGCTCGAAATGTTGTGCGTGTCATTGGATTTTCTTTTTACACGCATAACATCATGCCTGAATTCTCTGAAGAGATAAGCAGAGATGTACCTGAAGTACACCCACATTTCGCAAGTTATAAGTCCCATGTAACAAGGGTTGAGCCTATTATGGATGGGGATAGTATTATTGGATGGGGAGATTTTCTTTTTGTTGTCTGTATTTGCAAAAATCCAGGTCATTCTATTTTGATCAATCAAGTAATGTTTGTTGCTAAAATTAGTAATTATATACCATACTTACTAGCTTCTGTCCGCGACTTCACCCGCGTGAAATTTCTTGTTCCCCTGACCCACCAGGTCGCACCGCATAACCTGACCGCGCTATCACTTCATTTTCGTTTGCTTTCTTTCTGTCTTTTTTTCTTTATGCTCGGCTCTTAAGAGTCATAGCGTGATGTTAAATATAGCTTTAGCTTTACCTATAGCCTTTTTCAGGAATCAGGCTATCAAATGCAAAAATATTTTTTCAAATTCGACTGGTAGTTCCAGCGATGACTCCCTACATACAAAATTATAAACAAACCAAATTTATCTTTTTATAATATTAGTAAAGATTATTTACAAGGATAAAAGGCAAACATTGATCGTATTCACGTGGTATGACGAAAATAGGTCACGATGATCTATGGTATTTACTCTGGTAATTAGCACCTCTTCGATTAAGGCCACTAAGCGCCACGTGCATCGTAATGTATGTCCTCAACTTGACTTTTGATGAAAGATGGTCTGGCGCTTCTTTCTCGAGATCTGAAAGACAATTGATCTGCCTTCAAATCAAGAGTCAACAGGCATCTTCTAGGCTCACTCGTTCCATCATAGACGTCATCTATCGCTTTCCGTCAGGCGTGATCAGGGTCAAGAGCGCACATTTAGCAATAAAAAATAAAAAAAAAGCTGTAACGTTATAATTATAATAATTTTTATTTTTTTATAAAAATATTTAAAAACGTACTTTATAAGTTTTTAATTGAATGAATAAGCAAAAACTGCGCAATATGACATAACTTTAGTGGAAAATATCCTCTGTGTTCTGTACTAGTTGAAAAACTGTATCACAGGAAACAGGACCTATGAAAGCATAAAAAGGTAATTATCTCATGTCAATGGCTTAATTGGGATAACTAACATCGAAAACGCTCTGGGAATAATTTACTATACTTTTATTGGATCCCTTTTTATTTGAGAAACTACAACTGTTCACCAACGAACTGAGTTTATTTTTCTAATAGTTGTAACTAGACAATTGTCAGTTATAAAAATCTGACAGGTCTTGTCTTCTCCGTCTGACGGTTGTTAGTATTCTTGTGGGAGTAGTAGGAGCGTAGGTATATTTTCGCGGATGAGGTTTTTTTGTAAAGAATGATGTAAATATAATAAGGCTGTTACTTATGCTTTTTATACCTAGGTGTGTTATATTATTATTCTAGACTAGCTGCTGCCCGCGACGTCGTCTGCGTGAAGGCTCTACAGCACCAAAAATACCTAAGATACCAGTGTCGCTATAGCATTATAAGTAAACAACTTTTAAAATAGCATTAAATATAAGTTTTTTTTGCAAGCGAAGCAAGTGAAGAGAGTTATATTGGAATCCTGCTGAGTTCAGTCATAAGATGTGACTGAAGGAAATAGAGAAAATAATGCAGGAATACATTCCAGGACACAAAAGAGTAAAAATACGTACAAAGGTATCATACCTTACAACATTTCCCTATAACGTACGTTGGTAGTTATGCTGCCAGGAGCCAAAATGTAAAGAGAGTCAGGACTGGTGACGCGGGAGCAAGCGACGTACAGTTGCCCGTGTGTGAAGCAACTAGTCCTGAGGTCGACACCCGCTGCCCTCAGTGTCTGCCCCTGCGACTTACTGATGGTCATCGCGAAGCAAACACTCACGGGGAACTGTACGCGCTTGAACTGGAACGGGAAGTTATGAGGTATGAGGGGAATGCGTGGTATAAATACTGCCTCGCCAACGCCACAACTCGTAAGAATTTCCGCTTCAATTTGTGTGTCTGTGGAGCGAGATGACTTTAAGGCGGGTCCCGTTACACAACTTCGGAGGAGATAGGTTCCGAAGAAGCATAATCGGGACACCGACCTTCAGCTTGATGGTATGCGCTGGAAGTCCACTTGCTGACAGGGAGTTCAGAAATTCCACGGGATAATGTGTGACGTCATCTTGCTCGACAACAGTGTTTATCGAGGTGTAGTCTACTTCATTCCCCTCAATTTCCGAGAGAATGCATTCGTTAATTGCTGCAGCCTGATCGTTTTTAAGCGTCAAAATGGCCCGCTCACACACCCAAGAATTTTGCTGGTGCGGTATACGACTGATGTCCCCGTACACACAGCGAATGAGTTCTTCTATGCTGGATACCACTCTACCGAGAGACTCTGGAAGCACCACCTGTCCACCTCTCTCTTCTGGTAGAGTGCCTTCGCCAAGACTTAGAAGGACATCGGAGAATTCTTGAGCACGTGCATTGCCGCCGAGCCGAGCTCTCATATTAAACGGTTGAATGTCGTAATTACAGACACAATTAAAAAGCCATTGTGTCTCGCGTAGATCTACGTTCCATGGGTTAATGGTCAAGCGCAGCGTACGAACTCGTGACCACAACGAAGATCATTTCAACGAAGCATTCACCTCGTCAGCCCTCAATCCCCGCGTCACCACGGAAAGCGTTTGCCGGAAATCGCCACTGAACAGAACTGTGGAACAGAATCGATGGGAATTTTAAAGTCCCGATTTCCACGGTCTTGATGCGGTGATGATTGGGGAGCTGGTAACCCATATTCGATCAGTGGATTGCCGCCGATAGAAATGACCACATCTTGAAGTGAACTGAGACAGGTGTTCAGCGCGCGTTCATCAGTTACTTCGACTTCGTCTCCAGTAGCACGCCTCAAAGCTCGTAGAAAATCTTCAGACAGATGATGGCGATACTTCTCCCACAAAGCTACCGGTTTCGCGACTCCACAAAACACCAAGATGACGGCATGCGGCTGGGACTGTCACTGACGCTCGCCTCCGCGAGGGTTTCATCCCAATTTTGGTCACTGTCGAGAAGGTCACGTGTTACCCAGGCTGCGCGGTAAGTGGGATACTCCACGCCATCAAATGTCCTCAGAAAGGCGAAAGACGTTGGGCCTCGGACAGTGTGAAGTAACAACCGCAGAAAATAGCATTCGCCATTATTCGGATGCACGGTATTTAAACCCTACCCAATGCGGTGTCCCTGAAAATTCCTGGAAAACTTTCCACAGCACCTCCTCGTCGACGTCGGTTAAATAAACCCCTTTGCTTGTCGTACGTGTAATATGAAGGCCCCTCGTCATACGTAAGGGATTTGTTTTACATCACATTTAAGTTTATAATTAGGTATACGACATGAAAATATATTAATTACCAAGCAATAATCACACAGATAAATACCGAACAAAAGTATTAACAGTCAATGTTTATTTTGTACTAACAACATGAAATTGATGAAGAAATGATCATCATCAATGAACATAACTTTTTTGTAATACTTAACACCGCATTATTTTAAATTGTCTTCCTCAACTCTGCTCAAGATTTTGAGGGTTTTGTTGGAACTTGAATTTTTCAAAACGAACTATACGATACAACTTTTATGAAGAAAATGCACATTACCATCTATGAATTTTAAGAATAACTAACTACTAACCTCGCCAACATGATAAAATTTAAATTATTAATTTCCAAAAAGTGTTAATATGTAACTTGATTTGATTTTTATGAAATCTCATAGATGGCGCTGCTTCAAATTTTTCTTTATACTACTAACATTCATTAAACTATGTTTCTCTGCCCAAGTTACTTAAATGGCGTAGTTTTTATAGTGTAAAGCTAGATAATAGCATGGCTTACTCAAAAACAACATTTAAATATGCATCGTTAGATTACACGCTGTCACAGAATGCGTAAGAAAAATAAAGATTCACAGCTCCTCCCCCGTAGGTGATAGCGTGATAATATGTAGCCTATATGTTGACCCGACCTCTTAGTAATACTCATGCAAAATTTGATGTAAATCCATGCAGCACTTTTTGAGATTAGCCCGGACATACATACAGACAATCAGACAAACAGACAAAAATTCTAAAAATTATATTTTCGGCTTCGAAATCGATTGTAGATCACGCCCCAAGTATTCTTTTAAAAAAATATTCAATGTACAGTTTTGACTTTCCTACGATTTTATTATATGTATAGATACTGTATATTTTATTATACTCTATTTACCTGAATTCGTTTGCGTACGTCATTTTTGGGTGACAACGTTGGTGCAAATCAGCGCTGTGCTGTGGGTATCCCATAGGACAGCATCATGCAAGTGGAAGCCTTCTTGTTGCAGTCAAAACGTGCAGATGCCGACTATTTTGTTACATGATTGTAAATATAGCTTTTGATCATAGTTCGAGTCAAACTACCTTTTTATATAAACATGTTTCAGTGACCCCATTTTTCTTTCTTCTAATACATAAAGGATCATTTAGTGGGCACCAGATAGTGACAGACAATTCGAGACATCGTTTACGAGCGCTCTGACTGTCTGATTCCATTAGCCAAGTTTTACAGCTTGTAGGAAAGGAGCTAACACGTTATTCCGTTTTGATTCTCACTGGCTGACTCACATCTGTGTTAACGGACAATTACAACTCTCTGACTCAGTCATAAAATCACGTCTTTGGTTGCGTCAGCTTTAGTCTTTGTCTTAAGGCGGAGGTTTCCGAAAACGGTCAAAAAGTTGGTTTTTAAAGCAGTGTATCTCTTAAACCGTAAATACTATTGACCAAAGAAAAAATTATGATATTTTCAAGTCTTACTTTAATACAGTGATGGAACTGAAATCATAAATAAATATACATTAATGCATCAAAATAATGTTCAAATACACCTCTTAGTTTTCTTTAAAAGCAGTTTATCCCTTCATTAACAATTTTAATTACAATTAAAAATATACCATTAAATGTCTAATGCCAAACTGCATTCAGTGATGGATTATTTATTATTAATAGATAATTGCTTCATATTTGCAATAAATGACCAGCGTTGTGTCATCGCGCTTCTCTTTCTTTTCTATGCAGTCCGACAGTGACCGCGCTTTAGGTCATGTAGTCGCCTTAATAAAGAATCAGAGTATATTTACTTGCACAGCAGACATTTTACAATAGATAAAAGTTCATTTGGTTTTCTATAAAAGGCATTACACTTTTGTAATATGGCAATTTAGCGTAATATAATTTTCACGATTCTACACTTGACTATTTTTTTTTTATAAATTTATGTTTCGCTGTATAAAGCTTGTTTTTGTTCCTTCGGCTAGGTTTGGTTTGCTTGTATGTTTGATCGAAAGTAATATCTGTGTTTTTCACGAAAAACTGTTTGCTATTTGTAATGTGTAAAGGGGAAAAAAATTTGGTTGACAGCTTTCCCATTGCTATATTATATTATTATTATTATATTATTATTATTATTTGCATTGTTATATTATTGCTTTTGCATTGTTATATTCATAAGGATGTGTACATTTCTGTAGTTTCTATATAGGCACATGATAATTTCAAAAATCTGATTTTACACTATGAGCATTTGAAACTTTTAATAATGCTACAAAATCATTAATGAATTAATCAATCAATATCGATAAAAATGCAGCAGGAGAGTTACAAAGAATATCCAAAATGAAATAAAATATGTGATATTATGTGTGATGACGTGTATGTGTATGTGTGTGTGTGTGTGTGAAACTAGCCATTTTCTGTTGAAAATTGCTAGTTTTGGACATATTATGTAAATCTGATCTATACAAGCTGTCCAGGCGAACTTCGTACCGCCGTCGAAATCAGTATAATAGTTATTCTGCTATTCGAGACGGAGACAAATTCGACAAATCTAAGATCATAAAAATCCCTCCAGCCGTTCTTGAGTTATAAATGGTGTAACTAACCCGATTTTGTTTTATATATATTATTATATATAGATAGATACAGCCTTTCATAAGTGAGTATTGACGTGTACTTGAATATCACTAAAGCCTTCTAAACATAACAGCAAAATGAACTTCAAGCCATCGTGACGCACATGAAATCTCCAGTTTAATGAAATAGAAATTTTCACAATCTACCTGAGGGGCAATTCTCGTAATTTTAAGAACGTTCACAGTCTGATCTCAGTCTCAATCTGTCAAAAATACCTCTAATTTCCCTACATTTTTGAAAAATTTTTGACATTGATTGTCGCTGAGATGAGATTGCGACTAGATTTGGAACATTTTTAATTACGGGAATTAGTCTTCAGGAATTTATTCAAGTGTTTGTGATTGTTTGGTTCAAAAGGTTGAGATTATGACCCATATTAAAAACCCCTTCATAAAAAAGCTAAGAGTACCCTTATTTTAGTTGAGTATTTCTTTCAAAAGGTTATTATAACGCAATTGTGATGCCCGTTTACTCACTCATCTTTGAATACCAATACTTTATTAAGCGTGGGCTTCTTATATGGTCGACCTTTTTATGCATTTGAAGCATTAGCTTGTAAGTATTTTCCTAGAAATAAGTCAGTTAGTATATAAATAGATAGGTAACGCAAAATTGCATTTATTCACTAGAATATAAGGTTACAAATTCAAAATGACTGCATATTGAGTAAGTGAGAAGAAGCACTAAAATAAACTAAGTAGATAATCGCTCCGACCTCTGCTACTCGTTCATAAAAAGATACAAAAACTTCATAAGAAATGGTCCTTCTATTACTGTCGGCATTCAAAATAGGATTCAATTGAACCTCGGCTAAATTTAATCATGAATAGTTCACTATTGTCTAACTTTGACTGAGTAAATCCATTGGCTCAGTTCCTACAGTTAAGCTTTGTGACATCGTAATGTTTCACTGACTTGTAACGAGCTGATGTATGTAAGTAAAGTAAATAGTTCATGTTTTATGTTGATTTCATGTTTGCTTAAAGAACGCAAGTTCATGTTTGATTAAAAGTACCAGCCTACAAAGGTAACACTGCAACATAAGAATTTGAATTGAAATGAAATTGCCCCATCTAATCTCCGTCTACATATATTTTTTCGTCCCATCTAAGCGTAGTGAATACTGAAAAACGTCTAATTTCTGCTTTAATAAAAGGCAACTGCTTAATATTCATATTTATTTACATAGTTTGGAGTAATAATGGATTAAAAGCAACATAAATTAAAATTTAAACATCAACTCGCCCAACACGAATTTGTAATAGGAAACGTCTAACTTATTAAGCTGCAATTTAGGCGATTGAGATTTAGCGCAAAATATATTGTAACCTAGCTGTAGGTAGTATTTTAAGCTACTCATGTCATATTAACTATCTATTAACCGTAAACCTGCTTACTGTATTACCTAGACAATTAATATTTTCTATTCTTATTTCTATGGATCAATACCCAAACGCAGCAGTTTACTCAGGATTAACAATTTTTCGGATAAATTTTGCGATAATTTTCGTTCGTGAAGCTGCCTGACTCATCACCAAGCCCGCTGCTATAATAATAATTATGACTTCTTCACATTGCAATATTTTTTTTGTTATTAATCATTCCTGGGAACCGACAGGTTATGGGGATATTGAAAGTTAAAGTCAGAATTTTTTTGTACTTCTTACTATAGCTTTGAAAATCTCTCGAGACTGGTTAAATGAAACTGTTCGCTATCAAACTATCGACCTAATTATTGAATCGCATGTTCCAAAACCTCATGGGCGAGATCGAATAATATTCAGTATTCATTTACGTGGGTACCTAAGTACCTAATATGACGTGTAAGTGAGTGTCTATACGTATGTATGTGAGTACATAGACCCGTTGTTTGGCCATTGTTGTGTTTGCGGACAAACACGGCCGGGCTTGCTTGTTTATACCTTCCCTTGGAATCGATGCCATAGATATAATTCAGTCAGGATTCAAAAGGGGACTATTCTACGGGTAATCGATTACCCGTGTTCGGATATTACCTGATTGAAGTGCTTGACTTTGATGTGGGAATTGATGGGACTGTTAGCTTAAGGGTTATTTTGTGAGGTGCAGTTCTGTCTATGTCACGCTCACATTTCACTGAAATCTACTCTAACCACATTTACTAAACAATATGTATGTAGGTAGGATTCTAGCATGGGTTTACATTTTACTCGAATGTTTTTCCACACCATTATTGTGATTGGAATTTTTTTTTATTCAAAGCTTTACTAAAGTCAAATAATAATGTTGAAGTATTTTCAATCTTAAACAATAAATAGGTTTTATATTATTTTATCGTACTGATAAATATTTTTACACAATAAATTTTCATATAAGTTTATTTTGATCTCTCGAGAAAGCTAAATGTGATAATATTGCGGTCTTTGACTTCCATTTTTCTTGGAAAACTCTTACAAAACTTAGACATTTACGAAAACATCTGAAGGGCAAACATGTTTCGTGCAAATGAGTACTGTTGTTTTATTCATGAATACAGATAAAAAACATTGGTTGAGCAAATTTGATCCTACTTCCATAATACATCACGGTCGGCAAATACGGGCGGTCAATTCCTTTCGACGGGAGTAATGATAGGAAGATAAATAACTGCAATACCTACTTTTATTTAGGTCGTGTGTATCTGTGTTCTTTGTGATCATGTATGAGGAAGTTTATATTTAAAATATAGCATATACAGTTTTTTTTATATGTACATAATCATAATAATAATTGTATAATACACTTTTATAATAACAACATAATTTTATAATTACACAAATACAAAATCAAAAATTTAGTACTTACTTGTTGTCATTGCTACAACTAGCAAACTAAAGTTATTAGATTATTAGCTTAACTTAGTCTCTTATCGGAAAACAAAACTGTGGCCATAAAAGTCTAATTCAAATACACAAAACCCAATCTCAACAAGCAACTTGAATCGAGGCCCACAGAGAGTTGCTCAATTTCGTCGCACAAAAGTATACAACGACAAATTGTCGTCAAGTATCCTTTTATGTAGTGTTACGGGACACCAGTGTAGTGGCACTCGATCAAGCCATTCCTCATTTGTCTGGCCAACATTCGATCCGTTTGGAACGTGTTTCAGTCTGAATTCCTTCACTGCTCGTTGATTGAGCATTATTGCTTTTGATATATTGCTCCAAGTGGTTTTGGAGAGGGTGTCTTTGTAAACTGGTTTATCAATTCTTATTTTTGGATAAATAAAATAATGATTTTTTTTTATTAACATAACTTTAAGTTACTTTCTTCGAATAAAATAAATGGTTTGCATTACCTACTCGTACGTTATTTCTTACATGGCTGCCTGTGCTGCTGGGGAGTTTGTTGCGCCACTTATTCCCAGCGAAAGCACTAGGAGGCGGTGAAGGGCGGGCTTTTTGGGGGACCATCTAAAGTAATTTTGACGTTCGAAAAGTGCTGATTCTTAGCCCAATTTGAATAAAATGATTTTTTTTATTTTGACATCACACAAATAGAAACGATAGATGTTAGCTTTCACAAAATTTAATCAAGTATCTTTGTTGACTACCAGTTGATGTAGACTGGGTTCATTCTAGCATAATTATCGCATTGCATTTTATCTTCACAATTTCTTCGAATAGTGATATTCTATCAAACACAGGCAAGAATATAACCCAAGTCCTAATAATTCAAAGACTTATCCACTATTAGTAGGGAGGGGGAGCATGAAAGGGACACGTATTGAAAGGGACAATTCAAATAACCACTAAAATAAAAACAATTTCAAGACAACATTATTTTTGTCGTATGGCAACCTTGACGCAAGTTCGTTCGCGGCTAACTTCATACTCCTGTCATTTCAAACATGGCGGATTTGTGCGAGTGTTGATATTGGGATTGAATAGTATTTTTTCTGTTATAATTGTGAAACGTTTTATCGAGTGCTGCGAGTTAATTATTTATGTGTGAATCACTGTTTAAGATAGGCTGGACATACACAGATACGATAACATAAGGTCAGTAAACTTTAATTTTATATTGTAGATTTTGTGGTTATGTTTTAAATTTTTGTATGATATTTATGAAAGGGACACAACAAACGGTTATGAATGGGACGTCCCCTTCATAACTGTCCCTTTCAAGACTGCTACTTTGCACTAGGTTTCTAATATTTTTTTTTACTTCTTTTTCAGATTAAAAATGCCTCCTAAAAAGAGAACGCGTGTCGATGCACACAAAATTGAAGAGGCAATTAATGAAGTATTACAAAAAGGCATTTCTGTGAGATCGGCTGCGAAGATAGTTAATGTAAGCAAATCCCATTTGCACAGATTGGTCGCAAAAGCTAAAGCTTCTGATTGTGCTTCATTTGTTTATGAACCAAACATTGGCAATAAAAAAGTTTTCATGGTAGACCAAGAATGTTCTCTGGCAGATTACTTAAAGACCTCCGCAAAAATGTGCCATGGCTTGACAACTAAACAAGTCAGAGAACTAGCATATCAGTATGCTGTTCGTTTAAATCTTACTATACCATGTTCTTGGGAAGAAAATAATTCAGCTAGTCTAGATTGGCTTAAGGGTTTCTTAAAAAGGCATGATTCGCTGAGCGTAAGAAAACCTGAGAATACTTCACTAGCAAGAACTACGAGCTTTAATAGACACAATGTTCAAAACTTTTTCGATAACTTAGAGAAATGTTACTTAAAGCATAATTTCCCTCCAAATATGATATGGAACTTAGATGAAACTGCGTGCACGACAGTCACTAATGCACCCAAGATAGTTGCCCAAGCAGGTGTTAAGAGAGTTGGTCAAATTAGCTCAACAGAACGTGGCTCGCTTGTAACTATGCTGGGTTTCGCAAGTGCTGCTGGTGGAAGTATTCCTCCTGCTTTTGTATTTCCGCGTGTTCATTATAAGGAACATATGCTTGAAAATGGTCCTACGGGTGCTTTAGGCCTCGCAAATGTGTCTGGTTGGATAACCGAAGATTGTTTTTTAAAAGCTTTAAAACATTTTGTTCACTTCGTCAAGCCTAGTGCCGAATCACCGGCTTTAATAGTCCTCGACAACCATAAGACTCATATAACTATTAATGTAGTGCTGTATGCCCGAGCAAATAACATAATGATACTAACCTTTCCACCTCACTGCAGTCACCGCCTGCAACCCCTCGATGTGACCGTATTTGGACCCTTCAAAGCTCGGTATAGAGCTAGCATGAATGACTGGATGACTTCGAACCCTGGCAAAACTGTCACAATTTATAATGTGGCTCAATTTGCTAAAGATGCTTTCTATGCTGCTTTTAATATGAATAATATAACTTCTGGTTTCAAGAACACCGGGATATGGCCAATTAATAAAAATATTTTCTCAGATGAAGATTTTTTACCTGCTTTCGTGACAGACCGACCACAGTTTCTTAAGACCCCCACTGGTTCAGCTGAAAACTCTGACGAATCTTCCTCAAATGAAGAAGAACTGCCCCATAGATCTTCTTACCTTATTGATCCTGAACTTGATTCAAATTCACGAACCGTTTCACCTTCCATTTTAAGTCAGCCACAAGCTGGGTCCTCTACTTTGAACGAACCACAACCTGGAACATCTACCTCAAATGAGTTCCAATTTGGTCCCTCTACTTCGAATGAGCCACAACCTGGGACATCTACCTCAAATGAGTTCCAATTTGGTCCCTCTACTTCGAATGAGCCACAACCTGGGACATCTACCACCAAAGAGACACGACCTGGATCTTCTATTTTGAATGAGCCACAACCTGGACCCTCTACTTTAAATCAGTCACATGCTGGATATTCCGATATTGAAGTTCCACATGTTAAAGCTTCAAATTCTGCTTACCCTCTAATAACTCCGGAAGCCGTTCGACCATTTCCTAAAGCTTTACCTCGAAAACAGACTGGGAAGCAACGTAAAGGTAAAACCACGATTATAACCGAAACCCCTGAAAAAGATAGACTGCTTTTAGAAAATATGATGGACATCTTAAAAAAGAAAACACCCAAGACTGAGAAACGAAACTTAAAACACGTGAAACAAATTTTCAAATGCAATTTAACAGATCAGGAATCAAATAAAACAAAAAGTAACGAGAAAGCTAAAAAGAAGAAAACTGATACTAAGAAAAATGCTAAAGCTAGTCAGAAGAAGAAGAAGGTTGCACGAAAAATCGCGAGCAGTAGTAGCAGCAGCGATGCGTTGTCAAATGTAGATAAAGATTCTGACTCAATAGATGATATTTCTGAAAATGAAGAAGTCACTCCAAGATTAAGAAATCGTAGCATTACAAAAGATAAAACAGGAGACGATGACCAATGTAATGTTTGTAAGAAAAAATATTCAGAAAGCAATGAAGATTGGTTTCAATGTAAAATTTGCACGAAATGGGCACACGAAACCTGTGGCATTAAAGGTGTTTTTAATTTTTTTTGCTCACTATGTCACTAAAAACTACAATGATTAGTACCTATCTAAGTTTACTTTTATAGGACTGTAAATCAAACTTTATGGAGGTTGTTGATTATAATTCTATTAAAAAAAGCAATAATTAATTTCCAAGTGTCGTCCAAGTCTAAAAAGAGATATATAAAATTGTTGATAATCTTTAATTTTATATAAATGTTTCATTTCTTGTTAATTAAATTATAAGGAGACTGATTATGTCTTTTAAGAAAAGCTATTAATAATTGTAAGTTCATTATATCTGAGAAAAACATTTTAACATTGTTGATTTTTGTTTAAGTTATGTAAAAGTGTTTAATTATATTAATATTTAAGACGAAAACGGCAAGATTTAATAATGACAATAGTTCCAGTCACTTTTAAATTTGATTTTTAACATACCTAAGTAGTTATTGTATACATATTTCCTCGAAATTAGGTACTGTCCCTTTCATAAATGACTGCGTCCCTTTCAATACAGTCCATTTATGAAAGGGACAAAATACACATTTTTTAAAGATGCGAAAATAAATAACTAAGAATTGATTAATTACAATTATTGCATTTCATTTCAATAGTTTAATAATAAACGTTTCCTATTCGACTCCAACCTGTTCCAAATGTTTTCTCAATCACTTACTAGGACCTCAAAATCAAAAATGTCCCTTTCATGCCACCCCTCCCGTAATCTGTAATCTCGAGTATTTTGGACAATCTTCTCGCCATTATAGTCACATTTAGAATTAAAATGATTCGAATTTTAATTAAAGAAAGGCTAAAACGGTGTTAGGGTTAAACGTTAAAATTTTCACGAGCATTTTATAGCTGAAGTGTAAAATGTTTGTTATGAGCAAAGACGTAGTAAATGACAACGTCAGATGGTAATTAAAAGTTGTATACACCTAAAATATATTTAGATTTTAATTTAAAATTAACTTGTTTGTCAAACAAACTAATTGCTTGTGTTTTATGTTATGATGTCTTAAGATTTCATGCATGAAATTGAAGGACAAAAAAGGTTTATTGGAATTCATGTTAGACAAAAATAAATATTAGCTAACTACTTTTAGTTTCGGGGCGTGAGAAACCTTTTTAATACTAAACTTAGTTAATTAAATAGGTACTGCCGATTTGGACCGCTGAGCTTGCAAAAGATATCTAGTTCCTAGAATGGAGCCATATATTATGTACTTAGCTTAACTAGCTAGATATTTTTAAAAGCAGACCTTTTTATTTATAATCTGTAACAAATAAAAACATAACAAGTTCCAAAAACACCGCTGGAAATTAATTAGTGCAAAGTTTATAGAAAAAGGATGAGAACGCTGAAAATTATTTTACCCCTCCACGAAGAAAAATATTAACGCAAAACTTTTAAGTGGTACACTACATATTCTAACCAAGTTACCCATAATACCCCACCGTTGAGAGGGAGATAGTTTAGGGGTAATTCAATTAGCCATTATGTGGCCCTCGGAGGGAATCGAACAAGTCTGTTGTGGCCTCTGTTCATGTGCAGAATAATTAGTTCGTATCACGCAAACAACTTGCTAGCCTGCTTCCCAAAAAATGTACGACATTTGTAAAACGGAGAAGGTTATCGTGCCTTTTGCCGTTTTAAGGAAATGTTTGCTGTTTTCATGTTTGTTTGTGTTGATAAAACGAAACCGTAATAAAATTGGATTACAATAAAAGTAAGTAGGTACATGGAAAAAAAACAAGAAGAAAGGGAGGCCTTTGCGCTGCAGTGGGATAACACTTGCTAAAAATAAAAATAAAAAAATGATGTTATAGATGATAAAAAGTTAGATTCTGTTGGAATATTAGTTGGAATTTAAACTTAAAACTTTGTCAATATAGTTTTTTCTTCTTCTATCTGTCACTCCGTTATAATATGTCCTATTAATGGTGTGCTCCTCACTTTTAATATAGGTACCATGTTAAATAATTGTCTAGTGTTTCAATTTATTTCAACAGGTTATGGGCCCAGGCCGCCTGTGTAAAGTTATTCCGTAAAAATAACGCGTGTTTAAAGTAATACGTTGACCAAGAAGACATAACATCAAAAAGCTTTTTCAGCAATTGTTAAAAATGTCAACGAACAGTTCGTTGCTATCTATTCAAAAACTTACTGGCCATGATAACTGGTCGAGTTGGAGTTTTGCCGTAAACGCATACTTACAACATGAGGAATTATGGGAGTGTGTGGAAGAGGGATCCGCAGCTGATTCAAAGAAAGATTTGAAGGGTAACACCAATTTCATATTATTGGTGGATCCAATAATCACAAACAAGATGTCAAATCGGAAAAAAGGTATGGACTAAATAAAATAAAGATGGTAAGAAATGGGGTGACTAATATACGACGAATAATAGAGAGGTATGGAAGAAAAATACATGTTGCGCCGACCCCAAATAAATTGGGATAAGGGCAGGAGACTGATGATGATGCTAAAGATGATAAAACGTTTGTCATTGATACGAAGAAAAAGGAAAAGTAAGTATTGTAAGTAAAGTGGCTGAAACGAATCTTTTATGTAATGTGCTTCAAAATTAACCCAACTAAGAGGTGCTTTAGACAATCGAACTGAACACCTTTCACTATAGGACCAACTCTGAAATCACGTCAAAGAAAAACTTGCGCTCATATACAAAAAACTAACGTAGTTACTATAATTAATTTGAGTAACTAACAAGCAGGTAACCTACACTTTTTGCCTCCTACTCAACTGAACATAACCAAATAAACCAATTAATATTATCTACATATTTACATACCCGGTTTTGAAAACATTATCCCAAAAATAACTTACACACAATATTATCTTCCAACTTCCACAAGCGTGATTACAATCCTATACTTGTACAAAACGTGACAGCGGTAATTTTGAACATGATGTATTACTTACGTCAAATAACAATTCTCAGTAAGCCCCTTTAAGGGCCTATGCACACCACGTTTTTTAAACGCGCCGTTGATGCGCGTTTGTAGCGATACAGACATCAGGCACGCAAGTCAGACGCAGCCTGTAGACCTTTGCACACCTGTATAAATTCAAATACGCGTTTGAATCGATACAGACGCGCGTGTGTAGAGATACAGACGTGCGTGTGTAGCGATACAGACGCGATGCAAACACGCGTGTGTATCGATACAAACGCGCTGGCATTTTGCGTTTTTAATCAGAACCTCGTCACCAGACACCACATTTTTTAAACGCGCCGTTGATGCGCGTTTCTAAAACGCGCGTCGACGGCGCGTTTAAAAAACGTGGTGTGCACAGGCTCTAAATGTGTAAGGATGTGATACAGATAACTCGGAATTTATCAACCCCGAGCAAATCCTTCCCACTTACTACGTATCTTTAAAGAATAGGTATCTCGAATTCTGCTCTGCCAAGGGACTGTAATTTGCCAAATTGAGACGTGTCTTCTCACGATTCAGAGAATCACTACCTGTTTTTGGGGTATTACAGCGTATGAAAATTAGCCGCATTACAAGCCCTGGGTCCATTTCGGGTATTTTTTGTTAGCAAGGGAATCGTCACACTTTTCCGCGTCTAGCTATTGGCCTTTTTGTAAATTGTAACGTTGATTTTTTTTTTTATAAAATGTTGAAGACAATTTTAATTTTCAAGCTGTCTATAAAATTACAGATTGTGTAATTGTATTATTAATCTAATAATGAACTGAGCTTCTCTTAGAAGTTCTATGGGAAATGTAACAGCTGATGAACTAGACATTTTCTTTCATGGGTAGATATCTCATCGAAAAGGGGCTTGTGGGTAAGTAATGACAGCTGCACGGGTTGATTGATCGCTACGTTTGCCGCGGATGGTCCGTAGATGACTGACCATCTTTAAATACCAAGACCCCTCCGTGCCTCGAAAAGTACGTTAAGCCGTTGGTCCCGGCTGTCATTCGTGGATCTTTGATAGTGGTTATGGGTCGTCAGAAGCCCGAAGGTCTGACACCCAGTCTTACCAAGGGGTTTCATATTACGCAGTTACTGGGTTCTGGAGGTCAGATAGGCAGTCGCTCCATGTAAAGTACTGGCACTCGGCTGCATCCGGTTAGACTGGAAGCCGAGCACAACAAAAATGGGAAAAGGGTAGGCAGATGATGATCTCATCAAATGACTACCAGCCGTTTGTTCTATTTCATCAATGACGTTTATTTTTACGAGAGCAGTGGTGGCCCAGTGGTAAAAGCCGTGACTTACGAGTTGTAGGTCGTAAGTTCGAACCTAGACAGGCACTTTATTTTGTGTAAATTATTTCATCACCACTGCTCTCAAAACTGTGAACGAAAACATCGTGAGGAAACCGGCATGTCCTAGTACCAAAAATTCGAAGACCAACCCGCACTGGGCCCGCGTGGTGGATTACGGCCCACTCTTTCTCACAGAGAGGAGGCCTCTGTCCTAGCAGTGGGAACATTATAGGCTGATTATGAATGTATGTATGTTTATTTTTATGTGTCGAATATAAAAACTAATATTAACTCTATATTATTATTATGGAACTGGAACTATTGCGACGAATAGTGTTTTATTTAAATTTTACTGTCGGATGCGTTGCTCCTTTTATTGTTTCCTGCCCGTAACTGTCGCCTGGTGTGAAATTTCGAGCTTACGTATTCTCTTATTACGTTTCCCAAATGTTTTATAATATGAAACTGCAGGACATATTAAAGTGTAACAATATTAGAATGTCCTAGAATTTGAAATATATTTGACACTATATTGATAATATGACTAAAGTAGGTACCTACTGTTCCATTATTTCTGAAAATAAAGTTTTGTTTAAGTTTTATTTTTAATATCACAAAGTGTAGGTCATGTCAGAGTAACCTAATTAAATTCCATAAGGTCGTTCTTCTATCCATTCGTTGCTTACTTTTACTTTTACTAAAATATTAAAACACAGAGCTAAAGTTACAACATAGAACAAAAAACGCTCCGCGTACTGTTACCACGTGCTTTTAATTCCGAGGACAAACGAAGCGTAAAATTGTTAGTTTGCGTCCGTGTCACGTAAAAAAATTCAGCGAAATATCCAAGTTCTATCAACAGACAATGCTTTGTGAGAGTTAAGGTTACATCAGATTAGTGGGCTCCATTCAGGTACAGTCAACAAAAGAGTATACAGGATCGTCGGATATACTTGAAGTTTAGTTTAGTTCTTGAAGTGTAGTATGGATGTTCTCGAATAAAATTTAATTTTATTAATAGAAAACAAACAGTTCTTTTATGAAATTAAATTTCAGTCGACAACATCCATCGGTTTCTTACTAAACTTCAACTATATCGGACGATCCTGCATACTTATCTCTTTTATTGACTGTACCTTCATTCACAATACGCGTACGATGTCAAGATGATAACTGGTTGTCAAAGCCAAACAAACAATTGTGTAGCATGTAGAGTTGAAAATTACAGTAGAAGGAATTTGAATTTTTACGAACGCTGCGGGAGTGTTGTCGTCTCAAGCAAATTGAAAAAGGCAACTGAAAAGCTTTTTGTGAAGGTCCTAGGCAATAAGCTTGCGACCTGTCTTTACTTTCGTGAACGCGTCGCCTCGTTTGTAGTTAGTTTCTTTTGTCGGTGCGGTGTTGGAGCGGGGTACACGTGGAAGTATGATGCCAAAAAAATTAGTATTTATCATTGCATAAACTTTATTAGAAATAATAATAGTAATAAAACCAGCCTATTTTAATCCCACTCCACGGCAAAGTTATTTTCCCGTTCAGAGAATTATCAAATGTCCCCAATAATCCGGGTACCTACAGAAAACAATAATATATAAAAAAGTCTGAAACTGCGCATTAAAAAAATTATACTCTCACAGACCATAAAGACGTTTTAACAATCGGCACAGTACCTACTCCAGAATGCATACTTTTCATTCTAATAAAAAAAATCATTTTATACGTCTTCAATTACTCCTAACTTTCGTTTTATCTCTAGAGATGACCTCCGATCTCAATGGATCCGATGTTAATTGCTTGTCAAAAGCAATGCCCCTAGAGTTATTTGTAGGTGCGTGCTTGACGGCTGATACTAATAAAATCAGAAGGTTTTACAAGTTTTGTGTGAAAAATATTTATTTCCATTTCTGTTCATGAGTTCATGGCTTTTGAAATATAATTTTTAATACGATTTTTTTTTCTGTACGACATGCTTTTAAAACCTTTAAAATTTTGTAGGTTTTATATTATCAGATGTAAAATCTCATTCCTTTTATGGCATCATTGGTCATAAAGTACTTTGGAAGGAACTAACAAGTTAAACTTCATCTACATATCTTTCAATACATTCAAGTATGACTACAAATAAGGCGGGAACCCAAAATTAAATTAGAACATACCGCGCATAAATCTCTGTAAACACATTAAGAACATCCTCCTCCATTCATCCTTACGTCAGGGTTTTTTTCAGTCCACTCAAAAAGGATCGAGGGGATACAAGAAATTGCGAAGCGCAAAAAGTATAAAATTAATAATAAAAGTATGTATTCTATGCTATAGTGAATGAAAGGAAAATTATGCGAATTATTAAAAAGCACTATACGTTACAGGCAGTTTAGTTCAATTAAAATGATCTCCTTTATTTCGTTTACAAGTTGTTTATATTTTAAATATTTTGTAAAAAAAAAACATTTAAAAATATAAAATATCAGCTGGATCCTGATCCAGCTGATATTTTATATTTTTAAATGTTTTTTCTAGAGCCCTGGCTCTAGAGAGAGGAACCTCCTCACTATGCATGCCGTGTCCAGGAGTAGTTGCTTTCTGAATCAAGCCCTTGACCCACCCGCGCAATGAGTTTTCTATGGTGCTGGTCGAGGCACGGCTATTCGTAATCATAATCAGCCTATAATGTTTCCACTGCTGGGACACAGCTGCCTCCGCTCTGTGAGAGGAAGTGGGCCATAATTCACCAAGCTGGCTCAGTGCGGGTTAGTGGATTAAGCCAGGATTAAGCACCGCTATGAGGCCAGGTAAATTATTAAAATGTAATTTTAATTATTAATACCAAGAAAATAATTCAGCTGATGAATGCGTCAAATGAGTGGCTTAGCCCAAAAGATGGATAGATGTATGCATATAAATTCGATTGTTTTAAGGTAAATTAATTATTGTTACCAAAGGCCAAACATTATTTAGACATCAAAACAAGCAAGAAAATGCTGCTTATATACATTCTCATCTGGTACATTTTAAATATTAATAAGCCAAATCAGTCATAAAAAATGTTTGTGACACATGCGACCTTGCTCTCAATAAAAGTCACCAGATCACTCAACTAAGGTCTTTCATACTTCAAATATGTCTAGCTCAGTCCTTTTTGAGATAGCCCTTTTTGTAGTAAAATAAATAAATCTACTAGTCTGGTTCTACTGATAAATCTCATGAAATGCATAACATAACGCCTGTAGGCCCAAAGAGTTAGGCAGAGGTCATAAACATTTCGTCAGGTATGTTTAAGTCCCATGTAACGGGAGGCGCGACTTTCACCATCAAGGGCGCGAATCCAGACTCCGGGCTACTACTGAGAAATTCCAGATTGAAAAACCCAATAACACTTTGCCCGACCCGGCAATCGAACCCAGGATCTCATGCTCAGCAGCAGCACTTGCGACTACTAGACCAAAGAGGTCGTCTTCTCATAACTCAAGACTAATTAATGATAAATGATTTTATTTCTGTAAGGGCTGATTTTTGATTTATTCCTCTTTCGTCCCGAAGTTTTGTCCCACATTCCAAAAAATCCTGGTTAGTGCCAAACAATATGCTTCCTTCGTCCCAAAATATAATTTTTATTATTTATTCCTGATTCGTCCTCTTTTATATTCCATATTTTTTTTGTATGTGCCAAATCGAAGAATTGTCATAATCAAATTGTGCTTCCGATAAAATTATCTGGCCTTGGAAAAATCATCAGCATTTTAAAAACTAGATGAGGTCGGCGTTTCCTATCTGACTACTCTGAGAAGGAAGTATAAAGTATAGTCTGATATGTTAGCAGTAGTTGTGAGATAGTATAAAGTTCAATATACGAAGTAATCACAACATTTACATAGCAATCTACCCTAGAGACTAGACGCTCTTTGATTGCGATTCTTTTGCAAACTACAATCACTCGTGAGCATTCTGCCGTGAAATGCAGTGCCAATTACGGAGATGCACTTATTTTAACGAGGACTGCACTTGTAGAACGCTTTTTAGCAAAGGAATGGACGTTACAGATTTGAAAAGCACTCTAATTATAGTGTCATTTGAGGAAACTATGCTCTTATGAGGAACTTTGTAAAAAGTTTTATATTTGTGTTCCTGCGTTATCTTTAGGTGCAGCGCAGACGACAGACTATCCGTGACGCACTTTTTATTGAAAGTACCAATAAAATGGAAACTGTAGATAAAATATAACAGGATATACCTGGAATAGTTGAAATAAATATAGGATGATGGCGCGTTCTAATTTTCGGCTACTATACTAAAAGCTTACTTAGTATCAAAGAGACATTTTGTGCGCCACATATTCGATCGCACAAAAAGTGTGTCGTCTGCACCTTACGGTAAATTTTACTTTTATGCGGTAATGTTAAAGCAAAATGTATTTTTAAGCTAAGTTTCCATAGATGTAATTGTATTATTTATTAACTCAATGTTCTTTATTTTAACATTATTTCGTTGCATTTATAAAGAAGTAATTACAAAAAAAGGGGTCCTACTCGTAATAATATTACTTTTCCAAACTTTGTACAAATATAGTAAAATAGTAACAAACAATGTTTTTCCGTTTATCTGTTTGTATGTTCCGGATTGGTGCAAAAATGGCTGAACGGGTTTGGATGAAATTTTCCACACAGATAGTTTATAACCTGGATTAACACGAAGAGTACTTTATTTCCGGTAGTAATTTCCGACCGCCACCCGGGCGAAACCGCAAGCAAAAGTCAATAATATAAGAATTGACTTTGAGTCGTATTCGCAATATGTTGAATGCCTCACTTGTATTCGAATGCATGATTTCATTTTAGTTCCAGATGCAGTTCCTCAAGAGTGAACAAATTGCTGAAAGTTGTCAAGGACGTAGGGAAAGCTAGCCTTTTTGAATATTCAAACTATCGGCGAGACGTCAAAGACGCTTGGCAATATTGAATTCTGCCTCAACATGCAACGGGCTTCAATAAGTCGAGATTGGTGGCCCCGTGGAAACGCGGGGCCGTTACCCCTCAGCCACCAATCTCGACTTACTTACGAGAAGGAAGGCCGTGTAGGTCGTGGGTTCAGACCCAGGTAGGCGCTTCATCATTTCAGCCGAAAGACGTCCACTGCAGCTGGATACAAGCCTACCCCAAGCTCCTAAACTTCGACCGGTTCTGTGCTTCCCGCATCCAGCGGGTTCCTGCGGTCTTTACAAGGTTGTCGGTCCACCTTGTGGGACGCCTTCCAACACTACGTCTTCCGAAACGGGGTCGCCACTCCAGAACCTTTCAGCCCCAGGCGGGCAGGCGCTTTTCTTTGTGTAAAAAATTTCATCACCACATCTCTCAAAACGGCAATGGAAAACATCGTGAGGAAACCGGTATGTCCTAGAACAAAAACATCGAAAACATGTGATATCTACCAACTCGCACAGGACCCTCGTGGTAGATGAAAACTCTGACCTGAGGTCTGTATCCCAGCAGTGGGAACATTATAGGCTTTATACTATGCAACGGGCTTCGATAAGTCGTTTTAAATCTTCAAGCATATTTTACCCTTTTTTATACGAGAATAGTAAACAGTCATAAAAATGAACTACCGTCACTTAGGAAGTTCTCAAAGAGAGTTTAACAGTTAAATAAAAATTGTCATTACCCTTACTTTTGCTCTGGTAATGAGGGTTCCAATTGAATTTACTTCGTATTTCAATTTATTTGCTAACATAACTTTGCTTTTGCCAATTATGTTTTAAGGTCACTTTTTAAAAGAACAGACCAATACGGTTTAGTAGGACCGAGGGAAGTTGCAAATTCAATTTGGTACCTAATCAGGCAAAATAAATACGTATTTAGAATAATTAAATAAATTATTTCATTTTAAATGGGACGACACTTTTGTCGTCCAGTGTGTGATCTTTCCATCAGAGTTTAACTTAATTGATTCCACGTTCATCTACTCAGCATTAAAGTGAACGGCTAATGCAAGCATGGATAGTCTTAACAATAAATAATAAGCTTGCACTGGGCCCACGTGTTAAACCCCTGTTACACTACACTATATTTAGGGCCCGATATTCAGGTGATGTGTTTTTTTAATTGGGACTCTCCCTCCCTTTCTCTTATTACACCGTCCTAATTTAGGGGGAAAGGGTCCCCGAATATCAGGTAGTGTAATAAGGCCTTTAGATAATAGCTCACTCCCTCTCGAAGAGAGGTGTCCCAGCAGTGGGAACATTATAGGCTGATTATGTAAGGTGATTGGTATATTTCAACAAATTGGGTATTTCAATGTAAATTATTAAATTACTTCCCAAGAAATCGAAATCAAAGCTTTTTTTCTCTAAATTAGAAAAGTTTTAATAGGTTATCATCATCAGCTGGTAATTAAAAACTTATTTCTACCTAGAACAGACTGAAATGAACAATATTGACGCCCGCCTGGTTTGCGACCACCCTCCCACCGACGTCCGGCGTCAAGCAGCCTTCTGTGTTTCTTCGATGCGTGGGAGTTCCAGTGCTTTAGGCATCTTCTGGGCACGCTCATTCCTTCACAGACCTCATTCATCGCTTTCCATCAGGCGTGATCGAGGTCAAGAGCGGGCCCAATAAGCAATAAAAAAAATTGATTTACAAAAACAAATGTTATGTCCTAGTACCAAAAATTTGAAGACATGTGACATTTACTAACTCGCACTGGACCCACGTAGTGGATTACGGGCGACTCTCATAGAGAAGAGGCCTGTGTCCAAACAGCAGGAACATTATAGGCTGATTAGAGGTTTACAAAACTCGTCAAATTATTGACTTTACCTCATTATTTCAGTTCGTTGCATATGAACTCATTACCGCCATTCTTGCTGAATTATTAACTTTCTCATTAACTCTAGAGCTAAGTTAGATCGCTTGAAGTTAGTTAGCTATTACAGTGGGGTTAGGTTCTAGCCTATAAACTTTCAAGCTCGAGTTTGAGCTGTAGCGGTAAGTTATTGTTCTATATGTTATCGGTATCATATTAAATATTGTTTTTTTTTTTACTGTTTTCATATCGAGAATGTTTAGAATGTAAAACTTTAAATACTTTTCAGATCTATAATTATGGATATTTGTCAAGAATGAACAAAAATACTCACCTGATCATAAGGTGAGAAACAGTGAGGCGAATCACATCAGCCCAGCCTAGACAAGACACTACATGAGGGTCACGACTGCTCTGACAAGAGTGCTATGAAGAAGAAGAAGAACTATAAGGCAAAATTTACACCGGTCCTAGTTCGTAGTTCTAGCTACAAAACACGTGTTTTCTGAACGGTTTTATTTTTTGAATTATTTAACGTTGTCCTAAAAATATCCTGAATTTCAATTTCACTTGACTTTTCCACGCGATCGATAGGTACAGACGCCAGCACATCAAGCTACCCGAAACTGTCAAATTTTCCCAATCAACTTTGAACCTTATGCTTTAGCGATAAAGTTGAAAATCTATTATAGAAATTTGACAGATTGTAGTAGCTTGATGTGCTGGCGTCTGTACATGAAAGATATAAATTGTTAACACAATCAGATACATTGCCATCACCATCTCTACTTTAAATAATGTAAACTTACGCTATAGAGATTTTCCTTGTCCCGTTACATACTTTAATTGACATTGACTTTGTCACAGTTTTTGTGACAATTGTGTATTCCAACGCTCCGCAGTAAAGGGCGTGCGGGATCGAAATAAAAAGACTATAAAAACAAGTTAAAATCGCTTTTGAATCGAATTTTCATCAATATGACGTTAGGCACAAGCGAACACAACTGGGTATAGTATTACTGTTATTGAGAGCCATTTAAAATGTTTTTGGGTATTCGTTCTCAAAAAGCCGTAGATACTTTTCATTTGCTGAAAAAATTCGGTTAAATTGATGTGGGAATCAATGATGATTGAGATTCTTTTGATTTGTGCAACGACTGTTGACTGTTGTGAGTGTTATGTGCCCACGAATTGCGAAAAAGGTCAATAAGAATTAATTAGCGATTTTTTGTATGTTACTTAGGCCACCGGCGAAGCTGGTTTTAATTTTAATTTATTTCCTAAACAAGCCGATGGAATTTCCCATCGAAAAAAATTTGAAACTTCATATCAGCACCATGTACAACCTTTCATCCCCTATTTAATCCGCATTTGGGAATTAATTTTTAAAAAATCTTTCCTTTTTTTTTGAGGGTCTCATCAGAAAATCATCAAATGACTCCTCCCGCTCTGGGTGGAGCGGAAGGAAGTGTCAGACTCTTACTGACTAAAGCCCACCCGTGTTTGTATTGTAGTAGCTTGATGTGCTGGCGTCTGTACAAACTTCCATGCTCTATATAATCCCCATTATTTTGGGGATTAATCACATAATTGATTTTCAAAAATCTTTCCTTAGTGCTCATATATCTTCGTTACAATTTAATATTTTGTTAAGAAGATCAATGACCTTATTTTATTATTCACTACAAAATATGCTAAGCCATTTATTATATTCAACTACGTGCTAAGATATTAATCAAATATTTCATACTGAAACAATCTATGCAAAGAATTTAGATAAAACTTTCAGTCAACTATATACTTAGAATTACAAACACGTATTGATCCATGTATTGGTCCAAATTATTACCAGATTAAGTTTCTAATCTAGGTTGACCGAAAATATTAATAAAGTCGATATATAATGTATCTGTCACGAATTAATCCTTATACGGGACCGTCCCAGAGGTGAGTATTGGCTAAGTCCCTTTTATAAATTGCACCCTTATTGCCTAGAAGGGTTTTTAGATCCCCTTTAGGTCTTAAATTTTGTCCCCTTTAATCGTGTTTCGACAGTGAGGTTTGTAAAATCGCTAGATTAGCATTATTATCTACATTATCTGAGGGCCTGGACAAGTGGCAATGGCTTTCAAAGCGTTTCGTATTTCTACAACGACTATGAATCAACATCATTAGCTTTTCAGTTAGCTTTTCAATAGCTTATGTAATATTTGAATTTTATACCATCGTTATCGCTGATAGAATGTTACTTTGTCTAAGCCCTAAGCGACTTACAGAATGGCACAAAGTAGGTAGACAATCTGACGTAAGGCCTAAAAAGGATTTTTTTTTTATAAATTCGGTATTAGGTAGAACTTTTTATTAATAACAAACCTTAGCACTGATTTTATATAAAAAAATTACCTATTGGAGTACAGACACCTTTTTGTCTGATGTTTAGTCAAGAGTTCTAGCTGAAGCTGCGAACTTAACACGGACGCGCAGAGTACCCAAACGTAACATAAGTTAGAAAGATTTTAAAATTGATAATACTATGTACGTCATATGTTTCTCATTTAATATTAACTTAGTTTAAGGACGTTATTCATAAAATATTCTATTATTATAATTATTATATTCTATAAAAGTGGATTTCCTTAAAAAAAAAACTAACATTAAATATCGTTGTTTTTAAAGGAAAAACCAGTGCGTATGTTTTTCTAAATGGCATTTCAACGATATTGCTGAAAGAAAATCGTAATTTTAAGTTTACAAGGCGATAAACTTTTACGAAAATGTGTACCTTAACAGTTCTGGTCGATTTAATTTTCACTTGGTCGATTTGTTTTATAAAACTCCAGCTTTTATAGAAACAGATACATTCGTAAATGGATTTCTAACATTATTTGTATCAATCATACATTTTATAGGCCTATATCCGCATTAAGTGCCCTGTGCACGAGTTAAACGATTATTTGTTCGGAAACCACAGAGATTGTTCCGGTTTTTATTCACGACCGAGCCAATAAAGTGGGCATGGGGAAATCCGTTCAGTCATTTAGGATCGCCGGTGCTTAGCTTCGAATATGCAAATGACTGGTAGGTATTCTGGCGCTGGTGTGTCATAATCTGGGGTAATCTCTTTATTGATTTCTATTTATTATTGGATCATGATAATCTACGCACATAAAGCTAAAAAAAATCGCGTCTATCCAGATTTTGAAATATCGTTGAATTTACGCACTGATCGCTCAAATGGTATATTGTGTCTTTTTCTCATTATGTCTTTAAATTGGTCGAAGTAGATACATATTAAGTAGATAACCTATCCCATATACCGTCTCTAAGGAGTGCCAAAGTGACCTATTTCTCTCGGATGACCCTCATAAATTGCTTGGCCGATACGGCACAGATAATATCTAACGTGCACTAATGAGTTTGGCATCTTAAGTCACGTCGGGGCTCCGATCCAGATTATTCATTCGAAAAATAATTAATTTAGTTTCTATCAGGTTTTTCATCGTTTTAATACTTAAGTATATGATCCATCAAAATTTAAGAGATTTATTTAATAGACTTTACATATAATAAGATGCTATAAAAATATCGGCCACGGCTTCAATGGGAGACAGTATTTTGTATATAGATTACAGTAGTGAAGAAATTTTGTGCCCCGGAATAGTTAAATTAATTTGAGAAAATAAAGTAATTAAATAAACATTATTAACTCTATTCTGCATAACGTGGTTCACAAACTCACACACAGTCACATTTTGCGAAATGAAATGACGGTGCGGCAATAGCTAATTACTATGGGACGGTTTCATGCAACTAAATCAATTCAAATTTATACGGACATTTTTTTTGTATGAAAAAATTTATCACATAAGATAAATAATGTATCTTTACTATTGTAATCTATAATACAGAATACTGTCTCCCATTGAAGCCGTGGCAGATATTTTTATAGCACCTTATAATTATATAGGGTATATGCATAAACTGTACCTAACCATGAATCCAGCACAAGATTCTAGAGCCTAGAAATGATCAATCGGTTATAAAAAAAAATCCGCGGTTACATAGAAAAATGCAATATTTATGCGGTCAAAATGTATGGAACAGCAGTTTTTTTTTAATACCCGACGAAAAATTTCATCGGCGGGGTTCAGAATCATGTACGAAATCCATGGTTACATGCGCGCCAATTTCCCTACCACACTGAATACAAATCGTAGATATAAATAATTGATCTATGAATTTAACCTAATGCTTTAGCAAGTAGAATAGAATAGAATACTCTTTATTTTGTACACAATATAAGTTACAGACATAAATATAGAAACTTTACAATGGTAAATAAATAAATAGTAAGTTGAAAATCCATTAAAGGACAAATTTTAGTAGCTTGATGTGCTTGGCGTCTGTACTACCGAGCATTGATTCGTGGACATATTATTTTCCAAAAATAATATAAGTTATGTTAACTCAAGTGGAAAAATATGAAACAAAACATCAAAATTGCTGTTAGCTCGGTTGAATTGGCAAGAAATTGCTTTGACGAGTAAAGAAAGATATCGTTAAAATGACAACGATATTATTAATGAAAAAGCTTGAAAATTAAGCGAAACAGGAGCTCAGCAATTATGTCAATGACTATTAGATTAAATGATTTTCATTTGATCAGAATGAAAGTTGAAAATGTAATTTAATTTTATCGTATCCCAGGGTTGAGAATAGAAGGGTTTGTTAAAGATACTAACTAGATTGGATAGGTACCGGGTTGGAGAACCGCAAAATAAAAGATGAGTTAAAACAATAATCTTAATTATTCGGTAAGTCAGTTATGACTGCCTCATTGGTTCAGTGGTCGCAAACGCTACTGCTGAGCTTAAGGTTGTGCGTTCGATTCCCGGGTTGGGCAAGATGTTATTGGTTCTATCTGGAACTTGTAGCAGCCCGGGTCTGGATTAGTGCCCGGTTAAAGGCTCATTGGGACTTAAACATAACTGGCGAAAATGTGGGTGTACTATATGGGTAGTTATATCTCTGCTTAGCCCTTTGGAGAATACAGGCGTGATGTTGTGTTATGATAAATATAAAAATTAAGAAAATCGCGTCGCGAAAAAAAAAACAGCTGTTCCCTACATTTTGACGAGATGTGCGAACACAAATGTAGGGAACAGCCAATTTTTTCGCGACCAATTTCGTTCATTTTTTTGTATATCGCAGAAAAGGCGATAACAAGTTTAGTATGTGGTACAACAAATTATGTGATTTCCATACTGTACAAGTTATCAAATATTCACATATATCAATAAGGTAGGTATTTCTTATAATATTACCTACACAAACAACGAGGATTTAGTGAGCCAAGTTTGTCTTGTCTTTCGAAACGAGAGTCCGATAGATTAGTAGTGATCAAGTAAATTTGGAAGTAGTACTATAAAAGCTTGACCTATCACTAAAACCGTAGCTTTTAGATCCGACCCCATACACATATACAGTCTGGCAGGGAAATCGACGTGCAACCAGTAACCATGAAATCAGCAGGAAACAGGGTGCGCATGGATGTCCCTGCCAGCCTGCGGGCTAATTGAGTAACACACTATCAGTAGCAATGGGTTTCATTTTGACAGTTCAACAACATTCATTGCGTTATTTACGTTGTGGAGCCGACATATTTTTCGAACATATGAAGCAATGGATTAGCAATATACTTCAAAATGATTCAGATTGACATTGATAGTGTGTTACGCAATTAGGGTGCTCTATAAACTCACGACTTCATCCCTTACGGGTAGACGGAAACTATAGAATGCTACGATCCTTACATACTCCTTTCGCCTCGTTTAAGTTCATACATCTCATCATAAGACCAATAATTGAAATAATTATTTTAATTTTTAATAATTTTGATTTTAACTTTTGATTTGATTAATATCGATTATGATTTTGTTTTTTACTTAATGTTTTGTTCTTTGTTTCTAATTAATTTTTCTATCCTCACTACGAGTAAAAAATCTTGTTAAAACGTATATTTAAGAAGCAATTTTTTATGCAAGTGCTGTGTACGCCTGTAAGTGACTGATAACTCAATGCATAAATGTTATTTATTATTATGTTAATGTTTCTAGTGAATAGGTCGTTGGTGTACCTTTCAAATAAAAATAAAATATTGTTCGCTTCTTCTTTAGACAATTAAAACATATCTTCGCCTGCCAATTCAAGTCGGCATAACGTCACTATAGAGCTTGAAAAAATAACCTGTCTACATATTACCTGTTTTTCATTTCCGAAAAGAAATATCCTGTATCACCGGATGTTTGGCTTAGCTTTTCCAATTTCCTTTGGAATAGGCGTTGGAAGTTTCAAATTTTTCGCGGCACACTGCTAAACTCCTATATCCGAAAATTGGAAGCTACGTTGAATCGGATTGAGGCATACAAAAATAAATCTTCTGTTAAAAAAAAACTGTTGAAAATCGTTTTTCCAAGCGAAAAATAAACGCGTTTTATTTAGTTAGTGGATAAGACAGAAATTAAAACATAAAAATAACTAGCAGAGGATCCAGGGGGGTGTTGGCAGTTCAGGGAATATCGTTATTGTTGGAGTTGAGGTATGAAAAACAAAAGAGAAATCAATTTGATGTAGTCGTAGGAAGACTACTATATTAAATTCACCAACGTGCAATTTATTCATGCAATAAAAATATGATGAGCCAAAGTCATTTATCTCTTTGACAGCCAAATCCCTATTTAATATCAATATCAGACGTGGCAACTAAAATAATAATAAAAGATAAACACAGACTGCAAATCCAAAAGGTTGTAAATAAATACTAAAAGAAGTATAGTAATGCCTTTTATAACTGTCTTACAAACGCTGCAATATATTAGAATGGAAAGAAATAGCCCGCCGCCCGTGGCTTCACGTAATGCTCTATAAAATCTAACGATTCTCTGATAATATAGAAACAGTAAGTTTAATATAAGCTGATAGCTTTCCAGTGAGAAGTATGAATACTGTTTTATGAAGCTGTAATGGACGATAAAGCTCTTTTTTATAGACACTGATATTGTTTCAGCTTATTGGAGTTATTTATAAACACAATCCTGATCAATATAACCTTTTTACAGATTAAATTGAAATAATTGTTTAATTAAAAAAATAAGCCTGTCGGATGGGAAATAAGCGTCATCTACCGAGATGGTCAAACTAAAACTTGATTACATTACTAGCTGCGCCCCACTGTTTCACCCACATAAGTCTCGATCTCGCGGAAACTTCAGGATAAAAAGTATCTTTCCTAGTTCATCCTTCCTTAGTGCTAAATTTGATCCAAATCAGTACATCCGTTTTAGCGTGAAAGCGTAACAAACAAACATCCTCACATAGTAATCCACAAAATCAAATCTTTTCTCTTTAAAATATTAGTTTCGATTAATTAAAAAAAAATATGTTAAGTAATACAAAATAATAAAAAACATAAGGAATCTTTTGGTCTAGCCTACCGTATTATCGTGAGAGAACAATTATGCCAGTAGGTACACCGCAGCACTTCGTTGTAAATTGTCACTTAGACTGCATTATCAAGGATTACGTGTGTGAGACATTAGGTAATTGATGAATCTTAGGACATGTTCAGACGTACGGGACGTGTCGTGTCGGCACTGGGTCGGGCAATGTCGTTACAGGACAGGTACATGAATACATCGTAATGACGTGACGTACCTTGCTCTTGAACGTACATAGATGGATAGATAATTATGTCTTCATTGTATAGATTTTATTAATTAGTTTCTACTTTCAAGTGAACATGATTTGGATAAACTCAATACCAGTGTTTCTTGGCTGAAGATTTTTTTGGTGAAAAGCTTCAACACGGGAAAGTAATTGTTTGCATCTGAACGATTATTAGTTTATTTATTTAAACTTTTCGCAAACATAAAATGTTGTTATGGGATTTGAAAGCTTCTTCAATGAACTGTAATTTTATGTATAAGGGTTTTTGGCGTTTATTATACTTAGAATTTACATAGGTTGCGATATGAGAATAAAATTGTGATGGTGGACCGAATACCATCTTTTCTTGTGTGTTGAACTTTTGACCCGTAGAACGAAGGAATCGAACGTTTTCGAGAGTTCTTCAGCGACGACCAATCAGCGCTCCCGGTGCGCCGCTCTCGCTCCATTCTCTTCCGCCGAGCCTCCGTTTAATCGTTTTAATTGATAATGGATGATTATTGTGGATCCATCTTCTGCTTCTCCTCTTGTGGTAACAAAGGACATATTTTTGAGAATGCCCTTCGCACCGTCCCGGTCGCCGTTTTGATGTCAGCGATTCGTGACAGGCCATCTTTTCCAGGAAAAGTGTGAAGGATTCTTCCCAAGCGCCGCTTGAGAGGCGGAAGATTATCCTCCTTGATGAGTACAAGAGTATTAGGTACCAATTCTTCCTTACTTGTCTTCCACTTCATTCCGGTCTGAAGCTCCGCTATGTACTCCTTTGACCATCTCTGCCAGAACTGCTGGCGTATCTGTTCCACGCGGTCGCAACGGGACAGGCAGTATGAAGCTCTAGTCGTCAGGTTTGGGCTGGCGTGTACGCTGAGCGGTTGGCCAATCAGAAACAGAGAAGGGCTGGGGGGAAGAAGGTCAGTTGGGTCTGTGGACAGTGGGTACATGGATCGAGAGTTTAAGACGGCCTGGATTTGAGTTAGTATCATGCTTAACTCGTCGTACATTAAGTTCGTGTTGCCAAACATGACGGATGTGATAGGTATTTGCAAGACTTTACTCCTGATGTCCACAACCCCCAAAATGCGGTGTATATGGTGGTATAAAATTAAATTTTATATTATCAATAGCTAAAATCTCCATAATATTATCACGATTGTTCTTTGAAATTGTGTAAGTTCATTCATTGCCCCAACAAAATTCTTACCATTGTCTGAAATGTATTTCAGCAGGTTTATCCCGTCGAGACACAAACCGTTTTAGAGCTAATATGTAAGCATCAGTTGTTAAATTAGTAACTAATTCCAAGTGAATTGCACGCGTTGAGAAACAAATATAGCACTTCTCCAGTTTAGCGCCCCTCCCTTTACGGTTCAAAATAAACATGGGTCCTGCATTAGTCTACACCGCACCTCATAAACGGATAACTCGGTTCTAGCCTTTCTACAGGTAATTGAACTGAAACGGTTTTACCCTTAATACGTGTGCATGTCACACATGTATGAACAATATTTCTAGCCAGATTGCGGCCTCTGAGAGGCCGCCAATGTTCTCGTATACTAGCTAACAGTGATTGAGGATCTGCTTGAAGCTGGCGCTTATGCTCATATTGAAATAACAAACTTGTAACAGTATGTTTACTACACAACATGGCTGCCTTTTATTGTATAAAAAAATAAAAAAAATATCTAACCTACCCCCAACTCTAATAGGTAATGTTATTATTATCAAAAAATATATTATCAAGACCAGAAATATTACATGTAGCCTTTAAGGTTACATTACCTTTTGATGAAATGTCAAGATCAGGAAACGATTGGTTTTGTGAAATTTGAGTCAATTAAAGATTTATTTAGTCTACTTGAAGCAGGCCGTTTTTACGATGTACTACCTTTTATCTACGAACGCTATTAATGAAACGTAACATGTAACAAACACACGCTTAATCATTGACTCGTAAGTCAATGAAGAAAATCTCTTAAACGGAAACGTATTCTAATTAATTTGATGTACTAACAGTGTATTAGTTAATTTAACATCTGGCAACTCGTTAAAATTACATTTATGACAACTATGATCATAACTAAAATTACACAGCTGTTCGTGCGAAAGGTCGTGCTACCAAATATCAGCTGTGCGCAGGGCATCCAGCAATTCAAAACCTTAAATTCGAGAATATTTAAGATAATGTTAAGCGGTTGAATGAGTGAAGCTTATAATTTAAAAGAATGTATAGATAAAAAATGTTGATGTAAGTTGTAACATTTTCAAAATCCCTGAACATTGCATGCCATGTTTCATCATAGCTAAATGTATGTGCCACACCACAGAACAGATAAAGAGTGCCACACCATTGTATACTATGTTTTATGCAAATAAATTATTTATTATGTTTATGTTATAGAAAATACAAAACCGGTACGTGCAACCACTGAAGATAAAACGCAGTACATTATGTATATTCTTTGCTAAAACCACATTGCGTGAAAATTTTATCGATAGTTGAAATCACACACCTGTGAACCATCGTTTAATATTCTTGCCAAAATCTGCAAACGAATTTTCAACTGGTTGGCTACCATAAGTAAAAGTCCAATATCCCGTGGAGAGTCATACGATGCTCGTCGCATTTGGGCAGGATTTCCTTTGAGTACGCTCGAGTTACCCGCATATTCGTGGCTCGGTAGTTCCGTGGCTCGGTCAAAGTGAATACTGCCATTGTTGTCAATTACATCGGTTAGTTGACACGTGTGGTGCAGACATTGCCTTTTCATAAAGGTTTATTTTTTTAAGGGTTTGTTGGACGGTAAAAAATGCACCTTCAATTCGACTAGGTAAAAAAATAACAAGTTTTGGGCTCATTAGTCTTGGGATCATGAGTTCCGAAGATTACCCCTACATACAAACTTACAAACAAACAAATTTTACCTCTTTATAATGTTATTATTAATTATTGTAAATTATAATTACCTACCTATAGTATAGAAGTATAATTTTCGGTCTCTTGGGATTATTTTATTCTTAGTCTGCTCTTTTTATTAACTTTTTAATGTATGCAAACTTTATACCAGAAAGCGGAAACAATTTTCAAATTAAATAAAAGTTATAGGCTTCACCATTTAGTCCTTTTTGAAGGAAAATGGCATGCATAATTAGCGTATGATTTCACAATCAAAAATCATTTTCATAACCCTTTTGTGTTCCATTAATTCGACGAGCAAAGAGTCGGCCCAATGTTTCCAATTTCAATTTACTTTTAGCAGCCTTAATAGATTTAAAATTCGGTCAAAGTGAAATGCAAACTATTGATCCCAGAATCGTTGTTTGTCGGATACATATCTTTATTGTTTAGGTAATTTGCTTTGACAAAATTGCTTATCACAATTGATACGTGGATTTAGCAGATATGTGCTATTCGTATTGAACAACTGTAAATTTCAGCAATCCGTATAAGCGGACCAAGCTCACAGTGTTCAAATAATTTGTGTGTGACGTATAATGTGAATTCAAGGAAAGCTATTTTAACTAAGTGGCTGTTTCACCATCGTTACTTGCAAGTTGAATTGGCCTTAACAAAAAAGTCAGGGAGATTAATTGTTTAGCAAATTAACTTCCAACTTACATAACATAGCATAATCAGGCCATAATGTTCCCACTGCTGGGACACAGGCCTCCTCTCTGTGAAAGGGAGTGGGCCGTCATCCATCACGCGGACCAAGTGCGGGTTGGTAGATGTCACATGACTTCGAATTTTTGGTTCTAGGACATGCCGGTTTCCTCACGATGTTTTCCTTCACCGTTTTTGAGAGCATTGGTGATGAATTAATTTACACAAAGTAAAGCCCCTATCTGGGCTCGAACCTACGATCTACAACTCGTAAGTCGCGGCTGTTACCACTGGGCCACCACTGCTCTGAAATTGCTATAGCGCGGCATATTAACTAACAAAGAGAGCTAATTTGCTTAACGATTTAATTTTCCTTACTGTACCTACATATACGTTAACATCCACGACCGACATGCACCCTAATTGAATTGAATCATTTTGAAGGGCATTGCTAATCCATTGCTTCATATGTTCGAAAGATTTGTCAGCTCAACAACGTAAATATCGCAATGAATGTTGTTGAACTGTCAAAATGAAACCCATTCCTACTGTTAATGTGTTACGCAATTACCCCGCAGATGACGACCCATTTTAATATCGATAAGGAACCCCGCAAATTGGAATCCATTCGTAACCCGGCAGTAAAAAAATGTAACACGCGTATTTGCGTATGAAAATGAAATCACACAGATTGATATTATGACTGAAATAACAGGGTGTATGAAGACTCATCAAAAACTGTTTGAATAATGTAGGTATATAGGTATGTGTGCCAAAGCTGAATCATCAGGCGTAAAATGTATTTAAATATATGCAGTCACAACGCAGAGATTATGCGCTTTTGAATATTTATTAGGTATATATTTATTTTTTATAAGTTAGTGCAGAAAAGATCTCATTTCTAAATGGCCGAGTTATTTCGGAGTTAAATAAAATGAATGGACTCGCAATTAATACTTGATAAAGTTTTAAAGAGATTTGGAAAGTTTGGTGTAAAGTTCAAATCTTTGCTTTGAGAGTATCGCTATTAGTTTAATGGCTAACGGTCTATTAAAATTGAAATAACTTAATTACTGTACGAATTCTTAGTAAAAGATCGTTTGCTTGTGCTCTTAAGGCCAATTCTCGTAATTTAAAACGTTCAAAATCTAGTCGCAGTCTCATCTCGGCGACAAGCAAATGTCAAAAACTTGTCAAAATGTATAGCAATTACAAGTATTTTAGACAGTAGTAGACTGTGAACGCTCTAAAAATTACGATAATTGTCGCTCTGTTGTTTTTTTACAAATAATACACCCTGTTCCTCATACCTCTATAGAAAAGGGAGGATCCTCCGACCAGACGGGTGTTGCGTCTGGCGGCCAACTGCCCGATGATTCATGTCGGGCCGTTGTATCTATGCTAGTTGCGCGGTAAACTCTGCTTGCGAGATGCAGGATTTCGTGACGTCAGTATAACGCGTTGTTCGCATATGGCGTTGTAGATACCGCTACATCCTAATAAAACGAAAAGAGCACGAATGAAAAGGAAGACAGCAAAAAGATATGATGATGATATGAGATGGTAGCTTTCAGATACCAGAGTGATAAAAGGAGCCACGTCTTATTACCCGGCGTTTCTTCTCAGGGATCAGTCAGCTAGGAAATGGTGGCGGCATCTAGTTTTAAAATATTTACCAACAAAATGTTGACATGTAAAAGTGTCTTAAAAGATCCACTTACATAAATAAACATTTAATGTCATTACTTTCTTAATACTGCAAACATAACTAACATCACTAATCATTTAACTGGTTGCTAATTTATTTGATTAATTTATTATTTTTTATCAATTTTACATTCTGTGACTACTTTAACTCACACATTGACTTATTACTTGTTAAAATTTTAGGAAAGTGGTATAGTTTTACAATGTTTGTAAATATGTGAACACCATCTATATCACAAAATTAATCAATCTGTCATTGCTTCGTTTTTCATTATTTTCATCTGTTGTAAGTATAGTCATTTTATTCTAGGTTAGGTTTGGATTAATAACATTAATTGCATCGTCTTCACATATAATGATAAATAATTAAAGTTATAAATAAAGTTTAAACATAATATTGTAAAACATTTAAAACGAGTAACGATGGAGTTTTTGCCCATTGTTCTCTGTACAAAACTACCATTAGGAAGGGGCAACTAGAAACAATTCTACTTGATTTTAAGTGTTGACGTTCAAAAGTACATTTTATACAGTACAGACGCCAGCACATCAAGCTACCCGAAACTGTCAAATTTTCCCAATCAACTTTGAACCTTATGCTTTAGTGATATAGTTGCAAATCTATTAAATAAATTTGACAGATTGTAGTAGCTTGATGTGCTGACGTCTTTACAACAGTTTACAGTTTTATTTTGCACAGTATCTTTTTTTTTATACCCCTATTTCCCCTATTTAAAACAAATGATTTGATTTTGACTTTTGGTAACCAACACGAAGTGAAGAAACCTTACACTACCTAAATAGAATAGGCCAAATCCTACTATCCTAATATTATAAATGTGAAAGTTTGTGAAGATTTGGATGTTTGTTACTCAATCACGCAAAAACAACAAAACGGATTTGAATGGATTTGGCACACATATAGATTATAACTGGGATTTACACAAAGAACACTTTTTATCCCGATATTATTTATTTATTTATTTAATACTTTAAGCACATAAATGTACAGAGACGGACTTAATGCCATAGGCATTTTCTACCAGTCAACCTTTGGGTGACGCAGAGACAAACAGTGGTAGGTGCAATCATGAACATTGTGGAATAAATATTTTAAATATAAAGATACGCGTAAACTTTTTAAAACTATGAATATAATATATAACTAATTACATATACTTAAATATAAGCATAAATAAATATACATAAATACACGAATATACACGACACGATATTCCCACGGGATCGACACTTACGCGGGTGAAACCGTGGGGCGCTGCTAGTAGGAATTAGAAAAACTAAGCCAAGAGTACCGGCACGGCATGAAGATGAAAAGAAAAGAAGAAAGGCTTCACTCATTAAATAGACGATAGATGTTCAGACGTACAACATGCCTATCTAAATATTAGACATACAATAAAACGACTAGCTTTTATCCACCGAAGTCGAGATCACGTCCCAGTCTAACCAAATGCTTACTAAAGAATTATGGAAGCCTAAGCCAGTTGGCATAACTTCGGCCTTCTAACCACATATATTTATACTACCTACACAGATATTTACCCACGAACGGATCCCTCTCTAAAAATAACCATCTGTTAATCCTGTAGAGGAAACTGTACTAACGTCTTGGTACAAAATCCTCCTAAGTTATCTTAACCTTGACCACAATGGCTGAATGCGTTCCTCATACAAAACCTCTAATCGCAAGGGAGAATTCTTTACGGGAAATAATTTCGTAATTATCTTTTAATTCTTTACAAGTTTTCGCCATTATACTTTTACGTAATTTAGTATCGATGGTGTGAAAGTTCGTTGAAAGCAACATAAGATTTATAGGAAACCTTTAATGAAGAAATGTATTTTCGGGTTTCTAAGATACTTAAACGCAAAGTTTTTTGATAAAAAATACATGACTATTTTCAAAATATATAAGTTTGTAGTATTTAGGTATTGTGTTTACACTTTTATTCTGAATCAGTTTAAATCAAAAATCATAAAAAATACTGATATCCAATTCAACCCTTCGGATTCACAAACTTTCAAATTAGAACAACTGATACTAATATATTTTCTGGGGTAAAATTCAATTTGTTGATAGGCGTAACATTCATTGGAATTGAAACTTGAACCGTGAAGATTGAACTTTATTAATTACATTACGGAGGGGAGGACTTAGTTTGAAAGTGGGGCCTAGTCCTAGACTGGGATAACTTAAGAAGAGAGGAAATAAACGTCGCCACGACGTGCTTAATTTAGACTATAGATATAAATGAAGGGAACTTTAATCTAGCGTTGAGTCAATTGAATGCGATGTCATGGGAAAAAACTAACCAGGCAGTGCCAACATATAAACAAAGTGCCTCTTTAATGTATTTTGTCTAAGTTTTTTTTTTTATATTCTCTACAGCCTCACCGTAGACAATATTAAAAATAAAACGTCTGTGTCCGTTTCTGAATACATGCATAGTTTAGCGTATCTATTGGTGAGAAAGTGTTATAATTTTGTTTACATGTACCTATTAAAAAGGAGCTACCTCTGCTAACAAACTGCTTTGCAGTTTGGCATCTTGTAAAAAATGTATTTATGTGAATAAACACTTTTTCATTATTTCAATAAAATTGAATACTGACACAATACTCAAAACGGTATCTACCACATTCAAAACATCAGTTTTACCTTAGAGTGTTTTCAAACGTTTAATACTGAAGGTAATGCTCAAAAAAGAAGACAATAATTAGATACAATATAAAGCATTTACCTACACATTTCATTAGAAATAAGCATCACTTTTGCACGTATTTTTTTTTTTGTCTGATACGTGTACAAAAACAAATTTAAAAAAAATATTACATAATTGACACGTGAAAACTGTTAGGCAAACTTCATGTAGTAGGTACCCACCTACTAACGTTATCTATAGTATTTCCCCGTTTCCCTAACACACTTCCTCCTGTCAACTGAAAATTTACTTGCTTACCTCAAGTTACCTCTAAGGTATTAAAACAAAGTTAAGGTGTTCAAAACGTCTTGACACAAACTCATGCGAGCGAATCTCGAAACCGTGCCACTATTGCATAATGTATAAAACCGCTACCACAAAATCTATTTGCCAATGCAAAAAAGAATAAACGTAACATTTTTCGTTTACGTTTTGTATCTCCTTTATAAATGCTTGGTGGTTTATTTGAAACGTATGAAGCGAGACCCTTGACCTTTCTTTGTTTCGCATTCCAAGTTCCCTTTGAAAAAATGTTTTTCAGTTTTTAAACATCTGCTCTGGCGTTAATTTTCACTCTTGTTTTTCACTCGCAAACACCTTTGAACTAGGTAAATCTTGACGGTGAAGCTGTTTTATTTTTGAAACACCTAGATAAAAGTATTGCATAGATATCCAACCAGATGGAAATTGGTTAGTATTGTCATGATTATGACATTTGGTAAATACCTATAAATGATTGCTGGATGATGTTATGGGTTAACTTTCGTAACGTTTAGGAATAGCTTCTCAAATTGGAATGTCGGCGTTAATTGCACCATTATGTGTGTGAAACACAGACAAGAAGTTTTTCTAGACATGTGGGCGGTACCTACATTTTGAAGTGAAGGTAGAAACAATCAAGGAAAGAAACAGTCTAATAATTATGTAGATTTTCTGTGATAGTTTTAGGGCTATATTGTAAATTTCATTTTATTATTATTACTTGGCACCATATTCGGCGCAAAAAGAATTTTCAAAATATAATATAATTATGATCACAGTGCAGCACAACGCACACATCACAATTTTTTTGTTAGATTTATAAAAATAATAATTATTTTGTAATAAATGTCTATTGTAAAGAGCCCAAAACACAGGTTCTCAAACCTTTAGAAAAATGCAACGAATTAGGTAATGTTGGTAAATTGAAAAACACAACTGTTACATAGCATGACAACTGATGTGACAGATATTACGTTTAGCTAGAAAAGGAAAACGCCTTATAGCCTTAAAATATAACATAATAATAATATATAATATATATACGAGTATATGATTATAACTTATAGTCTTTTTTATTTTATTTGAAATGACTTGCTCTTGACTCTAGTCTAGGTCAAAGGTGACAGAGACAAAGTCGACGGAGCGAGCTTATCCAGAAGAAGCCTGTCAAGACGATAATTTTATTTGATAAGCTTGTGATAAACATTATGTATATTAACATTTTAAGTCAAAGTACATGTGAAATGCTCATATTATTATAACAAAATATTATTAATAGTCGGAGTCAGTTATTGACTTTTATTTAAAATTATGTTTCGAGTTCATCAAATGGTTTTGTTGAAAGAGGAGAACTTATATTTCAAGCAACTAAGGGTGATGGTGTTTGCCACTCAGAAGTTGATGCTCATAATTTTGAGAAATGGATCACCACATTATTAAAAAAACTGTAAAATAAAAGTGATGTATATTGCACCCTATCATGGTAGAAAAAAGTGCCAACAACCGCATCAAGAAACGCTGATTCGATATCGTCTGATATTCGATATTCGTTAAAAGCAAAAAAGAAACGCTTTTGAAGAAGCAGGATTAAAAGAAAAATACAAATACCTAATACAAAAAGTAGTATTGAACTCGTAGTATTGCGGGTGCCACCATACCACTGTAAGCTTAATCCAATTTTGTTAATATTATGGTCAAGTAAAAGGGTTTGTTGCTGAGAAAAATAAAACTTTTTAAATGGAAGGCTTTGAACATCATTTTACCAAAAGCTTAAGCTGATGTGACTGCAGAGAATTAAAAAAAAAATGCGAGGGTAATAAAAGAACAGAAAATGTTTAAATTAGACAAAATAATTTATGATATTATATACTGAACGTTTTATAATTTACTTTAGTATAAGATGTATTTTACAATCTAACATAATAATATATATACGAGTATACTTTAAAAGTTTTTTATCGATTATATATCGATACCGATCACGTCTGCGGAGTTTCGCTAGCTAATTTAAATTGACCCTGTATATTATTAAGTATCAATTATGGACTTCGCTTCCTCGGTACCGCTTCCTCGTCAGCGTTGGGACTGGTGCCTTATCTAACTTGATGTTGAAGAAAAGCCGGCAATTTTTGTCGGTGCCCGGCGCGGGCGTCGTAAATACAAACGCATGAGAAAATAAAGCTGCAACAAAGCAACATAAGTATAATTAATAGAGGTAGATAATAATTAATGTGAACACAATTGCGTATCTCAGTTTAATTGGATCACAGAAGATGGATTATTTTAATATTACTGTAATATGTCGTGTGGACTTAAATGAAGATTGATGATGAAAGCTAAAATAAAAATGTTGTAATTCATTTTCGCTGACAAATCGTGATCAATGCTTTTTGTGCACTGATGCTCGAGTTTGCGTTTTTGCGCAACCCGCAATAAAGTTATCTGCAAAGTATCGTAGTCACCTTCACCCTTCACGTTCTCGTGTCACAAAGGCTGAAAAGCCGCAATAGCTTTTTAAAGTGTGTTCTTCCACGCACTGGCGAACGGTATATGAGGAAAGGCTAACGCTGTGGCGAAATAGGGCTCTTCATTCCCCATTCGTTCCTCCTGGAAATCTCCCACCTGGACATGAGTTGCCTTGGGTTACCTGGAAATCTTTAAATAGACTCCAGACTCAGATAGGCCGAAGCAAAGAAAACTTGCTCAGGTGGAGATTAACCTTGGAGTGTAAATGTGGTGCTGTCCCACAAAAAATGGGACACTTTATATCGTGTCCAGCGTGTCCTGTCGTCTGCACGCTGCAGGAGTTTATGGACGCTACTGAAGATGCCAAGCTCGTAGCCAAATTCTGGGCGGACTGTAAACAAATTGCCATCGACACATTACGAAGAAGACCTTAATCCTTGCAGGCTTGCAGGGTCAGTTAAGTATAAAGGCAGTTGGTTGTTCATATCAAAGACATTGTTGTTGTTTTACACACGTACGCTGAGCTATAAACCACTAATTGGAAATTATAATTGGGACGTTAATGAAATAGTTACACATATTTAAGTTTGTTGACCATCGTCATCTGCCTAGCCTTTTCCCAACTACGTTGGGGTCGGCATCCTGTCTAACCAGATGCAACTGAATATCATTATTTTACATGGACCGACTGCCTATCTGACCTCCACAACCCAGTTACTGGGTAATACAATACCCCTTGGTAAGACTGGTTGTCAGAGTTTCGGGCTACTGACGATTCTTAACGACAGTCAAAGATCCACGAATGACAGCCGGGAACAACGGCTTAACGTTCTTTCCGAGACACGGAGAGGTCTTGGTATGTGAAGATGGTCACCCATCCACGACCCAACCGCGGCAAGCATAGCTTAACCTGATCGATCGACCCGTGCCCCTGTTATTACTTAGCCACAAGCCCCTCAAGTTTGTTGGCCATTAACTGCAAAGCTATTCTGGTCACCCTTAATATAATGCTCCATTAATTTTAATTGACATCTGGCGTTAGTCTATTTCCCGACTATGAACAGGCTGTAAGCATAGCGTGTCTCGTGGGTGTCGTAACTTATCTCTTAGAGAGTCAATTAAGTGATTGGAGAACAACGTTCCTTTATATCATTCCTTTAGATCTTTGAGTCGCACGATTCATGATTCGCCTAAAAAGGTTTTATACAAATTGAAATCAGGGCAATATCTCAATTTTGTATCGTAAATAGACTTTATATTTGAAGCAAAAAACTTAGCCTACATTTTTCTGAATCCGGATTTTTTATATCAATTTCAGATATTTTTTTGTTCAAAGGCAAAGTTGTTGAACACAAACCAATGTTTACAATTGGTTAAATATCGATTGAGTGCCACAATTGAATAGGCATAAAAAATAGATACTTTTTTAAGTTCTTTAACAGTCGGTTGGCTGTTCTAACTACTAAAGTTGGGAGGCTTTGATTAATTGCTCGCTCTCACAAAGATACGCTTCTGTGTTAAAAGTTCCATCGTGATTTAAATTGTAATTATCTTTGATTGGTTCCAGCTACCAGCTTCGAACCGATTGTGATTCACAGACAACTTTGTGTTCGTTACAAAGACCCAATTTTATAATAAAATGGGTAACCCTTTTCAATTGCAGAATTGCGGATAAAACACGGATAGACTGGAAGCCGACCCTAACATGGTTGGGAAAAGGCTAGGCAGATGATGATGACGATTTGCGGATAAAACACGGAGTGCTATAGAGAATTGACATTATTTAGAAGACACGAGGCCTTAGCATGAACATAAACGTAACGTAACTGTTGGGAATCGAACCCAACACCCAATACATTGCGCGTGCAGGCCGCGCGCAATGTGTCGTGTTGGGTTCGATTCCCAAAATAACAGTTTTTAGTCGAAATTTCATCTATCCTATAGCATTTTGGTTATTTGGCAATTTTTTTTTTACGACAACCACAATAAATTATGAAATAATAAAGTCTTGAAACTAAGCAGTAAGAGAATATTATGCGCGAAACGAGTCATCATCATCTGCCTACAGTACCAGTACCAGTATTTTACATGAAGCGACTGCCTATATGACCTCCACAACCGCTGGGCAGTTTCGGGTAGCTTGATGTGCTGACATCAAGCTACCCGAAACTGTCAAGTTTTCTCAATCAACTTTGAACCTTATGGTTTAGCGATAAAGTTGAAACAGATTGTAGTAGCTTGATGTGTTGGCGTCTGTACCAGCCTCATGCAGGTTCTACCCGCGATGGAATCAATGTAGTCCGCCTATCTCGTCGTATGACGACATAGGTAAAGGTAAAGTTACTAAAGTTACAAAGGCGGACTTAATACCTTAGCACGATACCCACTAAAAGATAGGTGCATACATGCAATCAGTAATTGTATGGTTCTATTCAAAGGACACAAGCACCAAAAATCTCTATAAAGCGATGAATCAACGTACAATAAGAGGACTGTAGACCACCACAGTAGCTATCCGAATAGATACTATTACTATGTCTGTACACCGCACCGCATGGGAGTTCCATTCAACTCGATTCCCATTATCTGGGCCGTATCTAGGTCTCTACAGATTTATTCAATTATTATTGCTGTTATGGACGAGAACATCATAGTTTCAAGAGAATGCATACAGAAAATTTAAAGGCATTTTAAGTTTTAGTACTTTGGGCGTAATGCCAAATTGATGTGCAGTACATATGCACTGGGTTTTGGAATTTTATGTAATTTGTATAGTTCAGCCTTCAGCAGTAAAAAGGACTAGTAGGTACGTACAATAGAATCAAAATCGAAAGTTGAACTTGGCCACTGGGGTATGGGTCATCATCATCATCATCATTTCAACCGAAAGACGTCCACTGCTGGACATAGGCCGCCCACATGCACCGCCACTTGGACCTGTTCTGTGCTTTCCGCATCTAGCGGATTCCTGCGGCCTTTACAAGGTTATCAGTCCAACTTATGGGAGGCCTTCTAACGCTACGTCTATGCTACGGTGTAGGAACGTAAGCTCAAATAGGACTTACGCTGAAGGCCGAAATCGAGATAAAACTTGGACTGAAATTGCTAAAACACGGAAGGAAATCTGCAGCCTGCGACTTCGAATCAATACTTGCTCCTTTCCTATACCTATACGTTAAACTTTAATGGGTAAAGCATTTCTCCTGTAGCAGGGCAATTGTAGATTATTATTTTTTACCGTAATTTAAATCCATTCTTTGATTGCATCACGAGGCTATTCGGAATCGTGGCAACTCCAAAGTAGGTACTATTTGGATTAACATTGACTTTGGCCCAACCTTTAAATGTTATCTTAGGACCAAAACAACGATGGGAATACAGGTGGTATTCCCCGAAGGGAAAGGCAGAAGGGCACCTTTAGTACACCCACATATCGCCAGTTATGTTTAAGTCTCATGTAATCAGGGCGAGCCCATTGCCATCAACCGGGCGCAAACCAAACTGTAGGCGGCTACTGAGAAATTCCAAACCGCAATAAAACATTGACCTATCCGGGAATTGAAACTAGGACCTCATACTCAGAAGTAGCGCTAACCAGATAATTATGGTTATACACAGGACCATATCATGGTTTATACACAGGACCATATCCTGTTTTCACGTACGTTTGAACCAATCCTGAAGCGTGACCGGACTTTCAATGTGTTCCGTGTGAAATCTATCAACAGAATGACTCTTTAGGGACACGATATATTTCATCTGTTCGTGTGAGAGTATGAACAAGGGAAAATTCTACGGAAGAGAAATTGTATGCAGCTTTTACAGTTGTTTATGTTGGAAACTGTACTAATTTTAAAAATGACAACGTTTATTAAAACGACTTGATGGAAGGTTAATTTGGCACATAGAGATACCATGTCAACACAACGAGAATTGATTACCACGCTTGCTCAAGACAGGGTCGGTGATTTCAGACTTGCATTCACTACAAGTCCGTTGCCTCACGATGTTTTTCTTCACCGATATCAGGACTGTCCAAGGTAAATTCCACGTAATATATACTGGAAATATTCTCCTAAGATGGGAGAAACTACTTGTATAATATTGATAGGTACCTAAAAGTTTTCGACTATGGCGGAAATAAGGTGACCTTTCCTTTAAAACAGATCTGAATATTCTTGTTATTTCAAAACTTTTCTCTTTGGCGAAGCCTTGGGCAAAACTAGTTTACAAACGACAACAACCAAATACTTGAACCAAGAGTAGTTACTAATTGCTTTATTGATTAGGATGTAAAAGCCTTGGGAATATTCACACCTGCTATTCAATTTCCTTTTCCTAAACAGATTATTTTGATAAGTACTACTCTTTAAGAAGCTTCCAGTGAGTTGAGTAAGATATTTATTTTTATACGAGTTTTCGGAGTAGTATAATTGTGGAGTACCTACTCGCCACCGGCGCGCGTGTATGTCCAGCAGACAGTGCTGGCCTTTTCTGGAAACATAATTATCATCGTGTTTTTCGGGATGCTTGAAGAAGCCTCCGCGTGTAGCTCAGTTTGTTCCGCCAGTTACTCAACTGAACCGAGCGCTCGGCGCATTCTGGAAAGTCACACCCAACACTTTATTGGACTGGCCAATACTTCCCTTGCGGTGGTAGGGCTAACGCCCGCCTGGTTTGCGACCACCCACCAGAGTCCGGCGTCAAACCAGCCTGCTGTGTTTCGTCGATGCGTGGGAGTTCCAAGGTCTTAGGCATCTTCTGGGCAAGCTCGTTTCATCATAGACCTCATCCATTGCTTGCCATCAGGAGTGATCGAGATCAAGAGCGGGCCCATTCAGCAACAAAAAAAAAATCGTAGGTAAAATGAGCTGTCAATAGTAGCAATCTCTAGCATTATGGTGGAAAGACAACTCACTTCAAGTTCACTTCACCTAAGTTTTCACGGTGACATTTTTACAGAGTAGACGTATAAACGTAAACGAAGAAGAATGCAACGAGGTGCCGTTCTGTAGTCTCTGCCTTTAAGAAGAAGACGTGAGTTTATGTATATTTAAATGTAAAGAAAAAGTGTGCAGTTTAAAATAGGGGTGTGCACCCCTATTTTAAATTAAACAAATATCAACTTGATTTCAGAGTGACTAGCACTATTGACTAAGTTATAAAAATGTTTGAAGTTGTAGCGTAAACTGAACTTTATTGTGTAGGAATTAAAGTTATTTTTCCATTAATTTTTATTTGTTTACATTTTTGGCAAATAAATCGCGAATACACAGTATGTATGTTATGGAGAGTTCTTGACGAGTGCTATGCTAGGTAGGTATTCTTTGTTTATTTGTTCGGGAAAACAAACAATAAACACATTATGAATTACAAAAAGATAGGATACAGAAATGTGAAATCAACCACGTTCTCCACAGATACACAATGAGACAATTTGGTTTTAAGACTAGCGCGAGCGTTGTAAACAATAAAAAAGAGGAATATGAATAGTAAAGTATCAACAAAACATAAAGCTGTTCATAGTGCCGCATAAATGGAACAACAGAGTATTCGTTAGTTTACAGAAATGCTACAAAGTTTAGCGCCTATCGATCTTCGTTTGTTTGTCACCAGTATTTAAATCTAAGTCATCATCATCATCTGCCTAGCCTTTTCCCAACTATGTTGTATATTTAAATCTAAGTATGAGCTGATAATTCACAAACACCAGGAAGAAATACATGTCATGTAAAATAGTTGTTAAGGACTGAAATAGGTAATAATTCCTACTCATTTTCCTGAATGCTTAAGTAGCTAAAATTAAAAAAAAAATATATGAAAAGCTACCTCTATTGGATTTCACAAAATCCTGTTGACATACCTAGTGATGTAGTAGGTTCCAAACAGTGAGTTTGAAAAGCTTCCTAGCACGTTTGTTAAAGCTTCTTCCTCCCTCTAATAGATGGCAGCACACAGCGATATGAATCATGCAGCCATGGCGCCATCAAGCGCCAATCACAAGCACTGCATAGACTGCGGAAAATTAATTCGGTGGAAACGAAAACCAGAGGCTCCGACATTTGGGTGAAAAGCGTAGTTTGATAGTTACTGCTAAAATGTACAAGATGTCGCTGTAATAATTAGAACTGAACCCCATAATTTGCCTGAAAAGATTATTGAATCCTTACAATCTACACTGTCAATAATTACTATAATGAAACACCATTGTTTTTTTACGGAAAATAACTACCTAATTGAAATAATATTGCATAGAACGCAGCAACGATAATGGAATAAAAATGTTTTTAATTTTATAACGTGATCAGCACAGGTTCCTTTTAAAGTCTCTTATGATATATACGTCCTGATGACTTGTATGGGAAGTACAGACGGCAGCACATCAAGCTACCTGGAACTGTCAAATTTTCCCAATCAACTTTGAACCTTGTGCTTAACCAATAAATTTGCAAATCCATTAAAGAAATTTGACAGATTGTAGTAGCTTGATATGCTGGCGTCTGTACCATGCTTCTTCTTATTACCTATATAATAATTTAGTTTACAGTGACTGTTGAGATAATTTATAACCTTGAAAACACTTGGCACAAAAAAAAACAGGATTCAGGAACTTTACGTGTGTATCTTTCCTTTTTTCGGGTTCCGTTCGTCCGAATGAAAAAAACGGAAGCCTCATGTGACCACAAGACGTACGTCTGTCTGTCCGTCTGTCAGAGTCAATTTGCTCCGAATCTCCTGGACCGATTAAGTTGTGTGGTACAAATACCTATGTATTTCTTTAGCTTAAACACGGACGTGCAACATATCTAAATAAATGAATTTTGAATATGCAGGTGGGCAAACGGTAATGTGTGACAGAATATCAAATGAAAGGACTTGATGTGATGTGGTCTTAATAATATTGTATTCTTTAATGATACTTACTTAATTTTGAAAAAACACAGGCAATATAGATATACTTACAGATAACAGGAAAACCTATAAGAAGTCAATCTTTAAATAGTTCTATTCGAACTCGCACATACGTTGGAAGTTCTACTCGCACTTGTTCGTTTTTTTTTTAAAGACACAATATTATTATCTTGTTTGTCCAGCGCCTGTAAATACCCGACTAGTTTAACTTTAAGGTCGATTTTAAATTGATAAAATCAACCTTAAAGTTATACTAGTTAACTAAAACTTCGTTTCTGGCCTATAAAGGGTTAAAAGTAGAAAAGGGTAACTCTTTCCTATTACAAAGCTTTCCCAGAAAGGGTTTAACGAGTTTGAAACTTTTGTCCGCCAAGATGAAACTCGCAAAGTTCCTCGTACCGCAAAACTTTGGGAAGCAGCTACATTTACTTTCGAACCATTAAGTCATTTACGTGTCTGTACAGATTTATATGAGAAAATAATATTATTATGCTGTTGATGTTTTGTCATCCCGATGTCCATATATGTAAGGTATAATAAGTACCTACATATATAAAAAATTGTTTTGTTTTACGGCAATCTATTTTCAACGTGACTACTCTTGAGACTGACCCCATATTGTAGTCTTTAAATAAACTACTGGAAAGCAAAAACCGTTAATAATAATAAGTCATTCAATTCAGCCTATCGCAGTCAACTGCTGGACATAGACGTCTCTCAGACTATTATGCCACAACACCCTGCCCTCCGCCTTCTGCATCCAGTCTGTCCCAGCCACCTTTTTAAGGTCGACGGTCTATCTAGCTGGGGGGCGTCTCACACTACGCTTGCCGATACCGGTTCTCTCCTGATCTCCTCCAAGACTCGTCTGCTTTATCTTCCATCGGTCCTTCGACAAACATGGCCAGCCCACTGTCACTTCGGCTTGCGTAAGTGCAAGCTACCTCGGCATCTCTGGTTCTTTTCCAGGTAATTTCATTTCAGACTTTATCCTTTAAGAAACTCTGAGAATAGCCGGCTCCAGAGTGCACTCACCTTGAATTACCTACACAAACTTTGGTGTATCGTGCAGCCAAGTGTCAGTCTTATAATTCAGTCAGTCAGGACTTATAATTGGTTGGTTATTTAATAGCATGATTGCCACCAGAATACATGTTTTTACCGTATTAGGAGTTTACAATACAGTAGGACACAGTAGCATACAAGATCGATCTAAGCTATATATATAACTCTGAGTTTGTTTCGGTCTTTCTTCTCAGAGTAGTCAGATAGGAAACACGTTAGTATTGTGTGTCAATGTTTATGTATCCTCTATGTAAAGTGCCTCAGGCGGTAAAAGCCTCCTCTAACTGTTTCCATTAGTCCCGTAGTCTAGTTGTTCTTGCCCTAAATTTGCCAGTTATTTTCTCAATTCCATCCTTCCACCTTTTTTTTGTTATTTTTTTTTATTTCATTTTTTTTGTTATTTTTTTCATTTCTCTCTCTAACCTTAGAGGTGACAGACACAAAGTCGACGATGGAGTAAGCTTACCCAGAAGAAGCCTGTTCACTCTCACTTTGAAGAGATTCGGGTTGTATGTGCTCGGAAACACAGACGCAGCTAGAGAGTCCCACTCTTTTGCTGTGCGCATTATAAAAGATATTTGAAAACGCTTAGTACAAATTGGTGGAATAGCAACTAGGCAGGGATGGTAATTTGCAGTGAGCCTGGATGTCCGAAGGTAGAAGGGGGCCGGTGGAATGAGGTCGTGGAGTTCTTGGGCAAAGGATGACCTTTTAAAAAGGTTGGTTCTCTCTTTCTTTTCTTATTTCTGGGGGTCCAGTTTGTCAAGACCTGAACCCATTTTTGTGGTTCTAGCCTCTAAATGTGGCCTGGCCATCTCCATTTTAGTTTAAGTATCTGCTTGTTCACATACTTCGATTTTTTGTTTTCCTAATCAACGTAGTTTTCACTCGGTCTCTTAGTTTTATGTTCATAAAACTAAGTGCAAGTCCTCTTTGGCACGTTCTTATCTAGTTTTTCTAAATTTTAGTTATATATCTTAACTCTCATATTTTTCCAGTTTAATTTACGACAGATAGGTAACCACGATTAAAAGCTTTGGGGAGAGTCGGTCATCCTATTTGGCACCTCGTTCAATCTTAAATGGTGGACTTACTACGTCGAGTTTTAATCGCGATGTGATGATTTCAATGTACTTTGTTAATGAGCTCTATCAAATCGGTGTAAATCCCTCGCTCTGACATAAAGAGTAGTGTGATATAGAATCGTATGCCTTTGAGTAGTCTATGAAAGCAATTAAGATTTCAGGCTCAAGACTGCTGTTGTCTCATGTCTAGATAAATAATGGCTTATTATGAAATAACTAGATTTTGGAACAGCCTCTTGTTATGGAAAATGGCAATTTAATAATGAATGAATAAGTTGTCTATTTTAAAGCATGATGGATTGATGGTACGTAACAAAAAACGTTTTTAATTTCACGAATATCTTGTAACAAAAAACCCCCAGTGGACCACCCGTCTTCTTACTTTTCGATTTTTCAACCTGGTTAAAAAGTAAGATTTATGACTCATAGCTGTATTAAAAGATTAAAAATTATCCAACAAGCCATAACATAGCTTAAGATAAAATGTGTAGTCACTAATGACCATTGAAATTTAGTAGAGCGTGGGTTTATTCGGTAGAACCCGCGTTAGCAATTTCCTGGTGTGATTGATTGAATCACGTTTTTATTATAGTAACGCTTTTTCGCTAGGTGTCAGCAACCACAATGCTTGTAAAGTGGGGCAAGGGATCTACAACGCGATATTTATTGGATTTTAGGCCACCTTCCCTAACCCTTATATTTTTTGGAAAGACGCTTTTTAGCGATATTTATTATTGGTTTGTTAACATGGTGCTATCACCAGGAATCATTATTTTATTTATTTTTTGTTTTTTTCCATAGAAAGTAACGTATGAAAACCTTTAAAGTGCGGTACGGCTATACAGGGTGTCCCAGAAGTCGACTTCAAGCCGGAATCGGGTAATAGGCGAAGTCATAATAGTCATCAGAAAAATATAAAAAAAAAACTATATCAACTTACTTGCCAAACTCGTATAGTACAGAAGCCAGCACATCGAGCTACCCGAAACTGTCAAATTTGCTCAATCAACTTTGAACCTTATGCTTTAGCGATAAAGTTGAAAATTTATTAAGGAAATTTGACAGATTGTAGTAGCATGATGTGTTGGCGTCTGTACATTTTTTTTCAGTACAGTCAAAGTTGGGCGAAGTATTAATTTTAAATATTTAGTTGGGCAAAAAGTGACATTTTCTTCCAAGCTGGAGCAGTTGGCTTTACATTTCGGGTAGTCAGAAGCCCGAAAGTCTCACAACCAGTCTTACCAAGTGGTATCGTATTACCTAGTAACTGCTGTAGTATTGTATTACCTAGTTACTAGCAACTATGTGTTGGGGTCGGCTTCCAATCTAACCGGATGCAGCTGAATACCAGTATTTTACATTCAACCTCTTCAAAAGTGTTATTATGAAATGTAAACAATCACGTTTTCAAAATAACACAAAAAAAAAACACAAAAATCTACTGACGACTTAATAAATACCTAAAAGTAGTCCGTTATAAATTGTTACCAGTCTTAGTGATCGATGTTGCCAGTAGTTTTTTGTTAGTTGTCCTTTCCAGACAACGTACCCATGTCACCGAATCATTGAACTAAACCACATCGCAATGAGTTTCTTCAGATTAAATCATAATATGTGAATGAAAGTAAATGAGTAAAGAAGATTAGAGACGACGATGCGGACGATATTTTAGATACCCTATGATACTTTGCTTGTTAATATACTTGTACATATTATTATTTTTTGTCTTGCACATAATATCTTGGAACGCTGCGCGCTGAGGTTCCGGATCTTTGGAAGGCGTACCAGGGGCCGAAGCCAACTCGCAGTGGCCCCTTAGATAATTTTAAATGAGGCACCAACCGACGATTATCCCTATATGCACTATTATTAATATTATTATTTTAAAACTATTAGCTTTTAAGCTTTTAAATTATGTTAATATTTTAATATAATTAAAGAACAATGGCGAGTAAATTGTTGCAGGAATTATTGAGCGTCTACGTATGTCTCGGTGATAGATACCGACGAAATAATTTACTAAGTTTTATCAAATCAAGTCTATGGCCTGTCGAAGTCTGGCAAAATAACCTTAGTAAAGTCTTCATATTAAGTTAACCTTAAACTTCCAAACTGATTTATACCAAGTTACAACAAGTTTTACAAGTACACTAATAAGTTTGGCTAGCTTTTAAGATTTTCTGATTCTTATTTTTGTTTTGCCTCTAAAATTAGATCTCCCACGGCCAAAAACATGGTCACAATCCAACTAGAATAGTAATAATTAACCCGTGCTAGAAATAACTTCATTAAAAATGCCTTATACCTTGTTCTATCAAAGAAACCAATTATAGAAAAATATAACCTGCATTTTCTTGACAAGCGTTGACAGGTAATTAACCTACTAGCTCCAATTAGCATTAATTAACGCGACAAACCTTCATGCAGAAAACATAATAACTCTCAGGAAAAAAAAAATAGTTCGTACTTTTGCACTCTTTTGCACAAGGAATCGCTTACATAGTTCTTACTTATTTCCGTCTCATAGCATTTTTCCAGTTCCATTTTGTTTTCCCATTAAACTTTTTGCTGTATAACTGCCAGTCTTGTGAAGTTAGTTTTGCATCCGAACATTTCCGTAGAGCGAATATTAAGGTATTTTTCTTCTTTTCTTATAAACGTAGAACGTGCTTGTAATTATATTGGAATTTTGTCTGTTTGCGAACGAAAGGGGTTGACTTGCTGTATTTCTGTCTTTGGTAAATAATTAATTTATTATAGATTACCTGGTTAAAAAATCGCATCCCTTTAGGGATTTCCATAAAAGAAATTCTGTTCAGAAACGGATATATTTTTAAAGTGTTCACTGAAATAGTATAGTTTTTAGGATGATTATTGACCGCTTTCTAACTAATGGGTTTTTTGGTAATTTTTATTTTATTGTCATCTTATTTAATGTATAGTACCTATAACTATATAATTTGTAGCACAATATAAAATAGTAGAAAATACACTTTTGTCAAATATTATGTTGTATTCCGTATTTACAACCTTCATAATATTTACTCTTTAGGAATCCAATTTTTGTAAAAAATAAAATGCTCTGAGACTATCATCCATCGTAAAAGTGAAATGTCAAACTTTATGGCATTGGTAGATAAAAATAAAATATTGACTAGTATGAAAATATAAATACAGGTACCTGTGGGTATTTTCTTAGTTTATGATTATGATGTTATTTCTAGTTTTATATATTTACAAATCAAAATATTTACAATATTTAAAAGCGGTCTTAAAATAATAATATGTACAAGTATATAAAAAGGGAGGGGAAATAATCGAAGGGCATCAAAAAACTCGTCCGCATCGCTGTCAACAGGAAACGTGCCCAAAAGGCTGGCAGCATTGCCACGTTGTATGGCAATACTGATTCTTTGGCCAAAAAATAGGCCAGCCCTCTGGTCACGTGAAGAGTCGACCAACCGCTTGGCGATGTCTCGAAATACTAAGTGGGCACTCGGGCCCCATGGCCCTAGTGTTTCAACCCCAAACGGCTCAAATATATAAGTTCCAAAGAGATTGGAGTATTTGCGCCGTTTGAGGTTTTCCGCACCTGCAGCAGCCGCCCCGGCACAGCTCACCGTGCTTGGAAGATGGGATGGCGCAAGGGTGTCGACACACGTTGCATCCCACACCAAAGGCCTACCTACCTTCCAAGGCATTATGGTCATTCCGTCTGGTCTCTTACCATCGTCGCGTGCCAAGCCATTGGGTTCTAAAACAGCTGGCACCCCGACGGTGACAAGAGCACGACGGATGATGTCATTGATGCTGGCATGCCGTGCTATCCGGCCTGCGCTTTTACTGCAGGATAAGCCATGGTGTCCGAGGCAGTCGACACCTTCACCGCATTGGCAGCGATGCGGAGCCACGCAAGGGGCGCCCAGACGCAAACAAGTAGCGAGCCGGAAGGTGGTGTCACCCAGCAAAGTGCCTATGTTGGGTGACGGTAGTGCCTGAAGCCAGAGGCCCGACTCCCACTCACCCACAGCCAGTAGGCGGGCACGCTCAGCAGTATTGGTGGACGTATTAATAAGATTATTCCGTACCAACCTGCAGAGCGGCTCATCCCACTGCCTCTGGGAAAATAGGTTCGCGGGCCGATCTGTATCCGGGCAAGCCATTTTCCAGGCGTTCTCCGCGTCGGCCAAGCACGGCACTTCAGAGCCAACCAGGGAGGGGGCTAAAATCTTCCTGGTCAACTTTTCGGTGCTGTGGACAGAGGACAGGAACGCCGGTAAGCTAATACTGGTAATTTTGCGGACGCCGAGGCCACCAAAGCGGACGGGTAGTGTGGCTTGCAGCCACGCTCGGTCATCCAAGGCCACATTTAGAATTGATGTTAGTGTGCTGCGAATAATTTGGTCAATTTGGTCCAAGAGGTGTGGCTGCTTCCATAAAGGAGAAGAGCGTAGAAAATACATAAAATTTGGGCCAAAACAACAGTATCTAATCAGGGTGAATGCCGAATGTAAATTAATTTTGGAAAGTCTGTCCGAAATATCGTTGAACTTTTTGATTTTTTCTTCTATGAAAGGAGAAAAACTATCTTCCAAAATTGGGGAACCTAGGAGGTGCAGTGAGCTTTTTTCTAAAATTTTGATTTGTGGGGCTATTGCATTAAATTTTTCTAGGGTCAAATTGTCTGTCGGTAATGTCAGAAAGGTAAATTTCGCATTTTGAGGGGTTAAGGTCCAAGCCAATAGATTTAAATTCCTGTTTGAGAAGTTGTAGGTCATTCAAAACGGTGTCTACATCACCTCCTAGCGTTCCATCATCTAAATACCACACGTTGAATTTTGAATTTAGTTTCTGGATAATTGGATGAATAGCCAAGCTGAAAATGACAGGCCCGAGAGGGTCACCTTGTTGGCATCCTACTGCAGATTCCAAAACATTGTCCTTATATAATAATTTGGAAGGGTGTCTGTAACACTGCCACATGAAACCATAAATTTCGGGTAATTCATTTTTGACTTCAGCCAACAAAGTGTCCCTGTTTACAGAATTAAAGGCGTTCTTCACGTCAACCTTGAGGATGACCTCACCTTTATTCGAGCTTAGGAAAGTGGAAAGAGCATGAACGGCAGCCTCACAGCCCCCTTTCGAGCCAAAACCAAGCTGCAGGGGCTGAAACTTAGCTGTAAGCGATTCGCTATACAGCTTACAGCATATTTTGGCTGCCGTACGCCTGTAAGTGCAACCAACGGCGATGGGACGAATGCCGCCGTCCTTCTTGCGCAGGGCACATAGGTTGGCCCCGTACAAGACATCGACGACGGCCTCGTTCACACCGCCGGTGAGCATGAGGTTAATAAGGGCCGCAAGCTCCTTCAAGAGGGACTCACCAGCTTCCCCGGCGCCTGAACTTAGTAAATCTTTGAGATGTTGTGGAGTCAGGCCGTCGAGGCCGCCGGCGGAACCATTCCGGAAAGAGCTCACGGCTGCAATTAACTGGGGGGCCGAAACATTTAGAAAGGTTGAATTTAGGTCGGGAGGGTCGGGGGGGTCGGGAAAGGTGAGACCATCCGCAGGCGCTGGGTGTTTACTCTCTAGAGCTGATAGCGTTTCTGGAGAGTAAGGTGCCACCACATCGCTGCTGAATAGTATCCTAGCCGCTCCCTTGATGTCACCTTCACTTAATTTTGATTCTACGTGTGAACACAAGCCTTTTTGTGATTGGTTGTTAAATGCAGGTAATTTAGGATCTAAAATTAGGGTCGAATTGTTGCAGTTGTCTTTAATTTGGTTTGTTAAAGATTTTTTAGTTGCTAAATTTTTCTGGACATGTAGAATCCTATAAGGGAAGGTCAGTAATTGCTCCCAGGCACTTTTTGAATTCTCCTGGGTCGCAAGACGGAGACATCGCGACAAATTCAGTGCAACAGAACGTCTCGCGCCCCGGGGAACTCTCTTTAAAACCGGAGTAGAATTTTTGAATTTTGCTAGTGTTTGCCACAATGTTTGGTCTGGAGTTGTTGGTGTCGGGGATGTAGCTGGGGGGCACAAAGGTACACTATGTGATTTGTGGATCTTGCCATAGTGTATTCTCAGCCCCCGTTCGCCTTTAAAAAAGCGTGCCTGTGAGCAATACGGGCATCTCACCAGCTGGATATCGAGCGATGTGACAGGTTGACTAGAACTGCTTCCGGCGTCGCTATTGCCGTCATTGATCATAAATTAAATATTTTGTAACACTTACCTATAAAAATGAAAATAAACTATATACACATGAAACAAACACAAAACAGAATAAATTACAAAACCAATTTTTCACTATTTAAATTACTTCACAAAAGTCACTGCAGACCGACTGTCACACTGACGAGTGCTGCGCAGTCGCGCTCGGGCGTCGCTAGGGGCCTGGAAAAAGTACTCTGTGGGGCCTGGGGCGCCGCGCATGTAGGGCACAGCCCTCGCAATCACTGTCCTGGCTGCAGGCGTTGTGTTGTCTTCGTTGACAATTTTAATTTTTCACCTCTTTATTAGTGGTTGAAATGGCAATCATATCTCTTGGTTTTAGTACATTTTTATATTTTATATTATGGCATGGCGGTCGCGCTTCTGTTTATAATATGAAATTCTGACTGGGCGACGGTCGCGCGTCTGTCGCGCTGCTAAAGTCGCCTAAATTGATATTACTTTTTATTCATTTGCCACTTCATATTATTATAATGTCCAAAACGGAAAGAGGGACCGATATCAGTAAATTGAAACTAATAATAATTAATATCGTAGTTTTCACTTCAAAAAAATTTTGTCGGTATGCGTATCTTTAGGTATATTTAAAATATTTATTCCTCAATTTTCATGATGGCACCTCTAGTACCTATTAATTTTTAACCGACGAAAAAACAGAGGAGGTTCTCAAGTCGACGCGTATTATATTTTTTAATTTTTTATACCTACCGGTACCTGTGTGGGTGGAATAGAGGCGTCTCAATTTTATTACTTTTCTAAAGGTTACAATTTTCATATAATTGCAATTGCATTTGTTCAGGTTCAAACAAACAAAATCAAACAAAACAAACAACAACAAATCAAACTTTATATTAGATCGTTAAAATGTTTTTGTTGCTTGACAATCAACAGATCTATTTCATCTGAAATTGTTATTTTTACAAAAATAAACTAGCTAAATTAGGTAAAAAAATATGATTGACCTACTTAAACTAAATAATTTATCATTTAAAACGATCACTTAGAATTCTTGTATTATTAACGTAAGCAAAATATAGCTGCAGAATATTAGCTTTTCTATTCACAAAATGAAACTTCAGCAATATGATTAATCGGTTACCACACTATAGTCCGCACGGTACTAGTTGGCCGCGCCTTAGGTAGGTGAGCGGTGGGACGGAGGGGCGAGGGCGCATTACTCAGTACGTGCGTTGCGAACCGCCGCTTCACCCCTGTCCCCACCTCAGCGGCCAACTAGTCCCGCGCGGTCTATAGTTAATCTTCAGAATTAAAGCGAGGCAGTTGTACAAAATAGTCATGATCATCTGCCTAGCCTTTTTGCCAACTATGTTGGGGTCGGCTTCCAATCTAACCGGATGTATGTGAGTACCAGTATTTTACATGGAGCGATTGCCTATCTGACCTCCACAACCTAGTTACTGGGTACCTAATACAAAACCCCTTGGTAAGACTAGTTGTCAGACATCGGGCTTCTGACGACTCGTAACGACTGTCAAAGATCCACGATTGATAGCTGGGACCGGCTTAACGTGCTTTCCGAGGCATGGCGGGTTCTTGGTATGTAAAGAAGAGATGATGAATCTATCATTTTAAATAATAAAAATAATCTCAAAATATTCAAAACAATAACAATTTGAGTCGCATAGCGTCATCGCGCCACACGTGCTGTCGCTTTCGCAACTGACTTTACGTGGGTCAACGCGAATTGCTCGAACTTAATGGCTCTCAAAAGCTGGGCTTTTCATTTCATAGGAATCTGTGTATAAGTACTACCAATATATCAACAAATGTTTTTCTAGCAATTGGTAGGCGAAAACTCCGAGACTTAAATCCATTGTCACACAGGCAGAAACGAAAAGCGGCTTTACTTTATATTGATATAGGCATAGATGAAAACTCACTTAAAATAATATTTCTTTAGAATACATTTTTATATTACCAGTAAGTAAGTAATCATTTCTAATGAAGTGTCTGCTTTTACCTTTATATAGAAAGCAATAACGTCAACATGGATCGATATGGATACCGACATATGACATGACATCTTTCATTATTTCTCGTTATTTTCTTTTTCCGTGAATGCGTCAGGATTGAGCTCTACGGTAGTAATTTTTGTGTCAGATTTTCTCCAGAAAACAATCGTAAAAGTATTGGCAATAGCGCTACTGATTGCTTTGGTTATCAGGAACCACAATCATGAACAAACAAGTTGTTAAAAAGAAAAATATTTAAGTGCTTCTAGTCTGCAAACTGATAGCAAACTGCTTTCTGAGGAAATGTGTTAGTTCAGTATACATGTTTAAAATAATCACTCTGAATGTTTAATGTTTCCAACATACGCAACAAAACGTACGAAACTTCAAAAAAATGAATCGTGACGCTTCACAGGGTTTGGTCTTTTAAAATTTTCTGTTAACGTTGATGTCAGATAACGATTTTATAAGTATTATGTGTGGCCGCCATTTTGAAAAAATATCAAAATGGGGGATAGTACATCCAAATCTGTAGAGCCGTTTTTCGCCTATCCGGAACATACATCCAGTCGAACAGAAACACGGATAAAAAAACCAAAAACTACATTTTAGGCATCAGACTTGTTCGCACACCTCGTAGCAATTACTTTTTTTAAATATTTAATGCACAGTTTTGGCTTCGTAACTAGTTTACTAATATGTAGAGATTGTAGGTAAAGCGTAACATTTTTAATTATATATATTTATTGTGTTATAAAATTTTAAAAACAATTATTTAGAGTAACCGGAATCTTAGATATTTGGAACCATTTTTTTTATAATGTTTGATTGTACTTTTAATAGAATATTCCCAAGGCCTATCTTTCGTTTCGTGACAGGCGTTTCGATTGTTTATTCTGTATGGTTGTGAAAATCTGAATTAAATTGAAATCACTATGCCTTATTTTTTGATACGAAAATATTCGAAATCACACAGTCATCTAAAAAAAGAAATATTTAGAAAAATCACTGCTTAATGGCAAAGTATGATTTCTAAATTCATTTAGTTTCCGCCCTTAATTATGCATCCTTTTTAACATTTAATCTCTCTCTCAATCTCGAATGCCTTTAAAGCAGTGGAATGGAAACCATTTTACTTGAATAAACTGATTCTGAAAATATATCAAAATTATTTGAAACTTTTCTAGACTATTAAATAAACTCTACGTTTCAAACAACTTTGACGTATCACAGCCAGAATCTCATCAATGTATAGCCCCTTGGTTTCAGAATTAAAGTTGTAACCGACGTTACTTGGTATTCTAAAGATCTCTCTTTTCCCACAAAAAGTTTTCATTAATCAAACAATCCGAAAGTCCTTTCTATTCAAATTAATTCACTTTTGATGTGGTTAAGTTCGATAGAGGTCTGTGTAATGACAATAAGAGTCTTTGGGAAGCGCATACAATTAGAAACCGAACTCACTTGTTTTCATCGTTTTGAATTTTGAATTACGTTTAATTTTGACAAAAATAATATTTTTCAATTTAAAATAAATATACATGATGTTTATACGAGATGGTCCTATTATGGTTTATAAGTCGATTCGCACGAATTTACTCGCCCGAAATGGACGAATCGTCGAGTCGCCTATCGAAAAAATATATATTTAAAAGTGAAGATTCGCCCATGTCAGGCGAGTAAAGTCGTGCGTAACAACCAAGAAGCCCAAATTATCTTTTGGTTGTTTATTTTTAGATACAAAAGCTTCGAAGATTAAAACGAATACAAATTGCTTTTATTCTAATTAAGTTCTAAATGTTTTTATACAGCCATTTGGAAAGCTCATTAGTAAATTAAATTTACGTTTACTGCGCTTGTACCTAAAGAGTTTACATAAGCCTTAATCCGGCAGTGACTGATTACTGTATAAATTAAGAGCGATTAAAAGTTATAATATTTTACACTTCCCTAACAATAGCTAGTATAAAAACGATTCAGAATTAATCACACTAATAATTATAAAGTCGAAAGTTTGTGAGTGTGTGTGTGTGTGTTTATATGTTTGTTACTTCTTCACGCTCAAACGGCTCGACCAGTTTTTATAAAATTTTGTATGAAGGTAGCTGACATCCTGGATTAACATATAGGCTACTTTTTATTCCGATATTCCCACGGGATCGACATTTACGCGGGTTAAACCGCAGGGCGCAGCTAGTTATGAATCTCACAGTTTTGTGTTGGGGTGTACTTTTTCTCCTGATGGTAAGTGATGATGCTTTCTCTAATCGCGCACCTCTACCTAGAAGTAAATCGCTCGAGACTAAGTATTCCCGCGAAATAGACTTTGGCAAGGAACTCCTTAATAATTGTTGTTAGATTTAAGAGTTGATTCTCACTTTCTTACGGTAAATTTATGTGTGGTACAATCAACTCGGTCTATAAATCGATCGTTGTGGAACAAGCCGAGTGGGCCCAGCGCGAATGCGCGAAGTAAACGTAACGTTAATTCGAACGATTTTTGAATCGACAATACAACTATCGTGTAGCACTTATAATGAAAAACGCCTTAGAAATGAGATAAACGGACTTGTATTGCCCATATACTATATGTATAGAGCAGTGGTGTCCAAGTGGTAACGGCCGCGACTTACGAGTTGTAGGTCGTAGGATCGAATCCAGACAGGCGCTTTACTTTGTGTAAATTATTTCATCAATATTGCTCTCAAAACGGTGAAGGAAAACATCGTGAGGAAACCAGCATGTCCTTTATCCAAAAATTCGAAGACATGTGACATCTGCCAACCTGCACTGGGCCCGCGTGGTGGATTACGGCCCACTCCCTCTCACTGAGAGGAGGCCTGTATCCTAGCAGTGGGAACAATATAGGCTGATTATGTATGTTATGTATATGTATAAAGTTTGAACTTGTATTATCCATAGATATGAATAAAGTCTTCAAACTTAATAAATATTATGTGCGATACGAGTACCTATTCCCAATTAAAAAATCGTTAGAATTAACGCAACGTTTACTTCGTGGGTTCATGCTCGGCATTCAGTACTTAATTCTTCCGCATCCTTACTTCCTCGAAAATTATTCTTACAAGCAGGGACTTGAAACGTTACGTAAAATAACGTTACGCCTAGTTAATTTGTACTGTTCCACCAGGATCGTAACAAAATTAATTCCTTGGCTATAACGATACCGACAAACGGAACGAAATCTTAAACTATTCACTAACAATATCATATTATTATTGCTATTACACTGATAATTGTATTACGATATAATAACTTTATCAATTTCGATACTCAACATTGCCAGCTTCAAGACTTATAAGATGACGAAAAAGACGAAAACATAAATGAAGAATAACGTTACAAATGAATCTATAACGCTTCACCTGTAACGTTATTACAAGCAGATAAGCTTAATGTTACTGATACCTATAACGTTTCTTATAATATTTTTATTAACTTTAATTACAATGTAAATACACTAGATACTAAAATAAATGACTAACTAACTTACTGTTACGAGCTTGGGGTTCGTGACAATAAAAACTGCCGATTTAATAACCAAAAATAAACACTTTAATTAAATAACACCAATAAAACACAAACACACTAATTATAAAACACAATCGCACTACTGATCACTCTTAAGTCGCACTTGAAGATCGCTTCGAATGTTATCGCTTGTATCGCAGAATCAATACTGACTCGGTCGCGGCCCATACCGGCCTTATATAGGGCCTCAGATAGTTCCAGAACTTTCTACTGTAGAAACATCTAGAATGTTCGAGTACATACCGGTCCCGACTGACCCGATGTCGATAGTTCTAGAATGTTCTAGTATCGAAAGTTCTGGAAGCATCTCGGCCTACTAGTTCTGCTACTCGATACTAGATGGCGCTAGTGGTAGCTAATGTCGCCATCAATCGTGGCGCGCAACACTGCCCCCTCCTAAGACATGCTCGTCCCGAGCATTATCGGCCCCATAATAACGCGCCAATCGATCCACATGGACGATCTTAGGAGTTCCTCTTGCACCTTTCTGTATCCGGTAGGTTACGTCATTGATCTTTGTCACAATCCGGTACGGTCCGTCCCATTTAGCTTGAAGCTTAGGAGATTTCCCTTTGCTGCGGACTGGATTGTGCAACCACACTAGTGAACCTTCGTCGAACCCTTTATTGTTAATTTTTCGGTCATAACGGGTTTTCATCTTTTCAGACATTTGCTGGCCTGATTGTCTGACGTGCTCATAAATGTCATTCATTTTGTTCCGCAAGTCATTCGCATAATCGGTTATACTGCGTGGGGCATCAGGTGGTATTCCGGTGATCAGGTCTGCAGGCAGCCTTAATTCCCTTCCAAAGTTTGCGAAAGCTGGCGTCACCGATGTACTTTCGTGAACAGCACTTCTATATGACAACAAAAACGGTTGTATGTGCTTGTCCCAATCTCGTTGCCGATTTTCCACAACTTTCGCCAGGTATCTCTCCAATGTCTGATTAAATCGTTCCACCATTCCATCCGATTGTGGGTGGTAAGAAGTTGTTCTCGTTTTATGAGTACCCATGACTCGGCAAGTTTCCTGGAATATTTGGGACTCAAAATTCCTTCCCTGGTCGCTGTGAATCTCCAAGGGTACTCCAAAACGGCAGAAGACTTCATGAACCAGTTTATCGGCAACTGTTGAAGCTTCCTGGTTTGGAATGGCGAAGACTTCTGGCCACTTAGTGAAGTAATCCATTACAACCATGAAATACTTGTTACCACTTTCACTTACCGGAAACGGCCCCGCAACGTCAAGGGCTATCCTCTCCCATGGTGCACCAACATTGTACAATTTCAATGCACCTCTACTACGAGTCTGAGGTCCCTTTACAGCTGCACAACTCGTACATTTGCGACACCAGTCCTCGACATCGTCCCGACAGTGGACCCAGTAAAACCGTTCTCGTATCTTCAGTAGAGTCCGTTTTACTCCCAGATGGCCTCCTGAACAACCATTATGGTACAGCTGTAGAATATCCGGTACTTTAGCTTTAGGGACAACCATTTGCAAATGACAGCTGTCCCCCCGAGCATTTTCCCATTTACGGCACAGGACTCCATCCTGAATCACCAAGCTGTCCCATTGGGCCCAATAGCTTTTTGTGATCGAACTCATCGCTGAGACGTCGCTCCACCTGGGTTTAGGAGCTCTGGCCTTCATCCACTCCAGAATCGGCTTGATGTCCGAATCTTCCTGTTGTGCACGTTGTAGGCGATCCTTCCACTCGTTGCTGAGGTCTGTCTTGAGCATCCTCACAGGTACCACTTCCTTACCCTGGTGCCTAGAATAATGCTTGCAGTCTTCAGGACAAGGTCTTCTTGACGATGCATCTGTGTTGCCACGAGTTTTCCCGTCATGGGTTTGTGTGATCGACATCCTCGGGGCTCTTTGAACATCAGCCAGCACTCGCCCCACAGCCCTGGCTATTACTCGTTTTCCCTGCTGCTGCTGGGCGGTGCTGTTAGCCGCACTACCCTTTGGATACCAGCCATCTTCTCTTTCTGCAGTTCGCTTAGGGCAACTGGGTCTAAGGTGGCCCCTTTCCCCACAGCCGTAGCACCTAGGGCTGTATCCTTTATAGCGGTCGCGAACTGTAGCCGCTGCAACCTCCCTGACGCGATGGGAACGATGATCCTGCCGCACAGCTTCCACCTCCAGTGCATGGGCCAAGGCGTCCTTAAGCGTCCCGTGGTGACCGAGCCTCACAGCAGCTCTAACTTCAAGGTCGCGGATGCCATCGATGAATACCTGCACCAGGTTCCCATGAATAAGCGCAGGTACAGACTGGTATGCTTTCCGAACCAGCTTCTCCACTTCAAGGGCCCACTGCTGCAGGTTTTCATTACTGCGTTGCACGCGATCCTTTAGCTGCGCTCGAAACACGTGTTCCAGGTGAGCGTCGCCATACCGAGCCTCCAATGCCTCAAGGAGCTGCTCGTAAGTCACTTCCTTACCGAGAGCTTCCAGGACAGTTAAGGCCTGGTCACGCAGGCCTAGGGTGAGGGCAGTCATGGCCTGACTTTCATTCCACCCGTTCGCCTTCATGACAGCCTCAAACTGGATTTTATAGGCGGACCAGGAAGAAGTTCCGTCGAATGGTGGTACTTTAAATCCACGTAGCGAAGGTGTTGTAGCTACGGGAGCTGCGATTCCATCCCCAAGATGAAGGTAATCCAGCGTTTTCTTCACGTCAGCCATCACGTTGTCAACCCGATTATTCACTTGGTCGATTCGGGTTTCAGCTTCGGACAGGCGGTTGTCATGTTGAGCAACCTTATCCTTCACCTCCTTCATGTCTTTCCCGAAGGTAGCATGAAGGTCCTTCATAAGGAGCATCTGCTCTTCCTGTCGGCGGGCCTGTTCCTCCTTATCACGCTGGAGCTGTTCTTCCAGCCGACGAGCCTGTTCCTCCTGACGGCGAGCCTGTTCCTCTTGACGGCGGGCCTGTTCCTCTTGACGGCGGGCCTGTTCCTCCTTATCGCGCTGGAGCTGCTCTTCCAGCCGACGAGCCTGTTCCTCCTGTCGGCGAGCCTGCTCCTGCAGCATCATCATCAGAGCAGCCAAATCTGGTGCTGATGATCCTGGAGCAGCTGCGGACGGGCCGGCCTCCGTGGTCGGCAGCTGGCCCTCCGACATCTGTGGCGCAGCTCCACCAAAACGTCTCTGGTCCGTCTCCTGTTGGCGTTGACTCCGGGTACGGATACCCTCCGTGTCGTCTTTGGGTAAAATCGGCATGATTTTAATCCTTGCTTCTGACACCAATTGTTACGAGCTTGGGGTTCGTGACAATAAAAACTGCCGATTTAATAACCAAAAATAAACACTTTAATTAAATAACACCAATAAAACACAAACACACTAATTATAAAACACAATCGCACTACTGATCACTCTTAAGTCGCACTTGAAGATCGCTTCGAATGTTATCGCTTGTATCGCAGAATCAATACTGACTCGGTCGCGGCCCATACCGGCCTTATATAGGGCCTCAGATAGTTCCAGAACTTTCTACTGTAGAAACATCTAGAATGTTCGAGTACATACCGGTCCCGACTGACCCGATGTCGATAGTTCTAGAATGTTCTAGTATCGAAAGTTCTGGAAGCATCTCGGCCTACTAGTTCTGCTACTCGATACTAGATGGCGCTAGTGGTAGCTAATGTCGCCATCAATCGTGGCGCGCAACATTACTATACAAATAAATAAATAAAATGAATTAAAAAAAAAACAAAGGACACTTAGGCGTCGAATTACTCGTCCGCATAGCTGTCATCCGGAACGTGCCAAGAAGACTGGCAGCATTGCCACGTTGAATGGCAATGCTAATTCTTTGACCAAAGAACGACCCAGCCCTCTGGTCACGTGAAGTATCGACCAGCCTTCGAGAAACGCGCGCTCGGGCTCCATGACCCAAGCGTTTCGACCCCAAACGGCTCAAAGCTGCAGTTGTCCATAAGGTATATTGTTCTACGAAAATTTATATTCCATAATTTTTTTTTTGTAAATTTATTTATATTTTTAGGTTTTAGTAACGTTACAAATTTTGGAACGTTACACAATAACATTAGTGGTAACGGAACGAAATTTATTTCGTTTTCAAGTCCCTGCTTCCAAGTAATTGCTTCGGTTTATTTAACGGAAGTTATGGTGTCAAGTGGATTTACGTCGCGGAGCAGAATCACAGCGATTGTAATTATGTCTGTGAAATGTGAAACAAGAGTGTCTTAAACTTATGTCGATACAAATTCCGTATTTGATGTTGTCCTTTGTACTTATGTAGCTACCTTGGTACTTGCATTATAAAGGTTTTCAAATCCAAGTATTCATCTATACTACGAATAATAAAGCTGAAGAGTTTGTTTGTTTTAACGCGCTTACCTCTGGAACTACCAGTCGGATTTGAAAAAATCTTTTTTCATTTGATAGTCAAACTCTTGAGGAAGGCTATGGGCTACAAAACATCACCCTAGGGCCCCTAGGAGCCGAAGAAATGGTCTATGAATGAGGTCTCTGTTGGAACGAGCATGCCCAGAAGATGCCTATTCCCTCTTGCTTTGAAGACAGATGGGTTAGTGTGAACGGGATCGCAGACTTTGGCAGAGAGCTCCACACTGGCTGTGCCCATAATAATTATTGTAGAGGAGAAGCGCTGAGTACGACTGATCGGGATATCATGGCAATCAAGTGCAGATGGTACTCTGCAGTAGTTCTGGTAGTCCGGTAGTAAAAAGGCGATGGTCGTGGAGCTCCTGAGCACACTCATCGAAGTAGTCTTTAGAAGACGGACAGGCAAGCAATATTATGCGGATAAGCCAAGCTGTGAAGCTTAGCTACTAACGTCTTGGTATATATGCTTTTAAATTCCTAGCTATATATGTAAGCACGGGTTGTGAATATTAACAATGTGTTGTCAGCCTAAATATGCAACACTGCTTCGACACGATGACAATATTGTTTGTTGTTTGTTTATCAAACAAGCAATAATTGAGATTCTACAGACGAGACACCAAGCGAATAAGCCAAATAGTCTTCAGTTTCTGCTTCAGTAACTACATCGTGTACAGCCTCAAAGTAAATAACTGCTCCCTTATTAAGGGTTGCACAGGAAATAAAAGGTTAACGTCTTTTGTCATTATACGGCGTAATTGATCGAGTCTGAAGCGAGTTTCAGTTTTGATTGCATTTATAAATCACATTGAACGATATAAATAAAATGACTCCGTGAATTTTTCAATTAAATTCGTACCTTTAATAAACTTATCAAAGCTAGAATCAAGTTACGGAAGACTTTTAACTTTAAAGTTTCCTTCACGTTTAAAGATTCAACAAAGGAAGTTGTAAAACTACTACGCAGAGTTTTTCAAATAAGTAACTTCGTAGTAAAGTCATCGTAGCGTAGTATGAAATTTCAATAGAAAACGTGAATTTGTGAACGTAATTCTGATGTGCGGTTGACTGTACCCACAAGTGCTTTGTGAAGAAAATACTGAAGACAGACGTTTGTTTGTCCCTTTTTAGTTAAAACAATAGGAAAGCTTGTTGATGACGTAACTAGGTCGGCCCTCGATACTCTCCACTCCTGAGCTAAATTGTGCAGAACAAAGTATTGTTCTGCACAATTTAGCTTCAATAATATTGATCGAATTGCACAGCACTACAATTCGATAAATATTAATGAAGTGAAATGAGTGATGTTCTTGGTATAGAAAAAGATATTCAGTTATTTTAAGACTAATTATTCACGTAAAAGAAGGATACTAGTCATGCAAGAACCATCTTTATGAAGAATCAACGTAAATATACACATATCGAATTAAGTGGAGGTCTAGGTAGCAAAGACAAGAAGCGTTAAGCCTGATTTACACGATGAAAAATTTGTCTGTGGCATAAGTTAAAGCAACATTAAATCCGTCTAAACAGTGTTTAGGCGATGCAAGTCACTTGTAGCTTAAATTTTATTGAATGCCAGAGGCTTTCAGGACTGAAAAAAATATGAGTAAGTATCATCATCTTTTCAGTCGAAAGACTGCTGGATATAGGCCTCCTTCAAGCATCGCCACTTCGACTGGTTCTGTGCTTCTCGTACCCTGAAGATACCCGAGTCCTAACAAGGTCATCAGTCCATTTTATGAGAGTAAGTATTTTCTTTGAATAAATTGTTAAATAAAGAAAGTTTAAGAAGCCATAGTATCGACTCAGCATAAAAATCAGTGAGGCAAAGCTGTCTACTTAGCATAAAATTTATACTGAATAGATGTGGATAACAATTTCCTTCTAAAACCGCAAACGTTGAAAATGTTCGAACAAGGTTCAGCTTTTACCGATATTTTCTGTTCCTTCTTTATTTACTTTCTATTTAATGAAGTTTCTTTGGGAACATAATACGACACTTTTGTTATTATGGCAATGATATTTATACTAAGCGCTGATTTTTCCAACGACAGGTCAATTTTGTTCAGAGAATAAAAATTATCGGTCGATTGAAAGATCAGCCCTAACAATATAAGGCATTTTTCTAAATCAGGAATTGACCTTTGACTAACTAATACGGATAGATACATCTAAGTAATTCAGCGAATAAAAAAAAATATCCAAGCACTGCTGGGCCAATAAAACAATCTTCATTTTGTTAACTCGAGCCAACTATATTTTACCTCTCCTTTATTTCAAATTTGTTTAAGTTATTTAAACAAGGTTTTTTAAACTAAAGTTTATTTATTTATTTTCCCTCTTATATCAATTATTTGTTCATCATAGACCTCATCCATCGCTTTCCATCAGTCGTGATCGAGGTCAAGAGCTAGCCCATTCAGCAATAAAAAAAAAACCCTAACTTATTATTTTGACAGGAATTAAATTTCAATTTAGTTAGTTCTAGGTATTTGTAAATGTTTGCTCCCTTCAGAACTAAGAGAGCCATGTGAGTGAGTCTGCCAAATACCTACAACAACCTAAGTATGAGTAAGTACCTACTACCTAGTAATCTCCTTACTAATAAACACTGTATAGCGGCTGTATAGTTACACAACGCCTTATCTTCTTCTTTCGAAAGTCAAATTACTGACGACTGAAAGAGAGAAATCGGTGTGTAACTATTTATCTGATATACGGTTATTAGTAAGGGGGTAAGTATGTAGTAAGTACCCACTACAGAAGGTTTATCCACCGAGAAATAATTGGTCCACAGACATAACACCATTTGGATGTAACCTTTATTACCCGTTAACAGTTTTACTTATCCCACGTATCAAAGAAACACAGCAGGCTGCTTGAGTCCGGTGGGGGGTTGTCGTAACAACCTAACATAAAATGAAATGCCTACCATCCATATAGCACTAAAACTTTATTAGTCTAAAGCTAACACACGGATGCGCAGTAAACGGAATTACTGCTATTTCGTGTCCATAACGGTATGTCACTAGACTTGTTCTAACATACCGTCTAGACACTTTAATGGAACGTCGTAGAAAAAAGAATTTATGATAAGATAGAAATTGGTGTGAAAGACATCCTCGTCCCAAATGCAAATAGATGAATATTCACAAGTTGCTCCCAAAATGCAAAAATTTTACAGATTTGCTTATGGAAATGAAGATCCTAGTCGTTGAAAATCGTAGTGCGTCGTGTGGTTTCCTTGTCATTGGGGTAAGGTTTAAAAATCACAGTGGACTTAGCACGAACGTGCAAAGTAATTAATGTAAATTCCATCGATTTCGTAATCTTAAATTTATATTGAAACCAAAATGCTTTATGGTACTTGTCTACTGTACAATATTTCGGGTCATCATAAATCGTTCGAAACTACGTTAACTTACTAAACGCGTTCGCGCTACAGGCTGACGAGCACTCAACTACTATACAAGGATTTACTGGCCTCCATCCTCCCTTTGTATGATGGACATTACCCTAAAATGAAACCAAATATTCTTCAGTAGAATCGACCTTTACGTAATACCAGAGAGCTTGTGCCAACTTTAGTGAACCTATAAAACAACTATCACAACTCACACGCGTCACCATCTTGCGTTCGCTTAGCAGTGAATAAGATAACTTGGTATTCAGTCCACGTTTACGCTTTCTACCGACGTTTACCTGAAGTTCAGGTGTTTGAAAGACAAACAGGCTGCTTTATCTATTTACATAATTTGATACTTCGTGGGTGACTAAATGTCAACCAGAAACTTTGTCGAATCAACCGTGTTTAGGTTATAAATGATATTATGTAAATTATTTAATTTATATACAGGGTAGGCAAAAAATCGTGGATCAAACGAAACAAGGCGATAGTTGGGGTTATTTGTAGTAAATTTAAATTAAATTGCCATTTTCGTATATTTGTTCTAAAGTTTTTACAGCTTTTTGTTCTTTGTCTTTCGTCGTTGATATCAAATGTCATGAAATTAAATAAAATACACGTATAGGGTGCATTGTCGTGTAGCAAGGTAAGTAAGGGGTTAAAGACCGCAGTTGCATGTTAACCTCCTACTTCAAGTATTTTTAACAAGCAAACACAGACTTAATACCCTTGTAAGGCCATTTTAATTATTTAGCTTTTAAAAAAAAATATGTTTACTTGTGGTGTTTTATGCATTGTTAATGCACGCTTAAGGTATTTGGATTTATTACTTTTTTAGGCTGATCATCATCTGCCTAGCCTTTTCCCAACTATGTTGGGGTCGGCTTCTAGTCTAACCGAATGCAGCTGAATACCAGCATTTCACATGAAGCGACTGCCTATCTGACCTCCGCAACCCAGTTACTGGGTAATACGTTACCCCTTTTGGTAAGACCGGTTGTCAGACTTTCGGGCTTCTGACTACCCGTCACGACTGTCAAAGATCCGCGAATGACAGCTGGGACCAACGGCTTAACGTACTTTCCAAGGCGCGGAGGGGTCTCGGTATATAAAGATTGTTACCCATCCACGGACCAACCGCGGCAAGCGTTGCTTAACCTGATCGATCGACCTGTGCGGCTGTTATTATTTATTATAGCCACGGGCCCCTCAACTTTAGTAGGCAGTATATTTAGGATATTCAACAAAAAACATAGTACGTCATAAACAGGAATATGATGCCTAATGGCAGGAGTTAAAAGTGAACATCAAATTTTGGACACTTGTCTTATTTAACCCTCAAAAGTAAAATCTCACAAAGGTAAAATCCAAATCAAAGACATTATAACAAACTTGCTGTTTTCCAACCTCAAGGACTATAGATAAAAGGTAGGCAGTACAAAAGAACATCAAAACAAAAAACGTAATACAAAAGGTCGGGTCGTTGCCTATCCGGCTAATTATTATTCCAATAATAAAACAATCTTTGTCCTATTTAATTAATTTATTTTATTCACTCAAAGATCTTACAAAGCTCTTGAGGACAAATAAACGAAGCGTATTTTTCACTTGATTAACCAAGTCCCAAAAGTAATGAAGGCAGGTAGTGTTTTTGTAACAGCTGGAGATATTAAATGAAAAAAAGGAATAAGTTTCAAATAAATTATTAATTCAGTCATGAATTTTTATTTGTTTATTTAGGATCTCCAACAAACGATACACATTTACACTGTAAATCTACAAAAATAAAAAAGGTTCAGATAAAAACACGATAAAAATAAAAAAACAGGGAATTTTTTTTTTAATAATGTAATGAATGTAAATGATAAAATATGAGGAAAAAAAATTTAAATTGACATGTCAAGATTGAGCATTGATTATATTATAATATTATTATTTTTGTTTAGGTAGTACTTTTTAACAAAGTATTTTTTAATAAGCTTAAAGCGTCTGCGTTCGCGAACGCTACGATTCCGAGTAAAGTTTTGTAGTTGCAAAGAATAAGAATTTCTAAGTCGACTGCTTTATCACCGACATTCTAAACCACGTTTTTAACCGACTTCAAAAAAGGAGGTTCTGTATTCGACCCGTATGTATGTATGTATGTATGTATGTATGTATGTATGTATGTATGTATGTATGTATGTATGTATGTTTGTTTGTCCGCGATTTTCTCAAAAACTAATGAACCGATTTTGATAATTCTTTCACTAATGTGATCTACATACTTTCAGGAAGGTTTTAGTATATAATACATTATATAATTATTCTTATGTACGATGTTATATGCATAAATGTACTGCATCTCCGGCATTTCTATGCGAATTTTGATGATTCTTCTAGTCGGTGTCTTCAATTCCTCAATGCACTAGTGTTATTTGAATTTGTGTGGTGTAGGTATAACTAAAAAGTGAAAAATAAAAACTTTTTTACAAAAAAAACAACCGACTTCAAAAAAAACTACAAAGTGATAAATAACTTTAATTTCGGAAGTCGGTGTCAAAAAACGAAAATGCGGAACCAACGACACCGACTTCCGAAATTAAAGTTATTTATCACTTTGTAGTTTTTTTTGAAGTCGGTTGTTTTTTTTGTAAAAAAGTTTTTTTAACCTTTCTGTCTCTATAAGATGTCATCTTTATCTTTCTCGTTTGTGCCAACGAATACAATTTAATATGAGCAGCAGCGACCCTGACGGTTGTCTCAGTTTCCATTACTCAAGGTTTTACAAATACGCCTAGTCATGCAATGCAGCTTCACGTTCAAAATTTGCATGAATTGCATCTCCTATAAGAATGGAAATGTTCACTGCATTCAGGACGTTTATAGTCGTTTCAGTATTTGAATGCTAACGACATGGATCAGGGAAAGAAACACTGTCACATCCATATTTCATGATTGGCTCGGCTGGATGCAAAACTGAACGCGTTTGCTTATTCATTGACATAGCCAGAACTTGTTTATCAAAACATGCGCCTCTGGTTACAAAAATACAGTTTAATCCGTTTTCAAATTCAGTAAACGATATTCCATTCATTGTTGGTCTTTGTACACATAATAATCATGTAAATGTGTTTATTAACAATATTGGTTACTAAATCTGTTTAACCGTAGTTCCGAGCAATCGACTAATATTCGTAGACCGCGCTCCATATCATAAATCCAAGAGAGAGAGAGATTAAAAACAAAAGATAATCATTCACTTATCCCGTTTACATCCAGTTCAACAAAGTGAGTCTCGTAAACCGAGTTAAACATACAGTAGGTTTTTAACCCAGTCACACAGTAGATACAAGAGTTCACATAAGTATTCAGAAATGAAAAAAACATCCATAGTGCGAATGGCGTGTAAATAGAAATTTCACTTGTACACTAAGAGCAATTTAACGAGTGTCAATATTAAAACCCTTGAGCGATATTCCTAGAACTTCCTTTCACAATCCCCATTCATAGTATGTGCTATTCAAACAGTTACAGTTGGAATGAATGTGATCTTGTTGGAGCATGAAGGAAATTGGAACGAACAGGGCGAAGATTAATATTGGCTTGCAATCATCACCATCATAAAGAGATCATAAAGAGAACAGCCGCACGTTTCTATTGAAGGTTAAGCTACGCTTGCCGCGATCGGTTCGTGGATAAATGATAAATAAATGATAAATGATTTTATTTCTGTAAGTAGGTTTGTACAAACACTTTTACATGTCAATCATATTTTTTTAAAGCTAGATGAGGTCGGCGTTTCCTATCTGACTACTCTGAGAAGAAAGGCCGAAACAAACTCAGAGGTCACAGTCTCTTTTAAAGTCCAGACAAAATCTTGGTCAGATCATGTGAAGACCATGTAGATCGGTGTCTGAAATGGTCTTTTGAGGAAAGAACCACACAGATTGAGCGGACCTGTCCAGTCAGTGCACGCATTTGTCAAAAATCGTGCAGCTCAACTCAGAACTTGAGGAGCTCAACGATTCGACGAACAATACCAGAGAAAGGACATTTGGGTAGGCCGCGTAAATTACTCAAACTGCCAGATCATGATTAAAACTAACTAAGAAGGAAAACAGAAAAAAGAAATGACCCACATAGTCTTCACATTCACAATAATTAAATAATATAAAAATACTTTACAAAGTAAATATTCATGTCATTGTATATATAAAATGAATAAATGTCAATGTGTATATAAAAATCCAGACATAATCTTTGAGGACCATGTAGATTGGTGTCTGAAATGGTCTTTTGAGGAAAGAACCACACAGATTGAGTGAACCTGTCCAGTCAGTGCACGCATGATGATGAGTGACTATGATGGGTGACTATCCAATACATATGTAGACCCCTCCGTGCCTCGGAAAGCAGTTGGTGCCAGCTGACATTCGTAGATTTATGACAGTCGTTACGGGTAGTCAGAAGCCCGAAAGCCTGACAACCAGTCTTACCAAGGGGTAAAATAACGATATACAGCTAAATTCGGTTAGATTGGAGCTGTAATTGGTATAAGGCTAGCAAGATGACGTATGTCGGAAATCGTATTCCTTGTGTTTGTATCTCTCGCGGCTAATAGCCGAAGTGCGGCTACACCTAGTTTTAGCTGGGTACAACTAGGCGCAGCTGGCGACATGTGGTTCGTGTGTACTTCGGGAGGTGACATAGGATGCAAGAACGAGCGAAGGGCACCCCGAGGTTAGGTTTGGTTAGGTTACTTTAAACCCCATACACAGAAATAGGAGCTCCGTGAGGCGGGGCTCCGTCGACGTAGGATGCAAGAGCGAGCGAAGGGCACCCCGAGGCTAGGTTTGGTTAAAACTAGGTATAGCCGCACTCCGGCTATTAGCCGTAACATATCAATATAAAATAGTCGATATAGGATTACAGATTTTATGAGACAGTCCACCGGTATAATATTACAAAATCCTTTTACAAGAAGTAGTTAGTTTAAGGTTTTGATGAAAGAATACATTAACACGTGTATTTTTCATTTATATAAGTAGCATGAGATAATATTTAAAAGAGTATCTAATATGTAAAATTAATTTAACAATATTTTACAAACGTTTTCCGTTGATTTTATTATTAATTTTGTCTCGACCTCCCATTTATCATAACGATTTATCAGCAACTCCGGTAACATGAAACTGAGAGGGAAAATAAAGCAATATAATAAATTAATCGGTTGTTAAACAGGGTGGCAGGGACATCGACGTGCAACCTGTTACTATGGACTCCGTACATAATTCTGAAAATTTTCGTCGGTTATCAAAAAAACATCATACATTTTGACCACGTAGGTATTCCACTTTTCAATGAAACAGCTGACTACTACATAATTATCACCTTTTCAAATCCTTCCAACAGATTATATGAAGCCTTGCAATATAAAGCTGTCTGTGCACATAATTTATTGGAACCACTTGGGAGTTAGAGGCGGAATAAATTGTGGGATATAGCGAGCCTACGAGAAATACACATATACGTAGGTATATAGACAGTTCATGGCAGGGATATACAAATTTGGTAAATTACACACAATATAATATAATCTTCTTTCATAAAAGCTTTACACTTTTATTAAAGTAAAGAAGAAGATAAGATATATTATGTGTAACGCCTACTTCTATATCCCTGTCATAAATTGAGGACAGAAATTCGAGCCAAGTGCGTAAACAGAAGGCATATATATTATTTCTACAACATTTAATTAGTTAACAATTTACAGTGGGACAAGATAATATTGAATAGCTAGATATGTATATTACATACCATATACTTACTGCACTACCAGAGCGGGGATTCCTTCTCCAAATATTAACTTTTTTATTCGTTCATATAAAGTTAGGCTGCATCGCCTTACAAATATTACCCACCTCACAAATATTACACACCTTATAAATATTTATGTAAAAGGTACGTAATCGATACATGTTTTAGTAAGCTAGCTCCCAGATTTATATAAATCTCTCCAAGCACTTAGCAAGTCTTGAAAAGGGTCCGGCTATACTTTCAATATGTCAGCATGCTCTGTTGTTTCTAGGATTAATCTAAATAAACTAACAGCTGCTCCATTTTTAGGGAAATCACCAACGAGTGTACCCAAGTATCATTAACTATTAACGTAATATCTTTGCCTAAAGAGACGAACAAAAGTCACATCTGTCATGTTGTTATGTGCACGTGGGTTTCTTATACGTATTTTAGGAAGACCAGGTGCTACAGAAGCTGATTATCCTGGTACGCATGAATTGGCCAGTCCAAATTTGTTGACTCATCATACCTTATTTGTTAATGAGTTAGCAAATATTGGAATTACGTACAATATATATACAAGGAAATAAAGAATACTAAGAATCCAAAACTTTGAAAATGTAGGGAAGAGTCTCATTTTTATCTTAAATATTTTTGAGCAATTTACTCACTCTAAAGGCAGTGCTTATGGAGCTTATTCTCGTTTCGGTATAAAAACATTTAGAGAGCCGCATCACAACCGCAGAAGTAGGTACTCCTATGAATTGCGTTATTTTTTTGTTTACAGAGTTACAGATAGACCCTAATGTGTTGGAGTAATGCAAACTCATTACTTACCGTGGCAACGAGAATTTTGGCCTAAATTCTCCCTTGATGAAGTAAATAAACAGGGAGATGCTCTCATTATTTATTTCAATGAGCGGCAAAACTAATCGTCTTTGTTTCTTCTCCGAAACATTATTTGGAGATTTTTTTGTGCTTAAGGTAGGTCATCATCGTCATCATTTCAGCCGAAAGACGTCCACTGCTGAACATAGGCCTCCCCCAAGCACCTCCAATTCGACCGGTTCTGTGCTTCTCGCATTCAACGGGTTCCTGCGGCCTTCACAAGGTCGTCGATCCACCTTGTGGGAGGCCTTCCAACACTACGTCTTTCAGTACGCGGTCACCACTCCAGAACCTTTCGGCCCCATCGGCCATCTGTTCTGTGAGCAATGTGCCCTGACCACTGCCACTTACTTAAGTTTAGCAATTCTTCGGGTTATGTCGGTGACCTTGGTCCTTGGTTCTTGGTTCATTTCATTTGAGGTAGGTATGTGATGAAAATAATCAATTTTTGGACTTTTTATGACATAATTATATTATAAAGTTGTATATTCACCTTTGACTAGCTACTTCATTATGCAGAAGATCTGCATGAAACGTTATTGCATGACGGAATTGCACTAAAAAACAAAAAAATGCGGACTTGAATTGAATTGCATTCCTGTCTACCGCAGATTTTGTCTAAGACCGAATTTAAACTTCCACCATTTTTGTATGCATAATTCGAGTTCAGCAAGAACTGCTACCGATGGCTGAAGAAAAATAAACTTATTAGTCAATTTTAAACTAATTATTGAATTTTTAGTTTGTGAGTAGTTTTAGTTAAGTTAGGGTTTAGTTTTGTTATTTTTATTAATGAATTAGGTATTGTTTGTTATTTGCTTACTTATTATTTTCATTTACAGGAATAAATATAAATTATTGAATTATATTTTAGGTGAAACAGGTTATCAATTCATGCACAAGTAGTTGACGTCATTTAATAACTTACATCCCACTTAGTAACAAAAGGAACAACTTTCGTGAGAATCAAAGTTCTCTTACAAGGCTAAATTTATTTACTTTTTCGTTGATGATCCACTCAACAAAAAAATAAGAAAAAAATGAAACTTGCGTGGATGAAGGTACACCACTACTAGATGAAGTATTCATATCTTTAACTAGTTTATCTAGATGTCGTCTAGAAGTCCTTGAAATTTATTGTACGAGAGCAACAGAAGTGAATGTTTTTTTCTATGTTCATTTGCGAGATTGCATGGTGGTCATAAATAAATAATATGCTGAATCGTTCCTATAAAATAAATGGCGTTGTTTCTTTGTATGACTAGTTTTTTCAGAGGCAACACCGTCCCTACCCAATATATTTTTTTCTGTTTTTATGCGTGACGACTCCCGGCCTCCATTACGTAGGCGCGGGCCTGCGGACGGAGAGTAATGGGTAGCTCACCGTCCGATCAGGACCAGTCCCGTGCCGGACGGCGCGTATGTGTTCCACGCGCGCCTCAAAGAGATTTCAGCATAAAGGAAGGGGCCTGTTAGGGCCGAAGCCTGTCGGGGTAGCGGGATTGTCCGAAAGGGTTACCGCTACCCCGGAACATAAAGGGCTAAGGAAGGAACACGGGTGGGTTTTAGTCAGTAAGAGTCTGACACTCTCTTCCGCTCTACCCAGAGCGGGAGGAGTCATTTGATGATTACCCACACTCAAAAAAAAAGGCAGTTGGCCCCGCCATAAGCCTTGCTGTCTGACAATTTGTTTTTTACGGCATGTAAGCTGAAATTCGCTTGCACCAACTAACTTGTATGAAGGTGTTCAAACTGACCGTCGGTTGTTTTTCTTGTCGTAGACGGCAAGTATTTTCTACTGTCACATTCTCTCTTTCTAAACAATAATTAAAAAGATAGGCTATGTACGCTATATGCAAGCAAGGTAGCTTAATTCTCCCAAAAAAATGTTTTAAGATTATTTTGCAGCTTTTCTCTGGTACCGTTTATTTTCATTCTACCCAGTCCTGATATAACTATGAATAAAGTGTTCTCAACCGAAAACAGCAATGCTTTTAGTTTCATCATGTGTGTTAATTCGTCAGCGTCAGTTGGCTTGTATAATCCGATTAACTATATATAAAGGCGCAGTCACACTAGGCAGACAGTTTACGGCTTATACATAGGGGTTCACACACTGGTGCATCGTGGTGCGAAAAATCGAGCAAAACAATACAAAATCATAGAGATGGCGTTACGGCGCCGCCCGCCGCCCGCCGTTAGCAGCACAGAACAGATAAAAGAAGTTGTTCTCCTTATAGAGAATTTTAACAATTTTATATATTATTAATCTACGCATAAAAGTTTCAGGTAACTTCAGAAAAGTGATATGATACTGTTTTCAGTTTTGTATAATATTACCCTATCTAGTATCAATAACAAAGTTCCCAATCTCTCGAAATTTTGCCTCACTGTTCGAAACTTTCAGGGGCTTTGCTGAAATAATGAAAATACTACCTATTTTATTTATCTTAGAAACGCTAGTTCTCATCGAAGTAGATTGATAGCAAATTCTCTTGGAATGCTGTGGTTTTAATTTTTTGAACGGTGTCTCTAACCTAAATCAGAAATGTTATATTCTGTAGCGTTTGCTATTTCATTTTGTTAGCATAAACCTAATATTCCACATTTAAAATACATTGTCAAAACCCGCCATAACAATTGTCTCATTAGGTAAATACTCTGCTCTCAGACATAGTCTGAATTAAATCACTGGAATTTGTGGAACCATCTCTTGGAACATGATTACCTGGGTACAGACAGGCAGACGTCTGTGCCTTTTCTATACCTGTATATAAATTTAGGTGTATGCGGGTGACCTAGAAACCGAACTGCTGTTGCCTTCCCCCTCTTGTAAACGTATCTGTGTTTGAATCTAGTCTGAAACTGAATGGATTAATTGAACTTGACAGCCGTATCCTAATTGAAACGCCCTTGGTATGATATTTTTATCTATGTAAAATGTCTTCGGGTAAAAAAACTTTACCGTACGCTTCTCAGCATTATATGACTGTGTTTAGAGCGAATCATAACATAAGATAACGCCTATATTCCAAACAATACAGACCAAAACAAAAAGTATGAGGCCGGAGTACAAACTGCCGATTTTCAAACAACACGAAAAAGAACCGTTAAAAGGTCGTATATCCAAAACTTTTGAATATCTAGAGGCAGAATGCATTATCGTTTTTAAAAATGGTGATATTATTTATAAAGTTGGTAATTATCATCTTGCGCAGAAACATTTTGTTGCAAAAAGTCTACATGGAATAATACACCCCGTCATGGGGTTGGTTGTTCCATCGCTGAGGTATGATGGCCCGGTAGCTAATTAATGTGATCATTACTGCAACAACATTTACAAAAAATTATTCAGTAAATTGATATTTCAATAGAACGAATATGCGATGCGTTGAACGCTCGATCAAACAAACATTTTGAACACTCGATGTATTGATATACTAGCTGCTGCCCGCGACGTCGTCTGCGTGAAGGCTCTACAGCACCAAAAATACCTAAGATGCCAGTGTCGCTATAGCATTATAAGTAAACAATTTTTAAAATAGCATTAAAATATAATTTTTTTTTGCAATCGAAGCAAGTGAAGAGAGTTATATGGGAATCCTGCTGAGTTCAGTCATAAGATGTGACTGAAGGAAATAGAGAAAATAATGCAGGAATACATTCCAGGACACAAAAGAGTAAAAATACGTACAAAGGTATCATACCTTACAACACTTCCCTATAAACTACGTTGGTAGTTATGCTGCCCGGAGCCAAAATGTAAAGAGAGTCCAGGACTGGTGACGCGGGAGCAAGCGACGTACAGTTGCCCGTGTGAGAAGCAACTCGTCCTGAGGTCGACACCCGCTGCCCTCAGTGTCTGCCCCTGCGACTTATTGATGGTCATCGCGAAGCAAACACTCACGGGGAACTGTACGCGCTTGAACTGGAACGGGAAGTTATGAGGTATGAGGGGAATGCGTGGTATAAATACTGCCTCGCCGACGCCACAACCCGTAAGAATTTCCGCCTCAATGGTGTGTCTGTGGAGCGAGATGACTTTAAGGCGGGTCCCGTTACACAACTTCGGAGGAGATAGGTTCCGAAGAAGCATAATCGGGACACCGACCTTCAGCTTGATGGTATGCACTGGAAGTCCATTTGCTGACATGGAGTTCAGAAATTCCACGGGATAATGTGTGACATCATCTTGCTCGACAACAGTGTTTATCGAGGTGTAGACCACTTCATTCCCCTCAATTTCCGAGAGAATGCATTCGTTAAATGCTGCAGCCTGATCATTTTTGGGCGTCAAACTGGCCCGCTCACACACCCAAGAATTCTGCTGGTGCGGTATACGACTGATGTCCCCGTACACACAGCGAATGAGTTCTTCTAAGCTGGATACCACTCTACCGAGAGACTCTGGAAGCACCACCTGTCCACCTCTCGCTTCTGGTAGAGTGCCTTCGCCAAGACTTAGAAGGACATCGGAGAATTCTTGAGCACGTGGATTGCCGTCGAGCCGAGCTCTCATATTAATGGTCAAGCGCAGCGTACGAACTCGTGACCACAACGAAGATCGTTTCAACGAAGCATTCACCTCGTCAGCCCTCGATCCCCGCGGGAAGCGTTTGCCGGAAATCGCCACTGAACAGAACTGTGACACCACCCATCAAATGTTCGTTCCTGCGGATGTCCTGCAGGGTTCTGTCCACGGCCTCAACTGCTTTCCTATTGGCCATCGTACACTCATCCCATACGATTAAAGAGCAATCCTTGAGCACGTGTCCCTTATCGCTGTTACGTGACACACCACAAACAGGCGTTTCGGCGCTCTCTAAATCGATGGGAATTTTAAACATGGCATGTGCTGTCATGCCACTCGGAAGCAGTGTGGCAGCGATTCCCAACGACGCTACAGCAATAGCAATTTTGCCTTGCCGCCTGACCTCTGCAAGTATGCCTGTGGTAACAAATGTTTTTCCTGTTCCACCAGGAGCATCCATGAAAAATATTTTACCCTGGTTTTGTCCAACGCTTTCAAGGACGGTGTCATAAATTTGTTTTTGCTCTGAAGAGAACAAAGCGACATGGTCATTTCGCCCCGATCATAATTTGTCTCAGCGTTATAGTCCCGATTTCCACGGTCTTGATGCGGTGATGATTGCGGAGCTGGTAACCCATATTCGATCAGTGGATTGCCGCCGACAGAAATGACCACATCTTGAAATGAACCGAGACAGGTGTTCAGCACGCGTTCATCAGTTACTTCGACTTCGTCTCCAATAGCACGCCTCAAAGCTCGTAGAAAATCTTCAGACAGATGATGGCGATACGACATGAAAATATATTAATTACCAGGCAATAATCACACAGATAAATTCCGAACAAATTATTTTGTACTAACAACATGAAATTGATGAAGAAATGATCATCATCAATGAACATAACTTTTTTGTAATACTTAACACCGCATTTTTTTTTAATTATCTTCCTCAACTCTGCTCAAGATTTTGAGGGTTTTGTTGGACCTTGAATTTGTCAAAACGAACTATACGATACAACTTTTATGAAGAAAATGCACATTACCATCTATGAATTTTAAGAATAACTAACTACTAACCTCGCCAACATGATCAAATTTAAATTATTAATTTCCAAAAATTGTTAACATGTAACTTGATTTGATTTTTATGAAATCTCATAGATGGCGCTGCTTCTAAATTTTCTTTGTACTACTAACATTCATTAAACTATGTTTCTCTGCCCAAGTTACTTAAATGGCGTAGTTTTAATAGTGTAAAGCTAGATAATAGCATGGCTTACTCAAAAACAACATTTAAATATGCGTCGTTAGATTACACGCTGTCACAGAATGCGTAAGAAAAATAAAGATTCACAGCACCTCCCCCGTAGGTGATAGCGTGATAATATGTAGCCTATATGTTGACTCGACCTCTTAGTAATACTCATGCAAAATTTGATGTAAATCCATGCAGCACTTTTTGAGATTAGCCCGGACATACATACAGACAATCAGACAAACAGACAAAAATTCTAAAAATTATATTTTCGGCTTCGGAATCGATTGTAGATCACGCCCCAAGTATTCTTTTAAAAAAATATTCAATGTACAGTTTTGACTTTCCTACGATTTTATTATATGTATAGATTGAATGTTCGATTTATTAACCATACGATATTAAGAACGTTCGAGTATTTAGGCTTTCGATTTATAGTGGTCGATCAATTGATATTCGATTATATTATTATCTAGTTATCAACTACCCCGTTGGTCTTGTATTTACAAGTCCTACTGCCGAGGATGAGGTCCTGGGTTCGATTCCCAGATTGAGCAAAGTGACTAGCACTTTGGCCAATCTGGGAATTGAACGGTCGGGTGACACCATTAAAATACTAATTTAAACTCTTCCATGACTGATTAAATAAGCCTCATCAATAAGTAGTACTATCAAAATATATGGCGTAACAAAGTGTAATTTATTATTTTTTAGGGTGTAACCGTTAAGAGGACTACATGACCTAAAGCGCGGTCTTTGTCGGACTGCATAGAAAAGAAAGAGAAGCGCGATGCCACAACGCTGGTAATTTATTGCAAAATATGAAGCAATTATCGATTTACGAAAAATCTAGTGTTTGGACAAAAAAACTAAAACACTATAGTTTTAGTATGTTGCTTGTAGAATAATCTGACAAAAAATCATAATGATTGTATGTATATTAGTATGAATTTTGTTGTAAAAAAAAAGTTTTTAGAGGTATCTTCATGATTTTTTTCTATCGTACCAAATAAGTTGTATTATGTTTTCAACACACTATCTTCCTCGCATTTATCCTGAAGAATATCATATATTTTTTTGAGTTTTTTTACTGTAGTTTATCATAATTATACTTTTATTGTTTCTAAAACTTGCGATTTTTGCGTTTAGGTCTTCTAAGCCCCTTAAGCGTGGACATTAAATTCAATTAAGCGTAGGTAGTTCATTGACCAGGGTTGGTCTTCATTAAACATGAACTTAATAGTGTTAGCAATTGTGTACATTAATTTTGTATATTGTATTTTAGCGCAGGGATATGACAAGTTAATAGGTACTACACATTGATTAAATGACCCTTTAGGGCAATGTTGGCACATTTGTTTTGTTCCCTTTAAAGCTTTTTAAATTAGGTAGGTACTTAATTAGGGTAATAAAAAAGACTTTTGTGTGGGCATACAAGATTCTCTGTCGTAATTAATGGACATTTTGTGTACAAGCCGTGTATAAGTGGCTAGGCACCTCGTCGTGCGCCGACAAAAAATGTTTATTTATGTTCGGGACATACCAGGCGACGTCACGCGGCGAGCGGGACACGTGAGTGGTTAGAAATTAAGTGATAATGTCTATGAACGCAAAAAATATAAAAATAAATACAAGTAGGTAAAAGTACTAGTACCTTTATTCCTATTATTAAACTCTGTTATTTTCATCAGAGTGCTACATAAAATTAACATGAATTGGAACGAATAATGAGTGGTTTATGAGAATAAAAACAAGTGATGGTCGCCGCTCCACACTTGGTCCGTGCATTCAAAAGAGTACTTACAAAGAAAATAATGCGACTACAAAGGGAACATAACACTTTAAAAAGAAAGAAAGAAAGTATTTAGTTTGTGACATTGCTGTGCGAGTCCCAATCGCACAGAAATGTCACAAACTAAACTAAACATAATCATAAAAAAAGAAAGTAAACAACAGAAAGTCCTGTACGAGGCCAAAAGGCAAATGTAGTCGGGTAAAAAATTACAGTGCGATCGACAAGAAAATACGTTCTAGACACCTGTCAGTTTCATACAAACGAATACGTGTTTTGCGAATTTGATATTTTATCTACTAGAATTGTCGCACTTACAGATGTCAAAAACGCAGTCTCTGGACGGCCATACCTACTTTAAGCATTGAGATATTTTGTAATTTTATTATTATACAGGGTCTGTGGAGGTCAGATAAGCAGTCGCTCAAATAATGGTATTCAGCTGCATCCGGTTAGACTATAAACCGACCCCAACATAATTGGGAAAAGGCTAGGCAGATTGATGTATTATTGATCTTTAGTTTTAGCATTCCGTAGTAAAACCGGGGACTGTTCACTGGTTCTAAAGATTAAACAAACCTACAACTAGCATTGATTAACATTGAACGAGTTGGTTACACTTTAATATTCGACAAAAGAATAAATCTCATTTCGTAAAGTTTTCACATATGAATAGAATCATAGAAGTGCATATGTCGCAGGCAACTGGTTAAATTAGCCGTTTAGTTAAATGCCTAGCCTTTTAACTAAACGGTGGGCGTTCAACTAACGGCCAGAATGATATTCAATAATATAGTTTAGGTTGGAACTGTAACCAATCACGCGAGAGCCGAATTGGTTGCAGTAAGTAAGCCAGGGCACCCCGACTAAATGGGTTAGGTTAGGTTAGAACTGTGATCAACCGCGTGCGAGCAAAGAGAGCGAAGCGAGGCGAACACTACTTCCAAAGGCCAGGCGGTTAACTAAACGGCTAATTTAACCAGTTGCCTGCGACACATACAAGACTTTAGATATAAGCATAAAATAAATAGAACATGTTAAAAGTAACTTTTGATCACTAATCTAAGTTTGTTTAAAGTGAAAGAAAGTCTACGAAATGACAGTATTATTTCTATGTTGAGATTTACGAATAAAGTTTCTAAATCAGATTACAAAAGTTGTAAGTAGGTATATGAACATAAAATGTATTTTAGTATTAAGTAAGTAGCTGTAAATCACACTGGAATGTAGCCACTTTTTACATTTTATCATAGTTTAAAATATACAACTTACTGAGTTCATTGACCTATGTTGCTCCCATGTTCAGCTACGTAGATCAATGACCTCGGTAAGTAAATGTTAAATTGCCTACCTGAGGTCTGCTCCTCAGTTTAAACAACGTTTGTGAAATGGCGATCACAGCATTTCGCTGTTGAAACAAGGTACGCCACATTTCTGCTGACCTCGTGTTAAATTTAAACTTTGTACTACGCCAGGAAAACTGCTACAACATTCGCAGAAACGGTATTTAGGTTTATTTTAGTGGGTTTTGCCACAAAGCTACGTGAATTCAGCATAAAACCATTCATAAAAAAAGTTATCAAAACACTATACAACTCATTTTATCACCAGTTTTGGCATACTGGAGGTAAATAAAAAAAACCTATCTATCTCTGGTTTTAACGTCCCAATAATCTGTATCAGTAGCGATCTGTATGATTACCTATATTATTCTGACAGACATGATTATACTGGCTACCATCAGTAGCGATGTCTTAAACTGAATATAATTATATTATTCTGACAGATAATATGATTATACTGGTTACCATCAATAGCGATCCGTCTTTAACTGAAAATAGAATATTGGTTTCGGCCGTTAGATTACTGTTAACGCTGATATGCAATATGCGACTTGCACTTTGCCTCACTATACAGTTTAAAAGCGAAGACTTTGAAAAACCTAGATAAAGGTTAATTTATCTTTTTGTATTTTTTTTTCTTCTTTGTTCTCTGTTTTAGGGTCTAAATTGCATGTAACAATTTAGATACTATTAGTTGATATAAATTTAGGTAGTTTTCTTTTCATTTTTTTTTCTCTATCGTACGTACAACTTTCGATTTGCATGCTGAGTTTACCTATAAGTGATTGTACACTATTGTTTATCTGTTTTTGCTTGTTTTTTATGTACATAACTGGTGTAAACAATCGTTGGTAGACCAATAAATAAATAAATAATATGTATCTACCTGTCAGTACGCATGGTTTACTGCTTACGGCATTTTCATGCTTCGATAAGAGGTTATTCCATCAGTTTTTTACGGTTTCGTAACCAAAACGGAAACCTTATAATTTCGTCAAGTCAGTCTGTTCGTCTTACCGTCTGTTCGCATGTTAGACAGCTATTTCACTCGGAGACTATTACCACTAAATCGAATGAAAATTGTAAAGGTGTATTCTGTGTAAACAATGCTTTAGCGAAATTTCGAAAAAATAATTCATTGCACATAATGCTGTGGGAACACAATATATTGTTGTGTATGTCAATAATTTTTGTTATACCTATGGGATATCTTCGGTTACAACTTGGGTTTTCATCGTTTTTTCTAGAAATACTATGGAGTATACTAAAACTAATTTTGCGGCCGATCAATACCGTACATGTGTAAACATTTATCGCGACTATGGAACCCTTCACAGTCCGACACATTTCATAGTTGTTAATAACGTGAAAGTTCCTTCAGGAAGTGAAAGCTGCACCCTAATTGTGTAACATACTATAAACCAAAATTTGAATAATTTTGAAGAATATTGCTAATCCATTGTTGTATAATGTTAAAAAAATCTGTCTGCTCAATCAACGTGAATAACGCAATGAATGTTCTTGAACTCTCAAAATGAAAGTCATTGCTACTGATAGCGTGTTACGCAATTACTCCGCTGAATACACAGATCGGAAAATCACAGATATAGATAGACCTAGATAACGCAAGTATCACGATCTGTATGAAAACCAAGCGTGCCATTTTTTGACTATCTACTATGACGCCACAAGCAATTGGAAAATCAAATCGATTCAAAGACGCCGCCGCGTGCGGCACCCGTTTCACTCCCGGGGCCTAGCGCCAGCGCTCATGCTCACCCAGCCAGCAGTACTACGGAATGAGCGCGATAGCGGTGGTTTACGATTTTTATACGTAAGCTGGGGCACGCGAAGTTAGTTGCTCTTGCGTTATCTAGATGTATCTATATCTGTGCGGAAAACGAACTCAATTAAGTTTTATACTCAGCTGAGAATGTCGAGATAAGAAGTTTTTTGACATCGTACAGTGACTTGTTCCTATTTATCGTTATAATATTTATGGCCTGTTTATTATTGTATGTGTGGGACAGTATTCACTCCCAAGATACAGGCAAATGCCTAGTTTCGGGGCCACCGTCTGAACTGGTCTTGAATTTTCTACAATTTTATAAATAATAAATAGAACTATGTAATCCTAATGATCAAGCTTGATCATACCTACTAATTTTATAAATGCGGAAGTAATTCTGTCTGTCTGTCTGTGTGTTTCCCACACCATATCGTCTGAACGGAATGATATTTTTTCTTTTGTTTGAAAACATCGCTAGTGGAGGTTTATTTCATTGACAACCACCGCTAATCGAACGACTCTTTATTAAATCTTTTCTTTCCATCTCCATACACATGACGTATGATTTCTTAGTAACGTGCATGAACTTCAAATCGTAACCGGAGTTCAAAGGGTTTTAGGACCAGCAGACAAACCAGCGTTATAATTATTGGGCACAAGCCGCACCGAGACTATAATTATTCAACTATGCACCCAAAATCTCTTGACCCTAATGTCGTAAGACTACAAGAGGTGACTAATGAATTAAATCAAATACCTACCTATAGCTTTGTCATCTTGTCAGGTAAATTATGACCAACTAGCTTTTTGCCGCAGATTAGATATTAGGCGCATCACACACACAACGCGCTACGCGACGGGGTGCGGGAAACGGAGCCAAATTCGCCGCAAGGAAGCGCGTTTTTAGTGAATTTGTATGTAAAAAATCACGCGCGTGGGTGCGTTATCTGCGCCCCGTTGCATGCGCAGTGTAGTGTGTGAACCGCCTTATCCCACGGGATCGTACTACCGGAATAAAAAGTATCCTCAAAACCCTCACAGTCTAGGTACCACCTGAGTGCCTAATTTCATCGAAACCCGTTCAGACGATATGGTGTGGGAGACATACAGACAGAACTACTTCCGCATTTATAAAATTAGTAGGTATGATCAAGCTTGATCATTAGGATTACATAACATAACGCCTGTGCCTTTACCCTGAAGGGGTAGACAGAGACACACGAAGTACATACTTAGTTCAAGTTATTTGTGATGTGCGGTGTGTTTAACCGTAAGAACATAAACGGAGATGTTTAAAATCCATGTAATCCATGTAAATAACTATATTTTATCTACTGTTGGGACAGGCCTCCTCTCAGCGAGAGAAAGAAGACCGTTATAATCCACCACGCGGGCCTAGTGCGGGATGGTGGATGAGAGCAACGGTGATGAAATAATTTACGTAAAGTAATTTACCTGACTGGGTTCGAACCTACGACCTAAAGATTTTGCGCTGATTTGTACCGAGAAATTCGTAAAGAAAAATATACAAACTCAAGGATAGTTAACACAATTTTCTGTAAAGATCATTGCGGTTAATTTTCAGCAGTGGACAATAGCTATCGTAACATAAGGCGACGTGTTGTAGACAACGTGCCCGCGCGTTTTTTAACAAAAGCCCTTCGGCGCGGGAATTTGGCTCCGTTTCCCGCGCCCCGTCGCGTGGTGCGTTGTAGTGTGTGATCAACCTAAACATTGAAACTTCGTAACAAAGCTTATCTACTCGATCGTGCTTATTTTATCAAATATAATAAATTACATAAAATAATTAACATGACACATAAATGAATGTAGCCGACGACCCTTAGTATTAGCCGTTCGAATAATATTGTGTTAATCTAACCAAAACCAGGATAACCCTAAAAATACAGGTAAGATGGATAGCCATCTAATGGATAAAATAGGTATAGGTATTAAAATCTATGTCAGCTATTAATATACACACAAAATATAAAAGACTAGCTACGCCCCGCGGTTTCACCCGCATAAATATCGGTCCCGTAGCAATATCGGGATAAAAACTATCCTATGTCCTTTCCCAGGACTCAAACTATCTCTATACCAAATTTCATCGAAATCTGTTCAGCGGTTTAGGCGTGAAAAGGTAACATACAGACAGACAGACAGACAGAGTTACTTTCGAATTTATAATATTAGTATGGACGGATTAGTTTCAAATTTTGTGAGTCATGTACCTATTATTTAACCCGTGAGTATGATCCGACTTTTTATTTCCCTAAAATAATAACAATCTAAATAGGTTTTGAATGTTTTATGAGTCGGAACATGACATCATCATTTTTCTCAATCGAAATGATAGGGGTCTTACTTTATTTTATTATAACGGCTCTTGACATCTCTATTTATTATTTATGAAAAAAGATCTGACTGAAAGATACAAGGCCCGTTGACGGTCTGTTGGAATCCCAACACTAAAATGTTACTAAAGGGCATCACTAGCGTAAGCTCGTGCAGCCATCATGTTTTTTATTGGAACGTTTTGTTTGATCTCGTTCACTTCCTCCTGCGGTCGGGCCGCGACAGGTCGACTTTACACAACGTGCTCCTGCCTGACTGATTGATGGTGTGAATTTAATGTTGGTAAGAATAAACCTCATTAGCAGAACTAGCTGTTTTCCTTATTACAAATCCACTACTACACATCTCTACACGGTCTTTTGAAAGTGTCCTCTATAAAATTATATTCGTAATTGCAAGCGAAAGTAAAAAGATGAAAATAGAACCAAACAAATGTATGTAGGTACCTCAATATTTATGGTATAATCTTCAGGCAGTCACGAGAATATGTAGGTGTCTATAATAATAAGAATATGAAAAAAAAATTATAAAACTCAAACACTCAGAAGAATTTCCCGTAAAAACTATAATTAGACTCAGTTTAACGGAGAAACTACATAAACCTATCAAATAAACTTATTTTGGTACGCGTTAAATTCCAAGGTAAAAGAGATCTTCTTACATAAAAACACCGGTAGGTATGTTACCAGGTAAGCATTCTAATTTTAGACTTCCTCATCTCATTCATGTTGATACTTATCTGATATTGATCATCTATACTTGTTTTATTCGACAGCTGAAATTGCTGAAAGCTTGACAGAGTTTAACCTTCATTAATTTATCATCAATTATTATTTATTGCAATTTTTTAATAAAAACTTATTTCGATTTTGTTGTTACGTAAATAAAAAATTAATTGATCTCCTCATGAGTAACATAGTATAAATATAATGTAATAATAACAAAATATATACATTTAAATAGTCTGAATTAAACTAATTTTATTTTATTTTTTATTTATTTATAAAGTCAGGAATTTTCATATCCATCAATATAAGTAGAAAGATTAATTAATTATTAATTTTTATTATTATTATTATCCTTTGATTATTTCCCTTCCTTTTTATATACTTGTACATTTTATTATTATTATTTTAAGACTGTGTTAGCTTTTAAATTATGTTTTATTAAAGTTATGGTAGAAAAATATACTTGAAATGTCTATTAAAATCACAAGAATTATTCAATGCTCGAATGTTCAAGAACTTTCGCATGTTAATCTGTCTCAAATTATGTCAAAAGTCAAGTCAAAAATGCCAATTTTTTTTTCAGTTTAAGTACCTACCTACCTATATTTTTTAAGAAAAAAAAGAAAGAAAATACTTTTTTTTGCGGTAAATATGATGCAGAGAAAGGACACAAACACAAAAAAAAAAACAAGTTAGGGGAAAATATATGCGTTTTTGACAAGGCTTTGACATTGATTGTCGCTGGGATTAGATTACGACTAGATTTTGTACGTTTTTAAATACGGGAACTGGCCTTCAGGAATCAATAGTTAGATACTTTGAACACGTAATGTGGGTCACCACCTGTACATCCGTATTTCGTGTTTGTTTATACTAGATTAAGTATCGTACCAGAAATCTGTTATCGTTAGTCAAAATGTACATATTGTATTCCACTAGAACACCTTTTGTCGAAGTATGTAAAGTATGTAGGTAAGTATAAGGCTTGTTAACGCTCGTTTAAGACGAAACAGATATCTGTTTTTAAATAATATATATTATTTAAATATAGATTGTGCCCATCCACGAAGACGCGCTAGTGGTTATTGCTAGTTAATTCCGCTAGTGTTTTAGTTTTTTGATACACAGACACACTAATTACCTACTAAAAAGTAATTACTGTGTATCGACAAAACTAAAACACTAGGGGAATGTTGCTTGTCGGGGTAGCGGGATCGTCCGATAGGGTTACCGCTGCCCCGGAACATAAAGGGCTAAGGATGGAACACGGGTGGGTTTTAGTCAGTAAGAGTCTGACACTCCCTTCCGCTCCACCCAGAGCGGGAGGAGTCATTAGATGATATTCCATTAAAAAAAAAAGCAGAATGTTGCAGACTTGTACTGTAAGTGATTATAAAGAAGAGTGGGGCGCGTCTTCGTGGATGGCGCTATCTGTAACTTCTTTAAGTTTTTGTAAGTTAAAAGGAATAAGTTAAAAAAAAATGTATAATTATCGAGTCTATAAAATCAATGATTTATCAAAACATTCCAATAGCTGATGAAAATATTAGTGCGTGAATCACCGTAATCAAAACATTTTTCAAGACAATTTAGTAACACACTTGTTCAATGAAAGTTTACTCAACAGCCTAGTCTACTATAGCTGAAAAAACAATACGTTGCTTTAACGGGTGTGAATGACGAGCGAACATTTTCAGTGTTACACGTGAAGGGTGGCGTGCTTCAGGCAGTCTTTTGCGCATAGCCGCCGTGAAGCGTCGTCCGTACGACAAAACGCGTAATCGTGCCGCGAAAAAGTTTCGGATATTTTGTTTCGAATAAAATAAAAATAAAAAAACTGTTTTACTTAATAAGTAAAGGGATAATAAACATTGAACATGAATATTGTTATAAGATTTTTGTTGGATAATTTTCTCGAAGTTTAGAAACTGATAGGTAAGTTTTTTGCTGTTGCTTTATGGTTTAAATTAAAAGTTTAACCGAATGTGAAAATATTCGGTTAAACTTGTATAACACTTTTCAGAAGAAAAGTGATTTACCTTTATCAAACATTTAAAAAGCAGCGTGCCCACCGACTATTAAATGATTGAATGAATGAAAGACAGAAGAAACATGAATTAATTCATACTTTATTTGCACACAAAGACATAGGTCAGGTCAACTTTTTACACTAAATTCGAAGCTTTTCCAAACACAGTCCGTAACAGAGATTTTTTTTTAATATTTTTGCAAAACATTGTTTATCTGTTGGTTTTTTTCTTTAATCTCAACATTTTGTTTCCTTGGAGTTAAACATTTTTTTTTTCAAATTATTTATTTCTAGCACTGTACGTGCTTAGCGTCTTCCATTAAGACAGTCTATGTATGCATAAAATTCGGTTTTTTTACTTTTGTTGCCTTATTGAGTCTATTATTCCAACCTTCGACGTTGTTAGTAGTTCGATGCGTTTCATAACTCACACACCATACATCATGATTCATTTTGTAGCCAAAACTCAACCATGTAATTTTTAAACTCATCCATTTTCGAATGTATAGTGCAACCAGAATCTATGTAACAACACCTCTCCGCAATTGCATCTCTTGGCAACAATGGTAATAGTCCACAAAGTGCGACGACTCTTTTTGCGACTTTTGATTTCGTAAGTTCCAAGTTTTTTGCTTTTTTCGAAATCGCTTTCGAGAAATGATATAAACAACGTTTTAATTGAATATTTAGAAAAACTGATGTAATCCTGGTCATAGCGGCTAGTTCGTAATCTGTTTTATATTTGCGCGGTTCCCATTTTGAAATACAGGCTCTGATAAGAGTAAACAATGTTTGTGTATCCTTTTTATTCATAAAAGCATAAATTAGAGATACTATGTAATCTATTCCGTCAGATCGCTTAATCTCTTCTTGTATCACATACCTACAGTTGCTCATAAGGCTTTGAGCAACTTTTAAATGTGCCATCGCTGTAATATGATTTCAATATTCGGAGCTTTCCTTTAGCGTCCTCTGTGGCAAAAATGTATATTCGTCTTCCTAAGTCATAATCACCCTTTAATTTTTTTTTTAATTTTGACGGTAATTTGACTTAATTCCTTGTTTATGAGACAAATTCAAACCTACGAAACGTTTGTTTATGTGTTGATGTAGGTACCTAATGGTATACTTCGTAATCTCTAATTACTGGTTTGGCCTAGGCGAAACTAGTTCATCCAAAAATCGGGTTTGGCCGGTAACATATTTCACACTTTAACGGATTGTACCCGGTAATTTGCAGATTACCTAGTTAATGTGCATATTAACGTATTCCGTATTCTAACGGTAACATACATAAATCTTCATGTTTTTCGTATAAATATGTATCTGCGACTGATTGCCGAATAACATTATGAACTATATCCTAGTAGTAGGTATCTATCATACAAATCGTATATGTCTTATGGGACATGTCAGTCGACCTTTTATTACTTAACAAAAGTTGTTAGAAAATTACTATACTTTATACAGAGCATTATTCCGAGAATTTGTATACAGTAGTTGTTACGAAATTGCTTTAGGATGATTTCCGTGACAATATTTGTTGGGGCCTAATTTCGGGCGTCCTTTCATTCGTTTGGGCCCGCACCCGGCAATCGAGCATTTGCAAGGAAATAATATGATATATTTCTTGAAAACGTGATTTGCTTACAGCTAACATCGATTTGTATATGGATCCTAAAACATTTACTTTGTAACACGCTTTTATATTCACTTGTAAATAACTAACAGTATAGTCGAATCGAAATTAAACTTTGTACGTATAATGTAGTTCGGATAACAATACTACACATAGGACAACATTAGTTTTGAGTTAATTGACTCGTATTGTTTATGGAATTTAATTACTTAAGACGTTATTTAGCTGTCATATGTCAAACTTAAATAAGTATTGTTAGTTTTGACAGGTTTTGTTTAATGTCTCAGCGATTGGAAAATTACTCCTAATTACTGGGGCAACGAAAATTAATATCCAGGGATTTACTATTTTACCTAACCTGCATTCGCGACTTATTTGCCAAAAATGTAAACAAATATGAGTTTATGGAAAAGTAACTTTAATTCCTACACAGTAAAGTTCAGTTTACGCTACAACTTCAAATATTTTTATTACTTGTTCAATAGTGCTAGTCACTCTGAAATCAACTTAATTACCATTAAAATAAAGTTGATATTTGTTTAACTTGAAATAACACCAACTTGAAACAAGTTTGAATAGAATTTACATACCTACGTCACTCATAGCAACCCATAGCATACAAGCATAAACTTACGCCTGTTTACCAAAGGAGATAAGCAGAAACTATAGAACACCGCAGTACGCGTGCTTTGGCGCTTAAGAAAAAAAAAACTTTACCTCGATAACTTTTAAAAGATCTTTCTGCAAACAGCTGAAACTAATTTTCTTTGTTCTGTGAGTGACTAGACTGAAATTCAAGGTTTGGTAAAGATATTGAAATTCAACTTTATATTACTTTTTTTATTCTCTTTTCGTGTTTTTTTTTTTAATTATTTTTTACTTCATTTCCGCTGTGTAATAACTTATTACCAACGCGTCACCAACGATAGGTATAGTCGACCTCGCAATTGCGTTATCACTTTTAACACCAATTCCCAGTAAATTGCAACTTCGATAAGGTTGAAAGTATCTGACCGTCACATAGATTAATCATCATCATCATCATCAGCCTATAGTAGTCCACTGCTGGACATAGGCCTCTCCTATTGCACGCCATTCAACTCGATTTTTGGCAACTTTCATCCAGCTGCTACTAGCCATCCTGCGAAGATCGTCGCTCCACCTAGCCTGAGGGCGTCCCACCTTACGTTTACCGACTCGCGGTATTCATAGACTAATAGACTTGGTGTTTTATGGCGTGCAAGTGACATTCAACCATAGGGTCCTGAAGCAATTACGTAGTCAACTATGCCTACAGAATATTCTCCGTTGAATTTTGAATTAGGGAGTGATTTCATGCGAAGAAATGGCTATCGAGCGATTCCACAAGAGGCTTTTAGCCTTTCAAACTCCTACACAAAGCAATATGGGGTGATTCATTGTATCGAGGGTCACTCAGAGGGAATAATTTTCGTATCGGCTGTACGTAATCTTCGAAAATATTTTCGTTGCTGAGATATGGCAGCTACAATAAAATTAGCCTATAACGTGCCTACTGCTGAGACACAGGCCTCCTCTCTGTGAGAGGGAGCAGGACGTAATCCACCACGTAGGCTCAGTGCAGGTTGGCAGATGTCACATGTCTTCGAATTGTTGGTTCTAGGTCATGCCGGTTTCAAGTTGCAACCTGACACTGAACTAAAAATTGCTAAAAACGTAAGAAAAATTGAATTTCGCGGTCTACAACTGCGCATTCACCTTAATAGCGAAAATGTACAACCTGAAAGCAACTACATACCATGATACCAACCTATGTTGGTAGTTACACGTTCCGGGCAAAAGTACATTAGTGCAATATAATTAAGACTAAGCCAGTCTGCAATAAAATACTATCTTTTCAGTTCGCATTTATGAGGAAAAGTATAAATACAAAAGTATATTTCATTCATATACATTTCACAAAACCTACGTAATAGTCCTCTTGGGAAGTAACATTCCATAATTAATTAATCAACGCAGACATCATTATAGTAACTACACTCAACTGCTGATATGTTGTGGCTAAGACTCATCATGAATAAATAAACGCGTTGAATAATAAATAGCCTCGAGCTTTTGATATACACCTCTACCTTGCTCTTCGTGAAAACAGTCGTATTTATGTATCAATCGTTTCGTAAAAAAGGTCCATTCTTATTATTTTTGAGCCGCGATTTCTCAGGAACAGCCTGGACTCTGGATTTGTGCCAGGTTGATGGCATAAGTCATATATTTTTATTTGGTGGCATATAATTATAGTACCCAAAGGGCCTAAAAAGAGGGCTATGCTTAGAGTTTCCCTGCGTGATCGATTCAGAATTGAAGAGATCCGCAGTAGAATCAAGATAACCGACATAGCCGGAAGAATTGCCAAACTTAAGTGGCAGTGGGCAGGGCGTGTTGCTCGCAGAACAGATGGGGGATAGGGCCGAAAGATTCTAGAGCGGCGACAGCGTACCAGAAGACGTAGCGTTGGAAGGCCTCCCATAAGGTGGACCCACGACCTTGTAAAGGCCGCAGGAACCCGTTGGATGCGAGAAGCACAAAACCGGTCGAAGTGGAGGTGCTTGGAGGAGGCCTATATCCAGCAGTGGACGTTTTTTAGCTGAAATGATAATGATGATATAATTATATGGCCCGGTGGATATCATGTTCAGATGTCGATGCCCATCACGTCTGCGGAGTTTCGCTAGCTAATTTAATTTGACCCGGTATACACCTCTGCCTAACCCTTGGGGGAATACAGGCGTAAAGTTATGACATGTCATTTTGAAGCTGAATAAAGAACAGGGCCCTGATAATTTCAAAATGTTTCAGTGGTCTGTCAATTGTGTGTTTTTGACACATTTCGTATGACAGATCGTGTTTTCGTTGAGAACTCGAACAAGCTTCTCTTGTTCTCTTTCGTTCCCCGATTAATCAAATTGAATTTAATTATTATTAGTGCTGTAATGTTTAAATTGTTTTTATTCAGTATTCAAAGTTGAGATTTAATTTGCGTTGCAAAGTTACACAATCGATTGATGGTGCAGCAGTTAGTTTAATTGTTACAAATGAACAGCTTTTCGTTTGTTAGACGATTGGCTTAGCTGCAGCTGCTTTGTTTAATAAAAGTTGCTTTATTAGCAAAGTTTAAGATTTGTTGCATATTTACGTTGGCAACTGCAGTCTTAGAATTTTGTATCCAATTTTATGTCTGAAAACTGATTCATATTTTACATTTTCTTTGTTCACAGCGTTACAGTTAAGTACAACGTTAAGTTCTGAGTTGAGCTGCACGGTTACTGACAAATGCGTGCACTGACTGGACAGATCCACTCAATCTGTGTGGTTATTTCCTCAAAAGACCATTTCGGACACAAATCTACATGGTCCTCAAAGATTATGTCCGGATTTTTAAATACACATTGATATTGATGAATTTTATATTAGTATACAATGACATGAATATTTACTTTGTAAAGTATTTTTTTACGTTATTTAATTATTGGGAATGTGAGGACTATGTGGGTCATTTCATTTTTCTGTTTTCCTTCTTAGTTAGTTTCAATCATAATCTGGCAGTTTGAGTAATTTACGCGGCCTACCCAAATGTCCTTTCTTTAGTATTGTTCGTCGAATCGTTGAGCTCCTCAAGTTCTAAGTTGAGCTGCACGATTTTTGACAAATGCGTGTACTGACTGGACAGGTCCGCTGAATCTGTGTGGTTCATTCCTGAAAAGACCATTTCAGACACCACAGTCACATGGTCTTCACATGATCTGACCAAGATTTTGCCTGGACTTTAAAAGAGACTGTAACCTCTGAGTTTGTTTCGGCCTTTCTTCTCGGAATAGTCAGATAGGAAACGCCGACCTCATCTAGCTTAAAAAAAAATGATTGACGTGTAAAAGTGTTTGTACAAACCTACTTCATCATCATCATCATCTGCCTAGCCTTTTCCCAACTATGTTGGGGTCGGCTTCCAGTAAATAAATAATTTATCATTTACGGTAATAATTTCTAGCCTTCATAGTTGACACTAATCGTTTCGGAGGCAACTTAAGTCTGTAAGTAATCCTAACTTGATGAGGTCTCTACGCTGCAGGCGTCGCGTCGTCCTTACTGACAAAACATCTTACTGAGAAAACAATGCTTAATCAAATTAATAAATTATTATACCATTCTCCGTCATTTTTTTATATATACTCGTAAATTGTTTTTTATTATGTATATAAGAACCTACTAGCATTAATTATATTCCCTAAGTTAATCTTTGACATGAGATAAACTGGATGAGAAAAATCATTTTGTTCTACAGTCAATGTGTGTGTGCCATTTTACATAGGCTGGTGCATATAAGGGTTTATTTATAAACGTTGCTTAAAGTTAAGTGATCATTAACGACAGTTTAAACAAATATTTTTGACGTATAAACGTAACTTATAGGCAACGTTTAATAAATCTTATAAATGAAAGGTTAAGGCGGATCATCACACACTACAACGTGCTACGCGACGGGGCGCAGAAATCGCGCCTCCGCGCGTGTTTTTTTTACATACAAGTTCAATAAAAACTCGCGGGGAATTTGGCTCCGGTTCCCGCGCCCAGTCACCTGGCGCGTTGCAGTATGTGATCCGCCTAAGTTCATAAAGCTTTCCGAAAACATTCGCATTCGCAAAAGATATGTATGAGAAAAAAGCCGTACCTACACACTCATCAACTTGAGTATACAATCTTAATTATAAAATAACACAGTCTTTAAGAAAATACTGTGAATCATTTAGGTAACAATATAAGAATGAAAATGTGGTTGATAATTTTTAATTTTTATCATGTTGACTACAGACGGTTATTACCGTTTAACAATGATTTCATAAGTTAAATTGTGCGTCGAAAAATAAGTATATTATTATTGTGTAGGTAGGTACTTTTGTAGTAATGAATGGTATGATAAATATAGTTGAATGGCGTATTATTCTTTTGTCAATAAGAAACAAGCAATTCGAGTCGCGTTTCTGAGTATTTTATATGCCTTTTATTCTGACTTAGGTAAGTATATTATTATTTTTTGGTCCCATTATGCCAGTCATACCGGTCCATCTAGCCCATTGCCATTACCCTCTTGGGTATTTATGTGTCCATACACGACACCTACTGCAAGAAGACTTAGTCGTTTATTTTATTTCCCTCATCTTATTTTTATAAAAAATAAGTTCAAAAACTAAAACCCGACTACTGAAAAAGATGAAACAAGAAAGTACCTTCCCGTGGTCGCATGCCACTGCACTAACGTACTTTAAGCTATGGTAGCGTGCGACCACGGCAAGGTAGTTTCTTGTTTCATCCTTTTCAGTAGTCAGGTTTTAGTTTTTGAACTTATTTTTTATTTAATTTATTTGGGTTTTATTTGAGTAATATTTTTGAAATGTTCTAATTAAGCCATTTCATTTGATACCCTGTTGGGTATCAAATAATTTTTTTTTTGGTCATGACTTTATGTCCGCTAGATGGCGCCTCATTCAATTTAATGTGACTTTACTTAGCCTATAACTAGCGGACAATCAAGACGCTTCCAATGATACCTCATTTGTCCAATTATGACAAGGAGTTTAGAAGTTATGAAGGAACAGATGAACATACATACGTACTGGCCAAAGTCATTACCCTCCTTTTTGCTTAGCTGTAGTCGGGTAAAACATGGTTTTCCCTAAAATAAGTTTTATAAACTATTCCCTAAAAAAACAAAACCCTCCATCCTTTATTTACGCTCCACCCTTCTTATAAAGTCAATCCTTAAGATTAGACAGACCATACCTAAGGGCGAGGCCACAATACTGCGTTGTGGCGTCGTATCCCAAAAATAGATTTTTACGATGCGACGCTGCAACGCAGTGTTGTGGCCTCGCCCTAACAGCTTATCCTTACACCTATTTCCGGACCTCATAAAAATTCTAACATTTTACCGAAATCTTCAGTTTCCCGTCGGTACCCATTATTTCTATTTCACTGAACTCTGATGAAAAAAAAGGGTAGATCTTTCATTTATTTTTATAAGTACACGACGTTCGTTAGTCGAGAACTTTGAGAAGTTTTGATATCTAAAGTTTTTAGGGTTGAGACCGAAATTCTTTTTTAATAAAAGAAGCTTAATGCAAATCGGATCGATGACAAGGAAATAAGGAAGTTCGAGTCGAGTATTATATTTCCTGTGGTAAAAAACGATGAACGTCTTAATTATATTATTGACCAAAATATTCGTATTAAACTGAACTGATTTAAAATAAGTAACTCCATGTTATTACATGATATGCAAAAAGCAATGTATCATTATAGTTTAGTATCATTTCAGATGATATGTAAAAGAAACAAGGTAAATCGAGTATGTAATGTATTTAGTTGCGGACTGTACCTACTCTGACTAAGTACCTTTTCGTTTGATTTAGGAACGGAAGATTTATAAGGCTTATCAACGAGCTACCATAGTAAAAGGGACCGTCACTTTGTTCCCTGGTTTAGGGTGGGCGTGGTGCTTCCACGTGTTTAATTAATCAGCCAAAGTATATTTTGTTCCATCTTCACGTTTCGCCGATAATTCTGCCTATAAAGGGCGAGCCTATTGCCAAAATGTAATAGACTTAACGAGTTTCAAGAGGCTTCGAAGTAAAGTTTCATAACAATTTCGAACAGCGGAATGTTGTAGGTAATATAGAATTTGCTGTCCGAAAATGCCATTAAAATTTGTTTAAGTTTGAGCTGTGGTGGTATCAGCCTCAACTTACGAGTTGTAAGTCGTGAGTTCGAACTCTGAAAAGCAGTTCAAAGTATACTTTGGGTATTTAATTTCATCACAACTGCTCTGAAAAGGGTAAAGGAAAACATCGTGAGGAAATCGCCAATCCTAGAACCAAAAAAAATCGAAACCATGTGGCTCTCACAGAGAGGAGGCCTACGTCCCAGCAGTGGGAACATTCTAAGCTGATTGTGAAGTTCATGAAATTATGACGCTTTGCTGTCCTGTCAATGCTATCAGAGACCACTCAATAAAAAGACTCACGACTAAGACTACTCAATAAAAATAGCTAAATTTAACAAAAGAGTTTGGTATGCAAGCACACTAATTGTGCAAAAAACAACATTTATGCACGCTACATGACATATTTATCATTCGTACGTAATATGACTTTTAAACAAAAGAAACAGTCGTGTTACATCAAAGATTGAATTTAGAAAGAAGTATAGAATTGAAAAAAAGTATCTTTGAATACGCAAAGCATATACATATCTACCTACTTATTTATTTATTTTGTGAATTGTTTATTCTGTAGTCTGGGAACCTTAATATTTGCTGATTTGCCTGGAGCGTCAACAAATAAAACTTGTGTAATTATGGCTGACTCAAAATGCTTCTAAAATGATATTGCGAGAATGTGTGCTTATTAAATAATTTTATATTAAAATAATAATTGTATTAGTTTCTAATAGGTAATAATTGTAATATTGTCTTTTGCCAATTTTGGCTGTGTGAATTTTTAGATTTTCTACTTTGACGCTGAAAATACTTGTATGAGCGAAGTAGGAATTTGATATTTTTTACAATATTATTACAAATACTTTTTTTCTTATACTCCTCAAAATAATATTTAGATGCCCTTGGATTTTTTAACAAATAAAGCATTGGTTTATTAGGTATCTACATAATAAACGTAACTTAAAGTAAAGTATAATACTTTACTTTAAGTTAAGATTAACTTAAAAGATTATAAGATTAACGTCTGCTTCATATTTCTTAAACGTTTTTTAATTGTAAGCAACGTTAATAATTAAACCCATTAAGTTTACAGAAGTATAAAAACACAGTTTTATAGCACTTTTAATTTAAGCGGTTTTTGTTACCTGTCGATTTTTATCACAGTGTGGTTTATTATAATTACTCAGTTCAAAAACTGCCCTCTCGTACTCATTAGAGATGTGATCGAGAGGGTCGTCTTTTTTGGGTTTAAAGTCTTTCAAGTTCGTGCACTCAGTGTCAATGACCTGTCTCTAAAAAGATAATTATAACACAATCAGTGTTATGGTGTGTTCCATGCCCATATGGCGTGCATTATTAGACTGGGTAACTAGCCGTTATGTTAATTCATATAAGTATTAAAATTACTGTCTTCAAAGTAGGCTATCAAATAAAAGCAACATCAACTCTATACCACTGAGGGTTACCTAAATTTTTATTAGTGTCAGTGGTTACTAAGAAGCTGTTTCACTACACGATTACATCATAAAGACTTCCAAAATAAGAGGACAATGTACTTTAGGATGTGTCTAAATAAGGACAAACTTCTTCAGTTGATTGTCACAAAGAGGGGCCCTAAGTTGAGTGACCACTTTGTATGTGTCGTGTTGACTGATAATTCTCGATAAATGTAGGTAGTCTTACGTACGGTAGATAGTGGTAACACATCTGGTATCTTATTTTATTACCCGACTACGGCGAAGCAAAAAGGAGGGTTATGATTTTGACCCGTATGTATAATGTATGTATATATGTATGTATGTTCATGTGTTCCCTCATAACTTCTAAAATACTTGTCATTATTAGACAAATGAGGTATCTTTGGAAGCGTCTTGATCGTCCGCTGGTTATAGGCTATGTGACGTCACATTAAATTTAATATGGCGCCCTCTAGCGGACATAAAGTGATGATATATAAAAAATAATAATTTTTAATCATGCCTTGTTGTGTATCAAATGAAAGGGCTTAATTAGCACATTTCAAAAATATAAATATTACTGAAATAAGCCCCAAAATAATTAAATAAAAATAAGGTAAAAACTAAAACCCGACTACTGAAAAGGATGAAACAAAAAAGTACCTTCCCGTGGTCGCATGCCGCTGTACTAACATACAAAGCTATGGTAGCATGCGACCACGGGAAGGTACTTTCTTGTTTCATCCTTTTCAGTAGTCGGGTTTTAGTTTTTAAACTTATTTTTTTGAAACTCTGTATTACCCTAGGCCAGCTCAAGGTCAATGTGTTACTACAGCACTGCCATGTGCATGTGACCTACTATAGTATTGAATTCGCCCCTAAGACGACCCACTGACCTACCAGTCTAAAAGTTGTCTTACTGCAGGCCCGCGACATCCTCTTTTCAAAACCAGTACGAAATATTAGAACATTCTATGTTTATGTTTCCTTGCGATGTTTTCGTCATCAGCATTCAGTGTTGTGGTCAGTATAAGTATGATAAAACTAGAAAACATTGCTACTTGTCAAGATCGAATCCGTAAACTCGTGCTCAAGGAGCGTATTCCGAAACCTCCGTGCTGTCATGTTCACATAGGGCTAACTTCACTAATGAAACTAAACGTGATCAGCAAAATTAAACTGCGTTCAAGAGCTGTTAGTGTCAAAATTTCAGAACAATGATGACGCTGACAGCTCTTGAACGGTTTACAACCTATTTATCGTATTAGCAAACAAGATTAGGTAAGTACTTGCTTGTACTCTAGTTGCACGTGCCTTTACTCGCAAAATAAATATTTTTGCAAAGCCCAAAGGAAGAAATAAATAGTTTTGCACGCAACACCGGGTTAAAGACTTCTGCTCCCCGTGTAGTTCAAAATGCAATTAGTTTGTGCTAGATTGCTCTTTTATTTTTAGTTTTTATGCGCCTCCGCAGTTGCTAGACGGGTTTTTCCTTGTTTGTTTACGAAACAATCATTATTAAGATATTATTTATTTTACTTTGTCCTCAAACTGGAAGCAATAATTTCTTCATGTAAACTGTTTTTCAACTTACGCTATCTTGTCCGTGGTAAATACATAAATTAACTAGCTTTTTTCAATCGGAGGTCAGATAATCCCACGGGAACGTATTACCGGGACAAAAGTATTCCATATCCTAACCCAGGTCATGGCCTATCCGTACATATGCTGAATTCCATCTGATAAGTTACTTTTGCACTAATAATTATAATGAAGTACAGACGCCAGTACATCAAGCTACTACAATCAGCTGTCAAATTTCTTTAATAGATTTTCAACTTTATCGCTAAAGTATAAGGTCCAAAGTTGATTGGGAAAATTTGACAGTCTCGGGTAGCTTGATGTGCTGGCGTCTGTACATAAGACCTGTTTCCGCGAGTTTCTCTGTTACTACGCGGAATTTTTTTGCTATTAGGTAAGGTGTTTCAATGTGCCCACACTTCAATGGAATACAAAATGTCGAGCCCTTTTTCATATCAAATGGGTTAATACTTTTATACCACATCTTATGACGCCATAAAGGACGGCCTCAATTCAACTCCATACAGTTATGGGTACCCTAACAAGTATATAAAAAGGGTAAAATGAACCCCAAACATATCGCCGGAAAAATGGGATTATTTGCGATCTTATTCACTGCACGTTACCATAATGTTGCAGGAAATATACAGATATCCGAAACTACGTTAGCAACAGCTTTTTTTCCTCAAAGTTAATTCGCTCGTTCCACTAAAATCCCCTAAATCAGTCCCCCAGGGGATTACACAGCAGCCAAATTTCCACTACGATCCCCTATGCTGGGGATTCTTACTTATTGGTTACAAAAAAATATGGATAGGACATACGATATTTATAAGGGAGTTGGTACTCATAAAATCGTGCAGAAATATTCGTATGAGGATGAACTTATTCTCCAAAGCATCTAATGATTTGATAAAAAAACTAAAATGTCCAGCAAATAGTTTTTAATTGGTGTTAATTTTACGGTTCATTATTCAAGTATCTTTTTTGCATTTTAAAAGCGTTATTCATCTTATGTAAGCGATCGTCGCGTTCATTTTGGCATACGTTATTCATAATGGAGTTTGGTATTCATAAAATTTTGCAGAAATATTCGTATAAGGATGGATTTATTCTCCAAAGAGTCTAATGATTTGATAAAAAAAAACTAAAATGTCCAGCAAATAGTTTTTAATTGGTGTTAATGTTACGGTTCGTTATTCAAGTATCTTTTTTGCATTTTAAAAGCGTTATTCATCTTATGTAAGCGATCGTCGCGTTCATTTTGTTCGGCGAACTTGAATTCGTCGTCGTGCCATTATGGCGCCTGTACACTCTTCCACTAGTGCTGTCGCCATGTTTCGCCGAGAGCACTCGCGCGAGAAGTCGAGTGATGAGTGCGACCCTATACTCTCTCGTTTATTACTGAATAAACGAGAGAGTAAACGTACTGACGGTTGCGAACGCCGAGAAGATGGACGCATTACAAGTTACGGCAGCTGTTACCCTATGCGCTATCAGTTATTATAATTACGGGCACAATACCATACAAAAACAAATAAAATAGGCTCGGTTTGATATATTTCCATAAAATTTAGTTCAGCTTCGTTAATCCACATAATGATAAGGTCAAACGTAGAAAGCTTACGCTAAACTGAACGACGCGAGAGTTTACAGTGACGCACTCGCGTCGCCTCGCGAGTGTAAGTGAGATCCTTTGACTCGCGCACAAAAAACCGACTCGGAACGGAGAGCAGACGAGGCGAGGCAAGACAATTAGAGACGAAGCGAGTGTAGCATTGTACAATCTCGTACTCGTCATGTCACGCGGTGCCTCGAGGAGAGTGTGCAGGCGCCATTAGAGTGCGTTCGGTTATGAACAAGAACGGTATGAGTGATAGATGATCGCTTATTACAGACAAAAATATTTAGTCGTAGAATGTGTTACAAAAAAAAAAGCATGTTTTGGACACATTCACTTCTAAAAAGCCTACAAATATTTACATTCCATATAAATAACAACGTATAGAATCTAACTTATACTGTGATAGCCAATATAAAATAAAAACACAACAAACAACATTAACATTACAAAATTAATGAAATCTAGTATTTATATTTAGTACACGGAGAAAAAATAGATTCATTTCTTCCGAGTTTTACGATTCCTCTTTAGTTTCATGACGGTCTTAATGGATCTTTAACGCTTTTTTAACTGTAATTACCTCTTACGTCATTTAATTATGATGATAGAGCTGTTAGATTTAAGGAAAACGCTTTATTTTTCTTTTTATTTATTTGGTTTTCATGACTGTGTTCTTATGGTCAAAAAAAAATGTTCTTGTCTGTTTTAAAACTTTTTATGTACACAACACTAGAACACCCTAAAAATAACTTTAACGTGGAGCTGAGCCACAAACTTAACTCGTCAAACTGTTATAAAATTAATAGACAAAGCGTTTAATCTCATTTGGTATGAAAACTGGCTCGATTTTAATAGCTACCTTTTTATTCGATCCTAGGTTTCAGCTTCCTTCATAAATATAGAAAAATAGATGAACTCTCGAGAATTAATCAGACTATTACGGTTATAGTGTAACGTTTGTACACCCAATCCGTCACAAACTTTATTTAGATTTTTTTTAATCCTTTCGTCCGTTAGTTTTGAAGAGAAGTTACTCTAAGAAATGTGTAATTTTTTTCTTGTAGGCCGAAGGGGAATTCGTATGACAGTAACGTTGACTGATGAATATCGATGTAAAATCGCGAGTTATAAACTATGAATATATTTCCATAATAATTAAAGCTCTCGTAGAAAGTGTAATACGACACGGAAATATTTTTTTAAGAATAATACTCAGGTATGATTTTATGCTGACTGAGCTACTTATAATAACATATTATATGTGACAGACAACACACAAATCCAATTAGATATCCTCCTTACTCAATTGGAATTCATGTCATGTGTCGAAAAATATATCTCATAACGAATTCCATGCTGATACAGACTATGCCCACTTCCCACAGAAATATGATATGTTAAGCCAGCAGTGCCTAGTAATATAATATCCACGAAAACGAATCTTTAGCAGATTAGTTTTCGTGGATATTAGATATGATTCTCTATGGATTTTAATAAAATGACATGTGCTTATATTTACTTATCTAAAATATTAATCAACTAATTACTAACAAGAATTATCCAAATTATAACTAATACCTAATTCATTAATCAAAATTAAATCCTAACTTAACTAAAACTATACTACTGTTTACAGTATGTTAACTAACAGAGGGCGTTCCCGTTAACCCGCAATAGTATAGCATCCATACATGCTAAAAAAATATTACCATTAGAAAATAAAATGTTTTTTTTTTTTATATTAAAATATTCACTAAAAATGTTAAATTGATACGTAAAAGAAACACTCTGTACACGCGTACTTGAAGGACAGCAATGTCGCAATTTATTTATAAATGACGGGCCGCGTTTGCGGCGATCTTTTACGTATCAATTTAACATTTTTAGTGAATATTTTAATAAAAAAAAAAAAAAATCGAATGGTAATATTTTTTTTAGCATGTATGGATGCTATACTATTGCGGGTTAACGGGAACGCCCTCTGTTAGTTAACATACTGTATATAACTATACTACAAACTAAAATATAGCGTCGAAAAATTCATCCGCACCGCTGTCGACTGGTAATGTACCCAAGAGACTAAAGGTTCTTCTCCTAATTAATGATGTCACGTTTGTTGCGATGTTGCTTTTAACACAATACTGCAAAATTTGCAATGTCGTAAAAGGGAAAACAGAAAACGAATTATGACGTCACTGATGGTATTTGTCTGTGTCTTTATGAACATTTCAGATGCATATATTCGAAACCTTCGACATGGCGTAATAACGCCCCAAAATTGTCTCTGTTCGCAATGTCTAAGCAAAATGGAGAACATAAAATGAATTATGACGTCAATGATGGTGTGTGTCTGTGTATTTATGAACATTTCAGATGCATATATGCGAAGCCTTCGACATGGCGTAATAACGCCCCAAAATTGTCTCTGTATATTTTGAAGTTGTGATGTAAAGACAGAGTTTTGGAGGTTCGCAGTCTATATCGTTACCATTTGGGGATGGAAGGACAAGGTGTGAAGTTCCTCAATTGTATAAGGAGGATTCTCCGACTTTAAGGGTATCATATGTCTTTGTATAGAAAGTAGGTAGTCTTTTTGAATTGCTATCTCGTCACTTATATGCTCTTACATCAAATGTTTGACAGCCAGATACATTTTACAAATCCAGAAGTAATGTTGAATGTTCAGAAGTAAGGGGAAACTTGTAACGAAATCCACGCTTATTAAATTTTAGAGAGAACAAACATGTTTCAGTAAAGGATAAAGAGATAAACGACCCAAAAAGTAAAACGTTTCTTCTAGTACCTAATTAAAAATTTAAATAAAATTTAAAATCAAAGAGACAGTCTCTAAACATTACACGGTACTTCGGTATTTTTTATATCTTTTCTGCTGTCCCGGAGACCTACCATTTACTAAATGTAAAAAAAAATGTGTTAGTACCTACTTTGGAATCTCCTCTCCTCAAAAAATCCTCTCCTAATTTTGCTGTGCCCGACAGGGTCCATATTGATCTTTTACTTTATAACACCATCTATGTAATACATATGGAATGCAATAAAGAATTTAGTATTGAATACTCACGTTCATACTTTTCACGGCAAATTTTCTTGTTCGTTAGTTTGTATACCTACAGCACGAGGACAAGTCTTGTACATCGAAAATTAATTGACTTCGAAGGAACAAAATGACACCATGTATATGCCAAAGGGCTATTGTCTAGTCCAGGTTCTAATTAAGGATCGTTTCTGCGCTTATTATGGTAATGTGATCTACGAATTGTAGATGCCTGCTTAGTGATAAACTTGCAAATATGTGCGGACATCATGTGGTGTAAATGAGCTTTTTCGTATGTTAACTGGTAGTTTTTTTCTTCTATAGTATTAATCTGGGTACACATGTATATCTATTACCTCGACTGAATTGAGCGCAAAGTTCGCATTTATCATATTCCTGATAGTTTTAAATAAAAAAAACATGTAGGTCTGTATGATGTAGTGGCCTGTATGCAGTGTATATAGCCAATACAAAATAGATTAAACAATAGATTTAACGTAAGGAAACCGGCATGTCTTAGAACCAAAAATTCTAACCAACCCGCACTGGGCCCGCGTGGTGGATTACGGCCCACTCCCTCTCACTGAGAGGAGGCCTTTATCCCAGCAGTGGGAACATTATAGGCTGATTATATTATGTTATGTTAACGTAAAAGTTTAGTTAGTTTTAACGTATAGATAGCGCAATCCACGAAGACGCGCCCCACTCTTCTTCCTAATCGCTTAAAGTACAAGTGTGCAACATTCTGTTAGTGTTTTAGTTTTGTCGATACACAGTAATTACTTATTAGTGGGTAATTAGTGTGTATCAAAAAACTAAAACACTAGCGGAATTAACCTTCGGTAACCACTAGCTATTAGTAAGAAGAGTGGGGCGCGTCTTCGTGGATTGCGCTATCTGTACACGTTTTACTTGATAATAATTTAAGCGACTTCAGAAATCATCAGCGCACATCAGTCGTCTAAATTAAAAAGTTGAACATTAATATTTTGTACCTGTTGAATCTCCTAAACTAAATGTGCCACGACAATTTTATTGTCATTTATTCAAGCAAACCATTTTGATATTGGATTCCGAAAATAGATTGAGCTCGCCTCAATCTATTTTTGGAAACATGAAAATGGAAAATCTTTGCTTGAATAAATGACAATAAAATTTTGTTCGGACATTTAGTACACTAATAGCTGTAAGCAATTAAATCAAGTCTATTTTACAGATGTGTTACACTAACTTACACTAACTCACACTAACTTATACTAACAAAATTGGCTTAATGTGGGTACACCCACAATAAGCCAATTATGTATGAGTTAGAAGAAAGGGGGTGCTTGGAACTGTGAAGGATGGGATGGGCAGAGGTATACGTATATATGGGCGCCAAACCATTATTTAAAAAAGCTTGTTTTGATTATTTTGTACTTGATCTGACTTCAATGTTATTTTATTGAATTAATACTTGTATTTCCAGTCAAGTCTGTGTTTAGTTTTTATTTTGATGTATTTAAAATATTGTGGTTTCCGTTTGAATTTGTATAAAGTTTCTATTTTGTTACTTCCTTTTTATTTATTTTAAATATTGTAGTTTCCGGTTAACTTTATATTGTTTCTGTGTTGGTATTAAGGATTTATCTTGACACATCCGCTTGAATTATTTAAAATGACAATCTAGAATTAGTTTGACATATCCGCTTGATTTATATAAATTATATTTGGCGGCAAAGTTTCGCGGTAAAGTTTGGCGCCAAGTTTTGGCGGTAGTTTTGTGTATAAAAACTGTTGTAATGCGACTGGAAGGACATTCTTCGTTCGCTGCTCATGGAAAAAACACCCTGAATTGAAGTGAGGTATTTTCTTTGTACTTTTTAAAATATTTTCCTTCCATTTTCTATTGCTGTGAATTTGAGTGATATATTGGTGGAAATCAAAATCAATAATATGTGTAACTCCGACAACGACGGCGATGATGCGCCGACATATAGGTATTACACAGATTACAATTTAGTTACACCTTTACCCAAACCGTCCTTGTCTCCCACAAGGCGTGATGTTATGTTATGAAAATTGAAATTTCTTCTACAAGCAGGATTAAAATAAGTAGATGTTTTGATTACAGTGTACAAAAGTCTGAATGTTCACTTTTTTCAAATCTGACGGGTAGTTCCAGAAATTAGCGCATTCAAACAAACCAACAAACTCCTCAGCTTATTATTTAGTATAGATTATCTGCTTCTTTCTAAAAACAAACGCAAGCAAAGATTAATATGACCCACTTGCAAAGTGGTAGGTAAGATTATCTCCTATGTAAACGTGTCTAATCCCCGATTATCATATTTTTACGAAAGCACGTACCAATTAGGTACATACCTACTCTTAGGACACTTTCCTAAAATAACTCCGACGCCTTCTATACGGAACCCGTATGAGTGAATAGGTGCTTTCATTTTTTATTTTCTTTTCCAAATTGCTTATTTTTAGTATCATTTATGTCCTTATACTTTTGTTCATATTTTACTGGATATGGTTCTGTCAAAAGGAATTTACTACCATCCCTTTGTATTTTTGTTCTCATTGAAAAAAACCTGAAACTCTGTTTAGACCAAACGACCGAAAACTCTTTCTGCTCCCAATCAACTAAATCCTCTTTGTGTAAACAGAGAGACAACATGATTTGGCTGGTCTCAATCAATAAATTAACTCGGCCAATTGCAGTCCACTGCTGGACATAAGCCTCATTTGTTCTTATGTAGTCGTGTATATCGGCTATTCATTGGCCTAACCATACTGAAATATCAAGAACTGAATGCTCTTGCGCTTGTTCAAGTTCTATTTTCATTTCATCTAACTAACTAAACCCACAAAGATTAAATTGATCCCTAAATAATTACAAAATCGATAGGTATATTTACTTCACGCAACTTGGTCTTAAGAAGCATTTTCGATGTTTGTTTTTCACATAGTCTTCTTGAGGTACGAGAACATCGTACGTTTACTCAAGTAAAAGTTTAATCAGTCTAAGAAAACTTCGTGAATTAGTAACAGGAGGTGTCTCGTTAGTGTCTTACTTAAGTTAGACATAAGTTTCAAGCTTTTAAATGTACAGTCGGGCAAATTAATCGTTAAGCAAATTGATAGTCAATTTGCTATGTTATAGCCATTTTATTTAACTTTCAAAGATTGACAGTTGTGATTGGAATATACGGCCAATTTAAGTTGGTAGTCAATTAGCTTAGCATTTAATTTAATAATGAATAGAACAGCATTTTTTTTTTAATATCGTTGAATAATTTCGACACAGTGGGTTTCAGAATATGTACTGAATCTATTACTATGGAGGTAACAGGTTGTGCGTCTACATTGACAAGAATTCATTTAATTGTCTACAATTTTTGTTCTATAATATTGTATCAATGTGTAGCCACAAAAATGTTACAAGTTAGGTACTTAATTTTAGGCAATCAAATAATTTTTTATCGATGTTATAGAGGCATGAGGACATGAGGAACAGGGTGTAAAGTTCATTCATACTCCATAGAAAAGGGAGGATCCTCCGACCAGACGGGTATTGTGTCTGGCGGGCAACTGCCCGATGATTCACGTCGGGCCGCTGTATATATGCTAGTTGCGCGGTAAACTCTGAACAACTTTCTCCATGGGACCAACATCGTAATTTCGAAAAAGTATCTATTAGATGTCCCGTACAAAAAAAAACTTCAGTACCTACTCGACCCAAATGTATGGTACACCTGATTATTATTTTTTTGCGATTACGATGTTGGTTTAAGTAATGGAAAAAGTTATTCAGTTTGTTGGCCTGTACCACACCGGTAAATATGGCCACACATTTTTGGAACACATTGTATACATCGTAAAGTTTCCAAGTATTAAAACAAAGTAAACAAAAGGGAATTGAACCTTGCAAAACGTGAAGCTTTCAGAGCATGTGTTGGCAATTGCTATGATACGAATTATTTCAAGTACAGAAATTATGTGAACGATTTCAAGTGCAATACAGAGGATTTTGTATGAATATTATTTCAATCCTCCGGTTTCCTGTTCAATGATGATTTAATTTTTTGTAACTATAACCAACATTTCTATGAATAGCCTAACCACATAAATAGGCATTATGTGTAACATAGAATACTCTAATTGGTCTATTAGAATATAACAGAATAGGCCTTTATTATGTACACCATTTGGATTCGAGATATGAATGTAGAAATGTATTGCTATGTTTTAACCTACTCCTCAATAATAAAGTTTATGTGCTACTATTAAATACACAAAGCGACGCAAGATTCCCAGGAGTATCTTAACAAAAATAGAAAATAATATTTTTTTTTATTACTTTAGTTAACGTGTGTATTGCTGTGTAAGTAAAAAATATGATATGTAACTACTCAAATTTCACAAGGTACACAAAATAAATTTGATATACTTTATAAGGCCGAGTTCACACTCAACGTTTTGTCAGATGCTGACTGTTAGCGATCTTAACGCAGTTTACTTACCTTAATCAGCTTAAAATGTTGAGGCACTGTCACAGGCCTCCTCTCTGTGAGGGAGTGGGCCGTAATCCACCGCGCGGGCCCAGTGCGGATTGGTGGACGCAGACGCGCTTATCCATAAAAAAACGACTTCCGTCCCATCTCAAAAAATGCCCAACGCACCTAAAGAAGTTTTCAATATACAGAGGTGTCAGCTACGGTAATAGTGTCGCGATTTCAATAGTTTTTCCCATCACAAAAAATGCCCAACGCGCCTTAAGAAATTTTCACTTCAATAAAGATGGCATAGTCAATCATTTATGGGACTGATATACTCGTAATCTACCGAAAAGCTTGTCAACCCTGTGAAAAGCCGTTGCAAAAATACCAAACGCTTTGAAAGCGATTGTCACTTGTTTAGGCCCTTTTTTTTTTTTTTTTTTTTTTTATGGATGGGAAATCATCTAATGACTCCTCCCGCTCTGGGTGGAGCGGAAGGGAGTGTCAGACTCTTACTGACTAAAACCCACCCGTGTTCCTTCACCTCACAATCGGTGGCTGACGGTACGTTTGGTGTAAACGCGTTTTTATAAGTGACAAAGCGGTAGCAGAATAAAAACAAAAGAGTATCGTGTTCCACCTCGGGTATCGCGGTGGTAAGTGGGTGTGTGTTAGCCGTATAACTACTCGTAGATATCGATTTCCTAGAACAAATTCCTTCAACTTCATCATCTGCCTAGCCTTTTCCCAACTATGTTGGGGTCGGCTTCCAGTCTAACCAGATGCAGCTGAATACCAGTATTTTACATGGAGCGACTGCCTATCTGACCTCCACAACCCAGTTACTGGGTAATACGATACCCCTTGGTAAGACTGGTTGTCAGATTTTCGGGCTTCTGACTACCTGTAACGATTTTCAAAGATCCACGAATGACAGGGACCAACGGCTTAACGTGCTTTCCGAGGCATGGAGGGGTCTTGGTATGTAAAGATGGTCACCCATCCACGGACCAACCGCGGCAAGCATAGCTTAACCTGATCGATCGACCCATGCGGCTGATATTATTTAGCCCACAAGCCCCTCAGTTCCTTCAACTTATGCAAATTATAATCAAGTAGATAGTCTAATTTTCAATTTTCACACCCCTCCACTAAAATGCCTACAGTGCGGCCGACGAGATAATGGTTTCTTAAAACCTGTCAGTTTGATAGAAATGAATAGGTGTTTTGCGAATTTGATCTTTATTAGCTACTAAAATCGTAGCAGTAACAGGTGTCAGGATTCAGGAACGCATTCTCTCGACAGCCGGCCGGACTGTAAGTATACAAACATTTGAAATATGTATGCAACAAGCTGTGGAGGGACCGGCGGCGGCGATTTTAAATTAGACGATCCCTACCTACTTAATCTATCAATCAATCAAATCATTTATTTGCAACGAATGTAGGTACCTTACAACACAGGTGGAGTAGATAGGAGTGAGCCATGTACACTCTGCCTGGAAATAGGCACGCAAAATTTATAAAAAATGTTAAGAAGCTATTTAAAAATAAAATTACAAAATAAAATTAAAATGTCATAGTTAGAATTATTACAATTATACACACATTAATAATTTATATGTATATAGACGAACAAAGGAAAATTAATATTGAAAAAAATTTCAAATTAAAATGTTACTTTAGAATTAAAATAAAAATGTATATTAGGGCCATATTATGTTCAATTAATATTAATTATATTTTTATTAGGTATACACATTGCTGATTAAAAAGTTTTGGTCCATTAAAAAATCATTAATCGAATTATGTCTCGGTAGTTCAAAGGAACTACTAAAGGAACTAGTGAGCACAAAGGATTAGAACAAATCCATTCAAGAATTATTAGTCAACGTCAGAAAGTCTGGGTATCGAGAAACGTACGTACATCAAATAAATGCGGTTACTGGGTAACTATATCAAAGTTTCATATGCTATGAAGTCGTTCAAGTCAATTTACATAATCTAAATCGGCCATACATCTGAAATATTGGCTTGGAAAGATTGAAATATTGAATGAATAAATTGATAGTACATAAAGATATTGATATGATTGAAACGTTATTGTTGGTAGTTTGAAAGATCGATGAATTCATAATGAACCTAGACTCACCAATATACGAAATGATGGATTGCTTGAATAATTTCCATGCAATTTAATCGTTATTGCCATGTTCATAATATTGATGTGAAAACAAAGTGATCAGATAATAGGTACCTACTGATTTTATTTTTTATTTTATAATCTTGGCCTTTTCTAGTCATGGGAAAAATGGGATAAAATGCCCATGGGTTTGTTTACCTTTTATTAGTAGCCTTATCGTAAATCTAATCTCTCATTATTTGTGCTGATTTCATTAAAACATATTTTAGCCACACAGATATCGTATAATTTATTTAATAAAAAAAATCGCACACAAAAAGGTACTAAATGGTGGACTATTTTGAAAAAAATAATACCAATATGCAAAGTTGTTACTGCTAATACTATGCATAGTCACGTGCGATGTATTGGTGTACTTGTTATATCGTTAAAATAACTATGGTTTTGGCATGGCAATAAGCAGCCCTTTCCCTTTAGTACGAAAGTCCACGAGCAAAACCATGTCAGATCGTTTTAAGGACGATAAGGCCCCCATTGTAAAATTCCTACAAATATAGCTATAATTCACATGGTGTACCTACATAATGAAGAGTATTCTATTATATGCCTTATTTTTGTCTGTTTTTATTTTTAAAAGGAGGGTCTTTTTGCTTCGCCGTAGTCGGGTAAAAAATAAAAAAAATATTATGATTACAATTTGTTGCTATGCAAAAGAGATACGATGCAAATGCGGTGTTCTAAAATTCAAAATAAAAACTACACAAAGAAAAAAATTCCAACATACCAAAACACATAGTTAACCAGTTCCATAATGCACTTCAAATAGATATGGCCAATTTAAAAAATACCCACGCCCGCATATCTGTTAGCACGACTAGTTTTGTACAGAGAGTATATAATCCAGAAGTGAGGTACTTTGCATTTAAATAGGAAAATTTTGCTAAAAGAGAAGTTTGCTGTTACAGCATTTAGCAAGAATAGTTTAATTTTACTAACTGGCTCTTGTAAAAATATTCATCATCTCATCTGCCTAGCCTTTTCCCAACTAAGTTGGGGTCGGCTTCCAGTCTAACCTTGTAAAAATATTTTGATAGAAAAATCTGACTTGGAACACTGCTTTAGCTTCCACACTTTACACAAATACTTAGTTATCAGATTTTATCATCGTAATTACCCTATTTTATAACTATTGCATAGTTTAATATTAATTGATTGAATTAGGAAGAGGCAAGTTAACTTTTATTACTTAATTCAAGTTACAAATGATTGAGTAAACACAAAATCATTTTCATTTTCCTTAAAAAAAACAATACTGCTTATCGCTGCTTAATTATTTCCTATGCCTCATAATGTTGACATATGGGATCGCCATCGTTAGGAGGTCCCCTAAATATAATCCGGATCGTTAATCAACATCAGAAGATAATGTATAATACTGCTAATAACAAAATTATAGCTATATATTATATATTATTATTTTTTTTTTTTATTTTTTTTTTTTATTATTTATTTTTTTTATTTTTTTTTATTATTTTTTTTATTTATGTCTGTAATTTATATGGTGTACATAATAAAGAGTATTCTATTCTATTCTATTCTATATTATGTACAGTCAACAAAAGAGATAAGTATGCAGGATCGTCGGATATAGTTGAAGTTTAGTAAGAAACCGATGGGTGTTCTCGAATTAAATTAAATTTTATGAATAGAAAACAAACAGCTCATTTATCAAATTAAATTTCAATCGAAAACATCCATCGGTTTCTTACAAAACTTCAACTAGGTATATCCCACGGTCCTGCATACTTATCTCTTTTGTTGACTGTACATAATAATTACCAATATAGGGAGGGAGTGCCTCATTTATCTTATAAGCCTGTTAATGTCAATTGCTAAACATAATTATGGTCTGGCCAAACTGAAGCAAATCCCGCGTGGGATGCGGAATAATGTTTGGTCGCATCGATTGTGTCAATTTACTTGTATGGAAATGTTTACTCTAGCGTTTAAACATTAAAACAATCGACGCGCGCGGGCCCGTCTCTCGTCTCAAGTTTGATTTGCCAAGTGTGGCCAGAGCTTAAGGGGAAATTAACATAATGCACTAATTATGTCAATTTTCCCGGATAAGAAAAAGTTACTACACGTAAAACTGACTCGCCCTAAAAGTTGTTCGATTACCAAAGCGCCAAAAATGTTAAATGATAAAAAAATAATGTCTGTTAAATAAAAATTATAAGTTTTCTCTCGGCACGTGGCAAAATCGGATACTTATTCCTGTTCTTCAAATATTTCATAAATTCTCTTCACAAGGAACGACGTCAACATCGCGTTCATGGAATTTAATTTACAAGCTATGTAAAAATGTTTGTAAGCTTGGGTCACCTTCCAAGAACTTTTGATGAATGAAAAACGGAATGTGAAAGGCATAAAAGTGGATAATACCTATTATTAGTTTAAAATAAATTTCTTTTGGAAGTGTTGCAAATGATTAAGTTCTGTACTTTTTATTTTTTTAGTAGCCTGCCCTGTAGGTACTGTCTGTAAATGTTTAGTTTGAAAAAAAAAATATCTGCTTTTTATTGAGACGTATCTTTGTTTTATAAACTATTCAACTACAGTATTTTTACCTCGCAAAGTGACGCGCGCTTTACTTGCGGTAACTAAATGTAGAAACACGTTGTGAAAGTGTGCGCGAAGACGAGTAGCGTAACACACATACACACACACTTTCTACTTCGCCATTGGCCGAGAGCTAATGCGCTTACACACACAGGCACAGCTTGTTTGGATACTTGGTAATACAAGCAAAGCGCACGTCATTTTGTGAGATAAAATATTAAACAAAGTTAATAAACAATGTAACTTTATTGACCGGACGGCTGAAAAAAGTTAAAAGGCTACTCAACTGTAGTGGTATTCTGTAAAAATCTCACCGTGAAAACATAAGTGAAGTGAGCTGTCAATGGTTTCAATCCCTAGCAACAGATGTAATGATAGCTCACTCTAAGTTCACTTCACCTAAGTTTTCACGGTGAGTTTTTTTACAGAATAGGTCTGCTGATTACAGAGCTTCCTTTGGTGACTTTTCTCAAAAAATATTATGTATCGATCGTTTTGTACTGTTGTGAGCAATTTTGTCGACACGAAAATAAGAAGACAACATTACTTTTGTAGAATAAACAATTTCCAGTCAGAATCCTTAAAGTGTACTTGTTCATGAAAGTAGGTTAAACAGAAAAAAAAAACATAATTTAATCGAACTCGGGGCGGCTATGATTTTTTGATTTAGTCACATTTTATAATGCGTACCTGGTATAGTATTTTAATCTCACGAAGCGACAAGCGCTTTACTTGTAGTTAACGAGTGTACAAACACGCTGCAAATGTGTGTTTAAATGCACGAGCTAGCGGTATCGGCCTAGATAATGGCGAAGTCGGAAGTGTGTGAGTGCGCGCGCGTGTGTGTTATGTGCCCGTGCTACTCATCTTCAGCGTGTTTGTACAGACGCCAGCGCATCAAGCTACTACAATCTGTCAAATTTCTTTAATAGATTTTTAACTTTATAGCTAAAGCATAAGGTTCTTATTGGGAAAATTTGACAGCTTCGGGTAGGTTGATGTGCTGGCGTCTGTACACCTGGTTAACACAAGTAAAGCGTGCGTCGCTTTCGTGGGATATAAATACTGTATCATGTTCGATGCAGTTGGGATTGACAACACTTTGTGAACCTATTAGTCCCCATTCCTATGGCCGACAATTTTTTATCGCGTACTAATTTTTCACCTCTCGGTGTTGAGCATTGAATCCCAACAAAGTACATCCAAAGCACGTCGAAAGAATACATTGTTGCATTTTCAATTCTCGGTGCTAATGCGTTGAAATTCCAGTGCGCGATAAAAAACCACCCATGGATACAAAGGGCTTTAGTATTTAGGTGTACCACCTATTTATACCAAAACGGTCCTTGTTGTGTCCACGTACCTCAATTGACTTACCATTTGAACACCATATAACCCTTATAACCATTAACAGGTACTCTTTTATATTTCACATTAAAATGAAAAACGGTAAAGTTAATTTGTACGAGTAATAAAACAATGGTGTTGCCATTACTTAATTTGGCACATGTTGTGTGTGTCGATTACCTGAAACGTTATAGTTAATGGCACCTTTAAAAAGTTATTAGAGTAGTTTTCATATCTTGATGCTTTTATCGTATATTTTAATGTTATCATAATTTTCATATATTATAATGACTTTCAGTAAATAAACTTTCTGCCTATGGTGAGCAGTCGTGAGTGTATGTAAGCTGAATAAACTTATTATTTTAGCTAAGGATTATTTATGTTAAATGATTTTTCAACTTTAGGTGAGAAATCATTAGCAGTGATGGCCAAGTGGTAACGGCCGCGACTTACAAGTTGTAGGTCGTAGATTCGAACCCAGACAGGCGTTTTACTTTGTGTAAATTATTTCATCACCACTGCTCTCAAAACGGTGAAAGAAAACATCGTGAGGAAACCGGCATGTCCTAGAACAAAAAATTCGAAGACATGTGACATCTACCAACCCGCACGGGTATCCACCACGCGAGCTCAGTAGGTACGGCCCACTCCCTCTCACAGAGAGGGGGCCTGTGTGCAGTGGTAACTTTATAGGCTGGTTATGATGGTTATGAGGTGAGAAATATTGTTAAATAAGGTTAGATAATTGGAAGATCTCTTGGTTGTCTACAGCTAATCCCTCTTTTTCTGATAATGTTGCTGTATAACTGTTGAAAAGACTCATTTTAAAACTTAATCTATTTATTATCTACTTCTTAAACAGTAATTTAACTTTTGAAACAACTGAACATGTTACGAAAAGTTCTACCTATAACGTAACGTTGACGATATCTAAATAAGTACTTAGGTTCTAACACCTAAGTACCTACCTATCTAGATATCCGAAGTTGCGTTTTAGAACTTTTTCTCTTAACAATAGTTATCTAAGATGTCTTTGGACTTTGGTTGACTTTGGGTCTGTTTGTTATAGCTAACATTTAATAAAATGTTATAAAAAACGAATCCAAATGTCCGTTATCATTTACTTACCTACATGAAAAGATCACGAGTCACGAACAATATTCCATTTGAAGCGGATTAAGTGACTTTACGGTAAATTGGATCAAACTCCCTTTAAAAATGTTCTTTATGAAACACTGTTCACATTTTGACTCAATGTATACAACTAGGATAATGGAAACTGAATTAGCCCAGGTAAATGTACAGACACCAGCACATCAAGCTACCTGAAACTGTAAAATTTTCCCAATCAACTTTGAACCTTATGCTTTAGCGATAAAGTTGAAAATCTATTAAAGAAATTTGACAGATTGTAGTAGCTTGATGTGCTCAGTCTGTATGTATTTTTATAGCGGCAATTTATTTTCGCACACTGGATTTTCAAAGCTCTGCTTAGCCAGAGTTGAAAAACCATGGCGCGAAAAATAACTTCCCATGCGTACCAGGGCTTATTCTATTGTTCAAGTAGATCAGCACTGTAAGATAACTTTGTTTTCACATTATATATCAAGTACATGAGAGAGACCGACCGACGACCTTGTGAAGGCTGCAGGAACCCGTTGGATGCGTGAAGCACAGAACCGGTCGAAGTGGAGGTGCTTGGGGGAGGCCTATGTCCAGCAGTGGACGTCTTTCGGCTGAAATAATGATGATGATGATGACATGCGAGAGTAGTGATGACCCAGTGGTAACGGCACTGACTTATAAATTATACTGCGGGTTTGTACCAAACATTTCACCACCACTGCTCTTATAATGGTAAAGGAAAACATCCTGAGGAAACCGGCATGTCTTGGAAGAAAAAATTTGACATAATACAAATTCCGCCCTGGTCCCGCGTCGCAGCAGTGAAAATATTATAACATAGTTATGATAGTACACCATCTCAATTTCCTAAATAATTATAATTCAGGGTCTTTTAGCCTTTTAAATAGATAATTCACTAAAACGGAAGATAACAATATTCATTGTAAAAGCGAACTTTACAATCGAGTAATTGATCATTTAATAGCCAGAACGATCAACTAACCATATTCTAACTGAAGTTAATTGAGATCGAGCCAAACTAAAGTATTAAGTTTGTTATTTACGGTGTAACCTAATATTGTAATTGGTGGCGGTATAACTTCTCTACTAGTCTGGCTCAAGGGAATCGCTTAAAGGTTTATAGGTTTTAGGATAATTCACAGGCGTAGGTTACATGGGTTGAGGGGCTTGTGGCTAAGTAATAACAGCCGCACGGGTCGATCGATCAGGTTAAGCTACGCTTGCCGCGGTTGGTCCGTGGATGGGTGACCATCTTTACATACCAAGACCCCTCCGTGCCTAGGAAAGCACGTTAAGCCGTTGGGCCCGGCTGTCATTCGTGGATCATTGCCAGTCGTTACGGGTCGTCAGAAGCATGAAAAACTGACAACCAGTCTTACCAAGAGGTATCGTATTACCCAGTAACTGGGTTGTGGAGGTCAGATAGGCAGTCGCTCCATGTATAATACTGGTATTCCGCTGCATCCGATTAGACTGGAAGCCGACTCCAACATAGTTGGGAAAAAGGCTAGGCAGATGAGGTTACATGGGTTCTAAATATGGCATGACAAACAGAATTTTATAAATAAAACTGACTATCCACCAGTTCTGTAGAAGCTGTGGAGAATTTACCAATACCAGAGCGAAAGTAAAAAAATAAAGCAATCTTATTCGTAGAATTTTCCAATTTTATGAATTTTCTAGCGCGGTTTCTGGTAGATAGCCAAGCTATTTAACAAAATAGCTGCTGCATCAGCTAAGACATATTTTACAAATTCAAATAATTTAGTTTGAAACTAGTTTAAAGGACTTATTCGTCAACTCGCGAGTGTCAAACTCGCGCGCGCGACTAGGTAATCACGATTAAAGGCTCTAATCCATGTGTGATGAACCTCATGAAAGGTATTATAAAAGGCGGCAAAATTTGCTATTATAGTTACGTTGCGCAAAAGAACGTGTCTCATGCTTATTAAATGTTTTTTTTTTTGGGTGGGAAGTTACTGAATAACTTCTCCCACTCCGCATCCGTGTTCCTACAGTTGCCTCTGCCAGGGGCCACGGTATCTCTTTCGAACAACCCGCGACCCTGCCATTTGTAATATTTTTTTCATTAAGTAGATGAGTACCTACCTGAAATTAAAAAAAAACAAAATTAGTTTTAAGTATAATATAGTTGGTGCTACATGTAAATTATAAATGCCTATGGTATTAAAGATTAAGTCTAGCCAACACTTTAAAGAAAAACATGTTAACTGCGTCTTAAAAGTTTTGTTAATTACGAGTACGAAAACATGTTTTTGATAAATTTGTGAAAATAAATTCGAAGAAGACTGTTAACCACGAATGAACATTCAATGAACACGATTTAGAACTTATAAAACAGACTTGTATGGAATCTCTGAATAAACTTTAAATCTAGTTATTTGAAGAAATTTAATGAATTATTAATATTTTTATTAATAATGAATATGCTAAGAAATGACATGTTCATATTAATCATCTTAACGACTGCTATACTAATAAGATTTGATGTTAAAACACCGTGACAAGTATTTAAGCTTTTATTGATAGATGTCAACCTATCCCGGGAATCAATACCGCAAATCACGTACTCGTACATACCTATCACAATTCTTTTGAAATAAATTATTAAATTATCATTATTCATACAAAAAAAAAAAAGAATAATCTGAGTGAACACTCATAAATAAAGTTTTAAAGCCCACGGCCAGTTGGACGGACACTGAAAATTAATCATTGTTTGTTCCTAGTTAAAACCGATCGAGTGTATTGCATAAAGGGTTCCGTATTCGGAAATTTTATTGATAGGATTACTAGGAACTTATTTGTTTGTTTACGTGATCACTATGTTCTGTATCACCGTACAAGGTGATAAAGTAAATGAAGATATTATGCGATCATTGAGCGTTTGCCAACAAAAACATGCATTTTTAGTAACGTGCTGCTGCCAGTATAATATAGTTTTATTTTACAGAAAGTCTTCATGTTCGGCCACGCCACGTCTACTAAAACTCAAACTAATAACTTAAAATAAATGCAGTGCTTTGGTTTTGTTTCAGGGATCGTTGGGATTGAAGTGACTTTGCTGAGCTGGCATCCCGTGTAATTGGTTCATCATGGTTCAAGGCCACATGCTGCAATAACGTAAGTAAGAGCTTTTTGAATCATATGAACATTGTTGAAAAATTAAAACTTAAGTGACAGCGAGCAGACCACATTGCTCAGAACAGATAGCCGATGGGGCCAAAAGGTTCTAGAGTGGCGACCGTGAACAAGAAGACGAAGCGTTGGAAGGCGGCCACAAGGTAAACCGATGACTGCGAAGACCGCAGGAATCCGCTGGATGTAAGAAGCACAGAGGTCGAAGTTTGGAGGAGGCCAACGTCCAGAAGTGAACGTCTTTTGGCTGAAATGATGATGATAATGTTATAATATTTATATCTGTCGGTGTCTGTGTGTGGTAAGTTCACGATTTTGAATTACGGCGGCGCCTTGAGCTTGATGCCAAGCGTGACCAACTGAAAGCCCGACCACCTACGGCATATAACTATAATTACATAGATGGTGTGCTCACGTGCCCGCAATGCGCGAGAATTTTCGTAAAAAAGATTGCCTACATAAGCCACATGTGAGCTCACGAACGACAACTACTGCGGAGTTGAAGCAATCGCCCTGGCCGAAATCGGTCGGATCGCTTCATCATTATCATCATCATCTGTCGGTATCCAATAAGGCTACATTATCTACCTAAATATTTATAGTTAGAAAAACGCTTGTTTATTCCTGATCCCTAAATTGTCTACAATTTCTAGACACATTTCAGCATATTTATTTTTCCAATACATTTCGGTTCATAATTATAATTTAGGCATCAATCAATCAACAAGCTAACTGAGTAATACTGTTGAGCTGACAGCAGAGTCAAATATATAAATCTAGAAGTTATATGGGTGGTGGGAAATAAGATTAATCTCAAAATAAAAATCACGGTGTGATTTTTATTGTCATTATATCAGACAATTTTAATCATACAGCCGTTTCACGTAACATTCTTATGCGGATTTAATTTGATCGGTCGACCTATTCGGTGGCCTCCCGCGTGGCCACATTTTCCACTCTGCCCTGTACCAATCGACGCTTTATGATTATTCCGCCTCGAGACATGGCAAAAGAAACAGTATTCGAGACTGCACTAGTGCTGATAGATGCTGGTTGATGCCGACTTCTTGGAGTATCGAGAATGGTAATCATAGTATTCTGCTGGGAGGGATTAAAAAGCCTGGTGTATTAGTAGAAAGGACGCTGCTGCACGTGCATCAGACTTAATCCCTCAGAGGCCTTTAAGGATATATGCCTAATGGAAAATGGATAGCGTAGTACGCTTTGTAAGGTATATCATGGTGCCAACTCGGAAAATACAGTGATTAAATATCAGGGAAAGGAGTTTTGGGAATTCTTAAATTAATCAATCCTCTATTTATTAGTCAATATTTAGAATGGGCGCTAAGGAACCCCAATCTATTAAAATTCATTCCATTTTCACGAGATTGATTCGATTCGATTTGATCTCTGAAATCAAATAAAACGCAAGCGTTTTATTTGATTTGATTGAAAATACTTATTTCTTGCTTGCAAGAAATAAGTATTTTCAGTCGCTTTAATTAAATTGTTGTTGTCAGAAGAGGTGATACAAGACTATTACCTGGTGGTATCGTTACCTTAAAACACCCACTGTACCACCAGAGGTACGGCCAGGGGTACGGTGGGTCTGCAGTGTCTAGAACGTACAGACGCCAGCACATCAAGCTACTACAAGCTGTCAAATTTCTTTAATAGATTTTCAACTTTATTTCTAAAGCATAAGGTTCAAAGTTGATTGGAAAAATTTGACAGTTTCGGGTACCTTGATGTGCTGGCGCCTGTACATAAATAAGTTTTTGAGTATGTCATTTTATGGTTACACAAACGATATACTTCATAATACCTACGGATTGTCACTATACCTACGACACAGAATAACTAATAGTACTAACATACCTAAGGGTTATTTCACAGTAAATCATAAAGATTTTCTTCAATAAATTCTTCATGTTTTCAATTTCAATCAAATTGTTCGATGTTTTAATGATCCCCAATCCAAATGTAAGTTTTATTTTCATGAGCATACTGAAACTTAAATAAAGACATGGGTACGACTTTTATCGTTTCAATTTACACTTCTGTACAAAGGTCTATTTTTCTTCAACGTTAAATTTTGACTGCTGAAGTCTGTGACCGCCTTGGGCGATAAAATTTGTATATTGAACTTTAAACCGAGTTCAATACTGTGAACGTGAATGTTTCAATCTTGCTTTTAAAATATGGTACTGAGAACACTATTTAATTCACTTAATAGGTACTAGCTTCAACCCGCGTAAAACGTTTTGTTTTAACTTAAAATATATCATAATATGACACTCGGTAATACTGTAGCTTCCCATTATTGAAAGAATTTTCAGATTTGGGTCAGTAATTCCGAAGATGAATTACCCCTACATTTTCACACCCTCGAAATTTCATTTCTCTAGGACCAGCAGCTCGATACTTCGCTAAAATCTATATACATATATAAAATTCAAAGCCCTGACTGACTGATATATCAACGCACAGCCTAAACCGTTGGTCCTAGAGAAATTAAATTTGGAGGGTTTTTCGAAATTCCACCCCTAAGAAGGTGAATGTGGGGAGCGTGAAATTTCACGCGGATGAAGTCGCGGGCAGAAGCTAGTATTAGTATAGAAGTATAAATTTGATTATAATAAAAAAAAAACCACTATCAATCGTCTTTTCTTCCGAAGGAAAAGAAAAGATCTGCAATAGGTATCATAAAAAAGACGATGAACGGCGATGGTTACGAAGGGATTATGTCTAGAAATTTAGCAGTTGCGTCCAACTGACATCCACCAACCCGCCCTGTGCCTGTTTAGGTGTATAACGGTCCACTGCCTCTTACGAAAAAAAGGCTAAAATGAAGGTATTCAAATAAAGCAAGCATAATATTAGTGTACTTACTTCAAGTTTATACATTTTTCGTGCGGAGCTGTAGGAAATGGATTTTCACAAATTCGTTTGCTCATCCTACACTGCTTGTGACATATGAGCTATATTGTGCGATTCATTTAAACCAGGATCCGGCAAAAAATATAGCATTTTTTTTATAAATGACCAGTAATTTGGACGTAGTCTTAACTTGTTTTTGTCGCGTTAGAACAATACTTCACTGAGAGTAATTACGGAATGAAATTAATAATAGTTAATTTCAGCCTGTTTATTATCTGGCTATAGTCATATTTACCCGTACATCTCGTGCATAAGGATATTATGTAGATTCTCACTTACAGGCAGTGAAAATGCTTTCAGGCTGTCAATGTCATTTGTTCTCAATCCATTTGAGAGAGTACCTATACATATTTTATTTTCGTTAAAAATGAAATGGTAAAACGTACCTCTGTAATGGTAATTGTTCCTGTACATTTGTTTTTTGTTTTAAATATCTACACCTCCATATGCTATTTAAATTTTTGTACTGTGTTTGAAAATGGTATTGATACCCTTCGAAAAACAAAAGTCTTCCTCGACTTTGTGCAATAAAAGTTAAATTAGTTTCGCTCATTGTAATTTGTTATTTATAGTCTAAGCTCCAATTTTACAATTATTGAAATAAAATGACAGAATTATAACAAAACTAATAATAACTAAAAACGATATCATGTTTAACTTTGGATGCACAATGTCAAACAGTGCAGTAATACTTTCCCGAAATTTTTATGGAAAAAATATCGACTAGTGGCACCTTAAAATCCTGATAACTTTTTTTGGGATCAACGACCGCTGGTAGTGTTGTTTTATAAAGTGTGGATTGAGAAAATCAGTTTGTTTGTGTTTCCATCGATACCGATACCATCACATCTGTGAAGTGTACAGAAAGAAAAACAGATTTTTGAACTGATATTTCAAGCAAATACACTATATACGGTCGTTGAGGGCTTGTGGCTAAGTAACATCAGCCGTACGGATCGATCGATTAGGTTACGTTAGGCTACGCTTGCCCCCCCCCGATGGGTTCCCGCATTGTCGAGGCGGGGGGGGCTCAGTAGCCGTGGCTTGGACACCCACGGTGAAGCGAAGAGGAACCCGAGGAGGGGCCGCTCGTCAGGGCTTTTGCCTGTAAGCCGACGACGTAGCGGCCAACAAGTAGGTTGCGGTACCGCTTGGGCGACATTGCAACTGAGGCGGGCCGCGATGTCGTATGGGAGACGTCGCGGCTGAGGGTTGGAGGCCGCGGCGGGAAAGGAGTGCCAGTATTGCGGTGCGCGGCTCTCCCTACCTTCCGCGGCTTTGACGGGGTCGCCACCGTCTGATGGCGGACGCGGTGCCGCAGGGGAGGAGGAGTGTTGGTATGACGTTGGCCGCTCTCCCTATCCTCTGCGGCCGAAAATTGGCAGGCGGTGGGGCCAATGTCCTGACCCGATGCAGGGGGACCAAGGGTGCCCAGACACGGGGTCGTCTGGCGCCCATGTGCTGGTTTGGTCCCTGGGGTGGTCACGGCGTGCTATGTGTTCTGGTGCGCCGGTGATGGGGAATACTCCCCAGAGGAGGGTTCGGTGACGGACAGCCGCGGCGGGTTCACGGATGAGTGCTAACGCGTGCCCGTGTTCCCGCCGTAAGCGGCAGAGGAGGACACCGTGGAGTTTTAGTTGGTTAGAGTCCTACATAACTGCACTATCTCCCCGTGGTAGTGCAGAATGCATGAGTATTTCTCCATGTAAAAAAAAAAAAAAAAAAAAAAGGCTACGCTTGCCGCGGTCGGTCCGTGGATGAATGACCATCTTTACATACCGAGACCCCTCCGTGCCTCGGAAAGCACGTTATGCCGTTGGTCCCGGCTGTCATTCGTGGATCTTTGACAGTCGTTACGGGTAGTCAGAAGCCCGAAAATCTGACAACCAGTCTTACAAAGGGGTATCCTATTACCCAGTAACTGGGTTGCGGAGGTCAGATAGGCAGTCGCTCCATGTAAAATACTGGTATTCAGCTGCATCCGGTTAGAATGGAAGCTGACCCCAACATAGTTGGGAAAAGGCTAGGCAGATACATACGGTCGTTACACTCAAAATAAATAATCATCAAATTAATTTGTTTTTGTTTTATCATGTTTAGATATCGATTCCCATCACGTCTGTTTAGTTTCGCTACCTAATTTAATTTGACCCTGTATAATAGTAGTTTTCATATAAATAACTGGTGCCTCACAAGTCCAACAATGATACACAAATTTTTTTTCTGACTAGTTAGATTATTTCTATCATCCCTACTGCAAAAGCTGTGACCTTTTCTTGATTTACAAGTGGTTCAGGAAAAAACTATATCAGAGGTCCTCCAAAGCGTCAAAAAGTTACAGTAACGTTACGTATTTGACGTAGGAACCGACTATGAATACCGGCTATAACTGTCGCAGGAGGAAAATCCGATATTGGATATTACACACGACTTCGTTCTTTTGATTCCCCAGCTTTGTACAAATGGCTTTACGCAGGGGTCTTTTGCAAAAACGTTATTATGAATTTAATTAATGAATGACATCAAGGACAGCTGCGAAATTCTCTGGTAATTGATTGTGCTTGTCCAAACGAAGTGGCAGCGTATCATAACAAAGGTATAAAATGTTTGCGTACTTGAAAAGTATATTTCTTTTATGTTACATAAAATGGTATCATATTGGATTTTCGTACCTATATCAGTATACTTAAGGCTACTGTAACTCGAGGTAAGTATAACAACTTCGTTAGCAATTATAAGAAATTTTGATCATCGTGGATAAAGGCCGACCGCTTAACAAAGACGTTGCGCGGTGCGGGAGATGATAGTTGTCACAAGTTGACGAATCACTGACCTCTCGCATCAAGTCATCACACCCCTCCCGCACAGCGCTGCTACCTCAGACAACGTATCAGTTAAGCGGTCGACCAATAGATAGTTATTATCGTTTTCTATGTTATGAGAACTTGGTGATTAAGGAAATATTCAAAATATTCAAGCTCCTCCTGTTCAGTCTCGAGCATTCTCGGGGTATGTTATTATTATTATCTACCACAAAAAACTCCAGTCTTAGACAATATTTTGGTCTTCATAATCAGCCTATAATGTTCCCACTGCTGGCCTGGGATACAGGCCTCCTCTCGGTGAGAAAATCAGAGCATTTTAAAGATGGGTAGGTTAATTCTTTAGAAAAATTCTTCTTACTTCAAATGATTTGTAAGTTTTTGGATCCGCCATTATTGACCTAATTTAAAAATATTTTCCAATAGCTTTCACGTTTTTGTAGCACCTACGAGTACCATAATATTTATCTCAAAAGGTCAAAGGCATTAAAAAAACTCCAGGAGTGACGATAGATCTGCGGGAAAATTGCGTAAGACTTATAATCGCAATGCTTTTTGACAATTCAACAACAGTCATTGTTATTTATGTTTATCGACAAAGTAAAAAACGCAATTAATACTGTTGATTTTTTCGAACGTCAGAAACAATGGATTAGGAATTTCCTTCAATATTCTGCAGATTCTGATTGAAAGTGTGTTCCACAATTCCGTTTAAAGATTGTAAAATCCGTTCCGATCCGATGTGACGCGAGCCGTTTGGTGGAAATCATCCCTTAGATTGATTATCAAAAATTAATATAACTCAGTATAATTGGTCTTCAATTAATTTTTATTATCTCGTTTAAGAAGCTTAGAAGTATTTTATCAGTGGAATAAAATATTATGGAATAGAGATAAGCACCTAACTAAGTCATATTTTATTATTATCGACTTACCCTTTATGTTGGATGTCGTCATCTATCATTTCGGATAAACATGTTTTTCAAGCGTATACGTGCGTCAGATGTACCTAATGTAGAAAACAGGAAATTAAACATTGCTTATCATTCTTTGTTCCAAATTGGATGAAACCTCGCTAGTTATGATGATGTAATTATTTTCCCCTCTCTCTCTCTATACGTGAGTAGGAAGAATATGTTATTTGCTACAAAATTATTATGACTAAATCAATCATGTGTGGGGCGGAACCGTTTTTTCCAGGAACTACTTACAAAAAATAAACATTTTCCCTCGGAGGAGAAAATCCTCAAAAAAAAACACGACGTGGGTGTGACAAAATTACGTACACGAAGCTCCTAAAAAATGTGTCCCTACTCCTATGTCATTAATTTGCTTTAGGCTTTATGTAATAATTCGTGCAAAAAATAAAATTAGAACACATATTATATTATTTTCTTAGAAAAAAGAGGTATGAAGGTCAATGCGTCATTTTTTCTTGGCATTTTCCGAAATAGATCATAATAACTTTCTTTTTCCTTGGTAATACGGTTTATTATAATCCACCAAATCATGTAAAAAACAAGAAAGGGCTTTGTAACACTGTTATTTTTTCAGTCAAAAGCCGATTTATGAATGAGAAATGAACATCTTAAATCCGATGATTCTCCTACGCAAAATGTAAAAGTTTGAAACAAAAAATAACGCTTCCAAAGAAGCTTTATAAACTAAATTAGCTTTTACTGTTAACTTAAATAAAAGTTGTTCTCACAACAGTTATCAGAGGGACAATTTTCGTAATTTTAAGAACGGTCACAGTCTGATCTCATTCTCAATCTGTCAAAAATACCTCTAATTTCCCTACATTTTGACAAGTTTTTGACATTTGTTTGTCGCTGAGATGAGACTGCGACTAGATTTTGAACGTTTTGATTACGGGAATTGGCCTTCAGGACTAGTGTTAGAAAATTAAAATAAGTACAGACAGCAATAAATAAGTAGCTATTGCAACATCCTACATAAGTATTTCATTGCAATTAATACAACGTACAGACGCCAGCACATCAAGCTACTACAACCTGTCAATTTTTTTAAATAGATTTTCAACTTTATCGCTTAAGCATAAGGTTTAACATTGATTGGGAAAATTTGACAGTTTCGGGGAGCTTGATGTGCTGGTGTCTGTACAATAAAGGTTCGATCATTCTGCCTAACCTTTTCCCATCTGTGTTAGGGTCGGCTTCCAGTCCAACTGGATGCAGCTGAATACCAGTATTTTACATGGAGCGACTGCCCATCTGACCTCCATAACTCAGTTACCGGGTAACACGATTTCCCTAATGAACCTATAGTAAAAGTGCGCACCGCTGCCCACCCTATTTCAAGTTAAACAAATATCAACTTTATTTCAATGACAATTAAGTTGATTTCAAAGTGAATAGTAGTATTGAAAAACTTATAAAAATGTTTGAAGTTGTAGCGTAAACTGAAAATTATTGTGTAGGATTTAAAGTTATTTTTCCATTAATTCATATTTGTTTACATTTTTGGCAAATAAATCCCGAACGTAGATTAATTCGGACTATAACAAACATTTAGAAACAAGAACTAGCCAAATCGGTCCAGCAGCTCTCAAGTCATGCACTTCTTCTTAGCGTAGGTATCAATGACAAAAAGTTTAAATATTTTTGGCCCGAAATTCAGCTGTGCGAACTCCCCTCACTGACGCAGTCATAAAATCAACAAGTGCACAGATGATGAGATGATGCGGCGCATGATGGAAGATTGGAAAATTATGCACGTACCAACGAGCCTTTTTTTATTTATTTTATTTTATGTTTATGTTTTCGGAATTTTCCAAATGCTGGTGCCACAGCTCTATCTCGGGTAAGTGTAGTATGACTCAGTATTAGTGATGAAGTAATTTAATTAATTGCTTTCTATTCAAATTAGGTATAACAAATTATTTGTCATTGTTCAAAACTACGTAAATTACCAAATATTCCTTTATCACATCACCGCTTCTATTCCATAGGTACCGACGATAAAATATAAACTGCCATTAATGTCTGTATAGATTTATTTTATACGCTTTTCATTATACATATCTATTTCAAGTTACAGTCTGTTTTCTCTTGGCAATGCTCCACAACTAAGTTTTAAAAGCCTGTTTTTATGTATAGGAATTACGACTTTATTGATTTGTAAGCCTTGTAGACTTTAGATCTATAGACCATTTTATTTTTATTTTATCAAGTACCTGGTACTTGTGTTGACAGGCCTACGCTGTCCTCTCATACCTACTGTAATTTGAAAACATTGTTAAAGCCAATTATTTTTAAAAGAGTAACCGTGGATTTTCTTGCCGGTTCTTCTCCATAGGAAACGACCAATTGGAACCGTGCACCGAGCTTTTGACGTTTCATAAGTGCCCATGTCGGTTTATGTGAAATAAAATATTTTGATTTTGATTGTATTAGACTGGTTTGAATATTGCCTCAATTAAGACTTATAAAACTGTATTTGAGTAAAAAAGTTTGGCGATCGATATAATGAAATTCATTTACCTTACATCCCCTGCTAGACAGAACGTCGGCTGTAATTATTTAGATCAGTGCGTGGCATCATCATCATCATCATTTCAGCCGAAAGACGTCCACTGCTGGACATAGGCCTCCCCCAAGCACCTCCACTTCAACCGGTTCTGTGCTTCTCGCATCCAACGGGTTTCGTGTTGCGTGGCATAACATACAAGAATGTTTACTTTATGACATGTTGAGTGTTGCGTGAACGAAAGTTGTTGAAAGGAAAGTTTTAAACCTCTTCCACGTTGTGATGTAATACATGATTCTGTGTCCACTTTACTTTGTGACCCTTAGGTTACTATTGTAACCAGGGCTTTTAAACAGTCGCAGTTTTTAGAATTTGTACGATTTTTTATTAAACAAAAATTAAGAATATTTATTATATTAACAAATAATACTAACAAAACTATCCTTTTCCCAAAAGATGGAATAACTAACAACCAAGACAAGAAGTAATAAGTGTAGTGGTTTGCAAAATAGATTGTAGCCTGAAGAAAGAAAAACAATATGCTATGACGTGACCGTATACCGAAAGTAGGCAAATGTGAAAAGTAAGGGCCCGATCAGACGTACCACAATCACACCACATCGCAGCGACAAATTAATGTGGGTACGCAGTGGTTACATGTGAATAGTGTCGCTCGAGCTTTTTGCAGTTGCGCTATGGTAACTACAAAATCGGTGCGATGTGGTTATGTTATGGTTAGTGTTTGCGATCTCTCCAGCCTCGCTGGTGGTTGTATTGTGGCTGTGACGTGACCTCGATGTGATCGATATCGCCCACATGGCTTGACTTACTCATTTTCATACAAATTAGCGCCCGTCCACGTGTTGTCGCTGTGGTGTGATTGTACGTGTGTTCCGGCCCTTATGGAAGTGTTACGCGTGGGTTCAATAATGAACGAAACACAATTGTGTGTGACATGAAGGATGTAACGCCCACTAGTACGCCTGACTCCTAAGTCACAGGAGCTTACACCTTTTAGAGTCAATGTATTTATATAACGTGTTAAAAAATTAACCCGACAAACTTTCTAAGTCTAAAGCACCTCTTAAAGTTTGTAGGGTTAATTTTTTAACACGTTGTATATTATCAAGGTATCAAGCCTTTGTTTTAGTCATAAGTATATTGTTAAAGGTTTTTGGTGAAGTAAATAATTTATTTATTTACTAGAACTTATATACCTTATCTTAGATTTAGCGCCAATGCACGAGTAGTATACAGTTATTAAAATATAAAAAAATCGTTAATTTAAAATAGGTTGAGAGTCATCATTTTTTGAACGTATAAAATTACATAAGATAGCAATCGCCAGGACTTACTAGTATTTTAACTGAGAATCTTTCTAGTGCGTCGTGTGTTTAGTACCTAAAATCATGTTTCACGGGGAATATCAAAAGATTATGACCCGGATCTAGTCTGTACTTAATAATATCCACTTGACTGAATTTGGGGTCACGGCGGCTAATCTTTACAGAAACTATAAAGGGGGTTAAAATACCCTTAACGAAGCCGAGAGTCACTTGTAATGTTTTGCGTGCAATTACACCACGTACGTAAACAGTGAATTTTCACACCAAAGATAAAAGTCGTTTCCCAGCAATATTTTTTGTACTTACAAAGTTTGATAAGATGGAACGCGTAGATGACTGCTTCGTTATGGCTCTTGTTACACCCTGTATTTTACCTATTTAGAAGGTATATGTATATTTTTCCCTTGCCCTCATAGTTCAGTCTATAATCATCTATCTAGTTTGTTACCTAGAAAGTGTGTTGTGTGTTGTGTGTTGAGTAACACAGTAGTAGGGTGCAGTACAACAGTACTGCAACACACATTCAGTCTGATTTCGAGATTTCGAATAAAATTAAAGTGAAAGCCATTTTAAGTAACTTTAACCTCTCACACGTTTGCCCGCCTAAACGTCGAAACATCCCACGCGTCGGAGTAGTTGTATGGGTGCTGTAAAGTCATTGTTTTAACAATGACAATGACAATAGAACAATGACACTTGTGTACACTTGGTGTACCGTCGACGTTTTGAGCACTTTATCTTATGTACACTTGGTGTACACTTGACGCTTGAGGGGTTAACCCCTCAAGCGTCAAGTCAATTACACAAACTAAGCAACTATAATTTTGTTATCATAACTAGTATATGAACTAAACGTTATTTAACTATTTTTAAATAAAATTTAATTCAATCACTATTACGAACACCCTAAAACCCTCGTGATTTTCCGAAGCTAACAAGTTATTCAACTCGTCGTTGGTTCGATTTAATTGGTACCAACGTAAGAGGCATTTGTAGGTAATGCTTGAATTCCATTGACTATCTTGTGTTTGATAAACTACAGTCCGTCAAATCTAAGAAGTACCGTTTGACGTTTCATATTTTTCAACTTTGTTCATACGAATTCATCATAAAACCATGAATTTAGAAAGATTTCATTATTGTATCTAAAAATGTACAATTCTTAATATCTAAATGTAATTGAAAACTTTCAAACAAAGCAAAATAACACATATTTATAACTGTCAAACGGTACTTCTTAGATTTGACGGACTGTAAGCGCAGCTTCAACAAACAATCAAGTAAAGGAAAATCCTTTATTTGATTGTTTTGATATCAATGGGCAAGTAAAACTTGTTGTTTGATTTCCGTAAGTCTTGTATAATTGGTCCTTTTGTCTTATCTAGAGCATTTCTCTTTCATAATTATTAATAAGAATATATCAATAGATTTAACGAGAGCTAGAGCTTGTTTAACTCCTTAGAGGGTGTAAACGTTAATTGATACGCTTCAAAATAATAGTATTAGGTACTAATTTAGATGCATTACAGCAAGGTCGTCCACGTGCCACAACATATAGAGGAAACTAATATGTGCTAACAAAGGTATATAGATAATATAACACTGTGCCGGTTGATATGCAAAAGCTTTGCTAAGTGTAACGTTACCATCCATACTCAAAATCTGCCTAGCTTTTACTATGTTGGTGTGAGCTTTCAAGTACCGGTTAGGTTTAACCTGATTCAGCTGAATACCAGTAACTATTTTACATGAGGTGATGAGATATCGTGAGCCATTTTGTCCTCCAGAATCTAGTTACTTGGTAACACGGGACGCTCCTTACATAATGTAGTATATACTGTGTATAGACGCCAGCACATCAAGCTACTACAATCTGTCCTTTAATAGATTTTCAACTTTATCGCAAAAATATAAGGTTCAAAGTTGATTGGGAAAATTTGACAGTTTCGGGTAGCTTGATGTGCTGGCGTACGTACTTCATAGCGTGCATGAAAGACACTAAATTTAAAAAAAAAAACTTTAGATTTTTTTAATTTCATCAGTATTTACAAGTTTCTCAAGCATACAAACCTACATTTTTTAAATCTCCATTAAGAATATTAATACGTGTCTCATTTAATATTTTACATATTTGAGCCTGTATTTTCATGAACGGCGATATTTTCGCTTTTTACATTACCTAAGTTAATCCGTCGTTCATACGTGACACAAATTGCTTTTTAGGCAATCTTTTCATCGTAAATTCTTGAAAAAGAATATGTTACCTACATAATAATAATATTATTATGAAACAAAACGCTTTTTGGATTATAAGATATTAATAATAAACATTTATTTCAGACCAGGTCCATTTTGTTAGTAACAATGTAGGTAATTAAAAAACTAATGTCAGTATTGGCAAAAAGATTAAATTACGACATGAAGCCGCACCTACCAAAAGAAAAGAAAGCAGAAAAAAGCGAAAAGATGTTATGAGTAAAATATTTCGGGTTTTCTGAAATCTTTATTTTTTGGTTCATTAACATTTCCCTATCTTTAAGTATTTTGTAACGATTATTAAAAATATTTAGAGACAGTTTAACTGCTCACTATCTAAAGTAGTCCTTAACTATCTTCGTTAAATAAATGTATGTTACTACATTATATTTATGTAACGCCAAAGTACCTATTAAACTTACTCTCTTCTTCGTTCAATAACTTTTTATTAAGTAATAAATTAAATATGAATTTACTAACAAAAAGCCAAAACTAAATTCCAAGAAAATCATGATCTTGACACTTCACAAAGTTGATTATTTTCGCTGTTAGAATTCCTCGTGGTCAAATCAGTTTGACCATTACGTTTGGCCACGAGGAAGGAAGGGCTCTATCACGTTTACGTTGAAAAGATTAATTGATTCAAGTTTAGAGTGTATTTAAAAAAAATAACTTATTTTTGATTAATGAACGAAGTCGATTTTAATTAAAAAATAATGATGTTGAAAGTTGTAATAAGGTGATTAACTCTTCATAACATTTTAAAACTTTCATAACATGATCATTATAAATTCTGGTTTAAAAAGATCATAATTACTTCATGAAAATCAGAAGTACATAGCTCTTTACTTACGACAGTAATTAAGTTTATTCACTGACTCATCATCATCATCAGCCTGTAGCAGTCCACTGCTGGACATAGGCCTCTCCCATTGCACGCCATTCAACTCGATTTTCGACAACTCTCATTCAGCTGCTACCAGCCATCTTGCAAATATCGTCGCTCCACTTCAATTTACTGACTATTTAGTATTTATTTGGTATCTTTCTGTTCCCGACCGCTACGTCTGGAGGCGGCGGCGCCCGCCACTGCTGGCTGTGCCAACTGCCAGAACCAACCTGCTGGCCAAAGCACCTCTCACGCGAGCAATTCGTACTGTTAACGAAGTTCAGAATAGGTTGGACATTTTTTCGTGTTACTTTAGTGAACTTGCAAGAGTAAGTTTATATAATATGTTACGAAAGCAACAATTAGTGTAATTTTATGTTTATTGTTTCTTTTATTGTTTTATTTTTTTAATGTAAAGTATATTTAAGTTAATTTTCTGTGAAGATTACATTGTTATAATTATAAGGTTGTATTGTTTTAGTTATAAGTAATTTTTGGTGTTAATGTATTGTGTAGTATTTGTAAATGTTAGTAATAGTGTTATTTAAAATAGTTAATATTATAAGTAGGCTTAGCTATCGCATTAGGTTTCTAAACCTGTAAGATTATGAGTTTAAATAAATAAATAAATAAATCTTTGAATGGAGCACAGATTGAATTACAGACCGTATAAGGAACACAACACTAGGAGTCAAAACCAAGATCACCGACGTTACCCAGAGAGCCGCTAAGCCTGCGCCGGACATGTCAGACAGATGACAAATTGGCTAACAAACCACCGATTGGGTCCCAATTAACGCAAGATGTCATCGCGGCAGGCTAAGGCTAAGATGGCGGGACGAGCTTGACTCCTACCGAAAGGACTATATCTGGCACTAGCAAAAGAAAAGGAGGCCTTTGCCCTGCAGTGGGACAATACAGGCTAGTTAGATTAGATTAGCATTGATTCCTTCACAAAATCCACCTACCTGTCATTCCTTTGTCTTCCTCTATTCATCCACATTAATATTTATAACTTTACTCATCCCGCATCCATATTTTTCGCATAAAAAATTGTTTTCTGTTATCTGGCAGTGTTAGCCTTTCCCAATCACATTTTAACCAGTTATATTTTTCTAAATTGTACCTGTAGGCGCGGCATAAAAGCAACCACTTTGCCTAAAACAACATCGTTGTTTTAAATGTATATAAGGTTACATACATTCTTAGAAAACAAGTAGAATTGGCAGACTTTCTTCTATATAAATAGAGTTATTACGAAAATTCTCAGACTTCTTGTTTCAAGAAAAACACAATGATTAATTTTACTTAACTGGCTTTTTGTTATTTGAATTTGCAAGTAAACATTATCATGGAATCTAATAATATTTTTTATAAACGTAATAGACGAATAAATTAGGGCTTCAAAAATAACTTAAACCAACTATTTAAATCGTGCTTTATTTGGTAATAATAGCATAATCAGCATGACGGCGGGCGGTACATCGTCGTGCTATTGTAAACGGCACGTGCACCGGACTGATCAGGCGATGTCACCATCCCCACCTCCCCCACTACTCGACTTGTTTGTGCTCGGGTATAAAACGAGGCCGGGCGGAGCAATCGAGGCATTCTATTCTTGACTTCAGTCCAGTCCAGTGCACAAGTTGTCATAGCGCCTAGAGTTGCAGATTATGTAAAAATATTCGATCCTGACATCCTGCCTACAAGCATAAATGGTTATGTTTTACCTACTGTTTGTCATAATAACAAACAGTAGTTAAAATATAAAATATGCATGGAAATAGAGCGACATGTTGCCTTTATGGAAATTGCCGATGGTATTTGCACTATTGCACGCTGTTTATCTTGTCCCATCCCTTTCCAATAGGGGGTTTAGATAAAATTTGGCACACCATTTCATAACCAGGATTAACACATAGGATACTTTTTATCTCAACCACGGGATCGAAATGTATGCGGGTGAATCCGCGGGGCACTGCTAGTTCATAATAAAATTGTGATCTACTAACCAATTATACCTACAGGTTGCTGTTTTGATCACCTGCATAGAGTGGTCATCATTAGGTGCCTATCATGCACTCAGTGGTGCATCGGTTGGAGTGTTTCTCTATAAATCAAGATTATTAGAGGTATATTTTGGCATTTACAATTCCATCTAAAAACTATTTTATACTAAGTTAACATCCTTATACTCTTTTTAGATTTAGTGAGGTATTACTGCATTAGCTTTGTTGTTAAAACGTTTCCTTTTTGGGTATAGACAAATCAATAACACAAAATCTGCTCTGTGACATTTGATGTTGTTTGCCCAGACAGCGGTGATCTAATAAAATGAAGTTGTTACCTTATTGGACAGGTACACCATTATTTTCAGTACCCAGACACGCATCCAAAACAATATTGATTACCTAAAAGCATTTCGCATCTTTACAGTAGGTAACACAGAGGAACTAAGGGTCAGCACAGACAGACGGAGTGGTGGTGAAGAGCAGTTATTGGGTTGGAAGGCGCACCGAGCGACGCGCGACGCGTGGACTTAACCAAGCCGCCACGCTTACGTGCGAGTCTCTGAGGCCTAGTTTCAAATTATTCTAAAATTAAGTTTATTTAACTGCTGATAAACCATACAACCAATCGCAGTAGTTTACGCGTGCTTGACAATTTGTCACATTAATTTTGCGATAATTTTGTTCGAGAAACTGGCTTTGAGACTTGTTTAGTCTCTTTGCTGCGCGTCACTCGACGACAACGCTTTGTGTCATCTTGTATGGTTTTCTTACGTAATAGTTCATGCTTTCTGAGATATTAACGTTCAAAGTTGATCACATATTCATAGTTTTTAATTATCATGTTCAAAAAATAGGGATGAAAATAATTAAAACATTTAGAGAGATTATTTCAAACATTTATTCAATAAGATGTACGTAAGTTAAAAAAATATGGATGTCATGTGATCAACTTTGAACGTAAATATTACGGAAACGTGACGCTTTACGGGGTTTGGTCCTATTATGTTTGTGTTTGCAGTGATGTCGGCTATCGATTTATGTATATAAATGGAGATGGGAAATCCTGGGCCCAGCAGTTAACTAGTTGAAATGGGTATTAAAAAAACCGTTATATTTTTCTAAAGGAAATCACAAAATACAGTACCATGTTTCTATCTAGGAAGCGAGAAAAATTAAATTAAGTTATGAAACTAAATAATCGATTAAATACATGCCTGAATTCTTAATAATCGATAATTAATAAATCGGTAAAATCTCAAAATAACGTATGAAAACCGAGTGACAAATGCTTATCAATTGTTTCGTGGAATCGATTCATAGCGAATCGAGTTCCTTTAATTTTTCTTCAGTTAGCAACACTGGTCACCAGTATAGTCTAAAATACTGTGCAGGTCACAAACTGACAGATGACAGGCAGAAAAAATCCGGCACTCGTTCGTTTTCTTTCCTTGTGAGTACGCGCGTATTTTCCATTTATATTGAATAGCCCCACGACCTCGGCTTTGCATATTATAAAGGACTATTCGACGAATCTTGCTACTTTGAATTACCTGGCTCTCTATTTTGGACCACTGATTACGCCTATCGATCGGATATTGACGACATGGATCGCTGTGTGAATTGTACCATTGCTACCTCATATAAATATAGTCATATAACTTGATTCCTGGATAGCCAAATTTCACCAAATTTTCAGTGAGGTCTTGTTATTATATCCTCTTACAAATAAGTCTAGGTTGATTGAGTTAACACCTGGGCCCAGGAAACTATGGAGTCTTTCCCTTCTCCTTTAATTACGCGTGGCCGCCATTTTGAAAAAAAAATAACTGTCGCGAAATTAGGTATGCCAGGCTCCATATAAAATTTTCAATCCCCTTTCAGTCGTATGACTGCACACTGAGAATTACAAGTTTTTTCCGTTTTTTTCTTCGTTTAGTGGTGATGGAATTCAATACAAAAAGCAAAGTGCCTGTCCGTGTTCGAACTCACAACCTACAACTCGTTAGTCGGGCCCGAGTCCACTGGGCCACTAATGCTCTCAAACAAATAATTGGCCTATGTGAATTGCGATAAAATAGAATTTTACACGTGGAAACGTTGCTGAGCACTTACCTTATAAACAACCTTATATACCATTTCACAAGAAAAGCGGCACGTGCCAAAAGTACTGCATTACACAGTTGATTTTTAAGCGTTCTCTGACTCATCTTTGACTTCAATTCGAAGTGTTGTTCGGAACGTTTTCAAAGTATTTCACAAAAAAAGTTGTTATACTTAAACAACTTTACTGTGAAAAACTTAGAAAACATTTCAGTTCGTCTGTATTATTTCGAGTGCATACTATACAAACCGACTCATAAAGGAAAATCGAAAGTCACACACAAAACCTATCTTCTAAAGCTTTGTTACTATTGTCCACAGAATAGAATACTCTTTATTATGTACACCACATTAGTTACAGACATGAATATAGAAACTTTACAATGGGTGACACAATGGGCGGTCTTATCGCTAAGAGCGATCTTTTAAAGACAGCCTTTGGAGATCAGCTTTTAGCAAGATTTAATGGATTAATAGTGGCGTGAATGGCACTCTAGTCCGACCTAGTGCTAAGGAATTTAATCTTAACCCTATCCCACCTTTGTTTACCCGGAAAAATCCCCGCAATCCTCTTTCAGTTTCGGGGTTGAGTGCAAAGAAAACAGTTTAATACCTACCGAAGAGCTATTTTCGTATTGCTCGTGCCGATACTAACGATAACAAAGGCCAGGAAATAGAAATAGAACATTCATTACTTAATTCCATCAATCTTCATACTAGTTTTGATATTTTTAGCACGAAATTTGAACTGTAGATACCTAATGCCTGTATTCCCTGATGGAGTAGGTAGATGCTAGTATAGTACACCCACATTTTATTAGTTATGTTTGAATTCCGTTTAATAGTCGACCTTTTTTTTTTTGGATGGGAAATCATCTAACGACTTCTCCCGCTTTTGGTGGAGCGGAAGGGAGTGTCAGACTCTTACTGACTAAACCCCACCCGTGTTCCTTCCTTAGCCCTTTATGTTCCGGGGCAGCGGTAACCCTTTCGGACGATCCCGCTACCCCGGCAGGCTTCGGCCCTAGCGGGCCCCTTCCTTTATGCTGACAACTCTTTGAGGCGCGCGTGGAACACATACGTGCCGTCCGGCACGGGCCTGGTCCTGATCGGACGGTGAGCTATAATAGTCGACCATGTACTGGCTTTAGCACTCTAAGATATAATGTCACTTGCACGTGTACAAACGACAAGATCTGTTTATCTAAGTGACAGTTACATAGTTCCATACTTAGTGAAGTTTCGATTTATTCGGAATTGTTTTTTTGGAATTCGGAAGTGTTTCCTTTATGACTCGGTTTGTATAAGAGCAGAAAATCCTAATACCTCATCATAAAGCTAAATTAAGTATTTATTTATATGAGGCGAGTTCGTAACTAAGCTACAAAATTATTCGTCAAAATAATGTATATTAAAAATATGAAAAAATATATAAATATGAAATATAAAAACTTTTTTACAAAAAAAAAACAACCGACTTCAAAAAAAAACTACAAAGTGATAAATAACTTTAATTTCGGAAGTCGGTGTCAAAAATCGAAAATGCGGAACCAACGATACCGACTTCCGAAATCGGTCGAAATCTTCGAAAGTCGGTTGTTTTTTTTTGTAAAAAAGGTTTTATATTTAATACATAGCTTAGTTTTTGTTCATAATCGGCCTATAATGGTCCCACTGCTGGGTGCTGTAGGTAACGTACCTCTTTAGGTACACCTGTCTAGCAGCTCGTCCTTATAAAGTTAACTAGAGTAAAGTTGAATTCCTCATAACGGTGGCATACACGTCACATGTTTCAATATCCTTTGAACAATTTGAGAGTCACGGAAATTGAGCTAAATTAGATTTCCTGATTTTTCATCTCTTCCGGTATTCCATTATTTTTGTATAAGTACCCAAGCATTTCTATTCAAGCGATTTTCTAAAATGGTCATCATTAATATTAAATTCTGTTTCTTTTAGGATACATAGCATAAACATGAACATAATCGGCCTGTAATGTTCCCACTGCTGGAACATAGGCCTCCTCTCTGTGAGAGGGAATGGGCCATAACCCACCATGAGGGCCCAGTGCGAGTTGGTGGATGTCAAATGTCTTCTGATTTTTGGGTCTAGGACATGCCGGTTTCCTCACGATGTTTTCCTTCGTCGTTTTGCGAGCAGTGGTGATGAAATGATTTACACAGAGTAAAGTGCCTGGTTGGGTTCGAATCGAAGACCTACAAGTTGTAAGTCGCGGCCGTCAGTCACCACTGTCGTAGCCGTTACCACTGGGTCACCACTGCTTCTTAGGTACAGTCAACAAAAGAGATACCTAAGTATGCAGGATCGTCGAATATATTTGAAGTTTACTAAGAAACTGGTGGATGTTGCCGACTGAAATTTAATTTGATAAATGAGCTGTTTGTTTTATATCAATAAAATTAAATTTTATTCGAGAACATCCATTCGTTTTAGCCTACTTTATAAACCTATACTTCGGTGAACCAGCAAAGATATGCAAATGAAAAACTATTCTCTTTCCCCGAGCTCATGAATTCATATTCCGTTATTCTTTTGTTTGATATCAGAGTGCGCGGTATGTTTGATTGAATTACAGAAGCTATACAACGTTTATTAGTAGAGGGATATTTGTACAAATTTTATGTAATCCTAGTGGATCTGTTTGCTTACTCAAGATTAGCTTTTGCCCGCGGCTTCGCACGTGTGGATGTCGGAAAATATCCCACGGGAACGTACAACCGGGTTACCGGGTTTTTGCGCCAATTAGGAATATACATCCAGACAAACAGACAAAACGGACAAAAAATCTAAAAACTATATTTTAGACATCATCGTTCCCACACCTCGTAGCAATTACTTTTATTTAAAAATATTCAATGACAGTTTTGACTTCGTTACTTTTATTTTATTATAATAATATGTATAGAAACTCATGGTGTTGTTAGGTAGGTACAACTACCTCTATAGCAAAATTTGGTACGGAATAAAACTAGTTTTTAACAAGCGGGTAATTGATGCGTACCTATCAATTACCCGCTAATTAGAAAGTACTTTTATTCCGTAACAAAGTTTTTGACTTCAAAGCAATAGGTGTCCATAAAAAGATGCTGCATTTTTCTAACCAGGTGACTTATTCACCAGAAGAGTTTTCTTTACAATCTAAAAGCACTTGTTTATTTGACTTTTTTAATGACTACAAAAAAAAAAAACGTTATATTCAGGTAAAGCCCATATTACATTAAATAAAATTAAACAAACAACCAAAGCAAGCAACACATAAACAAAAGGGACATACCACACAACAAAACACAAACGACAAACCATTCAAAAGGGATTTCAATTTGAGACACATGCAAACTATGCTGGCATGTCACCTATCTAAATGAAAATGACCTAACCCAAACACAAAGCCTAGAATGTCGTCAATTTGACACATTGTTATCTAAAATGTACCTTGTAATCACGTCGCAATGAAGCAAGAAGTTATTACTATTCCCGACTGACAATCGTCATAACTTCACATTTCGTGGGTGGAGTGACTATTCTACCTCCAAAATGACATACCTAGTGGATGAGGACACCGTTTTATTTTATATCCATATATCTAACTAACGCTTTTGGGATATATGAAATCAATAATCCCATTGAACTACTAAGTTAAAGTCGGAGAGAAGCTTATATGGTTTTATTCCCATAGGCTTCATTTGAGTGGTTTTGGAGATCACTTAAGAGCATACCATGGGTGATGTAATGGACCACTTAGGGCACTTATTTAGTTGAATATAAAGGATAAATTATTTGTAATATTACCGCATACCCACTCGGTTTTCTCTACCGCAGACGGTAGCGAATACCGCTTAGGTTTGAATAGGCCTTAACACACTCTCTCCCTAATTGTTGTGTTTTTGTGTTAGAACTAGTTTTACTATGGGTAAAACAATAGCTGGCCGGGAAATTCCTACAAATTATTACCCAAAAACAGCGAGAGCAGTGGTGGCTCAGTTGTACCGGCTGCGACTTACGATATGTAGGTCGTAAGTTCAAACCCCGACAGGCGCTTTACTTTGTATACTTAAATTATTTCATCACCACTCTCCTCTCAAAACGGTGAAGGAAAACATCATGAAGCAACCGGCATATCCTAGAACAAAAAATTCGAAGTCATGTGACTTGTACCAACCCACACTGGACCCTCTTGGTGGATTTTGGCCCACTCCCTCTCACCGAGAGGAGGCCTGTGTCCCAACAGGGGACATTATCCTCTCACATGTACCCTGGTCTGTCCACTTGAAGAAACAGCCATTAGTTTAAAAGCGGTTCATATAATTTTTTTGTGTACGAGTCTTGTATGAGTGGCGAGGCGGGCCGAAAAAATGTTTTCTGGGTCATTCGAGACAATGTCATTTCATGTGGGTGGTTAAAGATTAATGATTATAATTATATGTTTTTAGTCCTATTGATTGTATTTTTGCCCTTAAGTCTATATACTCATACCCATATTATTATGTAAAAACAATCAAACATACAGCCAAATTTCCATCGAAATGAAATGCATCTGCGATACGAACTGAACGTGAAAAAACGCGATACGGAACATAAGTTATTCAAAAATATACAATTATTATGAATATGCATGATATTTCTGTTGTCAAATCGAACTATTTATTTCATTCGGTTAAGCGTGACTTCTTCGGTTCATTGCTTTTGTTATGTTTATGTTTGATATTATAGATTTAACTAATAGTTAAGAATTTTCAAATGAACTGATGATGATTTTAAAGTCAATCTAACACAGCTGTAAAACCTTACATTTTTTTTTTTTGAAAATCGCGATTAACAGTCTATAAAAATGGATTTAATCTATAAGCTGAGACCCAATTTAAGCTGCCTTGAGGCATGTACTTTCTCCCTGAGCCTGTCGTTAACTGAGGCATTAAATGGCCACTTCAACAGCTTTGCAATAAATCAAGGTAGACGTCCGTTTATCATTTACCATGGCCAAGTTTTAACTTTAGGAGATAAGTAGGTTGTTTTAATGATCTAAGTATTAGGAAATAGGAGCATTTTTTACATTAACCACGATATGTCTAATGTATCCTAAAACTTAAGTCGTGTCTCGCGTAAATCTACGGTACATGTACAACGCAATAAAGCTGATTATTTTGAGGTTGTTTTAGTACTGTTAGACTGAAATAATAATACACTCAATTTCTTTGTTTCAGATTAGCAAAGAAGTTGAAGACGCATGACGAAACATGGACAGCGCAGGCAACAATACCACATTATATGACGATGACGCGTTATACCCGAGCGAATTGGCTCTTCACAGAGAATTTAGTTCGGCCGAAACTATACTTACAAGTTATACCATATGGTCCACAGAAAAATGTTTGGAAACGTTTCTTTTTAATGGCACACGTGCCGATGAGTTTACGAATAATATTTTCGTATACAATGGCACTCAAGTCATGTGTTTGGATCACGCCCCAGTTTTGACTAAAAGCACTCTTATCAGAGCCAGCGTACTTTCCGCCATGGCTGTGTTATCATTTTTTGGTAATTTGGCAACGATTATAAGTATACAGCGAGGTAAAAGAGGTCGGGGAAGAGCGAGACCATCTTGGACAGCGATATACAGTTTGATATTCCAACTGAGTATAGCCGACTTGTTGGTAACTGTTTTTTGTATCGCTGGCGAAGCGGCGTGGTCCTTTACGGTGCAGTGGTACGCCGGGAATATAGCATGCAAATTGTTCAAGTTCCTGCAGATGTTCGCTTTGTACCTCAGTACTTTTATACTCGTGCTCATTGGAGTGGACAGATGGCTCGCTGTGAAGTATCCGATGCGAAGTATGGCGACTGCGACGAGGAGTGGAAGACTTGTAATTATCGCGTGGGTGTTGAGTCTTGTGCTAAGTGTGCCACAGGTCAGTGATCATTAATAGCTTTCACGAAGTTTCTAGCTACACTTTTTTGTTCTCCATTAATAAATTACAGAGATAAAGTATACAAAAGTAAAGATACTCGCTTAAATGTCAACTTAGTGGCTGCTTTAGCCTTGCCCACACTTTGATATCCAGAGCAATTAAAACTTGGGTCTGACACATAATCATTGCAGACCGGGCAAGATTAGAGCGTACGAGATAAAGTTTATTCTCTACACACATAAATATTTTGTAGAAGTGTGTAATACAAAAGCTTTCAATTGCTGGATACTGTTCCAAAAATATATTACGTATCAGAATCGGCGTCAAAGTCATGTGATTTATTCAGTAGAGCCTGAAGCCGCACATAAGTGGTAACAATTTGACATTTTCAGCACCTTTATGTTGTAGGAATAAGGGCGATTTTCGTAGTGCAAGTATTACCAGCAATGTACGTTTCTACATTTATATGTAGGTATGCTCTGTGCTTTTCAATTCCTAATATTCAGTATGTGATATGATTAATCTTCCGAAAAATGAGTGTGCTCAAGTGGTGAGCTGAATTTGATTGAGGGTCTATTCAGGATTCAAGATTCTTATTAGTTAAAGTGGTTGGCAGAGGTTCAGGTTACACAATAATTTTGAGACTCATTTTTGCCGTACACAATCCATCAAAAAAACGTAGATTTGAAAAATTCGTTGATGCGCAACGTCTTGGCAGCAACTTTTCATTTAGTCAGTCAAAAGTAAATCCAGTCGATGTACTATAATTGTTGTTTATTTTATTGATATAAATATTTACCGTCGTTGTCTGTTTATATGACATGATTCATTGATTCTCTAACACAGATTTATGAGTAGGTGGGTACTATTTTAATTTATAAAGAAAACCCCTTTCAGTATTCACGTTTCTTGTTTATTTTTATTGTTTATTTCAAAAACAGTGTACAAGCATTTGTTAAACCTTTAAACATACCACACAAACCATCGCGGGTTTAACAGCCGTATGGTCAGTCGGACACGGCAACGCGATGCCACTACATATTAATTATTAATTAAGTTAGTAATTTAGTAGAAGTATGCTTTACCTTTTCATTAATTTTTTTTTTCATATTAGTTTCTGTCAAACTGTCTTCTGTGTGAGTTGTATTTCTTAATGAACACATAAAAAATATTATTGAAATTATGCAGTTATATACGGGATAAACCGACTTTTGTATTGCCAAGGGCATAAAAGTTACATTACAAACAGCTGTTTCAACTATAGAATATTTAATTTTACTTTTGAAATATAAGAGCAATGTTTTTAAGTGTTACACTGAATTTGGCAAAGAATAAAATTTTATGGATTTGCCCTCGCTGTGCTTCTGACGCGCGAAAAGTGTCTATACTAGAAAGAGTAAGCTTACACACCCGTACAAGGCATTTCCATGGTGACTGCGACATTTTTGGTGTCAGAGGTGCCAAAAAGAAATAGAAACATGACCATCTTTTAACACGGTGGGCTAATCTAACGATTTAAATCTTTGTAATTTGGCACAATCTCATACATTTTAAACGTTCTAAGCGCCGGCATAGAAAGTTTAAACAGTGTGTGAATTTCATTGTTCGACCGATGATTCGACACGCGTTTGAACAATGAAATATTCTGCTCTTAGCCTGTATAGTGCTTTGTAGGGTATGACATGTTTGGTTAATGTAATATTAATTATGGTCTATATTGTTTGATATTACGTAAGTAATTGCTTTCATTGGCTTTCATAATTCACTTGCTGCAAAATTAACAAAAAAATCCGGTTTTATTTGTTTTAGTTCTACAAAATAGATATCATTGCGACTTTACATATCTTATTTATACTAAGTACTATTAGTTATTCTGTGCTTATACTACTACATACATTTGCGGCTTTGCACTTTGCTTCTACTTTTATTTTGCTTTACTTTTTTTTAATGTAGGTATACTTTGCGTACAAATTCTAAAGTCCAATTATCTTTTAATTTATATTGTTCTATATCCGCAAATTATACTCAATATAAAAAAACCATTCCCGCGTAAAGAACAAAGGGAAAATAGAAAAAAATATTAGGCATAATAAAACTACATAAGATTAATACACAGTACAACATACACGGTAATATTTTCTCATTATTTGTCTTACTTCTTTTTTTAGTAAGTATATTCATGCATTTATGTATATTTATTTGTGCTTATATTTATATGTAATTAATTATATATGTACACACATAATTAAAATATAACTATATACACTAGATACTAAAATAAAAGCCTAACTAACCTACTATACAAATAAATAAAAAAAAAATAAACCCAAAGGACACTTAGGCGTCGAAGTACTCATCCGCATCGCTGTCATCCGGAAACGTGCCCAGAAGACTGGCAGCATTGCCACGTTGAATGGCAATGCTAATTCTTGGACCAAAGAACGACCCAGCCCTCTGGTCACGTGAAGTATCGACCAGCCGGCGAGAAATTTCCTTAAAAAGGAGACGCGCGCTCGGGCCCCATGACCCGAGCGTTTCGACCCCAAACGGCTCAAAGCTGTAGTTGCCCACAAGGTTACAGTATTTGCGCCGCTTGAGGGTCTCAGCAGCCGCAGCAGCGGCGCCATATATATATATATATATATATTATATTCATAGTTTAATAAGTTTATGCGTATCTTTATATTTAAAATATTTATTCCTCAATGTTCATGATTGCATCTACCACAGTTTGTCTCTGCATCACCCAAAGGTTGACTGGTAAAAAATGCCTATGGCATAAAGTCCGCCTCTGTATATTTATGTGCTTGAAGTATTAAATAAATAAATACAACCTGTATCGAGAGGACATTTTCAATACGCTGCAACCGATTAAATATTGTGACCGTACATTTTCTTTTAATTATTTTCCTTTAGTAGGAATCCACAACAATAGCTTATGTACTTGGAATATTCAATAATGAATGTTTGTGGTCGCGAATGCGACTGCTGAGCGTGCAGTCCTGGGTTCGATACCCGGGGCGAAATTTTATAGTAACAGCCCGGAGTTGGCAGTGTCATACCCCAGTTAAAGCACGTTAAGCCGTTGGTCCTGCGCCTGATCTCTCTCCGGTCGTGTCGGATTGCCGTCCCATCTGACTATGAGAGTGAGGGCACAGGGAGTGCACCTGTGTCTGTGCGCACACTTGTGCACTATAATATCTTCCGCGCCGAAGGCTAGTCTCCGTTGAGATTGGCCGCCGTGGCCGAAATACGGTCTGGAGAACTTTATTTAATGGATGTCAATCGGCTCATTGTATCGACAAGATAGTTATCCCTCAGTTTATAGATGATAGTTAAACATGAGATGGCCTAAGCGATACAAATATATTATATACCTACCTATAAATATTTTCGAAAAATATGAAGAGCGTTACACTCCGGTATAAATCTATAATTTGTGCAAGGCGACGGAAAAGTGCTGACCTCTGCAATGCACGCGTGCTATGTACTATAGGTACATGACTCGTACAATAGGTATATTATGATTGTTACAGCATACATTACATTTATGACACAAAAAATGAAATAGGTATTGCTCCCGCCAAAAATCTGGAAACTATTGCATTACGGCGGTATTTCACCTCTATGTGCCTATGTAATAAGCTGGCGTAACCACACGCCATTCAAGCGCTCTACGAGATTTAATGTACTAACATAAATTAGAAAGCGCTTGAATGACGTGTGGAGAGAGGTATCAACTACCATCCCTTTAACTTAATACTGCATAGCGTATTATCATTTAGCATGTTGATTAAAATGTATGCAGCGAGCACAAATGGATTTGAGCCTTAGGTACAAATGAATAAAGTCTGTCGAAACTCGTCAAGCTATATTTAGCCAACTCTTCAAGTGACCAGCAGAGGGCTGATCTATTTTTAGGTTAAAGAATTAGCATTGCTATATTATTATAATACACCGTGTCAATGCTGCCATCCTTTTGGGTACTTTTCCTGTTGCCAACGATCCGGACGAATTTATTATTTTAACTGTGAATATTTTTCTGAAATTATGAGGTAGTAAGCTGTACGGTAGTGGCGTGCTTTACAATACTTAATTAAACATAAAGTTTAAAATTAAATAAATATGATTGTGTCGATTAGCCCACAGTAGGTACTTACTGAAGAATATCTTGTCTCAGTGCAAGGTAATAAATAGAGCTTTATATAGGAAAAGGTATCCAATGCTCCACAAGAAATTTATTTTAGGGATAAGACTACCTCAAGTAGGTACAATGTAATGTTTGTTTACGTTTTCTTTCTTTTATATATTTTCTGTTGAAGTAGGTACGATAAAAAGTCTCAGTTTATTTATTGTTCCCTCTACCTTTGAAATTATCAATAACGTGTTTGAAAACTGTCAACTTGACAAACAATAAACAATGAAATCAAAAAGAAAATACTTAATAATATAATAAAGCTGAGGAGTTTGTTTGTTTAAACATGGTAATCTCTGGAACATCCAGTAGGATTTGAAAAATTATTTTTGCATTCGATAGCTCAAATCTTGAGGAAGGTTATAGGTATTTTACCGTCACGCTGCGACCCTTAGGAACCGAGTGAGGCAGGTGAAACCGCGGGGAACAGCTAGTACCGTAATAAAATTATAATTCCAATGGCTAACTACGTTGGACAAATTAATCATGAATGTTCTACCTAAGTAGTACCGTGAAACCACAAATCAAATACTCCAATATAAGATACGCCACCAATATCGAAGTAGCTACACTATGTTATGTATCCGCAATCTCTCAGCCCGTTGCCGCGTTGGTTAGATCTGATATATTACTGCCCCATCAAGAATATTGGATCGAAAATCACAATGGTATCAAGATTTATTCAGATCGTTTGATTTAATCTGATCACAATGTAAGATGGTCGAATATTAAAAATGTTGTATTGGAAGATTGGACTTAAATTGTAAAACCCATTTAATTACTTCAATATATATATTTTTACCGTAACTAAAATCAAATTCACTCTATCAGAAAGTCAAAGATAAAATCCTATAGGAATCGAAATCATGGACGGAAATACAGAAAAACCCTAATGCCTTTTATTGGCGACACAAAAAACCGAACATCACTGTAAGTACTAAATAAAACTCGATTCACGCCAATAAAAACAATTCACAAATTCTCCTCTCCCTTATTTTTTGCCCCAATCAATATGTTCTCTTGTAAAGGCTGACGTGCATATTTCTATAACTCGTTAGTATACAGGGCGTAAGTGATCCACACGTAAACTGTTACCAAGAATTCAGCACGAGAGTCTATACTCCCCAGCGTACAGAGGATCAGCGTACATCTAGATCAACCTAAGCTCAAAAGACGCAAAGGCAATCCCGTGTGCGATATAGTCCAATGTCGTTCCAAGTTTGCTAGCCGACAGTATACGGCAATTATAGTTGGCGCGGAACAAGTTGGCCGCGCCTTAGGTATGTGAGCGGTGGGACGGACGGGTAGGGGCGCATTGCTCAGTACGTGCGTTGCGAACCGCCGCCTCACCCCTGTCCCCACCTTAGCGGCCAACTAAGGTCCGGCCGCGCTAAATTTACCAAAGATTTAAACAACAATGGCTGCTCGTCTAGTTAGCTCGGAGATTTAGACGCAAACAAACATTACTTAAAATAAATGTTCTTGTATATCGTTTTTATTCAATTTCGAGCGGCCATTGTTGTTTACATCTTTGGCAAATTTAGCGCGGCCGGACCTTAGCTCCGCGCGGGCTATAGCTTTCGACTGTATAATACAATACACAAACTTCTGCATATACTCCCTAACTAAACTCGAAGTAAAAATCAAAATTACAAATTGGTTGCAGAAGTTAACGTTTGACGAAACCGAGAATCTTATTACAATTGTTGATTAGTGGGTCATCTTAGGGGCGGATTTTGTCTCTTAAAGGAACTAATACTATATTTAAATTAAGGCATTGTTTGTTTAATCCATACTTTAATATTATAAATGCGAAAGTGTGTCTGTCTGTCTGTTACCTCTTCACGCTTAAACCGCTGAACCGATTTAGATGAAATTTGATGTAGAGATAGTTTGAGTCCCGGGAAAGGACATAGGATAGTTTTTATCCCGATACTCCCACGGGATCGACACTGATGCGGGTGAAATCGCGAGGCGCTGCTAGTTTTCTATAAGTACTTGAATGACACTTAATACTTGTATGTCATACCTAGAGGAACTTTGTCTCCTAAAACACAGGCTTTTGGCCTAATTTAAGAGACTTCAGTTCGCCCTTTAATTAAAGAAATTAGTAGCTTGATGTGCTGGCGTCTGTACCTACTGAATTCATGGTCATAGTTTGTGCGTCGATTACACCCTGTGAAGGCATAAAATTGAAAACACTTAACAATATTGGAGCTGTGGTTTATGTTCTTTGTTCTTTTACCTCCCATTTCCTTGATGTCAGTCAGCCTTCAAATGAAGAGTGAACTGGTATTTTTAGGACACATTTGTTCCATAGTAGACCTCATCGATCGAGATTGAGGTCAAGGGCAGGCCCATTCTGTAACAAAAAAACATAGTCATATTATAGGAAACAAAATTCTACTCCTAATATAATAGTAATACTTTCATAAAGTGAGTGAAATCTTTTTAACAGAATTCTGATGTGAACAAATTCATCAACGTTTAATTAGACATTTTGAAATCTTCACGAGTTTGTTACTTTTTTTTACGTTTATTGCAGTCCTTGTGGATCGTAAGAATTGTTGTTGTTGTGCGTTATGCTGTGGATGTCAGTCGCTCCATGTAAAATACTGGTATTTAACTGCATCCGGATAGACTGGAAGCTGACCCCAATATAATTAGGTAAAGGCAGACAGGATTGTATGTAGGTATATTCATATTATAATAGGGATGACGACTAACTTTTTTTTCTTCGTCTATCAGGTAGATTATTAAAAAGTATTGGGCACGTATTTTTTCTTTTTTCACATAATCAAAACATTACAGAGATATATTGATTTGAAATGTCGCATGACATCACGTTTTGGTACAATTTTTACCTAAACGTGACGTCACGACTCACGAGCCCGCACTCCCAAACTTTGACACGCTTTATCTTTGTAATTTTTTAGAAAAAATATGTGTCCATTATTTTTTGATAATCTAACTGACGGAATAAATAGAATTTCGTTTACTTTACCCCGTCGTCATCCCTATTGTGAATTAGATGCTCCTAAGTTGCTGCCCTTGACGATTTTCATGGAAAAATAAATTACGTATCCGGCATTCATTTCTAACAATAGAAGCAGTGATGACACAGTTGTATAAGATATAAACACCTGTTAATATTCTTGATTCAGGAATGGTATCTGTAAACAGACAAGCGATAGTATAAAGGATCATCAGGTGATTGTAAAAGTTATGGACGACGCAAAAAATCGCCACCTGTATTGATTCTGGCAGCAGTAACTTATATTGGTACAGTTGCAAAACGAGACCTCGTTAGCAATTATTCACTTACAACACTCCAAAAGCGGTCACAATATACCAATACAATCAATACTACAGTGTCATAAAAGAGTGCTCGCGTACATAACATTGCCTGCGTTGATAGTAGGTTAAAAAACTGGCGCGCATAATGCCACCATTGAATAAATGAACCTATGAATCAATCAATCATCTGCCTAGCCTTTTCCCAACTATGTTGGGGTCGGCTTCCAATCCAACCGGATGCAGCTGTATACCAGTATTTTACATGGATCGACTGCCTATCTGATCTCCACAACCCAGTTACTGGGTAATACGATACCCCTTGGTAAGACTGGTTGTCAGACTTTTGGGTCTCTGACTACCCGTAACGACTGTCAAAGATCCAAGAATGACACCTGGGACCAACGGTTTAGTGTGCTTTCCGAGGCACACAGAGGGGACTCGGTACGTAAAGATCCCATCCACAGAGCAACCGCGGCAAGCGTAGCTTAACCTGGTCGATCGACCTGTGCGGCTGTTATTATTTAGCCACAGGCCGCTCTGAAAACACTTACAAACGAATATTAAACTTTTCGCATAAATAAAAGGAAATTCAGAAGATAAATAGTTTTTTGTTAGGTTTAACTGTGAGACATTACATTACGAGACTGGTCTATAGACGTTGTATTTATACAATAAACACAGTCTCATTCACACAACTAGTGAGGTAGCTGCTGTCACTATGTCATCCGTCAGTTATCTCGTATGACGGAGAAAGGTGAAGAGTGGAGCGGTACCTGCACGAGAGGCTTGTTGTGGCAGTGAGCCAGTGTAGTCATATAATCAACTTAAATACGCGACCAACAAGATTCTACAGATATTAACTTAGAAGTTAATTTCCGGTGGTAGGTGTGGAATCGATCATCAATTCTGTGAAATCGAAGATCGGTTGAGATATAAAATAGAACTTTAGATGAAAATAATATCTCAGTTAAATCTAGGGTATTGGGATCATTTGGTAACAAATATACTTAAGCTTCATTGCCTAGTTTCAATAGCCAAGAGACCGTATATGAAAATCTATACATACCTTTTATAAATTAAAGTCTCCTTTCGTGTCTATTGGTGTGACTGCTTAGGGGCCGCCTCCACGAGCGAGAGAATCGCGGCGATAGTCTCGCCGGGCCATCAAATTTTCGCGGCGATGATATCGCCGTGTAGAGACACGTTCTAAGGGAATGTATAGAAATACGTGGCACGACGATAATATCGCCGCGATTCTCTCGCTCGTGGAGGCGGCCCCGATCTTCAATTTTGAACAATGTATTGTGATGTGATTTTCACTATCATTTAGTGCATTTATCTCGGTAGATTTATATGTTTAACTAGCTGTGCCCGCGACTTCGTCCGCGTGGAATAGTGACTTTTCGGGCAGCACATTTTAAATTACACATACCGTCGTTTGGGTAGCTAAAAATTTACTTTACAGTAATGTCTCTCTGTATTACCTTAACAAATGTTCGCCGTGATTCTTTAAATTGACATAACTTTTTTATTTATGAACCGATTGACATGAAATAAACACTAAATGTTAAGTGAAGTTTACTACAATATATTAGTGAAAACCGCATCTAAATCGAATAAGCCGTTTCTGATATTAGCGTGCACAAACACACAGACAAACAGAAAAAAAAAAAAAAAACACTTTCGGGTTCGGCATCGATATAATAACAACCCCTGGTACTTTTTTTTATATATTTCCATTGTACAGACACCACTTTTCTACAATTTTATTATATGTATAGATATACATAGATACATTCATATTTAACTTAGATATAGCACATAAATCTCGATGTTCTAAGATGTTGCCATTGGACCCGTGCGAAGATCTGTAGACCATTTTTTATTTCATGAAGTACCTGGTACTTGGTGACAGGCCTACGCTGTCCTCCCATACTTACTGTAATTTGAAAACATTGTAAAACCCAATTATTTTTAAAAGAGTAACCGTGGAGTTTCTTGCCGGTTCTTCTCCATACAAAACGACCAATTGGAACCGTGCACCTAGCTTTTGACGTTTCGTAAGTGCCCATGTAGGTTTATGTGAAATAAAATATTTTGATTTTATTTGATTTGAAGCAGGAGCGTACACACTATTACACTAATATTATAAAGGCGAAAGTTTGTGAGTATGTGTATCTGTGTGTGTTTATATGTTTGTTACTTCTTCACGCTCAAATGGCTGGACCAATTTTGATACAAATTTGTATGGAGGTAGCTGACACCCTGGATTAACATATAGGCTACTTTCTATCCCGAAATTCCCACGGGCTCCACACTTATGCAGGAGAAACCGCGGGGCTCAGCTAGTAAATCACAAAAGCAAATCGCGAAGCACGAACTAGACAGTGTCATATCTCATATTTCTTAATTAAGCCAAGAAACAAATGAATAAGAACGTTATGTTTTTTTAGCGTACGCTGTGACTAAAATTAAGCGTATTTTACAACTGACGCACAGCTTTTAAACCCTACAAAGAACAAAATGCAAATACAAAAAAAAAATTCAGCTTTAACATTGTGTCATAAATAAATTGAGGCAGCCCCAGTAAGTTACATAAGTACTTGTGTCGGAACTGTCTCGCTGTTCTCTTAAGAGGTAACTTAACAATGTTGAGGCGTAAAAGGTTTAAAACGAAAAGTAAAAATAAAATAAAACATTAATTTAGCAGCTCTCAGTATGTTTGTGCATGTACTATACGAGTTTGAGTGTACCCAATTTTCTTTTCAGCTACACCTGGTTTGAATGTTTTCTGTTTCGTCATACGTTAGGGATCTCAACCATCCAGTTATTGTTTTTTTACAATCGTATAACAACGGGGTATATACAAATAGGAATTTTATTTGAGATATTAAAATGTAGGGTTCCTTTGTTCTACTATCAATTGTTAAACTTAATAAAAAAACAACTTAAATAATTTACTGAATTGTTTGCTACTGGGGTTTTCCGTGATCGGATTAAGTAAAGTTTACCCTGAGGGAAAATTTAAAGTCGATTCACTAACTGTCAAGTAAGTTAGTGTTCCTACTTTGTAGGAGCAGATGCTTCTTAGCCTGTATTGTTACAATACGATTGTCTGTTGTCAGCGACTGATTCCAAAATATATTATTTTTGTATTTTTCTGTTGTGCGACTCACAATGACCGTGAGTAACAAAGCTGTCTAACAAAAACAAAATCTTCATGACGCAGTTGAAACGGTACCTTATAGTAAGATCTATAATATCCATTTTCTTTAAAGTTTTTGTTAGATTTGCTATCACACTACTTAGGTTCACTGAAAAAGTGTCTATACTGAGAAGAGTGAGCTCACACATCCCAACAATAAATAAGGTATTCAGTATGAGTGAGCGAGATAATATTATTCTAGTGTCATTGTCAACGAAACAGACGTGACCATCTTTTGACGCGGTCGGGCGAATCTAATGATTTAAATCGTTGTATTTTCTTGTTTCAGGCAGTGGTGTTCAGAGTGGCTCAAGGCCCGTTCATCGAAGAGTTCCACCAGTGTGTGACTCACGGGTTCTACACCCAGCGGTGGCAGGAGCAGGCGTATACCACGCTCTCATTGATCTTCATGTTTATACTACCTCTAGTCATACTGGTGTCTACTTATGTATCCACAGTCAGAACTATTGCCAGTAAGTTTTTTTTTTTGTAACAAATAGCTTAGGAATTGATTCGACATTCGACCACCGCTGCTGTTCATGACGCTACGTCACTGTCTGATAGCTTCAATGAAGTTATATTCACTGAGAAAGGTAAACAGATGGTACTTGTCATGCTAGACATAAACTAACAACTCAACACTAACTTTACGTTGTGAAATCATCAACCAAATCCTCAGATCAGACAGTTCATTATGAAAACAAATACTTATTAGTAGTCTAGTTACTCCATCAAAATAATCGTTTAATTATTGTTTTCATTGCAAATACCTATCCATGATTTGTCTAATTCAAGTCTAGAGGAATTAAATTTAGACATAATTTAGATAAGACTCAGCAATCTCTTCTGGAAAATAAATATAGTGGAGATTCCAAAATTAGAAAGTTCTTGTTCTTTATCTGAAGGGAAAGAAGAAATTTTAATTGTTTCGTACGGTAACAAAATATTGCTCAAGTAGGTTTTAATTAAGCGTGGGTGACCAATTTTCTTAGATTAAATTACTCAAATCTATATTTAGTGTACAAGAACTCTTTAAGTTTCAGTAAAGATAAGGAAAATTGGGTGGGCGTAAGACTATGTTGTCTTGTTATTTAACTCTGTGTTGTTAAAGAATTACAACTAAAACACTGGATAATGTGGCCAATTACTCATTTTATATAAGAGGCGTTAGCCTTTGATGACATAGAAAGAAATAAGAATAGACGTAAGTTGCGATTGTGGGACACATTTACCTAAAAAGGCAGACAATATGCGATTAATCGCGACCTACATATTTCTTGGCCAAAATATATCTGCTTTGGTATATTATCTAAACTAGCTTCTGCCCGCGACTTCGTCCGCGTGAAATTTCACCCTCCCCACATCCACCCTCTTAAGGGTAGAATTTCGAAAAACCCTCTCATAGTGGATACCTACACTTCACAAAGAACACCCTCCAAATTTCATGTCTCTAGGACCAGTGGTTTAGGGTGTGCGTTGATATATCATTCAGTCAGGACTTTGAATTATATATTTATATAGATATGCCTTTACTCACAAAAGCTTACGAAAATAAATCTATATTGGGTACTTATCAGAACTTTTAACACGCATTTCGGTACGCGTCTTCGGTTTCTTTTCAACCACTCCGTTGACATAATATTTATGTGAACTCAATAACTCATGCTTCGTAAATTTTCTGAAAAGTTTCTCCGATATACCAATTCCCATGCTTTTTTTCAAACGTCGTATAATGAAATTATGTTTATTTCTGTAAGTTTACTTATGCCCTGATAGGTGACTTTCATAGCGCCTAAAGCCTAGTGATTAAACATCCTTACATACACGCTAGGCGACTAAGGGGCGGGACAAACAGAAAAGACGTAAAGGTTGATTTAGACAGGGTAAGTAAACGGGTCAGTACAGGCGTCAGTGCTGGCGCCGAGAACCGACTACACTGTACACACGTTACTTTAGTAAGTGGGCAACAATAAATTCGCGAAATCAGCAGAATAAACTAGGATTTAATTATTTGCTAAAAAATATTTCTTTGCTGGTGTTGAATGAGTTGGCGGACATGTTAGAAAAAGAGATATCTAAAAAGAAACGAGTTTGGATACGAAAATGGGTAGAACACAGAAAATAAACTGGAGTTTCGTTAGAAATTACCACGCGACATCACTCTACAACGCGGCGCCACAGTGACTGACTTACAAACATTGACTTGATCGTTTAGACTAAGTCAGTAGCGATGCCGGGGGGGCGTGGGTGTAAACTGATTTAAAAAATATGATGCGACAGGGCTTTACCGACTATAAATCAATTTACACTAGGTAAATATCGGGTCAGCACTGAGTTGTCTCGAGTTCGGAGTCAGTTACTTACCCTGTCTTAATCAGCCTTAAGACGAGAACGCGTCGCAGACGTCTGTGTCCGACGTGTGCCTGTGTGCAACGCGTGTGTGTGTGTGTGAATTTATTGAAGGGGCGCCGCGTCTACGACGCGCCCTCGTCTTACGTCTTTTCTATTTGTCCCGCCCCTTACGAAGGCGCCAAGCGCGCAGTGCGGCCGGTTGCGAAGATTCTAGCGCGTTCGTTTCACTTCGCTACTTGCAAGGTGACTCACTAGGCTTTAGGCACTAAGCAAGCCACCTGTCAGCGCGTACGTAGCCTTAGTATGTCTTTTAACACACTTTTACACGAAATACTTTTCGTAAATACTCAAAACTACCAGATAGTTATAAAGACATGTATTATATCAAACCTGCATGGTACTCACATCTACAGCCATTTTCACGTTCAGTATAATTCCTATATAGCATTGACAAGGTTAAACATTTAACCCTAAAGATAATTCGACTCTAAAACAATTACAAAATGCTCAGAATTCCATAACGAGATTCCTGCGGTAAAAGTATTTCGAGTAAGTATTTGTTAGGAACTGGGTAGCCATTAATAATAACACTGGGTTAATAAATAATTAATTATCGAAATGCCAACAAAACATTGTTCAATTTAGGTTGGGAAGCACCAAAAGGATTGTCGGTAAAAAAATTGATGAGCTTTGCGAAAAACAAGACGAGTTATTTCACATAATTACTTTTTGGCATTCAATTCCATCTGTAGTGCTATTCTGTAAGCTTTACCTTGTATAAATTGTTTCATCACCACTGTTCTCAAAACAGTGAAGAAAAACATCGTGAGGAAACCGGCATGTCCTAGAACCAAAAATTCGAAGACATGTAACATCTACCAACCAACACCGGGCCCGCGTGGTGGATTACGGCCCACACCCTTTCACCCAACTAAGGCCTCTGTTCCAACAGTGGGAATATTATAGGCTGATTATGTGTAGCACGAATTTATTTATTACCTTTTCAAATTATGACCTTCGTTATCAAATTCTGATCATTCCTTCTGAATCGCAACATCTTTCGATAAGAAGCATTTATGAAACCGGAAAGTATTTTAAAATGAAGTCAGGTTTTTTGCCTCCCTTCCCCAAAAGTCTGAAGTTATTGTACAGACGCCAGCACATCAAGCTACCCGAAACTGTCAAATTTTCCCAATCAACTTTGAACCTTATGCTTTAGCGATAGAGTTGAAAGTCTATTAAAGAATTTTGACAGATTGTAGTAACTTGATGTGCTTGGCGTCTTTACCTTTGATTAAAAGTTTTCGTTTAAATTTTTTCTAATTTATTTTTCAGAGAGCGAAAAAGTATTTAAACCTGAGGTGCGGAGGCAGGAAAAGTACTTCACTCCTGATATGAATCGAAGAAGACTCATTGATAGAGCGAAAATGAAGTCTTTGAGGATGTCAGTGGTCATAGTGGCCGCTTTCCTCATCTGGTGGACACCTTATTATGTTATGATGATTATATTCACATTCCTCAATCCTGACAAAGACGTAAGTACCTTTTAAATAACAGTTTTTTATTCCTATTTTGCTGGAAGAATAAATAAGTATACACTTGGCACTCTCTGGATTTGCGTCGTTTCGTGAAGGTATGGTGAATTGACAAATAATTAAAATGCTATAGCTACACTCCGACAAATGAATCAATTTTGACAAACGATATTTTTTTACGCCGGTGCATTCGAAATGTTCCTCGTTTGTAGGAACCATGAAAGATAATATTTTCGAGGGTTCTACTTTTTTACGTTTGAATATAAAACTGAATTTACTGAAATCGTCTCTTAAAACTTTCACCTTTTAAGACGTTTATATCCGTCCAACTTAGTAATGAAAATTCCTTCATTTTCCATTATTAAAAGAATGTAGGACGAAAATAAACTTTTTTCAATATTTTTCTAATTCGATATTTAAGAATTGGTGCAAAGATTCGAATCAATTGCCAATTGCGCGCAAAATGAGTTTTGAACTTTGAATTTATTCAACTTAAACTTTTTGGATTATGGATTGAATTTCCGTGTTTTTGCCATCACACTGGAAATGACTACGTTTATTTGCGACTCTAATCTGTGTAATACATTAATAAAATCATAGCAAACTCAAAACTTTTAAGATATTTTATAGAATAAATATAAAATAGCCATATGGCTATTTGGTCAGATAATCAGCCTCGACTAGGCGCTTTCATTTTTATTTATTCTCAAAAATCAAAGTGACACTCGAAAGGCGGTCGAAAGGGCTTTGGTAGAGAACCCCAGGTAACGCTTCCCACCAGGCAAGATCGGAAGATACTTCCTTTTCAATGAAGGAATGGTAATTATGTACACCATTCCTAAGCGATACATTATTGTTTTCCGACATCCACGCAAAGGAAGTCGCGGGCACAGCTAGTCTGTTAATAAGAAAAGGCAACCGAGCAGAAAATATACGAGTTCCATTTAATATATTTCGCAAAACCGACGTCTAAGTAGACATTTCATTTTCAGTATGTACTGGTAGACTACGTACGGTACAAATCCATAACATTATATACCTTCCTACCTCATTCCTTAATACTTTGTACCCAATTATGGTGCGTTCATAAATTGCTTTTTCTTGAAGAAAATAACGATAATCATCATGTACTTTGTTTGCTTGCTGATCTATGTAATTTTTTTTTTCAAGAAAGTGTTTAGTTTATTTTACGTTTACGATGTCGATAATGTTTAAGTTTTAAAAGAGACCTTGAATTTGTTTAGGTAATATTTCTCAGAGTAGTCGGTCAGGAAACAGCGATCTTATCCAGTTTTCAAATTTCTTTTTTTTGACCTTTAAGAGAGTTTTTAAACTATTTTTTTTCGTTTAGCCTGTACTGTCCCACTGCTAGGCAAAGGCCTCCCCCATTTTCTTCCAAATTTCGTTTTGCTGTGCCTTCTCCGTCCAGTCGTCGGTTAGGAACGAGTCTAAATCGTCACGCCAGCGTTTCTTAGGCCTGCCTCGGTGACGACGCCCCTCTTCAGGCACTTACTGTGTGACGACTTTAAACGAAACTAATTAACATATTTTAATATAATTTATGACTAGAGGGCGTCATTATCAAAACACTACTTATATTATGCTAATTATAAATTATCAATTTCTATTTCATGGAGGAGGAGCGCAAAATATTCTTTGTGTAGGTAACTACTGAGCGTAGAGCCAATTAGAATATATTATATATTTTGATACCTCCTAATTAGCTATAATATTACTAACACGAAACTGGTACAGCGTAATTTGAAACACAGTTCCTGTGACGATGGTTACATAATTTGTAGAACATATATAATATACTAGCTTCTTCCCGCGACTTCATCCGCGTGAAATTTCACCCTCCCCATTCACCCCCTCAGGGTGTGAATTTTGAAAAATCCTTTCTTAGTGCACCCCTAGACCTCATAAGGAACCTACGTGCCAAATTTAGAATCTCTAGACCCAGCGGTTTGGACTGTGCGTTGATATGTCAGTCAGTCAGTTCTCCTTTTATAGTATATATACTAGCTTGTTCCCGCGACTTCGTCCGCGTGAAATTTCACCCCCCCCATTCACCCCCTTAGGGGATGAATTTTGAAAAATCCTTTCTTAGTGCACCCCTAGACCTCATAAGGAACGTACGTGCCAAACTTGGAATCTCTAGACCCAGCGGTTTGGGCTGTGCGTTGATATGTCAGTCAGTCAGTTCTCCTTTTATATATATAGATATATATATAAAAGATAGACTACGAAAATAATGTACAGACGTCAGCACATCAAGCTACCAGAAACTGACAATTTTTTCCAATCAACTTTGAACCTTATACTTTAGCGATAAAGTTGAAATCTATTAAAGAAATTTGACAGATTGTACTGCTTGATGTGCTGGCGACTGTACCATACAGTTTCACACCGACTTTTAAAGGCTGAGTGCAAATACTTTTCTGTTGCGGTTTGAAATTCAGTCCTAATAAATTAATTTAGGTACCTACTCCTTTTCAGCGCCATTACACTGACATAATTTAAAACTTTTATTCGACTGATGGAATTCTAAATGTGAAAGTTTTAGAAATTTATTACAACGATAAAATGGAATGCTTTTATTTGTAAAGTTAAGCCTGCTTAGTGCCCAACTTAATTTGTGTTTGCAAATGAAAATTATCAAGGCTATATAAATGTTTATTGTTTTCAGTTTTAACCGTAGAACACTTATTTTCACTTATTTAATCGTTTTTTTTTTACTTTTACTGAAATTTAGGAATCTTTAAACAAGACAACAGGCCAGTTTTCTGCCTTTCATGAGTGAAACGTTTTTTATTCTGAGAAACACAGTCAACGGAAATATTTCATAAAAAAAATAATATGAGTCTGAGAGTGCTGATTTTTATAGAAGCTTTAGAATAATGTGTGAACTATGAAATCTATACTTCTACTCGTATTATAAAGAGGGAAAATTTGTTTCTTTGTTTGTATGTAGGAGGTAATCTCCGTAACTACCAGTCGGATTTGAAAATTTCATTTTGCACCTGATAAACCAAGTCTCGAGGAAGGTTATAGGCTATTTAACATTACGACTCACGACGATTAGGTTCCGAGCTAAAGGAAAAAAAAGTCTGAATCAAACTACGGATTACGTGATAAGAGAGTAGACGGCACGGATGTATGTACAGACGTCAGCACATCAAGCTACTACAATCTGTCAAATTTCTTTAATAGATTTTCAACTTTATCGCTATAGCATAAGGTTCAAAGTTGATTTGGAAAATTTGACAGTTTCGGGTAGCTTGATGTGCTGGCGTCTGTACAACATGATGCGTTCCCGCAATTTCAAATTAACCTAAAAAAACCGACCGCATGCGACGATTTGTACTTTTAGTAGGGAAACTGGTACCTAGTGTTATTAGTTTGGTTGCTTTCCCAAAGCAGTCATTACATCTGTATCAAAATAAATATGTTATCAAAATAATAACCAACTATAAATCAACATTGTAAAAGTTTTCAGTTTCAGAATTTAGTCTCTTCAAAGTCCTCACTGATTAATTGGATGTTTAGATCGTTAGAAGTTAAATTAATAAATATTAGTCCCAACATTTTCCGCTGAACTACAGAATAAGGTTCACTTTTATTGTTTTTTTTTTTTTTCATTTTTAACGAGACTGCGTAGTAATTGTAACAATTTCATTAATTAGGTCGCGTTAATTAGGCATGTAGGTCTGGAATTATTCCAATGGAAGATACTACCGGGACAAAAAGTATCCTATGTCTTATCCCAGGTCATGGTCTACCGTCCTGTGTATCAAACTTCAGGTAAATCTGTCCAGTCGTTAAAGTGTGAATGGTAAAAGACAGACCGACAGAGTTATTTTCGTACTTATACAGAATGTGCAGTAAATAGTACGACATATTGCAGGGGTGATAGCTTAGATCAATACCTAGCAAAACAACACAATATATGTTCCGCAAAATGTCACGGTTTTAAAGTTATACAAAATTTTCCGAAATTTCGAAAAATCGCTACTTTGAAAGAGCTTTTTAAGCATCTCGTAATGAAAAATTCCATATTTTTTTACATCAAATTATTCGTGAATAGTTACTCTACTCATTGACAAGTCTTTTTTCTATCAAAAACAAGAATGTTTTGAAGAAATACAATTTTTTGTTTATGTTTTCGCAGAACAATTACAGTGGTGAGAAAAGATACATTTTGCGGAACATTATATTATGTTGTGTTGGTAGGTATTGATCCAAGCTATCACCCCTGCAATGTATCGTTCTATTTACTGGACACTCTGTATATATGGATGGATTTTCATACCAAGAAATGTTACAATAATATTCTTTCAAAAGTAATTTGTTCATCATTTAATAGGTATTTGAGGTGTATAATTTATTACTGAAGGGTGGTTTCCGTTCTATTGTGAAGTATCCGTCGGCAAACAGACACCGGAAATTGATTCCTTCAGTGGAGGGTTAATCAGGAATATGCTGGTATTCGTTTTGCCTACTTTGTGCGAACCAAATAAATAAATATCTTATCGAAATGTAGGTACAAATCTAATCCAATCATTCTGGTCTTTGTGTAAGAATTGTATTCACATCACATTTGTTCGTATTGCTAAGTTTGAAACTATCAACTAATGTTTTCGTATTCATGACAAACAAAACTTGCTCAACCCTGTTTCATTAATATGATTTTGTGTTGCTTGAAACATTTTCCTCATAGGTAATGTAATGCAGCGTAACACGTTTCTGCAACACAAAAACATATACCTGCAACAAAATTTTGCAACTTTTAGCGTACCATGAATATGAGTAAGGATAATAGTTTTTTCTTTCGTACGGAAGGTTTATTACTCTTGAAACATTAAACATGTATTAGAAGCCTCTTTTAGAAGTAAACATCTGAATATAAGACCCCAGTTACTTACTATAATGTTCTGTATTTCTCTAGTATCTACAATATTCTTTGCGAGAAGATAACCATTTTGTCCTAAGCAAATATAGTATCCCGTTTCCGTAGTTAGAACTCCTACCGCATGTGTAAACATAACACGACACTTAACTACAGTAGGTAGGTACAGGCTATTTTCGTATAACTCTGAAATAATCCTCGGATAAATGATACAATCTCGTTTTGGGAAATATTATATTATGCTAAGCATGAGTTCACACAAATATGAGTATTTTTATCATATACAATGTACTCTTTCTGAATTATTATAAGAGTCCGAATAGTATAAAATATAAAATGTCGTAGGTAGATAGCCAAATAATTTCACAATGACACGGTTAGCTTGGCTTCTGTTTTGGTTAGATAAGCAAGTTCAAGTACTTTGCCATATTAATATGTCAAGAATCAAACGTCATTTATTCAAATTAGGCTGAGAATCAGCACTTTTCCAACGTCAAAATTAAATAAGACAGTCTCCCAAAACGCCCGCCCTTCACCACTTCCTAGTGCTTTCGCTGGGAAGAAGTGGCGCAATAAACTCCCCAGCAGCACAGATGTCTGTTCAGTTAAAAAAAAACTTGCTTCTGTACATTAGTAGATATACTAAGTAGTTAATATTACGAGACACAGAACATTAAATTAATCTATTTGCCATATATGTCATAATTATGTAGTATTCCACACCTCATTAACTCTTGTTTACACGACGCAAGTTTCTTGCCTGTGGCATACTATAAAATTGGAGCAACACATGACTTGCATCATCTAAACACCATTTAGACGGTGCAACTTTTATTGTTACTTCAACGTATAATATGCCACAGGTAGAAGAATCTCACCGTGTAAATGAGGCGTTATTCTTTACATACCCACTGATAGCCGTGTCCGTTTTCAGTGTCGTTGTACTCATTCGCTGTCTTAACAAATTTTACGTACCTTCCGTAATCCGATGTGGTAATGATAAGCGGTCTTGTTACGACAATAATGTTATCATGTCCAATAGAATATTAAGGAGACGAAAGGTGATCCGTTTGTGCAAGCATTTTTCTATAGAATTTATTTTTACAAATTTTTTAACCTCTGCCTAATCCTAATTTAATGGTCATAAGCGCGATTTCTGAGCCAAGGAAGTTGAGCCTTATTTCTAGGTCTGTGAGAGTGTAATTGGGGTTTGTCATTGAGAAATTCTCAGAAGCAGCAATAAATTAATTGCCCTGTCTATTACATGAGACTTAGAAAGTATTAACTAGCGAAATGTCCTAGGTGTACTAAACGACATTAGTCACGATTTTTTTGCCAAAAATGTCAATAAATATAAGTTTATGGAAAAATAACTTTAATTCCTACAAAATAAAGTTCAGTTTACGCTACAATTTCAAACATTTTTATAAATAGTGCTAGTCGCTCTGAAATCAACTTAATTGCCATTGAAATAAAGTTTATATTTGTTTATCTTGAAATAATGTTGATTTGAAACAAATTTGAATAGACTGTTATAATTATATAGGTACGCACTGATTCTTGGAAAGCAGGCGTGGTCGTGTTGCTAACTTAAATTTGAATCATACCCTTTCTTTAGATTATAATTCGATTATACGATCTCAATATTATTAATGAACGGTTAATAATTAACGATTAAGTTACGCATAAAGAGACTGAGAAAAGTAAGCTCACACTATAGTAATGGCGTTGCCATGACGATCAAGTCAAGCCTTTGTGTCAATAGGTGTGTCAGAAATGTTAAAACGAAACAGGACCATCTTTTGACAAATCTGCGATTTAAATTTTTGGATGATACAATATTTGACTTTAATTCTATATTCTTTTTCCGCAGCAAAGTGAAGAACTCCTGAGCGGGATCTTTTTCTTCGGGATGTCAAACAGTCTAGTCAACCCCGTCATATACGGGGCTTTCCATTTATGGCCTAAGAAGAATCGATCTCATCGACACAGTGACAGGTATGAAAAACTTTTCACATTACTCTTAACTCCAGCGAAACTTGAAGCGGAATTTATCTAGGAAAACAAACCAGAGATTATTATGCGTTTCCTACCTTAAAAGGAAGACAGAACGGGAGGGGGAAATCCTGTATCATTAAGAACCTTCGCATTCTAATTTACCTATATTTTTGACACGCTTTTTAGGTACGAAGATTTTCGGAATGTAAAAGATTTTTTTTCGTACAATAGTTTATTATTATGGGTCCCAAGGCGATATAATATTATACCTAAAAGTAATAGCCATGAGCGGGGTAGATTTTTATATTCCGATATTAGTTTTTGGGAGGAAAAAAGATTTTCGTACCTCGCCGTTTTTTTGGATCATGAAAAGCGATAAAACTTTTCATACATCAGAATACTAGGAGTATTAGTACTTAGTAGAAATCATATTAGAAGTTTTTCATTCATCGGTTATGTGTAGAAAGATTAATAACAGTTTACCTTGTAGTGAAGTGATGAAATATGCTGTGAAAAAGCTTCTTTGAAGTTCTATGTTCATAATTTATTAACTAATCCAATAGTTGGGCATGAATCCTTTTGCTTAATTTTGTTAAATTATTTTCATATATTTTTTTGCACTTATGCTGCTATAACAATGAGACTACATAGGTAAACAAGGTGGTGACGACAATATTCGACAATAAATTATAACTTCGTAAATTTAATCTAATGACGTTCTCAGTCTGAATAAAAACATTCTATTAAATATATCACATCAATTGTTTAGTTACTATTGCTAGTCAAAGATTAGCAAAACTCAATCGGCCCATCCCTACTAGGTATTTAGTTTGTTAGAAAAAATCACTATTTTCATTTCAATGTTAGGATTTATTTGATAGTTCGAAAATACTCCTATGCATTAGTTTCTCTAGTGTTTTCATTATTGTCGTTTCCATATTGTATAATCATGGTATTTACTTACCCTGATGCGTATGTGCAAATACTCGGGGCTGCTGCAATCCCTTGAAGTAGTGCCAAAAATCAAACTTCTACGTCAACGCAATCAAATGATATGGGCGTTTCTGTTCCAAATATGGCGCATATTTTGACACTCGCAAGTGAATCAAAGCTTATAGGGTACTTCCCATTGACCTAGAATAATGAAATTTTGGCAAGAAGCAATGTCATGTACCACAAGTAGGTAAAGGAAAAAATCCGAAAACCGTAAATTTGTAGTTACCAACAAATTTGTACAGAACCCTCGGTGCGTGAGTCTGACTCGCACTTGACCGGTTTTTTTAGACCTACACATGTAACATAAAAGCAATATGTGACGGTATCCCTATAATATAACGATATGAAAAATTCTTTACCGCTTTGAGCTTTGATTTTCGTAGGAGAAATTCCTTTTGAGTTATTTCATTACATATTTTCATCACATGCTACTTAATTACAGACAAACAAAATGGCTTCCTTATGTTATGCTACGTTTTTTATGTAAACATAATTTCGTGTTTGTACTGCGTATATGCATAGATTAGCAGTTAGGTATAATGTATTGCTAAAGAGGGAAACGTAACATAAAAGAACATTGTGATTGTTACTCTATCATTTAAAATTTCAATATCTTCTTGCATAACAAGAATGTTTAAAAATGCAGGGTTTTATTTTTACTCGTTGGCAAACGAATGTAAGAAAATAACAGTAACATTGAAAATGACCTATTCAGGTCACTTTCACTGTTAAATAAAAACACACAGTTTTATTACTTATAAGTTACTAGCAGCGCCCCGCGGTTTCGATCCCGTGGAAATATCGGGATAAAAACTATCCTTTGTCCTTTCCCGGGACTCAAACTATTTCGCCACCAAATTTCATCTAAATCGGTTCAGCGGTTTAAGTGTGAAGAGGTAACAGACAGACAAGACACACTTTCGCATTTATAATATTTTCATCTAAATCTGTTTAGCGGTTTAAGTGTGAAGAGGTGACAGACAGACAGACACACTTTCGCATTTATAATATTAGTATTTATTGCCATAGAAGGAAACTCCACATGGAATAAAATTGGGTTTGAAACATACGCAATTTTATTCATCGCCATTGAAAATTTAAAAAAATTACATGTTTTGTTTATATTCGAAAAACTATTGGAAAACTATTGTAGGAAAGAATCAGTATAATATAGGTAACTTTCATTACCTATTTAGGTAATATACTCTTTTACATAGCAACTCACAATTGTATTATTTTTGTGTGGTCTAGATTATTTGACTAAATATCATGTTTGAAAGTCAATTTCAATTCAAACTATTATAGAATACCCAAACCAGTTCACAATCGCTTCTGTTATAGATCTACCCTGAATTTTAAAAACCCATTTAATTATTTAGAGAAAGGTATCCTAGATATTTGGAGCGGATTGCTTTTTTACAATGCTTCTTTTAATACAAAATTCCGAAGACGCAAAGTTTTACTCGAAGAAAGCGTCTGTATTTCTGGAAAATTAGATTCATCGTGGTACTAATTTAATACCCGTCACTTAATACCTTAATACCCACCCAGCATTAAACTTTGAAAAATCTTAAGTTCTGCCTAACTCTCTAGGATGAAATTAGCCATAAAAATGTGTTGCACCAAAGTGACATGTCTACACTTTACGATACCGATTTACCGAGTTTAAGCGTCAAGCAACCACTTACCAAAAGTGTCAAAGTAGGAAAGTGTAATTTTATAAATTCGACCTAAACAGTCTGTGGCATCTACATCGCCACAAGCGAACTACGCATCATACTGGCGTCACGCAAACTCCTGCATCGCGCAAGCAGAGTTCACCGCGCAACTAGCATATACAACGTGTCAACATGATCAATCGTCGGGCAATTTTATTGCCCACCAGACACGACGCCCGACTGGTCGGAGGATCCTCCCTGTTCTATGGAGGATGAGTGAACTTTACACCCTGTTCTTCATACCATTTCTGTCCAAAATTATACAACCTTTTTAACATTCAATCTCTTTACAGAGAATCTGGAGGTCACCACGCGTCGGTTCTCCGTCGCGGTGACAACAACACCTCCTCAATTCGACTGACAATGAACAACCGATCAATGAGGTCTTCAGCCAAATACTGTAATGGACATAATGTCAGTTTGTTATAACCATTGCGTACAACTATGAACAATCAGGTCTTAACCATACCTGAAGAGACAGTGCAAATGGACTCTAGCAGACAAATTTCATGTGTTGTGTGCATCGAAAGACAAAGAATGAGAAAGACGCTATTACTATAGAAGAAAGGCGTTATTCGAAAAATGGAAACGAATAAGTGATTACGCTTTAATAATGAGAATGTTTGGTATAATAATTATAGTCATAGAAAATAACTCTCAAGTGCTGGTGTATATACTAAGGTAAGGTGACATTTGGGTTTATAAATTGATTCCTATTTGAGAATTAATTTGACGTTAACGTATTGCTACTCCATCACGCACAATGGTCCATTTGAGGGACTAAGTGCGGAAACCAAACCCATAACATAGAACATTGCTACTCCATTTCAGGCGTCAATATATTCGCAGGCGTTAAATACGCTTACATCAATGTCGACTGTGATTTTACTTTCTCAATTTTATTTTGGTAAAAGTTCGTTAACTTTTTGTTAATTTTTGCATGTTTTGCTTACTTTTGTTTTGTTGGTTTTCTGTTATTTATGATAGACAACTGCGCTGACGACTGACGGATAGCAATGACGTAGCAGCGGATAGCTCAAATTAGCCTTGAGCTTGCTATTTGCGCCGTGCATCCTGTCCCTGGACAAAATACCTTTACTTGGTCCACTGGGGGCATCATAGGCGTAGAAGTAGTAGGTTCTTCTCATCGTTTCTAGGTATTTAGATTTTGCTATCATTCAAGCATTTTGACCGCTTCATGTTGTCTTTCGATTTACAAAATTAATGTAAGCTTGTTGGAGGAAAATTAAGTTCAGTTGGATATTCTTCACTTATCTAGATGATGTTATGGTTTTTATTATTGATATCTACTTTAAATATCATGTGTTACTTGGAAATTTTGAATCATTATATATTTTCTTCTTATGATTAGCTTGGATATCGTAAATTAGAAGAGTACAAACGCTGTTACTCTTCATAGGAAAACTATCTTTAAATAGACTAGTGTAGGTAATGGATTTATGTTGTACGAGTATAATAATTTTCTTTCTTTTATCTAGATTCATTCTTGTACTCTATTTGCTAACTGACGTTCATTTTTCAATTTTCTCCTTAGGGCACGATGTATAAAATTCAAGTCTGTAGTCATTGAGTTGAAGTGTAACCAAGTTTAAAATGTTATTCGAATCTTCGTTTTGAGCATGTTTCTAATTTATGTACTCGACGAACAAAACCCTCAGTTTTTTGTGTATGTGAATTTGATAAATTGGTATTAGTGTATGTCACTGATGTTTTGCTATTACGCCGGGATTATACGGTTCATTTTCACCTCAATTTGGATGAAATAACTAAATTGAATCATTTAAACGTAAAATAATCATTTGATATCGTCCCTTTATTTCGTGTAAATCACATTGATTCAATTTAGTTGAACTGTGTAATATTGCCATTAGCGTTATTATCTGTTAGGTTTTGTTTTATTTGTATGCATATAGCAACATAAGATGTTAGGATTGGTTTACTTTGGTACATATTTTGCTCTAAACGTTTTGTTTGTTGTAATAAATATTACGAGTACATTTTTGGGCAGATGAACATCACTTTAGCAAAATGCATTATAGTTCTATTTGCTTCACAAAATGACGACGTTATTGACATCCTTTCAAATGTTTATAGTACGAGTACCTACCTTAAATTCTATGTATTATCTTATACCTAAAGTAGTTGCCGGTTCAGAATACTGATATATCTTCCACAAAATGTATTCTTACTAAGTGTTTGCTTTGCTCATTCCAGGTTCCTTATGATGTCACGCTGTCCACGGACGGATCGTCATCGTATAGGAGCTGTAAACGGAATTAATTTTAATACTAGGTAAATATTTAGATTATTTTTCAAATATTTTAAAATTCTATATATTCACTGTAACACAATTTCACAGAACTTATCGTACATATACATATAATAAAATTGTAGAAAAGTGGTGTCTGTACAATGGAAATATATAAAAAAAAGTAGCAGGGGTTGTTATTATATCGATGCCGAACCCGAAAGTGTATTTTTTTTTTTCTGTTTGTCTGTTTGTCTGTGTGTTTGTGCACGCTAATATCAGAAACGGCTTATTCGATTTAGATGCGGTTTTCACTAATATAATGTAGTAAGCTTCACTTAACATTTAGTGTTTATTTCATGTCAATCGGTTCGTAAATAAAAAAGTTATGTCAATTTAAAGAATCACGGCGAACATTTGTTAAGGTAATACAGAGAAACATTACTGTAAAGTAAATCTTTAGCTACCCAAACGACGGTATGTGTAATTTAAAATGTGCTGCCCGAAAAGTCACTATTCCACGCGGACGAAGTCGCGGGCACAGCTAGTAATATATTATGTCTGCCTTATCGTTCTTAAGATACACAGTAATATCCTACTAGTTTGGTATTATATTGTGTATATCTGCTGCCAACTGTTGGATAATCAATTGTCTTACTGACAGCCTTGCCTTACTTAATTAAATGTATGTTGCCTGTTCACAGATTTGTCTGGCCGACGCTTCGGCATTACGAAAGGTCTATTTACTTTTTCTTCCTTTTACTAAAGCCAGCTTTACCATGTTTTTCAGGGGCAGGAAAATAATTTGCCATATGTCATGGCTCAGAAGTGACAGCAGTGTTAGGAACGGGCGGAGCAGAGAAGAAACTTCCTGCATCCCGACACTGCAGCAGTACCTACTCCGCCCTCATCTACTATTACGCCTTACACCAGGTAGTCAAAGTCAAAGTCAAAGTCAAATCATTTATTTCAATTAGGCACAGTAAAGGCACTTTTGAACGTCAAAAATTATAGTAAAAACAATTGATTCTAGTCGCCCATTCCAAAAGGTAGTTTTCGTATGGAGAAGAATGGGCAAGAAACTCCACCGTTACTCTTTTAAAATGTTTTACAAGTTCTGTATAGGTACATTAATTATATAATTATATGTGAAGACGATGCATCTAGAATAAAAATTAGTCTGCCAACAAAAGGTAAAAAGAATTAAAAATAAAGCAATGACAGGTAAATCAATTATGTGATAGATACATGGTGCTCACATATTTACAACTATTGTTAAAGTAGATTATTTTTATATAATTTTAACAAGTGTGTGAGTTACTGTAGCCACAAAAAGTAAAACTAATGTCATAAAAAAATATATAAATTAAATTAGCGACCAGTTTGATTTTGTCTAGACTCTAGATTGTCCTATGGAGCAGGACCAGTATGTTTCCAAGCATTCTTATCTTGGATGTAATCTTCTAATTTGTAATATCCTTGTTTACAAAGTGTACTTTTAATATGAGTTTTAAATTTTCTTTCATTTAATTGCAATATGTCACAAGGTATTTTGTTGTAGCATTTAACACAGTACCCCATAAAAGATGTCTGTACTTTAGATAATCTGAAAAAAGGTTGATCTAATTTATCTTTATTTCTAGTATTAAAATTATGTCTATCACTTATTTTATTAAAAAGATGTTGATTTTTTCTAACGTACATAATATTTTCATAAATGAATTGACAAGGTACCGTCATGATATTAACCTTTTTAAATAGTTCCCTAAGAGATTCGCGGCGACGTAGATTGTAAATGGCTCTGACAGCTCTCTTTTGTAAAATAAAAATGGATTCAATGTCAGCAGCCCGACCCCATAGTAAAATACCATATGACATAATACTGTGGAAGTAACTAAAATAGACCAAACGTGCGTGTAGGTTTTAGAAGCAGATAGACACGACTGTTGTGTTATAAAGTTTGTTTAAAGTTTTCAGAATTAAATATATGATCGGTGGATGTGGTCTCATTATTTTCTATTTAATTTCCAGTCCACACCCGTGGCCACCAAGCCCAATGCTGCAGCCGGCGGGGCTAACGCATTGAGCTCCCGAGAGCACCATACCGCAATCGCCGCCGCCGGCGCAACCGCAGCCTTCTAGCCCCGCCCCACACGCGTCTCGGCCCCCTCTACCTAGCTGAGTATCGCCTTCCAACTCCGAACTCCTGTGCTGAACTCGACGAAACACGCCGCCCATCCCTTGACCCGACCTTCACAACTACGCCCGAAAGAGTTAGCCGGGGAAATTCTTTTAATACGGAAGACAGAGATTTAAAGTTACTAGTTCAGTGAACGCTTTGCATCTCATTTAGACATCTTTATTTTGTGTTGGATGATGAATGGATCTAAGTGAAACGATTTTCTCGGCATACCAAAGGACCACGCTGCGGTGCGAGACCAGGTCAGCCGCAGTTTTCTTCGCTGTTCGCCAAAGTTTCGGATGTGCCAGACTATTTTCTAGTGGTAATGTTTAAATAGTGAAAAGATTCATGAAGTCGTAAGGACTTGCTGTTGTGATTATACAAATGGTTTATCGATAGACGCTTTAGATAATTACGTTAGACGATATTTTGAATACATTATCAGTATTCGTATAGGCAGTTATTACCTACACGTCTGTTCAAGTTTTTACTGATATTCGAGGAATCAATAACACAGTTTTATAAGCCGAGTGTATCTTTACTAAGGTTTTTTGTGAACGCCACCGTTATTATGGCATTGAGAAGTCTTTGGAAACGAATTTAAGAGTAGTCACTTTCATAGATTTCTTGATGTAGGTACAGACACAAAATAAAAATATAGTGACTAAAGAAATAATAGAAATACATAGATTTGAATTTATATTTATGTAGTCATTAAGTAAACTGTCTGAATAGGCATTTGCTGTAAAGACATGGTGGTCACTATATACTGGTTTTGGTTCCTAGTACATACCTTGTTATTTCCATTTTATGGACAGTAACACGATTGTGAATATTATATCACAATGCCAGATTTAGCTATGAACTATGTAAAAAATATACATAACTCCACCTACTTTAGAATTTTAAATGTCATCTTTGATAGTATTCGAATGACGATTAAAATAAAAATAAAAAAAAACTATAAATACGATGATCTGACTAAATATTTAAAGACTATAAAACGAAAGGTTTATTGTGATAAACTCTAAAGTGAACTATGTTTTAAAGAGACAAAGAAAAAATTTTATAAAATAAATGTTGAAGTCAGGTTATGGCTACCTACGTATAAAGTGGTTGAGCATAAGCTAAAGGTGTTTCAATTTTAATGTTTCGAAAACTAACGAAGTGAGACTATTGCAAATATTCTAAGAAAATCGTGTATAACGCACAATTTAATAACAAAAAAGGGGCGTTTTAGTTAAACTAGGTATTAAAATTATCGGTCTTTACCAGTAGCCTAATGAATTGTCCCAATCATGAAGAAAGAGGTAAGAACGGTTTCGCACTTCATCCGATCTGAATCCTAATTAAAGACCCGACTTCAATCCGAATTGGGAATGTTCTAAATTTGGACGGATAGAGTTCGGATCTAGTGCGCAACCCCTCATACAAATAGGACTATGGTCACTTCGGACCGGCATTTCTCGGATTTGGATCGGACGTAGTGCGAAACCGCCCTAAGAGTCGTCACAAAGATTACCTAATGGCTTGTGTTTTGTCTAGGACAGTTGTTCATAAAAGTGTTTGTACTTGCACTATTTGTATTTTATCAATTTAATCTAACTACCAACTAAATATTCCTGCCGACTAGAATATAATTTGTACCTGTCAATATTTAAAAGTATATTATAATTATACCTTTCGAACACTTTTGCGAGTGTTTCCCAATTTTTTTTTAAATTATAAAAAGCTATTTATTTATAAATAAGAAATTGACCAATAAGTTGTTTAAGAAACGTAGAATTTGTAAATAATGAGCGAAAAATCAGTAAGACGTAATGTAAATACCAGTTGTATTTGGGGCTGTTAATGTAAATAATGTAAAAAATAATTGATATGGATCCAGTAAAATTATTTTTAATAATTCGTTCAATTGTATAATGAAATTTTAAGTTGTATGCCAACAGAATGTTCTATGCGGTGCGTAAACAAAATAAATTAAACCTTTGTGGTCATTGTTGATGAAATGAAAGTGTAACTTCGAATATATGAGCTGTAGTATTTTTTAAATTGATTTTTATTTACACCATATGCCTAATATGAAAATAAACTTTATAAAGTAGATAAATAAAATTTAGATTGAAATTATTTGTCAAAAATATACTGAGTGAGTAATAGCTTTATTTCACAAAAATGAAACTGTAGCTAGCAGTAGATACCTACCTCTTGAACTGTCTGAATACGTTTCTGTTCTATTTGAGTGACTAAAAAATTACTAGCTACTCTGTATTCATTCTAATTTTACGTCTAACAGAAGTTCTGTTGATTATAAAAGAGAACTTTGTTTAACGATGGCGAACAGCGCCATCTTGCGGGCAACGACCACACAAATACTACTTACATTTTTAGTGAATAACCTACAATTATTATCAAGAGATCGCTTCTCAAGTTCATGAAATACGAAACTTTTGTCTATAAACTCGTACACCCTGTGTGTGTTGTAGACTACCTGTGTGTGTTTATAGACAGAAGCCAGCTGTTAGCGTTTGTGTGTAGATATTCTTTCTTAGTTCTTCAGGACTGTTTCTGAAATGTATACGAACAGTTCTTGTTAGTGTAATACAGGATGGCAGGCCTATACAGGGTGGCGGGGCTATTGACGTGCAAACTGTTACCATGTAATAAGTACATGATTCTGATAATCGACGAAAATTTTTAACGGCCCAGCGTAGAAATTTTTCGACGTTTATAAAAAAAAATTGCTGTTCCATACATTTTGACCGCGTAGGTATTGCACTTATTATAAGAAATAACAGCTTTTTTATTATATTATAATCGACGAAAATCAGGTTAATAACTCATAATGAGGATGGTAGTAGAGCAGAAAAGCTAGACGTACAAGACAATTTTACCTCTGGGACACGTTTATAAATTTGCGAGATATACAACGTGGCGCTACAATGGTGACATTAATTTAATACACATATACGTTTTCACATTTTCGTTTCATGAAGAAATTATACCTATTTCCATTAAACGTTATTATTTACGGATTTATTTAAAATTTTAGAAAATAGCATCTTAGGGCAACCTGTACGTAAAGAATTGTCGCGCAGCGGTCATTTGCCGGGGTCACGGATCATAACATCGCATCAATGAAATTAAAACGAATAAGCAATACTATTAGAATGAAACAAATGCAAAGAGTAGGCGAATTGAAGGTAAGAGACATCCCTTTGTCGGCGAGCGGCGCAAGCGACGCGCGCCCTCCCTTCCACCCGCCGCCGCCGCACCTAAAGGTGGATCCACACATTGCGAGGCATGCGCTCCGCACGGCGCACAACGCATGCCTCGCCAAGTGTGGACCTGTATATTCGTGGCGAGGCATGCGCTCCGCACGCGCGAGGGCGAGCCAACGTATGTCGGCAAATGCTTCAAGATCAAAGTGCCTCAGTGCGAGCATTACGTTAGGTGTGGACGTAGCCGCGCATGCACGTTCGAGGCGTGCGCCGCGTAGAATATCAACGCACGCCTCGACTGCGAAAATGAAACTGCGTTTGCTCGGGCCAAACAGCGCGCAGCGCATGCTCGGGCCGATCCAACCCACACAGCAGCAGTCAAGATGGCGCCTTTGCATCGCGTGCGCGTATCCGCTGCTGCTTTTATAATTATTAATTCAATTATTGAAAAGAAAAGGAAAGAAAAAAGTCGTCGTTGGTGGGTTAAAAAGTTCTTCCGCCTGCGTTATGAACACGGAATTAAGCTTTTCGATGATCTCTCATTTGAAGAAAATAAATAATGATTATGTTTAGGATCCCATAATAATCTATTACTTTCGTATAATAAAACTGCTTTTCTTAACATTTCTTTGTCGTTCATAATGCGCGTGTACATCCGCAGCGAGGCGGACACAACCATCCAAACGCAACGCACTGCTCGCAATGAGCCGGCCGCCACACGGCGCACAGCGAATAGCGCGTGTGCGGCGCACACGCGCTGTGCGTTGTGCGCCGTGCGGAGCGCATGCCTTGCCAAGTCTGCGCGCCTACTTGCCTCGAGCATTTGCTTCGCACGCGATGGCTCGACCCGAGCATATGTTGGTATAATTTGTCAACACGCACGCCTCAAGCCGAGGCATGCGTTGTGCGCCGTGCGGAGCGCATGCTCGCAATGTGTGGATCCACCTTAAGTCGAATTCTTTTTTATTTGCTTTTCTAGTGCTAGCCGAACCCGTGTCCTTGACACACTTCTTCACACTGATGCGTATAATTACGTCGTCTAATATTTTTGTGAATGTTTCCGCGAAAAATACGCTTACGTATTGTTTTATTTATTTATTTTTGTGTAATTAGGATAGTAATTAGATTATCATAATGATACTGTAATAAAGACGCTTTTTTTTTTTTTTTTTTTGGATGGGAAATCATCTAATGACTCCTCCCGCTCTGGGTGGAGCGGAAGGGAGTGTCAGACTCTTACTGACTAAAACCCACCCGTGTTCCTTCCTTAGCCCTTTATGTTCCGTGCTTTGTTTTCATTTTCTAAGCTAGTAGGTACGTTTACATCTCTCGCGATACGGACGCTTTTATTTGTGTTATTAGTGCTTGTGTAAACTTGTGATCGTGATGGCAAATACATATACGAACTACGCAACAGCTGAATATGCTGATAATTTACGGAGAATGTCATCAATCGCGACCATCATATCGCGAAAGACAAATAAAAGCAGTGATTAGTGATGACAGTTATAACTAATAGTAACAAGAGAGGGTGATATGATAAGTGTTTGACTAAGCACCTCCGCTGTAGGTACCACTTGTGCCGCTTGGTTTCTTTGATAAATGCCGTCAAAGAATCGGACCGATCACGAGTAGGTAGGTACAAGACGCGTTGCGCGGTCGCGCGGATGCCAGCGCGCGAAGCGACGCGTTGCCGCTCCGAGTTAACGTAAGCGAGCAGGTAAGTAATTTCATGAATGAATTTTGCAAGGATGATCTCAATTTTAGTTACTTTTTTATTATTATTTAGTTTGCTTGAAAAAAAAAACGTTTACGTATTATTTTAACCTATCAATATTTATATGATTAATGGACACTAACCCTACCCGTGTGTTAAATTAATGTCACTATTGTAGTGCCACGTTGTATAAGCAAACATACACACACACACACACACACACACACACAGACTATATACTTACGGGATAAACATTAGGCACCGACGAGAAAGCGACTAGCTATCAATGGTTTTCTCGCTGGAGAAACGTACATATAGTAATGGTTGGTCACTGATTGTTTGTTTTTAGCAGCGACAAAAACTATCAAAGTAGGTACTCGCTCAGCGACGACGCGACGCTCGCTTATGAAATAAAAGTAAGTCTATGAATAACCACGACGCGTGATTCATTATGCATAGCATAGCATGCATAGCATAGAAAGCATAGCATAGCATGCATAGCATAGAAAGCATAGCATAGCAGGCATAGCATAGCAAGCAAAGCATAGCATGCATAGCATAGCATGCAAAGCATAGCATGCATAGAATAACATGCATAGCATAGAAAGCATAGCATAACATGCATAGCATAGAAAGCATAGCACAGCATGCATATCATAGCATTCACAGCAGAGCATGCTAGCATAGCATGCATATCAAAACAACATTTCTGAGTATCTAAGTGGGCGTCATGTACAGTCAGGGAAGTTACCATACATTAATTGCCATCCATAATCCACTTTTTTTTTTTTTTTGCAAAAACTGAGATTTTTTGAACTTTTTAGGGAAGCGGATTTGTGCTGCCTCGCTTTCCTTCTGAAGGTTAACTAAAGTCGTAAGCGAATAATCATATTGCTGGATTTTCATTTTCCGACTAAAAGTCTGCAGCTGCGGTTTGCTAAATTCAGTTAACCAAAAATTCTAAATGTGATCGTTATACCTAATCCAGTTTATTTCTGTAAAACAAAAATAACGATTCCAGATAAAATATATCTGTAGAATGATAAACAATAAAAACATTTAATCGATCTAATATAAAGTTTGATTATCTAGCTTGGCCCTGAACAAACACAAATATAAAAGATGTAATCTTTAAAAAAGTAATCAAATTGAGACGCCACCACGACTTAGGTGACTACTCATCCGCAAAATATTTCATCCGCGGATGAAACGTTACCCTTTTAAAATTGTAAGGCGACGAATCATCCGAATAAGTCTGTTTAGGGCGTCCACTTCCAGCGTTTCTAACATTCTCACATCTGCCTTGTAAATACCAATAAATACCTTCTTCTGTTTATTGTGTGTGATTAAAAGCGTTTACAAATTTTCAAGCCCTTGTTTTTCGAAATGAATGAACCGATTTTAATGTAACTTCATACACATAAGCACGATACAAAGGTCTATAAAGTTAGTTAAGAACATTTTCGAAATGTCTTATTTAAAAAAAGATAACTGGAAATCTCTGTTTCTATGGAAAATTTAAAATCGGTCTAATTTGGCTGTAACACTATTTTTCGAAAATGTTCGTAGCTAACTTTTAGACCTTTGTATCCTCCTTATGCATATGAAGTTTCATTAAAATCGGTTCATTCATTTCGAAAAACAAGGGCTTGAAAATTTGTATGAAATGCTGTATGTCGTAAACGCTCTTAATCACACTCAATAAACAGAAGAAGGTATTTATTGGTATAAATTTACAAGGCAGATGTGAGAATGTTAGAAACGCTGGAAGTGGACGCCCTAAACAGACTTATTCGGATGATTCGTCGCCTTACAATTTTAAAAGGGTAACGTTTCATCCGCGGATGAAATATTTTGCGGATGAGTAGTCACCTAAGTCTATTCCACCCACGTACGTATATTTATAGGTACGTACTAGTCAATATTTTTATCTAGCAATTCCATCAAATTTGTCGTTTCGTTTTCACGACGGATGGTCTCAGAGCATTTTATTTTTTACAAAAATTGGATTCCTAAAGAGTATGAAGGCTGTAATGAATACGGAATACAAAATAAAATTTGACAAAAGTGGATTTTATACTGTTTTATTTTACCCGCTTACTATTAAGTAAATAAAATGAAAATGAAAATTATTAATTATTATCATTACCTATTACGTAGAAAGCAGTCTATAGACATCCTAAAATCTTTTATGGAAATCCCTAGAGAAATGCGATTTATCATCAGCTAATCTATGATAAATAATTTAGGATGCGGAAGCACGCGAAGCAGATCCTATTCACATTAAATTATTTATTTTACGAAGACAGAAATGCAGCAACTCAACCCCTTTCGTTCGCATACAGACTTTAATTATACTAAATTCCAATAGAATCGTCACAGGCACGTTCTCCGTTTAGAGATGAAGAAAAATACTCTAATATTCGCTCTAAGGAAACTATCTTCGCAAGACTGGCAGCTATGCAGCAAAGAGTAATGGGAAAACAAAATGGAACTGTGAAAATGCTGCGAGACGGAAAGAAGTACGAACTATGTAATGCGAGTGATTTCTTGTGCACAAGAATGCAAAATTACGAACTTCTTTTATTTTTTTCTTTGTTTTCCGAGACTGTTATTAAGTTTGTTGCATGGTTTGTGAAGGTTTGTCGCGTTAAATAATGCAAATTGGAATTTGTAGGTAAATTACTAGCTGTCAACGCTCGTCAAGTTAGAAAATGCAGGTCATATTTTTCTATAAGTGGTTTCTTTGATAGTAAAAGGTGTAAGGTATTTTAAATATAGGTGTAATAATAAGCATGGGGTAATTACTATTCTAGTTTGTTACTATGTTTGTTTGCTGTGGAAGATCTGTTTTTAGTATTTTGAGAGGCAAAACAAAAATTTGATTTACAAAATCTTGAAGCACTACTCGCAACCGGCGTGCGTGTATGACCAGCCGGTCTATTCTGTAAAAATCTCACAGTGAACACCTAGGTGAAGTGAGTTTGCAGTGAGCGATAATTTTCCCTGATGCTAGGGACTGACACTTTTAACAGCTTACTTCAACTTCACTTCACCTAAGTGTTCACAGTGAGGATTTTACAGAATAGCTCTACTGATGCATGAACGAGACAAAAGGAGTGTGAAAGGATCCTAGCAGGTGGCGTTCTACAGTTTCTGCCATTCCCCATGGGAAAAAGGCGTGATTTTGGTCAGTGGGCCGTCTTAGGGGCATGTATGTAAAATCTTGAAAGCTAGCAAAAGTTTTAGTTTAACTTAATTTGAAGATTTCATTCACCTCTTTTTATTTTACCTGATGAAACTCGAAGCGAGCGCGTAGGTTTGGTCAACGGGTTGGACATAGGTACAGCACAGTTTTTTTTTCTATGATTTTCTACACGTAAAGATCGTCTTACGTTTCCAAAATCATAATAACACCCTAATACATTTTGAAGAAATTGCTACTTCATCCAGATTTTATGCAATATTCCCGTATATAAATATTTAGTATGTGGTGTCGTTATCGTCTTACGAACGTGTTCTTTTAAGAAAAGTGCAGCCGATGTGTTTTGACACAACCGGCAAAAAACAGACAGAAATTGGAGTTAAGTGAAAATATTTATTAGGTACTGATAAATTTTATTACTGACGATAATTTGACTCTGAAGTAAACCAGAATTATTTGGAGAGGGGGTAGTAAATGTGACAACGCGACAACTTATTATTTCTTTGAAGTTCCGTTTGAGGAAACTGTTAAACAGTAAACGTATATGTATACTAATTACCTTACGTTACTCTCCCAGACAAAATTGCCGAGTGTGACTTCCAATTTTAACACGTCTTTAATCGCTAGTCTACAAGCAGGTAGGTAGAGGTCATATTTCATATTGATGTTCTTTGTCTTTTATTAAGTAATCTAATGTGCTGTATGTGGCCTCAGGAATAAGATTAATTCCCTCCTTTTGTCTTCGCATAATGGAACCAACCGTGTCTTTCTGTTTGTGATTGGTTTGGCCTCTTTTTAAACATGTATTATAGAAACTGCTGCATACATTTGACGCTCTTAACAGATTGCTGTACTGGACTGTAAAGGTTTTCGTACGTTAATTTATATAGTAAAAACCTGTTTTTTACATTTCTATGGTAAAAACAAAAGAATATGAAGTTTCATATTTTACCAATATGTAAACAAACCAATAATAAATACAGCAAAAAGGCTCTTACCCAAAAATATATTGGTCAGGGAAGGCGGCCTAAAATCCAATAAATGTCGCTTTTTTAAGGGATCTACCCCTTGCCCTAACAAACATTGTGGTTGCTCATACATAGCGGAAAAGCTTTAATAACAATAAAAACGTGATTCAATAAATCACATCATGAATGAACCCATAGGAAATTGCTATCGCGGGTTCTATCGAATCCACGCTCTAGTAAATTTCTAAAGTTCAAAACTGGGCATTAGTGACTACACAATTTTATAAAAAGCTGCGTGACGGCTCGTTGGATATTTTTTAATCTTTTAGAAAGAAATTATAGCTATGAGTCATAAATCTTGCTTTTTAACAAGGATGAAACATTGGTACCTAAGTAAGTAAACCATTTTAATTTTTTACCTAAATCGTCTAAGAAAAATATTGCGTGATGAATTTTTTACAAGATTTTTACAAAATTGTAAATGTTTTTTGTTGCATGTCATCATGCTACAAAATACACTACCTATTAATACATTATTTAACTCCCATTTTCAGAAACTCTTGAGGGGCTCGTAGCTAAGTAATAACAACCGCATGGGTCGATCGATCAAGTTAAGCTACGCTTGCTGCGGTTGGTCCGTGGATGGGTGACCATCTTCACATACCAAAACCCTTCCTCGCCTCGGAAAGCACGTTAAGCCGTTGGTGCCGGCTGTCATTCGCGGATCTTTGACAGTCGTCAAAAGCCAGATAGTCTGACAAGGAGTCTTATCGTATAACCCAGTAATTGGGTTGTGGAAGTCAGATGGGCAGTCGTTCCATGTAAAATACTGGTATTCAGCTGCATCTGGTAAGACTGGAAGCCGACCCCAACATAGTTGGGAAAAGGCTAGGCAGATGATGATTTTCTAAAACTCATACTGTTTCAAAATCTAGTTGCTTCACAATCGGCCATTAATTATCTAGACACGAGACAACATCAGTGAGCCATAAAATATGTCATCAACATCTGACTAATTAACTGTCTTAGAACTGGATACATAATAATTATAAGCTTGTGCTAACAATATTGTATTTATTGTAGCCTCTATGTGACTTTGACTTGTCGTATGAGTAAAGTTTATTATGATGCTGACGGCACAGACTAAGAATACTTACGCCATCAATTTCCGCACATGTTGTGGAACGTGCCAATATCAGATAAAGGCATAAAGTTTTACGAATCGCTCACAAAATTGGCGACTGTGAAAAATTGTAGTTGAGGAGTACATCGATACACGTAGGTACTATCGTATTTTCTTAAAACGTTCCGTCTCTTATGATTTCTATTCGTTCACAAGCGGGTTTGTGGGGTTTTAGTTTGATTTGAAGGGTATGCTTGTCGGTATTTGTACACACTTGGGATATTATAGACGCACCTGCGATGTATTTGGTTTTATAATTAATGTATATAGGCAGCAGAGGGGCCAGTGGCTAAATAATAAAAGCCGCACAGGACGATCAATCAAGTTCAGTTACGCTTGCCGCGGTTGGTCTGTGGATGGCTGACCATCTTTACATACTGAGACCCCTCCGTGCCTCGGATAGCACGATAAGCCGTTGGTCCCAGCTGACATTCGTGGATCTTTGACATTCGTTACGGTTAGTCAGAAGCCCAAAAGTCTGACAACCAGTGTTACCAAGGGGTATTGTATTACCCAGTAATTGGGTTGTGGAGGTCAAATAGGCAGTCGCTCCATGTAAAGTACTGGTATTCAGCTGCATCGATCCGGATGGAAACCGATCGCTACAAAGTTGGGAAAAAGCTAGGCAGATGATAATGTATGTAGGCAGCGAAGATCACTTCCCGACCTTCCCATCTGGCCTCTTGACAATTTTCACGCCATGACATAAAATATATTATGTTACAGGAGGTAAAATCGTAAATCTTCGTTTAGATATCGCAAACTTAAATATTTACAAATTACTTAAACGTTTGAGAGGCTGTATGAACAGAGTATAAGGATAATTTCTATAAAAATATACCTGGATGTGCGATTAAAGCGACTAAAGGAAAAATGAAATAAAAAAAATGATTTTATCATTTCGTTTATTATCAATTTCTGAATAATACCTAGTCCTAACCAAAGCGATCATCGCATAAACGGCCCTCCAGTTTACAGGGTTTTTAGGCTCTCCAGAAACAAACAGTGAAGTTTTGCTGAGAAAATTAACTCAAATTCGAAACTGCCTGAACTTACTCGCGGATAAAAGAGTGTATATCCCAAAAACGCTAGTAATGCGACTCAATGACGTCATTTTATAACAGGCAAGCTCGTATTACCATTGACCTTTAGCGTTCGACCATTAACTGATGGGGCATTAGCCAGAGAGTGCTTTGTACCCCTAATCCAATTCCCCTAGACTGCGTCATAATTGTAGGTAAGGTAAGGCTTAGCAAAATCAATTAGCCGATGGTTGCTTTTAATAGCTATTGTGTTACGAGGCGGCGTCTCTCTCGACATATGCAGGAAATGTTCGGTTTTTTTCTAATGAAACTTGTATACCTATAGATTGCTGCTTGTTTTGTATATCCAATCCATACTATAATATTATAAATGCGAAAGTTTGTCTGTCTGTTACCTCTTCACGCTTAAGCCGCTGAACCGATTTAGATAAAACTTGGTATAGACATAGGTTGAGTCCCGGGAAAGGACAAAGAATAGTTTTTATCCCGATATTTCCACGGGATCTAAACTTGTGCGGGTGAAACCGCGGCGCGCTGCTAGTTTACAACAAAACAGAAAAAAATTCAATGAAAACTTATTAAGACAATTGCGTCTAAGTATTTTTGAATTGCATCCGCACGCCGTAGCTTTCTTGCGGCGGCAACAACTAGTAAGATTGTTTGATTTATTCCGGTCTGATCCCGTGAGCCCCCCTCCACCCCCCCCCCCCCTTATTTGAAATAACCTTGTTAGAGCGTTGGGTTCTGGGATAGATCCCGAAGCAGCAGTGTTATTTGCTATTTAAAAAAAATAACAAAATAAGCAAATAAGTAACACAGACTACTACTGTCTAGAAAAACTTGTCAAATACCAAAAGGGTAAAATAACTATTTCACCCTTACACAAACATCGATGTTTAGCCTTTCAAACAATAAATGTGTTGTCTTGTTATGTCTCGTCCAGCATAACAAGCCTTGTTATTCAAAGAATTATAAATTACAATTTTAGCCTACTAAGGCAATAGTATCCTTCAAAATTAGTTTTGCCACTCATTTTGAAGGATAATACTGTCTTAGTTTATCTTACCCTATCAAAGTAACGTTGAGACTGAGTACTTCATTTACCAGGGTAATAGAAAAAGCACTATTCTGATTTTGTTATCTCGAAATGAAGCTCTTTATGTTACGGCAAAATGGCCTTCTAATGGCTTGTCATTAGGTCGTTTGGTGGAACTATTAGCATAAGGACACATTATCATCATCAGTTCATAGCAGCCATTGAAGGACAAAGGCCTCTACCATCACTGCCATTTAACTCGATCTTCAACTACTCGACTTCACCAAGCCTAGGTAGGGCACATAACAAAGGCAAGTTGAGAAAGCTGGAAACAGAATAAGCAAAACAGTACCAATTTCGTTGAACATTCACATCGATGCGATAAACCCGGTCCTAAATGGATATTTTCTCTAATTTAGGTAATTGGCATATATCATGCCAAAAGTAGGTACTATTTTGTTTTAACAGAACATTAATTAGTTATATTATTCGAAGTGTGTAAATCGTGCGAAGCTACGTTACGTTTATTAAACGCGTCTGTGCTAGTAGGCCCACAGGCTGATGCGCGCTCAAATACTTTACAATTAAATTAATAAAATTGATTTATTCACAAAAGCAACCTATTATTTTTCAGATTTCTCATCTTTACCTAATACTTGAGAGCTCATAACTACTTTAGGCAACCGTATTTTTTTTTTGTTGCGCGGAGGAAATCCTCATGGACTTCCTCCATCGTGGGGGGGACAGAGGGCTATGCCGGACTCTTACCGGCTAAAACCACCGCGGTGTTCCACCTCTACCTATGGCCGGGGGTGCGGGATTCGCATAAGCATTCACCGATAAAAACACTATACTTAATACTTCCCTTTATTTTTTTTTTTTGTATGGGAAATCATCTAATGACTCCTCCCGCTCTGGGTGGAGCGGAAGGGAGTGTCAGACTCTTACTGACTAAAACCCACCCGTGTTCCTTCCTTAACCCTTTATGTTCCGGGGCAGCGGTAACCCTTTCGGACGATCCCGCTACCCCGGCAGGCTTCGGCCCTGGTGGGCCCCTTCCTTAATGCTGACATCTCTTTGAGGCGCGCGTGGAACACATACGCGCCGTCCGGCACGGGCCTGGTCCTGATCGGACGGAGAGCTACATGCTTAATACTTCCCTTAAATCACAACTCACACGCGTCACCATCTCGCTTTCGCTTAGCTGTAAATAAGATAACTTAGTATTCAGTCCACGTTCACGCCTTCTACGGACGTTTACCTAAAGTTCGGGTGTTTGTAAGAAAATTCGGGTGCTTTATCTATTTACACAATTCGTTATTGCTTGTGTCACTTAATGTCAAACTAGAAACTTTGTCGAATCAACCGTATTTATAAATGATGGTATGTAGTTCATTTATACATGCTCGCAGAAGCTCACGAACACAGACTTCATCATCACGTGAATGTCGAGGCGATCCAACTCCTTGACAACACGGATCTAGTGCGGAGACAAAAAAGGGTAAAACCTTTTGAGTTAGTTTAGTGCAGTGTGAGTAAACTTTAAACTACATTGCAAGTGCTGACTATTTTACAAAACTCGTGAATCAAGTGTCTTTCCCTTAACATAGTTAATAAGAAAGACGTTTTCTTAATATTATAGTTACTTTGCAGTTTAAGTTATATTTAAATTAGTTATTAGCTAATAGGCTAGATTGTAATGTGAACAAAGTACCACCGACTGTGATACTTTATAATTAAAAAAATTATATATATATATGATTTCAATTTATACCCGAAGATGTCAACTACTATTTATTATTTCTGATAAAACCTAAGAATACTTTACAAAGAAAACTCATCGGTATAGGTACAATGTAGGGAGAGTTCGGAGCAACTATAACCCTTGACAAGCAATTATTTACATCGATGAGTAACATCCAAAAGCATTAGCATTCCCTTAGACATGGAAATAACTAAGACTATGTGTGGCCGGTCTAGGATACACCTAAGTCGTGTTAGCCGCTTCATATCACCATAAATGAATATAGTTACTAGAAATTACAAAGCCAAAAGTAAGTGTAGTACCAAAATAACAGACGTTACCCAGAAAGCCACTAAACTTAAGTGGGACTGGGCCGGACATGTCTGCCACATGTCAGATGACAATTGGGCTAAGAAAACCACCGATTGGGTCCCACTAAACGCACGACGCCATCGCGGTAGGCCAAGATGAAGATGGCTGGACGAGCTTGACTCTTACCGTAGGGACTGCGGCACTCGCAAAAGACAGAATTGTGTGGAAAAGGGAGAGAGGCCTTTGCCCAGCTGTGGGACAATACAGGCTAGTTAGATTAGATTAGACTAGAAATGAATTAAACGGGCATCAACCTAAAATGCATAATTTGATAACTAACACAACGCGAATTATATAAAAATAAATAATAGCTTTTTGAAAGCAATAATAACTCGTTTATTGAAGTTAATATTCGTCTTTAATAATAATCTACAAAACTTGGGGCTTGTGGCTAAGTAGAAACAGCCGTACGGGTCGATCTTGCCGCGGTTACTCCGTGGAAGGGTGAGCGTCTTTACATACCAAGTTCCCTGTATGTCTTGAAAAGCACGTTAAGCCCGGGCCTTCATTCATGGATCTTAAACAGTCGACAATATTATACTAAACATTGACCCAAAGCTTTAAATGGCAAAGTCTTATCCGTATTCAGCAGGTGGCTGATTAATGATAAAACAATATTCTACTTCGGGATATCCAATTATCGTAACAACAGATTCAGGATAAAAGTCCCTTAACTAAATATAAATATTTTTATATTGCGTAAGGCCGCGTTCACAAAACGTTGATCAGTACAATATTTTACGGCAAAAAGTTTGGGATCACACGTCAACATCCCATTGTTCATACGGTTGATAAAAACCAGTGCAGTATGAAAGTGCAATGTGTTCAGGAAATAATCCGGTAAAAAAAATATCTCGGATTAACGCCGTATGGACGCGGCCTAAGTCAGCTTAGGACGATACATTTTGGGACTAAGATGTCCTTTCTTATTAATAGGAAAAAAATTTACGCAATAATGTACGTGCACAAAATATAAGGCTCAGAAAACTTGTTGACGCTAAATTATGTGTCCCTAGGAGCTTAGGAAAAATGAATGAAGTAAGCTTGTTCTTAGCTATTGTTTTGTATCACGGAACGACTGATATTAATTTACAAATGTAATCAAATCAGCATGAACTGAAACACGTTTCAGACTCGATCAGTTACCCCGTATAATGACGTTAACCTTTCATTTCCTGTGCAACCCTTGTAACACGCCCTCGTACACAGTGTAATTACTGAAGCAGAAACTGGAGACTATTTGGCTAAACTGTTTGGAGTCTCGTCTGTAGAATCTCAATTATTACTTGTTTGATAAACAAACAATATTGTCAGCTTTTATATAATTATATAATACTCGAGGGGTTTGGTACTGATAGCCGAAATACAGGCTCTGCCTAGTTCGGCTACAGATGAATACACCACTTAATCTGACCTAAACTTGTAATCTATGTCTAATAGTTTCTTTAAATAAACATTATTTTTATTTCTTATGTCTCTTAGATATCTCGGGACCCTGGCCTGGGCCGGGCCTGGGGACCAGGGCCTTTGGAAGGCGTACCAGGCGCCGAAGCCAACTCGCAGAGGCCTCTTAGACAATTTTAAATGATAAGGAGGCACCGATCATTATTTAATAGTCATAGTTTCGAAGCAGTGTTTTATATTTAGGCTGACAACACAGTGTTAATATTCACAACCCCCATAGGCATATACACTTTACCATATCCTGGGCTAAGAGCATCCATGTATCCGACGCTTTTAAAAATGTCAGTGACCCGTCGCGACTGTAGATATCCTCCGTCCATTTCAAGAATCACAAATGATTGCACTTACCCCCGAAGCCCCGAATACTCAAACGTCACTTTTGTGTAAGACATTCTTAAAAGCATTTCTGTCACTGGAAGACACTTTAAAATGACTGAGGCAGCTGCAAGACGGTGATTTAAAGGTCACATCAAAAGTGTCTAGGGATCAAGCATTTTTATGCGGATTTCTTGAGATTGAGATGTGGCTTTGTAATAAATTTATGATTTTATAAATTTATATGGATCCTTTTTGGTGCATTTCATAATTTGAATCAGGAACTGTGAATCAAATTCGAGTAAAAGATGAAAATCAGCTGTCAATATTTTCCCTATAAAAACATACAACGCATTGAAGACATTATTAGTGCTACTGTTTCCCTACTACTGATTACAACCAACGTTATTATGGAGCGGCGACGTCATTTAAGCAGGGAAGAAATGCTCAGAGCCGTGGGAATGATAGAAGCTGGTTCCCGGCAACGTACTGTGGCTTTAGCTCTGAATACAAGTCAGAGTGTTATCAGTCGACTTTGGACACGTTACCGAAGCACTGGTACCGTGGCTGAGCGCCATGGAGGACGGTATCGCTGCACCACACGGAGACAAGACCGATACATTCAAATCTTAACTCGAAGAGCTCCAACAATAACCGCCATGATGTTAGCCGTGAGGCTTCATCACTCTTCAGGGAACTTAATTAGCGACCAAACAGTCAGAAACCGCTTGCATGAAGTGAACCTTCATTCCCGAAGACCGCTACGGGTACCACCTATAGCAATGCACAATCGTAGGATTCGATATCAATGGGCTCTTGAACACAGAAATTGGGCAGAAGAACAATGGCGTTTCGTGTGCTTTTCTGATGAGTCTCGTTTTGGTATGAGACCGGATACAAGACGTATACGACACTGGAGAACCCCTGGACGCCAACAGCGATTAAAATCCTGCCAGGAAGTCCATCCTTATAGTGGTGGAACCATCATGGTATGGGCGGGTATTTGGATCAGAGGCAACCTCAACGCTCAAATTTATGCTGAGACGATTGTATCAGACGTCATCGTTCCTCTACAAGTGCAAATCGGTCCCTTATTTCAGTTAATGCATGATAATGCACGACCGCACACCGCAAGAGTTGTAAGACAGACTCTCGCCGCAGCTAACATCAATGTCCTGCCCTGGCCTGCTCAGTCGCCAGACTTGAACCCGATTGAGCATGCATGGGATATGCTACAGAGAAGAGCTCTGCCGAATATGGAGGGTATCCAGTCGCAAGAAGACCTTTTTTTGTTGTTGCAACGAACATGGGCTGCCATTCCACAGCGTGATTTGGATGAACTCATTTTGAGTATGCCAAACCGATGTTCTTGTGTTGTTAGTGTTCGCGGTAGAAACACGGATTATTAATTGTTTAAGTTACCCAATAAAATTTTAAAGAAAACTGTTATTTCAGTCTTTTTTTCGAACTTTTGTGTTAGTGGTTCAAATGTCAAAAATCCCTTTATTAGGAAAATGGCAAATTTCTTTATTAATGCAAAGGTGACTTGGTTTATCGTTACTGTGACAAACGAAAACACTTTATTTGATGAATCCTTAAAGAAAATTTTAATTAATATCAATCAGGAGAAAAGTTATTGCAAAAATATATGTTGATCCCTAGACACTTTTGATGTGTGTACATTGCAACATCTTTTTTTTTAATTATGAATATGGGCAAAAAGATCTTAAATAATTTAGCTAAGTCCCCACCGCTGATGATTGGCAAAAAGCAATTAAGGAGTTGGCGAGTATCGAGCAGCGAGTATGTAGTTTAGATAGTTTTGTCTCTGGGCTAGCTAGTGTGCAAGTGCACATGTGGGTATGCGTACGTACAGACGCCAGCACATCAAGCTACTATAATCTGTCAAATTTCTTTAATGAATTTTCAACGTTATTGCTAAATCATAAGATTCAAAGTTGATTGGGAAAATTTGACAGTTTCATGTAGCTTGATGTGCCAGCTGGCGTCTGTACCTAGCAAGTGTGCTGCTCGCTACGCGAGCGTCGCTGAGTATTTTCTTTATTAGCTCTTGGACACACTTGTGGAGAAATAGTTCTCGCCGGCAGTGTGAACAGTCAGACTTTATCTTTTACTGACACGGGATCTGCATTTATTGTACGTACCTTGAATGGGACTTTAGTCTATACCTAGTCGCTTCCTCATTGACAGTGGGACAGATGCCTATACCTATATCTATAGATACTGCCATAAACACGGCTTTGGCACTTTATGGCCCTATTTATTTATTTTTTTGTAGTTAACATGAATTCTCAGATTTTAATACCTTTATTATACAAGTACCAAGGTAGTTTTTACTCATTGAAATTTTAGTACGTAAATACAAAGGGCAAGATCAAATACGGAAATTCTACCAACATAAGTTAAAGACACTCTTGTTTCACATTTCACGACTGTGATTCTGCTTCGCGGCGTAAATCCACTTGACACCGTTAGTTATAACAACCGAAGCAATTAATTCTAAAAATATGTTTCGAGGAAGTAAGGATGCGGAAGGGTTAAGTACTGAAGGCCCGCATGGACCCACGAAGTAAACATAACGTTAATTCTGACGATGTTTGGCTTGGAAATACTCATTTCGCACATAGCATTTATTTAATTTGAAGACTTTATTCATATCTCATATGAGCAGTGGTGGCCAAATGGTAACGGCGTTCAGGCTTGGTCCCATAGTAAAAGTTGTTCAAAATGATGAGTACAATCTCCCATTTTGATTTGTCCCATGTTTTCAATGTCAACCTGTATATAGACTAATAGTTAACAGATTAATTCTGAATCGTTTTTGTAACAGCTACTGTTAGGGAAATCAATAAAATATTACTTATAATCCTTCTTCATTTCTACAGTAGTTAGTACTGCTGGATTAAGGCTTGTGCTCTGGTTCTGTAGGTACAAGCGGAATAAACGTAAATTTAATTTACTAATAAGCATAATGGTGAGGGCAACTTTCCTAATGGCTTTATAAAAAACGAGCGTATCATTTAGTAATTAATTTAAATAAAAGCGGCTTGTATTCATTTTACTCTTCTAAGCTTTTTTATCTAAAAATAAACAACCAACAGATAATGTAATGTGAACCATGCAGCTCGTTTATTTAAATATAATTTTAAATCTTCTTACTAGTATATTATAAAAATATCGTGTTGTTATCAAACTCCTTCGAAACGGCTTGAATGATTTTTATGAAATTTTTTGTGTATATTTGGTAGATCTGCGAATAAGTTGTTGGCAATTTTTTATACCCAAAGGTGATAAGGGTGGCCCTCTCCAGATTTTTTTTGGAATCGAAACTTGCGCGGGTGAAACCGCGGGGGGCAGCTAGTAATAATATAATTTTCTGTATATTAAAAAAAAAACGAAATTCAAATCGACAAAAAAGAGTCGGTTCGCTTTTTAATTGTATACGGTTAGGTTGGGAGTTTACAGAATAACACTAGAAATAAAAAAAGTAATTGGAATAACTTTCCGAAGACTCTTACTGACAACAGACCTCTATCGAACTTTACCACACCAAAAGCAAATAATTTGAATCGAAAGGTCTTTTCGGATTGTTTGATTAATGGAAACTTTTTGCGGGAAAAGAGAGATGAAAGACTTAAATTACTTTAGAATACCAAGTAACGTCGGTTACGACTTTAATTCTGAAACCAAAGGGGTTTATACGTTGACGAGATTTTAGCTGTTACTAATTATTATAACCTCAAGGTTGTCTGAATAAAACTTTAGGAATAACATAAAGTTTATTATTTTAATTTATCATCTAGAGAGATAAAAAAAATGTAGCAAATAAAGCTTCTAGAGAGATTTCAAATAATTTTGTTGGAAATACTTCAGAATCAGTTTAATCCAGTGAAATAGTTTCCATTCCATTTCATTGCTTTATAAGCGTTTATTCTTTCACGCAGAAATAATGATAAAAATGCGTGTACTGTCACGTGCAATGATAAGTATACACCTTCCGTAATATCAGGAGTAATTTCTTTCTAATGGGATTAGAATGTGTCTCAAAACATTCATATTTTTTTACCCAACGTGCCTTACATACAATAATTTATGTAGATATGATTCGAGTCGTAATTCAAGGATACTTTTATCTTCATTTCTGTAATATCTTCTTATCTTTATGCTCATATTTTTCTCCATTCCCATGTTAGGCGAGATCGAATTATGGAGTAAATTAGACTTTATATAAATGCTCTTACGGAGGTGGCTATGATTTACTACATAGGTACCTACTTACTTACCTGATACGCACTTGATAAAGTACGCTACATCGATTTATTAAAACGTGTAAATTGCGGGTAGAATTGTCTCTCGTGCATACATTGCGCGTTGCCGTGTCATTTGTTTTCGCTGTCACCATCTTGAATTTATGCGGAATTTTGAGAGAGACACTGTCGTGCCTGACTTTAAGCTCTAGCGGTGTTTTGGAAAGTTTTAATTGAATAACCCAATTTCGACTACCGTCTCCCGATTTTTAAATCTTCTAATTGGTTTGACCCCTTTTGTAATTCAATCGAATTTCGTCAGTTTTTATTATTCATTGAAATGCGCTGTTGTTTTAAAAAGTTTTAGAAATTCAATTCAATGTCAAAGCAGAAAACAATCATGAATACATAAATAACTGTTGCCTATACGTATTTTAAATAAGCGAATGGGAAGGACTGTTTATGTATAAACATTGTTGGAAAAGGCTAGGCAGATGATTTGTGGTTTATGAATTAATGTATTTACATATTAAGCAAAATAACCCACTTTATATATTTTATTAAATGGGTTATTCTCATTACAATTAGCGATATACAACTAACTTTACTTACGATACCTTGAAGGTACTTTGATCTAGTTTCCCTATTGGTTTTCATCAAAACTTGTCAACCAAGGCAAGCCTTAACCAAACACCCGTAAAGTTCCGGTCCACCAATTCAGGCTAAGTAATTGGTTGTCCCTTATAGCCTTATTTATATTATGTCCCCACCATAGATATAATAAGAAAGGCTGAGGCCTTCCTTCTAATACCGAGCAGCGACCCTCTAGATTATCCTCAATATATTATATCGTGATCGGTGAGAGGATTTCATCCAAAAACTTATTAATGCAGAACATGTTTTGCCACGTTCTCACGGCCTGTTGGCCAGGCCTGGCGGATCTGGCCTGTGAAAAAGCGGACTGTAGAAACGCGGGATAATAATGCGTTTGTCGTCGGGCGGCTGATTCTATTACACTTTACTAGCCGCCCCTGCTTCGCACGGTTTTACGACTTAACAAAACATTGGAATTCTTTATTATAATATGTAAGTTGAATATAAATGTAATATCTTTATTTAAAATTCTCTAAATAATGTTGAAAACTGCAGTAAAATCGCTTGCGGAGTTTATGAGAACAATGCAGTCACACAGACATGCAACTTTGATTTTTAATACCTAAACCTATAGTTTTAACTCCTAGATACTTCAATATTTGCCATTTAAAACATATTTAATAGGCATGTCACACAATGTTGCAAAAGTCTATTATTTAAAGGACATGATTATCAACATGTAAACAACTGAGATAAGTTTCTTCATTTGGATCCTGCTGTGAAATGTCTTCAGACTTCGCCTTTCTAAGACCGCAAATTACTGTCACTACGAATGATACTTGGATTTCATGAATAATAAAACCTGGAGACAGACTTTGTAGGGAGAGGGTTTAAAAAAGAATGTTTAAATAAATTAAAATCCAGAAGAAAAGCTTTTTAATAAACTTGAATAAGTCTACTAATCTCAGATCACAACATCGAATGGCATTAAGGTGTTTATACATCTATAAACGAATACCAAATTGGTAGGTTTATCAGAAAGTGGCAATTTGAGCAATCTGTGCCTTTTAGAATATAGATGTGTAGCCACCCTTACATTATAAAACACTACTTTACATCTGGTAATTTATGGTAAAAATATGTATTTACAAAAATTATACGCTGTAAACAAATTTATTTACACTTAGAAATCGGTATAATTAAAACGATTGCTCATTCTTTGTCTTTCGATGCACACAACACATGTTATTTATTTGCTGGAGTCCATATGTACTGTCTCTTTGGGTATGGTAACGACCCGATTGTTCATAGTTTTACGCAATGGTTACAAACTGACCTTATGTCCGTTGGAGTATTTTGCTGAAGACCTCATTGATCGGTTATTCATTGTCAGTCGAATTGATGAAGTTTTATTGTCGCCGCGACGGCAAAGCGACGCGTGGTGACCTCCAGATTCCCTGTAAAGAGATTGAATGTTAAAATGGTTGCATAATTTAGGGCGAAAACTGACTGAAATCGGGGGTGAATTTATAAATCATATTTTGCCATTAAGCAGTAATTTTTCCAAGGATTTCTTTTTTTTAGATGTACAATTTCGAATCTTTTGCTGTCTCGAAGTAAGGTTTAGTTACTCCAAATTTTTCCAGAAATGCAGATAAAAAATCGAAACAATAGCTAAGGTTAAATAAACAAGTTGTTAAAAAGAAAAATATTTAAATACGTCTACTAAGGTTTTAAAACAAACGCTTATATTTTTTAATTAAATTGAAAAACAACTAATGTTGTTTCAATTAGCAGGCCAGAACCATTTACCAGAGCCCGCCTGAAAAATACACAACTTTTAAATTCAAACCCTTTTGAAATAATATTTAACTTAGATTTAACTCAGAAATCTCGCTGTTTTGCCATGTCTCCAAATCAGTACACTGCACTCGTGCAAAGCAGACGTTGGTCGCTATAATATCTACACACATATTATGTGTATCAAACAAAAATGGACTCAAATTAACAATACGTATATTATACATATTGTTAATTTAAGTAGATTTTTGTGTATATCTGTACGACCGCGTCGTTCATCTAAACTACAACGGATTTTTATACGGTTTTAACATAATTTACAGAATTTATTCCGGATGGTTTATATGTATTAAACATTACTATTTACTTAAATATAATACACAAAAAAAACTACATGTTTCGTCAAGTCATAAAAACCGTGTAAAGCATGGGCGGTAGGCGCTACTTAAACTACGCAAGCGTGGATTATAGGATAAGGAAAAGGAAAGCCATATTCATACATGACGAGGTTATGTTTACCTCGAGGCGATTCTCACCCTTAAGAGCCAGTATTTACTACCGCGTAATGCTTTCATATCGTGTAAGACAAAATATTGTAGCGGTATCTACAACGCCACATGCGAACAACGCGTCATACTGACGTCACGCAAATCCTGCATCTCGCAAGCAGAGTTTACCGCGTAACTAGCATAGATACAACGGCCCGACATGAATCATCGGGCAGTTGCCCGTCAGACACAACACCCGTCTGGTCGGAGGATCCTCCCTTTTCTATAGAGTATGAGTGAACTTTACACCATGTTCCTCATACCTCTATAATATCACCCCAATTGCGTAAAACTCTATCCATCACAATCCCAATGATTTTGAAGAATATTCGTAATCTATTGCTTCATAAATGTTGGAAAAAATGGTAAATAATGCAATGAATATTGTTGAATTGTCAAAATGCTCTGGGATTGTGTGTTACGAAATTGGGTTCCTGGAAAAATTCAGGGCTGATTAACTTTGTATTAAAAAAGTTGTTTTGTATTTCAAGCATGAGGTAGGTACTAAATCATTTTCTAATTGTTCTCGAACCGTTTTAACTATGTTGAGCTACAGCTGCTTTCAATGGCGTTTTCATTCCGTTAATCAATCACTTGTGGACAACAGAAGAAAGAAAGAAAATTGTAACAAAAGGTAACTCAAACAAAACTTTTTTATTCAGACGAACCTTAAACAAATTTCTGACAGTTACTTTTAATTTGCTTCCATAAAAATTACTAAGTAAGTCTTCAAAGAAATTTCGAACACTTGCCAAATTGTCAAAGCAATCGGTTCATTAACTTCAATAAAAGTAGAAGCAATGTCTCATATCATAATCATAATCAGCCTATAATGTTCCCACTGCTGGGACACAGGCCTCCTCTCTGTGAGAGGGAGTAGGCCGTAATCCATCACGCTGGCCCAGTGCGGGTTGATAGATGTCACATGTCTTCGAATTTTTGGTTCTAAGACATGCCGGTTTCCTCACGATGTTTTCCTTCACCGTTTTGAGAACAGTGGTGATGAAATAATTTACACAAAGTAAAGCGCCTGTCTGGTTTCGAACCTACGACCGCGCTCGCAAGTCGCGGCCGATACCACTGGGTCACCACTGCTCTCCAATCTCAATCTCAATCAATGTCTAATAATATAGAATTAGATCACTCATTAAACAAATAACCAGCATAAAATCCTTACACAAGCACCTAGGATTTTTAAGCTACAAGCACACTGCATAGTATGCATAATGTGCAGTGTGCATGTAGCTTAAAAAGCTGATAATCTTAATGTCTTAGTGTGTCATTTTGATAAACAATAAATTTCCCGGACCGTACAAATGTTTCACAAACTGAAAGCCAGTATATGTTATTAAAAGCTTCCTCCCAAAAATGTGGTAAAGAGTGACTTTGACAAAATACGTCCATCGTTTAGATGCTTACCATTCATAATACACTTTGTTGATAGGGAAGCGGATTTGTGCTGCCTCGCTTTAATTCCGAGGATTTAACTAGTGTGGTAAATAATCATATTCTTGGAGTTTCACTTTCAGAATAGAATATATTCTACAGCTGTAGTTTGCTAAAGGGAATTGAAGATTTTATAAGGAGCCTGGCATACCTAAGGTCGCGCCATTCTTTTTTTTTTTTCAAAATTGAGGCCACGCATGTAACCTTCCGTTGCTGTCAGCGTCACACCCCATTGGTGGTTGTTTAAGGATTTGAGTCTTTTTCACGCTAATTACTAGTCCACATCTACAGCAGGCGGCTTGAAGATCACTTATATAGTCTTCGAGCGTTTGATATGGTCAGCCAACAAGCACACGTCATCGGCATATAGTGTGTCGAGTATGGGAACCCTTGAAGTCTTAGTCTTCGCTCTGAAGCATGAGATGTCGAAGACACTTTTACCAGTGAGGAGTACGGCTGCAAGAATTCTTGTACAAAAGAATGCAAAAGTACGAACTAGTTTAATTTTTTCTTTGTTTTCCCAGACAAATTATTAAGTTTGTTGCATTTTTTGTGAAGGTTTGTCGCGATAATTAATGCAAATTGGAGTTTGATGGTTAATTACCTGTCAACGCCTTTCAAGTAGAATATGCAGGTCATATTTTTCTAAACATAGTTTCTTTGGTACAAGGTATTATTCTAGTTTACTACCATATTTTTTGGCAGTGAGAGATCTATTTTTAGTCATTTGAGAAGCAAAACCAAAATAAGAGTTACCAAATGTTATTGGTTTTATTCACTGATTTCTAATAAACAAATTCAGTCAGGTCAGTGGTTTTATTTCAAATGTACATAGCCACTAAATTCCCATTGGCATACACACTGTTAATATTTTTTGTGACATTGCCTATACTACATAATAGCATTCACATTAAAAAACAACCTCCAGCAATGGAAGGTATAATACGGCTATACGAAAATAATTGATGAATCAATATTATTATTCTGAGTATATGACTAGATTGTTGTCTTAAAATAACTAGGTATGCCTAGGTACGTCGATACTTAATCGTGTCGTTATCGTAGAATGACTCAAATATATATTATAGGTTCCCTTTATGGTCAGTCGACCATTAAAAAACCGATGACGGGATAACCGTCTCCGATGCAATAATTTGACAAACGGAATAGTGTTATGAACGTTTCGTTGAACTCTGTTACGATGTGAGGTTGTGACTTTTTATATTCTTTTATTTTTTAATCTGACGAATATTATAGGATTATAATACTGCTAATAACATATTGGAAGGGACTTCCCTTGTATTTCGTACCGCGGTGCAATTTTTGGCCAAAAAATTACCTCCTTTGGTTATTTCTAGCTCGGGGTAATTATTATTCTAGTTTGTAACCATGTGTTTTGCCTGTGAGGTATATTTTAGGTCTTTTGAGAGGCAACTCAAAATCTTGACAGCTTGCTGAAGATATAAGGTAACTTGTAAAAAACTTTATTTTGTTTGTTATGTAACCTTAGTTACACTCAAGTGCGGTGGGTAAAAACCATTTTGGAAGGTTTAGTTTATCCCAATTTGAAGACTTTATCTAAGTACTTTTAGTTCACATCTTTTATTTTATCAGAAGAAACTCGTAGCGGTATGGTTAGGTTCAATGGATCGGTGACATAGGTACAGTTCATTTGTCTGGAAGGGACAAGGTCTACCTTTAAGTATTATGTCATCAGTAGTTTTCTGTTTTTTTTTTTTTTATAATTTTGTAAACGTAAGGTAGTATACGTTTCTTAATACCACCTTAATACATACTAAAGAGGTTGATGATGATTTCGTTACTTCATCCAGACTTCATATAGCATTCTCATATATCTTTTATATTTATTATCTGCATAAAATTGAAATTACTCGACCTTTCACGAGCGTGTACTTCTAATAAAAGTGCTTCCGATGTGTTTTCATACAAGCCGGCAACAAATTGTGGAATTTGTATGACAGCATCATCTTCATGCATTGCTCTTGACGTCAAAAATGCTGAATATTTGTGATAAAGTATGTACCAAGGTAGACCAGAATATTAAGAGAGACAGGTTAAAAATCTGGTGAATTGAGAATTTGGTAAACTGCTCATGAGTTAGTAAATGTGGTACCACGACAACTATAGTCCGCGCGGAACTAGTTGGCCGCTGAGGTGGGGACAGGGGTGAGGAGGCGCGGCCAACTACACTTGCGTGCAAAAAAATTGGCCCACCCCATGCTCTCCATTTGAGACACGATATCACAAAAATCGTAATGAATATAATTTATTATTTTATACTATGTGAAGGTAGGTAAGGTACAGTTTATTTGAACATACACTATATTTTGTTCAAAGCAATATTCTTGACAAGATCGACTCGATTCTTCAGATGTCCCCATTACTCACTTTTGCTCGGAAAAAGTGTGTGACTTTTTTTGTCAATGAACTTAACAAACTTAAAAATTTGTGTATTTCTGTTTGTTTAATCAAAATTGAACTTGATTTTTTTAACGGGCTTCAAAAAAAATGGAGCTTCTTTATTCAACCCCATATTTATAAGTTCGAGATTTTCTCAAAAACTAATGAATCTGTTTTGATAATTCTTTCACTAATGTAATCTACATACTTTCAGAAAGGTTTTAACATACAATATATTAGGTTATTGTTAGTAAAACTTCTTGAATTATATTGTTTCAAATCGAAGAGCATGGGGTGGGTCAGTTTTATTGCACGCAAGTGTAGTTCAGCGCGGACTATAGTTATTTGTTCGAAGTTCTGTTTGAGGAAAATGTTAAACAGTAAAGGTATATGTACATGTATTAATTACCCTACGTTACTTTCCCGGACAGAATTGCCGATTGTGACTTCCAATACAAATACGTCTTTAATCGCTCGTGTACAAGCACCATAAACAGCTAAGTAGAATTCATATAATTTCATATTGATGTTCTTTGTCTTTTACCACGTAATCTTGTTTAATGTAGTCTCTAGAATAATATTAATCCCTCCTTTTGTCTTTGCATAATGGAACCAACCGACCCTTTGTGTCTGTGTTTGGTTTGACCTCGTTTTGAAGATTTATCATAAGAACTGCTGCATTGAATTGTAGATCTTAACGGATAGCTGTACCAGACTGTAAACGTTTTCGTACGTCAGTTTATAAAGAAAAAATATACATATGAAGATTTACATTCTATCAAAATGTTGACAAATCAATCATAATTACAGCTAAAAAACTCTTCCCAAAAAATATAACGGTCAGGGAAGGCGGTCTAAAATCCAATAAATGTCACTTTTTGTGGATCCCTAGCCCATTAACAAGCGTTGTGGTTGCTCATACCTAGCAGAAAAGCTTAAAAACGTGATTCAATAAATCACATCATGAAAGTTCAAAACTGGGCATTAGTGACTACGCAATTTTATCTAAAGCTGTGTTACGGTCAACACAATCCACGTGTATCCTAGACCGGCCACACATAGTCTTAGTTATTTCCATGTATAAGGTACATCGATGTAAATAATTGCTTCACAAGGCTTATAGTTGCTCCGAACTATACCTACAATGTACCTAAATATGAGTTTTCTCTGTAAAGTATTCTTCATAATCAGCGTATAATGTTCCCACTGCTGGGACACAGGCCTCCTCTCTGTGAGAGGGATAGAGTATTCTTAAGTTGAACCAAAAATAATAAATAGCTATTGACACGTTTTGGTATAAATTGCAGGAATAATTAATGAACAAATTTGCGTAACATCATTTGTGACGTCATAAACACGGTTGATTCGACAAAGTTTCTGCTCGGCATTTAGTGACCAACGCAATAACAAATTATGTAAGTATATAAAGCAGGATGTTTTTCAACACACTCGAACTTCAGGTAAATGTCGGTAGGAGGCGAAAGCGTGCACTGAATACCAATTCACTGCTAAGCGGACGAGAGATGATGACGTGTGTGAGTTGTCGTGTAAGGGAAGCATTAAGCGTAGTGTTTTTATAGGTTCCAAGTTGTTACCGAGCTCTCTGGTATTAGGCAAAGGTCGGCACAACTGGAAAAAGTATTTGTGTTCTTTGTAGGGCAATAATAATAATAATAATATAATAATATTCCACAACTATCACACAACGCCATCTAGTCCCAAGCTAAGCAGAGCTTGTGTTATGGGTACTAGACAACTGATAAACATACTTATATATTTCTAAATACATACATATTATAGATAAATTACAACCAGACACAGAACAAATGATCGTGCTCATCACACAAACATTTGTCCTGGGTGGGAATCGAACCCACGACCTCCGGCATAGCAGTCAGGGTCACTAACCACTAGACCATCAGGCCTGTCAAAATGAAAATCATACGGAGGCCAATAAATCCTTGTAAAGTAAGTAATTGAGCGCGCGTTAGACTGTGGGCCTAGTAGCACGGACGCGTTTAGTAAACACTAGCTGCTGCCCGCGACGTCGTCTGCGTGAAGGCTCTACAGCACCAAAAATACCTAAGATGCCAGTGTCGCTATAGCATTATAAGTAAACAACTTTTAAAATAGCATTAAAATATAAGTTTTTTTTGCAAGCGAAGCAAGTGAAGAGAGTTATATTGGAATCCTGCTGAGTTCAGTCATAAGATGTGACTGAAGGAAATAGAGAAAAAGATGCAGGAATACATCCCAGGACACAAAACAGTAAAAATACGTACAAAGGTATCATAACTTACAACACTTCCCTATAAACTACGTTGGTAGTTATGCTGCCAGGAGCCAAAATGTAAAGAGAGTCAGGGCTGGTGACGCGGGAGCAAGCGACGTACAGTTGCCCGTGTGAGAAGCAACTCGTCCTGAGGTCGACACCCGCTGCCCTCAGTGTCTGCCCCTGTGACTTATTGATGGTCATCGCGAAGCAAACACTCACGGGGAACTGTACGCGCTTGAACTGGAACGGGAAGTTATGAGGTATGAGGGGAATGCGTGGTAAAAATACTGCCTCGCCGACGCCACAACCCGTAAGAATTTCCGCCTCAATGGTGTGTCTGTGGAGCGAGATGACTTTAAGGCGGGTCCCGTTACACAACTTCGGAGGAGATAGGTTCCGAAGAAGCATAATCGGGTCACCGACCTTCAGCTTGATGGTATGCGCTGGAAGTCCACTTGCTGACAGGGAGTTCAGAAATCCCACTGGATAATATGTGGCGTCATCTTGCTCGACAACAGTGTTTATCGAGGTGTAGTCTACTTCATTCCCCTCAATTTCCGAGAGAATGCATTCGTTAATTGCTGCAGCCTGATCATTTTTGGGCGTCAAAATGGCCCGCTCACACACCCAAGAATTTTGCTGGTGCGGTATACGACTGATGTCCCCGTACACACAGCGAATGAGTTCTTCTATGCTGGATACCACTCGAGTGCCTTCGCCAAGACTTAGAAGGACATCGGAGAATTCTTGAGCACGTGCATTGCCGCCGAGCCGAGCTCTCATATTAATGATCAAGCGCAGCGTACGAACTCGTGACCACAACGAAGATCATTTCAACGAAGCATTCACCTCGTCAGCCCTCGATCCTCGCGTCACCACGGGAAGCGTTTGCCGGAAATCGCCACTGAACAGAACTGTGACACCACCCATCAAATGTTCGTTCCTGCGGATGTCCTGCAGGGTTCTGTCCACGGCCTCAACTGCCTTCCTATTGGCCATCATACACTCATCCCATACGATCAGAGAGCAATCCTTGAGCACGTGTCTCTTATCGCTGTTACGTGACACATCACAAACAGGCGTTTCGGCACTCTCTAAATCGATGGGAATTTTAAACATGGCATGTGTTGTCTTGCCACCCGGAAGCAGTGTGGCAGCGATTCCCGACGACGCTACAGCAATAGCAATTTTGCCTTGCCTCCTGACCTCTGCAAGTATGCTAGTGGTAACAAATGTTTTTCCTGTTCCACCAGGAGAATCCAAGAAAAACATTTTACCCTGGTTTTGCCCAACGCTTTCAAGGACGGTGTCATAAATTTGTTTTTGCTCTGAAGAGAACAAAGCGACATGGTCATTTCGTATGGTGGTCATTTCGCCCGGATCGTAATTTGTCTCTGCGTTATACTCCCGATTTCCACGGTCTTGATGCGGTGATGATTGGGGAGCTGGTAACCCATATTCGATCAGTGGATTGCCGCCGATAGAAATGACCACATCTTGAAGTGAACTGAGACAGGTGTTCAGAACGCGTTCATCAGTTACTTCGACTTCGTCTCCAGTAGCACGCCTCAAAGCTCGTAGAAAATCTTCAGACAGATGATGGCGATACTTCTCCCACAAAGCTACCGGGTTCGCGACTCCACAAAACACCAAAATGACGGCATGCGGCTGGGACTGTCACTGACGCTCGCCTCTGCGAGGGTTTCATCCCAATTTTGGTCACCGTCAAGAAGGTGACGTGCTACGCAGGCTGCGCGGTAAGTGGGATACTCCACGCCATCAAATGTCCGAAAGGCGAAAGACGTTGGGCCTCGGACAGTGTGAAGTAACAACCGCAGAAAATAGCACTCGCCATTATTCGGATGCACGGTATAAACCCTACCCAATGCGGTGTCCTTGAAAATTCCCGGAAAACCTTCCACAGCACCTCCTCGTCGACGTTGGTTAAATAAACCCCTTTGCTTGTCGTAGGTAGGTGTAATATGAAGGCACCTCGTCATACGTAAGGGATTTGTTTTACATCACATTTTAGTTTATAATTAGGTATACGACATGAAAATATATTAATTACCAAGCAATAATCACACAGATAAATACCGAACAAAAGTATTAACAGTCAATGTTTATTTTGTACTAACAACATGAAATTGATGAAGAAATGATCATCATCAATGAACATAACTTTTTTTTTTTTTTAATTGTCTTCCTCAACTCTGCTCAAGATTTTGAGGGTTTTGTTGGAACTTTAATTTTTCAAAACGAACAACACAACAACACGATACAACTTTTATGAAGAAAATGCACATTACCATCTATGAATTTTAAGAAAAACTAACTACTAACCTCGCCAACATGATCAAATTTAAATTATTAATTTCCAAAAAGTGTTAACATGTAACTTGATTTGATTTTTATGAAATCTAATAGATGGCGCTGCTTCAAATTTTTCTTTATACTACTAACATACATTAAACTATGTTTCTCTGCCCAAGTTACTTAAATGGCGTAGTTTTTATAGAGTAAAGCTAGATATTAGCATGGCTTACTCAAAAACAACATTTAAATATGCATCGTTAGATTACACGCTGTCACAGAATGCGTAAGAAAAATAAAGATTCACAGCTCCTCCCCCGTAGGTGATAGCGTGATAATATGTAGCCTATATGTTGACCCGACCTCTTAGTAATATTCATGCAACATTTGAAGTAAATCCATGCAGTACTTTTTGAGATTAGCCCGGACATACATACAGACAAACAGACAAAAATTCTAAAAACTATATTTTTGGCTTCGATATCGATTGTAGATCACGCCCCAAGTATTCTTTTTAAAAAATATTCAATGTACAGTTTTGACTTTCCTACGATTTTATTATATGTATAGATAACGTGATTTCGAACGATTTTTTAATTGTAAACACTCGTATCGCACAAACCATCTTTATGATGAACCGAGTTGCTGTAGAGTAGACAACTATCCACAGCAATAGGGTTTAAATACTAATTTAACATGAAGAAATCGATCGAATTTACATAACGTTTACTTTGCGCGTTCACGTTAAGCCCACTGTGCTTCTTAAACCTTACCGCAATGACAGGAAAATTATAGGACGCGCTCAAATTTTCAACGATTATGACCTGTTTCATTTCCGTTGGTTAGGTACCTATATCTATAAAAATAAATTAAATTGTTTGTTTTTAATGTCAAAACAACAGCTTTTTACTAAATGCATACGATAATTATGAAAGCATATTACGGTTCTTATAACAAAAAAACTGTCTGATTGTTCCGGCTAATCTCCGAAATGGCTGGGCCGATTTTGATAGGACTTTAGCTGACAGATAGCTGTTGTTTAAGGAGTAAGTAAGGATATATTTTAGAAAAAAAATAGAGCCCCACGCGCAAAAAAAATAAAACTCATGAAATCAATTGTTTCCGACATGCACGTAATAGATTATCCTAATTATAGGTACTCGTATTGTTATATCATTTTACTGTTAAAACTTGATAAAATAGTAATGTTTTTCATAACCTATTAAGGAATAATGTAGCAAAACATAGAAAATATTCCAAACGGATATCCACCTTTTATGTCGTTGATATTTTGGATGACGGTAGATGGAAACGTCAAAGTTGTTCTGTTCACGACTATAAAAGGGGGAGCTCCTACGCGGCGGGCATCATTCTTGTTCGAGACATTGACCAGAACGGAGCTCCGGCCTACAGTCAGTTGATAAATACAGCTCTTGCCTGTTCATATTTCAAATAAGCAAATTGAAAGGACTGTTTATGTATAAACATTGTTGGAATAGGCTTGGCAGATGATGTGGTTTATGAATTAATGGATTCTATTATACCTACACTAAAATATCTAATGTAAGTTATTCTATTTCAATTTTATTAGGGACTGGCTACTGCCCGCGATTTCGTCCGCGTGAAATTTCTTGTTCCCCCGACCCATCCCGTCGCATCGCATCACCTCCCCGCGCTATCACTTCGTTTTCACTTAGCGTTTATTCTTACTATTTTTCTTTTTTCTCGGCTCCTAAAAGTCATAGCGTGATGTTAAATACCATATAGCCTTCCTCAAGGATTAGACTATCAATTACAAAAATATTTTTACAAACCTGACTGGTAGTTCCGGAGATTACCCCTCCTCTTTATAATTTTAATTTTATAATTTTATTAGGGGTATACGAGTACAACTGACTTTACTGACGATAACTTGAACTTACTTTGATCTAGTTTTTCTACTGATTTTTTTTAGAAACTTGTCAACCAAGCGAGCCTTAACCAAATACCCGTAAAGTTCCGATCCACCAATTCGGGCTAATTGGTTGTCCCTAATAGCCTTATTCATATTAGTTCCCCACCATAAATATGATAAGAAAGGCTGAGACCTTTCTTCTAATAGCCAGTAGCGACCCTCTGGATTATCCTCAATATATTATATCGTGATTTGTGAGAGAATTTCTTCCAAAAACATATTTATGCAGAACACGCTTCTCAATAATCCGACTTTTGTTAGTGATACTGAATCGTCTTCATCTGAACGTTTTAGCCGATTACTTACTTCTAGATTATTTGAGCGAATTTGTTTAATTGTTAAGACACTGGCATGTTATCCTTTCACATCATAAGGCGAATTCGTTTTATCTAGACTATAAGATCTAGGTTCTTTCTTCTTTTACGCTTTCACCATCATATTCGTAAATTTATCATGTCATTATGGTAATAAGTATATAATTATGTACCTAAATTAATACACATAGTTTACTTCACTGATGATGTAGCATAATGCCGCGTTCCCACGCGCCAAGTGTTGCCACGTCTGTTGAGGCCTGTCGTGTCGTGCTCATGTCAAGCATTCCCAAGGCGTGTGATCTAACATGTCAAGTGATACGAAGCGCATGGCTGCGTGTGCTGCCGCTGTCGTTTTAATCAGTGGTCAACATTTGATAAACAAAGCAAAAAGAAACGCGCCCGTACAGGCCGTGACAGGCACTCCCGCGCCGGGAAACGCCGTGCCTTTGAACTTCCCAACTTCCGATGGATCTGAGAGCAACGACAGGCCACCGCAGGCCTCATCGGATGCGACGATACCCACGGCTTGTTGACCTGGCTGGCGCGATCTGATTCGGCCTGTGAAAAAGCAGGCTGTGGAACCGTAGCATAATAATGCGTATGTCGTCGCGCTGCTGATTATATTATACTTTACTAGCCGCCCCTGCGTTGCGTGGTTTTTATGACTTGATAAAACATCAGATTTTTTTTATTGTAATATGGAAGTTAAATATTAATGTAATATCTCTATACCTACATCTTCCAGAATAAATTCTCTAAATAATGTTGAAACCCGTATTAAAATGCCATGCGTAGTTTAGGAGAACAATGCGGTCACACAGATAGACACGAAAAGTGACTTTAATTTTTAATACCTAAACCTATAAATTTAACTCCTAGATATTTCAATATTTGCCTTTTAAAACATATTTAGTAGGCATGTCATACAATGTTGCAAAAGTTTATTATTTAAAGGACATGATTATCAACATGTGAACAACTGAGATAAGTTTCTTCATTTAGATCTTGCTGTAAAATGTCTTCAGGCTTCGCCTTTCTAAGACCACAAATTACTGTCACTACGAATGAGACTTGGTTTTTTGAATAATAAAACCTCGAGATAGACTTAGTAGGTAGAGGGCTTTACAAAGAATGATTGAATAAATTAAAATCCAGAACAAAAGTTTCATAATAAACTTTAATAATTCTACTAATCTCAGATCACAACATCGAATGGCATTAAGGTGTTTATACATCTATAAACGAATACCAAATGAGTAGGTTTATTAGAAACTAGCAACGTGAGCAATCTGTACCTTGGAGAATATAGATGTGTAGTCACCCTTATATTATAAAACACTACATCAGCTGGTAATTCATGGTAAAAATATTTACAAAATTTACACGCTATAAACAAGTTTATTTACACTTAGAAATCGGTATAATTAAAACGATTTCTCATTCTTTGTCTTTCGATACAAACGACACATGTTATTTGTCTGTTTGAGTCCATATGCACTGTCTCTTCGGGTATGGTAACGACCCGATTGTTCATAGATGTACGCAATGGTTATAACAAACTGACATTATGTCCATTAGAGTATTTGGCTGAAGACCTCATTGATCGGTTGTTCATTGTCAGTCGAATTGATGAAGTGTTATTGTCGCCGCGACGGAGAAGCGACGCGTGGTGACCTCCAGATTCCCTGTAAAGAGATTGAATGTTAAAATGGTTGCATAATTTTGGGCGAAAACAGACTGAAATCGGGGGTGAATTTATAAATCATACTTTGCCATAAAGCAGTAATTTTTTCAAGGTCGAAGTTATGAATTATCCTTTCCTACTTTGACACTTTTGCTAGATGTTTAAACTCGGAAAATCGGTGTCGTAAAGTTAGGTCATGTTTTGGTGCAACGAATTTCTATGGCTGATTTTTTCTTAGGGTCAGGACACATTGATCGACGGCGTTTGAAGGTTTGTCCATACAAAAAGACAGCAAAGTATGGAAGGACGTACGCATCGTATCGCATGGACGTGGCGGACGCGCTCCGGCGGCGGACTGACACAAAAACGACGCGAACGCCTCCGTAAGTGGTGGATCGGCATAATGCGTACTAGTGTGCTCCTTTTCAATCGGCGTAGAGCGAAAGGCCGTCGATCAATGTGTCCTGACCCTTAGAGACTTAAGCATAAACTTTAGCATTGTCAAAGTTTAGCGCAGACGGGTCTTACATAGTAGCACAATTAGTCTGATTTTCCAGAAACGCTTTCTTCCAGCAAAGGATTGCGTGACGAGGATTAATAAACTTACGGAACGTTCTATTAAAAATAAATCAAGCATTATGTAAAAGCAATCCGTTCCAAATTTATAGGATTCCTTTCCCTAAATAATTGGATGGGTTTGTGAAGGACAGCTAAGATCTAAATAACAGACGTGTTTTCGAACAGACTTAGGTATTCAATAATAGATATTTTATTGAATTGTCAGATATTTTTTATCTGAGGAATAAATATTGCGGGTTGGCTGACAACTTTTGTATAGAAAATATGTCAAACTGTAATTTTATTCTTCAGATATAATTATGTATCAGACGATTGAAAAATCAGCCCTTTTTCAAATCATCTGAACCAGACAAAAATAATAAATTGTGTGTTGCTATTTAAAAGAGAAAACGACCTTATTAGGTAACTTTCAATTATACTGATTGTTTCCTACAATAGTTTTCCAACGAATAAACACAAGACATGTATTTTTTTTTACATTCTTGACATTTTCAATGATGATGAGTGAAACAAACCCAATTTTATTCCATGTTAAGTTTTTCCCCTATGGCAATAACATATAAATAATAATTGTTGTGTGTGTTGTGTTAAACACACACAACAGTGCAGTGGACAACACGGCAGTGGTCGCCCAGTGGTAACGGCCGCGACTTACAAGTTGTAGGTCGTAGGTTCGAACCCAGACAGGGGCATTATTTTGTGTAAATTATTTCATTACCACTGCTATCAAATCAGCTCATAACGTTCCCACTGCTGAGACACAGACCTCCTCTCTGTGAGAGGGAATGGGCTGGCCCAGTGCAGATTGGTAGGTGTCATATGTCTTCGAAGTTTTGGTTCTAGGACATGCTGGTTTCCTCATGATGTTTTCCTTCACCGTTTTGAGAGCATAGTGATGAAATAAATTACACATAGTAAAGCGCCTGTCTAGGTTCGAACCTACGACCTACATACAACTCTCAAGTCTCGGCCGTTACCACTGGGCCACCACTGCTGTGTTGTTGATTATTGCTAATTAAAAGAGAAGTGACCTGACTAGATAATTTTCAATTTTACAGTTATTTTCTTACAGTAGCTCTCCAACGAGTCGAAATAAAACCTGGCATTAAATTGTATAAACATTCTTATTATGTAAGAAGATATTGTAATTTTCAATGATGGAGGAACAATAACAATTTTATTCCTTGTTATGTTTCCCCCTTTGGCAATAAGTTATACCTAACTGCTAATCTATGCACATACGCAGTATAAACAGGAAAATAAGCTGTTAGTAATACTAACATAGTGATACTAACATATGGAGCGACCGCCAATCCGACCTCCACAACCCAGTTACTGGGCAACACGGTACCCCTTGGCAAAACTGGTCGTCAGACTTTCGGGCTTCTGACTACTAACCCGTAACGACTGTCAAAGATCTACGAATGACAGCCGGGACCAACAGCTTTACGTGCTTTCCGTGGCACGGAAGGGTCTCGGTATGTTATGGATGGTCACTGTTATTTTTTAGCAACTAAGTTAGCGTAATACATAATCATTATATGTAATTAATTATATTTGGGTGAGTTAATATTTCAGTCCCTATTTGAATTAGGATCGTGAATTAACACCGTCATGTTCTAGTATGGCTGTGATTAATTTCATTCGTCAATACGTCTAGAACTTGTAAACTCGGAAATAGCTGTTGAATCAAACAAAGGCTCAAGATTAATTCCTAAACTTGATTAATGGAAGAAGTAATTAAAACTACATCATAGTAGGTAAATACCATGCTTATGCAACAGCAATACTAACGCAGAAGAGTATAATAAGTCTTATAAAAGTGTCAGTGCAAAAGAAGATATGAAAATAATCTATCTATCTACCTATGTAAATAAAACAAAGTCAGGTTAGTTACACCATTTATAACTCAAGAACGGCTGGACTAATTTTTATGATCTTTGATTTGTTGGATTTATCTCCTTCCCGAATAGCGGAATAACTATTAAAACATGGAAAAAACTTACGAGGAAAAAACGAAGGTATTTCATATTCTGAGGCGGTACGAAGTTCGCCGGGTCACATAATATATAGTTTAACATAAAAATTATGACAAAAGATAGTTACAAATTATTCATGATAATGATACCTACCTAATAAATTATGGACATTGAACACTTCAAAGGTTTTCCATAGCATACTTCACCAGTTCACTTATAAGTTAAGTTGTTATTCATCATTCTACATGTACAGTAAGGCATCAATTTTGCATAAGCATATTAAAGTTCAAATTGCTGTGATAATACCGGCCGCCTCGCGCCGCAGGCCACATCTGTGTGTGTAAGTCGAACACGCATTGGCTAGCGTGAGCGTCACAGTATAAATATCTTTCTACTGTCCTAGCGTCGAACGAAACAAAACATATCGTCGCTTTTACGCACACGGTACTACGTAATTACACATAACCTTGGTGGGTTCATACTACTGCTCAAATTCACTTCATCATAGCAAGTATAGATAGCTGGTAACGTAACCTAATGGTTTAGCAAACGTGAAAGTCTGGGTTCCAATCTCGAGATGAGACTATTATTTTTCTTTTCAACAATTATCTTTTTCGTTTTTTTTTTTTGTTATTCAATAGAGATAATAAAAGAGAATAACAATGTAATAATTTTTATGTTTTTATTATTATATTGTTATGCTTATGTTATATGGGGTTAAAAATAAAAATGTTTTATGCTTAAGTGATTTCAAAATGTTTATTCGTTATAAACAGTCATATTTATTAGGACTTATTGCGGTTATAGCTTAAGTATTCATTTTCATTATGAAAAGAAGATTGAAACTAAACCTCAAAATAATCCTTATTAATACGGATATGACACAGTTTTATTTTAATATTACTAAAATCAATTTATAACTACAACAATTTATAACTTTGTATAAATGTTCTTGTTTATTATTTCCAATCAAATATTATGTTTTTGAGCTGGTTTTCGTTTGCACGGCGAACGCTTCGTAAACACTTGTTGAATAATTCGGCAAAATATCTCGGAAACCAATTGTTTCATATTCACTGACCAGCTGGGCCTTCCACTTCGCTTTCGACTGGCAAGGCTACCCTCTTCCTTATATCTTTTGACCCTCCGACTCACAGTAGGTAATTTCTCTAAAACAAAAAAGGAATACTGTTAAGCTACTAGCAAAATTATAAAATATTATTACTATTTTGAAACAAAATTATTTTGAAAATAGAAATGTTACAAAATGATTATATATTATAATATTATGCTTAATATTATATTCATCATTCCAAAAGTAAATAAATAAACTTTAGGAAATATATATTTTTTTTCTATTTAGGGCTTATGGTAGGTAAATATAAAACGTTTAAAAAAATAACTACAAGGATCATCATTTATACTTTAATTAGATAAATGTTCCATAAAATAATGAAATCATAATACTCACAGTCAGTCCGGTTTCATCAAATATTTGTGATATAATAATAAATCCATATTTACGCAGCGCGATAATATCAGCTATCATCTCGATATTTAAATTTGCTTGCATTTCAAAATGAACTACAACAACGCTAATAGATTAAACACACTTCACATATCAAATTATCCACCAACCAAGAAGCAACAACATTCTATTTAGTCGGGGACTAGCGGTGAATGAGTTAAGCATCTGTCTACCTTATGTTTTATTTATTTAGATTTCTGTGGGTATAATCATAAAGTTTTATGAACTATGTGAACAAGACGAACATGACACGGAACTATATTCGAGTAATATGCGAGTGTGTGTGTCTAATTACTCATTAAAAGAAGGTCGTAAGTCAAACTAAACGTCAAGCTATTGCTTTGTGACTTTGCCTATGGACTTTTGGAGCCTACTGTACCTACTGGATGAATGCAAAACTTTCACTTTCACTTGTTTTTTAACTTGATCAAACTCTAAATTCTGCATGAATAAAAACTTCTAGTGCGATTCCCACTAAGTATGTTCTGATGTATGAAAAGTTCTATCACTTTTCATGCCCCAAAAAGACGGCTAAGTACAAAATGCGAAAGCAAAAGCGGTATGGAAAGCGTTTATTCCTCCCAAAAACTAATATTGGAATATTAAAAACTATCACGCTGGAAACATGGCTAAACTATTTTGTAAAAAAAAATAATGTTTCAAAAATCTCGTAGCTTTAACCAAAAAACAAACTTGTCAAAATTGTAGGTAAATTAGAGGCTTTTTTGACAGATTGAGACTGATATTAGAATGCGACTCTAGACAAAATTAAACTGGTCGCTAATTTAATTTATATATATTTTTTATGACATTATTTTTACATTTTGTGACTACAGTAACTCGTTAAAATTATATAAAAATCATCTAATTTTACAATATTTGTAAATACTTGAGCACCATGTATCTATCACATAATTGATTTACCTGTCATTGCTTTATTTTTAATTCTTTTTACCTTTTGTTGGTAGACTAATTTTTATTCTAGATGCCTCGTCTTCACATATAATTATATAATGAATGTATACAAAAACTTGTAAAACATTTTAAAAGAGTAACGGTGGAGTTTCTTGCCCATTCTTCTCCATACGAAAACTACCTTTTGGAATGGGCGACTAGAATCAATTCGTTTTATTATAATTTTTGACGTTCAAAAGTGCCTTTAGTGTGCCTATTTAAAATAAATGATTTGACTTTGACTTTGCGAAGGTTCTTAATAATACACGAATTGCCCCTCCCGTTTTGACTTCCGGTTAAGGTACGGAACCCATATAATCTCTAGTTTGTTTACCTACACAACAAGTTTCGCTGGAGTTAAGAGTAATGTGAAAAGTTTTCCATACCTGTCACTGTGTCGATGAGATCGATTCTTCTTAGGCCATAAATGGAAGGCCCCGTATATGACGGGGTTGACTAGACTGTTTGACATCCCAAAGAAGAAGATCCCGCTCAGGAGCTCTTCACTTTGCTGTGAAAAAATAATATAGAATTAGTATTGAATGATGTTCTCAACAATATATATTTGTTTTTTTTGTATATATGTTGTATATATATAGGTACTCGTATTTGTTATATTTGTTAACCGTTCGTTCCACCCGCTGAAGACCTCCCACCTGGACATGAGTTACCTTGGGTAACCTGGAAGTCTTTAAACAGACTCCGGACTCAGGTTGGCCGAAGCAAGGAAAACCTGTTCAGGTGGAGATTTATAGACGACTCCGCCTTGGAGTGTAAATGTGGTGCAGTTCCTCAAATGATGAGATACTTAATATCGTGCCCTGCGTGTCCTGTCAGCTGCACGTTACAGGAATTGATGGACGCTAGTGATGGCGCCAAACAAGTAGCCGAATTCTGGGCCGAGTACATTTAGATTGCTATCGACACGCTAAGAAGAAGAACAATATGTATAATGTAGGTATCAACTAAAGGTTTAAATCGTAGATTCTCCCTGCCGCGCAGCGTCAAAAGATGGTCGCGTTTCTATTTCGTTTTAACACGTCTGACACACACAATCTCGCAGGGACAATCTTGGTTGGTTGGTTGACAATTTGTCATGGCAACGCCATTACTATAATGTGAGCTCATTTTTCTCGGGTTTGACCACAGATATAGATACACCTAGATAACGCAAGACCAACTACTTCGCGTGCCCAGCTTACGTATAAAAATCGTAAGCCGTCATTTTCGTGCTCAGTCCTGTACTACCCACCCATATTTTTTTATAAAGTTCAGTAAGTAATAGACATTTTGGTCGGTTTTGAGTTAATGGGGATTCAGAATATATATTTAACTCAAAACCGACCAAAATGCCTATTACTGCACTTTAGGCTCAGGTGGGCAGTGTATTACTGCTGTCTAGGTGAGCGTGAGCGTTGGCGTTCCGCCCCGGGGGTGGAGCGAGACGGGTGCCGCACGCGGCGGCGTCTTTGAATCGATTTGATTTTCCCATCACTAAATAGTGCTTGTGACGTCATAGCAGGTAGTCAAAAAATGGCACGCTTGGTTTTCATACAGATCGTGATACCTGCGTTATCTAAGTCTATCTAGATCTGTGGGTAGGACACACTTCGCGTGACTTAGTACCTACAGTGAGGGCAAATTTAACGATTCAGATCTTTGGTCGTATCACCGAATTGAATTAACCTACACAAAGCGTATGGATTCAAATGTAAGTTTGCTTTCCATGTTTGATAAATAACCTGTTTATTTTCTATTAGTTAAATTAAATTTTGTTCGAGAACATCCATCGGTTTCTTACTAAATTTCAACTATATCCGACGATCCTGCATACTTATCTCTTTTGTTGACTGTACCTCCCTACTATAGCGAGTATCGTAAGATATTTGCTTAGTACTAAATGGTTATCTTTGTGTCGGTATCTAACGTAAGATATTAGAGAAAATAGAGAACATTATAGTAAGTAAATGGGATCTTTTGTTTAGATGTTTACTTTGTAAAGAGGCTTCTATAACGTAGTCTTATGTTTCGAAAATAATAGACCTTCCGTAACAAAGAGGAACATGCACATTACACATGTCATGCTCACTTTAATGACTCGCTGGTGGTGACTTGTGTGTTGGATCATTAAGTTCCCTTCAAAATGGTTGAGCTGAATGGTGCTGGTCCATACTTCATGTTCATGAACGCGCGCCGTCAGTGGGGACTGGTCATCTCTTAACTGCCACGGCTTATTTTAATTTCTGAATTGTTTTTATGTTTTTTATAACGGACGCTTTTAACGTGCACGTCTTTCTACATCGTTCTCACATGTATATTTTCAACATGAATTATGTAACCTAAAGTAACAATTTTATGATTTAAAAGTGTCATGAACGACTATAACTTGCACAATATTGTTTAGCAACATTTTTTGTGTTGCGGAAACATTTTACATTGCTTTAAATAATGAGGAAAATGTTTCAAGCAACGCAAAATCATATTAATGAAACAGGGTTTAGCAACTTTTGTTTGTCATGAGTACGAACACATTCGATGATAGTTCGAAACTTAGCAATATGAACAATTTAATGTGATTAATACAATTCTGTTACAAAAAACGAGAATCATTGGATTGGATTAGTACATTTTCGTTAAGTCATTTATTTATTTAGTTCACACAAAGTAGGATAATCTAATTTAACCAGCATATTCCTGAGTAACCCTACACTAAAGAAATCAATTTCCGGTGTCTATTTACAAACGGGCATTTGTCAATAGAACGGAAACCAGCCTAGAGTTAAATGATGAACAAATGACTTTTGAAAATAATTTATTATGGTAAAATTTCTTTCTATGAAAATCCATCCACACATATGAATACGTGAGTAACTCTGTCTGTCCGTCTTTTATCATTTCACACCTTAACGGCTGAACAGATTTCACCGAAAAATAAAAAGACACACTGTATTATTACACCCTTCGATAGTGTCGCTAATAAAGTCTGTTCTTTTTTCAAAATCAACAGGTTCGATTCCTGGCTGGAAATATTGATTTTTCAAAAATCCAATGATGCAGTTTTAGTTTTCATCAAAATCGAGTGACTCCTTTGAATAATTTTCGCTATTCCTCATAGTTTCGAATTTGGCCACTTGGAAAATTCACCCTGTATAACTTACACCTTTATAGATATTGGCCATACGATTGCATGGGAAGTGATCATTCGTATTACGAGTATATGGTAAATTACTGAACGTGTTCAGTATTTTTTTTTCGTAGAATTTTTTTTTTTTGTTGCTTTTTTCAATAGTTTATACATTAAGTAGATATTATTAAAAAAAATATACATTTTTTTCGTTAGGTTGTATGGAAGGTGTACCTAATACTTATTTAAGGTTAATTTATTGATGGACTAACCAGAGTTTCTAAGTAAAAAACGATTTGAATTTATGAAAGGTAGAACCTGTTGTTTCATTTTATGATTCATAAACTTCAATGAAAGTTTTAAATAAAATTGCGTTTTATTTATAAATAGCCTCCCAGGCGCTCATACGAAATAAGCGATGGTAAAATACGATAAGTATTCTGGGGTTGAAATCTAAACAAAATAACAATATACATTTATAAAGTCTTGACAATTTTAATTTGCAAACGCAAATTAAGTTAGGCACTAAGCAGGCTTAACTTTTCAAATAGAAGCATTCCATTTTATCGTTGTAATGAATTTCTGAAACTTTTTAATTTAGATATTATTCCATCAGTCGAATAAAATTTTTAAATTATGTCAGTGTAATGGCGCTGAAATGAAGTAGATCATACCTAAATTATATATTATGGCAATATTCAAACTCCACTAGAAAAGTATTTGCACTTAGCCTTTACAAGTATGAAACTGTATGGTATATTATTTTCATAGTATATTATGTGTTCTAAAAATTATCTAAAATCATGATCACAGGAACTCTGTTTCAAACTACGCTGTAAGTACCAGTTTCTAATTAGTAATTATAACTAACTAGCTGTGCCCCGCGGTTTCACCCGCGACAAAAGTATTATAGTCCTTTTTTATTGATTCCCTTTACAAACCTCCACCTCCCTTTTTACACCCTTAAGGGATAATTTCGAGGATAAAAACTATTCTATATCCTCCCCCACAACTCAAACTATCTCCATACGAAATTTCATCTACATTGATTCCCCATACAAACTTCCACCCCCCTTTTCACCCCTTTTTTTTGTTGGATGATTTCTGGGATAAAAACTATCCTATGTCCTTCCCCGGGATGCAATCTATCTCTCTGCCAAATTTCATCTAAATCCATTCCGTGGTTTAGGCGTGAAAAGGTAACATACAGACAGACAGACAGACGGACAGATAGACAGAGTTACTTTCAAATTTATAATATTAGTATGGAGTATGGATTAGGTGGTATCAAAATATATTATTCTAATTATTGGTTCTACGCGCAGTAGTTACCTACAAAAATATTTTGCGCTCCTCAACGAAATAGAAAGCGATAATTTATAATTAGCATGATATAAGTAGTGTTTTGATAATAAATCACTCTAGTCATAAGTCATACTAAAATCTGTAAATATGTTTTTAAAACTCTTTTACACGTCAAAAACAAAATTATATGTTATATTTTTTTTAATAGATAAGGTTGCTGTATCCTGACCAATTTCTCTGAGAAGTAACACGAAAACAAACTAAGAGGTCACGGGCTCTTTCACAATCCAGACTATATCAGATAAATATTGTTTGGTTTATTTTACTGAAAATAAACAATATTTTCTTGACAACAAAAATGATCTAGTTCAGAAAGCAAACAAAGTACATGATTAAAATCGTTATTTTCTCCAAGAAAAGGCGATTCACGAACGCATAATTATTAATTGGTACAAAGTACTAAGGAACTAGGAAGGTATACAATGTTTAACCATATATGTAGTATACGGTACATACTGAAATTGAAATGTCTACTTAGACGTCAGTATTGCAACAAATATTTAATGAAACTTGTACATAATATTTTCTGATCGGTAGCAATTACTTTTTTCAAAAATATTAAATGTAGTTCGCTACCATTTTATGATATTACGAGTATGTATTATACTATATTATTATACTACATAGATTAGAGTCGCAAATAAACTAAGTCATTTAATATATGTGATGGCAAAAACACGGAAGTTCAATCGATAATCAAAAAGTTTAAGTTGAATAAATTCAAAGTTCAAAACTCATTTTGCGCACAATTGGCAATTGGTCCGAATCTTCGCACCAATTCTTTAATACCGTGTTAGAAAAATATTGAAAAATGTTAATTTTCGTCCTACATACTTTTAATAATGGAAAATTAAAGAATTTTCATTGCTAAGTTCGATATAATTAAACGTCTCAAAAGGCCAATTCCAGTTAATTAAGTTTTATTAATATTATATTCAAACGAAAGTAGAACCCTCGAACACATGTCATTATCTTTCATAGTTCCTACAAACGAAGAACATTTCATAATAAATTATCGTTTGTCAAAATTGGCTCATTTGTCGGAGTGTAGGTATAGGCATTTTAATTATTTCTCAATTCACCATACCTTCACGAAACGACGCAAATCCAGAGAGTGACAAGTGTCTACTTATTTATTCTTCCAGCAAAATAGAAATAAAAAACTGTTATTTAAAAGGTACTTACGTCTTTGTCAGGATTGAGGAATGTAAAGATAATCATCATAACATAATAAGGTGTCCACCAGATGAGGAAAGCGGCCACTATGACCACTGACATCCTCAAAGACTTCATTTTCGCTCTATCAATGAGTCTTCTTCGATTCATATCAGGAGTAAAGTACTTTTCCTGCCTCCGCACCTCAGGCTTGAATACTTTTTCGCTCTCTGAAAAATAAATTAGAAATAATTAAAACGAAACTTTTTAATCAAAGGTGGGCACAATAACTTCGGAATTTCGGGGTATGGAGGCAAAAAAACCTGCCTTAATTTTAAAATACTTTCCGGCTTCATAAAATGTTTCATATCAAAAGATGTTGCGACTCAAGGAATTATCGGAATTTGTTATCGATTATGATAATTTGAAAACTTGATAATGATGCTATATTTATATATTTTTCCTATATTTTCTAACATAAAGTTAGAAAATAGAAATAAATAACAATAATAAATAGTTCGCTAGCTTTACCGTCGTATTTCTGTTTTTGTAATAGTTTTATTATAACAACAGAAATATGAACTTTAATATCAATTGCAATACCTTCTCGCCACAAACTACCATAAAGGATAGATCATACTCAAAATCTACTTGTAATACTTATGCCATTCTAGTTAAACCCATTTGAAATTAAATGTTTCAACCCAAAGTACTTCCCTACTCGTATTTCACGAAGAATACAAAACTGTTCAATATTGTTTACGGACCTAACAAAAAACATGTTTTCGTTATCCTATTTCGCGTTTTATTCAATAACTCAGTTATTTTTATGCCTTTTCTAATAAATTATAGGTACCTATAAAAAAATATGATCAACATCGATACCAAAAAAATAAAAGTGGTTATTGGCAATGAAATTCAATGGCAAAAAATAATCATGTGATAATATTCTTGTCTCGTTTTCCGCAAGGCACATAATTATTTTTATCGATAATCATTTTGGTGCTTCCCAACCTAAATCAAACAATGTTTCTGTTGGATTTTCGATAATTTATGAACCTAGCTTTATTATTAATGGATACCCGAAGTTCCTAACGATACTACTCGAAATATTTTACCACAGGAATTTGGTTATGAAATTCATTTAGAGCACTTTGTATTGTTTTATAGTCGAATTACGTTTGGGGTAAAAATTTAAACCTTGTTAATTTTATAGAGGAATTATAAATTTTCCTGTACCTTATCTAAATTATGTCCACATTTAATTCCTCTAAACTTGACTTAGACAAATCATATATAGGTATTTGTAATGGTAACAAGAATTATACGTCTATTTTCATGAAGGCAACAGACATTACATAATATATTTGTTTTCATAATGAACTGGTTGTTAATTACACTAAGTAAAGTTAGTTGTTAGTTTATGTCTATCATGACAAGTACCGTCTGTTACCTTTCGCAGTGAATATAACTTCTTTGAAACTATCAGACAGTGACGTCGTGCACAGCTGTTTGAACTTAACAAAAGTTATTTAGATACTTTTTGTTTTTCATTGGGTTGCGAATACTGTTTACAAATCCTGGGAACATTAGATGTACTAATAAATAGATCATTAACAGTCTACTAGCTTCTGCCCGCGACTTCGTCCGCGTGAAATTTCACCCTCCGCCCATTCACCCTCATAGGGTTGGAATTTCGAAAAACCATTTCTTAGTGGATCTGCCTATTGCAAACAAAAGTATAGGGATGAGTTTTGATTCAATCGGATTCTCGATATCCCGTAGGAAGTTGGTGAGAAATCGAGTACAAGATTCGACTGTTACGCGGATAGGAAATTCGAATCGATTCGATTCTTAGGATAAGAAAAAAAAACCATACTTACTAGCAATAGTTCTTACTGTGGACACATAAGTAGACACTAGTATGACTAGAGGTAGTATAAACATGAAGATCAATGAGAGCGTGGTATACGCCTGCTCCTGCCACCGCTGGGTGTAGAACCCGTGAGTCACACACTGGTGGAACTCTTCGATGAACGGGCCTTGAGCCACTCTGAACACCACTGCCTGGAACAACAAAATACAAAGATTTATAGATTTATATCATTAGATTCGCCCGACCGCGTCAAAACATGATCACGTCTGTTTCGTTGACAATGACATTTGTATAGTATTATCTCGCTCACTCGTACTGAAAGCCATATCTATTGTTGGGGATGTGTGAGCTTCTCAGTTTGAACACTTTCTTAGGCGACCTAAGTACGGTGACGGAAAAACTGACGATTTAAACTTTAGAGAAAATAGGTCTTAATATAAAGGTTAGGCACTGTTTCCACTGTGTTATGAAGATTTTGTGTTTGTTAGACAGCTTTATTTTCTCACGTTCATTGTAAGTCGCACAAACGAAAAATAAAAAAATATAAATGTGAACATTGATTTACTTAACAACTGGGGAATCAACTTAAAATTTTCTCAAGAACTAGAAGAAAAATCAAAACTTTAGTTAATCTGATCATAGAATATCCGAGTAGCGAACAATTCAGTAAATTAGTTTGGTCGTTATTGCTTATAAAGTTTTACAACTGATAGCAGAACAAAGTAACCCTACATTTTAGTATCATAAAACACATTATTATTTTGTACTGTGTAGGGTTTAAAAGTTGACCATAATCAGCCTATATAACTATCTTATCCATATGTTTCTTGGCTTTTTTTTTTTTTTTGGATGGGAAATCATCTAATGACTCCTCCCGCTCTGGGTGGATCGGAAGGGAGTGTCAGACTCGTACTGACCAAAACCCACCCGTGTTCCTTCCCCAGCCCTTTCTGTTCCCGTTTCTTGGCTTAGTTATGAAATTAGATATTACAAGATAGTCTTATTCGTGTTTCGGGATTTGATTTTATGATTTACAAAGGCAAGCTCCTGCTTGGCACGGGTCCAATGGCAACATTTCAGAACATCGAGATTTCTTTGCTATATCTAAGTTAAATATGATAAAGGGGCTTGTGGCTAAGTAATGACAGCCACACGGGTCGATCTATCAGCTTAAGCTATGCTTTTCGCGGTTGATCCGTGGATGGGTGAAAATCTTTACATAATAAGACCTCTCCGTGCCTAGAAATGGTCCCGGCTGTCATTCGTGGATCTTTGACAGTCGTTACGGGTCGTCAGAGAAGCCCGAAAGTCTAACAACCAGTCTTACCATGGGGTATCGTATTACCCAGTAACTGGATTGTGGAGATCAGATAGGCAGTCGCTCCATGTAAAATACTGGTATTCAGCTTCATCCGGTTAGACTGGAAGCCGACCCCAACATAGTTGGCAAAAGGCTAAGCAACTGTGATGATGATCTAAATTAAATATGAATATAATTATAATACATATAAATCTACCGAGATATATGCTCTAAATTATCATGAAAATCGCATTACATCAAGGTCTAAGCAGTAACACCAATATACACGAAATGCGACTTTAATTATTTATAAAAGGTATGTATATATAATTTTATATTTAACTGATATAGAGACTGCCCGGATTCGGATAGTGACCGCCGAAGGGGACAGACGTGTCGTGTCCCGCCTTTGTTTTTACTTAATGCAATCTGCTCAACACATGGCGAACTCGGAGTTTGAAACTCGAATTTGAAATACGAACGGTGTTGCGCTTGTTGTATGTAGTGGGGGTAAATTAAAACACCTTAAAACGGTGGTGAAGTGGCATACGTGTGTTCCTGATCTACAAGCCCGAGGGCTAGGCCTGCCGGCTGAGGATCTTGGTGACGTCGAAAATCTGGTGAGATCTTTCCGTATATTTCAGGGATCTCCATTGGAAGCTGTATCCGGATGAGTTTTGGTTTGATAATTTGGACTTTTGAAGCCACGCGCGAATTTTAAGCTATAAATAGCTAAACTTTAGGGAAACGTTTGCATTTTATAATAGGAGGGTGAGGTGGGATAAACTACTTAATACGCTCTATTATTCTAGCCTTAAATACGGTATCGCTTTAGAATTCGTATTTCACGCTTTTCTTAAATTAACATTGTACAAAATTATTGCCTAGCTTGTTAGTCAATTTGTATACCCAAGCGCGCCAAAGTGGACTCGAAGTGCAAAAAAAAAAAAAAAAGTTAAGTAACAAAAAAATATTTCTAAAGATGAAGATACGAAGTTCATAAATTTCAGGCGTTACGCTCGCCTGTCAGCTATATTGGTTCCCAAACCCAACACATGTGCCAAGAAGGTCTTGAAATACCATAAAAACAAAAGGTTTTTAAAATGGTTATTGTGCGTATGACAATAGACGGGAACTGCTTGTTAAGGGCTATAGCCCATCAAATAAATAATGTAATGGGTTTAACGTTTGATCACGTGTCTGTCCGTCAAAACCTCGCTTCATATGTTTTGGAGCATCGTGATGACGACAGAATTCACCTAGCACTTCTAAATAATATACAAGAATTCCTCCATAACAGCAATCTCTCCCAGGAACAAAGGATAACAAAATACATAACCACGCAGTTAAACAAGACGTTCTGGAGAGGAGAAGACATTCTAATCACCGCGTCCGAGTTCTATCCTGTAAATTTGCACGTGCACACGGATACAAGACACACACCTGTGTATTCACCTACCGGCGAACCAGTACCCGGCAACATACACAATATTCTCTACAAGGACCAGCACTATGATAGTTGGGTCATGACCAACGAAGAACATTACAACAGAACCCGATAGATCTAATGCAAGAAACAAACAACGTCAAACAACACAACATAACAAGCCTTTAGTTAACCAGTACAACACACGAGAAGAGCAAGGTCAACCCACGAAACTCCAGTCTCAAACGAACAGCCCCCAATTAGCTAGCTCACTAACACAGTATGAACGACAAGCATCAATGTAAACACAGTTATCAGATGTAGTCGCAGATGTCACTGGGCTCACAATACTTAGAAATCAGCCGTCTATCGCAATAAAATATACCTGCCCAGACTTGCGTATTGCAACTCGGAACGTCCATGGGGCCTCAAAACCGGCCAAAAAGATAAAATAGACGGTGAACTTTCAATTAGGGGCATTCATGTAGCCTGCATACAAGAAACAGGTAATCTCTCAAAAACTCTGATTCTTCAGCCAGTTCTCTCCAGAGACCATCGACTAGCTTTTGCTAACCTACAAAACGCAAAATTCTTACAAAGCAGGCAACCAGATAATCCATAGATATCAGAGATAATCCAAATAGGCACAACCGAGTAAAAGAACGTCAGGCAACACTTCAAAAGGTTAAATATCAGGAAGAGCAAAGAGCATGCAGGGCCTGCCTCAATGGACTGGGGGAAAAACCACCCTGCAAAACGCATGCAGATGCAATACTTTTTTTACAGTAAAAACAAACTTCAAACAAAACGTCGAAAAAGATCTACTTATATACCGATGGCCAACTGGGAGCAAATATTAAAAAAAAAAAAATCCGATTGCCATCCTATAACAACAGTTAATATAAAAAAGCCGATTATCGAAGTACAGTATGATGGACCAAGTGCGGATGACGTAATGGGAACTATTAATAAAATTAGGAACGGGACAGCTCCCGGAACTGACCAAGTGGTAATCGAGCTTTACAAAGCAATGCCCCAAATATTACACGAAGCCGTCACCAAACACATGAACAAAGCTTGGACACTGAACGAAGCACCCGAGACGTGGCTGGAGACAGTACAGGTACCAATTCCAAAAAACAATAACCCTAAAGATGTGAATGAATATCGCCGCATATCGGTTTGCAATACGGGTTACAGAATTTACGCCTCTTACGTACTTTAAAAACTAGATGATATAAAAACGGAATTAGGAAACTAACAAGCACAACACTCCTTTAAACAATAGATCAACAGACGACCATATATTTACGCTTAAAAGGGTCTTAGACGAAGAAAGGCGTGCAGGTAAAAGAATTTATGTACTCTCCCTCGACATAGAAAAGGCCTTTGACAACGTCGACCACAATGCACTAAGAGATATCTTATTACAACGAACCAACAAATCGCTAACCAATAGGATAATCAAGGTATGCATGAATGAACGTACATGCATCAAAGGGTGGGGCCAGCAAAGCAGTTGGATTATTAAAGGAAAGGGAGTCAAACAAGGTTGCCTTCTGTCCCCTCGCCTGTTTACACTGGTCGTCGACGAAGTCCTTAGAACTCTCGACGAGGAAACCCAATTGATAAAACTTGACCAGGATCGTGAAATCTCATTCCCCCTAGTACTATCATTTGCGGACAACCTTATCATCTGTACAGATTACCTAAAAGGGCTAGAAGGTATCATATACCATATTAAACCCTTACTAGATAGTGTAGGCCTCCAAATTAACGAAACAAAAATACTAATTAGGGATCCCATAGCTACACAGATAATGACACACGTGACCCTTAATGGAATAAATATATCGACATGCAAAGAAATTATATACCTAGGTACATACATAACATCTACATTAAGCAGAAAAAGGACTATAAAAAAAAAAGTTGCGAACAGGACATGAAAAACGCCAAATCGTTACTACCATTCATAAATAACTCAAATATGGACTGGAAATTAGCCAGACTCATTTATCGAATTGAAAAGTCCAAGACAAAAGAAAATGCATGAACTCTTAGACGGAAAAACAGAACCAAACGCATCAAGAACCACATGATGTGCTACCTCGCACATGTCTACAGGCGCCGCAAACCACACCTGCTTCATGCAGCAATGCAGTACAAGGCCAAATCCAAGAAGGTTGGCCGACCTATTTACACATAGAAAAACAATTTAAAACAGGACATGAAGTACTTTGACAAGGAAATCAATTTTTGGATGGATACAGCGGGAGACAGAAGTAAGATCAAGATCGATGCTAGCGAGATTTACAAAAAACCGGAAACGGATAGTAGCGAAACTTCTGAAGATGAAATTGAAAACAGCAACATCTAACACAACACAGCAGAGTAACGACATACAAAAGAACAGAGAAAGCAGTGGAACCCTGCCAAAAGGCTCAACAATGAAGCTCGACCTTAACCAACCTGGCGGCAAGGTCGTTAAAAGATGCCCATCCATAGATATAATTACCCGTCTCTCCACTAGTCCAATGCTTGCTCTAGGATGCATATCCGGTAGGCTCTTAAATCCTTACCTATCCTTCGGGCACGTCTACCCTACCATTACCGCGCCCCCCGGTCTATTCCTTGATATGCAATGGTAGCTGTAGCACCATGAACATGAGGCTACAGGCGCTAGTGCGAATCTTGGGGTTCATTCGATTAATCGAGTCTGGTTTAACCATGCTGGGATCGGTGCAATTCATTCATTCATTCATTCATAACTGATATAGAGACTGCCCGTTTAGTGTACTTTAGCTATTTTCATAGTGTAATGTCGTACGGTATTCTATTGTGGGGAAATGCCGCCGATATTCAGACTATCTTTGTTTTGCAGAAGCGAGCTGTTCGTTCAATTTATAAATTAAGTCCGAGACACTCTCTCAGAGACAAATTTAAAGAGATTAATATAATGACTGTGCCTTCTCAGTATATTTATGAAAATCTTTTATATGCCCATAAAAATATAAAATTGTTTAAAAAATACAGTGATATCCATAATATAAATACTAGGAACAAACACAAATTTGTTGTACCTACAACAAGGCTCAAGAAAATAGGTGGCTCATTTAGATGCCAATGTATACGCTTTTACAATAAACTACCAAGCCAAGTTCAAGATCTAAGCCTTAATAAATTCAAATCATTCATTAAACGTAAGTTGTGCCAGAAAGCCTTTTATACTGTTAAAGATTACATTGAGGACAAAAAAGCTTGGGATTGATCTGCTTCCAATTCTGTATTTTGAAATTTTTTTTTTTTATATACACATTGACATTAATGAATTTTATATAAACAATGACATGTGCTTACTTTGTAAAGTATTACATTCTTTTAATTATTGTGAGTGTGAAGACAATGTGGGTCATTTTATTTTTTACTTATTATTTTATTTTGATTATTTTCTTTGTTCTGTTTAGTTTTGTCATGGTCTGGCAGTTTGAGTAATTTATGTGGCCTACCCAAATGTCCTTTCTTTGGTATTGTTCGTCGAATCGTTGAGCTCCTTAAGTTTTGAGTTGAGCTGCACGAATTCTGACAAATGCGTGCACTGACTGGACAGGTCCACTCAATCTGTGTGGTTCTTTCTTCAAAAGACCATCTCGGACTTCGATCTACATGGTCTTCATATAACCTGACCAAGATTATGTCTGGACTTTAAAAGAGACTGTGACCTCTGAGTTTGTTTCGGCCTTTCTTCTCAGAGTAGTCAGATAGGAAACGCCGACCTCATCTAGTTTTTAAAATATGATTGACGTGTAAAAGTGTTTGTGCAAACCTACTTACAGAAATAAATCATTTATCATTTATCATTTATAGATTTTCATACACGGTCTCTTAGTTATTGAAACTAGGCAATGAAGTTTAAGTATATTTGGTACAAATAAGCCTAATACCCTACTGAGATATTATTTTCATCTAAAGTTCTGTTTTATATCTAAATCGATCTTCGATTTCTCAGAATCGAGGATCGGTTTCATACCCACCACCGGAAATTAACTTCTAAGTTAATATCTGTAGAATCTTGTTGGTCGCGTATTTAAGTTGATTATATCACTACACTGGCTCACTACCACAACAAGCCTCTTCTATTCTATTTTTAATAAATGGCAAGCAAAGCCGATGTCGACTATTCTGCCAATGTCTAAAGTGAGCTGGAAGAACAAGTGTGCATGAGAGAAAAAAAAAGTTTTAAAGGAATAAAATTCTTTGATTGATCCAGTTGATACAATTTAGATCTTGCTGGATTAGTACGGGACTTGAACAAACAAAAAATAGAAATAAATAAATATTATAATTGTTAAAACATAAAATACACGCACACATACAGAATAATTCATAATTTTATGTTATTGTGACGGATGATGGTCATCAGCGCCACAAGCAGATCTGGAGAGGAGTGTGTTAATAGAGACGGGAAATTAACAAGTCTCTTGTGCATGCACCGCTCCACTCTCCACCTTTCCCCACATTCGAAATAACTGACAGATGACATTAGTGACAGCAGCTACCTCACTAGTTGTGTGAATGAGACGGTGGCGCCGATTCCCTTGTTCACAAACTAAACCAAATTTATGTTCAGTACATCTTTTTCTTTCTATTTCATTAAGAAAGGGACAGAACATAAATATTAGTTTGGTCCTGTCAAATCAAGATACTCCATAGACAAGTTTAGACCTGTTCAGTCGACAACATCCATCGGTTTCTATAGATAATGGACTTCTAGTAAATAGGTTTGTTACTTGTGTTAATTTTTTTTTAACTTTTAGAAATACCGAGAACTTATGTTAGTCAATCTTCTACGCGGAACTAAATACCATTTTCATTTATTAAAAGGTGGTACGAGCACTCTTTTATAACACTAAAGAAAAAAAAATGAAATTGGTATGATAGTTGTTTTGTGACCGCTTTTGGTGTGTTCTACGTTAACAAATGCTAACGAGGTCTCGTTTTGCAATTGAACCAATATAAGTTACTGCTGCCAGAATCAATACAGGTGGAGATATGTAATTTTTACATATATCTGATAATCCTTTATAGTTATCGCTTGTCTGTTTACGCATACCATTCCTGAATCAAGAACATTATCAGGTGTTTACATACTTACACAACTGTGTCATCACTGCTTCTATTGTTTTCTACGTACGTTTTCTTTCTATGAAAATTATCAAGGACAGCGAGTTATCTGATTCACAATGTAATATGAATATACCTACATACAATCTAAGTCACCTATTCAATCTGCCTGCCTTTTCCTAACAATGTTGGGGTCGGCTTCCAGTCTAACCGGATTCAGGTGAATAACAGTATTTTACATGGAGTGACTGCCTATATGACCTCCACAACCCAGTTAAACGATACCCCTTGTTAAGACAGTTTATCAGACTTTTGGGCTTCTGAGTACCCGTAACGACTATCAAAGATCTACAAATGACCAACTCCGATTCGGAGCAACTGCTTAACATAATTTCCGAGGCACGGAGGAGCCTCAACATGTAATGGATGGTCACTCATTCACGGGCCGGTTGTTATCGTTTAGCCACGAGTACCTATTATTGCATAGAACTTAAATGAACATCTAAGTATCAGAAAAAACTGCGAATACATTCGAAAAAGTCCTCAGGAAGTAGTTTCGAAAATTTCTTGTGTCTGCAAAAAACAAATATTGCTGACGGCGGCAGATTAACGTACGAGGCATACCTACCGAGTTTCAAAAGAACATCCCGGTCGGGTCCCATGTTTTTTCATCACAGCTTAAAGGACAATGATTTAGGTATTTATTATCATAATATTTTGCTCGTAAATGTATACTATTAATTTTTCTAGCTTGTTTGGCAAAAGCAAACGAGATTTTTCTGAAAGAAATTGCAGTTTCGTTAGAAAAGGTTTTGTTTTTGTGTACTCTACGGATGGAGAGATATTTTTATGCCCTCTATAATACTTTAGCTATGTCATAACATTTGTTTGGGTGCAAGATAACAAACTTTGAGCGTTCTTGAGTGTTTGTTCAGTTAAACTAAAATAACACTAACCAAATTGTTTTCTTAACAAAAGTACTTACGGAAAAATTTCAGAAGACCTACGATTTTTTGCCGCTAGGTTTTCCTGTTTCTGATTAAATTACTATACTTTCCCATTTATAATACAAGGGCAGGATCATAATATCAACTTAGCTTTATTCGCAAAGCCGTTTCACCGGTTTGATAACCTTTCTGTTAAAGCGGAAAAGGGATATTTACCTACATCTATGGGTAGTTTTATACGTACTTATTACGTATACTACTCGTATCAATCAATATGTACGTGATTTTAACTAGAGACTAAAATGGAAGCTATTCTCGCAGCAACACAGAATTTGTAAGGATCTTGCCAAAATACTGCGTAGTATGAATGGCTTTACGTAGACGGTACACGGTTTTACAGGCACATAACTCGGATCAACAACAATGTTGGAGTAACAGGGCTATTGTTCAACGTGTTGATTTTCGGTGCTGTACCAGTGTGCCTGTATCGAAATAGTTTTATTTGTTTTGCAACAAATTCTAGCCCTAGAGAATTTTGGGGATCCAATCTAGCAGAATTTCTGAACCATTCAATCCGTTTTTAACCGACTTCAAAAAAGGAGGTTCTGTATTCGACCCGTATGTATGTATATGTATGTTTGTATGTCCGCGATTTTCTCGAAAACTAATGAACCAATTTTGATAATTCTTTCACTAATGTGATTTACATACTTCAGGAAGGTTTTAGTATTATGTAGGTTTTAGTGTTATGTAATTATTCTTATGTACGAAGTTATATGCATAAATGTACTGCATCTCCGACATTTCTATGCGAATTTTGATGATTCTTCTAGTCTGTGACTTCAATTCTTTAATGCATTAGTGTTATTTGAATTTTGTGTGGAGTAGGTACAACTAAGTCGGTTGTTTTTTTTTTTTTTTTTTTGTAAATAAGTTTTTAGGATAACATGTATACAACTTTGCTTGGTAGTCAAAAAACACGGAAAACTGCGAGCTGTTGTGACACATATCTTGCCACATGCGTGAGCATTATGACAAACTTCCAGGGCTAACATAACACACGCGACAATTACTCGCTCTCGCGTCGTCTCGTCGCGTCTATTTCTGTCACTTTTCTCGTTTTCGGACAGCGCCGCCATACTAAATACTCAACTCGTTCTGACAAACTTGATGTTTTCCCGACAAACCCTAACATGGCACCAAAGTTATTTCAAATTTTGACATTTAGACTTGAGAAAATGGCCGATCCTTCTGTCATTTAGTCATCATCGATTTTGACGTCAGAATCGTAGACAAACGACAAATTGAGAAAGGGAGCGATCTCACGCTTGTCATGTTAACCCTACTGAATAGTAAAGTCAGCAAATTAACGACCAACTAAAGTTGTCCGTATATTCAAATCACAATTGCTAAACTAGCAACTAGCTTCATCTTCCTGAATGACCGATTCATTTGACAATTCAAAAATAACAAATGGCTTAATTGAAATAATTACTTTACGTTTGAGTTTGACTGTCATTCTGTCACCTAAACGGTGTATGACATGACTGTGAGACGGCAATTTGACGTAGGGTGTCCAACCACTTTTTTCCTTGATTGTAAACAATAAAAAAACAAAACATACAGTTTCTTGTCTTTTTTATACAACATTCTGAAACCCTGTGTTGTCAAGAGAGTCGTATTCTATAAATATGACTCTCTAACATTATATTCCATTGTAATATTCTGGTAGAAGGTGATGTAGAAAACGGAACTGGCCAATTACTTCGAACTAAAGCACTAGAAATTCTAAAAGTTTAAAAGCAAAATGTGGGGCAAAGAATAAGGGAGCGGAGAATTTGTGATTTATTATTATTGACTTGACTCGAATTTTATTTAGTACTGTGATTTTCGGTTTATTGTGTCGCCAATAAAAGGCGTTGTGGTTTTTATGTATTTCCGTGAAGAATTCGATTTATATAGGATTTTATCTTCAACTTTCTGATAGTGAATTTGTTTTTAGTTCTGGTAAAAAAATATTGGTCAGTGGGTCGTCTTAGGGGCGGTTCTATTTAAGTAGGTACCTACCTAATCAATTCAAATGAAATCATTTTTATTTCAGGTATATACCGATATAAAATTAAAAAATGTAATTAAATTGGTTTTACAATATAAGTCAAATCTTCCATTAAAACATTTTCAATATTCGACCTTATTACACTGCGATCAGATTAAATCCGACTATATAAACAAATCTTGATACCTAGGTAGATACCATTGTCATTTTCGATCCAATATTCTTGATGGGGCAGTATTACATAATTATAACCAACAGGCTGAGGGATTGCGGATACATAACATAGTGTACCTACTTCGATATTTGTGGCGTATCTTATATCTTGGAGTCATAGATACAGCGAGAACAATCATTTATCTAAGCTTGGAGTATTTGATTTGTGATTTCACGGTATTCCGTAGGCAGAACATTCATGATGAGTTTCTCCAACGTAGTAATCAATTACAATGATACATTTTATTATGGTTCTAGCTGTGTCCCGCGGTTTTTACCTGCGCCGCTTGGCTCCAAACGGTCGCAACGTGATGTTAAAAATCGTATAATATCCTTCCTCAAGAATTGAGCTCTAAAAGGCAATTTTTTTTTAATCCGACTTGTAGTTCCAGAAATTAGCGTGTTCAAACAAACTCCTCTACTTTATTATATGTATAGATTTGTTTATCATGTCAAATTGCCTAACTCAGCTTTCAAAGTCGTCCTTGACAATTACAAACGTAGTGAGAACAATAAATAAATAGAGACTTTTTATCGAACTGCTTGATATGTCGTTGTGTGTAGCTACTTGAGGCGTTCTTATCCCTAAAGGAAATTTCTTATGGGCCATTGGATACATTTTCCTATATAAGGCTACATTATCCAATTTTATTACCTTGCACTGAGACCAGAGGGGAAATTTTCGTAATTTTAAGAACGGTCACAGTCTGATCTCAGTCTCAATCTATCAAAAATGCCTCTAATTTCCTTACATTTTGACAAGTTTTTGACATTTCTTGGTCGCTGAGATGTGACTGCGACTAGATTTAGATAATTTTAAATTACGAGAATTGGCCTTAAGATCTTCCGATCTTGATACCGTAACGTAAAAATAATCGCACATAATAACATTGTAGCGGTATCTACAACGCCACATGCGAACAACGCGTCATACTGACGTCACGCAAATCCTGCATCTCGCAAGCAGAGTTTACCGCGCAACTAGCATAGATACAACGGCCCGAAATGAATCATTGGGCAGTTGCCCGCCAGACACAACACCCGTCTGGTCGAAGGATCCTCCCTTTTCTATAGAGTATGAGTGAACTTTACACCCTGTTCCTCATACCTCTATACTGGTGACCCCGAACATGAACGTCAGCGCAGCCTTCGTGCAAACACTTCAGCGTGACGTCATCATCATCACTCCCGCAAGCTTTAGAGCGGCGAGTCACCCAGCCAGCCCAGCACCCACGGCTTCAACGGGTATCCTGACCACCAGCATGCAGCGACCGCGCATACCTGGTCATCACCCTCAGCCTCATCAGCAACCTTGGCACAGCACACTGCACCTTCGGCCGGTCTACAAGCAGAGCCCTTAATAAGCCTCTCCTGGTCGACGCCAGCAGTCAGCCTCAACCCGGCGCTATACCTCATCCGACGCACTGGAGCATAACGCAGCGCCACCCCGACTCACTGAGGACATCTTCGCAGACAGTTCCGACTCACCGTGAACTATGCGGCAACCGGTTCCGACTCACTGGAACCTCAGCTGGCCTGGCAAGCATCGCAAGATATAAGACTCAGCCCACTATCGACCTCCGGTCTCCGGGGGGGAGTGATGTAGCGGTATCTACAACGCCACATGCGAACAACGCGTCATACTGACGTCACGCAAATCCTGCATCTCGCAAGCAGAGTTTACCGCGCAACTAGCATAGATACAACGGCCCGAAATGAATCATTGGGCAGTTGCCCGCCAGACACAACACCCGTCTGGTCGAAGGATCCTCCCTTTTCTATAGAGTATGAGTGAACTTTACACCCTGTTCCTCATACCTCTATAACATTTATTTAATTTTTAAACTTTATTGCCTCATTAAGTATTGAAAGGCACTCCAAACTATTAATTAAATTTACCGTACGGCATACTGCCAATTTAAGATAAATATCTACATAATAAAACGGGTGCAAAAATACCAGAGTTAAAAAAATAGTGCATCAAACAATTCGTCAGTATCGTTGTCAACAGGAAAAGTGCCCAAAAGGCTGGCAGCTTTGCCACGACGTATAGCAATGATGATTCTTTGACGTAAAGTAGGCCAGCCCTAGAGTCGACTAATCGCTTGGCAACTTTTGACAGACTCTATTCATATCTACGGGGCATTTCTATTTGTGCTTGCTGCATAAATGTTAATCAAAATTTAAAAAATGGCTCGATTTTACGATATATTTACTCCAAGGTTTCTTGCGAGGTTTACATATACGCTAGAGCTATGCATGCATTGCTAAGTTAATACCTTAGGATGGTAGTTGATACCTCTCTCCACACGCCATTCAAGAGCTTTCTAATTTATGTCAGTACATGATTTAGAAAGCGCTTGAATGGCGTGTGGTTACGCCAGCTTATTAAACAGGCACATAGAGGTGAAATACCACCGATAATACAATAGTTACCGAATTTTGGGCTGGATCAATACGTATTTAATTTTGTGTCAAAGGCTGCGGTTTTACATTGAAACATTGAATTGAATGAGAATTAACTGTAGGTAATGTAATGAATGGCAACATTAGGTATGCTGAAACAATCATAACATACCTACTCTTTATTATTAAACTCAAAAGCATAATTATATTTTATTAAATCATTTATGGGCACTTTTGAATTGTCAAGGTGTCCGTCAGCCAGTAATATGAAGCTAGCTGCCCATTCCAAAGCATAGTAGTTACCTATGGAGAAGAACGGACAAGAAACTCCATGGATACTATTTTAAATTATGTTGTTGTTATTTTAATTGTGGGCTGCATTGGACGACGTCATCACGTCAGCGCCGGCTGTCGCTGAAAACCAGCGCTGGGGCTCTGTCTTGCATAGGGTCGCAGCATAATGCTGAGCGATAGCCGTTTTGCGTGGATGTGACGCTTGTTACCCTTATCTTCTTTTTATTTTTTTTTACTTTGTGTCATGTGTATTTTTGCGTCATGTTCACCGCAAATAAACGTATTTTCTTTCTTTCTTTTCTTTGTTACAAAAATATTAGTTAAGTACTTACATCACTATGCTGAATTTATGTAAGAACAAAATTTAAAAAAAAAGTACAATATGTTAAAAGTAGCATATTTTTTGAAAATATTTTTATTTTTTATCGCTAATTATACAGATCTTCTCATGTAGAGATAACTCTTGTCGATACAATGAACTCATTGACATCCATTATTAAGTATTTCAATTAGTACATTCATAAGCTTTTGTTGCGGATTCCTACAAAAAAAAAATGAAAGAAAATGTACGGTTACAATATTTTATTGGTTACAGCGTATTGAAAATTTCCTCTCGATACAGCTAGTGTTGTGTATCTTATGTATTTTTATTATAACTAATTATTTTGCTATTTTCCCTTTATTTTTTATGAAGGAACTGCTGTTCTTATATTGAGAATATCTTGCGGATAGAACTATATAAATGAAAAGATAATTTGACTGTAGAATTTGTACGCAATAATACACACATCAAAAGTGTCTAGGGATCAACATATATTTTTGCAATAACTTTTCTCCTGATTGATATTAATTAAAATTTTCTTTAAGGATTCATCAAATAAAGTGTTTTCGTTTGTCACAGTAACGATAAACCAAGTCACCTTTGCATTAATAAAGAAATTTGCCATTTTCCTAATAAAGGGATTTTTGACATTTGAACCACTAACACAAAAGTTCGAAAAAAAGACTGAAATAACAGTTTTCTTTAAAATTTTATTGGGTAACTTAAACAATTAATAATCCGTGTTTCTACCGCGAACACTAACAACACAAGAACATCGGTTTGGCATACTCAAAATGAGTTCATCCAAATCACGCTGTGGAATGGCAGCCCATGTTCGTTGCAACAACAAAAAAAGGTCTTCTTGCGACTGGATACCCTCCATATTCGGCAGAGCTCTTCTCTGTAGCATATCCCATGCATGCTCAATCGGGTTCAAGTCTGGCGACTGAGCAGGCCAGGGCAGGACATTGATGTTAGCTGCGGCGAGAGTCTGTCTTACAACTCTTGCGGTGTGCGGTCGTGCATTATCATGCATTAACTGAAATAAGGGACCGATTTGCACTTGTAGAGGAACGATGACGTCTGATACAATCGTCTCAGCATAAATTTGAGCGTTGAGGTTGCCTCTGATCCAAATCAACTCAGTTCTTCCGCCGATCCAAATACCCGCCCATACCATGATGGTTCCACCACTATAAGGATGGACTTCCTGGCAGGATTTTAATCGCTGTTGGCGTCCAGGGGTTCTCCAGTGTCGTATACGTCTTGTATCCGGTCTCATACCAAAACGAGACTCATCAGAAAAGCACACGAAACGCCATTGTTCTTCTGCCCAATTTCTGTGTTCAAGAGCCCATTGATATCGAATCCTACGATTGTGCATTGCTATAGGTGGTACCCGTAGCGGTCTTCGGGAATGAAGGTTCACTTCATGCAAGCGGTTTCTGACTGTTTGGTCGCTAATTAAGTTCCCTGAAGAGTGATGAAGCCTCACGGCTAACATCATGGCGGTTATTGTTGGAGCTCTTCGAGTTAAGATTTGAATGTATCGGTCTTGTCTCCGTGTGGTGCAGCGATACCGTCCTCCATGGCGCTCAGCCACGGTACCAGTGCTTCGGTAACGTGTTCAAAGTCGACTGATAACACTCTGACTTGTATTCAGAGCTAAAGCCACAGTACGTTGCCGGGAACCAGCTTCTATCATTCCCACGGCTCTGAGCATTTCTTCCCTGCTTAAATGACGTCGCCGCTCCATAATAACGTTGGTTTTAATCAGTAGTAGGGAAACAGTAGCACTAATAATGTCTTCAATGCGTTGTATGTTTTTATAGGGAAAATATTGACAGCTGATTTTCATCTTTTACTCGAATTTGATTCACAGTTCCTGATTCAAATTATGAAATGCACCAAAAAGGATCCATATAAATTTATAAAATCATAAATTTATTACAAAGCCACATCTCAATCTCAAGAAATCCGCATAAAAATGCTTGATCCCTAGACACTTTTGATGTGTGTATTTAAAGTGGCAATGATATATATTTAGTATAAGACTAATAAACCGGAAAAAACCGCGTTAATATTTTAGCAAACGAATTAAGAAAGCAACATCCAACTAGGATGTTTACTTGGAAGTCGCTGAACCGTCTCTGATGGCAAGTGAGGAGATGAAAGTTGAACCTCGTAAAGTAGGGTTTCCTCGGCGCAACGGCAGCAGAGTGGAGCTGTGTCACAAACTATGCTCCACCTCCTATCCTGCCCTTTGTGCCCCAAAACATGCAGACAAAGTGACCTCTGCCTTGCCACTGATAACGCCGTGGAAGTGGCGAAGTTTTGGGCCAACAAAAATTAAATAACTGTCGTGCTAGTGACACAAAAAAGAACCACTTACGTAACAAATTAATCATCTGCCTAGCCTTTTCCCAACTATGTTGGGGTCGGCTTCCAGTCTAACTGGATGCAGCTGAATACCAGTGTTTTACATGGACCGACTGCCTATCTGAACTCCACAACCCAGTTACTGCGTAATACGATACCCCTTAGTAAGACTGGTTGTCAGATTTTCGGGCTTCTGACGACCCGTAACGACTGTCAAAGATCCAAGAATGACAGCCGGGACCAACGGCTTAACGTGTTTTCCGAGGCACAGAGGGGTGTTGGTATGTAAAGATGGTCACCCATCCACAGACCAACCGCGGCAAGCGTAGCTTAACCTGATCGATCGACCGGTGCGGCTGTTATTACTTAGCAATGGGCCCCTCTATATAACAAATTAATAAATGGCAAAAAAAATATGATAATTATTACTACATTAACCAAACATGATTGTTATACCGTTCACGCCAAGGTCTAAAAGATTTCATTCATTCAACGCGTGTCCAATTGTCGCCGACTTGAAACGTTTAAAATGTGTGAAATTGTGCCAAATTCCAAAGATTTTAATCATTAGATTCTCCCACTGCATCAAAAGATGTTCACATTTCTGTTTCTTTGGCACGTCTGACACACACAATGTCACAGTCAGCGTGGAAACGCCATATACAGAATGTGTGAGGTCACTATTCTCAGTGTTGACACTTTTCGCGCGGTTTAAGTACAGTGAGGGAAAATCTAACGATTTAAATCTTTACCAAATCCTGTGTAACATTAAACACAACGCTCTTGTATTTAAATAGTAAAGTCAAAAATATTCCATAGTTGAGACAGCTGTTTGTAATGTCACTTTTATGCCCTTCGCAATACAAAGGTTGATTTACTTCGTAGAGTACCGCAGAAATCTCAATAATAATGTTTTGTTTATGTTTTCATTCAGGAATATAAGTAACACAAAAGATTTTTTGACAGACACTAATATGAAGATAAAGCATAAGCACTTCTACTATAATATAACATCTACCACAGAACAATGTGAACTATACTGAAAGGGATTTTCTTGATGCCTATGTACTCGTAAATCTGTGTTTGAGAATCAATGAATCATGTGATATAAACAGACAACGACGGTAAATATTTACAAAGTTTAAAACAGAAGACGAACTAGCAGGGGATCGAGGGGGTGTGGAGGGGCGGGGTGGAGGGGGGGGGTTCAGGGGATCAGACCGGAATAAATAAAGTAAACAACAATAGTACATCGACTGAATTTACGGAGGTTCAATTACTAAATGACAAGTTGCTGCAGTGACGTTGCGTATCAATTAATTTTTCATATCAACACAATCCATCACAAAATGATGGATTGTGTGCAACAAAAGTGAGTCTCAAAATTATTATGTAACCACTTCAACTAATAATCTTGTATCATGAATAGACCCTCAATCAAATTCAGCTTAGCACTTGAACACACTCATTTTTCGGAAAAGCCATGGTGTCGACTGCCTCTGACGCCATGGCTTATCCTGCAGTAAAAGCGCAGGCTGGATAGCACGGCATGCCAGCATCAATGACATCATTCGTCGTGCTCGTTCTATTGTCACCGCCGCGGTACCAGCTATTTTAGAACCCAATGGCTTGGCACGTGACGATGGGAAGAGACCAGACGGAATGACCATAATGCCTTGGAAGGTAGGTAGGCCTTTGGTGTGGGATGCAACGTGTGTCGAGACCCTTGCGCCATCCCATCTTCCAAGCACGGTGAGCTGTGCTGGGGCGGCTGCTGCAGGTGCGGAAAACCTCAAACGGCGAAAATACTCCAATCTCTTTGGAACTTATATGTTTGAGCCGTTTGGGGTTGAAACACTAGGGCGTGACCAGAGGGCTGGTCTATTTTTTGGCCAAAGAATCAGCATTGCCATACGACGTGGCAATGCTGCCAGCCTTTTGGCACGTTTCCTGTTGACAGCGATGCGGATGAATTTTTTGATGTCCTTTGGTTATTTCCCATCCTTTTTATATACTTGTAAATATTATTATTTTAAGTCTGTTAGCTTTTAAATTATGTAAACACTATTTTTCAGATGATTAATCGCATATTGTCTATCAACTATAAAGTCTGTGGTTAGCATAGTCAACCGCACTTCGCTGGTCATATTTTCACTACGAAAATCACCCTTATTGCTACGAAAAAAGGCACTGTCAATTTGAAATTGTTACGACTTATATGCGGTAAGCTTCAGGCTCTACTCAATAAATCACATTATTTTGACACCGATTCCGATACGCAATACATTTTTGAAACAGCATCCACCAATTGACAGCTTTTGTATTACACACGTCTACAAAAATCTTTATGTGTGTAAATAATAAACTTAGTTTTGTACGTGTCGCTTTAATCTTTTCCTGCAATAATTATGTATGAGACCCAAGTTTTAATTGCTCCGGATGTCAAAGTGTGGGCAAAGTTAAGCAGCCTCTCACTTGACATTTAAGTCACTATCTTTACTTTCGTATAGGTACTTTATCTCTGTAATTTATTACTGGAGAACAAAAAAGCATCGCTAGAAACTTCGTGAAAGCTATTAATGATCACTGACCTGTGGCACACTTAGCACGAGACTCAACACCCACGCGACAATTACAAGTCTTCCACTCCTCGTCGCAGTCGCCATGCTTCGCATCGGATACTTCACAGCGAGCCATCTGTCCACTCCAATGAGCACGAGTATAAAAGTACTGAGGTACAAAGCGAACATCTGCAGGAACTTGAACAATTTGCATGCTATATTCCCGGCGTACCACTGCACCGTAAAGGACCACGCCGCTTCGCCAGCGATACAAAAAACAGTCACCAACAAGTCGGCTATACTCAGTTGGAATATCAAACTGTATATCGCTGTCCAAGATGGTCTCGCTCTTCCCCGACCTCTTTTACCTCGCTGTATACTTATAATCGTTGCCAAATTACCAAAGAATGATAACACAGCCATGGCGGAAAGTACGCTGGCTCTGATAAGAGTGCTTTTAGTCAAAACTGGGGCGTGATCCAAACACATGACTTGAGTGCCATTGTATACGAAAATATTTTTCGTGAACTCATCGGCATGTGTGCCATTAAAAAGAAACGTTTCCAAACATTTTTCTGTGGACCAGATGGTATAACTTGTAAGAATAGTTTCGGCCGAACTGAATTCTCTGTGAAGAGCCAATTCGCTCGGGTATAACGCGTCATCGTCATATAATGTGGTATTGTTGCCTGCGCTGTCCATGTTTCGTCATGCGTCTTCAACTTCTTTGCTAATCTGAAAGAAAGAAATTAAGCGTATTATTATTTCAAATCAGTATTTATAACAATAAGTACTAAAACAATCTGGAAAATAATTAGCTTTGATCCGTTGTACAAATACCGTAGATTTACGCGAGACAAGACTTAAATTTTTGTGTCGAATATTACGACACGTCGCGCGTCGTGGTCAATGCCACAAAAAATGCAATTATTTCCTGACACTTTTATAGATCATTAAAAAACTTACCTAGCTCCTAAAGATTAACAATACCTAAGTGGCGTTCACTTTCCGTGTGCTTGGGGCCGTGGTTAATGATAAACGGACGTCTGCCTTGATTTATTGCAAAGCTGCTGAAGTGGCCATTTAATGCCTCAGTTAACGACAGCCTCAGGGAGAGAGTACTTGCCTCAAGGCTGGTTAAATTGAGTCTTAGCTTATAGATTAGGTCCATTACAAGTTCAACGGGATATTCTAAAAAAGTGGATTTGCGGTTTTTCAGCGGTCTTGGATTGAATTTAAAAACGTCATTAGTCTATTTTACAAATATAAAAATAGAAGACTTTTACGTAGCTTTCTGGACATCCCTAACTATTATTTAAATCTATAATATGAAACCTAAACATAGACGTACACGTTTAACATACTAAACATACAAGTTTAAATTTCTATTGGTTATGTTTGAACCTATAATCAATTAAACGAGGAAGACAAGCTGTACCGAACGAAATATCTTACGATATTATTGTAAACACATAGTTTGCATGTTTGTTTTTCGTCCCTTAAGTTTTCGCCGTATTCACCCAAATACGTGGAATAATTAAATAGTTATAACCTTAGACAACAACCTCTTTGTTACGTATTCTTGAATGTAGTGGAACTTTATGTCTAGGTATAGTAACTCGTTCCAACTTGGCAACATAAATGTGCATATTCATAATAGATATTTTTGAATAAATTAATGTTTCATATCGCTTTTTTCTACGTTCTGTTCGTATCGCAGATGCATTTCATTTCGATGGATGGGTTTGCATAGGTTTTTCTGTAAAAAATGCAAATAGTAAGTAGAAAGTTCCTACAATGTGACCTACAACATAGAGATGGAAGATCGTTGTATATTTAAATGTCTTTGACCGGCAATTTTGCACATAAGTATGGTAAGAGTGCCTGGACTTACGCCTTTCTTATCATTCTAAATAAGCTGCCAAAGGAAATTGCCAAAAAATTAGAAAACAAAAAGGGCAACAAATTAAAAACATCTTAAAAGCCTACTTTACCGTCGGGAAGTTTGAGCCTTAGCGTACCGTATAGGTTTTTAGCCTTGATTGTGGCCAAGGCTTGTATAGTACTTTTCTCAAATAATCGCGGAAATTAAAACTAAGTAGTACCTAGGCAGAAATTTTTATCAAAGTATACAATTACTTTTCAAAATCAATGACGAACAACAAACATTTTTCTCGCGTTAAAGTATTCATTTGTTTTTTTTTTCAATAAACAGCTTTCTATTTGCAAGTCAGTTCGAAATTTAAATAAAACCTTTGATAAATTACCTCCTTGGTTGCCATGTTTCGGAGTAAAATATCGTTCCACTTTTAAATTACACGACAGATATTAATTTACTATGCAATTTATTTGGCCGCTAAACTACGACAGATATAGATTTACAAACAATTTTTGCCGGCCGCTGCTCGCATGTATTTGGCCAGTACAGCAATTTTGATTTATCCCGAAGAAGGTTGTCAAAATAATGCTCAAATTTCCAAGCATGTTTGAGAAATAAATATTTAATGATTGTCTGTCTTCTTCTCTTAACTCATTATGTACTCTTAGTACTTTAGCTAACGTTTTTTCATCGACAGCAATAGAAAAATATTATAATTACAAAAATATAGTGTAATCGCTATCGTACCTGCGGTCACAGAATGAGCTACATCTGAGGACCTAGACAGTGACATTTTATCAGCGATAACGAACGGGAATACTCCGACTAAAAAATATTTTTTTAAGATTGTTTGTCCATTTTTGTCTGGATTTATGTTCCGAATTGGTGCAAAAGAAGTTTGGCATACAGATAGTTATAACCTGGATTTACACATAAGATTACACACTCACACTCTTAATCCCGGTCGGTAGTACGTTCCCGGGGGATATTTTTCAACATCCATGCGGGCGAAGCCGCAGGCAAAAGATAGTCTTGAATAAGCAGACGGGTCCACTAGGATTACATAAAAGTTGTACAAATACAAGTTATTGAAATGTATGCGAGTCGCTGCTATGAAGTGGGTTATTACAACAGTTCTACTTTTAAATTCAATCAAACATGCCGCGCACTCAGATAGGAAACAAAAGAATAACGGAATATGAATTCCAGATCTCGGGGAAAGAAATAAATTTTGCATATCTTTGCAGTAGTTCACCGAAGTATAGTTTTATAAAGTAGGCTAAAAGTACTGAAACCTTCAGCGGTAATAAAAATAAAAGAGAAATAATATTTTCTAGATGCAAATAAATCTACAAAGTTTGCAAATTGTGCAAAATGTTGGCTAGACTTCATCGTAAAATGGAAGTTTTACACTAGTCCAATGAATGGCCAACAATTCAGAAAATTTTACAATAATACTACTGACTTGCCCCTGCGTCGCCCCGTTTTTACGAGTCGACAAAACTTCGATTTTTTATTTTATTTTAAGTAAGGTTAATATTAATGTTAAACCAAACCTTCCGAAATAAATTCTCTAAATGTTGCTAAAAAACCGCACCAAGCCCTTTGTCTTTGCCTTTTAAGTTTAGAAGAACGACGCGGTCGCACAGACAGATACGAAAAGCGACTTTACTATATTATAATTTGTATTATGTATCTTAAAAGAGACAAAATTAATTAAGAATAATGACATTAATAACCATTTTAGAAATTCACTTCGAAAGCAAATGCTTTGGTATACAAAAATAATGGAATGTCGAAAGAGATGAAAAATCAGGAAATTTAATTTGGCACAATTTCTGTGTCCACGATTGCACAAAGGATATTGAGACCTGCGACATAGATGTCACCACCGCTTTGAGTTAATCAACTTTATTGTAGTTAACTTCATTAGGACGAGCTGTTACACTGGTGTACCACAAGCGATAAAAATTTGTACCATCTCGTCGAGGCAGAGGTACATATAGGTAACAAAAATAATATTAGAATAGCCAAAAACTCAAAAGACTCGAAAATAAAATAGGCGCCTCTTCATTTTGCTTACAAGAATATCTTTCATCATTATCTTTTATCCTAACAACCGTTATTGAAAATAATATTAAGAATATTTTTCGAAATGTTGCGTGGAATAATAGTTAAGAGGTAAACTTGACCCCCGTCCACTATATAATTTTTTAGTGTGGTGGTAATAATATCTTGAGGCATAGACTGAGTGAAGTTTTAGTTTTCAAACTCAAGTACACAACATTGACAAAGTTGTACCGCAACTTGATTAACGGTATGGCAGCGCATAAAATACGAACAAAAAATATCGATCTATTATTTTTTTTTATAAAAAATTAAATAATCTCATAATAATAAAATAAAAAGTATCTGAGGAGCAGTGGTGGCCCAGTGGCAACGGTCGCGACTTATGAGTCGGGTTGGGTTCGAACCCAAATAGGCACATTACTTTGTGTACCTACATTATTTCATCACCATGCTCTCAAAACGGGGAAGGAAATCATCGTGAGGAAACAGGCATGTTCTAGAACCAAAAATTCGAAGACATCCACCAACTTGCACTGGGCCCGCGTGGTGGATTACGGCCCACTCCCTCTCACTGAGGGGAGGCCTGTGTCCCAGCAGTGGGAACATTATGGGCTGATTATGATGAAAAAAAAACTAAGCTTCTTTTTAACCGAGTTCAAAAAAGGAGGTTCTGTATTCGACCCGTATATCAAAAACCTAAATGGTGAACCAACGACACCGACTTCCGAAATTAAAGTTATTTTTTACTTTGTAGTGTTTTTTTTTGGAAGTCTGTTGTCTTTTTTTGTAAAAAAGTTTTTTAAATAAAATGTTTGCAGTCAACTTTCCTCCACGTGTGACGCTTGACTGACGAGATGAAACTGCAATTACCCTCAGGCTATCTGTATCCAACCTACAACCGATGAGCTATTTTCGGTTGGCTCGTGCCGATACTACGGATACCGAAGATCAGGAAAATTAAATAGAAATAGAACGTTCATTACTTGATTCCATCAATCTTTATTCTCTTGTTTTGATATTTGTAAGACGGAAGATGACCTCTAGATTTAAGCTAGCTTCTGCCCGCGACTTCTTCAGCCTCTTAGGGATGGAATTTCGAAAAATCCTTTCTTAGTGGATACATAATTTTCACAAAGAACACACTCTCCAAATTTCATGTCTCCAGGACCAGCGGTTTAGGCTGTGCGTTGATACATCAGTCAGTCAGGACTTTAATATTATATTTATATAGATACTGCCTGTGTTCCCCGATAGGGTGGCAGAGGCTAATATAGTACAGTTACATTTTGTTTGTTAGTTATGTTTGAATTCCATGTATAGTCGACCTTTTACTGGCTTTATCACCCTAAGATTTAATGTCACTTGCGTGTCTACAAACGACAAGATCTATTTGTCTACGTGACAGTTACATAGTTCTATACATAGTGAGGTTTCGATTTAGTGAGAATTATTGTCAAAGGAATTACGATTTGACTATCTATATAAATATATAAAATGTCCTAGAGACATGAAATTTGGAGTCTGTTCTTTGTGAGTATAGGTATCCACTAAGAAAGGGTTTTTTCAAATTCCACCCCTGAGAGGGTGAATGGGGGGAGGGTGAAATTTCACGCGGACGAAGTCGCGGGCAGAAGCTAGTACCTAATAGGAAGCGAGCCTACTCCAATCAGACGGCCCCAAATCTAACCAAGAACAATGTTTCCGATCTATAGTAGGAAGCGAGCCCAGGATCTTAAGCTCAGCAGTCCAGCTTGCGACCACTAGGCAAACAAAATATAAGAGTATGTAAAAAAACACATCCGAAAGAATCTCATCTCCACGTAGTACTAACCAAAACCATTATTTTCGGGTGTTATCAAAAACATATTGCTCCATATCTATATTTCTAGCTGCATCCAGTTAGACTGGAAGCCGACCCCACCATAGTTGAGAAAGAAGAAAAGGTTAGAGTAATAAGGAAAAGGGGTGCCAAATGACTATCAATATATGAAAACTTAGACGATAATAATGATCGTCTATGTTTTTATGTATGTGTTAAATATTACACTAAAATACCTTGTGATATATTGCAATTAAATGAAAGAAAATTTAAAACTCACATTAAAAGTACACTTTGTAAACAAGCATACTATAAATTAGAAGATTAAATCCAAGATAAGAACGCTTGGAAACATGCTGGTCCTGCTCCATAGGATAATCTAGAGTCTAGACCAAATCAAACTGGTTGCTAATTTAATTGTAAATTTTATTTTTATTTTTTTGACATTCTCATTTATAATTACTTTAACTCACACCCTGACTTATAACTTGTTAATCTTTTTTATTTTTTTTTATTCAAAATCATTTACTTTTACCATGTTTGTAAATATGTGAGCACCATGTATCTATCAGATAATTAATTTATATGCCATGGTTTCGTTTTTAATTCTTTTAAATTTGTGGTATAGTAATTGTATTTTAGGTGCATCGCCTCTAAATATTATTATATAATTTATGTACATGTGCAATATTGTAAAACATTTAAAAAGAGTGACGGTGGAGTTTCTTGCCCATTCTTCTCCATACAAAAACGACCTTTTAGAAGGGGCGACTAGAATCAATTCTATTTTAATGTAATTTTTGACGTTCAAAAGTGCCTTTTATGTGCCTATTTGAAATAAATGCTTTGACTTTGACACATGATAAATCGTCTTTCAAAAGCTTGTTAGCTGGTTTTAGTTAGCAAAAGGTCCTTTGAAACCCTGGAACGAGTAAATAAGGGTACCAAAGTTGAAAATTTTAGGCCACAATATATTTTAAAGCATGTATAAACCCACGCATAAAAATAAATGAAGAGTTAGATAAAAAAATCCAAAGTATTTAATAATAACAACATAGCAGACAGATAAATACATGATAGATGAACGTTAGCCTTATGCTCAGCAAGGGCGCGGTTTGTGAGCGCTGAATTTTAGTTTAGACCCATTATTTTATTTATAGCCTTAAGATAGTTGTAGAAAAGAACAGAGGAGGTGGGGTTTGTGGCTAAGCGATAACAGCCGCACGGGTCGATTATTCAGGTTAAACTACGCTTGCCACGGTTGGTCCGTGGATGGGTGACCATCTTTACATACCGAGACCGATCCGTGCTTCGGAAAGCACGTTAAGCTCCACGAATCCACGAAGATCCATTCGTGGATCTTTGACAGTCGTTACGGGTAGTCAGAAGCTCGAAAGTCTGATAACCAATCTTACCAAGGGCTGTTACCCTGTAACTGGGTTGTGGAGGTCAGACAGGCAGTCGCTCCATGTAAAATACTGGTATTCAGCTTCATCGGGTTGGACTGGAAGCCGACCCCAACATAGTTGAGAAATGGCTAGGCAGATGATGATGCGTTTGATACCACTAACTGTAAGTACAATGTTATCAAATTAATGAAACGAAGATCCAATTACTACATAAACATTGAAGAGAAAGATTTTAATTTTGCTCATACTTGAATCGAAATGAATACGTTTCTATGAATCTACAATTCAAGCGACCACTTTAATCAATCCAGAAATCAAAGCTATTCGCGAAGTTAGATAACACAGCTAACGAGACGTGCAATCGAATAGATCGCAAAAAAGAATAGGTAACGTTTCTGTTCCATTTACTACCTACCTACCCCCTTTTTCTCTTTTCGGAAACTGGATGTCGATGATTGGCTGTTATCAACAACGAGCCCGTAGGTTTTGACAACTATGAATAGGTTACATTTGTCTTTCAAGATCGATACTACTGGCAAACTTTAGTTCTGGCAAAAATTGTTAGCTGTCTGTCCCATAAATCTGGGTAGACTAGCTATTCAAGTTTTGTATGGGACAGGTTTTTTCGCAATTACTATGTTTGTCTCATGGAGAAATTTGTTCAGTTTCATGGTATATACTAAACCGTTGAATATGACCACACCTTTCTGATACCCGATGTTTACCCTACATAATGAAGCCGTCCATATTTCGTCGAGTTGATTTTTAGTAACCGTACTGCAGTCAACCGCGGTATGCCAATTTGATTGATGATAATGTAATGTAGGTAATCGATCTTTAACTCCATTTGAATATTTAGATTAAACACGGGCAATTTGAGCTTTGATTATTCGATTACCAACAATCTATTCGCAATTATGTCCGTTCTTGGAATATTAATAATCCTAGCCTTTTTTTAAATCAATACTTTCCTCAACACTTTTGTTTGAAATCTAGTATTTCAGAATACCAGAAACCTCTTGTGTTCTGAAATACTAGATTTCAAAAAGGTCAGGAGTTTTATCTTGACTTGGATGAGTTCAGAAAAGGCTACATTGACTAAATGTCAAGAGGGGAAACCTTTACCCAGCAGTGGGTCAGTATCAGTTAAGCTGTACACTGCTTCAGAGCACTATGCAAAATTTCCTAATACCTACTGTTATGCAAACAACAAGGCATTGTTTAGTTTTGTCAAACACTCTAGCCAAATTGAACGAGAAAGAAAAAAATCACACATTTGAATGCTTGTGCACTAAAGTGTACAAAGTGGTTAATTTTACATTCTCTTTATTATCACTGGGAGGCAGTATTTCACCGACAGCATTCTGTGTGACCCCTAACGAAATAAATTGGTGTAAAATATGCGCGGACTCTTGCTATAAAATGCGACATACAGGTCCAAAAAGTTTTTTCATCATGAATTTTTTATCTATTTAGTCTACACCATTTGGCTGACATTTTGAACTTTAAACTCAACTTTGTTTTTATGTTTCAAAAACTAAGTTAAGTGTTTATTTATATGAGGCGCCTTCGTAACTAAGCTACAAAATAATCTCCATATCTATCTATATACTTATAATAAATCTGTAGAGAGGTCAATTCTGTACATGAAATATATTTCCAAAATAACTATCAGCGGGTGATTAGTGATCGATACTGACGCCAAAAATGCAATCAGTAAAATTTTTGTCTGTCTGTCTGTCTATCTGTCTGTCTGTATGTTCTTTATAGAAACAAAAACCACTCGACGGATTTCAACGAAACTAGGTACAATTGTTCTTCATACTCCTGGGCAGGTTATAGTATACTTTTTATCACGCTACGATCAATAGGAGCAGAGCAGTGAAGGGAAATGTTGAGAAACCAGGAGAACTTACTCCATTTTTGAAGCTTCCGTCGCGTGTGCAGCCTTAATGGTTAAAGCTACACAGAAATCATGTATGACGGAAATGTTCTCCTTAAAATTATATAAAAAATATTCCACGACAGCAAATGTCTATCTTTTATGGTTGACTCACAATAATACGTGTAACTCACGATAGCTTAGCAGTTCGGAGCTTTCTGATTATATTTGTCTACACTTACGTTTATAACACTCTCACTCATCCCGAATTAAATTTTTTTAATATTATTACCTATTTAATAAAAAAATAATCATAGAAATCGGTACAGAAACACCAAAGTTATACATGAAATACGCTAATAAGCCATCGCGCGTGAATACTGAATCATGCTATAAGGATTATTTTTGTGTAACGGTCGCCGCGCTCGACGCGGCTCGCGGCGGGAGGTATAAAAGGGCGGGGGATCCAAACGCGAACTTCACACCGTCCAGCAGTTCATGAAGCGCCTCGCCAAGCGTTTTTTCGACTCCGCTATAAAGCACCCCAATTGCCCTGATTGCGGCGGCCTCCCGATATACTCCCTCCCGCATAAGTAGGATTCGCCGACCAAGGCATACCCTCACCATCCCCGACGACGCCACTACCCTCTTACAGGAGAGCAGGAAAGCCACCAGCACCATTAAGAGACACAAAAACACGACCCGACAACCGTCCTTCCGTCCTCGCCGTCGAGGACGCCCGTCGCGACGCCCCGTAAATTCTCCTCCCCGACCCTTGCTCGAGCCAGCCCGCGCCGCTGAGCCTGTAGTATTAAATTCGCCCCTAAATAATTCAAATTCAAATTCTTTATTGCATTCATGTGTACATTATTTTAGTTGTTACAATATTAGTAAGTTCCAACATGAAACCCGGTTAGGGCACGGCAACATAATATTAATAATAATTTCAAAATAAATATATAAATATATACATATAGATATATAAATTCAAATAATAATAATAATAGTATGTATGTGTGCGTTCGTTTTTTTTTTTATGACTATAATAAAATATGTAATTATTTATCTAGCTATCATTTATTTACTAATTATTTTGTTCTAGGTATTCTGCGACCGAGTAAAAGCATTTTTGAGTTAGGTATTCTCTTAATTTCCTGTTAAATTGATTAAATTTAGTTTCTTCTTTTATTTGTTCTGGTAATTTGTTGAAAATTTTTATTGCCATGTAATATGGGCTATGGTAAAGCATTTTGATCCGAGAGGGTGGAAGATGTAGTCTATTTTTATGGCGTGTGTTTATGTTATGGATATCTTTAGTTTTTGGAAAAATGTTGCTATTTTTAAATACAAATGTGCAAAGGTCATATATATATATAGAAGGTAAAGTTAGGAGTTTTAATTTAACAAAATATGGTTTACAACTTTGGGTATTGTCAATTTGGGCCAGTATTCTAACACATTTTTTTTTAATTATAAATACTTCACTTGCGTTGACGCTGTTTCCCCATAACATCACTCCATATCTTAGCCACGAATTTGCGTATGCGTAGTATGCCGATAGTGCTGGTTCTGTATTTGTGCTGTACTTAAGTTGAAACAAAGCGTAGGTAAATTTAGATAACTTAGATTTTACTGTTTCTATGTGCTTTTTCCAATTGAGATGTGTGTCTATGTTTATACCGAGTAGGTTAAATGTAGTTACTGAATCTATAGGCGTGTTATTAAAAATTACATTTGCACTTAAGGAAGGGGTTTTATACGATCTAAATTGCATCATTTTAGTTTTTTTACAGTTAATTTCTAAATTGTGATCGTGTAGCCAAAGTGTTACTGTCTGAAGAGTATTTTGTAAGATTGTGTTTGGATCACAATTTTTTTCACATTTCACAAGAAAAAAAAAAAACGCGAACTTCATACAATATTTGGCTGTTGATGCGAGTAGACGTTCCGAGCATTCGACCTTATTGACAGGCAATATTGTTTATCAGCGCGACTTTTAGTCTTTAAATTAATTTAGTTTAATTAGTTTTCTTTTGTTGTTATTTTATAAAATAGGTATTAGTTATTTTGGTAGTGTATTATATTCGTTCAAATTACAAATTATTAATAGTTTACATTTTATTTATTTTTGTATAGGTACTTAAGCCTCATGTGAACGTGATCTAAACAATATTACCAATACATTAAATTAATAACACACAAGGAATTACACACTGACGGAGTTGCGGGCACAGCTATCTATATCAGTGGCGAAGGGTGAATTTATGACAGAGGTAGGCCGGAGCAAAAAAAAAAATACCAAAAAAAAATTACAATGATGAATTGACTATAGAGTGGTTATGTTCTGAATTTTCGAAGGGAAGCCGGCGGGAATCGAGTTGTATGGTACCTTCGCCACTGATCTACACACATCAAAAGTGTCTAGGGATCAAGCATTTTTATGCGGATTTCTTGAGATTGAGATGTGGCTTTGTAATAAATTTATGATTTTATAAATTTATATGGATCCTTTTTGGTGCATTTCATAATTTGAATCAGGAACTGTGAATCAAATTCGAGTAAAAGATGAAAATCAGCTGTCAATATTTTCCCTATAAAAACATACAACGCATTGAAGACATTATTAGTGCTACTGTTTCCCTACTACTGATTAAAACCAACGTTATTATGGAGCGGCGACGTCATTTAAGCAGGGAAGAAATGCTCAGAGCCGTGGGAATGATAGAAGCTGGTTCCCGGCAACGTACTGTGGCTTTAGCTCTGAATACAAGTCAGAGTGTTATCAGTCGACTTTGGACACGTTACCGAAGCACTGGTACCGTGGCTGAGCGCCATGGAGGACGGTATCGCTGCACCACACGGAGACAAGACCGATACATTCAAATCTTAACTCGAAGAGCTCCAACAATAACCGCCATGATGTTAGCCGTGAGGCTTCATCACTCTTCAGGGAACTTAATTAGCGACCAAACAGTCAGAAACCGCTTGCATGAAGTGAACCTTCATTCCCGAAGACCGCTACGGGTACCACCTATAGCAATGCACAATCGTAGGATTCGATATCAATGGGCTCTTGAACACAGAAATTGGGCAGAAGAACAATGGCGTTTCGTGTGCTTTTCTGATGAGTCTCGTTTTGGTATGAGACCGGATACAAGACGTATACGACACTGGAGAACCCCTGGACGCCAACAGCGATTAAAATCCTGCCAGGAAGTCCATCCTTATAGTGGTGGAACCATCATGGTATGGGCGGGTATTTGGATCGGCGGAAGAACTGAGTTGATTTGGATCAGAGGCAACCTCAACGCTCAAATTTATGCTGAGACGATTGTATCAGACGTCATCGTTCCTCTACAAGTGCAAATCGGTCCCTTATTTCAGTTAATGCATGATAATGCACGACCGCACACCGCAAGAGTTGTAAGACAGACTCTCGCCGCAGCTAACATCAATGTCCTGCCCTGGCCTGCTCAGTCGCCAGACTTGAACCCGATTGAGCATGCATGGGATATGCTACAGAGAAGAGCTCTGCCGAATATGGAGGGTATCCAGTCGCAAGAAGACCTTTTTTTGTTGTTGCAACGAACATGGGCTGCCATTCCACAGCGTGATTTGGATGAACTCATTTTGAGTATGCCAAACCGATGTTCTTGTGTTGTTAGTGTTCGCGGTAGAAACACGGATTATTAATTGTTTAAGTTACCCAATAAAATTTTAAAGAAAACTGTTATTTCAGTCTTTTTTTCGAACTTTTGTGTTAGTGGTTCAAATGTCAAAAATCCCTTTATTAGGAAAATGGCAAATTTCTTTATTAATGCAAAGGTGACTTGGTTTATCGTTACTGTGACAAACGAAAACACTTTATTTGATGAATCCTTAAAGAAAATTTTAATTAATATCAATCAGGAGAAAAGTTATTGCAAAAATATATGTTGATCCCTAGACACTTTTGATGTGTGTATATCTATATATATAAAACTCTTCCGTTACTGAGTGACTGACAGACAACGCACAGCCGAAACTACTGGCAGTAGAAGCTGAAATTTGGCATGTGTGTTTGTTGGGAGGATTAGGCTACCACTAAGAGAGGATTTTTGGAAATTCCCTCCCAACGGGGAGAAAAGGGGGATAAATTGTTTTTTTCCGGAAGTCATTATTCCTCGCGGACGAAGTCGCAGGCAAAAGCTAGTTATATAAATAAAAATGCAGTGCTGTTCGTTGGTAAGCACATCACTTGAGAACGGCTGGACCGATTTGGCTGTTTTTGGCTGAAAATTTTTCGTAATAATCCGGAAGTATTCCACTCAGAGCACTGATTTGAACCGCACTTGGACGAACAGCACCTGAGCACTTCCACTAACCGCACTTAAACAAAATTTCGTAACGTGCGGTACAGGTTTATATGGAAAGAAAAAAAATCCTGAAATATTATCAAACTCGGGAAAACTTAACGTCTTTATTCTATTGTATTTTTGTATGAATTATTGATACTTGGACAGGACATCGTCTATCGGGTCAACTAGTTAATTAATAAAAACATATAAGCACCTATATGCATAAGCTTACGCGTTTTTTCCATGAGAGAAGGCAGGTGATACTAATAAGAAAATGTATATCTGAAAATGCAGATCCAAATAAATGAAAATGAAAAAAGAAAAACTATAAATGAACTGTTAAAATATTCCCAAGAGATCACATTGATTGACTTGCAAAATTATATATTTTTACGCAAACACTGTTGTTTGTGTGAAAAATATATAATTTTATTCAACTATTACAGGAACTTTTCATTTTTCCGAGCGATAATTCTATGTTGTACTAATTACAAGGAAATGTTTATCTGAAAATACAGATCCAAACAAATGAAAATGGAAAGTAAAACCTACGAGTATAGGGGAATTATAAAACAATCGAATAAAAAAAAACTTAGGGACTGATGATGAGATACTGTTTTAATAACTTGAGCGGTATGAATTTGAGTAAGCGAAAAATTAACTAAACTAACGAAGAATATTGATTAATAATAAAATCCAGAACGAGCTTACAAAAAGTGGGTTGTGATTAATTCATTTCAGATATTAAAATTCTAGCCGTGCGACTAAATTACCAAGTGAGCGACTAGAAATACAGAGAGGGCACCCCGAGGTTAGGTTTGATTAGGTTACTTGAAACTGTTTTCTCTGCACTGAGCCCGGGATATAGAAAAGGGTTGCGGGGATTTCCGGATCAACAAAGGCGGGACGGGAGTAGAGATTAAAATTCCTTGGCACTGCGTCGGATTAGAGTGCCGTTCACGCCATTGTTAATTCACTAAATCTTGCTAAAAGCTGGTCTGTGAACAACAGTAACAAAGCTTTTCAAGATAGGTGTTGTGTGTGACTTTCAATTTTCCTTTATGACTCGGTTTGTATAGTATGTACTCGAAATAATATAGACGAACTGAAAAGTTTTCAGTCTTTCATAAATAAGTTGATATACCTACTAACAACACATCAAATTGAAGTCAAAGATTTAAATTCTCCAGAGAGCTTTTATAAACATCAACTGCGTCAATAATGATCAGTACTTATGTTGGCACGTGCCGTTTATCTTGTGAAATGGTACGCAAAGTTGTTTATAAGGTAAGTACTCAGCAACTTTTCCACGTGTAAAATTAATTCTGATTTATCCCAATACACATAAGCCAGTGATTTTTTTGCGTTCGGTCCCGACTTACGAGCACGGTCGTGAGTTCGAACTCACGGAGGGACTTTACTTTGTGTAGTTTAATTTCATCACCACTGCTCTAGGAAACCGGCATGTCATAGAACCAAAAATTCGAACACATGTGACATCTGCCAACCTGCACTAGTCCTGCGTGGTCGGTTGTGGCCCACTCCTCACAGACAGGAGGTCGGTGTCCCAGCAGTAGGAACTTTACAGGCTGATAATGAAATGATTTGTTTACAATCATTTGTTATAGCAGTTTGAATTCAATAGAACGAAACATTGGTACGACATCGCGCCTGTTTTTAGTTAGTCCGATAAAACACTGTCGTTCCGATGACAAAATTCACCTAAAGCAACAAATTCTTAGTACCTGCAGTATAATTAATAGCCAGCATTATAATATCGTTACCATATTTCACTGTCATTACGTTGTACTTATACATTAATCTTCGGCTGAACCTAAGGGAGATGCATCTTCTTAATTATGTTTTCTTAATTAAATTTTGTTAGGTACCTTTTTATTAATCGCTCAAACAAAAATATTTGTCTTATTTAACTTAACTAAATAGGTATTTATTGAACACGTAAATATGAAAACTATTAGTAACTTGGTTTTTGCATATCGTATAGAACAACATCATGCCGACTGGATATTTTGTTGTACGTGCAGCTGCCTATTATTTCTGTGGTGTAATTATGGATCCGTTTTGTTTTTTTTTCAACTTACTTGTCTTTTTATATGCACATGTTACAGTGACAAATAAACCTATTTTTTTTCTTTCTTATTTATTTACATTCGAGGTCATGCTAATAAAAGCAGTGCCTTGACAAAACAGCTTTGTCTATCGTCGACAAAACACTGTTTTGTTTTCGAGTCTGTTTTGTCTGGGTCTGCACGCAGCCTAAGATTTAATAAAAATAAAAGCTAATAAAAAAAAAAATCAGCTCGTCATCTGCCTAGACGTATTAAATCCAGCTTATAACAAGTTTGTGAAACTCCACGCTATTAAATACACGTTCATACAAATAAGTTTAAAATAGGTCTCAGAATATTAGATATTATGTTGAAGGCTTTAACTTCAAAGGTAGTACTTAAGAACTAACTTTGCTGCTCAGTACTTAGTAGATGGGAACTAAATTACAAAAGGAGGCAAACTAATTTTGCTAATTTTAATGCAATGCGAAGTGCTTTTCTAGTAACGGGGGTAAAAACCTTTTTTTTACTTTTTGTTTTCATTAATCATGCACTTTGCCTTCCATAAAACTGCGCAGTTGAGACTTTATGTGGAAAAATGGCGCGGAAAGATGTTCTCATTTTATTCACAAAACAGAGTTACGCTGTACTTCTCGCTTATCAATTTTTATTGCTTATCCCAACCTGAGCAGACAGAGATTATTGGGTCAGTATCAATATCTCACTAAAAAGTCAACGATTTCATAATCTAATTACTCCAAAAATTCATCAATATTGCATATAAATTCCACGTGTTAAAACGTTATTATAGAAACCACCTCTAATCATAAAACTCCTATAAACCCCGAACGATATTATGAGCATGAACGTAACTAAGCGGAACGTTGATAATAATTTAGTTAAGTCGCGGTTGCCTTACAGACTCTCTTGTTTATGTTTTCCTGCATGTGACGGGGACTTAAGGGCCAGTGCAGACCGACAGAGTGGCGGCAAATAGAGTATATTTATAATCCCTAGTTTGTTATAGTTTGCTGTGTATTGGATGAAAACAAAGATATTTCTATAGGAAATGTAGCCTCAATGGGTAGAACAAACCGGAATATTTTTTTTTTGTTTTTTTTATTTATGACAACTCTTTAGGCATCAAGAATAGTGTACAATGTAGGTACAAACGGAATTTCATTTGGAATAAAAGTCAAACGCTTCTCACCACAGAAGTTGAAATGCTTTAAGTGGTTTCTGATAAATTAAATTGGTATCATAGGTACCAATTGTCACTTAAAAATTGGTTTTCATTAATCCATTTTTTGTCCGTTCCAATATCTATCTCGGGCAATATTCGACCAATCGAAAATGCTCGTTCAAAATTAATTGAAAAACGTGGATTTTCTTTTTACACATGAACTGAAAGCTTTCGAGGTTACCGTAATAGTGCGGGCTGATAAAATTATATCTACGCCAGACGTATGTTGGTAAAGAGATAAATCCTTCTATTATATAACATATTATAAGTGAGACAGTAACTATCTGCCACGCCTAAAAGGCTGAACGGATTTGGATGAAAGGCATACGGATAAACCATTATTTGGGTTTAAGACATAGGATAGGTTTTTTTTATCCCAGTTGTGTGTTCCCGTGGGACGATATCTGACATCCACGCGGGCAAAAGCTGGTGATAATAATATCACACTAATATTGTAAAGGTGAAAGTTTGTGAGTGTGTTTGTTAGGCCTCCCCCAAGCACCTCCACTTCGATCGGTTCTGTGCATCTCGCAACCAACGGGTTCCTGCGGCCTTCACAAGGTCGTCAGTCCACCTTGTGGGAGGCCTTCCAACGCTAGGTCTTCCGGTACGCGGTTGCCACTCCAGAACCTTTCGGCCCCATCGGCCATCTGTAAATACACTATAGGTCCACAGTTATGTAAATCGTGTACTTACAAATACACAGAATTATGTTATTGAAATTTGAACAGCATGAAAATCATGTAATCAAAAATTCATATAACTGGATTTGGAGAAAAACCTTTGTGACAGACGAACAAAAAAGTGATCTCATAAAAGGTCCGTTTTCTTTTAAAAGTTAGAACCCTAAATAATGGTGCTACCAATGTAACTCTAGAAACCTACCAGACAGTTTTCTCCACAAGTTTCCACATGGTTTTTCGTCTCAACAATTTATTATGAATTTTCCAAACAGTATTAACAGTAAGTACTCCTATTTACCCTAATCTAGGATATCATTTATTATAATATTATATGATATGATATAATCTTAAGTGGACATTTTTATTGCTGACCACTTAAGTTTGAGAGTCATAAATAAAAATAATGTGACTTATTGTGATAAAGGTAACATGAAAACGTTTTTGTTTTTTATGTTTTCACGGAATATAAATTGGAAAGAATTATGTGAAATGTATTTTTAGTCACCATTAAACTAACTGTGAACGACGTGCCTAAGCATATTAAAGTCTTCTTCTTTGCGTGTTGGCAAAAATAACACTAAATTTGTATGTTTTTTTCTATTTGTTAGGCCAAAAGTTCAGTAACGCGAAAACCGTTTGCCACGCCGACTTAGGTACGAAATGTCACCGCGGTCACACGGTGTCCGCCAACAATAAATTTTATTTTGTGTCTATTGTCTGGCAGTCCACGTGTTAAGGTTTACCAAGCTGGCCACAGTATATTTTACAGTATAAGCGTACAGTATTAGTATAAGTCATACATAGTAATATTTACTGACTTCAGGAATTTTCCCGTGTTTTAGTACCGTCATTATAACTAAATAAAGCTCGGGGTAAATAATTCGTTTAAATTATTTTTGAAGCCTTTATTTATGAGCGTAGGTATTACATAAATTCAAACAAAAAAAAATTTTTTTTTCAAATTAAGTGAAGTTTTTCATTGTATTTTCTTTAACACAAGAATGAATGACCTAACCTTTATACACTTTTAAAAAACGATGTTTCTAAGGCAAAGTTATTGCTTTTATGCCGCGCCTATGGGTACAATGTAGATAAAATATAAATAGTTAAAATGTAATTGGGAAAGGCAAGTATCAAAAAATTGAAAAAAAGAACTTTTATGCAATAAATAAGGACGCGGAGTGAGTAAATTTTTAAATAATTAATGTAGATGAATAGACAAAAGACACAAAGAAATGATAGGTAGATGGATTATAGTGATTTGAAGGATAAATACTAATGTAACCTAACTAGCCTGTATTGTCCCACTCTCTTTTCAGCACAATTCTGTTTTTTGCTAGTCGTTAACTAGTCTGTAGTCGTCTTCGATCAACAATAGTACTAGATTTCCGATGATGACATCAAAAACGGCCAGAAAAATAAGACCACATAATAATTGTGTGGTCTTATTTCAGTTCTTATTTTAAAAATACGTTTACTTTTCAATCAAAGTAGTAAATATATTGCAAACTATAATAAACTTTATGTTTGAGTGTTAAGGTTTATAATCATATTATATGCAATCGCGGCCACTTGAGCGATGTGTTTTTGTTCCTAATCCTTAATCTAGTGCTATTGTTGATCAAAGGTAGTCGTACGTTGATATAAAGATATATTATGATGTAAGATATTTTTTTGTGACTCATCGCGTGGATATCTCATTTTGTTAAATAAAAAACGCTAAATATCGAGATATTCATATACTGTCACAGGCCATATCTCTAAAAGTTTTGTAGATATCGAGTTTTCATTTTTTTTCCTATAAAACCAATGCCGTAGAAAGCCATTGCGACGTTAAAAAAAAAATCATGTAAGTCGAGATATCAAGTTCTTCACGCCATGCACGGAATTTATAATGATCATGTCAAAAAAGCTTGAAAATGTTTTGAAGAGTTAATCACCTTATTACAAGTTCCAACATCCATTTATTAAAATAGACTTCGTTAATCAAGATAAACTTTTTAAAAAATACACTCATAAACTTGAATCAATTAACCTTTTCAAAGTCAACGTGATAGAACGTTGAAAATAATCAATTTTTTGAAGTGTCAAGATCATGACTTTCTTCGAATTTAGTTTTGGCTTTATATTAATAAATTAATATTCAATTTATTCATAAAAAGTTATTGAACGAAGAAGAGAATAAGGATAAGAGGAACTTTGGTGTTACATAAATGTAATCACACTAATATTATACAGGCGAAAGTTTGTGAGTGTTTGTGTGTGAGGGTGTGTTTATATGTTTGTTACTTCTTCACGCTCAAAGGGCTAGACCAATTTTGACAAAATTTTGTATGGAGGTAGCTGACATCCTGGATACTGGCTACTTTTTATCCCGATATTCCTCACGTGATCGACATTTACGCGGGTGAAACCGCGGGGCCCAGCTACTTAGTGTAATATAAATGTAATGTAGTAGGTAACATTACATTTAGGTAACGAAGAAAGTCAAGGACGCTTTTTGATAGTGAGCAGTTAAACTGTCTCTAAGTATGTATTAACAATCGTTACAAATGTTATGGAACATGAACAAAAAAATGAAAATTTCAGAAACATTTTACTCACAATGTCTTTCAATACCTCATAAGCCAAAGAGCGTTTTGTATCATAATAATATATTCTTTTTCACGAATTTACGACGAAAAGATTGCCTGAAAAGCAATTTGTGTCACGTATCAACGTCGGAATAACTTACTGTAAAAAGCGAAAATATCGTCGTACATGAAAATACTGGCTCACATATGTAACATATGAAATGAGACACGAATTAATATTCCTAATGGAGATTTAAAAAATGTAGGGTTGTATGTTTGAAAAACTTTTAATATTATATTAGAATTAGCGTAGCATGAAAGAGACTAAAATAATAATACGTCGGGAGGGCCTCTTGTTACCCAGTATTTAGATTCTGGAGGACAGATCGGCATTACTTCATGGAAAATAGTTACTAGTATTCAGCTGCATCTGTTTAGACTTAACCGGTACCTGAAAGTTCATCCCAACATTTATTTATCTTTTAAACCAAAATGATAACACATTTACAGAATCATCCAAGGCGATGTTATAAGTCACAATGTCTGTTATCTATCCCTTTAAAAAAATAGAATAAAATCACCTGCCGTGTAAGCAAAATTGCAACAACGATCGGACCTTTTTCAATGATCGGGTGGTGCACCAACCCAGTAAAGGCTAGGCAGATTTTGAGTAGGTACAGATGGTAGCGCTGCACTTAGCAAAGCCTTTGCATACCAACCGGCACAGTGTTATATTATCTACTAGCTGCTGCCCGCGACGTCGTCTGCGTGAAGGCTCTACAGCACCAAAAATACCCAAGATTGGCAGTGTCGCTATAGCATTATAAGTAAACAACTTTTAAAATAGCATTAAAAAATAAGTTTTTTTTGCAAGTGAAGCAAGTGAAGAGAGTTATATGGGAATCCTGCTGAGTTCAGTCATAAGATGTGACTGAAGGAAATAGAGAAAATAATTCAGGAATACATTCCAGGACACAAAAGAGTAAAAATACGTGCAAAGGTATCATACCTTACAACACTTTCCTATAAACTACGTTGGTAGTTATGCTGCCAGGAGCCAAAATGTAAAGGGAGTCAGGACTGGTGACGCGGGAGCAAGCGACGTACAATTGCGTGTGAGAAGCAAATCGTCCTGAGGTCGACACCCGCTGCCCTCAGTGTCTTCCCCTGCGACTTATTGATGGTCATCGCGAAGCAAACACTCACGGGGAACTGTACGCGCTTGAACTGGAACGGGAAGTTATGAGGTATGAGGGGAATGCGTGGTATAAATACTGCCTCGCCGACGCCACAACCCGTAAGAATTTCCGCCTCAATGGTGTGTCTGTGGAGCGAGATGACTTTAAGGCGGGTCCCGTTACAAAACTTCGGAGGAGATAGGTTCCGAAGAAGCATAATCGGGCCGACCTTTAGCTTGATGGTATGCGCTGGAAGTCAACTTGCTGACAGAGAGTTCAGAAATCCCACGGGATAATGTGTGGCGTCATCTTGCTCGATAACAGTGTTTATCGAGGTGTAGACCACTTCATTCCCCTCAATTTCCGAGAGAATGCATTCGTTAATTGCTGCAGCCTGATCATTTTTGGGCGTCAAAATGGCCCGCTCACACACCCAAGAATTCTGCTGGTGCGGTATACGACTGATGTACACACAGCGAATGAGTTCTTCTAAGCTGGATACCACTCTACCGAGAGACTCTGGGAGCACCACCTGTCCACCTCTCTCTTCTGGTAGAGTGCCTTCGCCAAGACTTAGAAGGACATCGGAGAATTCTTGAGCACGTGCATTGCCGCCGAGTCGAGCTCTCATATTAATGGTCAAGCGCAGCGTACGAACTCGTGACCACAACGTAGATCGTTTCAACGAAGCATTCACCTCGTCAGCCCTCGATTCCCGTGTCACCACGGGAAGCTTTTGCCGGAAATCGCCACTGAACAGAACTGTGACACCACCCATCAAATGTTCGTTCCTGCACATGTCCTGCAGGATTCTGTCCACGGCCTCAACTGCCTTCCTATTGGCCATCGTAGACTCATCCCATACGATCAGAGAGCAATCCTTGAGCACGTGTCCCTTATCGCTGTTACGTGACACACCACAAACAGGCGTTTCGGCGCTCTCTAAAGCGATGGGAATTTTAAACATGGCATGTGCTGTCTTGCCACTCGGATGCAGTGTGGCAGCGATTCCCGACGAAGCTACAGCAATAGCAATTTTGCCTTGCCTACTGACCTCTGCAAGTATGCCAGTGGTAACAAATGTTTTTCCTGTTCCACCAGGAGCATCCAAGAAAAACATTTTACCCTGGTTTTGGCCAACGCTTTCAAGGACGGTGTCATAAATTTGTTTTTGCTCTGAAGAGAACAAAGCGACATGGTCATTTCGTATGGTGGTCATTTCGCCCGGATCATAATTTGTCTCAGCGTTATACTCCCGATTTCCACGGTCTTGATGCGGTGATGATTGGGGAGCTGGTAACCCGTATTCGATCAGTGGATTGCCGCCGATAGAAATGACCACATCTTGAAGTGAACTGAGACGGGTGTTCAGCACGCGTTCATTAGTTACTTCGACTTCGTCTCCAGTAGCACGCCTCAAAGCTCGTAGAAAATCTTCAGACAGATGATGGCGATACTTCTCCCACAAAGCTACCGGGTTCGCGACTCCGCAAAACACCAAGATGACGGCAAACAGATGACGCATGCGGCTGGGACTCTCACTGACGCTCGCCTCCGCGAGGGTGTCATCCCAATTTTGGTCACCGTCGAGAAGGTGACGTTTTACATCACATTTAAGTTTATAATTAGGTATACGACATGAAAATATATTAATTACCAAGCAATAATCACACAGATAAATACCGAACAAAAGTATTAACAGTCAATGTTTACTTTGTACTAACAACATGAAATTGATGAAGAAATGATCATTCATCAATGAACATAACTTTTTTGTAATACTTAACACCGCATTTTTTTTTATTGTCTTCCTCAACTCTGCTCAAGATTTTGAGGGTTTTGTTGGACCTTGAATTTGTCAAAACGAACTATACGATACAACTTTTATGAAGAAAATGCACATTACCATCTATGAATTTTAAGAATAACTAACTACTAACCTCGCGAACATGATCAAATTTAAATGATTAATTTCCAAAAATTGTTAACATGTAACTTGATTTGATTTTTATGAAATCTCATAGATGGCGCTGCTTCTAAATTTTCTTTGTACTACTAACATTCATTAAACTATGTTTCTATGCCCAAGTTACTTAAATGGCGTAGTTTTTATAGTGTAAAGCTAGATAATAGCATGGCTTACTCAAAAACAACATTTAAATATGCGTCGTTAGATTACACACTGTCACAGAATGCGTAAGGAAAATAAAGATTCACAGCTCCTCCCCCGTAGGTGATAGCATGATGATATGTAGCCTATATGTTGACCCGACCTCTTAGTAATATTCATGCAAAATTTGATGTAAATCCATGCAGCACTTTTTGAGATTAGCCCGGACATACATACAGACAATCAGACAAACAGACAAAAATTCTAAAAACTATATTTTCGGCTTCGAAATCGATTGTAGATCACGCCCCAAGTATTCTTTTAAAACAATATTCAATGTACAGTTTTGACTTTCCTACGATTTTATTATATGTATAGATATATCTCTGTTAGCACATATTAGTTTCCTCCATATGTTGTGGCACGTGCACGACCATGGCGTAACGCATCTAGATTAGTACCTAATACTATTTTGAAGCGTACCATCATCTGCTTAGCCTTTTCCCAACTATGTTGGGGTCAGCTTCCAGTCTAACCGGATGCAGCCCAATACCAGTATTTTACATGGAGCGACTGCCTATCTGACCTCCACAACCCAGTTACTGGGTAATACGATACCCTTTGGTAAGACTGGTTGTCAGATTTTCGGGCTTCTGATGATACGTAACGGCTGTCAAAGATCCACGAATGACAGCCGGGACCAATTAATCAACGTGCTTTCCGAGGCACGGAGGGTCTTGATATGCAAAGATGGCCACTCATCCACGGACCAACCGCGGCAAGCGTAACTTAACCTGATCGATCGACCCGTGCGGCTGATAGTACTTAGCCACAAGCCCCTCTATTTTGAAGCGTACGTTTATACCCTCTGAGGAGTTAAACGAGAAGCTCTTATCTAGCTCTCCTTAAATCTATTAGTCTAAAATTCTAGCAGTTTCGAACATATTTTTACTAAGGATTATGAAAGAGGAATGCTCTATGTAAGACAAAGGAACCAATTAAACAAGACGTATGAAAAACAAACAACAAGTTTTACTTTGCCCATTGCAATCAAAACAACAGATTAAAGGATTTTCCTTTATTCAATTGTTTGTAAAAGCTTCGCTTAACTTATTAAAGACAAGATAGGTCAATTGAATTCAAGCAGTAGGTACCTACAAATGCCTCTTACGTCGTTGGTACAAATTATTCAACTGAACCAACGATGAATGAGTTGAATAATTTGTTAGCTTCGGGAAACCACGAGAGTTTTAGGGTCATCGTAATAGTGATTGAATGGCAAAGTTATAGTTGCTTAGTTTGTAATATTACATTTTACTTTACATGACTAAGACTTATCTTAATTTTACAGATATTATTAAGTACAGACTGGACTGATGTAGGCGACGTTTTATATTATTCTGGGTCAAAATATTTTAATATTCCACACAAAACAAGACTTTAGGTACAAAACATATGAAAGCTTTCAGTTAAAACACTGTACTAGTCAAGGGTGGGCGTTTGGGCTGTCTCATGTAATTTTATACGTTGAAAAAGTGCTGATTTGAATAAATAAATTTGAATAAATGATTTTTTTTTTCATTTTATTAGGTAACTGTACTACTCGTACCAATGTACGAGTACAAAATATATATATAATACAATGTACTTTCTGTTAGGTATATAAGTAGTAAATAAATAAATTATTTATTTCACCAAAAGCCCTTAACAATATACTTATGACTAAAACATGAAATACTTCATAAAAAGGTCAATATTTAAATACTTTGAGTCAGGTGTAGTAGTGGGCGTCACATCTTTCATACCACACGCAATTGTTGTTCATTCCTTATTGAAACTCACGCGTAACACTTTCATAAGGGCCCGCTCACACGTACCACAACCACACCGCAACGACAACACGTAGACGGGTGCTAATTTGTATGAAAATCTGTAGTAGTCACACGGACTACATATTTTGGCCCTCAAAATCAACTAAATATGTAGGCGATACCGACCACATCAAGGCCACGTCGCAGCTACAGTGCAACCATCAGTGATACCACGAAATAGCGTCCGGTAAGATCGCAAATACAATGATTCGTCAGTCTGCAAACACTAGCCACAACGTAACCATATTGCAACTACTAGCGAGATTTTGTAGTGAACACAGCGCAACTCCAGGAAGCTACAACGACACTATTAACACGTTACCACTGCGTGCCCATATTTTGTCGTTGCGATGTGGCGTGATTGTGGTACGTCTGATCGGGCCCTTACTTTTCCCATTTGCCTACTTTCGGTATACGGTCACGTCATAGCATAATGTTTTTCTTTCTGCAGGCTACAATTTATTTTGCACACCACTACATTTATTACTTCTTGTCTTGGTTGCCAGTTATATCATCTGTTAGGAAAGGCACAGTTTTGCAAGTATCATTATAATGCGCACTGCAAAAGAGTGGAACTCTCTACCTGCGTCTGTTTTTCCGAGCGCATACAACCCAAATCTCTTCAAAGTGAGAGTGAACAGGCTTCTTCTGGATAAGCTCGCTCCATCGTCGACTTTGTCTCTGTCACCTTTGACCTAGACTAGAGTCAAGAGCAAGTCCATTTCAAAAAAAAAAAAAAAAAAAAAAAAATTTGATATTTCAATAAGTATTCTTCGATTTTATTGAATAAAAAATCGAACTAATTCTAGAAACTGCGTCTCTCTGAGGATTTAGACACCTGGTTAGAATGGTAACCTAAAGGGCTATAATAGCTTAAGAAAGTAAAGATGACACAGAATAATGTGTTACATTACAAGAGGTTTCTGTCTAGCAGGGGATGTAAGGTAAATGGATTTCATTGTCTCTGTAATATATAGCACACTCTTGTGCTCTATAATGTCTCCCACGCCGAAGGCTAGTCTCCGTTGAGATTGGCCGCCATGGCCGAAATACGGTCTGGACGACTTTAATATGTCGATCTCCAGACGTTTTTTACTCAAATACAGTTTTGTAGGTCTTAATTAAGGCAATATTTAGACCATTCTAGATAAAATCGAAATTCCTATAAATAAAAACGGGCTTTTAAAACAAACCTAGTTGTGGAGCATTCCCATGAGAAATCAGACTGTTGCTTGAAATAGATTTAATCATGATCTGACTTTGTCAGATTTTGTCTGGACTTTAAAAGAGACTGTGACCTCTGAGTTTATTTCGGCCTTTCTTCTCAGAATAGTCAGATAGCAAACGCCGACCTCATCTAGCTTAAAAAAATATGATTGACATGTAAAAGTGTTTGTACAAACCTACTGACAGAAAATAAATAATTTATCAAAAACATAAAAAATAAATCTATACAGACTTTATTCAGTTTTTGTTGTCGGTACCTATAGAATAGAAGTGGTGACGTAATAAAGGAAATTTTTGGCAATTTACGTAGTTCAGAACAAAGAAAAGAAAGAAAGAAAATACATTTATTTGCGGCAAACATGACGCATCAAAAAATACAAACAAAATAACAATTTGGGAGAAAACATGCGTCACATCTACGCAAAACAACAACAATGAAAACTAATTGTTATGATTTGAATAGAAAGAAAGAAATTACTTAAATTACATCATCACTGATACTGAGTCGTACTACACTTACCCGAGCTAGAGCTGTGGCATTTGGAAAATCTCGAAAACACAAACATCATCTATCTATCTATGTATACATGCTAACTTTTTTAACGTCTGGAGAAAAACAGGGTATAAAAAGTGAACGGAGTAGAAGCCTATGAAGCACAGAAACAAGTATCATTTATTTTACATTCAATCGTTTGATTGCAGCCATCGGCCGGCTTCAATCAAAGGATTGAATGTAAAAATAAAAGACATTTGGAAAATTAAATAAAAATTGTTTTTTATTCTTACATTCATAGAATGTCGCTACGAAATTATCAGTTACATAAATAGATTTTCATATTATTTGTTGATTTATTCGGATTTTTTATTAGCCGGTAAAAAAAATCTAAAGGTTCTCTTTTCTATAGGATTTTTGAATATAATATTGAAAAGTCCAGGACAACGCCTGTCGAGCCAGTTAGTTATTAAAATTTGGGACCAAAAGTGGACCACCATGGCTCTATTAGTCAGATACTTACTGACGTAGCTTATATGGATCAAATGTTATTATCTATCAGCATTATAACTTCTACAAATTATACTCTACGGCAAGGGACCATACCTTCTTATTAATAACTAGCTGCTGCCCGCGACTTCGTCTGCGTGAAATCCTATCCTAACTAAAAGTTTTTATTTTTTTCGAAAATAAAAGTAGCCTAAGTTACTCCTTATTACATCAGCTATCTGCCAGTAAAAGTCCTGTCATAATCGGTCCAGCCGCTTCAGAGATTAGCCGGAATAAACAGACAGACAGATAAAATTTGTAAAAAAATATATTTTGGTATATGTAATGTACCGTGTGACAAACAGGCACTCCAATTTTATTTATTTGTATAGATATAGATGTATACATAATGCCTACTAGCTCCAGGCTGTTGAGCTGCTAGTCAAGTATTTAATTTAAAGTCGTAGCTTGATCGCGACGATAGGTCGTGGTGGAGCAAAATGAAAATGTAGTGGACTGTATAACATGAATTTATAATGGTAAGAAATTACAACGGTCGGTTAAAAAATGTAAATAAGAAATAATACAAAAAAAAGATGAATTTAAAACGCGCAAGCGCAGCCGTGCTTGAAGGCGTGCAACAGCTGACTCCTGTCGCGGTGTGTCGCGGGGGCCCGCGCTCGGCCGGCGGCCGGCTGACCACCCGCTGTCCCCGCACCCCTCGTTCACTGCCGCCAGTGCGCGGCGATGTTGAGTGCAGCGGTCTCAACATAGCTAGAGCCACCCTTTAATGGCACTTCCAGGTGATACCCTCAAAGGGAAGGGTCGTTCTAATTTTGGCCAACCACTGAGCGCAAGATCCCGACCGCTTAATTAAGTGATACTAGATTCATTTTACTCCCAAATGAAATTTCAATGAGGTTCAAACGAATCTGAAGGAGGCTTGTGGATCGTTGAATTATAAACATTCAACGGTCCATAAGCCTCCTTCAGATTCGCCCGAAAAAACATGTTGAGTATCAAATACCTGATTCTTCTCCGGCGAGGGTTCCGCGCAATGAAATTAAAACCCATGAAATCCAATTTGTTTTCCGACCAGCACGCGAACGAAGTAGCTGGCACGGCTAGTGTTAAAATAATAAGTATTTAAAATGATTTCATTTGTAGTTATATAAACTTGACTTTTAATTAAGCAAGTGATGATAGTTTTAGAAGCGCAAAATGGCGATGATTAGAGTTTCGATTAAATACGAACCAGCACTATTAATACATAGTTACCGATTTGCATATCAACAGGGTTGATGGTGAGGCGTAACGTCCTGGAGGTTTTTTAACGACTCCCTCCCTTTTTATATAAATATTATGGTAGGCACTATAAAAACATGAAAGATATAGGCAAATAAGGTCTATTGGTGGATCCAAAAACTTCCAAAACATTTAAATTAAGAACCTTTGAAGAGTTTTCAAAATAATTACTTTAAACATCATTAAAATGCCCCAATTTTCTTTGGATACTTTTTGTATAGGGAAGTTTTGTGGTAGAGGGTTTTATGTATCCCACACCTACCTATAGTTTACCTTAATTATGAAGATCAAAACGCTTGTTTAATGTATTAGTTTCGTGGTAGGTATATATATCACCCCAGAATGTTCAAGACTGAATAGATTGGGTGAATATTTCCAAAATCACCAAGTTTTCTTAACATAGAACCCGATCATTACTATGTATGTTGATGAAAATTTGTTATGATTGCTAACGAAGTTGCTATACTTACCTCAAGTTGGAGTGGCCTTAAGTTTACTGATATAGGTACAAGAATGAAATATGATCCCATTTTGTGTAACATAAAAAAACAAATATACTTTTCGAGTCCGCAAACATTTTTATACCGCTTTTATGAAATATCGCTGCCATTTCTTTTGGAAATAGATACAATCAATTACAAAGAATTCCGCAGCTTTCACGCTTCTGTTACTAAAAACAAGACAAAAAATTTATCGAAAACAAACACTAATAAACCAATGAATTTTTAAGGAAAATAAAAAAATCACTGAAATGGATTAAGAACAAAATGACATTGACAGCCTGAAAGCGTTTTCACTGCCTGTAAGTAATATTCTACATAATACTCTTATGCACGACATATACGGGTAAATATGGCTATAGTCAGATAATAAACAGGCTGATGTTAACGATTTCCCATAAAAGTGATGGAAAATCGTTAATTTTCGTACGGACTTTCAGTGAAGTAGGTATTGTTTTACTTTTTCATTAACACAAAGCGACATAAAAAAATTAAGACTATGTAATGTTTTACGAGAGAATTAAGGGTCGTTTGTAAAAAAAAATGCTATATTTTTTGCAGGATCTTCGTTTAAATGGCTCGTACAAAACAGTTAATTTATCACAAGCGGTGTAGAATTAGCAAAAGAATTTGTGAAAATCCATTTCCTACAGCTCCGCACAAAAAATGTCGTTTGAAGTAGGTACAAACGCCAGCACATCAAGCTGCTACAATCTATCAAATTTTTCTTTATTGCTATAGCATAAGATTCAAGGGTGATTGGTAAAATTTGACAGTTTCGGGTAACTTGATGTGCTGGCGTCTATATACTAATATTATGTTTGCTTTGGTTAAATACCTACATTTTCTGGCTTTCTCTCCGTGAGAGGCAGTGGATCGTAATCAATCGATGACCGTAATCCACCCAAACGGGCCCAGTGCGAGTTGGTTGATGTCAGTCGGTTATTCTTTGAATTATAACCAAATCTATACTTCTACACTAATATTATAACGAATTAAAATGTACGATGAGAAGACGTCGATCGCGATAGATAAATAAACTTGCTTTTTTTTCGTTTTTCGTTAATTAATCAATCAATTAAAGACAGTACTATTGTTATAGATTATTTTGTATTGTAACAAATGCTTCAGTAAAATTTAAAGGTAATTAATCTTCGGAACTACTGATCTGCTACTTAAAATGCCGAGTGCCTTAGGATATAATTTTAATTAAAAAAAAAGACATTTCACGCGGGCAGAAGCTACTACCTACATAAAAAGTGAACTAAGTGCCGCATTTTAAAAGCAAGACAGAAAATAAATTCACGTTCACAGTATTGAACTCGGTTTAAAGTTACACAGAATTTATCGCCCAAAGCGGTCACAGACTTCAGCAGTGACACTATTTAACATTGAAGAAAAATTGAGTTTTGAACAGAACTTTAAATAGAAATGATAAAAGTCGTATGTCCATGAAAACAAAACTTGTATTCGAATTGGGGATCTCATCATCAACTTTGATTGAAATTGAAAACTTATATGAAATGATATGAGTTTTCAATTTTTTAAATTTTAATTGAAGAAAAATGTTTATATGATTTTCTGTCTAACTACGTAAATAGTGACATTCCGTAGGTATTATTAAGTAAATCGTTTGTGCAACCATAAAATGTCATACTCAAAAGCTTATTTATGTACGTACTAGACTCGATATAAAAATGCAATATCGTCGTGCAAGAAGCCAGATTATTCCAATATTGTGTATTCAAGTTCAAACCATTTGGTAAGAAGGAGAAAATAGGATGCGGTTTACCTACCAGTTTAGTTTTTTTTTATTTATTATGTATAAGATCTCGAATAAAAACAATTACGAAACTTAATAAACAAGTAAGGAATTAACCTATACATATAATAAAATATAGTAACGAAGAATTTTTGTCCATTTGTCCGCATGTACGTATGTTCCGGATTGGCGCTAAAATGGCTGAACGGATTTGGATGAAATTTGCCATACAGGTAGTTTATTTCCTGGATAAACGTCCAAGATAAAAGTAAAGTACATATATGAACATTGGTACTTGCCCGGATTTGAACCTACAACCTTGTGAATGAGAGGCGAGTCCTTAAAAACATAATCTTAATCATTTATTTGAAAGAAAGAAAGAAAGAAAATACGTTTATTTGCGGTGAACATGACGCAAAAATACACATGACACAAAAGTAAAATAAAAAAGAAGACAAGGGTAACATGCGTCACATCCACGCAAAACGGCTATCGCTCAGCATTATGCTGCGACCCTATGCAAGACAGCGCCCCAGCGCTGGTTTTCAGCGACAGCCGGCGCTGACGTGATGACGTCGTCCAATGCAGCCCACAACACACACATACTAGGCCGGTGTAGCGTACTTAAAGATAATATTATACTAAACAGAAAACAGACACAGATACAGTACAACATGCTATGAGAATATCATCCTCAATAATCATTTTACCCTTTATGTAGTGGCAACATTTCGAAGAGTCCTTTTAATTTGACGTAGGTGCACCCAACACGCACTAGAAATTATGATGTAGTATTTGCAATATGTATTGGTATAGTGAACCACTGAGACATCACGACACGCCATACACAATACCTATCTAGTCGGAGGATCCTCCCTTTTCTATGGAGGATGAGTGTACGCGTCCCGCACTAGGGCGAGCGACATGAAAGAAAGGGACGAGGGGCAACAACGCGAGCACAGCCCACGCCGCGCGCCGCGCCGGCCACCGACCGACACTCCTCAAACGATGACCAGATGACGACATCTCATAACAAATTATATAACATGATAACATCACAGTGCAAACGATAATATTTTAACGATTTCTCTCAATATACTTATAGTTTTAATACTCTCAAACAAAGTTTGTTTAATTCCTAAATAATTAGTGAACTTTACACATTGTTCCTCATACCTCTATAATCTATATACTCGTACAAATCATGTAATCACGGAATACTCATAGGAAATTGTAATGCTGATCCAGCATGCAATGAGTATTCAGTGATCACAATATTGGTTTGTGGTTTAAGTTTAGTAATTGTTCTGTATTAATTGACATGTATGACGAAGCTCTGGGTTCACTCATGACCGAATTGATTATCCTCCGAACAATCAAGCTACAAGATCAATCTGCCTACTAAATCCAGAGTTTAATAAGCGGGTGTACCGTTTAGAAAGTAGTAGTAGGTTAGCAAGTAGATTGATCTAGTAGCTAGATTTTTCGGAGGTTAGCCAAATAGGTCATGTGTGAACCCAGAGCTTCGAGCATAATATTACGTTCTAGTCGAACTGAAAATAGTCTAGTGTAACCGCTATTGAAACACGAGTGGTCTCACATTCTGTCTACTCGTTGGTCATTCGAGGTTGGAACACGTTACCTTTGAGTAGCGTCGTGTTCGACAAGCCTTACAGATCTTCTTTTTTGTTCTTTTCGTATCGATTTACATCTATTTCATTCTGTTTGGGCCACTTTCATACAGACGTAAAAATATCGCGACGGAATTTTATCATGCGCTGGATTTTCAACTCACGTGTTCAGCCGAGCATTGAGATTCCAACAGAGCGAATACCAGCGCGTCAAAAAAACACACCGTTGGATTTTCAACCCTCGACGTTAAGCAGTGCGTTGAAAATGAAGTGCGCGAAAAATTTGCCGCAGGAAAAACGCGCCCGTGCATACCGGGGCTAAGTGGCGACGTTTATTCTGCCGTGAGAGATATTGCTCAGATCTGTTTGTAGGGTAATGACATAATAAACGAGAGCTGTGGCGTGCGCCCGCAAAGTTGTCACTTACTTGCTGGCGCCTGAATGATGCGGACGTGTGAAGTCTGCTGTTGTACAGTGGTTGTTAATTAATTTACCTGCCCGAATATTTCCAATAACGTGGTGAACAGCACAATATTGCCAAGGGCCAAGGTAAACGATCATTAGGGACACTCCAGTGAACTACCGTCTCAATCCAGTTACAAGTAATAAGCAGGAACAAAGGTCTCATCGGATGTCAAACAGTTACTGAAGTTGTAAAGTCAAACACGCGAACAGTTACAAGTTAACTGCGGCATCCACAATCCTAGTATAACTTTAACTCATGATGAAGTTCTAGCCAGGGATGTAATTCGACCAAATTGTTGAATCAAGGAACACGAATTTGTGACGAGTGACATTACGGAGCCTCTGTATATTACTCGTATGTCTTTAACTTCATTTGAATTTGAAAATATAATTAAAAAATGGTATGGATCCCGCCTGCTTCCAACTTTTATTTAATTTAAAATGTACTTGTTTTTAGCTTTTCAGTTTTTTTTTAACTAAAGTTTTTTACCGCAGTCGGGTTTTTTAATATTTTTAATTACTTTTTTTTGAAAATGTATTTCCTGGTCTATCTACAATCGTTACTCTGTTCAACCAAATTAACACAAGCAAATATGCAAGCCAAGTGCACAATATTAAGCGATAGACACAGCATGCAAAAACAATAATTATATTAAAAAATAATACAATATTATAGTAGGTATAAGTACAGAATTGACGCATAATTTTTAAACAATTTTAACAAGAATAGTTGACAGTAGTTAGGAAAACGTGTTACGTATATAATGGTTATCTATTTTGGTGGACTCGGCGATTGAATTTTTGAAGTGAAGTGCAACAAATATCGATCCCTTCATTAAGTCTGCAAATTATCGGGACTGGAGAGTTAGACCCTGAAACGGTTCTGCGGAATGGGGGACGTAAAAGTTTGATACGGTGACGCAGATATTTATGGGGTAAGTTAAAATTAACCTTACTTAACGACTGGGGCAGTCTATTTTATTTTGGTGAATTTTGAACAGAAAGATTAAATCAATCTCGTATCTCTACGTTTTTCGAGTGAGGTCATGTCAAATTTTTCGAGACGTTTTGCGTAGCTTGGAACTTTTTTAGCTATTATATAGCAGAAAAAATATTTTCTGTATGCGCTCTAACCTAAGACTATTTGTTGCATAGTGGGACGACACACAACCGCGCAGTACTCCAATACGGTACGAGCGAGGCAATTGAATAGCTAAAATGTTTGAAGTTGACGTATTGTTGACTGCTGCATTAGAAGAAGAAAATAATCATGAAACACAAAAAAAAATGGAAAAATTTGGAAAAGAAAAATTTTGACGACAGCCGAAAGGATTCGATCGGATACGACGACAGGCGAACGGAGCCGTACGCGCGTCGCAGCATACTTTCGGCTACGATCGCGTGTCTCGAAAGACGCCCGCGGTCAAGCTGCTGTGCGCGGCTTGGTAATATAGATTTTGACGTTCAAAAGTGCCTTTAACGTTCCTATTTGAAATAAATGATTTGACTTTGACTTAGACTTTAAATACTGTGTACACGATTTAATACCGTTTAAAGATTGTAAAATCCGTTCTTATCCGATGCGGTGCGAGCCATTTGGTGGAAATTATCCTTAAGAGTCGTATCGTGATGTGATAAAAATCTGCTTCAAAAAATTGGGCTATCAACTGCAAAATAATATTTTCTTTGACTTGTAGTTCCAGAGATAAGCGCGTTCAAACAAAAACCTTGTAAAAAGCAAACAAACTCTTCAGCTTTATTATATTACTAGCTGCTGCCCGCGACGTCGTCTGCGTGAAGGCTCTACAGCACCAAAAATACCTAAGATACCAGTGTCGCTATAGCATTATAAGTAAACAACTTTTAAAATAGCATTAAATATAAGTTTTTTTTTGCAAGCGAAGCAAGTGAAGAGAGTTATATTGGAATCCTGCTGAGTTCAGTCATATGATGTGACTGAAGGAAATAGAGAAAATAATGCAGGAATACATTCCAGGACACAAAAGAGTAAAAATACGTACAAAGGTATCATACCTTACAACATTTCCCTATAACGTACGTTGGTAGTTATGCTGCCAGGAGCCAAAATGTAAAGAGAGTCAGGACTGGTGACGCGGGAGCAAGCGACGTACAGTTGCCCGTGTGAGAAGCAACTCGTCCTGAGGTCGACACCCGCTGCCCTCAGTGTCTGCCCCTGCGACTTACTGATGGTCATTGCGAAGCAAACACTCACGGGGAACTGTACGCGCTTGAACTGGAACGGGAAGTTATGAGGTATGAGGGGAATGCGTGGTATAAATACTGCCTCGCCAACGCCACAACTCGTAAGAATTTCCGCCTCAATTTGTGTGTCTGTGGAGCGAGATGACTTTAAGGCGGGTCCCGTTACACAACTTCGGAGGAGATAGGTTCCGAAGAAGCATAATCGGGACACCGACCTTCAGCTTGATGGTATGCGCTGGACGTCCACTTGCTGACAGGGAATTCAGAAATTCCACGGGATAATGTGTGACGTCATCTTGCTCGACAACAGTGTTTATCGAGGTGTAGTCTACTTCATTCCCCTCAATTTCCGAGAGAATGCATTCGTTAATTGCTGCAGCCTGATCGTTTTTAAGCGTCAAAATGGCCCGCTCACACATCCAAGAATTTTGCTGGTGCGGTATACGACTGATGTCCCCGTACACACAGCGAATGAGTTCTTCTATGCTGGATACCACTCTACCGAGAGACTCTGGAAGCACCACCTGTCCACCTCTCTCTTCTGGTAGAGTGCCTTCGCCAAGACTTAGAAGGACATCGGAGAATTCTTGAGCACGTGCATTGCCGCCGAGCCGAGCTCTCATATTAAACGGTTGAATGTCGTAATTACAGACACAATTAAAAAGCCATTGTGTCTCGCGTAGATCTACGTTCCGGCATACGATGGGTTAATGGTCAAGCGCAGCGTACGAACTCGTGACCACAACGAAGATCATTTCAACGAAGCATTCACCTCGTCAGCCCTCGATCCCCGCGTCACCACGGAAAGCGTTTGCCGGAAATCGCCACTGAACAGAACTGTGGAACAGAATCGATGGGAATTTTAAAGTCCCGATTTCCACGGTCTTGATGCGGTGATGATTGGGGAGCTGGTAACCCATATTCGATCAGTGGATTGCCGCCGATAGAAATGACCACATCTTGAAGTGAACTGAGACAGGTGTTCAGCGCGCGTTCATCAGTTACTTCGACTTCGTCTCCAGTAGCACGCCTCAAAGCTCGTAGAAAATCTTCAGACAGATGATGGCGATACTTCTCCCACAAAGCTACCGGTTTCGCGACTCCACAAAACACCAAGATGACGGCATGCGGCTGGGACTGTCACTGACGCTCGCCTCCGCGAGGGTTTCATCCCAATTTTGGTCACTGTCGAGAAGGTCACGTGTTACCCAGGCTGCGCGGTAAGTGGGATACTCCACGCCATCAAATGTCCTCAGAAAGGCGAAAGACGTTGGGCCTCGGACAGTGTGAAGTAACAACCGCAGAAAATAGCATTCGCCATTATTCGGATGCACGGTATAAACCCTACCCAATGCGGTGTCCTTGAAAATTCCTGGAAAACTTTCCACAGCACCTCGTCGTCGACGTCGGTTAAATAAACCCCTTTGCTTGTCGTACGTGTAATATGAAGGCCCCTCGTCATACGTAAGGGATTTGTTTTACATCACATTTAAGTTTATAATTAGGTATACGACATGAAAATATATTAATTACCAAGCAATAATCACACAGATAAATACCGAACAAAAGTATTAACAGTCAATGTTTATTTTGTACTAACAACATGAAATTGATGAAGAAATGATCATCATCAATGAACATAACTTTTTTGTAATACTTAACACCGCATTTTTTTAAATTGTCTTCCTCAACTCTGCTCAAGATTTTGTGGGTTTTGTTGGAACTTGAATTTTTCAAAACGAACTATACGATACAACTTTTATGAAGAAAATGCACATTACCATCTATGAATTTTAAGAATAACTAACTACTAACCTCGCCAACATGATAAAATTTAAATTATTAATTTCCAAAAAGTGTTAACATGTAACTTGATTTGATTTTTATGAAATCTCATAGATGGCGCTGCTTCAAATTTTTCTTTATACTACTAACATTCATTAAACTATGTTTCTCTGCCCAAGTTACTTAAATGGCGTAGTTTTTATAGTGTAAAGCTAGATAATAGCATGGCTTACTCAAAAACAACATTTAAATATGCATCGTTAGATTACACGCTGTCACAGAATGCGTAAGAAAAATAAAGATTCACAGCTCCTCCCCCGTAGGTGATAGCGTGATAATATGTAGCCTATATGTTGACCCGACCTCTTAGTAATACTCATGCAAAATTTGATGTAAATCCATGCAGCACTTTTTGAGATTAGCCCGGACATACATACAGACAATCAGACAAACAGACAAAAATTCTAAAAATTATATTTTCGGCTTCGAAATCGATTGTAGATCACGCCCCAAGTATTCTTTTAAAAAAATATTAAATGTACAGTTTTGACTTTCCTACGATTTTATTATATGTATAGATAGTTTTAGATAAGCGTTTCTCGAGACTTTGTCCCTAGTGACTTCAAATTTAGACTTGCCAGTTGATTGCCCAATATAAATAAAAGTAATATTTTGCAAAGCAAGATACATACGAATACCTAGAAAAATGTTCAAGCATTGCATTGACTTCATTGCGCTTCGATAGCAAATAGTTCGCCTTTGATATTTTATTCCCTTGGCAGTATAGTACGGGGCAGCTTGTGTGGAACGGACGTAAGATGACCTTGCAATTTATCGCAGACATCAGACATTGCCATCTCTAGCCTCGCTGAATCATGCTCAACTAAGCCAAGCGGTTTTTTACCGAACATATACATTAATATTTGACTTTTTCGTCAGCTTTGCCGAGTCACGCCGACCCGAACAAGTGTGTAGCACGTCTTACAATATTTTTGATTATTTATTATATAAAAGTAATTCCTTTAGTTGAGTGTGCTGTTAGTAATTTAATGTACAGAAGTTGAAACTAGATTTTAATAGGAGTGGCCTGTGTCTCTCATCGGTTTGACGTACTAAAGTTGGTCTAAAAGGTGACGACCAAAGGTTTTCAAATGATTGGCTAACAGGTGCAACAAAGCAAGGCTTTGCTCTTTGCCCACGACCCAATTATTCCATTTTTTTTTCTATTGCAGCAGATCATTAACCAGCTTTTTCCTTAAAAAAAACATTTTCAAGTCTACCTAAGTGTGCTATTGGGAGACGTTGAACTGTGTGACCTTAAACCTTCTTTGCCGTCAAAAGTTTATAATTAAGTTAGTTTTGACCTATAAGCAATTTAAAAGTCAAAGTCTTGGTATTAATGTTTGCAGTGAGGTTCTATTTATTGCTTGTCTTATAAACTTTTTAGGTACGTGCCCCTGCTTCTTGCTGCGTCTTCACGACCCGACATAGTTTAGATAGGTGTGGGGAACTGCAGTGGGTACTCGAACGAAAAGATATTTTGAATTTAAAGTAACTTTAATAAACTAACGATTAACAACCGAAACACACACATGCGTCGGAAACAAACACGTGCGTTAGCACTGAACGTTTGCCAAGACTATCCGAGCTCGACTGTCGACAGTAAACTGTCGCAAAACTCGGTCTCTCCGCCAGTCCTCGCTGCATCCCCTCCACAGACGATCGTGTCCAAGCGGTAGGGCTCGCTTGCGTTTCCGATCACGTCATGATTATCCGTTTACCAATCAATTTGTTAGATGGCACTGTCCACTGTTCTGTAGCGCCATCCACCAACGACATAATTATAGATTGAATTGGAAATAAGGTAATTTCTTTACAAGCGCTGGTTGTCTTGGCCAGCCATAGTTTTGATTCTTAAAGATATTAAATTAACCTCTCTTTAATAAAAAGTAAAGGGTTTTATATTTTTTAATCATTCATTATTTTCAACTAGACATATAAATAATATTTATGTTATTGTAATGTACTTTTTTACAGAAAAAAGGTTTATTATTTTCTATTTATTTTGTCCCGTGTTTATACAAGTCTACCATTACGTTAGCTACGGTTAACTAGGTACCTATCGAAAATAATATTGGAAGTTTTAGCTTTGAGTTCAAAGAAGTGACTGTACCGAGAATAATTATAATCTATTTATCTTCTATCTAAATTAATAAAACAAAGTCGGGTTAGTTACACCATTTATAACTCAATAACTGCTGGACCGATTATTATAATCTTTAATTTGTTGGATTTGTCTCCGCCCCGAATAACAGAATAACTATAAAAATTTGGGAAAAAATCACGAAAAAAGAAATTATGTAGATAATTAACATTTTGTATGGAACGGCTTTTTTTGATGAATAATTTAACACAGCATTTATTGATTCTAACGCGGTACAAGTTCGCCAGGGATTGTAGTGGAGGGCATTGTGAACAGGAATGTAATAGAGAAATATAATACGTAGATATCAAAAATAACAGTTATACAAAAACAGATACATTAACAAAAATTTAAGAAAAATTAAAGGTTAAATATGGGCAAGTAGCGTTGACCACGCTGATGCATAAATTATTTATCATGTTATCATCATGCGATGTCGGGTCAAACCATTTTAATTCCGCCTTTCATTCAAGCAATCAAACTTTCTCAATTTAAACAAAACGCATACATAATCAGCTTATAATGTTCGCACTGCTGCGAAACAGGCGTCCTCTAGGTGAGAGGGAGTGGGCCATAATCCACCACGCGGGCCCAGTGCGGATTGGTGGATATCACATGTCTACGAATTTTTTGGTTCTAGGAAATGCTGGTTTTTTCACGATGTTTTCTTTAACAGTTTTGAGAGCAGTGGTGATGAAATTAAATGAACAAAATAAAGTGCCTGTCTGGGTTCGAACTCACAATCTACAACTCGGTCGAGGCCAATACCTACCACTGGGCCACCACTGCTCATAACAAAACGCATATTTTACCTTAAATGTTTTCATAGTTGTATCATATTTTCATTGCATAGAACAAAGGGCTGGTTATAAGAACCACCGAATGTCTGTAAATTTACAGGAACGCGAAACTTTTTAACTATGTCACTGGTTGGCGGGTGTGAAATGCAACGGCACGTATATCACGTCCTGAGCGGACGTGACTAACTGGGTATTGCAACTGTCATTGACAGAGGTCATCGCGTAGAATGAAGAGGACATTTGACACCACAACTTTTTTTTTTCTTGTTGCTCAGGCGAGTTTCCGATGAGTAAAACTGCTGACGTATCTCGTGATAGCTATTCTGAACTTCTGACATGAGATTCGATAACCAGTAATATTGATTATGTTTTTAGAAACTGGTGACTGCCGAGATGACGACTAATAGAGAAGCATGGTAGGAAAAGTTTGGGATAAGGGCAGGTGAATGATGATGATTTTCTAGAAACTGGCCGAAGATCCCGTACTTACTAAAATGTAAAGTCAGGAATATTGATTGTTTATCATAATATTGACGCACTACGTCAATATGTGTTATTGTCACTGTCAAAGATTGACAGTTGTGATTTGAATATTACACGAACAATCCATACTAATAATACTAATAAATATTATAAAAATGAAAGTGTCTGACTGTCTGTCTGTTACCATTTCACGCTTAAACCGCTGAACCGATTTAGATGAAATTTGGCATAGAGATAGTTTGAATCCCGGGAAAGGACGTAGGATACTTTTTATCCCGATATTCCCACGGGATCGAAACTTATGCAGGTGAAGCCGCGGGGCGCTGCTAGTAGTTGATAAACAATGAATTTCCCTGCCTTTATTAAAACGCACAAATGTAATAAAAGTACATTTAAAAAAAATCGAACGTAGGGAAAGTTTAGAAAAGGCGGTTTTTATAAATAATGAGGCAACGCAATGTACGCTCATTAGCGCGGTGCTAATTGTATGAAAAGTCCTTAAAATGTTTTCTCCATCCTTGTTGCGGTAGCGAAGTTACGTAGGGAAAGCAGTAAGTGCCCAATTATTCAAATGAGTCTCACATGTAGGTAGACGAAGTTTTAAAATAGGATGTCACAAGTTAACAGAGGCTTTAGAAGTTAATAAGGCTTGTTACGTCGTAACACAAGTAATTGTATAAAGAAAACCATTGAAACACCTTAAAGGTCATAGCACACGTATCAGCTCGGAAAGGGATCGTCACCGTACAACTCGAGCTATTCAGTATTCTTTGGATGAAACTCCCTACTGCAACGCACACTAATCGGAATCGTAATATCATCGCCTCGCTTCGGGACAAGCTCACGAACCGCGGTGCGGTGCATGGTCTACTTGCAGTTCCCGCGCTTACGTCTCTTCGTTCACCCTTGCTCCTCTCACCACTCTCGCGGCCTGCCTGCAGCACTATCAACCAGCGGTCGGCAAGCTGTAAGCGCGGCGTCGCTTAGCCGTAGCCGAGTCGACGGATCCCCTTAGGTTACGTGCTTACGTAAGGTTGACGGCTGTTTGACGCCGAGGCGAAAGGCGATACCGTGATATCCCTTTCCGAGTTGATATGTGTGCTATGACCATAAGATGGTTCAATGGTTCTGTTAATACAATTGAAATTAAATTTTTTACGAATTTTAGTCTTTTTTATGGTTACCCAAAGGGTGTCAACGGAATCCTATTACTAAGCGTCTGCTGTCCGTCTGTCCGTCCGTCCATCCGTCCGTCCGTATGTAATAGGTAGACAGTTGAAATTTTCTCAGATTGTGTATTTCTATTGCCGCTAAAACAACAAACAATCGCACTTGCAAGTTTTTTTTTAAGGTAGACGTATCAATAATGGTTACCATAATAACCTCATAGGTTTTCTCCAAGTAATATTATTTTACATTTTATTGTTCTTTTCGGAAGGTGTAGGCTGTTGGTAGGTACTGTAAAGGTTGTCTGCTAAAGCCTACCTCACGTAGTGCAGGCTGGCAATAAAATAACTTGGTTGCATTCGAACAGTCAAGCGAATTTAGAATGAGGTGTCAAATATATTGTATTAGGTTTTTGTTTCGAAGAAAACAGTCTGAAGGCCAATTAAAACATAATTAATTTAAAACGTTCAAAATCTAGTCGCAGTCTCATTTCGGCGACAAATAAATGTCAAAAACTTGTCAAAATGTAGGGAAATTAGAAGTATTTTTGACAGATTGAGACTGGGATCAAACTGTGAACGTTCATAAAATTACTAGAATTGACCCACTGAAGTAATGTAAAGACGTACGCTTGGAATAAACGTAAAGAAATCATAAAGTTGTTTGATTTCTTAGAGTACTTACCTTAATGGAACCGAGTCATGTAAGTATTATTGGGTCACACTATCCGACTAGTTCTGTTTTACTCGAACGAAATAGTAAGTAGTAAGTGATAGTCCCGATAGAAAATAAATATAAAAGACCATCTATTATTACGTACGAATCTTTCTCCACAGAATTAATTGCCCATGGACCAAGATTTTCATAAAAATCGAGGTAAAAGAGCAAGCGAATACTCAAACGGAAAAATATTTCCCTAGAAAATGGTACCCTATTTGTTTTGATATAAAACAACATAGCTTGCTGTTCAAGTCTGCAAAAGGAAGGATCCTAACTGAATATTATAAACGCGAAAGTGAGTTTGTTTGCATGTTTATTATGCTTTCACTCTAAAACGGCTGTACGGATTTCGATGAAATTTGGCACACATACTCGTAATATCATGACCTTGGTAAGGACATAAGCTACTTTTCCTGAATGACAGAGGAAGTCGTGGGCTATATTAGCTAGTTTAGCTAGTTTTCAATATTATAATCTTTGTTTCTTCTTTTAATTCTACCTGAGTGGGAATTCGTCAAAAATAAAGGAAGAGTTCCAAATAAATTACCTAATCTCAAAACTGCATCTCTAAAGCTGCATTAAAACGACGCAAGTTTCTTGCCTGTGGCTCTATAGCGGCATCTACGAGTTCCTTCCACGTGTAACTTCCAAGTTTGTTCCTATAGTTGACCTCATAATTGCTTTATTCCATAAGGTTGAATGTTACTTGCACGTCATAAAACAACAAGGTCTGTTTGTCTATGTGACAGTTATATAGTTTCAACCTTAGCAAAATTTCAATTTATGTCGACGATATCTCATATTTATGTGATCGAGAGCCATTTTGTATGGTTTATCGAAAATACTTTAAGGCCTGCTGGCACTACAAATCACTAAATAGAAGTAAGTACAGACGCCAGCTGCACATCAAGCTACTACAATCTGTCAACTTTCTTTAAAAGATTTTTAACTTAATCGCTAAAGCATAAGGTCCAAAGTTGATTGGGAAAATTTGACAGTTTCGGGTAGCTTGATGTGTTGGCGTCTGTACATTAAGCGCTAAGCATGTTTCAAAAATCGTTGTTTCTGTGAATCGTTTAAAGATGACGGAGGCGGAATTATGATTTAAATATTTAGGTTTGTGTAGTACAACTCGACCTAAATGTGTTACTGAATCTTATAACGATACTAAAATCGCTAATATTCCATGATGTTATTCGTTTATCGTTTCTGCGGTCATCTTTATGACTACCATCTGTTCTTGATAGCAGAGTTTTTCTTATTTACGACCTGCGTAAATAAGATTTTGATACTAGGTATCGGTAAATAAAAGGTGATGTTTTTTGGCACTTAGATAAAATGGGTTTGTTTACCTGATGCCTAAACAAACTTTGCCGTTAAAGTACCATTATTTAGGTGTATAAGAAAGATACAAATAAAGTTCTTTGTTTCGGCTACTTTGTTGGACTGGTCTAGCGGTATGCCTTGAACAAAAAAATACATCCTATCACTAAAAAAATATTTTACATTGGTGCCGTTCGGGGACTGTAAAAAAATATTGATAAACTAATCCACCGAACTGCACTGAGCAAAATTTTGTTTCAGTGCGGTTAGTGGAAATGCTCATGCAGGTGCGGTTCAGTAAAGTGCCGTTGAAATCAGAGTTCTGAGTAGAAGAATATCTATGTTCAATATTGGGTTCCCAGGCCGGGCAATGTGTTATTGGGTATTACCACCTGAAATTTATCAGTAGCAGCCCTGAGTCTAGATTGATGCCCAGTTGATGGTAATAGGCTCACCCTCTGTTACATAGGACTTAAACATAATTGACAAAATTTAGGTGTACTATTAGGTACAGTTTTGCCGAACCCATTAGGAATAGAAGCGTGATGATATTATGAGAAATAATGTTCTTTTGTTTGATTTGCGACTTAGTTACTGACGACTTATGGGTTTTAGGTCGTAAGTTCGAACCCTGATAGGTGATTTACTTTGTGTAAATTATTTCATCACCATTGCTCTCAAAATGGTGAAAGAAAACATCGAGAGGAAACCGGAATGTCCTAGAACCAAAAATTCGAAGACATGTGACATCTACCAACCCGCACTTGGCCCGCGTGGTGGATTACGACCCCCTCCCTCAGAGATGAGACCTTGTCCCAGCAGCGGGAACATTATAGGCTGATTATGCTATGCTAAGCGATTTAGTTGATACAATACAGACAGACACAATACGGACAGGCCTGATGGTCTAGTGGTTAGTGACCCTGACTGCTATGCCGGAGGTCGTGGGTTCGATTCCCACCCAGGACAAATGTTTGTGTGATGAGCACGATCATTTGTTCTGTGTCTGGTTGTAATTTATCTATAATATGTATGTATTTAGAAATATATAAGTATGTTTATCAGTTGTCTAGTACCCATAACACAAGCTCTGCTTAGCTTGGGACTAGATGGCGTTGTGTGATAGTTGTGGAATATTATTATTATTATTAATACTTATCCACTCACATGCCCCGCTCCCCCTGTAACATCGTCTCGAATGTCCCAGAACACTTTCTTTCGGGGCGCTACAGGGCGCCTCGCTAATTATACAAGACTCGTACACAAAAAATGTCTATGGACCGCTGTTAAGCTATTAGCTGTTTCTTCAAGTAGATAGACCAGCAGGGCAATTGCGTAACACATTATCAATCGGAATTGGTTTCATTTCGACAGTTCAACAACATTCATTGCGTTATTTACGTGTTGAGCAGACAAATTTTTCGAACTTATGAAGCAATGGATTAGCAATTTGCTTCAAAATGATTCAGATTCCGATTAATAGTGTGTTACAGCACCCTAGTGCTGGATACATTACACAGCTTGTTTCGTAACTTTAAATGGCCTATTGTCGTAGCACCATTTAGATGGAATCATTAAAGTTTTCAATGATAAACCACTCGACACTAACACACACACTGGACCTAAGTAGTTACGTAATTTTACAAGTCACGTTTAAATTATTATGTGACGGAAATTAAGGGTTGATAGCGAAAGTGCTTTTAGTAGGACGACAAGAATTTAGTTAATTACTACATACTTCCCCTTTCTCCTGTACGTAATTAGTTAAAGGACGCCATTCAAGGAGAAGCAGCAGGGCAGCCAGCGAAATTCAAATTTTCTTTTGTTTTTCACAATTCGCAGGGCAGTGTCAGGTTTTATGTTGAACAAAATATGATTCGCGACCATAACAAGTATGTATTTACAGATTTCAATCATTAAAATTATCAATACAATCCTCTAAGTTCATATACTATTGAAATGACTATTTCATAACATATCAATTAGATATCGCTTCCCCCGACCGAGAAAAAGTAAACAAAACTGAAATTAAATATTTTCTAAGTTAGTATAAAAATAGAATCTTACTGTTATAGATCAAGGGCGGAGTAGAATAGAAAATCCTTCTTAGAAGCAGGTTAGACAATTCAACAGAACAACATAGCAATATTGTAAACATTTCACTTGCAATAACATCTTCTTTCATATGCTCTTCTCCATATTAAACGAGTGAAACGGACAATTGAAACCATGCACCTAGCTTTTGACGTTTCATAAATGCCCATGTAGGTTTATCACACTAATATTATAAAGACGAAAGTTTGTGTGTGATGGCGTGTTTATATGTTTGTTACTTCTTCACGCTCAAACGGCTGGACGAGTTTTGATAAAATTTTGTATGTAGGTAGCTGACACTCTGGATTAACATATAGGCTACTTTTTATCCCGATATTCCCACGGGATCGACGTTTACGCGGGTGAAACCGCGGGGCGCACCTAGTGTAAAATAAAATATTATATTTTTTACTTGAAGTGACTACTTATTTCTTTCTTCTAAAAGCATTTACTACAGTTAATAAAAGAAGAACTTATTATTTAAATTTTTTTGGAAAATATATTTAACTAGCAGCGCCCCGCGGTTTTGACCGCATAAGTTTTGATCCCTTGGGAATATCGGGATAAAAATTATCCTATGTCCTTTCCCGGGACTCAAACTATCTCTATACCGACCAATCTCAGCGGAGACTAACCTTCGGGGCACAAGTGTGTGCGCAGACACAGGTGAACTCTCTCTTCCCTTACTCGCTCTACCCAATAAAATATGAACATAAATACATACATACATACATAATCAGCCTATAATGTTCCCACTGCTGGGACACAGGCCTCCTTTCGGTGAGAGGGAGTGGGCCGTAATCCACCACGCGGGCCCAGTGCGGGTTGGCAGATGTCACATGTCTTTGAATATTTGGTTCTAGGACATTAATATGACATCTTAAAGATCGCAGATATATTTGCCCAGAAGTGGGTCAGTATAGGCTAACAAAAAAAAAAGATCGCAGATATAAATCACAGAATATGTTCATAACTGGAAAGTTTTCAATAAGTTATTTATTATAATTATACGCTTTTCATTGATAATCCCGGCAGGTCATATAAGGGCGCGGAGCCTTTATAGTAACAATACAGTATTACCGACAGATATTATATTTGTTAATTAAGTATCTCTAAATTGAAACTAGTTCAAGTAGGTCTCGAAATTAGTTGGTATTCATTAGTGAAACTGGTGTTTAATAGAGTACTTATCTACTAACAAGTTTTGTTAAGTATATCTCAAATAATTTCAATGGCACTATACAATTTCAACCCGTTAAAATTCAAAACTATAGCTGTTAAGTATCCCTTATCTAGAGGAAGTTTATCAAAATTCCCATTGTTATTTACATTTAAGCGGCTATAATATTATACATAACTATGTACATTTTTTTTAAGTTTTTGACTAATGTTGACTTTAACATAAGAAGTCGGTAATAATCAACTATCCTATAACAGCTAATTCAAGAAAAAAAAAATGTTATTATATCAATTCATTAATAGGTAATACGGGCTGGTGTCCGCAACTCCACGTCAATGCGCGTATTTTACGATTTTCTGTGTAGGTTTCTTTTTTAAATTTTTATTACTAATTCAAGTTTATTTAAAAAAAGCAAAACTATTTTTTTTTACTTTAAGGTAGGTAGTAAATAATTTAAAAATAAAAATCATCACCCTAAATGCGTAACACACAATTTGAATAATTTTGAAGAATATTGCTAATCCATTGCTTCATAAGTTCGAAACATTTGTTTGGTCAATAACGTAAATAACGCCATTAAGGTTGTTGAACCTGTCAAAATGAAAGCCATTTCTACTGTTAGTGTCTTACGCAAATACCTTGCTGGTCTACAGGCCTATATATAAATATATTTTTCATTTCTCATACTCGGAAAGTAGTGTTTGTTTGATCCGAATAGCGGGTGGAAGACGCTGCTTCCCACCACAGGGCGGGAAAGACTCATAGTAATTACTTCCCTCTTTAGGGTGGGAATGAATTTTAAAAATAGAACTGTAGTCAGCTACGAAATGTTTTACATACATTAAGAAAAATAGAAAAATGCTGCAGTCTTGTGAGTGTATAAACAGCCAGTGTGAATAAAAAGAAAAACCTATCAAGCGGGACGGCCCGCGGCGGTGACACACCGCGTGTTCCATATTTAAAATAGTACACAAATTGTTCTAACATCTCAATTAATTTTACATAGGTACCTACTATTCATGTTATTATTATCAGTAAATATTTTAGAAAAACCACTATTTTTTACTTTCCTTATATTCGAAATGAAAAGTAGAGTGTTTAACACGGGTGAAAGTCATCAATTCCTACTCGGACTATAGCCGCCCTCGCTGCGCTCGGGCGTCTAAATACCTCGTATGGGAATAGATTCCTTTCGAACCTCGTATAACAATCTACTATTCCTTATCGCGAAATCCTTGCCAATAGGACAAGCAGAGGGTTTAACAAATGGAATAAACTAAAAGAAAAATTAACAATTGTTTTCCTATTTTTATCCACTAAGAAATTTAGTGACATCTGTGGCTAAAGAAGAGAAAGATGCCTTAAAAAATGTTTTCCCTAAGCCGGGGTTAGAGAAAACATTTTTATTTTAGGCATCTTTAAGAAAATGTAAAACAGGACTGTTGTTACCAGTCCACGCCTAATATCACTACTGAGCCTTGGTTTATACCGAGTTTTTTCTTTTCTTAAACAAAATTGAATCGTAACAAAGTCGTCTATTGATACTAAAAAAATATAGCACTTTTTTCATAATATAATATTATACATATCATAAAAACGTTTTTAATTCAAATGCAATAGGAACCCCATATTCGTAAGTAAAAGAAGCCGAAATTTATCCCAACATACGAACCCCAACATGTCAATAAGATGTAAATCAGTGAGGTAGCGGTGAAAAACTTTATTGATATTATGCAGAATTTAAAAAAATCTATTTAAAACAAACTTTATGCAGTAATATAGTGAAAAATGTCGCAGCATCTGGTCATGCCTAATAACATGATTTTTTTTTTTTGACATTGTTAATTCCTTTATAACTACTGCATGAATTTTTTTTTTGTTTTAATTTTTTAAATAAGTTTACAATAACTTTAACTCGGATTTTGTATGCCTATCGGCGGAACATGGTTTGTGCACTTGATATTTATATTAAAAACACCTGTAATCACCTATGTTCACAAAATAAATAAATGAAATGAAATGAAATGAAATGAAATGAAAGTTTCATAAAAAAAAATGTTATTTGTAATCGACAACCTTACGGTGCAATCCTAAAGTCTATTTTACAATACTGTCACCGTCCCAACTAATACTCGGCGCTCATAGCAGGTAATTTTAGTATGCATTAATATTGTAGAAGATTTTTTTATAATAAAAACTATCAAGGCCCATAGAGACCTGACATTGAAATATGACTGTTACAGAATTATTACGAATAAAAATACTTATTTATTATGAGCGTTTTATTTGATTTCCGAATACCATTTAATCATATTATTGAATTTGAATAGATTAGGGTTCCTTATCTCCATCTTAAATATTGACTAATAAATAGAAAATTGTTTATTTTCTACCAATAAACCCAGCTTTTATCATCACCAATCCCTCCCAGCTTAGGGATTGTGTCAATTTACTGTTGGGAAATTCTCCATCCTCCAAGAACTCGGCATCAAATAGCGTATATCATCACTAGTGCATTGGAATACAGTTTATTTTGCTAAGTCTCAAGGCGTAATAATTTCTCCATAGCGTCTATTGGTCGAGTAAATAGTGTGGCCGCGCGGGAGGGTCACCGATGACCGTGGACCGATCAAATAACATCCGAAAAAGAAGAGAATTTTTCATGAAGTCTGATCGTCAACGTCTGTATGTTTACAATTGGCTGATATAATGGCGATAAAAATCTTATTTGCCACTAGACATAACTTCTAGATTTATGTACTTGACTCTCCTGTCAAATCAGCAGCGTTCCTCAGTTATCTTGTTGATTGATTGATGCCTAACTTATAAACGGTTTAATTTATCAATCAACGAGACATGATAAATTGATGAAGGTTACTGAACTGTATTGGAAAAATAAATGTGCTGAAATGTGTCTAAAAATTACAGACATCTTAAGGGATTAGGAATAAATAAACTAACGTGTTTCTGACCATAAATATTTAGGTAGATACTGCCGCCGTATTAGATACCTCCCGATAGATATACATTTTATTTATTTATTTATTTGGGACAACATCATCATCATCATTTCACCCAAAAGACGTCCTCTGCTGAACATAGGCCTCGATCATCACCATTTCGACTGGTTCTGCGCTTTTTGCATCTCGCGGATGTCTGCGGTCCTCGCAAGGTCATCGGTTCACCTTGTGGGGGGCCTTCCAACACTACGTTTTCGGCACGTGGTCGCCACCCTAGAACCTTTGGCCCCATCAGCCATCTGTTCTGCGAGCAATGTACTACCCACTGCCACCTAAGTTTAAATTTTACAACAATGTTCATTGTCATTCAATTAGCTCTTAGGTACTTACGTTATTGCAGCATATGGCCTTGAACCATGATGAACCAATTACATGGGATGCCAGTTCAGCAAAGTCACTTGAATTCCAATAATCTCTGAAACAAAACAAAAGCACTGCATTTATTTTAAGTTATTAGTTTTAGTAGACGTGGCGTGGTATGCCGAACATGAGGACTTTCTGAAAACAATAATATTTACTAGAAGCGCCACGTTCCCAAAAATGCATGTTATTGTTCATAAACACAAAGAAAATGAAGATAGGTATGCGATTAGCGCGATCGAATATCTTCATTTACTTTATCACCTTTTACGGTGAACCAAAACACAGCGATCATGTAAACAAACAAATAAAGTTCCCAGTAATCCTATCGATAAAATTTCCGAATACGGAACCGTTTATGCAGTACACTCGATCGGTTTCAACTAGGAAGACATAAGGATTAATTTTTAGTGGTCGTCTAATTGGCCCTGAGTTTTAAAACTTTATTTATGAGCGTTCAATCAGATTTTTCTATTATTAAGAAAACGGAATACGTAGCGTTGGAAGGCCTCCCACAAGGTGGACCGACGCGACTAACTTATGAAGGCCGCAGGAACCCGTTGGATGCGAGAAGCACAGAACCGGTTGAAGTGGAGGTGCTTGGGGGACGCCGTCTTTCGGCTGAAATGATGATGATGATGAATCATAATTATTTCAAAAATATTGTTATATAAACTACGTTATTTGCGGCATTGATTCCCGGGATAGGTTGATATCTATCAAAACTTTAACAACTTGTCGCAGTGTTTTAACATCAAATCAGTATATATATGTATGTATTTCAGTCGTTAAGATGATAAATAATTATGATTATGTACGAGTATCTAAGTGTTTTACATTTGCTAGCTAGTAACAATTCCATTGCATATTATTAATTAATAGCAATATTAATTAATTAAAGTTCTTCAAAGAACGAGATTTGAAGTTTATTCAGAGATTCCATTGAAGTCGGTTTAATCAGTTACAAATCGTTTTAATTGAATATTCGTGGTTAACAATCTTCTTTGAATTTATTTTGATAAGTTAATCGAAAACACGTTTTCATAATTAACAAAACTTTTAAGCCGCAGTTAACAACTTCTTCTAGGAATAAATTTTAATATTATCATCTTTAATTTTTAGTACCAATTATGTTAGTATGTGTAAAAACTAATTTAGTTTTTTTTAGGTATCTACTTAATTTAAATACAAGAATTTAAAAATTATTACCAATATATCAGCCTAAGATACTTTCATCTGCGCAACGTAACTATATCAGCACATTTTGCCGCTTTTCCCCTAATTAGGATTTATTTTATAATACCTTTCATGAACTTCATCACACGTGCATTACAGTTAAACCTTTAATCGTGTTTGCCCGACAGTTTCAAATTTAATTATGAGTCTCGGGGTCGCAAAAATTTAATTTAAAAAATGTAATATTATAATGTATTAATTATGTAACCCTAACTAATATTATAAACTAGCTGCTGCCCGCGACGTCGTCTGCGTGAAGGCTCTACAGCACCAAAAATACCTAAGATACCAGTGTCGCTATAGCATTATAAGTAAACAACTTTTAAAATAGCATTAAATATAAGTTTTTTTTTGCAAGCGAAGCAAGTGAAGAGAGTTATATTGGAATCCTGCTGAGTTCAGTCATAAGATGTGACTGAAGGAAATAGAGAAAATAATGCAGGAATACATTCCAGGACACAAAAGAGTAAAAATACGTACAAAGGTATCATACCTTACAACATTTCCCTATAACGTACGTTGGTAGTTATGCTGCCAGGAGCCAAAATGTAAAGAGAGTCAGGACTGGTGACGCGGGAGCAAGCGACGTACAGTTGCCCGTGTGAGAAGCAACTCGTCCTGAGGTCGACACCCGCTGCCCTCAGTGTCTGCCCCTGCGACTTACTGATGGTCATCGCGAAGCAAACACTCACGGGGAACTGCACGCGCTTGAACTGGAACGGGAAGTTATGAGGTATGAGGGGAATGCGTGGTATAAATACTGCCTCGCCAACGCCACAACTCGTAAGAATTTCCGCCTCAATTTGTGTGTCTGTGGAGCGAGATGACTTTAAGGCGGGTCCCGTTACACAACTTCGGAGGAGATAGGTTCCGAAGAAGCATAATCGGGACACCGACCTTCAGCTTGATGGTATGCGCTGGAAGTCCACTTGCTGACAGGGAGTTCAGAAATTCCACGGGATAATGTGTGACGTCATCTTGCTCGACAACAGTGTTTATCGAGGTGTAGTCTACTTCATTCCCCTCAATTTCCGAGAGAATGCATTCGTTAATTGCTGCAGCCTGATCGTTTTTAAGCGTCAAAATGGCCCGCTCACACACCCAAGAATTTTGCTGGTGCGGTATACGACTGATGTCCCCGTACACACAGCGAATGAGTTCTTCTATGCTGGATACCACTCTACCGAGAGACTCTGGAAGCACCACCTGTCCACCTCTCTCTTCTGGTAGAGTGCCTTCGCCAAGACTTAGAAGGACATCGGAGAATTCTTGAGCACGTGCATTGCCGCCGAGCCGAGCTCTCATATTAAACGGTTGAATGTCGTAATTACAGACACAATTAAAAAGCCATTGTGTCTCGCGTAGATCTACGTTCCGGCATACGATGGGTTAATGGTCAAGCGCAGCGTACGAACTCGTGACCACAACGAAGATCATTTCAACGAAGCATTCACCTCGTCAGCCCTCGATCCCCACGTCACCACGGAAAGCGTTTGCCGGAAATCGCCACTGAACAGAACTGTGGAACAGAATCGATGGGAATTTTAACGTCCCGATTTCCACGGTCTTGATGCGGTGATGATTGGGGAGCTGGTAACCCATATTCGATCAGTGGATTGCCGCCGATAGAAATGACCACATCTTGAAGTGAACTGAGACAGGTGTTCAGCGCGCGTTCATCAGTTACTTCGACTTCGTCTCCAGTAGCACGCCTCAAAGCTCGTAGAAAATCTTCAGACAGATGATGGCGATACTTCTCCCACAAAGCTACCGGTTTCGCGACTCCACAAAACACCAAGATGACGGCATGCGGCTGGGACTGTCACTGACGCTCGCCTCCGCGAGGGTTTCATCCCAATTTTGGTCACTGTCGAGAAGGTCACGTGTTACCCAGGCTGCGCGGTAAGTGGGATACTCCACGCCATCAAATGTCCTCAGAAAGGCGAAAGACGTTGGGCCTCGGACAGTGTGAAGTAACAACCGCAGAAAATAGCATTCGCCATTATTCGGATGCACGGTATAAACCCTACCCAATGCGGTGTCCTTGAAAATTCCTGGAAAACTTTCCACAGCACCTCCTCGTCGACGTCGGTTAAATAAACCCCTTTGCTTGTCGTACGTGTAATATGAAGGCCCCTCGTCATACGTAAGGGATTTGTTTTACATCACATTTAAGTTTATAATTAGGTATACGACATGAAAATATATTAATTACCAAGCAATAATCACACAGATAAATACCGAACAAAAGTATTAACAGTCAATGTTTATTTTGTACTAACAACATGAAATTGATGAAGAAATGATCATCATCAATGAACATAACTTTTTTGTAATACTTAACACCGCATTATTTTAAATTGTCTTCCTCAACTCTGCTCAAGATTTTGTGGGTTTTGTTGGAACTTGAATTTTTCAAAACGAACTATACGATACAACTTTTATGAAGAAAATGCACATTACCATCTATGAATTTTAAGAATAACTAACTACTAACCTCGCCAACATGATAAAATTTAAATTATTAATTTCCAAAAAGTGTTAACATGTAACTTGATTTGATTTTTATGAAATCTCATAGATGGCGCTGCTTCAAATTTTTCTTTATACTACTAACATTCATTAAACTATGTTTCTCTGCCCAAGTTACTTAAATGGCGTAGTTTTTATAGTGTAAAGCTAGATAATAGCATGGCTTACTCAAAAACAACATTTAAATATGCATCGTTAGATTACACGCTGTCACAGAATGCGTAAGAAAAATAAAGATTCACAGCTCCTCCCCCGTAGGTGATAGCGTGATAATATGTAGCCTATATGTTGACCCGACCTCTTAGTAATACTCATGCAAAATTTGATGTAAATCCATGCAGCACTTTTTGAGATTAGCCCGGACATACATACAGACAATCAGACAAACAGACAAAAATTCTAAAAATTATATTTTCGGCTTCGAAATCGATTGTAGATCACGCCCCAAGTATTCTTTTAAAAAAATATTCAATGTACAGTTTTGACTTTCCTACGATTTTATTATATGTATAATAGATAGATGTGAAAATAAGTTTGTTTGTTTGTAACCTTTTCACGCCTAATCCACTGAACCGATCATCATGAAATTTGGCATAAACGTTGTCAGGGGTATAGAAAAGGACATAGAATACCTTTCATCCAGAAAAAAATACTGTTCCCGAGGAAAAGACCAATATCATTCAGCGGTCACAATGGCTTTAGGACGCTATATGGCGCTACGTGTCTTTCGAATCATGAATGAAATATGACCCGAATTTCTGAGCAGTATTCTAACAAAAAGTACTAGGCTTGCATGAATTCACGATAGTATTTCAATAATTTATATTATGCTTTTAATAGGATTTGGATGAAATTTGGCACACATATAGTTTATTATAACCTGGTTTTCGTGGAATAATGCTGGGCAAAGGTCTTCCTCATATTTTTCAGTTCGATGCCTTCTCCGGCTAATCTGGCAAGAACGAGTCTATCTAGACTAGTTTTTTTAATTAATCATGGGATATAAAAGAAGTGACAAGCTAGGCAGCATCTAAGTACTTATATCAAAACTAATACAATTAACTTAACTAATGTTATTAATATATTTTTTAGAGCGGAATAAAAGCGTGTTTTGTTTTTTTTTAAACGACATACTTTTTTAATTTAGGTACAATATCCTAACTTCGATTATAAATTCAAAAGTGAGTTTGTTTGTTACGCTTTCATGCTGAGATGGCTGTACGGATTTGGATGACATTTGGCACACAGAAAGACCAAGACCTGAGTAAGGACATATACAACTTTTCATGCTAGATCACAGATGAAGTCACGGGCAACAGCTAGTTTTGTAATAGAAGCCAACTGTACGATGATGCAGGCTGACAGATGAGACAGCGGTGTGAACTGACCCTAAACCAGTAAAATAATCGGCAAGAGAGATAGAGAAACACGCAATAAAAACATTAAAGACGGCAATTTACTAGCTATTCAAATAGGTACCAAGTTTATCAATCATAATATTTTTATCCTACAAATAAACAAAGTAGTTATGCTATTATATTTTTTGTCTGAAATTATTTAAACTCTATCTATATTATAATTGAAATCTTACATTGTTGTTGAAAACAATATAATATGTAGACGAGTTTTTTATTTCGCTTTGCTTATATGCACCTTTTTGTAGTATGTCTGGGGTGTGTCTTTGTAGTGTGTCTTCATCTAGTTTGTGTTTATCAAGGTGAATCATAGCAAAATTACATGTCTTTGCATTTGCAGCAGCCATTTTGTTAAAACAACTTGGCTATCTACAAACAGCCACGCTAGTCCTAAACTAGGAAAATTCTACCAATACGTTTATTTTATTTTTTTACCCTAGCTCTGGTATCGGTGAATTCTTCATAGCTACGTCCTACAGAACTGGTGGATAATCAGTCTTACTTAATATTCCGTTTGGTTTTGTATTTAATTTAGCAAGAAAGCTATTCACTATTTACAACCCATGTAAACTACGCCTGTAAATTATCCAAAAACCCATAAATCTTTAAGCAATTCCTTTTAGGCAGACTGGTAAAGATGTTATACACACCACTAATTAGAATATTAGATCACACGGTAGATAACAAACTTAGTACTTCATTGGGATCCATCTTAATTAACTTCAGCCATTAAGGTTAATTGATCGTGCTGGAGATTAAATAATAATAATATCGTTTATTTATAAAAATGGTGCAGATTTACAATAACATAACTTAAAAATTATAGAGGACATACTTGCTCATTTGCCTGAACTAGGTAGAACCTGTGTTTCAGGCTAGAAAGGTGCTTAAATTAAAAACTATTAAATTAAAAACGGAGAAGACTAATTAAAAACTAATATTAACTTAAAAGACTAACATGTTTTATTTACAGACAACGAGTAAATCCTCTGTCTCACTGTATGATATGCTAAGTAATGATCAGTTACTCGATTATAAACTTCGCTTTTACAACGAATATTGTCCTTCGCTTTTACCATTTTAGTGAATCACCTCTTTAAAAATCTAAAAGACTGCTCTGAATTATTTAGGGAATTAAATCGGTGTACTGATATATTATCCAGGCTAATTTTTACGTCTGCGACATAGGCTCCAACTCTTTGAGAGGGAGTGGGCTGTAGTCCACCGCGCGGGCCCAGTGCGGAATTCAGAGATGTCAAAGTCTTCTTATTTTTAGTCCCAAAAGACATGCCGCTTTCCTTACAATGGTATGGTTCTCATAACGGTAAAGTTTCCTTTATCGTTTTGTAAGCAGTGGTGATGAAATGTTTGGGTTTAAACCCGCCACCGACTCGTAAATCAGGGCCGTTACCACTGGGTCGTCACTGCTCTGAAACTCTCTTTCATGTACAGCGTCCATACCTGATGTACAGACGCCAGCACATCAAGCTATTACAATCTGTCAAATTTCTTTAATAGATTTTCAACTTTATCGCTAAAGCATAAGGTTCAAAGTTGATTGGGAAAATTTAACATTTTCGGGTAGCTTGATGTGCAGCAGCTGCTGGCGTCTGTACCTACTGTATTCGAAGTGAAAAGAAAGTTTTCTTATAGTGCTGATATCTAGATAAACGATAGAAAGAGCCCAGATACGATTGCACCTGCAGAATAACCCCAGGTACACATGGACAATTTTTTTTGTGCTGTGGATTTTCATCGCAGTGCCTAGCGCTAAGAGTTGAAAATCGAACAGTGTGGCTTTATGTTGGATTCTCAATGCTCCGCTCAACACCGACGGTTGAAAATCCAGTGCCCGATAAAATCACACCATTCACAATATTTTTACGTCCGTGCGAACGTGGGTTAAGGGGATTACATGACCTAAAGCGCGGTTACTGTCGGACTGCATAGAAAAGAAAGAGAAGCGCGATGACACAACGCTGGTAATTTATTGCAAAATATGAAGCAATTATCTATTTACAAAAAATTTGTTTGGACAAAAAAATTATAACATTACTGCTTTAGTATGTTGCTTGTAGAATAATCTGACAACACATCGTAATGATTGTACACACGGCTACACATCAAGCTATACATAACCAGTATAAGCTGACTTCGGATTGTACGAAAAACCTATACAGTGCGAGGTCAACTCAAACTGGAACTGTATAGCTTGATGTGTAGCCGTGTGTACTATGTATATTAGTATGCTTTTTTTGTGCAAATAAAGTATTTAGAGGTATCTTCACAATTTTTTTCTATCGTATCAAAATAGTTGTATTGTATTTTAACACACTATCTACCTACCATACATCCTGAAGAATATCATATATTTTTCTGATAGATTTGAAGACTTGAAAAGGTTGCGCGGCCGCCCTCGGCGCCGCGCCGCGAGCACTCCGACGACTCAAGTTTCTCAAGCGATACTATGTATTATAGTAATGAAGATAAAGTTTAAAATTATATGACACTCTTCGCTGCCATCTCAGTGTGATTTGACCCTTAAGCAGAGCGTTGAACATCCAATACGCGAAAAAAAATTGCTGCGATCAATATACCTGAGCTAATTCAGTTTCAGTTATTCTTGTTCAATACAGTGACTCAAAAAGTGAACAGTTTCATAAAGGACATTTTCAAAGGGATTTTGATTCAATTAACTGTTAAATGTAATCCGCTTCGAATTTAATATTTTGCGCGACTCATGATCTTTTCATGGGGGTAATTAAATGATAACGAACATTTGGCTTCGTTTGTTTTAAAATTTTGTAACAAACAAACCCAGTTAACTAAAGTCTAAGAACAACTAACTAAGATAACTATTGGTATTGTTGGATGAGAAAAAGTTCTATAATCTTTAGATATATAAATAGGTACGTTGGTGTTAGTCCCTAAGTACCTATTTAGATATCGTCAAAGTTACGTTATAGAACTTTTCGAAACAATGTTCAGTTGGTTCAAAAGATAATAAGTAGATTAAGGTGTTAAAATGAGCTTTTCACAAGTTTTACAGCAACGTTATCAAAGGAAGAGGGATTAGCTGCAGACATCCAAGATTCTTCCAATTATCTAACTTTAACAATAATCCCTTCCTAAAGGTGAATATTTGTTCAACATAAATAATCCTTAGCTAAAATAATAAGTTTATTCTGCTTACATACACTCACGACTGCTCACCATAGGCAGAAAGTTTATTTACTGAAAGTCATTATGATATATGAAAATTATGATATCATTAAAATATATGACAAAAGCATCACGATATGAAAACTGCTCTAATAGCTTTTTAAAGGTGCCATTAACTATAAAGTTTCAGGTAATCGACACTCACATGTGCCAAATTAAGTAATGGCAGCACCATTGTTTTTAATACTCGTATTAACCCTTCTTGATCATGTTAATTTGAAATAATTATAAAAGTGTGCCTGTTAATGGTTATAAGTATAGATCGGATATTCGGATGCATATATTCACCTAAAGTTGAGATGTTGGCTGATATGGAATGCGCTTTTGTATCGAAAAAATTCTGCGGTTTCGGGATCGACAAATTCAGGTTTCTGATTATAGAATCGGATGTATATTTACTTTGAAATGTTGATTTATATGGAATGCACTATTGCATCGATTGTAAAAATCCCACGACTCCGGAATTTCGTGTTTTTTTCTAACTATACAATCGAATGCATATCTACCTACCTAATATTGTAAAGTAGGTAGGTAGATACCAAACTGCAATAGCAAACAACGTCAAGATAAGATAACGGACTACATTATTGATAATAATTTTATTTATATAGTTCCTTCCTTCCATACTATACACGCGACTAGTTATGCATTCCCGGTGTCCCTGGCATCCCGGGATTTTTTAACAGAAAAAATATTTTAAGAAACCGCATCAATACTTTCATAGCAAAATTCACTTTCGGTAAATATGCATCCGAATATCCATTCGGATGAATATTTACCTAAAGTGAATTGTCGGTTTCTTCAAATATTGCTAGTGCTATTTGAATACATTATAACTAGAGATCGGATGATCTCTAGTTATAATGCAAGTGCTAGTTATAAATAGCAAGTCAATTGAGGTAAATGGACACATAATAAAGACCGTTTGGGTATAAAAACACAAATAAGTACACCTAAATACTAAGCTCTCGTATACATGGGCGACTTTTTATCGCGCTCTGGATTTTCAACTCACTTCACTGCTCAGTGCCAAGAATTGAAAGTGACGCGATAAAAAATCATTGTCCATGGGAACGGGAGCTAATAGGCTCACAAAATGTTGTCAAACCAGATTACATCGAACATGAAAGCTCTCTTTGTTAGTAATTTATATCCATTGTTTTTGTTTTCTATCAATAACATACATCTATAGTATTTTTATCTCACGGAATGGACGCGCGCTTTACTAGTGTTAACCAAGTGTACAAACACGCTATGAATGTGTGTGTAAACGCGGGAGCTCCTGGTACAGTCCGAGGCAATGGCGAAGTCGGATGTATGTGTGTGTGTGTATTATGTCGTGCTGACGCTACTCTTCTTCACGCACACATTCGCAGCGTGTTTGTACCCTTGATTACAATAAGTAATGCGCGCGTCGCTTCGAGATGTAAAAATACTGTAGTAGAATCGTTTATAAAACAACGATACGTCTCAATAAAAATCATTTTTTTTTATTTCAAACAAGACATGTACAGACTTGAATCATTCGTAACGCTTGCAAACGAAATAAGCGATTTTATTTGACACTAATAGGTATTATCCACTTTCTGCCTTTCACATTCCGTTGTTCATTCATCAAAAGTTATATTCTTGGAAGGTGAGCCAAGTTTACTAACATTTTTACATAGCTTGTAAATTAGGTAAATTCCATGAACGCAATGTTGACGGCTTTCCTCGTGAATTAAATTTTTGAAATTGCCTTGAAGTTCGTTACACTAGTTTCAAATGTCTATGAGATTTACGAAACCCGTTACAAAATATTCGAAGGACAGGAACACGTGTACGATTTTGCCACGTGTCGAGTGAAAACTTATACTTTTTATTCAGCACAGACCATTTTTTAATCCCTCAATATTTTTGGCGCTTTGGTTATCGAACAACTTTTAGGGCGAGTCCAGTTACACGTGTAGTAACATTTATTAACCGTTATTAAGATATTACATAAAGAGGATAGGCAGAAGTAATCTCCTGTCTGAAAACAACTGTAATCTCAGCGGGAAAATTAACATAATCAGTACGCGAGACGCGCCTGCGCGCGTCGATTGTTTTAATGTTTAAACGCTAGTTTAATCATCTCAATACAAGTTAATTGACACAACTCTGTTGCGACCCAACATTGTTCCGCATCCCACGCGGGATTCACTTCAGTTTGGCCAGACCATTAAACTGCTCATTAAGAGAAGTATGTTTAGCAGTTGACACTAACAGACTGATAAGATTTATGAGGCAGTCCCTCTCTATATAGGTAACTAGCTGCTGCCCGCGACTTCGTCCGCGCGAAATCCTATCCTAACTAAAACTAAGTTTGTTTGTTACCTTAATTTCATATTTATAATAATATTAATATACAGTAGTGAAGAAATTTTGTACCCCGGAATAATTAAATCAGTTTGAGAAAATAAAGTAATTAAATAAACATTTACTCTATTTTGCGTAACGTGGTTCACAAACTACGCGCGATGTGTCGCTTCATCCACTTTTGGGAAATGAAATAACGGTGCGGCAACAGCTAATTACTATGGGACAGTTTCATGCAACTAAATGAATTCAAATTTATACGCACATTTTTTGTATGAAAAAAATTATGACATAAGATCAATAATGTATCTTTACTATTGTAATCTATACAGAATACTGTCTACCATTGGAGCCGTGGCAGATATTTTTATAGCACTACTATATATATTTATAAGGTTATTGGCAAAACACCATTGTACTCATCATTATGAATATCTTTTACTATGGCACCAAACCTGAAAGCGCGAAAAACAATTAGCTGTTCCCTACATTTATGTTCGTATACCTATCTCGTCAAAATGTAGGGAACAGCTGATTTTTTTTTCACGATTTCATTTTTGGTCCCATAGTAAAATTTATTCGTAATGATGAGTACAATGGCCTCTTAAGAGGTTGTTAGTGTTTTTCCAATAACCCTGTATATAGTTAGGATTAGGATATTGTATAGCTATAATTTTGCATTTACCAGTATTTTTTTCCTCATTTTCCTATGATGTTGATTAACGATCCGGATAACATTTAAGGAACCCCCTAATGATGGCGATCCGTAATGTCAACATTATGATGAAGTATGGGGTATAATTAGCTGCGAGGGTATGAGCAGCATTGATTTTTTTAGAAGGAAAATAAAAATTATTTTGTGGGGTGCGTCTCATAACGTATAAACTCATTTGGTCTAATTTCATTTTATTATCGTTCATAAGATATAATCAACGTGAGATATACCAACTGTAGATATAATTTCTTTACATATAACATTTATTTATTCTAAAACTTAAGTAGTATAACGTTGTTTGATATAACGTTTATGTAATCGAAAATCATTTGGTCTAACGTTTAATATGTATATTATTTATTTAATCGAAAATCATTAGGTCTAACGTTTAATATAAGTATATAAAAAACGTCATTATGGTACCCCGACTCAGAGTACCCCGACTCGGATAGGTTAGGTTAGAAGGCTAAGGCGGGAGCGCAGCGGAGCGGAGCTCCCGCCTTAGCCTTCGTGGTTATTTTTTTTTAAACCACCCAGAAATAGGAGCCCCGCGAAGCGGGGCTCCGTCGACCTATCTTAGCGCAGGTGGTAATCAGTTACTAGTTATGTTTAATATCTACTTAGGTTACTATTACCTATAACTACGATAGAACTTACAAAGAATAAAACAAAGAAAAAATACTTTTAAATATTTATTAAATAAATAATAATTCATCATATTAGTCTAAATAAGTTTTATATCTTTTGAGTGGTATGTCAAACGATTTTATATTGAATGTATGTTATGCTTATAAAAATTAGTTATTATAAAATTATATCAATCGTTCATTATATTAACTAATCGCTATATTAAATAAAATTATAGGTTCCGTTGTTATATGTTGTTAATATTAGAGATTTTGTTGTTATATCATCTATTACTTACCCTATTTTGTGCCTACTCAATCATTTGTACAAAGTTAACTTGCCTCTTCGTAATTCAAACAATAGCTATTAAATTATACAGCCAAAATATAGGTACCTTATTTTAGTTGTATAATTTATTAGCTTGAAGATAATTGGATTAAGATCATAAAATCTTACAATGCGTCAATACGCTCAAAAGCATGACTAACATGCTTAGTTTCAACGAAGTCTATTTAAAAAGCTTATATACTAAAGCAAAACTATTCTTTAAAAGCGTGGAAGCTGAAGCACTGTTCTAAGTAAGATTTTTCTATTATAATATTTTTACAAGAGCTCGTTAGTAAAATTAAACTTCCTCTTGTTTAATGCTCTAACAGCAAACATCTGTATTAGCAAAATCTTCCTATTTAAATACAAAGTGTGGTTCTGGATTATATACTCTCTGTAGAAAACTAGTCGTGCTAACAGATATGCGGGCGTGGGTTTTTTTTTTAATTACCCATATCTATTTGAAGTGCATCGTGGAACTGGTTAATTGGCTGGTGGCTGGGTATTTTGATATGTTGGCATTTTTTCCACTGTGTAGTTTTTATTTTGAACTAGCTGTGCCCCGCGGTTTCACCCGCGATAACAGTCTTATAGTCCTTTTTTATTGATTCCTTTTACAAATTTCCACTCCCATTTTACACCCTTAAGGGATAATTTCGGGGATAAAAACTATTCTTTATCCTTCCCCACAACTCAATTAATTACCTCCATACCAAATTTCATCTAAATCGGTTCAGCGGTTATTGATTCCCCATACAAACTTCCACCCCCTTTTAACCCCCTTAAAGGATTATTTTTGGGATAAAAACTATCCTATGTCCTTTCCCGGGATTCAAACTATCTCTATACTAAATTTCATCTAAATCGGTTCAGCGGTTTAAGCGTAAAGAGGTAACAGACAGACACACTTTCGCATTTATAATATTAGTATGAATTAGTATGAATTCAGACTTTAGAACACCGGATTTGCATCGTATCTCTTCTGCATAGCAATAAATTGTAAAAATGAAAACAGACAAAATAAGCCATATAGGAGGATAATACTTATCGTCAAAAGCGACTATAGTATGTTTCATAGAGAAGAGCAGGCAAGAAACTCCAGGTCCAGTACCTACATAGATAAGTTAGTACCATACTAAGACTTCATAATCATTGATTTAAACTGCATACCTCTTAAAATACAGATATAACCTAGCTTAAGAGGTTTAAAAAACTAACAAAAATTGAATTAATACTAAAAATAACAAAATGAAATCCTAACTTAACTAAAACTATACAGAAACTAAAATAATATCGTCGAAAAATTCATAGAGATATTTTATAAGAGGATAATTCATAAGAGGGGTCCATGGCTAAATAATAACAGCCGCACAGGTCGATCAATCAGGTTAAGCTACGCTTGCCGCGGTTGGTCTGTGGATGGGTGACCATCTTTACATACTGAGACCCCTCCGTGCCTCGGAAAGCACGTTAAGCCGTTGGTCCCGGCTGTCATTCGTGGATCTTTGACAGTCGTTACGGGTAGTCAAAAGCCCGAAAGTCTGACAACCAGTCTTACCAAGGGGTATCGTATTACCCAGTAACTGGGTTGTGGAGGTCAGATAGGCAGTCGCTCCATGTAAAATACTGGTATTCAGCTGCATCCGGTTGGACTGGAAGCCGACCCCAACATTGTTGGGAAAAGGCTAGGCAGATGATGATCGTCGAAAAATTCATCCGCATCGCTGTCGACTGGTAATGTACCCAAGAGACTGGCTTAAGAGGTAAAATATTATTCTTGTACAGAATTTGCAACATAAACGATAAATATATTTTTAAACCAAATATCAAAACTGTATTTCGAACTCTGTATGTTTTTGGATGAATAAATAAAGATTGAGACTTATCTGTGCCTCGGAGAGCGTTTTAGTTACCACGGGAATATCTTTGACAGTTACTGCGAATAGTGTACTTGAAGTTCTGTCAAAACCTTAGAATTTCAAATCTTTAATATGGTTGTAGTGTATAGAGTGAACTATTCACCATAAAAGACGATCCCAAATTAGTTATGCGTTCTCTTAGTTTAATTTGTTCTGAATGACGTGGAAACTTCTTCGAACTCTAAACTGAACTATTTGTGTTATTACAATGAATTCAAACCTTCATCAACTGTTACTATTGTAATGCTTTAACGGTCCTTAACTAAGTCATCAGGAACTACATCAAAATAGTTTGAACTAAAATTTTAACGCCCTAAGGCGTAGTTCACACAGGAAAAATATTCTGCATGAAACGCAGTAGTAGTATTTGAAATAAGAAATAAAGAGAGAAACAATGAACACGTGTTTGAATTCTATTGTTGTCTTCGTGTAAACTGAGCTTTACAGTTACTTGAGAATATCAAGATATTGTTTACAATGTAATAACAGACACATACACCATTTAGACGTCACTTAAACTACCGCTGATAATATCTATCCCACTCTTGTACCGCATCTGTGTTCGAATCGAACAAGCTTTATTACAGTGGAAATGTCTGGCAAATAGCCCATTTACTGTTTGTTGTTCGAAAGATTTTACAGCTGAAAAGTCCATTAAATCATCAGTTTTTGGTTATCAATTTACGCCGCAGTTTCCGGCTTTATGGAACGAAATTCGTGAAAATCTAAGTCAGCATTCCTTTTAGAGGCGTCATTAATTTAACCGGCTTTACGCTATCAGCGTTTGTCCTACATAGATTTAGACGACAGGTGATTTGCTAGGACAGACCAAAAGCGTCATGTTTCCCGATCGTATTTTGTTCGAAAAGCGGTTTGCCCAAGAAAAAGCTGGTCCAGGGTCCTCTTTATAAAACCGACCTGCGACAGGCGATAAGCGGCATACCGATAATTCAACTATAGATGTACATGGAACAAGGGGGAAAGTTCTTCATTATCCATCAAAAAAGGAGGATCCTCCGACCAGACAGGTGTTGTGTCTGGTCAGCTTCTGCCCGAAGGTTGATGTCGCGTTGTTGTATAATTGTACTAACCACGCGGATAACTTTACTTAAGATGCAGGGGAAATTTTGTATAGATTTTGCTTTAATAAACAGCACTAGTTGTGAAAATTTGTCAATTTTGTAATTTTTGACTATTTTTACAAAAAATGTCACATTGATTAAAAAGGATCCAGAAAATGCATTTTATGCACAGATTCACCATACACAGTTATCGTATACAGTTCTTATAGACTTTTGTTACTAGTAACCAATTCAAATGAGTGCCTTTCGCTTGCATAACTATGAACGAATCCATAAAGTCGGGGTGCCTTGTTAATACCTGTTTTAATAAAGCACCCCGATTTTATGTATTCGTTTTGTAGATAGACACCACTAGACATGCACTATTGCATGAAAGCATAGTAATAGTGGTAAACCGTACCTGCATTGTTTTTACTTAATTCTAGTACGAAAACAGATACATATTTAGAAGATAGAACACACTTTATTATGTACGGTCACCAAAGGAGATACGTAACCAGGGTCGTCGAATATAGTTGAAGTTTAGTAAGAAACCGGTGGATGTTTTTGAATAACATTTAAATTAATTAATAGGAATCAAACAGTTCAAGTTCAATTTCATTCAAAAACATCCATCGGTTTCTTACTGAACTTCAACTATATCCGAAGACCCTGCTTACTTATCTATTTTGGTGACTGTACAATCCATTCAGGATCATAACAGACAATATACACTATATTGTCCGTTATGATCCTGAATGGTTTACATACCGAGACCCCTCCGTGCCTCAGAAAGCACGTTAAGCCGTTGATCCCGGCTATCATTCGTGGATCTTTGACAATCGTTACGTCGGTCGTTCGTTGGGTAGCCAGAAGCCCGAAAGTATGATAACCGACTGGTTATCATACTTTCGTCATAGTTAATGGGTAATACGATACCCTTTGGTAAGACTTTACCAAGGGGTATCGTATTACCCAGTAACTGGGTTGTGGAAGTCAGATAGGCAATCGTTCCATGTAAAATACTGGTATTCAGCTGCATCCGGTTAGACTGGAAGCTGACCCAGATTATGTCAAAAAAAATAGCAAACTCTCTCATAGCATTCTGTCTGATTTTTAGAATGTAGTTGAACTATAGATTTTACATATTGAAAACAACATTTTCAGACACCAGTCGCACGTACCCAGGAAACCATTCGAGAAAATTAAAAATGAGTCATAAAAACCCGTAGCAAACCATATGAAAATCTTGTTTCCACGTGAATATTGGTCAGTTGTTGAAATGAGAGCTTCTCATGTGTTGAATCCATTTAGATCGTGTTGAAACATTTTACCGATAGGTAACATAGCATTCTTTCTAAAAACTGTTGAACATGATGAAAAAAGTTGCCCAGATGTTGAATAAAATTATATCAGACAAATTAAGTGTAAACCTTATTAATTAGACAACTTTTAGACGAACAGAAATTATTACAAAATCGTATTTCAGCCGGCGTATTTACGTACGATTAATTAGGAGCTTACCCGAAACCATCGAACTGCAATTGAAGCACTTTTTTAATAAATTGGACAAAAGGAAACTGGGATAACGTTTGAAAAATCGTGTTTATTGAAAAAAAATATTATTTATTTTCGTTGCATCCCACTTTTGAATCCCAGGTTAATATTTTTGGCGTTGGATCCCACAAAACATTATCATGTATTTCCGGAAAAAAATGCAAGAGCGTGTGTGCGTGTTTTTGCCGAACGACTCCGAAACGTTCTTTTCGTTTTTGGAATTATAGGTGACATTTAACAAGTTTTTGGTAACCCCGGCAGCCATTAAAAGATTAAAAAAATAATTAACAGGTTGCTATGAGACAGCTAATTAATATCAGGCATGTTGTGATAAAACCGTTTGCGTATTTTTTGACATAGCAGAAATGGGCCCCATAAAACTGCGGCGTTTTTGACCGGTACTGCACACCGAGTCGAGGTGTGCCCGTTACTTTAGTTAGATAAACCAACGATTTTATACGGTTTTAGCCGTAAAATTATTCGACATGGTTTTGGTCGTGGGCTCTCATACTAAAGAGGAAATGACTGCTATAGCAATTATGTTAAAACTTACCAGATATATCTCCAAAACCTTAGTCAGGCTAACGATAGTCATAAAAGTAAATGTGAAGCAATACACCAATACATTCCACGTGACTATGCATAATATTAGGTAGTGGTAACAACTTTGCATATTGGTATTATCTTACAAATTAGTATAATAATAAAGCTGATATGATATCCGTGTGGCTAAAATTTGTTTTAATGAAATTAGCACTTATGGTGAGATTGGATTTACGATAAGGCTACTAATAAAATGTAAACAAACCCATGGGTATTAAATTTTATCCAATTTTGTCCATGACTCGGAAAGGCCATAATTATAAAATAAAATAGAAAATCAGTAGGTACCTACAAACTCTGTTTTCTATTGTATATTTTCCTACCTACGTCAATATTACTAACATGGGCAATGATGATTGAAGTCTATGGAAATTATTCAAGCAATCCATCATTTCTTATATTAGCGAACCTAGGTTCATAATGTATTCAGTCATCCATCAAACTACCAAGAATAACGTTTCAATCATATCAATATCTTTATGTACTAACATCAATTTACTCATTCAGTGTTTCAATCTTTCCAAGCCAATATTTTAGATGTATAATGGTCGATTTAGATTACGTAAATTGACTTACATGACCTCATACCACATGAAACTTTGATTTAATTACGCAGCATCCGCGTTTATTTGATGTAAGTACGTTCGTTTCTCGATACCCATACTTTCTGATGTTTATATAAAGTTCAGTATTCATGAAAAGATGGTTCTAGTAGGTATGTATAGGGATCGTCTAATTTAAAATTGCACGCCCAGCCACGGCTTGTTGCATACACATTTCAAATGCTTGTATACTTACAGTGCGGCCGTCAACAGAATGCGTTCCTGATACCTGTCAGTACGGCAATTCTAGTAGCTAATTAAGATCAAATTCGCAAAACACGTATTCATTTGTATGAATTTGACAGTTGACAAGAACGTATTCTCTCGTAGGCCGCACTGTAGGCATTTTGGTGGAGGGGCGTGTAGTTTTAAAACAAGACCATTTCTACTTCATATTTATTATGTTGAAGGAATTTGTTCTCCTTTACAAATATTTTTACATAAGTACTGGACACTTTGCAGGACAACAAATGCCCCCACCGCTGTTTGTCGAAGGACCGATGGCCGGTAGAGCAGAGGAGTCCTGGAGTGGAGACCGCGGATCGGCAAGCGTAGTGTGAGGCCCTCCAGCGAAATGGACAGACGACCTCAAAAAGGTGGGTAATCGATACCTAGTTACGCGGCTAATACACACCCACTTAAAACCGCAATACCCGAGGTGGAACACGATACTCTTTTGTTTTTATTCTGCTGCCGCTTTGTCACTTAAAAGCCTCATTCACACCAAACGTATAGCCGCCGATTGTAAGGACGTTTTTTTTTCAGGCGGCAAAACCTTCAAATAAAGACAGCCGTCTACCGGGGAGGGTGGTCGGGGAGTGTGGGATTTTTACCTCACTAAAACCACCCCAGTGATCAAAATCAGCATAATAGGGGTGGTCCCGGTTCCTCTTAAAAGACCAATTCCGGAATCCCCCCGTGCCACTCCTGTAGGGCACATCCTCGGGGAGACTGTAAAGGGGCCTCCCCTGAGCCTCGCTATGCACGGCAGTACGTGACCACTGTGCCAGCGACTTCACCGGAGTCACTTGGTGGGCGGACAGAGTCCCCACTCTGTGCGCTCGCGACCCCAAAGGTCTACCTACCCTAAGACGGTTGCCACACCGACGCCTCCTTCTCCGAGCGATTATGAGGCCTAGACAAGTGACCATCGCTTTCAAAGCGTTTCTTATTTTTGCAACGACTGATAACAAGGTTGATATTAGCTTATGTCGGTCCCATACATGTTTGACTACGCCATAATTGTTATTATAGATAAAATGTGAGTTTGTCTAGGCCTTCAGGTTCACTAATAGCGTATAAGCTCATAATAGCATACTGTCGGTTCGATATGAATGAATAGTTAAATATTTACGGAGAAGCAGTAAAATACGATATACTCGCTCACAGTCAGCGTCAGAAAAAACGATTGGTATGATCTCGGCTTTATAAAGAACATTATAATGTGTATTTTGTGTAGCTCGTAATTTGAGTAGGTAAGTATCATGTTTATATTTAGCTTACACACGTTGTCTAAAATGTTATGTAACAATTAATTAATATCTACTTCCTAATGATATTCCTGGGAATCTTGCGTCGCTTTGTATAATTAAAGTCGGTAGCCCAGAATCTGTATTATTGAGGACCGAGATTATAACTATTAAGCATTCTATGTTACACTAAGTGCCTATTTAAGTCATTTGGATATCCATTAAACTGTTGATGTACGCCAGCACATCAAGCTACCCGAAACTGTCAAATTTTCCCAATCAACTTTGAACCTTATGTTTTAGCGATAAAGTTGAAAATCTTCTAAAGAAATTTGACTGATTGTAGTAGCCTGATGTGCTGGCGTCTGCACTAAAAATTCAACCATCATGGAACAGGAGACCGGATAGTTAAAATAATAGGTATTCATACAGAATCCTCTGTGCTTACTGCACTTCAAATCAGTCATATCTCTGTACTTGAAATAATTTGTATCATCGCAATGGCCATCACGTGCTCTAAAAGCTTGATATTTTCAAGGTCAAACAATAACAATTACTTTTTGTTTCCTAGAGCAGTAAGGGTTGCTACACTCATGTTTGGATCGGTACATTCGATTCGGCAGTATTTGTCGAACAACAAAGCCGATGCAAAGCATTTATTTATTTCTCAGCCTTTTGATTCCCTCTGCAGGGCAAAAGCTTCCCTTCCCTCCTTCCAATTATCCCTAACTACTGCAGTTTGTTGCCAATCCTTATGGAAAAGGTCCAGTTCGTCCCACCATCTCCTCCTGGGCCTGTCGCGTTGCCGTTTGTTCCTTATGGGACCCACTTTGTTGTTATGTTAGCCCATAGCTCCACCGGCATGTGACGGATATGGCCAGCCCAGTTCCATTTAAGCTTGCCAGCAATTTGAGTTTTAGAACGCAATATCGAATTCTTTGAACGATCAGTGAGTTTAACTCCTAGGATACTGCTGCGGTCCATTGCTCGCTAACAGACCCCGAAAGCGGAATTTTTATGCTTGGTTAGTAACCACGTCTGCACTCAACGGTGAGGGTAGGAAGAATCAATCAAGTTTTCGCTTCAGTGAGAGAGGGAGTGGTTCCTTCATTATTTTTTTATCGACCAATAATTACTCTTCCAGCCATTTTTGGTCGTTCGAGCCACTTCTTTATCTTGTCTGGAAGGAGACTATTTGGTCGAAGCAATTACACATTTCATTCGGCTCGTGCTGATAGGCAAACTTTTTTGGCATCTACCCTCGCTTAATTAAGTTCGGAGCGCTCGGCACACACGAGCTAAGTTGACCTTTTCCCGAATCTTTCCGAACATGTACCTATCGTGTATAGCACTCGTAACTTGGCATAGAACGTTACACATCAAGACACAAGTTTTAATTTCACCTAGCAAAAGTATCTACCTACGTACAGTAGGTAAGTGTTCATATATCGTCTTTACGTTGATTGCTACAGAACTTCTTAACGCCACCGTACATAAATAAATTGAGTAGGTAAGATTTTCAAGGTGCAGGACCTGTAGCAGATGCTGGAGGGCCCAGTAGATTGTTCTGTACGCATTGGTCTCCGGATGAACTTAGACAAAACCCAGGTTATGTTCAACGAACACGTTACCCCGGAACCGATTGCTGTCAAGGCGGTGCTCTCAAGGCTGTTCAAGAATACGTTTATCTCGGGCAAAATCTGCAGTTTGGTAAGAATAACTTTGAGAGGGAATTCATCTGGGCTGGGCAGCGTTTGAGAAGCTTCGGTGAGTCTTCTCGTCACGTATTCCACAGAGCCTAAAGACTAAGCTCTTCAATCAGTGCGTCCTGTCAGTTATGACTTACGGAGCCGAAACGTGGACACTCACGGTACGGCTGGTCCATAAATTCAAGGTCACTCAGCGAGCTATGGAATGGGCTATGCTTGGAATCTCTCTGAGGGATCGAATCCGCAACGAGGTGATCCGGCAGAGAACCAAAGTTGTCGACATAGCTCACAGAATAAGCCAGCTGAAGCGGCAATGGGCCGGCCATATTAGACGTAGAACCGATGACCGGTGGGGTAGACGTTTTCTTGAATGGAGACCGCGAATCGGTAAATGTAACGTGGGACGACGGACTTTGTAGGATAGCTGGTAGCAGCAGTAAATCGAGTTGATTGGCGTGCAATAGGAGAGGCCTATGTCCAGCAGTGGACTGCGGCTGATGATGATGAAGATTTTCAAATGAGCAATAGCCCACAGTTAAAGGCATCGGACTTAACTGAGTTCTATTCTATTACCGCTAAGTACGTGCATTAAACGCTTCGTTTGCACTTAACCTGTTGCATTTCCAGCGTTAACCACTACTCTGTTTATTATAAAGTTCAAATTAAGCTTAGTTGGACTTGTAGGGGTTAACGGGACTTTAATGAGCAACCCAACCACGACAGATTGTTAGTTATGGTAAGTTTTTACCCCTTTTTTTTTTCATAGGACTATTAAGAAATTATACCCTCCAAATATGGTAAACTCAGGGAAATTAATATTTTTTATTAAATTGAGTACCAACTTAAATTATCCGTATATTCAGAATACAATTATCATTCGTTGACAGTTGTATGAAATGGCTATAACACGGCAATTGATGTTACGTGAATGGATAGAATAAGGAATGAGTACTTACATAAGAGGAAATCTGAAAGTGGCACTGGTAACTGAAAAGTTGTGTGGGAGTTATCACGGTATCGTCTCTGATGTATTGTGTGTCTTTTAGTCTGTGCTAAGTAAATATATTATTATTATCCATTTGATAAACAATCAATTTCCCCGAAAAATACCAACTACTCCAAAGGTTAAAATTAGATAAATACATAGGCGTATAGAATAATAGATACGTGATTTATTAATGATATTCAATCGGTTACTGACATATTTAGTTCGGCCAGGTGCAAAACAGCTATTATGAACACTAGATAAACAAAACAGTTCGCGTTCTGTTGCTACTGCTTTGAATAGATTTTATTCTGAGATTGTATGTGTTTTTTTACCATGCTGAAGATCAAGGGGAATTGAAGACATGTGAAACTATGAACTGAGTAGTAAATATACAGGTGTTTTAAAATGCAAAGTTGAAAAATATTGCTGTATTTTTTAATTCATCTTTTTTAAAATCCAATAGTTTTAAAGTAAGGTCTGATCGACAACAGAAGGGCACTTCTTGTAATTTTAAGATCGTTCACAGTCTCAATCTGTCAAAATAATCTCTTATCTTCCTACATTTTTGACATTTTTTTATCGCCGAGATGAGACTGCGACTAGATTTTGAACGTTTTAAATTACGAGAATTGCACAAGGCAACAGTTAAATGTTGCAAGTTTACCTACATTCATAAATTACTTTCTAAAGTTTTTTCCAATTGTATCATCATCATTCTCCTGCCCTTATCCCAAGGTCAGCGCAACATGTCTTTTTCTACCATAATAAAATTCTCTATTAGTCAACATCTCAGTAGTCACCCCCTTTCTAGCCATATAATCTTTCACACAGTCTATAAAGCTTTTCTTTGGTCTTTCCTTCTAAGCATACCTACTCAAAACTTTCCTTACGATATTTTCCTCATTCCTCCACATCACATGCCCATACCATGACAACCGATTCCTACACAACTTTTCAGCCACCGGTGCCACTTTCAGACTTCCTCTTATGTTGATGTACTCATTCCTTATTCTATCCATTCGCGTGATACCAAACATCTCTCTTAGCATTCTCATCTCAGCTGCATGCAATTGTCTTTCATTCATCCCTGATCCATTATGTCGCATTCCCGGTCATTCGTTGGACTATTTGGAACGCCAGCGCCATCTGGTGGCGCTCGACAGAGTTTAGCTTGAGTTCGTAGGAGACGAAGAGAGCGAGCAGCGAGGTGGAGCAGCTCTCTTGGACATTGGACATCGTACGAACAACATTTGTGCTCTGAAACTGTCCCGCGTTCTGTATCTGGTTGTGTCGTGTACAGTGTGTGATTCGCTGGTGTGATTAATTTATCCGTGAAATTATAATCTGATATGAACTGCAAATGGTTTTTCTATTGCGCAATAACCAACACTATCCATAGTACGCCCACAGTAATTAAAATATGGCTGATGACCACGAGACACAGATACCTTCTCCGTCACACATAACTTTTGCACAATCTATCGAAGGCATATATATTTATTTTTAGTATCTTAAAAAAAAAAAAATGTACTTAAACGACAAGGCCGCCATCACACTGGCGTCGTGTGGCAATAAAGACATACATAGCATAATTAGCTTATAATGATGTAAGGGTTCAAACCTACGACCTACGACTCCTAGGTCGCGGCCGTTACCACTTGGCCATCACTGCTCCATAAAATACACTAATTGGTTACTGTACAAATATCTGCGCGAGAAGATTCTGTTTAAGGGGCTTAGAAGACCTAAACGCAAAAAACGCAAGTTTTAGAAACAATAAAAGTATATAACAAACTACAGTAAAAAAACTCAAAAAAATATATGATATTCTTCAGGATAAATGCGAGGAAGATAGTGTGTTGAAAACATAATACAACTTATTTGGTACGATAGAAAAAAATCATGAAGATACCTCTAAAAATTTTTTTTTTACAACAAAATTCATACTAATATACATACAATCATTATGATTTTTTGTCAGATTATTCTACAAGCAACATACTAAAACTATAGTGTTTTAGTTTTTTTGTCCAAACACTAGATTTTTCGTAAATCGATAATTGCTTCATATTTTGCAATAAATTACCAGCGTTGTGGCATCGCGCTTCTCTTTCTTTTCTATGCAGTCCGACAAAGACCGCGCTTTAGGTCATGTAGTCCTCTTAACTTAAAAATATTATGAAACATCAAAATAAAAAACTTTCAGGCTTCTTCGAAACAAAGGAAACTAAAAATGTCAAGGCCTCTTTTAACGAACACTCCTAAACTTTGGCTAAGATTACATAAAAAAAAAACTTTGTAAAATATTATTTGTTTAAGGGCTGATTTTTCCATCGCCAGATAACTTTTATTCGAGGAATAAAATTGACTTTTGATATTTTTTGTATGAAATTACTGTCAAAATTTCAAAATTATTCTTCGAATAAAGCTGACAGATGATTGAAAAATCAGCACTCAATTCTCTAGAAAATTGGTTTAGACTAGTTAAAGTTTAGTTTATCTGAACTTCTAGTACGAAAAACTAGTTTGATGAAACCAGAATTAATTTTAACCTAGAGGTCAAATTGTACGGCATATTATTTTGACGATCCCTGCGCCCACAGTTCAAATACCTGGAATCTTTACGATGTATTCAGCGTGTTCCAGAAATCGTCAACCTAGCCTTTTCCCAACTATGTTGGGGTCGGCTTCTAGTCTTACCGGATGCAGCTGACTACCAGTATTTTACATGAAGCGACTGCCTATCTGACCTTCACAACCCAGTTACTGGATAATACGAAACCCCTTGATAAGACTGGTTCTCAGACTTTCGGGCTTTTGACGACCCGTAACGATTGTCAAAGATCCACGAATGACAGCTGGGACCAACGGCTTCACGTGCTTTCCGGGGCACGGAGGGGTCTTCTTATGTAAAGATGGTAACCCATCCACGGACCAACCGCGGCAAGCGTAGCTTAACCTGATCGATCGACTCGTGCGGCTGTTATTACTTAGCCACAAGCCCCTCTGTATGCGTGTGTGTGTTTCAGAAATGTGTGGTCATATTTACCGGTGTGGTACAGGCCAACAAACGGAATAACTTTTTCCATTAAACCAACATCGTAATCTTATAAAAATAATCAGGTGTCTCATTCATGTTGTTTTGTATGGCAGCTGATATTTTTTTTGCGATTAAGCCCTCAAGCGTCAAGTGTACACTAAGTGAACATAAGAGAAAGTGCTCGAAACGTCAACGGTACACCAAATGTACACAACAGTGTCATTGTGCTATTGTCATTGTCATTCTTAAAACAATGACTTTACTGCACCCATTCAACTACTCCGACGCGTGAGGTGTTTCGACAGGTAGGCGGGCAAACGTGATGTTGGTCCTATGGGGAAAGTTGTTCAGCTTGATGGTCTGTACCACACCCTTGAATATGACCATACATTTCTGATAATTATACTTGTACTCTGTGTAATTACCAGAGGAATAACAACACTTTAGATATAAGACACCGTAGTTACTTTTATTAACTTTCTGTAGCAACAAGGAAACTCTGCGTTATTCGTAAGTAGGCGGTTTATTTATGGGCCTAATTAACTTATATGAATAAGTTATTCGTATTTACATAATTTATTACCATCACATTTACAAGGTATAAATTAATCAACAAAAAGGTCATTCATAATTAGTACTGTTAGCATCAAAAAGATGTGTAGGTACCTACATTGACAAAAGTTTGATTTCCTACTTAACTTGTAATATATGCCTACAAGTTAGTTAATGCCTGTGGCATTAAGTGCCTATAGCATTAAGACCGCCTCTATACTCTTATGCGCTTGAAGTATTAAATAAATAAATAATAAATGTTTTGTGGCTACACATTGATATAATACTAGCTTCTGCCCTGAACTTCGTCCGCGTGAAATTTCACCCTCTTAGGGGTGGAATTTCGAAAAACCCTTTCTTAGTGGATACCTAGTCTTCACAAAAAACTCACGCTCCTTTCATAATATCAGTCAGTGAAGATTTTAATTGTATATATACAGATTGTAGATAGTTATTTTTTTTTTGATGATGCATCTACTAGCTTCTGCCCGCGCCTTCGTCCACGTGAAATTTCTTATTCCCTCGATCCACCCCGTCGCATCGCATCGCCTAACTGCGCTATTACTTCATTTTCGCTTAGAGTTCTTTGTGACTTTTTTTGTATTTGCTCGGCTCCCGTGGGTCCTAGCGCTATCTCTGACAGCCTTCCTCAAGAATTGAGCTATCAAATACGAGTACAAAAATACATTTTCAAGTCCAAATTTTAGTCCCAGAGATAAGCGCGTTCAAACAAACAAAAAAAAAAACAAATCTTTCAGCTTTATTATTACCCCCTTACTAATAAAATGTATTATACCAGATGAATAGTTACACACCGATTTCTCTCTTTCAGTCGTCAGTAATTTGACTTTCAAAAGAAGAAGACAAAGCGTTGTGTACCTATACAGACGCTATACAACGTTTATTAGTGAGGGGGTTAGTATAGATAAATATAAGACTAGGATTAAAGAGAAACATAGCTGCCCACGTCAAATAAAAATAAGAATGTGGAAACTTAGAGAAACCCAAATAGGGCTAGTATTTTGACAAGCGGCGAAAATATCGGGCTAAATAAAGTTATTACAAAAAACACCTTTGACATGTTCTCATAGTTAAAAATACTTCAAGTATACCAAGACATGTACTAAAATATCATATGTTTTTACTACGTAAAGTCAGGGTTATTAATTGTCAAGCAATTTGATTACCAACTTAAATTGGCCGTATATTCAAATCACAATTGTCAATCATTGAAAGTTGAATAAAATAGCTATGCCAAATTGACGTAGGGTATAAATTTGCTTAACAATTAATTTGCCGGACTGAACATTTAAATGCTTGAAACTAATGTCTAATAACATAAGTAGGTACTTAAGTAAGACGCTAACGAGACACGACCTGTTAGTAATTCACGAAGTTTTCTAAGACTAGATTAAACTTTTACTTAGGTAAGCCGTACGATGTTCTCGTACGTCAAGAAGGCTACGTGAAAGAGAAGCGTCGGAAATTCTTTTCAAGAGGTTGCGTGAAGTAAATATACCTGGCGATTTTGTATTTATTTAGGAATCAATTAAATCTTGGTGGGTTTAGTTAGTTTGATCAAACGAAAACAGAACTTGAACAAGCTCAAGAGTATTCAGTTCTTGATATTTTAGTATGTATAGACTAAGAATAAACTAGACCAATGTCCAGCAGTGGACTGCGATAGTCTGGTTTGATTGATTGATTGACACCAACGAAAGAATGCTCTGTCTCTATTTACACAGAGAGAATTTGGTAGAGTTGATATTCGTTCATTTTGTCTAAACCGACCTTTACGTTTTATTTTTAATGAGAACAGAAGGCAAATTCTCGTTATTTAAAACGTTCAAAATCTAGTCGCAGTCTCGTCTCGGCGACAAACATGTCAAGAACTTGTGAAAAAGTAGGGAAATTTGAGGTATTTTTGACAGATTGAGACTGAGATCAGACTGTGAACGTTCTTAAAAATTACGAGAATTGCCCCTCTGAAATATAACTGATGGCAGTAAATTCAAGTTCTGACAGAACCATATATAGCAAAATATTACTAAAAGTTTAAGGAGATAAATCGCTCTAAAACTAAGCAATCTGTAAAAGAAAACAAAATATTGAAGCGCCTATTTACTCATAGGGGTTTTGTATAGAAGGAGTTGGAGTTATTTTAGGAAAGTGTCCTGAGATTAGTTAAATGCTACGAGCTTTCGTAAAAATATATTATGATAATTTTGGCTTAGACACGTTTACATAGGAGACAAGAGTTACCTACTTGGTAAGTGGGTCATATTATTCTTTGCTCGCGTTCGTATTTAGAAAGGAGTTCATATAGTATTAAATTAAGGCCTATTCACACCATGCAAGTTGCTTGGCTCTGGTATGCAACATAATTGAAGCAACAAATGACTTGCATCGTGCAACTTTTATTGTATGCTTCAACTTATGGCATACCACATGCAATTAAATCACAGCGTGTAAATCAGGATTAATGGTAAATGTCAATTGCTTCTATATAGTCACATTGCATCGCTCAGTTTAGGTACACTCTCTTATGTAACCTTGCGATATGGAATAGAAAATAGGGATGACGACGGGGTAAAGTAAACGAAATTCTATTTAGTCCGTCAGTTAGATTATCAAAAAATAATGGACACATATTTTTTCTTGAGTCAATCAATCAAAAAATTACAAAGATAAAGCGTGTCAAAGTTTGGGAGTGGGGGGGCTCGTGACGTCACGTTTAGGTAAAAATTGTACCAAAACGTGACGTCATGCGACATTTCAAATCAATATATCTCTGTAATGTTTTGATTATGTGAAAAAAGAAAAAAATACGTGCCCAATACTTTTTAATAAAATCTACCTGATAGACGAAGAAAAAAAAGTTAGTCGTCATCCCTATTGTATCAGTCTTAAGGATCCAGTATAACAACGCATTTAGAGTGCTGTTGTGTCTGCCTCGGTTCTGTAGCGCGTCACCTATGTTTGCTGAGGCACGTGCCGACTGCTTCAATGCTGTACGGCGTAAGAGAGCGGCCTCGCTGCTAAACAAACTCCGTGGCAGCCCCAACAGAGATCACTTGTCACCTGTACATAGTCGGTGTTATTAGTTAAGTACTAACATAGTTTTCTGTTATCTGAATAAATAAACAATAATAAAAATAAAAAAATACCTAAGACCGTACATAGACACGAATAGTTTTAGTTCTATATCACAGATATTCCTTGCAAATACTTCATTCACAAAGTAACAGTAGAATACTTTAAAGCTCTGGCCAAACTGAAGCAAATTCCGTGAGGAATGCGCGATGTTTGCTCGTGTCGATCGTGTCAACTAACTTGTATGGAAGTTTTCGAACTGGCGCAAATAGTCGCTTTCCTTCCTTGTTAATAAAAGAATCGACGCGCTCAGAGCTTGTATACATCTAATGCTTCATCGACCGAACTATGCTCATATGTAGTCGCGGCGTCACATGAGCCGCGCGGGATTCGCGTTAGTGTGGCCAGAACTTAAATAGAGTACACATATTCTGAAACTATTTGGCGGTTACCACTATAGAGGGATGAGGAACAGGGTGTAAAGTTCACTCATACTCTATAGAAAAGGGAGGATCCTCCGACCAGACGGGTGTTGTGTCTGGCGGGCAACTGCCCAATGATTAATTTCGGGCCGTTGTATCTATGCTAGTTGCGCGGTTAACTCTGCTTGCGAGATGCAGTATTTGCGTGACGTCAGTATGACGCGTTGTTCGCATGTGGCGTTGTAGACACCGCTACATCACAATGCACCGGAATTTTCTCCATAGTGTACGGTGCTGCGGTTTTTAATTTTGACTGTAGACCGCACGGAGATGAGGCGTAAGTGTGTTATACCCTGTGGTTTTTGTATACAAATCAAGATTCTACAGTGAAAGTTAAAAACCGCGGCACTGCACACCGGAGCGGTGTCCGATGCAGTGAGATAACCGCCTAAATAAAAATACCTAGAAATAAATTATCATCTGCCTAGTCTTTTCTCAACTATTATTTAGCCACGAGCCCCTCCTACACCTTTAAATAAAAATATAAAGGCTGGTTAATCAAACAGAAAGGATTGAAATTGTGAGTAAGCATTGGCTGATAGTTGTAATCGCTTATATGACTTAACATTATCCTACCTCATACAATATGGCTGAGTAAGCTAAGTGGATTGACCAAATTCTAAATCATTTTAGATACAGACGCCAGCACATCAAGTTACCCGTAACTGTCAAATTTTTCCAATCAACTTTGAACCTTATGCTGTAGCGATACAGTTGAAAATCTATTAAAGAAATTTAACAGATTGTAGTAGCTTGATATGCTGGCGTCTGTACAACGCAATTCTAGTAAAGTATTTTGGTTCAGAAATAACATTCGTCTTGTTTCAGTTTTGTACGTAAACATTCAGAATGCAATATATTAAAAATCCCTGTTGTAATTAGAATTCCATTCCTCAGTCTATTCCGTTTTAAATTAGGGGCCACTTGATTTTTCTTTCAATGCAAGATTCAAAGATTTATAGCGTAATAGGGAAATTAAGAAAACTTCCCGCACATTAAAGAGATTTGTGAGTGACTAATGTCACCTTATTCATTAATTTCGGGCCGGTTTCCTATAAATACATATTGAAATAGGATCTTTAAAGGTTTAATAAAACCAAGGCCATCCAACCAAAGCGATCGGTCTCGCGAATACGCGATCGTAACGTTCATAACTATGCCATTCATTTGTTTAGAAAACCGGAAGGCGCCCTCTGTCGCGAACACGCGGCTTGGTTCGCCGAATAAAATGAATGCGACGGTCGTGTGTTCGCGCTACGATTGCTTTGGTTAGTATGTGGGTTCAATCTATCAGTCAATATTTGACTAATGGTTAACCCAATTAAATTGGGAAGTATGTTTTGACAGTAGTGGTTATTATTCTAACTCATCGTGAATCATGATTTATCGTAATAATTGCTGTATATTTTTGGAAGCCTATGAATATAACCTTTCGTCTTGATAAGTCCCTTCATAATTGATAGATTAAAAAAAAAACATGTATTCTTCATACGTCATCGTTATTCAAGTAAAAGTCTTCCATTTTCATAAGTTGAAACCTTTACCAAAATGGTTTGCTTGAATAAATGACAATAAAATTGTCTTGGCACCTATTAGTTAAGGAGATTTACCAAGTACAATAGGTTAATGTTCCGCTAACTTTTTAATTTAGACGACTGAAATCGCTTAAATTATAGTGAAGTAAAACATTTATGTTAAAACTTGATTAAACCATAATTTTTTTCCATACATTTTGGATATAACCAAACATTCTGCACTAGATTATATATGTCATGATTGATTTAATAACATAGTAACATCACGCCTGTATTCTCCGAAAGGCTAGGCAGAGATGTACCTATAGCACACCCAAATTTCGCCAGTTATGTTTAAGTAGTAACAAACCTATTTCCATCAATCGGGCAGAAATACAGTCGCCAGGCTGCTACTCCAAAATTCCTGCTAAAAAAAACCAATGACACTTTGTTCGACCTGGGAATTGAACCCCGGACCTCATTAGCGCTCGCGACCACTTGATTTAATACTACCAGGGAATATGATAACTGCGACTTTGCGCTATAATCAGTCATTGTAACAGACATATAGGTACCATGCAATAGAAGAAAAAAACTAGAAGTAAAAATAGAAAGAAGCCCATTTACATCAAATGATGTCTGCACACATTTATAAGTTTATCATTGAGCAAGCCCCTACAAGTTGTCGATGACAGTCATTACCATAATAAGCTAAAAATAAAGCTGCAGCAGCGACGGCCACTACGCATTTAATCCTGAGTTAATTAAAGCTATTCTCTCTTTGCAGAAACAATCCTTAATTAAAACCTGGTCAACCTGGACTAGAAAATAGTCCTTTGGCATGTACACGGCGTCATTTTGTTCATTTAAAGTCAATTTATTTTCGCTGCACAAGACTTGTCCTCGTCTTGAAGGTATACCAACAAATGGAGTGAACATTTATTTGCCGTGAAAAGTGGGAATGTGAGTATGTTTGACATACGCGAGTTGACGAATAAGTCGTATCTCGGTACTGACATGCATTTTTTACAATTAGGACATGGTAGGTCTTCGGGACTGCAGAAAAGATTGAAACAACGAAGTATCGTGTTTTGAAATTGTCTCTTTGAAGTTGGTTGTAACTTTTATTTAAATTTTTAATTAGGTTCTAGAAGAAACTTTTTTGACTATAACAATTATCGTCTTCGTTGTCGTTTGATCTCTGTAACCTTTACTGAGACATGTTTATACTCAATAAGAGTGGTTTTCTTTACGAAATTCCACTTCCTCAAACTTCAACGTTACCTCTGTGTTTTATAATGTGTCTGGCTGACAAACATTTGACGGCAGAGCATACAAGAGACGAGATAGCAATTGTAAAAGACTACCTACTTTCTATACAAAGACGTATGGTACCCGTTCAGTCGGAGAATCCTCCTTAGACAATGGAGGACCTTCACACCTTGTCCTTCTATCTCCAAATGACATCAAACTTCCAAAGCTCAGTCTTTACGCCATAAACTCAAAAAATACAGAGAACATTTTGCGGCGTTATTACGCCATGTCGAAGGCTTCGCATATATGCATCTGAAATGTTAATACATACATAGATGCATACCATCAGTGATAATTCGTTTTAGGTTTTCCATTTTGCTTGAACATTGCGTATTCCAATTTTAGATGCTCTAATTTTAGATTTTTTGATGACGCAACATCAAACGTAACCTCATTAATTAGGAGAAGAACCTTCATCAGATTATTTTTCGTGAATATTTTATTACTAGACTTTGGCTTAACATATTATAATATTTCTGTGGTCAGTGGGCTTAGTCTGTAACAGCATAAAATTCGTTATGAGAATATTTTTCCACTCAAGAATTCCATTCGAATATGGAAGATATCTTATTGGATTTCTGTGTTGTCACATAAAATATCCTGTCTGCGATATTGTAATATTATATAGGATGGGTAAAAAAAATCATGATTCAAACGACACAGGGCGATAGTATGTGTTGGAGTTTTTTGCAGTCAAAAATATCTCTGTGGTAGAGCCCTAACTTGATCTTCTTAAAAGTTGACACAAATTGAGTGTTTTTTTTTTTTTAAGAAAATACCAAAATTTGTAATAAATAGGCAATTAGAGTTAAATGGGTACGCTCGTTTTAATCGTCATTAAATAGGCAAGTTTTTTTTAATACAGGTTAATTTTTTTGTTGTACCTAAATTTTTTTACAGTATGGTTCTAAAGTTACAAATAATTTGTCGTGAGACTTAAAACTATTGAAAAAAGTGCTAATACTCATTAATCATGGTACCCACCTGTCATATATATACCCTGTATATGTACCTTAGTCAGCATTAATCGTACCTAAGTGTTTGTCTTGAAATTAGACTTTCGTTTCTTATTTCGCTATGCAGGAGTTCTAATTACCTACTATGCAAATACATTCATTGTATGAAACTCGCGACTTCACATTGATATTCATCAGTCAGCGCCACTGTCATACGAATACCTTTCACAGCCTTTTAGCCACAATCATAGTCATACCTTCAATCTTTACATTTTAGAACATTCATTGATTTTTTATTTTTATTAAACACCTGCTTTCGCCCGCGGCTTCGCCTGCGTGGATGTCGGAGAATATCCCACGAGAACATTGTGTTATTCCAGATTATAAACTATCTGCTACTTTACTACTCTACTTTCTTTGCCTTCACTTTATTTGCGCTATTGCCGAGGGAAGCGAAAACACAAGTCAAGTTAGGAAGCACAAGTATTACTTTGTGTCTTATATTTAAAAAAAAAAACAGTAAAAAGGCTGGAATATAAGTAGCTAGTATCAACTCCGTAATAATAAGGACGTCAGAAATCGAACCAGTTTTCATACCACACGAGATTGAACGCCGTGTCTATCAATTTTATAACAGCTTGACGAGGTAATTTTGTGGCTCAGCTCCACGTTAAAGATAGGCATAAAATGTTTATAGACATTCAAAAACATTGTTTTTGACCACAACAACACAGTCATGAAAACCAAATAAATAAAAAGAAAAATAACGTGTTTTCCTTAAATCTAACAGCTCTATCATCATAATTAAATGACGTAAGAGGTGGTAATTACAGTAAAAAAGCGGTTAAGATCCATTAAGACCGTCATGAAACTAAAGAGGAATCGTAAAACTCGGAAGAAATTAATCTATTTTTACTCCGTGTCCTAAATATTAGATTTAGTTAATTTTATAATGTTAATGTTTTTTGTTGTGTTTTTGTTTAATATTTTTTATTACAGTATACGTAGTATAAGTATGTAGTAATTTATGTGAAACTAGCAGCGCCCCGCGGTTTCACCCGAATAAGTGTCGATCCCGTTGGAATATCGGGATAAAAAGTATCCTATGTGTTATTGTGACGCTTATGCTATATTACTGTAAAGTTTCATCAAAGTCCGTTTAGTAGAATATTTGCGTAAAACAATAAAAACATTCATCCATCCATCCATCCATCCACACAAACTTTCGCGTTTATAATATTATAATAATAATTAGGATTGGATGTAAATATTCGTATGTCGTTTCTAGCGGAAATGTCCTACACATACTTTTTACCTATAAGCATAATCAGCCTATAATAGTCTCACTGCTGGGACACAAGTATCCTCTTTGGGAGAGGGAGTGGGCCGTAATACACCACACGGGCCCAGTGCGGGTGGGTGTGTGGTGTGCATGTCTTCGAATTTTTGGTTCTAGTAGGTACATACCGGTTTTCTCAGGATGTTTTCCTTCGCCGTTTACGAGTAAAGACATATTGAACATGTGCCATATCCTAAGAAAGAATATTTCTGTTTGTTTGTATCTGTCACTCATACCATTCTTGTTCAGAACCGAACGCCCTCTATCGGCGCGATGACGAGTTTAGGTTCGCCGAACAAAATAAATGCCACGATCGCTTACATTAGGACACGACACGACCAAGCAAGCTTAAAAATATTCCGTCAGGATAATTAATGTGCCAGAGCAGATTAGTTAGTTTTAATGGTTATAGCAGAAAAAAATACTTTGTATTCATGTTGGAATGCAAAATTGACACTGGAATAATTAACCGTACAATATTAACAGCAATTAAAAACTATTTAATGGAATGCTTTGATTTTTTTAATCGAAGAATCCGACGCTTTGGAGAATAAATTCATCCTAATACGAATACCTATTTCTGCACGTTTTTATGAATACCAAACTGCTTTATGAATTACGTATTTCCTACGCATATTTTTTTCTAACCAAGAAGTAATTTCATAGTAAATTAACTTTGTGGAAAAAGCTGTTTCTAACGTAGTCTCGTAACTGTATATCTCCTGCGATATTATGGTAATATTCAGTGAATAAGATCGCAAATAATCCAATTTTTCTGGCGCTGGGTGTTGGTTTTTATTTTACCATTTTTATGTACTTGTGCGGGTATCCATAACTCTTATTGAGTTGAATTGAGTCCGCCCTTTTATGGCGTCATAAGATGTGGTATAAAGTATTTTCTCAAACATGCTTGTAAAAAGCATTATTTTGACAACCTTCTTCGAGATAAATCGAAACTGCGCCTGTACTGGCCAAATACATGCGAGCAGCGGCCGGCAAAAGTGGTATGAAAATCCATATCTGTCGTGGTTTGCGGCCAAATAAATTACATAGTAAACTTATATCTGTCGTGTAATTTAAAAATAGAAGGATCTTTTACTCCTAAACATGACAACCAAGGAGGTAACTTATCAAAGGTATTATTTAAATTTCGAACTGGCTTGCAAATAGAAAGCTGTTTATTGAAAAAAAAAACAAATGAACACTTTAACGCGGGAAAAATTATTGTTGTTCGTTGTTCGTCATTGATTTCGAAAAGTAATTGTATTTGACAAAAAAGTTCTATCTAGGTACTAATTTCCGCGCATTATTTGAGAAAAGTACTATACAAGCCTTGCCCACAACTAGGCATTGATGGACTTACGTATGTGTGCCTCGGCTTCGCCTCGGCCCATATTTACTCGTTCGTCCATCAATGCCTCTTTTGCTGGCCGCTGCAGTAATGTACTAATAACCTATTAGACATGAAAAAGGTCTCGACAATTTTATACCATTGAAGTTTTGGCGCTTTGAAACACCTTACAAACATTTTCAGCATATTAACAGGGAAATTTGCGGAAATGGCTTATACGTACTACATTATTGATTTTTCGCATAGCTTATGCCGGCTATGTTATAGTGATTGAACGGTGATCTAGCAATAGCATAGCTATTCACAACCACTCGATACGCTTCCGTACCGTATCGAACATCAATCAATGTTATCGTAGGAGTCCTCTAAACGATGTTCACAAGTCCAAAACCCGAAAATTTTGTCAGTTTAAATGAAATAGACGACCACAGCTATTCTTCCGACAGTTGTCGCTGCTGTCGGTGGCAAGGCAAATCAGATTATCGAAATGTAGCATTTTCGTTACGATAGCGTGTCGGATGATTGTGAATAGCTTATGCAGGTTAGGTTTCTTTTGAGTATTATATTTATACAGTAATAGGAGTTCGCATAGACAGGAAGGTTTGGAAGGAAAAACAGAAGGCCTTTGTCTAGCAGTGGGATTCAATAATAGGCTAACAACAACAAAAAGGTAGGAGTTACTTAGTCGACTTATGCAAGAAAGTTTAAGAACATAGAGTAGTTAACTAAGATGCAATCACAACCTTGAAAATTCTTAGCTTCACGCCTCGGTAAGGTCAAATTTCTTTTTCTTTCCTGCAGGTGTTATAGGTATCATAATATGAGCATGGGCATCACAAGAGCGCGGGGCCTGTAGCATTTGCTATCCAGCCCCATCCGCCTACCGTCAGACCGCCTATCTGGTCGAGATAGCTTTGCAGCTCCTAGGCTGGTTGGACCCTTAGGCCGGGGCCTTGTGGGGCAAGGCAGGGCCGATCACAACACTGAATGTTGATGAATAAAAACATAACAAGGAAACATCAGCTTAGAATGGTATGATATTCCGTATCGATTTGGAAACGAGGAGGTTTTGAGTGGGATAGTTTACAGACTGTCGCAAGTGTCTGTGTGTGCGTGTGGGTGTTATATATTGACGCTACTCGACTTGACGCTGGAATTCGCAGCGTGTTTGTACACTTTTTAGACACAAGTAAAGCACGCGTCGCTTCATGAGATAAAATACTGTACGTTAAAGTATCAAGAATAGCCAGTTGTCATAGATTAAACCAACAAACCTACAAAGTGGTCACTCAACATAGAGACCCTCTTTGTTACAATCAACTGAAGAAGTTTGACCGCATTTAGGCACATCCTGAAGTACGTTGGCCTCTTGTTTCGAAAGACCTTGTGATGTAACCGTGTAGTCAAATAACTCCTTAGTAACACTAATAAAAATGTAGGTAACTCTCAATGGTAAAGAGTTTATGTTGCTTTTATTTGATAGCTTTGAATTTGCATGTTAATACTGATATAAATTAATATAGCGGTTAGTTACCCGATTATATAATAAATAAAATTTATTGAAATAATAAGCTTACAAAAAGTGTACATAATTATGGTTCAGTAGTATATATTAATCTAGGGCTATAATAGGATTATAATAATCTGTAAATAAACAAAAGCCTCACCCGTTCCTCTTTATTAAATAAAATCCTTGTGTGTACCCTCTCTGAAAATCTTTAAACTTACTAAGGTCTTATTTTATGTCATGTTATCTTTGTCTAAATTTTAACTTTACTAATGCTCATTATACAATTAATTATTGCACGTACTGCTACTAAAACTCCTAGCGATTACACTTTTTTTTTCTAAACTATTATGTTTACATGTGGACAGCGTTATGGGATATATTATCACTAATATTGTTTTTGTTAAATTAGTTGTAAGTTCTTATAACAATAATGTAAAAATAAAAATTAATAATACACTGGTATAAAAATGTAATAAATGTTATAATAATCTTTTCACTTCCAATGCTCTAAAAGTTCGTGTTTATGTTGTGCGTAGGCGACATAAAATCGCTTTTTATGTTCTAGTGCATAAAGTATTTTTTTTTTCTAAGACTAAGATAATCAGGCCCAACAGCCACACACGCACAATAAAACGTCGCACATTAAAGTCGTTATTTTATTTCATTTGCTTTAATTTATATCACTTCCGTGTTTTCTATCGTTAATTTAATAAAACCAGATAAAATAGTTGTCATTTATTATTTAAAAACGCAAAGAAACATTTTTATGACTTGGCAGTATGAAGTAGGCACCCAAGTCGAATGACATGTTGAAAATAAAAAAGAACTTAATAAGTTTTGTGGCGGGAATTAGCTATTTTCTTCGTCAATTTTGCAACATTTTTGAACAGTGAAATTACTGTTATATACTTTATGCCTGTTTCATTTTCTCGCAATCGAAGTGAAAAGCAGAGTATTTAACTCGGGCATAAACAAGCTATTTTACCCCTCGACTTAAGTATCTACCCTCGCTTGCGGCTCGGGCTAACATGGCTTCTTTTATGCACTAGTTGCACAATCTACAATTTTTTGAAACAGGTCATTAACACTGAGTGCATTCGCTCTAAAGCTAACTTTAAAGAATTTGTTTAAATCCAAATATAAATTTTAATGTGAGAGGGTCGTTTTTAAATTAGGTAAATATAATTAATCACACTGTGATAAAAATTGAAAGCTAATGAAAAACAAATTAATGTTGAATAAATTTCGTTGAATAAAGTTGAATATTTTCTAAAACTATTACTGGGAACGTCAGTTTAATAGGGTTTATTTATTGTAGTCGAGACATTTAAAAAATATATGAACAAGTAGACGTTAATCGTTACTTAACTTTATGTTACATTTATTACCTAATTAACCAATTTTTTGTTTGTTCATAAATTGAAAAAATATAAGATAAAAGTATTTCTAATATTATAAAAATTATCATATTTCTACTTCGTTCATATTTTCAGCGTCAATATAGAAAACATAAGAATTCACACAGCCAAAATTGGCAATAGAGTATTACAACTATTTTAATATGTAATGATATCTATTAATAGCACACATTCCCGCAATATCATATTAGAAGCATTTCGAATTGAATACAGGAATAACAATACACGAGTGTTTCAGCCAAAATAACACAAGTTGTTTATTTATGAATGCCTAGTTGGAATCAGAAGCTTAATGCAAAATTACTTACAAGGAATGATTTAGATTCCCAGACTACAGAATAAACAGTTGACAAAATAAACAATTATGTAGATAATAAATGTACTTTGCGTATTCAAAGAAGTCTATAGGCAAACCGCCTAATTGAGTCCTCGCCTGCGGGGGTACAGGGGTGTGGGGGTAGAGCGAGAATGGGGATCGGGAAAGGCTTTTATTTTGACAGTTCAACAACATACATTGCGTTATATACGAGTACGTTGTTGAGCAGACAAATTTTTCGAACATATAAAGCAATGGATTAGCAATATCCTTCAAAATGATTCAGATTCTAACTGATAGTGTATTGGTATTACGCAATGAAGGTGATATTTTTTTGATAAATGATAAATGATTTATTTCTGTAAGTAGGTTTGTACAAACACTTTTACATGTCAATCATATTTTTTTAAAGCTAGATGAGGTCGGCGTTTCCTATCTGACTACTCTGAGAAGAAAGGCCGAAACAAACTCAGAGGTCACAGTCTCTTTTAAAGTCCAGACAAAATCTTGGTCAGATCATGTGAAGACCATGTAGATCGGTGTCTGAAATGGTCTTTTGAGGAAAGAACCACACAGATTGAGCGGACCTGTCCAGTCAGTGCACGCATTTGTCAAAAATCGTGCAGCTCAACTCAGAACTTGAGGAGCTCAACGATTCGACGAACAATACCAGAGAAAGGACATTTGGGTAGGCCGCGTAAATTACTCAAACTGCCAGATCATGATTAAAACTAACTAAGAAGGAAAACAGAAAAAAGAAATGACCCACATAGTCTTCACATTCACAATAATTAAATAAAATAAAAATACTTTACAAAGTAAATATTCATGTCATTGTATATATAAAATGAATAAATGTCAATGTGTATATAAAAATCCAGACATAATCTTTGAGGACCATGTAGATTGGTGTCTGAAATGGTCTTTTGAGGAAAGAACCACACAGATTGAGTGAACCTGTCCAGTCAGTGCACGCATTTGTCAGTAACCGTGCAGCTCAACTCAGAACTTAAGGAGCTCAACGATTTGACGAACAATACCAAAGACCGGACATTCGGGTAGGCCGCATAAACTACTCAAACTGCCAAACCATGATTAAAACGGAAACAATGACCCACATAGTCCTCACATTCAAAATAATTAAAATATATAATATTTGATACAGTAAATGTACATGTCATTGTTTAAGTACATAGATATTAAGAAAAATAAAGTGTAAAATAGCAAAAAAATAAAAACTACATTCACTGTCTAAACATATTGGAGCAGCTCAATCCCAAGCCTTTTTGTCCTCAATATAGTCTTTTACAGTATAATAAGCTTTCTGGCATAGTTTTCGCTTTATAAAAGATTTGAATTTATTAAGGCTTAGTTCTTGAATGTGGCTAGGAAGTTTATTATAAAAACGTATACATTGGCATCTAAACGAGCAACCTATTTTCTTGAGCCTTGTTGTAGGAACAACAAATTTGTGTTTGTTCCTAGTATTTATGTTATGGATATCACTGTATTTTTTAAACAGATTAATATTTTTATGTGCATACAAAAGATTATCATAAATGTACTGAGAAGGCACAGTCATTATATTAATCTCTTTAAATTTGTCTCTGAGGGAGTGTCTGGGACTTAACTTATAAATGAAACGAATTGCCCTTTTTTGTAAAATAAAAATTGTCTGAATATCGGCGGCATTTCCCCACAACAGAATACCGTACGACATCACACTATGAAAATAACTAAAGTAAACTAAACGGGCTGTCTCTAAATCAGTTAAATCACGAATTTTCCTAACGGCGTATGCTGCAGAGCTAAGCTTTTTTGACAATTTATCTATATGGGGGCCCCATTGAAGCTTGGCATCCAAAGTAATGCCTAAGAAAACTGTAGTATCTTCGGGTTTCAACTCTTCATCCTTTATGAGAACACTAGTTTCTACTTGTCTAACGTGGGGTATCGTAAACTTAATACATTTAGTTTTTTTTTCGTTAAGAAGTAGGTTATTGACATTAAACCAGTTAACTACTATTGCGAGGGCGCTATTTACATTGTCAGTAACCAGCTACTGACGTTTGAGTTTAAATAAAAGTGAAGTGTCATCTGCAAACAACACTATATCATGATTATCCTTTATGAGGTACGGCAAGTCATTAATATAAATAAGGAACAAGAAAGGACCAAGAATTGAGCCCTGAGGGACTCCCATTGTTACTATAGATCCGGGTGATCTTTTTCCATTAACGTCAACGCTCTGAATCCTTTTACTCAAGTATGAAGCAAGAAGATCCAGAGCGGCGTTCCGGATTCCGTAGTGGTGTAGTTTCCTGATTAATGTTTCATGAAGAACACAATCGAATGCCTTGGACAAATCGCAAAAGACGCCCAAAGCATCGCATTTGTCCTCCCATGCATTATAAATATGTCCTAAAAGTTCAACTCCGGCATCGGTAGTCGAACGACCCCTTGTAAAACCAAACTGTTTGTTATGTAGTAAATTATTTTTATTAAAAAATCTTTGCATTTGATTTAAAATAAGTTTTTCAAAAATTTTACTAAAGGTAGGTAGTACTGAAATAGGTCTATAATTAGTAGGGTCTGATGTACTACCCGATTTAAACAACGGTATTATTTTACTGTTTTTCATAAGATCAGGAAACTCACCACGGTCAATACAATTATTAAATATAACAGCTAAAGTAGGAGCTACAATGTTTATAATGGACTTGGCAACATCCACAGAATTACCCCATAGATCTGCGGTCTTTTTAACATTTAATGTGTGAAAGGTTTTAATTATATCTGTACAGGTTACATATTGGAAGTGAAATTCAGAATCACAAACTGGAACGTTTTCTTTAAGTAAAGTCTCTGCAGCAGTGGGTGATGAGTTTAGAGATTTAGTAGTTGATACGGGAATGTCTGCAAAGAAATTTTCAAAGGCCGCGGCGACTTGAGAATCTGATTTAATTATATTGTCATCAATAGCAAGGCTGTAGTCACTACTACGTTTGCATGACCTTCCCGTTTCGCTATTAATGACATTCCAAGTCATTTTAATAATGTTACTACTATTTTTAATTTTTGAACTCAAATAACGTGACTTGGCAATACTACAAACTTTTTTAAATATTTTAGAATAATTCTTAACATATAAATTAAATTCATCAGTGTTTATACAAATCCGTTCTTCATATAATTCATAAAGTCGTTTTCTACTTTTATGTATACCAATGGTAGCCCAGTCACTGAAGGAAGCGTTACTATTAACCGATAATGTCTTTGGAATGAATGTGTTATCAAATTGTTCGCAATACATATTAAAAAAATCATTATATTGTTGATTAGGGTCATCACTAGTTAATAAAAGTGGTAATTTACTCAAGAGTTTAGTTTTAAATGTTTCCAATCGATTAGTTGTTTTTGGGTTAACAGTGATATCTTTTTTAGTAACTTTTTTGTTTTGATTTGGAATAGTGAGTAATTGTCCGCAATGATCTGAGTCTATCAAGTTAATAATTTCTTTGTGGGTTGGTATAACATCTGTATAAATGTTATCTAGGCATGTGGCACTAGTGGGAGTTATTCTAGTGGGCTCCAAAAATTGGTTAGCAAGATTGTATGACTGAAACAAACTTATAATTTTAGTACTTAACCCAGAATTTTCTAACAAATTAACATTAAAATCACCACAAATGATGATGGACTTGTTTGTATTACAGATTTTGTGCAAAACTTCATCCATTACCTTTTCAAAACAATCATACAATCCTGAAGGAGGTCTGTACACACTTAATATAATGAACTGCTCCAATTCTATACAGGCTATTTCAATTGTCCGTTCAACAGAGAGGCTCACAATATCCTTTCGGTCCTTAAATTTAAGCTGGTTATTTATTAAAATTAATGAGCCACCATGTAGTTATAGCATTTACTCTGCTGAATGAACTACCAACCTGGTGATTACTAAAATTGAACATGAACTGGTGGCTTTTAAGCCAATGTTCTGTCAAACAAAGAATATCTATATTGTTACAATTCAGGAATAATTCTACTTCTAAGTCTTTGTTTAAAAATCCTTGAATATTTTGATGCACCAGATTGATACTATTTAATTTTTTTACACTTTCATTTGACTTATTTACTTTAGGTACATTTTTGCAAGAGGTTGCCTCTATTGTCCTAATTTCTAATTTAAATGTTGATTAATGTCATTAATTTTGACCAAATTATTGACAGAATCGTTTGAAAAGTCATTGCATTGCTCAAAAGGAGCAATTTGTTTAGCCAAATGTTTGGCTGAAATAGAAAAAAAATATGATAGCGACACAGCTATCTGTCTTTTGAGATAGTTAGTAAGATAGTACATAACAATGTTATATCTATCTTTTGTCAAATACAAATTATTACCAACATAATAGTTAGTATCAATTAAGTGGAATTGGTTATCATTATATGTCAAATTGTGCAATGTCATGTTTATTTCAAATCTTAAATTATTTTCTTCCTGTGGCAAACTGTTACTATAGGGGAATGTAAACAAAACAATTTTTCTTAAACTAAGGTTGCACAATGTTCTATGATATTGGAGCAATTCTCCTTTATTTAAATTACCCCTATTTCCCATAAAAATCAATAAAGTTGTTTCCTGCTTAAAGTTACATTTAATAATCTCTTTCATAATATCAAATACTTTTTTTATAATCTGATACTTTTTAATTGGTCTTTCCTGGTACTTGGCAGGATCGCCAAGCGACATGGTTTTGCTTTCAATCATCATAATCAGCCCATAATGTTCCCTCTGCTGGAACAGCCTCCTTTCTGTGAGAGTCATATGTCTTCGAATTTTTCGGTTCTAGGCCATGCTGGTTTCCTTACGATGTTTCCCTTCACCGTTTTGAGAGCAGTGGTGCTGAAATTAAATTCACAAATTAAAGTGCCTGCCTGGTTTCGAACTCACGACCTACAATACGTAAGTTGGGAGTGGGCCACCACTGTTTAAACTTAAGAAATTTTAATGGCATTTTCGGACAGAAAATCCTATAATAAAACATTCTGGTGTTCGAAACTGTTACGAAAGTTAACTTCGAAGCCTGTTCAGACTCGGTAAGCCTATTACATTTTGGAAATAGGCTCGCCCTTTATAGTGAGAATTATCGGCGAAACGTGAAGATGAAACCAAATATACTTTGGTTGCTTAATGAAACACGTGGAAGCAAACCCTTAACCAGGGAACGAATTGACAGTCCCTTTTAATATAGTGTGTAGTTCGTTGATAAGGTTAATAAATCTTCCTTTCCCAACTTAAACGATAAAGTACTTGGTCAGAGTAGGTACAGCCAACAACAGCTATAGATCTACATTACATACTCGATTTACACTGCTTCTTTTATACAGGGTGTCCGGTAATTAATGGATAACCTCTTAAGGGGTCATTGTACTTATTATTATTAACAACTTTTACTACCGGACCAAATATGATATCCCCAAAAAAAATCAGCTATTCCCTACATTTATGTTCGCATAACTCGTCAGAATGTAGGAAACTACTGATTCTTTTTTCGCGATTTCAGGTTTGGTCCCATAGTAATAGTTGTTCATAATGATAAGTACAATGACCCCTGAAGAGGTTCTCCATTAATGCATGCTGTGTCTATCGCATCATATTGTACACTATGCTTGTATCATATTGCTTGTACTATTAGATTGTAGATAGGCCAATAAATAAATAAATAAATAATCTAATAGATTTAGACCTAATAGATTTTATTGCAAGGGTGTAGACCCATGCTATAAATCACACTAATATTATAAAGGCAATAGTTTGTGAGTGTGTGTGTTTAGGTAGGTATAATTATGTTTGTTACTTCTTCACGCTCAAATGGCTGGACCAATTTTGATAAAATTTTGTATGGAGGTAGCCTGCTGGCACCCTGGATTAACATAAACAATTTTTTATCCCGATATTCCCACGGGATCGAAACTTTTGCGGGTGAAACCGCGGGGCGCAGCTAGTCCTCTATAAACGTTTCTGAAACAGTTAGCTTATTGCCAACATTAAAGCAACCAGTGGTAACCATGATATCATCCAAACGAGTGTCTGTTGTACTAAATTTAATTATGCAACTCCTTTGCTTTTTCGATCCCTTCTTTACTCATCAAACAGCCACATTCTCACTACTCAATTCGTGGTATCTTTATGAATTATTACCTATACATAGTTTGTTTGTATTAGATACTCAGCAACTAAACATTCCATGAATTTACATATTGTTCTTACAACACTGTACAACACCCTATGGTTTCAGAACCTTTTATAGAGGATTCATATCATGGGTGTAGATAAATTCTTGTATGCAACTGTACTTAATTAGGTATTAAAACACTCATGTGATAAAACCACGTTTAAAGACCCTTATTATAGGTACAATAGTTGTATAAATATTATCGTCTTTGAAGTAATAGAGCTCAAATGCACAAAGTAAAAATTCCCTAAGGTAAAAATTACGCCATGCAATTTTAAGCTTTAATGAAACATTCTTAAGACTATTTTTGAAAGAAAAAAAGTTCTATTTAGTAATTTGAAGTAAGTACATATTTTCAAACTAGCTGTGCCCGCGACTTCGTCCGCGTGGAATAATGACTTTTCGGGCAGCACATTTTAAATTACACATACCGTCGTTTGGGTAGCTAAAAATTTACTTTACAGTAATGTTTCTCTGTATTACCTTAACAAATGTTCGCCGTGATTCTTTAAATTGACATAACTTTTTTATTTATGAACCGATTGACATGAAATAAACACTAAATGTTAAGTGATACTACAATATATTAGTGAAAACCGCATCTAAATCGAATAAGCCGTTTCTGATATTAGCGTGCACAAACACACAGACAAACAGAAAAAAAAAATTACACTTTCGGGTTCGGCATTGATAATATATAATAACAACCCCTGCTACTTTTTTTGTAAATATTTCCATTGTACAGACACCACTTTTCTACAATTTTATTATATGTATAGATTATCGCAAAACAAAATTAATTTAAATTAACATCATTATAAAATTAAATTAAAATACGTATTTACAAATAAATACAAATACATTTCACTAACATTCCCATATTCACAAGGAGCGCGCATCCCGCGACTGCGTCACACAAAGGGCACCTTCCTGCCTAGGCCGTAAGAGATAGAGAAGTCCGGTTTCGTTTAAAATGTAGTGCAACTTAATATCCCGAGGGTTTTTTTTTATTTTTTTTATATCGGTCTTAGTTTTTGTGATATAAGCGTTATAATGCCAAAAGACCCTGAAAAAATTCGGAATTATTTGACATATTCGCAATTTTCAAAAAACGTTATTAACTTTTTTTTTTATATTTCACTATCTTATATTCCTTGACTAGATGCATCTTTTGAGACGTCAACCACTTTCGTAGCCCTAGAACTCACGACAGTAGGGCTATGTCGCACTTTTAGCGAAAATAGGGGCTATACAGAAGCGATCGAAAAAACATTTTCAATGTTAAAAGAATTCCGACCTCAACTCTAAAACTTTTGGTATCACAATTTATCAAATGTCTTGGCTAATGACCGTCGTGTACCTACTTATAAAAATAAATGAAAGGTTCACCCTTTTTTCATCAGAGTTCAGTGAAATGAAATAACGGATACCGACGGGAAACTGAAGATTTCGGGAAAATGTTAGAATGTTTATGAGGTCCGGAAGAAGGTGTAAGGATAAGCTGTTATGGTCTGTCTAATCTTAAGGAATGAATGAAGTAGCTTTTTTAAGAAGGGTGGAGCGTAAATAAAGGGTGGAGGCTTTAGGTTTTGTTTTGGAAGATTTGGAAACTCATTTCTTTAGTAAGATGAGAGAAAAATAAAATAAATGACTGTGTCTTCTTGCAATAGGTATCGTGTACGGATGTCGCAGCCAACTGGTTAAATTAGCCGTTTAGTTTACCGCCTGGCCTTTAGCAGTAGTGCTCGCCTCGCTTCGCTCTCTCGGCTCGCATGCGGTTGATCACAGTTCTAACCTAACCTAACCCAGTTGGTCGGGGTGCCCTGGCTTAGTTACTGCGACCAATTCGGCTGACTTCCAATCTAAACTACAATTGAATATCATTTAGGCTGTTAGTTGAACGGCCGCCGTTTAGTTAACAGGCTAGCCGGTTAACTAAACGGCTAATTAAACCAGTTTGCTGCGACATTGACACAATTACACAAGAATAATTTTATTGGGCTAGACGGAATAAGCAGTGGTGGCCCAGTGGTGTCGGCCCCGACTAACGAGCTGTGGGTCATCAGTTCAAACCTAGACAGGTACTTTACTTTTTGTATTTAATTTCATCGCCACTGCACACTGCTCTCAAAACGGTGAAAGAAAACATCGAGAGGAAACCGCCTGTCATAGACCCAAAAATTCGAAGGCATGTGACATCTACCAACACGCACTGGGCCTGCGTTGTGGATTATGGGTCCACTGCCTCTCACAGAGGGGAGGCCTGTGTCCCAGCAGTGGTAATAATATGATAGACTGATTATGATGAGATCGACCGGTAATAATGATTGGTATAACGGAATCAAAAATTATAATATAAGTCAGAATAAAAGGCAAAAAAAAAAGCACTTAGAAAATCCGACACGAATCGCTTGTTTCTTAATGTCAAAAGAATAATACGCCATTCAACTGTATTCATCGTACCATTCATTACTAAAAAAGTACCTACACAATAATATACTTTTCACCGCACACGTATGAAATCATTGTTAAATGTTAATAACCGTCTGTAGTCAACATGTTTTTATCAACCACATTTACATTCTTATATTGTTTCTTAGTAAAAAAATAATTACTTGAATGCTTCACAGTATTCACTTAAGGCGGCGCCGACCGCACAGTGGCGCCCTCATTGTTTTTTTGGTTATTTCTTTTATTTTAGAATAAAAATGCAGAAAATAAGCACGTTAGACTTAAGTTGTCGAGTGTGTACGGCTTTTCTTTCATACATTGTCCTCACGGCGAAAATTTTCGGAAAGCTTTATGAACTTACCCCTTTATTTGTTTTTTTTTTCTTGTTTGGCAACTGAGCCAATATTCTAAGACTGCAGTTGCCAACGCAAATGTTCAACAAATCTTAAACTTTGTTAATGAAGCAACTTTTATTAAATAAAACGGCTACAGCTAAGCTAATCGTCTAACGAATGGAAAGCTGTTCATTTATAACAATTAAGCTAACTGCTGCACCATTAATCGATTGTGTAACTTTGCAATGCAAATTAAATCTCAACTTTGAATACTGAATAAAAACAATGTATGCATTGCAGCACTAATAATAAATGAATTCAGTTTCAGTAATCGAGGAACGAAAGAGAACAAGAGGGTTTATTTGAGGTCTTAATATCTACATACAGGGTGTAATTGAATTCATGAGCATCCTTTTAAGGGGTCATTGTAATCATCATTATGAACAACTTTTACTATGGGACCAAACCTGAAATCGCGAAAAAAAAATCAGCTGTTCCCTACATTTTGACGAGTTACGCGAACATAAATGTAGGGAAAAGCTGATTTTTTTTTCGCGATTTCAGGTTTGGTCCCATAGTAAAAGTTGTTCATAATGATGATTACAATGACCCCTTAAAAGGTTGCTCATGAATTCAATTACACCCTGTATATAAAATTCAAAGTCCTGACTGACTGATATATCTACGCACAGCCCAAACCGCTGGTCCTAGAGACATGAAATTTGGAGGGTGTGTTCTTTGTGAAGAGTAGGTATCCACTAAGAAAGGGTTTTTCGGAATTCCATCCCTAAGAGCACCCTCTTTCACCAAAAAAAAAATAAATTTCACCAAATTTCATGCGGACGAAGTCGCGGGCGGATCATGACATAACCTTATAGACCTCTATAAGGTTAAGGGTAAGGTTCCTCATACCTATGAGGAACAGGGTGTAAAGTTCATGTTCCGGGTCACCAGTATATAGATAGAAGGAACAGGGTGTAAATTTCACTCAACTTCCATAGAAAAGGGAGGATCCGCCGACCAGACGGGTGTTCTGTCTGGCGGGCAACTTCCCAACGATTAATGTCGGGACGTTGTATATATGCTAGTTGCGCGGTAAACTCTGCTTGCGAGATGCAGGATTTTGTGTGACGTCAGTATGACGCGTAGTTTGCATGTGGCGTTGTAGATACCGCTACAACCTCACGCCTGAATTCCCCGAAAGGTTAGGCAGAGATGCACCTACCTATAGTACGCCCTCATTTCGACAGTTATGTTTAAGTCCCATGTAATAGGGGTTGATGGTAATTGGCTCGCTTATCGCAGAGTCCAGGCTGCTCCTGAGAAAATGCGGCTTAAAAATAAATATAAATGAATCTCTTTTTTATGAAAAGATATACACACAGAGGTGTGTATCTATAAAAAGGTCGAGGCTATTTATTATTCAGGGCGTTTATTTATTTATGACGAGCCTTTACCACACATTTTCATTACCTAGTGTAGTTATTATAATAGTCTTCGTTGATTCATTCATTATGAAATGCTACTAGAGGACTATTCTGTAGGTCTCGTGAAATTTTCATGAATGAACTTTATATTTGCTTTTCTACTTTTCCTCATAAATGCGAACTGAAAATATAGCATTTTAATGCAGACTGGCTTAGTCTTAATTACACTGCACTAATGTACTTTTGCCCGGAACGTGTATAGGTTGATATCATGGTATGTAGTCGCTTTCAGATTGTAAATTTTCGCAACTGACCCTCTATTCTCTATCACCCACACGGGGTTAAATTAACCCGATTAGGTATACTTTACGGGGTCAACGTAGTTTAAGGTTTATTATTATCTTCTATATATATAAAAGGAGAACTGACTGACTGACATATCAACGCACAGCCCAAACCGCTGAGTCTAGAGATTCCAAATTTGGCACGTACGTTCCTTATGAGGTCTAGGGGTGCACTAAGAAAGGATTTTTCAAAATTCACCCCCTAAGGGGGTGAATGGGGGGGGTGAAATTTCACGCGGACGAAGTCGCGGGAAGAAGCTAGTTGAGAATAAAGAATGTAGCAAGAATAGCGAGATTGTTATTGATAATATTATTTTTTTCTAAATATAAACAATTTTATTTACCACAGTAATACTAGTTTATCTTTTTGTTAAACTAAGATGTATTTTAAGCAGCAACATAATTTAATTGTAACATTTTCCTTGATTTAATAGATTTGTGCCAATAATGTATCTTTCGATTCGTTATACAATAAAAACACATTGACTTCAATTTGCTGTTTCAGAATGTAAGTAAAATAAACAAACACTGCTTTGACTGACGATTTTCGACATATACTCATAAAATTATTGTATGTAACTAAGTTTGTTTCGTAATTATAAATAATAATCGTTTGCTTCCCCTTCTTCTTTTTCTTAGCGTGTCGATAGGAATCTAAATGGACTCGTTCCAGAATTCGGCTACTTGTTTGGCGCCATCACCAGTGTCCACCAGTTTCTGTAACGTGCAGCTGACAGGACACGCAGTACACGTTATTAAGTGTAGCATTTAAATCACTCTTCAATTAAATGAATACCTAAATATTTATTCTCTAAACACGTGAATTGTGGTAGATCCATCTTGAAAAAATAAATTTAATTTACCTCTAAGAACACCGAGGAGATCTAATAATAGCAAGGTCGTTAGAAATACTACTGTAGAAGGAAATTAAATTAGCAATACAATTACTACGCTAGTATTCAGATACTCTGAAACCCAAGAGGTGCAGCGTAAAAATATCAAAATAAACAAACCACAAGCTTTCACGTTTCCTGGAAATAATTTCTTGATATTAACTGCCTTTATTGAGAACTGCAATATACTGAAACAAATAACCTTTAATGAACAGTTAAGTTGGAGTTATTCAGGGAAGAAAACTGTAAGAGACTGCTCAAAACATTTCTAACGAACGAAACCATAAATCTCCGACTGCGGGTATCAAATTAAGCACCAATAATTTTGACATTTAGTGCCCCGGGAAAGAACAATGAATACTTCCACCAAACGTTTTTAAAGTTCTACAAATTTATTCTCTAAAGACGTTAGACGGAATTAACTGGAAAAATGGTTTTGGCGAGGGCAATATGTCACGTAAATGATTTGACTTTTAATTTGTGTCTCATATAATTCCAAAATAACGATAATAATATAATGATTATATCTAGTGGTTTAGAATGAGATTTAAATCAAAATGAATTCGGAATAATTATGTCTTAGCAGTTTGCTAAGACATATTTTTTTGTAGGTATTAATTAAGATAGTGGATGCAATTTGATTGTATCGAAAATGCAAGAGCCATACCATACTTCCATTTTAAATTAAATTTTGATGATAAAAAGCATACCCAATTCATCCAAATCTACGTAACAGATAGGCAGGGCAGTAATGCTATTAATGCATCCAATGAATGCAATCATTCGAAAATTCGGCATCAAACCAAATATCCACGGAAGACCAAACAAGAACACAAGTAAACAACTAACGTCGGCACAGCGGATGGCTTCATTAGAGTCGCCGTGCCTCGTGATCCATGTGCAATATTTCAGCTTTCTATGTCCAAGGGTTTGCGCTGGGCGCTGATGAGGTCTGTGTTCCAGCTGTGGGAACATTATAGGCTGATTATGCTTAGGTTGATGAGTCAGTGAGTGAGTAGGAACTTTTATTTTTATTAAGATTGAATCATCTCTGCCTTATAATATTTTTATAATATTATTGCAACAAGAAGTACCTATTAGCAAACATGATGTGAATTATATACTCAACGGCTAAAAGGATGTCGTCATCCCTACGCCATAAATTGGTAGTCCCTCGGCGAACGGAAAATCGACGCCTGATATTCGATACCTTGTAATATAAATATTCGGTAAATAAGTTACTCGAGATTTTCTTTAAAAGGATGCTAGAGTTAAAGACATGTTGTTTGCTCCAGTAATTATAGACAAATAATTGACAAAGAAATTTTATTATGAATCATAATCATTGAACTGAATATCAGGTTTTTGTAGACTTTAAAATAAAATGTTGTTTCAACGTTCCTAAAATACTTTCTTCGGTGTTTAATAAAAGCAACAAGTAACGCCATCTTTGAAATGAGCAACAAAACACCTAAAGAGCTTACGAAGCGCGACGATTAAACCCTGTTCAAAATGCTCAAATTTAAATCCAATGAGTTAATGATTCAATTGATTCCATTTATTTATAATTCATATAAAAGGTGTTTCCGATTGTTGCTCGTGGCTAAATTATAACAGCCGCACAGGCCGATCAATCAGGTTAAGCTACGCTTATCGCGGTTGGTCTGTGGACCATCTTTACATATCGAGAACCCTCCGTGCCTCGGAAAGTACGTTAAGCCGTTGGTCCCAGCTGTCATTCGTAGATAACACACAGTTGTTATGGATAATCAGAAGCCCAAAAGTCTGACAACCAGTCTTACCAAGGAGTATCGTATTACCCAGTAACTGGGTTGTGAAGGTCAAATAGGCAGTCGCTCCATGTAAAATACCGGTATTCAACTGCATCCGGTTAGACTGGAAGCTGACCCCAACATAGTTGAGAAAAGGCAAGGCAGGTGATGATGAATAGGTGTTTCCGATTGAATTATAGATTACTAACAGATCCAGTCAAAGCTCTTTCTTCAGAAGATCTCAGACACTGATGTGCACGGATAAAGATCAAAATAATGTCTTGCCTTTCAAACTCAAACTCAAAGCATTTATTTCAATTAAACCATTTACAAGCACTTTTGAATTGTCAATAAGTCGGTCAGTCAGAAAATATGAAGCTAGTTGCCCATTTCAAAGCGTAGGTACCGAGAAGAACGGGCAAGAAACTCCATGGACACTCTTTAAAATCATATTTTTACAAAAATATTAGTTACACATCATTTATGTTGAATTTATAATTATATGTGAGAACGATGTAAAAAAAAAAGACTTACGCGTTAAAAGCACCCAGAGTACAGCAAATAGTAACAAAACAGCAATCCAAAAATAAAATAATTAAAAATAAGTCGAGGCAGCTAAGTGATGACCAGCCCCAACCGATGGATGGCGCCTGTTCACGAACATGACGCATAGATTAGCATCATTCAGCTCAACCATTGTGAAGGGAGCTAAATGATCCAACACACACGCCACGTGTGTGTTGGATCATTTGGCGTGTGTGCTCACGCATGACATACTATCAGCCGCCGGGGCTAATTCAAGTCAATAAAAGACATATTACCCGGTAAATGGTAGCACTATAGTACATAGAACTCACATCTGTGCTATGCAATTATACAATACCTTTAAAAGAGACTGTGACTTAGTAGATAAAATCACGCACTGTTCCAAATTTAGTAACAATACTTATCATTTATTTACCCTCCTACATTCATTCATATTTATTTTCAGCCGACCCCAACATAGTTGGGAAAAGGCTAGGCAAATGATGATGATTCATTCATATTTAAAGAAGGGCTAGCTTTCTATACAAAACTGCTGTCAAATAAACAACCTTACTTCATACAATGAGCTTTGGTCAAAGAACGAGGAGCTGGAAACAGATTGAGGAGTTCTTTTGTGTTCATGTTATACCTAACATGGGCACAAAAGTGACATACCTGTCACAAGCTTTAATGGTTTTATACCCTTACTAGCTTCACCCTTTTAGGGGTGGAATTTCGAAAAACCTTTTCTTAGTGGATACCTACTCTTCACATAGAACACACCCTCCAAATTTCATGTCTCTAGCACCAGCGGTTTAGGCTGTGCGTTGATACATCAGTCAGTCAGGACTATGAATTTTATATAAGTACATAGATTCGTTTACCCCTTTACCTATTATTCAAATGCGCGGTGCGGTGGAACTACTTCAATAATCAGTTATTGAAGTAGTTCTACCGCTTTCCATCAGGCGTGATCGAGGTCAAGAGCAGGCCCATTTAGCAATAAAAAAAAATCCAAGAGGCATCAGTACCTATCAGTATTCTCCTGTCCTTTTCACAATTTATTTAGGTTTGGAGTCTTCTTCTGTACTCCTCCATTAGTCGTCATCTTGATAGTCACCTACATGACTATGTACTAATGGTTATAATGTTAATATGTAGTTTTTATAGTGTTAAGGATTTCATTGACAAAAAATGTTAATATCAGTTACATACTGAAAAATTTGCATGCTTATTATTACATTGGCAAAACATGTTTTGTTCTAAATTGTACTTTTACCATCTTTTTATACCCTGTTTTTACACAAATAAATATATGATTATTATTATATGACATTTTGTTTTATAAGTTTTTCATGAACAAATCTAAAAACTTTACTATGATTATACTCGTAATCACAGCAAAGTTGCACGCAAGTAGTATTATAATAACTACTTGCGAATTTCAAAGACGAAAATAATTTCAAAGATTTCATACAGCCGATGCCGTAATTATTGCTTAAACTGAATGACCCTCGACACAATGAATCACCACATATCGCTTTGTAGAAGTTTGAGAGGCTAGAAGCCTATTGTGAAATCGCTCGATCGCCATTTCTACGCATGAAATCACCACCTCATTTAAAATTCAACGGAGAATATTCTGTAGGTATAGTCGACTACGTAATTGATTCAGCACCCTAAGGTTGAATGTCACTTGCACGTCATAAAACGACGAAGTCTATTAGTATTTATGTGACAACAGTGACAGTTAGATAGTTTCAACCTTAGTAAAGTTTCAATTTACTGGGAAATGGTGTTAAAAGTGATGAATCAATTTGGAGGTCGACTATACCTATCGTTGGTGACGCGTTGGTAATAAGTTCTCGGAAATGACATAAAACAGAATTTTAATAGATCCAGCAAAAGGGAATGTTTGGAAATGGAAGTTAGATTTCAATATCTTTACCAAAGCTTGAGTGTTAGTACAGTCACTCACAAAACAAAGGAAATTAGATTCCGCTGTTTGATGAAAGTTCTTTTAAAAGTTACCGATGTGAAGTTTTTTTTTTTTGTATGCGTCTAAACACGCATACTGTGATGTTCTATAGAGTATGCTGATTGCCTTTGGTAAACAGGTGTAAAATGATGCTTGTATGCTATGAGTGACGTAGGTATGTAGGTAAAATAATAAATGCCTATTCTCATACAGTCCTTTTTCAGTTATTTTAATTCTGACAGCTGCAACCCAACAGAAACTTTATTACAACAACAATAAAGATTACTGTAATTTCACCAGACTTGACAGTTGCAGCAACCCAAAAGCAACCTTATCATTACGAGATTAAAGATCACTAAAATATTGACGGTGATGCAAAATCAGAGGTAAAATAATTGTGAACGGACTGTAGATATTAATTTTCGTAGCTGAAGAATTTGTTTCATTATAAGTAATTTTCCAATAGCTGAGATACTAAAACAAAACCTGTCAAAACTTCAAAGCATATCTTCGCTGAAACTTTAATATCTCACATCTAAATAACGTCTTAATAAATTAAATTCTATGCCGCTACTTAAAATGTAATCTATTTACTCTGAACTAATTTATTCACACTTTGTTGTGAACTGAATTTAAATTTATATCAAACCAAACCTTAAAACGAATTTCATTAATATAATTATCCTCATATTCATCTTATTTATTAATTTAGTCACAGATTCGTAAGTTACTTGCAAATAAATGGCAGGACTATTTTTTGGCCAAAGAATCAGCATTGCCATACAACGTGGCAATGCTGCCAGCCTTTTGGGCACGTTTCCTGTTGACAGCGATGCGGACGAATTATTTGATGCCCTTTGATTATTTCCCCTCCCTTTTTATATACTTGTACATATTATTATTTTAAGACTGTTAGCTTTTTAAATTATGTAAATATTTGAATCTTTAATAGAATGATTATTCTCTGTCAAATAAATAAAATACAGTGTTTGACGTCAATTCGTCCTAAAGTCACAACTATTTTTATACGACCTACCTCGTCGCATCGCATCTCCAGGTCGCGCCTTTACTTCGTTTTCGCTTAGCGTTATAACAGATTTTTTTTATTTTTAGTCGGCTCCTAAAGTTCATAGCGTGATGGTAATCCTATAACCTCCCTCATGAATTGGGCTATCAAATGCAAACATTATATTTGAAATCAGACTGGCAGTACAAGAGATTAGCGCGTTCGATCGTCTTCTGTTTTAGAGATGTAGATATTATGTTGTCAGGTAATCTACAACAACTTGATTACTGATGTGTTGATGTCACGCAGTGGGAGCTAGAAAGAAGGCCTAGGAAACGCTGGCGTGATGATTATTTAGATGATTTATGGGAGATTTCCCGGACAATACAATACACAGGGAAGAGTGGAGAACTAATATGGGGAGACTTTTGCCCGGCCGGACAATACAGGTAAAAAAAATCTATAAGTAGCTGCGCAAAATCTTTACACTAGTGACCAGCCGAAACATCTTTAACAGTAAAATATGTAGTTTAGAAAAAAACTATAAAGTACGCTTTTAACACTCTAAATACTAAAAATTATAAAGGTTTACTAGTCACCAGAAGAGTCGCAGTATTCACCTCCTGGCTCCATCATCATACCCTAAACACCAAGTGCAATTTGATGGACTCATTAAAACAAATCCTGTGACCCGAAATTCGAAACTTTTACTAGTAGCCACTGAAGAATTTCCACTATCCACGTCCTGGCTCCATCATCAGACCCTCAATAACAGGTAAAATATATTGGACCCATCAAAACGAAACATGACCCAAACTCGAGGGGTTTATTAGCAGCCGCCAAATAATTCCACCATCAACCTTCTGGCTCAGATCAGCTCCAAGATACCAAATTATAGTATTGTCATCCAAACTAAATTGTACGTAAGTACAAAGTTTCATTGCGATACGACAATTAATTAGAATTATGTTAAAATTGACTTCCAAGATTTGATTTAGCTGTAAGCAAGTCACGGTGCCATACAATGTTTCATATTATTGCCTGGCAAAGATTCGATTGCCGGATGCGAATGAAAGGGCGCCCGAAATTAGGCCCCAACAATAGTGTCACGGAAATCATCCTAAAGCAATTTCGTAACAATACTGTATACAAGTCCTCGGGATAATGGTCCGTATAAAGTATAGTTTATTTTCTAACAACCATTGTTAACTAATAAAAGGTCCGACTGACTTGTCCCGTGGGAAATTCGACTTTTATGATATATATACTAGATACTACTTGGATATATGTAGTTCATAATATTTTTCGTCGGCAATCAGTCCCACATAAATATTTATACGAAAAAAATTAAGAACTGTTTTAATTAGGGATCACGTGGTTTACCACCAGATACAGACGCCAGCACATCAAGCTACCCGAAACTGTAAAATTTTCCCATTCAACTTTGAACCCTAAGCTTTAGCGATAAAGTTAAAAATCTATTAAACAAATTTGACAGATTGTAGTAGCTTGATGTGCTGGCGTCTGTACATCAATAGATAAGTAATTAAACAGATATTGGGTTGATGAGTTTTCTCATCCTTGTTTATGAGACGAATTGCTTTCAAGAAAGTAAATGTATAATTATATTCTCGGGACTCGCACATGAATGTGATATTCCATCAAAAACTAAACTAAAGATACTGACGGAAACATAAAAAACAAAAACAATGCGTTTAATTAATTATCTAATAATAACTGCCAGCTTGATACCAGTCGATGTTATTTTTGATTTATTTTAAGATTCAGTTTTGCAAAGTTATAAGGTGTAAAGTTAAAAAAAGAAAAAGAAAAACATCTATTTAGCGCAGACTCAAAGGTATCTACACAGCATAATATTCTGCACAAAAAACTGTATTCCGTTGTAAGAAATACAATACATTAACTAAACACCGCGCTTATAAATTTTTCGCTTATTACGAGTTAAGACATTATTTTTGTTGAAATAAGTTCCTCAATTACAACATACTGGAATTTATCGGGCAATTAAAATATCGATTTAGTAAAAAACTTGAAAAATATTCGGTAAGTAATAACTTTTAATTTACTCCCATAAAGCATAGCCTAGCAACTTACCTATCAGTTTCCAAACTTCAAGAAAATTATCCAACAAAAAAACTTCAAATAATATTTATGTTCAATATTTTTTGTCCACTTACTTATTAATTAAAACAGTTTTTTTAAATTATTTAATTCTAAACAAAATATCCGAAACTTTTTCGCGGCACGATTACGCGTTTTGTCGTACGGACGACACTTCACGGCGGCTATGCGCAAAAGACTGCCTGAAGCACGCCATCCTTCACGTGTAACACTGAAAATTTTCACTCGTCTTTCACACCCGCTATAGCAGCGTAGTGTTTTTTAGCTAGTATAGACTTGGCTGTTGACTAAACTTTCATTGAACAAGTGTGTTACTAAATTGTCTTGAAAAATGTTTCGATTACGGTGAATCACGTACAAATATTTCATCAGCTATTGGAATTTGAATGTTACGATAAATCATTAATTTTAAAGACTCGATATACATACAATGGTTTTGTTTTAACTTATTCATTTTGAATTACAAAAACCTGAAGAAGTTTTTTGAATATATATATTATTTGAATATGATGAAACATCGTAAACGAATGTAACCGAACCTAATTATTATGCGTTACACGCATAGTAATACTTCAACAAAAGGTGTTCTAGTGGAAAGCAAAAATTTAGATTTTGACTAACGAACGGTACGATACAAAATCTAATCTATACAAACACGATATACGCATGTACAGGTTGTGACCCTATTACCTGTTTATAGTATGTAACTATTGACGATTCCTGAAGGCCAGTTCCCGTATTTCAAAACGTTCAAAATCTAATCGGAATCTCAACTCTGCAACAATCAATGTCAAAGCCTTGTCAAAAACGCAAATTTTCCCAATTTATTTTTTTCGTGTTTTTGTTCTTTCTCTGTCTCATGTTTACCGCAAAAAAACCTTTTTTTTTTTACAAAATGTAGGTAAATTGAAGAATTTTTGACAAATTGAGACCGCGATTAAAATACAAACGTTCTTAAACATTCGAGCATTGAATATTATGATTTTTATAGACAATTCAACTGCATTTTTCTACTTAAATTGGTAGTAAGAAAATTCCTGACTTAAAAAATAAAATGAAAACTTTAAATTCAGACTACTTAAATGTTCATAATTTGTTACTATTACAATTTCTTAATACTATATTAGTAATAAGGAGATCAATTAATGTATTTAGGTAACAAAAAAATCGAAATAAATTATTTAAAAAAAAAGTTGAATTGAAATAAAGTAATGAAAATAAATTATTGAAGGTTGATCAAAATCTATGTCAAACCTTCAGCAAATTTAAATCAGCAATTTCAGCTGTCGAATAAAACAAGTATAGATGATCAACATCAGATGGGTATCAACATAAATGAGACAAGGAAGTCTAAAAATAAAATGCTTTTCTGGTAACATACCAGTGTTTTTATGTACATATTTTATGAGATCTGACACCTTGAAAATGAATGCGTAACAAAATAGGTTTTTTGATAGATTTATGTCATTTCTCGCTAAACTGTATATTAATTTGTAAGCTGTCAACATTGTAAAAGCATTATTTTTAAAAGAGTAACCGTGGAATTTATTGCGACCTGTTTCCATAGGAAACGACCAATTGGAACCGTGCACCAAGCTTCTGACGTTTGTTATGAGCCCATTTGAAATAAATTTATGTAAAATATTATTTAAATAAAATAAGGTATTTTGATTGATTGACTAAGTCTAATTGCAGATTGTACGGAGAATTCTTCCCAGTGTTTGTGTTTTATAATGTCAATTACATTATTAATTTCTTTCATATTTTTATTATTAGTACCTACACCTACATATTTTCATGATTGGTTGAAGATTATACCATAAATATTGCGATACATACAATTCTTTGGTTCTATTGTCATCTTCCCACTTTCGTTTCAAATCACGAATATAATTTTATTGAAGTAGACAACACTTTCAAAAGACCGTCAACGGGCCTCGTATCTTTCAGTCAGATCTTTATTCACAAATGACAATAGAGATGTCAAAAACCGTTACAATAAAATGAAGTATAACCCTTATCATTTCGTTTGAGAAAAAGGATGATGTCATGTTTTGACTTGCTACAACACAACATGCTTGAAACATGCTTCATTTGTCACTTCACTTTAGGGAAATAAAAAAATCTGGTCATTCTCACGGGTTCAATAAAATATGACATTATTTTATATGTGTGTATATATTATAATTGACATACATTTTAATACAGATACTTTCTCTATTAGATGTTGATAGGATGGATACATTTTTCCGTTATCATTATCCTTGTTTTGGTTAGATTAACATAATATTATTCGAACGGCCAATATCACGGGTCGTCGGCTACATTCCTTTATGTGTCATATTAATCCATTTTATTTGTAGATAAAATAGGTACTTGGGTCGAGTGAATGTATGAATGAATGCTTTATTTGCCAGAATATAGGTACATCGTTTATAGTAAAGTGGAATATGGTTTCACTATATTCGACTTTACGTAGTACGTAAAGTCGAATATAGACTGTAGTACGTTCCCGTGGGATAATATCCGACCTCACGGACGCGAAGCCGCGGGAAATAGGTTATATATCTATACATATAATAAAATCGTAGGAAAGTCAAAACTGTACATTGAATATTTTTTTAAAAGAATACTTGGGGCGTGATCTACAATCGATTTCGAAGCCGAAAATATAATTTTTAGAATTTTTGTCTGTTTGTCTGATTGTCTGTATGTATGTCCGGGCTAATCTCAAAAAGTGCTGCATGGATTTACATCAAATTTTGCATGAGTATTACTAAGAGGTCGGGTCAACATATAGGCTACATATTATCACGCTATCACCTACGGGGGAGGAGCTGTGAATCTTTATTTTTCTTACGCATTCTGTGACAGCGTGTAATCTAACGATGCATATTTAAATGTTGTTTTTGAGTAAGCCATGCTATTATCTAGCTTTACACTATAAAAACTACGCCATTTAAGTAACTTGGGCAGAGAAACATAGTTTAATGAATGTTAGTAGTATAAAGAAAAATTTGAAGCAGCGCCATCTATGAGATTTCATAAAAATCAAATCAAGTTACATGTTAACACTTTTTGGAAATTAATAATTTAAATTTTATCATGTTGGCGAGGTTAGTAGTTAGTTATTCTTAAAATTCATAGATGGTAATGTGCATTTTCTTCATAAAAGTTGTATCGTATAGTTCGTTTTGAAAAATTCAAGTTCCAACAAAACCCTCATCTTGAGCAGAGTTGAGGAAGACAATTTAAAAAAATGCGGTGTTAAGTATTACAAAAAAGTTATATTCATTGATGATGATCATTTCTTCATCAATTTCATGTTGTTAGTACAAAATAAACATTGACTGTTAATACTTTTGTTCGGTATTTATCTGTGTGATTATTGCTTGGTAATTAATATATTTTCATGTCGTATACCTAATTATAAACTTAAATGTGATGTAAAACAAATCCCTTACGTATGACGAGGGGCCTTCATATTACACGTACGACAAGCAAAGGGGTTTATTTAACCGACGTCGACGAGGAGGTGCTGTGGAAAGTTTTCCAGGAATTTTCAAGGACACCGCATTGGGTAGGGTTTAAATACCGTGCATCCGAATAATGGCGAATGCTATTTTCTGCGGTTGTTACTTCACACTGTCCGAGGCCCAACGTCTTTCGCCTTTCTGAGGACATTTGATGGCGTGGAGTATCCCACTTACCGCGCAGCCTGGGTAACACGTGACCTTCTCGACAGTGACCAAAATTGGGATGAAACCCTCGCGGAGGCGAGCGTCAGTGACAGTCCCAGCCGCATGCCGTCATCTTGGTGTTTTGTGGAGTCGCGAAACCGGTAGCTTTGTGGGAGAAGTATCGCCATCATCTGTCTGAAGATTTTCTACGAGCTTTGAGGCGTGCTACTGGAGACGAAGTCGAAGTAACTGATGAACGCGCGCTGAACACCTGTCTCAGTTCACTTCAAGATGTGGTCATTTCTATCGGCGGCAATCCACTGATCGAATATGGGTTACCAGCTCCCCAATCATCACCGCATCAAGACCGTGGAAATCGGGACTTTAAAATTCCCATCGATTCTGTTCCACAGTTCTGTTCAGTGGCGATTTCCGGCAAACGCTTTCCGTGGTGACGCGGGGATCGAGGGCTGACGAGGTGAATGCTTCGTTGAAATGATCTTCGTTGTGGTCACGAGTTCGTACGCTGCGCTTGACCATTAACCCATCGTATGCCGAAACGTAGATCTACGCGAGACACAATGGCTTTTTAATTGTGTCTGTAATTACGACATTCAACCGTTTAATATGAGAGCTCGGCTCGGCGGCAATGCACGTGCTCAAGAATTCTCCGATGTCCTTCTAAGTCTTGGCGAAGGCACTCTACCAGAAGAGAGAGGTGGACAGGTGGTGCTTCCAGAGTCTCTCGGTAGAGTGGTATCCAGCATAGAAGAACTCATTCGCTGTGTGTACGGGGACATCAGTCGTATACCGCACCAGCAAAATTCTTGGGTGTGTGAGCGGGCCATTTTGACGCTTAAAAACGATCAGGCTGCAGCAATTAACGAATGCATTCTCTCGGAAATTGAGGGGAATGAAGTAGACTACACCTCGATAAACACTGTTGTCGAGCAAGATGACGTCACACATTATCCCGTGGAATTTCTGAACTCCCTGTCAGCAAGTGGACTTCCAGCGCATACCATCAAGCTGAAGGTCGGTGTCCCGATTATGCTTCTTCGGAACCTATCTCCTCCGAAGTTGTGTAACGGGACCCGCCTTAAAGTCATCTCGCTCCACAGACACACAAATTGAGGCGGAAATTCTTACGAGTTGTGGCGTTGGCGAGGCAGTATTTATACCACGCATTCCCCTCATACCTCATAACTTCCCGTTCCAGTTCAAGCGCGTACAGTTCCCCGTGAGTGTTTGCTTCGCGATGACCATCAGTAAGTCGCAGGGGCAGACACTGAGGGCAGCGGGTGTCGACCTCAGGACGAGTTGCTTCTCACACGGGCAACTGTACGTCGCTTGCTCCCGCGTCACCAGTCCTGACTCTTTTTACATTTTGGCTCCTGGCAGCATAACTACCAACGTACGTTATAGGGAAATGTTGTAAGGTATGATACCTTTGTACGTATTTTTACTCTTTTGTGTCCTGGAATGTATTCCTGCACTATTTTCTCTATTTCCTTCAGTCACATCTTATGACTGAACTCAGCAGGATTCCAATATAACTCTCTTCACTTGCTTCGCTTGCAAAAAAAACTTATATTTAATGCTATTTTAAAAGTTGTTTACTTATAATGCTATAGCGACACTGGTATCTTAGGTATTTTTGGTGCTGTAGAGCCTTCACGCAGACGACGTCGCGGGCAGCAGCTAGTTATATTATAATTTACTAGACAAGATGACAAAGCTATAGGTAGGTATTAGATTTAAGGTCATAGCACATGTATCTACTCGGAGAGGGATCGTCACCTTATCACCTTTCGCCTCGGCGTCAAACAGGCGTCAAAATTATTCCTCCGATAAAATTATCTGGTGTTGGGAAAATCAGCCCTTTACCCAAAAGTCATCTCTTGTAGTGTTACGATATCGGGGTTATAGAGGTATGAGGAACAGGCTGTAAAGTTCACTCATCCTCCGTAGAGAAGGGAGGATCCTCCAACCAGGCGAGTGTTGTGTCTGGCGGGCAACTGCCCTATGATTCATGTCGGGCCGTTGTATCTATGCTATTTGTGCGGTAAACTCTGCTTGCAAGATGCAGGATTTTGCGTGACGTCAGTATGACGCGTTGTTCGCACGTGGCGTTGTAGATACCGCTACAGGGTCAAGAGAATTAGCATGGTTGAATAATTATAGTCTCGGTGTATCTTGTGGCCAATTATTACGTTGATTTGTCTGCTGGTCCTTAAACCCTATGAATTCTGACGAAATTGACGTTACTATAGGAAGTCATACGTCACGTGTCTTTCGGCCATTGCGACCAATCTCAATGGAGACTAGTCTTCGGCGCGGGTGATATTATAGTGCACAAGTGTGTGCGCAGACACGCATTGAGTTATTATTTTTCGACTCTCAGTTACCTACATGGGGAGTGCTATCGATATTTATATATATATACACATATTCAAAATCTAATCACATATTTTATTAGAACAAAATCCAGGTTCACAATTTTTTCATGTTTGTTAACAGAGCTACATTAACAGGCGCGATTCTCTAAGGGAACTGTTTGGTGCCTTGTCAATTTATCTACGAAAAGATCATGTATGTAAGGAAAAAATTACATCTTTTTAGTAAAAGAGGTGAATGGCATAGTACTAGAAATAGGGACCTATTAGTTCAACCAGGTTTCAGACTGGCTAAAGTACACTCATATTTTCTGGTGCACTGTTTAAAATGTTATAACGCATGCACATACTCGTATGCAACCCTAAAAACTGATAGAATAACCTTTTATCGAAGCATGGAAATCTGCCATAAACAGTAAGCCATGCGTTACTTATATTGTTTGACAGGCCCTCCAATACATATCAGAGTAAACAGCATGCTAAAATGATTTGGTGATAAAGTTGTAGAGTGTTTTGATAACTTTGTTTATGAATGTTTTGTTGCGGTTTACAATAGTTTCTGTGGCAAACCCCACGGTTTTGCCACACTAACAAAATTAACTAAACACAGAAACTCGTAAACTATTTTAGTGGTAAAATAGGCCGCGCGTATCGTACAACAGTCCTCCGCATGTGGTAACACTTTGCCTAGCGCAGTACAGAGTTTCAATTCAACACGAGGTCAGAGGGGCAATTCTCGTAATTTTAAGAACCTTCACAGTCTGATCTCAGTCAATCTGTCAAAAATATCTCTAATTTCTCTACATTTTTGACATTGATTGTTATTTGTGATAAGATTGCGACTAACTTTTTAACATTTTTAATTACGAGAATTGGCCTTCAGCTTATACTGATTTTATTTCCACAGAAATACGGCCGTAATATACAAGGTGTCCGGTAATTAATGGATAACCACTTAAGAGGTCATTTTCCTTATTATTATGAACTAGCTGCTGCCCGCGACGTCGTCTGCGTGAAGGCTCTACAGCACCAAAAATACCTAAGATACCAGTGTCGCTATAGCATTATAAGTAAACAACTTTTAAAATAGCATTAAATATAAGTTTTTTTTGCAAGCGAAGCAAGTGAAGAGAGTTATATTGGAATCCTGCTGAGTTCAGTCATAAGATGTGACTGAAGGAAATAGAGAAAATAATGCAGGAATACATTCCAGGACACAAAAGAGTAAAAATACGTACAAAGGTATCATACCTTACAACATTTCCCTATAACGTACGTTGGTAGTTATGCTGCCAGGAGCCAAAATGTAAAGAGAGTCAGGACTGGTGACGCGGGAGCAAGCGACGTACAGTTGCCCGTGTGAGAAGCAACTCGTCCTGAGGTCGACACCCGCTGCCCTCAGTGTCTGCCCCTGCGACTTACTGATGGTCATCGCGAAGCAAACACTCACGGGGAACTGTACGCGCTTGAACTGGAACGGGAAGTTATGAGGTATGAGGGGAATGCGTGGTATAAATACTGCCTCGCCAACGCCACAACTCGTAAGAATTTCCGCCTCAATTTGTGTGTCTGTGGAGCGAGATGACTTTAAGGCGGGTCCCGTTACACAACTTCGGAGGAGATAGGTTCCGAAGAAGCATAATCGGGACACCGACCTTCAGCTTGATGGTATGCGCTGGAAGTCCACTTGCTGACAGGGAGTTCAGAAATTCCACGGGATAATGTGTGACGTCATCTTGCTCGACAACAGTGTTTATCGAGGTGTAGTCTACTTCATTCCCCTCAATTTCCGAGAGAATGCATTCGTTAATTGCTGCAGCCTGATCGTTTTTAAGCGTCAAAATGGCCCGCTCACACACCCAAGAATTTTGCTGGTGCGGTATACGACTGATGTCCCCGTACACACAGCGAATGAGTTCTTCTATGCTGGATACCACTCTACCGAGAGACTCTGGAAGCACCACCTGTCCACCTCTCTCTTCTGGTAGAGTGCCTTCGCCAAGACTTAGAAGGACATCGGAGAATTCTTGAGCACGTGCATTGCCGCCGAGCCGAGCTCTCATATTAAACGGTTGAATGTCGTAATTACAGACACAATTAAAAAGCCATTGTGTCTCGCGTAGATCTACGTTCCGGCATACGATGGGTTAATGGTCAAGCGCAGCGTACGAACTCGTGACCACAACGAAGATCATTTCAACGAAGCATTCACCTCGTCAGCCCTCGATCCCCGCGTCACCACGGAAAGCGTTTGCCGGAAATCGCCACTGAACAGAACTGTGGAACAGAATCGATGGGAATTTTAAAGTCCCGATTTCCACGGTCTTGATGCGGTGATGATTGGGGAGCTGGTAACCCATATTCGATCAGTGGATTGCCGCCGATAGAAATGACCACATCTTGAAGTGAACTGAGACAGGTGTTCAGCGCGCGTTCATCAGTTACTTCGACTTCGTCTCCAGTAGCACGCCTCAAAGCTCATAGAAAATCTTCAGACAGATGATGGCGATACTTCTCCCACAAAGCTACCGGTTTCGCGACTCCACAAAACACCAAGATGACGGCATGCGGCTGGGACTGTCACTGACGCTCGCCTCCGCGAGGGTTTCATCCCAATTTTGGTCACTGTCGAGAAGGTCACGTGTTACCCAGGCTGCGCGGTAAGTGGGATACTCCACGCCATCAAATGTCCTCAGAAAGGCGAAAGACGTTGGGCCTCGGACAGTGTGAAGTAACAACCGCAGAAAATAGCATTCGCCATTATTCGGATGCACGGTATTTAAACCCTACCCAATGCGGTGTCCTTGAAAATTCCTGGAAAACTTTCCACAGCACCTCCTCGTCGACGTCGGTTAAATAAACCCCTTTGCTTGTCGTACGTGTAATATGAAGGCCCCTCGTCATACGTAAGGGATTTGTTTTACATCACATTTAAGTTTATAATTAGGTATACGACATGAAAATATATTAATTACCAAGCAATAATCACACAGATAAATACCGAACAAAAGTATTAACAGTCAATGTTTATTTTGTACTAACAACATGAAATTGATGAAGAAATGATCATCATCAATGAACATAACTTTTTTGTAATACTTAACACCGCATTTTTTTAAATTGTCTTCCTCAACTCTGCTCAAGATTTTGAGGGTTTTGTTGGAACTTGAATTTTTCAAAACGAACTATACGATACAACTTTTATGAAGAAAATGCACATTACCATCTATGAATTTTAAGAATAACTAACTACTAACCTCGCCAACATGATCAAATTTAAATTATTAATTTCCAAAAAGTGTTAACATGTAACTTGATTTGATTTTTATGAAATCTCATAGATGGCGCTGCTTCAAATTTTTCTTTATACTACTAACATTCATTAAACTATGTTTCTCTGCCCAAGTTACTTAAATGGCGTAGTTTTTATAGTGTAAAGCTAGATAATAGCATGGCTTACTCAAAAACAACATTTAAATATGCATCGTTAGATTACACGCTGTCACAGAATGCGTAAGAAAAATAAAGATTCACAGCTCCTCCCCCGTAGGTGATAGCGTGATAATATGTAGCCTATATGTTGACCCGACCTCTTAGTAATACTCATGCAAAATTTGATGTAAATCCATGCAGCACTTTTTGAGATTTGCCCGGACATACATACAGACAATCAGACAAACAGACAAAAATTCTAAAAATTATATTTTCGGCTTCGAAATCGATTGTAGATCACGCCCCAAGTATTCTTTTAAAAAAATATTCAATGTACAGTTTTGACTTTCCTACGATTTTATTATATGTATAGATAACTTTTACTACGGGACCAAACATGAAATCGTGAAAAAAAATCAGCTGTTCCCTACATGTATGTTCGCATAACTCGTCAAAATGTAGGAACTTCTGATTATTTTTTGAGATTTCAGGTTTGGTCCCATAGTAATTGTTGTTCATAATGATAAGTACAATGACCCCTGAAGAGGTTATCCATTTATTACCGGACACCCTGTATTTATTATAATCTTTTTTTTTTGCGGCGTACTTTATTTATAGTCTTTTATTTTAGCATTTTTTCAGGTCGGAAAATTATCTTTTACGTAGGCCTATGTTCAGCAACGGAGGTCAATGAACTCAGTAAGTTGCATGTTTAAAAACAAAGATAATATCTAAAAATTGGCTACGTTCCAGTGTGATTTACAACTTCTTACTTATTTCTAAAATACATTTTATGTTCAAATACAACTTCTATACTTAAGTAATCTGAATTAAGTAGAAGCTTTATTCGTAAATCTCAAAAAAAAAAAATACATGAAAAAATACTCTCAGTTCGAAGAATTTCTTTCACTTTAAACAAACTTAGATTAGTAATCAATAGGTACTTTTAAGCATAGACGTATAAAAAAAGTCGGACAGAACTCCCGCTATGACAAAACTGTGTCCAGTAATGGCGGCGCCTATTTATTGTGTAAGTGAATTTATTGTTGCCACGTTAGCCAAATTTACCCATTTATTGTTATTTTATTTTAAGAAAAATATAGGTCGACAGACATTTTTCTTGGAAATGTAGGCAGAATTATACAATAATAATAACAATAATCCATTTATTTCAGGCGACGTAGGCCCATAGATAAATACCTAAACCTAAACATGAATACTTTAATTATAAAAACTAACTATTGTGGACGAAGTGATGACTGTGTCGACGTCGTGTTGCGCTGCGTGGTGTCGCGTAACCTTCCACGGAAACGTCGGTACGCTACACCTTTCGGCCAAAACTCTTCCTTCATGAAGGTTTCCAGGTACTCAGTTCGAACTCGCACCACAAACGATTTGAAGTTTTTGTTGTCAAATCAAAATCAAAAGTCATTTATTCAAACTAGGCTGAGAATCAGTAGGTACTTTTCGAACGTCAGAATTACAAACGACAGGCCCCCAAAACGCCCCCTCTTCGCCACTTCCTAGTGCTTTCGCTGGGGAGAAAAAATGGCGGAACAAACTCCCCAGCAGCACAGCTGTCTGTTCAGTTAAAAAACAATTGATTTTATAAAACACTAGGTATGCAAAGTAATTAACATTACAGGACACAGGACATTAAATTAAATTATTTGCCATAGGTTAGCTAGCCACGCCAATGTACCAACAAATATAATCAACACTGTACGTACTCAAGCAAAAAAAAAAAATGTAAACAAAAAAAAAACTTACTACCTAAATAAAAGCCTACAAAAAACCTAAGCCTATAAAGGGCGTAACAGGTTACATATTTATGGAATGCTGGGTTCTGTTTACATAGCTGTCACTTGAAGTCACAAATGATAAACTTGGACCATCGAAGCAAAATAAATAAACAAGTTACAGAGAATGCATCGAAGCAAAATAAATAAACAAGTTACAGCGAATGGGACGTCAATAAAAGGCGGTGGTTAGCGACAAACTGTTTATTCGGGTCACAGTACCCGACACTGTATGTACTATTATAACATAAACATCCTTCGGTCGTCACATCTCTCCTCACTAAGCTTACAAGACAGTTATTTAAAACTAAGGATACACAGTATAAGTATTGTTATGTTAAATGTAAACTAAACTAACGTAAGCTAAATTAAACTTATGTACTTAAACTTATTTACTGTAATCTAATCTAACTTATCACAACGTTTAGCTCGATTGTAGGCACGCAGTGCTCGAGCCGATACTCCAGGCGGTGTCGGTTCTGGTATAGGCGACCGCTTTTCTGAATCAGCCTTTGGTGCCGGCAGTGTTGCTGGCGGTGCATACGCAACCTCACTCTCACCGCCCAATGCATCCTCATACAAATCATCGTCGGCTCCCTTATCGACCGAACGTCCTAAATTAATACTCTGTCTTTCCTCATCTACAGCTACTCCTACCCCGCTCATTCGAGATAGAGAGTACCTACTTTTGTTGCTATGTATTGGGATCATTTGGTCGGCATGACGCCGCCATTCTAATTCGTCCCCCACCTTGACTCTGTATGATACGGGGCCAGTCTTTTTAACTACCGTAGCTTCGATCCATTTGTCCCCCCTTGCTGTATAGTCGCGAGCTAACACCGAGTCCCCCACGTCAAAATGTCTATCGGTGCCGGAGAAGCGTGCAACTTGGCGCTCCTGCTTGGCGCGCACCGTGGCCGCTACGTCCGGCCGCAGCGCGTCCAATCGGCTCCGCAGTCGCCGCCCTTGCAGCGCCACTGCGGGTGATACCCCGGTTGTCGCGTGCTCACAGTTGCGATATTGTAATAAGAACCTACAAAGAGCCGCGTTCACGTCCTCATTTTCATACAACGCTCTTTTGATCGCTTTTTTAATAGTTTTAACAGCGTTTTCCGCCGCGCCATTTCCCTGCGGCCTATAAGGAGCCGACGTTGTATGTGTAATAAGGTTATTTGCACAATAAGTTTTAAATTCTTGAGACGCAAATGGTGGTCCGTTATCAGTCACGAGCTGCGACGGCAAACCAAAACGCGCGAAAACACTTCTCAAAACTTTAATTGTTGAAGCCGCATTTGTACTTTTCATTGGTAACGCCTCAATCCACTTTGAGTGTGCGTCTACAATAACTAAATATCGAACGCCTCCACAATCTGCGAAGTCGGCATGTACGCGCTGCCATGGGTGCAGCGGAAATTCCCAAGGGTGTAGCTGCGCGTGCTGCGGTGCGTCGCGAACTATTCGGCAAGCGGCGCATGATTTACATAATTCCTCTATATCTTTATCTAAATTCGCCCAATAAATATAGTTTCGTGATAAACTTTTCATTTTATTTATACCTAAGTGACCTTCGTGCACTTCTTCCAAGATTTTCTTTTGTAATGCATAAGGCACGACAATTCTGTATTTGAAAATGACACACCCTTGGTCTACCACGAAATCTTGTTTTCTAGAAAAGTAAGCTTTTTCCGCATCGCAGCTCGGGGCCGAAGGCCGGCCAAAAAGTACATACCCTTTAATCTTACTTAGTAACGCATCGCGTTCTGTCTCTTTTGCAATATCTTTATAACAAATAGGCAATGCCGCCTCAACTAAATTTAAATAATCTACGGTTCCTATCTCCGTTGAGCGACCCTCCTGAGGTAACGGTAGTCGTGACAAAGCATCAGCCGGACCATTTTCCGCCGATCGCACGAATTCTATACGGAAATTATATGCGGCCAGACGCGCCGCCCACCTTTGCAAACGACTGGCAGCCGTTTGCGGAATTCCTCCCTTTTCCCCAAAAATATACGTCAGCGGCTGATGATCAGTGCGCAGTATAAATTGTCTACCATATAAGTATTGATGGTGTTTTGTGACACCGAACAAAATAGCCAGTGCCTCCTTGTCCAATTGACTGTAGTTGCGCTCGGGCGCACTAAGTGTTCGTGAGACACAGCTGACGGGCCGCTCGATACCGTTCTCGTACCGGTGAGCCAGCACTGCGCCCAGACCGTACGCACTACTGTCCACTGATAACACAAGTTCGCGCCCCTCCTCGTAGTGCGCCAGTACTCGTTCACTCAAGAGGGTTCGCTTTGCTTCCAAAAAAACCTTTTCACACTTTGAATCCCAATTCCAGCGCACCTCCTTCTTTAACAAATTATGCATTGGTTGAAGTAAAGTACTCAGATTCTGAATGAATCTTCCATAATAATTGAGCATTCCAAGAAAACTTTTCAGTTGAGATACGTTTTCAGGTCTCGGTGCGCTGGCAATGGCCTCTAGTTTCTCAGGATCAGGCCGCAAGCCATCTTTATTAATAATGAAGCCTAAATATTTTACACTGTCCTGTAAAAATCGACATTTACTTAGCTTAACCGTCAGTCCCATATTACGTAATCGTTCGAGTACAGCTCGCAGATTCTTTATATGTTCCAGCTTATTTGAGCCTGTCACACATATATCATCTAAAAACACGACGCATCCGGGCACCCCGCGCAGGGTTTCCTCCATGATCTTTTGGAATTTCTCAGGGATACAAGATAAACCGTACGGTGTGCGTTTATAAACATATGTACCCATGTGCGTTGTAATCGCCGTATACGGTTGGGAATCATCGGATAAAATACATTGTTCATACGCATGTCTTAGATCAATTTTTGTAAATTTCTCCCCACCGCTAAGATTTGCAAATAATTCTTCAATTCGCGGTAAGGGATAATAATCCCGTTTTAATTTGGGATTGATTGTGACCTTGTAGTCACCACAAATACGTATATCCCCATTTGCTTTGACGACAGGTACGATTGGAGTCCCATAATCAGAGTAATCTACGCGGTATATAGTCCCTTCTGTCTCTAAGCGTTCTAATTCCCTTTCAACTCGTGCGCGGAGTGCCAGCGGCATAGGTCTCGCTCGCACATACACCGGTTCGTTATCTGTCAGCTGTAGACGAATGGGCTGTTTACAAGTCCCTAACTTCTCACAAAATACTTCAGGGAATTCATTACGTAATTGCGCTACCAAGTCATCATCTATTATTTCATTGAGCGTAATTTGAGTTATTTTTAGAATGCGCATCCACTCTCGTCCCAAAAGGGGTCGCGCGCCACCCTTTATAACGTAAAGACGCAATGATTTCCCTTTATTTTGCCCTAAACAGACATCTACTTCAATGTAACCTAATGACCCAATCCGTGAGCCCGAGTAACAACGTAACAATAAATTTTATTGTCCGCGACAATTTTTTTATGCGGAAACATCTGTTTATACATTTCTTCACTTATAGCCGAGATACGGCTACCCGTGTCCACTTCACATTTAATGTTTATGTTGTCAATCGTCAATTTAACAAAATATGGTTTGTTACCTCGAGCTGCGACTTCAATGTTAAACATTCCGTCATCTGACACCTCTTCGCATACGTAGTTCTGCCTACTACCTTTGCTGCGTGCTTGGTTACACATCACCTTTAAATGACCTTTTTGATTGCACTCATCACAATTATAGTTCTTAAATCGGCATCTATCAGCCATGTGCGCCTTGCCACAACGCCAGCAAGACGGCGCGCGCGAGCTCGCGGGCTCCGCGCCTCCGCTGCCTGGTCCTGCGCCTTCGCTGCTTGCCGCTGCGCCTCCGCTCGCGGCGCGTGGCTGACGCCCGCGCTGGCCGGCTCGTCCACCGCCGCCGCCTCTGCCGCCGCCACCGCGTGCGTAATGCAGGCCTTCGCCCGCCGCGCCGCCTGCCACTACTGTTGAGTCCACCGCTGCCACCGCTACAGTGGTGCTGCCGCTCACCTCAGCATGTTTCTCTGCTGCTTCTAGAGCCAGGGCTAGCTCCACCGCTTCTTTGTATTGGATTTTCTTTTCCGCAAAGATCCTAGACCGCATCACGTCATTTGATAGACCTGACACGAACTGGTCCCGCAAGTTTTCTTCTAGGGTTGAACATGAATTGCATTTGCCGAAATTGCACGTCGTCGCCAGATGTTTTAATGCTTGCAAATACTCGGTCAGAGACTCGCCGGCCCGTTGCCTTCGCAATCTGAACACGTGGCGCTCCGCGATCTCTGAACGTTGTGGTTCCAAGTGTTCCGTCACCAGTTTTACTAGCTCTTCATAAGTTTTACTCTCTGGAAAACTGGGTGCACACAAATCACACATTAACGCATACGTTTCTTCACCGACCACTGTTATCAGCATGGACACTTTCAAGTCATTGTCAATGTCATTTAACTTTATATACTGATTAACGCGACGAACGTAAGCTGGCCACTGGTTGGAATTTACATTAAACGGTTCAATTTTTCCGATCGGCATTTTACTAAAGTCTATGCAAAATATTTTTTTAACAAAGAAAGAAGAAAAAAAAAAAAATATCCCGGATCCCGTACTCGTCGCCAATGGGACGTCAATAAAAGGCGGTGGTTAGCGACAAACTGTTTATTCGGGTCACAGTACCCGACACTGTATGTACTATTATAACATAAACATCCTTCGGTCGTCACACCTGACACCACTGTCAGTGTGATAATTATAGTAGTTAATAAAGATCAAATTCGCAAATAACGTATTTGTTTTTATGAAACTGACAGGTGTCAAGACATATTATCTCGGCGGCCGCACTGTAATCGTCATGCCTTTTGTGCTCCTACAGGACTTTCTTATATTATTATGTTTTTTTTTTTATATATTTATTTGTTTATGATCTTACTGTGCGAATCCCCATAAATAATTTTTCTTCCTTTTAAAAGTGTTATATTTCATAATTATGTAGTCGCACCACAACAGTCATTTTACCTCATTTTCTATGTAAATAGTCTTCTGAACGCACGTGCGAAACGGCGACCTTCACTTGTTTTTATTCTCATATAACCCACTAATTACGTTCCAAATTATGTTAATTTTATGTAGTACTCGGATGAAAATAACAGAGTAGTAGATTTTAATAATAGTACTAAAAGAAATGTATTATGTTCATGTATTTATTTTTAAATTTTTTGCATTCACAGACATATTCATATAATTTTTATGTACGTTTATTGTTTAATTTGAGTGTCTTGTTTATTTGCCTGCTTGCATTTATAATAAGATTTCAGTTAGTAATTTTTTGCAGGATGCAAACAATCAGCTTGCTATAATCTGTGTAGACCTTAGTTCACTATGTTATTTAATGGCTGAAGAAAAAACGAAGGCCAACTGAGATCTTTTGCTAATATTATCTACTCTACAAACTTATCATAAGCATTAAACCATGCTCAATAAACACATAGGTACACAACGTTAATTACAAACACCATAGTGCTAACATTATTATTTTATTTTCACAAAATTATCACTTTTAAGATTCGTTCTTTTAATTAACCGTTAATGATGAAGGGAAAGACACGTTTACAAAAACACTCGAAACTTAAAAACCAATTAATTGATCATTATTCTGATACTGTTTATATTCTTAATATGTAGATATCCAAGTAACATGGGACAAGGACAGGAAGCCAATATGTCGCATTCCTGATTGTCGTTCAATTTGTACGATTCCCTCGTAAATATCAGTTTGAGCTATTCTCGGCATGTAGACTCGAGGATTTCTCGCTGGAAAGCCCCGCGACATGAGACAGCAAAGAGTGGTCGGGAATAGTCGACACATACAAATGACGTCATGTCGACCGACGACGGACTAACGTCAAACAGTTGCCGTTGTAGTTAAGTTCGAAATAGATATACACGAACTATACAGGTTAGCAGGGATAGCGACGCGCATCCTGTTACATCCTGTTGCGTAGAAACTTATCGCTAGTTATGAAAAAAAAATTGCTATTCCATAGAAAAGTGCAGTACTTATGCGGTCTGAATGTATGGCAAAAGTAATTTAAAAAAAAATCCGTTAGGTGTCTAGAATCATGTGCTGAATTTATTTTGCTCGTTAATGTCCGTGCCACCCTGTATCACCACTGGTTAACGCTCTATAAGTAAATCAGAAACGAACAGTTGCGGTTACTAGGGCGCCTTTTTAGCACCAAACATATTTTTACTGTAACCCAGACAGTTATCCTACCCAGAAAAATTGCGTGGCGTAAAAATGCCGAAATTACTTCAGAATATTTTATCACATCACCGTCCTATTTCAGTAAAACAAACGATAATGATAAATGGAGTGTCATCGCTTTAAATCTGCATGTCATTTGGTAAAACTACGCTAAAATTATTAATCGAATGTCGTCCTAACCAGACGTAGATACGGAACACTAGAAAAATATCTTCAATCCAAAATTCATAAAAGTGTAGGAAAGCGCTGGCATAAAAGGCTTCAGTTCTCAATAGAGATAGTAGTTCCGTAAGTACACACAGGAAACGTGTCCTGTGCGTCGATACGATGTCGTTTTACTTGGTTTATTTAGTGCAGATACAGTATGAAAAACTGTTGGTTCAAGTTATGCAACCGGTATTTCAACAAGTCGAGAGGATATTGAAATTCTTAATTTAATTCAATAACCTTTTGAAGTCTAGACTCAACTTGATCGAAATATAGGTATTTGGGTAGGATTTCTAAACCAAGACATGCCTTAGTCGTCATATTGACACGAACTTTAATGAGATTAGCTCATGCCATTGTAAAATATTAGCCAGTGATAGCAGGGCTGACTATCCAGGGTGCATTATGTAACAAACTGGGAAGCAATACAATAAACATTCCAGCATAATCATTTTATAAAGTAGGTATTCTTAATGTAAGAAAAAACTGAGGCATACAATCCAAACAGACTACTCTATAAACTTGCTTGTTTTTTCGCCTTTACAAAATTCCGTTTCTAACTTCCTTATCACTTAATAGCAGTTGTTTTGTTTTAAAAACAGTGAAAAAGTTGTCCATTGGCCAATCCCACGAGTCTGAACCGCGGGGTAATTGCGTAACAAACTAACAATAGAAATGGCTTTCATTTTGACAGTTAATTTCAACAACATTAATTGCGTTATAAATTATTACGTTGTCAAGCACATAATTTTTTCGAACATATTTTCAAGCAATGGATTAGCAATATCCTTCAAAATGATAAGGTGTTACACAATTAGGGTGCTGGACGCATGTACAGACGCCAGCACATCAAGCTACTACAATCTGTCAAATTTCTTTAATAGATTTTCAAGTTTATTGCTAAAGTATAAGGTTCAAAGTTGATTGGGAAAATTTGACAGTTTCGGTTAGGTTGATGTAGGAGGTATGAACTTACTACAAAATGATTTTGACAATAACTCTTTAACAATACTGTGAAATGATTACTTAGGTTACAATGATTGTTCAAGAGTATCACGCGATGTGTATATCAACGACCATTTTACTAGAATTAGAAATATTATCCACAGCGTTAATGGCATAAACTGTCTCGTTATTTTGCCTCCTTTGTCTAGACCATAGATAATCTATGATCTAGCCTCAGCATGCTTCTTGTGTAGAGTAGGGTGTCGTGTTTGTCAACTAGATAGCAAGTATTCGCCTCGGCCATGACAACACGCTAAGTGCTGTAATCTTGATAGAACATTCTGTAACGAACTTATTTGTAGCTCAAAACCCGAGGCAATAAATTTCACTTAACACATGTCGCCTGTAATAACTCGCTGCGTTGGTGAACTTAGTCAGAAATCCTTAGACTTAGCATCTAAAAACCGGCCAAGTGCGTGTCGGACCACGCACAATGAAGGGTTCCGTAGTTGCAATGAATGTATACTATCTCAATTACAAACTTAACATTGTAGTTGAAAATCATGTTCTCCCATACATTGCAACTGCAAATTTAAGTTGATCGACTATTACTCGTAAACTTGTAAAGCCTACTTAGCTGTGATAGTTTTCCTTACTACTGTCGTTAATTTTTTTCACATATCCAAAAGCAACCATTTAGCTGGTAGAGGGCGGGACACTTGACTCTAGCGAAAATTGATACTTTAAAGCTTGATAAGTCACGAACGGTTTACTTAATCAAAAAACGGTCTTCCAAACCCTTAATATTTTTGAAAGACCTATCCAACGATATCCCACACTATAGGAAGGACGAAAAAAAAAATTATCATCCCCACTTTACATGTAGGGGAGGTACAGACGCCAGCACATCAACCTACTACAATCTGTCAGATTTCTGTAATAGATTTTCAACTTTATCGCTACAGCATAAGGTTCAATGTTGATTGGGAAAATTTGACAGTTAGGTGTAGGTTGATGTGCTGGCGTCTGTACCCTAAATAATTGTTTTTTTTTTTCTAAATTATATTTTACCACTATTTTGGCGTCATTAACGTGTATAGGTACTCATGCCAAATTACAACTTTCTATTACCAATAGTTTTTGAGCTAAACCGCGGACAGACAGACAGACGGACATGGCGAAACTATAAGGGTTCCTTGTTGACTACGGAACCCTAAAATGACTGTGCTGCTCTTGTATTTGAGCACCGTATTCAAATACAGGACCGGCACGTTGTCAATAGCAGGCGTAGACGAGTGTCGACGAGTGTCGACGACTGAAGTTGCCTCTGCCGTTGACGCGTACCGCTCATGTGTGTGCACACTAAAGGTTCTCGCACATTATGTTGGGACGCAGCGAGTCGGGTCGCAGCGCAACAATCCGCTTCAAATCGCTCGTATGAATTTTATATGAACTATCTATGCCGGAGCAGAGCGGGCTCGGCACCTGGTTCCTATCGATGTGCCATCTGCTACGGCCCGCTCCGCCCCGCTGCGGACCGACATAATGTGCGCGAAGCTTAAGGCGACACGTGTCAATGCAGCATAAAACGCGGGTGACGCTATAGATGAAGACATAGCCTATTTGTTGCCAAGTGAGCCTTTTGAACCCGACGTATTTACCACACAGTGTAGGTATATCACCTAAACAAGCAATGCGGATATATACAAATAGAAACATAAAACAAATGAATTAACAAAAAACAAAAAAATAACAATAAACAAATGCTGTACAAAACATTGCATAGAAACATGCTGAGACGGCATAAGGTACATAATTTAATTGCTGTACAAATTGATTTTACGGGTTTCCGTATGCAATTCCTAATAGCTCTTAATTACATCATTAAACACGAGTGGTCAATAAAAGTCTCTTTTATTACCTTAATTAAGTACGCTACCTAATTTGAAAAGCAAAGATGGGTACAAAACCAACGTCCAAAAATTGCCCTAGAGCGTCATTTAACCAATGTGTAGTACCTATTAACTTGACGTATCCCATTATCACGTTAAAATACAACATACAAAAAGAAATTACAAAAGTCTAAGCTTTCTCAAACTAACAATTTAAAGTTCAGGTTTAATGAAGACCAACCTAGGTCAATGAACTACGCCTAATCGTTTTTAATGTCCACCCTTAACGATTACACCCTACAAAATAATAAATTACACTTTTTTAAGCCATATACTTTGACGATACTTTAAAATATAGCCCGTAGTAATTATATTGATGAGGCTTATTTGAAGCGTCTAATTTCAAAACCCGCTAAAACGATTTATCCTTGAAATCGATTTTCTGTCTTCTGAAAGTTTTCTCAATTCTGTACTAAGTGACAAACTCAGTTCCCAAAAAATGCCTCTATAACAGTACTAAATTGACTACTCTATTGTACTATTTTTAAGCTTAGTAACAAAATCAAAATTTGAAACGGGTAATTTTCAAATTCCTCGATAACGTAATGAACCAATTGCAGCGCATTCTTTTGAAAAGTATGGCGGATCAAAGGTGACTTGTGTAATTGTGTTGTGCAGGAAAGAGTGTTATATATATAATTTTATTGAATTTTAAAATCATCAATAACTCGATTTCCAGAAAAATCGGATATTTGACACCAAATTTTCTTTAATTTATGTAAATCCGTTGCCAATTAATCCATCAATAATGATCACAATCATCTTACCTCAGCGATGAAACAACCAACCTCATGACGAGTTGTGTTGTCCATTGTCAACTTTTTGCAAAAACATGTTTCTGTCCAAGAAGATCTTACTAACTCAATAAATATGACCATATAGTTTAACACGAAGAATACATTCTGCTTCTAGATATTCAAAAGTTTTGGAGATAAGACCTTTTTTTAACTGTTATTTTTCGTGTTGTTTGAAAATCGGCGTTTTGAGCACCCCTATATATTATACTTTTTGTTTTGTTCTATATTGTTTGTAACAAAGGCGTAATATCATGTTATTATTCCGTCTTTACACATAAATAATGCTGATAAGCGTTTCGAGAAAGGCTTTTCACCCGACGCCATTTTGAACAGATACAATCCATACCAAGGGCGTTTCAATTAAGATACGGCTGTCAAGTTCATTTAATCCATTCAGCTTCAGACTAGATTCAAACACAAATACGATTACTAGGGGGAGAAGGCCACATCAGTTCGGTTTCTAGGGCACTCGCATACAGCTAAAATTGTATATAGCTATAGACAAGATGCTGTCTGCCTGTCTGTTCCCAGATAACCACGGTCCCACAAATTCCTCTGGTGGAATTCAGACTACGTTCAAGTTCTCAGAATTTCTCCATTAAATATGTAGGTACCTAATGAGCCGATTGTTAAGGCGGGCTATTGTTAATGTATTTTAAACGTAGAATATTAAATTTATGCTAACACAATGAAATAGCAAACACTACAGAATATAATGACATTTCTGATATAGGTTAAAGGCCCCGTTAAAAAAATAATCACATTATTCCAAGATTGTTATTAATCTACTTCGATGAGAAGTAGCGTTTCTAAGATAAAATAAAAATAGGTAGCACTTTCATTAATCCAGCAAAGAACCTGAAAGTTTCGAACATTGAGGCAAAGTTTCGAGAAATTGGGAGCTTTGTTATTGTCAACAAGATAGGGTAATATTATACCGAAAACAGTATCATATCACTTTACTAAAGTTACCTGAAACTTTGAATAAAAAAAAAACAGGTAAATTCTCTACGGCCTAGCCACGGGACTAGCGGGTTAAGGGCGCAACACACGGGTGTCGCTGATTTTTGCACCACGATGCACCGGTGTGTGAACTGTTTGCCTAGTGTGACTGCGCCTTTATGTGTAGTTAATCGGATTATACAAGCCAACTGACGCTAACTGACGAATTAACACACATGACGAAACTAAAAGCATTGCTGTTTTCGGTTGGAAACACTGTGTTCATAGTTTTATCAGGATTAGGTAGAATGAAAATAAACGATCCCAGAGATTTTGAGTTATTTTGCAACGTAAATATTGTAACGGCATAACGATTATGCATGTAATAGGAAAATACCGTAATTTTTATAGGCAACATGCTTCTCATACTTTTTTTTATAAATATTTCCCTACGTTTCGTCAAATACCTTCAAATAACTTTATTATAATTAAAACTAGATACATTTGTAAGCTATCAACCTAGGTAAGTTTGTTAGCTATCAACATGTGTAAGATTGTAAGCTATCAACCAATCCAAATATAATATTTATTTAGCCAAACCACCCTACCTTAAATTGCTGCCAATTTATTGAACTGAAGCAGGTCAGTACTGTAGAGGCTGGCTGTGAAGCTTCACCTCTTTTTGGGACAGGCTGGTTATAATTGAGGGCGTGTTCCATTCGAACGTTCAAGCGTGTGTCAAATATTCTGTTAGTGTTTTTTCTTATATTTGAATCAGAGCTAGTTTTATCGTGGTTACTGTAAGTTTCTATTAAAATAAATGCTGGTCAAAGCTTAACGCTTTTCAATTATCCTAAGCACACACCGTAACTACGTCCCCTACAGTACATAGCCTTTCAAAGTGCTAAAGCATGTATCAATCAAGATAGTTGACCGACCTGTCAATGTATCACCTAGAAACATGGCCTTGGCTTGTCTCATTTCGTTTCAGATTTGCAACAGCTTATCCGTGTCGTTTCGTTTCCGATACACAGACTAAATCCTAGTGAGTTTTATGAATTCAGTTCCTAAATCCAAAAAGCTATCGTTTTTTCTTACCACTCGTTAAATTTTTCTTTACTGGTCCCGGAACAAAATCTGAAGGCAATTTTACCTGTAAACAAAGATACTTACATGAATTATTAGCTTATGCTTAAACCAAACCAACAACGGTAAGTAAAGCGTCAAGAACGCATAAGGGATTATGTTAAGATGGTACCATATTCCTCGTAGAATTTACAACGACATTGACAATCGACATACTGAGATTATAAACCCATTGGCGTAGTATGGATATTACGGATTTAAGCATTTTTGACTGTTCATTGTGGGTGTCAGGGGGAGGCCCGCTTTATTCAGATAAAAGCACAAAACCATCTTAAAATACTTTTTGGGAGAAATAAAGTACCCTATATTGCTTACCAAGAGAGATATAGTTGAAGTTTAGTAAGAAACCGATGGATGTTAATTTGATTAATGATCTAATGTTTTCTATTAAATGTATGAAATTTTATTCGAAAACATCCATCGGGTCCTTACCAAACTTCACTTATATATCCTACGACCCCGGTTACTTATCTCCTTTGAATTAGCATTATAATTTGTTTATGGTGACCGTACATAGCCTATCTACTTAATTATTGATTAGAAATGAGAGAATGCGACAATAGAAAATACTTGCCAACTACGACAAAAAACAACCGACTTCAAAAAAACTACAGTGACAATTTCCTTCAGTTTCAGAAGAAGTCATTGTCTTTAGTTTTTTTTAATTTTTTGCCACCGACTTCCGAAACTAAAGTAAAAAAAACAATTGTTTTTAAAGTCGATTAAAAATACTTTCCGACTTTTTACGCTGCTTTATCTAAACACGCAGGAAATGACAGAGATTTTGTTATTTTATGCTAGCCTAATTTGTGTCCTAGCGAGAGCATTTTCTCCTTTCAAAAGTCTTTATTTCGTACAGTCTCTTAAGATATAAGGCAAGGAAATTATAATCTACACATATTATTAATTGTATGTCGTTTTTCGTGTCTGTCTGTGTGTCCGCGTTGTTCTCTAAACTACGCAACGGGTTTTTGATACGGTTTTCACCATCATTTTGAGAATTTATTCTGGAAGGTTTATATTAAGGTTAATATTAAGCTTAATATTAAGCTTAATATATAGAAGGTTAATATTAAGCTTATGTAAATAAATTTCTATGTTTTGTCAAGTCGTAAAAAGGGGCGGTTTGCTAGTGTTCCCATAAGGTAAAGGTGTATAGTAGGTATAAATACTATAAATACATCTAGTCCTTGTACATTTGCAAACATAGAGGGGAGGTCTTCCAAGACGAGGTCACGATATTAAAAATGCAATTCCGCGACTCAACTTTTGCATTAATTATTATGGTAATCACGGAGGCCACATCGATGTATTGTTTTTTATTATGAATAGTTTTAAGTTTCTTTTCTCAACCATGTTTCTTTGGGTAAAGCTAAAGAGTTGAAATGAACATGGTGAGATGACAAAATATTGAACTACAACAGTGCGAAAATTCTAGTAGCTAATAAATATCAAATTCGCAAAATACGTATTCGTTTGTATGAACTGACAGGTGTCAAGACCCATTCTCTCGTCGGCCGCTACCAAAAGACTTTTCTCCAAATTCATTGAAATCAATATAGTCGTGAGTAGATTTAAAGTCACAGATAAGTAGGCGCGCACGTACGTATTTTATGAAGACAATAAAACAAAAATACAACAGTGAAACCTGAAATAGGAGGACCAAATCTTTTGATGAAGCAGTTCATTCTGAAAGACCAGTAATAATTAAACCTTTTCTAAAGAAACTGTCACTCATTATGGGTCAGTGACAACTCGGCCCGTGACAGCTCAACCCGAATAATAATACCAGATTACGTCATCAAAACGCCCTTGTACCGGCGGCATAAAAAGTATCGACCACTTAAAAATATTGATGATTTTTTAAATTTAAGTATAGATAGAATTTATTATTTTTATGAATGAATATTGAATGCTTTGAACTTGTTCTGTAATAAATACCGCTTTTATTTATTTATATACTTAGTTATTATTCATATAAGGATTTCAAAATAAACAAATATTTGAGTGTCAAACAACATAAAATAGATAATTTTTATTAATGGTTACAAAAAAGTGTCGTAATTGACACAATATTACAACAATCACAGTCTGAACAAATAATGAATATACTATATTAGGTAGTATAAGTAATAATAAATTTGACGTGCGAGAGTGAGATAGAAAACTTTTCTATTGTCATCGGATCCGATGTGTGTTCTTGCAAAGGAACGCTTGTCTTATTTAATTTTAGTCCAGACAATTTAAAAAACGAATTAACTTATGCTTCTTATATAGATATCATAATTGAAATAAGCGTTGTAGATAAGTAACTATGTTATTTTGGTTTGTAGGTATGTAAATAGAAAACCAAAATCTTCGAAAAAATTCGTAATGATTTATTTTAAAATATCGATTTTCTGCCTGACCGTACAATTCACCGTAATCGGGAGTGAAATATTCGGGTTGAGTTGTCACTGACCCCTCATTATTCATTCCAAGTTCCTATATTTGAATAATTAATTACACATATTAATTAAGTGTCAAATAATCTTGTAATGGAATAAGGCCTAAATATTTGAACCGAGTTTATATCGGCGCGTGGCGGTCATTAACACAAACTTCAATTTTAACTAAGAATTTGATCCCAAATAACTGATGCTCGGCCCTGATAGGGGTTATCCGGGTCGAGCAATTTGGGATAAGATATCCAATTAAACAGATATTGCGACAAGAGACACCCTTCATGATGTTAAGAAAATCTGTTTATGTGTGTCTGTTTTTGACAGAGATGTTGTAAAAACACGCTGTGATATTGTTTTGTTTACTGTTGCTCGCAGTAAACTAAATTATACTTCGGTATATTAGCAAAGTTTGACAAAGGAGTGCCCAAAAGTTTTTTACAGCTTCCCATTTCCCCAAAAAAAAAGCAGTTTGGGAAAAAACCGGCCACGAATCTTTTAGTTTGTCTGATAGCACCCGAAGCACCAATTTGTCCACGTAACAGTTTTAAATCGCGCACAGTGGCGTTTTTTTTCTCAGGAATATATTTTTGTACCTTCAACATTTTTTATGTGTATTTGGATGATTCTTTCAGAGAGCGTACGTGACAATTTTGTGAAGGTTGCATTAAAGTGCCGACCTTAACAGGTCAACGCCTATTAGTCGTGTCATTTTATGCGGGTAGAAGGATTGGATTTCATCTAAAGTATTTGTTGTAGATAGGTATAGTACATGTTCAGCGCGTTTATACATAGAAACGATAAATTAGCGTAATTTGCTATTATTGGCAGTCAATTGAAGGTAAAAATTAGTTTTTAATCAATTTTTTATGAGAGGTTTTCCCGTTTTCCGTTTATTGACGTGATTTGCGTTAGAGCCAGCGCGCACTAGAGATTTTTTGTTGACCGATAGTTTGATCGTTCAGGGAACCAGTATGGAGCTATATTGAAGTGCACGCATTTGGCGATTAAAAATCGGCTGATCAAACGCGTGCACTTCAATATAGCGCCATACTAATACATAAAAAAATATACGCGTTGACTTGAGAACATCCTCCGTTTTTTTTTCGTCGGTTAAAAATAGACCTTCTTTCTTTTCATAAACAAAAGTAAAACAGGTAGAAGCTTATTTAAGAAAGATGCTCCAATCTTACATTATCATCATCTGCCTAGCCTTTTCCCAATTATGTTGGAGTCGGCTTCCAGTCTAACCGGATGCAGCTGAATACCAGTATTTTACATGGAGCGACTGCCTATCTGACCTCCACAACCCAAATACTCCAATGCTCCAAACTTACATACATACTGTATATAAATAAAATTGTAGTGACTCTTTTTACATCTTCTTTGACATAATCTTTTTATTATTTAATTTTTTTTTTTGTTTAGCCTATATTCTCCCACTGCTGGGCAAAGGCCTTTTTTACATAAATTTGACATGATATCCAGACAACTATAATTCTTACTCTTTACTCGTACTAATGGTTGTAATATAGCAATCATATAATTTAGTTTTAATAGGTTTTAACATTTTATTTATCTTTTTGATAGTTTCTTTTATATTTTGTGAATGTGAGAACGTTGTAGGTCCTGCAGTAGACTGTAGATTCGTAGACCATTTTTTTTTATTTGATTAATGACCTGGTACTTGTTGACAGGCCTACGCTATCCTCCTATACCTATTAATTCTGCAATTTGAAAACTTGTAAAAACCAATTACTAAAAAAAAAATGCTTGCCGGCTGTTCACCATAGGAAACGACCAATTGGAACTTGTTCCTAGCTTTTGACGTTTCATAAGAGCCCATGTAGGTTTATGTGGAATAAAATATTTTGATTTTGAATAGATTTTTGACTAAATGCGTATGAAAGTATATATACGGTATTTATAACAAAAAAAAAAAATGTTTGTCTGTGTCTCTCCGAAACGGCTAGACTAATTTTGGTGAAATTTGTTATGGAAATACTTTGAACCTTGGGAAAGGACATAGGCTTGTTATCGACGTAGTATTACCACGTGGGCGAAGCCGCAAGTGGAAGCTAGATATAAATGTAATGAAATCACCAATCATGAGCCAATTAATTAAGTAAAATTCTCGATAACAATGGGTACAAATGAAAGTAAGATGATCCGATGTTGACGTTAAACTAAATGGTGAAATACGAAGCTTCAAATAAATCTGTATTCTGAGTGTATTCGGAACAAAACGTTCGAATGTGAATCGTGGATGAAGCCAATAAAGATTGGTTCCAAATCCCAGTGCGATAAAAATACAATAGAATGAAAAGAATACGGGCTGAGTATGAAACTGAAGTGTTGATGTTGTTTTGTTTTGTATTTATTTACTATTGATAACATGTCTGCCGCTGTGTCTGATACCTACAATTAGACATTACATTTTGGCTGTTAATTTGTGCCGCATATTCATAAAAAACAGATGATACTCCATACTTCCATACTTCTCTATTAGTCGTCAGCTCGGTATTCACCGCCTTTCTAGCCACACGACTCTCTAGAGATGACGACTAATAAATATCGGCGCAACATGTCTTTTCCTTCCATACTTTTCTAAAGACGGTGAATACCGAGATGACGACTAATAGAGAAGTATGGAAGGAAAAGACATGTTGCGCCGACCACAAATAAATTGGGAGAGGGCTGGACAATGATGATGATGATGATGATACATAAAATAACAAAAAAAAAACAGATTTCTCATAATAAGCATTAAGTTTTAGAGATTATCGCTACTTCTATTTTGAAGGTCATAGGTATTGCTTGAAATTCCGAATCTTATTGCTATCAAACGAATATCGATAAAACATCAGACTATTCTGCTAGGTACTATTAATAATCTTTATTTAGAACCTCCCGCTGTTATCGTATTCAGTACAATTATAGTATAAGGCTGCGTTTCCACCAGAGATGAGCGAGGATGCGTAGCGAGAATGTGTGTAAAACTAACCAATAACAACGCTAACTTAGTTCAAGCTATGAAAATGAACGATGTTATTGGTTTGTTTCACACACATCCCTCGCTACGCATCCTCGCACATCTCTGGTGGAAACGCAGCCTTATGCGTAGTGACGTCACATTACTAAGGCCGAATATTGGAATAGATAACATTTGATATCGCATTTTGCCATTATCGTAGAATCTAATGCGATAGTTATGCGTGAGTTACTGAACGACATCGCTTATTAAAAGCATTTATTTCAGACGTTTTATGGCATAAAACATGATAATGTCAGTCTGTGACCTGATTATTTAGTCGCTTTTCGTCCGTTGATCAGAAAATATGGCGAGGAAACGACATCACTAAGACGTGTGATTCATCGTTCTTTCTTTCTCTACTAAATTCTTCAGATTGTGGTTGGCAAGTGTGTTATGCTATGCAAACGTGGTGGGGTGTTGTTTTAACCTAATTTTATTATTGTATGTGTAACTGATATTATTGACCGATAATTAGTATGTTTGGTGCAAACTGTAAATATAAGTTGGTTATTAATAAATAAAAAATATGTATAGACAGACGCGATGACTCTAAACTTTATTACTAAAGTAGAAAACGATTGACAATTCCCTAGGTGATGCTAGGCAGTTATTTGGCCGGTGAAAACCACCCTCAACGACATCATTTTGTTGGGTAACATGAAAAAAAGTCTACTAGTGCAGTTGAGGAGTTTCTAGGTGGGTAATTGCGTGAGGCACTCAAAATCCCAATGCTATTCATTTTGACAATTCATCGATATTCATTCCGTAATTTACGTTCTCGAGTAGACGAATTTTTCAATCAGACGAAGCAATGGATTAGGTACGAAATTCCTTGAAAATCCTTCGGATTGTGATTGGAAAGTGTTACGCTAGTGGGGTCTTGTTTTACATTCCTACGCACCTACATATATATATGTTTTCCCTACTCAACGCTCCGCCTTTTCATTGTTTACTTATAGTGCCATTAGAATATACGTGATCAAAGCCGCGGGCACAGCTAGATGTTTATTACTTAAGGGGACTACCTACAGGACCTAAACGCAAAAAACGCAATTTTTATAATACCTAAAAGTAGGTAGGTATATGATCGACTTAACAGCTGTGACTACTTACAGTAAACAAAATCGGAAAAATATATTTATATTCTTCAGGATATATATGCTAGTTAGATAGTGTGTTGAAAACATAATACAACTAATTTGATACGATAGAAAAAAATCATGAAGATACCTCTAAAAATTGTCTTTTTACAATAAAAACCGTACTAATATAGGTACATACCATCATTCTGATTTTTGTCAGATTATTCTACAAGCAATATACTAAAGCACTAGTGTTTTAATTTTTTTGACCAAACAATTGATTTTTTGTGAATAGATAATTGCTTCATATTTTGCAATATATTACCATGGTTGTGTCATCGCGCTTCTCTTTCTTTTCTATGCAGTCCGACAGTGACCGCGCTTTAGGTCATGTAGTCCCCTTAAGCCGGCTTAATACAAATTTATTTACGTAGGTACAGTCGACGGCACGTCCGCGCGTCGGTGGTAACAATGCCTTTGAGCTGGCCTAGCGTAGGACGAATTTTCAATAGAATGAGAGGCCAGCTTCTTATACCGGTTTTGTTACCACTGGTACGTCAGTGCCTACTGTAGCTACGCATAAGGGTCAGGACACATTGATCGACGACCTTTCGCACTTTCCCGATTGAAATGCTGGAGCGCGTTCGTCGCGTCGATTCGAAAGGATGCGTACGTCGTTCCATACTTTGCTCTCTTTTTGTATGGACAAACCGTCGAACGCCGTTGATCAATGTGTCCTGACCCTAAGTATGGCAGTCTCCGAAAGGACTAATTTATCTTAATTATGTTACAGAAGCGTCCTGAAAAACAAAGCCGTTTTTAACTCTCTTTTTTACTGCCAATGTTAATTGAATACTTGTCACCATTAAAGATATTTTAAGTTTTAAAACAATAGAACACCGCCATGATGTTTACCTCGGTAAGGTCATAAAAAGATCATAGACATAATATTTTTGTTGCTAATCTCGAAGTGAAAGAAAAATAAAGACTGGAACATTAACACACCACATTTGATTATTATGATAATTTAGAGAAGTGCACGCGTTTGATCGGCCGATTTTTAATCGCCATATGCGTGCACTTCAATATAGCTCCATACTGATTCCCTGAACGATCAAATTATCGGTCAACAAAAAGTCGCTAGTGCGCGCTGGCTCTTAATGAACTGTTATGAGCTCAACTGTGACTTAAGACACAATTACTTTTTCTGTTGTTATAAATCAAATTTTCATTTTCTCACTGCTGTTGAGAGGATATAGGAAGTAAAGGTATAGGATTTTATTTTAAATATTAATTATTTATTTTATTAAATAACCTACACGATTACTCACACAAATATTAAATACCTTTAATTTATGCCGAGTATTGATTTTATTCATTTGCATGCCATAATGTAGACGAGGTATTCCACTCAGAGCACTGATTTGAACCGCACTTGGACGAACAGCACCTGAGCACTTCCACTAACCGCACTGAAACAAAATTTCGTAACGTGCGGTTCAGTGGAACAATTTATGAGGTATTCCACTCAGAGCACTGATTTGATTCGCACTTGGACGAACAGCACCTGAGCACTTCCACTAACCGCACTGAAACGACTATAATTAATTTAACTTTTCTTCAGTGTATACCTTTTCAGTCAATAAATGAATGATTGATTGATCTAACTTAATATTCAACTAAACTTATAGCTTTTAGTCGAACTGGCAAACAGTACACGAGTTCAATCAGTAACTAAGAATTCAACCATTGAAGTTAAAAGTCCGAACCACTCTCATTCAATTGTATAGAACCCTTACAAAGTAAAATCGTTTTTGATCGGGGTTCTTAGTCAAGTGGCATTATCAAAGCAATTAGCAATGACTCAGCAATTATTAACAATAATGCGTGTGCCTTTTCCAAAACGATTTATCAAAGTGACTAGTAAATATTTCCACTTTGAACCTTTCAACCATATGGTTTAGCTAATGAAATAATTACTGTGACAATAGTGTAATTTAGAAAGTTTCTTATAGATTTGGGTACGAATATGTCCTGTTATAAAAGTATTAAGAACTTTTTGCTGAAAAGGCCGAGTTTCTATGTTAATGTAATCACAAGTAGGTAGTATAGTAAACTGCCAAGTTGGCAGGGTTCGCTAATAATTAATCTAGACTCAGTTGGAACCAGTCTAGGCTTCAAATTTTCGATCCAGAATGAAGTGCTCTTAGCGATAAGACCGTCCATTGTGTCAAAAATCAAAATCAAAAGTCATTTATTCAAACGAAGCTGAGAATCAGCACTTTTCGAACGTCAAAATTACAATAGACAGTCCCCCAAAACGCCCGCTCTTCACCATTTCCTAGTGCTTTCTCTGGGGAGAAGAAGTGGCGGAACAAACTCCCTAGCAGCACAGCTGTCTGTTAAGTTAGAAAATAATTGATTGTAATATTGAATAAATAAATAATTGGTTGTCACTCTTTGCAAAGTTTATATATTTATGTCTGTAATTTATATGGCGTACATAATAAAGAGTATTCTATTCTATTCTACACTGAAAAGGTCTAGCTGTCAAGTTTACATCCAACCTTACTCAATACAGCACTTAATTTGATTGCGAACTCTCTAGCTTTCGACAGATTTATCATTTTGATCTCAGAATTCCAAGAAGCCTGCTGGTTGCTCGAATTTTTGATAAGTACCTATTTATAATAGGCCGCCCTTGATAGATGTGGACACAGTTTTGCTCGTCTCTCCACTATTTAAGCAGTAGGTAAGGTATTGCTTTTTTGAGAAAGGGGTTTGTTTCAGGATACCTAATATATATTATTTTAAGTTATTGTTATCTCTATGTACGGTCACCAAAGGAGATAAGTATACAGGGTCGTCGGATAAAGTTGAAGTTTAGTAAGAAACCAATTGATGATTTCGAAAGAAATTTAATTTGATAAATAAAATTAACTGTTTGTATTCTATTAATTAAATTAAATTTTATTCAAAAACATCCATCGGTTTCTTAATGAACTTGAAGTACATCCGACGACCCTGGTTACTTATCTCCTTTGGTGACTTACAAGTCTTTGTAAGGTTTAAAATAATAAGCGAAACCGACTGGTACGTGTCTCTTCTCATAAGTGAATACTTGGAAGGACTCATTAATTATTTTCAATTTTATTATTTTTTTATTAAATCCCTTGTTATCTCACTTCAGGGTATATGTCACCTTCCTCTTCTTCCACCTCTCCTTGTTCAAACCTGCCAAGGACCAATTTCTATTAAAGAAATTCAGCTTATCTTGACATCGCTTGCCAAGTGGCTTCCAAGTGGGAACCTTATTATTTTTGTATCAAAATTGGTGACGGGCCCAACTCACGATTTGGAATTTGATGAAAGTATGTATTATAATAATGATATTATAATACATACTTTCATCAAATTCCAAACCGCCATAGCCATAGCCATGTCTTTTTCGGATGGATAATTTTATTAAGGATTTCATAACCCTTAATAAAATTATCCATCCGAAAAAGACATGGCTACCACACAAAAATGAAAGATAGAAAATGCGTTTATTTGCTTTAAACATGAAGCAGAAAAATAATGAACACAAAAAAAAAAATAAGAAGTTGGAGGAAAACATGCGTCATATCCACGCAAAACAGTAATTGCTCAGCATTATGCTAAGAACCTATACGAGACAGAGCCCCAGCGCTGGTTTTCAGCGACAGCCGGCGTTGACGTGATGACGTCAACCGAAAATAAATGGAATGAAATAGTGACTTCATTATTTGTTCAAGGCTACGTTTAGTTAATCGTAGCTTTGATTTATGATAGAATTAGTAAATAATAATGAAAATGTCAAACTTTAATTTACATTTCAGCAGATTTGGAACAAGAATAACGTGACCTTATTCTGATTAAAAAGTGCGTTTACCCAATTAAGACAAAAAAAACTTCTAGCGATTTTAATTGAATTCAAACTCTTGAAAGTTCATCGATCCTCCGACAAATTGTTTTCAACTCACGATAGCAAAATTAATAGACATTTTATCGAAACTTCATAACTTCCAATTGAGTTTCTCCTAGAATTGGTTGCCGGTGTTTGCATTGACTTTCAATGAGGGTGAATGTTTATTGTTCTTCAGAAGCCGATCAAGGTAGATTATTTAGGAAGAGTTTCGAAAAGGTCATTTATGTTTTCAATAGATAACCGTTTGACCTTAAGACGGGTTGGCGATTTCAGACGTAAACTGCATTCGCGATTTATTTGCCAATAATGTAAACAAATATGAGTTTATGGAAAAATAACTTTAAACCCTACACAATAAAGTTCAGTTTACGCTACAACTTCAAACATTTTTACAAGTTTTTCAATAGTCCAAGTCACTCTAAAATCAATTTAATTACCATTAAAATAAAGTTTATGTTTTTTTTACTTGAAATAATATTAATTTGAAACATAAGTTTGAATAGACTACATCAATTATAAGCCCTGGTTTTTCTCACGATGTTTTTTCTTGAACAGTGTCAGTAATGTCCAAGAAAAATTCAGAAAGTACAGTAGCGTGGTCATCAATGCTCGTGCCTTCTCATTATGAGAAGAGGCCTTTGCAGTGGCACAATAACAGACTAATATTATTTTATTTTATTCCGTTTATGATCTTTTCGATAGCTAGAGGTGCCCGTGGCTAAATAATAACAGCCGCACAGATCGGTCGATCAGGTTAACCTACGCTTGCCGTTGTTGGTCTGTGGATGAGGGACCATCTTTACATACCGAGACCCCTGGTCCCGGCTGTCATTTGTGGATCTTTGACAGTCGTCACGGGTAGTCAGAAGCCCGAAAGTCTGACAACCAGTCTTACCAAGGGGTATCGTATTACCCAGTAACTGGGTTGTGGAGGTCAGATAGGCAGTCGCTCCATGTAAAATACTGGTATTCAGCTGCATCCGATTAGACTGGAATAAGTTGGAAAAAGGCTAGGCAGATGATGATAATATTTTCGATAGTTACCGAATCGATCTCGTTTTGTTGTCTTGATAAAATGGTCACACTAATGTGAAAATGACACAATGTTTCGACTCTTAAATCAGCAAAATCGTTATCTAAACTCTCTTGTGTATGGGAAGTGAAGTTTGTATCGCCGTAGCCAAAAAAATGTGCTAGGAGAGGCAGGAGTAGATAAGGTAGGATTTCTGTACCATTGTAGATTGTAGTAGCTTGATGTGCTGGCGACTGTACTAGTAAGCTAGTACAATGGCTTAGAATTTCTTTGATTAAATTTTTGAAGATCAATGAAGTACTCTTTACTGTTTCTATATAACGACAAATAAACTGCAATAACGTCCGCAGTAACTGTAACGGTATAAAATTATACAAAGAAGTTTGTACCTATACAATTGTGATTGGATTAGTTCATAGTGAAACAATGGCCTTGATTTTAATTGCACTGTACATAATAAAAAGAACGACAACAAAAACAAACTGAGTGTTGATCCTGCCTCGGCGACGACCCCCACACCAAACTATAAAAAAATAATGAGAAATGACAGACGAGCAAAAGACTAACCCCCACATACCTACTGATTACGTAAACTTTTAACATGTCTACGTCTGACTGTGGAATAGCTGCATAAGAATTATGACATATTTTTATCATAGCTTGCTTATTACCTTACAAAGCTGCTTTTTTTACTTTGGTTTAATATTCACTTAATAAAAACTAGTAGTTTTATTACAGCACTGAATGGCAACGCACTTAGCAGTTGCAGGTTAATGCCTCTTTTACGAGCTGTATCAACACAACCTCGCTATTTTTAAACTACAAAACATTGAAACTATTACAATAAATGTGAACGGTCTTGATCCGGAAAATGGTGCGGTATTCGGAATTCCGTATCCCGATTGAAGTGATTTTGCTTACGACCTTACATTGGCTGATTGATATGAGAACACAAGCTCAATACAAAGCCCTAACAGTCCACTTTGTTCAATAGGTAATTGCCTGAAAATTTTGTTACTACGTATTGTTGTATGTTACGATCAAATTAATTAATAATAATAATCAGCCCATAATTTAACTATTGGGACTCAAGCCAACTCTCTGTTAGAGGTAGATATTGATTTAAGAATAAAATAACAAACGCTTTACCTAGATGAAGACGTAGCTATAATCGATATAAGTACATGTTGTCATGTAGTACCAATAAAAAATATGGAAATACTAAAAACATAACTTTTATGAGAACTTACACGATATTCTCGAAAATCTGACGCCCAATAACCGACAGCAGTATGACAAGATAGGACTACCCAATTTCCTCCCAAGGGAGCCGTCACTTGTAAAAGCTTGGGTGTGATCAGCACTATATTTTTTACGACGGTAATACAGTGTATTTTATTATGTAGAACTAGTTTCCTCTGGAAGTCACCCGTAAAATTTGTTTTTTCATATCACATGATAAACTGGAGACGCACTATAATAATACTGACCAAAACTTTATACGTGGTGACGGTCTAGTGCACTATATGGAACAGTGCTCTTGAAACTAGGTTATTATTCCCTTTACTGATTATGGAACTTTTTCGAGAGTTCTAGGAGTCTTTTTTCGCTTCGTGATGTTTTTTTTTTGTTTATAATTGACTACTCATTCGCCCATTCTTCGCACGGGTGCAATCTATTTATGTGGCTATATGTCAAAAAATCGAGAATTCTATGCTATAATTATCTAAGTTAAATTTGAAAAGGCTAAACATTGCCATACAACGTGGCAATGTCGCTAGTCTCTTGGGTACATTACCAGTCGACAGCGATGCGGAGGAATATTTCGACGCAATATTTTAGTTTTTTAATGGTTTTAGTTAGATTAGGATATTATATTTTCATATTAATAATTTTTAGTTTATTTAGTATTAGAAGTTTGTACTTATTAGAAAATAAATATAATCTTTAAATAAAAAAAGTTTAATTTTAATATTTAATCCACATAAACCTTCTAGAATAAATGCTCTAAATGGTGAGAACCGCAGCAAAATCCACTGTGTAGTTCCATTGTGCTTTCGCGTCTGTTCGCGTCTGTCTATGTGATCGCTTAAATCATCTGGTTTAATTGGAAATTCGGGTGGTCTTTTCTCCATGGAAACGCTCTCGCCTGTTTTCTTTCTGGTTTATGACCATAAGCAATGATTTTTTTACAGAATAATAAATATTAACTACTTGTATGTCCCTATGTTTTCCTTTTTGATGATACATTATTTTTAGAAGCTCTAGAACCCTAAAAATACTCAAAATTGCCGATTTAAACCGCTGACAACAGACGCCTAGTGTACAAATTTGACAACAACTAATGAAAAAAGAAAAACATAAGGACACAGTATTATATCCTTCTCATTTAGTTTATGAAATTTCTTTTAAATTGGTCCAATATTAGAGGAGGCAATAGGCGAGAGCTAAACCTCGAATTATGACTTTTTACTTAGGCTTTTTCAAAAGTCTCTCCGACCGCACTTCCTCTTAAGTGATGACATAGACAGACACGAAAAGCGCTTTTGCTATCTTTATAGAAGTTTCAACATTTTTATCAATATAGTATCATATAATAACAAGTTCTCCCCGACACCGGGGTCTAGTAGATCCACCTACTCAAACAAATTCTTTTCCAGCTCTTTATTCTCAAGTTCCAATGGGAAGTTTCTATTCACTTGAACTGAACAAACTTTGTTATACTGAAAGAGACGTAGAGAGAGTGTTGATGTGTTTTTCCAAGACTTTCGCTCCAAAGAATAATGCCATTTACTTGTGAACTATGTGTTCGCTGTTTGTGTTATGGTAGCGTAGTTCACGTTCATAAAAGAACGCCAACTCCCGTAATAAAAAGTCTAGTCGCAATCTCATCTCAGCGACAATGAATTTCAATAATTCGACAAAAATATAGGTGCATTAGAGATGTTTTTGACAGATTGAGACGGAGATTAGGTGCAAAAGTTCTTAAAAATACGGGAATCGGCGCAATAAAAATCGCAATCTCATCTCTGCGACAATCAGTGGGAAATATGCATCGAAATCTCAAAATAATATTTGATTTGACTCAATATAATATACTAGCTTCTACCCGCGACTTCGTCCGCGTGAAATTTCACCCTCCCGCCATTCGCCCTCTTAGGGGTGGAATTTCGAAAAACCCTTTCTTAGTGGTTACCTACTCTTCACAAAGAACACACTCTCAAAATTTCATGTCTCTAGGACTAGCGGTTTAGGCTGCGCGTTGATATATCAGCCAGTCAGGACTTTGAATTTTATATGTATAGATAGATATTCGATTTTACAGCCTGGCTGTGCCAAATTGGATTGGATTACACCAATAGTCGTTCTTAAATAAAATAATAAATTCGTCTCTCAGATCCTTCCTACATATTATCTTCCAAACTATTTTATTGACCGCCCTGTTTTCCCATAAGTATTTGTTGTCACACGATAGGATAGTGGGGATGTAGGCTATAAAAATAGCTCGTAAATTCCTTCCATCACGACCGAGTGGTCTTCATAAAATAAGTACTGTTTTCTTTTGATGCAATTTTTGGATTGAGGTTTTACGTTTGTCAGAGGTTTGGCCTCTATGTATGTATTGTAGGCCATGATTTTATTTTATTTTTCGGAAAGTAAGCACAAATTAATATGTACGACTATAAATATGTGCGTTACACACGGGCCGATGGTGCGACTCGCTTGTAGTGTGCAATGGTTTATAAAAAACTAGCTGCGCCCCGCGATTTCACCGGCGTAAAAGTTGAATAAAAAAGAATATCGGAATAAAAAGCTTATAATTATGTTAATCCAGGGTCTCAGCTACCTCCATGCAACATTTTATCAAAATTGGTTTAGCCGTTTGAGCGTGAAGAAGTAACAAACATAAACACACCCTCACCACACACACACACTCGCAAACTTTCGCCTTTATTTATTTATATTAGTGTGAGTAATGGTGCTGCCACAGTTTTTGTGTCAATAGTTAAATTATCTGGTTTATCGAAAATCCCGCGGGAAATTTTAAAGTGTGCGTGTAGCGTGTTTGTGTAGGTTACGTAGTTACGTAGAAACTTATTGAAACATATCATAACATCACGCCTGTGTGTACAGACGCCAACACATCAAGTTACTACAGCATAAGGTTCAAAGTATATTGGGAAAATTTTACAGTTTCGGGTAGCTTGATGTGCTGGCCTCTGTACACCCACATTTCACCAGTTTTGTTTAATCCCTAGTAATAGGGGGCGGGTCTTTTGCCATCAACCGGGCACAAATCCAAGCTCCGAGCTGATACTGAGAAATTCTAGATTGAAAATCCCAATAACACTTTGCCCGACTTGGGAATCAAACCCATAGCGAATATGAGCATGAGGCTCAGAAGTAGCACTTGCGACCACTAGAACAACGACGCAGTTTGACGTCGATACTTTTATGCAGTTTTATATACTAGCAGTGGTAGCTCAGTGATATCGGCCGCGACTTACGAGTTGTAGGTCGTAGGTTCAAACCCAAACAGGCGCTTTACTTTGTGTAAATTATTTCATCACCACTGCTCTCAAAACGGTGAAGGAAAACGTCGTCGTGAGGAAACCGGCATGTTCTAGAACCAAAAATTCGAAGAAATGTGACATTTACAACCGCGTGGTGGATTACGGCCCACTCCCTCTCACAGAGAGGAGGCCTGTGTCCCAGCAGTGGGAATATTATAGACTGATTATGCTTATGCTATATACTTAAAAAAAAAATCATAACAAAAAGAAGTACTTACCTACTCTATTATTTAATTTATTTGCACCATACCCTTGTAATTTCGATTTAGATTTGTTAACCGTTCCAATCAAAAGCTTTACAGTATTCAATTTTAACTTTGAAAGCATAAAATAGAATAACCCTTTTATAATGTCAAACTGTCGATCAAAGTACCTAATTAAGAAATATATTTTGGATATTTTCACAATAGATTATAACTTATAAGCCATCGTTATGGGCTTAAAGTAGACTGAATGGGTATGTAAGTACAACAATAATATTGATCTGAATATGGACGTCAAAAGGCTGATATATAGAATATTACTGACTCTAAATTAATTGACAGTGTCATGCTATTATTAAAAACAGAGGTTTACTGCTGCTAGACATTCTACCAACTCGTTTAAACACCTATTTTTGTAGATCATAACTACACCACTGTAGTCATGACACAGACAAATGGCTCTTAATTTGACAAAACGGGCTACTTTCAAGACTATATTTTTGCCCATTATAGTTTAAATCAGCGCAGCGACACACCTGCCGAAAATTGCGCGACTAAAATTCGGCGTCCTTATGTTTTCTATGAAGATTACGATACTTCATTTCAGCCTGATGTGTCATAGATTTTGCAGGCCCATCTTCCCAGATTTTATGTGTACTACACTAACAGATGTTTTATTAGATGTACCATTAAGGGCAGTTGGAGATAAGAACAGTAGTCACTAGTCGTTTCCAATCTATCTACATTAGTCTATGCCACACCGATATTTTTCTAAGGGCGTGATAAGTTTTTATAGTCCCGTTTAAGCTCCAAAGCGGAATATTTATCTCAATTTCGCAGATCTGTTGTCAAAGAATGCCGTCCGCAATTTATCTTAGTTTGTGACCTTTCGGTTCTATACGGGGATTTCATTCTCGAAGGAAAAAATAGACAAATGTGTTGTCGACTTCCCATCTACATCCTAAGGTAGGCAGGTATGTCAGTAAAATACCTCAAATATTAAGGTATATCTCCGAAAATTGTTACAGTTTTTCTGTACAGACGCCAGCCTGCACATCAAGTTACTAGAATCTGTCAAATTTCTTTAATACATTTTCAACATTATAGCTAAAACATAAGGTTCAAAGTTGATTGGAAAAATTTGACAGTTTCGGGTAGCTTGATGTGCTGGCGTCTGTACCTAAGTATAATTTCCACTTCATGGATAAAGTTCAATGCCTTCAGTTTTTTTCCGTTCCGTGATAATGGTCATCGTCCCACATGTATAATATTTCCGTGAAATAATCACGGAATTGATTCCCAGACTTACTCCTTCGTGGTTACTTTGGAAATGAAAAAGTTTTCACCTACTTACATTGAGTGAGTGATGACTGATGACGATGACTGAAAACACTTTATTTATTTTATTTATTTATTTATTGGATCGCCAACAGAGGCTACACAGTTTTAGATTTTCTTACACAAAGCAAATGAATAAGGAACTGTTTAGGTGCAAAACTAAAATTAAATTTAACAACAATAGGCGCACTCCCTATTACATGGGACATATACATAACAGGCGAAACGTGAGTGTACTATTTTTTTTTTAATTATTATTATGTAGGTACACCTTAGCCTAAGCCTTCGGTAAAACAGGCATTATTTTATGTTATGTTTAAGTTGTCTACAGTTTCCAAAGTTAAAAATTTTATGCACTTGCTGCATGCAAGTAAACTTGAGCTCAACAATGTTTTATGGCGATAGAAATAGATAGTGTAGATTCCTTATAATGTTTTAAGATTAAAGAACAGTCAGATTTCTAGATTCCTGACTTGCTTCAACGACTGGACCTATTTATATGATAATTTAATTGTTTTGTTTTGCTCTTTAGAATGCATGATAAAAAGGGGATTCCTGTGTAGATTCAAGATGTGTTTAATGCTTAAATGTTTATTAATTTTGCACGTTTTGGCATTTGTAATAATAACCAATTTGTTTACGGATGCAAGTATAGGTAAATAATTATAATTTTTTGCGTTGAATTAATATCCAACATGCAAACCCGGATGTTTTTATGACAATATAGGTTTTTAGGATTTCTTAGGTATAATAATATTTTAATAGTTTTGATTCAAGACTCATCTAGGCCTAGCCTTTTCCCAACTATGTCGGGTTTAGCTTTCATTCTAATCGGATGCAGCTGAATACCAGTACCTACTTTACATGGAGCGACTGCCTATCTAACCTCCACAACCTAGTTACCTACTAGGTAATACAAAACCCCTTGGTAAGACTGGTTGTTAGACTTTCGGGCTTCTGACGACCGTAACGACTGTCAAAGATTCACGAATGATAGCCGAGACCAATGGCTAAGCGTGATTTTCGAGGCAAGCAGGGGTCTTGGTATGAAAAGATGGTCACCCATCTACGGACCATTTGCGGCAAGCGTAGCTTCAACTGATCGATCGACACTTGAGGCTGTTATTCAGCCACAAGCCTCTCAAGACTTCCCGAATTCAAGACTATTAACAATAATATTTTCCTAAATAACAGAACAGAATCAATACCTCTTTGTATTGATTCTATCAGAAAACCAAGAAACCGAAACATTTTGCTTACATTACAGAAGAAAACTTTCGCTCATTATAAGAGTATCCACAATATTTGTCTATTTCTCTTTCTATTATTATTGCCTATCGCTATTTTTCATGAAGGATGACCAAACTTTTATTGTTTGAACAGCATTGACTGTAATGGGTAGGTGTGGGGGACTGGGTGGGTATAATTATAATAGGGTCGCAACACTTTCGATCATGAAATTGGGATATTTACAATAATAATGTGCAGAACCTACTGCCCATAATATTTTCAGTTCACTCATCTTCTGTACATAGTACAACCGACTTCAAAAAAAACTACAAAGTGATAAATAACTTTAATTTCGGAAGTCGGTGTCGTTGGTTCCGCATTTTCGTTTTTTGACACCGACTTCCGAAATTAAAGTTATTTATCACTTTGTAGTTTTTTTTGAAGTCGGTTGTTTTTTTTTATAAAAAAGTTTTTATTTTTCACTTTTTAGTTGTACTTACTCCACACAAATTCAAATAACACTAGTGCATTGAGGAATTGAAGACACCGACTAGAAGAATCATCAAAATTCGCATAGAAATGCCGATGATGCAGTACATTTATGCATATAACATCGTACATAAGAATAATTATATAATGTATTATATACTAAAACCTTCCTGAAAGTATGTAGATCACATTAGTGAAAGAATTATCAAAATCGGTTCATGAGTTTTTGAGAAAATCGCGGACAAACAAACATACATACATACATACATACATACATACATACATACATACATACATACATACATACGGGTCGAATACAGAACCTCCTTTTTTGAAGTCGGTTAATAAAACCAAGTCGCTTCCGCTGTCTGTAAGCTTAGATCTTTTAAACTACGCAACAGATTTTAATGCAATTTTCAGTAATAGATAGAGTGATTTAAGAGGAAGGTTTAAATGTATAATATATGCATATTATATTAGAGAAAACCCGAGAAATTCCAACATTTGTAATGTGATGTCGTAACAAACATATTTTTGTGCGCTTACATTGCAAACGCTGACTAAACCTTACGAGATAGATCAAATGAATGTACTACGGAACTATATATCATAAAAAGATCGATAAAAATGTCCACGATGGTATATGTTTATCTCCTAAGGATAACCCACAGTAACCATTTTTATCTTTTATATATTACAAAAAAAAATGGGTTATTTACCAAGCTATTTTAAACAACACAGTATTATTCCTTATCGAATTAAATACGTTAGATACGTTTTGCATTTCATGTAGATCAAAATTGCCCTTTACAGCATATCATTAAAATTAATATCTTAGAAGATATCAGAGATTTAAAAAGCGGAGGCAGAGCGGCTGGCGGGGCGGTACGAAGTTCGCCGGGTCAGCTAGTAATTTAATAAAGACATGTTTTGTTATTTTGACGGTATCTTTTTATATTCGCCCATTGTGGGATCTCTCCTATTTTTCACATTGGTTATTACATAATGTTTGATCTTTCGAACTTCCCTTTTTAATATTAAATATTCCAAGTCAAACAGGGCCACAAAAAAGGTATTTACACGACAATGGACGCAGGGACAATAACTGAGGGTATACTTTTTTGTGCCTCCTTTAAATTACCATTCATTATCATCTATTACACGTTGAGGTCTTTATCAAGATCCTCGAAAACTGATCATAGTGATGAGCAATGGGTCCATTACCTGACCTACACCTAGCTGCACTAATTTGAACTTTACGCTCTCCACATTAGAGCTGTAACTACTTGTCTAGTAACAAGAACTTTGGCACCTCAATATTGGCATCGTTAAGCTTAAGGAAAACTCGGGAAGAAAATCTATGAAAATATAAGTTCACGAAAGTGATGATGTGGCATAATTATGCTTGATATTGATAAAAGGTGGGCGGAATATAAATAACTCATCGATATGGAAGGAACAGTTGAAAAGTGCTAGCATGAGGTCTTGGGTTTGATTCCCTGGTCGGGCCAAGGATAATTTCAATATGCACTAGTGCAATAACCCAGAAGCTCGGAGTCTGGATTTGTACCCGGTCGATGGTAGAAGGCCCACTCCCGATTCATTGACTCAAACTTTAACCGTAATAAGTGTTTTTAACACTGTTTTAAAAAATTGTTTTAAAAGAAAAACGCTTCTTAAAGTAAAATATCCAATAATGTTACAGAATCGAAGTGTAACCTTTAATATGTGTAAAATAAATAAGCATTTGTAGGTATAATTGCACGATACCGCAAAAACGCGCGGCGGACACAGACGCGGCGCAGCGGCGATGGCATAATAGCCTCAATCTAGTTGGAATTGTGGCTATTTCGGCAACGCCGCGTTTACCGGTTACACTTATTTGCACTGTTAACATGTTTATATCGGTTACAGATATATTACTGTTACACTTTTAAAAATTTTTTGGGTTAACACATTTATAAGTGTTACATATTTGATTCTGTTATCAATTCAATATGTAACACTTATAATTCTGTAACCTTCATGAAGGTGTTTTTAAGTCCCTGCCCCTATTGTATGGGACATAAACATAAGTGGCGAAATATGGGTATAATATAGGTGCACCTCTGCCTTACCTACCCTTCGGGAAATACAGGCGAAATGATATGGTGTTGTTGTGATGTAACTCTAAAGATGTAAGATCTGGCCACAGTGATGCGAATTCAACGCGGGACGCGACTGTGAGCTTCGATTGGTTTACTTATTAGAAAGTCCCGCAACTATACGCGCCAATATGAACACCTTCATACAAGTTACTTGGTGCGAGCGAATTTCGTCGCGTACTCCGCGCGGGAGACGCCTCCTTTTGACCAGAGCTTTAAGTGAAGACAGCTTACATGCCGTAAAATAACCGGCCAAGTGCGAGTCGGGCTCGCACACTAAGGGTTTTTTACCACCGTACAATATTTAACACTACATATGTAAAAAAATCACGTTTGTTGTATGGGAGCCCCCCTGAATTTATTTTATTTTAATTAAGTATTTATTTTTAAGGTGAATATATAGGTAACTAAATATTCTGTGAATATTTCAAGCGTCTACCTGTTGCCGTTATTAATGACGAGCAAATGACGGCAAAAAAATCACGTTTGTTGTATGGGAGCCCCCTTAAATATTTATTTTATTCTATTTTTAGTATTTGTTGTTATAGCGGCAACAGAAATACATAATCTGTAAAAATTTCAACTGTCTAGCTATTACGGTTCATGAGATTCAGCCTGGTGACAGACAGACAGACGGACCGTGGAGTCTTAGTAATAGGGTCCCGTTTTTACCCTTTGGTGCGGAACCCTAAAAACAAATGATTTAATGTCAGTTAGCAAGGCTTATGGCGGGGCTAAATGCCTAATAAAAGCAAGAAATATATTAATGGGGTACGGTGCTGCCTCTGCAAAAACTAGTCAAACAAACAAACAACGCCATTTATTATCTAGAAACGTTTCAGCATATTATTTATTTACGATCGCCATGCAGTCTCATAAATGAACATAGAAAAAAAAAACACATTTCTGTTGGGTCTCGTGAAAAAAATTTCAAGAACTTCTAGACGACATCTAGATAAACTAAATAAAGAAATGAATACCTAATTCACCTACTGGTGTAACATCTTCCACAAAAGTTTCTTCTCATTTCTTTATTATTTCTTAGTAGAGTGGATCAGTGTTAACGAAAAAGTAAATTAATTTAGCCTTGTGTGAGAACTTCGGGACTCACGAAAGTTGTTCTTTTTGTTACTAAGTAGGATGTAGGTTATTAAATGACGTCAACTACTTGTACACGAATTGATAACCTGTTTCACCTAAAATATAATTCAATAATTCGTTTAAAATTGAGTACTAAGTTTCTTTTATGTCGGTAGCAGTTCCTGTTGAACTCGAATTATGCATACAAAAATGGCGGAAGCTTATATTCGGTCATAGACAAAATATGCGGTAGACAGGAATGCATATAATATCTTTATCTACAGACTGAATAGTATTCATAACAACATGTCCGCATTCTTTTGTTTTTTACTTCAATTCCGTCGTGCAATATCGTTTCATGCAGACCTGAAGTCTCGCGTCAAAGGTAAGCAATCAACTTTATAACGTATGTCATCATAATTAAGTTCCAAAATTGATTATTTTCATCGCATACCTATTTCAATTACACAAAAATCTCCAAATAATGTTTCTGAGAGGACTCAGAGGCATTTTGCAACTCATTGATGTTAATATAGGAGTATCTCCCGGTATATTTACTCCGTAAAAGTAGAATTTAGGCCGAAACTGTCGTTGCTATGGTAAGTGATGAGTTTGCATTATTTCAACTCATTAGGGTCTATTAACTTCATAAATCACGGAAGTATTTGTGTGTGGTTCTCTAAAATGTTAACACGGAAACATTAACAGACTCCCTAAATACTGCCTTTAGAGAGAGTAAATTGCTCAAAAATATTTAAGATAAAATTATTTTTATCTTCTGGCTTAAGGCTACACTTCCCTGTTTTAAAGCTTTGGATTCTTACTATTATTTATTTCTTTGTATGTGAATAATTGGGCCGCGCACTGGGCCCGCGTATTACGGCCCACTCCCTCTCACTGAGAGGGGGCCTGTGTCCCAGCAGTGGGAACATTACAGGCTGATTATGTTATGTTATGTGAATAATTGCAAAATTCGCCAACTCATCAAGAAAGAAGGTATTGTGAGTCAACATATTTGGCCTGGCCAATAAAGGCGTACCTACTAACCAGTTACTGAGAATTTTATACACTTGATCTTCCTAAAATAGGTACAAGAAACCCACGCGCACAAACAGCATAACAGTGTTGATTGTTGTTCTTCTCTTTAGACAAAGATATTAAGACAATAGTTATAAATACTTATTTATACTGGTTCGTGAATGCCCTAAAAGTGTAGCAGCTGTTGGGGTATTTAGATTAATTCCCAATAATTCCAAAATTTCCTATAAACAACAGGGTATGGTGACATATTGAAAGTATAGCCAGACCCTTTTCAAGACTTGGGTAAATGCTTATAGATATTTAATTTATACAGGGTGAAATTTTAATCACCGGTTTCCTCTTAAGGGGTCATTGTACTCATCATTATGAACAACATTTACCATGGGATCAAACATGAAATCGCGAAAAAAAATCATCTGTTCCCTACATTTTGACGAATTATGTAAACATAAATGTAGGGAACAGCTGATTTTTTTTTCACAATTTCGGGTTTGGTCCATATTAAAAGTTGTTCATAATGATGAGTACAATGACCCCTTAAGAGGAAACGGTGATTAAAATTTCACCCTGTTTTGAATAAATCTATTGAAGTCAATCTTAGTGATTGACGTCTCTGAGCTCAAAATACGTGTATCGATTAAGTACCTTTTACATAAATATCTTTATTTAAGGGCTGATTTTTCCAACGTCAGCTAATTTTATCCGAGGAATAATTTTGAATTTTTGACAGTCTTTCATACAAAATCTGTCAGACGTCAATTTTATTCCACGAATAAAAAATATCTGTCGATTGAAAAATCAGCCCTTACTAAACTAATTTTAAAAGTTACTATTGAATTATTCTTTGTAAGAGAAATCACCCCCTCTGGTGGAGTAGTAAGTACCTATGTGGTACGTAATATATATCTACCTACTCAATAATAATATTATCGTCTCCCACTGTAGAATAGTAACCAATTAAATATTGTAGAAGAAAATAGAATTAATATACCTACATGCCTCCTTTTTAGGGTTGTCAGCATCCCTTATAGTTTTGCCATGTCCGTCAGTCTGTCTGTCTATCTGTCCGCGGCTTAGCTCAGAGACATTCCCCTTTGTTCATAACCGTTGCTTAAAATTACGTAGTGATTAGCGACTGTTTAACCATACTTTTTTATGTTTAAACGTCACTTCACTTTAATAATCGTTTATAAATAAAACCCCCTCTTAGTACTAGAAAGCTCACACCAACAACTGGTCGGTTTGCCATGGACAGATTATAAATTATCGAAAATGAATAAGTTATTTGTAAGCAATATGGTAGGTACTGTTCACAATTTATCGACAGTTTACAATCTCGTGAGATAGATTATACTAACAGTGTTCAGAATCATACGGTGACATATATAACGAAGTTAAAAGGAAAACTATCACACATGAATAGGCTTTATAAATTGACGAGTAATAGTCGACCAACTTACATTTGCACTTGGAATAATTATGTAAGAGAACATGTTTTTCAAATACAATGTAATGTTGGTTCTTGGGATAAAGTTACTACGAAACTCTTCATTGTGCGTGGTTCGACACGCACTTGGCTCGTCCTGCAGTTATGGCTGGGTGGAATATAATATCTTCTTCTTTACTTTAATAAAAGTGTAACGCTTTTATGAAAGTAAAGAAAAATATAATTATTATATTGTGTGTGATTTACCAACTATGAATATCCCTGCCATACGAACGGTCGATATACCTACGTATATGACTATGTAGCCAAAATTACCCTTGTCATTGTGTATTTCTCGTAAGCTCGCTAAATCCCACAATTCATTCCGCCTCTAAGTAAGTCCCAAACGGTGCCATTAAATAATGTGCACAGACAGCTTTATATTGAAAACCTTCATAGAATCTGTTCCAAGGATTTCACAAGGAGACACAGGATAGCAATATTTTTCAATATAAGCTAAATTACTTCATTCATTTATCTGAAACTAATAATTAATGAAATTCATCATTCAACGTTCTTCAACGCACTCGATGGAAAAAATAATTAAATCGGAACTTTCTTTGACTTCCCGAATAACTAAGACTACACATAAGTACAATTTTAGGTACCCATGATAAATACAGTTATATAAAATCATGATGATCTCAGAAAAAATTATAAGTAGTTGAAAGATACATCTGCTCTATTGTTTATTAACCCTTAAGTTCTTTTATAGCAATTGCCCAATATAAAGTAAAATACTCTATCAATAAAAAAATGTCTTCACTGTCCTGAGAATTAAACTTCCTATTTTATCCTACAAAGACAAAGAATTAAAATACTTCTCAGCCTTGATAGCTCCATAGTAAGATCAAATTGGCTCCATAACCCAATCAACCAAAATGGCGTGCGATTAGCCATTGTTTTGGTTAACGTTTCCTGCACTACCTACGGAATTATGCATGTTATTTTGATAGGAATTTAATTGTAGACCATCAAATATGGTAAGAAATAAATCTCAAATAGTTTATTGCAATCCATAATGTAAATATAATTTTTCGACAGTTGTTCAACAGTCCCAGAGATTAGTGTGTTCAAACAAAAAACTAAATAAACTTGTCAGCAGATTATAATATTCAGCCTATAATGTTCTCACTACTGGGACACAGACTCTGTCAGAGTATAGATAATAAAAGCATATTTTTCTCTCTTTGATCAGAATTTACCAAGAGTTAAGTCAATTCTGATGCAACATCAATTCATCATAGTGATTTAATTATGAAAACCTCAAAACCATTTAATTGCTCTTGAATAAAATTTAAATAAATACATAATTGTAATTTTTTTTCCATAATTTATGAATTCGAGAGTATAAGTAAATAATTCTGTGAATTATATTCAAAGGTCAATGAACTCTTAAGTACATACAGAACGGTGTATTTTATTACAAACACAGTTCTAGATACAATTGTATTTTTCTTTGAAAATATGCCTTTGTATAATAAATAATAATGAAATTATTTGTACCTACCATGTATACTTTTTCCTCAACAGCTGTGATTACGAATGAAATAAGTATATAAATAATACTAAAACGCCACATTTTGAGGATCTTTCATTAATAGAGATAAGGATAAATTTGTAATTTTACTAATAGGTACTACTAAAGCTAACCTTAAACTAAGTAACCTACACCCACTTACTCCCTATGAAAAGCACCATATTATTTGTAAAATACTAAAACAATGTATAAATCTGTTCAATTCTCGCTTATTCAAAAGCATTGTGCCATAGGCCTAAGCAAAATAAATAAGCATTGCTCGCGCCGCAGATAAGCTGCGGCGCGAGCAATGCTTATTTATTTAAAGGCCGAAACAAACTCAGAGGTCACAGTCTCTTTTAAAGGACAGACAAAATCTTGGTCAGATCATGTGAAGACCATGTAGATTGGTGTCTGAAATGGTCTTCTGAGGAAAGAACCAAACAGATTGAGCGGACCTGTCCACTTCCAGTCAGTGCACGCATTTGTCAAAAATCGTGCAGCTCAACTCAAAACTTGAGGAGCTCAACAATTCGACGAACAATACCAAAGAAAGGACATTGGGGTAGGCCACGTAAATTACTAAAACTGCCAGATCGTGATTAAAACTAACTAAGAAGGAAAACAGAAAAAGATAAATGACCCACATACTCGTAGTTCTCACAATCACAATAAATAAATAAAACTTCAACAGCACGTGGTATTTCCACGTGTTCAGGAAAACCGTTATTTACTACCAGCAGTACATGATTCTAAATCCCCTGGGTTCTGAACCCATGGTAACAGGTTGCGTGTCGATGTCCCTGCCTCCCTATTCACAACCTCTTAATTTATTATATTGCTTTATTTTCCCTCTCAGTTTCAATGTTGCTGGAGTTCCTGATAAATTGTTTTGATAAATGAGAGGAGAATAAATTAATAATTAATCTAACGGATTTTTTTTGCATGTTATTTTTTAAAATATTCTCTCAAAATTTTTATAAAAATTAAAAATATACATGTTAATGTTTTCTTGCTTTAAGACCTTAAACTAGCTAATTCTTGTAAAAAGGATTTTGTTATATTATACCTGTGGACTGTCTCATAAACTCTGCAATGTAATATCGAATTATGTCGATATACACAAGGTATGTATACGATTTCAGAAATACGTCGTCTGCCTTGTCCTTTCTAGTATTTTCCCAACTATATTGGGGCTGGCTTCCAGTCTAACCAAATGCAGCTGAATATCATTATGTTACATAGAGCGACTGCCTATCTGACCTCCACAATCTAGTCACCGAGTAACAGGATAAGTACACCTTGGTAAGTCTGGTTATCAGACTTTCGGGCTTCTGACGACCCGTAACAACTGAGATGAAAGACTACATTCAAAAAACAGCCAGGACCAACTGCTTTACGTGCTTTCCGAGGCGCGGAAAGGTCTCGGTGTATACTGTATTTCTAAAATATATTAATCAGTTGGTTAAATCGCAACGCAGATACCTACTCTTTTGATACAGATCATTTTAGTCTATCGTAGTTCACTGCTGGACATAGGCCACTCCCAGGCTACGCCACAATACCATGTCCTCTGTCTTCCGCATTTAAGGTCGTTGGTACATCTAGCCGGGGGCACACTAAACTTGCCGATACGCAGTCTCCGCTCCAGGACTCGTCTGCTCCACCGGCCATCGGTCCTTCGACAAACATGACCAGGCCATTGCCACTTCAGCTTGCTTACTCTGCAAGCTATATCGTTAACCCCATTTCCTTTCCAGATAATTTCATTTCCGATTTTATCCTTCAAAGAAACTCCGATGCGCATCCTTGAATAAATAACTTCGTCATTCAATTATTTATTTCTTACCGCGTCACTAGTAAATAACCACATTATTACAAGAAACCAAGATAATTGCAACTGCAGCGAAAGCCATTGATGTGACAGCCACTCATTTTACGAGCTCACCGAACGAAGAATCACACAATAAATAAAACAATTATAAGTACTCTGACAAGATAATTGATTCCTAGTTCATTCAATGTTAATGTATCTACAATCAGTTAACTATAACAATGTTGATTAATAAGTTAATGACGAAGTACTTGTGTTACTTAAGAGGAGAGTATAAAAATAGAAACACTGTTTACGATGTGGACACGTGAGCAGAACGACGCTTTTTTATGAAAGTAACGGTAATTTTGTTGATGTCTGCGTGGCTCTTTTTATTAGGTTAGTAGGCAAGTAGGTATATGTCCCGTCACGTAAAAAGAACGCTGGCATTTACCTGCGCACTGAGCGATTTAACGATCAAATTTAGATAGATAGATAGATAGATAAACCGTTTATTCAGTGCAACAAAGGACACAATACAGGCATTTAAAAAAACATCAAAAAAGGTGAGAGAGAAAAAAAAAAAAGAGCAAAGATTAAAAAAATAAATTGACCCATAGACACCTCGCATGACATTTGTAACGGTCGATCACTACTGGGCGGTGTGTGTCCCATAGTTGCACCAAATGGGAGTCCAGCTCAGCATATGCCAGGTACAATACCTGACGCTGGTATTCTGCTGCATCCCGTTAGTGACACACGGATGTCCAGAAGACACATCTAAGTTTCAACAAAATGGTACCTACATAGTGCGGCGCGTATATTATAAAGGTGGTAAGTACCCACATTGATTAATTGACTCGCTTTTCGAATTTGTGGTATGAAGGGAGCGCGACGTTAGTAAAGTAGCTATTATGATTCTACAATATAACAATTACACGTATATATATATATATATGAAACAATAGCCTAGTACTTTGGGACAAGACTGTACGTGACGACAGCTGTAGGATGAATGGTCTGTTTTCATAGGTGTAAATAATATTTTTGGTTGCTTCGTTTTACCCAGTAACGTGAGTGAGCGTCAGATAGATATTTCATAATCATCATCAGCCTACATCAGTCCACTGCTAGGCATAGATCTCGTCCTCCATTGAACTCGATTGTCGGCAACTCCCATCCAGCATCTACCAGCCATCCTGCGAAGATCTTCGCTCCGTACTGGCATTCAGCTGCGTTCGGTTAGACAGGAAGCCGATCTTAATATAGTTAAAAAAAATGCTAGGCAGGCGATGAAAATTATTTTTGGTTGATCTTATAGTGGTGCAACGTATAGGAGGAGAGCAGTGCTGGCCCAGTGGTAATGGCCGCGACTTACGAGTTGTAGGTCGTAGGTTCGAACCCAGACAGGCGCTTTACTTTGTGTAAATTATTTCATCATCACTGCTCTCAAAACGGTGAAGGAAAACATCGTGAGGAAACCGACATGTCCTAGAACCAAAAATTCGAAGACATGACGTCAAACAATCCCTCTCGAAGAGAGGAGGCGTGTGTCCCAGCAGCGAGAACAATATAAGCTCATTATGATACAGGCTCAACTAGACTAATGACCAAGCCTGCTATGTTCAATGACAGGTCATTATGACCACCAAACCGAGGCAACGCTATTACCATTGTGCCAAAAGTTCGTAATCCTAAATTCATAATGGCGATGGCGTGATAGTGGTCACAAGAAATCTCATAATAATAAGTGGTTACGACTTGTCATTTTATTTGTACATACAAGATTAACAAAAAGATACAATACATTTTTCCAATGGAGTGTCAGTGGAACACTATCGGAAAATTATAATGACGCCTTTTAATTAAGGGATTACCAAAATGATTGTCAAAAACTACAATTACTGTGTCAACGATTGGCCTTTCCGATAATTGCTTTAGCAGACTTGGCTCCTACTGTCTACTGACGTCAGTTTCTTCGCCTGTTTAGATTAATCCAGTCTAGTACATGGCAACCAAATTACGTTCAAAGATCAACCAGCTATTAAGTTCACCATAAGGCATAGGATGTTTGTTGAAATATCAAACTTTATACAAATAAAGCTAATTTGCAGACAAAATTTAATGATGAAAATCACCTCTGATATCAATAGAATAGAGTTCAAATTTGTCATTAAAAGATCGCATTTAGTGATAAAACCGCCAATTGTCTCACCCTATGTGATAATTTCTACATTTACATCTGTAATTTGTATGGTACATATATTTTTTTCAGCAACTAGATACTATAATTTGGCCATTTAAAATTGATTCTAAAACAGGCAAATTCAGATAACCCTCCTTTAAAAAACAAAACGAAAATGAAATCACATTTTATAAACATGATAATGTGTCACAAAAATACTACATTCCTTAAAAGAAACGTTATTTCAAAACTTCAACTAATTTTAGAAGGAATGGTTTATTGCAACGTTTTCATTTCATTGCAACTTCCTTTCTAATAATAGATACATTTTCAAACGGAAAATGCAGTCGACTTTAGTTACCGTGACTCGTAGAATAATAAGGGCGCAGCGAACTAGAATGCATTCATAATGGATGAAGTTTTCTTCAAGTATAGTTTTCTATTCACTATTTTATAAGGTGTTTTGGACATTACTGACATCAGTGAAGGAAAAAAAAAGTGGCATTCCGGGAGTGCCGACAGAAGTGAAAACTTGAACAATTACGTGTGTATTTTTTGAATCGTCAGATAAACAAAACACAAACTGAATACTTTGCCATCACTCACTGACATATCGGAAATACATTAAAACCGAGTATATTCCGAGGACAGCCAAAGACATCCGAAGCGGCGTCGGTTACGGTAACAGTGGCGCGAGTTCAATGGTTTTTTCCTATCTAAAAAATGCCCAACGCGCCTAAAGAAGTTTTCACTTCAAAAACTTCGTGAGGACAACTGAATTTATAGTCATTGTAAGTCTGAAATCTCCAACCCGTCTTGAGCAAGCGTGGTGAACAATGCTCGTGCCTTTTCTGTATGAGAAGAAGTCTTTGCCCTGCAGTGGGCAAAGACACAACAACAACAACAACAACAACGACGAAACAACGTTTCTACCTCTAATATTAGTTGAATGTTTACTTGCATTTCAATAAAAATATCATCAACTGTAGGTATTAAAACAAAAATATTTTATATTATAATCCTCTTACAAATAAACGTTGTATAGCGTCTGTATAGTTACACAACGCTTTGTCTTCTTCTTTCGAAAGTCAAATTGCTGATGACTGAAAGAGAGAAATTGGTGTGTGAAATTCGTCTGATATAATACGTTTATTACTAAGGGGGTAAATAGATTGCTTAAATATTTTAAACGAGGCTATCGTACGTAGCCTTAAAATAAATGTATGCATTGACACAGAATTCATAATGATTGTTTACAATATTTGTTTTATAACATTGTATCAATATGTACCCACAAAATATAAATAACACACTGGTAAAATAAATATTATGGAACACAGATTGTTAATAAATAAGTAAGAAAGTCAAATGATGTCTTGTGATATGTTTAAGGCTGATTGTGCTGACGCAGGGCGATAAATTTAATTACCTATGAATAATTTTTCATAATAATTTATAAGTATCAACTTCCTCAAAATTTAAAAACCAAGGAAACAGATGATTAATATTATGTATCTAACGAGGTTAAAGTCATCAAAATAAAACATTGTTTGCCTAATTATTGACTTTTTGCTTCAAAGGCTTTGAATTTTGATTACGATCTTACTGCCTGAGGAGTGATTGCATAACACACTAAAACTGTGTTTTACTTTGACAACATTAATTGCGTTATTTACGTGGTCGAGCAGACGAATTCTTCAAACATATTATGGAGCAATGGATTAGGAATTTCATTTGGGTCAGTGGGTCATCTTAGAGGCGGGAGGGAGCATTTTGAAAATATAGAGCGTTTTGTAAAAAAAGGACAAAATTAGAAAGCTCCTAACTCGGAAACGGTGCATTGTAGAGACATGCTTTTCAGAATGTAAATGGTTTCTATAGTCAAGTTCAACCCGATACAGCAATAAAATTGGAAAATTTCCGAAAAAAATCACTATATTTTTACTAAGTCCTCGCGCCATAGCGCCTCCAACCAAAAATCCTTCGGATGAACCTCAAAAAATTAAATAAATGGAGTGAGATAAAGAATTTCCAGTAGTTTTAAAAACTCTTATGGTCCGTTGGCTTGTTGCCGGTTTTCCATTACACTAATATGATCTTGAATCTACGAAGAATCGTTTTGGACTACTAAACGGACCATCTTGTATGAATGTCTGTTGAACAGCTGGCGTCGTAAACGTTAGCGACGTTTTAAAAAATGCGAGCTTTTATTATTATTTATGGAAAATCCTAGAGCGGAGTTAAACTAGCGCATAAACTTGATGGCATTTCAACGAGCATTTTTCTCCTTTATTCCGAAAATCTTTACTCCTTAGTACTGGAACTTCTGGTTTTTATTAATAGGTAGGTACTCAGAATTCAACGAATACCTTCACTTGGTGAGTATAATAAAAGTACAGTCAACAAAAGAGATAAGTATGCAGGATCGTCGGATATAGTTGAAGTTTAGTAAGAAACCGATAGATGTTTTCGACTGAAATTTAATTTGATAAATGAGCTGTAATGTTTTCTATTATAACGTAACGTATAACTTGATAGATTATTACGACGAGCTTTCTTCTCCTATATTGGAGAAGCGTTACTTTTATATGTTCTGTGCTTAATATCTAAAAAGAAAGAAAAGAAAGAAAAATGGTTTATTTTGCACAAACAAAACGCACATTACAAATAAAATAACATAAAATAAAAATAAAAAAGACAAAATATACACATACAACGTAGTCAAAAGCCTCGTACTCCAGCTTAATAATAATAAAAATGTTCATCTACTGGAAAAAAAATCTACTGGAAATGTAAATCTACTGGAAGTCTTAATAATTCTCGTGAATTCAATAAATACCTTCACTTGGTAAGTCTACAGTAGTATTTATTAGAGAGGGGTGGTCATATTTATGGTTGTGATACAGATATCACAACCATAAATATGACCTTGAATATGAATTCAATGGTCTGCCATCGAATTGAATAACCCTCTCCAGGGGACATCGTAATCGTGAACAAAATACTAACTGCCCCATACAAAACTTCAAGTGTAAAGTGTGAATATATTTAAGGGTGTGGTACAGACTATAAAACTAAACAATTTTATCTATGGGACCAACATCGTAAACGCGAAAAAATTGTCAGCCGTCCCATCATCTGGGTCGAATAAGTATTGAAGTTTTGTATGGGACAGTTGATAATTTTATCGCGATTACGATATTGGTCTCATGGAGAAAGTTGTTCAGTTTGCAGGTCTGTACCACACCCTTAAATATGATCATAACTTTCTGAAACATGCTGTATAATAACATTTTATGGAAAAGTACAAACGTCGCACTTCTGATATCTAGAATTGGGTATAACGGGAGGTTGAAGCTTGTTATTGTAGGTAAGATATTCATTTCTCCCTATTCATAATAGGTAGATAACTAATATAATAAAGATTTTCCATTCATCGTCATGAATAAAACGGACTCGCCCACACATCGTCTGTAACAATAAAATACGAAAATGTATGTGCCTTATTTTTCCTCTGGGTATTTTGTGTCTATTTTTAGATTATATTACTTGAGCTCGTTCCAGATTAATTTTGATAGGTACCTAAATGAGAAGAGTGGCTTTTTATCAAACTTTTCTTTGTATTATTGTTTAACTCTGCCTAACGCAGTCCACTGCTGGACATAGGCCTCTCCCATGCTGCGCCACAACACCTTGTCCTCCGCCTTCCGCATCCAGTCTGCCCCAGCCACCTTTTTGAGGTCGTCGGTCCATCTAGCTGGAGGGCGTCCCACATTACGCTTGTCGATACGCGGTCTCCAGGACTCGTCTGCTCCACCGGCCATCGGTCCTTCGACAAACATAGTCAGCGCACTGCCATTTAACCCCCCTCAAGCGTCCACTGTAAATACCAAGTGTACATACGAGTAAGAAAAAGTGCTCGAAACGTCAACGGTACACCAAGTGTACACATCTATTGGCGTTGTTCTATTGTTTTTGTGAAAACAATGACTTCACTGCGTCCATTCAACTACTCCGTCACGTGGAGTGTGTCGACAGGGACGCGGGCAAACGTGTCAGAGGTTAAGTTGGCTTATTCTGCAAGCTATGTTGGTAGCTCCGGTTTAGAACAATTATTTAACAACTTTGTTTGGTGTCAGTTGTAGCTAAAAAGATTGGCAGGTAGGGTTGGTTGAAAGGTTGTCTTACAAAGATCGCTTTTAGCGATATGACCGCCCATTGTAAAACTTTATTTATATCTGTAATTCGTCTGGTGTATAATTATAATAAAGAGTACCCTGACTTTTCAGGGTACCAACTGAAATTGTCCAATATTCAAATCAAAATCGTCATTCTTTGGCAGTTTTATTAAATACTTAATTAAGGGCTGATTTTTCAATCGACAGATAATTTTTATTCGTGTAATAAATTGACGTCTGAAAGATTTTGTATGGAAGAACTGTCAAAAATTCAAAATTATTCCTCGGATAAAATTATCTAGCGTTGTAAAAACCAGCCCTTAATGGTGTTAATTTGCAAAACAATTATTTTCCCTAAGTGTACCTGCTAAGATTTTCCTGTTATCCCAATAAAGTTATTGTTCTACTGAGACCTGATTGTACAAAATAAATAGTAATAAAATAAATACAAATGTATTTCTACTTATCTTTGTCATTGTCTTGGTCTCAAGAGAACTATTCATTCGTGGTCAAGTCAAATTGGGCAGAAATAATCCTCTTCAAAAGGAAGCCGTAAATATATCGTAGAAATGTTATAAAAAAATTAACTATGGTCCATTTAATACCCTGATGAAACTTTCAAAGTTTCTCATTGAAGGTATGTACTTTGTGAGTTTGTCCATTTAATAAATAAAGGAAGTAAACTATGCAATCTTTATTTGTAATGGACAAACTTCTAATAATAAATAAGCTAACAAACTATTAAAATTAAAATATAATATCCTCATAATCTGCCTAGCCTTCTCCCAACTATGTTGGGGTCGGCTTCCAGTCTAAACGGATGCAGCTGAATACCAGTATTTTACATGGAGCGACTTTTTATCTGACCTCCACAACACAGTTAATGGGTAATATGATACCCCTTGGTAAGACTGGTTGTCAGGCTTTCGGGCTTCTGACGACCCGTAACGACTGTCAAAGATCCACGAATGACAGTCGGGACCTACGGCTTAACGTGCTTTCCGAGGCACGGAGGCGTCTCGGTATGTAAAGATGGTCACCCATCCACAGACCAACCGCGGCAAGCGTAGCTTAGCCTGATCGACCGACCTGAGTGGCTGTTATAATTTAGCCACGGACCCCTCACAAAAAAATCCTAACCTAACTAAAACTATAACAAACTAAAAGGTGCGTAACGTATATATACATATTATAAAATTCAAGCCACTTTATGTGTCAGTCTGTGTGACCGCGTTGTTTCTCTAAACTACGCAACGGATTTCGATGCGGTCTTCACTATCATTTAGATAATTTATTGCGGAAGGTTTATGTGGAAAAAAACGAAGATTAAGATCAAGAACGAATGATTAATACCAAACTTACATAATAATATTATTATAATAAAGAAATGTTGATGTTTCGTTAAGTCGTCAAAACCATGCTTAGCAGGAGCGGGGCACTTACCTACTTATTATAAAATGATGGTGTAACAATAAAGAGTTTTTCGGTATAATAATAGACCTAATGGCTTTACCAGTTTTGACAAAAATTTACATCCAATTTAAGATAGACTAAGCTTAAACCTCATCGCCCGTCGGGAAACAGATAATCTAGAAAAGTGGCGGTGATGGGAAGACCTCGCGGCCGGTCACCTAACCGCTGGTCAGACCAAGTAACCGCCCTCACTGGACTCTCTGTCACGACTGCCCTGAAAGAAGCTGAGAACCGACAGAAGTGGAAAAAGAAGCCACAAAGGCCTTTCAAGGGCACGACCTTCAACAAAGGCCTTTCAAGGGCACGACCTTCAATGCAGTACGCGACCAAGAAGAAGAAGCTTGAAACTATCTAACCGTCCGATAGAGGAATAGACTTCGTCGTTTTATGACATTGCATGCAAGTGACTTTCAACCTTAGTTTGATAAAGCTATTTAGACGACTATACCTAATAGACTGCTTGTGCTGCCCACCTCTTGAGCGAAGGTTCAATTGCTACACTTCTCACGATCCTCTCATCACCATCATCATTTCAGCCAAAAGACGTCCACTGTTGGACATAGGTCTCCCCCAAGCTACGCCACTTCGATCGGTTCTGTGCTTCACGCATCTAGCGGATTCCTGTGGTCTTCACTAGGTCATCGGTCTACCTTGTGGGAGGCCTTCCAACGTTACGTCTCTAAAGTCGTACCGTTAGACGTTGCGATGTAGTGGCGACCGGAGGTATGTGGTCTTCACTCCAGAACCTGCCAACTCTATTGGCCACGATCCCCTACTTTAACAAAATATTTAAGAGAAACATATTAAAGCAGAAAATTTAAACAAACAGATACTCATACAGTCATAATATTAATCTGTTTAACATCCGACGCAAGAAATAAATTTTAGTTATAACGCCATTTAGGACATAATATTATGTAGATTGATATGATTGATTGATTTAGAACTGATTACTAAAATGGTCCTAATCACAAACGCCTACTACATTGTGTTGCAATCAAAGACATTTAAATATACGTTGCAAAAATCCACAAATGAAAAAATACGGCAATTGAATTTCGGACCACGCACATCCATAGTTGGTATGAACATTTACGCAAGCACAGAATTGATTTTATCGACCGTAAAAATAAATTATATATATCTAGAAAAATCTATGAATAACAAAGTTATTTCTGAGATTGTAACCGAAAAAATCGCATATATCACAAACTATTAACTTATGGGGATTACAAGACCTAAACGCAAACAAAAAACGCAAGTTTTAGAAGCAAATAATAGTATGTGATCGACTACAGCAAACAAAATCAGAAAAATATATGATATTCTTCAGGATATATGCTAGGTAGATAGTGTGTTGAACACATAATAAAACTAATTTGATACGATTGAAAAAAAATATTGAAGATACCTCTAAAAACTTTATTTTTACAATAAAAACCATACTAATATACATACAATCATTCTGATTTTTTGTCAGATTATTCTACAAGCAACATACGAAAGCACTAGTGTTTTAATTTTCTAGTCCAAACAATAGATTTTTTTGTAAATAGATAATGGCTTCATATTTTGCAATAAATTACCAGCGTTGTGTCATCGCGCTTCTCTTTCTTCTATGCAGTCCGACTGTGACCGCGCTTTAGGTCATGTAGTCCCCTTAAATAAAAAAAGTCACTTTGAAACATTATCTTTTTAATCATTTGATCCAACGATACCAGACACGCTCATGTGCATTGTTTTTTTTTTTTCCTCTGGTTACATGTATATGGAGCGCCCTTATTATTTTGTTCGTAATTTGACTACCCCATCGTTAGTGGTATATCGAATACACCTTTCCAGTTTTCAACGTTATAGTGCCAATAGTCTTCGAGTAAAATTGCTGTGTGTCATTCGGAAGGATAAACTGACAGACAGACGGACATGATGATAAAAGTTCCGTTTTTGCCACTTCACTACGGAATCTCTCAAACTGCTTCAATCTAATGCCGATCTAATAAACCTCTATGTGATTGATACGCCGAAAGGACGCGAAGTAATACGAGATAGTTCGTGTGTTCGTGTTAACTACGACTTAGGCTCAGGCTACATTAAGCAGCGATTTGCGATGCGATTGGGGTGGTGAAATCAAATAAACACGATGTGGCTAAATTATATGTGGCAGTCCGCCAAGAAATATAATAAATTTGCTTCACGTTCGCTGATGAATTGTTACCAATCGCACTAAAACAAAGATTGCTAGCGATATAAAACAAACAAAAACAAAAGAAAAAATAAACAAAAGCATTAAAAAAAAATTCAACCGAATTGATAACCTCCTCCTGTTTTTGAAGTCCGTTAAAAACACAAAGAGATAAATGACATATTAGGATTGTGTGAGGAATGATAATGAAAGAGAAGGGAGTGAACGATAACGTGACGGTTGAATGGGGAGAATGGAAGGAAAAAATGTGTTGTGCCGACTCCAAATAATTTGGGACTAGGGCAGGAATCTCCCTGCCCTTGTCCATCAAACATCATCATCTAATGATGTTTCAATCGCCTGTACATCGCAGGTCGTATCATGCTGCAATGTTACCTAAGTACATATTAGTTACATGTTACTTAAATAACAGCAGAATTGTTCTCACACGCTCAGCGAAGTCGTGATTTTATATGAAGAAGTTACAGAAAGATATCATTTATCTGAATAACATAACATCACAACGTTTGTTTTCCTCGTAGGGCTAGCTAGGCAGGCTAGAGATGAGGAATTATTCTTCGTTCGTCCTGAAATTTTGCCCCACTTTCCCCACATTTCGGCAGTTCTGTTTAAGTCCCATGTAATAGGGGGCGATGTATTTGCACGCCGATAACGACTAGACATAGCGTTCTTTAATAATTACAACATCTGTATCTAACCTACCTAAGTTCAACAAATAAAAAAATATTTGTATTTTTATTTGAAGCTATTGCTATCCGCCGGGCACAAATACAGACTCCTGGCTGCCACTGAGAATTTTGTAATGGAAAAACCCAATAATAGGTCCTGGGTTTGACTCTGAGGCCGGGCAAAGGCCTGGTAGTGTGTACCAGCAGTAGTGTTTGCAACCTTTAGACCAACGAGGTAGTCTTATTTGAGATGGCAGTGGTTTAAATGGTTAATGTAAATAAAGTCGTTTATGTTTTGTGGAACCTCGCTTGAAAGTTTTTAAATACCGCTCCATTTTGTAGAACCAACAAAGAAAGTCCATCAATATTTTAAACTTCTGAGACGTATTTCAAAGAAAAGATACTATATAAGTTTCAGCGTAGGCGTGTGAGATAATAAATCCAACAACTATTAATTAGTAAAATTATACAGAATTATCTGGAATTAAAGAAAATTGCGCTTAGGAGTTTAAACTTTTGACGAATTCAAACTTAATTTTTTTCAAGATTTTTAAACTCATATTCGAATAAATTTCTGGTTTATTGCAATAATATAACAAAATCATTACTTTGGTATATTATCAGTGTAGATTATAGCACTCAATCAGAGTCTCGATTGTTTCCTGTACAATTATTTCTTTATTGTTCTAAAGTTTTTTACTTTGTTTTGTAATCACAATAGTTTAGTGACGGCGTCTAATAGTTTCCACAGAATATTGTAACCAAGGTCATTTGCAACAAAAATAAAATATGTTAAGTTGCAAAAAATATAAAAGGGACAATTCCCGTATTTTTAAAAACGTTCACATTCTAGTTTCAGACTCGAAATCTGTCTAAAATTGATTTAACTTCCCTGCATATCTGTCAACCTGTCGCTGAGATGAGACTGCGATTTGATTTTGTACGTTTTTACACACGGGAATTGGTCTTCAGTGTTTCTAAGAACTAAAAACAGTAAAAATATAAATATCATTAAACTGTTTCTAGATTGCTGCAATTTTCTCAACACGTGTAGCACGAATTGGAAAAACGTGGCATTTTGAATCACAACAGGAAAATTCAGATTGTTTAGTACCTATTTCTCTTAACCTAATGTACTTATTTGCATGTCGGTAGATAGAGTATTTAGGTACTTCTAAAGTTGTATAATTAACTGAATGCTATATAAAAAAGTTGTCACAATTTATCAAAAGTTTGGATTACTAGCAAATTCAGCCATAAAATGAAAACTTAGACAACAGGAATAGAGTCAGTTTTTCATAACCTTTTTACACTTTGTATTTTGATTATTTATTAGTGGGTATGCGGTGTGTATGTTTGTGTTTTCATAGCTTTTGCGCGCAGAAAACGGACAAAGGGCAACGGGTTTTCTTCCGCTTGCTTGAAATATACCAACTAAATGTTTGTGTAACCAGATGAGCAGTCATCATCGGTATAATCAGTTACCACGCATAAAGCTAGTTATAATGACCGGTAGTTCAAGTTTTATTGGCACTAGATAAGTATGATTTAGAGCCGTATGCATAGTATACAAAAAGGACTAATAAAAGCCCATGGATGTAGATTATATATTTTTCGATGATATTATGACGGCCCTTGGGAGTAATAGTTTCTATATTCGGTCGAGTTTTGAGGCAATAGGAGCGATAAAGGCTCGAACAAAAGGTCATAGGTGGAGAACAATTTATTTTCAAGCATGTATTTTCATGTAAATTATGTCACCATAAAAATTCATGCTTGGAAATTATTTTTGAATTAAATTAGAAAAACGATTTTTTGGAATCTATCAATGTATAAGACAGTAATAATGCCTAAGTCATTATTATGGATAGGTATGTATAGATTATTATTTTTTGTCAAAAACTAACGGGATGTAGTGGGAAAAAGTTAGGATAGGATACTTACAACAAATTGTGTTGGAAGTTGCAACATTTTAATCACAGACTACTTAGAGATACTACGTATCAGACGACCCACTCCCATAGAGAAAAAATGGTTAGTAGCGGATTGTCAAAAGTTGGAAGTTTAGAACATGACAGTTAATTTTTTTTTTATTTAGGTGTTGAGTTTTTGGCAAAGGCTCACATAGACAGCCTCAATTACCCCGTTGCCGTTGGTACTGTATTCGGATCTCAATTTTTTTTTTGCTCTTAGCAGCAAAAAACCGATGAGGTCATCTATAGAACTACTGAGAAATATGTAAATTAAACACAACAAATACTTTTCTTAAGAATTTTATTTTTTAATTTAGTTTTATATTTATTTACGGCAGATAGGCAGTCGCTCCATGTAAAATACTGGTATTCAGCTGCATCCGGTTAGACTGGAAGCCGACCCCAACATAGTTGGGAAAAGGCTAGGCAGATGATGATGATGATGATTTATTTACGGCCGAAAACAAGGTTGGATAAGAACCAACTTTGAGCTGATACTTCTCACTGATGAACCTTTTTTCAAAGTTTTTCTGGCATACACATAGTTTTTGAAGTTCTTGCGCGCTTAAGCTACCCAAATAATCACTGTTAATGCTCAGAAGCCACTTTTTGAGTCTTATCTCACTACACGGAAACGGATGCATTTTAACGTCCTTTCGTTTAGCACCACAATGTTCGATACAACACTTGTTGCAATCTTGCACTACTGATACAAAATATTACAGTTTAAAATCGCTGAGAGGCTAAATACGGAAATTAATCAACGCAGACTTCACTCGATCAACAACAAAACTTAGTCAACAACCGCCATATTTTGACAGTGATATTTGTAAATTGTCTATAGTTTTGGCACCGGGTGTAAGAGGGGTGAAGAATAATAAAAGGGGGCGAGGAGACCTGTCATGTTTATTTCTTCCAACCATAGAGAAATAGGGTTGAAATTTTTTGTTTTAAGTTTGCGTGCCGTGATTTTAATTAATATTTAAACATTTTAACATTGTACGAGTACTCCTGTCATTTTGACTGATCATCTGTCAGTTGTATTGTGACACTCCCTTTACTACGACCAACTGTAATAAAAGGCCAGAATGTAAAAAAATTGGCTCAATTATTTCAATTATTATTTAAGTTTTAAGAAGATCAGTTATATATTTCCCGTTTCAAAACTAACACTAAACTTCAGCTGCCTTCAACTTTAAGAAATACTATCGAGGTAAAATACACATAACAACTACAAGATTTACAATACAAAGCCTACAAGACTATATTTCAATGTATTTTATGTTAAAACCACCTGTTACTAAACTTGTCTACTGATTAAAAAATAATTACCAAAGTAAAGACAATATACTATTTGCTAAATATTTCTAGCACACATCGTTACGTATTTTTGTGGAAAGATACGGTGTATTCATTAATTACCTACTTATGGCAGTCATTGAGAGAAAAGAATTTAAGTAATGATGACGTGCTAGTAAATAATATGGCATAACCATTAGGAATCCTCAATTGTATTGCGTAATTTCACTGTTTGAGAAAAAGCCTTTGTGAACCTATAGTGGGAGTCATAAACCAGTAGTTTCGTAAGGTAAATACCTCGTGTCGGAAATAAACCAACATTGATTAAACCCTATAGTTTAATTACTAAGATTTTTCCGAATTCTTTACTTCAATAATAGCCAATTTAATTGAATTATAGTGTAAATTAGACTGTTTCCTTTGAGTTTCTGCATTAAACGTTCTCAGTTAAAACACGTCATCTCGTTTGAGGCGCCTTGGGCGTTAAATCTTTAAGGGTTTCAGACTCGGTGATCTACAAAGCACAGAGAGAAATGTAACAATGAACGGATGCAGTTCGGTCTTCACAGCTATGGTTAAAATTCAAGATCAAAATGGTCTTAGTTAGGCAGTCTGAGACTGACTTCAATGAAACCCTAGGCAATAATAATATATGTCAATATTGTCTCTGTCATAATAATTATTATAATGAGCAATACCACCTCCTAACTGCAGGGCAAAAGCCTCTTCTTCAAAGCGGAACGAGTTTTGAAAATTCCGCTTGTTAACAGCGTATTTGACATTCCAGACTATTGCTGGGACATATAATGCTGTTTTTCTGCCTAACCCTTTCGGAGAATACAGGCGTGATGTTTTGTTATTTTATGTGTATTTTCATGATTTTCTTCCCCATAAATAAATTTGTGATTGATTTCTTATTAAAAAAAAAGTCAAAGAAGATTTTTACCTCAATGGTCGAATTAAAAGGCTGTTTTATTAATTACTTAGCTTTAGCAACAAGTAAATTAAAGTCATATTCTCTGGTTTGAATTCATAATCTGAGTGGACGGCGACGGACAGGATATTTTTATATCACTCTTGTTTTCATTTCAGAGGTTTTAATAATTTTAGGGCAAATTTTTCCAACGCCAGATAATTTTATCCGAGGAATAATTTTGAATTTTAACAGTTCTTCTATACAAAATAAATGTCAGACATAAATTTTATTCCACGAATAAAAATTATCTGTCGATTGAAAAACCTGCCCTTAATAAAATTATATTGTTCCCTTGTTATTCATTATGTAAGCCCTTGATGTAAAGATTGATCCTTACCTTATTTAAGTCCCCATTTTCTTAGGTAGGTACTCCAGTTTTTTTTTCACAAAATAGGTACTTACCTATTTATTTGTATCACAAAATTCAACACATAATTTAATAACAAACTTTGTTTCATTAAAAACACTCGATTATTTACATCACAACTCACAAATACAGAATTGATAATTATTTATGACAATAAAAACACAAATTATTGTTTATATGAACCGGTTTCTGTCCACACTTCTGTTACCTCGGAACTATAAAACTGTACTGAATGGCCTACAGTGTCTTTTACAACTCTGATTGACGTTTAAAAATTGCATTGCACAATAATACAAGTTTTTAAAAATTTCCTTTTATCTGTAAACATTTAACCGGTTTGAGTTCAAAACTATGCAATTAGTATACCGTTTTGTGTATCATCAATTCAGCCGAAAGACGTCCACTGCTGAACATGGGCCTCCCCTAAGGACCTCCACTTCGACCGGTTTAGTGCTTCTCGCATCCAACGGGTTCCTGCGACCTTCAGAGGTCGTCGGTCCACCTCGTGGGAGGCCTTTCAACGTTACGTCTCCCGGTACGCGGTCACCACTCCAGAACCTTTCGGCCTCATCGGCCATCTGTTGTCTGCAAGCAATGTGCCCTGTCCACAGTTTAGTATATCACTAAAATCAAACTAAAAAGAACTCCGTCTATGTATTTCATTCTTCATTTATGTCTTGTTAGGTTAGGTATCCATCTTTTAAGTAAAGTGTGTCTCAGTAAAATATTGAAACCCATCTTTTAGATAAAATTTTTCTCAGTAAAATATTGAAACCCATTTTGTCTTTCTGTTGGTGTTATAAGTAAGAGTTGGGTAGAGGAGCACTCTTCTCGATACTTAAGTTCAGGCTGCGATCAACAATCTAGTTACTTAGGTATAAGTTTTAAAAGTTGGAGTTACTTTGCGAGTTTAGGCTAAAACTTTAAATTCAGCTGTGTATCTACGAATCCCTTAAAATATCTATGTAACAACGGCTTATATTGTAACCAGTCTACTTTTACGGTATCAAAGGTATTTTTGGAGAGCTGCCGTGGCCCAGTGGTAACGGACCCGACTTACGAGTTGTAGGTCATGGGTTCGGACCCAGACAGGCGCTTTACTTTGTTTAATTTATTTCATCACCATTGCTATCAAAACCGGTGAAGGAAAACATCGTGAGGAACCAAAAATTCGAAGACATGTGGTATCTACCAACCCAGACTGGGCCCGCGTGGTGGATTGCGGCCCATTCCCTCTCACAGAGAGGAGGCCTGCGTCCCAGCAGTGGGAACAGTATAGGCTGATTGTGCGTGAAAGGTATCGCTGCTGCGACAGCCTCGTTGCTCTAGTTGTTAAAAGGTCCTGGGTTCAATTCCCGGGTTGGACAAAGTGTTATTTGGTTTATCCATCAGGAATTTCTCAGTAGCGGTTGGGGTCTGGATTTGTGACCGGTTGATGGTAATAGGCTCGCCACCTATTACATGGTACTTAAACATAACTGGCGAAATGTGGGTGTACTATAGGTACACCTCTGCCTAACCCTTTGGGAAATACAGGCATGATGTTATATTATATTAGACTCAAATCACACCGAAATGGCAGCGAAGCGGAGAGCAGTTTCAGTGTCGTATAATTTTAAACTTTATCTTCATTACTATAACACATAGTATCGCTTGAGAAACTTGAAAGGGTTGCGCGGCCGCCCGCGTCGCTGCAAGCACTCCGACGACTGAAGTTTCTCAAGCGATACTATGTATTATAGTAATGAAGATAAAGTTTAAAATGTTATGACACTGAAACTGCTCGTCGCTTTGCTGCCTGCATCTCGGTGTGATTTGAGCCAAGGTACCGTTACGTCAAATTGAAAAAGACTAACAAGAGAGATTTTTAGTCTTGTTAGTGTAGCAGCTGACTTTTTCGTTCCAACGCTGTTTGTTCTTGGGAAGTTCATAAGGTCATTGGGTTATTTTGGTATCTTGGTATGACCCGAGTATGAGGTCATTGTCCAAAGTAAATTAAATTATGACGTCACAATCCAGTGTTTATTAAAAAATATTAGTGACTAATATTGTCAATGAACATTACATGAATATATTATATTATGTGTACAAAGACCAAAATTGAATGGATTACTGAGGTGGGAATCAACCTGCTACATACATTATAAGATAGCAAGCATTCCCAAATCACATTCACGTATAAAATTGGTAACCTTGAAAATAATTACTTTTACGTAAATAATTCTTTTAGTGCTTTGTACTTTTGGCTTTGTAATAAACAATGGATAAAGTAATTTTCACAATCAAAAACAGCAATGCTTGTAGATAACAAAACGCAAAATAATTGGGAGAAAGTTAAATTGTTTTGTGAGAATTGGCAAGGGAATATAGAAAAGTTCCAAAAATAAATATGCTAAGTACACCAAACTTGTGTAATCTTGTAGAAACGGAAATTAAGACCTAACGAATTTTGTTTTGTATAACGAAGTTTTCAGATTATGTTGAACCCAATTCAGCTGGTTATAAGTAGTTAGGTACTATTTCTATTATAAAAAAGCATATCCTCTTACTTGTGGATTTTTTAAGCTATTGCATAGCTTTTATCTTGGGCTTTGAGCGCGGCGACCGAATGAAGAAATTCCGTAACGAAAATAAACCTAAGCATCGTCTAACGTCGTATCAGTTCGGCAGACTTCGGCACGGTGTTTGCGTGCGTTGCTATGCAATAGCTTTACCGCGGCAGTCCCCGAGTGCCACACGTATTTTTTTTTTATTTTTTTTTTCTATTGTATGTGAGTTATAAGTGTACAAAGTCTGACAACCAGTCTTACCAAGGGGTATCGTATATTATACGATACGATTCGAACCCAGTAAAAGGGTTATTAACCCTTTTACTGGGTTGTAGAACTTGTAGAGGTCAGATACTCTGGTCGCTTCATGCTAAATACTGGTATTCAGCTGCGTTCGGTTAACACAGTTTAATCCGTTTTCAAAATTCAGTAAACAGAGGCATGTTTTGATAAACAAGTTCTGGTTATGTCAATGAATAAGCAAATAAGTTCAATTTTACATCCAGCCGAGCCAATCATGAAATATGGATGTGACAGTGTTTCTTTCCCTGATCCATGTCGTTAGCATTCTAATACTGAAACGACTATAAACGTCCTGAATGCAGTGAACATTTCCATTCTTACAGGACATGCATTTCATGCAAATTTTGAACGCTAAGCTGTATTGCATACTAGATGTAAACCCTACCCCTACCCTACCCTAGTGGTAAGACCTTGAGTAATGGAAACTGAGACAACCGTCAGGGTCGCTACTGCTCATATTAAATTGTATTCCTTGGCACAAACGAGAAAGATAAATATGAAATCTTAGAGAGACAGAAAAGTGAGAAAACAAGGTTTGGAATCATCATAATCAGCCAATAATGTTCCCACTGCTGGGACAAAGGCCTCCTATCTGTGAAAAGGGAATGGGCCGTAATCCACCACGCGGACCCAGTGCAGGTTGGCAGATGTCACATGTCTTCGAATTTTTGGTTCTAGGACATGCCGGTTTCTTCACGATGTTTTCTTCACTGTTTTGAGAGCAGTGGTGATCATATAATTAACACAAAGTAAAGCGTTTGCCTGGGTTCGAACTCACGACCTACAACTCGTAAGCCCAGTAGGGCCACCACTGCTCTGCAGGTTTGGAATGGTAGTATAATAATATTATTATAATTATTTATGATAAAACAGTCGATTTCGAAATTCTTATTCTTTAAAGCTACAAAACTTTACTCAAAACCGTAGCGTTCGTGAATGTAAATGTTTTAAACTTGTTAATTCTTAATGCTTCCCATGTTCTCTTAAATTTTGTAAAAACAAGTTTAGGGAAAGAATTCCATATTACAAATATAGGGTACAGGGAGAGTACTACATAAAATATACACGCCAGGAAAAATTGGGAAATAAAAAAGATCGACTGCACTACGTTCAGTGAGTGGAGCTCCTAAAGGTGCATCTAGACAGTGCGAGACATGTACAGACGCCAGCACGTCAAGCTACTACAATCTGTATTTTTTTAAAAATAGATTTTAACTTTATCGCTAACGCATAAGGTTCAAAGTTGATTGGGAAAATTTTACAATTTCGTCTGTACTTTAAATAGTAAGCAAGGCATGTAAAGGATGACTCAGGCTGATGCATCTGGCATACAAAAATGCATATGCAGCTCGCAACTGGCCGCACCCTTACGAATGTTTTTTTCTTTTTTAATTATTATTACAAGCTTTTGTAGTCCAACTGAAGGGCAATTTTGCAGTGGAATCTGCCCCACTAAATCGAAGTAGTGGGGCAGATTCCACTGTTTTAAAATCTTGTTGGATTCTGCCCCACTAGGGTTGGCATCTTAGAATAAACGTACAAACATATATTGTGGTCTCGTATATATTGTATTTTCTACCCGGCTTGGTCCGACTCATCTTAAGTCTTTGAGTAAACACTATACAACTGAAGACTGCAATGCTTCCAATCCTTGGCATTGCAGGAAATTTGCTTTTCAACGCAGGTTTTTCTTCGTATTTCTAGATAAATATTGACTTTATAGTAGGTACTATTTTCCTGTTTATCAATGGGAGAAACAGTAGTAGGTGTGTAACTTATCTGCCATAAAAAATACTTTGTTAAAGAGTTTGGATAATCATCATTCATCTGCAGCCTTCTCCTGCCCTTATCCCAATTTAATTGGAGTCGGCGCTACATGTCTTTTTCTTCAATACTTCTCTATTAGTCGTCATCTCGGTACTCACCCCCAGACTTACCATATCATTATTCACGAGTCCGCGTATCACTGGTCAGTTTCCCTCAGTCGTCAGCACAGCCCATCCACCGTTTCTTTGGTCTTCCCATATTCTTAACGCCGCAAAACTTTCCTATGACATTTTCCTCATTCATCCGTATCACATGCCCAAATGCCCACACCATGACAACCTATTTCCACACAACTTTTCGGTTACCGGTGCTACTTTCAGACTTCCTCTTATGTACTCATTTCTCATTCTATCCATTCGTGTAAGACCACACATCTAAACAAAAATAATAATTTAATATACTCTTTGTTCGATCACGTAAGATTATTATATTATTTTAGAATCTCTTTCAAACGAGCTATCAGCTATCAACCATTACTGTAGTATGTATCTGTTTTACTTACTTGGACTTAAAATATTTTTTACGTTTCTCGAGCGAGAAAATCATTGATAGCTACTCGCTTCCCCGTCAAAGGTGGGGCAGGTGCCTAATATGTATCGTGTTATATTTAATGATATATTTGCCTAAACGAATTCAATTTTCGTGTTCATTTTTGACGCTCAATTAAGTGCCTTTTATGTGTCTATTTGAATTTAACTATTTGACTTTGATTTAAAACATCTCACACGTTTGTAAACGCTACCGAGATGTATAATCTTTTTGTACGTCTAGCTCATTCTGGTCAGTCAGTTCTGCTACCATCCTCGCTTATGAGCTTATTACCTATACAGGTATATTTAAATTAACAAGAACTGTTAGTATAGATTCCAGAAATAGTCATGAGGAAATAAGGAAGAATTACGAGCAAGCAAGCGAGCGAGTATTCTATTCTATTATGTTCTACCTACACAAAAATTTTTAACAGCTGGCTATAATTGTCTACTTCGTCGTTCAATCGATGGTCGAGAACGGGAGCGCATGGGACGGAGTTGCCTCCTTTTGCGAGGATGTCATGTCTGCAAAGGAGGCAGCTGAGCGGGAGAGAGAAGCCGCATCCTCTCTCCCCTCCCGCAGGAGACGCACCGCGCGCCCGAGAAGGGCGCAAAACGATCTGCGACCTCCATGAGAGGTGGCCTGCGGGCGGCGGACTAGGGGCGTCCGTCGTCCGACCAGACAGGCCCGAGTTGGCGTTGCAGTGTTCCACGCGCGCCACTCGAGAGTGGGTGCGGTCATTATAGGAATGGGCGCACGGGGAGGTGGGAACCGCTGAGGAACAGCGGGTCGAGGTCTGTCGGGGGAGCGGTGAATGCTTATGCGAATCCCGCATCCCCGGCCATAGGTAGAGGTGGATCACCGCGGTGGTTTTAGCCGGTAAGAGTCCGGCATGCCCCTCTGTCCCCCCCACGACGGAGGAAGTCCATGAGGATTTCCACCGCGCAACAAAAAAAAAAAAAAAAAAAGAGTTAACAACACATGGGTGCACGAGTTTCTGGACAGAAGTTTCGTGTTTCATGAACTTGAGAAGCGACCTCTCTCGTTGATTGTATGTTATTCATTAAAATTGAAGGTAGACCGTGTGTATTTGTGTGGTCGCTGCCCGCAAGATGGCGCTGATCGCTGCCGTAAAATAGTTCACTTTGACCTTATAATTCACAGAACTTCTGTGAGATCTGAAATTAAAAAGAATACAATGTAGCTAGTAATTTTGGAGTCACACAAATATAACAAAAGCGTATACAGACAGTTCAAGAGGTAGGTTCCTACTGATAGCTAAACTCCTGTTAAATTTTTGTTTCTCTATAGGCTTTAAAAAAAGTATTTTTTTTGGGATTGGACAAATAATTTCGAACACCAGATTACTTTATCAAGTTTATTTTCAACTTTAGGCATAGGGTGTAAATAAAAATCAATTTAAAAAATACTACAGCTCATATAATCGAAGTTACACTTTCATTTCATCAACAATGATCACAAAAGTTTCATTTCTTTTGTTTACGCACCGCATAGAACATTCCGTTGGCATACAACATAAATTTTCTTTATACAATTGAACGTATTATTTAAAAATAATTTTACTGGAACCATATTTATTATTTTTTACTTTATTTACATTAAAATTCGCAAATACAACTGGTATTTACATTATTATTTTATACATAATGTCTTACTGATTTTTCGCTTATTATTTACAAATTCTACGTTTCTTAAACAACATTTTGGTCAATTCTTATTTATAAATAAATAGTTTTTATACTTTGAATTTAGCTAAAATTGGGACTCACTCGCAAAAGTGTTCGATAGGTATAATTATACTTTTAAATATCATTGAAAGGTATAAATTATATTCTAGTCGGTAGGAATAGATGAGTTCAATTGATAAAATATAAATAGTATGAGTACAAACACTTTTGTGAACAACTGTCCTAGACAAAACAGACTATAAAGCAATTAATCTTAGTGACTAGACTCTTTAAAATTCTTCATAATGGGGACAATTCATTAGGCTACTGTTAGGTAAATACCGATAATGTTAATACCTAGTTTTACTAAAATGCCACTTTTTATTATTAAATTGTGCGTTTTGGATTTCCAAATTGTCTACCGATAAATAAAATGGAGAAAAGATAGAAAAAGATGAATAAAATAATTGTAATTTATTTTTATTTTATTGAATAAAGGTTTGGAAGGCTGACCTTAAAATAAGATTTCAAAGCAAAAGACCTAAAGTGGCAGTTATTAGATAAACTGTAGGTAATTATGTCGTGTAAAAATGTCGAGGTAGTTACAAACACTAGGGAATATAGAAAGTATTTTTTTAAAACACTGTTATGAAAAATTTTAGGAAAAGTTTTAATAAGATGGGTAAGATATTATTTAATAATAAATATAATGCAGGAAATATTTTTTAATTTCTACACTAAATCTGTCGTATATCTAAATATACTAGTTGGTGTTTTTTTGTATAATATTACGAACGATTAATTTATAGGATTATTTATTTACCCTACCTAAATAAACCTATTGTAAAATAAATGAAAATACGGAAGGATGAATAAATGTAATTCACTCAGGGAAAGAAAAAGTAATAATAGTGCATTTAATGAACTATTTGTTTTATTTTACACTTAAATAAATCAGATTAAAGCATTTACTTTATATTTTATATAGCTAGCAAAGAAAAAAATAATGTGCTGAAAACTTGAAAACTTTTTAGGGGCGTGAAGCGGCACTTCTCTTCCAAGTGAATTACAGCTAGAACCAAATAATAATACATACAATACTGGTAATAAAGACTAGGTATTTCCGTACGGTGCTATTTCTGTGGAAACCTCACTTATTTTATTTTATGAATCCTTATATACATCGGTTGATATTTCAGTCATTACACATACGAAAAAATTTTTTACTTTTAATTTTTATTATTATAAATTGCAGGATTTATTTTCACCCATCACTCTTCCTATGTTAAATTTCCAATAATATTTCAATAGTTGTTCTAAACAAAATTGCATTTTTGATTTTCACTGGAAATTGAATTTCCATAAACGTCTTCCTTTTTGGTAACAGCATAGGTTTTGGGGTGCTGATAAAGGTACATCGTAATAGAGCTTTTTGTATTGATGATTACCGCAATCCATTCTATTGGCTAAAATTCGAACAAGCCGTTAAGTCTATTTGGATCCGATCTAAGTATTTCTATTTTAATACTGGTCTATTCTATGAAGGTTTAACATGCGTGCCAAATTACCTGCTATTTTTAACTTATTTAAATTTGATTTGTGAATAATCAGTGCAGATTTGTTTGAGCAAAGTCCGTATAGGTTTTGATACTTATGTTCAATGCAAAATCTGTTTTTTTTTTCAATAGACTATTAAGAAATCTAACCAAACAACGTTAATAAAGAAGGGAACTTTTAAAACTAAAATGTACAAACAAATTGATCCCATCATACAACTTGTACAACTACAAAATTCAGATATTTACTAAATATTATGCTCTCAAATTTTAGATTACCTATTTACATTCATAAGTTATTAAGATAATAAAACTGAATTATCGAAATTTCGTAGTGTTTTAGGCACTATTTAGACAGCCATCAATCTTATATCTTATACAAAGCTTTACTTAGGTCTAATTCTTAGAAAAAATTGTTTACAATCTACATGTCAATAGGCAGGTAGTAACAATTCAATTTACCTAATCATATATATCTAAAAGTGTGTATACAGGTTTTTCTTAGAATATTTGCAATTGCCTCACTTCGATAGTTTTCGAACAATTAAAATTGAAACACACTTAGCTTATGCTCAACCACGTTATACGTAGCCATAATCTGACCTCAACATTTATTTTTTAATTTAATGTTTCGTTGTCTCTTTAAAACATAGTTCACTTTAGTGTTTATCTCAATAAAACTTTGTTTTATAGAGTCTTTAAGTATTTAAAATATATTACAAATAAAGTGGTCAGATCATCGTATTCATAGTTTTGTACAAAATATATTTCAATTACCATTCGAATACTATCAAAGATGACATTTACAATTCTAAAGTAGATGGAGTTATGTATAGTTTTTATTTCATAGCTAAATCTGGCATTGTGATATAATATTCCAAATCGTGTTACTGTCCATAAAATGGTAAATACTTACACAAGGAACCAAAACCAATCTATAGTGACCACTATGTGTACTTTACAGTAAATGGTTATGCAGTCAGTTTACTTAATGACTGCATAATATAAATACAAATCTATGTGTTTAATATTATTTCTTTAGTCACTATATATTTAAGTTTACTGCTATGTGTCTGTACCTACATCAAGAAATCTATGAAAGTGACTACTCTTAAATTCGTTTCCAAAGACTTCTCAATGTCATAATAACGGTGGCGTTCACAAAAAACCTTAGTAAAAACACACTCAGCTTATAAAACAATGTTATTGGTTCCTCGAACATCAGATAAAACGTGAACAGACGTGTAGGTAATAACTACCTAAACTAATGCTGATAATGTATTCAAAATATCGTCTAACGTAATTAGCTAAAGCGTCTATCGATAAAGCATTTGTATAATCACAACAGCAAGTCCGTACCGCCTCATTTCTTTTCACTATCTAAACAATATCACTAGAAAACAGTCTGGCACATCCGAAACTTTGGGGAACAGCGAAGAAAACTACGGCTGACCTGGTCTCGCACCGCGGCGTGGTCCTTCGGTATGCCGAGAAAATCGTTTCACTTTGATCCGTTCATCACCCAACGCAAGATAAAGATGTCGAAAATAGTTTCAATAAACGAATTAAGTTCGTGTCGATATAAAAATACAAATCTTCACATGGTAATTGTTCGTTTGTGATTTGCAATTTTATTAAGAAAAAGAAACCATGAGATAAAATGGTCATACGAAAAGTTAGTCGATTTTTTTGTTTATGTTTCGCGTGCTGGATTGTGAGCTTTGTAGAAACAATAGCAAATCTGCATATCGTGGCTTTTATCCCAAATAACTCAATATTTTTCGTGCAAAGCGTTCATTGAACTAGTATCTTCAAATCTCTGTCTTCCGTAGTAAAACAACTTCCCCGGCAACCTCTTTCGGGCGTAGTCGTGAAGGGGGGGTCAGAGGACGGGCGCCGAGTTTCGTCGAGTTCAGCACAGGAGTTCGGAGTTGGAAGGCGGTACTCAGCTGGGTAGAGGGGGCCGAGACGCGTGTGGGGCGGGGCTAGAAGGCTGCGGCTGCGCAGGCGACGGCGAATGCGTTGTGGTGCTCTCTGGAGCTGAATGCGTTCGCCCCGCCGGCTGCAGCACTGGGCTTGGTGGCCACGGGTGTGACGCTGTTGCCAGCGTCCTGGAAATTAGATAGAAAATAATGTGTAACGGATCACATCCACTGATAATAATACTTTATTCGAAATACTTCAAACAAACTATATAACACAACAGTCAGACAAAAAAAACTTTGATGTAACGAGAGGCTGGAAGGATCCCGAAAAAACACAAATCCGATTCATTTCTCGACATTGATTCTGAAAATTGTTTATAAATATTGAAATCTTCACAGTCCAGAAGAATGTTGGTTGCCTTAAGAACAGCAACACCAAGAGTACAAAATTTAAAACCTACCTGGTGTAAGGCGTAATAGTAGATGAGGGCGGAGTAGGTACTGCTGCAGTGTCGGGATGCAGGAAGTTTCTTCTCTGCTCCGCCCGTTCCCAACACTGCTGTAGACACCGAGCCATGACGTCGGGTAAATTATTTACTTGTTCCTGAAACACGTGGTAAAGTTGGTTTTAGTGAAAGGGAAAATAACGAAATAGTCGTTAAATATACTTCATCACCAGTAACATTCTCTAGTTTTTTTATTAGTGACTTTTAGCATTCGAGTAATTGGTACGAAGATCTTCGCTTTGTGTTACGCAAATCTACTAGTGACACAATCCCTAAAGTAACTTAAACTTTAGCTATAAGACTATAAAAAGAGGGTCTAATTGGATGGAAAGTTTGATGCTAGCCCTACGACTACTAGAATTGCAAGAAAGGACAATCATCGTGCAACATTCACCACTTCCTTGTAGTTTTTCACAAATCCACACAAACCTCCCGGCACTAGTTTTGTACCTCTAATCTCAAACCTCTCATTGAAAGGTACTTTTGTTGCCATGGTTGCATCTTCTTTATAACCAATAAAGTTACCATTACCTGTAATGAAGTAAGTTTTTCTTCTAAACTAGTCAGCCTCTCTTCTATGGTGTCTTGTCTCGTACTCATGTCCGAAACAATCTCGTAGACTGTGTTCTGGGTCTGTAAGAGAAAGGGGTCCTAATATCAATCGCTTTGTAGTTCATTATTAACTGTAGTTGCTAATCACTAGTTCGTGTTAGTGTAGGAGTTACTGTATCTTTGTCTGTCTCATGTGTGTTCTGTAGTTTAAAACGAATGTCTATAATATTGTGCATGTCCTCATTTATTTTGGAAAATATTGTGATTTCTAATTCTAAATCATGCACGTTTTTAGCGGGATTGGTTTTGTCTATTTTAGCAAAATAATTTTGGTCTAAGAAAATGCATGCGCAAAGCAAGTGGCCAATGGGTTTGAAATAAAATTTTGTAGCTTGCTATGATTTCAATTCCAATGCGATATTGAATTTATTTAGATGGGTATAGGTATTTATATTTAATTTAGCTTCTAAAGGGCAGACGATTTTTAGAAAGGACAGTATAAATCTAAAAACATCATAGAGGACTTCTACCGCTAAATCTATTTATTGCATTCCTAAAGTGCTAACTAGGGTTCTACCTCTAAATGAGTGTATGAGTGTAGCAATAGCGGTAAATATAATTAATGGGATTCGACGTACCTTTGCCATATCTGTTATTGTGTTGGCGTTGTCCATCAGCTTTCTTTGATCCATCTTCACTTTCCGCAACCTGAAATGTAATGGTACCTTTTTTATAAATTCCCCAATTCAATTTAATTTTAATGTTCCCCTGGTTATTTTTAATATTGGGGTTTTTTTTGTAATTAATTGTTTTATCAAAATGGAATAAGAAAGTCATACTGCCATTCTACCTGTCATTATTTGGTTAAAATCACACACAGCTTATTATTATTGTCTCACTGCAGGGCAAAAGGCCTCTCATACAACACGAGTGCTGATAACCACGCTTCTCAAGACAGTGTGTCGTTTTTAGTTTATCTTGGTAAGTTAGTTATAGGGTTATTACAAAAATACTTACGCATAAATAGCTAACAGAAACTTTCTCTGATGCGTCCTCACTCTTCCAGGATGGACTCGTTTCACAAGCCTCGTGTGTTTGTATATTAACCACGTCTCCCGAAGCACGTTGGCAGCTGCATTTTTCAGCTGTAAGTATCCATACATTCAATCAGGCAATTCATTTCTTCTCAACATTATCGAAACACATAATGACAACACAATGGTGTCCAATATTTTTAAAGCTTTCTGTGTTCAAGCTATTAATAGCTTAATTTCTTATCAAACATTAGGTATTAGTCTTTCATTTATTTATTAGTTTATTTTATTTAACTTCAAGCGAAGTGTCGCTACTCTAATGTAAGTTTGCAATACCGTTAATTTCATCTAATGTGTGTTACTCACTGTGTCAAGCATCAATTTTAAGCGGATTAGTATTATTATCGTTTAATTTATTGTCTTTTTCTTTAGCATAACCTAGCGGATAAGTCTTACCTTCAAAGTGTCCTTTAACTGTTACTCGAGTAACAGTCACCTTACCTTTTTTGTTAGCTGGGTTTCCATCATGAAGTTATGGACATGTTTCTCCGCTCTAGTTAACTCTAATTTTCTCGAAGCAACGGTCACTAATAATGCTGTACATCCCGCCCCCTGTTAATTAGATTAACAATAATTGTGATGAACTTATATCACAGCAATACTTACTCTTTTAGTAAGTTGTGTGTCCATCATGAAGTTATGAACGTGCTTCTCGGCTCTAGTTAATTCTAATTTTCTTGAAACAACCGCGACTAATAACGCTGTGCATCCAGCTCCCTGTTAAGTGAATACCTTAATGTAAAATGCAAGCGAACGTGTAGAAGCAATCAAGAATTTGTCATTCCAATAACGCAAGTTTGAAGGCTAAAAATCAAAAATAAACTATAATTTTTCAGCTATGTGCTATCCTTTAGATTATTTAATATTGTTATTAGAAATTAAAATTTATTGAGGATAACAGACACAATAGAAAATAAAAATATATAAAAGCGATCTGAAAATCACATCGTCCACTATTGTCTCAGTTACCCTCTCTTAGATAGCATGGATATTTTAAAATTTACTATTTATATCTTGGTTGACATTATTTATTAATTTTGCTTATATTTATTCAAACCTTTTGTGCTAAAATGCAGGACACTATGCAAGTAGAATAAAAGAAGGAAATGTCTTACCTATCGAAATGGTTTTCGAAAATATTTTATAAAAAGCACCGGTTTCCTTCTTTTATTGTAACTTCATGTTGTTTAAAACAGTTAACAAGTTGTCATCAAACACAACAGTTATATTGAGTGCATTTCCATCTAATAAGTGCACAAGATCAGGAACCAATTCAACGTTTACTTCCATTTTAACATTAAGAACATCTAATATCTCATTTAACTTTATAAACATTTACACAAACACTATTTTAGGTGCATTAAGATTTATTGTACACTTCTGTATTAAAATAACTTTAGGAAAAGTGAGCCATTTTAAAAACAAACGTATTGTGCAATCCAGTGAAATATTTAAGTGAAGAGAGAGCTAGAAACAGTTAGGAGAAATGAAGCATTCCATACTACAAATTATATAATTTCTAATAGCTGGCTTTAACAGGGAAATGGACGTAAGTTTATTTAAAAAAATATTGAAACCGTACTTATATTATTGATATAGGTATTCCAAATAATGCTGTTGCCTGCAAGAACTACGAATAAAATTATACGATAGTAACCCTATTTTCAAAATATTGTGTATACTGAGTGTGAGTTACAGAAGTGGTGACATAATACAGGTGTGTGTACATAGATATCATACTGCATTCACAATATTTCAACATAAACATTTCGTGTTACAGATATCTGTGAACATCAATATACTTTATAAATATTTATAACATCGAATACACCGACAAATAGTTGTGATTTAGCGTAAGTTCTCGAGAGTGTGAAGCATTTTAGTGTGGTGTGTGAATTGTTTGGTACATTGAAACATTAGTGTTGACTGACTTCCACATCAAACAAAGTTAAAGCATTGTATAAAGGCGAAAGCATTCCAACAGTGTTGTGTTGGCGTGATTTGGCGCACATCGACATTCAAACATATTATTCGAATTATTCTTATAAATATTGTCGTTACCATCAGCTCAGTAAAATTGTGTCAGTCAACACGAACAGTCATAAAGTTTGTTTGTAAGGAACTTACCATAATGCCGGTGCTAACAGCAATACCTCTGCCGCAATATGTGTTTGGCACTATGTCACCAAAACCGACGGAGAGAAAGGTAATCGCAATAAGCCACATCGCATTCAGTAGGTTAGCGTGTTCTTCGTCGTGAAACCTGAATGGTTAATAAATTTCAACGCTTTACTCATTGACCTGTCTACCCTAAAGTCCGAAGCGTTCGATAAAGAAGTGTTCATTCACAAACCCTACCTACTGACTTGTCGCACGCAAGCCAATCCCTACACGCGTAGTGGATTAAATGTAGAAAGAGATGAAACAAAAGAAAAGAGACAGGGAATCCGTGTAGAATTGAAGAGTTTGACTTTGATTAAAATTTAATTGTGAAATTGCTTCAAACATATTGTGACGTTATTAACAACACATAAAATGGCTCACCTTTACCGACCTATTATAGTGTCACCTAGACAAAGCAAGGTTTTGTAATTTAACCATTTTTGAAAACTGTCGCAAAGCTTGCGATGCCTAGTACAGTTCACTCCTAGCCACACAAAACGTATGAAAGATGTATAAATTGTCAAACCAACCCAAAGTATCCTACTATGTTTTCATACATACCACCATACCGCAGGTGAGGGTAATGCCACGGCCGCAGTAAGTGTTGGGGACTATATCACCGTAGCCAACACAGAGGAACGTTATAGCTGTCAGCCACATTGAGTTTAGCAAATTGGCATGGTCTTCATCGTGGAACCTGAGAGCCAAAATGCCCGACAAGAACCACAGATAACCGGTTGTTTCTACTAAAGTCAACATAAGTTCAACTTCAAAGATATACATAAAAATGTAGATTTTAAACAGGGACCTCTAAGCAAAGTTTTTGTGGCAAAATTAATGTAAAAGACAATACTATTTTTAAATTTAAGGAATCAATTTTAAATTGGACAAACATTAATGTGATACAGAACTCCTATACACAAAAGAAAATTTTGTCATGCCTATGGAAAAACAAAACTTTCTTACTACACACACATTGTACGTACTAATACCGAATATAAAGATTCTTAAATACAACGTGCATCTAAACATATATCTGGGTTGAATACCAAATAATTATACTTGTAGCCATGCGTGAATTAAATTTAAACCTTAGGTGAAGGTCATGATAACACAGATAAACATTTAGTAAATAGATGGCGAGAAGAGAGAACGAAAACACGTACAGTGATAGAATTACAAGCAACTTGCTTCGAACGGGAAGAAGAGGTAACTTGTTTGATGCATGATTATGATAGGGTGCAATGGGTCTGTGCATGTTGATGGTAAGTCAGAAGCTTTATCTAACATTTAGTGTGTAGTAACCTAGAGCCATTTTGTGCGTGATTAAACTCTTATAATTTGTTTAATTTATATTTGTGTACGATATTTGCAATATCATTTATTGTGGTAAGCCGTGCTGTGATTTTTAATGCTGCTATTTAAAATACATGTTATAGATCCACGGTATATATATATCAAAAGTCTTATTGTGCAGTTAACAGTGATACCATGTTTTCCATTAAAATTAAATCTACTATATCACAACAAGCATCCTCTTTCTTTACAACGATTTGTTTTATCCACTACATCTAACACATCAACTAACAAAATATAAATTACAGCACTTGTGTTCTCAATACATCTTACAAAAGCTACATTTTGCAAAAATAGTCAAAGTCAAACTCTTGTATCTTTGTGATGATTATGAACCTAGCTTCGCTACATTAACTCTCCGTAAAACTTTTAACGTAGACATTGAAAACAAAAAACACAGTGGGTAAGAAGCAAAAACAAACATATATACAACGCCACAGTACAGAAGCATTAGCATGCCCACATAGGCAATACACCGGTGATCTTAAAACTTGATAACTTGAGTGTCAAACATAGAATGTGGACATCAAACTAAACAATGGAAGCGAAGATACTGACAGAGAATTAGGAACGACGTTTAATGAAAAAGTAAAATATCGGAACAAATCGAATGAGCAAAACAATTCCCCAAATACTGTTACAGGATTGGAGTACCCCACCCAAGATTTCGAACACATAATTATTACGCAAATTAAGATACGTCACCAACAACACATATATAACAACGGAACCAACCTTTCGCACTGTCGAAGCGTCCAGCTCGCGATTATCCAAAGAGATACCATAAAAACTAGTAACACGGTGCCTGGGCAAATTGTCATAAGTGTCTTCAAGACAAATCTGTGAACAGGAAACATACATATGCTAAGTAGGCAAGGAAAGGCTTTCAGTAAAACAATTGATTATCCAACAGTTGACCGTAGACATACACAATATTATACCAAACAAGTAAGTTATTACGGTGGATCTTAAGAGCGATAAAACAAATAAATGTAGCATACTCGTAAGTTCTGTGAAATTGTGTTAAAATGAATATATTGAAGTTTCAAATATTTGTATAAGAACTTAAATAATTACCTAGTGTTAAAATTAATTCTGTTTAAAGCTCCTATACTTCTGGACGAAGCATCCGTGAATAATTTACTGTGAAGCAACATGACCCTGCATATTAAATAGAGTCGAAAGAACATCGGCAGAGACAGCGTGACATCATAAGGAACCTGGAATGAGAAAAGCAATCACTTAGTAAGAATATATTTTGTGGGAGGTGTATGAGTGTCCTGAGTCAGCAACCTTAAGGCACGCGACATTACAATATTCAACACAGAATTTAAGGTAGGTACTCGTACTATAAACATTTCAAGTAGGTAACGTCAGTCGTAATTTTGTGAAGCAATTAATTAACTAAGTGCTTTGTGCTAAAGTGATGTTCGTCTGCTCAAAAATGTAACATTTATCACATCAAAACAAAACGTTTGGAGCAAAATGTGTACCAAGGTAAACCAATCATTGCCAAATAGCACAGTTTTTTTATAGATCAAGAACAGAAAATCTGATAATTTATTGTTTTTAGTTCAATGTAAAAGCTCGTCACAAATACATTCGATAATCGTATCATAACCACAGGTATCGTTTTGTTTTTGGTTAAATACAACGTCACTCAAAAATACTCACTAACATATTATTATGTTCCTACATGCATACAAATAAATCAAGACCGAACAGATATCAATGATAATGACAATATTACACGGTTCAACTAAATCGAATCACTATGATTTAAAAGTGCAGAAATGAAGGGCCGATATCGAATGATTCTTTTACGATTAAACGATTCAATTTGGTTGCTTCATCCAAATTGAGGTGGAAGTGAACCGTGTAATTCCGACGTAAAAAAAACATCAGTGACATACACTCTATACCAATTTATCAAATTCACATACACAAAAATAAGAGAGTTTTGTTCGTACATAAATTGGAAACATGCGTAAAACGAGGACTCTAACATCACTTTAAACTTGGTTACATTTCAACTCAATGAATACAGACCTGAATTTGCTTATACATCGTGCCCTAAGGAGAAAATTGAAAAATGAACGTCAGTTAGCAAATAAAGTACAAGAATGAATCTAGATAATGGAAAGAAAATTATTATACGACATAAATCCATTACCTACACTAGTTTAAAGAATGTAGATTGTTTTCGAATGAAGAGTACCTAACAGCGTTTGTACTCTTCTCATTTACGATTTCTAAACTAGTCAAGAGATGAAGATATAAAAATGATTAAAAAACTACATTAAACTACATAATATTTAAAGTAGACATCAATAAAAAAAACCATAACATCAACTATATAAGTGAAGAATATCCAACTGGACTTAATTTCAACAACAAACTTACATCATTTGTAAATTAAAACACAACATAAAGAGGTCAAAATGATTGAACGACAGCGATATCTACATCCCTAGAATATACAAAACAGGTATATATTATAAAAAATATTACTTACTACTTCTACGCCTATGACGCCCCCTTTGTTTGCGAGTTTTGTGGTCCAAGTAAAGGTATATTGACCGGGGATAGGATGCACGGCGCAAATAGCAAGCTCGAGGCCAATTTGAGCTATCCGCTGCCACGTCATTGCTATCCGCCAGTCGTCAGCGCAGTTGTCTATCATAAATAACTGAAAACCAATAAAACAAAGGTGAGCTAAACACGCAAAAATTAATAAGAAGTTAACGAAGTTTTACCAAAATTTATATTTGAAGACGCATGTGTTCAAAGTTCCTAACTTTCTTAATGAAAAAAACGTAAGGTCTTTTGTTTATAAGGAGTACCATGAAGTTGCTTATTGATCCGCTGCATTAAGTAGACGGAAATTAATTAAGAAAGATTTCGTCTCAGAATCTTTTAGAGGCAAAGTTTATGGAGTTCAAGTTTTTACCTGTACTTCTAAAGCGTGATACGCGACGATTAGGCCAAGTAAAATCACAGTCGACATTGATATAAGCGTCTTCAACGCCTGCGAATATATTGACGCCTGAAATGAAGTAGCAATACGTTAACGTCAAATGAATTCTAAAGAAGGAATCAATTTATAAACTCAAATGTAACCTTACCTTAGTATATACACCAGCACTTGAAAGTTCATTTTCTATAACCATAATTATTATACCAAACATTCCCATTACTAAAGCGTAATCACTTATTCGTTTCCTTTTTTCGAATAACGCCTTTCTTCTACCTAATCTGAAAAATGAAAACACAATTTATTTAGTGCGTTCAATTTATCATGGAGGCAACTTATTTCTCTACGGAGTTAATGCCAAATTTCAGAGGGACTTCAAAATTTACGAGCTATCCAAAACTAGGTCTCGTTTGGCTTAGATCAAAGTTTTCATGCCGACGGCCGGTATCACGGGATTAGACTTTATTGATGAAGGCCCATGGCCATTGATTGGTACCTCGCAATCTTCCTGATTGATTTATCAGTAAATTGGTATTTAAGAGGATTACCCTTCTAGCTTCAGACAAATTACTTCGTCATTTTGCTTCTGCGTGTCTTTGAAGAGCACCTCATTGTTAAAATCATACACAAATCCATAGCATTCTCGAACAATATTGAGCTAAATTGTACCATCTTCATCTTAATTAACCAACTATTACTTTGCGAACAAAGTGACTTTAAACCTAGCACGTATGCAGTACGTGACTCATCGATGTATCTCACGTTGGTACCGCTTAGCGTTCTGATTACTCCATAATAGGAAAGATCACGAAAGAAACCTTAAACATTTTCTGTTCTTTTAACACATTAACTTTTGTAATACGTCAAATCAAATCAAAATATTTTATTTCACATAAACCGACATGGGCACTTATGAAACGTCAGAAGCTAGGTGCACCGTTCCAATTGGTCGTTTCCTATGGAGAAGAAGCGGCAAGAAACTCCTCTGTTACTCTTTTAAAAATAATTGACTTTTACAACGTTTTCAAATTACAGTAGGTATGGGAGGACAGCGTAGGCCTGTCAAAAAGTACCAGGTACTTGATAAAATAAAAAATGGTCTACAGATCTAAAGTCTACAAGGCTTACAAAGTCCTCACATTTACAAAATAAGAATATAGATTCTTACTTTGTAATTTTTTTTTTCTTATTTTTGTAGATTTTTATATTTTATTTATCCTTTTCCTATGAACTACTACTAAAACCATGAGATATGATTGCCATTACAACCACTAATAAAGAGGTGAAAAATTAAAATTGTCTGTAATATACAGGGTTATTGGAAAAACACGACCAAACCTGAAATCGCAAAAATAAAATCAGCTGTTCCCTACATTTATGTTCGTATACCTAATACGTCAAAATGTAGGGAAAAGCAGATTTTTTTTTTCGCGATTTCAGGTTTGGTCCCATAGTAAAAGTTGTTCATAATGATGAGTACAATGACCTCTTAAGAGGTTTTTGGTGTTTTTCCAATAACCCTGTATAATGTCAAATAATAAAAAGATTATGTCAAAGAAGTATGTAAAAAGAAATAAAAAATAAACATCGTAATTTGAGAGCAGTTAACAGACATTACGTAGTTATGCCGTTAATGAGGTGCCAGGGAAGCCACATGTGCAGAAGGAATTATTTAATTGCCAAAATACCTTGTCTTCCACGTCCTATTGGCATACTAATAACACTTCTAACAAACCTTCAGAGTTTCTTAGAAGTACCAAACGTTGACGTCAATGGTGGCAGTTAATAAAATATGGCTAAGCGAATGGTGATAACGTCAATACATACTGCACTTAAATATTCTGAAGACAAATAAAATCGATGCGACCCTGATGCAAGTTATTTCCGTTCATTCAAGGCCGATAGGCATTATTAAAACGTTTCTAGCTTTTGTTCGCTTTATGAAGCGAGTTTTGTGTGATTTATAATTTACTTATTGGTTTAGTTTGAAGTCTATGTTAGGAAGTGTACAATTTCGTTGCCCGAATAGCTTTACCCCTTTGTATGGTCTTGTCCATCGTCTTAAACGATGTATTTGCCTTCATAATGTTTAAAATAGTTGTCGACATAGCTCACAGAATAAGCAAGCTGAAGTGGCAATGGGCCGGCCATATTCGCCGTAGAACCGATGATCGCTGGGGTAGACGTGTTCTTGAGTGGAGACCGCGAATCGGTAAACGTAACGTGGGACGCCCTCAGACTAGGTGGAGCAACGATCTTCGCAGGATGGCTGGTAGCAGCTGGATGAGAGTTGCTGAAAATCGAGTTGAATGGCGTGCAATAGAAGAGGCATATCTCCAGCAGTGGACTGCTATAGGCTGATGATGATGATAATGAATGTTTAAAATGTGGAAAAGCGTTTGTTTATTAAGCACAAAGAAGACCGTAAAAAGATGGCAAGATGAGCTGGACTCCTTCTTAAAGGATTGGCCCACAATCGCAGTAAACCGAGAAAAGTGGAAAAAGGGAAGTGAGGCCTTCGCCCTTTGTTGGGACAATACAGGCTTATAATAATAAATAATAAGAAACAACCATGACATGTACGGCAAGGATTAGATCAAAGTTGCTCTGGAAAAGGATGCCTGGAAGGATTTGGGGGAGACACTTGCTCCAGTGGTATAGTGTAGGCTAATAAAAAAAATACGCTATTTTATAGTAGGTACAATTTTAGTACAATGCATCAAACCGCTTTTTTGGAAATACTCAAATCATATTATACATTATAATATAAATCCATGAGCGTCTACTACAATTTACTTGAAGACGTAAAAAATAATAATGATCATTGAGTCGTGAGGCGGAATCGGTCTCGTGAAAAACTCACTTTACATATTTGTATTTACCAAAGTTCCTAGAAAGCGTGGGTACGTTGATACAATGCTGATAGGAGCACGCTTGGGCCCATAAACTATCGTATAAAGTGCTAGGAAGGATTTCGGTTGCTATGCCACTCGTAGCTTTGTGGAAATACAATGTATGTTTGCGACGTTGAATTTTTATGGGCTATTCTATAGACGATAATTATTAGTAGTTGCTATAAAGAAGATATTAAGTACGGACGTATGCACAGATTAAAACATATACCTAGTAGGTAATGGCAGCAATAATTTCATACAAGTGCATAAAAACATAAAATTAATTGACTGATGAAACCGATTATTTTGCAAAATAAACAAAAGTCCTTTGTTTATTTGGCAAAATAATCGGTTTCATCGGTCTATTAATTTTATGTTTTCTGGTAATGAATGTTAAAATATTACAAGTATATTAAATTTTAATCATGTTAACGTAAACAGTTCCGCATGAATGGAAAATACAAAATAATTCTGCACCGGTTATAAAAGTATAACAATTCAATGAGTAAATTAAGTGAGATTTAATCTTTTTTTAAAAAGCAATCATGAATTGAAATATTATGATAAGGATAGTCTGAATAAGCACAATAAAATATTTGCAATACTGGATTCAAAGCTGTTATTTGGAGATTTCCATTTTATTGAAATTTTATCGTGTTTGACTTGATCGCGGCGCCCCTAAAAATTGCTGAATCGATTTTGACAGACTTTTTATTGTTCGGAAGCTGTTAGGGATTATTTTTGAATCTGAAAATAACTGTGAGTGTAAATACAGCTTTTATCTAGTAGTGAAAACCGCTAATAAAAAAGTAACCCCCTACTTTTTAATGTAATATTCGTCATATTGATTTTGGTCGTGTAAATTGTAGCTTATGTTACTCGCACATAATAACGAATCGGGTGACACTTTATTCATCAAAATCGGATGAGTAGTTTAGGCGGTACGGTGGGACCAACATACATAGGTACATACATACATTGATTGCTAAAAACATAACCCTTTTTTTTGTGGATGAGAAATTTAATCATCAAATGTCCCCTCCCGCTCTGGGTGGAGCGGAAGGGAGTGTCAGACTCTTACTGACTAAAAACCACCCGTGTTCCTTCCTTAGCCCTTTATGTTCCGGGGCAGTGGTAACCCTTTCGGACAATCCTGCTACCCCGGCAGGCTTCGGCCCTAGCGGGCCCCTTCCTTTATGCTGACATCTCTTTGAGGCGTGGAACACATACGCGCCGTCCGGCACGGGCTTGGTCCTGATCGGACGGTAAGCTACCTATTACTCTCCGTCCGCAGGCCCGCGCCTACGGCGGCCGGGAGCCGTCTCCCGCGGCGGCAGGGACGTGAGGCTCTCTCCCTCAGCCATCCCGCCACCTCCTTCGCTAACATGACTCTTCAAACATAACCCTTCCTTTAAGCTTCGCAGTAGTCATGTAACAATAACGTAACTATGTGTAATATAGAGACGACCTATATATCACACAACTCACTAACATCGTAAAAGTGCAAAAAAAGAATAATAATTTTTATACTTTTTTAAACAAAATTATGACCCTATCAAAATATAAAGAGAGCGACAAACACACGTACACCAATAATTTGTGTATATGTTCCGGCTAATAACCGAAGTGCGGCTACACCTAGGTTTAGCCGGGTACAACTAGGTGCATCCTACGTCGACGAAGCCTGTGTAAAGGGTTTAAAGTAACCTAACCAAACCTAACCTCGGGGTGCCCTTCGCTCGCTCTTCCATCCTACGTCACCTATCGATCGACCGCAACCATGCAACCGATGTCACCAGAAGTACACACGAACCGCATGCGGCCGGCTACACCTAGTTGTACCCGGCTAAACCTAGGTGTAGCTGCACTTCGGCCGCCTAAACCTAGATGTAGCCACACTTCGGTTAGTAGCCGTGACATATATATTAGCAGAATTACCTTTCCTAAATACTTTTGTAAACCCATGTTGAATGTATATGCTTTTGATGATCTGTAATAAATAAATAAACATACCATTCCCTAAGCTAAGTCCTACGTCCAAAAAAAAGAGGATAACTTATTTTATTTTTACCTAAGATAATAAAGTTTACAAATATCTCTCAAAGATAGCTTTATAGTCAGTCGTTATGCGTTCCACCCTTTAACGGTTGCGAACGAAATTGTCATCATAACACAGTTATGTCTCAATTCAGCTGAATAGAAGCACGTAGACGGCCTTTGTTTTGAAGAAAATCACCTATTTGTCAGGTCGACATTGTGCTTAGACGTGTAATAGGACTGGTCCACGTAGGATGATACGTCGTTTATGTATTCCAGTCTCAGGAGACTAAACTCGTCGGCTCTCGACCAAAGATTGACCCCAGCTTTATTACACTGCTTATTGGTTTTATATAACCCACGGGACTTAATGAAAATAGTAGGATCTGATATCGGCAAAACAATGAAGTATGCCATAATAATGATAATAATATGCTGTATTAACTGTGGCTTTATTGGTCGCATTTTACGAATGGCGTAAGGATTCCTTTTATATTGCTCGTAAAAGTTTCTTTAGCAGATGATGTGTTATTAATATGGATAAACCTTTGACTTGGATTGCAATTCTCCGGTGAAGAAGAAGCTTACCAACAGTATTTTTTTAAAGTCATGTTTTATGAAATTTAGTGTATGATAAAAAAAAAAGTTCTTATGAAATCCTTTTAAACAGAATTTACCTGACAGAAGCAAAATTACTGAAGTATCATCCAAACTTCAGATTAATTTTATCTAACGCGATGATCAAAGGCTACACGCACCAAAAAGCATCAAACGCTGCATAAATCCTAAACTTTTGAAGTGCAATCCATTTTGTTGAAGTTTAAATATTGATACCTATCCGTATTTACTTTACTCTCAAGTTGCGTTTACACACAGCGTTTCAAAGCGAACGTCGGTCCACTGTGAAATGGAACATTTCATATTGAAATCGGACCAAAATGGTGGGTGTATAAATCTTTCCCAGGTTTGCGGTTTGGAATCGTGGTTGATCTGATCGTGAGTGATGGTTGGCTCAATTTGCATTGCGAAATCGAGTACTGGAGCTTTTCAGGTGAAACATTATGAACTACTAGCTTGTGCCCACGACTTCACCGGTGCTAGATAAAAAATATCTTATGTATGTCCCAACTAAAGTCATGGCCTATATCTATGTGCCAAAGTCTATCCAAATCCGTTCAGCCGTTAAGACATGAAAGGTAACAGACAGATCGGCAGACAGAGTTACTTGCGCATTTATTGAAATAGTATGGATTACTTTCACGTTTATAATAATTAGTATGGATTTGTACTGTTACGCGCTTTTTGTTGCATTTATTTTCAAGATGAACACAGATCAACACTGTATTTTTATTACACAGACGAGTACTCGTTACAACACAGTTTTATAGTCAAAGTCAAAAATCTACTGAAGAAACTTTTGTGACACAAGTCAAAACTGTTTGCCGAAAAACTGTCTAAAAACAAACGAAACTCGTACGGTTTTGTGATGAAAAACCAAACAAACAAATGAAGAACACGAAACGTGCCGTAGTCGTTATTTAGTCGAACGCTCGCGAAACATTGTAAATTGGATTTTTAAGCCACGTCTGTTATTTTCCGAAGCAACGATTGCAAACTACATGGTGTTAATTTGCGTTTCAAATTCAATTGGCTCGTGTATTTCGAGATCTTTATCAGACACGAAACATGAATATGAATGATAGGTGTTTACAACAATTACATAACATAACATCATGCCTATGATCTCCAAAGGGGTTAGCAGAGGTGTACCTATATTGCACCCACATTTTGGCAGTTATTTTTAAGTTCCATGTAATAGGGGGCGAGTCTATTGCCACCACTCGGGTAAAAATCCAGACTCCGGGCTACTACTGAGAAATTCCATATGGAAAAACCTAATAAAACTTTGCCTGACCCGGGAACCTCATGCTCAGGAGGAGTCATTGGGACCATTAGACCGACTACTACCACCACCACACAACCACTAGATTTAAACTGAGGGCTAAGGAAGGAACACGGGTGGGTTTTAGTCAGTAAGAGTCTGACACTCCCTTCCGCTCCACCCAGAGCGGGAGGAGTCATTAGATGATTTCGCATCCACAAAAAAAAAAAAAAAAAGGCTAATTCTTGTAATTTAAAACGTTTAAAATCTAGTCGCAGTCTCATCTCGGCGACAAATAAATGTCATAAACTTGTCAAAATGTAGGGAAATTAGAGGTATTTTTAACAGATTGAGACTGAGATCAGACTGTAAACGTTTCTAAAATTACGAAAATTGCCCCTCTGGTCTCTTGGTTTTAACATCAATAATTTTTCAATACAGCCTGGACCTGAATTTGTTGTTTGCAAAAGGCTCCTCCCCTGATACTTGGAACTTCAACATAACTGGCTAAACGTATTCTATATTAAACACGTCCGCGTAACCCCACGAGGAATTCCTACAGTCGTCTATGTGTATGTTTACTATATTCACAATAATTAAAACTAACGGTTTAAATATGAAATTTGGTTTTTTACTGTCATCATTAAATCTCTCTGAGATTTGCTATTACAGAACCCAATTCTGGGTTAATCTCGCCTTTGTACTTAAACTGTTATTATAATGTTATAAAATAGTGTTTGTAATTTATGTGTAGAACTAGCTTCAGCCCGTGATTTCGCCCGCGTGAAATTTCTTGTTTTAACATAAAATATATCCTATGATACTCGCAATCCTATTAGTGAAAGAATTTTCGGAATCGGATCAGTAGTTTCAAAGTTTACCCCGTACATGATACAAACTCACAAATTTTACCTTTCTATAATATAATTATAGAAATGTAAAATTAAAATAACCTTTGAATTAGAAATTAAACCTACAAATAACTAGTCAAAAATTAAAAGAATCTTTTCGTTCTTAGTTCCCAAGGTAAACACGATTCCACATTCTAGAATGGAAAGCTCAGCATTGTGTGATGTTACAAAGACGCTCTCCAATTATGCTGAAGTGCCAACTTTGTCTGCTTCATTATCATTTCATTGATCGACTCTTGAAAAACTCTTACTGTGTTCAAAACTTCACGATTTGAGACTTTCTGAATCTTTGAAATTCGTGACATCGCGTCGGTAGAAGATCTTGTTGAATGTTTTATTTGACTAACAATTTCAAGTCTTTGTTTGTAAATAATTATAAATAATGCTAAATTATTTTTGAGTTTGATCATTAGGACGGAGATATTACGTCGGTAGAAGACCTTGTTGAATGTTTTATTTGACTAATAAGTTCAAGTTTTTGTTTGTAAATAATTATAAACAATGCTAAATTATTTTTGAGTTTGATCATTAGGACGGAGATATTACGTCCAAATAAAGTAAGTACTTATCATTATTTTCAAAATATATTTAAAATACTGTCACAAACTATAATAGACCATCTACACTCTGCAAATTGGAAGTAAAGCGTATTGAGAAAACACAATTCAGCTTTAAAAGGATAACCCAATATCCTCGCGACAACTCCTCTCTACCACGTCTGAACATTCGAGCTCAGGTACAATTTAACTCAATATAAAAACATCACGCACATCCACTCCAATTACAGCTAGAGCATTGGACACTAACCTATATCCTATATTGGGTTTGTGCTTAGCTGTCCCCCCTCCCTTGTACGTGCCGCCGCCAAGCGCCCGTTCTTCGCCGAAGCGCGGGTACTCGCTGTGCACGCCGACGAGTGCGACGCCGGCTTCCTCACCACCCGCGTCCCTCCCTCCCCCCGAGTACGCCTTCATCGCGCCCGGGATCGAGAGCGTCGACACCGGCTTCCGCAGCTGAAATACACCGAAATACACTGTCAGCAAATTGTTGGAAACCACCAAAATTGAAATCTCAATCCGAAATGCACACTGTCACATGTTACATTAAAACCATACTGTTGAGTTCTGTGGGCTTCTAAAATCAGTTTCGCGATATTAATGTTTTGATTCAGCTCTATATTTAACATGTTTATTTCAATCCACGATGTCTCATTTCGCATTAATAAATGTGGACTTCATACAAATTCAGAAATAAATATACCGCTCTGAAACTTTTCGTTTAAGACTATGTTGTATTCAACCGTAAAACTTAAGATACACGAGATGTTATATTTTTGAACTCGTAACCGTTTACCCTTCTTAACATAACAATGTCCGTTATCCTCTGAAACGTAAGGCAGCCCTCGAGGAAATAGGTACCGACATATCCTTGACCCGAGATTAATAAAATGACGCTTTATGGAAATGTCGAAGAAACCCACAATGAACATGGTTGTACTCAACCAAAAGTCTCTCCATTCATATGTCACGTTTTTAGAAGATGCAATTAGTTGGTCAAGTTAAATTGAAGTTAGTAACGGACTCTCTGAACTGTCCCGATTTGCTCAGTAGGGTCTTATTCCATGTGCCACGTAATCTGCCAAGAAGTTTTAATAGGAGACTTTTCTGCATGTCAAGATGTCATATCAACCCAAGGCAATACTGTCCACTGTCTAGAATGTATGCATAAAAAGAACACGAAGTGGACATTGACCTCTTTCACTCATCAGCACCTGCTCTAAAAATAGTCGCGCTTGCCACTTCATGGGCTTCTCTAGTCTAAAATCAAATATTTACCTAATCTTATATAAAAAAAAAAACAAAAATAGAATCTAATTAAATTTAATCTATGTTATTTAATTAATTGTTGTCAATTTAGCTTTAACAGTTTATTTTTATTATGTTTTCAAACTACATAATTTATGTATTTATTGTTTGTGTTATTATCTGCGCATAATGTAGTGCATGTTGTGTTTTTCTGTAGTGATGAGACGCTTAGACTTACTTTACATTGCAAACTTCAGTTTGCAATGTAAAGTCTAAGCGTCTCATCACTACAGAACACAACAGAACAGAGTACAGTTACTTTATAATTTGTACATTGCAAACTGAAGTTTGCAATGTACAAATTATAAAGTAACTGTACTCTTTGTTGAAAAGCCTAATAAATAAATAAATACGTACTATATTTTAGCCACCCAATTATTTCCTCACTAATGAGAAATACTTACTAAACTCTTGGAGCTCCAATTAAGTGGAGCACAGAAACATTTTTGAGAAATTACGCAAATAAAATTGCGTGCGTAACCCAACTCTTAGTTGGTAAGACATGTTTGTGCGTAGTTACCTAAAATTTTCAGGATACTTGTGTGAGCCTAAGGCAACGGGGGGTGAAGAAAGGACAGAAAAGTGACGTGCTACAATTTGCTAAATAGCTCTTTTCTCTTTTGACCAGCATGTCTCTGCTGGCGGCTAATTAGATTTATTATCTACGTGTATGCACTCTGGTTCCCGCTTTGGGTTAAATAATGTTTTCCCTGTGTCCATTAGCTTAATCTAATTGAGGCAATTTATCTGAATATCTTTGAAAGCTTTTATTTTGTTTCTCTTATTTGTTTATGTTGTAAGTTCGTTCGTTTATTAAGGGGCCGGCGAACTACGTATGCTATTGCGTAGTTCATACAAACGTAATACCAAAATAATTTGTAAATCAAACATATTCTTAAGGTAGTGTGTATTTATTCTGATTGGATTACAGAATATCTAGGTTCCGTAAATATATATTTTGAAAGGACTCTGTTATAAAGACGAGATATGAGGAATTTAAAATTTCTATAGAAAACTTATTTTTCACATAACTCGTCTTTAAATCAGTGTCCATTTAAAATATATATTTGGGAACCTAGATATTCTGTAATTCAATCTTTATAAATACACACAAAATTAAGAATATGTTTGATTTACAAATTATTTTGGTATTAAGTTTGTATGAACCACGCATGCTCCGCCGGCCTCTAAAGACTAAGATTTATATCCGTAATAAAAGTAACAAAAATTTGTAATATTAATTGATTTCCTTCAAAGTCATCTTATATGTCATTTAACAGATTTGTCTTTTTTCATCATGTTAGCCCGAAGGTAGGTATAGGTGACAGAATCCTTAAATTAGCCAATTCATGCGCCTAGACGTTCAAATCGGTCAAGCGTGACGCCCGCGCCAGTGCGCAGAAGCCTTAAACTAATCTCGTTGTAACACGATAAACCTGGATCATTGCGTGTATACTGTTAAATTAAACTTTATGAACTTTTATGATGTATTTAAAATACGTCTAACAGCGTCTGGTATGAATATTTAAATTATAATGTCGACCCGTGAACTGTGAAGCTTATAATGCATGCAACAACGGCCTGTACTATACCTAAGTGAAAACACTGTAAGCGAAATTCGTGGTAAGCGCTCATAGATTTTTTATGATTTTGATAAAGAACGTCTAAGTACCCATAACGAAAAGGTTTTGTGTATATCGCAGTGCAGAAATGTTTTTGCGAAGAAAGCTTATTTTGCTTCAAACTAAAAAGCGTGGAAACATATTTACTTGAATTCAGTGAGATTTACAATTCAATTATAGATACTGCAGGGTTTTTGTATTCAAAATAAAAATTGAGGATACACATTTTCATTTAATTATGATTTTTTTTCCAATTCCCGATCAAAACTTAATATTTTCCACTTAACACTTCAGCACACATTAATTTTACATCTATAGCTTCTAGCAATTAATTCTGGAAATATAGGGCAAGCAATTTCATGCTTAATGGATTATTTACAAACGTTACTGTGATGTACAGACGCCAGCACATCAAGCTACCCGAAACTGTCAAATTTTCCCAATCAACTTTGAACCTTATGCTGTAGCCATAAAGTTGAAAATCTATTAAAGAAATTTGACAGATTGTAGTAACTTGATGTGCTGGCGTCTGTGCTATTAAATGTAGCACACAACTCACTGGCAACACAGAGTCAGTCACGCTTTAGCCCCCGTGGCGACTGGACGTTCCCGTTGGGTTGTTGTGTACTTACTGATAATTCGGTGGTTTTATTTCTAAACCCTAAGCCCCTAATAAGAGATCATAGTGAACACCACAGTTACTTAATTGCTTCCAAAGAAAATTATTCACTTCTCGAAGTCAGCAGTAGTTGGGCTACCGTAATAAGCATTAAGCATTTCTCGGAAATGCGTTCACCGAAGCCCAACACTAATATCGGATAGATCTGCGGTATCACGTCGCCAATTCGGTTAAACTTGGGTGATCCGATGGTAATAGCACCATTCATATAAACTGTTCTCGCTTGAACTACCCGTTTACTCTTTCCTAGAGATGAAATATCGGAGAGAACGAATAAAGGATAGTTAGAAATGGTGGCTCACTAGTTTTACTATTACCATGATTAAGGAAAAGTTTTCTTATCACATTGCTCTGTGTGCTTAGAATACAGTTCAGATCTCTTTAAAAAAACTGTTTTCTTATTTAGATAACAACGTAAAAATCTATACAGCAAATCCATTGATTATTTTGCTGTACTAAAATAACCTCTTAATATTGAAACAATTCTATTTTTTTTAAAAACATCAATTCGGTACAACAACATTTTCACCAAAACAATCACACTAACAACTAACTTTAGAATATAGCTTTGTGCAAACAAACAAAACGAAATTAGAAACGTAGGAGCATAAATGGAACGCGAATATTTTTGTCTTTATTTTTAGAGTAAGCACATTCATTCATTCACTCATTCAACATTCATAACACGTAGGTAAACTTTTTCCGTCAAAACTTCAGAAAACTTTTTTGTTATTACACATATGAAAATTTTACATTTAGATACGCGTGGTCCCGTATGTTTGGGGACATGTAAATAGACGTCGAGTTCGTTGGGAATTTTGTAAAGATTCAAATGGATATTACTTTTTCTATAACAAAGTATCGAAAAACGGTGTAAGGTTATCTTAGTATTCTCATATTCTGCAACGATCAAATCACCACGTCAAAGCACGTATATACCTATCCCATTTTACGACCACTATAAATAAAATAAGTCAATACGCCGTAAGTTGAAATACATTGTTGTTGAACTCAACGCGGATATAAATTTTGCTCAGAAATACATTTTGTTGCGCCCAAATAGGGTTGAGTTGCTCGTCTAGTCAGGTGACGACATATTGAGGATTGAAGCAAGACTTGAATACAAATGGCCGAGATAGGAAATGCTGACGTAGGCTATGAGTGTTGGCAAATACTGTTGACTTTGATCCTAAACTGAGATAATATTGTGTGAATTGAGTCGACAATTTGGCTGATGTTTGTGTGTACTTCACTCACTTGTGAGTTTAAGTCGATGTAACATACTTAAATCAATAAAGTTTTTCAAGTTTTATAATCTAAGTTTGTAAAGACTTAAAACAAGAACTAGAGAAATGTTAGTAAAAAAATACTGGATTTTTTTCCCTCTTTAAGCAAAAAGTAGCTATCACAAGTTATGAGCAAATGTTTTGGAAAATTATGACAGTTATAAAAGGACAATTTCACCGCTCACCGCCGGGGTTTTTCAACGCTTGGCTTCACCAAGCGTTGAAAATTATTATTGTCAATGGGTATTATCGTTCAAATTTTGGGGAGAGACAGTATTTAAACAGCAAATTGAACTTGTAATTGTATGGTAAACAAGCCGTGATTAATTACTGCTATAATTTTGGTTGTAATTAACATTGTAATAATTTTAGCATGCATAATTTTCATTCTAAAGGGAAAATACATATTTATTTTACGGGTATGTGTACAAGCGATGTAGGTTCATTTTGCGATGTTGCAAGAATATAAATAAGCGTTTCGAAATATGAAGTGCAGTTATTTTACCTCTGTCAGCAGAAATCCAACAGCAACGTTATTGTAATGACAATAAGGATCACTGTGATTTTGACACTTATCAGTGGCAGCTCAACGAAAAAGTAAAAAACTCGTAGAATATAATTATACCTAACGGTGGACGAAGGATTGCAAGTCCGTATGCCACGCTCACGACCACCCGCCGATAAAAGTTTTCAGTTTTTATTATATTTACATGTTTGTGCCCCTTATGCTGAGTTTTAAAATTATTATATATTTTTTTTGTGTTAAACGAGGGTTCGGTTTCATTTAAATATACCCGACACTATACTCATGAGAAAAACTCTGACATTGACAGAATTGTCGTCATCGGAACCATTGCCATAGAGAAAAATACAATATAATAGAATGATCACTGTGATTTTGACAGATTTAGCAGATTATCATGTATTTATGTATAATTTGTGCTTCTATTTATATGTAATTAGATATATATTATATTTATAGTTTTAATAGGTTTAAGCGTATCTTTATATTTAAAATATTTATTCCTTTAATTTTTATGATTGCACCTACCATTGCTTGTATCTGCTTCACCCAAAGGTTGACTGGTAGAAAATGCCTATGGAAGTAAGTCCACCTCTGTACATTTATGTGCTTGAATTATTAAATAAATAAATGTATAAATTACAGGGATTGTTGCGAATCAAACTTATGCATATAACCTTTTTTCGGCACATTAATATTGTATTCTAAATTCTAGTGATTTTTGCTGTCAGGTGAGACACATGTGACTTTTTGATTTAGATTGAATGTGAAAATAAAACTGTGGCTACCTACCAGCGCCTTTTAATCACGATCGGCAATAGGGATTATTGGACTTTATTGAATTTCGAAAAATATTTTCTTATAAGCCAGAAGAGAAATTAATACTAATAGCTTACGATTAGTTACGATTCTTGTGGAAAGTAGGAATAAATGGTTCTATGGAAAAACCCAATAGTTTACCCATGGTTTAATCAATATGTTTACTGAAACTAATTTACCAAGTAGTATTCTATGTGATGGAAGGCAAGACAGAAAAAAAAAAAAAAGATATGTCAGGTAAGGTTTACATCCAGAACATCTATATATATAAAAGGAGAACTGACTGACTGACATATCAACGCACAGCCCAAACCGCTGGGTCTAGAGATTCCAAACTTGGCATGTAGGTTCCTTATGAGGTCTAGGGGTGCACTAAGAAAGGGTTTTTCGAAATTCCACCCCTAAGAGGGTGAATGGGGGGAGGGTGAAATTTCACGCGGACGAAGTCGCGGGCAGAAGCTAGTCTATATATATAAAAGGAGAACTGACTGACTGACATATCAACGCACAGCCCAAACCGCTGGGTCTAGAGATTCCAAATTTGGCACGTAGGTTCCGTATGAGGTCTAGGTGTGCACTAAGAAAGGATTTTTCAAAATTCACACTCTAAGGGGGTGAATGGGGGAGGGTGAAATTTCACGCGGACGAAGTCGCGGGAAGAAGCAAGTTAATCTATAAAATTTTAACGACAATTATAACGTAATAAAACCTGACCTCATGAATATATTACTATAATTTATTATAACTAGCACACATTTTAATTTTAAATACAATGTTTTGTATCGATTTCTACTTACATACATAACATAATAATTATGTACCTACCCATTAATGTCATCAATGCTTCGAATCAAAATCCTTGTTCACGGTGAGGTCATTGACAATCTTGTAACATACATACACAATATGCCAAACTAAATGACGTGCACCTAACGATCAGAAATCTGACTTTTGCTTCACTTGTTTTCAAAAGAATCAGAAGTCGTTTGTCGACATTTCTTCACCAAAATTTCCTTGATTTCTTTAAGAGCGTCCTCGCAATTTGTTGAAGAAAACTGCGAAGATACTGTTGAGGACAGGTCTGACTTGTAGTGTTTAAACTGCAATAAAGTGTAGGAGCCGACAGGTAGTTGGCTCAACGCCCACGAGTACTTTTAAGCCTGATTTCAAAAGCATTTAGTTGAGGTTAAATACTAGTGGACACCGAAACTACATCTCTAAAATTGCTGACGATGAAAAAAATATTTCCTTTTTATTCTTTTTCTCGACATTTTTTCTCTACAAAATACATATAGAAAGAAAGAAAGAAAATACGTTTATTTGCGGTGATATTAGGCCTTTCTTTGATAAACAATATCTAACCAACCTTCTCAACTGTTGGATATACAACCTCTCCAAATACATCATCTACCCGTGTACAAATGATTGATGAGAAGCGACCCATGCCGAGTATATATACAACTACCCTCTATACCTAATATATTTTCCCTTTTCCGATTTTCCATAAACCACAGCCTATTAATACCGTGGTACAGTGTAAATGCCTTGAAACCGTCAACAGTACGTGGTAACATATTCACCACGCAAACCTCACACTGGAATGAACATGATAATCTAATTTTAGAATAAGTACTTTATGTGTATTTATTTTTATCGCATACTGTATAAACTAGCTCTTTGGATAAGGAGCATGTTGGTTTCAATAAGTCAAATGTAAGTAATATTTTATATTGCATTGGTAAGTTGGTCACAGTCTAAGAATGCTTTGCATATTATTTCTTGGTAGACTGCCTTTTTATTTAAATACGTCATGCAAATAAAACAGTGAGTTTATTGACCCCTTACTTCATTTATATAGGACAAAGTGCGTAGTAATAAAGAGTTTATGAATAATGTCCGATTTCTGTAAGTCACGGACCGTTTTTAGTTAAAATTAAGACTTGTATCTTTACCCATAATGAAACATATACCTCATAGCTTTGCATAGTAGACCATCCCATATGGAAGTAACTATCACAGGTAAAATTAGTGTAACAAGACTTATCGATATGAGGGTAGATTCATATTAGTAATGTCATAGTAAACAGTCCATCGATAGACTTGTTATAGTCGGGTTATGTTTGTGTCATTTGAAATCCTTCAAAAGTGTCATTGTCAGTGTCACTGTCAGTTATAAAATCATTTTGACATTGAAGTGAATTGTCAGTTTAACAAGTCGCGGACATGACTCAGTCTTGAACGAGGTACCGAAGTGGCAAGTCTTAAGGTTAGTAAAATAGTGTGATATGTACTGAACTATGTTGAATAATTTATAATAAACATTGTTGTTGCGTTGATTTATTCGTCGTTTCAATTCTATGATTCCCTTCTGAGATACAGTTACATTTCAGAAGTGGGATTCGCGAGACATTTCGTTTCGTGGTGAACCACCCCACGAGCTCGACCGCCGATAAACAATACTAAATTCATTTTAAAACGGAAAATCAACGCAACTACAAGAAGAAAAATAAGAGAATGCGTGGTTAACATTAAACGATAGCATTGTGAACCCCAATTTGGCCGTTTGAAGCGGATGCATTCAACGGTTTCTTTTTGATTTTTTTTCTGAAAAATAGAATAGGTAGATAGATACGAGTAATAATGTAGAAATATCAGTTTAAACTAGCAATGGAGTATGATTAACGTCAAGGAATGATAAAATCCTTTTATAATTATCAACGGTTTTCGTGATGAAAACGGATAAAAAAGTGGTGAACTATTTTAGTTTCCGTAATCTATCAATTTTGAGCCCCTCATTGGAGGTAGGTAGCATATTATGAGTAGAAATACAAATTTTAACGAGAAATATAGTGAACAAAATGACTAGAAATAAATAAAGAACCCCAAAATATGTCGCCATTTTCGTGATGCAAACAGATTAAAAACAAATCCGATAAATACGTAGGAGAATTAAATAAAAATGCAATAATTTTATTGTAGACTGAGACTAACAAATTGTTATTAAAATAATGTTAAAATACCTACGTTAACATTTAAATTCAGTGACTGTGTTGCTAGATTTGTACACAATACATTAACAAAAATGTTCTAAGTTTCAGAGAAATGAGCGACAAAGAACTCAATGCGGATTATCGACGCACCAGCAACCCCTCTTGCAACTACGAAAGACAGAGGATGTATAGTGAATCATCCCGCAGTCAGAAGCGAGACCTAGGTGAAGTCGAGGGGCGCAGTCGCAGTGGCCGTGATGATGGCCAACAACAACCCCAAGGATCTCGGAGGCGCAGTCCAGCTCGTGACCGTCGGCACAGCAGCGCAACGCGTCATCAGCTGAGAAGCCGAAGCACAAGCAGTACGCGAACGCTACTCGAGCAGGAACGTGAGCTGTCCAGGGAGAGAGAAAAATTAAGAACCCTTGAAAACCAGGTACGCAAAGGACGAGAGAGATTAACGGAACGGAACAGATCACGTAGGCGTTTCGAGACGCCTGAGCCTGGGCTGAGCGATCGTGCGCAGACAAATGCTGGCAATAAAAGCCCAACACTGTACCGTTCCTTAGTCACTCCCGCGAAACGACACTCGCCCAGTGTTGAAAAACACGAAGCACATGACAACAAGAAAGCTAAATATGTAACTACGGACCTGTTTGAAGATTTCTTTTTAAAACTTTTTAAGTCTAAAGCAGGGGATCGTGAACCGTTTTCTGGTACAACTTTGAATAACGTCGTTCCAGACTTTGACCCCATGTCGAAAGAACAGACTATTCATGTCTGGCTCGATAAAGTCGATGAATGTTCCGAGATTTATAATTGGAATGATAAGCAAACGGTTCACTATGCCCTGCCTAAACTCACCGGACTGGCTAAGACATGGTTCCAGGGTCTGCCCTCTATTAAGCATACTTGGCTTGAATGGAAGTCGATGTTAAAGGAATCATTTCCAGCAACCGAAAATTATGCGGAACTTTTGACAGATATGCTTAATAGACGGGTACGCTCTGGAGAATCTTATGAACTTTATTATTTTGCGAAAATTAATTTACTGAACAGATGTAAGATATTTGGAAAGCAAGCAGTGGATTGTTTACTTTATGGGGTTGAAGACAGGGGAGTTCGAGTAGGTGCTCAAGCAGCAAAATTTGATAAACCAGAAGATGTACTTGAATTCTTTAAGACCATTAAGTATCATAATAGAAATCAGTCTGACTATAACAAAGATTTTAATAAGGATAAGCGTCCTAGCAGTACAACGGTAGGTAATAGCTCGGCAAAGAATATGGAGAATACAGCGTCAAACAAAAATAGTGGCGTGAGAGGGCAAATTAAATGCTTCAACTGCAAGGGTGTCGGTCACCCCAGCTTTAAGTGCCCTAAACCGATAGTCAAGTGTACTAACTGTAATTTTATGGGACACGAGAGTCCTAACTGCCCTAGATTAAAGGATCAAAAGAATCCTTCAAAGGATAAGGAAGTCCTTGAGGTTTCCTTCACTGAAAATAGTAACGACAAATACAAGGTTATGACAAATATTAACGGAATCGCCACAGTGTGCCAATTGGATTTAGGTAGTGAGGCAACATTAATTCGTGAAAATAATGCAATAAGATTAGGATTGAACTGGGAGGGCGTTAATGGCCCATATTTGAGAGGACTAGGGAATGTACCATACTTACCGCTAGGGCGTACTTTAGTGAATATAGATGTGCAAGGTATTTCGGAAAGGGATGTCGAGGTATTTGTTGTAGATAATCATTTAATTAATTATGACGTGTTGCTTGGACATAGCTTTACTGAAAGACCTACACTTAAGATTATTAAGACCCCAACAGATCTAATATTTGAACGGGTAGGAGTAGACGACTATTCTAAATTACATCTTTATACAACTTGTGATGTTACAGTGGACATCGGTGAGATGGTATCAGTCCCTATAAGGTCAAACATTGCATGTACCGGAAATATATATGTAGGCGGATCGGTTAGGGGCTGCGCGGGTAATGAGTACTATTTGTTACCAGGAGAATATGAAATTCATAATTCTGAATGTCATTTATTAGTTCAAAATGTTGGTTCTAACCCAGTGCACTTCAAAGAGAACACCCTCATTACGCGCGCTCAGTTTGTAGGATCGTCGAATTCAGACTTACATGTTTTAAGAATTACGAATGATTTGAATAATCACGTCTTTGTCGCTCCTAATTGCGGAACACAGCTGTCGGAAGGTCAGAACCGTCAATGCGTGGAATTGCTGGAAAAATATAAGGACTGCTTCTCTACTGGTATGCATGACTTAGGATTTACCAACGTTACGGAAATGGAAATTCACCTCAAGGATTCCACCCCTGTCGTTTATAGGCCGTACCGACTACCTTACTCTGAGCGTAAACTAGTTCAGGACATGGTCAGTGATATGATGGACCATGGTATAGTGCGAGAGTCTAACTCCCCTTACGCTAGTCCAATTGTCCTAGTCAAAAAGAAATCAGGCGAAAAGCGTCTCTGCGTTGACTACCGCGCCCTGAACAGCCGCACCAAGAGAGACCACTATCCCCTGCCGAGAATTGATGACTTGTTGGATCAGCTTTCAGGTCAATCATTGTTCACGTCACTTGACTTGGCCTCGGGTTATCATCAAATTGCCATAGCCGAGCAATCTAGAGAGAAAACTGCATTTGTCACACCCGATGGGCAATACGAATACAATCGTATGCCCTTCGGGCTGGCAAATGCTCCAGCAGTTTTCCAGAGAGCGATCCACAAGATCCTCAGTAAGGCCAAAGTCGGATATATAGTTATATATATGGATGACATTATGATTCCCTCAAGAAATTTTGAGGAAGGACTAACACGCCTCGAGGAAGTGCTAAACCTCCTACTTGAGGCAGGACTTACTCTTAAGATGGAAAAATGCCATTTCTTCCAAGAACGAATCGATTTTCTTGGATTCGAAATAGATAAAGATGGAATCCGACCTGGGATCCAAAAGATTGATGCGGTGTCCAGGTTTCCTGCCCCCAGAAATCAACATGAGGTTAGGAGGTTTCTGGGACTCGCTAGTTTTTTTAGAAGGTTTGTGAAGGGATTTGCATTAATTGCTAGGCCCTTGACAAACCTTTTGAAAAAGGACACACCTTGGAGCTGGGGAGATGCACAAACGGAATCTTTTCAATCCATTAAAAAACACCTAACCGAAAGACCTGTCCTAGCCTTGTACAACCCCAACGCCGAAACGCAATTACACACCGACGCGAGTAAATTCGGAGTTGCAGGCATCTTATTACAGAGAAAAGATTCCGACATTCCCTGGCGGCCAATAGCATACTTTAGTCGTCAAACATCAGCGGATGAGATGAAATTGCACTCATTCGAGCTAGAGACACTTGCAGTCGTTTGTGCCTTGAACAAATTCCGCACATACCTCATTGGAATGAAGTTTACTATTATAACCGACTGCAACGCGTTACGCTCTACCTTTACCAAAAGAGATCTCATACCTCGCATATCTAGATGGTGGATTCAATTTTTAGAATTCGACTGCGAAATCGAGTATCGTCCTGGGGAAAGAATGGCACATGTAGACGCACTCAGTAGGGGTCCAGTGTCAGCACCATCTGAAGACATTCACGTTCTAGACATTATGTCGGTTGGTGAGGAGGACTGGATTACTACGGTGCAGTCTTCCGACGAAGAAGTTAGACGTATTAAGGATGTTCTAGAAGACCCGGAAACATCTAAAATTGCAGGTATTTATAAAGAATACACAATTAAAAACGGACGGGTGTTTAGGACTTTAGGTGAGGGGGTTACCAGATGGGTGGTCCCAAAAGGTGTGCGATGGCAACTCTTAAAATCCAACCATGATGACGTAGGTCACTTTGGCTTCGAGAAGACATTGGACCGAATCAAATCACTCTTTTGGTTCCCGAAGATGAGGAAGTTCATAAAAAAATATGTAGCTGCATGCCTTGAGTGTGCTCACCATAAACTGCCTTCGGGAAGCAAAGAGGGATTACTTCACCCGATTCATAAAATAGAGATACCGTTTCACACTTTACATGCGGACCATTTGGGTCCTTTTCCACGAAGTAAGCGAGGTTACACTTACATACTTGTGATAGTCGACGCCTTTACAAAATACGTCAGCATTACACCGGTTCGGAGTACGAAAACCAAAGAGACTATAAAAGCAATGAAGACTCTCTTTAGTTACTTTGGGTCTCCCTCGCGTCTCATAACAGACAGAGGCACAAGTTTCACAAGCAAAAAGTTTAAGACATTCGCGCAGTCGATTGGTGCAAAACACATCCTCAACTCAGTCGCCACACCAAGAGCAAATGGGCAGGTCGAACGGTATAACCGGACGATCCTCGCATCCCTGGGGTCCATGGCTCACGGTAAGAACAAAAGTTCGTGGGACGAACTCCTACCGGACATTCAACTAGGACTCAATACAACAGTTCATGACGTAACACGGAAAACACCTACAGAACTATTGTTAGGTAGAACGGTGACGAACCCGAGCCAAGGCATATTAAATAACGTAGTTGATGACATAGGACAAAGTAGTAATCAAAGTTTAGAAGAAATTAGGTCTGAAGCGAGTGAACGAATTAAAATAAATCAGGAGAAAAATAAGAATCGGTATGACAAACACAGGAAAACGGCCACGAATTATAAGGAGGGCGATTTGGTTAGGATAACTAGGGCAATAGTATCGACGCCGGGCCAGTCTAAAAAGTTAGAAGCGAAGTGTCAGGGTCCTTATAGGATAAAGAAAGTCTTGCCAAACGATCGTTTCCTTGTTGTAGACACCCCTTTGACTCGAAAAGGGGCAAAGTACGAATCAATTGTTGCTATTGATAAAATTTATCCATGGTTGAGTTTTAATGCCCCTGCTTGCTCGTCCAGCGATGAAAACGACGATGAGAGTGATAGCAATTAAAAGGAATAATATTGTTATTTAAATGTGAGTGATTCTTAGGAGTTATTTGATTTACTCAATTTAATTTATGATTTGGGATGGTCACAATTTGCGATGTATGTACAAGCTATATAAGGCGTCTGACATATGAACTTGCCAGTCGCTTAGAAATAAGTGAGAGTGCTTTGAGTCGGGCAGGATTGGCGTTGGGATTCGCCGCCCAGGATTGGCTCAAAGTACTGCTGACGATGACGGAGTGATGGTGAAGGAAGTAGCCTCACTTCGCTCGGCAGTAGACATGATAAATTGAGTAAGAATGTTTGAACCGGGCAGGATTGGCGTATGAACTCGTCGCCCATGAGTGGTTCAAAACATTGCGGCTAAAGCGAGCGGTGTGATAGCGAAGGAAGTAGCTTTCACATCGCTCAAGCTATAAAATAAACGATAATGATAATCTAGATAATTATTTTTTATATTTTGTAAGAATTGAGACTATTTATTTTTGTTATTGTTTTCAAATAATACCTAATCTAATTATGTACAGAATATATATATTTTTTTTATAATTGTTAATGATTGTTGTTGATTTGATTGTTGTTGTTGAATGGTTTTGTTTGTTTTTGTTTGTTATTGATTGTTGTTGATGATTGATTGTTAATGATTTTTGTTAATTGTTGATAGACAGAAGATAATCATCTCTACAATATTATGGAACGAAGGGACTCGTTCTTGAAGGATGGCCGACTGTAACAAGACTTATCGATATGAGGGTAGATTCATATTAGTAATGTCATAGTAAACAGTCCATCGATAGACTTGTTATAGTCGGGTTATGTTTGTGTCATTTGAAATCCTTCAAAAGTGTCATTGTCAGTGTCACTGTCAGTTATAAAATCATTTTGACATTGAAGTGAATTGTCAGTTTAACAAGTCGCGGACATGACTCAGTCTTGAACGAGGTACCGAAGTGGCAAGTCTTAAGGTTAGTAAAATAGTGTGATATGTACTGAACTATGTTGAATAATTTATAATAAACATTGTTGTTGCGTTGATTTATTCGTCGTTTCAATTCTATGATTCCCTTCTGAGATACAGTTACATTAGCTTACGAATCTATTTAAAAACGATTAGTTTTTATTTATTGGAACCCCGCATAAGAGGGTACAGTATAAAACGCAAGTTAATTCCATTCCAGCACAGTTTAGTTAAGGCCTAGCAACTTGTTGTTTGCTACCATAATTATTTTAGTCAGCATTATTTGAGTATTTCAGCAAATTCTAAATTACTTTGTTATTACAACATTATGTAATATTCCAGACTTGATAACCACGGAGCCAATTTCGGCGCTGCATTGTTCGGTCATATTATAAGCTTTTGTTTCATTAAAATTGGTTTAAAATTTCTAAAGTTATGCTGGCTAAACCAAAACCCGCTAAATGAGAATTTGAACATAGATAATAACGTTCTTCCATGTTATTCGGCCAGTCTGCTTTACGAACTTATGCGAACCATAATCATGCAGAACCAATTTTCGCAATGGAATACTACAGTCTGATTTCTGACCATTCCAACACGAAAGAAAACCTGACTGAAGCATTCTCATAATTAAATCTGAAAGCGGACACTACCTGGTCACTAATTAAACGGCAATATCTTAGGTGATTATTAATATTCATCCAGAGATGTTCCAAGATGTTCTACTTGGACTGTGGTTAACAGATAAAAAAAACATTTTTTACGACAGTAATTTTTACTCATAGTTTTATTAGACTGTGCCCAGAGGCAAATCAGTTCCGTTTACGGCAAGTTATAAGTTGTCAATGAAACTGTTTAAGAGGTGAGTTTGCTACCATTGTTTTCGTAAAACAATAATATAATCAGTCTAAAGACAATCATGGGTCACCACCCTAATTGCGTAACACACTATCAATCATAATCTGAATATATTTGAAGGATATTGCAAATCCATTGCTTCATATGTTCAACAACGTCATTAACGTAATGAATGTTGTTGAACTGTCACAAAATGAAAGCCATTGGTACTGTTAGTGCGTCAGGCCTTGCTGGTCTGCGCACAGCCTAAGAAAACGTTTAATCCCTATCCACCGCGTAGGTAATGGATGAAGGCCCTACTGTTATCAATGCAAGATATGAAGCTATTTCTACAGTAATATATTACACTTCAGATTAAGATCCCAAGTAGTGGCCTATGTAATCTATGTAAATACGTTTTCTGTATATAAATGGATAAATGATTTACGTATTCAATTATCATTTGAATGAGAAGTGACCCGGACTAAGAATTTGCCTGTCTCGTTGATGTGATTTAAAATAGGGATAAGGGCTTATCCAGGGCGAGACGACTGGCACCCGAATTGCGTAACACACTATCAATCTCAATGTGAATCATTTTGAAGCATATTGCTAATCCATTGCTTCATATGTTCGAAAAAATTGTCTGTTCAACAACGTGAATAACGCAATGAATGTTGTTGAACTGTCAAAATGAAACCCATTGCTACTGGTAGTGTGTTACGCAATTACCCCACTGGACGCGTACCGCGAGGGCTGGTTCGAGGTGGCGCGGGAAAAGTGTTGCTGAAAGGATTTGGGGGAGGCCTTTGCCCAGCAATGGGACAGTATAGGCAAAACAAAAAAGGACTTATGAAGGTCGGGTGCACGACCTTCATAAGCCCTTTTTTGTGTTTTTTGTTAGGATTCACCTGTATACTTGTGACATCCTAGAACAATATCTTAAGTGATCTTAACTAATCGTATAAGGTTACCTACAGGGTGAAATTTTAATCACCGAATTAAAAAAAAGTATAAAAAAAAACAAAAAAAAAATCTGCTGTTCCCTACATTTATGTTCGCATAATTCGTCAAAATGTAGGGACCTGCTAAATTTTTTTTCGCGATTTCATGTTTGGTCCAGGGATGTTGCGAACATTCGCATCCGCATCCGCAAATGCGGATCATCCGCATAGATTTGGACATCTGCATCTGCATCCGCATCCGCATTAATCAGTGCGGATGTTCATGCGGATGCGAATATCATGCAAGTAGCGACAAGAAAGCATTGGGCGGGGCCCGGCGATTGGCGCGTGCCGGTCGCACGTGGCAATGTCCAATGGGAGCAAAGAAATTGGTGACAAGATTCGACACGTTTGTTGTGGTGCATCATTTGTTTCTTGTAAATAAATCATTACGTTTTTGTTTGCGCTGCGGAATATTTATCGTATAAATAGATATTTTAAATGTTGTTGTAATACAGTGATCATTGTTTGTATTAAGAGTTTACAAAATAAGTGTTTATGGATAAACTTTAAATTAGTTGGACTAATATAAGATCGCAAGGTAAATTCTATTACTTATGTTGCACTGGTAATACGTTTTATTGTTGGTAAAAAATATCGTTTTATGACCAAACTTCTTTATTTTTCTAGTGTGGTTTTTTTCGGTTTGATTTGATTCTTCATTTTTGGTTTGATTCTTCATTAACAGACTTTATTTACATAATATCTTAAACATCCGCATCCGCATCCGCATCCGCGGATGTGAGCCTTCAAAACTCCGCATCCGCATTCGCATCCGCGGATGTGGAAAAATCAGCATCCGCAACATCCCTGGTTTGGTCCCACAGTAAAAGTTGATCATAATGATGAGTACAATGACCCCTTAAGCGGAAAACGGTGATTAAAATTTCACCCTGTATATACAAAAGTAAATTTATAAAGCTTTTATGCCTCAATAGGTCGTCTTGAAAGGATGCCGTAGAACTCTGAGTTTTACACATTCTCGTAACAGCTTTTTACGAGAGAAGTAGTAGCCGTAATTATGCAAAAATTATAGAACGTAAGTACCAAACTCTATACAAAATTCTTACAAGCATTTTTAACTACGGGCTTCAATTAAGTCGTAATCGAAAACTACATATAACGGCAGAAAGCTCAAACAATTTGGCTAATATCAACAATGGAACAAAAGTAGGTCCCACAACAATACACGAAGTAACTAAACGCCTAATTGATGGTATACCTACGATACAATAAATATATACGTTTATAACACAAATGCCAAAGGAAACGGGTAATTACGTATTACTTTTTTATGAAGCTTGCCTCGAGTTGGAACTGATCGATAATGTCGAAAATAGGCTAACATACAACTGGAAATTGTACTGCAAATGTCAGAGGGGCAATTCTAGTCATTTTAAAAACGTTCACAGTCTGATCTCAGTCTCAATCTGTCAAAAATACCTCTAATTTCCCTACATTTTGACAAGTTTTGACATTAATTTGTCGCTCAGATGAGTCTGCGACAAGATTTTGAACGTTTTAAATTACGAGATTTGGCCTTCTGATGTTTTGCCGTTTGTTGATTATTGCACGTGGCTGCCACACGCAAGGAGAGCGGGCCTTTTCGAAATGCGATGCATTTCTATGTGTAATTCGGTTCCATTTAGGTTATGTACACAGGTATGTAAGCACTTTCCACATAAGTACGTGTGGCCCACCCACACGTACTTAGGCTCCGAAATGATTAGTGTAGGGGTATGTGGTTAGATTATACGGGACTGGACGAGTATATAAGACACTTGGATACAGACTCATTTAGATACAGTTGTGGCGGACTTCCATTAGAAGTGTATTACCGATTCATAGATAGGTTAGCATGAATATTTATATCGGTAATCCTCGACTCAATTAAGATATGTTAGTGAGTTAATAAATAAATAGTAATTTGAACTGACATTTCTTATTCTATTGAAGATACAGTATCGTTTATTTTGACTACTAGTATAATGTAAAAAAATAAAACGGAAAGAGACCTCCACGCTTGAAAGGTACTTCAAAAAAAGATAAGAAGATGAAAATAAAAAAAGATAAGATAAAAATGTAGACGAAAAAGTGTTTTATTTCCCTCAATTATTTTATTCGAAAGGTACTTACTGATCGACTTTTAACAGAACACTCAATTTTTAATAATTTTGAACTTTACAAAACACGACGTGTTCTCATTCTGAAATTGGATGTACGCCTTCATGATTTAACACAGACATTTGTATTCAAAAATTTCCACTCCATTTGGATGCAACGTGGAATATGAATGGGACGAAGCCTATAACCATAAGAGCTTGTGCGACCACCGTTCATGTTTCGCTGTATTTTGAAAATGGAACGCGAATGCTCATTGCTTAAACGAAAATGTACTGGCCGCATTTTTTTAAGGAGGTTGAGGCTTATTATAATGTAATGTCATCAGAGGTTAGACAAAATGTCACGCATAAAACATCACCGTTTGTCAAAGGCAAACTATCATATCATGTAACTACGAGGACATATCAAATTATTCAGAGAACACGTTAAATATTTATAAGGTACAAGTCTTTACTTTATGTGACTTTAGAAAGTACCTACTACAATGACTTCCATAAATATATTTTTTGAAACCGCCTAGTACTTCGATTCTGTAACGACCAATTACTTATAATATTGAAAGAAATATTACCGATACCCCTTTCAATTATAATTGGTACGGGATAATTGACTACGCAAACTTTCACGACCGTTCGATGTTGATACAAAAAGCTGGAAGGAAAAGTTGTTGTTTAATAAGCCTTAATTATGGTTTATGCCATCCATCCTTGTCTGATTTCAGCCAACATTGATCGTAGTACCCACTTGGAGACCCGAGTGGATGATGGATGAGTGAATTTCGTACTATCACATTATTCGGGAGTCTAGTACATGAAAGGTCGGGAGCACTTCTGCAGTACTTCAATTTTATTTTTTTTGTTAAGAATCTATTCATATTATGATTTCGTGAGTGGATGAAAGAACCAGAGAGTTTTATTAAGAGCAAAAGGGCAAAATAATTCAATGCCAAAGGACCAAATTTAGCCTCGTGTCGAGCATTAAAAATTTAAAATGAGGAGTGTATTTCAAGATTGAATCGATATCATTAAAAATTTAGGTACCCGCGCATTACCTCCCGTGTTTTTGGATTGTTTAAAAATAGTCTGAACATTCCAATCGATACGAAGCCTAACATAAGTCAAGGTTAATTAACTCCCGGGAGGAATTTAGATAGCAAAATAGGGAGTATTTTAAATATCAGATTTCTACAAATTAAATGTATTTAGTGGAGGTGCTTGGGGGAGGCCTATGTCTAGCAGTGGACGTCTTTCGGCTGAAATGATGATGATGAAATGTATTTAGAAACGTAATAAATAATTTGTATATCGTTAGCAAAATCGGTGATTATTACTCTTGTGGAAGAAATAACCTACCTAATGTTGATCATACAATTCTGACGATATATCAACATGGCAAGGTAAAAGACATACGGAATTAAATGGAGCCGAAATCAATATAAGCTAGAGATTAGTACCTAACCTTGGAATAATAAATCAGCATGGCCAAAACAAATGAATGGGAAACAACAAATTAGACAGTCGACAGTTTTATTGTTCTGTTTGCGAGTATATTGTTTGTTTCTTCTTTATATTAAATGTCAGACATAATTCCATTGCTGAGTTTAGATCAGTACCAATTTTGTGCTTACGTACTCTTCCATATATATTACGCAAGTGATACTGAAATATATTCTTTGCCGTTTATACATAGCTATGGATAATATGCCGTGCTATTCTGTAAAAATCTCACTGTAAAACATAACACTCCTTTTTTGGGCAGTCGTGTAAAAACTGAGGTGAAGTGAGCTGTCAACCAACCTGACGCTATGGGATGGAGACTATCGAAAGCTCACTTCACGTAAGTTTTTACACGACTGCGCATAAAAAGGAGTGTTATGTTTTACAGTGAGTGAATAGCACAGCATACAGCAGCATCCATAGCTATGTATAAACGGCAAAGAATATATTTCAGCATCACTTGCGTAATATGTATGGAAGAGTACTTATGCACAACATTGGTACTGATCTAAACTCAGCAATGGAATGTGACAAATTAATTTAATTTATTATTGGAGAGACAAACGCTGTTCTTTTTGAATAATAGCATCACCTATTACCGTCAACCCGGCCATAGTTATGATACAAAATAAAGACGCCATGTGGGTATGAACTACATATTTTGGAGCACATATTTTGAAGCTTTGCGTCCTCCCTAGTATTTTCGATTTTCCGGTAAACGACAGGGAATTCAGTGCATAGGTTTCGGGCTTTGAAAATGGACACGTAATAACAGTTGAGTGTGTTGACATTCTCTAAATTCTGCCGAACATCAACATATATGCTTTTGGATCAAATCGTACCAACGAATGAATAGATTTTGATTCGTTGTAACAATTTATAATAAAGCATTATATATTCTCCATACAAAATAGACTAAGGACAGGATCAAAACGGTGTGTGTCACAATATCCTTAATTCATGACGTGGTGTCAAGAATTTAGAATATTATTGTAACAATAGATCAATATAGTCAATAAATAATTTATTATGTTAGTTCCTTTGTGTACCATAAAGTTAATGAATGGAAATGAGAAATTTATTCGATCTTATTATTAGAGCGCGCCAAACCCTTCTTCGGAGTAGAATAATATAAACAGCTAATTGACAGTAGGTATTAAATAATTCTATAGCCAGTTATGAATTCTATATCCATCCTTCTCTCCATATCTTATTTTATTAATGTTGGAGCAGTAACATCAGCCGTCATCTCAGTGTTTATTCCCTAGCTAAAATATCATGTTTCACACAGTCCATCCATCTTTTCTTTGATCTGTCTTTTTTCTGACCTGTCCAAACTTAACACTTTTTCTTCTCATCAAATCCCGACAGTCGGTTACCTACTTAGGAATTAATAATAAAAAAAAAACAGTACGTAAGCAGGACCATTGTTGAATATAGTCCGCCTTATCAAGGACTAGTGAGCCGCCCCTGATTCGCACGGTTTTTACGACTTGACAAAACATTGAGATTTTTTGATTATATGTAAGTTTAATATAAATGGGGGAAGGGTCCGTGGCTAAATAATAACAGCCGCACAGGTCGATCGATCAGGTTAAGCTACGCTTGCCGCGGTTGGTCTGTGGATGGGTGACCATCTTTACATACTGAGACCCCTCCGTGCCTCGGAAAGCACGTTAAGCCGTTGGTTCCGGCTGTCATTCGTGGATCTTTGACAGTCGTTACGGGTAGTCAGAAGCCCGAAAGTCTGACAACCAGTCTTACCAAGGGGTATCGTATTACCCAGTAACTGGGTTGTGGAGGTCAGATAGACAGTCGCTCCATGTAAAATACTGGTATTCAGCTGCATCCGGTTAGACTGGAAGCCGACCCCAACATAGTTGGGAAAAGGCTAGGCAGATGCAGATGCTGATGTAAGTTTAATATAAATGTAAACTATAAAGCCGTGGCGGCATCTACATCGCCACATGCGAACTATGCATCACATTGACGGCACGCAAAATCCTGCATCGCGCAAGTAGAGTTTACCATACAACTAGCAGATATACAACGTCCCGACATCGTCAGGCAGTCGCCTACCAGATATGGAAGATGAGTGAATTTTACACCCTGTTCCTCATAACTTCCGAAATAATTTTCTAAATTATGGTGAAAAGCACATCAAAATCTGTTGCGTAGTGTAAAAGAACAACGCGGTCACACAAACACATGAAAAGCGACTTTAATTTATAATATGTATAGAGTACAGATTAGTGCGACACGTACTTAAGTGTTAAGTCACGTATCACGTATCAATGACACATACCTACTTGATGTTAATTCACGGTATTAATACTATTTGGTGTGACATAATAAACTTGATCTCCCGTGTTAATGATTCATGTTTGTATACCCACGTACGCTCTTAGTATATTCTGGAGCTTAGTAATACCTCTAAAGGTATTGTTCTGTACTATAATTAGATTATTATAATATGATTACACCTATGTATAATCGAAGAACCTATCTAAATATACTAAAGTGCTATGAAGCGTAAAATTATTTGTTTAGATTTTCATTTATAATGGCCAGTATACCTACAACCTTTTTGGACATGGGTCGCTCTGTGTCAGAAATATTATTAAACATTCGAATTGTGACGTGAGGCCGTTGTAGGCCTTGTAGACTGTAGATTAGTAGACAATTTTTTATTTTATTAAATATCTGGTACTTGTTGACAGGCGTACCTATTAATACGGTAATTTGAAAACATTTTAAAGCCAATTTTGTTTAATAAAAGAGTAACCGTGGAGTTTCTTACCGGCTCTTCTCCATAAAAAATGACCAATTGGAACCGTGCACTTCGCGTGCGCTTCTGACGTTTCATAAATGCCCATGTAGGTTTATGAGAAATAAAATAATTCGATTTTGATTTTGAATTGACATTTTATGTCTACTTATCACAATAATTTAAAGTGCTTGGGTAACTGATATTTTATAATAGACGGGTCAAATACGGACATCGCAAAAAGCATATTGATGTTTATCTTTAAAACCATTGAGAAGTAAAGTTAATCCGTTGGTTTTTCATAATCAAAATGTGAGATTTTTGTATATTTGAGAAGTAGCTCACATATCCAAACATATTAGCATCGTTGCGCCGTTGCCTTAAACGAAGTTGAAAGCCAGACACAGTACTCGAATAAATCAGAACCGAAGCATTGTACGTGATTTTGTGTCACAAGTATCAGTAATCCTGCTTCCTTCCATTACCAAATTGACACCGAAAACCATTTTGAACCTGCAAATACGGAGGCCATAAAACACCTCGACCCCAGCCCTATTATTTATCAACAAAGGTTCGTTGTATATTTAGGTGTATCAATACGGGCCACAGGAGCAAATATCATAAATCAGCCATCAAATAATGTCCGATAGCGTCCATCCAAATGCCCAGATAACTCGTAAACTGGGATACAGCCGCAAAATATGTTGGGATGGACCATTCACTTGTAGTTGTGTCCTTGCTATCCTGAAATAAATGAAACAGGATAAGGAGGGTATTACGACATAAATTTTATGTTTACAACACCTGGGAGACGTGTGCTAATATCAAGTACAAGAATTGATAATATGTGATATTAGGTATTAGGGTATAGTTTGGGATGAAAGGGTTGACAAAATTGATCCAAAATAATATGGTGAAAATAAGCCAGATCCTAGTAATAAACTCGAATATACAAAGTTAAAAATACTTAGGCTTATAGCACCATACTTCTATAACAGTTTCAAATAACACTATCATCAATATCCTTAAGTTTTCGCACCATTTGCAATGCTCAACAAATCGAGTCACTTCTGTATCAAAAGTGAATATTTTGGAAGTAAACAATGTTATAAATCACGCCTACGACGCCAAGGATCTGTGCAATATACCAAAAAATAGGAAGCTAGTGAACCGGTAGATTACCTTCTTTCTTGTTAGCAATGATTGCTGATGGAAGATAAATGGTGAAAACAATGTTGGCGATGGATTGGAAATGTCTTGTGAAGAGATTGTTTGATAAGCTTTTGTATGATGAAGATGAGGATAATCTTAATAAACAAGGGAAGGAATTAAACTAATTGCACTCGAGTGGAATGCAAAACTGTGAACGTTATGGATAAGTGTGCATACACACGAGCGACACGCGCCGATGAAAGAGGCAACTGCAGACGTGGAGACGTCAGAGGCTGTCGTCGACAACATGCCGCTCGTGTATTGGAGCACCGCACTGAACTACATGAGCGGCACGTTGCCGTCTGGAGCCGTCGACGCTCGTCGATGGTTGCAGTTGCCTCTGTCGTTGTCGTGTGTTGTCCCTCGTCTGTATGCACACTAAAGCATTCCATAAAATGTCTAAGTGAGTATTCATGTCCTTTATTCGTCTATATACAATATATAAATTATATTTTTAAATATTAGAATATAAAAAAAATATATAAAAACATTTAAAAATATAAAAAATAGTAGCCCACCGGTATCGGGAACAGGGTCCAAGCTACCGGTGGTCAGGGCTCCAGAGAGAGGAACCTCCTGACAATGCGAGCCGTGTCCAGAAGTACTGCTTTCTGAATCAAGCCCTTGATCCAGCTGGCCAACGAGAGCCTCCTTAGGTATTGGTCGAGGCTCTTGGCTATCAATCCATTGGCTGTAACGACTATTGGCACAATGATTGCTGAGTCAACATCCCACATGTCGACAACCTCGCGAGCTAAGTCAAGATACTTGATTTGTTTATCTTTCTCGGCTTTCACGAGGTGAAGTGAGTATTATTATTAACAAGTATTAGTCAGTTATTCTTGTACTTAGGGACTATTTTGGTCTACTGCCCACTTTAAAATCATTTTTTCCCACTAATACCCATATTTTGGATTGGCGCCAATTCGATAAACTGCTTCATTTTTGAGGAAATGAAAAATTATTCATTTCCAATTTGCTACTTCAGCTTCTACAATAAAACGGATATTTCACAAAGGAATATATTTTGTGATTTATTGTAACTAAGAAATATCCATGGAGTAAGCTTTAGCATTTCAATGTTATAAATTATTTAAATTGAACATTTTGGGTGATCAACCTAGTCCAGGTTTTCAATATTATCTGAATGTTTTATTACATTATACTTGCATTTCCAAATAATGACAGTGGTTCATGATTCTTTACATAAACATCGCGACTGATATCTTGTTACTAATTAATGTTATCTAAAATTTTACATTGATGTACAGACGCCAGCACATCAACCTACCCGAAACTGTCAAATTTTCCCAATCAACTTTGAACCTTATGATTTAGTGATAAAGTTGAAAATCAATTAAAGAAATTTGACAAATTGTAGTAGCTTGATGTGCTGGCGTCTGTACTACCACTTAGTTAAATATACTGATAGCTTAACAGGTTTACCAAATTCTATTTGTATTGTGCCTTTAATGAAGATTACTTTTTAAAGACTTCTTTACATTTTAGTGTCTTCTTAGTCTTCTTCAATTCTGTAAATAGTATGACTAGATAAAGTTATGTACTATTTTACTATCACGTACCAACGCGTGGTTTAGAAGCACTTACAAATTATCACAGGATCTACCACGAACCTTAGCCATCTATTTGATATGTATCTTCCCGAACTTTGATTTGTGTGCTCTTCGGAAGTTTAACCACATATTTCGTATCAGATTTGTACGAGCACCTACCCACGTTTAATTTTAAGTTTTCCCATCACAGGCAGCTTAAAATTTCGAAAAGCAATAAAACTTTCTTAATGTACTTCGATTTGTTTTTTACTCGCGGTAATTTCTAGGAAAAACCTTTTTTCCAATAAACAAACGACTTCCGAGGTCGAATACAGAACCTCCTTATTTGAAGTCGGTTAAAAATAATATAACATAAGATGACGTCTGTTTCCATTTTGCTTGTAAAAGTGCACCTAGTAAGGAATTTAAGGTAAGGAAGTTAAGGATCAGACGTCATTTACCGCGATCAAGAGCTGTAAGTGTCAATATTCCACAACAATGATATTGATCACTGACAATTTTTGATCGTGGTGGATGTGCTGATCGCGTTCAGTTTTATATGTGAAATTCGCCCTCAGTCCCATAAAATCGGCCTATATCTAACGTTCCCATTGCTGGGACACAGGCCTCCTCTCAGTAAGGGAATGGGCCGTAATCCACCACGCTGACCCAGTGAGGGAATGGGCCGTAATCCACCACGCGGGCCCAGTGAGGGTTAATAGATGACAAATGACTTCGAATAAATAAAAATTATATAATATGTGGACGCCCTAATGCTTTTTTGATAGCGAGTGTTCGTGTTTATCTATACATATAATAAAATCGTAGGAAAGTCAAAACTGTACATTGAATATTTTTTTAAAAGAATACTTGGGGCGTGATCTACAATCGATTTCGAAGCCGAAAATATAATTTTTAGAATTTTTGTCTGTTTGTCTGATTGTCTGTATGTATGTCCGGGCTAATCTCAAAAAGTGCTGCATGGATTTACATCAAATTTTGCATGAGTATTACTAAGAGGTCGGGTCAACATATAGGCTACATATTATCACGCTATCACCTACGGGGGAGGAGCTGTGAATCTTTATTTTTCTTACGCATTCTGTGACAGCGTGTAATCTAACGATGCATATTTAAATGTTGTTTTTGAGTAAGCCATGCTATTATCTAGCTTTACACTATAAAAACTACGCCATTTAAGTAACTTGGGCAGAGAAACATAATTTAATGAATGTTAGTAGTATAAAGAAAAATTTGAAGCAGCAGAAGCAAGCGCCATCTATGAGATTTCATAAAAATCAAATCAAGTTACATGTTAACACTTTTTGGAAATTAATAATTTAAATTTTATCATGTTGGCGAGGTTAGTAGTTAGTTATTCTTAAAATTCATAGATGGTAATGTGCATTTTCTTCATAAAAGTTGTATCGTATAGTTCGTTTTGAAAAATTCAAGTTCCAACAAAACCCTCAAAATCTTGAGCAGAGTTGAGGAAGACAATTTAAAAAATGCGGTGTTAAGTATTACAAAAAAGTTATGTTCATTGATGATGATCATTTCTTCATCAATTTCATGTTGTTAGTACAAAATAAACATTGACTGTTAATACTTTTGTTCGGTATTTATCTGTGTGATTATTGCTTGGTAATTAATATATTTTCATGTCGTATACCTAATTATAAACTTAAATGTGATGTAAAACAAATCCCTTACGTATGACGAGGGGCCTTCATATTACACGTACGACAAGCAAAGGGGTTTATTTAACCGACGTCGACGAGGAGGTGCTGTGGAAAGTTTTCCAGGAATTTTCAAGGACACCGCATTGGGTAGGGTTTAAATACCGTGCATCCGAATAATGGCGAATGCTATTTTCTGCGGTTGTTACTTCACACTGTCCGAGGCCCAACGTCTTTCGCCTTTCTGAGGACATTTGATGGCGTGGAGTATCCCACTTACCGCGCAGCCTGGGTAACACGTGACCTTCTCGACAGTGACCAAAATTGGGATGAAACCCTCGCGGAGGCGAGCGTCAGTGACAGTCCCAGCCGCATGCCGTCATCTTGGTGTTTTGTGGAGTCGCGAAACCGGTAGCTTTGTGGGAGAAGTATCGCCATCATCTGTCTGAAGATTTTCTACGAGCTTTGAGGCGTGCTACTGGAGACGAAGTCGAAGTAACTGATGAACGCGCGCTGAACACCTGTCTCAGTTCACTTCAAGATGTGGTCATTTCTATCGGCGGCAATCCACTGATCGAATATGGGTTACCAGCTCCCCAATCATCACCGCATCAAGACCGTGGAAATCGGGACTTTAAAATTCCCATCGATTCTGTTCCACAGTTCTGTTCAGTGGCGATTTCCGGCAAACGCTTTCCGTGGTGACGCGGGGATCGAGGGCTGACGAGGTGAATGCTTCGTTGAAATGATCTTCGTTGTGGTCACGAGTTCGTACGCTGCGCTTGACCATTAACCCATAGTATGCCGGAACGTAGATCTACGCGAGACACAATGGCTTTTTAATTGTGTCTGTAATTACGACATTCAACCGTTTAATATGAGAGCTCGGCTCGGCGGCAATGCACGTGCTCAAGAATTCTCCGATGTCCTTCTAAGTCTTGGCGAAGGCACTCTACCAGAAGAGAGAGGTGGACAGGTGGTGCTTCCAGAGTCTCTCGGTAGAGTGGTATCCAGCATAGAAGAACTCATTCGCTGTGTGTACGGGGACATCAGTCGTATACCGCACCAGCAAAATTCTTGGGTGTGTGAGCGGGCCATTTTGACGCTTAAAAACGATCAGGCTGCAGCAATTAACGAATGCATTCTCTCGGAAATTGAGGGGAATGAAGTAGACTACACCTCGATAAACACTGTTGTCGAGCAAGATGACGTCACACATTATCCCGTGGAATTTCTGAACTCCCTGTCAGCAAGTGGACTTCCAGCGCATACCATCAAGCTGAAGGTCGGTGTCCCGATTATGCTTCTTCGGAACCTATCTCCTCCGAAGTTGTGTAACGGGACCCGCCTTAAAGTCATCTCGCTCCACAGACACACAAATTGAGGCGGAAATTCTTACGAGTTGTGGCGTTGGCGAGGCAGTATTTATACCACGCATTCCCCTCATACCTCATAACTTCCCGTTCCAGTTCAAGCGCGTACAGTTCCCCGTGAGTGTTTGCTTCGCGATGACCATCAGTAAGTCGCAGGGGCAGACACTGAGGGCAGCGGGTGTCGACCTCAGGACGAGTTGCTTCTCACACGGGCAACTGTACGTCGCTTGCTCCCGCGTCACCAGTCCTGACTCTCTTTAAATTTTGGCTCCTGGCAGCATAACTACCAACGTACGTTATAGGGAAATGTTGTAAGGTATGATACCTTTGTACGTATTTTTACTCTTTTGTGTCCTGGAATGTATTCCTGCATTATTTTCTCTATTTCCTTCAGTCACATCTGAACTCAGCAGGATTCCAATATAACTCTCTTTACTTGCTTCGCTTGCAAAAAAAACTTATATTTAATGCTATTTTAAAAGTTGTTTACTTATAATGCTATAGCGACACTGGTATCTTAGGTATTTTTGGTGCTGTAGAGCCTTCACGCAGACGACGTCGCGGGCAGCAGCTAGTAATTAATAATTAAAAACCTTATTTTTTTTATTTTATAACGAGCCTTCATTTTTTACTTACGTAACTCAAAAACATGTTTTATTAGTATAGTAGGTTAGTTAGTCTTTTATTTTAGTATCTAGTGTATAGTATATAGTTATATTGTAATTATGTGTGTAAGGTGCAGCGGGGCAATCTCGACTGGTAAAACCTAAACCACAACTTTGAAGGTATAAAAATATTAGATGATATAGTTTTATTAAAAATGTCATGTATTGACGCTCCAGAGTCATTATCTGTGTATTATTTTTACAAACTCATATTGAAAAATATTCAATAGATAGGCTTAAAAATGTGTTTTTGTCAAAAAAGGCAAAAATAGTTGTAATTCCCCCTCCGTGGGGCAATTTCAACTATTAATTATAATTTCTCTTCTAGAGCTCTTAGGTTGATGTTAATCAGTTGCAGAGTTTTTTTATAGGGATGGTGATCTAAATTGAATCTTTTCATATATGCAGCTAGGCTCATTTTTTTATAAAAACACGTTAAAGGTTTAGGCGGGGTAATTTCGACTGCTCGCCATAGTTAATAGTGATGGGATCGTAATAAAAAATAAGTCGATAGATACACCAATAAATAATTTTGGTCTACTATACTAAAGGTACTATATCTACTCACTAATCATAAATCAAAACTTCATTTTAAGAAAGGAATATGTATTTAAAATAGAACCAGAGCACCCCTCGTCCTAAATCTACAATCGGTCATTATAAACGTTACGCAATTTTATAATTTAGGACCAAGATTCATCTGTCTTTTTTAGTTTTAAAACAGCAATTAATAATCTAAAAAATATAAAAAATAACAAAAGTCATAATAAAAAGTAGGTAATCAACTTAAAAATAATCTTTGAATTCTTAAAAAGTACTGGTCGAATTGACAGGCACCTACTAATTATGTATTCAATTACAAACAAAGATTTTTGCTCTCTCTCTCTCTATAGTGGCGAACCATCTGCAATAAATTAATAAAGTAGTAAGAAATTGAAAAATCCCTCGAAATGCATCGATTTGAATCGTGTTGCGATCCTGCGAATAGAAAGATTACAATAATATAGCTACAAGTTAAATATTTGTAAAGTATTTACATCGACAAAACATATCGAAACATGCACATCACTAGTGTTTGTTCATTTCCATATAAAATCTGGTGGGGCAATTTCAACTGCAAAATAGTTGAAATTAGCCGCCATTACAATCCAGGTGGGGTTATTCAAACTCACACCAAAATGCTGTTAAAACGCAAGTTACAACAGAAAAAAATAGCTAAAAACATGAAATAGGCTTTAATTAAATGTCTTACCTTTGAAAATCTTCGAAAAACACATTAATTACCACTTTTTTTCGCAAAAATGTGAGACACTAATTTGCACGTGCAAACATGAAAAAGAGAAGAAAACAAAATAGCCGTGTCGATCAAACAGTATTGGGTCTAGCAGTGTCATCTATGTAGAAATTATGAAATTGCTTTTGAGCTATCTGGCCATAGATGCCACTTATTCAAATAAAGTAAAATGTAGAAGTTATTAAGATTAGTTGAAATTTCCCGCTGTCGAAATTGCCCCGCTGCACCTTACAGGAATTAATACTTGAAATATTAAATAAAAAATATCATTATATTAGTAACTGTACCTAGCTAATGATTTACAACTGATAATAATAGACATTTATTATTTCAAGTGACATTATCAGCTTACAATAATTTAATATAAATTACTCGGTTGTTAAGAATTATTTATACGAAAGAAGCGTTTCGAGTTAGGTTTATCACCTTGAAAAATAAATAATTTTGAAAGATTTTTTATCGTAATGAATATTGAATAACATTTTGTAATGTAGTTAATATAAGTTTAAAATCGTTGTTTGTGATCATTGCTCGTATCTTCTCTATATGAGAAGACCCCTTTACCCTGAAGTAGGACAAAAATAGGCTGGTATTATTATTGGAACGAAGTTCCTTAAGGGGATTACAGGACCTAAACGCAAAAGAACGCAAGTTTTAGAAGCAATAAAAGTATATGATCGACTACAGTAAACAAAATCAGAAAAATATATGATATTATTCAGGATATATGCTAGGTAGATACTGTGTTTAAAACATAATAGAACTATTTTGATACTATAGAAAAAAATCATGAAGATTGTTGTTGGTTGGTTGTGTGTGACACATTTTGTTTTTACAATAATAACCATACTAATATACATACGATCATTCTGTTTTTTTGTCAGATACACACAACATACTAAAGCACTAGTGTTTTAATACTTTAGTCCAAAGAATAGATTTTTGTAAATAGATAATTGCTTCATATTTTGTAATAAATTCTCTTTCTTTTCTATGCAGTCCGACAGTGACCGCGCTTTAGGCCATGTATAGTCCCCTTAACGCGGCTCGCAAGCCGCGTACCCTAACGCAGTAGGAGTAACCTGGTTAAAATAGTCACGCTGAAAAAGAGTTTTACCCCCTTCATGCGACGTTCTCTCTCTCTCTGTCTCTATCTACTACTATATACGAATGTGTCTGTGCATGCCAGTATCGCGTAACGGGACTTCGTTCCTAACGGGGGTCCTCCGAACGCACACGTTTTTTTTTATCTTACTCAATTATTGAATCACATTTTATAATACTTATACGCCCTTACTAATAAACTTATTATATCAGATGAATAGTTAAACACCGATTGCTCTCTTTCAGTCTTCAGTAATTTGACTTTCGAAAGAAGACAAATCGTTGTGTAACTACAACTACGACGGTATACAACGTATATTTGTAAGGGGGTTAAATTATACTTCTGAAATCGCCAATCGGTCTTACAAGCGCGGTGATCAATGCTTGTGGCTTCTCGGAATGAGAAGAGGCCTTTGCCCTGCAGTCGGACAATAATAGGCTGGTATTATTAATTTATCATTTTAAAATAGACTGCATCTCTCTCAGAATCCTTTAGTTTTATCCTTTTTATTGTATCGGTGTTTAATCAATTACGTAAAAACTATTTAGCAAAAACTTGCTTAAACTTAAAAACGCAATCCATTTTCGCTTCTCTCGTATTTCAAAGCAAAGTAAAGTTGTAATAATAATAGCAGACGAGACGGGGATTCTTCAAAACAAACAAAATCTTCTCGGTCCAATTTTTCACAAAAGCTTTGGAATGTTAGCGTTTAATCAAACTGCATTAAAGCGTTGAGCACTAAGTTTTTCTGCAAACACTGTTTGTCGGGTTTAACGAAGCGTGAGCTTTATTATTATCATGTGAGGTTTTATATCTGCTAGAATATTTTCTTGCTTTTGTTTATTTATTTAAAATAGGTACCCTAACAAAATTCTACATTAAATAATAAAAGTTCACAGGTATGTGTTCTCACATATAAGGTCCGGCCGCGCTAAATTTTCCAAAGATGTAAACAATATTGGCCGCTCGAAATTGAATAAAATCGATATACAAGGACAGTTTTGTTAGCTCGGAGATTTAGACAAAAAAAAAACATTACTTAAAATAAATGTTCTTGCATATCGATTTTATTCAATTTCGAGCGACCATTGTTGTTTATATCGTTGGCAAATTTAGCGCGGCCGGACGTTATATACCAATTACTGTACACGAAAATTCACATAAAAAATTAAAAATATAAATTAATGAATTTCTTTATTATTTATTTAATATTTTATTTCTACACTTCTTATTTTTAATTATATTTAGCAGCATACCAGTCATCATATCATTTATTTTAACTAACATACTAAAAGCAGAAATAGCGGTAAGGTCCTTCCGTTCTCGCTAAGGTCACTTTCATAAATCGTAAGTCCGTTTTAGCGCAGGTGTTCTTAATGTTTCGTTCAGTCTCCATTTCTCTTGGACTTAGAAAGTTTTTACTGGAATGACAAACAACTCCATAAAATTGTAAGTGAATGTTATAAACTATTAAATTCTGAGCATTAAACTGGAACGTTTTAATTGCAGGCAATACAAACTTTGGATGCAAACCAAACTCGGCTTGCTACTTGCATAGTTTGTGCACTGTACAACTCAAACATAACTTGAATGATTTTGTGTTTCGGTATTGTTCTATTAATGTTTTGTTGTTTCGCATACTTTCACCAAAATTTATAATTATCACAACACTCTGTAACACGAGTTACTGAAATAGATGTTACTGATTTTGGAAATGTGATATTCCACAAAGATTAAAATATGACTACAAAAGCGTCTTTCGAATTAAATTAAACGTTGCGCTAGCATGTTTACATTTACAGACGCCAACACATCAAGCTACCCGAAACTGTCAAATTTTCCCAATCAACTTTGAACCTTATTCTTTAGCGATAAAGTTGAAAATATATTAAAGAAATTTGACAGAATGTAGTCACGATTATCGGATAAACTAGTCTCAAAAGGAATATTATGTGAGGATCGTAGCGTGGTGTTCTGCCTACCCTCAAGGGAAGAAGGCGTGAGTTTTATGTATGTAATCTGCATTCGCGACTTATTTGCCAGAAATGTAAACAAAAATTAGTTTATAGAAAAATAACTTTAAATCCTTTCAATCATACAATAAAGTTCAGTTTACGCTACAACTTCAAACATTTTTATAACTGTTTCAATAGTTCTAGTCACTGAAATCAACGTAATTATCATTTGAATAAACTTGATATTTGTTTAATTTGAAACATAAGTTTGAATAGACTTTATGTATGTCGTCAAAATTGGTACCTTACTAATCTTTCCTACCTAATCTAGGTAATAGTACTTACTTATTTTTAATGTGAACGTATGTGAAGATGTTTGTAACTCAATATTGTGTTTTTTTTTTTTTTTTACATTGTTCTCACATATAGAAGCATCAAGAATAATGTACACAGGATTTTGTAATATCGTGATTTAAAAGAGTGTCCATGGAGTTTCTTGCCCGTTCTTCTCCATAGAGATCTACGTTTTGGAATGGGCAACTAGCTTCAACTTTCTGACTAACTGACTGACTATTTAATTTTGACAATTCAAAAGTGCCTGTACATGGTTTAATTGAAATAAATGATTTGATTTGATTTGATTTGAATAACACATAAACGGTTTCACGGATTTTGTTGATATTTGGCACAAAGAAAGACACAATAAAAACCATAGGAACTATTTAATAGTAATAATTATAGTAATAGATAGACATTCGAACTTCGTACCTCCTCAGAATCAATGTGGGAAGTCCACATTGATTCTGATACAAAATGTACGAGTATGAAAAAATGAATTACTTATCTTAATTTTTTTTCGTGGTTTTTTCCCATGTTTTAATAGTAAGTTATTCTGCTAATCGGGGTGGAGGCAAATCCAACAATTCAAAGATCATAAAAATCGGTCCAGCCGCTCTTAAGTTATTTAATATTGTAATTAACCCGACTTTGTTTTATTTATATAAAGACAAAAATGTTGTTTGTTGATGTAAACAAACACAATGGCTGACAAATGATGACTAATCTAATTATTTAATAACATAGGCCATGAAAAAAATTAACCGTATCATAAAAGTAACCTGGAATTCTAGACAATTTGCTAATAGACAATGATTTGACTTCTACTCCGAAAACCAAAATCACAGTTACCATGTTGGAAATTACATCAATATAATTAGGTCAAATCAGTCCAGTTGCTGGACCTAATTAACATATTCGCTGCCAAATGTTCAGGACAACATTAGGCTAGTAACATCCAAATGAATTACGTTGAAGCTAAATCACGTATAATATCATGTCAACTTATTTATAAACGTTGCTTAAAGGTAATTAACGTTTATAAATAAGGTGGCTAGACTCCAATATCCGCCCATCAATTATTGTTAACAATAATAATCAGTGATCGGAATAGGCTGACTATATTTATCTAAACTTCGGAGAACAGAGACAGAAAGTGGAGACTTCCTTACGACGACATTTTTTTTCCTGGAATTCGGGAAAAATCTTAAATAAGTTGAAAATAAGCTTTATTTAAGATGTGTAAAGGCTATTTTAACTAAACTTGCAATTATCAAATCTTAGGAATTTTCACTAAAACTAATCTAACTTAAATCATGTATTAGAATTATCCTTAAACTGACCGTTGTTGCATCAAATCTTTCAAAACATAACATTTGTCAATGTGTAACACCTAAGTACCTAAATGAAAATTATTTGTGTTCATTTTGTACATAAGTAGGTATATAAAATTTACTCAATAAATGAAAATTATTCATTGTAACATTTGCTTGTTTTATTTAACATATCCATGTTTCTTAACTTAATTTTCATACGACAGGAAAATAATCTAAAAAAGTTTTCATTATTTTAATAATGAATATGAATATTTATGAAGACATTAAAAAAAACAAAGGTTGTTTTTATCATCTGTAAGAAAATTTGTATGGAATTTTATTACAGTAATTTAAAATCCCAAAGCCAGTGACAAACTGCTCCATATAAAATTTTTGTTAACAAAAAAAAATTGTGCATGTTGCATAAAAAAAGTAAAATATATACTTATTGACAAAACGTCATGTATTCAATGATTTGATACAACGGTTAGTTTAAGGATCGTAAATATAATTCGAATACATGAATTAAAGTTAAACTATTTTTACCGACTGCACAAAAAGGAGGAGGTACTATGTTCGGCTGTTTGTATGTTTTTTTTTTGTATGTTTGTTCATCGAATACTCCGCCAATTGTCGACGGATTTTCAAAATTATTTTTTTGTTCGAAAGTAGATAGTTCTGAGGTGGTCCCATTGTTACCAAGTTAGGATCTGATGATGGGATCTTAGAGAAATCGAGGGCAACCCTCAAATTTTATAGGCTCACTTATTGTTTTTCGCATATTTTATGAAGTATCTTGTGTATTTGCGTATGGTTGTCACCATCTCAGGTAACTGGGCTGATGATGGAAGGTACAACTCCTTAACAGTAAGAAGTTACTCGAACAGGCAAGGACTGTTTAGTAAATTGTTTTGATGTGTGATAGGGCATTTGCCACATTTGGTCTCATGATCATCAAGTCATGACCTGATGCTGCAGTCAGGATAGTCTGCAGAGTACCTAACTCCTCGACAACTAACAGCAGATATATCGTGTTTAGGCTCATTGAAAAGGGCTCGATGTGTGGATAAACGTACTGTTAATGAGGAACACCGAAGGACATAGAGACCTGATGCTGAAGCCAGGAGCATCAGAAAAAGTACAAACCTTGAAATTACAGCACCGTAGTCGTGCTTGGGCTCATTTTAAACAGGACTAAATTTTAAGTTCAATGCAATGTTGACATAAGTTTGGCCTGATGCTGCAGGCAGGATTATTAGCATCAAGTCTAATTAATGAATAAGGTATGCTTCAGAGGTGGACCCATATAAATTTTATAAACTTTACTTGGGTAGTTTTGGAATTAGCTTCAACAATACGTTTGTTTTCCACTTAGTTTCAAATTCAAATTCTTTATTGCATTCATGTGTACATTTAGTTGTTACAATATAAGTAAGTGTTTATCTTCCTGTCACTAATATTCACATAACAAGTAGTGTTACATGAATTTGTATTATGGGGTAAGTAGGTACAACTAAAAAGCGAAAAATAAAAACTTTTTTACAAAAAAAAAACCGACTTCCAAAAAAAAACACTACAAAGTGAAAAATAACTTTAATTTCGGAAGTCGGTGTCAAAAAAAACGAAAATGTGGGACCAACGACACCGACTTCCGAAATTAAAGTTATTTTTCACTTTGTAGTGTTTTTTTTTGGAAGTCGGTTTTTTTTTTTGTAAAAAAGTTTTTATTTTTGGGATTTTTCGTGAAAATCCCGAAAATTTGGTAATTGTTAGTTTAGTTAAAAATAGCCTTTATCCATCTTAAATAAAGCTTATGTCAACTTATTTAAGATTTTTTCCGAATTCCGGGAAAAGAAAAAATGTCGTCGTAAGGAAGTCTCCACTTTCTGGCTCTGTTTTCCGAAGTTTAGGTAAATATAGTCAGCCTATTCTGATCACTGCTAATCAGTAACCACTTAGAATTACGTCATTACCGATAAATTTAGTTTTGAAATACTTTTATAAGAGCTACTGCAATTTGTCATTTATAAATCCTCGATTGCCAAGTTAAACTTTTATGCTTTCGTGTACGGGAACTTAAAATCAGGTAACTAATAGCTATACGATAGCTTGAAATATTTTCTGTAGCAAGGGAAACGGCCACTAGAGTTGCCAAAAAAAGAAATACAGGCTTGGCGCGTTACCAAAAATAGAAACCGCTCGATGACATGCAGTAGTATCTGGTAACGTATTGGATTTAGGATCCGAGTTGACGTTTGATTTGAATGTTATCTTTTCTTCAACCGCATAAAGAACCTTGTCCAAATACGCGGCGGTAGTTTCAAAAACTGCATGCGTTCGAGTATTACTAAAAAAAAAGAAAAATAAAGAAAGATTTATTTGTTACAGAAACACGTGCACTTAAAAAGATAAAGTAAGATAATTAGAGACACAGTCAGAAAAACTCGGCAGTTGAGTGCAACTGCCGAGTTAAGCCAGTGGGCTTTGGTAACAGCTGCGACGTACGAGTTGTATGTCGTAGATTCGAATCCTGACAGGCGCTTTGTGTAAATTATTTCATCTCCTTTGCTCTGAAAACAAAACTGTTCTAAAAACAAAAAATCGAAGACATATGACATCTACCAAGCCGCACTGGGCCCGCGTGGAGGATTAAAGCCCGCTCCCTCTCACCGAAAGGAGACCTGTGTCTCAGCTGTGGCTGACTAAGCACGTCGTGACTGGGACAAGAAGGCATAATGCTTTGTTATGGGGATCCACAGCACAGCGCTGATCTTCAGTGTTCACCCGTTGTAGCGTACGCAACTTGCACAGATCGCAAGAAATAATTACCGTTATAGTGACACGAGCCGTGTTCCCGATACTACTTCTTATCGGTAAAAGTAACGAACTTCCAAAAACACTTTCAGTTCATCCAAAATAGTGCTCACTTTTGTATTATACGGAAGTCTTGTACCTTTTCGTACTTTGACACCCAGCGGTTTATCTGCGGCTGTGCTTTGTCTGAAGTGAATTAATTTAAGATTTTTATTAATTAGAAGATACGGAAAGCTAACCTTTCGTTTCTTTTAATTATAATTATTCTGTTCTTTTAATAATAATTTCGTTCAAAATATCTATAGGTTTAGTGCTTGGTCAGACTGCAAACGCGGGCGTGGGGCGGGCACGGCTCGGTGTACTCAAACATAAGAACTTCATTCGAGCTTCCATAGTGGGCACGGCAACTCACGCCATGGCTCATTCATACAAGTGGCCGAGGTGAGTGCGCGGGCGGCCCGCACGGGGACTGGAGTTCTCAAACTAGTTCGAGCTTCTTTCTAGTAAAAATAAGTCTTCTTCATCTATATTTTATTTTAACAAACACTGTACACGACAACAGTCAGAACGAAGCCACGCTCGACTGCGGACAGGCAGACCGCACGCGTTCCCGCACCCGCGTCGCTCCCCGCCCCGCGCTGCCAGTCTGGCCAAGTTACTGAACTTTAGTTAAAAACTCTGACTTAGGTTCATAAACGGGATTTAAATTATTCTCCCCGAGACATAGCAACTTTTAATAAAGTTACGTCTGACATTCTATGAGAATGAGATTAAAATCCAAATTAATGTTTCGTTTCAAACGTTATCCTAGCTCATCTTTGTGGTAGATGTATTACTTTGTGTCTGCATTTCAATTATTATTAAAAAATATTATCTCACTATAAAATTAACTTTACAGTTTTTTTTTTAATTCTTTTGGACCAGGTAGATTGCCTTGTTGGTCTAGCGGTGGCAGGCGCGACTACTGAGTGTGGGTGGGGGTCCTGGGTTCGATTCTCAGGTTGAGGAAAGTATTAATAGGTAGGTACTTCTTTTAGGAAATTCCCAGTAGCCGCTGGCAATTCGGATGGGTACCCGACTAATAATTAAGCTGCATATCATAAATAGGGCTTAATCTTAAAGGCTCCCGCAGACAGACGCAACGCTACGGTGCGACGCGATTCTGGTAGAATAATTTCTGGCAGTCTTCATAGAAATTGTTCTACTAGAGTCACGTCGCGCGTTTGTGCTCCAGCCTTAACTAGTAAAATATGGATAAATCTACTACACAGTCAACCCACCTCTGCCTACATCTTTGAAGAAAACAAACGTCATTTCATGTAATGATGTTGACCTGACATTAAAAACTTGAACCGTAGGTATTTGGCAAATGCATACATACCTTTATTATTTAGACATGTATGACGTAGGTATGTCCATATATTCATGTCCAGTGTGCCTGATGCTTATCATTTCGTGAAATATGTTTCAGTGGATTTAGGAAAAGTGGGGCGACATTAAAATATAATGCTTTCACTCCAAAAGCATACATATCAGATTCATTAGGGGTGGAGTTTATTACTTTATCTTTTAGTGTATATTATTAAATCTACATTTCCCGTATGGCAGCCAACATTTATTTGCTTAAGTTACAGATAGCTCATTAGAGTTTTAAAGTTTATTCTTGAAATTAAAGTTTGAACATTCAATTCTAGAAAACAATTCTACATTTATATTATTATGTGATTCACATTTTATTTAATGTTATGTATTCAAGCGTCAGCACCCTAATTGCGTAACATCCTAAACCATTTATACTTCTAGCTCACTTCAGCCAAATTTTCACTGTGAGATGTTTAAAGAATAAATCGGCTGAAGTCCGAACAATGTTATGCCATTTAGTACCTTTAGCTTTTTATGAACTTATGTTTTTTTACAAACCTTCCATACCTTTGTGCGTTTTTAAAACATTATATTATTTACGTTTAACGTTTCCTACGTTTAACCATTATTTTTAATTCACCAAACTTTTCCGTAAAGGGGGTTCAACATAGATACCTATTAATGAAATTACAACTGTGTTAAATCACAATTTATTTTGGCCTGTTATCTTCGTCCGTAATTACTGCAGCGAGGTCGTTGGCTTAGAAACACGTCTGTACAAAAATAGCTTTTATTTCGCAACAGATATGGTTTAATTTTGTTTTTATGTTCTATGTTGTGCGTGACCAGAAAACGCCCATGTCATTTTTGTCATGGGTGCGGACCACTCTAACGATGAGACCTGAATATAATGGAGATTTTGAATTTTTACACCGAAAATGTTTTATTTTTATAGAGGTAAATGTAATTATGATGATAAGCTTGACTATTTGACAGGTGTCATGAACTAATCGTTTCTAATGATCAATTTATTAGTCAAACCGCATGCCCTGTCACCTGCACACGTGAAGACCTAATGGCTGCGTCAGCGAAGGGTTATCGCGTTGCTGAATTTTGGGCCAAACTAATTTAAAAAGCTAAGCATAATATGTATTTTTCGTGTTGTCGACAAGCTAAGTAGAAGATTAGTCAAACACTCGTCTGATTAATATGTGGACATTAACTAATTTCACTTTTAATTAAGGTCAATTTTAACCTTCTTTTTATGCTTAGCGAAAATATGGTTGGCATTCGCGCCAACCATATTTTGTAGTTATCCGTCTACTCCAAAAGCGCGCAAGCAATTTTAATAAAATTGATTTAATAGATTTTCAACTTTATCGCTAAAGCATAAGGTTAAAAGTTGATTGGGAAAATTTGCCAGTTTCGGGTAGCTTGAAGTGCTGGCGTCTATACGTGTAAGCACATTAGCCCTTGAAAAGTGTAGTGTATGAACACTAAAATTTTCATCGCTAAGCATGTCGGTACACAGCACAAATTAAATGCCTTTACAAGTATACATGTTAGTATAGGAAATTGTTTCCCAGACAAGACAATAGCTTGAGTTACGAACAAGATAGCCATCCCCACGAGATATCTAACTCCTGATGAATGCAATTCCTTAGTCGTCTCATACTACTCTCAGGGGAAATTGATGAGAACCTCGTACGAACAACCCATTCGTACATAGCCAAGACTACACGGTAACTGAGAAAACACGATTATATTATTATCTTACCAGTGCGCAGTGGTGAACAAACAAGGTAAATAATGGCGCTGATTACGTTGCGCGTTGTACACTACCTAAACTTAAATACTTTTTGTTCGGAGGAGCTTATGGTTAAGTAATAACAGCCGCACGGGTCGATCGGTCAGGTTAAGCTGCATCTGCCACGGTTGGTCAGTGGATGGGTGACCATCTTCACATACCAAGACCCCTCCATGCCTCGGAAAGCATGTTAAGCCGTTGGTCGCGGTTGTCATTCATGGATCTTTGATAGCCGTTACGGGTCGTCAGTAGCCCGAAAGTCTAACAACCAATCTTACCAAGGGGCATCGCATTACCCAGTAACTGGGTTGTGGAGGTCAGATAGGCAGTCGCTCCATGTAAAATACTGGTATTCAGCTGCATCCGGTTAGACTGGAAGCCGTCCCAAATATAGTTGGGAAAAGGCTAGGCACATGATGATGATTTAATTCCCAGTGTTACCGTGTTGCCGTGAGGTGGACGTCCACGATAAAATCTTCACGTTATAAATAATAAAAGCACACAATGAACATTCAAAATAACAATAAAACAAAAATATACAACATTGCATAGACGACAAAAATTATTGTTTCGTAGACAGTACGAATAAAACACTTACATAACCTGACCGACATTAATCTGTCTAAAACACCATTCATTGGCAGCGCATACATATTTGATAACTACCCGCCTTTTGAAATATGTATTTCTGCATGAAATAACTACGAGGGAATCAATACTTCCTTTAGATTGTCGCTTATTCAACGTCACGACATGCCACATGAGTGTGACGTCATACTATTGACTTATTAATGGCCAAGATAATGACTAGTACCGAGTCTGAAGTTGTGACAGTTATTATGGTATGAAACGGAAATTCATCGCTTAGGTGTAGTTTGAGTGTAACATTAGTTTTAATGTAAAGGAGAATCAAAAACAGTTGAAAGTCATAGTTTCAAAGAGAATCCTTAGAACTTCCCAGTGTCTGAGCTAGGAAAGAATTGGTATTTTACAGTCTCCATAATTCATGTCGACACGAATAATAGCTCATAATCCAGATTTTTTTTGTAAGAGAGCAACTTGTTTGTTTTATAGTATATGTTATAAATTGGCTGACGACGAGATAAGTTCGTCTATTGTCAAAAAACTGTTAATTTTTTTTTCTACAATGCAAACATTGTAAAATGTTCCAGATATGTTAAACAATACTTCTGCTTACATCTCAAACAAAATTATAATACTAAGGTACAAGGGCTTTAAATATACATACACTCACTTTGCGTTTCCAGATTTTGAGCGTAACGTCAAACCACAAAAATTTGGTTAGCCTAAAGCTGCCTGAAGCTTGTGGAATTCTGGCAACCTAAAAGGTAAATCCAAAATATGACATGTTTGAAAGAGCTCTAAGCTTACATGTTCCTTTGAGGTGGAGTTAGTGTTTGGCGGTTAATATAAGGATTAAAAAGTACGTGCAAAAGCTAAAATAATGTTTGGGAGAGATGTAAATTATTCTTACTCGTATTATTACTGTATACCTACAAACATTAATGATTCAGGAACAAAGCTTTGTTTATTTTACTATAACATAATATAAAACTTCACGCCTGTAATCCCAGAAAGGCTAGGCAGAGGTGTACCCGTAGTACACCTTCATTTCACCATCGCCAGTTATGTTTGAGTCCCATGTAATAGGGGGCGAACCTATTGCCATGAACCGGGCACTAATCAAAGCTCCGGGCGTTACTGAGAAACCCCTGATGGAAAAAACCACCGAGTAGTCTAACGATGCAGTTATTTTAATATCTATTTCATTAGTCACACATTACATTACATACTTTATGAGCTCAACTGTGACTAATGAGACACCATTACTTTTTCTATTGTTATAAATCAAATTTTGATTTTCCAACAGTTGAGAGGTTATAAATTAAAACAGAAAGGTTATAGAGTGACACTGTTCAAGAACTGCAAAATGTCCAGAATTAACGTATCAAGGAGAACTGGGTCAAACACTCTCAACCTATTATGCAAGGACTTCAATGGTACCTATTCTGGGTCACAACTACAATAATTATCCTAATTATGTCATGAGCGAAGTTTTCATTTTTTTAAAATAATAGTGTAAAAATATAGTAAATGTTGCTATTCTATACGTTATTTAAGCCGACGCGGACGGGCAGAGCAAAATGAAGCCTGACAGTTCACTAGCCTATTTTGAAGCTGGAGTATAAAGTTTCATACGTTCACGTACAATGAGAAAATGAGCCTTTATAGAAGAGTATGCGACTAGATTTTAAAACATATATATTTTTAACTAGGTAAATTCGAAGCTGAATAGAATTTCTTTTCGGAAAATCAGGCACAATTCTACTTACAAAAATTAAAAAAACTAGCTAACTACAACAATCTAAATTCTGGTTTAGCAAAACGTGTTTTTTGACACATGCTTTGCCAAACCAAAATTTCTGGCTGGGTCAATAAAGGACCTGAAAACTCAAATGACAGTTTTTACTAAAAAAAACGGATTAAAGGGACTTCCCTTAATTCCAGTTCTTTATTGAAAACTTTAGGAACACGCTCTCCAAATAGACCTTAACTTATTAATGTTCATCCGTATTTCTTAAAAATGGAGAAATACAAAAATAAATAACAAAGCCTTCATTTTGTAAAACAAACGACCTCATTTATAGTTCCCTAATTGTACAAACATTTTGCAGTAAGCATAAATCTGAACTGAGCCTTCTTCTCTGTTTTTGCTGCCAAACTAAAATAGGGCAAGCCCCTTTCAGTCACCCTAATTACTATCAAATTATACCACTGAGTGATGGTCACTAAATGTGGATTGTTAAACGGAGAGAAATTTAGCACAATGATTTGAAATGAACGTACCTATTCCCACATCGATCGTAATTATTTTTATTACAAGCAAAGAAGACGGAAGAATTGAGTTTTTTTTTTTTACTATCTGAAAATAAAATTCCTCGATACAAAAAACAGATATTAACTCAACACGTCAAAAAAATATCAAGTACTGCAATCTTTTGAAAAATTGATACTTTCAATTTCAGCAGAAATAATACCTAGCGATTTTATTAGAAAATATAGAAATTATAACGAGTTTGTAACTGAAAAATTCCTGAACATGCAATTAATATTGGTCGAAATCAAAACATTTTACAACATTCAAAATTCTGGAAATATTTGTACCGATATTCCGAACAGTCATTCCAGAACTCCGGCGCTTCATTCCGATCGCTAACCGTAATCGATATCCATTTGTCTGCAATCCTAGTAACAGGATGAGGAAATATTACTAAAAGTATCAAAACCATTAACGACTGCGGGATCGATTAGAGAGATGTTGAGAGTATGCGAGAACTATGCAGCTACACACGGACTCGTTTATAATGTAAAAAAGAGTGAATACATGGTTTTTAAGGCCGCTGGTAAGGCCCCTGACTATGTACCAAGCTTTACTCTGAATGGCTTAAGTATAAGGCGAGTAAATAATTTTTCATTTCTCATACTCGGAAAGTAGTGTTTGTTTGATCCGAATAGCGGGTGGAAGACGCTGCTTCCCACCACAGGGCGGGAAAGACTCATAGTAATTACTTCCCTCTTTAGGGTGGGAATGAATTTTAAAAATAGAACTGTAGTCAGCTACGAAATGTTTTACATACATTAAGAAAAATAGAAAAATGCTGCAGTCTTGTGAGTGTATAAACAGCCAGTGTGAATAAAAAAAAAAAACCTATTAAGCGGGACGGCCCGCGGCGGCGGCGGTGACACACCGCGTGTTCCATATTTAAAATAGTACACAAATTGTTCTAACATCTCAATTAATTTTACATAGGTACCTACTATTCATGTTATTATTATCAGTTAATATTTTAGAAAAACCACTATTTTTTACTTTCCTTATATTCGAAATGAAAAGTAGAGTGTTTAACACGGGTGAAAGTCATCAATTCCTACTCGGACTATAGCCGCCCTCGCTGCGCTCGGGCGTCTAAATACCTCGTATGGGAATAGATTCCTTTCGACCCTCGTATAACAATCTACTATTTCATTTCTCATACTCGGAAAGTAGTGTTTGTTTGATCCGAATAGCGGGTGGAAGACGCTGCTTCCCACCACAGGGCGGGAAAGACTCATAGTAATTACTTCCCTCTTTAGGGTGGGAATGAATTTTAAAAATAGAACTGTAGTCAGCTACGAAATGTTTTACATACATTAAGAAAAATAGAAAAATGCTGCAGTCTTGTGAGTGTATAAACAGCCAGTGTGAATAAAAAAAAACCTATCAAGCGGGACGGCCCGCGGCGGTGACACACCGCGTGTTCCATATTTAAAATAGTACACAAATTGTTCTAACATCTCAATTAATTTTACATAGGTACCTACTATTCATGTTATTATTATCAGTAAATATTTTAGAAAAACCACTATTTTTTACTTTCCTTATATTCGAAATGAAAAGTAGAGTGTTTAACACGGGTGAAAGTCATCAATTCCTACTCGGACTATAGCCGCCCTCGCTGCGCTCGGGCGTCTAAATACCTCGTATGGGAATAGATTCCTTTCGAACCTCGTATAACAATCTACTATTAAGTACCTGGGGCACATACTTACCGACGACCTTAAAGAGAATGTGGACATAGAGAGGGAGCGCAGGGCACTGGCGGTAAGGGGGAATATGTTGGCGCACAGGTTTTACCGTTGTACTAATCAGGTTAAAATAACCCTTTTCAAAGCGTATTGTCAGTGTATGTACACGGGAAGCCTGTGGGTCAGCTTTACCAAAAGATCGCTGGAGGTCCTGCGCATCCAATATAATAATGTTTTCAGAATGCTGTTGGGACTGCCCCGTTTTTGTAGCGCATCTGAGATGTTTGCGCTGAATCGCACTGACGACTTTTATGCGGTCATGCGGAAAAAAATCTCGTCCTTAATAGCAAGACTGCGGGACAGTGACAACAGTATTCTGAGGACAGTGGCGGAGAACATCTACTCTCCTATTCTGAGACGTTTTGTGGGGGTGATGAACGAGTGAAGTACTTTCCCTTCGCTTGTGCGTCGTCCACATGAAGCGGCCTCGGATAAATTAGTTTTTTAAAGAATAATTCACTAACATTAATTATAAGAAATTTACTAACACAATGGATCTTACGTTGTCCGAAATAAAGAATTTATTATATTAATCATTGACTACTCTTCCAGACATAATGAATTCTATGGTGTGTTAAATTCAGTGTGATGAGCTTAGTTTGGTTTTCTTAAATAGCGGTGAATGGTCACACAATAACGGCTGTCCAAATACAGAGCGTTTTTGACACCTCAAAGTCGACTACTGATGAAATTGACAGATTTTCATGTCAGCCTTTATAATATGATAGATCCGCTCTTCTAAGAAACTGTTGCTTTAGTGCCGCAATAGCAAAATCACGCGTTTCTGCGATTGTTTCAATGCTGCATCGCGTTTTGGCAAATCACCGCGATTCGGTAACAAAATTGCGCATTTTTGTCAAGTTTCGCCAATGCCAGTCTAATCAAATTACTGCCGCGACAACCAAATGTGTACGTAGTTACAAATTGCATGTAGCGATTAAATCGCTGATTGCTGATGCCAAAGGTATGTGAAGTGTAGAGCTTAGTATATTTGCTGTATGGACAGCTATACTTCTGAAAAGCTAAAAAATCAAAAATCATTTTGCTAAAAGTAGCAAACTCAAAAGCAATAAATGGAGTAGGTCAGTCAGAAATATGAAGTTAGTTGCCCATTCGTGTAGTCCAAAGCGTTTAGGTATCTATGGAGAAGACCGGACGAGAAACAGGGACACTCTTTTAAATCGAAAGCAGGTCTAGCAAAGCTCAAGGCCCTTGGTAGTTTTGTTTGGTTCGTGAGTAAAAGTCTGTTACCCTGAAATTATCTACCATTAAATTGTTAAACAATTTAATATGTATATCGACTGCGGCCGATGGCAAGTTATGGCTTAAATTGATTACTGTATTTTCAATTTTCATCACTGTTTTACCACCCGCTTTTAAAAAGTCGTGGTGTCTTTAAATCGACAGTGTAAATCTTTTTGCTGTCAACAATATACTTGGAAACAATATACTTTATTATATTTATTCGACTTTATTGATTGTAACAGATGCGCGCAGTGGTGGCCCAGTGGTGACGACCCCGAATTACGTGTTATGGTCGTGGGTTCGAACTCAAGCAGGCGCTTTACTTTGTGTAAATAATTTCATCACCACTGCTCTTAAAACGGTGAAGGAAAATATCGTGAGTAAACGGTATGTCCTAGAACCAAAAATTGGAATAAACATGCGACATCTACCAACCCGCACTGGGTCCGCGCGGTAGGTTATAGCCCACTCCCTCACGAAAACAGGAGGCCTAAGTCCCAGCAGTAGGAATATTATAGGCTGATTATGCTGATTGTAACATTGGCATTATATCTATATGTTCATAAAAAATAGTACCGTGTTTGTGAGCCCGTACTCTTCTCGAAATAAACCCATTTCAATACGATGCCTTGTTGGATTATTTTCTTCCGCACTGAACAACCTTTTCATTTTCATTTTACAACTTGTAGCTTTGAAATATTTCGAGCTTAAAATTCAACGAATAAATCCACTTTCCAATATTTTAAATGATAAGTAACTATGTTACGAATAAACTAGTATTTGCCTTGAAAGAAAAATAGAAATGCTTAATTTGCACTAATCCCTTGTTTAATTTAATCTGGGGAGCGTAGTTCAGTTTACGCCAAAGCGAAGACTGACAAACAGATTTTCACTTTTTCACTTAAGATCAAGTTGATAACGGGCCGTTTAATAAAACCGCCTCAGTGGCTCTCAACACTGAAAAGTTGTGACTAGTCAAAGTAGGTTACAGAAGTAGACCTCGCTGAGAATGCTAAGTGGGAATTCATTGATCCCCACTCACTTGTTCACTTAGTAAAAACAATGTCCTATTCTCTACCATCAAAAATTTTGTTTATCTCCATAAATATTTGTATTTCCTCACGATTTTGTTAGCACCATTTTCAGAGATAAGACTCCGTTGACAGGGCATAATGGAATTACTTCTCTTGTCAGATTTAAAAAAAAGTTATTTGCATGGATTACGGTTTAAGGTGGCATTGAAAAAGGTTTGTTGGATTGAGGTTAAGTCCTAGCTGTCATCGCACTGTGGCACACGCAGCATTAACGTACAGATGCCAGCACATCAAACTACTACAATCTGTCAAATTTCTTTAATAGATTTTCAACTTTATCGCTAAAGCATAAGGTTCAAAGTTGATTGGGAAAATTTGACAGGTTCGTGTAGGTCAATGTGCTGGCGTCTGTACCTTGAGAGCTATCTATATTACACTGAAACCTTCTGATGGGTGCAATCAACTTCGCGCAATCAGAAAAATATATATAACTTTGTGATGGGTATACCCGCTTGCATAGAGATTATTATTCTTTATTTATTTATTCCATCCTTAATCCGCACTGGGCCCGCGTGGTGGATTACGGCCCACTCCCTCTCACAGAGAGGAGGCCTGTGTCCCAGCACTGGGAACGTTATAGGCTGATTATGTGATTATGTTATGTATTTATTACCTTAAGCACATAAATATACAGAGGCCGACTTAATGCTATAACCCAGTAGTTACAGACAAGTCGGAACGGATCGTTACCGATCGGTGTGGGTACAATACCGTATTTTCTGTACACACACTGTTTCTGTGCTGTCGTATATAAAGAAACAAGTTGACACTTGTTTGTACCAACTACACTATATCATACCGCACACCGGTGGGTTTATCAGTACCGAATGATACTAATAAAGGCCTATTCAAACCTAAGCGGTATTCGCTGCCGCTGTGGGTAGAGGTACATACCGCGCAAGTTTCGCTCAGGTATTCAATATCAAGTTCCGCGGCTCCGCGGCGGAACTTTTACCTCTACCAACAGCGACAGCAAATACCGCTTAGGTTTGAATAGGCCTTTAATCGGGACCGATAAACCTGTATTTTTATTCAAGCATCTCTCTATCTCACCTGGCATCCTATTGATTGCGCAACCAACCATACATTTTTTGTCATCGCGAACATGCTTGCGCCAACATGGTGTCTCAGTACAATATAGCTCTAACGGTTCTTCAATAGTTAAATCTGAATACGATAACTGCGAAACTATTCAGTCGTTAACAGTCTAGTTTGGGGAGCACAGTTTGATAAAGTTATTCCAGCATAAGTTACAGTTAATCTAAACGTCCATTGAGTACGAAGGTGAACATTGAACCATTTGTAGAATTTAGATGTTCGAAAAGTTTATTAAATCGTCGGGTCCAGCTGTTCTCTTAGATTTATTGATCGCTTAAGTAAAGAAAAAGGTCTACAGAAGGCGTTTTAACCCTAGATCAGGTAAGACACATTTAGGTTGGAAATCAGGGAATTTTGGAACTGAAACTGTCAAAGAGAAACTATGTTCCTCGCCTCTTTATTGTTAAAGTTACTTTCTAAGTCCAATATTAGTAAAAGGTTAGTGTCTATGTAACCTATCTAGTTTAAACTTTATCCCAACTAAGTAAAAGCTACTAAAATGTAAGCGAATACCCGCTTTGTTCTTCACTCCCTTTCTCGTGTAAGTTATTCGAGACTTCATTATTCATGCTTATATTCTCACTTTATTAGAACAAAGGAGCAGAGCTTTATCTTGCCGTAACACGGTGAATTGCAAAATATTTGACTCGTGTTTTAATATCACCCTGTAGTTGTTGCAAACACTGCAATGAAAACCAACAATTTCGCTATCTGGAAATTCACTACGACGGACAAAGACTGTTTATTTGAAAAGAGGATTTATTTGAGAACCGGTTTTAACAAAAGGATCATATAACCTCGCAATGGAGAAAATCGTTGTAGTGTTCTGTAGCATATACGATCATTACCCGGTTTGAGAAAAATACTTACAGTAAATAAAATGTATTTGCAGGTCATTGAACTACTTACGTCACGCGGTCAGCAATAAAGAAAATGAACTATCGCCTAATAAATTGAGTGTTTTTCTCAGTAGTTACAGAAAACCATAACAATAAATAAGTTGTAACGTCCGTGGACCTTGTTTACAAGGAACAAATACGCAAATGTGACAAAGACAAAAGTTACAAATTGTTCACGTCTATGAGGGTAGGTCCAATTCCGACACATCGTTTCACAGAGGGAACTTATACAATGGCTAAACATATAGACAACATCATCGCAGTTTAATAAAGCAGGGGTCTTACTTTAGCGAAGTTTCAAACTCTGCTCAAGTCTGATGCTGCGGTTTCGATCAGCGATGCATTGCTAAGCCAAGGAACGTAATAGTTGGACGAACCTCATTATGCAGCGGTTTAATAATCCAGATAAGTTCAGAGATGTGGGTCCATCTATGAGCACTATGCCTTACCTTAGTGTAGGTAGTAAATTCTACGGAAACAAAGGTAAAGAAAACAATGTATTTTTGTCGAATAAAGTCATCTAGTTTATCTGTCAAGACTGTTGTGTAGAGTAACTTTTATATAGTGTCGTAACTTAAGAATTCAAAGGTTGATAGCAAATAAAAACAATAATGTTTTTTATATAGTTTTTCTACAACAAAGTATGGCAGTTGTTGTAATCATATTTTATTTAAAGATCATATTTTATTTAAAGTCTATTAAAAGCATATTCTCGCGAAAATTTACTATCTGCTCCCATTCACTTGAATGCTTTCATAAGAGACTGTACAATGTAATATTGTCTATAAAGTACCTAACATTTTATCCTATTCTTGGTAAAATGAAAGGATACACAAAAATGCAGCTAGCATGTTTTTTTTTTCTTGGCACTGCATTCTTATCAGCATTATGCAACCAAGTTAATAGGGCAAAAACTTGGCGTATGATGTCGAAAATAATGCACAAAATGATAGTTTACAGTTTGAAATCATGCTAACACGTTTTTGATGCCACCGGTTAAGGTGATTTATTGATAAAAATTTAGTTTTTCTATTTCGTGTAACTTGTTAAGTATGTGGAATAGGGATTTAACATTTTGGTATATTTTTTTTTATTCTTTTTTGACTATCGTGTAAAAGGAATACACGATTCAATGAATTTTACTCGATACAAAAAATTTGCAAAGTTATATATACTTTTTTACTTTTTTTGACATCACGGCGTAACGCTTAAGAGTCATTCAATTGAATTTACTTTAAAACATAAAGAATTATCACATCAAAGTTTACTCAAAGTTGCTTTAAATTTAAATAATTTATTTTGTTAAAAAAAGGAGTAAATTTGTTTTGGCACGTACGTCGTTTTATTCCGAGCGCACGCACGTTATAGCCATCACTCTTCTTTTGCGTTTCAAAAGTAATTGCATCACTTTCGCTCGCTTAGTAGGTTTTCGAGAATTTTAGATTTTCGAGGGGCGCCTTAAAACAAGTGCCTAAAAAGATTGCGAGACTAATAAAAAGTTACAAAGTTCAAAACAGAAGAATGTAAACAGAATTTCAAGCCTCGTATTCTTAGGAAACAAAGTTGCAAAACAAAAGTGCAACATTTTTCAGCAACATTTTAGTTGCGTGAAACATTGATTTTAAGGGGCTTTCGACAGTGCAAAGCATGTGCTTCAAATGTATTTTTCATATGGCCGGATGCCTCAGTCTGAGGCATGCGTCACATGCGTCGCTTATCATTCGAACCGAAACCGACAGACAGATGACAGGCGACAATCTAACAAAAAGATTTTTTTCAAGTTTTTTTCATACATTTTTGCTTTATGAAACAGCATCTGTCGTGAAAATGTGCCAACATAATTTGTCAAAGAATGACCAAATAGTAATTTTTTGACAAATTATTTTGCACGGTTATATTAAACTAGCTGACCCGATAGACGTTGTCCTTACCAAATTTCTATAATTCATACAAAAATCCCATAAAAAAAGGACGTTCAGTTTAACCCGAATTTGAAAATTTTTGTTTCCGTAAAAATTTTATTGGAACTATTAAGAACATTTTAAAACAAAAAATAGCCAAATCGGTCTAGCTGTTTTCAAGTGATGCACGATCCAACGAACTGCATTTCATTTTTATTTATTTATAGAAGATAGGGCCCTTGCTTGTATGTGTGTGTTTTGTTGATGTTGTGTTACGCAATTGCTTCCCAACTTTGTTTCCAATGTAGGATATACAAGGCATAAAGAAGTGAACAAGAGTATAACAAAATGTAGATAATTGAAAGTGGCTCTTGCGACCATTCCACGTTATAAAAGTGCAATTTAACTCGCTATCTGCGTCGCTATATCTCTTGGTGTGGAATGACAGAAGACAAAGGATTTGATTTTATCTACTGCACCGTGCAAAAGTAGTTAAGATTTGCGGAATTAGAGCGTCAACCTGTATTCAACTTCAATATTGGATTCAAACTATTCTAGTGTGCTTCTGACGTTTTCTCCTTTGAGACTGGGTTTGGTATCAATGCACTGGTTAAGTTGATCAAAGGAGAAATCTCGGTGGTCTAAATACCGCAATGTGCATTGATATTGACAGGTACCTATGTATTTAATTCGTATGAACTTACAAACTGTGTATGTCGACTATGGGTACGACTGCTCTATCTCTCACTGAATTCAAGACTTCGCGATTTTCCATTTATCAATCGTCTCAATTTAAGCTTCTTTTTTATTGTTTCTTATGCTTTTGATTATATTAAATTTTTGGTTTATGGCATTAGAAAAATAGTAGTTTAATTCATGTTTTTCACGATCTACATAAAAAATAACACGGAAATCATGGTCGCACTTTGTTGATGATGTTGTGTTTGTCGCACTTTTATCTAATAATTTATTATTTTATTTATTTGTGTCGCCTCCAACTCTCAGTGTAGCGAAGGTTTAACATTCACATACCATTGTTTTAAACCCGTAACCTTAACTGAATGTATACATAGTTCATTCATAAGCGCTACAATTTTCATAGTCGATTGGCTAATCATTTGAAATCGATGTAATCATCCACGATTGGAACAAAGGCCAGGTGTAGCGTAGAAATATACCTCTTAATATACATATAATACCGTTTCAAGTGAAGGGTGAAGAATGAATGAATGAGCAGATATTGGATTACTTAACAAAAAAATATTTATGATCAGAAAAAGACTGACCAAAATATTTATAATAACTTCCTTGTTTCCAAATTGTAAATTGACAAGACCGACAGCATTATAAAATAAATTGTTCTAATAGCTTAAACATGGATTTAGGCTTCTAACCCATAAATTTTTTGGTAATTTCAGATGCGAACATAATGTGGCCTAATGGAGAAAATATTTTATTGCCTTAGGAAAAACTCAATGTAGCGTTTTCATAATAGCTTGCACAAGTGCCAGATAAAAATTGCAGCGCAAGCTTCTGTGAAACGTGTGTAATTTAATTTAATGTCACTTGCAGTACTTGACTATAATTTGCTAGTGGTCAAAAAACTACTAGGAAATTAATTTTCAGATTTTTCTTTCTATTGGTGGTGGTGTTTAGGGGCTCGTGTCGCAGGTTTCACAGTGTCTGGATTGGCACTGTCCACTAAATAAATGAAAAAGTGGAACAGAATAATAATATGTATACGAAACCCTTAAATATTTCAAGTATTAATTCCTGTACACACATAATTACAATATAACTATATACTATACACTAGATACTAAAATAAAAGACTACCTAACGTACTATACAAATAAATAAAAAATAAATATAAATAAATATTATTTTAAACGTAGCCGATCCAGAGGTTATGAAATTTTTTGATAGATTTTTGATGCCATATTGCAAACTTATAGGAATATGGACTTCAAAATGGAATATTTTACACGTTCATAAAACAAAAATATACGACGAATTTACGACGTTTTTACACGTGTGTGCCTGTGGTAGATACCGTCAAATGAGTTGGCCTAAATCTCACGATTTGCATGCGAAAACAGGTGATTTGATGCAATCTTTTTTGTCACTTTAACGAAACGTACAAGTTTTTAGCAAGAAAACTTTTTTTACAAAAAAAAACAACCGACTTAAAAAAAGACTACTAAGTGATAAATAACTTTAATTTCGGAAGGCGGTTTCGTTGGTTCCGCATTTTCGTTTTTTGACACCGACTCCCGAAATTAAAGTTATTTATCACTTTGTAGTTTTTTTTGAAGTCGATTGTTTTTTTTTTTAAGTTTTTATTTTTCACTTTTTAGTTGTACCTACTCCACACAAATTCAAATTACACTAGTGCATTGAGGAATTGAAGACACCGACTAGAAGAATCATCAAAATTCGCATAGAAATGCTGGAGATGCAGTACATTTATGCATATAACATCATACATAAGAATAATTACATAATGTATTATATACTAAAACCTCCCTGAAAGTATGTAGATCACATTAATGAAAGAATTATCAAAATTGGTTCATTAGTTTTTGAGAAAATCGCGGACATACAAACATAGATACATACATACTTACATACATACTTACATACATACGGGTCGAATACAGAACCTCCTTTTTTGAAGTCGGTTAAAAAAACAAATATGATTCCGTCGGCATGAGAAAAACTTTTTATCCTTATTATGTTACAAAATAGGATTTCTCGGGTCGAATGTCATAATCCCAATCATGACTCCCAATTTTGACACAGGAGGCACAGATGATTCAAAGTTCATGAAACTGGACTTTGTTGCTGTAATTAGTCATGTGTCATGTAACCTGTTGCTTCCCTTTTAGTTAGAACAAGGGTAGGTTTCTTACTTTACCCACTTAAATCAGCTGACACAGTCTGTTTTAGTTTTACGCTGAGATCAGAGTGAAAATAGAAAGAGTTCGTTGGCTAATGTTCGCAGGTAAATAAAGGTGGTCTTTTTTAAATTGATATATAGGCTCGCGTTTGAACACTGTCTCTCCAGATGGTGAGCTATGATGCGGTCGACGATGGTGCACTCTTGCCTAGACGTAATTTAGCGCCTTTGTTAACGTGCCGTCAACGCGTGTATACGCGCTACAAACGCAAATACTAAATGCTTATTTTTCAAAGCAGAATACGTGAAGTGGACGTGCTTTCGCGGCGTCTAAAAAACGTCGTGTGCAGTAGGCTCTTACTCGAGACTTGAACTTCCAAGACGTAATGTTAAGAAAAATTCCGTTGCACAGTGCAAATAATTTACAACAAAACTTCAGGAACATTTTAGCCAGTTGGCCATTGAATCATAAAACATCTAAAGTTGTAAACAAGTACGTCCGTCGTCCAGTACATCTGATGCGGGTAAATGTTGAAGAAAGTCGCCTTTCATCCTTGACAAACGTGCCTCGGGTTACAAACTGCATGTAGTATATGATTTTCTATTAGTTTGACCCGAAAGCCGTCGCCGTCCAACTTTATCTTTTGAAACGGCCAACTTCCATTGTGCTGGCAAACGAGCTTAATGACCTATTTTGATTCGTGTATTGTCAGTTAAATGATAGACTGTTGGTCGGTTTTGTTACAGAAAATGTATTTAGAAAACTTTGGAGCTATCAATTAAGCAAGCGTAGATTAATTAATTTTCGTTTAAAAGGAGGCATTTTGTAAACTAGTAATTATCATTTGTACACACTGATTTATAACGAGTTAAGCCAAGAAACGTTCAAATAGAAGAGTTTTCAATAAATTTTCTTGTCAGTTATTTCTCCGGGAATGTTTACGAGTCCACTCAAGAAATAAAAGTTCTCTTACAGTTTTAACTTGAACTGCCACCACTGCTCTTAGGCAGTCTTTACTCTGCAAACTAAAATAAAAAGTACCTACCTACAAGCAATCAATAGGACAACAAGTTATCGCCCCCTCATTGATCAAATAGACTTGAATGCCAAGAACTGTAATGAAAGCCTCGTCTATTGTACACAATACCATCAAAGGTCACCATTGCATGTGGAAAAATCACAAAGATTTCTTGATTAGAACTTAAGTGAACGCCAATTTTCTATAGAAACCAGGCAACAAAAGACGTAAGTTATCAATCGTAGAATTTAACAGCGATTATGGTAGAACACGCAAGTCTAATGACGATCAATTGTATGGTCATTGGTCAGCCATTTTTATGCATTATTCATTTGTGAAGATTCCTAGAATTAATTGTATGGTAGGTGGAGTACCTAGGCCGTACGTCACTAGTAACAAAACCATTATAAACTGTTCTCACGTTCTATTGAAACTCCGTACTCAGCTAGCTCAACGTCAAATTGTTACCACAAAAGCGGAGAACTTGTGGACCTCGACACCGGGCTGTAAGCAGCCCAGGGAAGTTGTATCCATCAGATGGCAGGTTAACCAGACGTTTATTACGCCTGGACAGGCACGGTCTGCATCTGGTGACGGGGACCATCACGGTGCAGCACGGGCTCGCTAAACAAGCACTTTTACATAATCGGCATAACGGACAGTTTTCTGTGCATGGAGGCTGAGCAAACTGATGCGTATATGCTCTTTGAATGCGTAGGCGTCACTCAGATTAGAACAGAAACCCTCAGATCTTTTACAGATGTTCTAAGCAGACCAGGAGACGTAATCAACTTCTGGAGGGAGGTGGGCTGATGGACTAAGTGCGGAAAACATACCCTCTAACATGTTCTAGGTATGTTTTCCGCACATAGTTATCACCGCCGTGTGTCGACTGTACTGAAATGTTAACTGGTTTTCTTTTAGTTTTCTTGTTCCATTAGACTACAAGAACTGTAAATACTATTAACGCTATTAAAACAAGACATACAATGGCTACAGTAACAATGGTCGAAGCTTTTCAATGGAAGAATTGATGAATTTTAGACTCCACGAATGACGGTACCAACTTGCTGTCTGGTTAATTAATCTTTATTACCATGGCATAAGCTAATATTCTTGCCTAAAGTTTGTGTAGGGTTGCCGAATTAAGAGCAGAAATTAATGTAGGGTAAAGAATACTATTTGTAGGATGACCTCGTAAACTCATGCCGCAGTAATAAAATAGTCAAAGTATACTCTGCATTATTCTTTTCCTCAAAACAATTTACATGCTACATAGAATATCACCTCATTTCCTTAATGATCAGATAAAGTCATAGCCCGATTAGGCGGAGTTCTACCTATGCAAATTGAATTAAATTACCTAGGCCAGGCCAAAGTAAGGCAAGCCTGTACAGAGATAAAGTTTTCAGCTCGTGCTTGAGCACTATTCAGGCATGATGCCAAACTAGTTTTTCGACAAGTAAATGTCAGGGAAGATAGTGACTTCTTTCATTCCTTTATACTCTTTCTTTTTAAAACTTAGTTAAGAAGTCCTCTGTGCAAGTTGAACTTAGAACTCAATTTCGTTTCTTACGGAATATTTTTAGAAGTGTGAGCGCTTTATTAGTGCCCAAGTGTCCACTTCTTGGGAGTTTGGTTGAGTTACTTTTGCGGAATCACTTAATTTGTTTTCGAAATGAAGGCTGGGGTAAAATCTTTAGAGGCTCTCGAAGGCTGGATGATATGAAAGTCAAAGGGAAAAATAATATGAAGAAACTGATTGCTATGAATACATCCTACATACCTATAGATATAAGGAAGACTGATTTCAATCGTGGATTCTGGTTGCCAAGTTCAAAAACACAATATACACATTCTAACTTCAAGACGACTATAGAAAAAAGTCTTGAGCCAATTTCTTTGCGACATACTGTACACACATGTACCTTACTCCCAATAAAGGCCTGCGCAGACGAGGGACAATTTGTACGCGGACAAATTGTCCGCAACGATAGAACGTATGGAAATCTATGCAGTAACGCACACGAAGGACGAGTAGACTGCTGGGATTTCCATACATTCTATCGTTGCGAATAATTTGTCCGCGGACAAAAGTCCCTCGTCTGCACAGGCCATAAAATTGCTACATTCTAAGCTCTAATAACAAAAGACGCGAGCCTTCTTTTATGTTGAACCCAAGTAATATAGAAACAAACAAAGCTAGAGTTTTCTATGCTGAAGTAAAATAAAAATGTAGATAACTTTATAACCTTCAAAGTTACCGGACAAAGTGTACATAAACAACTTAATACGTCATATGTATGCACGACTGTGTAATTTCAAAACTGTGTGCGGTGCAGCAATTATTGTGCAAGGACAATACGGTTAATAATAAAGTGCAAATGGAAAATATTACCCACAGGAAGCCATTACAATAACTAATTACTAGGTAAACACTCCAGGCATTCGTGTTCACTTCGTTTCACGTCAAAAACTTTTTAAAGTTTCACAAAATATTTCGTGGCAAATTGCATTCTTGGTAAAAGCTGCTAGAATTCCAGAATACAACTAAAAAGATCTCATTTCATGCGCTTACAAAATAGAACAGGGTAGCTCATTAAATAGTCTAGCTTCGATAAACACAAACGTACGCGTTAAAGTTTACTCATAAATAAAATCGTAAGTGACTAAGAGACTATTAACACGTTAACTGAGCTTATTCTAAAGGTGTAAAGGCCCTGTTAAGTCCTTTATTCCGATAAACATGTTTGCGTTAGTTACCGACAGCCATGTTTCGAGTTTTGACAGCCCTGTCGATTGGTTGAGAACTGACAAAGAGATATTCCATTCAGTAGCGCAGTACGAACTGACATTGCAATCCGATTACTCAGTCACATCCGTTTTCTGGACGTGCAAACTTCTGTAGACGTATTTCCTTTCGTGATGTTGATTGGTAACGAAACGTTAAGATTTTCATTTTTGTTTAGCATTCTTAGAATAATTATTTTGGGTTTGTCTCACGTTTTACGTCAATAATTTCTAGGGAAAGTAAATTTTTCGATATTTCACCTCTCAAACAAGTACCAATTTTGCTAAAAGTTTGCTCAACCTGCAAGTAAGTAGGTAGCATAAACCAACAAATCGATAAAGTCTACACAAAACTTGGACAACATTACTGCGGCTTCTTCAATTTGTATTTCTAACTGGAACACTTACTCACACCGCTCCGTAAGGCATACAGCTGATTAAGGCAGTTTGTCCATTGGAGTGGAAGGAAGCATAGCGTTGCGAGGCTGAGAAAACATTGACTGGTAGGATTCAATACACCTATATAGTTAGTCTCCGGTCCAGTATACGTCAGGTACAGGGCAGTTTTTGTACATCACGACCGCGGAATGCAAGTAGGTAGAATTGCTTAGAAGAGCGAGCCAGGAGAGTGATATATTACGGAGCGAGGAAGCGAGACAGAAACCGCGATTCCGCTCATTATCTTCGATTCAAACGCTTAAGGTACGAGTTCGTAGCCGGCCGCAGACAGCAGCAGCAGACGACGTGATGTTGCGACATGTCGTAGCGACACGTCGCAGCGTCATGTCGCTGCAGTCATGATTTCGAACCCAACTGCTCCAGCGTCGGTGGCACTACTGATCCGCGGTCGGCCGAAACGACGTTGCGGTCGTGCGATGTGTAGTCGGGTGACGTGTCGCTATTTGCGGAAGGTATTCCATAGAAATACATACAAATCAGTAATGCCGTAGCGACACGTCGTGTGCTGCTGCTGTCTGCGGTCAGCTACGAACTCTTAGTCCTCTTCGCGTCAGTAGAACGGACCACCCCGCTACGCCGCTCTTTTGCTCCGTTCCACATAAGGTGCATCCAGACAGAGCGAGGCATGCGCCGCAAATGATTTTTTTTTATATGTATGGTTGCCTCAGGCTAAGGCATCTAACATTAAAAAAAACACTTGCGGCGGATCCCTCGCTCTGTCTGGATGCACCTTTACATGAACAGTCAGCCTTAAACTATACTAGGTACTCTCGGCTCGCAACTCGAGACCGGACATTTTAGTTGCTAGTGCTAAGTCCAGTAAGTATTGCAAGTGACGTGGACTACTATTTTCTACTCAGTACTTTATAGCTATGTTCAGTTCACGCTTAAGTTAATTTATAGCTGAGTTAAAATGAAATGGCAATATAAAATAACATTCGTTTTAAAAATACTTAGTTGGTTTATGAAATATGATTCATCAGAATTTACTATTTTCCTCTCGTGAAAATTGGATATAAAGCCGGTATGTATATGAAAAATATCACTTTGTATTTGGTAGTACGAATGCTTTTATAATAAATTGATGGTTTAAAAAGAATTCTGTATGCACAAGAGCATTACATGTTTAAATCCAGTACTTATTCGTGAATAATATATTTTACTTATGAAATGTTAATGGTAGCGTTCATTTTATTTTAAATACGGCTTTTGTTTTAAGTATTATTAAAATTGTTTTGTTAAAAAGTACATTCCATTACAAAGATAACTGATGTCACTTAGAAAGCTGCCACGCTAAAATGGAATTGGGCTGGACACATCTGCCGCATGTCAGACGACTAATGGGTCAAACTTACGACCCAATGGGTCCCTCTTAATGGCAAGCGACATCGCGGCAGGCCCAGACTGCAATGGGGCGGTGATAGAATGATATTAAACTATTTTTCAACATTCAGACGGTACTTATTTTTATTTAACAAATTTTAGCAGATTTATTACATACTAGTTTCTGCCCTCGACTTCGTCCGCGTAAATTTCACCCTACCCCATTCACCCTCATAGGGGTGGAATTTCGAAAAACCCTTTCTTAGTGGATACCTCCTCTTCACAAAGAACACTCTCCTAATTTCATGTCTCTAAGACCAGTGGTTTAGGCTGCGCGTTGATATATCAGTCAGTCAGGACTTTGAATTTTATAATATAGATCAGAAACCGACAAATTAATCAGAAAAATTGCAATTCATCATTTTAGTTTTATATTAACACTGGCACTTACTGACAATATTCATGCAGGCAGCGCAAAGATGAGGCAACAATTTTTCCACCAATCATTCCTGAGATAAAGTATAATTCACTGATTATTAGGATGAGTTCGACAGAAAGTTAAATCAGAATAGTGATAAAGCTGTTTCTTCCTACCATGAATCATGGTGACTGGTTAAATGTTTATAGAAAAACGAAGAAATAACTGAGACATCGAGAAAAACAAAAGTATGATAATAGTGTCTTTACAAAGATTTCCTACTTCCAGCTTATGAGCGTTTACGACATACGGCATTTCATACAAACTTTCAAGCCCCTGTTTTTTTCGAAATAAATGGACCGATTTTAATGATTCGTACGCATAAGCAGGATATAAAGGTCTAAAAAGTTAGTTAAGAACATTTTCTAAAAATAGTGTTACAGCCAAATTAAACCGTTTTTAAATTTTCCATATAAACAGAAACTCCCAGTTATCTTTTTTTTAATAAGACATTTCGAAAATGTTATTTACTAACTTTTTAGACCTTTGTATCCTGCTTATGCGTACGAAGTTTAATTAAAATCGATTCGTTTATTTCGAAAAACAAGGGCTTGAATGTTTGTATGAAATGCCGTACGTCGTAAACGCTCTTAAGCTATATTGATGGGAAAAAGAAGACGGGAGTGACAATAACATGGAAGCTAACTCACAAAGTTATCGCTTAAGAACAATGATTGCTTCATCCTATTATAATTTGAATTCAAATTGGGCTTGAGTTCTCATTGCATCAGCACTGATTGCATTCAATCAGCTCGAATAATTCATACTAAGCTCTATACTATATTATTCCCTCAAGACTGTTTATTGTTGTGGTCTACAATGAGACCAATGTTTAACGATAAGACGTTTACGATCTAATATAAAACATTTTACTTCTTTTATAGATCTTCTAGGAACAATAAAAGTTTTATTCTAAAAAGGTTCTTCGTCCACAAAAGTTTTGACACAACCTGACCCACAAGACAAGTGATCCAAGTCCAACTTTAATTACCAATTTAAACTAGAAGGAAAGGAACTAACCGATTAAAAAATAATAGAGCTAAAATAAATTAATCTGTCTGTATTTGGAACGGGAAAAAATAGAACTGGTCAACGCAGAATTGTCTTTGTTCCGCTGATTGAATGGAAACCTTTGAGTTGGGATCGGTCGTACTCTAAATGAGAGTACTGGCTGTCATAACATTTTTCTATTTGTCTTTGTGGGACTAAATAACAAATTGTAGTGGAGTAATGTGTTTGATGAAGCTTATCCATTTATTTATCGAGGAATGAAAGTAAGACTTGTTGTTGAAGAAAAGTCTGGAAACATTATTTTGTGTTTATTTTTTAACATTGCAGAATTGTGTAAAGGTTGCTGTGGTTTATCAATCCTTTGCCCAGCAGTGAGACAGCATTGGCTAAACAAAAAAAAAACTCAATTTTTGATTGACTTCGTTCAAGTACGATTGTGTTAAAAAGTGCAAGGAAATTGAGTTTTCTAAAAATCTATTAAGTACGTATTAAGCGAGGACGACTTTTTTTTTTTTTTTTGTGGATGGTATCTAATGACTCCTCCCACTCTGGGTGGAGCGGAAGGGAGTGTCAGACTCTTACCTGACTAAAACCCACCCGTGTTCCTTCCTTAGCCCTTTATGTTCCGGGGCAGCGGTAACCCTTTCGGACGATCCCGCTAAGCGAGGACGACTTCGGACGACTTAGGCACCCGTTTTTAGGATTCCGTATCTACCGAAAGGGTAAAAACAGGACCCTATTACTAAGACTCCACTGTCCGTCTGTCTGTCAGTTTGTCACCAGGCTGCATCTCGTGAACCGTGATAGCTAGATTAGATAGTTGAAATTTTCACAGATGATGTATTTCTGTTGCCGCTATAAAACCAATACTGAAAACAGAATAAAATAAATATTTAAGGGGGCTCCCATACAACAAACGTGATTTTTTTGCCGTTGCTCGATATTAACAACGGCAACAGGTAGACCCTTGAAATATTCACAGAATATTTAGTTGTATATTCAATTTAAAAATAAATAATTAAATTAAAATGAAATAAATATTTAAGGGGGGCTACCATACAACAGATGTGATTTTTTCCTTGGAATAAATTCATTCCAACTACGGAACCCTTCATTGTGCGTGTTCCGACACGCACTTGGCCGGTTTTTTTATCATTTAATCTGAAAACGAGGGTCTTTTCCACTAATCGAATAATACTAAAATTCTCATTACAATCTAAACGCTACCCAAATCAATCTAGGTTATACCGATATTATATTTAAATCTCATTGTGATCGTCCCAACAAAATTGGAAAGGAAAAAGCTGTCCGCGTTATAAAAGCAAATTAGCTTTATTTTGGGGACTCCAAATGCGTATTCGATATAACCAGTGAACTGGCCGACTCCCGAAATCTATTGATGCTAATTTCAAACAGGAACGGTCGGAGTAAGTGAGATGGAAAAGGTTCTATCGATTCTCGCTCTAAACGTTGCATTCGAAAATTAAAATTGACATCTGAGGCGTCGATTGTGACGCGAATAATTCATCGTTCTGCCTAGATTTGGGTCACGCTCTCAAGAATTGACGAGTTAGAGATGGGGACTTTCGACACGCGGCCAACACGTCGTTTGCTTTTCAATTATTTATGTTTTGTACGTAGCAGTTAAATATGAAAAACTTTGACATACAGGGGTGTTTATTTAGACTTACCTACTAATTTAAGGATTGCCTACTAAACGTTTAAATTTTTTTTTTTTATGCAAACAGAAAACTACTTTCTGAATGGCACACTTATAAAACAGCATAACATTTCAACTGTATCCGTTGCAAACAGAAATGATAGCAAAACAAAATAGACAAAACCTCAAAAACGTAAACGCAAAAAATGTAAACGCTTTCAAAGTTGAAATGCACTGTCAACCATATAAAACCCTTTTTACGCTTTTCCGAACATCCCATATGTCATGTTTTGAAACAACAAAAACATTCCCTCAAGACCGGTCCGGGAACACATGTGAAACATCGTATTGTACTATTTATCTTGTCATAACAATATGACGTATTATGAGTATATTATTTTTATTTGCATGCACACAATCATATCTACTTCTCTTCTGTAATCCCTAAGCGGTAGTCAGAATTGTCTACTGCTGTTGCTTTGATAACGGGGAAGACATTTATTTCATCCAGGGTCACAAATCAAAACTCAAAAAAAAGTTTATTAGAAAAACAGAGGGGCAATTCCCGTATTTAGAAGAACGTTCGCATTCTAATCTGTCAAAAATACAATCAGAGGGGCAATTCTCGTAATTTTAAGAACGTTCACAGTCTGATCTCGGTCGTAATCTGTCAAAAAACCTCAGTTTCCTTACATTTTGACATTTGTTTGTCGCCGAGATGAGACTGCGACTAGATTTTGAACGTTTTAAATTATGAGAATTGGCCTTCTGTTTACCGAAATTTTTGACAAGTTTTAGACATTGATTGTCGCTGTGATGAGATTGTGCCTTGAATTTGAACGTATTTTAAGTAGGTACGAGAATTGGCCTTCTGAATACTGTTTAATAGAAATCGTGTGCTACAACCGCATAACATAAATCAACACTGAATTGAGACATTTGTCATTTAAAGTTCAAAGATTCCCCATAGCTACAGTCATGCATACATTCAGTTGATACGGGCGATTAAAGGATTATAATATCAGAGGGATTTCATTGTCAATTAGCAGCAGCAGTCATGTTTTCAACAAGATTATAGAATCTTGTCCCTATCACACCTACTAATAATTTTGCAGTAAGTACCTATGTACTTACTGCAAAATTATTAGTAGGTGTAGTGATAGTATTAATATCATGATGAGAATGCAGTGCAGATATCTTAGCTATTTACTTAGTGATGTTAAGACCAAAAACCCTAGCGTAAACACGCGAATAAATTGCGTTTGAATTTAGGTGGCAAGCACAGTAAATTAGTATCATCCATATACTTATATGAATACGATCTTAAAACCAAATCAATTTATATGCACTACGATTATTTTCAGCTTTCGTGCTAGGCCCACTGAAGTAGAAGCTAACTGAACTACGATACTCAACCTGTGAGGGTCAGTAATATATTGAAACTCACACTGCTGCACTGCATGAAGTTAGCATTTTATCGAATTTTACCGACTAACGTGATTTTAAACGGTGTTAACACAATTACCGTTGATATCGCTAGAAGTTGTACTCTCGCGAAGGGAATACGTGCAGCTGTATCCGATTTACCTTAACATATAAATACTTCAGTATATGTTACATTATAATCGTCCATTTTGTGCTTATGTACTCGACGTAACGTTCCCCGAAAGAAACTTCAGGAGAACACAAAACTTTACGTCCATACGAAGGTGGTGGTTATAATTGTTTGTTAGCTAGCCCCTCCAATTTCTTTCACCAATTTGATTTAATTGTATGACTAATAAAGAAAAAAAAAATTAAAAAACACATTAGACGTTACCCAGAAAACCGCTAAACTTAAGTGGAACTAGGCTGGACATATCTGCCGCATGTCAGATGACAAATAGGCTAAGAGAACCACCGATTGGTTTCCACTAAACGCACGGCGACATCGCGGCCGAGACAAAGATGGCGGGACCAGCTAGACTTCTACAGAAAGGACTGGCCGGCACTAGCAAAAGACAGAATTGTGTGGAAAAGGGAGAGGGAGGCCTTTGTCCTGCAATGGGACAATACAGGCTAGTAAGATATCATCACCAAGGATAGCTCATGGCGTGCTATATCAGTCAGCAACTTGAAAACAGGGCTGACTGCCCAAAGCTGTGCAAACACATACCAGATATAATGCATCCTGAAGCACTTAATGATCCGTGTTAATAAGGTTATAACGGATTCCAATACACTTCGAAGAAACTTTATTATGCAAAGCGGAAGACACTTCAGTAGTTAATATATTTATAAGTGCCTGGTTCTTGGAATCGCTTGCTTATCGAACCTTGGAAGTATTGAAACGGCTTTGGATTTTAATGACATGTTTGGATATTCCTCTACGTAAGTAAAAGGTATTTAGAATAACTTTGCAATTTAAACTAAACAGAATCTTCAAACGGCTGGTTGACACTTACCGTGACCCTAGGGCTGGCTTTTATCTTGGCAAGAGGCTAACAATTGCCATAGACCGTGGCAATGCTGCCAGTCTCTTGGGTACATTAGAAGTTCACAGCGATGCGAAAGAATTTTTCGACGCCATATTTTATTTTGTTAATAGTTTGAAAGTTATTATTATTCTTGATATTAAAATGAAAGTTCCTTGATATTTGGCAGTAATGACAACTAAACAAACAAAAGAAAGTTGCTGATTTTGTTTTATTTTCTGCTAGTTGTCAAATGATGCAGTCACAGATTAAAGGGTGATTCCGTCGTTTCGTGCAAATTGCGCCGATCCGCGGAATCAAAAAAAAATAATAGATTTAACTTTTATTTTTATTTTATTCGAATTGAAATCGTCGTCACATTCATAAAAAGTGGAAGGCACTTTTTTATATTATTTACTAATTGAGATATGGCTAGCTGAAAACCAACAACAGGATGGTGATGAAAACTGTATGGATTGTAATGAACTAGGGTGAGATGGTAATGAATAACTCGGGAAGGTAATAAAAGGGCTAGGATAGGAATGAAACATAATAGACAATAATTTTATAAAGAAAAATGAAACAATGATTTACAGTAATCAACATATTATTTTTTATTTCTAATCAGACTTTTAATTCAGTTCTGTTTAAAAAAAACACTTTGTGGAAGGAAGCATAATCACAGTTCTTAATTAGGTAGGTAATTAATGGCTATAGACCCTCAAACAGTAGCCAAACAAATTTACAACATTAGACTGACTCGTATAACGATCAATATTGAATATAATTCTACTATTTACTAATAGTAATAAGAGAAGGTAGAATTTTTGGTCTCAGATACAAAATCACAGAAATAGCGTAAAAAATATACTTCTAAAAGCTAACAAATAAACAGAATAACCTGCTCTCCAATAGGCATTACAAAACTATAACAGGTAACTAATCTTTTGGTTTTTGAGTCAAAACCTCAATCGCATACAATAAGAAAAACAGTTAAATATTATTATTATTATAATATAATCTAAAAAATATTAAAAAATCTTAAAATTAACCGATTCTTCTATCGAAAACAAATACAATACCAAGATTAATGAAATTTCTCTTAAAAATACAGTAGTAGGAAAATAGAAATATAAAATCACAAACATTACACACAAATCACAGAATCCTAAAAAATGTTTAATTCGTCACTGTCATCTGATTTTTCATAATTATTGCTGTCTAACTCTTGTTCTTCTGGTAAGTTTGATTGAATAAAAGTCTCGAATTCTCGTTGGTGTACTGTAAATACTTCATCTAGTTTTTTAGGGGCAAGATTTTTCTTTGAAATCTTATAAAAATTGCGGTTTTCCCAACTTATACGAACATCAGATAAAATCTTAATTTTAGGAGATCTGGTTACAGTTGAAGATGTAGATATATTAAGTATAGGTGAGAGCTGTAAATCGATAGGACCCTCTAAAGATTTTAAATTTTTCAAAACGTCTGATTCATCTAAATTTAAATTATTTAAAATTGTAGACGTATCTATGCTACATATGGATTGGTTGTCTTTGAAACCAGTGACTTCGTTTTCACTAAACTGATCACGAGATTGACTACATTCTGTTTCACCGTAGTAATCTGAATTGAGATAGCCTAAATGTTTATTATGTTGGCAAGGGATAAAGCAATCTTGACATTCAAAACAACTAAGACTGCGCAAAGTTATAGTCTTTTTATTATCAGCAGTCCATATTATTTGATGAACTTTCATTGTGCCTTTAAAACCTGGTATATTTGGCGGAATTATTTTATCTTCAATATCGCGTTCAGTTATCATATCAAAGTATACGTTTGGTATATTTTTGGTAACTAAAGCCCAGAAGTCTTCATAAGTACCAACATCTCCACCATATTTGACAAAATTATCAGCAGTGCGTTTAACCACTGCTCCTATACCATCTGGAGCCCCTTTTCCGTGACCGGACTCTTGATAATTCCATGTCACTCGACGTATATTGGGGTTAATATCTCCTAATTTAGTTATCATATAAAATATTGTTTTATTCCTATATTGGCTGGATGGTGAATCAGATAAAAATGTACTATTTCATAAGGCACTGCAGTTTGCGCCATCTTTAAAATGGGACATAAGTGTGCCCATATGGCTTTAGCGTCATGTTTTAAGCAATCGCTAATTGTGCAAAACGATTTGGTCCGAAATACACCTGCGTCATTATCCTTGTAATAAAGAACCCCGGTGTGTAAAGAAACTTGTTCTCTACTTCCTCCAAAGTGGAAAGATTGTATCTCCTCATTATATTTTAAACAATAATTCTCACTAAAATCTACGTGCACTAGTATCTCATGATCTTTCAAATTTTGTTTTAGTTGCTTGATAACTTGATACTGTACTGTTATGTTTAAATTGTGCTTAAGAAATGTATCTAACGATGACTCTAATTTATAAATAACGTTTCGCGGAAAGTCTTCAAACCTTTGTTTTATAGACACTATTTTAATCTTTTGTTTTCCATCTTTTCCTGTATACGGTTTTTTCTCTACAACCCACTGATGGAATACAATTTTTTTATCATTTTTAAATTCATGATAGTTCAAAACTTTATTTGCGCAGAATTCACATGAACGTTCGAGACATTTTTGCTTTACATCACAACAGAGACTATTTATAACATGAGTTCCCGAACTTTCAGAGATAATTTGGGCATTTTTAAGAGCCCTAATTAAAAGATTAACATTAGAATGTAATTTGCATTGACAAGTGTCTCGGTCTACTTTAGGAAAGACTACCCAATAGGGTCTATACTTACAGAAGGACGAATAACTTACACTACATTGCTCCTTTAAAAATGTTTCATGCAAGTTCTTTAAATTATCATTCAGGTAACGCTTCTGTTTCTTCACTCCTTTCTTTTTTATAAATTCCTTTTTCCCCGCTGCAACTCTACTGTTTGTATCTTCTTCAAAGAAGGAGTGGATTTTATTTAACAATATTTGTTTATTTTCTACAGTAGCTGTTTTCTTCTTTCTTCGGGAAAATGGCAATTTATGAAGTAACTTATATTTCCTTAATTTTGTATCATCTTTGGTAACCGTGTCTACAAAATTTCTTTTGTCTTTTTTAGTCATTGTTTTATAGGTATTTTGCAAATTTTGGGATATAGTTTCACTGAAAAGCAGTTGTTTTTTTACTGCTTCCTTTTTATCTGGTCGAATTTCTGTCAATACTTCATCTACCTTTTTTTCTATAGTATCACAGACTTTTTGAGTTATATTACTTCTTTTACGTAATACATCTTTTTCTCTTTCTAGTTTTTTAATCCTACTGTTCAATATCTTTACTGTCTTCATATGATTATAACGTGTACGTCTTAAAATATTATTAAACTTAGATAATTGTGTAGACTTACTATGCTTGATTGTACTTGGTCCTGGTTCAGCTACCGTCAAAGGATCTGGTATTTGGGGTTCCGCATTAACACAAAAATTTGACTCACTCTGGGGTGGTGAGTTTTCCACCAGTATTCTCTCTAATGTCTTTGCTTTTTCCATCTTTTTCAGATAGTTTTGAGAATTTTTCCGCCAACGCCTTCGTTGTTCCCTTTGTGCTCTAGGAGTCATGTCTTTAATGCTACAGATCTTATTCTTCTCTTTTCTTACTATGTACCTGTTTCTTTCTTTTTCTTTCTGTAGGGAATACAATTCAGGATTGTTTTTTATTTGAGCATATTTTTCTCGTTTACGTATCCGATCTTTAGCTAATTTTTCTTCTCTTGTCAACTTTTTACGAGTTTTACCCATATTTATGCTGAAATTTATAAAATGAATACTTAGTAAATTATACGAAAAAACATGTATCATGTAGATAATACACACAGACACTATACATACTGGAACACAATTATTTTTAAATAAAAATAAGAATTTTTCATTTCCTTCCAAAACTGTTCATTACCTTCCCGCAAAAAAATGGACGGAACGGAAGGTAATGCAGAGGAGATGAATGAAAAAATTCACAATTTATATTGATAACTTCGTTGTAGAATACATTTAAAATTTGATTTTAAAACAGGACGAATATGGCTTTCAGAGATAGACATATTACGTATTTATAATAATTTACTTATTACGGTACCTTGTGAAATCGAAGGAAGGTGATGAGCTGATTTATAGACGAAACACTGGTTACAATTCGAAGATCGTAAATAATTTTATCCACAATACGCGCACGTCCACTCGTCTCTGTTACCAGGGCCGACTGACCAGTATAAACCCGTTTTGACGGGAATCGTATCGAAGACCGTCTCGTATTCTCTTAAATTAAGAAGTTTCTGTGTACGGATGGTAATGAAATTTTTTTTTGTGACATTTCGAAAAAGAAGCTTTTTACATAAATAGATTGCAATAAATTGAAAATAAAAATACATAAATTGTAGTTCAGGCCTTTAGCTTTAATATTGCGTATTAGTTAAAGTCATAATCACAAATGTAGAAAAATAAACATCGAAAGATCTACCGAAGTCCCAATTTGGAAACGGAGAGGAATGATTTTTCAGACAGTTTTACATTTTTTTTTAAATATTTATTTAAAAAAAAATGTAATATTAGCGATACTACTTTTAAAGTTATTATGTCTTTATTCTCTAAGCAAAAATCAGTTCACTTTTTCTAATAAATTCATGGGTAAATTCGTCTGGAATTGCTTTTTGCACAAAACCACGGAATGACCCTAAAAATAAGACTTATTACATTGTTTCTGATGTTGTTTCTTACAAAGAATTGTAACAAATACAGCCTCCAATATCTTTCCTAATTTCTGATGAAAATACGACGTGATCAATACGAAACTCCTTCTTCAAACCATGTTTTGGCTCGTGGCCAGAATATGCTTTGATAAAAGAAACGATTTGTGAGTTCATTAGCTGCCCGAGTACTAGTTACTTCATTTTTATTAGGGGTGACTTTTTGTTTTCACGAAGAATCTACCAATTGACCTTCAGAGCCCAAGATTTCGCTGAACCTATATTACTAACTTAATTCTATTACATAATTCATAAGTTTAAATCAAGTCAGAATGTCGAAGACAGCTAATAGACATTAGATAAAACAATGAAGGAATAATGGCTGAACAAAAGGATAACACGGTGCAAATTTAATTTTCACCCGAAATGTAAATGCCGGAATCCTATCAAGCGGAGACCCATTACTTATGCTTGAAATTAAAAAAAAAAAACTGGTAACTTTAGATTAAACAGGATCTATTTTTTTTAAACAAAAAAACTCATTAACCACTCGACCCATGACAGTCTGTTAACTGAACAGTAACTGTATCAGTATCAACCACAAATCTTTTGGCGCATGAATATTGATTTACTCTATACTTTTACGATTAGATATTCAGAGGTTAAACTTATTTGAAGGACAAAAAGATGTCAACAGCTCAACCCACAAAAGGGTGAATCAGAAATGAGATAAATCCCACCGGACTCAGCGACACGAAATATTTTGTCTGAGAAAAAAATACGACATGGAATGAGTGCGGTGAAATTTTGAAAGTATAACCTTCTGAGATTATATTTACAAATTAATCTCGCTATCGACCTTTCTAAAGGCCGGGAACTGAATAAAATTCTCTAAAGACAAAGGCTCCGTCATTCCTCTTTCACCTTTCCTGGTTATTATTAAAGGTAAGAATTCCTTGGTGTGAATTCTTTGAAGTGTCATAAAAATGTAGAACGTCAAATAAAATGTTAAGAGCGGTTCACCTTTATTTGACGCAGCTCGAATTCTCGGAGCCATGCATGACTATTATATAATTGAAAATATTTCATTAAGTAAACCGTTAACGTCTGCTCCATAATACCAAACTATCTGTGTGCCATAAACGGAAGCATAAAAAACATATTTTCGTAAAATGACATGGTAAGTCTACTTTTAGTTGCTAGTTTTTATTTTGAGTGCCGAATTTGTGAGCAACTCATTGAAACCCTTACCTATACATTATGGCAAGCTTTACCTACCTTCTACTTTTTCTAGATTACAATGAAGAATTAGTTTTTAATCGCCATCACCAAATGTAGGAAGGTTCCCATTGGGAACTATCTATCCCTTTGGAAATTACAGTCATAAATGATAGGCTTGGTATTGAGGTGTCTAGGGACATCTCGATTTCACACTCATGTCTATAAGGAGATTGTTGATGACTGAATAGACGCAACTTGATGTGAGTTTAGATGTACTAACACTACCTAGGTATATGTACCTACGTACGAACGTCGTATCAAAGCGTTGCCTTAAATTATGTTTAGTCCAGCAACATTGAAAATTGGCTATCTAATCCAACAACTCTGTCCATAGGACCAATGGAATGCTGCGGCCGCGGATGATGAGTGCTATAACTAAGTTGGTCGCAGTTACTTGGCTATTTAGTTTTTTGGGATCCTGGACCCAAAAATAGGAATTATTTGATGTTCGTAAAAAGAAGCGCTCTATATTAGAGTGTTCAATCATATTTTTAGTAACACAAAATGGGAATTATTAGAGATTCGATTAAATACATTGTAATTGTAAGCAAAAACTTTGGAATCAGTTTCAACTTATGTAGTTTTTGATATTTGCAAATTTGCTTTGATAGTATCAAATTGAGACATAGTAAAACAACAAAACAGCTTGCCTTTGGTCATTACACATCATCAAAACCCGTCACTCGCGTTTGATTTCACTGGTCATTAATTACTTGCTAATCATTACATAGCAGTAACAATATCCGTTATATAATCTGACGACAGATCTTAGAAACAGAGGGCATCAATCATTTCACTGTATCTGTTACAATATTCTGTCAATAGCACATATGCCATCAAATTCTATTAACTTGTAATGTAGACGTCGCATCTTAGCCATCAGTCATCATCGGTTCATATAATACAATGGATCGGATTGGTTTGTGCAAATATGTTCACACTGGTTTAAAATGTTTGCCAGCGATAGCGATTCAGGTTCTAAATAAAGTAATGGCTAAGAAGGAGATTGAGGCGAGCCACCACATGAGAACAGCTTCTAAACGAAAGCATACAAGTAATAAAATTTAACAGAATTGCAATAGTGGGAGCATGAAAAAGTGTTTTGCTTGGGCTTTAATTAAGAAACAAAAAGAAGGACATAAAACATAAATGAGTCGGAATTTCTACCAAAAGAACGATGTTGAAAAAGGAAACTCAAAATACGGATAAAAGTTGTTAAGAGTATAGATAATAACAGTGCATTCATCCTTGCCACAGTTGGTATATAAAACGTACACATTGTTATAGATAGTCATGCTGTAGAAGTTTTTTAATTAATACTCTGTCTACGGTACATCAAAAGTTTATTAAATTTAACGCTATAATCTGTGGTTATCGCAAGCTGTCGTACTAAGTGTGAAATGTGTGAAGTATGTGATAAAAATACATTCAGTGCCAAGTTTCGCTCGACGCTATAAAATACCGCAGCTTATCCTTTTAGGAAGACGAGTGCAGTTTCACAGAGGGTACTTTGGTTAACATTCGGAAATAAGACCCAAAATTGTGCGGTTTAGACGTTTTATGTCGCGGCGTGAATTTGAAACAAGTATTTTAACTTTAGGAGCTGTGGTGGCCCAGTGGTAACGGGTCCGACTTACGAGTTTTTGGTCGTGTTTGTATATATTTCATCACCGCTTCTCTCAAAACGGCGATGTTCTAGAACCACAAATTCGAAGACATAACGTGACATCTACCAACCCGCACTAGGCCCGCGTGGTGAATTACGGCCTACTGGATCCCACTCACAGAAGGCCTATGTCCCAGCAGTGGAAACATCATAGGCTGATCATGCTATTTTTAACTTTACAGCAAAAATAATATATAGAGGCGTGAAATTCTATTTATAGACTTATCGCAAAAGTACTCTTGCCTAAAAATGTTATAAAAAAATTCTGTTTATTTGATTTCATGTAAGTAACACACAATGAATAATAATATACGCTGCACTGAAATGAAACAGTAGACTAAACATTTACCGAGTGAATCATATCTACTACAGTCCCTTTTGTAAGCCAACATAATTCAACATAAGTGGCAATAATGCACACACAATTTTACACAACAATGACACCTTTAAATCAGAAATGGACACAAAAATCCCACTAGGCTTTACAACGGAATATGAACAAAAGGAGTAATGTATGTCCCACATAATATATGGTGCAGTGTTATTGTAAGTGATGGTGTAGTTTTTATGTAAAAAGTTTGGTTTACAAAAAATGTTGTCAGTGTGACGTATCTATGTGGGCACTAAATGCCGATTAGGCCACAATGTCGGTTAGATTTTTTTTTAATAATAGGTAATATTTATTGAAGTCAAGTACGTAGGTACATAAATGTCACTTTAAACCCTAACCTATTATGTAGTACTTATCACCATTGAGCTGAACATACATATTTCTTATAACAATTTTATTAAACTTGTAGGTGTAACAAAAATATCAAATATGATAATGTTACGTAATCACCTAGAAACAAAACGCTTAGCCAACTTGTGTAACATATGGGTAAGCAATTTGGGAGTGCCAAGCCGGAGTTCCAGCCAAAACATAATCGTGATTTGCAACGCCACACTCTTAAGAGGCTTTTTCGGTATAATGTTCTTGCCCGTGGCTAAATAATAACAGCCACACAGGTCGATCAATCAGGTTAAGCTACGCTTGCGCGGTTGGTCTGTGGATGGGTGACAACCTTTACATACCAAGACCCCTCCGTGGCTCGGAAAGCACGTTAACCCGTTGGTCCCGGCTGTCATTCGTAGATCTTTGACAGTCGTTACGGGTAGTTAGAAGCCCGAAACTCTGACAACCAGTCTAGCCAAGGGGTATCTTATTACCCAGTAACTGGGCTCTGGAGGTCAGATAGGCAGTCGCTCCATGTAAAATACTGGTATTCAGCTGCATCCCGTCAGACTGGTAGCCGACCCCAACATAGTCGGGAAAAGGCTAGGCAGATGATGATGATGATGTTCTTTTTGCGAATTAATTCGAAAGTAAATAAGTGGAAAAAAATTACTGTCTAACAGTAAGCTAAAATAGTACATTAACTCCTTTAAAATTGCTGTTTATACTAATATAGGTGTATCAGAAAGCTGGTGTGGCCACATTTAAGGGTATGGTTCAGACATCTAATTATTATTGTTAATTTGTGTTCTAAATTTATTTTTATTTTAACAATTAATTTTATACTTTTTGCTGTGGGCTACAGCGTCCATAATTGTACCTTATCTTTAAGCCGTTGTAACACCTCTACAACATTAGGTGAATGCAAAGAAATATATGAATAAACAACTTTGCCCATACGAAACTATTATTTTTTCGCAATTGCGATGTTAGTCCCATGGACAAAGTGCTGCGATGCTGGTCCACTACTTTCTGATACATGCTGTGTAGTGATAAAGGAACCAATTGGTGATAGCATAGAATATCCTTATAAATTACCAGCAAACGTTATAGTATTTAACCAAAATTAATTTGTGTGGCGCAAATCTTGACCTTTTTGCGCTAAAAATAACTTAATTGGGTTTCCCGATAGGGAAATTTTAAACAGATCCTCTTCAAAGTCATTGACCTTCTAGTGATGGACAGTCTTTTATATTAATGAACCTCTAAAAACTTTTTGCGCTGCTAATGTTGCACACTTTTTTTAAATAATTGAGTATCTTTTTTACTTTCGGGCCTTTTCTCACAGTTGGTCGCAGTAACTAAGTTATGGCACAGGTTAAGGCACCCTGACCAAATGGGTTAGATTAAGTTAGAACCGAGACCAACCGCTACATCCAAGTTGGTCGCAGTTTCTTGGCTTTTTAATATTTTTAGGACCGCAAAATAGGAATTATTTGAGGTTCATAAAAACAGGCGCTATCATTATATTAGAGTCTTCCATAATCAGTTTAGGAGCACAAATTGGAAATAATTAGAGGTTCGATTTATGTCTTTCCGATACAGCAATCATAATTTACCACCGATTTTACAGCCGTAGAAGAATCGAGAAACATTTTCGATCAGAAAGTCCTAACATCTTAGAATATTTGATACAAACACGATCTAAAATTGTTGTAGACACATTCCACCAAAAGATACAAGGAACACTGTACCGCTAAAGCCTTTCCACACAGATGACTAAGATAAATACGCTCCGTTGGCAACAGTGCCAATATTTGCCTACTTACGTTCCCTTCCGATTGTGGATAGTCATTTCCCGTCGTAAGTGAGCTCTTGGGAAAGACAAGCGTGAAAGCGTAAAAGGTGAAAGGTTCCCATGAGTTAATGTAACTCTAATTGCGATCTAGGGAGACGATGGAGAACTACTTTTATGTAGTAATGGAATGTTTCTACGTTATGGTATATGTCCTTTGAAATTGACGATTTGATTATTTTTAAGAGTGAAGCACCTCCACAGCCAAGATAGGCTACATTAGCCACTTACGAGCATATACTCGAAAACCATAGCCGTCAAATACAGAAATAGTTACCATAGCAGAAATCGGAAAGATACATTAAAAAAAACAATCTATAAATGGATTTAAACAAAACCTCTATTTGGTTATATACTCGTACCAATCAATAAACGCTCGAAAAACATAATACCTATGAGTATAGATATGAAATATTAAAACCACTGAAACTTTTACGTCATAATATCATTACTAACGTTTAATACCTTTAGACACAATAAATATTGAAATAAAAGCCTTCTAAAAGCTCGTCCGACGCATAGTTACCCCACCTAATAACAATTAACGTTTACGACACATGCCAGACAAATCTAAACACGTGTCGCTTTAAACACGAAATATTCAGTTCTTGTTGGAATAGAAATATAATATTTTATGTTCGAGATGACGAAAAGAAAAACAAAAAACAGGGCATACATTTTTGATATGTCGAAACTGTGAAACAAAAATAAAGCACATACATGTGCTAGAATTTACTCTCGTGACAGAAAAATACTAAACCAATACCTGTGTTTTAATTCTGGGATATTGAGTTTTCATTTCTGTCTATATTTTCATTTTTCGACGAAACCGTTACATAGACAGCTTCGTTAGTTTCACGACTGATATACATCCGTTCGTAACTACTGCGCCAAAGCCATTCGTTTGACAAACAAAAAAGTTAGCCTTCGAGAACGGACCGTAGACGGAAAAAACGGAATGAACCACATTTCGATCCCTCTTAAAAAGTATTTTCATCGTTTTGAACTCGGATTCAAATATACCTGCAATGTCCCCATTAAAAGTTTCGTTGAGTTCAAAAATACTTCTCGCATTGATTTAACCACAAAGGTAAGGTAAGCAGTGGATGTTCTGTTATTCTGGGGTCAGGTGGATTATAATCGCGTTCGCATGGATTAAGGCAAAGTGTCGAATTGTATCCTCATTCATTATCCTTATCCCTTTAGGTAGCTCCAAATGTAATTGTGAGATTCTGACTTATTTTTACTTTGAATTTGGTTCATGTTATAAGGGTTGAAGGTGGAGGTGGATGAGGGTCAAGTAGACCCTTGTACCCGATAGCAGTTTATTTTGAACAATTCTGTAATTATCTAACCTACCTCTGAAGTTAGTAAGCTTGTTCCACTTTTGTAATTGAATGGACAACCTCCTCGGACAAAGGGATTACCATTAAAATTGTTGGATTTATACATTTATGATAACATCACGCCTGAAATACACGAAGCTTTAGGCAGAGGTGGGGGTGCGTAATACCTGTATTCTCGGTGAAAACAAGGTCATTCAAGCTGCAATATAATAAAAGTTGCATTTATTACCTTTTAATAAATATTTAACTAGTCAGATTTTGTGATAAAGGACAGCCTTTTTTTTTGTTTCCTGGGTGGAAAATCCTCATGGATGTCCGCCGTCCCTGGGACAGGCGGCGGGGTCTGTCAGACTCTGACTAAAAACAAGCCCGGTGTTCTATCTCACACCTACGCCGGGGGTCGCGGGTACGTATGATCCTTCCGCAACCCCCGGGATAAAGGACAGCCTAGGTCAACCAACTCAAGAATTAGAAGGGAAACGAGATGCTTATCCACAAATGTCTAGTTAATGTGACATTAATATCTCTCACAACATGACCTAGATAGATCTAGAAATTCGATATCCATTAGTGCTGCCCCTTAAATAATCTCCTTAGACTTGAGAAGCTTGCTGCAAACTTCTGTGTTGAGCGGCCAAGATACTTTGGTATACGAACCATAATATTCGTAGATATATTAAGTAGTTTTGAACTAATATTTATTCAAAACTATCCTAATAACATTTTCATTCAAAAATTATGTCAGTTTTGGATAAGTTGTGTGAACTATTAATAAGAGCAGTAATGGACAGAAAGACAGACCGTTGAGTTTCAAATTATGTACGGATACTTTTTTATAAAACTCCAAGCAAGCATGTGAAAGTCTGGCAGAGAAAAATCGCTCTCATTGTTTTTGTAAACTTTGATATCTAGTCAGAATTAGTCCTTATTATTTTCAAGTCGAGTATAATTTCATTACGTTTATTTGTACAAGAAAATGAGTAGGTTCCAGGATTTTGTTATTCAAACGGCAAAACTTACCTAAACATGCCTATCTCAATTAAATAGATAGATCGAATGAGAAAAGGTGTTATTGTTACCATAGGAAGTAGTTTTGCTATAGTGTATGCTAATATTGAAATGGTTCTGTTTTCATTCCCCATAATCAGCATAAAATGTTCCCAATGCTGGGACACATGCCTCCTCTCTGAGAGAAGGAGTGGGCTGTAACCACTCGGGCCCAGTACGGGTTGGTAAGTGTCACATGTCTAGGAATTTTTTGTTCTAAGATATACTGGTTTCGTCACGATGTTTTCCTTTGCCGTTTTGAGAGCAGTGGTGATGGAATAATTTACACATAGTAAAGCGACTGTCAGTGTTCAAAGTTCGAACCTACGACCTACAACTCGTAAATCGCGGCCGCTACCACTAGGCCACCACTGCTCTTTTTTTTCATTTAGAAGGCCCAAACCCTCAAAAACTGGGAGTAACATATAACAATAGTTCGCTGGTAATATTTAGTCATTGCCACATATAAGTCATTTTACATAAATAGTATAACATGTCGCTTGTACCCCTGTGTGCCGAGATGATACTGAACTAAATTTGACTTGGTAGCATTTGCATACAGTTTTCATGCGAGCACTGATATTATCATAAAACTATATACGACGCTGAGATTTCAACCAGCGTCTTCGCAGTTTTATTTATTGTTTTATTTTTCGTCTTCCCTAGCTTTATGTTTCCTTGAATCAGTGTTCTGCAAGACTTATCTCAACGCTCGTTTTGGCTTATAGCTTATGCAATGCTCCGAGGAGTCTGTGAATTTTATATGTATATGCACCAAGCCACGTACAGGTTGAATGTGTTACGGTAAATGACGTTGGGGAATTACCCGTTACTGCCTTACACCGCCTACTATGTTATGCGCGCCTGAAGTTGGTACCTGTAGATAGTTTGCTTAGCTTTTTTGATACCAATGCAAGTAAGAATGTTATTGAGTAATAAAGATTGTGAAAGGCGGTAAGAGTGGCGGCGACCTCTCGCGACCAGCCCTGGTTCAAGCCATGGTCCGGGGCGAGAGGGAGTGGGAGGCAGTCACCTCCTTCTGCGAAGTAGTCATGCTAGCGAAGGAGGTGGCGGGATGGCTGAGGGAGAGGTCCTCACGTCCCAGCCGCTGCGGGAGACGCTCCGGGCGTCGGGAGCCGCGTGACGACTCTCGGCCACCGTAGGCGCGGGCCTGCGGACGGAGAGTAATGGGTAGCTCACCGTCCGACCAGGACCAGGCCCGTGCCGGATGGCGCATATGTGTTCCACGCGCGCCTCTAAGAGATGTCAACATAAAGGATGGGGCCCGCTAGGGCCGGAGCCTGCCGGGGTAGCGGGATCTTCCGAAAGGGTTACCGCTGCCCCGGAACACAAAGGGCTAAGGAAGGAACACGGGTGGGTTTTAGTCGGTAAGTCCGACACAGTCACTCCCTTCCGCATCACCCAGAGCGGGAGGGGTCATTTGATGATTTCCCATCCACAAAAAATAAAAAAAGGCTGTAACAGTGGAAACAAATTGCCAAACAAAGTGCCATTTTCGATAATACAAATATTTCAATTCCATTTCATTCTTTAAACACCAACGCTACGACACTGTCCAGTTCAGTTTTGTATAATCTAAAAACCTTTCAAAACATAAAAATTATACACGCACGCCCGCCATCTCCCGTCATAATTATATTATAACCCTACAATAGGGAAGGCGCGGCGAAGCACGCGTAACGCCTTGATACATAGATGCACGGTATATTGTGACCTTTGCAAAAATTGCGAACGTTATTCATCATTTTCATATCATGGCGACATTACATCGATTTGAATCGATACCGTTTTGATAACGATCGCTTCAATACGGTGAATCGATAGAAAGTATGGTCGCTATGGGTAATTTGGTTTAGATCTATTTTAATATTTACATTTGGTTGGTAAAATCTAACTAACACATGGTATTTTCATGGCAGATGTGAGCGGAAACGCCGAGAGGGGACGCCCTAGGAGCACAGACGTCAGCACATCAAGCTATTACCAAAGTGTCAAATTTCTTTAATAGATTTTCAACTTTATCGCTAAAACATAAGGTTTAAAGTTGATTGGGATAATTTGACAGTTTCGGGTAGCTTGATGTATTGGCGTTTGTACATATAGTGGCCCTATTGGTGATCTTCTTCAAAAAGGTCAGATCCGTAGTATTTACAACCAGCGAGCGTGTATGACCAGGATCTATGAACGTAAACGAAGCAAGTAGTATGTAGGGATCGTAGCAGTTCTGTAGTTTCTGCCTACTCCCATGGGGAGAAAGCGTAAGTTTATGTGTGTATCGTCTATTCAACCTAATCTTATAAATTGATGTTCTTTCAAGTCAAACAAATATCAACTTTATTCTAATGGCAATTAAGTTGATTACAGAGTGACTCGCGCTATTGAAAAAGTTATAAAAATGTTTGAAGTTGTACCGTAAACTGACTTTTATTGTGTAGGGTTTAAAGTTATTTATCCATAAACTCATATTTGTTTACATTTTTGGCAAATACATCGCGAATGCAGATTAGGTTTTTAAACTCTTCTTGCTCAGCTCAAGCCTGGCCATTGAAATTCTAGACTTAATACGAAACTTCTAGTCAGAGCTAAGAAGAAAAATACTTGAGGAAATGTAAAATAAACTGTAGATCAACCTTTTAATTATTGCACCTACATCTACCTGATCCCATTAAATTTCCAATTTCTTAGAATCAACTCTAGGAATTGGATGTAGTTGTTACTGCTTCTCAAGCACTTTTACGACATTGGTATCAAATTACACTATCTATCACTAGCAATACTTAGCTTTAGGCTTAAATGGAATCAATAGTGTAAACAACAAGTGGGATATTTAAAACATAATCAAGAAGATTTTAACTTTGGCATTTAAAACCAAAACAGTAACTTAACCCAAGAGCTAAATATTAACTAAATATTTCTTTTAAAGTTATAATAATCAGCATGTATGTGAAGATACCGTTTAAAACTGAGGATAAAAGATAAACAATAATGTTTAAAAAAATTCTGAACCTACAAGAACACTTGATCGATACTTTGTGTATCTGTGGTCTGCAAAACAAAAGCATTTTGCGAAATGGAAACAAAATTCTCCGAAAGGATATTAAATGCCATAAACAATATCCTTGGCACGCGACTTGGTTCTTCCAATACCGTATACCATTTTAATAACCTCCCCATATACAGGAAAACCTCGAGATTGCTCCTCATAAAATTACGAAACTTCACATACAATTTTAATTTCGTATACTCCGCGTAAATGCGGTGTATGCACTTAAGTATGCATCGTTTCCTCATTTTTTGCGCGTAAATCCGCTTGAAGCTGCTTCAAGCCACATGTGGTAATGACGCTGTCGATTTTAAGGTTAAATATACGCAATTTTGCCATTTGTCTTCGTGTTTAACGCTGTATAACCTTTAGTTGGATTTACGATGCGCGTGGCGAGATAATCTACCTTCATTGCTGTGTTTTATGTGGTACTAACTCATTCCCGTAGTGGAATCTCAGCGATTTTAAGTGACAAGTCATTGTAGAAGCATATTGTACCTAGTACCTATTCGTTGTAATAGTATACATATATAATCGATATATAGGTGAAGTATAGCATAATCAGTCTATAATGTTTCCACTGCTGGGACACTGGCCTCCTCGCGTAGAGAGGGAGTGAGCTGTAATCCACCACACGGGTCTAGTGCGGGTTGATCGACGTCACATGTCTTCGCAATTTTGGTTCTAGGACAAGCCGGTTTCCTTGCGATGTTTTCCTTCACCGTCTTGAGAGCAATTGTGATGAAATTATTTACACAAAGTAAAGTGCCTGTTTGGGTTCGAACCCACGACCTACAACGCGTAAGTTGGGGCCGTTACCACTGGGCTATTACTGCTCTGAAAAGGTAAAGTATGTTGGTGATTAAACTGCTGCTTCAATGGGCCTAAACAGTCCCTATTGAGCAGGTTTCGTAGAAAAAGAAGGTTTTTACTTTTGTAAAGAGACTATTTGTTATTGAATCAGACCGATATTCGTGAATCTCAACAACTTGACTTTAAATCAAGGTGACAGAAAAAGTTTATTGACACTGTATATCAAGGGCAGAGTGTGTGTCATGGCCACTTTGTCTGTAATTTACGTTAATATCACAACGAGGATAATGTGATATTAACGTAAATTACAGACAAAGTGAAAAAGTTTAGCTTAGCAATTATCTGAAATTTATTTCAAATCCAAAGGTTATATTGGTATATTTTTTTAGAAAGTGCAGATCTATGTAAAAGTACTGTAAAAGTTACCTTTATCTATTTTGTAATTCATTTTCCTTGAAAAAACGAATAAAACGTCTCTGACCGAGTCTTTATTTATAAATGACGTTGGAACCTGCGAATACACAGCTTACAAAAGTAGAGGCACGAAACAACAGGTTGTTTCCCAATGAATTACTAATATTTAGTACGGCAACGTAAGTGTTAATGCTGTGCAATATAAATAAGGTAATCCTCTAGACTCATCATTCTGAACTGGCGAGCTAAATTATTTAAAAAGTAACGCAAATCAATGCCTGTACTGTCGATGAACTGATTCCTGTTGGGGTACACTACAAATCAGTGAAAAGATGGATGGAGTAAACTTAAAAACAGCAGCTGAACGAGATTTAGTGCAAGATTCAGAGATCGCACTTTGACTCTACTGTGCTAAGTAAATATATAGTTTCATACGAATATGAACCTTATTTTTAGCGGATAATGTTCATATTCGTAAAAACAAATGTGAGCAAGCGTTTCGTTTTAATATAAACCTTTTCCAGTTGTAATTAAGGTTCGTATTCATTTGATCCGCTAACCATACGAAGAAAGAAAATTTAAAGAAAGAAGAAATTATCGAATTCTGAGGCGCGTAGAAGACAATGACAGTCATACTTTAATCACAGGAAATGTCTGTTATAGGAGCTATGGCTGTTGGTACAGATTTATACTTCAAAAGTTACGCCTACGTACGAAACAATAAACATTGAATACTATTGTCGGGTCGAATATCTGCGCCAAACCGACTGACGCCTCCAAGATAGCAGCTAAACCAGACTGTATTTATGAAGGGGTTAATCGGATCCGTAGAGCTTTGTGAAAGACAATGGTATAGAAATGAATGGCCATGTCGGTCGTCTTGTTCGTAAAGACAGAATCGGTTAATATTGTCTGGAATACGGCCATCCTTGCCAGATGAACTGAGGATTTGATGACTTATATGAGAGAAACTTGTTATGTACCACCATACGTGGCCCTAGTGCGGGTTGGTGAAAGTCACAGGTCTTCGAATTTTAACATGACATGCCAGTGTCCTCACGATGTTTTCCTTCACCGTTTTGAGAGCAGTTTTGGCCTAGTATAGTACGGAATTTTAATAGAATATCAGGTCAACTATACTGGCTTTCTTTTTACTGACTTACACTGTTAGTTGTACATAATCGCCAGTACCTATTGTAAAATTCCGATCCAAGATCAAAACAAACTATTTAAATTATCGATCGTAAATTGTCCGAGCAATTAGAGAAAGATTTGTCGCAAAATTTCGGACCCTTTTATCTCTCTTGTGGAATCTTTCGTTGTAATTTATTGAGGAGATATCCAACCCCCTCCAGAATAATAGCATTAGTTGGAAAAGTTCTTTTTTTTTCTTTTTCCATAAACTATGAGTCTTATCAGATTATTTGCTAGCGCAGTAACAAATTGGAAATCAGATTCAAGTGTAGGTAAATGTTGACATTAGAAAATAGGTTTTATTTTGCGAAAAAGTGTTTTTTATGCGTTTAGAAATGTTGGGTCGTTGGGACTTCAGAAGACCAATTCCCGTAATTATAAACATTCAAAATCTAGTCGCAATCTCATTTCACAGACAATCATTGTCAAAAACTTGTCAAACATGTAGGAGAACTAGGTATTTTTGACAGATTGAGACTGAGATCAGACTGTGAACGTTCTTAAAATTACGGGAATTGCCCCTCTGATAGGCGAATAATTAAAATAGTTCCTAAGTTCATTTTTCTTTTACACAGAACTATTTCTTATTATAATAATTTATTATTGACGTGATAACGTCTTATAAATCGATGAATGCCGGCTGCACGCACGAAAAAGCATGACTCATTGTCACGTTCCACCTGAGCCGAGTTTGCAAGCGAGAGCGCGGCACAAGCGACAGAGAGGCCCGATTGGATGTTTTCTTATAACGTTATCACGTAAAATTATCGTCCGTAACCCGACTTTACAGACAACCAATGTTTTTATAGTAGACAGTGCGAAGCGTATAACACCGAAGTAAAAAACCAACACAAAAATATAATTCTATTACAAAACTGGTACAAAATCGTAAAAAGTATAGAAACTTCCAAAAAGTATTACTCGACACTCGCTTGGGATTCAACTAACAAACAAAAAGCAAATAAAATACGGGCAAAAAGTAATGCAATATGTGGTCTCCAGTGAGTACATAAAAATATCTTATGTAGGTAACGTAAAAAATAAAAGTTTCACTATTAAACACAATCTGAGCAAAACCCCGACGTTTACAATTCTGAACTAGTTCAATGCTTGACTCGAAATGATTATATTAGCTATCTAATATAAAAAAATAATAATTTAGATATTTAGATTTTTTTTATTTATACAGGCTGAATTTTTTATCACCGTTTTCCTCTTAAGGGGTCATTGTACTCATCATTATGAACAACTTTAATCATGGGACCAAACCTGAAATCGTGAAAAATAAATCAGCTGTTCCCTACATTTATGTTCGCATAACTCGTCAAAATGTAGGGAACAGCTGATTTTTTTTTCGCGATTTCGTGTTTGGTCCCATAATTAAAGTAGTTTTTAAAGGAAAACGGTGATTAAAATTTCAACCTGTATAAATAAAAAAAAAATCTAAATATCTAATTTTTTTTTTACCTATGGTGATATCTAAATGTCAATATTACAGGCCTTAAATTGACTTCTGTCAACGTGAAAGTGAATCATACAATGTCAGCTATGTCCTTTAACTTCTACACTTTCAATCAAAATGAACCGAATTAATTGAACCATGTAATATTGCCATTATAAACAATTATTGATAACACACAGGCAGCCGATGTAAAATAATTTCTATACAATAACACTGCACTGCACAGATTAAAACAATACAATTAAGTTCAACGAAACAGACCACATGTTGCTGACCCGAAATTGTTCATTCACAAATTAATAGCTGATAATCCAAAGTTTGTTACTGTTTGGTCGTTTATTCCCTTGGTTATAACACAGTAATCCCACAACGTTTCATTATTTAATTTATTCATTGTATCTCGCAAGCACTGAGTTAACAAATTAAATCGTTTTAATGGTCATACTTTAGTAATTCTGTTATACGGTAAAAACGTTGGCTCGCTTGCGAAGACTCCGTGCCGCTGATTTATTTAGGAGCTCCCTAATAATTTGGTTTGCTTATTAACTTGGCATTTTTACCTAGGGACGATGTCTGAATTTTAAAACATAATGTTGTAATTTGCACAATTTTAAAATGACAATATTCCAAAGAAACTTGGAAGACAAAGACATCGGGAGACCTTAAAGTGTTTCATCTCAATTTCTCTGATCGTCACAGCACGTGTGGCAGTTCCAAATTGCTCGTCGAAGTTCAAAAAAAGTTACTCGCTCGGCGACGGGATTTTTTGCCAAAAGCGGTCCAAACAATCAGTTGAACCTTAACAAATGGGCAGCTGTAAAAATAAATAAAACTTTGGTCATAGCCTGATTTTTATCAGGCCCTTCTAAGGGAAATACGGGGGTCAATTCTCTCACAACCTCTTCTAGTTACATTTTCACCCGATAATAAATCTTGCGTGAAATAAGTATTGTGCCAAATGGGGATATTAAGTGCCTTATTTTCG